>OX243836.2:4067500-14067500 GCA_945859575.2 Herminia tarsipennalis | reverse complement strand
CGCTACTATATGTGTAAATGTAAATAAACGTGAACATATTGACTTGAGACCACATAATTAGATGTATTTAGGTGTCAACACTGTTATGTACATCACTGGAGCGGTTCACTTGTCAATGTAACGCAACACTTGCAAACAGTAGACAATCCCTCTACGGACTACCTCACACCACATCTCTATATCTATATTCAATTGCTTGCAGTAAGTATGTGAGCAAGTTCTTATGTGTACTGAGTACATTCTTGGCATAAATACAAGATGTTTACACGACATACCTCTTGAATAACAAAAGATAAGCTTTTTATCTGTTGACGGTCAACGTCCACTTTTATCTTTGAAGTATTAAATCAGTGTGATTGATTGTACCTGTATTCAATTAGATAAGTAGTTCCATTTTAGATAATATTTTGAATGTAAAGGTACATCACTCGTAGAACCTTGTTACAAATAGGAAGGGCTGTATAAGCGGTTACAGATTTATAATAGCAGGTCGCGGGAGGCCGCGCAAACTGCTAAAATCTTGTCATACCTAATGGTACATAGAAAGCTGCGCTTAGAAATGCATCAACTCACACGCGCGGCGGACATCTTTACGCGCACCGCGCATGCACCAGTTCGCGTGGGCTTGCCGCGAAAACGAAAAAAAGAACGTAAATAGGGACTACTAGCTTGAAGTATTTGCTACTAGCAGTCTGCGGTTTCACTTCTATGAATCAGATTCATATACAATGTAACCATATAACGTCTCTCAAGATTCATTCGACCTCTATAATAAAATTCCTTTAATTTGGCTGAATATTTTCGGAGATTAGTGTGTTCGAACAAATCTCTTCAGCTCTAAATAATAGTACCTATAGATAAAGATAAGATAAGATAGCGTGAACAACGTGCGTGTACAACAAGCTACTGCAAAAGAGGGACATCTCTGTCACATTTTTGCCTATTACACGGAGTTAAAAAGAAGTGCGTCTTTGAAACTTCAATATCTGACATACATTGCGAATGAATCTATCAGTTATGCAGTTTGACATTATATCTATATAGGTAGTTTTTATAGCGTGAAATGATGCCATGTCAGAGGTTATACGTCACGTATTAATTTTATGCCGTATAACGCCATAATATGTTCACGTTGTCAAGTCCTTCATGACGCTGCGAACATGCAATAGGCCAGGACGTGCGCAGATCGTTGCGGCAGATACCAAGTTATCGCGTCCCTACGTGAGCTGCAATCTCTCCCTGCTTCATATTTTCTAAGCAGATTACAAAGTAGCCCCTTTATAAAGTTGTTAGAGTTCGTAATAAAGTTAAAGTTGAAACCTGTGTTGTTATTTGCTTAGAATTTTCTTTCAATGCTGGCAGAAAAAATAAAAAGTTTTAAATTATCTAATTTTTCTATCTCTCCAAACGATGAGGCATAGATAGAACTTCAAGCACTGACTATTAGAGGTCAGTGCCTTCAAGGTAACGCAAATTAAAATATTCTTAAAAAAATAGGTAAGTATTTATTTACCAAAGAACTTTTAGCATTAGTAAATAAAGTCATTGTGTGACCTTTGCTTTAAAAAAGCATCAAGACTTCAATTATGAATAATTACTTACCTACCTGAATTCGTAAAATTCAATTTTGTTACTTACCTGTACTTTAAAAACATTTGACAGTTTCAGCTATTTTCATCGTCATACATTAAATAAATGTATGTCATTATACCACAGTGAGTATGTTTAATTTATTTATATGTAGGTAAAGAGTTAAAGCTTTGCGTTCAAACGGATTTCCACATTTTAACTTTGTTGGTAATTTGTACAGAACGAAAGAAATTATTCAAGTAAATTACAAAGTAAATTCACAATATCGCATATCGATTGACTTCACAATAAATAAGCTACACGAAACCAGTAGATAGGTTCGTTAACCTACCATCCATTAAAGACATAAATGTTTTATTGGGAAAATTGGCAGTTTTGGACTTTCCGTATACAAAGGCATAATTAAGCATTAACTTCGTGGTTATATCTTATGATAAATAAATAGCGGGTAAATATGTGAAGTTTATTTGCATTGGTCGTTAGCTAGGCGCCGGCGCCGACTCTTGAGTTATCTTGACGTGAATATTGAATGATGTGTACTATTTACTTTCAAATGGCATTTTTGAGATGTATACTTTCTTTTCGAGTAAATAACGGTGTAGACGAAGGTTATATGCGATAAAACTATTCGCCTCAAAGGTGAAAAAAGGTCAGTCGGTCTAATTTATCGTAACTTAATAATTGGAGACAAATCCCTAGGGTAGAGTACGAGGATGTATGTAAACAGTATCATTTTGTTGAACCTAATGAATAAGTGATACGAAAAAAGTGTTTTGACCAAAATGACAAAATATTCATTGAAAATTGACAATACTGCATCGCCTCTGTGCCGGTGGCGTGGTTTCAATATATTTTCAACCGACTTCAAAAAGAAGGAAGTTCTCAATTGGACTGCAAGTTGTTTTTTTTTTGTGTATATGTCACCCGATTACGTGAAGACGGCTGGACCGATTTGATTTTTTTTTGTGAATGAAAGGGTCTACTTCCAGATTGGTCCCATTGTTATTGAGAGTCAAGTTTGGATCTGATGATGAAATCTCGGAGAAATCGAGGGAACTCTTGAAATATTAAAGGCATATACAATGTATTTTATATATACGTGTACAATGTATTTTATAGTGATTCATTTATTTACACTTAAAAAGTACCAATTGGTGAAATGGAACTGATGATAAAGGCCACAGATAATTTAAATTGAACTTTTATTTCTATGCATACCTGTACATCTTTATATATATTGTATAAACTATGTAAAATATAGGAATCGAAATGGGTAACACAATGAACAATTTATTAGAAATTATGTAAACAAAAAGTAAACCGCACCCGTTGTATAAGTTCGTTTATTACTTTTTATGATATTACGGGTCCAATTTTACTGAAATTTATCTGATAGCTACCATACTCCAAAACTTTCCTAATTTCACATAAATGAGCCGCAATTTTTTATTCCTTAACATTCAAATTGTTTATATTTTTGACTGTCCTGTTGGTCTAGTGGTTAGTAGCCCTGACAGCTAAGCCACAGGTCGTGGGTTCGATCCCCACCCAGGATAAAACTTTGTGTGATGAGCACGTGGTTTGATTAATTTATTTTGTGGCTGGGTGTAATTTATGTATAATATGTATGTATTTAGAAATATATATGTAAGTTTACCAATTGTCCGGCTGCCATAGTACAAGCTCTAGTTATGTGAATTGTCCCTAGATTTTATAATGTATATTTATAAAACTGTAGTAGGTAAGAATTCAAATAAAGGTGCAATTTTATCCATTCGTTGGTGTTCAAATGCGCTTGGTATTTAATGATCAATTCAAGTTCTAAGTCAAACTGGTAAGAGTTGCGGCGTGATGCTGTCCAATAATTATAAGACGTAGTGTACAGTGCACAGTTAGACTTGTTTCACACTATAGTGCCAGTTGCCACAGTCCGATTTACGTTCTCTATCACATCGTTAAAGTATTCTGCGAACCTATTTGAACTATCCGGCCTGGTCTACCGATAGTTACTGGGATGTGATTCGGCATGACCTCGACAAAAGTAACGTGCTAGTAAAACCTATGTCATTTGCATAAACCTCTGTACAATTAAGCCGTAAGTGGACAAGGCGGTGTTACTTGGAACTTAGATCATCATCATGCTTTCGTAGCTTAAATCGGCTGTTTAGCACATTGACTCCTTATTGACTGAGTGTAATTCGAGGGCGCTCTCTGGTATGCTCTCCAGGGGCTTTATAGCCAATTTTCTATTAGAACTTACGGCCACACTAAGGATGTAAATATGTCAGTAAATATATACAAAAACAAAGTGCTGTGTCAACCACCCAATCTTTAAAAACTCTTCCGCTGTCTGTACAAAAAATCTCCAATGGGGTTACTTAATTTGAGAGAACTATTCGTTTACCTCCTTTAAACAATCGCGAAGGATTTATAAACTTTAAGTGCGCCTAGAGCTAGATCAACTCTATCTGAGAACGTCAGAGACAAATGGTTAACATTTCCCTGAGGCAACTTGTTAAAAAAATTAATCTTGCTGGACATGGTTCTTTGTACCTATAATATTAAGTAACTACAATTTGAAGGGAAGCTGAAAAGAATTGAAACTGGCAACTTACATTACAATAGACTAATGAGTAACTTTCTCAAGATTTACTATATCAATACATTCATACCTATAGATAACTTTAAAAGCAGAAGCATTCGTAACGTGATTACTAGTTATTTTCTGACGTAAATATTACTGTGTAAGCGTATATTATTGTGAATCACACCTTATAATTTATAGGATAGTTTTAAGGCGTTGTGTGCAATGCACAGTTAATCAGTTGGCCTGCGAGGCCGTCCGCGGTCCGCCACGAGTTCACCCACGCACTGCCGAGTGGCGCCAACTAACCAGACGATCAACCGCTCAAATCAACTTTGCACCACTTACATTCGGTCAGCTAATAAGCCTTATTCGCATTAAAATCACCTTTGCATAATAAACTCATAGTATTCGAAATTAAAGCTTCTAAGTTTTATTTCGAGAATCTTGTTGATGTAAATTTAGTCAAACTATTCTGTTTAGGTTTGTAAATATGTATGTATCTCAATTTTTATAGTTTTATCAGTAGCAAATAGGTAAAAGTACGTATTAATCCATATCTCTGCTATTATAAAATTGGAACGAGGTTATGTCTGTACATAAAAAAATCGATTATCTGATCAATATCGACTGCATATAGTTTGACTATTTAGTTTCACAGATATATACGATTATTATCTCAATTCGCGGCTCATATAACTTGAAATCGAAAGCTCCGTATGCTATAATTAGGTGCGTATATTACCGACACATGTATTGACTTCTGACATACTCTCATATACGAGGAACATTCCATAGTAATATTATGACACCCATTTTACCCACATGTCTTCTCAAAATTTAAACATTGTATAGATAAGAATGTGCTACTAATAGTCGCAGTATTAGACGTAATAAAATAAAGTCCTGTGCGCTTATCTCGAAATGTTTAATGGACCCAATAAGAGCATTTCAATTGTACTTTGTACGCAGCTGGATATTTCGTGTTCGGCATGCTACGATAACAAAACAAATTATTTATTAATGATCCCAAGATATCCATCGAATAATAATTCTTGTAAGGAAAGTGACTTATTGGTTCCTATGCTGTGGTAAACTGTTACCCATTTATCCGTAGATCGATTGTAAGTTCACAAGATTAATGTATGGAAATGATTCAGTTTTTGATACAACGTACGGTACTTTGTGTGGGTGACTTATGGTTCGATTTTGGAAAGGTATGCGGTTTCAAATGAAACGGAGAAATGGAAAATGCAGACTATGACAGAGTATAATTTTATGTGTGGTTTTATCTGCCAACTACATACGTAACTAATAGCTTTCTTGCAGTTGTGGAAATCCGTTTGTAATGTTGTGCTTTATGTATGCTTGCTGGCGCCTATATTTTGTTCATAGATGATTAGGATGCCTGCCTGGTCGATTAAATATTAACGGAAATGATCTTACTATTTTCCAAAGGGCTATTTCATATAGTTATCGTATGCCAGTTTGTTTTTGGTCTAGATAAGTTATAGGCTAGGTAACTTCATAATTAACTTGGTTAAATCCCAAAATAGCAACGGACAAATTATCTACGGTTTCGATTTGATTTTATTAATAGGTATGATTACATTCCGACCCTATAAATTCAACAAATAAATTTATCTAGAACTTGATTAAGGAATGCAAATGGAACCTGCTAGGATTGTAATTTTCAATCGGAGATACAGATTTGTCGTAATCATGGATATAATACATAAATTATTGTGTTATGTTGCATTATGAAATTCAAGTAAGTCATTTCTGGACATTTATATAAAGATACAAGTTCCGATAATTTTATAGTTTGTAAGATTATGGAATTATCTATATTATTTAATAGTGTAATAAAAGTAAACTAGATATGCAAGGTTTATGTCGGCGATTTACGATGTTACCTTAAGAATTAGGGCATGGTCAAATAAGCTCACCGAATTGTCAACCAAAATGACGGGAAAGACCGAGTGTTCTTAGGGTTCCGTAGCCAAACTGGCAAAACGGTTTTTTTTTTATAGACCACACAAAGCTTTGTATTATGTGAAAGTCGAACCATTAACTTTTAGCACTGCAGTCGTACGCCCTCTCACTTTTGACCCTAATTAGACTAAGCCATGAAGAAAATTCATGAAAACGTCCCGATTCTCTTACTCAATAAAATTTCCAATACGAACTGTTCAGAATTCATCTAACATGAAATAAAACTTATTTCAATTCTAAAAGAGCGTCTTAATCAAAAGGGACACAGGCGTGCACACAAAAGACTTACTGTTTGTATTCATGCAATCTGGATGAGAGCCGTTATAAATTGCAAAAAGGCGAACCCCGCTTTTGAGAAAGCGATTTCTCGAAATGCTTTACAATACAATACGTACCCGAAGCATTGTGTTGAGATCTGGGCGTTTCCTCGCTTACACAGGATTTATATACTGTATCCTACTAGTCACTGTAATACCTTACATTTATAAGTATTTAGAAAACAAGTATAAATGGTGCGGGCGAGTAGAGCCATCTTAGTTTAGTGTATGGGTATGTAGGTAACGTAAAAGACAATTGAATTAAAGTTGTAACTTAAACGGAATGGGACTTTGTTCGACGAAATTTATCGAGGAAGGCTATAGGCTATATAACATCACGCTACGACTAATAGGAGCGGAGTAGCGACGAGAACTGTTGCAAAAACGGGGAAAATTTACGCATGCGAAGTTGCGCGGGACAGCTAGTATCTAATTAACATAGACACATGATAGCTTGCCCGAATTCAAGAATGGAATACCCAAAAACTATAATTTGGAGCAGAAAGAATACTGATCTACAGGAATGACGCCAAAAGAACCCTGACAGTCAGACTATGTGGTCAAATTACGCTTCATACTACCAATACTTGACGTTTGTTACGCAATCACACAATAATTGAATTTTAGCAAACGGGCAAAAGCTCAAAATACTAGGTAGTTAGCTAGGAATTAATGTTATACTCAAAATTCATTAATTAAACTTTCTAGTTACATGATGTAAATAAAACCTTTTCAGTTTCCAACTATCATCAACTAAAACTATAAAGGATAAGTATCCTTTATTTGCAAAGTGGGCTAAACTATTGACATTAATCTGTTTATCTGTGCCCTTATCCCATGGTACTCTTGAGGGCAGATGGCAGACCTTCCTCCCACCAGTAATGACTTAATACAATGCTCTTACGGAAATTGTACGTCATTATACAGCCTCATGTCCAAGCCTATCATTAGGGCGTTGTCAGACTGAATATAATTATTCCACAAAAGTTCGTGCATTGTTTGAAAATGTACGTAATCGTTTATTGGCAAAGATTGAGTGCTCATTATATTTTATTAAAGACTTTAGTGCAGGTTCGTGATCCCATCGTTTTTGTCTTTTAACTTTGAAAGGCGATGTGGGTTGATCATTTTATTCAAAATGTAAACAATTGACTCGTCAAGGCTTGGTGTTGCGTAGGCAGTAGCTGTAAAAGATGATATCGGGAAACGTAGTACAATACTATTGGCTTTAAAATATGAACATATTGCGGCATTTATTACTTACTAGCTGTGCCCGCGACTTCGTTCGCGTGGAGGTTGGGTTTATATTAAGGTAGTTTATGTTACAATTTAACTTCTGTGTAAAACATATTGGAAACATGCTCCACAATGCTCTGTGGCATCTATGGATATTAGGGCCTAGCTCTAATCAGGGCCCGACCTATGGCAAGGCAAGCCAAGCAAATGCCCAGTGCAGCAAAATGAAGGGCGACAAAGTTTATGGCGCCAGACGGTTAGAAGACAAATTATAATAGTATTTTACCAAAATGATTTGCATCACATCAAATATTACTATTATCGGTTTCGGGTTAAATGAAGCCCGAAACCGCCCAAGTACTCGCGCGAAATAGGGCTAGTGTGAGATAAGTTTTTAAAAAAATATCCTGGTTTTAAAATATTGCATTCCCGCGGTACTGTGATGCGTGTTCAAACAAACAGACAACATTCAAACGTTTCTTAAAGATATAGTGAATTAGTATATCTTTTAGAAACGTTTAGTTTAAATACTAAACTACTGTCGTAGCCGAGGATAAAACAAAGTGGCGTGCAATTCGAGAGGCCTATGTCCAGCAGTGGACTGCGATAGGCTGATGATGATGATGATGAACCTGTCGTTAATTAAGATCATCATAAATTCATATCCGTAAATAATATATATATACTTAATACATAATCGTAAGAATTTCAGATTTATTTTTTAAATCAATTTACCTGATTCTGTTTAATTTGTATTTAAACGCCATCTATTTTCAAAACTGGATAAGTTTATTTTAATAGGTACTTGATGACTTTAAATTAAATTATACTTAAACTATCATGCATATTAAACGTAGGTAAGCAAGGTATTTAACCTAAACGCGATTAAGACCCGTAATATATATATATTCATAATAGTTGTGCCCGCGACTTCGTTCGCGTGAAAGTCGGGTTTAAATTAAGGTAGTTTAGGTATCGAAATAACTTCTGTGTAAATATATTGGAAACAGTCCTGTTGACTAAATACTTACTAAATAAAAATCGATCTGTTCTATTCTTTTAGATAGTTAGTTTGGTGTGCGGCTTAAGAAGTGGGTTTTCTGTTGTTTTTGTTTCATTCTTTCAACGTTATACCTACTTATTACCTAATATTTTTTAATAGAATTTGTACGAAAATGTTGTTACTTCTCATGTGATCGTAAACTTGTAAAGCCTAAGTACTTAACTATGATAGTTTTCCTTATAATTTTAGTATTTATACTACTACCCTGATTTTTTTCACATACCCAACATCAACCATTTAGCTGGCAGGGGGACACTTGACTCTAACAAAAAAGCCTAATATTATACACAAAGGAATCCTTAAATCTAAAAATAGTCTTCACAAACCCTAAACGCTTTTTAAAAGACCTATCTAATGATACCACACACGATGGGGTAGGTAGGTGAGAAAAAAATCACATCCCCACTTTACATATAAGAGCGATACCCTTAAAAAAATAATGATTTTCAAGATTTTGTTCTTTCACTTTATCGGCGTTAGTAATTTATTCATGCAAAAGTTGCAACCTTCTGGCACTAACAGTCTCTGAGCTAAGCTGCGGACGGACGGCCATAAGGGAACTATAACCGCCTTATTACAAAGAGAAGACTAAATCAAGGTTTAGGCCAAGACTTTCAAGTCCAGGATTTAGTACTGTACTATTGGTCTTATTACAAAGCTTAGATAATCCGTGGACCAGCTGATACCAAAGGATCTTGCAATCAGCCACAGATTATAATCAATTTAGTTCATTCATTTTTCTTATCATTCAAAAATAACGTTCCGTTTTAAGCCAATATAATTTGAAAGTATAGTTTTCATTGAGAAAAAAATATTTAGACGTTCTATTAGCTAAATTATTCGCCAGGACTACGTCATTTTCAAAATATAAACCTGACATAAAAGTCCTAGGCCTGAAATTTACGAATAATAAAATAGATTCTGTCAGGATCGGAACGTTACATATATAGCTGTCAGTAGTACTAAAAATGTAAACAAATGATGATAACCTAAATGTAATTAACTCACGACATTATTATGGATGTTATAAGTTTAATCTGAGTAATTATAGCGCCCAAACACTTAGAGGAACTTGGATGCGAGTTTTTATTACAAAGCTAGTTTCATTGGAACAGTTCTTAGCATGGTTGGATGAAAATTCGTTCAATAGTTTAAGGATACTTACTCAATAAGATAATGCATTTTTAATATACTTACTGTTTTCTTTGTTGCACTCGTTGTTCTGAATGTATTGGGGGAAAGTATGCCTAGATTCAACATAGGTACTGAAGCTTCGGCTGAAGCACAACAAACAATTGAAACAAATTTTATGAATATATTTATTATTTAATATCAGTGAGCTTGCTATGAAATGAAATTCTCAAATAACTACATAGAATCATTATTTGTTAGATACCATTTATTCTTCCTAATAACAGAGTACATTTTCATGAGAATCATAAATATTATTATCTAAACTGTTAGGTAGCACTTATTAGTTATTCCATTTGACAACAAAATGGATGTTAACAATTTCAATAATCTGTAACCAATCTGTACTCTCTGTTCAAACTATGTTTGAAAAGGAATATTGAGTTGATATCCCTATTTCTTTATACATAACTAGCTTTCCCGCACATCTTAGTCTGCATAAATTTTCCCTGTTTTTGCAACATTTCTCATTGCTGCTCCGTTACTATTGGTTGTAGAGTGATATTATATAGACTTCCTCGACAAATGGGCTATCCAACAGTAAAAAGTTCAAAAGAATTAGTCGTTCATGAGATTACCGCGTTCAAACAAACTCTTCAGCTTTATAATATTAGTATAGTTATTTATTTTACAATAAATTTTAAATTGTATGCATTTTTTGATTATTATATAAACAGTGTTAGTTCATTTTCATGAGAATCTTAAATATAATTATCTAAACTGTTAAGTAGTGCATAATAGTTATTACATCACAATTTCAATAACCTGTAACCAATCTGTACTCTCTGTCTATGTTTAAAGGAACATTGTAGCAAAGTATTAACTAGCTGAGCTCCTATAAACATAATATTCAGTTCTTGGTACCTACTTATAACCTAAGTTTACATCTGTTTCTAGTGACAGGTATACCCATGGTTACACTTTACCAACTAAATTTTAAATTGATCAATGTTTATTTAGTTCCACTATATAGTTCACTAGTAAGTTTTGGGTAAGATGATGTTTCTATTACTTTGTTTTGTGCATTTTGAGTATATTCAACATTGGTTTTTGCCGCACTACTCCAGACCACCTATCAGACATTCCAAATGTGATTTTCCAACTTCAATCTAATAATGTGACATATAAGTGGAATGCATCAGTTTGTTTTACATAGAGCACCAGTTAATGATACTATTGTCGAACAAAAATAATCTGTGTGGACCTTCAACTTTCCACACTGCGTAGGTACACTTCACGCCGAGTCTGGTTGACCCAAACATTGCACAGACCACTTTAATTTTAGGACATCTCTGAGTTCTGTATGTTAAATCTTCTCTCTCAATTCCAAGCTGTGATAAATGTTTTGAAAAACAATATTATGCATGTATTATTAAATCTTTTGTCACACATTGCATTTCACTCGATTTTTGCGTTTATTTTGTTGCCACACCATATTTAGTTAGTTAATAATTTAAAGTCACTAAACACGCATTATTCGTCATTAATATTTAAAACTAAAATACGCAAAATTGTAAATGGTCTAACTTTCAAATTGTTAAGTTTTTGACATTTTAAGGTTATTACCATAGTTAAACTAGGGTGATTGAAAGACTAAGCTATGGACCAAAGATGATCATCGATTAAGCGATGAACCTCGTTTTGTAATAAAGATTTTCGTAGATCCATGGTTTAAACTAGGATTTTCGTCAAACCAGGTTTAGTCCAGCTCCTGGAATAAGGCGGTAAGGGTTCTGTTTTGTCATTTTGGCTAAAAATGGGGTGTATTTCATATAGTGTTACAACGCAATACTAATAATAAAACTGCTGTAACACTTTAGTAAGCAAACACAGAGCGTGTCATGTGTGTCATGCCCGCGAAAATGTCAGATATCCCTAAAGGTACGGTTGATAAACAACGACCCCCCCTCCTCCCGTCACCCGAACTACTCACACTTAAACGATGTTGAGCCATTCATTATCGTTGAATTGATGAACACGTAATCTCCAACCATAACCCCAAAACATGATCCTCGATGCACCTGTGTGATGCGTGGTCAAACAAACGGACAGACAGACAAACATTTCTAAAAATCATAGCAATGTGTTTCTTTTTAAAACTTCTTTTACTAAGTATAGAACATTATTGAATACAACGCCATCTACTTTCAAGAATCTTGCCGTTGTTTTATTGTTCACAATTTGATTTCATAGATGGCGCTACATGTACTTTTTTTACGTGTGTAATGTCTTTTTTTATACGAACACATAATTTCTGGAAAATGTCGAATACTTTTTAATTATAATGTAATATTGTTTTTCATTTCTACTACGATTAATTCATTACTCTCAGCAGTGCATGCAATACCTATAATTAATTGCATAATTTACTTGATTTTTAATATAAAAAGTAATAACCAAAGTAAATAAGTTACCTACGGTCGAAAAAATAACTAAAACATTCAGAAAAATATTAAAAAAGGATAAAGACAATTTAAATAAATACAAAAAGAACATATTCAGACATCAGATTCGAGCCTGGGACTTCGTCGTCAAAGTCCGCTAGCATAGCTTCGAGGCTATACTGTTCGCTACTTAACACGTCAAAATAACTGTTTTTATGAAACTTAAAAATGTTGTGTTTAGCTCCTTTTAGTTTTAGCGTGAAGTTATGCATTCCACGGGTTACAATTATAGATAATGTCTAATTGTGGAAATTTTTGTGATAAACCATTATGGTGCGACAAAAAATACGTTGCTACTCGTTCCCCATATACGTTAGCGTAATGATTCATAGTGTAAATAATGTCCTATAGTATTTACTATAAAACTGCAAATTTTCATAAAGATCCGTCAAGTAGTTACTGTTTTATAACGAAAAATAGCTACAGACATTATCCCTTACTGCTTAGCTCCTATGGGAAAAAGCGTGATAATTTATAGCCTAAATGTTAATCTGCATCTATTAGATTGCACGTGCAAAATTTCAACCGAATCTGTACGGTAGTTTTTGCGTGATGCGTGTTCAAACAAACAGACAGACAGACAGACAGACAGACAGACATTTCTAAAAATGCAGCAAAGTGTTTAAATACTCTTTTCGAACATTTCCTAATATTTTTTTTCACTAAGTTCGGCCATGTACAGACACGTGAAATTTACAGTTTTATTATATGTATAGATTTCAACACAGATACGTAGGTATATATTGTCACCACAATAAATCGTTTCCTCGCAAAACGAGCGGCCGATGAATGGTTTTGAAGTAAATTGTTAGGTATTATTAGGCAGACAGCTAGTATTAAATGAAAGTTGACAGCTGTAAGTACACTACTTCCTGGCTATTATCTCTTTGACGGTAATTTAAAAGTTTACAAACGTAGCACTCAACCTGCAAGTACAAAGGTAGGAGCTTAAATAATTCTATAAGTGCGGTGACTCGTAAAATACTTATAAAACAAAGTAAAAGCATTTTGCCCCGTTAGTAACTGCCCGTGTCCCGGTTTCAGGCCGGCGTTTCATGTCAAAATATCGCCATAAGTCACCTGTAAGATGAAAATGGAATAATTGTGTGACATAAGTAAGTACGGCTCTAGTTTTGTCGTTCCCCCGAGAGCAATTTAATGTGCCTACCAAATTGTAGCACTTAATTTTATACACAGTAATAATCGTCCGTTTTGTGCTTGAATTTTAGGTAGGTACGTAATTTAATACCGGTACGAATTCGTCGGTTAATTTTGGATTGAAACATTGTAGATACTAACACTGGACCGCACTCAATACCAAGGCTACCACTTAAGTTGCCACATTAACTTTATCAAATTCGCAATTAATATGAGCCTAAGTTGTGTTTGAACATCTCTAACTTAATTAAGACAGTCAGTTTACCTTATCCAAGTATTGCAGCGTCAAAATGTTCGAAGTTTGGGCAAGTTATCTCTAAAGTTCTGCAATCTACCTCGTAGGTCGGACCGATCTCTCTGCAAATGGCTCTCTAAGTAGCCTAAAGCAGTGTCGGTCGTCTACAACTCTCGAAACGTTGTTATGAAAATCCCTCCTGCATAATGAGAACTAACGGGTTTTACCTGACAATCGACGCGTGCCCGCAAACTTGACCACTTGGCCGAACCCAGGCGATGGCGCCGACCGGCGTCGGCGGGTTCCGCCTGAAATGAAAACAATTTTGCTTATTTGTTTCCGCATAGCCAGTTTTCCCGTTTTAATTTCGTCTGTAGTGTCAGCGGTTGCAAATGAAACATAACAAGCAAATGTTACACCGACTTTAAAATGCAATCTTTATGGAAGTGAAAGATTAATGGCAGGAACGTTTTAACGGTCGGCGGTGACAGTGCCAAAAATCCTCTTCACACCGTATGTAGCGGTAGCAAAAACGTCTCGGAGGAGAATCCCCTTCATTAACGCTGTGGAAATTAGTGAGCGTTAGTTTGAGGTACACTCACAAGAGGGTAGCCACATGCAAGTCATTATGCGGACGATCATTGAATTAATTACGCGGACGTTACGAGAGCGGAAGTGTTGCAAAGCCGCGTCTCGCTATTTACCGCCATCGCGCCCTCCACTTACTTCACAATAGACGCGATTCTCCACTGATGAATGGACTTTTTATATTTGTTTCAGTTAAAATGCAGTTTCGCCCATTAACAGCATTAACAAAAAAGATTTTATCCGTATAAAAACGAACTACATTTTATACAAAGTTCTTAAGATACATAAAAGTTTTATAGACCGTTATGCAGTCACAAACTATGGATATAAATGTTGCCGTTACAAAATATATTTACTTATTTTCAATTTCATTTTGAGTATGGAGATCATAAATGTCTATTGAGACTGTAAAATAAACCATACCTACCATTATTTATTGCTGCAATCTTCTTAATAGGCAAAAGGACAAAGTTAGTCTGTTACAAAAATATACGTGTCATACTTGCAATACTCTTTTTATATTACCAGAGTTTTTATTACATTTATGTTCAAAATAGGGAAACACATTTCTCGCAAATGTATTTTGTGTGCGATGCTTATCAGATGAAATGCGTCACTTTGCGACCGCCGTTCGTGAAAACATGTACATAAATAAAAGGATCTCTTTAAAAACAAATTGCGGATTGATAGCAGCGATTTGCAGCGTTTTGTGTTTTTGCATGTAACATTACCTAGTCTGGCCATAAATACTGTTACAATTAAAAATAAGAAAGATATTACATTTGAATTTGGAATCTGTCATTTTTATACGATTGTTCATTGTATTTTCTAATTTTGGCGCCAATACATTGTACAATATTTTGCTATATTAAAATGGAGTGGGGTGATAAAGAAAACCGAATCGCTGTGATTGCATTACACAAAGTTGGTATGGAGCCGAATGTAATTTTTAAAACTCTCCATACGCTTGGTATTAGTCAAATGTTTGTGTACCGGGCTATTAATAGGTACAATGAGACCTTCTCTGTTTGTGACAGAAAAAGATCTGGCCGTCCACGTAGTGTTCGTACGAAAATGGTGGTCAAAGCAGTAAGGGAAAGAATTCGAAGAAATCCTGTCCGAAAGCAAAAGATTTTATCTCGGGAGATGAAGATAGCACCCAGAACCATGTCACGCATTTTAAAAGATGACTTAGGACTTGCAGCCTATAAGAGACGCACTGGTCATTTTTTAACTGATAATTTAAAAAAGAATAGGGTGGTAAAATCGAAGCAACTACTGAAGCGGTACGCAAAGGGAGGTCACAGAAAAATTTTGTTTACGGATGAGAAAATCTTTACAGTTGAGCAACATTTTAACAAACAAAATGACCGTATTTATGCTCAAAGCTCTAAGGAAGCTTTCCAATTAGTCGACAGAGTGCAACGTGGGCATTATCCGACTTCAGTGATGGTTTGGTGGGGTGTTAGCTATGAAGGAGTGACTGAGCCATATTTTTGTGAAAAAGTTATCAAAACATCGGCACAAGTGTATCAAGATACCATTCTTGAGAAGGTAGTTAAACCCCTTAACAACACCATGTTCAATAACCAAGTATGGTCCTTCCAACAAGACTCAGCGCCGGGTCATAAAGCTCGGTCCACGCAGTCTTGGTTGGAAGTGAACGTTTCGGACTTCATCAGAGCTGAAGACTGGCCGTCGTCTAGTCCCGATCTTAATCCGCTGGATTATGATTTATGGTCAGTTTTAGAGAGTATGGCTTGCTCTAAACGCCATGATAATTTGGAGTCCCTAAAACAATCCATACGATTGGCAGTGAAGAATTTTCCCATGGAAAGAGTGCGTGCTTCTATTGATAACTGGCCTCAACGTTTAAAGGACTGTGTTGCAGCCAATGGAGACCACTTCGAATAAGCTTTTTATATTTTGAATTGTTTTTTATTTATGTATTAAACTAACACACTGTAAAAGTAATAAATATTATTTGCAATAAAAAAAAATCTTTTTTCTTCGTAACAATATTTATGGCTAGACTAGGTATATAAGCGGTTGTAAAGTAGCCCTATTATAATACAAGTTAGGTTAGTTTTACATTCTAATAGGGCTACACTACAACTACACTTAGTGAGGTTACCAACCGTGGTGTAATGTCTGTCACTTTATTCAACGACGTCGCCACTCTGCAATCAAATTTGTCGCACATTTATTTGTTGACAGAATATGTTACAAAGGTATTCAGTGTCTTAGTGTCAATCGTTATATAATAAGTCGGATGACTTGGCGGGTTACAGGGAGTGGGTGGAGTTGGTGGACTCAGGCGGCTAGGAGAATCGAATTAGGTCGGGTGCGCGATGGTATCTTGCTTACTGCAACGCCCGCTCGTCCGCCCTCCGATAGCAGAATGTCTGAATTGTAGATACAGAGAGTTCATTTGGTTATTGCTCTTTAGTTGATGACGTCTCACTTAGACCACGGAAATGTTTTTCCGTAGCCGTGCCTTATCTAGTCGCTGCCGTCCTTCTGCTTATTTAAATGAAACCAGAAAAGCTTGTTAATGATATGTTTTTACACGGCCGCGTGTTGTTTTAAAAGGAAAATATTCAAGTTTCGTGAGACTGCTGTCGTCACGCACGCCGGTCCCAATCTATTGTAGTATTTTTCGATTCATATAAAATACAAAACACATCTTTATATTATTATTGTTGTTACGATAATATCGCGTTCGGTGCGCGGCAGCTGGAAGAAATGATGTTTTATTGAAGTGCTTCCGAAGCTCTTCCTTGATATAAAACATTGTTCCATTCTTGGAATAGTGGACAAGTGTTATATCACATCGGATTATGTGGCTTTACAACTCTATATTGTGCTGCAATTCTTTCCGATTGTACTGGTATTTCGAGCGGCTTTGTGTTCCGAAGAGATACCACTTTGGTAATGCTTTCAATATTCGCCGGTCGTTTATTCGTATTTGCTCTCAGTATTGGAGTGCAGTTTTCAATTGTGATTCTTAATTACTTTCTGTGTGATCAAAACTAGCTGCAATTCACGAAATGATTCATTAGATATTTAAAAATTATAATAGCCTTTTTTTAAATAGGTGCAATGATTTCCCTTCGCTTTAAATGTTGTTATCTATATTTTCGCGATTTGTACACATGATACAATTACAATCCAATTTCAAAACACATATATATAAACAGAAGTTCACAAAAATCGCTCTCTCTTTATAATAATTATTATACTTAGTTGGTATTAATACATATGCAGTATTTAACAACTGGTCTCTATTTCTTATCTACCGTTAACTGTTTGTTAAATAGCTTTGTTGCAATACCTTCTGATATTTGTTCATTTCGATAACCGTCGATAGATAGAAACGATTTTATTTCGCCATGACCCGTCCGTCCATCCGCATCCGCAGTTTAGAGATTGTTAGTGCTAGAAGGCTGTAATTTTGCATGGATACACATATTACTTACGCCGACAAAGTAAAAGAATAAAATCTTAACATTTTTTTAGGGTACCTCCCCTATAAGTAAAGTGAAGTAAAAGTGGGAATTTTATTTTTTCAAGATGTTTTTTTTTCTTTGAAGTAACAAAATGTTCGTACAAATTCCATTGAAAGTTACATACATATCTAACGTTCTTAACAGTATACGACAACGACACGACTTTTGTAAAGACAAAAGTAGGTGGAAGGTGGTTAAGGATTAAAATGACTTCGTTTCAAAACTGATATTACAAATTTATTAGGTGTAGTATAAAGAAGCCACGAGCGGGTGGTTAGTAGATTTTTTTTTTCAGTACAAGGATAATTTACAGCTAGAATACATTTATAAAATGAAATTGCTAGTAATCTTAAAAAAAAAAAATGAATGTTAGAGCCAAATAAAAGTTTTAACAAATAGAAATACAAGTAGAGTAAGTTGAGTAATAGCAAACAGGGATACAAGACACAAGAAGTTATACAATCGAAAAACATATTAATGAGTAATTAGTAAGCAAACAAGTCGCGGCAGCCTAATGGCTAAGGCATCGGTCTCGCAATCGTAAGGTTCGAATCCTATACCCATTATACTAACTGACGTGAACCCACTTCTAAAACAAGCCATTGAGCTTAGCTGGAGGGGTTAAACGGATTGCTAGTAATGTGGGACGCACAATCCCATATTGCTAGATAACTTTAAAAAAAAATTGAAAGATTAAAAAAAATAATAATGTGAAGAATTCGTTAGCCAATGTGCATCAAAATTTATTAGTGCTTATAAAAAAAAGTCCAAGCCAACTCGAAGAAGGTACGCATATTGTCTATAATTTCTCGGTGCTGAAGGAGTGCCTAATAGATTTGCCGGGAATATACATAAAACAAATCACCCAGTATATCTATCTATCGTTGGCCTAAATGTAAATGTCGCTACTAGGGTTAGCTATATTAATAGATAGTTAACGGTAAGTACTTACATAAGTTATTAAGCCGGGACGTTAGAAAACAAAAAGACAATATCCAGTGTGCCAACGTCAGTATTTTTCTTAAATATCTTATGTTTCTAGTACATATCTGGCATGTAGCTTCGTATTGAATTAACAAAGCGGAACTCGGCGGGTTGCATTTTAGCTCAGATGTTTACTTAAATGTACTGCTACATAACTTACATATGCTAGATATCTTAGTACGGGTCGCCTGTACCCGCTACCCGGACTTAAATAAACATTTTAAAACTTAAACGTCTTCAAAATTGTTTCGTATTTAGTTTTGTTCTTAAAAAAAAATAACTTAATGTCATGTTGAAATGAAGTAGATCGAAATAATTTACTTGATGATGGTGAATCACTAACTACAGTTATTGTGGTATTAAAAAGCCTGTATGTAGCATGTAGTCCGTTTTTAGGGTTCACTAGCAAAAATGGCAAAACGAGACCCTTATAGTTTTGCCATGT
This sequence comes from Herminia tarsipennalis, assembly GCA_945859575.2. NCBI lineage: Eukaryota > Metazoa > Arthropoda > Insecta > Lepidoptera > Erebidae > Herminia > Herminia tarsipennalis. Next base: position 14,048,161 of record OX243836.2, on the reverse strand, counting down.
TGTAGCCTAATGGCTAAGGCATCGGTCTCGCAATCGTGAGGTCGCGGGTTCGAATCCTACCCATTATACTGCCGACGTAAACCCACTCCTAACATAAGTCTTTGAGCTTAGCTGGAAGGGTTAACAAGATTCCTAGTAATGTGGGGATCAATCCCACATTGTTAATATCTTTAAAAAAAATGCCCGTCCGTCCGTCCGCACCTTTGCTCAGAGACTGTTAGTGCTAGAAGGCTGTAATTTACGCCGACAAAGTGAAAGAATAAAATTTTGAAAAAAAAAAAATAGGATGTCTCCTTTTTGTAAAGTGAGGGTGTGATTTTTTTTCTTACTTATCCCGTTGAGTAGTTAGATAGGTGGATTAGATACGTCTTTTTAAACGTTTATGGGTTGGAAAGACGATTTTTAGATTTAAGAATCCGTTTGTAAAATATTTAGCTTTAAGTGCAAATTTTTGTCAGAGCCATTTTTAAAGAAAACTAGCATTGTGGAATTGAGTCCCACATTACTAGCAACCTTGTTAACCCCTCCAGCTAAGCACAAAACCTTGTGTTAGGAGTGGGCTCAAGTCGGTAGTATATAAGGTAGGATTGGAACCCGCGACCTCACGATTGCGAGACCGATGCCTTAGCCATTCAGCTACCGCCACTTATTGCTCTTTTATTAAACCAAATTAATTCCTTTGTGTTAGCTGAAAGATAATGCAGGCGAAAAAATTAATTACATCAAATTATAAAATAAACAAGTCGGCATTAATTTCACCGCAAAATGAGCAAAATTTGTCTCCCAAAAAGTTAGATAAAAGTATACTTACCTACTTAATTTATTGTAATTTCCAAAAGCCGAGACTTAATGTAAGAAAGCTAAGTAAGTTACGAGACCTAAAAGCAAAGGTTGGTAAATGACAAAACGGCCATAAAACTTCCCCCATCTACCGGACCGAAAGTTTTCATAACTAGGGGGAGCTTCGTGTCTCCATGAATTAGTAGCGACCTCATTAACCCACATGAGCTACCTCGGTGCTACTTAGATCACTATAGCATTAACAATTAAATGAACACCGGAGCGCCCCAGGCGTGGAGACATCCCCTCTCAGCTGCACATGAAGGGTTAGTTACGAATATATGCATCAGCAAGGTTGAGTAGCATTGTTTTGGTTTACAGGTTAATGTATTACATAGTGAGGGGACGTTGGGGTCGGGTAATGCTTATTATTATTCTATATAGTCTGTACTACGAAACTAAATCTGTTATTATTGCAATAAGGTGCTTTTCACACTGTAGCTCACAGCGTCGATCTTAGGACGTTGTTGTCTTAAAGCTTATGATATTATGTAAGCTTATAAATGTAAGATGTAAGCAATACAAGACGTATCTTGTGATAGAATGCCGACTGGGCAATAACCCGTAAGCCTCAAGTAGACCACTGGCTGTGGTAATAAAATAGAAAAGAGGAATTTCTCCGTTTGAGCCGCGGCTGGGCGGTAGCGCGTGTCTGTCAGGCTGCGGGAGTGTCGGCCTTTATCTAATGTGTCGTGGGCCGCTCTTTCCGCACAGATAGTAAAGTGCACATGTTACGAGTACTTACGACCACCGGAAACCACTTCATGCTAGAGAAATCTCACAAGGAATAGTAAAAATCTACTTTCTATCGATCGATAAATATAACAATTTGATTCCGAGCAAAATTGGAACTGAATTTACGAAATACTATTAAATTAAACTGGAGTTTTTTCACATTTTAAACTACTAGATGCCTGTGTTAAAACTTATCCGATTCTTAATACTTCAACGGCTAAAAGAATAGTGATAAATCGTTTTACATTGACATAAATTGATGACAGTTTAAAAGCACTAATCGCACGTCTCATGTTCGCCATAAATTGTCAATAATTTTCATAAATTTCCCGTGTTTAAGTAAGTGGAAGCATCATAGCGTTCCCATTGAGAACCGGTCGCTAATTGAGCCGTTATAAATACCGACTTTTGCATTCAGATGCTGCTCCTTCCATAAATTCGAGCAAGAACTTCGACAAATAAAAAACTTGGATGTTAATGCCTCAAAGGTATATAGTTTCAAAGGTATCGATTGCTACACTTAAAATGAATAATGATATTAATATAAATAACGCGGCTATAAAGGCTTGCGTGGGCTGAGGGATTTATGGCTATACTTTGAAGTATTTTTTAAGCTATTGTAACATAATTGCTACTATTTTGTATAGTTGTATTTTGTATAGCTATTGTGTTGTTTTTAAATATCATTAGCTAACATCATTTACACATACATATACGATAGACAACTCGATTATTAATAAGACCATTATGAAAATAATGTATATTTTTATATAGTAGGTACCTACGTCCATAACATCTATATCTAGGTATATATCTATACAAATAAATAAAATTGAAGTGTCTGTTTGTAATGTCAAAATAACAGTTTTTACTTATAACAAAAACAAAGTTTGTTAAATTGTTTGGTCTGTTTGTCTGTCTGTCCGTTTGTTCCGGCAAATTTACCGAAACAGCGGGATGGATTTTGACGGGACTTTCGCTGTAATACAGCTGATGATGTAAGGAGTAATTTAGGTTAATTTTATCATCACGCTAACGTCTATAGGGAGTAAGGAGCACTACAACTTCAAGCGGGCAAAGTCGCGTACAACTAATAAAACGTTACATTTTAACTATTATTATAATATAGTTTATAATGCTAAATATAGATACAAAACTTTTTACCTGACATAATTATATAATTTTATGCAGTCGAAGGCACTTTACTAAGTTCATTGAGATTCATTAATGCTTCCGACTGCATGAAATTATATAATTATGTATATATTGTTTCTATCTTTTTTATGCGGGCGGGTTTTTTAATTTTTATATTTTTTAATTTTATATGACGATCGAAATCGTGATCGAAAACCTGTATTCTAGACTCTAACTTTTTAGAAAATTAAAGCATTAAAAGCATACCATACCAAATAAATACAAACCTAAGTCCATACCAACACAAAATATTCAGAATAGTTACAATTAGAAACAAGCAATCACAGAAAAACAGTTGAAATGGTTTCCAATCACATACAAAATTTCGTAAACGTTCATTATAATGGTGCGGCACAAATACCTTTTACTATTTCGTAGCGTGTCGCGGTTCAATCCTGAGCTAATTACCATCGGCTAGGGTTCGCTATATCGCCTAGCGTAACATGAACTCCTATAGCGATATCTTTTCAATTATTCCACATACATGTTGGAAGGAAATCTTTGCGTACATAGGTCAAGTGTGAATGGTCGCGGCATTGTTGTAAAATAAGAGCAGTGCGTGTTATTGATAGTACAGAGACCATGATATTATTGGGACTGGATCAAAACTGAAAAGGAATACGATGGTTAAGCCTCAGTGAATCTGCATTTGTTGTAGAAGTAAAGCCAATTAATTAATAGTAGTAAATATTGGTATGAAACCCATAATCGTTGAAGAAAATTAAACTACATGGTTTGGCGATCCAGTTGCGGGTATTCATGAAAATGTCGTTTGAGTACTAAGAAAATAAATCTTTCCTGGAACTATAGCTTTACGATTTGTAATCTTAATAAGTGACCAACCAACTGGTCTAAAATAGTCAGTCATGAGCCATGTGCACTTTATTTTATTTTTAGTGTGCTTCAAAATTGATATTAAGAATTCTGGGAACGAACAAGGCGCAGTAAATTTTAAACGGAATCAATATCGTAAAACTGTTTCAGGAGCATGCAGGAAGAAAAATCGTCGACCACCTCGAACCGTCAATAAATAAAAACAGTTTTTAATAAAAGTGCTGCGTCCAACGAGCGCGTAGTAGCACGACGCGATTCGGGCACCATATTGCATCCGTACAGTATAAATTTGCTAATATGCCTGAACCGGTACGATAAAGCCTAAAATCGCAGAAGTTATTTTACTGCTGGAATAATTCTTCGGATTTTTGACAGCGCAATCGAAGTTTGCCGCTAGGCCCTGCCGCCGGGTTTAATTAAGAGCTGGTACAAACTCCAATTGCTACGTATCGAGCTCGCTCCGCACCGGAGGAATTGTCGGTTACTTTATGCTATTACACGCAAACTTCATTGATACTTTAATTGTTCCCGCCAAATTTATATCCCTCTTTAAATTGGGATTCACACACATCATTTGAAAATATCTCTACGGATTCTAAAGCACCAGTTATGCTTTAAATTTTCGTTAGAAATCTTAGTTGAAATCCAAACTAATTTTATGAATGTGAAAGTAACTCTGTCTGTCTTTTACCTTTTCACGCTTAAAGCGTTTATCTGATTTAGATGAAATTTAGTATGGAGATAGTTTGAGCCAAGGGGAAGGTCATATATTTTTTTGCCATAGCATTTTCATTAATCCGTAGTTCTAAATAAATTTGAAACAATGAACAGAACTTTCATATATTTTTTCATTAAAATATCGCGTTTCATTGAGTCTAATTACTGCATGACTTCTATAGTAATAAAGGTCAGAGTCTAATAGTGTTTCCTTGTTTTAACTTCTTAATTGCAGTACCTATCGTAAGCAAATCTTTGTTTTTAACATTTGATACTTTCGGTATACATTGAAGCAGAAAACTTGCATCAAAGACTATAAAGTATGATTTGTTGCCAATTATTAATTCGAACTAGAGCTTGTAATCGTTAGTTATAAAATTTACTGTCGTCAACAAAAGGTGAAGGCAACAAGCGTTGAAACACCCACACTAGATATTAGAATATTAATAATAAATACCTTGTGAATAGCAACATAATAATATACAGCCGGAATTGTAAAGATGAGCATCGCAGTAAATTGATTAAATGTGGAAAGTAAATTATACCAAGCAGCGCTATGATATTGAATTGGCGATCCAGTTGTTAACGCTTTCAATTATCTATTGTAGATCACCGTGAAAGTTTTATGTTGTCATTGTCGTATATATCTGTAGTACCAATAAATCCCGACATTGGATAAATAGACGAGTAGAGCAAGAGTCAACCATAAAGGATGAAATTTGAATTGCTCTGCAATATAACAAAGCTTGTAGATGCGGGCAGGTATAAGAATGTTGACATAATAACGTCTTATAAATCGATTACGGGCTGCCTCACGCAGTGTCTAAAAAAAATCACGTTAATTTTTTATTTTCTAATATAGACGACTCCCGCAGTAGGGTACAAGCCCTGTGTCGCGGGGGACTTTACAAACATACAAGTCACGGACACAAAGTACACCCAGACTCGGAACAACAATTTGTGGATCACACAAAGTGGTGTCCCGTGTAGGAATCGAACCCACGACCTCTTGCGTAGCAGTCGGACACACTCCCACTGCGCCACAGAGGCAGTCAAAGTTATTGATTGGTTGCTAAGCTATAGCGAATGGCAATTGCGGTGACATGACATGCGATACAATTGTAACTAACGATATGTCTTCAACGAAATTATCGTCCGTAAAATGACTTAACAGACAAGCGTTTTTTTTACAAAATAGTTCATAGCTTTTTTAGAATAGTACATAGCTCTAACAAGGAGGTGACGGTACATAAGAGAACACACTCTAAAAGCAAAAAAATCAAAAATCACAAGCGGTTGCTTCGAAGATAATGTAGCTTGTGAAAACATTACGAATCTTCCGAAACTATATTCATCGCGTGACATTTTCAAAAAGTGGGTGGGGAAAGGCTATAACCGTCAAAGCCAAGGCGTGTTGATACCTTGTCATTACCTAGTAGTTACCATTAAAAAATCAAAGGTTGTGTATAAGAAATGAAGCAAAAAACGAAAATGAAGGATATTTTTTCATCGGTTGTGCGAGGCTCATGTTCAGGCTGATTGTAACGAGCTCATTGGAAATTCAAATGGAGCTGGACCGCCGCACCCTGTAATCAATAATATTACATGTACGTGTTTCCTGAAGTCTCCGTGGTCAGACCACCGGGCGGACATGGGAATACCATAGTAACGACCGCGTTTAAACCCACTATATAAATTTGTCCCCATCACTGAAATCAATAGTCACACGATACGCGGTACATACGCTTAACTACGTTGTCCCTACATTCACGACCCATCAATTAGCGTAATTAGATTTTTATTAAAATGAACTTTCTATTTCCAAGTTAATGAAATATAATATTATTTAATTATAATAATGTTGAGCGATTCGTTTATAACTTCTTAAGGGTCTTGTTTATTCATAGAACAACTCAAACGACTTCGCAAGCTGACTTTGGTTATCTATAAAGTGTAAATGAAGTGACAATCTTGCAGCCTACTTGGTTTTATCCGATCCAGTCACTTTCCTGATCGCGTTTAAATGAAAACATCTCCATATCAATTGGAAGCTCTACAAAAACGAATTGTAATTACGATTTGATATAAGTCTGCGTATATTATGCAAATGAATGGTAAATGTTAACGAGTTCGATAGTATAGGTCCATAATGAGACCACATCACAGCGGATATTCATACAAATTATGAGTCTCGATATAGAAGTCAGATCTCAAAAGCTACTAAGTATTATTCATTCGGAGCATATCGTACCCGACGATACCATTCGTGTACTGGATACGAAGAAAATTGCACTAACTAATGATCATATCGTTTCTTGAATACAAATTCAGGTCTTTCAGCACACGGCGGGCAGCGGCTGGCCTATTACTGCCGTGTTAGAGTCCGTAAATTGAAACGGCGTTATGATTTATTGTCAGACTTCACGAGCCAGTATTACACCCAGCTTCTACGCGCACGTGACATGAACATAAACGTCTCCACAAAAATTTACATTTCTTTACACCATTTTCAAGTTATTGATTGTTATTTGTTTGTGACAACCTTCCAATGTCGTTTATAGTATTTGATTCTAAGAACCGGTGCTTGGTAGTTTTATTCTTAGCAAGTAGGTAGGTACTTTTAAAATATTCACGCGGGCGTTTTACTCGTCGAGTGGCACACATTCAAAACTCATTAATCTCACATAACAACATTTTAATGGGATGGTGTAAATTTCTTCAGGCCCAAATTAAATATCAAGCCAGCCAATAGGATGTTCGCATGGAAAGTGCTCGTTCAGCAAAAAGGTTGGCTGGAATATGGAGAGGCTTCTAACTGGGAGCTCTTAGTTTAAAAGTCATATTTAGCTAATTACACTGCGGGCTGCGGTCGTCCGGATGGCGGTTTGGCGTACTGTGGCCAAGGATTCAGTTCTTTACTATAATATGTAACCGGAATATATTACACTTGCAGTAAATATTAAAAAGATAATATAAGACTTATGTGGACTGTATCATATGGAGAGCTATTTGACATTCAATTAAATGATAAACTGTACTAAACTAGAAAATGGCATTATTTTTAAGGTTCCGTAGCCAAAATGGCAAAAGCGTTTATTAGAAACCCTTATAGTTTCGTCATGTCCGTATGTCACTGGCATTTTACTCAATGACTGCTCAAGTAAATATTGATAAAATTTGGTGAAAAGGTGTCATGTAGTAGCCGCTACGCAGTTTGATAGCTAAAAATAATAATAAATATTTGTGTGTAAAAAAATATTTTTCAGCAAACATCAACATGTGGTACATCATTCGACAGGTCTTTCAAAAACATTTTAAGGTATCTAAAAAACTTTTTTGATTGATTGAATATTTTTGGAAATAATCGCTCCGAAATTTGCGCCGAATATTTTTTGGTCACACGGTTCAAAAGTTAAACTTTTGAACCGTGTGACCAAAAAATATGGAAAAAATAAAAGGATAGCGCTTTATAACTTTAAACTAAAATTATTTCGGATGAGATCGGATATACCGTCATTGAGTTATTACCAAAAAAACTGCGTTTCTCAACAAAAGGGCGTATATGCGATTAACATACGCTCTTCTGCTGATGCAATTGTTCGAGGCTGCAGAACCCTACATTGAGCATGGTCCGATATGCTCTTTCTTGCCCGGTTTTTTTTTATTAAGTGAAGTGTAATTAGTCGTTTGTATGCGCAATTATTCCAGTTCGATATTGCAGCTATAAGAAACTAGTCGTGTTTCATTTGCGATAGAAGTGAGATAATACCCGCTAGTGTATTAAAATTGTAGATAGCATTTCAACACGTTCTGAGAGTAGTGTTGTATAAAATTCTCATTTTATAGTCTGTGGTATAATTTAATTCCCTTAATCATTATACTTATGAGTATTTTAACTGTCGAATGTGTCGTTTTCTTGTATTATATTTTCAAAACAGAATGAAGAACATAGACAAAACAATCGCTAGGTAAAATTCAGTTATGAATGTTTATTACGTTAAAAAATCCTCCGCCTCAATTCACAATACGTTAAATTGTGATTTTTTTCACATATCCAACATCAACCATTTAGCTGGAGAGGGGGGAGGGGATTTTCACTTTAAAGCTTAGTATTTTACAAAACGGATCCCTAAATCAAAAAATAGACTTAACAATCCCTATCTTTTTTTTAAAAGACTTATCTAATGATACCTCACACGATGGGGGTATACGGGAAGTACACAAAAAAATATTCACAAAGATTTTTTTTTTTTTCACTTTGTTGGCATAAGTAAATATGTGTATCCATGCAAATTTACAGCCTTCTAGCACTAACGGTCTCTGAGCTAAGCTGCGGACGGACGGATGAACAGACATGGCGAAGCTATAAGGGTACCGTTATGCCATTTTGGCTACGGAACCTTAAAAATCATAATTAATTACATAACCTATTCTTCAAACAAAGTCGATATACCTAAAACAATTTAGTGTATCTTAAAGCTTGGTGGATAATGTATATATATTTATTTATATTTAATATGAACATTATAATTGTACCTATCGCTTTTAATTTATTATATTCTTACAAATCCGAATAATAACTAGGTAAGATTAAATCGACGATACAATATCTATTAAAATGTGAACACAAAACTTTGTTCAGACTTCGTACGATTTTTTCTACATTGACAGCTCATTTTAGCTTTGGAAATATAGAAAAGTATTGGCTGTTTGTTTTGTTGACCCAAAACTGGACTCTTGGCCTTTGTACAAGTGCCTATTTACCAATAAGGTATAGGATATAAGTAACCTTTCTAATACGAACAATACTCTACTAGAGTCTTTAATAAACTTCAACAGAAGTACTTTAATATCCGCTAGATAAGTAAACATCGAGCTAGAACAGTACAGAGGTCTCTATTGACCCCTCTTCGATAATTTTTGCAGTTGTAACAACGGGAGAGCACAAAGTTGCGTAACTAGCACTCTCGTGTGCAGTTTGCTCAAAAGTTTTCAACAAATTTATAACGAGTTGGGGTAATATCTTGAATTAATTCACCACCTTTACCTTTTCGGGCTCGTCTTAGTGCTATATAAATTGATCGAAGTACAGATAAGGAAGTGGTTTTACATATATTTTGTGTTATCTGAACAATAAGACTATGACCATTGGTTCGGTGTTACATTATGCCTATCTACAGTGCTATCGTTAAGAGGAGGTTTAAGTCAAGTAGAGGAATAATCGCCCATTTTACGATTACATTGTATACATCGTCACCTTTGCATTTAAGCTAGTTTGCTCCTATTTTTTTCCTCTTTGTTTTTCTCGCTTGACAACTTTTGTACGCGGTAACGTTAGGCTTCGTAATATATTGTAAAAATATTCTAAAATATACTATTTCAGACTGCCTCTGTAGGGCGGTGGGAGTGTATCCAACTGCTACGCAAGAGGTCGTGGGTTCGATCCCCACCCAGGATAAAACTTTGTGTGATGAGCACGATGGTTTATTCTGTGTCTGGGTGTTATTTATCTTTAATATGTATGTATTTAGAAATATATAAGTATGTTTATCAGTTGTCTGGTTTCCATAATACAAGCTTTGCTTAGTTTGGGATCATATAGCGTGCGTTGTGTGAGTTGTAAGAATATATTATTATATTATTTCAAGAACTTTTAAGTTTCACTAAAGAAATTCCAATTTTGTGCCTATATTTCAATTCCTATCTTGTACATATAATTAAATTCGCAAGCAATTTTGATTCGGTTTTCATTATCGTTTCTTAAATATCTTTCAAAACGTTTAGGCGTATAATACATGCATATTACATTACAGATAGTGGACAAAAGTTGTTGCGAAGCTGGGACATGTCACTAGTAGAACATAAAAGTAAAATACGGGTAAAGTCTCTAGAACACTGGATTCTAAATAATGAGAGCAGAAAACGATACCCTTGTTACAAACAGGACTTAATAAATTGATTGAAGATAAACACGACCTTTGTCATTGAAAGGATTAATAAAGGTCTAATAAATGTTACAAACCTGATGAAGTTGCTCTCAGCGAGTCACTATTTATAAATAGCAGAATAACCCTTGAGATTTTTTGGGTATACCCGCAGGATTCACTTCATATTTCATAAGAAATTATTACTGTTTATTTCTCCCACGAGATGTGCACCTTTCAATAAAGTTTGTAAGATCCGTATCAATTAAATGGTTCGATAGAATAAGCGGTCTTTAGAGCCGTAAGATTACACTTTAATTTGAAAGACAGATCAGTTATGGTTTTTAAACTTTCGCGATTTTTATACATATTATAAATGTTTTGGGACTTAATCGAGTGAATTATTTAAATGTACGAACCTTTTATTTACCCGACGTTTCGATCGAATTTCACTGGTCGTGGTTACAGGTCGACTTTGACCACGATCGGTGCAATTCGATCGGTTCGTACCTTTTTCTTTTTAATAAAAGATAACTAGCAAAGCGGGCTTGTGGTCCCACATTACTAGGAATCCTGTTAACCCCTCCAGCTAAGCTCTATGGCTTGTGTTAGGAGTGGGTTCACGTCGGTAGTATAATGGCCAGGATTCGAACCCACGACCTCACGATTGCGAGTCCGATGCCTATGCCATTCGGCTACCGACGCTTCTAGACATTTACAATATATATAATAGACAGCTGAGTGTTTCATATTTATTTGAAACTTTCTACGTTTCTCCTGGATTAAATATTAGCTCTTTATGTATTTTGAAACCGTGGTGTTTCTAAACCTACCATGCTATAAAGAGTTGTTTGTTTATACGGAACTGGAAGTACTTGTATTTTAGATTACTTAAATCGGTCATATTATATGTAAAGTCTTTGCCAGTAAGTATTTAAATATTATAACATTATAGGTAGGTACTTAGACTTGATTTTATGTGTTATAGGAAAAAGCTGGGCATTTACATGAACGATAGTATGCAAATATAAAGTAGTATTAGCGAGGTCAATTTGCATACGGCGTCATTAGAAGACTGCCGCGTTGGCTTACAGCGGTTGTAGAACAGTTTCGATCGTACCTACTTAGGTATAGGTTGGGTACTTATAATGATTGCGGTGAGACCGTAGCCATCAAATTGGCTCGGTACACACTCGCCCGTGTCACGAACATTAATACAACATGTGAATAACTTAGGTATCGAACCGGGGGAGGTGACCCGGTTACTTAGCGGCGGTACCTTATTGCGGTGCTCTTACAAGTGTCTAGGGAAACTGTGAGCTGTTATTACACGAAAATTTATGAGGTGAATTGCCTCTGCTAAGTTCCAAGTTTGCCGTAAACAACAATATAGAACTTATCCAATGTTTGGTGGGCGCCGGCCTAATGTGACGGGGAAAATGGAAAGAAATCCGTGTTGAAAAATTTGTGTAAAGCTGTTTTATGAGAGTTTATTAGTTACTTTGTACAATGTTGTTCGCTGAGCGTCTCGGGCCGGTGTGAATTACTTAAATGTCATTTTAAAAGTTTCTGTACAGTTTAATGTGTTTGTATTTTATTAGAATTCAGATAGCATTATGTTTTTGTTATTTTTATTATACATTCTTTCGGTAAGTATATTTTTGGTTACTTAATTTTACTTGGCTGTGTGATTTTTGTAGTGTTCAAAATATAAATAATGTCTTCTTACTTAGGCTCTTTGTAACTCATTTACGCTCTACGCCCAAAAATGCTCCACGAAATTGACAAAAACTTTGCACATAGCCACTGAGAACTTATGAAACTAGCTGTTACCCGGGGCTTCCCCCGCGCTGTTGATTTTACCCCCTGAAGGGTTGATTTATCGCTTTCGATCAAAACGCTAAAACTCGTGTTTTCATATTACATCCACAAAGCCAAATACAAAATTTCCCAGATCTAACTTCAAAACTGACGGAGTTCTATAAATAATTTTGCAACCCCTATTTTACCTCCTTAGAGGACGAATTTTTGAAAATCCTTTCTTAGTGAATGCCTACAACATAAAAGGCACCAACTGCCAAAATTTCAGGTTTGTAACCCTAGCTCTAGCTCTAGCCTCTGCGTTGAGGAATCAGTCAGGCAGTCAGGACAAGTGATTATACTCGTATATGTATATATTATGGAACCACAATCATTCGGGTGCAGCCGAAAGCGAAGAGTAGTTATAATAACCACCATTATTTGTAGGTTTACCTGAACATAATAATTATGTAGAATACTATATACAAAGCTAAAACATACAGGTAGGCACAAAACATTTGTTATAGGTACTCATATTTTATGGTTGTAATTACTTAGATGAATCCTTTCGTAGATATCTACGTAGGTAAAAGGTACCTAATGTAACGCAGCACGCAATAATATAATTATTCAATCGTTACAGCATTTAGGACATACGTGTGGCATTTATCAATTGTTATGTAATTAAATGTCTTTTTATTTGTAATATTGTTAATTGTTAAATAGGTATAGAGTATGAAAAGTCAAATATCTAATTATGTTATGTATAAGTTAAAATATGTAACGTACACATCTACATACAAAGTGTAAAAAAAACTAATAGTTAAATACAACAATTACATTTTTTTCAGAGTTACAAAATTAGATGTATTTCGGGATTTAATATATCTAATATGTATAAAAAATCGCTAAAGTTTAAAAAGGATAATTAAATATACAGAAATTTGAAGACCAGATCAATCGAATCCGAGACTTCTGTATGTCAAAACATGGCCGGAATCAAACCATCTTAATAAAATATTTGGCAAGAAATGAATGCCTGTAAAAATAAAAAAAAACTTAAGAGGTGTCAAAGGACACCCGATGGAACGAAGTTCTTATCTTAATTTTTTTTTTTTTTTTTATAAACTTCGCAACACCACACTGTTCAATGCGAAATAGAAAGACGACACGAAAATAACTTACAAAAAGACGATTGTATACCGAAGGCTCGAACCCACAACTACACAATTGTCACCATTACTGTGTACCGAATAGACCAAATCGACAGGTGACTTACTCGTCAAATTAGATGTTCATATCTGACGCGCACGCTGCACGGCTTGTGTGTGTCAAAAAGTGTCGTTACAACTTTTCGTAAGATTTTTTTCCGTTTAGCCCCCTTTCACAACGGGCGATAAGGAACTTCGTTCCAATATTGTAATGAGTAGTTAAATTTCAGCAGCAGACAGTATTTGGCACATGATTTGGATCTTCCGTGATGCCATGTCCGATTGCATCAATATGGTATTTCTATAGTGATTACTTTTAAAAAATACAGCAGCGCTTATTGACATCATCGATCTGCATTGACACATTGCTGGGCTTCTCCTTATTTACACCACGACAATCGGTAGTCCTCAATCCACACCTCGAACGGTGGAAAATGTAATGAACATTCACATTATGTATACTAATATTATATAATAATATATTGGAACAACTCACACAACGCTATCTAATCCCAAACTAAGCAGAGCTTGTACTATGGAAACCAGACAACTGTTAAACATATTTATATATTTCTAAATAGATACATATTATGGATAAATAACACCCAGACACAGAATAAACCATCGTGCTCATCACACAAGTTTAATCCTGGGTGGGGATCGAACCCACGACCTCTTGCGTAGCAGTCGGATACACTCCCACCGCGCAAAGCTGAAGAGTTTGCTTGTTTGTTTGTTTGAATCTCAAGATGCTAACTATATATCACGCTATGATCAATAGAATGAATGAAAAATGTTGCAAAAACAGGGAAAAAATCGAAGTAAGCTTTTTAAAACACACACAGTGTCAAAATTTTTATCGATCGAATCTGCTGGGAGGCGAGTCAAGTACCACGCGCATATTTAAAAAGCCTATTCAAATCTAAACGGTATTGGCTGTTGCTGTGGGTAGAGGTTATACCGCGCTGGTTTCGCTCAGGTATTTAGTATGAAGTTCCGCGGCTAGAGCAGAATAGTAAGTAGGTTAGAAGTATTGCCACGTACCTACCCATATGGTTTTCTCTACCGCAGGACCCTGTACCAAGTCGTGCATATGGCACGGTACCAAGTCCAGCCGGTAGCTCTGCAAGGCAAGCCGCGCGGCATGCTCCCTATAGATCGTTTGCGTTTATCAAACTGATGTTTTGATGTTTTGTTATTATTATACCTATTACACAGTAATAGTAGGTATAATAATACTTTTTAAATAAATAGTTGGGTTGTTTATTTATTAAAAAACAATGTATTTCTTTTTAAAAGGCGACATAATTGCATCGTAGCTACCCAGCGTTCCTCTATAATTCCTGTTTAAATCTTATTAATCATAGCGTAGTGTAGGTATCCTAAAATAGCCTGTGTTATACTTTTACTCGTTAATAATAAAACAAAATATCCATTATAGAAATAATAATAATAATAATAACCATTCATTTCAGGCTACTAAGGCCCATATTTTACAAATACATAACTAGAAAACTTAATAGACTAATACATAATTAAGTAATTAAAGTGACAATGAAACTAAACATAAAGTTGAGTACAAAACGCCGCCGGCGACGACGTCGTGTTTCGCTGCGAGGTGTCGCGTAACCTGCCACGAAATCGTCGGTATGCGACACCCTTCGGCCAAAAGTCTTCTTTCATGAAGGTGGACAGATGTTCCGTGGGCACTCGCACCATAAACGACTTAAAATTAACATTATGGCGCGTCTCCAATTTCTCCATCCTCAAGGTCCACTTGGTCTTTATTTTAAGGTACTCCACGAGTTCCTCAGTCTTTGTGGCGTGATACAGACGAGACACATATAGCTGCGTTGTAGGTATTGCCGGATGCAGCAATGTATTGGTCCCGTAACGCCGGTACCACACTGGTTGTGGCTGGAGGGTTTCATCTGCTTCTTTTCGACTTTTATGAAGTCCTCGGCGTCTATTTGCCTTTTTGTAGCTACTGGGGGCATGCTCTTCTCCTTCTTCCCTGTTTGAATCGCTGTGAGTTTCTTCGCGGCAATATCGGCATGAGCATGACTATGAGTAGACGTACTTACGCTTGTCTTGACCTCTTCCGGAGTCGAGAGGCGTACGGCATCGGCGCGTGAGGCGTTGTTGTTAACTTGTACAGTCGCAACTTGACGCAGCGATTGAAAATTGCTGACCGATGTATTTGGCGCCCCGCGACAACTCTTCACTTTAGAGGCGTCGGGTGACCTACTTGCAGAAACAACTTGGCGTAATAACAATAATCGGCACGTAGTTCAGCTATGAGGTTTTCTGACACCTCCAGCTTGATCTGTATTCGGCCCAGCTTGTTTTCAGGAACATGATGTTCTTCAACAGCCGGGTGACGTCGACGTGGTCAAAACTGACGAGGGGCAGTTTCCGCAGCTCTTTGGCCACGAAAACCGGCAAATCTTCCGGATCAGTCTTCTTCAGCAAGGTGATAATGTCCTGGATGCTCTTCTCAGTTCCATCCCTCCTGCGGGGCGGCATCTGGTAGACTTTTCTAAGGGTTTGGAAAATCAGCCTCTTGCCACTTCTTATGTCATCTTCCTTGAAGTTCGACTTGCAGATCTGCAAAATGCTGACTTCGTCCATAGTATCGATAGCAGTTTGTTAGCTATAAATTGCTAAGAACTCATAGTGATGTATAGCGACTATAGCCGCACAATAAGCGTACAGAGTAAGCACGTCTATATCGAAGCGCGTATTAGAACAAATACATACAATGTTTCTCCTGGTTTCGTCCGCGTGATTTTAAATTAGCACTGTGGATAAAACAAAGAAAGCTTCAGCTCCTTTAGGATTGTATTGTAGGTGCCCACTCTTTCTAGTCGAAGCGGACGAAGTTGCAAGGATCTGCTATCTGTGTATTTAAGAGGCATAAGAGGAAACTGTGATTGACTGATGTACCGACACATAGCTCACACTCCTGAATGGATTGGGTTGAAATTTAGTACACAGATAGTTGTTATGACGTAGGCATCCACTACAAAGCCTAAAGCAAATATTTAAAGGGGTGAAATGGCAGTTCAAACTTAACGCGGGCGGAAGCTAGTAATGGTATAAAACGTTTTGAATTATCATTTTTTTAAATTGGTAACTTTTTATTTGATACTGACATTTTGATAAAAACAGTTACTACCCAGCTAACCTATGCAGTGCCATACAGGTATTGTGTACATAAACCTTTTCCCCCACCACATGTTGTACAGTTGTAAATTACCATACCTACTAACAAACAACATGACCTGTCTTATGATAAGCAGTGACAGTAATTACAAATTTTCTTAGAAAACCCGACTTGTAATTTATATGATTTATTATAACGTTATTAGTAAAAAAGTTGTTCACTATGATATTCTTTGCTTAGAATATTACTTGCTTTTAGTTAGTTTGATAAATTGGCTTCAAGGGGAAGGCTGAAAAGGAAAAATAAATTGAACTAGACGCGGCAGGTCGTAGCTAACCTATTAGTAGCGTAGGTTTAAGAATTAATAAAACAGATTTTCTCGTTCGAGGCGCCCCGCTGCCGCTCTCTTGCTTCGAGCCATTTCACATGTGCCGTTCATTAGGTGAATGTGATCGATAGTGGAGCGGAACCGGAGGTTGGCCGTAGCGCGCCGCTAGATCATTACTGATATGCGAATGGCGCCTGTGGTTCGAAAACGCCCTTCTGCTCGTTATTAATTGCCCCACGAACAAAAGCAAATGACTCGGTAGAGGTGATCCTGTGAGGGTGGGTCGACGTTATCCATTCAGCCGCTGTAGACGTCCGCGAAGAGAAATGTTCATTCACGATAGGAGAATTTATGACTTTGATTTACGCGAGACTTTTCACGTGGCGCCCTCGACGCCGTAGTTCGTCCATAAATAGAGAAGGGTCCCAGGCTGACGGTTGGGGTGGCACGTTATTATAGCATGTTACAGGCGCACGTCACTGTCAACTATTCACCGTGAAACGCCCGCACTGAATTGATACACGAATCGGAAGGCTGTATTTGCATATCGACTGGATTATTTTCACCTTTTTATATCATTATCGTGTATATTGAGAGGTTTCGATGCGGTAAGTGGGTCAAACTGGGATTAAATGAGAGAAATTTAATGATGATATTGTAGTATCTGGAATATTATTATTTAATAATGTTGATATATCTGACACACCTTCACTTCTTTTAAAAAAACATGTTGTGTGTTAGTGACAGAAGCTGGCCGTAAAATACAATTTCATGTTACATAATAAATTACGACTTTCAAAACTACTAGGTAGTGCTTGTTGTCGTGACATTGTTCAGTCGGCAATGCAGCGGCATGGCGGCAGTTAGGTAGTTTTATCTCACACAATTTCAATTTTTCATCTGCAGCTGTCAGCTCGGCGGCGGCAGATAAGTAACGTTCGCGTTCGCGTCGCGTCCCCGCATAAAAGTTTGTTCCCCGCCAGTTTGTTCGCTCCACTTCCTTTTATAAACTTTTTGTATGAGCCGCCACCGGCGCGATATCAATAATTCTTACAATTTGTGCTCGTATTCAATCGATGGAGCCGACTCAAACCTTATTGACTACGAAAATAGCGATAAACATCTTAACTCCGCATTCACGCTCTGCCACTACGAAAATGTTCTTTATGTTCGTAATCAGAGCACGACAAGAGTCGTATTTTACCGTCTCTGATTTAGCTCTACATTAGTTGCAAAAATATTGAAGCTAAACATATAAGTCATAATAATTAATGAGTCCCGCCCTTTATACGTTATTAAAACGAAAAGCCTAATCTTGGATATACGTAGCGAAGGAAAAATCTCTACCCATTATTCAAACAAGAGTCCGGTCAAGGTTCAGAGTAAACAGTTTCCATCAAGTTCTGTTGAAATTGAGGTTCAAAATGTAGACACTTGACGTAAATACACTTTCTAATGGAAGATAGGTTTCTATTGAAAGTGTTTGTGTTACAAAGTCAATCGACGTACCAGACTATTCAAGAAGTTGGGATATTGATAACCGGAATGAACCTGTCAGATAGTCGGACGTTTGTTTAGTGTTATATTACGGACAGTTAATTAAAGCTGTGCTTTCTTAGTTTGACTTGGTGAAACTTTTACACCGATAACAACATTAATGAAAACTCGTCTGGATTTGGGCGAAGAGTGGCGGTGACAGAGGCGGGCGAGACGTAAGGGCGGGCGGGGTTCACCGGTTGGGTGGTTGTGCCAGTCCGCGCCGCGCCGCACTGGCGAGGTTACGTCGTCGCGACGCTCACTCTTGTCCACTACACGCGATCGCGAACCTCTATATTTTCAGACTCTTTTTATCTCGAACTATACTCGTACGATGACTGGGACTTCCAACTTTCCTGGAAGAGAAAGGCCTACGAATGTGTTCAGTGTACCGTATGGATGTGTTTTATGTAATATGTGCTGAAGACAGTTCCGTTTATATGGGTGCACTGGTTCGTCGCCCTACGCGGTCTGTCACCCACTTTTGATGATTAGAATGAACTAGTTTGTGACGTATGTTAAGTTAAGACGATGGCAATACAACGATGTTATTTTTAATAAAACTTTATTAACATGACTTTCATATTAATGGGTAAAGTCTTTAGTGAGAAATTATTATATTATCTATATTACCTCTAGTTAAAATAGCTAAAGATAAAAAATACTAACATTAGAATAAGTCTCGAGATATATAAGAAAATAAAATAATTACGTTCACATATGTATTACATATAACGTATATACACAGAAAAGAATAGGGTCACTCAATCGCTTATTATTTGTGTGTTTTGGACAGCAGTAGCTGCCAACTACTACGTAGTACCTTGTATAACCATATACATGCCAAATGGTAATAGCTAATCCAGTCTTTAATAATTTCTATTGACTGTATCTGAAAATATAATCTTGATTCTATTATGCAAATTCATATTAACATTAATAACAGTTTTATCCGTTATTATATGTAATAAAACAACAAATTTTCCTCAAAACCTGAATTAGAGCAAAATATTTGACTACAAAAATATAGCAGATAAAGTCTCGCACGCAACTTTGTTTTGTTCCACTTGAAAAGGTAGTCGTAAAAGTATTTATACAAATAATTAAACTTCTCGTGAGGTATAGAGTTACTTAATGAAAGGTTAAAGGTTGTATGTGGAACAGTGAACTTAAATAAACGATGTTTGGTGGAAAAGTTTATATTTCTTGATTTCGCTGGTCCGTATCGACTTTGGAAACTTGTTTTGATTCTAGGATTACATGTTTTTTTTTAAATAATGGTGCTATTAATGTTGTTTCTAGCAGAACTGTTCAAATTTATAAAAAAACTTTCATCCCCATTTAATCTTTTCTGGGGATGATTTTTTTAAAAATCCTTCACAGCGCTATTTATATCATAAAAGGAAATTGTGAGCAAAATTTCTTGCTTCTAGACAAACTGCTTTCGGCTGTTCGTTGTTGCATCAGTCTTGTTTCCTTTTTTAGAGGACACAGTAAAGCTGGAATCAGTCCGTTAGAATCTAACACTATCCAAGCAGGCTATGCGTGTATCATTGTTGAACACTTGAAATAAAATCATTTGGAACAGCTATTTCTCTGGTTTGGGGTTTGAATTTTCAAACATTCATTCTTAGTGATTGCCTGCGCAACTGCACCATAATAATTACCTACCTATGTACCAAATGTTAACCTAATCAATTGAGTGATTTGAGCTGTTCGTTTAAACATCAGTCAGTCACTATTTTCTTAAATAAACAGATTATATTGAATTGGGTTTACC
This sequence comes from Herminia tarsipennalis, assembly GCA_945859575.2. Lineage (NCBI taxonomy): Eukaryota > Metazoa > Arthropoda > Insecta > Lepidoptera > Erebidae > Herminia > Herminia tarsipennalis. The sequence continues at coordinate 14,028,096 of OX243836.2, read as the reverse complement.
ATAAGTGGTTTCATAGCATCTAGGGGTATAATATTCCAACCCCGGAGTACACAGTTAAACGTAGACTAAAGCAAAATTGTTAAAAACAATACGTAAGAATATTTGATACCATTACGACATAAACATGTAAATACTTATCATTCTAAACGTTGCTGCGACACTCATGTTACATAAAAACTGGAGGATTCTGTCGTATTCGTGTTGATGACCTCCTCACAGGGGGAAACCGTAGATGCTGACTAAGGGAAATTATTATCTTGGTACTCGTGCTCAATGATTTATTAAGGTTACACTTTCATCTCCGGGGCCTTTTCCTGGATGCTTTGAACATGCCGTGACAATCGTAATCTATAAAAAAAAACTGGTTAGATACTTTATATAATATTTTAACACTTTTTTGGCGACTTGTTTAACAAATATGTATAAGTATGCCAAATTACAGCTTTCTAGTATACTGAGACAGCCTGGGGACAGACAAACGGACAGACATAGTGAAACTACAAAGGTTCCTTGTTTATTACGGAACCCTAAAATCGATCTCTTAAACTTTAAACATGATTTACAATCTCAAGCTCATACCCAGTATTCTTTGAAAATAAAAGCAACGCTTGTAATACATCATTGATAGAAATGGCTAAATGGCTTACATCAAGGTACAAGTATTAGCAATGTTAATCCGAAGAAAACAAAATTTAATAAAAATGGTCTGTCACTTATTTAAATTGTGAGTTTTTATTAAACCGCAAAAACTACCTTTAACTAAAACAATAACCACCAATACGGTTTTTGTTCCTGTATATCAATAATTAATTAATTAATTATTCATTCTAACAGTCCAAATCGGGTTCATGGAAATGAAATCATCACCTAATTTTCAATAATATACATGGCGTAATCCATTTCTACGGGACGCAATGAGCACTACAGCGCGAAGAACACAAGACAACTTAAACGGCTTTTATCTATGCAAGTTTTCATATGATTTCTTGAAATAAAAATCTTGTTGAGGTGTCTGAGCTTTGCACTATACCAAAAATAACCTTGTATATACTATACTACAATGTATTTGGCAAACTTATTCCAGTTTAAAGATCCATTCATTCAGTAAGACGTTATCGTGTAGAGCTGTCAGACAGAATCTGTCACAGAGACTGCAGTGAAGTGCATTTTATCGTTGCTAGTAATAAAACATCTTGCGACGCTCCGTGATAGTCAGTAAATGTTTTATAACCCTGATTAGTGTTAAACTAACGCTATAAATAAAGATAACAGTTTATAACTGCACTCATTGTTGTTTTGTTGATGACTGCTATATAATTAAAACGTATTTACTTTAATAATAGGATTCAGAATCAACGTTATTATGTGTGATTGTGTATTAACCAGGGATCACCTAGGGCAGGGGGACAGTAGTTCAATAATTTTTTAACTTAAAACCATAGTGCAGTACTTTATTATTTGACAAAAAGTATCGGTAGGTACTCTTTGCTCATATTAAATTTTTATTTGTCTATTACAAAACGAAACTGAATCAGTCTCAGTCAATCAGTAAGTAAGGACGTTTTAAGTAAAAGGTGTAGATAGGTTACATAAACAACATTTGATCTTTAAAAACGGCAAACTAATGCACACATAAATAACCAATATAATTATTGCAATGTTACACTATTATAAAAAAGTCGTAAAAGTAGGAAAGCATGATTTCACGAGTGAAAAAGAGAGAAATGTAATCCGCTGCTTTCATCTGTTGACGCCGGCTATGCGACACTGACATATAAAAACTAAATCAATTGTATAGATTCTAAGGTGCCTAGTGTGGTTTCTGACCGCTTGTCTACCCCTTTTTAGTAAGGTAAGGTATTATTTTATTTTATTTAGTTATGCCGAATTTCACTTTCCTCCGTGCGAATAAAGTTCTTAAAAACGGGATCAAAAGATTCAAAGATCAGTACACGTGTTAATAGATTAGATACGGGTAAATAATAATATGTATTTGAACATAGAACAAGATCAGGTAATTATAATAACGAGCATGTTTACATAATCAACGAATTTGTATTAAATTTCCTGCAAAATTTACTCCATCAAGTATCATTTACTCACCTTGAAGTATTTAAATACAAAAAACATAAATTTAATTAACACAATGTGGGATTCTTGTAGGCAAGTTAGTTGAATTTTCTTTAACATATAATTATGCCAGCTCTATACTTTGGCTCCAACGTCGGTCCCACCCAACCCCACTCTCCCAACGTGGATCTAGAAAATAGCATTGACGCCAACGTCGGGACGAGCGTTATTATAGATCCATACGTTGTTGGACGAGTGGCGTTGGGACCAATGTTGGGGCCAACGTGTGGTGCCGTTTTTATACTGCTATTTAATCGTGACTGTACTACGAATTTTACACAAGTAACGATTCGACTGAGGGCACCGTAGCAGACTGTAGCGTTGCTGCGGTCTACGGAAAAATGATTCGTTTAAAAGTCAATATGACAAGAAGTCATGTTGCAGCTATAAAGATTTCTTCATGTTTTGCTATTTAAATACAGGCCATTTAGCCATTAATAAATTAAAACTCTGAACGTCATAAAAATAATTCGGTTTGAAATAAACGAATTTACCCGTCAATTTTGTTACGAAAAAACTGATTGATAAACAGTTTTCCTTTTCCTTTGGTAGGCGGTCGACGATAGTCCCAAAACATTAAGATAATTACATTCCTCGTAAATCTCGTATATATAACAATGCTGTCATTGTTATGAAGGCACATTGTATACAAGATCACATTACGATAAACGGATATTCACCTATCTGAGCTCTGAGGCCCGATCCATTATCGGCCTGGTAATTTTCAATGCTATAAATCTTGGCACAACATATTATGCGTTTGGCGTTGATAGCTGAATCTAATTGTTATTGCTTACCTTGTTTCGTGTCGTCACCACGCCATTAACCGAAGGGCCAAACGTTTTAGCCCTGAATTTGATTATTACGTGTACGCTACACTTGGGAAGAGATATAATTAAATTGGAAGTAGATAAATACAGTTATCTTTTCAGCGTTGTGTTATAATAATATATAGGCGTGTTTGATCTTTAGATTGGATTGCACGTAATGCAACTTTGTGGTATTTTGTGTTTTAGGTCTAGCTCACACTGAAAAATCTCACCGCGCCTGAACTATTGTTTTTTGACGTGATAACGTCTTATAAATCAATGACCGACTGCACTGAAAAAGTGTGACGTCATCGCTCACGTTATTGACTAGTTGCTGAGCAACGCGATTGGCGATCCCGCCTTCTGATAGACTGAAGTATTGTGGCCGTCGCCCGGGTCCACTAAATCTGTCACAGGCATGGTTGTTTATTAAAATGTCATTAATGTTTTGGGGATTGCAGCGACTTGTAATATAATTTAAAATATATATATATATATATATATATATATATATATATATATATAAATATATACATATATAAAAGGTGTCACAGTCATCACTGAATTATCCACGATATGTCATCAAACATGTATTTGTGGTCTAGACATTATCGATTTTTATACATTTAATTTATATAGTGTTAATAATTAGATACAGTTTTTAAAACATCAAATTATTTCCTGTCATTTTGAGGACATTGCTCCAAATCTTTATCACAGGTCGACAGAATCGCAACTTCATTCTTATTGATTGGTTGACCGTAAATTCCTATTCAATTTAAACATAAATTATTCGTTCTAATAATGGACGTTATAAGCTTGAAAGGCCGTGAGGATATTGGATGGATGTGTTACTTTTACACGAGAATGTGAGATGATCTTAATAATTATATCATTTATAAAGCATTTACTCATGACACCGCCTGCCTGAATGTTGGTTACCGCGATAAATACAATCTCAAACTTACTCAAAACTGACTCAAACTTACTCTTTAACGAATTTCATAGAAAAAGGTTTAGCGGCTTAAGCGCGAAAACGTAACAGACTGAATAACTTTTACATTAATAGGTATTAGTTTAGATTGTATAAACTGGCAAAATAAAATAATAAACTCAAACCTGGGCGGCATTTACAATTGTAGATACTTTTAATGTTACTTATCATTTCTTGAACTTAAGGCGTTTCCCCGTGCAAAACCCAGCGCCAGCCGTTTTTTGTGCAGTTTTGTGGAGCTATCTGCCCTTTATCTAAAAAAAAATATCAAGTAATAAAAATACATTAAATTTCTACATAGTTTTGACTCTAAAATGCTAGATTTTGGTTTTGTTAAAGGAGTTTAATATTTACTTAATCTCCTCAATGAAATGCATCTACTCGTAAAGTGCCATTTTCTTTGATTTGCTACTTACACTAATGGATAGGCATTTTAATAAAAAAACATTATGCTTAAACATTTTTTTCAAACGACCAAAATTTTATTTTATAAAGATTTTATTCCAAAAACTGAGCGCATTCGCTACGGTGCGCCGAAGAGGGAACGAATGCTCAAGGTTATTTGGTCAGGGTATGGACTTAAATAAAATTAGTGGTTATATTAAACACAATTGATGAGAGCTGCCTTTTAGACGTTTGAAGGAAATATATCGGTGTAATGTATGTACCGTTCTTTTATATCTAGCCACATAATAAACCTTTGGTCAAGCTTACATCATTTCGTCATTAAGTCAGTAACACGTGCATGACAAATGAAATTCAAATTAATTTTAAATTGTGTAATTCTTTACATTGACCAGAACATGAAAGGTTTTTCAAAACGACTGACCTGACTCTTCGTACATTGGTTTCTTGACTGTGATTATGTTATGTGGTCACTGTTTTTCAGTCAATTCGCCTTAGTTGTTATTGTACGAGTACCGTTGCGATTAACAAAATCACTGTAGCAATTTATGAATAGGTACCATATCTATGTGTTCAAAAAAAATGCTTCTACAAAAAACACTACGTCTCGTATAAACCTATCACACAAGTGTGTTGTGAACAATATTGTCTATGCTTAAACAAAATTACATCAAAAAAAAACATCTACAAAAAAAAACATTACGTCTCGTATAAAGCTACCACACAATTGTGTTGTGAAAAAAATTGTCTATGCTGAAATTAAATTGAATAAATTTATTTAAAAAATGAAAATTCATCTACAAATAACACTAGGTACTTTAATACAAAATTCACAGTATTGTTTAGCTATCTATATATGTGTGTATATTATTCATGCTACACCCAATTCATAGGACTGTTTTACAAGTACAAATAATGTCTATAATATATACAAAAGGGAATAAAAACCTGTGAAAGAGACATGAAATCTCTGATCCGTGTTTTTCATGTTATTATACGGGAAAGTAGCTACTTAACGCCCCTTAAATCCTTGTCCGAAAATAATATGGCTTCCTCGAAATCATTTAATCTATACTGTTGATAAAATTAAACTGGGGTGTTCTTTGTTGAAATATATTTTGGAGAAGGGTACCATTACATTGAACAATGAAGCTATACTGTCTATATCTTCTATCAATAAACTGCTAGGTATATATAATAGCAGTTTATTGATAGAAGAAGGCTTATAAAATAAAACATGTTTGGATCATTGCTGAAGTCCACTTATGTATGGCTTTAGTATGCTACTATGACCATTATTCTTATATCCTCCATATTCGTACGAATACGCGAACCTTCAAATATCGAACGGCATTCGCAAATCAATTTTCAACAATTTTGGTCTTTTTGCCAAAATTTACGAAAGTCTAACCTTCCCACACAATCCCACAAATTCATCGATTATCCTAAAATGATAAAGACCGGGCAAGAGCATATCGGACCATGCTTAGTGTAGGGTTTTGGCTTTAGCTGAAAGAAATGCGCTACATATGAAAAAATACGTTGTGAAAAAGTGCATGATGCGTGCACAGTGACACTTACGTCCTTTCGTTGAGTTTGACTTTGAAATCAGTCGACAAATTGATAGGGGAGTATCAGCACCGTTAGTACTTACATTATGCATTGACAAATTGCAAATTTAAATTGTAAAAAAAACATCCGATTTTATTGCTTAAAACGACGGTGACAGGTCTATTAAGGTTTAGTAAACTAAAAGAATCAGTACATTATCATTATTTCCATATGTCTAAAACTTAAACAAATAAATAAAATGAACAAAGTTTAAAAATCGTAGGTACGACGCGCTATAAAAATCACATGATCATAATTTCGTAAAAACGTAGTTCATTCAAAGGGTCATTGATCATAAACACCAAATAAAGAAAGTACAGAAGGTAACATTCAAACAACGCGCTCAATAACAACGGACACTTAAACACCGTTCACGGACACAAAATCTCGCGTCGCCTTCCGAACTACGTTGTCTAAAGTGATATTTATACCCTGTTTTTCGGAAATAACTCAAAGATATCCGATCATTGTTGAAAATTTTGTAACTTTTTAGCGTTATCTTTGTAATTTTTTTTTTCATTTTTCGGAGCGATTATTTACAAAAATATTTACTTATATCAAAGAAGTTTTTTAGAAAACTTGAAATGTTTTTAAAAACCTGTCAAATGATGTGCCACACAGCTTCTGTATGAAGTGCTTCCCCCCATAGAAATATTAATTTTTGTTACTTATCTATCAATCTAAATAGCGACTATACAAAACAACTATACCTACTCCAAATTTCATCCATATACATTATGTAGTTTTTGTGTAAAATGCCTGTGACAAACGGACGGACAGAAAGACAGACAGACGGACAAGACGAAACTATAAGGGTTCCGCTTTTGCCATTTTGGCTACGGCATCCTAAAAAGAAACCACAGATGCGAATAACATGCATTTTGCTATATTTATTCTATATGTTCGTAAACTTTCGCGATTTGTACACGGCAACTTTGTGCAACGGCCGTGGTCACGGGTAGACTAGATTAGACTAGACTAGAGTCTACCCGTGACCACGGCCGTTGCAATACGGTCGAAACGTCGGGAAACAAACAAAGGTATTTAGCCTTAAAATAAAATATTTACGCGATTAATACCCGTAGCTTATAAAATTCTATAATATATTTATTCTGTTCATCTCTTATTTACCTACTTAAGTGTGCATACTGTACGATTCCGATTTAGCGATTTGATGGGTCGACATTTCATTAAAAATAATAGATATCACAGTAAACATCTTTAATTGGTCTTTTAACAATTTTAAGAGAAAGATTAAATTGATTCGATGATGTGTTATTTTGGGCAAACGCTAGATTACCTATAGATATGTAATTTTGTCTCTCTAGGATCTTAGTTTAGTTTAGTTATTTTAAGACCAGGCCTTAATTGGTTCATATTAGTTAATAATGTGAACCAAGTCTATCCTGCCTATCAACGTCAGAATAATTTAACGAGATTGAGATATTATTCAATAAGGTATTATTTAAACAAATAACCAGAGTACAGTTCAGTTACTTAATTAAGCCGTTGCTTAAATTGAATTATAATCTGAATACAGTTTATTTTGGGCGAATAATATTATTAATAATATTATAAATATCGGTGCGACTGTTTTATTATTGAGTACACAATAAAGACCATTGATGAAAATTTAAGATGACTACCGGTAATATTGTCAAAATTGACTACGTCATCAATAAATCAACCATTAAGGATGTTACAGATGGATATGCTATAGGTACCTTATATTTTATGAATATTTCAAAATTGTGATTCGATAATATATATCCTCTCTATCGTTCTTTCAAAGATCCTAGTATGTTACGATACACCTTGCATGTTAAAATAATATCTTAGCACAGCGTCTTAAAATAAAATTTCCATAGCGCTTCATATTCTAATATGAAAAGGTATAGCCGTTTGTGATGGATCATACAAATTATATAGTAAGCGATATTTTATCTTGAGGTAACATTTTATAGTATTTTCGTCTTTGTTACATGCTTTAAGAATAAAATTCAACACATTCATGGTACACTCAGTACTTTACTGGGATCGTATTCACTTTAAACAATTGTGACCGCGGTTGTAGGTATTGCAAGGCCTTATGAAGGATATAACGGTCTAAAATGTTATTCTTTTTTCGATTATGTCCAGCTTATTTAATCATGTGGAGTTTGATTCTGAATAATCATGTCATAAATACATCTAGGTTTTAAGCCTAATATGAACAACTTTATAATATAAATTTTGCGACAACTATGCATTATTGCCACTTTGGAAAACTGCTGGATCGGCATAGTGATAACCTCTTTACCCTTTACTAAAAGGCGCGCTCCGGCTTCGCACGGACTTTTCACCACTAACGCATTTTTCGTAAGGATATCAAATTTTTTTGAGAATATAATATATGTTGTTATGTTCCCATGTTACTTCCCAATAATGCAGCTTTCTATATGTGACAGAGTTTTTGAACTCGGACCCGTAGTTTTTGAGTGTATTCGTTGCATACAAAAATACAAATCTTTCCTCTTTATAATATTAGTATAGAAGTATAGATAACAGTACCTGCGATGTAAGCGGCAAGCTCTTGTATACAATCACACACAATCCTGACAGTGTATCTGATACCATTACCATTCGAATAGTTCCTTAGTCCACTGAAACTGTACGTTACGTGGTCGCCTCTGTTAATTTCACATATTCTTTAGAACGATAGTTTGTTTTTAACCATCGAGTTTTTTGTTATACAACTATTAGGCAAAGAAGTTCTGCTAAATTTAGTCAAACTTCCTCTTAAGAGCCTAACTATATAATAAGGGTTTTACTTTAATTTTTAAATAGCCTATACATTATACAAAATAATGGACCAGATTCGGCACAAATATTTAGGGATTACATAAAAAATGACCCCGTGTAAGAATTTAACCCACAACCTCTTGAATGTCAGTCGTCTGCATTCCGATTGCGTCATCGAAACAGATTTAAATCTATTTTTATTATTAAAGATACATTTAAGTACATATAAAAATGCACAAACCAAAATTCCACTATATAGGATTGGAAACATGTAAAGCACTACTAAAAAAACCAAAAATTGAAACATCCACTCACAAAAATACATGTGTATAGTGTAACTCTCACTTTATAAGGATGGACGCAAACAGGCGGATTTTGTTGACACAGCTTCAGAGGTCGGTCGGCGACGCCTAAATTTTATGTTTCACCGATGACATCCGAAAGATACTTTTATGAATAGTGGAGCATTTATTTCGCGCCTTCCTAGCATTTGGGTAAGGTGCTCTGGTTTCTTATTTATTTTATTGAAGTTATTTCCTCGCAGTTTTCCTTAAAGAATTTATTTTTGTTTCTATAAATATATTTCAAAATTACGAAGTAAAAAGCTACGATATAGCTAACTAGCGGACTATAGCTAGGGGAGGGGGTAGTCGAGTAGTTCCTTTTGTTATTAAATCTTTTTATGTTTGTATAAATAATGATTAAAAAAAACTGGAAGAACATAACATTTTCAAGACTGTGGTATTTCAAATTAAGATTTTTGTCATATTACACACAGCCAGTTTGATATGGGTAAAATAAACATTACAACCTTTTACAAAAATACAAACAACTTATTTAAAACAACCTCCTTATTCTAACATCACATAATCATAAATAATAGATTTCTGAACGATGTCAAAACTAAAGCTTTTTCCGTCTAGCCTCTCAGCCCGCAAACGAAAACGTGCGATTAGGAAATACGTTCCTTCCAAAAATTATATCCCCACTTTAGCTAAGCTGCAGGCGGACAGATGGTTGGACATGGTGAAACTACGGTAACGTAAGGGTTCCTTGTTTACCATGGAATTCTAAAAAATGCCAATGAAAATGAATGCTGACCAACAAGATAGGAATTCGACAGGGTTGAGACAGAATTAATCTAATCCAGAAGACATGGCTTCTATTCCCAACCAAGATCTTTATACCAGCTATTACACGCTCAATCTAGATCATGATATGATCAAGGTAGTGGATCGCAAAAGATTGATACATCTTGATTCGACTAGTGGTAACACGTTGTGATCCGTTAATGCAACCAGTTACACAGTCAATCTGGATCAAGAATCACGATCACGGGATATGTGACAAGAGCGATTATTTATTGTTTGTCTTGTACTTTATCTCTAGCGACCCTCCCAGGAAACACCCCTTCCTTTGAAACGATCCAATTAACTAAAGACAAACTGTCAAACTGTCGCATTTTTTTAATTCATATTGAGATTTCCCGATATTCACTTTTCAGAAATCAGCAAAATCGTAGAGTCGTTTCTACTCGTACATGACCTGTCCTTTCATCATTTATGGGTTGATTTTTATTTAAATAGTAATCATATATTAATTATTTAAAAATAAAAATATTTAATCAGTTCTTTGGTTACCCCGGCTCTACCTAGATTGGGTTCAAATTGCCGTCCCCGAGTTGTTTCCACATCTAACTCCAAAAAGATTTGATTCCCGCCATAAACTCGATTTTAATTTAAAAAAAACTCTTATCATATTCTTTGAAATTTCTGACAGAAAATTAACAGTTGTTTCTAAAGCCAGCGATTGTAATCTAAAATGTCCCTTTTTAAAGATGTCCAGCTCATAAAATATTAACTGTTTTTCTTTTAACGTTATTATCTTGAAGAGAACACAATGAGTGTTTTAACACTTAAATATATTTTAGCTCTTTTATCTTTTAAGAAAAATTGTATCGTTGAATTTTGTGTTTAGCATTCCATGTTTATAGTAGTTAAACTGTTCCAACGATGGGAACGGGCTTTCCAATCGTTGTAGACAATCTCGGTAAACAAGTGTTAGGTACGAGTTAAGCACTACTATGCAGTTTAAAAAAAATGTAATGCAAATGGAGTTTAAGTTGGTATACCTATTTTGTAATAAATATAACTAAAAAAAATGAATAAACTACACTAAATGATATGAGTGTTCTCTACTCATCGTTCAATAAGTACATGGTGGGTGCCACCCAAATTTGGTAGTAGCTCCCTAATTTTAACTGGGTCGCCAGTCACAAGTCGTAACTTGCTGTCCCTCAACTTTTATGTAATGACTTTTGTTTGTTTTTAATTTAATTAATTCGAACGGATTATCCTAGTTATTGCAGGGATTCACTGAAAAGTTTGTTATTGACTTTGTCAAAAGGTCAACGAACTTATTCTAATGTTGGTAACTTTTGTTTTTGTGTAACGAGAGTGGTAATAATCAAATCAGCGGCCTCTCCGCGATACTGCTTTGTTTCACTCTTACAGCTAGTTTACTAATCAAGTTATTCGACTCGTACGTGTCAAAATCAGAGAAATAAATACGGTTAATTTAAGTTAGGGGAGTTTATTTGCTCACGTCGCTACTTCTCTTTCTACCTTCCTGGGTAGCGGGTGAGAGGTATGGCGCGCGGGCGCCCGTTGTAACACAAAAGATAAATACCACCGTCGAACAAGAGGGGTAATTGAGATAAATAGACGTGTATTCTACTATATAACTTTCCGCCTTCGAATGTAACGTTAATAAAATCAACTAAGTTTGTCTACTCACTTAGTCCCATTGCTACTCGTTTTGATAATTGACAATTACCGTTATTAACCTTTTATAAAGTAATTAGCTTTATCTACAGATTATATCAGCCGTTAACGCGAATAACATCAGAGTATCTGCCATCTCTTAACGATTATCTAATTCATTTACAGCGTCATTAATGATGTTTTCAACAGTGAAACATAAGCTCAAATGAGGCGATTAAGCGTTGAAGATGAACAGGCCGGGCTACGATTATACCGTGCCTGCATCCACCACCTATTACGCAAGTAATAACCGGCCACCGCAATACGATCGAGGCTACGGACAACTCACAGCCGGTCCTCTTTACAGTCCCTCCTCTCATCCACTTTCCAATTACGCAGATATCTATGAGGGTAACAACGACACAACTCTCAGAGCGGAGGAGAGACACTGGTACATAGAAAATCACAAGAATTTACAACCTAGCTATGAAGTCAGTGACGCTATACCTCAAGATGCCAAAGTTAAGAAAGAAGAGGAGAAGAAAACCGAAGTACCAGTTAGACGGGCTGACGCGACTCAGCCACGCCAGAGAAGAAAAGAGGACAGGTGCTCATGTGAGTGCTGGCCTAGTACCGACAATAATATTGTGCAAGACAGTACTACAGGGAATGAAACCACTAGGTCGTTGTCAGGAGTCGACATGGTCGCTTCCTACGGTGTGTACGGCAACCCTAGGGATGATGACAGTTCGGGTTTTGCACGGCTTTCGGAAAAGAGTGCGATATATGGACAAGGGAGCGATGCTCCGGTGCAAGGTGTAATAGTGAACCAGCAAGGGAACAGTGCGGTAGTACGGGCCCCTTCCCCGTCGGAACCTACCTGTGGCAAGTGCTGTGCGTGGTCGTCCAGTCCTCCCGCTGGGAACTCAGAAGACTACTGTTGGATACACTATTGTCGCCCTGCATTGATAGTCTTACTGCTATTGTTTTTTCTAGTCTTGTTGGGCGTTTCTACTGGTTTCTTACTGACGAATAACTGTAAGTATACAATTAACTATTTTATTTAGTCTTGACCTTGTTATATTAATGTTTTAGGAAAGTATAATGAATGCCGCATTGCGGTTTTTCTTCACGCTTACTTTTGTTGACCACTTACTCTCTGATTCTTACCTAGTAATATTCAATTTCAAATGATCGGTATGGCGTTTTTGAGTTAAAAATGACACAAAATTCTGACTATGTTCGACGATAGCGTATCAGAAAGTTAAGTAAGACACACTTCATCATAAATGATGGAAAGGTACCATTATTATGATACACTTTACTAACAAAATAAATTAATGAACAGAAGACTTATTACCAACACATTTTTTAAATACTGGAGCCTGAAAATACTTGTATGGGTGCAATGACAGCTGCAGTCACGCCTCGCTAACCCGATTAATTCGATCAACTTAATCATTGCCGTCCATTCATAAAGCCAGTCAACGCTGCCTATAGTGGTACTCAGTTAAAGCCAGACGTTGTTTCAGATTTTATTTCCATTACACTAACACAATAGGTACAAAATAAATATTTTTTTCCTTTTTATTGAAACTCACAAGTCCAAACGGCAGCGGCTGAATTTCCTGTGTAACCAGGAATTGTAGTGTTCACCAATCAAATCCGCCAACCTATTGTTTTTGCTCACTGAGGCCAAAGTACAGTTTATTTTAATCAAATGGTGCACATTCCTGGCTTTTAATGTTCTGGAAACCAATGAAACGCTTTGTTTGGTATTGTTTACATACTATTCATCAAATTACCTTTGTAAAGCTGAATGTATTCAAACGTTTTCCTTAAAAATTAAATTTGAAAACCTGCCTGCAAAAAGGCGGAAACAAGATACCCTTCACATTTAATATCATGCAGTCGGAGGCATTCAAGAATCTTGTTGAACTTAACCTGTGAAGGGTATATTGTTTCCGTCTTTTTGCAAAGCGGTTTTTTAAATTAAAAAATAAAACTATTTTAACTTACCTTATTTTAACATTTCTTATTTCAAATTATACTGAAATATATAAGTTAATATTATCAACAGATGTCAAAGATTTTTTTTTCAACTTATGAATATATTGGCGCCAAAATTGCACCTTTTGATTTCCTTTAAATTTTAGTCCCAGTGTCACTCTCACAACTAAGACGAATCTAACGACACCTCCCAAGCTAAAATCCATCAAGCCGTTTAGACTCTACGACATGCTAAGGAAATATACATACATACAATCGAATAACATAACCCTCCTTTTTACCCAGTGGGGTAAAAACACAGCAACTTTAGCCAAATTTTAAAATCACTGCTCAAAAATATCAAAGCATAAAACAAAAAGTTTTAATTTCAAAGATATTAAAAAGTTTTAAGTATTCCAGTTTTCAGATGTTCAACAAATTATGATTTCTAGACGTGGAGTTGTAAAGTTGCACCTGCATTGCAATCCCTCGACGCTCGCTGTTACAAACACCACTTAAGAGTCAACAAATGTTCGGTGTTTAAATAAAATACTGGTAGGAACTACTCGTAACTAAAACAATTTTAATGCGAGACAGTTTATATTGAAGCAAAGCGATTCAGATCCTTTTCTTTACAAAGTCAGAGTACATTAAAAATTATATTAACTATGGCATAGATTGAGTAAATCTGTAATTACTACATTAACTGTTTGTTAATAATGTCAGCTTTGGTCATTTCTGTTTGAACATATGATCTTCTGACCAATGAGGTAGCCGAACTTAGAGCCAAATATTTCTGCTTAAGTATCTGTTAAATTAATGTTTTATCAATACTTAAAAATATAAGACCAATTTTAAATTTAGCACGGCAATCGAGTAGCCCAACGACAACAAGAAAGTTATACTATCTTAATTAAACACAATAAAATGGCATGTTAATGTCATGTTTTTGTGAGCGAGTAAGATTATTTGAGCCCTTTAGGGAATTACTGCAGGTAGGTACAGGGAAATGTCCTGATTTGGTTATCCAAACAATACGCAAAGACCATTGGCTACAATAGCTGCTTATCAGCGAGACGGTTCAATTGTTTAAAGGAAAATACGTAGGTATGCACTTATTATTTGCTTATAATTACGAATAATCCTCCCCATATGCCTTCCTTCCTTCAGCATTGCACAATATACATTCCCAAATGCGTAATACCTACATGAAAATGCAAAATTAATAATCTGTTAACAAACGAATCCCGTCCCCACTATGTACACTGAAAACGCGACCAAAAGTAAATGAAACGTCAAGGCAACAATGTGCTAATATTTGTTTTGCTTAAGTCTATAGATGAACAGACAGAATTCCTTACCTATTTATATTACTAACACAAATGAAATCATAGTCACTTTAAATTATAAGTCCGCCACGAAAAGGTAAAATAGAATCCATTGTTAAACGGAGTGATAGTGAAAAGAACTTTTAACCCCGATTTAACTAAATCGAAAGACATATACTGTTATATGAACGGGTATGAATACCGGGTTCCATTCCGTTCCGCTCGTTTTTCTCTCTGGCAGAACATTAATTTTAGTGGCACTCTGGGTAGTGCCACACAGAGTAGGATTTTCAAATTGCGGTGAAACCATTGGAATTAAGGAAGTACCTAAATATTCATGGACTGAACTTGAATGCTTTAAAAATGTGGCTGGCATATTTGTGATAGCTGTACCTAATGATGTTTCACCAACACAAAATAGGGAATAATATTGTTATAAAACACATTGGTGATATTGATTATAGAAGTATGGAGGAACTATACATTTTCTTAAGATGTATAGTAATTTTCAATGTGGTACGACACTCAGCTGTCTAGCTGAGTGTCTGAGAGGACGGATGATTAAAATAAAGTTGCTGGAAGAGAGTGGAATGGTAAGTGGAATACCGGCTGTTGGGTCGCAAATCTGTCATGTTTAAAAATCATCATGTTTTGGCAACGACTTTGTGTGGGCTTGCTGTGAACCATAAATTTCTTTTATACCTAAAACAGGGTCTCACAAAAGACCGCCCAGAAATAATCCACATTTTTTTTCGCTTGAAGTTTGACTTTTATGACACCAGTGTGCATAAAAAAACATTGGAAATAATTAGAAAAAAAACTTTTCCTACTTCAAAGATTGTCAACATCAAAAACTGGTGTCGGAAACCCTTTATAGTGGTTTAAAAATGCTTACACAATTATGAATAAGCAGCAAATAAGCCTTTATTGAGGAATTTTCTTTAAAAACTGCTATGATGGCTGAGGCAAAAAAAAAGTAAAGGTATTCAAAAGACCAATAATTTTGTCAAAATCTTTAAAGTTAACGAACAAAAGTTGCTCACTTATACTTGTAACATATTGCCTTCGACGCTTTTCATGAGGGAAATTTTATTCCTGTATAAACTTAAAGTTAGGACGTGTGGCGCAAAAAGTTACCGTCGAAGTTCGAGAGTCGTCAATTAACTTTTAATTAATGAAAGGCAGAGTTTTGTTCGCTAACAGTTTTCTAGAGACTGATAAAATCGGGTGGCAAAATTTTGCCTGATCGGGAAGCCGCAAATGCAAGTAAAAATGTCTGGTAAAAAATTACGATTTGGTATGGATAATTTCATATTTTCTATTTTTAAAACGAGCAGATATTATATTCTACAAGTAGAAGATATTTGTAAAAGGTATACAACCCTGTTTACCCGACTGCGCAAGAAGGAGGGTTATGTTTTTCGAGTGTTTGATATTTTTTTGGCACGCCCTAGAGCCTAACCGGCTTGATAAATTTTAGCTTGAACGGTGTCGTTAGATTCGTCTTAGTTGTGGGAGTGTCACTGCTACATTAAAAATTAAATAAATCTAATAACATCATTTTTGCGCCAATTTATCCGTATGTTTAAGAAAAAAAACTTGAAACCTATCGAGCGGGGTAATGGTTGTTTTTATTTATTTTGAAAAAATACTGTTCCCCCAGTAGGGTACAAGCCCTGTCTCGCGGGGGACTTTACAAACATACAAGTCACAGACATAAAGTACACCCAGACTCGGAACTACAATTTGTGGATCAAACAAAGTGGTGTCCCGTGTGGGAATCGAACCCACGACCTCTTGCGTAGCAGTCGGACACACTCCCACCGCGCCACAGAGGTGTTACCAATTATATTTATAACTTATATGTTTAAAAGCAATTGTAATAAAAAAAAATATAAAAAACCCGCCTGAAAAAAGACAGAAACAAGATTCGAAGACACAAGATTCAAGGTCGGAGGCACAATTTTTAAGTTAACAGGGTTTATTAATACCTCCGACTGCATGATATTAAATGTGAAGGGTATCTTTTTTCCGTCTTTCTGCAGGTGGGTTTTTTAATTTTTAATATTTTTTTTATTATTACCTACTAACTTATTAATACTTATACTATTGAGACCCACGGTATGGTAATGGACACAATAATTACGTACACGAATACAAATGAATAGGTTTAATATCACCTGTGCTTCTGTGGACATTCAGGGAGAGAACAATAATTAACTATGTTCGGGTGTAAATAAATTATAGTTGGAACGTAGCACTGGTGACAGCTTACCTAAGTAGTTCCCGAACTGCTATTAGATATTCATAGGGGAAGCCCAACTTTATGGGCCAGTTCGCTTCTAGAAGATTATTCTGTATTACTAATTGGTATCCAATATGCTTAATTGCTACCTCGTAATGTTGTTATTCCTGGTACCGAATAGTCATAAACAAATTTTGACCATAACTACTCCACTAATTTCGAAAATTCGTACAACCGTGACAAGTTAAAGATTTTACAACCGTATTAATCCTGTCCGAATCCGATATACCAAAATTATCCTATCTCTAAGGCAATCTACGGTAGGCTTTTCACAACACTGATTCTGATTCCCAACAACAAGAAACTGAACAAATAACATAGTTATAACTTTTAAACTTACGTGAAGGTGGATGAAGAAACGTCCGCCTCACACATGTAGTCGTGACGAAGTCAGCTTGTGACCAAGGTCGGTGTAACCCGGTCGAAACGTCAAGCTTAAAGTAAATACTTAACCTAGGTTAAACGCGTTCATTCCCGTGTCAAATGCTATTAATATCATAGTTGTATCCAAATTGCCGCAAATGTTATATATCGAGTTTCATCCACATAAAATAATTTTAAGCATAAACCGACAGTCTAAACTTCATTTAGATGCAGTTATAATCAATTCAAAGGAATTTATTAAATAATGGACCCCATGAACCAGGTTCAACAGAAGTTCAACCTATTATTATACAAAGTGACGCAAGACGTAAATTACAACGCAAACGACAACGATATCTATAAGCAATGCATTTTATTGTTACGAAATTGAAGGTACGGGCAACAAATTGAGGACAGCTACTACTGGATACTGCAAACGTTATAAATGAAGCAATTCATGTTCATCTATTGGTATATGAACACGTCCCTAGTTACCAATCGTTTTACTTGTTGCAACAACTGTGAAGTTAGCTGAACCTGTATGCAATAGATTGTCGAAAACTCGGCTCGTATTTTTTTACAGGAGAATTAATTTCCATCGGCGCCGGTGGCAGACGACTGGTCCACGAGTCACGTTCAACTTTAGCTTTTAAAGCCGAGCGCAAATGGCTAATCGATCGATTAATTTTCACGCCGTTTGAACACGAAATTCTAGCGAAATGCAAGGATTCGAATCTCAAATTCTTTAGAATGGATTATATTAAACCTTGGTAACTTCATGTCCGGATAGCGATTCCTAGAGTTCATATAAATGAGCCTGGGTGGGGCAGCTAAGTATTTTAATCGCTCGAAGAGCCTTGTATTTCATTTTGTAACTCTCATCCCGAGAGACCATTACATCGACACTAGCTGATGAAAGATAAAACCGTAACAGTTTATTGCCATTTGAGAATAGATTATTTTGTGAAATAGCCTATAATAAATCCGCGTTTTATTGAATTTAGTCGAACACAAAATTAAATAGATATCAACACTAAAACGGCAATGATTCCCGGTGAGCATTTCAATCTACCGATCCCAGATTAAGTCCGATGCGAACGCAACAGGAAACTGGATCGAAATCGATTCATACAACGAATCGAGCAGAGGCGGCTGTTATGGCGCCGCAACAAATTGAAATTGATACCATCGGTGGGCAGTAGCGAGCGGCCGGATATTACGGGTGTCAAGCGCAATCACGCACTTGCCTATGAGCATTGGCTAGGTGGACGCCGTATCTAACACTTTGTTAGCTCTGTCAGGACTCAGTGTTGTTCGTGCGTAATTGCGGCTTTCACTCGAATTTAGTGCTGTTATTTGCTCTACGTGTTCATGAATTCGTTAACACTTTATCTTTAACTTTATTTTTGAACGTAGTTAAATAGCCAATATATTCACATATTGGCACATAAATCAGCTCAGCGATAAATTTCATTTGAACGATATCTGATTGCACTGATAACAGTTGCATGAAAATAAGGAGGCAAAATTGTTTTTAAGTCTGTGTTTTGAAAATGTCAGATATATAGAGATATTTTTCACATATTTTTACATGTCCGCAATCGCATCGGCATTCTATATCGAAATCGTATTGCATAATCTGGGTACGCTCCAGAAACTTTGTTTTTATGCGATAATTATATAAATTGAAACCACTGAACCGAATCATCGACTAAGCAAAGTTTGTGTTGTTGATATGAAATGGTCAAACCAGCAATAACTTTTCCAACTAATAGGATTATCACCTCAATTGACATTGGCAGTAGGTACCTAATGCTACTGTAACGGCAAATAACATTTCCATGAAATGTCACTAAAATATATACACTTTATTCGTTAATCGTGAAGAATAGCGTGCACTTTATATATGTAAGATCGTTTTGGCTCTATGAAATCATTTGAAATGCCAAATTAACAGCTAAATGCGGACTCATATATGAAGGATTCCGTCTCATTGTACTAGTTGTAGATACTTAATGCATCCTTAATACCAAGACTTTCAGTCTCGATATATTTTCGAGTCCCGGGAAATAAATTTCGTGACTAGTTTAAAAAAAACCGGGCAAGAGTATGTCGGACTATGCTCAGTGTAGGGTTCCGCAGCTATTATTACAAATAAATGTTCTACATAATATGAAAGAATCCGATTTAAATAATTGCGCCAGCAGTTGAGCGTATGTTCATGACACTTACGCCATTTTGTTGAGAAATGCAGTTTTTCGGCAATACCTCAATGACGGTATATCCAATCATGTCCGAAATAATTTTAGTTTAAAGTACCTGTTAGTCGATTTTTTGTTTCCGGTATTAGTTGATTGACAAAAAAGTACATTAGAAACCTTAAAATGTTTTTAAAAAACCTATCGAATGATGTGCCACACGTTGACGTCTGCTTAATTTTTTTTTTCAACATCTTAAAAATATTTATGTTTAGCTATCAAACGAAGTGACGGCTACTACAAGACACATTTTCACCAAATGTAATCAATATTCATTGTGTAGGTAGTCTTTGAGTAAAATGCCTGTGATATTCGGACGGACAGATAGACAGACAGACAGACATAACGAAACTATAAGGGTTCCGTTAACAACAAAACAGGTTTCACACTTATTTAGGTAGCATATACTAGTTATCTTGATATAAAAAACAACACTATGAGCTTACAAGATTGAAAATGTGATTTGAAATGATCTCTGATCTAAAGCGAGGGATCTAAGCCAAAACGTGGTGTTAAAAAAATAGCTACTGTATGACCACTTTTTAGCAAATAAGATGTTAAAAAAAAACTTAAGAGGTGTCAAGGGACACCCGGATGGAACGAAGCTCTTATCTTTTTTTTATAATTTTCGCAACACCACACTGTTCTATGCGAAATAGAAAGACGAAACGACAATAACTTACAAAAAGACGATTGTATACCGAAGGCTGGAACCCACAACTACACAATTGTCACCAATACTGTGTACCGAATTTATGCCTCTAGACCAAATCGACAGCTGACGTCTTCGTCAAATTAAATGTTCATATCTTACGCGCACGCCGCACGGCTTGTGTGTGTCAAAAAGTGTCGTTACAACTTTTCGTAAGAATTTTTTCTTGAATGTTTGTTTCAATAACGAGGGGTTACCTATGTAAACCTCAAAAAAGGGAGAGTAAACGCTTCCTCCATAACGTCCTTCTCAAAGACAGCCAACCAGGCTTCAGCCACTCTTTAAGAGTCAGATTTCTTTGAGTATTAACGATAAATAAAACGAGAAAACAGAGGTAGATGCCATTCTGTGGTGAATTCTCCATACACTTAAGCCACGACGATGTAGGTGAGTTTTTTAAGCATACTCTATTTACTTACTAGAAACACCGATCTATAACCAATAGAGCATCATCTGGCACCTGACAGGTACTAGAAAGGCTTCCAAAAACCTACCTACGAGTAAGTTAATGATAGTTCAAGAAACCAAAAAGGCTTTGATTTATGTGTGGAATCAAAAAATTGGTTTCTAAATTATGCTAGGATCTCGATGCCCTAGTTGTCACATAATCGTAAGGAAAAGGGTACTGCGGGTTTAGTAGGTTTTGAATAATAGTGACTATTTGACTTAAGTCTTGTTATTTTCTTGATTATCCTTCCTTGAAAATACAAAAAAATCGTCGAGACTCGACATTTTCGAGATTATCTCGATATCGAAAATTTCAATGGGATGAAAACCCTACTAAACACGTCGAAAAGATACGTTTCTTGAATAAGGACCACCTTTGATTATTGACTTTATTTTAATTTTATTATTGTAGCGCTTATGTAATACACACTATAAGAAAATTTCTATCATCTACCACATTATATAATATTTTTATAATAAACAAGACGTGTTAAGAGGGCATGTGCTACGGTTGTCACTGTTAAAATGAGAGATGATTTTATTTCTATTATTTGTTGTTATAGCGACTATAGTAAAACATTGTAAATATTTTATTTAGGTAGATATCTATATTACCACTATTAAAGCAAAACATGCCTCAAAAATACACACCTACTTAAACGCATCGGTGCTTATAATAATATAATTATTCTGATAAATTTGTATGCAAGAAATTAAGTACGGCGGTTATGCTTAATAATACACGCATGATTCATTATTCGCTTTCAGTCTACAAAAGGTTTCTCTTAAGACATAACTCAATACCTTTTATGCATTTTATTTTTGTGACTCGTGCCACTTATTAGGGTAAAAACCTTCGTGTTACTGAACCGTTAGTCATATTCATTATCGTCGTATAAATTATACCCTCATACACAATTATTGTATAGTTCAGGACAGTGCCGGCCCGAGGCCAGGTTTTGGTTGGAGCGAAATCAAATTTTGGCGCCCCAATCATTTCACCCGATATTGCCTAAGTACATCGCGCGAAAAGGGGAAGGGGGTATGCCAATCACGTCATCCGATACCGCCTAAGTATATCGCGCGTTGGGGGGGGTGTGGATTGCAATCATTTCACCCGGTACCGCCTAATTACATCGCGCGACAGGGGGAAGGGATATGCTAATCATTTCATCCGATACTGCCTAAGTAAATCGCGCCACGGGGGGTGACCCGATACCGCCTAAGTACGTCGCGCGACGGTGGGAGAGGGTGCAAATCAATTTAGCGCCCATTGCAACAAAAAATAGCTTGATAACATTTAACGCTCGAGATTTCTTAGCCAGAGAATCCTTTCGGCGCCCTCTGACCTGCGGTGCCTGGAGCGGCCGCTCCGTTCGCCTTATGAGCGGGCCGGCCCTGGTTCAGGATATCGCTCGGTGTAGTGCGTGATCCATAAAACCAGAAACGTCTATGGCATTTGACAATCTGTCGGCTAATGACATTGCATTGATTTTATCTTTCTCATTTCCATTTTGTTGATTAATCCTGTTTTAGAAACGAAATTATCTTCTATTAAAAGGTTTCGTGATTCGTAATCAGATTTCAGAACTCATTTCGTGTTTTATTGGTCTCTAATTAGCGTAATTCTGCTTTTGTTAATGTTCTAATTTGCCATCGTACCCGAAAAAGTCCCCGTTATATTTGATACTTATTATTTGAGTAGATATCTAATGTAATTAGATCATAGCCATTTGTCTCATTGAGCTCAAATTATACTTAAAAACTATATTAAAAATTCAGGAAGACGAGTTATTTTATTTGCTCATCGGGGATGACTGTACAACGTCTTTCGAGTTCTCATTGTACTAACTGTACAGTAACTCACAACGCTAAACTGCTGTAAGAATTCGCTCACCATCAAAAGGGCATTTTCACTTTAGTTGTATATCATAGTCATATAATACCTACTTGTCTCATACTGTAATTTCTGATAAAATTCTGATAAGCTATTATAGCTTTTACGTTAGCTATGATGATACTGCTACTGCTTATTTATGAAAGCAATCGATTCCATAACCGTGAGACTACCAAGTAACTTTCCTAAAGCTTTTATTCAATAAAATGTAGAGAACGGTCCGAATTTTGCAATATCTTCAAAATTATTATTCCAGATAATGCGTTATTATACAATGGAAATTTTCAGAGGGATCTCCGCTATCTCGCGGAGCAATATAATAATATTACCTGTAGAAATAGATTACTGTCTGAAACCTTAGAGTACGCTATTCAAAACTACCTATGCTGATCTTATTACCGAATTATACGAATTTTGTGGCAATGTGTTAGGGCTTCGCAATCAAGATATTGGTTTTGGCTGTCAGCTCCTTAACGAGTAGAATTATACGTCATGTTTTATTTATGCGAAATTTTTCAACGTTTTTTTCAGAAGTCGTATGTGCAACCGCATAGTATGTGCATGTGATGTACTTTTGAACCGACTTCAAAAAGAGGACGTTCACAATTCGACTGTATTTTTTTAAATTTAATGTTTGTTACCCGATTGCTCGCAGACGGCTGGACCGATTTGAAAGTATAGTGGGTATACTTCCAGATTGGTCCCATTGTAATCAAAGTTCGGATCTGATGATGAGATCTTGGAAAAATTGAGGGAACTCTTCAAACATTAAAGGCACAGCTATAGTTATTCGGATATATTTTGTTGTAATTGGTGTATTTACTCTTAAAAAACACCATTGAGTGAAATGGAACTGATGAAGAAGACCACAGAAGACCAGCGGAACTATTCAATTATAAATATTGTATGCCTCCGTCAAATCATGTAATGGAACTGATAGTCTAGTATCAGGTGAACTCCTCAAAAATCAACGGTCTAGTATCGCAAAACGTAACATTTTGTAAAAAGAAATAAGCAGTTTGGATTATGCTATTGTAACATAAATCAACTACAAACCAATACACTAAAAAGTGAGAAATAAAAACTTTTTTACAAAAAAATAAAAACCGACTTCCAAAATAAATTTAAAGTAACAAAAAACAAAAAAAAAAACTATATAAGTACAACAAAAAATAATTAAACATTTTGAAGTTGGTGCCTAAAACATAAAACTACATTTCCTGGCACCAACTTTTTTTATGAAACAAGCTTCTAAATGTAATCAACAGTAAGAACGGTAGCTAGGACAGGAATGCATATCTGTGTATTTGTTTGTCTGTCTGTAGTATTGTAGCGTTTAAATGGGTGGACAGCCGCATAGACAAGTGTTATACACTCTAATCGAATAGAATGACGTCGTTGCGCGTAAAACTGCAAATCTCATATTTAAAAAACTCATATTCGCGGTCTTTCATGTTGCGGCAAGCGCAACGATTGTCACTCTATTTCATAGCCTTTCCATTCAGTTGTCATTCTATTCGATTAGCATTTATGCCACTTATCTAGAGCAAAGAATACTAACTATGGCTCAGGTATTGTATTTTGTATATATCAATCTGCTTAGTCGGTTTTTATGATTTGGTATCAACTTTTTTCTCGCATACCGACTGGTCTCAGAGGCACATGTCTTGTTTATCATAGAAAGTTGATGGTCAGAATCCATAATGTACTCATTATGGATTCGACATTCATCATTATTCTCACTGTCAGTAACAGTACCTAACAGAAGTCATGAGCGGTAGCGAACGTAGAACTAGCTGTACTCTATCTCTATTAATAAATTTAAATATTATAGCAATTTTGTTGTAAAGTTATGTGCCTCTCAACTTTTATGTCGTACATAAAACTGAAACTGTCTTATAAGAATTGATATAGTAATAACTATGAAGTTTATACAAAGAGACAGTAGCACGACTTTTATAATAACAGCTATATTGAATAACTAAAGGTTCTATGTTCAACTAGATACTTTCAATCATATGCTACTCCAGAACCTTGTCACAATGTAATCGCTATGAGTCTAATTATATTGAATCAATAAAATTACAATTACTAAATTAATAAAAAATGAACTACGAGTAGTCATATGTGTAAGTCTTTACCATCTGCTATAGCAGTTTAAAAAGAGAAATAGTGGCCTAGGATTCTGATTGGCAGACCACACGGTTATTTAAAATTCTATATTTGTAAAAAAAAACTAGTAATACTATCTTTGTACGATAAACATAATACAATGCACAATTCATGACCGGTCAAATCAAATCATGAACAGTTGTCTAGTTTCGTGTCACGCTATTAGGCGGTTAGAGCCTTGGAGGAAAAAGGGCATTTTAATATTAAATTCTACGTACGTTACTTCACTTTACGCCATTAGCAATATATGAAGGTGTTTTTGTGTCTAATGCAATATAAACACTTGAATCAACATGATCATGGAATGTATATTTTGCGGTGTCCAATAGTATGATGTGATAATGAATCAAAATGATAGCTTTAGTTCTCGCTTTTGTGGGTATTATGTTTCTTTTAGTATGTAATACAACGCGAAAGCCTCAAAGTTAATGTTGAGCTATTATCTACGGGCTAATAAAAGTCGTAGATATTTTAAACTGTATCTTAAAAGTTGGACTTTTAATAGCCAGAATTTCAAAATTTACGATCCACCTGCAGTTTAGCAGTATTTACGTACTTATAACTATTAAATCATCATCTTAGTCCGCAGTTTTTATAGACCTCAGAGATAAGCTTAATCCTCTTTTAAATCATATTCTACTCTAGTTTAAAACGAGGTCTGTTCTATTCAAGTCGTGCTCCATAAGCTTTAAGCGGCTGTACTAAAATTCAGATTAAAATTAAAGAGGCGATTTGGCGGTTTCCACGGCTCAGTTGCATGTCACAAGCACCAAGCTCCTAACATTGTATGCGACGATCGAATTCGTTTAACACGTGACTGGACACCGGCGGTAGTTTAATAGCCTCGTATATGTAAAGGACAGGCGCGGTCTACGTCCAACCAATTTGCAATAAAACAATATGGCACGCCGCCCCAGCACACCCCGGCTAGTGGCCGAGCAACCTGCCAGCCTCTTGTTGTATTTTATATTTACCCGCACTACGAAGCCATTAGTCGCGACCTCTTTGTGTCACCTTATAGATCTTATGTCCTCTTTTGAGGACAAAACCATTGAGGTGATAGAATATACAACTCAGATGCAAAGCTCTTTGTAACGCGTCAAAATTACCGTAGCCATTATTTTATGTCGACGTTGTAACTGAATAGCGTAAATATTATAAGGTATAAATTAAGCTAATATCTAAATGGAGTCCCTGCTATGAATACCTGCTTGCCTTGATTTTATTTCGAGGTACATCTAGATTTCACGTAGGTTACTTAATTGTAACGCGACTGCTCCGTACATATAACACTAGATTTAAGGAGATTAACATATTCCTTTACACAAAGATTAGTTTTAAAAATAGAATTATTCGAAGCTTGAGGGTGAACTCGTGATTCTGTTATCCCATTATAATTATAATTTTATGTTTCTTACTTATTGACTTTTAGTTTTAATTGTAAACTAATAATATTTTTGTATTTATATCTGTCTACCACAATATGCATTGTCGCGGAACTCTGTTACTGGTTTAGATTATTGTAAATGCAAACAGCTTAGGCTGGCTGCATAACATATATTTTCTTTGTAACTGTTTGTAACAAAAGCTGTTGAGTTCCCTAAATAAATAAATCAATTTTTTTATGAAGTGTTAGGAGATCCATTCCAACGAAAGAGATAGATAGGATAGAGAAAATACCTACTATTAAGATACTACAAATGGGATTCCATCCGCAGATACTGTCTTTATGAGTAAAAGTTTAACGTTTATAAAAGCGATAATATACCTACCATATTCATCTTTTTTACACTGTTTCGCGAAATAGTGTAAAATCCATCATTTTAGTTTTCCATGTTTCAAGGAGGTTACTACGTTATTAGGTACATGGCGCTTGTCTTGACTCCATTACTTTTAATATTTTTTGCGATATACTTTTTGCAAGTAAGATGGAAGAAAGTAAGATAAACTAATTAACATGCAACGGAGGGAAATTGGATTAAAATAACTTTTAATGAACCTCTATCCTTTAATATTCATGAAAATTTAGGTACCTACTTAATAAATAACTACGTCTCAGTTGAATATTACTCTTAATACTTTCCTGGTTTTTATATATTTAAATAACTTAAGATACTTTGTTATAGTATGCAATAAAAGCTAAATATTATTGCTCGTTACAAATTTCATTACCCACTTTATGTTATCCAAGGATTTTGGATAATAATCTTACATTTTGTTTTATCAGCACCCACCAAAAGTAGTAATTTTGATAGAATTCTTCTATAAGTGAACCTCTTTGAAAAAAATACAATGTTAAATCTTTTTTAAAAATAAAGATAACTAGCCATGTCAATGACAATCTTGTTAACCCCTCTAGCTATGCTAAATTGCTTGTGTTGGAAGTGGATCACGTCGTTTGTACGAATATGTTAATTGGGATTCAAATCTGCGATCGCACGTTTCCGAGTATGATATCTTAACCACTAGGTAATAGGCAACTGTCGCGTCAAGTATAGTCTTACAGAGCAGAAATAATTACCTAAATGATATGGATAAATATTAGATTTATTTAGAGGTAGGCAAAGTAGTTCCATAGCTCATCATAATTTCAAGAGGTTTTCTTTAAGGATGATTTTAGCAATCTATTGAGCTGACTTGACATAATCTACTCATTTATTTTTAAATCCCAATGGTCTCGAATATTACACACAAAGGCGTTTTATGTACATAAATACATTTTTAGTTTGCTTACAACAAAGCTTCTTAGTGCATTGCAATTTAATATAAAGTGAGTTATCATGTAGCGTATTTTGAAGCATATTCAAAGATGGTTTCAGGAATGGGCTGAGCCCTCTTATCTACAACTTGAACACCGAAAATTCGGTTACAACGACGTCATGTTTGTCGAGCAATCTCTTTGAAATAGAATTTACGTCCGTTTGAGAGCTCAATGCATTTTTACCTCTTTGTTATAAGTTCGGATTTTAAACTATTCTTTAGTTTGCAACATTGAAGTGCCTATTAGGTATTGTTTAAACTCGAGATGTGCTGACTATGACTGGCCGACTAGCTGATTAGTTGGTTATTAAGAGGCTGACTAGTCGGCCAAGCCAAAAATGGTTTCGAGCATTTCCGTTACGCTTCGTTTACAACAAAATAAGATAATAATTTTGTTTCATAATTGTTATAGATGTTATTATGTTTTCTTTATAAATAAGTCATTTTAGAAACTGATTATTTATTACAAAGGAAAGATTGCTTTGCTTTACATTTCAATATTTGTAGGACTGATTATGAAATGATAATATTAGTAAATAATCAAGGTTTTGATTACGTGTCATTACCCCCCTACATACATTTTATTAAGAAATGCATCCATACAAAAAGACGCCAGATAGTCGGCGCTCTTTGCCGAATAGTCGCCGACTACAATAGTGGCTGGATCACTCATCAGTATAAACTCATTTTATTGCAATAGTTCAACGCGATCTATGTATTTACAAAACTAATATGAAATTTGTTCCGTCTTTGTGACAGCGACAAATACAAATACTTACCTACTCATTTAAATAATTCGGAAAAAAAAAATCTGTGATAGCTGAAACCGAATGGTGCCTCCATTCAAATATTGTTTCTCGTACCTAGTGGGCAATATGGAAGTGGATATAAATGTTGATAAACTTTTGCGATTTGTACACATTATGACAATATATATATATATTACGGATCTTAATCGCATGAATAATTTAAGGTAAAACGGCCGTTGCAATACGGTCGAAACGTCGGGCAATAAACAAGGTATTTAACCTTAAATTTTCACGTGATTAAGACCCGTAATATATGTATATATTTTCATTAGGAAGTGGATATGTCGGACTCCAACCGACTACAAAATCATATTCGTCATTCCGTTCCGTTTTCCAACGGTGGAGTGGAGTCACAGTTTAAAATATCCGAACATAATTAAACATAGTGACCAACAGTCGCCTGTTAAACTTGTTGCGGTGTAGAAATAGTTCGGTTTTACAATTAGGTACGTTATTTGGTTTTGTGAATCAAATACATTCTGTAAAATGAGCAGCTGAAGTATATAAACTGTGTTGTTTGCGGTAATGACTTGACTGCCTCTGTGGCGTGGTGGGAGTGTAACCGACTGCTACGCAAGAGGTCGTGGGTTCGATTCCCACACGGGACATCACTTTGTGTGATCAACAAATTGTTGTTCCGAGTCTGGGTGTACTTTGTGTCCGTGACTTGTATGTTTGTAAAGTCCCCCGCGACACAGGGCTTGTACCCTACTGCGGGAGTCGTCTTTATTAAAAAAAAAAAAAAAAAAAAAAAAAAAATGTAAAAACATTTAATTTAAAGCGGGACAACAGATTGATTTTATATAATTATTTAAACTGATCTGTACGTGACATGTCATGATTGGGTATATTCGAAGTAGGTATCTACCAATACACTTATTTTTAATTAGTTATACAATGTGTTACAGACAGAACAGGGTCCTTATTCTCGTTATTTTTTATGTTTTTGCGGCAATCCCGTGTGAACTGTCCAAATCTTGTCATAATGGTAAATAGAGAGCTGCGCGGTAGAAATGCATCAATTCGCATGCGTGGCGGACATCTTTGAGCTCACCGCGCATGCGCTAGTTCGCAAAGGCTTGCATCAGATCTTTCGTGGTATCATATACCTACTATTATATTAAGTATTATATCATATTTTATATCGTTTTCATATTGTCAAAGCCGATTGGATTGTTACGACTAAGAACTTTTTTATTCAAGTTATATTAATTTATAAATAAAGCAATGTTTTTTTAAGTATTTACAAAAAAAAATGTACTGTGAATTAAGTATCGAGGTCGTGGCCCACGATACTGAGTGCTTATACTAAATTTCCTTTAAATTTGACCACACCTTTTCTAATACACTTTGAACTAACCATTTATTTACATGCAAATTAATATTTATTGAGTACCTAATATTTAATTGGTTTCTATTTGTTTCAGATTTACACTATCAACCTAGACCACCGGCTCCCGAAGGTGAGACGTTTTTTATTATTTTTGTGAGTCGTGGTAGCTAAATGGTTAAAGCATCGGTTTTGCAATCGTGAGGTCACGGGTTCGAATCCTACCCATTATACTACTGATGTAAACCTACTCCTAACACAAGCCATTGAGCTTAGCTGGAGGGGTTAATAGGATTGCTAGTAATTATGCTAGTCATCTTTAAAAAAAAGAAACAAGCCTTGTATCGCGACGGTATTTACACATTATTAAAATATATATATTACGGGTAACACATAAGCTAAACTGGCACACAGTGCAATCAGTAACTTAAAGTTTTGTCTCGTTTGACGGTTTGGGAATCGAACCCACAACGATTTACACAGCACTCGTACTAAGAATATGTTACATGATTTCGGCGGCCCGTTCGCAAAGGTAGCGAGAATTGTACGGTAGTTTTTTTATCGATATCAGTGCTCGGAATATTATCATTAAAGGTCAAAGCTCACTGATAAATTCATAATGGGATCGGCACCGTATCAACTCGAGCCATTTAGTATTATTTGCTGAAACTCCTCGGATATCTAACATAATCGCCTTGCCATGGAACAAGACTTTTGACTGCCTCTGTGGCGCGATGGGAGTGTGTCCGACTGCTACGCAAGAGGTCGTGGGTTCGATCACACAAAGTTTTATTCTGGGTGGGGACAGAATAAAACTTTGTATGATGAGCACGATGGTTTATGCTGTATCTGGGTGTTATTTATCTATAATATGTATGTATTTAAAAATATTTAAGTATATTTATCAGTTGTCTGGTTGCCATAGTACAAGCTCTGCGAATAAGATGACGTTGTGTTGACCCAAGATATTATTTCTATTATTATTAAGCTCACAAGCAGTTGACGGCGATGCAGTGCAGAATTGCCGATCCCTTTCTTTGTTGATAAATTTGCTTTTACCTTGAAACAACATAAAATATATGTCTAATAAAACAAAACTACTTTCAGCTTTCCTTATACACTATTTCATGTAAAAACAAAATCTATCGAAGCGATGACGTCGTCAGCATAACTATTTTAATTTTTAATTAAAAACATTTCACTTACTCGTAATAGACCGCTTTAAAGCTTTCCAATTTGATTTAATTTATACTTTAAAAGACTCGTAACTTCATGAAAGCCCAATGTTCCACAGAATTAATGAATTGAAAACCTGGATTACGATTGATAATTAATAATACAGGCTTTACTTTGGTGTTACTTGTAATTAATAATCAGCAATGCAGGGTTTTTACTTGTGTTTAAAAAGTTAAATTATGTTAAGTATCTGATTAACATTTCCACTCTAGTTTATTGAAAAATACTTTTCAATCTCATTGCTGTTTGGGCTTTTTACAGGCTAAGGTTCTTATTGGGTTACATTTTATTGATCTATTCAAAGTAAGACTTCACTTAACGAATGAGATTTCAACAACTTCATACAAAAGTAAAGAGAACTTTCCACCCTCCACGATTATCTTGATAAGTTAGTTCGTAGCCCTTTAATTATGTACATATATGAAAGGGCGTCATAATTACTGCGTGGTACGTTTTGAGAGCTTATCTGGAGTCCACAATTCGCATGTGTAGGTACACTGTGCAAGTGACATGCCAACAACGTCGGTGTCTCGAGCCAACAAAATAGCTTTGTCTCTGTGACTTTAGGAGAACGCGCCCCGAATTATGTGGGCGAAAATGAGTTCGTACATTATGTTGTGTTATTATTTTCGTCTTATATCTTTCAACGAATGCTCCTAATGAATCTTTGTATGGTATAGGTTGCGTTTCCTTAATGTTTTCTCGGCTTACAATAGATCGCGACTGTATGTACTAAGGAAATTTAATGCTGGACTAAAAAATAAAATAATCGAAAACGTATTGAACAGCTCTTTTATTTGGATACCTACAACAATGCTGGGTCTTTATGTTCTTTGTTTAATTACTGTTTTTGAATATTTGCGAAATGTATACTATAACTAGATGACCCGACGAACTTCGTACCGCCACGTTATTTTTTATTTTCGTTTTTTTTTTACGTAGGAACCTTCTACAGGTCAATAGAAAAATAAAGAATAAAATAATTAATGAAATCAGTAAAGTCATTGTCTAGTTATCTCGTGACCAAGAGAAATAGGGATTCATATATATAGATATATTAAAGAAATGGATTAAGCTTTAACATTATGTTAGTTAGTACGATTAAACTATTTATTAAAGGCCTAGTCTGAATAGGGCTTCTTCAGGTGAATGTTGTTATTTTATATGAAACCTGCAGAGTAAAATATATTTATAAACAGATAATACGGATAATTTAAACAGCATTCGTGCCTGAAAAAGCGCCTCGGTGAATTTCCTAATTTTCTTCCATTCACGAAGCATCCGCCATCATTTTTATCTCCCCTCCCTGTCTCCATTTATCTCGGGCTTCTTCAACAACGATTCGCGTTCTAACATTTTGTTTGTTTCTAACAAAATTGTTATTTCCGACTGCTTTCTTTTCTTTAAGACGCTTTCAACCTTTACATGAAAGCTAAGTCAAGGAAATGAGTTTGTAGCTAAATTCTTATGCTTGACCTTTTCATAAACCTTAACGTAACAATGAGAACAATTTGTCACCTACAAATTTCGTGATTGTAAGAAATTATATACCTACGTACCCAAGTGAACTACTTTCTTGGTAGGTATTTGCTATATATGTTCGTAAACTTTCGCGATTTGTACACATTAAAGAATGCTACGGGTCTTAATCACGTAAATATTTTATTTTTGTTGCAATACGGTCTAAACCTCGGACAATAAAATGTTACAATAATATTAACGCTAATCGTGTTTTCTTTAATTCTATAAAGGTATTTGCTATTTTAAATTTTGTTGAGTTCAGTCAATTCTGTACAATTTGTAATGAACTGACTAGGTTTTATTACTAAATCAGAGAGTCTAATAAAATTACAAAAAAACAATGTTTTATTTTCAGCTCTATATTCTTACCCGTGCTTGTGTGTCGTCATCACTTCATTCAATCAACGTTCACATAGATTATAAAAGTTTTTCCCCGCGACGATTTTTATAGTCTAAGTGCTATTTGCATTTGTATTAAACTATATTACATACCTACAGTACCACAACTGTGTGAGGTATGCTTCTGTGAAATAGTAATGTTAACGAATCACTGTGTTTCGGTTTAACTGCTACAGTTCCCGTAGCAAATGTAGTCAAATGAGGTTTACGAACTAATGTTTTAAAATGAAGAGCACGGTGCGGTAACAATCAGATCTATGCCAAAAAAGAAATTGGGCGCTACTGATACTGTTATGGGCTAGCGTGACGCTTGCCATCAGGCGCATGACCTGTTCGTCCTTTTATTTAATTATACAAAAAACGGATTGCACTCCAGGAATGCCGGCAGAAGTGAAAACTTGAACAACAACGTTGTGCATTTTTGAATATTTTTGAATGGTTAGGGAATACAGTTTTTGTATTTTTTTTATCAGTATACTATCATTTATGTGGTCACTTGACGTAGTGACTAGGACTGCGCCATAACCTCACGAAATTGATCACTTTCTAAAAAGAGACAACGCTACTTTGTGGACAATACCTGTCTCGCACGAGATTTTTCTCTCTCTTCTGCGCTTTGCAGTAAATATTTTCTTTTACAAAAACATGACAATTTAAAAAATTACAATGACAACGACATGAGAATTAAATAAAAAATATGAAATATTAAATCACAAATTAAAAACGAAAATTAAAAAATTAAAATAAAAAAGGAAAGAAATAATCATTGGGACTAGAATCGGGATCTTCTGGTTTCTAGACCGCCCGATTTCCTACCGGCTTTTGCACCGATCCACCAATCTTACGGTCACGTGATCCTGACGCGAGTTTAACATTTTACACTTTTACCATAAAAGTGACAACGCCGCTATAGAAGTTTTCACTTAAAAAAAAAACAAAATCTATCCAGTGTCTAGTTTTTGAAGAGCAATATATCCAACCTCACAAACTATAGGATGTATAATATGAGTAGGAATATCTACAATATGCATTTTCAAATAAAACAACAAAAGTAAATAAAGCAATGTTAAATAATTACGTTAAAGTACTGTGTATTTCAGACTAAGTTTATTGTTTTCTCGTCGCGTGTTAGCTGTCGTATAATTAATACTGAGTTAGGTTTAGCGTTGCACACAAAGTTCACGTGTTAGTTAGAAAGAGAACAAACAAAGTCCATGTCGCATTAGCTAAACATAGAACTGAAAAACGTGAAAATGTCAAAATGGAAACTAGGAGAAACGTAAGCGCCTTTATTGAAATCAATGAGTACTGAGTCAGGTCAGGGTTGCCAACTCTTATTTTTTCCCCATATAATAATATCTTGGGACAACTCACACAACGTCAATCGATTCCAAACTTTGCAGAGCTTGTACTATGGCAACTAGACAACTGATAGACATACATATTAAAGATAAATTACACCCAGACACAGAATAAACCATCATGCTCATCACACAAGATTTTATCCTGGGTAGGATCGAACCCACGATCTCCGGCTTAGCAGTCAGGGTCACTAACCACTAGACAAATTAAAAAAAAAACCCCCACAATGTTTATATGAGGCGCGCAATCGATTGACCCAACACAAGTCACAGGCGTGAGTCATGCGAGCAATTAAAGTTGACCTGTATTGGGTCAGTCAATTGCAATTGCATTGAACATGAGAAGGGGGTGGGGGGTGATTTTGCAAATTGACCCTACACTGGCTTTACTTGATTGTATTTTTTGCAAAAAAAACTAAAAAACCCCTAAGTAATATCTCATTCCACTCATTTCCCCCTAAATTTTAGAGGAAAATCCTTAAGTTGGCAACCATGAGTCAGGCGGCGTCTAGTCTAAAGATTTTCGAGCATTCACTCCCTCTTATCGGAGCAGGTGTTCAGATCTGCACTCTATTGTTATCGTTATTAAAAATCTAATAGAATTCCTTTATAAAAAGTCTTTATTAAATAGCAATTTACTTATTTTATTTAAAGTTGGCTGCACAAATAGCTTCGATGAGTAACACAACATTTTGCTAAATAGGTTTTCATTAACAAATTGCTGCTTTTAAACGATCTTAAAAAGCAGTTTGTTTTTAAACTAGCGGTTGCCAAAACTTTGAGCTCTAGTAAATTAGCGTAAGCAGATCTCTTTTATTATATTTGTAACTGATATGTACAGCAGTGAGTAGGGTAAACTACCCCATCGTTGGAACTCGTCCAATTATTGGCACTTTAGATTTTAGTTTGAAAAACAAGGAAACCATTGATTATTCTAGTTTGATATGAATTAAATAGTTAAAAATGTATTATTCTTCTTTTAAATATTAGTCAAACAATATGACAAATAACCAATATAGGAATTTAGACACAACTGCTGTTATTTTGAGCTCGTAATTTAGTTATTATTTTGTTTTTTTTTAAAGTGAGTGCTTTAGAAATCATATCGTATTTTTCCTTAAATTATTCACGCGATTAAGACCCGTAATATATATATTTGAATTTATCAATCAAGTTAAAATATCTCAAGTCATTTAAGTATAAATTGAGGCTATCAAAATAGAATAAGAGAAAGTGTTTAGGTTATAAGAAGCTATTTGTTGAAAACAACTAAATGCAGATGCACCTAGCAACAGTGTTTTAATTATATCCTAGGTATCAGTTATGTACTGTAACTACATGCCAACAATTGGACAAGTAGATGCCAATTTAGGAAATTTCTATGGGATTAATATTATTTTCGATAGTCTTTTGGATTTAAGTACCAAAAAAAAACTTTTATTACTATACAATCACATAAGAAAGATTAAAAAAGTTTTTTTTTTTCTATACTGTCACATATTTTGTCTACTAGCTTTTATAAATTAGATTTTACGGTAATTTAATTTCAAACTGACACGAAGCTTACTTTTAAAGTGCCAATAATTAGGTGCTTTACCCTAGTCCCTTTAAAGAAGATATTATATAAACTTACAATATAATACACATACATTAAGCTACATTTTTGATATTGAGAGAGAATAGGAGAGTTCCACAATATAAAGTTAGAGTATTTAATAGCTGTAGAGCGGCTTCATAGCCTCTTTATAAGCGTTCAAGTATTATGATCCTACGACTGTCAACATTTGAAAGTTAGAAATCGGGAACAAAATTGTAAATGAACTTTTATTAAGCCTCTGTGCGACTTTTCGCCCGGCAATATCTGCTTAGAATTTTAACAAGACGATAGAAATTGGTGATCTTTAAAGCCTGCTCTAATACAATGCTGTGGCGAAAGACTCGCATCTTATTTTAGTCCGCCTTAGTAATTTAGTCACGCCTCTGACTCCCCAGGTAGAAAATTGGAAATTGTGTCATCCATAGCGGAGTTGGTTAAAGAATTATATCTTCTTCAAAGAATTCACCGGTAGCGACGTCGACAACGGAATATCAGTTTTATTAGCGCTATTCACGCCTGAACAGAACGCGATGCGACGTCGTGCCTTAATCAATTCCGTCACTTTCCGAATGTGAACCTAATGATTTACTTTCAAAGGAATGAAAATAAATTATTATATATTATAGCCATGTAGTACATACTACTTTATGCTCTAGTAGTCGTAGTATGTAAATTTACGTATTCTTTACGCATATTGCCTGTTTTATTGCATCTAGTATTATTCTCCGTTATGTTGGAATCGGCTCCTGGTCTAACCTGATTCGCCAAATTTCTCAACTGCCCTTGACCTCTAAAGGTAATTTGAAGCAATATTTAAAGGTCAACAGGTTTAACAATTGCCCGGATAATACGGTACTCACTCGCCATAGCAACTGACAAAAAGCTTTAAAAGAGCCGGTATTGAATCGACTCGTGCCACAGGCATGGAACGTATTTTATCCATGTAAACGTTGATTTTGTACTTCCAAAGCTTTCAGTCTCATATAATTTTATCTACAATTTAAAATTGTACTTTAAAAATGCGAATTTATAATTGCATTTTCATTGCTTGGTTACTACGTGAATACTTAATAAGTTTTAATTTTTCAGAAGCGTGTGAAAAAACATTTTGTCGGTGGGGCGCGGAGTGTGTGTCTCTTGGGGACGGGCGGGCCCACTGCGCCTGTCCCACAACTTGTCCTGTCGCCCCGGCCCCCGTGTGCTCGACAGCGGGCCGCACTTACCGTAACCATTGCTACTTACGTAAGGAGGCCTGCGAACGCCGTCTCAACTTGCGCGTCAAGCATGAGGGAGAATGCGGTAAGCTTCGCACACCACATTACGTTATTTATTTAATGATGATTAAAATGATGCTCGGCTTGAATCGAAATTCAATTTCAGAGCAGAGGCATTAGGCTGGAATAACATCAATACAGTACATTTGTTAATTTAATCAAGTAACGTGCGTATTTACGTTTTTAAAAATATGTCGTGCTTCGTAATATGTGTGAGGAATTTATCTCATTTAAAAGCATAATCATAGTAGTAGAAAAGTCACACCTTTCATGAAGAATAAATAACGTATTATTTCTTCTCTATATATAAGGATAGTTGTTACTTTTGTAATAGGTTTGTAAAATGGTTACTAAGCTATTGCATAGCTTTTATCGCGGGCTCGGGCTTTGAGCGCGGCGACCGAATCAAGAAATTCCGTAACGAAAAATTCTATAACGAAAATAAAACCTAACACCCCCCACTCCGCCTACTATGTAGCTCTGTACGACTGTACGAAGCTCGCACGGATCGAGACGAGCTGCTCCGAAATTGAATAGAAAAAACTTTATATAAATTTAAAAAAGTTTTTTTGTTCTTTATAAAAAAAAACGTTTTTTTTTTAATTGCATAAGTTGATAAAAAATGTTATGCAATAGCTTTACCTAGGCAGTCCCCGAGTGCCACACATTTTTTTTATTTTTTTGTTTTACGACATCCGTACTAGAATAAAGCGGGAGAGTGTTTTTAAGTGCACAAATATCCGAATTTAAAAAACTTTGACGTAAATTGGTAGCTCTAAACTGAAGGAAGGATATAAACTATCTTTAACGAGATTCACAGGAAGAAGCACAGTGTTAGTTAATTAAATAGACGCGTAATTAAATGCGCTGATTTCATTAGTATCGTTCACGCATCCAGTATTTTTAATTAATAAAAATAAATGGAACAAAAGGAGCAATTTGTACAGTAAAAGCTACGAGCATTCTGCTTCGTTAACAAACTTTACCAAACACGTAGAGTCGCAACAACTTGCAGTTGCAAATAGGTTGAACTAATGAGTATTCATTAATGCATTTCAAAATGCATAATCATGAATAATTAAATTAAAATAAAATAAACAGCATTAAAGTTATGTCACTTGTTATTTCTGTGCTTTTATGTGCTAGTTTCATCTAAATTGCTCAATGTTTTAAAGAGACTATGCGAACAAGGAACGAGAATTTCTTTGTCACATCTCGAATTAGTGCCTGTTATTTTTTTTGCTTTGTTCGTTCCCCGTTCCTCTCTTCTTTACCTATTGTTTTACTCTAATTTGGTATTTGAATGTCAAATCAATCAATAACAATAAATTGTTTTACACTAATCAGGTAACGCCTCAAATTATAATAAAAAAAAAATGGTTGTCTGTAAAGTCGGTTTACGGACGATAATTTTAGGTGATAACTTCATGGGAAAACATTGATGACATATCGCCATTCGCGTTGCTTAGCAACGAATCAATAATGTTAGTTCTAATTGTATAGCATGTCATGTCGCTGCAATCACCATTCGCTGTTGCTTGGCAACCAATCAATAACGTGACTGCTTAGAAACTAATTACTAATGTGATCGTTGCTTAGCAAATCAAAAACGTGACACTTTTTTGTGCGTGCACCTGGTAAATCCGGATAATAATTAAAATAAATACCAAGTAAATGATTTGACATCAGAAAACTATGACACCATTGTGTTACATTGCAAACAGGTTAGGAGAAACCATTAGATATAGAATATCTAATTCAGTTCATTTGTTTTTGTCAATGAAAATACTACCTATTTTTGCTATTCTATCTATATAGAGATCTTGTTTTGAAATTTCATAAAAATATACTGATTTGACTTCACATTAAAATACCCAATTATAAGTAGAATCATAACTTATTACAAGACAGTGTAGTTGGTGTTTTATTTCTCAAGTGAGTAAAGAGAAAAGTGTTTTATTTCCCAAAGAGTAAAAAAAGAAATTAAAAAGGCCCCCTTTTTTATTCGTACAATGGTACCTAAGTAACGATGTTCAGAAGGACATTGTTAAGTTTGCATAGATACGCACAAAACATATCTACGAGTATAACGACGTACTAACAAGCAATGGTTCGCACCGAAGTATCTAAATACCACTACTCTGAGTCTTTGAATATTAAATTAGATAATTACTAGAGTAGTCAGCGGCTTTAGTAGCGTAATAACATCTCTAAAAGCATTTACTGCCCACTTGCTAACTTGCACACCATAATGATATTGGCTATCTAATTATAATCACAGATTTATGATAACTTTGACTGCCAATAATATCTAGGTATTGTTCTAATAGGTTTAGAGTTTAACATGTTATAACTTTGAAGTAATTTTTATAGGCATTTCTTGCCAAAGACTTTACAAATACAATAATTGCATTGCTTTCCATTTGGTTTAGAACTTAATGTTATAAACTACAATAAATATCGTTGCAATACCTAAATACCTAGTATTTATAAATTATACTTTACTTATTTATAGATTTATTTACCGGTACAATGGTATTCGATTTATTTACCCCCAAAGTCGTATAATGTTTTGTATTCAAAATACTCGATTTTTCGCAATGCAGTAGAACTAGTTTTTCTTTCCCTAAAACAAAATAGGTATTATTTTCAAACATGGTATTTTTGACAAAAACAAATGAACTGAATTAGATATTCTATATCTAATGGTTTCTCCTAACCTATGTCGCATACAGCGGTCAAATTCATCAGAGACCACCCAAATACGAAGCAGATATTATAAAGGAAGAGTGTATGCGCAGATACAAATGCACTCTCTATTCCCTCACTCTCATAGTCCACTGAGCCGGAAATCTGCCACGACCGGAGAGAGAGATTAGGCACAGGACCGATGGCTTAACGTGTTCTCCGAGTCATTGAGAATCGAGGCGTTGTTCGAAAACGGTCACCCATTTAAACAGTGGTAGCGTTGCCAACCTTGCAGATATCTTGATATGCTTGGTCGCCACTGAGTCAAGGACCCCTCTATTCTATATCTATGAACTGAATTGCTTATTTCAGCTGCTAGCTAACCGAATCAGTTTGTAAATTTAGTTTTTATTTTTTACTTAGATGCGGGGGATCCATGTACAGGAGTTACCTGCCCTATTGGCTCACGTTGCGTAGCAGCCTACGGCCAACCTGAGTGCAGGTGCCCACGAAGTTGCCAACGACGGAAGCCTGTATGTGGGACAGATGGCAGAGAGTATGCCTCAGTCTGCCACCTTGACAAGCATGCATGTGACAACCAGCTCAATATTACTATCAAATACCATGGGAAGTGCGGTGAGTCAGAGCTATCATGTCCTACTAATGTTATAATTGCTAAAGGATGTTTACAATTCCTACATGCGATAACTACAAGATTTTGACGAAAGTCTGTACCTACATCTGAATAGCAGATTATAAAATTCAAATTGAATAGCAGCGAAGATGAGAGGAAAGCTTTACCTACAAACCTATAAATAATAAATACAATTCTAGTCATACAACAAAAAAGAAATCGGAAATCCTATAGAAATAACAAAGATTAGAAGCGGAAATAAGTGACATTTCGAAGCTGAATAGAAACAAAGTTGTCAAGTGCCCTATCTGTATAGTCTTTATAGAAAATGTCAAAAGAAAGTGGCGCCCCTTCACGATTGAGCAGCCATCATAATCATCGCATTACAGTTGACAGTTGCTTGAATTAATGATCGGATTGCGTTGCCCGTCTATAGGTACAATTAGCTTTACATAATATTAGCCTCTCACTTTCTATACTTAGATTTACATTTATAAAATGACAATAATTACTAGACCACCCTGTCGATGCATAAATAAGACCACACAACTAACTAATTTATGAATCGCTTATAACTTCGTTTTAATGTATGTTTTGAAATATTTTGCAAGTGTAATAAACTGTAACCTAAGAATACAGGTAACACTTTCTAGAGATAAACTGCAATTTTGCATACAAATAGAACAAAAATTCTAATTTATTCATAGTTAAAATGCTAC
The DNA here is from genome assembly GCA_945859575.2 of Herminia tarsipennalis. Taxonomy (NCBI): domain Eukaryota; kingdom Metazoa; phylum Arthropoda; class Insecta; order Lepidoptera; family Erebidae; genus Herminia; species Herminia tarsipennalis. The sequence continues at coordinate 13,986,805 of OX243836.2, read as the reverse complement.
GAACGATGTCAAAACCAATTTTATTATACCCACTCAGCAAGCCGCAGTAATTTTAATGAGGGATTATTAATTAAAACATAATGACCGCGTATTGTTAGTGTCGATCTTTGAGAGCATAAAAGAACCTCGTTAAGAGGAGGACTTTTCTTAATAATAGACGCGAGGCTCACAAAAAGGGTCAACATTTCATTTTGCCCGTGTCAGATGACGTGACTGTCCCGGAATGAAATCGGGCTTACTGAGGAAACGTGCGTAGAAAGGTGACACGCCTTCTATCATTCTCCTTTTATTGAAAAAGATCCACTTAGTATGTTATCATCGATACATTTATTTTTGTTTGACTCTACAATTACCTTTCTAATACATTTACTTTGTAGGTATACATTATTTTTTATTGTATTACACAAAGTGGTTAAAACAAATTCGTAGTACTTTGTCACAGACGGTTTTGCATTTTTTTGGGGAATTATTTTAATGTCTAACTTACATTTAACTGTTTTCATTATATATTATATTCCACTTATAGCTTGTGTATTACGAATTTTTAAATAGAGTGATAAAATATTGAAATTAAAACATGTTCGTAACGTAAAGTGTGTTTTAATAGTGAAAACAGTAAATAAGATAGAGAAGAAGGCACACCCTTAAATACTAAGTGTCCAATGCCATGATTTTGAATCTACGAAACTTTAAAGAACTTTGCACCTAACAAGGACACTAGTCCTATATATTCAGCCTCTGCTGATATAATGTAAGCAATAAATTACCAATCCCAAAAGTTAGACAAACTCTAATACGTTAAAATATTTTCTCATATAAGCATAAATTGGGTCGTATATTTTCTTTTTCATGTAAGTAATTTAATTTGTTTTAGTTTATGTACTCGGTAACCGTTTTCACTAAACTTGTCCTCGAATATTCGATCTGAACTAAATTTGTACAAGAGCGAATGCGTACACATTCCAACATCCTTTGTGAGATATTTTATTCACATTGCTCTGGCTCCCTTTTGTGCTTATATTAGATTGTTTCATCATAGTCTGAACTCCTTCAGTAGATAAAAAGTGGCAGTACTTAAGAAACTGCTTTTATCCCGATGAAAAAGATTAAGTTTGATTTCGCAAAATTTTTAAAGAATTTTCCGACTTGCTTGGTTGCTCTAAAAGATCTCTAAGAAAAGCTTGTTCGTGTGTTGAATATACTTTTTGTTCTCAGATCCGTGTTCAGAACACGAATGCGCTGACGGGGGCGTTTGTCAGTTAAATGAAGTGCGAGCGCCCGTCTGCAGATGTGGTCCACCATGCGATCTGTTGGTACGCCCCGGATCCGCTGTGTGTGGCTCCGATTACAGGGACTATCCAAGCGAATGCGCTTTGCGACGAGAATCTTGTCGAACTCGACAGCAACTTACTATTGCCTACAGAGGAGAATGCGCTTCTGGTAATTTCCCGTATTTATTCTTGAACGAAATGCTTTAGCTTTATTTGCTCTTATGTTTTTCAAAATCTTATTTTATATTAAGTAGTCATCCACCCTAAAAACCTAGTCTTCTAATCTAAAATTAAATCTTTATTCGGAAATGTAAAGAGGCGGCTTATTTGTATCCCGTGTTGAAGCGACATTTTGTCCTCTCAAAAGTAATTGGATACGAGCATCGAAGCGTCAAGCCGACCCGAAAGAAATTGTGGCAAGAATAGAATAATTTCATTATTTAGTATTAAAGTTTTAATATCGGGAATGTTGCTTTGTCTCAATTTATGTCCAGCAGCGTTAACAAAATTTTGGGTGAAATTGTTCGTAACAAATTTGTGTCAGCTCCTTTCAGGATTTAATAGATTCGAAAGCTGTCAAATGTTAAATTGACTATGAAAATAATAGAAACTTTCTTTTATGTGAAATAGCTCAACATCCCTGCGATTCAGTGAAATGTGGTTCACGTGAGCATTGTTCACTGGATGCGCGCGGGGTGGCTGTGTGCGGATGCGGTCCGGAATGTGAACCGGTGGTCCGGCCCGTGTGTGGTTCTGACGGCCGCACGTACGACAGTCGGTGTCACTTGGACCGCACCTCGTGTCTCGATAACCGAGATGTGCGAGTCGCTTACACAGGACCTTGCGGTGAGTTGAATGTTACCAAACGTAAAATCGAGCCCGTCACTTTGGTTGAGTAAGTTTGACGTTGGCTTGGACTTTGAATAGACTTTGATTGAGGTAATATAGATTGATCTTTCCTATTCTATGTATTTTGATAAAGAGGGATAGATACTGTCTGACATATTTCATACATGTGATACAAGTAATACGGTACTAATAACTTATACAGTTTTGAACGTGCCGTGTAATTTGTCATTATACATAGATTAGGAATGTACGAAAATTATAGTTTAATAATAAGAATATGAACATGCATATATATAATAATGTAATATAATTTTATGTTCTGTGACTATAAATGTTTAATATCTATTTACAATAATAATAAAAAATGTTTAACAAAAGTTACTAACATATTTATTGCTATTATTTTATGCTTCAAATACCTATATATTATATATTTAATTAAGGAAATACCATTAATGGTTTCGGAAGTTACTTGGGTTTCATACTGAAAACCAGCGCGGTGTTGTGGCTCATGCCACAACATGGCTTTTATGCTGAGTGGAAACCTCGTTTGTCGCAGATACGACGTGCAAGTACCTACTTATTTGTTTTTTTTAATTGTATCTGTGACAATTTAACGATTTTTCTTATATTTTATTTTCTTCTTTAATAACAAAATTAATGCTTAGCAACCACTGTCAATAATATTACAAATTAAATAGTTTTCAAATTAGTATAATAAACTTTCATGAATTTATCTATTTCAACTAGGAATTAATAACCCATTTATGTGTGCTGTAGTTATTTTGTGCTGCGTTAACAGCCAGTACCTAATACAAAAGCATAAGCATAATAATAATAAAATAATAATATACTGTCGTTATTAATTTCACGAAAATTTCAGTGACGTGGTTACCCTAAATAATGGTTTGTTATTAACCCATAATTACTCGCACGACCAAAATCACACAACTGCTCGCATTGGGTCTTCAGAGACCTCAACTTGTTACAGCAAATTTAGGTTTATTGCTTAAAATAAAATATTTTAATATATATTCTTAAAGTACTTTATTTCAACTATAGTACCTGAATAACCGAGCTTAGCTCGTTTTTTTTAAACGTCTTATTCTGAAAATGAAACCTAGCTAGACTGCCTCTGTGGCGCGGTGGGAGTGTATCCGACTGCTACGCAAGAGGTCGTGGGTTCGATCCCCACCCAGGATAAAACTTTGTGTGATGAGCATGATGGTTTATTCTGTGTCTGGGTGTTATTTATCTATAATATGTATGTATTTAGAAATATATAAGTATGTTTATCAGTTGTCTGGTTTCCATAGTACAAGCTCTGCTTAGTTTGGGATCAGATGGCGTTGTGTGAGTTGTCCCAAGATATTATTATTATTATTATTGATTTATCGCACCTGAAACTCCCTGAATACTAAATTTCACGAAAAATGCTGAAGCCGTTGCCGCGATTATAAAAATTTAAGTTCAAGAATAAATAAGATGACGTATAAAAATACAGGCTAAATGAAAACATAATCCTTACAAAAAAAACATAAAGAATAATCTTTCAAAAACGGTCATTTTGGGCCTTAATAAGATCAACCGCTTCATTTTTTTTCTTCTAGTGAATGATTGAGATTGACTAATTGCTACTGAAATATAAAATGTTTCCCGCATATTAGGAAGCTAACAGGCGGGGACATTTCAACAAAGTGAAATGACCAAGCAAGCCTTGACATGTGATAAACAAATTTTATAAGTGCTTTTTTTGATGCAGGTGTGGAAAATCCTTGCGCTCGCGCTTCATGTCCATGGGGTGGCGCTTGCGTAGCGCGCGCTGGTGCGGCTCAGTGCGCGTGCCCAGTTTGTGATGCTACGTTGACGCCAGTCTGTGCCTCCGACACTAACACCTACGGCTCTGAGTGCAAGATGCGAATGCACGCCTGTCAGGAAGGCGTTCCTGATGGAGAACTACGAGTTTTGTACAATGGGACCTGCCGTAAGTTATAGCATAAGGCAAACTCACTAACAAACTCGCACTAGGCATACTGAACGTATTATACGTTCAGTGTGCATAGTGCGAGTTTGTATAACATTAACGCGATTGACACGTTTAAGACGTTTGGCGCTCCAATTGGCACGCTGCATGCTCTTAACCAATCAGAGAGAAATCGAAAAGCTGTTAACGTTTCGATCGCGTTAACGTAAACACAACTCACACTCTAGACACCGATGGCGAGCGCCTAACACATGTTTACAATTTCAGGCGTTCAGATAGTAACGCTATATATGTATGAAATTGTTAACGCGTGTTACAAAAACGCACGTCTATGCGTTTAAAGCACTCATCATCTGAACGTAATGTTAGTCTATAACTTCAAATTGTTGCTTAAGGTATGATTTATCATGGACTCAGTTGAACCGTGATAAACGAACTTCTTCAATCATTATTTACCTCCATTTGCGTGAAGTTTCGAACAGACTGCATCGGCGGTAGTCACTACGACATTTCTAAATCGGAAAATACTGACATCATGCATGTTCAAATTTTTGTATAGAATAAAGCGAGATGGAATTAAATGATCGATTAAAATCAAATACATAGACTGGTTTATTACATCGGAGATTAACGCTGAGTGGATTCTTAGTCAAATAAGTCAATAAAACATCAATGTTTAACAAAAATGTTTGATTATTTCGTATTATGTAAATTTTACATGGGTTTTTAATTTGCTTAGTAGATTACGTTTGCGAATTTGTTTGATATAAATATTACAAATTTTAACACAAATACGTTATTTTTCACTATGATTATAATTTCCTGAATTATACAGCTAGCAGTGGCGGAGGGTCCTTAGAACACTCTTACTTTCGGTTTCCCTTTGGATTGTAGTTACTTAGTATTATAGGTACAAAGAACCAGTCCAGCAACAGATATTTTTGTATCGGGTTACCTCAGAAAAATTTAACCCTTCATCTCTGAGGGCTAGTAAAGTGGTCATTGTTGCTAAACTCTACGAATAAAGTTTACTACGGTTATAAGATTATTTAATTTACCACCATATCACATTTTATTTCGAAATATTAACCCAATTTAACGTTATAATCATTAAAAAAACTGTTTTTGTTGGAAGTTTTGGAATCATGTTACGTGACAAAGCAAAATTTTCACGTGGTATTTATTTAAAACAATTAGTCATGTTGTAAATTGTATACAAAATGTAATTTACCTATCCACGTCTAGTAAAGTAACGCCTTTGTAAACTAATTTAATAGGAGAACTTGGGTAATTAATACAGGCAATCTAAATGAAACTTTCTTAGAGATGTTCAAAACAAAGTTCTTTTTATACTGTAATTTACGATTTAACAATGTGTTTATTCAAAGATGATTTATTTCTTTAATATTATGATTCTAAAAGAGGGAGTAATGCTTTCGTAGGCCATTTAAATTAAAGTCTCTCGACCGCGTCGCTGAATCCGGAGATGAAAAATAATGCTACTTTTTGAGAAATATTGCTATCAATTTCCTGAGATGAAAATATTTCCCTTTATGAAATTGTCAATAGAATACGCACAAAATTCTTTTACAATTGAAGATCGTTTGAGGTATTTATTTTAGTTCAATTTATTTTCAAATTGTCTGAAATGATAGAAGTTTATTTTTGGCTTTGTAGCAGAAAATATTTACATATTTATTTATAGCATTCACTAAGCTTTATAGCGGCACTAATCATACAGTCTTATAAAAAATAAACCGTTATAAGACGTAGTCATCATTTAAGTACCTATATCATAATGTACATTCATTATGTAAAGACGTACTACAACGAGACAAGCGAATAAAGGCGTCTCTAGCAAAACTTTATGAATATTGCACATACGTGTTGCTATATGTCGTACAAAACATCATCATTCGCACATATCATACCTAAAGACAAATTATAATTGAAGCGGCGGTAGCATAATGGCTAAGGCAACGGACTCGCAATCGTGAGGTTGCGGGTTCGAAACCTGCCCATTGTACTACCGACGTGAACCCACTCCCAATACAAGCACTTTAACTTAGCTGGAGGGGTTAACAGGATTGCAAGTAATGTGGCACATTGCTAGTTATCTTTCTTAAAAAAAAAAAGGTTTACGCATTATTACAACATTAAGGTTCAAAGATTACTCTGTACGTACTCCTCTTTTTGTTATCTAGCATTATAAAGCGATATGAACTTTATGAAACAATTACAAAGTTCAAACTAGCATGCCTTGTGGTCTTTAATAATACTTTGCAATACAAAGAGGGTAAAGTAACTACTCATTTAACTGATGCCTATAAAATAGTAGGTATACCTGCCTTTAATAAACCATTGCAGCCTTACATGAGTACTCATTTATTTATTTAACAGAACTCATTCAGTTCAATTTGTTGGCGGAACTCAACACAGTAATAAATTGTTCGTAACTATATCATTGCGCTCTGAAATGTCAATTAGAGATTAAAATGGCTCAATGGAAATTGAACGGGACGCGGATTGATGAACGGAGAATACCGATTAATGCTATTATTTGAAGGCGTCCGAGCTTGACTATTAATTATCGAAACAATATTTGATAGAGATGTTCACCGGCTTTTAGTCACAGTTTAATGAAATTTCTTTCAAAGGATTTTCAGTTTATCGCTTGTCGATAAATCACTATAAGCTCTTTAAATAGAATTATAGAATCATCGGTAATCAATCATTTTGTCCTAGAATTACATTACAGCTAAATTTATGGATAAAAGAACCTATTTGATTTATATGCTAACGCTTTTAACTCTTTGTATGTTCTATGATTTATGTTTTGATAAAGTATTGACATTAAATAACATCGACACAACACAACTGTTCAAATATTCTTTATTATTGTTTGTTTTTTGCGTGCCGACCTATTTAGATTCGTTTATTCAATAGGTACGTTCTCAAATAAATGATGCTTATATTGGAAATATATTAAAGTAAACAGTTTTGGTGCTTTCTAGTTTTGCATAAGCGAGAATTTACATAATATATTTATTATACAGAGACTTGTTCGGACATCGTTTGCAAAGGTGGAGGCGACTGCGTCGTGGACTCCGACACTGGCCGTCCTGTTTGCCGCTGTAACCACAACTGCACTGAGGCTCAGGTAATGTAAATACTAAATTTAAGTGTCTTTACAGCGGCGTATCAACCGTGCACCTCCCCCCCCCCCCCCCGCGCCAGTGACGTACTAACTTTGTTGGAGGTACTCACATTAGTCCTTTGGCCGTTTGATCCGTTTTTACGTGGGTTCCGTTTTTAACGGAACCCTTATAAGTTCGTCATGTCCGTCTGTCTGTCTATCTGTCGGTCTGTCCATCCTTATGTCACAGGCATTTTACTCAGAGACTTCTCAATGAATATTGATGAAATTTAGTGAAAAGATGTCTTGTAGTAGCCGCTACTTAGTTTGATAGCTAAATAATCATCATCAGCCTATCGCAGTCCACTGCTGGACATTCATATCAACCCATATGATGGCCCACTGCTGGGCACGGGTCTCCCTAGTAGATTCTGGGGGTAATTGCCATAATCGCCACGCTTGGCGAGCGGGTTGGCGATCGCAGTAAGGCTTTAAGTACGCAGAGGACGCTGCTGCCCGTCCTCCGGAGTGAAATCCCTTAGTCGCCTTGACGACACCCACGGGAAGAAATGGGGTGGTACTATTCTTAAGCCGGCACCACACGGCACTGCTGGACATAGGCCTCTCCAATTGCACGCCACTTTGTTCTATCTTCGGCTTCTCGCATCCAGCTCCTGCCAGCCGTTTTGCGTATATCATCACTCCACCTGGCTTGAGGGCGTCCTACACTACGTTTGCCGAGCCGCGGTCTCCACTCAAGAACTCGTTTACCCCAACGGTTGTCGGTTCTTCGGCTAATATGGCCAGCCCACTGCCACTTCAACTTGCTAATCCGGTGGGCTATGTCGATAACTTTGGTTCTCTGCCAAATAATAATATTAAAATAATACATAAAATATTATAGGGTTCTGAATAAACTTATTTGATTGCGTAAATATTTTTGAAAATAATCGTTTCGAAAGTTGCATAAATTGTGTCCCCACCCTTAACTTCTGAACTGTGTAACAATGAAAAAAAATAAGAAAAAAATCACAAAGGTAGCGCTTAATAAATTAAATGTCCCGAGATATTATTATTATAATATTATTATTAATGAAACTAAAATTATTTTGGACATGAACGGATATACTGCGTTTCCTAACAAAAGGGCGTTTGTGCCATGAACATACGGTACTGCTGCAGAACGCTACACTGAACATGGTCCGACATGATCTTGCCCGGTTTTTTAACCTGGTAACGAAATTTAGATACAAGGCCCGTCTGAGATAAGCTACGCCCCTGTACCTATGTATTAGGTACTATAATGATCATGACACGTCATTAGTGTAATCTTGTAATCACAAGTGTTATGAATGTTATCTATGATTTTGTATTTCAGTTAAATGATTTTGAGTTTGTTTTGTCAGGTTTTTTTTCTTTTCTTCTTTGAGTTAATGGTTAATATTATATTAGAATGTTGTATAATTATGTAAATAATTATGCCCTTTTGTTATTATATTTGTATGTATTATAGATATTTGTCACTTCATTGACAAATATCTATAATTAATATAAACAAATTCCAACAATATAGAATCGTTTCTATTCGGCACACTAGAGCTCTGCGGTAGATAAACGGATTAATATTCCTATAACATTATGTTAACGTGGCTGCATAAAGCATTCCTGCCAAATTCCCTTGCCTCACACCAATGCAATAGGTAGCTTTAACGGGTACCTACCCAAAATCACTATTAACAGCTATTCCAAGCATCCCCGGCAAAGATATATTTGGGTTAAATGCTAATTTTTGTATTAAGTAATGTAATATATCTATAACATTTCAAATTTGTTATTTAATTACCGGTTAGAACAATTTTACCCCATCTACTGTAATGTATTCTGTTCAGTAGCGTATATTCCTGCAGCTTAAGTATACATGCGGTGAAGTCTTGGATAATGTTTAGGAAATCGACTATATTCTAACAATGAAAATGCAAACGGTGCTTACATACTCGTAACAAAACTGTCTGGTGGAAATATTATTCAAAGCTACTTCTCCATAGCAGACGTTAACAAATAGCATCTGAAGATTTTCTGTTCGTATTACATGCTATGTTTTTATTTATTCTGAGAGCATATTGAGTATATTGTAATGAAAAAGAAATTACACGAATGAAGTAGGTAATAAACAAATTCACATTAAGAAATACGCAGTCAATATTAACTCAAACACGAATGTGAGTTGTTATGTAGTTAACGATTTATTGCTTACTCTAATAACTTCTTAAGACTACACTTTCAAACCAATCAAGTTAAGCCGATTTTAAACAATACCCATGAAATAAGCTACCAAACAATACATAATTGGTGAAAGAGAAGCTGTGATTATAGCGGTTTGTTTTAGGAGCCGGATAATAATGGGCTCAGCAATAATATCGTTCAAATATCCTTATAATTTGTTAATTAAGTATTTTACCTTGTGCGTCTTTGAAGTTGGAAATTGACACGTTGATGGTAAGACGCCACAATGTCTACACAAGGTAAATTAAAGTGTTTTATCCATAGGAAATAACAAATTCGTAAGAAAAGACAAACTCCCTTATTTATCATGCTTTTACTACATATTACCTAGGGAATGTTTTGTGTCTTCTATTATATTTTGAAAATGGAAAATGTTCGCTAGTTAAAATATTATGAATAAGAGTTTAATCTATGAACAGGATAATTTTCTTAGCTAAACGTGAAGGTATCAGTCGTCAATGTGTGTCAGTGTTTGCTACTATAACGTTGACGAATGACGATGTGGAAGTGCCTTAAGTATCGTTAAAAATATCATAATATTACGGTCTTTTTCTCAAGTTTCATAAGTGTCTCACGATAATTTATATTTACACTTTTATTTTTGGTTATTTATTTATAGATAGTTTAAATTATGTATAGGTTTTTATAGTCGCAATTTCCTACATCGTTGTATCGTAGCCATCTTGTCGGGAATGTGACCTCCATTCCCGAATTAATATCATTTATGGAGTTTTCGTCCTTTTTGCCTGTTATGTTTTACTTAGCACTTTAAACTGCTATAAGACTACTTTGATATCACTAAAACAGGCTTATAATTATACAATTTTATAGATTACGAGACATAATCGCGTTTTTCTTAAACCATGTCAAGTGCGCGAGGGTAGTTTCCAAAACCAAAGCTTCATGGAAACGACGAACGCCAAATGAACCCGTTATCGGCCAAATCAATCGTAAAGGTGTCGTAGTACGGTCGAAACGTCGGGGTATTCATCAACGGTATAAAATATCTGCGTTATTAAGACCAGTAGTCTATAAAAAAAAAATAGTTTAAGAATGCTTACAATTTACGAAAATAACGAAGTACCTACCTACACTATGCATTCCAAAGGAAAATTTCATGCTATCATGGATTTTATGGTTTGTTGTTGGTGGCAGGAATCAGACGGGGTATGCGGGAATGACGGGCAGACCTACCCGTCACAGTGTGAGCTGGACTCGACAGCATGTCGAGAGCAAGGGGACCTGCGGCTCGCCTACAAAGGCGATTGCGGTGAGTTCCATTTTGGTTTAATTTTGTCAACATGTTATTATTGTGTTGTGGGTAGCATTTACGACTGTATTATTGTTCAATAGGGTGTTAGATAAATATTAACACATCGTTTTAGTGCAATATCGCAACATTTATGTAGTAATTACTAATATTGTGCAGTCTATTAATCAGTCTATTATAAATGCCTTTGACACTCTGTGGGTTGTTTGCAAGGTTATTACTTTCTAAGTGCAGCCTTAAATGACCTTATTTTAAAGTAGTACCTATTTAAACTTTTTTATTTTGGAAATCTAGCGGAATAGTAGGTATAAATAGTTTAACTCATTTGTGCACGTTTTTTTTGTTTTATTAAAAAAGACGTCTCCCGCAGTAGGGTAGCCCTGTATCGCGGGGGACTTTACAAACATACAAGTCACGGACAAAAAGTACATCTAGACCCGGAACAATAATTTATGGATCACACAAAATGGTGTCCCGTTAACACAATTTTAACAACAACAATTTTAACACAATTAACACAATCGAGTCCACGACCTCTTGCTTAGCAGTCGGACACACCCCCACTGTGCCACATAGGCATTTTTGTTGAAGTGACGCCGTTGTTCTTACAACATGTATTGCAATCACGCTCGCATATACAGTCACTGTATCTACAGGGTGATTTTTGATATACTAATAACCTTACCGCTTTGTAATATACTTTTTGAAAAAAAAAAACAAATTAATCCTTCACCAACCTCCACCTACTTTTGTCGTCGAGTAAAATCGATGTTTCTTTGTCAGGTTTAGGGCCTAAACCTCCCAATAACAATGATTTTACTCCAATAAAATAGTCTGCACGTGGTTAAGGTCATAGAACTCCAAACACAATTGGTAGGTGATTAGGGCTTATTTTATTAAATATTTTACAAAACTGATAAAACAAAAAAAATAGTTAAGTTTAGTAAACAAAGTTATGTAAAGAAGCCACGAGCGGGAGGTAATAAGTACATAATAAATTAAAAACAACCTGTATACACTATTAGGGATCCACACATAGCACCGCATGCACAAATGAGTTAAACTATCTATATCTAGGTATAAATATCTAGTATTGTTTTTAAACTTTCGCGATTTTTATACATATTAGACATATTTCGGGACCTAATCGCGTGAATTATTTAAAGGTACGAACCTTTTATTTACCCGACGTTACTACTTTTACTTAGTTGTCGACGTAGTTAGGTCAGTCGACCCGTGACCACGATCGGAGCAATTTGATCGAAACGTCGGGTAAATAAAAGTTTCGTACCTTTAAATAATTCACGCGATTAAGTCCCGAAATATATCTAATAAATATCTAGTAGAAACAATTAAAACTATATTTTTAAATATGATAATGCCCATAGAATTAGCAATGCATTGTTTTTAAAATTCGTAGTATTATTTTATCGAGTTCCAAGTATTTATCGTTGACTAAAGTTAAGACGTTGCTTACTTACAATCGTAATATTTGAATTTACGATTACGCAATACATGTACAGATCTTAATTTTTATTTAAATAGGCAATTTATTAATGGTAAATTATGTTATTGACATGAGTTTATTAAAATTCCAAACCTACATGATTCAAGATAGATATCGTAAATAGAAATCTTTACGACTTCGATGACAATTCTATAATTAATAGAGATCAAGATATTTATCTAACCATATAACTCGTTGTAGAATGTTTCAAAAGGGATTAAAAAAAGTTAATGTAATGTTATTGACGATATATGAATATTTAAGTAGTTGTTCATTGCGGCTCCATTCGTCTGTTTGTTTTTGTAATTGCAATAAAATGTTGCCATGTCCTTCCCCAAGCATAAACTTGCGTGCTACTTCTTACAAAATTACATCAAAAATACACCATTAGGTACCTGTGGAAATTGTATTTTTTAATTTGCATGCAGTAGACATATAAATTTTACCTAGTGTACACAGTCTACACTAATATTATAAAGAGGAAAGATTTTATTTTTCGTTTGTTTGTTTGTTACGATTTACGGGAAAACTACTAAACCGAGACTTTAGTTTCACTGTTATAAAGCTACATTATCGGGGAGTAATATAGGTTATATTTTATTGTAAAAATATTGGGATCCCTACGAAAATTGCAATAATAAAAAAAAAAAAAAAAAAAATACAAAAAAGTTTATTTCATCAACAAGTACATTTTGTTTTTTAAATTGTGATTGAAGCCTCCTTTTAGACTATAAATTGTCTGTGTTAGGAGACTCCGCACTTCCATAACTTCAGTACGATGTTAACATAAATTAATTACAATACTTAATAATCTAATATAACAATCAACATAATATAACAAAAGGTATAAAAAACTACGATATGAAACCCGTGCGAAGCCGGGGCAGGTAGCTAGTAGACAACATAGCCATTTGCGAGGTTTTATTTTTATATCTAAACATAAACTAACTACCTATAGATGGACTAGCTTAAACCTTAGTGGTTTTTAGTTACTATTAATAAATTACACTGTTTATATGATTGAATTGATCATTATACAAACTTAAAAAAAAAACTCCTGTTTTATAAATTTGGACTATAAAATTAATCCTTTTAGAGTAAGTAGCAAAACAAATTTATTGCTCCAATTAGCTTAATTTGTCACATTTATTCATTGAGTTTATTTCAGGATGTTACACAATTTGCCACTAAAAGCTTCTGAGAATAAAACGAATAAAAGCTTGATTGATGTGTTGCTCTGTCCGGTTTTATTTTAGTAACTGCTAGTGTAGGGATTCGTACAAAAATCGACTAACTGATTTGGGTAGGCTTCGAACTTATTTTGAGTAGCAAGTTCCTACTAAAATAGGTAAATGATTGACGAGCACTGCTCAACAGTTTTAAAATCGATTATTTGATCGAGTTGAAGTCGATTTTATAAAGGTAAATAATTATATTTTTTGTTTTCAAAGATAGGTGTATAACCAAATCTTCTATATCTATAAAATCTAGAAGAATGATTACCTATAAGTTAACTGGTTGAAACAGTACAGGCTCTGCTTAGTTTGGGATCAGAATTATAATAAAAAATATTCAAGTTTCAACTATTTATTGCTTCCTTTACTTATCATAAAGTAGTGGCATAAATATAAAAAATCGATATACATTATACTATATTTATATCTTAAGCGCTTTGTTCTTCATTTAATCAATTTTCCCTGTGACAGGGCTATGGGTATGGCAAGTCCCATGGGAAAGTACCCTACAAAGGACCGTGACGGGCTCGTAATGAATGATGAATGATTGTATTTCTGATTATAATCTAATTAAAATTTTCTCTGAACACATATGATTTACTATAGGTTTGCATGACTTTTTGAATTTAAAAGAGATGCTAATTATCGCATGAATTTGAAACACACGCAACACAGTTATAATAGATACTACTCAATTAAAATTTAGAATCACTCTAAGGAAATTAGTAATAATTAAATAAAAATTGTGTTTAATCGGTTTACTCGTTTAACACGTTCACTGCGTTACGGGGTTTTATGAACCTCGTGCAGTGCCGTCGTTCAGTGCGAACAAAAAAAACTAGGGTGTACTCGCTGGTGCGGGAACTGTATCTATGAAATTATTTACTGTATGAAAGAGATAAATATATATTTTTCATGTACGCAGATTAAAGAAACAGTAGAAATTTTAAAATCATACGGGGTCTTACAAACCCCGTTACGACCGGAGAACAAAAATTACCTTCCAGTGCGATACGGGGTTCAAAAATCCCGTATAAATTATTGTGCTCCCGTACGGGGTCGTGAGCTCATTAGCATTGGTGCTGTTATTAGCACAAGACGTAGTGTTTAATTATCGATAATGAAGCGATCGCGACGTATGTTGGAACTGTCAAATAATAAAAAGGATGATGAAATTCCGTCGTCTGCAAGTTCATCTCAACGACAGTCTGCATCCTCAACAATTTACCGCAAGGTTTTTCATCGGCATCAGCGAACAGCAACAGATGAGTTTGATATTATTACTAGTCCTAGTACTAGTCATACCTATCACGAGCTACGTAATGTTGATGTGACCATTGAACAAGTTAATGAAGAGATTTTGTCTAGTTGTTCAAACAAGAAAAAACCAAAGATCACAATTTTGGACAATGTTGTGCTAAAACAAGCGGATACAAATTTTAAGCAACTTGATCTCTGTCGAAGTTCCGAATTGCCGTTGAGGTCGGATGAAAATTTTTTGAAACCAACATGCTCAAAAAATAGTATTTTTGGATCCTCGAGTGATATTTCTGTAAGTGGACAACAGATGAATGAAGTAACGCCCAAAACGAAACGGTTTATAGGGAGGATTTTCAACACTTCACCGAAGTCAGATGATATTTTGTACAAGCCATTAAACATGAGTTCAAGCAATTGTGGATCACTGAGCGATATTTCTGTGAGCAATATGCTAATTCTTGATCACTCTTTAAATGAAGACCAAATGAAAGATCTATTGAAGACGCCAAGTGAAAAAAAGCAAACTAGAAGCCTGGAACAGTCAAAACTTAGTGTAATACCGATATCAAACATTGAAATTCCCAAAGATGACATTCGAATTGCTCAAGACCTAATTAATACCACGGCTGCTGAAAATGACACTGACTATTCTGATGAAGATGAGGATTACAGCCCTTCTAGTTCTTCGGATGACGAGACGACTTCATCAAATGCCATGTCTGATGTGGACTCTATAACTGATGATATGATTCAAGATGACCGGATTGATATTGATCAGAACAGTGGAAGTGGTGAAAGTAATCCACCATCTCATGAAAATGACGATGGCGACGAATGGATTGATATAAACGATAGCGTACCAAATATTGCATATAGTGAGCAAGATTGTAATATATCCATACCTGAAAACACTATAACTCCTGTAGACTTTTATAAGCTATTTTTAACTGACGATATCGTTAACAAAATGGTTTTGGAAACAAATGCTTATGCTACAAAGATAATAAGTGACACAAATTTGAAAACAAATTCCCGTATGAAAGCCTGGACTTCTACTGATAGTAAAGAAATGTATGCATTTTTTGGCATATTATTGATCATGGGAATGGTTAGACTTCCTCACATCAACGACTATTGGTCCAAGAAAAAAATGTATAGAAACGAACTTGTTGCTTCAACTATGCAAAGAGATAGATTTCTTTTACTCCTAAGATGTTGGCATTTCAGTAGAGAAAATAATGATGGAACAGATAAGCTACACAAGATTCGAGATATATACGAAATGATCATTGAGCAGTTTAAAAATATCCAAAAGCCTGGAAAAATTATTGTGATCGATGAATCTATGATTCCCTGGCGTGGCCGACTCAAATTTCGGCAATATATAAAAAATAAAAGCCACAAGTATGGTGTAAAGTTATACAAGCTTTGTACGCCAGAGGGCTATACGTATCATGTTAATATTTACACAGGAAAAGGTGATAATGGACGTGAACTTAATCATGGAAAAAAAACTGTTGAAAGACTCATCAATGGACTTGAAAATAAGGGACGAATTTTGATAACAGATAATTTTTATAATTCTGTTGAACTGGCAGAAGAATTAATAAAGAAGAATACTTTTATTTGTGGCACATTGCGGTCTAACAGAAAGAGGTTACCAAAAATGATTATAAGTAAGAAACTTAAGAAGGGGCAAATAATTGGAAAAATGAATCGGAAAGGAGTCAGAGTAATTAAATGGATGGATAAACGTCCAGTACTGATGATAAGTACATGTAAAAATCATACAACAGAGTTGAAGACTGTCCGGAAAGTAAAAAATGGAACCACACACGAAGTAAGAAAACCAGAATGCGTACTTACCTACCTATAACAAAAGTAAAAAGGGGATTGACTTTAGCGACCAGATGTCTGCTTACTACACAACCCTCAAAAGAGGGCTTAAATGGTTCCGTAAGGTCATCATGGAGTTGTTATTTGGGACAGCGATAACCAATGCTTGGATTGTACATAACACAGTAAAATGTACAAAAATGTCTAAGAAAAATTTTGTAGAGTCTATTATTGAAGCCTTTACCAGTCAAAACACTTCTAACATTGATCCAAAGCCTACGATAGAATTACAACATAAATTTGAAATGAGTGATAAGAAAAGAAAATGTACCAGTTGTTATGAAAAGTTAAGAGAGAGTATGAGCAGTCGACTTGCAGATAATAAAGTAAAAAAAATTAAATCTTTTTGTAGGAAGTGCAATAAGGCATACTGTTTAGAGTGCTACAATTTAAAACATTGAATGCATAACAGCTAAGTTATTACCTTTAAAATGTGTAACCTAAGTTCCTAAATAAAGTTCCTAAGCAGAAATAAATATTTATAAATATATATACATATTTGATTCAAATATTTACCTTTAAAATGTGTAACCTAAGTTCTTAAGCAGAAATAAATATTTTTATTCAAACAATTATCGTTTCTCTTATTTCCCATCACTATAATTTTATCGATATAATTGAGTTCTGTGCGTTACGGGGCAGTACAATCCCGTATTTTATTATATCAGGTGCGGTACGGGGTTTCCCAGGCCCCGAACAATTGGTTTTTGTTTTATTTTCGTCATTTTTTGCCAAATCTACTGGCGAAAAGACTATAACATAGCCCATTTCATAATCTATCAGACTATAAAATAAAACAAAACCAAGCGTAAATTTTCAGTCAGTTATATATTTAAAAAGCAATAAGGGTGTACGGGGCACTTTTATACCCGTAACGCACTATGAAGGTAGCACTTCACGGGGCTCATTATATCTCGTAACGCACTCAAATTCGAGACGGGTTTTGAGCTCCCGCAGTGAACGTGTTAAGAACTACGGTACTACACACGGAAATTCAACAGTGCTCTATCTATACCTAGTTTAAACCAGTGTATACCCTCAATATAGGACATTCTTGACAAAAATGTTGTAGTTGGAACTTAATCTCAAAAACTCCTGGTCGTCTGATGTTATATTTTATTTTTATTTTTAAATTATATTTTATATTCTGTGGGGGATCCAGGGTCTAGGGGACTCAAGGCCTCTCTCCAAAAGTGTATGAGGTCACCCTTGTATGTGTTCCTTTTATTGTTTTTATGATAATTATGAAATCCGATATCAATATAATCTAAATCCTGGATTGCTCACAGCGATGAAACTCTTGTAAAATCGAATTGTTGGTATATTTGTAAAATTCCCCTCGATCCGAACAGAAAAAATAATTTATCTTAATTTCCCTTAATTTCAACAAACAAATGTTTTGACTAGCATGATAGTTTACGAGTAGATGAACTCAAAAGGATTAGAGATCGTTCGGGGATTACTCTCCCTATAACGGGCGTAGCCGAAACAGAGTCAGATTAAGTAAATCGCCTTTGTGCATGCAACCTCGGGTTACTTTGTTAATCGTGGGAGGTGCTATCTACGTCAGATTTAACTGTAATCCGATCTATGGAATAGTTATTGGCTTTTGAGTGCTCGGCTCGAATTCAGTTTCAATGAACTATCAATATTAAATGACAGTGAGTTTAAGCAATTTACGGATGCAACTAAAGCTGTGCAAATTCTGATGGATATTGAGTGTACGTTTTGAATACCATACCTTACACTAAAGGCGCTTGTATCTCCATATTTTTAGGGATTCCTGGCGTGTGGTGATCAAGTAGACTGAGAGCACAGCGAGGATTATCTACTAGTTTATTACTGACAGATGAGCGGTCGTTTTATAAAATGTCACTGTCGCAACATGAGAAGATGAAGAAAAGTTTATTTATTGCTTTAAATATGACGTACAAAAACTAAGCAATCTTTTAATAATTCTTAGTTGGAATTGTAAAAATGGCGGCAGACTGACCTGTCGTTTTTTTTACAGCTCCACGTGTATAATGTGAAAATACTTTGTACATGCAGTTATAGTACTGTTGCATTGTACTGGCAGATTAGCCTTTAAATAAGCTAGATTGTCATAAATTAAATTAAATAAAAATCTTATTTAAAAAAATAAAAAGTAAACATTAAACAGTCAATCTTAACCTTAACATAAACAATGAATTTGAGTTTGCACGTCATAACTATGACAATAAATTTAATGGTAACTCGTATATGCTGAATGGCATATACGAGTATGTTGCGATTTTTGCGACAAACATGCAACGCTGATTTTCAATGAGATTATTTATAAAATGTTAGAAGGGTCCTCGAAATCTCTTATTTCTGCACTATAATGTCTCTTGCTTCGTTGGTTAGTCTGCTAGCTGTGCTAGTACTGCTAGAAGCGATGGGCCGCGTTTACGGATAGAAGAAAATATATTCAACAATAACCATTAAGCAAATATCTGTTCGAAATAACGGCTTCTATATTCTATTGTTAACTCTAATATTCGAAGGTAGCTTTCGATTCAATGACTGCACACATATTCATATTCTGATCAAAAAGATTACAATATGTATTGTTATTTTGTGGAGTACCTATTGGTCACTGTATTCATATTTTAATTTATTCGATATTTCTGTAAATATTGAATGCACGGAGCGTATTCGTATTTGCTAATTAAAAACTTTGTGAAATATAAAAAGTATTAACAAAATCGGTGTAATGTGAAGCCGAAAATATTTAATCAAAGCAAGAATAAATGGATGTAATAGGTATAAATATATCCGAAATTTGCAGACCCTTTGTCCTCATTAGATACAAAACCTCAGAGTTTTTTGATGAGCTCAGGCGTTCATGTTACTCAGAAAAATAAACTGTGTTTTTATAATGGGGCCTTCTAGAAGTAGGACGCGGAATTCAATATTTGAGCAAAATCGTTGAATATTGATCACTAAGATTAGCTATTTTTTGATTACTCCTTATGTAAACATAATTTAAATGTTTGATTAAAATTATCAGCCGATTACTAAGTGCATATTAAAGTATTAACGGTACCTAAACAAAAACACAGGGCACAATTCTTATTTTTAAGCTATTGCATAGTTTTTATCGCGGGCTTTGATCGCGGCGACCGAATCAAGAAATTCCGTAACGAAAATTAAACCTAACACCCACGTGTTAGGTTTTATTTTAGCGTTTTAGAGCGTTCGCTTAGCGTATATGTATATGGTACGACTGTACGAAACTCGCACGGATCGAGACGACCTGCTCAGAAATGTAAATAAAAAATAAATAAATAATTATAATTGCATAAGTTGATAAAAATGCTATGCAATAGCTTTACATTTTAGGCAGTCCCCGAGTGCCACACATTTTGTTTTTGTCTGTCTGTCCTACTGTCTGTTTGCTCCGGCTAATCTCCGAAACGGATGAACGGGTATTGACAAGACTTTTACTGTTAGCTAATATTGTAAAGAGTAACTTAGGCTACTTTTATCATCACGCGGACGAAGTCGCAGGCAAAGTTAGTACAAATTAATATAAAGAGTTTTTAGTTATTACATTGTGCGCACATTATAAAGAACAGTAACATTCCAAGTCAAGACCACAATGCAATTATTTTTACTTACTGTTGTAAAGTAATATGCAACAATATGAGTATACCTGTAAGTAACGTACGTGTTGTGTAATTTGCTTCCGTATTGTAACTTGAACTCCTATACGTATTACCATATTTACAGCACCATTTAGTACTTAGTACTGTAGTTGAATACCATTAAAAATGTTACTGTTCTTAAGTATAGGCTAAAGTAATCAAAGCGCGAACATTTCAACTATGCACAATGAAGTACAAACTTCCAGCGCCAACTTACATAGTCTATTAATTGGCAAGTTCTTGTGAACCATAATAAAATCTTGCCAATATTTGAGGCCGATATTGTTGTGTCTACAGTGTTCCCACTTTAAAATTTTATTACAAAATATCTTACATTTTCCGTCCAGCATTAATCGACCGCTTTTGTAATACTTTCATTTTGCGGAGAAGTGGTAAACAATCGTTATTAAATTTGCACGGGTGTCTTCCCTCATCCCTCAATGATAGAACGAGGTAGGCTAATTTTCCCTAACGGCAGAATGAGAGAGTACGATAGGAAGCACACAATTGTCCAACGTAATGACATTATCTGTTCAGCCATTCGTTTCTCGGTAAACTTCAGCCGGGTGCTTACAAAGTCGTAACCTTTCCAGAGCAGACGAAATAAAACTCTAGCTTGTATTATTATTTATGAGCCGCGTCACTCGCTTGTAGTGACTTCCTGTGAACCCCTTTTATAGATTTACTTAAATTGGAATTATGTAGCATGTCATATTTATGGTTGTGTGAAGCGATGTATGTCGTACATAGACTAGATATAAGAGGCTAAACAACACATTTTGTTCCATAAGCTATTTTTACATAATTGTAACCATAGCGCACAAACTAGTAATTAATACGTACAAGTTGAAAACTATTTGTGACATACAAATAATCGATGAACACGCAAGCTATTTATGTGGTAAGAATTATTTATGGGAAGTGTTTTTAACAGCTCTATGTGAGGGAGTTCAATGCGCTTTCGGAGCTCGCTGTTCTGCTGGCGAATGTGTCTGTCCAACGGACTGCACCGGAGCTGCTCGTGAACCAGTCTGTGGCAGCTCCATGCAAACTTTCCCTAATGAGTGCGAACTACAAAAGGCAGCGTGCAGACTTCCACCACCAGGAACTCTACACGTCATATTTTATGGAGATTGCAAGGACCGATTAGCTGTCGTACCACCAATTGCCATGAGTACGTATCTTATAATATTTATTTGTAGTCATCTATGCATCATAATCTCATTTAACAATACTAACTACATGTTAACCATATGATAATATATTCAAACAAAGACGTAATCTATTAAACCTTGAGATACGTCACCCTAAAAATGTCTGCCCAAATTCAGAGTATTTACCATCGGACCGTCATCAGCGTAGTTGTTAGCAGTAATTTCAATAAAGCGACCCATCCTCGATCAATTAACTAACTTTCCGCTTTATCGCTCGACTAACACGCAAATATTTGGGTGGGGTGGGTAGCTACAACCGCGATGACCACGACGGAGGTGGAGGACGGATCGACGGATTCTTGGGGCGCGACGGACCAGGATGGGACAGCCAACCCTAGCGCCTGTCGGGATATTCGCTGCGATTTTGGCGCCAGCTGCGAAATTGGGGCCGATGGCTACCCCCGATGTTCCTGCCTTTTCGAATGTCCACACGACAATGAGTACTTCCCCGTATGCGCTTCAGACTTCAGGCTTTATCCTAGTCTCTGTGCTATGAGAAAAGAGGGCTGTCAAAAACAACTCGAACTTAGGCTACGACCTCTGGATCTATGTAAAGGTTTGTGTTCTAGTTTACTAACATTGACTAACACTAACATCTTCAGTAGTTTGTCGTAGTAAACATAGAGATCAAATATTAGTTTCGACAATGACGTATTGTTACCGCAGGTATGGAAGTGAGACCGTGCGGTAATACTAAGGCTATGGTCGATCATACCACTGGACTTGAAATAGATTGTGGTAACGGGCCACATCGTCAGGACTGTCCTGTTGGTAGCTACTGTCACATTACACTGACTGCGGCTAGGTGCTGTCCTAAAAGTGAGTACATTGTAAAATTTAGCTGTAAATAATAGTTATACGGACATACAGAGTTGATGATATAATGTGTCAGTAAATAACATTACAAATTGAAAACGTTTAGTTTTTAGTTAATTTGAATTATTTTTGTAACCACTTAGTTGCTAAGTCTGTATTGGCTATAACGTGGTACTATTATGTTGTTTTACCGAACACTTCAATTAAAATAAAACTACGCTATTACACACAAGTCAATTAGTTCTTCAATCATCATAATTAAACTAAAACACACGTTCAGGCTCACGAAGCGTCCATTACGCTAATTGAGTACACTGTCCATTTCACTAAACTTTCTAACATTTAATCCAAACTACAATCATTCGTATTATTCAGACTGTACCTACAGATGTTATAATTATATCAACGTTATACAAATATTCCATTTAGTCAGTTTACTTTAGCTTTTAATTAAAACTGAAACTGGGATTTGTAAAGGTTATATTTTATTTAGCAACCAATTTGACTGAAACTATTGAAATATTTCCACCGTGCCAACCGTACTGCTTTCATGCATATAATATGATATCCACCTGGTGATTTGTCAGGGTGAAGATACTAACGGTACACGGCACCAACAGTAAATTGGATACAATCACGCTAGCCGTTGTCGGTTCGAATCCTTTGTCCCCATCTTATAAAATACTGTATTTTATTCACTCGTGTGTTGCGCATGCAAGCGGAATTTCTGTAATAATTTGGATAATAAATTGCTGTACAGACGATTCGCGGCAAGGTGAGGAAAAGAAGATATCTCACTGTTCGGAGTCGGCGTATGGGTGTTGTTCTGACGGGTCGACCGCAGCGTCGGGTCTTAATGAGGAGGGGTGTCCAATCACGAGTTCGACTTGCGGTTGCAACCGGCTCGGTTCGGTGTCGGATCGATGCGATGAGGAAGGCCAATGTGTTTGTAGGCCCGGTGTGGGTGGCCTAAAGTGTGACCGCTGCGAGCCTGGCTATTGGGGTCTCCCCAGAATCGGTTCCGGACACACTGGATGTATACGTACGTACATCTTTTTTTTTAATTTATGAATGTAATCGTATGTTGTAAGTGTATTACTATGGAAATGTTTTATTTTAGCCTGCGGTTGTTCAGCGTTTGGTTCGGTGCGAGAAGATTGTGAACAAATGACGGGTAGATGTGTGTGCAGGACGGGGGTTCAAGGACAAAAGTGTACCGTGTGCGCCGACCACAGGCGCAGATTAGGACCAAACGGGTGCTCCGACCGTAAGTCGTATTTTCTTTAAAAAACAACATCCCACTCCTATACCGAGATTTAGGATCCTCATTACAAAGGTACTTACAACAATGCCATGCCTAACCCATGTCAAGATGTTTTTGTATTAACCGTTTTCCTTTTTGTACGGAGGTAGGTTAGTTCTTTAGCGATCTAGTTTGTGAATGTGCATAGTTTTCTCTTTATTTTCTACACCAAAGGATTAGAATTTAATAAAGGCGAAGTATTTGTAAATGGAATACCTATTTACAAGGGAACGAAGGTAAACATGGTGAATGAAATTGTATACTTATAGAAATAGTAAAATGGGTCGTCTTTTAGGTTGTTAGCGAACTAAATATCAAACTCAGAGGGGCACTTTACACGCACAATATTTTATTGCGATCGTGATCCAAGATCGTGATATTTATTGCCCTATTGATGTTTTGCGATATGGATTTCTGTTACATAGTAAAATGTTTATAGAGAAATTGATCTCTTGTTGCGTCTAGCATTTAGCTTAACACCAATAGCTAACATTATTATGATTTACTATCTTATTCTTGCGGCTCTAAATGCATGAATGCCAGTTATTACGACCATTTTACCTGCTATCTAATGCACGGCGCAACTTGAAAAAAGGAGACAAAGCCTACCTATTGTTTATATTTATATACCTAAGCTTTTGTACGGCATCGTTCTTTTTATCCTCCATCAAAAACGTGTTTCTCTGTTTGACCCGTATGCATGTATGTAGGTATGTATTTTCTCTAAAACTACTAAACCGATTTTGATGCGGTTATCACTATTCAATTGAATATTTTTCTGGGAAGGTTGTAGTGTAGAGTATAAAACGTAGTACTAGTTTATAAAACACCAGAGATATAGACTAAAATAATGGAGTAAGTCAGCGAAATTCGCGTTCGGTGATGTGCTTAATTTTTTTTTTCTTGAAGTCGGTTCATTTCTCTTAAAAAGTTATTTAATAACACAATGTTTGCCATGAATTATGTTGTCTTTGTTTAACATATTATGAATAAAAAGTTAAAGTGTGTTAATATTCGGTTTAGCTGAAACGGGTGGCGTGGTATCATCATGCACTGAGCTGTCATGTTATTTCGGCGCTGTTTGCACGGAGCGCACTGGCGGCGCTCTTTGTGAATGTGCAGCTGCGCCCTGCTCCGATAGTGACACGAACATGTTGGTGAGTGATCGGATAAGTAAAAAATAAGACTGCAAATGTATATGCTACAAAAACTCTACGTGCTTAGGAAAACTACACTTTTTAGGGTCCCGTAGCCAATGTGGAAAAACGGAACCCATTTCTTTATTGTCGAGTCTGTTCATCCGTATATCACAGGCATTTTACACAAAAACTACACAATGTATATTTATATGAAATTTGGAGTATAGATGTCTTATATAAGCCGCTACTTAGTTCAATGGTTATGTAGTAAAAATAAATACTTCTATATTCCATACATGTAACAGTAGCTGAAAAGTTTTTTATTCAGTATAACATAATATAATACTCAAATATCTTCGTATACGTCATTCGACAGGCCTTTTAAAACCATTTAAAAGTTTCTAAGAAACTTTGATTGATTGATTAAGTGAAGATTTTTAGAAATAATCGCTCTAAAAGTTGCCAAAATGTAATAGCAGGCGCAGGAGGGGTCCTGCGCCTGCTATTACATTTTAAACTTTAAAAAATTAGAAAAAAAATACATAAGTAACGCCTAATAAAAATACTTTTAACTAAAATTATTTTTAACATGATCGTATTATCCTATTTGAGATATTGGCGAAAACTGTGCTTTAAAACAAAAAGACGACAGTGCCATGAAGATACGCTCTTTTGCTGGTTCACTTTTTCAAATCGTATTGTACCTTGTGATATTGAATATGCGGGAGTGAGACAGAACGTAGAAGGACCATCTGTACTACGTTCAAGCTGCAACTGAATGTGTCAAATCCAACTTCATATATAAACAACTTCATTTACGTCTAATCTACCCCGCAGCCTATTCCGCTCCAGTGGAAATACATGCTAATCGGTTTCATTGTTTTTCATCCCTCAGAAATTAACATAGTTTTGTGAAAGTTCAGTATTATATGTGTATTTAAAACAGATATAGTGATATTAAATCGGGGTTGTTGCATTACCCAGCAGTATATTCATATTTAAATAATATTGCAATTAAGCTTTAATACGTTGAATATTTTCAATACTAAGTGATTTATGAAATTTTACTACTTTCAAACATGTCATGGGAAATTGCATATTATATTCTTAACTATCTTTCGCCCGCGGATCCGCCCGCGTGGATTTCGGTTATCGCGATAAAAACTATGTCCTTCCCCAGGACTCAAACTATCTCCATACCAAATTTTATCTAAAGCGGTTTAGCTGTTTGAGCGTAAAAGCGTAACAGACAGACAGAGAGACAGAGTTACTTTCACATTTATAATATTAGTATGGATTACTTATTTATAAAGGAGAAACCAATTAATATCCAACTGTTTGACAAGTAAAGCGAAACCTTATGTGATTCATTATTCAAACTTTACAAGGTTTAAAAGTTATGTGATTAAAGTCAGATTGTTCATTAACATTGTTCTCTACCGAGTTATTGTTATTAATAAACAACGATATATTACAAGGTAACTTTGGCTGACAAAACGTAGCTAATTTACAATAACTCATATCAAAATACGACTTTGTAACTTCGCTGAAATATTAGTTGAGCTAACTGACACCAACTCTCCGATAGGTATGCGGTAGCGACGGGAAAACATATGAGTCTGAGTGTCACTTGAAACTGCAAGCATGTCGCACGCAAGAAGACATTGTGGTGCAAGCGTTTGGCCCTTGCAAACTTGGCGAAGTCGCTGGCACTGCAGGACCACCTCGACCCTCTTCCCCCATACAATTCACCCAACAAGACGACGGAGCCGCATCTAAATCAACAAGACATCTACTAAACCCTGATAAATACTACAACAAATACGACTGGACTAGAAAAGAAACGCCCAGTGATTTTGAAAGCATACTCTCTGGACAAAAATTCAAAGGTAAGTAATTTACAATGCTTACACAACGATAGGCTCGTTTTTAACAAAACGTTTTATTCAAAATGTTTGTACACAAACAATTTTATCAGAGTATCCGCTTTTTTATCCTGTTATATTATTGTGCCAATATTGAATCGTCAATGTTTATTTCTACTCTCGCACTCCCATCGCGTCCATCATGAGGGTTGATTTTAGATTAACGTTTTATATCGCGGTGAATAGCAGTATTTCTGTTGTTAGCCACGCGTATTTTCTCTCTGACACCTTACTTTCAACGCTCCAGAAATGTGTTTAACTGCGCGCCTTTAATAAATTACTAACACTTTAGAACAAACATTTTATAAAGTCTTATGAAACACCTGTTTTATGCTAAGCGTTGACTGAGTTTTCTATGAAAATATATTGTGTGTGTATCAAGAATAGTAAATAGGTACATTACATACCAAGGTACAATTTGTCTGAGTAAAGCTGTAAATTGTGATTAATGTTATGGCTCGGAGATTGCGTTGTCAGCAATGGAAAAGTAGACCTTTTCGTACTGTTCAAAGAGACTAAAACACTATGTTCTAGTGTCCTTACGTTGCTACTGTCCTTTCCGTAGAAGATAGAGTTACTGTAACAACTGCTATAGCTAAAAATTAGGCTTAACATTATTAATTAAAAAACGATTTAATTTATTATGTAGCAACAACGGCTACTGTTGGATCTAGCGGGGCATCTGGAGCAGTAGGCGCTTTGCTCGGAGATCTTTGCGCTGACGACTCGGATTGTGGCGCACTGCCCAACGCTGAATGCGCAAGCTCAGCTTGCATCTGCCGCCCTGGACATGTGCCGACTTTACATCGAAAGGCGTGTGTTGGTAAGTTCTGTTTATTTAACCAATGATTTTTTTTTATGTATCTGCCGTAATACACTTGGTCTGCAAACTTTTTTTATTTTTTTACGCTTAAAACGAAGTTTTCCAGTTACGTGCTTTATAAGGAGCAGTAAACAAAGCCTTTATTCAATTTTTAAATTAGCTTAAGGTACTTAGAAATACACAATTTCTCCCAGAATTTCTATAATTATATTTTCCACTAGCTGTGCCCGCGACTTCGTTCGCGTGGAAGTTGGGTTTATATTAAGGTAGTTTATATTACAATTTAACTTCTGTGTAAAACATATTGGAAACATGCTCCACAATGCTCTGTGGCATCTATGGATATTAGGGCCTAGCTTTAATCAGGGCCCAACCTATGGCAGGGCAAGCCAAGCAAATGCCCAGTGCAGCAAAGGAAGGGCGACAAAGTTTATGGCGCCAGACGGATAGAAGATAAATTATAAAAAATCCCATGCTTTCAGCACCTCGACAAAAAAGTATTTCACCAAAATGATTTGCATCACATCAAATATTATTAATATTGAAAAATTCCCCCCCTCCCCCGTCAACTTGGGCAGTTTCGGGTTAAATGAATCCCGAAACCGCCCAAGTACTCGCGCGAAATTTTGTGTTAAGGAGCTTCGATTCTGACTCCGAAAGGTCGAAAATTCCGATTGATTTTAAACCTCCGACTCCAACTTCACACTTTTAAATCGGACGTTTTAATCGAAGGTACCTAGCCGCTCCTTCAAGATAATTTATACATAGGTAATAAAGGTATGATGGAAAAAACTCTCACAGATTCCCTATGATCGCGGGTTATGTCCTGCCCGAGCGATCTTTTCCGAGTCTAAAGTACACCCACTTTGTGTCCGTGTTGTAAAGTCGCCCGCGAAATAGGGCTAGTTATGTTTTAAAAAACTATCCTGCTTTTAAAACATTACATTCCCGCGGTGCTGTGATGCGTGTTCAAACAAACAGACAACATTTAAACGTTTTTAAAAGATATACTCAGATATATTTTTGTGTTTAAATACTATTTCTAAACTTATTTCAATATTTTTTTTCACTCACTTTAGAATAAATATTATTTTATAATGTCTACATTGGTGAATTAAAAAATAGGTATGTCAACCTGCCGCAAATTAAGATTATCATATATTCATATCCCTCTATGTAAGAATTTCAGTTTTTTTTTTTTTAAATCAATTTTCCTGATTTATTTTAATTTGTATATAAACGCCATCTATTTTCAAACTGGATAAGTTTCTTTTAATACTGGATGATTTTATTTTAAATTATACTTAAACTTTCATGCTTATTAAACATAGGTGGTGGTGGTTACAAACAAAGGTATTTAACCTTAAATTATTCACGCGATTAAGACCCGTAATAGATATATTTTCATAATGTGTACAAATCGCGAAAGTTTATCAACATTTGTAGGTAAGCAATTTTGGCACTCAGAAGAAGTCGAATCACAGATGGCACCACGTGTTTTATTTTGATATAACACTAACATTTATAAATTCTAGAAAATATCAAGTAGTTACTGTTTATTTGTAATGTAATATTGTGTTTCATTTCTACATTCATAACATAATCACGATTCACGCAAAACAATGATAAAGGTGCCTATTGAAAGTTATTGATTGATATGAAAATTTGTTAAACAAAGTAAACATCTTAAAGTCGAAAATAAAAGCTTGTATAATAAGTATACATTTGGAAAAATACTTAAAAAAAGAATAAAAAGAATTTTAAAACAACACAAAAAGAGACTCTCACACTTAAGACTCGATCCTCCGACTTCGATCGTCGATCGTTCAATACCACCACTTGTGCAATTAGACCACTTAAACCGATACAAAAGCAATTAAAATAGCTGATCTTAAGGAAATTGAAAATGTTGTGTTTAGCTCCTTATTGTTTTAGCGTGAAGTTACTGTTTCCATAGGTTACAATTGTAAATAATGTCTTATTGTGGAAAAATTGTGAAAAACCATAATGGTTCGACCAAACATACGTTGCTGCTCGCTCCCCATAGACGATAGCGTAATGATTCATAGTGTAAATAATGACCTATAGTATTTACAATAAAACTGCAAATTTTCATGAAGGTCCGTCCAGTAGTTATTGTTTTATAACGATAAATTGCTACAGACATTATCCGTTATTGCTTAGCTCCTATGGGAAATAGCGTGATAAATTATAGCCTATATGTTAATCCAGACTTATTAGAATACACATACAAAATTTTAACCGAATCTCTCTGGTAGTTTTTGCGTGATGCGTGTTCAAACAAACAGACAGACAGACAAACAGATAGACAGACAGACAGACAGACAGACAGACATTTCTAAAAATGTAGGAATGTGTTTAAATACTCTTTTCGAACATTTCCCAATATTTTTTTTTACTATGTTCGGCCATGTACAGACACGTGAAATTTACAATTTTATTATATGTATAGATAATCTCTTAAAACTAAAATTTAGTCGTGCATTTACGTCAAAAGTATTATCACACGAAAGCTTATCTTAATAAGTCATGTGAAAGCAAACTCCTTCCAACTTAAGACTTGGCCGATTAGTTCACTTAAGACGATGATTACCGCATGAGTGCCCGCATTTTGCTCGAACGGTACCTAATCCAATGAAATAATATCTAGTTATAACTAAGTTAGTATATTACGTAATTGTTATTGATTGTTCGATAGAATCTATTAACTTATTGTGCTCAGACTGGTTCCCTTATTATTGAAACACTATCTATTTTTGTATTAATCGTTACCGCTTCAATATTAACCTTTATTCCGCTGATGAGACCTTGGGTATTATTTTTAGTTACTGCTCGGTATAATTACCTACAATTGTCTTCTCATTTCCGAGTAAATACGTGTACGTTTTCGTTTATACTCGTGATTTTCGCTTCTTCACAGTACGAATTTCAATAGATACTATTTTGCCCACAGAACAAACGCCTCAAGAAACGACAGAAGAATATAGCGCCTGTTTATCAGAGCCTTGTTACAATCTCGGTACATGCATTGATTTGCCCGGCTCCACTTACACGTGCTTATGCGCTGGCCCTTACACCGGATTGAATTGCGAATCTCTCGCAAAAGATTCACTATTGGGCTCGTACATCGAAACACCTTCATTCGACGGAACTTCTTATATACGCTTAAAACCTTTGAAAGCTTACCACAAGTTGAATATCGATATCGAATTTAAAGCCTTTTCTGAGAACGGTGTCATATTGTACAATCAGCAGAAACCTGACGGGACTGGTGATTTTGTTTCACTCGCCTTAGTAAACGGATATTTAGAGTTTAGGTGAGCAATATTTCGTTTCATTGCATCAGTAAAAATGTAATAAAATGCAAAGATTGTAATGCTAAAAGCGAATGCTGGTTCTGTTTATGTTTGGTTTAAACATATTTTAAATGCAGGTACAATCTTGGAAATGGAGTGTTAATACTAACGTCTCTAGAAAAGATTACACTAAACGAGTATCACAAGGTGTCAGCAAAGCGATATCATCGAGACGGGATTTTATCTGTCGATGATATGGAAGACGTTGTCGGTCAATCTGGTGGCTTTTTAAAAGCATTAGATCTCAATGAGGACGCCTACATAGGCAGCGTACCTACCAACTTTTCTAGGTAAGTATTATCATATAAATCATGCTTTCCTTATTAATATCTTACTTCCTTGTACGAAGCAATAAATTATCAAATATCTACCTCCTTTTAGAGTGTTCGATAATATCGGTACGCGCAGCGGATTTATTGGCTGCGTAAAATACCTAAGAGTAATACGTCATCAAGTGACAAAGAAATTAGGCCGGCCGGACTCATTAGTTGTTGCCATAGAAAATGTCTTGGAATGCCAAGCCAATCCATGCATGAGTATGCCTTGCAAGAATGGCGCCACGTGCAAATCTATAGAGGGATCAGCGACCGAATATACGTGTAGTTGCCCTATCGGGTTTCAAGGAGCCAATTGTGACGAGAGATTAGATCCGTGCGAGTCGAATCCCTGTGGATATGATGAGGGGCTATTGTGTGACATTGGACCCGACGGCGGACACGTCTGCCGTTGTTTGTTTGGAGGAGAAATTGGCTCCAACGGAAATACTTGTAACAATGGTCAGTGTTTTACTACAAACAACATATTTCAACCTTGATATTCAAGACAAATAGTTACATGCTCAATTTGTTTACAGATGTAAATGTAGTACAGGAAACATGGTCCCCTCAGTTCAATGGGACGAGCTACGTTGAATTGCCGCCACTCGAAGGGCTCGGGAAAGCGTTCCGCATCGAAATTTGGTTTTTAACGAACCGATTTTCCGGAATGCTCCTTTACACGGGCCAGTCTAATAAAGCCAAGGGGGATTTTATAGCGATTAACCTGGTTAATGGTTACCTTCAGTTTAGGTATAATTTAGGGAGCGGTATTGCTAATATAACGTAAGTATCCCATTTTAAGGTTAAGGACTGCTATTGTTTGAATTCTTAAAAGTAAATTGGCCTTTTACCTTTTTGTGTAGATCTCCGGTATCTATAACAAAAGGACGATGGCACAGGGTTCGTGTGTCTAGGTCAGGTCGTCATGGAAGTCTGCAGTTGGATCATCATCCTACAGAAAGGGGACATTCTGCGCCTCCACTTACCCATTTAGAACTCACGCTGCCCCTCTTTATTGGGTCCTTGCCGTAAGTGTAATCAATCATTCGTTTAGCGGATATGAAAAAAGGTTGACTTAATAAAAATACAAGCTTGAAATATTTGCACTTAGATGTTCTTGGGCAGATTATGTTATTTATGTACCAACCTGCCTATGTGTCTGACAATAATAATTCATATTAAATATATTTTGGGACTATACGCGTAAATTATTTAAAGGTACTAACCTTTTATTTACTCGTTACCACGATCGGTGCAATTCGATCGAAACTTCGGGTAAATAAAAGGCTAGTGCCTTTAAATAAGTCACGCGATTAAGTCCCGAAATATATCTTATTAGTGTAAAAATCGCGAGAGTTTAAAAACAATAAATTTTATTCATTATACCTCCAGTTTGCTAAGGTGGAATAGTATCAGATAGTACTTAGTTTTATCACCAAAAACTTTGGTAATAAAACAATATCCATCACGAAGTTACTAAGTTTTTGAGCACCGTAACATTATAGACTAGTCTGTTAAATTTAGTACTATTTGTTACCTGCAAAGAGTCCTAATAATAATAATAATAATAATAATAATAGCAAAGAGTCCTAACCTATCGTCATATTAAAAAGGAACATTTCAGTAATAGGTACGTTTTTGGGTATGGTAATATATTACGTGATATTTTCATCAATATGGGATACACAGAGTACCCTCATTAATTTTCTTTGCTACAGTGCGTATATTCGCCCTCATAAGATGTCCGGAGTGACCAGCAGTTTCATAGGATCGGTGCAACAGGTCTTTGTGAATGGAAATCCATTGTCTTTATATGGAGCTGATACAGCCAAATGCGCTATAATTCAAGACGAAGATCGTCTGCCTTGTGCTACTACTGGCGTATCGAGATATACGGGACCTCCTTGTGGGGATGGTAAGTTCTTAAAGAAAGTTAAATGTTTATTTTTTTAGGTAAAATTCCTTTTTTAGGTGGAACAAATTAAATGAACGGAGGTAACTTTAGACAGGAAATTGATTTTGGATAAAATTGATTATGAAGGGAACGCTATTAAAATTAGAATTTTGATAATCTACTTATTATTATATTTGGTTTTTCGTTAACATTAAATACCCAAACCAAGTTTGATGATAAAAGTAGAACGAACCTATATCCAGAGTACAAAATAACAGAGGGATTATTCAGACTTAAGTAAGACTTAACAACAAACGCTTACGGATCACTTTGATATTGGGACGCCTACTCTTTTGTACATGAACTTGTATCTAAATCGGATTTAAGAGATTGACCCTGCAATACTCTATCGGGCATAGGGGAGCAGGGTCCATGTAAAGATGACTTAATGAATACCCTTGACTTCTCGCGTAGACTTGGAAGAGTTGAGAGAAGTTAAACCTACCAAAACCTTTCGAATATAAACGCTCATAAATTCATTTTCATAGTCATATACAAAATGACGCTACATTGATTAATGCTTTACTTATCATAAAGTCATTTTTGACCAAAATTATGACAGTGATTAACGGCCAAAATCCAAACCAGATTAAAGATAATAATGTCTAACATGACATGTCTAGTTTTGATTTATGATTATATCAATAGACGATTTGAGGGCATTCTAATTTCCTTTGTAGGTTTATTATTTGGGGTTGTTATAGTTCACGCTTAGTAGATAAAATAGGTTAAATTTCATAATTATGTTCGTACTATTTCACGCAAAACATACAAGCATGACTGGGTTAATCTAATTCAATAGACATTATCAAACTGTCCGATCTTTCCTAGGGTTAACACCGTGCAAAAACAACGGTTCCTGCATACCTCTATTAAATGAATACAAGTGTATATGCCGAGATGGATACGAAGGGAGAAACTGCGAGGTTCAAATAAATGTAGAAATGCTGAATGAAAGAACTCCAGTGAAATTCGACGGAAACAATTACTTCTCCTACCGTAGCAGGGGAAGTCGCAGGTAAAGACATCATGCTATTAATGTCTATATGAAATGCCTTAATGTGTAAAGTTCGTGATACTTAACAAACTTAGGTATAATAATACAAAGTTATAAATTCCCCTGTTTACGAATATGGTTGTTATATACTTTCTTGTCTAACTCACTCACATTTGTTATTGTATAACGGTTTTATTACTCTTACTACTAATAATACCTTCAGTTTAAGATCCATTTTGGACCACTGTGTAATGTCATGAAATGCATTATTTTTGCTAAAGGCAAAATAAATATAAGGAAAATTCTGAAACTTGAATTTAATTTTGAAATGTTTATCACTTGTATAAGTCCTAAATCATATCATGTTGTCAAAGATAAAAGGTTCAAAATTTTCCTTTGAATGGTTAAATGCATCATTTAATTCCATCCTAATATGTTATTTCTAAAGCATACTGTTACTGGTTGTAAAATCTCGCAATTGGGAATATCGAACTTTTTTTTTTTTTAAACCACTAATGCCACATTTGCAATCTAATAAGCTTGCGTTAACGACGACTCTTGAAATAAAGACATGACTGAGTCGTACCATTATGTTTTCTACTTCAGCGAAAAGTTAAGGCTGCAAAGAACTGATAAACTGCATTCATATTTTCATTCTAAATATGTATTGATTTAAATCAATATGTAACTCTATTGTATTGCGTTATTTTGCAACGGATAGTAGCAATATGCCCCAAGTCTTTGTGTTAACTAAAACTAATCTTCTGTCATTTTAGCTTACATACTAACAAAGAAGTCGGTGAGGGACACTACGGTGTAAGATAACATTTGAAGGAAATATCAAATAAATTCATACCTTAGTTGTATTACGTCACAACAGTTAGTTTAGGTAAAATATTATATATTTATTTTCTAAGTTGTAGTCAAAGTGGGGACATTAGGCCGCGTGGTTTCTGAAACATGAATACTTAATAATAACGTTGATATTTCACCACTTATAGTGTAATTTGAATAGTTGGCTGAATATAATGATACCAAACTATTAGTTATGTCTATGACCCTGTTTTGACACCTCAACTTTGATACATAGAATATTTTTTATAAGTAGTAGATACGTTTCATATTTTATATGAAGAAAATAAGTAAATTTCTTACAATTTATGAGGTATACTGACCTCAAAAAACCTTTTTTAGTCCGTAGCATGATTATACTTATTCCTAATGTTCCCATTTATAAATATTTTTAGCTCTAGTGTGTAGGCTTATTATGTCTTTATTTTTCCATGAAACAACACACACACTTTCTAGTTTCTACAGACTTATTTCATTACTTTCGCAAATGATAAATTGGTAGTACATATATGGCTTACATTAACAGTGTAGCGTATATTTTCTCTCAGTTATTTACGTTGAAAATTATTTTGCTCAAAGGCTTTTCGGGAGTACGTGTCTTTATTTGTGTTAAGTTTATAGTAAAGTGGCGTAATAATGCGCATCAACAAGCTTTTCTTGGCCTCCTTTCTGAATGTATAAAATAGCAAGTCAAATAAGTTACGTCAAAGTTTACGAATTTACATAAACACGTTAACATAACAACGTAGATTGTAAATACTGTTACTGTTTCTAGATAGTGTCTTTGTGTACTTACGTCTAGCTACTTCATTTGTTTCTTGTATTTGCATCTTAATGTTATCGAAGCAAGTGTTGGAATTAATTTATTCTTAATGCAAACCATTTGTATTTGGTTTGATCGTTTAATCTGTTTGTAGTCGGTGTTAACTCGATAATAAGTGACAAAGTAATTACTTTAAAGTTACTTTATAAGATTATTTTGTTGTTTAAAGACGAAGTTAGAGTCAATGAGCCTTAATGGAAACTGTTTTGGTAGATTGGAATTAATTTTGATTTAGATTTCAAGACACTATTGAGAATAAGACTGAACATAACTATTAAATAACTTTTAAATATTTATCTTGAAAGTAGGTTTCCGGAGATAGATCTTAACACACATGGGCACTTTAAAGTCGTAGGTAATACCGGGAAACTTTGTCCACGTTGGTCAAGCATGGATGTGTTAAAATCATGTTGGACTAGTATTAATAAAGTATTGAATTCCTGATGCTTTGTATTGTTAATATTGAAAAGTTCCACACCTTCGACAAACATTAATAACATTACGTTTAAACTTTCGCGTTGCATTATTATAACGATTTATTATACGGGAATTAACGCGCATTGTTTACCTTTAAATTGCTTGACGTTTCGACCAGGTTGCGTTAATTCCCGTATAATAAATAGTTATAATAACATTACGTATCAAGTTAAATTGGTCTTTGCATGTAGGCGAAGATTTTTTGCTTTCTAAATTTAAAAATATGAATTTTAATGTTCAAACTCAGATTCACAAGACTTTCTTTTTTCTTCTGTTTTTATAAGCCTTTGATATTTTACTTTTATAGGAAATGCTTTAACAACCCAATGAACTTAAAATAAGTTTTCCTTTGTGAGTTAACCTTTTATCGCTTTATACACAATTTGATAAAAACTGGCTCTATTTTTTATTCGATCGAATACTTAATTTTCTTTATAAAGTTTTTGAGAGAGGAAAATACAATATATTTGTAGAAGTGGGTCCTGTTCACACGGTTTCCGCCCACCCATACAACGCTGCTAAGGGGTTAAAAGTATCTCAAATGTTTATTTTTACGGAAGCAATAACACATGTACGTGCTTAGGAATGTATTTGGGGTATCAATATACTGATGTCCAACGTAAATATGTAAAGAATAAATAATTATTTCCAACATTTCGATGCCTTTAGTTCTTTTCCCGTATAAACAACTTTGGATAACACTGAGATGTTTTTGATAACTAGGTAGATAAATAAACGCGCTTACTAACGGTACGCTAGAGAAGTCTCAACATCTAAATCATTACTCATTCTTTACTTTAGAGACTTATACTTAAATATTTTTACAAAATTGAATTATATTTTATTTAGAAGATTGTTTAGCTACTTATTGTATTATCAACAGACTGTAGTCACATCGACGACTAAAAGCAGTCAGTTGTAATAACAAAGATATACCAACTTAAGAAAATCTTTGTTCAATTTAGAGACTAACAAAACACAGTAACTGGCATAAAAATAGCATGCGAATATTATTACGAAACGAAATAATAATGGCTAGATACTAATGAACTAATTTTATTATTAACAAAGAAACGAAAGATAATCTAATTCTCCAAACTACGGTTTTAGGAACAGCGGCGCTCGCGGCATTAGATACGAAATAAAATTCCGAACATACAATGATTCTGGCCTCCTCATGTGGAGGCGTAAAATCGGTATAAGACCTCGTGATTTTATTGGACTAGGCTTGAGTGAAGGAAAACTTCAGCTTATATACACAGATACTGATATAAAAGAGGTTAACTCTGCTACTCATGAGGACTGGTTCCAATGTATAGAATCGAAACTAAGGGTGGATGATGGTAGATGGCACACCGCTACTGTACGAAGAAGGAAGAGGCTTGCTATGCTCCAACTAGATGATACGCCGCCAGTTAGAGGGTACTCGCAGTCGTTGCTGGTGCCTTCGAAGTCAAATCCGAAGTTGTGGATTGGTATGATATATTTTATTATAATAATTTGGTAGTTGGACAAATTATTTTACATTGATCAGACATATCTCCATAGACTAAATTGTAATTTCAATGGCGTACTTCTTTGCGCATTATTACACAAAACAAAAAAAATAGCATGTTGAATTGAAAAAGTCCTTCGTTTGTTATCATCGGTTAAAAACATGCAAATTTTGAGCAGGTTTTACAATTAAAATGATCAAAAAGAAAACTTGACTGATTTGACAACACAAAATGATGACGTAACAATGTTGTATTTTGCACGAATTTCACAGAGAATAAATCAGCAGAAAGGTAGATTGAATTATGAAACTGGTCAAGTGAAAAACAGATCTAAATCACAAAAGAGATCTTATTATCTGTTTTTAGTTTTATTTGTTTAAAATTTATATCCTTTTCCACAACAGGAGGATCACCATCTTTACCTCTGGGTTTACCAGCGGCACTCTACACGGGGCTACGAGGCTGCGTTGCGAGTGTGAAAGCAAATGGACGCCATATCGATCTTAATCTACCCATACGACCTGCGACAGTCGTACATCATTGCGACTGACGATACGACTAATCGTGCAATACGCGCGATGCACCAGTGTTTATTGCCAAGTGGATTGTGAGAATTAAAAGTATTACTTTGTAGTTATTTTGTTGAATAGTGGTTTATATGTACCTGTCTAATAATGTACCTACCGATACATATCCGTTCAGATTTTTTGTTCTTATTGTGTATCTTACAGCATTTTAAAGAGTCCAAGAACATATATCTAAAGATATAAGAATTCATATCACCTCGAATTATAAAATATTTGTAGTAACCAAAAGAGTATGTTTCCATAATAAATTACTTTGTAGATTTATATCTTATAGGGTGTATATCAATTATTATCATTTAAATCGGTGCTCGAATTACACATCAGAAGTTTAAAGAATGAAATATAAATTATGCGAAAGTACTGAAAATTTAAAAGAAGACTCTTGATATTTTGTTGTTATAACTAGCAGAAATATATAACCTAGTTATTAGATTAGTCAATAATAAGTAAGGATAGTTTCTTATTGTAAGCAAAAACAGATAAAATTAATGTGAAATAATTATATAAAAAAGTTTTAAAAACTTTGGAAAACTATGATCGGGTTCTAAATGGTCACATTCCAGATCTAAATAATAAATAATCTTGATCTAAAAATGTGTCTATGAAATTAAAAAGTAAGGTATTGACTAACAATTTATTAATTTATTTGAATGATCATTTTAATTCCATTTTTGTCATTCCTTTTATACTGTGAATAATATTTAGTAATTATTTATAATGACAGTGCCATAGTAATTGTACAGTAGCTGTTTTAGGAATATACTCACTATCAAGCATAATAGTATTAGTTTGTTACTTTTCTGTTGAGTTATTTATTTCTCGTTGTATTTTAATGATACAATTTACTGATTGTATGACTTGCTAACTCCGTCATTCCATATTTTTACATACGTCTTTAAAGTTTTTATTTGTATGTAGATATTCTATGGATGTAATTTTCATAAGGTTTCATTTTCATTTAATTTGTATTAAGAATGTTTCTTTGTAGTTATTAAGAGTATGAAATGTTTGCATTCTGAAATAAATTTGTCGGTTTTATACCGAGACTTATGATTCATTTGTGCCATAAATCTTGAAGCATTATAATATTTACATAATTGCAGTATCTACCTATTTTATAACTATTTTATATGGTTTAGTTATGTAAACACACTGGTTTCATTAAAGGCCTTGTGCGTTATTTTTACGTGCCCTGAGATTATTTTTGTAGATTTTTTTAGTATTTACTGACATTTTGTAATATATGTACATAATTATAATACAATAACTATAGATTAGAATTTTTTTACAAGCCGCTTACTGTTTTAATCAAGATATCTAATAAATGTTACGAAATGTCCGTTATCCTAGATTATGAATTCTGAGTGAGTAATCTGTGAGTAAGTTAACCCGAGAAGTACGTTCTAAGCAAATCCCTTTGGGTTTAATGATCGTATCTAGTTGTAGGTATGAATGTCACAAGGGCTTCACGGAAACTTTGGACACTTGACCTACAATTGTGACTCGTCCTAATACCTACCTATTATAGAGCAGAGGAGCATTGATTTTGAATGGGACGTTCAATTAGATCACTTTCTACGTGACTAATGTAATCCATCTTTCTAAATATAAGACAATTACTCTTGCTGCAAAATCGAGTATTAAATGTAAGGCCGGCTGTAGGCTAGTTACGTTACGAACTAAATAAATAACGAATTTGAATTTTATTTCTAAGCCTGTACATTTTAAAGTAACTACATACGTAAAGTTATGTATAGAGAATTGGTATAATAGCCTAGAATGAATTACCTAAGGTAAATTTAGTTCATTTCTTTGATGTTACGCTAATGCAAGACTATGCTCTTTGAATAAAAGCTATGTTCGTTTTTCTACTTTTCGTCTAGCGAACTACTTGTAAAGTATTTACCTAATACTAATTAAAAGTAAAACAATGACAATATTAAAATATATATCAAAATGGCGTCTAGAGTTACGTTTTTCGTGTTAGACATGCTTCGTGGTCGAACGAAACATACCCATTCACTCTTTAGATGGTATTTAGGACAACCCTTTTTGGTGTTGATTCGGACTTGTAGACATTCCTTGATCGTACTTATTAATAATGTACTTAATAAACTAAATATAAATATATAATTGTCCTACCCGAATGAACGCAAGCAGGGTTAACACCAACCTACCTGTAGGTACAGTATTGTCACTGGTTCTTACATATCTTCCAGTCCAGTTTGTTACGCAATGTGTGTTTTGATGTAACTATCTTAGTTTAATAATACAAAACCATAAAATAAAATGAGACTGCAATCCGTATACCGTGTTTCTGTTACCTCACCCCCTGATACAAAAATACTTTGGTATTAGGAAGTAAAAATCGATTAAGCACCTACCTCACACTGCTCTTTGCATCACCCTTATGTTGACTGGTAGATAATGCCTAAGGCATTAAGTCCTCCATTGTACAAATTTTGTGTGTATTACGTTATATAAATAAATAAACCAATCAATCTAGAATTTATCGACTTTCAATTAATGAAAATCAATTTGTCATAATGTATTCAAATAGAACCTAAATTATTGAAAATAATGATACTAAATTGATTCAGTGGCTTATCGATGGGCATCGATTGTTGCCATGGACATACCTCAACATAACACAAATAAGTAAATCCGACCACTTTCAATCTAGTGCCTACTTAAACGCAGGCTAAACTCGTAAAACCCTGCGGACGTGTCTTATCAAATTCTTGATCGGAAATTTATGGATAATAAATTAGTTAACTGTTTAGGCAACCGTGCCCTTGTACCTACTTACAACGAATGGTGCTTTAGGTGCCGCGAATATTACTAATGGCTTTCAAGCACGAAAGCTTTTAATTTAATGATATAGACAATGTGGGTCTGGTCAGAGTTTATACAATAAACTCGCCACCAGTCGATAGCTGTTAGGCGATTAGATTGATGAGCGAAACTTGTTTACATCTCTTTTGACACGCTTCACTATTGTTTTTTCGACGTCGAACAAAGGTTAAGCTTTTGATAAACAATTTGACACGCTTTGTTGTTTGGAAATTACGTTCTTTGATTAACTAATTGATTTTATGAAAGTTGAAAGGATGTACATATATATATTGGGATTTTGTTTGTGTTATAGTAGGTAGGTAATAGTATAAAACATAGAAAGTCTTACTCATACATTCATCAACGCGCAGTCAAAACTCTTGGACTTTAAAACGCTGAAATCTTTTAGGGCTTCCCCTTAAAGAAGGTACCTACGTTCCGACTGCATTTATACTGACCGTGAATTAATAGACTATTCAGATGGACGGAAGGTTAACGTTGACTAATTGCTTAAACTTATTGATATGCTCCACTGTCTGTGTCTTTATAATTGGGGGATCGTCTCCACGGGCAAGAGAATCGCAGCGATTCCGCGCTACTATCTTCAGGTAGTCTCCATGAACGAGCGATTATTCCGCCAACGTATCGCTGCGTGTCCGCGATGATGACTGCGTTATTTATACGTGTATAAGACTATTATAAAACCATATTCTTTCACTGAAAGTTATATAAAAAACGTTAATGTACCATTTAATCGACATTATTTTGCTAGTTGGGACGTTTCTCTCGCACTCTGCCACTCGATGCATCGCCGCGTTAAAATCGCCGCTATTCTCTCGCGCGTGGAGACTGTTCCTAAGAGGTGTAAATTATTTAACGTTAAATAATTATAATTAAGTTCTAAAAATGTATTACATAAATTTAGTTGTAACTAAAATATCAACGTTTCTTTATTTATTTGACAATGGAGCGTAATATACGAGGGCATAAAAAGGCGAAACGAACAGATTGATATATCATCCTCTACACAGTCCCGCCTCTAATCTCAACTAGCCTGAATTATGGTGTAGAAAATATCCTCTCATTCTTTGCATAAGCCATAAATCATGCGAGCCACCGGAATCCCTAGAGGCATTATGAACGAGGAAAATAAGCAATAGCTAGATATTAACCAAAAAGTGAAACGCTTTGGGGTGGATTTCTAAGATATGTGAGAGAAAGAAAAACAGCCTCGGTGAGAGCAATTTAAGAATACGCCTAAAATATTTCTACGTATAAATGCGCACTGGCCTGTTGGTCTAGAGGTAAGTGACCCTGACTGTTAAGCCGGAGGTCGTGTGTTCGATTCCCCTCCCCCCAGAATAAAACTTTGTGTGATAAGCACGATGGTTTATTCTGTGTCTGGGTGTAATTTATCTATTATATGTATGTATTTAAAATATTTATGTATGTTTAACAGTTGTTTGGTTGCCATAGTACAGACTCTGCTTAGTTTGGGATGGGATAACGTTGTGTGAGTTGTCCCAATATATAATATCATAATAATTATTTTCAGTAAGTACAAATTAAGAACTTCCAAGAATAACTTATTCTGTAGTCTATACTAATATAAAAGAGCTAAAGATATGTTTGTTTGTTTGAACACTCTAATTTTAACATACTAAAGACGTTTAGATGAAATTTGGTATGAAGATAGCTTGAAGCCTGAGGAAAATTATAAATATTTTTTAATCCGATCCAATCCACAAGGCAAAACTCAGTCAAATAATACTCTGAGGTACCTAAAAAAGCTGTATTATATAGGTTCGGGTTACCTACATATTTACGTCGAAATGGAAAATATAAATAAAATCCCTAGTTATAAATTCTTTCAAGACAATAAAATATAGGGCCGGTCCTAATATTCTGGCAATCTATAAATTACATGAGGGCATTACAGCTCATTACGTTTTCATCTAGTTTCTTTCAACTTTTTGTTCCCTCGACGGAATCTAAAAATCGGATACACATTATATTTATTCCCAGAAGTTTCAAGTTTATTAAGGTTAAAGGTATGAGTGTAGGAAAACGCAATAAAAGGTAACGAAATAGAATCATAAAAACATCGCGTGTTTCGCGCAAGCGTTTTATCACTTTATTAAATGTTTGGGTCGTTTGTGCATGTAGCGAGCTTGCCCATTATAGGCTACGCTTTAGGAAAACAAATACGTTTATGCTCATTTATTTTCAATTGAAATACTAAGTATTAAATATTTTCAATTGAAATACTGAGTATTTAATCTCTCCCTTTGCGTGTGTCTTTCTCTCTTTTCCCTGTGTCCCTGTTCTAAGTTGCGTTGAAGAATCGTCAAATCACGATTTTTATTTTGTTGGGCAATTTAATTCAAGTCAGACAAAAAGATCATCGTATGAATGAACAAATCATATTGTTAACATAAGTAGGTATCACAGATTATCAATGAACCAAATCTATACTCTATACAAAATAACAGTTTTTTTTACTAAATGCATATGAAGTATATGGCACTTATAACAAAATCACAGTTTTCATTTTGTTTTCTGTCTGTTTGTTCGCCTAATCTCCGAAATGGCTGGACAGATTTTGACATGACTTTCATATCAGATAGCTGATGATGTATGGAGTAATTTGGTATACTTTTATCATAACGCCAACGTCT
The DNA here is from genome assembly GCA_945859575.2 of Herminia tarsipennalis. NCBI lineage: Eukaryota > Metazoa > Arthropoda > Insecta > Lepidoptera > Erebidae > Herminia > Herminia tarsipennalis. The sequence goes on along the minus strand of OX243836.2, from coordinate 13,942,833 downwards.
ATAGGGAGAGAGCTGCACTGCAACTTCACGCGGACGAAGTCGCGGACACAGCCAGTTATTAATATAATTAAATTGAAGACACAAATTTAACTATAATCGAATTCCCAATTCGACAGTAAGTTGTGAACAACTCATAAAAGCATATAATTAAATGAATATAATGAGGACCTAACCAATAGGTACTCAAATACAAAATGTTAATAGGTATAGCAAATAACTCATTATAAACTCGTAAATTACCTAGTGATGTCAACAACAACGGATAAAATTTGCAAATATTTATTTATTTTCTATCTGCGCGGCAATATTTATCACGTAGGTACGATAACTCGTTATTTATTTTAGTTTGAACGTTTGTGCAATCAACAACGTGCAGCACAAAACTATTAAGTTTCGGTAATATATAACTTTCGAGCATAGAGATAATACTTTGTAATATAAAGGTGAGTAGACTTGAGCATTTGCTAGAACATTACAATGTTATGTAACGTTATTAAAATATATATATTACGGGTCTTAATCGCGTGATTAATTTAAGGTGAAATACCTTGTTTATTGCCCGACATTTCGACCGTATTGCAACGGCCGTGGTCACGGGTAGACAGTCTACCTGTGACCACGGCCGTTGCAATACGGTCGAAACGTCGGGCAATAAACAAGGTATTTTACCTTAAATTATTCACGCGATTAAGACCTGTAATATATATATTTTAATAATGTGTACAAATCGCGAAAGTTTATCAACATTTATGTAACGTTCTTACGAATTATAAAAATAATAATTATATGGGACATGTGGGATGTGGATTCAGCAGTAATTGTGCCCATAGTTGTATCAGTCCACGGACTTGTTGCGAAGAGCCTGGACCTACATCTACAGAGGCTCGCGTTGGGTAGCTGGGTCTAGGGCCTGATGCAGAAGGCGGTACTCCTCGACACGGCACGTATAGTGAGGAGTTTCCTCTCCCTGAAGCCCTAACTGAAGCCACCGGTGGCTTGGTCCCTGTACCCGACGCCGGTGGGTTTGCAGTTTTTTATACAGTTCAATGTTTTTATTGTTTTTTTATATAAATATTTAATAGTGTAAAAAATTAGAAAACTGTAAATAAAGGGAATAATAATATCTTGGGACAAATCACACAGCGTCGTCTGTTCCCAAAGCAAAGTAAACAGAGCTTGTAGGTACTAAAGAAACCAGACAACTGATAAACATATTTATATATTTCTAAATACATACATATTATAGATAAATAACATCCAGACACAGAATAAATCATCGTGCTCATCACACAAAATTTTATCCTGGGTGGGGATCGAACCCACGACCTCCGGCTTAGCAGACAGGATAACTAACCACTAGATCAACAAACCTGTCGAACGAATGGTGCAATACAGGCAAATGTTCAATTTCCTAATGTATTTCCATGTAATATAACGTTCTTGCGGATGCTCGACGCTGTGTTCGACGTGATTACAAGTAAATGCTGTAAAGCGAGTGAACATTTACCTGTAACATTTTACCTGTAACATTTACCTGTAACATTACTTGCATACACTCCCGTCATATACGCTCGTTGCTGCCTTTATGCGAGAACAAACTGTATGGTTTGCGATCATGCACGTATATTTCTTTCAATCGTGTATAAATAAGGCTAAGGTGAACATGAAGGTATACAGATTCCTACCGTCTCCTGGGATTTGTATCTCGTCTCCCCGCAGCGAGAGACGTGTCGTGAATACGAGACATTGTTGGTGATACACGCCGAACTCTCTGTTTGAGAACTCGCAGAAAGAAATCCAAACGCCACTGTGGACATATCGGTAGGGCTGTCTCATGACAATGATATAGACGTCGCAACGCGTACAATACCTATCTATACAATACATGAAGGTAAGATATTTTAAATGGCGTACAAATACTGAATTCTTTTTCGCAAGTTGGGATACTGTTTCGATAACATTATTCTGTTAGTCGACGGTATACCTAGAAAGAGGTAGATTTTTCTTGACTTATTCGTCGAGACGTTGTAAAATTAAATAATCAAGGTCTGATTTGTTGGTACTTTATTTTTAAGTATGACTTCGATTGAGATAATTATGTATCTTAATAATTCAATACGATATAATCACACTAATATTATAAAGGCGAAAGTTTGTGAGTATGTGAGTGTGTATGTTTGTTACTTCTTCACGTCTAAACGGCTAAAGCGATTTTAATAAAATTTGGTATGGAGTTAGCTGACACACTGGATTAACACATAGGCTAATAAAACGCGGTAACACCGCGGGGCACAGCTAGTATAATATAATTATAAACATGGAAATTACATATCTTGCCAAAAGTAATTTTGTCATATTTATTTTCCAGTCATATCTAAATAGTTAGGTACTTGCAATTGTTTATCAGCAAACTCAGAAATTGTTGTTTCTCTTTTAACAGGTGCGTAATATCCCTAAAAAAATAAATAAATAGACAATATTATAAAAAGTTATGTTACTTTTTTTTTAAAGACAACCCGCAGTAGTGTACATGCCCTGTGTCGCGGGGGATTTTACAAACATACAAGTCACGGACTCAAAGTACACCCAGACTCGGGACAATAATTTGTGGATCACACAAAGTGGTGTCCCGTGTGGGAATCGAACCCACGACCTCTTGCGTAGCAGTCACCGCGCCACAGAGGCAGTCAGTTTCACTTTAATCCAGCTAGTAAATTGCTGCAATGTCTACTAGCAGTACTTTTCCACAAAATATAACACATTCTTGGTTCAATTAAAGTTAAATTGAAAACTAATCTACTTATTCGGGCCCGCATAGGGTAGGTACTTACCTAAATTGTATTATGAAAACGTATGTAAAAATAAATCTTCAGACACTATACCAAGGCGAATCATCTTAAAAGTATATAATCTCATTATATAGATTGTGCCTATATCTTTGCGAATTTATCATAAAACGGATAGATTATCTGTTACTTTACATGAATGTGATGACATAGAATAAAAAAATAGAAGTTATGAAAGGATGGAGAGAAAATAAATTGGGGTTGATATATCGTCCCCGTGGAGTAGGCACATGATATGAGGCACTATGATTTATTACTACCGTAAGGTTGTCGAGATGTAAGCAATAGAATAATAATTTACGTAAAACTCTTTGTGTATACGTCTAGAGATTAATGTGGAGGAACTTACCTCCCGTGTTTTATCGGATTCAAGACAGCGTATATTTTTTGGCCCTGCTTACTGTGGCATCTATTCTAAGACGAGGAATTTTAATGCGGAATAACGTTAGGGAAAATACGTAATGTGCTCTCATGCTCTCATGTATTATGCTATGTATACGAAGCCACAAAAATTACCAAATGATTTCCTAAATAAGGAACGTTACTTTGTCGAGTGTATTTTGGACGTAAATCACATTACTCTTGAAGTTATTACGTTTTCAGCAAAATGTACGTTGTTATAACAACCACTTACGTCAAAAGGATACAAAATTGTATACTTATACATTTTAGAACGACCCATGTAACAACAATATTGCGACCCGTGACAGGGATCCGTGGAAATCGGACTCCGTGACTACGATAAATCGTTTAATTCCACCCCGGTGACTCGGCCGATTGCAAAAGGCCAGAACGCCATCACAATTTACTGCGATCCAGTTCCAACGTGTTAGAGCCCTATCTGCCACTTCAACAACATTTGTGTGCTATTTGTACGGACTTAACAACCAGGTGCTCGTATATCAGATATCAGTGGTAAGCATTAAGTGTGACTGTCGCTTTGAAACACCAGACAACTGTATTGATTGCTCTCTCCAATACATTTGTGAAAATGCAGCGTTGGCAGTTACTTCAGACTCAAAATTTCGAGGGTACAAAAGGCAATTACATACTTGGTATCTTGGTACTGGTATCTACCTAAGCTCGTAAGTACTCAACTCAATGAATAAAACCGGCCAAGTACATGTCGGACCACGTACAATATGAACTGGGCTTTTTGTTGTTTTTGTTTCATACTACTAATCTATACTAATATTATAAAGCTGAAGAGTTTGTTTGTTTGAACGCGGTAATCTCAGGAACTACTGGTCCGATTTGAAAAAATCTTTTACTATTGGATAGCCCATTTATCGAGGAAGACTATAGACTATAAGCTATATATATATATATATATATATATATATATATATATATATACAACCCCTAACTATTTTGAAACACCTGTGGTATACAATGCTGAGAAAAAAAAAACACTTCCCTACTTTGTGTAAAAGAGAGGCTTCTTCTTTCTTCTTTAAGGCGTACTTCCCTCAAGCCATGCCCCCATAGACAGACATCGTTAACGAACACGAAATCTACAAAAACCTTCGGAATAAAGTAGTCTCGAGCTGGTCCCAGACTCCGTGGCCATGAGCAATATCTACCTATGTGTGCGTTGTTTAAGCGGATTTGCACAAAATAAAGAGAGCACAGAAGGAACGCTCATATATATATATACTGTGACTTTAATACCTACATTCACAAGCGCGCACAAAACGAGCATTCGCATCGCATGTGCGTGGCGCTCGCTCTGTCCCTGGTCCATCTTGTTCCGAGTCTTCGCGTCTAAAACGCTCTTGACGCACGCATACATAGATACGTGTACGAGCGGCAAGAGTGCTTTGTATGAAGCTTTCATTCTGTACGGTATTCTATGGTATTTGTATGAAGCTTATTTGCTGTAGGTACTCTCGGCATTCCGTGCTTCAGATCAATCAATATGGACTTAATTATCATGGGTACCTTATACTCACAAACAGCGTATGTAAACAAATGCTAATGGGAACGTTAGAGATAGCTATAGGTAACACAAATAGAATTTCCATTTCGTACCTAAGGCTTGAGAGCAGAGATTATCACGCTTGAGTTATTATATGCAAAACCTCAGCAAAACTCGAGCGTTTCAAGAATGTTTAAAGCTTTGTAGCAGGACAAACGCTTGGATACCACCAGCTAATGGAATTAAGGAGAGAAAGGAATCGTGAATGTTACAAAAACATTCTCACAGGAAGAACTTTTGTACTGAATCACAAGTATAATGTTTTTTATTCAGAGAGTCTTATTATACAATTGTATTATATTAACTTTGGATTAGAAACTGACATTATCACGTTAAAATGTTTTATGTTACCTACTCTCGCTAAAATTTAAAAAAAAATACAATGTATCTATATATACAGAAAAAAAATGTGTGGCAATTGGGGGCTGCCGCGGTAAAGCTATTGCATAGCATTTTTTATCAACTTATGCAATTATAATTATTTATTTATTTTTTATTTATGCAGTATTTTTTATTTTTTTAGTATATATATACATATTTTTTCTTTTCATTACATTTCGTAGCAGCTCGTTTTGATCCGTGCGAGCTTCGTACAGTCGTACCATATACATTAAGCGTTAAGCGAACGCTCGGCCGAGCTACATGGTAGGCGAAGTGGGGGTTGTTAGGTTTTATTTTCGTTACGGAATTTCTTGATTCGGTCGCCGCGCTCAAAGCTCGGGATAAAAGCTATTCAATAGCTTAAAAAACATAAGTGCCTTTGATAGAAGCAAGAAACCATTGTTTTTGTAAAATCATAGAAATGCTGGGTATGTACTGGGGGGAGTTAAAATCTATTTTATTTTATCGCGATAGCTGACAATGTCAATAATTATATTATTTGTATATAAAGTTGTAACCCATTAAATCAAAACTTGTTTTTTTTAACATTAATTATTTACATGATCTTTATCTGTCATTAATTAATTAAAATAATAAAAACACTTTTCAATGTCAGTTTTTTTTTAATAAAATAGGCGGTAATTCTATAGCTTTTACAAATACATTTTTGTCATATATTTTGTAACTTTTTTTATTATTCACATGCCTCATTCTTATTAATTATTTTGTTTTAGTCTGTACCTTAGTTATTACCTAAAAGAATTTAAACAAATTGTTTTTACTTTAACATGCAGAGATATTTTTAATTACATTATTTGTTTTGTGAAAATATTAAAATAAATATTTATGTAACAAAGGTAGATAATTAGATGCGAGTTAACATACGGTCTCCTCGATACAGGCTAGCCTAGTGAGGAGACCAACAGTAATACAGCAGTAAATGTCCACCCAGCTTTAGATTATGAAAACTGTATATATTTCTGCAGTAAATATTTTTTCATTTTCATTTTTGATTTTCATATATAGGTATATCGGCACCTAGGCATGCAGCTTAAATTTATTTCTGGAATTTTCATTCATGCAGATGAAACCGCGCGTAAAAGACATTACTAACTAAGTTCAATATGAGTAATGTATACGTGAAACGTTGGCTTGATTCAATATAAGTGATCACGTTTGCTTAACTAATAATATAATATCCAAAGCAGCGTCCAGTAGCAGCTCATCAAAGGCAAGTGAATGTGTCTAATTATTTAAAGAATCCGCTGAATATAAATAAAATTACGTATTGATATGTTTTGTACTAACTTTCTTTGAATATTCGACTATAAAATGAGTTTCTTCAAGCGTTTCTTTACAACTACTTTATCTATACAAACTGCTTTTCTTAAGCAAGCGGTATAAAGCAGTAAAGGTTCATTTCCGAGCATCGCGGCCGATCGCGAGCCGCTCGCGGCTTACGACAAGCGGCTGACGCTCGCGGCCGATGCGACAATATTCACAGTGCGAGCGCAGGCCTACGACAGTCGTCGGCCGCGCGCGTCTGTCACTTACTTCAGCCGCTTGTCGTAAGCCGCGAGCGGCTCGCGATCGATCGCGATGCAAGGAAATGAACCTTTAGCTAACACTAATACTAATGCTCATGTGACTTAGTAGTCTAATGCGGCCTAAATTATCGATCGGATGTCTCAGATACGATTCCTGAGCCTGAACTTAATTTTTTTTTAAAGTACTATCTTGATATACGTCTCTACTGTGTGGATAACTGGGCTCGTCAGTCGTCGTCTCTAAAAACACAGTTTCAAACTAATGGTGTTTACAAAAACAGCAACAATAATATAAATAAATGAAAAATCTACCAAGAGTTATGATTACATTACTAATCCACACAATATCCCTATCTACTCCAAATGCGAATAACTCAACATTGAAATATACGACGTAATATGATAAAAATGGAAACGGGAAAGGCAACACTTCCTGTGCGTACAAAGGAAGGGAAACAAACCGCACAATGTTTCATTTACCGTGCAAACAAAAATCTTTTCAAATAGTTTTATTCCAAAAGCATTTTAGCGTACCTCGGAAGAAAAGTTATGCCTATCAGAAGAATTTGAATACGAAAAGGTTCAATCTAAAAAAGTGTTATAGATCATACCACGTTTTACTCGTTTTAAAATATTGCTCTGCTTACTGTGACCTAGTAGTTACTTTTGCGGACGATTCAAATGGAAATTCCATGGACATGGAATTGTTATAATTTTCTAAGTAGAGGACAAGATGTTACGTTCTGCCAACGAATTTAAACTTGTATATATACGAGTAGCTAGCAGCTGTGAGATCTTCACTAGTGCGATTCAGGAATTGAAGATTTTCTGAATGCCGCCACGTCACATTCTAAAATCAAATGATTAACAACTTTATATCAACATACGAAGCTCTCATCTGATCGTGTGTGTTACTTGTAAATAAAATACTTTTAAAAAACTCATAATAATTTCTATTGCTGTTCTAAATCAAAAGGGTTTATCAGTATTTGGAATATAAAAATGTATTTCTATGTCATTTCATCATGTTGCTATGTATGAAGTCCAATGCTAACCCATTTTTCTTCGTCGAATCTAACAAACCGAACCCGAAGGTGAGTAACCGACGTACCCTATATTTTTCTTTGATTCCCAGAGCGACGTTGAAACTTGATAACGGATAACCAAATATAAAGGCCACATCAGACTCAGTAGTCGGCTCTGGAATACTAATCCGTGTTTCAAAACTGAAATTGTAAGTTTGAGCCCAGTTATCCACACAGTACCTAGAGACTTATATCAGGTAGTACGGTTGAAACAAAGTCAAGTAGTTTCGTAGCCAAAACTGGCGTCTTAGTCTAGTTTGGTATGTCGCAGAAGTTCGGCTAAGTCGTATTTAACTTCAGTGAACAGCTTGTGTTGCAACCGCATACCAACAAATTTTGACACCGTATACTTAGGTAGGTATAATCGCGAAACGTCTGCAAACTAAGCAATGTGGTTACTTTAATTTACTTTCAACTTATCTTTGCAGTTTGAATCAAACGGTTTGCTTATCGCGTTTTGGAATCTACTTCGTAATTAAAGTTTTGCTTGTTGGGAGGCGGCGAACATGTAGTGCGGATAGTATAAACACTTTACCAGCGGTTAGAAGGCTGGTATTAAAAAGATTTATTGCTGTACTTTGAATATTTCAACATCCATAATTATACTACTACCTACTTAGTGACTAATAAGGCTATCTCACTAATATTTATGTGCATTCTGGTTTTACTCGTCTTATGTTACAGAATTTTATAATCGTGTTTATGCCTTAAAAATACTATAATTAGGTATTTAATCTATACTAATGTTATAAAGCTGAAGAGTTTGTTTGTTTGTTTGTTTGAACGCGACAATCTCAGGAGCCCGAATTGAAATTTTCTTTTACTGTTGAATAGCCCATTTAACGAGGAAGGTTATAGGCTATATAACATCACGCTACCGATACCAATACCGACCAATAGGAGCGAAGCAGCTATTAAAAATGTTGGTAAAAGGGGAAAAATTACGCTGACGAAATTTAATCATTCTTTGTAACTGTTCTTAGAAGTACAAGGTCCTTATTCGTGTTCTTTTTTTTCGTTTTTGCGGCAACTTCGCATGAACTGTCAAAATCTTGCCATAATGGTAAATAGAAAGCTGCGCTTAGAAATGCATCAACTCGCATGCGTGGTGGATATCTTTGCAGACCATGCATGCGCCACTTTACGCGGGCTTGCCGCGAAAACGAAAAAAAAAGAAGTGAATAAGAACTCAGAAGAGATATTTTTTGGCATTGAGAAGTTACCCGAATTAAAATAGGTTTTTAGTACCTACACACGTTTACGCAGTGACAATATTTTTCCTTATCATACAATTAATTATACCAAATTTAGAAAAACATAATAAAAGCTTAACAAAAATGAAGTTGTTACAAAAATTGTTTCAGTTGTTACTGGTAATAGCCTCACCCCGACGGATTGCGTAGCACTCACTATTAAATACCACTTTATCAGGCCATCTAAGTCGTTGTGCATTAATGAAAGTATCTTCGGAACTCCTCCTAATCAGATTAGGCTATCTGCGACTCCAATATTAATTAAGTCTCGTTAGCGAGTAACGATAAACACTACACGCCTATCAAATCATCAACAGTGATTTTCCCGAGTCATTACCGAGCTAAAATTTAGTCGATGTTACGACTTAGAACCACGACAGGCCTGGTGCTTTTAATACCACTAAACATGCAACTATTCAATCACTACAGCCGCGAATGGTGTTTCTCTTGTAAATAGCTCGCCTATTTAAGAAAATGCCGTCATTAATCTTTGTTTTGATAAAGTACTTTAATAAATACTTCTGAAGCCTCAGATGATCCGATTCGGTCTTGTCCGATCGATGAAAAGAATTAAAATCATTATAGGGACATTACGCCGAGCGAATTATTCATGTAGCACTACGAACAAAGCGACACGGCTGTCTGCTCGCACTAAGGCACACAAGCATTACTTCACGGTGCGTGGGAGTGCACCATTAAATAAGGCCGAAAATTCGTTCGTACTTATGTAAGATTACGAACACCATATCTATGACAATACGAAAATCCTCGCTTTTGCATTTTTCCGTTACTTTAAGATTTTTTTATTTTTTTACGGGTTAATATTATGATATACTTACCCTTATTTTAAGCTATTGCATAGCTTTTATCGCGGGCTTTGAGCGCGGCGACAGAATCAAGAAATTCCGTAAAGAAAATAAAACCTAACCCCTCTGCTTACCATGTAGCTCGGCTGAGAGTTCGCTTAACGTATATGTACCTACATGGCACGACTGTACAAAGCTCGCACGGATCGAGACGAGCTGCTCCGAAATGTAATGAAAAGAAAAAAAAATACTGCATAAATAAAATAAATCAATAATTATAATTGCATAAGTTGATAAAAAATGCTATGCAATAGCTTTACTCCGGCAGTCCCCGAGTGCCACACATTTTTTTTTTTACTAGAAGAACTCTTTGGCTTGTCACACAATTATTTTTGTGTCCTAATATTTAAGTTTTTTATATAAAACTACCCGTTAAGGCATTGTAATAACACCTTCATGAACCACTGGTCCATTTCATCGGACACGACCCAACCGGAACTGTAAGAATCTTCAGAAGTGTTTTATCAAAACAAAGGTTAATGACGGCATTTTCATAATTGATTGACGTGATAACGTCTTATAAATCGATGACTGAAAAAGCGTCACGTTATTGACTGGTTGCTAGACAACGGTTACGTTATTGATTGGTTGCTAAGCAACAGCGAATGGCGATTGCAGCGACATAACATGCCATACAATTGGAACTAACGTTATTAATTGATTGCTAAGCAACGCGAATGACGATTATGTCATCAATGTTTTCTTATAACGTTATCACGTAAAAATATCGTCCGTGAACCGACTCTACAAACAACCATTTTTTTTGTAAAAACAAAAATAAATACAAGAAGTATCTATCTACCCTCTTTAACAACCGTATCGCAGTAAGTTTTAAAATTAAAAAAAAAAACGGGTTGCACTCCGGAGCGGGAACAACCGGGAGTGCCGGCAGAAGTGGAAACATTTTTTTTTTTGGATCAGTATAAAAATACTATCATATTATTTTATGTGGTTTTATACAATATTCATCTATTGCACTATCGTACACAAACATGACAATTCAAAAAATGACAATGACAACGACATAACAGTTAAATCAAAAATATGAAATATTAGATCACAAATTAAAAAACAAAAATCAAAAAATTAAAATACGACATGACAATTAAATAAAAAATATGAAATATTAAATCACAAATTAAAAAACGAAATTCGAAAAAAATTAATAAAACTGGCCAAGTGCATTTCGGGCCACGCACAATGTAGGGTTCCGTAGTCCTCCCATCCGAATAATATGGCTTAAGAGGGTTTTCTTTTGTTTGTATTTCATACTCACAACGTCATAGTAGATATGACGTTTATAATATTTTTCAATGGAATTTGTTAGTTCTTAAATTTTGTTACTTCTCATGTGATCAGCTGTTACTCGTTAACTTGTGAAGCCTACTTAGCTGTGATAGTCTGTGATAGTTTTTCTTATAATGTCACTATATATACTACCACCGTGATTTTATTATATACCCAACATGAACCATTTAGCTGGCAGGGGGGGACACTTGACTCTAACAAAAATTTGTACTTTAAAGCTTAATATTTTACAAACGAATCCCTAAATCTAAAAATCGTCTTCCCAATCCCTAAACGTTATTAAAAGACCTATCTAATGATACCCTACACGATGGGGTAGGTAACAAAATATTTTTTTTTTCAATATTTTATTCTTTCACTTTGTCGGCATTAGTAATATGTATGTTCATGCAAAATTAGAGTCTCCTAGCACTAACAGTGTCTGAGCAAAGCTGCGGACGGACGGACTGACAGACATGGCGAAACAACAAGAGTTTCGTTTTGCCATTTTGGTTACGGAAGCCTAAAAAAGGGAAGAACTTCTGGTTTCTAGACCGCCCGATTACCTACCTAGCTTCCCACCAATCCACCAATCTTACATCAACATTTTATACCCATTCCAAAAAAGTGCACAACGCCGCTAAAATATTTTCACTTCGATAAATGAACTACAGTAGAATTTTGATCGCTCGCACTGAGCGAGTCTTAGTAGTTTTCTTACACATATAGACGAGCCATTTTCAAAGAAAACCCAGGACCAAATAAGACAGTCTGTAAGGGGTATGACATGACTCCACCAGGAAAATATGATGATTCACAGCTATTTATTCCTTTTTATTTTTATTGACATTCGGTCAAATATTTTATTTTTGAACGATTGCGGAATTCTCAATTTAAATATCGAAAGTGAATTAAGCAGGAATGATAACAAAAATCCGATAATGTGAACCAATAAATTCGATTATCTCAACGAAAAAATAAGTTTTTTTATAAGAATAGATAAAATATATATTTTAAACAATTTTCAATTGGTGTCTTTTATGTTAAGTTATGTTTTTGACATTCTTTGTTTCAGACAAAATATTAATTAGGCTTAATTCTCAATGGACAAAAACCCATCAAATAATGTTGTCAGAAATAAAACTGATTACGGGAGCAAATATGAAATAAATTGATCTAAATGCCCTCGAGAGGTTTCCCTGCGTTCGCAATTGGATAGAATGGAAAAATTGATAAGACTGACTAATGGAAATCGTATCTGCGATTAACTTAGGTATGATTACGGGTTTTTTTTAATATAGATTACCTACTAATTTTCAACAGTTCTCATGTTTATTACTGAGTAAAATGTGTAGGTAAATAATCAGAATAGTAGTAAAGCAAACAGCTTCCAGTATAAAATAAAAAATGAGACCAATAAAACTAAGCTATACTAAAATTGAGTGCTACAAAATGTGAAAGAATTTTACATTTAAATCCTACAGAGGAAGGTTGGTCGCACAAAGTCAGAAACAGTAGGTCGCGGCGTCACGGCTGGCTGCCTTTTCCTCTACGACAAAATGCACTCACGCCTCAGCCGGGCCGCGTGCACTCATGAATGCATTTACATATTGATCTCCAAATCACAGTGGCTGTCTGAATAGTAAATAAAATGTGTATTTTCTCTGAATCACCGTTTTCACACTATTTTCGCTAAGTACCTGTTCGCTGTAAATTACAAGAGCTTTTATTTTTCAATCACAAGCGAAGCGAAATTACTGTTTCGCGTTTTTACTATCGCAGTGGTTTCCTAAATGCACCTTAAAATCCAATAGCAACACTTTATTCCTGAGCACATCGAAATCGACTCTAGATGGATGGACTTCAACTTATTTTTGAATGACGAAGAAACTCTCTGAAATTAACAATTGGATAATTTAGACGTCTTATTCAACGGTGACTTCAAATCATTCTTTCAATCTGAATTGTTTCCGTTTCGGGGAAATCGAATTTCTCTGAAAATTGTTATAGACTTTTAATCCGCTTCGAATAAAAGAGTAAAATAGTCCATTGAACGCAAATTGGGTTATTTTAAAATAATTATGAGGTATTGTTAAAATCAATCACAAAACAGTTTCCAGAACGCCGCCGGGGTATGAAAGCCGTTGCACCAACGCGACCGTAATTGCCATCACAGATAGTAATTGGCCTACTTCAACAAAGGCAGCATTAAAAGCCAGAGCATTTATTGACATAGAGCATGACGCACGTTGCTTTCCATTAGTGGTCCACTCACCCTTTTCCTGGGCTAGAATGCAATTCAGAGTATTCTATATTCTACTATCAGTATCTAATGCAGTTTATGATCTAATGACAATGATCCGCTTTGGTAAGATAAGATGCCATCACTATCTCTCGCTCATGATCACATATTTACTAGTTGCCTGGCGCTGAATTAACGAAAATATTTTTCAGGCATGTAGATCGATAGATGAACTTCAGTACCTATACTATAAATACCCTGGCCAGACAGTGGATTTTTGCTTTTTAGCAAATTAAGATTAATACATTTCAACTTCAGTACTCGAAAAGCTTTTAGAAGTAGAAAATGTTTTTAAAATAAATATTTGATATCGGTTAAATATTTTATTAAATACAAAATGTTGCTACTTAAAAATAACATCTAGTGAATAACAATATATTTTTATGACTTTTTGGATTTATTACAATGTGTAAATAATTGCGTAAAATGCATCTAGGTAGGTACTTAAATTTATTAAAGACTTTAAATGTAAAAGATAATTTGCGAGTATTCATTTAAAGGATTCGAAATAACTTTTTTGCCACTGTGATTTAAGAATGTTCGCAATAGAAAAGTTGCAGATCATTAAAAAAGCTTTCTGATGAAAAATATAACTTGTCATTGGTTCTCTATTTTTATTCCTACGATTTTATGTCATAATTTAACATTGCATAATGTTTATACTCCTAATATTAGTTACGCATAATTCTCATGCGTCATAACTTTTTTAATCATAATTTTTTAATCCTAATCACTATAAGCATAATATTTAAAACGCATACTATGCCAAAGCATAACTTTACTTACGCATAACGACGCATAACCATAACTATTATAAGCATACAAACTATATGCCGAAAAATTAACTACAAAAGTTTTAATAACAATATTACACTATTTTATACATTGCTATCGTCAAACATGTAGGCGCATAAAATTGTACTATCTTCGAAGGAGCCCCGCTTCGCGGGGCTCCTACTTTTGGGTGGTTTAAAAAAAAAAACCTAACACGAAGACTAAGGCGGGAGCTCCGCTTCGCTTCGCTCCCGCCTTAGTCTTCTAACCTAACCTATCCGAGTCGGATTGCTCTGAGTCGGGGTGTTAAAGATAATTAATTTCGACCTAACAATATTATGTATTATTTTCATAATTATATCAAATTTTGATTATGTCAAGAGTCGATTATGAGACGTGTTACTTATGGAAACTAATTATTATGCTTTACAACTTTATGCATATCAAAGTTATGAATAAATATAATAGGATATATAATATTTATGCTTAATAACACAGTATGCTAAAAACCAGTTATGGCACACTATTTTTATGACAAAGAAAATTATGCCTAATTTATTATGACAATTTTAAATAGGACAAAAATTATTATGAGTAAAAAAGGTATCCCCTTGTCATTATGGGTTGGGAAGCCGTACCTAAACTAACCGCTCACGCAGCCCATAGGTAGTGAATACTGGTTTCTTTTTTAGTTGTTTTTCCTAACTACACGTTTGCGCTGCCTTTGAGTTGCGATAACTTTTCCCACAGCGATTTCAGACTTCTTGCCATAGTAAAAGTTGTTGATCATAAAACCAGAATTCTGGTAATATATTAGGTACATGTCATTATTGGTCAATAGGCTAAAATACCCATGTTCCTTTATTTATTGGGTACAAATACAAAAATTGTGGTATAAAATAGTGCTGAAGTTTCTCCATATTCCACCCTAAAGGCGCTATTCCATTAGGCAAGATGGTTGTATACAAGTTGCAAATTACATACAACAAGTTACAACTTGTATGAGGTCTTCGAAATTAACAAAAGATTGAAATCAATAGTGTTTTGTTGTTGATGGTATGAATATGTTTCCAATGCAAGCAACGTCTATTCCATTAGGCAAGTTAAGGCACGCAATTATTATACATTACATTTATTAGAAATATATTCAATTTATCAAATAAAATAACAAAGAGTTAATTACAGTAAAACGTTAATGCTTAGCGATATGTTATAATACAGATAGCATTAACGTAGGGGGATGCCGCGAATGTGTGTGGAACATAATTGTAGCTGCCGCAAAATTTCATGTTCGGTTGAATTACATAACGCAATGACACTGTAGGTAACACAGGGTGTTTGTGGAAGCAAGTTTTGATTACAAACTTATGCAATAATGGAATTGTCTTCTGGCTTATGTTTTTAGTTAGTTGTACTTTGTAACTTGGTAGTCATATATGAGATGCAAAATTAGTAAAAATAATAAACTATTTAAGTATATGGAAAAAATTACAGAAAATTCATTGCGTGGACAGAAATGCCGCGAAGGAATATTTTATAAGGATCTACTTAAATTATTATTTTTTAAGTACGAAATACTACAGTTTAAAAGGTGTACGGGAAAAATACTACACCCTGGCAAAATACATATGTATGTTTCTGAATAGGTAGCTAATAAAAGCTCTGAAATGTTTTTTTTTGTGGTTTCAATCAATATTGGTTTGTAATCTTTCTATAAAATGTTGGAGTACAGATTTCATAAAAATTATAAACATATCACATATCATTGCTAAGTTTTGTGTAAAATATCCAACTTTTCTTGTAGCTGAGTATCTCCAATTTACACAGCTACAGAAAAGTTAGACATTTAACAATAACCAAAACAATTTTACTGAAGTTTCTTCTGTTTCCTTATAGCAACTGTACCTATCTGTATGTATTTTAAATCTTGGTTTATCATAACATTGGTACCGGCTTAAGTATAGTGCCAACCCGCTCTTCCCGTTGGTGGCTTCTAAGGAATCTCACACCGGAGGACGGGCAGCAGCGTCCTTAACGTACTTAAGCCTTACTGCGATCGCCAAGCGTGGCGATTATGGCAATTATCTCCAGTATCTAATAAGAAGGTTCTACTAGGGAGACCCGTGCCTAACAGTGGGACATCATATAGGTTGATATATGTATTGTACCCATAAATATTTTGTTATGTAATTAAAAAATGATTTAAGCTATATTTAACCATACTGGCCCAGACCTTTAAATCAACAAGAAATAATAATGGGGCCGTAAAATTAGATGTGTGTATTTTATCATAATAATTTCTGTTTATACTGGGACCGTTTTTAGAAAAAGTTTGATGAATACCTTCATAATTATAACGGATCGAATCTTGTTTACTTTGGATGAGTAAATATAATAAGGGAAGGTCAAACTGGTCCCAAAAAACTTGTCCTAATTTTTCCTCTTTATTTTTGTTCAATTGTAAATATGTACTTATTGTTTATACGGGTAAAAACAATGTTTGTTTCATTCAATCTTGTCTTAAAATTATAGGAGGACATTTCAGTAAATCTGCTCATGCTATGCTAAAGTCAAATATTCAATGTATGTAGCAGAACAGGGTGGAGTTGAGAAATCCTCAATTTCGGCTCTTCCTGGTTATGTCAAACATCCCAGTAAGAAGTAATTTGTAGAAAGACTAAGCTCTCGTGAGTGACAACACGTCACTGAGAATCTCATTACCCTGTCAGCTAATAGGAAAGCAATAATCAAACATTTCCAATAACGTTCGAAACCTTTGGTCACAAAAAGTGAAACGCTTCTGTGAAAATAAACTGACGGATGTTCGAAAGGCGACGAAAGTTAATTTCACGGTTTGTGAATGCTTCTTCAGAACTCATCTCGCTTGAACAATCCGCGAGGCGGTTGCCATTAATCACTGCTGCCAGACAAATATCATTAGTTCTCTACTCCTTGCTATGGTACCGTACCTAGCGGTTTTTAAAGTCGTTATTGATTATTTTAGTTTATGTTTTTACTCATTTTTAGGGTTCCATAGTAAACTAGGAACCCTTATAGTTTCACTCTGTCAGCCCATCTGTCTGTCAGTCCATCCGTCTGTCCGTATGTCCGTCTGTTCGTCTGTCCATCTGTTCTTCTGTACGTCTGTCCATCTGTCCGTTTGTCCGTCTGTCCATCTGTCTATCCCCAGGATGGTCAGAGACCCTTCGTACTACAAATCTGTAATTAAGCATGAATAGACATATTAGTAATTATATGTACAAGGAAATTAAAAATTAGGCTTAACGAGTTTATTTGTTATAATTAAGATTTACTTATATTCGTATTAAAAAGTTGTAAAACTGCATTATTGTGAAAGGCATCTACAGAACCCTACATTGTGCGTGGCTTGTCATGCCCTTGCCTGGTTTTAGTTACTCAACGTCAAGTAAACCTTTATTGCTGCCTTCAAAGAATAATAAAAATATACTTTTACTCGGTATTACTTTAACTAGCAGTTGGACTTACATATTACTGTATTTTTGCGATTTCGTTTACCCGGGAACTGGGTTTAAGGTGTAGCTATCTTTAGATTTAAGTTTAATTAAGCATTTTACTGTAGGTGGTGTTTTATTAACTTATTTACTTCTTTAAGTGTTAAGTCTAATTAAGATTGGTAGTTTATTTTGCTGTCTTTTCAAATAGGTACAAGATACGTGAATAGACTTAATTATTTTTTATTAAATCTCCTAAATGTAAAAACAACAATATCGTAGTTTTATAATATAAGAGTTAGATGTAACTTACGTATGCAGTTAGCACTTACAGCGCTAATGGAATCTACAATGTAGTGTATTTTTTATTAACTTTCTTAGCAATCTTCACTTCTGAATTTTTCGGCTTCATAAAGTTTTTTATTGACCATACAAGAGAGCGTAACTTTGCACCTAGTTCCCATGAATAACTTAGTGTGGTATAAAATCATATACCTACCTACGTTAGTCACCATCATAGGGCTAATGTAAAAAGTTTAAAGTTCCTTTAGAAAATTTCGCAAAGAGCCAGTGGATGACATGCTGAAGTTCCTCAACTTGGCCTATAAATCATACGAACGTACCATAATGTTGATATATTAGGTAGATATAGAAAATCTTAATCCACTTTTCTTGTAAAAACGCGGAGAGGGCATAACTTTGTAATCTCGAAAGAGTTTGAAATATATGAGTTAGGAAAACTCTGCAACGTGGTCTTGTTACAGAATAAATGCATTTTCAGGAAATAAATCACTGCGCTCACTGTTTATCTTCTATTTGACCACTACCTTGAACCCTCGTACAAGGGTCGAAAATTGCACCGTAGTGGTTTAGTTTTCCAAGGCTTTATTCTATTATATTTCCGTCATGATTTTGAAGTCACCCTGTCCCGAATGCGTTTACTATCGACCTGAGAAAATATGCTCTTAACGACGAGCGCTGAACATAATATCATCATGCATGGTGCTATTAAGGTTTTAACAATATTATTTTCAAAGGCGAGTCTCGCTGTTTTCTGATATAAGTTTCAACATTATATATTATGAGACAGATAATATCGATACGAAATTGAGAAGTCAAGTCGTTGGAATATTTGGATAAAGTAGTCGGAAGCTTTTGAGCCAAGGAAAAGAACACAGAAATTGTCTTTGAGAATAGTAGAAACACAACTGCTGAGTGAACGCTACGTGTCTCTTGCTTCCCAGGGGACGGAGCCTGAGCGGTTAACGGGTTACATTCCTCTGAGCTCTGTTTAACGACTAGCCATGTTTCATTTATTTCTTGCCGTATAGTATGTTATTGGTGTTAAGTGCCTTTTGGCATGACCTTATGTACTATAAAATGAATTGCAGATAAAATGTATTTATGTTATGCTCTATTTTTTGTGTAGGTACTTGTTGTACAAAGCAACATTTAATGTTATCGCAGCGTAAAACAGTGACGGATATAGTATAGTCAATAATAAACATCAATATCAATTCTTCATATCACTTTAAATATTTTAAGAATGATTAGTGATTATTCTCTTACATAGCTACAAGCTATAGTTACAAGAGCTCAGTGTAAAACAAGATTACATAATATCTTGTTTTATTTATTTATTAATTTATTGCACAATGTTGTTACGCCGTCCTTAAACATAGACCCCGCTAGGCGCAACACTTACAAACTAAATAATTACTAAATACGACATAATGTTATTAATTAGGTATTAAGGAACTTTGTTTAAGTTTTCTAGTAATATTATAAGTTTAGCAAACATGTAACGCTTGGGTACATACTATTCAAAAATATAATATCATAATGTTTCTAGTCTAAGTCTTTAACAGTATAATAGCATATTTCTTGAAGCATTAGTTTTAGTTTATTTTTAAATATATATTTTCTGGGGTTTTTTTATGGAATCTAGCACTTTTTTATAAATATCTATACATTGATACTGTGGGCTATTTCTATGCATTTCTATTCTGGGTATGTCACACACATACCTAATAATTCCGTAGCGTAACCATGCATATGCATATGCCCCAATTTCTATGCTTGTGCACTTTCAATGTATTATGCATATGCATAATACACTGATAGCACATTTTGTCTTTGTATTAGTTTTAAGCACACTGAGCCCGTACAGGAATTGAGCTTTGGTGGTCTTTACGTGTTTCTTTCAGTTTAGGAAGGTGTCCAGAGTAAGTCCTAATAAAGTGAAATGGTCTACTCTTCTATATGTATTAATGTTATGTGTTGTAGTGAGATCACGTTTTTGTTTTTAGTAGGATTTAAACTGTAGTGATACTGCAATTGGAGAGGCCTATGTCCAGCAGTGGACTGCGATAGGCTGATGATGATGATGATGAAATTGTAGTATTGTTAGTATTGTAGTATTTTTTTTTCTCCCTAGACTCCCGCATTTGTTTACAAACCCTGTGTCGCGTGGGACTTAACAAACATACAAATCACGGACACAAAGTACACCCAAACTCGGAACAACAATTTCATCACAAAAAGTGGTGTCTCGTGTAGGAATCGAACCCCCTACCTCTTGCAGCAGTCGGACATACTTCCATCGCCCCACAGAGCCAGTCATTTTTATTATTTATATCTAGGTTGTGGCTATATAGCCAAAATTTACTATGTTGTTTTTTAGTCGCCACTATACCAAAGTACTGAATGATTTTTATCACAAAAAGTGTAACGAATTTAAATTGATGATATCCGTAGCGTAAGTACTTTAAATGTTCTAAAATTTAAAAGTTAGTAATGAAATGATTAATGAGCCTGTCTCTTCTCTAGCACAACTTTTCTTATCTTCGCAAACTCAATCAAATTGAACATTTGCAACTCTAATTAAATAAAAAAACAACGGGTTGCACTCCTGGAGTGCTCGCAGAAGTGAAAACTTCAACATTATATTACATACTGATAACATTTGATGACATAAAAATATGAAATAATAAATCACAAACCAAAAAAACCATTTCAAAAATTAAAATAAAAAAGGAAAAAAAATAATCGGACTCGAGTCTTCTGGTTTCTGGACCGCCCGCTTTCCCACCTGAGGTAAAATAACATTGTAGATGGTGGTGAAATTTACCTTCGTATTCTAATGATATTGTAGCAGTTTTTAATTGCTCTCCCTTCGTCTTACTAATTTTCCATCAGGTCACGTGTCTTGACGCGAGTTTAACATTTTTACCCATCCCAAAATGTGCACAACGCTGTTAAAGAAGTTTTCACTTCAAAAATATGAAACATAATTAACGTATGATATTTTAGGAAATTAATTTACGAAGCTCAACTAGTCGCTGTGTAGTCTAATAACAGTTGATCCTTATTAATTAGTAGTAAAATTAATTAAAAGTATTAAATTCGTAAAAGAAACATTATAATTATAACTTGGAAACATTGCTAATTTTGGTGGACAAAAAAAAATATAATGAATTCAATGTTAACAATTTATTTCTTCTTTGACATTCACAGTGTCAATATTATTTTGATTTCGAAATATACAAGTGGGTTTGACAATAGCGCTGCGAGCAATAGGATTCGTTATATGATTTATACTATATTGAAGTAATTTTTATAGGCATTTCTTGCCAAAGACTTTACAAATACAATAATTGCATTTTTAAAGATAGAAAAATTTGAATCCAGACTCAGGAATCGAACCCGAGACTTCCGTAGCCAAACCGGGGCCAGAAGCGATCGCTTCTGGCCCCGGTTATACTATATTGACTGAAGTAGGTACCAATCATGTAGTCCTGTCGTCTACTGGAGTTAAATGTACCATTCGACTACTAATTTTCATTGCGTATGATTGGTAAGCATATCCACCTGTGTTCTCGTGTCATTTCATCTTTGCTTTCTGAAAACTATGGGTTATGAGTTAATATATAATATATTTATACAATATACATCATCGCCAACTGTCAAGCTTAGAATGTCATTGCCATTCACCACATCATCTAGATCTGATGATTTAAACGGTATAACGGGAATCTCAAGACTTCCTCTAAAGCTAATAGCCAGAAGGTAAAAGCCACAGCAGATACTAGAGCGCTGGCACAGATAATATAATGCGCTGGCAAGTAAGTACTTAATGTTTTAAAAAAAATATTGATATATTAGCTGACAACCAATCATTTCCATAGGTTTGAAGTTGTCAGCAATGATTAATTAAGTTCCAGTGAAATCCCAGAAACAGCTGTTTTAAATTCATCAAGTTATTCTTTAGCTCTTCTACCACCTCAGATGAATTACTAATGGTAATGATTCAGGAGAGATGTTTTATTATAATAATGAAGCCAAAACTTTGTTACCTTATTCCATCGATTTAGAAAGTCACCATTCGTCCCTGAAACAGAATTAATGAAGTTTTGCTCTCCGTCCAAATTACTTTTGTATTTCAAACGTTTAATTATACGATACTCTTTCTTGTCTCATTGTGTTATATTGGTTCTTCCTAAAATGTTTTACTGAAGTGCTAAGAGATGTCCCGATTTGGTTTTTTGACCATTTTCATCACGCTAAAGATCTATAACTATACTATCTATCACAAATAATACTTCTTTAATTGGGCCGATCGAGATAGTCCGGGCCGATTAGATAGATAGATTAGGTGTAATTTGTTTATGAAAGATGGAAGTCTTAGGAAGGTAGGTCGATCCAATTCTAACCCTAATGACATGCCTGGTGGCAAAAAATTACGCCATATGCCTGATAGGGTCTGTAAGACCATTTTAATAACGTCTTTCATTACTAGAGCGTATCCTGGACTGAGGTAACGACAGGTGTTGGTCAAGCGACTGAATGTAACGGCCAGCTACAGAAGGCGGTTATTCATTAAATACAAATTTGAATGAAATGCTGCTTTGTATAGAAATATGGGTATGTCAATCCCTACCAGGCATGCCGAGGATTGACGTGTCTTTAACGGAAATAAAAGATAGAGTTACATTATGATTTATTGTGATTTACAATTACGTGACTTATTGTAGTAAAATTACTTCAATAAATATTTGCAAGATAGTAGGTACCTAACCGTATTGTGTGACTTTCTCGGCGGTGTAGTGGGAATGTATACGACTGTGTCTGCCGCTAAAGGTCATGTGTTCGATTCTCACACAGGACATAACTGCGTGTTATCCATAAATTGTTATTCCGAGTCTCAGTGTACTTTGTGTTATTTTACCACTTGGTCGGCGTAAGTATATCCATGCAAAATTACAACTTTCTAGTACTAACTGTCTTTGAATTAAGCTGCGGACGGACGGACGGACATGGCGAAACTATATGGGTTCCGTTATGCCATTTTGGCTACGGAACCTTAAAAATGACAGATTTTTGGCACCAAAATATTTAGTTATAAATTTTAAGCAGTGGGATTTTTGTTCTATAATAAAAAATATTACAAACCAAAAAATCCAACTGGTTTAAATAACTGACATCGTAGACATACAGACAATTTTTAATAATATCATGTGAATGACGACCCGTGACTTTATTAATAGTAGTATATTTTTCATTAAGTTTCTGGCATAACGAGATATTTTTAGAAGGTAATATAATGAAGCCTAATAAATTAGCCGTACTTTGTAATGAGATCTACGTTAATTACAGCTTTATTGAAATACTAATTTAGAATTATGACTTTCGACAAAGTTTTATAAACTGCTATGCTCTTGTGATTGGACCGTGAAAGTATTTCATTAAGTAATTAATTAACATAGATATCGCAGTTATTACAGTAGGTATTAAAAGGTATTCCTAAAATTGATATTAATTTCTCTTTGTATTGTGATTGGTAACATAGACTAAAGATTTTTGATTAAGTTAAATATTTTTTTTTAAAGCTAGATTTTTTATTACAACGCCATCTTATGCTAATAAGCTAATAATAGATTGTTTCTAACACCGAGCAAAGCTTGATCAACTCAGCCATTTGACATCATCGGAATTTTGAAATGGGAAGGAAAGTAGTTGCAAGCTGTGAAGCTTTTAAAAGAAAAGATTACTCACCAGAATTAGTACTACTTTGGCAACCAGACAACTGATATACATACTTTTTCTTAATGCATAGGTACATATTATAAATAAATTGTACCCCGATATTGAATAAACCATCGAGCTCATCACGCAAAGTTTGATCCTGGGTGGGAATATCGATCTCCACGACCTCTGGCTTAGCAGTCAGGGTCACCACTCACTAACCACTAGACCAACAGGCCACTCAATCAACTAAACTGTTGTTAATCTTCTCTTATAAAGCATGGTAACTAATTCTCAGCAACTGCGTCAGTTTTTTTTAAACACATTGAAATGCGGGATCCTCTAACCTTCGTATAGTCGCCTACACTTTCATTGATAATATCAAATATCAAAAAGGAAATGCAATGTTATTCGCATAGTCATCTTTGAACCCATATGATTATGCAAATAACATTGCATTTATATTATTTTATATAGGCGCCTCAAACACGGGAATAGTCCCATTATCTTTAAAAGTTACGAGACAAATATCAATGCATTTGACATTAAATTAAAAAATGTCGTCGCTTACATGTCTCAACATAATGTGTTTAAAAAATAAAAGAACTTGCCAAGGCAAGTTCTATTATCTTTAAACACATTCAATTTGACTAGGGGTCAAGACTCCTGGTCAAATTATTTTAACGTTGACAATATTTCGGAAACTGGGTGTGAGTTGGCAAACCAATGTTTTTATTTTAGACTATGTGTCTAGGCTATAATCTTACATATTAAATCTTTAAATTGTAACCTGACCAACATCCAGTATAAAACGAATTCGATGATAGCTTTCATATACTCTGTGTTTTTTTTATAAAACGATGTCACATTTTCAAAGCGGAGACACAAATAAGTATAATCTTTAAAGTAAGTCGCGGAGCGTAAGAGGCAATTCAATTTTAGCCGAGTGGCAGGAAGTGTGCTCCTGTGTCACACATTCAAGGCTGTCCTTGCATCTAGTGTATGAATTATTCAGCTTTATGATTCTGCCGAGAAAAGTAATTAAGTTTTCCTTCGTAGAGCTTCGCTTGTGGCCAGCTCTCTGTTAATTAATCATCCTACCCGTCGCTTTCTCCACTTTCAGAAATAGGTTAATAATGGTTGTCTTTTTCGCATCCTTTTTGCCGTTTCTATTATTGAATAAGCGAATAAATTGCTAAGAGTTTTAATTAAATGCAAAGTTCAGTTTTTGCTTTTGGTCGCGTTGTCCCACAGTAAAATTATTTTCATTAATGCGAGAAGTTTGTAGGCAAAATACGATTTAGCAAACTGTATGTTTATTGTGTCTACTTATTAATTGTTTTTTTAATTTATTGTTGACTTGCGTTCATTTTATGTAGGTATTAGTATTTAATGGTTCTGACTAGGTAATTAGGTATAAGTACAGTACGTGTACGTACGTGTACATGTTTCAATTACTATTACTGCACTGTTTTATTCATTTTGTTATTTACTTGCAATCTGCGAAAGAAAATATGATACAAAGTCTAAAATGACTCATATTTATTTATTAGCCACACAAAACAGAATACAGTCATTACAATTTAAAATTACATGCTACAAAGTTCGGTTCGAGACAGTATTCCAAAGACATGTGTGTACACAGCAAGACAATTTAAAAAGATAAAGTGCAGAATCAAAAATATAATTTTTAAATTTACTAAAAACTATTTAGAATAAATTACATAGGTATTAAATTTTGACTTAATTTACTAAATTAGGCTAAGCTTTTCACATAGTTTGTCTAACCCTTCTTTTGAAACTAACACTTCCAATCGACCAAGAAAATCACTTCCAGGCAATTCAAAATTGAACACGTTCGTTGCTGTACTGAGGTAGAAGCTCATTATAGAGACACATTCAGACGATAGGATTATAATATGACGTATTTTTTATATGCGTGTTCAAGATGAAACTTCTCAGATGCGGTTATCGACTTCTAAATGTAATGTTGAAGTTTAAGGATGACAACAATTCGGGCGAATCAATGATCCCATGTACGAAGACATATATAAAGACACATGAAATCGCTGCACTTGCGGCGTGATTCAAGAGATTGTAGCCCGAATTTCTCAAGCCTCTCATTATATGATATAAGCTCTCTGACAAGTCGAAGTCTGTAGCACGTTAGGAGTTAGGGTACTAAAACTAAAACAAAATCTTCTTTTTTACTTAAGGAATACGCATAACGTTATTTTAAAACGTTTTCTAACAACCTTCTTGGGATTATTTCAGTCCGTAGTACTCATAAAAAGATTTCAACGACTCAACGTTATACGAACGTTAAAAACAACAATGAGAAAAAACAACTAGAAAACATTAGAGTTAAAACGAAAAAAGATCAAAATATTTGTTTTAATTTGGTAAAAAGGTCTACGGGGAAACAGTGAATATCAATTAAGTATTCCGATGTTTTCCTGGAGAGTAACAATAGCCTGAGCACAATTACTCGTTCTTCATTAGTGAGAGACAAATCCTTTCACTAGTATTGCCCGTTCTAATTGCAGCATTAGGGGAACAGAATGAGCTATTGTAGAACGTTGTCTGTTGAATCTGTTTTATTTTTAACGCTCGGAGAGCTCACAACAGGGTTTTAGAGTTCGCAATGTTAAAGACCATTGTTCGTAACAGCAAACGTTACATTAATGAAAAAGTATTTCCGATCTCCCGCTATCCTTGCATAGTGTACAATACGATCTGCCGAGCGGAAAGAGTTTTCTGTAAGAAGTCAAATTAGTATCTTTCTACTTAGCTACTTTAATTATTCCTTTGCAAGTAAGTATTTAAATTGAGACTCGCTGTCAATGTCTAATAGCTATAGAATTGATTTATTTCCATTTCTATAAGTAATATAATATATGATTGAGCTTTTTTTTAAACGACGATTTCTAAAAATGAAACCTAGCTGGATCGATTTATCGCCCCCGAAAACCCCTACATACTAAATTTCATGAAAATCGTTGGAGTCGTTGCCGAGATTGAGATTATATAAATGTATGTATGTATACACAAGAATTGCTCGTTTAAAGGTATGAAATATAGATAAATATATAGATTTTATTCACACTACATTACCTACAGGTATACATAATAGTTTTGACTGCCTCTGGGATGCGGTGGGAGTGTCCGACTGCTACGCAAGAGGTCGTGGGTTCGATCCCTTCCCAGGATAAAACTTTGTGTGATGAGCACGATGGTTTATTCTGTGTCTGGGTGTTATTTATCTATAAAATGTATGTATTTAGAAATATATAAGTATGTTTATCGGTTGTCTAGTTTCCATAGTACGATCTCTGCTTAGTTTGGGATCAGATAGCTTTGTGTGAGTTGTCCCAAGATATTAAGATATAAGATATTTAACCTTTATTAAATGAATAAAAACACCACATACCAACATCTACCTATTTTGTTAAACCACGTAGAATATGAAAGTCAAATTCACAACTATAAGTAGTAAATATTGTTATAGTACGTATTAACGCAGCGCCATTTAGGCCGACGAGCACGAGCCGAGCTGTTTTCCAATTTGCTCGAAATGGCCAACTATTTGATGTACTGCACATGTACCATCGCTTACAGCATCAAAATAATGAATGAGCCTTTAATTTATAGGGCACTTACAACAGGCGTATACCAAAATAATGGCCGAAGCAGGGACCACGACGGATGTCTAAGCGGGCTCGTTTAGACGGGATCGGTTTAACTTAGCGCAAGCGGATCTCACGCTCCATCGCGTGTAACGCCCGTCGCTGGATTCGCGTCGGATGGAGCCCCTACTAATTTAGGATAAGTGCTCACGTAGAGCTCAACGATTCGGCTACGAATGGAAAATACCTTTGAACTACCGAGCTTCCACGCACTCCACGACAAATAATGATCGCAAAATGTTCAATATACGCCTCTAGCGGTTTTGATTACTCCCTGCAATTTAATTATAATGTATTAGTGCTAACTCTAATTGCAAAACAGACGAAATGCTCCGTAATATATGTTGATACATTGTCATTATAAATGCAGTTTATTTTACAGAAAATATTCTTTATTTAAACGAAACATTCTCCAGAAAGTAGGGTAGAGAACACAGATTGATCCTGTGATCAATAAGTACATCTTGAATTCCTAGTTGAGTGCACGCGGGACGGAACGTGAGTGCATTTTGTCGTCGAAGAAACCAGTGAAGCGTGCCCGCTGCATAAACACATGCCTAGAACTGAACAGCTAAGCTCCTCGCCACCCGCCACGCGACGCAACGCCAGATTTTTCTACTGGCTTTGAATATTGATGTTGTATAAACAATAGTGAAACCAGGAACATGTTTTCGTCACAGTTTTAGATGCTTCAATTGTTCTTAGATCGAGGGCACTTTCAAGTGTTTTACGAGATTCGAACAATTGGAATGAGAGAACTAAATCACAAAGTTTGGCCGAGTGGGACCTGTTGTCTTGTGACGGATACAAATTACTTAGTATTAAGTTTACTATTAATTTAGCCCTTGTTTTGATATTGGTAAGTGGAACAACGAGGTCTATCTACATAACTAAACATGAGTAACGACACATTCCATTTACATGGAATCACATTCTCGTCAGATATCAAAGATTTAATTATGAAGGTATTAAAGGATACACTGCTTAGGAACGCACATCACACAGTATACACCATCTGATGTTGCTAGTTATAAGTGCTTGCTCGTGTAATTGTGTCGAAATAAGCATTCCCTCATATGTGGTAGAGTGTTTCGCCAAAACTTTTTTATTCTGTAGTTACGCTTAGAACTGAGCTTTCATTTATCATATGTACCTTTATTACTGCGTAAGCATGTCTATTAATAACGAATTTGTACTGTACTCCTAAACACAGGCTAACTAATTAACCTAGTTAGGAAATGCAGACTGTAATATGTAAAATCTTATTGTTTCACTAATTGATGTACTACACAATGTATATTGTACTTAGTTTTATTAATTTTATAAAAGCTTCCTACAGCTTAAAAACGTTTTTTTTTAACTAAGTGTCCCTTAAATTATACTAGCTGACCCGCGCAACTTCGTATGCGTAAATTTTCCTCGTTTTTGCATTGCTGCTCCGGTCCTATTGGTCGAAACGTATTATATATATATATATATATATATATCGCGTTCAAACAAACAAACTCTTCAGCTTTATAATATTAGTATAGATTAAACATATTCTGATTAGGTTATATCATATTTTAAGTGCTCGTCTTAAAGCGAGTTGTTCGTTTTAACTATCAAAGAAAAACCTTAAGCAAAATTGTGAAGGGAAATAAACTTGATTTTAATTATGACGCTAAGGAAAAGTAAGTAGGTACCTACTGCCATGTTGATAACTAATAGACTAAACCAAGGTCTTTGGTCTAAACAGATGTTGCAGACACGAATATATTATGGTGAAAGTTGGCGCATTATTGCATATTCTGACCAAATTTTATTGGTGAGTGAGACGTGACGAGAAAGAAAATTACTTCACTGTGAACATCGCTCGAGCTTCAAAAGGTAAATTCATTGTGTTCGGCAGTTAATCTTAAATTCATTGTGGTGATGGGGGTAGTAAACGTTGGGCAATATAAAAAAAGTTATATATCTTATAATATTCACGCTATTAATATCTCGAGTTTTGAATTAAATTTGACCAAATTAAATATACTAGGGGGTATTTAATTTTAATTTTAGTCAAATTTAATTAAAAAACTGTTTGTATTGTATTCAATTTTTTCAAATGTTAAGTACCCTACAATTATACGATATGTAAGGGACCGTCTCCACGGAAAAGAGAATCACGGCGATATTATCGTCGTGTCACCTATTTCTATACATTCTCTTAGAACGTGTCTCCACACGTCGATATTATCGCGGTTACGACGAGTGGCTGAGTGCGAAAGAAACGTCATCGTAATGTCGCTGTCGCGCTCTCGCAGCGAGGGCTCTGTTAAACGCAAACGTCCCGCCTCGAAAAAGTGACGATCATCGTTGCGGACACGTGGCGATTCCATAACGAGTCGCGACGATAGGCTGGCGGAATAATCGCTCGTTCGTGGAGACTAACTGACGATAGTAGAGCGTATCGCCGCGATTCTTTTGCTCGTCGAGACAGCATTTATCCGCCGATATGTCACCACCTGTAACCAAAAGGTCCATTATAATTTCGTTGTTCATTAAAATATATACCTTTATTGAAGTAAAGACTTTTAGTATTAACTGATGTTGAAAGCCGAAGTGCGGTTACAACTAGATTTAACCCGCTTTGTGGGCCGTGCCAGTTTATGTGGTTTAGTCCAATTATGTGGTACCTGTTATGTAGTGTTTTATCGTTCTCTAGTCAAATTATGGTAGTATTGTATTATTATGGCAAATATTTACAGGTTAGAAATAGACTGGAACATCCTAAGTAAAATAAATTTAACAAAAAAAATGTTTTGAATATAACAGTATCTATATTTTTTTTTATTCAATATTTTCGATAAAAACGTAAACATAATACACTTAAGTGGCATTTAGCTGTAAATAAAAAGACTATAAAAATCTGAAAATAAAAGTAGGATTAAAAACACAAAACGAAGAAGATCGAAAGGTTGATGCAAAAATACCAAAAGTATTATATTTCTTGCAATACGGTTCTACATTATAATAAAATAATTCACAAAAGTTATAACGAAAGAAAAATGTTGCTTTTAACCGGAGTAAGAAGTTCTGCTTGAGGTTTTTGTGAAAAAGGTCTCTAGCCGTAAGCGATTTGGAGAAGAGCGAGCTCCTCTCAAAGGTTTTCTTTCCCTCGCCAATAAGATGGCCAAATATTCAGAATAAGTGCCAGTTTGATAATTCAGAGTGGTGTTGGAAACTTTTAACCTTTCAGTTTATCTAAGTAATTTTGACCCGTACTTTCTCGAGCACTTTGGAGTTTCTGCGCGAAGTGCCGCCGTTTTTATGGACAAAAAAAATGGAACATTATCCCTATTTTTACGTTTTTTGGCTTTAGTTACATTATTTATTTTGACACTTACTCATAAAACAAGATGAATATTTTTTCTGAAGTTTATTAGAGTGAAGGCGAAAAAGCATTTCTTATGAAACTTAGTAAGTAGATAAATACTTCTATTTTTTATAGCTATTATTTTTGACGTGGTAAAGTTAAGACGTTACCACGTCAAAAAAAAATCGATGACTACGAGGGTGCACGTACGAAAAAGTGGCACGTAGCACAATATTGATTGGTTGCTAAGCAACAGCGAATGGCGATTGCAGCGACATGCGATAAAATTGGAACTTACGTTGTTGACTGGTTGCTAAGCAACGTGAGTGGAGATATGTCTTCAATGTTTTCTTATGACGTTATCACGTAAAATTATCGTCCGGTAACCGACTTTACAGACAACCATTTTTTTTAACTGGAATTGTGCTTTACACACATGCCATAAATTATCTAATATTTTTATAAATATGGTATGGTAAGGAATGTTCTCCGAGAATATAATTAACAAAGTAGAATTAAAAATAAGCAAACGAGAAGTCTAGCTTTTAACATTTATTACAGCGAACGGAAGGCTAATAATAAAAAAAGTAAATCTTATAAACTGTCTGGTACCGGCGTGAGTTAAATAAAAACCTTGTAAAATAAGAGAAAATATACCACGCGTTTACGAAGAGGGTAGCGAGGTAATTAGTTATTTTTCTGTTTTCTTTGTTCAATGGGGTGGTGTTGTGGCTATTAGGTTGGTTCACTGTGGCGTTTCACTGGGTATCCCTGTAAATGTGGAGCCACACCAATTGCCTGGGGCACTTTCGTCGAGGCGTCGCAATTAACGCCTCAAAGTATTCGGGTTCGAACGAAATGCTCAAGGATCATAGCAAATACATTTTTAAAATGTCGACGTCATTGATGTTAGGGCTACTGGGCTACGGCACTTGTTAGTTAATTAAATGATATAACAAAGCAGTTGTTGAAACCCGACATTAAATATGCAAGTGCACGTCAACATGACCTGCTAATTTATAAATAGCTGTTAATTACTTTGTTGCTGTTATTGTCGTTATAACGCTTAGATGACAATAATTATACAGGGTGATATTTAATATACTAATAACCTGTCGGTCGTGACTTCTTTACATAACACTAAAAAACTTTGTAATATCAGTTTTGGAAAATATTTAATACTAGCTGTGCTCTGCGGTGTTACCCGCGGTTTATTAGCCTATGTGTTAATCCAGGGTGTCAGCTAACTGCATACCAAATTTTATTAAAATCGCTCTAGCCGTTTAGACGTGAAGAAGTAACAAACATACACACTCACATACTCACAAACTTTCGCCTTTATAATATTTGTGTGATTTTAACCCTTAATCACCTACCACTTGGTTTTGAAGTTATGATCTTAACCACCTACGGACTATTTTGTGACGTTTAGGCCCTAAACCTGACAAAGAAACATTGATTTGTGGATGTGTGGTAAATGATTGTGTGACAAAAGTAGGTTTAATTTGTTTTTAATTTTTCATTCAAAAAATATTACGAAGTCAGTTAGTGTAAAGTAAAGAAGCCAAGAGCAGAGTTATTAGTAGATTAAAAATAATCCTGTATAGTAGAAAGAAGTAACATCTGCATTTTATTCTACTTAATGAATAATACCTTTAACTTTACGGTGCAGATATGAAGGGAGATATAACTACAAATACCAAGCCCAGAACTTTGAAAATAAAATCATATTAATCAGATGGATAAAGTTGTGAGTTAAAAATCATTTTTAAAATATTTGTAAATATAGAATACCCACACTACGTTACTAACATTATTAATTCCTGTTATAAATGAAATGTAGACCAAAAGTTGGTATTCAATTTTTAAAAAAACCTACTTAAAAAATCAGATTTCAAAAGCGTTTGTCCTTTTTTGGTTAAGATGACAGGTTTAAGTATTTATCTGCCAAAGAAATCTAAAGAAGAGCTCTGGGTAATAAATACACCCTATTATAACGTTATCTTTATAAAAGCTTTATCGTAGGTTTTGAAACTATCTAAAACCATCAAATCCGGGATCATATTTCTTCGTATTATCCTCAAAAATACGCTTAGCTATAAATTCCAATATCATAGTGTTATTCACAGCGTTTCCATTTCATTCATTTCACAAACACCATTGTGAGTTACGAGCCTATTTTTTCAGCGACAACGGCTGGAACCCGGACAGTGGAAATATTAAATGTTAAGTCGAGTTGTTTGTACCCACCAGATATTCACGAAAATAGCTCGTAATAAATTGTATGGAGGTATCCTCAGGATCGCACCGGCCTCATAAACTTGACTATTACACTTCACCGTACTGTAATGGCTTAAGGTTGTATGAATTGAAATTGCTTTATTATTACAAGTGCTTCAAATAATCTGCGCTACCACAGCGCTCTCAAAATCCACGGGTGGCCCTCAGAACAGATTGTTGCTATTCAACAAATAATTGCTTGTTGAGTTTTTATTATGAAATGCTCAGCGTTTATAAGTCATTTTGATTTATGAGCATTCCTTGTTACAGGGACATAAAGTCAGTTATTAAATTGTGTAATACAGGAAATAGGTACCTATTCATGCATTTCTTTGTAAAGTGGTCAAATAAAGCCTAGAAAATTCGCTTAGTAGCTGTTTTTCATAGTTTTGTTTGTTGGTTTTGTTTTTCTTAGCACGAAAATAACAATTAACTGAAAATTTTACTGTTATCGCTCGTGACAAAAGTCACAGGCGCTAACAGTCAGCCAGACGTGCGTTTCAGGATTTCTTAGCTGCTCATAAGTAGCATAATAAGTATCTGAAGTAATTTTCTGCAATGTTTTAATAAAGTTGTAACATATTGAATTTGTAAAATCTTTTGGTTAGTATTTTGTTTACGAAATAAACAGCTTTCATCTATGACTACGGTCGTCTACGAATTAATCTAGCCTTTTGCACTGAAGTTGTAATAATAATAAAACGACTGAATACGTGGAGCAGGACCAGTCGTTAAGGCGATCTTTGGGGGACGCCTATTTCAGGAGGTTCAGCATTGGACGCCTTTCGGCTGAAACGAACGAACGAACTAATAATTATTGTTAACCTGAACAGTTTGTTTGTTTAAACTCGATAATCTCCGAAAGTACTTCATTGACTTCAATAAATGTAATATACTTAAAGGGTGAATCATCGATCTCTGCTTCTGAAATTTCTCTCCTGCATAATTGCTTCTTCCAAATTGAGCCAATCTAGTTCTCATTTTAACAGACATTAAATTACTGTACAATAGAATATTCCTTTTCATTTAGAGGATCCAAAGGTCGGATTAGCTTCTCACAAATTAGCCAGTGGCCAGAATGAAAACAGTGATTTTACGGTTAGCGATTTCTATTTCAGTTTCTAACAATAGGTTGTAGTAAGACTCCAAGGAATTACTTTGAGTATTAGCAAGTTATCTTATCGTCTTCGCCAGATGGCATGTCGCTGCCATATTGTTGTAAACCAACATTGTTTGAATGTCAAAAACGTTTAAACGTAAATTTGAATTTTGATTTGGTTTGAGTAATTCCTACGAGGTTTTGGAACGATTGTCGTTGATTAAGATTAATTTATTGGTAACATTGAACTTGTAAGGAGTAATAACTTTCAGCTAGTGTGTTTCAAAATTAAACTTGTTTTAATAATAACAGAACGAGTATATTATTATCTATCTTTACGTTAGGTTATAAACAAGCTGATCCTCGCAGCTGCTGCGTGCCTGTTATAAATGACCGATGTTCTTTTTTTCCCTCTTCTAAACTACTCGTAATATTATAAAGCTGAAGAGTTTGTTTGTTTGAACGCGGTAATCTCAGGAACTACTGGTCCGAATTGTTTTTTTTTTCTGTTGTGTACTCCATTTATCGAGAAAGTCTATAGGCTCTATAACATCACGCTACGACCAATAGGAGCGGAGCAGCAATGAAAAATGTTGCAAAAACGGGGAAAATTTACGCATATGAAGTTGCGCGGGACAGCTAGTCGGGGAATAAAATCCATTCTTAACTGACCTCGTCTCCTATTAATATAGACTACCAGCCCGTCAAATTTCAACTCAGTAGCTTTAAGACTTTGTGATGAATTCCCTACTAGATAGACCGACGACGCGACGACGTAAAGAAGGTCGCTTATATGAACTGAACTTTCGTGGCATAAATCGGCAGAGGCCTAGGCCGATAGCGGCGGATGATGACGATGATCCTATCGATTATGAAACGGCTTCTATTTCTTTTCGTTAAAAATGAAAAATATCAGATACCTATACCTACATACTTACATTAATTGTTTTTTTGGTAGGTTAGTTTAATTTTTTTTTCACAAACTAGCTTTTGCGCCACGTGGATGTTGGTAATCGTGATAAAGACTACCCATGTCCTTTCTCGAGACTTAAGCTATCTTCATACCAAATATAATTTCAATTGGTTTAGTGGTTAAAGCGTTAAAACGTAATAAACAAATAGAATAACTTTATAATATTAGTTTTTCCCGATATTCATCACACTTCAACCAAAAAATGGACGAATTATGTTATCGCTCGCGCTTTCGTCAGCGTGAAGGATTTTATCCCGTTATGGGTTGATGTTCACTTTCAAACATTGAAAGAGGTGTTTCTTTATCCACTAAGCCAAATTTTCGCTAATTTGACCTTAAAAGTGACGAAGTTACATACAAACTTGCAACCCCTATTTTTCTGTCTTACGGGGTGATTTTCCAAAAACGTTGAAACATGTGTTGCATTTTTAAATCTAAAAAGCTAAGTACAAAATTCCAAGATATAACTTGACGAAGTATGTTAAAAACTTGCAACCTTTTTTTTTAGAGATTGATTTTCCAAAAAAACTGAAATTCGTATTTCATTATTTTAAAATAAAAGTCAAATACTAAGTTTTACCAATCTTACTTTAAAACTGACGGAGTTTCATACAAACTTACAACCACTATTTTACCCCTTAGTGGATGAAGTTATAAAAGTTCCTTCTTATCGGATGCCTACATTATATAAGGAATACGTTCTCAAAATTTTACGCCCCTACAATCAGCAGTTTAGACTGTGCGTTGATCCATCAGTCAGTTAGTTAGTTAGAACTTTGAATTTTATATTTAAAGATAAAGGATATATTTACTTACATAAACTACACAAAAACCTATTTCAGTTTCAATACAGGCATTTTCTTTTAAATCACAGGCAATCACTTATATTTTATTTATACATCAGATTAAACAATCTGCGGGAGTAATTCAATTTACTCCACAAATACGCGGGCATCGGAGGCTCCAACTCGATAATTTAGACTTATTTATTTACTAGATATAAAGCAAGGATCAAAGAAAACAACAGTCTTCTACCGACAAGAAATGTTAGTACTTTTCTTACCAACTTATTCGTACCTTTTGCATACAAATTAGAAGTTTTAATTAATTAAAGGAGTTCATGTTGCTAATTTAATTATAACTAAGTTCATGAATTTATTTCGACGTAACAATTGACAATATTCGAGACTTTTCATATTATGTAGGCTGCAGTCTAATTAATGTGACAGTTCAAGTTTTCGTGATGTTAGATAAAAGTTGAGGATTGAATTTTAATGAACTGTTTGTCATAATGTCACATTTCATATATATAATGAGTAATTGGTGCTTCTTTGTTCCAGAGTTTAAGGGTGGGGTTTTCATTCTTTCATACTCGCCCATAGTTAGCTAGTTCTCATGATCGCGCATTTTGCGCACAAGGCTGCTCGATCATACGAACGCTTAATTGTTAATGAATGTCTTGATTTGCGTGATTTATATACACACGTTTATGTGCCATCTGAATGTAACTCTATTTACCTTTGTTCGGCTCTTGACTTCTTTACATTACACCAAATAACTCCGTAATAGAATTTTTGAAAGAAAAATACAAATTAACCCTTCACCCCCTTATCTCCCTTCATATCTGCACCGTAAAGTTATAGGTATTATTCATTAAATATAATAAAATGCAGATGGTACTTCTTTCTACTATACAGGGTTTTTTAATATACTAATAACCCTGCTATTGGCTTCTTTACTTTACACTAACTTACTTCGTAAAATTTTTTGAAAGAAAAACTATAACAAATTAAAACTACTTTTGTCACACAACCATTTACCACATATCCACAAATCGATGTTTCTTTGTCAGGTTTAGGGCCTAAACCTCACAAAATAGTCCGTAGGTGGTTAAGATCATAACTCCAAAACCTAGTGGTAGGTGTATCTATATATCTGTATATATGATATTAGCTGTCTCGGCGAACTTTTCTTATCACCTCGATTTTATTTTCGTGAATCGGGTTTAATTGTGTTTTCAAATATACAAATATACACACTAAATTAAATCCCAATAATTCCAGCCGTAAGCGGCTGGAATTATTTAGCTAGCTAAGGCAGGAGTTAGGTGATAAACACACGTACAGAAAAAATATATGTAAAGACAGAAAATACTCGATCGTTACTAATGTAGGCAATGAATAACCAACAGTTTGTAGAGTAAGTTGGCAGTTACATTAAACTGGCCCTTAAAAACTATTTATCATGTTGTGTATAAAATTGTTATGTCTTTAAATTAAATTCATAATATCGCTTTAGGAGCAATTGCCAAAGCTCGCTTATATAGTTTGTGTTTATTAATAGTGCAAGGAAACACTGTATAGTCTTCAGTGTAGCTATTCTATCTAAACCACTGCATAATTACGCACTACGCTAGGAGGAGCGGTCCATGATTAGTCCGCTACGCACGTAATCAAGGATCGGTGAGAGATACACACAAACAGACAATGAGAGGCTTAGAATATCCAATGGTGATACGCGTCCATTTACTGTCTGAATATAATGCGAAAATATGATGCTACAGTAATGTGATTATATACTATTTTGGGATGTGGTTTTGGGGTTACGTATTGGGGTTACGTATTGGGGATTATTACATAATTAGCTTAAGAACATGGCGGCCAATTCATGTATTTAAATACATGAATTGGCCAGCAGTGCAGTAACAGTGCAGTTGTAGATAAGTTTCGATTAAAACGGCCATTTTTTTATTCTTGTAACTTTGAAATCGCATCGAATGCGCTTGCACAACTGACGTACCGTTCTAAAATGCTGCTATTGCGCTCTCGAGGTGTACTTGACGCAATCGTATTTGAGATCGATCCCAAAGCTACAACAATACGAAAATTGTCGTTTTAATTAAACTTAAATGCAACTGCACTGCTTTAAATGATTGTATTGAATTAGCCCCATGGTTTGATTTCAAATAGGTAATTAGTATAGAAAAAAATATATATATTACATCAGCTTTAGTCTGCGGCTCCGCCTTCGTGATGTCACGATAAAAACTTCCCCAGGACTAAAACTATCTTCATAAAAAAATCATCTAAATCAGTTCAGTAGTTTAAGCCTAAAAACTGAGACTTGAGACTGAGTTTCTTTCACATTTTTATTATTAGTTTAATTTATGTAAAGAAAACCACCGAAAATCACTAAAAAGTATTTATGCTATCGAGATAGTCTGGAATTGAGTTGGTATACCTAAAGGTGCGTATACACTTGAGCATTTACTTGTAACAGAACGTCGAGCATTCGCTGTTGTTAAATTTTCTCGAACGATACTTCGAACATGACGCTCGTTGTTTTGTTACAACGTGGACCTCTGGATAAGTGGCATGAACTCTAATCGAATAGAATGACGTCATTGCGCGCGCAACACTGTAAATACAAAAATTGTTAATATGAGATTAGCAGTTGTGCGCGCGCAACGACGTCATTCTGACGTCATTACATTCGATTGTCATTCTATTCGATTAGTTGAAAACTTGCCACTTGTCCACAAGCGCTGATTTTAAAAACCAACGAGCGTTTTGGTACAAGCGTGTGTGGCGGGAGAAGTGTAAACGTTTACTTGTCTTACAGCATTTACCTGTAGTTACATCGAATACAGCGTCTAGCATTCGCAAGAACGTTACATTACATAGAAATACTTTAGGAAACTGAGCATTTGCATGTATTGTACCATTCGTTAGAATGTTACATTACGAGTACATTGTAATACTTTAGCAAATGCTCAAGTGTATACTCACCTTATCAGTGAGTTTAAAATAGGTTTTAGTTCAGTATAGCTTTGCTGTATCTTATTAAGTTAACTATACTTATTTGTTGATGGTGATAGATACCTAAATGCTTTCACATTTAGGTGTACGTAGAATCCTACACTGAAATTGTAACAAAATACAAATGACTGATGTCACATTTCTTATTACGAAATTTTCAACGCAATCGAAACCCTCTCTTTAGATCGAAAACGAAATCCTTTGATACAATTTTCTTTCCGATCAAATTTGCGTGAAGCGATGTGTATAATATTGTAAAATATTTGAGGATTCCTTTTGATATCACCAATATGAACTAATAGTATTGGTGGGTTCGATTCAAATTAACTGTATAAACATTTATATAGATGCTTTCAAGCTGTTTATGATGTAATTATGCTTAAATTGAATCTACATTTTAAGGCTTGGCTACGCTTAAACGAAAATTGGCTAAGAAAAAATCGAGCAGCCAATGCAGTGCTGCAATATTCAAACCTTACAATTTATCGTCGCACGTGGATCGCCTCAGTTAAAGCCAACAAATTCCTGTTAGGGATAAAGATCATTAATTTCGACATAAATCAATGTTACCTACAAGGAACTGTTTTTAATATTTACCACGCAAACCATTCTTATACTATTATTAAATACTTAGCTGATAACCGTCTTAGGTGTCTTTCAAATGTTACTAATCTAAGGTAAGCTTTTCCACATTCATCCGTACGAACATACAAAGAAATGGAAAGGATTTTCGTAACAAAGAGGGCATCTGCGGTATTTATCTGCTTTGTAAAGATTCCACAGGCCCCTTAGCATTGGAA
Organism: Herminia tarsipennalis; assembly: GCA_945859575.2. Classification (NCBI taxonomy): domain Eukaryota; kingdom Metazoa; phylum Arthropoda; class Insecta; order Lepidoptera; family Erebidae; genus Herminia; species Herminia tarsipennalis. Next base: position 13,903,018 of record OX243836.2, on the reverse strand, counting down.
TGCGACGTAATCTCGCTCTTTCCTTTTTCCTCGATCGCTCATTTGCAAATACGTGAAGTGCGAACGAAACGGACCCCATGGGAGATGTTATCACGTCCTCATAGTACCGGTTGGTCTCAAATTACCCGACGAACACAATACGTGAAGTCTCCCGACACAACTTTATTTTTAGAAATTCTTTTGTAACGGCTTCCACTGATTCTGACGGTCTTTAATCAGAACGAAATGGACCTCTACTATTTACTAATGGACTTGGTTAACTAAAGATTTGTTCGGATACTTTGAAATTCTCAAAGATCCTTGAAAGCTCAGTTGAAATGTATAGATACTTACCTTTCAACCTTCTACCGAGATGGGAGAGTGTAGTTTTCATTTTATTTTTTTCCTTAGGTAATGTTTAATACATTACCTAAGCAAAATAAAAAATGATTTAATTTGATTAAGGCGAAAGTGTAGTAAAGAAAATGTGTGTGTATGATAAAAAAGGTTATATTTTTAAGTAGACATTCATAAGAGAATTTCAAAGTCAAAGCCAAAACTCATTTATTTCGTAAAATTCCCTCAAAAACTATTTCAAAAAGTTAGAAAAAAATATGCAGTTACCGCAAGAAATTAATATAAAAGCATCAAAGCAACCATAAAATATGATTTAAAAAACTTTAAGCATACTTAACATAATATTCCAACTTACAGAAGAAAATTAATTAGGTTTACTGTTAATAATTATTTTGTAGAAGGGTAATAACGGGATACAGTGAATAACACCGAGAGCAGCGCCCCCTAGAGGCCAGTCTTGTTAATTAATCGCCTAACTACCCGCGTCTCCGTCTACTTTAGTTATAACCAGTATCGCTTGTTATGAAAAATTATTTTGAAATTTCTGTAGTACTTTGATGGTCCATAAATGTATATGTTGGCTATATCCTTTTCTTATTGTAGCTCTATTTGTCCGTAACGTTTTCATATATTAAGTCGCTGAATTGATGACGAAATGTGGTTTAGAGATAATTATTTTGAGTCCCGGGAATAAACGTGGGAAAGCTAGTTTAAAATAAATTAATTCTTTCTAAATCTGCAAATTTCGCCTTAGTGTGTTCTTTGCAATGGAGTTTTTTTTTATTTAGGTTTAAAAACTCAAAAACTTATTTTTTTTTGGGTTTCGTAGTAAACAAGGAACCGTCTGTCAGTCCGTCCACAGCTTAGCTCAGAGACTGTTAGTACTAGAAAGCCGTAATTAGGCATGGTGGATATACATTTTACTAACGCTGACAGTGTTAACATAAAATCGCCTATACATAAACTAGGGATGTGTTTTTTTCTCACCGGGGATATACTGGGTGGCGCAAAAGTAAAGACCCTATTTGGTTCAGCTATAACATTTTTTCTAAATTAGAAAACTAGATTTAGATTTTTTTAAATGTATATTTGTGCCATTAAATTTCGTACCATTAGGATTTAAAGATGATGTCTTTTAAATGGTGACCTCCAGAGTTGATACACATTTGAGCCCTATTTATGACATTTTGCATAACTTGCCGTAACACTTCCTGCGATATGTTCGTTATTTCTTGACGAATGTTTTCTTTTAGAGCTGCGAGAGTCTGTGGCTTGTTCACATACACCCGAGATTTCAAAAAACCCCAAAGAAAGAAGTCTGGACTGGTCAGATCGGGTGATCTTGCAGGCCAAGGCAAATCGCCAAAACGAGAGATAACTCGGCCTGGAAAAGCGTCCCTCACTAAGTCCATAGTGTCGCGCGCTGTGTGTGCCGTAGCGCCGTCTTGTTGAAACTAGATGTGCTCCAGCCCCAATTCGTCCAAACTGGGTATCAAAAACTCACGTAACATGGTTCTGTAGCGTTCTCCAGTGACAGTTATCGCATTGCCTCCAGCGTCTTCGAAAAAATAGGGTCCGATCACTCGGTCAACACAGATGCCACACCATACAGTAACTTTTAGTGGGTGTAGAGGTGTTTCTTGAATAATGCGCGGATTATCAGTGCCCCAGAACCGAGTATTCTGCTTATTGACATGCCTTGAGAGATGGAAATGCGCTTCGTCACTTATAACCAATTTTGAAGGAAAATCATCCTCTTCAAGGTTGAGGTTTATGACGCGCTGGCAGTAATCTAGACGAGCTCGGTGGTCAGCAGGCAGCAGCTGATGAGTCATTTGAGTTTATACGGGAACATCTTTAAGTCTTTCACAAAAATACGCTGCAGGGTCCGTCTGGAAATGCCCAATTGCGTGGCACGTCGCCTCGTTGATGTTTCTGGACACTCTTCCACATCTTCGCGCACAGCATTGATATTTTCAGCTGAACGGCCTGTTCTTGGTCTCCCAGACTTAGGTCTATCCAATGTTGAGCCAGTTGCTTCAAGGCGTGTGGCAAAGCGTCGAATTGTGCGACCAATCGGTGCCGGACGGTGGGGAAATCGTCGACGAAATTCACGTTGTGTTCTTATCACTGATGAATTATTCCGTAAGAACATTGACACAATTATTCCACGTTCTTGGGGAGTAAAACGGTCCATGTTTATTTTCAGTGTATTTTACATTTGTTCACTACACAATTTTCAACAACAGAATGACAGAAAATGTCATATAAAAAAAAAAAAGTATTTTCTTTAGTGCCACTACTTTTGCGCCACCCAGTATATAGGGGGTCGTTGGATTGGTCTTAAATAAATATTTACGGGATGGAAAGACTATTTTCCGATTTAGGGATCCGTTTGTGAAATATTTAGCTATAAATTGCCTATTTTGCTAATGTCAAATGTAGATACACCGCACTCTGCGAGCTAAATAGTTGTTTTTGGAAACGTGTACATTTATTGAAATTAAAAAGACAACTATCACAGCTAATAATGCTTTACAAGTTTACAAGTAATAGTCGACCAAGAAAAAATGTTCGTACAAATTCCATTGAAAATTAATTTATTATACCGTTGCTAGTAAGTAAGTATGAAACAAAAACTCCTTTATCGTGGTAGAAAATTACTAGACCCTACTCTACTACTCTGCTACTACTCTCCTACTCTACTCCTACTCTGCTACTCCGACATGCACTTTTCCGGTTTTTTTTGTATAAAATACCTAAAGGAACAGCCGAAAAAGTCAACATTGGAAATGATGTACAAAAATTTTAAAGTTTAGGTGAAATCACAGTGTCGAGTGCGAGGGCCTCGCGTGCAGGAAATGATAGAAGAATTTGAGGTTTAGTAACTTAGTCCCGGTTAGATGGTTCCATTCGGAAGTCTCGGGTTCGATTCCTGGGTCTGGACTTCAAATTTTTCTATCTTTCAAAAATGCAATAATTGTATGAAATCACAGTAGTTAAGTAGGTTGTATTATATACTCTTGAAGTAAATAATGTGGCAAACGCGAGTATTTTTATGACTCAAGTAACCTACTGTATCTATGTGCAGTGAGAAGCATGGCATCTGTGAACAATGTCCAAAATTTTGAGATGCTTTTTTACTACTTTGGAAACATTTAGTATTATTTCTAAAATGTAACAATGTACAGGGAAAGTACCTTAAATTTTGTAGATGGAATATTTATCTGAAAGACGACTTCATATTGATTTTAAAAATAATTCGAACTGCATTCAAATTTTTTTAAATAATTGCACGTCTGGACCGGAAATCAAATCCGCCTAATGGGAAAAAGTACCATCTTGTATTTATATAAGGTAGTCTGACCCCGTGTGTGTGTGTGTGTGTGTGTGTGTGTGTGAATAACCAATGTATAGGTATATTAAAAAGTGAATACATATAGGTATACACAACTACCTGACCCGCGCAACTTCGTATGCATCAATTTTCCCCGTTTTTGCAACATTTTTCATTGCATGATGATAGTGTATGATGATGTAGCCTTTTTCGATAAATGAGCTATTCAACACATTTTTTCAAATAAACAAACAAATTCTTCAGCTTTACAATATTAGTATAATTGAAGTAATTTTTATAGGCATTTCTTGCCAAAGACTTTACAAATACAATAATTGCATTTTTGAAAGATAGAAAAATTTGAATCCAGACTCAGGAATCGAACCCGAGACTTCCGTAGCCAAACCGGGGCCAGAAGCGAACCACCTATCTGGACTATGTTACTAGATATCAAATTCTTCTATCTCTTAATGCTTACGGGTTAGGCCCCCGTAGCGACATCTAGTCGGTAGTTAAAGAACTATCACGGCTTTTGTTAATGCTTCGTTACAGAGAGCATTTTAACAAATTATGATGACGCAGGCCGAATATTGAAGTAATTTTTATAGGCATTTCTTGCCAAAGACTTTACAAATACAATAATTGCATTTTTCAAAAATGCAATTATTGTATTTGTAATATTAGTATAAGTTTTACATGGGAACGAACGCGTATAAATTAGGTAAAGTAATTACCTTATGCTTGGCGATACGACCGGGTTACACCGACCTTGGTCACAAGCTGACTAAGCACGGACTGACAGTTTGTGACCACGGTCGGTGTGACACGGTCCAAACGTCAAGCATAAGGTTAACACTTTACCTACTTTAAATTCGTTTATTCCCGAGTTAAATTGTGTAAATAAGTAATCAATATCTTCTGAAATGTCTAAGTTTATAAATAATGAATAATTATTTATGGAAATATTATTCAATTATAAAATTGAAGCTATTTTGTAACTAAGACTTTTTTTTCAAATAAATCCTTTTTAGTATTAAACCTTTTATCTGTTCAAGGGTCTTAAAATAAACCTTTTGTATTCGGCAATCATTAGACCCGGTTTAATATTTTGTTTCAGAATAATTTAGAAGCTACCCAGAATATATATGTGCCTGTCTCTCAAAATTGTTCGTTCTACGCTCGTGTAATGGCCAAGCGACATTTTAGATTTTCTGTACCATAAAAGTAATTACTAACCTACAATGTTATATGATGATGTGTAACAAACTTTGGTAGGCTCTTATTTTTATTATACCAAATACACACACAATAGTACACACTTTCCTATTGTATTATTTAAATATTGACAACTATTATACTTAAAATATAGTTATTTTCTGCGACAGTAAATCAACCGGCGAAAAAAACTTCACATCCACATTTTTTAAGTAAAATCAAATCAATGATTGTTTGTAAAAGCTCAAGAGAAGAAGCTGCAAAAAAACTAATTGACTACTCTTTTATAATCAACATTACAGAAGGTTTTATTCTCAGAACAGATTAATTACAGATGGTGGGTAGGTACTACTTATTTAATAAATTGATATGTAACTGCAAACTTTTGCCGCAATCGCAAAAAAATGAGCTTAGAACTTTACTATTTGTTGTTACTTTTTAGGATTCCGTACCCCAATAGGAAAAAACAGAAACCTTATTAGATCACTTTGTTGTCCGTTCGTCCGTCCGACTGTCTGGCAAGGCCCTTTATCTCGGAAACACGCGGTGGTATTGATTTAAAATTTAAACCATGTACTCAGGTTGACGGTCCCTTGAAGCTGTGACAAAATCAAACTTATTAGTTAACGTAAAAAATTAATACGATTTATTTAAAAAACGAGGCTCGATTCTTGAACTATTTATAATATTAAGTACCAACAAATTTATATGGAACCCGCGGTGGGCGAGTCTGTTTTGTAATAAGTTAGGTTTCTACTCATATTTACTTGATAATACGTTAATGCGTGACGCGGCTCAAGTCACACCTCGCCCTTATAATCTCACACGCGTGACATAAAAAGCAATTACGAAGGCTACATCAACCAGCTATGTTCACGTACGTGATAATAATGTCACATTATATCCGGTGATTATAACAATATTTTAGGATTGCTCTCGGTTGTACATTTTCGTAATCACAGAGTTTGCAGTAAATGTTGTCCTACGAAAATTACCAACGGCGACTTGTTAGGTTTTTATTACTTTTATGATGAGATAACTGATAACGTAAGTTCCTCGGACGCGTGTTATCAGTTACATTGCAGGAACTTTTATTGTCTCATGAAAATTGCTTTCGTTTCTTATGATTACAATTAAACAAAATAATAACTAGTAATCGTACATTTTGCTACTAACTTATACACTAGGTATTATGTTCTAAAAACATATTTCTGTAACAGAAAATATAGAGAAAATCGACCAGTACAGAACATTGAAAATAGTATTTACAATTTCAAAACGAGAATTGGCTCAAAACTTAGTAAAGCAAGCTTCGAAGTAGACTACAAAGCAAGTTAAGGGTGTGCTTGAAAGAAAAGTGTGAGAACAAAGAGGTAAATACATAGTAGTAGGGTAAGACCTAATCTTTTTATATAGCTGTATTGAAAGAAGCTTTCTCTTTTTGCAATCAGAAAAAGCTAACCTTGTCCTTTTTTCCGATGCGGGTAGCGTCTGTGTGGATCTAATTTAAGATCTCAGATAAAAAATCCAGTTTTGTATCATTTTATTTTAACTGAACAATGTCTACGAAGTATTTTGTATTGCATATGAATACGACCTTGAAATGATTTTCTAGCATGTATAGAAAATATTTTCTTTGTTAGTATGCATTTATATTTATTATATTAGTTTGCCTAATTTTTCACAAAAGAGTACTGTTTGCCTGTTTTATTCAAAGCTAGTAATCTATAGCAATACCTATACTTTGGCTGGGTCAAATTGATTGGCACAATTCGGAAACATTTTAAAAATAATTACTAAGCATACAAAACAAAACGATTATTTCGATTTTGGCAATCGAAATAATCGTTTTGCTTGATTTTATTTTCCTTGAAACCAAACGATTATTTCGATGTCCAAAATCTAAATAATTAATTTATTTTGCATGCTTAGTAATTATTTGGCCTAATAACATTTTTATGAAAAATTAACCACCTGCAAGGAAAAAAAAATCAAGCACAGCCCCGAATACAAATTTCGCTTACTTATCCCTATGTATTGTCTCTCTGGTGTTTTATAAATAAATAAAATAAAAAAAAAACATGTTATTTCGGCAATTTAAATATGTTAGTTATCATTAGAACATGCTATGTTAGTATCTATTTTGACACGATTTTCGTAGCCGTTTTACATCTTAGGACAAAGTTTATAATAATAGGCAAGCCATAACGTCCCGCTAATACCCTGCAAGATGAAGTTGGAGCTGTCCCTCAGTCCAAAAAGCAACGACACCCTTTTTGTTTCGCATGATTGCATAACAATCATTCACTTGCGCCTGTGCAAACATGTTAGATACACTGCAATATCGGAGCAGTCCCATCAGCATCCTAAAGGGATTATTATACTGAATTCTCAGCGTGTCCATGGCACGCCGCGTGTAGTTGGTGCAGAAGCTGCACGTATAGAAAACTTGGCAGTATGCGCTAAACAGTGTTACTTTTATTAGCGTACTACATCGTCCAAACCTTCGAGCCAACATATCGCAACGTACCGCCAACGCTCTGCGTTCTCTCTCAATGTCTACTTCGTCCTTAAGGCAATCGGTTACAAAGTGTCCGAGATATTTAAATTGTGTAACACTTTTTAGTTCCATCTCGTTAAGTTTGATACTGGTTATAGAAGATGGACACTTTCCACTCTCTGTACTGAAAACCAAGTATTCACTTTTCCGAAGGCCATGGAAATGCACATATCGTTCACAAATCTGAAGTGGCATCCTGAGCGCTCTGATCGTGGCGCTCAGCAGCACCATGTCGTCTGCGTAGCTGATATTATTTACACTGACGTCCTAGACTCGACAGCCAGTCATGCTGAGTTTAACAATCAGGTCATTGATAAACTGGTTAAAAGCTAGCGTTAGAAACGTTTTATACACTAAAAAAATACCAGAAAAATACGAAATCAAATAGCGAACATTTAAATCACGAGCTACCGAGAAAATCGCGAATATACATGCATACATACATACTTACATACATAGGTATATGGGGCATACGGGTTAAACAGAGAACCGCTTTTTTTAAGGTAGTTAAAAATGGCTGGGGTGGTCGGACAGAAAATTAAAAGTGTTTTTCTAGTAACTAGAAAAAACGTGGCCATCCGTGTAATTTGAACACTATTTCACCTTTACAATATTTGTAACGTCTTTCAGAGTAATCGCGGATTATTCGGCAATAATGTTAGGGCACTGGCTCGTTTGTTTCCCTCGTAGAGGGCCAGTAATGAAGGTTGCTGCGTCAGTGAATTTTCTACGGCGTATTACCCACTAATAGTGCTCGGATTCATCCCATCCCTTACTACCGCCTATCGTGTGAGTGAGATGGACTATTGAAAAGTAAATACTGTCTAATACCTACCCTTGTAGAGCGCAGAATATTGTAAAACCAGTCACGTGCCACGCCGATCTAATTTACCGTTCCCAAAAAGTGCTACTAGCATTTCAACAGCCAAAATTAGTTCGTACATTTGGTGACTTTAGTTTTCGTCGGTACTGTATTCGAATATTTAGTACCCGAACAATAATTTTTCATCGAGTTTTTTAGAATGTCGTTTAATTGTTATTCTACACTGGATCGTATTCTAAACTTGAATTCCTGGACTGTTTAACAATGACTAACGGTTCGTGAAAAATCGACAAAGCGAATATAGCATTTATAATTAAGTACTATTTGTTTCCTCAGTGAGGGTAACAACATAGACAACGTAGTTTTTCTTTAAATAAATGATTACTGTGAACAGGTCCGCAATTTCACTGAAATATTGACGTAATAAAGTCTGCAATTTTAAAAGAGTAATGGGAGATTCCAGGTGGCTGCGATCACTATTGGGAAATAAAATGAAGCAAGATAAGCAAATAGGATTTCTGAATGCAATTGAGAGGAAAAATATATATTTATTGCGGTTTTGGAGCCGTCTCTCTTTCTGTGGGGTATTAACAAGGACGCAAAGAAGTTTTCTTTTTAAACTACTAATAGCGTTTGCTATCGTCTTTAAAGAGCTTCCTTCTGAAGCTACATTTTATGTTTATCTTATAGAATAGTCTCTCATTAATCGACTTTGAAAGCAAAGTTTATGCTGCTTTTTTTCTTTTAAAAGGGTGGCTTTATTTCCAAGTCGTAACTTCGTAAGTGATTAATTAGGAGAAGTTTTATTTTGTAGAAGATTGCCATTGGTAACAGATGAATCTAAAGCAACATACAAAGCAACAAAAATGTTGTGGGGGACACGGTGTCATGTCCCTCCAGACCCGAAAAAATCCGGCATTATCGTTCCTGTTGGGAAGCAGTTCGAAGGTTATCTTTGGAAATGTATAGTTTAGGTACATTTTTTTTCTGTAGACAGAAGGCGCTTAGATATAAGCTCTGTGTCGCGAGAGTCTTCACAAAATAAAATTTATGGACATATAGTACCTACACCCAGACACCGAAAGCAGAATTGCAGTGCAATCCAGTTTGTCAATCGAACCTACGATCACTTGGGTAGCACTTATAACTGTTGTAATTTTCGTGATGTGTATTTATTACTTAACATTTGTGTGAAGAGTGTGTCAACGATAGTCTGTTAGGCAGTCATTTTGATCGTCGGCGCTGACGCATCAATATGTAGGTATGCGGGGCCGTCAGCGTCACTCAAAAACGTTTTATTAAATACATACAAGATATATACAGATGTGTCAGCGTCGACGATCACCATGACTGTAAAATCAACCTTATTTAGAACGTTAGACACGGCAGAGTTCACAAATAGCGCTATTTTCCCTGATGTACTCTGAATACGCAATCATAGATACGCTACATCAACTTGTTCCACGACTGTCGGTGTGTTAATCTGTAAAGGGGAACTAGTTCTGTTCATTCAATTTATGCAAAGAAACTTGCTTTACATTATCACTTCTTCTTTCAGTAAAATACAACGTAGATGCTACTTTAATACAAAAGCGAATAACAGTAACTTTACATATCAAAATCCGATTAAAGTACATTCTACGTATCGCTTGCTTCGCATTTGGGAAAGCCGTAGCACTAGCAGCAATGAGTTATGCGGAGCACATATAACGCAAACGATCGGCTGTGCCTCGCCGCATACGAGATGTGCAAATTGATGGAATACAAATGTTCCGCCCAATGTTCAGGTATACCGTTCAGGGTACGTTTGGAGCTCAAGATATTCTGACCAAACTTGTATTGTTTATATGAAGGTACTTTTCGATTCATGATTAAAGGAATGTGTCCAGTAAAATAAGGGTATCTAAATATATCATTTTTAAAATGATGAGGAAACAATAATAAAGTAGGTATCTATTACGAATTTTTAAGGCAGAAAAGGGGCTTAGTAAGCATTTAAATGTTTTTGCTCACCGCTTTTACTAGTTAATATCTTAACAGATAGCTATAGTTTTTTTTTAAATAAAAGATCTAAAACTTTCACCCGACCTAAAGATTGTTTGACATGGTGGGGAATTAGTTTTTGAAACTAAAAAATTGCTTGGAAATAAAATACACGGCATTATCTTTAGTAAATTAGAAACTCCAACGAAACAACTAATCTTTTTTTCTATTTAGTACCTACGACATAAATCAAAAGCATTGGAAAATTCTTATCTGTATACCAAAAGGCATTCAAAACATAATACCCAGTACAAAACTCGCGACTATGTACTAGTTAGGCATAAATCTTCCACTACGTGTACTTTAATTGCAGGTACTAAATCCGCTACATTATTGCCGTAGGCAGTTGAAACGTTCAGTTCGCGATATTACTGTTTAGAATTATACGTAAGTACGTTATGTAACTAACAAATCTAAAGTACTAATAAAGACGAGTATACTTGTATACTAAGTAATATCCACTTAAGAAAAATAAAGCTTACTGTTTGAGTCTATTTATTTATTCAAATTCAAATTCTTTATTGTACACAAAAAAAAAATATACAAACAATAAATACAAAATAAAAGTAAATATGTACAAAGGCGAGCTTAACTCAAAATTGAGTTTTCTACCAGCAAACCTTTGAGCTCTAGATAGTAGAAAGATAAACTTATAAAAGTAGTCGGAAGTGTAACAATAAAAGAAAAAAAAAAAAGAAAAAATAGAAATTAAACCATATGTATAAATAAACAGTAAGTACATACTTACATACATAAACGTATGTTATTTCAAAATCATAAAATATACCTAAATAAATACATATAATATATATATACATACCAGATAATACATACACTTACATATTACTATTACATAAATAAAATATTATAATACATACTTAATTAGATAGAGTGAAAATATTCTTTTGTCCTTTTTTTAAAAACGTTAAGAGAGAGGCTGTCACGTAAAGGGTGAGGAAGAGAATTCCAAAGCCTCACCGCTTTTATGGTGAAAGAGCTATCGTAACAGCTGGAGCTGTGAGCGGGAGTACTCAATAGAAGAGAGGAGGCGGAACGACAGGGTTTACCCCTGGGAACAAGAAAATTGAAGCGTTCACGTAGATAGGAAGGAGAGTTAGGATTGTGAAGAATAGTATAGAGAAGAGAAAGAATGTGTGAGTTACGACGCTGCCGAATCGGTAGCCACTTTAGATTTTTCCGAGATTCGGACACATGGTCGTATTTACGTAATCCGAAAATAAAGCGGATACACAAATTCTGCAGACGTTCGAGTTTGTCAACGAGTTCCTCCCTAGCATCCAGAAAACAAACATCGGCATAGTCTATGTGTGGAAGTAGAAGAGATTGAGCAAGAGTAACTTTAGTTTGGAACGGTAAGAACTTCTGAAGACGTTTGAGAGATTGAAATGAGGAAAATAATTTCCTACTTATTTCCGTAATGTGGACATCCCATGAAAGATTTGAGTCTATAAAGACACCAAGATTTTTTACACTTTTTGTAAACGGTATATTAACTCCATCAAAAAACACTTGAGGAAGATTCTGGTGATCCAACAAATTTAACATATATCTGCCACCAATAATAATAGCTTGAGACTTATCTGGGTTGACTAGAAGTCCAAATTTTTTAGCCCATAAACTTACTTCTTCAAGGTCATTATTAATTGTAGTAACAGCACCAGTAATTTCATCAGCTTTAAAGTGACGATACAGTTGCAGATCGTCTGCATAGAGATGATACTTTGAAGATAGGACCTTTGTAATAGCATTTATAAAAATGGAGAAGAGAAGAGGAGAGAGAACACCACCTTGGGGTACGCCAGTGGTTAAATCTCGCCATTCAGAGAAAAGATCATCACAGCGAACAGTCTGTGAGCGACCCCGAAGATAGGAATTAAACCAGGACACTGCAGAAAAAGAAATATTCAGAGAAGCTAGGATGCCTAAGAGAAGGTCAAAGTCAACTGAATTGAAGGCACTGCTAAAATCCAAAAGAACCATAATGGTCAGTTGTTTGTTTTCTATGGCCAGTCTTATATCATCAGTTATTTTAATAAGGGCAGTTACAGTGCTGTGACCACGTCGAAAACCAGACTGAAAAGGGCTTAACAGGCCGTTAGAGGAGAGATAGAAAGACAGTTGGCTATAGACAACACTCTCAAGAACCTTAGATATTATGGGAAGAATAGAAATAGGGCGAAACTGAGATGGTATGGATGGATTCGATACTTTAGGCAACGGAATAACGTGAGCCTTCTTCCATGATGTAGGGAAAGTGTTTGAATACAGAGAAAAGTTTATAATGTGAGAAATAATTGGTGTGATATATTCTAAAATGGGAAGAAGCATTTGCAGTTGAATGCCATCCTCGCCTGCTGCTTTAGTTGATATGGATTGGATAGATTTCTGAATTTCTTCTTCTGAGACTGGATGAAAAGAGAAAGAAGTACTAGTCGGCAATGGAAGACTGGAAAGATGTAATAAAGTAGCGCATTTAATATTGTCTGGAATGGTAGTAGGAGAGCTAGAAAAATAAGCAATAAGTGCATTAAGGTCTATATAGCTCCCACTGTTGGGGGAGGTTTGACGAATGCCAAGGGATCTAAGAAATTGCCATACTTGTTTTGTATTGAGATTTTGAATGGAGTCATGAATGTGGCGTCTCTTGCATCTCTACACATACGACCGCACCGGTTACGCAGTTTTTTATAAAGCAGCCAGTTATCTTCCGTTGGGAACTTTTTATATTTACGTTTGGCTTTATCCCTTTTAGCCATAAATGCTTTTATGTTTTCAGACAGCCATGGTGCAGGTAAATGTCTAACTCTTACTACTCTTTTTGGTGCATGCTTGTCGTAAATGGCCGTTAAGGTGTTAGTAAAAATAAGCACCTTATCATCAAGAACGTTGGAGTTATAGATAGGAGTCCAGTCAATGTTATTTACATCAGCTCTCAAACGTTCCAGATCCAAGCTGTTAAAGCTGCGAAGCAGGAGAATTTTACTCTTGCGCTTAGGAGGACGAATCTTATACGAGAGATATATAAGGTCATGATAAGAAAAAGAAGCGGGAAACTGTCCATACGTAACTACCTTACTGGGGTTAGAAACAAGAATAAGATCTAGAAGTGAAGGAGTACAGTGAGGAGCTCTGTGAGTGGCATTTAAAGGAAGAATTTGCATATTGACAGAAGAGCCAAGAGAACAGAGTTTGCGACTACGTAGATCATCCTTCAAAAGACACGTGTTAAAGTCTCCGAGGATTATAAAGTGATCATAAAGCGAAGAGAAATATTCGAGTTTGGTTTCAAGAGCAGAAAAGTAATCTATGTGGCAGTTAGGGCTGTAGAACACACCTAGCAATACCTTTGAATGTTTAAAGTCGAGCTCGATAAACAGATGTTCAGCAGATTGTGAATATTCACTCGGTGACTGGTCAACACATTTATAAGGTATGTCACCTCTTAGGTAGACGGCAACCCCCCCACCCCCCTTGGCTGTTCTGTCATTACGCACCAGCTTATATCCCGGCAGAGAATATTGAGTTGAAGGAAGGACAGGTTTAAGAAAAGTTTCAGAAACAAGGACAGCATGGACTAGCTCGGAGTCAAAAGACGACAATAAATCTGAATAATGCGCGTGAATGCTTTGAGCATTAATGTGAACAGCGTTAAAATATTTGGGACAACACGAAAAGATAGAAGATAATTGGTCACGGAGGAGTACTGAATCATCGTCACTAAAAGCACTGGCGAAGCTCTTATCACTTGAACAAGAAGAAGAAGAACAACAGGACGCAAAACTATCTTCAACATCGTCTAACATACTATAAATATATAAAATAATATATATAAATATATATGTCTATAAATAATAAAAAAAAATAAAAAAAACTTAAATTTAGACTATCCTCTAAGCACTCGCAGGATAAAGTTACACACATTGGATAAAAAGGCCGATATTCAAAGTTACACAATTGCTTTTACACTAATATTACTAAACGACAAATAAAAATAAACAAAACGTCAAGTGACAATTGTCAAACTAAAATTAATGTAACCTACAAATAAAAATAAACTTACAATAAAATTGAAATAATAATAAAAGTAAATCATTTCGCCGGCCTGCGAGGACGCGAGATTGTACTCGATGCCCGATCTTGCGTCGATTCTGTTGCTGGGAATTTGAGCAGAAGTTGTTTAAGCTCACCTGCAGACTCGATCTTTTGTCTGGAGTTGTCCGACACTTGTACCACGATCTTACCATCAGATGTCCAGCAGCGACGTACTCCATAGAGTTTCCGAGCGCTCATGAAAACTTCATGCCTCGGCTTTGTAAGAAACTCCGAAATAGTGATACCAGTGTCTTTTAATTTAGACTTACTGCGCCAGACTTCGGTCCGCAGGGCTCGACTTTCAAACCTCACCAATGTTGGACGCGGTTTTGTGGTGTTACTCCCCAAACGATGACAGGTCGCTATGTCCTTCAGCGAAACCTTGTCCATGTTCATCTTGTCCGCGAAGATCTTAATTACCTTAGGTGTAAGGTCACCGCCGCTCTCCTCAGACAGACCATGAAGCAGAAGAATCTTGCCACGGGATGCCATTTCATGCCGATCCAGTCCTACCACCAGCAACTCCATTTGAGACCTCAGCGCACTCAAAGTCTTCCAAATGAGGCATTTAAAGTCGGTGAACTCCCGGGATAAACTTGCTATACTCTTATGGACAGCCGGTTCACTGCTGGCATTCTTTAAGTCCTCCTCATATTGGGTCATTCTTGTTGTGAATGTTGATGAAAGCTCGTCCATATGCTTGAACAATTTTGTGTAGAGGTCCATGATGACAGATGGTGTAGTGATTGTGCAGTTTTGTGATAGAAGAAGGAGAAATGTTAAAAAAAATAGTTGTGCAAAAGAGGATAGATAAAACTTAATGTTCAGGTAACATTTATATATGTTTTAATATATTTAAATAATTAAAAATACTGCAGAGCTCTTTTATTATGTGTAGACACCTCGACTACCCACAAAAAAAAAAAAAAAAGTAGTTATAATTACGAGTAGGGGAGACCGGGGATGCTAGTTCTTAGTTTCAGCTTATTGTTTTTAAATATATCACCGTAAAAAGTACTATATCAGGCAGATATCAATATTTCTGCCTGATATAGTACTTTTTGCGGTAAGCTTTGGAAAGATAATTAAAAAATGTAATGAAAACTTAAAATATTGTGTACAGGGTCGATTTTATTGAACAACAAATTCGATCAACCTACCGCATGCCTGGGGTTGGTTGACTTTTATCTTATAATTATGATTTTCTTCCATGTAGTACCTAATAATTGTTGTTTATTAAAATCTATCTATTTCTTATTTCTTTGGGATGTGTATATATATATGCTTTATCTAATACGTCTTTGATTGCCTACTTCATTAATCCATCTTTCTTTTGTAAGTCCTGATGGTTCTGGAGTAACCAAATAGATCCGCAATTACACTTCCACGATTAGAAAATTGATACAAAGAAATAAATTAATATTTGCCAAGTATATCTAGAATTACATTAGTCAACTAGCCCCGAAACCTTTTGGTTTACCAACCTCTTATCGCTTTTTAATATTAAGACCTACAGTGTAACATGAGAATTTTATCAGAGCATATCATAAGCGAGGGATCCTACCGTTCACCCTCGATCTGCTAATCACCACGATTGAAGTGGTAAGGAAATTTCCTCAATACAACAATCGAAATAGATTGATAGACCGGACTCAATAAGAGAGCCCTGCAACAAAGAAAATTAATGACAGGTACTTTCACCAAGTCGAGTGATAGGCACCTTCGAACCCTTGACTTACAATATTCCGCTTCCACGAAGTAAAACTTCGACACGTGTTTTGCCTCTACACGAGGCATCCTCAGGACAGTTTGGCCACGATTGAGCGCTCCTCCAACGTGCGCGCCTCTTTTATACGATCAATCCCCACCACCCCCGCCACTGGCCAATGAGTAATGTTTTCTAAAGGAAAATAAATAGAGCAGGGCGAGACGAATTGAATTTTGTACGTTCAGCAATGTGCTTCAATTACGTGACTTTTTTAGACACTTTTTCGTTAGTGCAGCCGATCATTAAAAGACGTTATCACATCAAAAACAGTATTACAATTAGAACCGTGGGTGGATAATGAGCATATAAGATAATGAGATATAAGAACGATCAAATAAAGTAGAAGGTATACTGTAACTTCAAGCAACCAACAAGAATATCTCAATATAGGTACCTAAATTTGAGGTGAGGTGTCATCATGAGAATAGTACCTATCATAACGAACTTCACACCATACAGAGTCTACCCGTGACCGGCCGTAGCAATACGGTCGAAACGTCGGGCAATAAACAAAGGTATTTAGCCTTAAAATAAAATATTTACGCGATTAAGACCCGTAGCTTATAAAATTCTAGAACTTCACACCATTTGAAATCTACTTGTAGGCAAAATATTTAACCTTTATTTATTTTGGAGGTGCATCTCTCTCTCTCTTTCTAAGACGTTTGGAAATCCGTGCAGATGAGAGAGATAGTTATCAATGTCAAAAAATTTGATTTTAAGTTTATATTAATAGTGCGAACTCCATTGTCATACCATCTTCATAGGTGTAATGCCAAAGCAGAGGCATTAAAGAAAAAATAACAGAGTTTTTGCTCCCAGAGTAGATTTATTATTCTTAAGGCCCAAGAATATAACTATCGTTTTTAGTAACATACTGTAAGGAACGTGAGTGAGAAACCGAATAATGATTCGGTTCATATTATAATTTTATTGCATTGAGAAAGTCATTTCGTTAACCATAAAAGTTCTGTACTGGTGTCTCTTTGGACTGAGAAAAATGCATGTTCGTATAACGTAAGCGAAATAATACCATAGTTTTACTAGCTTACATTACAAACAAAATATTTGTTGGCTATTCCAACTCTACTGTTGTAAACTAAACAAAACAACAGAAATAGTACAAACGTTACAACAAAAGCAAAATACAGTTTTTGGGCTTTTCATTACAAATGTATTATGTACACACATGAAACAATAAACGACCATAATTCAAATGGGCGAGGTAACAAAACAAATTAGAATTAACAAAGCTAATTCCGTCCGGTTGGCCTGCGCGCGACTTTTATGATTTATCCGTTGAAATTCACCCGGACGAGTGGGCCGGTGCTGCCTATACTACATCTACCGCTTTGAACCAGCAGTGTCTACCGCTTACTACATACGTACTTCGTGGATATGGGTATTGGCACGTTTGGTGTAAAATAAGTCTCAGGTGTAGTTGATAGCCTTTATCCGCCAAAACTGATAAAATATGCTTCCGCTCAAGCCCAGCAGTTATCGTTAGTTTCTGTTGCGAAATTATGAAACTTTCCTCTCATGTCTGCTCGTCGGATTCAGGCCTTTAGTAAAATTTTAATAAAACTCAAATTAGGATTACTTTAAGGTCCGACCCGTAATAAATGTTATCAGAACAAAATGATGTTTTATGTTAAATGAAGGAAAGGGACTTAAATTATTCAACTAGTTTTCTGGGTCATCATTGATGAAATATAAATAGCGTTTTAACATAATAGTTACCTGCGATATCGTCAATATATAAGATAATTAACCGTGATATAAGGGACACACTGTCTGCGATCAGTGATTATCTATTTCCTTCATGCGGATTATATATATATATGTTTGTAATTAGTACATATTCTATATATATATATTTATATATATATAGAATATGTACTAATTACAAAGCTATATATATGTATATATATATATATATATATATATATATATATATATATATATATATATATATTTATATATATATATATAGCTTTAGTCTGTGCGTGTGTATGTCTCTGAACTCCTCCTAAACGGCTGGACCGAATTTAATAAAATTTATTGTGTGTGTTCCAGTAGATTCGACAATGGTTTACATTCACAATTTAACCCGATTCACAAAAAAAGAGGTGGTTCGAAGTTCACCGGTACAGCTAGTCTATATTATAAAAATATATATGTAATTATTAGTCTTTAAGCTTTCTGTCGTAATAAATAAATAAAGTAGTCATAAATTCATTTAAGCAGTAGTCATGTTTGACAAGGGAATTGTAATCGGCATTATAATATCTCTTTAAGTAGGTACTCTCAGTAATAAGTGGATGATATTATAGATTAACAACTAGATTTTCATAATATAGGTACTTTCTCCATAATATTAACAAAATGTCAACTAGGTCTATACCGACTATTAGCACTTCAGTAAACTTAATAATATACAGGTAACCTTTTTATTGTTCACAAAACAAAATATAATTTTAGAAAATACAAATGCCTTCAGAAACTTCACTATCACGATGTTGTTAATACACAATTCAATTTTCATAAACTGCAAGCACGCCTTGAAACTCTCCTTAAAAATAAACACCCGATATAAAATCCGTATAAAGTGCATCTAAGTAAAATACGTATTATTCTATACATGCACTAGTGTAGTGTAGTGTAGACTCCTGGAAGCGAGCCCATTTCTATGCGCCGGCATAGCTACGTTGTGTTATCAGGCACTATCTACGCCAGCTCACCGTACAAGAACGCTACATACTCAGATAACAGACTTCGATTTGGATTTCACAGACTTTTCTGTGAAATTAAGTTCTTGTATCGCATTTCCTGTGTGTCAACTAAAACTGCATTTTGTTTTTAAGAAAATATCTTTTCGTTCTATTTGCTAATAATGAAATGGAATTGAATTGGATTTCGTACGAGTTCTACACGCTACGCTTTTCACTCGTTTAAGACTTTATACCCTATTGTTTATAACTTTTGTGTTGGCGTAAAGAAACTTCTATAAGTATCTAAAAAGGGGTTTTTAGTGACCTGTCTCACAAAGAGCAGCTAACATTTGAATCACTCTCGCGTTAGTTACCCATATATATACATATACGTAGATATACCCACGATGATTATTAATCTGTATAGGTTAGGTAAGATTAGTTACTACAAAAGCATAACAGATATATTTGAAGACAAACATGTCTGATCAGTTCTACAATTGAGTGCCTTGAGATAACTGACTAAAATATTAAATAAAAAATGTAATGCAAAAAAACGGTTAAACTTTCAGAAGAGTTTCATTATGTAGACTAAGGTAAACAAGCAGTTCGTAATATAATTATCTTAATATCTTAATCTATAATATCTTGGGACAACTCACACAACGCTATCTGATCCCAAACTAAGCAGGGCTTGTACTATGGCAACCAGACAACTGATAAACATACTTATATAATTCTAAATATATAAATATTAAAGATAAATAACACCCAGACACAGAATAAACCATCGTGCTAATTACACAAAATTTTATCCTGGGTGGGGATCGAACCCACCACCTCTTGCGTAGCAGTCGGATACTTTCCACCGTGCCACAGAGGCAGTCCATAGGCATATACCTATATAATTCTTCTGAACGTGTGTAAGTCACCTAACTCCTCCTTAACGATTGGACCGATTTTAATGTTTTTTTTGTGTATGTTCCAGTGGATTCAATAATGGTTTAGATTCACAATTGAACCCAATTCATAAAAAAAGAGGCGGTACAAAGTTGGCTGGGACAACTAGTATTTAATAAAATGACATCAGCTATAAAGGAAAAAAAAAACTCCTCGCCAGATTTTAATAAAATTTGCATAGGTATATTGAGCTTACATGGCCGAATGGCGAATACTTTTTATTCCGACATGTTAAAGAGTTCTCATGGGAAATATAAAAGTTAGCAAATGTTTGTTAAAGTCAAAGTGATCAAATAGACTTTAGATTGACCACATGAGAGATGGCTTTACCTTAATGTGGCATTGCGTAATTTTCAATGCTAAATAGCTATAACGTGTTGCTGGCTACTTTACCCAGGTGTTAATACCTATTTCGATAATTAAACAGCATTTCTTTAACAATTTAATGCCCTTAGCGGTGGGAATTACAAAAATCCTTCTCAAGACTAGTAGTCAACATTTCATGTTTCTAGATTTTCTTAATACATTTCGGTTCTGTAACTATGAATCAAATAAACAGTATGTCAAGACTTACATCTTTTTATATCTGGAGAGGATAGAATAAACACTGTATCAGATCTGAAGCTATAGATTCACATTATAGCTATGCAGAAACTCAGTGACAATGTTATTCAAGATTATTAGCGTTCTAAGCGCCTTATTATGAATAGACAACGTTCAATGCAATGTATAATTCCCTATCTTCATATAGATATCGGCAGAACTAATAACTGAAGATATGTATCTTAATAACTTCCTTTGTGAGTGTAAAATTATTGTAGATACCTGGAATAAAGTATTAATCACACATTTTAACACTTTTATAGAATTTACGTGTTTAAATTCGCTATTACTATTGTGTTTTTCTAAAACGTTATGCCTCTCGCACCGATGTATATGATATTTTTATTTAGGTACATATACCAATATCAAGAATCCTAAACTATAAAAAGCAAAGAATGCTTTTTAGTACAAATGGAAGAAAAACTTTTGGCATAGGAATATTTGATTGAAGCGCGCAAAAGTTGATATGTACGCAATATGACGGCTCCAGTTTTTTTTATTTATGGACCCAATTTCATCAAACAGAAAACTTTTTGCCCAAACCTCCGCGCCCAGGCTCAGCCTGACCATACACATTGATACACTCATCTAAATTCAGTTTGTTCGTGACTAGAAACCCAATTGGCGGACTTCGCTCGTAGTTAATTTGTACTGAAACTGCCACTTGAAGACGCTCACGAATTTCCTTAATTGGCTTAGAAGTTAAGGGAACAAACAATATTGTCACACCAACGATAAATATTGGAAACCAAAGTGGAACAAAACGTCTCGACCCAATAGTTAGGCAAATGGGACACAGATGTTACGTACGATATTTAAAAAGTTGAAATAAAATCCGCCATTTCCATTCAGAACAGAAAAGTAAAACATTTCGAATATTTATTTGTTGTCACACATTTAATCTAGGAGTAAGTCTGTTGTAAGATATGAAAGTGTCAAATACACTATATAAAATGCTGTAATATTTTGTTATAAGTACGTTATTTTTAAAGATTTAGTACAGTCAGTTGAATTTGTAGAGTATTACAGGGCTCGTTGTAGAGAAGATCCGTTTAATGCTGCGCTCGGTTCACTCTGATCCGGTTTAAGCGCGTAGGATACAGTTTCCTAGCTAGGGAAATAATAAGACTAGACAACACTGAGCACAACACTTAACTTACATTATATATTTACAAAATTAGATGTTCAGTTAGATAAACAACATTGATGGGATAACTTTAATTTTTTTATCTCGCATAGAATCGGTTAGTATGGCCTGTTTGTATTCAATAGGTCAATTTCCTTATTATTTTTATAAAACTATCCTCATTTTGTGATAGACTTAACAAATCATGAACACAACTAGTACATTCTGATCTAGAATTAAAAACACAATTTTGTCGTCTAGTGTATAAATATCACGTAAAGTAATGTGTCCCCCACAGGGTGTGAGGGAATCAAACTTTTGAAGCAGACGTACGTACGCATTGCGTCACCGAGGTAGTGAGTTTTTTGCAAACGCTTGCTAAGGAACATTTAAACGAGTGATATTATTAAACAAGCCTCCCAAACATGATTTTGGGATGCTCTGTATTGAAAATATTTGTTTCAATCGCTTTTAGCGTGTATGTCAGAACGTTTGTGCTGAATTAAAACTGATTAATAATAAATTACTATGTCAGATATTATTTGAGTTAGATCCAAATTCGATGCCAAAAACTCAGACTCATTTAAACTACCTAAATTCGAATAAACCAAAGAACACACACAATTATAGTTGAAATTGATTGGTTTTCTGTAGGTAAATGCCAAGAACATCTCAATTTAATATTGTACAATAAATGTTTCTGTTTAGTTTATGTCATTATTTGACAATGAGTCAATGATGCAGTGGTGCAGTGGGAGTACTTACCATTGCTCCGCAAGAAGTCGTAGCTTTGATTCCTAGTCCAGAAAAATATATTGTACAGGTCTGGATGTACATTATGTCCCTCACGCCACATAGTTTATTATTAATTTTATTATTATATGAGTTTTATTCTATTATTCTCGCCAATGTAGCCATTATTTAGTGTAATCAATGAAGTTTTACTGTTTAAAATATTCGAAAATTTGCCTATTATACTATTTTTCCACACGTTTACCAGATCAAAAGAAGTGATCTTTGTGAACAAAATTCTCGTTTACAAGGAACTACGTATTTAGGCAATTTCGATCCCTCTATTATAAATTTGAGGACGCCAGCGCTGACATTCGGCGCACTCGTAGAAACTGTAGAAGGGCGCGTGATCAGAATTTTGATGACGGGATTAAGGCGTCCCGGTGCGACCAACTTGGCTTTAGAGATCTTCCCTGATGGGTCCTAATTAAGACAGAGCTAATGGAGAGGCATGCTACTATGTAATTTGGAAACGCTTCGGGTTCCATTAAGGTGGCGCAGTTGATATTAGTTATATTGGGTTGTTATGTTGTGGTATATTATAATATTTATCATGTTGTAAAATAGTACCGATTATAATATAAAATTCAGTGAAAACTTTATTTGCTGACTTTAACACTTTTACAATTTCTTTTTCTTTTTATAACATCCCTCACATGCTGCACCAATACATGCAAGTGTAGTATAGCATTCGCAAATATGTGTGCAAGTTCTGAATACACAACTTTTCCAAGCAATGTCAGCTTTTTGACTTAGACAGTCACATAGTAAAATGTCCGAATCTTCTTAAAAATGGAAATTGCAGATGGGTTCGCAGATGAATATAATAATAATATGAGACAACTCACACAACGCTATCTGATCCCAAACGAAGCAGATCTTGTACTATGGAAACCAGACAACTGATAAACATACTTATATATTTCCAAATACATACATATTATAGATAAATAACACCCAGACACAGAATAAACCATCGTGCTCTTCACACAAAGTTTTATCCTAACTGGGGATCGAACCCACGACCTCTTGCGTAGCAGTCGGATACACTCCCACCACGCCACAGAGGCAGTCAATAAACGTGGCAGTTTGATATAAGCGGCAGCTGACCACATCTCATAAACTTATACGTGCAAACATTTGTACAATGTGCACGCATTTCATCTATAATATTACGAGGGACCGCGGTAAGATACACAATCAGTTGACCAAATCTATTTATTTTTATTTTACCATGCATGCAGAGCATCTAGAACTGCTACTTTTGCATGATAAAATTAAAAAAAAATATTTCATGATGACGTCGTCGGTGATAAAAAAGTTTAAGCATTAATACATTCAACATTTTCACTTTCATGTTTCCCTATCCCTACAACCAGTTTCTCATCAAATTGCGAGATCATACTAAACTTAATATTTGCAATATTTAACTGGTGTGATAAATTAAGTACCTGATAATTTTACAATCCATAATAAAGTAACAAAAACAACAATAAAATATACCTTTTGTTGTTAAACCACATGTAAAACACTTTGTTGACGATTCTCAATCATAGTAAAATCTTATGTAGGTATTCTTACATGGCAAAAATATAGCAAAACCTCTTCGATGTAGTTTGATTAATTTTATGCTTTTTATAAAATTATTCGTAGTCATAGCTTTATCCTCATTCCTGCAAAACAACAAAAAGTGTTTTGTATTTACCAAAAACAAATTATTATTCCTTCTTTTTTCTTGACTTGCAATATTAACCTAAACGAGCGGAAGACAACCAAACTAAGTAACAGGCAGAAAATAAACGCAGAAAGAATTCGTCCCTAACCTGCAGTAAGTCCATTATCTTAATAATACCCACAAAGACGGTACAGGAGAGCTGTAAGTATATTTCAACGTTAAGTAGACGTCATTTCTGTATCTCCGTCGGTATTACAGCTCGACCTAAGAAGGTCATGTTTTCCCGCTTTAATTAAAGCAAAGATTTAGCTTTCATTCGAGCGCTCGCAGGAATTACTTACGTCGATTCGAGTTCATTAACTTTTATTATTTTTTAATCAAGAACTAGGTGTTGGTAATTGAAGCTTCGAAACTCATTTCTTACTTTCAAGAGTACATTCAAAACTTTGTTATACAAATAGAGCCAACTAAATTTACTCACGATATTCCTTTTGTAAAGCCTTTTGTATTTTAGATAGATTTCAGGTGCTCAAAGCGATTTTGTGAAGGACCTTTGAAGGACTTCAAACTGTGTTCAGTAATTTTACGAAATAACTTCAAAACATAATGGACAGCTGGCGTGAAATGTACTTAACTATTTATATTGATTTTTGGAGGAAATAATTCATAACACAGAAATCAGACATTTCGAAATATCTACGGCCGAAATAATTTGATGGAAACGTCAAGAAAATATGGCACTCATTTGTCTCAGTAGCTAAATCCCTGCGTGGGACGCTATCTACGAATGCGCGTACATAAAAACAAATAAAAAGCTCAAAAAAATAAAATTATTTTCAATTTTACAATTACAGAAAAAAAAACGCTGTTTTCTGTCTTAGTACTGAGTACCAAGTACCTACTAAGACAGAAAACAGTACTAAGACTTCGATGTCTTCCTGTTCTTTGTCACAGGGCTCTTGAACAGTTTTTTTTCGGTTTCAACTTTTTTGTTTCTTTTTAATCATGGCAATGGGTAGATACTTATAAATATCACATATTAATTATTGAATATTAATATTAATTATTGTTAAATTATTATTAAAACAAGTTATTTTTCTGAGATTATTAAGACGTAAACATACTACAAACGGCATTGTTTAATGCAAAGTTCTAAGCAAACTTCAAACATCTGTAATAGCCAGGAAGCCAAACAAGTTATAGAATTTTATAAGCTACGGGTCTTAATCGCGTAAATACGTAAGTTAAGTAAATACGTTAATACGACGGAAACTACAAAGGGCATTGCTTAATGCAAAGTTCTAAGCAAACTTCAAACATCTGTAATAGCCAGGAAGCCAAACAAGTTATAGAATTTTATAAGCTACGGGTCTTAATCGCTTAAATACGTAAGTTAATTAAATACGTTAATACGACGTTTCGACCGTATTGCAACGGCCGTGGTCAATAAACAAAGGTATTTGGGTTATTCTTATTTCTTACCGTAAAAATTGTTTCAGGCAGTTAAAACGCCTTTTTAGGTAATTTAATGCTAAAACTAGTTATGCGAAATTAAAAACATCACTCATTTGTCCTTAAACAATGAAATTTATTCGCTGTATAATTATGGTGAAATATTAATACAATTAAATATAAAGCAAAGTCACGCGCCGTGGCATGTGAGATGCATGTCATTAAAATAAGAATAACCCATTTAGCCTTCAAATAAAATATTTACGCGATTAGGACCCGTAGCTTATAAAATGTGCAAATCGCAAAATTTTACGAACATATAAACCAAACAAGATCATCATTGGAAAACATGCGATTATATTTAGATATACAGACGCATTTACGTGTAAATAAACCTAACATAATTTTGCTCCCATACATGTAGAGTTTTCCAAAATCTAATGACTTTTAGGGTGAAAGATTGGCAACATCATATCTAGTACTACCAACAGTAAGGCCACTGGCTTAATGTTGATTGTAAACGGACAAGTGTATAATAATAAATACTAGAAAAATAAAAAATAAAGTTAATATTGAAACCTTTACAAGAAACGTATTTAAAACCTATTTTTCCGGCGTGTTTATGGTTTAGTTAAAATAGCTAGTACGATGCTACAAAAACGGCTATAGGCAAGTTCAACTTGCCCGTGGCCCTACTTATTTAGACTATATTAAAGCTGATCAACCGATGCTGAAACGCGACCTTTACAATTTTATAGTAGTATCTACAGATAGAGACTGTAGAGGACGGAATGTTATTTCAGTTGTCGCGTAACTCTTCCGTGACGCATGTGCGATTTTTATTGGACGCCGTATAAACATAAGTACGCGCAACCATTAATGGATGAGAGGGGAGTCAAAAGCGATATTTTCCCATCGTGATGTATGGGAATCTTGCTTGTAGCTGTAATGAGAAATTCCGCTGTCACTGCTTTCTGTGAAGCGGCGTTTTTGAACGTGTCCTGATACAATTTGTGAGCTCGTCATGAGTTGACGTGAGGTCATAGAGGTGACTTAGCACTATTTTGCGTGACGTAAGCGCTTGAATATTTATTAATATTCTGTTCAGTATGATTATTAATTATAACTTTGCAGCACGAGTGAAACTACTGATTTTTTATTGCGAGTAAACCTTATTAATCGCCTACTACCTTTGCCGCAGCTTTGCTAGTGTAATGTTTTGATTTTTATAGACTATTTGTTATACTGATGTATAAATGTATAGAAGTTTTAGCGTTTAAGCAACAAACATCCAACCAGAATAAGTACGTTTATTAAGTGAGATACCCAAACAAAGCATCTAACAAAATATACCTTTTACTTAAAATGTCTAGAAGAAAAAATTATCAAAGGTGTGGTCATATTCAAGGGTTGCTATGTCCCCATGATACTGAGTGCACATACCTAATTTTATCAAAATTGTGGTACCCCAACATTTTCTTTATAATTTTTTCATTCGTTTATATAGGAATGGAAAATTTATTAATTAAAAAAATATAACCTAAAATATTTAATGAAATAATAATCTAATCGTATTTTGCACCAAATTTTGACAAAAAAATGCTATAATTATTTTTATATAATTAAAATAAAAATGCCGCATTAGGGCCAAGCAAAACTTAATACAAGCCCGGTGTCGCGGGGTACTTTACAAACATACAAGTCACGGACACAAACAACACCCAGACTCGCGATAACAATTTGTGGATCACACAGAGTGGTTTCCCGTGTGGGAATCGAACCCACGACCTCTTGCGTAGCAGTCGGGCACACTCCCACCCATGCAATCGGCTTTGGCACAATCGTAGGTGCAATAATTGAAAATTGACCACACCTTTCTGTTACACGTTGTATATTTCAAACAAACCAATATTATGATAAATACAAATAAAAATAAATAAAAGATAAATCCGCCGTTTTTTATTTATAAACTAGTGAATTCAGCCGACATTATTCCGACATTCCAAATGTAAATCTAAACCAGAGCCTCTCTAAAACATCACAAAATTGGATCAAAACCAATCCAACGGGCAACTGTCCGTGAGCACGGCCGTTGCAATACGGTCGAAACGTCGGGCAATAAAGAAGGTATTTTAGCTTAAATTATTCACGCGATGAAGACCCGAAATATATATATACATTTTCATAATGTGTACAAATCAACATTTAAAACCAATCCAGTTTTTCAGGAAGTTAACTTCAATGCCAAAGAAGAATTTAAAAATAAGTGACCAAAAATACGCAACATTAATGTCAATACACTGCAATATTTTCCGATATCTCGAAAACTTTTACTATATTCGATACGCAGACTGCATCAGATACCAATTTCCATACAAATAATCGAACAAAACAAAATGTATGCCCAAATCGACAGCACTTGACTTTATTTGGGTGTAAACAACTCCATAAAAATAACAATGTAGGTAAGTATAGGTTACATATTTTATGCGTCTACTAGTTATGCATAGAATCTCGTATTTTGTTATACCGTCAAAGCCGGTAAGTGGATGGCTGTGATGCAATATGAAAAGAGGTATCTCAAAGCATTACCATGAAAATGTTATCGCTTCACACAAAATTGAGCCTTTTCGTGGGAATAACTTGGGCACTACAATGAGAACTTGATGCGCGTGGCTTTCTTTTCCCTAAGGAAATAAAGTGATACTTTGACGAAATTTTTCGTACAATAGTCAAAGGTATATTTATATGGAAATGGTTCTTGAAATAAGATAGAATTAAATGATTTTGAGGATATTGATATTGCTCCACATCAATGAGCAAAGCTTTAAACCCCGTTACTAAAAATACTAAACCCTGAAGATCGAACACCAATAGGAAAAAAATTCACGTGTACTCACCGTGAACTTCAATTTTTTAACCCAATCGACCTAAGGGTATTTTTAAAGGCTTTCCTGAACAGAAGCTCGGAACTAACATTGGATCACAATTTAATGCACAGTAGTCTGCACTGCTATTGCGCATTAGTTTGTCAAGCTGTTGCTTGCAAAGGCTTTGGTGACAGAATAGATTTTTTTTTAAAACAAACTTTAAATTTATAACACTTATTGTTTTTGTCGAGCCATAATATTATTATAATACAAGCATCCGTCAAAATAAACTATGCATGAGAACGAAACAATAGAATTATATCCACCATAAATTCACTCAACAGCAATACAGGACTAAATTCAATTACAAAAACACGTCTCACAAAGCGATCTTAAATATACAGTGTGGGAGGAGGATTATTTTTTTAAAAGCTTCCAAATTATAAATGCGTAGGCTGTAATTATTACACAATGGGGTAGGGGAAGCAGGAACCAGTGTGGTTGTAACGCAAAAATTATACAGTTTAACCGTTTCGCAACACGCGACTGGGCGTAAGCAGACTCGGCGATTGCGTGACCGTAATCAAAAGGAACTTTGTAATTTTTAATTTTAACAATAGTTACATTTATTTGCTAATCGGTGGCACGACTTTCTTTGCTAAATACGGCGTGTTATTAGTCAGAAAAAGCTTTGCGTTTTTGTAAACGTATAAAATTATTGTTAAGACTTCTGTACTAATGTGGAAATGCTGAGGTTTGAAAGGAGAGAAGAAAATAGTGTTTGACTTTGAATTTGGAATATCCTTGGTGTAATTTAGCTTATTTATATGAGTTTTCTTTTTGAAAGAATATTAGCCTGTGCAAAGGTATGTGCAGTCTTTATTGTCTTATATTGGCTTTGGGGGATATATCTACGCAGTGATCAATATGACAAATCACTAATTCACTACGTCTGAAATCAGATAAAAAGACAAATAAAAATAGATAGAAGTCAAACATTTAAATAAAAAATGGTGTTTTTAGAAGTAACCCGGCACGTGCCATTTAGCAGGATCAATCACACGGCCGAGTCTCGCGAAACTGGAGGGTTAAATGTGGCGGAACAATTCGATTTATATTGTGAGTTTTTGAAAGCCTCCCAACTTCACACGACTGGAACGGGTACTCCAAGTGAACAGATCACTTAATAATTCCTATCTATAGCCTAGTATTTTTAGTTTCAGGCTGCAATCAATACGCTACGAATACATAATTAGGTATTGACTTGTGATACGGCCTGGCTATGGATACGGTTCGAACTCAAATATAGAATACGTGCTTGGAACTGCGCGTAGATGTCGGTTTTCGCAATAAACCCTATGTCAAACTATCTCTATACCAAATTTCATCTTTGCAGGGAAACGGGCCACTTGATGATGGAATGCGTCAAGAAACAGGACTCGCCGAAATGCGCACAATCATAAAACAGGTGATATCGAGTGCCCTGCCAAAAAAGCTGCGAAGTATCGCTACATAAACTCCGTGGACTATGCAGGCGCCTAGAGCCCCGCTTAGTAGTTTGCATTTAAGCATTGGACACCATGGACTTTATCCATCCCCCATCCTACATATCATACCAAGCTAAAGGTCAAACTTCCGTGGTATATTCTTCTATTACTCTACTGTTCTACTTACGATTTATATAATTCGATCGCAATAAAAACCAATAAATAAATAAGAATAAACTCATAAAAGTCAACTTTAGCCCAGTTTCTAAAAATGCTGGTGTAAACACACAACTAGTTCTTATACATTTAAATATTTTGAATTTATATTGTTAATAATAAATATTCGAAATAGATAAGAATAATAAAAAGCACTATTACCGCCTGTGATGTATGAATTATAATTGACTGCCTCTGTGGCGCGATGGGTGTGTGTCCGACTGCTACGCAAGAGGTCGATTCCCACCCAGGATAAAACTTTGTGTGATGAGCACGATGGTTTATTCTGTGCCTGGGTGTAATTTATTTATAATATGTATGTATTTAGAAATATATAAGTATATTTATCAGTTGTCTGGTTACCATAGTACAAGCTCTGCTTAGTTTGAAATCAGATGACGTTGTGTGAGTTGTCCCAAGATATTATTATATTATCTATACTTCTATAAATTATTATTTTTATTATATATAATATTATAAAGAGAAAAGATTTGATTGTTTGTTTGTATTGAAAAGGCTCCGAAACTACTGGACGGATTTGAAAAATTCTTTCATCATTGTGAAGCTACACTAACCCCGGGTGACAAAGGATATTTATATACCTGTATTCCCACGGGAACGGGAACTACGCGGGTGAAATCGCGAGGCGTCCGCTAGTTTATTATATTTTTTTATGACTTAGATATCTAAGTCCCAAAAAATATCTAGTCGAGCTTAATGACAAAGTGTCAAACTGCATTTGATATTCCTTTTTAAAAAAAAATTAATACAATAGAAATTTCACTCATATGATCTTGTACCACCATAACTTAACTATGAACTCTAACATAATATACACATACCAATGGAAATTCAACAAAAGAAATATATTTTCATATGAATTTTATACCTTGATTAAATACCTTTTACAATGGAATTTTCAATATTGGTTGTAATTCTTTATTGATATTAAAGTGTATCAATATTATACATGTTCAGATCGGAACTCATTGCGATACCGTAAAAGATATTACTGGCGATAATGTTAGCTGTAGGTTATGTATATATGTATAATAATTATTGATTATTTTTAAATAAACCTATTTGTTTTTAATTTATGTTTAATCAATAAATAGCATGATAATAGAGTCGGGTACTATAATTATGCCGGTAGAATACTGTTTTTTTTATATTTTTCATTAAAATCATTATTTTTATTAAGGCATGAATATCGATTGTTAAGTGCTTAGGTTTAATTCGAATAGGCCTTTATGGAACGATGTGCGAGGGTTATGCGGCCACGGTACTAAGTTCAGCCGGCAGATCTGAAAGGCAAGCTGCGCGGCATGCTCTCTTTTGAACGGCTGTGTTCAGTAAACTGTTTTTTTAAATTTTTTTTTGCGATATATTTTATACTTTTTAGGAAGTTTTATCGCTAAATTAATATACTTATGTTCTTTTTTTATTTGTTTTTTACCACAAAGTTTGTACTTCATACTACAGTTATAATATTGTTTTAACACAACAACCACTATTTTTAAATACCTTAGTCTATTAAAATTGTCTAAACAACCTGAGGTGTTAAAATTTAGCAAATCCTGCACAATATTTAGCAGCATAATATTGTACAGGATTTCCGTATAAAAGAAAGAGCGTTTAAAAACAGACATATAAATAAAAGCAACGAGTGACTCGTGGGTGTCGGCAGAGATGGATTAATTCAAAAGACAACAGGGTCGATTCGAATATTTTTTATCTTTTCTGCAATCGTTGCGAAAGTTGATCGGTCTGGTCAGTATCGATTGTTCTCGATACAGAAATTTTCTTTCAATAGATTGGGATTAATTTCAATACTCAAGATAAAAAATAGTTGTAGTAGGTGATGTAATCAATATTTTGTGTAGAAATTGATTTGTTAGTTTGATCTCGGTATTGTTATTTTACCGACCTAAATAAAACCATTTCATTCAAATAATTTTGAGCCTCGTTCATGCATCAAAATTCTTAGGTAAGTACAATTAAAATATAATGCTAGCTACGTTTGGTAATCTCAATCACCATGTCAATACAATCATAAATCTTCAAAACGACTAACGCTTGAAAATTGTTTTACGCAAAACGCTGATTTTTCACTTAAAATAAACGAAAAAGACCACGTTTATACATTTCTTTTGCAGGCGCAAAGGTACGAGAATTACCCTCTCTTTGTAATGCTAATTTAAAAACCAAGGAATTCATTTTTTATTCATAAGTTTTTCTGCTCTAAAGCCAGCAGTCGGAGCATCCTACTCGTTTGTGATGAGTTTTGAACTTAAAAAATAAAATTCATATAAAATGCTTTGTAGATGGTTATTTTAAAAGCGGGTTAACATGAACTCGGCTGGTATTTATTACATAAAACGACGTTACTTCGTCAACGTCGGCATTACAGATTTATATGTGTATATTGCTCACGGCTTTTCCCCTTCGTAAGTGCGGCAATAAATAGTTAGGACAGTTTAATACTTTTAAGCACGTTGTTTTTTCCATTTAAGGCTACGTTTACACGAAGACAAGCCGGATTTGATTTTTGCAGGATACAATTTAGTCACATTATAATATGGATCTTAAAATGGAATGCAAATGCAAATTTAAAATGGTAAGCAGAGCTTGTACAATGGAAACCAGACAACTGATAAACATACTTATTTATTTCTAAATGCATACATATTATAGATAAATAACACCCAGACACAGAATAAGAATAAATAGGAATAAGAAATAATTTATTTCCACATATTTACCATTTTACACATTAATACAAAAAACAGAACGTACATCATAAAATGACAAAACATCAATAATGTAAAATAAGAAAAAACATGTACTTGTATTTATTTAATTACGACGAAAAGATGCGCAATATTTTATTTTGTGTGTATGTAACACACAGAATAAACCATCGCGCTCATCACATAAAGTTTTATCCTGGGTGGGGATCGAACGACCTCTTGCGTAGAAGTCGGATACACTCCCACCGTGCCACAGAGGCAGTCATTATCTGTATCTATATCTATAGTAATATTTTAAAAAGGACAGATATGATTGTTTGTATGTATTGAATAGACTCCGAAACTACTGGACGGATATGAAATTTTTTTTTATCGTTGTGAAGCTACACTAACCCCGGGTGACATAGGCTATTTTTTATTCCTGTATTCCCACGGGAACGGGAACTACGCGGGTGAAACTGCGAGGCGTCCGCTAATAAACTATATTGTATTTGGTTTATCTCCGTGTGAACGTAAGGTAAGATAGGTGGATGTGTTCTGGTAACTGCAATTCAATCGATGACGTCGTGGTTGGTTAATCCTTATTACCTACTTATTGCATTAAACCGATTAGGTAGATGACTACGTTACTTAACTACAATACAATACATTATTTAACTTAAATCTTATGTTCCAACTTTTTATTAATATAATTTGCATCAGTCCTTTAACATGGTGTATAGTACATTTGTGGCAGCACCTTACCCCCATATCAAATTTATAAACATTTAAAAGTTATAAAATTGGCAATTTGAAAAGAGTGGCCGCGAGTTTTATTGCCAAAATCTTTTTTCCGGCTTTACCTATTGTTTGCGAACTTGACATTACATTACATCAGAATCCCGACGTATCACAAGTGTTGTTTTGCATCCTAAGTGAAAAAAGAATTTTGAATTGAATTTAAATCAAGAAAGTACCCTACTAAAAATATTGTGCTAAATAATCCACATTTTAACGTGTTCATAAATTTTTCATTATCAAAAGAAAGAAAAAAGTAAATGGTTTGACATCTTCCTATAGATAATAATGGCTTCACCAATTTTTATTTCAGATAAAATGTATGTTATAATTTGTATGAAGTTTCAAAAAAATATACTGATTTGACATAGATATCTAGATTATGTTGATTCGATTAGATAAAAAGGTATTAAAAATATTAACGGCTAAGTAAAGGTAGGCACTCTTTAAATCCAATCTATCAATAGTTTCTATTTTAAGAACCTCTCAAAGTACCAAATTCCATATTTATTAAAAACTGAACAAAAATGAAACTGCATACCTCATCATTAAAATGAAATTCTGTTGATGGGCGATTCCGCTAGGTATGACTCATAATAACACAGGTTGGGTCTACCGTCGGTGTTACCCGGTGGAAAGGTAAGGCAATCCGTAAGCTAAATATTTAAATGATTTTTACGTGAACTTGGTAATTACGAGTTATTACATTCAGCTATCGTCGAACAAACGAATCGAACAAACAGTCGGACAATCAACAACCCTCCATTTATGTATCCCTGGGTGTCATATAAAGAGACTACGAAATCACCCAGGGGACGGTATCTAACTACCGCTGTTCTTTTACATGCCTGCTAAGCGTTAAAATGTAGACGTGGAATATTCTAGTTCAGTTGATTTTTGTCCGTATTCTTATCTTACGTGAACTATAGTTACCTAAGTTACACATTCTTCGTCTAGGTTTAATGCTATATTTTTTAAATAAAAATCGTCTTCGCAGTTTAGCCAGGAAAACGTAATGCATTTGATACCTGGCATAGGTATTATCCAATGATACATTTATTTTTACTACGTTTATGTATCCATATAATATTTCTTCGTTTATAATGATATAAAAAATTAAATAATCTATACTAATATTATAAAGCTCAAGAGTTTGTTTGTTTGAACGCGGTAATCTCAGGAACTACTGATACGAATTGAAAAATTCTTTCACTGTTGGATAGCCCATTTATCGAGGAAGGCTATAGGCTATATAACATTAGAAAACAAAATGAAATCAGAATCATTGAAAAATGTTGTAAAAATGGGAAAAAAATCCGCCGACGAAGTTGCGCGAGACAGCAAGTTATCAATATAGATAACCAAATCATATATATGGACTATAGGCTATCAGAAGAAGCCGTTGTTGTGTTTATTTGTTAGATAGACACATGACTTCTAATGGCCTAAATGGAAACAAATAGTTGACATCATTTGTGTTAATACCAATTTATTTGTAGCACGAAACAAATGTTAGAACATTCCTCTTTCACATTACAATTTAATTTCTTCACATTAAACATTTCGCTGTTCAATCTCCCGTGTATTATTATTTTTCATTGTGGTCCGTTATTGCGGACGCGAGTTGGAAACAGAACAAAATAAAAAAATCAATTTATTTCCCTTGTGAGCGAACATGTCCCGGGCTAATCCAGTTTGTTCGACCGCGCAAGGGTTGAATCGTCAATGAGGAACGCAGTCCAAATGTAAAAGTGTGCCACTCGGGGAAAAAGTATCGAATATTGGCTCTTCGCAATGAAAACCCGACTCTGAATGAGATCAGTATCTATTTGTAATTCGCCTTACTCGTAGAAAAGACCCTCTGACTTAAGTCTTTCGTAGTTGCTTAAGTGAGTCCAAACTTCCAATACGGTTGCGATCGTACCATTAACATAATCATCACTATGGAAAATTTCTACATCAAGACATTGACTGCATTGTTTCGATTCTTCTCTATTCTTTAATCCCAAAAACACCGAGCGAAGCTCTGTCAACCCAGCTAGTAATCATTAACACCAATATGTTTGTCTACCTAAGTTATCTCAATAAGTTAAATTATATTATTATAAGGAAAGCAAAATCGTTGAAAAAGACCATTTACTTTCCTACGTTCTAAAACAGAAAGAAACCAAAAATGAATTGCTAAACTAATTAATGAAATAAACAAGCCATCTTTATTGTTTACGAGTAACTTCAGTAGTCATTTTAATTTACGCAGAGTTACTTTTTTTAAATCTGAAAAAATAAAACAAAGCTTTAACAAAATTCTATTATAAAATAAACATGACGTAGAAAGTTAAAGCCAAATATACCTGCAGGCGTTATTATATTAATCACCGGACAAGCTAGATTTATTGATAGAAGTTATTGATGTCAAAAGGGCAATTTACTGGAAAAACGATTTACGAAGGTTATATTAGTTCCAACGGCTCCCTGCTACCTTAATCAGATCGTCAGTCCATATTGTAGCGGGCCGTACTACACTGCATTGTCCAGGTTGTTGTCACTCAAGAACCTTCCACCAAGTGTGGAAGTCCTTGCTGGAGGACAATGTACAGTAGTGAACGTTTTCAGGTTTATGACGATGATGATATTAGTTTGTCAAGCTATTTGAAAAGAAAAAAAGAGAAGACGAGTATATGTCTATTTAAATGAAGCACGCGTAATCGGGGTACCTACCTATCCTTAAAAAACTTACTTTAGATACTATTCGTAGAATCCAATAATAAAATAAGTCTTCAAGTAAAATAAGAACTTAGATTATTCCTAGAACCAGATTTTTCTTGTTAATACAGCTTTTAACTTTCTCTATTATTTTTCTAACTGAAAAAGGACAGTCCGAAGTTTCGTTATTGGATAACCAACCACACACTGTTGTATTTTTTACTAGGGCTATGAAAAATCCATCAAAACTTTTTCATGTCGTTAGCGAATCTCGGCTTAGCGGCAAAATATAGTCTGACGATGTTCACAACACATGTGCCAGAATCGATCGAGAAAAAATAAGCGAGTAAATATTCGAAAAGAAGCCTGCGGTCGTACAAATCGGCAAATCAGAGAAATAAGGCAACATCATTAAGGATGCTTTGTAAGAGTCTCACAATTCTCCCGTCATTTAGGTCACATTTTAGGTAAGTTAGTCTAATGGTTTGTACGGTTATTTGTATTAATAGCGTTTTCAAAATACGTACAGTACTCCCAAATTAATAATGCACATGCAGATCTTCGCTAATTGTCGTATTCCCGGAAACACTCGAATCATGGAATCGTAAGAGCCCTAAACAAGGCATTTGCATTTTGCACCTTGTTTAAAAGAGATAGGAGTCAATATCATGTGTGCACAATCGAAAACAAATCGGGCGTTCGGCAGCTGTCGCCGGTCAGCGAAATGTCTGTCAGTCGTCTTTATATATTGGTAGTGACTGCACGTGTTCTCTATTTGTGGAAATATATAGAGCTGCTATTACACACCCTTCTTGGTAAATATAATTTCAACATTAATTAGCTTATTCAGATTTAAATAGTATATTTTGAAAAAAGGAAAATAAATAACATATTTCACGTTTTTTTAATATTAAAAAAATAAAATACCTACATTAAATACATATTAAGTACTAGAAAAACATTTAAAAAATGAGATTTATTTAAATTAAATAAATAGATAAACATGCATAAAAAATATATACCTAACTCTGCCCATGGCATTTTCTTTCAGACGAATTCTTCCAAAATGGATAAATTTAAACGTGGAAAACCGCTTAATTCACAAGCACGGCAAATGGTATTTAATGTGTACCTTTATTTCTTAAATGAAGCCAATGTTTTCAACAGAGACCATGATGGTTATTTTAAAAAAATTCAAGACCGTGTTACAAAAGCTACAGGAATTTCGCGACGAACTTTGAGTAATATCTTAAACGAAAAAAAACATAATCAATCAAAGAAATTTTCTACACCGAAAAAAGGAAGACCTAAAAGTAGATTTCGGCTGGTACTTGATGATTTCGACTACTGTGTTATTCGTAATATGATATACAATTTTCAATTGACGCTGAAAGAACTCCCAACTGTAAATAATTTAAGAATAAAGTTGATCGAAGCTATTAATTTCAAAGGCTGTGCCGAGACTTTAAGGTTGATCTTGAAAGACATGGGGTTTAGGTTTCTGAAAACTGATAATAACAGACAATTACTTATGGAAAAACATGATATACGCCTAAAAAGGATCAAATATCTCAGAGAAATACAACAGCTGAGGAGTTCTGGTAGAAACATAGTATTTATGGACGAGTCGTATGTGCACACATCACATACTAAGGGTAAAACTTGGCAAGATAGCAACAAAAAAGGTATCAAACAACCCATTTCCAAAGGAGAGCGAATAATTATTGTACACGCAGGCAATGAAAAAGGCTTCGTCCCAGGGGCTCTAATGTTACATAAATGTGTCGACTCAGAAGGTGACTATCATAAAGAAATAAACGCGGAACGTTATCAAACTTGGCTACGCAATCAATTGATTCCCAACTTGCCTCCTAATAGTGTGTTGGTAATAGACAACGCCCCATATCATAATAAGCTGTCTGTGAAACCACCAAACTCAAACACATCTAAACCACAAATGACAGCTTGGTTACAACAACACAACATTCCGCATGACCCAAAGAAACTGAAACCCGATTTGTATAAAATTATACAAAGATACAAAGAAAATTACACAGAATTTGCCATTGACCGTATAATGGAGGAACATGGGCATAAAATTATACGATTGCCACCATATCATCCCGATTTTAACCCTATTGAAAATATTTGGTCCCAAATAAAGCAACACGTGGCCAAGAGAAATATTGCAATGACTGTGACGTCAGTTAAAGATGCTATATTAGAAAAAATCAATAAAATAGGACCAGAAGAATGGAAAAAAGTTTCTGATCATGCGGTTCAATGCGAAGATGAATATAGAAAATTTGAGCCAAGAATCGATAGTTATTCCGATAAACTGATTATTTACACAGGTGATAGCAGTGAGGAAAGTGTAAATGAACAAGAGCATAATGAAACTTCTGATGAATCTGCGATGTCGGGAATAGAGGTCTTCCTCGATTCTGATTAATTTTTTTATAATTGTATTATTTTTCTGGAATGATTAGTGCTGTAAACAAATTTGAACTGAGATTTTGATTATATTTTATGTAAACCTCTATTTGAAAACGTTTTTTTCTCCTTCTAATAAAACCTTATGTTATTTAAACCTTTTCCTCCATAATTACACCAACTTCGGTAAGACACTTGAAAACTAATCACTCCAACAATGATTGTAGCGTTTTCGCTATTTACTTACATGGAATTATCGAATCAAATTTCGTTACAGGTAAATCAAATCTGTTTTAGCACAAAACACATAATATATAAAATTAGGCATAGAGAAATTGCTCTTAACCACTCTATATAAATATCGTCTTTCGACGCTCGGGTAATACGACCGTTGCCGAACAATGACGAAGATTTCCGAAGATTTCTATGCGCATTATTACTTTTGGAGTACTGTACTACTTTTTACTACTACTGCCATCTACGTACTTCATTCATCTACGTATTTCATTCTGTCTACGGATTTAGCTAAATGTCATCAAAATACAGTTACTGTTGTAGAATATTTTAATGATGAAGTATAGGACAGGGAGGTGAAGGCCCAACTCGTGTGCAATAAGGGAAGAATAAAATAAAGTAGTGTTTTAGTTTAATGACATAGTTTAGGTTAGATGATTCGACTTTTGCGCTCCAGCAAAGCGATCTGAAGTCTCGAGTTCGATTCCTGGGTCTGAACAAAGTAATTGGCAAGAAATGCCTTTAAAAATTACTATAAAAAAATTAAAAAATTGATGCGTTTAAAAGCGTCAAACCGTTTAAGACAGACTTAAAGTTTGAATGTTTTATGTTTGTATACTGCAGCATTTGAAACTTGAGAATTAAAAGGGATCTTTGTCAAAGCTACTACACTACATTTATGATAGCAAATATTCCGACATAGTTTATCGAAACTCCATCGG
Organism: Herminia tarsipennalis; assembly: GCA_945859575.2. Lineage (NCBI taxonomy): Eukaryota > Metazoa > Arthropoda > Insecta > Lepidoptera > Erebidae > Herminia > Herminia tarsipennalis. The sequence goes on along the minus strand of OX243836.2, from coordinate 13,863,312 downwards.
TAAGTTGTAGAAAACCAGTGAAATATGACACACGGATTCAATCGTACCTACATTAAGCATTACTTCCTGACACAATACAAATTAGTCATACCTATATAAATTGGTTAGCACTAATACCGATCGGAGCATAAATTTCGCGGCCGGAATAGCCCGAACATAAAATTTATCTCGAGCACTAATCTGTGACAACAATTATTTAGCATGAAACATTAAACCTTGTAATGTGGAGCACTTCATTATTTTATTCGGCAACATAAACAGAAACGTTTAAACACATAAAGTGCTTGGCAAACGGCAATACTGACATACCTACAAGTTCGACGCTATATCAAAATAAACAAGACCCTTTCCGTAGGTACAATTCAATTTTCTGTACGACTTTCATCGTAGTTCGTAGACTCATGAGTGCATATTTGCTCAAGGGATAGAAAATCCCTGTCTGAGGAAATTGCCTGCGATCGGATTGGATGACGGTGCCGAGTCGCCGCGCCCGATTGTCATTTGTTTAGAGCTCAGCCCACAATCCCAGCCGGTTTCCATTATAGACACTTTATCGATAAGCAGTAAAAATATACAAGTCCCTACATTCTGTGTAAGTTATGTCATAAGGGAGGTGTTATCTTGTTTTTATTTCGTTTATTATCTCGTATTTAAATATTTACAATGAAATATAAATTGTGAACGTGCTGCATTCCGAGAATGACATGTACTCCACGAAGGTTAGAATGAAAGCACAGTACTAACTTTTATACCTTATGGAGTAGCCGGTCTATGCCGCACTAAAGTTTCAGAGAGCAGTATTCATAATTTATACGCAGAAATATGTCATGAACTCTACACTAGCACTGGAATATAATTACGTAAGTTACGCTTCTAAACTATAAGTCTGAAAGTTGTTTATAAAACACATTCCAGTACCTACAAAGTCTATCTCGCAGAACCTAATTTGAAACTAAATTCGCAAGAAGCATGTACTTTGTACATGTATTTTACTTCCAAGAATCACAAAGTAAGACACCAACTTTCCACGTTAACTAAAAGCGCGATAAACGCGCAATTTGTCCAGAACATTCAAATCCTTTCACGAAACTCAATTTCCTGCAGCGCTGATGTTATTATGACTTTTTTATAGAATGAATGACGACTAATAAGCCACAGGTAGGGCTCGCAGTAATTTTCCCCGTTCCAAACAAATTAACTCTACGCCAGTGAGCATTATTACAGTTAATAAACGATTTAATGGCTGACCTACTTATAACATATTAGATTGGCGCGTGACAGTTTTGTTTTAGCTCCGGTTAACGTCAAATATGCTGAACGCTGGTATGCTTTTGAACCGAAATTTGGAGGCACTCCATTCGAAATTCGGACACTAGAATCTTGGCATGAAATTGAGTTAGTTATATGCCGATTTGAGTTTGAAAGCGGTGCACAAATCATACAAATCTAGGTTTTTTTAAGGTGAAGCGTTTAAAACTTCTGTGTTTACATTATCTATGTTTGCAATTCAGTTATGGTTTCTCGGAAGTATCGACGTAGGTTGAACAGTGTGGCCCATGTTTACCTAACTAAAAGGAAGATCATATCATCCAATAGATTTTATTACAATCCAAGAATAACCTATGGAAACAAACACACAACAACAGTCGTTTAATGCAACTTTCCATTATGATATAGGTGTGGTTTGACTAGTGTATACTCACGTTAGAACCATTAGTATTTCATTTTAAGAAAGTAATGAAAATTGTATGTGTATTTTGTCATCAGTATCTATGAAAGTGATCATTTGTCTAACTACGTAAAAACAAAGAATTGTCATAATAACATTTCCTCTTCAGTATTGTAAAGTTTATATTTTATTTTTAATAACCAGTCCTCTCATCGCATGATTGAACAAAGCTGAGCGTCTTGAAGGAAATTCAAGAGCTTGTCAGAGATAAAGTTTAATTTCAAAATCGTTCTTCCTCGACTTGAAATTTATTTTGAGTTAAAATAGTGCACTGTTTTAAAAATATATTTGTACTTAGGTATTTTGCAAAATATTATTCCCTATTATTATTATAACTGTGAAAGTAACATTGTTTGTATATTACCCTTTCACGCTTAAGCCGTTGAACCAATTTAGATGAAATTTGGTACGGTTTGCATCCCGGGGAAGGACATAGGATAGTTTTTATCGCGATAATCGACATTGACTCGGGCGGATCCGTGGGCAAAAGTTACTAGTTAATAAATTTAAAGTTTGTCTTCGAAATGTCGTCTCCGTGCTATTGACCATTCAGAAGTTTTTGTCGTTTGGAGCTAATCTTAAGTACACAATCAGTTCAGGGCTATCATGAAAATGCAGTAATTTTAATTTAATTAATATCTTGGTACACCTCACACAAACATCTGATCCCAAACCAAGCAGAGCTTGTACTATGGCAACTAGACAACTGATAAACATATTTATATATTTCTAAATACATACATATTATAGATAAATTACACCCGGACCAATCGCGCGTTAAACCATCGCGCTCATCACACAAAGTTTTATCATGAGTGGGGATCGAACCCACGACCTCCGGCATAGCAGCAGTCGGGGTCACTAACCACTAGCCTAACAGGCCAGTCGAATTTCCAAATATTTACCTAAACCAAGTACCTACATAAATAACAAGTTAAATACAAGCTAGTATAAAGTCAGATCTTTGGTTCGTATCTCCAATAATACTGGATGTGAGGAGAAATGAAATATAAGCAATATTTTTCTGCTTTCTGTCGCACACTTTCAGGTTTTATTAAGCCTAGACGAGATCATTTTAGCCCGTCGCGCTCCCAGTTTTTCTGTCAAATTTGAGAGCATAAATGGCAGTCGATACGATCTTATGTACCTAGTTCTGTACATTTATGTACTGAGTTCTGACATTTTGTGATAGCTCTTTAATACCGTTGAAATATTTTGGGGAAAATGAGTGTTTATTTTTTGGTCTTTTTTATTTTAACAGACAACTTACTATGGTTATGTGTCGCGGGACTCGCGGGGGACAGACTCGTAACAAAAATATTTGTAGATTATACAAAGTGGATCCCATTCGGGGACATGGCTAAGGACAAACTGGAACCCACCACCTCCTGTGCAGCAGACATACCTTTAAATTCCTACTGCACCACCGAGGCAGTCAAAGTATGTAGGTATATTTTCTTCTTATGGATTTATTGTTTGGTTGGAGTCAAACGTTTATTTGAAGTAAAACAAATAAAAAGGTCTTGTTCAACCATATTAAGTATAAAATGTATGGGATAATGGGCTTAATTCCTTAATATTTAATAACAAATACGACGACAAATTAAACTCACATGAAACAAAACTAACAAGAGAATTTTAAATATTAATGATTATAAATTTAACTCGACAATTATGAGAACAAAAGAAGTTTAAAGATAAATAAGTATTTTTATTTATCAATTGTCTGATTGCTATAGCTCTGCTCAGTTTGGGATCACGGTCTTTGTTTACGATCTTTTTTCATATCCACGGCAAGCCCATAGTTCCATATGGGTTTGCCGTAAATCTTGTCATAATGGAAAATGGAGAAATGCATCAACGCGCATGCACGGCGGACATTTTTGAGCGCACCGCGCATGTGCCTTGATGCATTTGTAAGCAACTTTCCCATTCCATTATGACAAGACTTTGACAGTTCCGTATGGGCTTGCCGTGGACTCGGACTAAAGATCGTGGAACCAGATGACCAAGAGTGAGTTGTCCCAAGATATTATTAGTTGTATGTGGTGATAAATTTGAACACAGATCTGGAAGCAAGGCATGAGATATTCGAATCGGTATTCAAGCCTAGAAACGGCATTACCCACGGAGCTTCGCAACTTAATTTATAATTTTTTCTTCGCGTGTAACTGTTACCATCTACCGCTCATTATACAATATTTAGATCTCAATTGCGTATATATTTTAAGATATAAAATAAGTAAGTAACTTTTTAAATTCCCGACGTTTTGACCGTATTGCAACTGCCATGGTCACAGGTGGACTAAGCAGCTCAGGCAGGTTTTGGGATATCTTGGAAGTTTTACAACATTAACCTACCTATCGTCTTGATTCTACTTAAGACAAAATTATCCTTTTCATGATAGAGTTATCGATGTCCTCTGTAAGCTTCAAGGATATATATCATAAAACTAATGTTGGAATGTTAGAACTAAAATAGCTCTATGTCCTCTGTAAGCTTCAAGGATAGATATCCTTGAAGTTTACAGAGGACATTAGTTATATCTTTCCTTGAAGTTTGTTGATATCTATCCTTGAATGTCCTCTGCAACCTTTAAGGATATTTATAATTGAAGTTTACAAAGGACATAGAGCTGTTTTAGTTCCTACCCACATTCTAATATTAGTTTTAATACCAAACATTGTAAAAGCTTATGAGTACTTAAAACTTAGTGAAAACTTGTTACTAAACAAGTTATAATGGTCTTACAATTCTCAATGGGATCGTATACTTAGTGATTAGAGCACTTCTCTGTACCCTGTTCTCCAGGGTTACATAATAGGTACTTAAACATTAAGACGCAAATATATTTGTTCTTCCTCTCGTGTAAATCTAATATATTGTGTATTAAATGTCTAATTTGAAAACGTATTTACGGCCTGGTTACACACATTTTGGTTAATTTAGATATAGGTGTTTGCATAAGGGTGCTTAAATACGTCGCAGAATTGTTGTTACATTTCTTGCTGAAAATATTGATGAAACAGATAAAACAGATTAATCTTGAAACTTTAAAATATATAATCGGTCAAAGTTATGGGACGAAAAGTTGGTTGTGTGCAAGTACGCTAACCAGAACAATAGCATAGAACGATGCTGCACAGTCAACGAACTCACTACATATACGAGACATTTACATAAGAAGAAAACTCACTAATGCTTTCTCATTATCATTTAACTAGCAGTGCAGGATATTCAGGTGACTTTATGCCTTTTGGCACAATTTCTAATGCAAGTAATACCTGAACAAGTGTTCATTGCTACACCATTGCTAGAAATTAAAAACTGAGTCTCTTCAGGAGTATGAACTTAAAAAAAATACAAAGAGACTTTAGTCATGTTGACCAATGCGAAGACGAATGCACTGTAACGCTTACAGCAAGACCAAAACTTAATGATAACATTTGATTGATTGAAATACGACTTGATAAAATATTGTTTTGCTTAATTTAAATAAACGAATAAAAAATAAACACAAGAACAGGTCGCGAGCTTAATGGTAACAGGGAGCCCATTGCAGTATCTAAGCTACTTTAATCCTTGTTCTAAAAGGTCTGAACGTTACTGCACCGCGCTTTACATCCTTTGCAAATAGTTCGTAATTCTCATTTTCCCACTTGCTATAGTATTCTTTAACTGAAACAATGTAATGTGTTTACATTACTATTTCACGGAAATATAACTGACAATGCGGCGGTAACCAGCAAGCGCGATCTATGGCTTAGGCTTACCATCAGTTCGTCTTATCTGGCGACGAATGTGCCGACGAACTAGACGTTAAGGACCCCACTGACGATGCATCCATCAATCCAAATAGAGTAGATGTCAGCCAAAAACTAATCGTGAATGTCAAAAACGTAATCCATTTGAATGGACGTTGTTCGGTTTTGGAAATCCAAACTGACGTTCATCCAGCCCCAATGGACGTATATCACGCCGCGCCATTCGGAAGGCATCCGTTTTGTCAGTGAGTGAGCAAATCTAGAAGCTTATAGCAATTGTGTCTATTGTTTCCATTCGTATCGCTTAGTGACCCACGTTATTTTTCTAAGCATAGTGTCAAACCATGGTCACCATAGTCACAAAAGAGATAGCAGGTCTTGCAAAATGTAAAATTTATTCTCTTTATTTTTTCAGAAACAAATTTATAGTGTTGACAGTCCTTAGTATAACCTTCTAGCGTACGTCCAAAGGGAAGATGTACGTCCAAATAGAAGACGTCCAAATGGAAGTATAGTCAATGATGCTATAATTTTGCTTACATCCATTCGGAATGCGTACATATAGAAGGCTTACAAATGTACGTATCGTCAGTGGCCACCTTCTCATAAGGGTAACATTTAGTCTTGCATATGGACAACGCTCACATACAGAAAATTCATAAAATATCTTTCACAAAAGAAACTTCTCAACAAACAATCTGAAGCAATTAAACGAACTCCATGTCTGCTGATAAATTCGTTCTGAGCACATGATCCGTCTGTTTCACACGCAGGCGGCGTAAGATGTATCACGTTATTTATTCCAAACTGATTCTCTGATATCCGTTGACCAAACACACTACTAGAGGGATTTAGAGGGATATTGATGCAGAAAACAGTAGTTATCGTTCAAATAATAGGGGTGTTTGGGTTCGGCTCGTTTTGTTTTATATGCCCACAACTTACGCATGAGAATGGGTATAAACATTTTGTGATGCTATAATGTTGCATGATCTAAATAAATAAAGAACCCTTTCTGTTTGTTTTAATATCACAAGGCTTATTTGTTATTGTCTTTTATGAAATAAATTGATCGAATTACCTTTATTGTTCAACTAGCTTTTGCCCGTTGCTTAGCCCGCGCCAATGTTAGTAATGTCTTTTCCTCACACTAAATTACATTTTTTTAAATTTATTCTAAAATTTTGATGTAACAGACAAACAGAGTTACTTTTTAACCGAGTTTGATCTATGTTCGTCTTTATGTTTTTTTATGTATGGTCACCGATTAAGCGAAGACGTCTGGACCGTTTAAAAAAAATACTTTTGTGTTTGAAAGGGTATACTTTCAAGTTAATTCCATTGTTATCAAATATTAAAAGCACATCTATAGTGATTTGGTATATTTATCTTCTTCTTAATTCTCAAAAAGCACCAATTGGTTAAGTGGGACGTATGATGAAGACCATAGACTGCGATGACTATGACTTGATGACAATCGAAACTATTCAATATTTCCCCGTTTGCGATTCGATTACTATAATATGGTAATGTTCTTGCACTTTAAAGCTGATGATAAAGTAGAATGTGAACTCCTTAACAATTATCGGTCCAGCATCGGGAAAACCAATATTTTGTAAAAGTAAATGAGCAGTTGCCATTATGCTATTCTAACTTGTATAAATTACAAACCAACGCACAAAAAAGTGAGAAATAAAAACTTTTTTATAAAAGATGTCAGGAAATGTAGCTTTTATTTTTTGGCACCAACTTCAAAATGTTTATTACTTTTTTGCTGTTGTATCTTTTAGTATTATTTCGTGCTTTTTAGTAACCTTGTATTTATTTTTTAAGTCGGTTTAATATATTTTGTAAAAAAGTTTTTATGCATTTATTATGCACGACATCATACGTAAAATTGTACAGGCGGGGTAACTCAAAACTAGTAACCTAATATTTTATTAACTACATTATTGTTACGATTTGTGTTTTTATATAAAATTGCGCAAAAACAATGTAAAATATTACGCCAGTAGGGAAATACGGAAATACATTTGAAACTATTGTAAAATTGTGACGGGTTTTCAAACGCAACTCATTATTCATTCATTCCTGTGGAATACAATGCTCGTTATATATTTATACGCTGCCATGTACTATCGGGAACTAATACTATACCTTTGTTAGTATATCGTCTATCTGCCTCTGATTGTCTATTAAACGTCATAACTTCACGGATATTTGCTAAAACAACAATACACCACTAACTTCCTAAACTCAAACGATATTTTGAGTCGTGCTCAAAAGCAGTACTAACGTTTAAGTGACCGTATGAGGTAACGGTGTCTCAAAACTGAGTGATGTTTGAGTATTCTGGTGGTAGAAACTTAAGCCCGGGACGTTTTCCGTGATCAGCAAATAATAATAATAATATCTTGGAGCTTGTACAATGGCAACCAGACAACTGATAAACGTACATATATTTCTAAATATGTACATATTACATATCATAGATGAATAATACCCAGACACAGAATAAACCATCGTGCTCATAACACAAAGTTTTATCCTAGGTGAGGATCGAACCCACGACCTCCAGCTTAACAGTATGTCACTAATCACTAGGCCGACAGGCCAGTCAAATAAAGTAGGGATAAAAAAACACCTGCACGAAGAAAAATACTGGGAAAAATCGGTCAGACAGAAATTATTCTGCAGTCATCCTTATCTCTGACTGTGGACGATAATTATGATGAAGTCCGTTTGAGAACAACATATCCAACATGCGTCATAGATAGGCCCTTGACGAGAGAAGATCTTCGGGGATTTCAACTCTCCTAAATAAGGGGAAACTCTTCACGTGCCTTTGTCGACCCTTAATTAAGAATCCCTTTTCACCATTTTGTATAGTTCAGAGAGAGAGAGAGATCAAGCATGATAAAACTAATTGACAATTATACATACTGATGATAAATAAATAAAAACCGACTATTCAAGAACCTTCACCCTTTTGTGCTCCACCTAAAACAACAAAACATTTCGAAAAGATAAACAGTGGTGAAGTGCGCAAACATTGTTTTCTTTTTAAATAGCTCTTAAAACTCAAGATGCGACAGTGCCTTATCTACATCCACCTTCATGTTCTTGGCTGTAGCATTTTGTGTAATTGTCAGAACAGCAGCACAAGAGCAATCATGACAGATGACAGCCACAGTGAGATGACAAAACATCACCATGCATAATGGACAAGAAAATGAGTAAACAAGGAAAATATGCAGAAATAAAAGTTAATTCTGTTCTCGCTGCTAACCCTGCCCGTTGACCCGAGGGTGCAGTATAAACCAGCTTTAGGCAAGCCATTATGATTGTATTTTTTAATACTTACGGCGGATGCACAGTGGTATTAGTGTGGTACATCGCTTTGCCCAATGGATTAAAAAGCAGGTATTCTACGTTTAAATTTTTAAATACGTTGTAATGTGTGTTGACTGGTTCGCATTGTGTTTGTGAATGTTTTGGAAGGAATTAAGGAATTTTAAAGGGGTTTCTTTGTTAAGTTTAGTAGTATTAGAAGTAATTTATGTAGTTTTACGTTAGCAGCGCAACGCTTAAATTTAAAAAAAATATCTTATACAATTATAATACCTCTTGCATACTAGTATTATTTTTGTAATGGCTGTTTCAACGTAGAATTAGTAAAAATCGTGTTATTTTAACACTTTGGAAAACGGATAGGTATATAGGTAAGGACTAATATAGACAAACGATGCTTGATGATTTATTACGGCACGAAGTCCGATCTCAGGTTTTTTTAAGTTATCGCTAATTATGAGCTGTGTGAGTAGTTTAGTTAGATATTGCTTCGCATCTTAATGGCCTAATAAGCGATATATGCCAACAGCGATCCTTAACCATGTTCTATTTTAATATGATGAGACTGATAAGATGACACTGTGGAAAAAACGTAATAATATATTATAAACCGGACAAGTGCATGTCGGGCCACGCATAATCTAGGGTTCCGTAGTCACCCACCATCCGAATAATGCGGCTTATGAAGTGAGTTTTCTGTTGTTTTTGTTTCATAGTTACAACGTTACGAAATTTTGTTACTTCTCATTTGATCAGCTGTTACTCATAAACCTCTAAAGCCTTTTTTGGTGTGATAGTTTTTCTTTTAATTTCACTGTATATACTTCTACCGCAATTTTTTTACATACTCAACATAAAACATTTAGCTGGCAGGGGGGGGGGGGCACTTGACTCTAACTAAATTTGGCACTTTAAATCCTAACTTTAAATTCAGAAACGGATCCTTAAATCTAAAAATGGTCTTCCCAACCCCTAACGTTTTTAAAGACCTATCTAACGATACGCCATACGATTATGAGACAAAAAATCGCATCCCCACTTTACATACAGGGGGGGTATCCTAAAAAAAAAATATTTTCAAGATTTTATTTGTCTTTCACTTTGTCGGCGTAAGTAATATGTGTATCCATGCAAAATTACAGCCTTCTAGCACTAACAGTCTCTGAGCAAAGCTGTGGACGGACAGAAGGACGGACATAGCGAAACTATAAGGGTTCTGTTTTGCCATTTTAGCTACCTACGCTACCCTAAAAAGAGCATGTTGGACCATGCTCTCTGTGTAGGGTTTCACGGCCGTTATTATATAAAATTTGTAGTCACTTTCATGCTCATACATATTTTATACCTTACATAAATAAAGAATTGATTAATTTCTAATATTTATTCCAGAATCAATGTCGAAGGCAAATAGCAAAACACGGCGTTATACAAACTGCGTCGGCATCTTAAGCCGCCGTGTGTTAATTGCCGTCATTATGTATACCGCCACTAGACATATTTACCGCCATGTACAAAAGGCCGGTGCATAACAATTTGCCGCGGCAATTTGTCATACGCCACGGACATAATGTTGGGGTGTCCATGAAAACTGAGGTCCGCGGATCTGTATCATCCGACAAGTGCTAGAAATAGTACATACAAACAAAATTGAAGTAAGTATCCATTCCACTAAATCTATTCGGTTAGGTTAGGTTAAAACTGTGAACAAACGCGCACGAGGCGAGCAAGCGACGCGAGCGGGGTGCGGTAGCGGTCGCCGAGTGCCAGAAACATCAAATTTAAATGTAAGCAATAAATATAGTTCTTGATTATATTATTTCATAATATTGCCATTATTAAGTATAAAGTCATAACAATATCAAGCTTTATTAGCATTGTCACCCTACTACAACATCGAAGTAGACGTATTACACTGAAATTCATCTACAATTTGCCTTAGATGTTTTATAAAACGTAATAAATGCTGACGCCGTTTGCATAAAGCCGTGTTATGCTATTAGACTGCGACATTAATACTACGATTGGCTGTCAATAAATTACAAAAAGTTGTTGATGACAAACAATAATAATTGTATTTAAATAAAATATTATGTGCGTTGAAAATGCAGGCAGCAGGATTTTGCTTGAGCCATACTTAATATTATAAATGTGAAAGTAACTCTGTCTGTCTGTCTGTCTGTCTGTCTGTCTGTCTGTCTGTTACGCTTTCACGCTTAAACAGCTAAACCGATTTAGATGAAATTTGGTATGGAGATAGTTTAAGTCCCGGGGAAGGACATAGGATAGTTTTTGTCGCGATAACCGACATCCACGCGGGCGGAGCCGCGGGCGAAAGCTAGTTATTTATAAATGCTAAACATGTACAATTTATTGGTATGTTGCCAGGGGCAAATAACGTTTTTTTCTATTTTTAAAGGTGTTTTGAACTACAACCGATAAAGTACATAATCGTTCACTTCGTGGTCATAACTTTTATGGTCACATATACGCAAAATAGATAGATAAGTTTAATATAATAATAATATAATATCTTGGGACAACTCACACAACGCCATCTGATCCCAAACTAAGCAGAGCTTGTACTATGGAAACCAGACAACTGATAAACATACTTATATATTTCTAAATACATACATATTATAGATAAATAACACCCAGACACAGAATAAACCATCATGCTCATCACACAAAGGTTTATCCTGGGTGGGGATCGAACCCACGACCTCTTGCGTAGCAGTCGGATTCATTCCCACAGCGCCACAGAGGCAGTCAACCTAAGTAACCATTAAATAAATAAAAGTAACCATTAAATAATTTTATTTGATTTTATATAGGTCCTTCACAGCTGACAATGGTAGGATATACATTTAATAACAAACCAAACAGTACATTACGAAGTTTACATTAAAAATTATAAATATAGAGCAGATATCAAAATTTCTTAATGATTAAAACAATTTTTCCCCGTTTTTGCAACATTTTTTATTGCTGCTCCGCTTTTATTGGTTGTAGCGTGATGTTATATAACTTATAACCTACCTCGAAAAATAGGCTATTGAACAGAAAAATAATTTTTCAACTCAGACCAGTAGTTCCTGAGAATATCGCGTTCAAACAAACTCTTTAGCTTTATAATATTAGTAAAGAGACTAGCTGACCCGCGCAACTTCGTATGCGTCAATTTTCCCCGTTTTTGCAACATTTTTCATTGCTGCTTTACTCCTATGGATCATAGCGTGATGTTATATAGCCTATAGCCTTCCTCGATAAATGGGCTACCTAACAAATACAATTCAAAGAAATAAACAAACAAATGTGTGTGTGTGTGTGTGTGTGTGTGTCGGAGTGGTTGTGTATTGAATCAGGAATGCATGTGAGTGTGTGAAAGGTAAGATTGCTAGGTATAAGGTATTGTATGATGGCTTAAAAAGTGGGTAGTTGTTAATTTATTATGGCACTACTTGTTCTGAGACAGCGACAATATTATTTGCCCTTTTGTATGAGGAGCGAGATGTGTTAAAAGGATCCAGTGAAAAGAATCCAGTGTCTGGAATATGGATGTAAGGGGAGATCTTATGGTATTTGGTTCTAGCCGGTTCAGACCGGTGCATTAAAGTATTTTTTTTGTAGGATTTAACGTGTTTTTCTTGTTTGTGACAACTTATTTGTACCTACCGCTGATGGATACACCTCGAGGTTGTTGATTATTATTGGTAGAAATTAGCCCAAATAGTAATTTTATTGATTATTTTACAAAAATGTTAATTTAACGGTTTGTATACTTACTCTAATGAATTGATAGCATTAAGTTTTACATTCTATATTATTATTTGAGCAATAGCTATTTTTTTTTAAGTAAATTAAAATAAAGTACCAAAAATATTTTTTAGATACACCTTATCGATATCTAAATCTATTTTATTTGTTATTGAAATAATAATTTCAATTAATTCAAACAAAATAAAAAATAAATGGTAGAAAACGCATTTTTTCGCTTCTATTCATGACCAATATGAAAAAATCCCATTCGAATAATTGGTCCAGCAAATAAGCATATTTTCAAGGCACGAACGTCTTTTTGTTAAGAAACGCAGTTTTCGGCCATAACTCGATGGTTTATCCAATCATGTCGAAAATAATTTTAGTATAAAGCAAAGACTTAGGATATACTAGCGTAGGTATATCCTAAGACTATGGCTTCGCTTGTTATTATTACTTAGGGCCCGGCTACATACTCAATCTTATTTGCACAAATTCTTGTTTGTATTACTAAATATATGCGCTAAGACGGCAACACATAGGTATGTCTCGCGCAAAACGCTAGTTTGTACAAAATTGATTTCCACAATTAAGCATGTATGTAAAGACGGTACATAAACGTTTGCACCAACTGGTTTGTGCAAATAAGATTATGGGTGAAGCGTGTCTAAACATTTTTGTCCATCTTCCTTTGGTAAACCAAAGAAAGGTGGATAAAATTGATAACATTGCATGTTTGTTCATCTAAGTTTCTCAAACTTACAGCGTAGGTATGTACGTGCAATATTGTTTACGTTGAAACTTGCATTGTGAATATAATTACGAAATTGTTTTCACAACCAAATAACGCTAGGAATTTAGCAACGATAACTATTAAATTCCAAGCATACTATGAAAATAATTACACTGCTTTATCTCCCGTTTGACTATAATATATAACTGCACTGACATGCACAAAAGAATTTCGTTAAAACATCCAAAACTCGAGGCCATTAAAGTTAAAAATAAAAACCTGTGTCACTACAATACAACCAGCAACCGTTTAACAAAAATATAAAAACGTTTAACATAGTGATCTACTAACACAGGTTCGTAAAACGAATAAGCACCGCGATTACACATTCAAAAGAGTACACAATAAACTCAGCTTGCTTTTAATAAACCGTGCACCTCTAGCCGTGTCAGTTATGAATGTTATGTTATTATGCATACTGTAATAAGACGCAGCAACAATGCTCAGGGCGTACCTACGTCTGCTGTAAAGCATAATGTGAACGTAGTTTCAGAAGCAGAAAGCCCATTTACCTTTTGTAGTGGCTTTGTGTTCGGAGACTGGTGGGTTAAGCGTCGCGACGTAGTGGGGACAATGGCTCGGACCTTTTTTAAAATGCTTCTCTCATTTTCTTTCTGCCAGCAATTCCCGAAACGGAATGGTTTCAAGTTGATCAAATTGGTTCTGTACGGTTGAAGAAATGTTTAAAGACAAAAACAATTCGTTTAGATGTCTCTTTTATGGATAGTCTTAAAGTATTTTAAAAGATTTGGATATTTTTATTAGGTAGAGTAGATTATGTTTTTTCATAGGGTTATTTGGTACAAAATTACGATTTTATTAGATGTTTGAGCTAAAATTTTAAATTATGTGTCTTTATTACTTTTTGAGGGATATGTAACGAATTTAATATTAAAATAATACTTTAGCTATGCAATAGAGTAGAACAGCATCTGTTATTCACCCTGAGGGCTATTACTGACTTATTAATATTAAACTCTTTTTTATGCCAAAATTTTCAGCATTTTTTGTGGTTATAATAATAATGTTAATGAAGGTTAGTTTTTATTAAACATTTTTCTTTAGCTTCAGTTTTTTGTCTTCATTTGTATTCACATTTCATTATTCAAAAGTATAAACTTACTTGAACTTTCTCAAAAGTATAAAGAAATTGACATACTATGTTTTACGGAGACTTTTATAAAAAAAGGTACAGAACATTTATTAAAAATACCTGGATACAAATTAGTCGCATCGTTCTCCCGCAACTCAAAAAGGGGAGGATCTTGTATTTTAATAAAAAATGACTTTGAATACAAGGCAATACCATGTTTACCTGACCTCGCCTGTAACTTTCACTTTGAGTACTGTGCCGCTGAATTACTTACACAAAAAATCATAGTAATATGTACATACAGAACGCCTACTAGTAATCCACATGCTTTCCTTGAAAAACTGGAACATCTATTATTAAAAGTTTCGTATCGATCAAAAAAAATTGTTTTATGCGGTGATTGGAACCTAGATATGCTTAAGCCTAATAAGAGTTGTTTAGAACTTACTAACCTATTAAAAAACTTTAACATAGAAATACTAATTAAGTTACCTACTAGACAACAAGCCTGCATTGACCTATTTGCCAGTAATTTGAAGCAAGCCAGAGCGGACATACATTATTTGGGACTCTCAGATCATGAGACCGGACAAACTTTAACGCTAAAGAACAACATAAAACATATCAAACGTTGGTGGTACGAGGAGGTCAGAGACTTCAGTACAGAAAATGTTAATAAATTTCGCTCTTACATATCATCACTATCTTTTTCGGAAGTCTATAAAAAACCAAACCTAGACGACGCCTTTCAAGAGTTTCACAGTATGTTTTCATTGATTTTTGATTTATGTTTTCCTACATTTAAAATAGAGAAAACTAATATAGTTGATAGAAGTACTTGGCTGACAAAAGGGTTAAAAAGGTGTAGTATAAAAAAAAGGATTCTTTATTTAAAAGGTAAACAAGTAGGTGCTGATAAAAAAAATAATATTAGAATATACAAAAAATATTCGAATATACTTAAGCGATGTATACATAAGTCGAAACAACTAGTAAATCATAAATATATTAATAAAAAAAGGAATAAATGCCAAGCAGTATGGGAAATCATAAATCGAAATATTGGAGATATAAATACTAATAAAGAAATAAACAAGATATTATACTCTAATAAATTATATACAACTGCCGATGACATAAGTAATTTATTTAATTCGTTTTATATTAATTTGACTAATAAGAATGACTTTAAATATAATATTGACGACATAAATGAAACTATGAACATGAATAATTCTAATTATAATTCAATTTTTTTAAGACCGACTGACTCTATGGAAGTATTTAAATCAATTAATAATCTCTCTAATACTAACTCTGTAGGAGTTGATGGCATCAACACAAAAATGTTAAAACTATGCGCACCGTTCATATGCGCACCCTTGAGCTATATAATTAATATGTCTTTTCAGCAAGGTATTTTCCCCCAAAGCCTTAAAAAATCTATAATCAAACCCTTGTATAAAAAAGGAGATATAACAGATATGGCGAATTATCGTCCTGTTACTCTTATACCCGTTATGTCAAAAATTTTTGAGAAGGTCATGTTAAAAAGACTGAATGACTTCATTTTAAGTAAAAAAATTCTGAGAGAAGAACAATTTGGCTTTCGCAAAAACAGCAGCACTTCACTAGCCTGCTTAAATCTAGTTAAAATTATTACTGAGTCTATCAATAACAGGATACCTATAACAGCTTTATTATTAGACATGAGTAAAGCATTTGATTTTGTGGACCAAAAATTGCTTCTTTATAAGCTAGAAAAATGTGGAATTAGAGGAGTAGCTAATGAATGGATAAAAAGTTACTTAAAAGACCGATATCAGTGTGTAGAAATATCCAAAATAGAAAATAATGTAAAAGTCACATGCAGATCTAATTATAGGCTAAATAGATTCGGCGTGCCACAGGGCAGTGTTCTGGGACCATTTTTGTTTTTGATATTCATCAATGACCTACCTAATATTACACAACACAAAACTATCTTATTCGCTGATGACACGACAGTCCTTGTCAAGTGTGACAATAAAAAGTTATATGAAAATGATATCAATTTCACGCTGACTAAGACAATTAATTGGCTAGATAACAATAATTTGAAAATTAACGTAAGTAAAACACAAATCATACAATTCCAAAACTATAGAAGCCAACATACTGACATAAATATAAATTACAATAATAATAAAGTACAAGAGGTAAACACTGCTAAATTTCTAGGGATTATGCTTGATAAGCACCTTAACTGGAAAATGCATGTAGAATCTGTTTGCAATAAATTAGATCGGTTCGTATTTGCTATCAAACGTTTACGACAAACCGTGTCGACGGAAGCGGCTCTCACTGCATACCACGGATACGTTTCCTCAGTACTTTCTTATGGTCTCCTGCTGTGGGGTAATTCGGTTGAGATAACAAAGGCATTTCGGGCCCAGAAGAAATGCGTTAGAGCGATATGCGGTGCCTGGTCTACTAGCTGTAAGCCACTATTTAATAAATTTCATATTCTGCCACTCGCTTGCATGTATATAAGGGAACTATGCATTTTTGTAAAACTGCATCCACAATATTTTTGCAAGTTTTCTGATAAGCCTGGTAGAAATGATAGAAATAAGTTTAAACTTCTTCGACCTAGATGTAATTTGGATATGTATGAGAAAAATGTGTATGTTAAAGCTATAGAGGTGTATAACAAATTACCAAATAATTTTAAAGACCTACCTCATACTGTATTTAAAAGAAAACTAACACAATGGCTTGCAGAAAAATGTTTCTACACTTTGCATGACTTTATGATTTATAAAGATATATGATTAATTAATGTTAAAATGGATTAAATCGATTTTTTATTTATTTTTATTTAATTCACTTATTTGATAATATTTATTTTCTGCTGACATTAATATTCTAATTATCTACCGATTTAATTATTATATTTTGGTTTTAAATTAATCGTGACATTTTTTTTTGACTTGTAATATTAACAATTTTGACATTAATTAACTTGAAAGAGACATTTTATAATAATTAACTTAATGTGTATAAGCTAGATATTATTTGCGCACCATTGTAATGGTAGAATGTGATGTACCTACAAACACCCTACCACCTATATGTAACCACATTTTAGTGAATAAATAAATGATTATGATTATGATTATCATTATGATTATGATTATCAATACATAGGTTATCTATACTAATATTATAAAGCTTAAGAGTTTGTTTGTATGAACGCTATAATCTCAGGAACTACTGGTCAGAATTAAAAAAATATTTTACTGTTAGAAAGCCCGTTTATCGAGGGTACTATAGGCTATATAACATCACGCTACGACCAATAGGAGCGGAGCAACAATGAAAAATGTTGCAAAAACGCGGAAAAATTACGCAGAAGAAATTGTGCGGGTCAGCTAGTTACATATAAACACGTTTTATTTATAGGTTTTACTATTATCACGGCAAGCAATCAGAAAAAAAGTCTTTGTGAGTTTTCTTTTATTTACAATAATATTAAATTATCTCCTGGAAGTACGTTATAATTTATTATATTAATAAATGTTGTATAACAATACTCTAGTACCCACATATACTGAACATTCCTAATCTCAGAATAATGAGAGCCACTTAGAACTACAACCTCGAACAAAAGTACCTACCTAAGCAAAACTTCCAACAAGCGAGTTAAGAAAAGCACAGATTACTAGAGCAAGTGCTAAATACATTACCTGTATGTACAAAGTGTTACATGTTACAAGTGTTGGTACGTAGATAAAACTTTAATAATGCTCAACTTTGCTCCTACAGAGCAGAGTGCACTAAATTTGTTGCAGTTGCGGTCTCATCGCTAAACTAAATCCAATATTGGAATTTGACCCTTATCTCCTCTATTAAACTCAGTCTCTGTTCGTTAGTTTTGTAAATTACGAACAAACAATGGCCTGGCTTTTATACCGAAGTGTTTTCTAAGCGTAAAGCTAACTTGTGTTGTGAAAATAAAAACTAATTGCGCCAACCGATTGGCATTACTTTGCTGTAAGTTATATGCGTTTAACTTGTAATGTAATTACAGTATTCTTTATGAATATTGTGTTGAAACTATTTTGCAAACATTGTTTATGTGTAGTAACATTTAAACTTTCGCGTTGCATAATTATAACTATTTATTATACGGGAATTAACATCGCTGCGACAATTCGCTTGTGACCACGGCCGGTGCAACCTGGTCGAAACGTCAAGTAATATAAGTTCCCGTATAATAAATAGTTATTGTATATGCAGGTAACTGCAAATTAAATACTCGAGGCGGCGGTAGCCTAATGGTTAAGGCATCGGTCTCGCAATCGTGAGGTCGCAGGTTCGGATCCTACCCATTACACTACCGACGTGAACTCACTCCTAACACAAGTCTTTGAGCTTTGAGCTTAGCTGGAGGGGTTAACAAGATTGCTAGTAATGTGGGAGTCAATCCTGCATTGCTAGTTATCTTTAAAAAAAAAAAAAAAAAAAATAGCTGTAGAGAAGAACAAAACATTCTACCAAAACATCTACTTTTTTTAATAATTTAATAATATCTTGGGACAACTCACATCACCTCATCTGATCCCAAACTAAGCAGAGTTTGTACAATGGCAACCAGACAACTGATAAACATATTTATATATTTCTAAATACATACATATTATAGATAAATTACTCCCAGACTCAGAATAAACCATCATGCTCTTTACACATTATATGGATATAACGGATATCGTTTGCGTCAATTTTGCACCGTTTCGCAATATTTTTCATTGCTGCTCCGCTCCAATTAGTCGTAGCGGGATGTTTTATAGCCTATAGCCTTTCTCGATAAATGGGCTATCCAACAGTGAATAAATTCTTCAATTCGGACCAGTAGTTCCTGAGATTATAGCATTCAAACAAACATCTCTAACTTAAATTTTAGAGAGAATGAAATGAGAATTTAAATTTTAATAGCATATATTATGTATTTTAGATAAATGATTCGTTATTTTCTTTTCTTATTTGTGTATTAATTAATAAATTATTGTTAGATTTTGAGTTATGTACCTATTTCAAACACGATTGTAAAATTGTTGATGAATAAATAAATAAAAAAAAAATAAAAAAAAAACTCTTCAGCTTTATAATATTAATATAGATAACTTGTTTTCAAGCTATTCAACTTGCAGAGTCCGTATT
Organism: Herminia tarsipennalis; assembly: GCA_945859575.2. NCBI lineage: Eukaryota > Metazoa > Arthropoda > Insecta > Lepidoptera > Erebidae > Herminia > Herminia tarsipennalis. Next base: position 13,843,617 of record OX243836.2, on the reverse strand, counting down.
ATAGGTAGGTACCAAAACTATTATATATTCTTATAAATGGCAAGAGTAAGATAACACCTACCTACTTATACTATTTTGCTCTATAACTGTAAAAGTAGTAGTTACGTAACTAGGTATAGAATATTTATAGCAGATATCGTAGTAAATAAAAATGTTATGTTAGAAACGTAGATAGTAACAATTTCACATCATTAATTCTTCCTCTGAGCATACACATACTACATAAAAACCTTTTGATCAGTCCTTTCATTTCCAAGATACTTATATGTACTTACATTAATTGTACATCTGGTTACTAAGGGCCGTATCTATATAATTTATCAAATTACATGTCAATATTTTTGTGACCACCAAGTTAAAGAGATAATTTGAATCGTTTGGGACACTTATCAGTAACTGCACTTTCGTTAGTTTAAAATTGTTGAAAAAGAGGTTGGGCACTTTACAAGGGCAGTTTGTCTAATTCAAAAATTGCCATGTACAGTACTGAGACCCTCTTAAAACATTTTATTAACTTCGATAATAATAATAAGCTTTATTTCTCTTATCACGTATTGCATTACTTGATAAGTAAATAAATAATAAGATACTTGAAGACTTAAAGCACAAGCCATGTCAATAAAATTAATCTGTCAACGATTTATAATTTATTGTGAAAATTCGCTTCTGTTAAAGTTGGTGCACACTTTTTTTCTTAAAAGGAGTATTACTTGAATTTAATCGATAAATACAAATAATCGTAAATTAATCTCTATTGAAGAAAATATTGTTGAAAAACTAACATTTTAATCGCCACTTGTTGCGAGGAATATTTTATTCTTTTACATTTCACAACAGTAGCTGTCATTCTTCTTCTTCTTCTCAGCCGGTACGCTCTTGACAGAGCGGTCGTGATCGTTATGAACTTGTAGTATTATTGGAGGGGGCAGATGTGATGCGCTTCACGATGTTTCGCCATTGCTGCCTACTAGAGGTCATCCTGCTGCACTCGTTCAATCAAGCTGTCATTGTCATAGACTAAATAAGACGTATACATTGACGTATAGACCAGGACATATTGTCCACAAAGTAGCGTTGTCTCTTTCAATAGGTGGTGTCAATTTTGTGAGGTTATGACGCAATCCTGTTCTCTACATCAATGGACGTATAGAATACCAAAGTTAATTTAGAATAATTTCTTCATAACAAGAAGATCGGCAAAAAAAAAGTTCATTGTTTGTCTCGTGATATTTATTTACTATTGAATGCACCAGCTGAGCAATTTCGGGGAGAAAATTGGAATCTTCGTCTTCTTCGAAGTGTCCAAAAAAATGTTACCCATCACAAGATAAAAAGTTCCCTAAAAATCACTTTGTATATTGATTGTATACGTCAATAGTCTCATAGGTGTTTTTTTAAATGAAATAAAAAACATAGGGGTATTATTATTTCAATTGGCATATACTTCTATTAATCACTATTGTTTTTAAATATTTATAGTTAGAAAAATAACACATTTAAGTGACATTATTAAATTTTTCGGAAGTTGCCGATCATTAAACTAAGTATATTTCAAATACATAAATAATATCGGCGGCTTTGAGAATAATCGTGGTTTTATTAAAAATCCTCAATTATTTAACGCAGCTGTTGTACAAACGTCACTTTTGTGGACATTATATCTGCTCAACGTTATTTATGTATTATATAATTAACTAGTTGTGCTCCGCGGTGTTACCGGTAGTTTATGTTAGTGTATAACCTATGTGGTAATCCAGGGTGTCAGCTAACCCCATACCAAATTTTAATAAAATCGCTCCAGCCTTATAGACGTGGAGAAGTAACAAACATACACACTCACATACTTTCGCTTGTATAATATTAGTGTGATGTACTGTTCCTGTAGCTTCAAATAAAAACTCAAATATACAAAATACTGGCATTAATTTGATTCCAGGGAGAGTCCTATAATATCCGTTTTTGAGTATCCCCGCCGCGACTGTGACATATCGACAAAATTCATTGCGACGGCTGCTCGCCGTGTTTAATAACATTGGAAAAACGAAGTAAGAACGATATCTTATCCCGCCATTTTGAGATACAACGTTACATAATCTTGTTAACCTTTCAATTTTTATCATACATTGTTTTATTTGCAACATAATGGCAAGTGAAATGTTGATGGTAATACAAATATTATGTTTACGTCGTGAGTGTACAAAATAAATTAATCTATACTAAAATACTATAAAGCTGAAGAGTTTATTTGTTTGTTTGTTTGAACGCAATAATCTCAGTTTTTTTAAACTGTTGAATAGCCCATTTGTCGAGGAAGGCTATAGGCTTTGTAACATCACGCTACGACCAATAGGAGCAGAGCAGCAGTAAAACATGTTGCAAATACCAGGAAAATTAACGTATACGAAGTTGCGTCGGTCAGCTAGTTTAAATAAATGAAAATTATTTATTCACTTAATAAGCACAAGCGACGCTTGTGATAAGTCATAAATTCCCATTTTCATATAGAAAAATGGAATAATTACGGAAAATATCGTTCGTTTTTCTATTGTGCCATTATTCATCCAACATTTTCGTAACTCCACAGATAAATGCAAAACCTTATCCGAATTGAATATCGCGGTAATAAATTATGCTCGCTCCGACTCTGACTTTTTAAATTGTACAAAACAACAATGACATTCTTTAGTTGAAAACCGTTACTTCCCGTTTCTTCGTAGAGAACAATATTTTCCAATTTAAGTGACAAAGTGCACTTAGGTCGGCTTGTCTGAAACCAAAACTTTGCCATTTGAACTACAAGAGCAAGCTGCAGCTAAGAAAAGAAAACTTTTTTGAACTATATGCTTTGTTTCCTAGTTCCGACTCTTGATCGATGGAAGCTTGTCGGTAGAGTTCATTTTTTATTTTATTTGATAGAGGTTTTAAATAGTTTTAAATCTGTAACAGTCACAGAATCGCTTCTTTTTTAAGGAAATTATTATTAATAATAATAATAATATCTTGGGACAACACATACAACGCTATCTGATCGCAATCTAAGCAGAGCTTGTACTATGGAAACCAGACAACTGATAAACATATATATTTTCGTAAACCTCGACAATACGACGTTCGGAAACGTCGGGCAATAAACAAAGGTGTTTAGCCTTAAAATAAAATATTTACGCGATTAGGACCCGTAGCTTATAAAAAACTGATAAACATAATTATACATTTCTAAATACATACATATTATATATAAATAACACCCAGACACAGAATAAACCATCATGCTCATCACACAAAAACTTATCCTGGGTGGAGATCGAACCCACGACCTCTTGCATAGCTGTCGGCTACATTCGCGCCGCGCCATAGAGGCAGCTATTAGGTTTTCTTGAAACCACCTAAATAGATACTACAATAATAAAATAATCTTTTTTTATTGTGTAGCTCCGTATGTAAATCAAATCCATGACTTCTGGCTTAGCGGGTAAACACTAACCACTAGACCAATAGCCTAGTCCTAACCTAATATCCAGATATAAATGCAAATATTTATATCTGGATATTAGGTTTTTTAACATAGATTAGCATAGTTAGGTACGAGAAATATATTGTCATCACTCATACAAGGCATAAGATCATTACTTTTAAGGAATATGCACGTGCTATTACAATAATTGCATTTTTGAAAGATAGAAAAATTTGTATCCAGACTCAGGAATCGAACCCGACACTTCCGTAGCCAAACCGGGGCCAGAAGCGAACCACCTACCTGGACTATGTTACTAGATATCAAATTCTTCTATCTCTTAATGCTAACGGGTTAGGCCCCCGTAGCGACATCTCGTCGGTAGTTAAAGAACTATCACGGCTTTTGTTATTGCTTCGTTACAGAGAGCATTTTAACAAATTATGATGACGCAGGCCGAATATTGAAGTAATTTTTATAGGCATTTCTTGCCAAAGACTTTACAAATACAATAATTGCATTTTTGAAAGATAGAAAAATTTGTATCCAGACTCAGGAATCGAACCCGAGACTTCCGTAGCCAAACCGGGGCCAGAAGCGAACCACCTATCTGGACTATGTTACTAGATATCAAATTCTTCTATCTCTTAATGCTAACGGGTTAGGCCCCCGTAGCGACATCTCGTCGGTAGTTAAAGAACTATTACGGCTTTTGTTATTGCTTCGTTACAGAGAGCATTTTAACAAATTATGATGACGCAGGCCGAATATTGAAGTAATTATACTGTATAAAACGATAATATGTTCTAATTGAAATGTTTATTAAGTCAAATACCAAAAATTTTGAAAAGATCCTAGTCACGAAGCTGAAACACTACTATTAAAATTAATTAATGATAATAACTACGCTACAACGTAGGCCAATAAAATTTTTCAGTAGAACACGGTTTTAACTAGTTTTTTCTTAAATCAACCACCACGCTGTAAATGCTGTAATCTAAATTTGTTCAGAAAAACAACGTGACGGAAAAGTATAAATATTCTCTTTCTAAATGTTCGCTAATATTTCACCCAAATTTGTATCCAGACTCAGGAATCGAACCCGAGACTTCCGTCTCGGGTTCGATTCCTGAGTCTGGATACAAATTTTTCTATCTTTCAAAAATGCAATTATTGTATTTGTAAAGTCTTTGGCAAGAAATGCCTTTAAAAATTACTTCAAAAATTGCTATGTTTTAGATATGAAGAATATCTTTACGAACTTTTCGTAAACTAGGTTAAGTTTTCGTCGAGGTTTGTAAACAAAACAAGTATGTGTATGTATAAATGATTCTTAAATATATTTTACCACTTTTTTAATATTCTTACTTACGTTAAAATGATGTTTACAACAGTATAAACAGCTTAAACACTATACATTGTCTCTTCTCATTGTCTTGCACCACTTTTTCTTTATACAGTGCAGTTTTGTTGCTATTTTGGCACATAGGGACTACTTAATATTTATAGTAAGCTTTTCTGTGCCTTTGCTTAGTACAATACCAAACACTTTGTAGTTTACATCGAACTCGTGTAATCTCTGACTTACACGAGTTCGATGTAAACTACAAAGTGTTTGGTTCACAAAGTTACTTAAAGATAAAAAAGTGTGTAATTAAATCAGTTTATTACTAAGCAAAGGCACAGAATAAACGCCCCAAAATTACCGTGTTTAAGTCACCCGAAAATGATATTGATTTTTATTTTTGCTTATTAGTTTATATTTTGGATGTGTTTAGAGTAAAATGATTCTTGTAGTAATGTAATCACTAGTAGAAACAATTAAAACAATAAATAAATACGTTCATAATTCCTATTACATTAGTAAGTCCAATATAGCACATAACTTGCAACTATGATTACTTTAAATCATGTGTGTTATATTTAATTTCAAAATGACAAAAATAAATAGGTAGATGAATTTATGGTGGTCTACAGTTTTATTATGTTTTGACGTGGTAACGTCATTTAAATTGATGACCGGATGCACGATCGAAAAAGTGTGACGTCACCGCTCATGTTTCCTTGAATGGTTACTAAGCAACGCGAATGGCGATATTTCATCACGTTATTGACCGGGTCCAGTAAAGCTGTCACAGGCATAGTTGTTTATTACAATGTCATCAATGGTTTGACGATTGCAGTGACAACCAATACCATTGAAAGAAAAAGCTTTCACAGGCATGATTGTTTATTCAATGCATTGACGTATATACTCACAAAATTGACCACTCTCTAGAAAAAGACAACGCTACTTTATGTATGTATATCAATACCTGTCAAAGAGACAGGACCGCACGAGTTATTTATCTCTTTCACGCTTTGCAGTCAATATTTACTTTTTAATTGAAAGGGATAGCGCAGTTTAGGTCTGTACGGCAAATATTCAATGTCATTAATGTTATAAGACGTTATCACGTAAAATTATCGTCCGTAAATCGACTGCACAGACAACCATTTTTTTAGTATACATACAAATTAATAATAATCCTATTTGCAAAGTATAAATCATAATTGTTATTTTTGTGTTGACGTACGGTTTGAGCCAATCATGACTATTACATTGACATACAGATATACACTTATACTGTTGCTGTTGTCTCCAGCAAACAATGTCAAAGGAGTCTTTAATAAATTGCATCGACTCCGCTTATATCCAGCTAGGCACCGCAGTAAACTACAGTACAAAGACTTTAAGTAATGACAGCTAGCCTCTACCTGCCTTACTCTGTCTTCCAGTGCACTATAAGCAGCTTAGTCACACAATTTTATTTCCCTGTATTCTGTAGGTATTTCTCAAAGACCCAGTCAGACGAAAAATTTCATAAAATACATTTTTCTAGTTGAAAACTTTATGGAAATCTTGCCGTGTGCAAGAATTTTAAATAAAAGATGTCCTAAATTATTCGGTTTTGTTTTATTTTAACGAGTTGTGCTACGTCAGGTACATTATTTTTATAACAAAGTTCACAACTGTAATATAAATCTAAATGTTGTTAAACTTTTATAATAAAACATAAGGGTGAAATATTAGCGACCACTTAGAAAGAGAATATTTATACTATTCCGTCACGTTGTTTTTCTAAACAAATTTAGATTACAGCATTTACAGCGTGGTGGTTGATTTAATAAAAAACTAGTTAAAACCGTGTTCTACTGAAAAATTATATTGGCCTACGTTGTAGCGTAGTTATTATCATTAATTAATTTTAATAGTAGTGTTTCAGCTTCGTGACTAGGATCTTTTCAAATTTTTTGGTATTTGACTTAATAAACATTTCAATTAGAACATATTATCGTTTTATACAGTATAATTTCAATGAATATCTTTAGAGCAATTGCAAAATTCAAAATAATTATGGCGATTGGCAGTGATGGTACTTCGAGGGGCGAGAGGTCTCCTCAATTCTGTATACCTATATATAATTATGTTGTAGGCACTTTGAAATGGGTAGGTACTTAATACATTGTCCGACCCGGACAAAGTCGGGGCAAGTGGCTAGTAGAACTCTAAGATAATAACAGTTTGCAAGTTTCTAAATCTAAAATAAGCAAGACAACTTTGATTTAGACTTATGATGTCGGATGGGTTAAATTATACAAAATACTCCACGGATTTGAGTAAAATAAGCAAAAACAACAAAAAGTTGGTGCGTGAAGTTCACAAATATGAGAATAATATAAAAAAATATGAAGAAAGGAGATGTAAAGGTAAAACTTATAAGGACGAAATAAGAAAGTCTAAGATTTACAAAAACATTTTAGATACAGTTACCATTTTGTTGAAGATTCATGAGTCACAAGAGTATGTATTAGTGCAACCGAATGATCGCTCCGAGTGTAAGTATTAAAAGTTTCTACCCACGGAAGAGATAAATAATTTATCTCTTCCGTGTTTCTACCTATTTACTTATGTAATTACTAAAATCATAATGCCACGATAATTTTTTAATCGGTCTTATCCTTGTAAACCTATCAAATGCTAGAAAATTCCAATATAAGTATTACAATTTCATTTCATACTAGCTGCTTCCTGCGACTTCGTCTACATGGCACAAAAGTAGCCAATGAAACGAAATTCTTGTCAAAATCGATACTGCCGCTTCAGCTATATTTTTAATAATAAATAAGGCTGAACAAAAACTTATGTGTTATATGGGATCGTGGTAATAATATAATGTACCTAAATATTTTATTTAATAATGTAAACATATTGGGACAACTCACACAACACCACAATAATGTCATATATATAATAAGTCAAATTTGTCAAGAAAAATGATAAAGATGTCTCTCTTTATCCACATGGTAGTAGCTGATATGACTTCCTTGGAAAGTCTGTAGCTACTACGTGGGCTGCTATTGTCAGGGAACCGGCTTAATTCCTTGTCATCAGATATGTTGAAGCGTAAGCAATCATATAATGGAAAAATATAATGTCAAATGGTATAACACATTATATTCATATTGAAAAGTAAAAGTAAACTTAAAGTTTAAAAACAGGACATCGCTTTACACGCGTCATTTTTTAGGTGAAAAACCGTTTGTTTCAATCAAACATTGAAAAGCTCTCAACGGATTTCAGCTAGTACAACGCTGTGCGCGAAAAACGAACTGTGATTCTATTTCCTAAGCTATCGGATGCAATATCGGAATAAAATATTTCAAGGCAATATTTGCAACTATTTAACCTTAAAAGTAAGCCTATAAAATAAAACTTGTAATGTATATTTGTTTTGTTGCCTGTACCTACAATATTTTTATCTAAACAAATGTACCTAATAAAATTTGCTTCGTTGATCTGCATTAGTTAAATCAAAAATAGTATGGGTGTAGGTTTAAACTTGACAAACTTAGTTACAGTTTGACTGCCTGTGTGGCGCGATGGGAGTGTGTCCGACTGCTACGCAAGAGGGTTCGATTCCCACACCACTTTGTGTGATCCACAAATGGTTGTTTCGCGTCTGGATGTACTTTGTGTCCGTGACTTGTATGTTTGTAAAGTCCCCCGCGACACAAGGCCTTGTACCCTAATGAGGGAGTGGTCTTAAAAAAAAGTTATCATGATCCACTTTACGGGGGCGTAGCCGTGTGTAAACGTTAGTGGCATTATTTTAGGTTTGCTAATTACAATATTCTGACTGCTGAAGAGACCTCATAACTGTGAATAATAAAGTTTAAGAGTGTCGTTATGTTTATTGGTTTTATCGTCAGTCATTATAACATGATGTGATGATTCTGTACTTCGGTTGCTGTACTTGTACCTGTTTTGTGTTTAAGTCAAATTGGACTATGTAGTACTAAGGATAAGACGAACTGAATTTCAATAGTTAACGTGTTGCATTGCGGAACACGACACGTAACCGACCATAATATAATCTCAATTTTTTACATCGTTCATTAAATTTTTCAATTTAATTCCAATTTTTTTTAAGGCTAAGGAATGATCTTTAATCACGATGGGATGCGTGTAAACTGTTCTACAGCTATAAAACTTAAGTAGTTTTATGTATTAAGAACAAACACCCTCGGTAATTTATTTCAATAATAGTAAATTTTAAACTTACACTCTATTTGTTCCGCCATCTCATTAATATTACACAAATAATAAGAATATACTGATTAATTACGTACTGTCATCCGTGGCTCTGCCCGCCTCGATCTTGTTTCTCCATACAAACTTTGGGACCTCCGTGACATCCCCTTAGGGAGTGAATTTTGAAAAATCTTTTCTTAAAATGTCTGCGGGCAAAATTTCAGCGCGAGCCGTTCAGTGGTTTGTTTGAGCTATATCTCAAGCTTTATGTGTTGATAGATCAGTCAGTCATTGTTGTCATATCGGATGTGTGTGGATGTTGATATATAGGTACCTTGTCCGCTTGTTACCACGGCCGGTGCAACCTGGTCAAAACGTCAAGCAATTTTAAGGTAAACAATGCGCGTTAATTCCCCTATAATAAATAGTTATAATCATGCAACGCGAAAGTTTAAATGTTAGTATAGGTACCTACAGATGATAACTACTTCATTTTACCAGTTGGTAGTGGTTAAATCTCATTATTTGTACTCTTTTTAAAATTCATGAGATTACGTGGGAGTATTTTTATTATCTTAAGTCAAGTAACGCGAATAAACTCTTTTTTATATTCTGATCAATACAATGTGTGAGTAAGGAGTTAGTATTTGAAATATCAACTCGATACATTAAAACGCAGATGAGAAATCGATTGTGACAGACAAATGGACATGTGAGTGATCGTGTACAGGCACTATTTTTTCATTTCGCTGTATGACATACTGCTATTTTTTCAATCAATGTACAGAGAGTACTTTTGTTTTAAAATTGATGCGAATAGCTAACTTAAAACTTGCATGCGTACATACGCTAAATGAAATTATTAATTCCATTTGCAAAGGAGATAATTTTGCAGAATGGTTGCGTTGTTTGAGTTTAATTAATTCGAGGCTTGTCAACGGTGGCTGTAATTTCTACTGCGCGCCTGTCTGAGGCATGTATCTCGTTACAGTAATCACCTAACGTTCATTTAGTGTTGATATCTCTCGAAACGTGTGATGTTTCCATACAGGCAATTTAATTAGGTATCCACTGTCGTTCCACGTAATTGATATTCCGTGACTACGCTACAAAACTATAAATTTCGTATGAAATTCAAAGTTTGAGACTAAAATATTGTCCAGCAACGAATAGGAAACAAATACACCAAATAAGTTCGATGCTTTTCGACTCGCGAAACCCGATAGGTAGACTCCCCAACGCACGCTGAGCCAAACGGAATCCGTACCATATTTCATGTTCTCTACGTTATGCGCTTTGTGAAAGAAAATACATTTTTCACTATCTTTAGAGCTTTCACAGTATATTTTCTTTATTTGTTTCAGTCCGTATTCCAATAGTTTTTTAATGTGCAGCACTTTTTCAATTAGGTTTTGTGAAAGAATATGTATGGGTTTGCCGTTTTTTATCGAAATAAGTTCATGTTTCGTTTAAGTGCTAGTTGAATCACGAATAGTCAAAATTCGGGTCAAGGGTCATTGCGACGCGTGTAACTGGAAAAAACTCAATGTACGAAATTGGAAAGCGCTCAAACGAGTTCCGCAGAATGATTTCTCGTTTGCCGACACTTGGTAACGATTCATTTGAGAAACTCATTTGCACGAAGCCTCCGGAGAACGATCCTCATTTGCGTTTGTAGTGGAACTGGAACGTGCTGGTTACTTACATTGTTACATATCGAGCGGTGAAGCAAACATGCCATTATTTCTAATGGCCCGTTCCATCAAGAATACGATAGCAATTCATATAACAAGGCGCGTTAACGAAAACACTATGTAAGAGTTAGTGCGCACATTCCGTATGCACATAAAATAACAATGTAGGAAATATTTCATCAGTCATGCACCGTGATATCTGTTGAAACCATCTTTACACACAGCTGCGTAACAACAAAAGGCTGTTGAAATCTGCACTCTGCTGCATCACGAGTCGTGAAGAATGCTCGACTTTTAGAGTACGTAGGGGAGCAACGGAACAGTGACATCTTCCCCACTTAGCGTTCTTGACTAGCGAAGACGACTTCTCGTCATTTAAAACAAAGGGTGAAATTGCCCGAGGTAGCATGCATTCTACAGTCGTTCTCGCTTGTACGTTGACCGCAGTCGAGGGCACTGTGGATACATGTTCTATATGTCATCAAGGCACCTTTTTTTGTTTGGGTAAAAAGGTTTTTTTCAAGCCACATCATTTTAAAGTCACAAACGAAAATTTTACGCTTTTGAATAACCGTGAAATTTGGAAACAAACGATATTGACCGTACGTGTCCAACATCAGAGGCGAGAACGCCTTTAAAAGCAACAAAATAGGTAGCGCTATAATATTTCACCGTTGATTAAAAGTGGGATGACGTCAACCCATGGGTAGCTATGAATATTCAGACGTTTATCCCGACGTTGACGTTTCATTTAAAGAGCACCCGATGACTTTGTAATTTTTTAAGTAATATTAACGTCAACAAAAAGGCCTGAAGTGACCCAGCATTAAAGTCAGCTTATGACTGAGAGCGTGATAGATTGCCGACCGCCCACCGTTCTCGTTTATTTTTTAATAAATGCCTCGGCATCTGCTTTCAATTGTAGTATAGACTTTTTTAGTATCCCACCGCGATATATGTACATGTACCCTCATAACACTTTCCTTCCAAAATATTTCATATATTGTTACACATTTCTTTATAGTCCTATCCATCCTTAATACACCGCGTAAAAATATTTCAAAGCATAAAAATGTCTTAAAGTAAAACTAAATTAACCTTAGGCAGCAGTGATCTTAAAAACTAATATGTAATTTGTGTCATCCCTTGCAAGTAAAGCTGTTCATAACGTATTCTCTTGAAAGTATATGGGCTCTAAAACTTTCGGCGTGATCCCTAATGAGCAGTGACGTGGTAATGCACTTAAATGTTATAACAGTAAGCTACATTTATAATGAAACGACAACTTTGGCTCCCAACTTAACTTAACACTGGAATATAACTTAGAATCTACACAGTACACACCTTTGTTAAATTTATGTTGGTTATGATCATGGATGGGGGAAGCCCAGGTATCTTGGATTTACTCGAGCGTCGTGAGAACCTATTTAATTTTTGAAGATCATTATAGAGCAAAGAAAAAATGTTTAAGATGCATATCCTTTTATTGGTAGGGCAGGGAGTAGGCGGATCCAGCTCTTAAAAAAATTCTTTCGCATGAAACGGGGATGTTAAGTAAACCCACAACAAGCTCCCATTCAAATGATTCAGACAAACTGTAAGTCTCAGGCGGCTTTGTGAAAATTTGTAAGAAACATTGTCAGATTAAGAAAACTCTTCCATATAATCGTTGAAATATTAAGTCAGCGTGTCTAGAATAGCTAATCAATTGTTTTTTACTAAGTATTTTGATCGACTGCTCAAGACGCACTTCACTATATAAAGAGGTAACATTCAGTAGAGGTACTCAACAGGGTACGAGGTATTCCTTTAATGTTAATCTCCCGCGCTCGAGTAAATCCAAGTTAGCTACTTGGGCTTCCCATCTATCATAAACGTATGAACGGAGGTAATTATTGTCATCAATACTCATAAATAATTTATTACTAAATTACGGTTTGAAAATATATAGCAGGTAAAGAATGTTGGCATAATCACCTGAACTGTATTATAACTTGCGATTTAAGACGGTCTATCACTTGATCTTAATCATTGACGTAGAGACCAGAACTGCGTCATAACCTCACAAAATTGACCACTCTCTAAAAATAGACAACGCTACTTTGTGGACATTATCTGTCAAAGGTCGCACAAGTTTTTTCTCTCTTTCACGCTTTGCAGTCAATATTAACTTTTTAATTGCAGTGGATCGCGCAGTAATGGTCTATAGGTCAATGATCTTAATAAAACAGAAAATAAAAAGGACTTTCAAATATAAACAGAAAATAATAAATACATTGGATCATTTTTTCAAAAGAAGGTTTGTATACAAGAAGGTGTGTTAGATTTGCATAGAGAGTATTACGTGCAGAAAGCTAAACTTTTTAGTAGTTATTTGGTGATAATTTTCCTTTGGATATAAATACAACATTTAAGTTTTGATCAGAAGGATACAGGTAGAGTTTATTCTGTATATTTACAAAATAAACCGGTCATGGGCATGTTGGGCCACGCACAATTTAGGGTTGCGTAGCTACTAAGACTTTAAAAGATAACTAGCAATATGGGATTGTGGGTTTCACATTACTAACAATCCTGTTAACCTCTCCAGCTAAACTCAACGGCTTGTGTTAGTAGTGGGTTTACGTCGGTAGTTTAATAAGTATGATTCGAACCCGCGACCTCACGATTGCGAGTCCGATACCTATTTAGTTGTGATAGTTTTCAGTTGAATTTCATTATTTGTAATCCTGAATTTTACCACATCTCCAAAAACAACCACTTAGCTGGCAGGGGGGGATACTTGACTCTAACAAAAGTTTGCACTTTAAGGTTTAATATTTCTTTCTGTATTATGTCTTACTGTTTAATAATATAACTTAATTTTTAAAAGACCAATCCACACGATGTAGTTGAGAAAAAAGAATCACTTTAAGGTAGGCACCCGAAAAAAAAGTATTTCAAGATTTTATTCTACTTTGTCGATATAAGTAAAATGTAAGTACATCCATGCCAAATTACAACTTTTTTGTACTAAGGGTCTTCGACCTAACCTGGGGATAGACAGATGGATGGACGGACATGGCGAAACTATAAGGTTCCGTTTTGTCATTTTGGCAACAAAATCCTAAAAAGGTAGGTTCCTCTGTAAGAAACACTAGTATCGAATAAAACAACTTCGATTCAACTCAAATAGTACTTGAAACCATACTATCGTAAAGGAGCCGCCTACACACAAAACCCAATGAGCCTAAAGTGAATGATACCCAAACATTTTCCAGAGTAAGGCTTTTATTTAGTTTGCTCAAACGATTTTTCTTTCCTTGAAAAATATAAAGTATCTTATTGATATAAGAGTCAATTACGTAATGAGACTTAGATTGAGAACCATTGAAAAGTATAAATTATGATTCGATCTTTCACAGATTTGTTTTAGCAAATGAATTCAACTACATTTACAAAAAAAATATAAGTCGCGCTTACAATGAAAAGTCTGCGTCTGCCTGACGCCAACATACTTGTGGTCAGACGTTTAAAACGATTATATTAAAGCTTAAATAGAATAAATTTTACTTCTTTATCGATAGTTATTGAATGGTTCTTGTTATAACCGACTCATCCAAATCTGTTTAGGTATTTAGAAGTTATGGAGCAATGAAACTCATATACATATTCTTCAAAATTATGCACATCTTTTATTTGGGACAGTAGTGTTAAATGCTTTTTTACAAAAAAATATAACCGACTTCATAATTAAGTATAATTTGCCTTGTATTTAATTTTGAAGTTGATTTTTTTTTTGGATGTTTGAATCGGTGAATAAAATGTGTCTAAATCAGTATAGTGTAATATCTGAAGAGTTCCCTGTAGAGAGAGATGAGACTGTAAGAGACTGTAATATCTGATTTCTTTAGAATCCCATCATCAGATTTTGACTGTGTGTTTGACCTCTGTGGCGCGGTGGGAGTGTGCCCGACTGCTACGCAAGAGGTCGTAGGTTCGATTCCCACACGGGACACCACTTTGTGTGAACCACAAATTGTTGTTCCGGGTCTGGGTATAATTTTTGTCCGTGACTTGTATGTTTGTAAAGTCCCCCGTGACACAGGGCTTGTACCCTACTGAGGGAGTTGTATTTAAAAAAAAAAAAAAAACAGATCCTGATCTGATGACAATGGAACTAACAAGGAACCCTTTAAATCATAATAAAAAACAAATCGGTCCAGCCTCCTTCGCGTAATTGGGTAACACACACAAAAATAAACATACAGTCAAATTGAAACTTCACTTATTATAAATTATTAGTTTGCTACACTATACCTAAATTATATTGTAAACCAAAAATTCATAGTTAAATTACGAATAACGAGTACTGAAAACGATTTTAAAGCTCAGGCTTTACGATAATAAAAATTAGGACTCTAAAATGTGTCCATTGTTCAAGCGTTACCGCAAATTCTTCCACTTAAGTTGGGCCCGTGAGTAATGTTGGGGAGGACTTCCAACTGTTACATTTCGTTTTAACTCGGGCGACCGTAAACCGACGTTGATAAGTGTTCGATGCGACACGTCTCTATTTGGTCCGAATGCGAGATAAGAGCTGAAATAACTCAGGAAACTAACCTCAATATTACGTTTGTATGGACTCAGAATACCTAATGTAATATTCGGACCGCAGTAGCCACCACGTTTTCATCGCGACTAGTTATCTTCCGCATCATTTAGCAGTTTTTTCTCTTTGGATTCACATATGCTACTACATAGCTTTAATATACGCTTTAACCCTTACCTAGCTACCTACGTCTCATAGACCTCAGTTTGTTTACCTTCAGGGGTCCAGACAAAATTACATTCGAATAGCGATGCCGTTAATAGAAAATAATTATAGTATAGAATTATATAAATAGAATATAGTATAAAATTAGAATTTGACGTTTGCGGCGGAGACCATAGATATTTTTTTATTTTTTTGGGAACTTAGTACGACAATAACCATTGATGTTTTAGGTAAAAAGGTGTAGATAAGTTACAAGCGCTCAATTGACTTCTCTTTATATGTCAGTGTCGCATCGCAGGCGTTAACATATGAAAGCAGCGGATTACATTTTTCTCTTTTTCGCTCATGATAATTAAATCATGCTTTTCTACTTTTTATATTAGTGTGACAATGTATAGATTAACTATGTGTGCATTAGTGAGCCGTATTTAAAGATCGAATGTTGTTTATGTAACCTATCTACACCTATTTACTCAAAACACCATTGGCGATAACGATAGTTCGCTACGGAACGAATGTACCTTGTCTCACAGAACGAACGCCACAGGTCTCACAGACCAATTTCCAATGACAACATTACAAGAACAGGAGTTAAGAATATTACTTCACAAACTGCCAAATAAATGTGCAAGAGTCTTTACTTTACAGTCGTATTTAACAATCCCATGAGTATTTGAAAGCAGACGGGCAATCGCAATAAATTTTAAGCGCTTAGGAGGGTTTATACTATTAATGTAGATCTTTAGTTGGCATCTGATACCATCATCAAAACATTATTGTGTACAAGGGTCTGTGAATCAGTAGTGACGATGAAAATTGACAGTTAAATAGTTAAATGTCACTGAAAATGTCAAACTTTAATTGTATTTAAAGGACAAATAAGTGCTTAATGACCTGATAACGTCTTATAAATTGATGACCGGCTGCACGCACGAAAAAGTGTCACGTTATTACCTGATTGCTAAGCAACGGTCACGTTGTTGATTGGTTGCGAAGCAACAGCGAATGGTGATTGCAGTGACATGACATGCGATACAAGTGGAACTAACATTATAGACTGGAAGCTAAGCAAAGTAAATACTGACATGTCATCAATGTTTTTTCATGACGTTATCATATAAAGTTATCGTCCGTAAACTGACTTTACAGACAACCATTTTTTATTATTATTATAACTTGACTGCCTCTGTGGCGCGGTGGGAGTGTATCCGACTGCTACGCAAGAGGTCGTGGGTTCGATCCCCACCCAGGATAAAACTTTGTGTGATGAGCACATGATGGTTTATTCTGTGTCTGGGTGTTATTTATCTATAATATGTATGTATTTAGAAATATTTAAGTATGTTTATCAGTTGTCTGGTTTCCATAGTATAAAGCTCTGCTTTTTTCATAGTATAAGTTTGGGATCAGATAGCATTGTGTGAGTTGTTCCAAGATATTATATTATATTATTATAACGTCACATACCTATGTGACTCAAACAGCAACCAGTGGTCAGTGTGTTTAATCTTATATTGATCATGTACTTGTTGTATTGAGTTATGAAGGCGAGGGAAAGAGAATGCATCTATGCAAAAGTTGTACACTCTAATATCAACTGCTACGTTCACTTACAGCAAATAAACTCAATAAAGGATTGGTCACCGTGAATGAAAATTGATTCTGACAACATCACATTGTAAAAGTTATGTGCAGATCTTAATTGCTATTCTCTATTGCCAAGTAAGAATTGGAAAAGCGGCAACCCGTTAAAACAAAATTATAATATATTTTGAACCCTATAATAATATTCTGTGAATTAGCTAATTAAAGACTCTGTCAAAGCCTCCTAATCTGTTTAAAATCATCTGTTTGTCAGGAGTTCCGCAGCACGCTTAGCTAAAAATATTAATGTATTTATAGCTACACAAACTGGGCTAACCCTTGTCCAAATTAAGACAGTCAACTCCTTATTAATGAGGTCATTGACGGGTAGTAAAGCACTTTAGCAGCAAAAATCTTTTGGTATTCGTTTGAACAGGATTAACGAAGATAAAAATATTCAGTAATTTTAACTAATTAACATTTTCAGAATGTTTTCGTGACCCTCTTATTAGTAATATGTGCGTATAGTGTAAAGGTAACATTCAAACTCATAGTTATAATTATGATAACAACAATTATATAATCTAAAAAGTTTAGTTCGTTTGTCAATGTTGGAATATTTCTATTATTAAAGTGCTAACCCTGTATCGAAAAGTTATAAAACAATTCAGTGTAGTAAGAAAATTTCTTCTCCATAAATGGAGTAGGTACACAAATCAAGCTCCCGTTGGCCAAGCAAGAGAATTCCGTCACCACTAAAGCGTATGCCTTCCGTCTAATCGAGTAAATGTTTCCAAACCAATGGCTCGGACACGTCGCGTAGAGCTGCTACGCTGTAGCTGGTGCCGTAGCTCTACGGAGACGCAGAACCTCTACGTTCGAATTTATACAAACATTTGTGAAGCACTCTAGTTACATTAGGCTGTTACAGTTTAAATGTTTTATGGAAATGGTATTGTTTTAAAATCTATAAATTATTTACTATTGATACGGTTACTTGCAATTTATGGTAATGACGGATAAACAATGCTGGTAATTGACTGAATGTAATTATTATTGCAATTTATATTTACATTTATCCGCTATTTTGAAACGTTGTACATCATATTCACCGCAAAATAGTGTTAAACTTCGGATTACGTTTTTGTAATTTTGCAAGCCTCAATAATCACGCTATGTTTTTAATGACTGCACACCAATTACGCAGTATAACAAAGCCAAAATTAATGTCATCGTTAGGTGATTAAGGTTACCATATGGAAATTATCTGGAATTGGAATTTTGTTGCCATAAATCGGGATTAACAAACAACTGAACACTCGACAAGTGGCCTCGTTAATAGCATAAATATGTTGTGAGAATTGGTTTGTAATGTTATGTTATGTTTTATGTTGTAAGTATTTCCTGATGAGATTTACTGAGGGAGCGGTGACCGTTTGTGCGTCGCTCGGGATACCAGAGTATCTTAAGGACCGCCCGGTGGTGATCCATTACCTTTTATTATCATCCCTTAGAATTTTATACGTGAAAAATACTGTTTTACAGTTTGTTATCAGTTTTGTAAATGTTTCAGTTTTTTAAGAAACGAAAAGTAAAAAATTTAGTAATTATAGTAGGAGTAAACTTTTCTAAGGTATTTATTTTATTGGATAGGGTAAAATCTGTAAATGGTTCACCTGGTGCTTAGTGATGCTACCCAGCTTTACTCACTATACTTATTTTTATGAATGAATACAACAAAAATAATAGTTACATATTTTTAAAATTTTAACAATTTTGGACTACAATTTGCATATCTAACTTTATTTCGAAGCTCGGCCAAACTTTTTTACAACTCGTGTTATCTCCATAACCCTCAAAAACGGGCAGCATTTACAAAAAATGGTTGTCTATAGAGTCAGTTTACGGACCATAATTTACATCATAACTTCATAAAAAAACATTGATGACATTGAATAAACAACCGTGCTATCACTCGCATGGTTATTTATTCAATGGAAATTAAGCGAAAAGGTGTCACTTCTTGTTTAATTTCCAATTGTATCGCATGTCACTACAATTGCCCAACGGCCACAATACTTCAGCCTATCAGCAGGCGGAATCGTCATTTGCGTTGCTTAGTCCATACTGTGAGTGGTGACGTCACACTTTTACGTGAGAGCAAAAATCTTTTTTTTTTTCGGTTACGGCGGTCAATCACCAGAGACCAGCCAACTACGCAGAGGATATTATAGTATACAAGTTCCCGATGGCCTCACTCTCATAGCCCGATGGAAGGAAAATCCAGCACTACTGGAGAGAGATTGGACGCAACGCCGACAGCTTAGCGTGCTTTCCTAGGCATAGAGCGGCGTGACATTTAAAAAAAAAAAAACCCGTGTCGGTGCCGTAAAACGGTCACCCTTATATGGATCGACAATGTAAATGTTGTTTAGCCTCACATATATATCGATCTACTCAGTTACTACTGAGTCAGGGACTCTCAAAATAAGCCAGCATTTTAAATTTGACTAGCTGTCCCGTGCAACTTCGTCTGCGTAAATTTTCCCCGTTTTTGAAACATTTCTCATTGCTGTTCCGCTCCTGTTTGTTGTAGCGTGATGTTATATAAGCTATAGCCCTCCTCGATAAATGGGCTATCCAACAGTGAAAGAATTTTTCAATTCGGATCAGGAGTTCCTGAGATTACCGCGTTCAAACAAACAAACTCTTCAGCTTTATAATATTAGTATAGATTTTATTTCATAATATTAGGAAAACTTACAGCTAGAGTACCTACATGTAATATATGATATTGGGTAGTATAGCATAATAAAATTATACAAGTTGATAAAATATACAAATTATTATCTGGTTGAAAGTATCTAGTATACGTCTATGACGACAAGAATTAATTAACAAAACTATGCATAATCTGTACCTATCTAAAACCACCAAAAAATTAATTTACTTCGGAGTAGCTATTTCGATTTTTCTACTGTTCTTTAGGTTTTTAGGTTATCCATGTAATAAAGCGAATAAAAAAAACACAAATCTGTTAAGTCGATTACGCCGACGGACGACAAAAGATTTATGTTAATATAGATTTTAAAACTCACATTGTTTATTATTTAGATACTAATTTACCTACAAAGTTGTCTGTACCTATATCTAGTTAAAAATTATCTCGTGAACATAAAGTCCGTATGACGATACGGTTTAATGAACTGTGGCCTCAGCTTACGTAAATGCTGACTTCGAACGGCCACTGCTGACTTGGCACGCACACGAATTTGCCCACAAGGCAACCTATTACATGTATGAACAATGTCTGTGAGCATATATTGCGAAGATTGTCTACTCGCAGATAACTTGAATATGGCAGATTGAAAAGGGAGTTAAACAGTTGATTTCATAGGAATTATACACGGTATTATTTAGGGGAGAATCATTGATAATTTAATGTACCTACCATTGGATAAAAAAGAGAGAGCTTGGAACGTAGTTTACGTTCCAACCTCTCTCTTTTATTAAATCCTTTTCATTAAATTCTTACTATATTTTTTTGTGTGCTTCCACTTTTTTAAATCGTTAGTTACTACATAACTAACGATTTAAAAATGTGGAAGAACATATCACTTTAAAAATTATCCAATTTTAAATTTTAAATTTTCACACAGCTAAAATAAAGATTACAATCTTTTACAAAAATACAAGCCAACTATATAACACAACCTCCTTTGTCTAGCTTCATATAGTCATAAAATCGGTGTCAAAATGTAACACTTTTCCCCATCTAGCCTCTCAAAAATGAAAACTTATATTTTTTTATAAATATATATTTTACACAACCAATCAGCCTAGACTATAATCAGGTGAGTTAAAAAGGTTGTGGTTAGGTGAGGCAGAACCACTCCCCTTAGTTAAGTAGCACATCGGCTCTCTTAAATCTTATAAAATAATGTAATAAAAAATATTCTGTGCACATTTAAAAAACACGACACGAGACAAAAAAAAATTTGTCTTCAAAACGGCTTTATGGATTTTCATTAAACAGTTAAAATCACCCTGAATAGGTTTGGCCCATAATGTTGCCACTATGAGTCTGAAGAAATTCTGAGAGAGCGTACCTACGATATGTTATCCACAACGCGGTATAAATTTATAGGAATAAAAATGTTTTTTAAATAATTCATTTGACCGGTTTTTATGAACCACAGTATTCAATGTCTATCTGAATGTGAAAAAATACATTCACTAGGGTTGAATATATATTTTTGTCAAATTCAAAGCATTAACTAAAATCCTAGTCCTAGACTCGCTAACTGATATTGCGGTATGAATGAATTTTGCCTATCGCAAAAAAACGAATAGACGGTTTTTTTTTGTTACGTACATAATATTTCAACCATTGGAAACATTTTTATGTTTTCTATAACGCTTCGGCTATCTGCCGACACCAAAGCTACCTATATTTTTCAATTCGTTTGAAATTATTAAAATCTCTGCGTGAGCTTGCCACTGTCGCAGCGCTGGGAACGCTAACCGTTCGCTATAAACTTTTTTGATATTACTCAGCAGCCGTTGCACGTAAATCTGCCCTTACAGTGGTCCCAGCAACTTTTTCAATTTAACAGGTAAGGATAAATCGTTCATTCTTTTTATTTGAACATAGAACTGATATAAACTCCCCAAAAGTTTAGAAGGTGGAGGCCGATATTGTTTGCTTCCTGTTAACTTCGAAAATCTTTTGCTGAGAAAGATTTGGCCCGTGTACGTCACTGGATTTTTTATAGTTTGCTGAAACCTAACGTTTCATGACTAGAAAGTAAAGTGGGAATATTGATTTATTTTTGTCGGGTAGGAAGTGAAAGAACTTCACCGCATTGTAATGTTTAATTTATTAACAAAGTTTATTTTATGACTGGATAATTTTTTAACTCATCTTAATATCTAACAACTAATAAGTTAGCTAGATATTTGAGTCTAAATTTCAAATATATTTAGTAACATATGCTAATCAAATGTGCTTTTGCTTGTCGAAGCGGTGATACAAATAATGAGTACTCGTCTGACAAATAATACAATATGAATTATATAAACACACCAAGCCCATTTAAATTGTACATTAAATTTGCATTAATTACGAATAAACAGTTACAAATGAAATTATTCATTCAAAAATTACTGTATTATTTAGTTCAACAACAAACAAACAAGTATATAATTTACAAATGACTTCATTTAAATATTATTTGAACATTTTGATTAAAGTTTTAAGTTCTACTTTATTAAAGCATTTTCTCTTAAATTAGTTGAAATAATATAAATTAGTATTACTTAAAGGACGCAAAGTTTGTAGATAATTGATAGAATTCGCAGTAACACTTCGATGTTAAATCGATTAATAGGTGAGGTAGAGAAAACTTTTTCAATCGAGAAGTTTTATCGATTAGCTCCTCGGCGACGTTACTGTCATCTAGATGAAGGAGAGGGGAACAGTTCGAATCGCATCCTTTATACTCGAATGCTCACAGTCATTAAAACTTTTATCTAGCACAGATGCACTAGCTGTGTGAGTTTATTGTTGTCTACCGGGGATGCTCTCAGTGAGCAAAGCATTTGAAATTACACTTCAGAATGCATGCAAATCCCACGAGTATAGTTTGAAAGCCTTATTTTTGTAATAAAATTCTTATATGAAAATGAAAATAAAAATTGTATGAGAAACGATGCAAATTATAATAATTATATTTATACTATGTATTCGTATTGTTTTGTTGTTTGCCTTAGTAAAAGTAGCATTAGGTAAGTACTTTTATAGTCATAGACAAATAATATTAAAATTATTATTTAAGTTAAGTTGTGAGAGAGCAGGGTGCATGTAGTTTGATGCAGAGTTTACAGTATTTATTTTTAATGGATAAAGAGACCTACAAAAGTGGATAAGAAACTGAGTTATTGTAGATTAGAAGTCAAAGCAGTTAGCTGGCATTTTAAATCTTGGTGAAAGTAAAAAACTTTTAGCGATAAAAAATCTCCTCAAAGTCTTTAAAGAAAATTCAAGCAAGAATTTTATGGCGTGTTTAAATAAACTATATTAATATTTTCATAAAAATCGTAGGAACTTTTGCAATTTTTTACTGTTTTTGTTAAATGAGCGTCGGATTAAGTGCACATTTATAATAGCTAGTTCACACCTAATTGTCATGATAACTCAATAATTCAAATCTCAAAATGCCGTTGCTAAACACCCGATGATGCGATTTCAATTACTTTGAATTTTAAAAGAGAGCTGTCACTCTTCAATGCATAAAGGCAAATGATTCGAGGAGCCATTTTCCACTGGCAGGGCATCTATTGAGAGCCGATGACAATGCTGTCTGTCGGTGGACGGAACCGTATTGTTATACTCGGAAGCCATTATTGACATTTTCAAAGGGCTATTAAAATATTTTTTATTGAAAATCGTTTACCAACTTTTTGGCGAAGAGTAATAATTCATCGGTGTACCGCACCGAAATAATGCTAAATATTACCACAAAAGAATTCCTGACAGATTGAACGTTTGAGTGTGTAGGATAAATGGGCAAAATGGTGAAACGTGAAAATGTTTATAGGTTGATTACTGTGATTTATGTACTCATATTGTCGTTTATATTCTCAAATGGTGTAATTTAAAAAAATAATATATATTAAATATGCCAACTTAAATCTATCCTTGACCAGCAAACAGTGTTTCACACTGATTGAATATGAAATACAGCATCAAACACAGCACGGGATTTAAACATTGAATTTAATTTGTAATATCGCAACAATCTGTTTTGCGCTTGCCAGGGAATCGACATGACGCGCATTGTTGCCTAATTATAAAAAATAAGAAACAAAAAGTTCCAAAGAAACAAAAGCTTAATTAGCAGAATTTTGCCGAAGGGTAGACGAGCTCGTAGTAAAAAGAAAAATAAACTAATGGGTACATTCGACTTGCCGACGAGCGATATTTAGGAAGTACTCTCTCCAGTCAAAAGAAAAATATACTGAAGTACAGTAGTACATTTTTCGAGTAAATAGATAAAACCGCAATTTTACGTACAAACCTCGGGAGAAAATTGTACTATGATTTTCACTTAAGCCTCTTACCCGTACCCCTTACATCGTAAGTCGTCGTGCCTACGTGGGCACTTACCCAAAATTAGTCACACCGGTCCACAGGTTACGGTCGGCAAGATCCGCTTATAAATATACATTATACACCCTTATACGGTCGGCCTTCGAATTTTACTTACAGTTACAGGTTATAAATACTCGAATGTGTATTTCAAAAATGCAGTATATTTCTTTATAGTATATCTACAGATCTTGGGTAAGTGCGAGTCAACACGATTGTAAACAAGCTACGGTCTACGTCACGTGATTAATGAATACGGCCTTGATGTGGTGTTGTGATGCAAATGACTTGAGTCAAACCCGGTGATGACTGGCCTACATTCTGCTGACGATAGAATTTTCTCACACCGTCTAGTATCCAAGTATTATGAAAATTGAACGAGTAAACTGATAACAAATATTTTATATCGTTATTACCTATGGAACGAATATCTGAAGTAGGTCATCAAAAATTTGCTAATAAGCTAGAGTACGTTACTTTCATCGGGAAATTCAGCATTTTCTGAGCCGTAAATTGGGTCGTCAATAAGTTTATGTTACGTTAGGAAATTTATGTAATACTAAAAAGAAAGGGCTTGTTACAATCGCCTTCTTACAGGTTTACAATATTTTGTAGGTGATCTCCGTGGTTTAGAATAAATATTGGTCTCAAGGGGAATCCTAAATTGTGGTTTTCTACAGACTACTACTAGAAGACCAAATGCCACGATTAGCTGTGTTTACACATTAGAGAAATACTTTTATATGATTTTTTTTTATTTTCTATGGACCACCATACATAAAGGTATGGCAAGTTCATCAGAGTAGTTGTAATTAATTTTAGTTATTGGCAAACGTGTGGATTGATGTAATATGTTGTTGTGTAATTTAAAAACATTTTGCCACTGTGTATCCTGTAAAAAAAAAGTAGTTAAAAAAAAAACAAACTCAACAAAGATAATCCGATTTAATTTTTTTTAGAATCAAAGTATCTTAAAAAAAATAAAAAAAACATTTATGTCAATCGATACCATTATTTTGATACGTTAACTAAATTGTTACTGCTAAAGGAAGCCAACGTGTCTAAATAGTGTTCGTATGTATTACACTAATTACAATATCATAAACTATTTTCAATATCATTTATATATATTACTAAAATAATCTTTAAAAAAACTATTTTTTATTCTTTCGTATGTAAATCTTATAAAACATTGATTTTAGGCAACACAAAGTAGTTTATTGTTTTTAAACTTTCGCGATTTTTATAAATATTAGATATATTTCGGAATTTAATCGCGTGAATTATTTAAAGGTACAAACCTTTTATTTACCCGACGTTTCGATCGAATTGCACCGATCGTGGTCACGGGTCGACTGTACAGACAAAGTAGTTTATCATTTATTTTCTTTCTTTTTCACCATATTTTTTTGCTAGATAGATATTAAAACAATCTGATTCTTCTTTGACTTTGTCTTGATAAAGTTGTCAAAGAAAAACTTGCAAGCTTTTACGTTGACAAAATAAATTATATTAACCAAAGTCCATCTGGATAAAGGGCTCTTTGCTTTGAGTCACAAATAAATTAAATATTAAAACTTTTTCTGACAAGATAGAAAATATGATTGAAAGCTCACTAATAGAATACTTGATTCGTCCAAATGGCGTAGATCTGAAAACAGTTAAGTATTATTCTTATGAAATTCTCTGCCATATTAAGCAATAACGCGCGTCGTATCTTTAAAATTATCTGGAAGTCATTTCGCAAGTATGTGTTTTAAGGAAATCTATGTCAAATAAATCTGTTATGTGTTACTTCAACACCTTGTACCAACACCTTTTTGGAAAAATACTTATTACTGTTATCAACTAATACCTATTTGAAGAATTTTGGCCCTTGTGTTGTCTATATGTTGGTACGATTTGACGTCGTCGTGATGATTAATTTATCGTTCGACGACTGTGGTCTCTAGCTGTTTCTATTCAATGGACTGTTTATCGTCACTGTGTCATCAAAATATTTTAATATCAAAATATATAATCATGGTGAGATTTTTACGGTTCACGGCGGTCACCTTTTCGTCGTTGTAAACGACGAGACGATATTTTTATCGTGGCTACGATAAATAGTCGCAGCAACGACACTAGATTTGCCATTTACCATTGTTTATCGTTTTTTGACTGGCAATCTTTCATCACTGAAACAACGTCGTGGCCGACAGATAATAGTATCGTCCTATGAGTGAACACCTTTATTTAACGCTTGCCACGAACGCTATAAACGATATGATAATCTGTCGTCACGACATAGTGGGCACGTGCCCGTCAGGGACGACCGAGCAGATGGGCTATCTGCGAGGTTAAGTAACGTAACCACTGTCGGTTCATAGATGAGTGACCGTTTCCAAACATTGCCACTCTAGTCCGTGCCTCGGGAAAGCACGACGCGCCGTCGGTCATGTGCCTAATCTCTCTCCGGTCGTGTCAGATTTCCGTCTTATAGGAGAATGAGATTGAGAGAATAGAGAGTGAACGTCTCGCACCTACCAAATATGGAAAAAAAATCGAATTAAAATTGATTCGACCACAAACACCATGACACGAGATTTTTATATATTATGTAAAGGAGATTTCTTTGTTTGTTGTTTGAACAATATAATAAGCGCAGAAGTCTATATCGTAATATTTCGGTGTGACATACGGTTACAACTCACAATGATTGGACGTAGCGTAGTCTAGGCTTCATCGAGCTGGCGTGCACCTGATGAGGCATTCCTGACTAGGCAACAGCTTTGCTGTCCAAACCAATGTTTGATCAACGCCTGCCCTGTGATCCACAGTTATCTAGATGAACTGTTTACTAACTGAGGTTTCCTTTAATTAGTTGTGTAAAGTACCTACAATTACACGTGAAAGCGTGTACAGCGTCAAAGGCAATTAAAAAACCTGTTGAGCTGACGAAAATGTGTATGAAGTAATGACTTTGCAGAAAAAACTCGTGATATTTTGCAGACACTTTTACACGCTTGTTTCAATTAAAAGAGAACAATGAGAGGTGAAAATGGCTCAATGAAATAGTACAGATTCTATCTGCATTTTTCAAATTCCCTTCACTTGCGAGTAGTGTTCGGCAGCATTGAATAGTTACATTTTTCTAAAATGATATACTCGTATATATTTTTGAAAAATCAGAATGTAATAAATCACTACCCTCAGTGACTAAGGCGCTGTAATATTAATCAAATAAATGAGAAACAATCGATGATATAGCCGCTATGGTACTTCTTCGATATGAATTATTTTTAATTAGCTTCGCTCCCTTTCATTAACAGCCATTAGCCGGTTATTAAAATGAAGTCTTACAACATTTATCGCAATAATGTAATTTATTAGATTTTATCTCCATTTAGGCAGAAATTCCTTTGGTGATTTAGTTCGTTTCACTTAAGAAAATGTATTTTGAAGTAATTCTTTTGTAAATTGCCCTTATTAAAAATAATAAAGATATTTTGCGATTATATTTTTAAACCATAATCACCTACCACTTGTTTTTGGAGTTATGACCCTAACCACCTATAAACTATTTTACTGGAATAAATTCGTTGATTATTGTGAGGTTTGGACCCTAAAGTCTCACAGTTATGTGGTAGATAGTTGTGTGATAAAAGTAGGTAGTAGGTAGTGAAAGGTTGCGTTGAAATAAAAAAAATGTGTGGCACTCGGGGACTGCCGCGGTAAAGCTATTGCACAGCATTTTTTATATTTTTTTATGGTAGGTGGAGTGGGAGGTGTTAGGTTTTATTTTCGTTACGGAATTTCTTGATTCGATCGCCGCGCTCAAAGCCCAAACCCGCGATAAAAGCTATGCAATAGCTTAACAATATTACGAATGTAATTGAAATGAATAGTAATGTAAATAAGCCACGAGTGGAAGGTTATTACTGTATATAAGCGAAACGGCACGCACAAGCAACTGGTATCTATATAACATAATGTCATAATTTGGTTAATAACCTTATGAAATTACGTAACATTTGTTGCGTGCCCGAAAAAAATGGTTTAAACATGTGGCGTATATTCTCTAGTCAGGCAAGAAATCTTTTACAAGGGCTGGTCCCAAATCTCATTGGGGCTAACACTGACAGCATTGAGTCTGAGAAACATCATACATCTAGTTCAGACCGTCAGGGATTTCTCACTTAACAAGCCTGATCGTGAGCAGGGAACTAACATATCCAAAATAAAGAATGAACTTTTTTAATAAATCTACACATATCATAAATCAGTAAAGTGCTACGTTGACATATAAATATTTAATTTTAATGTTTATATTAACTGTTCTTGGGAACTTAGAATTCGCCATTTGTTGGAACTATGTCTGTTTTATATCCGTGATTTGTAAGTTTGTAAAGTCTCCCATGACACTGAGCTTAAACCCTTGCGCGGCAGTTATGAAAAACCGGGCAAAAGCATGTCGGACCATGCTCAGTGCTGGATTCCACAGCTGTTTCTACAAATAAATGCACAATGTACACGTAGAAATTCTATATAAATATATACTCACGTAGAAGTTTGCGTAGAAATTCTCCCCCTCCCCCTAGTAATATTTATTTTTATTATTTAAGTATCGAATTAAGTAGCGGCTTAAACAAGATATCTATTATATTCCAAATTTCATCCATATACATTGAGTAGTTTTTGAGTTAAATGCATGTGACATACGGACGGACATGAGGAAAGTTATGGAACCTTAAAAAGGATTTTATATTCGATTACAATAAAAGTGGCTGTTTAACATAGGTATAATATACGTGACATAAATTACCAAGATCTTCCTGACTGTTACTATGTGATAACATCAACTTTTTGTCATAATTTTAGATGAATAAAAACCATCGGTCGGTTTAATAGCTTTTATTAAAAAGGTATATTGCCACAGAAATTCTTTGTCACAAAGGTTGCTTCGTTAAAAATGATTTTAATCTTTAACTGAATTTATTGAAAAATTGCGGTGTACATTTTTGTCGCACATTGTAAGCAGAGCTTGTCAACGGCCGCCATAGTACATTTTTGTGACCTTTTAAAAATAGAAATATTTTCATCGTTCGAAAATGAAAAGTTGTAAATTTAATATTTAAAAAAAAAATTTCAAACGCAAAGTGATTTTTAATGTTATGTCCAAATTCAAATATTTAAGTTTCTTTGATCACGAAAAATCACGAGTGAGTCGAAAATCAGTTTTGATTAAATATCAAAACTGATTTTCGACTCACTCGTGATTTTTTAAAGGATTTTATGTGTTAAATTTTAATTTTATTTTTTACTGGATTTTTGTAATTATAAAATTTTAAAACTGATTATTTTTACGAATATCAAGTCGATGTCAGATTAGTGAGATTATTATCGTGCAATTTTGTGCTCCTTCTTGGCTAGTACCAAAACTGATTGTACACTCATGTGGATAAACAGAAGTGTACACTCTATTCCTCTCTCACATGCTCCGATGTGACTTAAATTCAACCGGAGAAAGATATAATA
This sequence comes from Herminia tarsipennalis, assembly GCA_945859575.2. Classification (NCBI taxonomy): domain Eukaryota; kingdom Metazoa; phylum Arthropoda; class Insecta; order Lepidoptera; family Erebidae; genus Herminia; species Herminia tarsipennalis. The sequence goes on along the minus strand of OX243836.2, from coordinate 13,813,887 downwards.
TGCATCTGCTACACCTTTTTCTCCACCACCCAAACTACGGGTGAATAATGCCATTGACATTACTTGCGGGAAGTTTTAAGTATAAATAAATAAACGCTAGACCATCGGGTTAACGTTTTCTTTAAATAATCAAAGGTTGCGATTTTATTACTTATCCATTGACCAGACATCAGAATATATATACCCATAGAGTTATAACAAAGGCATAGATTTTAATTTTCTCTTCCTAAAGGTTATTTTGAGGTAGATATCAGACAATATCAGCTACAGACAATTCTACATTCCCTTTGTTACTGAATCTCATATTTCATTCTGTTTCTGCATTCGCCGTTAAAGCCAATAACCATCGAATACTATTGGCTTCAGTGAAAAAGTAAAAGAAAAGATATGGGGCTGTTCTGAAACATCAGTATATGAAAGACTAACAAGTGCGGTTTTTTACAAAATGTCGGAATAACAAAACGAAAACAGATGCAGTACGTAATAAATAATAATCTTTTCTTACTTTAACAACTTTTCCTTCTAAATAAATATCATACATCCGTATATGTGTATGCGAAAATTTAAACTTTAGCGTTGCATGATTTATTATTATTATACGGGAATTAACGCGCATTGTTTACCTTAAAATTGCTTGACGTTTCGACCAGGTTGCACCGGCCTGCAGTCCAGTCCGCTTGTGATTTAATTGTTAACATACGTATACATAACAGAAATACCAACAATAATGCGTCTGCGTGTAAAATTAAACCCGAGACAAACACGTTTGTAGTCAAACGGCTTCACAGTTTACTGCTATACCAGCGAGGCGAAAAATTAACCTTAGGATCCTGCTTATTTCATTACAAGTCATGTACGAGTATTTAAGGGGCCTAATTTAAAAATAGCTTAGCTATTAAAACAGAGGCTTGAATTATATAAATTTATTTACTGGCCTCTTGCTCTAGTTGTTAGTGACATTGACTGCTAAGCTAGAGGTCGTGGGTTCGACTCCCACACAGTTTTTTTTTTTTTTAAAGATAACTAGCAATGAGGGATTGGGTCCCACATTACTAACAATCTTGTTAACTCCTCCAGCTAAGCTCAAAGGCTTGTGTTAGGAGTGGGTTCACGTTAGTAGTATTATGGATAGGATTCGAACCCGCGACCTCACGATTGCGAGACCGATGCCTTAGCCATTAAGCTACCGCCGCTTCAAAAAAGAATAAATGTTTTTGTGATGAGCACGAATGTTTTTTGTGTCTGGGTGAAATTTATCCATAATAATAATTATTATTATGGAGATATGTTTTCTAGACATATATTACTATGTTTAATAGTTGTCTGGTTGCCATTGTTCAGATCTGGCTGGTTTTGGATCAGATGGCAATGTGTAAGTTGTCCCATAATATCTTTACTAATATTATAAAGCAAAAGAGTTTGTTTATTTGTTTCAGCGCGATAATCTCAGGAACTACTACGTCGAATTTAACAATTATTTTAATGTTGGATAGCCGAGGAAGGCTATAGACTGTAACATCACGCTACGACCAATAGGAGCGGAGCAGCAATGAAAAATGTTGCAAAAATGTTTAAAATTGACGCAGTAAAAGTTGCGCGGGTCAGCTAATTTATAGTACAATGCAATAATATATACTACTATACTACTACTCTCTACTCTACTATTTTGACTATAAGTTGGTACTTCGACAGTTTGTGTTTAACATGATAGACTGACACGCGTATAATAAATTTAAGGAAGTTTGCTGGAAGTCTGCAGATTGTCCCGATTGATTGGGGTGATTTACGCGAATACGGCCTTTAAGCTCTGCAAGATTACTGTCGGGGTGTTCTATGGTAATCAAACAAGGCGATGGCTCTAAGCTACGTAGGATGGGTATTGGTTCTCATACTGATTGATTCATTGGTTGCGGTTAGTGCAGCTCTATTGTCATGAAATGTAGTTAGATAACTATCTACAGTAACGCATCATCGTTCAATATACCTATCTACTTTAGCTGAATAAGAATATGTACGTTGTAATAATTTTCATTGTATGTAGGATTCGTGGTGTAGAAGTCATTGTTTTGTTATTCAGTTAGATTTTAGTAAAGGATAAATTTTCGGGTTGCTGGTGCGTATGTAAATGTATGATTGTAAACATCGTTAGTTTCTGATAATATCATCGTTAATATTCTCCTAATAATTATAACAATCGAAAAATATGAGTTGATAGTTAATTTGTGTTGATAGTTGGTTTATAACAGTAATTTATTTATTTATTTTATTATAAAAATAAAAAAAATATTTAATTACTTATGAAGCAAAATATTACACTTGTGAAAAATCAATTCTACATGACGTACATGTAATGCCTGTTCGTAAACAATAGGCAAAGCCGGAGAAAAGAACGAGGCAATGAAAACGCTCGCGGTCACTCGGTTTACAATGTTTCTTTGTTTATAAACTGTAGGTATTATAATTATATTATACACCATATTAGAGGACTAAAGCAAAAACAAGAGATAAAAAATATTATAAAAAGAACACATGAGATTGAATATATTAATCTCAATGGGTACAACATAGTAGGAGCCACATAGAATAGAAAAACTATATGTGCTTAAATATTGGCCAAATTGCTGCTAATAAATGAGTAAGTAGAAATGTTTTGCAAAAAAAAGAAAACCTTGGCCTTAATTTATCACGCAGAATCTTTACTTACAAAAGTAAATAATTTTTTTAACCAATACCTAAGTAAAATTATCAAACGACGACTACAATTTCACGCAGAACCTACTGAACGGATTTTGATGAAACAAACAGTAAAGTACACAGGTTTAGCACTAGCTTTTAAAATTCGACTTAATGCTGCCGAAATCACTCTCCACAACAAGCTATATAATAATAATAATATCTTGGGACAATTTACACAACGCTATCTGATCCCAAACTAAGCAGAGCTCGTACTATGGAAACCAGACAACTGATAAACATATTTACATATTTCTAAATACATACATATTATAGACTAGCGGACGCCTCGCGGTTTCACCCGCGTAGTTCCTGTTCCCTTGGGAATACAGGGATAAAAAATAGCCTATGTGACCTGGGGTTAGTGTAGCTTCACAACAATAAGAAAATTGTTCAAATCCGTCCAGTAGTTTCGGAGCCTATTCAATAGAAACAAACAATCAAATCTTTCCTCTTTATAATATTAGTATAGATGAATAATACCCAGACACAGAATAAACTATCGTGCTCATCACACAAAGTTTTATCCGGGGCCCCACCCAGGATAAAACTTTCATCAATCAAACTCATGACCTCTTGCGTAGCAGTCGGATACACTGCCACCGCGCCACAGAGAGAGTAATATAACTTTAGAGATTTAAGCCCAGGCATAGTTTCTAACCGAATATTTTTAGAAGCTTTTTTCTTCTACCCAATATTATTTCAAGTTAACCGAACCCACAAAACTATAACTTTTACGGAATTAAAACCCGTAACACAATGTACAAGTTATATTTCCCGGAGCCAAACACTAGTCGTATAATTGTGCAACCTTTAACAGTAACTTTCACTTACATTAGTGTTTCAGTTCACGTAGTCACGTACTACATATTTCTTCTTAATTCGTATCCTTTGGTAGCCAGGGGCCATTGTGAACATATACCGCTAGTTCTACGTAATCTAAATTGATATTTACACAAAAACAAGGTGTTTGCCTTTTATTTCAATGGGCTGTGAGGAATAAATGTTGGTGAATTTTGTTTATGTTATCGGTTAGAGAAAGCTTACTCGTTTGTATACTATTATACGAATGTGTTTTGGAGTATTCTCTATAATAATAATTTCTTATATATCTTTATAATAATATCTTGGGATAACTCACACATGGCCATCTGATCCCAAGCTATTCAGAGAACTATGGCAACCAGCCAACTGATGAACATCTATAATCTATACTAATATTATAAAGCGGAAGAGTTTTGTTTGTTTGTTTGTTTGTTTAAACGCGCTAATCTCAGGAACCACTGGTCCGATTTGAAAAATTCTTTTGTTGTTGGATAGCCCATTTATCGAGGAAGGCAATAGACTATATAAAATCACGTTACGACTAATAGAAGCGGATCAGCGACGAGAAATGTTCCAAAAACGGGGAAAATTAAAATTTTAAATATTATAAAGCTAAAGAGTTTGATTGTTTGAATGTGACAATCTCAAGAAGTAAAGGTCTGAATTAAAAAAAAAAAAAGTCTGGTGGATAGCCCATTTATTGAGGAAGGCTATAGGCTATATAATATTACGCTACGACTAATAGGAGCAGAGCAGCAATGAAAAATGTTGCAAAAACGGGGAAAAAAAAAATATACATATATTTTTAATTATACAATAGATAATACACGCAGCCACAGAACAAACCACCTCGCTCATCACACAAATCGAGCCCAGGTTTGAAGCCTCTGGCTTAGAAGTGAGTGTCACTAACCACTAGACCAACAGGCCAGTTCAGTATTAAGTTATGACTCCATAGCAATCTTAACTATTACAAGCAAGGATTATCATTATTTGCCTCAGTGGTGAAGGGACAGTGTATTCGACTTCTGCGCAAAAGTGTGGTACACCACTTTGTGTGATCTACAAACTGTTGTTGCGAGTATGGGTGTACCTACTAATTCAACGTCAGAATTATTATTTTATATTTAATCATTCGTTACAAGTACTTTGGCCTATATTTAAGCACATACAGTTTTTACCTTTGTTGTAAGTAGATGCTCCTACTATATTGTACCCACTAAGGCTGATTTTAGTTTATCTCATGTGTCAACTTTTTTATATCAGTTCAAAGTTGCAAAAAGGTAGATACACAGTACACATAAGAACGGTGTTTAGTCAATTAAACTACCTACGCCTCCTCCCCCCCTCCAAAATGAAGCTGGGTACGTCCCCGCGACAAAAGCTATGTATTCAAAAGCGACCATGTATTTAAAAAGTACGTGCAACACAAAGTTCTCCCACTCATAACAAACATTTATGAATCTTAGAAAGTTTCATCCCAAGTGCAGCTGTAACTGCAAGGTATTCGGAATCGAGGCAGTTGATTAATGTGATTTGTTTTATCGTATGAGAATTCTAATAAAATTGTAACACTGGTGGTAACTACAATATGGTAGATTATGGACACGATATACGTTTAAGCCAAACTTCGGTTAAAGATGTTTACTGTTAGCAACTATCAGGGTTAGCCTGTCATGTTATCTTTGTTAGTAAAGGTCTTTTTATTATTACCCGACTGTAAAGAAGGGTTATGTTTTTCGCGCGTATCTTGTATGTATGTATGTATGTATGTAATATTATTTATTACCTGATATCTCAGAATTCACTGAACGGATTTGTACAATTAAGACGTTGTCAGATTCGTCTTGATTGCCCGAGTGTTCTTATATAAGTGACGTTTGAAAAAACAAACATGGCGGCTGTGAGATGTCTAAATAGTGAGGTGTGAAAAAAAAGGTATTTTGAATATTGCAATATGGGTATCAAATTAAAGGGCTCATCTTAAGCATTTCAAAAAGGTATAACATGATTATGACTGTAATACTAAAAAAATAGTTGTTACATCGATTACATACTACAACTACTAAAAGGTATTAAATAAAAATATGAATTATTAAAATAAAAAAACCTGCCTGCACAAAAAAGATGAAAACAAGATCCCCTATATAATTATATAATTTCAGGCAGTCGGAGGCTTTAATGAATCTCGATGAACTTAGTAAAGTGCCTCCGACTGCATGAAATTTATAATTATGCAGGGGATCTTGTTTTCATCTTTTTTGTCCAGGCGGGTTATATAAATATAACGTCAAAGATGTTCATTATAATCTCGACTTTAACTTTCTATAAATTCGTACCACCTTTACCTACAAATAGAGTATATTTGCGAATCAATTTGTAAGGATTTTGACACATTCGCATTTTTCCTAGCAGTGCTGAAATACATCAAATCGCGCGAACCTCGAACTTTTGCGTAATTTCCCGCACATCTGTCGATCATCCCTAAGATACGCTCCCTTGCACAGTAGCGAAGTGGAGCGAAGCGGACCCTGACTACACCAATGACAGTGCTCAAAATAATCCAGAGTACGATTTCGAGGACTGTTATTGGTCAATTGACATCACTCAAACGTCAAAAATAATTTTGTAATTAATATAAGCTGGCCGCCTCTCTTATGCGTACAAACAAAAATAAGAAGCAATTATTATGGGGCTAGCAGTCATTGATATTTGTCTAACTGTTATGTCAAAAGACAAAAACATTTAATCGCTTGAACATAGTACAAAGGTTGTTACAGCGTGGTAGTTAGTCATATTAACCTTTTCTAGGTATTCTAATTTTTAATAGCAATATTGCAATTCTAATACTTAAATAGATATACTGTAACTTTACAAATACAATAATTACATTTTTGAAAGATAGAAAAAATTGAATCCAGACTCAGGAATCGAACCCGAGACTTCCGTAGCCAAACCGGGGCCAGAAGCGAACCACCTATCTGGACTGGATATACTGTAACTTAGACACTTACATCTACATCATAATTAACTTAACTGTTAAAGTGTTGTTGTGACAATGTTAGGTATCCCGATATTGGATTTGAGAGATGCGTGTTTACGAACTAAAAATACGATGACAACGCAAAGTAAAGAATAAAATAACGAACCAGTACGTGCATAAAAGTGCCGATATAGATTTTCACACATGAACGTGTACGAATTGGATGATAAAAAGCCGTTCAACATGTATTTCGTACTTGAAAAATGTACGGTTATGCCATTTCTATGACACTGTGCAAATAGCTTCGAGCGAATGAGACGAATAATAGAAAGTCACTGGACGTTCTTTTGTTTGAGCAGAACCGTTTCTAGAAAATATATTCCTATTTAACTGAGATAGTGGCCTGCAATCCCCTCGTTGTGCCGAAACTTTCTATTAAAAAATGTGGGTTTCGGAGCGAGTACCGTGCAAGCGACATGTCAAGACACTTGTGTACAGTCGTCCCAAGACAACGAGTGCGCTTACCCTCTACGTGTACATAAGTTAACATCCCGTAATCTTCGTACTGCGGTTCGTAGAAGTTTGCTTTTTTATTTATTCTCAAAAGACTGCAGCAAGTCTGCCCAGATTGTATATTTATTCTGACCCTAGTTTTAAGGAAACTGGTTGTTCGGAACTTCTTTTTAGAATGACATTTGCATATGTAAATGGAGTAAATTTATACAATGAATTTATTGATCTTGTACTGTAGTTAGTAGGTGTGTTGTGTTTGCCTTTATTTGTATTTTATCCTCATGGGAAACATCAACATAGAGAAATGGGTTACTTAACATAAATGAAACGCTAGCAACCCTTCATTACCCCGCTAGGAAAATACTAGATAGATATATTATGTAGTCTTTGCCAATTAAGTTCTAACATTATTGTAATATCCGATAGAGTTAAAGTCATTTATATATTTCAAACTGATTTTAAAGTATTTGCTTATTATTTGTGATAATATTATAACTAAGTAACTTTACGCTACCAATTTAAATACGACTAGTTGTCCCACGCAACTTCGTCTGCGTATTGTTTTTCCTGTTTTTGCAACATTTCTCATTGCTGCTCCGCTACTGTTTGTCGTAGCGTGATGTTATATAGCCTATAACCTTCCTCGATAAATGGGCTACCAAACAGTGAAAGATTTTTTTAATTCGGATCAGTAGTTCTTAAGATTACCGCGTTCAAACAAACAAACATACTCTTCAGCTTTATATATTAGTATAGATAACGACTATCTCAAGGCGAATTTCAAATCACTTTTCTGAAAAGTCGTGTCTCATCTTCTTTTGATGGCTGTATTAAATCGAAATTATCTGCATAAAGCCGCCTCATAATATCGTACTTTTAAATATCAGTAAAGTGTAGAGAGCTATCTCATTTCTATGTATCATCAATCATACTTTCAAATCATTTGGGGCGGGCGATAAGCAGACATTTTTGAATAAGAACGTTTTGAATAGCCAAGATATAGGGCGACTCTGTAGACACTGCGATTACGATAAGATGGAGTAAAACGTTTTTATTATGTTTTTAAACAAAAGAGATTAGAGTTAAAGAGTATAATAATGGATAAAAAATGGCAGTAAGAGGCTTTAAGAAAATATATTTTAAAAATTATAGGCGCTTCACGATCGTATTCTTGGCTCATTTGTCTTTTATATGGCCGTTACTGTAATGTTTCCCGGGAGAGGCATACTTCTCAGATGATATTAATAACGACTGAAGCGAACGCTGCCATTTCCCTACAGAATTTTTACCGTAGGTATGTAATCCGTCTGTATGTGGGCGCCAGTGTTATCTTTTTATGGCGTGCACTTCATTCTCGTTTGTCAAAATATATTTCATATAAATATGGAATTGAGTATGATCGAATTGATCGCATCGTAAATTTTGAATGAAGCGGCGTTGCAAAGAACTTAAAAATATTAAACTTTAATGTTTCGCTTTCAAGATTATGCTTCGTAAAAATGTAAGAACGTATATAATAAGGTACTCTGTGGTAAATTATGCCCTTAACTTACTTCCTTTTTTTGTAAAATCAAGCTTTGTTACACAAAGACAATCCTCGTTTAACGAAATCTACCCAAAAGGCAGTTCTCACTCTTGACAAAAATGATCTTGTTATGAAGACGGTGTCGCTAAAAACTGTATGTAGCTACCTACCGAGGGGTATAATATTTGGTAGCAGCACCTAACCTGCCTATACAGTTTATACTAGTTTCCGCACATAGCTATGCCCGCGTTAAGTTTGAACTGCCCTTTTATCCATTTTAAGATTTGCTTTTGGCTTTGTAGCAGATGCTAACATCGTAACAACTATCTGTGTATCAAATTTCTACCCAATCCATGTAGGAGTGTGAGCTGTGTGTTAATATACCAGTCAATTACATTTTCCTCTTATGCCTCTTAAATACACAGATCGCTGATCCTCGCAACTTCGCCCGCGTCACATGAGGGGACTAGAGAGTGTGGGCAGTTGGGCAACTACAATACAATCCTAAAAGAGCTGAAACTTTCTATCTTTTATCCACGAACCACTTGAGAACAATTGAACAAAATTTGATAAAATTTGGTACCTACAGTGCTAATTTAAAATCACGCGAACGATACTAGAAGAAACATTGTATGTCTGTAATCGGTAATATTTTTATTATTATTAACGTTAAATGTATAACTTATGTAGACTATTTTAGGGGACACTATCGGTAAGAGTGAAACAGAAAAAATAGAATAACGCTGGGTGCATTTCTCATTGCTACTCCGCTCTTATTGATCATAGCGTTATGTTATATAGACTTCTTCGATGAATGGGCGATCCAACACAAAAATATTTTTTCAATTCGAACCAGTAGTTCCTGAGATCAGACCCGAGCTTTTAAACAAACAAACAAACTATATTCAGCTATATAAAATTAGTTTATATAAACATTGGCAATTTGAAAGGAGTGGCCGTGAGTTTGTCTAGTCTTGTTTTTATCTCCGGCAAGAATTTTTATTTTGATTTTGAGCCTTGCGTAATCGTAAATCACCCTTTTTACACTAAAACAATCTTACTTGTTTTTCTCTGTAATTGTCAATCTATCAAAAGAGAGTGACCTTTGAAGGTTAAGTTACTAATGAGGTACTCTAACTCTGAAATCTTTAAGGCATGTTAAGATACACACCTTTGCGTAAACCGGTTTAATTATCCATTCAAAGCTAAGTCACAGATAATTCGGTACAAACTCCAGTCGCGATATATCGAAGTCGTTAGGAAGATGCAATTTACATCGTTTCTCGTTCAGTGACGTGTTTATTATAACGTTGGAAATCGTTTGTTATTCAAAGAAATCCATTACCTTTTAGCAAAGCTAATAACACTAGATCTATATCTATAAATATAAAACTAATATAATTTAAATCCGCTACGTTTTCAGAAACTAAATAACCGTTTGCTTTGATGACTGTCGTGATTGTCATTTTAGAATATAATATCTTGAGACAACTTACACACGGCCTTCTGATTCTAAACAAGGCAGAATTTCTAAATACATCAATCAAATCTTATCAACCCTTAAGATATCTCACTGCTGGGCACGGGTCTTACCAGTAGAACCTACATATTAAAGATCTTGGGCGTAATTACTATAATCGCCACGCTTGGCGAGCGGGTTGGCGATCGCAATAAGGTTTAAAGTACGCAATTGCCTGTCCTCCAATGTGAAAAAATAAAAAATACATACATATTTAATAATAGATAAATTACACCCAGACACATAATAAACCATCGCGCTCATCAAACAAAGATTTGGAGTGGAGATGGAGATCCAACACGACCTCCGGCTTAGCAGTCAGGGTCCACTAGACCAACAAGCCAACCAATAAAATGCATGGAAACCTATTGTTAAGATTTTAACAACAATAGATCTTCATGCTTTGCTGCAATCTTTATAATATAATGTAGTTGGAGGCATTAATTCATCCTCTTCAAATTACATCAGTAGATATGGTATTGAATCGTAGTAGTCTGTTTACAATAAACATTATAGAATAATTTTATTTCCTTATATATGTCTACAACTACAAACCTAAATAAATCTAAAAAACCTGAAGCAGAAAAGATATTTAACAGATTTTTATTTTATTTTAATTCAAACGTAGTATGAAATCAAACTTAGTTATAAAATAAATTCATATCACGTCAGGGAAGCCCAATTTATATGCAAAATTATACCGCGACACACATAAATGACATTTTACGTCAATTCGTTTGATTTTGAATCATTTAAATAACTGATTTACGGTCATTGATAATTGTTTATGGTAGCTAATCGTCAGCTCGTTATGTTTTATTATGATAATCTACATAATGTATGTTATTGTATGTTATTGTAAATATTGGACAAATATTTACATTAATGGCAATCTCTGGTAAGTTTGAGCTATGGTTTAGTACGGAATTAGCGTACCACTGGTCGTCTTCTTGATCGCTTTTGTCTAATTCACCAGTTAACTCTTTAGAAAGTTTCGGTAGGTTGACAATTTCGCTATGGAATTTGATGTAATTTGAGTATAAAACAATGTACCCATCTAAACCCAAATGTTTAATCGAAACGTGTTCAAAAGTATTTCTGTCGTTACTATTTACCTTACAGACTAACTAATTATAGCTACTCCGAGTCTCCCGTTGATACCTACCTCCAATTGGTGGCTCACAAGGAATAGTGTACATGAGCATGCCCTAGTCCACTTACAAGCATAGTACCATGTTATCTTCATAGACTAATAGATCGCGTTTGTTTCCAGAGTAGAATAACAACGAATGTAGAAGATTGCGCGATCGTGCACCAACAAGAAGAATCGATCAAATAAAAGATTCGTCGTCTTTTTGCGCCGTTGCGCAAGAGGTCGTTTGTTCGATTTTTACTCGGGACATACCCATTTTGTGTGATCTACTAATTATTGCTTTGAGTCTGGATTTACTTTATAATCTTGACTTGTAGATAGGTATTTGTTCAGTTCCCTTCGGCTCGAGTATGTACTTCTATATCATGCGTTTCAGATGCAATCCTTATATTGACAGCGATCTTCAGATATAAGAGACCGACTTCAGAAAGTTCAGAGCGTCCAAAGTGCCACACTTTGGACACTGGAATATATACCTAGTCTGGCCATAAATACTGTTACAATTAAAAATAAGAAAGATATTACATTTGAATTTGGAATCTGTCATTTTTATACGATTGTTCATTGTATTTTCTAATTTTGGCGCCAATACATTGTACAATATTTTGTTATATTAAAATGGAGTGGGGTGATAAAGAAAACCGAATCGCTGTGATTGCATTACACAAAGTTGGTATGGAGCCGAATGTAATTTTTAAAACTCTCCATACGCTTGGTATTAGTCAAATGTTTGTGTACCGGGCTATTAATAGGTACAATGAGACCTTCTCTGTTTGTGACAGAAAAAGATCTGGCCGTCCACGTAGTGTTCGTACGAAAATGGTGGTCAAAGCAGTAAGGGAAAGAATTCGAAGAAATCCTGTCCGAAAGCAAAAGATTCTATCTCGGGAGATGAAGATAGCACCCAGAACCATGTCACGCATTTTAAAAGATGACTTAGGACTTGCAGCCTATAAGAGACGCACTGGTCATTTTTTAACTGATAATTTAAAAAAGAATAGGGTGGTAAAATCGAAGCAACTACTGAAGCGGTACGCAAAGGGAGGTCACAGAAAAATTTTGTTTACGGATGAGAAAATCTTTACAGTTGAGCAACATTTTAACAAACAAAATGACCGTATTTATGCTCAAAGCTCTAAGGAAGCTTCCCAATTAGTCGACAGAGTGCAACGTGGGCATTATCCGACTTCAGTGATGGTTTGGTGGGGTGTTAGCTATGAAGGAGTGACTGAGCCATATTTTTGTGAAAAAGGTATCAAAACATCGGCACAAGTGTATCAAGATACCATTCTTGAGAAGGTAGTTAAACCCCTTAACAACACCATGTTCAATAACCAAGTATGGTCCTTCCAACAAGACTCAGCGCCGGGTCATAAAGCTCGGTCCACGCAGTCTTGGTTGGAAGTGAACGTTTCGGACTTCATCAGAGCTGAAGACTGGCCGTCGTCTAGTCCCGATCTTAATCCGCTGGATTATGATTTATGGTCAGTTTTAGAGAGTATGGCTTGCTCTAAACGCCATGATAATTTGGAGTCCCTAAAACAATCCATACGATTGGCAGTGAAGAATTTTCCCATGGAAAGAGTGCGTGCTTCTATTGATAACTGGCCTCTACGTTTAAAGGACTGTGTTGCAGCCAATGGAGACCACTTCGAATAAGCTTTTTATATTTTGAATTGTTTTTTATTTATGTATTAAACTAACACACTGTAAAAGTAATAAATATTATTTGCAATAAAAAAAAATGTTTTTTCTTCGTAACAATATTTATGGCTAGACTAGGTATATATATATATATATATATACAACAAATATATATATATATATATATATATATATATATATATATATATATATATACTACTACTACTAATAATTCCAACAGTCACAGTATTAGACTTAATGATAGAATGATTCGATATAAATTGAGTTCTTTTGAGTATTATACATTGAAGCCGTTAGTCATACACTATAAGACGTATAGGTAGATATCGTTTTGCAAATCTCGCGTTAAACTTTATAAGTTTTAGCTCCAAAATAATCCAAATTAATTTACCCTATTTTAAGCCAAAAGATAAAACATATAGACACTATTGAAATGAATAATTGCTTTTAAAATGACAGTCTTTAATCACGCTAAGCGGTTGAGCCAGAAATACCGATGAGCTTCGGTATCATACTGAAATCGCGTTCCTGCTCAAGTTAGTAACATTAAGATCAGATATAAATGCTACGTTTTTATCGTATTATCTGTCATGCAATTATAAAATTCTAAAAAAAATCTATTTCTATTGATAATGTGTACTTCGTCTTATTTTTTAAATTCAATACCTTCACTACAGTAGGTAAGAGTCGTCCTGCAGAGGACTTTACAAACATACATAATAATTGAAATGGACACCAATTGCTTCCCAACTTGGAACAAATATGCAACATGTATAAGATTTTTTTGGTGAAATTCAAGAGTCGCTATTGAATATGTAATAGTCAAATTCGAGTAATTATTATTATATTACTTTTTACTAATTCAAATATTAACTGTAAAATCATTAACTCATATTAATTAATTCTTCCACAAAAGATAAACAATACTGTGAAGCAATGTAACAAAGAAATTAACAAAACAGTGACAGAAATAGGTCTATGTCTAAAGCGAAATAATCTACAAATAAACATAGGAAAACAACATTCCTACAGTTCTACTACAGGAAAAAGAACTGGCACATGCGCGGTGCGCTCAAAGATGTCCGCCGCGCATGTGTGTTGATGCATGTCTAAGCGCAGCTCTTTTTTTTCAGCAAACATCAACGTGTGGCACATCCTTCGACAGGTTTTTCAAAAACACTTGTAGGTTTCTAGTAAACCCCCCAATCACAATGGTAGCGTTTAATAAATACTTTAAATAAAAATTATTTCGGACATGATGGGATATACCGTCATTGAGTTATTGCCGAATAACTGCATTTCTCAATAAAAGGCGTAAGTGTAAACATATGCTCTTCTGCTTAAGCAATTATTCAAGGCTGCGGAACCCTACACTGAGCATGGTTCGACAAGTTCTTGCCCGGTTTTTTATTCATTTTTGAAGTTTGTGTTCTGGGGAACTTTACAACCGTACAATTAAAAGGTACATGCAGTTTACGAATAATTTGTGGATCACACAAAATAATGTGTCGTGTGGGAATAGACGAATCCCATGACCTCTTGCGCAGCAGTCGTACACACAAACTCCAACTACCCATAGAGGCAATCGAAATTCTATATTACCTAGAGCCTAATATCAACCCCAAGTGTTTCTTCTTCCAATGTCCTCTTGATTAACTATCTATTTAAGTACGCGTTTGTTCCGCAATCTATGCATATTCAAGTACTCTGCATCGTTATTGTAAATGGCGGTATTTGTCATAAAATAAGTTTATTGCCGCCTCGCGTTTACTGTTACGCTTTTTATACAAGTTCTCTCTCGTTAATCTTTGTTACGAATACCCTCTTGTTTGCCTTGTAACATCTGTTTCGGTAATAATTTACAAGGACGGTGACATTAATATTTTTCTGATTGCAGGCGAATTGTGAATTTTTAATTTTTCACAGCACTACAGAGCTTGTTGAATTTTTGATGCTCTATGATATTAAATATATGTATTCAGTTTGTTGCTTTTTAAACCAATATGTCAATTTTCGTATTTTCTAGAATGTCAGGGTAAAACTATAAATGAGATAATATCTGCCTAGTTATTTTCGTACATTGCTTTTGTTCTTGCATTGCATTGCTCCAAAATTGTTTCACAATTTAAACGTGGTTATGCGGTAAAATAAGTTTTTATAAAACAATTACAACATCTTTTCTAGTCAAAAACCAGCTACTTACATTTTGTATACATTAAATTTACTAATCTTCACTTGCCTTTATAATCATGAAGCGTCCTTTATATAGTCTTATAAATACTCCTATCTTCTATCACTTTGCAAACGGCTTGCGGATCAACATCACAAAAACACATTCGAAGAGAATTCATGAAGAATTTTAAACCATACCACATACCTTCCTCCTTGGGACTTGCATAGTTAGGTTTATTGCTACCCAGAATCATTTAAATTATTTAAAAAAAACTATAAAGTATATAGTGTTTACATCGACTGCCATAGTTATGCACGATACCAAGAACTAACTTTAATTTCTTATAAATTTATACTCTCCGCAAACTTTAATAAATTTTACAAAGGGTTTTAGTAGTAGGTATTGTACAATAACAACAGTAATAACTTTCACTAAACCTGCCTTACTCAAGTCAGTATCGTTCAATTACACAATCAGAATTACTTGTTCTATCCTTAATAGCAGCAATTAATTACAAGTAGGTAGCACAACAAAGGAAACGCAATGTTGCGGTTTTTGAGACGATTCATGTACATTGACGTTATATTATCAGATTACATAAATTTTGGACAAGCAGCGGGTTTCGCCGGCGCAGCTGCACGAGTTCAACTAATTTCATCTCGACATGACAAGGGTATTAGTTGGGTCGAGACCCTTTTTATAACTCAGGTTACTCCAGCAAAACCTGCCTTTGTAATGTGCCCGGATAATTGTCGCTAAATTAAATATTAAACCAAACATGTACGGCTTTATAACAGGAGATTATAGCTATTATTTTAGGTTTGAATGTGTGTTGCGTTGATATCTCTCTGTCAGTTAGATGTCCCACAAATCAATTCAAATCCTACTAAATACGTAGATACTAACCTAATAAATTGTACAAAAGCAAACAACGAAGGAGTATACTTAAGAAGCCACAATGACCAGCAACATGTAAATTTAAATTGCCGTACCTACCTAATCCAATGAATATGCAATGGCAAGGCAATCGACATTTTTACTATCTGCATTTCATTTAACAGTCGAACGGTAACAGTATGCAAAGAATTTAATCTAAAACTATCTAACGAACAATCGAAATTAAACTGTAGCAGATTGAAAATAATTCTACATAGTTTGTCTACATTTCCTGCAAATTGAAATCATACATTTAAAACCATGCACTGCTCTAAAATTGGAATATTATGTAAGTTTATGGAAGTAATTATGAACTTGTGTAACTCGGAGAGTGCAAATGATGTTACATGCTTTACCCCTTTGTGAGCACAAATCCTTTTCCTAAAAATGTAATTGAACCCGACACGAAGCTAAGCCGAGACAACTGTCAACGTCGAAACTCGCTGCGAGGGATTTAAATAGGCGCTCCTAAATTATGCAATAATTTGTCTCGAATTAAAGGCTTGTAAGTATTCTTGAGTAGTATTCGAGCCTCGGCAAGATTTAAGAGCGTCGTCGCTCGCAGAACCGAAAGAGATAAGAGTGGATCGCGCTAAGCTGGTGAATTACCGCCGTTTCTTTGTGCGACACCGGTCTGACTTCGTTTGTTGGAGTAGGGAATAAGTTAGCCGTGTGTGCGCCCGAATTTATTTAAATTCGCAGCATACCTCGACCTGAGCTTGAACTTAGTAAGACATCAATAACTCTACAATAATCGTTATGAAATGTTCTCTGTGACCCAGCTGCGACGGGCGTGAAAGACAATATTAAAAAGTTTATCACAATTTAAGGGCGGTAAGAGGGAACAAATTACTCTTTATTCTATGAAATTAGGTACTTTATGATGAAATAAAATAATGAATGGTAATGTAGTCGGACTATGAGCAATAAAGAACTATGTCAGTTTCGTGTTACCTGAACGAGGTCGCGAGGCATGGTGGGCGATGTCTATGTTTGGTTGCTATACATATGGATATTTGTGACAAATACACGTCGTCCTCATAAGAAATTCACCCTTGTCGGTGGCGTTGGGCGGGCCCTCGTGAATTAAAACATAGAACGCCAACTTTTTGCGCCGAGATTAACTGCGTATTACAAGCCGAAAGTATGCCAATGAGCCGGTGTTCTGAAACTTCTTAATTACTTACGAAGGGTTTTTTGTAGCGACCGCCTTTCGAGGGTAGACATGAATTGTTTTCACATTTCAAAGTAGAAGAACGACAGGAGAAGTTTGCATAGTTAACGTTCACTGCAAAAACTTCAGTATGAAAGTTTCTGGAGATGTTTTTGCAGGAGAATGATATTATTATCTTGTTGAAACTTCTTTAATCTTGTTTCATACCTACCATTGTTATCGAGAGGCGGTGTTATGTAGGAATATCTAATTATGACCTATTTAAGATAACGTTAAATTCTGGCCCATTTTCTTATCACATATGAAGCTGAGACTATAAGTAAGTAAACTTCTGTGTACCTAATACATTGCAGAATAAAGTCACATTCTGCAATGGCATTTTTGTGGGACAGTGATCCACAGAAACGGGTTTTGGTATAATCTTTGCTATCATTTAAAATATTTTATTTGATAATGATTAATGTTTCTACGAGTATATACAAGTCGTTGCTCACGCTCCGGCCGCGAGGTATTCTTGAAAATTGCTCTTCTTTTGTCCCCATTAGCAGTAAAATAAAAAAACAATCCATCTGATGCCTTCTTCTTACAAACTACTTACTACTTTGATCCAGTGCCTAGTGTTTGAAATTTTATGTATAATCAGTGAGCAAATATTTTTTTCTTTTTAATTTTATAAATTATTATATGTAACAGGTAATATGTTTACTTAAACTTACTTAAAGTTACTAACGGCTTGATATCTGTTTTACTAGCCGCGCGACACATATCGGCGGCAACTACATAGGAGAACCCGTTGCAAAAGCCAGTTATTTATACAAAAGCAACAAAAGTACCAGCGAAATTGTGACTAAAGCTTTGTATTATTTTACTTAAACATTGTTAAACATTTTGTTTATTTTCATAGAACTGCACCAAATAGAAGCGCATGCACAAAACAATGGAATTAAAACTATAAATAAATGAACACCCCAACGAGTGCATTGTCTAGTAAAGACTTGGTAAGATTAAAATAGTTGAATAGTAAATACGTTTAATAAACCACATCCCTGCTTTGAATCCGTGGTTCATGAATAACTCTAGGTTTAATGTAGCTCAAAGCATTATTTACACCAAAACCCCATCTGCTTGAAATTGTTTTAAGAGCAATTGTATTATTTATTGTTGTCTATTTTTGTTATTGCTGTATTGAATGAAAATTTAAAAAGATTTTATTGTTATTTGTATTTTTTGAAAGAGTACTTAGCTTATAATTTTATAATGGCGTATCTTATGTTACGGCGGCCAATATCGTGAAATAACTGCGCAGGAGGATTTATAGTGTACAAGTGTATCCGCAGACACAAGTGCACTCTCTATTCCCTCACACTCTCAGGTGGATGGGACGGAAACCCGACACGACCGGAAAGCGATTAGACGCAGGACCGACGGCTTAACGTGCGCTCCGAGACACGGCAGGGTGTGACAATGATCGAAAAAGGTGATGAACCATCAATGGACTGACAGTGATAAGTTGATAACGTTGCTTCACCTTGCAGATCTCCGTACTGCTTGGTCGAAACTGAGTCAAGGACACAGCGAAATTATAAGGGTTCCTTTTTGCCATTTTAGCAACTTGGTATGAGTTGGTGTATTTGTTATCGGGATAACCGACATCCAAGCGGGTGGAGCCACGGGTGAAAGCTTTAATATTTTGCTTAAATATTTTAACATCAATCAGGTATTCTTAATGTTGGTACCGTTTCGAAACGAAACTTCATGATGATGTCATTACTATAACTATTATAATATTAACTATTTTTTTTTCACATGTGTAGGTATAACGCTATACGGCTGTTGTTAGTAGTATATTAACAATTAGCGTTTTTTAATTTGAGGTTTGAGGTGTTTTTATAAAGTTTTCCTTTTAAATAATAATTACTAGTTGCCTGCCCCGACTTCGCTCATATCGTAGATTTTTACTTACGTTTTCATTGAGTTACATTATTGCAATTTCCGTAGGGATTTCTAATTTTTTTGACATTAAAACATGGTCTATGTACTTTCCAATAGTGTAGCTTTCTGATGGTGAAAGAATGTTTAAAATCAGTCCAGTAGTTTTTAAGTTTATTAATTACTTACAAAAATACATTTTTTTTCTCTTTATAGATATTAGTACCTTTATACTAGCGGATACCTTGCGTGTGCTACTGCGCTTGTATATTTAATAACTAAACTGTAAAATTGTTATTTTTTATTGTTTAGTGGTCTAAAATCACAACGAAATCGAAGAGAAAAAGCTCTCTTAAATAATTACAAGTTTGAAACTGAATTTTTAAATTATTCTATAAAACGAACATGCTTATAATTCAGTTAAATGAAGCACTAAATCATTTCAGTTTCGTCTTGTTTAAATACTAGATACTTTAGTAACAAGTATACATTAATTAGATACGTAATATTGTTAATTAACATTATTACAGTGCTTTAATTATCCACCAAAATCTATATTAACCTAACCTAATGCTATATTATTTAAATATCTATGAAATTGCGAGTCTGAATATTAAATAACACGAAATTCAATTGAAACTTATAATAGAGCATGGGCTTATCCAGGGTCATTTGGTTGTAATTTCGGGGGTTGGGGGGATAGGTGGTACATTTGACTAAACACCGGCCAATTGTACTCTGTGTCTGTACCTTTTTGGGTGGGGATGTTCAACCCCCAAATCTCTATTACCCCTTACGCCCATGCAATAGAGAGAGTGGATTATGCAGCAAAGGATATTAATCTAGTACAATAACGTAATGTATAGTTTATACAGTTTATACACCAGAATATCACATAGCATGGGTGTACCCAGGATAGGGGGGGATTCAGGGGTTGAACCCATTCCCCGAAATTGCGAAAAGGTACACAGTATAAATTTGGCTCGTTTTAAGTAAATTGTACCAAGTCCCCGAAATTACGAACCCCCCCCCCAATTCCTGGGTACCTGGAACCCATGGCACATAGGATATTCAAAGTTACGCGGGGTAGCAGCGATTTATTATTACATTGAAATGAGAGATGTCTGACACAGTGGGGTAAATCAGGTGGTTTAAGTAATGTAGTAAAAATGTACAATGTGTAGATAACAGAAAGATGTGATAAAATATCAGGTTCTGACAGTGTTATGATTGGAGATGCCGCGAATAGTGTTTTGGCCGAATAACTACTAATACTCTTCCACCTGTATTAACGTTAACGTTAAAAATGCACATTGGTAACTTTTAAGAATATAAAATATTACGTGGAAATTAACTCGTTAACACACAAATTTTAGAGATAAAAATCTGTAAAATTTGTGTGTATATTTATATTAGGGATCCGTAGCCAAAATAGCAAAAACGGAACCCTTAAAGTTTCGTCATGTCCGTTCGTCTGTCTGTCCGAATGTTACTCAAATAAAAACTTTTTGGATATGTAATTACTACATATATCATTCATATGTAGTGTATTGCTTTGTAGTAACAGCTGCGAGATCCTACACTGAGCATGGTCCGACATACTCTTGCCCAGTTTTATTTATTTAAATAAACACGGTAGTTTCTATCTTTTGTCCTTTTTATTTCTTCGTGTGTCACTCGAAACGACAAAGACTCGACGAGATGTCGCAATGCTAATGCGTTGCGACACTCATCCTGTTTTTGTCACTGCTGAACGATTCTTATGTGATTGCAGCTTTGCATTCCAAAGACGTGGTGTGGATTTAAATAACTTTAAAAACTCCAATGATTTCTTGTTCGTGCAGTCCATTGTCGTTCTCGATGTAGTTCCCACCTAAAAACAAAGTAATCTCGTCCTTGCTCTGCGCCTGCGTCTGCGGAATAAGACGGCATTCTCGGTAAACATCGCGCTAAAACATTTTATGGTTATAGAATTTATAGTTAACGAATTTATTAAGACCCGTAGCTTATAAAATTGTATAATGTGTACAAATCGCGAAAATTTACGAAAATATATTGCAAACCTTTTAATGTGTCAAAAAACCGACACTTAAGCTCTTACTATGATCATTTAACGTTTGATGCAATTAGTAGTAGTTGTCATACCATATCAACTCATATAATGTCCAACTGCTGCGCACGGATCTCCCCAGTCTTTTAATATCTATATATTAAAAGACTGGGGAGATCCGTGCGTGATCTATATCCTGGGGGTGATTGCTGTAATCGCCACGCTTGGCAAGTGGGTAAGCGATCGAAGAAAGGCTTTAAAGTACGCAGAGGACGCTGCTGCCCGACCTCCGGTGTGAAATCTCTTAGTCGCCACCACAATGTTGGCCACATCTACGTAACGCCTTAAATAGCATGGTAATGTTAAGACTTAGGTGGAACAGTAGCATAACAGATAACTTTTTAATCAACAAAAAAATATCTCGGATATTAGAATTAGTGCTTAAGTAAGCACTAACTCCAATATCCGAGATAGCATTTGTTATATCATAGTTTAATGTCGTACGGTATTCTACTGTGGGGGAATGCTGCCGACATTCAAACCATTTTCGTTCTGCAGAAGAGGGCTATTCGATCAATTTACGATCTTAGTAGTAGACACTCACTTAGAGAAAAAATTAAGGAAATCAATATCATGACTGTTGCATGTCAGTATATCTATGAAAACCTTATATATGTTCACAAAAATATTGATAGTTTCTGTATGAAATGTGATATACATAATATTAACACGCGGAACAAATATAAACTTGTTGTACCAGCGTCAAGGTTACAAAAAGTAAACAAATCATTTCGGGGCCAATGTGTACGTTTCTACAATAAAATCCCTAGCGATATTCAAAAATTGAGTCGTAATAAATTTAAGTGTACCATTAAGAAAAAAATGTGTATGAAAAGTTACTACTCAATAATTGATTATATGGAAAACAAAAACGCTTGGGATTGAACTGCTTTCTCTCACAGGCTATTAAAATGTACTTTAAGATTATATGTAATACATATTTACTTTGTAAGAAGTGAAGTATTGTGTTTGCTGAATACGTTTATATATACTCATTTTAGAGTTACTAATAGTATTATTATTTATTCCACTCACCAAACACACTGGTTCATTCAGTAAAATTTATTTTTTGTAAGGAAAAACTTGATGATTTTAAAAGAGTGGCACATGAGTTTCTTGGCAGCTTCTTCTCATGAGCTTTACACTTGGAACTGCCACCTAACCTCATTTTGTTTTTTTTTCAAACAATCATAATTTTATAAAATTTTTAGTAAGTATGTATTAATTTGACGTTTTCAAATAATTTTTACGAAATAAAGATATTTGAGTTTTGAGTTTTATTTTATTTATGTTTTCTACATGTAGTTAAAACGTTTTCCCAACCGATTTTAGTTACGGCAACCAATTTCAATGTAACTAGCTAACGCAGGAGATATTATAATACTGCTGAAAATACATGCTCTCTCTCTCTCTCTCTATTTCTTTATACCTAATATGTGCAATCGATGTATGAGTCTAGGCATGAAAACATAACACACGCTTTTTCATTCGTATTCTGAGATGGCTTTGATAAACAGATATTCTGACTAGTAGAGATAAAAATAAAATATGACTTGGATATCCTCGTTCGTATGTTCTTTATATTATCACAGCTCACCAACTCGTGTTTAGTCCTCTTTTTTGACTAAGGGAGAGCTCAAAAAAAAGTCACAATGGTCTTTGGAGTGTAATGCAGTAACTCACAAAATTAGGAGGTAATAAATGTGAAAAATTTTGAGACATTCGCGATTTCTCAAGTGGTATAAGTTTTTTGACACTTATCAAAATGCACGAACCTCGAATCTTTACGTAGGCTGCCTCACATTCATCCATTATCCTCAGAAACTAATGGAGGCAGATTTAAAAATGACTTCGCAAATTAATACAGCGAGCGGATAACATTGCATTTGGTATAGGTACGCTGATTGCCACACTTAACCCTTAACCACCTGGCATACGTCTCAGAGACCCCAACGAATTAATAATCGTGAATATTCCTGCGCCCGAGTTTTGCACGAACTTGTTTATTCCTGTACCTTTACCCCGCGCCCTTCAGTGCCGCGCAACAGCTCGCCGAGGTCGGACGTGCGCGCGTCTATCTTTTGTAAGTAAAAATCTACTGGCGAGAGTCTGAGAGACCTCTGCCAGGTGATTACGTGATTTTTTTACATTTTGTATTTTTTATTGTTTTAATTAAAAATGGCTTTAAACGACGAGAATATACAGCTGTGGTTAGAGCAAGATGGGTCCGACGACGAGAACTTTCCAAATGATGAGTGCAGCGATGTTGAGGAAGATATAGGCATAAAACATGTGCTAGAAGAAAGTTCCGAGTCCGATTTGGAATGTGAAATCTTGCAGATTAAAGATGTAACCATACCATCAACAGTTCCATCAAGCAGCAGTGCTGAAGAAAGGTTATTAGTTCGTAAGAATTGCTCAATTTGTGATTTAAAAAAAGAAACGCAAAACACAATACCTGGGTTTTGAATGTAAAGCACCTATTTGCTTGGAATGTTCAAACAAAATGTGTATGCACTGCTGTGAAAAACTGTAAGTTAATTGCTTGCAATTTTGTTTATTTTTTGTGTTTATGAAGAATTTTATATTTTTTAAATGATTATTGATTGTTAAATAATTAAAAAAAAGCAAAGAGAAGTTTCTATTTTATGTGATTTTTTTAATTGATCTCATTTTCCAAATATGTTAGTTTTAAGCTTAAAATAACATAAATTTATTATATAATTGATATAACTTTTGATATTCATATGCCTTTTGTATTCTAATAAATAGTTAATTAGTTCCTAAACTGATTTTTAATTAAAAACATCAATGTTACCTCACAAAATTTTATGAATGAGTTTATCAATACTCCAGGGTCTCATAGACGTATGCCAGGTGGTTGTGTGACAAATATAGGTGCCAGGTGGTTAAGGGTTAATATATGTGTATAATCGTTAGTCAGAGGATCCATGAATTATATAGCTCAGTGGCAACAACACAAGATATCTGTGAAGTTAAGCAATGTTGTCACGTTTGGTCCATAGATGGGTGACCATTTTTTAATAATTTCATACCCCTGCACGTCTTGGAACATTTATCCGTCGACCTTGCGCCTAATCTTGTGTATCATTTTCGGTTTTCTTCCGAATTTCCATCCCATCGGACTATAACAGTAAGGGAATAGAGAGTGCACTCTTTTATCTGTGCACATATTTTTGCACTACACTGCTTCGCGAAATCCCGCTTGTGGCTTCTCTATACCCAATAACTTATTAATATCAGTTTTGAAAAAAAAAAAATACATTTTAACCCTTAACCACCTACCGTAACATGTCTGTTAGACCCCGGAGTAAGATCGTTGTTTTCTGGCAGGGCCTAAAATTCACAATGAACCTCGATTTTACTCTGGTAAAATAGTCTTTAGGTGATTAAGGGTTAAAATATTAAATAAATTATTTTCAAAACTGATATTGCAAAGTTGTCTAGTATAAAGCAAAGAAGCCACAAGCAAGAGGTTTATATTACAAATCATCCTGTATATCTCCTACGTAGTCGGTTTTCAATGTACGAAATATGTTTGCGCGCATGTGTGCGACCGTGTTTACTGGATGAGTTTAATACCCTCATGTAACATTCATCACTTCATTATAATCGGATAAATCAGTATCAGCATTACACACCCTTGAAATCCCAAGCTTAACTGATTGAAGGCGAATCAACGAGTCGTGTTACAAATCGCATCGCTTATGTCAACCGCTTTTCACCTTAAACATTGCAACTGAGATAATGCCTTTAACCGAAACGGTTCATCAGTATTCAGCGGCGAAGCAATTGAAACTGCGGTGGTGCTCGGTCCTCCCACTCAATTTTCCTTGTTCCGACGGCTCGAGTTATTTGCATCACAAAAACACAATGTCGAGGGAACGCGAGACCATTAATCACGCGTAGCGGAACTTCAGCACAGCGGTGAATAGCTTCAACCACACGCGAATGATTCAGACGTTTTGCTGGCCCGATCGAAAGGCGAGTCGTCGACGACGGCGCTACGCTTCCAAGTCGTGAGTCGTGACACTACACCCTGTCACTCAAAACTGATTATGAAGGTCGCTATGATTCACGAGGCCACTCTGTCCTTAACTAAAGTTAATACACGAACAAATATTTATTTATACCTTGCATTGATTAATGTCTTTCAGGAATGTGAGTAATTTTTGACATCTTATGTGAGTTCCATTGTAAAAAACTTAATTTATTTAATCATATTAGATATATTTCGGGACTTAGTCGAGTGAATTATTTAAAGGTACGAACCTTTTATTTACCCGACGTTTCGATTGTATTGCACCGATATCGTTTAAATAATTTACGCGACTAAATCCCGAAATAATATAATAATATCTTGGGACAACTCACACAACGCTATCTGATCCCAAACTAAGCAGAGCTTGTACTATGAAAACCAGACAACTGATAAACATACTTAAATATTTCTAAATACATACATATTATAGACTAGCTGTGCCCGCGACTTCGTTCGCGTGGAAGTTGGGTTTATGTTAAGGTAGTTTATATTACAATTTAACTTCTGTGTAAAATTGGAAACATGCTCCACAATGCTGTGTGGCATCTATGGATATTAGGGCCTAGCTTTAATCAGGGCCCGACCTATGGCAGAGCAAGCCTAGCAAATGCCCAGTGCAGCAAAATGAAGACCGACAAAGTTTATGGCGCCAGACCGTTAGAAGACAAATTATAAAAATTCCTTTGCTTTCAGCACCTCGACAAAAAAGTATTTCACCAAAATGATTTTCATCACATCAAATATTATTAATATTGAAAAAGTCCCCCCCTCCCCCGTCACGCGAGAACTTGGGTGGTTTCGGGTTAAATGCAGCCCGAAACCGCCCAAGTACTCGAGCGAAATTTTGTGTTAAGGAGCTTCGATTCTGACTCCGAAAGGTCGAAAATTCCGATTGATTTTAAACCTCCGTCCAACTTCGGCTCCGACACTTTTAAATCGGACGTTTTAATCGGAGGTACCTAGCCGCTCGCTCCTTCAAAATAATTTAATTTAAACATAGGTAATAAAGGTATGATAGAAAAAACTCTCACAGATTTCCTATGATCGCGGGTTATGTCCTGCCCTAGCGATCTTTTCCGAGTCTAAAGTACACACACTTTGTGTCCGTGTTGTAAAGTCCCCCGCGAAATAGGGCTAGTTATGTTTTTTAAAAAATATCCTGTTTTTAAAACATTGCATTCCCGCGGTACTGTGATGTGTTCAAACATGTTTGTTCAAACGTTTTTAAAAGATATACTCAGATATCTTTTTTGTGTTTAAATACTTTTCTAAACTTATTTCAATATTTTTTTTCACTCACTTTAGAAGATTTAAATACTGTCTATTTTGGTGAATTAAAAAATAGGTGTGTCAACCTGTCGCAAATTAAGATCATCATAAGTATATTCATATCCCTCTACGTAAGAATTTCAGATTTTGTTAAATCAATTTTCCTGTTATTTTTTAATTTGTATTTAAACGCCATCTATTTTCAAAACTGGATAAGTTGCTTTTAATACTTGATGATTTTATATTAAATTAAACTAAAATTTTCATGCATGTTGAACGTAGGTAAGCAAGGTATTTAACCTTAAATTATTCACGTGATTAAGACCCGTAATGTATATATTTTCATAATGTGTACAAATCGCGAAAGTTTATCAACATTCAAGTAGGTAAGCAATTTTGGCACTCAGAGAAAATCGAATCACAGATGGCGCCACGTGTTTTATTTTGATATAACATTTATAAATTCTAGAAAATATCAAGTAGTTATTGTTTATTTGTAATGTAATATTGTTTTTCAATTCTACATTCATAACATAATCACGATTCATGCAAAACAATGATAAAGGTGCCTGTTGAAAGTGATTGATTATGAAGCATGTTAAAGTAGAGAATAAAAGCTTGTATAATAAGTATACATTTGGAAATATACTTAAAAAAAGAATAAAAAGCCATTTTTAAATAACACAAAAAGATACTCGCACACTTGGGATTCGATCCTCCGATCTCGCTTCTTGCTTGTTCAATACCGCCACTCGTGCCATTAGACCACCTCAACCGATACAAAAGCGGTTAAAATAGCTGATCTTAAGAAAATTTAAAATGTTGTGTTTAGCTTCTTATAGTTTTAGCGTGAAGTTACTGTTTCCATGGGTTACAATTGTAAATAATGGCTTATTGTGGAAAAATTTGTGAAAAACCATAATGGTTCGACCAAACATACGTTGCTGCTCGCTCCCCATAGACGATAGCGTAATGATTCATAGTGTAAATAATCACCTATAGTATTTACAATAAAACTACAAATTTTTATGAAGATCCGTCAAGTAGTTATTGTTTTGTGACGATAAATACCTACAGATATTATCCGTTATTGCTTAGCTCCTATGGGAAATAGCGTGATAAATTATAGCCTATATGTTAATCCAGACTTATTAGAATATACATACAAAATTTCAACCGAATCTGTCTGGTAGTTTTTGCTTGATGCGTGTTCAAACAAACAGACAGACAGACAGACAGACAGACAGACAGACAGACATTTCTAAAAATGCAGCAAAGTGTTTAAATACTCTTTTCGAACATTTCCTAATTTTTTTTTTCACTAAGTTCGGCCATGTACAGACACGTGAAATTTACAGTTTTATTATATGTATAGATAAATAACACCCAGACACAGAATAAACCATCGTGCTCATCACACAAAGTTTTATCCTGGGTGGGGATCGAACCCACGACCTCTTGCGTAGCAGTCGGATACACTCCCACCGCGCCACAGAGGCAGTCAAATCTATCTAATATGTATAAAAATCGCGAAAGTTTAAAAACAATTATTTATTCATAATTGTTGGAGCTTTCAAAAATTATTTATTTTGTACAAATGAATTATTTATTAATCAACAAGTTTAAACCATTCGACAAACTTGAATGCAATTTATTATACTGGTAGCATTACCGGGATTAATACATAAATTCATGCAGGGGAAACCGGGGATTAATTCGGAGTATCTAAATAGATAATACGCGTTAAAACACTAAGTTATTTTCGTCAAATTAGATGTTAAATAAATAACTGTTAATAATATGATCACTGTGTACCTAATTATAAAATGTTTACCCCAAAAACAAAACAGTGATCACGGTAACAAGAAGAAATTAATACAAACCCCTTAACAAAATTTATTGTGTAATTTGCAACAATGTGCCTGTAGGTACTGTTCAAATTGTCTGTGCCTATACTTTAAAAGTTTTTTAAGTGCCGGAACAAGCCGCCGTTTTAATTGCGCCAACCGGAAAGGGGAGAGATGAATGGAAGGAAACGGCAGCAGCCTTGCCAACCGCCCTACATTATTAAAACTTGCCTCTTACTCCACCGCGCTCCACTCTTGCAACTGCGAGCATAATGAATCGCGCATCTCGAATAGACTTGAAATAATTTCGTTTATAAAAAAACATCGCAGTGAAAATTGGAGGGGCGAGTGTTGAAATTTTATCTCGTGGACGAATTTTCCTACTCAAGCACTAGTTTCTAGTTTGAATTCAGAAACTTTTTAGGACACTTTTATTATATTTGAAGAGCTCAAACGACCTCGTTAGTTTACACGTGTGGACTTGTATTCTGACGAGTCTCTGCAACCGCGTGTACAATAATGTCGCCTCTACACATTCTAATAAGTACAGACATACAACGTACAAAAGCTACTTAAGAGACACAATAACACCGCATTTTTATAGCGGTTCTTGCTTGAAGCTTCAAAATAGTATATAAACGATGTATTCTGCAGAACGTTTTCATGAATAATTTATGATATCTTAGTGGCAGCGACGTGTGATGCCAAAAACACGGCGAGTAAAAAAAATTACAACATTTTTAACAGCAAACATTGTGATAGTCGGTGAGAGCTATGCGTCATGAGCGATACTGCGACCGTCGAGGGTGTGTTGAGCGTGTTGGATTCATACGAGTTCCTAGAAAAACAACAATGAACCAGAAACTAATTGCGTCCTTGATACAACGAGCTTGCGCGGGCTCTACGTAAACATTGTTTATAAAAGGTGCGAAATAGACGGGCGTCCCCGTATTACCGTGGCCGCCTTATTACATTGTACAAGTACCTTCACAAAGCCGCCGGCGTGCCTTATCTGTGGTACCACAAGAGCCTCATAAGCCCAGGTTGTTACCTCAGAACACATTGTAACACATTATGCGCCGACGCGACGCCGACCTAACGCTCTCATCCGCACGTAATAAGAATATGTAGTCTTATGAATATTTTGCTCTTTCTTGACAATGTGCGATTAGAGATTACTGTTTTGTGGCTTCCATATAGCAGCTTGAACAGATATTACAGCCTTTACACAGATTTATGTCTAAACGTATTGTCTATTAGAAGAGTAGCAGTATTCAGACTTATGACTACAATATTCAGAGTTATACGAAATCCAAGGTATTCATATATTGTTTACTTACCCGCATAATTTTAAGGAGTAGTCCCAAATTTTGTTATTTAAAATGACTACACCAATGGCGTCTCGTAGACTCTTGTTAAAACACACATATCAATCTATATAATGTAAAGTAGTATAATAAATAACTTTTATACTTGCGCGTTGCATTATGTAAACAATATTGACACGGGAATAAACGCGTTTCTTATGGTTGACGTATCGACCGGGTTACACCAACCGTGGTCGAAACGTCAAACATAAAGCAAATACCTAGTTTAAACGCGTTTATTCGCGTGTCAAATTGTTTATTATAATAAATCTAAAAAGCTTGATTAGTACTACGACTGAGATTGGATCTAACTCCGATTAAAAGAACGAACAAAGTATAATTGTATTTCGAATCAAATTATTATCTAAATTATTTTCTATCGCCAACAATAACAATGTCTTAGCTAACTAGGTGCATAGCTTCAAAGTTCGGAGGTATAGAAATTATGACTGTTCCATGATACAATGTATAAAAATGTTAGTGTTTTAAAGAAAGTAGACCAAATGCTAAACAAAACATCATATTAAAATATATTCTTAGGTATATGAGTCAAAAGGCTTTACTCCCGAATTGTTAATGATCTGCGTGAACATTTTGAATGTTCAGCTCTGAGTATAGGTACGTGAAGTAAACCACGTGTGACATCCAAATAGAGCAATTTGTAGCTAGTAATTAACTGATTTGATAGTTCCAAATAACCAGCTGGCTGAAACGAAATTTCCTGTCATACGGTTGATTTGACCAAATTGGGCTTAGCATAGTATAAGATTATTAATATAGAACATACAAAAACGTTCTCAGCCCGAATTCTAATACTAAAACTACAATGAAATTTTAGAATAGTTATAAGTATTCATCGCGGCTTAAAATATACTTTGTTTACGAATCCAATGAAATGAGCACACTAAATTAAAAAAAAATAATAATAATAAGTTACATTACGACAAGAAAAGTTAATAGTAAATGGAAACGTAACGAATAGTAAAAGGTAAAACTTGATATTAAAATACCACCGGACAGACAAATTAACGGTTAAACGGATTATCTTAAAAATCTAAGGCCATTTAAACTAAAATTCTAATAAAAAAACACCATCCCGCCACATATATACACACAGGTATACACCGTAAACTTATAACTCCTTTCCTTTTGTATCGGGGAGTAATATCATAAAATGAAACACATACAGTCATAAGCAGTAGTAACAACTTGCGTTCAAATTGGCTCATCTAGTAAAACTAGTTCGATGTTTGCACCGCTTCGAATGCAAAACTAACTTCCCCGGTGTGATCTTCAGTAGGTTTGCAGACTACGCGTGTTTGCTTATACCGTGTTCCTTTAACAACCTGGAGGGGTCATACTATAAACTATAATGTTATATGTAATACTTATACATATATTATGTTAGCATTTTGTGCGTGTATTCTGTAGATTAGATTAGTTGCTTGTTTTGTAAGGCGCAGGTCAGATAGAAAGGCAAAGTCAAGACGTAAACCCGACTTCCTCTTTAGAGGATTAACAAAAGTTAAGTGACTCGTAATGCAAAAAATGTACCTCTTATTCTAAATACAATAATAATACCTTTGTAAGTAGCGAAAGCTGTCTCAAAAACATTAGTTAAAATACTGTTTTAACGAATTAATATGGGGCGTAACAGGCCGTCAGCAGAGCCCTAAGTACAGTGTATATAAATATGACAGTCAAGAAAATAACACATAACGTAAAAACTACGATTGTTTAATACGATTTTAGTTTTCATAATTATTTTTGACGTGACAACGTTTTATAAATTGATGACCGAAAAACACCCGCACGAAAAAGTTTTACAGTCACGTTCCGCCTGCTAATAGGCATTGTGGTCGTCAGGCGCATGCGCCCGGGTCCACGAAGGCATTAATGTTTTGGCTATTGCAGCGACATGGATACAATTGTTATTGTTACAGGCATGGTTGTTTATTCAATGTTTTCTTATGACATTATCACGTAAAATTACCGTCCGTAAACTGACTCTACAAACTTTTTTTTAATATAGCATTAACTGTTTCTTCTTCTTACTTTACATTCTTTCTGCTTGTACTGCACCCAAGAAGATAATTCAGAAGACGGGAAATCTACCAGTTGTTTAATATACCAAATACTCTATTTCAGAACCCAACTTAAACTTCTATCGTTACAGCTTAGAACTTTGACTTAATGTAACTAATTACAAGTGAGTATTCGTAAATCTCCTCGCAGCTTTAAGACTTTCGAAACGAAGTGGGCTGCTACTTACTTAAACTGAAATCAGTCGCGGCTGGACTTCGTAATGACTGTTTTAAATGTTCATGTCTGGACCCAAAGTTTGATTTGTAACTACAGCAGGCTTAACTCTATTAGATATACAAGAAATGTATGATAGTTTCGTTGTTTAGCAATCACAATACCTACATATATCATGAGCAGATTGAGTAAAGCAAAGGATAAAACATGTTAAAGCGTACATAAAAAATTGAAGACTTCTTTCTTCTAATATTATAAATCTGAAGTGTTTTTTTGTTTGAACGCGATAATCTCAAGAACTACTTGGGCAAATTGAAAAAATCTTTTACTGTTGGATAGTCCATTTATTAAGGAAGGCTATAGGCTAAATAACATCATACTACGGCCAATAGGAGCGGAGCAGAAATGTAAACTGTTTCAAAAACAGGGAAAATTGACGCAGACGATGTTGCATGAGTCAGCTGCTAGTTAATATTATAAAGCTGAAGAGTTTCTTTATTTGTTTGAACGCGATAATCTCAGGAAATACTAGTTCCAATTGAAAAAATATATTTTTGTGTTGGATAGCCCATTTAACGAGGAAGGGTTTATGGCGATATAATATCACGCTACGATAAATATGAGCGGAGCAGCAATGAAAATTGTTCCAAAAACGGGGAAAATTGACGCATACGAAGTTGCGCGGGTCAGCTAGTATATAATAATCTTGGAACGACTCACATTAGACTATCTGATCCCAAACAAAGCAGGGTTCATTGAAATACAATTAATATTATTGTTCATTAGTTCATGGAAGCAAAATGAGCATTTCACCGTCATGATCTAGTAAGCCATAAGACATCATGATCGGTACCACAACAGTATCAGTTATTCTGTCGTGAAATAGTAATGTAAACGCATCACTGTGTTTCTGCTAAAGGGCACTGTAGCATTACACTGTAGTAATTACTGGGTAAATGAGATTTACGTACTAATGTCTCAAATGAGAAGCGCGATGCGGGGACATTCAGATCTTTGCCGAACAAGGAATTGGTTGGCACTGATACTGGTATGTTGTATTACCAGTAGGCGCACGACCTGCTCGTCTCTTCATTTTGCTGTATAAAAATGGTGTCCTGGGTAAACATTCTCTTAATCTCTTAGAATGTTGGTGCCCATACACCTGCTGTAATCTTTTGGTCCACGCTTAAATTCCCTTATCTATACTATTATTATAAAGCGGAAGAGTTTGTTTGTTTAAACGCGCTAATCTCAGGAACTACGGGTCCGATTTGAAAAATTCTTTTGTTTGTTGGATAGCCCATTTATCGAGGAAGGCTAAAAGCTATATAACATAGCGCTAGGACTAATAGGAGCGTAGCAGCGACGAGAAATGTTGCTAAAACGGGAAAAATTTACGCATACGAAGTTGCGCGGGACAGCTAGTGAAATTATAAATACTACGTGTCTTAATCGCGTGAATATTTTAAGATACCTAAATACCTTTATTGCCTGACGTTTCGACCGTATTGCAGCGTGATCAAGTGTTCCCCCACCCCTCCTGCTAGATAAATGGTTGTTTTTGGAGATGTGATTTGAAATTCAGGGTAGTAGTAACTAATTGAAAAGGACGCGTAATATAAAAACATATAACGTTGTCATAATTAACAACGCTATCTTTATGTTTTTCTATTTAATACATCTATTAGAAATCTCATTTGTTAGACCGCATTGTTGTGCTCAGCAGCTACTGAACCCTACTTTGAGCGTGACCTGACACGACGATTTTTTGTATTCTTTATTTGTGCTGACGTTTTGCTAAAGTTTTGACGTATTATTGATTAATTTTCATCATAGAATTTCTAAGAGAAATTAAACACTTACTCAAAAAAGTGTCTACGGAACCATACACCATAGTGCTCCTGTTTAAACTGCTCTCCCACAGAGCAGTTTAAAAAATGTTACGGATTGATCCAGAGCTGATCGATTTTTTTATTGGTACATTATTCACATAATGTAGTGAAGCTGCTAGAATAACTCATCATTAAACGAGGTACGAGGTAGGCCAAACATCACTATGGAAATTATGGGGGTACGTTGGGCCAAAATAGTTCACAGAATTATAAAACTACGCTACGGAAAAAAGGGTAGAAATCACCAAGCTTCCTGGCTTTTTAATGGGGCTTGTTAAAACTAACCAAATAAACCCAAACTTGAAGTGTATAGTGCCCACAACAGCGCTCCCTTATCCACCTCCCGCCTGTCTACTTAATATACTAAAAAGGTTTGTTTTTTAATTTGTATAAGACAACTCTCGCATATAGATTACTGGCTGACCCGCGCAACTTTGACTGCGTATATTTTCCCCGTTTTTGCAACATTTTTCATTGCTGTTCCGCTCCTATTGATGGTAGCGTGATGTTATATAGGCTATAGCCTTCCTCGATAAATGGGCTATTCAACAGTAAAAGATTTTTTCAATTCGGACTAGTAGTTGCTATGATTATTGCGTTCAAACAAACAAACAAACTCTTTAGTATCTATACTTATATTATAAAGCTGAAGAGTTTGTTTGTTTGTTTGTCTCTTTGTTTGAACGTGGTAATCTCAGGAACTACAGACCTGAATTGAAAAATTCTTTCACCGTTGGATAGCCCGTTTATCGAGGAAGGCTATAGGCTATATAACATTACGCTACGACCAATAGCAGTTGCAAAAACGAGGAAAATTTACGCAGACGAAGTTGCGCGGGACAGCTAGTATTAGTATAGATAGAGTAGGTACAGGGAATGTGAAACGGGGGAACTTACAACGGGTAGCTTACACGGGTAGACTGACAGTCTACCTGTGACCACGGCCGTTGCAATACGGCGTACAAATTGCGAAAGCTCATCAACATTTACTTACACTCCCTATAACCACGAAATATTCATAACAAAAAGCTGTAATTTTCATCACACAATTTAGAAGAGGTGAACGAGCCTTCACACATAATTAGGTTATGCTTCCATGTGAAAGGATACGAAGCTTCTAGATCCGATTATATCAGCTCAGGAGATAAATTGGTTGAACGACGCCGGATATATACTTACAATATCGATCAACAATAACAACAACAAATGGGAATTGTTTAACTACTTTACTACAGAAAATAAACAAGTCAGGTTAAAAACACAAAATATCTACGTAAAAGACAAACTTGAAAATAGACAGAAACCAAATGAATTATATTTCTTCAATCCCACCTGAATCATTATGTAAATATCATGCGGTCATAGTCATAATTAAAGCCCGCTAAACATATTGAAGTGCCTCCGATTAATCTCTAAAAGTTAGAAACCTGTGCTGTGTGTATTGTTCCTGTTTACTTGCTTTGTATATATATGTATATTTGTATTTGTATAAGTCTCTGTATAAAAACTAAATAAAATAATTTAAGTTTTGACTTTTAATTTTATTATTATTTATTACTATCAGCAATCCCTATCCACAACATCTATTATTACGAATTATTACAAATAAATACAAAAAAAAAATTGTCTGTCTGTTTATATATCAGTTTGTTCCGGCTAATCTCCAAAATGGCTGGATAGCTGAGGATGTAAGGAATAATTTAGGCGTTTTATCATCACGCTAACGTTTTTAAGGAAAGAGCAGCACTGCAACTTCACGCGGACGAAGTCGTGGCAACAGCTAGTATGTACTATATGTACATAGCTAATATGTTTATACAAAGGTACATTCTAAAGAAAAATCAACCGACTAACTATTACGATTACAATTTTTTTTAAGTTAAAATATACATTTTTCTCAAGTATTAATTCACAGTGGGAATACCACAGAGCGTATCGGGAACACACAAAATACATAGACTATTAAAACCTTTACGGTAGTTCTAGGGTATGTATTTCAGTAACTATGGATTGTTAACACAAAACCTAAATAACATTGGACCAAACCTGGTTATCTCTGCCTTATTTCCGATACACACATGTAAAGGGCTGCGGTTATAATCTGTAGCTTCTCCAAAAGAGGGGTCTCCGAGTCCCTATAATAATCGCTCCCGAAATGTCAATCAAATGAAGGTTGAACCAAGGATGAAACTGAAGGGTTGGATTATAAGGGTCTAATTCTCCGAGGCAACAGGATTACTAATATTCAGAGCTACGGATGATGGCTTTAAATTACTTTTATTTAATATTCAATTACAGGTTGGTTTTTATTAGTAAATACATCCCAAACTTAGTAGTGATGGATTACGAGGGTAGTTGTGACTTGTTTAATCTAATTATCTATGCATGTAATAAAACTTTTGCAGTAAAATCTGTATTTAATAATTTATAACTTTAACTGCCTCGGTGGTACCATAGGCTAGGTAGTAATAGGTTTTTATTTCTTTTTTTTTAAGAAAAAAGAATTTGTACGTCTGTTGCGCAAGTATCAATTTTTATGATCCATGCATTGTTGTTCTGAGCCTGAGTGTATTGTATGCCCCGTGTCACATTCCCTGTACCTATCTTAATGCGAGAGCTGTATCTATAAAATTAAAAATAAAACCTTTTTAGTATGTTCAGCAGACAGGCGGAAGGTAGGTAAGGGAGCTCTGTTAAGGGTACTATACACTTTAAGTTTGGGTTTATTTTATAAATAGTTAGGTAAAACAAGCCCTAATAAAAAGCCAGGCAGCTTAGTGATTTCTACCCTCTTTTCCGTAGCGTAGTTTTATAAATTCTAAGAACTATTTTGGCCTTACGAAATTAGTACCCCCGTAATTTCGATAGTGATGTTTGGCCTACCTCGTACCTTATAAGACATGTTTAATAATGATTTATTCTAGCAGCTTCACTACATTATGTGCATAATGTATCAAATAAAAAGCAGCATTATGGTGCGAGGTTCCGTAGACATTTCTAAGAGAAAGTGTTTTTTTTTCTTAGGAATGTTATGTTCATACTAAAAGTTGTAAAGCCTACTTAGCTGTGATAGTTTAATTTCATCATCTATACTACTCCCTGATTATTTTTACTTCTCCAAAAATAATCATTTATCTGGCAGGTAGGGAACACTTGACTCTAACAAATATTTTCACTTTAAGGCTTATTATTCCACAAACGATATTGCCAATAACAAAAAATTATATTGCCAACCCCGTTGGATAAGTCTTTTAAATATATTTTAAAAATACCTATCTCACGACACCGGTGTCGTTGGATAGGTATTTTTAAAATAGCTGAGAAAATAAAATCACACTTGTACTTTACGTATAGGGCAAAATAAATATTTTCAAGATTTTATTCTACCACATTGTCGCCGTGACTAATAAGTATCCATGACTAATAAGTATCCATGCAAAATTACAACTTTCTAGTATTCTTTCTAGTATTTTTTAAGGGTCTCTGAGCTAACTTGGGGATGGACAGACAGACGGACATGGCGTTCCGTTTTGCCATTTTGGCTACGAAACCCTAAAAATAGCTTTCGACATCAAAATTATTGCGTATAGAAAATTTATATTCAGTAAATGAAACAAGGTATTCCACGCATAGCTTCACTAAAAAATTGAATCAAAATACCAATATATTTAATAAAGTCACAAGACATATTATCATTTTTCTGTTCAGGCAAAGAATGTTATAATTCGGTTTTATTAATTTATTTGAAAATTCAGTTGACAATCATATTCCTAACAATCTAGATAAAATAAGTACTAGTTTTAGTCTACGACTTTGCCCGTATTGATATTGGTCATAACTGTGTTTTTAATACTAGGCTTATTACCAACAAATTGCGACAAACTGGTGGTTTTAATATTAAGCTAGTACTGACTGCTAAGCCGGAGGTCGTGGGTTCGATCCCCACCCAAGATAAAACTTTGTTTGTGGGTGTTAGTTATTTGTAATATGTATATATTTCGAAATTTTAAAGTATGTTTATCAGTTGTCGATCAGATAGCGTTGTGTAAGTTGTCCCAAGATATTATTATTAATCAAATAATGTATCTATCTACCTTAAAGCAAAAGAATTTAGGTTAATTATTTAAATAAAATAACTATCCAATGTGTCTCTGTGCGGCTTTACAAATGCTTTTTCTTAACAATAAGGAAAGTATTTACAGAACCAATAAAACGGTTTTCCTTAGAAGAGGCAAGTACTCGACCTCTCTATTTGCGGGTGACAGATCGAAAAGAACCTAATCTGTCAGTTATATTTTATCAAGAGAGTTACGAAATAAATGTAGGTATTTTCCAAAAATTCATATATCGTAGCATAATTAGGCCACTCAACCAAATCTATCAGTGCAGAATACTAAATACCTTATTATTAGGAAGGCTAATTGGCAAATTCGAGCATTACGCCTTATTGCATCCTAATAATAATAATAATAATAATATTTTGGGACAACTCACACAACGCTATCTGATCCCAAACTAAGCATAGCTTGTACTATGGAAACCAGCCAACTGTTATACATACTTATATATTTCTAAACACATACATATTATAGATAAATTACATCCAGACACAGAATAAACCATCGTGCTCATCACACAAAGTTTTATCCTGGGTGTTATAATAAATAATAATGATTCATTAGCAGGATTCAAGGCAGTTCGTCCTGAATATCAATACTAATTAAGCCAATAGCGATACCTAAGGTATCTATTAAAGTGTGTGAAGGACAAAATGTTGCGTCCCTACAACACAAAGGATTGATCCACCAACCAGACGTCGTGATCATGAAGGCCGCAGCCCAACGTTGAGGACTTATAAATGTAGGTAACATCTGTAAAAATTCCACTTGCGCGATTCAGGATTTCAGTTGATAACTTTAAGTGTGACATATTTAATCCATACTAATATTATAAATGTGAAAGTAACTCTGTCGCTCTCGCTTTCACGCTCAAACAGCTTAACCGATTTTGATAAAATTTGGTATGGAGATAGTTTGAGTCCCGGGGAAGGACATATGATAGTTTCTATTGCGATAACCTACATCCACGCGGGGGAGCCTCAGGCGAAAGCTAGTATTTAATAATTTTGTATAAATGTGACTTAAACGCCTATATTGCACATAGAAAGAAATTCTGAAAATATCCGGCAAAATCTATTTCACAGTCCAAAAGAACTTTTGAAGTTAATATGTAGTAGGTAGCTAATATGTTTGAAATACCTATTTACGTATTTGGCAAAGGCTCGCTAAATCATATTGCGGTATTAATCTCATTTTGCGAACAACACTACGCATGAAATGTGCCACAGAGCAAATGGCTACCAACTAATTAACACAGCTCACGTGGGGGTGCACACTTTCATAATAACAAAATATTGTGCATTTTGTGCCCGAACGGATGGCTTGCACATAAAGGGAAACTAATTAAAATATGAATAAAAGCTAAAGAGTTGAGTGCGGTTAATTAGAAATGCAGTTTGTTTACCGACCGTATACAAAACGATTGCAATACTACTCGGGCAAACTCCAACATAAATACGGCGGCGGCAAAAATCCAGGAACCCATTAATTTTATCTTTGCTACGAATTATTAAGTGCAGTCAAACATCAATCAATTTAATTGAAACATTGTTTGTGGGAAAATTGAGTTAAAACCGCTTACCTGAATGCGGAACGCTAAAAATAAAATGAATAATTTAGGCTGACGGTCGTTATGTGAATTGCAAATCGAGCGAAAGATTGTATTTACGTGAAATTATTCAAGCAAATCTTTCCTAACGAATTGTTTGCTTGCTTCAAACTTTAGCAATTTCGAAATAGGTATTACATTTTAGAACATTTTATTGAATAAAATTTGAAGCTCGCTTAGGTATCCACAGACTCGGCGTAGATAAAATTTATTTTAAAAAGTCTACGAAAACGTTGGTTATTTTTCGATGGTCTTTTTTATGTTAGTCACCGATTACGTTGAAAAGATATGTTTACATTCATACGTTTGCATAATAACTGGCATATAAAAGTATGTTCTATACATATATTTTTTCTAAAAAAATATATATATATATATATATATATAATCTTTACAATAGTCATAGATTATATGCCAGAGGAAATTGACCGTGTTTGTCGAAGCAATCAAATGGTGAACACATACGCAGAGTGGCAGACTGGAGCTTGGGGCCAAGTTGAGAATATATAAGCAGGTCTAGGAAGATCGTAGGATGCTCAGTTAAAGACAAAGGAATACGACACAAAGCTATTCCGAGCGAGTCGTCTGAATCTCAGGGGGTTTGCGGCTTGCGCTCGCAACGCTATGTTTTCGCTATTACTCGCCTGTTGCTGTGAACGTGGCACGTAAATATTAAGGAAATTCAACTGTACTAAAGTAGTAAATAGAAGAAAGCCTTTTTGCCAAATGCGTTTCATTTAAACACTAGAGATAGTGCGCCAAACTAAATCCCCGTTTATTTTTAGGGTAACGTACTTCAAAAGGAAAAAACGAAACCTTAATGGATCACTTTGTTGTCTGTCCGTTTGTCCGTCTGTCTGTCAAGATCCTTTAACTCGGGAACGCGCGGAGGTATCGAATTAACATTAAAACCAAATACTCAAGTCTACTGTCCCTTAGCTGGGAAAAAAAATCAAACTACTAAATTAAATTTTAAAAAAGGTACGGCCGTTTATTGCGCAAAAAAACGTATATTTCGAGACTCGATTCCTGAACTATTTATGATAATATGTACCTATAAATTTGTACGGAACCCTCCGGAACCGGTGGGCGAGTCCGACTTTCCGATTTTATTTCTTTACTCTTTTCTTTCCATGTCATAACTAAGAAAAATTATAAACAACATTCTCGTAACAAATCTGACACTTTTATTCTATGTTTACTGCCTAAAATATTCTGCAAATGTTGGCCATTTTAAATTCTTTCGTCTCATTTTTCACCGTATTACACTCGGTGCTTCAGATTGTTTTATTATAAACTTTTTTTTAGAATGTGGAGTTTTTGCATACCTGCCTCTGTTTTGTTCCATATCATGAATTCATGAAACGAAAACTTTTGCGTTTTAATTTTAAAAGTACTCGTA
This sequence comes from Herminia tarsipennalis, assembly GCA_945859575.2. NCBI lineage: Eukaryota > Metazoa > Arthropoda > Insecta > Lepidoptera > Erebidae > Herminia > Herminia tarsipennalis. Next base: position 13,772,823 of record OX243836.2, on the reverse strand, counting down.
AATTTTTGCGCTTGAAACGGGCACGTGTGTTGTAATGCGTTCGTTTATATTTTTCTTTTGTAAGGTAACCTATTTTGCTAATTAATACTACATTTGCTGTAGACACAAACTTAAAAAGTACCTTAATTAGTATTAAATTTCATAATGATATTAAATTTAAAGGGTAATCTTGTTTTCTTTTTACAGGTGGGTTTTATTAGTTTTAAGAAATTATTTTTTTATATAGTACTTTTTAGGTATTAGGGTTTTCGTAGCCATAATGGCAAAAACGGAACCCTTATAGTTTCGTCATGTCCGTCTGTCTGTCCGTATGTCACAAGTATTTTACTCAAAGACTACTCAATGAATATTGATGAAATTTAATGGGAAGGTGACTTGTAGAAGCGTTGTGTCCCCCTTAACTTTTGAACCGTGAGACCAAAAAATATGAAAAAAATCGTAAAGGTAGTTCTTAATAAATACATAAACTAATATTATTTTGGATATGACCGGATTTACTGTCATTGAGTTATTGGCGAAAAACTGCGTCTCTCAACAAAAGGCCGTAAATGCCAGGAACGTACGCTCTTCTGCTGATGTAATTGTTCAAGGCTGCGGAACTCTACACTGAGCATGGTCCGACATGCTCTTGCCCGGTTTTTGTAAAATAATTACAACGCGATATAATAAGAACGATTTGTTTTTTAATGATTTGTCACTCCAAAATTTTTAAACTTAAGGATTATATATATTTTCGGACTCACCTTTTTAATGGTGTTTCGAGGGTCCTCAAATTTTATTTTTTAGACCGCACAATAATATAAAATCCGTCATTAAGCTTTTTTCAGACTTTTGTGAACCTCACGACAACGAGAGGAATCTAATGACGTATCAATTATTATTAAAATCGGTTGAGCCGTTGAGGAGTTATGAGCGGACATAAGAATATTGGAAGGATACATACATGTCAGGCTACTCAGAAAGTTTTGCGAAAAAACGTTTTTATATTAAAGGCACTGGCCACTTGTAATTATTTCAAACAATTTGGTTATTTAAAAGTAAAATTACCATTGTTCGAATTTTGAATTTCCCGCCACATTTATTTCGAGAGTCAAATTAAATTATCGTGTCTCATTTGTAAATGGATCTACATCAAGAACATTTTCGTGTGATGATTTTCGACGATTTTAAATGTGGCTTAAAATATGATGTGCAATTGATCAGACTTCAAATGGCCTTCATAGATGAAGGACCTTCATAAGCAACCATCTACCATTGGCATGGCGAGATAAAGGGAGGTCGCCTAACTTTGGGGGATGAAGAAAGTAGTGGTCGTCCTACGACGGAAGAATGTATTTTTTTTTTTAAAGTTAGCTAGTAATGTGCCGCCGCTTATGACTAAAGAAAACAGGCGAATTGGAAAGAAGAAAAATATACGAAGACTACACTAATCTACAGATTGGTTCGGCAAGCGTTCACAAGATTCTTGACGAGCACCATTTCGTGAGGAGGATAGTTTCGTGCTGGGTGCCGCTCAACCTCACCGAAGATTAGAAGAAGGCCCGTGTGGAGTGGTGCCGAGATAAGCAGGCTCGTCTCGGCGCGTTTGTGACATTGTGACAAGTGATGAATCCTGGATTTATCAATAAAATCCAGAAACAAAGCGTCATTTGACAGTTTGTCTGTTTCAAAACGAACCAACGCCTACGAAAGTAAAGCGAGCGAGAAGCGAAGGGATTTTTTTTTATCGCTAGTTTCTTTATTTTAACGGGGTCTCTGGTTTCAATTTCATTACGAGCCATGCAGCAGATCCGATGCCAGCAGCATCAACGCCAAATGGTATACCACAAAATCCCTGCCAGAAATTCTGTCTATAATGAGCAACAAGTGACGGAACACTGGGTTCCATGGGGTACTCCTTCACCATGACAACGCGCCTACGCAATCAGCGCTCAAAACTAGAGACTTCCTGGACACCAGACCGGTCAGAGTCTAGGGTTACCCTCCATACAGTCCTGATCTGGCTTTGACCCTGTGACTTTTTTTATTCTCTTAAATAAAAAGCTGAAATGGATACAGTTTCATCGCAGGAAGACGCGCTAGCAGTGGCGGAGAAGGCTGTGGAAGAGGTGTCTGCGGCGGACTAGAAAAAAATATTCGAAAATTGGTTAAGACGCATGAAAATTTGTATAAAGGCTGGTGGAGAGTTCTTTAAAGAGATTTAATTAACATATTTTATCCATAGAACTAGGTTTTTTTTAGTTTCTCAAAACTTTCTGAGTGTCCCACGTGCGCGTCAAACACATAACCCACCTCGGCAGTCGAGTAAAAAGAGCTAGACCCTTTTTACCCAACTGCAGGGGAGGGTTATGTGTTATATCGTATCGTAAATTGTTTTTAACAGACCTGATTTGTAAGCAAAACTTTTCCTCGATGCACGATTATGGACAAGCCCGCACTACTGCACGCCTAGAGTATTAGATTAGATGGTTTATTACTATGACCCTAAAAGTTCAGGACAAAATACTTATATATATATATATACATCTACAATAAAGGTACAACGACTTTATCAACAAGTCATCTTCACATCAGATACAATGAAACTGAAGTATTTTCGTTTCATCAATACGTAGGTACCTACTGCTTTTAATTACATTCGCCGTTGTTGACATTTCTGTTCATTGTACTCGATTGGGTACAAAAAGAGTTATATTGTCGTAAACACGAACAAAATTTTAATAAACTCGCGATTCAATTTGCTATCTGTCCCTTTACACATTGTTTCATGAAAATCTAATCAGCCCGGTGAAAAACACAATGAGTTCAGTTACAATATCTGTTAATTAAAATCAATCCTTTCTTTAAATCAATACAGTAGGTAACAATAAAATTAAATGTATTTTCTATTGTTGTATTTCGTTTTGTGTTTTGTTGAATAGAAAGATTAGTATTTTAATTCGTTAGAATATCAGTGATCCATTCAAAAATGTTTTTGACGTCCTCCACTGGAAATAAATAAAAAAGAAGCTTTTACCAATAAAGTAGAATATACAATACTAGCGGCCCGCTTCGGCTCGCACGGACTTTTCTCCACATAAACGCAGTTTAAGAATCTCTATGTTTTTTGAGTTTATTCGTTTTTAAGTTTATAATATTAATATAGATTGTTATATTCCTAAACTTTGTTTTATACTATGTAGTGATAAAGCGGCGGTAGCCTAATGCTTATGGCATCAATCTCGCAATCGTGAGGTCACGGGTTCAAATCCTATCCATCAACCTACCGACGTGAACCCACTCCTAACACAAGCCATTAAGCTTAGTTGGAAAGATTAACAGTGCAGATTAATGTTAGTAATGTGGGACCACAATACCCATATTGCTGGTTAGCTTTTTTGAAAAAAATTGGAATATATTTAAAAAAAATAGGAAAATTGAAACATTTTTATATAATTCCCGCTTTCATTTGATTTTTATTTGGTTTGTCTACCTAATAAGAAGTTAAGTTAACTATTATGTACTATATTAGATATTAATGGAACAAAATATCTTTTAAGCTATATTACTATTGTCAAATAAATCAAAGCACAATATTTTCTTATCACAGTCTTCTCTAAGATAAATGAAAACCATCTTGCACGTAGCACCAAAATTTATCGTTTTTAAGGCTATGGATTCCACTACAATAAATACGAAAATGTTGGTTTTATACCAACCGTATAACGTAGTGATTCCATAGAATTTATTATAAAACGACAGCTAAATATCCGAACCGGAAATTAAATAGGAATCAGAACAAATCCCATTATAAACTCTCATCAATCACTAAATTCAACAGCACTTACCTACCTTCTGTATGGGAAAAATCTATCTATAAGTATGTCTTATATAAGTGCCTACAACCTTTTCCCGCGGCTTCGCCCACGTCAATTTTGAATTTCCCAGAATTTCCAAATGATTATGCGAAAAACATTGCATTTCATATACCTGCACTGTCTGTGGAGACATTTACTCTTGTAAAATACTTTTAAATATAGGTAATTATATAAACTACATTGCTGTAAAGTTTTATCAAAATCCGTTCAGTAGTTTTAGCGTGAAAAAGCAACAAACTTCCATTCTTAAAAAAAATAGAATTAATCATATTAATAGGATGTAGAATATGTTATGTATACCTACCCAGAAAGAGTGGTTGACGTTAGTTAATTGAGCAACAAACTTCCTATCTTAAAAAAATAAAACTGATCATATTAGTAGGATAATATTAATAATATAATAATAATAATATCTTAATAATATCTTGGGACAATTCACACAACGCAATCATTTCACATTCAATCCTAAGCAGAGCTTGTACTATGGATACCAGACAACTAATAAACATACTTAGATATTTCTAAAAACATACATATTATAGATAAATAACACCCAGACACAGAATAAACATAAAGTTTTATCCTGGGTGGGGATTGAACCCTAAGAGGTCGTCCTCTTGCGTAGCAGTTGGATACACTCCCACCGCGCCTATATATTATAAGTATACCCAGAAAGAGTGGTTGACATAAGTTGCGTTAATTTACCTAAACTTTAGGAGAAGACAATGTGGGAATAGTGCCACCCCCATCTTTTCCCGTGGGTGTTGTTTTCAGATAAATGTACTCTGTGGGTGTTGTCAAGGCGACTAAGGGATTTCATTTGAATAAAATCCTTTGTCGGCAGCAGCGTCCTCTGCGTACTTTAAAGCCTTACTGCGATCATCAACCCGCTCGCCAAGCGTGGCGATTATTGCAAGTACCCCCAGCATCTAATAAGTAGGTTCTACTGGGGAGACCCGTGCCCAGCAGTGGGACAAAATTTGGGTTGGTATGTAATAATAGTAGGTAACTATATCATGGAATAGTTAATTCCTATATATAGCATTAAGCTGAGGCTTAATCACGGCTACACTATTTTAGAAATATCGTAACAAATCATCGTAATAATATGTACTAGTGAAAAATATATATTTTTCCTTTATTCAAGTTTATTTTCAATATTGCAGGCGCCATAACTTACTTATAAAACTACAAGAGTAATATTTTAATAACGTAGGTACAATAAAATATTAATATTGCAGTAAGCTTTCATTGCAAGTTCGTGACCGTGTATTGTTTATTCAAAACTCAGCAACGAACAAATATCATTATTTAAATGGATTTAAATAAAATTGACATTGGTTACCCCTAGAAAGATAGTTTATTTTTATAGAATTTGTGATGATGGTACATTTATCAGGCAACCGGCTCGAAATAGACCTATAGGTTCTATACAGCTTTGTTCAGGTTACTTTTGCATGTATATCACTAAAAATTAAAAAAAAGTGTTTTCAAGAATAAAAGATATTGCATGAAATGAAAGTAAAACATATTTTATTTTTATTTATTAGGAAAACTTACAGCTAGCACGTACATATTATATGACACCGTGGAAAATAAATTGAAGGTCATTTAAAAGTTTTCGCTGCTAAAGTAGTTTAATGTATTTTTTTTAATATGGGCAACGCGCCGCTTATACGTATGAAGCTTTTAAAAACATCACGTCGCATATGTGTTCTCTACGATTAGAGACAGTGGATAAACGGGTAAATTAAATTAAATTACCCCAGCATTCGTACTCGCGACGACACAAATACAAGCTACCCTGGAAAAAACTAATAGGTAGGTAACATTGTGAAACATATAGAAGCTTACATTCTTTACTGAATGAACGCGGGATATCCACATTCAATACCCAATAATGTTATATCCAACCCTTACTCCAATATTCAAATCATATAAACGAAGAAAATGTATGATCACATTGCAATCACACCGCTCTGCTATATCTCCGAGAGCCTGCGGACACGGTTGGGTAGATCATGCCGGTATTCGACTGGGCGACCTCGATTGCTCGTTTTATTTAGTTTATGTAACAATTAGAGAGGCAAATAGCAGGAACGGGTATTCGCATACCCTCTAATATTAGCCATTTGTGAACCAAAATTAACCCTTGCCCGTACGTCGAACATTTTTGTTTAATTTTCTAGTGTTTGAATAACTACGTTAGGCAAATTTGTTTTATCTTTGTGGAACGATTTTGAAGTAATGGAATTGTGTGAGTTTTACTTGTTTTGTATCTGCTAAAATTAAATACTGATATGTGGTTTAGTTTTCATGTTTGAAATTAAGTTTCGAAAACGAAATACGACCTGTTGATCTTATTCAAAGTAGTAAATTATGTCGTTGTAAAACTGCTTACTAATAATTAATAACTACTTGTTATCTACATCTACACTATAATCTATACTTAATATTATAAAGCTGAAGAGTTCTTTGCTTGTTTGAACCTGATAATCTCAGGAAGTACTGGTCCAAATTGAAAAATTCTTTTACTTTTGAATAGTTTTATCAAGGGAAGCTATAAGCTATATAACATTATGCTACGACCAATAGGGGCGGAGGGGCAATGAAAAGTGTGGCAAAAACGGGGGCAGACGAAGTTGCGCGGGTTAGCTAGTAATATTATAAAGAAGAAAGATTACGGAACCGAGATCCCTACGAAAATTGCAATAACGTATTAACTCAAGGTATAAAAAACTACGATATGACAACCGCACGAACAGGCCGATAGTGTACTAAAAAAAATTATTTTTTTAATTAAATTGATATTAAACTTATACATATCCTTAATGTTGTATGACATGTAGCACCTTTTATTACAAAAGTAAAGTCGAGAAAGAAAGGTTTATTACTTTAATTGAAAAATAAACAGCCTTCAAGATGTAAAGATTTTTAAAAGGTAGGAAACATGAACGGTGAATACACAAAATTTTATTATTCTTAAAGCGTTTACGTTTAACAAACTAAAAAGATCGCAAAGTAGGCATTGAAATCGAGGGTCCAATAAGCCCAAATGATTAATGTACCTGGTAACAGTCGAGTCGCAGGCTTAACACGGCTCAATAAACTTCCGAATTCACAAGAGACTTAAAGTATCAATCAAGGGTCCAACTATTAATAAGCAGAAGTTACTTTGTCGTTCCGACATGCCAATAATATAATATGCTGTAACACTCGAGGCCCTATTGATTTATACCTACTTACTTATAAATCAGAGAATGTTAGTAAGTACCGAAACCTACGGATACGAGTACAAAACGGACTTATGAGTACGTTTAATTGGGCAAGAGGAGGTTAAGAGTTGTGAATAAAATTTGAACCCCCAATTTGAACTCTCAACCCCTCAATCATAAATGCAATAGGATTTTTTTAGTTACAGACAGTACTCTAAAATATTTGGCTTTCTATTTGAACAGCCTTCACCTTTTGCCATCAAATGTTTGTTGTGTGATATTTTATTGAATGAGCTACACATTTTTTTTAAAGACGACTCCCGCAGCTAATTACTAGGCCCGTGTCGCGGGGAACTTTACAAACATACAAGTCATGGACACAAAGTACACCCAGACTCGGAACAACAATTTGTCGATCACACAAAGTGGTGTCCCGTGTGGGAATCGAACCCACGACCTCTTGCTTAGCAGTCAGACATACTCCCGCCGCGCCACCGAGCCAGTAAAAAGTCATGCTCCATAGAACAAATGGGAACTATCCAGTAAAATTACTAGGCAAATGAGATTTACGTACTAATGTCTTTAATGAAGAGCGCAGTGCGAAGACAAACAGAATCTTAGCTAAACTAGGATTTGGGTATCACTGATATATGGGCTAGCGTGACGATTACCATCAGCAAAGAATACTATCTATTACTACGCCAGCAGGCTCACGACCTACTCATTATCCTTCAGTGGCATAAAAAAAATGTTTACGAAAAGATTACCCCACTGGCAAATAAGAAAATGTTTTTGTTCTAATTCAGATTCACCTAGAACTCACCTACGGAGACTTTGTTTAATATAAAAGTCGCATGTATCCAAACAACAGTTGTATTGGACAGACACGGTCAGATGCGAACGACGTTTGAAATAAATAAAACAGTGCTGTTCTTTTAGGTATGTATACCTATTTCATAATGAAAGTAAGCTCGAAATGATATCATCATTCACAGCAAGAAGGATGGCGATATTTGCATTTTCAGCATTTGGAATGATCTTTACAATGGAGAAGAGGTCCTGAACCAATAGGTGACTGGTGATATGCCATACCCAATAATACTTATTATTACTAAATAAATAATGGCAGTGTCATATACCAGCTTATATAGACTTATAGCTAAACAAATCATAGTAAATCGGTGAGTGATACAATCTGCCAGCCAATTACAAGTCTTCACGTATAGAAATCATATCAACATGTTACTACTAGTAAAGAAACACGTGAAATACCTACTAATTTAACCAATAGATAGAATAGATTAACATTTCTTACAATTCCTTACTTATTATTATTATTACATTACACTGCATACTTATATCACATGACTTAGATTCGTTGAGATATCAAGGCATAAGCACCTTCTAGCCGAAGCTACTATGAGAGTATTATGAGACACTAGGTCTACCAATAAACTGCAATTCAGTGCCAAAAAAACAAACCCTTCTATGATATATGTTCGTAAACTTTGTACACATTATATAATTTTATAAGCTACGGGTCTTAATCGCGTAAATATTTTATTTTAAGGCTTAATACCTTTGTTTATTGCCCGACGTTTCGACGGTATTGCAACGGTCGTGGTCACGGGTAGACGTCGGGCAATAAACAAAGGTATTTAGCCTTAATATAAAATATTTACGCGATTTTATTTAAAACCCGTTGCTTATAAAATTCTATAACCCTTCTGTGGACCAAGATGTCCACTGTGGCAATAAGCTGGTTATCCAATCCGTACTAACTGTTAAACTTCGTCACTTATCTGGACGATTAAATACACTCAAACAGAAACTCCACAGTACTCCAAGTCCATTTAATAATTAGATACTAAATGCCATTTCTAGTTGCTACAAAGTAATAAGAAACAGCGTCAGCTAAATGTGCTTTGCCAGCAGAAGTCCAACATCTAAACCCCTGCAGACTAGGTGGTGAATTTTGATTCTCTCCAGGGATAACTATAGACTGGCTGTAGTTATATGAACTTCACATCTGTGTTGAAAATGTCTAGTCATTACTTTCACACTTTTCTTTGCGTTGTCAGCAGATATAGAAAACGTACTTAGTAGAACATTGTAGAATCTAACTGAAAACCCTTTGAATATACCACCACATATTATTACCAATCTGTTGCAATACATATAGGAATAAACGCGCAGGTATTAATATATTATGTAGGTAATTATGTACTCGTAACTTATCGGTTTAGAAATACAGGTTCTTATTTAAGAGTCATATAGATATGATATCTAGACAAATAGATATTTGTTATTCAAATTATTTGAAATTTCAGTCGGCACTAAAAGCCGTACACGAATAGATTTCAATCAATCTTTACCTGCCAGGAAGGAAGAAAATTAGGGTGAATATTTCCATTGTAATCATGTCTGGTAAGCGGGGTATCGATCTCAGTTTACGTCATATGTACACAGATGTGTGCCTATTCTTCAAACAAAATATCTTAGCATAAGAAAGTAGGAAGATTCTTCACCACACGCCGAGTTTTCATAATTTATCTATGTTAGTAACATACATTCTGTGCTAAGCTTAATGGTAACGGCGTATAATATGTAGGTACCTACTCATGTTTACGACTTGGTATACCTACCTACATATGAGGAAAGACGTAGAAACCAATTGTGAGACAAATTGTTGTCCCACTTCTCAGCCAATGTTCGCTTCTTTTTCATTTCAAAAATCTTTTACTCTATCTTCTTATTCTTTACTAGCTGTGCCGCGCGATTTCCCCTGCATTAAATTTTAATTAGGTATTTAACTACTATGTTATTAAATTATTTTAAATGAACCATGCAATAATATGTTATAAAGTATTCTGAAAAAATATGTTCGTTCATAATTTAACGTGTTTATTATTTTCCATTCATCAAAATAAATAGTAAAATTAAATGATTTGATCATTGAAATTGTGACGTCACATACTAGTATTTCATACAAAGTCGTACAACTATGTATTATTTCATACAAAGTTGTACGACTATGTATGAAATACTAGTGTGTGACGTCACAGTTTGTTAGCAAGTCATTTTTGACGTTTCTTAAAAAGACACTGATTTGACTTTAGTCAAATGCATTGGCGTATAGACCTGACCCGTGCTATCCCTTTCATTTAAAAAGTAAATATTGACTGCAAAGAAAAAGGCTGTAATGCAAAAAAATATTTTGAAATCGGATCAGTTGTTTCTGATATTAGCGTGTTCAAACAAACAAACAAACTCTGCTTCTTTATAATATTAGTGAAGATAATATTTACGCGATAACGTAATAACTAATCATTTTACTTCGAAACTTGGGTGTAGCATAAGATAGGTTCATTTAATTGACCTGCAAAGGTATTGGGTTTATCAAAGAAGTGAATATCAAAGTGATTTCGTCGATACTGTTATAAAGTTCCATAATCTGAAAGGAGAGGTTAAAAGTAACACTCTTGTTTTATCATAAAGTATGGCATGTAGATAAGTAATAAATGCTTGAACTACATGCTCATTTAACCCGCTTTTTATTTCAATTACAATATAACTCAATTTGTCTCATAGCATTTCCCCTAAGTGTAATTGCGTTTCGTAATACGTAATTTGGGAAATTCTCTTCGCTGGAAGCTTGCTCCACGATGGTATAATTAGATACGTCGTTAATTAGACGGTAGCTCCACAAGAGCACTCAGGGGCCGCTTTCGTTTACTTTCATACAAGAACTAGGCACCGACCCCTTCTTTGCCAGCGGCTGAAATTAAATCACTTTAGTTGTATACCTACATCAAAATTAATAGACAATGAAAACCACTAACATGCATAATACACCCAACAATAACAGAGCGTAATGAAATTCTGTCAAAATAATGATAAATTTATTGAAAACATTATTCAATATCAAATCACAATGTTTCATAAACATTGATAAAGTTAGTTACTATGGTTGAGAATAAAAGCAAAAAGCAAGCAAAAATCAGAATAAGCTGTCTATGTCAGTTCATAAGAGAAATGGCCGATATAATTTTCCACGAACATATGACGTCCCCCGGGGAGCATTATAGGAGAAAGCTATTCTGTTAATGGAAGCACAATGGAAAAGAAAACTCAATCAAGCGCACGAGTCGCCGTGATTTCTGCGCCTAACTACGAGAGATATATTGTGGGCCGGGACTCGTCATTAGCTGCGAAATACCGCATTGCCCACACACCAGTAGGAAATTCCTTCAAATAACCTTTGGGTAACTTTTCATATGTAAGCCTGATTTAACGCTCGGCATCACTCTACTCCGCATTTTTTCGCTTGTTTATGTCGAAATTAGACCTTTGCTCTCGTAATCTTTGTTAACGCACCGTTTAATTAACGCGCCCTAGCGTAGTTCTCTTTAGAGAAAAATTCAAATCAATTTAACCATTTTTTATACGTTTTGTCACCCCTCAGAAGAAATTCAATTAAATCTTTTCCAGACGCTTTGTTCATTGCTTATCCTATTATTATAGTATAGTGCGCCTGAAGAGCCGTTTCATTCATGGAATACCTTGACTGAAAGTAAAATGCTTTGCCTTCAAATTAATCATAAAGGTTGACTCGTAAAACGTCGTAATAGCTTCCTCATAGTATAATATTTCCGTTATATACATACCTTTTTATATAAAAAATTATGTAGGGGTACATGTATAGAGGTGATGTCGTTGGTTATCAGGCTCGGCACGTATGCGGATGTGCGGATGAATTAGAACGGATGTGGTGCCTACTACTCACGACCGCGAGATTAGAAACAAAACGGCGGCGGCGATTTGCCGTAATATAATTTATCTACCTAAATACCATTTATATCTTAATATTGTGGTATGTCTGAGTTGCCTTGATTTGTTCCGTAAATGGCTATAGTATAGATAGACAATGAATAAATGTTGATAAACTTTCGCGATTTGTACACATTATAAAATTATATATACTACGGATCTTAATCGCGTGAATAATTTAAGGTAAAATACCTTGTTTATTGGTCGACGTTTCGACCATATTGCAATGATCGTGGTCGCGGGTAGACTGATTAAGATCCGTAGTATATGTAATTTTATAAGACAATGAATACTTGAGGAAATTCTGAACTCAATAACCTAAGCAAAACGATCTCAACAATTGTGTGACTATATAATTTGGCGTCTTTCATATTATGGGTATAATTCTACCCGGAATTGTCCCCATGGTACTAGTCTTTACGCAACCTAGAGGGTCTCATTCCAATGTACTTGCGGGAAAATAAAAAGCAACTTTGAGTTGTTACAAAACTCGTAATCCTAAAAACGTCTGTTCCTAATTTCTTTTCCGATTTTAAAAGAGCCATCTTTCATTTACGGCGACATTTAGAACAAGAAAATTTCAGGCTTCGACACGAAGTTTTGGCAATTTCCGTACTTGGCGACGCTTTTTTGTGACCCATACTTTGTCGTTAATCTTGCGAACAAAAAGTCGCCAATGCTCGCCGAGTCGTTACTGGTAACTGTGTGAGACGACAGATTTAAATTACCGGATTAAATTGACCGAAAACATTTCACTTTTTTGACCAAAAGTCTGCTAAGAGCATTAGGTATTGATAGCTGTAACATTCCATATTTCATATAAGTAGATTAATTTAATGAAACCCTCACACATATTAGGTTAAGAGACCCTAAATATTGACCTTCACCCATTTGTTAACCAGATTATACAAATTTTGTATCAAATTCGTTGATTTAAAAACATGGCTATGACAGCTTGCCTGACGAAAAATGTTCATGACTATTTTTCTAGGTTTCCGTAGCCAACATGGCAAAACGGAACCCCTAAAGTTTCGCCATGTCCGTCCGTCTGTCTGTTTCCCGGTTAACTCAGAGACCCTTATTACTAGAAAGCTGTAACTTGGCATGAATATAAATATTAGTTACGACGACAAAGTGGTAGAACAAAATCTTTAAAAAAAAAATAAGGGTACCTCCCCTACATGTAAAGTAGAGTACCCCATCGTCTGGGGTGTCGCTGGATAAGTCTTATAAAAATATTTAGGGATTTTAAATATAACTTTTCGATTTAGGGATCCGTTCTTGAAAAATAAAGCCTTAAAGAGCTAATTTTTGTTAGAGTCAAGTGTCCCCCTTCCCCTTCCAGCTAAGTGGTTGCGTTTGAAGATTTGGAAAAAATCGGGGTAGTAATTTAAATAATGAATTTAAAAGAAAAACTATCACAGCTAAGTAGGCTATACAAGTTTACGAGTACATGCAAACCAAGTGAGAAGTAACAATATTTTCTTTTAATTTAATTCATACAAATTTATGTTTTGGTAGGTATGCCAACTTATTTATGTTCATCGAAAGAAAGATAATTTAACTACAAAAAAAACCTATAGGCTTGCCTGCAAAAATCTGTTGATGGAATATTATTGCTAAGCTTTGAAGTCTTAAAATCGAACAAAAATATAATTTAGATAATTTAACTACAAAAAAAATCTATAGGCTTGCCTGCAAAAAACCGTTCATGGAATATTATTGCTAAGCCTTGAAGTTTTAAAATTGAACAAAAATATAATCGTGTTTATAAGTTAATTAAATTTGGTAAAATAGTAGTGATAGTCGATGTTACGCGTCTATACCGGTATCGCGTCTACAAAAACAAAACGGCCAAGTGCGAGTGAGACTCGTGCACTGAGGTTTCCGTGCAAACATATAGGTGTGTCAATACTTCGGGAAAATATAATATAAACACACCGCACTGTGTCAACCAGGTTGCAAAATGGTGACTCATCAGCCGTGGTTACCGAAAGCATTTCACACCAGGGTAATGTACGACCCTCAATCCTAGTACAAATAGTTAAAAAAATGAAATACATCAGTATGATAGGAGCTATGTACGATTTTTACAACTTAGAAAAAAAAAAAAAAACTGTAAATCTAACTTTTGTTATAAGCGCAACCTTTACATATTTTTACATTTTTTTTTATGGGATATCCTGTAACGAAAAAACATTAAAATATTTATTTAATATCAGACAATTCACATAAGACCATTTAAACCCAATCTGTATACAGCCTTTACTATAGCAACCAAACAAACAACACAACATACTTATCTAATTCTTAATAAATACATTAGTATCTATAAATATAAAACAAAGTCCCTATAGTTACACCATTTATAAATAAACAACTGGTGGGCCGATGTTCAAGATCTATGATTACCCAGACATAGAATAAACAATCATGATCATCACACGTATTTATGCTGGATGAGAATCGAACCCACGATGTCTAGCTTAGCAGCCAGGCCAAATTAGGAGACGTTTTAAGCGCATTTTAAATAGTAAATATTTTGTTATGTTTTTAAACTGTTTTGAAAATGGAAAGAAAATTTGTCTTTAACAAAATTTTCGCTACTTAAAATGTTCTTATAGCATCTGCTAATTGATTTGTTTACTATGAATAAGGGGGTTAAACTGTAATTATGATTGTAATGAAATTGTACAACAATGTTTATTAAAATAAATAAATTATTAGTATTATTATTTATTATCAATAATAATATAATTTAATAATAATAATAATATCTTGGGACAACTCACACAACGTTATCTGATCCCAAACTAAGCAGAGCTTGTACTATGGAAACCAGACAACTGATAAATATACTTATGTATTTCTAAATACATACATGTTAAAGATAAATAACACCCAGATACAGAATAAACCATCGTGCTCGTCACACAAAGTTTTATTCTGGGTGGGGATCGAACCCACGACCTCATGCGTAGCAGTCGGATACACTCCCACCGCGCCACAGAGGCAGTCGATCGATAGGAGGTACGACACCTATCTTTAGCTAGACCCACCCAACAGGCTAGACGATTTACCACATAGCCAATTTCTTTTCCATTTCTCATTTTCCCCCCATAAATGACTCCTATTTTTAAATTCAGACTTCTCACAGGTTAGAACTATTTTATGTATTTTTTCAAAATATTAGCTCTTACTAAGCTAATATTTTTAATAATAACTAAACTAATAACTTTAAAAATAATGATGTTATGATAATTAAAAAATTTATATTTGTCATACTCACAACAGGCCCTCTCATTTGATTTGTTATTCGATACAGTTCACGAAACTTTTTTTTTATTTTCAACATTACCCTCAAAAAATGGATATTAAGTTCAAAACTCTTTTATTTACGCTACGCGTAGGTGTTTGGGTCACAGAAAAAGATATGTGTACCAAATTTGAACACGGTTTAGTAGATTTGGAGTAAATTGGCTGTGACAGACGGACAAACAGAAACACGAGTGATCCTATAATGTTTCCGTTTTTTCCTTTTGAGGTACGGAACCCTTTCAAATTACATAAGAATTAGTCAAAATTAAAACTGTAAGCTTAGCCCTACTCCAGTGTAGGTTCCGTAGCCAAAATAGCAACAATGAACCCTTATAGTAGCCATGTCCGTCCGTTCGTCCGTCCAACCGTAGCTTAGCTCAGAGACTGTTAGTGCTAGACTGCTAGAAGGATACGCATATTACTTATGCCGACAAAGTGAAATAATAAAATTTTGTTTTTTTTTTGAAATACCTCCCCTATATGTAAAGTAGGGATGTGATTTTTCTTCTCATCTACCTCATCGTGTGAGGTATCATTAGATAGGTCTTTTAAAAACATTTAGGAGTTGTAAAGATCACTTGTTTAATTTAGGGATCCGTATGTGAAATATTAAGCTTTAAAGTTCAAATTTTAGTTAGAGTCACGTGTCCCCCCCCCCCCCCACTGCCAGCTAAATGGTTGATGTTGGGTATGTGAAAACATTCACGGTAGTAGTATATATAGTGTATATAAGTAGGCTTTACAACTTAACGAGAAACAGCAAACCAAGTGAATCGAAATCGTTCAGATTCCATTGAAAAATATTTATCTAACGTTGTTAGTAGTATGAATCAAAAACAACAGAAAACCCATTTCTTAAGCCGAATTATTCTGATATGGGACAACGGAACCCTCTATGGTGCGTGGCACGACATGCACTTGCCCGGTTTTTAGGGTTCCGTAGCCAAAATGGCAAAAACGGAACCCTTATAGTTTCGTCATGTCCGTCTGTCTGTCCGTCCGTATGTCACAGGCATTTTACTCTAAGATTACTCAATGAATCTTGATGAAATTTGGTGAAAAGGTGTCTTGTACTTTTTTTTTCAGAAAATATAAACGTGTGGCACACCATTTGACAAGACTTTCAAAGACGTTTTAAGGTTTTTTTTTTTTTGATTGAGTGAATAATATTTTTGGAAAAAAGCGCTCCGAAAGTTGCATAAATCGTGCCCCCCCCCCCCCTTAAATTTTGAACTGTATCACCAAAAAATATGGAAAATGTCACAACGATAGCGTTTAATAAATACTTTAAACTAAAATTATTTCGGATAAGATCGGATACACCGTCATTGAGTTATTGCCAAAAACCTGCGTTTCTTAACAAAAGGGCTTAACTGCCATTAACATACGCTCGTCTGCTGATACAATTGTTCAAAGCTGTGGAACCCTACACTGAGCATGGTTCGACATGCTCTTGCCCGGTTTTTATTTTAAAGATTGCGTAGTTAGCGAAAATCTGTATGGTTATAATATGTTACTAGAGTACATAACTCACTAACTGAATATAATGGGTAGACACAGTAATGGGGTTATACCTATTTTTGTATTCAATAATGTAAAAAAAGTATTTACAGGATTTTATATTACGGTTGTAAGGGATCGTTCAGTCTCTCCATTCGAGGTTATATTCGACCCAAATTTGTCCAAATGCGGACACATTTTCGACGTCTCCCAGAACACTCTTCTTTTTATTGGAATGTATATTTCAGAAATTTCATCGGAACATCCCGGGACATTCCTGAATTTTATTGCAAATGAAAACATGTTGATAGGTTGCATCTCGTAACGTTCGTGCTCGTGATGGTATCATATCGAGAGACGCGTTTTTACAATTTATGGTTAGTGTATAAATATTCTTGGAATAAGATTTGTAATAACTCTTGGTTATATTTCACTTGGATGAAACTAGTTTTTTATAGCACCGTCAACAAAAAATCGTCCTTACTTTTTAATCCCACCACTAATTATGAAGTGCTGAAGCCGAAAAACTGCGTTTCTCAACAAAAGGGCGTAAGTGTCATGAACATACGCTCTTCTGTTGTTGCAATTATTCAAGGCTGCGGAACCCTTCACTGAGCATGGTTTACCAATTATGAAGTAGCCTTAACTGCAAATTAAAAGCCCTTAAAACCTTTAGTGTTCTAAGCTACAATATCGGAAATTGCTAATATTTCTGGAAAATTTTATGTTTCCGTGGTTTTTATAGACTCATATATTGCGCTTATTCTATACTGAAGGCATTTTTACGGCTTTAACGATCATAAGTACGTGTTTTACGAGGGCCCAGTGAAATCGAACGTTTGATAATAAAAATTATAGTCTAAATTAGTACCATAGGCATAATATAATACAGACATGATTGTATGAATGCGATTCAAATCCTTCAATAATCCATAAATGTTAGATGTAAGTTCATATAGTATGTTTAACTGTTGTTGCTCTACTGTTGTCATAAAAATACTGTTGCAATTGATACGAGAATAAATAAAAAAAATGTAATTGCACTTGTTTCCTGCAAATACGACAATACAATCCACATCATTGATTTAACGACAGCAACTGCGAGTAAAAAATAAGGTTTTGTTTATTACTAACTGTCCCGCGCAACTTCGTCTGCGTAAATTTTCCCCTTTTTGCAACATTTCTCATTGCTGCTCCGCACCTATTAGTCGTAGCGTAATGATATATAACCTTTAGCTTTCCTCGATAAATAGGCTATCCAACAGTAAAAGACTTTTTCAATTCAGATCAGTAGTTCCTGAGATTCCCGCGTTCAAACAAACAAACTCTTCTGCTTTATAATATTAGTATAGATTTGTAGCAAGAGTTAGTACATCTCATTTTTTGTAGCCTAATCAGAAACTAATATATTATTTAGAACATAATAAAACCTGAATATATTTAACCGATATGTCTCATTGACTTTATCTTTTATGACACCCGCTGAAACCAAAACTAATGGTGTGGTCTATAAATTGTTGAAACCGCAGAACCACTATTCATTAAAATCAATAAAATGTTGCTAAACATGGTACGAATTGGTACCAAAATGCCGCGTACATTTTCCCCAAATCGCAAATATAAATGCCATTCTGGTATCTATAAACCAATAGAACGTATAAGTACAAGTATTCTTGTATACAATGCGACATAATGCCAGACACTGTGAGTTCGTTCATCATACTAGAGTAAAATACATCAAAGTTTATCGGAGTGCCCCTGTTTACATTCAGCTCAAGCGCGCCAGATCAATATTTGCCATAACGTAAAAGAAGAGTGACTATTACACGGACAGCTGCTTTTTTTGGTCGCGACATCCCTTCGTTCCATTTAAACGAACGAATGGTAGTCCTCGTAAAGTTTCACGGCACGCCGCCTCCGGCTGTCAGCCGAAGAGCGCGGCCTCCGAGCATCACAAACCATTTACCACGATCAATCACGGGCTGAGCCGGCAACGTCTCCAACGCCTATATCACTTTACGAAATTGACTGAAATTTTTGCTGAGCACCATTATTGGCACAAGAGACCCGTACTTGGACCAACTTTTGAGAATGTTTCAAACTTTGATATCTGAGCATCAACGAAATTGATATTACTAAACATGGAGATTGAATTTTATACACCTAGTAGCTTTCGCCCGTGGCTCTGCCCACGTGGATCTTGTTTCTCCATACAAACTTTAGACCCCCATTTAATCCCTTTAGAGGGTAAATTTGAGAAACTCATTTCTTAGTTGATGCCTATATTATGACAACTTTCGTTCAGTAGTTTGTAGTGTGTGTCGATAGATCATTCAGGCAGTAATAGTTGCCCTTTGAATATACAATATACAGATTCCACAGACACTTAGCTTCTGATGTACTATAAGTAGATACTAAAACAATATTTATTTAAAACTAAAAAACAGCAAGAGATATATGCCCACACAACACATTCGGTACAAATGGTACCAGTTCCGAGCTTTCAAAAATACTTGCATAACAAGTCAATAAAATCTGTCAAAAGAAAAATAATACTCTAAACAACAATGTACTCGTAAGTTTAACGCTGTATCCAATGTATTTTGCTTTTGTGTTGGATATATTTTAAAACTTTGTTAGATTTAGCATATTTATGGATAAAATATATCTACGAGTAGCAAACATCGATGCGATGCGGCATTGGAGCGCATTCATCTAAATTAGCACAATGAAGCTCACTTCAGTCATCAATATTCTTTACAATTTGTCAGCTCAGCGCTAAAAACCCAATAACGATTGTTTTTATTAAATTTACTGGACTTACTCAACTTTAAGGGAGGTTCAGTTGCAAATCTTGATTGATAGGTGGTACGGGAGCTCATCAATTTTGCGGACGAAAGCCGCATTTGCACTTAAATGGCTATGAGTAGGTACGTACTCGCTTTTGTATTATAAATCAATAGATTCTTAGCTAATACCGAGGTTAAAATATTCACGTTATCATTACACCGTAGGCTTTCGCCTGATTTAGTAGGGTCTTACGTCTTTATCAGCTCGTCGGAACCGTGAGTTAGGGATTTTCGATTTCGCACATGCGATGTACAAAAGATTAATTGTTTATTATCTAGGTAATATTTACTTTATCCGTTTAATTAAGATGGATTATGTGTGATGTGGTGCGGAGTGTATTTGTTTGATAAGTTCTATTAATGGTTTAATCCAAAGTTTTATTGGTTTTCGTACCTGGTTTTTATAGTCTAGACCTACGAAATGGCTATTTGAACAATATTGTACTACTCTACAATAATTTTTTGTCATTATTATATACTATTAGTTGACCCTCGCAACTTCATCTGCGTCAAATTTGCCTGTTTTAGCAAATTAAAGTTTATAATTTACAAATAAAAAATAGGGGTTGATCGTATAGGGTTGAAAATTCAGGCTTGTATGTATTTTCTAATGCTGTATCATAAAAAAAATACTAAAAAGGGGTGGACTACCTTTAACATGTAGGGGGATGAAAAATAAAAGTTGTCGGATTCTCAGACCTACCCAAATATGCACACAAAATTTCATGAGAATCGGTGGAGCCGTTTCGGAGGAGTTTAACTACAAACACCGCGACACGAGAATTTTATATATTAAATAATGTTTTACCTTTATTCATTTTATCTACGTATTTAACTTCAAGCGTCAGAGGAAAGCGTATGGATTATTCAGTTAATCAGGAATTCTGTCGTAAGACAGAACTGCCTAATACTGGGAAACTAAACAATGCCATTTGAAGTCGTTTGTTCAGAAATTCCGTAGACAAGTCTTCCATCTCATTAAATATGAACTATATGCCGAAGTGTTCGTGACAGATTACCTACTATCGATCTTTATTAGTTTATACCGCCTCAGACAAAATTACGAAGATTGTGTAAACCATCGAGATAATAAGTACCTAATTAGTATTTTTTTCAATGGCTTAAGCATACGCGCGATTGAAACTACTGAGAGAATAAATTTAAAAAAGCCGGACTCGCACTTCGGACAAGTCCGACTCGCACTTGTCCGAAGTGCGAGTCGGACTCGCCCACCGAGGGTTCCGTACAATTTTGTAGTTAAATATTATAAATCAAATAAATAAATCATGCAGTCGGAGGCATTCATGAATCCCAGTGAACTTATTAAAATACAGTTAATATGTTACGTTACGTCTTACAACTAAGCAGTTTTAAGACATAACGTAACAAATTAACTGAAACTACCGAAATTTTAGGTGAAAATAGTTGGTAACAAACTTTAAATCACTATACATCCTAAACAGTTATTATAGGTGAAAAATGATTTAAAAAAACCTCATCTTGTTTTTAAAATACCTACACGATGATACCCCACATGTCATAGTTTGTTGACTTAATTTTCTTTCCCTATCACAATATGGCGCCTGGCTGTCGCCATTTTGAATTTTGATTACTGTTATGTCTTTAGTGACACTCGCAAGATTAATACAAATTGATCGACCTGGGTATATGGTTATAATTTCAGTTCGATACCTCCAGATGCTGTCGAGATAAAGGGTCCTGACAGACAGATAACACAGTAATATATAAGGGTTACATTTTTTTCCTTTAGAGGTACAGAACCCTAAAACAATTGCTGCAGCGACACTTGAGACCGGCGGGCTGATTTTTTGATGAGTTCATAATTGTCAGGACAAGGTGTGTATAAAGATTTTTTTTATATAAAGGACTGGCAATTTGGATGGTAGGTATTTCTGCATGAAATTCTAAATAAAAAATGTGACGTTCAGTTGAATAGTTTTTTTTACCACTAGTCCCGGTAGAAATTAATAATTACCTCTAAATGCATTGTGTTTTTCTCGGATAGGTTTGATATAACCTCTTCGCAATGCCCTTGATGGGATTACCTTTGCATAGGTGACGAGGCAATGCTTTACCATTCATCTTTAGACACATAAAACGCATAATTTGCATCAGTCCTTTAACATGGTGTATAGTATATTAGTATATTATTATATATCTACGCAAAACGGCTGGCAGGAGCTGGAAGCGAGGATAGAACAAAGTGGCGTGCAATTGGAGAGGCCTATGTCCAGCAGTGGACTGCGATAGGCTGATGATGATGCTGATGATGATAGTATATTAGTCGCAGCAACTTACTCCCATAACAAGTTTATAAACATTCAAATATTGTAAAATTGGCAATTGGAAAAGAATGGCTGCGAGTTTTTAATGCCAGTTTCTTTTCTCCGGATTTACCTATTGTTTGCGAACTTGGCATTACATGTACATGTAGAATCCCGACGTATCACAAGAGTTGTTTTGCATCCTAAGTGAATAAAGATTTTTTTTTTTTTGCAAAACACGACCGCTATACAAAAGTTACTGTATTTTGTTTAGGATAGGTAGGTACGAGTAACAGTACCACAGAGAAAGTTCTAACAGCTTGCATGAAGTACACAACCACTGACAAACTGATTTGAATACGCTAGAGGTTTCCGATATTGGAAGAATATTGAAGTGAAACTTTATAGTTTGTGATCTCTCGGACTATGCAATACCATCGGAAGTCTAAAGTGTGGACCGCGTCACAAGCCGTAACGTTATTCATTGATCGACCTTTTGCCGCAAAGTAACCAAATTCATCCAGACCCTGATAACAGATCAAAAAATAAACAAACGTAAAAAATAATAGGTACATATACGAGTACCTATATAATTATACTAATCTATTACATAAATGTATTTTAAACAAAAACCTTACTTAATTTACTTAAACTTTGAGCAATAATAAACGCTGTGTTTTGATAGTAGCTAAATAAAAGACTTTAGAATGAAACGTTTAACAAGACACGAATAACCAAACGTTAAATTTGAGTAATAGTTTGTATAAAATACTACGGCATAGAAGTTACTTAAATAATATACATTTATAATAATGTTCATATAGACCTTTGTCCAGCAATGGAACAGCACATGTTAAATAAAAAATGTTCATTGAATTTTCAATAAACATCAACACTGTGAGCGTAAATTTAGACTAGGGAGAAAATCGCCCGAACATTTTGCCAAAATTGTATACAAGAGACAATTTGCCTTCGGCGGACAAGAGTTTGTGTTTCTATATAGATACTATTTAGATACGACTCTATTTGAATTGCTTAAGGATAATATTTTACTATAATCGTTTAACCCCCAAAATTAAGGTAGGTACAATTACAATGTATGTGAGGTAAGAAATACCTATTTATTTTGTTAAGAGATTTATGTCGCCGACTGTTTCGTGTGTTTTTTATTTCGAAAGTGTCCTTAGCACATCACTTAACCCGTTTTTTGTTTATAGTAAGTAGTTTGTTTTTTTTTTGTTTTGCTTTTAATCATTAATTCTATAGTATATAATTTTATTATAATGAAATAAATAAAAAGAGAAATTATTACATTAATAATAAAATAATATTATGTATGGGAAACAGGTTTCACTGACTAATAAGTCAGTGAGGCTAAGAACTCACGGCGCGGATTTTTTCGGTTTCCGCCACGGAGCCGGAAACGCGGATTTAATCCATGAAAATCTTGATATGAACTTCACAACGCGTTTTGAACGCAGAAACAAATGCCTACTCTACCCTGATGGGAATCGCGCGGATCACGGACGCTCCACGGACGATTTAACTGAACAGTCTTAGGGGTCGTCCATTAATCACGTGAGACTCGAAAGGCTGGAAGATTTGGAACAAATAATGTGTGGGAAAGGGATCATTCCCTAATAAACATTGTCCAGATCCATTTCGGTGCATAATCTTTCTGAATGTAAGATTATTTTCTTATCTATGATGATATGAAAACCAAATATGTAGATATTGGTTGTACTGATAACTATTTCAAATACGTGGATCCATTAATGGCTCCAGTGAGAATGTTTTTTCCCATTCGATCTATGGTACGATCTATGATTCTTTGGTATTGTATTTCAGATTATGAATTAAAGCAGATATGTTATAGTTTGGTTGGTCTATTTTCGATTTAATTGATATTGCATAATTTCCTGATTTTTTATATTCGCGATCGATTGCATCTATATTACCCGAAAAAGGAGTTTTTAATGATTTGTCAATAAAGTGGAAAGTCGCTTGCACCTGTTTTTCTTAATAGTATTTATTCGTTTACAGATTATGAAAAAAGTATGCATGCAATTTTCGACGATGACAACATTCATTCTTAGTTGAAACTAAAATGAATCTGGACTATGGTTCTATAGGGATTGATGGCTGGTTAGTTTAAAACCAGAGTGGATGGGAGTTGGGGGGTGTCAAAATTGGTTTAAAAAACATCACGTGGTTAACGGACGACCTCTTTACTAAAACTGCAAATCTTGCTATTTTCGACCACCAGGTTTACGGACAAAAAACCTAGCCGCGGACGAATGAATCCGCGCAAACTTTCCGCCTCGTGAGATTTGAATAAAAATCGCTTTCCGCGGCGAACGCGGAGAAATTCCGTGCTGTGAGCTTAGTCCCTAGAACCAGTTTCCGTTTTATGGATACGTAAAATTATTTTATTTTCCCGTATAAGTTTAAACAAAACGATCTATAAATATATTAAGTGTCAGTCAGTAAAATATATTTCATTTTATTACTTAATTCAATCTAGTTTTGTTTATATTAACTGAATAGAAGTGAAAATACTTTTAAACTTTTATTTATTAACATACAAGGCTTTCACTCTATTAGGCCTCATTTGCACGAGCGGTTTTTAACGAGTGTTAAAAAATCACTCAAATAGAACAAATACATTCCCAAGTTCACGTTCACACGGCAGCGATTATAAAACGCGACGTATTTTTATCGCGCAGTGTTCTATTTTCAACGCTGGGCGTTGGGAATAGATTACATAATTTCATCGAGAGGCCAGGTAGACGGGTAATTAACATGCGTTACGCTCGTGCGAATGAAGCTTTAGGTACTTGGCCGATTGAGCATACCAATGGAACGTCAGATACGCGTAGGCACACTTTTAGCTGTCAACGTTTGCCTGACGAATTCGGGACTGCGCTCTTCCATACGTCTTATGGTTGATGCATACAATAAAAGTTTTTAAACTTTCGCGATTTTTATACATATTAGTTATATTTCGGGACTTAATGGCGTGAATTATTTAAAGGTACGAACCTTTTATTTACCCGACGTTTCGATTGAATTGCACCGATCGTGGTCACGGGTCGACTGATGGCAGCTTAGCGATGTCTCCGTGAGGCGCGGGGTTTTTCAACTACCCTCGCCTGGTCTTGATAATTTTGATAATTTGTACTGTCGGTACTTCTACACACTACACTTACAACGTCTTTACACTGAGGCGCGGTGTCTTTACGGCTACGATTACATTTGTTGATAACAGGGTTCCAAGATGGTGAGAGCCGGTATCCGTCTTCTCGGTTGAAGTTCTTATACTTCTTGATCTCAACCGCCTCGCGTACTATCCTGGAATAATAGTGGCGATCGGTGGAAAGTACCTGTGGCTTATGCAATTCTATCCAGTGATTTGGTCCTGATTCCAACAAATGCTCAGCGATAGCAGACTTGTAAACTTGACGGTTTTTTACAGCAGCGATATGTTCCTTGACCCTGTCTGCGATTGTACTTTTGGTCTGTCCGATGTAGGAACTACCGCAACTGCAATCCACCTTGTACACACACAATAAAAACTTTGAAATGGTTGATATCTTCAACCACCCATTAAGCCGATTTAAAAACCTTTTCGGCAGCCCTCTGATGAAATAATGCCAGGGCGTCCTGCCTTATATTTTTAATTTATCTTCGTTATCATTTCCTCTTTTTGTATTATTATTATTTTTTGTTTTTTTCTGTCCTTAGTATTATAACTTATGTTTATGTACTCTTAATTTTATCATTGTGTTAATTTAACTTTTCTCTTAAAATTTGTTTTATCGGTAGCCTTTACAGAACCTAAGCTTGAATGTCGTGACTCTTTCTAGTTACCTGTATGAATATTTCGTTTCATTTCATTAATTTCAGAAACAATTATTACATTGTGTTGAAATGTTTTACATATATAAAAAAAAAGGAAATACATGCACAAAACACTGTAAAATATCAATAACCAATTTACACAAACAAAGTAAATCATTTGAAATAATTATATAATAATAATAATAATAATAATAATAATATCTTGGGACAACTTACACAACGCCATCTGAAACCAGACAACTGATAAACATACTTATATATTTCTAAATACATACATATTGTAGATACACATTATTAAACACAATTTAAAAAGTAGACTTACACATAATTCCGAGCAATGAGATTTTATCATAATTAAGTCATACTTTTAAATCATATTTCATCCACCGTATAAGCTAAGCCAGCAAATATGAACTTTATTTGTTTTTAAAAGACTAACACTGTTGATGAATTTAAATTCAATTGACAATTTATTAAACATTGTAATAGATTTATAAACAGCATCACTCACTATACAAAAGTGTGGAGTAAAGTTGTGCTGCAAGTCTTTACTTTGTCTTGTGGAGTGTCTTTTTTCTTTTTCTGTTAGGCTATCTTCTTTACGTAACTTTTTGATTAAATCTGTTAGCAGTATATACAGCATATACAGACTTGAAACGGTCAGTATACGCAGACGCATGAAATGATCTTTGCATGATTCCCATTGCGGTATTCGAACCCTTTTGCGAATCGCCCTTTTTTGAGCACACAGTATTAACGTTGTATTTGTACTAACTTCCCCAAAGGCTAAAGGTTCATTTCCGAGCATAGCGGCCGATCGCGAGCCGCTCGCGGCTTACGACAAGCGGCTGACGCTCGCGGCCGATGCTACAATATTCACAGTGCGCGCGCAGGCCTACGACAGTCACGACACGACAGGCTCGCGATCGATCGCGATGCACGGAAATGAACCTTTATACTATAACGTAATTTGGATTCGATAAGGGCGTAATGTACAGTTTTCAGCTGATCTTGAAAAATCACGTCCCATAGACTTCTGAGAGAATAACAAGCTGAACTAATCTTGTAAATATATTTTTAAAAGAGAATCTGTGCTTCGCCCGCAGTAGCAGTGAGTACTACTGCTGAAAACTACAAGTTGTATGAATACAGTACGATCAACGTAACTAGGCCGGACTGAAGTAGGCGACAAAAGTGGTTGCGCAGATGCATTTTTTGGAAGTAAATGGTGACAGGAAGCAGGGGGCGGGGCGGTGACTAAACCAAGAGGATTAGAGATGCGATTACGCATTACATTGTCATAATTAGTATTACTAATTCATGTTTTTTTATGATTCGTTTGGTAAAGAAATTGTTTTTCAAAGTTTCTTTGTTATTTACTGTAACTGTTCTAAATTTAAACTTTTATGAACTCATTTAAATAGTGTTTTTATATTGTTGAATTAAAATGCTGTTAGTATTTTTAATCGATTAATCGTTTTCGTAAGTAATTTTAGGGTTGCATCTCTATGACATGCGCAAAAGTGATAAAAACCTAACTTCAATCCGGTCAAGATACGTTGATCGTACTGTACCTTTATGTTACACGTTGTATAATAAGCTAGTTTGAAACGTAACTCGGTCAAGCAACTATTACGTATTCGGAAGGTAATTTTTGTCGAGGCTATGGGTAGGAAGTAGGTACAACACCGCATGTCGCGCGCACTTGTTCCACGTAAATTATGGGTAGCAGACGCGCCACGACCAAACTTGCTGTTTTTGTTTCCAAGATTAACGATGAACAATGGCGCTCGAAAAAACGTGTCACAGAAAACGGATATTGCCCAAAAGTTTGCCGCATAAATTTTCTTTGTTCGGTTTTATAGCGTTTATGTAAATAATGATACAGCCCTTTTATGACTTTCGTTTTCCTTCCTTGATGTTTATTAACAACTTGTGGGTTAAATCTGTTATAAATATAAAAGAAGTGAAGCCGTGGCAATAAAAAGGCACTTAAGATTACCATACGTATTAAAAAGATGCTAAATAAAAGTGGTTTTAACTGAAACAGAAACTGTAATAAGCATTACGGGTACGAGTATGCTTGCATTTAGCCATGTAAAACTTAACTCTACGTCAAACAAAAACTATTCCTACTTAGATCGAGAGAAATATTAAAAATGATCATAAGAATCTATTTTATTGTGAACCTATAAAATAGATTTTATTATACTTGGGTAAGATAACTTAACATTTTAACTTTTAAGTAAAAAAAAATGGTTGTCTGTAAGTCTGTTTACAGACGATAATTTTAAGTGACAACGTCTTATAAAAACATTGATGACATATCGCCACTCGCGTTGCTTAGCAACCAATCAATAACGTTAGTTCCAATTGTATCGCATGTCGTGTCGCTGCAATCGCTATTCACCATTGCTTAGCAACCAATAAATAACGTGAGTGCTCAGCAACCAATCAATAACGTGACCGTTGCTAAACAACCAATCAATAACGTGACACTTTTCGTGTGTGCACCAGGTCATCGATTTATAAGAAGTTATCACGTCAAAAAATAATTGTAATCGATATAGGAATATAATAGGGTTTGAATCGACATACTAGGTCCTTGTTGCGGAGCTATCGAGTTGTTAGTCGGAGGAAAGTGTACTTTCTATGCCTTTCAGTATGTATCTCTCTAACATATAAACATGTTCGACATAAATTACGTTATTTGCTGGAAGTAACGCCATTGTCTGTAATATTTAAGTTGGAACAAATAAAATACGCCGAAGGAACTCGATGAGTACGCCTTGAAGTAGCGTAGTTTCTCGATACACTCGAAACAAATCTATTGTTTCGCCGTTTCTTCTAAGAAAAGAAAGTTTTATAACAGAAATCAGAACAATCTGGAGACGAAAAACAATAATCTTTTATCTATTCTCGCCTATAAAGGTTATAGATAAACAATGTTTGACAGTATAGATCGCAAACGGTCCGTAATACTTATTCTCGGTTTTCTTTTCGTGATATAATAATAATATCTTGGGACAACTTACACAATGCTATCTAGTGCCAAACTAGGCAGAACCTGTACTATGGTAACCAGACAAATGATAGAGCCTCTGTGGCGCGGTAGGAGTGTATCCGCCTGCTACGCAAGAGGTCGTCGTCGAGGGTTCGATTCCCACACGGGACACCACTTTGTGTGATCCACAAATTGTTGTTCCGAGTCTGGGTATACTTTGTGTCCGTAACTTTTATGTTTGTAAAGTCCCCCGCGACACAGGGCTTGTACAATGCTGCGGGAGTCGTTTTTTAAAAAAAATGTATATATGTATTTCTAAATACAAACATATTAAAGATAAAGTACGCCACGGCACAGAATAAACCATCGTGCTCATCACATAAGGTTTTACCCTGGGCGGGGATCGAACCCACGACCTACGGCTTAGCAGCCAGTGTCACTAACCACTGGACCAAAAGGGCAGTCATATATTTTTATTATACACTAGCACTTGCCTGCGACTTCGTTCGCGTTGAACATTTTATGGGATAAAAAGTAGCCTATGTACTATTCAGACTATTATCTATCTCTGAGCCAAAATTTCATCCAGATCCGATTACCCGTTGTGGCGAGATTCAATAACAAACATCCATCCATACATCCAAACTTTCGTATTTATAATTTTAGATAAGATATAAGTTAAGTATAAGTATGCATATAATACTATAGATTTCAGACACTGATAAACAAGTGTTAAACAAAACAGTTGTATGAATAACTTGAAACTATTATAAAATAGTTTTAAGTATTATTTAGATAAGGAACCCTTAAATTCGGTGTTATTTATACATTTTAATTTCGAAAAAGTTTAAGTGTTTATGCTTTTTTACGTAGTTTCCATATGTTGGTTATTAACTCTTGTGATGAGATTAGATACCTATGTCGCGAGCGCGGCTAGACATTACAATTATACAAATGAGGAGTTACTCAGGTTCTTAACAAACCAAGCTGCTTTTAAGCGCATGATCAATGACCATTCTTGATTATATATAAATCATCATTCTAGTTATAGTCATTAATTTGAAGTGTTTTTTTAATTTGCGTGCAATAACTTTAAATTCTATCTGTGAAACTATTATTTACTGCAAGATGTGGTTATCTGTTATTAGTTGTACATTTAGCTAAGTCTTCGACAGTATATTGTGTTATAGACTACTAAACTAGTGCACGTCTGCCTAAATCTTTTGAAATTATAAAGACCCAGGCAGACGTGCACTAGTTTCATTGCCTCTACTATAATCTGTAAAGAAACAATATGCTCTTCAGCTAATTGGTTTTAAAAATTCGCACTGGGAAACTTTGTTGGATTACTGCCCTAAAAGGGGAGGTCTATGTGTCCCAGCAGTATTATTCTACATATTGAATAATGGTAAAAAAGTAAATCACTGATATATAAAGCATAATGTATTTTTACTGCCCTAACACTTAAACAAGTATAATTTAAGTGCTCCAACACTTACGTTGGGTACCTACTTAAATTGCACCTTTCAAGCAATTTTCATAGTAATTGTTTAAAATTTTTGCTTCATAATATTAGCCCGTAGTGTAAAGGTAGGTGTTTTAATAAAAAATAAAGGGTTTGAAATTCCCTTGCAGCGGCGTGCATACTGTATGATGCAGTATGAACACGTAAAATATTCGCATCCATAGTAATATGTTATAGTATGTTCGTGATTTAATCTTTTACTAAAATTAGAAACTTGTATTGACACATACCTCCACAGTTAACAACATGGCTGTTAAAAAGATTAAATATACAATACTTTGTTCTCACGATAAAAATGTCTACTACCTCCATATCAAAAGTCATCATAATCGGCCTAATGATTCCGAAGATTAGTACCTAAGTATAGATTTATTACAGTACTAGCGGATGCCTTGCGGTTTCACCCGCGTAGTTCCCGTTCCCGTGGGAATACAGGGATAAAAAATATCCTATGTCTATGTCACCCGGGGTTCGTGTAGCTTCACAACGATGAAAGAATTTTTCAAATCCGTCCAGTAGTTTCGGAGCCTATTCAATACAAACAAACAATCAAATCTTTCCTCTTTTTAATATTAGTATAGATTAAACAACAATCCACAATGACGAATTAAGCAGAAACTTAAGAAAAAAGATGGAGGCTTCCAAAGACATGATCACGGTCTATAAAGTTAACAAACGGATTATTAAATCCACAAACTTTGAAATAAACACCCGAGATTCTCGGGTCAGCAGTATCAAGAAACTTAACAGAAGCAACCGAGAAATACAAGGTCTTAGAAGTACCATATCAAAGGGTCGAAGTTTCAGTATTATTTCAAGTACTCAAAACCACAAGCAAAGCTAAAAGATCGCAAACTTTGTACCTGATTTAATAGAATCATGTTTCAGATTCTAAGTCTACACCTATATACAAACGAAAACGCCATTTTGGATGTATTAGATCTCTGAAACTGATCGGTTGATTTTTAATGCAATTTGATAACGAGACAGCTTATCAAATTTAACTATATAATGTTATTGCTTTCACGTAAAGTTTAAATTTTAACAACATGAAAGCAGGACAACTTCGAGAAACTCAGCAGCTGAGCGGTGGAAAGGGTAGGAATGCTAATAAGTACTTTTTTTTTTAAATTAACACGTTTACTGGAATTAATTGGGTAGGTAGTTCACATTTGTTCTTTGGAACATAACGTTATAGGACAAAACAACCTTTTTTTTTCCTTTTTACTTTCGCCTGTCTGTCTGTCTGTCTGTCTATCCGTTCGTATGTCACAGGTATTTTACTCAAAGACTACACAATGTAGTAGCCGCTACTTAGTTTGATAGCTAAATAATAAAAATAAATATTATTAGGGAGGGCACTAAATACCTGTAACAGAAACGAAAAAAATTTTTTTGAGCAAACATCAACGTGTAGTACATCATTCGCCAGGTCTTTTCAAAACATTTTAAAGTTTCTAAATAACTTTTTTGATTATGTAATTTTTTTGGAAATAATTGCTCCTACTGCTAAATAGCCCCCCCGCCCCCTCTTATCTTTTGAACCGTGTGACTAAAACATAAGACAAAAAATCATTTAACAAATACTTGAAACTAAAATTATTTCGGACATGGTCGGTTATACCATCATTGAGTTATTGCCGAAAAACTGCGTTTCTCAACAGAAGGGCGGAAGTGCCATGAACATACGCTCTTCTGCTGGTGCAATTATTCAAATCGGATTTTTAAACGGCAACGGCTCCAGAATCCTACACTGAGCATGTTCCGACATGCTCTTGTCCGGTTTTGTTCCATATAATTACATACTAACTCTTCACCCGAGTCTACCGCTATAGAACAAACTGGGAATCATATATATTCCCAAAATCTTCCACGTCATATTATATGACATCGACAATGACAACTTTTTGTTAAAAGCGGTAATAGAGGTCTCATTTTCCTTGTTTCATAGAACAATAGGGATGTTGACTGTCAAGTCAAATCAGTCTCTTTTTATGAAATGTCAAAACGACGAGCTCTATAGAATGTGTATGTAATGACAACAAATCATTACTTTTAATATTCGTTTTCTTTAAATTCTAAAAGGACATTTATTTTCAGAGCATTTTAAGATCAACTATTGCCTGATTAGTATAAAATAATTTACTTTTATTGAAGTCAACTACCCAATTTGGGCAATAAAAGTATTACATGTTATTTATTACAAAATGAAAAAAATATGTCATGTTCCAAAGAACAATTACTGGGAACTTCAGAAAATATCAAATAATAGTTTTCTGTCAATTTTTGTTTATGTATCTTATTTCAATCTTGTTACATTTTGCAATCTCAATAAATTTCGGTTTGTTTTTATGTCAATACTATGAGTGTAAACCAATCCCTTTTAATGGTAGCCTCAGTAAGATACTACATGTGACTACTAACATCAAATTTGTGTAAAAATAAAATTCCATATATAAAACAGGGTAATATCTTGCTACTTATTTCATTTTTCTAATTCACGAATTCGTATCGAGTATATTTTAAACCTGATACATAATGCACAACTACTCAGACAAACCAAGCAGTAGTCTAATAAAACTGAGAAATTACGCTTCACACACCCCAAGGAATGCTAAAATGCTTAGAAACATGAAGCAAAGTTATACAGAAGAAAATAACAGGCGTTAATAGAGGAAAAGTTCCGGACGTGTATACAATACTGATATTATAAACAAAGTTTCATCTGTATGTGAGAAGTTTACACAGTAACGGGTAATCAGGCTTGTATTAAAAGCTTGACTGAGATTATTCAAGAACTTTAGATATAGATGCTGAGAAAATGCAGTGAAATTTTAAATTAACAAGTGCATATATGCCTTTATGCACGTTGCCTAACATGTAAGTGTTCAAATAGTGCGCTCTAAAATGATGACATTTTGTTGTTTTTGTTTCATACTAGTAAAAACGTTATATACCTAAATACACTGTTATAAATCAAAGCAGTTTTTAATGAACTCTGTACGAATTTTTTACTCCATTTTACATATAGACGAGGTACTGTGGTACATGTGTCGAGTGATCAAACATCTCACATTAAACTTCAATAATAATTGTGAACTGTTTGCAAAACAAACAGTTTACAATTATTATTGAAGTTTACGTTCTTTTAAAGGCTAAATTTGAATAAGAGTTTCATGGCTGACTGATCTACTCGTAATTTATTACATTTAATTGCGTTAATTAATAAGTAATTCAATATAAGTTAATGGTAGTTTATGTTTGCTTGAGTGTTAGTTTATTTCAGGAATAAACATTGTATTAAATCTGGGAAGTTTCTCTTTTCATTTCAACGCCCTATCTACGATCCTCAGGTGCAGGCCTAGTACCAGCTCTCCTGGGAGCCCTATGTCACTGTACTTACCCTAAAAAATAATAAAATAAAGTAATTTTCCACTTTGTCGGTGTGACTAATATGTGTATTTATGCCTAATTATGCAATATGTAATTAGCGGAAAGTTTGCAAACGTGAGGTCGTGGTACAAATCCTATTCATTATACTACCTACGTGCATCAACAATTTAGCATAGCTGGATAGGCTAACAGGGCTGCTAATGTGGGACTGATAATCCACATTAGTTATATTTAAAAAAAAAAGTAACTTAGTTGTTAATAATTATGAATAACTGATTATCAAATTCAAAATCATAGACGCCTACAGAAATTTATTTGGTCGCATCTATATTCTTATCTATACTAATAAAATCGTTTGTCCTGACTGACTACTTTAATTTAAGCATCCGATAAGACAAGATTTTTGGAAATTCCAACTTTGAGTAAGGAGATTTTGTATTAAAATCTTTATTCTTTGAAGTTAAATTCGTTAAAATCTGATTTTGATACACAACGTAATAAAATGTATACAATAACATTATTCTACGAATCTAATACAATTTAGTCTGTAAGGTAAATATTTGTATGGTATGTATTGATGCCTAAAATAAATGGTATTATTATTATTCTCTTTATTAAAATACAATACACATAAATTACATTTTTAAAAGTTAACCACCATAGTCTGTCACCATCTGTCGTTGTGTCATTGTCGCATCGGCCGCGAGCGTCAGCCGCTTGTCGTAAGCCGCGCGCGGCTCGCGATCGGCCGCGATGCACGGATATGAACCTTTAAGGCTATTACACACTACCACAGACTAAAAGGTGTTAGACTGGCGGCCAGTGCAACCCATAGTGCGGTGTGTTCTGCATCATCAGGTATCGGCTGAGCAGTCTGTGACAATCGGAGAAACCCTAGCAAGTAACTAGCTGGCAACCATTTAGCTAGTATTAAGACGTCACAAGCCACTGCCGGCGCAGTCTGAAACTGCCGGCTGTCGACTGCTAGTGTGTAGCTCCAGAGCCGGTTTTCAACTTTCGCTATAGTGTGTGGATAGGGTGACAGACTGCAGGCGGACTGGTAATGTGTGGGAGCCTTTAGAGTTCCCGTCGGTATGGAAATGGAACAACATGGGTTTGGCTTTATCTTACCGGGCAAGCAGAGCCGACGCTGACGGAGGAAAGATATCCTGAACAACGCCATAATATTATTATGTTTACTCCTTGACGCGTATTTCAGGCAATCTATAATATTATGTGGGTTATTTTCTTTTACTTCGATTCATGAAATACCCGAGCTTTATTCCACTTTGGGTTTTATTTATTAATGTTATTTATTTACAAATTAAATGATTTTAAAGTTTTTTATTTACTTCTGCAAATTTCTATAATTAAAATGGCACACTGTTGTAATATTTTCGTAGTTACATATTAATTCAACAATGGAATAAAAAAATAAAGTGTCTGCCAGTGTAAAGCTAGCTGT
This sequence comes from Herminia tarsipennalis, assembly GCA_945859575.2. Taxonomy (NCBI): domain Eukaryota; kingdom Metazoa; phylum Arthropoda; class Insecta; order Lepidoptera; family Erebidae; genus Herminia; species Herminia tarsipennalis. The sequence goes on along the minus strand of OX243836.2, from coordinate 13,737,721 downwards.
TTGTTAAATTTCACTCAAATCCGCTTAACGGTTCGAGAGTGATTGGATTTACCTTTTTGCCACACTTTGGAAACGTTTCAGTTACAATTGTAATTAAATTTACTTAAAAGGAGACTATAGAGAAAAAGTTTTTGTTATATTAATAACGCGTTTGCACGCGACTTCGCCCCCGTGGATTAGATCGCGATATAAGGGTCGCAGCCCTACGGTTATTGCTGCAAACTTGTACATACATACCTATAGTTAGTGCGTGTGAGAATTTTCCTTGAGCGATACAGGATTTTAACCGATCTTAATTAATAGCTACCACAGAGTTAAGATGAACACTTTATCGAAAAACCAGAATTCAATAATGATTTTAAAGATTCCTTTTTAAGCACCCGCTTGAACAATGCACACATATACATTATTCATGGACATGGAATTACAGACACTTTATTTTTTTTTTCTCTGATTGTTTTTTAACTTTCGCGATGTTTTCTCATATTAAAATATTATCAGGACTTAATTGCGTAGAATATTTAAATGTTTCTCTATTTTAAGATCTTAGTCAATAGCAATCTTTGCCGCTTCGTTAAACCAGTCTTACTATCGGCCGGTCTGAATAATCTACCTATCGATGGATTTGGCTACTAGAGGTAGAATTTTGACATATTATGTATGGAGCATATGTCAAATTTATACCTCCAGTAGTCAAATCCATTGATAGTTAGATTAATGAAACCGGCCGTATATGAACAACATATTAATTAAGATAACATCCTTTATTTAAATCGCTGCACACGTCGTTTATATAATGTATACGTTATTAGCTGTGTTTGACAGTAGATAAGCTAAAATATAATTACACTGTCCGTAATTTTAACTACTTCTTCTGACGTCTTCTTTCAGGACACATTCCACCAGAATGTTCAAGACATCTTCTACTATTCCACACTCCGAATAAAGTGAAGATAGTACATTTTTCATATTAAAAGTTTTTTTATACATCGAAATGAAGAGACGAGAAGGTCGTGCGCCAGATGGTCAACGTCACGCTTGCCCATAACAGTATCAATGCCACCCAACTTCTGGCAAAGATCTGAACGTCATTGCACCTAGCTCCTCCTCATTTGAGACATTAATGCGTAAAATACTATATGTGGAAGCTTGTAATTACAATCTAAGTTAACTGGAGTACACTATTTATAAGATAATTAGTCTGTAAGCTTCTGTAAAATTAATAAAAAAAAAAAAAAAAAAAAATCTCATTGTTCTCCGAAACACAGTGATGCGTTAACATTACCTACTATTTCACAGAAGAATAACTGACATTGTTGTTGTACCGACCAAGACGGCTTACTGTCCCACCAACGACAATGAGCGAGAAGCGAGTAGCGATTTATCGCTCAAGTAACGTACAACAAAAGAGATGCAGTATAGACCGAGTACTCGCCGTCAGTGTGAACACTCAGCGAACAACTATTCATATCTGTCTCTTTTGTTGGATACAGATATTAATAGTTGATCACTGACCGTTCATACTGCCGGCGAGTACTCGCTCTATACTGCATCCCTTTTGTTTACACGGACGGGATCTACAAAATACATCTATTGAACGTTTCTTGAGCGATAAATCGCTTCTCGCTTCTCGCTCGTCGTTGTTGGTGGGACAGGTGCCTAAGGCTTAGACTTACCACTCGTTTAGTGTATTATGTATGAATTTGTTTAGTGGAATAGACCACTTTGTTCAGACGGCGTCCGAAAATGTCGTGTTCGTGAGCATTTTTTATTAACCGAGCGCACATTGAAAGAAGGCATCTTCTATACTCTTCGTATTTTGTGTCACGGTCTCATCTTCTAATATATATACTATTATATTTTATTTATTTACTTATAAGTAACATTAACATGAAGCATACGTAGCGTTTATATTACTATATGCGTTCGTATGTATGCTTATACTAGCTGTCGCCTGCGGCTTTGCCCGCGCATTTGATTTTACCCCCTGAAGGGTTGATTTATCGCTTTCAATCAAAACGCTTAAACTCGTGTTATTTATTTACAGCCACAAAGCCAAGTACAAAATTTCCTAGATCTAACTTAAAAACTGACGGAGTTCTATACATTTTGCAACCTCTATTACAGCCCCTTAAGAGTTGATTTTCGTAAAAAGCTGTCATAAGTATTACACAGAAGTACTTACCTACACTAATGCACTATACTTATGCACTGTATTTTGCTATTTATTATCATAGATATATTTTTGTGTAAAATAAAATACTACATCTGACTGAAAGACCACAAAAGTGTAGAATATTCTTATGTTTTGCCTATTTACTTATTTCTGTGTGGTGTTTATTAAATAATAAAGAATATTAATAATATTTTAATAAACAAAAATGTGGGGTACATAGTTCAAAGAAAATAAATATAACGTCCGTTCCATATATATACCTAGTCTGGCCATAAATACTGTTACAATTAAAAATAAGAAAGATATTACATTTGAATTTGGAATCTGTCATTTATATACGATTGTTCATTGTATTTTCAAATTTTGGCGCCAATACATTGTACAATATTTTGCTGCTATTAAAATGGAGTGGGGTGATAAAGAAAACCGAATCGCTGTGATTGCATTACACAAAGTTGGTATGGAGCCGAATGTAATTTTGAAAACTCTCCATACGCTTGGTATTAGTCAAATGTTTGTGTACCGGGCTATTAATAGGTACAATGAGACCTTCTCTGTTTGTGACAGAAAAAGATCTGGCCGTCCACCTAGTGTTCGTACGAAAATGGTGGTCAAAGCAGTAAGGGAAAGAATTCGAAGAAATCCTGTCCGAAAGCAAAAGATTTTATCTCGGGAGATGAAGATAGCACCCAGAACCATGTCACGCATTTTAAAAGATGACTTAGGACTTGCAGCCTATAAGAGACGCACTGGTCATTTTTTAACTGATAATTTAAAAAAGAATAGGGTGGTAAAATCGAAGCAACTACTGAAGCGGTACGCAAAGGGAGGTCACAGAAAAATTTTGTTTACGGATGAGAAAATCTTTACAGTTGAGCAACATTTTAACAAACAAAATGACCGTATTTATGCTCAAAGCTCTAAGGAAGCTTCCCAATTAGTCGACAGAGTGCAACGTGGGCATTATCCGACTTCAGTGATAGTTTGGTGGGGTGTTAGCTATGAAGGAGTGACTGAGCCATATTTTTGTGAAAAAGGTATCAAAACATCGGCACAAGTGTATCAAGATACCATTTTTGAGAAGGTAGTTAAACCCCTTAACAACACCATGTTCAATAACCAAGTATGGTCCTTCCAACAAGACTCAGCGCCGGGTCATAAAGCTCGGTCCACGCAGTCTTGGTTGGAAGTGAACGTTTCGGACTTCATCAGAGCTGAAGACTGGCCGTCGTCTAGTCCCGATCTTAATCCGCTGGATTATGATTTATGGTCAGTTTTAGAGAGTATGGCTTGCTCTAAACGCCATGATAATTTGGAGTCCCTAAAACAATCCATACGATTGGCAGTGAAGAATTTTCCCATGGAAAGAGTGCGTGCTTCTATTGATAACTGGCCTCAACGTTTAAAGGACTGTGTTGCAGCCAATGGAGACCACTTTGAATAAGCTTTTTATATTTTGAATTGTTTTTTATTTATGTATTAAACTAACAAACTGTAAAAGTAATAAATATTATTTGCAATAAAAAAAAATGTTTTTTCTTCGTAACAATATTTATGGCTAGACTAGGTACGTACTTTACCCGTCTTGGAAGTTTTTGTTGCTATCAGTATAATTTTGACAAGTACAAAGTGAAGTTGTCGCGATTATCTTCTCATTTGAAACGCATAGTATAGATAGACATCTATACTATGCGTTTCAAATAATAACAACAACAAATGTACACAGCATTCGCTATAGATAAAACAATTTCATGTACTTTATTCTAAACAGTCCAGAAAACAATGAAAGATAAAATTATACGTGATATGAAATAGTTTTACAATTTTATTGTATTACATTTGATATAAATAAAATAAATAATTTAAATAATAAACAAAATAATACATTAAAATAAGATTAGACACCTATTAACAAAATAAAATAAAAACAATAAAATTGATTAAAATCTGGTAACTGTTGTCGGATTTGTACAACTTTTAGTTTGGAAGTTGTGAATTTGTTCTGAAAAATTATTAGTTAGTTTGTCATGAAAAATATTTTCACATTTTCCAAGACATGGCAAAATGTCGCCCTCGGGAAGGTAAACAAGCCGTAGCTGCCCTAATTGCTGTTACATAATAAACAGGACAAACAAAGGACTTCATTTTGTAATCAATATCCTTACACGAGGACAAAAACCAACTATCATTTTGTGTATGAATAGATCAACGTAGCTTTTGGGCTTTAAAAGACGGTCTACCTGTCTTTAACAGGTATTTTTTCCATACAAAATATAAAGTTATTTAGGGATTCAGATGGTTTGAAAAACTCTTCAAACCATGGGAATTCTCTCTTCTACATAGTTACAGCTATTTAAAAAAAGTTATTGAGGAAAAGCTAATTTTAGTCCCAAGCATAAAAAATATTTACCTTACTTTTTCACGTCATTCAGATTACTCTAAAAGTACAGAAGGTAACGATTAAACAGCGCTCCCTGGAGAACAAAAAGAGTCTACACCGCTACTATCATTCGCAGTGACATCACCAAAACGACAACATCAGTAGTGTCATCTGGAATACCTATTTCAGATGACAACACCAACTATTAGTGATGTATATCACATTATAAAATTATAAACTTTCGCGATTTGTACACATTATAAAATCACGTGAATAATTTAAGGTAAAATACCTTGTTTATTGGCCGTGGTCACGGGTAGTCTACCCGTGATCACGGCCGTATAATGTGTACAAATCGCGAAAGTTTAATAACATTTATATCACATGAGTACTGACGTAGAGGTAGACTGACGTAATACTGTATAATTTTATTATGATACCTATATATTACGAGGTTGGTGTTGAGATGAAAACTCTTAAGTAGATTCAAGGAGTTTTATTAATAAGTCACGTCAGCGTTTACTTATAATGTTCGATACTAAGTTCGAATCAATGCAAAAGATCATTATGGTGGTGTCAAACCGAATAGGGATTCCAGTTGATACCACTGTTGGTGCCGCTTCAGTGGTGTCATTTGGAATGAAAGCACCGCTTTTGGACACTGAATCTAACGCACGAACAAAGTATTCTGTGAATGTGTACGTCTATTTGGGCGTTGCTGGAGCCAAGCAGATTATCGCGCATTATTTATGTAGGTATATACCTACCTACCTATATAATGTTTATCTGCACTTTAAACATTACGTACAGTAAAGATTTTTATACTCTCAACATTTTGTACCTACTATATGTGTATAGATTCATGACCCAACAAAAACAAAAATCACAACAAGCAAAAAAATGCTATAATAAATCCTTTCGCAATTTGCAATTCGCGGAACAGGCAGGTATGACACATCAAAATTTTAATATAATATCTAAACCAACTGGAAATGTTTCCATCAAACCGTCGAAAACACAACGCTTTGAAAACATTATTGCATTTTTGTTTTCCATTTGTAAATTTTATGGTTACAGCCTGCTGTAGCGACTGCCCGCAGCTGTATAAGATAATTTAAAGTTACAACGTGTTGTTGTAAAATAAAGAAGTAGGTACCTATTAGTCATTTAAACCTATAGTACTAAATACAACATCACAAATCCCTATATTTCTACAAGCTGACCAGCGCAACTTCGTCTGCGTAAATATTCCCCGTTTTAGCAACATTTTTCCTTGCTGATCCGCTCTTATTAGTTGTAACGTGATGTTATAAAACTTACAACCTTCCTCGATAAATGGGCTATCTAACAGTAAAAGAATTTTTCAATTAGGACTCGTAGTTCCTGAGATAACCGCGTTCAAACAAACAAACTCTTCAGCTTTATTATATTAGTATAGATGTGAATGTGTATATAAATGATTTAAGAGATAGCCAGCTGCCGAAACGACCGTCACCCATCTGCTAAGGGACATACTTTTTATCAAGTTTTATTCATTTATAAATACACCTATGATAACTTGCCTATCGAAAAGTATTGTCCTATTTTTTTAAACCTTCACTCTTTTGATTACCGAACAAATTTAGTTTCTGATAATTTATAACATAGAGAATATGATTTGGTAGGCTTTTTTTATAGATAGGAAATTATCAAATTACTTCTCCCGCTGTGGGCACGAGCGGGAGGGCGTGTCAGACTCTTACTGACTAAAACCCATCTGTGTTCCTTCTTTCGCCCTGGTGTTCCGGGAGCACGGTAACTCTTTCAAACGATCCCGCACTCCCGGTGGGCGCCGGCCCAATGGGGTAGTGGAACAGTAACGCGCCGTCGTCGACCCGGGCCTAGCCCTAAGCTGGACGGCAAGCTACCCACTGCTCGTCGTTCTTATTTTTGTTCATGGCTACCTGAGAAGGTATGAACAGGTAGTCTACATAATATCTAATATCTTGGGACATCACAACGCCATCTGATCCCAAACTAAGCAGAGCTTGTCCTATGGAAACCAGACAACTGATAAACATACTTATATATTTCAAAATACATACATATTATAGATAAATAACACCCAGACTCAGAATAAACCATCGTGCTCATCACACAAAGTTTTATCCTGGGTGGGGATTGAACCCACGGCTTCGCAGTCAGGGTTACTAACCACTTGACCAACAAGCCAACCATACACATATAGATGACTACATCGATCAGTTAACTAATAAAAATAGGCTTGCCTACAAAAAACCGTTCATGGAATATAACTGTAATGCTTTGAAATTTTCAAATCGAAAAAAAAATCCATGAACACTTTTCGATTGACAAACTTTCATAGACGAGTTTATAAAATACTACAACTTTATATAAATTGCGTCTCTCCAACCAAAACGACAGTATCGGTCACAAGCTTTATATTGTTTTCCAACAGAAATAAATAGATTTTCCATGAAACTAATCGTGTTTAACACATTTCTATTTTTTTACCGTTTCCTATCAATGCAGAGGTCTTTTTTAAACAGACATTACAAATTGCACTCGTGCCTCGAATTTGCCAGGGAATGTCACATTTTGAATGTCAACTTCTTGCACAAGAATGTATATTTTAATCCTTTCGGCGTTTTAGGACCACAATGAGAAATGACCACAATTAAAAATGACCACTTCCTGAAATGACCACAATTAAAAATGACCACTTCCTGAAATGACCACTTCTTGAAATGACCAATTCTTGAAAAGACCACTTCTTGAAATGTCCACTTCTTGAAATGACCACTTCCGGAAATGACCACTTCTTGAAATGACCATCTATACTAATATTATAAAGCGGAAGAGTTTGTTTGTTTGTTTGTTTAAACGCTCTAATCTCAGGAACTACTGGTCCAATTTGAAAAAATCTTTTTTTGTTGGATAGCTTTTTTGTTTATATATAAACTATCTGTCCCGCGTAACTTTGTATGCGTAATTTTTCCCCGTTTTTGAAACATTTCTCGTCGCTTCTCCGCTCCTATTAGTCGTAGCGCGATGTTAAATAGCCTATAGCCTTCCTCGATAAATGGGCTATCCAACAAAAAAAGATTTTTTCATATCGGACCAGTAGTTCCTGAGATTAGCGCGTTTAAACAAACAAACAAACAAAGCAAACAAACAAACTCTTCCGCTATTAGTATAGATAAGCTTTTTCTAGTATATTTAGACGCTTTCATTAATTTAGGACCATTACCTGACAATTATTTATGTTTGTCACAATCACAATTCATATAATAAGCCCAGTTGTATTCTAATAATAAAAACGTTATATCTGATACTAGCTGTCCCGCGCAACTTCTTATGCATAATTTTTTCACGTTTTTGCAACATTTCTCGTCGCTACTCTGCTCCTATTAGTCGTAGCGCGATGTTATATAGCCTTCCTCGATAAATGGGCTATCCAACAAAAAAAGAATTTTTCAAATCGGTCCAGTAGTTCGTGAGATTAGCGCGTTTAAACAAACAAACAAATAAACAAACAAACTCTTCCGCTTTATAATATTAGTATAGTACATACTTTTTAAAGAGCAGGCCACTTAAAAACTATGATTAGAAAGAAGATCTGAGTATTCTAATGTCATTCAATTGAAAGTTATTGTCCCCATATCTCAGGTCCCCAGCCCCTTGAAGCTGTGAAAACATTCAAACTTCTAAGTTAACGTAAAAAAAAGATACGGCCGTTTATGCCTCAAAAAAAACGCACATTTTCACACTCTCTAGGGAATCAAAATTTATAGGGTATTTTCCGTTCACCTAGAAATATGAAATTTGGCAACTAATACTGTCTTGCACTACAAGTAATAGGAAAAGCTGTAAAATCTATACATTTAAATTTTAATCATAAATAAAACGCGAGACTCGATTTCTGAACTATTTATAATATGTACCTACAAATTTGTGTACGGAACGCTCGGTGGGCGAGTCCGACTTGCACTTGCAAGCCGTATTGATGCTTTTAACTTTCTTATAAAAACAAACATAAATGGGGATTTATCATGTCTTAAATGCAAACATCGTAAGCCTGTTTACTAGATTTTCACACACATTATTGAAGACATAAATGACAGTTATATCATTATTAAACTCTAGTAGGTATGGTAGCCCCACAAGTGGCCAGTTATCAAGTCAAAATCTAAAGAAAAGGTGGTTTCATGTCTATTGTTATATTCCCAGAAATAACAGAAAAAATCAAGAAACGGTCATTTAAAAGAGTGGTCATTTTAAGAAGTGGTAATTTCCAAAAGTGGGCATTTTAAGAAGTGGTCATTTCTAGAAGTAGGCATTTAAAGAAGTGGTCATTTCAAGCACTGGTCATTTCAAGAACTGGTAATTTCTCATTGTGGTCCTAAAACGCCGAAAGGATTTTAATATCCATCTAACATGATATCTTAGCTTAAGCAAAACGCATGCCATAATATCAATATAGTGACACAGTTCATCTGAAATACCAAAGGTCAGTTTCAAGAGCCTTCTTTCAAGGTTGAAGTTTGATACATCGACGTCGTACTGAATACAAATGTGGGCGGATGTCGGGTTTGCAACAACGTTATATCGTAACATTGTATATATTTTGTAGAATACGTAATATTGCTGCGTACTGAGAAAAATAACACTTGACCCTGTTGAATCTTGTAAAATAACAGTCGAAATTTGTACGGATGTCGTGAAGCGTGATCGGTCTCTAAATGGCACTAAAGTTAGCTTTGAAACGACTTTTGTAAATATTTAAAGACTGCAGTAAAAGCTGTGACATTCTTAAACCTCCATTAAACTTGTTTCGAGGCACTGCTGTCTCTTTTTACAAACAAATGATTATTATTTTATTAGACAGTTTGGAATTTGAGACGTGTATGAAAAAATACGCAATTTTTCAAGACAAATGGTAGGCCGTGGGACCAAACTTGCAGCTTTAAAAATATAAGTATCTATGTTAAGTACTTAACAATTTTTTGAACTTTATGATTAGTGCCCGGGTTTTTAAAAGTACACATACAAGTTTACAACTCACTTTACAGTAAGTTGTAAACTTTACAGTTACCTGCAAAGACTTAAATTATTGGGCAGATAAATATTAATTGTTTTTACACTATTCGAATTCCTACACATTTTCATCCACAATTTAATTATACAAGGTTCTTTTTGGTATAGTGCTCAGACACCCTAACAAGATTTTTACTTCAAGATTTTGATTGAAAAAAAAATTGAAATGAGAATATTGAAAACTTGTAGAGTTATAAACAATAAGTCGTCTATATAGTTATTACAGCGTCCTGTAGTAGGTACGTAATCCATGGTTATTTTTGAAAAATAAGTGTTTATTACATTTCACATCACATTGTGAATAGAATTTAGACTGTTAGAATTATTCATGAATTAATTAATGATTCATTAATTAATTGAAAAATATAACATGGTCCAAAAACTAAACATTGGATTGTGTTACTGATTCTGAGCAAGCTACTTTTAGGTTTACACTATACCAAGAATAACATTGTATAATTTCTTCTATTCAATAGTTATATAGTGCCATCGTAATTTCGGTCAACCATAACAAGACAAGTTTTACGGATAGTACATGTTGTGTTGAACAGTTTCCTAAAGCAATAACAACTCGGCCACGACGTCCGGCAGTCCCATTAACTAGGGCATTATCTTGTTACTACTCTTTTCAAATATTTGGACATTTTATTTACCATCACCGCGGACTCTCGTGTTTCGCGACAAATAAAATGATAACAATTTGTCGTTTTCTTTTTAACAACAAAATAAATTAATGTTTCTACATTTACCTACCCCTTATTCATAATCAGCTTTTGCTCGCGACTCCACCCGCGTGGATGTCGGTTAGGTCAAAATTGTCATGTCCTTTCCCTGGAGTCACTTTCTCCAAACCAAATTTAATCTAAATCGGTTTTGTAGTTTAAGCGTGAAAACAAAAGTTACTTTCACATTTATATGGTTACGTTAATAGTAATTTAATTAGCGATTTTTTTTTCCTTCTCTTATTAAGGTATTTTTGGCACTGCTTTGGTAAAATGGTGGTTTTAAAAAGTTCTATTTATTTTTATTCGCAACATAATACGTATTCTGTACATAAACAGGTTCTAAGCTTAGCTTTGAAACACTGTAAATAAGGTGAAAGCGAATATTAAAACATCAATTTCATCCACTTAATATGCATGTTAATTTCACGGTAACTCTCCCAAATGATATGCTAACACATTTTAACCTTTTAACAGAAAATTTTGAAATAAAAATACTATGGTGAAAATTCAAATAACATGTAAAAGAAATCCAATTATGTCGAATAACGAGTCCTGTCCTTAACACGCATTTCTCTGTACAATTTAAAATTGAGTAAATATGACTTTGTTTAAAAAACACTGACTCATTCCACGTCAATTATGTCATGACTGTCTCCGGGTTTTACAGTGTTTTCGTACCTATTGGGAATCACGGTATAAATAAAACATACACTCTTTTATTTTATACGTTACAGGTACCGTAGGAATTAGTTGGAAGACACTTAATCTCCGTGATCATCAGGTATGTCTAGTACCTATGTTTAAAACAAAAACCCGGGCAAGTGCATATCAGGTCACGAACAATGTAGGGTTCCGTAGTCCCCCGCCCATGTGGGTTTTCAGTTGTTTTTGTTTCATACTTATTCATTATAACTACTTAATGATAATTTGCTTGATCAGCTGTTGCTCGTAAACTTGTAAAGAATACTAAGCTGTGATAGTTTTCCTTTTAATTTTACTATACGATTAAATACTACAACAGGAACTTTTTCACATACCCAACATCAACCATTTAGCGGGCAGGATGGGGGGGGGGAGGGGAGACACTTGACTTTAACAAAAATTAGCTCTATAAAGCATAATATTCATAAATGGATTCATAAATCTAAAAATGGTCTTCACAATGCCTTAACGTTTTTAAAAGACCTATTTAATGATACCCCACAGAATAGGGTCGGTGAGAAACAAAATCACACACAAACACTTAAACACACAAATATATATGTACCCTAAAAAAATGGTTTAGCACTAACAGTCTCTGAGCTAAGCTGCGGACCGATAAACGGACATGGCGAAACTATAAGGGTTCCGATTTGCCATTTTGGCTACGAAACTCTAAAACAACACGTCTGAAAGGTGGCCCTTTAAAACTATAGCTTTAGTAAACGTTTGTAATAGAACAGAATAGTAAGTCATATTATACACATCCTATATGTGTCATATTATACACATATAGGATGTGTATAATATGACTTACTATTCTGTACACAAACGGAACTTCGCCGCTTAAACTATAAAGGAATAATTTGATAAATTTATTTTCCCAATTGTTTCCTTACAAAAAAGGGTCACTTTTAAAAAGTACAATGCAAATTTTCTCAATTAATACAAAGAGCAGACAACAATTAACCGGATTAGCACAATCTTGTAACTAACTTACTATACATGTACAGGAACAAAAGGCAGCTGTTAAAACAAAGTTATAATTATTTACCACTCCAACCTAAACAATTCTAAAACAAAAGCGAGTGTGAACACTCGGCGAACACTTCCTATTGTTCTTCGCAACAGATAGTTTTCACCTGCAATTAAAGTTTGCGGCGCGGATTATATTGGCTGTGATTGCAGGCAACTACTTAATTACTGAGCGGGGCAATCTCCAGGGAGGCGATCGGCTCGCAGCGCCCTTTAAGATTTACGGCTCTCGACCTCACTTGATCTAACCTCACCCGGCAACTTGTAATTATAACAACGATAACAATCACTGTAACAATCATCAAGTTTAATAAAGCAATAACGTTTTGTCCTGCTTTACGAGTTTTACAATTGATGAGCCGGCGTCTAATGGAAACAAAAGAGTAATACACCTCTGTAATGTTTGTCATAGCGATTGTTCTTCGGGTAATTTCGGCGACTTTCTAAACTAATTATACATTCGTTCGTCGTCTCTCGCGTCTCGAGCGCCTCCACTGGAAAATTGGAATTTTATACTGTCGTTTTTGTGACAGGATATTAAAATGTGCACAAAACATTTAAAATTGAAATTTTTGTCGCCATCTCCTGTACTTTATTGGTTTTGTTTTCGAATCAAATATTTTTTCCAAGATTGATAAAAAATAATAAGGTTATCGTAGTCTATTAGCAAACTTTTAGGGCTAAAAGGGTCAGCCTTTTAGCCCTAAAAGTTTAAATAATAATGCATCGCAATGAAAATTGTGAATAACTGAAAGGATTTATTGTAAAATTTTAATATCATAATATAAAGCATTGCTCACCAATTCATTCGTAAGAATTATGCACATCAAAGTAATTCATACAATAACAGTAAAATACAAAACAAAGGCGAACCGTGACATGAGATTTACAAATATAACCAATAAAATTAAATTAAATAAGTTTATGTAAATAGATTTCGTTTCAATTTCGAATCCACTGATGTTTCTATATCGTAAACTTGTTAGATAGGTATTCAAAATGTCCCAAAAATATCTCCAAGTCAATGTAAAATCGTGTCATATATGTATAAGCATGTATATCAGTTGTTGTTTTGTTGCCATAGTACAAGCTCTGCTTAGTTTGGGATCAGATGACGTTGTGTGAATTGTCCCAAGATATTATTATGTGTTTACGTGAAACATAAGTGCTATCTACAGTATCTGGCGTTTATCTTTCCCTATAAGTCCGGCTATACGCACTGTTTGCGCATGCGACTTGCATGCGCAAACAGTTTGTGCAAATTTGTTTGCGCATGCAAGTCGTTACGTGTAGCCGGACCCTCTCCACGCACAATCTTTATTTGTATAAACCGATTGGTTCGGCTACAATAGTAGTACTTAGGTACTACCATGGTAATAAAATGTCTGATTGTTTTTTGGAACATTCTGAATGTGGCTAGTGTAGCAAGTATAGTGACATTGGTAAATAGTCGTCATATTTTCAATACCAATTCATCTTATCATATGTATTCGTATTAAAACTTCGTGGTGACCAATGACTATAATATTGGTTCATTACTTCTTCGATCCTTTTTGTAGGCAATCTTGTAAACCATATCCTGGTTGTGGAGGACACATTAACAACGTTTGTTGATTACAAAAAGGTTCAGACGCAAATCTTCCACTCCTGCAAAAAAGTTGTGATTGAGAATCAGTAACTATTATAAAAACGGAAAACACTCGTAAATATCAATGCCTTCTATTTTTTCTTTATTAGAGTAACAGATACAAGAGTACGGGCGCTGTTGAACTATTTTTGGCGGCGAGCACCCTGCAGCTGCTTAGAGTTCTGTTGTCAGAGTTCCGAGTTCGCGGTCACTGACGTGACAGAGGTTCTGATGACCATTGCGGTTTGACTGCTTTTGTGTGGCATGATTTTAAACTACCCCATAGATTAGTGGCCGCGGGACGCAGAACTCTAGATCGCTGGCATTACGTTCAAAATTGTTTGATGGTCTGAAGTTTTGTTCAGCTTAGGATAATTCAGTCCGCTACCGTACAGGCATACTGTCGGTGAAGACATTTGATTCTTGTAATTTAAATTTTGTAAAGCAATTTTATCACTGAGATATCAGTGTGATGATAAAACCTGAATAGAAGTATATATTGATATGCAATTGCAATGTTGTGTGCACCCAAAAATGCATTTCCGGCAAATCAATGTTGCCAGCAATTAAATTCTTAAAAATTATTAATAAATGCTAAAGTAAGAGGGTAGCTATTTATGATCACTATATTATGACTAATTTTATATTTATGTTTGTTTGGCTGTATACCAAACACATACAGTACACTGAACAATGACGTAGTAATATAAATGTAAAATTCAAAAGTTAGGTATAGGTGAAATAATCTTTTTATTAATTTTACATGTCACAATTATACACAAAAAACCCAAATGCTTAAAATGTTTCAGCTGAAAAATTATACAGCCATGTCACTCCCATAATTGAGATGAATCCAGCGACGCCTAACACATTGATATCAGCCAAGCCGTTTGGGTAGTAGAGCGCGCCTAAGAAATAGACATACAAACACATTCATTTGAAAAACATTACCCTCCTTTTGGCCGTCGGGTAAAAATAACAACCTCTGTATTACATTTAGTAATTTAAAACTTTCTGATTTCGTGAATTAATTTCATAAATCATAAATCATTTATTCTTTGCAAATATGGGTGTTAGTAATAACATAGATGTTTCTTTATAATAGTCATAGATCTCCATATTCTACCGTCACATGGGCATGCAAATTTTATTCAATTGAAGACACATAGTATTAATTTTATTACATTATGAAATCTTATTTATGTATTTTAATGTCAAGTTTTACAGTTGGAATTAGAGTGATGAAATAAATTATAAATGTCAGTTTAGTCATATTAATAAATAAATTATTTAATAACAATAAGAATGTAACAAAAAAAAAAAAAAAAAAAAATATTAACAATAAAATAAAATGTCGTGTTACTATATTAGAGCAGTTTGTCATTCAGGAACTCATCAATTGTATAATAGCATTTTTGCAAAAGCAGTTTTCTTAGTGCACTTTTAAACCTCAGGGTAGTCATATTTTTGATATCATTGGGTACTTTGTTGAAGATACGTGGAGCTACACCAAAGAAGCTCTTGTGCATCAGTGCGGTTTTACATTTTATTTGACACAATTTATTTATATATTGGTTGCGAATAGGGTTACTTCTAACATCAGATAGTTTTTGAAAAAGATGTGGATTATTTTTCACAAACAGAGCTGTTTCTAATATGTACAGAGATGGCAGTGTCAAAATCTTTAGAGATTTGAAATAAGGAAGACAGCTATCTGTCATCTGCAAACCACACATTGACCTTATGCATCGCTTTTGCATCTTAAATGCCAGTTCCCTGTCTGTAGATTGTCCCCAGAAAATTATGCCATAACGCAAAATAGATGCAACTAGTCCATGGTATGCCGTTAATAAGGCCGTCATGTCAACTTTTTTTGAAAGTTGAAAAAGCGCATATGCGGATCTATTAAGTCGCTTACATAGTTCTTCAATATGGCTCTTCCAAGTAAGTTTGTTGTCAATCATAACACCTAAGAATTTAGCAGTATGAACTTCCTTAATATAAGAGCCTTCATAGGTGATACTAACTTTTAGATTTTCACAGCGCTGATGAAAGTTCATGATTTTGGTTTTATTTAAATTTATTACTAAATTATTATTATGTAGCCAATGTATGATGTCACTTAAACAAGTATTAATGTCATTCTCATAATCGTTTTTATTTGTACATTTTATTATTGCTGTACTGTCATCTGCAAATAGGACCATTTTGTGAGATGTTGCTTTCGGGAGATCGTTTACATATATCAATTTTTCTACATTTGATGCATTATATTTCCGCGCTTAATTTATTTTTCATACGTTTAATATTTTAAAAGTGATTGCAGAAATAAATACTCACTGAGGCCCAGGCGGTGGAATGCACCCAGCTTTCAACATATTTATAATATTGTACACGTCACATAATGTCAAATCCTCCTAGAAAAGAACATCATATTAAAATCACTTTACATAATTATTTTAGCTGGGATGTAGCGACGTAAATGCAGCATTTGGCAGACATACGATCAATGTGTATGTTAGTAGTTAAGATCTGTAGCAGACTACAATAAGCTTTATTGTAGAACCAAGACTCTTTAGCGCTGGTCAAACGTTACAGGGAGGCTATTGGCGCCAGTGAAAGCAAGCCCTAAAAGGCCTTAGCTTTAGCTAGCATTAGGGTACAAGCCTTACAAACATACAAGTCACGGACACAAAGTACATCCAGACTAGGAACAACAATTTGTGGATCACACAAAGTGGTGTCCCGTGTGGGAATCTAGCCCACGACCTCTTGCGTAGCAGTCGGATACACTCCCACCGCGCCACAGAGGCAGTCATACTTACACTCGTATTTACTCACTTTTCATTTTAAAAGTTGATTAATCTCTTTTTGGGGTTTAAGCCTGTATTAATTGCAATGTATTAATTTTGAATCACGAACTATAATTGAGTTTACAATTATAGCTAGTGATTCAAAATTAATACATTATCAATATCATCAAAAATAACAAATTATTTAATAGAACAAGCAATTGTCTACAGTTGCTATTCTTCAAATTCTTTAAGTCCCATCTTCAGCAAATTTTATTATAACCGGACCAGTAATTTTTGAGATTAATCTTAAAATAACTCTTCATTGATACAATAATAGTAAAGCCTACATACGTAAAAATCATCATTGACAACTATAACGGGTGCATTAACACAGGCTCCCTGGCACTCTACAAGGTCCACACCAAACATTTTGTTGGGGGATAGATTGCCCACAGTGCAGCAAGTGGCCTCTTCAACAGCTTGCAGTATGTAGTCGGACCCACGCAACATACACGGCGTTGTTTTACACACCTTCACGTGAAACTTTCCTCGAAATTTTCTGCAAATTGATAGGTGACAAAAAGTTTTATCTTTAAGTAAATTAAAAGGAAACATGTTAATAGCTCTTTCAGCAGCATCTACATAAAACATTATTTCCTAAAGAAAGCAGACTCATTCTATACATAAATTTATTATACATAAAATCTTCATTTTTGATCACATCAGTTTTTTGATTTTATTGTAATGTCGTTGTCTCTGTCATTTTTTAATTGTCATGTTTGTGTACGATAGCGATATAAAACATTCTATACTAGCTGTCCCGTGCAACTTCGTTTGCGTAAATTTTCCCCGTTATTGCAACATTTCTCATTGCTGCTCCGTTTCTATTGGTCGAAGCGTGATATTATATTGCCTATAGCCTTCCTCGATACATGGGCTATCTAACAGTAAAATAATTTAACAATTCGGATCAGTAGTTCCTGAGATTACCGCGTTTAAACAAACAAACAAACAAACTTTTCAGCTTGTTACTATTAGTATAGATAACCACTTAAAGGATAGTACTTTTATACTGATAAAAAAATACTATTCTCTAACCATTCCAAAATATTCAAAAACGCTAATGTTCAAGTTTTTAGTGTTTAGGTAGGCATACTATGATAGCTAGACGCTTCGGTAGTAGTTGGAGGTATTCTACCTCTAAAGATTATACACAAAATAACCAAGCTAGTTTTTATATAGGTAACTTTTATTAAAATTGTATCTGATCTGAGAATTAATAGATATAGTATAGAGAGTAAGTATCGCAGTCTTGAAATGTTAAGTAGCAATTAGATCTCGTAATTACAGAAAATTACAGTTTTATAGATCGGTCTCGCAATCGTGAGGTCGCGGGTTCGAATCCTACCCATTATACTACCGACGTGAACCCACTCCTAACACATGCCATTGAGCTTAGCTGGAGGGGTTAACAGGATTGCTAGTAATGTGGGACTAAAATCCCATGTTGCTAGTTATCTTTATAAAAAAAAAATAGATTACCTGTTAAACATGGTATAAAATGTAGCAAATTCGTATACTCTTATTCGTGGCACGCTCAGTAGTTCAGCAACTTTATGCATGGCTGATATTGGGACCCATCCAATCTGCCTCTGAGCGATATCCAAAGCTGCGCCTAGAACAGATCTTTGAGCGCCTTTTGGATAATTCTGAAGAAGGGCTGAAATTCTCTGTAACAATACAATAATTTTATATTAACTATTAACTTTGACAAAAAACGGGGTTTGTGACACTGACTGCTAAGCCGGAAGTCGTGGGTTCGAACCCCACCCAGGATAAACCTTTGTGCGATGAGCACGATGGGTTATTCTGTGTTTGGGTGTAATTTATCTGTAAAATGTGTGTATTTAGAAATATATAAGTATGTTCATCTACTGGTTACCTTAGTATAAGCTCTGCTTAATTTGGGATCTGATGACGTTGTGTGAGTTGACCCAAGGTATTATATTATATGTTATTACTAAAAAAAATATTCTTATCTATAGAAATAAATAACATTCAAGTGTCTGATTATAATGGCAAAATAACAGTCTTTTACTAAGTGCACATAAATGTATACATAGTACGTGGTTTTAAACTTGTTTGTCTCTCTGTTTGTTCGGGGTGATCTCCGAAACGGCTGGACTGATTTTACGGCACTTTCACTGCCAGAGAGCTGATGTAAGAGTAACTTAGGCTGCTTTTTATCATCACGCTAACGTCTATAGGGAGTGGGCAGTACTTCAACCTCACGCTGACAAAGTCGCGGGCACAGCTAGTTAATATTAAAATTAATGTCTCTCAGCGGTTTTAATAATTTCGGCTCAGATCGATTTCAATATTATAATATAATATAATAAAAATATAATCATATCTTGGGACAACTCACACAAAGCTATCTGATCCCAAACTAAGCACAGCTTGTACTATGGAAACCAGACAACCGGAAATAAACATACATAGATATTTCTAAATACATACATATTATAGATAAATAACACCCAGACACAGAATAAACCATCGAGCTCATCACACAAAGTTTTATCCTGGGTGGGGATCGAACCCACGACCTCTTGCGTAGCAGTTGGATACACTCCCACCGCGCCACAGAGGCAGTCTTCAGTTTAGGTATTAATTATTTTCGCAATAATCATAATGTCAAAAAATAATCAACCTCTTATGACAATATCTGTAATGTTAGCTGACAAATGATGATTATAATAAAACGGCTTTGCCTTAATGTGATGTTATTATATTACATGGGGTACTGGATGCTCATCCTTTGGTTGCGTAATCGTCTATCACGACACCATAGGCAGTAATGGGATGGCATAATTTATCACCAACGAAAGTGTACGCGACTTATCAGATACTTACCTATATTTAATTAAATTAATATGTGTTTGATTATACATACGTTTTATGTTGCGATAACAAACAAGCAAACCGCCTGTATTTTATCGTCTTGTACACTTTTTTACCGTAGCCTATTAAAACCAGCATCAGAACTATATCAAAATGGAACCCTTATAGTTTCGCCATATCAGTTTGTCTGTCCGCAGTTTTGGTCAGAGACTGTTAGTGCTAGAAGGCTGTAAATTTGCATGGATACACATATTACTTACGCCGACAAAGTGAAAGAAAAAAAAGATTTTTTTCTTGCACTTTGTCGGAGAACCATTTTTTTTAAAGTACCTCCCGTATATGTAAAGTGGGGATGTAATTTTTTTTTTTCGCCTACCCCATTGTGTAGGGTACCATTAGATAGGTATTTTAAAAACGTTTAGGGGATTGGGAAGACTATTTTTAGATTTAGGGATCCATTTGTTAAATATTAAGCTTTATAGTGCTAATTTTTGTTAGTCAAATGTCCCCCCCCATGCCAGCTAAATCTTTGGTATGATGTTGGGTATGTTAAAAAAATGATGGTAGTAATATACATAGTTAAATTAAAAGGAAAACCAGCGCAGCTAAGAAGGCTTTACAAGTTTATGAGTAACAGCTGATCAAATGAGAATTAACAAAATTGTCGTACATTCTATTGAAAATTATGTTGTTTTTGTATAATAACAGGAAACCCACTTCTTAAGCCGCATTATTGGACAGGGGGGGGGGGGGAACTACGGAACCCTACATTTTACGTGGCCCGACATGCTCTTGCCTGGTTTTTATAATCAATAATAATAATAATAATAATAATCATATCTTGGGACAACTCACACAACGTTATCTGATCCCAAACTAAGCAGAGCTTGTACTATGGAAACCAGACAACTGATAAACATACTTATATATTTCTAAATACATACATATTATAGATAAATAACACCCAGACACAGAATAAACCATCGTGCTCATCACACAAAGTTCTAAATAATTTATAATGTATAATTTGCATCAATCCTCTAACATGATGTATAGTATATTACTGACTTATAATGTTTATAAAACTTGACTTAAGGTGCACGTTAAGTTTTATAAACATTCGAGCATTGTAAAAAATATCGATTTGAAAAGAGAGGTCGCGAGTTTTTATTGTCATCTCATTTTAGAATCCCGATGTATCACAAGAATTGTTTGGCATCCTAAGTGAATAAAAAAAAATATTTGTTTTTGTTTTCATTCATCCTTGCTCAAGTAAAGTAATAACACATAGTTGGTCGAAACAAGCAATAACTCTGCGTGCACGGCCGACCGTAGTCAAAATCTGTATCTTGGCCGTTTCGTAACAGTGACCTGGACACTCCTATGGATTTTTAACAGAAAATATTGACTAAGTAGTATTAATTTTGTACCAATAGTGTCTCGAGAACGGGACAGACAAGCCACAGGTTTTGATTACGAAGTAGGGTTTATACGGAACTTAAGACTAGGATTCACGCAGAACGCTATACTTCATGATGAGAATTCAAGAGAATGATTTAGGCGTTTGGATTTCCATAAGATCTGATAGCTTTTTTAGACTAGTAGCAAATTAACCTACTCCTCTTGGCGTCAATTAAAAGGAAAATGTTTTTGATGGGATTGGTGTGGGATGTCTCAGAACACCTTAAACAAGCAATGTCTCTCTGTGCACGGCTCGAAAGAGATTTGTATAAAGCATTCCTATACTCTCAGTGTCTTATGATAAAACGCACGTAACACCAAATATACGACTACAAATATCACTAACATTGACAGACTGTTTTAAGACCAATAATTACCTGAACGATTGGTGTCTAATTTGGCGATTCTATTACCATGATGGAGGCCGAAACACAACAACAATCAAATCGACTTGATTTATTTAAAGCACCTGTCCCACCGCTGGCGATGAGGAGAAGCGATTTTATCGCTCAAGAAACGTACAAAGAGATGCAGTATAAAGTGAGTACTCGCCGGCAGTGTGAACGGTCAGCAATCAACTACTTATTTGTTTAAATGGGATCTACATAAAACTGTTTATTGTAAATGCCGGCCGTGTAAAGAAAAGAGATGCAGTGTAGAACGAGTACTCGCTGGCAGTGTGAACGGTCAGCGATCAACTACTTATTTGTTTAAAAGGGATCTACATAAAACTGTTTCTTGTAAATCCCGGCCGTGTAAAGAAAAGAGATGCAGTAAAGAACGAGTACTCGCTGGCAGTGTGAACGGAGCGATCAACTACTTATTTTTTTAAAAGGGATCTACAATAAAACTGTTTCTTGTAAATCTCGGCCGTGTAAAGAAAAGAGATGCAGTATAGAACGAGTACTCGCTGGCAGTGTGAACGGTCAGCGATCAACTACTTATTTGTTTAAAAGGGATCTACATAAAACTGTTTCTTGTAAATCCCGGCCGTGTAAAGAAAAGAGATGTAGTATAGAGCGAGTACTCGCCGGCAGTGTGAACGGTCAGCGATCAATAACTTATTTGTTTAAATGGGATCTACATAACTAAGTATCGATAAAATCGCTACACGCTCTTTCACTGTAGGTGGGACGGATGCCTAAATACTGTTTTATTATATATCAGGGTGCGCTAAATCGACAGCTAAATCCATATGGGCATATGGATTTAGCTGTCTGTGTCTCATAAATAACATGAAATGCATATAAAAAATACAGTCGAATTATTAACTGACTATGAAAAAAAAATGTACCGGAACAACTGGCGCCTTTACCTCAAGTTGTAAGCCCTGGCTCCGTGAACTCGCTGCCGTTTAATAGACTATCCAAACTTAGCTCGTTTCTACATAACTTTGGATAGTTCGCTATTCGCGCTTAGGGAACCGCTTATTACGGAAATACGAAAAGGCTCCTGGCTACTGAATGTACTATGTTCTAAAGATATCTTTACTTGAATACCTAGATAATATGTTATGAGCGTAATATAATCGTTGCAGTGAGATATTGCGAGTGTTTACAGTAATACTTTCATTACGTTGCCCAAAAGATTATGGGTTCCATTCCCGCACTAGACACCACTTTGTGTAATCCGTATATTGTTTTCTGACTATTAGTGGGTACTTTGTATCCGTGACCTGTTGATGTTTGTAAAATCCCCCACGACACAGGATTTATTTGTTTTTTTTTTTAAAGATAACTGGCTATGTAGGGTTGCGAGTCCTACATAACTAGCTCTCCAGTTAAGCTTAATGGCTTGTGTTAGAAGTGGGTCACGTCGGTAGTATAATAGGTAGGATTCGAACTTACGACCTCGCGATTACAAGTCCGATGCCTTTGCCTAATAGCTACGTACTGTTATTATATTTAAAAGATTTTTGGAACGAAGTTCCTTAAGAGGCGTTGCGGAGGGGTACCCTAGCCTGCAAAAAACGTCCGTAACGTTAAATAAAAAGCGTAAGATTTTCGTGTTCCCCGAAAGGATTTTAAATTGAGAACACAAATGTGAGGACGATGAAATGACACCGATCTTTTGTATGAAGAAAAATGTTGTTATTTTTCTTCTTTTCTATTCTTTTTTTTTTTCTTTTCTTTTCTTTATAGGTTGAGGCTCTGAAACCAAGGAAGCTGAGCATGCAGTTTGTTTGTTTTATTTATTGAGGTAAAGAATTGTATTCGATAAAGAGAACCGGTATATCCTAAGACCAAGTCTTTTAATTCACCATGGGAATCTAGCGTTGATTGATGACCCCACCAATCAACATTTAGTTTATTTCACTTAACTAATCTGTATCGGTCCACTGTTGGATATAGACCTTTCCTAATTTACGCCTCAACATCCGGTCCTCCTCCAGCCCTTTAGTTGATTTTCATTTAATAGAAGCGGCGGTAACCTAATGGCTAAGGCTAAGGTCTCGCAATCGTGAGGTCGCGGGTTCGAATCCTACCCATTATACTACCGTCGTGAACCCACTTCTAACACAAACGCCTTTGAAATAAGCTGGAGCGGTTAACAAGGGGTATAATTACTTACAGCATTTTATACCTAATATTTTACTTAATATTTTCGTAATAATATTTTGCGTAAAAGCCCTCAAATTCAATGCTAGTCACGATGTAATCCGAATACTTAATTTTTGAGGCCATCGTTTTATGTTTTACCACGAACGTCTTATTGATTAATGAATACAAATAATCTACCTAGGTATTCCCTTTTCAACACAATTATATCGTTTCGGTAGTGCAAAGAATATGAAGAATATTTTTGACTTTAAACCAAATCAATATCTGCAACTGTAATACTTTTATTGTAAGTGTTGAGTACATTATTTTTAATGCCCCAACGCAAAAACGACAAGGTGTTAGAAGTTTGACGTGTCTGTAAGTGGCGTCGTAACTCCCGAATGTATTAACCGATTTTGATTTTGATATTGTTGTTTGAAAGGTGAATTAGTCAGGAGTGTTCGTTCTCAGCTATGTTTGATGAAAATCGGTCCAAAGTGGCCGCTGCCATAAAATGGCGGATCACATATTTTTTCACAACTCCCTCAATATGGGTATCTAATTAAAGGACTTGACTAGTATAACACTATAATACACTATGACAAATTTCAAATACAAGATGGCCGCCACCACAAAATGACGAAATACATTTTTTTACAACGCCCCGAGAATAGGTATTAAATGAAAGGGCTTGCCTAGTAGAATAATGTATGTACAATGTATTGAAAGGAAATTAACTAAAGAAATAAACACTAAAATCTTGAAAATTATGATGTATCTTTATCACCCGCGCCGGCCACGGAGACGCTATATGCATTTGGGGTGTTTGTGTGTGTCTGTTACTATTTTTCTCGGAAACGGCTTTTTGCGTTATATGTATAAGTCTTACTCCCGAGCATGTGCGGGCGCTACAGTTTTCGGTTCGTTTTTAGTTAGGTTTTAACGTTACAGACCGCCAGAGGGCGCTACAGTTTAGCTACACATGTTTGTTTCTACTAAACGGTCTAGTTCATCTTTTTCTTATTAAAACTGATTATATAATAGTTCCGTTTCATAAATGTTTACTTTCTACATGAGTATCTAGTATATTTTGTGAGAAATCTCAAAAAAGTTAAAAAAAAAACAAAATCGAGAAAAACACCAAGGGCGGCGGCGTAAAAAGAATCCAATATGTTTTTACCCCCTGTTAGTCAGAGGGTTTAAAAAAAAATGGTAATTAATCTAAAAAAATCCCCTCTGTTAGTCAGGGGGTTTAAAAAAAAAATCGGGACTGCCATTTACTACAAGTTATATCTTCAATTCTGTGTGTGTGTGTGTGTGCAAAAATAATGTGTGCTTAAAACAACATTCAAATATGTAATACCACCTGTATTATCCTATAGAACTAATTACCTGTTTACTAAAAAATAATCAAATTAAATTTTATAATCCGCCGACTAATTACAGGAGGTAGGTAAGTAACAGAAGAAAAATCGTCGAGGTCTACAGGACTAACAACGTTCTGTTAATAATAATTTTCAATGGAATTTGTACGAAAATGTTGTAACTTCACATTTATAAAGCCTCCTTAGCTGTGATAATTTTCCCTTTTAATTTCATTATATATACTATTATTTTTTTTACATAGTCAACATCAAAGCTAACAAGGGGGGAGGGGGAGAATCTAACAAAAAAATGCATTTTAAAGATTAATATTTCGTAAACGGATCCCTAAATCTAAAAATGGTCTTCACAACCCTTAATAATTGTTTCTAAAATACCTATATAATGATGAGAACACGACAGGGTAGGCGAAAAAAAAAATCACATCCCCACTTTACATAGGTACCCTCAAAAAAATGTCTTTTAAGATTTTATTCTTTCACGTTGTCGCCGTAAGTAATACGTGTATTCATGCAAACTTACAGACTTCTAGCACTAACACTAAGCTAAGCTGCGGATGGACGGACGGACTTTAAGGGTTCTGTTTTGCCATTTTACAGACACAGTTTTAAAAGAATTTTATAATCGTGGAGAAAAGATTATCTTGTAAAGTATATTTGGACCAAAAAAACAGAAATGACCTTTGCGATACAGAACCATTTTAATTACAGGTAAGTACAGTACTCCAAAAGTAATAATGCGCATAGAAATCTTCGGAAATCTTCGTCATTGTTCGGCAACGGTCGTATTACCCGAGCGTCGAAAGACGATATTTATATAGAGTGGTTAAGAGCAATTTCTCTATGCCTAATTTTATATATTATGTGTTTTGTGCTAAAACAGATTTGATTTACCTGTAACGAAATTTGATTCGATAATTCCATGTAAGTAAATAGCGAAAACGCTACAATCATTGTTGGAGTGATTAGTTTTCAAGTGTCTTACCGAAGTTGGTGTAATTATGGAGGAAAAGGTTTAAATAACATAAGGTTTTATTAGAAGGAGAAAAAAACGTTTTCAAATAGAGGTTTACATAAAATATAATCAAAATCTCAGTTCAAATTTGTTTACAGCACTAATCATTCCAGAAAAATAATACAATTATAAAAAAATTAATCAGAATCGAGGAAGACCTCTATTCCCGACATCGCAGATTCATCAGAAGTTTCATTATGCTCTTGTTCATTTACACTTTCCTCACTGCTATCACCTGTGTAAATAATCAGTTTATCGGAATAACTATCGATTCTTGGCTCAAATTTTCTATATTCATCTTCGCATTGAACCGCATGATCAGAAACTTTTTTCCATTCTTCTGGTCCTATTTTATTGATTTTTTCTAATATAGCATCTTTAACTGACGTCACAGTCATTGCAATATTTCTCTTGGCCACGTGTTGCTTTATTTGGGACCAAATATTTTCAATAGGGTTAAAATCGGGATGATATGGTGGCAATCGTATAATTTTATGCCCATGTTCCTCCATTATACGGTCAATGGCAAATTCTGTGTAATTTTCTTTGTATCTTTGTATAATTTTATACAAATCGGGTTTCAGTTTCTTTGGGTCATGCGGAATGTTGTGTTGTTGTAACCAAGCTGTCATTTGTGGTTTAGATGTGTTTGAGTTTGGTGGTTTCACAGACAGCTTATTATGATATGGGGCGTTGTCTATTACCAACACACTATTAGGAGGCAAGTTGGGAATCAATTGATTGCGTAGCCAAGTTTGATAACGTTCCGCGTTTATTTCTTTATGATAGTCACCTTCTGAGTCGACACATTTATGTAACATTAGAGCCCCTGGGACGAAGCCTTTTTCATTGCCTGCGTGTACAATAATTATTCGCTCTCCTTTGGAAATGGGTTGTTTGATACCTTTTTTGTTGCTATCTTGCCAAGTTTTACCCTTAGTATGTGATGTGTGCACATACGACTCGTCCATAAATACTATGTTTCTACCAGAACTCCTCAGCTGTTGTATTTCTCTGAGATATTTGATCCTTTTTAGGCGTATATCATGTTTTTCCATAAGTAATTGTCTGTTATTATCAGTTTTCAGAAACCTAAACCCCATGTCTTTCAAGATCAACCTTAAAGTCTCGGCACAGCCTTTGAAATTAATAGCTTCGATCAACTTTATTCTTAAATTATTTACAGTTGGGAGTTCTTTCAGCGTCAATTGAAAATTGTATATCATATTACGAATAACACAGTAGTCGAAATCATCAAGTACCAGCCGAAATCTACTTTTAGGTCTTCCTTTTTTCGGTGTAGAAAATTTCTTTGATTGATTATGTTTTTTTTCGTTTAAGATATTACTCAAAGTTCGTCGCGAAATTCCTGTAGCTTTTGTAACACGGTCTTGAATTTTTTTAAAATAACCATCATGGTCTCTGTTGAAAACATTGGCTTCATTTAAGAAATAAAGGTACACATTAAATACCATTTGCCGTGCTTGTGAATTAAGCGGTTTTCCACGTTTAAATTTATCCATTTTGGAAGAATTCGTCTGAAAGAAAATGGCATGGGCAGAGTTAGGTATATATTTTTTATGCATGTTTATCTATTTATTTAATTTAAATAAATCTCATTTTTTAAATGTTTTTCTAGTACTTAATATGTATTTAATGTAGGTATTTTATTTTTTTAATATTAAAAAAACGTGAAATATGTTATTTATTTTCCTTTTTTCAAAATATACTATTTAAATCTGAATAAGCTAATTAATGTTGAAATTATATTTACCAAGAAGGGTGTGTAATAGCAGCTCTATATATTTCCACAAATAGAGAACACGTGCAGTCACTACCAATATATAAAGACGACTGACAGACATTTCGCTGACCGGCGACAGCTGCCGAACGCCCGATTTGTTTTCGATTGTGCACACATGATATTGACTCCTATCTCTTTTAAACAAGGTGCAAAATGCAAATGCCTTGTTTAGGGCTCTTACGATTCCATGATTCGAGTGTTTCCGGGAATACGACAATTAGCGAAGATCTGCATGTGCATTATTAATTTGGGAGTACTGTACTGTGGTGACTCAATGGCGGCCAAGCAGATCGAGATATCTGCGAGCTTAAGCAATGTTACCACTGCCGGTCAAAAGATGGGTGACCGTTTTCAATCATTGTCAAACCCCTCAGTACCTCGGAGCACACTTTTCACCGTCGGTCCTGCGCCATATCTCTCTCCGGTTGTGTCGGACTACAAGAGTGAGGGAATTGAGTGTGTACTTGTGTCTGCGCATACACTTGTGCACTATAATATATCCTACGTAGTTGGCTAGTCTCTAATAAGATTGGCCGCCGTAGGAGATCATTATAATTAATATTATGGTAACTAGCCTCACTATGCAGCATGTACTGGCCATAAGTGAATAATGTATTACTATTAATGTTGCGTACGTTAAATATTATGAATAATGAACAATAATCAATTAAAACAGAGAATAATTAATAATCATTTTTAGGTGCAACTTTTGTGGTTTAGAGACACAATCAATATTTAACAATTCAGAGAACTGATTGAATTCGGGTTTGTGATTAAATGGTTCAACAATTATTTGCAGTTAGATAATAAATTAAATTATAGAAGTTCAGTCATCTAAATACACACATAAATATTTTAACTGGCCTATTTATCAGAGGTCGTGAGTTCAAATCCCACACGGTATACCACAATTTGTCATTCCTTAACGCCGCTTTGGTTACATAAGAAATTTTGTCAAAACTAGTACACTTAGACTACTCAGTTAAAACAAAGTATACTTACAGCCATGTTCGCTTCAGTAAATTGAAAAGGTGTGTCAGGATTATTGTCCTTGGAATCTCTGTGGACCACCAAATCGTCGGAAATTAATTTGGGTGTAGTATAAAACTTTCTGATGCAAGAAATCTGAAAATAAAGAGCAGATATCGATTTGTGAAAGTTGGCATATAGCTTGTTAATTTGAAGTTTTTTTGACGTGAAAACGTCTTATAAATCGATGACAGGTTGCACTAACGAAAAAGTGGCTAAAAAAAGTCACGTTATTGACTGGTTGCTAAGCAACGCGAATGGAGATTTCGCCTGCTGATAGGCTGAAGTATTGAAGCCGTCGGGCGCATGCGCGCGCATGTGCGTGGAAACACTTAAGCTGTCACAGGCATGGTACAATGCCATCAATGTTTTCTTATGACGTTATCATGTAAAATTATCGTCCATAAACCGACTTTACAGGCAACCATACAACGCATTTGGTACTTATAGCCGTAGGTGCTTGTATTTTGACAATTAAATGAACCTGGATGACCGAGCCTGGCTCGGTATTTTTTTTAAATGACTTTTCTAAAAATGAAACCTTCCGGGTCTCATCGTCCCCGTTATGAAAATCATTGGAGCCGCTGCTGAGATTCAGATTAAATATATATATATATATACATATTAAATACCTACAAGAATTGTTCGTTTAAAGATATTAGATTTACATTGTCTTATAAAAACCACATTTTTTTTTTAAATGTAATTTTGGTAAACTTATACCTAGTAGGTTATAGATTAGTAATCAGCTACAAAGTATCATACCTAAGTACAAAACCCACTCGAGTAAAGCCCACAAAATGTAAATAAAATTGTTGGTCAGAATAGTGTGCTAGAAACATCATGATAATAGACCAATAACGTCCCTAGTATCCGAACCCTAATTCGGCAAAAAATGTGATTTTATCTTGTCAAGGAATAAGGCGCGCGTCCACAAAAGTTAATGGAAATTCTTGGTAATAACCCCTAACCAGTAGATATGGACCATTACAGTAACATAAACAGAGAGAGATGGAGCAGAAATGTTGTCTAGGCGTATCATTCCGTTTATGTAGGGAAAAAAATAAAAATGCTCTTCAAAATAGAAAACTAGACGTTAAGCTAGTAGAAACTACAGTAAATTATTGATATTTTTGTCCCTTGGTATTAGGAGGTTATATGACAAGCCTAACTGCTTGTATGTCATCTTAATAGTTCAATAATTGGTTAGGTTCAATTAAAAGTACCCAAGGATACATAGATTATCTGTCGCCTGCGGCTTCGCCCGTGTAGTTGATTTTACCCCCTGAAGAGTTGATTCATCGCTTTCGATCAAAACGCTGAAACATGTGTTTCTTTATTCTTGATCTTTACTTTAAAACTGACAGAGTTTTATTCAAATTTGCAACCTGTATTACAGCCCCATATTTGTATCAACTCAACTCATGTTGAGTTGATTTGACACAAATGGTTAAACACTTGTTTATTTATTTTAAACTAAAAACCAAATACAACATTTCAAATATCTTATTGAGTTAATCTTCAAAACTTATGGAGTTTCATACAAACTTGCGGGAGTAAGCTATATATTTAAATACTAATGATCAAGATATATGTAGATAATACTTTGGGACCAAATAAATTCCTCAAAAGAAGACTTTAATATCTTGTACGAATAATACACGAGAGCCAATATAAAAGTTAAACCGATTATCTCGGACCTCGTGTATTCGAAATTAACTTCCTTTGACATTCCATGCATAGAAATTCGCATAAAGCCGAGTAGGTACTTCCAGTAAAATTTTAGTTACAAAGTACCTACTTGATTAAATTAAAGTACTCAGACTAGATATTAAAGCTCCTATAATTTATATATCTATATCTGTTAGGGAATGCACATTTATACTTACATTTCGAAGAACATTTTTCGATTTCAACATATTTATTATTTAAGATATTATTGAGCCTCTGAAAAATCGCTGAATTAAAGTATTGACAGATGTTATTTTCATAGAGAATAAAGAATTAGACAATTAGGATGACAGTAAAATAAATGATAGAATGATGGACCTATACTTATTATAGTCTATGAATGTAAGGTTGCCTGTCTTCCAAAGCGGAGAGGAGCTGTGTCAATATATATTTTGTCTACATTAGTGAACAGGTATTTGAAAACTAGTTTAAAAGTTACACAGTTAAAACTTGGAGCGGAGAAGCAAAGCAGAGAAGTGATAACACTATATCGTATTTATTCCTCGCTTGGCGCAGTTGCATCGCTTAGCGTCAGTACACAGACAGCCGGCAACTCCGCTCCTCATTACTTCAATACTCTACTCTACTGCTTCTCTTCGCTTTGGTGGACAGGCAACCTAACATTACCACGATAGATTTGAAGCGCCCAAATATTGTACCAACAAGTGTAAGTTTTAAAAATATTAATAACTTAAACGTATTATCTTCTAAGGATCAAATGTAGCATCAATCAATCGCTGCAGATCAAACGCTGATTTTGTAGTATTTATGCATAACACAAGCATTCCGAAGATATGTTTCTACCAATATACAGAAACAATCATTAACAAATTCTACTTACCACTCGTAGCAGTAATCTTTCACTTTATAGCTACAGGTGCTACGATGCTACGAATACTCGTAGCGGCTCTTATTAGAACACATTTCAATCCATTTTATTCTTTCTTCTTTTATACAGACTACGGCAGGTAATCTTATCGAAGAATTAAGCCACTAAAGGCTTTAACTATTGGAAACTGTTAAAATTATTCCACAAAAAATAATGAATCATTTTACTTGCCTAGCATGACTAAATCACTTATTAAATAAAAACTTACCTACTTCAAAACTGTTTATATATGTCTGAAACATTGTAGATAAATACGTACGTAGCTACTCATAATAAAGATAGTATATAGTAAGTACTAAAAAATAAAGATCCATCCTTTTCTATAATATACCCAAACGGCAAGGAAATTTAATAACTATCACGAAAATTTAGGCAAACATCCCAGCCATAACATAAAACGATGTCGCAAACTAATGTACAAAACATTCTAAACATCGCCCACCCGAATATGTTTGGGTTACTTCGTAATGCCGCAAGAAAACATCGAGGAAAGTGATTCCAACAAACTAAAAGTTGTTACCAGCCACCCAATATTAACGGATATTGGAAAAAGATGGTAAAAGATGGCAGTTGCCGGATCAAGGCTAGTAGGCACTAATATTCCCTGGATGCAATATCGAGGTTCATTGCCATAAAACCGCTCGAGGCGAATATCTTGGGTACGATATTGACCTCATAGCATTTCGCCGAGAAAGCAGATATCTGAGGCAATTTCAACATCGTAAATGATGTTTATCGTGGCAACCCACTGACCCTCTACCTATGATCACTTGTCAAATACCACTGTATCGCTTTCCGCACACGTATTGGAGGCATGTGTAACTAAGCTGTTTTGTCGTTATGTACATCAATATATTTACATACTACGTGCGTAGGCGGCTATATTGTATCAAAATATTATATTGGACGTATTATCTCTTGGTCAAACATTAGTACAGGATACAAGTGTATCTTAATTTCAATAATGTAGCCGAGTCAATATTTGCGTAACATTTTATTAAACTGTAACTTGGGAATGTAATGCCTACTATTATTATTCTGTTACTCGGGTTTATTAATAAAGCAATAGTTGAACTGAAATAATAACATTTCTGAATCAGACGGATGGGGTAAAATTATGTTTAAATATTTCATACGAATTATAATTTTGTTATATTAATTTGGATTGTATTAGAAAGAGTAATTGCAATGCGTAGGTATTAATTAAAATTTATAACTTTCTGCACAAAGTTCTGTAACTTACTTATCAGTATTTTTTTAAATACTATATTATTTTAAATATCATAGATTACTATTAGCTATTGCTCTCAGCTCCGTCTACGTATCGGTTATCGGGTATTACGTTAAACAATCACCTTCATCGACCATCAAAAATCGGCCCAATTGGATTAGTCGTGTAACCAAACAGACGCATAGACTTCGCTTACATTCATGTTCGTGATACATTTATTGCATCAATAAAAATATTAAATGCGACATTGTCTTAACTAATCTATATTCTATTTGATAGAGCAACCGAGCTATGGCCCTTGAATCATGTTCTATCGTGCTAATTCATGACAGAATATCCATAGTGCGTGATGTAAATGCTTATTATTGTGTTCATTCACTTGACCGCCATCGTATTCGCGGGTATAACGTAAAAAGTTATTCGATTACTTTTAAATCATACTTGCCTGATAATTACATGAACTAAAATGACATTTTAACTGCAATGTATCAAAGTGCTTCAACGTCATCTGTCAAATAGATATTTTCATTCCAATGTACAGCTTGACGTAGTCAGCTGCATTCGAGCCGAGATACTCCATCGAAGATATCACATTTTTGAGAGCGCATAAAATAAGTACTTATCTATCTATTGGATATTTTCAACGATGTTAAAACCATCTTTGCGTTTGATCTCTTCTTATCTGGTTTCTAAAGATCAAACTTGACTCGGTGCTGACGTGAATTTAAATGAAAATTATTTTAAACATTTTAGTTTTCATCGTAAGATAAGAGGTTATTTATAACTTGATTCATGTTGATTTAAAAATTAGTAAGAAATTTAATTAAATTAGGATTTTTAATTGCTTTTAATTTTTGTATAGGCAGTGGAACTCAAACTCCGCCATACATTATGTTGCAGACATCGGACCTTTGCCTAAACTGGAAGACTTCATTTTTTGTGTGTTTCTTTGCTTTTATTTTAGGCATTGTAATAAAAATGAAGGTCTGCATGTTAATGAGTAATAAAGTCGTACGGCCCATTAGCGTCTGAACTCGATAAGTAAGCAATAACATCAAATGTTCGAGGAAAAATCAACGCTAAAATTTGAACGACAAATTTAATTTATTGTTGACTGCGGCGTTCGTTAGATTGAAACGAATTTTCAATCGAGCGACAAAAATATTCAGCGGCAATTTTAAACGCAACCGGTGAGGTGATTCGTTAACACGTCTGCCTAACTTTTGATTCAAGAATATTCAAATGAGCGATTTCCTAAAAAAGCTTTGGAACTTTTTTGTGAGAATTTTCAAATTCGAAATCGGGAATTTCTTTTGAATTCAATCTATATACGTACTAATGCAGATATATATAATGAACTGATAGATCAGAAACGTGACTCTTGATTGCAAATTCGACATTGATTCCTGGTTTCTGGGTTAGGTTTGGACTTGAAATGGAAAGGCTTGCTTGAGACCTTTTTGCAAAAGTTAAAACTCGCATTATTAATAGTACCAAACACGATATTCTACTATAGTTCACTAAACTCTCGATCAGCTATATATTTAGATTATCCTGCCAGCTGAAAATGATTACAAAAAAGCAAATTAAGCGTTCCACTAACCTAAAGACGGTCATCGCAAAAAACAAGTGTGAATATCCTAAGTAAGAGTAAAGGTATACCGTTTTAGTGTTGCGGGAAACTGTGGGATTTTCATTTCCTCTAAACGCCGCAATTCGCTTACAAGGCGTACCTTTTTTTATCAAGTAAGGAGATTGGTGTACCTTAATCATAAAGTAGGAATTTGGAAAACATGACTTGGCGAATTTGGATTAAATGGACTTAACGCTTGAAAAAGCAATTGTTTTCAATTCACATTAACATTTTAACAGAAATTGAAAAAAAATGTTTTAGAGTAAAAATAAGTAAAATAAATAACCTTTGCGAAAACAATAATCGCCCCACAGTTTTATAGAACAAAACAAGATAATCAGATATAGAGTACCCGAGTACCCTTATCATGTCCTTAAATGGATAACATTTCTTAACTTATCTTCGATATCGCTTTAAATTGAAATTCACGTCAATGCAACCAGACAAAATACGCCGACTAATGCATCAACCTAACTTCTCTTTGCCTCATGGACTAAAAAAACACACAAGATTTATTGCCCGTGGACATACCGCGTGGTTACTATTACAAATAACTATTACATGTGACTTACAACGGAAAGAGGCTACCGTAAGTTAAATAATAGCACAGAGAAAATAATCACTATGTTTTAGTTCTAATGTTTACAGAATGACATTTGCAGAATGCCACGGCCCGTGCTAGGATAATGTCAATCTGCTTGACAAGGGACTAGCCTCGACTACACCAAGCTACTAAAGCCAGCTTTGAATGCCAGACCTGTTTTTGTACTACCCTCTTTTCAGTAAAAACTGATAGCAGTGTTCCATTTTCGTATGTTATTTTGTTCTAGATAAAACAGTCTGTAGAGAAGTCAGGGTTTTAGTAATTGATAAAAATAATTTTGAGGCTTTTGAATTAACGCTGTAATATTGATCTACAATATTGTTTAAAAGAAATTTTGTTTCATTTAAATCAATTGTTAAATTTACGTGAAAATTCATAACCATTTCTAATAAATAAAGTAGCGCAGCTATTTAGTGATTCACAAATTCTTCCAAATGATAGCGTAACGAGTTTCACTATTAATTGCTTGATGTTTATAGGATACGGGAAAGTTCTACCGTCAAGAGTGCCATAAACCTTTTAAGTGATATAAAAATATAATGGATACTTATAAAATTTTATAAAGCTGAAATGTTTGTTTGTTTGGTTGATCGCACTAATTTCTGGTATCACTAGTTCGAATTGAAAAAATATTTTTGTGTTGGATAGCCCATTTATCGAGGAAGGCTAAAGACTATGGCCTGTTGGTCTAGTGGTAGTGACCCTGACTGCTAAGCCGGAGGTCGTGGGTTCGATCCCCACCCAGGATAAAACTTTGTGTGATGAACACGATGGTTTATTCTGTGTCTGGGTGATATTTATCTATAATATGTATGTATTTAGAAATATATAAGTATGTTTATCAGTTGTCTGGTATCCATAGTACAAGCTCTGCTTAGTTTGGGATCAGACGGCGCTGTGTGAGTTGTCCCAAGATATTATTATTATTATATTAAATAAGATCAAGCTATGATTAATAAAACCGGAGCAGCAACGAAAAATGTTGCAAAAACGAGAAAAAATATTCCTTTTGAGAGCTTCCGTTGCGTGCGCTACGTAAACGGTTAAAGTTACACAACAATAATGTATGACAGATTTGTTTCTCTTGTAAATTTCTAAAAGAAGTTTTAAGGTTGACCCACTATAATCAAATTTGTTCCAAAATAATGCATTATTTGCGAAAGTATTTTAATAAACATGGTATTAACCCTTATCTAAATCGATAGGTACGTTACTCATCACAAATATTTAATTTTGAACATGAATGGTTTTACTTTATTTGATGTCAACGAATATCTTAGAAGATATCATAGTTTTAAAATATTACGCAACAAAATCAGGCGTGGATCCAGAGCTTTGTTCAGGCGAGACAACTATTGTCTCAAGTGGCCAAGTGTGAGTTGTTCACATGACAGGAGGGGCGGGCATTAGATTCAACACCGGTACATAAACCACTACCGCCGAGGGGAGGGGGAGGGGTGAAATATTCAAAATATATCAGTCCTGTTGTGTGCTTCTTCAGCCAATAAAACCATTTGTACCCCACTTTCAGGGAAAAATTCCCCGCGCTGGTAATGTTGTTGGCCCACTTAGCTGTAACTATTATACACAGACTATGTACTTGAACAACACTAGCTTGATGGCTACTTGTATACGAGAGAGCTTCGAAAGCCCGAAGTACTAAGAGTATACCACCAACGTATTAGCAGTTATTACCTACACCACCTACTTAGTAATTATTCTTCGCACACACACTTTAGACGAGAGGGTTATTTTGTCTACCTTCTAGATAGAAAGGCGAATTTATTCCAGCGTATTATATTTTACGTACGTTCCTAACATTAGACGTCATCCAACGATTAGAAATAAGAATTTCTTAGAAGTCGACAAAACCGGAGCTCTCGCGTAGTTTTAGATACAATCTAGGAATCATACATAGGTATTATTCTTAGATACGGTCTACATAAATAGTTAAAATTGGAATTTTTAGATAAAATAACTTTAATGATTATAAAAAAAATACTTAAAACCATACGTTCGTCATAATATTTTCGTCCACTTTAAAAAACCTTAGGCACTAACAAAGCTAAGAACTACCCCAATTAAACTGGCCATAAAATTGTTCAAAAGCAAGCTACGATGGCTAAGAGAGACACACATATACAGAAACACACACACACTTAATGTAGGTAAATCATCTTTCTTCTTTTGGAGGGTTTAAAATACTGCCAACTTACAGTATCTACTTGTAGCTCTATTTTGGGTGTAGGTACCCCTTCTAATCACTGACTTTTACACCGGCTCCACGTTGGCCCCAACGACATTTCCAACGCCACTCGTCCCAACGTTGGCGCCAATGCTATATCTTAGATCCACACGCTGGACGAGTGGCGTTGATTATTTTGGGGCCAACGTGTGGAGCTGGTTTTATAGCACAAGTACACTGGACCTGCTACCGTCAACAACAACAAGACTTTTATTTGATTTTGATATATGTATGCTAATTTGACATGTGGACGCTCATTTGACAAATTCCAATAGAAGTCTATACTTGTTTAACAACGGCCATTTCTCATAAATGTCAAAAATGTTCACAAGACGCGTTTTTTTTCCTCTTCTCTCCGATATTATTCGGTAGGAATAATGGCTCGCACATTTGCAGTTTTAAATTTATTTTGTTTCTAGTTTCCTTCTTTGACTCACAAAATCCATCGTTCTTGTCCAGCTATCAAGTATTTCTAGTATATTTTACACTATTTCACACATTAAACGTGGAGCTGTAAAAATAGCGACATGTCGGTTTGCCGCCATTTTTATAACTCCACAGGACATTTATTCGATTCCGGATAAGAAATTTCTGTCACTTTTTACGGAGTAGCCCTAGTAGTTTAAAAAGTAGCGTACTAGCACTTTAGAGGTATTTTTTAAGATAACTAACAGTTTTATATGTTTACATAATTACTTACGTATTTTTCCATAATCAAGTATTCGAACGCTGTAATAAAAAGGATGTTTATCTTTACAGAGAGAAATCTCAAAGCAACTGAATAACTAAGTTGAAAAGGTATAAAAAGTGTTACTTGGAGAAAATTCTATTGAAGAAAATATCATCTGGAAAATGTTTACGACAGCTTAGTACTGTTATTACTGCGACTTGGAATATTGGAATTTTAGAAAAAAAAGTAAAAGTAGTTATTTGCTTTCTATGATCTGTTCGGACTTTAACTAACTTTATATTTTGTCGAATTTAAAGGGAAGCTGCTTAAATCCGGGACCGAAATAATTTATGTCAGGGATTACGCTGACGCAATGAAAGAGAATCTACTAAAAGGACCCCAACATCAGACTCAGAAATGGCCGTCGTTTTTAGTTTTATTTCGTAAATATTTTTACCACTACTTTTTCTTAATAAATTGTTACAAAAAGTGCAGTATTCAATGTGGTTATACTTTTTATATCTATGTATAGAGTCAGTAGTATTTTACGATTAAGTCAAAGAAAAATTAACTTAAAACAATATGAACAAACTTGTACTTTTCTCAGCAGCTGTGATAGTAAAACTCCATAATATTCCAAGCTGTATTCAAACAAAAAAATCTTGGAACATTATTCGGAGACTGAACTGGTTACGAAACTCTCTTGCAAAATGGGAGTACTGGGGACGCAAAACGGTTCATTCCCTTTGTTTTATGAGACAATTAAGAAGCGAAGGGACGTCGGGGTGGCGCAAAGAGTAAATTTTTGTTCCTCGTAATAAAAGAAGCGAGAGCATTTAAATAGCAGATTGAAAACTCCTAACGATCTATGTTAAGTTCACGACGTAACAAGGATTTTTCGGTAAAAAAGGTTACGGCGCGGTAATTTACATTTTATTATCTTGTGGTCGGATTTATTTAAAGATGGCTCTATACTTCGTAACATCTGATATTGTATGACGTAACGTCAGCCATTTGGTACATATTTTATTAACCGCATTTTAATGTAAGTCTTTGTAAATTTACTGGGTTAAATTATTGGCATATTGACTGTAACTTATCTTGTTTATAACGCAACATTTACAGTGTATTTTTATACTAACTTAGTATATTTTTATACTTTCTCATTAAGTTTAAACCTCTAGTAGGTTATCAATGTTCTGTGGCTTAAGCCCATTTTGACAGATTTGATTGTATTTACTCGTAACTAAAATTTGTAAATGAAACTTCGTTATATTATCCAGAATATACAAATAAATATAAAAATATTTATCAGATCCAGAAGATACAATCATTCTAGTTTCCAAAGTTGTAATTATCTGCGTATTATGAATACGTAGGTACTTATAAAAGTGGCGCATATCTATGAGATTGGTCAGTATTTGACTGTTTGTTTGGGTAGGAACTTAAAAATACAATGATTGTAATAGTCACAGTTAACTTAAAAAAAAAAAAAAAAAAAATATGTTTATTTGTATCTAAAACATTTTTAACAATTTCATGATATGAGTCAAAACCGTTAAGTTACCGGAGTACTTGTGTTGGTTTTGACTCGCTCCTTCCCTTACATACAAAAACAGATAAATGTTTAGACCAATCTTAAGAAAAACATGAATATATGAAAATTATTGAATACAGAACTAAACTTTAACTTAATTTAATTAGTCTTTTAAAGAAAGTGTGTGTGTCTGTGTATGGGTTTGTGTGTGTGTGTGTGTGTGTGTGTGCGCGCATGTGCGTGTGCGTGCGTGCGTGCGTGTGTGTGTGTGTGTGTGTGTGTGTGTGACTGACCGGGTGAACTCAATATTATTAAAGTACCTAAGTAGTTTGGTAAGTATTTATTTGGTTACATGATTCGCTGTAGGATAAGTTCCGTTTCCTCATATGTTAGCGTTAAGAGCCATTCGAATAATGTTCTTTTGCATTTATATAATAACATGGGATAAATACTAAGGGTTTTATTCAATTTATTATAGATATATGTCGATTGTGAATTATACTGACGTCTAGCAAATACTGTTCGCACCCTTGTAGAATGTGCTACGATATCTTTACGTCTTTTGTCTAGATTGGTTTTCTTGTACTGAAGTGACTTATGCAATGTTAGGGTCACGTTCAAGATGTAGAGTTTTCTTACCGTCAGTAGACCACTAAGGCTGTATAGATCTTTTGTTGGATATCTGTAGGGTTTTTGATACATAACCTTAATAAGAGAGCGCTGGGCTCTTTCTAAATCAAGGAGTTTGGTTTTTGTGGCTCCTCCCCAGACGGGTATACAATATGTAATGACTGACTGAGTTAATGCCATGTAAATCCTATTTAATAACTGAGTCGACATTAGATGACGTAGGGTTTTAAAAATCCATATAAACTTTCTAACTCGACCCATTATGATTTCAATGTGGGGGTGCCACGACAGTCTCGAATCCACCATTATTCCCAAATATTTTGTATTATTTAGTCTTTTTATAGTTTCGCAGTTACAACTACGATCCAAATAATTTACACAAGAGTGAATTTTGATGTCGAAGTCTATACCAGGTTGGGTTCTTTGATTGGGAGTAAAACAAATGAAACTAGTCTTACTAACGTTTAGTGTCAGGAGATTAGTATTTAGCCAGTTAGCTACAACAGCCAAACCTTGTTCAGCGGAATTTTGTAATTGACTCCATGTAGAACTATGATAAACAAGAGCAGTGTCATCTGCGTAGGAGAATGTGCGCCCGCTGCTATCTTGTAATGTGCACAAGTCGTTGATATAGATCAAAAACAACGTTGGGCCGAGCACACTCCCCTGTGGCACACCGAAGGTCACGTTTTCTTCATTACTTATTATATTAGCCAATTTGATTTGTTGTACCCTACCCTCAAGATAACTTTTGAAAATAGAGAGTGCCTTATCTCTCACGCCTATGACCTCTAACCTGTGCAAAAGGATGGGGATAGATACGGTGTCAAACGCCTTTTTGAGGTCTAGAAATACTGCCATGCATTTATAACCCTTGTCAACATTAGCAATAATTTCAGTGGTCAAAGCGGTGATAGCGTCTTGGGTTGAAAGGCCTTTCCTGAAGCCGAACTGTGACTTTGATAAAATGTTGCATATATCTAAATAGTTTAAAAGTCTCTTATTTAACAACTTTTCTAAGATTTTCGATATCGCTGGTAGAACAGAAATTGGGCGGTAATTATTGACATCGCTCACATCTCCACCCTTATGCACAGGGGTCACTAGAGAGCGCTTGAAAACCGTAGGAAATATCCCTCTTTCAAAACATAAGTTAGCTAGCTGGCTAATTGCTGGAACCAGGAAATCCCTAGCCATTTTAAGGAACTTCGTGGGTATGCCATCCCAACCAGGTGCACTGTTAGAGTCCAGACCCATTATTATGCCATCCACCTCTTGTGGATCAGTATCCAGTAATACAAATGAGGGAGCTCGTGATGGAGTATTCCTGCTATTGAACGGCACATCAAATGGTGAACTAGATTTATTAATAATGTTTTCAGCTAGTTCTTGTCCTATTTGAACGAAAAACTGGTTGACGCGGTTTACGGAGTTAAGTGGATTTGGAGTAATCTGTAAGAGATGTAAATTTGAAGTTTTAGTAGATTTAAATTGAGTAATTTCATTGATTTTTAGCCATAGATTCTTAGGATTATTTTTTGAGTCTTCTATTTGTGTTTTGTGATATTGTCGTTTTAATTTTTTAATGAGATTGGAGCAGAAATTTCGAAAGCGTTTGTAGGTTATTTTTAGTATGATATTGTGCGCGTCATTTCTTAGCTGTACTTGCATTTTGTTTCTTAGTCTAATACATCTCAGAGCGCCTGTGGACATCCAGGGCTTTAATATTCGCGCACTGCCAATGACATATTTAGTCGTGGTGTTAGATAAAAGAGCCGTCCTAATTAGATCTATTAACTTATTTGCGACAATGTTTGGATCTTTATATATATTTAAAAAGGTCAGATCAGAGTTTAGGAGACAGTTTAGGGCGTTATCAAAATGAGTGAAATTTTTAGTCTTAGCTATTCTAGTTGGTTTATGACAGTGTTTTATGTATGATATGACCATAGCATGGTCTGTAATTGTAGAGTTCAAAACTGCGACCCAGGCTGAGCTATTAAATCTGTTTATTTTTAAGAAAACATGGTCAAGGCAACTATTTCCTCTAGTTGGAAGGTAGTGTCCCGAGAGAAGGCCATGTGTGGATAAAACATTTAGGTAATTCAATCTATTTTTACGTTGTTGAGAGGTTTCTTTCGGTTCAGGGATAAGATTAATATTTATGTCACCTGTTATAATTATTTTGTTACTTAAGTTAAGGCTTTCAAGATGAGACTGAATTGAGTTTATGAAGCTCTCCGCGCAGATGTTTGACGGAGAGCGGTAAATACCTAGGATAGTAAAGCCGGCTACGGTAACCTGCAGAGCAGAGGCATGTGTTATATTGATTTCTCTTATATGTGACTGATGGCAGTTTTTGATGTATACTACCACTCCGTCATTTTGATTGAGTTGGTTTAATGTTTGATAAGAGGTGTAATTGTTTAATAATGGTAAACTTCTGTTTGAATTTAATCTACACTCCGTTAGGATCATAATATCAATGTTAAATGTTAACTGGGCTAAGTTTACCTGTAAGTCATCAAAATTACTGTAAATACTTCTTATATTTTGGGTTAAAACAGTTAAGTTGGATTTATTTTGTTCTAATTGAAAAAAGGAGGGCAAATTTTCTATATTAAGTTTAGCAGAGTTTGCTGCTTCTGTATAGTCTATATCTTGCAATGTATTTAAGTTACTATCCATTTTGGAGGTTCAAATTTACACGCGGCCATGGCAGTATAACACTTACAGTATGCGATTTGAATGTTTTGAATGGTGAGTTCGGTACCTTGAAGCGTAGGTAAGTATGTTGTGTGAACGTGTAAAGTTTGTCTTTGTCTTTCTGTTTGGGGTGAGTAGTTGGGTACAAAGTGTGTGAAAGTGTATTGAGCATGCTTAATTACAATATTTTTATATTTTATCAAAAGTACAATTGTGAAACAAATTATCGGTAGAGTAAATATTAGTCACAAACTCTGAAGCAAATTATGTACCTGTGATTCACATTTAATTAGAATAACTGGCGAGTTTTCATCCTTCTTCACAAAGATTCTACCGAATTTTGTCCAACAAAATTTGTATTGCTTGGATTTAGCTAGATCGCGGGCCAGGAAGAACAGTCGCGATCCCTTAGCTGTCAGTTGTTCCGATATAAATATAGGGGAATCCTCGTTATTTGTGAAACCAAGGTGCTTAGCTTGAAGTTTGCTCCTATTTTTTATGTTATATGATTTGGTCTTCGATAATAGGTCACTTTTTAAAATAGTTGAACCCAAGTCTACGATAATAGGAGTATTTTTGACCCCCTCTTTTCTTCCCTTTAGTCTGAAAATGTCCCTTAAGTCCTTAACGTCTAACTCTAAATCTATGGTTTTTGAAAGGCACTGTACCATTTTCAGTAAATCTTCTCTAGTTTCGTGTGGTTTTCTTGGGGCGTTTTTTATTTCAATACAAGTTTTACGTGTGTTTCTCTGTAGATCCTCTATATTATCTTCTAATATGGCAATATATTCCCGATCCTTATTTCCCTGTATCTCTAGCTTATTTATCTTCTTACGAAGTTCCTCGTTCTGGCTAGATAGAAGCTCGATGGAATTTTCAATTTTGCAGTTTGTATTCTGAATTTCCTTAAGGTTTGTAGTGATAGCTTTTAGTTCATTTTGTTGCGCTTTCATGAAGGACGTGAATAAATCTTTCATTTCTTCCTTAAATTTACAAAATTCATGTGGCAAGTCCTCTTCCCGCATCCGTTTATTTCGTACAGAAATATGTTTTGGGGGTGTACTTTCAAGGGCCATTTTATCGATATCCGCGTCAGAGAAAGATTTATTCATGTTAAATAATACCTATGTGTAATTAACCGTAGTTAATAAACAAAGATTTCTTTCTGATCGTCGTAGCCGTTTGCAGAACTTATAACGTTATGTTTTCAAACTTAATCCGCCGAACCAATTTACACAAAAAACAACGGGTTGCATGTCGCACTCCGGGAGTGCCGGTAGAAGTGAAAACTTGAACATAATATTACATACTGATGAAATTTGAATAATATTTTTCGATCTGACTGACTGACATAAGAATAACAAAAAAATATGAATTAATAAATCACAAATAAAAAAAAACAAAAATTAAAATAAAAAGAGAAAAAAAATATCGTTACTGGGACTCGAACTGGGATGACCGCCCGATTTCCCACTGGAGCTAGCTAGCATTGTAGACGGTGTCGATATTTACTTTCGTATTCTAATAATATTGTAGCATTTTTTCATTGCTCTTCCTCCGTCTGACAAATTTTCGATCGGGTCACGTGTCCTGACGCCTGTTCAACATTTTTTACTCATCCCTAAAAGTGTACAACGTCGTTAAAGAAGTTTTCACTTCAAAAATTGGTATGAAGAGTTTGAGTCTCTGTAAAGAATATAGGATAGTTTTTATCCCGATAACCGACAGTCATGCGGGTTGAATCACGGGCGAAAGCTGGTTCATAATAATGTACCTACGAGCAAGACCACCGTACTGGAGAAAACGATATGTTTCTTTTAAATTACACAAACACCTTCAAATATGACAAGCACGTATACAAACTACCCAGTACCAAGTCTGGTTCTATCAAAAGGTTTCCACAAGATAATATTTTCCATTTTACTTGACTCGCATGCTTTGAGCATAATTTCATCGTACAATGATGTGCCACACAACATGTTTATCACAAAAAATAAAAAACTCTTTCTCTTTTCAAGGTGGTTAATGGAGTGGATATTTTTTCTGCGTTTCAACTAAAGCTTAAATAAATGAAAATCTTTTACTGTTTAGCAAAAAAATGCTTTTCTTTTTGCTAGTATAATATATTTTCGAGCGTGTTAGGCTTGTTTAATGTTGAAAAGAAACGATTTTTAACTGTAGCTAGTTTTCTATTACACTATTAAGTAGTAGGTAGGTAACATCAGTACAATTATATAAAATAATACTTATTTACCTACTTAATAATTTCAGAAAGATATCCATTTAAAATGCACTTTTGCTAACGTCAAGGCGCTTTCCCACTATATTGTAACGGTTAATTTATCGTCGGACGATTGTTGTATCTTGCTATTCCTATTATAATGACTGTCGTGCTAG
This sequence comes from Herminia tarsipennalis, assembly GCA_945859575.2. NCBI lineage: Eukaryota > Metazoa > Arthropoda > Insecta > Lepidoptera > Erebidae > Herminia > Herminia tarsipennalis. Next base: position 13,692,779 of record OX243836.2, on the reverse strand, counting down.
CCGTTCTAACAACCTGCCGTCACAGCGAAAATGTCGTGCACGACAGTTAATCGTGTCGCTCTATATGTGAACACCTCTACTTAAATACACACGCCACGGTGCTCGTGACACGATAATCTCTTGTCGCGACATAGTGAGAACGCGCCGTTAAGGTTGCTAACCCCCTTAGAGCTCGAGTTTCATGAAATCATTTCTTAAATCTGGTCTACTTTTTTCATGTTATTACTTACAGAGTTTATATAAAGTTTTCATTCGTTTTTCGAAAATGGATATAATAAAACAATATTTATTTATTTAACTCAATGCCACTTATGGTTTACTTCATTAAGCAAACAAAGCAGATACAACTATGTCGTCAAACCCAGCGACATTATTACCAACAATGACGGATGACTTTCCAAAATACCACTGACGCAAGAACTTACTAATAGAGACGTTACATGACAAATCCCCAACGATTTCCTTGCCTTGTCGCAGTCTTCCCCTTCAAGAACTTCAACAGTGTTGCTGCAGCAAAAAATATACTTTAAACATTTAGTAGTGCACTGAGCCGTTTGTTTTCAACTAAAACTTTTCCATTAAAAGTTTTGAATGGTTCCTTTATTTAGCCATTTAGAAATGTTGATATTATTTTATTTCTATTAAAAATAACTTAAAATTATAACTTATTTTTATGAAAAAGTGCAATAGTAAGCTTTTTTGCTATTGAAGTCGTTGTCGCTAAGCAGTGACCCAGTTTTATACTAAGTAAGTTGTTCACGTGTATTCAAAATCCACTTAAAGATATTTTGTAAAGAAATATTTTTCTTTGATGTAATTTCTTGATCGACTTCTATAGGCTTGTTATTTACATAAATTTAAAAGTTGGCAAGTTCAAAAAATGGGACTGTTTATAAGATGTTTTTAGTACATTCATTGGTATTTTAACGCAATACGAGTATTACAGTATTACATACCACATACCACAGTTTGGTTTCTTGCGATGAGGCACTCTAAAATGTGTTTGAAACCTTTTGAATAAGGGGGATGTACACAAAACGCATTAAGAAAGTTGTCTGCAAAATTTTAGCAATCTAGGTTGTAAGGTTTGAGCTGAGCGTTGGTAAGTAAATTAATGAGCTAGGATGTTCATTTTCTCAAGATGCCGATATTGATGTGCGTAAGAATCGTAGTGTTAACTCATCCCCTCGGTATTCTATTAACTTGCTGATTGCAAAGTTAGGTAAGTACATAATTTACTATAACTGTAGTAACCGATTGAATCAGGCGTCACATGGCTGAAATTCATCTTAAATAGATTATAAGCTATCTTAAGGGCATTTCCTTAATACTTCTACCGTGGTGATTTACAGGTCGAGGATGGGTGGTGGGATCCCTCCCAGGATGCCAAATGAGTAAAACGTCATACAATTTAAAGCTGGCTTGGTGCTGAGCACCTGCACTTAGTACAACAGTATTGTATTGATTTTCTCGTACGTATGTACAACAAGGAAATGCTTCACTAACGTATGCCTTTGTCTAGTACCTGGAGTGATGTCCCATGGGAAATGCAAAAACGTTTGCTTGCAGAAAGCCGTGCGATAACCCGATGTCCGACAAAACTGTATGAAAGCAAACAGAGTACATTCTAACTAATAGACCACAAGGAGTTGGAACGAATTAAACCATGTCCAATTATATCATTATATTGGACATGCTTTTAGTAGTAGTAGAATGTAGTAGGTAACATGGTCGTGTACAAAAATAACTTTTTACACGTCCATGTTGACTTTGATAAAATTTCGTAGATTTTCGTAGGTTTATATTATACAAAGTTTGTTCATTAATGCTTTGAACATTAGTTAATTATTTTTTTATCTTTTAAGACCAGTGGGTCTATTCACGTATTTAAAGCAGTGCAGTTACAGTACAGTTGCAGTTAAGTTTTGATTTAAACGGCGATTTTGTATTCTTGTAACTTTGGGATCGATCTCAAATACGCTTGCGTCAAGTATGCGTCTCGAGAGCGCAATAACGACACTAGTACGGTGCGCAAGCGTTTGTAAGATCGATCCCAAAGTTACAAGAATAGAAAAATGGCCGTTTAAATCGAAACTTAGCTGCAACTGAACTGTAACTACACTGCTTTAAATACGTGAATAGACCCCCTGGACAGTGTTATTTATTTGAAGTTAATGACGCTTATGTTACTACAGTAATTTTTAAAACGATGCTGTATTTATTTTTAATTATTTGGAACTCGTTTAAGGGATTTTCGGTTTCATAGCTTTGACATCAAAGCTATTGAGAAACGTTTGCCAGACCTTATTTTAAGATGGGAACAACGTCGTCGTTATCAGCTTTCCTAGAACTAATTAGTTGGTATCAATTAAATTTTACACAGAATAGAAAATTGATATTGTATATAGGTATAAATAATAATTAAAAAAAATAATTTGACAGCTAGAATGGTCGATAGATCTGATGAATCGATCATGGGTCCCACACAGAGATAGTAATAGTTTTCAAAGACTTTGACGTAGTATTTCCTGTATATGTGTTCCACTGCCCTATTCCCCATCTGTAGTCTTATGAGTTGCTTTTTAAATTAGCAAATGGCATTATATCTCTGTCCTAACATGTCACAGATTATAACACCCCCAGCTTAACATTAACGCGCTCGTTAAAAGGTTTTTGGTAAGAGCATGACATTTTTTTCAGACCCTCGTCAAAGTAATTCTATTACAAACTAATTAATTTATATTTTCACTACCCGCCCTCCCTACTGCGAGATGTGCTTTTTGCCTCACTGTTTATTCCCAACATATATTTTATAATCACAGTAACATCTAATGATAAAGATAACAATACCAATCAAATGCCTTAGCATCTAAGCGTATCGTTTCAAAACGGCGCAACTTTTTATAAGGGCAAATTCTTTTTAATTGTTTTTGTAAAAGTTAAAACAAAGTTTGTATGAATAAAAATAGAAAATCGGACAGTGAAGTGAAAAAATTGATTTAAAAATCTCCATATAAAAAGTTAGTGACACTGAGGCCTCATTTACGGAGGCGCCGCGCGTCGCGTGTGGCGTGGCGTCTCGCGTCAAAAAAGATGGAAACAAGATCCCCTACATAATTATATAATTTCATGTAGTCGGAGGCGCTTCACTTAGTTCATCGAGATTCATTATTGCCCTGACTGCATAAAATTATATAATTATGTAGGGGATCTTGTTTCCATCTTTTTTGTGCAGGTGTTTTTTTTTATATTTTTTTTCTGTTTACGTAGCGGCGTTGCATGAAGCGGCACTTCTCATCGCACGCGTAAACACAAACATATGGCAATATACGATGTTGTTTGTTGTTGTACGCTGTCGCGATAAACGCCGCGGGCTCCACCGCAAAAAACGCTCTATTTGAAACAAACGCGTATACAATCACTTCTCCGTAAACGCACTCATACAACGCCAAATTTTTGAATTCAGTGTGGGCCGCGCCAACTTAAGTGACATTTCCTCCACAAAATATTTCATCCTCGGATGAATCGTCCTCATTTTCTAATTGTTAGACTACGAATCATCCGCAGGTGGTGACGTTTTCGGATGAGTCACCGTAGTTAATATAAATAGTGGTCTATTGTGCTAACATTTGCTTCCTAGGTGTCACAGTGCTAGAGAATTCGATTCCCATAGGACGAAACGTATAATATATAAATATTTGTACCGAAAATGACGACCCAAGGAACTTGTATCCAAGTCTTTTATATTATTACTAGTTGACCCGCGCTATTTCGTCTGCGTAAATTTTCCCCGTTTTACAATATTTTTCATTGCTGCTCCGCTCCTATTGGTCGTAGCGTGATGTTATGTAGCCTTATAGCCTTCCTCGATAAATAGGCTATCCAACAGTAAAATATTTTTTCAATTCGGACTAGAAGTTCAAACAAACAAACTCTTCAGCCTTATAATATTAGTATGGATTATATTCAATACTAGCTGCCTGCCTCGGCTTCACACGGGTGTCATATCCTAGCTTTATATACCTTGAGTTACATTATTGTAATTGTCATAGAGATCTCTGTTTTTTTTTGACAATAAACATATTACACCCCTTTAATGTAGCTTTATAATAATAGTATAGATATAGAAAATACAGTCGCCTATGACAATAAATGTTTATAGGATTATATTTTGTTAAAACACAATCACCTAGTTCTTCCAACAACAAAACAATGAACCTAATACATAACACAGGTTTTTTTTTACTTTTTAATTTTGACTATTTTCAACGTTATCACAACGTGTAAACATATCAATGTTCGAGACTGATTTTACCTTAGGGTTTTACCCGACAGTGGTGAAAAAATGTTACATTGATGTAAATAGATTTTTGACTGTGTTTAATATGTATGTATTAGTGTGTGTTAAAGTTATGTCAAGCGCCCCATTAAAAATTGTCACGACTCAAGGCGTTTTTATACTCGTATATTCAAAAACCTATTTTCGTTTAAAAACTAAAAGAGGAAACTAATAATAAACAATTAACTTTAGCAAAATAAGCACAACTATATGATTCTACCAATGCGCCTCTGCTCTAAAAATCGTCCTATCATACATGACGTATTCCAATTTTTTTAACAATTTGTACTAGCAACATGGATCGTACATTACTGGGGCCTGGAATGCTTTGGCTAACCACGGCTTGTCAGTCATCACGTGTGTTTATATAGATTCCCGAACTATTTAAATACCTATACGGATACGACCTATAAGTTTGTACGGAACCCTCAGTGCGCGAATCCCACACGCACTTAGCCGGGTTTTTTATCTACAACGTATCTACGTAAAACTATCCTCTGCATAAGTCTCTGTTCGCTTGAAATCACTAAATGCAACCCTTGTCATATCCCAGGGTAACCCTCCGTCACTCCGCACTTTCGTTTAAGATAAGCAGCTACAAAATGAGCCCATCCCGATGCGGGTTAAAACACTCGGAACAGGTCACTGTACAAACATAGTATCATACATTCGGTAGATATAGAACTTAATTACTGACGGTCTCGGTAGCACACATGTTAAGAGGTAATAAAAATATATATTAGGACAACTTACACAATGCTATCTGATCCCAAACTAGCCAAAACTGTATTATGGCAACCATACAATTGATAAACATACTTATATATTTCTAAATACATACGTATTATAGAATTACACCCAGACACAGAATATACCATCGTGCTCATTGACCCTTGGCTTAGCAGTCAGGGTTCCTAATCACTAGACCAAGGACAGTCGAGGTCATGGGTTTGATTCCTTAAATGTTGGTCACGAGTCTGGACGAAGGTACTTTTTTGTCTTCCGCGATAAATCAAAAATAAAAAAAATAATTTTGACTATTTTTGACCTTAACACAACGTGTACTTATCATACAACTTCTATAAGCAATATTTTTAAGTGCGGACGTTGGGATTTGTTCGTAAAAAATGTTAAGAAATGACCTTATACAATACATTTTTGAAGTTAAATTAAATAAATAAAATGAATTCTTACCCACTTATCTAATAAATAATATCTCATCTTTTCTGCAAAACTTGTCACAATCAACTCAGAAATAAAAACCAAAAACAAAACAAAATAAAGTTTTAAGTACGAACAAATTATTTACAACGGCAAGTATTTAACAGTACACTTCACAAATATAATTCAAATGAATACAAACAAAAGGAATTGCCTAATTTGTAAAATTCATTTTAAGAAAAGAGGCCGAACACCGACCTAGATACATTCACAAAAACTCGACTCATCAACGTTTCAACATTTCAACAAAGGAAGTAGGTGGGTACAAAATTAGGCTTTAGAAAATAAGCTTATCTTAGACCCTTATAATCCCTACCCGGAACTTTGATCCCCTCAAAATGGAGCAGACCTACAGAGATTGACATTTACAACGTTATCTGTCCCAGCAGGCAGCGCTTTGAAACTAGCGCTCGCCGAAATATGATCACCATACACTAAAACACGCCCGCACACATCAACCGGTCTGACGTCATACTACTTTGTAAAATGTTTTATGGAGTCTCGATCTTTTGTCCTCAGACTAAGTTCACATAGAAATAGAGTATTTTTTTTATTATTTCATAGTATGAAAACAAGTAACTTTCTTGAAACGGTCCAGTTGTTTTCGTTCGTCCAAAAACATAACAACAAACAAAGGATGAAATAAACGATATATTAGACATCGAGTCGTATGTTCAGCCATTTTGTACAAACTATAGCAGTAATAATATTGAAAAGACCCGAAAGAACTAGACAACTATCAATTTGATGTTGTATTAAATGCAATCGAAAGAGTAATGATCAATTACAATACATTTTTTCCTGAACCTACAATTCGTCACGGTATTTTTTGTTACTCGATCTTCAAAATATATAAAATGATATAATTTGACGGAATGTGATATTATGTTACAAAAACGAATATACAATGTTTATGAAATGACAAAAGGGAGAAATAATGAATTTAGTCTAAAAGCCTCCATTAAAGGTTTAATTCAATGTCATATTTTGCGCAATTTTAATCAAGTAGACAATGACATGATGAATTGTGAGGCTTTTTCCTTGTGGTAAATTTACGAAAAACTAGCGACTCGTCCTACTTTGCGCCACTTTATTCAAACTTTCCTAAAATTGTAATAGTTGATTTTAAAATCACTTTCATAAGCCTTCCGAAAACTTCTAGATAACTTACAAACTTCTGATACACAAGTGAGAACCTACTCCTTTTTTAATTCGATTGAAAAATAACCAGTAAAAAGGGTAAATACAATTAAAACATATTATTATACTGATTTATGTGAATGTGCAACGAAATAGGTTCATTTTGGAACAGAGATTAGGGGAGGAATAATTAGATTCGCGTCAAATTGATGGATTGTGATAGATTCTAATTACCTAATTTGAAATCGTTGCAAACCAAAATATTAGTCGATGCTACATGCATTGCTTTTTGCCATAGTTGGTATAATTAATCACTAATAGTTCGTTTTTGGTATTAAACGATATTACTATACGTGATATGATGGAATTAGCAGTTGATGTAAATGCTATGAACATTTTTCAGCTTATACAAGGAAATAGAGAAATAAATACTTTTAAATTTTATGGTTATAAAATCAAATATCAATAAATGTAAACTAATAATAACAAAATTGATGAAGAAGTTCTTCAACCATTTTTAAAAACTAAATTTAAGTATACCGACAATAGGTAGCGTTAGCTAGTAAGAGAAGAAGATAGCAAAAACTTACAAAACATTTTTCAAAATATTAATTCCATTTTTCAAAATATTAACAGATATTTTAACAGTATTGGTTTTATTGAAAAAAATATAAATGTCATTTCTTTAAATCTCCATAATCTCATTTCTGTTGCCAATTAGCAAGATGCGACATTAATAAAATTGGATACCTATCCAAAATGTGTCTCACAAAATACTTGATCAATATTAATTTGCCATATCCGATGTTGAACGTAATGTGTGACGTGGCATATATTGGCTCACGTATAATTTGATGCGTAAGGACAATATAACATGATAATCCCAATAAGGCAACTATGGGAAATATTATATTACATTATATAAATCTTTTGATGCCCAGTAATGCCTCAGGCACATGATAATAGAAGGGTATATCAATGAATTTAATCTACTATGAGGTTTTGTTGTATGAGATGGAGGTTTTTGACAGAGGGGCAACAGAGGCTGATGGCAAGATTCATACTTTGCTACACATTTGACACAAAACACTTAAGGTTCATTTTCGTGCATCGCGGCCAATGGCGAGCCGCGCGCAGCTTACGACGAACGTTTGACGCGCGCGGCCGATGCGACAATAGTCAGAGTATGAGAATGTATGGTGCCGTTTCCGAGGTATGCGACAGACGCGCGCGGCCGACGACTGACGTAGGCTGCGCGCGCACTCTGAATATTGTTGCAGCGGCCGCGGCTAGTCGTAAGCCGCGCGCGGCTCGCGATCGGCCGCGATGCAAGGAAATGGACCTTTAGACCGATATAGGTATATGCTTGTGTCAAACGGATAACGGATACAACATCATATTAACCCATATGTATGCCCCACTGCTGGGCACGAGTCTCCTGAGTAGAACCTATTTATTATAGGTCCTGGGGGTAATTGCCATAATCGCCACGCTTGGCGAGCAGGTTACAAAACACGCAGTAAGTAAATGCCTAAGTCACCATGATGACACTCACAGAAAGTGATGGGTGGATTCTTAAGCCGGTAACACGGCAATACGGCAATACGGATACAACATGGACCTATGTTATTTTGTGAATGGGTTGAACAGATCATGAATATAAAATCTCCTATCACTTTGTTCCGAATATGGTCCGAGATCCGTTCCGTCCGTATCTGTGATCCGTTTGATATCGATTATCTACTCACCCAATTGAACCCAGTCACCCGTTTTTACGTAATTAAGTAACAAATACCAAAACTATTACAAATGCCAACTACTGCATTTTCAATACATTTCGACAGAAACGCCTACACGAAATAAAAGCGCAATCTATCTCATCATTTAAGTGTTACCAAAAGCCTAAAATAAAAAATCCATTTCGATAGATAGGTAACCGTTTATTTATTCGCTTTTCCACTTAACGGGCAGTGGATCGAGCTATTTTAGAGCTTACGCAAACATTTGTTTTGACGTACAGCCGCCTAGCCGGCAGTAAAAAACGAGCGGGCCGTTGTTTGTCGTTCATATTAATATAGTAACTTATGGCCGCGATTTTGTTGGCGTGAAGTTACGAAAAGGTAACAAAAACGAAAACGTAAAACAAAACAGCCAGTATCAAAACAAAGTACAATGTTTTAGTTCATTGGCAACACTATCACGAAACACGATTTCAGCAATTGTAAAATTAGATAGGAACTCTTGTTTTTATAATCGATTGGTCATTGGTATTTATGAAACATTTTGTGAATGAAATGAACACGGCTACTTGCTCAACAGTCGTAACACTATATCTATACTATATAGTTTTAACATGACTCTGTAATATTTATATGTAACCCATCAATTACTTAAGGGTAATTTAATCTGCAGGCATATTTTATAATGACTAGCCTGTTGGTCTAGTGGTTAGTGACCGGGTTCAATCCCCACCCAGGATAAAACATATATATAATATGTATGTATTTAAAAAAATATTTAAGTATGTATCAGTTGTCTGGTTTCCATAGTACAAGCTCTGCTTAGTTTGGGATCAGATGGCGTTGTGTGAGTTGTCCCAAGATATTATTATTATTATATTATTAATAGTAAGTTTAACGTTACCACTGGGTAACGTTAAACTTACTGCAAAATATATCTTCAAAACATTGTACTGTTAAAATGTGGTGTAATATGCATTGGAAAAGTTTTGTCTGTTCCTCACTGAAATAAAATGTAGGTATGTTTATATAAATAGAAGTAGGTATCTCACTAGCTTTTAGCACACGTAGATATAAGTTAGTCTGGCTACTGTGGTCCAAATTTCATGATGTGAAAATTAATACTATGCGATCTACGAATACGAAATTCAAGTGCAAGAGAATGGAACACCGCCAACGTCCATTTCTTAAAGAATAAAATCCCCTATTTTATTTCGTTTTCTACATGGTCACACCGTTCGCTAGAGTAGTAATCAATCGAATGGAAAAAAATAGCGAAGATACTGTCAATAGTGCAGCTTATCTACGCATTGACTTGGATTGACCATGTAACATATTTCAATTCCACACATTCTGTACCAACTTTTCCATTAACGACATCGCTATTTGAATGTGACTTTGTCTAGGCCCCCAGGTTGGTCTTGAAAGGTCCGATACATTAAGTCATCGAAAGTCGGTCTTGTATTGTGTGTATACAAGACCGACTTTTGATGACTACCTTAAGATATCAGTACGAGTACATGAACCCATATACACGTACTCGTACTGTTATCTTTATGTACGACGTGATTAATTTCTGACTCATGTTATTTATGAGATCAAGTTCTAAACATTTTGTTCTCGCAATGTGAAACCCTCTAATACAATAGGTACACTTAGTCCCAAAACAATTCAAAATCTCTTCCAGTCGATATAAACCAACTACTAAGCTTTGGTTCCAAAACCGCAACTATTAACTTAGTTCAAAATATTGAAATACCGATGCTTATGGCTATAATCACACTACGACACAGACCAAACGAGATTATATGTTCGAAAGTACCCTGGATTAATTTGTCCTGTTTGAGTTGACCCCGATACCAACAGCTTCCCTTGTGGCTGCGACATCTACCATTCAAAGGAGCTTAGTCGGAATCTAGTGAGACCCTAAAATATGATCATTGCCAAAACAGTCCACTACGTATTTATTAGTATTTGTAATGAGCTTATAATATCATGATACGATACGAATAATTCGACTTAATGTTTGCGAACGTAATCAATATTGGCCGCGGTTTAGACCAGCCCACTGCCACGACAGGTTTGCCACGTAGCCACAGACTACCCAAGATCAAATGTGCTGTGTAAGCGTGAATATTATTAATACCCAATTTATGATATGTAACTGTTGGTGAATGCGAAGTACGCTTGAATGGAAAAGGGTTCCACCGTAGAGATTTTTTGTTTGCTAACCTTTGAAATTAACGATATTTTGATAGAACGATATTGATGGTATTACCTTTCAAACACAATTTAATACATTAAGGCATTACTTAGACTAAGTGTAACGGAATTATACTATTCATGCATTTTTATAACATTCATTTACGAAAAACCACATCAATAGTAAATTAGCACTTTCATATCCACTCACTCTTAAAAAGTTTAAGGGTTATACTCACAGTTCAGACTTAAAAGTATACGAACACAACTGGATATAACTCTACACTCAACTTCCATTATTCTGAAGAGTACTTCAGCAAAAGCAAAGTACTTACAATACTACCGTACAAAAAAGGATCAGCGCCCATACAAAAAAAACACTGCAGATAAATCCATTACCCTTTCTCTTGACTTGGCAGTAATCGATTAACAAAATGGATGAAAGCAAAAAGGCCCAAAAAGTGTGCTCAACAATCGTAAATAAGTTGGCTCATGTGGCCGATTCTGCGTCAGACTCTACCGCCATCCTTATGGCCCTTAAAAAGACAATTTCGGCTCACGCTACATTACAAATGCCCGTAAAATAAGCATTTAACATCTTGTGTACCGTTGCCGCAAATAACTACCTAGTAAATGATATGAATGTACAGAACATTGACTTCTGTAGCGAAGAAGAAAACAGTATGTTCTGAACGGCTCGTGTGTCTAATATCTGTATTTAGTTATTGAACATTTAGGTAAAATGGCTGCCTAAATATATGGACTGTAAATAATTGTATAAATAAAGTTAGAAAGTCGGCATATTTGGTTATTAAATTATCAATTTTGCTTTCTGGAATATTAAGTAATATCTTACCTACAATATTAGGTAAATATTATACCTGCTTACAACAAAATGTAGATATCTATTACAAATTTATATTTTAGTATATTTAATCCAATAATTGTACATACCTATACGAATGAAACATATCGGATACGATTCTATCGATTATGATCAATTTTTTTTAACACTTCAATAAACTTTTGTTTTTAATTTTGTTTTTTTTTTGTATTAACTTAAAGCTCGGTAATCCAGCTAGTTATCAAAACGAACGATCACCCGCGACTTCATTTACGTATAGAGTTGTATTTTGGTCAATTTACACATTAAGTTATAGCCTGTGTTACTTTGACTACCACTTTCAACACACACAGTTTTCTCGAAACGCATTTAATCGTTTTTTCTGAAAGAGTTCTAAACTGCCGCACGTCATACACTTTCACGTTTGTCATAATTATTTAAAACATTGTCTACCTAACACTTACTTAATTTTTGAAGTGGCGGTAGCCTAATGCTTAAGACATCGGTCTCCCAATCGTAAGGTTGCGGATTCGAATCCTACCCATTATACTACCGACGTGAACCCACTCTTAACCCAAGCCTTTGAGCTTAGCTGGAGGGGTTAACAAGATTGCTAGTAATGTGGGACTCTATCCAACATTACTAGTTATCTTTATAAGGATATAAAAATATAAAATAAAAAAATATTTGAAATTTTAAGAAAACATCTACGTCTATCTACTATTTACACGACTACGCGACGCAAATGAGGGTAATGTGTTTATTTTTCATGAAAATTTTACCGATATTGAATGCTTTGATTAAAATATTCTCCAAACAGAAATCTTAAATCCCCTACGTTGTTACATTAAGACAGTATATTACGGGCCCAATAGGGTCGCTTGCGGACAAAGGCAGACATCTATATAACACACACATAGGTATATAAATCTTAACCAAACTCGGTCCATTACCCGTACAATGTGTGAACCAGCTGCTTCCTCACTTCCCTTATAAAGTTTGTACGGTTCCGAACCCACAAGATTGCGTTGACCACTTAAGATTTTGTTCAAATAACTCCTTCATTTCAAACTTAATACGTGTATTTAATACATTTTATTACACCAACTTCTTTGATTATTTTGTAAGAAATATGCATTGGAAATTTTAAGTTTTAGGTACCTATATGTAATCACAATGAATGTGAAAAACCAAAACATATGTTCAAAGTAAATGTAAACATTCAGGACGGATGATGCTGACTTGATTTCTGAATGGTCTCTTTTATGATTGTTTGAGGGTACTCAAAGATTTGTGTAGATAATGAAACGTACATGGAAAAAACAGCTTACTGGGCTCTATGTATGTTCGCAATATTTTCAATAGCCCCATCTAAATTGGATCACTAGGACGTAATTTAGATATTTTCGCATTTCGCCTGCATATTTTTCTGAGATAGTTTTAGTGTGATGTGCTTTATATATATTACTTTTTCCTTGATATATACTTGAAGACGGTTCATTTTTCTTAAAATTTTCAATAAGTGCATGTACAGACACAGTATCTTTACAAAAACATAAATGTTTTATCCAGGGTATTTATACCCATAGTCTTTAGACAATGACGGTACAATGTTGTAGAAAGTTTTTTTTTTAAGATACCTACTCGTAACTAGCAATGTGAGATTGAGTTCCATATTACTAGCAATCTTGTTAACCCTTTCAGCTAAGCTCAAAGGCTTCTGGTAGGAGTTACGTCGGTAGTATAATGGGTAGGATTCGAACCCGCGACCTCACGATTGCGAAACCGATGCCTCAGTGATGGCTGAGACGAATTATTTCTCCATACATTAAAAATGTATAAAATTACTATAAAAAGTTTTATAAATCACAATATCATAGTAAAAAAGCCTTGATATTTTATTGCATTCCTGTAGCGCGAAGCGTTCTACGACGTAGTCACTACATTCGTAGAGGCCGGCGCTACCATTGCGTATTTTTTAATCGGTTTGAGTTCGTCATACCTGCCTCGAAGTGTCAATGGAAAGAAATCCGTGGGGATTGTTAATTCAATAAAATAGGAACATGGATATAACATCTCATGTCTATTGACAATGACTGATTTATTAACAAAAGGCCAGTATTTCAATCACGTCGAACGAAGTCGCAATACAATTCATTCACGTATTACACAGTGGAGATTTCAGTGAATAGGATATCGGCTGTCATTGTCCCTGCCTTTACCATCCGCGCTCTCATGCCTTATGCTCGCATTTCATTTCACATTTCTAGGAATTCGTTAGTGAATATTGTGATACTATCTATATACAATATCATGCTAGAATCTAATTAGCATTGAATGCCATTAAATTAACTTAATAACGATATTAATCACAGATAACCGAGTGTGTGTGCCATTGTTATCATTATGTTTGCTTTCATTGTGTAGAAGTATATAAAGGTATTATCAGCAGAAACAATATATCTATCTTGCAAATATTTAAAATTTGTTTAATATAAGTACAGAATTTTGCCTGTGATTACGTGGACAAGATAACGAAGAAATTCGTTTTTCAAGGCATAGTACCTATGTATTGATATTTTAATTATTATTGATAATTTGAGGATAAAGGTATCGATATTATTTATAATATCAATACAAAGCTCTTTAATGCTGTTCTGTTCGAAGGGAGAACTCCAGAGGCGTGGAGTAGAAGTGTAGTCGTCTTGTTCTTTAAAAAGGGAGATAAGACCCGGCTGAAGAACTACCGACCTATTTCTCTTCTAAGCCACGTCTATAAGCTGTGTTCAAGAGTCATCACGAACCGCCTTGCGCGAAGACTTGACAAATTCCAACCACCGGAACAGGCCGGATTTCGGAGCGGATATGGCATCATAGACCACATCCACACAGTACGGCAGATTATACAAAAGACCCAAGAGTATAATCAGCCTCTGTGTCTAGCATTCGTGGACTATGAGAAGGCCTTTGACTGGATTGAAATCTGGTCCGTTTTGGAGTCCCTGCAGCGATGCCAAGTAGATTGGCGATATATCCAAGTGACGAGATGTCTCTACGAAGCCGCCACCATGTCCGTCCAAGTACAGAATCAGCCAACAAAATCTATACCATTGCATCGAGGAGTGAGGCAAGGGGACGTTATTTCCCCGAAACTGTTCACAAATGCAATGGAGGATATGTTCAAGACGCTGCACTGGAAAGGGCGGGGCATCAACATCAATGGCGAATACATCTCTCACCTGCGATTTGCAGATGACATCGTCATCATGGCAGAAACGCTGCAGGACCTACAACAGATGCTGAATGACCTGGCTAACTCCTCTGTACGCATCGGCCTACGGATGAACTTGGATAAAACCAAGGTCATGTTCAATGAACATGTACTACCGAAACCGATAGCGGTGCACGGCGCCGTTCTCGAAGTTATTCAGAAATATGTGTACCTCGGGCAGTCATTGCAGTTAGGTAGAAACAACTTCGAGGACGAGGGGAACAGGAGAATTCGGTTGGGTTGGGCAGCGTTTGTGAAGTTACGTCAAGTCTTCTCATCGTCGATCCCACAATGCCTTAAGACTAAAGTCTTCAATCAGTGCGTCCTACCCGTCATGACATACGGAGCCGACGTGGTCACTGACGGTACGGCTGGTCCACAAGTTTAAAGTCGCTCAGCGGGCTATGGAAAGGGCTATGCTCGGAGTTTCTCTTAGGGACAAAATCAGCTTTACAACACGTTAATAATTTTACAATTCGAATCAGTATTCCTTAGTTTATTGCGTTCAACCACACAAACAAACTCTTCAGCTTTATAATCTATACAGCTGAAGAGAAAATGTTTTTTTCTGTTGGGTTGCCCATTTATCGAGGAAGGCTATAGACTACATGACATCACGCTACGACCAATAGGAGCGGAGCAGTAATGAAAAATGTTGCAAAAACGGGGAAAATGTACGCATACGAAGTTGCGCGGGACAGCTAGTAATTAATATACATACGTAACGTATATGTAACGAACCTTTTTGTTACTTAATGTAATGAAATCTTTGATGAGTTTCCTTAAAATTTTTCTTTGCATGATGTGCTTTTTACAAAAACCGATATGGGAATGCTGAAACAGCTGCAGCTTAGTAACTGAAAGGGTTGGCTGTTTCAATACGTGTTCAAGCTCCCCTGTGGACCGAGGGCACTTTAAGCCTTCATTTGATTGAACTGGTCGTTAGGACACGTCAAAAATGTTCAGGATTCATGTACCTACCTACTAAAAAGTTTTAAAGTGATGTAAAAATTACTTATCAGTATTAGTAGTTAGTAGTATTAGCATTATATCATTTGGGAAATTAAGATTTTTAATGTTAAAATTGGCTTTCATTTAAATACTTATAAAATGTAATCAGACTAATCAATCAAACGGTCTTAATTTTACTTTTACTTAAATAAAAAACATTATGCAGTTATTCATAAATCCTACGAAAAACTTACCGTTTATGAATCATTTTCATAACAGTTAAGGATTCTGTTAGTACTGTCTATATTTGTAAAGAACACAAAAGCACGATAAACAATAAGAATAGTAACTACCTAATAAAATTTAAACATATATAATAATACTACGTTACACGGAATCTTTGTTAAGAAAAATACTAAATATTTCCAGCTACAAGATAAATTCACAGTAGCTTTGTGTCAATAGGAAGAGAAAGACTTAATAGCGTCCTTGGTCGCTAGTGCTCTATTGTAAAAAACACTTCATACGGACGATTAAGAACCAACCGACTGAAATGAAAAAGGAATTTGCCCTTTCATCTTTATACTGCGATGGTTCCTATAGTTCAGGGCCTATAGACAGGTGGCATAAACTCTAGTCGAATATAATGACAATCGAATAAAATGACGTTGTACGCAACACTGTAAATATGAAAATTGGACACAATTTAGTAAACAGTCATCTAAAGCTTGGAGAAGGGCCTCTTATCGCTTTATTCATTCACGCGGGTGTAGCGACGTGTTCGAGAAACTGCAAGTTTACTTACTTACTACAAAATAGACACTAGTAAATTATGTCAAAACCAGTCTAGTAGTTTCACAATTACCGCATTAAAATATCATTACTTTATAGCTTTATAATACTAACATAGATTAAAAGTTGCCAATTGAGTAATGTTAATCGATTTTGTAGTTTATAGGGCTTGGATTACGGCGCAAATTGGGAGAGGATCGGTAAAGGCTGATTATGATGGAAATTAGATATATATCCGGACTTAATCACATGAATTAATTTAAGGCACGATACGCTTTATTTACCCGATATCTTGATCGATTTGGGTATAGTATCTTTCAAATGATTAGGGTCCGATGAAAAACATGGTTTACATTCTTTAACTTATATGCTAATTTACAAATAATTAATAAAGCACTCCCTTAAAGTTAAAAATACTTGTGTTAGGAAGTAGGCATGTTGTAGTCGGAGGCACAATATTATGTTCAACAGAATTCATTAATGCCTTTGACTGCATGATAAATATGAAGTAACCCTTCATATTTATCCTGTTTCTGTCTTTTTGCAGGCGGTTTTTTTTTTTTCTTATTTAGTTCTGTTCAGTCGTAAGATAATTACAAAGTGATTTAATAAGAACTATTTGTTTTATTATTAACGTTGTTATTTCATTGCAAACTTGTTTTAAACCTAAAGGGTTATATATTTTTCTAACTCACTTTTTAAAGCCCTTTGATTTGATACCCTAATCGAGGGTCCTAGAAAAAAGAAGCGCATAAAATCCATCATTTTGTTTTTTTTTTAATTTCTATGTCCATCCAGTGACATTTGCGTAATCGAGATTAATTAGGTTAATCTCGATGACGCAAATGTTTAATTTCTAAATTGTTTAAATAAATGGCGTATCATTTATTAAAACCGGGCAAGTGCATGTCGGGCCACGCACAATGTAGGGTTCCGTAGTCACCAAGTCAGAGGGGGAGGGCCCCCTCTCCATTCAAATAATGCGGCTTATGAAGTGGGTTTTCTGTTGTTTTTGTTTATCGTTATATCTACTTAATAATAAATAATTGTCAATGGAAATTGAACGAAATTTCGTTACTTCTCATTTGAGCAGCTGTTACTCGTAAACTTGTAAAGAAGGCTTTACAAGTTTACGAGTAACAGCTAGCTGAGATAGTTTTCCTTTTAATTTCACTATATATAATACTACCGCGATTTTTTTCACATACTCAACATCAACCATTTAGCTGGCAGGGGGGGGACACTTAGATCTTAAACGGATCCCTAAATCTAAAAATGGGTTTCCCAACTCCTAAACGTTTTTAAAAGACCTATCTAACGATACCCCGCACGAGGGTAGGAGAGAAAAAAACTTTATATATAGGGGAGGTACCCTAAAAAAAATGCTTTTTAAGATTTTATTCTTTCACTTTGTCGGCGTAAATAATATGTGTATCCATGCAAAATTACAGCCTTCTAGCACTAACAGTCTCTGAGCAAAGCTGCGGACGGTAACTTTTGTACAAGCGGTACTACGGGGGTTGGTACCGCCTGTACAAAAGTCATATATAATTATACCCTTTTTACCCACTGATATTGTCCCACTTTATTTGTGTTGGCAATGGTTGGTTATAACCAACTTGGGGTAAGAAGGGAACTTGCACCAATATCTTAAAGATAGGTATTTCCTCAGAGGAAAACTGCACAATGCTGATGTTTTGACGCAAATGATTATATTAAGTGTTACTGAAGAATATGTGTGGCGGTGACGGTGACCGCCGCTGATGGCGGTACCGCGTTATGTGTAAAAACAGCGAAAGTTTAAAAACAATAATGTACCAAAATGATTGATGAAAATGATAGGAAACGATATCACATGTGTACAAAAATGAACTTCCACACGCGTCTTTAAAGGACGATTGCTTAACTAGCTAACTAGAAACTCCTCTCAGCAGTAAATATTTGCATTTATGAATCGATTTCTGCTTTGCCTCGGCAACGGCGTGTTCAAAGCTGAAGCCACATAAATGCAGTTAACTTGTCGGATATAATTCATCAAACGTCCGGCTCATTACACTATTCATAGTGTAGTAAAGTATCAAGGACCCTGTATTTCTATTGATATATTATCGCAAGCACTGTTTATTTCTCAATGTTGTACTAAAGGTACGCGTGGCTACCCGTGCCAAAAATTAAGGCTTTGCAGACATGTATTTGAAGGAAATTGAAATAGCAGCCAGTTGCTTTTTTTTTCGACGTCAAACTAGCGTGATCTTTGACAACATTAAGCTAAAAAACTGCCATTTATTTTTTTTCTAATTTTGATGAACACAATGTCACTTTCACAATTGAGACGAATCTAATGGGCCCTGCAGAATAGAAATAAATAGTCAATGTGATCGGTTTCTCGTCGTCTTGTTCTCGCGCTGGCCTGTTCTCCGATCAGTGTCGGTTTTTTGCCCGCTTCAAAGGGTTTCTCGAGTGAGAAAAGGGAACGGTATCACATTCTTGTTTGGTCTCAAGGCGAACGTGGCATTGCTACAAAAAAAAAATAGTACCTACCTATTTCTAGGTTTAGTGTTATACGTTCAAGTTACTATACCTAGGATAAATGTGTTGAAAATGTAAAAAAACGAATTAGAATTAAAGGTCATAGAACATTTTTAGACAAAGTTCATTTGGTAAGATGCAAAAAACCACCATCTTCTAGGCCTTCGTTTTTTCTTAATTTAATTTCGGATATTATTTCCAAGATTATAATATGCTAATGTACATAATACCAAAGCCGCTGCACTGTCGTCAATTCCAGATCACGATCGAGAATACAAATTAGAAGGTCGTATATGTGTAGATACATTCTCGGTTCTCGCGCAATATCTCGGCAAGACTTCTCGCGTAAATCTGTAGCCGATATAACGATACCTCTTAAGCCCTTTAGGCTTTAGATCGTGCCAAAGAAATATTCTTACATCATAGGCTCGAAAATAAATATAATCTACTTTTTGCGCAGTCGGGTAAAAATAGTCATCTACCTTATTTTTTTTTTATTTTTTTGGCGGGAAAAATTCCTGACGAACACCCCCACCGTCCGGGGAAGACGGTGGAGGTAGTGTGGGGTTTGCACCCACTAAAAAACCCGCCGTGTATCGCTCGCCACCTTCGCGAACGGGCCGCCGGAATGTGTTATACCGTCGGCGGCCCGCCCAGTGGCAATGCCCGGACGCGATGTTGTTGCGTTCCGGGCATTTCACACCCACGCGGCCCCTGGATACACACAGGGCGCCGCGCCCCCACGGAAGGCCGCGGGCGGGGCAGATTACCCCGTACGCCCGCTCGCAGCCCTACCTAAGGCGGCATCAGGCGCAGAAGAATAGTCATCTACCTAGTCCAACCATAACTTCAAAATGCATTTTTACCAACCGACTTCAAAAAGTAGGAGGTTTTTTGTATTTTTTTTGTATGTTTGTTCACCGATTACGCAAAGACGTCTGTACCGATTTGAACAACTGTTTTTGTGTTGGAAAGGTTGGAAGGAAACTTCCAAATTGGTCCCATTGTCATCAGATCACGATCTGATCAGCAGTTGACATAAGCCTATTGTAACATAAGTGAATTACAAACCAACCCACTAAAAAGTGAGAAATAAAAAACTTTTATACAAAAAAATATTACCGACTTTTAAAATAAATACAAGGCAACTAAAAAGCAATAAATAATATACCTAGATTAACAAAAACCAATTAAACATTTTGAAGTTGGTGCCGAATAAAACTTAAAGACTACTATTTCATGGCACTATATCTAACAACTTTTGTTCTATGACTATTTAAAAAACTTTCTACCAAACAAAACCAAAAACTATTTATGTTTTGGTCATTACCGTGAAAAAAAATTGTCGTAGGCTCTTTGTCCTCTCGCTTGTACTTCTTTGTGATATATTTCCCCACTGTTTTCTTCTGTACCTAAATATAATGAAGTAATAATTTTCAAAAGTACACAAACTGTAGAAAACAAAGTTATAATTTTCAAAAGTATACGAAGATACACAATAAGCAATGCGTGAGTACCAATAGCGAAACCAAACACATTTTCCCGCAGCACTCTTTACTTTCAAAGTTCCACAATGTTCTAGAACTCTCTCCAGTTAACACTAAAAGTGTCACGTACGATATAAACACGTTTATTTTTCACGTTTACAAATCCAGTAATGGTGAAAGTCGCTTAGCGTAGCAGCGTGGTTGCACCAGCGACACTCCATTAACCGACGCATTATCTCCCTCTGTTCGGAGTACTCCTTTAAAATATCTCATACCTAATACTACAGCGCTTTTACCGCAGAACGGCTTTTATATTCAATTATGACGTGGTAAGAAACATCTTGTTCAATACTTTTAGTTTTGTTTCCGAGTTAGTACAGTGATTTTTAAAGAATCTGTAACAGGTAAATCTTTTTTGTAGAAAATGCTTTACATAGGCATCTTTTTTTATAATCACGTTTTACTTACGAAATAGGAAGACAAAACTGCAAAGAGGGTAAAGCTGTATTTGCTACGCAGTTATGTAGTACTAGCTTTCGCCCGCAGCTCCGCCCGCGAGGATGACGGTTCTTGCGATAAAAAACTATCCTATGTTCTTCCCCGGGACTCATACTATCTCCATACCAAATTTCATCTAAATCGGTTCAGCTGTTTGAGCATGAAAGCGGAACAGACAGACAGACAGACAAACTCATTCACAATCAAAATATTAGTATGGATGGATAAGACAGGGTAAATCATATGGGTTTTCCGCTTAAGTAGGGCCGTCCGACTGAGAACCGTTCCTAAAAGAGCCACTATTACTAATATTAGAAGCACCTGCCTTATTTTAGGTAATAACATTTATTTCACAAGTATTTTCTGCGTTTACATATAAGTCTAATATAAACCGAAAGTTTGTGATATAATTTATGAATTTTTGTTACTCCTTCACGCAATAACTACTTCAAGGATTTTGACGAAACTTAACGATGTACTTCAGAAGATTACATTGGTTTATAAAATTCAAACATAGTACGGGCGAAGCTGCGGGAAAAGGCTAGTGTCATAATATTATTATCTATAAATTAAACAATCTGAAATGGTGTCAAACTGTTCTCCAAGACGGGTTCTGACATAATAAATATGGCTAATTGTCTGGATTCCGTAGGGTGATTCCGAGGGAGTTGGACGTACGGGATAGATGGCTAATCGTCAAAAATAAGACTAATCAGATGGTATTAATTTAAGCGTAGTTCGCTTCACCTATCGGTCAGCTTCAAATGAATACGTGTTTTTTTTTTAGAGAAAAACCCTAATAGTGACGAAAATTTCTTAGTTTATACAGACATCCCCGAGAATAAGGTCAGGGTCCTTATTCACGATTTTGATTCTATGCTCACGGTGAGCCCTTAAGAACATGGACTTGCCGTGGGCACGGAATAAAAATCGTGAATATGGACTCAGGCGTTGACGCATTATTTTAAAAACTTCCTTACGATGTTATGTCGTCGTAAGGAAGTTTTTAAAATAATGCCATGTTTTGTGTTTTTATCGCGAATTACTTTTTCCGATTACTAAGACCATATAGGTCAATAAAAATAGACGTAGTCTTTTTTAAAAAGCCAAGGCTATCTCTCCCATATAATCAGAATAGAGTGCCATTTTAATTTTTTATATTTTCAATGTTTGTACGAAAATGTTGTTTCCTCTCACTTGGTCGGATATTACTCGTAGTCTTGTAAAGCCTACTTAGCTGTTATAGTTTTCCTTTTAATTTCATCATTTTACTACTGCTATGATTTTTTTCATCGAATAATGATATTCACAACCCCTTAATATATTTAGTTAATGGCTTTAAAAGACCTATCCAATGACACACCATACAATGTGGTAGGTGAGAAAAAAAATTACATCCCTACTCTACATGTAGAGGAGGCACCCCAATTTTTATTTTACCAGTGACTTTGAGCTAATCTGCGAACGGATGGACGGACATGGCTAAACTATACGGTTCCGTTTCACCATTCTGACCACAGAACCCTAAAAATGAAGTGCAGTAAAAATATGTCAAATATTTGAAAGCTATCTTACCCCTAGCTCCATGGCAATCTCACCCGGACACTATGGGAAAGATGAATGAAAAAATCGTAATCTTTTTGTTTTTTTTTTATCATTTATTTAAAGTTACTTTGACTAAATTTGTTAGTTATTACATTTTACTTAAAACTATGTTAGTAGCTAATCTAGACAAAAAGTATAACAATAGTATCTACCTGCACAAATCACCGCTGTATCATTCCATATGAAATGGCACAACCATGATTCATGTAGACAAATCTATTTACAATCGTGTTCATGATGCTGTTAGAGCGGGCTCGAACCCTACGGACCAAGGATGCACAGTATGCACACCTTTTGCGCATTGTGGTGCAAAAACAGTCAACGCGCGCCTCAGCGAACATCCGTGATGCGCTACAGAAATGGGGCAGCCCCAACAGCACCCTTCTTCTTCATTCATCTAGAGTCTATTTTAGCTAATTACCAGAGTGATTTCGATAAACATATAATAAGAAATATACCCAAAGTTTTATTTACTATCAAAATGGTTGTTATAATCACAATATAAAACCGACAATACTTCTCCAAAGTTAATATGGCCATCTTCCCCGGAATTACCCTATAACAAGCAATAACTTATTCTTATACAAAGCTTACCAAAAGGCTATACCGCTCCTTTAGAAACGGCTTCCAGCAACTTGACAGATAAAATAAAACATCGACAAGAGCACTTAGCTTTTTCTTTCACTCCTAGATCAGCATAAAACATTTTTTTAGTTAGTTATTTAATAATGAAAGGAATTTGCGTTTTTATTTGATTTTGCACTAAGTAAATGCACCCTATATTGAAGGCGCTGCAATATAATTAAATGAAGGAAAGATATTGTAGAAAAGAGTCACTATTACTAATATTAGAAGCACCTACCTTTTCCTAGGTAATAACATTTATTTTACAAGTATTTTCTGCTAGTTTTCGATTCATTAAAATACTTATACATTTTATGTTATCTTAGGTCATTATAGTGCTGATCGTAGGTCAGTTGCATTTTAGGGTTCCAAAGTTAACAAGGAACCTTAATAGTTTTTACCCTTGTTGTAAGTAGATGCTTTTACTATACTGTAAAAAAAATAGCCTTAGTGGGTTAAGGCCGATTTTACTAACTTTTTAGGGTTCCGTCGCCAAAATGGCAAAAACGGAACCCTTATAGTCTCGTCATGTCCGTGTTTACACAGGCATTTACTCAAAGACTACTTAACGAATATTGATGAAATTTAGTGAAAAAGTGTCTTGTGGTAGCCGCTACTTAGTTTAATAATATAAGACAGAATAAAAGAGAGAGAATAAGCTAAATAATAAAAATAAATATTTTTAGAGGGGGCATGGGGTGTGAATATTTTTGGAAATAACTTTTGCATAAATTGTGTACCCCTTCCCTTATCTTTTGAACCGTGTGACCAAGAAATATGAAAAAAATCACAAAGGTAGCGCTTACTTTAAATTAAAACAATTTGGGACATGATCGGATATACCATCATTGAGTTATTGCAAAAAAACTGCGTTTCTCAAAAAAAGGGCGTAAGTGCCATGAACATACGCTCTTCTGCTGATACAATTATTTAAGGCTGCGGAACCCTACACTGAGCATGGTCCGACATGCACTTGCTCGGTTTTTTAATAATATAATTTGCATCAGTCTATCATCTGTGTAATAAATTAGTGGCACCACCTTCTATGGGGATATCAAGTTTATAAACATTCAAACATTGTAAAATTGTCAATTTGAAAAGAGTAGCCGTGAGTTTTTATTGCCAGGTTCTTTTCTCAGGCTTCACCTATTCTTGCAAACTTGGCATTACATTTACATGTAGAATCCCGACGTATCACAATAGTTGTTTTGCCGCCTAAGTGAATAAAGTATATTGAATTGAATTAATAGTTTCGCCATTACCATGTCCGTTCGTTCGTCACCTACTTAACGGCTGTACTCACAGTCATTTAATGCTTACTTAAATCATTATTTTTCAAATTTTCTCATACAAAATCTTTAAAGCTTTAAATGACTCTGAATGGGGTAGTTAGTATAAGAAAACTTTATTAGTCACGCCTACATAGTATTAATTAAAACCTTGTTTATTATTTGAGTTTGTGTATCTACACAGAGTTGTATAAGCTCCCCTCGCTTTCCTCTAAAAGACCTTTGTCCATGCAGTACAAACATTATAAGGCTGGTTATGTTATGTTACAGTGTTGCAAAACATTTAATTTACCACTAACTGCATATCAATAAAATTGTTGCCACAATGTACGAAACTTCGGCAACCCTTTTGGGGGAAAAAGCGAAACCCAAGCAAACCGTAGTTGGGGTTGCAAAATGCAAAACTTTCACGCGATACGTGCCATGTCCAAAATCAACCCTTTTTGTGCCCTGATCCCCATTTTACAAGTTATAAATATTTGTACGTGTGCACCTCTCACTGTTGAACTAATTCAAACGTTGTAGGTAATTTTTGGAAATGTACCTTTTATGTGAAATGTTACGATTAGTCATTGTTATTACTAATAATTTGTTTGATAGCATTCTACCCTACAGGTATCGCCATTGACGTATAGACCTGGACTGCGTAACATCACAAAATTGACCACTCTCTGAAAGAGACAACGCCACTGTATGAACACTACCTGTCAAAGAGACGGGGCCGCATGAGATTTTTCTCTCTTTCTCGCTTTGCAGTCAATATTTACTTTTTAATAGCACGGTCCAGGTCTATACGTCAATGGGTAACGCCAATATTATTTGCTAGGAAATTCTAGGAATATAACCTGAAAATTCTAAGAATTGCGTTTACATATACGTTCCTCTAAAATAAACACAGAAGTAGTTCCCCTTCTCAACATTAAACACACACACATCTACGTGAAGTTCTAGTAAACAGTCGATAAAAATAATGAAATAATTTATTATATGGACCATAGGATTCGTCCTAAAGGACATTTTATGGCCTCACAGTCAACGTGCAAGTACAATTCTCACGTAAGCGAATGTACTCAGTTGGACCAAAAAACCTTAGCTCCCCTCTAACGTATTAAATACGTAATGAAATTGCTTTGCGACAGTATCGGGGCTTCACTGCGCCAGCTTTAACAGACCCCTGCCTCAACAAAAAGCACATGTAAAGACTACAGGAGACATAATACGCGCATTAAAACTGCGAACATAAATTTTAAAAGTTTTCCAATTTGAATTTAACTAACAACTTGAGATTTTCTTTAAGCATACTAAAAAGTTTTAGTATTTTAACTAAGCAGCCTTGGGACTAGAGTAAGGAAAAGAGGACAATTATTAACAGGAAAGATTTAGTGAGGAAAATGTGTGTTAAAAGTTTTACTTCTGATATATTAATGTAGACAAACATTCTGGCAGCATGCTCAGTTTGCAATTAGTTTTAGCTATCTCAACATTTGAATATTCTGGAGAAGTTGTTGACCTATTTAAATTTAAATTTAGTGGCAATGGCAAATTATTTTTCAATGGTTTAGCTGGCACTACAAAGAATGTTTTAAACGAGTAAATTCTCAGAGGTCCTAGTTTTAACTAAAAAGTTGCACAAACTTTGGGAATGGCTATAATTTGTTTGTTGTACTTTACAGTTTAATTAAAGCTGTTTTAATTTGTTTAGTTTACAAGCCTAACAATGAAACTTCTAGAAATTGTAACAAATTATAAACATCACTTGACAAGTAATCTCTAAGAAGATATGTGGTGACGTATGAGTATATCGGTAGGATATGGCTAGGTTGGATAATCTCCAGAGCCAGACCGAGCCCGACCTATTAAAGCACTGCGCGGGTTTGACGTTGTGTCCTTAGAGATATAAGAACAAATGAACTAACTGCTGAATTCTCAAACGATACTTTAAGAAGTACTGAAAACTATTTCTGTCTCTATACTATTTGCATTAGAGTGACAGTGATGGCATGAGTTAATAACGCCGTACAGTTGCGTTACGTGAGTGTATAAACCAATAGGACATGAAAACCTAGCGAAGTACAGAAGATTAATTAGGAATATCACAATTGGCATTAGCGTCAATTAGACAAAGATACTCGGCTACTATAGCGGCAAAAGTATTTTCTTATATTTTTTTCTATCTATCGGCAGAAATGAAAAACGTAACGAGTGACAGCAGCTTATTTTCCTCTTATAAATGTCAACAGGCTGACATGGGTCCAAAATATGGGATACTTCAGTACTTTGATA
Source organism: Herminia tarsipennalis (assembly GCA_945859575.2). Classification (NCBI taxonomy): domain Eukaryota; kingdom Metazoa; phylum Arthropoda; class Insecta; order Lepidoptera; family Erebidae; genus Herminia; species Herminia tarsipennalis. Next base: position 13,665,965 of record OX243836.2, on the reverse strand, counting down.
TGATAGATTGGTGACTTGTCGTTGGATAGTAAAGTAGTATTGTAACCTTCTATTCTGATAAAATCTCTAGGGGCATTGTACAAGTACACGTATCTATCTGAAGTAGACATGTGTAAGTGGACATTTATACAATGGATATACGAAGGTATTTATATATGAACATTTTCTTATTGATTGTATCGTGGCAAATAAACACATACATCGGTGAGTCTTTTCTATTTGTCCAATAGTTTATGAAGTATTCAATAGACTCCAGTGGAATTGTATGTATCTAGTATTTATTTCCAAGATATGTGAAGGAATAAGATATAGAAAGCGTACCTTATAGGATGTACTAATTAATAATTATAATGATTTCTATGCTTCTTTAAATAATATTACATAGAGCATTTACCCGCGATTCCGCCCAATGGAACCATTCTACTGAACCAATTTATTATATGAAGTGGCTAGTTTGATCAAACTTGTAGCTGTATCTAACATGATAGGCAGTTCATGTGATAAGTCCTAATAAATATCTTTAAAAACAAAATTATCAAATGGATAAAATTGATAATTTTCAAAAAGTAATTTTTATAGGCATTTCTTGCCAAAGACTTTACTAATACAATAATTGCATTTTTGAAAGATAGAATTTTTTTTTTTTTTTTTTTTTAATTCAGACTCAGGAATCGAACCCGAGACTTCCGTAGTTTATAAGTTTGGCTACGGAAGTCTCGGGTTCGATTCCTGAGTCTGGATTCAAATTTTTCTATCTTTCAAAAATGCAATTATTGTATTTGTAAAGTCTTTGGCAAGAAATGCCTATAAAAATTACTTCAATATTCGGCCTGCGTCATCATAATTTGTTAAAATGCTCTCTGTAACGAAGCAATAACAAAAGCCGTGATAGTTCTTTAACTTCCGACTAGATGGCGCTACGGGGGCCTAATCCGTAAAAGCATTAAGAGATAGAAGAATTTGATATTCTAGTAACATAGTCCAGATAGGTGGTTCGCTTCTGGCCCCGGTACGGCTACGGAAGTCTCGGGTTCGATTCCTGAGTCTGGATTCAAATTTTTCTATCTTTCAAAATGCAATTATTGTATTTGTAAATTTTTAAAAAGATATTCTTTCTGAATTAAAATACTTTTTCACTTTACTAACTAATCTATACTAATATTATGAAGCTGAAGAGTTTGTTTGTTTGTTTGAAGGCGATAATATCAGGATCTCCTAGTTCGAATGGAAAAAATCTTTTACTGGTTGGATAGCCCATTTATCGAAAAAGGCTATAGGCTGGAGCGGAGCAGCAATGAAAAATGATGCAAAAACGGGGAAGATATACACAGACGAAATTGCGTAAGTCAGCTAGTTCCGTATATAACAGATAAATATTCTACATCTGTACCAACCTATTATATTATAGTCCATTCAAATGACACCGTATCATATCTTAAACCTTTGAGGACGTATTATATATTTGAATTAAAACTTTAAAGGTTGCAGGTTATCCTTAAGTACGTTCTATTAGCTTATTGAAATACTTGCGAAAATGTTTTGGAAAAATTTGTTGAGTGGAAATTTAATTTCAAAGACTCCGCCGTCGCACAATATTATATTACTAAAGTTTATAAAGTTATTTCATTTCACTACCTCAGGGATAAAAGTTCGCCTGTATCTGTAACTAATACATAAATAAGTGTTATCTTAAATGTCTATCGAGAAAATTGTAATTGACGGCCTTTTGCTCGGCTGTCTACAACATTGTGGCTGAGATTTATTAAATTAATTACTATGATAAAGTATCTAGTTCTAAACTTCTGAATTCATATTTCAAAAGTTGCTTATTAGCAAAAACGGTGAAACCTAGTCGGGATGTTTGCCGGTCAAATCGTTTGAACTTGAATTTAACTATGACTGGCAATTTCATTACTATGTAGATCGATTTTAAAGTATTTTATAGAATGATAGTTTTCTAATCATATTAACATAATACAGTCCATTATTTTTCACTTATATTAGAGTAGTATATTAAAGTAGGCTATCGGCAAAAATTTTACAAGAATAATTTTAATAAAATGAATTATTATGTTGATCATCTACTCTACTCTATACTCTAATCCCGCATTTTATTTATAGCGGGGAAAATAGTATCGACAAAACATAATATATCATTTATGTAACCGTTTCGTAAGTAATTTTTCACCATATTTGACAGTAATAAGTATTCAGTAAACGTAGGTTGAAGTAAGCTTGTCGGCAACGTGCGGGGGCTATGTCAAATTCATGAGCAGGTTCTGTACAAGCATCTTAGAGAAAATGTCAAGTAAAAGAAAAATATCTTCGTCATATCAAACCCGCTAGATGATATCGCGGCGAAAATATCAAGTTTAAGAACTCGTGCCAAATTTAATTTGTCTTAGTATGATGATAAAGAAAATGTTTATCTGTTTCATGATACTATTTTTTTATAAAACACCGCAAGTTTATGGTCTTAGCGTTGGTTATACTTTAACATAAACTAAAATTTCTTCCATCACACGGGACAATAGTTCATTGGATTCAAGAACTGACACTGTTGTATTTAAAATTGTAATTCTCTAAAAAAAAGTAATTTAATCATTAACAATTAATATAATCCTACTGCATAGTTCGGTACTTCGTCCCGGAGCTCATTCGTCCCATTATTGAATGATTTGATTTATTGTTCAAAAAGTTCCAAATAAATAGTAATAAAGCCCTGGATCTCGCACTAGGATTCCCTGTGTCGTGGGATTCAGTCACTTTCATACCTAGTATATTGTATAGGCATAGGGTGTAGGTATTACATAATTTAAATCAGAAACCTTTTTTCCTTCAGGACTAGACGATTGACAATAAAATTTGAAATTAAAATACCAGTTACCATATTACTATAGAGTTTAGTCGAATTTACACTTTTACAAAGATAAGCAGTTTTATCCTCGCTTTATTTTATCATTTACTGCCCCGAATGATCACAAATAAATACCGGCAACGTATAGCAGAATTGTAACAAATCTTCACACATTGCATATTCAAAATTGATATCTCAATCATCACAATGTATCTAATTTACAACGAGTGACACCACAACATCCATTACAAATAGGGTTAACCTATATTTTTGTGAGTGCCGAAAACGATATAAACGAAGAGTCGACGACAAATCATACCGGTTCATGGCATGGGACAAAATGACGGCCATGTTTACTGAATTCTCGATATCGACACTTTTGTCCAACAAAGCAATCTCTCGAGTATGAGCTCATCAACAATGACATGGGATCAAATATTCAAAGCTTGAATGACTATTGGATTCTATATTTTCGTCTTCATTAAATAAAGTAACCCGATTTGAAGATTGAAACAACTCTTGTTTGGTTAACTGCCAACGGGGCCAACAAATTGAATTGAACAAACTTTTTCCGTTATGGTTTACACCTTGTAAATCAAGTAGATTGAATAATATTGTAAACATTTTTATACTTATGTACCTACGTAAATAATTTTAGGGGATGAACTTTGATAAAGCTGGCCCATGAGTTTCTTGGCAGCTTCTTCTCATTAGCTTTACACTTGGAACTGCCGCCTAACTTCAAACAAATTTGTTTTTTTTTGTTCATACTTAAATTAATTTTATTATTCTTTTAGCGGGAATAAAGATATTTGAGTTTACGTTAAAACATTAATTCAATGAAACAGCTTCAGACCGAAAACGTATTTAAAAACATTTCAACAAAACATCTAAATATATATTGAAAGTATACAAGGTCGGCACGCATTCATAGTGTTCCATGGTTCTTACACTGTATGATTTCAGAACGTGAAACAAAATATTTTTTGAAGTGAAAACTTCTTTAGCGGCGATGTGCACTTTTTGGGATGAGTAAAAAATGTTAAACTCGCGTCAGGACACGTGACCTGATCAAAAAGTCGTAAGACGAAGGGAGAGTAGATCGCCGCGGCGTAGGAGAAGCAGTAATACCCCCCTCTCTTTTTACCGCGCGGCAAAAATGTATGCCTGGACCTGCTGTACTGTGCTGCTCAAACGAAACAGCAGCAAAAAAAAAGCAACAAAAAAAAATAATTGTCATGTTTGTTTACGATAGCGCAATAGATGAATATTGTATTTAACCACATAAATGATAGTACTTTCATACTGATAAATAAAGCAATGCGTGTGAAATTATTCCCTAACCATTCCAAAATATTAAAAAAAGCACAACATTAATGTTCAAGTTTTCGTTTTTGCCGGCTCACCCGGAGTGCAACCCGTTGTTTTATTTTTTTTTCAGAAAATATACGATGATTTCTGCGTAATTATCGCGTATACTTTCTGACTCCGATTCAGTGAGTTAGTAAGAGATTATACAAGGCTAGAACCAACAAGTTCTAACATTGTATAAATTTAGGATGTAAATGCGTATAAGCTCAGTGAGTTACATAATGTCATTAAGTTAAAAAAACATGTAGCAATTAATAATCAACTAATCATGTAGTTATTTATTACTTTAACTGGTAATTTAAAGGTAAAGGTAAAAATAATAAATTCCTTTGTGAGCGACAAAAATATTTTTATTATATATAAAAGAAACACAAATATTGCGCCAAATTATTAAAACCTTATTAAATAGCATTACTTTTGGGATTGTGACATATTGAATGCTGAATTATGCTTTCTTTTATCAGTTTGTTTGTTTAGAGCAGTTTTTTCACCGACTTCAAAAAGGAGGAGGTTCTCAATTCGACTGTATTTTTTTTTATTTGTATGTTTGTTCACCGATTACGCAAAGACGGCTGGACCGATTTGATTTTTTTTTTGTTTGACTTCCAAGTTGGTCCCATTTTCATCAGATCTCGATTTAATGATGGGATCCTGGGGAAATCGAGGAAACTCTTTAAATATTAAAGGCAGTTCCCTCGATTTCTCCAGAGTGCCGGCAGAAGTGAAAACTTGAACATTATAATATATAGTGATGAAATTTAAATAATATTTTTCGATCTTACTGACATAATAATAAAATATGAAATAATAAATCACAAATCAAAAAACTAAAATCAAAAATTATAATAAAAAAGGGAAAAAAAACAATCTTAACTCGGACTCGAAGTCGGGTCTTCTGGTTTCCGAACCGCCCAATTTCCCACCCGACTAATAATAACATTGTAGATGGTGGCGAAATTAAACTTCGTATTCTAATGATATTGTAGTAGTTTTTTATTGCTTTCCCTCTGTCTTACAAATTTCTGATCAGGTCAATTGTCCTGACGCGAGTTTAACATTTTTTACCCATCCCAAAAAGAGCACAACGCCGCTAAGAAAATATTAAATTTTTTGTGAAAATAACTTTGTCAACTACCAACTAGGGCTACCTTTGAAACTAATCGCGTATAGATTCTAAGTACGTTGTCTCGTATAGCGCTTAGAAAATATACACGACTAGTTCGCAATGAAAACTAGTGATGTATGTTTTACGCTCAAAATGTTAGCGTCCCTTATTGAAAAATATACCTACGCAATAAGACTGTAATAACCATGTTTCAATGAATAATTATGCTCATTATAATTTTAAACTATACGCGAGCAGTCCCGGTCTGTGAGTGTACTGTTCTATGTATATGTATATTGAATGTATACAACATTCAATATACGCCGAATCGATAAAGTGTAATAAAAATAATATTTGCTATCCCCTAGTAATAGTATGGTTATGGCCACCAATATACACGAATTGTTATTATATTATTGTTATATGGAATAAAAAAAACCTGCTTCCTCGTTAATGTTACTGTTACAAGATACGAGTGTGTTTTAAATGGGTTGTTTAGTAGATTTAACTATATATCTTAGGTTTCTCCCTATTGTATCAATGAGTTAAATAGAAACTTATTGAGATTTTTTGTTGTAAAGGTTTATTTTCTTTCTAACCACACCAATAAGGGGTATCACAGCCGACCGCTTAACTCGTATATCGCCTGCGGTGAGAAGGGAGCGCGGGGTGATGTTAACGGGTGGGTGAGCGGGGTGCGCGGGAAGTCCCGCGCACCCCGCTCACCCACCCGTTAACATCACCCCGCGCTCCCTTCTCACCGCGCAGGCGATATACGAGTTAAGCGGTAAAGTCTTTCTTTTTCATCAACCTTTAAGCTAATTCAAAAAATTCTAGTGTAGACTTAGTACCTATTAGATTAAGAGGTTCAAATCACACTAATATTATAAAGGCGAACGTTTGTGAGTATGTGAGTGTATATGTTTGTTACTTCTTCACGTCTAAACGGCTGGAGCGATTTTAATAAAACTTCGTATAGGGTTAGCTGATACCCTGGATGAACACATAGGCTAATAAACCGCGGGTAACTCCGCGGGGCTCAGCTAGTAAATCATAAATCAAAATTCAGAAAGAGAGCTTTTCATTGACCTAAATTATCCAGTTGTCTTTTTATCACATTCTGTAACGAAACGGAAAATCAGTGGATCTTCTGGAATGACCTACATACAAAAGAATTTCAGTTAAATACTTGCTTCTTCTTACACAGTATCGGTATAATTAAGAATTACTTTCACGATCGGGCGGAAAGCTTGCGTCATATCGATGCCTTTATTTTATTACAGGCTGTTCTCAATCCCCCCTTTATTGCGAAGTAATTAATTTCACACGTCTCCTGTGCCTCTTGATTTAGTTCAGTACATATAAATTGTACGGGAACAATTTCGTCGCCAGCTTATTGCCTCATGCGGACCATATTGTTCTCTTGGGCATTGGTTGCTGCCCAGTAAATTAGTTTTAATAGCGAAAGGAAATTGACTTTTGTGTATTGAATGCATTCGGCTTCTTGAGAAAAGATTAAACATCTAAAACTATTAGTATTTCATTGATATTGCTATTCAAGGTTATTTTTTATTTAGCGCAAAGCTTAGACACCTCAACAAGTTTTCAATTCAAGAAATCATATATATAAAAAAAATCTAAATATTGAAAACTTGCAGAGTTATGAGCCATTAAAGTTGTCTTGTGTTTTTCACAGTACCAAGTATATTCGTTGCGTCGCGTAGTGCGTAATCCATCGTTAATGTTTAAAAATAAGTAAACGATTACATTTACATTGTGAACAAGATTTGGACTGTTAGAATAATAATAATATCTTGGGACAATTCACACAACGCTATCTAATTCCAAACTAAGCAGAGCTTGTACTATGGCAACCAGACAACTGATACATACTTATATATTTTTAAATACCTACATATTATAGATAAATAACACCCAGACACAGCTTAAATCATCGTGCTCATCACACAAAGTTTTATCCTGGGTGGGAATCGAACCCACGACCTCTTGCGTAGCAGTCGGATACACTCCCAAATTAATTAATTGTATAATAAAACACAGTCCAAAAACTATCCCATTGGATTGTGTTACTTTACATATGAGCAAACTACTTTTAGGTTTGCATTTTACCTTAGCTTTAACTTTACTTTACCAAGAGTAACGTGGTATAAATGGAGTTCCTATTGCTGATTGTCATTATCATCTTATAGGTTAATTTTTTAATTAATGTTTCATAAATATTTGTATATTAAGTAGTTTTTCATTAATCGATTTGCATTATGCCTTTACCCTCTTCTGTATTTTTTGGAAGTTGATGCTCCCATCCACACTATTATAACTCTTTACGCAAAAACGGCTGAAACAATTTTGATAAAACTTTAAAGTATATATCTACAGCAGAATAAAGCAGCATAATACAGCGGACTAACACAGTAAGCATAAATATTTAAAAAAATATTGTGAAGATAAATACTTCAAAATAAAAATATAAGCATTCGAAATTGTGGGTGGCCACAAATACTTTTATAACGAAACAGTTCAAGTCTATGCCATAGAAAGTAACCAAAAATCTATTACGTAAAAAGGCATATTGCGGTACCAATTCAAACATTGACAACACCCCTTATTTATCTTCGGTGGGTCAATTCCATCAGTAGAATTACCCCTGTTTTTCAGTGACAGAACCGCGCAGAATCAATCTCATCAATTTGTTCTGCCTGTCGCACTTGATAAATAGAACATAAGAGTATAAAGAAATGGATTTCTTATGGTAAAAGCAAAAAAAAATATGTCTTGTGAATGAATGGTTATTGCTGGAAAAATCTGGGCACTCTTTAGTGAGCTTGAAATTAAGTCTATACTGTAAGTACTTTGGAACAGTTTTCACAATTTGCGCTGTATGTAGATTATCATTAAATTTCATTTTCATTAAAAAAATGTACTGTGTTTTATAGTTAAGTATTGTACCTACTAGTTACTTAAACACAAATAAAATACCTTTTACAAATGAAACCTTTCATTAAACTTACTTTCCGATATTTTTTGTTCTCAATCGTTCGTTGGACTAAATGCGGCATCAAAATTTTCCTTTAACGCATTATTTTAGAAAATAAAGATTTCGAAACTTTTTACTTTTGTTATTATATTTTGAAACGAAGTTTTGTGCCATGTTTTATGTATCCTCATTTGTTGGGTATCGAAGTTTGCGTAAGCTCAAGATATTTTATTCATAGATTTTGATAAACATTTTTCTTTGCTAAATAGAGGGACACCTCATCCTAACTTAGGTGATCACAGTTACCTGCGAGTAGACTAAGTAGGTAGGATAAGATGGGGATTTTACTCGTTTACTTTCATAATGAAATCTGCGGTAAGTAGTATTTAATCGCTTGTTATTACCTAAAATCTTCGAGTAAAGTTGTAAAGCACTTAGATTAATTCAACTGGATGAACTAAGTCTAACAAAATGATACTCTAAGTAACATGAGTGCATTAAGATCACGGTTTAGTAAACATAATATGCCTTTTGCAGACTTATTCATTTCGTGCTTGGAATTTCTGTTTGTTAACACATGGGTTGAATGTACTTTCAACATAACCTTTGAGAAATATGTGCGTGATGCCGTTATGAGTTTAATAAGCATTTTGCAAACGCAGCTAAATGCGTCTCATTATCCTTTGTTTGGTGAGAAAATCAGAACGCATAGGGAAAGGAACATTGCTGGCACCTGAGTGCTATTCATTAATGCGGGAAGTAAGCTCACGTCACCGTACGACATTCATTGCTCATAAGCAACATAGGAGCTCATAAAAAGGATCAGGAGCTTTACTGGATCGCAGAGCTGAAGAAATATTTCCTTTACGCTCGTATGGAGCGAATGTCTCGTGAATTTATATGAAAGTGCACGCACGACGGGATTTGGTGAAGTATTTATCTAAAACTATATCTATGTGTTGGTAGATTCTTGCTGTTGTTGCAATGTGAAGTGCTGTTAAAGGTACGAGTTTACCTACGAGCAACGCTGTGTGAAACAACATCTCTTATCTCTATACGTACGTCGTAATATTGCAGATATAACTTCCTTTCTCAATCTTGTTCAGGGTCAAATCGACTGCCCGAATCTTATTAATTAAATTAACATAAGAACTACATTCAGAAGACTGCGTAACAAGGGTTTGCTATACATCCCTTCATGTCATACCAACTTTAGGAACTGATAATTGGAACGCTGACTTCAATAATTTAAACAATGACAATTGTTTAAATTTATTCACTATAAGTCCTGGATGTACTTCTAGTACATCCAGCACTTGTAGTGAATAAATGAAATGCTCTGGTGACATCATACTTTAGGTACTCTGGTGACAAACATCTCTACTGACGAAATTGTTTGTCACCAGAGTACATAACGTATTGTAAACTATCATATTAGGCTCTATTTAGCTGTATACACAATTGTAACGTACAATTAATTTATAAATAGATTGTATTCTGACAATCTGTGAAAGCTTGTTATTGGCATTTAATTATGTATTTTACGAAACCAGTTGTAGGTACTATAGCTGTAAGCTCCCCAAATAAAATAAAAACCTTCATACATTATAGCGTAGTTTGGCTTCTGTATTCTGTAGTAGTCTACAGAATGTTGTAGACTTAACTAGTGTTAAGTCTAAAAAGTACTCGTAAATACTTTATTACATTTGAGAAATATAATAGGTTACATTAACAACTTAACTACCTCGGGGGTCAACGGTAGAGCGGAGGACAGCTATGCAGGAGGTTGGATACCCACACTTCAGCTTTGAAATATTAGTTTCCAGCCTGAGAAGGTATATTCTTTGTGTTTAATATTTGTCCCCCGCGACACAGGGGTTCTATATTATCTCGGAAGTGTTAAATAACTTCAAAGTATGATTTATTTTTTTGCTAAAATGCGTTGGTTTGCCGAATTTAGCCTTATTCTACATAGATAAATAAATTCAGAATGGTCAGAACCGTATACAAATATTTATTATCGGTAATAAATATAAAATTGACGAAATAAAAACCACAAGCATAAAATGTGCCTTGTACACAAACTTTATGAAAAATGTATTCGGCTATAAAGCGCTTCAACTTTCACTAGCGCTATAACCCTTTCTATGTAATTTTTAATAAATATTTATTCAGCATTACAACCAATACGTGAGGTATTTCCACACGCGGTAAGGTGAGGTTCACGGCATCACACGGATTATAAATTAGATTTCATTTCTACGCGTTCCGAGTTCTGATTTTCGTATATTTTATACCTAAGGCTAAAGGTAAACGTAACAAAGCTTTGGAAGATACGCGGGCAGAAGAGAAAATAATTTTCAGTGGGTAAGTACACATTCTTGATATTCCTGAGGCTCGTAAAAATATTAAAATGAGATGGATTTATTAAAATTCTACAAATCTCATTTCGACGGCTGTTGGTATAGATCATTCTTTGTAAATAAATGCGAGGAAAAATTTTGATCGGAGATCGGCCGAGTTTGCCTAAACTTATCTGCATATACTTATGAATGTAGCTTATTATTTTTAAATGCGCCAGAAATCAACGTGTTTAAATAAAATGCGTTTTAAAAAAACCCAAGTAAGACATTTTCTTTGAGGTACAAAACCTCTGCGGAAGGTATGATTTTAATAAAAATGCTATGTTATACAACCCATGGAAACAGAGGTCTATCATTAAGTAGATATATAGTTACTTACATAATATACCTACCGATATAAAAGCATTTTCACAACCAACCCTATCCATTTTCCTTAACAGAACAGAGTTCCACATACCAATCACGCAGTGATTCAATAGGAACATTATATCCACGATGGCGTATTCTCACGCTCAATATAAAATTCTGTACCACTTAATAGGTAGCCCATCGCCCAAATTAATCACAGTTAAAAGCGAGACTGACAATACGTTGTGAAATTTCGTACACAAACAGTTGTTAACTCTGCCGTGAATTGAATTATCACAACATCCCCTTGGTACAGGCGCCACGCTTTTTTCAATTTCCGTATTTGTCTTCGACAGTTCGTTTCGAGATATTTCGTGAAATAAATCAGCAGCTTGATGCTATTTGTGTTTTATTGGTAATCAAGAGTTAAGGCCTAGTCTTCGGTGGCGTTAAATAAGCGGGATTTATCTCGGGCTCGTGCTAAAATTGCATTTAAGTTGCACCTAATAAGAGCTGGTTCCTAATAAGGCCCATTTATTCAATCCCACGCACATAATGCTAAAACTAAAACAGTTGTCGTGTGAACCCTCCCTATTGACCAATCATAAAAGGACATCAAAATGAATTGCTTTCGCGCCAGCCGTTTTGACAATGACTCTGAGTTACCACAGCGGCGGTCGACGTAACTAAAGGGTCGAGTTTTAGGGTCCAGTTTTTACCATTTGAGTACAGAACTTTAAAACACATTACAGTTATTAAAAATAACTAGCAAAAAGTGGTGCTTTAGAAAGGATTATATAAGGATTGCGAAGTTTTTTAACAAGTAATATTTTTAATTGACAGTTGTTTATAAAGAGTTAGGTCCAAAACGGCTATTCACACTACTCTGAATCAAGGTCTCCTTGAAAATCTGTTAGAGAATAAGGGCCCTAACTCTTATTACACCTCTCTTTTTAAGGTTTTAGGGTCCCTGATTCAGTATAGTGAAATATCGCAACAGACCCCTTTTTTAAAAAATGTGTAGGTACCTATTAAATAATATTTCTTTAATAGATAACATATCTAGACATAAGCTTAAATTACTATTTCAAAGCCCAAACCTGAAAGTGTGATAGTTTCTTAGTAAATGGTACCACAAAAGTACAGACGTTGTGGGATAGTGTTAGGTCACGCTTCGCTCGCCCTGATGATGACTATTTCATGAAAACATTTAGGACAAGTCCAGGGACTTGTCCAAAATGTTTCCCTGAAATTGTAACACAAGAAAGTATTTCAAATAAGTAACTACCTACCTACCAAAGCACTGACCTCTTAAAGTTCATTTCGGTACATCGCGGCCGATCGCGAGCCGCGCGCGGTTTACGACAAGCGTCTGACGCGCGCAGCCGATGCGACAATACTCAGAGTATGAGAATGTATGGCGCCGTTTCCGAGGTCTGCGACAGACGCGCGCTGCCGACAACTGACGTACGCTGCGCACGCACTTTGACTGTTGTAGTATCGGCCGCGCGCGTCAGCAGATTGTCATAAGCCGCGCGCAGCTCGCGTTCAGTCGCGATGCACGGAAATGAATCTTTACAGTAGTAGTACGTTACTAAACCTAAAGGTTCATTTCCGTGCATCGCGCCCGATCGCGAGTCGCGCGCGGCTTACGACAAGCGACTGTCGCGCGCGGCCGATGCGACAATATTCACAGTGCGCCCGCAGCCTACGACAGTCGTCGGCCGCGCGCGTCTGTCACTTACCTCAGCCGCTTATCGTCAGCCGCGAGCGGCTCGCGATCGGTCGCGATGCACGGAAATGAACCTTTAGGCTTGAACACTAACTCACCATGCCCAAAGTAGATGAGGTTTAAGGATATTACACGGATGAGATAAGGGCGAACACTTTGTAAATAGAAAAGTAACGGGTCAGTAAACCAGTGATTTTTTTCGCGTTTTGTGACGTGATAAATGGCCAAGAAAGCAACTGAAGGAAACTACAGACGCCCGCCTGGACTCGATCGGAGCGAATGCCAATGACGCGAAAAATTGCTCTTATTTTTCTCATCTCCTTAGAAATGTTTCGAAGTACACTATCAGTGTATTCAGCTGCAGTGATTGAGCGAAAATGTTTGGCCAATTAGGTAGGTAGGTACCTACTTATTGGGTAAGTGGATTCTTAAAAAGCTACGTAGCGTACTCACTCAAGTTCTTATTTCAATGGATTTTCATAAATTCTTGTAGTGGGCGAGTTTTATGTTCTGTTGGAATTCTTGATTAATTTAATTACCTAGAAACCTACTTAGATATTAACCTTCCTGGTGGTAACTAAATCGGATGATGGAACTGGGACCAAATAATCAGATTGTCAGATTCCTTTCAAATTTTTAATATTGGTTTAGATTCATGATTTAGTAAAAACGTAAGTATAAAATGTATAAATTCTAATTCTGTCCCTCCTGTGATGAGTGATTTAAATCTAGTTGTATCATTTTTGTGAGTTTTAAATAAAAAAAATCGGAAAAAGAAATGTTTTTTTTTTTTGTATAATTTACGTTCTTTTAACTACTATAGTTTCGGAGAACTGTTGTAACTGGCTGGATTTTTGCCGTGTTTGCAGGTTTCTGCCGTAAAAATACCGTGCGTAGGCTTATTTCTCATAAAAAAATTGTTGCACACAGTATTGGGTGCTTTGTGATGTCAGGTAGTTAAGTGCGATTAGATTAATTTAACGTTTTATTTTTATATACATTTACCGTGAATATTGATTTAATCATTATTAGATTTTCTCAATATTGACTAGGGAACAGGGTGCATGACTCCTAATTTAGCTGAATCGGCTAAATGGGAGACTGTTAAGTAAAACAAAACATTTTCGGTGTTGTATTTTTTTCTTTGGTTTAGTAACATTGACACAAAGTCAGGTTTAGGTGCAAAAAAAAATTACTTAACTATACTTGTATCATTATCATATAATTTTAGCAGCTATTAGAAAAAAAGGTAGGTGCCTATTTCAAGGATTACTTTAAAACTATAATATTTACCACAAAAATGTTAATGTACAGTGAAAGTTAATGATTTCATCAACAAAAGAAGTCTAATCTAGCCCAGATAAACTAGAATATTCTAAATCTTGTTTTTTTCTCCTTTAACACAAAATAATAACACTTACATTTTTATGCAAATATTTTCTACTTACATTTTGATGAATAAAAAATTAAAATATTCAATAGTTTAAGGAAGTGCCATCTGTGAGAATATGGTAAAAACTTTTTATAGTTACGACATTTCACATATCAGTAGTTTTCTTTTGTACGCGATAGATGGCGCAATTACAAAGTAATGATTTAAAAGAGAAACTTTGACTTGTATAGTTACAACTTTTGGTGAATTGAAATTCATTTAAAATGATAACATTTTGTATACAAATAATTACTGTTTTTACTTCATGTGATAATTAATTTACACACCTCGCTGAACATTGCGTAACTAGAATGCTACGTGTTTTTGTATATATTCCATAGGTGGCGCTATACACAAGTAAACTTGTAGTGGTATTATACCTTGTATTTATTAATATGTAACATAGATGGCGTTGATTTAAAAATTAACAGAATCAATTTCAAATATCTAACTCTTTTATTAAAGAACTTATAATAATTATATATTGAAAAAAATAATTAAAATGTAACCAGCTTAATGTTATAACAGCAACCTCTAAAAATAGAAGTAAACGCCATCTATACAGTCGACATCGAATGTTTAAACCTGAATTAAATTAAATAAGAATACTTGCTTTTGCCCGCGGCTCCGCCTGCGTTGATGTCGCAGCTTTGCCCAATAACTGTTGGCAACAATGGGATTGTCATAGTAACCTACATTTTCTAGCAAATTATAAAATGGCAGCGCACGTCAAATAATGACTTTTATAGGCAAATTATTGATACCTTGGGTTACATTAGTGTAATTTTCGTAGAGATCCTAATTATAAAAACAAATAAAACGTTTGTTACTCGCCGAAAATGTAGCTTTTTACTAGTAAAAGAATTTTAAAATCAGTTTAACGGGTTTACCTATATGCGTGAAACCGTTACAAATAAACAAACAAACACACTCACTTTCCCATTTATAATATTAGTTAGGATCACGATAGCTGTCGCCCGCAGCTTCGCCCGCGTTGCAATATTCGCTATCAAACGCTGAAAGCCATGTTTTTATGCACAAAGCCAAATTTCAGTAATTATAACTTTAACTTTAAAACTGACGAAGTTACACACAAACGTACAACTCTTATTTTAACCCCCTGGGTTGATTTTCCAAAACTGTTGAAAAATGAGTTTCTCTATTTAATTTACTTTTAAAATTGACGAAGTTTCATACAAACTTGCCACTTGTTTAGGCTGTCCTTTAATCCATCAGTCAGTTACGACATAGAATTTTATATTTTTAAATACCCACAATCACATAATCAATCAAGCCATCAATTTTAAGCAGTGATTATCAAACAAACAAAGTGTGTGCGTAGGTAGTTGGATATTAAACCTGCGACTTATAGGGCCGTTACCCGTTACCCCTTAAGCCTTCACTACTAACTAGAACTACATACCACAAATTCTTTTGTCCCTTCTATTCTCCCTGTTATCTAAGCATAATTAATTTAGATCAACTCGTTAACCAAATAACTGTAAACAATAAAAGCACAAAGTTACCCTCCGCGTCACATTATGACCAACCACAAAACACCAAGAGTACAGAAAGTAACCTGCACTCACAAATACGTCATTCGGCAGCGCACAGATAGACATCACTCACTACTCTTACAACTCCCGCAGTATGGTTTCAGATTATTTCAATGTAATATTGTTTATGAAATAATAAATGAAATGATCAATTTTGTAACCCTACTTGTTGTTGGTTGGTTGGTTGGTTGTACAAGTACAACCTCCATGACAATGATGCGGGGGACTTTAGAAACATATAAATCATAGACATAAAAGAAGAATGTGAGAAATCAAACGACAACTTCCTTTTAAAAACTGATTTTTAACCTAAATAAAATAAATTTACATTAATTCGTTCGATACGATTCTTCAGGCCATTGGCTCTGACAGTTTTCCCATTTCCAATTTGTTTTCTTCTACATTTCCTCTTATTTAAATTAAGCTTTAAAAAGAACGTCAAATCAAACAGTTCACAACTATCATTATCACATGGCGGCACCCCACAGCACCCACACTCCGAACAACATTTTGAGGATCACACAAAGTGATCGAACCCACGACTTCTGGTTTAGCAGTCAGGGTCACTGACCACTAGACCAACAGGCCACCGACAATACCTCTGGAGCAAAGCCTCTGGCTCCGTGTTCGTGTCCTTGAAACTTACCTTCTGCGTTAGTGATCGGTGTTTTGTGGCCCAACCCTATGTTTTCCGACTTTCATTAATTTTATGCGTAGTTCTCCGTAAACATTTTTCCCGTTACTGGCAAGTAAACACTCGTAGGTATGATAAACTCAGCCTTAATTTCCTACTTCCGTATTTTGTTCCGCATTCATTAGTGACTTCTAGTTTTTGCCTTTGTTGCTGGTTTATAGTTTTTTTTTAAAGATAACCAATGTGGGATTGTATGTCCTACATTACTAGCAATCTTGCTAACCCCTCCAGCTAAGGTCAATGGCTTGTGTTAGGAGTGGGTTCACGTCGGTAGTATAATGGGTAGGATTCGAACCCGCTACGTCACGATTGCGAATCCGATGATGCTACCGCCGCTTGAGAACATCCTTTGTTATGAAATAAAAGTATAGACGATGGCTTTGTCCCAGGTAGTGGGAACGTCTTATAACGTTCCCACTGTTGTTGGGATAAAGCCATACCATGTTGAATCAAAGTACAATTATTTCGAGGTGAAGCAAAAATTTGAAGATGGCGCCCCTTCGGCTTCAGACACTTAAGTAGATTATAAGGGAGGGATCCCATCACCTATCCTCGATCTGTGAATCATCACGATTGAAGTAGTAAGGAAATGCCCCTAATACAACAATCGAAATAGATTGACAGACCGCATTCAAAAAGACACACCTGCAACAACCTCTTTTTAAATTATATTTATCAATTTTGGGATAAGAAGGTTTTCTTATTATGTATTTCTGTAAGCAGTGATGATGATGATATAACAAATCACACGAAATGCACATTTTAAACGCTTACTTCGTGTGACTATAAGATGATAAAAATAAAGGAGATGTGATACCTAACTAAATTATTAGAACCCAAGAATACAGAAGGCAAAGTAAATACTTCAATCACAACGTTCACGGATATGAATCTTAGACAATATTGGTGCACTTTGTTCGGAAGGCATGCCTCGATTCCGCGTCCGTATGCTGTCTATGTGCGTCAGAAGCGTTTTATATGTAGATAGTCTTCTGTAGGTACTTGTGGTATTTTGTGTTAGAACGAAGTATATACATCAATCTACCCCAGGGAATATGGCATAAAACAGGCACAGGAGAGTGCATTTGGCTCGATATCGGTCAAGTGTGAGTCGGCGTGACGGGTGGGGTAGCATTTTATCGACGCTGAATGAAACCTAAGGTCAGTCGCACGTGCGAGGGATGTTTCCTAGGTAAACAAAAAAATCCATAAGACTAATCCATACTAATATTATAAATGTGAAAGTAACTCTGTCTGTCTGTCTGTCTGTCTGTTACGCTTTCACGATCAAACAGCTAAACCGATTTAGATGAAATTTGGTATGGAGATAGTTTAAGTCCCGGGGAAGGACATAGGATAGTTTTTATCGCGATAACCGACATCCACGCGGGCGGAGCCACGGGCGAAAGCTAGTTGGTAAATAAACCTGACATTTAAACTGCCAACAGTAAAGTCTCGATTAAATTTTGTTTAAATTAGATTTTTATTATTGATCATATCATAAAAAGAAGTGATTTGAAGTGAAAAAAATAGTGCGTCGTAATCCGCTTTTTGCATGAGATCTCCATATAAAATCTGCATTTTGACATTTCCTAAAGAGTTGTTGTTTTGAGTAGTTAGAAACTAGCCCATTGCTCGATGCCTCTGGGAGGGGGTTTCGGGAACACCTTAAATACGGACCAAATGTAAGGCGAAGACTTGAAAATTCATGCGTCTGGGGATGGTAATTGCCCCTAAGTCCATGTAAAATTATAACTTGTAAATAGTTAAAACTATTCTTGATCGCATTAACATAAGTCATTGAACTAAGTGAAACCTTAAAACATTGACACCTAAACGGATGTGTGATTACTTATTTAGCATAGTACCACACCTCATTAAACACCTTTTAAAACATAAAGGAAACAGCTGAGTTAGGTAAAAAGTGGTCGATCATTCTTATGATCGACCACTTTTTATTCCATATACAGAACGTACGAACCATATACCATATTCATCCTTATACAGAACGTGGATATTCCGGCTCTTGCCGGAATATCCACGTTCTGTATAAGGATGCTGGCATATGGTAGCTACACCGCGTACTTCCTAGGGAAGCAGTTGGGTTGTTCTTAAATTTATTTCTGATATTTCTGACTGTTAAGTCATATCTCATCAGTCTCCTTAATAGGAAACGGCAAAACGATAAGATACGTACAAGTTAGTAAAAATACAAGTTTGTGACGTCAAAATTTCAATGTCCAAACCCTTTACATTCAGTTTTTATTTTAATGATTCTTTCATTTGTTACAGTACGATCAACGTAACTAGGCCGGACTGAAGTAGGCGACAAGTGGTTGCGCAGATGCATTTTTTGGAAGTAAATGGTAACAGGAAGCGGGGGGCGGGGGCGGTAACTAAACCAAGAGGATTAGAGATACGATTACGCATTACATTGTCATAATTAGTATTACTAATTCATGTTTTTTTGTGATTATTTTGGTAAAGAAATTGTTTTTCAAAGATTCTTTATTATTTACTGTAACTGTTTTAAATTGAAACTTTTATGAACTCATTTAAATAGTGTTTTTATATTGTTGAATTAAAATGTTGTTAGTATTTTTAATCGATTAATCGTTTTCGTAAGTAATTTTAGGGTCGCATCTCTATGACATGCGCGAAAATGATAAAAACCTAACTTCAATCCGGTCAAGATACGTTGATCGTACTGTATGCGGTAGGTAGAAGGTACATACTTTTTTTAAATATTTTACACTAGCTGTCCCGCGCAACTTCGTCAGCGTAAATTTTCCCCGTTTTTGCAACATTTCTCATTGCTGCTCCGCTCCTAATCATCGTAACGTAATGATATATAGCCCTCCTCGATAAATGGGATAACTAACAATGAAAGAATTTTTCAATTCGGATCAATAGTTCCTGAGATTACTGACAGAAACAAACAAACTCTTCAGCTTTATAATATTACAGTATATCTATACTGTAATATTATAAAGCTGAAGAGTTTGTTTGCCAATGTCAAACAGAATTGACATGACAGACTGAGTTTCGTTTTCAGATTATTTCCACACGGCACTGAGGTAGGAGAGATCCATTAATGTCTGAATAAAAAATAAAGGCCGTTTTGAGACGTACTATCTAACCTATTTATTTATTTATTTAAAAATTTAAGAAAACTTACAGCTAAACACAATAGTTAAGAATAACAAATAACATAAAGAAGGCCAATTAAAAGTTTTCGCTAATAGAACATAATATATACAATAGTAATTATATAACCTAACCTAACTAAAGGATGTTTCGATATAGAAAGAAAAAATAAACTTGCCTATTTATGTAATTTATTAATTATACCTACAACCAATAAGGTTGTAATTTACAAAAATAAATGAACCATGGTCTAATTTTGTAGAAGTGAAATACCTACCCAATTTCTTCAAATTATGGCAGAGATAATTTATATTGTTGTTGTCAAATATATCTTGTATTTCCTCGAAGTGTCATCAGAATTGCACTGTTCGTGGTCATAGATAATTTGTATCCCTTTAAGGTTCATACCGTTACAGATAATATAATACTATATACCGTGCATCGCGGCCGATCGCGAGCCGCGCGCGGCTTACGACAAGCGGCTGACGCTCGCGGCCGATGCGACAATATTCAGAGTGCGCGCGCGTCTGTCGCTTGCCTCGGAAACAGCACCATACATTCTCATACTCTGACTATTGTCACATCAGCCGCGCGCGTCACCTGTTCGTCGTAAGCTGCGCGCGGCTCGCGATCAGCCGCGATGCACGGAAATGACCTTTAGACGTTTCAATGAAGCGTGGTATTGGTCTATTTTTTAACGTTTTTCACCTACAAATAATTTTTACGATTTCAAAAGTATTTCTGACGCTATTTTGTTACTCTCAACGAACAGAACAAGGCAGCATGAGTCTTAAGGTGATTCCATTACCTTTTGTTATGTAGAACATGGTCGTACCCAGGGGGGGGGGGATTTGAATTAGAACATAGTGTGCCTATAGTACATTTCATCATTAAAAAAAATGGCGATTTGAAAAAAGTGACCGTGAGATTTAAACCGACTTCAAAAAGATGCAACATAAAATAATCCTAAATATTTTGAAGTTGGTGCCAGGAAATGTAGTTTTTATGTATCAACTTCAAATGTTTTATATTGCCCTGTTCTTTCCTCCGGCTTTACCTATTGTTTATTTATAAAATTCTTCGTCCTGACTGAGTGACTGATTGATGGATCAACGCACAGCCTAAACCACAGAATATAGAGTCGTAAAATTTCGAGGATGTATTCCTTATATAATTTAGGCATCCGATAAGAAAGGATTTTTGGAAATTCATTCCCTGAGGGGGTAAAATGGATGGTAAGTTTGCATGAAACTCCGTCAGTTTTAAAAATAGATTTGTGTAATTTCGTACCTACCTATTTGGCTTGTTGGTGTAAAATAATGAAACAAAAAAATCGCTTCAGCGTTAAATCAACCCGTTTTTACAAATCTTGTCAGTTTAAAAATAAGATCTTTGAAATTTGGCATTAGGCTTTTTGATTTAAAATAGAGCAACATGAGTTTCAGCATTTTTGGTAAATCAAAATAGGGTTGGCAAGTTTGTATGAAACTTCATCGGTTACGGGGTCGTCATTCTGCTACGGGGTATTATTATATTTTGTATGATGCCTCAAATATATATATTATGACAAGTTACCTAGGTACCTACTTCATTACTTGAAACATTAAATATTTACTTATTTAAACTGACATAAGTACTGTATTTACTTTAGTATCGCAGAGTACAAATAATTAGAAATCATTTTCAAATTATTTTTTTTTGTAAAAGATAACTAGATTCACGTCGGTAGTATAATGGGTAGGTATTCGAACCCGCGACCTCACGATTGCGAGCCTATGCCTTAGCCATTATGCTATCGCCGCTTTAAACTTATTTGACATTTTAAACTTACAATTATATTTTTATTTATTTTTACACTTGACTTATTAAAATAAAATATATTCTATCGTGACATAGGTAATTACACTTGGTCTAGTGGTTAGTAACCCTGACTGCTCGTGGAGGTCGTGGGTTCGATCCCCACCCAGGATAAAACTTTGTGTGATGAGCACGATGGTTTATCCTGTGTCTAGGTGTTATTTTTCTATAATAACTATATATATGTATTTAGAAATATATAAGTATGTTTGTCAGTTGTCTGGTTTTCAGCATTGTTAAGTTTGGGATCAAATGGCGTTGTTGTGAATTGTCCCAAGATATTATCATTCTGAAATTTCAAAATGTATATTGAATGTTATGCTCAAAGCTGTTTATTGCTTTTTTGGTGATTCTTTGTATTACATACTATTATTGTAACATAAATATATTACGCAAATAAATGGGACTGAATTAAATTAAATGAATAATTGAATTGAGTAAAATTAGGTCAGCGTGTTTCTTGAACGAAAACCTACACACAGCTTTTAAAAAAAACATTATTCAACCTTGGCATGTGAAGGAAAATTTCGTTCCTAGTTTATTAGATTATGTTCGTGCTTCTGGCTCATTTCGCAGTTTTATTAGCGTTAGTGTCACCTTGAACTTAACCTACAAGCAAAACGCAAAATTTCATAACAATACTGCAATAATCTCTGAAAAATGTAACAGGTAATAAAAGTTTGAATAAACTGTACATCGATTATACGTGTACGATTTTCAAATAATATCAAACCAATTTCTTTGAAACAGTGTTTCTCCTCTTCTAATGGAAAACAATATTGGGATGAATGTTTCAAAATTTCAGTTTTTGTAATTAAATTGTTAAAATGTGGTAAATGTCGCTGGTGTCACAATGATAACCATAATTTTGTAATACGATTAATTACCTACCTTGTAATATGTCACTGTTTAATTACCTCAATAAAAAAAAGCCGAAGAAAAATAAGAAAGTGATACACCGAACGTACATTATACGAAGCTCTAAAATCCTTCTGCTCTAACATAGCTATTTCCAGTCTATGTCCCCACAGTTATATATAATTCACTATATTTCTTTATGCAGAGCTTATCACGTGAAAACTCATTTATTTTTACACAGATTTACCTAGACAACAACCTCTAACTTCTAATTCAGTAGAAAGTAGGTACCATCTCTGATAATAATTCAGGGTATTACAATACCACAGAAAACCAAGAGTACAGAAGGCAATCTACATAGAAAACGCGCTACGGCATTACACACGGACGCAGAATCAGGGCACGCCTTCGGAACAAAATGCACGAAGGTTTCGACTTTGGCCCGTGAAAATACTTTATTAGGTTACAAAATGCAACTCTTATGAACGTGTGACAGAATTTGGAATAGAGTTTATATGAGTCTACATTTAATTTTCATTTCGCAAAGTACAGCCACTGTTAAAAAAATAGAGGCAATAAAATTCATGGCCAGCTTTTATAAAAGCCATTTTTTTAAATATTCCATTGTATACAGTATGTCAGCAAGTGGAGTGCTGCAACCATAACCTACACCATGAAACTCACTAAAGCAATAATATTTATATTGTGGAATAGATAGCCATGATTTGTCTTCTATGGTGTGTACGGCAGCATCAACCCCGGGAAAAAGGTAAAGGCAACATGCGATCAGATTCGGGCAATAAAAATACACTCCCATTTGCATAATGATCATCGATGTGGTCTTCGATTCATATCCATGAAAGAGGTCTATAGGTTCGTGAGTAGATTAAAGTACGTATGAAGGTTGCCTTCTATACTCTTGGTATTTAGGGTATTACCTACCAACCGCACGTTCAATGACCTCAATATTTACGTGGTCGTGAGCTCTTGTCTCGTTGATAAAAGGAGCTGGTATAGTCACGTCCTCATTAACGGATGCATCGGCTTATATTACAGAGTACGTAACTCGTCTAGCCTTGCAGTTTACCTGTCCTATTAACCTCTAGAACACAATACCTAACGGCATTCTGTCACTGACTGCAATTGAGTTCTAAACTAGGTTAAAAGTTTTAGGAAGGGCAGCATCGGGAGACTTAATGTAATGCTGTTGTTAATACTCACGTATTAACAGCAGCATATACTAAGATAAGCTGTATCATTCAATTTATTAATGCCCAGCTGACCCGCGCAACTTCATCTGCTTAAATTTTCCTAATTTTTGCAATATTTTTCATTGCTGCTCCACCCCTATTGGTCGTAGCGTGATGCTATATAGCTTAAAGCCTTCCTCAATAAATGGGCTATCAAACAATTAAATAATTTTTCAATTCGAACCCATAGTTCCTGAGATTATCGCGTTCGAACAAGAACTCTTTAGCTTTATAATATTAGTGTAGATTGAGGTCACTGAGAAGTTGGATCTAAATCAAAATAAGAAAAATATTTTGTAAAAGAAATAGAAATGTGAGTTGCAACAACAACATGATTACCCCTCCTCAAAGCGCAGTGGTTACTGACGGCGATGTCGTGAAATCATCCCTAATGCAAGCAGTTTAGCCTAGCAGGAAGGGTTAACAAGATTCCAAGTAATATGCGACCCATATTACACGTAAGAAAACAGCATCTCTTCAATATAGAAGGTGACTTTAACGACATTGTAACAAACGAACTCGAGGTAGATATACAAAAACCTCATACCGCAATCACCATCCCGTATACCAAGCGTGGTAATTACAGTCTTTAAAGTCCGCAGTACTGAATTTTATCGGCTATTGTTATACTAAAGTGAGTTGATTTCTTATACCCAAATACATTAAACTGACCATCCCATTATTTTCTTTTTAAGAAACATTTGTATTTAAGGTACATAAATGATCCTCATTGGTTTATTATTGTATTAATGATTTACACATTTCATTGCAGTTTTTGTCATAATTGAGAGGACTCTGACGCTCAAGATCTAAAAGGATTTAAAAGGAAAATTAACTAACAGCACAAAAAAATGGATAAATTAATGTACATCTATACTAATATTATTATTATTTATTATTGGGATGTAAGGGGGCGCATCACCATCTTTCGCTCCAAGCCAACCTCACCTGCACGCGGTACATCCTGCTGTACAACGAACGAGGCTCTGGCGACCGGCTGGTGGCGGTATAACCATCCCAATTTAAGGCGTACCTAAAGTAACAGGTCAGTGACGGGCAGCAGCGTCACTGATGCGAGAGCTACGCCCTGCGATCGCCAACCCGCCTGCCCAGCGTGGCGATTATGGGCATTACCCCCATATGCACCAAGCACAAAAGCCACGGCCCCCAGTTCCCGGCAGTCACGCTATTCCTGGACATGGTGGCGTCCACGGTAACGGCGTGGCGGGGGGTGCTAAGAATCTCCGGGCTACAGAAGGCCACCACAACCGACTGACCCTGGCGACGTATAACGGACGCACGCTACGGCTAGACTCGCATCTGGCACAACTTGAGGTGGAACTTGGGAAGATTAGGTGGCATATCCTCGGGTTAAGTGAAGTCCGAAGAGAGGGAGAGGACACCATAACCCTCGAGTCAGGCCACCTTATGTACTTCCGCGAGGGAGACCAACAATCCCAAGGTGGTGTTGGGTTTCTGGTAAATAAGTCCCTTTCTGACAACGTTGTGGAAATGTCTAGCGTGTCGAACAGGGTAGCGTACCTCATTATCAAGCTCACCGAGAGGTATAGCCTCAAGGTAGTGCAAGTGTACGCACCGACCTCGGCACATCCAGACGACGAAGTGGAGGATATGTTCGATGACATATCGAGGGCCCTCCACTCCACCACTAAGACCCACTACAACGTTGTTATGGGGGACTTCAACGCTAAAGTGGGAGTACAAAATTGCAGCGAATTGGTAGTAGGATCCCATGGATTTGGAAGCAGAAATCATAGGGGGCAAATGCTAGTCAACTTCCTCGAACGGGAGGGGCTCTTCTTGATGAACTCCTTTTTCAAGAAACGGCCCCAAAGGAAGTGGACGTGGCAAAGCCCCGACACTATGACGAAAAACGAGATCGACTTCACCATGACGGACAAAAAGCATTTATTCAGAGACGTCACCGTGATCAACAGGTTTAATACCGGTAGTGATCACCGACTTGTCCGAGGCTCTCTGAATATCGACTTCAAGGCTGAACGTGCCCGTCTGATGAGGTCCAAACCATGATAGGATCCGAAGCGTTCCAGTCAAACCTGGATAACCGATTTGCTGCCATGGAAACCACAACAGACGTAAACCAGAAGCTCGTAAATGTGGTTCGGATACTCAGGGAAGAAGGTACGAGATTTTGTGAAATGCAGCGTAAGGGCAGGAAGTCAAAGCTTTCGGAAAGGACTTTAGGGCTAATGAAGGAACGACGTGAAAACCCACCCGTCACTTCGTCGGAAAAGCGCGCTCTAAACCAAGAGATCAACAAGCTTATACGACACGACCTTCGGTGCTCCAACACTCTTTTGATTAAAAGAGCGATCGAGCAGAACCGGGGGTCAAAAGTGTTCGTACAATCTCTTGGAAGAAGCCACCTGACGAAGTTGACCACAACAAGTGGAGAAGTCGTTTCTTCGAAGCCGGCAGTCCTCTCCGAAGTGGAAGGCTTCTATGGCCGGCTATACGCTTCGCATGCATCTCGACCTGATCCAGAAGATGAGGGTCCTAGAGCCACTCTAACACGCCACTACACCAAGGACCTGCCAGAAGTCAACATTGACGAAATCGTGCTGGCTCTTAGACAGCTAAAAAATGGAAAAGCCCCTGGAGAGGATGGCGTTACAACAGAGCTGTTAAAGGCTGGAGGTAAACCCGTACTGAGGGAGCTCCAAAAGCTCTTTAATGCTGTCCTGTTCGAAGGGAGAACTCCGGAGGCGTGGAGTAGAAGCGTAGTCGTCTTGTTCTTCAAAAAAGGAGAAAAGACCCGGCTGAAGAACTACCGACCTATTTCTCTTCTGAGCCACGTCTATAAGCTGTTCTCAAGAGTCATCACGAACCGCCTTGCGCGAAGACTTGACGAATTCCAACCACCGGAACAGGCTGGATTTCGGAGCGGATATGGCACCATAGACCACATCCACACAGTGCGGCAGATTATACAAAAGACCCAAGAGTATAATCAGCCCCTGTGTCTAGCATTCGTGGACTATGAGAAGGCCTTTGACTCGATTGAAATCTGGTCCGTCCTGGAGTCTCTGCAGCGATGCCAAGTAGATTGGCGATATATCCAAGTGATGAGATGTCTCTACGAAGCCGCAACAATGTCCGTCCAAGTACAGAATCAGGAAACAAAACCTATACCATTGCATCGAGGAGTGAGGCAAGGGGACGTTATCTCCCCGAAACTGTTCACAAATGCAATGGAGGATATGTTCAAGACGCTGCACTGGAAAGGGCGGGGCATCAACATCAATGGTGAATACATCTCTCACTTGCGATTTGCAGATGACATTGTCATTATGGCGGAAACGCTGCAGGACCTGCAACTGATGCTGAATGACCTGGCTGACTCCTCTGTACGCATCGGCCTACGGATGAACTTGGATAAAACCAAGGTCATGTTCAATGAACATGTACTACCGGAACCGATAGCGGTGCACGGCGCCGTTCTCGAAGTTGTTCAAAAATATGTGTACCTCGGGCAGTCATTGCAGTTAGGTAGAAACAACTTCGAGGACGAGGTGAACAGGAGAATTCGGTTGGGTTGGGCAGCGTTTGGTAAGCTACGTCAAGTCTTCTCATCATCGATCCCACAATGTCTAAAGACTAAAGTCTTTAATCAGTGCGTCCTACCCGTCATGACATACGGAGCCGAAACGTGGACACTGTCCACAGCTAGGCTGGTCTAGCTAGCTAGTCCACAAGTTCAAAGTCGCTCAGCGGGCTATGGAAAGGGCTATGCTCGGAGTTTCTCTTAGGGACAAAATCAGAAATGAGGTGATCCGGCAGAGAACCAAAGTTATCGACATAGCCCACCGGATTAGCAAGCTGAAGTGGCAGTGGGCTGGCCATATTTGCCGAAGAACCGACAACCGTTGGGGTAAACGAGTTCTTGAGTGGAGACCACGGCACGGCAAACGTAGTGTAGGACGCCCTCAGGCTAGGTGGAGTGATGATTTACGCAAAACGGCTGGCAGGAGCTGGATGCGAGAAGCCGAAGATAGAACAAAGTGGCGTGCAATTGGAGAGGCCTATGTCTAGCAGTGGACTGCGATAGGCTGATGATGATGATGATACTAATATTATAAAGCGGAAGAGTTTGTTTGTTTGTTTAAACGCGCTAATCTCAGGAACAACTGGTCCGATTTGAAAAATTATTTTTTGTTGGATAGCCCATTTATCGAGGAAGGCTATATAACATCGCGCTACGACTAATAGGAACGGAGAAGCGACGAGAAATGTTTCAAAAACGGGGAAAAATTACGCATACGAAGTTGCGCGGGACAGCTAGTATTATAATAATAGATTTTGGATTTTGACAGTTGATTAGTGATTTTTGCTTTTTTGTGAGATAGAGAAGACTCAGAAGTAGGTATCTATGGAGTGCAGGTTTAGGCGTTTTAGTCATTAGGGAGGTACTAAGATCAATAAATATATTTGGTAATTTTAATTCTTGAGATAACGAAATTTCTTGCTTTTCTTTGTCTTGACAACGGGGTTTTAATAATGTAGTAGTAGTAACCCTATAACCCTATAACCCTAGTAACCATATTCCCTATTCCCATTAGTGGGATGTTTACTAACAGCTTCCAATTCAAAAACATACTTTTAAGAAAATGTATTTTTCATTCAGTATATATTATAACATTTATGAATACTTAGTTTTCTCCTCACAACCACGCAGTTATTTTTGACCTGCGACTTTTGTACCCAGCTAGACTGTCCTTTTGAACCCAGCTTGGAAATATTGGAAGTTTTTTTTATGGGTTTACGTAACTTTCATAAAACAAGTTTTATGATTACGTGTCGGGTGGTGGTAACATCTGCCATAAATCGTAAGAACTATATTACAATACCCACATTTTAGCAATTTAATGTATCGTTGAAGCGAAGTTTAATATTTTATTTGTGAATTTACATCAAGCATTCCAATTTTGGTTACCATCAACTGACAGAACGCAGGGCACGCAACCGTTGGCTGAAATATTGCGTGACGCAAACCTAGATTTTTAACTATAGATACCGCATATGCTAGACTAAATGGATCAGAACTTGGTCTGATTTTGCACAGTTTCCCTATTTTTATTAACCCACATAAAAGATTAAGATTATAGGCTATAATAGTGGACTCTAATGACGATATTATTAATGAACTTGCTTCTACATTGGTTATAGCTATTAAGGAGTATTCCTCCAAATAATAAAAGGACAAAAATAGACACAATCATAAAGTTATAATTAAAACGTTGACGGCAGGTATTTTCTATTAAACTTGGGGCCAGTTTGATATTATCTTGACTCAAAAAGTTTGCACCGTCCACAGGCATTAACGTGCCTTATCATTTATCAAAATCATCGTCGCGTCCTGTATGAAAGATATTTTAATTGGAATCTATTTAAAGAGCTTAGAGTGCATACTTGGAGCAAAAAGCCCTCTCCGAACCAGACGCCATACGTTTAAAAGAGTGACAGTCTCGTCCAAACCGTAAATGAAAAAGTGTTTTTTTTATTAACATTGTGAATCAGTTTATAGCTAAATTAGGATTGGAATTTTTAGATTGATTGACACTTTCTGTTTTAGTAGCTTTTTATGTTCTCTTTGGTAGCTACCTTTTGTTTAATGTCTATTTACTGGGTTTTAACTCCACTGATGATGCGTCTATCAATCCAAATGGAGTAGATGTCTGGCAAAAATTGATCGTGAATATCAAAAACGTAATCCATTTGAATGGACGTCGTTCGGTTTTGGAATTCCAAACTTACGTTCGTCAAGATCAAATTGATGTAAATCACGACATGCCATTTGGAAGGCATTCGTATGGTCAGTGAGTGGGCAAATCAACAAGCTTATAGTAATTATGTCTATGGTTTTACGCTTTCATCATTGTCGTATAGTACAGAAATTGACCATTTCAAGAAAGAGATAACGCTACTTTGTGGACAATACCTGTCAAAGGCTGCACGACTTTTTTCTCTCTTTCATGCTTTGCAGTAAATTTTTACTTTTTCATTCGAAGGGATGGCGCAGTCCTGGTCTATACGCCAATAGCTTTCATCTTGCTTAGGAAGAGATTTTCTAAGCATAGTCTCAAACCATGGTTACCATACGTCACGAAAGAGAAGAAAGACGGTCTCGCAAAATGCCAAATTGTTCTCTTTTTACTTCTTCTGAAACAAATTCATAGTGTTGACAGCAGTTTTTAGTATAACCTTCTTGCGTATGTCCAAATGGAAGCCGTACCTACATCCAAATGGAAGTATAGTCAATGGTGCTGTAATTTTTCGTACACCCTTACGGAATGCGTCCATTCGGAAAGCTTTCAAATGGACGCATCGTTGGTACGGACGTAATGGAAGTACCTTTAAGGTTTCGGCAACGTGGTATTTATTACAGCTTGGTATGACAAATCTATACTAATATTATAAAGCTAAAGAGTTTGTTTGTTTGTTTCAACGCGGTAATCTCAGGAACTACTGGTCCGAATTGAAAAATTATTTCACTGTTGGATAGCCCATTTATAGAGGAAGGCTATAGGCTATATAACATTACGCTACGACCAATAGAAGCGGAGCAGCAACGAAAAGTGTTGCAAAATCGGGGAAAATTTACGCATACGAAGTTGCGCGGGTTAGCTAGTTCTTTATATGTGTGCTAAATCTTGTCCTAAACTAATCTGGTCAGTTCATAATTTGGTTAATAATTTCTTTTGTTATTTGATTTTAGATTTGATTGATTTGTAAGTTATTTGGTATCGGAGGGTTCTGAGACCCAGTAGCGATATTTGTGTAGGATTTCCGTCGTTACACATTTCTGGACTATTCTTATCATCTCCTGCATAGTTCGTCTAGTCTTGATGAGATTGGTCTCTGTGACCAATATCAATTTTATTATGAGTATGAGATGTCCACAACGGATAGACGGAGTTGCTTTTGCAGTATATATAATCACTAGCTGTGCCCCGCGGTGTTAATCGCGGTTTATTAGCCTATGTGTTAATCCAGGGTGTCAGCTAACTCCATACCAAATTTTATTAAATCGCTCCAGCCGTTTAGACGTCAAGAAGTAACAAACATACACACTCATATACTCACAAACTTTCGCCTTTATAATATTAGTGTGAAGTGATGTCTCGGAACAAGTAAAGTATCGATCTGTGGTTTATGCCATCGTGTCTTTGAGGTATCTTATTATTAGTCATCGTGTGAAATCCAAAGATAAGACGAACTAATATTGTTACTTGTATCAGTTTACATGAATGATAAATACCGAGAACTTATCCGTTCCTGCGGTTAATATACGCACAGATCAAAAGATTGATCCATGAAAGCTAAAGTTAGTAAGTTACCCAGTAATATTAATCGTATAATTCTGAGTGGTATTACTTACATTTTTATTTATAAGTAGGAGTGTCAGGTTTGAGTTTTTAAAGAGTTAAGGAGCAACTTTGGGCAGATTGAGTGCTTCAAGTCCCTCCAAAATAAAATCTTGGATTCGGTGTCGGCCCATGTCACGCTTGGAAAAGAGATAGGATCGAATAAGGTAACTTCTTCTAAGGAGTAGGGACGTAACGCGTCAGGTAGTGATACTCTTGGCAATTCTAAACAATTATATTTTGACATTTAAAAAGCTTTATTATAATATATATATTACGGGTCTTAATCGCGTGAATAATTTAAGGTAAAATACCTTGTTTATTGCCCGACGTTTCGACCGTATTGCAACGGCCGTGGTCACGGGAAGACAACATTTATTTAAAAAGCTTTTTTTAAGCTTTCATATCAAGCAAATAGCTGAAGCAAGCGATTTCACTTCAGCAGATCTAAAAATGTTTCGTGACGTTGTCCGCATTGTCTACAATCAGCTGTCTCCTTTCGTTCAAGCTGTGTGTAGTCAACGATGCCTTGATCAAGGTTGTCGTGCACGCGACGCATTCCGCCTATCAAGATCACTATCGCTGTCCCTTTCTATCACCGCCGCACGCGCATTTGCCCGAGAAATATTGAGAAAGGAATTCAAGACCATCTCAAATTGTATACATTGTATTACACGAGTATACAAGGCACCAAAATATTTTAATAAGCTATTAATTAAATGTATTTAGTAAAGCACCGTTATGACGAGTCATTAACTTGTTTAAGGCGTTTGACTTTTGAGGAATCCTGCTTGCATTGAATGCTATCGGCATTCCATGTAACAAATTGTAATTGTATAAATTGACTTGTATAATAATTCTGTAGATAGTTATTCTATTCTATGTTTGTTTATTTGTAGTCTTTGAACCACAGATATCTAAGATACCTATTTATACACTCTGTGATTTGCATCGAAGGGTGTACAATTTTATACTACTGGGTGGCGCAAAAGTACTGGCACTAAAGAAAATACTTTTTTTTTTTTTATATGACATTTTCTGTCATTCTGTTGTTGAAAATTGTGTAGTGAACAAATGTAAAATACACTGAAAATAAACATGGACCGTTTTACTCCCCAAGAACGTGGAATAATTGTGTCAATGTTCTTACGGAATAATTCATCAGTGATAAGAACACAACGTGAATTTCGTCGACGATTTCCCCACCGTCCGGCACCGATTGGTCGCACAATTCGACGCTTTGCCACACGCCTTGAAGCAACTGGCTCAACATTGGATAGACCTAAGTCTGGGAGACCAAGAACAGGCCGTTCAGCTGAAAATATCGATGCTGTGCGCGAAGATGTGGAAGAGTGTCCAGAAACATCAACGAGGCGACGTGCCACGCAATTGGGCATTTCCAGACGGACCCTGCAGCGTATTTTGGTGAAAGACTTAAAGATGTTCCCGTATAAAACTCAAATGACTCATCAGCTGCTGCCTGCTGACCACCGAGCTCGTCTAGATTACTGCCAGCGCGTCATAAACCTCAACCTTGAAGAGGATGATTTTCCTTCAAAATTGGTTATGAGTGACGAAGCGCATTTCCATCTCTCAGGGCATGTCAATAAGCAGAATACTCGGTTCTGGGGCACTGATAATCCGCGCATTATTCAAGAAACACCTCTACACCCACTAAAAGTTACTGTATGGTGTGGCATCTGTGTTGACAGAGTGATCGGACCCTATTTTTTCGAAGACGCTGGAGGCAATGCGATAACTGTCACTGGAGAACGCTACAGAACCATGTTACGTGAGTTTTTGATACCCAGTTTGGACGAATTGGGGCTGGAGCACATCTGGTTTCAACAAGACGGCGCTACGGCACACACAGCGCGCGACACTATGGACTTAGTGAGGGACGCTTTTCCAGGCCGAGTTATCTCTCGTTTTGGCGATTTGCCTTGGCCTGCAAGATCACCCGATCTGACCAGTCCAGACTTCTTTCTTTGGGGTTTTTTGAAATCTCGGGTGTATGTGAACAAGCCACAGACTCTCGCAGCTCTAAAAGAAAACATTCGTCAAGAAATAACGAACATATCGCAGGAAGTGTTACGGCAAGTTATGCAAAATGTCATAAATAGGGCTCAAATGTGTATCAACTCTGGAGGTCACCATTTAAAAGACATCATCTTTAAATCCTAATGGTACGAAATTTAATGGCACAAATATACATTTAAAAAAATCTAAATCTAGTTTTCTAATTTAGAAAAAATGTTATAGCTGAACCAAATAGGGTCTTTACTTTTGCGCCACCCAGTATAAGAAAAAAAATCCTAAAATTTATCCTAAACAAATCCTTAAATTTTAAAACTGATGCTTTGTTAAACATTGGAGGGATATTATAAACTACTAATTTATTTGTTTGTAGTTCATGGATAAACTCTGAAATGTCTTAGCCGATTTTGATGAAATTGAAGTAAAATGAAGTAAGTAACTCAAAGCTTGTGCAAGGGTATTGACTGCATTTCTTTATAACATTTCTTCAACCATTTGTAAAAGTTGCAGATTCTAGCTCAATAGCTTTTTGTATTTTGTGTAGAATAGTACCTACCTATGTGGGCTGAGTTCCTTGTACGATCAACTTTCTTTAAAATTGTATAATACCTGACAAACGTGGATAATATCGGACTTTCATATTACTCTATATATAGAGTTTTAAATTAAGTACCTATTTAGATAATAATAATACAATATCTATCGTAATGTAGGGTAAAGCAAGCCGATATAAATGTATTCCAATCGATTTCTCCCTACAAGTACATAATAACGGTGGTGAAATATCGTAGCAAATAGGAATTTGATATTTTTAGCTGATTTCATATCTAGCCTGATAGTCAAGCTTAACTAAAACCACCTAAATGGTTCATCGTACTTATTGAAAGAAAACTTTCTAAGCCTGAAAGCGTACCAATTTCGGTATATGTATCCTTTTATAAAAGTGTAAACTGTCTACACCGTAAATTTGCAGTCGTTTTGGAGCCGACAATTTTGAACTCCATATATATAACCTAGTCTTTAAAAAAATATCAGCTAAGGATTTTTTTTTTATAAAAAATGAATTGATTGAATTCGTTTGCGGAAAAAAATGAGCACTTGTGGTAGCGCTACTCGATTTCACGTAATAAGAATAGGTACTACGATCGTATGATAGATGTCATTCATAGTTTTCCACCACCCAAAAGTGCCACACGCCTCTTTAGACAATTTAAGGTTATTTTTTTTGTTCATAATATTATTAATCTGATATTTATATTGGACTTTAAAATTTTCGGCCCCAAAGCGACTACAAAATCACGGTGTGCTACTACTACTACTTTATGCTACCTCATACATATACATACATATCAACCCATAAGATGGCCCACAGCTGGGCACGGGTCTCCCCAGTAGAACCTACTATAGTGTGGCCATTAGTGCTGTGCACTCCCTGAGGTATGCACGGCGAGGTGGGGGGCGAAGAAAAAAGTGCATGAGTTCACATGAGGTCGATACATGTCGGACAGATCTTACGATATCAGTTTGCATTTCTAAGGCAAGACTTGTGGCGGGACGTTGCGTTGGTCGGAGGCTATCTATCTGTAATATATACTTACTTTGTTGATTAAAATGTAACCCAAATATACTCATATTTTATTAAAAATATGCAGGTGATAAATAAGAATTGAAAGTTATAATTCACAACAGGACTTGTTTTATTAAACATTTTTTATATTTACAAACAATTATATATTCTAACGAAAGTTATTCTGACATAGATTCTGTTTCAACTTCATCTTCCATTTCGTCATCATCTTCATCTTCCTCTTCGCCACCGGAACTTGAATCAGAGTCTTGCAAATTTATTATGAATGAATCGATAACATTATCGAACCTACTATCGCGACTCCAGTAATCATTTTCATTTTTCTGGACATGATCGTCGCATTTCTGCCATTTTTCCGCCGTGAATTCCGAAAACAATTTATCCAATAAGATTATCTTTTCGTCTAGAGAAGAATTAATATAGTTTTGGGCTATGTTGTTTTTAATATCAGCCCAGACCAACTCGATTGGATTTAAATCTGGATGGTACGGAGGTAAACGCAGAACAGTGTGTCCACTGGCTTTCAGGAGTTCGTCAATTCTATACACGGGTTCTTTTTGTGTATTTTTGATAAGAAGTAGCAGTTGAGCCTTTGACATGGTTCCTGAAAATTCTACATTATGGCGTAGCAACCAGTTCTGCATTTCACTTTTGAGGCTTGATATAGTTGGTTTCTTCTCAATCTGAACGCTGTGGTAAGACGCGTTGTCCATTACAACCACAGAATTCGGCAGCAACTTATCTTTTAACTTTTCATCTACCCACTTATAAAAAGTAGGTCCGCTCATATCTCCATGATAGTCACCGGTTCTAGCATCGGATTTGAATATAGTCAATGTATCATCCACTAAGCCATTTCGACACCCAGCGTGGAGTATTACTAGTCGCCGTCCTTTCCCAATATCAGCATGAATACCGGGTTCTGACGATGATTGCCAACATTTGCTGGCATGGTGACTGGCGTTGATGTATGTTTCATCAAGAAAATATATGTTTCGGTTTTCCGTTCTGTAATTTCTGATTTGTGTAAGATATTTTTTCCGCCACACTGTAATATTAGGCTGCTCTATAAGGAGATGTCTCTTTGATTTGCATTTTTTGTAACGGTAGCCCATTTTGTGTAAAAGCTGTCTTAAATATTCCCGTCCACAATTCAATATGCCATCCTGTCTCAAACTTGATAGTAACTTACGGACACTTGGTATTTTTTTTTCAACTTCGTAAAACTGATGAATTTTTCTTCTGATAACTCCAAGGTCAAAATCATCCACAACGTGTTTTTTCTTTAGAACTTTTGGTTTTTTTGGCGATTGAAATTTTAATTGGCTTGAATTTTCAATTGATAAATAGCCCGCAGAAATCACATTATGTACGGTTCTTTTGCTGTATCCCGTAGCCTCCGCAACGATTTTAGCAATATTCACGTCATTTTTAAATTCAAAGCTTTCTTTGTCTGCTTTTCTTTTCTTAAAATATTCAGCCACCTTAAAAATGACAGTCTTCATATCACGAGATAACGCACGACCCATCTTTGAATATTTATCTCGTGTGCGTCTGACATAGACAGTCCGATACAAATAACACTACCTGCCGTCACAAGCGTTGACGGCGCACTGACAGCGCAGCAGCCGATTCTAACCCCCCCGTCTCACCGCGCGCATACCTCAGGGAGTGCACAGCACTAATGGTCATACTATAGTATGTAGATCCTGGGGGTAATTGCCATAATCGCCACGCTTGGCGAGCGGGTTGGCGATCGCAATAAGGCTTTAAGTACGCAGAGGACGCTGCTACCTCACCAATATTAAATACTAGCCGTTCCCTTAGACTTAGGCTCGCCTGTTTACTTTTTAAACATTAATAGGTACTCTTTAAAAAAAAAGATTTTTGAAATCTACCTTTAACCCCTTAGAAGTAGAATTTCCAAAAATCCAATCTTAGCTGATGTCTCCTGATTTCACAAAATTTCACGTTGTTAGATTAAGTGGTTTTCGAGATTTCGCATTTAGTCAGTAAGCGAATGAGTGTACAAAGACTAACATAAGCCCGAGACTTCACCCGCGTTGAGTTTTGAAATCTGGTAAAGTCCCTTAAAGGGTTGAGTTTTCAAAAAATCATTCTTAGCTTATGATATATGACGGGGGCCCGTCATAACAACCATCTGTGTGCCAAATTTCAACCTACTCCGTTGAACGGTTTGAGGTGTGCGTTGATACCTACACTTATCAGTCATGGAGAGATATTTTCATTAATTTTCTTAACGTAAAAGTTCTTTTTTCTATATCTTTTTTTATTAAAAATGAAAATATAGAAATTATAATGATTATGTATAATGTGAAAATATAGATAATATCTTAAATAAATGTATTTTTCTTATTATTATTATTATTATAACACATTGCTTGATTGCAATGCCTAACTATTTAAGGCGATAGACACAAAATGTACTAGTTACCTATAGATAGAATCCGGCAGGTAAAAAGCACCTGTAACAACAAAATATAGCTATTCTGTTCCACTTTTACTGTTTGTTCCCCATAACCGTAAACAAAGGGGTGTGACACTTCTACCGTTTGCATTAGTAAGGGTACGCATATGGCACGCGTGCAAGCTGACGAATATAACGGCTTCTGAATGTTCGGCTGAGCAACGATGCGTGTCATTGACAACCACGAATGAACTCATATGGCACGACCGCACCGCATAGGCAAGAGTAGATGCAAGAAAGCAAGCTTTTTACTAAAGTGCTGATTGAAAAAAAAGAAATGAAGTGATTGAACTCGGTTTTTTTTTTAAATAGGTTAATTAAATACAAAGAACGACAGTATATTTTTAAATATTAAATGATTATTGAATTCTACTAATTTACATCATTATCTATTTATAGACAGGCCCGTTGGGTCTAGATGTTAGCACATATAAATAAAGTACCTATAGTTAGGGACCCTGCCTGCTGAGCCGGAGGTCGTGGGTTCGATCCCCACCCAGGATAAAACTTTGTATGATAAGCACGTAGTTTATTTTGTGTCTGGATGTAATTTATTTATACATATATACTAATATTATGAAACTGAAGAGTTTGTTTGTTTTTTTAAACGCGTTAATCTCAGGAACTTCGGTTCTGATTTCAAAAATGATTTCTGTTGGATAGCCCATTTTTTTCTACAAGCGTCAAATATAACTTTAAAAGATAATAGAACTTGTGTAAGCCTCCTGTGCATGGAGCTCGTGTTACTTGGATTTGTTTTTTTCCATTGTACCGAAGGTGTTCCAAGATTCCGTGTTCGAGGACAATGTAGGTACCCATAATATGTGTGCGCATTTAAACGCTTTTGTATGTTTACATATGCTTTTCTTCTGTATTTTCGGTGTTTTGTAGCAAGAGTGACAAAACCGCGCCCCAACGATAACACGCCATTACATCATTTTCAACCTGTGCTGAGTAATTACGAATGTTAATTAGACCCGTTAGTTCAGTGGTTGCGATTCTGAAAAGTAAGTGTTAGTGGGTTCGATTCCCATCCCGGGTAAAACTATGTATGGCGAGCACGATTCTGTGCCAGGGTATAAAATTATCTGTAATCACTTACCTACATAAATCAGTATGGGAGTTGTAAATAGGTAAGTAGGTACTAAGTATGAATCAATAATAAAATGGGACTAAATGCGATTAATTGCCTTGTACTAACTGACTGTTGAAACTAACTAGACAGTTACCGTAGGTACCAGATAGCCCATATTAAATGATATCGCGGGAGACCCAGTCATAGATGGCTAGAAGAACTCGATTACTACAGGAAAGACTGGACAGCTTTAGCGCAAGACAGAGAGAAGTGTAGGGTAGAAGCGGAGGCCTTAATAATAATAATACCTTGGGACAACTCACACAACGTTATTGATCCAAAATAAGTAGAGTACTATGGCAATCAGACAACTGATAAACATACTTATATATTTTTAAATACATAAGTACATATTAAAGATGAATTACATCAAGACACAGAATAAACCATCGTGTTCATCACACAAAGTTTTATTCTGGATGGGGATCGAACTCAAGACCTCCGGTAATTAGTCAAGGTCAAGAACCACTAGACCAACAGGCCACTTTGCCCTGCAGTGGGACAATAGGTACGGTCTGAAATAAATACTAGGCAGTAACTACTATTAATGTTCGTTCAAGCAGCAAGCCTAGTCGTGAAAATGTGACAAATAACAAATAGAAGTCAAGGCAAATACGATACAAATAAGCATTTGAATTGCAATGTAATATAATATTAGTAGGTATGTCGTGCTACAAGTTTCCATATCTTTAAGTACTAATATTATAAAGACAAAGAGTTTGTTTGTTTGTTTGAACGCAATAATCTCAGAAACTACTGGTACGAATTGAAAAATTCTTTTTTGTTGGAGAGCCCATTTATCAAGAAATGCTAAAGGTTATATGACATCACGCTACGACCAACAGGAACGGAGCAGTAATGAAAAATGTTGCAAAAACGGGTAAAATTTACGCAGATGAAGTTGCGCAGGTCAGCTAGTAGGTACTTAATAAAAGGATAAGAAATTACCTGACTTACCTTCGCTTATATTTGTTAAACTTGTCTCAAGTTTTATACTTAAGTGTTTACTACAATTTGCTTTTCGATATCATGCCTCCTGCCTACTTTTAAAACAAATTTATGTATCGTGTACCCTCGTAGTCCTCGTACCGATATCGCTTCGATAACATAGCAATATTGTATTGAAGATTGTATAACGTACTAAAGAATGATGCCTGCCTACGAGTAAAATAAAATAGTCCGATTCTATCGACGGAGTATAGAAGCTTGATCTTCGTAAATGCTATGTTTGTATTCCATTACTAGATTAGCTGCGAAGTTTTGTAAGTGTATCATTGAAGGTTAAAATCCTAAGAAACTTTGCTGATGTCTGCTGAAAGAAATATCTAGAGCAATAAAACAGAGAACATACAACATTGAACTGTATCTAAAATAAGATGAAAAGTAAATGTTCACTTAACTCTTCAAAAGCAAAAAACCAATTAGGTAAGTGCGTAAAAAAATCGTTAAAAACAGACTGTCGACATTAAAGTAATTCGATAAGTGTGTCGCCATTTCAGAGCTTTGGTCTCGAAAATGAATTAAAATTTTAAATACGTAACCCTAAAAACCGGACAAGTGCGAGGACTCGCGCATAAAGGGTTCAGTACGACTACCGTACATATCTAAACAACATTAGACACTATATTACAATATCGAGCAAAAAACGGCAAAATTAGTGTGCCATTTTTGTTTTTATTGATGATTGAAACATGATTTTATGAAACATGATTTATTTTGTAGTATGGGAGGCCCACTCAAATACCTATTTATTTTATTAGTATTTGTTGTTATAGCGGCAACTGAAATACCTATATCATCTGTGAAAATTTCAACTATGTTACTATCACGGTTTATGAGATACAGCCCGGTGTCAGACGGACGGACAGCGGGGTCTTACTAATAAGGCCCCGTTTTACCCTTTGGGTACGGAACCCTAAAAAAAGTAAAGCCAAATCGAACG
Organism: Herminia tarsipennalis; assembly: GCA_945859575.2. Taxonomy (NCBI): domain Eukaryota; kingdom Metazoa; phylum Arthropoda; class Insecta; order Lepidoptera; family Erebidae; genus Herminia; species Herminia tarsipennalis. The sequence continues at coordinate 13,625,804 of OX243836.2, read as the reverse complement.
CCTCTAAACGACTGACATTTGACATTGTAAGCAGATACGGTGAATTTGTAGGTACAAAATGCGTGATGCGTGTGAACATATCTGTACACATCGCAGTTACATTTCAACTGGGTAACATTAAGGCGCATTACATAAGCAGGCGGGCGCATAATGGCTGTTAAGTGGTAGGTTACTGGCAAACACGGTTCGCCGCTGGACCAACACAACATTACTTCAAAGCGTAGCCAATCGTAACGGACGCCCAAATTCCTGTTACTCGGGTCAACAAGCCAACCGATTAAGATACCCCAGATAAATGAACACAAGATACTTTATCTTTTGACCTCCGAAAATTGATCGGATTGCATTTCGCCCGCAGAAAAATCCAAGGCACGCCCCCGAAAATTATATACTTCACACACCGTAACAAGACCGTAATGTAGCTCATATTTTATAAAATATCTTCCGTATTTTGTCGAACAACTGACAGAAAGGGCCAACAAATTACATTTTACCAAGCTACAATATTAAAATTTATAGAGAAGCGAGTGATTAATTTACGGAGTCACTGGTTAAATGATTCTAGGGCTATAAACAAATTTAATGAGATGGTGCAAGGTTCAACAAATAATCGCTGCTTGCTACAAAAAAATATGTTTTAACTTCTAGTCCTTTTTACCGTAGGTTCTAAATGTATTATAATGAGTATAGACTTACTCAACTGCTAAAATTACCATTCTTATTTTGCAACATACAACTAGTTAGGTAGGTATTGCAAACGTTCATATGCAGTCACTCCTTATATTATGTAACCACTTGTATAGGGTACTTAGGTTATAATGCTGAGACATCTAAATGTCTACGTAGCATTAGAAATACGTAAAAGTGAGGGATTTTACTTATAATCCTATCCTATAATTTGAAAGCGACAGCATAGAGTCTAATGTTACCAACGTTCCTGAAGCCTTATAGTTGTCCGGGGACAATATTGACTCAAGTGAGGTTTCTGTACTTTGTATACTTACTGTTTGTACACTGCTTCTGTAGCGGCTTCGAAGCTTTGACGTTGTAAATGTCTATAAGCTATTAAGTTGACATAGGTGTGACCGCATGTTCTACAGACTTGGAGGTCCACGGACGTAGGTATCTGTTCAATAATTGAAGATCACATAGATTATTAAATTCAATCCGATCAGAATCAATTACATACATGTCATTTTTAGGTTATCCCTATATCAAAACCAATTTCACAATGTATTCTGTCTTGTAAACTTGTTAAACAAATGATATTACTCCATCAGTTTCACAAACGCGGCGTAAATTCTGATCTAATTATCATTATGTTTGGGAGCCTTTGTTCTTACATCACTAACTATTAAATCTTAAGAGGCAACATAAGATTGCGTAGAGGCTGCTGCAACGATACATCACTTTCTCCTAACAGATATCGGGCGTTAGCTCCTATTTGGGTCGGCTTGACTCATGACTGGGCTTATGTATTCTGATAGCAGACGACTAAGCAATCCACTTTAAAAGGTCACACAGTAAAAGATATGAATGTAAGATACTCACTCGTACTTCAAAAGGCTCGATCACTTAGCCTTTTCATACATTTGTCTGAACTTCAGATCTCTAATGGAAACATCATTTATTATGCGCTTATTGGTACAAAAATAAAGCTAAGTATAAAGCTATTACAGTATTACGTTATTTAATCGTAAGAATCGTATATATCGTTTTTACGGCGCATAAATCTAATATCAAAGTTCGAAAAGTTAAAAAATATATTAATCAAGATCATAACTTCAACACATAGTAAAAAGAGCCATTATATTTTATCTGATATAAGTGTTAAGACAGGCTTTGATGCCACAATATCTTCCACATGTGGTATTCATCCTATTTTCGTTCGGCGATCTGAAGCACAATACAAAATTAATGACGGTTTTACGTGATGTCGTAAACCAAGGCACCCTCAAATAAAAATTCTTCGCGCAACAAAACAAAAAGCAACGCTGAGGGAGAAAACTTTTAGTACACAAGAAACACTTTCTTTCTTCTGTATTGTTTTATGCTTATAGGTTATAGGTACTTACGTATTACAGAAATCGTTTCATGAAACTCAAATAAATTCTATTCTGTTACAAGTTATAAGTAAAGCATCTGTCATGAACTCATGAAGCATTTCTTTTCTTTTAACAGATTCATGAACTACAATGATAATATTTCTCATTGGAATAACATGAGTTTTTATTGCCAAGTTATTTTCTCACGGCTTTACTCATGCTAATTTGGCATTAAATGTAGAATTAATATATTTCAAATTTTGTCTTACATTCATAAGCGTTGCATTATGTAATATAAGGTGATAAAGTACTTTTGACTTTGCTTTTAACACTTATTTTTTTATTACGTACTTTAAAATATAGCAAAAGCAGGTAGGTTATAGGTAATACAAATATAAATACAAAGTCTGAAAATTATTTAACCATTATGTTTTATGGTCAACCCATTACCACCACCAAAAACGAATTAAGACATTTAATTAAGAGCTAGTAAATATGAAGGACTTAATAAATCAACATGGTCATATTAATGGAGTGCTTCATATACTCATTAGTCTAAACCGGTCATGCGCCGCTACCTAAATCCATATGTGGTCATCTAGTTAAGTTTTGGCTTTACATATTCAACTAAAGCTATTAGCACAAAATGCAGGAACAGAAGGTAACCTTTAAGGTTGAACTACATCTGGACGCACCGAATCGCACTTAATGAAATGACAGAAAAAGATAGAAACATAGTATTCTATCTTTTTTTGTCATTTAGAACCGTCATTTACTAGAGCGACAAAGAAAGCGAGAGTGAGACCGCACTTGGCCACTTTGAAGAAGAAATAAAAACGAAACAACAGATTCTCAAGAGAGTCAAAGTATTACCTAACTGAGGTCACTATTTTAATGCAATACCATAGGTCTGAGCATTAATTACAAAACATTTTCCCGGAGTGAACCGTGATCTGTTTTACGACTACTGATAAAGTACTTATATGTACTTAATTACAACAGAAATTTCGTGCCGAAAAAACCGTTTTCACGAGTTTTTATTAAACATACTTGTTAGATGTGGTGTTTAACAAAGATTTATATTAATTACTAGCTGACCCGTGCAACTTTGTCTGCGACAATTTTCTTCGTTTTTGCAACTTTTTTCATTGCTGCTCCGCTCCTATTTGTCTTAGCTTGATGTTATATAGCCTATAGCCTTTCCCGATATCCAATAGTTTTTTTTTTCAATTCCAACCAACAAAGAAACTTTTGTACGTTTGAACGTTATTTATAAGAGTTTATATTATTACTTACTAGCTTTCGCCCGCAGCTCCGCCCGCGTGGATGGCGGTTATCACGATAAAAACTATCCTATGTCCTTCCCCAGGACTCAAACTATCTTCATACCAAATTTGATCTAAATCGGTTTACCTGTTTGAGCGTGAAAGCGTAACAGACCGACAAACAGACAAACAGAGTTACTTTCACATTTATAATATTAGTATGGCTATGGATTATGTTTGTGAATTCGTGAACGATATTTATGTGTGTGTTGCTAATGCGCGCGTTGTATTAGAGTTACCTTCTGTACCTCTGCTTATTTTATGCTATTAGGCTCAATGACCAACTATCTATAATAGATCTGTTACGTAAATATTCGTGCCTATTTAATATTGTCGTGGCCGCAAACCAATTATCATCACCACGTTAATTGAGCCATACGATGACTTGACTCTGTAAATGTTCGAATACACAATCCAAACAAATTACTTCTGCTATTCAAAACGAATTGATTTGTTGTGTCTTAAAACAAACAATTCTGACATCCATTTTCCCTCGGAACTAAAGAGTGTCGATTACATTTTCTACATCGTAAAGTATAATTTTATATTGTAGATAGGTAGGAAGTATTCACACGCTTCAAAAACTAGGCTAATATCTATGCGCTTATGTAAAAGTTGTAATTTTTCTATGGTTGAATAGTTAATTACTGTTCATGTTAGATATACTTGAATGAGTTTCATATCATTATGTGTTAAATAGTTTTTGATGGCGATGAGTTTTTTTTTAAAGAAGTAAAAAAAATACAGAAGATAGATTACAGTGACTCATTATAAGAGCTGAGGTCATTTTATGAAACAAGAAAGCGGCGGTTATCTTAAAAAAAATGTATATAATAACACCTTTAGATTATATATAGGTCTGAGTATTAAATCTCTATTAGATACCTATTAAAAATATCGTATTACTTGCGTATTATATTAATGTGAAAAACGGATCGCGGCTGCAACTTATTTAAAACTGTCATTTTTGTGTCGTTTATTATTTTAGTGCCCAGAATAATATCTACAATAAATAGGTTTAATGTCAATAGTTTGTTATTTTTTTTAAATAACTTCCAATTGGCAAAAAAGTAGGAAAAGCGACTGCTTTACAAAATATAGGCGAAAACAAAAGGAAACATTTAAATTTACGGGCAATTGTTATCTTTAACTGGTTTAGAGTTGTTGCAGATCTTATGATATTATGCCCTACAAAAATTAAAATATGAAGGTATCAAAATATTGTAGCAAGTGAATGAAGTTTTCTCGCGGTTGAGTTCACAAGTTAATACGATACCGTTTGAATCGAGTCGTCTATTCAAATCGCTTGATTGAGATAGTTCGATTCGAAGAGTAATTAAATCGTTTTCGATTCGTTCGAGTGCGGCATTGATTTTGTAAACATAAGATAGACACGAATAGAAATGCGTATGTATATCATTAATAAAATTAACAGCAACGTGACATCTCCAGCAAGTACACTCAGTATTCGCCAACAAACTGTTTGGCAAAATAATTAATATGATAAATATGTATAACATTTTGTTGAATAAATAATTAAAAAAAAAAAACATACAAACAACTTAAATCTTAGTCATTGCCATAAAAGTGGCCCAAGTGATATCACAATTAGGTAAGTAGGTAATCATAATAGATGACAAAAGAAACCGATAAGAATCAACAATGACCAAGAAAGTGTACCTAAAAGCAGTACTCGTAGATTTGGTTTAAAGAGCAACAGGTAAGTTATACTAATACTATACTAATATTTATGTATCAATACAATTACTAATTGCGTATCTATAACCCCAGTGAATAGTTCGAGTAGCATCCGCGTTTTTGTTGTGCATCCATTCATGGAAGCGACTATTGCCTATTGTCCTTCGTGAGACGCAGTAGAGGTTAAATGTTCTCAGTTCTTGAATGTTCATTGATGAGTTCCTTTGTGGCGGATCAACCAGTTATCTCCAAGCTTAAACAAAAAGCACATTTACTTACAATAACTATAAAATAACAGACAGTATTAGTTGCTTTGATATTGTATGATAAACCTGTCTTACAATTTCAAAATTCCAAGAAAATGAAAAGAAAACTAATCATGAGCGACTTAATTTCGCAAAATTGTTGCTGACGCAAATGAATAGGGAAAACGTCAGTAACGTTTTTACGAAATTAAGTCGTGAACCTTTCATTTATTCTCCTTTTATTTTTATGAAATAAGTTTGTAGTAATAAATTTAGCGACATTCAAAATGATTGTTTCGCAATCATTATATGTATTTACAATTTAGTTAGTTACGTGATATATTTAAAAGCTTAGTATCAGTAAAAGAAAATAATAATAAGACCGGCTTTAATCTCAAATACGCTATTATTTGTTGATACAAAAGTATTTGGCTCTTTTACAACAATAGCATAAATAAGCTCGGGGCACAAAGTGGGTAGGTTCTAACAGCAAAGCTCCATCAGTCATTAGGTGTCATGAATGGCAGAATATCCATTAAAGATTTTCTTTTCATTGCTTTCATAGCTAGTGTCGGAGGCACCGCAAAGCGAGCCATATTGGATTCCAGAATGAGGAATTTCCACGGGATTTCAAAATTATTTTCTCTCTCATTTACTGTTGCTGCTGTTGCAACTTTAGCTTTAAAGCTTCATATTTCATTCAACGTTTATTAAAGAGAACGCAGTTGTAAAATGAAAAATGTTCACGTATTTATACGAGTTTCAATGGCCAAATAAAGGTTACTGGATCTATTAAGATAGATGTGTCTGTTTTTTGAAATAAGTATAATGAATTTGCCTACTATGATTTGAAATTTATTAGAGGCAATATCGGAAGTTACCTAATTAGACAAGTAATAAATTATCGTTAGACTTATACATATGTAAATGACCACCAAAATGTTATGACTGTCCTTAAAAGTTATGTTAATATCTATGCCGTTGTTATATTAAATGTGACGTAAGTTTCGAAAATACCTAAAAGTAGTTCTTTTAACGTTCCTTTGAGTTCAGTAGTGCATCCAATTTCAATATTCACATTCTGATGTAATATGTATCGTATGGATGTTTTCTATTTCTCTAATTATACGTTTGCTCGTATTAAAATGTATTCAGACATGAATAGAAAAATAAAATTGCAAGAGAACACGTGCACAGTAAACTCATTGAAATAAGATGTTTTGCGTCATTGCTGCACATGCGAAGTTGGGACATGCGATCATCACACGCGAGCTATCCTACATAGAAGAAAATCTTTTGATGAATTTATAATTTGCACCAGCAATATCATTGGTAGCTTAAATTGTCATGCTTGCGCCAAATTTCTTCTCACTGTTACGCAAATAATTGCGTCTATTACAAATATAAAATAAATGAAGTAATGAAATGAATTTTGTTATTATTTTTTAATTTATGATAGGTAGGTATACCTGAGTGTCGGTAAAAGTAATCCATTTAGTAACCTGAAGACCGTCGAAGTGAGCACTGCAATAATTAACTTTATAAGGAACATCAACAGCCAAATTGAGTAGCGTTTACAAATTAAAACAGGCGTTTTTTCAGTAGTTAAACGATTTTATTTGATTAATCGTGTGTAGGTAAGAAATTTAAATGAGAAATTTTATTATTTACTGCTTTATTGAGTACTAAAACATAATTAAACGTTATCATTTGTAATAAAGAAATCACAAAAAAAAATAGTTTTGGGACGTGATTCCTTGTCGCACGTTTTTGTTTGCGGGCCGAGAGGCTAGATATCGATAAAAATATATCGATAAAAAACCTATTATTTATGAGCTAGAATAAGGAGGTTGTGATAGGTTGTTTGTATTTTTGTAAAAGGTTGTAATGTTTATATTACCTTGTGTGTAACGTATGTGTGAAAAATCTTTATTTGCAATAGAGCAATTTTTAAAATGCTATGTTCTTCCCGATTGTTTTTTAAGTCATTAGTACAAACAGAAAAAAAATATAGCAAAGGAACTACGTTCCAGCCGGGTGTCCAAAAGATATCTTTTTTTAATGTTTGTCTATCACGACGACAATGAAACAGAAATGTAACATAGATAAATGTTAAAGATTAATAATAGATTAATAAAATACAAGAAATATTTTCTCATTTCGGAGGTTTATAGATTTTAATTATCTCCATTACGACATTATTAACAACACTCAATCAAACTTTTAAGTAGGTAGATGTAGATAAAGCAGAAGCTTCAGTGGACCACCCCCCAAGCTTTGAATTCGAGAGCCGAACATGCACGATGCCGAAAGCGAGCCCCGAAGTCAAACGAACATCCAATACGAATACCAACCAACCAGTCGGAAACGAAATATCGTCGTGCCACTACGTCTCGTTCGACCGCATGCACGCGGTTCTAAGTTATTCTCTTCGTCACACACCTTGTGACTGTAAGTGGAGTGAAACTTAAGAAAATTTGAAGAAGTTGTTACAAATCAAAACAGTTTAGTGTTATTTCATAAAAGGTGACTGTTCAGTGGATTTTTCTGTTATATTTCTATGGACGTTCGCGCCACCAATAAATTGTTTTTGTTTGCGCGGTTCATGCCGGTGCACTAATTGCTGTTTGCGGAGGTAAGCAAGATTTTTTGTTGTAATTGCTAATGGATATAGCTGGATGACGTTTACATTATAAGTATATTTAAATGTAGTGTATTTTGCGATTTTGTTTTGGAGGAAACTGGTCTATTTGATGAAGTTAATAACAAGTAGGTACAAACAGTTGAGTCGATGGCGTCTTGGTAGTACTTACTAAAGCTACAATTGTAAAACTGATGTAGGTATTCATTATTATCTCAATTGGGATTTGATTTATTTCAAGTGAGTCCAGATATTCATTATTACATTATACACATTTAACTCGGTAACAAATCATTCATCCATGTTCAGGGGCTATAAAAAAGTTGCCTTTTGCGTGTTTATATCTATCGGGCCGGCTCATCCGTCGACGGGAACCTGTTCTTGGCCAGATGATAGTTTGTTATTATTTTTTGCCCCAAGCGGGTATCTCAATGGTCCGGTATTGGGGACCAACTACCTTCTTACGCCATCGCCAATAAAATAAGAATATTATTATTATAACGATAATGAGCCTGACATGAGTTGTGTTTGGAATGTCCAAAGATTATCCTGTATGAGAAGGGTTTTAGCTAAGCGCTTTGAAGGCTTAAGTCACCGAGATAATATTTCACAAACTTAACAAAGAAAATGTTTTACTTTGATAACAAAGCTCATTTCTAGAACACTGTTATAATTTTGACAACTGTGAGTAAGTAAGAGGGTTAATATTGTACTTAGGTTAACTTTTAACTTTTGTGTCGTCACGCGGTTTGATGTTTACGACCGTTCATTTTGCCGACTTGACTAAGTAATATTTAAATAAGAGTTTTTCTCGGAATTGTCGCCGTCTACATTCAGAAACCTGGTTTGAAATATTCTAGGAATGTAATCGAAATTAAATGTTTTTTAGGTGTTATTTCCTTGCAAAATTATAAAGATGTTTTCTATTTCGAAGATTAGGCATAAACTAATAACGTAACGGCCTTTGTTTGCCTGTGTTGTTTCAGTTAAGTGTATCTGTCATATCTTTTTCTGTAAAAAAAAATAAACGTATTTTTGTCCTTATTATTCTCGATATTGCACATGAAAGTAGAGTGCTAGAAAATGCCTACTAAAAATGAGACCATATTGAAAATTCTATGTTTATCCAAGATTCCCATGTTAAAATTATCTGTATACTAAACTTCGGCGTAGTAAAACCAACTCCCAAATATATATTGTATATCTTAATATATATAAATCTCCTGTCACGATGTTTGTCCGCGATGGACTCCTAAACCGCTTAACAGATTTCGTTCAAATTTGCACGCAATATGCAGTTTGGTCCAACTTGAGAGATAGGATAGCTTAGATCTTTAATTATAGTCGCAATTACTAAAAAAAATAGGGATCCCATGCCCACCCGTGCGAAGCCGGGACGGGCCGCTAGTATGTATATATATATAAGTACTTAGTACCTTGTAAATACTTAGGTCACATGTAAATTGGTCCCAGTAATATGCCCTGAGGAACTCCAATCTACGGTATAAGCGGAATATCAGCGATTGGATTTCCTACGACGTACTCGTATATCGGGTCTGTCACTAAAATGAGTAGCTTATCATATTAAACAGCATTTAATCAAGTGGTCTACTTACATTATACATTGTTGTGTTGGTTTTAAAGTCTTGCAGTCTTAAACTTCGTTTTACATTATCGTAGCGAAATATTTTATTGATGCATCTTCCGACTAAACAGATTCCATGGCTCATCCGATCGCTTGAATTAATTATCCAGAGGCGGCCGATCGACTCCTTGGTGATTAAAATTCTGTCGCTTCACAGATTGGTTTTCCCTAAGATAGTAAATCCTATCCCCGTCTTACTTATAGGTATTACCCGTCATTAAGCCTGCTAAAAGATGAGAGGCTAGAGATTTTAATGATGTACCCAATTATTCTATGCGCATACCTTTATAATATTTCACATGTATTTAGGTATTGTTTGTAATGCCTCGAATACAGGTACTCCTTTTGGTTTTACAGTCGGTTCATATGGTACGTGACGTAGTCACAATTGCGGAAAATTAGCAGACGCTAATAAAAAATATGAGGTGAAATGATAAATCTATACGATATCAGTCATGTTAAAATATAGGACTGATGTATATCTAACCTAAACTTTGACAAATATTAGTTTCTAATATAACTTCTACAGCTACTAGCATGTACATATTTACATTAAGCAATTATACAATAATATTTATACGACTATTGGTTTATCAACATATAATATTTAATTACCCAACACTTTGCAATCAGATAGGCATTTATTATTTGTGTTGGTGTTGCTATTTGTAATGTTTATTTATTCGTCAATAAATAACAAAATTGCTTCAAAGTTGCAGCAATGTTATATTTGAATTAAATTATGTTATAATAGTAGTATTGTTTCTTATAAGTATCTACTTGTTTCATTTATAGGCATAAAAATTGTAATACAATGTAGTAAACTGATATTTTGTTACAATACCTATTCTATCACGTGTATACTCTGATAAATACTTTTTGCAAAGCTAAATAAACAGTAATGAAATATCAAGTACTTGATCATTACTATGAAAAAACAATTCCATTAAACTCTTTACCGAAATCGTTCTACCATCGTCATTGTACAACAAAATACAAATCGTATTTCATATATTTGGAAGCACAAATCGTATCAGATGAGAAAGGAATAATGTTTGGCGGAAGATGGAAAAGGATAAATGTCGCTCAATAATGGATTGAAATAACTCACATGTGACGATTTTCTCAAGATATGTTAGCGAGTTGTGTAAGCCTACTAAATAAATACGGAATCCTAAAAATATTTTTATTCATCTATACTTATATTATAAAGCTGAAGAGTTTGTTTGTTTTTGTTTGAACGCAGTAATCTCAGGAACTACTGATCCGAATTGAAAAATTCTTTCACTGTTGGATAGCCCATTTATCGAGGAAGGCTATAGGTTATATAACATCACGCTACAACCAGTAGGAGCGGAGTATCAATGATAAATGTTGCATAATCGGGGAACTTTACGCAGACGAAGTTGGGGGGGACATCTAGTCTTCTATAACTTCACTCTTTATCACTACATAGTATAAAACAAAGTCGCTTTCTCTGTCCCTATATCCCTATGTATGCTTAAATTATTAAATCTATAAAACTACGCAACGGATTTTGATGCGGTTTTTTTAATAGATAGAGTGATTAAAGAGGAAGGTTTTTAAGTATGATAACATCCATATATTTTATACTCGTGCGAAGAGCGGGCCGCTAGTGTAGTATAAAACAAAGTCACTTCACGCTGTCTGTGCGCTTAGATCTTCTTAACCAAGCAATGGATTTTAATTCAGTTTCTTACTATGATTGAAATAATTTCTTACGGATGGTGTATTTGCATAACTAGCATTCGCCCGATTGGATGTCGGCTATCGCGATAAAAACTAACCTATGTCCTTTCCCGAAACTCAAACTATCTCCTTATCAAATTTTATCTAAATCGGTTTAGCAGTTTAAGCGTAAAAAGGTAACAGTTATTTTCACATTTTTAATATTAGTAGGTATGGATAGCTATCGCCCGCGGCTTTGCCCGTGTGGAATGTTTTACCCGTTTATGGTTTGATTTTAGCTTGCGATATAAACACTAAAGGTTCATTTCCGTGCATCGCGACCGATCGCGAGCCGCTCGCGGCTTACGACAAGCGGCTGATGTAAGTGACAGACGCGCGCGGCCGACGACTGTCGTAGGCCTGCGCGCGCACTGTGAATATTGTCGCATCGGCCGCGAGCGTCAGCCGCTTGTCGTAAGCCGCGAGCGGCTCGCGATCGGCCGCGATGCTCGGAAATGAACCTTAAGACACTTGTTTCTTTATTTTCAACCACAAAGCCAAATACAAATTTTCACAGATCTAACTTCAAAATTATTGGAGTTTCAAACAAAATTGCAATCCATACTCACTTAAGGGTTTGTTTTAAAAAACGCTAAAACATCTGTAATAGGTACAGATTATTATCAGGTAACATTTCATAATCACCCATAAATAATTAAATTGAAAAAAAAAATAACCTCCCCTACACGTAAAGGGGGAATGTGATTTTTTTCTTACCAACCCCATTGTCCTGGGTGTTCTTAGATAGGTAAGTATTTTAAAAATATTTAGGAGTTGTGAAAATCACTTTTCGATTTAGGGATCCGTTTGTGAAATATTAAATCTTAAAGTACATTTTTTTGATAGAGCCAAGTGGGGACACTTGGCTCTATTAAAAACTTAATGGTTCTTTTTGGAGATGTAGAAAATTAAGGGTACTAGTTTAAAAATGGAAATTAAAAGGAAAACTATCACAGCTAAGTAGGCTTTACAAGTTTACGAATAACAGCAGACCGAAGTGAGAAGTAACACAATTTGTATATAAATCCCTTTGAAAAATACTTATATATCGTTGTTAGTAGTATCACAGATAATATAATACTATACTAGTAGTAATATGAAACAACAACAACAGTTATTGTGCTGGGTAGCTACGGAACCCTACATTTTATTCTAAAGCATGCTCCTTACGATTTTTCTTTACTGATATTATCTATGTCTCAATAAAAAAAAAAACTCTTGGGTATAACCAATGTGTAAGTAAAATACCAACTTAGTATGAGGAAGTACCGATTTCTTGTTAACATTATATTTATCATATCCTGTACGCTATTTGTAAAACGAAGACAAAGTATGTACTTACTAGTCATAACATTACGCTGACCTATCTTTAGACGTCAGTGATAAGACAGGGTAAATGTCCTGGAGACATCCGGTGAAACACTTATGTAGGTACCTAGATCCTACGTGCGGGCCTGATAACAATGAAACGTGTACCCACACAATACTTTCAATAGTGAAAAATAAATTATGAAATTCGAACAAAATCTAAATTTAAACAGAAATAAACAAAAATATTTTGTTTTACATATCAACCCATAAGATGGCCCACTGCTGGGCACGGGTCTCCCCAGTAGAACCTACTAGTATGTAGATCCTAGGGGTAATTGCCATAATCGCCACGCTTGGCGAGCGGGTTGGCGATCGCAGTAAGGCTTTAAGTACGCAGAGGACGCTGCTGCCCGTCCTCCGGGGTGAAATCCCTTAGTCGCCTTGACGACACCCACGGGTAGAGATGGGGTGGTACTATTCTTAAGCCGGCACCACACGTTTTTGTTTTATTCAATTTAAATTAAAATTTGAAATTGTTTTTCTGTGTATCATGAATGTGAGCTAAACACAAGCCGCCATGATGTGACTTAGTATTGCTTTTATTTATTACATTATACACTGTTATAGCCGGTGTCCTGTTTTAGTTATGTCAGTTTTATTGACATTCGAACCATCGATCAAGACGCCGGGATAACGTCATGAACATGGCAGACAGCGTTTAGCGGGAATAAAAAATGTTTAAATTTTAATATAATTTTTTGGCAAGAAAACGTATTTATTTTGCAAAAGTATATATTTGTGGTTTTTATTACAAAATCAACATTTTAAGGTACTTTTTCAAACATAGTAGAATACCATATTACCGAGACTTTTTGTACAAATCAGGTTAAGGCATTATATTATTGATTATCCCGATCTGGTTACTGATATAGTATATTAAATAAGAATGTACATAGGTAGCTTAGTGCATCAAATACTAACGTTAAATTGAATGTACAATATTATAGAAATGTCTAGCAAGTTACTACGAGTCAACGAAAAACCGAAGCAGATGTTTTGTAAAAAGCATTTAAACAATTTATCCGGTATAATTTATTTACCCGTTGGTAGATTCAATGGTTTAAAAATGAACTACCCCTAAATTATTCATCCGTATCGCTTGCCAAGTAAGGTGTATCTTCCCCTCAACGAATTCAGCGATTTTAAGTTAACTTCGACCGTTAAAACATCTGCATAGACAAGATGGGGGAGTTCCGGAAGAAAAAAGGAAATTTGGACAAAAACCAACCACTCTATGAAATGAACGTGAAAAAAAGTACGTAGGTAATTAAATAAACACAAATAAAAAGGAACCTAATGATTTATATAAATATTTATGAGATTGTTGATTTAGAACGCAAATTAATTGGATTTTGATGTCTAACTGGAAATAAAAACTAATGTTGCCTAACTTACATAAAATAATATTAAATTTTTATATAAGAGAATCTTAACCAATATTAAGACATCATAATATTTACATTACAAACACCGTTAGAATATTAATTCATAATTTGTACTAGTAAATAACGAACTCATTACTGATGCGAAACGTATTGCCGGTGTCTTTGCTACTGTTGTTACGCTACCTAGAGATTAGCATGGAAACGTTATATCAAATGGTGTAATCTAACAGATGTTACGTTCGCCAACTGAAATAGACGGTAATCGATAGAGTGACCGGGTAACGGAAGTATTTAAAAGCAGTGGGAACGTCCAGAATTGGTTCACCTGACGCGGGGGTGGTAGGTTATAAATAATGTGCTAATTCTACCGGCCGGCTTTGTCGACCGACATGCAGTACATTGCCACCACAGCCAACTAAAATGTTCTCGAAATAATAACTTTGAATGTACGCCAAATTGTGGAAGCTATCAGGTATCGGAAGTGTTGAAAGCCTTGGACTGGTTAAAACGTTGTAAGAAGCGACATCAACAAATGTTTGTTTTTAATAAACTTCCGACTGCTTTTTAAACTATTTTTATTTCTGCGAATTCGTCGAAAGAAGATATTCGACGAATGCCTTTAGTCTAAATAGTATTGTAGCTGTTTTGATTCCTGTGTGGAGTCATAACAACGCTAGAGAATGACTATTTAATAACAATGCATCCCCGACGACGATGAGCCATAAAAGCATTAACTTCTTCTTTCTTCTTTGAACTGTAGACTATGTTAACGACACTTAAATAACCATTTTTTTCCAATGCAATACAAATTTTAATGCTGACAAATCAGTACATTCCTTGGAAATAATTCGTGAATTCTTTGCATTGCCAATATTTTTAATATTTCTTTACATATTTAGAAGCGTCTGTAAATTATACTGAATTTACCACCTAAATAAACCCTTTATTAAACAGGGAGGATATTTTGATTACTCTATTAAGAAATACCTTGGAACAGAGTTGAAAATATATTAATTACTCGTAGTAGCTAACTCACCCAATGCCTTATTAAGGTTACTCTCTTCTGTGAACTGAACATGAAAGCAATGACATCATTTTATCACCATATTATATCATAATAGCGATACTAGTTACCTCTGTTAGCAGGTGGGACGTGCAATACTGGTCGTTTGCATATTGTACCGGTGTGATATTCGGCAAGACCGGAATACTGTCGTGTCAAATTTATGCTGCTTGCGACAGAACTCGACTCCGCACTTCGTAAGCGTGGCGAAATGTCGCCCTCTTTTATTCTAACACCTCATTTATACCTATTCGTTTAATTTCTTCATTCAAACACACTATGGGAAACCATCTCATCTCACACCAATTATATTTTCCTATTTAATACACGTAATACTCTCTTTATTGCTTTTCAATCTTCGACGGTGGTCTCATTTACTTTCATCAATAAAGAATAATGTAATGGTTTACCAGGATAAACTGATCGTCGTCAATCTAAGTGAAGTCAAATGCATTTAAAGATAGAGTAGGTTTTGCTTTGTCAAGAATGTTACTACGAGCGCGTTGACTAAAGGAGCAGTGAACTTTGCGGAGTAGCGAGGCTCTTCCACACCTGAGGTTCACTCGCATACCCATTAGTTCCGACACTTTAAAGTTTTAAGATAGATATCACGTGCTTGTCATACATTTGGTAGCCTCTGAAACTCAACGCCGAGACTATTAACCCGATGTTAAGGATGAGAATATTTTGATACTGTCTCTAATGAAGCTATTACGACAAAAAGTAATGACGCAGTCTTTCTTGTTACTCAGAAGTAATTCCAAACCAAAGTGTAGGCACTTACTCGAAGCATTACAGTAAACTTACGTTATAAAACGCTTCCAGCAAGTCATCGAAGTAATAAACAGAAAAATTGCATTGTAATTGGTTTTCGATGAATAAACAAATATAAATCTTGAATCTTAAAATTTTATTGGCGTTTTTGACAAGAATTTTAAATGAGTATTTAAAGTACTTATTAACAAATTACGACACCCCAAAATTCTTAATGAATGTTTAATTATATAATAAAGTGGAGCTATTTTCTCACCAGATTGTTTATTATATTAAGTTGGATGGGACATTACAATAGCTGTTGAGTGTAAACAGAAAACACCGAGAAGGGAAGAGAAGCTTTAGCTTACTGACATCGTTCACAGACACGGAATCTTGGACCGCTATATTCCTAAAGTGTTCCGATATTTCTTGTCCGTCAGTAGTGGTTTAAGGTGTGCGTTGTTGAGCTTAGTATGTTATTATTTTATAAAGCTTGCATATTCAGCATTTTCTGATGTAAATTGAAATACATTGTACTCATTATTATATGCAGAGCAAAGGTGGACAGTGGAGCAATACTGAAATTATTATTTATCTGCGTGAGTTCTATCCAAGGTTCAGTTGCGTGTATGTGCAAGCATTGCGTGTATATTTCTGGTGAGCTTATAGACTTTTACGGCGAAGTGAATGACTATTTTAAGTGTTCTCGTCATGGCAGCCGGTTGTCGTGACGGAACGACGCTCGACTTGAGCCGCCGGATAATTAACAAATTAGTTCCACTATTGGATTAATTTATTCACTGATTTCCCTAAAGTTTAAACGCATCAATTTTGTAACGGTGTGCGACAAAATTCAACAGTCACTCGCTGTAAAAATTCTGATATTGAATCAGTGTTTATTATTACGTCTTCGATTGCGGCTGGTTTGTGTTCATTAATAATCATGATGCACGATTCTGTTTTTTGTTTGAAATAATCAACACGACATGCAAAAACATAGCTAATTCCAGATTTCATTGAATAAAACATGTCAGTTCCGTTTTTATGGCCACAAATCATGATCAAATCTTGACGAAAAGGTGACTTAAACCTAGCCACATTGTACCTATTCATAGACAAGTAGAATAATAAATACTCATACCTATTCACAAAACGTTGTTGTAGGCTGTACCCTAATAGTATTTCTCATGAACAAACAACTTGGAACTGAATGTAGTGCAATTATACACTGCTTAACGGTATAATAATTCTAGTGTATTGTCGGCCAATATGCTGTGTGACTTGTTGTTCGTAATAATACGGCCAGCAGGTGCAAGCCTTGACGATAAAATGTTCCATAAAACCTGGAGAGCATTCTATAAAAGTAACATAGCCAGCCCTGTGGCGTATATTATGAAAAACCGTAATTATTCTCGTAACAGTTGCGCTTAAAGAGCAACTAGCAAGTCTATACCTCTGCAAGGTTAAGTTTTTCTATTTAGTTCATATTTTCGACTAAATTAAAGTAATATTATGATTTGGGATAAGTATTACTTTTGATGTAAATAAATATATATGTACAAATTATTATCGATACGGCGAATGGTAGAAAGGTTAAATCTAAAGTAAATAATATTCCTACTGTGTACAATTTAATCTATTATGAGGAATATGGGTATTAAATTGTAATTCATATGAGCCAGGTAAAAAATCTGTGTGTACCTATTTTTTTCTGTGGCCAACAGGAAACATATATGAAATTGGTACCAACTTTGACTGTGATTTTGATGTAGGTATTCAAATAATTTATATATTCTCTAGAGTTTGTAATTTTGTACCATAATAATGTATCATAAATATGGTACAAAATTTAAGTGCCTTAGTTGTTTTACCATAATATGTTGCTGTATGCTACACAAGGAATCAATAGTTATTTTGTAAACTGTACAACACGTGAATATGTCAAATTTACAAAAATAATATTATTAAATAATCGTGTCGTCCTCTTTTGGTTTTGTTCACACCGAGTGCATGTTAGGCGTTTGTCCAAAGTTTAGGCAACGCCTGCGCTGTATTTATCAACGGCTTCTAGCTCCTAACACTATAGAAAGTGCTACTGCTCCGTCATCGAAGAACTTAGATAATGAGACGAGATGTGGTAGGATAAAAAGAATACAAAAGTGAATTTTGATCTGAAATTTCTGACAAATGTGTTTTGATATGACCAATCCAATCCGTAATAGAGTTTGTGTATCAAATTATATCGTCATGAACGATATGTAAACGCTTTTGTACAATTCCATTGATTTGACTCTAGCAAATTTGATCGTTTCATAACAATTCACTATACAGTATGTTCCGAGTTCGTTCCGAATCTGGGTGTAATTTGTGTCCGTGACTTGTAAGTCCTCCGCGACACAAGGCTTGTGCCCTACTGCGGGAGTCGTTATTTATACGAAAACTTGTTCCCAAATAACGTCTTTGTGTACGTTACATACAACGCTTATTGTACTGTGATTATTATCTTCAATAATAACTTGGGACAACTTACACAACGCCACCTGATCCCCAACTAGGCAGAGCCTGTACTATAACAACCAGACAATTGATAATCATACTTACATTCATAATTCTACAAACATACATATTATAGACTAGCTGATCCCCGCAACTTCGTCTGCGTTAATTTTCCCTGTTTTTGCAACATTTTTCATTAATACTACGCTTCTATTGATCAAATCGTGAGTCATATAGCCTATAGCCTTCCTCGACAAATGGGCTATCCAAAACCAGAAGATTTTGTCAATTCGAACCAGTAGTTCCTGAGATTATCGTATTCAAACAAACAAACAAATTAACAAACAAAAAACTCTTCAGCTTTATAATATTAATATACTCGTAGATAAATTACACCCAGACAGAATAAGCCATCGTGCTCACTACACAAAGTTTTATCCTGAGTGGGGATCCTGGGTGGAGTCCACGACCTCTGGCTTAACAGAGCCACTAACTACTAGACCAACAGGATATACTTTATATCGGATACCTTTGTATCAAAGGTGTTCTGAGATTTCATGACCATGGGCATTGCCGAGTGAAGTATACAATAAAGTTTGCCTTCTATTCCCTCGGAGTTTTATGCTGTTAGAATGCTCGAGGAAAGCTCAACGCTCATCATACGTGAGTGTGAATAGAGGCTTAGAGTGATTGCGGGGCTTCTCACAATAAATAGTCGTCATTAGAACCCGTGGCCAAGGGCCATTATGCCGAGGTACCGCACTACGCGGCACTGCCTCTACAGCCTTTGTAAAACCACTTCAACATCTTTCTCTCACGGGTTATTCACACTAATTACTTGGTACTTAGTCTACCATGTGCAGGTGCTTTCTGTGACAAAAATACATAGGTTTTTAAAGAGACCACTCTGACCATTATACCTTTAAATGAGCAATTCTGGTATATATATATGTATAATCTGAATCTCGGCAACGGTTCCAACTATTTTCATGAAATTTAATATGCAGGGGCTTTCGGGGGCGAAAAATCAATCTAGTTTCATTACTTAAAAAGTCGTTTAAAAAAAAATACTGAGCAAAGCTTACCTACTGGTCATTCAGTTTACCTACTGACATGAAATTGGCTTGCACTTGAAAACAAAATAACATTTGTTTATCAAAAAAAATGTGGAGATCAAATTAGTACAAAATAATATAATTATACTAATAGATGTTTTCTAACTTCATCTCTCCATATCTCGGATCGTTAGTTAAGGATATTAAATATAGATTTATACGGACAGCGTCCTCAAAATATTTTTAATAGGTATCATAATTTTGTACATTGTACTTCCCCACATACTCTGATAAAACAAGTATGATGACGTCATCATCAGGCAGTCACCGCTTCCACTCCTATAGAGGTGACCTTCTGCATATAAACACTTAATATTCTTTTACGCAACCTTTACGTATTTTGATTTCGTCTGTATAAATGTTTTGTTGCGTCGCGTCGCGGTGTCATACTTATCTATTTTTAATTCAGAGAACAAGGAGTGGTTGATAGTCTATAACAGATTCTTAATGACCGGAGATGATTGATGATAAAGCCTTTACAGTTGTGACTTGATGTGACCAAAGCAGTCATAGAGTTCCCCTAAAGGAGTACAAAAACTCCCGGAAGACAAAACATCCAGCCCTAAAGCCCATTGATGTCCATTACATTCTGGAGACCATGAAGCAGATGATACAGTTTAGGAGGATTGGCGCTCTAAAGAAAATGCTTATTTCCTACTGTGATGATATCCTGATGTAGACTGATAAGGTAACGAAGTCGTTCATTTAAATTTAAAATTCTTTATTCACTTAGGATGCAAAACGACACTTGTGATACGTCGGGGTTCTATATGTACGTACATGTGATGCCAAGTTCGGAAACAATAGGTAAAGCCAGAGAAATGAACCTGGTAATAAAAACTCGCGGCCACTCTTTTCAATTTGCCAATTTTACAATGTTTGAATGTTTATAAACTTGATAGGAGGGTTAGATGCTGCGACTAATATATTATACACCATATTATAGGACTGAAGCAAAATATAATATTAAAAATTTGGAACATGAGATAAACTAAATCAGCCTTCGTAGTATAACATAGTAAGCGTCTACTTACAACAACAAAAAACTATATGTGCCTAAAAATTGGCCAAAGTACTGGTAACGAATGATTTAATATAAAATATTATTTCTGATATTCAAAGAAAGAAAGAAAGAAATGTTATAAAATTATATGGGTCTTAATCGTGTGAATAATATAAGGTTAAATAAATTGTTTATTGCTCAACGTTTGCCGTGACCACGGCCGTTGCAATACGGTATAAACAAGGTATTTTACCTTAAATTATCCACGCGATTAAGACCCGTAGTATAAATAATTTTTTAAAGTGTACAAATCGCGAAAGTATATCAAGAAAAGAATGGCCTTTATTCGTCACGCAGAATCTTTACTTACAAAAGTCTAATTATGCTCTTAATCAATGTGACAATTAAAACAAAGTAACAAAAATCCACATAAAATACCTGCCTCACGATAAAAGCTAAATAAGTAAGACATCATTCACAAATTACAATGTAAATATGATGTACGAGTACATCCGGATTAGCCTGGGAAATATAAAAACCAACATGCAACGTTTTTCCTAAGCATTTGTAAGTCAATAACGAGTGAGTGTACTTTTACAATCATGCGAGTAAGTGTAAGTATACTTTTCCCGGGAAAAGTATAATTATGGTAGAGAAATCATCGTCAACTTTATTTAACTAACAAATATCACGCTATCGTTGTAAAAAGGTAGACAGAGTAGCTACTGAGAAAATTATGGAACAGATACTCCTAGCTAAAGCCAAGTTAAAGTAATTTTATAGACATTTCTTAAAACATTTGATAGAAAAATTTGAAGTCCAGACCCAGGCATCGAACCGAGACTTCAGTTTGTCATACCGGGGCCGGAATTAAACCACCTATCGGGACTAGATAGGGATAGTTCCGATAGATGGTCCGATTCCGGACATCAAATCTTCAATATATGTTCGTAAACTTTCGCGATTTGTACACATTATAGAATTTTATAAGCTACGGGTCTTAATCGCGTAAATATTTTATTTTAAGGCTATATAAATACCTTTGTTTATTTCCCGACGTTTCGACCGTATTGCAACGGCCGTGGTCACGAGTAGACGGCATCTCAAATCAATCAAATCTTCAAGTATGGACTTAAACATTTTTAAATCTTTCTAAAATCCAATTATTGTAGTAATAAAACCAAGCTATCTGTGCATGCAAGTACTAGCATTTCCCTACGATTTCGCCAGCATTTATTTGAATAACTACGTTACTGTAAAGTTTCTTCAAAATCCGTCCAGTAGTTTTTGTGTGTAATGCGCTTATTACACTACTCTTAAAAGAGTGGTGTAATAAGAGGGCCCTAATTCTCTAACAAATTTTCAAGGCGACCTCGATTTAGGGCCCTGATTTAGGGTAGTGTAATAGCTAACATCCATCGATCCTCACATTCGGATTTATTGGTGGAATATAATCGGTTACCACTACGAATAGTTGTAGCCAAATAAGGTTGTCTCAAACGTACACTTAATACAATAACATTCCTCGAACCTAATATAACTTTATGCATTTGAATATAATATACTGGTCTGTCCAGCCTGTCTTGAACACAAAGGATGTGTCAAGGACCTAACCAGGTATTACAGTTTGTGGTTGCTTCTTGCTGCACAATTGCTACAATTTACTGTTTGTTGCCTCAAATAAAATACCCTATAACACCCTCCGTTTGTTACCTTTACTAAAGTAAAGGTAACAAACAGAGGGTGTTATGAGTTTGGCGTCTTTCTATTTATGGTATTGGCGTATCCAGGTATTGGTTTTCGTTATTTCTGGGTTTATTGTTTTTAAACTTTCGCGATTTTTATACATATTAGTTATATTTCGGGACTTAATCACGTGAATTATTTAAAGGTACGAACCTTTTATTTACCCGACGTTTCGATCGAATTGCACCGATCGTGGTCACGGGTCGAATAAAACATCGGGTAAATAAAAGGTTCGTACCTTTAAATAATTCACGCGATTAAGTCCCGAAATATAACTAATTTCTGGGTTTGTTTTTAAAGATTTTTAAGTATGTGGGGTTGTGGGTCCCACCTTTTTAGCGTTCCTATTAACCCCTCCAGCTAAGCTCAAAGGCGTGTGTTAGGAGTGGGTAGTATAATGGATAGGATTCGTGTTTCCATGTGATACAATTGATTAAACACTGGCCAAATGTGTACATCTACCTTTTTACAATTTCATTGGGGTGGGATGCAATCCCCAAATACCTCCAATTGGGTACGCCCATGATTTATGGCACCGTACCACCCATTTGGATGAACATTGACTTTTTTATTATTATTAAGTAAAAAGGTGTAGAGGTAGGTTATATAAACAACGTTCGATTTTTAAGAACGGCAAACTATTGCACACATAGATAACCTATATATTGTAATGTCACACTATTAAAAAGTCATAAAAGTAGAAAAGCATAATTTAATTATCACGATCGAGAAAGAGAAAAATGTAATCCGCTGCTTTCATATCTGTTGACGCCGGCGATGCGACAGGGTCTATTGTATAAATTTTAAGGTGGCACTTTTTGAGTGCTTGTAACCTATCTACACTTTTTTAGTCAATCGTTTTGATCATAGTAGATATTCATTTGTCGAAAAAAAGGGACAACTATGAGAGATGGAGATCATCAGGACCAAAAAGGTGGAGCTGGGGGATTCGGGGACAAACTGGGAAAGCTTTACCTGCTGATAAAAGTTTTAATAAAAGGTAATTAATCCTTACTTATCATTAGATACCAACAGAATAAATTGCCAAGCGTATTTTATTGGTTTAGCGGCATTTTTACGCTGCAATGAAATAAAATATGATTCTTTTAATTGAAGCTATCAATGTTCTGTGGTTGAAGCAGTGGCAGTGATGTTACAGTCATTCGATGTACCTATGACTGTAACATCATTTGAACAATTTGTGTCCGTGACTTGTATGTTTGTAAAGTCCCCCGCGACACAGGGCTTGTAACATAATGCGGGAGTCGTGTTTAAAAAAAAAGTATTTGAATAAAATTATTCATTCAACCGTTTAATAGATAGTAGTATTATCTATTCTAATATTAAAAAGAAAGAAAAGAAAGAAAGAAAGAAAAATTTTGTATTTGTCACAGCGCACAGAAAAGTTGAAGAGTTTGTTTGTTCGTTTGAACGCGGTAATTTCAGGAACTACTTGCTGGTCCGAATTTAAAAATTATTTTTTTGTTTGATAACCCATTTATCGAGGAAGGCTATAACACATCACGCTACGACCAATAGGAGCGGAGCAGCATGGAAAAATGTTGCAAAAAAGGGGAAAATTGACGCATACAAAGTTGCGCGGGTCAGCTAGTGTACTTATAAGGAGCTCCTAGTGTAGTGTACTTATGTTGTTTTCTGAATCTCAAGTCTCACAGATTTAACTTTATCCATCATACTGTTCAACGTTTTTACATATTGAAATGGAATGATGATTTTCATAATAACAACACGTACAAGTATGAAGGTATATACACGGCTACATGCCTTTAAAATAGCTATGCATAGATTCCACCTTCAAATGGACATATCTATAAGAATATTATACGCAGCATTATAATATAAGTATTAATCCGAGATGATCTTCCACAAAGATTATTCATGCGCTCTATAAGCCAAATACTTATAAACAGTCAGGGTTAGATTAACATTAACTCACGGCTTCATTTTTATAGCTTTTGATCACGAAACTTCGACAAAACAATAAAAGGCATCTATTTATGATCAAACTAACGAACGATCTCATAAATATATCAGAAACGTCCAAAAGCAGCGTAATATTTCACACACGTAAAATATCAAAGTCAATAAACACATGGGGCAAAGGATTTGACCACAAAATACCGAGAGTACAGAAGACACCCTTCATACGTATACCTCGCTTGAGCCACGCACATTATACATCATTCACGGACATCGGGCGCGGATCCAGAACCTTGTTTTCTGGGGGGGTAACATTTGACTTCAATCGGCTAACTGTGAGTCAATTGCATGACGGGGGGGGGGGATTTTCTGTAAAAACACCGGTCCAGTGCTAATATTATGAAATTCCACAAAAAAGGGTTTTGAGTCGAGGCTGGGGGGGGGGGGAGGGAATAATTGTCCATGTTCACAGTCCCTTTGGATCCGCGCCTGACGGACATGGAATAAAAACTACTGAAGACTCAAGACGCTAACCTCTACAGTACTAGTAGGTATGCTGGACAGGCCACCGCTGACAACATCAAGACTTCCATTTGATTTTGACATTAGAATGCTCATTTGCTCATGTGTTTTTACATTTATAATAACTAATAACTTTATTTTTACAGAATTTTAAAGTGATGTAAAATGTTTGCTATTTCTTTCGTACTACCTACACAATAATTGTAATTTACAGGGAAACCTATAATTGGCCTAACTACAATGTTTTACCTTATACTTTTATACATATATAAAAATAAAAAATAAAAAAAAATTGTATCAAGATTAACAACAACGGCTATTTGTCATAAGTGTCAAAAAAGTTCATACGACGGTCGTTCGATTCGAGAGTTGATATTTTTGTCACTTTGTACTGGGTAGCCAGTCTAGCCTACTAGTACCTACTTTATAGAGAGGAGAGGACTCAAAACCACTTTGTTCCTAAACCGACGGAACATTCCGTGTCCGTGAACCATGCTTATGTATGTGTTGCTATTGCGCGCGTTGTATAAAGGTTTACCTACTGTACTGTTCTTATTTTGTGGTTTAGTTTTGAGTATTTCTATAGAGCCAAGTGCTTTGAGCATGTAACAGGTGTCAAAACAAAACATTACATGCAGATGGTCAAAAAAACGTACTAGTCATGTCTTACGTTTGATATATTTTCACTGAAGTCAGATAATAATAATACCCTTTAACGTACCAAACGATTTTAAATTTACATGACCGACTTATCTTTGAAAAGGTATTTTTGAGTACTAATAGGTTTTTAAATAGCTTAGAACTGCTATTATCCAATTCAGCTACGGCCGAATATTCAAACGCAACTAAATTTTAAGAGGTCGTTAAGTTTTATGTTGTCACTCTCGCTTTAAGGTGTATTTAAATACATCAGAAGTAGTTTTGGTTTGGAGAGCGTTTGAGGATTTGTGTTGAACTATCAAAATATATACAATATGTAATAGAAAGGTGTGGTTATATTCAAGGGTTAGTATGTACCCATGATACTGAGTGTAGGTACATATCTTATTTTATTATCAAAATCGGAGTACCCTAATTTTTTTTATTCGTTAATATATCAATGAAAAAGTTATTAATTAAAAAAGTATGAATTAAAAAGTTCTATGCCATAATAATCCAATAAAATTTTGCGCCCGGAAAGGTTTAATGCTTATGACAATCTCCTTTCGCTGGTTAAGCTATGTAATAATAATGCAATCGGCTATGGCACCATTGTAGGTGCAATACTTACTGATAACAAACACTATCCGCTGGTGAGATTTGACCACACCTTTCTGTTACAAGTTGTATAATAGGAATAATCTGGGCCTATACTAATATTATAAAGAGGAAAGATTTGTATTTTTGTATGTAACGAATACAAAAACTACTAGACCGAATTCTTTCCGAAACCGTTGGGAAACTACACTACTCCCGGGTGACATAGGCTACTTTTTATCCCCGTATTCCCACGGGAACTGGAACTACTCGGGTGAAACTGCGAGGCGTCCGTTAATATTATTTAAAGAAGATAGGAAGTGCGCATGTTCAGTTTAGATCCTATTTTTTTTAATCTTCTTCGCTAAAAAAATTGTGCCACGACACTCGTTTTTATGATTCCGTAGCCAAAATGGTAAAAACGTCCATATAGTTTCGTCATTTCTGTCTGTCTATCTCTCATGTAGTCTTTGAATAAAATGCCTGTCTGGTGGGGGCACTCCGTACATTTATTAAATTAAAAAAAAAAATTGAGCGTACATCAACGTGTGGCACATCATTCGACAAGTCTTATAAAAACATTTTAATATTTAAATTTTTTTTTTGATTTAGTAAATATTTTTGGAAATAACCGCTACGAAAGTTGCATAAATTGCCCCCCCCCCCCCCTATTTTTTGAACTGTGCGACCAAAAAAAAATAAAAAAAAAAATAAAAAGGTACCGCTATATAAAAGGTAGCGGTAGAAATACTTTAAATTATTTAAAAAATGATCGGATATATACCGTTATGGAGCTATTGCTGAAAAATTAAGCGGGCGTAAGTACCATGAACATTCGCTCTTCTACAAATCGGATAATTTTATACGGCAACTGCTCCGAAACCCTATACTGAGCATGCTCCGACATGCTCTTGCCCGGTTTTAATTACATCTAGTGCCACCCTTATGAATTTCTTTAGGTCATCGATCCATCTGGTTTCTCCTACGTTTATCGAATCGCGACGATGTTATCTCTACAAAGAAAAAGGAATATGTACCTACATATCAACCCATATGATGGCCCACTGCTGGGCACGGGTCTCCCCAGTAGAACCTACTGGTATGTAGATCCTGGGGGTAATTGCCATAATCGCCACGCTTGGCGAGCGGGTTGGCGATCGCAGTAAGGCTTTAGTTACGCAGAGGACGCTGCTGCCCGTCCTCCGGAGTGAAATCCCTTAGTCGCCTTGACGACACCCACGGGAAGAGATGGGGTGGTACTATTCTTAAGCCGGCACCACACGGCTGAATATGTACCTACCTACTATAAATACCTAACTTATTTCGTATCTATTCTACTCTAAGTTGATAAGACCACCCGAAAGCTAAACTCTATTAATTAAAATGGAATCAAATAATTATGTTTACCATTTCTTATTAATTTGGATCCTTCTCCATTTTAATAAATCTCTAACAATAGATCTTCAGACTTGCTTGAAGATAAATTTATCTGAAACTTTCAAACTTCTAAAAATGTTTAAAGTCTATCGGATAATTTTACTCGTATCTATTTACTGAGTGCTTAACGTTAAATAATATATTTATTAATAGAATAATTGCCTTTGAAAAAAAAAATGAAGTTCAGAGCCAGGAATTGAACCCAATACTTCCGATCGCTATACCAGAGCTCGAAAGCGTACTAACTATCCTGAACTAAATGTTGCTAAACCAAACATTTCTCTTTCCTTTTTACAGGCGAGTTAGGTCCTTGCATTTATTGTATTAACAAGAAATGCCAACAAAAATTACTTCAATAATAAATTGAATAACTTTCATCTACAAAACAGTATTGAAGATAATAACAAACGTGCTTTCATTTGCACAACTGTGAACTAAAATAATTTCTCATTATAAACAGTAATATACGTTATTTACTTATAAAATCTGCACCTTCTTTTAAACAAGAATATTAACGGTATGTTTTATCGTGTGTTTATATGAAAGCAGTATTTCATAACAGACTGATGTCGGAATTGTTATTGAACTAAATTACATTTAGTTTTCCTGGGATAATAATGGTAACAATATAAAAATATTTTATGAAGAATTTGTGCCGACGCGGCGCTCAGTTGACTGAATCGCCAGTGTGTCAAAGTTCAATCTTTGTCTTACTGACGGATACAGAATTTGTATACAGAATGATTTGTAATACACCTACTAACCCGCTCGTGGCTTCTTTACATAACACTAAATAACCTTTTTTTTATAAAGTCGATCCCCGCAGTAGAGTACCCGCAGAGAGGTACAAACCCTGTGTTTTGGGGGACTTTACAAACATACAGGTCACGGAAACAAATTAAAAATCAACCTGTATATTATAGAAATAAAATTAGCAGACTAATTACCTACAACAGATGGGGCATGCAGATATCAAGCTATTAATTGTAAAAAAATGATGCAGTACTATTTATATTTAGAAAAATGTAAAATATACTGAAACGATCAACAAATATATACTTAATAATAACACAAGTCAACAAAAAAAATATTTTTCTTTGAGTCTGGTATTTAGTGAATATTTTCTGATTGTATACATCGAAAAAGAAGCAAAAACTCTATTTATAATAAATAAAGTTTGCTTTTGTACCTTTACACAATGTAAAACGAATATTATAGTGTTTTAGCAGTTTTTTTAGGAGCCGTTGCATGGAAGATACAGGAGAGGGGCAGGGGGGGCTGTAGGTGTGTAGCGGGAGTGACAAACTGTCAACGGCAGTGTGCGCGTGCGCTTTGCAAAGGAATAACGTATTTTATGTGTCGGGAGGACAAAAATGTCTTCCAAAAAGTGCAAAAATCCCGTGGACTCTTTTTGTGATATTTTTGCGGCGAATTCATTAAAGTGAGAGCCAAAAAAATTTGTTTGTCGTCAAATACAAGACTTTGTGAAGCCTATGAAGCTTATTTTAATGTACCCGTGCGAAGTCAAGATAAAGTATGGGCACCTCATTTCTCATGTAGTAACTCCAAAAATACTTTACTTTAATGCCTCCATTGCACATTAAATTAGGTCTGATGAAGCAGTTCGTAAAGGCTCTGCGTCAAGACTCTGAGGCCTTTCAATATTTAAAATCATTTTTCCCGAAATTGTCAGAGGCTAAAATTAAAGCTGGTATTTTCATTGGTCCACAAATAAAGAAAATAATGGCCAGTGAACAATTCCTACAGCTCCTCAGTACCCACGAAAAACAAGCGTGGCTCAGCCTTAAAGCAGTGATTAATGGCTTTCTTGGCAACAGAAGGGCAGAGAATTACACGGAGCTTATTACTGATATGCTTCACAACTTCAAAGTTATGGGTTGCAGAATGTCATTGAAAGTCCACATGATACATGCTCATTTGGATAACTTTAAAGACAACTTAGGTGCATATTCGGAAGAGCAAGGGGAACGTTTCCACCAAGATGTAATGAACTTTGAAAAGCGTTATCAAGGACAATATAAAGAAAACATGATGGGTGACTACATTTGGGGGCTCATACGAAAAAGTTCTAACTTACACAGAAGAAATACCAATTCTGTTCATTTTTAAAGTCTTATTTGTTTTTTTTTTGTATTTGTGGGTTTATATATGCCGTCTTGTATAATTAAAGTCAATAAAAAAATGTGAATTCAAAACTGTTTTCCTTTTACATGTAATAATTGAAATTAAAAAATAGAGCTCTTTCATAAAAAATAAATTTCGTTGTAGTAACTACAAAAGCAAACTTTAATAGATAAAAATATTTTTTCTTTAATTAGTTAGGCATAAGTAATCAAAATCAGAGGTACAGAACGCAGACTCAAAATTCGTGTTGACCCGTGAATTATTAGAATTATATGTTCCGTGGGTAAGACTGCGTGCTTATCTGTTATGCGTTCATGGCTAAAGTACAGAATCAATTCTAAAGAAATAAGTCGTTATTAAGATAGCATATAAGAGTTAGCGCTAAAGCTGATCACAGCTAGTTAATGCTTAAAAAGTTATTTATACAAAGTTACATGTTTGAAGTGTATGTTATGAGTTATGACCATAATATATGAAGTGCAAGAGGCAGAATAAGCACGATCGATATACTACAGGTAATCGGATTTGCCGGCCATTCCCCTGACACTCTAGGAAGTGACCCCACTCAACGGAAGAGTGAACTCAATAAGCCTTTATTTTTTTATTTTCCCTCTATATTTGTCCCATATTTCTCTGAGGGAAAAGTAGATACGTGTCGCTCGACGTAGAACCTTATAGCTTATAATAATATTGTCACGTTTTAGTAAAAACCTCGTGAGCATGTGTTGTAAAAAAATAAACCTATAATCTAAAATATCATTCAATTTTATGTTGAAGTATAAAAACACAATGAATTGATATGCGTTGTGAAGAAAAACACTGTTATTATTTCTGCACGATGGAATTTAAGTAGTTATTTTTTTCTCGAAAAGTTCAGGACATGATACAGCAAAGAAATATATCTATTCTAATATTATAAAGCTGAAGAGTTTGCTTGTTTGTTTGAACGCGATTATCTCAAGAACTACTGGTCCGAATTGAAAATTGAGTTTACTGTTGGATAGCTTATTTATCGAGGAAGGCTATAGGTTATATAATCACGCTCCAACCAATAGTAGCAGGGCAGCAATGAAAAATGTTGGAAAAGCGGGGAAAGTGTACGCAAATGAAGCAAGTTGCGCGGGTCAGCTAGTCGTTTATAAAATTTGAAATGAATTTTAAAAATTATTAGGATTCAGGATTTGTCGTGTTATGTCATTAATTACCAGTGATATCTAGATACCTACAGCAATGAAACCTTAGACATTTTAGCTCTCTTTCTAAATTCAAAGTTATCCGAAAATTAAGTGATAAAATCTTTTAGTTCATAAGAGAACGAAAGTATTTAATCATGAAAATGTTTAGTACTAGGTGGGAGGGGTAGACACATTAAAATTTTACTACTTACACACTCGCCCGGTGATTCGCGCGCGGAGTGCACGCGTATTTGTGTCAGTGCCGAGTGAAAAAGTATTTTTTTTTTTTTTTTTACCCTAATATCCGTAAATCCGTTTTTTAAGTCTACTATAATAGCCGGAGACTTCAATGGTCACCACACAAATTGGTCGGTAAAAACCGACACAAGAGGGGTACAAATTATGAATTCAGCTTTAGAAAATTCATTCGTTTCTCTAAACAATGGGATGGCTACCCGAGTCAAATTAGTCAATGGAAATTTGCAACAGACTTCGCCAGACATTACGTTTGCATCAACAGATATCGCGCTAAAATGTAATTGGGAAGTTTTTAACGAAAATATTGGTAGTGATCACTTAATCATTAAAACATCAATTAATATTAGCAATAATTTCAGTACTATTAAAAAAAGAAATTTTAAAAAAGCCAATTGGTTGGAGTTTAAAAAATTGTTAGCAGGCAATCAAATTTTTCATAACACTTATGATAATCTTCAAGAGATGTATAACCTTTTCGTAGAACAAGTTAATAATGCGAGTGAGCAATACATTCCATACATTAAATGTTGCTTTAAACCCACCAATAAATTAAAGCCAAAAGATTACTGGAATCCGATATTGTCAAAGGCAGTGGCACAGAGAAGGTTAGCTTTGTCTCAATTTCGCCGTAACCCTACACCAGAAAATCTTTGTAAACTTAATGAAAAATCAAAGGAAGCCCAAAAATTAATTAAAAAAGCGAAGTCCTTAAGCTGGCAAAATTTTTGCAACTCCATTGACAATAAAGTTTCGGCCCCTGAGGTATGGCGTCGCATGAGATGGATAAAAGGTTTTAGACAAACAAAAAGCTTCCCCCCTCTTGATAAACAAAAAGAATTGCTGTACTCACTCACACCCGATTATGTATTAAATTCAATTCCCGACTTTATTTCGACAAACGAAACTTTGGAATGCAGATTCAATGTGCAAGAACTCGAGCAATGCCTTAAGAAAAAAGATACAGCACCGGGCGAGGATGGGATTTCATATTCCATGATTTATAATCTACCGGATATAGCTAAATTATTTCTTCTTAACATATACAACAAAATATTCGATTCCGGTTCTGTCCCTCATCAATGGCGAAATGTTAAAATCATTCCAATACCTAAACTTAATAATAGTAGCGCAGAGCTTAAACTCCGTCCCATCTCTTTAATTTCTTGTCTATGTAAGATTTTTCATCTAATGTTGTTTAAACGTATTGAGTGGTACATAGAAAAACATAGGATTTTATCACCATATACTGTTGGTTTCAGGAAGTCCCATTCTTGCCTAGACGCGATTACTCATTTAGTAACTTACATCCAAATAGGATTTTCTGAAAACTTATCTACCTTGGCTTGCTTCCTAGACATTGAAAACGCCTATAATAACGTGTCGATTGATGTTGCTATAAAAATATCGGAGCAAAATTTTGCACTTATATTTGGTCATTTTTAAGCGAAAGAAAGCTGGAAATTAAGGTGGATAATAACAGTGATTCAACAATAACCAGGTGGACCAATAAAGGTTTAGCCCAGGGAGATCCTTTGTCTCCTTTATTTTTTAATTTAATAACATGTCATTTAGGTCGGTTACCTCCTTTCGTTATGTTGTCGCAATATGCAGACGATTATGTTCTGTATATTAAAGACAAAGATATTCATAAAAGTGAAATGTACATGCAAAGAGCACTAGATTCTGTAGTCTCTTCGTTAGATGAGCTAGGATTAGATTTGTCACCCATGAAGTCAAATTACTGCCTCTTTAGTAGGGGTCGTAGAAGAATATTACCCACATTAAAAGTATACGGGCATAGTCTAGCCTTTGCTGAATGTATCAAATACTTAGGGATATGGTTAGATAGAAGTCTGCGTTGGAGCAAGCACATAAATGAGATAACAGAAAAATGTTCAAAACTTCTAAATGTATTAAAAGTACTTGTAGGTAGCAGTTTCGGCATACACATGACCCATTTGCGTAGATTATACATCGCACTAATCAGAAGCCGAATGGACTATGGTTGTTTCATTTATGATTGTTGTGCGAAAACGCATACTGCCAAATTAGATAAATTACAAAACCAAGCGTTGAGATTAATAGGAGGTTTTATTAAAAGCTCACCGATCCATGTCATGGAAAGTGAGCTTAACATAATGCCATTGTCATTGAGAAGATTGTACTTAGCTTATAAATATAACTTAAAATTAGTTTCTTGGTCTAATAGCACAACAGTCGACATGATTTCAGATCTAAGTGCTCTTTGTAATAACAGATATTGGCAAAATAAAAGAAAACCTTTACTTGTTAACACTTTCAAAGATGTAAGTCAAATTAACATTAAGTCAACCAATATTCTCGAGATGTTTCAGTTGGACAAGTGGATGACAAGTATAGATATTACGAACATTATCAATGTAACTTTCAAAAATATTCAATATCCCAAAACATGTTTAGACCCGAATGTATTGTTAAACAATGTAATCGTAGAATTAAATAACAAATATATCGGCTGGCACCGTATATTTACTGATGGATCTAAAGGCCACCATGGTCTAGGAGCCGCCTTTTATGACCAAAACTTACATTATAAAGCAGGTTTTAGAATTGATGCTGATGTATCAATAATGTCGTTGGAACTCATTGCTATATATAAGGCCTTATCTTACGCAATTAATTTAAATGTGAGCAAAATAGTTATATTTTCAGACAGTAAGAGTGCCTTGCAACATGTGGCTCGGTGCGCCTCTGGCCGCAGAGGTGCATCGATAGCCTATGACATCCTTAAAAACATTATAGCTTATAATGTAAAAGGCAAAGATGTTATATTGCAATGGGTTCCAGCACATATTGGCTTGAAAGGGAATGAGGAAGCTGACCGTACGGCTAAACTAGCAGCTGTTGATGGCAATTTAATTAATTATATACCAGACCATTGGGAATTAATACCTAAATTTAAACAAAAATGTTTTAGTGACTGGAATCAGCAGTTCGGAATAACATCTATAGATAAAGGTATATGGTATAGGACCATACAGAATGAGCTTCCTCGCACGCCCTGGTTTGATGCCGTTAACTTAAGTAGGAATTATATTAAGCTAGCTCTTAGACTTAGATCTGGACACTATCCATCGGCAAAATTTGCATACCTAATGAAGAAAACTACATCACCAAACTGTACGACCTGCAACATAATTGAGGATGTACAACATTTGCTGATGGAGTGTGTCCGAAATAAAAATGAACGCGAATTGCTGCTGACTGAGTTAAAATTAAATAAGCTGGATGTAGGCATAATTCAAAGTATATTGGCAAGACCAGCATCGGAGGAGGCTAAAAAATTATGTCGCTTAGTGACTTAGGTAATGAATGTTGCTTGCTATTTCTGTGTAAGTAGTTTTTTTTTTTTATTTTTTTTATTTTTTTTATTTTTTTAATCTCACTTTAATTTTGGGGTTTTTATCCTGTAAGGACATGTCAACCCCATCATAACTCATTACAAGGTAAGCAGCGATTCGTCTCATTAAACTAACCTAATGTCAGTAAAGTTAATTAGTTAACCTTATATAAGAACTCACCTTGTAATGAGTTATGATGGGGTTGACATGTCCTTACAGGATAAAAACCCCAAAATTAAAGTGAGATTAAAAAAAAAAAAAAAAAAAAAAAAAAAAAAAAAAAAAAAAAAACTACTTACACAGAAATAGCAAGCAACATTCATTACCTAACCTAATTTCTGAATCGCTTTATGATCTGACAATCACATGGCTACCGATCAACGTCATGAAATCAACGATATTTTTACACCAACTATTTACTATTCATATTTATAAATACCAGTCACGAAAGCTTAAAATTAAAAACTCAAAAGTCATTAGACTTTATGTAGGTAATAAAATAACCTTTCTTTTTATGTAGGACTGTAGGTTATGTGTTATGTGTTACGAATCGGAAGGGTCATCGCCATAGTTTCTGTTTTGACATCCATTGTTGGATGATTGCTGTTAAGTAATGGATGTTCGTTAATTAAAGTGAGCACTTTACTTTAACTCGGTAAGCATAACAAACCATAAAGTACTTAATATATACATATATACATATATTTAAACGTTCTGAGACATGAAAATTAATTTTGATTTGATAATATGTAGCACTAAACATTAAAGATTAGAGATTTCTATATATATCTATACTATTGTTATAAAGCTGAAGAGTTTGTTTGTTTGAACGCGGTAATCTCAGGAACTGCTGGTCTGAATTGAAAAATTCTTTCACTGTTGGATAGCTCATTTATCCAGCAGACGAAGTTGCGCGAGACAGCTAGTATATATGATACTAGCTGTCCCGTGCAACTTCGTATGCGTAAATATTCCCCGTTTTTTCAACATTTCTATAAAAACTGTTTCCGGAAACAGAAAGGTTTATACATGCTATTCATATAATTATAACTAGAAATTACAAAAAAATCATTATAAAAGACCAAAACCAAACAACAGATTTATGTAGACACTGCAACTCAGCATCAGAAACCAACTCCAACACATAACAGGCGCCTGTAAATCTCTTGTGCATTCAGACTACAAACATCGTCATGACCAAGTTGCATCAATAGTCCACCAACACTTAGCACACTTCTATAACTTTATACATAAAAAGAATTCATATTACAAGTACAAACCGGACACAATTTTAGAAAACAGGTACTGCAAAATTTACTGGGATCGCACAATCATTACAGACAAAACAATTCATTATAATAGACCAGATATAACAGTACATGACAAAAGCAATAACACAGTATATATTATAGACATAGCCATCCCGAATAGCCACAATCTTTAAACAACGATCTCAAACAAACTCTCAAAATACCAAGACCTAGCCATAGAATTGAAAACTCAATGGAAAGCAAGTATTATTCATATAGTGCCAATAGTTCTGTCCTCCACAGGTATACACACTTGTTATGGGTGTTCAGTCTCGTTTGTAAGGGGTACCACACTTTAATTCTTCTTATGTGTGTGTGTGTGTGTGTGTGTGTGTGTGTGTGCGCGCGTGCGTGCGTGCGTGCGTGCGTGCGTGCGTGCGTGCGTGCGCAGGCCATGTGTGTTTGAATTTCTGATTGCTGCTCTGCTCCTATTGGTCGTTGTGTGATGTTATATAGCCTATAGTCTTCCTCGATAAATGGGCTATCCAACAGTTTTCAATTCGAATCTATAGTTCCTGAGATTACCGCATTCAAACAAACAAACTCTTCAGCTTTATAATATTAGCATAGATATAAATATAATATAAAAATTAAGAGATTCTGATGATGTGAATATAAGTAATTAAATGGCGAGAAGTAAAAATATAACGTATGCTATTTTATATAATTGTAGATGTTTCAGATAGTTATTTGAATATAGAACTAATCGGACTAAAATGTGTCTCATTGTGTGGGACATAAATAAGTAATTGGAATAAAGCCTCAGTAGTCCCGTCACGGGAACTTTACCATAGAACTACCAGAAATAATTTAACCTAAAACTTCCTTTTTTTCTATACATTGGTAAGGCTAATAAATAATTGCATAGTGTAAACTAAATGACTGTATTGTCACGTGTCAAT
This sequence comes from Herminia tarsipennalis, assembly GCA_945859575.2. Classification (NCBI taxonomy): domain Eukaryota; kingdom Metazoa; phylum Arthropoda; class Insecta; order Lepidoptera; family Erebidae; genus Herminia; species Herminia tarsipennalis. The sequence continues at coordinate 13,589,215 of OX243836.2, read as the reverse complement.
AAACTTAAATAAAGACAAAAAGACACCATTTTTGCAAGCCCCAAACTTCCAACCATGTCAATTACAAAAAATTGGTGAGAAATAACTACGTTGTTCTTTATAAAACCGGTCCTAAATATGGTATGTGTTAATTGTTAACAACAATAATGAAATACTTTATGGTATACTTTGTAAATTTACGGCTTTGTAATGTTTTTTAAAAGCAATATTTCTCACGAAACTGGACACGATGTATGACAGTGCATCGCTAACCAAGTGTACAGGCTGATGAGTTAGCGTAACGGATTGTGTCGCATTGCTTCAGTGTTTTCGTGACACTTTAATGTACAACATTGTAAACAGAAATCTGTACAACACATGAACATAACACGAAGGTATGAATATTTCGCAGAATGCATCACTGCTAAAAATAAAACGTAGGACATTTCATTTGTGACTGTTGCCCTAACAGTTGATTTATTTCTACAGTTGTTAAACTCAAACATATTTATTTCGTAAAATGAAATGAATGATTGTTTGAAATAAATGAAGTTAGGTGACTGTTCCAAATGTAAGAACTGTGAGAAGTAATTTTAGAAACTAGTATTCTTAGTAGGTACCTACTACATTAAAGTTAAAAAAAAATAAGAAAATAATCCATTATGTTAGTATAGATTACACAGTGGGAGGGCTGGTAATTGTTAGTTTAGTGTGTTTTGTAATTTTGTTGTAATTTTTTTTTTTTTAATAATAATCCTTGTTGACCAATTGATTACACTGACCTCTTTGTTTGCTTAGGAATAGTAAGTACCTAGTTAGCTACCTACCGCTTATTCTACGGTAGCAAAACAAATTGTGAGTAAGTAGTTCGCTAAAAATTGTTAGTATAGAATTTGTTTAACTTGTTAATTCTTTAGGTATAACAAAAAGAAGGTACAAAGAAATTTCTAGTTATCTGAGTTATTCATTGTAAAAATATTCCTTTTCACAATTATAAAGGGTTATCCATACTGCTCACTTGTCTTGACTGACTGACTGTTTCATCAACGCAGAGCCTATACCGCTAAGGTTACCAACTTGAAATTTTGACAGTAGATGCCTTTTATGTTGCAGGCATCCACTAAGAAAGGTTTTTTAGAAATACGTCCCCTAAGGTGGTAAAATAGGGTTTGCAGGTTTGTATGAAACAATAATAATAATTTAGCTTATACCTTCTCGAAACTCTCTGTGAACAAGATAGTATGAAACTCCATCAGAAATTTCGCACTTGGATTTTTGGTACAAAATTAAGAAACACATCACACACGTGCATATGGGTTGCAAGTTTGTATGAAACTCATTCAATATTGAAATTCGATCTATGAAATTTCGTATTTGGCTTTTTCGTTTAAAATAAAGAAACACGTGTTTTAGTGTTTTGATCGAAAAAGAAAATCAACCCTTAAGAGGGAAAATCATATATGCGGGCAAAGCCACGGTTGACAGCCAGTACATAATAATATTTTAATAGTTAATTTGACTTTTATTACCCAGTTTTGTCAGTGTTTTGTTGTTTTGCCCACACGGAACAATTTATTAGGTCCAGCCTGGGAACAGTCTGTACCTAATAAATTGTTCCATGTAGGCACAAAATAAGGAAAGTAATCTGTGGTAGAGGTATACTTAGTAATTGAAGGAAAATATTGCGACTGGCAGGAGCTGGATGCGAGAAGCCGAAGATAGAACAAAGTGGCGTGCAATTGGAGAGGCCTATGTCCAGCAGTGGACTGCGATAGGCTGATGATGATTGCAATAATTGCAATCATCATCAGCCTATTAATATATATACAACAATTATTGTTGTATTTGTACTCTCTTAAAGAAAATATTTTTCTAAGGGTACTTAATGTAAGGAGTTTTTCACCTTAATAAAGAAACACTGAAGGCACTACTGAGTCTGACATGAAATCACGCTTAATTGTAAAAACAAATATTGCAATTAAGTAAAAAAACTATTTCAAATAATTGCTGACAATAACACAAGCAATTTCTGTAAACAAAGAAATAAGTAAACACATTATTAGACTTGATTACTTGCCAACAATGTATGAAATAAAATTACAAGCTACATTTTACTTTAAGTGTCCTTTTATTCTTAATTGAAAATGTAATGGTCAGGTCTGGTAGGATTTCATTAGGTAGGAATACCTACTTCTTCTTGTACTTTGTACTTACTTAAAGTGCTATTATAAGTACACGATAAGTTTTTAAAACGACAGAGAAGAGAACACAAAAAAACAATATTAGGTAAGTATAAACCTTATTTTAAATTTAAAAAAACCCGACACCAAAGACATTTTTGTTTGCTTTTTTGTTGGTTTACCTTTAAAACGGCTTACTCAACAGATTTTCATCACACAAAGATTTTATTAAACTAGCTCAAAATCCGACAATACGTTCGGACCTAGACAGACACACCTACACATACATACAAGTACACACGTAAAAATTATAACTCCCTTGTGCTTTGAATGAATCCTCTCTCTCTTGGCTGGCAATCTGTTAAATCCAATTTCACAAATGCTTCATATTTTATTTTCGTAAGAAGCCAAATCATCTCCAATATTTACTAAGGATATGTATTAGATCATACGTGGCACGACAATTTCACCTGGATAACGTAATCTCATCTCATTCTTGGATCAAATTTGTTCACGTGCGAGAAATCCCGCCTGACAACGTATCTCAGCTCAGACGACGTTTCCTTTACTAATGGAAATTTTATCCTCCGATATCTCTTGTAAAAATATTTTCCATTACTTCCATTCCTTTACCGTTTACTTAAAGTTTTTGTAGGAAGAGCGCAATGTAACGGGTGTTTATCGAAGCTATCTCTAAGATCGGCGTTCCGTACGTTCGGACTGCCCCGACCGCAGCGTCGACAAAATAACTTTAGTTCCGTGGAGAGTTCCCATCGAAGCGAACGTTTAGTGATGATTATTTTATGTGACAACATTTATTAAATACTTTAGGTTTATGTTAAGTGCATTCTCGTCTATAAAAAGTTGTAGACAGTGCAGTGATTTGAGTGTTGCAGTGTGTTAAAATTTCAAGATTCGAGACCATATTTGTTGTATGATACTTTTCTAACTTTGAAATACTTCGAGGTAAGTAAATGACTAAGTATTTTTGCTTAGATACTTTTTTTGTAGTTTTTATTTTATTAATCGCATTGAAACTGCATTCTAAGAAGAAGTTACACATTTTGCTGACAATAAATCATAATAACTTATCTATTTATTACAAAGATTTATTCAATAAACTTCATCAATCGCTAGTTGACAAAATTGTTATAAAATAAATCAATTATTAATATCAGTTATAAATAAAATGTTAATCAATTTTGAAAGAAAATTTAAGTGTACTTAATTACTTGTAAGTCAGCACGCACAATTAATTTACTTAAGTACCTAGAAAATATTAAATCAGTTTTGTAGCGAGTTTGTCTGTGCATTGGAATGTATTAATTTACTGGTCGATTAAATTGCCTATAATTATTGATTTTTAGAGAAAAATCCACTAGAATTATTAGGGGTTTTGTTATGATAACTTATATAATCATTACCCCACTTCAACTTATATAGATTTTTGTCTATTTAAAATGGAAAAATGTTACCACGAGGGTAGTGAGTGGTCCCAATAAAGAACTACTGAGACCAAGTAAATTATGTCTTCCGTGGTAACAACATAGTTACATTTTTAAATTAGTAAATAGGGCATTAATACTATGGCATTTGAAAGCCCTATTTACTCACTCAAAATTTACTCAAAACTTAATGTTAATGTTGGTATCAATCAGCACATGTATACTTATTATGACTTTAGACATCTCCCTTAAAAGGTTCCATTCACAATCTGGGTCGATCAAATGATCAGCTGATCAGCATTTTCTACCCATTTCGAATAATTGCAACTTGATTTACCTACTTAATACATTGCCTACTTGGTAATATTATACTGTTTATAGTCCATCAAAAAGTCACATGGAATGCGATGACAAATCGTCAGTAATCAGGCACTTTTGAATCAGTCACGTTATTGGAATTTATATTGATTGAAGTTAAATCCGTTTTGTGGATATCTATTTTATGAGTTTCATCAGAATTTTGAAATAAAAAGTTAAGGTACCTACTTAAAATATTTATATACTTACCTATTTTATTCCCTTTGAGACTTATAGTATTTACGTTTATTTATCTGAATTACCTATACTAAACTTTAATAAAATGGTGAGGACATAATCACCAGATGAAACACTAAAAAAACAAAGCGCAGTATACAAATTGACCATTGAACAGAAAAAGATGGTTGACTTTCAATATTGGTATAAATATATATTACCTACTAAAATACATATAGTAGATATAGCTAGGTACTTGTATCTAAAATCACTCGTGAGCCTTTAAGTAAACTTGCGCGTAATTCTCGAGTACTCCTGAAACATCAAGTATCAAGTCTCATTGAAGAACGTGATCCCGAAGTGTCATTGACGCGTTGGCAACCTTGTAAAAGCCTTTTCACACCTTTTTGAGGAGACCTTTTCATCTTTCACAACTTGATATCAGCTCCGGGCTACCTCTGAGAGAACCCTCCTCATAAAAAACCTTATACAAATGACCTTACTCTTATGGGGAAGTGATAAAAACCATTTTGAAATCTGTGTAGGTTTATAACGGTGACCTATTTTTTGAATTACGGCTATTATAGTACACACTGGTATATATTATCTAATAACCATTTTGTATCCCTTGAGGTGTAATTTCAATTTTTAAATACAGTGATGAATACACGAAATTGGGCTTATCACGTCTCAAGGGTTTAACGGGTTTTAATTAAAAAATACCATTCTGAAAATGTGAAGTATTCATAACAGATTAGGATTAAATCTCAATTTTAAACAAAGGTAAATGGAATCGAAAATACAGGTACTTACCAAAAGCAAGCAGATGGAGACAATCCATGCTTTTGCCGTCATTCATCGGTTAATGTATATCTCCGCTACTGGACTATTCAATGCCATTGGGCTTCAACAGAAGCAAATAAATCTTAAACATAATTATTTTGACAAAGTTATTGTAAAATATTTGAGGTCGAGCCGTTTTGACACTTCAGTTACATTTAATGTTTCCGCCATTAGTTCATTGTTGTAAACTGGGACACAATTATATTCTTACCTTGCGAGTGTAACTTAAATAGCTTTATAAATGACTTCGAATATTTGGCTAATAGGTACTTATTTACAAGCCCATTTTTGGGATTCAAGGTAGCTTTTCATTTCGGTTATCGCCATAGTATTCAGATGCATGTGGTTTTACGATGTTTTCTCTCTTACAAGAATAGGCGTTTCAGTTCCATTCAACCGCTACACCGTAACATTGAATTCCTATAACTCGAGTGTTTGATCTTCTTGTGTAACAAATACAGAGATATCTGCAGAAAATATCGTAGTAGGTAGTTGTTGAAAGTAATCACTTTTGCAGGCATATTCTTACATCATGTTTATTATGTTGAATGCATGTCTTGCTTCTTAAAAACTTGTTTGCTTCTAGTTTTGGCTTTGTATTTATTGTACTTTGTACCTTAATGCTTTCTATGCTTTGTTTGTAAGTCTTAAGCTCTTTGATCTTTACTTTGATATTTATACAGATACATTACACGTTTAGAAAGACTGCATGTCTGTTACAATTACCTGTATAATATTTATACGTATCCAAAATGATGGTATCGGGGACAAAGTTTCGCTCTTTATCTCCGCCACATTTTTTAGATTTCTAGTGACAAGTGGTATCTTTGTTTTATGCGTTCAATAATAATCTTTTGTGTTGTCTCACATTTCTCTTTGTTTGAACACTTTTAAATTGAATGAAAATATTTCCTTTCGTCCGCATCCTTCCGTTATACCTTCTCTTTCTTTTTTAAATAATTTATCACAATAGGTCTGAACGGGACAGAGAACTTTTATTGGCTCTACATCTTTCCTTAAACGCTAGTGGAATTCCTTTTATTCTGTATCCTTCGACGATGAAATGTATTACTAAGAATCCAGGCACATCCGTCCAGTTTAAATTACCGGAATATTTTTTGATCTATCTACCGTCCGTTCAATCCTACCGTGTGTGTCCAATATTGTATTTTAGAATATTATCGAGGTTAATCGCGTGAAATATTTAAAGGTATTTTACCCAACGTTTCGATCGAATTGCACCGATAATGAAGTGTACCCGTGACCAGGATCGATGCAATTTGATCGAAACGTCGCGCGTCGGGTAAATAAAAGATTTGTACCTTTTAATATTCCACGCGATTAAGTCTCTATAATATTCGAATATGTGTTAATATCGCAGAAGTTTAAAAACAATATTGTATTTTGAGTTGAATTACTGCAAATCTAGGTCATTATTCACGATATTTTTTCGTGTCTATGGCAAGCCCGTGCGAACTATCCAAATCTTGTCATAATGGTAAATTAAGAGCTGCGCTTAGAAATGCATCAACGCGCATACGCGGCAGACATTTTTAAGTGCGCATCGTGAATAAGAACCTTTGTAATAATATTATGTTCATTTCACCAGTGTGTATGTATGCGCGTAGGTAGTTCCTAAATGATAGAAATTCTAATTGAAAGATACAACTACTTAAATCCTGGGTTACACCAAGTATTTTGTTTTTGTAGATTTTTTTTTTAAAGACGACTCCCGCACTAGGGTACAAGCCCTGTGTCGCGGGGGACTTTACAAACATACAAGTCACGGACACAAAGTACACCCAGACTTGGGACAACAATTTGTAGATCACACAAAGTGGTGTCCCGTGTAGGAATCGAACCCACGACCTCTTGCGTAGCAATCGGACAAACTCCCACCGCGCCACAGAGGCAGTCAAAAAAGATACCTAACTACTAGTTATAGTCCTACTTTTTCGCGATCATAACAAAATTGCGTCTATCTAATCATGTCACTGGACTAAAATATACAAAGGAAATTTTATTGCATTTATTTTATTGCGAAACTTGTTATCCTTCAAAATATCGATAGGAAATCGATAATCGTCACGTCCGTCCCTAGAATGTTTATCAATATCATGATTAACTAAACAATCATATAGTTTATCGTTATTTTTGTACTTAACCTTCTTTTGAAAATTATTTTTAAGTTTTCTTTCTTATGGCAATACCAACCATATCGATCTCATGCATCGTATAAAGCAATTGGCTTTTGCTTATAATAAAACAAAATTTTGTTTTTTTTATGAAATACTTATGTTTTCTGCAACTACAGTCACATAAATACTTAACATATGAAAAAGTTTGTATTAAAGTTACACAATAGACATAATTGTAATTACCTGAAAGTGATTCTTTTTGTATCCACAGATTCTAATTCAGATTCTAATTAAAAATCTGTATGGTTCTTACTAACAGCTTATATAAAAATACAGGCAGTTTCTGTTATTAATAACTAGATACTGCTCAAAATCCTATGACCCTACAATGAGAACGTCACAATCACAAGAAATAAAAACAAATGGTGTGTAAGTAACTATTTATTTTATTTTGACTGCGTTTGTGGCGCGGTGGTAGTGTATCCGACTGCTACGCAAGAGGTCGTGGGTTCGATCAACACCCAGGATAAAACTTTGTGTGATGAGCACGATGGTTTATTCTGTGTCTGTATGTCCGGATGTATTTAAAAATATATAAGTTGTATGTTTATCAGTTGTCTGGTTTCCATAGTACAAGCTCTGCTTAGTTTGGTATCAGATAGCGTTGTGTGAGTTGTCCCAAGATATTATTATTATATTATTTTAAATATTCAGGCACACATCGAAAGTCTAACTCCGAGTCAAACGCCTAGAATAGCAAAAAAGAAGCTAATAATGAAGTTTTTACAGTATAACTTCCTACAAACTTTCATTATAGGTATACTTTTTCTTGGAGAAAGGTTAATTGTTCAATTGTTTACACAATGCATGCCTGGTTTAATTAATTCGCTATCTTTCATGATATCGAGTGTTTGGCTGTCTCGTCATAAAATATGGCGCAGTAATAAAGTTTTACTGCTTCAGAAACATTTACCTTATTTGTGATCGCTGACTTGTCTTGTACGAGCAAATTAATTGTAGGAAAGTTATGAATTATTCCATATATAAAATATTGTTTTATGTGACAAAGAAAAGAGATAAGAATGTCTTGTTCCTTGGGATCCCTGTGACGGTCACTGATCTCCTGTTGAAGTCTGATATGCTAACCTATTTCAGTCTCAGTGCGATTAAAGTAAGTAAATAAAAACACGGGAATAAGCGCAATTATGCATTATTTATCTGTAAATTGTTTGACATTTCGATTAGGCTGCACCGAGAGTGGTCACAAGCTCGTAAGCATATTAAAAACGATTTACTATCATCAATTCTCAATAAAACTTAACTAAACTGATTAAGCCTTTTTAAATTCATTCACAATAATGTCAAACGGTACAGTTCCCAGAAGGCATCTGTAGAAAAGTACTGTTTTTCAGAAAAGTAGATAGGTATCAAACTTGTGATAGATTTTGATAGCGTTAAATTATTCATCAATCAACGGAAGGCGCTACTTTCAGATAAAACATGTAATTCTATCAATTTCATTGACAAAATAATTATCGTTTTGATAAGATATTTGAATAAGGCTTATCTTAAACTAAATGCCTTCGCTTGTTATATTATCAACTTACTTCATAAGCTATCCCCACTTCCGTATACGTTGGTAATTTACGCTTTCACACAGAATTTCAAAATCTTTGTTTTTGTCGTTGAGAACAACCCTTTCATAAAGAAAAGTATTGCATATTGCTTGATCATAAATTACATATAAACATTAAAAGTAGGTGTTTAATTACAAAATGAACCATTAATTAACATCGGACAGAATTTAAAATTTACCGGTGTAGCCATCATGATGATGGCTACACCGGTATGATGATGATACACCACAGTGTCAGTTATTCTTCCGCGAAATAGTGATGCAAACACGTTACTGTGTTGCGGTTGAAGGGCACTGTAGTGTAACTATAAATGAGTCTTAGGAACTTATGTTTGGGTTAGCGACGCTTACCATCAGGTTTATGACTAGGTATAATACTCCTTATTCACGTTCTATTTTTTTCGTTTTCGCGGCAAACCTGTTCGAACTGACGCATGCGCGGTGCGCTCAAAGATGTCCGCCGCGCATGCGTTGATGCATATCTACAGCTCTCTATTTACCAATATGACAAGATTTTGACAGTTCGCACAGGCTTGCCGCGAAAACGAAAAAAAAAAAACGTGAACGGACCCTGCTTGTTTCTTCGCAATGTGCTTAATAAGTAGCGTCAATAAGAAAAGAACTTCACAATTCAAACTCATACTCTTAATCATTCTCTTGTCATAATTATGTCTCCTGGAGGATGATGACTTGGAAAAATAGAGACAATATATCATAATATTTAATGTTCTGCATGAGTGTCAAATTATAAAATTTAAATAGATACCTGCATATAAACTGGCCTTCAATAGTTCGTTCGTCGTTCTATGTAATCAACTGTGCAGACAAGTGTTGAGATGTTTGCTTTCAAACAAGTTTGTATCATGGAACCACTTATTTATTTTTAATTAGTTATAATGTTATTTTAATGTTTAAGTTTTTTCATTTCATAGCAGGCTAATGAACTTTGGTACTTTATATATGTGGTATGCGGTTTTGTAATAAGATATATTTCATCGATTTAGTAATGTGGATCTAATATGTACCTATATGGTTCTATACGTGTTAGCCGTAGTGTAGCCGGTAAACCTATTTTACATTTGGAGCGAAATTTAACCACAAAAATCATCCTTATGGCAAATTATAATGGGTAGGTAAGTATATTATAATAAAATATAATTTAAATTATTTCTATAAATGTATGACACTATTTTAGTGAGTCACGGTTTTGAATTAAAATTTATATACGGGATAGTTAATATTATTTTCGAAAACTAGAATATGGCGGTATATTAATAAACAAGCATAATAATATAAAAACTGAAAACCTGACTTCTTCAAATAAATTAACTGGAAAATGATGTTACCTATGTCACTCTTATCATTGAGACGAAGGAATGTAACGACAGCTGACTTGATGAAATCCGTTAATTAAGCGCTTTGGGCTATAGAGCATGCCTAAGAACTGAACATACTTTGCTTGAAAAACATTACCCACATTACTATTTGTTATTTTTATTGTTTTTATCCATTAGAAAATATGTATTTGTAGGTGAATACGTAGTTATGAAAAAATTTAGGAAATAATAAAAAAAAGTACTGACCTACTCAAACATATTAGAAAATATTGTACTGTCAACGACATCCAAGAAAGAATAAAGTCACGTTCAAGTTGAGTACACTTGGCATGTCGACATAAACAAAAAAAAATTGAATACTGGATTGTCATTTTCCCCTTTATGGTTTGATCTCACTCAGGTAATGTTTCACCGATAAAGGCTTCTCTCATGTTTATTTTTATTATACTTAGGTGGATCATCTTTTGATTTCGTTCGATCAGTTGTTCACTTCAAATATTGACATAATTGATAAATAAAATAATAACAAAAGTAACTAGGTACAAAGGATCCATTGTTATGAACAGATTATAATTCATAATAGTAATTAATACTGACCTTTACCGTGATTTTGGTCGTAATCCCAATTTGTTTAATAGGTAAAGTACTCGTAACTACTTCAATTTTAATTACCAGCTATAATTTTAGTATGAAAACACAATGAATATGTTTCATTTTCAAAGAAAATAAATCAAATTATCGGTGGGTCAAAAATATACCTACCTGTTTCGGGACTGGTGTATGAAGTAGGCGTGAGTCTGTATCACAAATCACCAGCTAATCCTACCAACAATCGTCTATTTAGGTTACAACATCAGCAATACAGAAATTAAATTTAATAGAATTTTGTATCACAAATCACCAGCCCATCTTGCCTACCTATAACCTATACCTCACTATTGATTTATATGGATACTATTCATTCATATTAACTGAGCGTTGCCCTATAGCTAATAGATAGTCACAACTTACTGTTAAGTTAACTGAAGAAACAAATACTATAAATACAGCTTGTGTTACTATAATCTCTTTGAGTTAATTCCCTGTAATAATTATACGTGTCTCCTATTGTTACCGAGTTATAGCGAGTTAGTGGTTACCACGGGGCACCGGTGCACTGAACTCAGTTCTGTTCATTCATACATCATTTGTTCTGTGTTCCCTGTGAGATAATAATCGTGCTTTGTTATTAGCTCATCATATCGTATTTAAAAACAAATCAGATCTATAAATATTGTTGCCGATCTGTGTATACTTGGGTTTGTGAAGTCTCACGCGACATTGGGCTTGTAGGTACCCAAATGCTGGAGTAACCTGACAAAAAAGAAAAAAAGGAAAAGAACTCTTTCAAAAATTAACCGCCAGCTCAAAAATTCTTAAAGAAACTCTCTTGAGAACCACAAAACACAGAAAATAAATCCACAAAATTAAAAACTTCCGCAAACAACAGTCGGAAGTTCCAGAGCTCACATTATAAAAAGTATTCGAGAATCTCATTTCTTTTTGCCTGTTACGCTTAGACAGTTCATGAATTATGTAAGTATTTGTTTAGCCTTCATTAGTAATCTATACTTGTATCAGATAAAAGATATAGAAAGAATTCTCAACGACATTATGACAGATACACATAGCATTCAGATGCACTGGATAATATAAATTTCAAAATCACCTTGCCGTCATCGTACGGCAGTATGGCAGCTGAATCGATCCAATCTTAGCCAGATTCGAAGAGGACAATTTTCATCCCTGAGGAATGAATACATCTTTCTATTTATTACATCCTAAGGAAATCCCACAAAATAGCTAATAGCAAAATAGCAGTACTGACGACTGCACGTTTGGTGTTGCTAAGTAATGGTTCTATTGAAGTGGAAAATATTTACTATCTTGCTTGATGTCTGATAGTCACGGCGATCATAGAGAAGAATAGCTATTTACATGTTCGTGATGATTTAATGTGATATTCGTGATACGGATAGGTGTAGACCATCGTTGTTCAGGAATCGAAACACGTAAGGTCAAAGACTTACTTCGCTTCATTGATTCAAGTTTTGGAATTAAAACAGCCACCTTAAAAAGTTTATAAACTCGTAGTTGTGCTGGGGTTAATTAAAATATGGAAAATAGTAGGACAGTCACTCATTATACTCGTACCTTTCAAATGAATAAAATTAAATCAAGTTAGTACTTATTTTTATTAAAAGCCATTACCAGTATGGTAAATTGGCATAAGCATACCAAGGACGTATTTAGAAACCCGGTCAGACCGAACTCAGTCTTTAGCCTAGTTTAACTGGTAAAACAAGCTCAAAACGGTAGTGTTCTGATCATTGCTTATTAGATTAATTTTAAGCCCGTTGAGTGCAGTTAGTTGGTAGTAAAACATATTATGCCATTAACGGATTATGTCAGAACATCTGTTGGTTAGATACACAAATGTTTGAGAATTTATCTTATCAACTTGTAGGTACAGTTACAACTGCAAAAACATATTAGAAGGCTTAGCTAAGTACTTAAAGCATTATTTATGGATGAAAGAGGTGCCACAATAGATCTTTTAGGTAGCAGTGACTTCCGGGCAATTTATCCCGGCCCCTATCCAAATACAATATAATACATGTTCTTAAGACTATGACCAGAGTCCTTATTCACCTTCTTTTTTTCCGTTTTCGCGGCAAGCCCGTGAAAACCGTGGCGCATACGCGATGATGCATTACTAAGCGCAGCTCTCTATTTACCATTAAGACAAAATTTTGACAGTTCGCACGGGCTTGCCGCGAAAGTGGAAAAAAGAAGTTGAAGGTATCGATTGTTAAGTCTCAAATATGATTTTTACTTTTAAACAACTAAAGTACTGGCAAACTACAGATGAGATATTAGTGCACAAGTTCACAAATAAAAGTGTGGTGTTTTATAATCCAATGAGACGGAAATCGACACTACACGGGAGGGAGATACTAACTATTCGAGGTACAGAGGAAAGTGACTTTATCACAAAATGAACAATAGTCTAAGGACTACGCAGTGGCTTTATTGCTTAACCTATCCGATCTCTCGATTTGCTGATTGCAAAATAGAGAGTAGCTTAGCTAAAGGCTGTTACCCAAACATCGATTTTTGGCCGACTTTAATCTATACTAATATTATAAAGATAAAGTTTGTTTGTTTGCTATTTGATTGTTTGTTAACTACTGGCCCGAATTGAAAATTTATTTTACTGTTGGATATGCCCATTTATTAAGGAAGGTTACAGGCTATATATAATATTACGCTACGACCAATATGAGCAGAGCATCAATGAAAAATGTTGCAAAAACGGGGATTGACGCAGACGAATTTGCGCGGGTCAGCTAGTCCCTGATATATTTAAGTTACGCCAAGTTTACCTTATACCAGTCATTAATAGTCGCGTAATGTACATGAAAATGAGTACTTGGCGAATATTCCCCATGAATAATATCGTATAATGATATGTTAATGAGGATCTTGTTTCTTAAGCACAAATTTTTAGTGCACATTCGACTCGGTAGGCGTTTATGCTATTTAACTATTCAACAGAGCACTCTGAAAGCAAGCAACTTCGATGGTATACCTCAAACAGTTTCGTTCCGAGTACTTTAGCTCCTTTATCTTGTAAATCTCTAAGTTTACCGTCAAGTTTCATAATTTTCGTGACAAAGAACCTTGTGAATATTTCATGTTTTTGTGTTAAATGATATTCCTCGGGAGTCAAAGAATTATTTCCTAAACAAAAATTTTACATAGTAACCGTGAAATGAATATTCAACAGTATTAACAGCCACTTACTCTTGAACTGATATCAGTATTTTACTGACATAATACTTCGCTTCATTAGTATGTGCCTGAAGAGTTCATCAGTATCATAAGTGAGGTACCTACCTTAATCTTTTAGCCTTAAGATGTTGTTTTTACTCATTCCAATATTAACATTTACGACATCCGTGAAGCCAAAATTTATGGGTTGATATTTATCTTAACCATAGTTACTTATATAAATAATAATAATAATATCTTGGGACAACTCACACAACGCTATCTGATCCCAAACTAAGCAGAGCTTGTAAGTACTATGGAAACCAGACAACTGATAAAAATACTTATATATTTCTAAATACATACTTATTATAGATAAATAACGCAGTATAAACCTTCGTACCCATCACACAAAGTTTTATCCTGAATAGGGATCGAACCCACAACCTCTTGCGTAGCAGTCGGACACACTCCCACCACGTCACAGAGGCAGTTAATTAAAAGAAGAACCAGGGAAGGAATTAGCACAGTGGACATAATTAGTATGATTTCATTTTAATGCAAACTTACTAAGTGAAAAGTAAACCGCGATTATACAGTCCTCGTGCAGAACCAACAACAAACAAAGTTATAATTAAATTTAGCTGAGTTGAAATACTTTTATTTTTGATGTCAAAAGCAGGTAATTATAATGACGCAATACCGTGCCAACAAAAAGATCCCAGAAAAATGAAGGTAAAGCCATGATTAGACAACAACAAAAGACTATTTGTAAGGTAACGGTAGCTTTCGCGGCAATGTATGTACGTGATGTAACAGCAAATTGTATAAAACCGACTAAATTCTTGGAAACAAAATAAAAAGGGGTTTTCGCATGTCATAAAGGGGAAGGAAAACAACGTGCTAAATGGTTTTCGGTCTCCTAAAGTCAATTCCAGTGCGAATGTAAAACGTGGAAATCTTATTTACGGGTTCATTACTCTGCCTTCTTAAACACTGCGGATGTAGCAGACTGACTACTTGTGTATTGGAAACATGCTCCAAGTAACACAAAAGGTCAAACTTGGGCATTGAGAACGGTTCTCATTGAAAGTAAAGCCGTATGTTTCTTCCCTGGAGCTTTATTGACTGGCAGAGTGCAGTTCATTGAAGTTGAGCCACAATGTACGTCCCGACACTCAATAGAATTGCCCCCGCAAGATGCGAGAGTAAGAAAAGGCCCTGTTCCGCGTGAAAGCTTAAGCCGGTTCAGCTCAAAAGAGTGCACCCGACTTTGCTGACTTGAAATAGCTTATATGTCGGCGGATGCTGTTGAAAAACAACGTTCTCCGCGTTCAAAATAAAGTGCAGATCGAAGTTTGAAATTGGCGTTTTATTACAACACATTACGGCAGTTAACGAGGGTTTTATTATCGCCATGTCAGGTTATATATATAATAAAGAATTTTTTGTAACTAACTCCGACATCAAATACGATTTACGTTAAAGCGAAAACCCAAGCCTGTAATAATAATATCTTGGGACGATTCACACAACGCTATCTGATCCCAAACTAAGCAGAGCTTGTACTATGGAAACCAGACAACTGATAAACATACTTTTATATTTCTAAATACATACATAGTATAGATAAATAACACCTAGACACAGACACAGACAACGTTTCATGCTGGGTGGGGATCGAACCCACGACCTCTTGCGTATACACTCCCACCGCGCCACAGAGGCAGTCTATTTATTTATTATATTGCGATATTAATTATTTAAAATATTTTATTCCACCCAGCAAAATTATATCAAAAGTAAAATGAGACTCCAAAGTTCCAAACCATTCCATTAAAACGAAGCCTATACATTACCCTTTTAAATATAGCTTACACTTTACAAGGAGCTTTTTAGTTGTCGTTATTAGAACTGGGGGTAGTGACCGAGACTATCCTACAACGCGTCATTGCTAATCTTAGCGATCTGCAACACGTCGGAATGAGTCACCTTGACCTCCAACTGACTCACTAGCACAACACAACACAATCATTACTATCATAATTACGCCATGATTGCTGCTGGCTCATTCTCGATGTTTTTATTATGGCTACTTAATTCTATTACGTAGGTATATATAAAGATTACAGAAGAAGTCTATTGTTAAATAATCAGTTTATTTCTGTGACAGTTGAAATTAAAATTAAAGCAATAAAGACTTTGACCGCAAAGCCTTGAGTTCATTCTCCAGTTCGTGTAAGAAATGAAATAGTTTATAGTACCTAAGCTGCTATAATTACTAAAGATAAATCATGTCTTGAAATGTGTTCTTAGCTGAGAAAGGAGTAAGCGTTATATTTCTTCTAGTAGAACTAGACCTGAATACAGGCGTGAAATTGGTTTTGGAATCCACCTAAGTACTAGTATAGTATTATATTATCTATGACCTAAGTAATTATACCGTAGCTTGATTCTTATATATATATATATATATATATTTAAATATATTTAGATATATATATATATATATATATATATATTTTTATTTTTTTTGTTTGAACGCGGTAATAACAGGAACTACTGATCCGAATTAAAAAACTTTTTCACTGTTGGATAGCCCATTTATCGAGGAAGGCTATAGGCTATATGATTTCCCGCTTCAATCAATAGGAGCAGAGTAGCAATGAGAAATGTTTAAAAATCGGGGAAAAATTACGAAGACGTAGTTGCGCGGGGCAGCTAGTATCAAATAAAATTGAATAGGTTTTTTTTAACATCATGTTATTATTTAGCTAATTAATATTTAGGTAAAGTTCGTAGCACTGTGTCAAAGTTCCGAACTTATGTAGTTACATCACTTCTTCTTAGTGTGTTACAAACTTACATACTTCGTCAATGTCCTTTTTATGACATTACTTATAACATAGTTTTACCAGAATCATACAAATAGCGTATTCGAAACAAAGTGTTCATGTTAACAACGGAATTGTGTGAATACGCTTTCAGCATTTATTGGTTGTCTTGACAACTCTCAAGTTCACATAACGGGTCAAATGACCTGCATTTTTATAGTAGGTAGGTATTTAGGAACTTGAACAATGAACATAAAGGACCGTCTAAACGGGCCATTTTTTACGGCAATTTGTGGCGGCACTATTGGCAACTAATTGCTCGGCCAATAATGACAATTATGTCTACAATTGTATGGCGCATGATCCATTCTCCTGAACGGGCTAACTAACCCAGCAACAATAAAATAGAGAGCGACTGAAATAACAACAAAATTGGCCAGACAATATTGTGGAAAATCGATCGCTCAGCGATCGTCCGGCGACCATTAAATCAATATTGGAGAGTAATGCCATGTTGCCGGCCACAGCATTGCCGCCACAAATTGCCGTAAAAAATGACCCGTTTAGACGCCCCTTAAGGCATCAAATTTCGGCAATACTTACCAAAGTCACATCGTCTATTTTTGGTAAAATCGTCGTTAGAACAACGGCTAATCGCGGTTTTATTTTAGATTCTCGTATTATCTAAGTAAAAGCTTGTCGAATTCTTTAACGGATTCATTTTACCTTCAATCGGAAATCCGGGATACAAAAAATGCCTTTTACGGTACCGATTCAGTACTTTTACTTTCATTAAATTTAAAATAAAAATGGTAAGTTTTATGATTAGATAGATGGCCAATAAAGATGAACCTCGTATCATAAAATACATTAACAAAATGTTAGATAAATAATTTCAAGTTCTTAATAATATATTTTTAGGTTTATTGTTAGAACATAAATAAATATGCCGTGATCTTTAATTTATATTTAACACTGAAAATCAATTAAGTACCTACTCATCATAAGTCAACAGAGGTAGGGACGCTGGCAGTTGTCATGTCTTAATCTGATTGCTGACAAACAACTTGGTCAAACAACACGACACTAAAATCTATTTACCAAATCATTTTTAATTATGACACCATCCACTTTACAGAATGGTATAGATACTGTTACACAGTTTGTGGTGATAACAGCTACACTGATTCATACTACTTAATCCTCTAAATAATATGATAACGGTGATTATATACCTACTAAGCTAATTTTTATTAGGCAAAATTAGTGCTTTTTGTATTAACTGGATAATAACCTCAAAAATACCTCATTAAATTTTATAATGTTGGCGCCCGATCCTTTCGGCACTGTTTGCATACTTTAATTACACTTTTACCAAAATATTAATTTCATTAAAACCGTATAATCGTTATTGTCAATACCCCTACGTTATGCTTATCGTGCTTTTCGGTCAAATGGTTATCGTAAATATAAACACGATAATATGTCCTTGTAAAATATGGGTCAAACGATATCGCAGTTATCAACAAAATCGTTTTGACACGACCGAGTGCAACACAAACACAATTTCTTTTCTGCTGTCCCTGATAACATTGTCGAACTAACAAGAGATATTATTGTGTTAAATATCTTTATTATTATTATATGAACTAGCTGTCCCGCGCAACTTCGTCTGCGTAAATTTTTCCCGTTTTTGCAACACTTCTCATTGCTGCTCCGCTCCTATTGATTGTTGCGTGATGTTATAAACCCCATAGTATTCTTTGATGAATGGGCTATCCAACAGTAAAATAATTTAACATTTAAACTTTCGCGTTGCATGATTATAACTATTTATTATACGGGAATTAACGCGCATTGTTTACCTTAAAATTGCTTGACGTTTCGACCAGGTTGCACCGGCCGTGGTCCGCTTGTGACCAAGGCCGGTGCAACCTGGTCGAAACGTCAAACAATTTTAAGGTAAACAATGCGCGTTAATTCCTGTATAATAAATAGTTATAGTAAAATAATTTTTCAATTCGAAGTTGCAGTTCCTGAGATTAAGGCGTTGAAACAAACACTTCCATGTATAATGTTCTCATAGTACATATCTTTTTACATAAAGATATTGTTAAGAATGCAAACATGATTCAATTTTTAGTTTTGTAAGGTAAGGTTTTTAAGCTATTGCATAGCTTTTATCGCGGGCCTTGAGCGCGGGGACCGAATCCAGAAATTCCGTAACGAAAAAACCTCACGCTCCCCACTCCGACGGGCACAGTGGTGACACTTTTTAGTTTTGCCATCTATCGATGAATAGCAGAACTTTTAATTACTTTTTTTTTTAATTTAAAAAGAAAAAAAAAAAAAAAAATATTTTATAATAAAAAGAAAGCTTTAAAATTTTTTTTATGCTTTTTAAAAAAAAAAATTAAAAACATTGTTTTTTTTATAATTAAAATTAAAAAAAAACATTTTTTTTTTTTTTTTTTTTTTTTTAATTGCTTAAGTTGATAAAAATGCTATGCAATAGTTTTATCGCGGCAGTCCCCGAGTGCCACACATTTTTTTTTTTTAAAAAAACGATGTTCTACCTCTTTTAACACTTTAAACGTTCTAAATATTTATTGACGTTCATAAATGACTAGCGGACACCCACGACTTCGTACGCGTGGATCTCACTCCCTCTTGAATCACTCTATTACTATTGATTGCTGAAAACTTCATTAAGGGGCGTCTAAAAGGGCCATTTTTTACGGCAATTTGTGGCGGCAATGCCGGCTACATGGCAGTACTCTCCAATATTGATGATGGTTGCCGGACGATCGCTGAGCGATCGATTTTCCACAATGTTGCCCGGTCAATTTTGTTGTTGTTTCAGTCGCTCTCTATTTTATTGTTGCCGGGTTGTGTAGCTTATTTAGGAGACTGGATCATACGCCATACAATTGCAGACATATTGTCATTTTGGCCAAGCAAATAGTTGCTAATAGTGCCGCCGCAAATTGACGTAACAAAATCCCGTTTAGACGCCCCTTTTAAATCTGTTGCGTAGTTAGAAAGATCTAACACAGACAGCGGGAGCGACTTTATTTTATACTGTGTAAAGATTACAAAGGCCTAATACTTAGTACGCAAACATCCCCAAATACACACATTAAATCCCTAAATACATTCAGTATGCTGAACAAACCAATCGCGTTTGATCAACATTCAGTCCAATTTTTGTAAGCCGTTTTTAAGAGGTCTATCACCATCGTCTCACATCCGTAACTTCGAGTTTGTATTCAAATACAAGCTCGATGAATCACGACCTCAATATTGATCAGTCGTACGTGATATTCGTCTCCATAAGGAGTTTTCACTCGAAACCTTTCGATTACCATCGGTACAACTTGAATAATCGATAGGCAGTATACAGTGAATGTAAACTACCTTCGACTTGCATTGGCGTTAATGAAAGTTGGATATTTTTTAAATACGCGAATATTTTTTCAATGAAGCTGGTGGTTGACACTGAATTGTAATTAAATTTAACTAGATCGCAAAATTTTGCAGAAATTGATAATTTTTTAAATTTAAATTTAATCTTAAGTACCTACACCTAATGTATAAGTAAGTAAATAGGAGCATGATTATATTTTTGCAAAATCAAGATCATCTGTTTAGTAAAACAATGTTAATCTTTGCTCTTATTAATTCAAATAGTGATCAATGTATAATATATGTAATGTTGGTCTAGTGGTTAGAGACCCTGACTGCTAAGCTAAAGTTCGTGGGTTCGACCCAAGATAAACCTTTGTGTGGTGGAAAGGTGTTATGTATCTATAATATGTATGTATTAAAATTTTTGGTTTCCATAGTACAAGCTCTGCTTAGTTTGTGATCAGATAGCGTAGTGTCAGCTTCAAGATATTATTACTATTATTATTATTAAATACATATTGGCTTATGTTCTGGAAACCGTAAAAATAATACGCTACGGTAGTGGACCACTTTCCTAAATTGAGACCTGAAAATTAAAAACAGAGCTCTAATAGGTACTACATACATAATAGTTATATCGATGCCTAACCCTCGGTTCTGCGTTTATAATCTTAAGTTGTCTATTATCGCCTAAACTTCAATTTAGTTAAGAAAATGAGGCCAATAACATTTTAGGCTATAAAAGTTTTACAGACTAAAGACTGAACTAAATCCCACGAGCATTAGCTGCTCACTTGTCACGAAATCTAACTTCTTTAAATTATACCTAGTGATGATTTTCACACGACCTCTTGCTGACCAACGTCAAATATAAGTGCTATTACACTTATCAGCCTACTTAGTGCACCTACTTTTTATTTAAAATAGACTACGAACGAACAGTTATCAGTTCAAAGTCGATAGGTAAAAATGAGATAAGACTTTAACAAGAAACTGTTAACATCAGCATTTGTTTGAATGCGATAATCTCAGGAACTACTGATCTGAATTAAAAAATTATGTTACTGTCGGATAGTCCATTTATCGAGGAGGCTTTAGGCTATATAACATCACGCTACAACCATTAGTAGCGGAGCAGCAATGAAAAATGTTACAAATACGGGAAAAATTTACGCAGACGAAGTTGCCCGGTTCAGCTAGTCAGGATTAAAGTTGTCGATAACTACTTTATAATAGCTGATTTCGCTTTGGAATACGTTAATTGTTAAACCTATTGAATTTACCCATTTTTATACTAAATACTAAACTATGTACCTACATAGCGATTTTAATTAAAATTCACTATAGATCACTAATTTCATTTCTCTCTAACGGATTTCCTTGATTCGAGAGGACATGACTCTAATCAAACGTGTGCCACTAATTGGAAAAGCTAGAATCTGAAGGGGATGCATACTGTATAGAACACGAATTCAGTGACTTTGTGGCGTATCTGTATTCAGTAGTGAAGGATCTTTCTTTCCGTATCATATTCCAGTGAATTACTGTCTCAATTCTTCATAACTTTGCGCAGAGAAACACAAGCCCCCAAATTCCATTAGCATACCAATTTCATAATACTATAAGCTTAGGCATTTATTTACTTGCTGAATACAATATTTGCATAAGACCCGTACATTGTTCTTTCAACGAAATATGCTTGAAATCTTGCCAAATATGGATATGAATAGGACTCATATCCTTCCGCATTAAATGTATTGTTATTTCCATATAGATGAAATTGTATCCTAAAATAACGGTACCCATCCGAAGTGAAATAAAAAGAATGCTGCGAAATGGATATGAAAGATAATGGCCTAGATAAAACTGTATTCTTTATATTATGATCCTTTCTTGCGTCCACTATAACGGGCTCAGCAATTTGTGTAAAATTTATACCTACCTGCCCTACCAATCTGTTATCTATACTAATAATATAAAGAGGTAAAGTTCGTGAAGTGATTGAGATTAATCTCTAGATCTACTAAACCAATTTTGAAAATTCTTTTCCCAATAGAAAACCACGTTATTTGTGAGTGTCATAGGCTATATAACATCACGCTACGACCAATAGGAGCGGGGCATCAATGAAAGATGTAGCAAAAACGAGGAAAAATGACGCAAACGAAGTTGCGCGAGTCAGCTAGTAGTAAATAACTTTGTTCGTTTATTGTCGTTTTAAACGTGTTATGCTTCTACTAATTTACACTACAGAAATCCAGTCAAGCCTTACATTATTTTGGTCACACTGCAGCAAAGATTTTAGAATACGGATGCCAGACTGTGACGTTGTTTCCTGTTATAACTCATCGCTAAAATTAAGATGGATTCGTTCCGTATTATTTCGGAATATGGGTAACACCGGCATCGTTGAAATATGGGTGTATGCAAAGTATCTATACCTTTTGCAGCGCCTACATAAATCTCCTTCGGTAGATAACAGTCTGAGAGGTGCGAAGGCTATTTTTATTTATGTATGTAAATAACCTAGCTTAATGGACATCTTCTCCGTATTTGCCATTTTAACTCTATTCTTCTTCTATATTTGCATATATCTTAGATCGTAGACCAAAAAGACACAAGTTTATAGCCACTGATAATAACATACCTACCTAACTTGTGAACGCTCTGAAGGAAAATAATTACCGAAATTATCGTTTGAGACAGCTAGAATTCCAAATTGCTTTTGTTCTTAACTAAAACATAATTTCTGCCTGTTCTTAAGATTGACATTTCGTGTAAATAAATCAAAATGTTAGAATTATACCGTGTTACTTCGTTTAGAAACGTATAATATATTCCCAAAATAGGAACTTCATTTGTAGTCATTTATAGTATCTATGTTTCTTCGAACAACATGTATGTAGGTCGGAATGTCGAATCTCGCATTACGTGACTTCCTAAATAAATACAATTTTAGTTAACATGTAGGCACTCTACTTACTAAATATAAACTAGAAAATGTTTAATGAGGACACAAAGAACTAACAACTCAGCTAACAAGTAAGCATTTTGTTCGCAATACTTTGTAAAAAATAAAGAAAACCATTTCACGTTTAGTACTTTTATTCAGGCGATGCATTACTTCCAATACTTTTTGCTTCGTTTCTCTCCAGTGTATTTGAATTCGTGCTTAATATCGTAGAAATACAGACTATTCCCTTGCCTCGATAAAAAAGTTGTTGGCTATTTTCAAGCATATTGCTTTTTGTATAACTTAGAAATTCGTTTACCTTGAATTACTCGAACAATACCGTGGAAAATTTTACCTTTTTATATATTTTTTCATGACAAGGGACTCCAAATTAGATTACAATCTGTGGCCATACAGAAACAAGTAAGAGGTACCTACCACTGTCAAAGATATTATTTTTTCCTAAAATGTATTAGAAGTTTAGGCCGTAGACTTAATAACATTAGATTTGCAAATGGATTATTTAAACATGTAATATTAAAATATTTCTTCAGTACATAAATAATAAATAATAAAATATACGTGTTTCTAGAAAAAAGGTAATTTATAGTTAACATAAAGAGTGTTAGTACAGCTTCCAGGAAGTCATTCTTGCATAATTTATGAAGTGTTTTAATTTGTAATTATAACATTCTTAACATGTTAATAGTTTTTATTAAACGCGTTAATAGTGCGAAGTGTAATTGAAAATTACGACAAAAATGCTTACTGCCTCAGATATTTAGCTTATTTTGAATGTATCTGACATTTCATTTTAAATTTTAAATTTAAAACTATAGTTAGTTCTTTTTACATGGAAAAATAACCAGTTGTATAACATTAAATTTAAAACTTAGAGACCGTCTCCACGGGCGAGAGAATCGCGGCGATTTCGCTCAACTACGGGTAACGGGTAGTCTCAACTTGGTCTCCACGAACGAGCGATTAATCGGCCAGCGTATCGTCGCGACTCGTAACGGAATCGCCTCGTGTCCGCGACGATGATCGTCTCTTTTTTGAGGCTGGACACGCTCAATCACTTTCGCAACGCCGCGATATAATCGCCATGTGGAGAGACACGTTCTACGAGAGTGTATAGGAATTAGGAATCGGTGGCACGACGATATTATCGCCGCGATTCTCTCGACCGTGGAAACAGTCCCTTAAGTTTATGAATTAGAATATTACTTTTTTAAATATTTTATTACTGAATTTAATCATTGTACAGTTGATGTTAATGGTATTGATATCATTACTATTCTTATTTAAGAATGCATGCACTGTTGCTAACTTCGAGATGACAGTTATGCTCATAAACATTTGTGCTATGGCAGTAAACATTAAGCCACTGACAAGAATTTACTGAGCACTGCTTTATTACCACAGCTCAATATAGGTACAGGTACATGTTTCAAAATTAATACACAGATACAACGCGGTAAATATATTCTTTAAAGACCACCGACGATGAAATGATATTTAGAAATGATAAGACAAACTATTACGATAAACATCTGACGTAATAGAAAAGAACATAAAACATTTATTGCATTTTACCAGAGAGTTAGGTTAGTAGATACCTACGTAGATACACAATAATCATGGACTCTTATAGGTAACTATAAGAACAAAAACAATTCTTAAATTATACGACTTGCAATGTAGACCAGTTATTACTAGTTTTGCTTGATGATTCCTATCCGAAATAAAAAAATATATCAAAGCATATTTTTGTTACGCACGAATAAGTTCTGAGAGGTGTCCTCGAGACGTACTTAAGGCAGCAGTAATTCCTTCTTGAATAAAATTGTTGTCACGTCACGTCTATTCCCTCGTAAAAACCTTCATCTAAGAAAGATTGACAAAAAAGCTAAAAGGGAGCGTTAATTATTTCAAAGGTCAAGACTTAAAGTTAAATATC
Organism: Herminia tarsipennalis; assembly: GCA_945859575.2. Classification (NCBI taxonomy): domain Eukaryota; kingdom Metazoa; phylum Arthropoda; class Insecta; order Lepidoptera; family Erebidae; genus Herminia; species Herminia tarsipennalis. The sequence continues at coordinate 13,564,155 of OX243836.2, read as the reverse complement.
AGTAGATACTATAACGACCAGTACCTACCCACTGATATAGCTCTGCTGGTAATGTCGTCTACTGCTTTGCTGGAAGCGGGTCGCAGTACCGGGCTGTTCCACGTCGAGATATCAAACAATTGTGTCCCTACAAGACAATAATATGCATTACACTTTACAACTCTTTCATTAAATTTAATGATTATCACAGCAAACGATTTCTTCGCCTATCGGCTGTGACGGTTCTCCCATATTCTTGTTTTTTCCCTACTTTTTAATAAGTTTTAAATCAGACTTTTAGAATGCCAAAGCAAATAGTTCAGGTTTCAGGCGAGGTGACCGTATCCTCGATCCATCTGCCACAGTACCTAAATAGGTTCCTTTGCTTCCACGAAATGAAACTTGTTTAACTTTCGATTTAAAGCTCTGCTGTTTAGATTCGTAAGAATTTTTCTAAACCAAATTGATTAAATTTATACTGTTATATCCTGATTTCAGTTATTTCATTTGAAGTTGAGTTGAGAACTTTATGTTGTATAAATATCTTCAAGTTCAAGTTTAAGTAAACAAATTGATGTTCCACTTAGATACGTGACTTTTTAGGTAGTTGGCAAACACTGACGTAAGAAGTACGAAGTAGGTATTCGTCGAGCATCGTAAACCCAAATGTCATCCTGGCTTACATCACCTCGTAGGTACGTGCACATTCAAGTATCCATGAATCATACAAGTTTTACGAGTTAATGCTTGTACTACGATACGATGAACCTACTTACTATAAAAAATGTTACGATATCATTCTTCTTTACTGTATACTTGGAATCCTCAATGTATATTGTCATTATATCAAACACAGTTTTGTACTGTCCAATAGATAACTTCTTGTGCTTTTCTTCATCCTAACTAGGTACCTACATAAATGATACGCGAACGCCATTGGTCCCTTTTCGGTCGGATTTTCGTATCTATATAAATACTAGCTGTTCCGCGCAACTTAGTATGCGTACATTTTTCCTGTTTTTGCAACATTTTTCATTATTGCTCCGCTCCTATTAGTCGAAGCGTGATATTATATAGTCTATAGCCTTCCTCGATAAATGGACTACCCAACAGAAAAAGATTTTTTCAATTCGGATCAGTAGTTCCTGAGATTGCCGCGTTCAAACTAACAAACAAACTCTTCAGCTTTTTAATATTAGTATAGATATAAAAAAGGAGAAGCTGACTGACTGACTGACCGACATATCAACGCAGGGCCTAAACTATAAGGGTTAGAAACTTGACATTTTTCACAGGGGTTCCTTTTTCTAACGTCGGGAAGCACTAAGAAAGAATTTTGGAAAATTAAGCCCCTAAGGGGATAAAACGGAAGTGGAAAGTTAGTATGAAACTATCGTTAAAATATTTTTGTAACAATCTGGCATCAAGGCGGGCGAAGCCGCCGGCATAAGCTAGTTGTCAATAAAACGTAAAAACGTATCTTCATATGTTTCGATATCATAGGCATTGTGTTTGGTTCATGGAATACGATATTGATAATAAAATAAACAACTAATTCTGCAAAGCAGATTTTGTGAGTTTCCTCAAAGATTCTATTGAACTTGCAACGAAAAAGTTACTTACTTACTTGCATAACTCTATTACAAAGTTAGATGGGAAAGTTCCACGGAATACAATTCTGTAATACCGATAATAACGACGAGTATCGTATGCATTCCATTGTTCTACCGACTCGCCATCAGTAGTAGTAATGAGTACTACGGAATCTTCACTTTTCATTGTTGCCTTTGCCTTTGGTGTAATTTAAAACTAATTTGAATTCGTGATAAGCATAAAACCATAAAAGTAAGATTGTTAAACTAATTGTAATCTACTCGATTATATTTTTTAATGGAATTCAAAGTGCGATGGAACTATTTTTAAAGTTGGTGCCAATATTTTTTCTGGATAATACATTATTTTAACATTGTTTCATTTAAATATTACTAGCGGACCGCTCCGGCTTCGCACGAACTTTTCTCCACTATATATAACAGTATTCGTAAAGATTTCTAATTTATTTGGAAAGAAAATATAGCCTATATTACTCCCCAATAATACAGCTTTCTACAAGTGAAAGAATTTTTGGAACCGCTTCAGTAGTTTTTGAATTTATTCGTTACATACTTTTGTATGTAACGAATAAACTCAAACACTACTATAAGTATATCAAGAGGAAAGTATTGTATTTTTATACATATATTTTTCTTTATAATATTAGTATAGGTATAGATGTATAAAAACTTAGCATAAAAATGCTTTAAAAAATTACAAAAAGTAATATAACATTTGTGCCGATCTCGCATATATAAACCTGTAATTCAGTACAGCTAACTCATATAAGATATTATTTTTGTAATATAGTTACTCATAGGTACTTATTACCCGTATTGCAAAGGGATTTTTGCTTGGGGAGCTCTTTGTTCTTTTGTAGTTCCCTTCGTGCGTTGAGTGAGTCAAATAATTCCACAAAACACATTATCAATGCGACAGTATTCTCATCGGTTCCTTTGCTTATTTCCTGCATAATTTGTATGCGGAAACCTTGTAGACATTTGGTACAAATACGTATTTGTCATCCGTTTGATCAAAAGTAAATGATATTTTCTTTTCCTGCCTATCAGTTTTTGTATATATTTAAATGCTACTTTGAATTTATGCAAACAAAGTCGAGGAAATATTGTTTGGAACATGTTGTACTCATTCCTTAAAGTTTGGTATTTGAAAGGAGTACTTTATAAAACTAATTGCGCCTTGATTAAAATTGGTTTAAGGGTTCAAGCGTGATTGACTACTTTAACATCGAAATTCGAAACATCTATACATCATTAACAGAAACTGTATATAACTTACTGTGAAATTTATACCCTCACTGAGAAATTGTTATTTAACTTCATGGTTAAAGTTTGTATGATTTTAACATTGACACTCATTTCGAACTTCCATCTAATTATTTCAAACTAATAATTTATTACCTTTTATATATTACGCTCAGGCCTGAAGGTCATCCTTGAAGGCAGCACAATTTTAACCTCAAAAATAAATCAAACATTGTCACAGATAAATAGGTATATCAAAGCGTATTATAATTAATTTCAATTACACTAATTGACAAGCCATGAGAACTATTTATTTCATATTCGCTTTCGTTTCAAGTCTTCTACGAACCGATTGGTGCAAAAAATCGATTTGTTACACAACTCTGGTAATGCTGTCACTATAACTAGCAAGGTTACCAGTTACGTGATTATTCAAATCGAGTTTGGTTTCGATTCTTACGATACGATTAGTTGATGGATGGCTAGATGTCTTGTCGCGTTGATGTAACGAATCAGTAACGATGTTATGACGGCTGACGGATCTCTGAGATAACGCAATGATCCGTGATCGTGATCGACGATAAACCAGGTAATTTGGTACCGGTACTTATACTTTCTATCAAGAAGATATTACCTAGTGAGAGTATTAATATGTTCATCTGCCGCGGGAATGGGATCTTCCAAAATTTAGAGTGACAATATCAAAACATTTTTTTAAGAACATGGCCTGCCAGACTGCAAACAGATTGGTCGTTAGCTGCTAGGACTTCATCGATTCCTATTCGACGATGAAAAACGACCTGGTAAATCACAACTATAATGAAGCCACTTCAATTAATAAAAGAACAAATTATCCAGTCAAAATTACTAATGTATTGTAAACTTGTGAAACGTGATCTGTAATGGCTACTTACAGATATTTTAAACTAGTTCATAAACTTGTAACTTAGTAGCAAACAAGTCGCATGCCTGATTAATTATACATCTACTAGAAAAAATGTAACACTCAAATAGTTTCCACTTGAAACTTGATCAATGGCTTCATGAGCCGGTCACCTTCGTAAAACAATTAATATTCAATTTTTTTATTCTTGCGCAAGGCGAGGCCTGAGGTCCATGAAGAAATGTTGGTATGTGCAAATAGTATCATAAAAGGAGACGGACAAGTTAAGAAACCTGTCTAGACTTAATGACTCCGAGTGTTCAATGGTTGAAGACTTTATACTTAACTACGGATTGCAACATCATGCGGTATTAAACGACCGGTCTATAAACTGTATTTTACTTGACAAAATTGTGATTCGCGTGCCTGACTACCCAACCGTTTATTGCGAAACCTCCACCTCGTTGATCCAGCAACGTCCGCTGCAATTCTGACGTCAGAAATCTTGAAAATGACGTCAGAAAACGAAACTTCATTCATATGACTGCATACATAATTAGGTATAGTTCTTGTTTGAAGCGAAAACCTTTTATTACATGGAATCCTTGAGATATTATATCTTATCGCGATTATACCAAAGTATAATGGCATGTCCATTTTACGTCAAATTAGGGACATTATTTGGTTTTGTTTTATCTTCTGCAGCTTTACCAACGATATATATATTGCAAAACATGACGGTGCCAGTAGACTCCTAATCGATTGTGGTATCCATGCAGTATCGATGTTTAATAGTATTTTTACGTTGTTACAGTGCCATAATGATGAAGTAATCAGTGAGTAAAATGCGGTGGTTCAAGAAGGGTGAGCCGCCGCGGCTGATTGCCGTCACACCGGAATCTGAACCAAGATCCGCACGTAGATCGAGAATTGGTAAGCATAACTTTTTTGTTTTCTATCGTTACCTAGGTGTGTTTAACGGCGAGGTTAAATAGCGATCACTAAAGTTACGGCCAATACACCAATGAATATCCATACTAATATTATAAATGTGAAAGTAACTCTGTATGTCTGTCTGTTACGCTTTCACGCTCAAACAGCTTAACCGATTTAGACGAAATTTTGTATAGAGATAGTTTGAGTCCCGAGGAAGGACATAGGATAGTTTTTATCGCGATAACCGACATCTATGCGGGCGGAGCCGCGGGCGAAAGCTAGTTGGTTATAAATTGACCAACAGAGAGGGCTCATGTTAGTAGATATGTACTGACACATATCTACTACAGTTGAGCCCTCTTTACTTTTCATCGTCTGTTAATTATTTTATTGTTTTCTCCGTTTTTTGATAAGATATAGATATCCCATATTTTTCAAATTAGGATAATATCTACGCAATTTAGTAATGAGAACCGATTTAGGTTATTATTTACATATGTCTACTTATTTCAAACTCCAATAGACGCCTACTGCCCCAAAATGACTACATTTATTTTAGGATTTAAGTGTTATCAGATACCTACCGATTCATAGTGTAAAGACAAATTTTAGTTAGAAGTTATGGAGTTTTGTCGTTGCATTATATTATTATGGTTATATATATATATATATATATATATATATATATATATATATATATATATTCACATAATACCTAATCGACTCTCACATATATTAGACATCTGTGTGAAACTCTGCTGTCAATCTTAACACAGGAATAACGTCTGTGGGAATAGGAAGCGACTGCAAGATTTGCGTATAAGTACCTACCTATGTTTGTAATGTAATGGCGGGCGAATGACTACAGTGTGCAACAATAACTGTGATAGCTGAGTAGGAGGTCCATACGACCACACATCAACACATATCACGGAAATAGTTAAGTTTTACAACATTTTTCTCTTTTTAGGGTTCCGTAGCCACAATGGCAAAACAGAACCCTTATAGTTCCACTGTCTATCCCCAGGTTAACTCAGAGACTCTTGGTACTAGAAAGCTATAATTTGGCATGGATATACATTGATATATACATTGTATTTGGTAGAACAAAAAATCTTGAAAAATATTTTTTTTTTCCCCTACACCTAAAGTGGGGATTTAATTTTTGTCTCACCCCATCGTATGTTAGATAGGTCTTTTAAAAATATTTAGGGGTTATGAATAACACTTTACGATTTCGGGATCCGTTTGTGAAATAAAGTTAAAGTGCAATTTTTTGTTACAGTTAGCATTTAGCTAGGTAGTTTTTGAAGATGTGTAAAAACTCGGGGTAGTAGTATTATGACATTAAAAGGAAAACTATCACAACAGGCTTTTAGACAAGTACAAGCCGACGAGTAACAGCAAATATAAATTCCATTGAAAAATACTTTTGTAACGTTGTTAGTAGTATGAAACAAAACAACAGACAACCCACTTCTTATACCGCATTAAAATTGTACTAGGGCACCTACGGATCCCTACATTGTGCGTGGCCCGACATACACTTGCTCGGTTTTTAGTCACTGTTATGTGTTGGTTTTTTTATAAATCGAACCTTTAATATAGTCATTAAGCCAAAGTTTACCTTTGAATGTATGCAGAATGCATTTTCCATGTAAGGAACGGTTGAAGTGTTTCAAGAGTGCATAAAAACCCACTAGTAATGTTGCATGTGTATGTGGGCAATGTGATCTCTTTATTTCTTCCCACGTCATCTAATATGGATAGATATTATGTCTACGTACCTCGATGGTCAGTCATAATTATATTAGTGAATTGATAAGAGATGCTTACATGTCACAAAATTATAATCCAGTCAAGTTATTAAGTTTTAATTTACCTTGGCGCACTTCTTGTCACGCCGAGGTAAAGAAAAACCTTGCTAGAAACCATTGAAGTACGATTTTCCAGAAAAATATGCACTCGAGAACCGAATACCCCGTCTAAATTGGATTAGTAGTTTTTAACAAAATCGAATTCAAGCACGAAGTAGGTACATCATATGGGTCTAACAGAAAACAACTTTTTTTGTAAATGTTTATAAACGGCTCCATTTGCTTTATCTTTTACAAATTCAAAATACATGTCTTAGTTAATTTCGTTTTGCCGATCACAAGCAACTGAGATGCTACGCACTGTTTAAACGTCTAGGTCGCAAGCTATCAGATTGCACTCTTGTTTACATTAGTTCACTAGGTTAGTAAGATAGTTCAACAATTAATTTATACTGTTTAATATTAAATAATTATAAATCAAATTATGACTAGTTTATTAAGCAATGGTTCGACCATGTTGTTTTCGGATCATGAGGTCATTAGTTTCATCTGGGTTTTTCTATATTCTTGGAAAACTTTTGATGGAAAAGGGTGTTGACAAATGTACACTTGTTAATAATATGTATGAACAGAATAGCTGAAGAGTTTGTTTGTTTGCACTTGCTGATTTTAGTGAAAATAGGTAGGATAGAGCTTTCGATTTATTGTGATAACCTGTAGATCCTCTAATAGTATATCCAAAGCGAAGAGTAGCTTCAGACGATCTTTTTCCAAATGAAAGAGTTCGTTTAAATGTTTTTAACATATAAAACGTGAAGAAACTCGTCATTTATGACAGGTAGGTCTAAAGATAGAATGATGATATCATTATATTTTCTCACAAGGATTTTCCTCATGATAAGGAAATCGAGCGACTGTTTTTCCTTGTTGTCTAAATAACATTCCATAACGCCTTAAATGTTTACATTAAAATATACATCAGCTTTTACCCGGGATTATTAGGTGGTACCATGATTTTAATAAATGTAGGCTTGCGTAAATGTATAGAAGAAAAAATATGCTAAGTATATACTAAAAAATAGACTATAAAAATAATATAAACAGTATTATTTTTGAGTTGTATTCGTCTGCTTTCCGCATATTATTTATTTTTTCCACTTCACAAATAGTTAAGTCGATTTAAAAATATTTTCAATTTTAGTTTCTTGTTGATTTAATTCGCTGTTGGTTCTAAAGCTTATATAATTTTTTTTAATTCGTCAAGTTTTCCTAAAATATTTATGGCTTTAATTGGCTGATCTCTTGATTTTCCCGTTAGTCACTGTGTCACTATTACGAGTATCACGTCATCATTTAACCAGACTGTTCAAACGGTTTACCCGAGAGCTAATTTGTTAATTATAATAAATCAATCTGCATTTAATAAAGGTTCTTTTACTGTCCTGTGACGGAAAACACTAAATTAGCTGTAATCTATTCCATTACCACGAAGCAGGAAATCGTTTCACATATTAACATAGCTATTACATTAATTCACATTATCCTGTCACTATGGAATATCTCAGCAAGGAATTACGTGAAATCTAAATGATTTTATTAAAACCACTGAGAGCTGTATCGATTTTATAATCTTTGAGATAAGTAGATTATGAGGTTTCAATTCTTGGGCCGATTAGAGTATTGGACTTTTCCGTCAGCCAATGTTTCAAATCTGGAATCGGAAGCTAAAATTATGCCCAGCAGAGATCAATAGGCTCGACTTGCTTTAGTTACGTAATGGATAAAGTAGTAGAGACAATACAGATAGATGAAATAATAAATAAAATCTATTAAGTAGGTAACACAATTTATTTCTTTCTTCATCTGATATTGTTTCGAATTGATGTTTTAGGTGATTGACACTAGAACATTATAGAAGATAATGGGAGGCATTACACTACTATTTTAATGGCATACCATAAAGCGTGATTTTATTGAACCCTTGAATAGAAGAAATTTAGAATCATATAAATTCCACATATTACTCAGCTGTTTTACAGCAAATAGGTATGTCACATTAGATGTCGAATGATTTGCGTGGTTCATTTAAATTCAAATGCACGCAGTGTCATAGTCAGGTACTCACTATTTACGTACAGCACGATTTATTCATGTTAATTGATAGTCAACAGTCTACTCCTTACATAATCCCGTAAAACTACCTTAAGCTTATGTAAGAGACAGCTGGTTAAGAAACGGAGAAAATAGGAAGTGTGTTTAGTTGACACTTGAATAGAGGCATGGTTTTCACCATAAAAGGGTTAGTCTGCCTGTTTAGAATCATATAGCAGGGTAAAGACGAGAGCGTCTTTGGTATTAACTGATATAACTTCTTTAAAGACTTAGAAAAGGGGACTTTATAATCATAGTTATTGTTTACAAAGTCCCCTTCACGATCATAAAGTAGCTACTCCTAGACTCGGAACAACAATTTAAAGGTAACACAAAGTGGTGTCCCGTGTGGGTATCGAACCTACAACATGATGCACAACTATCGCACGTACTCCCAACGCTCCAAATTAATCACACAATTACTACATAATGGATTTAGTAGTAGTAGCAAACGAGCACTTCATCTGATATGTGATAGGTACAGTAAATAGGTACTGGAAAGTAGCTATTCTATCTAAGGGAAAGGGAGTGTAACTTTCCCAAGAGCCTACTCGATAACATGAATATGTATTACCGTCTCTATTTACTTGAAATTCTAGAAACTATTGATTTAATTTACTAGTTTGGTATTCGATAGCCCTACGTAGTTGTTTAATTACATTGAATAGGTATGTTTTTGAAGACAGACTCGTAGTCATAACTTTTATTTCTGTCTAGTTCTTTAGCTCAAGTAAATGTCTCAAAGCTTGAAAGTGAAAGTGATAATTAATGTCTAGCAAATGATAAAATAATAACACATTAATACATTTATGGTAGCAGAACTGTAACAATCCATGATTAGATTTCTCTTCATTTTCAACATGACTCTCCAGATTTCCCATCATACTTTCAATTTCACGATTGAAATGATTAATAACAACAATTTTATTTTCATTACAGATGTATCGCCCGTGCGCTGCCCCAATAGAAAAAGTAGTAGCAGTTCAGTGGAAACCAACTTCTACAATCTTAGCGATCAAATAATAATAGTGGAAAAATCTCCGCATCGATGTCACCGTAGTAGCGAGACTCCAGTTAGCCGCCGCATTTCGCTACAAAACGGCCTCACATCACCGCAAGAAAGTTATAATGCACCGCGCAAAAACCGCGGCGGCTCGCTAGAGAAAGAATATATGGTATATAGAGAAAAGCGAAACCCGTTGCTCGATAAAGTCAAGAACACTAAATTATCATGCTTCAAATCGAACGGTCCATTGCGACACGGCGATGACGCTGCATCAACGTCTGGAAGTGATTGCAGTGGATTCGGACACGTAGAAGATGTCACTAATTGTCGGTACACGAACAATTATGCTGACTCGCATATAGAATTCGAGAATCATAACCCTTGGGTGAAAATGCCTAATTACGACGATGAAGTCTTTTTCGCCAAAAATGTGACTAGTCCAGTAGAGTGTCAATGGAGAGAAGGTAAATCTTTTACAAACAGAGGTACTCGATGTTACAGCTCCGGCTCCGAGTGTGATAGATATCATGCAATACCAAAAGCAGGTGCAAAACTGTCGAAGTCTAGTGATCAAATATTTAATGATGATTACGAACCCTACGATAGCACACCAATTTCACTTAACCCTCAAAAAAAGACTGATAAGCTTAAGACTAAAGACGGAAAAGAATCTGTGGGACCCAGTTCCTGTCTGTCAGCAAAACTAAGAGCAATGTCTGATAGATATCTTAAATCATCAACAAACAAGTTTTTTTCAAAACTTTATAGTAAAACAGGTGAAAATGATGAAGAAGTTGTCGGTAGTAATGATAACATTTTAAAACCAACTTCTGTAGTCAAAAGCCGAAAGAAAAGAGGTGGTGTTAAAGCAAAACTACGTAGTTTCTCGTACGGCGCTTTACCAGGCTTAGAAGAATTTCAAAAAGGTCATTCTGTATTTCATGATGATGTTTATCAGATATCATGCGATGATGAAAATGTATTAATTCAGGATTGTGAAGATGCAGATTCAGGGATTCTAGTCAATGAATCAGCGGCGTCGTCTATTTTTGATAGTGACAGGATATCCTCTCGCTGTGAAAGTTCTGCATCTCAGGCAAACAATTTAGTTCCTTGTCACGGTAGAAGCGTGTCTGGAGACCATAGTTATATTAAATCAAGAGCTTCTGGCAGATTGAGTAGAGAAAGAAGTTGTCCTAGGCCACGCCCCAGACACACCCAAAGAGCACTATCACTTGATCGTAAAGAAATTTTAAGGCGTATGCCAAAGAAAGAAAATGACTATGAGGAACCTGCACTATATCTACAACTAACGGAAAAACAGAAAATGCGACAAAGAGATGCAACCCGAGATTGCGGCATCCCTCCTATTCCACCATGCAGAAAACCTACCAGGGCTCACAAATCTGACATAACAAATGTAGAATTTAAAGTAGTCAGGATAATAAGGAACACTCCTACCGACGAACTTGGGATATTTATTGCCAAAACAAAGTTAACTGATGAAGGCCATGTGGGATACTTAGTTGCTCATGTGATTCCGGGTGGTTTAGCAGAAAAGTGAGTATAATTAAAATATTATTAAAATATATATATTACGGGTCTTAATCGCGTGAATAATTTAAGGTAAAATACCTTGTTTATTGCCCGACGTTTCGACCGTATTGCAACGGCCGTGGTCACGGGAAGACTCGTCCCGTGACCACGGCCGTTGCAATACGGTCGAAACGTCGGGCAATAAACAAGGTATTTTACCTTAAATTATTCACGCGATTAAGACCCGTAATATATATATTTTAATAATGTGTACAAATCGCGAATAATTAAAATATGTACAAAATTTAAAATAATACTTATTGTATTAAGACTAATAAAATTATTACTTGTCTTTTCAGAGAAGGCACCCTACGCATCGGAGACGAGCTGCTGAATGTCAATGGTCGAAGACTTCGTGATCTGACCATGCCAGAAGCCAAAGAAGCTCTTAAATCAGGATCCGCGGAAATGGATATAGTTATCTGTAGGCAACGCGATAAAACTACGCAGAACGCCCGGCAGAAAGAGCCGTCCAAAAAAAATATTATCCTCATGCGCGAAAGTTCCGTTGATTACGAAAATGCGATCATTTTAGGAAAGGAAAAACGAACTGACAAAAATGACGTCAGGGTAGATCGGCGGCGGTCACAGGACGAGTCCGCATGTAATCGCAGCGCGCTATCAACGGCGGACGAACCGACCGACACTCCGAGCGCGCACTCACACTTCCTCAAAGGTCAGAACGCGAGTTACAGTAGCATGAATAACAAGCTGCTCCGCCGGCAAGTCGTGAGTTACGGTGGTGCCAATAAAGATGGGCTCGCTCTCAGTTGTGCCGGTGACATCGTAAATGTCGATACGCCTGATGGCATCGAACGGACTAAATGTAAAGACGACAGTGAAAGTGAAACACAAACGCCAAACACAGCTAATTTTTGTACGTTACCTAGAAGACCAAGGGCTCCAACGCATACCTACCACACGATCACATTTGAAAAGGGTCATGGAAAGAAACCCCTTGGATTTACGATTGTGGGAGGTCGCGATTCGCCAAGGGGTCCACTGGGCATATTCATCAAAAGCATTCTTCCACAAGGACAAGCGATTGACGACGGGAGATTAAAAGCAGGTAAGCATTTTATGCATTTTGGTCTTAATTATGTATTGTCCGACTAATTTTACTTCAGTAATATAAGTTTAAACAAACATTAAAGAATGTAACGTGATAAGGATAGGAAGCTGTTCAGACGGTTCGATGAAGTAGCATAATAACAAAGGATAATATCAACTAGTTGACCCTATTGTATGTAGTCGCAACGTACACGATAATAGTAATAATGGTTTTTGTTAGAATGATTTATGTGTATTATTACAGTGATAGGTACCTAAATGCGGCGACAAGTTTTATCACAAGACAATGCATAATAACATTTGTGAACTTTAACCTATTAACTAATTAATTATATCACTTAGAAGCCTAATTAGTTATATAAATATAAATTGTTTTCAATGTCATTTCAATTTTAATAGAACATTGTGTGACGTAAATATAATTAGTCCCAAACGAATAAAAATGCATGCATTAATTTAGGAAGAAGACCCGTTATGTGATAAAATTGTAGTAGGTATTCTATAAATAAATCAACTTCATTTTATACGTTTCTTTACATTGTTGTATTCTGCATCGTTCGTGTCTAGGAGTAGAATTTCCTTCGCTATAATCTCGATGACTATAACGGCTAAGGTAATCTATGGTACGTTGTACCGCAGCATAAGCATTAAACGATGTAATATAATACTGATGTTTACTGCCAAGCATGTGGTAACTACAAAAACTATAGACTTTGTATTAAATACTAGTTTAGGTTTCAAGAGAGCTACTCGAACTCTACTATGACAAACGCTGTCGCAATGTTCAATAGAATAAAAGAAAAACCGTTTAATATTTGGTGACTGTGGTTTTCAGGTGACGAGGTGTTAGCAGTAAATGGTCATGCGTGTCATGAGCTGGCACATGTAGAGGCTCTGGCGCTATTCAAGTCGGTGCGCAGTGGACCTATTGAGCTCAGAGTCTGCCGGAGGGTTAAAAATCCACAGTGAGTATTTTCAACTTTATTCTATTTTTAGTACAAAAATTGCATTTTTAAAAAATAGATAAATTTTAAGTCCAGACCCAGGACTTGAACCCGCGAGTTCTGTATGCCAAACTGAGGCCGGAATCATGTTACTAGACCTCAAATTTTTCTATTATTTTTAGATGACGCAAGTGAGGACCCAACTCGCGTGCAGAAAAGGATAGAAAAAAAATGAGGTCTAGTAACATAGTCCAGATAGGTGGGTCGATTCCGACCGGATCTTTTGAAAATGCAATTATTGTGTTAATAAAGTAATTGGCAAGACATTTTCAAGAAGTTCCTGTAAGTTCAAGTGCAGCCTGATTTATTTGCATTTATTACTCAAAATTCTGATGTAAACAATCAGTAATTATAACATCAATGTTTATTAAATCAATTGAAGGATATGTTAGGTTTGGAGAATAAAAACATAATTGGTCAATAGTTTTTTGTTTAGCATAAAAATGCTTTAAAAATAGTACAAAAAGTACTATGTTTTGTTTATTCGTGTAAATTCCTTATCAATAAAATCCGGGTTTTAAATCAATATTTAAATAAGTAGGATTGTGATGAAATAGGTAAGAATCAAACAAAATATAATACGTATTACTATTACTTAATTATTAATAACACATTATTTCAAGGATATTTATGTAATAAACATGTATAAAACTCGTTGAAATTTCCCAATAACAACAACAACAAAGGATAATAACTTAGAATTAAATTGTAACTAAATAAACAAGTATGGTGCCGTCAATGAACCTACGTCAAACAAAAACAATCAGCAATTATTATGCATGGGAAAAACATAACACATTGTCATTAGGATGCGATGTAAACTTATTATGTTGAACGAAATAATGCAGAACAAATTAAACAAGTATTTTATTAAATAACTTTTTTATATCAAATTATTAAAACATATTAATTATTATAAATAAGTCAAAATGCTGTTTAATTTCTTGAATTAGTTACGAAATCTGTGATGAATTATGTTAAATACATTTAAGTATCGTTTATATTTTCGTCGTTTACCAAAAACCGTATCTGTGTGAATAATTTGAGGGTCCAGGGCTGTTGAATAATTTAGTAGGTTAATCTAAATAGTTACTAATTATATATTTTTTTAATTTACAGATCTACCAAAGCTAAATCATGCACAGATCTTCTCAATGATGACGAGTGAAATTCAGCTGAAAACTATGTTACATAACTATAATGCATGAATATACATTTCGCATATTTTCTACAAATATTTCAATAGTAGGTATATGAGTCTGTCGAATGCTCGTGGGTACATAAAATGTATTTTCGCTATATAAAGCAAAGAGTTTTTAAAGTAACAGTAAACTTTTGTAATTGGTTTATTCATTTGAAAAATAAATTTCCAACTTAAAGGTAAAAAAAATGCCAACTGACTTTCTGCTTAAGGAACTCTAATTTTAGAAGCTTTTTAGATACCCATTTGAGAAACTTTCGTTTTCTTTTAAATTAATTTAGAATAGTTAATAAACCCTTTACTTATTGTTACTACGAAAATAATCAAATCAAATTGATTCAGAGTAATAAATATTAAATCGAAAGGGCGTTTTATGTATACTATGAGGGACTAGATACTTATATAATACAAGTTCTGCATGAGCACAGTTTGTTCCAAAAATAAATAAATATTCAAATAATATTTAAATTGCTATGAAATAGCTATAACCATGTTAAAAGGAGATCTAATCACTTGATAGTATCTGTTCTACGTAGCTAGTTAAGTTGGAGAATCGTTTAATGCATATTATAAAGAAAATAGTGATGCAAAAGTATCGATAGTTATTGTTATCGAATATTGTATTCGCATATTACTTAAATCGTTATAGTATCTGTCTTTGAATGTGCCATTTAAATATAGTTGCACACTTTCACTTAGGTTAAAAAAAATTACTTGCTTAAACTTTTTGAATGAAATCTGTACCTGACTATAATTTCTTTTTATACTTCTTTAATTTTATATCGCTCAAACGTGGATACCTAAACTGCAATCCAAAGATAAGAAATTAGATTTTTCTGAATCGTTACTGCTCGTTTTCATAGTAGTATTTATGTATCGAATCAAGTGTTAGAAGAGACTATTGTTTTAATAAACACTTTAGATCATAGATACCAGCAGATGCGCATTGCGCGTTCTATGGTTTTTCTATCTACGTACATATGTATTAAATAAGCAAAATGTTTCTTATCCTACTCTTTATACAGACATTTGTAAAATAATTCATTAATTTTCTAAAAAATGTAGTGTTTTAAAATGTTTGGCACTTGGTAGAAACTTAAAGTTGTTAGGTGTGAATGAATTTATATATTTCGTGCAATAAGATTATATCGACTATGTTAAAAGTAGAAAGTGCACTCTTGCAAGGATCTGTCTACTGTGATAGTTTAATTTAATGAATTTGATTTTTAATTCAGGTTTTTGACTATATTTTGGACCTTTTGAAGATTAACATGCCTGGTTATGTTCTAATGGACAAATACTGATATGTTATAATGTAATCTCATCAAAAATATAGCAAAAACCTTGTTAGACTGAGCATTGTGTTATAAATTATTTTCTTAAATTTTTTGTTACGTTTTGGTAAATAAAATCCTAAAACTTTTTGATTAAAAAATATTATTTTTACTATTCATCTTCCAGTGATAGTACTTTTTCTGCCATGTATTTAAATAATAATGTCTTAATTGTGTCACTTTATATTGGAATTTTTATGATATAATAAATTAACATTTGAATAAATGTAGGCCAATATTGTTAAATAAATGCAAGATTAATAAATATCACTTAGGTGTAACCTCTCCCATTGTTATAGGTACCTGAATTACCGATATGGTCTTATAGCAAACCTACTGGATATTATAGCAACCGTTTTTTTTTATATTCTACCAAAAACACTTCACTTAATTGACCCACAGCGAAAGCATTTGTATCAGAATAGACTGCTACTATGAAAAAACATAGTGTGACAATTTCACAATTTGAGTTTCACAATTTCACTTAAATTTGTTGTTTATTTTTATTTGAAATTGTTTATTTTATCCCAAAACAGTTACATACATTTTGATATCATCAAATGAGACATCCCTAGTAAGTAAATATGAATACTTGTGTTGGGGCAAATTGTGATATTTTTTAATGTTTCATTTATAAAGTATGCATGCATGAATGATTTTTGAATTCCTTGTTTCAATTTGATGTTCGCTCGCGTTTTAACGAGCGATTAATTATATATATATTTCTTAATTAACACAATATTATTGTAATTATGTAGGTGTCATTTTACTAATCGTTCGAAAAGGCTTATTATTTTATCATAGATAGGTACATATCATCAATTTATAATTATTGTGAGTAATGATTGATTGTTTAAATAATATAATAATCATAAATATATTAAGATTTTTTATTAAATACCTCATTAACAAATAATAAATCGAATTTAGTAAAGTTAATTCACCCAGTTATATTTTTCTGGGGGAATTAAGCCAACCAAATGGTATACTAGAATCACCTTTCTTATATTAAGTGAATTAAGTATATCTCATAAGAAGTTTAAAAATAATAGATATACATAATTCACAGGTTATTACAAACCTCTATTTTCTTTGAAGCCTACTAAAACACCCGTGACCACTATCGGTGTAATTCGATCGAAACGTCGGGTAAATAAAAGGTTCGTACCTTTAAATAATTCACTCGATTAAGTCCTTCTCCCTCGAAATTCGAGTCCCTCGAAATATATCTAATATCTACTAAAACCTAGGACCAAAATTCGATAACGTGTAACATCCCCACTGCATTGTACATATTTGCAGAAATTGCCCATGGAGAGTCTCCGTCTCAGAAAGGTAGTAGGAATAAACTCTGATTATGGGCTCTTATTTAAATTATTTAAATAAGGTGAAACTATATATATTATACTCATTGCTGGATAATAAAATTAGAAGAAAACTCTATTGAAGTAAGTACATATGGGCAAAAAGCAATAGTTTTATTTTTGTATACCAAATATGTGTCTATGTGTAATTCGTATGTCCATTTATTATTTAATAGAAAGGACTGCTTCAAATAAATATCCTTAAAAGATACTAGGTATTACTTATTTTAAAAATACATACCTAATGTTTAACCAACTAGTGCTGCCCTCTGGTAGCGAGTATCCGAGTTACAAATGTGGGTAAGTAACGCATGGACTTGGTATTATTTCAGTTTAGAGTCCAGGCTATAGATGGCGTTAAAGAATCGTATTCATTTTTTTTTATTTCTGTACTTTACTATAATATGCAGTGGGAGCTTATAGAACGCTACGAGATTGTGGGTTCGATTTCCGCTTAAGACATCATTTTGTATGATGCACAAATATAGTCAGGGTTTAGTTACTTTGTGACCGTGATTTGTATCTTTGTAAAATCCATTGCGTGTATGCCTTAGTTTGGGAGTTGTATTTTTATGAAAAAGAAAACAGGATAACAATTATAAACTAATTGAATCCTCTGATTCTATGCGTTTTTACTACTTCCCAAATATTTTTAAAGTACCTACATGTATCTAATATTAGCCTTATATAAATAGGTATTTAGTTATGTGTATCAATACCTATTTAGATATTAGATACGGGAAAGGTTATTTGTATAGGGAATCTTAATCAGTTTTATTGAAACGTGGTTCCAAATAGTTTCAGCCGTTTCAGCACTAATTGTGGTTCTGTTTGCTATGTAAGGGATCATAATGGTATTATCAATAAGACCGTATTCCCAGTATACATTGTTTACAATTTACATACAAATTCACTTAAGTATTTAGGGGGTAGATACCTTAATACTTTAAACCTATATATATTATAATAAAGCTTTAGTTCAACTGTAATGCCGTGTATTGAGAGTATGTAAATTAATTTATCTTGCGGATTATATAAATAATTACAAATCAGAATATTTATTACTACCTGACACGCGCAACTTCGTCTGCATTCTTCCCCGTTTTTGGAACATTTTTCATTGCTGCTCCGATCCTATTAGTCGTGGCGTGAAGTTATTTATCCTATAACCTTCCTCGATAAATGTGCTATCCAACAGTAAAAAAATTTCAAATTGGACTTGTAGTTCCTGAGAATACCGCGTTCAAACAAACAAACAAATTCTTGAGCTTTGTAACATTAGTATAGCTTATTTTGTAACAAGCTGTCCTGCCCAACTTCGTCTGCGTAAATTTTCACATTTTTTGCAACATTTCTCATTGCTGCTCCCCTTCTGTTGGTAGTAGCGTGGTGCTATATAGCCTATAGCCTTCCTCGATAAATGGGCTATGCTAAACAATGAAAGAATTTTTCAATTCGGGTCAGTAGTTACTGAGATTACCGCGTTCAAACAAACAAACTCTTTAGCTTTATATATTCACTATTAGTATAGATAAGCTCCTACCTAATTAGTAGTTGCAATGAACACACTTCCTACAAAATCTTTACTAATATTATAAATGCGAAGTTTTAGATGGATGTTTAGCTATCTAGTATTCAATCACGCGAAAATGGCTGAATGGCCCTGGAGGCCTAGACAAATGCCATCTTTAAGCGTTAACGCCTGCGGATAGTAAAAAATGTAAACAATCTAGATAAAGTTGACAAAACGTCACGTGTCCACCAATCATTAGTCTAATGGTTAGTGACCCTGACTGCAAGTTGGAGGTCGTGGGTTCGATCCCCACTCAGGATAAAATGATGAGCACGATGGTTTACTCTGTGGCTGGGTGTAATTTATCTATAATATGTATGTATTTATGTTTATCAAGTTGTCTGGTTGCCATAGTACAACTGCTTAGATTGGGGTCAGATGACATTGTATGAGTAGTCCCAAGATATTATTATTATTATTATTCATTTAGCGTATATAAATTGGTAGAAAAAAACCAACATTAGCGTGTACGGAAATATTTGTTTAGGTGTATTGTATGAATTTTGGCACGAAGACAGATTATGGTCACACTACTGTTTATTCCGGAAAAAATACTTTGGTTGCAGCGAAATAGATTTATTTTGCAAAAAATCCACGCGAACGAAGTCACGGGCAACAGCTAGTAAAAGATATTATAATTTCAGTAGGTTAGTATCTTGTAATTGTAAATTACATAGGTACCTATGGATGTTTTGTAAGTAGGCAAGTACCTACTTGATTATTACGTCTGAAAGCAGTTCTCCAAGCATGCATACTTTATTAAAATATTCCATAATCCCACATAACGCGAAAGCAAAAACATTAATCTGATTCAATTATTCCGTAGCGCGCTTCATTTTTATAACGTTCTCCCGTAAATGGCTGTGCGATTATGAGAAGGTTCCATTTCAAATAATCTGTGGTAACCAGCATAATTGGTGCTATTATACGCTTTTACTCCCGTTGTTAATGTCTATGGTTCATACATGGCTAATCAATTCTTCATAAAGACAAAGCCGATAAATATTTCATTGCGAACAACGCTAAATGGTTTTCTCGTGCGCTTCCTCGTGGCGGTTTCCTCGAACGCCATCAATTTGATCTAATTGCGGTGTGAAACTTTCCCTGTGGTTATTCGACATAAACAATGGGTTAGCGTGTATTAGATCTACGAACTCTGATCGTTTTCATAAAGGCAGGGAAGAGGAGTCGCGTGACGAGGTGCAGCCCACTGCTGACGATGTCACTTGAACTTGAGTACCAATCCCCTACAGCGGGATTGGTACTCAAGTTCAACAAATCATATGATCAAACATTAAATAGTGAACACCATAATAGCAACAAATCAAAAGATCAGCGATTCAAAAGATCAACATTCATAACGTCAACAGCTCATTTGATCACCATTCATAATGTCAGCAGTTCACTTGATCAACAATTAAAAAACCAACTTTATAATCTCCAAACGTATTTAATCAACAGTGCGAATATTAATCTAATGCTAGAAATACCTAACCTGAAATAACACGATAGATAGATACATAGATTTGTGATTTATTAACAAAAAGTTTCTCATAAGTACGTTGAATAATTGTAAAAAAAAAATATAATCATCACAGAAAATTAATATAATCAACAATCCGGTAAAACTGATTTAGGTTTTACAAAAACATAATAGTTGTACAAAAATATTAGTAGTACTTCTGTGGTAATATAAGAACAAAATAAACTAATATTATAAAAATCATCTAAAAAATTGCAGCCGTAAAACCGAACCAATGATATTTTAAATAAAAACTGAACCGAATCCTTCACAGATTATGATTTTTAAATTAAGCTTGGTGCATTAATATCATACTATATCTTATATAGATAGGCTATTTTTTTCAAATATAGTAAAACTTCCATTTCCTCTTTTTTATGCACAGTGTCTTGTAGTGCATTTTCGAGCGTTCGAGTTCTTTTTCGTGGTGGTGTTCTGGGTACATTTGCAAGTATTCTCTCTAGTTTAAACTCTGTGGTTTTTTGTTCTTTAATCAACTCTTTAAAAGTTTTAGATAGACTCCACCTTTTATTATTTAATAGAGTGTTCCATCTTCGATGCCACGCTTCGATCTGATTTTGTGATCGTGGCATATCATTACACATATTTTCATAAATTGACCACAAACAGGGTTCAAAGAGTGGTTTTGTTTTTTTGATAACTAGCTTTCCTGATTCACGTGTTCTTGATGTTATCTTGCCATGTACATAATGGATTTCAAACCACTTTATCAGTTCTTCAGCGTTTTCAGGAATTACTCCACTTGTCTTCAGTTCATCAAAAGCATTGGGGATTTCGTTTGCTGGTAAAAAGGCTAGCGCAAATAGGTGTCTCAATTTTAATGCAAACTCGCAATCAGTTCCATATTGCGTAGATAATCCAAGTTTCTGAATTTTCTTCCAGATATTCTGGGTTAAGTGAAAGAAACAGCATTTATGAGTGCTGTCGGGAAACACACTTTTACACGCATTTATTACTGCTTTTTCAAAGTCAGTTACAATGAACGTTGGGGATAAATTAATGCCGCTAGTTTCGCCAATGTTTTTAAGTTTTTGAAGAAACACTTCGTAGCATGTTTGAGTCTTATTAGGCAAGAAACCATACACCAGTGGAACTACTCGTCGTGTACATTCATCATTTCCTACTAACGCGTGGATTGTATACAACTGTAGGAATGCATTAGGAGTGCACCGAAATGTACCATCCATAATCCAGTACAATGCGCGATCTAAGTACTTCAGATTGTCTTCGGTTGAAAAAATCAAAAGTCGCATACCATCATCGATCTCTTCATTGTAAAAAAGAAACTGTTTGTCATTAATTTTCGTAACCCAATCAGGTAGCTGATCGATCAATAAATTATTGCGAGTATCACTTTTTCGTCTTACCCTATTAACTATTTGCCTTAGAGCATTTTTGTTAGGTACGTACGGTGCGCTTGTACTCGAAACATCTTCCAAAATATTCTGAATCAGTTGCACTGGGCAGTCATTAGAAGTTTCGGCAATTTCTTTTATTTTATTTACTAATTGCAGCTTCACTTTACGTTCAGGTTCTGGTAAATGATTATGTTGTATTTTGTCGATATCTGATTTATGAAAAATACGGCTGTCTTTACTCACAGTTCTTATAAATGCGGAACAATTATTGTATTTCCTTTTGGTGCACTTCCAATATATCACGTCTTTACGCGTATTGTTTTTTACAAATAAATACCCGTTCACATCTACTAAATCCTGCCCTTTTTGGGATTTAACTAATATTGCCTCTAACATTGTTACTGTACTTCAATCATAACATTCAAATACTGACAAAAGTGACGTTTTATAAACATTATTCTCTTAATAGCATACAACTACCCTCAATTCAATAATAAACGGCTAAAGTTAGACGCAGCGTAAAAACTACTTTGATACATGTAAATAAATGTCAAAGTATATCTAATAATCTAGTTTCTGCAGTATAATATGTACTGGTGTAATAATTTTCTCATTATAAGGATAAACGTAACGTCATGACTCATAATGGTACTTTATAGTAGATGGCGCTAGTCAAACGCTATTTGTTATTATATCACAAATCTAAAATGTTTTCATTTAAAAAAAACATCAAGAAACGTTACCTACCTTGATGAAGACGTGTTATTTCAGGTTAGGTATTTCTAGCTATAATAACTAATTGTAAATTATTTTTTTTTTTTTTGACATGTTACTTATTGAATTACTAATGAATAATATTAAGTTACTAATGAATTAACATTTGCACACCAATACGGTAAATATGGATTGAACACTAATATTGAACTAACACCACATTGTACCTACCCATATTTGGCAAATAAATTTGATTTGATTTAGCATTAGATTAATATTCGCACTGTTGATTAAATACGTTTGGAGATTATAAAGTTGGTTTTTTAATTGTTGATCAAGTGAACTGCTGACATTATGAATGGTGATCAAATGAGCTGTTGACGTTATGAATGTTGATCTTTTGAATCGCTGATCTTTTGATTTGTTGCTATTATGGTGTTCACTATTTAATGTTTGATCATATGATTTGTTGAACTTGAGTACCAATCCCCTCTACAGCGTAGCTATTCTTATACTTCCGTGGTTTGTGGGAGAATGATCAGATCTAAAAAAATCTTGTTAGCTAGCTAAGAATAAGACAGGTGAAGGACATTGATATAGAATCGTATCGGCTTTGTTAAATCGTCTATCGACTTTATTAAAAGTATGTAACCCCAATGCGAATTAATGATCTGCTTATTAATCGACTTCAAAAAGGAGCAGGTTTTCAATTCGACTGTATTTTTTTTTGTTTGTTACCTGATTACCTACTCTCAGAGGGCTGGACCGATTTGAAAAAATCTTTTTGTGTTTGAAATAACAATGAGACCAGTCTGGAAGAATACCCATTCTTCCAGACTGGTCCCATTGTTATCAAAGTTGGGATCTGATGATGAGATCTTGGTGAAATCGAGGGAACTCTTCAAATATTAAAGGCACACCTATAGTGATTTGGGTATATTTTGTTGTACCTAATTCTTGCATTTACTCTTAAACTATCAGTTCCATTACATTTCACTCAATGGTACTTACCATTGAGTGAAATGTAATAGAACTGATAGTTTAGTATCAGATGAACTCCTCAAAGATTTTTTGCTTTTTAGTTACCTTATATTTATTTTTGAAGTCGATTTTAATTTTTTTGTAAAATAGTTTTTATAACAAAGTATAATATGTCTTACCCTTTTGTGCCACTTGATTGAACATATCTTATGACTAGCTGACTCGCGCAACTTCGTCTGCGTAAATTTTACCCGTTTCTGCAACATTTTTAATTGCTACTCCGCTCCTATTGGTCGTAGCGAGATGTTATATATATAGCCTATAGCCTATATATAACCTTCCTCGATAAATGGGCTATACAACAGTAAAAGATTTTTTCGAATTGAAAAATTATTTTACTGTTACATAGCCTGTAGTTCCTGAGATTATCGCGTTCAAACAAACAAACTCTTCAGCTTAATAATATTAGTATAGATAAAAGATGTTTATCTATAGAAATATATTCAGAATAATAAGATGCCGAGGTATTCTTATTACTTACCATTAAGATGTGTATTAAATCTTTGGGCCTACATGATGATGCAGCAATTAACGAAGATGGAACCAACAAGTTTTGAAATTTTTGGTACCAAGCTGATACAGACAAAAGACCGAGTAAGTACATTGTATTTTGGCTATGTCTTATTATAAATGATACGCTTTACAACCATTTCTGTGTTCTAGCTTTTAAGCCAGCAAAACCTTACAACCTAAACCCGTAAAACGCAGAACGTGGTGTTAAGCTACATAATTGGTAGGTACGTTATTGGACCCCTTAGTAGGTTTGTGGTCTTTTCCTGTTTTTTTCTTAAATCTCAAACTTCATTATAAAAAAAGCATACCTAGTTTTTAAACTGAACTGAAAAAAATCCGAAAAAAAATGTAATTTCTCGCGTAGGGCTACTACGCAGGTTGCTTGCAAAATGATCACACTCCTTAGGGGTGCAAATAACATACTAAAAATGCAGCTTTAGGTAGCTCGCGTTTTGCATTTTAAATGGATGAATTTACAAGCGTATTTGCTAGGTAGGTACACAAACATTTACATTAGTAAGCGCAATACTGACAAAGCTCAGGGAAAACACACATGAACCAGAAAACTATGTAGAAAATTCCAAAGCCAAGCACAAAAAGCGCAGGTTGCACAAGCTAGCCTTAACTTACAGTTAAATAAATGTTTGCAGAGGCACACATGTCGACACATTATCTTGTTTCTTGGTACTTCTAAATTTACAGTAGCAGGAGCTTACAGACATGTTTTATCAACGTGACGAAATTGCTTTGTTTGCGTGATAAGAGTAATGAATGAGTGTCAACGACTTACACTGCTTTGGAAACACGTGTAGAGGGGGGGCGGCTTAAAACGGATAAGGTTGAAAATAATCCTTTTTTCTTCATCGGTTGTGTACGTAATCGGTAAATGTGAGGAAATCAATATGAATCCTCAGTTTAATATCGTAAAGCATAGCCCTAGATATCATGCAGTCCAGTTATATAATAAATTGCTAACAGATATAAAATGCTCTTTATATACAGGTTCTTTAAAATGTAAAATTAAAGCTGAAAATTAAAATTGACTGCCTCTGTGGCGCGGTGGGAGTGAATCCGACTGCTACGCAAGAGGTCGTGGGTTCGATTCCCACCCAGGATAAAACTTTATGTGATAAGCACAATGGTTTATTCTGTGTCTGGGTGTTATTTATCTATAATATGTATGTATTTAGAAATATATAAGTATGTTTATCAGTAGTCTGGTTGCCATAGTAGGTACAAGCTCTGCTTAGTTTGGGATCAGATAGCGTTTTGTAAGTTGTCCCAAGATAATATTAGATATATTATTATTATTTCTGTTGAGTAGGTGCTATGATATAATCTAGTATACCTAACAATTTTAGTAAATATAAATAATGTATATTAATGTGGATAGATTTAATTTATGTTGTTGCATGGGACTGTTAATTTAAATGACATGCATTTTAATTATTATATACTTTCATTTTTTTAAATTGTGTATTATTAGTTATAATTAAAGTTGTAGGTTGTTGTAGTTGTAGTTGTAAAAAAATACAATGTAATATTGTTCCTGAATAAATGAAATGGTACAACCATGAAAAGTACGTAAATACGAAAGTGAATCAAACCAAAACCAACTAGTAGTAGACTACCTAGTATATATTTGACCATGGAGTCCCACATACCTACCACATTAAAGATTGGTACTTAATTTACACCTAGTTTGTTGTGTTGTTTATGTACGAGTGTCCATCTTGCTGGGATAGGGATAATTGAGATAGCACATACGTTCAGATAGCATACCATGAAAACCAGAGTTGGAAAATATATTCTTAAAATTCCTAATTTATAAGAAGTAACCAAAGTCTTAGAAAAGTAATAGTAGACCGTTGGGAAATTCTCTTAATATTCAACAGGAGAAAATTATTCCCTTGCTTTGCGTCGTTACTTTGTAAATAACACAGAAACCCTTTTAGAGAAGCTCCCCGGGCCAATATTGTACGGTGCTGTATTATGATCATTGTTAACGTAGGATTTAACACGATATATGAAGTAACACCCCTCACAATGAATAAATTTTCTGGCCTTTATCCGTTATTTGCCTTCGAATTCATAATTTATAACGAGAACGTATTATATTGTTATATGGAGATCTACTCTAATTCAACATAACGGAGTTAAAATTGAAAATAAAAAAGGTGGCAAAATCCTGCGCTAACAACTTTTAACGAACATTGTCTATGAATCTGAACAACGATCTGAAAATTAATAGAATTATATTATACCTAGACTAGCTTTCGCCCGCGTGAATGCCCGTTGTCGAGATAAAAACTATCCTGTATCTATGAAACTATCTCCATACTAAATTTCATTCATATTGGTTCAGCGGTTTAAGCGTGAAAGGCAACAGACAGAGTTACTTTCACATTATTAATATAAGTATATTTGGATTAACAGAAAAAAACTAGATAAATTAGAATTCGTTTGTTGACGATCTTTTTTAGGGTTCCGTAACCAAAATTGCAAAACGGAACCCTTATAGTTTCGCCATGTCCGTCTGTCCGTCCGTCCGCAGCTTTGCTCAGAGACTGTTAGTGCTAGAAGGCTACAGGCTGTTAGACTAGACATATAGAGTAGGTACACTTTGTCGGCGTAAGTAATATGTGTATCCATGCAAAATTACAGCCTTCTAGCACTAAGGTGGGGATGTGATTTTCTTTCTCACCTACCCCATCGTGTGGGGTATTGATAGATAGGTATTTTAAAAACGTTTAGGGTACCAACAGAAAACTCACTTCATAAGCCTTAATATTTGGATGGAGAAGAGGGCGTGACTACGGAACCCTACATAGTGCGTGGCCTGACATGCACTTGCCCGGTTTTGTTTCTGGGAAAGACACTAGTAAGGTAGAAGTACTGAAATATTAACTTCCTTCTCATTAAGTTTATAGAGTTACCAGAGCCCATGGACGCTAAGATTGACAAAACAATATACGTACTCAATTCTAATTTAAGGAAATCTTGTTTTAGAAAACGAGGTCTTATACATGTAACATCAGTGCAATGTGGATAGGTTACCTTGAAAGATATAAGCCAAGATTGCTTCATGTGACAAATTTCCACGTTACTCTGTTGCTTAAAACAAAAGTATAACCTGTAATAACGTAATCGCATCTCCGATTGTTACCCAAACAATCGGTGATGTCGCCATAAGAACAAAACAATGTGTTGTTAAAGAAACCTGATGCTTGCTTTCCTACTCTAATAACAAGCCTGGCGAAGTTGACCGACCGTGATGCGTGCACGCAATGTCCTAGCCGGCGATTAGTCGTACTAGTCTAATGACGCGTAACAATCAGTGATGGGGGAATGACGACTGCTGCGTGCCTCCAGAATATCAATCATGACGTAAGTAAAAAAACTACGAGATTGTAGTTGCTATTAAAAATCGAAGCCGTAGAATCGAAATAGATATTTCGCATTCGGCAAAACAACAAATATGGCAGAATTCTCGGATCCATACCTAGTAAAAAAGCAACTATGGCTACAGAAGTTTTTATTGCGAGGCATATTTTGCAAGTTGTTGGCCATAGTGCGTACCTATATTCCAAAGCCATATAGTTTTACGATTTTCTTTGTGAACAAATCGTACCCGAAATATATAGAGTACATTTTACGAGTATTTTACAGATCCCAGCTGCATATTGCCATTCGGTTAAACTATTTCATGAAGCAATTGGGTAATAAAATTGGTACATTCGCTAAAAAATTGTATTGCATTGCGTTGTTTCTTATTTTTTAGAGTAGGTATATACGAGAAAATTGTTGTGAGACTGGTCACGAATAAACAGCGAGGGAAACAGTGGCCCGTACGTAATCTTAATAAAGGGATAGGTCCCCCGTGCACATACAAACTAAATAGGGCCCTTCCTGCCCGCCCTCCGGCAATGGTTCATAAGTCACAGGAAACATTTGCGGTTGGATCAATTTCCTAAAAATCTTGCGGGAAATACGCAGCTGTAGCTTATTGCATTTTTTGGGACTGGCATGAGAATGAAATATTGATTTTGTTTATTTTTGCGTTGAAATATTTTAAAACGTTATTCTTTCTCATATCAACGGAGCAGAATACGAATATTGACCGCCTCTGTGGCGCGGTTGGAGTGTATCCGACTGCTACGCATGAGGTCGTGGGTTCGATTCCCACACGGGACACCACTTTGTGTGAACCACAAATTGTTGATCCGAGTCTGGGTGTACTTTGTGTCCGTGACTTGTATGTTTGTAAAGTCCCCCGCAACACAGGGCTTGTACCCTACTGCGGGAGTAGTCTTTAAAAAAAATATATGATCATTTCATTTTGAAATAGTTTACATTTTGAATAACGTAGAACATTTATTGCAAACACGCATGTAGCTATATTCTACGTATAATTATGTATTACGAAATAGTGTAAGGTTTATTCAATTATTCTTTTTATGATGATATAAAAACAAAATCAGAACGAAAGGTACTTCTGTTTGAGGAATAAAAACAGAACAGCAATGACAAACGGGGTCAAAAAGTTTCATTACACAGTCCACGCCAACATACATAAGTACATTCGATAAATTTCACTCTAGTGTACTATACGGGTTGTAAAATCAAACAAATGAATGGCAATATGAGTTAGAAACCCAACATTTAAAATGAACCATCTGTTTCTCTCTACCGCAAACTTTTCACATAAAGCGAATCATTTGGGAAATTGTGCCGTTTCAATATTATCGTGATTTATGACTTTCTGCTTTCGCTCTGCGGCTCTGTGAATTTTTCACTCTATGGGAGTATGAAATATTATGTTAAAGATAAGAGTTACTTTCTCCAAAGAACTTGGCTAACAGAGCCGTATTTAACGCCAGTCGTAAAGAATATCGTTAACAATATCTTAAGTTAAATTTATGGAAGATGTAAAGCACCTTTCTCAACTTACTTCATCTTTACTCTCAGTTTTGAATTAGTCCCTATGGTATATTGGGAGAATACATAAAACAAATAAATTTGTGGTGGGTACGTATATAGTCAAGCTTGCTCCTGTGCCCAATATATTTTTTTCGATATTTAGGAACTCAGAAATGTGTGACATAATATTTGACCACGCCATTAGAAACTATGAACATGGTCCTCCCTAAAGGCGCTTTGCTGCAACCCATAGATGTATAAAATATGTAAATATATACATTTACCCCTTTGCCCCTTTAGCCCGCGGCTCCGCCCGCGGTAATGTCGGTTATCGCGATAAGCACTATCCTATGTCCTTCCCCGGAACTCAAACTATCTCCGTATCAAATTTCATCTAAATCGGTTAAGCTGTTTGAGCGTGAAAGCGTAACAAACAGACAAACAGACAGACAGACAGACAGAGTTACTTTCATATTTATAATATTAATATGGATAAATTAGTAGAGGTTTCAAAGATATTTTAACAAGCGAATATTTTTCTTTGTTTTACCTACATTTTTTTTTTTTAAATATCAATTAAGACAACTAACTCTTTAAACGATACTAATTCAGTCGGATATGACGACCTATCTACTAAAGTAATTAAAAAGAGCGCCGAAACCATACTCGTCCCGCTTACTCACATTATCAACCTTTCGTTGTTAGAAGGCAAATTCCCAACTAACTTAAAAAGAGTCATTGTAAAACCGTTATATAAAAAAGGAACGAAAAATGACATGAATAACTATAGACCAATCACACTCATCCCAATTCTATCAAAAATATTCGAAAAAGTGATGTTTATTAAAATACAAAAATTTATATCCACGTGCAATATCTTAAAAGCTGAGCAATATGGATTCAGAAAACAAAGCTCGACTTCTTTAGCATGCTTCTCAATATTTAAAGAAATTACCCAAGCTATAAACGACAAAGAACTTGTAGCATGTATATTTCTCGATATGTCGAAAGCTTTCGATTTCGTCCAGCATGACACGCTAATGTCAAAACTATATAACTACGGGTTACGCGGAAATGCATATAAATGGATCAAGAGTTATTTAGAAAATAGAGTCCAATGCGTAGAAATAACAAAAGTTGAAAAAAATCACCAAAACCGCTATCGCTCCTCATTTTTAGAAAATAAGTATGGGGTGCCGCAGGGAAGCCTTCTCTCTCCAAGTTTATTTCTTCTGTATATAAATGACCTCCCGGACGCTATAACTCACAAATGTATCCTTTTCGCGGATGACACGACTCTAATAGTCAAAAGTAAAAACTTCAAAACCCTAGAAGCTGAAGTTAACACAACTCTTAACAAAACGATTAACTGGTTAGAGGAAAATAATCTTAAAATTAACATTGGGAAAACAAATATAGTTCAGTTTCAAAC
The DNA here is from genome assembly GCA_945859575.2 of Herminia tarsipennalis. Lineage (NCBI taxonomy): Eukaryota > Metazoa > Arthropoda > Insecta > Lepidoptera > Erebidae > Herminia > Herminia tarsipennalis. The sequence goes on along the minus strand of OX243836.2, from coordinate 13,533,861 downwards.
ATATAGAGCCAACACACCGAATCTGGAAATACAGTATAAAAATCAGGCCTTAAATAACGTGGATGACTGCGTATTTTTGGGTGTCACTGTTGACAAATATTGCAATTGGAAGTCACACATACAAAACACTCTCAATAAAATTGATAGATTTGTTTTTGTACTAAAGAGAGTTCGAGAAACTGTAAACCGAAAGACTGCAATGATGACCTACCACGCATATGTAGCCTCCCTACTCCGTTACAGTATCATTGTCTGGGGCAATTCGGTGGACTTCAATAGATTATTCATAGCACAAAAAAAATGTATTAGAGCGATTTTTGATTGTGACTACCTAGATAGTTGTAGACCAATATTTAAAAACCATAATATCCTTCCTTTACCATGTATCTACATACACACATCAAAAGTGTCTAGGGATCAAGCATTTTTATGCGGATTTCTTGAGATTGAGATGTGGCTTTGTAATAAATTTATGATTTTATAAATTTATATGGATCCTTTTTGGTGCATTTCATAATTTGAATCAGGAACTGTGAATCAAATTCGAGTAAAAGATGAAAATCAGCTGTCAATATTTTCGCTATAAAAACATACAACGCATTGATGACATTATTAGTGCTACTGTTTCCCTACTACTGATTAAAACCAACGTTATTATGGAGCGGCGACGTCATTTAAGCAGTGAAGAAATGCTCAGAGCCGTGGGAATGATAGAAGCTGGTTCCCGGCAACGTACTGTGGCTTTAGCTCTGAATACAAGTCAGAGTGTTATCAGTCGACTTTGGACACGTTACCGAAGCACTGGTACCGTGGCTGAGCGCCATGGAGGACGGTATCGCTGCACCACACGGAGACAAGACCGATACATTCAAATCTTAACTCGAAGAGGTCCAACAATAACCGCCATGATGTTAGCCGTGAGGCTTCATCACTCTTCAGAGAACTTAATTAGCGACCAAACAGTCAGAAACCGCTTGCATGAAGTGAACCTTCATTCCCGAAGACCGCTACGGGTACCAACTATAGCAATGCACAATCGTAGGATTCGATATCAATGGGCTCTTGAACACAGAAATTGGGCAGAAGAACAATGGCGTTTCGTGTGCTTTTCTGATGAGTCTCGTTTTGGTATGAGACCGGATACAAGACGTATACGACACTGGAGAACCCCTGGACGCCAACAGCGATTAAAATCCTGCCAGGAAGTCCATCCTTATAGTGGTGGAACCATCATGGTATGGGCGGGTATTTGGATCGGCGGAAGAACTGAGTTGATTTGGATCAGAGGCAACCTCAACGCTCAAATTTATGCTGAGACGATTGTATCAGACGTCATCGTTCCTCTACAAGTGCAAATCGGTCCCTTATTTCAGTTAATGCATGATAATGCACGACCGCACACCGCAAGAGTTGTAAGACAGACTCTCGCCGCAGCTAACATCAATGTCCTGCCCTGGCCTGCTCAGTCGCCAGACTTGAACCCGATTGAGCATGCATGGGATATGCTACAGAGAAGAGCTCTGCCGAATATGGAGGGTATCCAGTCGCAAGAAGACCTTTTTTTGTTGTTGCAATGAACATGGGCGGCCATTCCACAGCGTGATTTGGATGAACTCATTTTGAGTATGCCAAACCGATGTTCTTGTGTTGTTAGTGTTCGCGGTAGAAACACGGATTATTAATTGTTTAAGTTACCCAATAAAATTTTAAAGAAAACTGTTATTTCAGTATTTTTTTCGAACTTTAATGTTAGTGGTTCAAATGTCAATAATCCCTTTATTAGGAAAATGGCAAATTTCTTTATTAATGCAAAGGTGACTTGGTTTATCGTTACTGTGACAAACGAAAACACTTTATTTGATGAATCCTTAAAGAAATAAAAAAAAAAAATCAATCAGGAGAAAAGTTATTGCAAAAATATATGTTGATTCCTAGACACTTTTGATGTGTGTATTTGAAATATGCATCTTTGTAAAAACGAACTCTACACTGTTTAAAAAACTTGGAGATGTAGAGGGGAGTCGAACTAGACACAAAAACCGATTAAAGGTACCGAAAACGAATCTTGAACTACATAAGAGAAACTCATATCTTATGTGTATTAAAATATATAACCATCTTCCAAACCAATTGATCAATTTACCCTACAAACAGTTCCGCAAAGGGCTTATCACATTATTACAGGAAAAAATTTATTATGACGTCGATGAATACCTAACAGATAAATTTATTAATTAGATGTTATACATTTTATATTTTTTCCTTTTATTAAATTGTAATGATCAAGTGACATTATATTATACTGAATTGAATTATAATTATTATCTGATTTATTATTATTATTGTTGTATTATGTCAATATGAATTGATTTTACTTATTTAAATTTTAACTGTTGACATTATATTATAATATTATTTCTTTAATTTTGTGAAATGTTAATTAATAGGTATTTAAGTTTTAACAACAAATATTTGCACGCCTTGCATGGCAGAATATGTTGTACTATACTATACCAAAGATCTGTAAACCACCATATTCTGGGAAATAAAGTTGAATTTGAATTTGAATTTGAATTTGACAAAACCTAAGTAGGTCATGTAAATATAAATTGCAAAAAAAATATTTCCGCGATCGGTGTCGCGAGTCGCAACTAGTACAGTAGTCTTTCGCATTTGTGTAATTCTCTATTCACTTCCATCTCTATTCAACATAAATTCATAATCTTACGTCAGTTTGAATTATACAATCTTCTGTTGAAGGGCAATGCCTCACTTAACGCCAAATTCTATTAAGATTACACGCATTACTATTGTTCGTCAGATTCGGATGGTTAAACCACGAGCCTGTGACATGAATTACAGAAAATGACGTATAATTTGTCGGTCTATAACAAAAGCTTCTCGTCACCGACATATGTATAGTTGGTACGTTATCGTAAGAGCGTTAGGAAGCACCTCTTTCGTAAGACAATATGGGCTGCAAACAATAAACGAAATCTCGGGCGGTCTATTCTTAAGTCACGCGATAGGTTGGTACCAACTTAGATTAGAGGTGATTTTCTCGAAGAGGGTACGATGAAAAGAGGATATAATTTGTACAATTCGCTATTCTCTTAAATAAATACAATTTCACTACCAAATATACAACGTTATTCTTGGTATTGTGCAAACCTTAAATTAGTTTGCTCAGAATCAGTAACACAATCCATTGGGAGAGTTTTTGGACAATGTTATATTTTATAATGATTTAATTAAATAATTAATCATTCTTCATGACTGGCCTGTTGGTCTATTGGTTAGTGACTCTGACTGCTGAGCCGTAGGTCGTGGGTTCGATCTCCACCCAGGATAAAACTTTGTGTCATGAGCTCGTGCTCATAACACAAAGTTTTATCCTGGGTGGTTTTTCCTGTGTATGTATGTATTTAGAAAGTATGTTTATCAGTTGTCTGGTTTCCATATTACAAGCTCTGCTTAGTTTAGGATCAGACGGCGTTGTGTGAGTTGCCCCAAGATATTATTATTATTCCAATAGTTAAAATCTTATTTACAATGTGATGAGAAATGTAATCGCTTACTTATTTTTAATAATAGCCATGGACTACGTACTATGCGATGCAATGAGCACGATACTGCGACGAATTTATGACAAATGGCTGTAACTCTGCAAGTTATCAATATTCTCATTTTTTTTGTGATTTCTTGAAGCAAAAATCTTGTTCGGATGCCAGAGTTTTATACTATACTAAAAATAACTTTGTAGAATTCAAAACTATTATCTAGTTTTGTTAGAAAGGTTTCAATTAAATAGAATTACTGACACTACACAAAACTCTTCACACTCACCTTCTTCTTAAACTAAGTGCTGCTGTTACCAATGGGATAGGTATGTTTTTTTTTTTTTTTTTTTTTTTTTCGCCGTGTGGTACCGGCTTAAGAATAGTACCACCCCGTCTCTTCCCGTGGGTGTCGTCAAGGCGACTAAGGGATTTCACACCGGAGGATGGGCAGCAGCGTCCTCTGCATACTTGAAGTCTTACTGCGATCGCCAACCCGCTCGCCAAGCGTGGCGATTATGGCAATTACCCCCAGGATCTACATACTACTAGATTCTACTGGGGAGACCCGTGCCCAGCAGTGGGCCATCATATGGGTTGATATGTAGGTATGTTTTTTCGTACTTACCAGAAATGAAACAAGGATGCTGCAATATAGAATGAAGCACCAACAATGTAGTAAAAACCCAACGTTTAAATAGCTTACACTACTATGAAACAAAATAAAAGTATAAGTTTAAAATTTCGACACCTAAAAGATCTAGATTTGAAGTCATCTGCGGATTCAGTGCGATATAGTCATTATCGACTTAGCATCGTGCGACGTTGAGAATAGAGTGTCTTGTATCGTGCTCGTGCATGTCGCAAGTTGAGTGACAACAAAGGGTCGATTTGTCGTTGCATTGTCGCGGCGACAATAGCAACCAGGTCGAGTGACTACGGAACCACGTAATGTGGCTCTAAGATATGCCTCGCTAGTTAACACCGCTTTTACTTAGTCTTGAGTTCGAAGTTTGACATATTGAAACACGACTTGGACTCACGCAGTTGTGTTTCAGATGTCAACTGAATTAAAAAAGGTACGTCATCCTTTGTTCTGGTCTTATTAGCGAATGGTCCATTCTGTATATGTGTTTGGTGCGCAATAAACATTTTTCTTTCTTTTCCTATATATCGTAGGTACGAATTCACCAATAGGATTAAAAAAAAACAAAGTAAATCAATACTAATATTATAAAGCTGAAGAGTTTGTTTGTTTGTCTGTTTGAACGCGGTAATCTCAGGAACTACTGGTCCGAATTGAAAAAATATTTTTCTTTTGGGTAGCCCATTTATCGAGGAAGGCTATAGGCTAAATAACATCACGCTACGACCAATAGGAACGGAGCAGCAATGAAAAATATTGCAAAAACGGGGAAAATTTACGCATACGAAGTTGCGCGGGTCAGCTAGTTTAACTATAAAGTTGTCAAATATTCTGTTTGTCTTCACAGGTAACAATTAATTTGAGAATAATTGATTTTTATTTTGACCATACTTTCCAGAAAGGCGCAAATCGTCGGGGATAGTGTAAATCCGCGAATCTACCATACGTAAAGGCCGCGTATCTGCAGTCTATCCAGTTTTACAGAGGAAGGTTAAAACTTAATAACTTTAATAATACAATGAATTTTAAGCTCATTTTTACATAATAAGTTATTATTAATGTGTTCTATCTCTTGTTAGCAAAATATATACATTTTAGTAAATAATTAAGGCCCTACGACAATTACGCGGATTTGCTTTAACCATAAACTTATAACATTGGAACTTAAGAGGAAGGTATGCGGTTTCGAAATTAAACAAATATTATTATTTTAACAACAAATATTATTTAATGTCGAAAATAAAACTATACAAAATTAATGTAGAATCTTTGCCTCTTACAAAAGTTAGATAAAATGAATGTAACAAAACCAACATAAACCTTTTCTCTAAAATCTCTTTGAATTACTCTTATAAACATTGAAGTGTCAACACTAGTTTAATTAAATCTTATATTTATTCAGACGATAATCAGCCTTTTAAGTAACTTCAATTGGAAAACTTCGGAATATCACAAATCTAAAATATATGAACAAAATAATTATAGCAAAATCAAACAGTCTTAGTGTAATATTAGGCACTTATAGGTACCTAATAATTAAAATCAAATAATAAAAAATCAACAAAGGAAATAAACAAAAACCAATAATTTAGTAACAAAAAAAATAACCAAATTGTTCATTTATAAGGTGTAAACAGTTATAGATTACTATTAATAAGAGGTAGGTACGAATAAGGTATTTCTGTATGGCAGCTTGTCATAGAATTCATGGCAATCTGAAGGTATAACACTTTTTAATTGTTGTAAATGTTCATACTTTGATTTGGATATTGGCAACCTATCAGTATAGTGCTGTGGTGGAATATATGGCTCAATTCTTTTTGGCCTTTGTGGTAACAGTTGAAACTCGTCATTGTAGTTAAGTTTGAATTCAATTGTACCATTGGGGTTGTATTTTAGTACTCTGATATCAACCACACATTTTGCACCAATCCCTCTCCCAGGGCGAATTGTATCATAAATAAAGTTATTTTTAATACTATAATCTTTAAAAAATGTGTGGTCCACTGTTGCTACTTCATATGGAGATGGATTTAGTCTAGCTTCTTTGGTAATTGAAGAGTACTGACTGGGCATAAATATTTCACGATTTTTTAATTTTCTTTCAATTATAGAGTGAACTGAATCCACCTCCATCTGAGTGTGACCCTTTTCTAAAAATTTTTGTGTAATTACAATCTTTTTTTCCATCGCCAGTAGCAGGAGAGCGTTAGAAACCACAACATTTCTGTTTTGTGATGTGCATCCATCACTAAAAATAACGACATCTTTTGGGCAGTCTTCTATAATTTTCTTTAAATAATCAATATAAAAAGAAGCGTAAGTTGATGCTTTTAAATCAGTAGTGGTCTCATCAAACCAATAACACTTTACATTATTAGTGCCCAAATTGTAAATTGTGAAATTATGAACCATAAGCTTTGTTTTAAAATACAGTGCACTAGCTTTCAAAAATGGACACAATTTCACAGCTTGTAAGTCAGCAGTGATAAGATGAAGTGTTCCATTTTTCGCTCTTTCTTTGTCTAAAGTCTTTTCTTGTCTAGCTAAATCTTTTCGTGACAAGTGTTGCTGATATTCTTCTTCACTAATATTACCTACTCTATACGAACAACATAGATCACATGCATCTTTTTTTGGTTGAAACAATGCTATGTTTTCATCTTTCAGAACATCTTCAAATAGTTTTCTTGAAGCCACTCTCTGTGCCTTTTTGTAGCTTCTTCAACATAGATACGATATAGTTCACGTTTAGACTGTATTATTGGCTCTAAATATAATTTCGTACTTTCTTTTCTGCAGTAGTGAGAAGGCATTTTGGGCATATCCCTTAAAAATGCTTGAACAAATTCTTTTAACGTACTCGTAGGCAACGCATTATCCTTCCTACTATTCATTGTTGTTTCGTTACTTGGTGTCTCTCCTAACCAGTACCTTACAGTCCACTCCTTAATGCCTAATGTCCCTAAGAATGTTTTTAAACATACTCTATATTTTTGGTCATTTAATTTCAAATAATACTCCTTTGTACTATTTCGTCTTGAATCAGCCCTTCCAGTGGTTTTTCTGTTAGTCGGTTTTTTATCTACTAAGGATGAAACAAATATTTTTTTCTCAATCCAGCTCATCTCCCAAAATTTTTTAAAAATATTTAATCGTACAGTTTCAGTAAACTTTTCACAGTTAATCACCTTACTCCTAATACAATTGCTTGACTTACAAGCTTCTCCAAGTTTTCGCGCCGGTTTAATAGAGTCTTGTATGAATTTCTCATGATCCGTCTTCCTGAAACCTATGTATTCCCGACCTAACATTCTTAACTTCTTATTCCTAAACCTTTTTGTAGACATTTTATCTGCTTTTCGTTTCCTTATCCTAGACTCAGCTGCAACTTCACGTTCTAAGTTACTTTCAGGAATTAGATCATTATTACTGTCCATCGATGATGAAACTATCGGTGCAACATTTGTTATTTCAGACAATGGAGCATAATTTGGATCAGCCACAGAGTCATCTGATGAAAAATCAAGGATTGAAGATCCACTTAGTGCATCAATACAGGCATTCATCTCAGGAGAAATGGATACAACGTTGTTAGTAGCAGTTATAGCAGGCTCAGAAACATTATCTGGATCACCAAGTTTCAGCAGCTCTGCTGAATTAGTAGCATTGAAAGTAATTGTGTCAAAGTTAGATAAATCGCTGTCATCGGGATTCTCATTGTGATTTTCAGCTTCAGGAAAACTAGTAGTAGGAACATTTTCAACCAGCTGTGTGGTATTTTCACGAGGTGCAGTCTGCTTAAGCAAAATTTGTTTTTTCATTTCCAACAAACGTTCGCGCCTTTTCTTTAAACTGAGTAAGGTAGTAACATGAACCGTTTCGTTTTCGCTACAGGAATCAGTTTCACTTTCCATTTTGATCCTAAAAGTACATAAGAATCATTTTTAATGTGGGTTTAATAAACACGTAACCCACACTTATACAAACTGCAAAACCGCGTAAATGCATTACCAAAGTAAATATAGACAAAACAATAAAGTAATTTATTTAAAATAGCGGTATTTTATATTATTTAAGGGATTTATAATAGCGGGGTAACATACACTTCCACAATTCAATAATTTAGTGTATTTAAAAAAAAAAAAATAGATATTAAGAGGTTACAATGGTAAAGAGAACTAAACTTGTGTTCAATACCGATTTTAATTTAAAATATACGAAACAAACATTACATTTACACTTACCTGATGTTGGCACTGATAATTTTTAAGTAAATACACAGTTTTATTGCAAAATTAAACCACAAACTCGTTGCCGGTGTCACCAAACCACTTACGCGGTGTTGACACTTGCTCGCGAAAGATACGCAGTGTTGTTACTGGGCGAATTCGGGCTTCCGATTGGTCGAAATGAACTCGTGTCAAGGCGGTGGCAGCCTATCAAGATTTTGCGGGATTTGCCCGCGAAAACTTAAATTGGCTACATTTGTCAGATACGCGGAATTATCCAATGCTAGTTTCGCGGATTTGCACTATCCCCGACGAAATGTAATGTTGATAAAGTACTTACATAGTAACTATACCTACTCGTAATATATAATTATACGAGAGATTAGACAAAATCGTGACATCAGAATGTAAACATCACTAAGATTTCGCGATGCTTGATTACAAATACATAAAACTTGGGGATTAACGAGATCATGCACCTTTAAATTACTTGACGATTCGACCACATTACACCGATCATGGTCTCAATTGAACTCACTTCACAAATGTAAACATCGGTAAATAAGATCCCACGACAACTAACAACATTTATAATACTAGGTACTATAATCTTGATGATAACAAACAAAATTGCACAAACAATGGAATAAACATTAGAAGCATATATTTTAAACACAATCTTATTTCAATAAATAAACCTTTAAGATGGTTTTGCTGGAAGCATTAAGATTGCGTTTGCAAATAATTTTCTTAGTATCAGTCCAAGTACTTTCGCAGCAATATTTTTTGCAAACGCTAATGCAACTGATATCATAGGAAGTCGTGGCTCCTAGCGACGGAAATTGCATGGCATTAGAGGGACATTAGCCGTTATGAAGGGGACACCTCGCCCTTATTGCTACTGAGGTTTTCGAATAATTTAACGTCATTTTATTCATCGAAACTATCATGAACAAGAGTATTAGTAATTGGTTCCGTTCTTGTGCCTTGTTTAACTGTTACATGATACAGGAAATATTAATATGGTTATCTAATACCCATAAACAGGCAATTCTTGTATATATATCTAGTATACCTATACTAGCTGTCCCCGCGAACTTCTTACCGCCTCTATTTTTTTGTGAATCGGGTTCAATTGTGAATCTAAACCATTTTCGAATCCACTGGAACACACATAAAAACAAAATCATTAAAATCGGTCTAGCCGTTTAAGAGGAGTTCATGACATACACACGTACAGAAGAATTATATATACAAAGATAGATATGTAATCTAAATCTCGGCAACGGCTTCAGCGATTGTCATGAAATTTAGTTTGCAGGGGGTTTCGAGGGCGATAAATCGATCTAGCTAGGTTTCAGTTTTAGAAAATGTCGTTAAAAATAAATGAGCTAAGCTCGGTCATCCAGACAGTAGTAGTCATGAATGGAAAAAGGAAAACTACCACAACTATTTTTTTCTTCCGATGTCTTTACATGTACGGTCTTTTTATGGTTCCGTAGCCAAATTTGGTGAAAAGGTGTCTTGTATTAGCCGCTACTTAGTTTGATAGCTGAAAAAAAAGCTTTGAAAATTAAATATTTTTAGGGTTTGGAATTTTTTTGAGCAAACTTCAACACGTGGCACATCATTCGACATATATTTTAAAAACATTTTAAGGTTTCTAATAAACTTTTTTGACTAAGTGTATACTTTTGGGAATAATCCCTCCGAAAGGTGCATAAATTGTGCCCCACTTATATTTTGTAAAATTATTTTGGACATGATCGGATATACCGTCATTGAGTTATAGCCGAAAAATTGCATTTCTCAACAAAAGGTCGTAAATGCCATGAACATACGCTCTTCTGGTGCAATTATTCAAATCGGATTTTTTCATACTGCAACGACTTCGAAACCCTACACTGAGCATGGTCAGATATACTCTTGCCCGGCTTTTTCATCTGTCATTTTGCCCTCCAAGAAAATTAATTAATTCAGCTTTTTTAACTCTTTTCGTTATCACAATAAAAACTATCCCATCTCGTTACATAGGACTCAAACTATCTCCATACAATATTTAATCTAAATTGGTTCAGCGGCTTAAGCGTGAAAACAGACAGACAGACATAGTTACTTTCACATTTATGATACTTAAAGTTTGGATTAGTCCTAAAAATCGCGGTACAAGTATAGGTAGTAGGTACATCAAAACAGTCGTTAGTGAAACTTTTCGGGAATGACCAACGAAATCTGAATTGTGTGCGTATTGCTTTTACGCTTCATCATCGCCCCACTGGCCTTGGCTTCACTAAACCGCCGACAGCCAAAAAATTACTGGAAAAACGTACAATGACTCAACAAAACATTGACTATCAGTTTTTTTGGACAGCCATTACGTAATATTTTTACTTTAACAAATGTTAGTAACTGACTTGTGACAGCATTAATTTAGCACACATTTAATAGTACGAGTAGGTCAAAAATAGAAAAATCAAAGTAGAATAACTTTTAACACTTATAATTGTTTCATTAAACGTTAAAAATTAAGTGAAAGGTTAGTTCTATCTGCTCAAATAACTAGTAATATTCTTGGTCAAATAACACGTGTTTCTTATTTAGGATACTGAATTAGGTAAACAATAAATTAAATACGTAACAAAGTGGCAGTATATTTCCACTACCCTATAAATAAGACAGAGTACAAATACGTGGGTATCATATCAATTCCTCAATGTATTTAGCCTTGATAGAAGTTAGCTTGATTGATCTTTCAGCGTCCAGCAATCGTTTCAATCAGACGCGCCTAAATTGTCCTATTTACTAATACATTTTCTATTATTGGATATCAGTTCGATAAATTGTATGCTATCAATCTGAGAGCCTTGACTCCATCCAGTTTGTTATCACTTGGCGAAAAGTGGATTGAATTAGGAACATTTGCGAATCTCGTATCGAATCTGAGCATTAACCTTATTACGGTGTTTATTCTGTAAATTTCCTTGTTGATCCACACAGGGACTTTACTCTCGTAGTAATAAAATTGTATTGGGTTCTTACACTGTGTAGGTAGTCAATAATTTATTTGCGGTTTTATTGTATCGTGCTGACATTATGGAGGAGTAATCATTTGCGGAAGTAATCAGACAAAAATTGTACAGTAAGGAATGAGTACCTGTAAGTAGAAAAAATAAATTGTGCTACTGTATACCTCAGCTTGTGTAAACAGGTAGGTATATTATGATGTAAAACATCATATCATAACTTGATCAGCCTTTAACATTTGTCCAGTTCCACTGGTCTCTCAGAGAAAGATTCGGGCTTGTAATCCACCAAGCAGACTGTACGGATTGCTAGATATCACTTGTAGCACACTAGGATAACCGATTTCTTCACAGTTCTTTCCGTGGCCGATTTTATACTAAACTTTTTTTTCTTCCAAAATTCTAACAAAACTCCGTTTTAATATTTCTAAAATTAAAAAAAATATAATATTTTCCCATTCACGTCCACAGTTCAGTTGCCAAGTTCAAATACCAAATTCATTCGACTGTGAAACAGATGCTTTTGAATGCTAACCGCGTCGTCAATGTCATTGTTAGGTAGATATTTTGGAAAAAATATTAACCTGAGTAGAGTAGGTATTAACGGCAACGATTAATAATAATAATAATGTTAAGTAATACTAATTATGAAAAATATGAGTTGAAATAGCAAGTAGTACCTATGAAGTTGTTGTAAATATTTGTGCTGACGCTTACATAACTAACAAGTACGCATCAGCTACGCAATGCGATCGACATGTCATAACTAGATGATCGGTATTTCAAACGAACGCACCAATTACACCACCAATACCAATACGCGTGCGGCAATCTACCAGCTCATCCGAGACCGAATGATGTTCGTAAGTACGTTAGTAGGGTTACTCAGCAATCCTCGTTAAAATCAGGATAATTGCATTTGGGAATTGAGGTTTCTGACAGAATGAGTGTACTACAAACTGTGGTTGCAGATTTGTAAGAGCAACAATTATTCGAGTAATTGCTGGGTCTAATTGAAAACAAAATTACTGTGTTGCAATCTGAGTGGCGATGTGGGTTATATTTAGCAAGTATTTGAGTAAATAAACAGTTTTGTGGAACGGCGTTTATGAGGTTAAAGTACCTACGCCTCAAGTGGAGAGGAACGAAGCGGATAATATTTAGCCACAGATGTTGTAAACAAATTACTATAAGGGTCTATACACTGTCGTACCGTCGTCGTTGACGTCTGAAGCTATGTAGATAAGCTATAGCTTATCTACATAGCTTCAGACGTCAACGACGGTTAAATCAAATATTAGAAGACATTAGGAACCGACTCATGTGCTTGAGCACGCAACATTTTTGATGGAAGAAATGTGGGATACCTATTGCAATTTCTTTGCTTGGATGTCTTTTGTAATTGTATGAAAACGAACTGAAGATCGTTACTATAAGCAAGAGGACAGTGAATAGTCGAGTCCCTTACTAAAGAAATGAAGTATTTTATAGCTGGTAAAGTGTGTTAAGAGTGGTTGTTTCTGAGCTAGGCCTAGAAAATTCTTGCGTCATGACCTTCAGGCTTTAACGCAACAAGTTACGATACATTTATATTACAATAAAATTAAAAATACAATGACACCATTAAACAATGCATGCTTTTAGGAACAATAAATAAATTAATACAGATTAAAGGGTTTTCGTTTCTATTAAAAAAACGGTTAATCTTGGCTACGTCTGGCAATGTTGACGTTTGATTTGACATGATACAAAACGTGTTAATAACATGAAGACATACGTGTTACATGATTGAAGAAACGCGACTATTAACGCGATCATAGATCATTACTGCTTGACGTTTCCACCGGTTGTAGTTTTATGCATGCACGGAGCAATCTAATGATAAATAATGCATGATCGGTTTCCAAGACAAATCGAGTTATGCTTGTATTTCTTTATTATATTTGCACATGACGTATGGCTAACATACACCCTACATACTTGTTCACGCGGCTGTTGTGAAAATAACCAACTAACACAGTGGAAATAAAGGAATCGTAACAACGGCGTAGAATGAAGTCTATTCATAAATTGATCGCAGACGTTATCTATTAAAGAATGGACATGCGGATTAATTAAATGTTATTAAACTTGGTCTATTTTTCTAATTGATTACGCCTCGAGCTAAACTTGGTATGGCATAAACATCACTCATGGAATTCGATTAATTTAATTTGCATGAGTGTGCAATGTCGACCGTCTGGTGTAAAATTCAACAAGGTGTAACATTCATACTAATAAAGCAGGTGTTTAATTTGATTTCCTCACAGCCGCGGATAAATGTAATTTCTGTGTTAACGCTTCAAAATTGAGCCCTAAAAACAAAAAGACGGATCTATATCCTTCTTACCCAAGTGTATATTATATACACTACAACGAGCCGCATTATAAAGTAAAATTTGACATGTAAAACAGTTTGTTCTTCATTTTGACAATCATAATCCATGTTGTCTTCTTCGCTATTTTTTTTTTATTTGAGAATTCACACATCAGAAGACATCCACATTAGAAGTGTTGACAAACACCTAATACTATATCGTTTTGAGAAGTGATGCGTCGTTGATTCTGAAACTATTACAAATTAAAGTCAGTCTATGAACATACTAGTCTCCGTACCAGATTTTATTGCAATTAGCTCAATTGGTATGGAAGTACTCACAGACTTCCCTTCCTTCTTTCCCTACTCGCGACACTAACCTTTGAAATCCATAACTTACGTACCTATTGGTAATGACCATACGTACCTATACGTACTAAGCAGTGCCGTAGGGGGGGGGGAATCCGTGGCCGACAGTGACCATAGTAATTGGCATGTAGAGCTATCAAATGCTATTGAGTGACGCCAAATTCTCTCTTGAAATAATCCTAAATCCGGGACTGGTACGAGTGTAGACATATTAATCTTATTATTTAACCTCGTTTTATACTGCCATGTTCTTCCTCATATTTTAATATTTATTTGCAATCTAGCTACTGTCATTCTGAACGATAATACATTTCTCTCAGAATAAATATTGGAGTCCGTTACTTAGACAAATCGGGCGATTCATTTATAGCTCTGCTGCAGAATACAGAGTAAATGAATGACAAATATAAATACGATGCATTATGTTACTGATTGAAGTAATACATCTTAAATTGTAAGTAATATCTTAGGAAGGCATAACATTGCTCTCAGACATGGCAGAAATGGTAAATCGAATACAAATTTGTACTTTGAGAAGTCAAATTAGTTCAAAATTACACGCAACTACTAACAATAGCGTTATTATTTGAATGCTATAGCAGCTATAGCTTTTGTCCGTGACTTCGTCAGTGGGTTGATTTTTTATTGATATTTGGATTTTCAGAAAAGCGTCAGCTAGTAATAGTTTAGGATCGGAAAAAATGGGTATTCGCATTTTTCCGGGCATATTTTCAAACTGTTCTGGTTTTTCCTCGAAGTTTATCCAATATTTTAAAAAAAGCAAAAGCCGTATTTGTCCCAATTGGACCAACTGTGCTATTTTTTTTTCAAATATATCGTTTTACGTTTACCAGCACATTTTAGCGATTCACTTTTATTTGCACAGATAGACAAATAATATATTTCGTTCCAATAGCTTTGGCACTGATTAATGGAATGAAATCATTATGGATGCAAGATGTGACAAGTGTAAGTGTACTAGGGTAGTACTTGTCAAAGCGATAAGAACGAAACAAATTTGTCCCCAGTCGAATTATCTGTAAATTTAAATATAGTTACGTAAAAATGCTTAAATTTAGAAATGACAGAGAACATTATGATATACCTACCTACTATGTGGTAAGGGTTTCGAGTACAACAGATCAATAAAACATCATTGTCTTGCTCCCAGGCAGTAACGATCCATCACTATCATCAAAACTGTCGTGAACACTTAACTAATAGAAGACCATCCCTTTCACAGGAACATAATCGTTTCGGCATCGTCACGGCGTATTCCTGTAATAAGCCTCCACGTGTGCTGCGCCACGTGTTAGTAGTGCATCCGAATATGTTATTATGTGAATGTAGATTGTTTATATCGTCACGCTTTTTTCACTTATGAGGTTATCAGACCAAGTACCGATGGGAAGTGTAAATTATTGCTGCAAACTACCTTGTAATGATATATGACGTAGTTACGAGTCGCTTCTACTTATAAAGTTTACGCTTCGAATATATAGCACTAGCTTTCGGCCGCGGCTTCGCCCGCGTGGATGTCGAAAAACTATCCTATGTCCTTCCCCGGGACTCAAACTATCTCCATACCAAATTTCATCTAAATCGGTTTAGCTGTTTGAGCGTGAAAGCGTAACAGACAGACAGACAGACAGACAGAGTTACTTTCACATTTATAATATTAGTATGGATTGGTGGAACTATTACAGTTTGTTTTTTTCTTTATACTACGAAACGAAGAGACGAGCAGGTCGTGTGCCTGATTGTAAATTGTAACTATAATAAACCCAAATATCTGTTTGGCAAAGATCTGAATGTCACAGTACCGAGCTCTTCATATGAGACATTAGTTTTTTTTCATTCGATTTATTTCAGGGACTTTTAAACAGCAAAGCCTATGTCAGTCCTATTGTACCCTAAGAACATACCATTCACAGTTATTGTTTTAAACTTTTGCGATTTTTATACATATTAGATATATTTCGGGGCTTAATCGCGTGAATTATAATTCACGCGATTAAGTCCCGAAATATATCCAACATTCACAGTTAATTTTGATTAAGTTAAAGTAGCTATTAACCTAAACAGGCGTTCTGCAGCAACGATATTAGATTGAGACAAAACTTGGTCGAAAATGCCAGTTATGTTCAGGTTCAGTGTCGATACTAACTTACTTCATACACCACATTCACACACACCTCTTCACAATTAGGTGGGATGATTTTCTTTACAATAAAAGCGAACTTTTGCATGGAATATGTCCGGATCTGAGTCCATGAGCGGTAAGTTCATAAGTCTTATTTACCCAGTCATTACATTTGCTAAAACCGAAATAATGATGTGTTAACATTACTATTTCATGTAAGAATAAATAAATGACACGCTTGTGGTACCCACCAAGACTGCCTATAGGGCTTAGACCTACCACAGATAGAAATCCCTTACTAAGCACATATAGTTTTTATCTTTGTTGTAAGTAGATCTCCTACTATATTGTACCCACTAAGGCTGATTTTGGTTTATATCATGATTCAACTTTTTTTTATTACAATTTGCAACAGTCCTTTAATATGGTGTATAGTATATTAGTCGCAGCACCTTACGCCCATATCAAGTTTATAAATATTCAAACATTGTAAAATTGGCAATTTGAAAAGATGGGCCGCGAGTTTTTATTGCTAGGTTCTTTTCTCCGGCTTTTCCTATTGCTTGCAAACTTGGCATTACATGTACATATAGAATCCCGACGTATTATAAGAGCTGTTTTGCATCATAAGTGAATAAAGAATTTTGAATTGAAGTACTCAAGCTTCATTAACCAATAAAACTTAGTTGTATACTTAAGTGGTATCCAAAGAATACTTAAAAATTCTTTTAAGTATTTACCGCCCTTAAAAGCCCATGGAAGTGTTATACAAAGTATGCATTATGCTAATTTTGCTCTTCATTTTGTATTCCAATATTCTTCTAATTTAAGCGGAGGCAATTCTCATAACTTTATGGTGAAATTAGGTTAACATGTAACAAAACAATTATGTAGGCAAAACTTTTCGAAAATGTGTTTCCGGACTATGAAGCTCATTTTCGAAATGGTACTTTACCTTAGTGGGATTAAAACCATGTATTAGAGCTCAAACTAACTATACGGGTTGTATAACTGCTTCGGTTGTGTGTTCTGTTCTTCTGAGTCTTGGTGTACTTTGTGTCCGTGAATTCAATGTTTGTATAGTCCCATTCACAGAGCTTGAACCCTACTGCAGAATCTTTGAGATGTTTAAAGAAGCAGTGCCTTTCTTAGAACACTAACAGATCGTCAATGGGTTAGTTAGATATGGCGATATTACATACTTGCAACAAAACAATTTACTTACAGTATTTTTTATCTATACTAATCTATACTTATATTATAAAGAAGAAAGATTTGTTTGTTTGTTTGTTTGCATTGAATAAGCTCCGAGACTACTGGACCCATATGATAAATTCCTTCACCATTAAAAAGCTACATTATCGGAAATTAAAATAGCCTATATTTTGTTACCCAAAAAAATAGGTAGCAATAATGTAACTCAAGGTATAAAAAATTACGATAATGACAACCGTGCGAAGCCAGGGCACGTAGCTAGTTACCTATTAATAAACTATCTGACCCGCACAACTTTGTCTGCGAAATGTTTCCCGTTTTTGCAACATTTTTCATTGCTACTTCGTTCCTATTGCTTGCAGCTTAATGTTATATAGCCTATAGCTTTCCTTGGTAAATAGGCTATCTAACAGTAAAAAAAAAAACAATTCTAACCAGTAGTTTCTGAGATTATCGCGCTCAAACAAACAAACAAACTCTTCAGCTTTATAATATTAAGTATAGATTAAAAATATGAATTGGTGTGCATTGCGTTGCCTATTCATCGCACGCCCACTGCAATAGCTTCCGCTAGACGCACTGATGAAATCAAATGCCTCATAATAATGCCTTTGGAATGCGACTATCGACAATACCTACACTATTATTTTACATTATGTGTTGAAATCACACTATTTGCCCCGTTTACTAGCCAATTACTACGACGTACCGATTATTTGTGAAACGGTTATTGCTGTTAGTAGGTAAAAACGAGGGTTTACCTAAATATTTCAAATGTTTGTTTGTTTTGACACTAAAGTAAGCAAGTACATTTAAGACATACGGCAGTGTGCCAGCCAAGTTTAAAAGAAATATGCTATAAATATGACGTTTTAAATTTAGGTGTATGGCGACACATTTATTGATTTAAAAAGAAAGGAGTTCACCATTGGCGATGAAGAAGAATTAACTTTTAAGGGTTACGTAGCCAAAATAGCAAAAACGCAACCCGAATATTGATGAAATTGTATTAATGAAAAGGTTTCTTGTAGTAGTCGCTATTTTGATATCAATATTTTGAAAATAAATATTTTTAGGGGTGGGGGGGCACACTCCATTCTTGTAACAGAAACAGTATTTGTTTTTTTCAGCAAACGTCAACGTGTGGCACATCAATCAACAGGTCTTTTAAAAATATTATAAGGTTTCTAATTAAGTTTTGGGATTAAGTGAATATTTTTGGAAATAATAGCTCTAAAAGTTGCATAAATTGTGTCCTCTTAACTTTTGAACAAGACCAAAAAATATCAAACCAATTACAAAGGTAGCTCGTCATATGTTTATAAAGTCAAGGTGACTTTATAAACATATGATTAACGGATATAAAGTACATTCAGACTCGAAACAACAGTATGTGGATCACACAAACTAGTGTCCCATGTGAGAATCGAACCCACCACTCTTACACAGCAAACGTACACACAACCACTGCCCTACTTTGTACCAGTTAAAGGGCACAAACAGACAGACACTGAGTAATGTTGAGTTTTATAATTATAAATACACCTGTGTCACTAAACTAGTGTTTGAAATAAACTAAAATCAGTCAGGAATAAAGTCAAGGATATTTAGTACCTTTCTGCATTAATTGAATGCATTTAGAAACAAATCCTACAAACAGGTTTGGCCTTTAGCTGAGCGACAAGTGCCAAGTCAACAAAATACAGTCATCATCACCACATCCATTTCTCAAACTATGATTTACTGATAAAAGACAATTAAAAGAAAGGCAAAAAATTACTTATATATATATATTTTTTTTGTATTTAGAAGAGTTTGAGTTAATAAATATGTTATGGAAATATATAAATTACGGGTCTTAATCACGTGAATAATTTAAGGTAAAATACCTTGTTTATTCCCCGACGCTTCGACCGTATTGTAACAGCCGTGGTCACGGGTAGACACTTGACTAGACACGGGTTGAGTCTACCCGTGACCACGGCCGTTGCAATACGGTTTAAGATTAAGACCCGTAAAATATATATTTTCATAATGTGTACAAATCGGGAAAGTTTATCAACATTTAATAAATATGTTTAGAAAACAGTACGAATTCCTGTTAATTAATTTTAGCAACTTGAATACATATATAGGTATCGAAGACAAATTTAATTTAATTTAAATTTAGCAGAGTTTCTGTTTGGTATGTTCATGTTTTATCAAAGCTTCGGGTATTCTAATTCCCACTGAAAGTCCAGTTGTTATAAATTAATTCGTATTATCACCCTCCCCTTCGTTGTTTTCCTTAATTAACGTTTAAACCCCTACATTTTGCTACTGTAATAAAACGCAGGCATATCATACTAATTAGTCGCATTTAAAATTAAAAAGAAATGGTAATAAAGATAAACCGTGTCCACTTTTTATAAAACAGGCGTAAATTTTTACTGACTTTATTGAATTTATACGTTATCGTCAAATTCTTGCATCAAGACCACCCACATTTTACGATTTCGCATTACCTATTACCCACTGATCTTCAAGCTGATAACGTTAAAACCGGATCAATTAAAATCAACATAACTAAAAAAATATGCAAATGTCAGATAGTTTATTGACAGACTTAGATACTTTGTTTGCTAAGTTCGAATTGTTTTAATTCTGATTTTTATCTTCAAATGGGAATCACACATCATTAATAATGTGTGTTAATGTCGTGAAATATGATGGTCGTGAATTAATTGAAACAAACAATGGGTTTACCTATTCCGAGGTCGGTAGAAATACAAGGACCACGCCTTCGCGAACCCCGGTGATATTTCAAAACCAAACTAACCTTCGAAACAAACGGTCACGAAAGGAAATCTAAAATATCATCGATAACCCGATTTACAGTCGACTGCTACAGTTCTTTCAGTAAATAAATATACCAACCTATATATATCGTAACTAGGTAGTTCGAGTTTGTTATTACTAAAAAGTTTTTTGATTATGTAGCCGAAACACAATATAGAGCTTGTATATGAGAAAAATAGGCTTCGATGTGTAAAATATTATCAAAGTACGATACCAAATTTAGTGTTTGGGGATTTCAATGTTTCATTTACTTTTGTCGTATTTTCATTATGTACCTATTTACAGGGTGATTTTTAATAAACCTACTAATAACCTCCCGCTCTTGGCTTCTTAACATTACACCAAATAACTACGTAATATAGTTATTGAAAAAAAATACAGATTAACCCTTCACCAACTACCACCTACTTTTGTCACACAACCATTTTCCACACATCCGAGAGAGTCTGGAGTAAAATCAATGTTTCTTTGTCAGGTTGAGTGTCTTAACCTCACGATTAACAATGATTTTATTCCAGTAAAATAGTCTGTAGTTGATTAAGGTAATAACTCCAAAAACAAGTGGTAGGTGAAACAAATTAAGGTTTAATTTATTAAATATTTTCCAAAACTGATATTACAAAGATATTTAGTGTTTTGTAAAGAACCCCGAGCGGGATTATTAGTATATTAAAAATCATTCTGAAGGTCAATCACCTACAGAATGATAAATAAGAATCTTCATTGATGAGATACTTCACAAGCACATCCGAAATTTACAGAATTGTAAGCTTGTAACTTCACCGCTGATGCAGTTACCGAAATAATAATATCTAATAATATAATAATAATATCTTGGGACAACTCAGACAATGCTATCTGATCCCAAACTAAGCAGTACTTGTACTATGACAACCAGACAACTGATAAATATACTTATATATTTATAAATGCATACATATTATAGACAAATTACACCCAGACACAGAATATACCATCGTGCTCATCACAAAAAGTTTTTATTCTGGGTGGTAATCGAACCTACGATCTCTTGCGTAGCAGTCGGACCACCGCGCCACAGAGGCAGTCAAAGGAAATAGGTACATAAATGAAATCTCTATTTCTACTCAAGTTTATTCTCTTTGGTGGCTTGACATGTTTACTTAGGTATATATGTTTTAAATAATAAAAGCCAATAATCGAACTCAATTTGTCATCGAATGTACAAAGTTACACAAACGGCCGGTGTACTGGTGAATGCATCGGATAGTGCATCGGTCGAAAGGGTCGCGGTTACGGCATTGTTGCCTCTCACTACTCGCGCGCCGACCAAATGTCATCGGTAACTGTACAACAATGTCATTATACATTTATCGGTCTAATGTGGGAATTGAAGAAGAGATTGCAAAGTTTATTTTTGCAGAGAAACTAAGAGTGTTGCCTTCACTTTTCTCGTTTATAGGTATGTTGCTCTTGGTAAATTCGTTTATGAAGTCTCAACGTTGCAATAAAGCAAAACTAACGATAAAGTGAGGATGGCTATCTTACTGTGTGAGATAATTACTACATGTTTTATGACTTTACCTTACTGTTTTAGGAGGGTAGGGGAATTAGAATTTGCAATTAGTACCCCTCAACACTGTAGGTACCGAATAGGATATAAAGAAATACTGATGGTTTAAGAAATTTTACAGACTCTTCGGATACATAGTTTATTGAATCGATAATTTATATAGCGAATTGTAGCTATCATTAATTTTAAGTACTTAAAACATGTTTAAATATTTATTTGCTGCAAAATGTATAAACAATTATTTTAATGATTTACCTCCGTACGTAGGTACCAGTCTGTACTTAGAACAAAATCATTCAACCGAATTACTCTCACATTGCATACCAAGCATTGTTTCAGTGAAACTATATAATAAATAAAAGCGGCGGTAACATAATGGCTAAGGCATCGGTATTGCAAATGTGAAGTCGCGGGTTCGAATATTACCCATTAAACTACCGACGTGAACCCACTCATAACACAAGCCATTGAGCTTAGCTGGAGGGGTTAACAGGATTGCTAGTAATATGGGACCAGAATTCCACATTTTTAGTTATCTTAAAAAAACGGTTGTCTGTAAAATCGGTTTACGGACGATAATGAAAATATTTATGACATTGTTATAAGCAATTCGCTGTTGCTTAGCAACCATGCCTGTGACAGCTTTAGAGGACCCGGGCACATGCGCCCGATGGCCACAGTACTTCAGCCTATCAGCAGGCGAAACGTGACTGATTATGACTGTGACACTTTTTCATGCGTGCTCTCGGTCATCGATTTACAAGACGTTACCACGTCAAAAATAAAGTACATTCTACACTATATATTTTGGTAATTAATTATTTTTTATTCTATTCTATACTTAGTACCTACGAATATAATAATAATGGTCTCCTAAGTGTTGTTACGGTGGTCAATCTTATTAGAGACTAGCCAACTACGCAGGAGATATAATAGTGCACTGGTGTATGCGCAAACACAAGTGCCCTCTCTTTTATCTCACTCTCATAGTCCGATGGGACGGAAATCCGACACGACCGGAGGGAAATTAGACGCAGAACCGAGGGTTTAACGCACTCTCCGAGACAAGGAGAGCTGTGTCAATGTTCAAAAACCGTCACCCATCTATGAACCGTCAGTGGTAACGTTGCTTATAACCTTCTGCTTTTACAGATATCTCGATCTACTTGGTCGCCGCTAAGTCAGGGACCTCAGAGTTATTTTATACTAATCTATGAACCTCAGCCAGTACCTACACTAGGTGTATATTATGTTAAATATAATACGAATATAATCAAACATCATTGATCATCGTTTGAAAATATTACATGCATCACATAAAAGTAACGTAACAACTACATGTAAAGCCATTGTTAATCTACAGTCTTGTTTTTATGTCGTCGCGGTATGCGACAATGAACTAAAAGTTTCGAAGCAATGAACCATCCAGTGCTAGGGTAAGCAAGCTATTACAATGTAGTATGAATAAGCGGGTCAAGGAAGTTGCGTACAGATCAATAGTGCATGCATTTACGATACTTCCTTACTTTGTGTTGTGGACAATACGTCAGGTGTGTCCAATATAAACAATGAACTGATTTTGGGGTTAAGAATTGTTGCAGTGTTGAAAGAGGTTGTCAATGAAATTAGTTCTGACGCGACGATTAATTTTCTTACGTTGGTCTTTCAAGTTGCGAAATTTTGGTCGAGAGTACCTACCTACAAAGTAATTATGTATTGTAAAGATGGATTATTTTAATAATGATCAGAGATTGGCAGATCAAAACTAAAATAAAATATAACATGCTACTTATAAAAAAGGAATAAAACGTGCACAATTAAGAATACTTGATTCGCTCCTTGTAATCGATCATTAGATCGTCGTATCTGATAAGCTGATGAGAGCATAAACCACTTTGATATAGATTATGATTATATATTTAAAATTAACAAAGATTGCCAACAGTTTAAAGTATTAGATACTATTACCTACTTCATACAGGATTGCTTTCGTATTTGCTTTAATGTTAATCGCATACCAATCATTTAATGTTTTATCTATAATAATTATATTAAACAGGAGTTTGTGAGGTTGTAGGGGGTAATCTCTGGATCTACTGAACCGATTTTGAAAATGCTTTTAAAAGCCACGCTATTTGTGAGTGTCATAGGCTATACAACATCAGGCTACGACTAATAGGAGAGGAGCATTAATTAATAATATTGCAAAAACGGGGAAAAGTTACGCAGACGAAGTTGCGCGGGTCAGCTAGTGAGTCATAAACGAAGTCGGTTGGTGGATGAAGAACAGACGTTGTCAATGTTCTATCTATCGATCGATTTGGATAGTTGAGATTGAAATTTGACATATTTTGTATGGAGCTTATGTCAAATATATATCTCTAGTATCCAAATCGATAGATAGATAAACATTGAAAACGTCTTCGCAAAAGCCCTTCGACAGACTCAAACCAATGTTGAAGACAGTGAAAGTTCCAAAAACTTTTAGTGACTTTCCTGAACTTAGTTAACAAAAACGCTTTTAATTAGAATTTGAAAGTTCGTGGAAGCCGTCACAGTTAGACATATTTGCTTTCTATCAAGAAAAGAAATAAATCATTGAATATCTAAGATAAGCGACAGATGGCTTTCGATCTATTTATGAGAGTTGAGAAGTCAAGTATCTGAAGTGAACCCTGACCATAACATTGCCTTGCAACCATGACATATTGTGTCGCATGCCAGGAATGTGGCGCGATCACTAACACCACTGAAATGTGTGGCTACCATAAACACATGTAGTTTATTTTCGGATGTCCCTTCAGAACACCTAAGCAAATGTAACGACCGCGCCCAGGAAGATATAATTAATAAAATAACATTAACAGATCGTTTATAATGGATGCATATTTTAAACGGAAATATTAAATTAGAAATAATATTTACGATTTTGATTTGTATGTTTGTAACACGTTGCATACATTTTCTAAATACACGCGGCCATTAGAAACCTTTAATAGTGGTACATTACAGAAGGTTTGAGAAGAAATATTACACAACAAATATTAAAACTGACCTATTCATAAATAATATACCTAACCTAAGAAAGCAACAATGTAAAACAAGAGTAAATTCTATTATTTGAATGGTTAAGTGAAATTGAACAATGACTAATAGAAAGTAACAATAAATTTCTGAAGAGGAAACGATCAAGGAGAGAGGAAATTAGTGTTCACAATACAGGTGCAAGCGTAGCCCTTTGCCGGTATCAAATTGCACCCATAAGTTTACAAGTCAACCCAGACGGAAGAAAACATAAAACATTGCGCTAGAAATAAGAGAACTATAAAGAAAATAAAATGAATAAAATAATAAGTGGTTAGTCTCATTTTAATTCAAATAACAAGAAAAAGTAAACGTCTTTACACTTAACACCCTTCATTGTGCAGATATATTCAAAATAGCTTGCTCGAGACAGAAAACAATGAGTTTAAAAAATAAGCTCTGCTCCCTTAAATTGCCCTCTTTCGTTTTGATGTCGTTAACTCTCAAAACACGTTGGTTCCCTCCAAATATAAAAATGCAAAATAGAAATGTAGGCAAGTGGTGAATGCAAATTTTATCTTTCTGCACCCCTAAGTTTGTGTACTGTTTGGTCTTTGTGCAATAACAACATGTCTTTCTCTTTCAAATTTAAGATGAATTACAGCTGCGTACATTCACTTTCTGTATGGGTTGTAGTTTTGATCCAACCATTTGATTACTCACTTCCTTGCAATTACATAAGGTACCTAATTATAAGTTACATCTATAAACCAGGTGTAGATTACTAGGAAGCAAATTGATAAGAATCCTTAACAAGTATGTCACGCTTTTAGAAACCAAATATCAACATTATACTATCGTTGTTTGTAATACACTACTGAATAAGTAGATCGTGTAAATTAAACTGTTCTAACATGCTATTGTTTAGTAATATATTAAAGTTATTTAGTTAAATGTAACACAATATTGCTCAAGTTACGACGTACTGCACTATTTCCGACGTTAATATGAACATCGTATTTCTAACCCGTATAATAAAGAGGAAAATTGGAACACGATAGTGATGTGCTACACTTTTTATTTATTGTTTTGAGCACATCACATAGCTCTCTCTAATTAAGTCGATTGTTGCAATGTCCGACCGTTACTCACTTGCCATATCTGTTAAAACACTACCAAAGGTGTGGAGTCGTACTGATAATTGGGTGTTTGTTTTTTATTGCACCCCGGGTTCGTGTTCCTACCATCCGTATCGGAATGTTTTCCTAGATCGTGAAATGCCATCCAGCGACGGACCTGACCACTTATTTACAGCATTGGAATACCTACAATTTTACTGCCAGTCACGGACAACCTTTATTTTTAAATAATTATAGTGTAAATAATGTATGCAATGTATATGTAGCTGCTAGAGTATTTGTAAGAAGAATAATTTTTAACAGAATTACAGTGTCGATAAATACTTCTATATTTTATATGATTTAAGTAGGTTTTATCATGGTTAATCCACAAGACATGGCGTAACCTGTATAATATGTAATATTGTGAGCAAAAAGGGCAAATACAATTCTTGGTTACAATGAACTCATAACCAGATGATAATTAAATAAAAACTCGAATGTTATCTGTTCTTTTTACAGGGAATACCGATGTGTATTCGCGTAATAACCAGTTAACGGCACATAACACAATTGCAATTATACAAGGAGCAAAAAATATAACACGCCCTGAAAGCAGCTTGTTCACAATTTGAATGGGTACCTTCGGTATTTCTGTCATCAGAAATTTTGCTGGCAAGTACCTACAAGATATTATAATAATAACTTTTTGTATCGTTTCTAAATATTAACTTAATATAAGGTAGGAATGTGTTAAATTAATGGACACTTAAAAGCAGCTAATAGAAATTATTTCTATAGTTAAATGATTTGCCTCATTCTTTATTAATTTGAATGTAATATGGGAACCTTTGATGAATAGGTTTGATCATAAAGCCCCTTATTCATATAACGTAAAAAACAGCATTTTAACAAGACCATGTTTTATCATTATAAGAATCTTGATATGACAATATTAAATAACTTAAGATCAAAAATATAAGTTGAAATAACTAATTGAATCACTCATTATTATTTGTTATCATAACATCACTGCCTGGGTGGCGCGGTGGGAGTGTGTGCGACTGCTGCGCAAGAGATCGAGGGTTCGATTCCCACACGAGACGCCACTTTGTGTGGTCCTCAAAATGTTATTCCGAACCTGGGTATACTTTGTGTCCGTCAATGTTAGTTAAGTCCCCCGCGACACAGGGCTTGTTGTACCCTAATGCGGGAATTGTCTGTTTTCAATAATAAATCTATGACATAATTAACAACTAAATTGCATTAAGTAGAGATACCAATATAATATACAAAATAATTAATTTTTAAATAATTTATTCGCGAAATTTGTTATTTTGCAGTAAAGACATTAGAATTTACTCTATATTATCTGGGAACAGGCAAACTATATCCTAAATCCGTTCTTTGAATTTAATGGACCATTAGTGCTATTGTTTTGCTTTGCATTCGAATTGTGGTGTTAAACTAGGGCTTTTTAGCAGCGCTGAACCATACATTTAGTGGTGTATCTTCTATTTTCTAAAGATGACATTATATAAAACGTTAGTCTTGGTTTAAATGTTTTAAAGACGCCAGTACAGTAGGACGTAATCTTCCAATCTCAGAATTGAATAAAATAAGTACCTAATGCGGTCTCCATATAGTCGAATAGTATTCTAGAATACTGCTGCTGTCATTTACGTATTATGTATAAGTGTGTAAATAAATTACGATTTACCTCGTGCAAAATCTAAATATACCTACGTTGTATGAAAACAATCTTCTGCGTTTAACTTAAAATAAACGGTTGAGTACAACCAGCGGGACTAGTTCATAAACATTGTTCGTATTATTGTAAGCGGCATTATCGAGGGAAATCATGAAACTTATATAGTTACTGTTGATTTGCATATCAGTATGTAACTTTATACATTAAAGGGCTATGTTTGGTGCGTGGATAAGCCGTGCGTAAACTCTTCCGTACTTTGATGCTGCCATATAACTGTTTCTTGACAACTGTCCGGATGCGGCGTAATCCTTAACTTTGTTGCAACCAACCTGTTTTAGCAGTACTCTTGTAAACGTATTAACCATATTACGTCGGGCTACTGTACATGCTACCTAACAATAAACTCTCCAATTATACACGGTATCAAAAGGGTATTTTCGCAAGTAATTCTAGACGTAATGCGACCGCAATTACTCTTCTAGGTTGTCCAATAAACAACTCATGTCCCCACATTCATGGCGTCCGCTAAGGTGTTTCATATGAGGCATATTTGGAATAGCTGTGAGGATGATGAACTTTTGAGCGGCGTTTTGCATTCTGCGTCTATTTCAGTATCGTCGGCCGCATGCGCAGTTACGCGTCAAGCTATGTTTATAGCACACCGGTGTTAAGTCAATTACTCTTACCAGTGTTACAAATTCCTTTACCAGCATAAACGTCTGTAGACATTTTGCCGAGCAGGAAATGGACAGAATTAGATCAGTATAAGACAGGCAAAATAAGGACACAGTAATAAAAAGACCAGCAAACATCATACAGATTGATCCCCTATTTATAGAATTATGTTTAAAATGGTAACAAATGACTGTTGGTTCCAGAAAATTTAATAGCATTTTTATGCCAATAAGGAGCCGACAAGAACTATTAACAGATTAGAAATATATTTCAGGGATCTTAGACAATTACTCGAAGATGTCACTAAGCAATAAAAGTGTTTCATTAACCCCACACAAATAGTTACGATCGTAGAAGCACCTGCCGCATCTTTATGTTGTACGCTGCCGTACTTAATATCCGTGAATAAGATACAGCAATACCTATCTAATAGGGCGTCGTAAACTAACCACGTTCCCTTACGCACTGTTTATTAGTGAAGGTGCTACTTACTAGTTATCGTTTCCTACATACATTGCCATCCACTGTATCTGTCAGACAAATGTACAGATACGCACAATTTATGTAAAGGTTCGGTCCGGTAAAGATCCTAAATTGGACGTAAAAATATTATAGCTATTTTTACGGCTGTTACATTAAGTTTATAGCCATTTGACTCGTCTCCACTTCTTCGGTCCGTTTGCGGAACAATGATATGTTTTAGGGTACCTTTTGATATTAAACTTTACTATTTGTAGATAGATATTTTATGTAGGTAATCCTCCTATAAGTCATCGCACTTAACCCGAGATACAAAGTATGCAAAATGAAATACAAAACGAACGTAGAAGAAATGTGCGAGTAGATTTGCATCATTGCTATTTTTGCTTAATACACATCGTATTGGCATTATAGTTAATCAGATTAATATTAACGAGACCAGTTAGACGGGATCTGTCCTCGTCGTGGCTTTGCAAGAGAGTGTAATTACATCTTCGACCTAACAAATAAATAATACACGCACTAAGCGATGACAGGATAGCACACTCAGATGGGAACAAGAGAGCAAAGCTCCGCGCACATTAATGATAAACGAGATAGTTAGCCAACAGTTTTAAAGATTTTAATTGTGACGTTTAATGAAATTAAAATAACATGCGTGCTATTTTGTAAGCGTTGAAATGTGTAGGGCTCATTTATAATTACTAAGGATGGTGAGGAAAATGTTCATTATGCAATTTTATGCAGAAAGATGGCGGCATAAAGTAAATAAATTCTACATAAAATGGTTACGAAAGATAATATCTAACATGCAACTTATATTATTGTACTTAATGTACATTGAGTGAGGGTAACTAGAAAAGTATAGCATAGAATCTTCGATAAATGAAGCGTCACATTGGTCCAGAGTCCAGACGTGATTGTGACCTTTGTTGTATCTGTTCAAAGTTCATCGCAATTGGGGTTATACGAAATGTATGAAAAGTAAATAATGTAAGGTCGGCGCGGGCGTCGGGCTTCGGGCGTCGGGCAGGGCAAACAGGCAGCGAGGCTGGCGCGTCGCGACGGATCGATGTTGTGCACCAGTCGCCGCCGCACCGGACAGGGTTGACGCACGGTTTACGAGCCATTATTTTAAATTAGGCCCAGTATAGTAGCACTCTCGTGTACTATACGAGTAAAGTGAGGACGCAGAATTATGGTGCTTGAGGATGCAAATGTCCCATCTTTATATTTGTCAATTGTAGTCATGCTTTTTATATTTTTACCTTACCTTATATGGATTCATAAAGTTTAAGATAATAGGCGTAGCAAGCTCCTGCATATTAGATAGTAAGAGCCTATCAATACAAATTGAAATAATATACATCTTCAATGCGAATAATCTCTTGAGGACAGGAAAGGACGTTAATAGAAGGATATATAATCTATACTAATATTATAAAACTGAAAAGTTTGTTTGTTTGTTTTGTTGAGTGCGTTAATCCCAGGAACTATAATCGGATTTGAAAAAATCCTGTATTATATAGGCCCTTTATCTAGAAAGTATATAGTATAGCATAACATCACGCTACTGCCAATAGGAGCTTTTTTTTTTGAAAATACAAAAATGTTGAAAATACGAGGAACTCCACGCAGACGAAGCTGCGCGGGTCAGCTAGTAAAAATATATATATATCTTATCATATTATAGTAATATCTATACCTCTTAAATTACGTAGAAGTTCTTTAACTTACTAATCATTTTTGCATTCATTTATTAAAGGTATGCAAAGAAATCACTGATGAATGATTTGTACAAAAATAACTTGCACTAAAACAAACCATATTTTATCAACTATAAATATATACACACAGAGGAATTACTGAGCGGCAACCCTACGTCCTAAATCTGTCTGCTCTTTTATACCCAAGTCGAGATACGGATCGTCGTCTAACTTATTGGTAGAAGCACACTTGAATGTTAAATACACGGGAAACTTCAATATTAAACTTTAAAATCGAAGTGCGGAAATGACTTCAGAACTTTTTGGGTATCACTTACAAGACTATTTACTAAATAGAGAGTGATTAATTACTATCTCTTGAGGAAATAAAGTCCAAGCCAGCCTTTTGAGTAAATACCTACATTAC
The DNA here is from genome assembly GCA_945859575.2 of Herminia tarsipennalis. Lineage (NCBI taxonomy): Eukaryota > Metazoa > Arthropoda > Insecta > Lepidoptera > Erebidae > Herminia > Herminia tarsipennalis. Next base: position 13,502,789 of record OX243836.2, on the reverse strand, counting down.
CCGACCGATCGATAGATATGCGGAGGGCGTAGAGGAAATGTTTCATTTTTATTTTAACCTTCTGTACATACTGTGTACCTGCTGCAATTGAGTATTTGAATGGTAGATCAATCAATAACTGATTTAACACTGATCGGGTAATAAAACGTCTTTAAATGATATTAATAAATTGTTCTTCCACAATTTAGCCCGTTATAAAATACTATACCTATAAATATATAGTATTTTATAACATGTTAAATTCTATAGGTATAGTATAATCCTCAAAATAAATACTTCCCAAAAGTACAACACCAAAATTTAATGACGACATAATGTTAAATTACATACAAATATGTGCAGAGAAACAATTTTGACGTTTCATACAAAGATTCTGATTTGATTTGACATTCAAATACCTAATTGTGTACAATGCTAGGAACCGTCTACATGGGCGAGAGAACCGCGGTGATTCCGCTCTAATATCGTTGGGTAGTCTCCACGAACAAGCGATTATTCCGACGGCGTATTATTGCGACTCGTAAGGGTATCGCCGCGTATCGGCAACAGGCAGAGAGGCAGGCCGCCTGCGCAGCGCGCTCGCTGCGACTCTACAAGAGCGCGGCGATACATTGACGTTTCTCTTTCACTCAGCCACTCGCGATTACATCGCCGTGTGGAGACACGCTCCAAAGGTACATTTCCGTGCATTGCGACCAATCGCGGCCGTCTCTCAAGACATGCGATGCTGATGCGCTATCCACGGAAATTAACCTTTAGATAATATCGCCGCGATTCTCTCGCCCGTGGAGACGGTCCCAGTACCTACCTATTTAAACTATATGAATAGGTATATGAAGGTAATTAAAGATTTTAACTGATAATCAACTATACATTCTGATTTGGTAGGTTAGGAACCTCTGTTTCGGAAACATTCCATCGGTCAACTATTACCTACCGCTGATTATAGATCTCAAGTTACGTATTACTGCCTACACTAAGACGCCACCATCGCACTTATCTATTTCTTATTAGTCGGAGTATTATACACTGTAATTCAGTCAGTCATATCTTAAGATAAGCCCTGGATGTTGTGACGAGGTGGTCTATTATCGTATAAGACCACACGGTAGACTGAAACATTTTTAATGTCAAGTAAGATTAAATCCACATATTTTAAGCTGCTTACGTCGCAACTTGTATCCTAGTATTAAGACGAGCGGATTTTACTGATTTAAGATATCTGGTTACAACTACAAGTAAGTAGACATAAATTTAAATACATAATATAGTATCTAACTAGAACAATTATGTAACAATAAAATTTATGTAAGTGACTGTTTAAGAATATAAGAAACTGTTGTAAACAAATTAATGCAGTAAGTTGTTATGTAATAGTATCGTTATATTTACAAGATGACTATAAAACATAACATTATTAGATTATAGATTCTCATCGAAATGATTAGGTGACATCATTCTATTTGCTGATGACACTTCTCTAATTTTTAAAATCGATCGTAAACTAGAAAATTTTGAGAAAATAAATAGAACACTCGCACTAGTTCAAGATTGGTTTACAACGAACAACCTACTTCTAAATCCCAAAAAAACTAAATGTATTAAGTTTAGTTTGCCAAATGTGAAAAGTACTAATACGAGTATAATTTTAAATAATGAGGTGATTAGCTTTGTCGACTCGACAGTTTTTTTTGGGAATTACATTAGACAATAGGTTACAGTGGGGCACCCAAATATCATGTCTCGCAGGAAAACTCAGTTCTGCAGCGTATGCTGTCAGCAAAGTTAGACAGCTTACGAACGTAGAAACAGCTCGACTAGTATATTTTGGTTATTTTCACAGCGTCATGTCCTACGGCATATTGCTTTGGGGCAAGGCGGCTGATATACAAACTATTTTTATTCTTCAAAAACGTGCAGTGCGTGCGATATATCAACTAGGAGCACGAGTTTCCCTTAGAGAAAAGTTTAAAGAGATAGGCATTTTGACAGTTGCATCACAATATATATATGCAAACGTTATGTTTGTAAAGCAAAACTTACATTTATATAACAAAAATAGTGATATTCACTCTGTGAATACAAGAAATAAGCACAAATTGGTAGGTCGATATCATAGGTTTCATAAAACTCATAACTCATTCATGGGACTAGGTGTTAAATTTTTCAATAAAATCCCAGTCAGCATATCGAGTCTACCAGTAAATAAATTTAAGAATGTAGTCAAGAGACATCTTATACAAAGAGCTTACTATTCAATCGATGATTATTTAACTGATAAAGATAAATGGATGTAGTTCGTTGCTCCCTATTAATGTATTGGGTTGTATAGTTTATTGCATTTTACTAGGTGAATATTGTTGTCACAGTTTGATAATGTTACTTAGGTACTAGTAAAGAAAACGATTTACTTTTGTAAGTAAAGATTCTGCGTGATAAATTACGGCCATTCTTTTCTTTCCTTTGAAAAACATGTATACTTATTCATTAAGTAGCAGTAAATTGGCCAATATTTAAGCACATAAAGTTTTTACATCGTAAGTGGATGCTCCTACTGTGTTGTGCCCATTGAGGCTGATGTATCCGATCTCGTGTACTCTTCTAATATTAGTGACCTCTTTTTTTGCATCAGTCCTCTAATATATGGTGTATAATATAATGGTGGCAGCACCTTACCTGCATATTCAGTTTATAAACAGAGAAACATTGTAAACATTGGCAATTTGAAAAGAGTGGCCACGAGTTTTTATTGCCTGTTCTTTTCTCGGGCTTTACCTATTGTTTGCGAACAGGCATTACCAGTAAATGTAGAATCGACTTTTCACAAGTGTAGTATTTTGCTTCCTAAGTGAATAAATGATTTTTATTATTATTATTTTTATTATAAGAGAAAGCATTTATTGTTTAGAATGGAAACAATTCGAAGCACATTTGTTCAAAAACCGAGCACAAATACTTAGTCTAAAATCTATCTATGTCTAGCTTTCGCCCGCGGCTCCGCCCGCAGAGTGTCGATTTCCGAGGGCCCAAACAATCTACATACCAAATTTCATCTAAATCTGTGCAGCAGTTCAAGCGTGAAAATATAACAGACAGACAGAATTGCTTTTAACATCTATACTCATATAAAAAAAGAAGTAAAGATCTATACATAAATTATAAAGAGGTAAACTTAGTGAGTTCGTGAAGGGGTAATCTCTAGATCTACTGATCCGATTTAGAATATTATTTTACCATTAGAAAGCCATGTTATTTAGGAGTATCATAGACATATAACATCACGCTACGACTAATAGGAGCTGAGCATCAATAAAAATATTGCAAAAACTAGTAGAAGCTTGGATTAGTACGACTCTAGGCAATAAGACTGCTGCTTTATCTAAAACTATATTTACAACAAATAGAGCCTACGCCCTTAACCAAACATGAAGTTTTCCAATAAATAGATATATCTATAAATGGTTCTATGATGTTATCGTAGTTATCAGTGTACTTATCAGACGGAAGAACTTCCGAGGCTTGGCCCATTGAACATTATTACGTCACCTAAGGCACTTCGAGCTATATCTACTATAGATTTACTTGTAGGTATGAGTACGTACATGTCTCGAAAAATGGTCCGTGTACATTCCTGAAATGTACCACGTCTTTTTATAATATAAGTGTGAAGATTATGGAAGAGAAAGAAAAAAATAATAAGATAAACTTTTTCGAAGTTAACAATAGACGAGGCAACGATATTATATTTTCACTCAACATTTCAAATTCACTTATTAAATATTTATGTACAAAGGAAATTATAATTATTGTACGACTTAATACACTGCACGCCAGATAATACCACTTTTTGTGCATTTTCTACATACACACATCAAAAGTGTCTAGGGATCAAGCATTTTTATGCGGATTTCTTGAGATTGAGATGTGGCTTTGTAATAAATTTATGATTTTATAAATTTATATGGATCCTTTTTGGTGCATTTCATAATTTGAATCAGGAACTGTGAATCAAATTCGAGTAAAAGATGAAAATCAGCTGTCAATATTTTCCCTATAAAAACATACAACGCATTGAAGACATTATTAGAGCTACTGTTTCCCTACTACTGATTAAAACCAACGTTATTATGGAGCGGCGACGTCATTTAAGCAGGGAAGAAATGCTCAGAGCCGTGGGAATGATAGAAGCTGGTTCCCGGCAACGTACTGTGGCTTTAGCTCTGAATACAAGTCAGAGTGTTATCAGTCGACTTTGGACACGGTACCGAAGCACTGGTACCGTGGCTGAGCGCCATGGAGGACGGTATCGCTGCACCACACGGAGACAAGACCGATACATTCAAATCTTAACTCGAAGAGGTCCAACAATAACCGCCATGATGTTAGCCGTGAGGCTTCATCACTCTTCAGGGAACTTAATTAGCGACCAAACAGTCAGAAACCGCTTGCATGAAGTGAACCTTCATTCCCGAAGACCGCTACGGGTACCACCTATAGCAATGCACAATCGTAGGATTCGATATCAATGGGCTCTTGAACACAGAAATTGGGCAGAAGAACAATGGCGTTTCGTGTGCTTTTCTGATGAGTCTCGTTTTGGTATGAGACCGGATACAAGACGTATACGACACTGGAGAACCCCTGGACGCCAACAGCGATTAAAATCCTGCCAGGAAGTCCATCCTTATAGTGGTGGAACCATCATGGTATGGGCGGGTATTTGGATCGGCGGAAGAACTGAGTTGATTTGGATCAGAGGCAACCTCAACGCTCAAATTTATGCTGAGACGATTGTATTAGACGTCATCGTTCCTCTACAAGTGCAAATCGGTCCCTTATTTCCGTTAATGCATGATAATGCACGACCGCACACCGCAAGAGTTGTAAGACAGACTCTCGCCGCAGCTAACATCAATGTCCTGCCCTGGCCTGCTCAGTCGCCAGACTTGAACCCGATTGAGCATGCATGGGATATGCTACAGAGAAGAGCTCTGCCGAATATGGAGGGTATCCAGTCGCAAGAAGACCTTTTTTTGTTGTTGCAACGAACATGGGCGGCCATTCCACAGCGTGATTTGGATGAACTCATTTTGAGTATGCCAAACCGATGTTCTTGTGTTGTTAGTGTTCGCGGTAGAAACACGGATTATTAATTGTTTAAGTTACCCAATAAAATTTTAAAGAAAACTGTTATTTCAGTCTTTTTTTCGAACTTTAATGTTAGTGGTTCAAATGTCAAAAATCCCTTTATTAGGAAAATGGCAAATTTCTTTATTAATGCAAAGGTGACTTGGTTTATCGTTACTGTGACAAACGAAAACACTTTATTTGATGAATCCTTAAAGAAATAAAAAAAAAAAAATCAATCAGGAGAAAAGTTATTGCAAAAATATATGTTGATCCCTAGACACTTTTGATGTGTGTATATTGTACTTGTACGTATTATGGGTATTAGGTACCTATACTTCTACGTGAAAATGTAACGGAAATATTACTTAAATTATAGTGTAAACTGTATCAAAAGCTGTTTTCTTTAGATGAAATAAAATAAGGTTGTAATTTCTAGTCTGATCGGCTAATTAGGGAACACAAACGTAACAATCTAATTAAGTATTGATTAGTTTAGAGTTCAGCAGCCTCTGTAGACATAAAAGTGTCTGAACCTCGGGCTCAGGTGGTGTGCAGCATAAAGCCGGTCGTTGATCTTTGTTTACTTGCACCCCATTCGCCCTAACTGCCGTAGACGGCTGCACTGTAAGTACGAACTCTAATACATTCGCCTTAGACTCCCCCGAGACAACTTATTGGTAATGAAGATGTTTACAAACATTCGAAACCGACCTTTTTGGTCCTCCGTATTAAATTGCCTGAAAGCACGCGATTGTCGCTGAAATGAGAGCTAAGAATGGGAATATATAGTAATAATAAAAAGCTGAAGAGTTTGTTTGTTTGAACTCAATAATCTTAGGAACTGCTTGTTCGAATTGAAGAATTCTTATTGTATTGGATAGCCCATATTTTGAGAAAGGCTTAAGACTATATTACATCACGCTACGACCAATAGGAGCGGAGCAGTAATGAAAAATGTTACAATAACGGGGAAAATTGACGCAGACGAAGTTGCGCAGGTCAGTTAGTCTTATTATTACGAAGTTTTGTTAGCATTGTATTCTATTTATTGCAAATAAATAAATCAATTAGTTGAAGTCATGATCCGTATCGACAAAGCCGTGGGTAATATTTGGTTACATCGCTTCTCTAATATATAACGTGTGACAGAAAAGAGTGGTGAAATTTCAACAGCAGACGGTGTATGATATACCAGTTAGTATTTCACCTCCTGTGTTATTTTTTTACTACAGCATGAATGAAACCATACTGATGATCCCGTATTGGACAGCCTACAAACTGCGAACATTTGGCACGAGTGCACAGTGAGTGGATGTTATTGGTACGCAAAAACCTAAGTCGGCTCAACGGGAAGTAACACATACGTGATATCCGGAGGCCGGTCGCACGAGCTTCGACAAAACCAATCGGAAGTCAGCTTCTTTTGCGGGCTTCGTCCCAACGTTCCAATACATAAATCATTCACTACGTGTTCCCGCTCCGCAGATTCGAGTCACAACTGAGCGAAATGTCTAGAGAAAATTGTAGATTTCGGATTTAACGCTTCGATTGAGTGCTTATAAGCTCTCTACAAACCAATTTCAAATGAGTCCCTATTCTATCGATATTCTCCAGATGTTCTGTAGAGTTCTCTTAATACTAGTTATCTATTGATTTTATGTGCATGGTTTAGAGTAATCGTGTGGCCCTATAAAGGCTGCTGATGTTGATGATTACAAATATTTTAGGCTAGGTATTTCACAATTTAGTGCTATTTTATAAATGTTTAATATTTTACAAATTAACATAATGCAAATTGTTAACTACTTGTTATACCATAAACATAAAATGCATTTTAAATTAAATATTGCAAAAGTATGGATTCCACGTGACCATGACGAACGGTACTATCGCAGTAAACTGTATTTAAATAATACTATTTTGAATAATATACTTACCTATTTGGACTAAATTGAAACGTCCTTTCATTTATTAAAAAAAATATGAAGCAGCAAAAAGTACGCAATATAGTTTATTGTGGCTTATTCAACTTCTGCCACTAATACTCTCGAATTTACTAAGCGACTACCAAAAAGTTACACGTCCTTAAGATTTATGTGAACCCAAAAGTTTTTAACTGTATTTTTATGTCTCTGACGTTGAAATTAGTTTTATACCCATTCCCTTTGGACCTTGTTTAATACAAGTAAGTAAGAGACGTGAGTTGAAAGTCGAGGCGAGTTTATCAGGAGATGCTCGAATCTAATAAGAAGGAATACGGTACGTTCATGCTTTAGGACGACTTTACTTTTGTCATGATAATGCGAAGTCAGCAGACAAAGTTTTGCACAAACAAACTGTTTTATGCGAAGTTTTTGTTTTGTTGTCTTATGAACAATCTTGGAACTCACATCCTGATGAGCTAGTAGTCTATTGGCGAATACTCAAACGCTACTTAAAAAGAAAACGAGTCTCATGTCATCTCTGTCACTTTTAGTTGTACTGTCGACAGACATGCTTTTGAGAACTCTTTTAACATTAGTGGTATTAACTTTTTAGTGTTTATCACATACACTATAGACTCTTTGTATCTTATCCTCCAGCTTGTTTAAAGTTACACATATCATTTCTGTAAACCAGATCGGAACAGGTATAATATTTTTCTGTTAGTATGACAAGTTTACAAGCCTGTTGTTATTTCTGATAAATAGAAAACAAACTAATAAACAACAATTTCAACTTTAACTTAAAATCACATAATATAGACACCATATTAATTATTCTGTCTTACGAATCGTATTCGTCTTACTTAATCCTCTTTTCATTAATAGCATGACTAAGTACAGACTGGTACGTTTAGATTTGGTACATTAGTATAACGAGATTTGATCGCACGATCTCTCAGAATTAACGCCTATAGGGACAAGGCCACCTTCGATTTTACACCATTAGCCTCGCAAATAGGTATAATGCTCCACCTGGTGGCCCACAGTTAGATGTTGACTATACGTGGTTGCTGAGAGAACCATATTTATGCTTACTGTAAGTTATAGATATGAATAGATATGAATCGCAGTTTTCTGCGATGTCACAGAGTAATTTAGGTATACCTAAGAGTAGGTACAGTAATTATAGAATTTTATAATCGCGTAAATATTTTATTTTAAGGCAAAATACGTTTGTAGTCGGCGTGGGCATATGGTCGAAACGTCGGGCAATAAAACATAGCGAATTAAATAATGTGTACAAATCGCGAAAGTTTACGAACATATATAGGGTATAGTAAGCTAAACCATTGGCGTTAAACCGTTCTGGCGATTTGAACTATCCCCTTAAATCCTTTAACGCCGGCTTCGTAGTTGTAGGGTAGCAGTCATTGTAAAACTTCTTGAAATAAAGGTATTACTTATTTATCGTTATAATTAGCAGCCTTCAGTTTTAAACTGGGTACGTCTATGAAGCCGTGTGGGTATTTCCAAGTATAATATGTTCAATTTGATGAAAATGTATATCTCTCTCTACTATACTCTATTGAATGTAATACTATCCTCTATTTTTAAGCATGATTTCAAGTACCTAAGTATGCTATTGCTAGTGTACCATTAGCAAAGTTTCTATATCAACAGTAATTTACTTGAATATACTATTTTTTGTGACGGAATTCAATATTTCCCTATCGAAAGTTTCTTGTGGAATGAGACGGCCTGGCGCCGACAGAAAGCCTGTAGCTAGCGACTATTTATCATGTCAATCCATCGCATATCGCGCTGGCAAAGATCCACGATAGCGAAGCTCATTCTATTGTCAACCGTATAACGTTAACGTATATCAGAAAGTTTCTGATTGCAATTTTTGCTAGCGGTTTCTTAATAAACGATAAAAATCATATTTAGTTTCTTGTGTTACAAGGCGTTCCTACACATTTTCGATCAGCAAAATATTATAGTCTTAAATGACATATCTCTCAAAGTTTAATTAATGTACTTACTATCTCCTTTTACCTTCATTTCTTTACATACAATTTTATTACATCACATCCTTATTATATTTATATCGATCATAAATATTCTCGTGTTGGTTTCGCCAATAAAATCGATAACGTGAGTTCGGCGAATGGAGGCGTCATTACTTTACAAACGCATCGGCTTTATATGAGTGATATAAACTGGATAATAAACATAACTCAATCTCTCTTCGCATAAAGTTTTACATTCGTTTACTCAGGACTCGGTCTGAATATCGATATTTTATATCGACAAGATGTTGGTTTCGTTTATGGTCGTACATTTTTGTCACGTACATTTTTGGTAAGGAGTGTTTGAGAATCAGGCACGTGGTTCATTTCAGGGCGTGTATTAAATAGTAGCTCTACAGTTTTATCTTCTTCCACCCTACCCCCGTTCTCATTCTTAAATTAAATTTAGGATTTACCAATCTTTGTATAATTTGTTTCATCAAAACATTGTAAGAAAACAAGACAGGTGATATCTGACGAGACACGCGTGCTAGCTTTTAAAGAAGAGGTCTACACTCAGTTACGTTAAAAGCATATTATTATTAAGATCAAGATATTAATTTACCACCTATTATTCGCAATGTGTCATTGTACCTTAATACATTAAGCAGTCCTTCATATCTTAATATCATTTTCAATATCGGCTCAAAGGTAGAATACAGTTACTTACACAAATAATAATTAACATTATCAACATATTATATTCGCGCTCTCCGACCTCCGTCGACCTCGTTCTCTTTATGTAACCCACCAAAGCTTTCTGTATTACCCCTCCCAACTTGACCAGGCCACGATGTTAATGGACGCTCCCTATTTTCTTTCAGTCTTTACAAAGACTTTTCCTTGAGTACATTAACGACAGAGTTATTCAAGCCACATTATGTATAACGCCCTACAATATCAATCATGACCGTTTTATGAGTACGAACTGATATTAACCAAGTTAATGGTGCTTATAACAGAGTAACGTTTATTGTTTGACTTGATATACATAAATGTCGATAGCTTAACTGTATCAATAAACTTAAATTGTCTGTAAAGGTGGTCAATATTACGGTTAACAGGACAAAACAAATATTACTAAGGTAGGATGGGCTAACCAGTGTCGTAAAGAGCTAACGTCTGGCAAATCATGGCTGGACAATTCAAGTGATTGGAGAATATTGTTCATCTAATGAAGATGTGATTGAGCGCTTATATGGTTACGCATTTTAGCGTGGAAGGGTCAACAAAAAGCATTGTTGCATTTTTAATTACCTATTAAGACTCCGCCTACCTATTACCTATTAAGACTCCGCTGTCTGTCTGTCTGTTCGTCTATCACCGACAGTTAAATTTTTTACAGATGACGAATTTCTGTTACCGCTATGACAACAAATCAACTACAACTAAAAACAGAATAAAATAAATATTTAAGGGGGCTCCCATAAAACAAACGTGTTTTTTTTGCTCGATATTATAATATAGTGCCTTATGTTGTATAGATAATGGTACGGGACGTTTATGCGGGAGTCCGACGCGCGCTACTTCGCTGTTAAGGTTAGAAATAGAAACCTCCAAGATTTGCACCCAACAGATTCAGAGCATTTGATACAACTTTTTGGTTCATTTTACACACATTTAACTTCGATCGATTACCGTTTAAACACGCTAAATCAATAAAACTCTAAAAATCTGAATGCTCTTTAAAAGTATTTTAGTGAAAATGCTTATCGAAGCTTTGAGGTACCGTCTTTATTAGCAAAATCCGTAGGCACATTACAAACAAATTAACAAACGGGCAAGAAAGTTAATGAGCCAACTTGATCGGCGCTCTGAATCTCTCGATCATTTCTGTAATATCATACTCAATAATCTGTAGAAAGCGGTCTTAATTAAACAAACATTCAAACAGGCTATTTAAATAAATACACTATTCATTAAAGTGTCGAATCACATCCGTTGGAGAGCGTATCTTATCGAGTGTTTTTATAGCCGTGCACCGAGCGCTGTGTGCTGGTGTACCCACATAAGGACTTCCCTGTGAAATAGACCCGAGATTCTCTTTTAAGAGTTAATATAATGTTTTTTTTTTATATTTGTGTCTAATCTTTGTAATTTGTAACATTGAAAGTAGAAAACTGTAAGGATAATAACGTCCAAAGGTTTCGGAAATTCGTGCAGTTTGTACCGTGGAACCTATTGTCTCAAAATAGGACAAGGAAACAGGCTCGTCTACGTCTACTGTCACGCATAGAACAGAAGAAAGAGGTGAGAAGGTTAATAAAACAATTATAGTATATTATACTGGGACCAGTTCTTTATTCTCTTCTGACCTAGCATGAAGGTTGCCGTATAGTATACTCTTTAACCGTTTTACTTCCTTGTATCTCAAAGACGGTTTCAATTTCCTTCATGACACACATTCAAGATTCCTTAGGTCATCGGACGATTTAAGATTTGAAATTCCAGCATTTCACAAAATTCTATCACAAGTAATTTACTGTCGAGGCAACAAGACTATGGAATGCACTGCCTCTTTCTATAAAACGAGCTCAATCGTTGGCATCTTTTATAAGAATGTTGAAGGATCACTATATTTTTAATTAAACTTTTAATATCCATTAATTTATCTTTTCATTTATTTTAAATTATTGGTATTTTAAATTAATATCTATGCATTATTTCCGCTGTACACTACTCCTATCTATCTCTTCACTTGTCTCTTCTATCTATCCAAAGGTTGCCTGGGAGTGATTGATCTTAGCGATAAGGCCACCCGTTGTACCTACATATAAGTTATACAATATATACTTTGTTTTTTTTTGTATTGGTGTAACATAAAGAATATTATTATTATTATCTGACAGAACTTCATGTACTGGACTAACTAGACATGACGTATATCTATTTCGAATTGACTTGATTTGATGTGAGTTCCATGGCAGAGCTCAGTAGCTCCAATATAAGAAACATAATCTCTTTTCTGGGAACAACCGTATGTTCCCAGAAAAAGAGATTATATTTTATCTCTAACTTCCATTTTTAGGGTTCCGTAGCTCAACATAGAACCGTATAGGATCACTTTGTTCCCCGTCCGTCCGTCCGTCCGTCTGTCTCGTTTATCTTGGGAACGCGTAGAGGCTGCAAAAAAACTTATATTTCGACACTCGCTAGAGCATCAAAATTGATAGGGTACTTTCCGTTGACCTAGAACTATAAAATCTAGCAAGGTTGGCAGGTGAAAACACATACATACATTTGTAATTAAATCATAAAAAAAAATTAAAGTCTTAAAAAAACTGCGTAACTCGTTTCCTGAATTATTTATAACTTGCGGCCATATCAGCCATATGGACATGGGAATCCCTAATTTTTTCTATTAAAAATATAGCCTATGTTGCTCAGGGCTAATGTAGCATTCTAATGGAGAAACATTTTTTGAAATCAGTCCAGTAGTTTTTGTGTTTAATCGTTACAAAAATACAAATCTTTTCTCTTTATAATATTATTAGTGTAATTTATATGGAACCCTCGGTGGGCGAGTCCGTCTCACACTTCTCCGGTTTAGTAGTAAATATTAATACAATGTGAAAACCAACTTCAAATCAAAAAGCCAAGTTTTTCTTGTCTCATAATATAGACATGTTTAACAAGGCATTCACCCCTAAATATTTCTACAAGAAAACAAAGAATCGTAATTGTAACTTATGGCAAAATAAACGAATATTTATAGCCGTTTTTGGTTTATACTGTCTTATTCCGCCGTAAATCCTGGTTAAAGATATCTTAAGGGATACAAAGATAAGTCCTGGTAAAGAGGTATCTAACATATTCGATTACTTACATGAGCCTGCGAGCGGTGAAAACAACTTGCTTGAGCGCTTAAATACTTATATAGAGAAGTTATAAGAAGGTTTTAGGTTCTGTGTTTTTGATGCAAGTATGGGAACTAATTTTACACTCACACACTCACGCACAAGCAAACACAGACCCACACACACATATACATACATACACATACACACACACACACACACACACAAACGCGCGCGCGCGTGCCTTGTCTTATCTTTCTGTTTATTTTTATTTTTTATTATTTATATTTTTTTTTCTACCTACTTAGATATAAAATATTTGAATCAATTTATAAAAGGGGAGGAACCTAGTGCAGGAGTCAAAGAAACCGAACATAATGTACCTTATTTTATGTCAATAAAGAATTATTTAAATAAATAACAGTGTATAAACTTTAATGCAAGTCATTTGTAAGTCGTCATTAAATCTCATGCTGTCACTTTTACTTTAAGGTGAATAATTAAGACAGAAATAAGTACTTTTGAGCATGTGCCAAAATTAAGTGAATATATATCGTTGGTGTTCAGAGGGTTACTTTACTAGATTAAATAAGATTGTCCACACCGGTGACCTATAATTATTAGGTTCCAAGCTGGTTTTGAGTACAAAGTTCTGTACTTAATACCTAAGTATTAAAATATAAATGCGAAAGATAAATCTTTGTCTTTCTGTCTGCCTGTCTGGGAAATAATATAGGTATTATGATATTTTTACCGCGATAAAGCTATGCAATTTAAAAGAAGGTAATATTTAATTTTGCAATTGATCAACATCGGTTTATTATTTGGTCATGTACGCCTAAATCAACAAGGTATTAATGTATTACTTAGGCTAAAGAAGCACGAAACGTGGACAAAACTCCATTACAACTAGAAACATAATTATCTAACAATAGCCTTGAAAGTTCAAGGTTCTTAACCTTACTTTTCACACTACATAACGCACGATCGTATATTTTACATCATAATAAACGAGTCAAAAGAAACACTTAGTATGTCAACGTTAGTCCGCTGACTGCCAAGTACGGCGAAGGTTCCGGGAACTTCAGAGGCTCAACATCTTATGCGGAATATAAAGTATATAACGTAACTCGTCCTTCCGCCTGTACGCACCTACGATACCAATTTTACTTACTCACTTGTAAACTAGGCTATAATAATCATAGTAAAATAATTTAATCCTCAATCAATTCAATACGGCAGAAATTGAGACACAAACTTCCTTATTAGACCTATGCTACATAAATTGAACACGAATTAAAACAATCAACGTTAAACATTCAAAATTCCATTTCGTCAAATATGATGATATGATATCTTGGGACAGCTCACATAACGCTATCTGATACCAAACTAAGTAGAGCTGGTACTATGGCAACCAGACAACTGATTATCATACTTATATATTTTCTAAATACTATAGATAAATAACACTAAGACACAGAATAAACACAAAGTTTTATCCTGGGTGGGGATCGAACCCACGACCTCTTGCGTAGCAGTCGGATACACTCCCACCGCGCCACAGAGGCAGTCAAATAACCCAATAATTACATTTGCCGTGTAATGCTGTGTTGTAAGTACAAATACTGCATTCCACCTAATTAATTATTAACAATAATAAACTTGTTTACATCATAACGAATTGTATTCCGATTCGATCGAGCTATTAAGAGTGTTTATTCGAGATCTTTATGTGATATATTGGTTTCTTAATCGAATAGGCAGCTAGTTTGTTTAACTAATTGTGATACAAAGTATCTAATAGCAATTGTGTATTAATAGGCAGACACATTCTTTGTTAAATAACTTGAAAAATAACAGTTTTTATGATAAAATCTGCTCAAAATTACTCGTTTGAACAAATGCTATTCAAGAAACAAGACAAGACAAGGTGTGAACAGAGTTGTGTGTAAACATAAAGTGTCAGAGAGACGTAGGTTTTTATTTATGGACGGCCTAACAGAAGTCAGGAGCAAGCAGGACCTGAAAACGTTAACAACTAAAGTCCATAATTTTAATAGTACAGTCACGCTCAGAACGTAGCTTGCGTTTGTTTAACAATGATGTTCACATACAGTTACTGCTTAAATTAAACGTGCTTGCATTATGGACACTGTATAAGTAATTAGTCAAGCGTCTGTAGTTTTAATCTGTGAAACTGTGCGATTAGGTAATTTTATATGATAGGTAACTACCGTAGTTCGAGACTGTTATAACGTATAGTTTTATTTGCCGTGTCCGTTTTTTTATACATTCTAATTCGTCATGAGAGTTTCGTCTGTCCTAATGCCCACGTTTCAACACACTACCCATATATTGGCAATTGAATGCAAAACTCATACTTGTAATCAAAACTTGGCCAATTCAGTGGCAGTATCACTGCATTATGCATGTGGACTGAGCACCAACTCACTGCAAGGACGAACCCGAAATGCAATATCGGTGCGCATACTCATAACATCGTAAACTGTATCTATAATAATAACTGTATGTAACAGTAATCGTAAATATGTATTTAAATAATAAACACTTTTTACTGAATGAACGTACATAGGTACTATTTAAAAATCTATAATCATATAAAAGTTTCAAGCTGCAACACATCATACACTAAATCTTAATAAAAATGACTTAAAAACCTAAGGGACCGTCTCCACGGGCGAGAGAATCGCGGCGATTCCGCTCTTCTATCGTCAGGTAGTCTACACGAATGAGCGATTATTCTGCCAGTGTATCATGATCGTCACTTTTTAGAGGTGGAATGCCTTGCGTTTTCGCGTTGAGCGCGCGGCGATACATTGACGTTTCTCACGCACTCATCGCAACGCCGCTGCGGTAAAATCGCTATGTGGAGACACGTTCTAAGAGTTTTATTGACATAGATGGCACGACGATAATACCGCCGAGATTCTCTCGCCCGCCGAGATTCTCTCGCCCGTGAAGATGTTCCCTTAGTTATTGACAAGTAAAAGGTACTTTATGGGCAGGAGATGTCAGTTAGCGTCAACAGTAGAAATTCCACCCCCACCGGGGTTAAACGTTGTAATAATTTGTAGGTGGAAATTGGTCGACTTTTTATCTCGATAAGAAATACCCACGCGAGCTCAGCCGTGGGAAGCAGCTAGGATCTGTATAAAAATACCGAAACAGGTATTTTACTCAATTTACTAACATCAAGTCTAGTCCATCTTATTTTATCGGCTTAATCATTCCGTACTGAACATCTTAATCAAAAGGAAAACGTAAAGTGTGTAATCGACCCTGCACAATCAAGCTCTACAATATAAAATTGTGAAATTTAAGTTCTATATTCTAGAGCTAGATAATGCGAAATCTAATCTCAATAAAAAAATCTATTTAGACTACTCTACCCGCCCCACCGCATCCCCCGTTGCTAATAAATATATAGCATGCTAATCTTCTCGTAGTTGCAGAACGTACAAATTTTGTTATAGAGAAAGGATGAAATAAAATCTAAAAAACCCACGACCGAAAGAAGGTAAATATACGAAGAAATATGTTGGAGTTGCCAATAGCTACTGCTAAATAAACTGAAATATTTCTATGATGCATGCACAGAATGGCAGCCCCCGACGAATTTCCCAACCGTCTTTGTGACTGTCGAGAGTAAAAAAAGACCACAAAAAGACCTCAATGCGGATTATTTAATTTAATGAAAGGGACTGTTTTGCCTTCGTTTTGGTCTTACGAGTACAAGCCACACCGCCATACACCAGTCAGTTTGATTCCGATAGTACGGTACCCATCTCATAGCACCCTCGTCTACCTTCATTGCGGCACCTACTTCTGCTTCACACATACAAATAAAGCCACTAAAAATAAAAACAGTTAAGATAAAAGTATTAAATGTACCGTAAAGTAATTAAAAAATGCTATTTAAATTCAGCTCTAAGGTTAAACGCAAAATGCATCTTTAACTACGGCCTTGACGGGTCTATAAAAATAATTACCTGTTAAACTGTCGGCAAGAGATAATGCAAATAGATAATATAGATCCTAAGATAATCATTGTATTGAGCAATGAATAACTTGATTTATACACGCATAAATTCAAGCAGACAGTTAACGATTGAGTATAATTTTAACGATAAAGATATTAGAATTATGTCGGGATATCAATAAAATGATGATAGCGTGTAGAGGCAATTTGGCCCCATAAAAGTCGAATGTATTCATCAAAACAAAAACAATAGGGTACAATAGAAATAATAATGAAATTCGCAGTCATTCCCCTTCGGCCCAATTCCGTCACAACCCTCGCAATCGTTGGGTGAAATAAATGGTGCACGAAAAATTTATGTCGTCAGCAATTCTTTTCGGCCCAGATTTTGTTAGCCGACTTCCTAACACCCTGCCTTCCCTTTGTCAAAGCAATTCCTTAACTAGTACACCCTTTAATATATCAACTTTCTGGAGGCCTTTTAGGGCCTTTTACGGGCTCAAATGCCTTTGTGGTCGGAAAATTAAGTTCTTTGAATTGATAAAGCATGTCACGCCATGTGATGTATGACTTACAAGCTCTTTTTGGCTTTTTAATCTATAGAGAGTAGAAAATAAAATTAAATCTATATTAATATTAAATAGCTAAAGAGTTTGTTTGGTTGAATGTGATAATCTCAGATCTGAATTTAAAAAAAAAATTAGTGTTCGTTAGCCTATTTATCGAGGCAGGCTAGGTTACATAACATCACCCTACGACCAATAGGAGCTGAACATTAATGAAAAATGTTGCAAAAATGGGGAAAACTTACTCAGACTAAACTTAGTCTATGTAACTTCCCCCTTTTTGGCAACATTTTTCGCGGGTCAGCTAGTCACACTATCACACTAATATTATAAAGGCGAAAGTTTGTGAGTATGTGAGTGTGTATGTTTGTTACTTCTTCATGTCTAAATGGAAGGAGCGATTTTAATAAAATTTTGTATGGAGTTAGCTGATACTTTGTATTAACACATAGGCTAATAAAACGCGGGTAACAGCGTGGGGCACAGCTAGTTAGTTATAAAAAGACTTTTGCAGTTAAAGGATAACTGTCAAAACACAAGCAAATTTTAAATATCTGGGGATAGATTGTTCTGCTATTAAGACATGACACGACACAATCCCCACAACTATCAATCGTACCTAAGTGGTTTAAGTAGGTATTTTTTGCTAAATACATCAAATGGTTCCCTTGTAGCTTTACTTTTAAAATTCCTCTCATATTTGCCGTAATAACAACTGCAAGTTACCCTACATGCTCGGGTTTCTTTCATAATAAATTTCAAGACGTTCTGTAATTAAAAACTAGTTCAAATATGCGGTATGTGTGCTCTGTTCCCGCTGTGTCAATATTATGTGAGTGTATGTGTGTGTGTGTGACTGACGTTCAAATAAGCAACTTGTACCCCGAGCTCCAACCTAATTTTTAATCGTACTTGTGGACACGTGACACTAAATAAACGAAATTGTGCGTTCCCACTGTTAATAGTTTGGTAAATTAATAGATACTTACATATTTTTAATGAAATATATGTCTGGCCTGTTGGTCTAGTGGTTAGTGACCCTGACTGCTAAGCCGTAGGTCGTGGGTTCGATCCCCACCTAGGATAAAACTTTGTGTGATGAGCACAATAGTTTATTCTGTGACTGGGTGTTATTTATCTATAATATGTATGTATTTAGAAATATATAAGTATGTTTTTCAGTTGTCTGGTTACCATAGTACAAGCTCTGCTTATTTTGGGATCAGATGACGTTGTGTGAGTTATCCCAAGATATTCTTATTATTATTATACATAAAATGAAATAAAAGTGATTTGATGATTGATTGCGTTGATACTTAATGTAAATAGTAACAAAGTCCATTTTCTATTCACCTAAAAAAAAATGCTATTGGAACGGTGTACTTCGTTAAGTTAATAAACTTAGCGAAGAACACCGTTTCAATAGCAATTATTTTTTATGAGCTCGTGTTATAGTTTTGATCAGTTCATTATTACAATAGTAATATGAATGGATATTAATACAAATAATAGGTACTTATTATAAAAACAAAGGTACCTATGTACCCACTAGTGTAACACAGTAGAAACCACACCATGACCTAAAAACACAGACCGCGATACAAACTAATACAATAAGAACAAAAGGCATTTGACCGTCACTAAGAATAGTTCCAAAGACGGTGAGTTATAAAAGGAAACAGTTCCCGAAACGCCGCCGTATGCAGTTGTGTCACACACGGCCCGCGCTGCATACACGCATGTTTACCCGTTGCTTTTAATTATCCATGAGTCGTAAATCTCGAGGCGTAGCGCTGCATTACCTTAATGTACATACACTTGATAAATCTCTAACACGAAGCCACATGCTAACATTATGTCATACAAAATATTATGAAACGAGCAAACTACACATAGTATACAACGACAAGCTGTTATGCTTTAAGAACTGGTTATCCGAACAAGCGTGCATTAAGAGACCTATACCAGCGCTTTTTTTATCTCGTTCACCGATAAAACTGACGGAGGACATCTGGTGTCGAGCATGGCTTCAAGTGTCGTAACTTAAAAAAAAACTTATCATATCAGGGTTGGAAGTAAAAACCTCGTGTTGTCGTTCAATTATCTCATTGGATACATCGATTACAGTTGTATAAAATTATGAACAGTTACGGTTTAATTCATGATCATGTGAATATCCATAGCGCTGTGGGCGGTAGCGTCGTAAACGACTAGGACTGAGTCACGAACACTAGTAAATACACTGTGAATATGCACATCGTTGACGCGAAGATGGCCCACTCGTCGCCTTGCGCACCTCGCGTTGAAGAATCGGTACCAATTAGGAAGTGCTGGGGTGCACAGCAGGCGGCACATCGAGGTCGTCGTACGAAAGCTGGCACACTGCCAAGTCGCCTCCGACTCTTCTATAATTTTAACAATTTGCACTTAAATCCCACCCCGCACTGGGATGTGGAATAACTAGGCGCACAGTCAAATTAGGCACACAGCCCAGTTGCCAATTCGAACTTTAAAATTAACTTTATTTTTTGCAATTTAGGATAGGGATAAAAATTCACAATCGCTGGTAATATAAGATGTACATAGGTTGACACTTCCGAAATGGTTGAGTAGTCGACAGAGCTCGTGTTATTGTTTTGGTCAGTTCATTATTATTATGTCCTTAGGATTGCTAAACACAACCGCAATCCTAAGTTTCTGAAGAAGCTGAAACAACCGATAACAATCCTAATTTTTGAAATATCTGTGATAGTCGTAGAGGTAAGAAT
Organism: Herminia tarsipennalis; assembly: GCA_945859575.2. NCBI lineage: Eukaryota > Metazoa > Arthropoda > Insecta > Lepidoptera > Erebidae > Herminia > Herminia tarsipennalis. The sequence continues at coordinate 13,482,531 of OX243836.2, read as the reverse complement.
ATCTTGATATATTATAACTAATCAGTTACTGTATTGTCTATATTAATACATATTATAAAGCTGAAGAATTTGTTTGTCTGGTTGAACACGATAATCTCAGAAACTACTGGGTTGAACTGAAAAAATCTATAATTGTTGGATAGCCCATTTATCGAGGAAGGCGATATATTATCACGCTACAGCCCATAGCAGCATCAATGAAAAATGTTACAAAAACGGGGAAAATTTACGCAGACAAAGTTGCGCAGGTCAGCTAGTACCTATAATATAAATTAGAACAAAACAACATTTGTAACAAAAATGTTGTTAGTCATATCCTTTCAAAAACTTTTGATGGGAGAACCAGAACTGTTAGTAATATCCGTTTACTGTTAATTGATAAATAATACTTACCATATTAGATACATGTTTATTTTGACATGTATCTGAAGATCATGGGTGTCATTCAATCTGCATTCGTCGAGTGGCTACATGTTAACATAATACTTGCTCAAAGTCGATGAAAGCATAATTGAAACTCGAGCTTATGCTGCGTTCGATTAGTGCAAATGACCGAGCGCCTCTCTGTAATGTTCTCGCCAAAGGTTCTCGCCTTACTGTACATAATGTTAATCCCGGCTGTCCAAGACCCGTATTAATTGTGATTATATCAACGCACTGTGTAACGTACGTAGGTACCACATCAATTTTATTAATTTCTTTTAGATTGTCGTTTGTGTTGGATTGACAACATTTACCAGACAAATGTAATCGTAAACAATTATAAAAACATAATGTTTTTATAATTGCTAGACTTTTGATTATTTATGTATCCTTTACTCGTAGTAACTGTAGGTAGCATAGCAATTATAGTTTATGTGTGTCCTCCTTGTCTGAATTCATTTCAAATGTATAATCGAGTAATTGAAAACGGGAATGTTCATTCAGTTGATTTGTTTATAGAGCTCAAGCACTGTCATTAAAGACTCTTATAACTTTATGTATTATTAGTAGTACCTATCCAAGAAAACAAGCAGGATATAAGATATACTTAAATATATACTTGGTTTTCGTTTACATTACATTACGCAGATTAAGGTCGTGTTTCCTTAACAGCACAATGACTCGATGTAACAGGACCTGCCTATTAGCGCAGATGACTTGCCGCTTTAGTAGGTCTCAGTCCTACCATCAACCATCGTATACATGAGACCCCACCGAAACTGCATCATAACCAACCTTAATAATGACGGTAACACATCACCGAAAAAAACGATGTCACTTATTGTGGGCAGTGAGATATATTATCCACGTGCGAGCGCATACAAAGTTTCCATTTAAAAAAATCTGTTGCATTTAATTTCAAATGAGCTCTTTTGACTCTTAAGAAAACAGAGTCCTAATATAAACAAATATATTCAACGGTATAATGGGTTCGGTAATGACTCGTCATTTAAAACGGGTTGACTCTTTCGTTACAGACTAAGAACAAAGGTTCTTGCCACGCTCCTGTTAATTCCTCGACACTTTCCCAGTGCAGTGATGTTAAAAAGGAAGTCACGGTCCAAGGTTCGTTGCTCCACACGCCTTAATAACCTCTGGCACATACGAAAATGAAAGTCTAGCAGTGCTTAGAAGAAAGTATGCACGCTTATCTTGTTGCTGTGAAAAACAACAAATAGGTACGTTAACCGCATTTTCATGGTCGATCGTTGGTATAACTGGGACAGTTAATATGGCGTGAAGACAACGTTGTCGATGCGGGTGTTAATGTAATATAAGTAATAATATTTGAAACTGTAAAATTAAGATAAAAAAACGTACCTCTTATCTAGCTCTCCATTTTCTCTGTTCGCGGTTTTATCACTACGGACTAACATATACTACATTATGACAAAATAAACTATTTACATAAATTATTACAATATTGACAACATATTTTAAAACTACATTAATACAACTACTACAATGGAAGAGAAAACTTAGATAAATGATTAAAAAGAGTTCTGTCTCCTTAAATGCATCGTAACTTTTGGCAAATTTTAAAATATCATTAAGCACCCACTTTCAAAATCCATAATTTTTTAATATAGCGTTAATAAAATATTTTTGACTTTATTACCCTATTTTATGATAATGTGGCATTCATTTTGTTATAAACTCAAATTTTGTGGTTATACTTTTTTTTTTTTAGTTTTACCTAATTGTGTAGGTACTTATTTTGAATTTATTTAATACCTATAAGTAGGCATATACAGCTGGCATTTGTACAAATGCCTGCAAACTACGTAACAATATGCAAATTTTAATTACGTGTTATGTAGGTACTGTTAATAATGACTTCCGTAGAATGTATTTAATGAATCGAAAATGATAATAAAAATGTATAAACTGTGAAAAAAGTAAATTGCATTAAATTTAAACGACAATGTCGGTACTTAATCGTCGTTTAAAATGTACTGATACGATGAACAAAAGTTGCGATTTTATGACTATAGAGATTGTTTTTATTTCACTTTTAGTTACCGCAGACTTTCACCTTATATTTTGCAAATTGAACTTTCTTCGGGAGCTGATATAAGACATCCATCATAAAATTGATTGTCATCACAACTTGAGCAAAATCAACAATAGACGTAATTTGCAATTCTAAAGATATTATAGCGTATGCTATGTCGTGGGTACCTATAACTTTTTTTGTGAAGGATAAAGTGTTTTTCGATTCCGTGATGTTTACAACTAACTAGGTAGTAAACACATTTAAACTTTCGCGTTACATGTTTATAACTATTTATTATACGGGAATTAACGCGCATTGTTTACCCTAAAATTGCTTGACGTTTCGACCAGGTAGATGAAGATTCATCGGCCTGACGGAGTCTTAACTTCGCTGCGACAGTCCGCTTGCGACCACGGCCGGTGCAACCTGGTCGAAACGTCAAGCAATTTTAAGGTAAACAATGCGCGTTAACTCCCGTATATTAAATAGTTATAATTAACTAGGTACTACTGCTGGTGTCAAACTTTGAATCAGCAAACTGGGGTAGCGGAACCTAAACATTACTTAAGTAGGGGAGCGAGGGGCTAGTAGTAATACGAGTAAGAAGTAACAGCTTAAAATTACTCTACAAGTATCAAATATTTACTTTCAAATATTTTTTAATTTACACATAATTAGCTCCTTATCTGTTGGGGGGTTAGTTGTTACATGCTACTTTCAAAAAAAGTTTTTAATACAAGCATTTGTTATAAATTTATGCCCAATGAATATTCTAATTAATACCTGAATAGATTTTATCTCGTTTAAAAGTTCTTTATCATAAAAATAGCCAATATCTGCATTGAAAAAACGAAAAATTGACACAACCAGTCATCCGCTCCCCTGCTTATTATAAAGTACCTATAGGTTAGGTAAGACAGGCATAGGGACGTTTACGTGCTGTATTTATTTCAGTTTTGTCACCAGCATTCGCTTTAAAGCTCCAATAAATTTAACCTATTTTTCTAATAAGAATGTCAAAAATTAAATACTTAAAACTAATACTTTTTAATTATTTAATTTTTTGGCATTCTTAATTGATATTCTTTTAATGAAACGATGATTTTTTAATAGCTCATGCCATCAATACAAGTAATTTATATAGAGTAGAGCAAGACTAACATAAATACCTAAAATAATCCCCTAGTCCAACGAGTCCAACATGATTTGTATGACAGGCAATCAGACTTAATAGTATGTCAAATGGAAACTTCGCCAAGCTGTCAGCTAAGTAACCTTAATATACTCAATATAATGTAAAATAGAATTTACTTTTTATCTTTGCGGAAATAATTTTGTTAGTGACGAGACTTTGACGGCCTATCTTTCTTTTGTGCTAACGCTATTATATATTTCAATTCATTTCAAATATCCAATGTCCACACGATCAGAGTATTTACACTAAACTAACAATTAACCAGTAGCGATAAAGCACCAGTTACCTGCTGTATGTAATCGATTTAAATTATCCATTTAAGTATCGCCGTAGATGGCAACTTGTTTTGCCTTTACTTTGAAACTTCAACTTGAATTGTTGTGCTGAGAGCCTTAGTTGTAGACGTGCAACGTTCCAATACGTGCTCATCTGTGCAAATATGTCAGACTAGTATGATGCCGATACCCAACAATAGTGCAGGCTACGCACGGTGACCATGATATTATTTCAAAAATAGAATGAATATTCAATATAAACGATTAATGCAATAAACAATATATATTCGATTTGACAAGTTGATTCTCTATAAAATATTTTACTCTACAATAAAATCGATTGAAATATAAAACACTAGCTGTCCCGCGCAACTTCGTCTGCATAAATTTTCCCCGTTTTTTAAACATTTTTCATTGCTGCTCTGCTCCTATTAGTCGTAGCGCAATGTTATATAGCCTATAGCCTTTCTCGATAAATGGGCTATCCAACAGAAAAAGAATTTTTCAAATCGGACCAGTAGTTCCTGAGATTAGCGCGTTTAAACAAACAATAATATTAGTATAGATTTAACGAAAAATAGGGAGAAAATAGGCTCGCAGTTTTCGACCATTTCTAATTTCACGCTTCGATCGCAAATCAGGACCAACAAATTCGTTTGCAATGGGTCCCCTTCAATTTAAAACGAATGAATTTTCTAATGTGAACCAAATGGTAATGGTAACGCAACGTTACTTTTAACAAGATGAGATTATAATATCTAAAAAATCTTTTTAATATGAATTATTAGAAAGATAATAGTTATAGAGAGGTCAGGTTAAGAAAAAGATTGAAGGTCTAGTTGTTGATCGTGGCCGTAATATCGTGCAACGTCACTGTAATCAAGCTATGTCATTTCAAGCGTAGGGTTCGCCGTAGAACGCAAGTGGACAACTCAGTAGCCTGGAGCTAAACCTGTACCCATTAGTGAGTGCCTAGCCGCAAAAACAACAGGGAACGAATCGGGAATGCGCCCTGGATCTGCCTCAGACCTGTGTTGCTAGATACGAAAGATTATCCTTGACTGCTGTAAAATTTGGTTAATTGAGTTTATAGCATTCATGTCCTTGCACGGTCATTATTTCGATCGATTTTTAGGTACCACCATGAAAATTGCTCGAGAATTATAGATTACAGAAATTCTAAATTCAATTTTCGGTAGTTGCGAAAAAGTCTTCTACAATTTTTAAACCAGTACAAATAAATAAAGTCTCGTTGAAATAATAGAGACTACAAAATCCCTTTCTCTTTGATGGCCCTGTCATAGTATGTTGAAACACTTTATTTTCTACCATTGTTAAATCATAGTAACCATAACATTCAACGATGAAGTATTGGAGCTAAGAACATTTGCAGATAGTAGTCGGTCACTATTAATTAAAACATCGTTGCGTTAATCGAGATAATAAGCCAGCATATTAATAATATTTATACAAAAAAGAAAACAGCAGCGGTAAACATTCAAAAATCTATCTACAACAGAATCAATGGCAGGTAGCTAATGGTTATAATGGTCTATATTCTTATCAGTATGTTTGTGGCTACCTGTTAATAACCCACCGTTTGCCCGAGGTTCTCGCATCCAACTTATCTGCGATGCTACGTCCGCAGTGTATAAATAATTTTTATACCCTGGCATCACGATAGCGTTTCCATTAGGTAGTGAAATAGCACTCGTCTCCGCAAGGACCTCATTTACGATGAATAGCTATCCGATCATGAACAATCCGGTTTTATGGTTTAATTACGCGTTCTTGAACGTAAGTTACACATTGTTTCGTATCTAAATGTGTACATGCTGTGAATAACAGCCTGAATGCCTTTAAGTTTTCGCGGAAGATAGAAGGACCGTTTTTACTATGGATATACCACAGAGTGCAAAATAGGAAAGGTTTTATAAAAACCCGTAGAATGTTTCTGGCACCAAAAATATGGCCGTAATATCCTTTTTATCAGGTGTTTCCACGCCATTCTGCACATACACAGTTCCAGTGCCGTATAATGAAAGCCTGCTTTCCTGTTGTTATTTTTATTAATATTTATTTTTCGTAAATAGCTATCGTTACAGTTAAAATACATTACATCACGTCGTATTCTAGTTTAAGGTTATCAACGAACAACCCGCTTCGCACCATGCCGATTGCTACAATATCCTTGCTGGTCACTGAGTGTAACATTTTATACGTCAAGTCATGGCCTGCTCTGCATAATAAAGGGTTGTTTTGATAAAGAATCGAACGATTACTCAACGAATTACCTAGACTAATCGGAAACGTACGAATGAATCAATCCGATGTTCCCATACATCGTGAATCGTGAGACCGTTCAGAATCCAGTGAAGTGAATGACCAATTACATGTGAGGGCGGATGTGCGTCGGCGATTCCACTCGAAATGTAATCTAAAGGCGCCATTACCTTCACGTGGCTCCGGACGGCTCATCAGCTACGTAATTCACGTAATAAAGGCAATCTGTTGACACTCGCCGCCCTTTACTCCGAACAAATTGTCCACTAGATCTTCGATCAAATTCTTTCACTGCTTCATATTGAATTCAATCTTTACTTCGCTACTATTGTGGTACCTAGTATTCCATCGGAGTTGACTCATAATGAGTAGTTAGGTTCTCGTTTTTATCGTTTTATTTTAACCTTCGCAGCGACGGACATTCCTGTTAGTTTGTCAGGTACTCATCATCATATTTCAGCTCTGTTAATTATTCTATTGATAGTTTACTGGTGTAATAGATCACTTACTTGTGCTGTAAACCCAGTCATATAATATTCGCAAATAATGACTTTGAACTATCCATGCTCAGATGTAAATCGACTTGGTCGGAGTAGTGCTTCCAGGAATTTGCTAATGTCATCTCGTTTAGAATTCTTGGTAAAACCGCGTTGATTTTATAAGCTCCTCTGTTCTATGAAAATTAATTAGTAACTAATAATTTACTGAAGGGTTTCATAAAAGTGGTTTAATGTTATGGATCATTACTATTCAATTATTTCTTATAACATAATGGGAGTAATAAGGATAATAATTACGAATTATGAAGGAAGGCTATACGGCTGCCATAATGAGGTTTAATGATGACGGTCAATATAGAGAGTACATTATTTGGTGAAGTATAATTTAGTTAAGTGTGTATTTGACCGCATTTATATAGCGTGGTCCTACACTCTACAGGCATACAGTGCATGGAAGTAGAACGACCTCGAAGGACGACGCGGTGGCGGCGCGCGCGCATTGTACTCGCCGCAGTTGCGCTATATCCGCATAACTCGCATGACCGCCCTGCGCGGCTAATTAAAGTTAAGTTGCTACTCAGAATTGCTAACATCGAAATGTTTTTCTGCTTCGTAGACTCTTAATCTGCAAAAATATGTAGGTAATGGCGTTTACTCAAAAAAAAATCGGTTAAAATTATATTTAATCCACAGAGCAAATCCATTAATGGACCAGCATCTTTTACTTTCGAAGATACTGCAATAAGTACGATAATGAAAGCCGACTAGTTGGGAAAGTCGAAATCAGACCATATTAGTATTAGGCGATTAGTCGGCAAAAATTGCTAACTAGCCGGCATATCACTTTAATTATAATATGCATAAGCATAATAAAAGATGAGGTGAGTGAAATGAAATTGTAACCCTTTTACTTAATATTTTGTAGTATGTACAATTCTTCACGGGGGTTAGCGAGATGATTTTAAGTATTTACTTAAAGGATTGCTTAATATTGCGACCGATCTATCGTGGTCACAAGACTCAACTTGTGACTAAAGTCAGTGCAACCCGGCCTAAAACATCAGGCGATTTATAGGATAAATACTAGAGATGAAATGGATATCCGGTAACAATCATCGGACATAAGGACCAATTCGGAAGAGCCCACCTTTTCAAACACAATAAAAACTTTTCAAATAGCTCCAGCTGGCTTCGCGTAATCGGTAGACATTAGAACCTTCTCCTTTTTGAAGTTGCTACTAGTACTGTCGGCATAATAGTGCTTAGTAATTTTTAGTTACCTTATATTTATTGTTGAAGTCAGACTTAATTTTTTTGTAAAAAAGTTTTTATTCTTACTTTTTAGTGTATTGCTTTGTAGTTGATATAAGTTACAATTAATATATTTTACAAAATGTTGCGTTTTCCGATACAAAGCCGTTGATTTTTGAGGAGTTTACCTGATACTAGACTATCAGTTCCATTACATGATTTGATGGAGGCGAAGTATCAGGTATCGAACACGGTACTCAGATCGCAACCAGTAATATTTATTATTGAATAGTTCCGGGCGTCATTTGTGGTCTTCATCATCAGTTCCATTTCACTCAATTGTGCTTTTTAAGTTTAAGTGCACGCATTACAACAAAATATATCCAAATTACTATGGCCTTATTTATTTGAAGAGTTACTAAGATTTATCCAAGATCTCATCATCAGATCCAAACTTTGATGACAATGAGACCAATCTGAAAGTATCCCCTTTCAAACACAAAAATATCAACGATTTATTCAATTCAAATTGGTCCAGCCGTCAGCCGTGTAATCAGGTAACAAACTTTAAAAAAAATACAGTCGAATCGAAATCCTCCTTCTTTTTGAAGTCGGTTGAATAAATATCTAAAACACGTCACGGGTGTGGTCACGGGTGTGTTCAGTCGACCCGTGACCACGATCGGTGCAATTCGATCGAAACGTCAGGTAAATAAAAGGTTCGTACCTTTAAATAATTCACGCGATTAAGTCCCAAAATATATCTAATATAAAATAAGCTCGTTAGTAAATAAACCGTTGTAATAATAATAAATAGTTAAATCATTTTCTGAATAATAGGCGCAAACATAACTAGTAAAATCACAGAATAGGTAATAGGTACTACCTAGTACTTACGTAGGTACATAGTTTAATTTGTTACTTATAAATAAACACACAATAATGTAAGTACTTTTTCGAATTTAAGTACCTAAACTAAATCTAATAAGTACCTACCATACATATTTCAAGAAGAATAAACAATAAATCAATTCAAATAACATTACAAATTACTTAATATATAGAACACAGTTTAATACCTTTAAGCTTTTTATACTGTTTTCATAATAAGGATAAAATTTCTTATATCCAATGAAATATTGCTTTAACAAATGTACCATTACAAACAGATATCGCTTACCGAATAACCGTGCAATCAATGACCGATTCAGGAAACTATGGCATTCCAACGTTCAGTTGAGTCACTTGATGGTCGCCGTCGCGGACACGAGCCGGGCCTTTTAAACCTCAATCAAACGTCTTCGCAAAACCATCGCCTATTTGCGGACAAGTAATAATTGCCCATAATTCTCGGAAGAATTTTAAATGAAATACCATTCCTGCGTTACTGCGTCTACTATCTATTTATTAGATGGACAGTTTAGATTTCCTTGTCCTTATCCATACGTGATTAATAAGTAAATGATTTAGATTAATCACAGATTAGAAGAAGAAGGTGTATTAATCAGGTAACAAGTATTTGGTTCAAAAGATGTATAAGGTTAATTTTACTTGAGATTGGTACATTTATTAGGGTATTAGGCGATCTTTAATAAATACTAGCTGTCCCGCGTTACTTCTTCTGCGTAATTTTTCCCAGTTTTAGCAACATTTTTCATTGCTGTTCCGCTCCTATTGGTCATAGCGTGATGTTATATAACCTATAGCCTTCCTCGATAAATGGGCTATCTAACAGTAAAATAATTTTTCAATTCGGATCAGTAGTTATTACCGCGTTCAAACAAATAAACAAACTCTTTAGCTTTATAATATTAGAATAGAATAATGATTTTGAGTACCTACTAAAATGATGAACCTATTGAACTTGCATTAGTTCATTAGCATTAGAGTTAGGGTAGATACTAAACTGGGAAAAGTCAGTACCCTAACTTTTCGAAAATTGCTAGCATAGTTACAATTAGCATAAATAGACTAAAAACAAACATTTATGAATTCCACAAAGGTCTGTTCTGTGCGGGAATCGAAACCGCAACTTCTGTAGTCAGATATACGTGTATTCAATCTCTTGATCTGCCAGTGGGAGAATCTGCAACACCCTGGCTCTCTCTGGCTAAGAAAAACAAACACGTAAAACCTTCATTCATACACAACATTTTCATATTATGAATGTATGAGACAAGTTCAGATATTCGAAAAATATGCTCCGGTATTTCTAGCTGCATCATAAAAACAAACAAATAATACACACTAAAATCATATTCTGGGCATTACGATGGTACGAGGGTCGAATCGGGAATGTTGAGCAACACGACGTTTGGGTAATGTAATAAGGGCGTAAGATAAAATATGTAGGTCAGACGTTTTGGCAAATAGGACGCTATTCAACACAGATTCCATAAGTCTACATGCATTGTACGACACCACCTTGGAAGTAACATTTTCAACAGGACTTTAAATTTCGTAGCAACTGCGATTTAGCATGTAGGTAGTTAATTTAAATCATAAATTTCTAATAAAAAGTGGAAACTTTCAAAAGGGATATTGTTTAGCTGTTAAAAAAAAAATGCGAACGCTTTTGGAGACCTCTAAACATAAGTCATCACGTCATCACGTCGATTCCATCTCGTAAATCAACGATGAACCTAACGAATCTCTAAATTTCTACAATCGTTCTCGGTAGGTATCTTGTTTTTTTTTGTCTCTTTCAAAATGATAAATTTTGTTATATTACCTATAAGTAAAAATAATCAAAGAATTAAAAAACGAAATTAATTTATAAGTAGTATAGTCCTCGTTCATTTTACATTCCGTTTCGCCCAAGCCCCCGTTATCGGTCATTTGACGAAGTAGTTTAGCCATAGCTTTTTAGATCAGTAAGCAAATCACAAACCGGACATTAATGTTTAGATTACCTTTGGATGTGTGGACATTTTTATTTTTATTAGTTTTATTATCTATTTCATGTTTCTATTTATTTGATGACCCATAGAAATCCGTTTATCAGAAAAGAGGTTACAGGCGTAATATGCACCTGGAACTAAACTTTATTTAGGATTTTTTTCACTATGCCTTCATATGTTTTTTGAAAAAAACATTGATTTCAGAAGTAATGTTTTACCGTTGCTACAGTAACTTTCTGTAAAGCTGTTTCCCCTGGCGAAGGTAGTGGATCGAACTTGAAGAAAACATGTCATCCCTGTTCTTCTTGATACCGTGGAAATAGTAGAGACAACGAGGATGTACTTTAGTATACACGTGTTGGTAGCTACACCAATCGAGATAACATCTTCGCCGTGCAGAAAAACGTTACAGAGATAGAGCGATAAATTGCTGTTACTCGCTTGTTAACAAGCGAGTAAGCAATTTCTCACTATGTGACAGTCCAATGTACTACAAACAAACACTTACCCTACATTCAGACGTTAACATGCTCCTACTAAATAGTTATGACCAACAAAATTAGCAATACTTTCAAACGAAGAATTCATTATACTATTCAAATTATATGGTATGGTAAAGTAAATAAATAATTACTGGCTTTTGAAGGTAGCAGGCGCCGCATTGCACATAATGTACGCATGCACGTACGAGTATAATCATATCTAAGTGAAAGTGCGCACTACAATATGACCAAATGCCGCAACCGTACGCAACTTGAATACGTTTTCTGAAATTACACATATTGGAAACTAATCGAGGCCCTCCTCCATTAAAATTCTAACTGTTCGTAGCGTGTTTGTTGATACTGGTAGCTAGCTGGTTAATTTGCTACGGATATCTTTGAATTTGTAAATATTGCAGTGTAATTATTAATTAACTCATATTTTTTTACAAAATAAGGTGACAAAAAATTTCCTTGGAAAATACAAAAGCATAATTATAGAAATAGACGCAGAGATGGCAATTAAAAAACCGAACAAGTGCGAGTCGTACTCGTTCACCGAGGGTTCCGTACAAATTTGTAGTTACATATTATAAACTAGCTGACACGCGCAACGTCGTATGCGTAAATTTTCCCCGTTTTTGTAACATTTTTTATTGCTGCTCCGCTCCTATTGATTGCAGCGTGATGTTATATAGCCTATAGCTTTCCTCGATAAATGGGCTACCCAACAGAAAAAAGATTTTTTCAATTCGGACCCGTAGTTCCTGAGATTGCCGCGTTCAAACAAACTCTTCAGCTTTATAATATTACTAACATTTAAACTTTCGCGTTGCATGATTATAACTATTTATTATACGGGAATTAACGCGCATTGTTTACCTTAAAATTGCTTGACGTTTCGACCAGGTTTGTGTTCTGCAATTGCCGATTGCAGAACACATACTGCAATCGAACACCAATCACTGGATTGAGTTTCATCGTCCACAAACCCTCTCCACAGATCGCCATTTTTATTCACGAATTGTGCGTGAAGCGATTGAAATTAAAAAACATAAAACTTTCAATCTGGAAGCGGGCTTCAAACTATCCGTGACGTGGAATCCAGTGATTCGTAAAACACAACCTCGTATTGTTTCGCAGTCGGTTAACATGGACAAAATCAGTGTAGTGTGCAGTGACCCTAACTTTTCGAGAAGTAAAAAAGTGAGGGTGGATGAAGATTCATCGGCCTGACGGAGTCTTAACATCGCTGCGACAGTCCGCTTGTGACCACGGCCGGTGCAACCTGGTCGAAACGTCAAGCAATTTTAAGGTAAACAATGCGCGTTTATTCCCGTATAATAAATAGTTTATAATATTAGTATAGATAAGTTCAGGAATCGAGTCTCACAGTTTTTCAAAGACTATATTTTAATGATTTAAGTTTTCAGACTTTTTCCTATACTTGTAGTATAAGATGTAGTATAGATTTCATATTTCTAGGTTAACAGAACATAAAAAATAAAAATTGAAAATGTCGAAGTGTAAGTTTTTGCGGTTTAAACGGTCGTATCTTTTTTACGTTGACTTAGAAGTTTACTTTTTTACAGCTTCAAGGGGCTGGAGACCTAAATACATGATTATAATTTCAACTCGACGCATTCCAAGATAAAGGGTCTTGACAGACAAACGGGCGGATGGACGACAAAGTGATCCTAAAAGGATTTTTGAGGTACGGAACCCTAAAAATATTAATCCGATTAATTTTCTTGGTGATCGATATCTAGACTACTTATTAAAAAACATTGTTGTGTTTTCTACGAAAGGATTAGAAGGAAGGCTTAATTGAATAAGTAGATAGCTGCTTGTACAAAACTCCCCAGCAAGTTTAGTAAATTAGGCAGGCATAGCGAAAGTGACTTTAGATATGAACTGGTCCTTTTAGATGACATTAATATAATTATGTTCTGAGAACATAGATTATCCTATGATACCTTATAACTTTCTCTAAAACTAATAATTATACGCACTATATCCGTGAGAAACTCAGTTCTCCGGATCCGATAGCCACACTTATACATTATTGAATAAGTAATCGCTGTTATGAAAATCGCATGACTTGGAACAAGAGTAAAGTGTGTCGCGTGTTCAGACAAAGATGCTCTCCGTCTGCCAATCATTCTGTTAATTGGAGAGAATCATCGCTGTAGAAAGTCCGCGGGCCTGCCTCGGCTGGCGCAGGCCGCAGGTACGTCAATAGTGACGAGTGCACCGCAGTGTCAACGGACACGCGGCCGGTCGAGTGCAACAAACTACGCCACACGGTCGTTCACGTCACCATTAATTTGTATACAGTAATACCATGCCGATAACACATAGCTAACAATAGAATAATGACCGTCACATATCGAAGCTATATATCGTTTGCATCTGCTAGGTTTATCGTTTCGCACATTTCCAGAAGTTAAAAGCTATAGATATTCTCGTTTAGCTAGAGTGACCGCGTTTCTAAGACGGTTTTGAACGGCTAGACAAAATGTAAGAAGTTTCAATAATGAAAAAATACCGTTCTTCTATGAGTGTAACTATAAATGTAGCATGAATGGAGTTACATCAGGGAATGACTTGATGCTAATTTGGATACATCACAGTGTAAATAAAATTACTACTAACAGTAGAAATTAATAGTTAGCTAGTAAAAGAAATCAATTAAATGAATAAAACTATTATCTAATGACTTTCTCATTTGATGAAGTTGACAAGCAGTACCTACTACAGTTGGATCAAAGTAACTAGACCGGACTGAAGTAGGCGACAAGTGGTTGCGCAGATGCATTTTTCAGAAATAAATGGTGACAGGAAGCGGGGGGCGGGGGCGGTAACTAAACCAAGAGAATTAGAGATGCGATTACGCATTACATTGTCATAATTAGTATTACTAACTCATGTTTTTGTGATTATTTTCGTAAAGAAATTGTTTTTCAAAGTTTCTTTAGTATTTACTATAACTGTTCTTAATTTAAACTTTTATGAACTCATTTAAATAGTGTTTTTATATTGTTGAATTAAAATGTTGTTAGTATTTTTAATCGATTAAACATAATTAATCGTTTTCGCAAGTATTTTTAAAGTCGCATCTCTATGGCATGCGCGAAAGTGCTAAGAACCTAACTTCAATCCGGTCAAGTTACATTGATCGTACTGTATAAATCTACCTATCGACACCTAACTCGCATCTTTATAAGGTAGTGCCGATAGATGCAAATCAATAATGAGCAATTATTGCGTCACGTTCGCTTCTAAGGTCTATTGAGCGTCGAGAAAGGCGTGTGGGGTGTTAGCATGGCTGCGAACAGTCAGCACATAAGGCCGCTGAGTCAGTGGCCCTTCCTGCGCTAAAGCCTTTTGGGGAAATGTTACGTGAGCGGTGGGACGCGAGTAGCACTCCAATGCCACCGGCATTGTCTGACGAGCCTTGGCTGTTAACGAACCTCTGAAAGGCACCAATACAAATATAAAATGAATCCTTTATGGTTAACGCATACTGTACATTACTCAGTTTGTTCCTACATAGATCCTAGTTGAAGATACTAGGTACATATAAAACAATCAACACGCATATTGTTGCATATGCATGCTTCAAGACGTGTTTTAACGCTAATCAGCAATCAATTGTAATATATCCACGAACGTTTATGTTGGCCTAATTGTTCGTGGATGTGGATCTGATGTAAACAGAGACGTTTTTACGAAGCCAGCGTTTCCCAAAGGGGATTTCGCGGAAACCAGGGGTTCCGTAGAAAGTTTACCCAGGGTTCTTCAAAATATTTTTTTAGAAATTATGAAAAATTAAAATGTAGATTGCCTGCATAGAAAGAACAACATTGACGACAAACAGACACGTAGGCTAATAGATTATTCCAAGGTATCAAGTTATGATAATAGTTATATAAATATAACCGGACATTTAGTAAATATAGCTATCTTAGTTAGTACTATTGTTAACACAGAACATTGATTATCTTAACTTAATGTACTTATCTTGGGGTTACGTTAAAAGTTTGGGAACTCTAGTGCTAAGCATTAAGCTGTGACTTTTAAAGCCAGGAACACTCTCTGGCCTTTATAGATAGAGATTTAGATATTATAACATTGACGGCAATAGGTACCTATATACTTTTTAACGCGACAACTAAAATAAGTAAATATGATTCCAACAATAAAAAGTCCGCTATAGGTTCGCTTACCAATCGTCGATCAGGCTCGAGGTTGCTAAGGTAAAAACTATAAGCATAAATCGACCTCTAGTCTCTAAGTTTTATTTTGATTTCCAGTCATGCGAACATTTTGAATGACAAAAAGTCAAAGTATTTTCAAATAATAAAAACAATTATAGTTTCAATAGTTGTTGTCTATTGCTGTTTAATGAAATAGGTATGTTCACGTCATCATAAAATAAACAATAGACACTTGTTTGTTTATTTATTTTATGATGATGGCAACTCTCAAAACAATTTATTATTATTTGATGAAATTCAATATGATGAAGATGATTAATAGTCGTTATGTTCAGTTTGTCTAGATAAGCAAGTACTTAAAATGTATTTATAAATTAATCGAGGTTCGTCAAAGGACTAGAATGTCGAGATGTGGTCGCCTCTCGATTTGTCAACGTCGTGCAACATCGAAACGGCTGTCAACCACAAATAATAAGTGAAGGAATTAAAAGAAAATTAATTGTGTAGTTAAGAAAGCAAAAAGTATTGACATGTCACTTCATGCGTTTATGTTTAATAATGATGGATCTGTTTTAAAAGGCAGTTTATCTAATTTATTTATATCGAACTAAGAAAAACAAACATCGTTAGAAAATATTTTTGACAAAGAGAAGGATTACCCCTTTACCGGTATTAAACGTATTATTTGGTTAGTATTTAGACTTGGAAATTTTACTAGATAAGTAGGAATGATTGTTTTTTTTTTTTACCTACTTATCAATAAGTTTTAAAATAACAATATGGCAGCTAATTAGAATATAGTCATGCAACAGTGATAAAACTAAAGCATCAAACTAGTTCTTGAAGCTATACAAAAAAATCTGTAGCAACAATTTTTAAATAGTTTCGTTGAGCTGAATACTCGTTATTAGTCGCTTGAGAACGGGAAAGGTGTCCTGATAATATGTTTTATTTTCTGAGGATGTCGAGTGACATTTTTCAGCCACTTAATTGTAATGACTGTCGATCCCGCAAATAAACACAAGTTTTTTGATGAACCACTATAGGAATCCTGTTGACATTCGCACACCTGCCTTACTACTTGTCGCGTTATCTAATTTTTATTCTTTAGTTCTCACGCTACATATTATTATGTATTTTTATAATTGATGCTAAACCTTTCTATGTGGACTTCGGTTCTAATGTCCAGATTCAAGACACAGTCAATCGGTGTATCTATTAATATAATATTACACTTTGTTTAGCGTGACTTAGTACCTAACACATATAAAAACATGTAAGTGAACACGCGCAATAATAGGTTTGTGACTCCAATTCTTAGGCACCAATCACGGCAATATAATTTTGTTGTAAAAAAAGCATTAAAATTAAGTTAATATATGTATTGGGTAGGTACACGTATGAATGAATATATAAATAGGTTTAAACTATTATGTATTTGTATAACTCACTGTATTTATTGAATACGATCTGTTTTTTTTATACTTTGTAGGTATGTATTAATTTATTTATTATATAAATTACTAGCTTGACTTGGCATCCATACATAATTATGTAGTATACATAGGTAAATGGTCTCATTGAAAATCAGAGTTGCAAGTTTGTCGCATGGTCGCAATGGTCCCATTCAGCATATTATATTGCGAGTTTTATATGCAATTTTTTTATTATTTTTTTTTTTTACGCAACATATAAATGCTGAATGGGACCATTTATTGTCATAGTTATGACGTACAAACTCGAATTAATTGTTTATGTTAAGGATAAGACTGTTAATGTATAATTTAAGGTTTTTTTTTGTACGTCATATGCATGGCAATAACGAAACTTTTCTTCTTCTGCTTCTTCTCTTCTTTTTCTTAAATATTTACTACGTAGCGTGATATTTTTATTAAATATCGATGATTGAGTCTTCGTTTTCACTGTTAAAAACAATCTAAGTGTTTGTGCATTCAAACGTGAACACATTTACGCAATATAGCGGACGGACAAAAAAAATCAGGGCTGTGATTAGAACTGCTGCAGTTCTAATCACAGCCCTGATTTTTTTGTTTGATGTGTCCAAAAATATTATATAAATATAAATTATATAAAATAAATATTATATTATATAAAAATATTAAATATTTATAGCTGCAGCAGCTATAAATATTTTTGGACACATTCCTTACCTATCAAATAAACTATCTCTCATCATTCACTGTAATCCGGTACAGATTCTATTAATAAAAATATGAGTAGAGCACTGCGACGCGTAGGGAAATACAATCATACATCGCATAGCGAAATGCTACGAGTATGCAAACATTTACGTTACAGGCGGATAATTTAAGAAGTAAGCCATCTTTCGCGCATTATAACTACCATTATAACTAACTATATTATAACGTGGTGTAGGTAGATACCTATATAAACTTTATTGTTAACGCATCAAACTACGTAACTCTGTCTACGTAAAATGCTTGAAGGTGTAAAAATGTATTTATTGTTCGTAACTCGAAAATGTATTAGATCTATTCTGCACTAATATAATAAAGAGATTGTTTGATTTAACGCGATAATCCCAGGAACTACTGGTTCGAATCAAAGCATATTTTATTGTTAGATAGCCCATTTATCGAAGAAGTCTATATAACATTACGCTGCTCTAAGAACTGAGCATTTATGAAAATTGTTGCAAAACGGGTAAAATTGGCACATACAGTTGCGCAGGTTACCTAGTTGTATAATATATCAGCTATAAACTATATATTTTTAAATATTAAAACATCCGCACATTGATAAATAATATCGATTGATGATGCAAAACCTGCTAAGATAAGTACCATATCAATAATGTTAGCCGGTTTATTTAAAATAGACATCCATTTTTTAAATAAGATGACTGCATTTCATTATTTTATAAATATCATTCTGCTTTAGCTAAAAATGGATCCGATATAAATAGAAAAAAACAGCTTCCTGTGGCTTGATAGTATTGACTGGGCTGTTGGTATAGTGGTTACCCTAACTGCTGCAGCAGCTAAGCCAGAGGGTTCCATTCCCACACGGGACACCACTTTGTGTGATCCACGAATTATTGTTTCGAATCTGGATGTACTTTATGTAGGTATGTCACTTATAAGTGTGTAATAAGGTGACAGAGGGTTAGTACCCTAGAGCGGGAGTTGTCTTAAAAATAAATGGTTGTCTGTAAAGTCGGTTTACGGTCGTCCGTAAACAGACTTTACAGACAACCATTTTGTTGTAATTTTACATGATAACGTCATAAGAAAACATTGATGACATTGTAATGAACAACCATGCCTGTGATTTTTTTTATTTCCAATTGTATCACATGTCACTGCAATCGTCAAAACATTGATGACTTTGTAATAAACAATCATGGATGTTACAGCTTTAGTGGACCCGGCTACATGCACCCGATGGACACAATACTTCATCCTATCAGCTGACGGAATCGCTATTCGAGTTGCTTAGCAACCAATCAATAAAGTGACTTCTTAGCAACCAATCAATAACGTGACCGTTGCTACGCGGCTGCTTAGCAGCCAATTAATAACGTGACCGTTGCTACGTGTCACTTTGTTATGCGTGCACGCCGTCATCGATTTATAAGACGTTATCACGACAAAAAGGCTTCAGGCTAGAATTATTATGTCAAGAACAACATAACCTTAGAATATCATTGCACCTGTAAGAGGCTTACAAAACGGCTTAGTTCATATTAGAATCTAATAGTACAAAGTAGACAAATTGGATTAAGCAGTCATACGCATTGCGTGCACAACAAACGTAAATCAGAATTCAACGCTTCACTTATCCTGTGCAATGATGACACAGTTAGATTACAGGCTTAATTTGAAAATACTAGGCTATAGCTTTACGCAGTAGACTTCTTTCCATAGCATATTTTTTTACACTATGTAGTTCTATGACCTGAGTTTTCAAATAATTTTTATTTAGTTTATCATACAAAAAATCGACCAAAACAGTCAGACACAAGAATTACTCTGTTAGGACAGGATGGACTCCACTGTGAGTAGCGCTTAACATGACATTTGAACCAGCTCATAGATTATAAGACTGTACGCAAGATTAAATTGGGAAAAAAATCATACAATAATACGAGTAAATGAATAATATTGCGTTTCAGGGCAGAAAAGAGCAGAGAGAGAGAGATGACGCTTGTATTTTTGAATTTGGCCAACCCAAATATAGTTTTTTTTTAAATTTAGAATCAAAAATAAATAAAAAAGTAGATATCCACTTGTAAACACGCTAATCAATATACCTATATGTTCAACAGTGGTCAAGTGGCTATTTGACTGAAACATAGTTACATAAACATAAATTCTATTTGATTACAGGAATCACTGCGTAGCTAATACCCATATTCTAAGACGTTTCCTTCACAAATTCTCGACTCGAGGTGAGGAAGTAATTGCCAAATTCAAGGTACATCAGGACCCACTTTGAGTTTGACAAATTTTTCCTCATTTCATATCAAATAATAGTTTTGTCTAGGAGTAAACAAAGGAGATATTTTGCAACTAAGAATGCAGATTTTGTTGAGTTAAGGTTATTAACATTGTCTCGAATGGCCACAAATTCCAATATTTGACACTAACTTAATATGTAGTAAATTGAGCAATGTAAAAGAAGAGTATATCCAATAACTATAGGTACGCAATGCTGCAAGGTAACCCCACGTCCATCCGCAGTTGCGAAACTCTCATAGGAAACTCGCCGCTTACCCACATCTGACTTTAGCAACACTTGATAGTGATTTACATGCATATATAACTCTAATTACGCGTATCTACTTTAGGTATTCTTCAATTATTATCGTAACGTCCTCTAAGCATTTGGCTTCCGAAAACGCAAGTAAGACTGAGGATATGCATGATTATATTCGGATGTATTGCACAAAATTCTAATCACAATGCCAAACTAATTTGTGCTTGTGTGTTATCGGCAGGTGAGTAACATGTTTTTAGCGTAAAGATAAAGTTTAATGTTGTAAGTAAACGTAAAATACTTACAATTTCAAGTGAGGTACCTACTGACAACTTAGCACAGCATTACTGAACGAAATTGGAACATTTTTGGACAGAATGAAACAACTCAAACTGTAGATCAGACATAAGAAAAACTTCATTACTTTACCACCTGGATATATGTACATATGCTTTTGAATGATGCCCTAAATTTTCTCATGTTACTGTACCATATTTAAAGCCAGACAAATTGGTAAAGTTTTGCTGTGTTAAGCAATTAGTAGAACATGGTGTTTTGCTGTGACCACCATCCTATGGGCGTGCCTTATTCGGAAACGTGTCATGTTTTATACAAATTGAATATGTTCTTCGCTGACGGTACACCATGTAAACCGGAAGAGCAAAATAATTTCATTGTATGTACTGAAAGTGTTAGGGAGTTTCACGGTTAACATTAGCACATTTTTGACAGAAAATAATGATTTTTAAAGCCAGATACAATGTTGTACAAGTTTTAAATGAACTAGGTAAACAAAAGCAACATTTTTGGCTTGTTAGCGTTCATTGAATGGCACAATTTGTCAATACAGACCAAAAAAATTAAGTTATGTTTGAGCGGCCCACTTTGGAAAATACACAATTTAGCACAATGTCTTGGAGTTAATTGGAACATCCTCTACTAAAACAACTATAAGTATCCATCAAAGTATTATTTCACCTTTATACAGAATGTGTGAATATCAACTCCGTACCAACTGTATCGCTAGCCTGTCAAGTTTGTTTGAACAGTTGTCGATCCGTGACCCTTAACCGTACCGATGTTTACCATGATACCTTACATTATGATAATAAATTGCCACATGAAGTTATATTTGCTTTTCGCGTGTACGAAGGGAGGATAAACAAATCAATTACATCGACTAAAGTTAAGCTAAGCTAAGTAAGCTAATATCGTAACACAGTGGGGACTGGAGGACTATTACTAATACGACTCGACTATAGACAAGAAGATAAAATATTCGGTTCAAATGAAGTCAGTGAAGGAATTAGCAAAGTCACCGTACAGATATGGATCCACGTACAGATCACGACACAAATCGCCTAAAAACATGACAGATATTAAATCACAGGGACAAGCTAGACAGCCGAATGCAGATGGCTATAGGGAACACAAAAAATGTTTGTAAGTAAGAATAACGTTTGATGAAACGAAATGCCCGTGTGATCATATAAAGCTGCAATCATTTATAGCAATTGGGAATCATAACCCGATTCAACTTGTTATATTTAAATTGCATGCACTAGAAGACAAGCACTCAGACTAGTTATTTTTATTTTTTTAATTAACAATTAGAAAATAGGAGTACCTTTAATTCCGTTTATTACTATCAACATCTCTGATAGATAGCCTTGATATATAAATAAGAGGACGACCATGCCGTGCTCCTAAAGATAAGCGCTGAATAAATATAAGTATTGGATACAGTGCATGGAAATCTTTCATTAAGTATCTTACTCCTGGAGCTACCAGATGCAAGTACACACAATATTTTCAAAATTTTAGAACAATATTTACGCTTTGTGATTTGGTTACAAAAACTGTTAGTACATTGGCCCAGTTTTCATGTACACAACAATTAAAGATAAATAAAATATTTAAGGTGTAACTGTTTATTTGGCTTAGTGGCTAACTTCTGTGTTAAAGTTGCATTGTTAAATGTATTTTTATCAAATATATTTGATAATGATGATAAACGTCGGCTGAGAAGTTCAATATGTCAACTTCGTACTGAATAGTTAAATATCTAATAGGTAATGAACAAGGTATTATTCATTGGTAAGACTAGTATCGTATAGCTGACTAGAAGAATTACTAATATAATTACTTTTTGAAAATAAGTCGGGAATCAATTATCCGCTGAACGTTATCCGCTGAAGGCACAAATACCCAGCTATGTTTATTAAACTTCAAGAACTTTTCAATTTAGTATTTGATTGAGTTTTCTTTAAAATTTTAGTTTAATATATAAGTATGTTCGTAAACTTTTATGATTTGTACACATTATAGAATTTTATAAGCTAGTCTTAATCGCGTAAATATTTTATTTTAAGGCTAAATACCTTTGTTTTATTTCCCGACGTTTCGACCGTATTGCAACCGCCGTATTTAGCCATTTACGCGATTAAGACCCGTAGCTTATAAAATTTAGAATAACATGTTTTGATTTGTGTTATTTTCCTCTATTATTCTTAAAGTCTTAAATTTGTGGAGGTCGCGGTAAAATTTAAAATGTTTATTGACTGCGAAGTCTATAAACAAGATTGTAACCATAGTTAATACCTTACTGTGTTGCAATCTTACGTTTATAAAGCGTTGCAAGAAACATCGTTTACCTACCGACTAGTTATTCGCACATTAACCGTTATGACGAGTCTGTAGTTAGAATTATGTATATAAAATTAATTATGCATTTCACAGTTAAAATTGTAAAAAGTGTGGAGCAATTAACGGGTAACAGTTAGACCGCTCCCTGGACCATGTAACCTTTGTAAAATAGTTTGTACGCAGGCATACCGTTACGGTAGCTAATCTCGGCGGGATACCCCAATTTCTAGTCAATTTACTTTAACATCTGACCAGCCGGCCATGACTTCCCCCAAAATAATTAAAAAAAATTAGAATGGTACCTCATGTTGTCCTCTAACGTCTGTGATATATGCCCACTAAATACAATTTGACACGGGAATAAACGCGTTTAACCTAGGTAAAGTATTTACCTTATGCTTGACGTTGCGACCGGGTTACACCGACCGTGGTCACAAGTCAGCTTGTGACCACGGTCGGTGTAACCCGGTCAACGCGTAGGTTTAAAAGTTATAATAGTTATTTTTGCATGTAAGTTTAGCTTTAGCTTTAGCCCGCAACTCCGGCATAGAATTTGAATTTACTGCAATGTTTAATTACTCCTGGTATAAAGAAACCCCAATCACAAAAAAAAAAATAGGTTCAAGAGTTGGCCCGGGCGTTGATGGGTCAGGACTTTTATTATATTAATTAGATAAATAATTGTTCAAATTCAAACGCTATCTATGATTGTTGATGTGTGTTCAAAAGTCCACCAAAGTTGGCCCAAGATGGTTGGTATACAAAGACACTGTTAACATTTTACATAATTACTATGAAATTGCTTTCTACAGGTAATTTCCCATTCTCACTAGTACAATCCTATTGCTCTATAATTTATTTCCTATATCCTATTGCTCTATAATATGATAATTCCACATAACACGATGTACTGGGACTGTTTTAGTCGAGATCCTTGAAAATTATTATGAAATTTAATTCAAATGCATTAAATTTCTACAAGAACCGTCCGTATAATTAAAATTATTCGGCAACGCACGTGTCGCTGGCGCAATACATGTGAATCTAAATAAAGCGAGACGATTGAACCGTATGAAACCAGTCGATATCAGCCGTCAAAAATTCAATGTCATTCTGTGTGTATACATTATTTATAAGAATAACGCAATGTATTTTGTGCAACCAGAATGAATGTACGAGTATACGTGTTACGAGTTTACGACTTATTGCTGAAATAAAAGTCGATTGCATTTTTTTTAATATTTCCGTGTCATATATTAGACAGGTACCTAGGTTCAGGTATAAAGGCTCTCCTCCTTTGTCAATCAATCAATACGTTGATTTGTTTAATATTATTTCCTGCCGTATTCAGAGTCATTTACCTAATGCTTGTTAATGGCCGGTCTACTAGAGGTATGTATCTGACGTAAGCTCCATACAAAATATGTCAAAATTCTACCTCTAATAGCAAAATCCATCGATAGGTAGATTATTGAAATCGGCTGTTAATCATTCCTTCTCAAATTTTGACATTTGAAATCTCTACAGATTTCAAATGTCAAAATTTGAAAAAGGAATGATTTAAGTAAGCATTAAACGACTCAGAGTATGTTCACCTTGTTAATAAAGGCGAGTGCTCATTTTTACCCGACTGTAAAGAAGGGTTAGGTTTTTAGTAAAGGGTTGTATTCGAGAATTAATAATAGCGTTTTTTTATAACTAGCGCTTAGTAATGCATATCTATTATACAGTTATTTGTTATATTCCAATAAGAAAATAGGTACCTGCCTCGCTTAATCGTTTATTATAAGCGAGAGATCCCTGTATTTTCGTTGAACACACATGTTAATTTCGTCATTAAATTTTTATTTATGGGTACCAAAGAAATGACAAATGAGAATTATAAATTCTTATCCCTCAACCCTACAATTTCTAATGGTAAATAATGCTATCACGCAGAACTCGATCTAATAATTATTTACAACAACCTAGTCGTTATTCAATACGCATACCTTAATCAATGAGTTAGTTATTTTTAATGGATACATGTATATATCGTTACAAATGTAGAGTTTATTTTATTCTGACGAATAAACTGCTACATTTTCCTGCGATTCCGCGAACCTACTCTATTTGACTCAACCGGTCAAGTGTGAGTCGCTTGCATGGCTGTGAGGGGGGGGGGGCACAATAGTCCTAAACACTTTGAAGCAGTGTCAAAATTCCCAAATTCCCCAAAATAAAGGTCACTCAGTCAAGTCCTCGGGAGGGAATGGTTGCCCTCCACCTTTGTATCCGCGCTTGAACTTACTAACTTTTTTTTTGCAGGTTCCAAAATAAAAAACGGCGATAAAAAAAATTCAAGCGGCGGTAGCCTTGGATTCGCAATCTTGAAATCGCGGGTTCGTATCCTTCCTATTATATTACCGATGAGAACTTCTTCTAACACAAGTGATTAAGCTTATCTGAAGGGATTAACAGGATTGATAGTAATGTGGGACCATGCTGCTCCGCTCCTATTGATCGTAGCGTGATATTATATAGCCTATAGCCTTCCTCAATAAAAAGACTTATCAATAGTAAAAGATTTTTTCAATTCGGATCAGTAGTTCCAGAGATTACCGCTATAAAACAAATAAAAAAACTCTTCAGCGTTTTATAATAGTATAGATGTGCTATTTTAATGTATTAGCGATAACATTTTGAAATTTCAATACGCTCTGTGGCAAAATCTTCGAACAACTATAATGAAAGTCACTGATAAAAGTACTTACTAAGTTTAAAGTTGAACATACTCTTTTTAAGTGCCAATAACATAAAGGTTGTACTAAAACGAACAGAAGTTTTGTACTTATCTGTAATCGTTAAGATATTCGAACACAACGTTACATAATCTTAATTTTGTAACTGTATTGTTTACATTGCGATCCTGCAACATTTCACAGATATTTATATTATTTTATTTGTTTGGAAGGCTTACAGCTATTAAATTTTATCTAGACACTGAGAAAAGATGATTTTAACCCGCGACTCCGAACATTTGGCCCCCCTTAGAGCTCGACTTTTCTGAAATCCTACTTTATCCATCAAAAAGAAACCTCTATCCAGAATTTTAGCTCTCTAGGTCCAAAGGCTTGGTAGCTCAAGCCTTCGGACCTAGAGAGCTAGAATTGATGAGTGAATGAATGTGTCAGGAATTATAGGGTTCCGTAGTAAACAAAGAACCCTTATTGTTTTGCTATGTCCGTCTATCTATCTATCAGTCGGTCCCACATCAATAATTTTTGACGTGATAACGTCTTAAAAATCAATGGCCGTCTGCATTCACGAAAAAGTGTCACGTTATTGACTGATTGATAAGCAACAGGAATGGCAATATGTCATAAATGTTTTTTTAAAAAGTGTCGCGTTATTGACTGGTTGCTAAGCAACGCAAATGGCGATATATCATCAATGTTTTCTTAAAAAGTGTCGCGTTATTGACTGGTTGCTAAGCAACGCAAATGGCGATATGTCATCAATGTTTTCTCATGACGTTGTCACGTAAAGTGATCGTTCGTAAGCCGGCTTTACAGACAGCCATTTTTTTTATTCACTTTTGATTAAAATAATAATTTAAGCTTAGCTTACTTAAAAAAACTATAATCCAAACAATTATCCTGTCTGACTGAACTTTGATATAGCGGCCAATCCCAACAGAGACTAGCTAAGTAAGGAAGCAATCAAAAAGTATAATTTTTGTGTTAGAAGTTATGCTCTTATTTTATACGGCAATTTCCATCAAATTTTCCCTACAACAGGGAAATTTTGAAAGCTTTCATTTAATATCATTTTCCTTATTTTGACATCGCAAAGCGACGAAACAAAAGCTCTACATTAATAATTCGTTGTATTTTCATGTGACACCTACCAATTCTTTTTTTCATTACTTTGTATAAACAGTCAGCATCTTTTTTGGCTGTTATATGTTATATGAATCTACCTACTTTTAAAACGAAGGATTAATGTCGTGCGACTTTAACAAATTACGTCAACAATATTCAAGAATTTATCTGCAAAGGAATATAATAAACGAACTTAAACACCAATTAAAATAATAATATTTATAAATGACTCACATTTAAATTCACAAGTAAATAAGTAGGTATTTCAGGGAATTATAAGGTCCCATTCATTATAAAATAAGTCATATTTTTGCGGTTAGAATGAACGTTGTTTACAGAAACACAATGCTTAGAGAATACAATGGATACACAGGTCGTATCATCGGCGCTTTTATTCATAAATCCATTGTTTGAATCGTTAAATCGGATGAGCGAAACAGCGTGGAATGAATGAATGCACTTGTCGCGTGCATGGAGCTCGGATGTTGGCTTATCACACCGGGTGTAGGAGTAGAGAATAGTGGTGGATGGTGCGGCGAGTGCGGGCGTCGAGCAGTCAGTCGCGCCGCGCACACCGATGCCGTCGCTCCACGCCCCGGGCTCCAATTCTCAGGTCGTCTCGCGCCGCCTGCCCTTATCAAAACATTCCCGCATTGGGATCGATCCGCATGTCTTTACGCGCCTCGCACTGATAACGACAACTCACGACCGCTGCGTGACACTGTGACTCGAGTGCTACTGGATATACTACCGTGTTGTGTTTCACATGTGTTTTGCGTTCCGATCTTTTAAAGACAGTTCAGGATATTAACTGACTTTGAAGTTTATTTCAAGGATTGAGTGTAAGTACTAATCATTATTTCTTCTTTAAAGTAGTCAGTCATCGAAAATAGATTCATTAATTCATGAGAAAAATTAGTATCATTTGTAAATAAAACAGCAATTGTCCAATTTAATTTTATTATAAGTACGGCACCCTAATTAAAGTAGACATTATGTTATTAGGTTTTTTCTTTGATCATTAACTTTTTTCATTAACATTTCGGTACGAATTTTCATAAAATTTAACACATTAAATTAAAAAGGTGTTAAAGTGCCATTTCTACAGATACGAAATGTCTTTAAAATATATTTTACTTTCACATTAATTTCACAATTTTCGAGAGTTTCAAAATAGACATCTACCGCCAATATACGGAGTAAATCGGCAATAAAATAAAGCAAAAATATTACACTGCTCAGTAAATAACGAGGTCAAAAGATACGCTTTGGTTAAATTTAAACCTCAATTATAACTAAGTAACGCGTTTGTGTGTATAAAAGTTTTTGAAAATATATCAAATATGTACTTCATTTTATTGTTTTAAATATTTAATTCAATGCTAAGTAATGTCTTAGTTGATAAACAAATACTTCAATGACTGCGTACCTATTAGGTTTTATCTCGTAGCCTTGTGTAAACATTGCCACCTAAAAATACTCCCCTCACAGTTCACAGTATCTGAATACAAAAGCAAGCAACTAAGCACGTCCCCACTTTAGTTTCGAATGGTACGGATACATCACACAGATATTTTTACTTATAGAGGCAAACATTAAAGAGTTACCGAAAGAACGAAATAAACAGCTGGTCTTGATGAAACAAATTTGGTTTAATGACTGTAAAAGTATGTGCTCTTTCATATTTCATAGGCGTAAACACTGATTTGAAAGTATTATTCATTATATTCAAGGCTATAAATTGCAATTAAAATACGCGATACAAATGCTATTCTACTTGTTTGTACTGTTTGGTTAAACTTAAATTTGTATATAAGTAATATTTTGTATGTAGATAATGCTTATTTTTATGTATGGCTTGAGAAGACTTGATTTTACGATAATATAAAGTGTTTGTGTTTGCCATATTTTGGCAATAGGAGTGATTACTGCTTATCAAACCATGTGCTTATACGGTATATCTAAACTACGTCTTAGACAGCGTAAAGCCAGAAGGTATAATTTATACTTAGTATAAAACATTATAAATAAGATCTTATAAACAACACAATGGATTCTGATACGGTTTTTAGGACAGAGTATATATAGGAGTACATGCATATTAGTTTATTTATAGTAAAGAAAAGTCAATACAAAGCCGCTAGTATATAGTTGTAGAAAAACAGTAGCTGTAGCATACTTGTGATATAAATTGCATCACGTACTAGAACATTATCTAATCTTAAATAATTGCAATATTAAAGTTAATGCGTACCAACGTGTCTAAGATGCGGTACACGCATGCGCTTCGATTATTATAATCAACATCTCCGGTGACTGGCACATTTACATTACAAGCACTAGACTAACGACTCACGCTATTATACTTTAAATTCTTTAGACCTGAAACACTTAATTGTGAACGCTATGCACATTTACACATGCTGTTTATAATTATACTTCTATATAGGTACTATAAATATTTATAATTCATTCATGAATAAGCACGTGTTTGTAGATCTAACCCTAGTTCTACATTTATTGGATACTAGTTTTTAGCATGAATAAGCACGTGTTTGTAGATCTAACCCTATCAGATATATTTCGGGACTTAATCGCGTGAATTATTTAAAGATACGAACCTTTTATTTACCCGACGTTTCGATTGAATTGCACCGATCGTGGTCACGGGTCGACTCGTGACCACGATCGGTGCAATTCGATTTACGCGATTAAGTCCCGAAATATATCTAAGATCTAACCCTTGTTCTAAATTTATTGGATACTAGTTTTTAGCCGGGGTTTCACTCCTATGGCGATAAAAATCCTAAAGCTTCAAACAACTTTAAAAAAATCGGCTCAGAACCATCCGAGGTTATTGCGCTCAAATAAACAAGAGCAATAACAAGTAAGGTACTCTCCTGATTACTAAACTAGCCGTTCTCCTCTGCTTTATCCTCGTGGATATAGGTTTGGCTATCTTCTGTTTTGGATATTAACACGTTTAAATAAACTCAGCTTTATCCTATTAGTACATTGAGATAGATATCACAAATCCACCTCTTCAATTTGTAATGTTTTAAAATAGCTGTTTGCCCTAAAGAACTTAAGTAAGTAGGTACATGATTTTTTTATATTACAAAATACCACGTGCTATAAATGTAAACTTATAACAAATTAGTGTGTAGGTACAGTTATCACTAGAACGTTTCTATTTATACGGCGCACTATTAGAAACAGATGTTACAATTTACAATTCCGCTCAATTCGACCTATTTTTTAGGGGCGCTCCTCTTTATTAGTCAGCAAATATATCGGTTGACTATAGTCGTAGACATGTGAAGGTGCCTAGAACTGGAGAAGTTAGTTCAGAAGCTGCTGTAGCTTTAGGCTTAACTGTTGACTTTTTATCATATTGCTACTGTCATCTCATTAAAACAATGTTTCAAGGCGTCTTTCAAAGCAAGGTGTTATAGGTATTTGTTTTGTATAAAAGGGGCCAAAGATCCATTTTTATATTGAACTAGCTGACCCGCACAACTTCGTATGCGTCAATTTTTCCCGTTTTTGCAACATTTTTCATTGCTGCTCCGCTCCTATTGGTCGAAGCGTGATGTTTATTGCCTATAGCTTTTCTTGATAAATGGGCTATTCAACAGTGAAAGAATTTTTCAATTCGTACCAGAAATTCCTGAGATTACCCCGTTCAAACAAACAAACAAACTCTTCAGCTTTTTAATATTAGTATAGATATTATGTCTTAACTACCTACATATTTTGTGATCTAAACTCTACCATTTACACGAAATTGAAGAAATAGGTATGTATAGAATGGTATAGCGCAAGGTAGTTAGGCTCTTACTTAAAAAATAAGTTTAAAATTGTTATACGTAAATGAAAATTACTTTTTAAGTTTAAATTAAACTTATGTTGTATAATAAAAATATATATACCTATTTAATAAGTAGACGTAGGTAATTACACAATGTGCAAACAGTTTGTTTATTTGTGTTTTCAAAGAAGCAACGAATACGGATGAGTTGTCAAGTTAAACAGTAGTTATAAATAAATGGTTATTGGATACATAAAATAATAATAATATACAACGTGCAACAGAAAGGTGTGGTCAAATTTAAGCAGCGAACAGTGTATGTTATCAGTTTATCACTTTAGCATTTGCCATTGTGGTTTAACAGTTTGCATTATTATGTCATAGTTATAGCATTTTTTATTTTTGTCAAATTTCATAAGCTTTTGTATTACGCGAATATGGCACAGAACTTTGCAAGTCATGCATTTTTAATAAATGGCATTTTCATTGATAAATTAACAAATAAAAAAGTAATAAAATAAATTTTAAGGTAGGTACCTACCTACCCTAATAAAAAATACAAAATTTTGATTAAATAGTAGCCTAAGTTACTCCTTACATCCCCAGCTGTCTCACAGTGAAACTTCCGTCCGTCGAACTGTTTTGGAGACTAGCCGGAATAAACAGACAGAAAAATTTAATATTGTATTTTCGTTATAAGTAATTCACAATAATTTAAATAAAATTTTAGATATATTTCGGGATTTAATCGCGTGAATTATTTAAAGGTACGAACCTTTTATTTACCCGACGTTTCGATCGAATTGCACCGATCGTGGTCACGGGTCGACTCAATAACATTTAAAATAACAGGTTTTTTACTAAATGCATATGAAAATATGCATTTAGTAAAAAAACCTGTTATTTTGACATTACAAACAGACACTTCAATTTGATACCTATACTTGTATTCACTCTTATTTTTTACCTACTTCATTTTCTTATCTAAACGACGTTTAAAGTAGAAACAAATCTGAAATCAATGTTGATAATCTTTCGCGATTTGTACACATTATGAATATGGTCTTAATCGCTTGTATATTGCCCGACATTTCGACCGTATTGCAACGGCCGTGGTCACGGGTGGACTGACCACGGCCATCTGTGGCCGTAATATCTGTAATCTATGTTAAATTATCTAATTTTCAAGTTTAAAAATAGCGAAAACCGCAGTACTAAACTAAGTGAACGTTTTATAGTGGGTTTTCGTTCAAACAAGTTTTATTATTGGAATTGTAACACCACAAAATTACCTTGTACATTGTTGAACAGACAATTAAGACACAGTCACCTTAACGAATGCTTTTCAATTGTCCCACTTTATCATTGAGCTGTTTACGCTTATTTTCGTATTTGCTTACTTAGGTACGAACCTAATTAAAGTAACTTCAGCACTGATCAAGGACCTCTGCCTCCCTAAACAAATGACCTTATAAAAATAATTTACCCATAAAACTAAAAAGGCGACTACGAAAATCAGATTATTTAGTATAATTGCTAGCTTTCGTCCGCTGCTTCGTCTGCGTGGATGTCAGTCCAAATCAATCCTATGTCTTTCCCCGGGACTCAAACTATTTTCATACCCAAATATCATCTAAATTGGTGCAGCGGTTTCAGCGTGAAAACGTAAGAGACAAAGTTATTTTCACATCAATAATATTAATTTGTATGTGGGATTCGTGAATAAATATGCAAGGTTTTTGATGCAAGTAAAAACTGACACGTTTTAGCCATATATTGCAATGTATGCGAACCTTTGTATCCTAAACATTCGTCGATCATCTCAAAAATGTAAAAAGGCATGTACAAATGGGATGTCTATTCGAAAAACATTACATTTGATATAGGCTGCTTCCGACCCCTCTTATATGTTATGAAAATATATATATTACGGGAATTAATCGCGGGAATAATTTAAGGTAAAATACCTTGTTTGTTGCCCGACGTTTGACCGTATTGCAACGGCCGTGGTCACGGGTAGACTCTTATATGTGCAAACTTTGGTATCATTCATGTAGGCTGTATGAATCTTTGCACGCCTACAAGGGACTGCCGGCATGCTAGTAAAATAATGCTAAAAGGCTAATAAAGCATTGCGTTGTTGCACCAATTGACCCAGTGTCGACAACGCCGATTTCGACGGTACGTTGATTGATCCGTGGAGCTGACGTATCAAATTCCTTACAGTTTTGCAAATTTATATTACCGAATAACATAAGGCCGCTCGAAACTGAACAACAAGTTGTTTATTTCCTGTAAAAATACCCGGTCGTGGTTATGACGGCATACTAATTAGTCTCCTTGTCCTCATTGTATATTTTATCCAAAATTAATGTTTTTATTATGATTACTTTCAATTTGTATCGAACGAATGAATATAAAGCAGTAAGCTAAAATTAAAAACTTTTCAAATTAGATTACTGAATAATTTACTTAGTTGCTGTTGACACACAGCTGGCTTCAAAATATATATGCGTTGTAGTGAATTCACAAATAATTGAATTTATTGGCAAAATCGCAAAAATAACTCTACATTTTGTTGTGACCTAGGCCTACAAATAGTGTACTTAGATCAAAAAACAAAAAAAGACCAAGTTTAAGACAATTTTTTTACAATTAATTGTATGTATATGAAACCAGAAATATAATTTAAAAAAAAATAGGTAAGTATCTGACTGTATTTTATAAGGACACCGCGTTTGAATACCCTATATCACTGCCGAACGAGATATACGTATAAAATGTAAATATTGCGTTTATACACCCGGCAGGTTGTATTGAAATATAATCTCACACTAACCAATTTAAGTCATGTTTGACGAGTTGATTGAACTAAGTAGAATTTATTTATAACCTAACTAGCTGACTCGCGCAACTTCGTCTGCGTAAATTTTCCCCGTTTTTGCAACATTTCTCACTGCTGCTTCGCTCCGTATTTCTCCACTATTTAATGGATGTTATTTTACATATAAACCTTCCTCTTCAGTCACTCTATCTATTAAAAAAAACTGCATCAAAATCCGTTGCGTAGTTTTAAAGATTTAAGCATACATAGGGATATAGGGACAGAGAAAGCGACTTTGTTATATAAAACCGAATTTACAGTTATTCAACTATCGACATTTAAATATCTTACATAATAAAGTGCGTTCAGCTTACTATTAAAAGCGATCAAGAGCAATAAGAAAAAAAACATTGCTTGTTTTATTAACAGGTATTAATCGACGGTTGAAATACTGTGACATTTACAAACTCAAGGTCGTTGTTGCGATAAACAGTCTTTGTATAGTCCCTACACTTTATAACCCATATTTAACTACTTAAAATAAGACGTCTTTACCTAAAGACGTCTCGTCATGGTACCTACCATGACCGTAAAAGTGTTTTACAGTGTACGGTGACTATATTATACGCGCGAAAGTAATACAGAGCATCTCTGGTTGTTATTATTTTCACAGTTAAATCACAAAACAGATTTTGATGAATATCTGACGCCGAAGGGGAAATTTGAATCTTGGAAAGGGTCATACGCTGCTGCTGCATTCTGTATCATCATTGGATTTTTATCCGTAGCTCCATTTTTGGATACCACTACTCAATTATCTACCCGAAAAAAAAAAACAAATTCATGGTCTAATTCAATTTATATTATTGAAGTTCCTTACGTAAATAAAGCGTAATCTAGACTGAACTAATTCAAAAATTATATATATTCAAAAGAATGTATACTTAACAAAGATTTTCTTGAATATGTATGTAATAAATTGAAGCTCTCTCAAAGGTTTGTACTAAAGACATCCTACCCAGCTACTAAAAAAGTGTACCACTTTAAAAGTTAAACAAACTCAATGATATACGAAATCCACTATTCCTATGTTAATTTATTTGTTTAAAACAGTTCAATCAATTCCATGAATTCCAATTCCCCGTGCTCGAACACCATTTACAATTGTAACACTTGCTCAAACACGAACCTCATCTCAAACTAATCTGCAAACATTAAAGTTTTTACTTGAGATAAAACAGAGCTCATTGAGCGCGGCTCAAGTCCGTAGTCGGTCCGCAATGGGCCGTGGCCGCTAGCATATGCGACCTGGTTGCCACCAGACCGTCGCAGAGTTAATCTGGAGTATCTGGACAATTCATCAACATCGCCCTCTGTAATTAAAATATGCGTCTTGAGCGCTTTACATGAATTCGTTTCCACCATGTTTGATGTCATCGCTCCCGCAATCACTTTACTGAATGCGGAAGTATAAAGCGGCTATGACAGATTATATTGATGGATAAGCTAATGACAAAATGTTTTTATAGCAAGCCGAGGAATAGTACCTGTTAATTATAGACGTTATTTCAATATTTATCTATTATTTAGTGCGATTTAAATTAAATCAACAGTATCCGTTTGTGTTCAGCTAAAAGGTTGGCAATCAATTATGAACTGTAGATACGAAATATTAGGGTTTATAGTACGTATTATAAATTAATTAGTTATTCCTTACAAATTATTATGATTACAAAAAAGTAGTACACCAAATTCTGAAATATTTGTTACCAACCACGTAGGTACTAATCGTAGCGAATTCGGTTATGACCACAGAACATTGATACCTATTACGACAGTAGTATGTACTAACAATGCCAATGTAGCCTACCTAGTAACGGTTTATTTAAATTAAGCGATTCACACTCAATGAATTAATCAAAAAATCTATTACCGTACACGTAGTGAGCACGATACATAACAAACCTAATTACTACATAACATTATGTGCACATAATAATATGCCCATCAGTCATGACTCGTTATTCATTATTAATTAATTCAATACAGTAGCCGTTTCGCTTTTGCAGACATGATTGGAAGAAGTTTGGACTACTTAGATACCTACTTCAATGTGTTCTTAAAAATCCCACATATCATCCCATTGACCCTCCCTTGACTCTACTTATTTTGGTTTTTAATTTATTGTAAATTATACAATCTTAATGAAATAAAAGCAATGCTAATAAGAATCGTAGACGTTGCAATAATGTCAGTTTTACAGAGCCTGTGAAAAGTGTAAAAAGCCTAAAAAAACTTGGAGAAACTACGAAATGAACGAGCTTCCGCAGACGAGAAACAATAGGTTTTTGTTACAGCTGGTGCATAAAATCAGGCTCAGAATTTGTATCGTACCTACTTTTGTTGACATTTCACCTGCAACTATAATAGGTATGTAGAAAGATTTTAAAATAGCCATTAATTCGTTTCTCGTTACTTATACATAGATCTAAATTTAATGTCGTTATGTATATAATGCTAGACGACCCGCGCAACTTCGTCTGCGTAAATTTTGCTGCTCCGCTTCTGTTGAACGTGGCGTGAAGTTATATAGTCTTCCTCGATAAATAGGCTATCCAACAGTAAAATATTTTTTAAGGTTTTCAATTCGAACAAAAAAAAAACAAACAAACTCTTCAGCTTTTTAATATTAGTATAGATATTCAGGGTGGGTTTGATCGTATTCCATACGATTTATTTTTTTACTTAACAACAAAAAAATGTGCAAAGAAATAAATACATCGATTTAATATAAAGCCTCTTAAAATATAACCTTGCGAATAGTCGTATAAGCTTTATGTGAATATATTTTACCAAAAATACAGTTACTTTTGAGATAAGCCTGCAATATTTAATATTAAAGAACTTGAAATAAATTCCAATGATATCAGATGTTTTAACAAAGTACATGCATTCTGCAAACAAGTTATCGGGATCGGAAATAACGTTTATAACGAGATAAGTACGCGCCGATCAAAAAGTTAATTTTATTAGTTCACTTTGCAAAGACTGTGTTACATACTTTGTTGCAAAATTTATATCACCAGTTAAAACCATCATTTTTTATGATAGCACCAGATATAATCGTAAAGAATATTCATTTTATTACCGTCTTAAGTGAGAGTAAATATAGGTATGTGAACTAAAACATATCTTGAAATTAACTTATGAGTTCTTCTATTCAATTACCTAATCCAGTAGTTACATAATAACAGAGCGCCGACGAGTCATTGAAACATCTTAAAAAGTGATTTTAAAAAGAACAAATTGGGCGTCAGACTGGTTTGGCGTAACTCCGGAAGCGAACAGGTTCCACGCTCCCGAGATAAGTATTAATTGGAATTTTAATTTTTACTAATGAAAGATGGTCGTGAATGGGCCGCAGCAGCGTCGCCGGGAATTGGTTTTTCTGAACCTATTACGCATATTAAGTAATACGGCTTTCACTGGATCTAACAAGTTATTACAGTGGAGGCAGCACGCAATGCTTTTTAGGTAACAAAACTGCTCGTCGATCATTTGACCACGTTACGGTGCATCGGCTACGCTCTACCATAAAGTTCGCATAATAACTCCCACATAGTTGTGTACAGACCAACGTTCAACAATTTCTTTGACTTGAATTTAAACAGGCACATTTTGAGCAATAAACTCTATAATTTTTTTTTATTGTAATCACGATATACTAGCGAGTTTTATTTACATTCTACAGCTATCATTCAGTTTTAATGAACTTGTGTAAAATTCGCGCTTAAAGTGTTAGCAATAAAACACGATGAATCATATTTTTTTCTGAATTTGGTGTAAATCTTCATTTCGTTGAAAAAGCATTCCATGACCGTGAAGCATAACCAACAGCTAGAAATAATTGCTCAAGTTAATTGGTGAATTCTGTTGATCACACGTGGAACAAATCGGCATCACGAGTTCCGCATAATAAAGCGATGTATAGCGATTCGATCTACTTGTTTTGTAAAAGTAAAGCGCTAGATTGCAATCAGCGACTGTGAGAATATCTTATTTACTACTTAAAGAACAATAATTATGATTAACTGGGAAGTGGAAATTGTATTTTCCGGTTTGACATTTCCACTGATAAAACACATGCAAATTAGTAAACAAAAGGTAGTCACCTACTTAATGTTAAATGATAACTTTGGTATGGCAATGAGATTTTAATTAAACTATCGTAAAACGAAGGTTTTATTTATTTATTTATTTCATCATAAGTTCTGTAATGCCGTGTGGTGCCGGCTTAAGAATAGCACCACCCCATCTCTTCCCGTGGGTGTCGTCAAGGTGACTCAGGGATTTCACTCCGGAGGACGGGCAGCAGCGTCCTCTGCGTACTTAAAGCCTTACTGCGATCGCCAACCCGCTCGCCAAGCGTGGCGATTATGGCAATTACCCTCAGGATCTACATACCAGTAGGTTCTACTGGGGAGACCCGTGCCCAGCAGTGGGCTATCATATGGGTTGATATGTAAGTTATGTAAGCACTTGCTAAGAAAATACATATATTAATGTCGATCGAGACATCTGCGAGATTAAACAACGTTACCACTGTCGGTCTATAGGTAAGTGACTGTTTTCGAACATTGTCATAGCCCTCCGTGCCGCCATTCGTTCGAACATTGTCATAGCCGTGTAATCTCTCCGGTCTTGCCGGATTTCTGTCCAATCGGACTATGAGAGTGAGGGAATAGAGAGTGCGATTGTGTCTGCGCATCAACTTGTACACTATAATATCTCCTGTGTAGTCGGCTAGTCTCTAATAAGACTAGCCGCCGTAACCGAAATCGGTTAGGAGACCATTATAAATCGGCTTTAGTACTATGGTCAGATAATATCCCAATGTGGTTTGCCATAAGGTGTTTATGTTATTACGTCATATGTATACGAAGTTGTGGATGCTCCTACTATGTTATGCCCATTGAGGCTGATATCTCGGGAACTCTTCTGCATCAGTCCTCTTATAAGGTGTATAATATAATGGTGGCAGCACCTTACCTGCATATACAGTTTATAAACAGAGAAATATTGTAAACATTGGCAATCTGAAAAGAGTGACCACGAGTTTTTATTGCCTGTTCTTTTGTGTGCCTTACCTATTGTTTGCGAACAGGCATTACAAGTAAATGTAGAATCGACTTTTCACAAATGTAGTATTTTGCTTCCTAAGTGAATAAATCATTTTTATTATTATTATTATTATTGTTGAGGACAATTCTTAGTATTCTCAATCGTCATCAGGGCTTAATCAATCAAACAAGTATTTAACATCAAGGCAAAGATCACGCGTCACCTTTTTACAATCCTTTACGCATTACAATAAAACTGCCTATGCTTGTCTCCGTAAATGGGTAAGCCTATCCATAAATAAACACCTACATTTAACTAATGCTTTAACAATGTAATTTAGTATGAAATATATTCCATTTGTACTCAGATTCAAATTACGAAACGACTCAACAGTTCCACACCTGCAGATGAATGAATATAATTGATGTACTGACCCTGAGCACTCAGTTACATCACATCGACACAGAAAGCTTCTCCAAGGAAATACTGCGTTATGCTAATATATAATCATAAATATGTTCAATGTGAAGTGGTTGGGATCCAATTTTGTGACAGGAAATAGCCAAGTTTGTTTTATAACTAGCTATTAATGTCTCATAGTTGGACGCGCTTGATTTACTTACGCGTGGTTTTACGTAAGTCGTAGCCACTTAACTTCCGATACCGTTGTATGGTATATCACTTATCTAATCAATTAAGACGTGCATTGACCCAAGCTTATCTCTAAAATAGAGGTTTAACTGAAAATTCTCTGCAGTTAAACAATAAACGAACCTTTCCCAAAATACGGTATAATGAATAGCGGTTTTATGGATGTTATTAAAACAAAAGCATACATTTTAGAACAATCTCCCCTGTTTACAAGCCAAGCATTCTTGTCATTGTTTGTCTAACAAAACGTGTTGTTGTAAAGATGTTAGAGTTTTATTAAGGCATGTTTTGTTGTAGGTCGTAAAGGCCGCATTTGGTTGTAGGAGGTAGATAGTTTCAAAGGGCATTTCTCTTGAATGGTTACGTCCGCCTACAAAGCGCGTGCGACGCGTCCCGCCCGCCCACGCGCCTTTAAACTGTACTCTAACTGTACCAACGACAAATTGCCCGTGCACCATACATTATAACACTCCTTTAATCTTAATATGATAGGTATCATATTTAAATGTTCATTTATAAGATATAAATCAAAATTAAATGGGCTGCGCGCATTGGCTACAGGCGTTATTTAGGTATCAAAGGTGGTATACGAATTAGCTCTACCCATATTTACCTATATGGATAGCCCATTTATCGAGGAAGGCTTTAGGCTATATAGCATCACGTTATTAGTAGCGCGTGACAGCTAGTTTAACCGAAACATGATTTTTTATAACTACTAACGATAATTAATTAGTTATATGAACTATTAACGTTTCATTTACCTTTGGCCGTTTACAATAATCTAGCTGTCGATGGATTTGGCTACTACATGTAAAATTTTGACATATTTTGTATGGAGCTTATGTCAAATGTATATCTCTAGTAGCCAAATCTTATATAAGATAAATAGAATATTGAAATCGACCGATATAATATCTGCAGGTCATTATCATTAGATATCACTAATTTATATAAACCTCGTGTCACGGTGTTTGTGATCAAACTCGATTTTTTTTTTATATTTGGTAGTTTGGTAGGTAAGTAGATGGTATAAGAATTGGTCGTAATGTATCTTTAACGTGATTTTAGTATCAATTGCTTAAACGGGGAAAATTGACGCAGACGAAGTTGCGTGGGTCAGCTAGTATTACTAGATAAACCTATGAAATGAATAAATAATGGTTTAACTATAAGTAAAGAACATCCATTGGAAGATGAGCAAACGAGTTAGAAACCAGCTTCTACCGATTAACGGTAGTACGCTAATGACGTGCAAATAATAAACTCCATATGAATTTTACTGAAATAGTAAACGTAATGGATGTTTGCTTTCGATGTTATGGTGTTCCAATTTGTTCCTACATACCTAATATGTTACAAATACGTGCCGTACATTCGATTTCAATACTATTTTTAGTATGTAAATGTGTTACAGTTAAAAGTCGATATTTAGCATTACGGTATTCTCTGCCTGATAATAGTAAAATGTGGAAATGTTTCGATGGGATCACGGCAGCTTTCCCTGGTTTTCTTTAATATAAAGAGTTTAAATATTTTTTTTTATTATAACTTTAGAACCCTAGACGTCCATCGCGATATCCTTTTGATGCCAGATCTAAGCATTGGCAGCAGAGGTGAAGGATTAAAATAAAAAAAACTTCTTATGTAAACGTTTTTCTCATCAAGAGATCCAAGTATCTTTCTACGATCTTGGTAATAAAAATCCTGCAGATTTTGTAGTTAGGACAAAGTAGAGTCAAAATCTCTTTAATACCCCAAGGTAATAAGCTTCTTCTTCTTAGAGGTTTGACAGCAACCATTGAAAGTAATAACAATATTATTTAATTGAGGTTCAAAACTTGGCTACGTTACATTGCCGCAATCAGGGTCCATAATCAAGAACTTTTTTTCGTTTTCGCGGTAAGCCCGCGTGAACTGTCAAAATCATGTCATAATGGTAAATAGAGAGCTGCCCTTAGAAATGCATCAACACGCATGCGCGGCGGACATCTTTAACACACCGCGCATGCGCAAGTTCGCGCGGGCTTGCCGCGATCACAAAAAAAGGACGTGAAAAAGGACACTGTCATAGAGTTCTCCTTGTGATCGCAGTTTGGTAAGGTGGCCATGGCATTGCTTGCTCAGCTTGGCACCTAGGGAGAATCCCGACTTAAGCATGTTTTCCTCGCTACAACCATTCTGAGCCCAAAGTCGGATTAAAGACTTCCAGACAGGCCATAGTAATTCTTCTCCTAGAGGAGGATTCTCAGCAGATAGCATTGATTTGGTAGGAGTACATTGTGTTGGTGTGGATCAATTCGATCAAGCCTCCCAAGCCCTGGATCCGGCACTGGGTATCAATAAATTATCATTTGTATTATAGTGACCTACATAACACATATACAGGGTGATTTTTAATATAGTAATAACATCCCGCGTGTGGCTTCTTTACATTACACCAAATAACTTTGGAATGTCAGTTTTGAAAAATATAAACACAAATTAATTCTTAACCCTTCACCCACTTTTGTCACACCACCACCTACCACACGTCTGTGAGTACCCGGAGTAAAATTATTATTTTTAGTCGGGTTTAGGGCCTAAACTAAGTAAAATCGTTGTTTATTGTTAAACAACGATTTTACTCCAGTACCATAGTCTGTGGGTGGTTATGGCCATAACTTCAAAAACAGATGGTAGGTGATTATGGGTTAAAATCTATACTAATACTAATTCATAAACTTACGCGATTTGTACACATTTTAAAAATATATAATACTATGGGTCTTAATCGCGTGAATAATTTAAGGTAAAATACCATGTTTATTGCTCGACGTTTCGACCGTATTGCAACGGCCGGTTTGTTTGTTTGTTTATTTGTTTAAACGCGATAATCTCAGGAACGACTGGTTGAAATTGATAAAACTTTTATTTTTGAATAACTCATTTATTGAGGAAGGCTATAAGCTATATAACATCCCGCTATGATTAATGGGAGCGAAACAGCAAAGAAAAATGTTGCGATAAAAAAAAAATTGACGCAGTGGCCTTGAAAAATTGTTAGAGAATTAGGGCCCTGACTCTTATTACATCTCTTTTTTTAACGGTTTAGGGTCCCTGATTTAGTGTAGTGTAATAAGCGCGTTAGTTATTTGATGTAATGTTAAAAAGGCACGAGCGGGAGGGTAATAGTATATTAAAAATCACTCTGTATATAGTTATATCCATGTGTTCAAGCCAAGAGAATCACCGTTATAAACTTATTACAAAGTAAGAAACTAACATTGCTACTCGTATTTGCATTACAATCTGCTTTTCACATTATAAACATTCTTGATAACAAAGATGACAGAACTGTTAATGTTAACAACGTACACAACTATTTACGGTTGCAATATTACGAATGCCAGTGTTACTCATACGAGTACAATGCGCACATGTATAAGGTTTTCTCGCTATCCCACACGCGTTTTCAATGACAATTAACCAAAAAGTAGTTTTAATATCGATGTTCTGGTTCACGAAGTCTGCAGTAAAAATACTGCCATAGTAAGACAATTAAAACAATTTTAGCTTTTGTCTGTATAATTAAAAAATCCGTATTACTTTAATCTATAGTAATATTATAAAGCGGAAGAGTTTGTTTGTTTGTTTAAACGCGCTAATCTCAGGAACTACTGGTCCGATTTGAAAAAATCTTTTTTTGTTGGATTGCCCATTTATCGAGGAAGACTATAGGCTATATATATATAGACATTGCGCTACGACTAAAAGGAGCGGAGCAGCGACGAGAAATGTTGCAAAAACGGGGAAAATTTACGCATACGAAGTTGCGCGGGACAGCTAGTTAAATTATATAACCCTATTTAATTATCACTAAATATACTCTATGTCCTATAAATAAACATAGACGTATAGACCTGGACCGTGCCATCCCTTTTAATTAAAAAGTAAATATTGACTGCAAAGCGTGAAAGAGAGGAAAAACGCGTGCGCCCTTTGACAGGTATTGTCGACATAGCGTTAAATGTTGATAAACTTTCGCGATTTGTACACATTATTAAAATATATATATTACGGGTCTTAATCGCGTGAATAATTTAAGTCGAAACGTCGGGCAATAAACAAGGTATTTTACCTTAAATTATTCACGCGATTAAGACCCGTAATATATATATTTTAACGACATAGCGTTGTCTCTTTCTAGAAAGTGGTCCATTTTGTGAGGTTATGGCACAGTCCTGGTTTATACGTCAATGTATAGTTATCACACTAATATTATAAAGGCGAAAGTTTGTGAGTATGTGAGTGTGTATGTTTGTTACTTCTTCACGTCTAAACGGCTGGAGCGATTTTAATAAAATTTGGTATGGAGTTAGCTGACACCCTGGATTGGATTGGACACATAGGCTAATAAACCGCGGGTAACATCGCGGGGCACAGCTAGTATAAAATAAAAATAGAATTAAAATATGAATGGCCTATTTTTAATTACCAAAATAGTTTATAATTTCCCTGGCTCCTGTTGCAGACTTACACC
This sequence comes from Herminia tarsipennalis, assembly GCA_945859575.2. Taxonomy (NCBI): domain Eukaryota; kingdom Metazoa; phylum Arthropoda; class Insecta; order Lepidoptera; family Erebidae; genus Herminia; species Herminia tarsipennalis. The sequence goes on along the minus strand of OX243836.2, from coordinate 13,438,768 downwards.
ACAGTTATACATACTATATTTTTCAAGTTTATATATTAATAGGTAATAATATCTTGGGACAACTCACACAGCGCCATCTGATCCTAAACTAGGCAGAGCTAGTACTATAGCAACTAGATCAATTTCATACCAATTTAATCTAAATCGGTTCAGCAGTTTAAGCGTGTAGGCGAACAGACAGACAGAGTAACTTTCACATTTAGGGGAGAAGTGCCATGAAGGTTTTGATAGAGTCACTTGAATTATTTCGGTAGTATAAGAACGGATTTGGTTGGCGATTTTATTTTTAAGTGGCACAAACATTTGACAGTTAATCATAACCAACGGACGCCGGAATTTCGAATCAACGTTTTTGTCACTAAAAAGTAAGTATTTTGCTTCATTTATGTTGTTTTTTGGTACTTTATTGTACAAGAAAACATAGGAACATGGATTCTAAATTGAGTTTGTGCATATGTTTTGCCTTGCAGCTGCGTAAAAACTGGGCCGCAAAATGTTCGATACTGTTGTTATTTTGAAGGTTACTTATATTTTTTAAGAATAAGTTATGAAAGAGCCAGGTAAATGGACTATGACAGAGCTGGCTTATTCATAAAAAGTTTATTCGGATGTTATTTTTGATAGAAGATAATATTTGTTATTTTATTTAACTTTCGAAATTGTTATTGATAAAGAATAATCCGTCTCTAATAAATAGGTACTTATGACTAAATAATAAATAAAGTGAAGTAAGAGTGTTTGTAAGAATGACTTAAAATGACGGATAGAATAATTGAAATTTTGACAAAAAGGTCATTAGTTTTTTCATATTTTTTGCACCAATTAGTAAACTGGTTCTTTCGTGCCACTTCTCCTATATAATATTAGTGTAGATTTTATTACAGGCACATTTTTGGAATAAAATGAATCTATTTAAAGTGTATATTCAGATATCTTAGTAATAGTTAATGGAAAGGTCAACGCCAAGTAATTTCGAGTGTGGGACTTTGCGTTTTATTTTAGAAACCCTGAAACAAAAGAGTTTATATAATTAACTGGAAATCCTCTACATGTTCACGTCACAAAAGGAACTAAAGGAATTGTATAATGTAGAAATTCGCTTAGCAATTACAACGAATTAAATAAACATGTTTCAAATGTAAATAAATCTACAATTCCAACAATAATATAATGTAATAAACAAACCACAGAACACGTGATAAGATGGATTCCATTTTATCTAATACATCTTGAATATCATTTGTAGTATTTGTGGTCACAAGTGCTCCTCAGGTTACCGCCAAAGCACGTTTATGTGTTTACATTGTGCCTACAAACAATGAATCTTACTTTAGAGACTCGAGTAGGTAACACCAAGAATATTCGTCAACATTATTATTGATTCTTTGTGTTCTGCAGGTACACTTGTGGGCTCAACTTAATGTATTCAACCAGCTACTTAAACTTATGTAAAAAATATCTTCGGCTTTAAATATATCATTGCTTTATAGCTTTAGTGAAATTATACATGTTTATACTTTACTCAGTTGGAGGCAGGGAGAGGGGGGACGGGCTGAAGTATTTCTTGCTCCAAAGTAACTAAGTCCATAAATAAAAATTACTTACTATCGGCCAGGTCAAGCCGGCCAAACCAAAATTTTAGATTGCTCCGTAGGGCTGGCCTGTGGTCTAGTGGTTAGTGACCCTGATTAAGCTAAAGGTCGTGAGTCCGATCCCTACCCAGGACTAAACCTTTGTTTAAAATTACACCCAGACAAATAAATAATCACGGTCATCATCTGTAATTATTTATTTGTCTGGGTGTAATTTATCTATAATATTGTGTATATTAATTTATCAGTTGTCTGGTTGACACAGTACAGGCTTTGTCTAGTTTGGAATGAGATAACCGTGTGTGAGTTGTCCCAAGATATTTAAGATTTAAGGGTTAAAATTCAAATTCTCCCAAAATGGAGTGACCACTGTTATTACGATCAATGAACTTCAAATGGGCGTTTTTAAAGATCCTACAAAAACGTCAGCCTGAAGTTCATTGATCGTAATTGTTGTCATATTTACATACCTAACCATTATCGCGCCAGCAGTTTTACCGTAAACGGAGCGTGTGTTTAACCACGTCTCATAGCAAGCATATTTGTTGTATGTGACTGAGCAACTACGCTGCAGAACATTAGCCACACTACAACCTCCAACCCACATAACACTAACACCACAACAAACATGAAGTAGCAAGACGCATGTAAGAGTCCTACATATTTTACATTTTAACACATACAATCATACACATTGTTGTATTGTAAAAGTGTTCACAAAGAAATTATGTAATTTCCAAAACAATGGAATCTCGTCTCACCCATTTAAAACTCGGACGTTTCTAACTTGCAAGAGGTGATTATGAATTCAGTGTCAAACTTTGCTATTAAGTGAGACAACGTAGAGTAAAGTATTAAGAAGGGACAAGACAAGTACAGAAACTTATATTTTACGAAAGGGCTTATAAATATATTTTTACGGGATGACGGATCGGTAAAACCGGGGATGCTTGTCAGTACTACTACGTGAGTGAGTTGAGAATGTTATGAGTCAGGGTACGTTTAAGAACGTATTTGCATGTCATGGTCCGCGGTCGGGTTCAAACCCACTAGTTCGCTATTAAGTACTCTTTCAACGCCGCCCTATTGTCCTGCAATAGATGGCGATAAAACACTCTCTACGTGATGGAATTTTTATGTTTCCGATCCCTAGACGCCGTTAGCATTATAATATCAAATGTTTTATACTTTTTAAATAATCTATAAATATAATTATGCATAAATTTATTACATCTATGAATACGAAAGAATGCACTTTTATAATAAGTACCCATTTGATAGATCCGTATCAGTGTTAGCGTGTGACACGTCTCATGTGATTATATAACGTAGTAAAGATCTTTGATTTATCCCACGATTAGTATGCAAACAAATTGTGAAAGTAATTGGCTTGGAATTCTAATTTACAACATGAATACAATTAATGTTACAGTGGAGCGTCGTACTGCCTGCGTCAACGCTACCTGCATTGCTGTCTACCTCATGTGCACTGGTATGAGGTGAGTAATTATAGCCAGTTAATATTATAATATTATTAAAAATGCGAAACTAACTCTATCTGACAAACGTTTGCAAGCTTAAGGTTCATTTCCGTGTATCGCGGCCAATCGCGAGCCGCGCGCGGCTTACGACAAGCGGCTCACGCGGGCGGCCGATGCGACAATAGTCAGAGTATGAGAATGTATGGCGCCGTTTCCGAGGTCTGCGACAGATGCGCATCGCATCGGCCGCGCGCGTCAGCCGCTCGTCGTAAGCGCACAGAAATGAACCTTTAATCTCCTAGACTGGTTTTGATGAAATTTGTTGTAAAGGTAGCTTGAAGTCCGCGAAGTGACATAGATTATTACTAAGTATAACGACATATCACCTACATTTGGGCTGGACCGCGGCAAATGACAGTAAACTTAAATCATGAATGCTGCTATATTTATAAACAAACACATTAATCAAATAACATTACTGTTGCGTTGAAAGCTAACTTTTTAATAGAGACTATATAATTATATACAAGCAACGTATGATGTTTAATTTCTTTAATTTTTTCACTAAAGTAGAAGGAATTACCGCTTAGCCACACTAAAACGTGCAACATGCTATACATGTTATCGTGAGCTGGCTATTAGTTAGCAACGCACACCTGCCTCGCGACTCGCTGTCAATGTCCGTCAAACGCGACCCTACTACCTACCTCTACTTACTTTACGTGTACCTTATAATAAAACAACACTGCCAACAGTAAACCTCACGTTAGTACATAAACTTAGTAAATAGTATCTGCAAATATTAGATATGCTTATTCATAAATAGCAAATAGAGCTGTTACATTGAAAGCTCCAACGCGTAATATTAAAGCTAATATTTTTGCTAAAAAAAATGATCAAAAAAAATATGAACTATCATAATTAAGGCACTAAATAGGTATTTAAAAAAACCTGCCGCTACATCAAATAGACTTACATAGACATAAATCAAGCGTATAGATCCCTCCTCTCAGCGTATAAAACGATGTCATGTATTCTGAGATGCGGATGGAATGGATGCAAGCAAAGTTTGTTAAAAAAGCTCGTCTAAAACCGTCTAACCCCGCCGTGACCGATAACCGGTGCGCGTGTGGTAAGCATCCGGCAGGAACATACCGTTTCCTTAATCTAACGTTGCGTCACTACCGCTCCTCCCCAAAATATCACATGGCTCACTAAATAAACTGTATTATATCTTTAACGTAAATCACTTTACTGCACAAACATATCTTTCATAGTTAACCACTAAGCCAAGTAGTACTCAGAACAAAAAAAATCCTTGGATAATTAAGTCTGATACATTCTGTCTGATAAATTTAAATAAAACTCCGTAGGTACCTTTATGGAATAGATCAATTTTTGAAACTATCGAACTTAAACATAATATAGTTATAAAACTGAAGCATAGGTATAACAGCTTTATGTTCCTGAATTGAGATTAAATGCAATCTATCAACATTTCCTATAACGGAACGTCCGCTTAAAAGTAATTAGTATAACCGTTCCACTAAAGAACTTACTGATATCACAGAAACGTCCGAGCAAGTGAAAAGCATCAAGAACCAGATTAGATCGGGATGATAGCGATTAGACAAGACAAGACTAACGTCTATAAGTTTAAACTTCCGGCCATCCCATCTCACCTCTTATTGGAGACTCGTTTATGACTCACTCTAAAAACCGCGTAGGCAAGTTAAACGTGTTTACTATGTGTTTGTATTATGTTATTACTCGATCGTACTTCCATAATTAAGGTTGCGTCAATCACGCAGGTCTAATGACAGTCAACATCGGTTCACATCCTTACTGTCCTGCGGTTTAGTCAGTATCTACCCACAATTATCTGCATAAGATAACAAACTTATTTCCTGTAGAACCGTCCCTAGACCGACCCACACGATAATTGTAAATATGACTTATTAATATTCGTTTTTAAACTTTCGCGATTTTTATACATATTAGATATATTTTGGGACTTAATCGCGTGAATTATTTAAAGGTACGGACCTTTTATTTACCCGACCTTTCGATCGAATTGCACCGATCGTGGTCACGGGTCGACTGATGGCAGCTTAGCGATGTCTCCGTGAGGCGCGGGGTTTTTCAACTACCCTAACAATCACACTAATAATAATCTAAATCTAAATCTAATAACCTAATAATAATCTAAAAATATGCATATAAAAGCATAAAGAGGAAAAGAACAATTTCAACGGGAACCGATTTATCGCGAACTTTTCGTTAACTGCAAACTTTGGACCCCCGTTTCATCCTATTAGGGAACAAATTTTGGAAAAGCCTTTCTCAGAGGAAACCAACGTCATAATAACTATCTGTGTGCCAAATTTCAGCCCGATACGTTTAGTAGTTAGAACTATATGTAGATCAGTCAGTCAGTAACGGTTGCCTGACTTAAAGAAGAAGAAAATTTAAAAGTGAGAACAAGGACTAATAAAAAACACGAATTCTTTCAGAGTAGTTGGCGCGTGCGGACTGCCGCGATGGTTGCGTGATCGGTCATCATGCGCCTCTTCCGCGGGCCGAAGCGCAGGGAAGTGACCGGGCCGCGAGCCATCACGACGTCGTCTCCTCGCCGAGACGCCACCGCTGCAGACGTTGCCACCACCACGCCACACGTTTCGCAAGATTTCACACTTGTAACCGCACTGCCAGCCATGGTTATGGAGGATGATGTCAAAGAGATGAAAAAAGGTAAAATCAATACAATATTTTGCATTTTTGACGCAGGACAAATCGTGATCTTAAACATGTATCAAATCTTGCTAATTGAGATCATTGAAGTTCTCTGTGGTCTATATATCTTCGTGCATCATATTTGTAGGTTACGAGGATTATGATAATGAAAAGTTGCGTGCAGATATTTAACCGTTTGCAGATCGCGTTAATCCGCTTGTTTTTATCATGCAATGCACATTAAACATCTATTGACATATGTATATATATAAACTTTACATTTACTATATTAGCAGTATTGAAATATAATTATAATATCCAAACCATTTTGTATATTTTCAGTGTTTGCTACGTGGGGTCGCCGCATGGGAAGAAAACTCGATATGTTAAAAAAAGCAGATCCTAAAGAAACAACACAAGAATCAACCCCGGACGAAACCTTAAAAGAAGAGTCTCAAACTGTTATCAATGGGCAGTATAAGAAAAAACAAAACTGGAAAATGGGGCGTAGCAGTTCTGATTCTACATCATTAAAAAGAGATAATGACACAGACTCTATAAAAAGTGGTTCCAGGGAACGATCACCAAGTCCTTTTAAATCATTCTTTCATAGAATGGGATCAACAGGGATGCTGAATTCCGCAAAATCCCAGTCTTTAAATATGAATAAATCACCTGATAACTATCCGGTAGCAAATGGTTCTACTCTATATCGTAGTTGCTCTACTTCACATCTTTCGACATATGTAAAAGCTGATGATCCATCAGATGACATAGATGAATTACAGAATGCTGAAAATGAAAATAAAAAATCCCCTAAAAAACATATTAATGTTTTGTCTGATGAAACTTTGGGAACATCGTCAGCTAAAGCTGTTAGTTGTGACAATATTACTAATTTAAATGATGGACAAACTAACAACGGGGCTTCTAAAAAACCAAACTTCCCATACGCCTTTTTGCGATCTAAATTATCAGTTTTACCTGAGGAAAACAGTATAGCATCACAACAAAGAACCAGTTCCATGAGACAAAGTTTGTCAGAGAGAATAGATAGAAAATCACCAAAACTTCGAAGAGAAAGAATGTATCTAACAAACTCAAGATCTGAAGAGCGATATCAAAGCAACGATAGTATTTCCATTCATGAAGATAATATTCTACTTAACAATGCTTTAAGAAAAGATTATGATTTTTCTCGAAGTTCGATGAGAAGTATCAATGAAATAGACAGTAATTTTTATCCAATTGGACGAGTAGATGATGTGCCTCGAAGAGCATCCATGATCTCCCAAAAAACGCCTCTAGATTATGATCCTATGCTTATACCGCGAAATAGAAATAGTTTACCTGTTTATGAATACAGTTCAGTTCTTGGATCGATGCGAGATGTAAAAACTGAGTATACTTCTTCAATGCAAAGTATTCATCATGGACTTGAAAATGTAGAAGTGCAAGCCCACCGTCTTAGCAATTATGTGAGTTCCAACGAATCTGGATATGATAGTGATGGTCGCCCTACAGATGAACATAGCAATCATTCTCCACCTGGTTATTCCTGTCACTTTGGTAACGTACCAAACCGCAAAGATATTTTAGATACAAATTGTGAAGGAAATCCGAGCAATTTCTCAAGACAGTTTAGTTTAAACCATAAAATCAATATCGGGCGAGTACAAGTACCGGTTCGGCGTAGTTCTACTCCTTGCGCCCTTTTTCCAGTAGAGAGGGGCAATTCTTATGAGTATCAAAAAGAAAGTAGGGAAAATATAAAATTTCCTATTGATAGCTTAAAGCATGCAATATTTGATCATTTAGACTCTAAACCGCCTCCACTGCCTAAGAAAGCTATTAATAAGAAACCACCTTATGTTTATAAAACAATAACATTAGATGAACGGGTACAGACTAGAAAAATCAAATTTCTACATTCGCAACTGCTGCCTGCTGAACATTCACATAATTCGAATCCAGATAACAATATAACTACAGAGTCTAAGCCCAAAATGCAAGAAATTGCTGAAACAGATATTTTTGGACGAGGGCCTTGCACTAAACGATTTCGAAAAATAAGACTCCTAAAATCAAGATTAGATGAAAGTCTTGGCGTTTACCTTGCACAGCATAGAGTGGACTTTGACAGTAGTGGTTCAAATTATGAAATTCGATATATTGTGGTAAAATTAGATTTCGATGGTATAGCTCATAGAGATGGTAGGCTAAGAATAGGCGATGAAATTGTAAACGTGAATGGAAAGGTATTACGCGGGTTATCTTCTTTAAAAGAAGTTCAGCACGTAGTTAACTCGTGTTCAACTGAAGCTGCACTTGAAGATGGGGCATTATTTCGAAGATATCAGGTAGATCTTGTGATGGCACATGATGAAGTAACCCCAATAACGCTAAGTAGAATTATAAACAGTCAACCGCTAGAAAAGAATAATGGAATATTGCCGGCATCGAATGTTCCTCCAGATATAATATCACAGACTGTTCATAAGCCTTCACCTTCTAATCAAATAACCATAGAAACACATTTCCCTACCGATAACCAATTTTATACAATCAATTCAAATAACAGAACCAAAGAACATTCAAACGAGCTCATAGACTTTCCACACAATACAAATAGAAATGATCTTCAACATAAGTGTAAAGTTGGAATTCAAGTTAACCATGGTCAAATGCAATCAAATCCAAAGAGCGACGATGAAAAATTACTTGAAAGACATTGTTATACTCAGTCTTCATCTTTGCAGAATATTACAAACATTGAAATTTCATTACGATCTTCTCCTACTCCAAGAACAAAAAACCAGGATAATAATTATAGGCCAATATCATTCCATAGTGCTCGACCACCACCAGTTCCTCCACCCTATTCAGTTTACAGTGACAACGCATCTAACGAGGTTAAAGAGAATTTCTCTCATTATATAAAACACGTTCCCAGACTTTATCAAAACAGATCCTTTGAAAGTATTCCTGAACAGTTGAGAAATAGTAGTCGAAGCAGATTTTTCAGCAGAGTTGGGTCACAGCGATGTTCACCAAATCACGGCCCACATATATCAAGACTTCAAGAACATACTGCCACATTACAACATCAAGATCATCAGCACGGAGGCCATTATGCACATAGCTCGATACACAAAGTTGAATTTTGGAAGGGTCCGGGACACAAAAGTCTCGGATTTAGCATTGTAGGTGGAACTGATTCACCGAAAGGGCAGATGGGTATATTCGTCAAAACTGTTTTCCCTAATGGCCAAGCAGCAGACAGAAGTACTATTTTTGAAGGTATTATATATTTTTTACAATATTTAAACTATATTTTGTACTACATCCGTTTCAAAACATTATTTTATTGCACAAAATAAAATTATTTTTAGGCGACGAGATCTTGTCAGTAAACAATGCGCCGACACGTGGACTAAGCCACGCTGGGGCCATATCGCTGTTCAAGCAAGTAAAAGAAGGAAAAATTGAACTGACGCTTTCAAGAAGAAGGTGAGTGCATATTGACTGACAAATAACAGTATGATAACAGTTGTGAAACTAAAATCTCAGATAAGATTAAACAAATTAGACAGTCTGTTGGAGACACGGAATAGTTAAAGATAAACTCCTCTGTGGTTGGAAACAACGAACTACAAAGAAAATACTCTTACAATAATTACCTTTCACTTCATTTATTAAAAATACAATATTTTTCAGAGCACCTAGGTCAAGATCTGTGGAACCTCTGGGCAACTTTTGCGGTGAAGTTAAAAGGAATTAAAGTTTAATTAACTATAAGAGACTGTGGTGTTCTAGAGTGCAATAATTCACTTGATTACTTTAGCCAAAGGCATAACTTAGATGCTTGCTTCAAACAATTGTTTCAGTTTCACTTTAATTGTTGCTGAAACAAAAGATTACTCTAAGATATTAAGATAAATAATGATATTGTTATAAAATAATATCAAGTATATTAACAATGTATTGTTTTAATATGCTAAGTGTATGTCAACTTAGATTTATATGGCATTATATACATTATACGTACCTAATAACCTTTGTATATCATGTCTTTTTGTCTTACTTTAAATATCTATTAGTTTTTGTTAAATAAGACTGTGTATATATCTGTAGTTAATTTTAAAATATTTGTTGTAGTCGATATTCGCTATTGTTAAAGATAGAAATGCTAGATCTCGTTATTTGCTGTACTTGTTTATATTATTAGGCAGCATAAAAAACATATGTTATCTATCAGTGAACCCTATTCGCTAACAACATTACTCATGACATTTATAAATTCAATCAGACTGATATATTTTAATTTGAGTACCTATTTTACTGCCAAAGCTTTTTTAGACTTAGCGTTCTTTCTACAAATCATTATTTAAAAATAAATACCTCGTCGCACATTAATTCTAAATGCATGTCCTCTTTTGACAACGAAAGTTATTAATGCTTGTGAAAACTAATTATAAATTAACAACATAAGTTAAAAAAATGGTGGATTTTTTTTCTACAAGATAATGCTCTAGAACTGAATCTCGTTTTCAACTTTGCCTCAAAAGTAAGAAACCAAAAATAGTACTTCTAAGACCTAGCAGACTACAATCTTTTCGCCGGCCGATAGTTTGGTCAGGCTGTTATGCAGTATGAGGATATATGGAAGTGCGCACTTTACAACGGTTTGGTATTGGCCTACTAAAAAGATTGAGGGCCGATTACTACACGATTTTCTGCAAAGTAAACTATCGACCGACTGCTTAATCAGTACGGCCTCTTCCACGTGCGCTCACTGCCGATAGTTACTCGGCCTACTGCAGCCCAACCCGATCAAACTATCGGTTGATTAAAAAGTTTGTAGTCTGCGGGGCCTCTTAGAGATTTATTATTGCATTTGGACTAATGTTACGAAAATGGTACCTAGCTACTACATGTTACAGATAATATAAAAAATGTGTAAACGCACTATGAAGTTAATGTTTTTTAAATCATAAATGCTTCCGCTTGTAATTGTGATAACAGTTGTACATTTTCCAGCGAATGAACTCCGTCCATTATATTGTTACAACTGTTTTGGAAACATTAGTTTTACTTGTGTTAGTGTCACTTCGCAACGAAATGGCAACAGTCGGTAGTGCAGCGACTTCAATGTCAAACGATTATAAGTTTTGTCTTCATTAATGTATGCAAAGTATTGTCTGAAATATTCGGGTCTGAAGCCAACCTGCCCCACGCTGCTTCTTCCTATTCGATAAGTGTCTACAAGCGTTCCGCCAAAAATAATGTCTTTATTGCGACCTAGTGGCTATCCGCCGTTGCCACTTCAGTATGATATGACCCTTATTTTTTGCAGACAATATTACCTATGTTCGTATCCGTTTTAACGGTAGGTGGTACTAAATTTGATAGAAACTGCCGAGTTTCAAAACTCCTGTTGTGTATGTACAGACGTTCAGTGTTGGAAGTTCAATGCGATGTAAATAGGTTGCAATACCTCGATGCTTTTGAAATTATACACGAGTAATAAAATTGTTCCATTTATTTAAATCCCACTGCTAACAGCTAATTCACGTAATGTTTTGTCATAATTATAATACCTAAGATGAAAAAAATTAACTATTATAAATTATAGAAATTTCCTGCCTACCTAAATTAGAACATTCAGAAAGATAGTAAAAAAACCGGCCAAACGGAAGTGGTTCTAGCGCATTGTGTCAACCACGTTGCAAAATGGTGAGCCGTGGTTACCCAAAGCATTTCAGGCTTCGGTAATGTACGACCCACATTGCCAACCCCTCCAGCTAAGCTCAGTGTCTTGTGTAAGGAGTGGGTTCAAGTCGGTAGTATAATGGGTAAAATTCGAACCCGCGACCTTACGATTTCGAGACTGATGATTTATGATATTGTATGATAGGAGCTATAGACGATTGAATAGTAAGCTCTTTGTATAAGATGTCTCTTGACTACATTCCTAAAATTATTTACTGGTAGACTCGATATGCTGACTGGGATTTTATTGAAAAATTTAACACCTAGTCCCATGAATGAGTTATGAGTTTTATGAAGCCTATGATATTGACCTACCAATTTGTGCTTATTTCTTGTATTCACAGAGTGAATATCACTATTTTTGTTATATAAATGTAAGTTTTGTTTTACAAACATAACGTTTGCATTATATTGTAATGCAACTGTCATAATGCCTATCTCTTTAAACTTTTCTCTAAGGGAAACGTGCTCCTAGTTGATATATCGCACGCACTGCCCGTTTTTGAAGAATAAAAATAGTTTGGATATCAGCCGCCTTGCCCCAAAGCAATATGCCGTAGGACATGCCGCTGTGAAAATAACAAAATATACTAGTCGAGCTGTTTCTACATTCGTAAGCCGTCTAACTTTGCTGACAGCATACGCTACAGAACTGAGTTTTCCTGCGAGACATGATATTTGGGTGCCCCACTGTAACCTACTGTCTAATGTAATTCCCAAATGACCCCCCCCCCCTCTCAGATATTAAAAAAAATCTAAAGATAGATCTTACTATCTTTAGTATTTTTTTTTTTTGTAATTCCTGAACGACTTTAAAAATAATTATTAAAAAAAAACAATGCATCCTTACAACAAGCCTATTCCTACACCTTATGTTATACAGTCAGCGTCATATATAAAATAACAGTTAACATTACCAAATACTTAAACACATCTAATTGGATCATTAATATACAATCAGCCTGAGTAGCCTAATAATTCAGACCGTTCATCTTGCTCAAAATTAACGGAGCAACAGCTTCTCAAATATACGAGCTTATCCTAATACCGCATATTACTGTAACAAACACAGTGCCGAAGGTTTCGCAGCATCCACAGTATTCATAAATATAGAACACAGTAGGAAAATAAACTTTACCGATTTTTTTTTAAAGTACTATTTCGTATATCAAATAATATGCCAATACGTCATACAAAAAAACGAAGATAAGTATATGTCGTTGTCCTTTTCATTTCATGCATGACGTCACTGGCACGTCTTTTGTTTCAATAATAAATTTCCTATTTTATATTTATTCGTGAGCGAAATATGTAAGAAAACCTCATTTATAAAATACCAATTTTTTTCTATAGGTACTCATTGACAAATGAGGTTTACTTACATTCTTTTTAAGTTTTTTTTATCTGTTCAGAAAGTGATTGACTCTGATTGTTGAAGTGCAAAAGCAGAAACACTTAGTCTAACGTTGTGTTTAAATATACAAAATGCATTTAATTAAATGTAAAATTTCATAGCAGTCCCTTTATTTAAGATACTACGTTATTTATGAAAGAAATAATCCCTATGCCTGACACTTTAGATTGGTGTCATACAAATACAGAATGGTGCTTTCTCACTAATGTAACCCGCTTAATAGCGGGTTCGATTCCCGGAAATTTGAACGCCGTTCGAATTACTTATAAATCAAAAGGAAGTCTTCTTTCAGTAAAATGTTCTATCTATAATACTTATGGTACCTACTTATAGTTTTGGGGCATCATTTTATTTAAGCAGCTATTTAAAAATAAATATTAAGTATCATTTGTATGGTATTTTATAGTCAAATCAGTCAGCAATGATGGCAACTACAAACCGCTGAAGTATCTGGGTCGACTTAACCTGTAACCCCTGTAGGTATTTTCAAACAACGAAATAAAAATATTGGAGTTTGAATTTCTCTCACTTTAGTTACTTTTACTTTATAACTGTAATAAAGAGATTTAAAAAAAAAACATTTATTCTACAAAAAAAAAATCTAGTCTTAATAAAAAAAGACTAGCAAAATGTTATTTACTTTTGTATTTTTACTGTCTTATATACAATCAAGAAATTATCAAGTCTTATTTAACGGTAAAGTAAAATCTTCTTATAGGTCTAATACTCTTTGGTGATAAAAACAAGAATAATGAATTTACTTATCATTACATTGCGGTTCAAAAATCAATATTATCACGAATAAATTCCTATTGTAATTTTATTTTCGAATTTGTTCTTGCTCTGAACACCCTCCAAAACAAAAAAAAATCTGCCTGCAAATTTATATATTTTTTATAACCTTGACGTTTAGGTAACCAAATATAAAAGATCTTCAATCGAAAAAATGGGTGCTTCTTATGAAAATATTGACAGCAAAGAACATAATGAGAAACACTTAAACAACACAATAACATCAAAAGATACAGTATTTTTTAACTAACCACGGATAGAATTGACTTGATGTTATCACCTTTCTATTAGCGTAAAACTTTAAGAGCGGAAGGTTTGCTTTTTACAGAGATGTTTTATGATACGTTATAGTATACATAATTATCCATACTAATATTATAAATGTGAAAGTAACTCTGTCTGTCTGTCTGTCTGTCTGTTACGCTTTCACGCTCAAACCGCTGAACCGATTTAGATGAAATTTGGTATGGAGATAGTTTGAGTCTCGGGGAAGGACATAGGATAGTTTTTATCGCGATGACCGACATCCACGCGGGCGGAGCCGCGGGCCAAAGCTAGTATTATAATAAATAGGTGACATACTTATCCGTATTTCTAGTCACTCGATTTTGATAGAATCAACTTTTGAACCGCAGTGCATTGTGACGATTTATTCTGATGACATTCCAAATGTAACTCTATGGCGTTTGACATAAAGTTTATTATCCTACTGTGTTTTACATTTATGAATACCTACTGTGGATGCTGCGAAACCTGAGAGGGATTAGGATGAGCTCGTATATTTGAAACTGTTGTTCCGTTATATTTGTGCAAGATGAACGGTCTGAATTATTGGGCTACTTTTGGTGATTGTAAATTAGTGAGCAATTAGGATGTATCTAAATAATTGATAATGTTAACTGTTATTTTGTATATGACGCTGACTGTACAATGCAGTTTCCGAAACTTTTTTTCTCAATTTCTATTTTGCCCCTTAAAAGTGGCTTTTAAATTCAAAATCTTTTTTTTACGTAACACAAGTACGTGTGGGTCACAGAAATACATATGTGTACCAAATTTGAAATTAATCGGTTCAGTACATTCGGAGCAAATTAGCTGTGGCTAACGGACAAACAGAAACACGAGTGATCCAATAAAGGTTCCGGTTTTTTTTCCTTTTGAGGCACGGCACTCAAAAAAAGAAGCATTCGAAGTTGAGTTCCACCCTACAGGACACACTTTAGACACTATTCCGAAAACAAACTAAAACACAAAAAACAAAGTAATTAGAGAATAAACAATTTTATTAATAATAGTGACATAATAAAACGTGTATCTAAATACAATTTCTTTCGTCATTTCTTCAGTTAAAATAAAATTATTAATCCAAGTTAATATCTATAAAACTGTGAAATTACTTCTACTGCAGCGCCCATCAAAAATCATAAAGGTAGTTAAAAATCACAAATATTTTTGTTGTTTCATTATATTCATTGTATTCATAAAAACCCTAAAAGCAGAATCGTGACATGTTCACTCTCAGGTTCGCAAAGACAAGACTACAGAGTGCGAACTCAAAAAATAGTAATTATAAACAATATACAATAATAATAGCAATTTACTTATAAATTAAAAGAAATTGCAATAATACGATAATAAAGTACCTACTTGAAGGTAATTTTTTCGAACTTATTGAATTCATTACAAAATGTTAAGCCAGAGACTCTTAAGTAGGTAATTAAAGAGCGATGCAGAAGAAATACTAAATAAAAAATAAAGCATGACTTTTTTTTATAAATACTGATTGTGTGGTAATAATAATCTGGTAGATAATATGATTTGATGAAATATTATAAAAAAAAATCCTAAGTTATTTGATGTCACATAAAATGGCAACTCCTCTTAAAGTCCAATGATCAGGGTTTTTGATCGTCTGCAACCATAGCGGGGTGATGAATGTTAATCCAGTACGGCATGGCTTCTTATAAACTGGACACTGTGAATATACAAATGATTAAATATGTACGATTTGTTTACACTATATTCATAACATCCCACCATGTCATAACGTGGTTGTCAAGAGACATTCTCTTTATTAGGTACGTATTTACACAGTATAGCCCGATGGTGATGGTGGACCGTAGCCATAGCTTAAGAACGGTAGCAATAAACGCTTTATATCGTGTGCGTTCCCCCCGCAAAATGTTCTTGAATTTAATTATCAAAATATTTTAGAAAATTAGTTGTCCAGCTCGTTTAATTGTTGTGCACATTTTTAAATTTGTTGAGCTGATTCTCCTGAAACTCCGAAAATATTTAAAGGCTTTTATGAGCGAAATAAATGTTTTCAAAACACCTTAAGGGCTCCTATTTGAAGTACTATTTTAATTATAGAAAATATTAATTTAAATATTATCAAACAAATAACAACAAATTGACGAGAATGAATATACAAAAATCTTAAGCATCCGCCTAATCGTTTCAGAGATCCAGCAATATTCCATACGTGCCTCTAGCAAAATCATAAATGACTTATTTTATTCCATAAAATACATGTCATTTTGTTGGAGGAATGTTTAAAAAAGTTCCTCCAGCACAGCCTGTTTTTGTGAAATATCTTCCGTAACAAATTTAAAAATGTGCGCATCAATTACACGAGCTGGACAACTATTTTTTTAAAATACTTCGACAACATTTTGCAGGAGAAACGCACACCTTTCTATCTGTGTTTGTCTGTATGATAATTACCAAATAAAGTTTGGGGTCCTTAGGTGCAGTAGAGTTGATGGCATATACGTGAACAACCGGTAACCCCGTATACAAAACTTTGATTACTGATTCGCACAAGCGCCCGTTACGCCGGTCCCACCCAGCGCCATCCAAAAATAATCCGTGGATGAAAACACCTTCCTAAAAGAAAAAAAGAATAAGTACCCAAATTAAATCATGCTATCAAATGGCGGTAGCGGGATTGTTTGTCTCACCAGTGGCGGTGCTTTGATATCCTCTAAAAGAGACTTCGTGACGTCGTTATGTAGTGCGACCATGTCAAGCGCCCAACCCTTGTGAGCGCGCGTCACTTCCTGACGCATTGCCGTCAGGAATCCTATAAAATATTGTAAAATTTAAATAAGAAAATGCCATTGTCAGGCATCAGATGCATGGCATACTTATCGGCTTAACAGCTTATAGCTAACAGCGGCCGTGAATTGACTGGTGATGCAGTGAAAAATGCGTGTAACTAATGCGCTAGAGGTTGTCGTTTTGATACGGGACGCCATTTTCATGACGGTACGTTATGATCCATTTCATCCTTCCATTAATTTGTATGTTTATCCACGACACAGGACTTGTACTCTTGTGTGAGAGATGTCTTTAAAAAAATTAATTAGAAGAATTTGTGCTTTAGACTAAATGGACTAAAATTAACTGGTCTCACGAGAATAAAGGGATACTTTCATTTATTTATTTTATTTAAACTTGTATAGTTATGGGTTAGTATGTAATAAGTTGCGTAATTTGTTTTTACATTTAGTTACGTGCGTATTAATGTAGGTAGACTATAAACAGTACCTTGAGGATTAAAAAATCCTGTCATCCAGAATGAATTTGGCCTTGCCTGGAAACACCAGGTAGAGAATTGTATGGTTCTCTCCAGAAACTCAGTGAACCAAAATCCTAAAGTAGATGACGACCATGAAGATCTTAGCCAAATATTCGGCACTTTGGCATCGTAGATATTATCTAACGAATCGCGCAGAGCCTAGAAGAAATTACTAATACCAGTAAGTACATACATCACAGGACAGCGGTCAAGAAGAGTAGCCTTCGTGAGCGCGGTCTCGATAACGATAATGAAAGAAGCGGACAAAATAATACACACGCTCAACAAGATATTGTAGTGAAAGTTGTGTTTCTAAGCATTTAAATATAGCTTTTTCACTTAGATTGGCGACCAGGATCAGCATAAGTTTGTGCCGGAGGAACCATATACACATTTCTGGGGGACCGCTTTACATAAAATCTTTCCAAATAATTTACAAATGTTGTTCTGAGTTTTTACATAAGCTGTATATACCTCGTTCATAATTATAGTGCCATCAATAGCGAGCAGTAAGTCCTTCAATGTTGCTCGGACCAAACTTATAACTATCTGCATTCGATCAATTTCTTGCCTCAAGAAAATTACCAAAGAACCCAGCATTCCGTAGAATTTCAACCTGAAAAACCAGTCGGTTGTCAGATACAAAAGTCTGAAACAAATTACAAACAACAACCGCACTGCTGTCTGCGGTAGCGGTCGTGTCAATTCTCTGATGGACATATATAATCATAAATAAACCGCAACATATATTATGTGTACCTTTAACACTAGACACCTAACCTTTGTCGAATCGACGAATACACTATAGAAATATTTCTCTCTCGTTTCGAAGCGCGCCGAACATCGCGATGTCGCTTGTCAATACAGTGTTTGCCAAGCTCTCTCGGCATATGACACTGTCCGGCCGTAAGTACTTGATTTTCCGACATATTACGACATTAGTCGACGAATAGTTAGGTTTTGTGTTATTTTTTTTACAAGTAATGGTTTTTATATTATTACCATTTTTATGATGGCTTCGTCAATTGCTGTCTGATGACGTATTACGCGTTTATCAATAGGAAAGGAAGACCTTAGCACACTGGAGGAGTAAACTAACAGCGAAGATAATGTGAAGGTGGATGATGTAGAAAGCGTCCCTTCTGATCAAGAAGATGTTTAAAATCGTTCTTCATCTACTTTTCGAGATTATAAACGGAAGCAGAAGAAGAAGAGATACCCGTTGTTCCCACGACAGAAAGCTCAGGTACTAATTCTGGTATTTTGACCTTCTCGCAAACCAATATCCGAAGTCAATTCCGTCATGTTTGGGCTACGAGCAAAGGGCGTACTTCAAGCAGAACAGCTGGGTTAAATATTGTACGAGTTGGTAGAGGACCGACGCGTATGGTAACGAATATTTTAGATCCATTATTATTATTCTAACAATTAATTACTGGTCAGATGCTGGACAAAATTGTAAAATGGACTAAGTCTGAGATTGCGATAAAAAGGCAAAACTACGCTCAAACTACACTCGCGTGCAAGTAAATCGACTCAAGCCTCAAGTGCGCATAAAAAGTGATATAACTAAAAAATGACTTATTTTACCTCTATATAATGTTTTACATAATTAAAGCCTAGTAATTAGGCTTTCAAATGGTAGCATAATATCAGTAATTTAAATAAACACTTGTACAGTCAGCTTCAAATAGTTAGTTACACTCAAAGTGCTCAAATAAATAGGTGCAACCAAAAAGTCAATAACTTCGTTACAAACAGAGTGTCCTTAAAGTTCGAGACATTTAAATCGCCATATAGATAGTTGCAATCAAAGCGCCATAAATATAGTTACAGTCATCCCGCATAAAACCTCTTCTCACTCAATCTAGTGTTGTTTGTTATTGTCTATCAGTCATATCCAATGTCAAATGCAATAGTAAGTCAAGCGGATATCTATTACAGCAATAATAATATTTAAAGTTTAAGTATGGCTACATATACATATCGCGTGAATGACAACATAAAGCATCACATTATATTCTTGAGGAATGAAGGCCTATCAGTAACTGAAATATCAAATGAATTGGGAATATCCGTAAGTATCGCTTTATATGAGTTACCTATCTTGTAGAATCTAAATCAAAATTTTATTAATAACTTATTCTGTATTTTTTTTAGAGAACCACCGTATACTGTTGGATTGAGAGATTTGAAACCGAAGGCGCATTACATAACCATGTTTCGGTTGGTCGTCCACGTCAAACAAGTGCAACATGTGATAGAAATATAGTACAGCGAGCTATTACCAACCGATTCATAAACTCCAGGAGTATGGCTGTGGAATTTGGCACATCGCAGAACACGATAAGGCGACGACTGCAAGAACACGGGTTACGCCATCGTATTCCAGCGAAAAAACCCATTTTAACACCGAGGCTTAAAGCACAGCGTCTACAGTTTGCACAAAATTATATAAATTACAATTTTGAGAATGTAATCTTTGTAGACGAAAAAGTATTTTGTTCATCTGCCCAGGGACGCCTATCATTATATCGCACATTAAACACCAGATACGACGAAAGGAATGTCCTCCCTAACAATCGTAGTGGTCGAATCACCTTAGGGTTTTGGGGATGGATGAGTCAAAGTGGACCAGGAGAGCTCGTTGAGGTAGGAGGCAGAATGAATGGCGCCCGATATAAAGAGATCCTCGAAAGTGTTTTACTTCCGACAGCCAGGATATTTTTTCCTCATGGAAGAATTAGGTTTGTGCAAGACAACAGTTCCGTGCAAAACTCCCGAGTTGTACAGCATTACTTGGCAGATAACACGGACCTGGAATTGATTAAGATGCCGCCTCATAGTCCCGACCTAAACCCAATTGAGAATTTGTGGGGCAAAATGGTTCAGGTTTGGGACAATACTCGAGCACGAACCACCGCCGCCTTAAGGACTCATGTCGATGAAATCTGGGAGTCCATGAGAGGAGAGCAATTTTGCTACAATGCTGTCCAATCTATGCGCAGACGTCTTTCTGATGTGATTCTCGCAGACGGTGGATATACACGTTTTTAATAAATAAAGATATTTTTTACAATATATTACTACTTTTTACAACTGTCTTTTTTTTAAATTTTATATCCGATGAGAATTTTTATTGTTCCGGACGTTCGTTGTGTGTATTTATACTTATTTACTAATTAATATGTGTATATTTTAAATAGTAAATACGTAGAAATAAATACGTATAAATTTCTTAAATAAAGTGATGTAAAAATCATAATTATTTAATCATAAATTAGCATTCATATCTCATACTAGGAGCTTTTAACTTATACTCATTCATTTTAGCAATGAGGTTTATTAGGTTGGGATCTATTTTCAGCCAGCTGTTTATTGCTCGTAATATAAATATTGTATACAGCTTTGCACAAAATTCTTTACAAACAAATGACATATCAATGACGTCACGCACGAAATGAAAAGGACAGAACTACTTCTTATAGTTCGGATGACATTTTAACTATCATTGAACCTGACAGATGAAATTATATTTAAAACATATAGCAGTAAAGTTTATTTTTGTAATGCGTCGATGACTGTAACTATATATATGGCGCTTTGACTGAAACTATCTATATGGCGATTTGAACGTCTCGAACTTTATGGACACTCTGTTTGTAACGAAGTTATTGACTTTTTGGTTGCATCTATTTATTTGAGCACTTTGAGTGTAACTAACTATTTGAAGCTGACTGTACTTAGAATGCAACTGAACGCAACCTCCCGTAGACTGCTCTGCGCTCTATACACAACTTGCGCGACACAACCCCCTATAAAAACCATCTGTAATCGTTTTTTCTTATCAGTCGCTCATTAGACGTTGACCTGAACACTTCTCTGCAAATTAAAGCCGTCATTTGAAGAAAATTATGGATACAACACCTGAAGAAGCCGCTCAAGTCGTTGCCCTGTTGCAAGAAGGGTTGAACCAGCGAGAAGTCGCTCGTCGTTTGAATATGAGTCAGTCCGCTGTCTCGAGAGTATACAGAAGGTTTCAAGAGACTGGTGCCTTCACTCGGAGGTCTAATACCAGCCGACGCCGGTGCACCTCGGAGCGTGACGACCGGTTTTTGGTCTCGACCTCTCTCCGAAATCGACACCTTACCGGCGTAGATGTGCAGCAGGAGCTACGTCAAGTTCGCGGGGTGACTGTCAGTCAGTGGACAGTTAGAAGAAGGTTGAAAGAAGCTAACCTTACTCCGAAAAGACCCGCTACAGGCCCGAAGTTGACCACAGCTCATCGTCAAGCACGCCTTCACTTTGCTCGAGAGCATTTGGATTGGAGCATAGAGCAATGGCAGTCAGTCCTGTTCACAGATGAGACGAGGATGTGTCTCCATGGCAGCGACAGGAGAGGTCGGGTATACCGTCATCCCGGTGAACGGTTTTCACAGTGCTGCTTTGTGGAAACCGTTGCATATGGTGGCGGATCTTGCATGATGTGGGCTGGAATTTCCTTAGAAGGCAAAACGGACCTTGTTTTCGTTCCTGGGGGAGGCCGGGGAGGAGGTCTGACCAGTGATCGTTACATTGAAAATGTTCTACTGAATCAAGTTGTCCCTTATCAAGGCTTTATTGGGGAAAATTTCATCTTGATGCATGACAATGCTCGATGTCACACTGCTCGGGCCACACGTGATTTCCTGAACGAAGTAGAAATTCACACTATGCATTGGCCAGCGCTCAGCCCCGATTTAAATCCCATTGAGCACATATGGGACGAGCTCAAAAGGAAAGTTAGAGCGAGGAATCCAG
The DNA here is from genome assembly GCA_945859575.2 of Herminia tarsipennalis. Lineage (NCBI taxonomy): Eukaryota > Metazoa > Arthropoda > Insecta > Lepidoptera > Erebidae > Herminia > Herminia tarsipennalis. The sequence goes on along the minus strand of OX243836.2, from coordinate 13,416,601 downwards.
CTCCGACAAACATCAATGAGCTCAAGACTGCGTTGGTAGAAGAGTGGGGTCGAATACCACAATCATCCATTAAAAAGTTGATAAGGTCGATGAAGAATCGCTTGAGAGCAGTGATCAGAGCTAGAGGAGGGAATACCAAATATTGACACGAATATTTTTTTTATCTTACGCACATTTTGTTTCGAAATGTTTTTTGTGAAATTGTATGAATTTTCAACATTTTTTACATTATCATTGGCATTAACCTTTTTTACTAAACTACTGAATCGATTTTCATGCAACTTACACCATTTTGAAGCTCAATTACTAGGCTTTAATTATGTAAAACATTATATAGAGGTATAATAAGGCATTTTTAAGTTATATCACTTTTTATGCGCACTTGAGGCTTGAGTCGATTTACTTGCACGCGAGTGTACATCAACAAAGAATGACACTAGCAAAGAAGAGATCGAAGCTCTTCTTGACATTGGTGTTAGGTACAAGTCATCTGAACCTCGATGTTTCTGGTACGAGATATGTGTCCTGTATGAGCAAAGAAATGTGCTATATCCTACTGAAGCCTACGTTTTGATGACCAAACTTTATGCTTACAACGACAAAAAAATGATCACTTTACGCCCATAAGGGACATACGGGAAATGTTAATGGTTCAGGTACCGCAAAAATTATGTCCCTGGAGCAACTATTAATAATCAGCTAATGACATTCCTGGAAATTAGCTTGGAAATACGTATTATGCCGAAGCATGTCAAAAATAAAATTAAAAGACATTTATACTTTTAATATTGGTGAAGGTCAAGGTGACGGTCAAGGTCAATCATCTTCTAGCAATGACCTTGGACCAGTCGAAGCACCTAATAATAGGAAAAGAAAAGTCTGTGCTCTATGTTCATATGAAAAAGGCAACTGACAAAGTCATATTGCTCAAATTGCAACACTGCAATTTGTGGTGAGCATAAAGTTGTTTTTTGCATAAAATGGACATCAAAATAATTATTTTATATTTTTTTACTGATTGATAAGACTGTTATTATTAATGTTTGCCAAAAAGAAAAGGCTTATATGTCTATGTAATGACCTCCTTTGATCTCCAAAACTAGTGTCTCACAATATATGTTTTTTTTTTTAAATGTATTAAAATAGAAATTAATTGTTTTATTTAATAAATTTATCATTACTTTATATATTTAAGTAGTAAAAATAACGTATACAGGTATTATTATTATGATAACAAACAGACAGATATAATTTACACAGACTTTCAAAAGCCATTTGACAGACTGGATCACAAAATACTTTTGAAGAAACTGGCCTATAATGGTAGTCGTGGTAACTAAGGCGTTGGTACATTAAAAATCGCACACAAAAAATAGTGCCGAACGGACACTAATTCGATTTTATTAGACTAGGCGCGCGCACTAGGCAGTTTTTCTGCGGCAACCAATCAAACATTTTCGATGTATGGGAGAGCGCATATTATGCAGCCACAAAATAAGGCTAGGCCGCAGCTAGGCTGCTTAGTGCTCGCCTAGCCTTAACGTCACGTTTGGCGTAACGCAAGGCTCGATATTGGGCCCGTTTCTATTTGTTATCTACATACAAATTTAGCAACTTTTTATACCGATTTCAAAATATTTTATAGGATCGAACCATCTAATCTAACCGGTTTATAGACTATTGTACTCAGAACAAACCTTCACTTAGTATTAACAAATGTAAAACAATTACCGTTACAAAGAAGAAAAACATTAGTATTTTCAGGGTTTTTTTTTACTTTGAGGGATATATCTTCATAAGGTTGAAATAATACGTAATCTTGGAGTAATATTACACAGCAAATTGTACCTTGATATACATACGGACACTATTATGTGCCAGCTACGTTCATACTAAACGAGATTACAGGAATTTATCAACAAGCAAACCAATACAAACTATACTTCTACTTCCAGTAAAAGAAAAACGGCGGAAAACGGCAAAAAATATTACAGCGGTCGTCGACGGTTTCAATATTTTGATTGTATTTTATTTTAAAATTTTGATGATTTTGAAACAGAAAATAATATAATATTAAAAAATGATTATTATAGTTTCATTTCGGAATTTGAATTTAGATTTTTAGGAAAAAAAGTCGCTAAGTGCGACCATATATAAAGAGACAGGTCGAATTTTGTGTTTGTTTATATTTACTGGGCAATCTCTCGCAACCACTGGATGGCACATGGGCAAAATCTTGCTGGGGCATGCGATCTTATATGTTTTGTAAATGCTGAAAAAGATGATTTTCAGTAGTCAAATTTGACAAAAAATCGCGCATAGCTCGTCACTGTAACATGTTCCATGCGTGTTCAATGGGGTTAAAGTCGGGTGACTGTGCAGGCCACTCCAGAACCCCAATGTCGTGTTCCCAAAAGGCAACCGAAACCAACCGCGCCGTGTGAGAATGTGCATTGTCATGCATGAACTGAAATGTTTGTCCTATTTGGACTCTGTGTGGGATGATCACAGATTCTATGATCTCGTCATGGTATTTTTGGGCCGTCATGCTGCATCTTATCCAAATGAGGTTCGTTCGCGCTTCATAGCAAAGGACCTCTTGTGGGGTCTGCAGACGGCTTTATCTGCCTGGAAGTCTCCAAACATGTGTTCTTCTCGAATCCGGGTAGAATCCAAAGCGAGATTCGTCATTGAATAGCACCATCTACCATTGTTCGTTGGTCCATAATAAATGTTGGCGAGCTGGAACACAAAGCGGTCTGCGCGCATGAAGACCCTTCTTCTGCAATCTTCTCCTGATAGTTTGGTCACTTACTAACAGCTTGTGGTCTGACTGGAGAATCTGCAGTAGTTGCATCGCCGTAATGTTGCGTTACCTCCTCGCGATGTTTTCTAGATAGCGGTCGTGAGAGGTGGTAACACGATTCCTCCCATTGTGCCGCTTTGCTACACTTACAGTTACACGATAACGTGACCACAACCTGGAAAACAAGTTTTGGCTGGTGCTCAGGGCGTCAGCAACCACACATTTGACGACACCAGCTTCTAACATGCCCTCCGCTCTCAACATTTCTGTGTGTGTTATTAACGTTAGGGGAGATTACTGACTAGGTAGAGTATATATAGTCCACCCGTGACCACTGTCGTTGCAATACGGTCGAAACGTCGGACAGTAAACAAGGTATTCTACCTTAAATTATTCACGCGATTAAGACCTGTAGTACATATATTTTCTTAATGTGTACAAATCGCGAAAGTTTATCAACACTTTATTAAGTCAATTTTATCATATTTTCAGATTATATAATACAACGCAATTTTTAAAATTTTATCATTGATTTAATAAAATAATATTAAATGCGTATAATTTATTTTTACTTCAAGATTATTATTTCGGATTCTTCTTAAATTCGGATTCTTACCATACCTAGTTTTCTAACAAAATACTTTTTTTGTTTATTCAACAAAATACGAAATATCCCACGACTTTATTGATGTGTGTACCTATATCATTACTTATACATACATATATCTGGCATTCAAAGAATTACGAAATAGAATAAAGCAATGTCGGCGCCCTTACACCACGGCGCTGCCAAATAGGCAACCATGTCAGTTGGGAGCAATAATTCGACACACATGGTCGTATTTACGAAGGTTAATCAAGCTTTTTGCTACCACGTCGGAACTCTTAATCAAAAATTACTCAAATTTTCGAAGTATCCATGTAAAAGCTGATTAAAAACAATTTAAATTCGAACGTCGAATGTTGCACATTTTATAAATGACAAACTTCATAGGTATCATGTGAAAAAGTTTCATTCGAAAATCTCACACCTTATAGGTTTAAGGTAAAATAAAAACATTTTTTTAATTATCCAATTGGTCCCATGATCCCTGTGATGAGTTTTATTTTAAAGAAAAATCATATGATCGACTGATAAGTGATTTTATGTTCTTTGGCTATAATGTTGTCTAGTGTGATACATAAAATCATAATGATTAATTAATCATACCTTTCTCTAACTTCATGTGGGACGAAGTCAGGCGGCACCTTCTCAAGCATTTCTAAAGATTGTCGATAGACCGATGCTTCGCGTGTTTCTCCTCCGCCGCCGCTGGACTCCTTTGGTTGAATAGACAAAATTGTGTCTAAGAGTTCCTGAGTAGTGTTGCGTTGGTACCTGAAAAAATATTTCTTTGTTAAGTTGTTCTCAAATATTATGCCAAAAGATATAGATATATAGCCTCACAGAAGATATTCAGAAAGCGTAGAAAAAGACACCAATGCATGAATACATAGAAATCATTTTGTTTATACACCCAATCACACCTCGTGTGCCTCCCCTATTCGCAGTAGTTCGGTGGTTAGTCCGGTATACCGAACTAATGCTACTTTTTAGTCGCAGTAGTTCGGTAAGCACAACACACCGTACTATTGCTACATTTTTCGTAGCAATAGTTCGCGAAGTAACGTAAGCAAAGAAAACGAAAAATACAATAACAATATCATTATTTTAAAATGAAGAAGTAAAGAGAGTCTTTTTATATAAAAATAACTCTGTAGAAATATCGCCACAAAGTAGATGCAAACCTCTTGATAGGTATATAGACTCTTCAGTTGCAAGATAGGTATTAATCATAATGTCAATGTCTAATTTCAATTGTTTTTAAATATTGATTCCTCCTCAATGCGAATTGGTGTTTATTGATCTTTATTAATTCATAATTAATTTAAAGTGTTACCGTTACTTAGGTAGCAGCAATGAGACAAATATTGTGGTACCACTGGCATTTGCCTTTATGTCACTTGAGCGAAAAGGCATATAGAATTGTTTTTGAATTGTCTAAGTCAAATTCCGGAGTGGGATCCTAAAGAAATACACGTTGATTCCGAAATGACCACTATAAAAGCCATAAAATGTGTATTTCAAAATGCCACAATAATCGGTTGTTATTTTCATTTACGTAGGTAATTGTTTAAAGCGTAAAGCGACTGAATATAACCTAACGTCAAAAAAACAAATATATTGTTAATTTATGGTCCACGTTAGCTTTGCTGCCTGATCATGAAATTAATGCGGGTTGGCAATATATAAAATGTAATGAAATAATCTCTGGTGATGAAAATCTAAAAAAGTTTCAGAAGTATTTCGAAAACTTTTGGATGAGGCCTGATTTCATTCATATATGGTCAGTTTTCGCTAGTCGTCATCGGACGAACAATATTGTGGAAGGTTGGAATTACAAAATAAATGGGCTCATTAAGAAAAACCCAACTAAGATTCAAATTTTGCACGTGCTACATGATGACAATACTCTTGCGAATTTAAAAGTCGATCAGTACACAAGATTCGGAAAAAAGACATTATTAAAAAGGAGTAAGAAATGCATTGAAACAGATGATTTCATAAGGGATGCTCAACTACAGTTAACTTGTGGCGATATTTCTACAGAGCTATTTTTATATAAAGTGGCTCTCTTTACCTCTTCATTTTAAAATAATTATATTGTTATTGTATTTTTCGTTTTCTTTGCTTACATTACTTCGCGAACTATTGCTACGAAAAATGTAGCAATAGTACGGTGCGTTGTGCTTACCGAACTACTGCGACTAAAAAGTAGCATAAGTTCGGTATACCGGACTAACCACCGAACTACTGCGAATAGGGGGTGTGCCTTCTAGTAGCAGTAGTCCGGTTGTTAGTCTAATTGATCGAACTACTGCAACTCTTTAGTTGCAGTAATTAGGTAGTAAAAAACATCGTGACTAATGGCAACAAAAATATCTGCTCCGGAAAAAAACGAATCTGTTCTTAGAAAATAAATACCTGATGTGATTTTTACAAAAATGGTAACTTGTCCGGAGTTATTAAAGATGGTAATTGATATAGTACGGGTTCCCTAGAACAAATTTTAAAATGATACATATCAAGCTAGAATTGCCATGGTAGCTTCTTTTTAAACAACGTTATGTATACGACAACTTTTTAAAGTGGTACGCTAGTACAAAAACAGGTGTTATGACAAACTAAACTATTATCCCTATTATGTGGATGCACATAGGCGGCAGTTAGTTTACTAACCGCAAATATAAAGTTGTCGTATACAAAAAGTTGGGCGTCTCGTCAAAACGAAACTACCAGCTTGATATGTATCATTTTAAAATTTGTTCTAGGGAACCCGTACTAATAGTTCTTAAAACAACGACCATACAGCCGTCAAAAATAACTCATACAAGACGACAAAATATCCGAAATTTTTGTTCGTCTTATATGAGTTATTTTGACACGTTGTTACACGGAAAAAAATTACCGATCAATATCTCAAAACAGAAACAGTTAGTTGTCCAAAGATGACACCTAGACCTAATCGTCAAGATCGTCATCTGCAGCGGAAAAATGATACGGTTCTTAGAAGATAAATAATAATACTATTGGTATAAAAACAGTAAGTTGTCCAAAGATGAAACGAAAAGCCATTATTAGAATTTATTGTCAAAAGTAACTTTTAATGTTTAATTTATCTTTTCTCAGGACCGTATTTTTTTAGACGTTAGAAGTTTTATTGAGTAAATAGTTTCAGTTACTATTGACGATGAGATCTATCAATTATGATGGGTGTCATATGTAGTCTTTTCAACAGACTGTTTTTGTTTTAGACCATTTTCCTGTTTTTTTAAGTTAATATTGATCATGAGCTCTATCAATTACTATGGGTATCATCTTTGGACAATCAACCACTTTAGTGTTCCTTTTAAAATATCAATTTGTTTACTTTTAATTTATTTATTTCCTTTAGATTTGTTTGATTTGTTTAATTAACCGAACTGTTGGTGTATTTTACAACCAAACTACTATAATTAAAAATATTTTTATACAAAAGATTTATTTCACAGTGTGTCAATATTAATGCAATACACTTTTAGGTTTTAATAAGAAAATAAAGAAATATGGAGGAAGTAGGTTTATCAATTGTCTGGTTGCCATAGTACTTTTATGAAATTGTCGTTCTCAGCCTGAGGGTTTGGGATCAATAGCAGTGTGTGAGCCAAATATATGTGCATCGATACCGACTCATAACCTGTAGTTTACAATGTCTCAGGTCTCTATTTAGGCGGCCAATTGAAAATAAATGATACATTTTATAATAGGTATTGTTTTTTTTTTTAATATAAAAAATAACAAAGTATTCGCCTCGCCAAATAGCTTTATATTTTTATCTATAAACGTAAAAGGAGTATACTAACGTGATATCTGCATTATAATGTAAACCATAAGCCTGAGGTGGGTCTACGGTTTTCATTTTATCGATTTCCTCTATATATTCAGGAATATTTTTAAACTTCATTATTCCGTAACCTTTATAAAACTGGAAATCCTCAGAGAACAATTGATCTGTAAACCAGACTTTGGTAAAGGTAGCCAGAAGTCGATTGTCAAAGTCATCAGTCACTCGGCCTCCGTACTGTACAGCTGACACCATGTAGCTAAAAAATAGGTCAGAATTAGTTCCTGCATAATATTAGTAGTTTTAAATTAAAGGGATTTATCACTAATTTAAGTAAAACACAGAACCGATTAATAAAAAATTTTAAAATTTTAAAATTACTACAAATAAATGCGCTACAACATATGAAAAAATACGATCTGAAAAAGTGCACCGGCAAAAGAACAGTGGAAAAAACAAAACGTTCTTTTGTTGGCAAGCGCAGTTTTTCGGCAATAATACAAAAACGGTATATCCAATCATGTTAAAAAAATAACTATTTAATACGCGATACCTTTGCATTTTTTTAATAGGAGCTGAACATCGATAAAGCTTGTTGCAAAAACAGGGAAAAATTACGCAAGTTGCGCGGGTCAGCTAGTTTTTAATTCAACGCATAGTTTTTTTTAATTGTATTTCATAAGTGTAATCATTTAGGGCTACCCTTTAGTAGAATTTTATTGCAATGTATAAAACATACCGCGTAGTACTCCAGCTTGGTGTCTGACCCGGCTCTAAAACATCTAAGTGGTTCTGCACAAACATGCAAGACGACAACCAATCAGCAGAGTTAAACTCGTAGGGAATATTCCAACCCAGAGGACCAAACTTCCTCCTCTCTTGTACTACCGTGTGTAAAAAGGATATAGTGTAAATTAACGGTAGATAGAAAGGACTGTCGCTATAATCCAGGAAATCTTGATTCATCGAATCGTAAGTACGCAGTAAGCCGGCTTTGATACCTAAGTGAAAATAAAGTAAAAAATTAAGTACACTGATTAATAATCACTGATTTCACAAATTCACTTCATAAAAATGTCTTACCAGAAGGTGGTTCGCAAGTATATTTTATAGACATTTGTAATAATGTTATAGAAAACGACGGGTGCACTTCCGTTGTAATCCAAAGTCTGAAAATATACGATATATAAAATAAAAGAGGTGAAATTTCAAGGAAAATATTATTCAAAAGATATTAATAAAGGTACCTAAACATCTCGTGTACTTGGTTCGGGTCCTTATCCAGCTCGTTAAATTGTTCCATAATCTCTATCATATATTCCAAACCTAAATGGCAATTTTGAAGCAAAACCCATAAACCCTAAATAAAATAATAAAGAAAAAAATATAAATTTAAAATAGGAAAAAGATTTCAAGTTTAATTAAGAATAAATACATTTCCATTAAGAAAAAAAATATAAATTTAAATTATTAATAAAAAATATTATTTATTAGGGTACCAAGGTCATTTATTCTCTAGAAAAGGGGTTGGAATCAGAGATATTAAGCTGGAAACTCCCTCAATTTTGGCGATCTAAAAGTTGTCTCAAAAGTCTCATAAAATCTCGTGTCTGCGTAGTGATTTATTAAAAATTCATGTTTCTATGGCTCCAATGTTGTTAACGTCTATATGTAATAAAAATTGTAGAGAAATTATGTGTTTTTTTTATTCGTTCAACAGTATTTTACATAGAGGTCGGAGAGAGCGCAGCACACAGCGCCATAGAAACAAAATAATCACAGAAAACCGATTTTAGTGACTTATAATATTGAATAACTCACGACGTAGACACGACATTTTTGAGACAAGTTTTAAAACATAAAATATCTAAAGGTGATACGAGTTTCCAGTTACTGTTAGTTTAAGGTAAAATCCTTTTTTTACCCGATTGCGCAAGAAGGAGGGTTATTTTTTGGAGTATATATTGGGGGAGTCTGGGAGCCTTGCCCAGTTGTGAGAGTTGAAAACAATATTTGACCCTTATTTGCATCACATGCATTCTCTTTCTTATGTACCTTACCTCCTTAATGCCGCGAAGAATAAGTTTTCTGGCATGAACTTCTTGACCTTGCCCCATTGATATGGACTGACACAAATTCTCCATGCGCTTGGCAGTTATTTCAATAGACGGAGTTGGGTCAGATCCCATGGCTAGAAAACCAATGAGTGGAACAAGTGGTCTTGATTCCAAAACCATTTGCTGAAACAATGTTATTCCATCATATTGCTACCTAACCTTTTACTTATAACTTCTCATCTATTCCACCAAAAATCAATAATATTTTAACGATACCGTGTATTTAAATCTATCAAATAGCCAAGTCTTTTAAAAATAACCCATCATTATTTGAAATTAAGGATGATAAAAACAAACGAAAAATCACTGACTCTTTTTTACTTGTGCGTAGGCTAAAAGTATTTAGACAAAGCTGTGTGTATATGACATCTATATCACATTACCTCCATAGATTGTAGACTAAAAGTTCTTGAGTAAGTTCTAAGAGTCTTCTTTTAGTAAATTAACTGCCCCTGTAACTGATCCTTTGGATTGGTGTCAAAAATACGCGGGTTCGATTCCCGGTTCAGACAGGCGATTATTTAAAACGGTAAATGCAATTCGAATTATTTTAAAATCAAAATGAAGTCTTTCAGTAAAATGTTCTATCTATAATATTTAAGGTAATTTTCCCTTATTTGGCATAGTTTTGGGACATTCTGTATAAGCATAAATTATGCTAAAAATGTTGCTCAGTTGACAAAGAGGTCAGTGGTTAAGCTACTAGATGCTATTTAACATTGAACGAGCAAAGCAAATATATTAACGATGAATAAATTAGTGGAGATCAGTACACGTTAAAAAAGTTTTTAATCTTACCTCATAATTTACTATTACAGCTTCTGAGTATCGAGCACCCATAGATTTCATAACATATTTCCTGTAAAATATATGTTAGTTAAACAGTTTTCGTAATCAAATCAGTTTTAATTAATTGGAAGTTAATTAACTGAGAAAATTAGCTTACAAGCTTTGTGCTAGTGTTCGATCAGGACACCAGGCTCTTACAATCAACAGTTTTCTAAACACGTCCATACTATTGTAGCCATCCGGTATTGGTTCCTCTTCTGGAGCTTCTTTGTCAAACCTGAAAATTCACAAACAATCTCAAACACAGTCTTGTGGTCCTGCATCAACACTAGGGAACGAGCTTGTTAAAAAATATCCAGTCTTATTTCATATACAGTTCCTGTTTTATAAAATGGAACCATCAAATAATAAGTAATAAATATTGTTAAATTTAATGTAATATCAAAAATTTACTATTTTTTTAAAATTAATTATGTGGAATGGAATTGTAGGTCCTACTAGCAATACTTTTAACCCTTCCAGCTAAGTCGGTAGTATAATGGGTAGAGTTCGAATCCACGACCTCACGACTGCAAATTCGATGTATAGCAATTAGGCTACCGCCGCGCGCCGCTTATTCTTACTACCTTAGCTACCGCCGCTTATTTCTACTGTCACTTACCAATTCTTCCATCCTTTCTCGTTATTACAAACTTGATTGACTATGTTTGTGTATGCACGTAGAGTTGCAAGTTGAACCAAATTAAGCCATGACATATCAGTGATCCACTTGAAGGGTTTGGGGGGACACGCGTTGAGATCCAGAGCAGCACCACCTGCACACACAATCAGTAAATGCTTTTCGGTTCCCAAATTTAAAACTTTATAGAAAAAATAAAAAAGGTGGGATCGTTCTAGCTATTTTGTTAACCCTTCGGTACATGTTAACACTTTCCCAAAATAACTTTCACAAAATTACCAATTAAAAAAAATCACTAATTTAAAAAAAAAATCCAAACTTTAGTGATTTTTATACGAAGCTTTATGACCAAAAATTAAAGACTAAATAAATAGCTACTATTATACCAAGTCACTCCATAAGTTTTGCGAAAATAAGTTTTTTGTATAAGGCATTGGCCAACCATCCGTAGACTGCCTCTGTGGCACGGTGGAAGTGTGTCCGACTGCTACGAGTACCTACTACAAAAAAAAGGAATAGTACCCCAGGAGGGTACCACCGTCAAAGACGGTGGAGCCCTCCTGGGTACCTCACCGAGCCACGCTCGGTCTGCCCCTCGTACTCTGGGGATGACAACTTGTGCAATTCTTCTTCATCCAGTATGGATATCTTTGGTCTAGGCAAGGCCATCGAAAACAAAGGCCTTGTCCTCAGCTCCAGTACCAATACCAGACTGGAACATAGTTACACGCAAACGTCCGATAGAAAACACAAATTCCGGGGTAAGCCCGGTAGGAAAGGCAAGTACCTAGCGGAACAGAGTCAAGGTAAGGCCTACGCAGTAGTGGTTATACAGCACGAGCAACCTTCGACCTCCTTCCGATATAAACCCTACTCACCACCTCCAGTAAAGACACCAGCAGCAGCGCATACACAGCGCGATCCAATGCCGGAGGCACACATTTGCAGCAATGCTGGCAGCGCGGACCTTTACCACGTAAAGACCAACCAGAGGCTAAACAGGCCACCGCAGCAACTGATAAGCAGCGCGAGCCTACAACGTCTACCCCACGCGAATCGAAAACCGTCCACAAGGGACTGGCTTATAAGCCCTCATACGCCTACCACATGAATACATCAAGGCAGGTGTTTTGACAAATAGCGATGGACTCGGGCCCTTTGACTCATAAGAACCACTTCCCAACACGTCCACTTCCTGAAACGCCCACTTCCCAATAGGACAATTCCCAAAAAGACGATTCCCAAAAGGACAATTCCGAAAACGTCCACTTCCCAAAACGTCCACTTCCCAAAACGTCCACTTCCCAAAACGTCCACTCCCAAAACGTCCACTTCCCAAAAGTCTAGTTCTGAAACCCGGTTCCCTTTAACACCGTTGGGTGGAAATACAAGTATGCAGTTTGTGCTTGCGAGCTTAACGAAGTCATTAAATGGGGTCCATTCCCCTCGCGGTGGAGATCGGGCTTAAGGCCTTAGGGTCGTAGTAAAAAAAATGCAAATGGTATATTAAAAGGATTTTATTCAAAAAGAAAAAAATGCTTTAATTTCAAAGAAATGCAGATAAATCAATTTAATCCTTATTTACTACTACAGTACTAACTTAAAAAAAAAATAGACTTAATAGGTATAATGACAGTTAAAATTTAGTGTTTTTCTTAGATTTTGTTTTGAACTTGAGCCGCAAGTAAATTAGTTTTTTCAAAAAAAATATTGGGGTAATTTTATTTTCGTCCAAGTTTTTTAATAGTGCCTGATATTTTCTATCAGATATAATATCAGCATTTCTTCTATTTTTCTTTTGTTCCTCAAAAAGGCTATCTTTAATTTTTTTGTCTTGATATAGACTTTCTTTTTTGAGCTTGTAGAAAAACAGAAATAGTTTGGGATTCTGTGGAATACGGGCTCGGAGGCGTCGATGCCACCCTTCAACTTGATTAGTGGTTCTATGATCGTCTTTGGAAACACTTAACTCTTCGGGAGACATGACATTCCACTGCTTATCATAATAATTTATAAAAGACTGCAAGTTACTGCTCAAATTCACACTGTTCACTATATCTCTCCAAGTTGATGGAATGTATTGTGAAGGCAACATCGGCAACAAAGATGTAAGTCTCGTCATATTTCTTTCCTCCTTCGATCCGTTCACTTTCAGTGTCTTTACTTTTCGCCAAATAGCACGGTTATAGTGGTAAAAACAACCCGTCACTCTGACTCCTGTATAAACTCGCTTGATTGCATTCAGTTGCGCTTGCTCGTAGTCGCACTTAAATTTATTAATTTGCACCCCTAAATCATCTTTTAATAACGTGAAAAATCGGAAATACGTCTCTTCACATTTATTCGGGAGTAGGGCATATACGACAGGAATAATATTTGAGGCACTTTTGTTAGAATTGATGTCCATGTGAATGCTGTATAATTGATAAAACGGCGATGGGCAACACCTAAAAATGCCATCGCCATAGAACGAGCCGAGTTTATTATTTCTAATGCATTTTCTCGCTACTTGAGAACAAAATATTAATATTTTTTCATGAGTTCCACTGTCACATACAAGAAACTTTTTTGCAAAGGCTTTTGGTACTACTACATCTTCTAATTTATCGTATATCAATTTGTTTACATTTAGGTATTTTGCCCGTTCCCGGTACAAAGAACTTTTTGTGCCAGAAAATGACGGTATCCAATTCTTATACTCTTCATTATCTAAATTGTTCTCGTAAATTTGCTGAACTGGATCCATATTGTTGCAAACATCTTGTTTACATTTATCGATAAACTGTAATATCTTATTTCGTATATGGTCTGAAGGACACGCGTGGCTCGTCTCCCTTAAAACCTTTGCTCTGTTTTGGTTAAGTGTTATAGTAGCAGAGCACGATTTACGGTTTTCGCACCTCCACAAAGATGTTCCATTTTTATTACATTTATGCAAGTGGTACCGATGACCATTTAGCAAAGCACAATCCCTCCCTTTTTGGGATTTAATAATAGTTAAATCCATTTTATAATCTATTCAATTAGGTACAATACTTAATGAGAATTATTGAATTTTTTTTTTTTTTTAAAAGACGACTCCTGCATTAGGGTGCAAGCCCTGTGTCGCAGGAGACTTTACAAACATACAAGTCACGGACACAAAGTACACCCAGACTCGGAACAACAATTTGTGGATCACACAAAGTGGTGTCCCGTGTGGGAATCGAACCCACGACCTCTTGCGTAGCAGTCGGACACACTCCCACCGCGCCACAGAGGCAGTCAACTATAGGTGCTAACCGTGCTAAGATCACGCGTCTGAACTTTTTTCGTTTAAAAAACCAAGCTCGACCAAAGGCGCTAAGATCTGAGTAAACTGCGACCGGATGACCGCATAGGAACCGGGAATACGCGGTTTAATGTCTGGACAACAGTAAACGGAAAATACAAGTCGGTACGCATCCCCTATGTACATACCTGCACAGTGGCCGTGCCAACATCGTGAAATGACACGATATTGACAATGTCATGGATATTTTTCTTATCGCTTATAATAGAAGTGGCCAGCACTTCCTTCCTTATATTGTAATGTACATAATAATACCTTTTTACATAAGACCTTTTTTTTTCGTTTCTGTTTCTAAATTACCTATTATGTAAAAAGGTCTTATGTAAAAGTGATTTGACCACCTCTGTAGGCATCGGGAATGGGGTTCAAGCTACCGGTGGTTATTAACTAATTATTAATATTAACTAATTATTAATATTAACTAATTGGGTGTTTTGGGAAGTGGACGTTTTGGGAAGTGGACGTTTTGGGAAGTGGACGTTTTGGGAAGTGGACGTTTTGGGAAGTGGACGTTTTGGGAAGTGGACGTTTTTGGGAAGTGGACGATTTTGGGAAGTGGACGATTTGGGAAGTGGTCCTTATGAGTCAAAGGGGACTCGGGATCGAGTCCACGCTACAGGAGAACTGACTGCTCCCACAAGGGGAACTCCGGCACTGGGGAACCGACAGAATGGGCCTCATCTAAACGGCAACATTTAGACGATACCCAGTCACCCAGGGCAGAGTCGAAACGAGCGAAACCCGATCAGAGACCAAAGCGAGAGGACAGCTACGCAGACGCGACTCAGTTGCATCTGTGAGTGGCTGTCACAACAGACCCGCAGCTGTACCTCTCTCAACAGAAGAGACAGAGAACAGACCGACGGTTTGCCTTCGGAAAACCATTCTCATCGTCGACTCTATCACGATGTCGAGAATCCTCCGCATCCTAAACTCCTTGTACAAGGTGGATCGATGGAGCCTGTACAACATCACACAACAATTGTGGAGGCAGCCAACAACCCGGAAGACCCCAAGTCTGAAGACCAAATCGTCCACCTAACGCAGGTAATCCTGGAGATCAAAAACAGGCCATTTTGGACCACGGTCGGCGGGTCAACCACATAGACGGCAGCGCCTACATCCGGTTCTTTGATGAAACGGAGCCAGGGGCCAGCACACCTACAATGACCGCAGAAGATCCAGCGCCAGACACAGCAGACAAGGAGCCAAGGAGCCAGACACAGCAGACAAGGAGCCACCCGCTCTTATGCCACCCGTTTCCGCTCCCCGTCAGGATCCGAGCGGAATAGAACTGAAGTCGGTGCCACAGGAAGAGGGAAATGTGAGCGATGAGGGTGGCCTCCTAGGTTCTCCCCTTTCTAGACACTTCAGTAGAGAAACCTAGAACGTGCGTATATATACCGAAATACATTACATCAACCCTACTTAACTAATACTGATGCAAAGATCTAACAGCAGTAAAATTAACCACAGCAGACCAATCACCATTGAATCCCGCTTTAGCATACATGGCAGGCATTAGGCAGCGAGAATTAATGATGACGGCGAGATCCCTTTAAGAGAACTAGCCAACCTGGTAGAGCAGTGCGAAGATAACAACTAGAATCTGATCATCTCCGCAGACTGCAATTATCCATAGAAGTTAGTTTTTTAGTTTCTCAAAACTTTCTGAGTGTCCCACGTACGGTAGATCGTTTTATGACTCCTATAAAGTAACTTGAGTCATGAATCATACTTTTTAGGAGGTAACATTTAATTAACATTTTGAGAAAGTAGACATTATGGACAAGTGGTTATTTTCTGTAAGTGGTCGTATCCTTTGGGAAGATAGATATTTTAGGAAAATGCTCATTGTAGGAAAGTGAACCACGTGCGCCAAAGGGTTTGATAACTACAGCGTAGTGGTCCAATCAAAAGGCTAAGTGCGGTTTTATAGCCCCGAAAAAAAAAACAACTACAGTTAAAGGTGATACCTAAGCATATTGTCAAATATCAAAATAAAATAATCCAAAATAATAAACAAAAATAGCACCTTTAATAAAGTTCTGGAATTCTTCAAATGTAATGAATTCTTTTTGAAGGTCGATCTTTAATGTCAAAAGTACGGTAAACAAGTACTTGTGCTTTTCATAAAAGCCTCTACTGATGAACTTGAACACGTCGAATGTCTGACAAATACAAGAGCAAGAAGAAATTATCATGAAAATAAGTAAATGTTCAGGGACAATGTTATCAAAAATCTGTGTTTAAATAGTTTCAGCAACAAATCTCACAAAACCTCGGGGACACGGTAGATGTTGTGTGATAGATTAGACGTTGTCAGGTATGTCTCGGTGCCGGACTCGGTGTCGACAGTCTTTCGACAGATTTTTTTCCTCTATTAACATATTCAAAGGTGACTAGAAAGACCGATTTGGGAGCCGCAGCAACGACCGCTGGCAAGAAAAGTTTTAAGGAAGTGTTCAAATGTTCTGAAATGTCCTTTCCACTGATCGCGCTCTTCTGCGAGGTCTTCACAGCGGGAAAAGTCACCGTCAAAGGAGATCATGTCACGCTTTATGCTGTCCTTAAATCTCAACTTTGGTTGGTCTACGGGTCGCTTAGCATTCCACAAGGACAGTTTGTCTAGCCAAACGAGAAGGTTTTCTCTGTATATAAATAGTTGAGTATATAGGTGGTTATCAAAAGTGAATAAATTACCAAATATTCGATAATAAATGTTATCCTCCTTGTAGTTATGGGGCTCGGAGGTGATCGTTCCATGGATATATCGAATCGTTCAAGAAACTGCGCCAGTGAAGTCTGATACATGTTGCAGACAAGAGACATGTTGCACACCAAGAAGTACAGCACTGAGCCACGCGTCGCTACTGGACGGTATTCCTCACGAGCCAAGTTGATTTTAATTTCTGTTTCCTTGGCCACGTCCAATTTTTCTTTAACCTATTATTTAAAAAATGCAAAGCAATTCTTGTATGTACGAGTATAACGAGGTGGTCCATATCATAAAATATGAAAAAACTTAAAACTTACGTCAGTTGCCGTAGCCTTGGTAATATTAAGCACTTGAATAAGTGTTACATCTTCAACTAGCGAGCCCTGTATGGTAGTCAGCTTATGTAGGAGATTTGCTTCTAGCTCCTGCATCTTGCGGCGGTTGGCAGTAACATCCATGATTAATTGGGTACGTTCTGCTTCCATTTCCGCTTTCTCTGTTAAGATTACACGACCAAGAAGCTGATCCTCCAAACCTGTATGTATTGGTGTAAAATAATAGTTATAGAAGCATTACAAGATGTCACTTCTAAATACGCACCTCGTTGGAAGTGAATTAAAAATAGAGAAGTTAACTATGTGTCGTTAATTTTTCGGTTATGACCCATTAGGTACGCATAAAGAATTACAGGTAGTACCTATATTAGTTATATTACTGACGTAGATTTGATGTCACTAGTCCTGGAGGGGAGCGCCAAAATGTGGAAGTACTTTATAAAAGTAAGAATTTTATTTTATTTTTTATGTATAAAATTATTTAAACTACATAAAATTAGGAAACTAAAACCTCTCTAATGTCCTGCGTTTCGAAACCATTGATCAGATTCTGATGAAACTTTAGCAAAATGTTCTAGGAAGGCCGGCGAGTGTTCTTGGCTTTAAAAGCCACAGCGAAGCGTGGCCGAGTTCAGCTAGCATCTCATATTTACGGAATAATCGCATGTACACACTTAACTCGAAAGTAAGTACGAAAGTAAGGGCTTAACGAATGTCTGCTGAAATTTCCGAATGTAATTACAGGTCACTGCGTTTTTCTTCCCAGATTTGTGGCTAAGTCTCATTGAGGTCAAAAATGAGTCTCTAGTCAAGTATGATACTTTGTCTACTATGTTTTGTTCATAGAGATTCATTTTTGCTGATTTGTGGAGGGACTCCTATGATCATAATGCGGGGTTTACGCTTCTGGGTTTCGTCGACGGTAAGACCTGATTTGGCCAGTTAGATCGGTTTTGGACTCTGTGCTGATGATGATCCCTCCCTCCGTTTTTCGTGTTTCGGACATCGCGAACTTTCAGTTGCATTTCTTCAGGACAAACGTTATTTTGGACCAAAATTTTTGTTTCATCTCTTGTTTTTGACCTATCACTAGGATAATTGGCTACGGAACTCAAGAGAAGTAGGCAATTCAACTAATCATCCAGTTCAGGTCCAGTAAAACTATTGGTCTAGTTCTTCAACATGTCAGCAAAGGAAGAATTTTGTCATGGCTTGGTTGGTGCAAGACTCTTTGATAGTCTGTTTAATCTCTGTCAGGTTTTTCGCCAAATCCAGTTGGTCAGTTCGATTCTGCAAGGACACATGTGTTTGTATAGCTTTCTTTTTGAGTGAATGATACTGAACAGCCAATTGAGTAACATTATTTTCAGTTTGGCGGCAGAGGTTGACAATCCTCAACTTTTGTTCCGAGTTCATTTTTCCATCAGCCAAAATCGTACATATTTCGCCAAGGTACTATTGGACAGACTGTATTTCCGGTGTTGCCATCGCTTGCATTTTCTAACTTTGGGCGTCGACGGCGCAAGGGTTTGCTTCACGTTGGACTACCATCCATTTTTGAGGCAAAAAAACACTATCAATTATTCATAATTTAACTAATCTCGCATAATACACGTCGGTAAATAACTCACTATTTATGCAATTGTTAATTTATTAATTAGGCGCACGTCTATATGAGTCGAGATAATGTAAGTATCTGAAACTGAAAAACATCCGAAAATTTTGCAGTTTTTTAAACAGTCTAAATAACATAACAAAAATCCAGCTTTACATCACGTTTTGCGGTTTTAGGGCATTTATTTGTAAAATGTAACTGGGCTAATATGCTTAAGGTAAAAATTGTGTCATGTTCCCTCTGCGGTCTCCCTTACGTTATAGTTGTTCAAATAATCTTAATCACTCTGTACTCATTACTTCATGCTTACCTTGCATTGTCACGGTGAAGTCTATGATCGAAGTTCGAGCTGAAATCTCAGGCGTGTACGCTGGGTTAGGTAGCTTTGTTGTTATGTATATCTTGTGTCCATATGTCACATCTATTTCTTTATCTCCTAATTTCACCTAAAAGGTTATATCATTTTATGTAGTAATCGGTAAAACTATTTATGGGTATAACTAATTATTTCCTGAATGAATATCTATCTATGAGTGGATATCTTAGGAACTACCGGTCAATTCAAAAATGATTTTACTGTTGGATAGCCCAATTGAGGAAGGCATATAAAATTGGCTATATAAAATCACAGCAATTTAAAATGTTGCAAACATGGGAAAAATTTACTTGTGTCATTCCGATAATAGAACGTTTTGCTAATAGGTCATTTAAATCTTAAGTCGTTTTAATATGTAGGGCATTTTACTTTAAGGTCCTTCTGATATGCAATGATCTATTCCACTATAGGATTACGTAGACTATCATTGCACCGTGTGATCGTACAAATTACAGGCGCCATATACGCTAGCTGATTACACTTTCATTTATTTTTTTAAAGTTAAGTTATCGACTACGGATCAGTACATATCTGACGGAAAGTGTGTCGAACGTATCTGTTCATTATGGCCTAACGCATCATCGGTTAGGTGTGAATGGTTAAATATTTTATTGTATGTTTTCTGTTCTGGCGTTACGCGACGCATTTTTCGTCAGATATGTACTGACCCATATATGCACATACTATAGTACAGTACTCCAAAAGTAATAATGCGCATAGAAATCTTCGGAAATCTTCGTCATTGTTCGGCAACGGTCGTATTACCCGAGCGTCGAAAGACGATATTTATATAGAGTGGTTAAGAGCAATTTCTCTATGCCTAATTTTATATATTAAGTGTTTTGTGCTAAAACAGATTTGATTTACCTGTAACGAAATTTGATTCGATAATTCCATGTAAGTAAATAGCGAAAACGCTACAATCATTGTTGGAGTGATTAGTTTTCAAGTGTCTTACCGAAGTTGGTGTAATTATGGAGGAAAAGGTTTAAATAACATAAGGTTTTATTAGAAGGAGAAAAAAACGTTTTCAAATAGAGGTTTACATAAAATATAATCAAAATCTCAGTTCAAATTTGTTTACAGCACTAATCATTCCAGAAAAATAATACAATTATAAAAAAAATAATCAGAATCGAGGAAGACCTCTATTCCCGACATCGCAGATTCATCAGAAGTTTCATTATGCTCTTGTTCATTTACACTTTCCTCACTGCTATCACCTGTGTAAATAATCAGTTCATCGGAATAACTATCGATTCTTGGCTCAAATTTTCTATATTCATCTTCGCATTGAACCGCATGATCAGAAACTTTTTTCCATTCTTCTGGTCCTATTTTATTGATTTTTTCTAATATAGCATCTTTAACTGACGTCACAGTCATTGCAATATTTCTCTTGGCCACGTGTTGCTTTATTTGGGACCAAATATTTTCAATAGGGTTAAAATCGGGATGATATGGTGGCAATCGTATAATTTTATGCCCATGTTCCTCCATTATACGGTCAATGGCAAATTCTGTGTAATTTTCTTTGTATCTTTGTATAATTTTATACAAATCGGGTTTCAGTTTCTTTGGGTCATGCGGAATGTTGTGTTGTTGTAACCAAGCTGTCATTTGTGGTTTAGATGTGTTTGAGTTTGGTGGTTTCACAGACAGCTTATTATGATTTGGGGCGTTGTCTATTACCAACACACTATTAGGAGGCAAGTTGGGAATCAATTGATTGCGTAGCCAAGTTTGATAACGTTCCGCGTTTATTTCTTTATGATAGTCACCTTCTGAGTCGACACATTTATGTAACATTAGAGCCCCTGGGACGAAGCCTTTTTCATTGCCTGCGTGTACAATAATTATTCGCTCTCCTTTGGAAATGGGTTGTTTGATACCTTTTTTGTTGCTATCTTGCCAAGTTTTACCCTTAGTATGTGATGTGTGCACATACGACTCGTCCATAAATACTATGTTTCTACCAGAACTCCTCAGCTGTTGTATTTCTCTGAGATATTTGATCCTTTTTAGGCGTATATCATGTTTTTCCATAAGTAATTGTCTGTTATTATCAGTTTTCAGAAACCTAAACCCCATGTCTTTCAAGATCAACCTTAAAGTCTCGGCACAGCCTTTGAAATTAATAGCTTCGATCAACTTTATTCTTAAATTATTTACAGTTGGGAGTTCTTTCAGCGTCAATTGAAAATTGTATATCATATTACGAATAACACAGTAGTCGAAATCATCAAGTACCAGCCGAAATCTACTTTTAGGTCTTCCTTTTTTCGGTGTAGAAAATTTCTTTGATTGATTATGTTTTTTTTCGTTTAAGATATTACTCAAAGTTCGTCGCGAAATTCCTGTAGCTTTTGTAACACGGTCTTGAATTTTTTTAAAATAACCATCATGGTCTCTGTTGAAAACATTGGCTTCATTTAAGAAATAAAGGTACACATTAAATACCATTTGCCGTGCTTGTGAATTAAGCGGTTTTCCACGTTTAAATTTATCCATTTTGGAAGAATTCGTCTGAAAGAAAATGGCATGGGCAGAGTTAGGTATATATTTTTTATGCATGTTTATCTATTTATTTAATTTAAATAAATCTCATTTTTTAAATGTTTTTCTAGTACTTAATATGTATTTAATGTAGGTATTTTATTTTTTTAATATTAAAAAAACGTGAAATATGTTATTTATTTTCCTTTTTTCAAAATATACTATTTAAATCTGAATAAGCTAATTAATGTTGAAATTATATTTACCAAGAAGGGTGTGTAATAGCAGCTCTATATATTTCCACAAATAGAGAACACGTGCAGTCACTACCAATATATAAAGACGACTGACAGACATTTCGCTGACCGGCGACAGCTGCCGAACGCCCGATTTGTTTTCGATTGTGCACACATGATATTGACTCCTATCTCTTTTAAACAAGGTGCAAAATGCAAATGCCTTGTTTAGGGCTCTTACGATTCCATGATTCGAGTGTTTCCGGGAATACGACAATTAGCGAAGATCTGCATGTGCATTATTAATTTGGGAGTACTGTATATTAATGAAATCGATAACGTCTTCTGACGTTTGCGAATTGACAATTGTCATTTTAATAAAATTTCATTGAAAATTAATTCAAATAAAAAATCATGACTCCAATATCTGTTCCATGAGAGTACCCAGGATCACTTTTCGGGGAGGAATTTCGTAATTTAGGGAGGGGGGGGGGGTTCGGATTGTACCACAATTGACTAAACATAGGCCAAATGTGTACCTACTTTATACCTACCATTTTGCAACTTCAGAAGGGTCGGGTTCGACCCCAAATCTCCCCTGTGAGGATTTTTTACCTGCTAACCCCTCTATGAAAGAAGAAATAAAAATATACCCATTTAATATTTATTACTAAAGAACCTAAATGATTAAAACTAAGTTTGGTTTATTTTGGGAAGATTTTGTAATGCATAATCGTTTTATTTTTAAATGCCTTAGCACTCCTTCGGATGCGTGTGATTTTTCGAAGAGTAATCCTAAGATTTTTTGCGATATTATCAAGACTCGCTACCACCCCCTTGTAAAAAAATAAGACAGTCGACCGCTCTCCCCAGATCGTATTACGTAATAAATAATGCCAATGCACTAGTTAATGTTAGGATAACCATGTTAACCCACCGGTGCATTGTTAGATAGCCCATTTATCGAGGAAGGCTAAAGCTATATAACATCACGCTACGACCCATAGAAGCGGAGCAGCAATGAAAAATGTTGCAAAAACGGAGAAAATTTACGCAGATGAAGTTGCGCGGGTCAGCTGGTTTGCTATAAAATTATTTTATGGCTTTCGCGATAATATTTAAACTCAAAAATGTTATGCAATTCACTTTAAAAACAATATTAAATCGTGTGCCCACCGTTACAAGATTCGATTAAAGAATTTTGACGAACTGTCAAATGTGATTTATTAAATTGGCCCATGTCAAGGTTTTAAACCATATAATTATGTCCAAAGGAATGAATACCTTATATGTAGATCCGATTTTTATATAATTTCTCTCTAGGACATTATCGAGTACTGGATCCAATTCTTCAGCAACATCTTCTATTAACATAGGTCTGCCCAATGATACACAATCTTCAATGTGATTTCTGAAAAAGGATTAGTTATTTATGTTTAGGTGTACCTACTGTGTATCAGAGCTATTAAAAACCTGTATGTTTTTTGAAAAATAAATTGGTACCTAAAATATTTATGATTGAGAGTCGTGACTATCAAATTGTTAAACTTCTCCATGTTTTTAATCCAGTTTTTGCCCTGGGTCTGAGGATCAATCAGAAGCGGAAACCGAGAGGCCTTAGTCACGATGATGCCGTTCTGTATCGATAACTCGTCAGTAGGCAAACCGAATAAATTCCATTCACCGATCTGAAATGATTAATGACTTACTTTAAAAAAATATATTACAAGAAAAGGACGCAAAATTTACAAAGTAGGTACGAATACATGGATAAATATGGATGAAGTTACAAAACAACACTATTTACATCTGATTTACACTAAACTTATACACTCAAATGATTTTGATTTTAAATATTTTTGAACCTAGAAGAATTAGGGTGAATAAAGTCCACAAGAATATTTGAAAAAGTCGTCTCTGTACACTTGGGTGATTATAGTACCAAGGTGCACAAATGACACAGTCTGGTTGCTAAGAATTCGAGGTGAAACGAGAAAAATCTGAAAGTTCTTAGCAATACATACTGTGGCAGTGTCTGTAAGTTGTTCTGATATATTTAAATTCATTGATACTGGTATTTTTCTTTTTAATAATTCACTGAGCCAAGAAGATACTAAAAGCGCACGAAATTCTTGATTGAATGGACCAGAATAGGATAGAAATCTGTAAAAAATGAAATGCATCAAATTAAGTGAATCCATTTTCAAGTGAACTCGCATGTTCATTATCAAATTACAATGTTCATTATCAAATTACAATATGAATTGGGGTGTTATAGAAAATAGGATTGCGATGATTGCCTTGCACAAAGTGGGTGTATGGAGCCGTCGATTATATTCCGGATACTTCAAAAGCTTGATATCAGCCGTATGTTCGTCTATCAACAGATACAACAACACTTCGGAGCAGCGCGTGCTATTAGAACTACAAAGGCTGTTAATGCTGTTAAAGCCAGAATTCGTCGAAATCCCATTAGGAAGCATAAAATCTTATCACGAGAAATGAAGATTACCGCTAGGACTCTGTAGTGTATTATAAAACAAGACCTGAAGCTCGGTGCTTTTATCGTCGATATACAGGACATGCCCTAAATCAATCTTTACAATTAAAGTGAGTGGATCGATCAAAACGCCTTCTGTGGCGATACGCAGATGAAGCACAGAAATATCCTCTTTCCCGATGAAAGAATTTTCACGATTGAAGAGCAAAATGATAAAGTGTATGCTCACAGTTTGTGGCCAGACAGATTAAAGCCAAAGGTGGCCATTTTGAATAGAATATTGTTTTTATTGCTGAGACTCTAATAAATATGTACATATAAGTTTTAGTAATATTACATTACTTCATTAAAAAAAAATCATTTTCATTTGTAACAGAACTTATGGCCGGACTAGGTATACCTAGCAATAAAATCGTTATTTATTGCGAGGTTTAGGCCCTAAACCTGACAAACAAAAACACTTTTACTCCGTGGTATCACAGATGTGTGGTAAAAGGTAGGTAGGTGGTAAAAGGTTAATTTGTATTTCTTTTTTCAAAAAAATATGTTACAAGGGTGTTTGGTGTATTGTACAGAAATCAAGAGCGGGAGTTTATTAGTATATAAAAAATCATCCTGTATAATATATACAGGTGGTAAGTATGGAATACTCACCCACAAAGCAATAATATATCGCCTACGAGTCGTTCTATTTCTGATTTGAAGAGCGCAGACTGTTCAGTCCACCGAATACGTTCACCACTGAGTCCATTAATGAGTGCAGTGGCTACGTCCATTTTCTCTTGGCACTTGGCCGCATCGTCCAAGACAGCTTGCTTTAGTGTCATAGCTTCGTCAAACTCTCGCTGTACGCCAGCCAACTCTCGCTAGCAAAAACGTTTAACAAAGAATTGAAGGACGTGACACTCAACCTTTTTCCGCGGTAAATCCATAACTACACTTACCTCCTTAGCAGCCAGTTCTGCCTCGGCTGCGTCTAGTTCTCTCTTGGCTGCCTGGTATTTGGCTTGCATCAACGCCAGGTTTGCTTTTAATGGTAACACATCTTTATTTACATCATAAAATGCTGCCATAGCGATAGTCCAAGAAATCAGACCAGCAACATTACCACAAGCTATTTTAGCCGCTTCAAATGTATATTGCCTATAATAAAATTACGAGTACTATTTTCTTAATGTTACACTATATAAAATTAAATCTAATCTCTACTGAACCGAGTGGTTTGCTATCCATTAGTTTCATCCAGTTTTTATTTGTAAAACATTACATTCGATGTCGATTGGTTTTTAAGCAATGCGTTATGCCATACATTGCCATGCCGGGTAATTCGTGATGGTCCATAGCCTGCTTCAGAAAGGAGGCCTGTGTCCAGCCATAGAAATATGTTAATGTATAGGAACAGTATTTGACTGCCTCTGTGGCGCGGTGGGAGTGTGTCCGACTGCTACGCATGAGGTCGTGGGTTCGATCCCCACCCAGGATAAAACTTTGTGTGATGAGCACAATGGTTTATTCTGTGTCTGGGTGTAATTTTTCTATAATATGTATGTATTTAGAAATATATAAGTATATTTATCAGTTGTCTGGTTACCATAGTGCAAGCTCTGCTTAGTTTGGAATCAGATGACGTTGTGTGAGTTGTCCCAAGATATTATTATTAGTATATTGCAGGGCTTCCTTCCTGGAGACTAAAATACCCAGTGGGTAACGCTAGCTTAGTGACAAAGTTACCAAAAAATAACTCCAAATAACAATTTTTTTTTATTAAAACTATGAGCAAAAACAAGAATAATAAAAACCCTAAAAAAAGAGGTGTCTATGGTCATCCTGTTTAAACGTAGTTCCTTTTGCTATATCTATTTCGTGTTTATATAGGATTTATATAGGACACTTTTAAAAAACATAACATTTTTAAAAGTGTCCTATTTCAAGTTAAGATTTTTCACTTAAATATTACACGCCAGCTGTTTGTCGAGTCTCAGCCCGCAAACAAAAACATGCGGTAAGGAAATACGTTCGAATTACGAGATATTGGATGGCTACAAATGAGAAGAATGTGCTTGCTTTTCTGACCATAGCTTCGCAAAACGGGGCTCACGTATAGATAGTCGGCATACGCGCGGCGCTGACATAACTTGGTCACGTTTGTACAGACAATCTACGTGGATTGCTTCGCGACGCCTGCCCCAGGGGCACAACCGGGGTTTCCCAATGACTATGAAGATTATGTGTGTGTTCACTATGCCATCGGTAAAACATTATTTATTTATAAATTGCTTACGGATAACGGAAATAAGGTGTCAATAAATCGATCATTTCTGCATTAATCTCATCTTTCGGATAATTCTTCAAGTTACTCAAAAAACGTGCATCCGCCATTACCTGTTACGAAAAAAAAATATTTTCTGCACTTTGTTCATTTAATTCACTCAATAAATAACCAAATAATTTCAAGAAAGACGTTCAAATACAGCAATAATGCAACACACGATTGTTTTATTATTGCTGTATTTGAACGTCAGTGAGAGAGGTAGCGTAAGGGTCACATGCTACATCCTGTAAATGACTTTGAGACCAGAGTCGATAATTTTTGAAACAAAATAAATCTAGATGAAACCCATTGGAAAAGGAAGATAATATGAAAAAAAATAAAGGTAAAATAATTTACGGTCGATCTGAGGTCGAGAAGTGGAAGGGAGTGGATTTTTAAGGATAAAAAACGGTTTATCTCAATTTCCGGGAAAACTCCTAATGTCAGTACTATGGAAAAAAGTTAAGGAGGCAAAGTTGTAGATAATAAAAAGATCACAAGTACAACTTTTGTATAAATTACACTTTTTTCACATAATCTCAAAATTTATGTAAAAATTCAAGTAACCAAGTTTTTGAATTTTTATTCTTATCTTTTACAAAAACTTTTGTTTTTGCACAAAATTTTGTGAAAACTTGCCTTTTTATGTCGTAAATACTGTAATTTTTTTGATTTAAAATATTTATTTTTCCCCTAATTTTCGACTTAATATCGGAAAAACACTTATGTATTTTACGATTTAGTTGAATATTTTCTTGATTTAGGTACATAATTAAATTCCCTTTGTACCTAACTAAATTCCTTTTGATCGCACAGAAAATCAAATCAAAATTATAATATTGTCAATATGACCGCCTTGATGGCCGACGGATATAGCCCACTTGACATGAATGTAGCGTAAATATATCACCAAATCATTTTTAATTTGTTTTTTTTGTACTATATTTTTTTTTTTATTTTCATAATGGGTAACAAAAAAAATATCGTTTGACTTAAAGACCACAAAAATATAGATTACTCCTATATTTTGCCTATTTACCTATTTTAAAATAACTTAAATGCATAAGTGACCTATGGAAAATTTTAACCTATCAAAAGGTGTTTTTTTTTTTTACTTCCTTCCACTTTCCGACTTCATATCGACCGTAAATTGTATTTCCTTTCATGTTTGTTATATTAACTTACTTTTCCAATAGATTTCATCCTACTATGATTTTTTTTTCACTTTTTGCAATTTTCAAATTCTTCAGCCCTGGTCTATTTAGAGACCAATATAATATAAAAAAAAAAAGAATTACTAACCTTCAAAGACTCTGCCCAAGAAGCGGTTAAAAATGTTTTTTCAGGATCGGGTTTAACAGGATCAATCCGCTTCCTAAACAGTAACACTACAGCGTCCATAATGAGTGTGATAAGATATGGCGGCTTGCCCAATTTTCTTACGGTAGCAATATCAGCTGCATTGATAGTCTGTATGATAAAAATACCAATAAATGAAGAAAACCTTTAAAAACAAGGGAAGCTTCCGGTCAACAAGAAAAAACGGATTTTGTAGTCCAGTCCGCAATAACATATAGGTAAGTACCATATTATGGGCCACAAACCACAGAAGTTTGAATAAGAAAACCAACCATCTAACTATATTTTTTACATTGGTCTTTAACTTAAAAAATAAAAAGGATTATTTTTTAATGAACCTGCAAAGCAGCTTCTGCGGCATCTAATGCGGGTTTAGCGGCAGCAAGCTTTTCTTCAGCAATCGCTGTCTCAGCTGCAATCACTGTCACAAGTTTAACGGCAACATCTTTGACTTCCATTACTTCAGCCTTTACTACTTCAGCAGCTGCTTGAGAATCTGCCACAGCTGCTAGTACCTAAGTGAAAAGAATTTGTTAACTTAATGAAAAAAATACTTATTTTTGAAAGGAAACTATTAAAATGCAAAAATTTGAAAATTATTTTTTCATACAGCTACTCATCTATGCTCCTTATCATAAAGGAAAATAAAAATGATCTACCTCTTCAGCTTTCGCTGTGGCTACTTTAATTTCCTGATCTTTAAGTTCCAGCTCTTTTTTCAGTTCATCTACGCTTGCACCCGCTTCGACTAGTTTGTCTAAGCCCGTAGTCATTCTATAAAGAAATGAACTCAGTTATTAAAAGTTAAAGACCTGACGAGCTGATATAATATGTTTCAAGATGTACTTCCTCGTACTCCACCTGATTTCTCCACCTGAGAGCATGAGGAATTATATTTAAACTAATATTATAAATGTAAAATAACTGCCTGACTGAACTAAATTAAATTCAATTTCATCTAAATTGGTTCAGCAGTTTAAGTGTGAAAACGCTTCAACTGCTAAAACAATTTAGATGAACTTGAGTTTATGGAAATGACATAGGATAGTTGTTATCGCGATAATCCTGGCTATAAAAAGCTATTTTAAAATAATACCTTCTCGCCATCTCTGCGATTTGCTCATGTTTCTCTTTGTACAAGGCCTTATATCCTACCAAGAAGGATAAATACGACTTGGGAGTTACACGTGCCTGTCTTCTAAATCGGTCGAAATATGATACACAGGCGTCAGCCACATTATTTTGTACTGTTCCCATTATCTCAATTAATTGTTCCTTGATCTCACTAGAACATACCACCTGTAATAGCATGGTTAAAAACACACTGTTAAAAGTAAAATTATTGATAAATGCTACCGTTTCACCTACTTATTGTTTTCATTGTTACACCATTTTCGACAAAATTATAAGTACATGTTTTTTATTTTTATATTTTTATTTTATGATGTACATTCTGTTTTTTTTTTCATTTATTAGATTACTAGAACCCTAAAAACCATTTAGCTGGCAGAAGGTGGGGCACTTGAAATTTGCAACAAAAACAAAAATTTGCACTTTTAAGTTTAATATTTCACAAACCGATTCCTGAATCGAAAAGTGGTCTTCACAACCCCTTCAAGCGTTTTTAAAAGACCCTGTCTATTGATGCCCCACGCGAAAGGGTAGGTGGTCACATCCCCACTTTACATATACGGGAGGTACCCTCAAAATAATGTTTTTCAAGATTTTATTCTTAACAGTCTCTAATAGTCTCTGAGCTAAGCTATGGACGGACGGACGGCGAATTATAAGGGTTCCGTTTTTCCACTTTGGCTACGGAACCCTAAAAACGAAGACACGAAGTTGGGTGGGTCAGCTAGTATTTTAATATTTATTACAAACCTTAAAATCGCATAAGAAGTGTTCTGCCACTTCTACGAGCGCTTCTGTAGGCCATTTTTGGAACCAGTCCATCGTGGAACCAGAAATTAGTCCTGGGAATTTTAAAGCCCTGCTTCTGAACTTTTCTCCTACCTACACCAAAACAGACAAAGTTTCGTGAGAGTAAAAGAAGAGCATACAAAACAACAGTTTAGCTTTGTGGCGTAGATCAGATTGAGGTCGCCAGAATTTGTATACTCAGGACTAGAGGTGTCATTTTCAAGGTTATAATTACGAGGTAACCCGTTCAAAGTTTTAATGAACTCGTTTTTCCTGAGGAGAGGGAGGCGAAGCATTTCTTGAGTGGTGAGCCACCGTCAGCCTATTTATCAGTATTTATGTGTTGTATGGCAAGCGTCATTATCCATCTATAGCCCCAGCTACCCAATGGTAAAGTGCCTAACACCGTGCGCTCCGGAACTACGCTCTCCTTCCAAAGGTCAGAGTCCTCTCTATATATATAAAATATATTATGGTAAAAAAGACATGCATAATAAAATCTGATTAACAGACTGTAAATTCAATTCAAGTTGTTAGTATTTACTTATTGCTGTTATTGAGACAAAACTTACCGGAGAAAAACAAAGGACAACATGCAAATTGGCTCGAGATCTCATGATAAAGTACTCGTATAGGACATCTGGCACTGGAATTCTTTTCGGGGCGTACTTTTTCATAATTGGTGTTAATTCGTTCATCATCTCGTCTTAAAACGAAACGATAATATAAATTTAAAAAATAGCAGTAGTGGAGCGCCGTAAACGGCCCCTCTGACGACGCATCCATCAATCCAAATGGAGTGGACGTCTGTCAAAAACTTATCGGGAATGTCAAAAACGTAATCTATTAGAAAGTAAGTCGTTCGGATTAAATTAACTGTTTATTGTAATATCACATTATTATAAAACAACTTAAAGTAGGAAAGCACAATAGTGCATTCGTTTGCAGTTTTAAATATCGAATGTGGTTTATGTAACCTATCTACACCATTGCATACTATAGATAAATTACACCCAAATACAAAATAAACCATCGTGCTCATCACAAAACGATTTATCCTGGGGGGGGGGGGGATCGAACCCACGTCCTCCGGGCTTAGCAGTCAGGGTCACTAACCACTAGACCAATTGGCCATTCAAAGTACTACTTTCATGCCTCTGTCATATTTTAAAACTAATATAAGAGTATTGTTTTATTAAAAAGCTTACCCATTTCATCTTTAGCGAATAGATTGGCAATTTCTCCTGAGCTTAGAATATTGTTAAGGAATTCCAAAAACTGTTCATCTTTGATATCATTATCGGTAAATATAAATGATACACCCAAACCTTTTAACCCAGCCATACGGTACAATGCTTTAATATCATCCATAAAGTTGTTAACATTGTATGATCTGAAAACCAATACAGTAAAGTTATTTTTAGAACAATCTACAATTTTATATTATGAGATCTTAGAAATCTATACTTTCGATACACTATATGGAATATACCATCTAAATTATCTACGTACTACGCATCTTTATACAAAACTATGTAATTAGTACAGGTACCAGGTACTTATGTAATTAATATTACCTCGTTAAAGTTATTTGATAGAACTGATAATTTGCTATGAACGATGCTAATTTAGTTAAACTTTGTTTTCCAGAACCTCCAACTCCCACTAGCAAGGCGTTACCGCTGTAAAAATATTATTATTTTGACATGTAATTTTATAAACAAAAACAAATTTATTACGTTTTTATAAAATAAGAAAGAAAATAAACTAACCGTGGAGTGTTTATAATTCTGGATATTATGAATAAATGCACCATTGCATCGTGGAAAAATACCAAATCCAGATGGGTTCCTCTAATTTGTTCATTAAATAATTCTTGAAATGATGCTAATTTAGTTAATAAAAACTCCCAACTGTAATTATAAGAAATAGTAATTGACTCAGACTGAAATACATATATCGTTTATGTACTTCGCTATATTGGGAATTAAAAATAACTCTTTGGTTCTTGCCAACTATTTGCTTTTTTGCCCCCTAAGCATAGCAGCTAATTAGTATTTGGGTAATTAAATTGCTCAAAGATTTGATGTTTGAAATAATAAAAGAGTTATACCTACAATGAAATAAAAAAATACTGAAACTTGATTATGTTGATGATTATGTTGATAAACTTTCACTACGGGTCTTAATCGCGTAAATATTTTAATATTTTAGTAACGTCGGGCAATAAAAAGGCCAAAAACCTCAAAATATAATTTTATAAATTTGATTTTGAAAAAAAAAATGTTTCTGTTGTGACGCTACAAGTCAAAGAAAGATTACATCCGGGCTTGTAATAAAATAACCTACGAAGGTAGCTCTTCGTATATTTTCGGCGCATCAGTACTGAAGTCCTCCTCTTCATCGCCAGTTGGATCCACGGGTTCTCGTAGAAAATTCACAAAGAATGTCTCTTCTTCGGGAAATTCAGAAATATAGTCTGGCAATTCCGTAGTAGCTGTTTTCCAGAAATTTGCTGTAAACCACGCTTTATCCTTAACTTCGGTGAACCTTTAGAAACATATTTTTCATTATCAATATTTATAAGTAACATTTTAATATTAAGAACATTTAATTATAATTATTTCATTTTTTTATTATCAACATTTTAATCTTATGTCATGCAACCATGAAACTTGTTTGTTTTGTAGGTCACGTTATAAACTTACCTGTCAGAAATTACTCTTAAACATTCATGGTACCACAACTTCAAAGCTATTTTTACTGATGGAAGTTCTTCTCTCTTTATAACTAATATGCCTTCCCATATGCGAGACAAATCTCTGAGATTGAATACGTAGTGAAATTTAGCTGGTGTTGGTAACATTTTTATCTGGGAAATTATGGATTATAATCTGTAGATTTTGAAATACAGAAAGCACACACACACCCAATATATATAAGACATCATGTAGATAACATGCAAAATTACTGGTTTAATTTATTAGAAACTTTGCAGCAACATATACCTAAGTAAAATTATAATAATTTTACATATTTTACATGTGTTTACTGGAAATGTGTATAATTCAGGTATTCTACCCTGGCCTGGGATTTGAACGCAAGAGCTCTTGCATATCTATACCGAAAACAGTCTGAGGCACTTCACTTAGTTCATCGAGATTCGTAAATGCCTCCGTCTGCATGAAATTATATAATTATGCAGAGATCTTTTTTATTTATATAAGTTATTTTTTATGAATAATAAGTTCGTTACTTTTTAAACAGTGTTCGTAAACACATTTAATTGAATTTGTTAATTATAATCAGTTTTATGATCAATATTTGTTGTTTTTAAATATGATTTTGCGCCGATATATAAAATGTTTAGGTATTCTATACAACACCAAAATATACAGATTGCCGGCAAATAAATACTTACTTTTGTCTGTTGCCAAATAATACGAGTAACAGGTACAAGTTTTGGCATAAATTCCATCAGCTTTTTATCAAACCGAGTTTTACAGAAATAGCCAGAACTGATAGTAGCTGTAATTAACAGAAGTAAATCAAAATAAATTCAGATAATTTGTTAAGACTAAGAAGAGTAATTACGGGAAAATATTCTTAGGAGACTACCATTTTTTTAGACACCTACTCAATTACTTAAACATTACCTCACAAGTTTTTGCAGTCACAACAAATAAGGAACATTTTGCTTATACATTGTAGAACAACAAATCGGAAGTACTGATTCAATATCGAGTTGTTACTAGGATATTACGAGAATCGATAATAAAGTAAAAAAAAAATACCAAAAATTTTATCCATGGAAATAGTGCTGGGTAAAATACAGTTGAAAATGCAAAATTGTCGTTTTAATCGAGGGGGGATATCATTTCTACCTCCACCTGTAATAAATATTACTTATATTAGTGACCAATCTGCGCGAAGACAAAGTGATGATATTTTAGTACTAGATAGGTAGGTACTTACCGGGGTGGATCATTGCACCAAAAATTTGTATATCAGCAATAGTAACGAAATCTCCGGGTTTCTCTAAAGAGAAAAACCCACCGCATTCCATCATTTGTCGTACAATTTCGTTTGTCACCTGTAACATTCATTTAGAAGAAGAAGTATCGTTTATTTGTCACACACAAAATTAAAGTAGATTCGTTCTACGCCTATATTTTCTGCAACATTATTTGTCTAATAATATAAGTGCTTAAAAACCTCGTACTATGTATACTAAACTAATAATTTCAAAAATTCACTGCCTTGATAGCACAGGATAAAATAGCTGTACTATTTTATCCTGTGCTATATATATATAAAGGGGGTGTGTCTATTGTCATTCAGGTATACAAACTGTAATCTGAATCTCATTTCGAAATCTAATATTGTAGATCATCAACGAAAAAAAAACAAGCAATATTATTCAAAACATTTACCTGATCTCCCCACGCATTTATTACCGGCATATTGATATCGTCAATAAATACTGTCATTTTCTTACCGCCGGGTGGCCCGTATGTCATACCGACACGCTTTTCAACGTACGACTCAATAATTCTCTGTAATCAAGTGTTTCAATGAAACTTGAAACTTATATAATTCAGCAGGTATCTACTGTTGGGTGATATAGCACTATTTTTATGGAACTTGTGGGTCATGCATTTTTTCCTAAATATATACGTACCAACAATGGTATATATGTTATTTTCAATGGAATTTGTTCAAAAATTTTGTTACTTCTCACTTGGTCTGCTGTTACTCGTAAACTTGTTAAACCTACTTAGCCTTGATAGTTTTCACATCTCCAAAACAGCCATTATTTTAGCTTTAGCTTACTTTATTAGCTGGCAGAGGGTGGAGGAGGACACTTCTACTGCTTTTTTTCTGCTATTTTTGTCGGCGTAACTAATATGTATTTTCATGCCAAATTACAGCTTTCTAGTACTGAGCTAACCTAGACCAGACAAACGGACGGACCAAGCAAATCTATAAAGGTTCTGTTTTGCCATTTTGGCTACGATGCAAGGACTTGGCCAAGACGGGAATGTAGAGTCGTTATTGCAGAATACTAACATATACGTTCCCATTACATTATGTACTACGAATGTATGTATATTTCAATAAACCCTGTATGTATATTTTGTTGCAGACTGTCCCAAAAACTAGGGTAACTAAGGTATCCAACTGGAATATATATTTTTAATGAATATCACAATTACCCTGCACGGTGGATCAGACCGAATTAGAAAACATTATAAAATAAAACGTATCCACCAATTCCACAATAGTTAGATACGGGGTACCCGACCGGAATAAGTCGCTTTAACTGGCATTCAGGCGGACGGAGCCGCAGTCATAAGGTAGTATCCAAAAAAACTCACTTGGAACATATTTGGTGTGGTAGCGGATGAAAAGTTGATCATCTTGAACAGCTTATATTCATTATCATAGTTTGACATATAACCTTTCAACATGACAGTCTTTCCCGTGCCTTGTTCTCCGATCAAGAGCACGGCTTTGTTTTGTTTAGCAATCGTTTCAATCAAGAAATTAATACAAACGTTGTCAATATTTGGTACTAGAATAGATGCATATTCAGGCACGCTGTCATTTGGATATAAATAGTCCTCCACGTGTTCAGACCTGGAAAATTTAAAATGATATAGTTTAATGAGATAGATATGACGTTTCTCGTCTTTATTGAAGTATTAAATATCAAATTTAATACTTCAATATTTTATTATTATTTATTTTATTATGTAGTATTTATTATTATGTTCCTACCGGGCACCTTGTTTTTTTTTGTATGAGAGTCTCGACTCAGTGTTAGTATACTCTTTTAATTATACAAAAGATACTGACCAATGTTGCCACACGCCACCTTCGCTAACCTTGTAATCAAATGGCATTATAAACTCTTTTGATTTTCCACCAGGCCAGTCCATTTTTATTGGTAGTTTCATCATGAATTCAGCCATCATTGTTCGTGGCTCCAGTTCTAATACCGCTCCCAAAGACCACATCATTGCGAAGATAAACAACCGCTCCAGATGCCGGTCAGTGTGTACCTCTGTCATAACGTTTTCATATAGTACCAGAATTTTATAAGCTACGGGTCTTAATCGCAGCTCTAATTAATATACAAGACAAGAAACTGCAAAACTCTTGAAACTTATGGAACAGTAAATTATACTTACT
The DNA here is from genome assembly GCA_945859575.2 of Herminia tarsipennalis. Lineage (NCBI taxonomy): Eukaryota > Metazoa > Arthropoda > Insecta > Lepidoptera > Erebidae > Herminia > Herminia tarsipennalis. Next base: position 13,380,393 of record OX243836.2, on the reverse strand, counting down.
GTTCCATAAGTTTTGCAGTTTCTTGTCTTTCTTTAATTATCATTTAGAAAAAGGATTTTAATGCGGCATTACATTTTTAATGCTGGCTGCTAAATAATTTATTTACTTGGAAATTTGATTATTTCCATACCAAATTTCATCTCAATCAGTAACACTCAGACAGAGTTACTATAACATTTTTAACAAGGATTAAAAATAAAACTTAAATTAGTATTAAGTATTGTTGTCATAAACTAATGCTAATATTCTGTTAATTCGATTAAAATTTCTTAAGGATCGAATCGATTCGACCCAATAGCAACTACAATGATTAGGTATCACTGTAGTTGCTATAGGGTTTCACTAGTAATTTAATTAGACATTGGTCAAAAATTACTTCGTTTATGAAATGGAGTAGGCATAGTTTAACCGATGGATTGGTAGAAAGACGCTTATTATAATTTAAAAGAATAAGTGTAGCATAGCATTTAAGAGCTACATCGTCGTCGGTGGTTTTATGGTCAGAAGCAAGCATGTATAGAAAATCACTTACTGCCACCAGGAACTTCCACTTGTAATAATCCCATTAAAACATCTATGCATTGTCTGAAAAGATAAATCCAATCATTAGGTATTCACGTCACGCCCCAAGGGCCCAAGTCAGCCTCCAGCGTCAGCCTCTGCCCCCTTCTCTGCCTCCTCTGGCGAGGAATGGCGAAAGGTGGAAAGCAAGAAATTGAGGTTGCCCGGCGAAAAAGAAAGTTAGGCGAAAGCCGAAACCGGCCGACCTGGTAGCGAAAACGCTAAGGCGTCTCGCTGGAGGGGAAGAAGTGCAACGACTCCGTGACGTCTGAGGAGGTCCGGGAGGCGATAGAGCAGAAGGCTCAGTGCTCTCCCGGAACCGTAAAGGTCGGCGCAATCCGCGCCGGTACCGGCGAAGTTGGTGCGGTGGAGTGGGTGCATTGCCCCGTCGCCGCGGCCAAAGTTTTGGCACAGGCCGGCCGGCTCCTCGTGGGTTTCTCTGCCGCGAGGATCACCATCCTTGAGGCGAGGCCCGCGAGGTGTTACCGGTGTATGGGCGCGGGGCACCTGCGACCTTAATGCAGCAGCAGATTTCACTGCAGCGGACTTTGTTACCGTTGCGGTCAACCGGGGCATACGGCAGCGGTGTGTTCCGCTGCTCCTCACTGCCTCGTGAGTGCGGCGGGAAGCGAGCCCGCCAATCACATAACAGGAAGGGCAGGCTGCAAGCCCCCTAAAGCTGCCAAACCACCCGCGGGGACAGGCGGAGCTCCGGCCGACCCCTGCACCCAGGCTCCGGTGCGGATGGAGGAGGGTGGGAACGAGGTGCCTTCCCATGCTTATGCACCCTCCACCTAACGGACTCCTTAAGCTGCGCTCGCTCCTCGCCCCTGTCGTCAGTGCTAGGGGTACTGGATAGGGGACTGAATACATATCCACGTACCAAATACATAACATACTTTTTTTAAATCTGTTATTAAATACCTGATATATATAGCTTCAAGAAGCTTCATCTTGGCTGTCAATTTTTCCTGTACAAACGAATGGACTTCGTCGTACACTTTGTTAAAAGCGTTACGGAAGCAATGGGCTTCTTTATCAGTACGTTTCTTCAGCCAACCCTGTGACAATGCGATAATTTCTTTTTTAAGGTAATGGATTACGTAACGGCTTATCAATTTATAGGACTTTCCGATACCGATATTCAGTTTTTTTGCGATATTTCTAATAAGTCTTTCTAAATCAATAGATAACTACGATTTTATTCATACCTCTAATATGGGTTGCCATTTCAGCACTGATGAAGATAAGAAGACCATGCCCATTCTGCTTACGGTTGCAGGAGAAGCATTGTCGACATTGTCCGGCTCAAATACTAGTTTACTGTTCTTTGCCATTGTAATTCGGTCCCCATTGGCTAAAGTCAAAGTTTTGTTGTCATCCAACACAGAATTTAAGTTCTCGATCCATACAGCGTCCACTGGCCCGTCTAAATAGAAATCATTGGTTTTAACATTTCAATCTACTAGTGTTTTTGTATTAGTGTTAAATTTAGTTTTCCGCATATTAATTACCTAAAACAATCCAAGTTGTATCTGACATCTTCACCTTCAAAGCTCGTCGCCAAAGAGTAGAAAATATACCATCCGTCCAATCATTTGTCGCCACATCTAAACGACCAAACATTTGTGGTGCGGTTATAGCCTGAAATATGTGCTACCATTAAATAACTTACAATGCAATTTTATTTGTTTTAGTGTACCTTTTTAAAGGTAAACGGCAAATAAATAAAAAAAATGATCGTATAAGGGCTCTTGTTCCATCGCCGACGAAAAAGCGACCTATTAACTGTTTTCTCGCTCGAGAAATGTGTAATAGATAGATATAGACCCCGTGTTCACACTGCCGTGCCGGCGAGACCTCTCCCTCTACTTGTTTATCGTAGTGACAAGAGATATCAAATATAAAACTCACGCTACACTCAACTATAAAACGCGCCGAGCTCTGACTACACTAGCTATTCCATCTAGAGCGTCACATTTAGTCGTCCGAAAAATAATAACCAACTGTCAAACTTTAATTTTGATAAAAAACAGGGTACCTAAGTTAAAAATAAACATTAAATTTAAGTTTCATTGTTTTTAATATAACTTCAGACCTTGGGGTTCATTCTCATTTCCCTATGAGGTTTGCCAACTTCGGTGAGTGATGCCATGAGCGTGTGTATACAAGTCGTTTTACCAGAACCGGTTGGTCCCATGGTCATCAAGCCGTGTCTCACCAACGAAGTTTCGAATAACTGAATAATTTTCAGGTTCCAGTCTGGATGGTTTACCAAACCAGTCCGGTCTGTCACCGTTGCTATAGCACGTTGCATGTCTCTGAAAAAAAAGTCATCCACTTAATTCAAACAATTAGTATTAGCGGTGTGGGCGACAGGACATTAAAATCTAGCCGCCTTTCACACACCCTGCAATCCCCTTTGTCGTCTCTGCCCACTGTTAACACCGCCTATTTACACCGCAGGAAAGGGCAGATTTAAGCGGTCCCACTATAAATGTAATGTTACTTATAAACACAAGCAAATTACACATAATTAAACAGAACCAGATTATGTTTCCTGTATTTACCTCCATTGAGTTTGACTGAGTTTCATACCAGGGAACAAATCTTCTATCAAAGAGACAAAAAGAGGTTCATCTTCATCAACTAATTTTGACACGTTCATTTCCCTGTAAAAACAAAATTTTGGTGAGAAAATGTAATAGTAATTCAGTTAAAATGTGCAATATCTCCTAATTCATTAATTTTTAATTACTGACTCTTGTTCTACAAATCCTATATACTTACTACTAAATGATGAAGAACACGCACATTTATTGAACTGTTGTTTTTTTTAAAACGACGTATCATATTATGTATGGTCTGAGTATGCTAACATTTTTAATTTAAATACTACGGAGCTCAGATTATGTTAACTAACTACTGTCTAAAGCTATAAAATCATACTAAATTATGATAATCCTAGATCCCCATGATGACTAGAGAACGACTACCGGTCTCATTCATTATTTTTTTCCTAAAATTAAATTATAATAATATTAAATTATTCCTTTTCCGAAGGTTCCTACGTGTAAAAAAAGAAAATAACGTTAAAAAAACTAACAGGGCGGAATGAAGTTCGCCGGGAAAACTAGTATATTATAATAGTAGTAGTAGTATAATAAAATATTATAATAAAGATATATAATGCATTAATAAAACAGTACACTAGGATCTGTACGACGCCGGTGCACTCAAGGAGTACATGTACATGTGCTCCTTGAGTGCACCGGCGTCGCACAGATCCGGAAAGAGACCCTGGGGTCATCAAGATTGCTAACAGATACCCTGAGTAGTTTAGGGAAGCTGATGATATGGAGGGAGGTGGGCTGGCTGGAGTAACGGCCACCACAGCTCACGCACAATGGTCCACACCCGGGACTAACTGCAGTGGGTGACTGTGTAAGGCAGTGGGTGACCTTAATGATGATGATGATGACAAGCAAAAGTGCCGGGTCACTTACAACAAAAACCTCGATATCGTCCAAAATATTGAACATAGCCCATTAAAGTAAGTTGAATGTGAAAGAGAATTTATAAAGCAGTACAATAAACTCTTATTAAATTATTTTTTTTACTTTTTATTTAAAATATACCTGCATACTTTAGGAGCAATCAAAGTTTTATAAGTAACCCGTAACTTTTTTTCGTCAGTTCATAATGAAATGTAAAACTTAGTCTAGTTTTGATCGCTTACTTCAACACTCTCATCATAATGTTCTCTTCCGTGCTCTCTGGGTTGGCTCGTTTCTGTGCACCCATAGTACGCAATACAGACAGAATATTCCGTAAGCCAAAGTCGTAATGCACCTGCTTCGATAACTGTTCTTCGCAAAGTTTGTACAATGTGAAAAACTTACGAGCTGAAATACATTTTTAACGAAATATTATTAAGCACAGGTTATATTCGAATAAAATAAAAACAAACCTATAAGTGATGTTATTTTTACCCAATAAAATATTTTCTTTAAATCCGCAACTAGCTAATTTGACTCTGATAATGATTTGTCTATCAGGGACCATCATGGCCACAGAACGAAACTGGATTTTCAAATTCTCCGGCAACTCTTGCCGACCGGCATATCCTGGGTTCATTGTGATGATGAACGCAAACTCTGCGTTGAGACTCACGACGTCACCATCGCTGTAACGTAAGTGTTCTTTTTATAATATCTCTTCTTTGTGTACTTACAAGTACGAATTGAAAAGAGTGGCCGCGAGTTTTTATTGCCAGGTTCTTTTCTCCGGCTTTACCTATTGTTTGCGAACTTGGCATTACATGTACATGTAGAATCCCGACGTATCACAAGAGTTGTTTTGCATCCTAAGTGAATAAAGAATTTTGAATTGAATTTTGATTTTTTTGTACCTGAATATAAAGAATTCTTTCTTCTCTCTCCTAGCAGTGAGACAGATATAGATCTGTTGCGCAGCTACAGATAGTACAGGTAATTCGATGCGGTTGAACTCATCGAAACATCCCCATGTACCAGACTGCGCAAGGCCTTTGTAAATACGACCCAAACCTGACAAATAAATTACATATATCTAAGTACAAAACACAAATAATTAAAATAGTAGTATCAGAAAGAGTAAACTAAAACTAAACCTCTGAAATCCATCTGGTCAGAACAATTAAATACTATAACAAGTTTTCCAAGCGTGCGACCCATGTCCTTGGTAGTCTCGGTCTTGCCGGTTCCCGCGGGCCCAGCGGGTGCGCCGCCCATACTCATGCCTATAGCCTGCGCAAGAGTGATGTAACAGCGATCCGTCAAGGGAGTAATTACCAGACGCTCAGTAATTCCCAAGTATTCATTCTGGTTGGAAAAAAAATAAGTATAAGTTACTTAATCTTCTTAATCTTTGTCTTCAAGAAATTAAATAAAATGCATTTACGGTGTAAGTTTGTGACGCCGTAGGTGGTGTAGAATATCAAAAAATAATACATAACGGTCTTATAAAATAAACACAAAACAATCATTTACAATATAAACATAAATTTTATTATTTGTATAAGCAGGTGCTACACAATGCTTAAATTTACAAAATAAAATAGTATGCTTTGTATATTGCAATGCGTATGGAGCATTTAAGTTCGTTTATCATTTATGTATGAACATTCAAGGTTTCACATATATAGAAATCTACCTTTTTTGGAATTCGGTTTACTTACCTGATATTCAAAATCAACGTCTGTAATAGATACTATACATTCGTCCGTATCCTCATAGTAATAGAAGCGGGCTTGCTTTTGCCATTCGAAATCCCCTGTTGATTTAATTCTCATTTTCACTAAATCATCAAATATGTCTCTGTGAATTAAAACAATATTTAATTGAAAAACAAGATAAATGTCAGCAGTTCAATCTATTTGTACTGGTTGAACGTTTACCTCTGATGTACATGAATAGTGATCATAGTCTCCACTTGAGTTCGGTCCAAAGGTACTAAATTCGTCACGGTCTGATCAATTAAGCCGTTTAGTAGGTCCAGGAATTTTTGGTTAGTTATTCTCATAATGAAACGATCAACCCTGGCTTTCTTAAGAGCGTACTCTGCATCACTAGTCCACAAAATTTGCATGCCTAATAAACCAGCCTGCAAGGCAAAAGTATTTTATAATAATTAACATGTGTTTGGTTTTTTTATATTTATTATGTAAAGAAGGTGCACGGTATTAAGTTGAGAATACTGAATTTATTTCGCAAAACTCATCCAATGCCTATCTATTTCCCAACTACTTAGGCTATGCGCGCTCTAGACAGCTCCTTTGCGTCGCGCAGTCTGGTAAAAAGGTAACTTCTAATCTGTGCTAAATGTGCATGCAAACCTAAATTTGTGCTTTTTATTAACCTAATTTTATTTAAGTTTCTGCTGGGGTAACGTTTTGCTGATGGCAAACTATTCAGTAGAATATTGTATATTTTTGAACACCACTGATCGATCAGAAGCAGGGTACAAGCTCAAATGCTGGAGAGTACAGGGTGAACCTAGACGCAGTTGACGACTGGAACAAAGACTGGAAGCTACGCAGGGCTACTACGGCACGAAATGGATGCAGAGAGAATTCAAAAGCCACTGCGCGAATAGGGGGCATCCAGCACAACCTTGAAAGTTACTCATTGCGTGAACCTGAAGTCACTGCGTGAACAACCTCCTTCCAACCCAAACAAAGGAGCCACTGCGCGATCAGAGGGCCGCAGCGTGGTCCGCTTTCGGTCGTTTTTAGTACCTCTCGTTGCATAATGGCATTTTTAAAGGCCAAAACGCCATTGTAGGGGTGGATGGCGCGCAACTCAAACCACTGACATACTTAAAACAAACCCATCATTTTGTTACATTATACAAATTATATGACATAAAAACTTGACGCCTCCAGTCATTCGAGGGTCGGTGACCTGCTTGCCCCCCCCCCCCTAGATCCCAACCTGTTAAACTTATCTCTCACTCACACAGGATTATTTTGTCATTTTTTTTAATGCTCATTTGGGGATATCATTTCCTTTCTTTCCTTCTGAGTGTACACGTGTCACGACTAGGTCATTTGGCTGCTAAAAATAGATGCTCGAATATTTCAATCGCCGCAGCATTGGTTGTAGGGTGTTGGTGTCTAGTGCGCGCTTAGCCTTATCTACACTAATATTATAAAGAGGGAAAGATTTATATTTGTTTCTGATTTTAAAAATTCACCATTAGAAAGCTACATTATCGGTAAGTAACATAGGATATATTTTATTGACAAAAAAACTAGAGATCTCTACGAAAATTACAATAATATAACTCAAGGTATAAATAGCAACAATATGACACTCGTGCAAAGCCGGGACAGGCAGCTAGTATTACATCAATCAGTGGACGGTTACCTGACCAGGAAAATTCCAGAACCCAACCAAAAACTCAAACTCAGGATCGCTTGCCATTGTTTGAGAAATGTTAGCTATAACATTTCTTATAGTTTCTTGCATTGACGACAGTAGAGTGTTTAACCAATTCTAGAAATATATTTTAAAGCAAAATTTAAATACTGAAAGACGGACAGGGGCATCTGCTTTTGTCTGTTTATTAAAGATTTAAAAATAACGTAAAGTCCATCTGGATATCACGTTAAGTTTAAATCTTAAAGTTGTACATAACACACAAAATTTTAGCATGGGATTGATTTGATTTAGATTTTTTAAAGAGCCTAATATGAAAAGAGACTTTACCCAGCAAACAGATGGATTTCCATCTGTTTGCTGGGTAAACTCTTTTAAGTTTTTTTTTTATAGCATCACCGTAGTAAGCGTCTAACATTTTTGTTAATGTACTCGGACTGTTCATGAAAAATGGAAAATCAATCAAACCATTACATTGAATGGATAACACCCGTAGGTTCTGCAGATTCTTTACTTAAATATATTTTATATAGGTATATACCTCTACACCACCAATGCACATAACCGGCTTCTCGAGAGGAATAGATTCCCCGTTGGTCGAATTCATAATTACAATCCTTTCCTTATCGTCAAAATCGACAGTGTATATCGCGTCGAAAATACTCAATAGATGAGGCTGGAATAACCGAGTTTATTATTATTATGTGTAAAAATCACTAATATGATGACATAAAACCATTTGTGCTCTCCAAGTATCTTCCATTATCTACTTAAAATATATAATAATTACCCCTTTTTACCTGTATGGAATGCGGGTCTGATGCTTGTCCCAGAATTTCGAGCAACACGGGATCCGACACGAAAAAGAATCTAGGAAAGATAAGTCTCTTGGTCTCCAGATAACCAGTGAGTGACTTCTGACAGGCCTCCAGCTGCTCAAACAAGTGCGGTAGCATTTGTTTCAGAGTGTCGTCTGAAGTACAGGTTTCCACGCAATTAATTATGTCGCGCGCTCGGAACATTATCTTGACGTACTGCTTGTCAATAGTCTGTATAAAATCATTTGATTATTATCATTATAATCAACGATGCGATAGAATAATAGTTTAAAATTTACTAACCGCAAATCGCTTAGCTTCGGAAGGTAATTGTTTAGCGATGTCTCCACCGACAAATACTGCCTCCAAGTACATCCATAAATTCTGTACAAGCAGCCATTTTTCCAAAATCTCACTTGTACTTACCAATTTGTTGATCCACATCACAATGTCTTTTTTAAACGGTGCATTATATCTGAAGGGATCGAATTTCACTGGTATTTAATATAATACTCCATTGTTATTAAGTCTAAACAGTTATAGAACTGCCGAACTATAGATTTCGGGCGCACGGGAATAAGCTCCGTCTACATCTTACCTGTTTGATGCCAATGAATTGAGTACCATCAAAGAATCCTCGAGAAGAGTAATTATATCAAGCGTATCCGCTGGCTTAATCAAGAGCTCGCCTCTATTCTTGAAGGTAGCAAAACTAAGGTCTACCAATGCCCAGTTAGCTATGATTTCCTTTAACTTAGCTTCGATATCCTTCTCCTTCACCGCACTAATACAAATATCCTAACAGCCAAAATAAAATATTTAGTTAGTAACTGTTTTGATTTCCTATGGCACTTGAGCCACTAACGGCTAGAAAGCCGATGACGACGATGTGTTAAAGCGAGCAACTATCAACTATTTCCCCGCTCAAGAAAAGTACTTTAGATGTAGATCCCAGAATGTCTGAATGCCTATGCAAAAAACATTGCATTTCATATACATGCACCTTCTGTGCAGACATTTACTCTTGTAAAATACTTTTAAATGTAGGTAATTTAGACGCTAAGTCACAGTATAATGAATTTCGATAAGTGTCCAGAACGGAAGTATACAAGGGTGCCGATTTAATCAGACCATTGCATCGTACTAAAACGATATTTTTGAAAAAAAAATCAATATTTTTCATAAAAATATTAATCAAAATTCGAATCTAAAGATTCTCGCTTCAACACGCTACAACGGTTACCGGAATTTAACGTGTGACCAACAAGGTCTTTACCAAGCGAAAATAATTGTTTGTAACATAATTCATGTTGGTAAATAACAATTATTTTCGGGGTACCAACATAATTCATGTTGGTACCCCGCCACCGAACTAGGTATACTCACCAAACAAAGTGGTGTCCCGTGCGTGTAGGATCGCCCACGGAAAATTACAAATTATGTTTTTTTTCACAAAATACGGACTCTGCTAGGCATGCATTGCAATGGTATATGCTCACAAAAATGCATTTCCGGTAATTGAATGTTGCCAGTAATTAAACCCATAAAATATTACCAATAAATGCTAAAAGACTTAGTTGTAAATGTGTAGATATAACTTTAGCTATTTACAATTATTATATTGTGACTAATTTAATATTATGCATGTCCAAACATGTGTATGCCAAACATACACTAACCACTTCTGATATGAGTGCAAAGTATGTACATCGACAGTTACAATACCTATAGAGTATATGTATAGAGATTACATACTTCAACATCTTCTTTATATTTCAGTAGCGGTGCTTCCATAATATTAGCCAATGTAAATGATTCCGATTCCACATCCAACACGCAATCTGTTAACCAAAAGTAAAATACAGTAAATAAAGTAAAATAATTCATAATATTAGGATTCTGAAGGATACATACATATAAAAATAATATTAGGATTGATAAACTTTCGCGATTTGTACACGTTATATATACTACGGGTCTTAATCGCTTGAATAACTTAAGGTAAAATATATTGTTTATTGCCAGACGTGTCGACCGTATTGCAACGGCCGTGGTCACGAGTAGACGTGGAATGTCGGGCAATAAACAAGGTATTTTACCTTAAATTATTCACGCGATTGCGACCCGTAGTAAATGTAACTAGCTGTCCCGTGCAACTTCGTATGCGTCAATTTTCCCCGTTTTTACAACATTTTTCATTGCTGCTCAGCTTCGATTGGTCGTAGCGTGATGTTATATAGCCTATAGCCTTCCGATAAATGAGCTACCCAACAGAAAAATAATTTATCAATTCTGATTAGTAGTTCCTGAGATTATCGCGTTCAAACAAACACTCTTCAGCTTTATAATATTAGTATAGATTTTATAATTCCAACGGAACCCTATTACTACGAATTCGCTGTCTGTCCGTCCGACCTTCTGTCACAGGGTAGGGTATCCATTGTTAAACAATATTTAGATCTATGTTTGTTCCTTTCACTCGAAAAACGCAATTGCTGAACAACAACAAACCTACCCCATAGATCTGCAAAACGACCGGTCTACAATCTAACTTACTCATTAGTGTTTCTAGTCTTTTCCAATGTCTCTCTTTCATAGCCTTGTCAGCCATCAATTCCAAAAGTGGACATGTCTGATTAAAGTCATCGATCTTGGTCTTTAACTCAATGAAAGCGGGCCACTCTTTCATACCTTTTGGCAATTTTCGACACCTATATTTTTGCCAAAATATTATATGAGTAATTCAATTTAAATTAAATAAAACATTACCACAACTAACAGTAAGTAACATTTTACCTTAAATCGAATTCCGATAATTGAGCAACTATTTGTTCGATATCGATTTCTACCCACGGAGTCTCAAAATATCCATCAATAGTGTTCATCACAGTTAGATACAAACAGTAACTGTGAAGCAAAACACATAAGGTTAATTGCCTCATTTGTCACAAATATGTGTTCGAATAAGGGCATGAAAATAATTTAATCCCAATTCTTACAGTTTGCTCAATAAATTGAATTCCTTTTTCTTCTGATGCAAAATTGGATAGTCTTTAACTTCCATACCAAATAATTTTTCTCCATTAGCATACATTTCAAACCGTCTCCACAACTCGTCAAATCTCGATTGGAACATTATTACTCTGCAAAATACAATTGATATTCCTAACACGCAAAAAAGAAACAAACGGACGTCCAAGCGTATTCTAGTCTGTTTAACGGCCGGTCGCAATAATAAAATAAAAAAATGTCAAAATTCTACCTCTAGTAGCCAAATCCATCGATAGGTAGATTATTGAGACCAGTTGTTAGACTATAGAATTTAAATTTACACTTTACCTGTCACTAGCTTCCCGAGCAGTCAAACCTGGTGTCATTGGACCAAACGTATCGTAATCTGCATCAAACTTCAGGACATCTACCATGAACGTCCTAACACCTTCTGTAAGCTCTTTTTGCAATGGACCTTGCATTTCTACTATTTTCTGTTGTATTTGTTGAGCCTGAGTTTTAAAAAATATATTATATAATGTTTTGTTTATATAATTTTTAAAAAATTGCTCGTTACGAAAGTGAATAGCTTATTATGAAAAAGGGGTAATGTAATCCTTTCACCAGTTTGTTTCGTAGAATTGTATTTAGTGTTCTAGCTCCTACGGCAGGCGTAGTATAAGTTACTGCCTCTGTGGCGCGGTGGGAGTGTGTCCGACTGCTACCCAAGAGGTCGTGGGTTCGATTCCTACACGGGACACCACTTTGTGTGATCCACAAATTGTTGTTCCGAGTCTGGATGTACTTTGTGTTCATGACTTATACGTTTGTGAAGTCCCCCGCGATACAGGGCTCGGACCCTACTGCATAAGTAGTCTTAAAAAAAAAATAACAAAAAGAAAATTGAATATCATGAACCATCATAAGACTGTCCGACTGCCACGCAAGATGTCGTGGGTTCGATTCCCACACGGGACACCACTTTGTGTGATCCACAAATTGTTGTTCCGAGTCTGGGTGTACTTTATGTCCGTGACTTTTATGTTTGTAACTTCGCATTAAGTGAATCCTTAATTATAGATGGATGGCTATTCGCCGGATCAGGGCCGTGTCGTCACTTTAGCGGCAAAGACGCACAAAGTACTAGAGAGCCATTTCAATCCTTTGATCCCAGTAGTACAACTACTGAGTACCACCGGAGGTACTAGTGGGAACATACATTATAGATTACACTAGCTTTCGCCCACGGCTCCGCCCCTGTGGATATTGGTAATCGCGATAAAAACTAACCTATGACCTTTCCCCTAGACTTAAGCTGTCTCGATAACAAATTTCATTTCAATCGGTTCAGCGGTTTAAGCGTTAAAACGTAATAGACAGACATTTAAATTTAAATATTTGGATTAGCTTTTCTCCGCGGCATTGCCGTTAAGTTTGAATTTGAAGTATAGAGTTTTTGCGTCTTTGCCCATATTCGTTGCACTGCCGTTCTCAAGTCTTGCGCCCCGCAACATTTTTTTTATATCGTTCGCGGCTGGTTGATTTCCTTACTCACAAAGCCAAATTTTCACAGATTTAACTTAAAAACTGACGAAGTTACATATAAACTTGCAACCCCTATTTTAACCCCTTTAGGTGGTGATTTTCCAAAAAAGCTGAAACAGATGTTTCTTCATTTCAAACTAAAAAGCCAAAAAAGAAATGTCAATGGTCTAACTTTAAAAACTGTCCAAATTTGATAAAATTAAACAAAAAACAATTTTTTTTATTCACATAAGATGCAAAATCACACTTTTGATGCATAGGGATTCTACATGTACATGTAGAATCTAATAAGATCTCAATCTCAAAATACCAAGTTCGCAACTTACAATCACTATTTTATCCCATAAATTTCCAAAAATCCCTTCTTATCGGATGCCTACATTATATAAAGAATACATCCTCAAAAATTCACGTCTCTACGATCAGTCAGTCAGTCAGGACAAATAATTGTATATACATATACTATAATTAAATGGTATAATGTAACAAATTCATGGGTTTGTATTAATTTAAAATTTGTTGTTTGTTGGGTGGTCTACCACGTCTGTAACCAACTATATTAAAAAAAACATGTAAAATCGCACTTACGGTTAACAACATGTTCTGAAAAGCGTAACGTAGTCCATACACCATATCGGCATCCTCTTTAGGGATAGTAATGTTATACTGCACAAGGGTGTCATAAGATTCTTCTATCAGATCTAACTCCATATCCATTCTGAAAGCACATAACGGTTTTAACTATAGTAAATTAAATGCAAATTATATCAGTAGGTATTGCTACCCTTAAAAAATGTTACAAAGGTAGTATGTGTAATTATGGCGAATTTACCCGATAAATTCTTCTCGTATCAGCCCCAAACAGAGCATAGCGAGTCTGACGTCATCCAAATCTTTGATCTTTTTACCCATTGTTTTCATACGGTCATTGATAAATTGCATCATTTTTTGTACCCGATCTTTGTAAGCCACACATAGCAGCTTACCCAAAATTCTTTTCCATTCAATAGATTCTAAATACAGTCCTAATTTAACATCATCTAAAATAGAAATATTGTAAATATTAAGACATACTGCTCGCTTAAAATATTAAAATTTCGTATACATTTAAATATTTTGGTCAAATCGAGTCGAATCTCGTAGCACGAAATTTGAAAAAGTAGTTAGTGTTTTTGTTGATAGGCAATGGCAATGTTTATTGATAGTCTAGATAGTCGAATACGACTGGTTATAACTGCGATTATATTTCGGAGGGTTGGGAGGGGGGTATCGCCCACATCCGGGCGAATGGTGCGATTGATGTTAGTGTTTTGAAGCATTTACCTAATCTGCCTATTTATTATTTAAGAACTCTTTCACCGTATAGATACCTCTATCTATCAGCCAAGTCTTGAGGGTTTTTACAAATTTATTATAGGGCAGGTCCTTTATATTGTTAAGTATGCGATACTCCACACATTGCAAAACAGTTATTTTTGTAAAGCTCAGTTCTAGGATTTTTGTGCAAAACAATTCTGTCTGGATTTCTAGTGTTTCTCAAGTACATGTACTTTGATAAACAGATCTTTATTTAGTTTTGTAAATTTGGCAATTTCAAATATATACATGCTTGGCAATGTAAGTACCCATAACTTTTTGAAAAGATATTTGCAGGATATCCAAGGTGTAATGCTGGCCATACACAGTGATCACTAACTGCTCGTGCAGTCAAATTTGGTGGCGGCTTCACGGCCAAAGCAATCACGACTACTCGGACGGTTCGTAGAAGACTGTAGTTTGCTATGCAGTCGTAGCTTGAAGCAGTATCTATACTAATATTATAAAGCTGAAGAGTTTGTTTGTTTGTTTGTTTGAACGCGGTAATCTCAGGAATTACTGATCCGAATTAAAAAGTTCTTTCACTGTAGGATAGCCCATTTATCGAGGAAGGCTATAGGCTATATAACATCACGCTACGACCATTAGGAGCGGAGCAGCAATGAGAAATGTTGCAAAAACGGGGAAAATTTACGCAGACGTAGTTGCGCGGGACAGCTAGTATATTATACAGGTTGCTTCAAGCTGCCCGTGATGCCTTTGACACACACTCTACGGAAGGAAGGTGCAATTCACTTCACATAATTTTTATTACCTATTTCAATTTCAATACGAACGTGGATGGAGCTGTTTTACAACATATTTATTTAGCCCCTTGCCCATTGATTATATTTCTATTGAAGCAGATATAAGTACTGAACAGTTATAACCAATTCAATAAAAAAATACAAATAATATCAAGATACGTAGATATCCTAGTAAGCATTGGATCATCATTTGCCATCAGATTCTAGTAAACCTATCAATGGCAAATTTTATAAAAACTTTTCTTGATGCCAATAGACGTTTAAACATGGGTAAAATATATTTATGTACCCGTATTTATTTGAATTGAGCCTATTATATGACGATTAGGCAAGTTCTGCACCTCCTCAGTTTGCGCCTCATATTTACTGAGCATATCCTTCACTATGACGTTAAGAGGGTTTGAGTCAACAAAGGCTTGGACTTGACGCACTCTGTCTTCTGCCCACAAATGGTCAAAACCTCCGTAACTCTAAAAAAAATGGTAACATTAAAAGAAAACATTAAATACAGCTAAAGAATTTTACTAGGTAACAATAGATAAAGTTCACACCAACAGATATACTAAGTACTCTGTATAAAAAGTATTCGGAATAAGTCATTTATAGAAGTAGCGTACAAGATTCAATTTAACACGAAATTTAAAATTTAAAGAAATTGTAAATTAACACGAAATTTAGAAACTGAAAGTAAGTAGTGTAATAATTATAATTTTCTATTATTCCTCATACCTAGTATTATAATATATACTAGATATAAGGTATATAAGGGTTCCGTTTTTCATTTATTTATTTGCCAATCACAGGCAGGCGCTGATCCAAATAGAGGGCAACAGAGGAAATAGTCACTACTCCCCCCCCCCCCCCCCACTCGTGAATTTTCCCAGAACATGATCCTAGATACGTGCCTGATTACAGGTCCTCACTGATATATAAAAAAGAAATATGTTTACATCATACCTTTAAGAGCTTTTCAATATCAGGTTTATACATATACATCATTCCTTGTAATGCCATAACTGATCTCACTGTTTCCTTATGTTCTGATACCATTCGGAAATAATTCCTTACGCCGGCTAAAGTGGACCCAGACCGATTACCTACAATGTTGGTCTAGTGGTTAGTGACCCTGACTGCTAAGCCGGAGGTCGTGGGTTCGATCCCCACCCGGGGATAAAACTTTTTGTGTGATGAGCACGATGGTTTATTCTGTGTCTGGGTGTAATTTTTATCTACAATATGTATGTATTTAGAAATATGTACGTATGGATATTAGTTGTCTTGTTACCATAGTACAAGCTTTGCTTAGTTTGGGATCAAGTGACGTTATGTGAGTAGTCCCAAAATATATATATTTTTTTAAGTAGAGGTTAAAAGTACCTACTCAAAAATATTAACCCTCTTAGGTACATCATACTATGTTAATAACTTTGGTATTTTAAATAGCGAATGTTATGTCTTTGACTTTATTCCATTATTAATTTGGGATCAAAGATAAAACCATTGCTACTTGAAATAAAATACTTTAATGAAAGAATCAGGAATGTATGGGTCGTCATCATCATCATACTTACCTATTCCTGTTGACACAAGTGAGGTAGCTGCTAATTTCTCTTGCTTTACTTGATCCAGTTGGCCCCACATATAAACGTTCCGATGAATGTCCATAATACAATTTAGTACCACCTGAAGCCAACACATTAGTTAGAACGTAGTTGTCTATTTGCGTAAAGACAACAATGACCACTTTGAATTTTTGTAGTCACCTGCCATCAGTCAGCTGCATTCATTAGCGTTTGGCGCCGAGGTAGGTTTATTTTTTTTAAAGACATTATGGAATTCGGACATTATGAGATAAAGACATCATGGGGAGCAGACATAATGGGAAGTAGACATTATGAGAAGCGAACATTGTGACAAACAGATTTTTTCAGGAAATGGTCATTTATGAAGTGCTATTTGGAAACAGACGTTTTGGGTTCGTAAATGTGGGCAATACTTTTTGGGTTCGTTAATGGCCATAGTGATCCTAAAATGTCCATTTCTAAAAGTTTCTCGATTTGTACACATGATACAACTTTTTAAAATTACGGGTTTTATTGTATATATTTTAAGGATAAAACACCTTTAATTTATTTTATTTTGTTCCGAGTTTTTGACTCTCTAGCTGTGTGATCACGGAAGAGATAAATATAGTTGGAAGGGTAAAGTAGGCGTGGCAGGCGCACCGCAAGTATGATTAAACAAATCATACTTGGACCGATCCGCACCTTTACCGCTAGTAGTTGCGTTTAGAGTACGTTAGAAGACAGAGCTGCGCTAAATATTAGGTAAAATGCCGTGTTGTGCTATTATTACCTCCAAGACAGAAAGTCAGGCCTCAAGTATCAACCGAGGAGGTGTAACGTTCTATCGGTAAGTAAAAAACCATGTTTAATTACTATATTTTAGTTGAAATAGCAAAAATATTTATTTTATTATGAAATTTCAAACATGAATGATTTTTTTACTACTAGTTACCAAAAATATACATTGCTCGTTTCCATGCGCAATAATCAACGCATCCTGCATGTTAACTAGTAATGTATTACGTGTTTTGCTTCAGCTACACTACGTTCCGTCACACACTATGGTCGTCATACCGTGTCATGTCGTGTACCTACCGATAGTGTTGCGGCAATATGAAAGGCGAAAATTAATCGATGAAATAACATTTTTGTAATATTATAATAAAATCTTCGTAAGTTTGCATTGATTCAAATTAAAAGTTAATAAAATACAAGATGTTTTATGTGATCTTCAAACCAAGTTTTCTTTACAAAACGAAGATATGTATGTTCTCAAGAATATAAATATTAAGGTATAATGAACTATGCCATAAAATGTCCATCACATTATTATCATTTGAACGATTTGTCTAGCAGTACGTTAAAAAATAAATTAAAAATGCTAAAACTAATTTTGTACAAGTTCATGCATGTTATGTTATGAGTATAAACTTAGGCCGAATTAATATTTCGAACAAAATATGCAAATTATCTGCAAAACTTTTTGTTTCATATGTCCTTAACTGAAATATATTATTATTTGAAAGCCAGTTTGTTACGATATTTATATATTTAAACAAGTTAACTGAAAAAATAATAATTCTGAATATATAACACAAAACAAAGTAAAAGCATCTGAAACTTATAGACTGAACGGTTGCGCTGCAAGTTAAGTTACTATCATTCAAATTATGCTGGCAATGTACCTAGTTTCTTCGCAAAATAAACGTTCTGTTTCATTTAAATACAAAAAATGCTAAAGCATTTTTTATATTTTTTGCAGGTACAAGAATTAACAAATCGCATGATTGCAAAACAAACTGGAAGAGGGCAATGAACACAAAAATATAGTCCAGCCCTTCGTAGTTTTGCACTAACACTTGACTATTACTCACCAACCATGCTTGCCAAACCGCCGTACCCTTCGAAAATGGTATCAGAATATTGGCAGCAATCCTGGATTTACCTTGGAGTCCATAGAAGCATTAAAAATCAAGGTGAAAAGTACTAAATATCCCATTATTGCAGCCCTTTCCATTGATGAAATGGCTATACGCCACCGAGTAGAATGGGATGGTAAAAAATTACACGGGCATGTTGATATTGGTAATGGAGTTGAAGGAGATCATATTGGGATAGCCAAAGAGGCTCTAGTATTTTTAATTACAGGCGTGAATTGCAATTTTGAGGTTCCTGTTGGATATTTTTTGGTAGATGGCATCAATGGGAGACAACGTGCATTAATTCTCCAAGCGTCAATTATATAATAAATATGTTTTATTTCAAGGTCATTCATTTCTTAATAAATGCTATATCAACTGAAGCATTTCTTTTTAAATTACTATGTAAGTGCAACCTGATAGAATATGATAAAATGTGTCAAAAGGTGGTATTAATCCGACAAGTTGGCTCATCTGTCACGCAATGTAAATGCCTGCCAAAGACGATGGTATGCAACCGAAATCAAAGGTGAAAGCGACGCAAACGCTATAATCGTGTTTTATATTCACGTACGGAAGACGCGGGCCAAAACTATTGTACTGAACAATTAATTTGGAATAATCTTAAATCTATCGATCAAACATAACATGATTCACATCACTACGAGGCAGTTCCCTTTTGTTTTCAATGATACCAGAAAATAAATATTTACTTTAGAATTATGCTAAATATAGCTATTTTCTTTATTGTAAATTATATTATTCATAAATTTGCGTTCGTGTATATTATTGCACACTATTCTAGGTGTTTCATATTAGTCAAATCTTAGAATATTAGGATTGTTTTTTACGAATTGCACAATTATCGTGCAGTTTTATTTGTCCTAGCTCCATTATTTATCTCGCTTCCACCTAAAAATTTATTAAGTGAATTCCGACCGTATCCTTAAGTCATAAAACTATTAAGATTTTGTTTCCGATATTTGTAATTTATGATCTTAGTGACCAATAAGAAATTGATATTCATAGTGTGTTATAATGCGTGTTCCTGTTATTTGTGTGAAAGTGGCGACACAGGTTCACGTTCTAATTGTCCTAGACAGCCATTCCAACTATATTTATCTCTTCCGTGTGTGTGATCACGGTCAATTTCAAGGTCCGTAGTGTATAAAATTTTATTGTATTTTATTGGCCTTACTTGCGCAGTCACACTGCCTCAACGCAAATGTCTAGTCAGCTAAATAAATTATTTACCTGTGAAAACGCCGATTGAATCTCTTCTAAAGAAGGTTTTATCAAAACCCTTGGTATTAAGAGGCTCATGTTTGTCAACATAAGTGGTTTCAGTTTCTTTTGCTCTTCTGGGTTGGTGGTCATTGTCAAAAAACTGCAGAAAATAATTTAATTGTAATAGACATTAGTAATTCCAGACCTTAGCAAAATGAACATTATATTTTTCGTTTTATTAATTTGTAAGGCATTATACAAATTTTCGCTTTCGTATAATGTCATACCTTTTTTTTTCAGATGACTTCAATCTATAAAAATTACCTAGATACGGATGCACGACGTCTCAGTGTATCAAGACTCTGCCTAGTACATTTAATCAATGCTTCCAGACATTTGGTGGCAAAATAAGCAAACAATTCATTACATTCATTAATAACGTGTAATATTGGAAATACATCTGGATTCTCAATCTCTAAAAATGCTGTAAAAATAAAACCAGTATCAGGACCTCGTAGTAAATTTGTTACATTACCTACTCGTTTTGCGAGCGCATATTAGTGATTAGAAACAAAACAATATTAATACAAATCAACACAATTAGCCATTTTAACTTAGCATTTTCGATTAGCATTACAAATCTTATCACTATACCCGCGTCTTCAGGAATGATTCTCGTAGCCGATGTAACTTGTTTCAATGCTTTTTCTTTATCTAACCTGAAGATAAAATAAAAAAAGGCCATGATTTTTAAAGTTATTGCCTACATTCTATATAAAATAAACAATGAAGTTAATTACCATTTATTTTTTAAGTCTCTTACTTGCTGAGAAGGTATGCTATCTATAAATTTGTGTACAAGCTCTATCACGGCAATTTCAGCATTGGATGACTTTAGCTGAAGTTCTTGCGCTATTAAATCAAATTTGGATTACCTATTAATAAAGTAAGTTCGCAGTTTGAAGTACATA
Organism: Herminia tarsipennalis; assembly: GCA_945859575.2. Taxonomy (NCBI): domain Eukaryota; kingdom Metazoa; phylum Arthropoda; class Insecta; order Lepidoptera; family Erebidae; genus Herminia; species Herminia tarsipennalis. Next base: position 13,359,753 of record OX243836.2, on the reverse strand, counting down.
CCAAGGTTTAACTTGCTGGTTTGTGATAAATAAATACATACATAGTTGATCACGTCTATCTAAGTTTTCTTCATAGAAAACAGTAGGGTCAACAGCTTGTTGGGGCAAATAAACAAGCATCGTCTTAGCGATAGACTTCAATATTGCTTCAATGCGAGCTTCTTTCATATCCACCACCTACAACAACCTTCCTTAAAAATATATGTTCGTAAACTTTCGCGATTTGTACACATTATTGAATTTTATTCGCGTAAATATTTTGCCCGACGACCGTATTCCAATGGCCGTGGTCACGGCCGTTGCAATACGGTCGAAACGTCGGGCAATAAACAAAGGTATTTAGCCTTAAAATAAAATATTCGATTAAGACTCGTAGCTTATAAAATTCTATAACCTTCCTTAAAATTACTGTATTTTATATTTAATGAGAAAAGTCCAAATCTAACATTATACCTCTTTGACAAACAAGTCCACTTCATCTAGGACAACTTCGATATTGTCGCAATATTCAGCTATTTCAAGAGAGGTCCAAGTGATACTTGAAAAACCTGCTTGAAATGCTGTTTCAATTTTTATCAACTGTGCGCGAAGTAGTGGCAAATATAGCTTCGGCATACTCCTGTGTTTTATATAAAATAATTAAAGTAGTCGATTCATTATAACTTTAGTTTAAGCAGAACAAATTGAAGGTGTTACGTACTTTCGTATTTTAGTGCTTCTGTCAACCAAATATTTAATTTTCTCATAGTTTCCATAGATTTTATCTTTACAGAATGCTAATATCTGAGCGGAATCCGGTACACCTATACAGAAAAACTATTTTACCTCAAATACATTATTAAATTTCAGTATCTACATACTATTTAACGTCCTTACGTAATCCTAACTGCCACATATATTCAGTTTCTCTGATGCATTCGGGGATGTAAATACTGAAATTAACTATGTACATATTCGTAACTGGGTGTCGAATCAGCAAAGGCGCAATTAAACTCAACCGCACCTGAAAAAGGTAAGGTGGGTACAACCTTACAAATTAATATTAAAATTAAATTTATGAACAGAAAATATCATTTAAAAAACAAACCTGCCCAATATTTTCAGCCCATGCGTAATGATAAATCAACTCAAATTCAGTGAATACGATGGCCATTACGTTATATAATTTTATACATCGCTGTGTATTCTATAAAGTAAACAAAACAAGTTAGTAAACAGCTCTTGAAATCTATACTAAACTTATATTATTTATATATTTTTTTTTATAAAAAATTACTCCCGCAGTGGGGCTTGTACCCTAAGCCCTATATCGCGGGAGACTTTACAAACATACAAATCACGGACACAAAGTACACCAAGACCCTAGAACAATTTTGGATCACACAAAGTGGTGTCCCGTGTGGTTATCGAACCCACGACCTCTTGTAGCAGTCTGACACATTCCCACCGCGCCACAGAGGCAATTCTTATTTAATGTTACTAATATATATTTCCAAATTGATATGTGGAAGCTAAACTTTGTAACCACCGTACCTGTTTAAAAAGCTCTTTTCCAGAAGCTAAGCTTACTATTATATTAAAATATTACGTGCAAATTGACGATCTTATCATCATCAGCGTTATCATCATCAAATGATGACGCTGATGATGATAAGATCGTCATCATCAGTCTCTAAGTATAATTTAAATTTCATCAAAACTTCGAGCGACGAAATAAGTAAGGCGATGAGTGGCGGCATGGGTATGACAAGTGACACACAAGTATATTGTGTTTGTTTCTGTTTGTCCTACAAATAGTAGTAGGTGTTTATGAAATAAGAACTAACGGCCGGTCTCAATAATCGATCTATCGATGGACTTGCTAAATAGAGGTATAAGCTCCAAAACTTTACCTCTAGTAGCTAAATCCATCGATAAATCGACCGGCTGTTAATGGCTGAACTAGTAAAGTTAATAATTATAATAAAGAAGAGCAAAATTGCGACATAAAACCATTAAATTATTAGGAACGTTACTAATGTATGTCACATACCATATGGTTAATGACTTCATCGTGCTTCTTGAACGTCTCCATAGGGACTTTAATGTTATTACTATAAAATCTAATCCACATCACACGGCCAGCAACGGGAGGCATATTCCTCGGCAGGTCTGGATTTTCTCGTTCTTCATTATACCTTTAAATATTTTATTGATTATGAACTCAGTTGCTAAACCATAACGAGATATTGTACCCTTACAAAACCTACAATAAACCTGATAACACATACCTAATAATTAAAATGTCAAAAATACCTGTCTCGTATAGACTCAATTTCAGCGGTATAAGTTCGAATCAAATCGTAGTACTGATCTTCTAGATACAAGCACTCTAGTTTCAGTTTTTCAAATCTTAACAGCAAACTAATAGCTATTTCTGTCGTCGGACATTTGTTGACGCTCTAAAAAAATAAATGAATACTTGTTACGTCCTCGAACTATTCAAGTTGCAAATTTTAGATAATTATGAAGATTTACAGTGATCATGAAGTTTTCCAACAATAATTCCTGGTTAGCGACGCTATCTTTGTAAATTTTGTAATCCTTGTCAAAATCTGGACGCCTATAAAAAAAACATGCGTTATAACAAAAAAAAAGGTAAAACAAATAACTACAACAATATTTATATGTATATATAATATAATAAAGAGGAAAGATTTGATTGTTTGTTTGTATTGAATAGGCTCCGAAACTACTGGACGGATTTGAAAAATTCTTTCATCGTTATTAAAGCTATACTAACCCCGGGTGACATAGGCTTTTTTTATCCCTGTATTCCTACGGGAACGGGAACTACGCGGGTGAAACCGCGAGGCGCCCGCTAGTATGTATATATTTACGAAATTCCAACCTGTGATCCATAGCATCGTATGTTTTTGTTGATATAGTTTTGAAAAATTTATTGAAGTTGTTTGTATATTCTTCAATACCTTCCAAAGTCGTTTTGTTCAGCACATAGTAAGTTATATAGGTTTGAAATAGATCTATTATCTGCAATTTTTAGGCACTAATTAGTATTTGCACTTGGCAAAATATAAATATAGAATCGATACCCACAGAATCTAGTAGTTAATACGCAGAAGCTGGGAAATTTTGATTTATTCCTGTCTTTGGCTATAGTTATTGCACAGTTATTGTACAAAGGCGGACTTAACCTTAAGATGATGTAGAAATAAAAATGGAAGTAGGCGCAATAAACTCGTTGGCAGCTAAACGATATAAAAATAAACAATACGTGAAAACGAAATAATAACCTCAAATAGGTATCCCTGTTGTATTATAAACTTGACTCTAAATGTGAATATAGAGGTAATTTAGGACAAAATATTGCAGTATGCTATTTTACATTTGATTATAATCATACCTTTGTCACTCTTTTGCGAAAAGTTTCAAATTTGCCAAATATATACATTTCAGAACAATCAAAAGGTCTTTCATCAGACGCTTCAATCATCTCTTGTTGAGTTTCAGCATAACACTCACGATAATAATTATATAGATTTAGGCACAGCTACAAAATAAAATATTTATAATAAAATTACACACAGAAAAAATAATTACGAAATACGTGAAAATTGAAACTACAGAATTAATTATTCCACCACAATCGAGTATTTAATAAATTGAAAATAAAATAAATTAGGTTTAGGAATATTTTTGTTAATCCTAGCCAAGCCTCTGCCAGATCTTAGATCTTGCTCGGTTATTAGATAAATGAGTTTTAGACGGGTAGAATTTTACATGTATTGTAACGTAGACATAGGATTTGATTACTATGGAACCGACGGCGACGTAAACTTTATTTAAATTTTACTAAAAGAAACCTAAAAAGCGTACTCAATTACTAACAAAGCATATTAAGTACCTATGCATGCAACAATCACCGTTGCTACACGTATAGTTAAAGATATAGTTGGCTCGTTAGAAGCCAAATTGTTGTACAAAATGGTAGCTGCAGTAGTGAGTGCCTCTGCCCCATAATAAATTCACTTACTCATAATTTATGTAAATTTATGATGAGGCTGGCAATAAAAGAGTTAAATAAATAAAGTATTAAGTAAACTTCAAAAACCGTGTTAAAAATATTTTTTTCCTTTAGTTTTTTTTATAAAATTTAATTTTTTCTGGTTTCCAATGGTTTTTCTGCAATTTTGCTACAAGTACAGCTAAAATGTATTTAACTACAAATAGGTATAACAAAAATATTATTTTACTTTAGATTTTTTAATAAAATTGAGTTTGTCCTGGTTCCAAATGGTCTTTTTGCCATTATTGGTTAAGTAGTCCATACACATGTTCAATATCTGATTGGTCACTTTGACCAACAGCGTGGATATTTGTTTCGTAGTGTTGTAATATCGAGATGTTGCGAATATCATACGAATGGTGTACAACAATCCCGGTATAAACTGTTGCATTGTCTCAGGATCACACCTGTAGACGTAAAGGATTAATTACAATTATTTATTAACTTGGCTTCAGCAAAATAAAGAGTTTTAGCAACACAACTTTCTCTTTTTGTTTAAATCTCAAAAAAATTTAACATTCATAAACGATACCTGTATAAAGGTTCACAATACTTCTCTAAAGCGTACAAATATTTAACATTATCATATGCTTCATTATAATAATCAGTTACAAGATTGTCGAGTTGTCTCCATTTCTGAAATAAATGTTACGTATATTTTATAAAGCCTCTTCTATTTTGCTATTGGATAGAAAAAGATAGCTATCATATTAGTGTTACTCTCTACCTCCTACTTATTTAATGTAAGTTTAAATAATTAATACATGTTTTTTTTAAATGACGTTTTCTCATTATGAAACCGAGCTAGCTCGATTTATCGTTCCCGAAACACCATGCATGCTAAATTTCATGAAAATCGTTGGAGCCGTTGCCTAGATTCAGATTACATATAGGTATACAAAAATTGCTCGTTTGAAGGTATAAGATATGTTCCAATACATACTTTTAGAAGCTTAGATTTGGCACGTATTAAGGTATGAATGTACATCATGGTTGGATCAGATTTGATGTGCTCGATGATAGAGGTAAATGAGGTAAGCTGACGCCTCCAATGATCAAGTTCCGCTAAAGGACCAATGTTAGATTTTTCTCGTCTCAATTGCTGACTTTGTACTAATACCTGAAAAGGAATAGTTTGTTTAGCTATTTTTTAATTACCGTAGTTTAGGTCACTTAAGATCATGAGTTATCTACTTTTTTTTTTTAATCGCGTTTGTTTGTTATAAAGTAAAAACAATATTATGCTCTATCATTAGGTAGCTGACTCTTGATTAAGGTGTCCGTTATTAGTTTAATATTTACTTTTATTCAACAAATGCGCCAACTTTTCTGCTAATATGAGATACAAAACTTACCATTGTTATTTGTTTGATCCATTGTTTCACATAAGTACATATTTCTTCTAAGACCGTAGTTTTGGTAATTGCTAACTTCATTTTCTCTGGGTCAGATAGTTCTTCTTCGTACAATGTTAAATTGATTTTAAATTTTGTGCAACAGTCTAAATCGATTTTTGTTTCTAAAAACAATTATGAAACATGGTTACTATAAATATTTAAATAATAAAAGTATGTCTACTACTTTTAATTTACATCATTTAGATAAATGTGTTTTTATTATTATAGTATGTGGATTTACTTACAAATATAAATGTAAAAGTTTATGTGTTTCTTGACTAAGGAACAATTCGCTATAAGTAATGTAAGAGTTAGATAAATGCTATACGTAATTGATAGATAAATGCCTGTAATTGGCTCTTTGACGTATTTCTTAGAGGCCGCGTAGACTTTTAACCGGCCGATAGTTACGATCGGATTTGGCAGTATTCGGCCGACTACCTATCGGCAGCGCGGGCGTGTGGAAGAGCGCCGTACTGATTAAGCAGTCGGCTGATAGTTTAGTTTGAAGAAAATCCGATTACTACATAATCGGCCATAGAACTTTTTAGTCGGCCCATATTAAATCGGAGTAATTTGCGCACTTTCATACACGTTTATACTGATTAACAGACTAAACTATCGGCCAATCAAAAGTTTGTAGTCTGCGGGGTGTCTTATTGTCTGTCATACTAGAATTAGCTGTTGGACCTCCAAAAATAAATAAATTCTCTTGGCAAACAAACTAATCACTTACTTTCAAGATAGTCAATAAATAGTTTAATTTTCGAGATGTAATAATTCATAATTTCTTTACTCTTTGGGTTGGGAGGGTTAATATCTCCCCAGCTTTTACACTGTTCCAAAGCTCGAAAGTATACAAGATTTAATGTTTTGTAGATACCAGACACTATAGTATCATTTTCTCCTGATACGTCAAACAGAGCTTGAAAGTAATCCTGAAAAGTGCAAAGCGTAGGTATCATCGGCGAAAGAGGTACGCATTTATGTCACAACAAGTGTAATAATTACTAACCTCAGCGACATTTTTCGAATCAACAGCTTTATTTTTAATTCTGTACATAGCAACACAATAGCCTTTGGTGCCAATCGTAGAACCATCAGATATGTATGTTCTCTCCACTAGTCCTTTTTGATTAGGAACAAATCGTCCTGACTCTGCAATATTATGAATAATTCGATAGAACAATATCGAATAGATTGAATAAAAAAAATAGGATAAAACCAAATATAGCACCGTTACATTGTGGAGAAAAAACAACTATATCAGCAGACAAAAAAATAATTACAATAGGTCACTGCATCGACAAAATAGCGCTGTACCTACTTATACGTTAGGTAATTGGATTAAATTAATTACAGTTAAACGTTTCGACCGTATTGCAACGGCCGTGGTCACGTGTAGGCTCTTTTTACCAGTGAACACAGCCGTTGCAATACGGTCGAAACGTCGGGCATTAAAAAAGGTATTTAACGTTTCTAAATATTTCGTGATTAAGACCTGTACATAATATAGTTGTGTAATCTAATACATAAAATTCTCGTGTCACGGTGTTTGTAATTTAACTCCTCCGAAACGGCTCGACCGATTGTCATGAAATTTTGTGTGCATATTGGGTAGGTCTGACAACATCTATTTTTCATCCCCCTAAATGTTAAGGGTAGTCCAACCCTATTTTTTTTTTTTTAATTTTTAGGTAAATTTTTATTTTTTTTATTTGATACCGGATTCAAAAATACATACAACCCTGAATTTTCACCCTTCTACGATCAACCCCTATTTTTTTAATTTACCCCTATTTTGCAAAAACGGGTTAATTTGAAGCAGACGAAGTTGCGAGGGTCAGCTAGTCTAATATATAAAATTCTCGTGTCACGGTGTTTGTAATTTAACTCCTCTGAAACATTTCAAATTTCATGATTCTCATGAAATTTTGTGTGCATATACCCAATGTGCACACAAAATTAACCAACTAACCTAACCCAATCCCTATTTTTTATTATTTACCAACAATTATTTCAGTTATATGAAAAAGAATAATACAATTGAATTTTAAGGAATACCACTTTTTAGGGTTCTGTAACAGAAATGGCAAAAACGGCACACTTATAGTTTCATCATGTCCGTCTGTCTTTCTGTCTGCCTGTGTCTGTCTGTCTGTCCGTCGGTATGTCACAGGCATTTTACTCAAAGACTTGAAATGAACATTGATTGCTTGGCCTGTTGGTCTAGTGGTTAGTAACCCTAACTGCTAAGCCGTGGTCGTAGGTTCGAATCCCACCCAGGATAAAACTGATGACATCATGCAAATTTACTGTTACGTATTTGTTTTTTATCAATTCCTGACATTCGAATATGATTTATGTAATTAATTGACATTTTAAATTACTCTGCATTTAAATTAATTATAGTGTAAATTATCGATATTTTTTTTATTTTATTTTTATAATGAATTGAATTATTGTTATTATTATTATTATTATTCTAAATTAAAGTACTATTTTGTGAAACCTGTGTGCATTCAAACACGAGGTAAAAATTGTTAATGAATAAATAATTTAATTGAATTTAGAATAAAATCTTGTATTTTTTTTAAGGTACCTCCCCTATAATATATAAAGTGGGGTTGTGATTTTTTTTCTCCCCTACCTCATCGTGTGGGGTATCATTAGATATGTCTTTTAAAACGTTTTGGGGTTGGTAAGACGATTTTTAGATTTATAGATCCGTTTGTAGCTTTAAAATGCAATTTTTTAATAGAGTCAAGTGTCCTTCCGCCCTGTCAGCTAAATGGTTGATGTTGAGTACGTGACAAAAATCGCGGTAGTAGTATATTTAGTAAAATAAAAGGAAAACTATACAAGTTTACGAATAACAGCTGATCAAATAACAAACTTTCGTACAAATTCCAATCAAAACTATTAATAAGTAGATGTAGGCAACATTACATTAACATTATTCGTATGGGGGGGGGGGGGTAACTACGGAACCCTACATTGTGCGTGGCCCAACATATACTTAAGCGGTTTTTTGTTACATATACCACTGATTAAAAGCAACTCTGAATTTTATTTATTAAAACTTTTCTTTTAATTTCACTATATAGGTATACTACTACCATGAATTAATAAATAATCAAGATTACTCTATGTAAGAGATATTATAGTGTATAGGTGTGTGCGCAGATACAAGTTCACTGTCTATTCCCTCAATCTCTTAGCGCGACGGAACGGAAATCCGTTACGAGTTTGGGCGCAGGACCGACAGCTGTCCGCGGCTCGCAGCGATGTATCATTTTTCGAAAACGGTCACCCATTTATGGGCTCAACACACAATAGTAACTTGCTTAAACTCGCGAGTGAATCACTAAGTTCGGAACCGCTCATTTGTCTCTCTTTCTCAATGGCTAAGGCATCGGACTTGCAATCCGTGTGGTCGTCATTTTACTACCGACGTGAACCCACTCCTAACACGAGCCTTTGAGTAGCTGGAGGGGTTAATAAAATTGCTAGTAATGAGAGGCCCAAACTCCCAGGCAAGTGCATGTCGGGCCACGCACAATGTAGGGTTATACTTAGTTAATAATAATTTTCAATAAAATTTGTTCGAAAATTTTGTTACTTCTCATTTGATCAGCTGTAACTCGTAAACTTGTTAAGCCTACTTAGCTGTGATAGTTTTCCTTTTAATTTCGCTATATATACTACTGACGTGATTTTTTTCACATACCTAACATCAACCATTCAGCTGACAGTGGGAGGGACACTTGACTAACAAAAATTTGCACTTTAAAGCTTAATATGTTACAAACGGATCCCTAAAACTAGAAAACGTCTTACCAACCCCTAAACGTTTTTAAAAGACCCATCTAATGATACCCCACAAGATAGGGTAGGTGAGAAAAAAATCACACCTCCATTTTACATATAGGGGAGGTACCCTAAAATAAAAAAATACAGCCTCCTAGCACTAACAGTCTCTGAGCAAAAGTGCGGACGGATATGTTGAAACTAAGGATTCCATTTTGCCATTTTGGCTACGGAACCCTAAAAACGAGACGCTATGGAGCCAGTTGGTAGATACCTTGGTACACTCTACGAGCACCTGACAGGTCCTCATTCCGATTAATGTAAAAATGATGGTAGGCCTTCCGGGTGGCAAGAGAGTGACACAACCCAAGCTAAAATTATACCATATATAATAAAATTTACCCATCTTTACAGGAGGTAGAAAGGCATCACACACAACAATACAGTTCCTGCCGCCGTCAGCAATAGCGCTATCTAACAAGTCTATATGAATATCAGCATCATAGACCCCTTCCTGTTATGGATGACAGAGTTAGAGTTTATTATTAAATTTACCTTATGCGCTTATTACACTACACTAAAACAACGACCCTAAATCCTTAAAAAGATCAGTGTAATAAGAGTTTGGGGCCCTAATTCTCTAACAAATTTTCAAGGCCACCTCGATATAGGGCCCTGATTTAGGGTAGTGTAATAGCCGTTTTAGTTGTCTCTTTTTTGGCTGATTATATTTTTTTACTTACCAACAAATATTCAGGCGACTTGTTCAGTATAACTGCTGCATTCTCTAACAAGAATCTGTGTTGAGTTTTAATACCACCCATGCGATTTGCGCGGGCTTCTTTCGCTCTTGCCTGTAAATAGGAACAATGATATAAAGCTTATATATATATATATCTCCAGAAAGTTTTAATTCGTACGTAGAAGGAGCGTACCTACCAACGAGCATTTGGCTAAAAAAATTTACAAATACATAGATGAACAAAATATTCAAAACCAATCATACATTTTAACAATATTTTAAATAAAGCGTTTTTAGTACCTCGATACGCGCACAATATGCACGTATCAAGCGCGAGTCGAGAATCTGGCGTAGTGCGTGCGTATTTAGCTTCGCGTGTGTTTGTGAACGCAATGTGTTGGCGCCCAGTACCTTGCAACGCGCGAAAGAATTCGCGCGAAGCTATTCGCGGCGAATACCGGCCCTTTTTGACAGACTTACGTAATAAGAAGAAAAATATAATCAATTTTATTATTCTACTTACTTGTTTCTCTTTATAAGACTCATGGCCCATTGCCAATGCACTCATAGACAGTCTGCTTTTCTTTTGAATATCTCGAATTCGATAGCTTACATCGAGTATTGCATTTAGAGCGGTTCTGTCTACGTCAACGCGTTCATCTTCACCGATTGCGACTTTCTGACGTCCTTTCTTAACTCCTCTTGCAGTTAATTCGCTTATCGCGGCTGTAACAGCTCTGACTACTTCCTTTTCTTTAATCTCTTCATCTCCTTCGGTTTGAGTCGCCCCTTCAACTCCACCCTCAGCACCTTCTGGAGGCACTCCTTCAGTGGCTGCAACATTTAGGGCCGCTTCTCCACCCTCGGCCATTTAAATTAAATAAGTAGTAACTGTGCAATTAAATAACAATTTATTCTTGCAACAACACAATTACAGAGCAATCGTACACTTCAAAATTGTTAGAATATGTTTGACATTTTTAATATGTCATTTCTTTATTTAAATTCCAAAAAACAGACATTATGCTTTTTACCTGCCAGTAAACTAATGCAAAGTACTGACAAACTGGCAACACTGCGGTCCCGATGCCTCAGAGAATTGGTCAGGGCCTCATCTCCCACGGCGGGAGTGAACACCAAGAGCGCCCATAAGACTCTCAACTCTATCTCGCCTTATCCAGCCGGCCAGAGGGAGGTCGCCAGAGCTTATATGCTAGGGGGTGGAAATGCTATTTTGTGTGTACTACAGGGAATCCCGCTCATGCGCCTTCGTCGGGACAGTGAAACCGGCGCCGCACCGTTCGACACCCCAAGCTGCTCACACCCATAGTGCTCCCTGTCACCTGTCAGCTTGTATGCCTGTGATGTGTATGGTCACGCGTGATTCGCCACTTACTAAATGGGCCCCTTTCTGGCTTGACGGCCCATCTAGTGAGTGGCTAATCAACGCCTACCCATACTTTAAAAAAAAAAAAAACTATTCACGGCCTTGTGTTTTACCATGCATGCATTTACCTTCAAAAGTAGCAGCCAACCATTCCACTAACACTGATGTGTTAGTGGAATGGTTAGCTAAACTAAACTAAAAAAAAACTGGGTTATGGAGGTATCACCTCCATAACCCAGTTTCTTAGTTAAGTACCACTTTTTTTACAATAGTTTTTACTTCAGATTAAAGTATCTAACGGCCTACGTGTTGGCTTTGGCCCAACGCACGCCTCTCAAATGACCGGGACTCCATAGTCCCATGATATGGAAACGACATACTTACATAATCACAGACGTTTAAACAAAAGTATTTGTTACATCCGATTTTTTCATACAAGACAAATGCTTTTAATAAGAGCTCTTATATTTATTTTGTATATTGTATTTATTTAGATGCATTAATAACATTGTGTGACATTTTATGCTGTGTGTTCTGTGCCTCGTTTTAGTAAGTATGTAGGTATGTATTTAATCGTGTACCCATGGTATAATAATATACCGTGTACCTACGTCAGTCTTTGACACACATAGTGCTGATTAAGCCTTGTTATGGGTTGAGTGACCATGTAAGAAAGATGTCCGTTTGATTTTAGACATTCCGTGTTATCAAATAGATTTAAAAAGTAACCTTGAGAGGTTACTTTTCAAATCTATATCTTCTTTGCCTGTCGTCGTAGCTCGACGAGAGGTGAGCCTCTCGTCGAGCTACGACGACAGGCAAAGAAGACGGAACTGATAGTCAACACCAGGAAGACCCAGAAAATGAGGTGCAGGGCGACAAGCTCTTTGGCTCACAGAGAAAATAATCACTACCTATGTTTTAACCACACAACTAGCGAGGTGCCAAATATTAAAGGTGTATACTTGGATTGTAACTTGTAAGGACTTTAATACAATCTACAAGTTATTTTAGAGATGATAATATATATATTGCAATAAAAAAATATTAAAGAAAAAACACAATGTTATTACATAGCTCATTTTTAATCAGCGCCATTCAATTAACATACGAAATATATTTTACAAAAACAACAATGTTAAAATATTTATTTGATGTCACACAATATAGCAACTCCTCTTAAAATCCAGTGGTCTGTATTCTTGATCGTTGGTAACCATAGTGGAGTAATATAAGTCAACCCAGTACGGATTGGCTTCTTGTAAACAGGGCACTAAAAACGAAACATAATTATCTACCCACTGATAGTAAGAAGAGGAAAAGTTTGTTTGTTTGTTCCGGTTTAATCTAAAAAACTAATGGGTTAAAACCCAAAGTTAGCTAACTTATAATTTACTTCAAAATTTCCATCAATGATTAACAAAATTCAAGTCGACGATACCCATCATACACACAGTAATGTTATTTAATCTTGACTTGAAAATACATGTTGTATTTTAGGTAACAACACAAACAAGCCTTCAAACCGCAAAAACACCTTATAAAAGTCAAGATCATCATCAAAATAAAAATCAAATATTATATTAAAATCAAAGAGTTATATGTACTGTTACTATTGCATACCATGTAAAGTTTAGGGTCCTTTGACGCAGTGGAGTTGATAGCATAAATGTGTACAATTGGCAGCTGTGTGTACAGTACTTTGATCGTAGACTCGCATAGGCGCAAATTACGCCTGTCCCACCCAGCGCCGTCCAAGAATAACCCGTGGACGTAGACGCCTTCCTGGAATAAACAAAAATTCTTCAAAATGACGAAAACAAGTTTTACAGTATTTTTATATTAATATTTTTTTTAATCGAAATAAATATTAAGTACAATACAGGTCATAATACCATTGGTGGGGATTTGATCTCCTCTAATGGGAACTTCGTGACATCGTTATGTAATGAGACCATGTCAAGCGCCCAGCCCTTGTGTGCGCGCGTTACCTCTTGGCGCATCGCCGTCAAGAAACCTAGTGCATAAATTAAAACACATGTAAAAGTTTACCTGCAATAAGACCACCTATTGTACCTCAAGCTATAAGTACCTGTGTAGGTACCTAATATAATGATGTCCTATGGTGTACAATAAGAGTAAATATATATATATATATATATATATATATATATATATAAAAAAAAAAAAAAAAACACATTTATTGACTTACACATTTTAACAAACAGAGTAAACGTTGGAGTCTTCTTTTAAGCAAGGAATTGCTTGTGATAGGAGACTCCGCTCTTTTATTTCACAATCAAATTATGTGTACAGTACAAATAAAAAAAAAAAAAAAATAACAAAAGGTACCTAAGTATGGTGTCACATATGTATTTAGGTTAACTAAAGAAGGATAACTCGAGGCGTGTCAATGTTAATGAGTGGTATGTGTGTGTGTGTGTGTGTGTGTGTGTGTGTGTGTGTGTGTGTGTGTGCGTGTGTGTTTTGAGGATTATTTCTACATACACATTAGCCCTACGACTAAGTCTTGGGGTCGGTATAAGTTACATTTAGCGTTTAAAATATACCACTAGAAGTGTCCTTTATCAGTGATTTAGTGATTAAGACTGTGATTAAAGAAGCGTACTTATTATAGTCTCAGTTTCTTCATAGTTTTTGGTTTTGAGCCATTTGGTAACAACGTCCTTGCATTCATGCAATTTTAATGGGTAGATTTGCAGAGCCTTGTTAAACAAGTTATATAAATGATTTGCTAGTCCTTCGTACTGGCGTTTAGCAAACGTGGATCTAACTGTTGTAGTAGGAGCAACAGCGTAATTCCTTCTCCGTTGTAGTAATGCTGGGTCAAATGGGAGGGATTTGTGCTTTTTTAATATAAGTTGTAGGAGATAGAGTTTCCTTACAGATAGTAGATCACATGTAACATAAAGGCTATGCGTCGGAAATCTATAAGGTTTAAATAGCATAACTTTTAGTAAGCATCTTTGTGTGCGCTCCAGTTCTAAAAGTTTTGTTTTTGTTGCACCTCCCCAGCATGACAGACAATATGTCAGAATCGATTGAGTTAAACTTAAATATACTTGTTTTAAGAGGTTTTTTGATGCGCAGTGACGTAAGGTTTTAAAGGTCCATATTAGTTTTCTTACCCTTTTTATGGTTAATTCGATATGCGTGTGCCACGATAATCGCTGATCAATAACAATTCCTAGGTATTTAGTATATTGTAGTCGGTCAATTGTTATACACGAACAGTCGGAATTGTGTAAGGTAGAACAACTATGGATTTTAATTTGGAATTCATTTGATGGCTGAGTGTTATTATATTTTGTAAAACAGATAAAATTCGATTTAGAGGCATTTAGTGTGAGTAGATTAATATTTAGCCAGTTTGCGATCTTGGCTAACCCATCTTCCGCTCTCTTTTTCGCTTTAAGCCATGTTACATCAGCGAAGACAATAGCGGTGTCATCCGCGTAAGAGAAAACGTTACCGTTGGCTAAGTTCATATTACTAAGATTGTTAATGTATATAAGAAACAGGGTTGGTCCGAGGACGCTGCCCTGTCCCACGCCGTAAGTAACTGTTTCCTCAGTACTTAGGTATCCCCCAACTTTTACAATTTGCTTACGGTTACATAAGTAGGATTTTAATAATTTAAGGGGAAGGCCTCTTACGCCAACATTTTCGAGTCTCTGCAAAAGAATGGGGACGGAAACAGTATCGAAGGCCTTTTTGAGGTCCAAGAAGACAGCTAGACACTTCCGTCCCTTATCTACATGATCGGTAATAGTAGATGTTAGTGATAAGACTGCATCCTCCGTAGATGACCCTTGCCTGAACCCAAACTGAGTTGAAGATAAAATGTTATAATTTATTAAGTATCTTGTAAGGCGTGCGTTTATAAGTCGCTCAAGTATTTTTGAAACAGATGGAAGAACAGAAATTGGCCTATAATTTGAAGGATTAGCTTTGTCTCCACTCTTATATACAGGCGTGATTAGAGCAACTTTTAAAGCATCTGGGAATTGCCCGTGCTCGAAGCATAAGTTTGTTAAGCGCGTAATTACTGGTACAGTGTATGCACTAGCATATTTTAAGAATTTGACATGTATATTATCCCAGCCCGTTGCACTATCAGATTTAAGACCCATGAGAGTAGAATGTACTTCCCCAGGGTCTGTGTCGAGTAGAACAAAGGATGAAACGGGTGGGTTTATCGATGATGAGGTGTTAGGGTTTGAATAACTATTAGTCGGGGGGATAGTAGTTATGATTTTATCGGCAAGCTGTTTACCTATGGTAGAAAAGTAATGGTTTACTTTATTCACAGACTGTTGTGGAGTGGCGGCTGTTTCTAGTAGAATCGTATTACTTGTTTTCGAAGGTTTGCGTTGGGTAATAGTGTTAATAATTTGCCATGTTTTTTTGGGGTTGTTTAATGCGTTTGATAACTGGTCTCTGTCATACTTTCGTTTTTGTTTTTTTATTATACAGTTGCAGAAATTACGATACCTTTTATAGATAATTTTTAGTACGTTATTGAATGGGTCACGCTTTAGCTTCTTTTGCATACAATTTCTATTATAAATACACCGTAATAAGCCAGTGGTCATCCAAGGTTTTAGAGTTCGATTTTTTAACGGAACAGTTCTAATAATTGTACTATGCGAGATGGAATTTTGTTAGACTGCGATAAAATTATTTGTAAGAATGTAAGGGTCGTTTAATGACAGTAAATCTGATAAGTTGCTCTCCTTAAGGTAATCAAGGGCCATTTCAATGTTAAATACAATTTTAGATTTACAAGCCTTTGTTGTTATGATTGAATTATTTGAGATTTTCAAGAAGGTTGTGAAATGATCAGTTATGGTAGTGTGAATAATTGCTATGGTTGAGGTAATCCTCGATGGGTTGAGTTTCAGCATAATGTGGTCTAGGCAATTTTTTTCTCTCGTAGGTAGTAGGTGGCCTGGAAGGATTCCGTGCATCGCCAACATATTAAGGTAAGCAAGTCTGTTGGAACGTTCATAGGATTGCTCGGTCTGGCGGTCAATTTAGTTTTTTTTTAAACCGCCAATTATTACTATGTTTTTGTTTGATGTTATCAAAGATAGGTGGCAATTTAGAGAGTGGATAAAGTCATCCGCAGACACAGCTGAAGGGGAACGATATATTGCAATGATTATGAGGTCAGGAGAGATTTGAATTTCTAGACATGATGCGTGTGTTAGTTTTATTTCTTTTGTTTTAGAGTTATAAGTGTTTTTTAAATAAGCAACAACGCCATCGGCTTTATTAACATGTTTTTGCGTTTGAAAAGAAGTGTAGTTTGATAACTGAGGTATATTTTTGTCTGGGTTAAGTCTACATTCTGTCAAAATCATTAGATCAATTTCAGTTTTTAGCTTTAATAGGTTTAGTTGAAGATCAGGTAAATTAGAGTAGATGGATCTTATATTTTGCGAGATAACGGTAAAGTCTTTATTATTACATGTTATATGCTCGGTAAAGTTCTCAAGATCACAGTCGTAGACTTGGGATATTTCTAAATTATCTACGTTGTTTAATGTAAATAATGTGCTATCCATAGTGAAAATATATAATAAAGTGAAGAGCTTTAACGAGGTAGTCATCGGTTATTGCATGTAGAGTATATAGAAGTTTCTGTAAGTGATGATAGTAGTATACGATGTGGAGATAATTGTGTGTGGGTTCGCGAGAAAATTGTAATATGAGTGATAAATGTGTGTAAGTACGCCTTTGATTACTATTTAAATACAAGCTATTTGTAATCTTAATATATAACAAAGCCTTTTTAGTAGTTAAGTGAAAATTAATAGTTAGTTGAGATTTGATATTAATATAAAAATAAAGTAAAACTTGAATTTTAACGTAACATAAAATAATCTGTCGATCAGTCACTAATCTTATATGAGACCGAAAAAATAACAAGCATGCACAACAGAGAAAATACAAAATATCTAGTCATTTAAGCAGAAGCAGACTGTGTACCTGTGACTCATTTTTTATTATAATTATAGGAGAGTTGTCATCCTTTTTGATATAAACTATTCCGTGGGCGGTCCAGCAGTACTTGTAATCCTTGGATTTCATCAGATCACGAGCCAAGTAATGAAGTCGTGCTGCTTTAGCTGTTAATCGTTCAGAGACGTAGATCGGTGTATACTCTTCTGTCTTGAAGCCGAGATGTTTAGCACATAGCTTTTCCTTGCGTGATCTGTTGAACTCTTTGGCGTTCTTCAATATATCAGCCTTATGGATGGTAGTAGTCATTTCAAGAATGATAGAGCTATTTTTTGTGTTGGTACGTTTGTTCTTTAACCGAAAGATATCACTAATATCTGATTTAGAAATTTTGTATCCAATTGTATCAGACAAACATAACGCCATTTTAATTTGATCATCTCTGGATTCGTTTTGAGTTATAGGAACGTTTCTAATCTCCAAGGCAGTCTTTCGGCCACTCCTTTGGAGATCTTCTATTTTATCCTCCATTATCGTAATATAGTTTCTATCTTTAGTAGCCTGTATTTTAGTTGTTCAATTTTGTTTCTCAATTCTTCATTTTGTGTAGACAGGACATTCATGGCAGTTTCTATGTTGTTGTTAGTATTTTTAATTTCCGTTAGGGTTGAGTGAATTTTTTTAATCTCCTCTCGCTGTTGGGCCATTAAAGATGAAATTAGCGTCTTGACTTCCTCTTTGAAGGCGATAAAATCATTCTCAATCTCATAATCGTTTTTTCTGCCTCTTTTGCTACGTTGTGTTACAAAGTTAGGGGGAGTAGTTGGTTCAACTTGGATAGAAAGATTTGAATCTGACTTAGATTTGGCCGAGTCTTCCATTGTTGTACTAGGAGATAATAAATGTAGTGTAAGTATTTGTTTCACTCAGCACTTTGCTATGCCTCCGTCGTAACGCTAAGTCACACGTACGCCAAGTGAAAATAACGATCCGAGTACCAGGAGACTATAATTGCATAGGAGGTCTCGCACGGTTAGACGCTGCGTAATTTGTTGTAGTGTGTGTAATGAGTATGTCTAGTCACACATCCTCAGATTGCATGAATGGGTTGTCCTTGACAGTCCAATGACGCACAGTGGGCGGAGTAGAGCAGTCCTTCAAGGCGTGACCTTGCGCGCGCGCAGTATTAACTAGCGAATCGTACCTTTTATATGGTGGGGTCACTCAGTCGTACCAGGATAGTAGGTGTAGTAAGAGGTCGATGCTGCGGCGTAGATGACGAGAACGCTAAGAACTCCTTTAGTTTATGCGATCCTAATTTTATGCAAGATTTAACTGACTTTGTTTATTTTAATTAAATAAAAAAGGCACGGAACTATAGACACGTTCACACTGGTTAGCGGTCCGGGGGGATATATATATATACACAATAAGTATCTACTATTAGTTACAGTGCCTAATTTAATGTCATGAGTATCAGCAAATGCCAGTTGTAGCATAAGAAAGAATATAAATCTTGTTTTTGCTTACAAATCAGTGTGTCGTGAATAATAACTACAGTGATTCTGACTATAACATAACTAATATACATACAATCCACTTAGTAAATAATGATAAAGTTCCTGCCTGTAGGATTGAAAAATCCTGTCATCCAAAATGAGTTTGGTCTAGCCTGGAAGCACCATGCAGAGAATTGTATATTCCTTTCCAAAAACTCAGTGAACCAAAATCCCAAAGTAGACGATGACCACGAGAACTTCAGCCAAATAGGGGGTACCTTCGCATCGTAAATACTGTCTACCGAATCACGAAGAGCCTAAAAGGCAAATCCAATAAATAGACACTAGGCGATTACTTTTTCCTAATGCCTTAACAATCTTCTCTAAAATACTCAATCAACAAAGAATACCTCATTCATAATGATTGTGCCGTCGATAGCCAGAAGTAAGTCCTTTAACGTTGTTCGAACCAAATCTATCACTCTCTGCATTCGATCAATTTCTTGCCGCAAGAATATTACCATAGAGCCTAGAATGCCGTAGATTTTCAATCTAAAAATAAAAAATAATCCCAAATGACCATTCTGTCTTCTTATAGGTAACAAATATAAAACCCTGTGGGTACCTACACAACGTGTCGTTTTTATGTTCATCTAGCATTCAATTTTACACAATAACATACCTCTCTTTAACTTCGTGAGGGTCGAAATTTTGTGGAACTTTTTCTAGCATTTCCTTAGTTTGCCTGTAGACTGATGCCTCACGTGTTTCTCCACCGCCACTGGTGGATTCTTTTGGCTGAATGGATAAAATTGTATCCAAGAGTTCCTGAGTGGTATTACGTTGATAACTGAAAAAATATGATTTAGCCTCAGAATTCGCTCAAAAACTGTTCAACCTTGACTTAAAAAAGGAGGAAGTATGTTATTTTTTTTTTTGTATGTTTATTACTCGATGATGGCTGGAATTACAAAAACACCTTTTTTTTGTTTAAAAAGGTATAACTCCCAAGATTATAATACTTTTTATTGAAATTTCTGACCAACTACTTTTTTTAATACAATAATTGTATTTTTGAAAGATAGAAAAATTTAAGTCCGGACCCAGGAGTCGAACCCGAGACTTCCGTATACCAAACCGAGGCCGGACTCAAACCATATGTCGGAACTATGTTACTAAACCTCATTTTTTTATATCCTTGGCCCTCTCTTGCGCCATCTAGCCACTAGTTTTAAGAACTATTGCGGCTTTTGTTATTGCTTCGTTACAGAGACAAGAAAAGTCAACAAAATGTTCGGAAAGCTTAGGGTGAGCAATTATATGAAAACAAAATAGCGAAAGATAGGTGACGCGCCTCTAGCGCGTCAACACATGAATCAGGGCCCCGTCGCCTAATTGAACTCAGTCGCAGTAGCATTCAGTTGTGTCTTAAACACACGTGTGACGTCAAGAAACAAGGAAGAATCTCTTCTTTTGTTTTATGCGGGATAAAGGTTACCAAGATGCCTTCATGTGCTTTTATACGTTTTACAAACTACATATATAAAAAGCAAAAAAAAAATATCATTGAATCTTTATCTATTTTATTTATTATTATACGAATAAATGCATGTTTTTTCTAATTAGACTGCTGACTGATGCTGCTTGGTTGCCACGACTCGACCCAAAGTATTCCGATGCCACACGACAGTAGGACGTGCTTGTCTCGCTCGCGATACTGTCGAAACAAATTGGTTTGTCTTTGTCGTCCGATACATTCATTCAACGTTCACAGTTGAGTAAGTGTGTGTGCATTTGTGCATCATGAGTAATTTTAGTTAACGATTCTTAAGGACGTGCCCTATCTTCCGTTATTTTGTTTTCATCTAAGGGTGAGCTAAGGACTCACTATGGTATCAATTTCTCAAAGATTGCTTGCCTAAATTTGTTGGTTAAAGTGGAACACCTAGTGTCCCACAGAAGTTTTATCAGGACGAATAATTCAACGACTCGTCAAGAGTCGTTGAATTATTCGTCCTGATAAAACTTTTGAAAAGTCGTGTTTAGCTTCCTCGTTATTAAAGATATGCATTCCGGGGATTATAAATATTGTAGACTGAGTATTAAAAATGCACCACTGCTGGCTCCCTGTACATGATAGCGCGATGATTCTTATAGTCAAGTAATACTTTATGTGAACTACGAAATAGTAAGTTCTTATAAAGATCCACACAATGGTAATCGTGTTATTTGCAAAATATTGTGAAGACATTATACGTTATTACTCAGGTCCTAAGGAAAGCAGCGTGATAATACGGACTTAAGAGACTATTTTAAATTAGAGAAATTATATTACAGTAAGAGTGATTTGTTGAAAATTATGAATAATAAACTATAATTATTAATAATTATAGTTTATTATTTATAATTTGGCAAATGTGATAATAACATTGAAATTCATCACTTTTTCGGCTGTTATTAATAATTCTCTATTCTCGTCGATAAAAGTAATAAATTTAAAATAAAACTCGAATTTATTTGAGTCCAGTCCAGTAGATATTTATTTGTAATACCACAGTTACAACCTTAACCTGATTTGTGTACCTGGCATAAAGCAGGGTCAAAAAGTACAGAACCGAATTAGTCCACCTCGACTTCACGAGTTACTTGTTTGAGGGTTGGAGGGAGGGCAGAAAGGAGATACGCAAGGACGGAGAGTCAGCACTTCCCGTAGTGCCGAAAAAGATGCGATTCTAAGGTCTAGGCGATAACAATTGTGACTAATGATAACTTGACAGTTGACTTCAACAATCATTCTCAACAATCAATCAGACTATAAACATAGAACTAATTTATTACATTTATCGGTACTAAGGTTAAATTATTAAATCACCGGTCAAACGTGGTTATTTTTTTGTTTTTACCACGAATTCATTCATTCATTTTCAATTAATCAGACTTACAGGAACATCATTATATTTTTTTGCAGTTATGGTAACATAAAAAATAATGAAAATAAACTATATGTATATTATATATATATCAAAAACTAGGAACAAAACCAAAATGGTTTCTGTAATGAAACTCACAGAGCCGTACAAGCTCCTTGGGAACGTGGTGGATGACGTCACGATTGACATAAAGTCGTATCATATGGAGGCTAAATTCAACTTTGGCGGACTTGTCTTGGTGCGGGAGTTCGTAAACGGCTTAGGGCCTAAAGTTACGGGTTCAAGTCCCACCTGAGATGAGATTGATTTCCTCTATACATTTAAATTTATATGTATTTTATGTAAATTTATATGTATTTTTTCAATTAGCATAAAAATGCTTTAAAAGTTATAAAAAGTAATATTTAGGCCCAGCGTCATCAAAAATCAGTATTTAAATGGTTGCTACAATGAAACTGACGAAGCCGTACAAGTTCCTTGGGAACGCAGTGGATGACGTAATGATTGTTATAAAATCGTATCATGTGTAGGCTAAACTCGACTTTTTCAGACATGTCTTGGTGCCGGAGTTGGTAAACGGCTTAGGGCCGGAACCCCTAAGGTCCCCGGTTCAAGTCCCGCCTGAGACGAATTTTTCCTTCATACAATTAAATTTATATGTATAAAATTACCATAAAATGCTTTTAAAAATTATAAAATATAATTTAGACTTTCGCATTGCATGATTATAAATATTTTAGACACGGGAAAATTAAAGCACATTATTTAGGTATCTACCTTAAAATTGCTTGACGTTTCGATAAGGTTGTATTCCAGATGAAAGTTTTAAGTACCAATAAAACAATTTAGATTTAAAAACCTACCGATTAAAATCATTTGCTCCCAACGAGTAACACCCTCAAATGTCACACTGTTACTCGATGGGATTTTTTTTTTGAAAAAAATCCCAACCAGTGACACTACCAGTCACACGGAAGAGAATCTCTATGTGGAAAATGTCCGTCGAAATGCGTGAAATAAGTCTTCCCTCACACAATGCAATCCGTCTCCAACTGCTATATTTTACATATCTATATCTACGCTAGCGCCACTTTGAACTGTACCTAACCGAACTGCTATTTACAACTTCAACTGGACAATTTCAAATTATTCCTCGTATTTGATTGTCTTTCTGATACTATAATGTCTTTATTACTCATGATAACATGCTATGGGCACAGAGTTATCAACTACGAACAAGTCCCGCGCAAAGAGAATATGAAACTTCGTAATAGCCCCGCGTTTGAGTGCAGTGTTGCAAAGTTGACGGACATTTTCCACATAGAGATCCTCTTCCGTGTGACTGGTAGTGTCACTGGTTGGGATTTTTTTCAGAAAAAAATCCCATCGAGTAACAGTGTGACATTTGAGGGTGTTACTCGTTGAGAAGAAATGATTAAAACAGATATAATCGATAAAAAATACTTAAAATATCAATAAATCGCTGTAAAGTTATAAATGTAAACTTACGTGATGTCTGCATTGATATGCAAACCATAAGCCTGAGGGGGATCTATAGTTTTCATTTTTTCAATTTCCTCAATATACTCAGGAATATTTTTAAACTTCATGATCCCGTAGCCTTTATAAAACTGGAAATCTTCTTTGAATAATTGATCAGTGAACCAGACTTTGGTAAAGATAGCCAGCAGTCGGTTGTCGTAGTCATCCGTTACACGTCCACCATATTGCACAGCTGACACCATATATCTAAAAACAATCAATATCATTTATATATGTACCTAAATACAAAGGAGACTTAAGTACCTACTATGTATGAAATGTAAACATACCGCGTTGTATTCCAACTAGGTAATTGGCCGGGCTCTAAAGAATCCAAATGATTCTGCACAAACATGCAAGACGCCAACCAATCAGCAGAGTTAAACTCGTAGGGAATATTCCAACCCAGAGGACCAAACTTCCTCCGCTCTTGTACTACCGTGTGTAGAAAAGATACAGTGTATATTAACGGTAGATAGAAGTGACTGTCACTGTAATCTAGAAAATCTTGACTCATCGAATCGTATGTACGCATGAGACCAGCTTTGATACCTGAGAGAAGATGAGAAAATATATATTGTAAACACTTCGTAACTGCTGGTAGTGTCGAAACTATACCAAAAATATCTTACCGGAAGGTGGTTCGCAAGTATATTTTATAGACATTTGTAACAATGTAATAGGAAACTTTAGATGAACTTCCGTAGTAATCCAAAGCCTGAAAAATAACCACGAGTGTGAAATACAGTTATATAAGTACTTATACCAGAAAAAAAAATCATAGACATCATAATACAGATAAACTACAATTTTGTTAAATTATATGATCAAATTGATCAATTTAAAGCAGTTATTTAATCCTTTATTCGTTAAATAGATAATATTTATACAAATGACTATAGTCAAAGACAAAAAGAATCAAGGTACCTAAACGACTCATGAACTTGCTCTGGATTCTTTTCAAGTTCACCAAATTGCTCCATAATCTCCACCATGTATTCAAGGCCTAAGTGACAATTTTGCAACAGCACCCACAAACCCTAAACACAAAGCATTTTAATATTTTGATCGTTAGTCTAAGAAGTGGTAAAAAATTTACGAAAAACTAAAAAAACAGTACAAATTCGTATTAACACTGGTATTTTACCTCCTTAAGGCCACGATCTATTAGTTTTCTGGCATGGATTTCTTGACCTTGCCCCATTGAAACTGACTGACAATTATTTTCCAGTCGTTTAGCAGTTATCTCGATAGACGGGGTTGGATCAGATCCCATAGCTAAAAAGCCAATGAGTGGCACAAGAGGCCGAGATTCAATAACCATTTGCTGAAACAATGATTCTCAACTTAACAAACTCTGAAATTAGAACATTGTTATTAAATCGAACGTACCTACTAATGTCTCGGTTATTTCAAGATGACAATTAATGAACTATGTTCGATTTAATAACATTTACTATATTTCTAGTGTGGGCTTGTTACTCATTATGTTATTATTCTGTAAAAATTCTAAAATATATAAATACTTTTATAAATGTATCAATAGTAATATTACAGAAAAAAATATTTTGCTATGTATTTCTATCAGCTACCTTTAAAACTTCTTACCTCGTAATTCACTATAACGGCTTCAGAATATCGACTTCCCATTGAGCTCACTACATACTTCCTATAACAAAGATCAAAGCGATTTCCATAAATATATATAAAGATTTAAGTTACCTATCAATTGCACTTATACTACTTCTACTGATAGTGGTCATGGTGTTGCATAAGATTCTATAACCTTTATCATCGCTGCGGTTGTAAGTAATTGACAGAAATTAGTTTAAGAAGTTACTCACAAGCTTTGTGCAAGTGTTCGATCAGGGCACCAGGCTCGCACCATTAACAATTTTCTAAATACGTCCATAGTATTGTAGCCATCTGGCATCACTTCCTCTTCTGGTGCTTCTTTGTCAAACCTTCAACGTAACGTATGTACATTTTATTTCTCTTTTATTCAATTTAAAATATAATTAAAAAAGAGTGTTAAATTTAACATATAACATATTTTTATTCAGTTATATCACCAATTTATTTAATGCATTATAGTATTCCTTACCAATTCTTCCACCCTCTCTCATTATTATTAATTTGATTCAATATATTGCTGTATTGACGTAAACTTGATAATTGAACCAAATTGAGCCATGACATATCAGTGATCCACTTGAAAGGTTTAGGTGGACACGCGTTGAGATCCAAAGCAGCACCACCTGTTAATTCAATATATGTGTAATTACTTAATCAGTCATATAAATCCAATACTAGTTTGTAATTATTTACTTTTTAGGGTTTTGTAACCAAAATGGCAAAACGGAACCCTTACAGTTTCGCTCTGTCCGCCTGTCTGTCCTCAGGTTAGCTCAAAGACCCTTATTACTACAAAGTTGTAATTTGCCATGAATATTAGTTACGCCGACAAAGTGGTAAAATAAAATCCTTTTTTATTTCGGGTACCACGTAAAGTGGGGACCTGATTTTTTTTCTCACCTACCTCATCGTGTGGGGTGTCGTTGGATAGGTCTTTTAAAATATTTAGGAGTAGTAAAAATCACTTTTCGATTGTTTTTGGAGATGTGGAAAAATTTAGCTTAGTAGAATATTTAATGAAATTAAAAGGACAACTATCACAGCTAAGTAGGCTTTACAAGTTTACAAGTAACAGTAGACTCAGTGAGAAGTAACAAAATTTTCGTACAAATTCCATTCATAAATACTCCTAACAACGTTAGTAGTATAAAACAAAAACAAACAACAGAAAACCCACTCCTTATACCGCATTATTATGATAGGTAGCAACGGAACCATGTATTGTGCGTGGCAATAACAAAATACAATCATATACAACACCTTTAATAAAATTTTGAAACTCTTCAAACTTTATGTGTCCTTTCTGCAAGTCTATCTTTAACGTCAATAGCACCGTAAACAAATATTTATGCTTTTCATAAAATCCTCGACAGATAAATTTGTATACATTAAAAGTCTGGCAACAATATACAGAAGTTAGTATTTATGACAAGGAGGTATATTATAATATATTATAACATATATATTATAAGATAAAAATATTATTACCAAATAGTCGACAATGAAAGCAATCCTCTTGCTTGTTATTGGACTCTGAGGCGACCGCTCCATAGACAAATCAAATCGTTCAAGAAACTGCGCCAGTGAAGTCTGATACATGTTGCAGACAAGAGACATGTTGCACACCAAGAAGTACAGCACTGATCCGCGCGTCGCCACTGGACGGTATTCCTCACGAGCCAAGTTAATTTTAATTTCCGTTTCCCTAGCCACATCTAATTTTTCTCTCACCTTATGGATTCAACAAAAATAATAGATAAAGTAATTAGATAATAGGTTAATTAAACATTAAGCATTACTTACGTCTGTTGCCGTAGCTTTAGTAACGTTGAGCACTTGTATCAGTGATACGTCTTCAACAAGCGAGCCCTGTATCGTGGTCAGCTTATGCAACAGATTTGCTTCTAGCTCCTGCATCTTGCGGCGATTGGTAGTAACATCCATGATTAGCTGGGTACGTTCCGCTTCCATCTCCGCTTTTTCCGTTAAAATAACACGACCGAGTAGCTGATCTTCCAAACCTTCATTTTCAAGATTATTTTAGGTGTCTCATCAATTTTAAAAACTTAGATATAAATCGTATAGAAATCGAATCGAATCTAGTACAGTTGAGCCATTTACCTTGCATTGTCACGGTGAAGTCTATGATCGAAGTTCGAGCTGAAATCTCAGGCGTGTACGCTGGGTTAGGTAGCTTTGTTGTTATGTATATCTTGTGTCCATATGTTACGTCTATTTCTTTATCTCCCAATTTTACCTAGAAAATCAATATTACTACACTTATTAAATATCTTAACTACTTATTGTAAAAAGAACTACAATATTGGGAAATATACTTTGAATGTCGATCCCATTTTGATATAATTCTTCTCAAGAATATTATCAAGTACTGGATCCAATTCTTCAGCGACATCTTCTATTAACATGGGCCTACCTAATGAAACACAATCTTCTATGTGATTCCTAAAATAAACACAATTAATTTCAGTTTTGTATACAAACACGATTGGGAACTAAAATTCATACAAAACATAAAACTAGGTTGCATGATTCGGGAAAATAATTTCACGAGCTTGAGAGACCTATATGTATATTATATGACAGCATACGTAAGTAATTACCTGAAATATTTATGGTTTAATGTTGTGACTATCAAATGATTGTACTTTTCCATGTTCTTAATCCAGATCTTGCCCTGTGTCTGAGGATCGATAAGAAGCGGAAACCGAGAGGCCTTGGTTACAATAATACCATTCTGTATCGACAACTCGTCCGTAGGCAAACCATATAAATTCCATTCGCCGATCTGCGAAATGAAATAGGGGAAAATAAAATCATACTACTAAAAAATCGTTTCGTGTGTAGAATCATTAGGACGTCGTGACTGTGTTATTTTGTTCGGATTTTAGGAGCGCCCCTCAACTTTTGGCTCGATGCACCTCGAAAACTCGAGGAACATCGTTAGCCTATAGTGTTGTAAATAGTTTATGTAATCTTACTAAGAACAAAAATGTTAATTTAATACTACAGTGAGTGCCCACTCATATTGGCTTGATCGAAAATGAAACAGTAGATAGTTTGGCTAAGGAAGTTTTGATTGACGGTATTATTACATTTTGTGTTTCGTCACTTCAAAGACGTCTTAGATGTAGGTCGAGAACAGTGTGCTAAATTGTGGTCAGAACATTTCAATGTGAGGTCGTTGACTAAAGGCATATGGTATTAAACCATACAACCTAATGTCTCTCGTCTACCATGGATTGATCAGGCCAATATGAGCAGAGCTGATACCATCATAGCTTTGAGACTAGTGAATAGCTTTGGATTTCTAATGGGTAAAATTGAAACACCTAATTGCTCACTATGCAACATTGTCGAAGACGTATATCACGTTCTAATAGAGTGTGTACGGAACAGCGATCAGAGAAAGCAACTACTGGGTGGGTGTTACAATGTAGGGAAATGTAATAGCATTCTGGCTTCACCATTATCGGAGGCGGCTAGAGTATTGTTTATTTTAGCCAAACTAGTATTTATGAATAGATGGACTTTAGACATCAAGTACTGCACGAGGGTGACATAATCATACTGTGATTCAACCCTCGTAAATAAATTAAGATTTAAAAAACCCGAGTTAGCGGCGAGTCCTCCCGAAGGTATTTTAAAATCAAAGGTAGGATTTCTTATCAATCGACGGTTATTGAAACGCACAAATGTCAGTTTTGCCACTAGAGTTAGCTTTGTTAACACATAGTTATTGGTAGATACCTTATTGTAGACCGGCCGTTAAAGGTACGATAATATTCTAATATTAATACTATAAAATTAGATTTTAATAATACACACTGTTGCTGTATCAGTTAACTGTTCCGTTATATTTAAATTCATTGATACTGGTATTTTTCTTTTTAACAATTCATTGAGCCAATTGGATGTTAACAGCCCTCGGAACTCTTGATTAAATGGACCAGAATATGATAAAAATCTGAAATAGGGTAGAAAGGTGTGGCGTGGCATACATAGATAAAACAATACCTATCCATTAATCATTTATTATCGAGCCGTTACTTTTTAGGGTTCCGTAGTTTTTTTTCAATGGGATCATGGCACTACCCAAAAATGACAACAAGTCGTAGATCATCACATCATGAATATTATAAATACGAAAATACTTTCGCCCCGACCTTATATATGTATACCAGGTCACTCAGAAAGTTTTCCGTGACAAAGTTTTTATGTAAAAAATTGAAGCAGGCTCGTCTCGGCGCGTTTACGACATTATCACTGGTAATGACTTCTGGATTCATCTATACAATCCAGAAATAAAGCGTATATCGACAGTTTGGCTGTTTCAAAACGAACCAACGCCTATAAAAGTGAAGCGATCAAGAAGCGCAGGGAAAATTTTGATCTCTAGTTTCTTCATTAAGACGGGGTATGTATCTGGGCTCAATTCCATTACGAGACCAAACACCGATTTATGGGTCCTTTCAGTCCTGATCTGGCCCCGTATGATATGGATACAGTTTTCATTGTTGAAAGACGCGCTAGCAGCGTTTGAGAAAAGGTGTCTGCGATGGACTGGAAACAATGTTACAAAAATTGGTTCACACGGATAAAACTTTGTATGCCGGTGTAAAGTTCTTAAATATTTAATTAAAATATTTTATCCATAGAAACTAGTTTTTTAGTTTCTCAAAACTTTCTGAGTGTCCTACGTATATCAATGCTAGTCAAATAAAATATTTTCTGGAAAAGCTAGTGCTGCAATTAAAGTCATCCTATCTTACCCACAAAGAAGTAATATATCTCCAACAAGCCGTTCTATTTCCGATTTGAACAGAGCCGACTGTTCGGTCCATCGTATGCGCTCGCCACTGAGCCCATTAATTAGTGCAGTAGCGGCATCCATCTTCTCTTGGCATCTAGCCGCATCATCCAAGACCGCTTGCTTTAGTACCATCGCTTCGTCAAATTCTCGCCTTACACCAGCCAATTCTTGCTAACAAGAATCACACAACAAAATATTAAATAATTAAGACCCAATATTTGCAAACGCCAGTAGTAAAAAATATTATTCTGTCGTACTTCCTTGGCTTCTAGTTCTGCCTCTGCCGATTCCAGTTCTCTCTTAGCTGCCTTATATTTGCCTTGCATCACCGCCAAATTTGCCTTCAATGGCAACACATCTTTATTAACCGCATAAAACTGCGTCATTGCAATAGTCCACGAAATCAGACCAGCCACGTTACCACAAGCTATTTTGGCCGCATCAAATGTATAATGGCTACAATTTTATCGAAAAATGTTAATTAGTAACAGATTGTACAAAACAAACCTACAAAAGATAACTTCAACGAACTAGTACATTAGACAAACATGCTACGGTCTTTGCTACAGGCGAGCCAATGACTTTACTAGCCGTATAATAAACTGAGCAAAGCAGGTATATGATTTTAAATTACATTTTATTAGAAAAATGTAGATATTTTTTAGGGGATTTACGTCTACAACAACAACAATAAAAACATTGTAAATCACATCCAATTATAAGCTTCCATATAAATAAGTATATCTTACGGGTAACGAAAGTAAGGTATTAATAAGTCAACCATTTCTGCATTAATATCATCTTTGGGATAATTCTTTAAGTTATTTAGAAACCTTGCATCGGCCATTATCTGTCGACACAAATAAAATGTTAAATTTAAATGGTTTAGTGTTTAGGTAGTATTAGGGCATAGGTAATTGAAATGAATACAATTTACTATAATATTAAGCATTCGACACAAAAGTTACGTTGGTGTAACTAATACAAAATGTCGTACCTTTAATGACTCTGTCCAAGAAGCAGTCAAGAACTGCTTATCAGAGTCAGGCCTGACTGGATCAATACGCTTTCTAAAAAGTAAAATGACTGCATCCATAATAAGAGTGATGAGATATGGTGGTTTTCCCAATTTTCTAACAGTTGCAATATCAGCAGAATTTATAGTCTGCAACCAAAGATAACTAACTGAAATAAACTGCCACACAAATGCAATATTAGTAAACAAAAAAAACTCTACAAGTGATACATTTTTTTTATTATTTTATCTTTATCAACGTGATGTTTCATTCATTGAAAGTTACTCATTAAGGTGTTACTGTACAACAACAACACAAATAACAAGTGTAATTCAACTGCATGGTGTTGAACAACACCGGACTTGGTTCACTGTGATATTGACCACGCTTATCTTACTACAAAAACTATCAGGAATACTCAGTTTAAGCAGAAACAATAAAAACGGCCATTGCAATTTCTGTAGTAACAAATACCTGTAAAGCAGCTTCTGCAGCTTCTAATGCAGGTTTAGCAGCTTCTAGTTTTTCTTCAGCAACCGCCGTTTCAGCTGCAATCACTGTCACAAGCTTCACAGCAACGTCTTTTACTTCCATTACTTCAGCCTTTACTAATTCAGCGGCTGCTTGTGAGCTTGCTACAGCTGCTAGCACCTGAATAGAATAGTCTAACCTTGTATATCGTTTTCACAAGAACCAGTTTTCCATTCAGAAGGTAATTTCAAGTAATATTCATAAAAGCTATTGTACACTGTGCAGTAAGTAACTAGTAATACCTCTTCCGCTTTGGTAGTAGCCACTTTAATTTCTTGCTCTTTAACCTCCAGCTCCTTTTTTAGTTCATCTACACTTGCAGCTGCTTCTACCAATTTATCTAGCCCTGTAGTCATTCTATAAAACGAAACCAAAATCCATAAATTATTTTACTAGAATAGTATTAACGAACAACATTTTAGTCGACTATTATGTAATACTGGACCTTCTTGCCATCTCTGCTATATTCTCATATTTATCCCTATACAACACCTTATATCCTTTCAAGAAGGATAGGTATGATTTAGGAGTTACATGTACTTGTCTTCTATATCGATCGTGGTACGCTACGCAGGTTTCTGCCACGTAATCTTGCACCAAACCCATTATCTCAATCATTTGTTCTTTTGTTTCGCTCGAACACACCACCTGTAAACGAAAAAACATGCATTTAAAGCTTAATATCTAAATCGCAAAATGGTTCCCATAAACCTACAATATTTTTGAAAGACCTATCCAATGACATCCCACACCTTGGGGTAGAAAAAAAATACATCGGCACCTTACATTTTTTTTAAATTATTTTACCATCTTATCGGAGTAACTAATACCTATGCGCTAAATTATAGCTTTCTAGTAATAAGAGTCTCTGAGCTAAGATGCGAACAGACAGACGGACGAGGTGAAACTATAAGAGTTCCTGGTTTACTACGGAACCTTAAAAAATATAGTTTTTGTCAAAGAGTCTATGTAAAGTTGGTATAATATACCGATATTATGACGAATTTGTAAAATCGTTTTTGGATTCTTAACAAAATAGTAAACACGAAAGTGCGCGTCAAACTCCTTTCTTGTATTCTGTTTATGAACAATGTTCACGTATGAGATGTGGACGGTGTCAGTGTATAAAAAAATACAAACCTTAAAATCCCACAAAAAGTGGTGAGCTACTTCTATGAGCGCCTCTTTGGGCCATTTCTGGAACCAGTCCATTATAGAACCAGATATAAGCCCAGGGAACTTCAAGGCTCTGCTTCTAAACTTCTCACCTACCTATAAAATACGTTGTTTAAGAGCCTATGGAATACGCTTTGATCAGGAATAAAAATTGAAATACTTATTGGCAAGTAAGACCTATTATGTCCTACTTTCCAGCTACCGGTAGATATCCATTAAATGAAAATGTGTGTCACCTTAAAGTCCAATTTTGCTTGAACCGAATCAAGGAACAATAACGGCAGCATGTTAATATTGTCAAATAATAAAAAAATATACTCGGATTAAAAACTAAACAGATGAAACGAAAGTAGACATAAACCATATGCTTTTTTTTTTATTTTAAGATTATCTTAGAAAATTAATTGACAGTTTCTTGATAGACAAGAATTGAATAGAATACACGGCTAGGACGTTTTGAAATGGGTAGGAACCCAAAATGGGAGTTAATAACATTATACGACTATTTCTCGATTCGTGTAAAGAGAACATGATGAATCAATGAAAAGACAGATATAACTACTTTAGATTAGATAGAAGACAGATATATACGTTCTATTTATTCTTATATTTAATTAATCCGAGAGGTTTTAGTTCAACTAGGTACTCATAGTCAAGGAATACTGGACTGAGTAAATTTAAATTCTGTGGTAAAATAGTTAAGCCATTGACGTAGAGACCAGTACTATGGGCCGGTCATAATATTTTATCTATCGGTAGATTCGGCTACTAGAAGTAGAATTTTGACATATTTTGTATGGAGCTTATGTCAAAATTCTAGTAGCCAAATCTACTGATAGATAACTTATTGAGATCGGCCGTATGAAAGTTAATTACTGCATACGGGTATACACCTGTCTGATGTGTATGTGTAACACATAGTTTGAAAAGGTAATATGTGCTTGCAAAGCGTTAAATGAGTGTTTTTGAAAACTGACGAACATTTTCATTCCGCAACTGTACCTAATGGTTATTTAATTATATCTAATAAAATTGTACTAACTGGAGAGAAACAAAGCACTACGTGCAGGTTAGACCGGGACCTGATGATAAAGTATTCATATAAAACATCGGGAACTGGAGCCCTTTTCGGTGCGTACTTCTTCATTATCGGTACCAACTCCGCTAGGATCTCGTCTAGCAGATAAATTAAATAATGCATGTTATTTGATATTTACGTGAAATCATGTAATATGCTATACTATACCAAAAGGTATGTTTCAATAAACGTATTACATGATTTCCTGGACTAGTGGCAACATTATAAAGCCAAGCGCATTTCAAACACTTAAAAAAAGTCTTACCCATTTCTTCCTTAGGGAATAGATTAGCGATTTCCCCCGAGCTGAGTATATTGTTAAGAAATTCTAAAAATTGTTCATCTTTTATATCATTGTCAGTAAATATGAATGTTATACCACGACCCTGTAAGCCGGCAATACGGTACAATATTTTAATGTCATCCATGAAGTTGTTTACGTTGTAAAACCTAAAAAAACAAGTTTTTTTAGGTTTCCGTAGACAAAAAATATAGGCTAGATGCCGCAAGCGAGGGCCTCACTCGCTTGCAGTAAAGATAGAAGAATTTGAGGTTTAGTAACATAGTCCCGGTTAGATGGTTCGATTCCGGCCCCGGTTCTGGACTTCCAATTTTTTAAACCTACATCCTTAGACAGACTTTTAAAAATATTGATTTAGTAAATAGTTTCGAAAATTATCGCTCTGAAAGTTACATAAATTGTGTCGTCGTCCCCCCCCCCCCACCATATCTATTGAACCCTGTTACTAAAAAATCAGACAAAAATCACAATGGTACCGCTTAATAAATACTAAAATTATTTTAGACAAGATCGGATATACCGTCTTTGAAATAGTAGGTACCGAAAACTGCGTTTCTCAACAAAAGGAGGTAAGTGCCATGAACTGCTCTTCTGCTGGTACATTATTAAAATCGGATTGTTTTCAACGGCTGCGCATGGTCCGACATGCCCCTGCCCGGTTTTTTTTTATACATAATCATTGTAACCATTTGTTAAATAATGGTTATGTATGATGATTGGAGAATATAAACATTATGCATCAAATACCATTTACAAAATGTCTGCTGCGGTAATGTTCGACATAAAGGCAGCCAACGGGTTCCATAAATATAATCTATAACATAACGTACCTCGTCAAAGTTATTTGATAGTAGGCATAATTAGCTATGAATGATGCTAATTTAGTCAAACTTTGTTTTCCGGATCCTCCAACGCCTACAAGCAAAGCATTTCCCCTGAAAATACAACGCATTGGTATATGAACCTGTGATTGTAAAATATCAAATAATATTTAAGCAATTAAATCCACCAAGTATTGATAAACTAACCGTGGAGTATTTATAATTCTGGATATGATGAACAAGTGTATAATGGCATCGTAGAAAAATACCAAATCCAAATGAGCCCCTCGAATCTGTTCATTGAACAATTCTTGGAAACCTTTTAATTTTGACAATACAAAGTCCCACCTGAAATGTGCAACGTTTAGAAGATACCTACCTAATATTAAACCCTAATATTAAATTCATTCGATCCAGATAAAATTTTTATGTAAGATGCTATTTACTTATTAAAAAAAATAATTGACAGATTCATGAGCTTACTATTTTCTTAATTTAATTTCTCGATTACTATAAAGACCCTTATTTAAGTATTAGTAAAGAAACTTACGATGGCAATTCTTCATATACTTTTGGTGCTTCAATACTAAAATCTTCATCCTCCTCACCCGTAGGATCGATCGGTTCTCGCAAAAAATTTACAAAATAAGTTTCCTGTTCAGGGAATTCATTTACAAAGTCTGATAACTCAGCAGTAGCTGTTTTCCAAAAATTTGTTACAAACCACTCCTTATCCTCAAACGTAGTGAATCTGTATTTTGATTAAATGTATTTACATCCCAAAAATATTCTAGAATAAATATAATTGAATGCGTATACATAAGATGTAGAAATTTAAATGCGTCTCACCTGTCGGAAATAACTCTTAAACATTCATGAAACCATAACTTCAAAGCTACATTAATTGATGGAAGCTCTTCCCTTTTAATAAACAATATTCCTTCCCAAATACGTGACAAGTCTCTAAGATTGAATACGTAATGGAACTTAGCTGGAGTTGGTAGCATTTTTATCTGAACAATTTAAGAGAATATTATGAAAAAGTTAATTACATACTAATCAAGAATGAAACCAGGAAATAATTGCTTGATCTCACTTTTGTCTGCTGCCAAATGATACGCGTGACTGGTACAAGTTTAGGCATGAAGTCTACTAATTTCTTATCAAAGCGAGTCTTGCAGAAATATCCAGTACTTACGGTCTCTGAAAGTAATATACATGCATATAATATACTAGGTA
Organism: Herminia tarsipennalis; assembly: GCA_945859575.2. Taxonomy (NCBI): domain Eukaryota; kingdom Metazoa; phylum Arthropoda; class Insecta; order Lepidoptera; family Erebidae; genus Herminia; species Herminia tarsipennalis. The sequence continues at coordinate 13,323,764 of OX243836.2, read as the reverse complement.
TAGTAAGAGTTCCCTTTTGAGATATAAAGTAATTCCAACATTTACCAAAAATCCTATCCATGGAAACCGTGGTCGGTATAGTGCAATTGAAGATGCAAAAATGTCTCTTTAGTCGTGGGGGAATATCATTTCTGCCTCCACCTGTACAAAGCAAGTAAAATATTTTAATAAAACGTTTAGAGAAAAGTTGACTGACTTCAAATTAAATACACTGACTTGGGAGTAAGTCAGTATAATTCATTTGTGTTTTAGTTTATAACTCTAGTGTCTTGTAATCTACATCAACGTTTAAACAACAAAACCTTCCTAGAAAAATATACAGTCGAATAGTGAAAATCCAGAATCCTATGCAAATCGGATTATTAGTTTTTTAGAAAATCACGAAGTTAACTTAAGGGTTAATCAGGGACACCTTATTATTTTTATTAGGTACATTTTAATTCATGAATTAAGTCCTCAATACTGTTACAATAACAAACAAACACCTATAGTTATTTTGTCATTCTAAATTAATTATGTACAAATATTAACCAGGATGTATCATAGCGCCAAACATTTGTATGTCAGCAATAACTATAAATTCGCCGGGTTTTTCTAAAGAATAGAATCCACCACATTCCATCATTTGTCGCACTATTTCGTTAGTCACCTAAAAACGTTTGCAACAATTACTATTGGCGTCATTGGAACATATTTTTTCACCAAAGTAATTCATTATTAGTGATGAACATTAGGATTAAGATACACTTTTAACAGAACTAATCAATTTGAATTACCTGATCACCCCAAGCATTTACTACCGGCATGTTTATATCATCGACGAAAACCGTCATTTCTTTACCTCCGGGTGGCCCATATGTTGTACCGACTCGTTTCTCTACGTAGGATTCAACAATTCGCTGCAACATTACATAATGCGTAAAACAACGTATTTTTTTACAAAACCGTTGGTTTATGAAAAAAAATACCTAGCTCATTAGTCAACTTACTTGAAACATATTCGGGGTAGTAGCAGATGAAAAATTGATGATTTTGAACAATTTAAACTCATTGTCATAATGCGACATATAACTTTTCAACATAACAGTTTTTCCTGTGCCCTGTTCTCCAATTAAGAGCACAGCTTTATTTTGTTTAGCAATAGTCTCGATTAAAAAAGTAATACACACATTGTCGATATTTGGCACCAAGATGGATGAATATTCCGGAACACTATCGTGGGGATAAATGTAATCCTCAACGTGTTCAGACCTGTAAACTTAATGTGCTGTAAATTAGATATGTATTTTGCCCTAACAATAGTCATCTCGTAGAGTAATTTTAGTTAAAATGCTACTACTAAAGTATTATGCGCCTTATTCATTTAGTAACAGCATTTTAATAAAAAAACTAACTTGCGAATGTTTTGTCCGTTTATTCATTCTATTTTCAAATTAAAATAGAAGAAGACAAAACATTTAAGGAGGTTAACGATTTGTGTTTATCATTATCTTGACTGATATCCGACTTATTTCTCTATCAGTTATCAATTTCTATCTTCTTTTTTTTTAATCTATCTATAGGTAATAAACTTGAACAATGAAAAAGCGTAACTCTTCTTAAAGTTACATAGTTTCCTTTTCCAAGGTGCATCATCAACGAATAACATAAGTCCATTCTCATGAACTAAACAAATATACAACAGAATGTTACCAATGTAAAAATAAGATTATGACAACATAACTGACCAATGCTGCCAAGCACCGTGCTCGTTAACCATATACTCGAATGGCATAACAGACTCCTTTGGTTTTACACCAGGCCAGTCCATTTTCACTGGTAGTTTGGTCATATACTCAGTCATGCGAGTGCGAGTATCCAGTTCTAACACCGCACCCAGAGACCACATCATTGCAAAGATGAACAATCGTTCCAGGTGACGATCCGTGTGTGTTTCTAAGACATAAAAATATATAAGAATTTTTGTTATCTGGCAGAATATCTGTGCCATATACGTATATCTATGCCGTACTCACTGCCACCAGGAATATCTATTTCTAATAATCCAGTCAGCACATTTATGCATTGTCTGAAAACAGAAAGATAGGCAAACAAAGGAATTGACTGGAGTATCTTAATTCTTTTCACATTATCTATTAGAGAAAATAAAACGGCAGAGAAGTGAGAATACCTAATGTATATTGCTTCCAGAAGCTTCATTTTAGTCGGCAACTTCTGTTGTACGTAAACATGTATATCATCGTATACTTTATTAAAACATTGCCGTAAGGTATCACCTTCCTTTGAAGGACGTGACTTCAACCAGGCCTGTGGGGAGAAGCTTCACTGATAAGTATTTTAAATTTAAATGTGTACCTATAAACTGTCAAAACTTATTTGTACCTCTAATATGGGCTGCCATTTCAGCACTGATGAAGATAAGAAAACCATACCCATTCTGCTTACAGTGGCAGGAGAAGCATTATCGACATTGTCTGGCTCAAATACTAGTTTACTGTTCTGTGCCATCGAAATTCGGTCCCCGTTGGCCAACGTTAGAGTTTTGTTGTCATCCAACACAGAATTCAAATTCTCGATCCATACAGCGTCTACTGGACCGTCTGAAAACGATAGAAATTGATTTTAGCATGTCAACTAAATATCAGCCAACATATAGCATTATTTTTCACATGACTTCAAAATATGGGAAGATTCTCAATTTGACTGTATTTCTTTTTAGGGTTTCGTAGCCAAAATGGCAAAAACAGAACCCTTATAGTTTCGTCATGTCCGTCTGTTTGCCTGTCTGTCTGTCTGCCTGTCTGTCTATCTGCCTGTCTGTCTGTCTGTCTCTCCGTCCGCAAGTCACAGTCATTTTACTCAATGAATATTGATGAAATTTGGTGAAAAGGTGTCTTGTAGTAGCCGCCACTTAGTTTAATAGCTAAATAATTAAATTAAATATTTTCAGAGGGGACACTCCATACATGTTTGATTTTTTATCGGCCACTAAAAGACACCTTTTCACCAAATTTCAAGGCTATAAAAGACCACGATACAACCAGTAGGAGCTGATATGTAATAGATTCTGTTAGTTGAATTATGTCTCTTTTGGTGACTCAGAAACTGTCACCATATAATACTCTATCTGTTGACCTATTATCTAAGGTAGTATTCTTTAGTTTACTAATTGAATTACAAAACTTTGTTCCCGGTAAACAATAATTTATGTGTGTTGTTGTGTGACCTATAATAAACCCCCTTAAAATCTATACCTAACAAATTACAACTTTAAAAAATTACAACTTTATTTTCAATAAATATTTTATCTAAGTACAGCTTGCTGGTCAGATAACAATCCGCAGTCAGAGTCAGACTTACTGCACTTACTTCTCTATATAACCTTCCTCGATAAATGGGCTATCTAACAGTAAAAGAATTTGTCAATTCGGACCAGTAGTTCCTGAGATTACCGCGTTCATCCAAACAACCAAACTCTTCAGCTTTATAATATTAGTATAGATACTAGTATAGTATTATATTATCTGTGGTATAGATAAATGTAGAATATTGGTAAAAAAAAAATAAGTTACCTAAGACAATCCAGGTTGTATCCGATTTCTTCACCTTCAACGCTCGTCGCCAAAGAGTGGAGAATATACCATCCGTCCAATCATTTGTCGCCACATCCAAACGACCAAACATTTGAGGCGCGGTAATGGCCTAAAACATATAAAAATGTATTTTTCTGAAAAAGTTCTTGGGGAATTATTGTATTGCAGCAACGTAGTTTATCCTTGCAAGCCGCAACTGCACTTAATTATTAGTAGCAAGGGGTCATAAAGGAGGGAGGGAGCTCACCACCCACCCTCGATCTGTGAATCACCACAATTGAAGAAGCGATGCCCTTAATACAACAATCGAAATAGATTGATAAACTGCACTCAAAAAAAGAGACCTACAACAAAGAAAATGAGTGACAAGTACACTCACACCACTACACGAGCATTACTCAGGACAGTTTGGCACCGACTGAACCAAACTGGATGCCTCGTGTATAGGCTATACACGTGTCAAAGTTTCACTTCGTGGAAGCGGAATATTGTAAGTCCGGAGGTGCCTACCACTCGACTTGGTGAGAGTACCTGTCACTAATTTTGTTTGTTGCAGGTCTCTCTTTTTGAGTGCGGTCTGTCAATCTATTTCGATTATCGAGGTGGGATCCCTCCCTTATAATCTACTTGAAATCAGAGTCTTACATTTACGCGTAAGGAATCCGCGCATGATTGAAGTACTCTTGATTATGTCTACTTTATATATTCATACCTTTGGATTCATCCTCATCTCCTTATGAGGTTTGCCGACTTCGGTAAGTGCTGCCATAAGCGTATGTATGCAAGTCGTTTTGCCGGAGCCAGTTGGTCCCATGGTCATCAAACCGTGTCTCACCAATGAAGTTTCGAACAACTGAATAATTTTCAAGTTCCAATCTGGATGGTTCACTAAACCGTTGCGTTCTGTCACTGCTGCGATAGCGCGTTGCATATCTCTACAATCATAACGCATTTACAAAAATTTTGCTGTTTTGATTTTTAATAAAGAATTTTTAAGAGGTTTATTGCTTTGTTTTTAACAATTGTGAGTGTGTATGATGCGGATGTTTTGCAAGTAGGTATCTTATGAAATATTAATTGAAATATAGAGCTGTGGTGTTTCTTTTTCTGCTAATCGGGGTAGATAGGTACTGTCGCCAATAAAAAAGTACCCATTGATGAAAGCACCTACCTGTGTTTATCTGTAGGTTTGTACTTACTTCCATTGGGTCTGACTGAGTTTGAGACCAGGGAACAAATCCTCTATCAAGGAAAGAAATAAAGACTCATCTTCATCGACTAATTTTGATACATTCATTTCTCTGAAATAAAATACATCCGGACATTGTTTAGTTCAATTAAGTAGTATCTGAACTAAAAAATATTAAAATTAATTAATTCCTACAGTCAGTCAGTCACTATTTTTTTTCGTCACTCATTGGTTTTGCGACAGTCTGCTTGTCATCTAAAAAATATAAAATGCTGAATTTACTTAGTAAATTATAGCTTATTGATCGCTTACTTCAACACTCTCATCATAATGTTCTCTTCCGTACTCTCCGGGTTGGCTCGTTTCTGTGCACCCATAGTACGCAATACAGACAGAATATTCCGTAACCCAAAGTCGTAATGCACCTGCTTTGATAACTGTTCTTCGCAAAGTTTGTATAATGTGAAAAATTTACGAGCTGAAATATAATATGGTTAAGTTTAAGCTAACTTAGTAGTTAGGTCATCAACCTCTATAAAAGATCACGTATATATATACGAGTATATACGCTATGGAGTATAAATTTATACCCAATAAAATATTTTCCTTAAATCCACAACTGGCTAATTTGACTCTGATGATAATTTGTCTATCGGGTACCATCATGGCCACAGAGCGGAATTGGATCTTCAAATTCTCGGGTAACTCTTGCCGACCGGCATATCCTGGGTTCATTGTGATGATGAACGCAAACTCTGGGTTCAGACTCACGATGTCACCATCGCTGTAATGCAAGTACATATTCTTTTTATGATATTCCTAGTTCTTCTTATCCCATTTTTTAAAATATTATTAATAAGTACCTGAAAATAAAGAAATCTTTTTTCTCTCTTCTAGCCGTAAGGCAAATATAAATCTGTTGCGCAGCTACTGAGAGTACAGGTAATTCGATCCGGTTAAACTCATCGAAGCAACCCCAAGTACCAGACTGTGCGAGGCCTTTAAATATACGTCCCAAACCTGGTTCAAATAAAAAATAATAATTTAAAAACGCGTTCTTATAATATATTACTTATTATTAAAAAAATCAGGAGATTATGATACTTTTAGCAATTTTAACACATTCAATAAGAAATTTTACACTATAGCTATTTTCGTTTTATCATTTTTTAAGAATGCGTTTTCCGGTAACAATATGGTCAAAGAAAATTATGTATAACGTACATATTATGTATAACGTACGTACGTATTATGTATAATATACAAACCTCTAAAATCCATCTGGTCAGAGCAATTAAATACTATGACAAGTTTTCCGAGCGAACGGCCCATGTCTTTAGTAGTCTCGGTCTTGCCAGTGCCCGCAGGTCCAGCGGGCGCGCCGCCCATGTTCATACCGATAGCTTGCGCCAGAGTGATATAGCAACGATCGGTAAGTGGCGTGATTACAAGACGCTCCGTTATTCCTAGGTATTCGTTCTATGGAATAGTTTTAAATTTAGAGATGGTAGTAAAACAAAGTCAGCAAATTTTGGTTAATATTTCTTAACTTTCAAGGTTTCTTACTCATCTAGCAGTGCCTAGCTATTTATTGTTCAATGATACTCACCATAGTTCCTAATGAAAGCCACACGACACTTTTCGCTACTTATTTGTTTTACGGAGTTGGTTTATCCTAATAAATGTAACAACTAACAGGTAACAGTTAACTTCTGTTAATCTATTTAGATTAGATACCTACTTCTGACACAAGCCTTTTTTTTAAAGTTGCGCCGTAAGTAATTTAAGTATAATTATATAAGCAAGTAGGTACTTTAACAAAATACCTGATAGGTGAAATTAACATCAGTTATAGATACTAAGCAGTCATCTGTATCTTCATTGTAATAGAAACGGGCTTGCTTCTGCCATTCAAAATCACCTGTTGATTTGATTCTCATTTTGACCAAGTCGTCAAAAATATCTCTGTAAATTAAAATAACTAAAGTGTCAGTTATTATCTTATTTTCTCTATTACATACAAACTTGTTATACTGTAGGTAGATACATTAAATTATTAGTAGTGTCTAGTAGATTATTAGTATAATAACACATTTTTTGAAAATTTACACCTAAGAGGTAGGAGGTAAGTAGGTCAAAAACCTTGGCATACACATTTTAATTGAGTAATTTTGCGTTTTTTTTCTAGATACCTTTGATGTACATGAATAGTGATCATTGTCTCGACTTGAGTTCTTGCTAAAGGAACTAGATCTGTCACAGTTTGATCGATTAATCCATTAAGCAAATCAAGAAACTTTTGATTCGTAAGTTTCATAATGTAACGGTCAACTCTTGCTTTCTTGAGAGCATACTCTGCATCACTAGTCCATAAAATTTGCATTCCTAATAAACCAGCCTAAAATGAATTTTAAAGTAAGGCACGTTTAAGGTAATTTAAATAATATAATGTTTATTTTTTTATTTATCTGAGACATACCTGGCCGGGGAAGTGCCAAAATCCAGTCAAAAACTCAAACTCTGGATCAGTCATCGTTTGCGCTATGTTTGCAATAACATTTTTCACTGTTTCTTGCATTGATGTCAACAGCGTATTCAACCAAATCTAAGTAGAACAATACGATCACAGTGTTGTCGGTAAAACAATAAACTCAAAGTAAGTAATATTTAAAAAAAAATAGTTTTATCCTTACCTCTACACCACCGATACAAACCACCCATTTCTCAAGATTAATAGATTCTCCATTGCTAGAATTCATTACTGTAATTCTCTGCTTATCATCGAAATCAACAGTATATATCGCATCGAAAATACTAGGAAGATGAGGCTGGAATAAATTAATGACCATCGCAATATACAGGTACAGCTACATACAAATTTAACATTAACGAACATTCTTAAAAGAGTTTATCAGTTTTCTAGATATAAGTATCAATCGCAAACCGTCAAGTTATTACCTGTATAGAATGTGGGTTTGACGCTTGTCCAAGAATTTCAAGCAACACTGGATCCGATACGAAGAAGAATCTAGGAAAGATAAGTCGCTTGGTCTCCAGATAGCCGGTGAGTGACTTCTGACAGGCCTCCAGCTGCTCAAACAAGTGCGGTAACATTTGTTTCAGAGTGTCGTCTGAAGTACATGTTTCCACGCAGTTAACTATATCCCGCGCTCGGTACATTATCTTTACGTACTGCTTGTCAATAGTCTAAAATAAATTCCTAACGTTGTAAAATCAAAAACGTTATTGACAAATGTCTTCTTCATAACTGACCAACATATCATGCAATATTTTACTAAAATAGGTTTGACTAGATAATAACAAACCGCGAATCTTTTGGCTTCCGCGGGTAATTGTTTAGCAATATCGCCACCTACAAACACTGCCTCCAAGTACATCCATAAATTCTGTACTTGTAACCATTTTTCCAAAATTTCACTTGTGCCGACTAATTTGTTGATCCACATCAAAATATCTTTCTTGAATGGTGGATTATACCTGAAAAATGTGTCTCAAATATAATTACTTTATAGTAAAGTAGGTGAAACCAACCATGAAAAAAGGCAATTAAATGTTGTACTATTTTCATTGAACTAGTAAATATTTTCCCGAAATTCATAATATAGATAGTTATCTATAGATAGTTGTATATGTCTATTGTATATGATACGAAGAGTTAACACTCATGTCACGACAATCAAAATATCACAATTGAATGCTAATCCTTATCCTTTCACTGTAGCTATTAGAAATCACCACTAATATACTCTAATGATAACGTTACCTATTCGAAGCTAAAGAGTTGAGAATCATCAACGAGTCCTCCAACAAAGTGATGACGTCGAGCGTTTCCTGCGGCTTAATCAATAGTTCACCTCTATTCTTGAATTGAACAAACGTAAGGTCAACCAATGACCAGTTGGCTCCTATTTCTTTCAATTTAGCTTCTATATCTTTCTCTTTCACAGCACTTATGCAAATATCCTGCAGTTAAAAAAATAGGTATACCTATATATATGGAAGAAACGTTTTATAAAGTCTTACTAACATGACTATGACTACCGATATCGTCAATTTAAAAATCGTTTGACAGTTTCAACTAATATTATTAATTGTGTTATTAATACATGTTAATTTGAATTACTGAGTATTTCCAATCAACGCTCCCTATTATTTTAAATTTACTAAGTTCTAGTCTCCTTTTGCTTCCATAACAGTTAGTACAGTGTATATTACTTATGAAAAGTGTAACGTACCTCAACATCTTCCTTATATTTTAAAAGCGGGGCCTCCATAACATTTGCCAATGTGAAGGATTCAGACTCCACGTTTAACACACAATCTACAATGTAAACAAAATTAGGTAAGACTATTTCCATTTTGTTCGAATTTATTTTGATAGTAAATGAAATATAGTACTCATTAGTTCTTCCAGCCTCTTCCAATGCCTATCCTTCATAGCCTTATCAGCCATCAGTTCCAAGAGTGGACACGTTTGGTTAAAATCGTCGATCTTTTTCTTTAATTCGATGTAAGCGGGCCATTCTTTCATGGCTTTTGGTAATTTTCGACACCTAAACCATTTAATTATACTTATTACAGACGTAGTAGAGCTATAGGAATGAGAAATTTCTTACGCTCGACGACATATTGAAGTTTGACTACTTTGATCGCGATGAACGCGGAACCTTTGAATTAATTTTATTATGGAGAAGAGATTAAATTATGGAGAGGAGTGCTCTTATGCTGTTATCATCTACTTAGACTTTAGTTTTATAAGAACATTAATAATATTTGTGTATACCACCTTACCTTACATCGAATTCTGTTAACTGGGCCACTATTTGTTCGATATCGATGTCTACCCAAGGGGTCTCGTAGTAGCCATCAATAGAATTTATAACAGCGAGATATAAATTGTAACTATTCAAAAAATAAGTAAAGTTAGTATTTTTATTTCTGATTTACCACTATTGTAATAATTAACTTATTAGAACTTGTAACGGTGTTCTTACAGTTTGCTCAATAAATTGAACTCCTTTTTCTTTTGGTGTAAAATTGGATAGTCTTTAACCTCCATGCCAAACAATTTTTCACCGCTTGCATACATCTCAAACCTACGCCAGAGCTCGTCAAATCTCGATTGATACATAATAACTCTGTGAAATACAAAACAAAAATTTCAAAGTTTGTAAAAGTGCCTATAATATAAAATGAAACTAATTGGGTTCAAAAATGGTCTGAGTTTTGATTGAAAAACTAAGTGAAAAGTACTAAACATGAGACTTGAACCTGTCACTAGCATCTCGAGCAGACAGACCAGGCGTCATAGGACCATACGCATCATAGTCAGCATCGAACTTAAATACTTCTTGAGCAAAAGTGCTTACACCTTCCGTCAGCTCCCTCTGCAAAGGGCCTTGCATTTCCACTATTTTTTGCTGTACTTGCTGAGACTGTGAAGATATAATATTTTAACAGTTTAAGCTGGGGAATGCGAGTAAACAGTTGTAATTAGAACATTCCAGTACGGGTAGTGAAGTATCTATATTATAAATGGACAAAAATTATCTTACAGTTTGCAACATGTTCTGAAATGAGTAGCGCAATCCGTACACCATGCCGGTGTCTTCTTTAGGAATTTCAATGTTAAACTGTGTAAACGTGTCATAACTTTCTTCTATTAAATCTAATTCCATATCCATTCTGAAATTTTGAAACTATAAAGGTGCAATTCTGTACATTGCGGCCGATCACGTTATGTCTTTCAAACTACGCTTATGAAAGGACTAAAGGATTTCGTTTTCCTTTATCATTAATATCCTTTATATAAATCCGTGTAAAAGCAAACTTTTAACACGAGCTAATAAAGAAATAATTACTTTTAAAATGATTTAATGTCGACAAATCTTTATCCGTTTGCTCTATACCAATATTAAATCTAAATGCGAAATTTTGGATAGATGAATATATGTATCGATGTATGTGTGTTGGTTATTCAATTATGTCAAAACGGCTAAAAAAACACGGAACTAAAATTTGGCACAGAGATAGATTGTAGTCTGGAAATAAAGTACATAGGCTGCTATTATCCCCGAAAAAGGTGCTTGCTTTTTCAAAATTTCCCCGAAAACTAATTCGCTGTCAACTACTAGTAGATAATAAAATTAAATCACCCAATAAACTCTTCTCGAACAAGCTCCAAGCACATCATAGCTACTCTGACATCATCCAAGTCTTTGATCTTTTTACCTAGAGTCTTCATACGGTCATGGATGAACTGCATCAATTTTACGACTCGTTCTTTGTACGCTAGGCATAGCAGTTTACATAAGATCCTCTTCCATTCGACCGCCTCCAAGTGTAGGGCCAATTTTATATCATCTATAAAATATTTTTACAAATTATTTTAACACCGTAAGTACCAATTACATGCAAACCACTAAAAAGTTTAAAAATATACCCATATTTATTTGGATTGAGCCTATAATGTGGCGACTAGGCAAATTGGTCACTTCTTCTGTCTGCCTTTCGTATTTTGTCAGCATATCTTTAACTACAACATTGAGCGGGTTGGAGTCAACAAATGTCTGCACTTGGTGTACTCTATCTTCCGCCCATAAATGTGAAAATCTTTCATAGGTCTGCAAAATATAAGATATTTCTTACCTTTTGTTGCACGGGCAGGTAAATGAGAAAAATAAAGTAAGTTCCTTACCTTTAATAATTTTTCGATGTCAGGTTTATACATGAACATCATTCCTTGCAATGCCATAACTGTCCTTACGATATCCTTATGCTCAGATACCATTCGAAAGTACGTTCTAATTCCGCCTATAGTAGACCCAGATCGAGATCCTGTTAACATTACAAAAACCGGTGGCTAAGAATAGGTTGCTGGAGCAAGTCATTGTACGAAAGTATTTGGAAGAAAGACAAATACCTGTTAGTGTATGTGTACGTGACACAATGAGTGAATTACCACACATTTTTTCTTTCTTGATGAATTCTTGTTGACCCCACATAAATACATTGCGATGGATATCCATTATACAATTCAGTACCACCTGAGGCCAGAAAAAAAAAATTCTTTAATAAATTATTCAGTTGCCAGTGCCACTTACTTACTCTTTTGTTATTTCATCCAACTACGTTACCTGTGAAAACGCGGACTGTATCTCCTCTAAAGCAGGCTTTATTAAAATTTTAGGTATTTTCAGGTGCATGTTTGTTAACATTAGCGGTTTCAGTTTCTTTTGCTCTTCTGGATCTGTCGTCATTGTCAGGAAACTAAAAAAATGGATATTAGTACGAATCAAGATGCATATCGTTCAGTTTAACGGATATCATTATAACAAACTGTACCTAGACACAGAAGCACGACGTCTCAGTCTATCTAGACTTTGTCTGGTACATTTAATTAATGCTTCTAGACATTTGGTGGCGAAATATGCAAACAACTCATTACATTCATTGACTGTAGGCACTACCTCATACCTATCCGGACTTTCAATCTCTATAAATGCTGAGAACGAAAATTTTTAATGTATATTGAAATATCGACAATTTTATTTTCTGTTACTTATTAAGTATACAATATTAAGATTTTCCATATATGATCACTATACCTGCATCTTCAGGAATCACTTTTGTACTGGACGTTACTGATTTTAAAGCTTTCTCCATATCTAACCTGAATGAAAAAACTAAGTGAAATACTACATACAGTTAATACTTGATTTAAATAAAAATAGAATGTCACAGTTACCAATTGTCTTTTAGATCTCTTATTTGCTCAGAAGGAACGCTGTCTATAAACTTATGTATAAGTTCTATTACTGCAATTTCAGCGTTTGATGATTTCTGTTGAATCTCTTGTGCTGTAGAATTGAATTATTACAGTTTGACTGAATTAAAAATTAATTGAATTAAAATTTAAAATATCGAACTATATACACACGTTTCTCACTTATTTGAACTAAACACTTACGTACCAATTTCATCACGTCGCAATAGATTCTCCTCGTAGAAGACACTGGGATCAACAGCTTGTTCAGGCAAATAGACAAGCATCGTTTTAGTGATGGACAGCAAAATTGCATCTATACGGGCTTCTTTCATGTCCACCACCTATTTCAATTTCAACCACACTTGTTTGTGTTAAAAATAACCTAGGGTTTATAATTCTTAAGTAAAATACAAAGTTTGACACGATATTTAAAACTTTACCTCTTTTACAAACAAATCCACTTCGTCTAGAACTCTTTCAATATTTTCGCAATATGTCGGTATCTCAAGAGAGGTCCATGTGATAGTTGAAAAACCTGGTTGAAAAGCTTTGTCCATCTTTATCAACTGCGCTCGCAGTAGCGGTAAGTAAAGCTTTGGCATACTCCTGTGTTACATAAATAGTTATCAATATTTTATCCTAAATCTGAAAATAATATATTAGCTAAATTCATTGTTTACTTTCGTATCTTATTATTCCTTTCGACCAAAAATTTGATTTTCTCGTAGTTTCCGAGAATTTTATCTTTACAGAAAGCTAGTAACTGAGCACTATCGGGAACTCCTAAAATTACAGAAAATTATAATGAAAGCACAACTCTAATTTGATATAATTCACGGCTAAACAGTATCTCTTACTAAGTCCCAATTGTTGCATATATTCAACCTCTCTGATGCATTCCGGAATGTAAATACTAAAATTTACTATGAACATGTTTGTAGCTGGATGACGGATAAGAATGGGCACAATTAAACTTAAACGGACCTATAAAACACACAAAGCAAGTTATTAAAATTATTCATAAAAACCATTCACCCAGATAATAAACGAAACAAGACCGATTAAAACATAAAACATTGTACCTGTCCAACGTTTTCAGCCCACGCGTGGTGATATATTAATTCATATTCAGTGAAAACGATTTCCATGACATTAAACAATTTTATACAACGTTGTGTATTCTGTAAAAGCAAAGAAATATTTTTTCTAAATATTGGTTAAAAAATCCAAACATAGTAACGGATCATAAACCCTTCATACCATGTGTGTAATTACTTCATAGTGTTGTCTAAACGTTTCCATAGGTGCTTTAATGCATTTATCATAAAATCTAATCCACCTTAAACGACCAGCAATTGGAGGCATATTTCTCGGAAGATCTGGATTTTCTCTTTCTTCGTTGTACCTAAAAAACATGGATATACTTATTTACAATTTTAATTCTTTATTCGTATAAGACACATGCAAAGAGAATGCACTATTACAAAGAGAAGACTAAATCAAGGTTTAGGCCAAGACTTTCAAGTCCAGGATTTAGTACTGTACTATTGGTCTTATTACAAAGCTTAGATAATCCGTGGACCAGCTGATACTAAAGGATCTTGCAATCAGCCACAGATTATAATCAATTTAGTTCATTCATTTTTCTTATCATTCAAAAATAACGTTCCGTTTTAAGCCAATATAATTTGAAAGTATAGTTTTCATTGAGAAAAAAATATTTAGACGTTCTATTAGCTAAATTATTCGCCATAACTACGTCATTTTCAAAATATAAACCTGACATAAAAGTCCTCGGCCTGCAATTTACGAATAATAAAATAGATTCTGTCAGGATCGGAACGTTACATATATAGCTGTCAGTAGTACTAAAAATGTAAACAAATGATGATAACCTAAATTTTATTAACTCACGACATTATTATGGATGTTATAAGTTTAATCTGAGTAATTATAGCGCCCAAACACTTATAGGAACTTGGATGCGAGTTTTTATTACAAAGCTAGTTTCATTGGAACAGTTCTTAGCATGGTTGGATGAAAACTCGTTCAATAGTTTAAGGATACTTACTCAATAAGATAATGCATTTTTAATATAGGTACTTACTGTTTTCTTTGTTGCACTCGTTGTTCTGAATGTATTGGGGGAAAGTATGCCTAGATTCAACATAGGTACTGAAGCTTCGGCTGAAGCACAACAAACAATGGAAACAAATTTTATGAATATATTTATTATTTAATATCAGTGAGCTTGCTATGAAATGAAATTCTCAAATAACTACATAGAATCATTATTTATTAGATACCATTTATTCTTCCTAAGAACAGAGTACATTTTCATGAGAATCATAAATATTATTATCTAAACTGTTAGGTAGCACTTATTAGTTATTCCATTTGACAACAAAATGGATGTTAACAATTTCAATAATCTGTAGGTAACCAATCTGTACTCCCTGTTCAAACTATGTTTGAAAAGGAATATTGAGTTTATATCCCTATTTCTTTATACATAACTAGCTTTTCCGCACATCTTAGTCTGCATAAATTTTCCCTGTTTTTGCAACATTTCTCATTGCTGCTCCGTTCCTATTGGTTGTAGAGTGATATTATATAGACTTCCTCGACAAATGGGCTATCCAACAGTAAAAAGTTCAAAAGAATTAGTCGTTCATGAGATTACCGCGTTCAAACAAACTCTTCAGCTTTATGATATTAGTATAGTTATTTATTTTACAATAAATTTTAAATTGTATGCATTTTTTGTTTATTATATAAACAGTGTTAGTTCATTTTCATGAGAATCTTAAATATAATTATCTAAACTGTTAAGTAGTGCATAATAGTTATTACATCACAATTTCAATAACCTGTAACCAATCTGTACTCTCTGTCTATGTTTAAAGGAACATTGTAGCAAAGTATTAACTAGCTGAGCTCCTATAAACATAATATTCAGTTCTTGGTACCTACTTATAATCTAAGTTTAAATCTGTTTCTAGTGACAGGTATACCCATGGTTACACTTTACCAACTAAATTTTAAATTGATCAATGTTTATTTAGTTCCACTATATAGTTTGCCGCACTACTCCAGACCACCTATCAGACATTCCAAATGTGATTTTCCAACTTCAATCTAATAATGTGACATATAAGTGGAATGCATCAGTTTGTTTTACATAGAGCACCAGTTAATGATACTATTGTCGAACAAAAATAATCTGTGTGGGCCTTCAACTTTCCACACTGCATAGGTACACTTCACGTCGAGTCAGGTTGACCCAAACATTGGTCAGACCACTTTAATTTTAGGACATCTCTGAGTTCTGTATGTTAAATCTTCTCTCTCAATTCCAAGCTGTGATAAATGTTTTGAAAAACAATATTAAGCATGTATTTTTAAATCTTTTGTCACACATTGCATTTCACTCGATTTTTGCGTTTATTTTGTTGCCACACTATATTTAGTTAGTTAAATAATTAAATTCAACATTCGTCATTATTAATTGAAACTAAAATACGCAAAATTGTAAATGGTCTAACTTTTAAATTGTTAAGTTTTTGACATTTTAAGGTTATTACCATAGTTAAACTAGGGTGATTGAAAGACTAAGCTATGGACCAAAGATGATCATCGATTAAGCGATGAACCTCGTTTTGTAATAAAGATTTTCGTAGATCCATGGTTTAAACTAGGATTTTCGTCAAACCAGGTTTAGTCCAGCTTTTGGAATAAGGCGGATGAGGACTAAGTACCTACTAAACTTTGGATTAGATTGAAAGGCCATCCCAAAGTTAAAAGTTAATAATTTATACTTCCATCAAATTGCCCAACTCAAGATGAGAACGATAAAATTCGGCATAGTCGCTAACTTAAAGAGATTACGACACCAGTATTTATAAAGATACGTTGTAACTTGTAATGACAACGTATCATATAAATGCTGGTACCCTCATTTGCACTCTACAACGCAAACTCGTACTTACTATAAAATACCTGATTCCTGATTCAATATTCCGAGTTCACGATTTGTGAGAAATCAACAGATATCGTCGTTGCATACAGTTAATAGTAAGACAGCGCTGAAATAAACAGCCAAAAAAATAACAAAAATAATGAATAAACAAATACTCGGAAACATTATTAAACAAGCATCTATAGAGTTGGTGCTCATAAAGCAGAAGCAACCAAGTCATGTAAGCCGATTTAATATTTTTAGGTCAACAGATAGGGAACATAGATAAATAGTAACTAGTATGTACCTGTCTCGTATATTTTCTATTTCAGATGTATAGGTTCGAATTAAATCGTAGTATTGATCTTCTAGATACAAACTATCTAGTTGAAGTTTTTCAAATCTCAACAACAAACTTAAAGCTATTTCGGTCGTTGGACACTTATTGACGCTCTGAAATTTTACAAAATATTGTGACAATTATGGGGTTTTAGTGTGATCATCAATGCACAATATTCTAAAAGCATTTAACGGAACGGAATACACTAAATGAGTAATCATAATAGAAATACAAATATGCTGCGTCCTGAAAAGCTGATAACGATGGCACTTTGACAATCTACAAATTACAACATTTTGTTATTAAATACTTGCGTTGATCATAAAGCTCTCCAGTAACAATTCCTGATTAGCGATCGCATCTTTGTATATTTTATAATCCTTATCAAAATCTGGACGTCTGCAATAAATAAAATAAATTCCTAGTCTGTCGAAGCAGGTACCCACTGACTTTCCCAAACTTAAATTATACTTTCGACTGCCTCTGTGGCGCGCTGGGAGTGTATCCGACTGCTACGCAAGTGGTCGTAGGTTCGATCCCCACCCAGGATAAAACTTTGTGTGATGAGCACGATGGTTTATTCTGTGTCTGGGTGTTATTTATCTATAATATGTATGAATTTAGAAATATATAAGTATGTTTATCAGTTGTCTGGTTTCCATAGTACAAGCTCTGCTTAGTTTGGGATCAGATAGCGTTGTGTGAGTTGTCCCAAGATATTATTATTAAGATATTATTACTTGCCTGTGATCCAAAGCATCATACGTTTTCGTTGAAATAATTTTAAAGAATTTATTAAAATTCGTGGCATGTTCTTCAATACCTTCCAAATTTGATTTGTTCAATACATAATATGTAATATATGTTTGAAATAGGTCAATTATCTGAAACATGCCAAATATTAAAAATCTACAGGTTAGTTTAAAGGAAAATAACAAAAACCTCTGTGATGTTAAGCATACAACATGTGCTACTCCAACTTTTATTCTAGAGAAGGTAATCCATGTCTAGCATCTTACCTTTATCAGTCTCTTGCGGAAAGTTTCAAATTTACCAAAAATAAACATTTCCGAGCAATCAAATGGTCTTTCATCGGCCGCTTCAATCATCTCTTGTTGAGTCTCAGTATAACACTCACGATAAAAATTATACAAATTCATGCATAGCTACAAAATAAAATTCAGTTTCGTAAATAGATTCGTTTGGATTTATCAGATACAACACAAAAACAAAACCGAACTGTAAATTCTGCACAATTTCACGCCCCACCTTTGCTTTTTTGATAAAATTAAGTTTGTCTTGGTTCCAAATGGTCTTTTTTCCATTAACAGTTAAGTAATCCATACACATGTTTAATATCTGATTGGTCACTTTGACCAACAGCGCGGATATTTGCTTCGTTGTGTTGTAATATCGAGACGTCGCAAATATCATGCGAATGGTATACAACAAACCCGGGATAAACTGCAGCATTGTCTCAGGATCGCATCTGGTTCCACAAAAAAATACTTTCACCATTATCAAATACAACAAGTGACCGATAAATAAGACAGAAATGTTTACAGGATAAATTGTTTGTAAGTAACTGAATTAAACTATTTTAATACCTGTACAATGGTTCACAGTATTTCTCTAGAGCATATAAGTATTTGACGTTATCAAAAGCTTCATTGTAATAATCAGTTACTTGGTTATCAAGTATCCTCCATTTCTGTAATGAATGTGTTATCTATGAGTACACATATTGGTTCCAACAAATCAACTGACCTAAATACCAAAAATATTCATGCCATAAAAATATATATTGTTTTCAGAACTGTGTCGGAAGTCTGAGGACTATCCAAACGGGAAGCAAACTCTACTTTTTCTTTTTGGCTGTCTTCAGACGTCCGCTCTACAAGTGTAATCTTTACTATGATGGATTATGCTAAGTCTATTTTATAGGATCTACTTACCTTTAGAAGTTTAGATTTAGCTCGTATTAAGGTATGAATGTACATCATGGTTGGGTCACTTTTAAGGTGCTCAATAATGGAAGTAAATGTGGTAAGCTGACGCCTCCAGTGATCCAACTCCGCTAAAGGGCCAATGTTAGATGGCTCCCGTCGAAGCTGTTGACTTTGTACTAATACCTAAAACATAAAGTGAAGTGAAGCTTTGTCAGTAACCACATCTGACATCCTAGAAAAAGGCATCTTCATAAAACGTGTCCATATCGCTATAAAGACTTGTTTTTACGACGGCTGCCATTCAACTGCATTTCAGGGGCAGCCGTCACTGGCTTTGTTTTGATCTTGTATAAACAGTTTTTCAAGCCAAGCCAACGCTGACTAACAGCGCTGGCAAGAATAGAGCACCTGTCTAATTTTCAACATAGTGACCTCCATAACTGATACAGATTATGACTAAGTTCTGCCTGTCGCCTGGAATTAGGAAAGACTACAAGATCGAAAACAATCTCTCAAGTCTACCGAAGGAAAGACACAACTCCGGTCTTAATATCAGCTGACAAACTCTGCGTGTATACTACATAGATTTGTGTCATGCCATTTGATGTGTGCCATGCACTGCAATGCACCCTTTATTCTTTCACTTTGTGATACGCTACAATGCAGGATGTCAAATGTCGTGCTTTTTTTCCGGCTAAATACGAATTAAGTCCCTAAACACCGGTTAAATACAACTAATGTATCATATTGGTAACACCGGTGGCATCTTATTGATTCTATTTAGTTAATATACATGAAAAGTATTTACCGTTGTTATCTGCTTCATCCATTGTTTCACAAAAGAACATACTTCCACCAATACTGCGGTTTTGGTAATAGCAACCTTCATTTTTTCCGGATCAGATAACTCGTCCTCATATAATGCTAAGTTGATTTTAAATCTTGTACAACAATCCAGATCCGTTTTCGTTTCTAAAAGAATTATTATGTGATAAAAGTTTCTAATGTTATGGTTGGTTAACCAATATTCACATAATAATAAAATAATACAGAACATAACAAATAATATAAATATAATGCATTATAACAAAAATAATTTACATATTTTGAATAATTAAATGGTTCATAATTTAGATACACACACGTTACACATCCCGAAAGTTTAAAAAGCCTAAGGCATAAAATCATAACCAGATAATTATTTAATTACATTCTTCTTTGAATCTTAATCTTTATTAGATAATATTATTAATGCGAGAGTGTGTATGGATGGATGGATAGATGTTTTATGCCAAACCAACGGAACAAATCTAGATGAACTTTGTTATAGTATAGTCTGGAATGGCACTTTTGTATGGTTCTCATACCTTTATTTGTTTATCTAGTTTTTTACGCGAATGAAGTCGTGGCAACCGCTACTTGTTTAATATTATAGCGGCTGTGACTTCACACAGAGTTTCACACATAATATACATGACGTGTAATCACACTAATCACACTAAAGTTTGTGAGTATGTGAGTGTGTATGTTTGTTACTTCTTCACGTCTAAACGGCTAGAGCGATTTTGACGTGCCAACGTCTTATAATTCGATGGAGCCGGCTGAACGCACGAAAAAACATGACTCATGAGGCGTTACCTCGCTCTGAGGCGTTCCATTTAAGTGCAAGCGAGAGCGCGGAACGAACGAGGCACAATCGGCCTCAGCGTTTGGCAGCGTTCGACATCTGTCTCTCTCCTACTTGAGTGAGCGATGCGTCTGCGTAGACAGCTGCTATACAATAATACATTTACATGTTTTCGTTAAAACTGTGTACATTGTAAAAATAAATAAATAAAAATTGACATAATTGTATTTATGCGTACAAATAAATGTAACTTGATCAATTAAATTGTGATTTCCATTTACCTCCTTCTCTATATCCATACAAAATATCTATCAAACAAATAAAATTAAAATTTTCTTTAGAAAAATGAAACCATTCCATTAGTATTTTCTTATGACGTTGTCACGTTCAACTATCGTCAGTGTACCTGCATAGAATACACACGAACTTCCTTGGAAACGACCATATCGACCATTGATCAAATTTTCTAGGCATAAAATTTGATCAAAATCGTTAGAGTCATTTTATACTAAAATTAGAATAAGTCTCACGTTTGCCTGTTGAAGTTGAAGTCAGTTCCATTTTCAGGTTTTTTATTTTCCTGGTCGGGCTGTACAAAAAATATTTTTTAAAACCACTTACTTGCAAGATAGTCAGTAAACAGCTTTATTTTAGAAATATAAAATTTAATCATTTCGTCACTCCTTGGATTAGGCGGGTTGAGATCTCCCCAACCTTTACATTGTTCAAGAGCGACAGAAAATACACGTTTCATAGTTTTATATACACCAGAGACTATGTTAGCGGTTTCTTGGGATATATCAAACAATACTTGGAAGTAATCCTGAAAACATGACAAATAAAACAAGCTGTTTTAAAACCGAAGGTAAAAACCGGGCAAGTGTATGTTGGGCCACGCACAATATAGGGTTCCGTAGTCCCCCCCCCCTCCCATCCGAATAATATGGCATAAGAAGTGGGTTTTCTGTGGTTTTTCTTTCATACTTACAACGTTATTATCTATATAACATTTTTCAAACGATGCAGATGTACGAAAATTTTGTTACTTCTCATTTGATCAGCTGTTACTAGTAAACTTGTAAAGCCTACTTAGCTGTGATAGTTTTTCTTTTAATTTAACTATATATACTACTACCGTGATTTTTTTCACATACCCAACATCAACCAGTTAGCTGTCAGGAGGGGGAGACACTTTACTTTAACAAAAATTTGTACTTTAAAGCTTAATATTTTCCAAACGGATCCCTAAATCTAAAAATCAACTGTCCAACTCCGAAACGTTTTTAAAAGACCTATCCAATGATACCCCACACGATATACATACACAAGGTACCCTAAAAAAAAAAACAAGATTTTATTCTTCCACTTTGTCTTTGTTTGCGTAAGTAATATGTGTATCCATACAAAATTACAGCCTCCTAGCACTAACAGTCTCTGAGCAAAGGTGCGGACGGACGGACAGACATGGCGAAACAAAGGGTTCCGTTTTGCCATTTTTACTACGGAACCCTAAAAATGCTACCTTTATTTTATTGCACTAGCTGCCCCACGCAACATCATCTACGTCAATTTTTGCCGTTTTTGTAAAAAATTTCATTGATGCTCCGCTCCTATTGATCGTACCGTCATGTTTTAAATTCTAAACTTGTAAGCGCGCCGCGGACTGATAAAGATTACTATACCCTTCCTCGATAAATAAACAAACACACTAATATCCAACACTAAAAGAATTGTTAAATTAAAACCAATAGTTCTGGAGATGAGCGCCTTCAACCAAAACAATTATTTTAAAGATCTAGCAATGTCTGGATGCCTTTGCCATTAGGCTACCGCCGCTTTATTGTTTTCATTGATTAGTATATAAAAAAATAACCCTAAAGATAAACCTAATATACCTGTACAAATTAAATTGTTTTCCGTAACCACCTATCATTTTGCATATAAAAATAGGTAAATATATCTTCCTTTCCTTGTCACTTGTCTTTCAACGGACCCTTTTCTTTAGACTATTTTCGAAAGAAACTCTTCTTTGGCTACTTACCTACTACCTAATAATAAGCAATAAGGTATGTTAACTTACATCAGAAACATTTTTATAATCGACAGCTTTATTGGTAATTCTATACATGGCAACACATTTGCCTTTGGTGCAAATCGTAGAACAATCAGAGATATACGTTCGATCAATTGCACCTTTTTGATTAGGAACAAAACGGCCAGATTCTGTAAAATGAAAATATATTAGTAAAGTTGTTTATTTTAAACTAGTACCTAACAATTATTGTATGAAAAAATTGCACACGCTTGTAGGGTAAAAATACAGTACAGTGTTACGGACGGACAGACAGAGAGACAGACGGACATGACGAAACTATAAGGGTTACGTTTTTGCCGTATAGTTTTGCGACGTTCAATTGCTTCTCGACGTACACTTGTTTTTGTAATCTGATAGTAGAAAATATACCAACAGTAAAAAAGTAGTGAAATAGGAAACAAGTGCGAACATTGGAATTACGAGTCAATAATCCGAACTCCTAAACCGATATTAGTGGGACTAATGTATATTCATAATTCATAGTGAAACCACGACCCCAAAACTTGCCCATGAGGCCGGTACAGTAACTCTATTTGGTCTGTAGACGGCGTTTGGCTGTGGGTGGGACATTCTAAACTCGTCTTATTAAATTCTTACCAACATATTCTTTTCCGTATCTTTGAACCCACATCACCTAAAGTTGCACAAAGTTTCTTTTTCTTTAACTACAGTAACTTCCATTCGCCGCAGAATGTACAAAACTTAAAATGAGCACGGCACGCAAAACTTCACGTATTTTCACACGCATAAGCGGAACTAAGAAAGCGTGACAGCATGCAGTTTGCCGCCTTTTTTACAATCTCCCAAGCATGCGCAAGACGAGACGTAAGATTGTTTTTTTTTTAAATTTTAGTTTTAATTTTTTTTTTCGATAAGGTTTTGACACCAGACAAATAGTAGGTATTCCAATGAGTTCAAGAAATATTTTTCGCGGGGTTGATTGGTCACTATTTATCTATTAGGGTGCGTTTCCACTGGTGCGGAGGGGAGTGACTGTTGTTGGTGTTTGCTTAATTTTTTCCCGTTTTTGCAACATTTTTCATTGATGCTCTACTCCTATTAGCAAAAGCGTGATGTTTTAAATGACATTCACAATAAAGTGGTTTTATATTGGTACAAGAATTTTCAAAGTCGGTTCAGTAGATCCAGAGATTACCCCCTACACCCTCACAAACTCACAACATTATAAAATTTATCTCTTTATAATATTAGTCTAGAAGTACAGATTTGAAAGTCCGCTCAACTCCAATCCTCTAAGCTACACATACTCTGTTTCCACTGACGCAGAGCAAGTGTAGTGGAGCGAAGTGAAGTAGAGCTTAGCTGAGCTTCCCTCCGCTCTACTCCATTCTGTTCGGCTTGGGGCCGTGTTTATATATTTTATTTAAAGTCAACTCAGCTTCACTCCACTCAACTTCACTCCGCTCCACTTCTGTTTCCAATGACGCGGGGAGGAGATTTTGAGCATTGTGATTGGTTAATTCACCCAATAATACAATTAGTAGAAACGCAGCCTAAAGAACTCTACTAGGACAATAGGCTGAGCAAAGCAAATTCTCTTCATAATAGCAGATCGGTAGGACATACCTACCTACTATGTAGGTACTCGTATTGTAAGTATACCGAAGCGCCCTTTACACGTAAAGTTCGGAACGCGGGAAACAACATGCGTCACTCTATACTTAATAAATCTAAATGCACAGGGCTGACAATTCGAACTGGCATGTTGACACAAGTGATTTTTTGACAGTTTAGAGCGTACATCACCTGTGACCTTATAAAAAAAAATCGATTTCATATATGTAAGATCAACGTAATCTCGTATTTAAACATGTAAGATTCGCCAGTGTTCCAAACCTTGAATACAATCCTTTCCGACTATTAGCACGACAGTTTGATGCGCTGTCAAAAACGCACAGATCCATCTGCGGTCTGGAAGCCAGTTTCAGATGCGTGGTCAGAACTTTACGTGTAAAATGCACTATTGGTTTTAAAAATATTATTATTATAATGTGTTACCCATTTTAACAGGAGGAAGGCTTGCATCACATACGATAATGCACTTTCTACTGCCCTCGGCGACAGCACTGTCTAACAAATCAATATGAATATCTGCGTCATATACACCTTCCTGCAATAAGTATGTCTTTAGTTATGTGATAAACTCAAGACCGATGCCTGTATCAGATTCGTTTCTTACCAGAACATACTCAGGTGACTTATTCAGTATGATAGCTGCATTCTCTAATAAGAACCTGTGTTGATTCCTAATGCGGCCTATACGGCTCCCGCGAGCTTCTTTGGCTTTAGCCTATAAACGAAATTACGCATTATCTACTTATATCTATTGGAACAATGAATATGTAAGAAGGTTTTTACTTAAAACATCAGAGAGTTAAAAAATATCTAAAAAAAATAAAACAATATTTAATTAGTTATCCTGTTTATTTACTTGCTTATCTTTGTAAGACTCATGTGCTAATGCCACAGTGCTCATAGACACTTTGCTTTTTCTTTGAATACCCTGAATACGGGAACCGATATCCAGTATAGCATTCAGCGCTGTTCTGTCAACTTCGACGCGGTCATCCGGTCCAACCTGCATTCTCGGACGTGACTTCTTAGCTCGCCTTTTAAGCACTTCACTGTTCTTCATGATGCCACCGTAACCTGAACCTACGCCACCCGCGGTTGGAGTTTCCCCCTGGTATGACGCATGCTCTTGCCTTGAAGCTTGTGCTTTTTCAGCGTCGGTCTTAGAATTAAAAGCATCCTCTGGAGGAGCTTCTTCATCACCCCCGGCCATTTGCAAAGATATTATCAGCAAAAAATAGCTAAAAAACCTTAAACTCTCGATGGACACTATTGTGTACAAACTGATTTGTAAGAAAAATCGCTGTCATTTCTATATTCAAAATAAATAGGTATTAAAATTTAAAACCAAACAAAAACGTCAACCAATGGCTGCCAGTCAGTCAACCAACCTACCTTGGTCATGGACCTTTAAGGCTGGCCGCAGACGTTCGGTTTCCTGATTAGGATTCCTGATCAAGAATTCAGATTCGGATTCGGAGTGCGACTAGCACGTACGTTCGGTTTTCTTAGAATTAGATATTTTATACGACCAGTACTTACGTATAACGACGCTTTCGTGTAAGTACTTTATCAGATGAATCGTCGTTATTGGGTACATCCGTAGAATACTCAGAGATGAACAGAGAATCAATTGCGTCCTCAGCGCCGGTGTAGTTAACGAACCACCTCCATAGTGTTCCATACTTAACCTTCTGCAACTGTCGTGGTAGTCCACTGGATACCGCATATCATAAAACATGTACTGCCATTTGACTGCCTCTGTGGCGCGGTGGGACTGTATCCGACTGCTACGCAAGAGGTCGTGGGTTCGATCCCCACCCAGGATAAAACTTTGTGTGATGAGCACGATGGTTTATTCTGTGTCTGGGTGTTATTTATCTATAATATGTATGTATTTAGAAATATATAAGTATGTTTATCAGTTGTCTGGTTTCCATAGTACAAGCTCTGCTTAGTTTGGGATCAGATAGCGTTGTGTGAGTTGTCCCAAGATTATTATTATTATTATTATTATGTACTTATTACGCCGTTATTTTTATAAATACGATACTCGTGCATTCAGTACCTTATTAATTTACGTGTGTACGCCGGCGGTGAGCCGCAAGTGCTTGTGGTTGGTGTATAATACTCTCTGCAGTGGTTGGGTTTCTACCAAGATACTACGTCAGTGGGTTAACGTCAGTTTCTGGTAGATTACTATGATAGTAAAACCGTAAAACATCCATATTGTTTTCTACTACTCAACAGTAGAATTGTTACTTTTCTATTTTTATTTACGTTGTTTACTTCATTTGTATTTATTTTTTAGATATTCAACATTTTAAAAAATAAAATATAATAAATTACTAAAAATCTAGGCCAATTAACAAGGAGGTTCAAACTTTTGAAAGTAGTGACCAACAGATAGTATCAAGCATGTGAAAATAGAGATAACATGATGAGAAGGAATACCTTTATAACATTTTATGCCCTGTGAGCTAGTCTGATGTACAAGCTATAACATTGCAAAATTTCATAAAAATTGGTTCAGTAAATTTTGTTAAAAAAATAGGAAACAATCGTCGTAGTTCACGTTATATTAGTAGTAACATATAATATTATATTAGTATGTTAAATCAATGTTTAAATATTGTAAAAAAAATGTGGAAGTTTAGTTAAATTTAATAACAAATAACATTTATGCAAAATTCACAAATAATGTGGATTATTTTAGGATATTTTTAGGGTTCCGTGTCCAAAGGGTATAACGGGACCCTATTGCTAAGACTCCGGTGTCCGTCTGTCATCAGGCTGTATCTCATGAACCGTGATAGTTAGACAGTTGAAATTTTAACAGGTGATGTATTTTTGTTGCTGATATAACAACAAATACTAACAAACAGAATAAAATAATTAATTAATTAAGGGGCCCTTACAACAAACGTGATTTTTTTGCTCGTTTTCGACACACACACACACACACACACAGGTGCTTGAAATATTCACAAAATGTTATATAGTAGTAAGTTATATTATTCACTTTGTTGGCGACGCGAACATTTAATTAAAAAACATTTAAGTAGTTGTGCATATTTAATGTATATAATTTTAAAAATAGTATTAAGGAATTGTAAATATAATTAGAGAATATTGGCACTTTATTTAAATAAATGGATCGTCGCTTGAACGTGAGTCCAGAACAGGGGGTGAAACATCGCGCGGGAGGCGGGAGCCGCGCGCGGGAACATTCGGCAAAGAGTAAACTAATACATTCGGCTGCATTCGGCATTCGGCATTGCATCGGCTGGACGCACGCTCGGTTGTGACGCATTTGTAAATAGAAAAACTTGTTTTAATCCAGTACTTGTCTGCATATTATCACCCTGTAGTCTACACACTTCAAAAATATATAATTAAATTGAAATAAAATTAATATTTAAGGGGGGCTCCCTACAACAAACGTGTTGTTTTTCAATATTTTTTTCTCTAATTTAGCATGTAATTCATATAATAAATTAATATACTATATACACAGATGAAAATAATGATGTTTTAATCATAATGCATCATTCTATGATCAAAAATTGCCTTAAAATGGGGTCTAAAATATCATTTTTATTTCCTGATCTGATGGTTGAGGTTAAGGTTTTTTTCGTGAATAATTATTTATTTTCAATTTTTCACCAAAACATTGCTGGTGTTTAAAACTAAAAAAAAGAATGAATGAAATCGGTAAAGTCGTTCTCTAGCTATCTCATGACCAAGAGAAATGGGCATTTGTTTTTGTACATACTTAAAGATATAGATATACATAGATTATGTTTATATACTTATACATATACATACATACTACTCTACAACTACATAAAAATTGTAGAGTCTGTTTGTAATGTCATAATAACAGCTTTTTACTAAATACATAATGAAAGTATATACGATACTTTTATCAAAAAGCAATTTTAAAGTTTTGTCTGTCTGTCTGTCGGTCTGTCTAACTGTTGGTACCGATTTTGACGGCCCTGCCACAATTGCAACTTGTTAGCAATTTTGTTAACCAATATAGCTCAGTGTGCCTATTTGCAACATGGGTATATGTTGCAAATAGGCACACTGAGCTATAGCGGCAATTTCTTTGTGCAATACATTGCCTAGTGTAGTCTTTCAAGATTTAGCAACTCGATTGCTGAGGAATTATCAACCGACTTCAAAAAGGAGTAGGTTGTCAATTCGACTGTATTTTTTTTGTATGTTTGTTCACCGATTATGCAAACGCAGCTGGCACGATTTGAAAAATATTTTTTTCCTTCCAAATTGGTCCCATTGTCATCAGATCACGATCTGATAATGGGATCCAGGAGAAATCAAGGAAACTCTTAAAATATTAAAGACAAACCTACAGTGATTTAGATATATTTCATAGTGATTCGTGCATTCACTCTTAAAAAGCACCAATTGGTGAAGTGGAACTGATGATGAAGATTACAAATAAATACCTATAACGCAACTAAAAAGCAAAAAATAATATACCTAGAATAACAAAAACAAATTATACATTTTGAAGTTGGTGCCATTATTTGGCACCAACTTCAAAATTTTTAATTTGTTGTAACATAAAGACTACAGTACTAAGGCAGCAACTTCAAAATGTTTAATTTGTTTTTGTTATTCTAGGTATTTGCATTTCGAGTAGGTATATTATTTTTTGCTTTTTAGTTGCGTTGTAGTAGGTATTTATTTTTGAAGTCGGTAATATTTTTTTGTAAAAAAGTTTTTAACAGGATACAACGTTTGAAATAATACTATTTTGTATGCATGGATCCGTCTATACTTCGAGAAACCGTAACTAACCTTGACAATAAACTGCTATATAAACTTTCCAAACTTCACAGGGATGTCCAAAAGTAACTTCGAGTATTTGCTGAATACAATATTAAACCAAGGATCAAAAGGAAAAAAATATGCGCCTATAGATATTGCAGTAAAGTCAAAGCGAACTAAATCATTTGCAATCTAGCCCACTAGATATTGAATACTTGCAACTGTTCTTGGCGGATTTCAAGTTTTTACTGAAATATGTTTTATACGTTGTACTTATCTGTTTATTACCCGACTACGGCAAAGCTAGGAAGGGTAATGTTTCTAGGTATATAATCATGACTCTTATAATATACTATTGATTTTATTTGAAGACATTTTTTTTTTTAATTTTTATATCGTTTGTATTTGACTATTTATACTATAAAATTTCGCAACATTTCTTGCAGCAGCTCTTCTTTGGATACCATTTATCGAACGTAGTTCTGTGGTTCTTGTACATACTTCTCACTTGTTTCTTATATGGCTGTCTTAATCTTCGTTTTGCACCACGTTTGGAGAGCCTGTCGTATTTTGCGCCTACAACACTGCACGTACAGTGCGTCCCACGGGGAGTAATAGCAGCCATAGCACTTGGACATCTCTTAGCTTGTTTTCTAGTTGCTTCAAAACATTTTTGAGGATCCGGACATTTATAAGGTGCGTGTCTGCACTTGTGTACAGCGCAAGCGGGTGCCGAACTGCATCTTTTTATATTATTGCCAATTGGTTGGGCAACGGAATCCATAATGATAAAAAGCCTAACGCATATTTATGTTTTGAACTGCTTTTACTTGTAATTATTTTAGCAGGTAAGTTTTGACTGAAAGCACATGTCTAAGCGTAGCTAAATTTACCGTTATTATTTACCGTAACGGACATTTTTTAGAGATTTCAAGCATACAATAGAAAGAGCACTCGTTGCTCTATCAATTGTAGTATCCGATAAATACATACTAATCTATGAATTGTACTTATTTAAGCTTGAAATCTCTCAGACTCTCATTTTATATCAGTCACCCTTGACAATAAATGTCATACATAAAATGTTCGATATCCTAAAAAAAGGTTTTAATTTAAAATAGTACATATGTTATCAATTCGATAGATACGTAAACGTAGTGATACGAAATTGCATGATATTCACATAAAAGATGTTCTATTAAACCTATCTACTTAGTAGGTTGCGTAAAAAGCCGACATGTTAATGTTCTAGCTCTCAGATTACCTCAGATCAAATTTGATCTGAGTTCTAGCAGGTTCTAGCTATAACTAGCGCACCATTTTTCTCGGTGTTTCCGTTACAATAAATTTATAATGCTGATAATATAAATTTTCTACAGGTATAAGTTGGCGGAGTACCAATTTAAACCTACACAACAGCACTGTTATGTTTTACTGAAAAGTCTACTGTACTTTTATATAACTAATGTATTTAAAAATTAAATTTTATACTTTATTATTATTATGTTAAAAACCTAAGCACGGTAAGTCGTGTCTATAATAACTAGGGTATTTTTTTTTTACTTTTGAATCATTAATAATCAGGTCCTCCTGATTATTAACGAATTGCTTTAAAATCGTAGTCGAAAAGTGGATGTGGGTTCCTACCCACATCCACTTTTCGACTACGATTTTAAAGCAATTCGTTAAAACGGTTAAAATGAGCTTTGTAAATATTTAATTAAAAACATTTTATAACTTTATTATTTGATAATAATAGAAATAAATAAACAATATTGAATTGAAACCTACTTTTTTATAAACAGTACATAAATCGTGTATTCGTAACAGTTTTCCCATTTAAACGGGAGAAAAAATAGAACTCTGCAAAACTCCCTCCACTATGTCCCTCAGTTTAAGTTTTAACTAAACTAAAAAACTAAAACTGAGGGACAGCGGCCTGCCAAAAGAGTACATTTTTCTACTGAGTAACAGTTTAGAGGGTAACTACTTCCTCTACCGTGGACAGCACTACCTCCCCTTGAGATCAAGAAGTATAAGAACTTCAACCGAGAAGATGGATACCGGCTCTCACCATCTTGGAACCCTGTCATCAGCAAGTGCAATCGTAGCCGTAAAGACACCGCACCTCACTGTAAAGACGTTGTAGGTAAGTGTAGTGTGTAGAAGTACCGACAGTACAAATTATCAAGACCAGACGAGCGACCCGTGACTACGATCGGTGCAATTCGATCGAAACGTCGGGTAAATAAAAGGTTCGTCCCTTTAAATAATTCACGCGATTAAGTCCCGAAATATATCTAATAAGTAATCAAAACTACCTACCTTTTTTTAATATGCAGTCCACACTCACGAGAGTCCGCTTGCTACATAATCATGACTCCCAATGCTAGGAATACATTTATGTGGTGTGTCGAGGCCGTAGTCCGTCACTCACGACAGATCACGCTGCAACACACCACACACAACACAATAGTACTCGTATGTTTCTGCCTTTAGTGTGACACAAGACTTGTGTACAGTCATCGACATAGAGCAACACTCCGGCTGGCCGGTGGCCCGTGTTGCTCTATGATCATCGATAAAGCCATACACAGTGTATATCGATGAGGTACATCTCTTCTCTTTATTCTACTGTCTTAATTATTTTCTCTGTGTTAATACTATTTAATTCAAACCATTTCAAACAAATGTAATTTAATGTCGCATTAGGAAAAAAATCTAGGCTTTGTCCTTTTGTTAGAAAACCTAGTTGTAAGTAGGTAGGTACTTAATAAATATTTTAATAATATAAAAACTCATCTTTTCATATTTTTTCCTACCACAAATAACTAAATCATCTTTATCAGCAACAACATTGTATAATATAATTCTCAACGATTCCATGACGTGTTAGCATTTTTCACGAGAGTCATTTTAAAGTTTGATATTCAATATGAAACTTAAAAATGCCTCTCATAAAAAAAATAGAACATTTAAAACAATCGTTGAAATTATTAAAATGAGTTGTTGCTAATAAAACCTACGTAAATGTCTAGCATACCATACCGCATGAATTATATTTCTGGAAACAAAATTCACGCATTGTCCTCTGTCAAAATCAAAACGGTTTGTTTTTTTTACACTGCAAGAGGATCCTCTTTTTCCGTAGTATTAGCAGGTTCATTATCACTCCGCAGTTTAGGTATATTCGGGCAGCGCGCTACTTTAAGGGGCTAATGGCAGTGGGCTGTCTCTCGGCTTGTACGACAATCAAGGGTCACGTCGCGCTCGCGCATACTTGAAAATATTTTTTTTCAATTTTTCGACACATGCAACGTCTTAAAAGGCTAAACGTCAATTTAATCCATGTAAAATATATTGCTGTGTTTACGGATATCTGAATAAAACGAATAATGAACCAGAAGTATCATTTTTCACAATTCCACTGCGTCATCGAAGTACCTACGTGTAAAAGCAGCGGCGGCAACTGGTCTTTTTTTTTAATTCCTTAGGTCCTTATGTACTTAGTAATACTTAGTTAAAATAAAAATCCTTAATTAGTTGTTCAGAAATAATTTATGGAACAGGATAGGATAATGTTTACAAAGGAATACCTACACCCGTGGAAATCGAACACACGACAGTTGGATTTTGACGTGACAACGTCTTATAAATTGGTTTGCCGGGTGACACTTCAAGAAACTGCGTTACGCTCCGCTCACGTTATGCGCTCACAATGAGAGCGAGTGAGAGGCACGCGTCCCTTCCACTCGGGCATGGTTAGCCCGCCTAAGAGCGAGAGAGACAGACATAAAAAGTGAAAGGCACGCGTCCCGAATGAATATTCACATTAAAATTATTTTACCACTCAAAGTCGTTGTCACGTAAAACTTTCGCCCGTATACCGACTTTACAGGCAACCAATTTTTTTTTTATGTTTATAATGCTAAATGTACGTTTGTAATGCTTAATCTACTTTATTTATCTTAAAACTAATAAATTAATTAGGTACAAAAACTGATCAAGTCTAGTGTCAACCCCGTGCGGACTTCGCAGCTCGGTCATAAACCTGTGGCGCGCAAAAAAAAATCACGGTTCGCGCGCGGTTATAAGTCTCAATTTAGCTTGCAGGTGGCGAGTTTAGGTATATTTTTATACCTAAACCTGACTTTTGTGAGTGAACGGAATGAACCTTCTGTACGTAGTACTATTACATAATCTGTGATTACTTACTAGTCAGTACAAAAAATGTACTCTGTGGTATTAATTTACTCTTTGATTTCAAACTTTCAAACTTTGAAGTTTGAAGTTTTGAAGTTCATTCAGATTTCAATGTAAACATTTCAAATTCGAAAGTTTAAACAAAGATTGTGTATAATTTATTGGTGTACATAATTATAATAAAAGAAAAGCCAAACTGGACAATAAATTTTTATTGTTAATAAAACTGTTCTACAAGAATGCGTAGGAATTGGCGGGGACGTTACAGGAACAATTGGTATCGAGGGAGAAACTATAAAAATAATAATGCCGACAATCAAAGTCAAGGAAATTCATCGGCGACTATAGGATCTTCAAGAGCACCAGCTAATCAGCTACCAATAGTATTGCCTGTTGGTACTGGAAACAATATTTGGAAGTTGTATTTTCCCACTGAAGGTAAGGAAACCAAGAAATAGTAATATTTTTTTGTAAGACAAAACTTAATTGCATTAGTATATACTGATAATATTGACACAAATATTGCTGAATGTCTCCTCTCCTAGACAGATTGCAATACGAATAATAATAATAAAATAACAAAAAAAACTACTTGTTTTAAAAAGTATCTAAGTAGGTAATTACTTACCTATTTATTTTCCAGAGCAACAATCAAAACCAGAACTAGCTACCCATTTAAAATGTTTCAAGACATACATTGAGAATAATAAGAATCTCTTTGATTTAGAGAAAATTGATAATACAAAAAGTGTTCCTCTAGATGTGGCAAATCTTACAAATGACAGTGAATTTATTAATGGCTGGCCAACATTTAAAACAGAGTTATTTGAATATCCTGACAGTACTCTACGTCTCTTAGAATATTGTCTACATCAGGTAACAATCAAAGTTGATTAGCAATTAAGCTGATACTTTCCAATACATACTATTTTCTTTTGCATGACTGCACAAGAGGTCATGGGTTTGGGACACTTTGTGTGATCTACAAATTGTGGTGCTGAGAATTTTTGTAAGTCCCCCATGACACAGTGCTTGTACGATACTGTGGGAGACATCTTTTAAATAAAAATACAGTACAATCAACGTATCTTGACCAGATTGAAGTTAGGTTTTTATCAATTTTGCACATGTCATGGAGATGCGACCCTAAAATTACTTACGAAAACGATTAATAGATTAAAAATACTAACAACATTTTAATTTAACAATATAAAAACACTATTTAAATGCGTTCATAAAAGTTTAAATTTAGAAAAGTTACAGTAAATAATAAAGAAACTTTGAAAAACAATTTCTTTACCAAAATAATCACAAAAAAACATGAATTAGTAATACTAATTATGACAATGTAATGCGTAATCGCATCTCTAATCCTCTTGGTTTAGTTACCACCCCCGCCCCCCACTTCCTGTCACCATTTACTTCCAAAAAATGCATCTGCGCAACCACTTGTCGCCTACTTCAGTCCGGCCTAGTTACGTTGATCCAACTGTAATAGCCTGTTAATTGATTACAGACCTCATTAGCTAATATTAGATTTATCTATATCTTTATGCTGTGGCTAGATCATAGAATTGATCATTTATGATGTGGCTGATCAGCTCAAAAGATATTTGTAGACCCTAACTATTAAGTAGCTTGTTGTATATCTATATTTTCTCTGCATTTTGTGTATATAATGTATATCCAATTTAATATTGAGTTACCTATCTATTGCAGACATTTAAGTTTGAATCTAAAATAAAAGTGAGGATTTTAAATCACCAACCAATAATTCCTATAGCAAATTTAAAAGTAAATTATTTTGGTAAGTAAAAAATTTATAATACAACAAAAAACGTTAGTTACTAACGTTGATTTCCTTCAAAAAACTAAACCAATCTTTATGGAGCTTCTTGTAATTCGGCATGCCTATCACTGTACATTGTCATGCATGAGATTTGTTATTTGTCGGATTACAAGCTACACTCCTCCAAATAAATCCGGATTATAGGGGGACTGTGGCAGTACTCTATAATCCAACAAATTCGATAGTCCGACAACATCTTGCAAAAAGTTTGTCGGATTAACGCGGGTCCACTGTACTAATATCTACACGACAATGTTTGTAAAATGGTCACCCATGTATATACCGAGTGGTTATGCTGCTCGATCCGCTTGAGTGCCACTGAGTCAGGAACCCCTCAACAACACAGGCTACTACTGTATATTACTGTACTAATTTCAGGTAAACTTGTAACAATCAAAGGAACAGTGATAAGAGTAGGAAGTGTAGGTCTTATTTGCACTTCTATGGCATTTGAATGTTCCAGCTGTCACAATATTATAGCTGTTGTTCAACCACAAGGAGTATTCACAGGTATTCAGTATACTTACACTGTTTTGTGTGTCATATTCCTTTATGCTTCCTTATGTACATTTCAGCTAACACAAAATTTTATTAATCTAACACGGAATTGTGTCATACAGAATAATATTATGAAAACAACTCAAATAATACTGATGGCCGATAGCTACCAGTATCATAGAAGCGGCGGTAGCCTAATGGCTAAGGCATCGGTCTCGCAATCGTGAGATCGCGGTTTCGAATCCTACCCATTACACTACCGACGTGAACCCACTCCTAACACGAGCCTTTGAGCTTAGCTGGAGGGGTTAACAAGATTGCTAGTAATGTGGGACTCAATCCCACAAAGCTAGTTATCATTAAAAAATATATATATGTTTCCTTTCAAACGCTCCAATGCTAGCATGTGTTTGATTTTACAGCACCAGTTACCTGCACACATTGTAATGGGGGATCAAAGTTTGAGCCCTTGCAATCATCGCCTTTCACAAGCACAACAGACTGGCAAGTTGCTAAAATACAAGAAATTCAGTCACAGGTACCTGCATAAAACATTTAATTTTTTACAAACTATAAATTACGATGTCATTGTCCCAGAGCCTAAGGAAGTTTTGCAATGGTCATGTTTTCCATTAGTATCTCAATACAAAAATGTAAGACAATGGTAGGCAGGGTTTATGCCCTGGGTCTCCCAGGAAGGTTTACGAATAAACAAGTCATACAATCAAAATTTATGAATCTTACAAAGCTTTATCTCACAAGTACTTACTTGCACAGCTGTCGTACATTTTCCTGCTGCACCATCGCCGAGGCAGTTGAGCAGAGGCGAAGGGTTAAATTTTTTCTGAGGTAACCCAATACAAAAATATATCTTCCTGGTGCAATCCAAAGGGAAGCAGAAAGTAATGGTGTTCTAAGGACCCTCCGCCACTGCAGTCGAGATATCATTCTCGAAGACGAGGCTTTAATAACAAATGTGACATTACAACTTAGGCATACACACTACAGATTTCTATTGCATTTGGCAGACGGTACTCTTTTTATTGGCGATACGGCCACGTAATGGGTTTATGTATAATTAGATGTTAACTTAAGAATTAGTGACTTAAATTTGACTCATTTAATAGACTAGCTTACCCGCGCAACTTCGTATGGGTAAATTTTTCCCGTTTTTGCAACAGTTTTCATTACTGCTCCGCTCCTATTGGTAATAGTGTGACTTCCTCGATAAATGGGCTATCCAACAGTTAAATATTTTTTCAATTCGGACTCGTAGTTCCTAAGTTTATTGCGTTCAAACAAACACTCTTCAGCTTTATAATATTAATATAGATATATTCATCAGATACAATTTTTCGTGATTATGTTTCAGAGCTTATCAGGGACAATACCTAGAAGTGTGGAAATAGAACTTCAAGGAGATCTAGTTGGCACTGCTTGCCCAGGAGATGTGCTGTCTGTAACGGGTATTGTGCAAGTAAATAATATAAAAAAACCCAATTATAACTATTAATGAGCCTAAAGCACCGATTAATGAAAAACAGTGTTTCCTTTAATTTTTTCAATGCAATATAATATTGAATCATATTATTTTACTACACCCTCATATTGACAAACTGGTGATAATCAGTAAATTCCGTAAATGATGATCTATTATCTATATTGATAATCACTACACACATACACAATGAATAAAATCAATTACCTACTTAAAATAATTTTGAGTAAATAATTTAATTTGATTCAAGCGCAGATGGGGTACAGGAGGGTGCATTTGCATTAACACGGTCAAGCGCGACGGGGGGCAAGTGCAATTTCATTGACGCCAAAACGATGCCCCCTAAAGCCGTGTCTGGGGCCTTACCCGCTTTCTTTGAAACGAACATTCTATAACGAACAAAATTTAAACGAAGGTTCGAATGGTAAGCTACTCTAATTCATTTTCCAATACACACACAAATTTCGTATTTCATGGTCAATTTTCGTGAACGAATGGATTGGATTATTGTTGCTAGCTCTAGATTTTTCTGTTTCTTTTAATTTATTCTTCAAATGGCAACACTAGTATTTTAAGAGCTAAAAGTGCCTTGTCGATTTGTCGATTGATTGATATCTTAAAAAATAGGTCTTTTTTTCCCTATTAAACTATGTAAACACGATCAAGATTGTTAGTCCAGAAAAAAAGTAATCAGTACTCAAAAATATTAACATTTTACGTTCCGTCTTACTTATGAAATACCGTTTCTCTAAATTCGTATCAAAAATGTAAAAAAAATGTTCTCTATTGTTTTTTTGTGTTCATTATTTGAATATTAATTAGATTTTAGTTTTATTTGGCCTTCATACAACATCAGTAATTAAAAATAATATATTTTTATATACGATCAATTTCATAGGAGAAACGGAACGTCCTCTAACGTTGTGACATTGTCAAAAAAAATCTTCAAACCAATTTCATCAAACCATTAGAACTTGTTCTGTTTCTTTTTGTTTCTTTGTATTCTAGCAAAGAGTATAATAATTTCCAATCGATGAAAGTTGAGCCATTGCCATGGGTACATGGGGTTGTTTCAGTGGAAAATACATAAACATTATCGGAGATAAATCGATATCACGATCTAGTACAAAATATGTACAAGAGTTTGATCTACAAATCTTTGATCAGCAATTAGATATCTCCATTCACAGTAAGTATTGTGATTTTCCTTGACTGCATTGTTTAGTCGATTGTATATTTGTGCATTCAGATGATAGAACTTTCTTACCAAAAGCTATAATTACGTGAGGCGTACGTTTAAATTTACATAATTCATTTTCAGATGACTGATGAATACTACATTTGTGAGGTATTCGTTATCTTAGCCATGCAAGCTGTGAATTGTGATCGGAGTGGAGACTATGTTAGGAGTGTTGCGGTGTGCAAGTCCCTGTCCGTTGT
The DNA here is from genome assembly GCA_945859575.2 of Herminia tarsipennalis. Classification (NCBI taxonomy): domain Eukaryota; kingdom Metazoa; phylum Arthropoda; class Insecta; order Lepidoptera; family Erebidae; genus Herminia; species Herminia tarsipennalis. The sequence continues at coordinate 13,285,343 of OX243836.2, read as the reverse complement.
GGTCATAAGTATAGAAGTCTGTGTGCTATGTGGACTGTTGTGCTGAAGTGTTACTTAATTGGTTAATTCTAATCCAGTCACCTTGGCAGGATCAGCAGGTATGTTTACATGAAAATAGATTTTTTATTTATTCTTAGGGTTTTTAAAAATAAACTAGATAAGTTTAGTAATCCATTTTTAATATTGTGGTTTTACAGATATCACTGACTGATTGTTCATGTCAAGCTTGTTTTATGCATCTTAGAAGACATGTTATTTATAACCGGACACTTGATAAAGATCAAAGAAATATTGTTGCCGATGTTGAATCACAAGAACCGAATGCTGATATTGAGTTACAAATCGTTGCTAGTCAACTTGGCAATGCCAGATAAGGAACCATTGTTGAGCTAAATATTGAAATCAATTAAACTGCAATAAAAATAATCTGCTATTTTATTTGACTGTAAAATAAAATTGTTACCTCTCTTTTCCTATCCTGTGTATTCTCACTTTATTTATATGAGCTAGGCACTTTAGAAAGTACCTACTTAGTTATGTTTTACATAACTAAGTAGGTGCCTAGCTCAAAATTCAACACTGAACCTGCTGTAAATACTAACATCACAATCATTATATTATATAGTTGATTGTTCCCAATCGTCAGTGTCAGATTTATCTAGTCTACTCTTAGGGTTAGCTACCATCTTCCGTAGGGGTAATGCTTAAATGACTAATAGATATCTACTTAATATCGCTTTTAATCTACCAATTTACAGGTAAGTAGCAAGTACCTACTCATTGCGTATAAGCAGATACAGAATTAGGTCGGTTGTTAATTGTAGTGACAGTTAACTTCAAAATGTTATCATTTTAGGATCAAAATGACTCTATAAATGGGATTCGCAACTTCCGAGCTCATCGAGGCACTTCTCAATTTATTTGATGAGCACAAAAATCTAGCTCGCAGGAATTGATTATTAATATTTATTTGATTTCTTCACTTTTGACTGAGTGTCTTCAAAAGAGAAGAAATCAAAGAATTATTATTTCTTTTCTCACTCTTTTCTTGACTGAGTCTTACAAAGTCAAAGTCGGAAATTAGTCTGTAATTTCCTACAAAATCTAGGCAGGAAATTATGTCAATATATAATTAATTGCCGAAGCGATGGCGGTTTCTTCTACGCAATGAGCGTTCTTTAGGCTGAGCAGCTTCAATTAAAAATAATCTTCAGCCATAATAATTGCTTTTAACATAATTCTTAATAAAAATGTACCACGACGAAAATCAAACGGTAGCACTTTTGGTTTCGTCAATTTTAGGTTATAATTCCGAATAATTCACCTGTCAAATTCTAAATTTCGTTCGGTGCATAAGGAATTAGAGTAGGCTTAGAGAATTTATATGTCAAACAATTTTCGTTTCAATGAAATTCGTGAACCAATAGAATTGGGGTAGGAAAGCTACGAATATTCTATAGAAACTTTGTTTTTCGTTGAAATAGAGTAGGCCTCCTGATTCGAATCACTCATCGCTCCGACGATACAGATTGAATTTTAAGTTCTGTTCATTACTAATTCAAGATTTTTCATTTATTTATATAGATGTATATTAATATCTTAGGTTCGCGGTGAAAGCAAAGGCGGCGAGGATGGTAAAAGAGCAGCGAGGCTACTGCAACTTTACATAGAAGCAGTCTCCATTCATAGCCATCGAAACCTTAGTAATCCCACGTTGTCTTTCACATTAAAAGACTATTATGCTATACAGGTATTGAGATTTTTTTTAAATTTATTATTTCATTTCAAATTAAACATTATGAAATATATTTAAAGATATCTTAGGTACCTATCAAAACGTGTACATGTGTTTTAAATTACGACTGATTTTTCAGAAAGACTAAAATAAAATACACTGACGGACTCATAAACTGCATCAAAGTTCAGGTTTACTCTTAAAGGATTTTTTATAATAAGTATGCAAACTTTTTAGATTAAATTATATAAATATGGAAAGACTGGCTCGTAATCTTAAAAAAAAATGAAATTTAAAAATAGAACTGCGGTAAAACAAATGAATATAGCCGGGAAAAGAAAATTTACTCGTAGTATCAGATTTGCGTGTTATTTATAGCAAAGTTTTAAATTAATTCTCATTGATTTTTTTTGTTTGGTCAATTGAATTATTGTTACCAGCATAATTGTTGGGTTAGTTTTTTAACACATCGAGAGTTTTTGAACCATAATATGGATACTTCGTCCGAACAAGCGGCACAAATTGTAGCATTGGTGCGGGAGGGCTTGGATCAACGAACGATTGGTAGAAATTTAAATTTAAACCAGTCTACGGTTTGTAGAATATACAGAAGGTTTGTAGAGACAGGTTCTTACAGGAGGAGACGTGGTACAGGCAGAACTCGAGCAACCACAGGTCGTGATGACCGATTTATTGTTACAACTTCCCTGCGAAATCGTTTCCTCACGTCAGTTAACATCAAAACCGAGCTTAATGAAGTGCGTGGAAAAAACGTGTGTGCACGAACAATAAGAAGAAGGTTAAAGGAAGCGGCTATCACCCCTTTTAGACCAGCAAATGGTCCAAAGTTGTCTGCAGCTCACAGACAAGCTCGCTTAAGATTTGCGCGTCATCACCTGAATTGGACAGAAGAGCAGTGGGCCTCTGTATTGTTCACGGACGAGTGTAGGACATGTTTATATGGTGCAGATGGTCGCAGAAGAGTCTATCGTCGACGTGGGGAGCGATATGCTCAAAGTTGCATTGAGGAGCGTGTTCCTTTTGGAGGCGGTTCATGTATGGTCTGGGGTGGCATATCGATGAACGGGCGAACAGAACTTGTGTTCATAGACATGGTCCGTCAAAACGGTAATAGAGGGGGTTTGACAGCACATCGCTACATAACAGAGATATTAGAAGATCACGTGGTGCCTTACATGGGATTCATAGGCGAAAATTTTACTTTAATGCAGGATAATGCCCGGCCGCATGCAGCTGCACAAGTTCAACATTATTGCGAAGAGGTTGGGATACGTACAATGAATTGGCCAGCACGCAGCCCGGATCTTAATCCCATCGAGCATGTTTGGGACAATTTAAAAAGAGCTGTATATGCGAGAAACCCTTCGCCTACGACAGTGGCAGCACTAAGAACAGCACTTTCAGAAGAATGGGACAATATTCCGCAAGATCTTTTAAAAACCCTTATAAAATCTATGCGGAACCGATTAGAATCCGTAATAAGGGCACGTGGGGGTAATACACCTTATTAAAACACAAATAAACCCTTGCATAAAGTTTGTGTCTATTGTTAAAACCAATTTTTTAATTAAACAATTTTTCCTTAAACTTCTGTTTTTTCTTCAAAAAAGGTCTTAAGGTCCTTTCCAGTACATAAACTTAAACTTAAAGATATGATCCTACGCTGTTTTAAAGTTCACGAACCAATCTAGAGGTTTCAATTTAAATCTGTATAGAAAGTTTGCATACTTGGTTAAAATATTTATTTCAAAGTCGTCTATTACTTTGATGCAGTTTATAAGTCCGTCAGTGTATATTACACATACAATATGTATGTACTGTCCTTGGCTATTTCAAAGTATTTTTTGAGTATTTGTGAAATAGCATCATAATATAATAAATGCAAAACAAAATTCAGAATTAAAGAAAATGGAAATTCCATACTAAATTCACCAAAATGTTTTATTTCAGGAAATTCACGCGTCAGAGGATGTCTTCAGGCTACTAGTGCACTCACTTTGTCCCACAATATTTGGTCATGAGGCAGTCAAGGCGGGGCTCATTCTTGGGCTCATAGGTGGAACGGAATTAGAAAATGGGCCGAGGTCCAACCCTCATGTTTTAGTTGTTGGAGATCCAGGGCTTGGAAAATCTCAATTATTGCAAGCTGCAGCTCATGCTGCACCGAGAGGTATAGTTCATTTTATATTAAGAAAAACCGAGCAAGAGCATGTCGGACCATGCTCAGTGTAGGGTTCCGCAGCCGTTTACAAATAAATGCATTACATATGCAAAAATACGATTTGTATTGCGTATGTTCATGGCACTAAAACCCTTTTGTTGAAAATCGCAGTTTTTCGGCAATAACTCAATGACGGTAAATAATTCGATCATGTCGAAAATAATTTTAGTTTAAAGTATTATTAAGAGTACCTCTGTGATTTTTTTATATTTTTTGGTCACAGGGTTTAATAGATAAGGTGGAGGGGGTGACACAATTTATGCAACTTCTTTCGGAGCGATTATTTCCAAAGAAGGGGGGCACGCCCCTAAACATATTTTTTTTTTTTATTATTTAACTTTCAAACTAAGTAGCGGCTTCTACTAGGTACCAAATTACATCAAAACTATAAGGGTTCCGTTTTTGCCATTTTGGTTACGGAACCCTAAAAATAGAAATAGTTGTAATTATAAATGTCAAAGTGTGTCTGCCTGCAATCTTAATATTTGCCAAGAAGATTGACCCTATCCTAAGCAACCCACTGTACCGATTTTGATAACATTTGGAATGGAGATAGGTTAAGTGCCGGGAAAGGTTATAAGATAGTTTAAAACGACAACCGACTTCCGGGGCCACGGGCTAAAGCTAGTTTCATATATAAAGATGTATTACAGGTGTTTACGTTTGTGGTGCTTCGGCGTCGGCTGGTGGTTTAACAGTAGCATTGGGTCGGGAGGCGGGGGGCGACTTCGCGCTCGAAGCTGGTGCCTTAGTTTTAGCTGACAAAGGTGTATGCTGTATAGATGAACTTGATAAGGTATTATTATTACTTTTTTGTAATTTTAAAGTATTTTTATGCTATTTTATACTAAACTAGCTGACCCGTGCAACTTCGTATCCGTCAATTTCCCCGTTTTTACAACATTTTTCATTGCTGCTCTGCTCCTATTGGTCGTAGCGCGATCTGATATAGCCTATAACCTTCCTCGATAAATGGGCTATCCAACAGTAAAAGAATGTTTTAATTCAGAGTTCCTGAGATTATTGCGACAAACAAACAAACAAATTCTTCAGCTTTATTATGTATAGATGATGAAGGAAAAATTGGCTCAGGCAGGATTCAAACCCGCGATCATAGGGTTGCCGTCCCGCCATTAACCACTGACCACGCCCAAGAACGTCCAATTTATCCTTCAAATATGTACCTATTATGATTCAAGCAATTGCAATCTTCGCTCGTTCTCGGGGACGCGGTAGATGGCATATTATTATATAAAATTACTCAAAAAGATATAGAATTAATAAACAATATATAACACAATTTTATAAACTACTGGTCTTTATTATTTTTTCTATATCTATCTACGCCAGGAGGGGGACCACGAAGGCACGTGCCCCTCCCAGCCGGTTGTTTTGCGTACCGAATTTCTTGTATTGTTTCAAATTTCTTTGCCAATTTGCCCCTCAAACGATGTTTTTCGGAGCACCCCCCCCCCCCCCGTTTCGGGGCACATCCCTCGTCGTGCGGGCTACTCACCGGTGTCCCTCCCTCGGCACTACCATCTGCTTCAGCTCACGATAAAAGACTTAATCACCATGTCAATCTTTGAGGCTCATCCAACTCCTCGTGTGTACGGACTTAAATCGAAGACTCGAAAGAACTAAGTCGTTTGAGTTAATGTAGTGTTAAGTGAGAAAAGAAGTGTCAGTTCTTTACATTTAAAACACAAGAACAACTTTGTTCTTGTGTTTTAAATGTAATAAATTTATCAGACATTAAGAAAAATCATATCGTGAATAATAATATTAACCCAAAGGTTAAATAAGTGTTGTTTAACTGTATATTCTGACTAGTTTACAAATTTTTAATGAAGCCGCATAATATGTACCTACCTACTACATAATGATATAGTACATCTACATGTGGACCGATACGGGCTGATGATGAAGATGACGACATAATGGTATCTTTTACAGATGACCGCACATCATAGCAGTTTACTAGAAGCTATGGAGCAGCGTCGTGTAAGCGTGGCTAAAGGAGGAGTGGTGTGCAGTTTAGCTGCCCGCGCCACAGTACTTGCCGCTGCCAACCCCGCGGGCGGCAGTTATAACAGGTAACGTAAACGTCACGTCGTTCACGAAAACTAGGTAGTTGACTACAGTAAAATAAGTTAGTAGGTTTTATAATATTCGTTCGCCAATTAACATGTGTTTGAATCTATAATCATAAAAAAAGGAATACTAAAAATAAATTATAGCAAACTTTGAATTCATAGTGTGCTATTGTCAACAAATTGCTACAGGGCTACAACGTTTATAGTTTTGATATCTATACTAATATTATAAAGTTGAAGAGTTTGTTTGTTTGTTTGAACGCGGTTATCTCAGGAACTACTGATCCAAATTGAAAAATTCTTTCACTGTTGGATAGCCCACTTATCGAGGACGGCTATAGGCTATATAACATCATGCTATGACCAATAGGAGTGGTGCAGCAATGAAAAATGTTGCAAAAACGGGGAAAAATAACGCATACGGAGTTGCGCGGGACAGCTAGTTTCTTATAAAGAGACTGATTTGACTTGACAGTCAACTACTCTATTATAGCCGTTGACAATATGTATTAGAATAAGCATTGTTGTAGATACGAGACATGTTGAGGAGGTAAAAGACAATTCTTTTTCAGGTCGAAAACAGTTGCAGAAAATCTTAAACTGAATTCCGCGCTTCTCTCAAGATTTGATTTAGTTTTTATACTATTGGACCAACCAGATGAGGTGATTATAAAGAAATAAATTGATGTTTTTCTTTTATTCTCATACATACACTTCTGACTTCTGTACACTTTTTTTTTGTTTTTTTTTTATAAATGACGAATCTCGCTGTAGGGTACAAGCCCTGTGTCGCGGGGGACTTTACAAACATACAAGTCACGGTCACAAAGTACACCCAGACCCGGAACAACACTTTGTGGATCACAAAAAGTGGTGTCCCGTGTAAGAATCGAACCCACGACCTCTTGCGTAGCAGTGGGACACATTCCCACCGCGCCACAGAGGCACTTAAATTGAGCCACCCTGACTTTGGTAGTGCATTAAGGAAAATAAGGCTTCCTTATTTTCAACGTAACATATCCCTAAAAAGGAGGCAGAGCGAGTCATCAATTTGGGTCTTTAACTAAATTGAAAAACAGGTACAATAATGTTTCTAATTTTTTTTTTTACAGAAAATTGATGCAATGCTATCAGAACACGTATTAGCTCTGCACAGTGGTCAAAAAGGCAAGCCGTCGTCATCCAAAGCAAATCTCAACGCTAGTATCAATACGAGCCAATGTGATAACGAGATTTCTCTCAGGTGATTTAGCTGAACATAGTTTATTTATTTAATTCCAATTAGGTACCCATTGCATGGTTACACCGAACGATTAAGATAACATATCGATTTACAATATAAAATAATAGGTTGCAATTTTTAATCATGTAATAATAAATGTGGACTGAGTTCCAATATTTCACGCTTAAGATTTAAACCTGATGGGTTTTTTCCTTAGCAATTCGATCTAAGCCATAAAATTTTGCGATACTCATAGAAATTGCTTGTATAATTTTGGCTTAAGTAAAAAAAGCTGATTTCATAACTATGCTTTTTGTATTGGGTTGACATGGGTTTGCCAAACTTCTTGGCAGTATATGATTAGGTATAAATGAGACAAAAGATGTAGTATAGTCTGGTTATAATTATCCAAAGGTGCATCTTATATACTAACGACTTCGTGTTGATAACAGATAGTAGAAACATTTAATAGATACTGAACGTGCGATAAGGAACATAATATTGTGATGTAGATTGTAGATACAGCACAAAGATATTGTACTGTAACAGTACACCCCCCTTTAAAAAAAAATTATGGTAATAGTGTTTACAATATAAATTTGACCTAGACCTTACTAGTTATTTGCTGATGTATATAAATAATAATGCTATTGTACGCGGTGGAATTTGATGACGCCTGTCATTAGTTATTTGCTGATGTATATAAATAATAATGCTAATGTACGCGGTGGAATTTGATGACGCCTGTCATTAGTTATTTGCTGATGTATATAAATAATAATGCTATTGTACGCGGTGGAATTTGATGACGCCTGTTGTGGTGTGATTTGCTGACGTCTGTAATTTTGACTTAGCTGTTGCACGAGTGTTTATTATTTTTTTCCGTTAAACTCTTCATTCTTCTGTCCAGTGTTTTCATTATGCCGTAAATTAGGATCACGCCGATTGTTAAAATAATCTGTCCCATTGCAACATTTCTTGTCCACCGTAAGTCCTCCTGGATCAGGTTACGGTGTTGGTCCGCTTCGTTTTGATTGAGGCAATTGTCCGTATTGTATGTTATCTGGTCCTTAGAACTTTGATTTCCCATTTTAGATGTCTTGTTGTTACGAGTAGTTGTGAATTAATGGTATATGTTAAGATCTATGTTAATATATATACGAATAGCTTGCTTATATCAGCGATTTTTTATAGACGTACTACTGGCTTTACTTTACGTCCCGATCGTGTAGTGTACGTGTGTGAATGCCTGTCGCAATCCTTTGAATCTGGCACGTAGTTTGATTCGTCATTGATCATGAAAGCTGGTTTCAATCTATCAATTGATATCACTGTCTCTTTATCCCTAATTCTAATGCAAAATGTTTTATCTGTTTTACTAATTACTGGGTAGGGTCCTTCATACGGCGGTGTCAGGGCTTTCTTAATTCTATCACACCGAACAAATACGTGTGAGCATTCTTTGAGTTCGGGATGCACAAATATAGCTTGATTGTGTTTTTTTCTTTTCGGAATTGATGTCATTTGTGTGATGTCCTTTTGAATTTGTTTTACAAACTCTTCGTACGTTGATAACTGTGCTGCTGATGACTCAAAAAATCCTCCAGGGAGTCGTATTGGCGTTCCATATGTCATATCTGCTGAACTATAACCTGTGTCTTCTCGCAAGCTACTCCGCAACCCGAGTAAAACTGTTGGAATTTCTTTTAACCAATTTTCGTTGGATTCTCTTGTCATTAACGCCGCCTTTAAAGTTCTATGAAATCTCTCTATCATTCCATTGGATTGTGGATGATAAGGTGTTGTCCTAATTTTATGTATTCCCAAAAATTGTGAGAGTGACTCAAATATTCTTGATTCAAACTGTCGGCCTTGATCCGTAGTAATGCGCAATGGACATCCAAAACGAGTAATCCATCCTTCGAAAAGTGTCTTGGCTACTGTTTCTGCAGTTATATCTTCTACCGGAAATATTTCGGGCCATGACGTACAACGATCTATGATTGTGATTAAATATCTCTTCCCTTGTGAAATCGGAAGTGGTCCGACGATGTCAATATGTAAATGTTCAAAACGTTGCGCTGTCATAAATGTACCAGGAGGTGATATCGTATGTCGTTGTATTTTTGATTTTTGGCAGGCTATACATGATCTACACCAATTATTGATATCTTTGTTCATATACGGCCATAAATACCTTTGGGTTATCATTTTTCTCGTAGTTCTTTTTCCTGGATGGCTCATACCATGAATGGTATCGAAAATTTGTTTGCGAAAATGCTTTGGTAAGTAGGGGCGGCTTTTTCCAGTAGACGTGTCGCAGGTGATGTTTATTGTGGAACCCGGAAGCGTAATGTTTTTGAATTTTAATCTTTTATTGTCATGTAATTTACTTAGTTCATTATCTGTTGATTGACATTTTTCCAATTCAGCGTAATCGATAGGTGATGGCACGTATATTTCCTCTATTCGAGATAAGGCATCGGCGGTAATATTGTCACGTCCGCTTATGTGTTGAATGTTGGTACTGTATTGTGAAATGAAATCTAACTGCCGGACCCGTCGCGGTGTATCGTTTGATGATGGTTTTTGGGAGACTGCGTATGTCAAAGGTCGGTGATCCGTAAATATTGTAAATTCTCTTCCCTCGATTAATCTGTGAAAATGTTTGACGGCCATGTATATTCCTAACAGCTCTCTGTCAAACGTAGAATATTTTTGTTGAGTTTCGCTCAATTTTTGTGAAAAAAATCCTAATGGTTCCCAATTGCGTCCGGATTTTTGTTGTAAAACTCCACCAACGCAAGTAGCACTAGCGTCGGTCATGAGCGCTAGTGATGCGTTGCGGGAAGGATGCGCTGTTAACACTGCGTTTTTCATGCTTTCCTTGCATTTTTCGTAAGCTTTGTCTGCTTCCGTTGTCCAAGGAACAGGTGAATTATCGTTCTTTTTTGAACCATGTAGATATTCGTTTAAAATTCTTTGATTTTCCGCTGCGCGTGGAATATTACTTCTGTAGAAATTGACCATGCCCAAAAATCTTCTTAATTCTTGAATTGTTTTCGGTTTGGGAAATTCCATGATTGCTTTGTAATTTTCTTCGGTAGGGTGTATTCCTTGGCTCGTTATATGATAACCTAAGAAATCTATTTCCCTTCTGAGAAATTCGCATTTTTCGAGATTAATGGTTATTCCATTCTCGTGTAAACGTTTAAAAACCGTTTCTAAATGCTGATAATGCAAATCTTCGTTGTCCGATGCGATGAGACAGTCGTCTACAAATATAAATACGAAGTTTAAATCTCTAAATAAGGAATCCATGAATCATTGAAATGTTTGTGCCGCATTGCGTAATCCGAAAGGCATTCTTAAGTACTCAAAAAGTCCAAAAGGTGTGATGATGGCTGTTTTTTCTATATCTTTAACAGGAATACAATGGTATGCTTTACGTATATCTATCTTGCTTAGTATCTTCTTATTTTCTAATATGTATGTAAAGTCAGTTAATCTTGGTAGTGGGTATTTGTCCGGTACTGTCGTGCTATTGAGCATTCGATAGTCTCCGCACGATCTCCACTCGCCATTTTTCTTTTTTACCATATGTAATGGGCTTGCCCATGGGCTATCTGACGGTCGGCAAATTCCGAGTTCTATCATATTTTGAAATTCCTTTTTGGCTATGTCGTATTTTTCTGGAGGTAATGGTCTTGCCCGAGCTGCGACGGGTGGTCCTGTAGTGATAATGTGATGTTCAATCTTATGTTTGGGCGCATTGCGGAGAGAGGACCCTTTCGTGATGTCTTCGTATTTGTTTAAAAGTTGCGTAATACGTGGATTCGTTCCCACTGCGATAGTACGAATTGTTTGTTGTGCCGCTTTTTCCGAAGTTACATGCGTTGTCAGCTCTGTAACTTTGTCGATAAGTTTGCGACCTGCTATGTCGACTAATAGTTTATAGTGCTCTAGAAAATCTGCTCCAATTATTGGTTGTGTAACATCGGCGATTACAAAATTCCATTTATAACATCGTTGTAGTCCTAAATTCAAGGTAAGCGTCTTCTCGCCGTAAGTCCTAAGTTTAGTCCCATTTGCAGCGTATAGTGTGTATTGTTCATTTTGTAAAATTGAATGTCTCTGTTGCTTGCTAATGACTGAAATATTTGCGCCCGTGTCAATCAAAAACTTCATACCACTTTTTCGGTCGGTAATGGTGAGGCGATTGGATGGTGGATTGCACAGAGTTTCGCCGTTGTCTGTGCTCTTATTCGTTTCCCTGGTTCCGTACGTAAGTCATTGGTTTCCAACCGCATGGTTTAATGCAGTTCTTTGCATATTTTCCGAATCTTTCGTGGTAGTAACAAAATCGATTTGCTCCTCTATAGTTTGTTCTCGGCCTCATAATCGGGAATTGTTGACGTTTCTTGAAATGATTGTGCGTGTTGGGTCGATAGCCATATTGACCTTGCTGAATTGCGTCAATATCTATCTGTAATTTTGCTAGCTGGGCTAAAATGCATGCTGTATTGTTGTCGTTTGAAGTGTCGTTGCTAACAGCTGATATTTCGGTTACTTTTGAATTCATTATTATTTTGTCTGCAATTTGGCTCAGTTTGTCAATTTCCATGTCTTCCGTAACTGCTAGAACCGTAGTAACTGATGTTGGTAAAAGCCTGAACCATAGTAGTTTAATTGTTTCGTCACTGATTTTTCCTCTCCCGAGGACTCGCATTTGACGTAATAACTGCGAAGGTTTTTGATCACCGAGTTCTGTCTCTGATATTAATTTTTGAAACTGTCGCTGTTCTGTTTCTTCGTAACAATCAATTAAACGTTCCTTGATGTTTTTGTATTTATCTGTAGTCGGTGGTGAAGTGATTAGGTCACTAACTTGTAGTATTTCTTCCTTGGATAACTTTGCTATTACTGTACAGTATTTGTATTCGTCTCCTTGCTTCTGTGGTGCTAATATGGCTTCTAGTTGCGTGAACCATAATCTTGGTTGGTCTTTCCAAAATTCCGGAATGCGGGATAAAACCGAGGTGCCAGCAGCTACTTCAAGTGTTCCTTGCTGATTTATGTTCGCCTTGCACGGTGATTGTGCCATGTTTCTTGCTGCGTATTCGTTCGTCGGGGTCACCAATTTGCCAAACTTCTTGGCAGTATATGATTAGGTATAAATGAGACAAAAGATGTAGTATAGTCTGGTTATAATTATCCAAAGGTGCATCTTATATACTAACGACTTCGTGTTGATAACAGATAGTAGAAACATTTAATAGATACTGAACGTGCGATAAGGAACATAAGATTGTGATGTAGATTGTAGATACAGCACAAAGATATTGTACTGTAACTTTGGCTGGCATAATTTACTGCATAATAATTAAATGCAGTGCCAGGGGAGTGTCATTCCGCAGTTTAGGTATATTCGGGACGCGCGCCGCTCGAAGGGGCGTATGGCAGTGGGCTGCCGCTCGGCTCGCAAGACAGTCGCGTGTCACGCTGCGCGAGCGTGACAATATTTAGTTTGCTTTTCGACACCCGCAATGTCTTCTAAGCCTAAACCGTATAAAAATATTGATGTGGCTACGGATCTATAATAAACCCACTTTATTTCTTTACTTATTTGTATTTTATTTTGTTAGAAATACCCATTTAATCGCCCATCTGTTAAACTAACTTAACATAAATTAGCTGCCAGCTGCAGACTACGATTATGGCGCGTCATCGAAGTACGTGTAAAAGCAGCAGCGACAGTCGGTCGTTCTTTTTTAATTCCTTAGGTCCTTAAGTAATAGTTAAAATAAAAAAAATCCTTAATTAGTTGCCCAAAAATAATATTAGGAACGGGATAGGATAATGTTCAAAGGAATACCTACAATCGAACACACGACAATTGGAATTTGTAATGCTTAATCTACTTATTTATCTTAAAACTAATAAATCAACTATAAGTACAAAAACTTCTCAAGTGACAACCCCGTGCGGACTTCGCAGCTCGGTCGTAAAACTGTGGCGCGCAAAGAAAATTCACGGTTCGCGCGCGGTTATAAGTTTCAATTTAGCTTGCAGGCTGGTAGCTCTGGCGAGTCTATTTATACTGGGTGGCGCAAAAGTAAAGACCCTATTTGGTTCAGCTATAACATTTTTTCTAAATTAGAAAACTAGATTTAGATTTTTTTAAATGTATATTTGTGCCATTAAATTTCGTACCATTAGGATTTAAAGATGATGTCTTTTAAATGGTGACCTCCAGAGTTGATACACATTTGAGCCCTATTTATGACATTTTGCATAACTTGCCGTAACACTTCCTGCGATATGTTCGTTATTTCTTGACGAATGTTTTCTTTTAGAGCTGCGAGAGTCTGTGGCTTGTTCACATACACCCGAGATTTCAAAAAACCCCAAAGAAAGAAGTCTGGACTGGTCAGATCGGGTGATCTTGCAGGCCAAGGCAAATCGCCAAAACGAGAGATAACTCGGCCTGGAAAAGCGTCCCTCACTAAGTCCATAGTGTCGCGCGCTGTGTGTGCCGTAGCGCCGTCTTGTTGAAACCAGATGTGCTCCAGCCCCAATTCGTCCAAACTGGGTATCAAAAACTCACGTAACATGGTTCTGTAGCGTTCTCCAGTGACAGTTATCGCATTGCCTCCAGCGTCTTCGAAAAAATAGGGTCCGATCACTCTGTCAACACAGATGCCACACCATACAGTAACTTTTAGTGGGTGTAGAGGTGTTTCTTGAATAATGCGCGGATTATCAGTGCCCCAGAACAGAGTATTCTGCTTATTGACATGCCCTGAGAGATGGAAATGCGCTTCGTCACTCATAACCAATTTTGAAGGAAAATCATCCTCTTCAAGGTTGAGGTTTATGACGCGCTGGCAGTAATCTAGACGAGCTCGGTGGTCAGCAGGCAGCAGCTGATGAGTCATTTGAGTTTTATACGGGAACATCTTTAAGTCTTTCACCAAAATACGCTGCAGGGTCCGTCTGGAAATGCCCAATTGCATGGCACGTCGCCTCGTTGATGTTTCTGGACACTCTTCCACATCTTCGCGCACAGCATCGATATTTTCAGCCGAACGGCCTGTTCTTGGTCTCCCAGACTTAGGTCTATCCAATGTTGAGCCAGTTGCTTCAAAGCGTGTGGCAAAGCGTCGAATTGTGCGACCAATCGGTGCCGGACGGTGGGGAAATCGTCGACGAAATTCACGTTGTGTTCTTATCACTGATGAATTTAAACATTGACACAATTATTCCACGTTCTTGGGGAGTAAAACGGTCCATGTTTATTTTCAGTGTATTTTACATTTGTTCACTACACAATTTTCAACAACAGAATGACAGAAAATGTCATATAAAAAAAAAAGTATTTTCTTTAGTGCCACTACTTTTGCGCCACCCAGTAGTTCTATGTATATTTTTATACCTAAACCTGACTTTTGTTAGAGAGTGAACATGTTTGCCAGTAGAGAAGTATGAAAAATACAAAAACTTTTACTAATGGCACTTACAAGGTTGATTTGTACCAGGGTTGCTTCCAATGTAGGTTTTTCCTATATCAACGCATGCTGATATTTTCAGATTAATATCAGCGGATACTGATAATAATAAATTACAGTAATACCTACTATAAATTTAAAAATATCATATATATTCCAGAGAATAAAGACAATTCACATCGTAAAAATTAGGTCCCCCTAATTTTTACGATGTGAATTTTATTGTCTTTATTCTGTGGAATATATGAGGTAGATTTTTTGCATGAATAATTATTTTTGTAGTTCTAAAACCTCAAAAGTCTCCATCTTTCTGAGTGCTGACAAAAAAAATATTTGAGGTCAAGGGTTGCAAAATACGACAGTCACTATTCAAGAAAAAAAGAGATTTCAGACTTGTTGCATAGAAAATTGTCTGCGTAAACCCTACTGGTTTATGCAGACAATTCTTGTTCAACTGACTTCAAAAAAGGAGGAGGTTCTTAATTTTCGAAAACGGTCACTCATCTATCAACGTTACTAGCGTCGATTCGACCTGGTACGTTGCTTTACCACGCAGATATCTCGATCTGTTCGGCTACCACTGAGTCAGGAACCACCAATTAATACAAAGTAACTAAAAAGCAAAAAAAAATACCTATAGAACAATAAAAGAAGTAAAGATTTTGAAGTTGGTGCCAAATAAAACATAAAAACTTCTATTTCATGGCACCAACTTAGACAGAAATTACATTTTTGAACTTGGGGATATTTTTTTGGTAAAATAATAATAATATCTTGGGACAACTCACACAACGCTATCTGATCCCAAACTAAGCAGAGCTTGTACTATGGAAACCAGACAACTGATAAACATACATATCAACCCATATGATTGCCCACTGCTGGGCACGGGTCTCCCCAGTAGAACCTACTAGTATGTAGATCCTGGGGGTAATTGCCATAATCGCCACGCTTGGCGAGCGGGTTGGCGATCGCAGTAAGGCTTTAAATACGCAGAGGACGCTGCTGCCCGTCCTCCGAAGTGAAATCCCTTAGTCGCCTTGACGACACCCACGGGTAGAGATGGGGTGGTACTATTCTTAAGCCGGCACCACACGGCAATAAACATACTTATATATTTCTAAATACATAAATATTATAGATAAATAACACCCAGACACAGAATAAACCATCGTGCTCATCACACAAAGTTTTATCCTGGGTGGGGATCGAACCCATGACCTCTTGCGTAGCAGTCGGATACACTCCCACCGCGCCACAGAGGCAGTCAATTGCTAAAAAATAGTTTATTTATTAGCAAAACGATCGGTCTTTGAGTTATTTGTAGAAACACTGTGCGGGATCCTCGTCTACTAACGTAATTTATCCATATTGTAGGTACATAAGTGTTATCTGCCCGTCACACAGTAATTCACTAGGGTCCTACACAACAACAATCAAATGACAGCTTTCTTTGTATAATTATCCATAATTGGTTAAAATTTCCGCAACCAACACGTTACGAATCGAATGTTAACATTAAAATCAGCATCGATTGTTGCGGATATTAAAAACAATGCTGTTAATCCGCGGATGCTGATGCTTATATTTGCAACAACCCCGATTTGTACCACTAATATAGGCTTCCGCTGATTTTTTAATATTTATGATTTTGCAGCCGAAGATTACGATTAAAACCCGGCGAAGTGATAGATCACTTGCCCTTAGTACTGCTAAGGAAATACATAGCTTATGCAAGGCGATACGTCCATCCAAAAATAAGTACAGAAGCAGCCAACACACTGCAGAACTTTTATTTAGAACTACGACACAGCCACCAAGGCTGTTCTCAAGACGGCACCCCAATCACGACACGACAACTGGAAGCCTGCATACGATTAACACAAGTGAGACCTTTTTTTATCTAAATACTAATTAAATAAAGAGACCTGTCCAATAACATAAACATAAGGCAAGATTCCACAATTCCAAGTGGACCTTGGTGGCGATGGGACAATTCCAAGTGGACCTTGATGGCGATGGGACAATTCCAAGTGGACCTTGATGGCGATGGGACAATTCCAAGTGGACCTTGATGGCGATGGGAACAGGAAACCTATGTAGCAATTTCGAATCGCGCCTAAGTCCAAGACTTCCTACATTTATATTTAAACTAGCTATTGCCCGCGGCACTCGCCCGAATGGATGCCAGATTGTTACCAAAATATTTTAACGGCAAAGTTTCATGCTAACTTTGCATCCCCGTTTTACCCACTGAGGCGGTGAATTTTCAAAAATCCTTTCTTAGTGCTCACCTATGTTACAATATAATATCTTATATAATAATTGAATACCATGGGACAGGTCACACAAAGCTATCTGATCGCAAATTCTTTAATAAATATGTACCTACATATAAGTTTTAGTAATATTACATTACTTGATTAAAAAAAATTACATTTTAATTTGTAACAGAACTTATAGCCGGACTAGGTAGATAAGAATGATAAATATTCAGAATTATAATAAGCTATATTACCATATGTATAAAGAACTTTTTTTAAAGGCTAGAGCAAGAGTAGATCTAAGAGAAGAAGCAACAGCTCAAGATGCAAATGATGTCATAAGCTTGGTTAAACATAGTCTAATAGACACATTCAGTGACGAATTTGGGAATATTCAGTTGTCAAGATCAATAAACGGATCAGGTGTTAGTTCAAGAAATAAGGTTTGTGCTTTGATTTATTTATTAAAAATAATTAAATACAGTAAAGTACAATGTATAACAACCCTGTTATGTTTTCCATATTATTAAATAAAAAGGAACTTATAAAATGTTTACTAATATTATAATCTAACTTGCTATTTTAAGGCTGAAGTAAAATCAGGCGATTGTAAATAATAATACTAAAAATATTTTTCTTTTTCAGCTTAAGAAATTTTTAGATGCATTGACACGGCGATCTCATCAATTGGGAAAGGATGTATTCACTAGGCAAGAAATGATACAAATACATAAGGCAGCTGGAGTGGCAGGTGACCCTAACGATCTAATTGAAGCAATGCACATACAATCTTATCTTTTACTAAAAGGTTCTAATACATATCAGTTGATTGCTATATAATAAAATGTTATGACTTGACATGACAATCTATCTTTTATTTACCTCAAAATAATAACGGGGTCGGGGGCGTTTTGTCTATAATTGGAGCCAAAGAAACTAAATATTTGAAGAATATTTATAAGATATCTTAATTCTACATTCATAGACCCACCACAGACCAAGAGGAGCGCAGCGGAGAGAGGAATTTTGTTTTTGTAACTGGAAAATAAAATAAATCTATTTAGTGCATAAATGTTTAAACATGATAAAAGAATTACGCGCGGGGCGCGTTTCGAGGGCTTGCGAATATACTTTTATGCACTTTATGTCCACTTTATGCTAATATGCACTTTATGTCACGAAAAGATGCCCTGCTGCGCTCCTGTCAGTCTGCGCTGCGCCATAAGGCTTCTAATCTGTTTGAGATGTTTTCAAAAGTTTGTTTTTGTAATTACAACTTTCTTGTTGGCCTGAGTTAACATTAACAACATAACAACTTTTTATCTTACTGCACTAGAAAGAAGGCAATATTTCATAATAGGTACTAAATTATGCTGATTGGGGTAAAAATTTAGTGATATATAATTTTATTTGCACTGAGACTGGACTTACCTATTTATTATGCAAAATAAAAATAATAGGAACTAAAGAATTATGAAACAGTATTTCAAACAAGGCATCAGTGTTTGTACTTTGAAATTATGTAAAAACTACACTATTTTAGAATTAGCCTGCTAGTGGTCTAACGTCGTCTATAAATAATAATACTAATCTAGTATAAATTACCTCAGAACTTTGAATTTTCAGTCTAAATGTTAAATTTCAGTTTCATAGAAACATACTCAATTTATGATTTTAGTTTCATAGAAACAATATTACACAGTCTTAAGTTTTTTCACATCCGTTCTTGAAGGTATATCTTGTACGGCTATTGCAGCATGACATCCACAATACAAACCAAAGTAAACCGCTGCACAATTAAACAATGATGGTGATCTGAATAATCCAAAATATAAGTTTCCTATATCAGCACCCGCAAATAAATAGAAATTTGATATAGCGGATAATCCTAGCAATGGTGCACATAAGAAGGCGATAAAACGAACTTCCATTGCATCTGTTCTAAGAACCTTATCCTTGAACTGTGTATATGTTATAGATTGTCCAATGGCTCTACCAATGTATTCTAATACAATACCAAAATAATTTAATGCAGACCAAACAAATATATTCCAAGTAGTGCCATGCCACATGAAGATAAATATAAATGTGGCAAGGGATGATACCAACTTGTAGCCCATCTTAGATATTTCAACATAATATTTCATTGTATTGTATACTGGTGTATAAATGTACCTAAAAAGTAAAATAAAAATGATAATGAAATCACCCAAAAATAAAATATACAGTGTGAACATGAAGAACAAATGTAAAAAGCTTTATTCACTCCTCTACGGCACCTGTCCCACCACTGGTGGACAAGAAGCGAGTAGCAATTTTATAGCTCAAGAAACACACAATAGATGTATATTGTAGATCCCATCCACATAAACAAAAGAAATGCAATATAGAGTGGAAACTCGCCAGCAGTGTGAACAACATTAATATCTGTATATCTATATCTTGTTTACATGGGAACTAGATAAGCATGTATTCACAGTTAGCAGGAAAATAACAGCGTAAAAAACATTACCTACCTAACTTACTGTGCTTAGTATCAAGTAATAATAAATAAAGGTAATTTAAGCCTATAATTAAGCTTTAATTATTTGATAGATCACATCCACATAAACAAAAGAAATGCAATATAGAGTGGAAACTCGCCAGCAGTGTGAACAATATTAATATCTCTTTATCAATATCTTGTTTACACGGGAACTAGATAAGCAGGTATTGTAAAATCATCCAAGCGATGTGCATACATGTTATGTTAATTGCAGCATGCCAGGCTGACCAATCATAGGCACTGTTGAAAAATTCATGCATGGGTTGCTACAGTTTTTACAGTTAATATTTACTCACTTGAACAAAAATCTGTAAAGGCCAACATCAAAATATCTCCACATCTGGGAATACACATGGATTCTTGCTATGCATCTAGGTGTTGGCGGCGGATCAATATTATCCAGTCTTGCATATGATGTAGTTGTCCCATATGATATAACATATTTTAAATGAAACTCTAATCCCATCCATAATCCACCTCCACAAAGTGCTGATGATGATAACATATCAACAGCCTAAAAATATATAATAAAATGTAATATAAATTAAGCAAATTAAATTATATAAATAATAAATGCATAAAATATGTATACCTCTAAGTTACTCTGCATGGCAATAAAATAAATGTAGTGGAAGGCAAGATCCAGTAAAATTGAATAAATTAAATACACTGTCATATTCCAAAAAAAATGTTTTAGCCTCAATGGCAAGTTCTCATTTCTTACATGAAAACTTTTCTCAAATTCTTCATAAATTATAATTGGTCCAACAAATAATACTGGTAAGTACAAAACATAACTGAACATATTTATCATTTCTTCAAATGCTGACAACTCAGTATGTTTCCAGTTTTGAGCACATGTCAATAATTTCTCTGACTTGCTGATATAATCAAGACAAAAACTGATGCATCTTAATTCTACCCAAGCAACGGCATATAACATCAAAAACACATCTTCATCACTTTCACTGTTCAAGATATTCCAAAAATAATATTTATACTTTAGTGAATTATATCCGGCCAATAAAAGAATGCTTGTCAGCCATATACTAATCCTTTTACCGCCAAAATATACAATAGTCCAAAATATAATTGGCTGAATAATAACAATAGCTAAGTGTTTAACACCCAAGTAACTTGCAATGAAAACTATACTCGAAACGATGTACCAGTATTTAATAACTGAGACATAGGTTCTTCGTATGATCTCCGATATAAAAAATTGTACTAGCGTATAAAACCATAAAATTTGTACTAAATATTTCCATGTACTCCACTCAACATCAGACTCATCTTTCAACTTCCCTAAAACTCTCCAGCCAGGCTTTAAATCTATTAAAGTGTATTTAATATTTGACGTGCTATCCAATACATCTGCAACAAAATCTTTAAGTGAAGATAACTATTAATTAATAAATCATAAGAATTGTTTGTAAGAAAATATTTACCGGTTTGTGACTCAACTAATTTGTATAAAGAATAAAAACAAGCCAAGCTCCATACACTAATATGAACAGCATTTTCAACAAAATTCAATTTACTTTTCATTTTCTTCCTCTAACATAAGTTTCACTCAATGATTTAGAACAAATAAAAAATAAACAAGACGATTTCAACAACAGTCAACAATTTACTTTACACCTTTCAAATTTGACGGTAATTGAACGAACTAAATGAACGAATGGAATTTTTTTAACAGTGTTGTACTTATTTTACGGAAAACGTGTATACACGGAAAATTGTACGGTTATTAACAACTCGTATTATATGACAAGTCGCACATGCTGATAGTGTAGGCCAATAGGCCATGACTACATTAATAGACCCTAATTTACATACTCTTTGGTACAAAGAGCATGTAAAATACTTCGGTATACTGGCCAGGCACTGACCTCTCTAATACAAGTTTAAATTCTCAAAAATAATGCATTATCTCTGTTGTACAAGCAAGGTAAGATTTATTTATTTATACGGCATTGCTGTGGCCGGCAACATGGCAGTTCTCTCCAATATTGATAATGGTTGCTGGACGATCGCTGAACGATCGATTTCCCGCAATGTTGCCGGGCCAATTTTGTTGTTGTTTCAGTCGCTCTCTATTTTATTATTGCCGGGTTGTGTAGCCCGTTTAGGAAACTGGATCATGCGAAATACAATTGCAAACATATTGCCATTATTGGCCGAGCAATTACTTGCCAACAGTGCCGCCACAAATTGGCGAAAAAAATGACCCGTTTAGACGTTCCATAAAGGTCAGTATGGACAGGCCATGTGGAGGCTGTCCACAGAACTTAAAGCTGTCTAAAGTTTATTTTATATTGGTAATTTAGGGATAAGAATAGGTATAAATAAAATAAATCTTACCTTGCTTGTACAACAGAGATAATGCATTATTTTTTAGAATTTAAAAAGTGGAACATTTATCAACGTTTATTGTTTTATATAATGATGCTGTTTGTGTAGCTGTTTTGTGTAGTCGAATGCTCTTGACGTAGTTGATGTGGCTTGGCCTTACAAAATGTACCTTAGCGCTTGTAGATAATGGCTGTTTTAGAATGACCACAATGTGTAAGACCGATGAAGTCATTTTATTCTTTATACGGCTATTACACTAAGTTTATGTATTAAATATATATACCTATATGGTCGGTATAGGTTAATAGTCATCATCAGTAATTTAATGTAAGCACAATATCCACAACGTCCACAACTCGCTCCGTCAGTACCTACTACAAACCTAGTGTTACTTCCACAGAACAAATTCTCCAGTCAGTGTTGCCGTTTTAGCCACTTTGTGGCTAGATCTAGCGGATTTTTGATGGTTGTAGCCAAAAAATAATCTGTTTTAGCCACTAAAATGAATCTGGCTACTTCTGGCTACTTTTAAAGTTTTAAGATTATTACTACCTACTTTTATTACTGTTAAAATTCTACCGACTAATACTATGTTTTTTAAAGAAATAATTATGGGGTGATCGTCAATAACTGTAGGCAACACCACAGAGGTCCGTACCGAATCAAGGAATTCCCCTATGAATGTTTATATTATAACGTAATTCAGCTTCGATCGAATGAAAATGGACGTTATTGTCATTATTTTGGGTCTAGTTTGTTTTGTACAAAGTCAATAGGTACTACTCGTGTCAATTTTGACAAACAATAATTGTTATTGTTTAGCCGAAGACTCTCGCGAGCATTTCTTTTATTTTTTGTACGCTTTTTGAGAGAATACTTGTGTGAATAATGGACGTTCCGCTAAGGAAAAAGTGTTATACTCAAAGATATAGAGCTGAATGGGAGAATAACGAAGAATTCAAACAATGGATAAAGCCGATTGCGAACAGCCCAACGAAAGCCTTCTGTACGTATTGTCACGTTGAAATTGCTGCTAAAATTTATGATTTGCGTAAACATAGTGAATCCAAAAAACACAAAGTGAAATGTGAATTAATCACAAAAAATAAACAAATTCAGTTTACTTCTACACCTGGTGGTACAAATATCAGTCAAAAAGCCGAAGGTCAGCTTGCGTTGTTTATTGCTGAACATACTTCCATATCGAACATTGACCATCTTACAGACCTTTGCAAAGAAGTTTTTTGTGATTCAAAGTGGGCCAAGGAAATAAAAATGCATAGAACTAAATGCACACAAGTTATAAATCAAGTATTGGCACCTCATTTTAGGCAGACTCTTCTTCAAGATATTGGCACACAAAAATATGGAATTATTTTAGATGAGTCTACGGATGTTAGCGTATCAAAATACATTGGAATAGTAATACGATATTTTAGCCTGAATATGAGTAACGTTGTGTCGTCATTTCTGTCTCTAGAGCCTATTGAAAGAGCTGATGCGAGAGGTATAGTCACATCTTTAGTAAAATGTTTGGAGTCACATAGTCTTCCAATACAAAACATGATTGGTATCGGCACCGACAATGCATCAGTAATGACGGGCCGAAATAATAGTGTAATTGAAATTTTGAAGAGGGAATATAATTTACCAAATTTGATCCTCATTAGATGCATCTGCCACTCACTACAACTGGCGGTCAGCCATGCCTCTGAAAGCAATCTGCCACGTAACATAGAATTTTTGATAAGAGAGACCTACAACTGGTTCTCCAATTCTCCAAAACGCCGGGACGAATATAAAGCACTGTTTCAAACAATTAACTGCGGGGAGCAGCCATTAAAAATATTAAAGGTTTGTGACACCCGTTGGTTATCCATAGAGCCAGCTGTAGTCAGAATATTGGCACAATGGGAAGAGCTAAAATTACATTTTTCTTTGGCTAGAGAGAAGTGCTATACATCGGGACTGCTTTCGGAAATGTACAGTGACGAGAGTAATCGGCTATACCTATGCTTTTTGAAAAGTATTCTTCACGACGTTCAAATTGGAATAAAGGTATTTGAAGGCGAAAATATGGATCCTGTCAAACTGTTCGAAACTCTGATGACCTTGTTACGATCTATCTGCGTTAGAATAATAATGCCAGGCGCCGCCACAACAGACAAAGATTTCCTTACAATCAAAGTAGAAGATCATCTAGATCCAGTTGCACACTTGGGGCATCTCTTCGAATCTCATGCTAGGAAATGCAACTTATCTCCACAATCAATTGATAATATCAGGAAACGGTGCATCGACTTCAATGTTAAGTTGGTAAAAGAAATTCAACACAGAATACCTTCTAATTACGAGATCCTTGAAAAGGTAACACACTTAAGTCCAGAAAACACATTAAAACAGATCAAAGATCCTCATGCACTGGTTGGATTGGCAAGAGAATTAGGATTCGATGACCAAAGGATCGATAAAATGGTTCAACAATGGAAAACTATTCAATTCACAGAATGGGAATTTTCAGGAGATAGTGTTAAGTTCTGGGCTCAAGTTTTAAAATACAAGAATGCAGCAGGAGTTAATACATTCCAAGAAATAGCTGACTTGGCTATTGCTGTATTGTCCCTTCCACACTCTAACGCGGAAGTGGAAAGGCTCTTTAGCGTGATGAACGCCGTAAAAAGTAAATTAAGAAACAGATTGTGTGCATTAACACTTAATTCCATAATTATGATTAGAAACCAGCTAAAAATATTAAAAAAAGCTTGCCACAATTATGTTTTGCCCCCTGAAGTTTTAAGCAAAGTCACAAAAACGGTCAAACCAATAAAAACAACTGAAATGCCATCCACATCATCATCCATTGACGAAGAGATTCCAGAATTTCCAGATGACATTGTAAACTTTCAATTGGATTTTTAAATAAAAAAAACATACATTTTAATATTTTTATCTATCAAATTGTTACCAGTTTTTAATACATTTCTATCAACAATATTAAATATTGTTTTATTAAATGCACTTAACCTTTTACACACACTCGCGCGAATAGCGAGGCGAATAACGAACACGCATATGTAAACAGTGAGTTCGCTATTCGCCTCGTGATTCGCCTCGCGATTTGTTCGTGTGCGAATGTCAAAATGATTCACCACGCGAATGTGTGAACAGTAGTTCGCGACGACATTCGTATACGAATGTTTCGTCGAATTGTTCGTCGAATGACGAGGCGAGTAGCGAACACGATTGTGTAAACGCGGAATTAGGGATGCCCCTATACAATATAAAATTACTAGCTGCTCCCCCCCCCCCCTCCCGGCTTCGCACGGGTTACATAATTCAAGTTTTAGTAGAGATCCCTAATTATTTCTGGAAATAAATATAGCCGAGGTTAAAATAAGCCTAAAAATAATTTAGCCACTTTTAGCGGAATTTCGAACGCAATTTATTTACAAAACTAGCAACTTTTTTCTTTGATGTAGCCACAAACTAAATTGACCTAACGGCAACACTGTCTCCAGTTACTTCACTTTTTCCTTACGTAGTGTACCTACCTAGTCCCATTCTTAATTCTAAAATGTTTACGTACTAAGAAATATACCTGTTTTTAAATTTGCTTCATTTAGTATGTATTAAATTGTCTACGTGTGTGTAAGAAATAAAAAAAATGATTAAGTGTATAGCGGTAGTCTGTGCGAGTTTGTTTTTGTTAAAGTATAGTACAGGTGAGTTCATACCTATCGAGGTATTTACTTTTTTATTCGCAATTTATGGAAAATAACGGCGTAAAAAACATTACCTACCTAACTTACTGTGCTTAGTATCAAGTTATAATAAATACAGGTAATTTAAGCCTATAATTAAGCTTTAATTATTTATTTTTCACTATATCTACTTGTGAAAGTAGTGTTGTTTTTTGACACTTTTAAGAAAACGCGCGAAATTTCAAAGATATCATTTTTGATTTTGTATAGAAACTTACAGTGCGCTCTCCAGCTTTGTACTTTTCTTCAGTATTTATAAACTTATTTTGCTTACGCTATAAACCTTTCAGAAGAAATTATGTGACTGATAGTGAAAACCGTATTAAAGTCCGTTATCCGTAAAAATCTACATAGCTGGCAGCGACTTTGATTTATATTTTATATATTCTTCATCTTTTTCTCGGGAGCTGTGATTAAATTAAGAATTCATTAGTTGTCTTATAAATTAATATTACAAATAAAATAGTTTTTATATAAAGAACACCCAGAAAATATATTTTGCAAGAATACGTTTAAGGTTATCAGGTCAAGGTATTTCTGAGAAGGCCACAAGGCTCATCGTTTTTATTCGATATACTTATGAATAAACAAAGTAAGCATATTCTTATCTAAATAAATGCCAAATCGAGGATATTTATATAAGAGAGTAGGTGGGTTGAATGTCTGCTGGGTTACATAATAAATAAGTTATATAGTATTATCAGTATCTCTATTGTTACTAAATTTCATTTAAATAGGCCCAACATCTTTAGAGATTAGCACATTCAAACAAAGAAGTTTTTCAGTAGGTACCTACTCTTTTTGACAAACGATACCTACTACCAGTAGTAGGTATCGTTTAAGTAAAAAAGAGTACTACTAGTATTTAAACGTACTAAAAGTTTTTATAGATTATAATTATACTTTAAGTATAATTATAATATATAAAAACTTAAAAAAAAAATATTTCCGACTTCAGAAATAAATACATTTTGAAGTTAAACTTCAAAAATTGTAATTATTTTTTATTGGTGTTACTTTTTCTAATCGGTCAAGCCGTTTTCGAGTATTGGTACGGATAAAAAAACAAATAAAAACAACATAATTATAGTCGATTTGAGAACCTCCTCCTTTATTAAGTCAGCTTAAGATACCTACTGTGCTATGAATAAACATTGATCAATCAAAATAAATAACCCCAGTTAAAAGGTAGGTGAGGTAACCTACCTTCTAACTGGCCTGTGTACTGTAAACCAGACTTAATCGGGTTATTCATCCACAATGTTTTTTTTTTTTTAATCGATCATTTTGACCGACAATGATATTTTATTTTTTTAATCGATCATTTTGACCGAATAATTTTGGCATTGTTACAGCTTTAGAATACAACAGGCAAAGGGTTAATACCAATACTGATTTTTTACTGCATGAAGGAGGAGTTCAAACGACTGGACCCAAAAGAGATTATGCAGTTTCCGAGCCATTCGGACAAGGTCCAAATAACAACCAGAATGGGGGCAAACGTGATTATGCTGCCCAATTTCCAGCGCTGGGCCCACCTGTTACTCCAAAATCAACGTCCACAACTGCCTACAACAATGCAAATTCTGGACCACAAAACAGTCCACAATCATCTAATGGAAAAAGAGATTACGTTGCACCTGTAAGACCAGTCCAGAATAATCAGCCAGTTACCCCAAAAACAACTTCAACAACTTCTTTAGCTAATTCTGGGCCACATAATCCACCATCTTCTAACGGGAAAAGAGATTACGTTGCTCCACAATTTCCAGCCCTTAAACCAGTTCAAAACAATCACCCAGCACAAAATAACCAGCCTATTCAAAGTAATCAACCGACTGGAGGCAAAGTGAAGGATCTTATAAACTTTTACGACAACAAAAGCCCCAATCCCGGTCCACCAAGTTATAGTTCAATCGTACAAGGACCTACAAATAAAAATCAGCCAACTTCATCGACAAGATTTACGCAACAATCTGCAACTGCTTCGCCTGTTCAGCCTACGAAACCAATGAGTTTTAGTTCAGTAGTCGCGGGACAAAATAAGGGCCCTACTGCTGGTACAAATCCAACACGCGTTCCTAGTTCACCTGGTTCTAGGCCGGGCACACCAGTGCTGCCAAGTTCTATTGTGAATAACAACCGAGGTACCACATCTACAGATAATACGGGGGCTGTGACTGATGCAGAGCTGCAGGTCCTTAGCGAAGAGTTATTAAGAAAAGACAGTAATAATGCTGCTCAATATATAACAATCAACTACCAAGAAAAGACTTCATCTAGTTCCCAAGAGGATAAAGCTCCAAGACCGTAAGTATCTATTTATAAATAGACCGTCATCATAATTATATGAAGCGGCGGTAGCATAATGGCTAAGGCATCGGTCTCGCAATCGTGAGGTCGAGGGTTCAAATCCTACCCGTTATACTACCGACGTGAACCCACTTTGGAGTGGGTTCACGTCGGTAGCACAAGCCTAATTCTATAAATTTCAACCCTCTTATGAGTTCTGGTGTTGTAAAACTTTACAGACGAATATAATTCATTTAGATTATTTTGTATTTGCGTACATGGCTACTTACTGCTAACATTAACCAATAGTTCACCGATAACAATAAGGTCAAAATACTGCGATAGTCGTGATCTTGGCATTTATAGTGAATTTAAATATTTTAATAAGTAGATAATAAAGTACATTAGTAGGTTTTTGTAGGGAAAGATACTATGCTCTATTTGATGATTATTTACATATCAACCCATCCCACTGCTGGGCACGGTTTCCCCAGTAGAATCTACTTATTAAGATGCTCGGGGTATTTGCTATAATCGCCACACTTGGCGAGCGCGTTGGCGATCACAGAAAGGCTTTAAGTACACAGAGGGCACTGCTGCACGTCTTCTGGTGTGAAATCCCCAAGTCGCTTTGACGACACCCACGGGAAAAGATTCAGTAACACTATTCTTAAGCCTGTAGATACCACACGGCCATGATGAATGATTATTACTTACACTAAAAATAATTTTAACGTAACATGATGTTGCTTTTACACATAAACCCTAACATTATATGACAAAAATAAATTAAGTAACTATTGTGTTGATATTTTGTCAAAAATGTAAATATTGTGTTACAGATTGCTCACTGTGTCACCCGAAGCGTGGAATATTCCGACTATAGAAAAGTTTGTTCCGCTATTGGATAACTACGAAAGAGATGCATTGGTTAACGAACATGTTACGGCTCAGGTAGATTTATTTACGTCTTAAGTAGATTTGGACACTCTGATTTACCTGGTTGACCTAGATTGATGATTGATAGATGGACACAAGGACGTCTATAATATATATATGTATTTGAAAAATTACGTTATATATAAGGGAGGGACGCTCAACAGGAGGCCTACTCTAATTCAATGAAAACGAATTTTCGATCAAAAATGAGGTGGTGACATACAGAGCCAGGAACATCAATTCAATCCACTCCTGTCTGAAAATCGTCTATGGGTTCGGGCTTCTTGTGTTTATCCAAAAATGAATTAGAATAAACTCAAGAAATTTAATAAAACGAAAATTCATGAATTTCGTTTTAAACAAAGAGGCCTACAGCTCTCGAGACTTATTTCGTGACGGCCCCACCCACATCATTACTCAGAGGAACACTTTCCTGTTAGATTCGTTTTTCCTTCCAGAACTCAAGTACGTTTTACTTATTTACAGGAGCGGATCGAAGAAAATGCATTTATGGATGCGATAATGTCTACGACAGTAATGAGGCATCTAATGACTTTTTTGAAAAACAAAGGTAAGAAACATGATCAACTTTACTCAACTAAAATATAATACTTTTTAGTAGTGTCCGACTGAAACATGTACTTCAGCTAAACATATTTAAAAAAAATATTGTGTACTGAAATCTAGTGTATTTTTTACACATTTATTTGCATGCAAAAATGCAATCATAAAATAACAAATATATACATATTTTTTTATATGTTTAAATTTGTTATTTTTATTTTAAACAGTTACCTACTCCGAATGACACACGATAATTCACGAACACTCGAGTTTCGGCGCGGCCGAAAGTTTCGGATATTTTTGGCCGAAACCGAAGCTAAGGGCCGGAACTAGGTTTCTTGACCGAAACCGAAACCAAACTTTCGGTCGGTCAAGAAACCTAGTTTTTTTAGTAGTCACTCTAGTAGTGGGTTTTCAAAACAATAACTAATGCTATGCCATCACAACTGGAAAACTAGTGACCATCCATACTAAATTGACAACTAGGTAGTATATATTAATAAGGCTCCAAAAATGATTACAATCTATATTAATATTATAAAGCTGAAGAGTTTGTTTGCTTGTTTGTTTGTTTGAACGCGGTAATGTCAGGAACTACTGGTCCAAATTGAAAAAATATTATTCTGTGGGATAGCCCATTTATCGAGGAAGGCTATATAACATCACGCTACGAGCAGTAGGAGCAGAGCAGCATTGAAAAATGTTTGTAAAACGGGAAAAATTTACGCAGACGAAGTTGTCAGCTAGTATAATTATAAAATGGTTCTTTGACTAATATTTTTTAATTCCATTTAAAGGTTTCGTGTCGCCGGATCCTAGGCAACAGAGAGATTTTGTCAAGCAGCTGTGGTTTACATTATATTCGAGAGGCAAAGGAAAAATCGGCAGTTCAGGTTTTGAACACACTTTTGTCTCGGAACTCAAGAACGGAGGAGTACAAGGTCTATACTTATCTATACTAATATTATAAAGCTGAAGAGTTTGTTTATTTGTTTGTTTGAACGTGATAATCAAAAATGCTTTATTCCTCTTGAATACCCCCTTTTATGGGCAAAGGCTATAGGCTATACAACATCACGCTATGACCAATAGGAACGGAGCATCAATGATAAAGGTTGCAAAAACGAGGAAAATTGACGCATACGAAGTTGCGCGGGTCAGTTAGTTATTTATATTCTTAAACTTATTACCATGAATTTGTCATAAATGAATCAAGTTCTAGGACAATGTTAATTCGCTGTTGGAACTGGTAATTCCAGCAGTGGTCAATTTATACCTCCTTTTTTATATTGCATATGCCTACTGATTTATACCAAGCGGTCAACTAAGCGGTAAGCCACTCTACTGTATATCTATGTCGTATGTTAATAAATCTTAACATTTCTTCGGTAGGTCTACATAACTGGATATATTTTGCCAAAGAAGAAGCAGCTAACCGAGTCAATTATTTAGGATACAACAAATACGTCGAACTAAATAACGTGAGTATCTACTTAAATTTAGACATACATATAATACCTACTTAAATGAGGTAACAAGGCTCGTGTTTGTACTACCTAACCCCAAATTAATAATAATAATAATATCTTGGGATAACTCACACAACGCTATCTGATCCCAAACTAAGCAGAGCTTGTACCATGGAAACCAGACAACTGATAAACATACTTATATATTTCTAAATACATACATATTATAGATAAATTACACCCAGACACAGAATAAACCGTCGTGCTCATCACACAAAGTTTTATCCTGGGTGGGGATCGAACCCACGACCTCTTGCATAGCAGTCGGATACACTCCCACTGCGCACATTAGGAAAACCTCTTCCGAAAAATGATCCAGGTTACACCCATGGTTCTCACTGAGTCACTAAGATGATAAATAAGCATACCTACCTAGCCTAGGGTCCGAATAAGGCTAATTTTGCTTGCAAAAAGATAAAGTCAGCCCAGGTGAGGAAATATTGTCGCCAGAGGATAAAAATCCCCGAAGTATGTCAAAAATGTGTGTAGGTATAATCTGCTGTAATTACAGTGCACCTGGCAACACTGATTAAGCACTTTCCTTCTTGATTATGTTAATTGTTCTTGATATGCTAGTTTTTTCGGGGACTCCCCTGTTCCACTATTCTTTGTAGTTTGTAGTTATTGTCCTTACCTTGTATATTTTCGACTAGAAAACTTTGAAACGTCGTGTTTGTGTTTTAAATTTAATAATAAATTTGAATCTCAATATAATAGCTTAATATTTTTTTACAGAAAGGAGTTGTCTTAAAGTTTCATTTTAATTATCAAGGCGTAGATAAACCTACAAGCTCAATTTTTATTGGAACATCTCCCGAGCTGGAGATGGCACTATACACTCTCTGCTACGTCACTCGTGTCGACAACGATTGCAGATTGAAACTTGGAAGCAAAGATGTGAACATTGTAACTTACAACTATCGTTATCGAAGCAAGAATCTTATAGGAACTGCTTTCCCTCAAATTTAATTAAGAGAAAATCTTTTTTTTTATGTTTCCTTATTAATTGTATTTTTAATAACATTGATATTTTGAAATACTCAATTTTATACACAAAATTAACAAAAAAGTAATCAAATATAAGTTATATGACTTATATAAAACATTAAGCTGAACAATATTTCAATGTGTAAGTTATTTTATTATACCTACTCGTAAATATTTGCGGCTCAAAATATTATCTGGATGTACTTAACTACCTATATCAAAATCTCCAAAATACATCCTTGGTTTCATACGACCATAAGCAGACGTATGGTCATATATAAATATGTCTAGCTGTGTCCCGCGGTGTTACCAGCGCTTTAGCCTATGTGTTAATCCAGGGAATCAGCTAACTCCATACCAAATTTTATTAAAATCGCTCCAGGCGTTTAGGCGTGAAGAAGTAACAAACATACACATTCACATACTCACAAACTTTCGCCTTTATAATATTAGTGTGATATAATCTATGAATTATGAAAATGACTATCTGTACCCTGCGTGAGGTGAGCCCCTGTGAGCTGCGTAACATTCCATTTTTTTCCCAAGTTTTCATTGGCCGAAAAAGAAAATACATTCAATACAAGTGTGGGAAGTCCCCGCAGGTCGAATGACTGAGAATTTTATAGTAATTTTTATAGGCATTTCTTGCCAATTACTTTATTATTACATTAATTGCATTTTTGAAAGATAGATAAATTTGAAGCCCAGCCCAGACTCAGGAATCGAACCCGAGACTTCCGTTTGCTAAACCGGGGCCGGAACCGAACCATCTAACCGGGACTACTTAATATGGATCAAATTCTTCTATCCTTCCTGCAGGCGAGCCAGACGCTTGCTTGCGCCATCTAGTCGATAGTTTAAGAACTATTACGGCCTTTGTTATTGCTACAGCTAAAAATGCAAATAATTTATAGTTAGAATTTGTTGTTAGCTAAACGCTATACTGTGTTATTTTTTTTCTATTTCCTATTAGCAGCCATCATAATTTATCGTAGGTATACATTATACCTACCTACATTATAGTCAGTTCTTTTAAAGCAGGTAAATTCTGGAAATACATGTTTGGTAAGTTGTAGACTTGTATTATAGTAAACAGTTGAGTATGTAGCCGCCTGTCGACACGTTAACACGTATGCTTACTAAATATTTCTTAGCGAAATGTAGTGTTTTATTCCCGTGGTTTATTATAAGTTACTAGATTCCGCTCGCGTTATGTTTGGACTGCCATTTCACCCCTTTAAAGATTTGCTTGAGGCTTTGTTGTGGATGCCTAGATCATAATAACTATTTGTGTACCAAATTTAAACCTAATCCATTCAAAAGTGTAAGCTGTGTGTTGTTATATTAGTCAATCACAGTTTCCTCTTATGCCTCTTATATACACAGATAAGTAGCTGATTCTCGCAACTTCGTCTGCGTCACATGAAAGGGCTAGAGATAGTGGGCAGTTGGGCACCTACAATACAATCATAAATGAGCTGAATCACAATGACTGCCTCTATGGCGCGATGGGAGTGTGTCCGACTGCTATGTAAGAGGTTGTTGGGTTCGATTCCGACACGGGACACCACTTTGTGTGATCCACAAATTGTTGTTCCGATTCTGGGTGTAGGTATTTTGTGTCCGTGACTTGTATGTTTGGAAAGTCCCCCGCGACACTTGCTTGGCTTGGCCCCGGGCTTGTATCCTAATGCGGGAGCCGTCTTTAAAAAAATAAACTTTATTTTATCCACGAACCACTTGAGAACAATTAAACAAAAGTTAATAAAATTTGGTACCTACAATGCTAATTTAAAATCACGCATCAATTGTTTGTATGGTAATATTTTTAATTGGTAATTATTAACCTTTTTATGTATAACAAAGGCT
Source organism: Herminia tarsipennalis (assembly GCA_945859575.2). Classification (NCBI taxonomy): domain Eukaryota; kingdom Metazoa; phylum Arthropoda; class Insecta; order Lepidoptera; family Erebidae; genus Herminia; species Herminia tarsipennalis. The sequence continues at coordinate 13,251,435 of OX243836.2, read as the reverse complement.
ATTTTAGGGTACACCAAGCCATAGCTTGGTGTACCCGATCGTTAAGAGTGAAACAGGAATAATAGAGGAATGCTGGGTGGCTACGATACGGTACGGTATTAGAACATTTTTGCAAATAAATGCATTATTTTAGAACAAATTTGATTACTTTGAAAAAGGTAATAGTGGGTCAACCTTAAAAGATAAAAAAGCTGTGTGTGTGTGTAAAAAAGTCCGACTTTTTTTTTAAACTTTTAAGAGGAATAAGTCCGTCAAAAATTATTGTTGTGTAACTTTAACCGTTACGCAACGGAAAATCCTAAAAGGAATATTTCCCCCCCGTTTTTGCAACATTTTGTCATTGCTGCTCTGCTACTTTAAAAATACTGTGTTCTTTAAAAATAAAATGTAGGCATAAAATGATATTAATAATGTAATATCTTGGGACTACTCACACAACGCTATCTGATCCCAAACTAAGCAGGGCTTGTACTATGGCAATCAGACAACTGATTAACATACTTAAATATTTCTAAATACATACATATTACATATTATAGATAAATAACACCCAGACACAGAATAAACCATCGTGCTCATCACACAAAGTTTTATCCTGGGTGGGGATCGAACCTACGACCTCTTGCGTAGCAGCCGGATACATCCCCACCGCGCCACAGAGGCAGTCGTGATTGAATATTAAATAGGTACTACTAGCTTTCGCCCGCGTGGATGTCGATTATCGCGATAAAAACTATCCTATGTCCTTCCCCGGGACTCAAACTATCTCTATACCAAATTTCATCTATATCGGTTTAGCTGTTTGAAAGCGTAACAGACAGACAGAGAGTTACTTTCACATTTATAATATTAGTATGGATTTGTGTGGCGTACTTTGTATTTTAAAGTAGCATTTTTTTAAATTAAACAAAAACAAACTTATTTTTTTTAATGTTACTTATTATACTCGATAAATATCGCAAAAAAAAATTAAAAAACAGTTTGCTGAACAGAACAGTTCCATAAGGAGCATGCCGCGCGGCTTGGCTCGCAGAGCTACCTGCCAGACTTGGTACGGCGCCCTCATAACCGCCCCCCGCACAAAATTCCGAAAAGGATTTTGACACTGGACTGATGTGTTTTGACAAGCATATTCCTCCCCCGCCCTCCCCTCGGCGGTGGTGGTTGATGTAGAATAAAATGCCCTCCTGTCATGCAAAGCCAATAGTCGCGCCTGTTATTGTTGCGTAATATTTTACAACTGTAATATCTCATATGATATTCAAATCAAGTAAGAAGAGCAGTTTTGTTCAAAATTAAATATTTGTGATGAATAACGTATTTATTTGGACCTTATCCAATACGAAAATACCATGTTTAATATAACATTTTTGCAAATAAATGCATTATTTTAGAACAAACTTGATTACTTTAAAAAAGGTAATAGTGGGTCAACTTTAAAAGATAGGCTGTGTGTGTAAAAAAGAGGACTTTTCTAATAAACTTTTTAAGAGGAACAAGTCCGTCATACATTATTGTTGTGTAACTTTAACCGTTTACGCAGCGCACGCAACGGAAAATCTTAAAGGGAATATTTTGCCCCCGTTTTTGCAACATTTTACATTGCTGCTCTGCTCCTATTAATCATAGCGTGATGTTACATAGCCTATAGCCTTCTTCGATAAATGGGTTATTCAACACAAAAATATTTTTTCAATTACACGAACCAGTAGTTCCTGAGATCATCGCGTCTAACAAACAAACTCTTTAGCTTTCTATTTTAAATTATCCCACGGGAGTAAAACATTATACGGGAATTCAACACGTTGTAACTTAAAACGTGTATTCAGGCACGAGATCGACAGTCCGCCCCCTAAATGACCTCTTAATTATAGTGTAATAAACTCGTTGAGTGATAGACTTGTTTTATTGAATCGTTTCCGGCCACTCCTACGTCAGATGCGCGAAAGTGGTGGTAACACCAATTGATATTTGTAATACTGGCGACCAATCAATTGCAATATCGGTAATACACATCAACATCAGCGAAAAGTATGAGGCACTTTGGCAAGACATTGGATTAATTGGATATTTCTATAATCCTTGAATATGCTGAAAGTTGACGCGAATTTTTTCCAATCGCTAGCATAAGTCACAGGAGAATAATAAAATATTTTATCAATTTTAATAATAATATTTAGTGACAATATAGATAATTACATACACTGTAACTATAATAAATATATCAATTAAATCTAGTTTAAAAAGAAAATTGGTATAGACCTGTTCTAGAATCTGATGAAAAATGGGGAAGTTATAATTAAGAGATGGTAACACAGGATTTAGGTAAGTAGGTCCTAGGCCTACTTGAACGAAACAGTCTTGATCATTGTATTTTTTTTTTATGAATTTATATGATTTTACAACGGTTATTTACAATTTCTGTAATAATAATAACAAAAAAAAAGTAAGCAAAATATCATTTGTGAAATGCAAGAAATAAAAGGCTTCTTTATTTTTTATTTATTTTTATTTTTATAATTACAATTTCTGTGTCAATAGAACTGAGGATCTCCCATTCCTCGAACAAAATAAATATTCTTTACAGCAGCTTCAGCCAACCAGCAGCTTTATTTTCTTTCTGTTCCTCACCCCGACTAGCGGTTAGAAATCAGCTCAACATAATGAAGTAAATTTAAGAATAAAACGATTCAACTTCAACGAAAAACCAACAAAGGTCAAAATCCATTTACTGACCTAAGTTCAGCGGCAAAATCGCAGTAGGATTTTTTATAGTCTCTTTTGTAAGAATCGTATACTTTTCTGGTATACCTTTAACCAATATCTACCATTTTAGTATAAATTACACGGTTTGTCTACAAATTTTGCATTTTTGTTTACAACAAATACATACAAATTTTGCTCGTGATCATTGAGTTGCTGTCATCTGTCAAATCAAAATAAAATTTTATGTCAGTTTACTGATGTTTAGCGTGTGAATGTACGTTTGTCGAAATGTTTCGTAAATTCGAATTATGCAACGATGTTAAATTTGTAAAGAATATATTAGCTAATATGTTTATGCTAGAAGCTTAAGTAAAAAAATCTATTTCACATATTGATTAATCAAGTTTTAATTAAATTGCATTTCAAAGTGTTACGCAGATTTATTTATTTTATTGTTTTACGAAAATGCTTTCAATAATAAGTGTAAGGTGTAATTTTATAACTGGAGTAAGAAAATTTAAGTGTGGTTTAACACAAGTTGATCCAAGAAAATGCGCCGAAGACATATTACGCAGAAGTTACTCCACTCGGGAATTATTGAAAGAGGCTTACTGTCGCACAAAGTTAAAATTTAAATGTAGGCCTAAAATCTTACTATGCTAATGTTATAAACATATATCTTAGTTCCTGTAGTAATTTAGATAATTATTGTAGCTAAAAAGCTGCCTCAAGATGTGAATCCGAGGGGTGTGTTTGCATGTAATGAACTGGATCTTTCTGAAGTCCAAGTATATGGATTTGATTATGACTACACTTTGGCGCATTACAAACCGACACTAGAACATTTGCTGTATAATCTAGGCAGAGAGATTTTGTTGGAAAAATACAAGGTAAGTAATAAATAAATTTATAGTTTTTTCTGTACTTTATTTCTACACAACATTCCATTTAGTTATGAAGGACATTTTATGCTTTAGTACCTTCTCTGTTTTGCTTTAACCAAATTGTGAGAGTTTCACTGTAATTTAGTTTCATTAGCATCTTGTTTTCAAAACTGAATTTATGTGGTAAGAGTGAAGTTAAAGTGGATTGACTACTTTCTCTTTTTGCATTTGAGAAATATGTCAAATGCAAAAATAAGTAGGATATGTATGTCACAAGATAATTTCACAATTTAAAATTGAAATGTACAACAAAGCTTTACGTTAAAAAAGCACTTAAGTGCTCTGAATTTTGACACTATACCAGTGTGTTTTGACAGGCAATTGCCCCCCTCCCCCCAGGGTGGTGGTATATTATTAAATATTCCCCTCCACTGTCATGTAAGTGACTCACACATGACCAGTTGGGTCACATGTTGCCCTCCCATGAACAAAGTTCTGGATCCACGCTTGATCATCACCTTTTATGTATGTGTGCCTAGTAAAATATATCCTTAAGTCCTCCCCGCCTCCTAATGCAAGGTTTTAAGTTGCTCAGTGGGACTTAGCCGCTTAAATTATATATAAATAATATAAAACCACTGCTTAAATTATACTGTTGCATTTTAATTTTAATTAATCTGTATGTATTTAGAAATGTGTAAGTATATTTATCAGTTGTCTGGTTGCCATAGTACAGGCTCTGCTTATACTCATTATCTGCTTATAATTTATTTATATTCTTTCAGTATCCTCCAGAGATATTGCAGTTAGAATATAAACCACATTTTGCTGTGAGAGGTTTGCATTATGACATTGAAAAGGGCCTGCTGTTGAAGTTAGATTCATTTCTTCAAATACAGTTTGGCTCAGTGTACCGTGGGCTCTCACAGGTCCCTTCTGAAGAAGTGCTCAAATTATACAAAAATAGGATTATACCTATTGCTTATGTAGAGGGCGACACTAGATTGCATAAGGTAAGTAGATATCAAGTTCTTTGTTTTTAGGTTTGACAAAAAACAGGACATAATCCCTGTATAGGTTTTTGGAAGACATTACAAACTTACATTTAACAGACCAGAATCTCATAGTAACATAGGAATCACACAAAGTAGTGATCATGTGAGGTGATTAAGTTAGTTTTGAGTGCTACACTATTTGTGGAGTTGATTTAAAATGTTACTACTTAGATATTCACACTGGAGTGTAAACATGCATATCTAATTGTTCCCAAATATAAAGTGTAATTAAAAAAAATATTTAATGAAACGCAATACTAATTCTTTTTTTTTTCGGGGAATCCATCAATATGCCAAAGAGGGACATGTATCTGATGGCAAAAAAATCTAAATCTAGAAAAAATCTTATAAAGTTATTAAAAAATTATGAGAATACACCAAATGTTGGCTGCCACTGTTCAGTGTAACCAACCACTCATGTGTTATATGTCTGTATATTTAATACCTTAAAATAATACAATGTCTTTAATTTAGGACATTGGATCAAAGAAATGCATTATGCACTCTTGTATGTGAACTGTACTGAATCTAGACAAGGTTTAATTACTTCAATATAAACCATATGCTGCTAACATAACAAGTACAATACATGACAATTCTTAGCTAATACTCTATTTCATACATTATTCCTTTGGACTAAGATTGAAAATTAGTTGTAGCGTGGAGTACTAGGCTAGACGGTGTCTGGTAATCACTGGCACTTGTAAGCAATCATTCATTTTGTTCCCCTTGTGTTATGTTGATACAAGGACCATGTCATGTTTTGATATAGTAGTCAATAACTAGGATAGGTATGTCACACATATGTTATTGTACAGGTAGATTCACAATTGAAAATTGAATTGTCACAGTAATAATATGAATAACATAGAAATAATTTATGTTTACCTTCAATTTGAATAATAAGTTAGCAAGAAGGTTGTATACACATTCATTGATATTGTTAGTGTTAATAATATAACAATATTTATTTAAATTTTATTGCTTTTTGTAATGTTATAGTGACTTAGAATGCACTTGTTATGCAATCAACAGGTAAATGTTACACTTTTATTTTTTTCAGCCTAACAGAGCAAAGATGGTGCATTTAGCGGATTTATTTTCTGTTCCGGAAATGGGTCTACTATGTAATGTAGCCGATTATTTTATTAGAAATCATATAGATTATCATCCAGAAATTCTATTTTTGGATGTCAAAGTAAGTTACTTATTTATGTATAGAAGGTTTGTAATAGAAAAACCCGACAAAAGCGAGTCGGACTCGCCCGCCGAGGGTTCCGTACAAATTTTTAGGTACACACATATAAATAGTTCAGGAATGGAGTCTCGCAATTTCTTAAAGACTACTTTTTATGATTTTTTTTTATAAAAAAGACAAATCCCGCAGTAGCATACAAGCCCTGTGTCATGGGGGACTTTACAAACATACAAGTCACGGACACAAAGTACACCCAGATTCGGAACAACTATTTGTGGATCACGCAAAGTGGTGTCCTGTGTGGGAATCGAACCCTCGACCTCTTACGTAGCAGTCAGACACAGTCCCACCGCGCCACAGAGGCAATCAAAATTAAATTACAAATGTATAGTGTGAATTTTCCCTATACTTATAGTTTATGACGATATTACTTACTATAACCGACTTTTTCACAGCTTCAAGGGACTGGAGACCTGAGTATATGGTTTTAATTTTATCTCGGTACCTCCACGCGTACCCGAGATAAAGTGTCTTGACAAACAGACGGACGGACGGACAACAAAGTGATCCTATAGGGGTTCCGTTTTTTCCTTACCTTAAAAATGACGAGATTGAGATGGATTTACTTACTGATGCTGTAGTGCAATTTATGCGCTCTTGTGCACAATTTATTTCACAGTTTAAAAGAGCGGACTTTGTCGAGTGTTTCAACACAATTGTGATCTTTAATTGTATAGTTATTTATGCAATCGCTGAAAATAAATATTAAAACAATTTATAATCACATTTTTTTAAAATATTTATGCAGTTGTACACTATTATATATTGCATATTAATATATGTACTTACATTTGTTTGTAGAATTCAGTACAAAGTTGTCATCCCATCATGCATAAGATAGTTGCTCAAAATGTGGAGGAGTATATAAGGCCAAATGTACAATTGAGGAAATACTTCCAAATGCTGCAGGAAAATGATAAGAAACTTTTCCTTGTCACTAACAGCCCTTATCATTTTGTGTGAGTTACTAATTAGTTTATTTACTTATGATATAATTATTTAGCAACTACATATTATTTTGTTTGTAGTATTTTCTGTATTAACTTAGCATACATTGTATCATAGCATAATTTGTTATTTGCTGCAGTGTCTTTAGAAAACAATTTTACTTCCGTACCTGGCTTGTTGACGATAATTATGTAGGTACTTTAACTTCAAACAGTGCGACGGTAGATATAGGAATTTAAATCGACAGATACCTTTTTTTTTTTTTTAAAGACGACTCCCGCAGTAGGGTACAAGCCTTGTGTCGCGGGGTACTTTACAAACATACAAACCACGGACACAAAGTACACCCAGACTCGGAACAACAATTTGTGGATCACACAAAGTGGTGTCCCGTGTGGGAATCGAACCCACGACCTCTTGCGTAGCAGTAACCTACCAATTAAATTTCATTTATTTATTAATAGTTTATAGTTTAGTATTTTATTTGAAAACAAAGTAATAAAAATATCAAAATGTGTAGCTAAACCCTTATTCGCACAAACGATTTTTTTACGCGCGTTAAAATTCCGGCCTCTCGATGTGATTAAGTATATGATCTATTCCCAACACCCGTCGATGAAAATACAACACTGCGGGGTAAAAATTCGTAACGTTGCCGTGTGAACGTGTAGGTACTTGGGAATTTCATGTATTTGAGCGACGTCTTTACGCGCATTAAAAATACGTTCGTGCGAATGAAGCCTAACGACCTCAAATTATGTAGATGCAAAGTGAGATCTTTAGCTGCACATTTCGAAATTTCTATCTGCATTTTTAGTGAAAAAAACGCATTTTCCCGTTTTCCTCTTGCATTCAGTTCTGTCTAATGAATATTATGATTGCACGCTAAATTGATGTTGTTGCCGCTGAACCTTCCTTAGAAGTGTTCTGCTATTGCTATACGAATTAAGACGAAACGAACAGTACCTCGGCTATAATTCAGCATCAAGTACGTTCACCCAGAGTCGGCCTAATTACTCTCGTGGGCCTAATTCGAACTTAGGCATAATTGACTCGATAGTTTAAAAAGCGTTGCATCAAAACCCGGGGTTGGCGCGTTTTCGAGGTGATCAAATGCCCAACGTTGAAAATACAACACTGCTCGATAAAAAAGCGTTACGTTTAAAAAATGCAGAAATGTGAACATGTAGGTACTTGAGAATTCATTTGTTCTATTTAATTACATTTTAAAAGCTTTCGTGCAAATAAGGGCGCACTTAAAAGTAAATTTCCTTCTACTGTTCAGTATCTATTTCTAGTGCGGTCGTCATTTAGCTATACTATCATGATAAAAACTTACACCCTTATGCAGGCCCGATCTGACCATTTAGCCGCTCAGCATTTTGCTCCACATTTTGCTAAAGATGGGATGTTACCAAGGTCGCTGCTGCTCTGCCGTCATGCTTATTATTGCTTATAAGCAAACCCAGTCTAACTTTAAGTTTATCAATATACAAAAAAATTGTCATAATATATTTTCTACTTTCCAGGAGCGCTGGTATGGAAATGCTAGTTGGTCACGATTGGCGGGAGTTCTTTGACGTAGTGATCGTGAACGCGAATAAGCCCACGTTCTTCACGGAGGTATCCCGTCCCATCCGAGTATTCGACAAGAATGCAAACACGCATATATGGGAAAAAGTATCTTCATTGGAAAAAGGCATTATTTATTATGAGGTGAGTTTCCTTATAGGGTCAAAATTATCAAATGTTAAACATTTAGTAAATAATAGACTGTCAAGTCTAATCAGTACTCTTTTTATGAAATGTCAAAACGACAAGCTCAATAGAAATGTGTATGGAATAGCAACCTATGACGTCATAAGTTCCTATCATCAATTCATTACTTTAAGTATTTATTTTCATACTTTTTAATTTAAAAATCATGTTAAATTGTAAAAGAACACTTATATTTAAAAGCAATTTTTAGATATACTATTACCTGATTAGTATAAAATAATTTACTTTTAATGTAGTCTACTACCCAGTTACAGAGAACACACCTTGGGCAGATGTACAAGATGGGTCCTCCGTAATTGTCAATCTTTTTCATTTTCTAATACAAATGCTACTATTTGGTCTGCTGATTTGATTGTCTTTGAATTTTGGTCCATAGTAGTAATTGCATTTTTTACCTTGCCATTGCCTAGGTACTATACACCACTTATAAATTTCGCTTTATTAATCCAAGGTATGGTGGACTCCAATTCAAACATAAACTAACATAATGTGCATTGTGATACCTAATCTAAACCATAAATAAATAAAAATTTATAAATATGCTGGGACAATTTAGTGCCATCTGATCCGAAACCAGACGAGACAGAGCCTGCACTATGGCAACCAAACAAATTGATACTACTTACATATTTCGAAATACAAACGTACTATAGGTAAATTATACCCCCACACAAAATAAACAATCGTGCTCATCATATAAAGATTTATCCTATTTATATAATCGAACCCTGACCGCTAAGCCAGAAGACAGCTAGAAATCGTGCTTCTGGATTAGCAGTTAGGGTCACTAGACTAACAAGCTAGTCGCACCAAACGAAACACAAATAAAATATTCATTTGTCAACAACAGTCTCAATATTGTTAATATAAAGGGAAGGAGCTAGACAGCCCCAACACAAGTATTTATAATTACTTACTGGGGATGTCTCATTTATACTAAAATGAATGTAACTGTTATAAGACAATTAAACAATTTCAATTTGTCAGCTTTCCATTCGCCATACACGTAATGAAACATTGTTCAAAACTGTTTTATGTAGGTATAGCAATATGAAACAATAGGTTTAAATGAAGTTATAATGAATGTATGTTATTTAAGTAGGAAAGGAATTAAAGTATGCAATACTTTATCTATACTCGTTTTGAACTACTTACGTACGCTCATATACGCTTTTCTTGTCAGCATTTGTAGGTATGTTTAGATATCACTTTGCGGGATAAGTAAAGGGAATAGGCTAGCTTTGTAGGTAAACAAAAAATCCAAAAAACTAATTAGTAAATAAAACCACCAACGATTAAGTCTCGATTAAATTATGTGTTAAATAGGATTTTTTATCATATCGTTAACCATAACTACTTATGATACGAGAATTAACGCTGTGGTCACAAGCGGACTGGTCCACTTGTGACCACGGCCGGTGCAACCTGGTCGAAACGTCAAGCAATTTTAAGGTAAACAATGCGCGTTAATTCCCGTATCATAATAATAGTTATAATCATGCAACGCGAAAGTTTAAATGTTAGTATATCATTAACCAAATCGTAAATAGAAGTGATCTAACTAGAAAAAAATAGTGACGTCATAGTCCGGCATTTGTATGAGATCTCCATAAAAATCTGCGTTTTGGCATTTCTTAAAGAGTTGTTGTTATGACTAGTTGGACACTAGCCCATTGTCTCTGGAAGTATCGGCGTACCCAGGATCATTTTTCGAGGGAAACTTTCGTTATTTCTTGATGCCTTTTTTAAATTGTTTTTTTTTTAAATAAGAAACACCGGCCAAAATTGTACCGTGTTCTTTTTTTTTTACGATTTTTGGGGAGGTTTTAACCTCACAATCCCCTCTCCCCGTCTAGCACGACAAAATAATGTTGTCCATTTATGACAAGTTGTTGAAAGTTTAAAAACTATCTATGCCCACAGTCTGAGTCTTGAGTAAATGGCCAGGAAAAATACTGTTTTCTATCACCGCGAAGGTGACTAAGCTAAGTAGCCTTACAAAGGTCGGACATTTTTTAAAGATATGTACCCCCTAAGTTCTTTTCCGGGCTAATGCTAGTATACGAAGTCAACCTCTTTATAAGGTTACTTTTCAGTAAATTAGTCTTCTAAATATATGAACGCATAATATTTTTCAGGGTACAGTGAAGCAGATGCAAGATCTGACAGGGTGGTGTGGCCACCAGGTGCTGTACTTCGGCGACCACCCGTACAGTGATCTCGCTGACGTCACACTGGAACACGGCTGGCGAACCGGAGCTATTATTAACGAGCTAACGGTTAGTACCTACAAAATAGTAACTGCATTTTTTTTTAATTTTATCAGTTATTTATACTTTTTAGTTCTCTTATCTTTTTATGGATTAACTATTTTATTCGTTGCGCTGTATGCTACGCTATTCAGTAGCTCACTGCGTATATGATTAACTATACCTAAATAATTACTCATTGTTGACGATTTAAAAATGTTACTGCGTGTATGCTTAGGTATAAATAATTTATATTTGTTGACGATTAAAAAATATTACTGCATGTATGATTAAGTATAAATAACTACTATTTGTTGAAGATTGAAAAAAAGCAGGTACCTATATATACATATATTGAATGAATAAAATTAAGACTTTCGCGATGCATGATTACAAATACATAAATTAAACAATGTTATTAAAGCGAATTATTTATTTTGAATTGCGTGATGCACAAGGGGACAGGTCCGCTTTAATTTTAGTATATGGAATGACATCAATATAATATTATTTTATTATTTTTTTGGTTATCTATATGGTAATAAAGATAATAAGAAAAAAGGTAGGCCTGGCCAAAGATTTGCCCCTCGGAAATGAGTGTACCTATAAATCCAGTGTGTTGACATATCGATCAATCTTACTCATGCAAATCTAGTAAATAATAACGTTCCTAAGATTTACTACTACAAGTAGCCGATAACGATGATTAATTTTATCATAGTACTGATAAGGCAATGTTCGTGAAACTATTTTTACATTGATACTCTTACTTGGTCTGTTTATCTGTCTGTGATAAATACATCCATAACACCTGTCGTGTATGTCTGTGCATTGAAGTATTTTATAAAATACTAGTTGTTGTTCGCGGCATCGCACGCAGTTCCCTTATAATCTATTTAGATCGTGTCACTATTTGAACTCAATCGTTGCAGAAGCTTATGATTTTATGATGCATACACAAACCAACTTAACATTTTATACTAGCTGACCCGTGCAGGTTCGATTGCGTAAATTTCCCCCGTTTTTGCAACACTTTTCATTGCTGCTCTGCTCCTATTGATCGTACCGTGATGTTATATAGCTTATAGCCTTCCTCGATAAATGGGCTATCTAACAGTAAAATATTTTTTTAATCGCATTCAAACAAACAAACTCTTTAGCTTTATAATATTAGTATATATGAGGAGTATGCTTAATTAGGCTTCTTTAAGTCTAATCCTTTCTCAAATGGTACTAGACATATTTACACATGTCCTTACCGAACTCGTAAAGTCCTCTACGAACCAAAGCCACCAACCAACCTGGCGTTTTTATCGGGGAGGTTAGGCCGTCTTACTTTATTTCCAAACAATCAAAATATGCCCGGGTAAAGCCGCCATGTCCGGCGACTTTAGTGTGTCCAAGCTAGCCTACATTAATAAAGAGGTAAAGCTTTAATATGGATCCTCTTACAGCCAATTTACAAAGTAGAATAATAGGCCTATTATGATAAAAAAAAGTACTATGGACGCGAAAGACATGCCATTAAATTTTGTACCGCGAAAATTTTAATATATTTTCTTGATAATAATATTTTCAGCATGAAATCAACACATTAAATATGCAGTCGTTCAAGGAGAACGCCAATTGGCTACAAATGCTCACCCAGCTTATTGAGGACCACCAAGATTATGAGGAGCCCGAGGCCGTACAGGTCCTCAGCGAGTGGATGGCTGAGAGGGATCATCTAAGGTTTGAATAACATAATTATGTTTAAAAAAATCTAATTTTGAAAATGGGCGGTAAACTGAACTGTCAGTATATTTATATTCTCACTTATTCTTGTGCATATACTAGTACGAATGTTATATACTTCAAAAGAACATCGTGCTATTAAACTACACAAAACTACTTAGAAAGTCTTAATTAATTAACTCGGAAAAAGCTGTAATAAAAGCTGTATTACTAGTAACAAAAAGAAGAATACTTCTGCAAAAAGTTTCTTTTTTGATAAAAAAGATAACTAGCAATGTGCGATTGAGTCCCACATTACTAGCAACCATGTTACCCCCTCCAGCTAAGCTCAACGGCTTGTGTTAGGAGTGGGCTCACGTCGATAGTATAATGGTAATTCGAACCCGCGACCTCACGATTGCGAGATCGATGCCTTAGCCATTAGGCTACATCCGCATGTATCAAAAAAGTTACGACTGGCCTGATGGTCTAGTGGTTAGTGATCGTGACTACTAAGCCAGAGATTGTGGATTCGATTCCACCACGACACCACTTTGTGTTACCCACAAATTGTTGTTCCAAATCTGGGTGGACGTGTCCGTGAATTAAATGTTTGTTAAAGTCCTCCGTAAGACGGCAAGGGGTAAAAGAGTTATCTTTAAACAATGAAATATAAGTTATGTTTGCATGATAATGTATAAAGTACAGTACTTCTGTATTTTTGAATGAAAACGGGGATATACTACTTCAGAAACACCCATTTCCTTAATTAAACAAGGCTATTTATGTTGTACTCTGTGTGTATACCTATAACTATTTGAGCACGTGTTGGCACGCTATCTGTTATTGTACAACAGTTTGTTGAAGACAAAGTGACGCCATACTGTTCATAACTTGGCACCTTATTCCATTCCTGTTCACTATGTATTAAAATTATGAGTGAATCATGGAACGTGAATGTTACTGGTGTGATTCTCGTATGGTGTAAAATATTATGTATAGTTGTTGTAATTTATGAACGTGGCGTGTCTCAGATAGTCTAGGCCCTGTTAATAAACCCACTATTTTGGTTTCTTTGGCTTGATTTTACTACGGGTGTGTATTATCAAGGAAAAAGAGGATATAAATACTTACGAGATTATTGTTTTTAAACTTTCGCGATTTTTATACATATTAGATATATTTCGGGACTTAATCGCGTGAATTATTTAAAGTGGACCCGTGACCACGATCGGTGCAATTCAATCGAAACGTCGGGTAAATAAAAGGTTCGTAAACCTTTAAATAATTCACGCGATTAAGTCCCGAAATATATCTAATACTTTTAATATGGCTTGAGTCCCTTAAGGCGCGTTCCCACTATGTCGTGACCACAAATTATCGTGTCGCAGCTTGTGTATTTAAATGGAGGTGTTCATATGTAGGACGACACGATTAACTGTCGGCCATGATATTTTTGTGACGACAGATTATCTGAACGGTGACCACGACAGCCGTTATAATTGGAAGTGGTAGAGACAACAGTTGTCCAGCTACAGTTGGATCAACGTAACTAAGCCGGACTGAAGTAGGCGACAAGTGGTTGCGCAGATGCATATTTTGGAAGTAAATGGTGACAGGAAGCGGGGGGCGGGGGCGGTAACTAAACCAAGAGAATTAGAGATGCGATTACGCATTACATTGTCATAATTAGTATTACTAACTCATGTTTTTTTTGTGATTATATTCATAAAGAAATTGTTTTTCAAAGTTTCTTTAGTATTTACTGTAACTGTTCTAAATTTAAACGTTTATGAACTCATTTAAATAATGTTTTTATATTGTTGAGTTAAAATGTTGTTAGTATTTTTAATCAATTAAACATATTTAGTCGTTTTCGTAAGTAATTTTAAGGTCGCATCTCTATTACATGCGCGGAAGTGATAAAAACCTAACTTTAATACGGTCAAGTTACGTCGATCGTACTGTATAAATTAATCATAGCTATTTATTAAACGGGAGATAACGCGCATTATTTACCTTAAAATAAAATTAATCCGTAAGGAAGATTCATCGGCCATCGGGCCTTCTTAACATCGCTGCGACTGTTAGCTTGTGACCACGGCTTGTGCAATCTGGTCGAAACATCAAGCAATTTTAAGGTAAATAATGCGCGCTAATTCCTTATAATAAATAGTTTTTTTTTTTTTTTTTTTTTTTAATAATTTATAATCATGCAACGCGAAAGTTTAAATCACGTCACGTCACGACATAATGGGGACGGGCCCTATGCCCTACCTCTTTGGATTAGTCACTTTTGGGAGAAATCGTGAGTTACAAAAACTATAGAACCTTGAGTTTTTAGGCAGCTTCTTCTCATGAGCGTTACAATTGGAACTGCCGCCTAACTTCATTTTGCTTTCTTTTCAAACATATCAGAATTTTATTATTCTTTTAGTACCTATATTTAACGATTTCAAACAATCATTAATTTAGTTTTACGAAATAAAGATGTTTGCATTTATAACTTAAGATGTTCTTGTTAGTGTATGCGACTTTATATACTTGAAATATTTTTTTAATTATGTATTACAATTTTCCCATCTCAAATATTCGCCTGGGTTGCCATTTATTTATCCAGCCAGGCTCAGGGTGGACTTACGTTTTTCATCTTAGGGTGGATTTCTTGGAGTGGGCAAATGGAATAACTGCATTGTATCAATTATTCCGATAGGCATAATTGCTTTGGCTATTTATGACTTACCTGTAAGCTATGCTATGAAACATGTATTGCGTCCAATATTATATTTATTACAAAATTTTTATCCTATAAAAATGAAGACATGATTGGCTGTAAATAACGCTTCTCTTTATTTTCATGCTTCCATTTTAGGAGTTGTTCTATCCCTTCCAGAAATGATACAAAGGCAGTATTTAACCGACAATTCGGTAGCGTATTTCGTACGTACCACAACCCGACCTACTTCTCAAGACGACTGTTCCGCTTCGCTGATATCTACACGTCCAATATCACTCATCTGATGAACTACTCGCTCACGCACACCTTCTACCCCAGACGTGGCGTCATGCCACACGAATATGGCTCATATTTCGTCTAGATAATAAGAAGCAATTTAGTATACTGTACTGTGGGCGTACCCAGGAGGGGATTTGCGGGTTGAAACCCTCCGAAATAGCACACATTATACATTTGGCCGGTGTTTAATCAATTGAACCACCTAAATCCTTCGAAAAAGTAACGAAAAATTATTTTGGGTACGCGCGTGGTATACCTACTCATTTGTAATTAGTAGAAAGAATTAAGCATAAATGTAAAGTTCAATAATTTATTATCAACAGCATTTGTTTACAAAATCAAATTTTGATCGCTAGAAATTTTTATTGAAGTTATGTAGGCATTGGATAATATCTGAATATTTTGATCGATGTATTATGTCTTTTAAATTTTTTGTTAAAGGTTTTAAGATATTTTTAACGTCTGTACATATATTTTTATAGTATTTTAGTTGTTACCAACCAAGTAGTGTAACTATGGTAAGACTAAGATATCTACATTGTAGATATGTAATACCTACATCCAACGGATTTCTAGTCAAAAGTATTTAATATTGTCTGTTAAGTGTATGTTTCTATATTTATTTTCGCTTACTACTAAAACATATCTTATTGTCAATTTACTCACGGCTACAATAAGTGAACTCATATAGTAGGTATACAAATAAGTAAAAAGCAAGTCTATCGACACATCTACCGAAAGTTCGTACCAAAGTTAGGCTTTACGACACGTAATGTACGAGATGTAAATTCATCCTTCGTTTGCGTATACGAACTAATAAAGTTTTGGACAGTTGTTTATTGTGTAGGTATTGTTAGTAAAGTAACGCCATAAAAGATAGTTTGCGTCTTCGCATACGTCAAAATGCGACGCAATATGTGCTCGCTGGGTTGCTGGTAATATATTGCACTTTAGACGCATAAACTCCAAACTTCGGTAGTTAAATTTCGGTAGATGTGTCGGGAGACTAATTGTGAATGGATCGTAACTGCGCTGAAGTATTGAAGCTAACTGGTAGTATTTGTTATATAAGGTATTACGGGTTCAATTGTATCTAGCCATGTTGTAATAATACTGTCTGTGTGTATTTTTATATTCCAAGAGCGGCGACTTTTTGGAGAGACGTGAGTTCCTTGAGTTTTTTTTTTTTGTGTGGGTGTGTAATCTTTGTGGGAAATCAGTACACAACATTTTTTTGTTATAGATTTTACAGTTATTAGTAATTACTTGCACATTACTAGTGATCTTGTTAATCAACAATGAAGGTATATTCGCGTGAAAAGATTACACGTGTGTACGATTTTCAGATCTATCATTAATGGGACAAGGTTGAATTTATTTAAGTAAGTTACCTTAAAAGTGCATATTCGAATAATTTAATACTTTATCGCACTCTCCAACCAAGTCGCTACGCTACTGTACCTACTTATTTGATATTTCCTTGTACCTATACTCTTGTTTAAACTATAATATAGATAAAAGTATTGCTCATGAATTGTAATCGCAAAAGGTTAAACTTACAATAATTAATCATGTTATATTTTCTACTAACGATGTTATTATTTTTGAAAGCATTTTGATAGCCATATTCAGATAATAATATATGTAGGTACACCATTAACACAAGTATTTTGCTGAAAGTTCCTTCAATGGTTCCTTTTTTTTGTATACTCATTTAATACCTCTTTACTCGCTCCTCAGCGATAGATGAGAAGAAAAAAGGCGAGTAAAGTATCGTTCTATGTCAACTATAAAACGTCCCAAACCGGAGATCCATATTTTTACTTAAATTCTTTCCATCTCAGTACCTTTTGAAAATGATAAGATCTCTTTCAAAATAAGAACCTGGGGGGGTTAGACAAGGTACATTCGTTCCGTGGCGAATTCGATAACGCCGTACTAATCATACACAAAAAAAATAATGTCTATGGTCTCCAACGCAAACGTCAAGTTTTATACTATAATTATTTTACAAAAGCGACATCGCTTTTCGAATGTGACTTGGTCTAGACCTGCCTTGAACCTTTTAACGATAGTTCCATATTCGTGCTTTTATTACATAAGTACATTATATTTGTCTAACCCTGACCCGAAACTTTACGCGCTGCGATAACAACTGAGATAAGCAAGTAAGCTATTGTGTTTCGAAACGATTTCATGGTACTTATCAACTATCGCTCGGCAGTATTTATGCTTGCATATTTATTTAAACTTAAACTATTGCGTATATTAATTTATTGTTGTTATTGTAAGTATGAGAGTGTAAAAACAAACCTTTATTCATAAATGTTTGAGAATTGGTTTGTCCTATTTTGTGGAAAAAAAACGAAACCACCAATCCACATTAGTTCGATAAGGGCCAGTAGCCACTCTCAGAGAGGATGCCTGTATCACAGAATATTGAGAGTCCAGTGCGCCTAGTGCGAGTTAGCTTTACGTAAACGAAATCGACACGTTTAAGAAGTTTAGCGCTCCGATTGGCCCGCTTCAAGCTCTTAACCAAACAGAGAGCCAAACGCGATAAACGTTTCGATCGCGTTAACGTTAAAAACCGGGCGAGAACATGTCGAACCATGCTCAGTGTGGGGTTCCGCATCTAATATTACAAATAATTGCAGTACTTATGAAAAAATACGATTTGAATAATTACACCAGCACAAAAGCGTTTGTTCATGCCACTTACGCCCATTTGTAGAAACGCAATTTTTCGGCAATAACTCAATGGCGGTATATCCGATCATGTCGAAAATAAATTTAGTTTAAAGTTCGAAAGATTAGGAGAGGGGGGGGGGGGGCAGTTTATGCAACTTGCGGAGAATATTTATTTACTTCATCAAAAAAGTGTATTAAAAACCTTAAAATGTTTTTAATCTTATAAAAAGTGTCGAATGATGCGTCCCCCTAAAAATATTGATTATTATTATTTAACTATCAAGCTAAGTAGCGGCTTCTACAAGACACCTATGCACCAAATTTCAAAAACTTCTTTACAAATTTCAAAAACGCCTGTGACATACGGACGGACAGACAGACAGACGGACGTAACGAAACTATTTTAAGTTCCGTTTTCTGCCATTTTGGCTACGGTACCCTAAAACCAACTCGCACTCTAGGCACAGAAGACAACCTTCATACATAATCACTCGAGCGACGTACACATGGACATCATTCACTTACATGAATCGAAGACCACATCGGTACGCTTTCGGAAGGCGTGCGCCGACTCCGCGTCCCTGTGCGATTTCTACGTGTGCGCGCCTTAAGAAGTATCTATGTAGGTTGTTTTTTATAGGCAACTGTCCCACCAACGGCGAGAAAGCAAAAAGCAAAAATCAAAGTCAAACTAAAAAATACTTTATTCATTTAGGTTACAAATGCAACGGTTATGAACGACAGACAAAATTTGGAATAGAATGATTCTACATTTAATGCCAAGTTCGCAAGAGTAAAGCCGTGAGAAAAGAACTTGGCAATTGTGAAATTGGGTAAATGCCATTTTTTACAATATATTTGTGTATATACAGTTAGCGATAATATCGCTCAAGAAACGTACATACTTTTGTAGATCCCGTGTAAACAACACAGATACAGATATTAATAGTTGAGCGCTGACTGTTCAAATTACCGGCAAGTACTCGCTCTATACAGCATCTCTTTTTTTTACACGGACGGAACAAAATCATCTATTGTACGTTTCTTGGGCGGTAAAATCGCTTCTCGCTTCGCGCTCATCGCCGGCGGTGGGACAGGTGCCATACTCTCGATATTCTGTATCCCAGAAGTGGGATAAAAAGGCTGATTATATTATGTTAATGAATATTTATGAATAAAGGATATAATTGTTATTTGTAGATCTGTAGTAGCTGTGTTCATAGACGTTATTTATACCTAAATGTTTATTGACTCTGAATAACAGTTTGTGAAATAGGTTAGTGTCTAGATAACCTCGTCCTGTGCCATCACTGACAATAAACCGAAACGCACTTTATACCGAAGCAGCTGCGGATCCAGGGGCGGGGCAACATTTGACTCAACCGGCCAAGTGTGAGTCGTCCCTCGCATGACGGGGGAGGTTTCCATTTAATTCAACACCGATACACCAGTTTCTACCGCCGAGGCGGGCAAATGCCTGCCAAAACACATCAGACTAGTGTCAAAATTCTGAAATACCCCAATAAATAGTAATTTAATAGAGTCCGGAGGGGGGGAGGGAAGCAATTGCCCCTGTTACCATTGCTTGGATCCGCGCACGTGTACCGAAGAATGTACAAAGTCAAATTGTTCAAAACCTATTCATGTCTTTTATGCTATATGAGTGTTTGAGTGTGTCAGTCTAGTATGGCTTGAAAGTGACAAAAATAATAAATACTAAAACTACTTTTTATAGGAAATATTTGTCACGAGCAATCATCATCAGCATCATTGGCCTATACCATCTTGATCAGATAGTTAAAACAGTATAACAGGCGCCTTAAGCATTTTGCCATAACAATGTTTTCGCCTTTGATTAAATCAGTATTTGTAAAGCCCCCTCCAGTTTGTTTTACTTCGATTTTTTTTTAATATAATAAAATGATGAAAGAACATGAATGTATTGGGATTTCGGTATCAATGACGTACTGCGTAAGTAGGTTATAATAAATGGAGACTACAATTGTCACTAGATGGCGTTACTTGTACAAGAGCTGTATCTGCATTAATATTTATAAGATATTTTTACGGTCTTATTTATGAGCATGTATAAATTAAGGGGGATGTATGATGGCATACTAGTACAAT
Organism: Herminia tarsipennalis; assembly: GCA_945859575.2. Lineage (NCBI taxonomy): Eukaryota > Metazoa > Arthropoda > Insecta > Lepidoptera > Erebidae > Herminia > Herminia tarsipennalis. Next base: position 13,231,009 of record OX243836.2, on the reverse strand, counting down.
TCCTTAAATAAATATTATCTCGTGACTAACAAGGAAGAATGCATAACGGCCCGACCAAACTATTGACGGCGAAAAGTTTGTACCTAGTCTGCGTGGGGTCTAAGTATTTCTTCTATTGAATTTGATTAAACTTGTCACAGAATGTAATAAAACAATGTAACTATTTATTCAAATGTATTATTGAGTTATGATTAAAAGTAAGGCCGTATATATATTTCTAATTCTTTTACAATTACATGTATCATGCAGTAAGCAGTGATCAATTCAGTATCTATTATTTCCGAATTAGCAGGATTAATTGTGTTCATCATTAGGTATGTTATTAATCACTTAGATTCAACATAGCGTGTAACTGTAGTGACAATTGGTAACGTTTTGATCGTAGTCTCTATTGAGTTAATGACCACTTTTAAACTACATAATAACTCGTGTTTTAGAAGAATATTGTAATAAATCATTGTTTACATTTATTTGGTTTTATTGCTTTAATTAATCCTATTTGATACAGGTTGCGAAAGTTCAATTAATGAGTTTATCGTACAGGGTGAGACCCGTGATTCGAGTTGTGATATGAAGTGACGTTTATTCCAAGTCATGCCTTATCTTTATTGGATGTTATAATAAACAACTATTCTGTATTTGGATAAATTATTTTATTTATAACTTCACTAAGAGAGCACCAACAGTATTACCATAAATTACGACTATGAGCGTAAAGGACAACATAGAAAACATAACTAGTCAGGTTCATAAAAAGGTAATAAATCAATATTTGTGTAAAACTTAGAAATTAAACTACGTGTCAAGGCGTTAAGATTCATAATTGTAGAACATTTATTTAGCCTCATGTCACTTTAGGATTTATTTAAATAAATGTATGGACTTTGAAAGTACTTCACGCTCTTTTAGTCTCTTTGTTGAGTCGAGTTTGATAACTGCGACTTTTAATAGAACGGGGACGCAGTATCAATAAGCAGTATATTATCAGCCTTAAGCGTTTTGGTCTGAATACCGAAGTTAACGTTGTTGTACCGCAATCTGCAAGGCCTATCCGGTCGCGTCATGAAGCACAGTGTGTACAACGCAGTCTCCAGCTCAGGTGAGGTGCCAACGAACATGTTGACTTCTGGAGCGTCCTTAGTATCACTCAGAATTGAGTGTTGCTTCAGGATCATTCCTTTCTGTAATATGACATGTTTGGTTATATTAAATAAACACTTTTTTAACTAATTACCTACTGCAAATAAATGTGTCATTCTCCTGGACAATTAGTTGTATGGTATGTATGTTAAATGCGACACAGAGTGGGATAGACCCCCACTGCGAGAGTTATATAAAAACAAATAAAATTGGAGCAGCTTTTCTAAAAATAACTTCATTAGGCACAACGGGCGCATTTCAACTAGTGCCTGAAAAAGTTGTAAAGCGTACCTAAGCTTGTTTGATAACTTTCCAATTCCATTTGTGCGTTGAAAGGGACTTGGGACATCTACTCTCTCACAGCTCTAGCCACTCAGTCGCTAAGTGTTCTAATTTTACATAGACTTCGTAATCGACGACTAGACTTGTATTTATTCTGTATCATTGGTGGGCTGTCCCTCACATAAACCCATTGAATTATAATTGAGAAAGCATTTGTGAAGAACTTGTTTAAGTATGTTCTCTTATTTATCGTTTTAGATTATGTAATTAATACGGAAATTAGAGCGGTGTGTTTAAAGATTTTATAAAACCTTGGATTACTTACGCCTGACAAGTCAAGTTTGTCGATGTGACCTAAGTAGTTTGCCTTGCGGTCTTGCTCGCGTTTGGCGAAGAACAACCAGCTGTGAAGACCTGTGAATATAAATATTTAGTAGTAATGTAAGTTTGTAAATCTTGCAAAATAACATGTATGAAATGGAGTGTAGAATAATACCTTCTTTATCTCTTATTAACTTTTGTGTACAACAAGGTCGAAATTGTTGCGTTTCCAACATTTATTGTTGCCCGCTCGCTACATGTTCCTGTTCCATAAACTAAGTTAAGACCTTAGGTAGTTTTAAATCAATACTCACCAAGTACTTCATTGGACTTGAGCTCAGCCATGAATATGTTTTCAAAGGCGCAACTGCACTTGCACAAGCTGGTCCAGTGACGTGCATACTTGGTAAACCAGATCTTCTTCAACAGGTTAACTTGTTCGGGGTACTCGTTTAGCTGAGTTATACCTTTAATAAACATAGGGAAATGTAAACAGAGCCAATGTTCCTTGATCTGTTATATTATGGTTAGGTACCAGCCTATCAGGATTATGAGCTAAAAACATTCTAAGAGCTTACAAGTAGCAAATGGGCAAAGAAATTAAATTTAACAAATGCTAGTCTAGCACTGGATAAAACGGCTTTACCTATTCGTTTACGAAATTTCGTTTCGGCTTTAGACTAGGTCTATCCCGTAGGTATAACTACGATTCTCAATGCCTACAATGTATGTAGGTATAGGGATAGTCAATGATTCGAACGTAGGTTCTATTAGTCACTTAAGGATGCGCAATCGGCTTGGGCCAGTGGTTTCTCATCACATTTGTAATATTAAACAATGTTACAAGTTACAACACCTAATTGGGTCGTCAGTTAACACGTAGATAGGTACTTAGCTAAGTATAATTATTACTAATAGGTGACGGTTGGTTTAGATGACATCAATAATGATTTCACCTCCTTTTTTCCAATTGATCATCTAACCAAGCGTCGTATCTGTGCGTACCTAGTTGGCCGACCTACCACGCCTCAATATACTCCTTCCACTTTTCTCCAGTTGCAGCGGACGAGATCAAAAAGATTACCTTGTCAATTAAGCCGTCGCATGGTCATTCTTATCCTTGAATATCTTCTTCCTGCTTTACTAGACATCATAAACTTCTCTCTTTATTCAGGGACACACCCTGCTTCATGGCGCTATGCCTTTGTTATTCCCATGCCTAAACCTAACCACTTTCGCCTATCTATATTCCCGTTTTCGGGCCTGAACACAGTACCAACTCGGCTCTTCTCAAAGTGACCGGCGACATTAGGGCGGGCATGGATAAGACCAAAATCACAGTTCTTACCTAGGTGGATTTTTAGACGGTATTGAAGGCATTCGTTCAATACCGTCTGCCATGATATTTTACTCTCCATTCTCTGTAATGCGATGTTTTCGTCCAATGCTCTCAATTGGTTCTCTTCCTATTTACAGGGGCGCCAGCAATCTGTATGCGTGAATGGTTCCTCATCAAGGTGGCGTAATCTTGACACTGGTGTTCCCCAAGGCGGTATTCTTTCTCCGTTATTATTTTCCATTTTCATCGATCACGTCAATAGAGTCCTTCAGAGTGCGTTTCATCTTTACGCTGATGACTTTCAGTTGTACGCCTAGGCAAAGGTAAATGACATGCAGCAGACAGGTTTGGCGTGACAGTAAACCCGTCTAAGTGTCAGACCATTGTCATTTTAAGCCGGTTATACACTGACACTTTATCACCAGTCATCTTTAACAGGTCCACTATTTTTTTAAGTTCTTCAGTCAGAGATTTAAGTTTACTTTTTGACACTAACCTCAACTGGCAAGCTCAGGTTACTAGTGTGAGTCGGAGGGTTAAGGGTACTGAGATCTTTATATCGTCTTAATTTTTTTTTACCTTATAATACGAAACTAATGCTCGTTTGGATGTTGATTTTTCCCCTGATTGACTATGGCGATGTATGCTATCTTGATCTGAACGCTGACCTTCGCAATAAATATGATCGACTGACGAAGGCTGAAAATAAACCGAATGCAGTTGTTAAGAACAACTGCATTCGGTTTATTTTCAGCCTTCATAAGTTCGACCATGTGTCTTCTTTCCGTTTCCAACTAAATAGGCTTCCTATTCGTCAGCGCCGTAGCGCGTTCTCACTACTCTCTATTTTATTCTTAATTCTCCGAATAGTCCCTCTTACCTAGGTTCTTCTTTTCAATACATTCCCAACCATAGCAGAGATCTTCGTTCTACCGACAATCTATAGCTTTTATGTCCTTCCCATTCTTCTGGATTGGGATTAGGATGACACCCAATCGCTTCAATTTTAGCTAAACGTTCGTGCGCTTCTCCACAACGATTTAGCTGAATCTTCACAACGTTAGCAACTTATATGATTATAATGTATTTAATATATTATATTATATGTATTGTATTTACGTATAAATAAATAGGTATATAACTAGTCCGCCCTAAATACTGTTACATAATTTTTTTTATTTTTTTCAACTTTTTAATTACTTTGATTTTGGAACGCATTTATTATTTTTAAAAGTTCTTTCGATTTCGCGTCATTTTACATATTTTTTCGTGGCCATTATCAAATTACAATATGGATTGGGGTATTAAAGAAAATAGGATTGAGTGATCGCCTTGCCCAAAGTGGGTATGTTGCCGTCGTCGGTCATATTCCAGACACTTCAAAAGCTTGGTATCAGCCGTATGTTCGTATATCGACAACTATCAACAGATACAACAACACTTCCTCTGTTGAAGACCATAATATATTGGGGCGGCCGCGTGCTGTTATAACTACAAAGGCTGATAGTGCTGTTAAAGCCAGAATTCGTCGAAATCCCATTACAAGCAAAAAATCTTATCGCGCGAAAAGAAGATTCCCACTAAACTTAGTTTAAAGTGTTCAATAAGCGCTATCTTTGTGATTTTTTTCCATATTTTTTTGGTTACACGGTTCAAAAGTTAAGGGCGGGACGACGGCGACGACACGATTTATACAACTTTTGGAGCGAATATTTCCAAAAATATTCACTCAATCAAAAAAGTTTATTAGAAACCTCAAAATGTTTTTGAAAGACCTGTCGAATGATGTGCCACACGTTGATATTTACTGAAAAAAAGGCAAAGCAAAATTTTTGTGAAAAAGGAGTGAAAACTTCAGCCAAAGTCTCTCAAGAAACAGTCTTAAATAGTGTTGTGAAACCTCTCAGCAATACACTTTTAAAAATGTACCGTGGACTTTCCAGCAAGACTCTGCACTGGGTCAGACGGCACGGCTGCTGCTACCCAAGCCTGGCTGGAAACCAACGTTCCGGACTTTATAAGAGCTGAAGACTGGCCCTCATCTAGCCCAGATCTCAACCCTTTAGACTACAAATTATGGTCAGTTTTAGAGGACATGGCTTGCTCTAAACGACACGGCGACATCGAGTCTCTTAAAAAATCTATGGAGCAAGCAGTGGCGAAATTTCCCATGGAAACAATGCGTAAATCCATAGATTCGTGGCCAGATAGGCCTGTGTAAAAGCCAAAGATGCCATTTTGAATAGAAAATTGTTTTTATTTTTTGCTGAGACGTTTACTAAGTTTTAGTAATATTACATGACTTCTATAAGAAAAAAAATGAGTTTTCATTTGTAACAGAACTTATGGCCGGACTAGGTATATATGTATGTTTATAATAGTATCTATTTGTGTATACGTTACCTGATTTAGTATTTATTTTATGAACTAGCGGTCCTAGTTATGTATTAATGTTAGGTTAGTAGTATTAGATATTAATAGTCTGTCAACATTCTGCACCTAGATTTTAAATCGCTATAACACCTAAAGGTAGATTGGTAGAGAACGTTTTTAGCATTAATTCCGCATAAACACTATTTCTACATTAAGTCTAAATAAATGAATAAATAATTGGTCGTAGTAAGGTATAAACCGTTTAAAATACCATGGATGATAAATGATAACATACATATTAACCTATATAGTTTACTAGCTGCCCCGCGCAACTTCGTATACGTCAATTTTCCCCGTTTTTGCAACATTTTTAATTGCTGCTCCGCTCCTATTGATCGTAGCGTGATGTTATATAACCTATAGTTTTCCTCAATAAATGGGCTACCCAACAAAAAAATAGTTTTTCAATTCGGACCAGTAGTTCCTGAGTTTACCGCGTTCAAACAAACAAACAAACTCTTCAGCTTTATAATATTAGTATAGATAAGAAATCGGATCACCTATTAGAACTGGCAGATTTATACAAAACTTGTTTTTCTTACCTTTGCTAACCAAGAAGTTCATAAGGCTTCTAATAGGACCAGTTGCGAGTATAGTGTTGATATAAGTAGTCTGTTCCGTTTCCTCCTGCAACGTGACATCATCCGACATTAGTTTACCTTGTACTTACTGCAGATGTCTACCTACTTCTTTATATGAGTACACATGTAGAATAAATGATTCAATCGCGGTGTTTACTCACATTGGGCGTGACGAATTCTGGCCTTAATATGTTTTTGTGGTAGTTGTCGAAGAGAGCCACGAATGGCCTGATCGTCGGTCCGTTCCAAACATTTTCCGGCACGTTCAGAAGACTGCAAATACAAATTAATTATGATATATTACGCCCTTTTAAAATTGTTATAAAAATGGTAATAGTTTCCAAAAAGGTAATGTGTTAATGATAGATCTAAGGCTCTCATCATTAGACCTACTTAGGTAAGTAGGTACTTTGTGATTATATAATATACAATATTTTTAATGATTTATTGTAATGGGTGGTTTATTATATTAAAATTAAAAGCCATGCAGATAATAAAACTAGCACAGATATCGGTAGCTATAGCTCAGATCTATAAAGATCACAAGAGGTCATTGACAGAGATTACAAATTTAAAATTATGTATAGGTACTTATAATAACTTATGTATTTATATAGATATTAGTTTCGATAAACGTAATTTTATATGAGCCTAGGTTTAACTTACTAACCTAATTGGTATAGGTTAGGTAGATATATTACAAATTGTATGTTACTCACCTAGATTGCGCTTCATCGTTCTTGGATAAAGCAGTGGTTTTGCCTTGCAGATTGACTTGAATGTAGTTGATAGCGTTATTAAGGTCTGAATTGAACATCTCTTCGCTAATCCGCAATATGTCTTCGTCAGTAGTACCATCTTGAGCTTGACGGAGGAGATCTTCATAGCTTTTCTTCTTGGCATAGTCAACAACTCCTCCCACCACGGTGCCAATTTGTTGGATTGTATTTCCTGCAGTGTTTCCATCCTGGCCAGTCACCTGGTTACCGATTAACTTAGGTAGGATGCTGTTGAAGATTTGACCAGCAGCTTGCGATAGGTCATCAGCCCGACATGCTGCTAAACAAGCCAGGAGTAATAGAGCAGTCTTCATGTTGGATATAATTTGGATACGTTGTATCTAGCGCGATCACTGCGCACTAGTGATCTCTGAGCTCGAACCGAGTGCGATACAACGCGACCTTTGGGTGATGTCATGTCCGAGTATGTATCTATAGATACGGCATGTTGTTGAAATTCATACGACGAACCAAGTTTTTTTGCGATGACCACTATGTCCGATGACTACTCTGAATATAATATTAAACATGAGTGGTATCTACTTAAACGCCTCAGTAAATAAAATTGACCTTGCTCAGGTGGACTGCTTCCACAGTTTATAACTAACAAGGTCTAGATTCTAGACGAAGAATGCGTTTAGGTAACTTAAATTGACTATTAGCAAAGATTAAATGAGAAAGAATAAAAACGATAAGTCTTAATATTTGTTGAAAAATGTGATCGTTGTGATATTTTTTCAGAAACGCCTTATTGAAGATAGCGTTTCCGTTACAGTTTCTGCGTGAATGAATGCAAAGGAAACAATGCATTCGTGTTTCTACAAATTCTGTGGATATTCACATACCTACCGTAAAAAGAACATCTATGGTGTTTGTTAAATCAATCATCAAATTTGTTCAATGCCCATAAAACAAGAACTTAATTAAACGGCTTTTAGAACTAAAGAGTCGGACACATTACCAGTCCGCCGGCGCATATTAACCTGTCAGTTAATTGCACAGAACACAGGCTAACAGTTTTATGTTAAAGGTTTTGGACTGACGGCCAATCCAATTGTGTGCTCTCGCCGTATACCATGATCTGCGTCGTCAGGTATTGGCTGGACAGTCCGCCCCAATCGAATACACACTAGCAAGTAGCCGGCCGGCAACCGTTCAGATAGTTTGAAGACCTCACAGGACAATACCAGCCATTGCTAGTGCGTCGACCCAGAGCCTATTTAAAACCATTGCTGAGAGGCAGATATCATTTTATTATTACCAGGGCTCATATAATGACTCTAACAATACCCTAATAATCTAAATCCTTTGAAGCATTTAAAATTTATGTTGGAATAAAGAAACTCACAGACCTACATACTCGTGCATGCACGAACCCAGAAAACATGACACTTCTTTTTTGGGGCAGTCGAGTAATTTATTGTTTATTTACATACAAAATTTATTTTTATTTATAACTTTACACTTTTTAAAAAAACAAAGATACCTAGCAATGTGGGATTGTGGTCCCACATTACTAGCAATCCTGTTAACCCCTCCAGCTAAGCTCAATGGCTTGTGTTAGGAGTGGGCTAACGTCGGTAGTATAATGGGTAGGATTCGAACCCGCCATCTCACGATTACGAGACATTGGCCTTAGCCATTAGGCTACCGCCGCTTCATTTAGATACTAAATTATTTTTTAGTTTACATTCTAAGAAAATTTTGTAATTTGTGTCAAGATGTCAACTCATCCTAGACCGGTATTATACTTTACAACCCTAGGTTCCTATTAGGATACCTAAGTAGGCAGTTATAAGCCGTGTTTTTATATGGAAACCTCATCATAAACCATCATTTATCATCATCGGGCTGATGATAGCCATATCGGACTACCGTATCGGACATAGACCTCTCCTAATTTTCGCCACAACTACCTATCCCTACTAATATATAAATGTGAATGTAAGTTTGTTTGTTACGCTTTCACGCGAAAACTACTCAACCGATCATCATGAAACTTTGTACACATATTCTTGGAGGTATTAGACAGCTAGTCTACAATAAAAATACCTACTCATAAATAATAATAATATCTTGGGACAACTCACACAACGATATGAATTACCAATTACCTACCAACCAAATGAGGATAAGGGGACACCCTCAATCAGAACAGGTGAACGAACGTTAGTAAGTGCTACTTGGCACTTAATCAAATATCTAGTAAACATGATCGTAACACTAAAGTACTAATTAAGGTAGGTATAATAAGTATCTACCTACTTAGTTAGTCACTAGCTGTGCCTGCGACTTCACCCGCGTGAATTTATGCGTGATGTTAGCGTGAGGATAAAAAGTAGCCTAAGAAGTTACTATATAGCCGTGTGGTGCCGGCTTAAGAATAGTACCACCCCATCTCTACCCCTGGGTGTCGTCAAGGCGACTAAGGGATTTCACCCCGGAGGACGGGCAGCAGCGTCCTCTGCGTACTTAAAGCCTTACTGCGATCGCCAACCCGCTCGCCAAGCGTGGCGATTATGGCAATTACCCCCAGGATCTACATACTAGTAGGTTCTACTGGGGAGACCCGTGCCCAGCAGTGGGCCATCTTATGGGTTGATATGTATGTATATGTAAGAAGTTACTCCTTACAGTGACAGTTAAAGCCCCGTCAAAATACGTTTTTACTTATGTAGGTACCACATCTCTACTTATATTATAAAGCTGAAGAGTTTGTTTGTTTGTTTGAACGCGTTGATCTCAGGGACTACTGGTTCGAATTGAAAAAATCTTTTTGTGTTCGATATAACATCCGATTTTTTTCGATTCGATTTTAAAGTAACATATTAATACATATATTATTTTAATTAAATAAAAAACCGGCTAAGTGCATATCGGGCCACGTACAATGTAGGGTTTCGTAGTCCCCCATCCGAATAATGCGGCTTAAGAAGTAGGTTTTCCGTTGTTTTTGTTTCATACTACTAACAACGTTATTTAAGTATTTTTCAATGGAATCTGTACGAAAATTTTGTTACATCTTACTTTGTTTGCTGTTACTCGTTAAGTTGTAAAGCCTACTTAGCTATTTGTACTTTGTACAATTATGTCGAATAGGTAATGCCGGATCCGCCGGATTACCGAATCCGGTTTTCCGTATTGCAATCCGTCGCTCCAGGCCCATCCATAGATATTCAAGATGGCAATTCTATTGGGAATAGATTTTAGTACCCATTTCTTACTTACCTATGTTTTGTAGCATAAATTAACATTACCTGTTAGATTGCTGGTACATTAAAAACCTACTTAAAAATATATTTCGGCCAAATAAACACGCTTTCTTGCCATAAAATTACATTAAAATTTAAACATTTGTTATTCCCGCGAAAACGCTCTCTGTTCATGACGTCATTTCGGTATCGTGTCACCAATGCCATCTATACTGGTTATAAGGCAACGTAACCATTATTTAAGTTCGGTGAGGACTAGGTGGCGCTACTTTCTATGCATATTCTTCTTCTTCTTCTTATTTGACTTTATGGCAATCTAGCCGTTTTAACGGCTAATTTCTGACAGTGTCAAGTATTTATGCACTTATTACATGCACATAGTCTCGTTCTTAGTCATTTATCACATATTCAAATCATTTTTTACAAGTTAAACTCGGAGCTGTAAAAATAATGGCCAGTCAGTTTGCCGCCATTTTTACAACTCCCCTCTATGCATATTTTCGGTGTATCCCACTATTTCCATTATGTATTTCCATTAATGGAAATACTGGCACAGAGTCTCCCACTATTTCCATTGAGGACAGCGCGGCTCAGCGATTAAAAAACGCTGCATTGGCTTCTTATGACGGCCTGCACATGAAAACTATATTTACATATTTCCTCTTTAGATAAAACCTCTTTTGAACATATTGAGTGACAACTGTCATTATTATTATCATTGCGTTATTGATTCGTTGACTGAATAATTTTGTAGTAATAATAATTTAATAGAATAATTTTATTCATGGAGTTTATAAAAAGTGGGAAGGGTATTGTATTATTGCATATGGGATATGAATATACTAAACACATAGTCTATAAAAATAATAATACATTGTGGAAATGTAACAAACGCCATAAAACTAAATGCCAAGGGTCGCTAACAGTATCGCCAGTAAGTTGCCAGTACTTTACGTAGTTGCTTTAGAATTTTAGTAATAATTTTAGCTACGTTTATCTAATGGTCGTTATATTAATGTTCCTAATGTTATTAAAGGTTAAGGAAGTTAAAAAATCAGTTCGTCACAGTACTGACTGTGTCCCGGATGAAATTCAATCTACGATTAATGTTAGTATAAATAAATGCTTTGAAGAAGCTGCACAAGGCAAAGTAAGTGTTCCTAAAGCATTCAATAGCGCGATAATCTCTTTGAAGGACCAAGGCGTACATTTACTTGGTAAACCATTACCAGAGTATAGTGAAAAGAAGTCTTCACTGTACAGACACCGAAACAAAGTTTTAAACGTGCCGCGAGTCTGTTCGAAGAGAGTTCAAGATGTTGAAGTACCTTTACCGTTCCGGAATTTTTTGCTTGCGGACTACAATGACGGCGAAAGGATTTTAATTTTTTGTAGAGAAGAAAATAGAGGTCTATTGAAAAGTGGTAATTATTTTGTGGATGGTACATTTTACGCATGCCCTGCTCCATTCAAACAATTACTAACAATTCATGTAGATTTGGGAAGTGACATGAATCAAACTAAAGTGGTGCCCGTAATATATGCATTTTTATCCAGTAAAAGCTGTAAAACATACAACATATTATTGAAGATGATAAAGAGAACTATACCTGATTGGAACCCAAGAAAGGTAAATTTAGATTTTGAACGGGCTTTAATAACAGCATTTATAAAATGGTTTCCCGACGCTATTATTAATGGATGTTATTTTCATTTCGTAAAATCATTGACAAAAAAAGCAAAATCGATAGGCATGAACAAGTTTATTAACTTGAAAATGATATTACAACTTTCATGTAGGCTGCCGTTATTGCCAGAAAATAAAATAGAAGAGGGTTGGAATTTTATAGTTACAGAGATGGGTGATAGTGATCCTGAGAAAAAAATTAAGACGTACATGGAGAACTATTGGCTAAAAAATAACTTTAGCAGTGTTTGGTGCGTTTTCGGAGAACGCCACCGCACAAACAATGCGGTAGAGTCATGGAACCGGAAATTAAATAGACTTGTTCCTGTTAATGCTAACATACGAGTAGTGCAGGTACTTCATATTTTATATGAAGACACCGTATTGAATGAAGATTATTCCAAAAAACGTGAAATTTACCAAATAAAAAAAGACATGATAATACTTGAAGAACAATTAAATTTGATTAATGGCACAATATCAATAGGTCATTTTTTAACTAAAATGGCACTTTTGTATCAATTATAATTATTTATTTTATTCCATAGTTAAGTTATTATTTAGTTATTAAATCAATCAAAGACGTTACGGTTCTGAAGTATGCTTTTACAAATTTATCCTGATCTTCTAGGCTACAATACTTCCGAGCCAACATTTTCCCCGTATCAATGATGAGTTCACTTTCATGATGATTTGTTTGAGTAGAAATAGATTTAGTTGATTTTGCAGTTGTTTGAGTACCAGTTGATATATATATGTCTGGCGTGGAGTTTGTACTCCTCAACTGTGATTGACCATCTGGTAAACGTATAAAATATTCAATACTATCAGAGTTGCTGTGTATCTCATTTGGAAAGTTGCTTAAAATAGACTGGCTGTATTCATCTTCCACTGCAACAAAATAATATTTACTTAAAATTAACCATCGATATACAAAAAACCCTAGATACGCAGTCTCGAACAAAAGTGACACTCGAATCCGTCTTCACTTCAATCACACATTATGTAGATTATACATTTTTTTTTTTGCAAATTCAAACTCAGTCACACGATATTATATAGCTCTTTTTACAAAACGGTGTATAAAAAAACAATAGAATTGTTATTTAGTTTTAGTTATGTTTATTTACATTTTGGAGTACTTACTTTTTGATAATAGCACAATTTTTTGCTGGTGACACTTATAGCGGCTCGATGATGAATGATATGTCACAGGCGGATAAAAAAAACAAATAACTTTTCATTTTCGTCACCTACCAGTACCTTATGAACAGAGTATTTAATCTATACTAATATAATAAAGCTGAAGAGTTTGTTTGTTTGTTTGAACGCGCTAATCTCCGGAGGTTTGTGTTGGATAGTCCATTTATCGAGGAAGGCTATCGGCTATATAACATCACGCTACGACCAATAGGAGCTGAGTAGTGACGGAAAATGTTTCAAAATCGGGGGAAAAAAATTCTTTCTGAGAGTTTGAAATTCTCAGAAAGGATAAGCAAACGTGAGCGACGTGAACGAAGTAGGTAGGTACTACGCGGGCGGAGCCGCACGCGACAGCTAGTAATATATAATATCGTTAGAATATCATTTTTTTTAATACCGGGAAGTTATGTTTTAATTTTAATCTATTCGTTATAATTAGTTTTAATCTATATACAAATTCTTCTGCGTTTTTTTTGTCGCAATAGAAATAATGAGATATAATTTTTATAAAATGTTAGTCCCACTATTTCCATTTTGTATTTCCATGGAAATAGTGGGATACACCGCATATTTTGATAGTAGGGCAGCAAACTGTCATGACTGACAGGACAGGACTGACAGATGACATCAGTTCTTTTTACATAAATTCCGTCCATCACACTATGGCGGCTCGTATTTCAGGCAGGTCACGTGATAAACATAATATCATAAAAATTTACTTTTAATTTTAATTTACCAAATAAATTTATGACTCAAAATCATAATATTATCTATGATTATTTCTATACAAACTTTAATATTTATCAAATTTTATAATTTATTTTTCACTAACAAAGGTAGGTAGGTACCCTATTGGTTAATTAATCGGATGTACAATCAGGATGCTACTATTTGCGGTATATTAATTGTCCACAAATAAAAGAAAGTCATAAGAAAAGAGACATTATCAGAAGCGCATCGCCGCGGGCGAGTGCTCACGCGAAATGCAGCAGTAGCGTGATCTGCCTCGCGCAGCGGGAAAATCGTATCTTACTCTATGTTTAATGCATTAGGCTCTCGTCCGATCGCGTTTGAATACTTGTATGGTGCTGTTAAAGAACTGTACATAGTAACCGCTTGGAATGCTTTGTTGAAATCATAATTACAATGGTTAATTCCTATTGATATTGATGGTGTACCTACGGATACCCATGTACACAAATTACGGTTAACAATGACGGTGAAAGATTGTGATGGTCAATGGTTTCTTGTAAAAAATATTCGTGACGTGTTTTTAATACACCTAGCATCACTACAGATTTATCAAAGAAATCTAGTATAAACTGCAACTGACTAGTCCGCCAGTCGGCTAACAGATAATAATATATATATATATGTATATATATATTGGGACAACTCACACAACTGATATACATACTTATATGTTTCTTACTACATACATATTATAGATAAATAACACCCAGACACAGGATAAACCATCGTGCACATCACACAAAGTTTTATCCTGGGCAGGGATTAACCTACGACCTCCGGCTTAGCAGTCAGGGTCACTAACCACTATACCAACAGGCCAGTCTTTCATATAGTTCATATCATCTCTTTGGTGCTAGTAGGTAAATGATTGTGGAATAGACGGATTCCACAATCACTTAGCTACGAGCACCAAAAAACTTTTAAATTATTTGCTTGGCTTACCGTTTTTGTACAGGGCAATCTTCAAAACAGTTGGACCAATTTAATTGGAGTTCCATTAGTAAGTAGCTGACTTTACAAGGAGTAAGTTAGGCTACTCTAATTTTTATTTTTGATCGAACGAATTCGCCAATAACAGCCAGTTAATAACTGTCCGTCGGATCCTAGATACTAAGTACTACGTGGGTCGGTAAGTAAACATTTTAACAATCTGTCCACGGAGGTTTAATTCAATTCATTACATGATGTCTGTAAATCGCTCATATCAATCAGTTCGTTAGTCATTGCCTAGTATGGGGTTGACAGGTAACTAATAAAACGAGAAATCAATTGCTTTTCAATAGAAAAGCTATTTCTGTTGTGTGTCCGTGAAACTTGGGTGTTATGATTAGTGAATCATATTCACTTTTGGTAATAAGGTACTAAATCTATTCTGTTTTTAAGCTTAATACAATAAATCTCTATTAAAGCTAGTGTAACAAACGATTACTCTTTGTAATCGTTTGTTGCACTAGCTTTAATGGAGGTAAAATTCGTTTTCAAATCATCCTAGCCATCGTCGAGAAAATAAAAACCGTTTTGGAGAAACATGAACACATGCACAGTGAGCACTATAACGCCCCTGGCGGTCTAGAATATTAAAACTTACCTAAGAATATATTCGGGAATGCGACTTATACAACGCAAAAAGCGTTTCGAAATCGACTGAGCCGTTTCCGAGAAAAATGGTAACGGACACACATGCACAAACAGCTCTTACCCCAAACACAGAATAAGTAATAATACTACCCCAAACGCATATACCGTTTCAGTGGCCGTCACGGGTACACAATGGAAAACCCGTTTTCGTTTATTATAACAAATTAGCATTATCCTGTGGCTTCGTCTGTGTGTCCCGTTAACCTTGAGTTTCCTAAAAATACTTTCTTATCTGTTGTGTAGGTACTCACAAAAAAAGCCGCTCTGCAACATTTTAGATTGCCAGTCCGTGTCATCTACGAAAACCCTTTTCGTAGATGAATGAGTCAGGAGTTTTATTTTTATATCGATAGATATAGTTATGAGTTAGTATTTAATCGACATTATTTAATGCAAATGAGCCTATTGTATTTTTATTATTTTCAATATAAAAGTGCCTACGTAGGTACTTAAATACAACAGTAAAATTGGGCCTCTCTCCATCATCAACTGATCATTGTATCTTTATTGTGTTTATCTTTAATACTCAATCACTATCAAAATTAAATTGCAGTGTTGAAAAAGTGGAAACTATGAACGATGGAGTTAATTAGACAATGTTCCACTTTATTGTCATTTATCTGCATATCCGGTAGCCGAGTGCGCTATTTTCTTATCGCCCACGCAGTCTGAGTTCTGTAGATATAAACAGGCGACATCCATTTAATGACCGAGTTTTCCTTGTCTATGTGTTGAAGATCAGATACAAATGTTTCTTTTCGCTTTCTAGAAAATATTTAGAGGAAAACTTGATTATTATTTTTCGTTTCTTATTTATTTGCAAATTAATTATTTACTTACGTAAAAAGAATATGATTTTATAGCCTTTATTAAACTTTAGTAGGATCCTATCTAGTCTATTAAACTTATGTAAAGTATATTAATATGTTTTTAAAGTTTCGTGATTTTTATACATATTAGATATATTTCGGGACTTAATCGCGTGATTTTTTTAAAGGTACAAACAAATAATTCACGCGATTAAGTCCCGAAATATATCTAATATATAATAATATGGTTTAATAAACGCTTATAAAACTTTTTTTTAATAAATCATGGTTTAGTTGCTGGCAATTATTGAGGAGTTTCGTTGTCAGACTCCGAAAGCTGAAACTCATCATCAGATCTTTACGAAATTTGTAAGGGACCATTACGGAATAACCTAAACCTCTTTCGAACAGAAAATATAATACAGAGTAATGCCCGAAATTATTTCCATTGAAAAAATACAAACATCTAAAACCTCCTTCTCTTTGAAGTCGGTTAAAATATGTAGGTAGGTAAGTTTAAAGGTATTTATTATGTAATAAGTAGTAGGTACACTCTACCTAACATCAATCTCATACAGAAAAAAATTTAAAAACTACCCAACAAACTTAAATATTTTGACAGTGAAAAGAATAATAACAATAAATCATTCTTGGAAACATTGTTTGCGCAGTAAACGAATCACTCGCTCTCATTAGTGAAATAGATATTATATTCGGCGATATAATGGTGCACATAATTGTAAACAATCTGTCGGTACCGAGAAACGTGTTATCGATGAGGTCACACTACCTACACGAGAGGTCGCTGGCGGATTGACGCGTCAGTCGATGATCGTGCCTCGACTCGACCCTGGCGAATCTCGATATCAACCTATCCGAGAATATATTTCTGCTTAGCATATTACTTACCAGTATAACGAACAAGTTCCAAAAGGAGGTTGTGTTCAAGATGAAGGCCGCTGCGTTAATTTTGTTGTTCGCCGTCTTTTATGTCGAATGTAAGTATTTTTATGTATTTACGGTTTAATATATAAGATAACACTTTCATACTTTTGCTTGATTGTAGGTACGTTTTTATATATACCTAGTGTTTATATTTTAATTTATTTTTAAGCACATGTAACTCTTTAAAACTTTATTTACCTACATGTAGTAGGTACATCAACCAATGACGTTTATGTAAAACGTCATTGACCTCACCGTGTTTTTTTTTCAATCTAACCATAATATATAGGTACTATTTGAATTAGGCATTTACTTGATACCTACTTAATTCATTAGACGTACTAAAATTAGAACTTCGATAGAATGAAGGTAAAAAAAATTTTACTTACGGTTCCAAAATTAAAAAAATACTATAATTTGTAGAATCAGTCATTTATAGAATCGGTCATTTGTAGAATCAGTCATTTGTAGAATTGTACATTCTAAGAATTGATTGATTATAGACTATGTAGTCATTTCGTGAATCGGTAATTCCTAGACTAAACGGGTAAACGGTCGTTTCTAATGACAATACTAACGCTTTATAATTTATCTTATAGGTCGCAAGACGTACACGCCGATAAACAAAAATGCGAACATCGATTTTATCAATATGGAGTCTGGGGGTGCGAGGCAGCCGGCAGTCGTTCCACCACCAAAGCCAGCAGGGGCAACTGCCCCTGTAGCACCTACGCCAACCACTAAGCCACCAGTACCAAATCCCGCTTCCAAACCAGCGGCACCATCACCGATCATAGCCCCAATCGGTAAACCAGCTACTGTACAGCCTCAAAGACCACAGCAACCAGCTCAACAGCCGGCTCAATCGCCAACTCAAAATAAACCCGTCAACCCACAACCCTCTGCGAAGCCAGTCACCACCCCTGGACCAGGCAGTGTTAAGTCTCTGATTAACTATTACGATAGCCAAGGCAAAGGAAGCCCAATCCGTCCCTACAGCTACAGCCAAGCAGTGAAACAAGGATGAAGATAATTGTGTTTTTTATTAAGTGCCATACCGATAAGATAAATACATGATATTTGCGTGACAAGGAAGCGATTTTTTTTAAGTACGTGGCTATGTTCACCCTACTTTCTACCTACAGCACTTGATAACCTCTATATCTATTAGTAGGTGTTCGCTCTGAGATTAAAGGCTGACAGATATTTAGTATTAGCCATTTCCCGTGGAACCGGCCGCGTGAAATTCTATCATTAGTGTGCAACTTGCCGCGATAAATAGATACCTATAGGTATCTAGCCTGCTTCAATCTCCGGCTTACTAACTATCTAGTACCTATTATAGAAACGATACGTTTCTATCGAAAAGATTATTCACAATGTTGTTTGTGACGTTGTAGGGGGTAATCTCTCTACTGAACCGATTTTGAAAATTATTTTGCCAATAGAAAGCCACGTTATTTGTGAGTGTCATAGGCTATATACCATCACGCTACGACCAATAGGAGCGGAGCATCAATGAAAAATGTTGCAAATATGGGGGATAATTATGCAAATGAAGTTGCTCAGCTAGTAGAAAATATAGTAATATATTATCTCTATTCTCACATTGTCTAAGTGTTAGGTAGTTATTCAGTAAGCTCGTAGTTATTTACTTATATCTGGAATTTATCTACTACATAGGTAGAAAATCTCGAAACCAGATTTAAATCACGACATCTAATAATTATAATCAATTAACTACGATTGAATGCACATTGCACATTTACTCTATTGCTAATTATTAAAAATATTATAATTAAGGATGTAAAATTGCCCATAAACTAGGTACATTTGACCACAAGATACCACAAGCACCGAAAGTAAGCTTATAGTTTGTCATCGCTGACGGACACGGATACAAATATGCGAATTTGTAATGACAATGAATGCGGAATGGCGTTATACTTGAATTATTTAAGAAATGTGTTGTTTATGTTTCATGTTTACTAACAACGTATATAATATAAGTATTTTCAAAAGGAATAAGGAAAGGGAAATTTGTACGAAAAACTTCCCACTTGATCGGTTATTACCTACTCGTTAACTTGTAAAGCATTACACCGCTGTGATAGTTTTCTTTTTAATTTCGTTATTTATACTACTACCCTGATTTCACATTTCCAAAAACAACCGTTTAGCTGGTAGGGGGGAGGAGGAGGAGGGGGGGGGGGGTGGACCCGTGACAAAAACAAATTTAGCACTTTAAATCTTAAAATTTGTTAATCGGAAAGTGATATTCACAATCCCTGAATATTTTTAAAATACCTATCCAACGACACCCCACACGATGGGGTAAGTGAGAAAAAAGGACATCCACTTCGTTTACTCGTGTAGGGGAGGTACCCTAAAATTATATTTTAAAACTATAAGGTTTCCTTGTTTATTAGGAACCCAAAAAATATGTACCTGATCTTACTTTCTGTACTCTCGGAATTTTGTGACTTGACGGCTTGCATGCTATAAGTAGGTAGATATTGGAGCCTAAATCGGTTGTAGCTAGAGCCTGATGTATGTACCTATCACATAGGATATTTAAGCTAAAGCCTAGAGCGCAAGGCCTGAGAGGGTGCGTTCGAAAGCTTGCCTTGGTTTCTAGAAACTGCGCCCGCCTTCTTGGCGCAGTGGTTGTTGCAATGGGCCTGACCACTGATTTAAGCTCCTGGATGCAGTAAAAAAAATATATTACCGACTTCAAAAAAGGCAACTAAAAAAACAAAAAATAATATACCTAGAATAACAAAAACAAATAAAACATTTTGAAGTTGGTGCCATGAAATAGTAGTCTTTATGTTTTATTCGGCACCAACTTCAAATTATTTTATTTGTTTTTGTTATTTTAGGATTATAATTTTTTGCTTTTTAGTTGCCTTTTTTGAAGTCGGTAATATTATTTTTTTTAAAAGTTTTTTATTTCTCACTTTTTAGTGGATTGGTTTGTAATTCACTTATGTTACAATAGGCATATGTTAACTGCTCATATCTTTTTACAAAATATTGCTTGCCCCGATGCTGGGCCGTTAATTGTTGAAGAGTTCACTATCAGCTCTATTACATTGTGTAATAGTAGTATAACGAGAATAAAGTGCTACTCAATACCATATTAAAGTAACTGAATCGCAAACTGTGAAATATTGAATAGGTCTGCTCGTTATTTGTGGTCTTCATCATCAGTTCCACTTCACCAATTGGTGTTTTTTAAGAGTAAATGCACGAATTACTATGAAATATACCTAAATCACTATAGTGTGCTTTTAATATTTTAAGAGTTCCCTCGATTTCTCCAGGATCCCATCATCAGATCGTGATCTGATGACAATGGGACCAACTTGGAAGTATACCCTTTCAAACATAAAAATATTTTTTCTAATCGGTCGAGCCGTCTTTGCGTAATCGGTGAACAAACATACAAAAAAAAATACAGACGAATTGAGAACTTCCTCCTTTTTGAAGTCGGTTGAAAAGAATAGCTAACCCGCCATATGAGTGATACTTATCGCGCGTTGAAACATAGTAGGTAACTCTAACAGGTATCAATGTTCTGTGGTTGGTAACTACACTATAAAATTTGTTTTTATGTGATCATCTAGGCGGAATCTATTTGCACATTCGGGGCCCTTGTAGTCTCGAGGTCCCATATAATTGATACGGCTGATATGATGGTACCTAACGCCCCAGAAGATACCTATCTATATTTTAACTAAAACCTGTACTGGATTATAATTACGAACACCTATTTACCTTGCGTAGGTACATTCAGTGTAAGTATTTGTGTATATTTATTGACCGTGAATATGATACATTAGCTCGACATATTTGCACAAATAGGCATGCAAATATTAGTTGAGGTTTATGACGTCATTACAGTCTCAAATATTTGCGCAATAGCTACTCAAAACTGAAAGTGAGTATGTGGACATACTGTACAAAAACATTGAAATAAGCATCTAACCGCAAAGAGATATTGGCTTAACGCACCTGCTGAATAAAAAGTGGAAAAGCATAGTATGTAATGTTGTAGTTTACCACAATTAGAAACGGGAGTCAACGGCCGCCTCATCAGCCGGATACATCTACGGATGATACATAAAAGGTGCATTAACAAGATATAAACAATCGCAGTAAAGCCTACTCCACTAGTGAAAGTGTACGGCAGTGAGGCGGCCGGGGCGGGGCGTGCGGTGCCTCCTAGCATTGTCGCTTTGCTCATTCATACCAAAGAAACACTCTCGTAATCTCACAGATTTCGAACACAGAATACAATATAAAGCAGCGACAACAAACAGCTATAATAATAACGACTTTTGAAACAGAATGTCGTGAAAACAACTCGTAATGATTACGTAAAATTTCACGCATTATTAATCAAATAAAAAACTGACTTTAATACGAATTAATGTTTTAGGCTCGTAAATAAAAAGTTATTGTAATGACTAGCCTAGTTTAAAACTTTTACATTATTAACGAGGGCATCTCGCAACCGCAATGGTGTTTACGCAAAAGAAAAACAACTCCAAAATAATGTTTTCTTTCATGTTTCTATTATATTTTTACTTTAGTACCTAGCAAAGCCTACATTTCTTTGTGCGTTTTCTAGGTGTAGTAACCTCAGAGTAACGTGATAATAAGAAAGCTTTCTTACAATAATATTTACATGATTGAAATCAAATAAACGAAACCAACCAAGGATGTGTCATGGTTTGGTATACAATATAAAGATATATATAATCTAAACTAACTAATATTATAAAGCGGAAGAGTTTGTTTGTTTGTTTGTTTGTTTAAACGCACTAATCTCATAAACTACTGGTCCGATTTGAAAAATTATTATTTTGTTGGATAGCCCATTTATCGAGGAAGGCTATAGGCTATATAACATCGCGGTACGACTAATAGGAGCAGAGAAGCGACGAGAAATGTTTCAAAAACGGGGAAAAATTACGCATACGAAGTTGCGCGGGACAGCTAGTATAATCTAAATTTGGCGTCTACGTAGTTTATTCCAGGGATGTTACGGAGCTTCGACTTCGACTCCAAAAGGTCGGAACTTCCCATTAATTTTACACCTCCGACTCCGATTTTGGCTCCAATACTTTTAAATCGGAGGTACCTAGCATGCGGCGGCCGCTCCTTTATGCCAATTTATATAGCTATATTAAAAGTATGAAGGCAAATCTGTCACTGATTCTTTATGATCGCAGGTTCGAGTCCCGCCCAAGCCAATTTTTCCTTCACACTAAATAATGTTCCTTTTAAAGCTATTGCATAGCTTTTATCGCAGGCTTGAGCTTTGAGCGCGGCGACCGAATCAAGAAATTCCGTAACGAAAAATTCCGTAACGAAAAATTCCGTAATGAAAATAAAACCTAACACCCCCACTCCGCCTACCATGTAGCTCGGTCCAGCGTTCGCTAAACGTATATGTATATGGACTGTACGAAGCTCGCACGGATCGAGACGAGCTGCTCCGAAATGTAAAGTAAAAAAAAAATGTTTTAATACATTTTTTTTTCTTTAAAATTATATATATATATATACAATATATATATATATATATATATATAAATTTCAATTTTTTTTTTAATTCCATAAGTTTTACCGCGGGAGTCCCCGAGTGCTACCATACTTGTCCTCGCTCACCGACTCCGACAACACAAATTTAAAAACTCCAACTCCGACTTCGGTTCCTATAAAACCACTTCTGTAACTTCCTTAGTTTATACATAGAAGATATCAAAAATTTCAAGTCTAAGTGAGAGGAACAAAAAGGGAGTCAAACTTTGTAAAGTAAATAAGCGAGAGAGGCCGCAGAAATGGCTAATGACTAATAAATGCGCAGAATGACTTTCTTCGAAGCCTGCATTTAACAGAATTCTGCAGTGAAACTATTTAGAGCTGTTTTTGTAGTCGCTTGAAGTAATCGGCGATTATTATATTGACAACCATCTAATTTACAACCGTAAAAACATTTTTCTTATACAAGCAAGGAGGCAAATGATTTACTTCATGCCTATTAGAAACCAGTGTTGCTTGACAAGGTTCTTGATAAAATGTCACAAAGTAGCTAACTTACTATTTCTAAAGCAATATGACGCAGGTACAATAATTGCATTTTTGAAAGATAGAAAAATTTGAATCCAGACTCAGGAATCGAACCCGAGACTTCCGTAGCCAAACCGGGGCCAGAAGCGAACCACCTATCTAGACTATGTCACTAGATATCAAATTCTTCTATCTCTTAATGCTTACGGGTTAGGCCCCCGTAGCGACATCTAGTCGGAAGTTAAAGAACTATCACGGCTTTTGTTATTGCTTCGTTACAGAGAGCATTTTAACAAATTATGATGACGCAGGCCGAATATTGAAGTAATTTTTATAGGCATTTCTGGCCAAAGACTTTACAAATACAATAATTGCATTTTTGATATCTAGTGACATAGTCTAGATAGGTGGTTCGCTTCTGGCCCCGGTTTGGCTACGGAAGTCTCGGGTTCGATTCCTGTATTGGATTCAAATTTTTCTATCTTTCAAAAATGCAATTATTGTATTTGTAAAGTCTTTGGCAAGAAATGCCTATAA
The DNA here is from genome assembly GCA_945859575.2 of Herminia tarsipennalis. Taxonomy (NCBI): domain Eukaryota; kingdom Metazoa; phylum Arthropoda; class Insecta; order Lepidoptera; family Erebidae; genus Herminia; species Herminia tarsipennalis. The sequence continues at coordinate 13,207,269 of OX243836.2, read as the reverse complement.
AAATTACTTCAATATGACGCAGGATTACGTGATACTCCATTTTTTGGGCAGTGTATCGCGGTAGTTTGTACTGTTGCACAGGTAGGGCTGCAGGCTGCTCACTAAATGTGCCACTTTCACTCTCAGCATGAATCATCGCGGAGCTGTTACGTCTACAGGATGCATTATACCTCTTACATATATCGTTTGCGACGTATTGTGCAACCGTGTCCGCATTTTGAAGCTTAATAACAACAGTGAGTCAACGCCCTTGCCAAAAACAAATTATAAATTTGGACATTTCCATATTTAGGACAATGATTTAGAGAATTGAAGTTTGAGTAAATAACTTTCAGCTTTCGATTTCGTAATATAACAAACTAGCTGTCCCGCGCGACTTCGTTTGCATAAATTTTCCCCGTTTTTGCAACATTTCTCATTACTGCTCCGCTCCCATTAGTCGTAGCGTAATGTTATATAGCCTATAGCCTTCCTCGATAAATGGGCTATCCAACAGCGAAAGAATTATATGGATCAGTAGTTCCTGAGATTACCGCGTTCAAACAAACAAACAAACGAACAAACAAATTCTTCAGCTTTATAATATTAGTATAGATATATTAAAAGTAACAATATAATGACTTTTGATGAATGACCTATATGGTATTAAATAAAATACCTAGTACTAACAAGCGGGCAATTTGAACATCTTTTATACTTTTATATCAGTGTTGCTCCCTATACCTACTTATAAAGTAACTGCACCAGGACTATTCAAGGGACCGGGTCCGTATTCACGATCTTTATTCCATGTCCGTGTCAAGCCCGTGCGAACTGGCGCATGCACGGTGCGCTCAAGAATGTCCGCCGCGCATGCACGTTGATGCATTTCTAAGCGCAGCTCTCCATTTACTATTATGACAAGATTTTGACAGCTCGCACTGGCTTGCCACGGACAAGGAAAAAAGATCATGAATTAGGACCCAGTAATTAAAAAATATTGTAGATTAAAAAAGAAATACATTCACGATCCGCTAGCACTAAATAAAAGTGCTGAATTTAAAGAAAACTGTACTCGTTTATGTCTTTTGAATGAATAATATTTTTTTAAGAATATAATGTGTCGACTTAATTACAGTAAAAGTCACTCTAGTGTGACTATAGGTCATTTAATTTGCATTTTTATTGAGCTATTGAACTTGCTTGCTTGTGAATATTTCAGTGATGTTCCTGATATAAAAGATTTTTGGATCATTAAAAACTGAACACTGGCATTGAACTGACATTGGCATCGACTTTCTTTTAAAAATAATGTATATTTGGCGATTATTAAATAGGTTAAAAAATTGGTACATTGAAAATTCCACTTATGATACCTTGTATTATTAATATTTCACCGTATATATTAGATATATAGTTGCAAATAAAAATCATCATCAGCCTATCGCAGTCCACTGCTGGACATAGGCCTCTCCAATTGCACGCCACTTTGTTCTATCTTCGGCTTCTCGCATCCAGCTCCTGTAAAAATAAAAATAAAGTAAAGTGTAAATAAAAATAAATTATTAGAATTTGCAGTTTATTCTAAAATAATAAACCTATGTTGAAATACGACTTTCCCAGAAGCATCACTTTTATGTTAGCGTCACTTTTATTTTAAAAGACTATGAATATCCGTCTAAATGTTGGAAATTAATTTATGTTGATCTGTTTATTACGCATTTTCAAAGCTTTCTACTTATAAAATGTAATTTGACGTCGTATTAACTTTCTTACATTCGTAATAAGAAAAGCAAGTGTATGTAACAAACAATAAGAGCTGTTGTACTCGGCTACTTGTAAATTAGGCATATTCACTCAAACACAATGGGATACCAACTTTGTTTCATAGACGTTCCCATCGCGTGCACTTATTAAGGTACTTACAATAGAGAGCAACTCAGGGCTGTCTCCTTAACTAACTCAAACAATAATTTAGCTTATTTTCTTTAAAAATAAATCTTTATAGTATAAACGAATCTTAGAAGCATGATATATGGGCAATTCACGCGAGCAGAGTCGCAAACAAAAGCTAGTATAAGCATGTATTAATATTATAAGCTAGCGGACGCCTCGCGGTTTTATCCGAGTAGTTCCTGTTCCTATGGGAATACAGGGATAAAAAATAGCCTATGTCACCCGGGATTAGTGTAGCTTTACAACGATGAAATAATTTTTCAAATCCGTTCAGTAGTTTCGGAGCCTATTCAATACAAACAAACATTGAAACAAACAATCAAAGCTTTCCTCTTTATAATATTATATTATATATAAGTATAGAAGTATAGATGAAGGAGTAACTCTAACGCTTCAATTTCCTAAACCGATTTCGCTGAAATTTAATGTAGACGTAGCTTGAAACCAGAGGAATAACATAGGATTATTATAGCGATAACCAACATCCCAAAAAGGCAGTATTAAATAACAAAAGCGTCTCCGCGATACAGGCTAGCCTAGTGAGAAGACCAACATAAATACAGCAGTAAATGTCCACTCAGCAATAGATACAGTATTACATTAAATGCTAACTTTGCATTTAATGTAATATCTATTGTTGCAATAAATACTTTTTCATTTTTCAAAATATTACGTTTTATATTTTTAATTGTATTATAATTTATTTTAACGACACTTTCCAATAACTTAAATTTAATCTTGATTTGCACATAAATCTTTATTGCGTAACATTTTAAATATTCTCAATAATAATTACCTAGGCTATTGGGCATATTTGTTAGATAAGATTATTAGGTATATTACGTATTAATAAGCATATATATGTGATATTAAAGTCCGGTAGAAAGCATTTCGTTTACCTAAGTTGGTCTCACGTAGTGCCGGCATTGTCTGAGGTCACGTCTTGTTTTAAACTCAGATTTAAGAGTTTCAATAGTTTTCAGTTATCAAAAAAGATATTGGAGATTTAAACATTAGTAATAACTGTATTATACTACTTTTGAATGCGTAGATAATTTGGAAAATGATTTGTCTATCTATACTAATATTATAAAGCTGAAGAGTTTGTTTGTTTGAACGAAACTCTCAGAAACCACTGGTTGGAATTAAAAAAATATTTTTCTGTTGGGTAGCCCATTTATCAAGGAAAGTTATAGGCTATATAACATCAATCTACGGCTAATAAGAGCGGAGTAGAAATGAAAAATGTTGCAAAAACGGGGAAAATTTACGGTGACGAAGTTGCGCGGGTCAGCTAGTATTTGTATGTTAGAGCAACAGTATCTACTACTTGAATTGAAAAAAAAATCGTTAGTTCGACTTAAAGAATTAAAGTTAAAGAATTGTTTTATTTAAAAAGTAAAAATTACTGGGACCTGATAAAAGTATATACATATACTATAATTTCACTCATATAAATACTTATGTTATAAGATAAACACTGTACTAAAGTGTTAGGTAATATAGGGAGAAATAATTACATTACATATACGTCACAAAAAATACATGACACTAAAGATACGTAAAATACAGTTATGTCTACTGAGAGTAGGTATTTTATTTACCTATTAGAATACAATTGATCAAATTTATTACAATCGCCTACTATTTAGAAGTTATTTTATGTAATACAATCAACCCTAATGAAGTCTCAGTCGAGGTTTTCATGGGCTTTGTCAACTAATCTGCACACAATGACATGAGATCATTTTGTGGCTTCATAAGTACACACATTCTTCGACGGGCGAAAGTGCCATTACATTTTATTTGTGAAATTGTATGTTCTTAGGATTGGATTTGTGATCTAATATTTCATTTATTTATAGGCATCAGATAAGTATCTTAATTGAAGTCACAATATTTATGGTTTCGACACATCAGATAGGAATCCAGAACGCTTATTAGGTTCGTACCAAATACAAAAACATGCGGGTTATTTTTAAACATGATAAGATTTTGTCAGGTACTGACAAGAAGCTTATAGTTTTACTATAAGCTTTTTGATTCTGGAATGTATGAATTTACTTATATCGTAGGTTTACCATTAGGTATTATAGATTAGCTAGATACGCCTTCACGGAAAATGCATTTGTGGTCAACCTAAATTAACCACAAATGCAATTTCTCAGATTTCGATTTAGAGATTGTGTTTTATGACTTTTTGGTTACAATACAAAGAGATAAGACAGAAGAAAGGGTCGCCAAACCATGTGATTGTTTGAATATAAATTTCCGAAAAAAATATTTAATTAATACATATTGAATACAACAAGATAAAATCGGTTTAATTTCTATTTCCACCAAGAAGGTTTCAAAAATTTAAATTAAAGATGAGAGTTAAAAAATACAAGGAAGTGCCGTTAGCTATAACTACGTTATATTTATTGGGAAACTTGTGCCCTAAAGACATACGCAAGAGAATATTTCATTTAGAAGGTAACATCTAGACAGATCACAAGTAGGTTAGGATCACAAATGATGAAACATGACCTTGAGCGTTTACTGTATACGACGAGAACAATTGGGAATTTCCGACATCCGCGACAATCACTTTCTTGCAAGACCCACAACTGTGTTATGTTATGAAATAGCTTGGTCCGCCCTCATTCCACCCGCGTCCGTATCATCGGCCATTGAATAATCGGAGGCGCCTGGCCCATTCCAATGAACGCTTGACGTATGCACTTACACAACGTAATTTTTTGAACAAAGGTCAATGGCGTATAATGTTACGTTACCTCCAGTAGTAATAACCGCCTAGCGATCATGATTGATTTGTAGTTAGACTTGGTATTAGAATTTGTAATTTAAAATTATTTTGTCGACTTTCATTTTGAATGGATAGCTGTTGCTAAATGTAGGTGTTATGTGATTTGCAAAATAATTTTCCTTTTCGATTTCAAATGTCAAAAAGAAGGAGGTTTTTAATTCTGTTTTGTTTTTTTATGAATGTTCTTGATACTTTCGTTTCGTACTTTTCACTCCAGATTGGTGTTTATATTTTTTGGTTAGGTACCTATAGAGCGTTCTTTTACATTTTATAACTATTGGGTTTTGGGTCTTCGTATTGAACATCAAAGCTATGAGTACTAGTACTAGTATGAGTACTAGTAGTATTTATTAGGTACCTAATAACCATCTTAGAACTATTATTTTTCGCAAAATTTTTTTTTATTGAAATCGTTTAGTAGGTATTTGTAAGAATTTGCTAACGAGGCCGAGGTGATCCTACTAAATTTTAAGTGGATTTGTGCGTTTACTATTTAGAACGGCTTTTAAAGACTAACATTTAATCTAAGTGATGTTGAACGGATGTTCTCCATAGTTTCATTTTCACCATGACGTAGAAACCTTAATTAAAAATACTATTATTTTCCACGCCGTGACTTCGTTGCATATGTATTTCCGTCTAGTAATTAGAAATTTATTTTAAAACACAAATAAGAAAAAATCTTACATAACTTTCTAAAATTCTTGCTTATTCAAACATTAGTCTGTATGACTGCGCATTAAAATTCTTTTGTAGGTACCTATCTATTTCATCTTGAGGTGCATACGGATAAAAATGTTTAAATATTACAACTGAACGCAAACTGAAATAATATTTATCACAAAATTAAACCGACTTTCACTTTATATAAACGATACTTTATAAATGTGTCAACGTTTTGTTTATTGACTATAAATACAGATAATGTTTTGTAGGTATGACTCTTATGTAAATCGGAACACTTGGCTGCTGGCTTAGAATAATGACTAATACAACCCGAATTCAGACTGTGTTCCGTTTACAAGAAAGTTGTGACACGGCATTGTTATGCAAAGCGGATCTGTGGGCACAGCGTACCAGACATGCTCACGTGTGAGGCATGCGTGCATATGTGACCAAGGATTTATATCTGCGCATGTCATTACATCTTTCAGCTGCATGTAAATTTGATCGAACGGCGCTGACGAAATAAATTACACAACTCGATGTGTCTATTTATAGATATTTTATATTTCTCAGGTTTGAATATAACTCTATTAATAATCTTTTGTAAAGTTTGAAGGTATATAATGTAACTATTTTTTCAGGTTTGAAGCTATCTCCATACTATGTTCATTAAACATTAACGGTTATCGTATAAAAACTATTCTGTGTCCTTCCTTGAAACTTAAACTGTCTTCAAACCAGATTTCATCTAAATCGGCTCAGCGGTTTAAGCCTAAAAACATATCAGATAGACAGACAGATTTACTTTTACATTTATAATAATAGCTTAGATAGTTTGTATTACCTACTCTTATTCGAGCCATGTCGTATGTGGTACCGAGCTAAGAATAGTACCATACCTCATCTCTTCCCGTGGCTGTCTTTAAAGTGACTAAGAGATGTCACAGCGGAGGACAGGCAGCAGCGTGGCGATTATGGCAATTACCTCTAGGATCTACATTAAGCAGGTTCTACGGGGGAGACCTGTATCCAGCAGTGTGACATCAAATGTGATGATTTATGTTATTTATGATTCTCAGAACCACGACAAGCTAATACCCATCCACATTAAATTTAAAACCTATAGTAACATTTCCTGACTTTTTGTTGCGTTATTTAAATCCTCAACTTTCTTCACCCATCAATTGAGTTTAACAGAATTTCCAATCATTGTTATGCTGGTAAAGTATCGATTAAATCTGTCTAATTAAACAGAGGAAAAAAAGTGATTATCGCATTGGTGTATAATAAGAGAGCAAATACCAATAATGTGTAATGACAGAGTGAGGACAGTAATGACGGGGCCGCACGGTGGTAGTTAGTACAATTACTCCAGATCATTCACCTGCAGAGCGCGCATATGTTGAGATGAAAACAGAAAGTAATTCTGGCCAAATTCGTGCACAATACTAAGACAATGGGCAATTTATTCGATTTCACTCTTTCCGTAAATTTCATATTTGTGTGTTGGACTGTTGGCGCGCGGTGTGCGCGGACCCGGTGCGTTTGTGAGAGCGTGCTTAAATTATGACGTTTGACTCTAGGTGCCCATTATAAATGAACATTCTTAGTGGGACAATAATAGCATTAACAGACCATTACCAGCTGGTCGGTTAGTACAGACGACGACAGAACTCACTTAACACTTACCTACAAATTGTCCTCTCATGACGAAATCTAAATACAATGGATAGATTCAAATAAATCAATTAATTATTTTAGCGCCAAGATTAGACTTCTAGAAAGTGTTTAGCATAATTCAAGGATGTTTATTCAATATCAAAAGTTTAGCATAAAATTGAATGGCTTCAACACAATTACATAATCAATAATTGTGATGAATTTATTCAATGCTATAATTTTCATGTAGATTGTCTAAATATTTAATTTAATGCATCAGATCAAAGTGAATGTTAATGTGCTTATTTTGATATCTTATATATTATAAGTATGACTTCACTTCACTATTACAAGTGGCTTGGATATGTTCTCACATAAAGAAATAATGCAATCCTTCAGCATTAACCTACTACGAATATGAAAACTAACATTGACCCACAAATTATCAGTGCAAGATTGTTTTTCGAGGAAAGTCCAACCACGGCCAAGTGCAATTTGAATTCGACTCTCACAATAACACCAGCCAAGTGCTAGGCTCACATCGGGGAGAGGGGGTGCTGTTTGACTCTTTACAGTACACAAGTTGACATTACAATAATAAGTCAATATTTTTTACCTTTTTTGCCAAGGTCTACTACGATCTAGAGACGAAGTTATTGAGGCAATCCCTACAGCAGTAAGTCGCCTTTATTATAAACTAGTATAACTTTTAATTTTTTTTTTCTATTTTTTAAAAGAACAGCCTTCTAGGAAAAAAATTGTAAGCACATCCCGAAATGCAAAATTTCGCGGACTCACTCCTATGCTTTAGTCTATATATCTGGTGTTTTATAAACTAGGACCACGTTTTATGCACTAATACCCTTCCCAAAAAATATGCAAACGAATAGTGAAAACTGCATCAAAACCGTGTGTTTGTATGTATGTTCGCTATTTTCTACAAACTACTGATAGTTTATAGAAAATAGCGAACATACATACATACAAACAGCGAACCACCTTTTTAAGTTGGACTCAATGAACAATATTTGGCAAAGCGATGGGAACGGAATCCCGGGAGCTCAGCAGTGGTAAGAATCACGTTTGAGTTCGAAGTTATCTTTAAGTATGCTTAATATAAATGCTGTTGCATCTGCTCATAAAAGTAATTAAGATTGATTTGCACGAGCAGTACGATAACAGTGTTGTTTTGTTCATATGATTCATGATCGACGTAGATATTGCGTAAATAATTTCAGCGACAATCAAATCTTATTTATTTTGTGTACGTTGTGAAATTTCTTTTAAAATTAGTGTGATGGCTATGACAAGAAAGAAATTATTTTAAGTTTTATCCGCTTTCTGCGGTTCGGTAACAAAAATTTCACGCGCCATACTTTTTTGCAATGTTAGATTAATTGTAAGTAAATTAGTTTATACTTCTTTTCTAATTTGCTTCAGTTGCGAAATAGCGGAACAGATAATCTCGATATTCAACCTCGGACCTGCTTTAATATTTTAGAAATGTCTTTGTTTATTTTCTTAAATCTTAGAATATTTGCATGTTTGTACAAAAAAAATACAATTACATTACATACCTTCCCTAAAATCGCCATGATAATAATGCAAAAAAACAAATAAGATATGACACAATGAATCATTATTCCTTCCTAATTGACGGACCATTAAGGCCCTATATCCGAAATTGCATTATTTTTAGTTAAGATCGAAATTCAGTTGAAAACGACGTGACTCTGCACATTATACTATTGCAATATAACATTATTGCTGAATTGGGTATGCAATATTAAATCCTATCCCTATATTAATTCAAGTTATTGCACAACAGTTGACTTAAAAATTAAAAATGTACTTGGGGTATTTTTAGTTAAGACATTGTTGCTAGTAATTTTAGACGTTTTGTGGAATAGATTTAATTTGCTCATTTGTGTGATAATTTCTCAACAGCTAAATAAAATATTTATATGTAGCTATTTGTAGTATTTATATTTATATGTATCATAGCTTTTACAATAATGTAAATGTGTAAAAAGTGAAATTGAAAAGACACTCATAAACTTTATATTTTATTAAAATCCAGTTCTACATTTTGGCTTATGTAGCTTATTTAAAACGTTTCGCTCCATGAATCCGTGTGGTACCGGCTCAAGAATAGTATCACCCCATTTCATCCCGTGGGTGTCGTCAAGGCGCCTAAAGGTTCATTTCCGTGCATCGCGGCCGATCGCAGCCTACGACAGTCGTCGGCCGCGCGCGTCTGTCGCAGACCTCGGGAACGGTGCCGTACATTCTCATACTCTGAATATTGTCGCATCGGCCGCGCGCGTCAGTCGCTTGTCGTAAGCCGCGCGCGACTCGCGATCGGCCGCGATGCACGGAAATGAACCTTAAGTGATTTCCCACCGGGGAACGGGCAGCAGCGTCCTCTGAGTATTTTTAAAGCCTTACTGCGATCGCCAACCCCCTCGCCAAGCGTGACGATGATGGTAGTTACTCCCAGGATCTATAATAAGTAGGTTCTACTGGAGAGACCCGTGTCCAGCAGTGGGACATCATATGGGCTAATATGATGACTCAATAAATACCTGTTTTTTTTAGTAGCATAAATATGGATCTTGGGCTATTTCTTGTTGATATTTGGCGACAAAAACAACATCAAACAGTAATTGGGAGAAGGAAACGACGAACGTGTTGAAGAAACCTTACTTCTAATTTTTTTTACGTTCTTATTAAAATTATTATTATAATTTTAAACTAGTTTTTTTTGGATAGAACAATTTTAGGGACAATTTATAAACAGACACACTGACTGATGTATAACAATTTACAAAAAAAAAGTTTTATCTGTCTAAGTTTTGTTTTAAAAAATAATAACAAAATAGTTTAAATAAGACATTTGATATTCTTATATGTAGATATGCTAATATTATTGCGTGGGTATTTGTGTAGAAAACAAGTAAAAGTCACTATTCCATTGTAGTAATTTAATATTTTTTAACAATAACACAACTAAAAATAAATCAATATTTTTGACAGCTTTGTTTCGAACAATACTGTCTCAACTTAAAAATAACGGTTTTATTTTTGCTGAAATATTCAAAATAATAGCTGTAATTTTATCAATAAACTTAATAAAGTATTCATTTTTTTTTAAATCTATAACAGGAACTTAGTAAACAACTGTTTACTAACATCGTTTCTGAAAAAAGTAAGATTTTGAGTTAAAACAATCTTGTAATATTGGTTGCAATGTGAGTAATTATTTATTTATTTTAAAAGGCACCTATTGTTTTTATTATTTTTCTGTTTCCTGTTTACTTAAACATATTTTTTACTTTCTTTCTTTAAAGAAGACGTACCCATTTACGAGTATTTATATTTCTGGGTTAGATTCATTTAAAAAATGTGTGAACATGTGTGTTTGTATAAGGTTTTTTATAACGATGATATAGGTACTTCAGTATTACGGTTTGTGAACACAGTAAGTTAATCCCTCTAACAATAATTATGTGTGAACCATTCAAAGTCTAGTTCACCATTTCAATGTTATGTTGAATCTGGCTACTCCTAATAAAAATATGAGCGATTACTCACTGGTGTCAAATAACGTCAAGGAAAAGGTGTTAATTTTGTGTAGGATGTCTACTGTAGTTTTAAAAATGCACTTAAGAATACAAAAATATGTAAATAAACAAAAGGATTTATTTCTTTTTACAAATTATGGAACTTTTGATCTCACTTCTGACAGTTTATATCTTTACAATAAAATCATTAAGGTATAGTTATGTATATCCTGTCGTAATACCGATTACCGTGACAAACTGGGAATAAAAAAGTTTGTGCCATGTGGTCCCAAACTACAACATGGTCCTGAATCATCCTATCTCTTTTCGTAGTTATCATACAAGTCCACTCGATACCAAACAAGAAGTTCTAAGGCAAATTTACATTAATGATATCCAAAAGAAACAGGATCTTGATTGTAACTGTTACATAATTAAAGCTAGTTATAGCCCACATAGCCACTACTCATCGCGATGACATCAATGGCGTCATCAAAGGATTTCAAAATCCAAATGGACGTCAAATCGGCCCGATCCGGGATAGAGTCAGCGAGCAATGCAGGCGCGGAACTTTCACGCGTATAAAACGGCGCGTTGGGCGGCCGGCGCGACCAGTGCGCTTCACACCGGCGAACCTGCGCCAGAGCATGCGCGTCGAGATACATACACGCGCCCGCGAAAACGAAAGTGACAGATGACCATACCTCCCAGACTGTGACAGTGATTGTGCGAACTCTGGAACAGTGATCGGTAGCTGCCTGTGTTATCCTGAAACTGTTTCTTCGATCTGGAATTTGCGACGCTCACCTGAAAAGGTACAGGATTTTGTGGATTTATGGCAAGGGTGGCGTTTGTGTTTGAAAAATGTGTGACGGTGTTATGAAATATTGTGAAACTGAAAGACCGTTATATATCATCCTAATATGGTTTAATATAGCTTTGGTAGCTTCGGAAAGTCCAATACTAATATTTTAAAATTTATATTTTGTTCTTGTGTGTGACTATATTTTTTTGGTAAATAATAAAAAATAATATATAATTATTTGCCTCTCAAGTTGTATGAATATTTAAATTTCGTAAAGGTAATCATGAAAAATAATTATTAATCAAAAATACGTAATCTATTTTTTCTACATGTCTTGTAATATTATCACAACACATTTTCCAAATGCAAATATATTTTCCGCATCAACTGAAAACTTTATGAATAATAATAAGCTTTGTTATCTCGATTTGACGTCTACGTCAGTGCTACGATGCCCTACGCCAGCAGCTACGCCGTAACCGAACAATGAATACCAGCACTAAATAAAAAAATATGCGTAAAATTTTTATCGCTCCGTAATTATTATTCAGTTGTAGAAAGTTGCATAATGTTCACTTTCACTTGCACTCGTCGAAATTATCTCTCCACATATCGCGAATATTTGAACACATACACTCAATTTGCATGTGTTCAACGACTTTTCTGTACGCAGCTGACGGTTTATGAAATTGTTTTTTGTTCATTGAAATATGACTTTTATTACGGTTGTATTAAGAGTTAGTCGGTGAGGCGTCATGTGGTGTAGCCGGTGTTTGGAAAGTAGGCCACGCGTCACACAGCTCGCATTTTATAGGCGTTCCGTGGGGTTCCTCATTTACGTTATTACTAATGCCCATGTCAACGCGGAAGTCGGCGGAAGCAATTGGGTTTGAACTGACTTTGTAAGAAACTATTTTTCAACGCCTTTTGTTACGGTTTTCTCATTGAAGGTATTTGTAAGAAAATACACCAATATACTGACTTTTTTGCTTCAGTAGATAGTAACGTAATACAATGAAATATCTTATGACTGCTAATTTACAAAAGCGTTCGTTTTTCCGTGCTAATTTTAACGAAATATATTCATCGATCTATGATCGAGCAGATCGATATTAAAGCAAGGTTTAAAAAAGATGACCATTTTTCGAAAATTATTCCTATGTTCTCTTTCTTTGAAGATAACGTGCAGCCACTGGTCTGAAAAAGTCGTAACAACAGTTGTATCAATCATCTCATATTAATATTTAATCATGCACAATCTAAAATAAACAATCATATGAAGAAGAACAAGAAAGTTCAAATCGTTCATAATATTTTTCGAGTGCAGATTTTTTCCTAATTTATTCTATACGGAACCAGTCCCAGTAGTCTTATCAAGCTTTAATATTTTAATTATATCTTTTCTTGAGCCATAGGTGTTGGTAGCATACCTAGTCATATAAATTATATCGGCTTTAGCGCTTTTAAAACATGAACACACATTATGTTTCAATCACTTGTAAATTATCATATATTTCATGAGTAAGCTACTGAATTAGAGTCTGTAATCTTAGTCGATATAGATCCTAGATTTCTTTCTTGAGCTATAGGTATTGGTAGCATACCTAGTCATATAAATTATATCGGCTTTCGCGCTTTTGAAACATGAACACACATTATGTTTCAATCACTTGTAAATTATCATATATTTCACGAGTAAGCTACTCAATTAGAGTCAGTAATCTTAGTCGATATAGATCCTAGATTAGTAAAGAGATTCCCTTTTTGCGTGAACATTTATATGATAGACATTTGAATGCGTCAAAAAAAATGGGAAGAAGATTTTTATTAGTCACAAAATTAATTGGCGTAATTAATCGTTGGTTCTTAAATGCCTATATCACCAATGTTCTCCCTATTTCACAACAAATACCATAGAGACATCGATAGGTACTCCTATTTTGGCATTATAATCGTAGAAGTTCGTTAGGAGACAGAACGAAACCAATTTAGAAAACATCCGAGCACATTTTCTAAATTCCAAAGTACGACTTCAGGTTGTTAAAATTATCTACGAGACCAACTTTACGGGCATACTCGTCTTGAAAGTAGTTGAGACTGAAGCAGGGCGTGTTTGTTTTAACCTTATCTGTAGAACAGCGGATGTGGTACAAGCCTCCGTGGTTATTACTGTCTGTGACGGTGGCCAAACAGTGCATTGCGAAATACGTCCACACAGTAGGACTTCCCATTCTATTGTTCGAATGCATCAAGATTTTGTAAGTGCATAGTTTCGTCACGCTACTATGCCATCTCCTGGGATTGTTGAGTGCTCTGTCGAAACTCCTATGTGTCGTAAATGTGCATATTTAAGAGGATTTTCTTGTATATGTTTTTTGGGATCGAAAACATGTCAACTACCAAACATGTAATAATTTTGCGCAATGCTATAATTTGCTGCTTTTTTATAATAACTGTGATGCCGTCACTCATCGCAAAAGGAATAAGGAAAATAGGTATGTAAGTTTCTCCTTCCAGTGTAAATATAAAGTATCGGCAATGCAAACCATGTAAAACAAAGCCCCACCTCAAGCTGTATTTATAAGATACACTGTCACAGCCAGCGGTCTATTAATGGAGATAGCTTTCTATAATCTGCTTACATTTTTGCAAACGAACGTCATATTACGCAACCAACATAACTTTTACATGTAATTTATTCGATAACTATACCTATATGACGATATTTTATTTTTAAATTAGAAATTCTGATCTCTTTTATCGTGGCTTATGTATCATAATATAATAATATTACATATTTATTTATATTAACAGATACTTTCACTTTCGCAGTATAGGATTCACGTTAAAGAGATAATGTCCGAATGTAACGGAAACATCAGAGTGAAAGCGTTAATGAGCATGTCCAGTTTTAATTTCCGTCAAGACGGTTTAAATCTCAAAAAAGTAGTAATGTAAATGAGATGCGCCGTTGTTGTCCACTTACATACATACATTATTTAATAATTTACGCGTTTTCGTTTACAATGAAATATTTAACTTTCTTTTAAGGGCAACCAACGGGAATTTAAAGAATAGAATTCTAATAAATCTGAACGATAAGTTTCGTAATTTATGGGTTGACCAAAGAATTTGCCTCCTCCATTGGGTATAGAAGAGACAGATCTCCAAACACTCCTCTCATACATCATCATCACTCGACCCAACAATCATCGATCATTCCTGTAATACTTAAACTGTAAACATTCTATCTATTATATACTACTATCTATTCTATCATAACATTGACTTATTTCACTGTAATTTTCTGGAAGGTTCCATACTTTCTCAGTCAAGTTATTCAAATAACCTGTCATAAAAATAGTACAGCGATGTCTCGATTAACTTACAGATATCTATTCATCAAAAACTAAATACCATAGCATAGTTAGATATTTATCACAACCAAAATACCAGAGTTATTGCCGATAATAATCTTAACCTGTACACTAAACGAAATGATTGATAGAAGACATCAACTATATAACGATAATGAATTGTTATACATGTGGTATGTATTGTGAGACGCGTGTGTAATGTAAGTAAGTGAGGTTAGATACCACGGCATGCATCTCGCTAGCAGTGGCGCACCGCATCGCCATCGCCAGTGGAAAGCGAGTCAGTGTGTCAACATCAAGGGGCACTCCTCGACGCTCCTCAATGCCGTCAATACCACCTGATGTTTAAGTAATACCCCTATTATTAATAACATTTATTGTCGCGTAATGTTGACCGACTTTGGAATGTTTGTTGCAAATGTTTTGACGATTGACTAAACTTTCATATACATGTAGGTATAGAAAGGTTCGATTTATTAATAGAATAACGTTATTAATTTGGTTTGAAAAGATTTAGTTAGTAGTTGCATCGTGGAAAAATATTATTTGTGATTAGAAACCGGTTTAGAGATAATTGGGCTGTTGTTCCTGGAAAATACGACGAAATGCGGCATAAGTTCTAAAGTGGCGAACAAAAGCTATTTTAAAAGACTCAAACTTAAAGGGCTGGTCAAATTTTAACAGTTGACAATAATTGTTAATAAACTTTCGCGATTTTTATACATACTCGTATCTATACTAATATTATAAAGCTGAAGAGTTTGTTTGTTTGTTTAAACGCGACAATTTCAGAAAATACTGGTCCGAATTGAAAAATTATTTTACTGTTAGATAGCCCATTTATAGAGGAAGGCTATATAATATCACGCTATGACTAATGGAGCAGCAATAAAAAATGTTTGCAAAAACGGGGAAAATTTACGCAAACAAAGTTGCGTGGGTCAGCTAGTTAGATATATTTCGGGACTTAATCGCCCCAAAAATTACACCAATCGTGGTCACGGGTCGACTAGTGACTGCGATCGGTGCAATTCGATCGAAACGTCGCGTCGGGTAAATAAATACCTTTCACACGATTAAGTCCCGAAATATATCTAGCTGACCCTCGCAACTTTATCTGGTTTTTTAAATTATAACCTTAATATTAAGATATTAAGTAATTTGTAAGATAAGTAGTTAAATAGCATAACTTACTGAAATACAAGATTAATAACGCGGTGAAAAGCGTCTAGTTGAAAGCCTTAAAATAGCCATGACACGATAGACACTTAAGTAATTAAGATAAGGGGAAAATGCAGTGCTATTTCTATAGGTACTATTAGGTCAAGAAATTGGATCAGTAGGCAAGAAGGGTGAGTTACATTACATGAGGTGGTGCAGCAGGTTAGTTAACGCAAGGCCGGTTCGGTCGGCACTGCATGTCACCCATAAACTGTCCGTAATTGCGCCTGCGCATGGATTGAAACTATTTAAAAATATTAAGCTAAGTGCTTTTAGTTCTTATGAACATAGTATTTTTTTCATATTTTCAGTATTTTTTAGTTTCGTACCTCAATATTAAAAGTATCATCTATAATTTAGTTGTCTGTGTGTTTGTTTGCGATTTATCTTTTTATTTACGCCACAGTATAACTGTGACTTGAAAAATATAGAGACGTTAAAATAACTAGCTCTTGACTGAGTTATCTGTAGTAAATAAATACAAGCGAGACATAACATGTATTTTTATTTTAAAAGGCATCTAATGTGATTATGAACAGTCTATGTAGTCAGGATTTAAAGTAACTTAACATAAAATGTTCTTCATAACTAAATAATAAAAGAACACTCACTTTCGCATTATCTTACTGCTTGCATGTGAATCTTCTCACAAAACGTTCACATTCAAGTGTAAAATGTACAACGAACAAATCATTCGCAAAAAAGTTGTTAATTACTGTGCAACTACAAAGTGTTTTAATAAAACATTTGTATGTTGTTGCGGGAGTGCGCCCGGTATTGTTACAGAGACACACATTACAAGTGTGTCTAACTTTTTGCCTGGGAAACAGAGTCATGACTGCCTTGTTCTCCACAAACAGGGTCAGATTGTACACAGAATAAAACTAAAACGGAATAAATGTATTTCAAAGCTTTTATTAAGAAAAAATATAAGTAGATAATATAAAATGTATTATAATAATCCAAACTTTGTGAAAGCGCTTAACCTAGTGGTCCGGAGGGGTATTTTCCATCTTCCTATTTCAAGAGTTCATCTGACCAATTTCAAAAATCTTTAGGACTAAATTATAATATATTTTTTCAGAGCTGGTAAAAATATTAGTGAACAGGTTGGCTTTCGAAAATGTACCAGAGGAGCTCGGGAAGTTAGGTAACTGTTGGTCAAAATAAAAATGACCAATTGTCATTAAACAAAATCTCATAATAATACTTTATTTATGTTAAAAACACGAGAACCATTCACTTTTATTCACATTAAAATTTTTAGGCCTTCAGAATTTGTTACGATACAAACTTAAAAAAAAAATCTGCCACTTTAAATTGATCGTTAACCGTCATTATCACTAATTGGTATCGGATTTACTGCCTTCATAACTGTTAAAAAATATACCAGGTTTTATAAACTACTAGGTTCTTTATTTAAATGAAATGGATTTTAAGAATAAGAGCCTAGTTTTTTGCGTTAAGATCACATAAAATAAAAGGAACGTAGGTATATTAACGACTGCAAAAAAAATACCGTTATTTTATTGGGTCTTGAATAGGTATTTTTGCCGTTTTTAAATCATAAACATAATTTAAAGAATATACCCAATAGCCTTAGTTGAAAAAAATTGTTTCAATCGAGTTAGGCGCAAAATTTAGTCTGAGTAAAATTTTTAAAGTAAGGGTCAAGATAATATTTGGAGTATACCTACTGGTTGATTATTAATACCTACTGTAGGTTGCTACTATAGGTACTGGATGAGTTGGTGAGATTGGTTGGTAGGTGTTTACTTTATAATAACCAGAACGAATGGAGAAATTAATGTAGTATTTGATTTACGGTTCGTCTCTCGGACTAGATTCGGTATAACATTTTGAAATGGATTGGTCAGTGTTTATTATTAAATTGATCAAGTTTATTTTGTTTATATGTCACTGATTTATTAGAAACTTGAGCCCAAACTGTCGCTAAATTACGTTGCTTATTTGTAATGGTCGACATTCGACAAGTCAATTAAAACGTTTAAAATAAATGGCTTCACTAAGAGAGATATGTACAACTTATATCCGCATTAAGCCGAGCTGATGTAATTTTTTTTGTCGTCGGATGAAGCTCACTAAGAATGCGGTTATGCGAACAGTGGTCAACTACTACCAGCTTTCCACTGATTGTTTTGATCGGACCGAGTGTCCGCCCCGAGGCGCCGATTAAACGCTCGTTACTTGAGATACACGCTCAGATATTTGCATTTAAAAACCTATTCATTTTATATTCGCAGGTGTAATTTGATCTGTAACACAAGGAGGCATAATTATACACCTACATTTTGACCAATTTCTGATGCCAAATTATTTAATTATTGAAAACATTTGGAAGTTTCGTAATAATAGCAATATATCATTAGAAAGCGCCACCATATCTCATTTGTAAGCTAACAATGTAATGTATGTAATAATAGTAGATGGCAAACAAGCCTCACCCGTATGTTTGATATAACGAGAGTCTGCGATAGAGCCCCTATGAGCTCCCAAAACGTGCACCCACGCAGCACTTACACGCAGGGAAAATACCTATACAGATTTCACTTTTGTTATGCAGTTCTATGAGTGATTAGTAGCGACACTGGAAAGTTTCCCTTCTCGTGAATACTGGGACTCTATACCAGTTGTTGTTGGACTTGTTTCAAATATACCTATTTGCATTCCGGATAAAAACATTAAAGTTATTTATCATTGACTTAATAGTAGGTATACACTACATCCTCTTAATTTATAAAGATTATATACGTATTTAAAAATAAAGGAAGTATCACGTTATGAACAGAACCTATCAATTTTCAAATTTAATTGGCAGTAAATAACCGTGTATAACAAATATTTACTACTTTGCTTCTAAACATAGGTTTGGAATTTATTATATCTAAGTCTAAGTACAGACTTCCGCATTTACTCTTTTTAATTTTAGAGAAGAAACTGAAAGTATTAATTAAACTCGTGTATGAATTTACGTGTGTAGAACGTTTGAATTTTATGAATTATTTAAACGTTGGATCGGAGAAAGTATATCAAATTATTGTGCTCCAATTATGACGTGAAGTTTTGTGTTACGGCAAATAAGTTTGGTTGGCAAGCGAGACGGCGGATGTGGTAAAGGTGACAGCGCCACATTTTGGTTTCTATATCCAACTCTCTTATTACAAAGAGGATAAAAACTATTTCTCTATATCACAGATTCGTATCTATCGATAGGAACTAACATTGGTTGTGGACAGCGACACTATACATCAGACAGTAGTCGGCCCGACAACATCAATTCACTTCACATGTCTATAATTACATTTGACATTAATAAAGCGATTACAATCGGCTTATAGCTAAAGTGACAGCAGCAATAGGAATTAAAACATGCTAAAATATTAAATCTTGTTAAATTATTTTAACTAGGTACCTTCTAACCAACCTAATGTTTATTAGGAGATTACACTTAGTAATTGCCATAATATGATGTTTATAGTGTATTTTTTCTAGAATTCATAGATTAAATAGGCACCTTTAGGTACAACTTGCACTTACTTCGGTTTTTATTTCGCCTACTATTTACGTAATACAATCTAATCAATCCTTGACCGATTATCAAGTTCAAGCGCAGAAACCATATCATTTTGAGCTTAGTGGAATCAGCTTCAAAAAGATATGTAACAAAAGTAACAGATACAGCTGTTCGAATTTATATAACAAAAAAAAAATACATTCAGAAGTAGTCATTTAATCTGGATTGAGTCATCATTCGTTTTCTAAATCTTACGTATCATAATAACTAAAGCTTATCAAATCGATTTATCTAACATCTCAATCTTCCGGTAATTATCAAAATAGAAAGGTACTTAACGATATTCGAATACGCCTAAACGAGTACCGTCGGTATACATAATATTTCTTGTCGAATTACTCATGTGGTTGCCGTAGAACCAGTTGGTGGTTCTAAGGGCTTGCGAGACCAAACTAGTGCATTATTTATTACTGCGGCGATTTCTCGCGGCCCGTCTAAAGATTTCACCACTTTCATCTTGTATTTACGAGTAGGTACTTGCAGACCACATCCATCCTACGATCACTCCACATAGTTCAACTAACCCGACAACTGCTGGTAGGCTCAGCTAGATTTGTAATTTATTTAATGTATCTCTAGTTCCATAACACGAACTCGTTCAGATGAAAATTATGAAAGTAGCCTGCAGTCTTTACAGACAGACTAAAATATATTAGAATAATAGACTAATGCTTCAACTTCTAAATTCATTTGTTTCCTTGAAACCCAGTTTAAAATATGTAAATCTAATGCCCAAAACCAATAAGATATTTGCAAAGAAAAAAATTGAAATATTTTTCAAATAAGTCGAGACATTTTTAACTTGAAAATGACTAATTACTTCAGCATTTCAATTGTAAAATAAGCCAACGTTTACTTTAATCCTAACGAGTTTAGACATTCTATTTTCATTGCAGTGTAGAGCGCTACTTTCAAACCACTTCTCAATACAGTCATTGAAACCGACATCAATTAACATTACAAACAAGTGGGTAATTAAACTATTGTTTTGTTTAGTGGCAACACGGTACGACAATCCACGATCCCTTTCAGTAAACAGTCCGTATGCCTTCGTTTTTGCTTTCACTTTTGCGTATTTCCGCCGCGACGCGACGTAATCCCGCCGCTGCAGGAAGGTAAAATAACTTATTGTTCGGCAAGCTACATTGTCACAAGGACGATTTCACTACATTCACAATGCACGGCATAGATAACTTACTTCGGTAATAGAATTATTATTGTTACTTGTGACATCATAATAGAACAATAGCAATATGTCAATTTTAGTACATCCTATTAAGTACGCCACAAAATACTTATATGGTTTGAGTAATTTGCAGCGCCTGTAGAGTACCTAATTAGGTAGATAGTTATAGACTTGTCAAATTATACTAGTGTTCGATTAAATGTCTGGTCTAGTTGGTTTAATGGTACAAAAAAATATAAATAATTACATGTGAATAAATTAGATAAGGTAGATATTGCGTTGTCGATTGATTTAGTCATCGTAAGCATAATCGTATAATCGTAGCAGTGTCAATATAAAGCCTTCGATAAATCTTGGCAATGACAATGTATTGTTTCCAAAGTTAAGTTGAAGGAATTGTGTCAACGATCGATTATGACACACTGATTACGCGATTTGCAATCCAAACAGAACTTTGTTGTTGTTTATTGGAGGTTTTACCTACAATTTATGCAGAATACGAGTTTTTTTGTTGTTGTATAATCTATGTACTTATCCAGGTTTTTTGTTGTTTCAGACCTCTTTGATTGGGCTTCTTCATAAATATATGTCACCAAGATATTTTTGTAAGTATTTTTTTTTTATAAATCATATTTAAAAAAAAACTTTTCATGTTTTAAGAATACAAAGAGATGAATATCTGTAATCTTATACAATTTTTCTAATATACTTTTCCTCGTGGCTTCGCTCACGTGTATGTTCGTTGTTATGATAAAATGCGTCCTATGCCCTTTCACATATCATAAAAACAAAGAAACAAACTATCTTTGTATTAAGTACCTTATCTACCTATATTAAAGAGCCGCCCGCACGTCCCACGGGTGCAATTAACTATTGGTAAACTGTCAAAGTAAATTGCAGTGCTCGAATGATGATCCATCTCCATCATACACGTCGCAATTGATTTTTATTTATGTACTTAGATTTTAATAATACAGAATTACCGCCTTTGTTGTGTGTGTCTTTGTTTGTGTTTCTAAGTTTACAAATAGTGCTTTAGGTAGGCACAACTTATTTGAAAGCAGTTATTTTGTTCGAAGTGGACTTATGGACACCCGGTTGGAACGTAGTTTCCTTTTGCTATATTTATTTTGTGTTTGTACCATGTATCTGGAAGAACTAAACATTTTAAAAATTGTCCTACATCAAATTAAGAGTTCTCACACATATATTATACACAGCCAGTTTCACATATAATATTTTTATTTCATAGATAACCTAAATATTACAACCTTTTACAAAAATACAAACATCCTAAATAACACAACCTCCTCATTCAAGCTTCACATAATCATAAATAATAGATTTTTGATCGATGCCAAAATGTAACACTTTTCTCTGTCTAGTCCCTCAGCCCGCAAACAAAAACGTGCGATAAGGAAAAATTAAACATACCTATTCAAAATAATTTGTTTTTGGGTAGTACACTGGACAGGCTATCGCCAACAACAAAAAGACTTCCATATGAACTGGAAGTCTATACTTGTCTAAACTACGGCATATTTTTTACACATAAGACAATAAGTGTAAAAAAAAATCACAGGACGCTAAAAAATAGCTGGGAGTTTTAAAAATGGCGGCAGACTGACCTGTCATTATTTTTACAGCTCCGTGTTTTACAAGTAAAAATACTTGAAATACACGCAGATATGGTAGTTGTTACAATAATTACTAGACCCTGGCACAAATTAGCCTATAAATAGGTTAGATTGTCATAAATCAAACTATTAAAAAACTTGCTGTCATTTGGTACGGGGTAGCCGCTAGCAAGTCCAGCGTACTTAGGTATTATAGAGGTCAGTGAGTAGTAGTTATTACACAACTAATATAAAATAATACATAATTTGTAGTATGCAAATGTTTTTACAAAAAAGTCATTCGCAACAAAAGCATCAACAGTATTTTATTGATATGTTGCAAATGATTTTGTCCCAACGCCTCTTGAGAGGTTCCCTCTGAGTTTCTACTTATGTGAAAAATTGGTTCCTACTCATTTAATGTCATGTAAGTGTAATTTATTGCGTAACATTGAGATCTAGCTTTAAATTGAATCTCCAAAGTTATGTAACGCATGTTGAGATCAGAAAGTGAACCATAGTTTATGTGCGGCCGATCATTTCTCGCCGAAATATATCGACTTTCACCCTGGGTAATAACCTATGCAAGTACGAGTATAAGAGCGTTGCGATTATATAACATCTGTAAGCCCATTTTGTGTACAACCGAAGCGTGAGAGTGAAAGTACACAAGGACAATAATATTGACATTTTATTCCTCCAGTTTGTCTACAGAAAACCACTTTGAGCGTGTCGACGAGTTCCTATAAACAAAGATACTTAATAAATTGTCCTCTATATTTGAGTTGGTGACAAAACCACAGTTCAGTTCGAACAGCTGTATCTGTTATTTGGACGCTTTAAAGGCTCAAATTATTGATTTTACACTTATTTTATGTATAGGTATAACATTGTGGAAATGATGATAGTTTCCGACATTCACAATTACCTATGTAAATATTGGGAAAGAAGTAAAAAGGAAAGAAGAAGAAGTATTTATTATGGAAATAAGTAAAAAGGAGTTGTGAGAATGGCAGCAAATGAATCTGTCAATATTTTCACAGCTCCGCGTTTAACGTGTAAAATATAGCTACTAGAAATACGTGCTAACTAGAAGGCTAAAGGCTATTTGACATCACGCTACGACCAATAGGAGCGGAGCAGCAATGAAAAATGTTGCAAAAACGGGGAAAATTTACGCAGACGAAGTAGCGCGGGTCAGCTAGTACGTGATAAATTTTTATGAACGAGACTTTGTGCAGTTAAAGCTTACAATATTTATTTGACACTGGCAAAAATTAGCCTGTAAACTGGCTAGATAGCCATAAATAAAAAAAACAGAATCGTAATTCGAAAGAAAATAAACTTGAAACTGAACGGAGGAATAAAAAAGTAAAAAAGAGTATTGCTTTTGGTCCTGGCAAGATTTATGGGAAAAGATTAGGAAAGTAATTACCTACATTATGAAATAAAAAATAATAAACTGACCGGTACGCTAAAGGTTAACTCCACATTAAAGTCGCCGGACGTGACTTAGCAGAAACGATTTGGGCACAAGTATCAACATTTCCCATGGCAGTGAAAGCAATACTCCAGGGCATGAAAGGTCAGTCAGAATTTCGGAGTCATTGTCCTTTGATCGGCATCCGCGTTTCGTCATAACCTCAACCTCCATAGAGGTTGGCTTCGCTGCTCAGGCGCCACTGACCGCCGGACGCAATAAATTATCTCACAGTGTTACGCAAGGTTCGGGAGCGACGCCCTCGTCCTTGGCCCGTAAACGTGGACCAACTTTCTCTTTCCCGCCATTGCACTCCACATAAATCATTCTTTCCCACTGCTTGTTCGCTTGTTCCGGCCGCGTGAAGATCACTCACACTGATAAAATTGTGTATTCTACTGCGATTGTAATTATATCGTTCTAAACTTGTTTATGTTTCTCTACTACTTTATTTTAAACTCGTAGGATTTCTCATATTATTTTTAATAATTTGTTGGTGACTATTGTCAGAGAATAGTGTTGCCAGGATTGACTGTTTAAAAACTACCTTCGATTTTATTTCTAGGGACGTTGTTTGTTGAGGTTGGTGTATGGTTTGAATAATC
The DNA here is from genome assembly GCA_945859575.2 of Herminia tarsipennalis. NCBI lineage: Eukaryota > Metazoa > Arthropoda > Insecta > Lepidoptera > Erebidae > Herminia > Herminia tarsipennalis. The sequence goes on along the minus strand of OX243836.2, from coordinate 13,182,752 downwards.
ATTTAAATCCAATCTAATCGAAATACACGTATTTTTATTAAATCATTGACCAGCGAATGGGAATAAGCAACCGCACTCGATCTATATCTATAGACGCTAAGAACATGAATAGTTATTCGCGCGTTGATGTCGTCTGAGAATAAATTCGCTGAAGGCGGGCGTAACAACAATAAATGTATGGTAGCTTCTTATATTCAAATGTAATATATAAATAAACATTATAAAAATAGCAGTTTAAAAATAGTGGTCTTGAATTTTAATTGCGTGCACTGACCAGCTCAACTATTGCTTTGCGAATTTGACATACATTTGATATGAACAGTCTGCAGATTCTGGCAGTATATGTTGCCTTTGATTCCTCATTCGTAGTAAACAAATGCATTTTTCATTAAAAAAATAAAGCACTGAACTGACATCTATATCAAACCTCATTTGCGGCAGACATAAAGTTAAGTAAATAAAGAACACTTCAGGCGGTAAGAAATCGTGTGTGGGAATATGGAAATACGATAAATGATACGTAATTTTACCGAAACCTAAATACCTAGAAGCTAGATCAATTTGTACTTTATAGTAAACCGGCTGATAATTATAAAGAATTTGCATAATGCTGTGGAGTTGACGCGCTCAGCTTATATTAGCATAGATAAAGATAGTCAGTGCCGATAAATACATGCGCCTACAGGCCTACTGGCTGTAATACCAGTGAGTAGGTCGCATGCATGCGTTTATTGAATTAACATAAAACAATTTAAATTAACTGTGTATTTGATGATTATGTTCACCAATAGATCTCTTATGCTATGAGTCTTCCGAACATCACTGAAAGTGATGTCACGTTCAGGTGGACGTGCTTCGGGGAATAAAAACTACGCGGTTAACAAAGTAGTTAAAAAAATTATAACGCCATCAATCAGTTACCTCCCACGGCGCTGTAATAAGTTCCAATCCACCAAAGATTTTTTTAACATAACTATAAATCTTAAAAACTTCACTTAACACGTAATTTATTAAAGCGAAAATTGAGAAAAAGTCTATTATGAGAATCTAGTTCACTTTCTACATATAGTTACCATTCCTAATTATAATCCAATCACGTAAAGAAAATGCCCTTATAATTAACTAGTAAATAGATTTCACTAACATAGAGCGTCTGTTATACGATAGCGGGTATCAGTTGCCGAGAAAAGTCTAGGAGTGAAACGTTTCACTATAGATCCGGTTAAACCTGCCGCTACCTTTACGGATATATTGGGACCCTTTACAATAACTTTTTGTAAATCATTCCAAAGAACCCGTTTTAGAAAACTCACTTTCCATTTCAATTCTAATTTTAATCCATTAAAAGCTAAACAAGTTCGGTTTAACATTTTTGTTTTTAACCTACCTTATGCACCTTGTAACGTGTTCATTAACTTTCTTTTTTAACTTTGTCAAAGACAAGCAGGTTTCCCATAGACGAAATATAAATATAGTTTTAATTGGCTCTCATGAAAGATCATCAATCTTAGGTTTGTAAGCTTGGTGAGTGAGACGTGAATCATTTACATTGTGTGGTATATATAGCGTCCGACAACGATATACTTTTTAACAACCGGCTTCAAGTTCATGCAAATAAGGCAATTTTCTCAGAAAACCGGGTTAATTTCTTCGAGATACGGAAGCCAAACCCAGCTTTGCGAAGGACCAGCATTAATACAAAGCGTTTATTTATATTTTCATATTAAGTAGGTAAACTAGTCAGGCGACGACCAGTAATCGTTTCACAAAAAAAAAAACGATGGTTTACAATTTTTGCTATAATTATAAGCTAAGTCACTGCGTTCCCATTCTAATGAAATCTAGAGGTTACGCAGAAAACTTGATTCCTGGGAAAATAACAACCTACATCCTATGATTCTCTATGAACAAAGTAACAGGCAAAAGACAGATAACATTTATTTGCAATGTTATAATGATCAATTTGACTTATATAAACTAGGATTAAAATCTTCGAAAGGCAATTAGAAACGTGTCATGTAGTTATCACTGTGTCACGGCTTGTGCTGTGACATATCTGGCACACGTAAACCACAACATCGTAAATACAGCATATAAATAGGTAGTAATATTTTTTTGATAAACAAGATCGTAAACTACTTGGTGATTTGGTAATTATGATAAAAAAGAAAAGTAAGTTCTGTCGAATAAGTTCAATATTCATAAAAAAAAAATTAAAGCTTTTTATTTTAATTTTAAGTGGCAAATTTAAGCGACACCAAAAAAGAAAACTTTGAGACGTGAAAACGCGGCAAACTGAACTGTGGTCATCATTTTTAAACAGCCTAAGATCGAGTATTTATACACTTAAATACTTGACAGTTCCTAGGTTACCATTAACTCAAAAATAAGAAGAAGAAAGAATACTTAAAAATAATATTTTTAAGTATTCTTTCTTCTGAGTGAGTGAGTAATTTTGAAGAACCACGATCATTATATTATAATGATCGTGGTTCTTCAAAATTACTCACAGTAAGTAATTTAATAAGTGTCATTTTTGCTTACATAATATTAATGTAGTTTGTTGTAATTTTACCAGAGTATGTGACTGTATCATAGGTAATGTGAATATAATGGGGGACACTGTTTGACAATTTTTCGGAGTTTACGTAAGAAAAATTATTTTGTTCCGTTCTCATTTTAGACATGACTGTAGAACCTCCGTGATTAGTTTCTTTAGTGGATACCTACCTACTTCTTAATAGAAACCACAATGTTCCTACAGCTTGAACAGGATTAGCTAGCACGCGATTTGTCATTGTGGATGATATTGTTAAATGCTTGAAATTTGTAACTATCAAAAGTTTATTTAAAGTTTCAATAAAAACGGCCAAAATCAAATAGACAACAAAATTATCAGTAAGCTCTACTTACACAAAATACTCACAAATTAAAAGCCCAATAAGGTTTATCAGTTATGTAACAGCTATGTCAAGTTACTGACATAATAATCTATTTACTTAATCCTCTACCAGACGTTGACTAGATAATCAATTCAAAGGTCAACAAATGCTTTCTGTTACCAAACTGATAAAATAATCGTTGCGTAACCACGAAAGACCGGCTAATTGTAACGAGACGTCGCGGCCTGACCGGCACTAATGCTCCACAGAATCTACACAATCGCTTGTATCCAACGAAAGTTACCGGATTTTGTACAACTCCAATGCCAAGTGCGGCGAAGAAAGCGAGCCCAGCTTCCTCAACGAAACATCTTAAATACCACCGTCTCGCTCCTCGGACTTCGCAATACAAAATGAAGAAAGAGACAACGTGTGCTTAAAAGAGAAAGTGGGCCACGTTACGTTTCTCGATACCATTAACACGGGCATTGAACGTAAACGTCAACGGATAGCATCTCGAAGGTGCTCTGCCCGAACTGAACTGGGTGCTATAGCCATGACATTTGAGTGCAGTTTTGTTCGTATTTGTATGGGGACGCCCCAAGGTGCGAGTTGGAGCGTATGGCCATTGATACTGAGAGTACGGAGACGCAGAATTTGGAGAGCAACGAACTGCGGCCATCGGAGAAAGTGTTGCGTGGCGTAACCTTGAGCCCACGTTGCTCTTTAGCGAATCACCTAATCAATACGTCACTGCGATATGTATTCAATACACAAGTGTTCAATTATGTACATAACGTCGATCAGTCAGCCGGACAAATATTATTAATGGGCCTTTATTTAATAAACAATATTGTGTCATAATAATTAAAAATAGAAGAAACGTGACAAATTATTCAATTAAGTACACGTCTTTATTTATACTTGTGGTAAAATTGAATGGGTGGTTTCGCTGCGGCACTTATGTATAAAATAAAAATAATTTATATGTACCTAATACAACATAATTTACAAAATGTATGTAGATTTACTTGTAAATTTATTTCGATTTGTAATCAGAATATATTTATCCGCTCAAATGTAGGTATTGCACCTAATACATACAGGCCTCATGTATTATATAATTTTTAAATTTAAAATAAAACATTAAACCTGGCCTAAAAATGCAAACGAAGCCTACTTCTAAATAAAATTGACGTGGTTTATCGGTAGAAGTTCAAGACAATGTGTAACAACAATACCCACTTGACTACGTGGTGTGTAAATTTAAGTTAGAAATTTTAGCACGATTGAGGTATTGAGGCAAGAATTTGGCGCTTAAAAGATCGCGGACGCACGCCTGCTGATTGCCAATATATTTTTATCGGGTTTAGATGCATTAGGTTAGGTTTCTTTTTCGAATCAACAGCACTGGTGCCAATAAATGTCACTCAAAACATCCTGCTTGTGCCAACGACTTCCCTATTTAAAACTACTTAAAAATTCTCGATGTTGATATGCCTAACAGAAATATCGCTGCGTTCAGCTGCGTTAAGACACATTCCGTTGAATGTGTCTTAGTCTTGGAGTAGTGGAACCCCGTAGAAAAAGTTCTTACAGCACAACTTTACATGTGCCTAACAATTTAATAACCAGAAGACAATTAATTTAGCAGCGTTTTAACAATGACCCGGCTCTTACGAGATTCCCATAGCAGGTTGTTGACCTTGTAAGTGAAAATCGCAATCATCGTAAAACATAACCATAAAAATGACACACACTTTTTCATTAGAAATGAAAGCTAGTAAAACAATTCAATGGCTTGTTTTACGTACACTCACAGATTAATTCATGTTTCGTATCATTGCAGCTTGCGAGTGTGCACGTTAGCAAATCATTCCTTTTCTTAGAAACGCTTCAATAGAGATAGATTATGTATCGTTTTTACGATTTTACACAAGAGAAATTCCGTGCTCTCTTGCGGTTGCGCGTCTTAATTTACTTCGCTTTTGATTATTAATTCCCAACTAGGATTAAACAATAGCAAACAAATCCGTATATAACGCTTCACGCTCGCTTTCTAAATGCAGTCTATGCTAATATAATAACGACGAAGAAAAGTTAATCTTCAGAGCGATTCCCATTCATTAATTAAAAAAAACTTTCAGCTCGTTACTGCCCAATTAAAAGTCACAACGTCTCGCCCACGTGTCGTTAATTAGAGCCGAAAGTGACTTAGCAAACACATTAGAGTAATTGTAAATTCAGACGTATCTTCAGTATGCCAATTACCAATACGCTGTAAGAATTATTTACAATAGGATTCTTCTTCAATTGATTGACAAGCATTTGAATACAAGTAACTGTACTGTTTAACATAATGCAACCGTGTGGACATTGAAGAAACCCAGACTTTACGAATAAAGCTGATCTTAAAAAATCCAAACATTGACTATCTGTCAATTATAATTAATTAATAATAGGCGCTGCAATTAAATCAATTCATATTTTTATTATACGTATATTATAAGTTACAGCTATTTATTATCCTTTCATTAACTTGATAATTTAACTAAAATTGTAAGTACTCAATTAGCCGAGTTTCATATTTCAGCTGCAATTGTTCCACCCCAATTAAGCCAAACTTTATACTGTAGTGAATTATGCGCTCTGTGTAAGAAAGTAACACAAGAGATTTAATGTGACACGATTTACCATAATGCACGCACAAGTCAGACTTAAAAATCGAATAAAACGACTTAGGAAGTTACTTATTAATTTGCATTGACTCAATGGCAAATTTGCGTCAAATTCAAATTTATGGTCAAATTTTCTATAAAACATTATTGAACCTCTTCTGCAATCTTTATATATTTAAATGAATCCTTATTTCCTTTGGTTGCGAGATAACTAACGACTTTACCTATTTCATTAATTATTTTTTTTAGCGTTCGAATAAGAACGTTCTTACGTAAAAAAAAAAATTAACGGCGCGGTACAAAGTTCGCCGGGACTCTTACATTTATTAACGATACCCTAAAGTACCTAATCGTACCTACCTATTTCATTTTAAAGTTTTGCAAATTTTCATGATTGAATAGAACCACATTTACAAAGTTTGGTATCCTTTTGTGTTGTCAAATTTGTTACAATAATGTCCAGCAAGAGTGTTACATAACCCGTCACGGCTAAATTTAGAGACGAGATGTGTCACATTCGGTTATTTATCAATATCACTTTCACTTTCGCCAACCGGTTCAGTATTAACAATTACATCTCCCGGAGTATCGCGTACTAAAAGGTTATCTGCGATGACTGGTTGTGTATTCTGCGGAGAGATTTTCTTCACTTTCCAATATTATTTGCCATGAAAAACAGCTGGTCGATGATAAAATATCTTACGTATATATCGTAAAGTTTCCATAAATGTTTTATTTTTAGAAGTTTGCTTGCCGTAGAATTGTTTCTTTACTTTGAGTTTTTAAATAGACAATTCTCCGCGTTTGGGAATAATCTTCAGTCGGTCCAGCAGGTACGGAGAGTACTAGTCCCAGACTCGGAACCAAACTGATAGAGTCACGGAAATTCCCGCGCGTTGATCTCGCACCACACTGGATCATCAGTGCGTTGATCAAGCAAAGTAAATATGGCAGTTACCTTCTGGACTTTTGGCTGTGGAGGGGTCCAATCAACAATTGCGATCCAATGTGGTGCGGGACTGTTTTGGACATCGTTCACGGTATAGAATCTCAGAGCACTATAAAACACATTGTTTGGAAGGCGTTTCTTGATTCCCAATCCGTGAGCGATGTCTATATGTGTGTGCGTCGAGCACGCATTCTACTAAGGTTACTTTAGTACCCACTCTCTCTCTATTTTGTAGCACAGGGCAGTCAAAATTTGTCAACCATAATCTAATCTTCTGGAACTAAAAGGCTACGTACGAACATAACTCATAGCTTTAACATAAAGCTGTTCGTGCCAGTTTGTATTCATGGTCGAATTTCACAACATGTTCACAAAATGAATAAGATAACGCTTTCGACATAATTTACTCTCTATACTTCATATCCACAAGTTACTCTACATTGTACAAACTGTTATATAATTTTGCACTCAATTTGTACATCCTTTCAAGGTCGTGGCCGTGATTGTAAAACTACTTACACTTTCATATGAAGTTTTTTGCATTATGAAATTAAATATTTCTGTTTTTGTACCACTTTTCCTAAAGGTTACACTATCGATAAATCGGTGGTATAAATAATGTATACCTACATAATGTTGGATCAATGTTGGTCGGTCGTGGTGTATAGTGTATATTCACCTTTGAAAATTACAAATCAATTATATTATTGATATCACGATATCACTTTTGTCAAAATTTATAGAGCGATGAGGTGTGAAGATGGGATAAGGATCTGCGTGCTATCACGTCTCCGTGTAATTGCTTTACGTGACTGGTCAGCTTTCTTGACCAGCACTCGTGCACAATTTAGTTTCACACTATTACACATTATATCCCGTATAATACATAAATACTCTCATGAGATTATTATACAAACATATAAATAAGTATAAGTATATATGTTTGTAAAAAAAAACCCTTGAGAGTATTTACAGTAAGTACTAAATATGAAAATTGGAAAACCTTATTGATGTACGTATTCCAAAATGGTTTGAGCAATTTGTGGTGACTTGTTTTGATTATTGTTTAATTTATAGTATGAGGAACTATAGGTATTTATTAGGCTATATGTACATTTGCCTCTATATAATAACTCGCTAATAGGTTTAATTTCCAAGCCAAGTTTAAATGATGTCTACTTGACATACACGCGACGAAACCAATCATTTTGCTATTAGTTATTACCTAAGTATACATAATTATTACCTCTTTGTCACTAAGTGCTCATCACGCGAGTCAGTTAGACGTGCATCATAAAACGTAATTGCTGCGAAAACACAAAATTCTCAATATCGAATGCATTGACTTGCAGATGAGCGATAGGCAGAAAAGGAAAGTTCTGTGTAAAGTTGCGACTCATGTTACTTTTTGTCGATCATCATGTGTGAAATCTGTTCATGACTTTTTATGTATTTTTAATGTGCGAGCCAACAAGGTCTATCCCACCAATGGGTAGATGTGGAGGAACTCGAAAGACTCGGTGCATCGGGCAGAGCAGCCGCAACATCAAAGGCACGCGCTAACGCTGCGTGCGTACCGTCACGCTTTATTGCAGGCGTTGATCATATTTCATTAACCACAGCCATTATCTGCTTAATTTTATTCACTCTTTATTAGAAAACTAATCAGGACCATGTACTATGTCAATCCATAAATCAATCAAAATTAAATGCTTCGTTTTGCTAATCTTCGCAAAAAGTACATGATTAAAAATTAAAAAAAAAAAAAATGCTGTGCTGACGTGAATAGCCTATACTAAATAAGCGACAGTTTCAAAATATGAAGCACTAGCGGACGCCTCGCGGTTTCACCCGCGTAGTTGCCGTTCCCGTAGGAATACAGGGATAAAAAATAGCCTATGTCACCCAGGGTTAGTGTAGCTTCACAACGATGAAATATTTTTTCAAATCCGTCCAGTAGTTTTGGAGCCTATTCAATACAAACAAACAATCAAATCTTTCCTCTTTATAATATTAGTATAGATCTAAGAAGAATCTGACAAGAATCTAACATGGGAACGATAAGCAAAGAAACTGGTTTGAAAAAGAAAATGGTTTCCAAATTTAAAACAAACATGTCTCTGTGTTTAAATTGAATTACTTATCTATTCTAAACCACCTCCTTATTCTAACCTAACTAAGTAGCTAAGTTAGTTGTAAATAATGGAAGAGTAAGTTTTAGCGCTTGATAGAATCACAACAGGGCAGTTGTTGCGGTTACAAAGTGGTGGCGGTTATTAAGGTCTTATCAAATTGATTGGATGCCGCTCGAGGTGGTCGGTCGTTGGTACCTACTTAATAGAATCCGATTGCTATAACTATAACGTCTATTATTAAGTATAGCCGCATATTACAGAAAATAGAAAATGCCCGAGGGCCCGCTTTCTTGCGAGTGACTAGCCCAGTTATCTGTGACAGGTGGGCGCAGTCGACTCAACAAATTGTAACACAGTCACTCGTCTTCACTCTCTCGATATGAGATGTGCCACGAATCATTCTAACACTAATGGTTTAATTAGTACAATTCTTGACATATCTCTTTTTTAACTTTCACTGTGTCTTCTTATGTTAATACTATAATTATGTGTCAATTAAGCAATTATGTTATGAATGTGAGACACAATCATTCGAGCACTCTTTCGTAACATAACTAAGCTATTATCTGTTAGGTGGCTAACCTCCGAATACACAAAAGAGTATTTACCTTAAGACACAGGTACTCACTACGATTTATTTTTGTTGCTTCAATTCACCTTAAAGTGACAGTGATTGCTTGAGACTTTAAAGGTCGACTCATAATTGAGTCTTATTTGAGTATTCAGCCGTAATAACCCCTATAAATATAAAAAAAAAAATATTTAAATTATTAAATATATTTTTAAATTATCTCTGTATCTACTGATGAATGCTACTTAGGAAAAATGTTGTCAAAAATGCGTAAAACGCCCATCATCGAGAATACTTTAAAAAGCGTCCTTGTGCTATTTTTACCTGACTGCAAGGAAGGGTTATGTTTTTCGAGGGTATCTTGTTTATTATTATTGCCTATAATAGTTCTTATTTTACTGATTTTGCACTAAATGTATAGTCATTTATGACTTTAAATTTTTCGTCATAAACACAATCACAAGTGTGGCGTATTTATATATTGGAGTTTGAGTTGCAACATTAACAATTTAATTTTTCTAATTACATAAACCAAGCGTGATGTCAAAATTATATCATTAACTAGATCGTACTTATCTTTATCTACCTAGTCTAGCCATAAATATTGTTACGAAGAAAAAACATTTTTTTTTATTGCAAATAATATTTATTACTTTTACAGTGTGTTAGTTTAATACATAAATAAAAAACAATTCAAAATATAAAAAGCTTATTCGAAGTGGTCTCCATTGGCTGCAACACAGTCCTTTAAACGTTGAGGCCAGTTATCAATAGAAGCACGCACTCTTTCCATGGGAAAATTCTTCACTGCCAATCGTATGGATTGTTTTAGGGACTCCAAATTATCATGGCGTTTAGAGCAAGCCATACTCTCTAAAACTGACCATAAATCATAATCCAGCGGATTAAGATCGGGACTAGACGACGGCCAGTCTTCAGCTCTGATGAAGTCCGAAACGTTCACTTCCAACCAAGACTGCGTGGACCGAGCTTTATGACCCGGCGCTGAGTCTTGTTGGAAGGACTATACTTGGTTATTGAACATGGTGTTGTTAAGGGGTTTAACTACCTTCTCAAGAATGGTATCTTGATACACTTGTGCCGATGTTTTGATACCTTTTTCACAAAAATATGGCTCAGTCACTCCTTCATAGCTAACACCCCACCAAACCATCACTGAAGTCGGATAATGCCCACGTTGCACTCTGTCGACTAATTGGGAAGCTTCCTTAGAGCTTTGAGCATAAATACGGTCATTTTGTTTGTTAAAATGTTGCTCAACTGTAAAGATTTTCTCATCCGTAAACAAAATTTTTCTGTGACCTCCCTTTGCGTACCGCTTCAGTAGTTGCTTCGATTTTACCACCCTATTCTTTTTTAAATTATCAGTTAAAAAATGACCAGTGCGTCTCTTATAGGCTGCAAGTCCTAAGTCATCTTTTAAAATGCGTGACATGGTTCTGGGTGCTATCTTCATCTCCCGAGATAAAATCTTTTGCTTTCGGACAGGATTTCTTCGAATTCTTTCCCTTACTGCTTTGACCACCATTTTCGTACGAACACTACGTGGACGGCCAGATCTTTTTTTCACAAACAGAGAAGGTCTCATTGTACCTATTAATAGCCCGGTACACAAACATTTGACTAATACCAAGCGTATGGAGAGTTTTAAAAATTACATTCGGCTCCATACCAACTTTGTGTAATGCAATCACAGCGATTCGGTTTTCTTTATCACCCCACTCCATTTTAATATAGCAAAATATTGTACAATGTATTGGCGCCAAAATTAGAAAATACAATGAACAATCGTATAAAAATGACAGATTCCAAATTCAAATGTAATATCTTTCTTATTTTTAATTGTAACAGTATTTATGGCCAGACTAGGTATACTAATATTATAAAGCTGAAGAGTTTGTTTGTTTGAACGCGATAATCTCAGGAATTACTAGTGCGAATTGAAAAAAAAATATTTTACTGTTGGAAGGCCCATTTATATAACATCACGCTACGACCAATAGGAGCGGAGCAGCAATGAAAAATGTTGCAAAAACGGGGAAAATTTACGCAGCCGAAATTGCGCTTGTCAGCTATAAAATAATAAGTAGGTAGTCAATGTTAAAATTGTGCTGAAGTCAGTTAAACCAAAAAATGTACACCATTTTCTTGTGTGCGCAGTAAACGCCCTCATGCAGATACAGTATATTCATTCTCAGATCGACAGATGAGACTTTCTGTGCTTTCTAACCAGCGAGCGATCGAGTGTCTGGGGTGAAATCGCTGGCAGCGTCTGCGCAGCCGCCCGGACAGACCGTGTGCGGACTGCGGACACGCTGCACTCACATTAACTTGTGCATCACTGCTGTGTACACTCATGTAACTGCCTAATAATAATGCTTAGAAATAGTATATTTATTTTGTCGTAGATAACTAGAATCACACCTATGTATTTTGTTGAAAATTTACAGCGACTAAGTAACTTTCCTTAAAAAAAAAGTATCACGAGTTTATCGTAACATTATTCAATGGAATCAACGTTAAAGATAAGTAGTTAGCATCATTTTTTTAAAGTATAAATACTCTATTTTTGAAGGTAATCTGTAACAGCGAATACTCCTAAACCTTCAGTTGGGAAATTCAACCATGGATGTATATAATGCACGACAAGTTGACCGGTGTGTCGTTCACGGATATGAGGTTTATATTCATTGATAGTTAGTATAGGGTGAAAGATTTCCACAATGACAATCGATTACATAAACCAATACAGTAAAAACATACAAAGAGTTACAAACGTAGACACACACGACCTTGTGCGGTAATAAGGTGAAGGCCGCGCATGGTTTCCTCTCGACGCAACAGGAGCGGCGCGCGCGCAACGCATCGCAGTGAAAGATGCAGCCGGTGCAGTTCCGGCGGCGCGGGCTGCACTCGGTCAGTGGGTCAGCCCCACTTGGCAGTAGCGGTGGGGTGTTATATGTACCGAGGTGGGGGGAGAGTTGGGTGTGGACGCTTCGGCACCACCAGTCCGCCGGACACAGTCGTCGACGTCATGCCTGGTGTGGCCGCGCCGCCGCGCCTTTAACACCCATGTCCTGTACGGTCCATGCCCTCACGGCCCTTGGCTAGTGCTCACCTGAACGTGTTTGATTGCAGGGCGCTGACTGATTGGACTGTCACCATGAAGAGGATCAGGTTGTTGCTGGTGGCCGCTGCGCTCCTTTTGCAGGTGAGCATTTGTTTTTAGTTATTTAATTTATCAGTACTTAATAGGTTTACTTTATCAAAAACTGAACTGTATAAAATCTGTGAGTTTTCTGTAGATTCGACAATTTGAATTTAATTTTCCAAGTGCGGTTATCGAATATTGGAAACCGGATATTTGGGTGCCCTATTTTTTTTTTATATTTTCGGTACGAGTCAGTGATTCATTTGAAATTCTATTAATTAATAGTTACTTAATTCAGCTAAGTAGATATTATTGTCATTTTTTTTTCAAATTTAATGGTATGTAGCACATAAAATTATAATAGAATCCAAATCTGTAATGAATGGTGTTTAGCCTAGTTTGAACCGTTTTGAGAACGTTCAAAATGACATAATAACATATATGTATAAATCCTAATTTAAATAATAACTGTGTGCTATCAGCAGCGGCGCTTTCAATCATGGAGCGCGCGCGCAGCTCTACAGATACCGTTGTTAAACAATTTTGCACTAATATGAGAGCAAATAACAGTCAGTAACGCTGTTGCTTAATGGCACACCTGTTCTGTGTCTTCCTCTCCTTCTGAGAGCTTATTTTCATACATTAAATAATTAGTATAAAGCATTAAGTATTTTAAAATTATACCTATTTAAATTCCTATGCCAATTGTCTCGAATACTTGTATTTTTGTAGATTCCATTTGTAGATTTCGCTCAGTAAAATAGAAAATACATCGCTAACATTCACTATAATAGATGACCAAAATTTTGTATCGTAGCCAAAATGTCAAAATGGAACCCTTATAGTTTCGCCATGTCCTTCCGTCTGCCCGCAGCTTAGCACAGGAACTGTTAGTACCTACTAGAAAGCCGTAATTTAAATTGAAAATTGGCATGGATATACATATTACGAGTACGTACGCAAACAAAGTTGTAAAAAAGAATCTTGAAAAAAAAATCCAGGGTTAGTTAATTCCCCTACGTGTAAAGTGGAGATGTAATTTTTTCGCACCTAACCTATCGTGTAGGGTATCATTAAATAGATATTTTTAAAATATTTAGAGGTTATTTACATCATCTTTCAATTTAGGAATCCGTTTGTAAAATATTAAGCTAGTGCAATGTTTTGTTGAATCAAGTGTCCCCTGGGGGCAGAGGACACTTGATTCACCAAAAACACTTGAGTGCACTAATATGAGAGCAAATAATTGCAGCTAAATGGTTGATAGCAGTTCGGAAACATTCAGGGTACCTAGTAGTACTTATAATTAAATTAAAAGGGAAACTATCACAGCTGAGTAGGCTTTACAAGTTTACGAGTAATAGCCGACCAAGTGAGAAGTTACAAAATTTTCGTATAAATTCCATTTTTTTTTTGTTTATATTTTTTAAGACGACTCCCGCATTAGGGATCAAGCCCTGTGTCGCGGGAGACTTTACAAACATACAAGCCACGGACACAAAGTATACCCAGACTCGGAACAACAGTTTGTGGATCACACAAAGTGGTGTCCCGTGTGGGAATCGAACCCAGGACCTCTTGCGTAGCAGTCGGATACACTCCCACCGCGCCACAGAGGCAGAAATTACTTGTTATCAACCGAGTATGAAACAAAAACAAAAGAAAACCCACTTCTTATACCGCATTTTACCACCCTACATTGTGCGTGGTCCGCCATACACTTGCACGGTTTTTTCAATGTAATAAAACGATGACTTAACGTTCAAGGACCTTATCTAGTTACCTTATTAGTTGGCCAGGTCAACGTGCTAACTTTCGATTTACCTACTCGAGCGTCCTGGGGACCTATTACATTTTGAAGATTGTTATGCTGCAAATAAAAAAGGTTTATAATGTAATGTGTCATTTCAATGGTGGGAAAGAGGGTTGGCAGATCTTAAAAAAAAATAAACACCTACTCTCTCGCATGGAACGCGGATGTTATGTGAACCCAAAAGAAGCTCCAATTCAAAAGACTAACTATTCAGACAAGCTCGTGGCGATATTTTGAAAACTCAAAAAAATAAGAAAATTCTTCCATATAACCGTTGAAATAATAAATCAGCGTGTATTAAGCTGTATGGTAATCTAATGCGCTCGAGTATCTCTATTGATATATTTTAACTAAATGTTTTGATCGGCTGCCCAAGGCTCGTGTCTAGGCTAATATTTATTATAGGTACTCAACAGGGTACGAGGTATCCTCCTTATGTTAATCTGCCGCGCTCAAGTAAATCCAAAAAACGCTTACGGGTCTCCCTACTATATTGGTTTGAAACATTGACGTATAGACCAGGACTGTGCCATCCCTTTCAATTAAAAAGTAAATATTGACTGCAGAGCGTGAAAAAGAGAAAAAAATCTTGCGGCCTTTGACAGATCATGTCTACGAAGTAGCGTTGTCTTTTTCTAGAGAGTGGTCAATTTTGTGAGGTTATGACGCAGTCCTGGTCTCTACGTCAATGGTTTGAGACCTTTATCATCAATTTCAGTTATACCTGGACTCTAATTATTCCATTTAATGGATGTATCTAATCGATTTCATTTGACAGCATTACATATAAAGATCGATAACTAAATAATATGTGTCTTACTAAAGATGCTTCAGTGTATGGTGGTGGTATAATGGTGATAGATGAGCAGTGATGCTGTATGGTGTGCTCTACGCTTTTACATTATTCAACTTTTTTCGCTCGCGTTCTCGACAACTAGGCTAATGATTCCGTTAGCACCTACACAAAACAGTGGACCATTGGAAACTAACTGCGTATGATACTTATATTCAATGCGCAAGAGAGAAATTTATGTTTGATTATGTTAATTGCAAATGCGAGTTTTCTTCCTCAAGTTTAATGACTTATTTTGTAGTTCAAACGCAGAATATTGATTAGAATTAACACAAAAACATGTAGGTATAAACATTTTAATAGAAAGTTTATGTAAATTACGCAATGCAATGTTTGCACTTTACAGGCTTAAACATGACTTGCTATCAGGGATTGTTTTCACATACCTAAGTTTGGATATGTGAAAAACAATCCTTGACCGCTAGTCATGTTTTTATTTTACAGTCACTTTCACTGATAAAATTTAGCATCTTTGTTTGAAATGACGCAATACGCTATTGCAGAAGATTTCATTTTTGACCATGAATATAGCCATTGTAAACTACGTTATGTTACGTTGTTACGTTTGTGATATTTGCAACACTAATGAGATGAAAGTTAATTCTTATACAGTTAATAATACGGATAGGTATTAGATAATATCCTTATCAGTGGATTTAATCATAATTCTAAGATTATATAATACTAACTGTTGCCGCGACTGCGTTCGTATGAAAATGTTGAAGAACAAATGTATCCCACGGGGATATTTTCCGGGATTGAGTCTTTATGCTATTCCAGACCATTATCTACCTTATTTTTTTTTGAAAAATATAACTAAGTAGCAGTCTTGTTAACCCCTCCAGCTAAGCTCAAAGGCTTGTGTTAGGAGTGGGTTCATGTCAGTAGTATAATGGGTAGGATTCGAACCCGCGACCTCACGATTGCGAGACCGACGCCTTAGCCATTAGGCTACCGCCACTTCAAAACCTTTATGTCAAATTTCATCTGGATCCGTTTACCCGTTGAGGCGTGAATCAAATTTCGCATTTATAGTATCTATTACTATAGATATATGATTATAATGCTGCTTCATAATTATAAAGTTTCATTAAAATACATTCAGCAGTTTTTGCGTGAAAGAGTAACAAACATACATCCATTAATATCTATACATCCATACACCCTCACAAAATTTCACATTTATAATATTAGTAGGGATGTGACTCCCTGATCTTGTAGCTTTTAATAGGTGATCTTTTTTTTTTAAATCAGTTTGGTAGTTTTTGTGTTTCTCCATGACAAACAAACAAAGCAGAAGATTGACCAAAATCTTACACCCGACTGCGACAATCGTTTCAGTATACAGTTTTTTAAAAGCGCAAACACTCACAAACCAGATATCAGAATAGGTTGCTATAGAAGAGGAGTCTGCTGTATTGACCGTTACAGTATTCGTTCATTTATTAAAGACATTTTTTTTTTGCATAGCTTTATGCAAATTGCGAATTTCCGATGACTTGTTTAATTACTGTCGTAAAGATTATAACTATCAATGAAAAACGTCAAAACTGTTTTGACATCTCTACTTTTTTATTGTTTTAAAAATAAAAACGATAAAATTTATTTGAAATAAAAACGACAAAAACAAAAACTATCCTATGTCCCCTAGACTCAAACTATTTATAATAATTGTTTCAGATTTTTCATCCATATTGATTAGTTTTACACGAGCCTTATAAACTATGTTAGTAACATTATTTTATTACATATTCATAATTATATAATTTTAATTCATACACCGCTACTTTCATACCAAACTTCATCTAAATCGGTTTAGCGTTTTAAGCGTAAAAACGTAACAGACAGACAGAGTTACTTTGGCATTTTTTTTAAAGACAACTAGCAATGTGGGATTTAGTCCCACATTGCATGTGCATATTGTACACATTTAAGTACAAAGATAGGTCTTATCTATCGGCTTTTAAGTTATTCATGACTGTATGGAATAGTTACAGATAAATACTATAGAAAACTATGACAACGCAGTTCAACGGCTTTTTCACAACTCAAAGCTACACTTTTTATTTTAAAAGAACCATAGACATTTTTATTGAAAGCAGTTTGACAACAAATATTTGTAGTTAAATGTAAAATTACGACATTGTACAACATACCTGTCGTTGATTCCCTCATATTGACAATTCAATCTCGCTAATTCACGTTAGAAAGCAATTGTTATAGAAAGTGTAAACTGTTGAATCGCATTCGTTCATCGTCTGTATTTTACAAGTATCTTGAGACGTCTCTTTATTGTCTATACAAATTGTTTCTGGGTAGTTTTGTTCAACATAAACTACCCAGAAATTAAAACTTTAAATGCTAACTATGCTTTGATAGTAGGCAAGTTGACTTGATTATTTTATATTTGCCTAACCGGCGAGTGATTATTCATAAAATAGGTAATAATAATATAATAATAATTATATTTTGAGACAATTCACACAACGCTATCTGATCCCAAACTAAGCAGAGCTTGTACTATGAAAACCAGACAACTGATAAACATACTTATATATTTCTAAATACATACATATTATTGCTAAATAACACCCAGACACAGAATAAATCATCGTGCTCATCACACAAAGTTTTATCTTGGTTGGGGATCGAACCTAAGACGACTATACAGACAAATTATGATGATGTGTTATCATCTCATCTATACATTTAAAATCACTTGTCCTGACTGACTGACTGATTCATCAACGCTGAGCCTAAAGCGCTTACAAACCTAAAATAAAGTTTTATGTTGTTAGTGTATACTAAGAAAGGATTTTTAAAAAATTGTCCCCTAAGGGGGTTAATATAGGAATGCAAGTTTGTATGAAACGCCGTTAGTTTTGAAGTTAGATCGGTGAAATTTCGTATTCGGCTTTTTTAATAAAATAAAGAAACACATGTTTCAACGTTTTTGGAAAATCAACTCATAAGGGGCTGAAATAGAGGTTGCAATTTTGGCTGTAAATAAGGCAACCTGAGATTTTACGTTTTGATCGAAAGTGATAAATCTACCCTTAAGGGTGTATAATCAACTACGCGGTGGAGGCGCGAGCGACAGCTAGTATTAGATATATTTTTAGCCAATGTAGCATTACGACTAGATAAACGGAGGAGGTAAAATAAAAGTAATGAGATAAAAAATAAAATTGATTAATTAAAGACTTGATCTTTAATTAATCAATTTTATTTTTTATCTCATTACTTTTATTTTTATTCACTCTCCTTCTATATAAATGGGTAGTTTTTATGTTTTCATTCAATGTATTTTACTGCTAAGCCTACCTTCTCCATTTTTTACTCAGCTAATCCAATCAAAACATTTAACGTAGGTATTGTAATCGCAATCTAAATACAAATCAGTAAATACGAATGCATCGGTTTTAGCTAATTACTTCAGCATAACAAAAGTCTCGTAAGGTGCAAATATACCTTAATCTTAGGATTTTTTTCTTATATTTGCTCGGTACAAATACCTATCTGCATAATAGTCCTTGTATGCTTTCTCGTTTCTCAAAGGGAAAGTGTTCGCAAGGATACACGAATCCGCGTTCCATTCTTCAAGTAGGTACCTGACATTTGTCTTGACTTACACTAACACGCCGGTGTTAGCTAACTTGTGGCAAACCAATCATCATTACTTATGAGCGGTGGATAAATAATATTTGCGACTTCAATCTCTCTCGATTATTAGGCATCTATCCATTTAATGAATTTAAAATTACGCGTAACTACTTGCCACAGTACAAATCGATATTTAACTTAAGGACCACCGGAATTATACCTACAAACCAATTGATTGACTGCAAGGTTACTTAAAAAATACTAACAGAAAATCCTCGAGAGTTCGTGGGATTTTCTTACATTCCACCTAATAACATTTTTCCACGAGTTTTCATAACAAATAGAACTTATTACTTCTGAATCGCGATATGTGTAAGTAGCAGAGCTTCTATTTAACATAAACACATACTTTGTGATACATCAAGCGATCGGTCATCAACGTGACTTGCTCTTGCACTCACTCTATCTGATATTGCACGCACTGAACATACTTCCCACTTCCCACGTAGGTACTGACACGCCACATATTACTATGGAGACAATAACAATCGCGATGTGCAGGGAGAGCTGCTAGGAAACTAGTACACTTTATTTAGCTCTGATATACGTAGGTACTTCATTCTTTCTAACCTCATTTCGGAAACCTCAATGCGTGATTATGATTCACTATCGATTTAGATGCCAGGTCAAAGGGAAATCCACTTGTTAAGATGTGATATAACTGTTCATTTTTATACTGATGTCTTTATTTAAATATTTCACACAATTGTGCAATTATTTTTGGGGCAAAGTCTCTAGGTATTCTTATAATTGCACTTTCTTGTACTTAACGTATGATGGGTAATCTCAAATCTAAACAAAAGTCAAACATGAAAGAGGAATAAAATAAATTTTCATCAGTTTCGATTCCTGATCTGAGCTTAAAATTTTTCAGCACCTTACAAAACTGCAAGCCATTTTGTTTATAAACAAGATGTAAGAGATAAGAGATAGGTACACGCATACGTACCTAAGTATGTTACGCAAATACTTATACAAAATATTTAAATAACCTCAATCCTATTAGGATTCACGAATTCAAACAGAACACAAAAACACAAACAAAAATCCGGTTCTTCTCATTTTTGTTCATATAAACAACTTTCTTCTGTGTCGTACTAATTTTGTACTGAGGTATGTAGGTAAAGCTCTTTACAAAATCAAGTATTTATTACAACTTATGTAAGAGCTTTCAACCTTCAATTTCCAGTTATTACGGTGTTTCACGTTAATAAAAGTTTAAATTAATTGTATGTCAATAGCGTTTTAATTAAGTGTATTTGACACTTATTTTGCTTTCTTTTTAAGAGCATTGGCCGTAATAGCAGGGTTTACTCTTGACCATATTGTGCGAGAAATATCAATTACTAGCTGCCCACCCCAGCTTCGTACCTACGAAGGTACTGATTAATTAAATTATTTCCTTTCATACTTGACAAACCTTGTTCTAACACTTACAGTTGCAGACCCAACAAACGAACTGTTCGTCAAATAGTTGCATCCGTTTTGATGTGCTGCGCTTGCATTCGGAAATTGATTTTTAATAATATAAGCTCTTGCTTACCCCCTAACAAGTAGGTACTTTGGGAAACAATGAAATTAATATACAATGCACAATTCCTAGCAGTAACATAGTAAACTCTGCCTCCATTCAAATTTGAAGACCAAAATAGTTTAGAACGAAGGATATCAGTTGCAGCAAAGTACGGCTACGATTATCGTAAAGTTTGCCGATTTAATCTAAATATTTTTAAGCCGGTTAAATACTTTATTAAAATTACAAATATTTTTATCATCTGATTCTGATTTTAAATTTTAAAACTCTTTTCGCGCTATGATATCTCATCACTAATGATATCTAACGCAGAACCTTTTATCTAGAACAGTTATATGCTAGATATTATACCTATCTGAAAGTGAACCAAGAAGCATTGCAAGTTCCTATCTGATTTTTGATAAAGCGTAACAAAGACCAAGAATATAAATACCAAGTAAATAGTAAGACAATATTTGTCACAAATCGTTTACTAGAAAATAAAGTGGCAACATGTAAAATGGGTACCTACTCCTATCTCTATTTGCTATATAACTCCTATTATAGTAATTAGTACGAACTTAACTCTTGTTTCTTAACTTATACTTTAGGTCAGTGCCAAACCAGTAATAAAAATAAAAACAAGTTGAACTTGACTAAACAAACAAAGGGCGGTTGGAATGGAAACTCCTCGTATTTCGGGTGGAAACGGATGTAGCTTGCGCGTATACTTTCACCTGCGGTGTGGCGGCGAGCGGCACCTGTCGTCTCGCGGCTGTGCGACGCTTGCGCATGTGCGAGTAATCGCTTTTATCAATTTCTCACAATTATTAACCACGCTAACGAGTAACATGAAATAAAAGTCACGTAGATAACTACGTCTCATCGCATTCTCTCATTAGTGATGGCATCAGGGCCATACTACACAAGAAAGTTCCTTTAATAATTTTGGAATAAGTACAACATTTTAATCTTTATTCAACGTCCTAAAATTTCATCACGTTTACTATGGCATTTTGATCCGACTACTTAGATGAATCATTCAGCCAAGCCTATTTGGAATTAAGGCAAAAGACACAAGATTATGATTAGTAAGTAAGTAGGTATGACATAGACGAATGTGGATTTAAACGTGCGGTAACAGTAATTGAAATGAGACGATTTTTTTCGGGTAACGAAATAAAGTGTCAGAAAAATGCAGCGTATTTAGTGACGCATCCGCTTTCTTCAAATATATTTATAGACCATACTATTCATACGTATAGTTTAATAATAGGTAGTGGTCATTAGGTATTTTAAAATATTTTTCACGTGGCTCTACGTAGGTAAGTATCTAAATGAAACACGTGAAAATTAAAAATTAAAACATTCTCATTTTATAAAAAGACCAACTACTTACCTACCACACAATAAAGATGTTTTAAAAAATTGAGATTATTTGTGAAGACAAAAACGCTTTAGAGTCTAGGCTTTAAAAATAGGTAAATTTAAAACAAAGCTTATTCAAATATAGGTTGAATAGACTATTAAGTTTCTCCATTATGAGTAGGTACGGGTCCTACGTGAAAATTACCAAAGAAAGCTCTAGTTGTCAAAGTTGCGCATGTTTATAGGTCCGGTGTTTTCTTCCGCAACTCACAATCTCGATCACTGGGTAATTTCTAACCGGTTTAGAAAACGCGAGCGTCGGTACGCACCGACTAGTCGCCGCCACCCGCCGCTCAGACGCCGATAACTTGCCACTTGCTGCTATTCTTACATACTAGACTACACCTGACACATCAGCTCTCACGCCATATTTTTCTAAAGTAACATGCACCTAATAGAGTGCAATCCAGTTACGCAGCCTTGGGGAACTTAATCCAATATCAATTAGTCTCTTTATCGTCATAAGCTAGAACGAGATCTGCTAACTGTATTACTTAATGCTCCCAACAGTTCAGTTGCACAAAAACTGGCACAAAGAACAATATATTTCAACAAATAAGACATCATCATAATTCTCGATGACTAGTCGATTAGGAGCAGGTCTTCTAAAAATAATAGCGTCTATTACTTTGATAGAGCAACGCGAACTTTAAGTATCGTGAAAGCATTCGTGTAACTCATCTAGGCAATACGATCATACTGATTAATATTATAATTGCTCGTGCGAGCTATCCATCAGTGTAGAAAGTCGGAAAGAACGCTGTGCACTCGCCACTCGCGGGATGGCGGTGCGAGGCGAGCGGGCTCGCGCACGCGTTCGCGTGGCGCGGAGTATCTAGAGTGAGACGCTTCTCAGGAATGTACTGTTCCGAAGCTGTTATTACATTATATCTTTACAAACACTCTTAATTGTCCATTTAATAGTATTTAAACAACATGTTTTCTTGAAATATGTAGGAATGTTATGAGTTACAGTTTAATTGGCGAAGCATCTACTTAATAACAATTTGTTTTCTCTTTTCAGGAAGCATCATGTGAGCCTCCAGTGGACTCGGCTTCATTACCACTGGAGCATCGAACAGGAGCTGGATATGGTCCACCTCTGCCCCCGTCACATACAGACGACCCTTGGCCTTTAGCAACACCTGATAGCCCCAAAATAAAGCACTTACAAGTTCAGTGTGAGAAGACACGTATGCGAGTCAATATAGAATTTGACCGCCCCTTCTATGGTATGATATTTTCTAAAGGATTCTACAGCGACTCTCACTGTATGCATTTAAAGCCCGGTACTGGTCATCTAAGTGCAACATTTGAAATTTTCCTAAATAGCTGTGGCATGAGTAGTTCCGCTAATCACAATGTTGCAAGTTACGGTAGTCCTACACCTAGCGGCTCGTATGTAGAAAATACGATCATTGTTCAATACGACCCTTATGTCCAAGAGGTATGGGATCAAGCAAGAAAATTACGATGCACGTGGTATGACTTTTACGAAAAGGCTGTTACATTCAGACCGTTCCAAGTGGATATGTTACACGCTGTCACTGCGAACTTTCTCGGCGATAACCTGCAATGCTGGATGCAAATTCAGGTCGGAAAGGGACCTTGGGCTTCAGAAGTGTCAGGTATAGTTAAAATTGGTCAGACAATGACTATGGTGCTTGCGATTAAGGATGATGAAAACAAATTCGACATGTTAGTCCGAAACTGTGTTGCCCATGATGGAAAACGTGCACCAATTCAGCTTGTCGACCAATATGGTTGTGTTGTAAGACCAAAAATCATGAGCAAATTCCAAAAGATAAAGAACTTTGGCCCATCAGCATCTGTAGTATCGTTCGCATATTTCCAAGCATTCAAATTCCCCGACTCTATGAACGTACACTTCCAATGTGTAATTCAAGTGTGCAGATACAACTGCCCCGAACCAAAGTGTGGACTAGGCGCTGATTACGGAGTACCATTAATAGGTGGTAATTCTCTTGGAGTGGAAGAATATGGCGTAGCTAACTCTCCTCACGGTGAATATGGTCCGCCTCCACCGGCACCTCACGCGGAGTACGGCGTGCCACCAGCGTTCCCGGATCCGCGACACCCCGCGGATGCGGTAGGATCTTTCTCAGAAAAACGCGACGACGCTGTACCACCGCCGCAAGCACAAGTTTCTTCGACGCCAAATGCGCCTAGTCCTTCGTCTCCTGCTCCATCGCGAGAAGAAGATGAGGTGAATCTACCTCCTCCACCGCCTCCAGGCCGTCGAGGTGTTTACAATACTGTTAAGAGGAAAGACGAAGGTCATGGAAATCTGGCCATACTAGGGGGACGGCCACGGTCCGTCGAGGACTTACCAGAGAGGTTAGTCGGAGCAAGACGGCGCAGACACACATCCACTCCGACACGAATCTACAAGCGTGACGCTCAAGAGATGACCGACGTCAACACTAGTCGAATAATCCAAGTTGTAGCTCCTGGCGATGTGAACTTCGCACTGAACAACGCCGCAACCAACGAGACCGTAGTAATACAGTCTCCGGCGAGCGATCCGGAGACGATATGCATGTCCGTGCCGTCATTTGTGGCGGGACTAGTGATGTTATTACTAGTGTTGGTGGTGGCATCCCTGGTGGCCGCGTTCCTGTTTGTGCGTGTGCGCGCTCTTGACAGGAAGGGCGCCCATGGGGCTACCGCCTACTACGAAACGGATTACGTGAAGCATACAAACTAACAAATGCTATAGGTGCGAATGTGACGCGAGGACGTTCCACAAACTTTACTCGGATCCAAAGAGCGTGCGCGCTTCGGTCCCGGTCGGACGGCGCTCGAGTCGCTGTCGCGATCGCGATCGAAGTTCGGTGATTGTGTGAAATATTTATTTAGTATTGTAATGAGCGTGATGTATATGTACGACTGTTTTTGTAAATTATTTTATTCGTGTGAAAAGCACCCTGTATCTGCCTTGTAGTTGATACATCTGTTGTAATTTTGTAAAGAGTCGTAAGTAAGATTTATTGTAAGTTAAATATTAAACATACCAATCAAAAGTGTCGTGTGAGAAATATTTTTGATTTAACTCCTTATATTTATTTTACAAAGAAGATAAAGATCTGGTGTACCTAAGTAATAAGTAACAAGCAGAAAGACGAATAACAAAGAGTATAGGTAGGAAAAGGCATGTCAAGAACAGAGAATATTTATTTAACTTACCTTTACTGTAATTCTGTAATGCCACAATGAGCTGGCATTACAGCATTGCAACTTTATTTACTCCCAGATAGGTACAAACAAATTGTTTCACATCGGATTACTGAAATAAAGGACTCGCCGTGCCTAACATCTCTTGTTTATTTACAAATCCTCAAAGATGTTCTTGAAATAAAAATCTATTAATATTTTAATAACATATTTTATTCAATTATTTTAAACATCTAACTGTCGTTAAATAATAAAAATAAGTTTTAGGCACTCACCAAGTGCATTAATAATATTCAATGAAATTATGTTTACAAAAAACACAGGTACGAATGTTTCAGTTAAATAAGTAGGTAGGCATCATAAGTAGACTGTTATATCGTAGCTTATATTTCTTTAATTTCATTTCCAAGGAGGCTTAATAAAAACATCGGGCTTCTTACATTCTTTAGGTGATACTAAATTGATCCGTGACGGATATCCCACTTTATTACTTAATATCTCGTCGTTTCTTCTACCCAACATTTCTATAAAGTCCTGAAAATAAAAGTAGGTAAGTATATTTAATTGGGTAGATGACTACAATAAAAATAAATTATTTTACTCTATGCAGGAAATAGCATTTGCAAAAATATTCTGAAAAACAATGTTTCTCTACAATTTTACGCTGTCATGAATTTATAAACATCAAAACAAACATTCGAAACTACATGTTTTGACCATACAAAAGAATGACGTCATTGTTTTGTATTTCATATAAATTAGTAGGGGCGCTTCGTTTTGACGTTTCTTAAAAATATACTGATTTGACTTGACAGTCATCTACCCTATTGTAAGTAGCTGTGCAGAGATAGAGGGCTAAGGGTCAAGGGCAAGTCCATAAGTATCATCAAATCTTAACTTATGATGTGATGAATTTTATACCTACTTTATTATAAACTTTTTAATAAATAGATCACCACCTATTTTACTGGCCATAACTTAGACAATAAAGTGTTTACCAGGAGTCTTACACTCAGCGTGGTAGACTCCTGCTAAACCACATACTTCACAAAGCATATTGAAGAAGATTTCACCATTTTTTTCTAAAGATACTACCCGCATGAGCGCTTCCTTAATACAAATTACACCCAGACTCGAACGGAACTACAATTTGTAGATCAAACTTTGTTTTGCCC
Source organism: Herminia tarsipennalis (assembly GCA_945859575.2). Classification (NCBI taxonomy): domain Eukaryota; kingdom Metazoa; phylum Arthropoda; class Insecta; order Lepidoptera; family Erebidae; genus Herminia; species Herminia tarsipennalis. Next base: position 13,156,725 of record OX243836.2, on the reverse strand, counting down.
CGTGTGGGAATTGAACTCACCTGTTGCGCAGCGCTATCTAAGCAGTCACCAGTCACACAACAAATACACTACGGTACAATGAAATCGCACATGGTTTATATGCGCATATTTCCAAATTTAAAAAAAAACCTATAAAAAATTTAATGAATTTTTTATAGGTTTTTTTTTAAATTTGGTCCAATGATACATTGGATAGGTTTTACCTATTTTACGGGGACTAAGGGAAATTTTGTACTATCATCAGTTTGATGATACTTCATTATTTCCCTTAGTGCCCGTGGTCTAGGTAGGTAGATATATAGATAGCTCGGAATAGGTAGTACGGATTCCGGGACCTATTCCCGGTTGTACTTAGAGTAAGTCTAACAACATTTCATAAAAAGAGAAGTTGACTGTCAAGTCAAATTCTCTTTTTATGAAATGTCAAAACAACAAGCTCTATAGAAATGTGTATGCAGTAACAACCTATGACGTCAGATGTTCCTATCGTTAAATCATTACTAGTATTCGTTTTTATGCTTTTAAATTAAAAACCATGTTAAATTGTAAAAAAAACACTTGTTTTCAAAGCAAGATAGTACCTTGCTTTGAAAACAAGTGTTTTTTCTAATTTGTATAAAATAATTCTTTTTTCTTGTAGTCAACTGGGTAGTTGTTAATGATTTTAACAATCTGGATGATGATGGTATCATTAGATAGATATTGAATTAATATTTTATAATACATATTTAACTTTTAGAAATTTAACCACAAATTCACGAAACATGTTTACGTATTCGTATTATGTGCGATTTCATTGCACCCGAGTGTAGTTCCCATAATAGGAAGGCAGGTATGAAGGTACTTACATTCTGAAACAAGCCGAACTGCTTAGTGTTGAGTAGATCTCGCCAAGGCTTGTACTGCTTGTCAGTATCTCGGCTGGCTGAAGGTGGCTCTGCTAATAATGAGGCAAGTGTCCATAAGTCTGGTTGATCCGTCTGTGAAGATTTTTTCGCGGTATCTTTCGTTGGAAAACCTTAAATCAAGACGGAAAATGTTACCCGAGTCTAGAAGGTCTAAAAATAAGTAGGTAAGTAAGGTGGTAGGTTCTCTTAGAATTTAATGTGACAAAATATGCAGCAACAACAGATTAACGTGGCTGGCTCTATTATTTTACTAGGGTAAAACGAGGAGATAGATCCCGCAAATAAAAAAAGCAAGTATTCGTATCAAAAAGGATAGTCGCCCTACTTACTTTTGCAATTAGTCGCCCCTTGGTTTATACTACATATTTGCTCTAGGGGCAAATATTTTTTTTGACAAGCAAATTCAGAATTTGTCTTTTGATATTTTTCCAAACTATTGCGATTATAACTTGTTACCCAACTGATCCAGAAGGATGGGTACCTACCTAATGTTTATCGTGCCTACATAAGTTTATGTCAGTAAGTCATGGTGACTTACCAACTTCATATCAACCCATATGATGGCCCTCTGCTGGGCACGGGTCTCCCCAGTAGATCCTGGGGGTAATTGCCATAATCGCCACGCTTGGCGAGCGGGTTGGCGATCGCAGTAAGGCTTTAAGTACGCAGAGGACGCTGCTGCCTGTCCTCCGGAGTGAAATCCCTTAGTCGCCTTGACGACACCCACGGGAAGAGATGGGGTGGTACTATTCTTAAGCCGGCACCACACAACTTAAAATTTGGATATATATGACTTTGTAAAAATTATTTATGTGAAATCTATCTAAACATTATTGAAATGTACGTAGATACAGTACAGTTCCACACTAATTATTATTTAAAATATTTTGTGATAAAAAATGAAAATTGAGAAAATAATTATTCATTACTTGTTTTCTATGAAACCGATAATTTTATTGTTCTTGAAAACTAAACAATTACAATTGTACATACCTTATTTTGAATCAATTTTTAGGAAAATTCGTTTCGTTTGGTTTTTCAATGGCATAGCAATATCGATGATGAATTTTGACAAAAATGTAAATTTCCAGCGTGATTACTATAGGTACCTATCTATTATAAAGGCGACTCTATACATTGGGCCAGCACTATAGGCCAATGCACCATCATGTGAACACGGCCGGTCGCCAAGATCCTTTGATGAGTGCACGAAAACCGACTCCATTCAATTGGCCGGCCGGTGTTGGCACCAACTACCAACATACTTTTTTTTTTTTTTTTTTTTTTTTTTTAAAAAGACAACTCCCGCAGTAGTGTACAAGCCCTGTGTCACGGGGGACTTTACAAACATACATGTCACGGACACAAATTACACCCAGACCCGGAACAACAATTTGTGGATCACACAAAGTGGTGTCCCGTATGGGAATCGAACCCACGACCTCTTGCGTAGCAGTCGGACACACTCCCACCGCGCCATAGAGGCAGCATACCGCCTACTAAACCACTATACGATGGCCCAACGTAGTCACGGGTAGTCTACCCGTGACCACGGCCGTCTTAGGTATTGTACCTTAAACTATTCACGCGATTAAGACCCATAATATATATATTTTCATAATGTGTACAAATCGCTAAAGTTTATCAACATTTATATAGAAATACCTTCATTAAAATCATAACATTGTATAGATTCAGCTAAAGCCTTTTGATTGGACATGATAGATGAGATGCTGTATTTATGGGCTTGTTCTCTTGAGTGATTCTTTGTTTGATGTGCACCATCCTTTGTCTTGTCACTACTTTGACGGCGCATCTGTAATAGATTTTCAATAAAATAATTGTACCTAAATATCGCAAAATGTGTGTATCGCAAGGTGCTCCGATTCTTATTAAATAAGGTTTATGTGGAGGTACGTAACGATCTATAAATTTTAACAAACTTTTTTTACATCTTGTATAAAATTCGACGTGTAGTTTTATGAATTTGTCTAAATCAGGGTTTCGGAACTTTTTTTCTAGCGCGGACCCCAAGCGCACCTTAGGTACTACGACCCACGCCTAGCTTAGGAGGGACACGCAAACTTAGGTGACGCGAACTTTTCACAAAACAATCCATTTGTTATCTAGGTAGGTAGGTACCTACACATTCTTTTATTACTTTTTATTTTGTCCTAGGACTCCCTGGGTCATGAACACGTAGTGGTGCGCGGACCCAAATCGGGAAACCCTAGTGGAAATGTCTTTTTAAAACTCATGTTTTTCGGAAAATGTTGGCATAAAAAGTGTACCCAACTACTAACACTTCAGAGACTGCAAGGAAGAATAGAAGAAGAAGAACCAAGGGCGCTAATAGGGTCGGTCCTACCTGTGGGCAACCGGGCGGCGCCTCCGCTAGAATGGGCAGTCGACTCTGGCATCGATTGGACACTGGCTGCTTGACACAAGGCGCTTCCGATACTGTTTGCTGCATCGCATAGGAGTTGGCATAACATACACTTTTCTGTAGAGGACGCTGTCCAATATAACAGAAAAACATAAATAAGCAAGTACTTACGTATGTAATAGGTTAAAACTATCTATTATTTATGTAACTGATTATAAATAGATTCACTTTCTGAAAAACTGTTAATGGCATTTCACATTCACACAGCTATGATTGTTTAGTGATTAGTTATGGAGTAGGTCCCTATACCTACCTAGACATAAGCGGATCCAGATGGTGTCGTCGTCGTCGTCCCGAGGCGGTTATTTCGTGCAAGAAATTTCTTGTATTGTATTGAATTTCTTTGCCCATTTGTCTCGCGTCCCATTTGTCCCCCTAGAATGATTTTTGCCTTACCCTCCCTCCCGTCGTGCGTGGCACTCAGTTGGCCGGTGTCGGGCTAAACTAAATTACTCCCTCCCCCGTCCCTCTTATTGTAAGCATGTGTTAGATCCAGCACTGCCATTTGCCTCCCCAGAATGAAATCCTGGATCCGCCCATGTACCAAGAACCTAAATGTTTAAGGACGACTAACGACTAAGGAGCAATGTCTTAGACTGGAGACAAGTTTAAGTAGCCAGTGTGTGAAGTGACGCTATTGTAAATAAAGGGTATCTAAGTAGGTATGTATCATATAAATAGCAGTTATGGAAGGATCGATGTGTGCCGATTGTAATTTATTATTGTGTAGACCTGGAGGTCAATTCACGCATGATTTAAGTTACCAAACTCGGATTTAAATAAAAAAATATTTATTTATTCGGACAGAGTTACAACTTCTAGTTATACAAAACAGTAATTAATTTAATCTTACAAAATATTGATCTTATATACTAGTAATATGTTGATTAAGCTTTTTAGTCTATGACGCATGTCCTAGATTAAAGTGCATGGTTGGGTTTGCTGACAAAGCTAATGTGAGTGTTTTGGGGTTCCTTAACTCCTCCCTCCCCAAGAGAGAAATTATCTGAAGGCGGAATTTGCGGCTTCAGAGAATTTCGGCAAAGAAATTTATTTCTAAAAATTACAAAAGTAGTTACTATAACAATTACTATAATGTACAGACAAACAGTCCAAATGCTTGCTTGATATGTCACAATTGTGTCTATAATCGGATAATCACTATCACTGATTTTAGCACTTTGAAGCACTTCTTTCACATCACTGAAGTCGACATTTCTCAAGTCCACCTTCTTCAATCTAACTTCAATGTTGTTCCTCAGTTCTGGCATCTGTATGAGGGGTAATTGCAGTCTCGCATCCGTGGTGTTTGATCCTGCATTGACCAGTGTGTCTCTGATGAAAGTTTCACAGGAACTTGAAGGTGTTACAATGTATGTACCTTGGATACTGTATTTTCGCATATCATTGTTGCAGTTTTCACTAATAATAGTTTTGTCTTCTGAATATATCATCCAAGTGTTGTCAGATATTTTCTGTATTTTCGTGGTTTCAATTTTTATATGGTTCTGTCGACATTGACTGTAGCTACTCTTCATTGTCATTATCTCTTCAATACATGTCTCCGTAGGATATTCTACCAAGTTGTGTTCAGCACATAGATATCTCTTATTCTCGATTTCTTCACAAGGTGTCGCTACTGGAATGTACTTCAATCTATTCACCAATAGGTAGGGGTATTTTGGGATGATGGTAAAAGTGTATGAAGTATTGTGGATAGGGATAGGAATTACCTTATAATAATTATATGTTTCTGTGCCTATTAAAGGGACTTCTAAAACAAAAACTAACTTTTGATTACTATCTAAATAAGATTTTACTATAATATTATGTTCTAATTTTATCAAATTATCATAGCTTACTGGATATATGGTTCTCGCATGAGTATTTATTACTACTAAAATGTTGTATAATTCTGTAGTATTTATAATGGACTGATGTAACACATGAAGTTTACTAAATGCAATTGCAGTTTCAATTTCTTGTATATTTTCATAACAAGTCCGAAAGTTACTCAGTATCTGATACATAGAATTCATCATTTTTAATAGATTATTAAATTTTGATTCGTTTTGAGTAAGTGTTTCTAACTCTGAGGTTTTCAAACCTAAATCTTTAATATTTAAATTAATTATTTCTGAGTCGTTAACTAATTTATCAAAAGCTTTTTGAAATGATGACACTTTACGTTCGACTATATGCTCCCTATTCTGTAGAATGGAAATCTCTTTATTATACCTAATAGCATCTTCTTCGTCTAAGTTGCCAGATATAGCCTTAACTAAAGTTCCTAAAGGGCTGAATAAAGCTCGTTTATTTCTATGATTATTGGGTATTATTTGACTTAATCTATCCATAATTAACTTAATTAAGTTTTCAATCTGTCTTTCTATAGTCAATAATTCATTATCTAATTTATTTTCCCTTACAATATCCTTTAAACTATCAAAATCCCGAATATTACTATCTATTTGTAATCCTATTGATCCTAAATCTACAGACTTAAATATTGTCCACGAGTTATTCTTCATCACTGCTTCTCCCATCTTCAGTGGCGCTATCCCTGGATTCTGATTCAGGTTTTGAAGATCCAGGTTGAACGCTGATGGCACTAGTAGCAGAAGTACTAGGCATGACCTGTGGGGGACGTTTAACGTTTTTTATTGCGACTTTAGTCGGCCTATTATTGAGCTTTACGGGTATGATATTCCGCTGAGCATCACCAATAACTTGTGCTTTCTCATATCGTGGGAGTTCCTTTGCTTTCCTGATTCTCGTATTTTTCATAAATATTTCATCCCCGTTCCTAACTGTAGGAGGTTCTTCTCCGCCTTTCTTATCTCTAACTTTAACTTTATCTGATATTTGTTTTTCCGAAATATATTCGTAAAGTACTTTTAAACGTTTCCTATGATCTAATACCAATTTTTGTAGCAAGTTTTTCTCCCTATCAATATCAAAAACGTTCCCTGCTTCTGTCTGACCGAACACTATTTCAAAAGGAGTAAAATCAGTTGCAGAATGTATAGCGTTATTATAAGCCATTATGGAATATGTCATTACAGATGCTGCATCTAAATCGCTTTTATCATATTTAGCTAATCTGTATATCTCTATAATAGTGGAGTGAAACCTCTCAACTATTGCCATGGAATTAGGGTTGTTTGGTGTCCCTATATGTAAATCAATTTTATATAAATTTAACAATTCTTTGATAAGTGCATTATTAAATTCTGTACCCGAGTCACAACTAATTTTCTTGGGTAAACCGTACATACTAAAGTATTTAATTAATGCTCTAACTATTTCTGGGGTACTTCTATTTGGAACCTGAATTGCTTGACCTAACTTACTAAATGCGTCTACTACGGTTAAATAATATTGTCCTTCTATGTATAACAAGTCCATAAAAGCTTCCTGAAAAGGAGCTTCTTGATTTTGCGTAAGCTGTATTCGCGGTTTAATGGGCTTCCTATCATACTTCATTTTTTTACATAGTTCACAGCTGTTTATAATTGCCGTGACCATCTCTTTCATGTTAGGCCAATAATATTCCCTTTTGATTTTAGTAATTGTTTCCCTAATGCCTCTGTGGCATGTCTTGCCCTCGTGGTACTTTAAAACTACTTCTCTTTGATCTACTTCCGAGTCTGTTAAGTTTACTATTCGTTCAGTGCATTCGCTTAATTTTATAGCTCCCTTTTTAAATAATTTTATAACTACACTTGAAAAAGTTTGTCTAAGTGTGGGGTTTTCAAAATAAATAAAATACTTATTCTTAGGGTCTATGTATTCTTTCAGAAAATCCTTAACTAAACCCTCATTATTTGAAGGTAAGTGTACCTCTAGAATTTTCTGTTTCTTATTCGATATGTCCTTAACTGCTAACTTATCTTTAAACCATACATGTACTATTATTTGTCTAGGCTTTAAATCTATGGCTTCATTCAAGATGGGTATCCCATCGTGTTCTCTATTAGAGACTGAATTAGCGGTGGCCCCGTCATCAGAATCCGAGAGTTCTATCGTTTCTATAGGGGTTTCTTCATGAGAAAGATCATGTTCTAATTCTTCTACGATTTTTTTTATACGTTCATGTCTGTCACCTACATTTACAAATATCGAGTCTAAATCGTCGTCAATCGCGTTAATCTTAATTCTCGATAATGCATCTGCGTTTGTATTTTGGGGTCCCTTTTTGTAATGAACCTCAAAGTCATATTCCTCTAACCTAAGTCGCCAACGTGTTAGTTTACTGTTGGGTTCCTTAAGCGAGTATAACCATGCTAAAGGCCTATGGTCAGTAAAAATTTTGAATTTATTGCCGTAAAGATACGGTCTGAAATGTTTAACAGCCCAAATTATAGCCAGAAGTTCCTTCTCTATGGTACTATATTTGGCTTCTGTATCGCTAAGAGTTCTGCTAGCATACGCTACCGGTTTGTCCGCGCCTATCGACCCCTGTGATAGTACAGCCCCAATAGCATAATTTGATGCATCAGTGGTAAGAATGAAACTTTTACTGAAATCAGGATACTGTAACAGTGGTGCATTCGTTAATAGTTTTTTACATGTTTCAAAACAATTTCTGTAATCATCATCAATTACTATTTTTCGGCCCTTTTTCAAACACTGTGTCAAAGGTCTAGTTATTTTAGCGAAGTCTTTGATAAATTTTCTATAATAGCCTATGAGTCCTAGAAAACTTTTAATTTCGGTCACTGTCTCTGGAATAGGATATTTCAAAATAGCATCTATTTTATCATTATTGGGTTTAAGACCCTCGTCTGTTATTGTGTGCCCTAAATAAAGAACTTCTTTCCTAAGAAAATGTGACTTATCTAATTGCACTTTTAAATTAGTTTTTCGGAATCTATCGAAAACTGTTTTGAGTTTTTCTATGTGTTCCTGTAAACTTTTCGAAAATATGATGACGTCATCAAGATAAACGAGGCAATGTAAGCCCTGTAGTCCCCGTAGGACGTTGTCCATTGCTCGCTGAAAAGTTGCTGGAGCTGTTTTCAGTCCGAATGGCATCCTATTAAACTCATAATGTCCTGAAGGTGTACTAAACGCTGTTTTAGCTCTATCCTCTTCCTGGACTTCTATTTGATGATACCCACTTGCTAGATCAAGGGTTGTAAAGTACGTACTCTTCCCTAGCATATCAAATAAATCGTTGATGTTGGGTAGGGGATACTTATCATCAGTAGTTATTTCGTTTAGACGCCTATAATCTATTACCATCCTCCATTTTTGCTGTCCCGATGCATCAGCCTTTTTTGGAACTAAATGCACAGGAGCACTCCAGGGAGAATAAGATTCCTGGATAATGTTGTCCCTTAGCATTTTGTCTACTTGATTTCTAATTTCAGCGCTTTGTTTTGGAGGAAGTCTATATGCCTTTATATTAATAGGATCTTCGTTTTTTGTACGAATCCTGTGTTTCACTTGATTGGTGAAGGATAAGGGAATACCCTCACAATAAAATATATCTCTATATTCCCTACAAACCTCTTCAATAGCTTCCCGTTCTTCTAAGTTCATATGATCTAATTTAATTTTTTGTAAATTTTCTACTAATAAATTGTCAATGTCCCGGTCAGTTTCCGTGAAGTTAACGGCATTTGACTGGTTAGTATAAGGCTCTATATTAAAAGGTCCTGTGACAACTAAGTTTCCGACTTCATTCGAATAATTTTGAATGACAGTCGTCGCATATCCTTTAATGCACTTCACTAAAGCGGAGGGCATTCGAATCCCTTCCCTAAACTGCTTAAATTCTAATATTCCTTCCCCATCTAGTAAGTTAACTGGAAGTTTAACTCTTATTTCGCTCCGGGGAGGTAATTCGTATATTTCCCTCATGGGCGGTGAGTAAATAATAGGTATGTTGGTATTTTTTAAATGTAAAACCTGACTTTCCATATTAATTTTTGCCTGTAATTGTTTTAATAAGTTACTACCTATAAGGCCGTCGTACCTATCATCTACGCTGTACACATAAAACTTATGGTATTCATTGCTTCTAAATATTGTGGGTAATGGAATGAGTGCTGTTTCGCTATGAGTACTCGAAGCGTGAGTGCTAACAACTTCGAATGGTTCATATCGTAAACAATTCCTAAAATATTTATTTGCAATATAAGGGCTTATAAAAGACCTAACGCTACCTGTATCTAACATAAAAACGGCATTTAATTCTGGTACTATAATATGGGGTAAATTTAAACGTTTATTAAAATTAATTTCTATCTTTTCCCTAGTGTCGAGACTCTCATACAAAAATTTTCCACAATCGGTTCCTCGGGAATAAAATCCTGGCAATTTTCAACAGGGTTATTGAAGTCGTTCCCATTAGGGTCATTATCTGTATAATTAATACGTCGTGAACTAGCCGTTCGCATCGTGACGTCGGTATTCGTGCGTGAGGACGATGCTTGCGGTGCAAAACGCGACACATGCTGTGCATTACTTGCGTAATTATTTTCATTTTGTTTTGACGGAAACGGTGACCTACTTAACTGAGGTTGCACAAAGTTATTGTTTGCATAGTTTGTATTATAATTACTATGATTATTATAATTGTTATGATTATTATAATTTTGTCTAAAATTTCTAAACTGATTCGAGTTATTTTGAGGCAACATATTATTCCCACTATAATTCTGTACCGGTGTACTATTCCTACTGTTATTCGGAGCGGGTGTAAAGGGTGTACTGCGTGAGTTAAATGTACGATTGTTGTTATTAGAAATGGGCTTAGCTATTCTATTATGGTTACGATTATCCTGAGTTCTTGACTCGTAAACCGTTTGGAAGTTTTGTTCTTCTAGAACTACCTTTAAGGCATCTTCCAATGTGGATACATCGCGCATACGAACTTTCCTAACTAAAAATGATGGCAAGCTATACATGAAAATATGGAGCGATCTGTTACTGTAAATAGCCTGTTTTGCCTTACGCGAAGAGTCATCATTATCTACTTCTGCAATTTTAGCGAATAAAACACTCCTCAAATGTTGTACCCTATGACAGAAATCTAAATAACTTTCATTCCTGTTAATCCTACAACTTTCTAACTCTAGGGCTAAACACTCTTCTGTACGCGGATCTCCGAAATGCTCGCTTAAAAGACCTTTTAATTGATCCCAAGTATCTATTGAGTCCCTCTCTCCTATCAAACTAGCTGCTTCGCCCCCTAATCTACTCGTTAATACATGGAACAAGTATTCGTTTTGAAGTGGTTCCCCTTGAAATCTTGCTATAATATATTCACACTTTTTAATATACAACGGTAAGGTTCGGGGTTCCCCAGTGAATATAGGAATGATTTTAATCATCTCCTGTGGGACCCTGTTCAGTTTATCCATTGTGAAAGAATGTATACGTACGACACGTGAAAGAAATAAAAATATAAGAAATAAAATGAGTTATTCTACCTAACAATAGTTGTATAAGAATCTATGTAAGTAAATATTATCGTGGCGTTTTCTAATCCCTAATAATACACAAAACACAGACTTATTATAAGGTAAAGGATAAAATTGAGTAGCTGAAAGGAAGGTGAAAAAGATTTACTCACAATTCCGCAGCGTTTCTCATAATCCTTGAATTGCTGTTCTGCTGGTCTGCCGCTCTGCTTGTACCCGGAGTGAGGTTCTTAAAAAATTTCTTTGTTCGGCAATCTCTGTCAAACCGTAGACACGGACGTCGGCTGCTTCCTCGTAGATTATAATACGCGACAACTGACTACAGAGATCCTACCGGCTGCGCCATTTAAGTTACCAAACTCGGATTTAAATAAAAAAATATTTATTTATTCGGACAGAGTTACAACTTCTAGTTATACAAAACAGTAATTAATTTAATCTTACAAAATATTGATCTTATATACTAGTAATATGTTGATTAAGCTTTTTAGTCTATGACGCATGTCCTAGATTAAAGTGCATGGTTGGGTTTGCTGACAAAGCTAATGTGAGTGTTTTGGGGTTCCTTAACTCATGCATAGCAGTGCAGTTGCAACTGCAACTATTTAATCGACACTTTTACTAATTAATCGAAACTTAATTGCAACTGAACTCACTTGCAGTTATGTTTCGATTAAATTGTTGTATTCTTATTAACTTTGGAATCTCAAATACGCTTGCGTCAATTATGCGTCTCGTGAGCGCAATACGAAAATAGCCGTTTTAATCGAAACTTAACTGCAACTGCACTGCAACTGTACTGCTTGAAATACGTGAATTGGCTTCCAGGTACTGTTACTAATGTAACCCCACTCTTACTTAACGTCTTTCGACGGACACTTGTCATACACATAGATGTTAATAGATAGAATTTACGTAGGTAAATGTGCTATCAATGTGACATAATACATTAATATCTAGGAAATAAGGTATTTTTGCTTTCAAACAAGAGTAAGAACGAAAAATTCTTGCTTGCAAATGGTTCCAAATTTCCAGTTTGATACAGGTTCGAAAGAAAATGATTAATAGGTATGTCGAAGTAGACGCGAGACGCGTACATCGAGAAAAGCACCTGGGTCGAGATGGCAGCAGATCGGCTTCTGCGTGTTTTGACTGGAACAGCTAGCAGTCACGTCCTGGTTGTGCACGTGGAGCTTTATATTGTTGCGTACTAGATGTGGCTTGATCTCTTCGAACCATGAGTCACAAAGCTATAATGACATATTATAATTAATTTAAAGATATACCTAACAGGGATCCGACGCAAATAAAAATACTTTAACCTTTTATCTAAAACATAAACCTTCCTTTTTGGCTTCGCCGTAGTCGGGTAAAAAGTAGGCATAGAAAACAAGTTTTTCCAAGCAGTCCTTTGATCATCGTAATCCTAACTGTATTGAACATAATCCTAATCTGGGACAGGCACAACGAATTTTACGGGTGGGCTATAAAAACTAGCAAGGAACACACATTTATATAATAGAACCAGTCTTCAGAAAAATCTACTCCAAATAATATTTCAGACTGGGTAGATAATGCTGATGCTTAATGTCGGTTACAGGCGCATATACAAGGGGCGGGGCCAACAGAGACAATCTCCCCCCTCCCCCCCCCCCCAAACTGCCGGTTTTTTTATTTTTATACTTCTGAATTTTGACACTGGATCGGAGTTTAGGTAGGCAATTTCCTCTCCCTCGGTGGTGGTAGATATGGTGTACCGGTGTTGAATCAAATGCACCCCCTCCAGTCATGCGAGCGACTCACACTTGACTGGTTATGAAAGGTAAATAAATTTAAAATGCGCGCCCTATTTTAAAACTTGAATAAATAATATATTCTTTAATAAATACATCCGTATTTTAGCTATATTTAAACTAGAGCCTGAATAATTGCACCTAACAATATACATACATACATTTAGCCATAATATAATGAGCAGGCGCTTAAACGAATAAGTATGTAATCAACAACAGGCACTTACATCAACCAATGCATTTTCCAGATCACAGCGCACACTTATTGGTAACTTATTCTTAGTTTTGTTTCTATGACCTTCACGTTTAGAGCGCGCCTTTACCGCTTCAGTTTGTGGAGGTATACCTTCGACCATAGTGACCGCTGAAGGATAGATTTTTGATTGCTTATCGGCATTCCGACCTGCCTTCGCCACTGACGCCACGGCGGATGTCCTCGATTGTGACATTGGCTGGAACCGCGGCTACAAGCAAAAGACACTGAAGGACTGCCGTAATACAATATCTTACTTAAAAAAACATTAAAAATACAAGTATAAAAAGTGTAGATGTCAACTTTGGCACTTTCAACTGTTCTGTCGAATTAAAATATTTTTAAATTATTATTTACAGTAGCACTGGCCTCTACAGTAATATGAGAGGTCAGTGTTCGGCAGGTACAGTGAAATTAGTCTCGAGAAATTTTTGCATATGTAGTGGTGTGTATGTTACTTAGATATTAGAGCGCGTTTCCACTATATCGTTCTGGCCCTTACAAAAATGTTTCAATATCCTAACATTACTATTTAATTTAATACTTATCCCTAGCAACACTCTGATTTTTGTTTTCAATAAAAACAAGTTTTTATTTTAAAGAAAAAGGTTTTGACTTTATTAAAAAAAATATGTCATTCAATTTCACGTCCTTGAGCAAACGACAAGGCGACTACCGTGAAACAATAAAATATCGTGTCGTTCTTTAGATGATAGTAGTTTAGCTATAGGTAAAAAGTTTTGACCATAATAATTACGAAACAAAACAAATAAATAAATCGTCACTTGATAGTGGAAAGTGGAAACACGCACAAAACCAGAATAAACCAGTTTACTCTGTCCGCAGGTGCCACGTGCAGTCTGACGTCAGTCGCTTGATACCGTTAGAACATAAAGCACGCATTTCATTAAAAAATTATAATTATTAGATACGTAGTAGTTTCATTGTGAAATTTTGTATTTGTTGATTGTTGTTATTGTTTGTTATTATTGTTAAAATATTTGTTGAAGTGTTTAATTTCAAGTGTGTAAGTGTTGTAACTTTATATTGATAATTCAAAATGGCTCCAGTATTAAAACATGGTCGAGGCAAGCCTTTGACTTCTCAAACTAAGGAAGTTTTGTACTGTTTGTACAAATATTTCGAAAATGAGTGTAATAACAACCCGAGCAGTATTATGACCCCCACTCAATTAGTTGCTAAATCAACAGGAATTTCAATAGCATCCGTCAGAAAGGTAGTATCAGAAAGCAAATGTCGTCCTTCAGATCAGGAAGTAACATTTAAATCTCCTAAAAAGAAACCGAATCGTAAACCTACAATAGTAATCGATAACTTTGATCAGCAAGTTATCAGAAGAACAATTCATGACTTCCACATCACAAATAAAGAAGTTCCCACTTTAAAAACTTTGCACTCAAAATTGAAAGAAGATATCGATTATAAAGGTTGTGTCAGCACGTTACGAAAACACGTCATGTCATTAGGTTTTAATTGGAAGCAAACAGAAGATAACCGGAAACTTCTTATGGAAAAACACGAAATTAGATACTTGCGAATTAATTATTTGATGAAAATTGCTGAATATCGTGAACAACGCCGACCAATTGTTTACACCGACGAAACATATACATACATCACATACCCTCTCGAAATCTTGGTCAGATGGAAGCACTTCAGGTTTGAAGCAACATATATCGAAAGGCAACCGCTTAATCATTGTTCATGCCGGTGGTATCGATGGCTTTATACCAAATGCATTGCTTATGTTTAAAGCCGACCAAAAAAGTGGAGATTACCACAACAATATGAACTATGACAACTATTCAAGGTGGATTCAAACTCAATTAATACCCAACTTACAACCAAATAGTGTTGTTGTTGTTGACAACGCACCATATCATAACTCAATACAAAATCCTGCACCGAATAGTAATTCTAGAAAACAGCAAATGATAGACTGGCTGACATTTCGAAACATTGAGCATTCATCCACGTTGCTTAAGCCTCAATTATATGAACTGATTCTGCAAAACAAGGCGAGATTTATAGAGTACAAGATAGACGAAATATTACGACAGCACGGTCATACTGTGCTGCGTTTACCACCATACCATCCGGAGTTTAATCCTATAGAAAATATATGGGGGATAGTGAAAACATATGTCGCAAAAAAGAATGTCGCAATGAATATGAAGGTTATAATGTCATTAGCTGAAGAAAAAATGAACGCCATAACTGTAGAGGAATGGAGAAAAGTTTGTTTGCATGCTATTGAGGAGGAAAGCAAATATCAGGGTAGAGACGCAGCTTTAGACACAATATCAGAACGAATAATAATTAATTTAAATAATTCATCTGATGAAAGCGAGGATGGGGATGATTGTGATATGCCTGGGGTTGATGAATTATTAGAATAAAACATTTATGGCCGGAGAACACCTAATTCATACACGTCTTCACTGAAGTGAAAACTGGCATTCAATGCTTGTAATGTTTGGAACTGGCTTGTCTGCCTCATACAGTTCCATAGATTACAATGCGGTGGATACACATTTTCACGACCGTATTAGTACGTAGTGCGTATGCGTAGACGTGCACGCATTTGGTGTGCTCCAGCCACAAACGTATATTACCTTTAAAACAATAAAAACTAAAAATAAAATGTTGTTTTTTTTATTTGCTGACCATACACTACTACAAACGCAAAAATTTCTTCAAGCTAATTTACCTGTACACGGAACGTTTTTTCTGTTCCGTGGGTAGGTATACCTTTTATCAAAATTATGTTAAAGTATAAATAATCTAATACATAAAATTTCTAATATAGGTATAAAGTGCCGCGGTGTTTGTAGTTAAACTCCTCCGAAACGGCTCGACCGATGAAATTTTGTGTGCATATTGGGTAGGTCTGAGAATCGGACAACATCTATTTTTCATCCCCCTAAATGTTTCCACAGCTATTTATTTTTTATTTTTTTATGATACAGCATTAGAAAATACATACACCCTTGAATTTTCACCCTTCTACGATTAACCTTTTTTTTATTTACCGTATTGCAACGGCCGTGGTCACGGGTAGACTCGGGCAACAGGCAAATTTGACGCAGATGAAGTTGCGAAGGTCAGCTAGTATTTTATATTAATATTAAACAGGAAGACCCTGGGATACCTGTCAACCATACTTAAACAATGTTTGTAGGTATTTATAATAAATTCCTACCTTTTGTTCTTAGTAAGTAATATCATTGTTCCTACCCACATTTACAAAATAATACAGTAAAATAATGTTTTGTTTTTTGTGTAGTGTAAGGTAGTAGGATGCTGTGAACAAAAAATGTTTTACTACCATCTATAAAATATAATAAGTACGTAAGTTTTAAACTTTGGCTGACTCTCTAATTTTTAATCGCGTTATTAATATTTCTACTAAAATGAATACCGCTGATTGGATAACAACCGTACGCAATGGAGGAGCATTCATTTGTGAACTAGCGCGAAAAATGTTTGATATTAATGTATTTAAAAGTCAAAGTAAACGAGGTGACGCTGTAATCAACGAAATTTTATTATATGGAGCTGAAAATGAGGAACATATGAATCAAATCGGCTTAGATAATCTATTTTGTATTAACTACATTATACTTCATGCGAGCCGATCAGTGGAAGTGTGTGTGCCGAGCCTTGTCAGTGACGACCTAGCCAAGTGTCTCATCGCCGTTCATCAGAGGAACAAAGTGAAAATCAGAATCATCATACACAACAGTGAAAATTTTAAAAATTTGCAAAGATTTGCTCACTATGGCATTGAGCTGAAAATGATTAATCCAGTAGTCCGTTTGGAGCATGAGTTTTTGTTAATCGACGCCACACAGCAGTTTAAAGATGCAGTGGCAGTGATGGGTTCCTTAGACTACGACTCCACGCGGCTCAACTGTAATAGAGATGCAACTGTACTCACTTCCGAGACCACAGTCATAAATACTTTAAAAAGAGAATTTGATCGAATTTGGTATTCTGCTTCTGACATAGCATACGGAAATAATGACAAATTTTAATAAGTTTAATATGTATGAAATCTTTAAAAATGTTATAAGTAGTTATTGTTTAAGATATTTTACATGTACTGTTTAATGTTATTATTTTATTATTGTAATTATTAGCTTCTAAAATATTTGTTTGATTTAAGAAATAAAATGCAATATTAACAAAAAATACTTTTAATTTCATCACTTGCAGATGAGACGATAATCAATTTATACATTATTATTATACTTAGTAAGAACTATATTCTTTTGTACTCCAGTGCCGTTATTAATCTAAGCATTGATATTACATAAATATATCAAAGCTCTACGAGGAAGTGGTGTGACATTTATTATAAGAATGGTGACAACAGTATCACAGTTAACTTTGTAGTCATGAGGTGTATTCATTACTAATGGAAAGATTCTGAATTAACATTTTCTCCTAAATTTAATTATACATCACTTGCGTCTTTTTTATTTTAAACATTTTTTCAATTCATTAAAAGTGTAAAATTATAAAGATTTGATTATATTGAAACGATTTTAAAACGACGTTCACTGGAGGAATAAATATTAGAAGTGGGATGAATGTAGGTACTTATAAATTGAATTAAACAGTGATAACTAGTCAACGATTAGTGTACAGAAAATATTTACATTTTATAACAATATTTTCGACGCAAATATGATTTGAAGAAAATATTGTTCTTTGGAAAGAAATAGGTATTAAAATAACTTGTATATACCCTACTATATGTATACTTAATGACTGCAAAACAACTAACAGTCACAATCATTTTATGTTCAATAATGCAACATAACATTAAAGTGCGGTTAGTGTGGTCGTGTTCGTCATTAAATTTATTTTAGGTTTATCAATAAAAAGTACATTTTAAGACCATTTCAATATCTAGATCATATTCTTATCAACTTCTTTAAATACAAGTCTAGGAAAATATATTACAGTATTTAAAAAAATGTAAATTACTATTAAGCTAAAATTGTAAAAGCTAGTCACACTAAGTATTCTTAAATAACTTAAATTTAATAATAGTTTAACTGAGAATTACTAAACTACACACGTTCTCACATTAACTTACAATCACCCTAGGGAAGTGACAAACATTCACAAAAGGCTGTCATATTGATCATTATTTGTTTTATCATTATCACAATATAAAGCATCATACCATAATGGCATGCTCAAGACAACGCTTTTGTTCATATTTAACATGCAACTTTGGATATTTTAAGTACTTTATTAAGTATTGACTACACTATTCACAGAGTCCATTGTTTAATTCCGACGGAACCAACGATACAATTCCGATCATATTGACATAGTTTAAGGCTAAATGATATAGCCAATGATTTAATTTGTGGCGCAATACTAGAATAAAAAAGTAAAACTTACACCTAATACCAGTGAGACATGCATATGACTAGTTCTGTCGTGATGAGTGACCGAGTCGTGTTGCATAGCTGTAGGGCTCTCAGAGCCTATGTCAATATGACCGAGTTGGTTCTAGTCACTCCCTAAGGAAACCGGATGTCATACATCGATTTCGATGTCACTGGTGACGTCATGGAGGGGGGGCGACTGTGGTGAGTGGTCTTGGTCGTTGTCATGCATGTCGGCGAGGTCGTTTGGTGATGCTAGTGTGTACTCGTGCGGAGAGCTCAGATCGTCATCATCTTCGCCCGGCAAATCCTCGTCCATCATTATTGCAGCCGGTAACGACGGTGATACTTCTTGTAGCTGACTTGTATACACTGAAATATTTTCAGAGGAAAACATTAAGTATTCAACAGATTTAATGACAATGTGTTGACACTGATGGCTAACTGAAATTTCCTGTGACTATAATCGGTACCATTCGAACGAAACGCGGATAAATAAAGCGTCTAATACGTTTGAATATTTGTAATTGTCCCGATATATGTCATAATATGTCTAAAAATGCCAAAATAAAAATCTATACAATTATTCTAAAGCTGAAGAGTTTGTTTGTTTGTTTGAACGCTGTAATCTCAGGAGCTACTGATCCGACTTGAAAAATTATTTTACAGTTGGATAGCCCATTTATCGAGGAAGGCTATAGGTTAAATAACATCACGCTACGACCAATAGGAGCGGAGCAGCAATGAGAAATGTTGCAAAAACGGGGAAAATTTACGCATACGAAGTTGCGCGTGACAGCTAGTCATTTATAACTAAAATGTCAACCAAATTAAGTAGTTCATAAATTAAATAAAAATCGGGCAAGAGCATGTCGGACCATGCTCATTGTAGCGTTGATCACTACAAATAAATGCACTACACGAAAAAGTGGACCAGGAAAAGAGCGTATCTTCATGACACGTACGTCCTACGTTTGGTTGAGAAGTGCAGTATTTCGGCAATAACTCAGAGACGGTATTTATTAAGCTTGTATTTTTACTTTTTTTGTATTTTTTTTCAACAACGTCTAACTGTTTAAAAGATAAAGGGGAGAACACAATTTTTGTAACTTTCTTCTCTTTTGCTGGTCTACTTTTTCCGATCGTATTTTTCATGTGTAGTGCATTTCTATATAGTGATAGCTGCAGGACCCTACACTCAGCATGGTGCGACATGCTCTTGCCTGGTTTTTATTTTATTTATGAACTACTTAACTTGAATTACATTTTAGTTATAAATGATTTTTAAATTTTGGCATTTTTATACATATTAGGTAAGTTTATATCGGGACAATTACAAATATTTATAGGTATTAGCATTTATTTATCCGTGTTGCGTTCGAATGGTACCGATTGTAGTCATAGGACATTTGTAATAGAAGCTAAATTTTATCTAATATATAAAATTCTCGTGTCACAGTTTTCGTTGCCATACTCCTCCGAAACGGCTTGACCGATTTTGATGAAATTTTGTGTGCATATTGGGTAGGTCTGAGAATCGGACAACATCTATTTTTCATATCCCTAAGAGTTTGTTTGTTTGTTTGAACGCGATAATCTCAGGAACTACTGGGCTGCAATGAAAAAATATTTTACTGTTGGATAGAGCCGATTTATTGAGAAAGGCTATAGGCTATATAACATCACGCTACGACATATAGGAGCTGAGCAGCAATGATAAATGTTGCAAAAACGGGTAAAATTTACGCAGACGAAGTTGCGCGGGTCAGCTAGTTTTTTTATAAAATGCAGCTTCTATTACATGCGTGCCCCCTTCAAAATATTTATTATTATTATTTAACTATCAAACTAAGTAGCGCCTTCTAAAAGACACCTATGCACTAAATCTATACTTATATTATAAAGCTGAAGAGTTTGTTTGTTTCAACGCCGTGATCTCAGAAACTACTGGTTAGAATTGAAAAAATATTTTTGTGTTGAATAGTCCATTTATCGAGGAAGGTTATAGGTTTATATAACATCACGCTATGATCAATAGGAGCGAAGCAGCAATGGAAAAATATTTTCAAAGGAAAACATTAAGACAAGTATTCAACAGATTTAATGACAATGTGTTGACACTGATGGCTAATTGAAAATTCCTGTGACTATAATCGGTACCATACGAACGAAACGCGGATAAATAAAAGCATCTAATACGTTTGAATATTGTAATTGTCCCGATATATATCTTAATATATCTAAAAATGGCAAAATTATAATCAGGAACGGATCCAGAACTTTGTTCAGGAGGGACAACTATTGGCTCAACTGGCCAAGTGTGAGTTGTTCGCATGACTAGAGCGGGAGGGGGCATTAGATTTAACACCGGTACGCGGTACCGGTAACCACCGCCGAGGGGAGGAGGGGAGAGGAATATGTGCCTGAATATGCCGCCACAATAATATAATACCTATATAATATTATTTTAAGCCTATATTTTATTTTTAGGCCACAGTATCGTATCGTAGCCACCCAGCATTCCTCTTTTATTCCTGTTTCACTCTTACGGATCAAAGCGTGGTGTACCCTAAAAAAACCTATGTTATACTTTTAATGTTAGTAAAAAAAGTATTACCCATTACAGATATACAAGCAATGTTTCCCCTGGTTTCTTCCGCATGATTTTTAATTTGCATTCTAGGTACAGGTTCGTGGATAAAACACCATCCACTACAAAGCCTAAGGGGTGAAATGGCAGTCCAAACATAACGCGGGCGAAGTCGCGGGCGGAAGCTAGTTTCTTCAATATTCATTGTGTATTTTTTGAGTACATTGCCCGTGACATACGGATAGACGGACAGACAAACAGATAGACATGACGGTTAGATTTCCGTCAGGGTCCGTTTTGAAAAAATAAAAATCTTTGACATAATTTTATGTAAAACATAATCACAGTAGTTATTCATTATCCAAGTACCTTTAATATTAGAAGTCTTAAGGTCAGCCGAGAAATTGAGAGATTCTTCCATAGCCTCCATGGTGAGAGTGTCAGCATCCAAGCTGTCAATTGAACCGGAACATGATGGAGAAGTGTCTTCATTTGTGCTCAGCGTTAATTGCAAACTATCCAACTGTGGTATATGTGGTCTCACCTGGAATATTTACATATTTTTAATACATTTTTAAATTTTGATACAACAGTCATGACAGTGGTGGATCAAGGAGATATGCGATAAGGGACTCAAGTACATCCCTGCCCACATCAACAGTTTCTGAGTTCTTTTAAGTAGTATGTGTGCTGTATGTGGTTCCCTTAAAAAAAAACCACATTCAGTGGGGTCTGTCACTGAATCATAACATATTTATTGACTGTGTAGTACAGTGGCAGAGGGTCCTTAGAACACCATTCTTTTCGGCTTCCCTTTGAATTGTAGTTGCTTAATAAATTTAGGTACAAAGAACTGTAGTGTCAGGTTACCTTAGAATTTCTTTGACCTTCGCTACTGGTGTAGTAGCTTTTATAAAACAATAAGAAGGTTGCAGTTTCAGAATTTCTAGTGTCTCTTTTAATACAACCAAATTAGTTAAATTGCTTGAAATTTGTTGTACCTATACAATGGATGAGATTTGGACACCTATTACAGGATTGTAAATTTGCCGTAACCACAGATTAAGTAAGAGTCTGTAACCTAGCTACATTACAATATATTATTATTTTTCACTTATAAACAAAATATTGGTCTTTTCTATTTGTCTAGTTCTTAGTGACCCTGACTACTAAGGTTGTGGGTTTAATCCCAACCCAGGATACAACTTTGCAATGAGCATGATGGTTTATTATGTGTCTGGGTGTATTTAGAAATGTATAAATGTGTATTAATCGTCTGGTTGCCATGTAAAGGCTCTGCTTAGTTTGAGATCAGATGGTGTTGTGTGAGCTGTTCCAAGTTTTATTTATTACAACTGTTAATAAAAGAAATACTTAACCTACCTTCATTCCATCAGGCCTGTGTGGATTCCGACAACCTTTACATTTACATTCCGTACAAGGTTTACTTTCAACATAACATGGACACCGTTGGCCACAACAAGTCAATTTGCCAGGTGTTGCAGTAGCGTTGCCACATCTGCAACCTTTTCTCTTACTACTCGCAGAACTACGAGATCTATTTGATGGCTTTTTGAAGCCTAGTTGATTTGACTGAAAATGATAATAAATTTGACATTAATCACAATGGGTCATTTTAAAATAGTAAAATAAAAATTTATTTTTATTTTACAATTTTTATCAAAAAGAAAAAAATTTAAAAGTACACAAAAAAAATATTTCAACTTGGTATTAAAAGACAATCTTAGGGTAATTTTCAGACGCAATGTTAAGTCAGAAATTAACAAAAAAAAAAAATTTAAAATATGTAGAAAAGGAAGCCAAAATGTTTAAAAAAAAAATAGCAAAAAACAAGAATTCAATTCACATTATCACATTCTTGTTTAATCAAAAAAGAATCTTTAGATTGCGAGTGCTATAACCCCATTATTCGTTATATGTTACAATAGCATCTTGCATTGCTTATGTGTATGTCATGTCTTTGTTTTTCATTATATTTTCAAGATAAAACATGTACCTATAAAGAATCCTCTGAATGAGCATAAGAAACTTTTTTTCATTTCATGAGGATGAAATCTAAGATTTAAAAAGTTTAAGTTTACTTACTTTACTTTCTCTACTAGTAGACTCAGCTGGAGGTGAATCTGTTTCATCAACAGCTTTCCTCTTTATAGTGATTTTGTTTCCAGAGCCAGCATACATCACAGAATATAATGGTGAGCCATTGGATGTAGATCTAGAGTTAGGTGAACCTTTAGAAGATCTTGGCTCCGAGTTGCTTGATGTTGAAGCAGTCTGTGTTTGGGTGCCTGCTGAGTTGGTATATACACATGGTAAAATACTGTATGCAGACTTTGATAGCCCCGCCGTGCTTTTGTAGTCGTCACTGAACCCAGCACCTTCCTGTATCAAGTCTATTAAGCCTGAACTGGCAACAGTACCTCCATTTACACCAGCTGCTATCTCATCCTCTTCCAATAGTATTTTGTACACGTCAGTATCCATAAAATATTCACAAAGCTTTTTATAGCACTGCAAAAGAATACGCAACTGTAAGTTTTCGGCATAGTTCTCGTAATCTTTGCACCAACCACAAGACGGTTTAAGTTTTTTTCTTCCACCTTTACACTTTTTACAAACATGGTGTTGGCAGCTCGAGTTCGTTGGTGTGTAAGGCTCCTTCAACAAATTCCCGCATACAGTACAAGATAAAGATTGTCGTAAATAAGGAACCAAACGAAATAAATCGGTCCACGATGATTTATCCGCAGCGTCAGCCAAAATTATTAGACGACATGTTGAGACGTATAAACTCGTGGCATTCATTGTTATTACAGAAAACTTATCAAAGAGAACATTTACTGATTTATAAAATAATTTGTTTACAACAAAGTGCTATACAACCAAAAAGCCGCAAACGTCTCGTCAAAACTGTCATTGTCAAACTAATGAAAGTAGAGATGTGATTAAAATAGTTTTGTGTGATTTATTGTTTCTAAACGTCAAATTCACTACAGAGGAGGTATACTTTAGCTACATTTAATCATTATTTCATTTTGCAAATACATTAATTGCATTTTTGAAAGATAGAAAAATTTTAAGTCCAGACCCAGGAATCGAACCCGAGACTTCCGTAGTTACAAACAAAGATGGATTTCTGTTTAAAAATATCACTCTTTGGCAACAGGAATTTACAACCTTTCTTTAAACATAACCATAACGTGTAGGTATAAAATATCATTGATTCCTGCAGTGTACTGCAGGGTTGTTGCTGATGCAGGTTTTATGGGTGTACCAGAATCTCATGAAACAACTTTAATTTTTATAGCTGTTGTGATTTTTATATGGCAATGTTAACTGACACTACTGACAGTTGTCAAAGTACGAGTAAGATTGGTTTCTACTGTGATTTTGACCTTTGATACTTTAACGTTTTAACGTACCTATAATCATAAATTTACATAATAGAATTGCGGCAATATGTCGAGCTGATTTCTAACCGCAAGTCGTGGAGAGGAACGGAAATAACAAAAAAGTTTGGATTTTTGTATGTTTCTATTTTATTATTAAAATGCCAAAACTGACATTAATGTGGCTGGAATTGCTGTGCAAAATATTTTTTTTTTTTCCTTAGTTCTATTGAGACATAAATTGGTAAAGACCGTTCTGTAAAATCGTAGTAATTCAATGAAAAAATAAAACGATCAAAACTTTTTCGTCCAAGTAGGTCTTGGACCTAACCTGTAGTATAGTATTATATTAACTGTGCCTGTACTTATCTAAATCTTGTATTACCATCTATAAATTATAATTTCCTAATTTTTACACCAGATTTTGGTACTCCTAGACCTATATTATATCTATCGACCCATCTATAGTCAACGGTGCGTAATCAAATAAAGCTACCAAGTCGGATTCACACGTGAAGGCATCCTTTATGTGCGATTTGGCTACTAGACAAGGGCGTACCCAGCTTTTGACCCAGGGGAGGGGGGAAGGGGGCAACCAGATTTTTTTGCCCTGGGTCCCTATTTTCAGTTTGCGCGCCTAGATTTTCAGTTTTTTTTATTTATTTTTTTTTACATAAATTACATACACTAGTCACATCTCGAGAAGTGACTGAGAAGTCACTGTGTCACGAGTAAGGGAGTTCAGCGGGAAACTTAAAAATAATTATAGTAATTTTTATAGGCGTTTCTCGACAATTACTATAAGATTACAATAATTGCATTTTTGAAAGAAGAAAAAGCCCCTGGCTCAGGAATCGAACCCGAGACTTCTGTATGCCATCCCAGCGCTGAAATCGAACAATCTATCGCGACTATGTCTAGCTCTCAAATTCTTCTAGCCTTCCTGCACCCGAGTTGGGCCCTCGCTTGTGCCATCTAGCCGGTACATTGGCCGGTATATAGTTCTAGATAGTATTATATTATCTGTGGTTCTAGTAAACACGCGAGTTGGGCTCTTGCTTGCGTCATATAACGTAAGCTTGGCCCTACTCGCGTGCAAGAAGGATAAAAGAATTTGGTTCGTAAGTCTGCCCTCTGGACTTTAAATTTTTCTATCTTTCAAAATCGCAGTTGTTAATTGTTATTTAATGAAATTCACTAACTACAGTAAGAGTAACTGCAGAAGCTTGTGACCAAGGTCAATCTTAAAAGCCAGAGATGAAATGCGAATCTGTGGCGCGGGAGTGTATCCGACTGCTACGCAAGAGGTCGTGTGTTCGATCCCCACCCAGGATAAAACTTTGTGTGATGAGCACG
Organism: Herminia tarsipennalis; assembly: GCA_945859575.2. Lineage (NCBI taxonomy): Eukaryota > Metazoa > Arthropoda > Insecta > Lepidoptera > Erebidae > Herminia > Herminia tarsipennalis. Next base: position 13,131,107 of record OX243836.2, on the reverse strand, counting down.
ATGGTTTATTCTGTGTCTGGGTGTTATTTATCTGTAATATGTATGTATTTAGAAATATATAAGTATGTTTATCGGTTGTTTGGTTTCCGTAGCTCTCTAGTCTAGTAAGTGTTTAGTCTCAGTTTCTTTATCTGGTATCTACTAAGTAGGTACCAAGTAGACAAAACTTTGGACCTTTAAAAAAAAAGTTATCAAAGGAAAAATGGGTTAGGGATTTAGCAGTCTATTGGTATCACTGTTACCTAATACATTGAATACAAATAAATCAAACTAATTCAATCAATGTCAACTATATGGGTAAAAAAAAAAATTGTAGACTGGGACTACACCTTGACCAAAAAATGCACTGGAAAACTCACACTGAAATGTCTGTAAAAAAGTTAGTCAGTTAGCATTTGGGCTCTTTATCCTAAAAAATATAATGAACAGAGACACGCTTATAATAGCCTATCATGGGCATATTTCCTCTACACTGCGTTATGGAATTATTTTTTTGGGAAACTCAACTGACTGGAACGCAAGGCGTTCAGAGCCCAAAAGCGTTGTTTAAGAATTATGTTCGACATAAAAGCAAGACAATCGTGTAAACCGTATTTTAAAAATTATAATTTAATGAGCTTTCCAAGCTTATATATTTACGAATGTGCCTTATTTATAAAGCAAAATAAAAACTTATTTGCTATAAGAGAAAGAAAACGCCACACAGGTAAATTGTGTGTTGTTCAAAGCAGGACCACTTTGATGATTAAGAGCGTATATTGAATAAAAATTTTAAATTCAAAAAGGAACTAAATGTTAATCTAGTAAATAAATGCTACTACTCACTTCAAGAGTATTTCGATGTTAGAACATAACTGACTTACTTTAATGCTCAATACTACTCATCTTCACTTGATAATGATATTGTAATTCTTTTTTTTATATTATAAGATATTGTTTTATTAAAATTTGCACACCACAACGGTAAAATATGGATTGAACAGTACCTAATGTAACTACTAACACAATTTATGTACCCATGTTTAGCAAATAAAAATTGAATTGAATTGAAAAAAAAAAATAGTGTCTGTTTGTAATGCCAAAATAATCGTTTTTGAATAAGTAAATGCATATGAAAATATACAAAGTGTAACAGATAGTTGTAGTCATATTCAAGGGTTGGTATGTGCCCATGATACTGAGCGCACATACCTAATTTTATCAAAACCCTAAAGTACCCTTAAAAAATATTTACTATTTATTTATTTATCTAAGAGTGAGAAAGTTAATAATTAAAAAAGTATAACTCCAAAAGTTCTATGCAATAATAATCGAATCGAATTTGGTATACAATTCGATTCGATTCTTATGCCTTACGCCTTTTACTACTGAATTTTGACAAAAGGAACGGTATGCTATAACTATGTAATATTAATGTAACCAGCTATGGCACCATTGTAGGTGCAATACCGATAACATACATCCGCTGCTGAAATTTGACCACACCTTTCTGTTACATTCTGTTTATGGTAGGTACCTAGGTACTTGTAACAAAAACATATAATTTTAAATGTTTTCCCTGTCTGTCTGTTTGTTCCGTGTAATCTTCGAAATGGGTGAACGGATTTAGACGGGACTTTCACAGCTGAGGATGTAAGAAGTACCTGTCTTAGGCTTTAACTTTTTATCATCGTGTTTGCATGAGACCTAGGCAATACACATCACAGTATAGTTCTCTTGGTTCTCTTCTTTTGAAACAAACAAAAATAAAAAACCAATGAAATTTTGGTTTGAAATAAAAATATTTGAGTTCGAGTTTAAGTGTGCGTAGCACTCATCCAAAAGTTGGCATATGTGTATGAAGAATTCATTAGTGAATGGCAACTCCCCTAAGACCAGGTCCATTGATCGAGTTCGATTCCAGCGCTGTGAAATACTGACAGACTGTTTTTCTTTAGTTGCTTACCACAAACACCTCTTTGCTGCCTTCCTTCCTTAATCCAAACGCATATACCGTCTTCGTGACCGTAGCGGGTAAAAAAATAACATATTTAAAAACTATTTAAACTCCAAAATAAATGGTAGAAACTGACTATCTTGTTCTAATGTAAATTTTTATGTCTATGCGGCTTTGCATATTAGCAAACTAGCTGTCCCGCGCAACTTCGTCTGCGTAAATTTTCCCCGTTTTTACAACATTTCTCATTGCTGCTCATCTCCTATTGGTCGTAGCGTAATATTATATAGCCTATAGTCTTCCTAGATAAGTGGGCTATCCAACAGTAAAAAAAAATCAATTCGTAACGTTCCTGAGATTACCGTGTTCAAACAAACAAACAATTTTTTCAGGTTTATAATATTAGTAAAGTTTATAATTATGTAGCTGGTTGTACCTACCTATCCTTTGCTATAATACCTAGATACCTAGCAAATCCTTCAAAACTTACTCACCTACCTAATTAAGACGCTGACAACAGCTATTGAACTTCGATGTTTCACTATTTTTAGCCACGCCCACTATTTCTCCGATATCCTAGTGCCATTGATAAAGGACGGTAATACAGCGAACTACCAAGACCGAGACCAAGGGACGCGGTCAATAATAAACAATGAACCAATAGATGGCGCTTTATATTTTTATTCTGTATGAAGAACTAGAAAGAAATTAGACAGGGTGATTAAAAAAAAACAATAAATATTTTTTATACGTTTGTATTTTCAATTATTTCAGGAGACTTTATTTGCAATGAATTTCAAAACAATATAAAAGTAAGGAAAATAAAACTCGAATGTATATTAGCAAAATTTTAATTATTTTCGCATAATTATAATTTATTTGCTGTCGGAGATTTGTCGAATAAACAGACAGACAGCCAGACAAAAAAAAACTGTATTTTTGTTATAAGTACTATGTGTACTTTCATAGCATTTAGTAAACAACTGCTATTTTGACATTGCAAACAGACACTTCAGTATGTATAGATCGCCATGTAGGTATATATAAAAAATACTAAAGCCGATTTGTATGGGAAGGGCAAGAAACAATGGATAAAGCTACAAGTATTTTAGGAGTATTATCCTATTAGGCCAGTTCTAAGATAGTCGTAGGTCTAGGCAAATGTAATAGTTTATCAATAAACTTGTTTATGACTATCTTTCTAAAATGTAAAGGGAATCCTCTTTGTCCATGTGGCGATTCTTTTGTATGATATAAATAATAAAATTTATTATTATAATAATATGTAGGTACTTATTACAAACTTATTGATGAAAAACAATTTCCGAAGTTTCACCTGCTTCTGAACTGTTCGCCAAACGTCTCTTTTTGCTGAAAAGAAAAATAATGTTTATTCTAATATTAAAAATAAATACAAAAATTGAATAGTCGAACCTAGGTTTCGAACTCGAAACTTGATATTCTGAACCAACGCAGATACCGCTAGACCAACCAAGCGTCACTATTGCAGATGAATTTTCGCTATACGTTGTACAAAACAGCTTAGTGTATCTTTTTGGTTTGGTTACGATTTCACTTCTGTTGGTGCAATATTTTGTCAATAATAAAATATAAATTTCAATATGAAAAATGTAATACTTACTTTACTACTTCCATGAAAGTTTTTGTTTGTTGGTATAAAAGCGTTTTTTTGCTGGCCTCCGACGTTTTTGTTTGTTTCCCATTTTTCGTAATAAATATTTATAAACTTAGAACTAAATATATTTAAATTTACAACTTAGATAGTATAAATATATAGTATATTTATGAAACTTATATTCTTTACCAATGTCTTTACTTTTTCAAACAACAAACAAAATATGAAGTGAATGGATAGCGAGGCAAAGCGACATACGTCCGTCTAACTGCACGTCTCTGCGATCACTGTTAGATTGCCTATAAAAGAAAGAGAAGCGCGATCACGCAGCGCTCGTAACTAATTATAAACCATAAAACAATTAATTACTTGAAAATAAGTCGAGTAGTCGAAAATAAAAAACAACCAGATTCTGTATTAGAATATGATACGTTATTGTTATTAATTTTACCAACGTACGTTGTTAAGTAATACAGATATTTTTGTTGGAAGATCATTTTAAGAGGTTAGTTTGTAATTTTTTTTTATCGAGAAAAATTTTCAAATACGTGTTTTGAATACAACAGGGTTCTTAGAAGTATGTTCAAGATTAACATGTATTTTTTCTGCCGTCACAAACCTCGTAGATTTGGCTAAAAAATTGTTTAGGATAAGCCTATTTGGCTGTTGTCAGCGCCTTAACAACACATCGTTTTTTTTAATGTACCGACAACGCGCGTTTTTGATTAGCGCGTCCTCTGCGCGTTATCAACATGTTTTGGGCATATTAAAAGTTTCTGGATTCTGATAAATAAGACTAGATGTAAGTATTTATTGTCAAAGTATATGCTCTCCGACCTTTTCAATGGCTTCATGCAACGCATTCACCGCCGATTCAGGGCTCGTAAAACGTGTGCCTCTAAGTTTGTCTTTAATTTTTGGTAACAAAAAGAAGTCGCAGGGTGCTAGGTCCAGGCTGTAAGGAAGATACGTTATCAGTTTCACATTTGAAGCCTTCAAATAGGCTTCTGTTACCTTAGCGGAATGTGAGGACGCATTACGCGAACTTTTTCTAAGACTCTGGGCAAGCAAGTGTTGACCTACCAATCTGCACTGCGTGTCCTTCGATCTTCAAGCGATACCGTATTGTAATGTCCTGATTTGCCGAAAAAAGAAGACTTGTCTTAATTTTCGTCGGCAAATCTTCAAAAAGACAACCCACTCTGCCGGTTGGCTTTTTTAATAAAACGCTATTTTTTTTGTAAGTTTTAATAAAACGCGTTGTATGTGTTTACCATTGTATGTGTTTTTTGCGCGATGTTTCGCTACTATAGCGCATTTACAGCGCGTTAGCATCAATGTATCAGCGCGTTTGTAGCGATACAAACGCAAGGATCGTGAGCAAAAGTAACAACTTGACTTCAGTCTTGCGTTTACTATATGATTCAATTCCCGTAAAATTTATAATTATAAATTTGTCACTCTAACATGTTTTGATTTATAACTACATATTGTACAATGTTTTTTTTAATGTTACAGAAGCTGTACATGCGCGGAGTCCCCCACGCACAACGCGGCGGCGCAGTGACGACGTGCCAAATAATGACAGTTTTTCTTGAACGTTTTTCAGTGTATTGTGTTTGTGATTTTTTTAAATATTTTGTGTGTAAATATAGTGTAAGTGTATTTTTATGTTTTATAACCACACCGGCAGTAACGCGGATGTAAGTCAACCTACCACGTCTCTCGTGCGTTGTCCTAACTGTCCCCAAGCCCGGTTCTTTAAAGGCGAACGGGGCTTGAAAGTACATTTTGGTAAAGTCCACAAATTCCAAAATGTGCTTCCAAGTCCAACATTGCTATTTACTGAACCACCAAGCCCCCAAATTCCTTTTTCAAACAAACCAAACCTTATCAAAATACAAAAATTCAGTTCCTGTTTTAAAGAGAGTTCCCCATGGTGCGAGACCTTCAGTGGCTCGAAATCTGGCCCACTGCATAGGTCTTGTTCTACGGGAGAACTCTCAAAGGGCTTGGGAACAACTACTCACTTTCTCTTACCGAATTCTGCATTTAATTAATAATCGAACCACCAAAAAAACTTTTACAACACAAATTAAAGAAAATTGCAATAGTCCAACCAACATTTTTGAGCCTGTTTCGATAACTTTTCATAAAAATTCAAAATTTCATTATGTAGAAACAAAGCTAAGGGAAGGTGACATAAAGGGAGCCTATAGGTTTTTATTTAGCAGCGACGTGGTGGCGCCTTGTTCTGCAGAAACGCTCGCGAGTCTGCAGCGCAAGCATCCAGCGCCAAGGGATGATCTTTGCTTCCCCGAGCCGCCTGACTCTGATGCGGAATGCATCTGCGTCACTGCTAAGGACGTATTGACAGCCGTCGGCTCCTTTCGGAGTGGCTTTGCTGGAGGAATAGATGGCTTGACACCTCAACATTTAAAAGACCTCTTGAGCTCAAGTGCCGGAGATGCCGCTGATGCTCTCCTAAAGGAGTTGATGGCTTTGATAAACCTAATGCTCTCCGGCGATGTGGACGATAGCATCATCGATGCCTTGTATGGCGCCAATTTATGCGCCCTGCGCAAAAGTGATGGTGGCATTCGTCCAATCGCCGTAGGGTGTACGTATCGGCGTATGGCAGCCAAAATGTACTGTACGTTTTATCGGGACGTATTATCGAGTAAATTCCAGCCTCTTCAATTGGGTTTCGGCTCGCGAGGGGGCTGTGAGGCTGCCATACATGCCATGTCCACCTACCTTGGCTCGGGTAAGGCAGAAGTCATGTTGAAAGTTGACGTGAAGAACGCCTTTAATTCCGTCAACCGGGTTACCTTGCTGACACAAGTAAAATTGGAAACCCCCAAAATTTATAAATATCTCTGAGAATGCGACAGGCACCCTTCAAAATTAATATATAAGGACAATCTTTTGAGTTCATCGGTAGGATGCCAACAAGGTGATCCTCTTGGGCCAGTCATTTTTAGTTTGGCGATTCATCCCATAATTCGGCAACTAAATTCTAAATTTAATATTTGGTACCTGGATGACGGGACCCTAAGGGGAGACGTTGAGACAGTATACAAGGACTTGGCTTTTCTAAAAGTTAAATTCAAAGGTATTGGTTTAGATTTAAATTTTAGTAAATGTGAAATATTCATAAATGATAAAATAAATAAAGATTTGGTTATTTACCTAAATTTGATTCTTTGGCTCCAAATCTAAAATTTGTAAATAATCAATCTCTTCAACTCCTAGGGGCCCCAATTTTAGAGGAGTCCTATGATTTGTTCGTAGAAGAAAAAATACAACATTTTTGTGCAGTATCGGACCAACTACTTCAAATTAATATGCATTCGGCTTTTACAATCGTTCGATGTTGTCTTTTTGTTCCTAAATTCACATACGTACTCAGATCTACTCAATTTTGGAAACATCCTGAGCTTTTGGGTAAACTAGACAAAATTATTCATAAAACCCTGTGAAAAATTTTAAATGTGACATTGAACGACCGAGCGTGGCTTCAAGCGTCGTTACCCGTTCGCTTGGCGGCCTCGGCGGCGTTCGCAAAATTTCTGATGTTAGTTTACCGGCGTTCTTGTCCTCACTTCACAGCACTGAGGAGTTAACCAGGAAAATTTTAGAACCTACACTGGTTAGTTCTGAAGTTCGGTGCAAGTCTGAGGCCTTGAACGCTTGGAAAATGGCTTGCCAAAACGTTAATTTGCCCACCAACCCCTTCGCCCAGAGACAGTGGGACGGCCCGTTCTGCAGTTCGGTGAGAGAACACCTTTTAAATACTACTTCAAATCTTTCAGAGCGAGCTCGCCTGCTGGCTGTGGGTGACTGGGAATCAGGTGTTTGGCTTCAGGCTCTTCCATCGTCCAACATAGGCACTATGTTGGACGACATCACGTTCCGCATTGCTGCCTGCTTGCGTTTGGATGCCCCATGTGTTTCTTCTCATCGATGCCGCTGTGGAGAAGCCGTAGGCAGCCTTGGGCATCATGGCCTATCATGCAGCAGGAGCGCAGGCCGCATATCACGACACGCTAGTCTTAATGACATCATCCGTCGGGCTCTTGTCAGCACTGGTGTGCCAGCTGTAGCTGAACCTAATGGTTTGGCGCGCATGGCAAAAGGCCGGATGGTATGTCTTTACTACCTTGGAAGATGGGAGATGGTGCTTTGGTGTGGGATGCAACCTGTGTCAACACCCTAGCGCCTTCCCATCTTCCAAACACTGCGAGCTGTGCCTGCGCTGCTGCTGCATCTGCGGAGACTCTCAAACGTCGCAAATATAGTAATCTAGTCGGAGATTACATATTTGAGCCGTTTGGGGTTGAGACGCTAGGGCCATGGGGTACTTGGACCCCATGGCTCGCCTTTTATTCAAAGATATTTCCCAGCGTCTTATCAGTACATCTCGTGACCAGAAGGCTGGCCTTTTCTTTGCTCAGAGAATAAGCATTGTCATACAACGTGGTACAATTTTTTAGAATTTATTTATGACGAGTTTCAATTGAGCAAATAAAATTTCACAGCGCATTCTTGTATAATTAACAGCAATGTTTCACAACATGTGTACCTACATCAAGACAAGAGCAATAATATTCATGCTCTATTATTCAATTGAAAGCACTTATTGAGTACTTAGTTGTCTCAAGTTGCGAGCTTGTACCGAACTTTTTGTCCGTAGATAGTTTCGATGGTAAAACTTACTATAGTTATATCTAGTACCTATACGTAAATAAGGTAGGTACTTTTTTGATACTGTGAAGATAGTTATAGAGCTATTCTATCCTTATCCTTACAATCCATACATTTAATCAACCGCTGGGGCTATAAACCTGAAATTTTGGCAGTTGATGCCTTTATATGTTGCAGGCTTTCATTACGAAAGGATTTTTAGAAATTCATCCCCAAAGGGTGTAAAATAGGGGTTGCAAGATTGTATGAAACTCCATCACTACATTGTATAAAACTCCCTCAGTTTTAAAGATGTGTAAATTCCGTATTTGGTTAATAAAGAAGCGTTTTTAGCAAACCAACACATAAGAAGGTAAATAGGGGTCGTAAGTTTGTATGAAACTTCGTCAGTTTTAAAGTTAGATCTATGAAATTTCATATTCTGCTTTATAATTTAAAATAAAGAAACACATGTTTCAGCGTTTTTTTGGAAATCAATCCCTTAGGGGGTAAATACGGGTAGCAAATTCGTGTTGAACTCCTTCAGTTTTAGTTAGATATGTAGAATTGCGAATTTGGCTTTTTAGTTTAAAATAAAGAAAGTTATACCAGTGTTTTGGGAAAATCAACGCATTAAAATAGGGATTGCTAGTTTTGTCAAACTCCGGGGTCAACAAAGGGGTCGCAACTTTGTACGAATCTCCATCAGTTTTGAATTTAAGGCCATGAAATTTTGTAATGGGCTATTTGATTTAAAATAAATAATAACGTGTTTCAGCGTTTTTGGAAAATAAAACCCGATGGCGGTAAAATAGAGCTAGCTACTTTGTATAAAACTCCGTTAGTTTTGAAGTTAGATCTGTAAAATTTGGTATTGGATTATGGTTTAAAAAACCATTTAAACCAAAAGCCAAATACCAAATTCTTCGTTCTTAGAAAATCAATGCCTATCTGGGTTTTTTGGAACTTACCGTTTTGTAGGAAAATCCTTAAGTTTTGAAGTTAGATCTGTGAAAATTTGTATTTTGATTGTATAAAAAGAAATAGGTACGTGTTTCAGCGTTTTGATTGAAAGTGAAAAGGGGTTTAAATTTAAATATTAAAATCACCTATGTGGCGGCAGATCATCGTATTAAGTACCTAGGCTTATACTACAGGTACCTATCAATAACAACGTGTGTTAAGAGAAGGTACATTTAATGAAGGGCTAACACATATATTCCGTTTTCATTTAAATTGGTAGGTTACAAATTCAGTAAATATTAATAGTATAGGATCCCGATATACAAAGACCTTCACCGAGATGTTTATTTCATGAAACGTATTTTATATTTAATTTAATATGTCAATAAATATATTGCATATGGGTTGCCTAACAAATTTTAGTCCAGAGTATTTTTAAATAATATATATAAATTTTTTTTGAAACATTTCACCGGTGTGATTATTAGATAAACTCTATACCAATCGAAAGTATGAAGCCCATAGAATATGCAAACGTTAGGTTGCCTATTTTTTTCCGGTCACAACTATCGGGTAGCCAGGTATAAACAACAATAAATAGTAGCACGTTTTTTCACTTGTATCTATAACAACAATCTATTTCAAAATGATGCGCAGCATATACGCGTCTATCGCTATCCTTTTCATTTTCAAGCACAAATAGTATGCGCACTCTCTTTCTTTAAATGGGCGGACCTTAAACAGCTGCTATGCTGTGTCCTCTTCTATCGCATGAGATGGTTGGTTGGGACCTCTCAGTCGCACACATTCACTCGCAGCGATATTTTACTGTTTAAAATTCGACAACCAGAATTAGAGACTGATTTTTCGCAGGCAACTCTATACCACCGTGTTCATAATTAAATAATCTTTAATTTTATTTAAGTTCAATTCAATAAGCATACCGTTGCAAAATGCTAGTATAGATTTACCTGTTTATACATGGCTACCCGATAGTTATGACCGGAAAAAAATTGGCAACCTAACGTTTGCATATTCTATGGGCTTCATACTTTCGATTGGTATAGAGTTTATCTAATAATCACACCGGTGGAATGTTTAAATAAAAATATATATTAATAAAAAATACCCTGGACTAAAATTTGTTAGGCAACCCATATGCAATATATTTATTGACATATTAAATTAAATATAAAATATGTTTCATGAAATAAACATCTCGGTGAAGGTCGTTGTTTAACGGGATCTTAGACTATAATATCGGTTTATGTAGTTTCCTCGTTGGTTAACTTATATAAACCAATTAGCTGACCCGCGCAACTGCGTATGCGTAAATTTTCCTCTTACAACATTTCTCAGTGCTGCTTTGGTCCTATTGATCGTAGCGTGATGTTATATAGCCTATATATAGCCTCCTCGACAAATGGGCTATCCAACACAAGAATATTTTTTCAATTCGAGCCAGTAGCTCCTGAGATTATCGAGTTCAAGCGAACAAACTAACAAACAAACACTTTAGCTTTATAATATTAGTATAGAATTATAGGTTGAAATACCTACGTGGTATCAATCGTATCAACACGCGATCAAAGTCGTGACAATAGGTATACATACAGTCGGGAAATAAACACAAATAATATCATACTATCAAATTGTGACGTTTATCATTGATTAATTAATCAAGTACCCATCATGTATTATCAATTTAAATTGGTGAAACTCACAGAAATTAACTAATATGATCATTATAAATTCATTACGAAAATTGAGTAAGTTAGTTATCTGCTTTAAGTTCGTCAGATTTTAAATAAAAACAAAGACGTCCATTATTTGACAAGCCCAGAAACTATTACAGAACCAACATAACTAATCAACGAGCCAATCGGAGCATTTAGATATGAGCTGTATCGTATTGTAGTAGCCACCTATCTGAGCGAACCGGCACGCGAGCGCTATTGTCTCAGAGTAGAGCTAGTGGTAGATACAGGGTGCTTGGACGCTAAAGGACACACTGATAAAAGATTACAGCGTCACCAGTATCAGTTCATCCATCGTCGCGCGAGGAGCATCTCACCGCTGAGCAGAATCTGACCAAGTGAATACAACCACGTTACGCTAATTGAATCAATTCAACGAATGTCTTCCGTCGTTGATTGCAGCTCCCAACGAAGAGTATTTGTCATAGTGCATATTCGACTCTATCTGTTACGTTTGTGTTGTGAACTATGCCTGTGATGTGAGAAATTTACCAGTGTTTTAATGTGGTTTAGAGTGCTGGAGACTGGATAATATTTACAAGATGTACAGGTAAACTATCTGTAGGCGATTGTATTTATTTTGAAGCTCTATGTAGGTAGACAATGATCATGATATACCTAAACAAACCTTATTACGAAAATCGTCTGTTGTTATGTTTTGTTAGGTAGGTACCACGGATTACTTACTCTCTTTATTTTGTGTAGGTACTTGTACCACTCAAGTGCACAGAAAAAGTAAATAATAAAGGAAATTTGGCCGAATTTTGACCATTGGGTACAGTAAACAATTCACCTAGAAATAATAGATATCAATATAATAAAATTATTAAAATAATGATACTCGTTATGTAGGGTGCATTATCTGCTTAATTAAATATCGATAATGGTTATGAATATATCGAATTATTAAGTCGTTAGGCTAATAGTCACATATTTACAAATGTCTATTTGTTTAAGCAGTCATGTGATGAACATGGTAGAAATTGGTACACAAATAATGTTTGTGTGTTATCTATAGTTTTTAGGAAATGTACCTATAGTAGTCCGGCTGAAAGTTAACATTTTTGACAATTCATCATCTATGTTGCTAAGGATGTGACAAAATTATTTAATAACCAAAAGAACCGAATTTTCGACAAATCGATTGTAAACTGTGATAATTTATAATTGTTTAGAATATTACATTCTAGAAAAAAGTATTTACAGAAGATTAGGTTCATGAGGACAACAGCAAACAGTTTCTTAAGAAATAATAAAAAATGGATAATATTTCTTTTTCATTTTTCACTATCACCAATCATCGTCATCCGTCATCAATTCATTATCATTTGGGATGATGACTACATTTAAAATAAATTAAATTTCAGTACTTAGGCAATAGCACGTCATAACGATTTATATATATATATATATATATATTGTACAATTTAACGTGTATACCAAAACAAATAATAAGTAATGATTTGACTATACTGAGCTGTGACGTCACGCCTCAGTATTCCTAAATTTCTAAAGAGTGGGACGTTTTGACATTTCATAAATAGATACTGATTTGACTTGACAGTCCACATCTCCATTTGTGATCGAAAGACTATTAGATGTGATTTAAAAAAAACATTAAACACAAAGAGTTGATGAATTTTCCTAAGATAACGAAATAGAATAACTAGTTAACGTGATTAATTTATCACATTTACTGCGTGACTTTGACATTATTAATAATGTATAGCTATTACACATAATCTCGAATTAATCATAGATATTTAGTGTAACTAAACAAAACTGACCAGTTTTAGTTGTTCTGAGATGGGTTTTATATTGTTATTTGTATGTTTGCAAAGTCTACCTGATGTAGGGATACCCATTTAGATTTAAAAAATTGTGATTTAATATTTCAAAATAGAACTCTTTATTTAATGGATAGAGTCGTGTATAAGATACAAAATTTTAACACACTCAAAATTTTTTTGCCGTGTAGAAAGACAAAAGACTATCGATTGACATCAAATAATCGAGTATTATTTGATGTTATTCGATTTCTTTGTTGCAGTACTTAACCAGTTTTATGTTGTCCCATGCTACAACTTGCTGTCATAGTAACTATTGTATTTTTTCAAAATTGTAATCACGGTCTTCTGAATGACTTGTTTCAGTACGAATCTATTTTTGATCCGATTTAAACTTATTTATGCTGTCCAAATTGCATTATTTGCCCTGGGCTTCGAAATTATTCCACATTAATTCAAACTCTCGAAAATTCGAATATTTTTAATAAATATTCGAATTTACGAGAGTTTGATCCAAGTTTACTCATTATCAAAGAGAAGTTGTCAAAATGTATAGTTCGTTTGTGAGGACTATACTTTTAGATTGATACCTACCAATTATTGATAATTATGTACATATAGTGACTTGTAGCATAGATACCTAAGTTTTAGAAGTCGCATTTTAGTATGCGACTTCTAATATTTACGCGTAGCTGTAAGCAGCTACAGTCAATTATTTGACATCAGGCCTTCTACTTGCATAGTTGCAGTTTTCCAGAGACATACCTAAACTATACCCTTAGGGTTATTTATTTCTAATTGTACTTAGGTACTCCTACTTATTTACCATAGAGCGATCCTGTTCGATATTTGAAAAAATATCGTAGTAAAGAAGCTTATTCTCTATATAAGTCAATCTTGTCTTGGTGTCAGGATCTCAAGTCATATACACTTCATACATTTTTTCTCCAGTTCAGCTTTCAGTCATCGATATGTAGATACCTAGTTATATATATAGACAGATATACAGTTATGTATGACATAGCAAAACTATAACATTCCGGTTGAATCATCAAAAACAGACTAAATACTCACCATCTTTATCTACATAATATGATTTATTTCGTAAAGGCATTGATACCAAGATTCATATCTTGGTATCAATGTCTTTATTAGTATTTAGTTTCTTATCATAGCATTGTCATTTTATCGAGGATATTGTTTCATATTTTTCGAGTAAACCATCAATTTACCTGTTTGTTTAACGGTTTGTATTTACCCTGTCTTGCAACGTCAGCATTTTCAGGTGGGCCATTGACTTGCCACATCGCAAACCCTTCCATGAATCTAGTTCCTACCTGCTTACGCGTTAGCCAGTCCTACGGCTGATCTCTCCAGACTGCAGTCCTATGAGAAAACAGGTGAAAGAATATTTCTAGAACACCCTTTAGAGAGATCCTTTCATGTTCAACGTCCTATGCCTGCGAAACATTTTCTGTTTACTCTAGAATTCGTAGCGACTGACTAGGCTCTACGTAAACCATAGACATTGACATAGACATTGTTAAAATGTCGAAATTGAAATTCGATTCTTATTTCATATTTACCAGATGTAGGCACTCTTTTAGTGGACTCTCTCTTCCTGTGCAGCTCTCCCATGTTACGTGATAAAATCTGAACACTAGTTCAAGAGTATTTTCAAAGGCACAACAGTATCTTTAATAACGTACTTATTTTATTCGATTTTGTTTATCAGACTCAATCGCTATTCTACTTCTAAATGTACATCGATAAATATACACAATACAATCTCTTGAAACACAAACTGGCATCTGCTATCGTACACCTACTGATAATGAAGATTTTAAGTAAGTAGCTATTTGTTAGACTGTACGGAGCGTGGGCCCTCCTATTCCTATCCATTAACACATTTAGCTACTCCTACGGCTCTAGAGCTGGCACATCTTATCATTTCATTCTCAATGATGTCATAACAAAACAGATTCTTTTGGATAAATTTAAACATAACTAGCTGACCAGCGCAACTTCGTATGCGTCAATTTCCCCATTTTTCATTGCTGCTCCGCTCCTATTGGCCGTAGCGTGATGTTATATACCTTCCTCGATAAATGGGCTACCCAACAGAAAACGTTCTTTTCAATTCGGACCAGTAGTTCCTGAGATTATCGCGTTTTGTTAAATTATGATATGTAGGTAAAAATATGTCTATTTTTACTCCAAATTCAATCTTGATATTTATATACCTAATTTTATTTTTAACTAGCTTTTCAATCGGCTTCGCCAACGTTAGTTTGATTTTGATTTGGAACACCCCCCAATTTAAATGGGAGGTTCTGATTTTTAATAATTAATTGTTCTCGGAAAAATGGATGTTTACCTAATCAGTGTTAAAACACTGATTAGGTAAACATCCATGGTGTTTTTTATAGTGGCTATGCAGTATTTTATATAATTTATAATTATGCACAGCTTATAGTCGTACCTACATTGACAACGCTAAAGGAACAATCTATACTAATGCAATCTAGGCAAGATTTGATTGTTTGTTTGTATTGAATAGGCTCCAAAACTATTGGATGGATTTGAAAAATTCTTTAATCGTTGTGAAGCTACACTAACCTCGGGTGACATAGGCTATTTTTTATC
Organism: Herminia tarsipennalis; assembly: GCA_945859575.2. Classification (NCBI taxonomy): domain Eukaryota; kingdom Metazoa; phylum Arthropoda; class Insecta; order Lepidoptera; family Erebidae; genus Herminia; species Herminia tarsipennalis. The sequence continues at coordinate 13,115,696 of OX243836.2, read as the reverse complement.
CCTGTATTCCCACGAGTACAGGTACTACGCAAGTGAAACTGCGAGGCGTCCGCTAGTCGTTTATAACTTCATTTGACTGCCTCTGTGGCGCTGGGGGAGTGTATCCGACTGCCACGCAAGAGGTCGTGGGTTCGATCCCCACCCAGGATAAAACTTTGTGTGGTGAGCACGATGGTTTGCTCTGTGTCTGGGTGTTATTTATCTTTAATATGTATGTATTTAGAAATATATAAGCAGTTGCATTTATCAGTTGTCTGGTTTCCATTGTACAAGCTCTGCTTAGTTTGGTATCAGATAGCGTTGTGTTAGTTGTCCCAAGATATTATTATATCACGGCCTTTCATGCGACAGAAGTGCTGGGCGAATTCCGCAGCACACCAGCCTCAACGACATCATCCGTCGGACCCTTGCTAGCGTTTTTGTACCGGCTGTTCTGGAACCGAACGGCCTAGTACGGAACGATGGCAAGAGGCCTGACGGTATGACTCTGGTGCCGTGGAAGATGGGACGGCCCCTGGTCTGGGACGCTACCTGTGTTGACACCCTGGCGCCATCTCATCTTCCACAAACCTCTTTAAGGCCGGAGCTGCTGCGTCAACGGCGGAGTCCAACAAACGGCGTAAATATGCAGGGCTCAGCAACACCTGCATATTTGAGCCGTTTGGAGTCGAGACCCTGGGACCGTGGGGACCAGGCACACACCGCGCATTCATAGGAGCTGGCCAAGCGGCTAAGAGATAGCTCTGGTGACCAGAGGGCCGGCAAGTTCCTCAGCCAGCGAATAAGCCTGGCCATACAAAGAGGAAATGCGGCCAGCCTTCTGGGCACAATGCCCATGGGCACCGAACTGGAACAAGTTTATTATTTGTAGTCCTTTACTTGTGATTGATATTATCTTATTTATGAATTTTATATTTTTGGGGTATTATATTATATTGATTCATTTTTAGGGTTCTGTACCCAAAGGATAATAACGGGACCCTATTACTAAGACTCCACTGCCCGTATGTCTGTCACTAGGCTGTATCTAATGAACCGTGATAGCTAGATAGTTCAAACTTCCATAGATGATGCATTTCTGTTGCCGCTATTGCAACAAATACTAAAACAGAATAAAATAAATACTTATTTAAGTGGGGAAATACAAGAAACGTGTTTTTTTGCGTTTTTTGCTCGATATTATAATATAGGCTGTATCTCATGAACCATGATAGCTAGACAGTTGAAATTATCACAGATGATGTATTCTATTATTAAAACTTCGATGTCCGTCTGTCTGTCACCAGGCTGTATCTCACGAACCGAGATAGCTAGACAGTTGATATTTTTATGGCCGCTATAACAACAAGTACTAAAAACAGAATTTAATAAATAATGAAATGGGGCTCCCATACAAAAAACGTGATTTTTTGCTGAATGGTGTACGGATAATAGTACGAAACCCTTCGTGCGCCAGTCCGACTCGCACTTGGCCGGTTTTATTTATCCTCCTTAACACAAAAAGCTAATTTATTTATTTATATAATTAGAACGGTCACATACATCAATAATACTAATTAAATTAACTATAGGTAAACTATAAAATAAATGTTGATAAACTTTCGCGATTTATACATATTATAAAATTATATATACTACGGGTCTTAATCGCATGAATAACTTAAGGTTTCGACCGTATTGCAACGCCCGGGCTGAATCTACCCGTGACCACGGTCATTAACTAAGTAAACTAGAGTTGACTAGTAAAGAGAAAAGTAATTTAATAGATGTCTTATAGAATTTTATAAGCTACGGGTCTTAATTGCGTAAATATTTTATTTTAGTTACTGTCTACTCGTGAACACGGCGTTGCAGTACGGAAACGTATGGCAATAAAACAAAGGTATTTAGCTTTAAAATTAAATATTTACGCGATTAAGACCCGTAGCTTATAAAATTCTATAATGTGTACAAATCGCGAAAGTTTACGAAAATATATTGCAAACCAAATAGATATCTATTTGTAGTAAATATATCTCCGACTAGCTGTCCCGCGCAACTTCGTATGCGTAATTTTTTCCCGTTTTTGCAACATTTCTCGTCGCTGCTCCGCTCCTATTAGTTGTAGCGCGATGTTATATAGCCCATAGCCTTCCTCGATAAATGGGCTATCCAATAAAAAAATATTTTTTCAAATCGGACCAGTAGTTCCTGAGATTAGCGCGTTTAAACAAACAAACAAACTCTTCCGCTTTATAATATTAGTATAGATAGGTAGGTACATTTTCTTTCTAATTAGAAAGCTAATTTACTCAATATATTTTTAGGTTTTACATTTTTACTTTCTCACTTACTAAGAGATCTATATTACCCTCACTTCAAAATATCTTTGCAGGAAGGTACTACCAATTGAATTTTGATAACTGCGTAGGAATTTTCGCAACCATGAATTATAACAAATAATACCTACATAAATTGCCTTTGAGTCAACAAGTATAACTGAAAAATATTCATTGAATTCAATCCTTTCTCGAATAACATTGGCAGGGGGGCGTTGGCGCATCATAAAGATCAATCAGACAATTGGGGCCGCCACGCATGTTGCGCAGGAGTGTCTCTCTCAATAGCTTCCGTTAAATGAACCGATCGGATCCCACTAGGCGAGGCACAATAACCTAAAATAATATTTTTTATGTTTCTATCATTTAAATTTCTATACTTTACTTGTAGAGTATGAAAATCCAGCGATCATAGTTTACATTCATAGTTTAGCTGGCTTGGTTTATTAGCACGTCGTCTCACTCGTGGAAAAACATTTTCGCCATACATTTTACATGACTCAAACAGAGCTATCGATTTAATAAGTACCGATATATAAAGATACTTTTCTACGCTGTTTTAGGCTGACTAATACATAGTGAAATAAACGATATCAAAAGATACCAATAGAGAGCAATAATACATTGCTAAATTCACTGGAAATGTACGAGTATTATTGGACTGATTATTCAGTGAGTCAGTCGTTCAGCAGTATTCCTTCTTACGTCGTTGGAAAGACCGAGTTAACAATTAAAGACGATTAATTTGACCTCAGTGCAATTAAGATAGTTGACAAAGACCCTAGCGGGTTTCTGTACTGTCCAGTTGCAATAATGTGTGAAGCAATAAATAAAAAAATGCCAATCTAACGTTTTCTTAAAATACCCATTAGTAAGTATTAAGAATACGAAAAGAGGTTGGATTCAATTAGTTAGGTAGTCAATAATATAGTAATTCACCTTTGAATTTAAACCAACTTATATGAAATTTGAAAGAGTTTAAACCCTGGAGAAGGCTACATTTATTTTAGTTGTTTTTTTTTTAGTTTTTTGGTTCTAGATATTCGTCGTTTGAAAAAAGGCGAAAAAAATGTATCTGGTGACAAACAACATGCCATTTATTTCTAGGAATATTGAACGCAGTAGCGAAGCCAGGTGCAGTGGGGGAGGGAATAAAAGAAATAAAAGTGACTGACTTCTCTCTGTCTAATGAAATTTCCCCCATTTAATATCCTGGATTGCACAGCGGCATCATACCAAAATCCTTTATCCACCATCGACTAAATAGTATAGTTCACAGTAAATAGGGTTTATCTAAAGGGTCTTTCAAATTGAGCGGGTCGATATTAATAATCTGTGGCGGCCATTTTGATTTGGCGGCATCTGTCAAATCTGTTTTTTCTTATTCAGTCACTGATGCCAAATCACTATGGCAAGTTACACGGTTGAGCAGCATGTGCAAATGATAAAACTTTACTATCAAAATGAGTGTTCGTTAGTGAAAACGTTGCGCGCATTGCGCCCATTTTACGGCAGACGCGGTGGCCCTTCAAAGTCTACTCTCCAACGATTGGTGACTAAATTCGAGACGACCGGTTCGGTAAACAACCAACCAACACCTTTACGTCAAAGGAACGCCAGATCGGCCGAGAACATCGCCGCTGTACGTGAGAGTGTTCAGGAGACTCCGAAGCAGTCGATTTCTCGCCGTGCACAAGAACTCGGCCTTTCGCAGACTTCAACTTGGAGAATTTTGCGTCGGGACTTGGGTCTGCATCCATACAAGATCCAACTGACCCAGGAGCTCAAAGTTAATGACCATAGACAACGCCGTGTGTTCGCTGAATGGGCGTCGGAACGCTTGGAAGAGGACCCCGATTTTGGCCAAAAATAATCTTTAGCGACGAGGCACATTTTTGGATGAATGGTTTTGTTAATAAGCAAAATTGCCGTATATGGGATGACCACAACCCACATGACATTCGACCGTTGCCCTGAAAGCCAACATAACGCAGGCCATCGCTCAGATTCAGCCGGATCTATGCAGCAGAGTCATTAAAAATTGGACCTCTCGGATTTGTGCCACCATGCGAAGCCGCGGCGGACATTTGAACGATGTCATATTTCATGCATAATGGCATAAACGGGCCTTTCAAATAAAAAATAAATTTCGTTAATATCTCACACACATCTAGTTTTATTCAATTTTAACATCGACCCGTCTTTGTTGAAAGACCCTTTAGATACCTATTAAGCAGGTTGGCGCAAACATGTATCGCAAAAGCATGAACTTATTTCGATAACTAAATAGTTCACGTTCACGTTAATTTCCATTCTTCACCTTGGAGATCTTTATCTCTAACCACGCCAAATTATAACAAAACCTGTTATCTCGCTATCTTTATAGACAAAACGCTATCACTGTACACTCCTCCATAGAATATTGACGAGAAATCTCCATTGCGTATGTAGGGCATGGTCAATTACTCCAAGATAAATGTCAGATTAAAAATCAGGTCATAATATTTATTTTATGCAACTAATGTGATAAACAAAGTGCAAGATTTGCCTGAAGGAGTTATCAGTAGTCATGTTAATTAACTTATAACTTACCTACTTACATACAGGTATAAGTATCTATCATTTACTAGCCACAGGCATATATTAGAATATTTCGGGAATTAATCGCGTGAAATAGTGTGAGAGCCAGAGTCCACCCGTGACTACGATTGGTGCAATTCGATCGAAACGTCGGGTAAATAAAAGGTTCGTACCTTTAAATATTTCACGCGATTAAGTCCCGATAATATTTTAATATGTGTAGAGTTAGGATTTTATACCCGAAGGGTGCCAAAGGATCTTTAATGCTAAGCCTTCGCCCCGTTCCTATCTGTTGATTTACACAGTCCATACAGACATTGATGGATGTAATTCTGCAAAAATCATCTTAGCATTAGCCGGTACCACACTTAAGAGAGTAGGTAACTTCCCAGAGAGCAATCGCTGCAATACAACATAGTGTTGATTCACTATGTTGGTTGACTTGCATTCATATTCCATATCTATATATTTTGGTTTGTAGGTCACACAAGCCACTATCTGAAAGTCTTTTGATGTGTGCTACATTATCATTAATTACTTTGTTTAAATACATGTTTATTCTATTTAACCTTAAGTAGTTACAATGACAGTACCAAGAATTTAACATGACTAATAAATACATAACATAACAATATTAAAAATGTAGGTTATTTGTAGTTGTCTACCCTACTTTTGATTTTTAAGGAAAATAACTCCATCTGTGTCGACAGATCATCGACGATTCAACCACAGATTAACCATTACCATTGGATAATCTGTCAGTGGATCATAGGAGTTTTAAATGCTTGAAATAAGGGACTGATAAGTAGGACTGAGTAGGACGTTTATTGGTTTTGTAGAGAGTAAAGCAAGTTCCCATGCCACAAAATCTGCAATCCAGTATTCTTTAGTGCCTTTAGTTATGTAGTATGAGCTAACAATCTCTCAGTAGGTAGTTACATGACCGTATGCGAGGACGGAGATATTTTTATTATAGTAACAAGTACCAATTTGTTAAACAACAAAAGACCCGGTGACTGGCGGTCAGGCGCGGTGTGTGACACTCCCGCGCACGGACGCGCCTCGCCGGCACATCACGAGGATGCCACCTATTATCAACTGCACCACACCATTATTGCATTACTTTAAAACCATCTAATCCCATATTATTTAACCTCAATTATTTTCATTATCTCTGCTGACATTAGTAAGAATAACCAACCTGTTTTACAATGTCACTATATGACGCGGGCAAATTACAGGTGTGTAGTGGAATGGTGTAGGTAGATACACAGAAAAAATGTTTTCAGGAAACCATTTCCGCGTTTGTCATTTGTAGAGTCATTGTAAAGCGAATAATAAAATGAGTAATTTACCTGATTACAGGTTTCGTCTACTTTTTGGAAGTCCCTTACCTACTTGTTATTTTCTTAGTTCATTTAATAACTAATACTTAGTCGTGCAATGTTCGTAGGAATACCTCATTACCTACCTTACATATCAACTTTAGTTTTCCTCAAACAGGCAATGTATCACCAGTGTTCCAAATGTTAGGCTTCACCAAATTCTACGCGGAGTCGAATAGCAGCCTACGTAATAAAATAAAAACGGAGAAATGATTGCAAACATTAGGTACTTATTATAAATTCCATAGCACTTGATCTCTTGATACGTTGGCTGATTGGGCATTGGCTTTGAACTACTATGACAATAGATTAATTTATAGTAACCACCTAGGACAACTATAACAAGGTTAAGTTCTGAGTTTAGAGTTCAGACCACCCGAACCAAATTCTACAAATAACCGAAGTCGTATAGGCAGGCGGGAGGTCGTATGCTTCTATCTTTTGGCAGCTATTTATAATTAAGCTAGATTAGGCGGCACCGGCAACAGCGCGCCTGAATGTTTCGAAGCTAAATTATTAAATTAAAGCGTCTTTTAGACGGTTGGAAACAAACGTACAAACCAAGGTGACCTAGCTTGTTTCCAACAGCTGTTGCAAACCAAGTACCAAGTAATTTGGTTTACAACATCCGTCTACACAGTTGGAAACCAGCAAGGTCACCTTAGCGGGAAGGCTTGTTTCCAACCGTCTGGAAGACGCTTTAGCTTAAATTTTAGGAGCCAAGGGGGTCAACAGGAAAATTGAGACTGTACCGGTGTGTTTTGACAGGCAATTGCCCCCCCAGCGACGGCGCTGGTGGCTGGTGTACCAGTGTTGAACCCCCCCCCCCCCTTCCCTACGTGCGAGCGGCTCACTATTGGTGGTTTGGGTCACATATTGCCGCCCCCCCCCCTAAACAATGTTCTAGATCCGCGTCTGGATTAATTACAAATTGTTTATTGCTAATACGTAGATACGTGGCGCTTTGCATGTCTCATGTATCCGGGGCAAAGGCCTAGATACTGTAATCCTTATCGTGTCACGGGACCTTAATTGCTAATACTATTTGAGCTCACGATAATCGCAACATCGCAAGCGACTTTAGATTGGTAGGTATAACAAGAACAGCTGCCTACCTATTTAAAATGATGTTTGTTTATGTGTAGTGTCATGTCATAGCTACTCGAAAGTCGAACAATTATAAGAAAATATCTAAGTACCTACCTACTTAATACTGATTAATATCAATTTAATAAGGAAAGTGACTTAGAATACCTAAACACTGTTCACTGTTTTTAACAACTAACCTGCAAAGAGATTATACCTCAGACTTGACTAAGTCCACAAGACCTTTTTTTTAAATGACTAGCAATGTATGGGATTGTGGGTCCTACATTACTAGCAACCCTGTTAACTGTTAGGAGTGGGTTTTTTCCGTCGGTAGTATAATGGGTAGGATCTCGGTTACCTTATTTGGCTATCGGTTCAGGCACCTATTTACATAAATGTAATTTGATAGGTAGTAACTATAAAAAAAAGTAAAAGTATAAACCATGTCTGCTAGAGCCGGATCTAGGCGGGGCAAGGCCCCGGTTGCCACATTTAAGAGGCGCTACAAACTGCTATGTTTGACAAATGCTATGAAAGAGTGCCCAATCAAGTGAAATTATTTGCACGCGCCCCCCACCGTCCGCGTCCCTTCGTAGCGCTAGGCACCTACTCATAATGGCGGTATTGGGTGAAACGGAATGCGACCTTTCCCCTCCCCCATCGTAAGCATGTTCTCCGAAGGTTAAGGGCTCTATCATCAAGTTTTTGCCCTGCCTCGGAATAATTCTAAATCCTGCACTACTTTCTGTAAGATCTGGTGTGAAGTCGCAAAATCAAACTCATCTGCCATTTTAAAAAGCAATAGTTTTTAAAACCGAACAGTAATTCAGGTTCAGGTTACCTAAATTACTTTGACGAGCTTGATTTGTTAGGCGGAAAATCGTGTAAATCACAAAGATAATGCTTGACATTCGACATGCATAATATGAAAACCACTCGTACAATTAATGTTGGTCTTATCAACATTGTCCCTATCTGTCCTATTTTATCGCGTCGACTGTAAGATATACAGACCTAAGTACATTATGTACAGACCTGCTTGCTGCTTGTGAATAGTTTTCGTAACACATGTAGCAACCTAGAACACGGTCACATCATTCGTATGCAATGCACTACTTTTAAAACAAATATTGGTGTAATATTTGTATACCTACTTGAGTTGGTTTAGTTGTACCTACATACAGTCGCATACAAAATACACAAAAAGTATCCATTTATTTCATAAACTCCTTTTTCTTATTCTTTATTTACATTCAGTCAAAAAGTATAGGGAATGGATGATTAGTTTATGGTTCGAAATTAAATTTTCGTTTTTTTTTTGTTGTTGTTGCTAGATTGGCCTAAGTAGGTAACTGTTTTTAAATTTGGCGTGGAGTTTGAGTTGCATCTGTTATTTAGTTATACTGTGCTGTTTTTTGATTTCTGAATTTGCCAATTTTCTTATTTGCCAGTTTCACTAAGTTGTCAATTTCCCTGTTAAATTGGTTTCCTGGTTCACAAGTTTCCTTGTTCGTCAGTTAGTTTAGATTGTCAGTTTTGCTATTTTGTCATGTTCCTAATCCGTTACTTTCCTTGTTAGCAAGTTTTCTTGTTCGTCAGTTAGTTTAGATTGTATTTTACTACTCCATCGTGTCAGGTCATTTATTAATACAAATACCTATGACACGATTACATAAGTACAGAAAACTAATTACAGCGTTTGTTTTTATCACTTACAGGCGTTAACAAGGAGGTTGAATGTGTTTAGCGTTTAATACTTGGGGCAAGTTTTTTTTTTCAGGTGGCTTGAAACTTCGTACAAAAACACTTTGTTAGTTTCTTTGCGTTGTTATTTTGCTTGACGGAAAAATATATACCTATCGTTGAATTTACCATTTGACATTATATAAGTATGTGTCATATTAATTTAATGCTTTACGTTGTACATGAGGTCTTAAGAATACAGTAGGTATGTCGTGTTAATTTAGACGTATCAAAAATATCTTTATGGAATCGTGCAAAATTAATGCAAAAAAAAACTTGTTGAATACCTAGAGCACAGATAGTATAATACTATACTAGTTAGTCCTAGAGTAACTGAGGAATGGGTAAATCGTTCGGTAAAGCGAGGTTGACAAAGAACGAAATACCGGATCGTAATCCTGGCAATTTCACGAAACTGCCATCCTAGCAAAACTAGCGAAGGAGCAAACTGAAGAATCAGGAAAATGCCTAACTACCGAAATTATCATCCTACCAAAACTGTCTAATAATTAAACTGCTGAATTAGTGAAATTGACGAGCGGATGTAATACCTACATACCAACAACATCCAATAGGTATAATATAATAATACGTAGTTTAAGAATTAGCACACTAACAGTGTTGATAAAAATATATAACAAAAAATATTTAATGCTTAACTAAGTAATTGAAAAATCGCGATTTTTTTTCTGACCGCTGATGATCTTAATTTTCATATTTAATGTGTTTATATACTTTTTTTTTGTTTAGACGGGCTTGACTTGCGCAAGCCTGAGGCCCTGTTTTCAGTCGTCTTTTCACCCCTCTGGAAAAATTATAAATATTGGTTCTATAGTTATGGGAGTAGTACATTTTTATAGTAAATTTTCTCCTTTTTTTAAATCTTTTATCAAATTCGCAACAACTTAAGTATTTAGTTATTAGGGAGACATTTGTAAAAAAGAAAACTACATTTTTATTTTTCAATTCATTGTTTATAACGTCTCCAATTTTTGCGAGCGGAACTTGTTTTTTTTTTTAATGACAACTTATTCTTATTTATTTAATACTTAAAAAAGAGGAGACTGCTAAAAACATTACCCTTCCTTTTTCTTTTTCGCCGTAGTCGGGTTAAAAGTTGACCCTATAAGCATTTGTTGATAAGACTAATAAACATTATAATGTTGCTTAATGTAATGTTACATTCGTCGTCTCGCATGAGTCCCACAAGTAACAACATTTTATTGCAACTATCAATCAATTTTAATGCACTTATCTTCATTGGTGATCGTTATTCAAGCGCTGGTTCAGTGATTTCAAAGAGTAGGGACCGGACCGACCCTTAAACAGAACAATAGGCACCTACCTTCCTACGGGATTAAACTATGTAATTTATTCATGTAACTACTTACTATATTACTTATCAATGGGACGTAGAATTATGGATTGCGAAGTGGTTGTGAACGTAAGCCCATATTATTATATCACCATCCTGGGTCGGACCTACGGACCTATAGATACCTACTCGTGTTCGAGGGGCGCCAAATGCTTCACAGTACATTATTATTCGAGTAAACACAGGACATTATCAAGTTTTTGCCTGTCTTCCTGCACTGTCACCACCATAATAGTTGGGTCGTTCGTCATTCGAGACCGGGATCGCGGTCCCAAAAAGCGAATTGAATTTAATAATTTATTTTTATTCGTCATATGGGACCACATATAAAAACAAAAAGTTCTTGTCGCAGAAATGTACAGTTGACACAAAAAATAAAGGATCATCAAAATAAAATTAATATAATAAATCAACAAAATATTTATTTTAAAGAAATTACAGCACCTATCACACAAAAAACAGTCTTTGATTAAAAACAGTATATGATGTTAGGTATACGTAAATAATCACAGCTTTAATTAAATGTTTTCGGTTATTACTTACTTGTTAACTTAAATCTACATAATTTCACATGAATACCTATCACCTTTATGTATATTAAACAAAAGTATTGTTAATATATACTAAAATCATGTTAAATATAATAAATATGTTAAATATAATATAATAATATATATATATATATTCAGTACTACGATATTATAGTAGTGACTGTGTATCAGAATTTCTTTCTATATTTTTTTAAACATTCCTTCATTTCAGAGTCTATTAGCTTCTCTGATGCAGTTTTTATAAAAATGGATGTGGTTATCACTTAAGTAAATAATTGTTGCATTCCATATTTTGCCCTATCTGATCCATCTTTGTTATTCTTCTTGTCTAAATATTCATAATTGACAGTACAAAGGACACCATTCTCAATTTCGAATTATGAATTATTTCTGTTCTTTTTGATGTTGGGGATTGATTTCCACCCATACTGGACTACTGGTAATAGCTAAAATAAATAAAACGAATAAATTAGTGACATTGAATAAATCGATTATTAGGTAACTAAAGTAAAAAAACTATTTGTATTGTATATGCAGAATACTACGGGAACGGGATATATATTCCGGTAGTCGCTGCGACCTAAAAGATCTATTGTGACGGCTCTTTCTTCCATAAAGGATATCTCCAAGGTTTGGTCTGACCATGAAGTCGACTATGTATCTTGGTGTAGTGGCCTTAATATGCGTTACTTCAAAATATCATAAATCAATTCAATAAGAAACATTTTTCACATACTTTTATGTACTAACAGTAAACACTTTTTTTTTATTTAAAATATATTTAGAAAATAATATATTAAATATGTAATGCAATTAAACTCACTTTCTTTAAATATATCACAATCCCACATAAGGTTTTTTAAACACATTATTTGTCATAGATATAGAACAGATAGTGTTCAAGACGAATAGCAAAAAACTGCATTCAAACTTAAACTCAAATATCTTTATTTCGTAAAACCAGTAAAAATGTCAAATTAATACATTCTAAAAAAATGATAAAATTATGATTGTTTGTAAAAAAAAACAACAAAATGAGGTTGTGGCAGTTCCAAGTGAACAAGAAGCAGAAGAAGAAGCATTTTTTTTAGATATTGTCGTTCGTAAAAGTCGTTGCCATTTTAAGGGGATGTGTAATGCCAATAAAAAATAGTCAACTTTATGCGAGTATGTATGTACCTATGAGAGAGATACCGCAACTAATAATTATATAATTTAAATTATGTTTTTAAAGCTAACTCCCGCATTAGGGTACAAAAGCCCTGTGTCGCGGGGGACTTTACAAAACAAACCTACAAGCCATGGACAATGGATCACACAAATTGGTGTTCCCTGTGGGAATCGAACCCACGACCTCTGGCTTAGCAATCAAGGCCACTGACTACTAGACCAACGCAGAAAGTGATTCTGTGAAAATTTAACTAATATTCCCCTTTATTAATTTTTTTTTCGAGAATATATTGCATGCTTTCTTTTTTGACAACTGTACTTTTAAAAGAAAAGGTATTTCTTTATTTGTTTATAACAATTACATTCTATTCGCTTTTTGGAAACGCGGTCCCGGTCCCAAATGACGAACGACCGAATGAAAGAAGGTGAATGATAAAAACCGGGCAAGAGCATGTCAGATAATGCTCAGTGTAGGGTTCAGGAACCGTTGCCGTATGAAAAAAACCGATTTGAATAATTGCACCAGCAGAGGAGCGTATGTTCATGGCGCTTACGCCCTTTTGTTGAGAGACGCAGTTTTTCGACAATAACGTAATGACGGTATATCCGATCGAAATAATTTAAGTATAAAGTATTTGTTAAGCGCTACCTTTGTGAGTTTTTTAGAACTTTCGGAGCGATTGTTTCCAAAAATATTTACTTAATAAAAAAAAAGTATTAGAAGCCTTAAAATGTCTTTAAAAGACCTGTCGAATGATGTGCCCCATGTTGATATATACTCATTTTTTTTTCAGCTTCTTAAAAATATTTATTTTTATTATATAGCTACCAAACAAAGTAGCGGCTACTACAAGACACCTTTTCACCAAATTTAATCACTTTTTATTGGGTAGTCTTTGAGTGTAATGCCTGTGACATTTGGATGGACAGACAGGCGAACATGACGAAACTATAAGGGTTCTGTTTTTGCTATTTTGGCTACGGAACCCTAAAAAGGATTGACCCTTTGCCTGTGTAGGTAAAGGTGCATTTTTTTCACGGGATCCGAACGCGCATTTTGTCTAGGTATTATGAATTGTAAATCAGTTGCCTTAATAGTTAAGCTTAAATACTTAAGTTTGTATTATTATAAGAATAGAACAAAACAAAAAATAGGTTTCAATATTTCCAATACTCGTTTAAATAATATCCATCTATGAAATCTTACTGGTTAGATGTGACTATGTAACCAAACGCGTGTCAGAAAAGAGAGGAGGATTTAAACTACTCACTCATACCTCAAACATTCTATAGAAACGTGCGATGCACCACAGCTAAGGGCAAGCGAACTGATAAGTCTGATAACCCGTATTTACAGTGAAAATGTAAATATAACCAGTCCCTGTCTCCTGACCTGACGACCCCATCCACCAGATGAGGACAAAGGCCGTATCTGTCTTATACAAGGACCTTATCTGCTCATTACTATCACGATGCCGAGCTGCTTCATTCGTAAACAATATTATGCAAATGGATAAGTTTTTATCTATATAAAATAAATAAATAGATAATGTAATGTAGGTATGTATATTTTAATGTTAAATTGGTATACCTATCTATCACTTTTTAGTTTTTGTTCTTGATGTTACAACAGATTTACACTCGTTGTAGGCACCGCTATAAATACTGATATTGTTTATACATATGTGTGTACCTCTATGGCTCTACCCATCGCTATTTTTCTGATTTGTACAAAATTATTGTAGACAGTTACTAAACTAAATGTTATTATTGTACTTATTGGGACACTTGAGATAATATTGATCGTAGTTATCGTATTCAATGTTGGTTGAGTTTTTACGGGGTCTAAGCAGCTATGTAGATATTATGGTCTACTCGTCATAAATTTGTCGCATTTCATCCAAATCTACCAATTGATATTTCACAAACGATGAGAAAGCTTGATCTTAGACGATGAAACATTCTCATTTCTTTCTATGAGTATTGCTTTTATTGTACTTTTTATTGCCATAAATAAACTCAATTACCTACCTATTAGGTAATTATTATAAAACGTTCACCTACCTACAAAGTACAATTTAAGTACACAAGTCCTAGTGCACAAGTTTTCGATTATAATTTTACAAATTGGAGTCCTACGTCGTTGTATCAGTGACACATGGCTATTGTTGATAACGAGAAGATATTGATGCCAATAACATTAGGCGGGCCTTTGTTTTAATCACATACTTTCATCCATTACGTTTGTTTTGTACTTGTACGTACTTCACAATATTTATTATATCTTCATTCGTCGGTTGAAGGGTCCTTGACGCAGTGGCAATAAGCAGGTCGATAGGAGAAGCAATGTTGATGCTATTCATAATGACCGCCTTGGAGGTGTCGCAGGAATGTTTAGTTACCACTATTTCTCATGCTTGCCAAGCATAAGGGTTCGATTTGATTCGGAATAGATTTTAGAGCTTTAGTAAGCATGAGTCATAAGTCGTTGGTCCAGAACCTAATCTCTGTCGGATAGGTATAAATAGTTAGCTCAGGTCGCGGGTCTGCTATCCTAAAGTACAATGACTCACTCATGGGCGTACCCAGGATCATTGGGAGTGGGGTTTGGTCGTACAATTGACTAAACACCGTCCAAACGTGTTTCTGTCTGCACCAGCCTTTTTGCAATTTCTGAGGGGGCGGGATGTTTCAACTCCCAAGTCCCCCTCTGCCTGGGTACAACAACCCATGGAATCACTTGAGAGTGAAGAAATAAAGACCTTAATGCATGATGCTTCGGTGGCGCGGTGGGAGTCTGTACGACTGCTGCGCAAGAGTTCGTGGGTTCGATTCCCAAAGGGGCAAATTCTTGTTCTCGGAACACGAATCTGCTCATTTGGGAATCGTAGCCGGGTGTATAAAGGTGTTTTATAAAGTCCGCCGCGACACAAGGCTTGTACCTTACTGCAACAGTTATTTATTTAAAAAACATCAACGCGGGTTTTAACTTTTCAGATCTATTCTGTCAATATCTACTCACTCTTTCAAAAACCCCACACCAAAAAGAATGCTTAGGATGGAGCCTAAAAAACATTGCTTTTACAAATACCTACCAACATAATTATGTATAGTCAGTCTAAGAATAGTACCACCCCATCTCTTCCCGTGGGTGTCGTCAAGGCGACTAAGGGATTTCACTCCGGAGGACGGGCAGCAGCGTCCTCTGCGTACTTAAAGCCTTACTGCGATCGCCAACCCGCTCGCCAAGTGTGGCGATTATGGCAATTACCCCCAGGATCTACTGGGGAGACCCGTGCCCAGCAGTGGGCCATCATATGGGTTGATATGAGTCGTTGATTATGTTGCATGTACCCACCTGAATATTCTTTTATTATTTTTTCAGATTTAAGAAGATATTGTTCGTGGTATCGATCCTGTTTGTGTCAAACACATGGACAAAAGAGATGATAGAATTTGAGGCGCTCGGCGCTCGCGCCACACACTGCACCTACGAATATGCTTACGACATGTACGGGGCCCGTTGTGTTGGACTACAGCTAGGGAAGATTCCTAAACTTAGAAGTGGAGTTGAGGTAACTATTTCTTTATAATAACTTAGATTTTAGTACAGTTAGACACGTAGTGCCAAAGTTAGGTTAGAGCAAGATCAAATTTTGGCGCCATATATTGGTCAAGTGTGACTTGCAAGGGGGTACCTCATGCGATGTAGGCCCAAGGTTCCATATCCGGAGAACGCTTTAGGCGCCCCGGACTTATGTGTAAGTCTTAGTAGGTACCTACCTACTTTATTTTTTAATTATTTACAAGTTCACAAGAGTAAAGACCAAAATTAATAAAAAAAAAATAATATTATGTAAAGAAGCCACGGACGGAAGATTATTAGTAGGTATATTACAAATCACCCTGTAAATACAAACAATTATTAATCCCTCCTTACTCAACTATATTGCACAATATTCAAATATTCCAATAACAGACATATTAGACAATTCTTTAAATTTGTAACTATTTTTTAATGAGTATACATACACCTTCGCGGTTTTTGTTGCTTTCTTGAATAACACGATGCAAGCTTGAAAGATGGCAGGTTAGTTAGCGATGCTTGTCCGGTCTTCACAAAATGTCCTGTTAAACATAATATTACATCAACATCAATATTTTGACTAGTGCGTAAATATTGTACATGTAGCGTTAGTATAATCGAATTGTTTCATTTAACTTAGCACCTGAGCAACATATATTTAAAACTTGCTGATTTGTGTGACTAGGTACCTACTTACTAAATTAACAAAACCTACGAGTACACCTATTTTATCAGAGAAGATTTAACTTACCTACCTATGTCATCCGATGGCTTCACCGATACATAAGTACTATGACTACTGTTTAAAGACGGTATTGAAAATGTACGTTTCATAACTTACTGATTTTGGAATACCTCCTTGATTTCCTATGATGCAAGGGAGCGTACAACCATCTTTCGCTCCAAGCCAACCTCACCTGCACGCGGTACATCTGCTGTATAACGAACGAGGCTCTGGCGACCGACTGGTGGAGGTATAACCATCCCAAATTCAAGGCGTAGCTAAAGTAACTAGTCAGTGATGACTCATGCGAGAGCTACGCCCTGCAATCGCCAACCCGCCTGCCCAGCGTGGCGATTATGGGCATTACTCCCTAATGCACGAAGCACAAAAACCACGGCCCCCAGTTCTCGGCAGTCACGCTATTCCTGGAGATGGTGGCGTCCACGGTAACGGCGTGGCGGGGTTTGCTAAGAATCTCCGGGCTACGAAAGGCCACCACAACCGACTGACCCTGGCTACGTATAACGGACGCATGCTACGGCTAGACTCGCATCTGGCACAACTTGAGGTGGATCTTGGGAAGATTAGGTGGCATATCCTCGGGTTAAGTTAAGTCCGAATAGAGGGAGAGGACACCATAACCCTCGAGTCGGGCCACCTTATGTACTTTCGTGAGGTAGACAAATAATCCCAAGGTAATGTTGGGTTTCTGGTAAATAAGTCCCTTTCTGACAATGTGTGGAAATGTCAAGCGTGTCGAACAGGGTAGTGCACCTCATTATCAAGCTCACCGAGAGATATAGCCTCAAGGTGGTGCAAGTGTACGCACCGACCTCGGCACATCCAGACGACGAAGTGGAAGATATGTTCGATTACATATCGAGGGCCCTCCACTCCACCACCTACTAAGACCCACTACAACGTTGTTATGGGGGACTTCAACGCTAAAGTGGGAGTACAAAAATTGCAGCGAATTGGTAGTAGGATCCCATGGATTTGGAAGCAGAAATCATAGTGATGAACTGCTTATTCAAGAAACAGCCCCAAAAGAAGTAGACGTGGCAAAGCCCCCCCGTCATCAATAGGTTTAATACCGGCAGTGATCACCGACTTGTCCGAGGCTTTCTGAATATCGATTTCAAGGCGGAACGTGCCCGTCAGATGAGGTCCAGGCTTCGACCTACTTTGCTCCAAACCATGATAGGATCCGAAGCGTTCCAGTCAAACTTGGATAACCGATTTGCTGCCATGGAAACCACAGCAGACGTAAACCAGAAGCTCGTAAATGTGGTTCGGATACTCAGGGAAGAAGGTACGAGATTTTGTGAAATGCAGCGTAAGGACAAGAAGAAACGACGTGAAAACCCACCCGTCCTTTCGTACAAAAAGCGCGCTCTAAACCAAGAGATCAATAAGCTTATACGTCACGACCTTCGGCGCTCCAACACTCTCACGATTAAAAGAGCGATCGAGCAGAACCGGGGGTAAAAATTTCGGCGCGGATATGGCACCATAGACCACATCCGCACCAAAGACCCAATAGTATAATCAGCCCCTGTGTCTAGCATTCGTGGACTATGAGAAGGCCTTTGACTCGATTGAAATCTGGTCCGTTCTGGAGTTCCTGCAGCGATGCCAAGTAGATTGGCGATATATCCAAGTGATGAGATGTCTCTACGAAGCCGCCACCATGTCCGTCCAAGTACAGAATCAGCAAACAAAATCTATACCATTGCATCGAGGAGTGAGGCAAGTTATTTCCCCGAAATTGTTCACAAATGCAATGGAGGATATGTTCAAGACGCTGCACTGGAAAGGGCGGGGCATCAACATCGATGGTGAATACCGTAATATCGTCAACATGGCAGAAACGCTGCAGGACCTACAACAGATGCTGAATGACCTGGCTAACTCCTTTGTACGCATCGACCTACGGATGAACTTTGATAAAACCAAGGTCATGTTTAATGAACATGTGCTACCGGAACCGATAGCGATGCACGGCGCCGTTCTCGAAGTTGTTCAAAAATATGTGTACCTCGGGCAGTCATTGCAGTTAGGTAGAAACAACTTCGAGGACGAGGTGAACAAGAGAATTTGGTTGGGTTGGGCAGCGTCTGGGAAGTTACGTCAAGTCTTCTCATCGTCGATCCTTAAGGCTAAAGTCTTTAATCCGAGAGCCGAAACGTGGACACTAACGGCACAGCTGGTCCACAAGTTCAAAGTCGCTCAGCGGGCTATGGAAAGTCTATGCTCGGAGTTTCTCTTAGGGACAAAATCAGAAATGAGGTGATTCGGCAGAGAACCAAAGTTATCGACATAGCCTACAGGATTAGCAAGCTGAAGTGGCAGTGGACTGGCCATATTAGCCGAAGAACCGACAACCGTTGGGGTAAACGAGTTCTTGAGTGACCGCGTCTCGGTAGACGTAGTATAGGATGCCCTAAGGCTAGGTGGAGTGATGATCTACGCAAAACGGCTGGCAGGAGCTGGATGCGAGAAGCCGAGGATAGAACGAAGTGGCGTGCAATTGGAGAAGCCTATGTCCAGCAGTGGACTGCGATAGGCATATAATGATCCCTATGATTATCAATATAAACAATGGATTTCTTAGAATTATTTTTACCTTTAGTAGTACTTCATTAATGTGTTATGAGCTTTATTCAGGCTAGCCCCGAGTTTGTTCTCCGAACCCTCCTTTCGTCCTAAGGACGGGCCGGCCCTGGACATACGTATAACTTACTAGCTGTCCCGCGCAACTTCGTATGCGTACATTTTCCCCGTCTTTGCAACATTTTTCAATACTGCTCCGCTCCTATTGATCGTAGCGTGATGTTATATATAGCCTATGGCCTTCCTCGATAAATGGGCTACCCAACAAAGAAATATTTTTTCAATTCGGACCAGTATTGCAGTAGTTCCTGAGATTGCCCCGTTCAAACAAACAAACTCTTCGGCTTTATAATATTAGTTTAAATAACACACCTGTTTTTGCATCGGGGCTTAAAAAATAAACAATAGGTAGGTAGATGAAAGGAGACTTGCATATTTTAGAAAATAAGAACATATAAGAATTTTGCTTTCAACTAACATGTATTAGTTGAGAGCTGAATTGAGCCTGGATCATATTGTTAGAAATTAGATATTAATAAATTGACGAGAGACAAAAATGGTTCTCGCTTGGCTCAGTATTTAGCGAACTCGCGAAATGACAGGGTTTCGCTGGTATTCTCCTAGGTGACAGCATGAACATTAATCCGTCAGTAGCCAACAGTAAATTAAAGTTAGCGTACTTATTTATTCGAATCCGTTCATTGGATTGGGACGCAATATCACAGACAGAAATACAGATTAGTTAGGTACACGAGATTACGTAAGATATTACCTATTTAGATACCTAATTAAGTACTAAGCATTAAGTGCCTGTGTTTGAAGTCGAAATTTGAAACATATGTAAAATTTAAATATATAGGAATGGTGTATAGATACTCTGAATCCTTTGCTGAGGCTAGGTAGATGTACCTAAGCATATGTGGCTAAATAAAACGTTCAGCGTCTGCCTACTTCTATCTTACTTACTCGCAGTATGACTTAACCTTTAACACTGATAGTAGATAAGTCGCATCACAGTAAACAGAGTCAATAAATTAATTTAATTCATCATTTGACTTGACGGCAGTGCCGGATCTAGGGTTATTTCGAGGCAGGGCAAAAATTTGACGATAGCGTCCTTCCCCTTCGCGGAGCGTTCTCCGTGGTTACGATCGCGATGGGGCGATGGGGTGCAAATCATTTCACCATTTTCAATTTGGCGCGTGCCCCGGTTTCCCTCTCTCCCCCTAGATCCGACCCTGGTTGACGCCTGTTATTGCAATATACTGCAGCACAGATGTAGATGATGTATGTAGTACCTACTTACTAAAGTAGACGTGATCTACTTCTAGTAGGTAGGTACTTTAAAGCTACTTATGAAGGTTCCTAACCTACCAAAAATAGAGGTAGGTAAGTATGGGCACGGATAATATAATACTATACTAGTAGTAAGGGTGTGCTGTGTGATATTTTATAGTCATCACAAATTTACAAATTTGACGGTACAAGAAGCCTGCGTCGGTGGCGCAGTGGGAGTGTCCGACTGCTCCGCAATAGGTTGTGGGTTCGATTCCCACTCGGGACACCTCTTTGTCTGATCCACATGTTTGTAGGGTCCCCGCAACGCAGGATTTTTTCCCTAGGGCAAGAGTTGTTTATAGTACATTTTGATAAGTTGAAAATTACAGCCGAGGCGATATTGCCAGCCCGAGCCATAGGCAAGGGCTACAAGAAAGCAGAGCCTGTAATTATCAAACCGCACGTATGTCATACGACGTAAATAACATATTTGCGAGAAAATAAATAAAAAAACAATACAGGGAAAAGAAAAAGCGCGCGGAATATTTTTTAGTTGTTAACAAATTAGAGATGCGAGCATCAGCGCTTTTTTTTAAGGCAAAGGCACAAAAACAGCCAGTATTACTAATAAAGTAAATTAGTATTTTTGTGTTTTGTTACAGATAAATGGTTGTAATTTATGGTCAATATTAATTAAATTAAAGAATTAAATATTTATTTATTATATTTTATCTCCCAAAGCTAATTTTATTCATAAAATGTTTACTTTTCTGACATAAAAACTCTTAGATAAGATTTAAAAAAGTACCGTGCCTTTTAGACGGAGCATCTTGACAAACCGTGCGTTTTACATTACAATAACCGATATTGAAATTGGTGAAATAAGAGACCCGCAAATGTGTCATAAAAATAATTACATACATTTTTAATATATTATTAACGGGAGGTTAATAATATATTAAAAATTAATGTAATTATTATGCTCGTGACTTCTTTACGTTACACCAAATGAACCCATTACTACCTACCACGTTTATAACGTTCACAATTTGGATAATAGGATCTTTTTATGTTATGAAGATTAAGAGATAGGTATGTAGATAAAAAAATAGCGATAAAAATGAAAAGCAGATTCGCAATTACTCCCTACTGTACAAGTTGTATCAAAACTATGCCAAATATTGTAGATAGAACATTTTAAATAATTGCCAGTCTGAACCGGGACTCGAACCCGCCTAATATGAAAAAACATCATTCTGTATTTTTATGACACCAATCTAAAGGGTCAGTCATAGGGATTATTATTTTTTAAATAACATAAAGTCAATATTTAAGGTAGGCAAGTACCTACTTACTTTCCCTCCGTGTGGCAAGGTTTTGGGACACCATGTATATTTAAAATATCGACATTAAGCAATGTATGGGTTAACAAGTATCTGCCTTTATCTAAGCTTTTACATGTACATTTTTGTTACAGATTCTCGACTTCAGTGACAATAAGCTAAGAGCTTTATATGCCGATATGATGTCCGACTACACCGGCTTAAAGTTCTTATATTTGGTGGATAATCGAATCTTTGAAATAGACGAGGACGCCTTGTCAGGATTCACCTACTTGCAGACGCTGGATCTTTCAAACAATGTTTTATTAAAAATGCCTAACTCTATACTTCAGTTACCTTCTCTAAGAAAATTGTATCTCAGGGGCAACCCTTTTCTGCACACAAGCAAGGAACTCGCAATAACGAGGCCTATTAAAGCACCATTGGAGCTCTTAGATATCTCCGATTGTAAGATCACAGAACTGCCGAAATGGGGGAGCCTTCCTCAGTTGATTTCTTACAACATCTCCCACAATCCGCTCACTGCCCTCGAAACGAATCACTTTTCGTCAATGTGCAGCCTCGAGAAGGTAGACTTAACAGAATCAACTGAAGATATGCCGCTGTGCAGTATGAGGTCGGCAGTGTTGTGGTTCCAGGCGAAGCGAGTTGCCTTCCAGTTAGAGGACTATTCTAAACTTAACTCCCAAGGTTAGTTACTACATATCTAGGTTTAATGTCTAAGAATAAAAAACCGCCTGAAGCACAATCTGAAAAGTATTTTATATTTTGAAGTCGGCTACAACTTTAAACTTTTTTTTATTATATTTCAGTTTTCGAGAACTGCCCTGCAGAAGATTTTGGAATCCATAATGCAACGTATCACAGATGTAAGGCTGATTATTTGCAGGTATGATATAAAAAATAACAGTAATAAATAGGTACCTCATACCTGCTTTATTAAATCAATCAGCCGGTATCGGTCCACTGCTGAACATAGGCCTCTACTAATTTACGCAACAACATCTGGTCCTCCACCTTCCGCATCCAATTAATTCCAGCGACCTTCTTTAGGTCGTTGGTACGTCTCGTCCTACCTTACGTTTACCGAGTCTCAGTCTCCACTCTAGAACTCGTTTGCTCCATCGGCCATCGGTCCTTCGGCAAATATGGCCAGCCCATTGCCACTTCAGCGTGCTTAACCTGCGGTAACTTTGGTTCTTTGTCGAACTCCAATTTGTGGACTAGCGCAACCGTAAGTGTCAACGTCTCGGCACCGTAGGTCATAACAGGTAGGACGCACTGGTTAAATACCTTGGTCTTCAGGCATTGCGGTAGAGACTCAACGAAGTTTGCTAAACGCTGCCCGACCCAATCGGATCCTCCTGTCGACTTATTTCTCGAAGTTGTTACTACCAAGCAAATGAAATAACCTGCCCTAAATAATTTATACAATATAACAACTTCGAGCATCGACTCGACACGACATGTTCATTAAACATGGTTTAGATTTTTTCCAAATTCGTGCAGAGACCAACACGTCTAGAGGCTTCACTTAAGCTGTACAGCATCCCGCTAAGCTGCTCCAGCGACTCCGCTACTATGACAATGTCGTCGGCAAAGCGAAGGTGCCAGAATACTCATCTCACCCTGTTCAGTCCAGTCCAGTGTGTTAAAGACGTAGTAGACAATGAAGAGTTTCGGGGATAATACATCCCCCTGTCCTACACCTCGGCGTAGCTCTATTGGTCTGGTATTGTGGTCCTGAATCTGGACGGTCATGGTGACGGTGTCATACAGATATCCATATATAAACAGGTACCTCGATATATCCGCGGCTATACAGCATCGTTGCAGAGCATCCAGAAATGCGAAAATTTCGATGGAGTCGAAGGCTTTCTCGTAGTCCTCAAAAGCCATACACAGCGGCTAATTGTACTCTTTGGTTATCTGAAAAATCTGCCGAACAGTACGCATCTTGTCTACGGTGCGAAGCCTTTTCGAAACCGCGGTTGGGGATAACTCTCGAGAACACCTTGCAGATGTGACTCAGGAGTGAGATAGGTCTGTAGTTCCTAAGCAAGATTTTATCACCTTTTTTGAAGAACAGAACGACCGCACTCTCGCTCCATCATCAACATCCGGAATGTCCTCGGTGTAGTGGGGCTCTGTGGTCGTCGAGGTTAAGTCCCGTTGGTTTAGCCATCCATGATGCGTACAGGTATCCATAAAAGCTCACGATTTCTTCGAGTATCTTGAACCATGAGGTCACGGTTTTACCATCCGCGGTGTGCAGTATCGTCAGATATGGTTTGCCAAACTGTTGTGCGAAAGCAATAGTGCCTCTATTTCGGGCAGTCGCAGTCTGGTTGTCGCGAGTATTGGAGCATCGGAGGTCACGTCGTCTCAGCTTCCTGATCTTCAGGTTTATAGCTCTCCTATATAAAGAAGACATCTGTGTGTGTCTCGTCTAACTTATGAGGGAAAGACGAGACCGTTTAGAGAGATTTTGCTCCTTATTTTTACGTTTTCCGGGAAACAACCTGGTTTTTTATGAAAAAAATACCCTATTTTTTATATCTAGGTACTTACATAGATAATACCTATACTTAATATTATCTACTTAAGTATGTAATTAAGGTTAAAATAATGTTAATCAATGTATCTACTATCAAATTTGTACGTATTATGTATTTTACTTGTGGTGCTACTTGACTATGAATGTAAGTAGGTATGTGAGGATTGTACCTACGTATGTAGAACATTATACAAATAGGTAGTAGGTAAGTGCATAAGTCAAATCGAAAACAGGGGATAATGTTCCCAGAGGTGGCACCTCTCCAAGCCGCTGAATGATTTTTGACTCTAGCGCCTACGAGATCACAAATGTAGATGGACCTTATGACATAAGGTCCATCTACATTTGTGATCTCGTATGTAACTGTACGTAAACGAGTAATACTTAGCTACCTACAGATATATTTTAATACGTTAATACTTTGTATGTGCCTGCTATATTTGTTCAAATGTTTCAGGTACAAAGCATAAAAACGTCACGGCGTACGTGGCTGACAATCGGAGGTGGACTTGCGGGTTTTCTCATCGGGTTTATATTGCTTCTGTACATCATGCACAGGCACAACGTTGCCCAAACCAAGACGAAAGCTGAGAAACTGAAACAGGCGACGCCAGCCCGCGATTCAGACAAGAATGCTACAGCAAATCTTCTAAGAAATGCTTCATAGTCTTCTTGTCTTACTGTCTAATAAACTTGTATGAAAGTGATTATCACACACGCACTTAGGGGGGCGTCCATAAATTACGTGAGGTGATTTTGGCAGATTTTGGAACCCCCTCCTCCACTGTAGTCAGATGTCGTGAGATTTGACTTGACCCGCTCCCCTCTCCATAATCTCACGTAGATTTCTCATTTGATTCAACACTGGTCAACTGTGAGTCGCTAGCATGGCTGGGTTGCAATGAGTGTCAAAATCGCTCAAAATATAAATGTGACAGTAACGCTGTCTATCTGTCACCTTTTCACGCTTAACCCCCTGAACGGATTTATATTAAATTTGATGAGGAAATAGTTTAAGACCCGGGGAAGGACATAGAATAGTTTATTTTGCGATAAGGGGTCCATAAATTACGTGAGGTGATTTTGGCAAACTTTGGACCCTCTCCCTCCCTCTGGTGGGAGGACGTATCGCGAGATTTGGCTTGACTCCTCCCTCTCCCTAATCTCGCGTAGATTTCACAGTCACCCCCCCCCCCCCCGCGCCGGCCCCTAAACACCTCACGTAATTAATGGATGCCCCCTAACCGATATCCAGTCGTGCGGAGCCAAACCAAATTTAATCCAGTTTTAGAAACCGGTTACTTCCGAATAAAAAAAAATATTTACCACATCCCCCCTCCCCCACATGAGATTTGGTGACATACGGCTTGACCCCCGTCCCTCTCTAAACACGTCATGAAATTAATGGACGCCCCCTTATTGCCTAATAAGTAATCCAGCTAGTCAATGATGTTAACAATCGGTACGAACATTGACCAGCTGGGCAATGTCCTGAAAAGGAAGCGGAGCCATGGGACCAATTAGGTTAGACAGGGACGTAGCTTGCCTTAGACGGGCCCCCCGACGACTAAGCAATTGAATCCCCTACTATCCGCGCGCCAGTGTTACTGCAAGAATCCATTACAAATTTGTCAGAGCGACTCACATACTTCTTTCACTGTTTGGGCTTTTAGGCACACACTTCAATACAGAGCCTATGTAATGCAAGCTACGCCTCTAAACCAATACTCCTCTCGAGTAGGTATTAATAAGAAAAATAATAAAGCAGGTCTCATTTCTGTGCTGACTAATAGCAATAAAATATTGTTTTAAAGCACAATAATTAATTTTAGTTTGTTGCCGTTAGTTATCTACGTAAGATTATTTAATATTGTATTTGTAAGTTTTTGTAGGTACCAGGGATGTTACGAATATTCGCATCCACTTCCGCCATAACAGAGCTTCCGCGTCAATCTGGACATAGGCATCCGCATCTGCATTAATCAATGTGAATTTTCATGCGGATGCAGATGTTTAATGGTGGCCCATTCATCGAGAAAAATTGCAGCTATATTACATTCATATAATATATACAATTTCTATCGACACCACCAGCCGGGGTTTAAAACGATTGTTTCGCACTAATTCCCCTTATTCATAATACCTTAGTAACAGTATTTTATCTAGAGAATATTTTGTCTTGTTCATTCTATTTTAAAATTAACAACAGAGACAAAGTTAGAAGTTGTTAACGTATTAAAACTAAACTCCGTACCGGCTGAACCAAGTCAATAACAAGTTTATTTATTTCAAATACTTTCATTAGTGAAGAACTAAATTGGAAAAAATCCCGGAAAATATGCAAAAATCTCATTTTGGATTGATATCCGTAGACAGAGACACGTAAGAGAGAGTGGCATTCGGGCAATAAAAACTACTATCTTATTTTTTTCGCGACTCTTACTAGTTGTGAATATTTTATTCTATTCCGCATCGATCTGGACAACTGCATTCGCATCCGTGGATGCCTGTCGTAAAAAAATCGCATTCGCATCCGCGGATGCCAAAAAATCTGCATCCGCAACATCCCTGGTAGGTTACCTATGTTGTCTAATCTCATATTTAGTTACTAGGTAAGCAATGAAGTTTTACGGATAAAAATGTGTAAAAAACATCTTTGTACCTATGTGTAGGTAAGATTAAAAAATCAGCACCGACGACGGTTAAAGTTACAGTTCCTGAAGTAAGTAGGTACCTAGCTCACGAAGACTTAGTGAGGTAAGATGAATGCATGCGATAGCGCCTGTAATACCGAGAATAGGTACTTACAGAAGGTAACCTTCATAAGTAGGTACCTACTTAAATTAAGCGGCGCACCCATAGACATCGTTCAGGAACATGAATCGGAGACCACATCGGTGTACTTTGTACGGAAGGCGTAGTACGACCCCCATTCCTCATCCGTGTGCGTACGTCAAGAGAGTTTTCTAGGTGGGTTGTCTTCTGTGGTCCCGGTATTTTGTGCTATATATCCCATAGTATGTAGATACGTAGGTAGGTAGACACATGCCTGCCTGTGACAGATGATATTACCAAATTTAATAGAAAAGAGAAACAAAAAAAGATTACTTACCAGGTTCTTTCCTTTGTGACTATTTCTTCTACAATAATTAATACCTAATGCTCATGAGCTAACTCGCTTAGCTCAGTGTTCTATAAGAGCCAGTGCACACGTATCGCTCTGTTGCCATTAAGGTAGAGAAGAGAAATGCGTGTGTGCGCCAGGGCGGTTAAGAGAAGTCATGAATAGAGCCCCCACTCATATTTTTGCTAATTCTCTTGTCCCTTCACTCCCTTAGTAGCATTTTTTTACTCCGTTTACACTGTAACGAATCACGAAGTCTTATAAGGCTGACTAGGTTTAATAAAGTGCTGTTGAAACATTGTCTACTCAATTAAGGTTTGTGAGCGTTGGAAAACTAATATGTTATAATATTTTCTGGAATGATATTGTGATCCAAAGATCAAGCGGTATCTATTACTGTAGGTACTTATGTGTTTGTTGTAGGTACATAATATAATTATGTTATCTGGTAAGTGGTACCTATCTAGAAATACGTTGTTGTTATTGAGATTCAAGGAACACTTATTGGGTTACGATTGTGTTAAGTGAAACCAAATCGTTTTTACATTTAAATATAATTTTATAGGCTCAATAGCCCTCTTTTGCCAAAGATTGTATTTATTTTTTTGCTTTTAATAACACACTGATAATATAGTTTGCTATTTTTAACAACAATTGTATTTGTGTAAGAGTCTAAGTTAAAATTCACTGTGATAAGTAATAAAATTGTTGCTAATACTATATGGTTTAGTTGTTTAATCAGAAACAAAAAAAATAAAACCCATTAGAATCCCATTTTTTTTTCCAAAAATGAATTATATTTATACAAAATTAACAAACTGAATTAAATCGTCACAAGCTAAAAATATGATGCATTAAATGCTATGTTGATTTCTGTAACGTTAAAACATCTCCAATTGAATCGTAATGTAAACTAAACAAATCAATAAAAAGAACAGCTGAATAAACACGAACAGTGGTTCCGTCAGTTGGCACATTCAAATGTCCTCGTCCAAGTCTGCCAGGACACATTATGAATGCCAGCTTTAGGATAATTCCGTTGAATGTTGTCCAAGTTTTGGGTAGTACGACATTTATTTCAGGTGTCTTTCTTTTCACTATCACTAATAGATTTGGTTGGTGGCTGTGTTTCTTTCTCCTTTGCCAGGCGTTGTTTACTAAATTTTCCCATTCCCGGCTGATAGATTACAAGGCTTGGACGATCCTGAAAAACAAAAAAAAATGCCATTTAAGTCTGTAAACAGAACAAGCAGGTGTCTTGGGCAGACTTTCCTGTGGCCGAAACTTTGGGAGACAGCAAATCTTAACAAAAGTCAGCAAAATATACAGGAGGTATTTATGGTAACGGAGAGCTGCACAATAACTTGAATAAGAACTATATAGTACACTAGCTGACCCGCGCAACTTCGTATGCGTCAATTTCCCCAATTTCTGTAACATTTTTCATTGCTGCTCCGCTCCTATTGATCGTAGCGTGATGTTTTATAGCCTATAGGCTTCCTCGATAAATGGGCTACAAAATAGAAAAATATTTTTTCAATTCGGACCCGTAGTTCCTGAGATTGCCGCGTTCAAACAAAGAAACAAACAAACTCTTCAGCTTTATAATATTAGTATAGAATAATATTTACATGTTTGAATAGAATAATTCGAATAAAGTTGTAAGTACAACAGAGTGCGATACGATTCAAAATATTATTTGAATTGGATAAACATGGTAGGTATTTATTTATCATGAGCTAGGTCGTTAGCTCTTAAAGACGTTGGGTAGTGCAGTTGGTGCCAAATGCCTCGTTCATCCCCCGTAGAAAATAAGGACGTAAAACGTATTTGGAAACGAGGTTTTTAGGGTTCCGTAGCCAAAATGGTACCCTTATAGTTTCGTCATGCCCGTCCGACTGTCTGTCTGTCCAGACAAAAAAAGTACACAATGTATATGGATGAAATTTGGAGTATAGGTGACTGGTATAAACCGCTACTTAGTTCTAGAGTTAAATAATAAAAATAAATATTTGTGGGCACCTTGTCATATATACATACATTGTAACAGAAGCTAAAAATTTTTTTTAGCAAACTACTTACTATCATTCGACAGGTAATTTAAAAACATTTTAAGGTTCTTAAAAAACTTTTTTAATGAAGTGAATAGTTTTGGAAATAATCACTTTGATTCCTTCATCAGCTAAAATTATTTTCAACATGATCAGTTAAACCGTCTTTGAGTTATTGGCGAAAAACTGCGCTTCTTGTATGTAGACAATTTCAGTAGAAACAGCAACGGAACCCTCATGGTCCGACATGCTCTTGTCCGATTTATCTTTCTATAGGTTAGTCTCATTCCTGAGCTATACCTAGCTAAGTTTTAATGTTCCAGACCGCCATATACACACAATTATCCAAATCACTCTAGTATATTTATTTGTTTTAAAAAGGATTAAATATTAGTTACTTCCGTTACAACGATTTTTTTAACTTGTAACCTAAGAAGTAGGTATTTTAAAAGAAATCTCTAAAAAGAAAATTTAAAATCAAAATTACACAGGCATAAACCTTTTAAATTTGCCGAGTGGTACCGGCTTAAGAATAATACCACCCCATCTCTTCCCGTGGATGTCGTCAAGACGACTAAGGGATTTCACACCAGAGGGCGGACAGCAGCATCTGCGCGATTAAAAGCCTTACTGCGATCGACAACCCGCTCACCAAGCGTAGCGATAATAGCAATTACCCCCAGGATCCATAATAAATAGGTTTTACTTAGAAGACCCGTGCCCTGCAGTTGGACATTGTATGGGTTGCTATGGTAAAACCTTTTATTAGGAAAATGGTCAACAAAAATTAGAACGCCCCGACTACGAAGGCACGAGGTAGAAGAAAAACCGTAAGGGGCTGTCATTTGCTGCCTTGTCACATAGACAAAAATATTTCAATTCAATTCTTTTTTAATTCATTGATCCTTTTCTGGTTGGACTTTTTTCAATTACATATTTCGTTTACATTGCCTCAGGTAGGCCTGATATGGAAAGCAAAAAATAACAGAAATGGCGTTAGCTTTCACGATGTGAACAACACGACGACGACGGTATTAGTATTTTAAAATATACACAATCTTGTATAGTAGAAACATGCATGTGGGTCATGGTGAAGGGCAATTATCATCACATATTGCCTCATCAATAGACAATGAATTGCATCAACACCCAAGGAGCCATGTATTTATTTTATACAAGGCACTATGGCGCAAATGAATATACACCCTAGCCCATGAACAATAAAGGCACAATTTAAAGTAATATTACCTTATTCCTAATTCTTCTTTCTGTACGACGATCACTATCACTTTTCTCTTTTTCTTCTGATTCTTCTCTATCACTAGATTTGGCTCTATCGTCAAGTGACTTCTGTCTTATCAAAAAAGACTCATCCTTCATTGAAACTTCGCCAGACTCCAAGCTACTTCTTCTCATTTTCGAAACGCCGATTGGCGTCATTATATTAAAAGTTTCATCATTGGAGTCTTTTAATTTTAAGTCTTTAGTGCTCTCCTCTAATTTCATTTTCCTATCCATACCATCTATAATTTTGGTGTAATCATCAGTTTTGACATGAGGCAGCTGTGTAAATGGTTTGATGTCATCATGATTCATTGATTTCACTTTGCTATCTGAAGCCATGATTTTGTTTATGACTGATTGTTTCTCAGACTTCACAAATTCACTCTGTTTGATTCGCTCCTTTCTTGTGTCACTATATTTTTTGCTCTTCTGTTCGCGAGGCGACTCCTTAAATTTGTCGCGTTTATCCTTTTTGAATCCCTTATCAGAGTCGTCTCCTTGCTCATCATCCTTAGTCGAATTTTCTTTTTTATCATTTTCATATTTTTTCTTCTTGTCGCCTAATATATTAATTCCAGCCTTGCGTTGCTCTCTATACGTTTTAGATTCAAAAACAGATCCATCTTTGTTATCTGACTTCACTTGATCATCCTTTCCATCAATTGTCTTCTCCCATTCTCTGGCTTTGATTTTTTTGACTTCACCATCGCCAGTGTCTTCCTCCTATAATAAATAAAATATGTTCTAATACAAACTTTATAATTCAGATTATATCACGGAAATAAGATGAAACAGGCTACAATCAGATACCTATTGGAATAAAAATACATAGTACCAAAGTAATAAAACGTATCAACACCCCCAACTCTTGTCAGGCAATTGGAGATATTGGAAATGTTTCTGGTTTCATGAAGCAAAAACTATGATTGGAAATTTTTATTAATGTTTTTAACTTAGCAGGGATGTTGATATGTGATACATACAAATAACATAATCTACAAATTCATGTTACAACAGCAAAAAGGACCTTGAAGCAAGTATCGCCACCACTTTTCTGACTACCTTCCGTTTCTTTTTTGTCACAAAATTTACCAGAGGTTAACGTAAAAGTGTTATGAGTTTTTGTTGAAAGAGCAGGGAAATGACTGTCCCAGTCAGAAACTGTACCAATGAACTCATCGGACCCATGGGTAATTTTCAATTCAGTTTTAACTACACCACACTTCGCTTTGCTTTTATGGTAAATTCTTTGCTCTCCATACCAAAAACTATCATTGTTATATTTGTGTTCACAGTAATCTGTATCATCGTTAAAGTTTTCTTCTTCAGATATATCACCAGGTTTCTAAATAAATAAAAGAAAATATTACGATAAGAAATTACTATCTGGTGTTTCTTAAATTACAGGTACTTTGTAGATGAAATCATCATTATCAAAGAGTTTTCAATGTAATATGGTGGAAACATCGGGCATTAAAATAGTTATTAAAATATTCACGCAATTGGGAGCCACTGTTTATTAAATTGTATAATTTGTACAAATTGGGAAAGTTTACCAACATTTTAATCATCATCAGCCTCTGTCAAATTAGAACATTTAAAATGGGTATAGGTATCCTTCCTTATAACACAACTTTTTAAAATCAGAAGAAAAAATTCCTACTCTTTATCAGACCTTACCTACCACTGTTATAAAATTAATTTTATTGTATAATTTCGTTTTCCAAATATCCTGAAACAGTCTAATAATACTGTTTGTCCCCACAGTGCAAAAAATTAAAGCTTATACCTTGATTGTCACATCTTTGGTTTTCCTCTCAATTCTCATTTTCCTTTTGTCATTTTCTCTTCTGCGGCGCTCATCTCTCCCTCTCTTATCCTGTTTACGAGCAGCAAGGTATTCCAGCAAAGGTGTAGACTGTACCTTCTTGTCATTTACTGGAAAATTAATCATACCTAATTATCTTCAAATGTTTCTAACTAAGGTTTCTGGCATGTTACAATGCAAAATAAATATTTCTATAATCAAATGTTTATTGAGGATAAAATGAACTTGAGCGGGATTGGAACATGCAACAAACCACTTAGCCTCTAAGTCAAGAGCAGTTGTATCTAAAGCTTGATACCTTTAGATATTAGCATAATTATTATCTAATGGCTAAAAATAGGCATGGAATTGTTGACAAATGAGACCTGCCCCTGCCCATGTCGATTTTTTATTCCATTTAAATATAATTCTGTTAAACAGTATTATACGTACAATTTGTTTTTAAGCTTTCATTATATTATTTAAATTTTCTTGTTGGATAACCAACGAGAAAATTAAAATAATAGAACAAAAATGGGGTCTTGTGATTTCATTATATCATTTTAATAATGAGGACTACTGCTACATGACATCAATAGAAATAACTACAAATTGTGTTTACCATCATTCAAAGGGTATGAAAACTCAAGTTTTGGTTGGTTTTCAGTCTCTGGATCTTTACTGAGGCTCTCAACAAATTCTTGATAGATTGGGTCACTCTCTATGGTGCCACATTTAGGATCTTTCTTCTTCTTTTTCTTGGGTATTCTTTGGAAGGGAGCATACTCCACAATTCCAACATATTCTACCCCTGTAATAATAGTTGAATTCATTAACACTTTTATGATACATATATTTTATAATCACAGTTCTTGAAAGGCAGTTAATGAATGATTGTTAACAGCTACTTTCCTATGGCAAAATTCATTTTGCAAAAAGAGACATCAACATAACTCTCCCATCTTAAAAGAAACTTTGATTCCTACCCCATAAGTTGTTGTTAAATTGCAGTTTTGTGGATACAGCAATGTACATGGGAGGTATTGAAATTTATCACAAAGTGAATGCATTTTAACATTATTTCTAGTGGCCAATCCAAAACTGGTTTGAGGAGGAATCTGAGTGTTGTCCCCAATACTAAAATATGGTTAAAAATATAGCTTATGGCTTACTAAGTGTATAAAATAAACACCCAGAATACTTTATTAAATTTACTATTTAAAAAGAGTCCACTAGTTAGGTTGCTATTGGTTGTTACATATCTAATAAGAATATTAGGAAGAATGCACTGTATAGTGCATACCTACAACAAAATATATATTTACTTCTGAACTAATTGATCAAACAAGACTGCATGGTAAGTTAAGTAATGAAAATACTTACCTTTTTCGTCTAAAAACACGTATCCATCAAATTTATCCCTAAATAGGTAAATATCGTCAACATTTACAAAGTTTATGTAAGCTCTAGAAAAAAGGTTGTTGCCAAGAGACGGATCTGGTTTGGCGAAATAAAAGTGATCATGGTCAGGTATTGGTGAAACCTGCTCCAAGAAAGCTTCTTCAGTCATTGTCGGCGGCAAGCGCCGCAATATTATCTGCAACAATTATAACCTCGTTTATATAAATCATCCTTTACAACATATTTAATAGAGTCAACAATTTTACAATCTAAGCAAACAGTCACTTTGGTCAGCGGCCGTTGGGTTTTTGTTTTCTTATCCTTGTTCTTATTAATAAAGGTTTTACTGCCAGAGTCAGACTGTGAGTCTTTTGCATCTTGGTCTTCAGTCATTATACAATTTAATTATATTCGTAAGTTTATATGCAGTCACTCAACATTATCAAAAAACAGTGTGTCGTGTGTGTGTGTAATTTTTTTGACAATTACTTGGCAGTCGTCGTGGTTGACATAGAAATTCTACTTTTGTAAGATTTTGAGCATCAAACAATTTGCGACGAACATTGTAGATTGGGTAAAATCCACAGATTATTAATATGTACTAAGTAAAAACGTGGCAAAGCCCCACTGATACTAATACTACGCTGGACCTATTTGAATCCTATAGGGGCGTCTAAACGGGCCATTTTTTTACGGCAATTTGTGGCGGCAAAGCTGTGGCAGTACTCTATAATATATTGATTTGATGGTGGCCGGATGATCGCTGAACGATCTATTTTCCGCAATGTTGCTCGGCCAATTTTGTTGTTGTTTCAGTCGCCCTCTATTTTATTGTTGCCGGGTTGTGTAGCCCGTTTATGAGACTGAACCATACAATTGTAGACATATTGCCATTCAATAATGTCGAGCAATTAGTTGCTAATAGTGCCGCCACAAATTGGCGTATAAAATGGCCCGTTTAGACGCCCCTTATAGTTAAAAACTCTGTGCTGGTCAGACTACCACACAACCAACGACGGACCAACGACGGACTATCACCGCAATAAAAAAACTTATTAGATTTTGACCATAGAACAAATAAACTCTACAAGATTTTGACATTACGAATGGGAAAGTTGTAAAAAAAAATGAAAGTCTTTAACCAATGATGACCTGGGACCGTGTCATCCCTTTCAATTATAAAGTAAATTTTATCTGCAAAGCGTAAAAAATAGAGAAAATACTCGTGGTCGTGCGGCCCAAGTGCGGCCTTTGACAGATATTGTCCACAAAGTACAATTTTTGACCAAACTTTAAGTCAATGTTTAATTGCGTACAAAGATAGCAACAACGGCCAAAAAATGAAAAACAAAAAAAAACCCGCCTGCACAAAAAAGATGAAAACAAGATCCTCAACGGGTCTTGTTTCCATCTTTTTTGTGCTGGTGGGTTTTTTTATCTTTTTATTTTTTTTATTTGATACTTTTTAGTGGTTGTAAGATGTAACCGATGTAACAACTAACATTTATCCCAGCTATTGTCAAGTAGGCATTGAAGAATAAAAAAAGAATGGTTGCTATTTAACTTTTTTAGTATGAC
This sequence comes from Herminia tarsipennalis, assembly GCA_945859575.2. Classification (NCBI taxonomy): domain Eukaryota; kingdom Metazoa; phylum Arthropoda; class Insecta; order Lepidoptera; family Erebidae; genus Herminia; species Herminia tarsipennalis. The sequence goes on along the minus strand of OX243836.2, from coordinate 13,080,139 downwards.
AGTCAATATCATGATATACATTTTTGAAATGCTTATGATGATACCCATATTGCTGTATTCGAAACAACTTTTTTTTTCACACCTCTTTATTTTGACATCTGACAGCCGCCATGTTTGTTTTTTTTCTAAGAACACTTGGGCGCCCGAAACGAATTTAACAACGTCTTAATTGTACAAATCCGTTCAGTGGTTTGTGAGATATGAGGTATTATAGAATATTACATACATACATGCAAGAATCATTTCAGAATCTTATCAAGAATCATCTTAAAACATAACCTCCTATTAGTTCGCAGTCGGTTAACATGGATACAATTAGTGTAGTGTGCAGTGACCCTAACATTTCGAGAAACAAAACGGAGTCTTAACGTCACTTGTGACGACCCGCAAGTCGAAACGTCAAGCAATTTTAAGGTAAATAATGCCCGCTAATTCCCGTTTTATAAATAGTTATAATCAAGCAATTCAAAAGTTTAAATGTTGGGATGTATTTTTGTTCCGATAATTATTTCTACGTTTCGATAAATACCTAATAATGTTGGCATCAACGCAAGCGTACTAAATCAAAATAATTCTATAGCTCGATGTATTCTATTGCAATTTATTATTTTTAACTCATCGCAATATAAAATAAGCACTAGATTGTAATATTTACGAATTAAATGTAAGTGCTTTGGTTTTCCTTTCATTGCGGCTCTTACAGCCTAAGATGCTGCAGCCACCCCTATTCCTCACCCTTAAACACACTATTTTTAACGAGTTCTTTACCTCAGTACACAAACAATTACACAAATATACGGATGAACATAACTCGCATTAACTTGTTTGGCACAGTTTCATTGTTTGCCACAGTGGGCCAAGCAGAAAAAACCAGCTACGATGTTTTCAATTAATTATCCTTGTCTATCGTCTTGATGAAGTACAAATGAAGTCTTGAAAAAGATTTAAAATAATCTTTATTACTCTGAGTCCACAAAGTAGCGTTGTCTCTTTCAAGAGAGTGGTCAATTTTGTGCGAATAAGGCGCCGTCCTAGTCGCTTCTATTTCACATGCTATTTGGTCTTTACAATGTTCTCTTTGACACTGTTGACATTATATTCATATTGACATAAACTTTTAGGTTATATTTTGCAGTGTTGTAAAAATATAGTCACGAAATATGTTTTTTATAAAAAGATCAACACGCACACTTGGTAGTATGTTGTTAGCTACCAGTAGACCGATAAGACAAATAAAATCGCATGTTGCGGTTACTTCACGGACGCTTTGCACTCCAACAACAACTACTTCCAAAGAAGATCAAAGGAGTATTACAGATGAAAATCTTACAAAAGTTAGCGGATTTGCTAAAGCTTATGAAAAGCAATCACAAATCTTAGATACTGAAGATAAGGAACCAAATTATACATTTGCTTCACTACTTAGAAATTCTAAGTTGATGGATGTAAGTCCTTAGTCTCTTCGTCTATCTTTTTAATGTTGATTAATGAACAATAACTTAATTAAAATACTAGCTGTTTTAATAGTTCAAACTGTGTGTTAGTGCACCCCCTATGGTATACCTTGACCCACATCAGGTCTTTATAGGTTTCTAAATAGGTGGGATGTGATTCTGTATGAAAGAAACCCTCCATAATTTACATAAAAGGATTCAGAAGGTTTCTTCTTTTGTGCCTCGGTGGGGCGGTGGAGTAGTCTTTTTCTAATATAAAAACACCTGTTGTTGGCAATGAACCTGATGTAAATTTACATATAATTCTTTATCAATTTATGTTATGTTGACATACAGTCAGTGTTAAGTTTCTTCATGGGATTGTAAGTTTGATCTCCACACAGTACAAAACTTTGTTTCATTTATAGCTTGTGTATATAAAAATTCCACTGTGACACCATTGTGACTTGCACTCTATTGCAGGCAGGCGAGGGTTTTGTTCAGGATGGCAATGGGCACAATGGGAGATGGGAAAATATATGACAAAGACTTACAAACTTTGAAATGGGGGAAGGATCTGCATGTGATTGTTATAGCAGACTTTAAATAACTGTAAATAAAAGTCTCTGCATCTGAACACTTGCTTTAACAATTCAAAAAATTGATTTCAGCTTGGAGACCCTTCTGGCAAAGTAGTTATTGGCAAGATATTCCATGTGGTTGAAGATGACCTTTACATAGATTTCGGATGGAAATTTCACTGTGTATGCACTCGGCCTAACATCAGAGGAGATGAATATGTCCGTGGAGCTAGAGTGAGAATTCAAATTAATGATCTAGAATTATCATCAAGATTTCTTGGTTCTTCAACTGATCTTACACTACTAGAGGCAGATTGCAAGTTATTAGGTGTAATATCAAGCCCAGTCAGAGCAGCAGTGAGTGAAAAGTAATATATTTAATATTTTGTAGTTGTATTTATAGATAATAAATTATGTTACATCTTATGATTCAAATATGTTTTCATTATCAATTTGAAACCTCATTATAACTAACAAGTCCTCCAACCAGTCGGTGATAGTGCTTGTCCGCCAAGCAGCCCAGCCCAGTACAACAGTTAATGTTATATGTGTATATGTGTGTGTATATGTTATGAATCACAAAAGATTAAAACCAGGGGGGGGGGGGCGGGCGACAGGGGCAAATTCCCTCCAGACTCTTATATTTTCAAGTGTTCGCCATTTCGAACTACTCACACTTAAAAATTTTGCGCCTGTTTTGGCCCTACGTAAGAAATAATAAGAATCGGGCGACCCCGTTTCCCCTGTTTAGTTATTACGTAAGAATCTAAAGTGTACTTATGTGAGTGTAAAGAAAAAATTAAGAGAAATTTAGTTTGTTTTAATTTTTATTTTTTAAAGAAACAATTTTTAGGAATGTTTGTACTAATAATTTAGATTTTTTGGTAATAATTAACTTTGGTTTTATTTTAAAGGACTTTTCGCGTTTTTTTAAACTTTAATCTTAACTTTGCATAAGTAAAGGTAAGGCATTGTTTACGGAGGCGCGGGGCGCGGGGTTGCGCGTCGCGTTTGGCGTGGCGAATCGCGTCGCGTTGGACGTTTTTTCTGTTCACGGAGACGCGGCGCGTGAAGCGGCACCTGACATCGCACGCGTAAACAAAAACTTAGACAATATTATGATGCTGTTTTCCATTGATGATGATAAATACTACACCTTAGATACATTGTTGGATCCGAGATTCAAAAAGTTTTTTTATGATCTGAATGTGACCGCACCGCGCTCTTCATTTGAGACATTAGTTCGTAAATTTCATTTGCCCAGTAATTACACTTGCTACTATAGATGCGTGGCAGCGGGTAGCAAAGCACGCGGCGGCTAACGCTGGGTACTAAATAATTCACGTTTTAACATAAAATAATATATTACCTATGGTATGGAGTGGTACTAAATAATTCAGTTAAAAACAGAAAATTCTTTAAAAAAAGTCAAGTCTGGGTTATGCGGGCTCCACCGCAAAAACGCTCCATTTCAAACAAACGCGTGTCCAATCGCTTCTCCTTGGACGCACTCATACAACGCCATAAGTTTGAATTTAAGTGCGCCAACGCCCCACGTCTCCGTTAATGAGGCCTAAGAACTATCAAGACTATAATATATCCCATCCCCTTGTAAGAAAAAATAAGACACGGTCGACCCCCTCGACTTACTGCTGGGCTTCTTGCGGGCTAACAACTAGTATTATTGATACTAGATGGCAGAAACTCTCATAGCATTGTTTTGTGACTTATCATACAGTATTTCAGTGATATACATAACAAATCTCATCTTTATTAAATTAATAGCGGTTTATTGATATTCAATAAAATGATAGCATTTCTTTGCTAGCCAGCCTTATTCTCACTGCAATGGTAACAGAAATAAATCAATATTTAAGTCAACAATTTATATAATTGACATACATTTGGACAACATCAATAATGACATACAGTAGCATCTATTTATTGTCAGATTATAAGTACTTACTTATATAAATAGGAATTACAACATTTTTAACATTCCTCTTTCTAAATTAGATTTGATTTAGGTACGTATGTATCTATTTTTAAATAGATTTTGTAATAAATATTTGTATATTTTTGCACAAAGTATGGAATTCTATTATTTTTTGGAGAAGTTATCAATATGGCAAGACCAGTCCTGAACTTGATTCATAATGCCTGGTTCACATAATTCCAGTCCAGTAATCCAAAGAGTCAATCTTCACTGGGGCACTATTGTAATAATATGAACCAGGCATAAGATTTTATTTTGTTTTAAGAACACTATAAATGGAATGTTAAAAATATAATGCTTGGGTTACATTTGGTTTCGGGAGGACTCTCATGTATCAGATGCTTAAAGATTTATGACTTTTCTGAAGAAGGATTAACATTCCAAATATGGGATATTGATTCACATTACATTCTTACAGAACTTCTAACTAGTAAAATTTTCTAAAATCAACAGCTACAAGCTACCTAATAATATTATGTAAAATACTCGAAAGAGATGACAGACTTGATAGTTTAGATTACATACTTAAATAACATTACATATAAATAAAAATTATAAATTCAATGCCTGTGGCAGCCTACTGTTGAACGTAGGCATCTTCTAACTCACTACAAAAAGTGAAATAGATATGACATTTCTAAATCCTATGTGTTAAATACCTACAGCTAATATTGTGAATTCGTGAATATACTTCTGTAGCTACACAGGAAATTCGTGGTTATTATGTACGTAGATAAAGTGACCCAACAATGTGATTAACAAGTTCATTTGCACATCATAAAATAACAGGGTTGAGTTTCCTTCATATTTTTTTAAAAATATTTTTTGACAAAACAGGTAGGTAGACTATTTTCTTGACAGATTGTACATATCTCTGAACACTTAAATAACACTCCTCATTAGAATTGTGAGGATAACACCTTTAAAACGATGGTCAATGCGAGAATAAAGAAAAAAAAGACGTAATCTAACAATTGAATTGCATTTGAGTATTCAGCTGATGGACTTTTAAATTCATATTCATTCCTCTAGCATCGTTCCTTGCAGCTTGCTACATCCTCATATTATTTTTTCTCCAAGATGTTTGTCTTGTGCATTCAAGTTACTTTAATATCACCCATTCATGAGCACAGTGCTGATCATCCTCATCGAAACCTACCTAACGCTTTACAATATCTCCATTAACATTTTGACTCATTTTTGTAAGTTTTAAAAAATATACTTGGAGTTCTAGATAGTGGACTTCTACAACAGTAATTATTAACTGGATATAAGCCGTCCAAAGGTAAAATTCTAAATAAACATGGCGTGTGTAAATATCAGTATATATATCACACGCGTCTTTGTTTCTCATTCTAAAGATCAACTTGACATTGTACAAGCATTCAACGCAATTACGTTGCATAAAAACAGGTCTTCAGCAACAAATACAGTATAGGAACGTACAATATCTAACATACCTACATAGGGGATTACACATTTATAAAAAGTCGCTTGACTTTTTAACACCTGAACAGCCATGAGATCCTTTAATTACGTCGACCAAGTAATTGAGATTCTATTGCACTTTATCACCATTTCTAGATACTATTTCTTGGATGCTAGGATCTTTCACAGCGTCATTAGAGTCTGCCTTAGCTTCAAGTATCATCTCGTCGACTGTAGAAGCAGCGTTAGTGGCAGTTGCTGGATCATTTGGATGTGCTCGTTCCCATTCTTTCAAGTAATTAACTACAGCAGTGTGGCCAAATGTCTCGGCCTCGTTGAGAGGACGACTTCCCCAGCGATCCCGTGGATCGTAAGGAACACCACACTGTGCTAGGAGGAAGTCCACGCAACCGAGGTGACCTTCAGCCGCAGCCAAGTGAAGCGCAGTACGACCGTCATAATCCGATAGAGTCATATCCATACCGGAGAGATGGTGCCTGTCGAATGATAAATACGTATATCATTTACGATTCTCCATAGAACTAAAGTGTTTAATCTACTTGCCAGTTGCCATGTGTAGATGTAGGTACCTCATGATAATGATAAACCTACCGCTATTTAGATACAACGCTGTGCTGCCAACTGATTAGTTTAAGCACTGTCTACACAAGAAAGAATATAGCTTCATAAGAGAAGAATATAACTTCTTGTATAAAGTTCTGAACTACTGGCCCATTAAGCATAATAATAAGCCTACATGAATCGGAAATCTGAAATCGGTGTTTTTGAAAATTCTATATAGAAGCATGTATTTGTACTAAGTAAGTACTTGTAGAAAGCAATTTATTGAGAAGGTGTCACCGGAACGGGAAGAAGAGACGGATCAGACCTTTGGCTGTTAAAAAATAACAGAATTGTCAGCAGTGATCATTGTTTTGATGATATTACATGATGATATAGTCATATTTTTACCTTCTTAAAGCACTAATGTCTCCACTGGCTGCAGAGAACAGCAGGTTGACTATGTTCAGGCCAGTGGATTCAAATTTATAACGACGTGGGTCTTTCTTGTGGCTGGCGTATCGAATGTTGTCGTACTTGTGGAAATTAAACCTCTTGATCAGGTCCTGAAACAGAAGCCAAACATTTAGTACATTCTCTTCTATTTAACATCAATTTCAATTGAAAAACCTGGTCCTTACATCACAAAATTGTAAACCCCTGCAGCTATTGCCAAGAGGGTCCAGTGGTGGAGACCACGTGCATATTCCCATTACATTAGGAACTACTATGAGCATGGCGCCTGAAACTCCTGATTTCGCTGGAAGACCAACTTTGAAAGCGAATTGTCCTGAGTAGTCGTACATTCCGCAGCTATGCATCAAAGATAATACGTTGCGAACTGAGTCAGGTCGAAGTACTTTTTCGTCTGTGATTGGACAGATTCCTCCATTTGCTAGAGTCGCAGCCATGATGGACATTATATCGCAATTAGCTTCCATGGAACAACACTGGAAATTAAAATTGATTCATTATTTAAATGTCTCCGAGTAGATACGAATGTCCTATCTTCACTGTATTGCTCAAATGCCCAATTGTGTACCCAGATTAGATATTTTGAAGAGCTTTGTGTACAAAGTTTATTGTAAAAACTGACCCAGAAGTAACCTATAAGGGATATTTTTGTCCTTGTCCCTTTTATGACATCTACAACAAATTTTGTATAATCTTAAAAAAAATCACCTGGAAATAGAAATCCATAATTTCACGAAGATTCGTTTTATCCGGATAACATTTGTATTCTCTCATGTAGAAGCCAAGTGCATAGTTTCTGTCGGCCGCTTCACGCTCAGATAGAAATACTGCATTATTAAAGCCTAGGACTTCGTTGCCGGCGAGTCGACTGAAGAAAGACATGACGTAATCAAACTTTTCAGCAAGTGTCATTTCGGGTTTGTCTAATGATTTCAGTAATGAGCAGACTAAAATTGCTCCTGCGTTGATCATTGGGTTGTGCGGTTTCACTGGAAAAGCGATTAAGTATGGTTAATTCTCTTATCGTAAATAGGCGTAATAGCTGTTTCAAGAGGTTGGCTGATGCGATTGTTGATGTTTTTTCATGTTCTATTCATAGCTTTGAAAGTCGTTTGTCGGCACATTGTTGATGTGGGCGTTGTTGATACATACTATTATAATCTAGAACGAGTTCATTGAAGTTTCGGCCGCTAGGCTCCGTGCCAACATATTGGTGAACTACGTCGGGCCCCAGAGTTTCAAGAGCCATTGCGTATGTGAGGGGCTTGCTGCACGATTGTAGAGTAAACGGAACGTTTACGTCACCTGTAAAAAAAATGTAACCATGACTTTGTGGTTAAAATATTTAATTAGCTACCTAGATATTGGAAATAAATGAAATCATACCGATAGAAAAACGTTGACCGTCTATTGTGCATACGCTTATACCCCAGTTGTCTGAACTTGCTCGAGCAAGCTGAGGTATGTAACTGGCAACTTTACCATCTGAGTTACTTTTAGCAGTCCAATACATTTCTTCTATGTCTTTTATAAAGTCTTGAAAATCTGGAATCACGAATTGACTGCGGAATGCTCTCGTTATCAAAACAATATTAGGAGTAATCACTTCTTTAAATGTCTTTCGATCAAGTTTAAGTGTTTCTGGTGAACCTCCTTCAAAATTTGATTCTTTATGAACTTTATATAGGTTGTGCATCACTTCTTTTACTCGGGAATCATTTTTTCTTATGCCAGTAGTTCTCAAGGCCTGCAAATGTCAAAAAGTTTACTTTCTGATTTGTCGGAGAAAATCGTTTAATAAAATCCAGAAAAAAATCTAAAAACTAGCCAACTCCGATTTTAGAAAACAAAAATAGCCAAGAGCCAGCCAAGGCTCTTGGCTGCCCCAAAGTTACATTTTGTAGACTGTAGATATCATTAATCTCCTTCCACGATGATTCCTGTAAGCCAGGATTAACAGTAGTTTGTGACCCACGAGAGTATATTGAGCGCGCCAGGGTAAATTATACTCTTTTGGAATGTGCTATAAATATAAATGTCTGACGAACATAAATATTAGTCAGGAACATTCGAATACACATTATCTCCGTCTTGGATAAAAATAATTCATGTAGTCTTACATAAGAACAATATTCTATTCTGTTTATAGATGACCATATTTAATGTTTAACTTTTGCGTGTAACACTTGTTACAAAACTTTGGCAATAGATATAAGGATCTGTATTTTAAGATTCGTCAATATATTTTTGTAAATACGTACGGCCAAAAATTTTCCAACGGGCAGAAGTCCAGTATCTTCATTTTTGAACATATCAAATAAAACATCGTCGGCGTTTTTGTGTGGACCTTCTCGCACCCTGCTAGACAAAATGAAACTAGCTATAGTTTTGTTTAGTTTAACTATTCAAAACGCAACTGTCTGTAGCACCAATCCCTTTTGTTAAGCATATTGAGCACAGTTACATGAATAATACTATTAGTTTGCTTTTGTTTAGGAAACCTTTAGACAATTTACGACGGATTGGTTTTGTGCAAATACCTATTTAAATATGACAAGTATTCCATATTATTAACTTAATTCTCTGAGAGAGACGTATTTTAACGTACATTGAATATCTCTTAGTATCCGACTCGCCAAAGTCTATCTTAGGTATCAATGTACCTATAGTAACAGGACCTACCTAAAGGCAGTGAGAAAGTCCTGCGAGGCTCGTCTTACCTTGAGTGTTCCTACTGTCTTTGCAGCAACTACTCAGTCATCATCAGGGTCGACAATTATCAGATATACTTCCAGAGCATATGTCTATGCACCTAATACTTGAGCATATACCGCAAATAAATCTATAACGAGGACAAAAATGGTTCTTAACCTCGTCTACTGAGCTGTATCTAACATTGGAGAATGCGAGACAAATTTGTAATATTTATGTTGCTCATTTAGAACGTATTGTTCTAAACCTTGCACAATTGTATCTAATAATTATGTATATCTACGTATCACCTGTTGCTGTTAACAACTTAAGTGATTTCTGATACACATGGCTTGACTATTTACTTAGGTGTGGTAATTTAGTTGACTTCCAGTTAGCACTACGTCGTCAACGTAAATTATTTTGGCAAATAACAATCGTGTTGTGATACTCGGTGTCGCGCACTGACGTCGCCACGGTCTAATTTTATCTGTAAAGTGACTGCTCTACGTATTGCGGGTGTGTCTCGATTCCGTCGCACACGAAAACGAAACTTCTACAAAACTCTATATTATATTTAGCAGCTACAAGAATGCCAAGAATACGGCATTTTTTGCAAATACATTATATGAAGAAAGAAATGTCTTATTAGTAATGGGACAGAATTAAAACTGGCAATAGTCTAACTGCGTTTCTGTTTTCAGCGAACGTTTGCATGTAGATATATTATACAGAAAAGTCATTAGTTAGCACCTAATTTAGCGTGTAGTTAGGTAATTAGCAGCCAAGCAGCCTACTTACTTGATATCCTAATCGAATTTTAAACGCTATAAATTTTGCACTTACCATTTTAACGTTTAGGTATGTATCACTTGAAGCTTTAAATTAAGGCCACGAGAAAACACCCAAAGAAATAGGTACAAACTATCCAGCCGAATTTACAATGAGTCAGTCACATACTGACATTTGCTTAGGGTTTAGTTCAAGATCATTGTCAGCACTGTCACACTGACTTATTAATCTAGTTACCCTACAATGCCAGCACCAGGTCTAACTAACTTGTTTAAATATTTAAAGTCAGTAACTGACACCTTGTAAATCCGCCTGCATGCGTTAGAATTTTGCCCATTTATTTTAAAACAAATGAATAACACTAACTTAAATTAAACAAAAAAAAATGCAAAAAAAGGAAGTAGCCAATCATCTTCAGAAGCTAAAACTCAAAATATTAACACCATTTTTTGTAAAATGAAACAAGACAAGCAGAATTGTAGCTTCTGTACTCACGTTGGATCGACGTTATGCACGAACGAGAATCGTCTGCGGCATGGAACGTGAACAAATAAAAATATGAACACCTTATCAGTGATACTTGAACTTGGCCAAAATAGAGAATATTAAAATTGCACTTGTACCTACCTACTACTATTAATAAGTCAATCAGTTTAAAGATAAGCGAATCATAGCTACCTACATAGGTATTATTTTATTTTAAATCTCAGAATAACGAGTTGATTTGTCACACAACATGAGATTATTTGCGTTAGTTACAAAGTCACGTTATTGTTTGGTAAAATATTGCATAACTATTAGGTAGGTGTGCGTATATTCTAGCAAAAGTTAATTATTTGTGCTACTAGGTAGGTACTATCTATAGGTATTGTCTACAGTCGTCATCTATAATTGAATATTTTCAAATGTCAAGGGTGAATTGAACAAGTACCGGCGTCGACCAGTTTAATTTAGATCAATAGGAGTCGATGTGGATTATTAACATCAATTTGTTTCTAATAAAAGTGTGTATGATGACACTCGCTGCATTGATTTATAATGATAATGCATACCTCATGTCGATTGACTGAACAGCATAGAAGTGAGGAGCCGAATTGCGCCATTTCTGAAAATAAAAAGTTTTTTAACGTGTGCGTCTCTATTTCGGATAGCCTTAACCTAGATTTCCACGAACAGAACAAGACACAGAAAAGATTCGTCTGTCACTGCGGAAGAAAGAAACAAAAGGACACTCACTTCAGGTTTGCTTATTATATAGACGGGTCTCACTTGACTATAATGTCGAGAACAGGTGCAAATTGTGGGTTTGACGAGGGGCCGGGAGACGGCTGCGAACCGGCACAGCTGTCGGGAGTTCATGGCGGCGAACCTATCGAAGGCTATATGCCAACTCCCTGCCGTTCGGAGGTAATGGCGAGTCGCGACGGCGTGCTACGAGTCTCATCCGAGGCGCAGGCGCCAACTGACGGCCCCCACTTCGCGTACCTCTCACACTTATCTCTGTTTACATTCACTGTTTACATGACCGCTACCTCACGCGTTATGAAAAACCCGAAATATGTAACATAACTACACATTAAGCGTAATCCATGTCATCTATTCCATGTAATTATCTCCTTGTCTTGTGTAGCAGGTATTTTATTAACTACTGTCAATGTGTGCACCGTTCAACCGTATGGTATGCAAAATAAGCTAGCATCCGTGTATCTATGTTACGAAAATCATCCTTATCGCTTTATCAATGACATTCGCAAGATAATAGAAATTTGATTGATGACGAATGGCTTCATGGAGGTAAGACAAGCATTGTCTCATTTTGGTTTGTGTTTTAGTTGCTCCACTTAAATCGAAATCAGTAACTTTTACGTCATCTCGGGCCTACCCGAGTTGACGTAAAAGTTACTATTTTATTCTGGTTCACCACGATAACTACCTATAGGTTATTAGTTCGCGTACCTACCCACCTAAGTATGTAGTGTTTAACACTATATGCGGGTAGAAACACTAAAGGACCTCTAATATAGACTCTAGTGACTGCAGAATGGTGCTCTTAAATTTTCCCACGTTAGTTATCAAGACTCGATGTTACATTTATCTTTGTATGTTGTACTTATAAAATAAAAGACTTTAAGTATGTATTTTTTTAAAGTAAAGATTTTTTGAACACTGGCCAAAATCTTTATCTATCTATCCCTTGTATCTTATTTGTCATTGTGTGTTGGTTTTACTGGGGCCTGGAGGCTTTTAGATTCAGGGGGCCGTGGACTGCACAGATGGTAGGTCGGTCAAGACCCGTAGATAGCCCCTAACTCAAATATCTGACATTGGCCAAGTAGCTGCAAAGTTGAAGTGCAATTGGATCGGACACATCTGCTGAACATGTGATGAACTATGTCCTGAAACAACTATAGACTCAATGCCACGATAATGCGATACAGAGTGGCAGACCCATAAAGAGCTGGCGGGATAAAATAGATACACTCTTCGAAGAATAACTCTTGGATCGAACACAGTGTAAGAAACAAGGGCAAGCATTTGACACACAAAAAATAGTACCCAACTAGGGTTTTGCTAGAGGGAACCGTTATTTCCTACCATCTTAACTTACAGGACACAGCTGAGCCGGCCAACAACCGTCTGACTTTTCTATTTTATGATGGCTTTGTCGGTATTTGTGTGCTGTCATTTAATTCATAGCGCTTTAGGTAACGTAAACAACATTAGGTAGGTAAAGACTCTACCTACCTAGTTTTAGTTATAATATCTTGGGACATCTCACACAACGCTATCTGATCCCAAACTAAGCAGAGCTTGTGCTATGGAAACCAGACAACTGATAAACATACTTATATATTTCTAAATACATAAGTACTTATTATAGATAAATAACACTCAGACACAGAATAAACCTTCGTGCTCATCACACAAAGTTTTATCCTGGGTGGAGATCGAACCCACGACCTCTTGCAGCAGTCGGACACACTCCCACCGCGCCACAGAGGCAGTCAGGTTATGTAGTTTGTTTTGGTTAGAGACTACGCTACTACTATTGCTCGTCGTTAGGTAAACAAATAGGTAGATGCCTATATTTAGATGTTTAACGCATACCTATATTTAAAAAATATGACCCTGTAATTGCCTGCATTAATGGAGCAGTAGCAGTGGAGCAGTGGTACATAAGGAGCGGAACAGTCGGCCTCTAGAATGAATGGCAGTGCGATATAGTAGAAATTTCATTATACCGTAAGTTCTTGCACATTTGAGTAAACAAAATTAGATTAAATTTGAATCAGTTCATTGACTTTTGTAGCCTGAACATCGCATTTCTTCATCGTAGCCTACGACTATTGCGGATAATGGTTTGGATACCAGCCAAGCTATTTTTTAGAGTTCCGTAGCCAACATGGCAAAACGGAACCCTTAAACTTTCGCCATGTCCGTCCGTCCGCAGGTTAGCTCAGAGACTGTTAGTGCTAGAAGGCTGTAATTTTATATATACACACATAGGATTACACATATTAAAGTACTTACGCCGACAAAGTGAAAGATGAGAAGAGAAATTCCCTATATGTAAAGTGGAAATGTGATTTTTTTTCTCACCTACCCCATCGTGTGGGGTATCATTAGATAAGTTTTTTAATAACGTTTAGGGGATTGTAAACCTATTTTTAGACTTAGGGATCCATTTGTGAAATATTAGATTTAACGTGCAAATTTTTGTTAGATTTAAGTGTCCCTCTCTGCCAACTAAATGGTTTATTTTGGGTATGTGAAAAAAATCACGGTAGAGTAGTACATATAGTGAAATTTAAAGCAAAGCTATCACAGTTGAGTAGGCTTTACGAGTTACGAGAACAGCTGATCAAATGAGAAGTAATAAAATGTTCGTACAAATTCCACTGTTTTTTTTTTTAGAAGATAACTAGCAATGTGGCTCTGTGTGTGGCTTGTGTTAGGAGTGGGTTCACGTCGGTAGTATAATGGGTAGGATTCGAACCCGCGACCTCACGATTGCGAGAACGATGCCTTAGCCAGGCTACCGCCGCTACAAATTTCATTAAGTAGGTAAGTATAACATTGTAAGTATGAAACAAAAACAACAGAAAACCGACTTCTTAAGCCGCATTATTCGGATTGTGCGTGGCCCGACAGGCACTTGGTCGGGTTTTTCTTCATAAATTTATTATGTTACTACACTTACCACATAGCTAACAAACGCGGTTTTCAGCAACCGAACGACCGAACCATGTGAGCAAATTGATTTTTCACTAGCTGTCGTAATTTACAAATTATCATGCTTATTTTTAAATTAGCGCTTATTAGAATTGCATTGTAACGTAATAATTAATTTTCTTTCTATTAGCATAAAGTCTAATAAAAAAAAAAACAACATTTCGGTGGGAAATTTGGCTTGCTAATTTGCCTACCTAGGTTTATCTAGATAATTAAATAAAATACAAAATGAAAAATATTTTAATTTGGTTGTTTATATGTAACACAAATCGTTCGATATAAGTTGAAGTAATTTAATCCTTGTTAATAGTGTAGCTTACCTGGGTCATTCTTATTTTCAGTGAATAATCTGCATTTATGATGAAGTTCGAAAAGTATTTGTGCTAGATTAATAGTTATCACTCTATTGTTTAAATACCATTTAAATATAATCAACATATAACCCTACTAATTTTTAATTAAATTAAATATAAGGAGAAGTCACGCGCCATGGCGTGTGAGATTTGTGTCATTGTGTCGTAATGATTTTTCTACTTTAATTCGTGTATAGGTATGTTATTCACCAATTGGTATTTTTTTAATGTTAATGGAGAGAGACATAATTTAAAAATATTTGTTGGGCGGATTTTTGTTTACAAATAATTACTCTGAAAGGTGTGATTTTTTTCTGTCACGACCTCAACCTTTACTTGAGTTTAGAATCTTTATCTTTTTTTTTATTTTGTCTTGTAAAACTATTTTATGACAAACAGTTAAAAATAGTGGCATTACGTTTTCTTTGAGATCGGTGTGTTTGTAGGTACACCTACGTTTTTTGGATATGGTCAAGTATACCTAGGTACACGGCAAAACCAAGTGTTTTCAATATTTGAGGCAGCTGTATATATTTAAGTACTTTTAATTATTTCATGTATTAGTTGGGTGGTATGGTTATTATCTCCTGTAAATTAATCTATACTTATATTATAAAGCTGAAGAGGTTGTTTGTATGTTTATTTGTTTGAACGCCGCAATCTCAGGAACTACTGGTCCGAATTGAAAAAAAAAATCTGTTGGATAGCCCATTTATCGAGGAAGGCTTTAGGCTATATAGCATCACGCTACGACCAATAGGAGCGGAGCAGTAATGAAAAATGTTGCAAAAACGGGGAAAATGTAGTTAAAAATATAGACCAAACAGATTTGAGATTATGCGAGCCATGGTTTAAAATAGTCACAACCATAGGAGTCACGACCATAGAATTTGTATTGCCATGGTTATAACGTTATCTATGGTTGTGACAATACCTATTTATTTAAATTAGTAGCAACTGTCAATAATATATCAATTCAGTTAAAGTTCTTACATTAGAAAAGTCTATTAATGTCCACTACTGGACATTGGCAAAACAAGTTGACTTTATTGACGTACATTAATATTTTAAATATGAATAGATTTTGCAATAGTCGTCACAGCCGTTAAAATTACAATAAAAAAAAAACATTTTAACCCCAAAAGCCTAACCTATTTTAGAGGTAAAGAAAGCCTTAACATAGGTACGTCTCAGAGGCGTACCTATACATATAAATTACTGTCTGTATGCAAAAACATACCTATTTCAGGGTTATTATTTGAAGGAAATTTGAGGTACGGAGAGAGGGGTAAAGTAATAATAACAATAGCAATAAACGTAAAATTATGTTTTATATGGAGTAACTAGCTGTGCCCCGCGGTGTTACCCGCAGTTTATTAGCCTATGTGTTAATACAGGGTGTCAGCTAACTCCATATTACATTTTATTTAAATCGCTCCAGCGCATTAAAATCGCGCTGAAGAAATAACAAACATACACACTCACATACTCACAAACTTTCGCCTTTATAATATTAGTGTGATAAATGTTAGATACTTACGAAAAATCAACTGAAACATATATATTTTTTTAAACAATTTAGAATTTTTTTAAAGTAAATTATTCATTATAGAATTTTATAAGCTACGGGTCTTAATCGCGTAAATATTTTATTTTAAGGCTAAATACCTTTGTTTAAATTATTTATTCTTAGAGTAAACATTAAATTTAATCAGAATTTTGCTCAATTTAATCAGGGTTTGGTAGTCTACACACACATCAACTTTATGCTACGCCCCGTTAATACATAACAGATACATAGCACATTAAGTGTAGGTAACCTTAGCTTTTTTGTAGGAGCAAAGTGCGGTATTCGCGTTTTTGGGCCCTGGTTCTTTTTTTATGTTCATTAACAATTTCTCGTAAAAATCTTTGTTAAAAGTTACACAAAACCTAAATATACGTCTAGGAGGCGGGTGACACAGGGACCTTCCGCAAGCTTCTCTCGTTCGACCACTGAGTTCAGAGTTGGCTAAAGAGCACGACATGCCAGCTTCAACCATTAAAAAAAGACAATCAATTTTCGATTTTGTATACGCCTCGCAGGCGTAGATTAGGCTTCTAGGGTTTAGCTTGACGAAGCGAATAAATATAACGTTTGACATATTTTCTTTAGTATAAATATGAAACGAAAGTTATAATTACGACTTACTTAATTATTTTTTTCAGCTCGGTGAAAATAAGAATGATCCACCTACCCGTTGACAAAATAGAACCAAAATAGGTCCTAATACTATTTAATAGATTCTCAGGGTTTCAAATTTTGTGATATATATTATTATTTTGAAAACTATCACAGCTATGTAGGCTTTACAAGTTTACGAGCAACAGATGACCACGTAAAAAGTAACAAAATTTTCTTACAAACTCCATTGAAAATTACTTAAATAACATTGTTAGTGGTATTGTTCGTTGTTCTTATACCACATTAGTATACTAGGCAGCTAAGGAACCCTACATTGGGCTGGCCCGACATGCACTTGCCCGGTTTTAATCACTGATCTGAAAATCTGGATGTGGAGAAAGTTATGTAGAGTTTATTATAATAATAATTAGTTAAGTTACCTATCATTTGTACGACTATCCAATCACATTAACAGAATTAAGTGAGTAGGTTAGGTACGCGGTTTCATAGTACCCTAGTACGTACTTACCTACAAGAATTCTATACCTAAAGCCCATCTTAGGAAAGAATACCTATAGGTTGGTAGGTACTTGTGTATTATTGCAGTCACGATAACAAATACAGTAATAAGCATAAATAGCATAAAGTCATCTTACATTTTTATTTTTTTATGCTATTTATGTATTTATATTATTATTGAATTGTATTTATTCATAGTACCTACGTATGTAGCTAGGTATTTCTATCTCGGCCCAGCCAAAACTTATGAAAAACTCTAGAAAATTTAGATTTTTTACTCAAAGATTTTAGTTAGGTAAATCAATCTCTTATAATTTATTAATAGGTAGACCTACTTATATATTATAGTTATGCCATTGATTACAAAACGGTGACGTGAAAAGATTCATGGCCTAGGATTTTTTCATGGCCTCAGTAATTTTCGAACGTGTTAGTTATTTTTATATCGACAGTTGTTTAGCGTACATTCATCTTATTTGATAACAGTAAATATATGTTTTATGAAAGAGCACTCTATAGCTTCTGAATTATATGTATAGATTTATATTTCTAGATATTATTTTATTCAGCTGCAAAAAATTATCCTCGCATCTACATCAAATCGTTTTCATGGTCGTATGTAGGAATCACGTAATACAATCGGACAATAATATTTTAAATAATAATAGTATTTTTTTTATTTAACTTCAAAATCCAATTACAATTGTTTTACAATATCTCTACTTACCACAATCACAACAAAATAATTTCACATTTATAGAAAATATATTGCGAATACTCACTCAGACCCAGGTAAAAGAAACAATATAAATTAACATAAACTAAAAATGTAATCACCTCAAAACCATTATCACATTCCATCACGAATTCTTCAAAGCCACTCTTATAAAGGTTACGCATAACAAGACCCCAGGGCGTTCGCAAGGGGTGCGCATACGCCGGGATACGCGCAAACAGTAGCGACAGTTGCGCGAAATGAACAGCACTTCCGCGCACACCGCACTGAGCCATTCTCCTTCAGTGTGACGTTTATAAATATACTGGTATCTCAGAGTGCCAAATTAGTTAGCAAGAAACTTGCTCCACTAATATATTTATCGTGTATTATATCGCTATGCGTACATAATTATGAACACATGAAAAGCTCTTGGACGCCATGACAATGATGGCATTATTATCGAATAAGGAAATGAAACTGATTTATTAGCGGACGAAGCAGGTATGTTGAATATTTAGATAATAATTTTGGAGTTTTCGGGAGAGATCTTGAGAACATATATTTTTTTAACGCATAGTCAGATAATATCTTTTGGCTTTACATACTGAGTAGTCTTGTCTTTAGTCCAAATAATTTTCTAGTAGGTCAGTAAAATAATGATAAATATTATTTATATATTTAAAAAATATAGTATTATTAGGTACCGACAGATGGGCAGATAGGCGCATCCAGGAGGGTGCACGTGGGTACATGCCCCTCCAGGCGGTTGTTTTGTGTACTTAATTTCTTGTATTGTATTGAATTTGTTTGCTTCCTCCTCCTTGTGCCCCCCTTCCCCACAGTGATATTTTTTGGGGCAAGCACTTGCCTGGTGTCGGGTGATGCACCCCCCCCCCCCCGAGTGGTAGGTTCCTCCAGTAACGAAGTCACTTCGTGGAAGCGGAATATTGCAAGTCAAGGGTCCGGAGGTGCCTACCACTCGACTTGGTAAGAGTACCTGTCACTAATTTTCTTTGTTGCAGGTCTCTCTTTTTGAGTGCGGTCTGTCAATCTATTTCGATTGTTGTATTAAAGGCATTTCCTTACTACTTCAATCGTGGTGTTTCACAGATCGAGGGTGGGTGGTGGGATCCCTCCCTTACAATCTACTTAAGATATTCCGCCATGTTACGCCTGATTTAAGTTATATTTTAAGTATATTATTTTTTGCAGTCGGTAATATTTTATAATAAAAAAGTGTTTTTATTTTTTGCTTTTTAGTAGGTTGGTTTGTAGTTCACTTAAATTACAATAACCTTCTGCCAACTGCTTAAATCCATATACAAAATATTACTTTAGAATTTTTCAATCGGTTCAGCTCGAGCGGTCTTCACGTAATCGGTGAACAAACATACAAAAAAAAATACAGTCCAATTGTGAACCTCCTCCTTTTTTGAAGTCGGTTGAAAAGCGATCGCAGTGCACGCGGTGGCGAAAATCTGCACTAATTTAAGAAAGTCTGTCATACAATTTTCCTACAATTTGTTGTGTTGTGAATTTAAAGTATAACTGCAGAAATAATTGGTGCAAAATCTTTTTTTATTCTATATTTTTCTTTTTTTATACTTAATAAATAAATGGATATCTACTGTAAAAATAAAAATAAGTGAAAAGTATAAGCTTAAATCCGGTAGGTATTAATAAATATGTTTTTATTTTAATATCATCAGTGTTCATAGGTCGCCAACACAGAACATTGATACCTATTTTCATATGGTCTGTGACTACAGACCTTGGCGACTGCCAAGGTGATCATTTTATTGTAGTGATGAATCTTGATTATTACCTTGTACATTTTTAACATTAATGTTGAACTAAGGGAATGTAGGTAGGGTAAGGTTGCTTTAGTCGTACTACCGCCTAACGGCCGTTTTCAATATTCTCAATTTTCGATATTTGACATCAAAACCTTCATACAAAATACTTATGTCAAAATTCTTTCTCTAGTATCCATTTTCATCGATAGATAGATTATTGAAAACCGCCGTAAGTCGTATCTCATCTCCTATCTACGATAAATTACCCCTATTGGCAGAAACGTAATTCTAAAACAAGTATATTTTTATGACAGAAGCCGGCTAAAGCCATTTAAAAAATATTTAAAAAGTAGTTTTTTTCACTGTTCCCACTAAAATTCGATGCTTGTTCATAAACTATTTCGAAGATAAATAGGATTGAAGTTAATTTTGTGATTCGCCCTGACTAAGTTATAAAGACTTTTACATTATGTCCATAGTTTTTGTACTGTTGCCTTATTCATACGCATAGGAAATTCCTTAGTCGTATCAGTATGATTACTACTAAAATAAGAAAATTGTAGAAAAATATAAATTTTCATATTGCTCTAATAAGGAAAAGAATAGTTCTTTTCCTTTTTATTTAAAAGATAATTTTGCTTTGTCCTTGTGTATTACGGAAACATCCAGAAGCAAAGGTTTCAACAGAAAACTCGGCCCTTATTCTAAGGATGACTTAGGCTATACGAATTAGGTGTAGATGGTACGAATTAGGTGACAGGTGCCTTAGCCGTACCGAAGACACATTTTTGAAAAACGTTTAAATAACTACTTAAATAAAATAATTTTGTTTTGATCTATAAACTTTATTAAAGTTTAATAAATAAAGGATTATCGGACGCAAAAGATTCATAATAATTTGAATTAGCTTAAATATTACAGCATTTTTGCCTTAGGGAGTACGACATAAGTAACCTTACCATACCTAAGGTTTTTACCACCTACGACCGGTCTCAATAATCTACCTATCGATTATAGAGGCAGAGTTTTGACATATTTTGTATGGAGCTTATGTCAAATATATAACTCTAGTAGCCAAATCCATCGATAATTAGATTATTGAAACCAGACGTTAGACATTTATCTCGAAAAATTTCGTACCTATATCAGGTGGCGCTATGTCTAAGTCGTGCCCACACCAAATAGGATAAAGTATGTTTTTTTTTTAAAATACCAATAGGCGCGGTTTTAAGACACCGTTTCCGAGAAACAAACTAGTGAATTTAAAAAATATATTGTCATCTTCAATTAAAGACTGTGTGGTGTAGTATTCAAGTTAAGTGTAGTGTGCTCATCAAAGACTTTCTTGCTGCTTGATACCGGATACGCTTCATAAATATGGTGATACGTTATCTATTACGCTACACGGCATAGGTAGATCTATCTACTCCGCAATTTGGAAATTCTGCCTTTCGCATCAAAAACGATGATACTTTGATGACAAGTGTCCACATCTTAAGCGCAATACTGTCACACTTAAACAACAAAAAATTCCGGACGTCACCAAAAGGAAAAAAAAATAAAGGAATGCGCCGAACGTCTTAACTACGTAGCTACTTTACATCATACGACTCATACATAAAGTAGGTACCTACCTACTTATGACTTACAGTGAATACCCTGTAACTTCCTTTCCATAATCCCTATATGAATTATGTATTTAACAAATATTCAGAAGGTAGGTTACAGGTAAATACCTATATTATTTGTAATAAAACAACAGTTTGGCATTTCCATGTACGGAATAGTCATATTTATTACTAGCTGACCCACGCAACTTCGACTGCGTTAATTTTTCCTGTTTTTGCAATTTTTTCCTCTCCTCCTATTGGTCGACTATTGGTCGTAGCGTGATATTATATAGCCTATAGCCTTCCTCGATAAATAGGCTATTCAACAGTAAACGAATTTTTCAATTCGAACCAGTATTTAGTGAGATTATCGCGTTCAAACAAACAAACAAACAAATAAACAAACAAACTATTCAGTTTATACTATTTTCCTTCTTTATTAATTAGAAATAATATTTTTAACTTTTTTTATTACTCACATGCCTCTTTTTTATTAATTATTTTATATTAGTTATTACCTAAAAGTTCTGTACCTTAGTTATTACCTAAAAGCATTTAAACAAATTGTTTTTATTTTAACACGCAGAGATATTTTTATTTACATTTTTTGTTTTGTTTAATTTTATTTTATGAATGTTTATTGTGAAAATATTATAAAACAATATTAATATTAATGTAACAAAGGTAGATAGATAATTAGATACGAGTTAATATACGGTCTCCTCGATATAGGCTAGCCTAGTGAGAAGACCAACAGTAATACAGCGGTATATGTCCACCCAGCTTTAGATTATGAATGATTGTATCTTTGCATTTAATGCAATACTGCATCTATTGCTGCGATAAATATTTTTTCATTTTTTTTTTATTATTTTAATATACCTAAGCATACCTACCTCAGGGGCGTAGCTACTGCCATATCAACTGTATCAATTAAATATACGAGGCTCCCGGGTTTTGTCCCGGGGCACGTCAATTGCCCCGGGACAAAACCCCGACGACGGACAAAACGTCTGACGCTGATCAGTCAATTGCAAATTTGTGCGAGGGACTCACAGAGGCTCCTCAGCAAATGTTGATACAGGGCCCGTCTAAGGCACGCTACAAGCCCTTCAAAATGATGTAGTAATTTATTAGTTGCATAAGAAATACAGTAGCATAGATGACCTACTAATATATCTATAGATGGAAAGATTCATACAAAACGCTGTTGATGCACGCACTCATAGATCTCGTCACACATGCGGAGAATTGAAACGAAAGGACCAGGAGGCCTACTCTATTTCAATGAAAACGAAGTTTCGATCAAAAATGAGGTGATGATAAACAGAGCCAGCAACATCAATTGAATCCACTCGTTCCAGAAAATCGTCCATGGGTTCGAACTTGTTGTGCTTATGCAAAAATTAATAAGAATAGTCCCCGTAAACTTAAGAAATTTAAGCAAACGAAAATTCATGAATTTCGTTATAAAGAAAGAGAGTAGGCCTTACAGGGACAGAGCGGGTGCCACGCTCACGCGGTGCGCGTGGTGTTCGTCTGCGTATGAGAGTAAAAAGTCGTGGTATACATGAGCCTTACTTCTGTTCTCTCTTTATTTTGTGACAGTACTATCTAAGTAAAGTCCTATCAGGGTGCACGGCAGCGCGCTTTCGCTGTCTCTATTGAAATGTGTTATTGCTTCCTCGGCTACGCGGGAACCGATAAACGAACATACCCACAAATGGGCTAAAATCATAACCTTCCTTATGACGTCGCCGTCGGGTTAAATGTTTGTAGATGAGGGTAAAAGTACGCGTTCGTCTTATTACCCCATTCTTTTACCCCTATTGGCAAACAAAATAATTCTTGCTAGTTCGTATATAAATAATGTTAGGTTAGAATGTTTCTGTGTAATAAACCATTAAATAATCGTATTATATCAACAGATTAAACTTACCTCCGTCCAAACGCCAACGCTCCTGTGGGTAGAGCTCTCCCCGCACCCACCTCCGCTTTAAGGAAACAGCACTGCGACCTTTCCCTTATTGCCCATGGTACAGTTGTGTCAGTCCGGTTAACCAGTCCATTTTACCCACTGCTTCCTTTTACCCCGAATGACTCTACCTATCTAAACGCCAGCGCTCATGTGGGCAGAGTTGCTCCCGCACCCACCTCCGCTTTAAGAAAACTGCACTGCGAACTTTCCCTTATTGCCCGTGGTACAGTTATGTCAGTCCGGTTAACCGGTCCATTTTACCCACTGCTTCCTTTTATCCCGAATTATTCTACTTACCTAAACGCCAGCGCTTATGTGGGCAGAGCTCCCCCCGCACCCACCTCCGCTTTAGGAAAACTGCACTGCGAACTTTCCCTTATTGCCCCTGGTACAGTTATGTCTGTCCGGTTAGCCGGTCCATTTTATCCACTGCTTCCTTTTACCACGAATGACTCTACCTACCTAAACGCCAGCGCTCATATGGACAGAGCTCCCCCTGCACCCACCTCCGCTTTAAGAAAATTGCACTGCAAACTTCATCATATGGCACGTGGTACAGTTGTGTCAGTCCGGTTAACCGGTCCATTTTACCCACTGTTTCCTTTTACCCCGAATGACTCTACCTACCTAGCTGACTTAGATGCATTCTACATGTTATATGATTTGTCACATAAAATCCATCGGTTTCGGTAATTAATTAAATATAAGGAAATCACAAATGTTGGCTCAAGAATTGATCCGAAATACCCTTTAATCCAGCAATTTTAGCAACTTTAATCCTTCATATTTGAGTTGGTAATTGTCCTTGAATTACAACGATTCTACGATTTCTGTTGGTATCAGTATTTACGTAGCTTATTAGATAGTTTACCCCGAAACATTAAAGTATTTATTGTGGTGGTATTTTATTACAATTGCAGGATTGAGAAGTAGGTAGGTAGAGGATTTATTACTTAACTGAAAATGGGTTTACAAAATATCTACTTAATGATGAAAATTTCTCCATATTAGGTTAGTAGGTGGAAGTGATCGTAACAATATGATTCAACGATTAAGTTACACACTTATATAAATAAATGTAATAAAACTTTATCTAAACGAAGAAGTGAATTTTATAAACATATAAAATGCACATATATAAGCATATTAAAATGTACCTACCTATTTATCTAATAAAAATATAAAACAGATTTGGGATTGGAAAATGATAATGATAGGGAATTACGAACTGTGTGGATATACCTATCTAATAAATCCAGTATTATCTACAATTCAATTCAAGATTTGATAAAATAAAGCACTCCTACGGTTAAAACTGGTTATACGAGTGTCTTTAGACTTATTCAATAAGGTAAATTAGTAAATAGTGATAAAACAAAACAAGTAGGTCGCTTGTTATGGGAATGAATGTTATCAAATCACGAGGAAGCGATAAAATACGCAGGTCTGACTGATTGATTGCATCTAAATAAAGAGTTTTGTAATTGCTAACTTTGGTAACTCTGTATATTCCAGACCATTAAAAGACGCGATTGTATTTATGTACGTCCGATAGATACCTAGATAAAATTGTAACCACAAAGATTAATTCAATTACTAGCTCACTCTCGCAACTTCTGCGACAATTTTCCCCGGTTTTGCAATTCATAAAAAAATATTAAAATCGCGATTAAAAAAATATTACGACCTAGGTATTCTCATACCGACCAAATATGCACAAAAAGTATTAAATAAAAACCGGGCAAGAACATGTCGGACCATGCTCAGTGTAGGGTTCCGCAGCCTCCAGTAAATGCATCAGCAGAAAAGTGTATGTTCATGGCACTTATTCCCATTTGTTGAGAAACGCTGTTTTTCAACAATAACTCAATGACGGTATATATCTGATCATGTCCAATCATGGACACAATTTATGCAACTTTCGGAGCGAATATTTACAAAAATATTCACTGAATCAAAAAAGTTTAATATAAACCTTAAAATGTTTTTAAAAGACCTGTCGAATGATGTGCCACACGTTGATTTTTGCTGAAAAAACTTTTTTTAGGCTCATGTATGGAGTGCCCGCTCTAAAAATATTTATTTTTATTATTTAGCTATGAAACTAAGTAGCGGGTACTACAAGACACATTTTCAGAAAATTTCATCAATATTTATTGCGTATTCTTTGAGTAAAATGCCTGTGACAAACAGACAGTCAGAGAGACTGATGAAACTATAAGGGTTCCAATTTTGCCATTTTGGCTACTGAATCTTAAAAATTAAAGTCAAAAAGTTTTGAGAAACTAAAAAACTAACTACTTTGGATAAAATATTTTAATTAAAACTTTTCAAAGAATTCTCTACCAGTTTCTTTACAAGTTTCATGCGTCTAAACCAATTTTCGAAATATTTTTTCCAGTCCGCCACCGACACCTCTTCCACGACCTTCTCGAACGCTGCTAGCGCGTCTACCGGCGATGAAAACTGTATCTCTTCAGCTGATTTTTTACTTTAGGGAATAGTAAGAAGTTACATAGCGCAGATCACGACTGTAAGGAAGGTGACCCAAGACTCAGACCGGTGTGCAAGTGTCCAGGAAGGACCTCGTTTTGAGCGCTGAGTGCGTGGGCGCGTTGACATGGTGAAGCAGTACCCCGCGGAGCCCGGTGTTCGGTCCCTTGTTGCTCATTGCAGAGAAAAATTCTGGTAGGCATTTTGTGGTATACCATTCAGCGTTGATGCTGCTTTGGTCTCGCAATGGAATTGAAACCAGACCCCGGCAAAGTGAAGAAACTACCGATCTAAATTTTTCCTGGGCTTCTCCATCGCTTCACTTTCGTAGACGTTGGTTCGTTTTGTAACAGCCAAACTGACGACTGACGTTTTGTTTCTGGATCGTATTGATAAATCCAGGAATAGTTAAGTTTCACTATGTAATAAACGCGCCTGTTTCAAACTTTTGAATCATAATATCAAGTCACCACAATTGAGGTATTAATGTACTACTAATATCTCGATGGTCACCATTCTACACGGGCCTGCTTCGGTGAGCTTGTGCGGCACCAATCTACAGTGTATGCTGTAACTTTTCGTATGTAATTTGCCCGTTTTCTTGAATTATTTATTTTACAGCCAGCATACTTTCTTCCGTGACAGTCGTCGTAGGACGACCACTCCTTTGTTTATTCTCCAAAATAAGGGAACCGCGTTTGAACTCGCTATGCCAACGGTAGATGGTGGCTTTTGAAGGTCCTTCATCTATAAAAGCCATTTGAAATCGATCAAATGACTCATCAGGCCACATTTAAAATCGCAGAAAATCATCGCACGAAAATGTTCTTGATGCAGATCCATTTGTAAATGAGACACGATAATTTAATTTGGCTTTTGAAAAATTCGAACAATGATATTTTTACTTTTAAATAATCATTTTTTTCTAATATTAGTTTTGGAAAATATTATAAATTAACCCTTATTCCCCTACCACTCGTTTTTGGAGTGATTACCTTAACCACCTACAGTCTATTTTACTGAATTAAAATCATTATTTATTGTGAGGCAAAACACATCAGCAAATGAAAGCAATGGTCAAGATCCGCAAGAGAAGGTGAAGGAAACTATTCCGCAAGGGACACCCTCATCTCCGGCCATGGACCTACAAGACGTAACAGCGTGTGATTTTTCAGTCGGTTCGAGTCCGACATACCCACTTGTCGTGCCTTCGATGGGTTGGGATCCGTGGGGAAAAAGTTGTAGGTGGTTAATTTCAACAATTATATTACGAAGTTATTTGGTGTAATGTAAAGAAGCCAAGAGCCGGAGGTAATTAAACATCATTCTGTATATCTATAAATTATGGTATGATTAATACTCATTACATCACGGGTGGACAGTCCATCTGAGGCTGAAAGTCAGGAAATAAAGGTCAATGGACGTAACGTAATCTTCTCACGTTGATTTGTTATTTGTCTGATTACAAGGTACTCTTTTTTAAAAGAATCCGGATTATAGGTGTCTGCGGCAGTACTGTATATTCCTTTATTTTGTTATTTTTCGGATTACAAGGTACTCTCCTTCAAAACAATCCGGATTAGAGGGGTCTGTGGCAGTACTGTATAATCCAACAAATTCGATAGTCCGACAACGCCCTGCAAAACGTTTGTCGGATTACCGTTCATAGCGATAATTCACGGTAAATTAATAATTTTTAAATTATAAGGCATGTTCCAAAAGTGGGTATCTAGAATGATTTTCAAATAAATAATAAATATCAGTTGGTACTTAAATAGTTGGTAGATACCTACTTAAACTTAACTAAGTAATAAACAGTTACTTCCATAGTATTTTTTGACTTTCATACATTGGAAACTGAAATCCTGTTACCTACAGGTGAAATTCGTGGACCAACGTTGTCACTTTAAATGAAATAGTTACAATAACATTATGTACTTTTGAGAGTGTCTTAAACTTGATTATCTAGATATCGTTTAAATATTCTAGGGTTTGGCATTTTATTGCGAAGTGCAAAGAATATTTTACGTAAAATGATAGGTAGAAAAACCTGTTTAAGTGTTCAAAAATGCTAGTACTTTATAAAGGCTGTTTTTGTTGATAATAAGTCACATTAAGGAAGTACTCGATCTGCGCGTGTTATTGAATGCGTGATCTGAAATTTAGTACATCCGGTGAAGATGACACATTATTAGAATCACATAACATCAGTCAGTCAGTATAACTCTGTAACAGATGCTGTCAGTCGACGATTAAATTCCTGTGCGCCAAACGCATAATATCAGCCCTAATAAAATACTGATAATATCTAATTTATTGAGGTGATAGCAGTATTGGCTTTTGAGACCAACGAGTTTGTAAATGATACACGTCTGAATGATAGCATATCATTCAGACGTGTATCATTTACAAACACCTATCATTGATAGGAGTTATCTCATTAATTCGCATATTTATCTTGCTAGATAGATAGATGGAATGGCGTCATTAGTCTACCTACACTACACATACGTCATAAACGTGACGCTCATTTTTATCTGCACCTTGTGAATATGTTTCGCCATGGAATATTCTCGACAAAATTATTTGAGTTGTATCTACTTGTACATTATATAAGCCACTGCGTCCAGTTTACTACTGCACTTAATCGATAATATCTGTATAAAATCGATTTTTAATTTAGTATCATCATATAAACTAATATCAAAATATCATGACCTAAACTAAGATAACCTGACATCACTAACTGTAGATCGATAACTAAGGTCTAAATATTTTTATCAGATATTCATGCAGTCGGAGGCATTATTGAATCTCGATGAACTTATTACTGAGCCTCCGACAGCATGATATTACATACATATGAATGGGATCTTGTTTGCGACCTTCTTGCGCAGGCGGGTGTTTTAGTTTTTAAAATTATGTTTTTTCTTAATAATTTTTCGTGGCTGTAGGATAAAACCGATATAACAACTAACTTTTATCACAGCTATTGCCAACTATTTTTTTGAAATATGAAAATAGATTTTTTTTATAACATATTTGCTAGTAAAGGGTCTCTTATTTCACCAATTTCAATATCGTAATATATCTCATTACGTACTTGTGCGTTATTGTAATGTAAAACGCACGGTTTATCAAGATGCTCCGTCTAAAACGAACAGTACTTTTTAAATTAGCAAAGAGTTTTTATGTCAGAAAAGTGGTCAACATTATATGAATAAAATTAACTTTGGGAGATAAAATATATAATTAGGAGAAAGCTGGATTTTTGCATGAACTTTCCTTTTGTAGGTCTAAACAAAATCCCAAAAGTCCCCATCGATCCGAGTGCCGCTTGTAAAGTTATTACGGTGTTAACGGACAGTGTTATCAAAAAAAAGATTTAATCAAATTTGTAGCTTCAATAATTGCCTACTAAAACGTAGTGTTTTTAACGTAGGTCTTTGTAAAATAATCTGGATATAGAAGAAAAATTTAATTATTCGAAAATTTAAATACATATTTGAAATCTTAATACACACACGTTTGAAATCGTGTTACTTTTTAACTAAAATAATTGTTAACCCGATCAGAAGAAATATAAATTGGTGTGACTTTAATCGCGTTTAACTGCAGTCATTTTGAATTAAAAAATAACCTAGTCCATAACTAGATAGTTAGGACTAATTCAACGATTCTAAGTATAGCCTAATCATTTTGATCCGTTCAGGTGTTTAGTAGTTATTGTGGAATAAAGAAACTCACAAACATAGGTAGGTACTTACATCATTTCTACCCTGAAAACAATTTGTTATTTGTTTACTTTAGAACTTTAACAATTATAAAATTTAAAATATTTTATGACATGTTTAACGTTTACTTGCATGCCATTGAGGAATATATGCTTAAACACCACACAAATTTTAAAATCAAGGGTTTAAGAAAAACTATATTTACAAAAATAAATCTATTTTTGTGTAGGCACTTTTCTAAGCTATAAATCCTATTTACACTACTTTTCGATAACACTGACCGTTAGCAAGATATTCCCGAAAAACCGTTTTTTTTTAAAGTTTGACCCGTAATAACTTATTAACTTTTAGGATTTTGTTTAGAACTACAAAAGGAAGGTTCATGCAAATATCCAGCTTTCCTCTAATTGTT
Organism: Herminia tarsipennalis; assembly: GCA_945859575.2. Lineage (NCBI taxonomy): Eukaryota > Metazoa > Arthropoda > Insecta > Lepidoptera > Erebidae > Herminia > Herminia tarsipennalis. The sequence continues at coordinate 13,050,173 of OX243836.2, read as the reverse complement.
CCGAAGTTTGACATTTGTGGGTGTTATTTTCTCTGGACTTTATTGCGGTTATTCGAAAAGCCTTTTTTCTACACCTCTTGTTTTTGACATCTTACAGCCGCCAAGTTTGGTTTTTTTAAACGTCACTTATCTAAGAACACTTAAGCGGTCAAGATAAATCTAACGACGCCTTAGGTGCTTTTCACAAGTTACGGTTTCAATCCGATCCGGCGCCGGGTACCCAGCACGAATGTATGGCTACCGGACCGTGAAAGCTACCGTACATCGCCATACACTTGGAGCCGGATACCCGGTGCCGGACCAGATTGAAACCGGAACGTGTGAAAAATTCCGTCTTTTGGTATGAAAGATATGAGGTAATAAAGAAAATTATTACATACTTAACATACGTATATATGTAGATACCCTCGAAAGTCATAACCCTTTATAGCAGTCGGGTAAAAAAACTTTCCTAAAAAAAGGACATGAACTCAACATTAGCATTCGGGTTTCATATAACAAACACTTCCTCCAGAATCCATCAGAAACGAGGTGGGGTATGCATTTTTTGTAGGAACTACATGGAATACAAAGAACTAACATTTTTGACAAAAGTAAGTTCCGAATTACCATTTGAGGTATGTAGAATTGAGATATCTTTTGTTTCTCAACAAGCTAGAACTACTAATGCATCAAATAATTACAGGTGATTTTAATGTAGATCTACTCAAACCTTGCGAAATCGTATCAAAATCTTCTAAATTAATTGAAACTTACAATTTTAATATTCATATCAAAGAACCTATTAGATTATATTCATGTCACGACCAAATATTAAGCAACATTCCAGACGCAAAAGGAAGTGTGCTACCATTGTTTCTCTCTGATCACAACACTGGACAATTACTTGAAATACCTATTGAAAACAAAAGTATGCCACCTTTATTTACACACATATATAAAAGAAATGTATGCAACATCAATGCAAAACGGTACGAAAATTGTCTAAAATCACTATCATGGTCAAATATATTCTCAGAAGATAATGCCAACTCGGCTTTCAATACCTTTCACGACACGCTTTTATTATTTTTTGATCTTTGTTTCCCATTACATAAAATAAAAATATCATGTACAAAAAATAACCTAACGTGACTAACTAAGGGTTTGAGAAAGGCATCAAATAAAAAGCGTACTCTCAGATTACAGTACTATAAGTCACGAACTGTGTACAATAAAACTAAATACAATAAATATAATAAAATATACAAAAAATTAAGCAACGAATCTATTTTATACAAATCTAAAAACATATGTAAAGCGACATGGCAGATAATAAATAATAGCATTAATTCACCTAATGTAACTACTAACACAATATGTACCCATGTTTAGCAAATAAATGAATTGAATTGAATTGAATTGAATTCAAATTATATAATTTCTAAAGACATAATAGACCAGGGTCGATAATTTTTAAAACCAAAAAAAATAATAGTAGGATGAAACCCATTAGAAAATGAGGAGAATATTATAAAAATGAAAGGAAAAATAATTTAAGGGCGATCTGAGGCAGGGAAGAGGATGGAGGTGAGTTTTTAAGGGTAAAAAACGGTTTTTCTCGATTTCCGGCAAAACTTAATGTCCTATAGAAAAAAGTCAAATGACAAAGTTGTAGGTAATGAAAAGATCAACTTTTGCATTTACTTTTTTTTCACATAACCTCAAAATTTATGAGAAAAATTCCAAAAAACAAGTTTTTGGTTTTTTATCTTAATCTTTTACAATTTTTTTTTTCACGAAATTTGGTGAAAACTTACCTTTTTATGTCCCAAATACGCTGTAATTTATTTGATTAAAATATCTATTTTTTCCCCTTATTTTGAATTAATATCGAAAAAGCACCCTAATTTTCAATCGAAAATTCACCCGTCAATATATCAGCTTTTTTCAAAAAGTTGGTATGTTTTTTGTTCGTTGAAATCTCTACTTTCCGATGGTAAAAAAAAATATATATTACTTTAGTAAATCTTCTCAGAAAACGCAAAAAATCGAAAAAACCTCGAATTCGATTTTTTTAAAAATTATTATATACAGTTTCGAGCTATTTATTAAAATTTACACTTTCATTATTCGAAAACGTAAGATTACATGTTACATTGATAAAAAAAAAATTGCAAATCAAAATATACTACTATAATTAACAAACAAATAAGATAATAAAATTAATATTTAATAAGACATCTACAATTCTCTTTAAATTAAGTGCGTAGATGCCTATTTATAACTATTTTAAGATAACTTTTATACCTGAGTGACCTACGAAAAATTTTAGCCCATCAAAAGGTATTTCATAGAAAAGTGGGGAAGGGACTAGGCGGGTCTGGGTCTTACTACATACATACCTACTATTTCGTAGCAGCTGTAACAACCGTTAGCCTAGCCAATATTCGAAAAATAATAATCTCCTTAATTTTGCACACACAAATTTAGTTACTCCCATGAAAAAAAGTATATATTTGAAAATACATAAAAAATATATTAAAAATCTATAAAAAATACATATCGGAAATATATTTTTAATAACTAACTTTTGGCCGATTTTCGCCCCATTTCTATTCTTCCCATAATGTTTAAGGTCCTTGAAAGTATCGTCCAAAATCAACTGTCTTCCTATCTCTCCTCTAACAGCCTGTTAAGCCCATTTCAGTCTGGTTTTCGTCGAGACCATAGTACTGTAACTGCCCTGGTTAAAACTACCGATGACATAAGGCTAGCCATGGAAACAAACAAATTACCAATATTATATTATTATAATATAGTTGACTTTGACGTTCTCCAAGGGATCTTAGGTTCTCTTAATATTTCTTCTTCTGCAGTATCATGATTTAATTGATGATGATGATGATTGATTTTTTTTCTGAATGGCGAGATTTGACTGCTGGAGGGAGATTTGACCAAGGTGGCGTTTTCTCTCCTCTCCTCTTCACCATTTTTATTAATGACTAGCTGTGCCCGCGACTTCGTTCGCGTAGAAGTTGGGTTTATATTAAGGTAGTTTATATTACAATTCAACTTCTGTGTAAAACATATTGTAAACATGCTCCACAATGCTCTGTGGCATCTATGGATATTTGGGCCTAGCTTTAATCAGGGCCCAACATATGGCAGGGCAAGCCAAGCAAATGCCCAGTGCAGCAAAATGAAGGGCGATAAAGTTTATGGCGCCAGACGGTTAGAAGACAAATTATTAAAATTCCCACGACCACACCTCGACAAAAAAGTGATTTGCATCACATCAAATACTATTAATATTGAAAAATTCCCCCACCACGCGAGTACTGGGGCGGTTTCGAGTTAAATGAAGCTCGAAACCGCCCAATTACTGGTGCGAAATTTTGAGTTAAGGAGCTTCGATTCTGACTCCGATAGGTCGAAAATTCCGATTGATTTTAAACCTCCGACTCCAACTTCGGCTCCGACACTTTTAAATCGGACCTTTTAATCGGAGGTACCTAGCCGCTCCTTCAAGATAATTTATAATAGGTAATAAAGGTATGATGGAAAAAACTCTCACAGATTCCCTATGATCGCAGGTTATGTCCTGCCTGAGCGATCTTTTCCGAGTCTAAAGTACACCTACTTTGTGTCCGTGTTTGTACCGCGGGAATGCAATGTTTTAAAACTATTTTGCCGGGGCAAAATAGTTTTAAAAATTGCATTCCCGCGGTACTGTGATGCGTGTTTAAACAAACAAACAACATTCAAATGTTTCTAAAAGATATACTCAGATATCTTTTTTTGTGTTTAAATACTATTTCTAAACTTATTTCAATATTTTTTTTCACTCACTTTAGAAGATTAAAATATTATTTTATAATGTCTACATTGGTGAATTTAAAAATAGGTGTGTCAACCTGTCGCAAATTAAGATCATCATATATTCATATCCCTCTACGTAAGAATTTCAGTTTTTTTTTTTAAATCAATTTTCCTGATTCTTTTTAATTTGTATTTAAACGCCATCTATTTTCAAAACTGGATAAGTTTATTTTTATACTTGATGATTTTATATTAAACTATCATGCATATTAAACGTAGGTAAGCAAGGTATTTAACCTTAAATTATTCACGCGATCAAGACCCGTAATACATATATTTTCATAATGTGTACAAATCGCGAAAGTTTATTAACATTTGTAGGTAAGCAATCTTGGCACTCAGAAGAAATCGAATCACAGATGGCGCCACGTGTTTTATTTTGATGTAACGCGGACTTCATCTTTCATTTTTTTTTTAAGCAATTAACATTTATAAATTCTAGAAAATATCAAGTAATTACTGTTTATTTGTAATGTAATATTGTTTTTCATTTCTACATTTATAACATAATCACTATTCATGCAAAACAATGATAAAGGTGCCTATTGGAAGTGATTATTAATATGAAAATTTGTTAAACAAAGTAAACATGTTAAAGTCGAAAATAAAAGCTTGTATAAATAAGTATACTTTTAGAAAAATACTTAAAAAAGAGTAAAATTAATTTTAACACAACACAAAAAGAGACTCGCAATTAGGGAGTCGATCCTCCGACCTCCCTCGTTTAATACCGCTACTTGTGCCAGTAGACCACCTCAGCTGATGCAAACACGGTTAAAATAGCTGATCTTAAGAAAATTGAAAATGTTGTGTTTAGCTCCTTATAGTTTTAGCGTGAAGTTATTGTTTCCATGGGTTACAATTGTAAATAATGTCTTATTGTGGAAAAAATTGTGAAAAACCATAATGGTTCGACAAAACATACGTTGCTGCTCACTCCCCATAGACGATAGCATAATGATTTATAGTGCAAGTAATGACCTATAGTATTTACAATAAAACAAATTTTCATGAAGATCTGTCAAGTAGTTATTGTTTTATAACGATAAATAGCTACAGACATTATCCGTCATTGCTTAGCTCCTATGGAAAATAGCGTGATAAATTATAGCCTATATGTTAATCCAGACTTATTAGAATACACATACAAAATTTCAACCGAATTTGTCCAATAGTTATTGCGTGATGCGTGTTCAAACAAACAGACAGACAGACAGACATTTCTAAAAATGTTATAAATGTCTGTCTGTCTGTCAATATTTTTTTTCACTATGTTCGGCCATGTACAGACACGTGAAATTTACAATTTTATTATATGTATAGATATAGATAGATAGCATGATTCAGTATTCACGCGCGATGGCTTCGAAACACCAAAGTTATACATGAAATACGCTAATAATAGCGTATTTCATGTATAACTTTGGTGTTTCTATACCGATTTCTATTAGTATTTTTTATGGAATAGTTAATTATGTTAACTTTTTTAATTAGGGATGACTGAGAGTGTTATAAACGTAAGAGTAGACAAATATAATCAGAAAGCTTCGAACTACTATGCTATCGGGAGTTACACGTGATATTGTGAGTCAACCATAAAAGATAGACATATGCTGTCGTGGGATATTTTTTATATAATTTTAAGGAGAACATTTCCGTCATACATGATTTCTGTGTAGCTTTAACCATTACGGTTGCACACGCGACGAAAGCTTAAAAAATGGAGTAACTTCTCCCGTTTTCCTTCACTGCTCAGCTCCTATTGATTGTAGCGTGATGAAAAGTATACTATAACCTACTCAGGAGTATGAAAAGTAATTGTACCAAGTTTCGTTAAAATCCGTCGAGTAGTTTTTGTTTCTATAACGGTTATACAGACAGACAGACAGACAGACAAAAATTTTACTGATTGCATTTTTGGCATCAGTATCGATCCCTAATCACCCCCTGATAGTTATTTTGGAAATATATTTCATGTACAGAATTGACCTCTCTACAGATTTATTATAAGTATAGAAGAAGATATTACAAAGGTCCTCACTTCAATTTACCATCTTTACGCAGACGCCTTGCCACTATATCGTCACTTTAAAGCAGAAGATATAACTGGTGCTGTAACTGCTATTAATGATGAGCTTAAGGAAACTAGTACATGGGCTAAAAACTACCGACTCATAATCAACCCATTAAAATCTCAAGCTATTATTATTGGTGGTAGATATATGCTAAGCCTGTTAGATCACCAGAATCTCCCCCAGGGGGCTTTTGAAGCAGTTTATATCCCTTTTTCGAAAAGCGTCTAAAACCTTGGTCTATATATAGATTCCAATCTAAGAAGAAATAAGTAGGAAAGTATACGCCTCATTTCAATCTCTCAAATGTCTTCAAAATTTCTTACTATTTCATACTAAAGTTACTCTTGCTCAATCTCTTCTACTCTTACACATAGACTATGCAGATGTTTGTTTTCTGGATGCTAAGGAGGAACTACTTGACCAGCTGGAACGTCTGCAGAATTTGTGTATCCACTTCGTTTTTGGATTGCGTAAATACGACCATGTCTCCGAATCTCGGAGAAATCTGAGGTGGTTATCGATTCGGTAGCATCGTAGCTCACACATTCTTTCTTTGCACTATTCTTCACAATCCCACTTCTCCTTTTTATTTATGTGAACTCCTTCAGTTTCTTGTGCCCAGGGGTAAATCCTGCCGTTCTTTTTCCTCTCTTCTATTACACACTCCCACTCACAGCTCTAGCTGTTATGACAGCTCCTTTGCTATTACCTTTACTAGCAGTGCGCCTTTGTAAGTCTCTTCCTTACTCTTTACGCGACAGCCTCTCTATTAACATCTTTAAGAAAAGAACAAATGAATATTTTCTCACTACCTGATTAAGTACCTATGTATTATAATATTTATTTTTATAATATTTTATTAATGTAATACTGTAATACTATATTATATGTATTTATTTAAGTATTTATAATTATATATTTTTGTTACTCTTCTAAATTATAACATTCTCCTCTACAATTTAAAGGTTTGCTGGGAGAAAACTAAATTTTGAGTTAAGCTCGCCTTTGTTCATATTATTTTTTATGTAAGTTAAACTATTGTTTTTATATATATATATTTTTTTATTTTTATTTTGCAACAAAAAATGTTAACAATTTTTTTATCAGATAAATAGTTTAAGAGATATATCGTGAAAACCATTTCAACCCCTATTTTTAAAATGGCGGCCATGGGACAAGGGTGGCGACCCCATAAACTTGGTTTTAGCTTTACACTGACACATCAAAAAATAAAATAATTGCGTCCTCTAAAAACGCAAGGTAAGGCCTAAAAAATGTAACATTTCAATGTACTAATAAACAATGCGTAATAATATGAGTTGATTCTTGAACATAAAGATTCTACATTTCCAATTTAGACTGTTAACAATGTTTAGACCAATACATTTTGATACGTGTACTTCTAACACTTTCGTATTTGCATAATGAATGTCAATATTTGTTAACTTATGTATTCTGTTTCGAAATGCCACAAGATTTGTCTTTTTAAGATTAATATTTAAATTATTTAATGAAAACCAATTAATAATTTTATTTAATGTCATATTTATTTCATTCTCAACATGAGCTTTATTATTCCCGGTAAATAAATGTGTGATCTCATCAGCAAATAAAATTAAATTATTCTGAGTTACTTTAGGAAGGTCTTTTATGTAAATGATAAACAACAGTGGTACCAGTACGCTGCCCTGAGCAACACCAAGTGTTCTTCTGTTCTGATGTATATTCTGTTTATCTTTTTCGTAGTTTCGTTGACATATTTTCATAACTTTCGTTACCTGATTTACGATTTAACTAAATTCTAAAATATTCCCTCTCACACCGTGGCATATAGTTTTTAGAGCAATATTTTGTGATCGATATGGTCAAATGCTTTAATAAGGCCCATAAATAATACGCTAGCTAGTTTATTTCTGTCCATATTTGACACAATTATGTTAAGAAATCCATAGATTGCCTATATCTTCTCATATAAACAATATTTACCTATTAGTAGGTACATACTTACGTGGTTCTGTGACTCGAAGTCAATCAGATTTAATGTCAAGGATTATGATAATAAGACTATTAAAGAAGATAATATTATCTATATTAGATTGTAAGATTTAATTGATAAATAAACAAACAAATAATATTAGGATAAGATTTCTAATTACGTTTAATACACTGTAGCTCAACAGGTCCGTTGTTTCGTAACACCAGATCAGCTACAAACTCTATATCGCTCGGACGGGTCACAGGCAACAAATTGAATTCTCTTAAAACAGCTGCCAAGACAATCTTCATTTCCATGATGGCGAATTTTTGTCCTGCAATAAGAAATAGAAAATTATTATTACTATCAAGGTACTAGAACCAAAATACGCCATCTTGAGAGACGAACTAGCTGGTTGTTGGCATTTCTTAGTGATAAGAGACGCTCAGCATCGACCAGGTGGTCATTGATCAGATTACACATATTTTTTATCAAATTTTATTAATTTATAATCACGACCTATTACAGCTTGCCTATCGAAAAGTATTTATGGCTATTTTTTTTATAACCTTCACTCTTTTGATACATATCAACCCATATGATGGCCCACTGCTGGGCACGGGTCTCCCCAGTAGAACCTACTAGTATGTAGATCCTGGGGGTAATTGCCATAATCACCACGCTTGGCGAGCGGGTTGGTGATCGCAGTAAGGCTTCAAGTACGCAGAGGACGCTGCTGCCCGTCCTCCGGTGTGAAATCCCTTAGTCGCCTTGACGACACCCACGGGAAGAGATGGGGTGGTACTATTCTTAAGCCGGCACCACACGGTCTTTTGATAACCGAATAAATAAATAAATAAATTAGTTTTAGCTGATAGTTTTTAACATAGAGAATATATTTTGGTAGGCTTGCCTACTTATTTTTATTCATGGCTAGGGCTACCTGGCAGGTAAGTCTATATAAACTACAACGATTTGATAACCAATAAAAATGTTATTGGTATCGAAAGAAAGATAATTTAATTACGAAAATAATCGTATGTGCCTGCCTGCAAAAAACCGTTCATGAAATATTATTGCCATGCTTTGAGTGTAAAAATTGACAAAAAATAGCCATGAACACTTTTCGATTAACAATCTATCATAGATGTGTTTTAAAACCAATAAAATTTTATATAAAGTGTCTTTCATTTGATTATCCGAGTCCTTATTCACTATGTTTTTTTTCGTTATCGCAGAAAGCATGCGCGAACTGGCACATGCGCGGGGCGCTCAAAGATGACCGCGCGCATGCGCGATGCATTTCCAAGCGCAGCTCTCTATAAACCATTATGACAAGATTTTGACAGTTAGAAGCAGCACAAAAATAAAAAGTGAATGCGGACCCAGATGGCACATCTACTATAGGCAATGTGCATAAAGTACTATACTATTGTAGGTAGGTAAGTAATCGTCGCTGCAGTAATGTATGTAAGCCAGTCAGGCGCGGTTCAAAAACTTTGTTCAAGTGGGAGCAACATGTGACCCAACCGGCCAAGTGTGAATGGCTTGCATGATAGAGTCATGACTGGTGTCCCGGTGTTGAATCAAATACGGGCAGTATTTGCACAACACCCGGACACCAGTCACCATCGCCTTTGTGGCAGCAAACACACCGGTACAGAGTCAAAATTGTCTAAAAAAACCGGTCAAGTGCATGTCGGGTTACGCACAATATAGGGTTCCGTAGTCCCCCCCCCCTATCCGAATACAGCGGCTTAAGAAGTGGGTTTTCTGTTGTTTTTGATCCATACTACGTTAAACCTACATAATAATAATAATTTTCCATGGACTCTGTAAAAAAATGCTTTACTTCTCATTCGATCAGCTGCTACTCGGAAACTTGTAAAGCCTAGCTGTGATAGTTTTACTTTTCATTTCACTATATATACTACTAAGTAAGTAAGTGGGGTAAGTGAGAAAAAAAATCACATCCTCACTTTACATATAGGGGAGGTACCTTCACTTTCATTATGTCGGTGAAAGTAATATGTGTATCCATGCAAAATTACAGCCTTCTAGCACTAACAGTAGTTGTATCAAATAGTTGACAAGTTTATCTGTTACCTAAACCTTTACCTTACCTTTGTGCTATTTCATTTTTTTAAGATGTAGTTATTGTACATAAATTATAATTGTCGCTGCTAGGAAGCATTTGTGTTGTAATTGGAAAGTAAAAATATTCTTTAAGCTACTACTTACTGCCTGTAGTATCTTGTCAAATCTACTAAAATCAATGGTTATGAACAATCTACGGGCCCCGAGCCAGGTACAAATTATGTGTCATTTCCTTTCGGTCAATAACTTGTAAAATGCTTTAGAGAGTTGTATCATGAAGCTTCGTAAACATCAGCTGCAATTCGGTGGATGGGTTAAACAGTGCTAGCCTCCAAATGAATAATATTAATTTCCTCATGATTGAAAATATATCAAATTTTAATTATAGCCCAAAAAAAAGAATAATGTCAGCTGACTTTAAAGTGGCGGATAGTACCTCAACTGGTTATACGAACATAAAATATTTTTTTATTTTTACATTCTCAATCATTTCTTCTCAATAATTTATCAGAAGACATTTTATACGATATTTTGTCAATAATTGTATATGTCGGCTAGCTATATATATATCTCGGTGAAAAGATTGTCAGCTGATGTAGCGCAGGAGCATCTATCGCCAATTTAAATGAACCAACTGGCGAGTTTTCTTCGGCATATTTCCAGGTGATTTTTTTTGATTACTTGCAAGATTATAATAACTATCAGCTTAATTTTTTTTAAATTTAAGGTAACTACGAATCTAAAGTTATTCAATATTATTCTGCATGCTTTAACTGATAGATGTATAATCTTATTGTGATGTTTCGACTAAACTAATATTCTTTATAGATACATTCCAATTGCATATCAATTAATTAAAGGTGTTTTTTGCGTAACGTGCGTGGGAGACTACCACTGCTTAAGGGTGCTTTTCCACCAGAGATGTGCTATGCAGCTATGCTGTGAGTTTGTTAAAAGCTAAGCTACGAGACTATGAGACCGTTTCTCTTACTCCCCCTGTACTGTGTTTGTACATAGCTACACCACTCATGACCATCCACAGTACGCCTCTATAGCACACCTCCATAGCACGCACCTGTAGCACGCATCCAGAGCACGCATCCTTCCATATAAAAACATAGTTTAGTTCAACTCGTTTCCACAAGTGCTAAGCTATATGGACCAATGAATATTCTCATTCGTCTTCTATAGCAACGTAGCATAACACATGGAAAAGTACCCTAACTCATCCACCGTACCGCAGCCGACGTTCTCGGAGCTTCATAAAATAATTCTCTGATGCATTTTACAAGTTTTCGCCCGGAACTTGGTCATGTCAATTTGTTCCTGGCTTACGGTCAAATAGGTACTTCGCAAACCTAAGCCAGGTTTGCGAAGGTAGTAGTAGTAGTAGGAATTACCAATGCAATTTCTGGGCCCAGCGCTAAAGGGTATGTAAGAATAAGGATGGCGACCCACGCTGTTCTCCGGTAAGAACCTCTCAGGTAAAAAATCGTTTGGGTTCGGGAACAAATCTTCACGACGATGTAAGTCGTAAATGTGAATGTGGCAAAATACCCCTGCGGGTATTTCGTAATTACCTGAAAAATCAAAGGAAAATATTAGCCATTTCATGTACGAAGCAAAAAGCATAACAACGTAACATGAGTTAGATGAGATGTGTAGGCTGGTTTCCAACCAGATTGGCCGATGGTCAAAGAAACCAGGACTAAATGGATAATTGTGGACTGTATGCCGTCTATGACCAAGAAATCATTGTGAGCATAACCTACAGCACAGTAATCTATTCCCATAAATTTTACGGTTCTACATATTGCTAGTGGGAATATTTTAGCAATAATTAAAGTCGGTTTTATGTACTTTGTACCACTAGTAAAGTTTATCATAGTAAATACTCTTTATCTTACTTATCAACAAAAAAAAATACAATTTAATTTAATCTTGTAAATGACAACAAGAAGTTATCAAAATAAATGCTGGCTTAATTAATCTTCTAATCAATTTGTCTTAACAATTATAACACCTACGAATTTTTCATCATCATCATCATCATATATCATAGTATATTTTCTATTAAAGAAAGAGGGTAAATGGTAGATACTCACTTAATGTTACAGAGTCATTTAAATTCCGACTGATGAAATGCACTGGCGGATAGAGACGTAAAGATTCTTTGATGCAGCATTCCAAGTATTTCATTTTGGCCAAATCTTGCATCGTTATGGATCGTTTAGAATCACCAAATATTTCATTTAGTTCATTTATGATGTTATCCTGAAAAATACAGCCTTTTAGAGAGTAACAAAATCAAGTATATATTTTTATTTATTAAAAGATAATCATCTTGTTATTAATAAGAGTGACTTCTCATATTCATTGGTCATACTGTAAAATAGGTTCAATAAAGGGTTTAATATAACTATAGGTACATTATGTTCAATTTTCCAACCTGCACATGTTTGTGGTTTGCGAGCAGCATTAAACAAAATGTTAGACCAGCCGCAGTCGTATCATGTCCCTGAAATTGGATAAACATTCCTCACTGTAGACATCGATAAACCAAACCATATTATTGTAGGTATCGGTATCTAAGTACTTGCCTCAAACATAAACGTATCGACTTCTTCTTGAATACCTTTTCTATTTATTAATCCTTCCTTCGACGCAGTTATGAGCAAGTCTAACATAGCCACCTTCTTCTTTCTCTTGTAAATTAAGGTATCTTTATCCTCGGCCTCGTCCCCTAGGTTAATGCCGTATTTTTCAATATATTCAGTTCTATTTTCTATAACTCTCCCAGTGAAGCTATGAGCTATTTTCAAAAGTTTGCTTTGCAGTCTTCCCAATGATGACAAATAAAATATAAAATCGAAATATAAAGGTATCCTAGTACCCCTTTGAAAAACTAACTGTATCAGGCCTAACAAAGCTTGTTTATAGCTTCTGCTTCCATGTGTTGTATTGTCGTTTAGTTTGGTACCCATGGCGGTTTCTGGAATAATAACATTAGGCCTTAACGGATCTATTGTTTAAAATTAGTACATATTTTAATTTTCTTTAACCATATTCATAAATGATGATCAATCTTTATATGCCACTGTGACCATTTTGTAACCTTGGACAAATATAAAAACAAACTATAAATAGTAACATCCAGTTTGTCTGTATATTTATGTACTTTGATTAAAGAAATATTTCTCAGCTCTTAATCTAATTAAACTGTTTAAGCTTTCAATGATCAAATAAATAACAAATATTACTTACCGCAGATAGTTTGCAATGTGAACTCAGACAAATAGGGCACAATGTCGATAGTTTGTCCTGCCGTCTTGTCGAGGCTTTCCACTAATTGAGAACTGTTTTCTTCCATTACTTCAAAGAATTGGCGCAAGATGTTGAAATGGAATGTCGGAGTGAGGATTTTTCTACGTTCTTGCCATTTTGCGCCTAGGTTTTTTAAATATTTATTATTAGAGAGTAATTTGAACAAAAATGACATAGTGGTTATTAATAAAAATGCCATTATTGGAATTTATTTCTTCTTGACTATAGCTGGCTTATAGCGTATACGCTATATACATATATATGTTTCATTTATATTTTCATCATCTACTATCAATTTGTAAAAATCACTAACTAATATCTTACCACGGCTTAAAAGTAATCCATCTCCTAACCAAGGCTTCAAAAGAGAATATAAAGAACTTTTATCGCTGTATTTCATGTTTGAGGTTATTATCTGAAAACTCGCGACATTATTAATATTTACTTATTTAGTTTTAATAAGTAAGTGTCTGTGCTTTGTAGAAGTTTTACCTCAATATCATCTGGATTAAAAATGTTAACAGCTGCCATAGGCCACATCCAGAGTCTGTATATGCCCTTTTCACCTCCTATTTGAGCAAATTTTCGAACTGCTTTCATTATTTCAACTGCAAAATTAGTAATATTTGTTGAAAATAGCGAGTGAGAGTGAGCATTACTATTGTTGTTTTCTAGAACGGGATGTGATGTTTTTTACAATAGAAATAAAGTTTTTGCTCATATTTTTATATAGTACCTGGAGAAAGCATAATAGCTAATGCATTTCCTAGTATGAAGTCATCTTTAGGACCAGGTAGCTTTTTCATGAGCCTCGCTTTTGCATTGTAATTCAATACAAGATCTAACACACACAAAACTAACACAATCACTATTAGGAATATAATCATTTTTAATAAACTTGATGCTTCGACACGCTCAACGTACTGATACTGATAGCCAATGAATTAGTAATTGGTTTATATATTGTTTACCTATATGATTACGATTACATATCCTATAATGCTTGCGTTTGTAAAACGGGATTTCGAAAATGGGTTTTTAGAAAATAAACTTGACTGGAAACAAGGTTAAGGATATTAAAAAAGGCAGTTTGGAAAAAAGGGAATACTAGAATTAGGACGATCAGTCCGTACCAAAATAATCTGGGACATTTCGATGCTATGAGCATCATAGTAAAGCCAGAAGTGCTGACTCTTAGGGACTAGGCGCAAAATAGCAATTCGACAAAATTAGGAGAAATATGATTAGATCTTGCCGGACTCCCAGAATCTTTTTTACTTTTATGTATTTACTATTTTTTTTCTCCTGACTTGCTGCTGGTGCACCATAGAATTAGGGTGTGACATTTTTATGGTGTATAGAGTAAATGATAATCACTTTTTTATTATGAATAACTTTTCCCAATACAGTGGAATTTTCGAGAAAAAAAACGAATATCTCGTAGGTAAAAGTTACAAGGTTCGTTGCTTTAAAATAAACAGCATCAAAGTCGATTATCGATGTTTCTTAATATAAATTTTGCATTAGCTTCGCATCGCTTAGTTTGGAAGAAATTAATATACCTACATTTGAATTTCAAGATAAAAAATAAAATCGATCGAATCGTTTTCGAGAAAAAAAATTGTATATCGACATATACAACTTTTTTTTTTCTCGAAAACGATGATGCTAAAACAACGTGCTTGATGAGATTTATCCGATTTTACAATAAGAAGGGGATGTCCGACAAATGGGGCTTATAAAACACTCTGCAGTGTATATATCGTAATTAATATAGATGGTTTAATCATAGAAATGCAAAAATGAAATTGATTGAATAAAGAAAAATAATTGTAATAAATAAAACTAGGATAACGAATATTTATTCATTGATTTAATATAGGTATTAAAATAAATCAATTTTTCGTAAATACAATGTAGATAATCTAATTAGGTACGTTTAACACACTGAATCTCAACAGGTCCATTGTTTCTTAACACCAGATCAGCTATGAACTCGATATCACACGGACGGGTCACAGGCACCAAATCAAATTCTTTCAAAATGGCTGCCACCACGCACTTCATTTCCATGATGGCAAACTTTTGTCCTGTAGAATGAAGAAAGAATAAATTAGCGCCAGAAAACAGAGGAGAAAACTATGAGCTCTTGAAATATAACATCAAGTTCTGTTTCAATGGTATTTTGTGAGGTTGAGGTACATATTTAAGTAGGTACCTATACTTCTTAATTTGAGTGAAAAATCTCACAACTATTCCTCTTTAATCATATTCGTATTAATTACCTATGCAGTTTCTCGGACCAGCGCTGAAGGGTATGTACGCATATGGATGACGACCTATACTATTCTCCGGTAGAAATCGTTCAGGGATGTAATCGTTTGGGTTCGGAAACAAATCCTCACGACGATGCAAGTCGAAAACGTGAATATGACAGTATACTCCTGCTGGAACTTTGTAATTACCTGAAAGTAGATAAAATATTGGATATGAACAGGACATTCCACGTGAACTCTGAACTTGTTTGTTGGTGTTGCTGTTACAACACACGTGGCACCTGTTGTTGACAAGGCACACAGTTCTTGTCTGTGATATGCAAGTTTATCTACAGGTTATATCAATAATAATCTTATCAGACATTTTTAATCAGTTATCACATTGAAATTATTGTCTGCTTAGTAAATTATAAACGAATTTTGATGAAGTATCCAACTACATAAGTCCTTGTTGATTTGATTATTCAATGTCTTAGTTAATAGTTCAAAACCTCACCACCGTATCTTAATAGTTCGCCCGGTATAGAGTCCACACCGATTGCGGGATTGTTTTGCTGTTGCTTGATAGCAAGAGCTACCGCATTAAGCGATATCGAGGGCTTGTGGTTGTTGAGGTAGGGAGCAAACGTAGTCAACGTCAACAGAATGATCCACGTTAAGTAAGGTGTTACAATGCACCGCCCATCGCTCGAATATTTCCTCCCCGGTTTTAAGAAGCCCTTCACCACTAGTAGGTCTCAGTGGGACTTTTGCCTTGGAGGATGTACCAAGTAGGTTTCGTACCTCTGTATAATACGCGCCGAGCTGGTTGGTATTAGCCAACCACTGCACAAATCATACAAAATCCATGTTATTTTTAGGTGCGCATGTCTACAGACATTGTTTAATCAATAGCCCTTGTCTGTAAAATATTGACAAAACAAAGTTATACTAACTGTTACATAGCATTTCTTCTTGTTTTTAATTGCTAAATCCAATTTGACCAATAAAATGAGTCGACAGACTAGTATAAGTGTGAAATTAATAACTATTGATTAATAAAAGGAAAGTAATATTTTAGTACTTTAAATATTTTGACCTAGATAATGAATGGGAAGGAACCATTAATGGAGCAAGAACAGGAAATATAATGATATCTACTTACTCAATGTAACCGATTCTGTTAAATTTCGACTGATGAAATGAACTGGTGGATAAAGACGCAGAGACTCCTTGATGCAGCATTCCAAATACTTCATTTTAGCTAGATCTTGCATTGTAATAGGACGCTTAGAGTCTTCAAATATTTGGTTCAGTTCACTTATGATTTTGTTCTGAACAAAAAAAAAAGTTTTGAACCAATAACATTTTAATTCGTAAGTAATTATTGTATTTATTATGTTTCTAATTGAAACACTGTTATTATTTTGGATTATAGTATATATTATGCACTACAATGAGATAAGATATATCCCATTTTATTCATTAAATTAAAGTTATTATTTGTGTACAATCAAATTAACCTTATTTACAACTAATTAATTATTTACAAAAAATAAAAAAAAACAATTCATTATTAAAATTTGTGATATTAGCTATTTACTTTGTCAAGATATTTATTCTCACCTGCACATTTTTATGATTTGCGAGTATCATCAAACAAAATATTAGCCCAGATGCCGTCGTGTCGTGGCCCTGAAACACGATTTAACATTTTTGTCTCGAATATTTTTTTCAGTTAACTTATTATAATAATTTTAAGGCGGAGTGTCCTTAGCATGGACGGATCGAGGACTTTATTCTGGAAGGGCTCCAGACCAGAGGCAAATGGCAGTGCCGGTTATTACACGTTTACGACAGAGGTTAAATGTGAGTCGCAAGCTCGACGTTGGTGGCCCTAAACAAATTATTTCTCCCTGGATCCGTCTATATTTCTTAGAACACGATTCCTTTCAACTTCCATTTCAATTCTAGTTGAAAGAATCTTATCATTTTTTCGTATCGAGTAACCTCAGGAAAATTGTAACTGTTCGTTTCTGATGGTAAATGCAGATTATATTTAATAGCAATTACCTCAAACATAAATGTATCGACTTCTTCCTGAATACCTTCTTTATTCAACAATCCTTCCTTCGAGGCCGTTATGAGCAAATCCAACATGGCTACTTTTTTCTTTTTGTTATGAACAATCGTCTCGTCATCATCGTCATCACCAAGATTAATGCCGTATTTTTCAATATATTCTGTTCTATTTTGTATTACTTTTGCAGTAAAATCATGAACGATTTTTAAAAATTTTCCCTGCATTTTTCCTAAAGGGGATAGATAATAAATGAAATCGAAATAGTAGGGTATCTTCGTGCCTCTTTGAAAAATTAGTTTGAAGAGACCAATCATCGCTTCCTTGTATGATTTGCTTCCGTTTGTTGTATCCTCATTTAGCTTTGTACCCATAGCGGTTTCTAAAACAGAAAAATCATGCGTAACAGTATAATTATATGTATAACTTTATCCTTTTCTTACTGATCCCACGAATCATTCATCAAGCGGTATTCGGTTCTTTCGGATGGCTTATATGTAAGTATAATACATGTAGTATCAGATCCAGTGTAAGAATATATATCCTCATTTGTTATCCTCTCGAAACATAAGAGAGCAGTGTTGTAGTGTGTGAGGGTAGGTATATATTTCTTAAACCTATAGATGATAATAAAAAAGCCCTTGCAAAAGTAGAGCGGGTCGCTAGTTCATAGAGCTGCCCCGCGCAACATCGTTTGCGTAAATTTTCCCCGTTTTTGCAACATTTCTCATTGCTGCTCCGCTCCTATTGGTATAGCCTTCCTCGATAAATGGGCTATCCAACAGAGAAAAAATATTTTTCAATTCGGACTAGTAGTTCCTGAGATTACCGCGTTCAAACAAACTCTTCATTTTTATAATATTAGTATAGTTTTATAATAAGATTTTCTATCATTTTAATGGTAATAAACTGAAATAACCTCTCATTTTTTAAACTTTCAGTAACGTTATGAACCAAACACTTCGTTGTTAACATCGAACTCGTGTAATCTGACGTCACAGAATAAGCAAGCCAAAATGGCCGCGTTTAATTCTCCTGAAAATGATGGTGATTTTAAGTTTTTTTTTACTTAATAGTTTATATTTTGGATGTGTATATTTATTAGTAGATATTTTCTACTAGTTATAAAACTAGTAGAAATGTTTAAAACAATAAAAACAATCTTGCTTGGGAATGCATATGAGTTTCAGTAGGTATTTTGTAAGTATATTAAATTTCTTCTCAAAAGAAAACGGATGTCTTACTTACCACAAATAGTTTGAAGTGTAAACTCAGACATATAGGGTACAATATCGACGGTTTGTCCTGCTGTCTTGTCGAGGCTTTCCACTAATTGTGAACTGTTTTCCTTCATCACTTCGAAGAACTGGCGCAAGATGTTGAAGTGAAATGTCGGAGTAAGAATCTTTCTACGTTCTTGCCATTTTGTACCTGAATTATTAAAGTGTTATACACCACACTCATCGAATCACACCTCACTCAGTTTTGAGAAGCCGTTAACTGACATGCTGTTACTACTACTTTAAGTGTAACAACTGCTTGTAAGTAGTTACACATATGCTAGTACATAAAGGTGTACTGTAGCAATAGAAATACTTTTGAGAAGGACTTAAATTTAAGTATCGTTTGAGTTTTCAGTGATAAGATAAGTTATACGTACTCTAAATGTGTGTAGGTACACTAATGTTCTGTTACCTAATAAATAGGTATTAGGAAAACCAAAAACTCGTCTGTCTAAAAATAATATATTATACCTTATGACAACTCACACAATGTCACCTGATCTCAAAACTAAGCAAAACTTGTACTATGGCAACCAGACAACTGATAAACATACTTATATACTTATTTCTAAATACATACATATTAAAGATAAATAACATCCAGACACAGAATAAACCATTGTGCTCATCACACAATGGTTTGTCCTTGGTGAGGATCGAACCTACGACCTCCGGCTTAGCAGTCATATCACTCCCACAATTAAAACGAATTCAACGACACAACACATGATGAAATATGTCAAGCTATATGGGCTGTAGAGCCGTAGAGCATTGCAAAGAAATGAACATACCTCCGCTCGAAAAACATTACCCCCTTTCTGGCGCAATCGAGTAAATACTAAACGAGAAACCTACAGATCTAGTATAATCTCGAACATTCCGAGATACCACGATTGTTTCTTCATTGGGATCCATTAAGTCTAATGAATGCGTTCTTGCGCTATTGCCTTGTTCTTTGATTGTAATAAACTATCATCTTTTAGGATTGTCACGTCCAAATACTTACGAAATAATAAAAGCTCAATACCAAAGTTACCTTTGCTTAAAAGTAGGCCCTCTCCTAGCCAAGGCTTCAGAAAAGAATACAAAGAACTTTTCTCATTGTGCTTTATGTTTGACGTTATTATCTGAAATAAACATATTTACTACAGTTTTGTACACTTTGTGAGCGTTTGTCGGTATAAAAACTGTTACCTCAATGTCATTCGGATTGAAAATATTAACAGCCGCCATGGGGCACATCCAAAGCCTGTATATCCCGTCTTTCCAAGTTTGGGCAAATGTTCTGCCTAGTTTCATTATTTCAACTGCAAAAAACGTTATTATTTTTGATTGTTCAATAGGTATAAAACAATAAATAGCCTGGGGGGTAAATGTGTTAGTAGGTATCTCTATGTGCTCTAAAATATATAAAACACTTCATACACTACGTTAATTATAACGTAAAAATATTCGCGTCAAACTTAGGTCATTCCAAAAGTTGCATCCAAGCAACAAATATTTTCAGGGACTGCTTGGACAATAGGTTTCTTTTCTAATTTGATCCTGGTGATAAATGAGCCATCCTACTAATATTATAAATTCAAAGTTTGTAAGGATGTTATTTTGATGATGGATGTTAGTTTCTCTTTCACACAAAAACTACTAAGCTAATTAGATAAATCTTTCAGTAATGTATATTAGTTATATTTCGGGACTTAATCGCGTGAATTATTTAAAGGTACGAACCTTTTATTTACCCGACGTTTCGATCGAATTGCACCGATCGTGGTCACGGGTCGACCCGTCCCGAAATATAACTAATATGTATAAAAATCGCGAAAGTTTAAAAACAATAATTTCAGTAATGTAGTTTATGCATAGTTTATGTTGTATTTATTAACACTTATTGTAATATTGTATGTATGTTAGTCTGTAAGGTATATATTTCTATAGGCCAAGTCTGAACTAAATGGTATTATTATTGTTATTATTATAAAAAACGGGGCAAGTGCATGTCGAGCAACGCACAATATAGGGTTTCGTAGCTACCCAGTACATTAATGCGGTATAAGAAGTAGGTTTTCTGTTGTTTTTGTTTCATACTACTTATTTTTAAATCACTTGGTCTGCTGTTATTTGTAAACTTGTAAAGCATACTCAG
Organism: Herminia tarsipennalis; assembly: GCA_945859575.2. NCBI lineage: Eukaryota > Metazoa > Arthropoda > Insecta > Lepidoptera > Erebidae > Herminia > Herminia tarsipennalis. The sequence continues at coordinate 13,029,080 of OX243836.2, read as the reverse complement.
CTATGATAGTTTTCCTTTTAATAATATATCTCCAAAAATAACCATTTAGCTGGCAAGGGTACACTTGACTCTACCAAAAATTGCACTTTAAGGCTTAATATTTTGCAACCGGATTTGTGAGAAAAAATAAAAATCACATCCCACTGGGGATGATCCCCAATGTGTAGGGGAGATACCCAAAAAAAAATATTTTCAATATTTTATTCTACTACTTTGTCGGCATAACTAATATGTATATCCATGCAAAATTATAGCTTTCTAGTGCTAAGGGTATTTGGGCTGACCTACAGACAGACGTACGGACAGACGGACGCACAGAGCGAAACTATAAGAGGTCCTTGTTTACTACGGAACCCAAGCATAAAAACCAAGCATAACCCGGAGAGGCCCAGTAAATAAATATTTTAGATGGGTACCTGGTGAAACCATGATCGCTGGTGCGTTTCCGAGTATGAAGTAATCCGTTGGTCCAGGCATCTTTTTCATGAGCCTAGCTTTAGCATTGTAATTTAATATAAGATCTAACGCACACAATAATATCACAACCGCTAATAAGGGCACAAACATTGTGTTTGAATACAGTAAGTAATTTTATTTTCTCGTTTATTATTTATAAACGCATAATAGCTTTTCAACGAATTTCACTAAGAGAGTTTACTAACTTTGGGTCAATTCACAAACAAAATTATAGACAAAATAAAGATATTAGGTACGTAAGGTCAGTTTAAATACAAATATTTATCAAATAAAGATACTAGTACTAATTACCGGAATATAAACAAAGCGATAATAAGGATAGTGGCGGTAGCCTAATGGTTAAGGCATCAGGCTCGCAATTCGTGGGTTCGAATCCTACCCATTATACTACCGACGTGAACCCACTCTATACACAAGCCTTTGAGCTTAGCTGGAGGGGTTAATAAGATTGCTAGTAAAGTGGAGCCCAGTATCGCATCATGGTAGTCCTTTTTTTAAACAAAAAAGAAACATAGAACACGATGGAGACGCTACAATATGTATCTTAAAGGAATATATTATAGCATCATAAGGTATCACAACCGGGTAAATTGTGTAGATTACCTACCTAGCGCTACCTTGGGTGGCACCCGGTGCGGAAGTTGATGGTGTCACACCATCGAAAATCTATATCTTCTTCTTCTATACATATAATAAAATTGTAAATTTCACGTGTCTGTACATGGCCGAACATAGTGAAAAAAAAAATTGGGAAATGTTCGAAAAGAGTATTTAAACACATTCCTACATTTTTAGAAATGTCTGTCTGTCTGTCTGTCTGTTTGTTTGAACACGCATCACGCAAAAACTACCAGACAGATTCGGTTGAAATTTTGTATGTGTATTCTAATAAGTCTGGATTAACATATAGGCTATAATTTATCACGCTATTTCCCATAGGAGCTAAGCAATAACTGATAATGTCTGTAGCTATTTATCGTTATAAAACAATAACTACTTGACGGATCTTCATGAAAATTTGCAGTTTTATCGTAAATACTATAGGTCATTACTTACACTATGAATCATTACGCTATCGTCTATGGGGAGCGAGCAGCAACGTATGTTTGGTCGAACCATTATGGTTTTTCACAATTTTTTCCACAATTTAGACATTATTTACAATTGTAACCCATGGAAACAATAACTTCAAGCTAAAACTATAAGGAGCTAAACACAACATTTTCAATTTTCTTAAGATTACCTATTTTAACTCTTTTTTTTGTATCGGTTGAGGTGGTCTATTGGCACAAGTAGCGGTGTTGAATAAGAGAGGTCGGAGGATCGGGTCTCAAGTATGCCAGTCTCTTTTTGTGTTGTTTTAAAATTATTTTTATTCTTTTTTAAGTATTTTTCTAAAGGTATTTATTATACAAGCTTTTATTTTCGACTTTAACAAGTTTACTTTGTTTATCAATCACTTTCAATAGACACCTTTATCATTGTTTTGCATATATCGTAATTATGTTATGAATGTAGAAATGAAAAACAATATCACATTACAAATAAACAGAAACTACTTGATATTTTCTAGAACTTATAAATGTTAGTTGAATATATATTATATAGAATTTATAAAACTCGTTTTTAAATAGTTTTACGTCCTTATTTTCTACGGGGGATGAACGAGGCATTTGGCACCAATTGCACTACCCAACGTCTTTAAGAGCTAACGACCTAGCTCATGATAAATAAATACCTACCATGTTTATCCAATTCAAATAATGTTTTAAATCACAACTTTATTCGAATTATTCTATTCAAACATGTAAATATTATTCTATACTAATATTATAAAGCTGAAGAGTTTGTTTGTTTCTTTGTTTGAACGCGGCAATCTCAGGAACTACGGGTCCGAATTGAAAAAATATTTTTCTATTTTGTAGCCTATTTATCGAGGAAGGCTATAGGCTATATAACATCACGCTACGATCAATAGGAGCGGAGCAGCAATGAAAAATGTTACAAAAATGGGGGAAATTGACGCACACGAAGTTGCGCGGGTCAGCTAGTAATATATATATATATATATATATATAATATGTTACTCGATTACTCGAACACGTCTGTGGACCGTTTTGGACCAATCATTTTTGCGATTGCAACCAACTTAAAAGTAAGTTGGTTGTAACCATATGGATATCATCAAAGCCCAACGCTTTGATGATATCCTGGATTAATCGAGGGAAATCTTCAAATATTATATAGCCCGTACAATATAAGTTTACCTTGACAACTTTTCGTTTACAACAATGACAACGTGCATTTTTTATTGAATTAATATGCAATAGTTATATATTCTGTTTAGTTAAAATTTTACCAGTGGTTACCAACTCCGGCAAAGTTGAGACACGTCCGCCAAAGTCGAATTAAATCTCCATATGATATATTTTTATAGCAATCGTGACGCCATCCATCGCGTTCTCAAGGAAGTTGTACGGCTCTGTGACTTTCATTGCAGATACCATTTAAACACAGATTTTTGATGACGCTGGGCCAAAACATTACTTTTTGTAATGTTTTAAGCATTTTTTTTGCTAAATGAACCCATGACAACAACAATATGTGCCAATCTGATAAGATATATACGATGTCAGATTTAAATTTGAAGAGTAAAACTGAGTAAATATTCACTCTCGCTTCTTATACCATGAAAATTACTGACTCTTATGACTGCCTCTGTGGCGCGGTGGGATTATGTCCGACTGCTATGGAAGAGGTCGTGGGTTCGATTCCCACACGGGACACCACTTTGTGTGATCCACAAATTGTTGTTCCGAGTCTGGGTGTACTTTGTGTCCGTGACTTGTATGTTTGTAAAGTCCCCCGCGACACAGGGCTTGTACCCTAATGCGGGAGTCGTCTTTTAAAAAAAAAGAAAAATAAAAGAAATTAGGTCCAAGATGATGATTAGGTTTTTATTTTTTTCTTAGTAAATCGACCATATATTTTGAAAGACCTAAGTCTCTTACTAGGTCGTTTAGCTGACTCTAAGACAAAAGTTAAGGTAGCTCAGCAACTGAAAAATCTGAACAAGATATTTCCTGGCTATCGGATGCATTAGGCACCCCTGTGATCAGAATGTTATTTAAATTTTAAAGTGGCTATGGAAGTTGTATTTCAGAAGCATATGACACTGGACGAATACCTGAGTCAAGCTGGTAGAATAATTTCAAATCTTTTCAGATCTACCAAACGCTTGTGTTGTTATTTTTTTTTTCACGCTTTATGACAGGTATACCAAAACGAATCATCCTTGAATCTTCTGCACACCTTACAAAGAGACCATATTTTGTCATGATCTTCAAGCTTTAAATACGCAGAAAACATTTTCTTTACAGTCTCACTATGTTGACTTTTTACTGTGTATTCACCACATATACCTACAACAAAATCTATCAGTAAAACTTTACAAATAAATACGCAAAACATGATATAAAGCTGGACTTGAAAGGTATGTTATTAGGAGGATCTTAGGGGAATAATAAACATTTAGCAAGCAAAAAAAAGCTGTGCTACGTAAAATGCGAAAAACTGAAGTTTTCGTACTTTTTTTTGTTTTAGCAGTTTAAATCCAAAATTATGGGTTTTCATTATCAGTCTAATAGTTTTTGATATGCGACGCTTGAAAAATTGATATGTTTTTTAATAAACTGAACTGGTAGTTGGTTGGGTCTTTTTCTGCTTCCAACCACTCCTGAACCTAGTGGTATGGTCGATATGCGTGTTGAGCTCAATAATTTTAAAAATATTTTTTCTGACGTTTAATACATTTAGTCCAAAAAGCATCGGATATGAATGATTAGTTTGTGGTTCGAAATTTTTTTTTTTTTTTTTTAGTTGTTAGATAGGCACAACTTTCTTCCATTTTGGCGCAGAGCTTGAGTTGCATCTGTTATTTATATTAAATTCAGTGCTGGTTAGCTCATATGTAGTATGTATTGCGATTTTGATAAGTCTTAAATTTTGCTTCGCCAATGGAAATTCGTGTTTGGAGACTCTGAAAATGTTACAGAAGGCTTACGGTGAATCGACTTTATAAAAAACACGTGCTTATTAGTGGTATAAAGCGTTTAAAAGCAGTCGAGATGGGATGGATGATTTGTATCACTCTTGTAGGCCATCAACATCTTCAACTGAAGTTAACATCGCAAAAGTGAAGGTAACAGTGACTGTAAATCCTGATTCAAGATTGAGAGAGATAGCCACTTTCTGTGTCTGTACATTTTAAATAATCAAATTGGAAAAAAAACACCAAAATTTGTTGCTAATTAGTTGCTAGAAAATTTTTTTTTTTTTGCTTCAACCGATCGCAAGAAATCGGCAATAACGCTAACTTTTTATCAAGATAGCGTGAGAATCACAGGATGTGGACTGATCGATCAAGCGAATAGGGATCAATTTGTTGCTGAAAAATGCTAATAAAAAAAAAACTGTTTTTTTTTAATTATGCCAAAATAAATAATGTCCACGCTAGTTTAACTCTTGACTTTTCCGTGGGAAAACTATAGTGAAAATTTGTTGCTGCTCATACTGCAGTTTCTTTTAGCATAGAGAGTCAGCAACAAAATACAAAACCGAAAGTCAAGAGAAGATGGAGATCGGTTTATAAACAAACCGGCCACGCTAGCTTAACTAACGAATTTCCTGTAAAAAAAACTATTACTATCAGCAGCAACAAATTTTAACTTTAGTTTTCCCACGGAAAAGTCAAGAGTTAAGCTAGCGTGGACATTATTTATTTTGGCATAATTAAAAAAAAAACAGTTTTTTTTTTTTTTTTTTTTTTTCTTCTTAGCATCTTTCAATTTTTCTTACAAATTAGCAACAAATTGATCACTACTCGCTTGATCGATCAGTCCACATCCAGTGATTCCCACGCTATCTTAATGAAAAGTTAGCGTTATTGCCGATTTCTTGCGATCGGTTGGAGCAAAAAAAATAATTTTCTAGCAACTAATTAGCAACAAAAAAGCAACAAATGTTGGTGTTTTTTTTTTCAATTCCGCTGATTTATCTTCGCCATTTGTTTAGACCTATAATCGATTAAGTATGAAATATGTTGCCGCTCAGCTAGTCCCAAAAGATCTGAATTTTGTTAAGCTAGCAAGAGTGAATTACGGCCCAACATTCAATAAATGAACAGTTACTGGTAACGAGACATGGGTTTACAAGTTTGACAAACTAGTCAACAAGCTTCGGAGTGGCGCCTTCCAACTGAATCGAAACCGAAAAAATCACGCCAAAATTGATCAAAAGCCGAAATCATGTTGACTGTTTTCTTTGACAATCACGGTGTTATGCACTCGGATTTCTTGCCAGTCAAACGATAAATAAAGAATATTATTTGAGTGTTATGCGGCGTTTAAGAAGACGAAAATGGCAGATTTTCGGAAAGAAAATTCTTTGCTTTTTCACCACGAAAATGCGCCTTCGCACAAGGCCAAATTACCCGTGGCACCCGTTTTCATTCGGTAGAAGACATAAAGGAGAATTCGCGGCGAGAACTAAACTCGATTCCGAAAAAAGCATTTAAAAAATGTTTTGACGATTAAATATTTACTGGTGTAATCGTTTCTGAAGGAACGCCTTCAAAGTATGCACTTTGAGGGCGATAAAATAAATTTAGATGAATAACTGACATTTTGTGTAGTAGTACTCGTAGTAGTGTAACAGAGTAGTGCTTCGAGATTGTTTTTCTTATTGTTTGTATTCTGTTCTTGAAGTTGTCGCCGGGTGTCACCCCAAAAACAAAAGGAGCATACTTTTAAGGCAATAAATTAAATTTGGATGAATAACTGACATTTGTGCTTTATTGATCGTTTCCCAGTAGTTACTTGACAGAGTAGTAAGTACTTCATTCACAACCCCCTACCACTACTCTTTTTAACTATTAATATTTTGTTTAGTTAGTGCTTGTGAGGAAATTTTCGAAAAAGACAACTGTGCTTGTGATTTTTTTTCTTAATGTTTGTATTTTGTTCTTGAAGTTGACACCGGGTGTCACCCCAAAAAGGGTGACACCTTTCTCGACAACCTTTAATATGACCTATACCTTTCATGGCCAATAATTGGTATTGATTAATATCATGTACGTGAAAGGAGTATATTGATTAGTGTTAATAAGTCGTTTGAGGGCATATGTTAATGAGTAGTTAGCTAGATCCTTGCGAACTGTCAAAATCTTGTCATAATGGTAAATAGAGAGCGGCGGATTTCTTTGGGGACACCGCGCATGGGCCAGTTTGCACAGGCTTGCCGCGAAAACGGAAACTAAAAATAACGTGATTATGAACCCTTGAAAGGTCCGCTTACTCGAATTAAGGTACGTGAAAAGCCTCACTTATAGCACCCTCTCGAATCAAAGCTAAGTTGCAGGGCAGGAATTTGCATGATTAATTGTTCCCTGTACAATGTATGTACACCACATTATAGCTGACAAACGCCGCGCTGCACCGTGATGAAAAATTCAAATTTAGGAGGACGAAAATCATTTTTGTAATGATGACATAAATTATTGTGACATAGGGACGACAGACAGACGGACATGACGAAACTATAAGGGTTCCGATTTTCCATTTTGGTTACGGAAGCCTAAAAACAAGTTTCGTGATTTTTCTAGTTTTTGATCTAACAATATATTTTATTTTATTTTATTTTATTAAGACACAAAGAAATGGCAGGATATGCTGTTTACACATATTTTAGAAGTCTAAAGCTATTTATTATATATAGAATCAAAAGCTTCTGTACACCTGCTTCTAGGAAATCAATGAAATTAGCTCGACACTTTGATAGATTTAAGTGAATGAATAGAAAAGTTTGTACTTATTCAGGGATAGAATATAAGACTTTTTTCTAAAGATAAAGCACCTAAAGGGCGTCTTAAAGTATTTTTCGGATACTAGCCAGTAATAAAAACTTTTTTTTATAAAAAAACATCTAACCGTCTTTAATCAGGGCTGATTAGCTGGCTTTTATTGAAGTTTCGTCGTCTATCTCCGAAACTCATCATCTGGTCTTTGTGAAATTTATTTAAGGGCCCATTCCGAAATAAACATCATTCGAACGAAAAAAATGTTGAAAATCCGTCTATACCTAATGACGGAGTTATGCGCGAACATACAAGAAACGCCACGCACAATGTAGGGTTCCGTAGTCCCCCATCCGAATAATGCGGCTTAAGGAATGGGTTTACTGTTGTTTTTGTTTCATACTACTAACAAACGTTAGTATTTTTTAATGGAATCTCTACGAAATATTTGTTACTTCTCGTTTGTTCTGCTGTTTCTCGTTAAGTTGTAAAGCCTACTTAGCTGTGATAGTTTTCTTTTTAATTTCAATATCTAATATATAAAATTCTCGTGTCACAGTTTTCGTTGCCATACTCCTCCGAAACGGCTTGACCGATTTTGATGAAATTTTTTGTGCTTATCCGGTATCTATGAGAGTCGGCCAACATCTATTTTTCATACCCCTAAGAGTTTGTTTGTTTGTTTGAATGCGATAATCTCAGGAACTACTGGGCTGCACTGAAAAAATATTTTATTGTTGGATAGCCCATTTATCGAGGAAGGCTATAGGTTATAATATCACGCTACGACCAATAGGAGCGGGGCAGCAATGAAAAATGTGTAAAAAAAGAAAAAAAAAAAGAAAAAAAAAGGGAAAATTTACGCAGACGAAGTTGCGCGGGTCAGCTAGTAATAATATCTACTACTACCATGTTTTTCACATCCTACATCGATCATATATATGATTGATGTAGGGTGTGAAAAATATGGTATTTTTACCCTAACTAAAATTTGCACTTTAAAGCTTAATATTTCACAAACGGATCCCTAAACCGAAAAATAGTCTTTACAACCTCTAAATGTTTTTAGAAGACTTATCTAATGATATCCCATACGATGTGGTACGTACTTTTTTTATAAATTTTATTATTTCTCTTTGTCGGCATATGTAATATGCAAAATAACATCCTTCTAGCACTAACAGTTTCTGAGCTAAGAAAAGGACGGACATGGCGAAACTATAAGGGTTCCGTTTTGCCATTTTTTCTACAGAACCCAAACATCTGGATTGAGAACCTTCTCCTGTTAAAGTCTGTTAAAAATAGAATTACCAGCGAGAAATACTTATTTGTATGTTATTAAGTATTTTTCTAAATGTTGCGATAACATGAAGATTTGTGTAAAATATTGCTATCGCCAGATCCACGAATATCAAGGATGCTGCTTTTAAAGATAACTTTGAAAGCAAAAGGTACAATCCTACAGATGTAATAGATTAAGTAGAAATACCACATGTAGGTATTGAAAGAGAATCTAAATGTGTTCAGTATGGGAATTGCTACTTCGAGTCAACTTGTGTTATTAAGATGTTCAGAAGTATAATAAATAATCACTGCGCATCAAATTTTATCTTTTAATAAAATTTTAATTAAGTAAGTAGGTATACACTTTTGCCTTCAAGGTTATGTTACCCTTATTTGTTTGGATGTTAAAACCATATTTATTTCCAAATTTCAATTATAACAGTATATTAAACTATAATTACGGTATTGGAATCAAAACAGACGAAAACATTTTTCGCCCTCCTAAATCTGGAATTTTGATCACTCTGCACCGGACGCGCCGGTACATAGGTACACCCAACGGCGATAGGCCGAGTAAACGAAAAATCAATTGTAAATAAAGATATCGCGTTATTAATGACTAACTTTGACCTAGGCGGGAGTGACTTGGGAGTACTTATTTGACTGCCTCTGTGGCGCGGTGGGAGTGTGTCCGACTGCTACGCATGAGGTCGTGGGTTCGATCCCCACCCAGGATAAAACTTTGTGTGATGAGCACGATGGTTTATTCTGTGTCTGGGTGTAATTTATCTATAATAAGTATGTATTTAGAAATATATAAGTATATTTATCAGTTGTCTGGTTACCATAGTACAAGCTCTGCTTAGTTTGGAATCAGATGACGTTGTGTGAGTTGTCCCAAAATATTATTATTATTATTATTATTATTCTACATAACATCACGCTAAGTGAGGATAAGTAGCCTAAGTTACTCCTTACATCATCTATCTGATAGTAAAATCTGTCAAAATCCATCCAGCCGTTTCGGAGATTGACCGGAACAAACAAACTTATAGACAGCAGACAATAAATTTAAAAACTGTGTTTTTGTTCATAATTTTAAAATCATTAAAATTATTAAATGCTTAAAAAATTACAAAAAGTAATATGTTTCTTTATTACCCGACTGTAAAGGGTTATGTTCGCGCGTATGTATGTATGTATGTATGTAATATTCTTTATTACCTGATATCTCACAATCCACTGAACGGATTTATACAATTTATACGTCTTTAAATTCGTCTTGATCGCCCAAGTGTTCTTAGATATAGGTGACTTTTGAAAAAAAACAAATATGGCGGCTGTGAGATGTCAAAATAAAGTGATGTACAAAAAAAAGTTCTTTTGAATACTGTAATATGGGTATCAAATTAAAGGGCTCATCATAAGCATTTCAAACAGGCATAACAATATTATGACTGTAATACTAAAAAAGTTAGTAAGCAACCATTTTTTTTTTCAATTTTCAATACTTGACGGACGGGTTTTTTTATTTCTATATATTTTTTTGTCATAAGTACCATATATACTTTCACGAGCATTTTAAAAAAACTGATATTTTAACATTACAAACAGACACTTCAGTTTTTATGATTTGTGTCATCATAATTGTAATGAATGTCTGGAGTGTGGCTCCTGAGTTTTGTAGGCTGAAACTTTGTTTTATGCTTGCTTTTCACCTGCTGATGAGTAACTACTTAATTTATAAATTACATGTTTCTTACACTGTGCAGTTATAAACTCTACAGGCGTTGGATTAACGGGTTTGCGTTGTAGATATTTATTTTTTAATAACCATGATTTTTTTAGACTGCCTCTGTGGCGCGGTGGGAGTGTATCCGACTGCTACGCAAGAGGTCGTGGGTTCGATCCCCACCCAGGATAAAACTTTGTGTGATGAGCACGATGGTTTATTCTGTGTCTGGGTGTTATTTATCTATAATATGTATGCATTATAGAAATATATAAGTATGTTTATCGGTTGTCTGGTTTCCATAGTACAAGCTCTGCTTAGTTTGGGATCAGATAGCTGTGTGTGAGTTGTCCCAAGATATTATTATATTATTATTATTATTATTATTTTTGCAATAATTTAAGAAGTTCAGAAGTCCCAATATAGGTAAATGAAGAGACGAACTAATATCACAGTAGATAAAGCATATATGTTTACTGTGCTAATGCCGATATGTGCCAGAGTGATGCTTATCAACAAGTTCACGACCATAAGGACCCCTTATTAACTATCTTTTTTTTCGTTTTCGCCGCAGAATTTATTTTATTTACAATTTCTTACGTTTATCAACTTTGTCTATCTAAGTACTTTCTACATATAAAGGGTATACAAGGGTGCCACTGACCAAAGCCGAATTAGGAAATCAACACACGAATCTAAAGATTCTGAAGAAAACCAAAGAGCATGTGACAAAACAGCTGACACTTGACATTGGCAGAATTAGCCAACACATTGGCTACATTGCCAAAAGAAGAAGAAGAAGAAGAAAAAGAAGAAGAAAAAGATAGAGATTATGGACCCGGTCGTGAACTTGATGATAAGCATCACTCGGGCACATAACGGTATTAGCACAGTAAATATATTTGCTGTATCTACTATGGTATTAGTGCCATTCAAATCTTTGTTTGGAAAAGATCAGAGAGCGACCGCTCTGCGCTCTTCATTCTGAGACATTCGTTCGTAACTAAGTCTCATTTGCCCAGTAAGTACACTTGTTACTGTGCCTTTCAACCGAAAGACTTATTCACTTCTTTACATTACACTAAATATCTTTGGAATATCATTTTTGAAAAATATATCTATAAATTTACCCACATCCACCACATACTTTAGTCACACCACCACCTAGGTACCACACGTCTGTGAGAACCCGAGGTAAAATTGTAATTTTTTGTCAGGTTTAAGGCCTAAACTTCACAATAAACAATAATTTTACTGGTAACATAGTTTGTACGTGTTGGTGGTTATGGACTTCAAGAACAGGTGGTTAAAGTTACAGGTCAGTTTTGAAATATATTTAATACTAGCTGTGCCCGCGACTTCGTTCGCGTGGAAGTTGGGTTTATATTAAGGTAGTTTATATTACAATTCAACTTCTGTGTAAAACATATTGGAAACTTGCTCCACACTGCTCTGTGGCATCTATGGATATTTGGGCCTAGCTTTAATCAGGGCCAAACATATGGCAGGGCAAGCCAAGCAAATGGCCAGTGCAGCAAAATGAAGGGCGATAAAGTTTATGGCGCCAGACGGTTAGAAGACAAATTATAAAAATTCCTATGACCACATCTCGACAAAAAAGTATTTTACCAAAATGATTTACATTACATCAAATACTATTAATATTGAAAAATACCCCCCTCCCCCATCACGCGAGTACTTGGGCGGTTTCGGGTTAAATGAAGCTCGAAACCGCCCAAGTACTGGCGCGAAATTTTGTGTTAAGGAGCTTCGATTCTGACTCCGAAAGATTTTAAACCTCCGACTCCAACTTCGGCTCCGACAACCAACTCCGTTTTAATCGGAGGTACCTAGCCGCTCCTTCAAGTTAATTTATACATCTATACTATAATATTATAAAGCTAAAGAGTTTGTTTGTTTGTTTGTTTAAACGCGCTAATCTCAGGAACTACTGGTCCGATTTGAAATTTTGTTGGATAGCCCATTTATCGAGGAAGGCTATAGGCTATATAACATCGCGCTACGACTAATAGGAGCGGAGCAGCAATGAGAAATGTTTCAAAAACGGGCAAAATTTACGCAGACGAAGTTGCGCGGGTTAGCTAGTAGGTAATAAAGGTATGATGGAAAAAACTTTCACAGATTCCCTATGATGGCTATGATCGCGGGTTATGTCCTGCCCGAGCGATCTTCTCCGAGTCTAAAGCACACCCACTTTGTGTCCGTGTTGGTAAAGTCCCCCGCAAAATGGTACGGTACTGTGATGCGTGTTTAAACAAACAAACAACATTCAAACGTTTCTAAAAGATATACTCAGATATCTTTTTTTTGTGTTGAAATACTATTTCTAAACTTATTTCAATATTTTTTATTACTCACTTTATAAGATTAAAATATTATTTTATAATGTCGACATTGGTGAATTTAAAAATAGGTGTGTCAACCTGTCGCAAATTAAGATCATCATATACTTATTCATATCCCTCTACGTAAGAATTTCAGATTTTTTTTTAAATCAATTTTCCTGATTCTTTTTAATTTGTATTTAAACGCCATTTATTTTTAAAACTGGATAAGTTTCTTTTAATACTTGATGATTTTATATTAAATTATACTTAAACTATCATGCATATTAAACGTAGGTAAGCAAGGTATTTAACCTTAAATTATTCACGCGATCAAGACCCGTAATACATATATTTCATAATGTGTACAAATCGCGAAAGTTTATCAACATTTGTAGGTAAGCAATTTTAGCACTCAAAAGAAATCGAATCACAGATGGCGCCACGTGTTTTATTTTGATATAACACGGACTTAATCTTTCATTTTTTTTAAGCAATTAACATTTTTAAATTCTAGAAAATATCAAGTAGTTACTGTTTATTTGTAATGTAATATTGTTTTGCATTTCTACATTCTTAACATAATCACGATTCATGCAAAACAATGATAAAGGTGCCTATTTGAAGTGATTATTAATATGAAAATATGTTAAACAAAGTAAACATGTTAAAGTCGAAAATAAAAGCTTGTATAAATAAGTATACATTTAGAAAAATACTTAAAAAAAAATAAAAAGAATTTTAAAACAACACAAAAACAGACTCGCTTACTTGAGACTCGATCCTCCGACCTCGCTCGTTTAATACCGCTACTTGTGCCAATAGACCACCTCAGCCGATACGAAATGGTTAAAATAGCTGATCTTAAGAAAATTGAAAACGTTGTGTTTAGCTCCTTATAGTTTTAGCGTGAAGTTATTGTTTCCATGGGTTACAATTGTAAATAATGTCTTATCGTGGAAAAAATTGTGAAAATCCATAATGGTTCGACCAAACATACGTTGCTGCTCGCTCCCCTTAGACGATAGCATAATGATTCATAGTGTAAGTAATGACCTATAGTATTTACTATAAAACTGCAAATTTTTATGAAGATCCGTCAAGTAGTTATTGTTTTATAACGATAAATAGCTACAGACATTATCCGTTATTGCTTAGCTCCTATGGGAAATAGCGTGATAAATTATAGCCTATATGTTAATCCAGACTTATTAGGATATACATACAAAATTTCAACCGAATCTGTCTGGTAGTTTTTGCGTGATGCGTGTTCAAACAAACAGACAGACAGACAGACAGACAGACAGACAGACAGACAGACAGACATTTCTAAAAATGTAGGAATGTGTTTAAATACTCTTTTCGAACATTTCCCAATATTTTTTTTCACTATGTTCGGCCATGTACAGACACGTGAAATTTACAATTTTATTATACCTAGTCTAGCCATAAATATTGTTACGAAGAAAAAACATTTTTTTTTATTGCAAATAATATTTATTACTTTTACAGTGTGTTAGTTTAATACATAAATAAAAAACAATTCAAAATATAAAAAGCTTATTCGAAGTGGTCTCCATTGGCTGCAACACAGTCCTTTAAACGTTGAGGCCAGTTATCAATAGAAGCACGCACTCTTTCCATGGGAAAATTCTTCACTGCCAATCGTATGGATTGTTTTAGGGACTCCAAATTATCATGGCGTTTAGAGCAAGCCATACTCTCTAAAACTGACCATAAATCATAATCCAGCGGATTAAGATCGGGACTAGACGACGGCCAGTCTTCAGCTCTGATGAAGTCCGAAACGTTCACTTCCAACCAAGACTGCGTGGACCGAGCTTTATGACCCGGCGCTGAGTCTTGTTGGAAGGACCATACTTGGTTATTGAACATGGTGTTGTTAAGGGGTTTAACTACCTTCTCAAGAATGGTATCTTGATACACTTGTGCCGATGTTTTGATACCTTTTTCACAAAAATATGGCTCAGTCACTCCTTCATAGCTAACACCCCACCAAACCATCACTGAAGTCGGATAATGCCCACGTTGCACTCTGTCGACTAATTGGGAAGCTTCCTTAGAGCTTTGAGCATAAATACGGTCATTTTGTTTGTTAAAATGTTGCTCAACTGTAAAGATTTTCTCATCCGTAAACAAAATTTTTCTGTGACCTCCCTTTGCGTACCGCTTCAGTAGTTGCTTCGATTTTACCACCCTATTCTTTTTTAAATTATCAGTTAAAAAATGACCAGTGCGTCTCTTATAGGCTGCAAGTCCTAAGTCATCTTTTAAAATGCGTGACATGGTTCTGGGTGCTATCTTCATCTCCCGAGATAAAATCTTTTGCTTTCGGACAGGATTTCTTCGAATTCTTTCCCTTACTGCTTTGACCACCATTTTCGTACGAACACTACGTGGACGGCCAGATCTTTTTCTGTCACAAACAGAGAAGGTCTCATTGTACCTATTAATAGCCCGGTACACAAACATTTGACTAATACCAAGCGTATGGAGAGTTTTAAAAATTACATTCGGCTCCATACCAACTTTGTGTAATGCAATCACAGCGATTCGGTTTTCTTTATCACCCCACTCCATTTTAATATAGCAAAATATTGTACAATGTATTGGCGCCAAAATTAGAAAATACAATGAACAATCGTATAAAAATGACAGATTCCAAATTCAAATGTAATATCTTTCTTATTTTTAATTGTAACAGTATTTATGGCCAGACTAGGTATGTATAGAAGAAGATAGAAGATAGATTTCAAAACTACTAAGTTATTTGGTGTAATGTAAAGAAGCCACGAGCTAAAGGTTATTAGTATATTAAAAATCACACTGTATACTTATTCTGGACCTACCATCTGTCATGAAATCTAGTCGTATATTTTATATTTTACAAATACAATAATTGAATTTTTGAAAGATAGGAAAAATTGAAGTCCAGACCCAGGAATCGAACCCGAGACTTCCATAGCCAAACCGGGGCCGGAATCGAAACACCTTTCTGGACTATGTTAGTAGACCTCAAATTTTTCTATCCTTTGATGCTCGCGAGTTGGGCCCTCGCATCTAGCCTGTACTTACAGAACCATTACGGCTTTTGTTATTACTTCGACAGAGAGCATTTTAACAAATTATGATGTCGCAGGCCGAATCGTAACATAGTCCATTTGGATTGGTCGTTCGATTCCGCCCCCGGTTTGGCTACGGAAGTCTCGGGTTCGATTCCTGGGTCTAGACTTAAAAAAATTCTATCTTTCAAAAATGCAATTATAGTATTTGTAAAGTAATTGGCAAGAAATAAATGCCTATAAAAATTACTTCAGTATATTTTATAGTTACTTAATAGACAAACAAGTATGTAAAACGAGAGCAACTTTTAAACTAAGTATCTTCTATCTTCTGATGAAGCTCATGGCGTTGGTAGGTAGGTACTTAGGTAGATCAGTAGACAACTCAAAAGGATGTTTTAACGAGAATTGACAATAAGCCTGACAGCGCGGCTTTCAACCAAGTCAGTCCAATTAAATCCCGGAGACCGGGTACATTGGCGGCAGTTTAAAGGTTGAATTATAAAAACTCTACACAATTTTTTATAGCAGGTATATTTATTTACAATATTAATTTGAACAATCGTAGTTACAATCTATTGTCTCTTCACGAAAGTGACTTCCACTGGGCCATCGTTTCGTAATACTAAATCTGTCAGGATCTGAATGTCTGACGGACGCGTGACCGGCATCAGCTTAAATTCTCTTACAATCTTCGCAACGGCTGCTTTCATCTCCATCATGGCGAACTTTTGACCTAAACACAAATTAAGCAATCAATATTGCTAGTCAGTGGGGTAGGGCAGTACCTGTTCGTAAATATACGATACAGATTAGAGTACCACTCGGTACAAAGTTTAGGAGTCTTATTGTATAAATATATGTAGATAAGGCAATTAACATAACAGTGGTAAAGTAAATAATAAGTAGGTACACCACACTGTGAAGTTTGATAATATAATATTTAGAAATTATACATAGGGGAGAAGAGGGACACTTGATCCAAGGAATACTTGTTACAGTGATTTTATAGAGTTGTTGTAGACCTGTCCTTATATAATTTGTATAATTTTTTGTATATATTTTTTTTTAAAGACGACACGCGTACAAGCCCTGTGTCGTGGGGGACTTTACAAACATACAAGTCACGGACACAAAGTACACCCAGACTCGAGACAACAATTTGTGAATCACACAAATTGGTGTCCCGTGTGGGAATCGAACCCTCTTGCGTAGCAGACGGACACACTCCCACCGCGCCACAGAGGCAGATAAAACTAACAACATTACTAGTCTATGGCACATGTAGATTTTGTGTCACAACGACATCAATCTTAATTGAGAAGTTTCATTGTGGCGGGTGTTTAATATTTCTGTCGTCATTTAGAGAATATTTTGCTTATTTATATTACACATTATTAAATTATGTTTCATTCATTTGAAAGAACATGTAAAAAAGTTTAAAATATTTAAAGATAATTAGATCACGTTGTAAAGATTGTAAAATAAATATGGTTTTACTAACCTCAACGTAAGTAATTGGGGACACTTGATCTACTTAAGGGTAGATTACGCGAAACAGGGTTCGGCTCTTTCAAAAATGTATATAGAAAACCTTAATATTAGGACACGAAAAAATTTGTGTCACTAGTCCAAGAGTTTTTCTAGTAGATGAAATAAATAAATTTAAGAATATGTCTTAATATTATCCCGCAAATAAATCTTGAAGTTGCGGAAAAATGCAAAGAGAGCATTTTCGTATTGTCATAGTCATGGCGTTCGTAATCTAACATATGTACGAACGAATATTCTACTTTATTTTGACCTGCGCTCCTGCGCACTGTGAAGTAATGGTTGTGTGGGGAAGAGCGAGGCCGGCGACCGTGTCGCTGTGTACGTAGCGCTAAATAAATAATTCTCTCAGTGTAATGCCCCCTTAAGTATTTGATCCCCGGATTAAGTTATAACCTCAATAAATTTGTTTGTATTTTAACCGACCTTGACATTGAATCCAGGTTAGATGTGGTTCTGGTTAACGGTTAACGGTTAAATGATGGAGATTTTTATAGGAGGAACAAGTATCTCAGAACATTGGACACATGATAAATTTACAAACCTTACGTTTTTTCTTATAACTACATGATTTTACAATTGATGTTGAAAACCTTTCAGTGGGCAATTCCTGGATTAATACTGCACACATTTAAAAAAAAAAACAGTTCAGTACTTAAATGAATGCTCAAAAACTTTTTATGATTGGGGATCAAGTATCCCTCTTCTCCCTTATATGATAAGTGACATAATTATGAATATAGTCTTAAGCTAAGTTTTAATATATTACCTATGCAATTCAAATTACAACGTAGAAGAATAACGTTAGTAGTATAAAAATCTGGCCTACAAAATAGGCTCTCAATGCCATTGTAATTAAATATTTTCATAAACCAAAAGACTCTGTTGCATTAATATAATACTAAAAGGCTTTGAGTCTGCTTTTAAAATTTGAAATTTACCTATGCAGTTTCTAGGGCCGGCGCTGAATGGTATATAGGCAAATGGATGTCGACCATCGCTGTTCTCTGGCAGGAATCTGTCGGGGTCAAACTTATCTGGATTTTCATATAACTCAGGCTGTCGATGCAAATCGTAGATATGTATATGACAGAAAGTTCCTGCTGGAATCTCGTAATTACCTACAAATAGAGATATTTCGTTACTTAGGTAGGTAATGTAGTGAATTCGCATTTTTATATTTCTTCATTTTTTTTTTATATTTGTAAAAACGTTTTTAGAAAGACATAGATATTATCGACTTCAAAAATGAATTGAATAAATACGATGTTACAAGATAGAACAAAGTGGCTTGGAGAGGCCTATGTCCAGCAGTGGCAGTCCACTGCTGGACATAGGCCTCTCCAATTAGGCTGATGATGATGTTACTAAAAAGGAAAAAATATTTTCAAAAGCATTTTATGTTTTGATCGACAGTGACGTCAACTTAAAAATATTTTATTATGTTTTGCTTTTTAGTTACCTTGTATCATAGAATTTAAACAGGCGAACACAGACTTCATTCTTTTGAAGTCGGTTAAGAACATTGTTTTGACCATCCCTTCTTTGGATTTTATATTTACTCATTGCCAATATTTGATGTTCCGTCATGTTGCATTGCGGCAGCTAACTACCACCTTATTCTTCATTATTTAAAATGACGAATTTAACAGGTATATTTGTTACTTACTTAAAATAACCTTTTTATTCACATTGCGACTTATAAAGTGCACTGGAGGATAAAGTCGCAACGACTCCTTGATACATCGCTCCAAGTATTTTAATTTAGACAGGTCTTCCAACGTTAAGGGACCCTTCGAATCACCGAATATTTCTTTCAATTCTTCTACTATTTTATCCTAAAGAAAGAAAAAGAACTTTATCGTCCAAATACATAATTATAGAAGTGCTAACAAAGGCTCCAAGGTATAATAATAATAATATCTTGGGACAACTCACACAACGCTATCTGATCCCAAACTAAGCAGGGCTTGTACTATGGCAACCAGACAACTGATAAACATACTTATATAATTCTAAATACATAAATATTATAGATAAATAACACCCAGACACAGTATAAACTATTGTGCTCATCACACAAAGTTTTATCCTGGGTGGGGATCGAACCCACGACCTCTTGCGTAGCACCGAATATTTCTTTCAATTCTTCTACTATTTTATCCTAAAGAAAGAAAAAGAACTTTATCGTCCAAATACATAATTATAGAAGTGCTAACAAAGGCTCCAAGGTATAATAATAATAATATCTTGGGACAACTCACACAACGCTATCTGATCCCAAACTAAGCAGGGCTTGTACTATGGCAACCAGACAACTGATAAACATACTTATATAATTCTAAATACATAAATATTATAGATAAATAACACCCAGACACAGTATAAACTATTGTGCTCATCACACAAAGTTTTATCCTGGGTGGGGATCGAACCCACGACCTCTTGCGTAGCAGTCGGATACATTCCCACCGCGCCACAGAGGCAGTCATAAAAAAAATTGTTTGACCTACGTAGAATTTATAGAAGAACACAATTATTACCTGAACTTCTTCATTGTTGGCTAGAAGCATTAAACAAAATGTTAATCCCGACGCAGTAGTATCATGTCCCTGGAAATAAACATTTTAACATTATTAGCTATCTTCATAATAATATTGATAAGAATTAAGATAAAATATAGATTTTAGAAAGCAGATATATCAAAAGATAAAATTATTAAAGACTAATAGGTAGGTACACACCTTGTGCTCTGACATATGAGGTTGATATTAAAGTAATGATAGCATCAAGCGGGGAATAAACATTAGCACAACAAACTGACTGTAGTGTAATCCCGTTAATGCGATAACCAATTTGCTGTGATTGGTTATCGCATTAACGGGAATTAAATACTTCATAATATACCTACGCGTGTTACTTATCTTACTTCGAACATAAAGGTGTCTATTTCTTCTTGAATTCCGGCACCGTCTATTTGTCCTTCCTTTTCAGCAGATATAAGTAAATCCAACATAGCTGTTTTCTTCTTTTTCTTGTATATGTTAGTCTCTTCGTTTGCGTCATCGTCATCATTCAATGGGATACCGTATTTGTCTGTGTAATCTTTTCTTTCTCTTATAACTTTCTTAGTAAATCCATGTAGCACTTCTAAAATTTTTTTCTGTTTCCCACCGAGTGAAGTTAAGTTAAATATAAAGTCAAATAAATAGTGGACATTAATAAATCTATGAAAGAATATAAATCCCATGTCATAAATAGCTTTTTTATAAGATTTCGAGGCGGCTTCTTCATTCAATTGAGTACCCATTGCAGTTTCTGAAAGAAAAATAATAAAAACAAAAGAACAGAGGAATTACTTAAATATTTCCCCGTGTACTCTAAATAGGGCACCGGGCTCCATCGGGTTGTTTATTATTTTTTTAACAACCTATGTTATTTTTACTAACAACTTAATACATAGTGTTACTAAACCTACATAAATTCGTAAATGTAGTACCTACCTACCTACGACGCTATCGAAGATTACCTACCTATTGATGGCGTTGCAGAATTATTACGATATTTTATCTTAAACTGCAAGCTGCCGGTGTCCATGAGACTACTGAGAGTCTGAGAAAAAATAGTATCAGGTCACTTTATTGTCGTCGATGCCTTTATAGATCCGATGATAGAGAAAAAATATGGTAAACAAACATAATATACCTGAGTACCTACAAGTATGTTTGTAAAAAAAATAATTTGTTTGGATCACAGGAAATAATATAATAATAATAATATAATAACTTGGGGACAACTCACACAACGCAATCTGATCCCAAACTAAGCAGAGCTTGTACCTACTATGGCAACCAGACAACTGATAAACATACTATATATTTCTAAATACATACTTATTATAGATAAATAACACCCAGACACAGAATAAACCATCGTGCTCATCACACAAAGTTTTATCCTGGGTGGGGATCGAACCCACGACCTCTTGCGTAGCAGTCGGTTACACTCCCACCGCGCCACAGAGGCAGTCAAAATGGCGGTAAATGATTGAACAATTCTTTATTTATTACTTGTGTGGCAGGAATTTCTTAAGGTGTGTGAAAAACAACAATCGTCCTCTTTACAAATTGCGCCTCTTATTTAACTTACCTATCCAAACGCTCTACGGTTGGGTGATAATAATGTCATTAATGTTGTCAATAGCGATAATTTATTAGGTGCCTATTAACTTTATAAAAAACTAGCTATTGCTCGCGACTTCTCCCGCTTGGAAGATTTTACCCTCTTAAGGGTTGAACGCCAAAACCCAAAACTCCAAAAACGCTGACATTGTGTGCATATTGGGTAGGTCTGAGAATCGGACAACATCTATTTTTCATCCCCCTTAATGTTAAGGGTAGTCCACACCTAATTATTTTTTTTAAGTTTTAGGTAATTTTTTATTTTTTTATGATACCGGATTCAAAAATACATACAACCCTGAATTTTCACTCTTCTACGATCAACCCCTATTTTTTTATTTACCCCTATTTTGCAAAAACGGGCTAATTTGACGCAGACGAAGTTGCGACTTTTACCCGACTTTCGGCCACAGGTGGACTGTCCACCCGTGATATAATGAGTAATAATCATCCCATAATCTATAGATTATGGGATGATTAATACTCATTTAGATACCTTCTTACCTATTTTTAGATTGTTTGTGTTGTGGTGATGAAACAGGTACGTGATAGCTGATAGTGTCTGTAATATCTATATATAAAGAGGAACTTTTTGTATTTTTGTATGTAACGAATAAACTTAAAACCTACTGGACCGATTTCCAAAATTCTTTCACCGTTGGGAAGCTACTCTATCCCTGGGTGACATAGGCTACTTTTTATCCCTGTATTCCCACAGAAACGGAAACTACGCGGGTAAAACCGCGAGGCGTCCGCTAGTTTTTAATAAAGTACTACGTACTAAAGTACTACTACTTAAAAATATTTATGAACAATTACATACCACAAATAGAGCTGAGAGTGAATTCAGAGAGAACAGGTACGACGTCTATGGGCCTTCCAGTGAGTTGTCCGAGAGCCTTTACTAGACGTTGACTATTCTCCTCTATAACATGGCTGAACTGGCGCAGAATATTGAAATGAAAGGCAGGCGTAAGAATCCTTCTCCGTTCCTGCCATTTGGAACCTAGACAAATAATAATAATAATTTAATTCAGACCAATGATCCATAATTGTGTTAGTATACAGTGTTCTTAAAAACTATGTTAGTAAAAGACAACTATACTATTATATATGCAAATTATTCCAATGGCTCCATAAAGGACTTTTGTATACCTAGATCTTGTATATATGTATTATTTTAGATGTAGATCAATGATGTTTTATGTAAAAAGGTGTAGATCAGTTACAAGCGCTCAGCAAGCGGTACTTTAAAAACCGGGCAAGTGCATGTCGAGCCACGCATAATGTAGAGTTCCGTAGTCCCCCTCCGAATAATGCCGCTTAAGAAGTAGGTAGATTTATATTGTTTTTGTTTCATACTACTAACAATGTTATATAATAGTGTTATTCAATGGAATCTGTACGAAAATTTTGTTACTTATCATTTGGTCTGGAGTTACTAGTTAAGTTGTAAAGTCTACTTAAAAAGCTGTGATAGTTTTCCTTTTAATTTCACTATATATACTAGTATACTTCTACCGTGATTTTTTTCACATACCCAACATCAAATCTAATGATACCCTACACGATGGGGTAGGTGAGAAAAAAAGTAGCATCCCTACTTTACATAGGAAACATAAAAGATGTTTTTTTCAAAATTTATTTTTTTCTCTTTGTTGGCATAAGCAATATGTGTATCCCTGCATAATTAATGCCTTCTAGCACGGTCGGACGGACATGGAGAAACATTCATCATTGATAAAACATCACCAGAAGACAACATCAGTGTCATGTTTTTAGTATCAAAACTTTTTTTTTTTTTTAGTAAACAGCCTTAAACAATTTTTACATTACAATACAATTAGGTTCTTACAGAAGTTCCATGTATTTATAAAAATAATAAATAGGTACGGTGTACCTTAAATACTAAGAGCAAATTAAAAAGCAGGTAATTTCATTCATTAAACATTATTTCAAGAGTTGTTTTCGTAATTTTGTTCTGTAAGTAGCCAAATTATTGCTGAATATAATCATGTCCTTAAATTCATCATTATATGTGTCAACACTATTTATTTTCTTACTCAAAAGTTAATTTATCATTATTTTATGATTTAATCGAATTTATTTCACACTAGTTTTTGCTTGCGGCTCCGCCCGTGTTGATGTCGATTAGCGCGATAAAAACTATCCTATGTTTTCGCATTTATATGTTACAGCTCACATTTCCCCAAAGTCTGCCGGCAACAAAGGGATCCCCATAGAAACCTAAATTTTTTGATAGATAACAAAACGGCAGCGCACGTCAAAAAAGTGCCATAGTAACCTAAATATTATAATAATTATCAAAATGACAGCGTACGTCAAATAATTTTATAGGCCAATTTTTGATATCTTGATAAGCCAAAGTAGATACGTATAAAGTTAGTATTCTTTGCCAAAGGTATCATAAATTTGCCTATAAAAGTCAAATACAGCCTATGTTACTCGCTGATAATGTAGCTTTCGGTTTAGCGGTTTAGGCGTGAAAGCGTAACAAAGAAACAATGCCGTAACTAACTTTCGCATTTATAATATTAGTTAGGATAGGTTCACATTACCTTTACTAAGAAGTAATCCGTCACCAAGCCAAGGTCGCAATATTTTGTAAATTTCACTTTTTTCATTGAATTTCATGCCTGATATTACTGTCTGAAATAAAATTTATATCTATTAAGTTGACCCTCGCAACTTCATCAGCGTAATTATTCCCCTTTTTTGTAATCCATTCAAAAATACTAAGCATTTCAATTAAAAAAAAACCTACTTTACGACCTATTCTCATACCAAATATTTAAAAAATCATTAAAATCGGTCAAGCCGTTTCGAAGGCAGTTCGACCACAAACACTGTGACCTTTTTATATAATAAAAGTTATGTATAGACATATTGTTAGATCCAAATTTATGTGTAGCCATTCAGCTACTTAATTTGAAGGTTTGGTCGTCTTCTTTTAAATTACGTAGCTAACCTAAGTAGGTACTTTTAATTTATTTACTTACTCTTACTTTTATTTTATTACAAAATATATAAATATCTATACTAATATTATAAAGCGGAAGAGTTTGTTTGTTTGTTTAAACGCGCTAATCTCAGGAACTACTGGTCCGATTTAAAAAAAACTTTTTTATTGGATAGCCCATTTATCGAGGAAGGCTATAGGCTACATAACATCACGCTACGACTAATAGGAGCGGAGTAGCGACGAGAAATGTTGCAAAAACGGGGAAAATTTACGCATACGAAGTTGCGCGCTAAGTACAGCTAGTAAATAATATAAAATGATTTAGGTAGGTACTAACCTCAATATCTTGAGGATTGTAAATGTTGACAGCGCCAAATGGAAATATCCAAATCCTGTATATTCCCTGGTTCTTTGCTGCTAACTCTCTGGCGAATTTCATAAGGCCAACTATACAAAAAGATATTAATCTTATACCTTTAAACGAGCAATTCTTGTATATATATACCTATATATATAATCTGGATCTCGGCAATGGCTCCAGCGATTTTCATGAAATTTAGTATGTAGGGGTTTTCGGGGAATATAAATCGATCTAGCTAGGTTTCATTTTTGGAAAACGTCGTTTAAAAAAAATAACGAGCGAAGCTCGGTCATCCAGGTACTGTTGATAAACTTTCGCGATTTGTACACATTATAAATTATTTATTGCCCGATGTTTCGACCGTATTGCAACGGCCGTGGTTACCTGTGACCACGGCCGTTGCAATACGGTCGAAACGTCGGGCAATAAACAAGGTATTTTACATTAAATTATTCACAGAAAGATATTGTTTGGATTATTCAGCCAGAGTTAGATACGGTAATTTTGTCAAGTGATAGCCCATAAAATTATCTATCAAATGTACCTACCGAAATATAGACCCTGATTTTATGATCAACATTACATATTTAGAAGAGACCAAGGATGAACGTAAACATTTTCAATTGTCTCGTAATATCTCACTGAACTTTTTGAATATCAAAATTCTAATCAGTATACATGATAGGTGGTCTTTCAGCTATCTATTAACATCAACATAAACTGGTATTACAGATTTTGAGAAAATCTATCAAATTAACATTGGGTTGGTTGTAACAGTGTAAAGGGATGGTTGTAACAATGTAAATAAAAATAAAGTTACCATAGCCAAATAAATAATTCATTTGTAGGTACTTTGTAATATTTCTAATACTTTTTTCTGGTAACTGTATTAAAAAAGCGGGCAAGAGCATATCGTACCACGCTCAGTGTAGGGTTCCGGAGCCGTTGCCATATGAAAATATCTGATTTGAATATTGCACTAGCAGAAAGGCGTATGTTCATGGCACTTACGCCCTTTTGTTCAGAAACGCAGTTTTTCGGCCAATAATAACGAACGCCGCGAATAATAAATAATGCTGTATCACTACGAGTAACAGAAATGTGGTTCAAGTGTTTTAAGTCTGGAAATTTTTATGTGAAGGATGAGGCTCGCTCTGGACGTCACTGATAAAATCAGTGCCATCTTTGAAAAAGTTGAGCAAGATCAACATAATAGTAGTTATGGTATTGCTGAAGAACTGAATGTTGATCACAAAACAGTTTTATGCCATTTGCAAAAGTCTGGGTACAAGAAAAAACTTGATATTTGGGTACCACATGATCTCACTGGAACATGAAGGCGGCTTTTACCCAGATGGGGTTCAAACAGTAAACTATACAACAATATTAATGAAAAAAAAAAATGTAATCGTCATGTGTTTATTTGTTGGAATAAATCAGCTTATATTATTATTATTTATATGATCTCACTGAAAGAAACTGAATGCAACGTGTTTCTATTTGCGATTCTTTGTTGAAATGTAACAATTCCGAACCATTTTTAAACATTTGATTACGGGTGATGAAAAATGGGTCACTTACGATAAGAATGGCCTAAAAATATCGTAGTCGAAGCATGGACAAGCCCATACGGACGGACAGACAGACGGACATGACGAAACTATAACGGTTCCGTTTTTGCCATTTTGGCTACGGAACCCTAAAAACCGGTTTAAATAATGGATTTGTGATTTAAATTACGGGTGATCCCACTCGCGTGACGAAAAAAAAAATGATAAAAACTAATCTGCCGCTGCTGGGATCCTCCATTCCCAGTTATGTAGCGGTCCCAAAACATGCAAGTTAAAATACTGGAAAACAAGTAGGTAAGTATGAATTCTGTTGGGAAAATTTGAACAAATTTAAAGACTACCTACAATGTCTGTCATTTAAGGACGTATACGATGCAAATGAAACAAATAATGCCTATAACAATTTTATAGATATGTTTTGTCTACTTTATCGACTGTGTTTCCCTAAAAAATTGGTCACAATTAAAACGTACAAAAAAACTAAATGGATCTCACGTGGAATTAAAACATGCAGTCAAAAACAAAGACGCTTACTATGGAACTACAGACTAAAACCTAATTTAAAAAATAAAATAGATTTCAATAACTGCACAAAACGGTACAAAAAAATTATTAAACTAACTCAAAAAGCACAGAATGATCATCTCATAAGTACATCCTGAAATAAATCCAAAGCCACTTGGCAAGTAATAAATAAACATAAATTAAAAATGCCATATATGACCAAATTATGTCTATAAGTAAGAACCAATCCATAATTACCAACCCTAAAGACATCGCGAATACATTTAATGACTATTTTATTGAAGACATCGAAAATAATATAAAATCGGATTTTAATTTAAATAATAATAATAATTCTAATAAATGCAATATTTTCAACAATATGACCTTAAAATCCCTATTTATGTTACCAGTTTCAAATAATGATATCCTGCGAATAATTACGAGCTTAAAAAATACAAATACTGTTGGGTGTGATGGTGTGTGTACAAAAGTAATTAAATTTGTTAAGGAAATAATAGGTCCACCATTAACCTTATGCATTACTGAGGGTAAATATCGGAATAATCTAAAACAGGTGATTATCAGACCTCTTCACAAGAAAGATGATAAAAGAGAAATGAAAAATTATAGGCCAGTTGCAAAAGTTAACGTTTTCTCAAAAAATTTTGAGAAGGTGATATTTGATTCCATCTACAGTTTCTTTGAAAGGTGTGATCTGTTTTGTAAAGAACAACAAGGATTTCGTAAGAATAGGACAATAAATATGGCTATATTCGACTTGTTATCTAACATTACGCCGTCTGTAGATAAAAAATACACCAATCTGTGCCATATATACCGATATGACGAAAGCCTTCGACTACGTAAATCATAAAACCTTGCTTGGAAACGCATATAAACTTATTGAATCTTATTTAAGCAATCGATTGCAATGTACTGAAATTTCCAGAATATGTTTAAAAACTAAGTTGGAAGTAAAACACATGTCAGAGCTCCGATATATAAGATACGGTGTACCTCAAGGCAGCGTGCTAGGGCCGCTACTATTCCTCATCTACATAAATGATCTTCCAATTTCAATAAAACATAAAATGGTGCTCTTTGCTGATAATAGCACATGTGTAATAAAATGTACTAATTTGGACAGATATCGAAGTGACATAAATAATTCCCTCATTGACATCATAAATTGGCTTAATAATAATAATAATCTGAAAAATAATTTAAATAAAACAAAAATCATGCAATTCCATCAGCGATGTGAAGTATCGAATATTAATGTAACATATAAAGACTACAAAATAGAAACTGTATCTAAGGCAAAATTTTTAGGAGTAACCATCGATGAAGAGCTAAATTGGAAATCACATGTAGAAGAATTGTGTCTAAATAAATGGTCTAAATAAATCGGCATATGCATTATTTCAATTATCAAAACGCGTTAACTGTGAAGCTTTAATAACAGCCTATCATGGTTTAGTAGTGTCAGCGTTAAGATTTGGGATTATCTTTTGGGGCCACTCGACGGACCGTGAGTTAATTTTCAGAATGCAGAAAAGATGTATTCGATCGATGTGTGGTCTGAAATTAACGGGTATACCGTACTTTAAATCCCTAAATCTCTTAAATCTGCCATCATTATACATATTGGAAACGGCTCTTTTCATAAAAAAAAACCCTAACTTATTCACTAAGGTATCTGATGTACGACGGGGTCCAGTAAGACCTCAATACAATGGCAAGTTAAGTAATATTAATTGTAAAACTGCACTGATGCAAAAAAGTTTATTTAACATAGCACCGAAAATTTTCAATAGAGTACCTGATGCAATAAAGCACTTGCCTTTGATAGAATTTAAAAAAACCATAAATAAACTCTTGAATGATAAATGTTATTATTCTGTAGACGATTTTTTGAATGACATTTCAATTTAATAAATAGGCATAATTTTAATGTAATTGATTAAATTTGTAATCTAGTTTTTAGGTAATTCATCTAATGTCATTTATCTAATTTATCTTTTTTATTTTGTATAATAATAATAATAGATGTATTGTACTACTAAAAACTATATTTGTATGTCTTATGACAAATTTAGTTTTTTAAGACCTATAAATTGTACCCATGTTTTACAAATAAAATTTTGATTGATTGATAGATCCCAGTCGCTTTAACCTTGCGGGTTCCAGTCCAGCCTGAGACGATTTTTTCCTCCATACATTTATTATGTATAAATAAGAGGTTTTCTTTTATTTCCTTATCGTATCCTATGTCGAATTTCACGAGATGCCCTAGGCGACGGTGGGGTACCGTCGCCTAGGTGGTGTCGCCAAAATGGTGATTTACAAAAATATAGATATACATATATGATTCACCTGAAGAGGTTCTGAAAGCGTGAAGAAAATCTCCAAAAATAAATGACTCCTTAGGCCCGGGTATTTTTCGGATTTTACGGGCTGTAGCATTGCAATTAAATAAAAGGTGTAAACTACACAAAAATATCACTATATACAGTAAATACCAAATCATTGTACACACGGCTGTGGTCTACAATTTAATAAAATGGACTGATATTTATCTAGATTTCTTGACATTATTACGTCTTATCAATCGATTACAGGCTGCACTCACGAAAACAGTTTTAAAAAAAGTCACGTTATTGACTGCAGTTATGTAGTTTTAGGTACGCTGCCTCCAGTTGTTAGAATGTTCTTTTGCCTCCGTTTCGTACTTTAAAAACGGTAAAATGTTTCAACAAACACTACAAAAACTACCTGCTAAACACACAATAAATTCCACCACTACTATGTAGCTCCATTATTCGTTTTATTTTATGTAGGTAATTATTTTGACTGCCTTTGTGGCGCGGTAGGAGTATATCCGACTGCTACGCAAGAAGTCGTGGGTTCGATCCCCACCCAGGATAAAACTTTGTGTGATGAACACGATGGTTTATTCTGTGTCTGGGTGTTATTTATCTATAATATGTATGTATTTAGAAATATTTAAGTATGTTTATCAGTTGTCTGGTTTCCATAGTACAAGCTCTGCTTAGTTTGGGATCAGATAGCGTTGTGTGAGTTGTCCCAAGATATTATTATTATTACTTTTATATTTATTTTCCGTCACAAATTC
The DNA here is from genome assembly GCA_945859575.2 of Herminia tarsipennalis. Taxonomy (NCBI): domain Eukaryota; kingdom Metazoa; phylum Arthropoda; class Insecta; order Lepidoptera; family Erebidae; genus Herminia; species Herminia tarsipennalis. The sequence goes on along the minus strand of OX243836.2, from coordinate 12,999,016 downwards.
AAATTTCAAAACATTGTTTTAGCATTGTCATTAATGATAGATGGGAATGGGATGGAAGGACGCGACGAGCACAGTTTATAAATTGTGTGTTTCGTTCATAAACTTATACGGCTATTACACTACCCTGAATCAGGGCCCTAAATCGAGATGGCCTTGAAAATTTGTTAGAGAATTAGGGCCCTAACTCTTATTGCACCGCTCTTTTTAAGGATTTAGGGTCCCTGATACAGTGTAGTGTAATAAGTGCATTAGGATATACTAACGTATAGACGTACATAGTGTGCGAGCAAGAGGATACTTCTTTAAGAAAGTGCTACAAGTAAGAGAGAGAAAACAAACAAATACACATTGTAACCCGTTTTGAATGACAGGGCATCCAAGTAATCCAGGGAATCATTGATTTCACAGGTAAGTTGTCATTGGCTTTATAGATCTTAATTATGTTTATTTCGAAGAAATTTATATGGAAACCATCACAGTAAATACATATAATGAAATCATAAACTTTACTTTATTAGGGATAATATAGTAATTAATTCGTTAGAAGTAGTGTTTTTATGAAAATATTTTTTGTTATGTTTACAATAGGGCTTGACCCATAATCTTTAACGATAATTTTATCGATAAAATACATTCTAGCTTATGACAGGACATATTGAGATCATTATGGCTTTTTCTTTAATTATTTTTTATTTTTAGGCCTAGGATATCAGTACCTATTTGCATCATTTACAATTTTTTTTGATTTCCAGTAGATCCTACTGTTAGACAAAAATAGATAAGAATAATAGCCCGACCAAACTGGGCACCAAAAAACTTCCTCAGTATGTATCTGACATTTTGAAGATGAATATATACGCAAAAGAAATATGAATACAATTTTGTTAAAAGGAGTGATTTCCACTTTGTACCAGTAAATACATTTTTTTAAATGCTCTTTTTTACGTACCAAGCTGGAATTGCCATAGTAACTTTGTTTTATTGAGATGACTTAAATTAAATCTACGACAAATTTATATAGTGGTCGTTTAGTGGAGAAAACATATTAAGTCGCATTCGCACTTAGTACCTTCACCCATTGGTGAAGGTACTAAGTTAATTACTAACATCTTATTTCTTTACTTCAATCTTTAGGTAATTTCAAAATGCACTTAAAAAAAAATGTCATCCTACAAAAATAATGATTTAACGAAAGTGTCCTCCTAATCTTTTAAATAAAAATCTCGTGTCACGGTTTTTGCGATCGAACTCCTCCCAAATTCGTGTGGCATAGTTTTGGGACCTGTATTTTGTAATTATCCAAAGACTGAAGTAAGAAAATAGTTGTTATTCAAATTCTATATTTACCCATTCGACATGTTTAACATCTATTTTCTCCACTAACGTACCACTGTATAAATTTAGTCGTATACCTACATCAAGTTAGACGTCTCGTCAAAACGAAGCTGCTATGATAATTCCAGCTCGTTTTGAAATTTGCTCTAAGGATGCTGTACTATAATAATTTAATAAATTTTTAGTTACAAGTACAATTGAAACATGAGAGGTTTGCAACGTCGCCGTAGTGCGTAAATCAAGACATTATTCCGCCGCTGTGGTCATCTTTAGGCCAAAAAGATGAGGTTCAAGTTACAGATTTAAGCAAAAGATTAAAAGTAAAACAAAAGCAAATACGTAGTTTGGCAGCTAAAAGTAACAGACTGGCTCACAAGTAACCAAAAATGTTTCTAAAGCTTCGCCAGCCGCTATCGCAATGTAATTACGATGGTATCCTAACTGCCAAAACACAGGTTTCACCCAATTTTGGAATTGAGATCCAACATTATCACTCAATTAAATATAAAACGTTACTTTATTAAATATTTTTGATTTTATGGTTTTTAGTTTTATGTTATTTCAATGTTAAGTACTAGCCAATCGTATGTGACATTTGTGAATCGATATTTCTCGACTTTTAGACATCTTGTCACTAGCTCACGCATACACTGATAAATCAAAAATCGTCACACGAAAATGAGCTCTTTATTCGTCTAATGGTTTCGTTGCATTTTTTAATCCATGGTTTGACAAAATGTTTAGTGATCTGTATTTAAATTTAAATTGTTCGATTTAGTAAAGGCTTATATATTGTCATTTATTATTTATATTTAACTGTGAATAGAAATGTTTTGTTTTGTAATTCAGAAGAGATTTTGATTTTATTTATGTTTTGTACATTTTAGTTGATAAGATTGCATTGCTGCTTAAGTGACAGCGGCAGCAGAAATAAAGTGCCTGCGAGAATACCAGCGTTGCAGTTTTCGGACTGTAACAATAGCTGACGTAGGTCCTATTTGTCCGGCACAAAATCCCTCTATTTTGTTTATTTGTTGTTCTGTATGGTTCTGTGTAATGTGACAATTAACAATTATTTTCTTTCTTTTCTTTCTAAGTATTGTGGCGTATGCGCGCGCTTGCGCCCGGTTACTAAAGCTATCACACGCATGGTTGTTTAATACAATGTCATAAATGTTTTTTAAGACGATAACACGTAAAATTATCGTCCGACTTTACATTCAACCATTATTTAACGTAAAGTTTTTAGGGTATCGTGCGTTGGATAGAAATCTAACAAATTTTACTATTTTTGTTTTTGTCGCCACGCCGTGCAGCAATGGCTATATTGTAGAAACTTGATTATATTTAATATATTAGGAAATATGCGATATTTTTATTACCTATTGCTTTTATTTTAAAGAATTCTATGTAGAATAGACCACACTACCAATTAAAAATTAAAACACCACTGTTTTGCAAATAAAGCGGTTTCAAATTCTAAGAATCTAAGAGTGTTTTAGATAGAGCAATTTTCAAAAACTATTCTACTAGGTTAAATAGAATAATTAGATATACTAAGACGTTACAAAATGAATACTATATAAACACCAGTAAGAATAAATCAAAAGCCAGTTGGAACATTATTAATCAAAATAAGACTAACGGGACAAAACACTTTGTATCCCAATTAAATGTAAACGGAAAGATTGTTACTGATCCTTTTGAAATAGCTGAAAATTTTAATAATTTTTTCATTGATGTAGTACAATCACTAACAAATATTAATAAAACTAATAAAAATAATAATTTAGTGAACTGTAATCACTATAATTCTATGTTTTTAAATCCTACGACACCATATGACATTAGTAGAATAATTCAATCCCTTACAAATACAACAAGTACAGGCTACGACGAGGTCTCTACCAAGGTAATAAAATATGTAAGTTCAATCATATCACCTGTACTAAGTCATTTATTTAACCTTTGCATATTACATGGTACCTTCCCCAAAGAATTAAAAAATACTATTTTGAAACCGCTATTTAAAAAACAAGACCGCGAAAATATGTCATTTTATAGACCAATGGCTCTTATACCAATACTATCTAAAGTACTAGAAAAATATATATATGAAAATTTATATTCTTATTTAGAAAAGTATAACATTATTTCGGAAGCCCAGACTGGATTCAGGAAAAATGTTTCTGTTAACAAAGCTTTTCACAAATTTCTGGATGTAATTATGAAAAATCTTGATAATAAAAAACCAGTCTGTGCTTTATTCATGGATCTTACAAAAGCATTTGATTGCGTGGATCATGCTATTTTAAAAAACAAACTTTATGTAAATGGCATAAGAGGCAATGTCTTAAAATTAATTATGTCATATTTAAATGGTAGGATACAAGCTACCTCTATAACAAAAGTGTGCCACGGGAAACGAAAAGAACTTACTTACCTGTCTAACTATAGATTGGTGAAGTACGGAGTGCCCCAGGGTAGCGTCCTGGGTCCCTTATTATTTTTAATCTACATCAATGATTTCCCTAAAAGTATTAACTCACCAATGGTACTCTTTGCAGATGATGCTACTGTCATGTTTTCTGATAAAGACTATGATAGCCTCAAACATACCGTTAATAGTACTCTTGTTCAAATTGTAGATTGGTTAAAGATTAATAACCTTATAATTAATCTAGAAAAAACTAACATAATGGTATTTAGAAATCGTAGTAGACCTCCTGTTGGTTTTGATATTGTTTATTCAGGAATAAAGGTCAACGAAGTTGAAGTTGCAAAATTCTTGGGACTAAATGTAGACTTCAGCTTAAACTGGAAATCTCACATAGAAAATATATGTATGAAACTGAGTAAGAGTTCCTATGCATTATATATGTTAACAAAAACTGTCAACCTAAATACTGTTATTACTGCTTACCACGCGTATGTAGAGTCCACTCTGCGATATGGTGTCCTGTTTTGGGGAAATTCCAGCGATTGGGAAATGGTATTTAAAGGCCAAAAACGGTGTATTAGGGCCATATTACGTCTTAAACCGACAGACAGTTGCAAGCCTCATTTTAAAATTTTGAAATTGCTTACCTTGCCATGTATTTATATTTCAGAAATAGCTATTTTTATAAAAAAGAATTTTCATTTATTCGAAAGATTACGTGGCTGTCGACAGCAACATAAAATAAAAATTGTACCAAATAAAACAACATTGTTAAATAATAGTGTTTTCTGTATGACATCGAGAATTTATAATAAAATACCGATAGAAATATCTAAAATTGATAATATTCACGAATTTAAAAATAAATTTAATAACTTATTAATGCAAAAGGTGTATTACAGTGTGAAAGAATTCTTGGAAGATAATTTGTAAAATGACAGATTTTAATTAAATTGATATTTAATTATTTTAAATGTATTGTATATATTTTATTTAATTATTATAATTGATTTTAAATGTATTGCCTGTTTCTGATGGATAATATTTTATTTATGTATTAATTATTGTCTGTATAATTATTAATGTAAAACTGTGACATAACTATGAATTAATCTAATGTAAAGGTAAATGTAAATCCAATATGGAAATGTGTCATTTGTACCTGTTTAATTAAATGTCATTTAGGGATCTGCACTCAATTAATTTAGTTTAAATTTTAATAAGCCATGAATATTGTGTACCTAATGTAAAATTTTGCATGCCTGAAGGTGAAATATGGTAGATCATCACAATTTTTGTAAAACCTTATTTTGTACCCATATTTGCAAATAAAGTAATTGAATTGAATTGAATTGAATTGAAATTAACAGTTTCAAATCACACGGACCCACAGTTCTGATGACGTCACAAATGTAGTTGTGTCGTGCCTGTCACTCACATCAGTCACGTCACTATTCATAAGTACCTTCTTCTTTCGTGGAAATATTGACTTTCGAAATATTTTTTGGATTTTTGATACTTTATAGGATTTAAAATGGTCTTCCATCGACATCAGGTAGTGATAAAAATACCACCAATAGTCAAACAAAATGCTGTGTTGACTTTTGTTTTGCGCCAATGTGTCTATCTATAAAATTCAACTAGGTTTACTAATAAACCGGCGTTGGTTGGACATAACCGATGGCGTTGTTATGTTGGTTTATTATAGTAGACGGAGAAAATCGTAACAATAAAAAGTGTAACAATTTAAACGACACCAAAAACTGACACTTTTTTTCAAGTTTCATTATGTCAGCTATTTCGACCGCCTATGGATCGGTTCGGGTGGTCCCGAGGAACTAACCACAGTTTCAATCTAACAAGTAACGCCCAGTCTCAATAATCTATCTAACGATGGATTTGGCTACTAGAGGTAGTATTTTGTAATATTTTGTATGGAGCATATGTCAAATATAAACCTCTAGTAGCCAAATCCATCGATAGTTAGATTATTGAGATCGGCCGTAAGACGAGGTCGTAGGATCAAGACCAAGGTTTAAGTAGTCGCCTCTTTTTGTTGTTTTAAAAATTCTTTTTTTGACGCATGTCCTGATTCTCTAGGAAAGTAAAACTTTTTCTTAATCGATTCAGCTTGCCGTAAATTTTGAGATTTTTTTTTAAATTACAAATGTTGAGTGGCGTCTCTTTTTTTTGTCGGCTGCGCAAGAAGGAGGGTTATGTTTTTTGAGTGTGTGTATGTAGGTCTAAACGGCTTGATGGAATATTTAGCTATGCCGTGACCAAGGAAAATAGAATTTTCTTTTTAGGGTTCCGTAGCCAAAATGGCAAAACAGAACCCTTATAGTTTCACCATGTCCATCCGTCCGTCCGCAGTTTAGCTCAGAGACTGTTAGTGCCAGAAGGCTGAAATTTTGCATGAATAGGTACACATATTACTTACGCCGACCAAATGAAAGAATAAAATCTTGAAAAACATTTTTTCTGAGGGTACCTCCCCTATAAGTGAGGATGTGATTTTTTTTTCACCTACCCCATCGTGTGAGGTGTCATTTGATAGATCTTCTAAAAACGTTTAGGGTTTGTGAAGACTATTTTTAGATTTAGAGATCCGTTTGTTAAATATTAAGCTTTAAAGTGAACATTTTTGTTAGAGTCAAGTGTCCCTCCCCCCTGCCAGCTAAATGATTGATGTTAGGTATGTGAAAAAATCACGGTAGTAGTATATATAGTGAAATTAAAAGGAAAACTATCACATCTAAGTAGGCTTCCCAAGTTTACGAGTAACAGCCGACCAAGTGAGAAATAAAAAAAAATTCGTACATATTCCATTGAAAGTTACTTATATACCTTACGTTGTTATTAGTAAACAAAAGAACAACAGAAAACCCAATTCTTATACCGCATTATTGTGCTGGGTGCACTTGTCCGGTTTTTATTTAAATTTTTTGTTTGGAACAAGTTAGTACTTGCATAAATAAAAAAGAAATACAATAATACAATTGGCCTTGAGCGTTTCGTAAAACGTATAAAATGACGACGCCGTTTGTATAAAGCCGGCTATTTGACTGCGACACATAAACTTAGTTGTAAAGTACCCACGTGCTTTCTTTATTATATACTTAATTCTTTGTTTACAAACTCAAACTCAAATATCTTTATTTCGTATAATCAGGTTAATGATTATTTGAAAACGTCAAATTAATACATACTAAAAAAAATATAAAATTACAGTACGATCAACGTAACTAGGCCGGACTGAAGTAGGCGACAAGTGGTTGCGCAGATGCATTTTTTTTTAAGTAAATGGTGACAGGAAGCGGGGGGCGGGGGCGGTAACTAAACCAAGAGGATTAGAGATGCGATTACGCATTACATTGTCATAATTAGTATTACTGATTCATGTTTTTTTGTGATTATTTTGGTAAAGAAATTGTTTTTCAAAGTTTCTTTATTATTTACTGTAACTGTTTTAAATTTAAACTCTTATGAACTCATTTAAATAGTGTTTTTATATTGTTGAATTAAAATGTTGTAATCATTTTCGTAAGTAATTTTAGGGTCGCATCTCTATGACATGCGCGAAAGTGATAAAAACCTAACTTCAATCCGGTCAAGATACGTTTATCGTACTGTATGATTGTTTGAAAAAAAAAAACAAAATGAGGTTAGGCGGCAGTTCCAAGTGTAAAGCTCATGAGAAGAAGCTGCCAAGAAACTCATGGGCCACTCTTTTAAAATCATCAAGTTTTTCTTTACAAAAATAAATTTTACTAAACGAACCAGTGTGTTTGGTGGTGGCATTGTGAACCAGAAATGTGACATTTTTATTTTTTTTAATTAGATTTAATAATAATAAATAGATAGGTACTGCATTTAAGTAGTGTACCTACAGATATGCAAAGTAAAAAATACCCAAATTGTCTTCTCGTATCATCATCATAACTAAAAAGTAGATAATTATTATATTATTATCACAATTACATAAAAATCAATAACTTAACACAATAAAGCTGTTTTATTATCTCATTACAATATATCTACATACCTATTTCATTAGATTGTATATACAATGCTTTAAACGTTTGAAAATAACGCGTGAAGCGCGTTCATGTGGACGACACTTTTAGTGGATGGTTGTTTGTCTTCAAGGGAAAACGAATAAAATAGTTTTAGATTTCTAGTAAATATACAGTACGACAAGTGGTTGCGCAGATGCATTTTTTGGAAGTAAATGGTGACAGCAAGCGGGGGCCGGGACGGTAACTAAACCAAGAAAATTAGAGATGCGATTACGCATCACATTGTCATAATTAGTATTACTAACTCATGTTTTTTTGTGATTATTTTCGTAAAGAAATTGTTTTTCAAAGTTTCTTTAGTATTTACTGTAACTGTTCTAAATTTAAACTTTTATGAACTCATTTAAATAGTAATTTTTATATTTTTGAATTAAAATGTTGTTAGTATTTTTAATCGTTTTCGTCGGAATTAAATATAATTAATCGTTTTCGTTAGTAATTTTATTGTCGCATCTCTATGACATGCGCGAAAGTGATAAAAACCTAACTTCAATCCGGTCAAGTTACGTTGATCGTACTGTACACACGTTTTTATTTTTATTTTAAGAGGTTAGAGGCGGTCGGCTGATATCAGCCTGCCAGTTAATCGCAACAGCAGTTTTCTATTAAAGGTTTTGGACTGACAGCCAATCCAACCCATAGTGCGCGTGCGTGGTCAAGTATCGGCCGGACAGTCCGCGACCACCGAACACACACTAGCAAGGCAATCGATCAGCTAGTATGAAGACGTCAATGGCCACTGCCGGCGCGTGATCTTGCAGTCTGAACTGCCGGCTGTCGACTGCTAGTATGTAGCTCCAGAGCCGGTTTTAAACTTTCACTATAATGTGTGAACTAGGCAGACCTAGGACGACAGGTGGCCCGATAGGGTGACAGACTGCAGGTGGACTTGTAATGGGTGGGAGCCTTTAGGTGTTATGGTGATAATATCTACGTAAATACGAACATACAATGCAAATGAATCGTATTGCCATCTCTTATTAATTGTTTCTCGAACTGTGAGATTTGAAATTACCTAACATAACAGTTCGTATTTGGTGCACCAAAACTCAGGTCCAAGTGTCCTCATTTTTAATTTTCTGACAACACAAGCTAATTTCAAATCTCACTATTCGAAAAACAATTAATAAGAGATGGTGAACTATTTATTTTACTCAGGATATACAAAGAATAAAGGTTCGCTGCACATCCGTGAAGCAGTGGCATGTGCAGTCTGCACTGCATGACACCCCTTTATGTTTAGTGAGTGTCACAGAAAACTTAGTTAACCACTGTTGCCTCTCTTGCCCTCCACAGTTAAACCATATCACCACAATATTCTAGGTATGAGTATATGACATAAGATGTCTTTCGTACAGCTACGAAAAATAAATCTGCGCATTGGCGTACCTAGGGTAGGATAAAGGGGTAGAAACCCCGCCAAATTGTAAAAGGTAGATGTTTAGACAATTGAACCACCTAAAAACCCCGCCCGAAATTACGAGAACCCGCCCCGAAAAATGGTCATGAGTACCGCCTATGATGTCTTTATATAGAATATTCGGATATTTATTTTTTAACTGACAATACACGTATAATGTGCAAAGCTGGACTTAATGCTAAAAGCATTTTTTAACAGTCAACCTTTTGGTGAAGTCCTAGTTACCTAGTGTGTCCTGGGGACGCCCGCAAGGGTTGCTGGTCCAAAAAGTTCCAGTCCCGCATGAGACGAATTGTTCCTATCCCTATCCTATTCCATGTCAAATTTCACGTTATCTGGTAGCAGACAAAGGTGAGGAGGTGCCCTAGACAATAACGGTACCCAACAAAATGGTGAATTTCAAAAATATACAAATTTGATTTACCTGAAGAGGTTCTGAAAGCGTGAAGAAAATCTCCAAAAATGAATGACTCCTTAGGCCCGGGTATTTTTCGGATACTCCGAGCTGTAGCATTGTAGTTAAATAAAAGGTGTAAACTACACAAAAATATCGTGATAAACAGTAAATACCAAATCATTGTACACACGGCTGCAGTCTACGATTTATTAAAATGGACTGTGACTATAAAATATTTAACGTAAAGCTTTTAGGGTATCGCAGGTTGGATAGGAATCTACATATTTAACTATTTACGTCCGAAATTACAAGACTCCACCTCGAAAAATGATCATGAGTACCTACGCCCATGATGTCTTTAGCTAGTATATTTGAATATTTATTTATTATCTGACTATCCACTTAAAATGTACAAAGCTGGACTTAATGCTAAAAGCATTTTTTAACAGTCAACCTTTTGGTGAAGTACCTAGTTACCTACTGTGTCTGGGTCCTACTATTATTATAAAGCTGAAGAGTCTGTTTGTTTATTGGTTGAACGCGATAATCTCAGAATCTACTATTATTCTAGTGCATAACAATTATCGAGGAATGCTATAGGCTATATAACATCCGGCTATGACCAATAGGAGCGGAGCATCAATAAAAAATGTTGCGAAAACGGGGAAAATTGACGCAGACTAAGTTGCTCGGGTCAGTTAGTAGGCTATATAAATTAAACATAATGCGGACGAAAGCACGGGGAAAAGCTAGTATAACATTATATTGTTCGGGTGTTTCGAATGTTATTAATACACTGTGTCCTGTGTCTTTTCAACCAACTTCTATAATAATATCAATAATAAAACATCATTATTCAATACATAATGCACACAACACATAATAAATTTATTAATTATTTTTTTAGATACAAGTGTAGTATACACTTGTATCTAAAAAAATATCTACGTAGGTACGTATATGGTTCCACGTAGTTTAAAAAGGGTCGTGGTGAACCCATTTTACAAAAAGGGTGAAAGGAATAATATGCAAAATTACCGGCCTATCTCTAAAATACCCATATTTTAATTTTTTTTTTTAAAGTTATATATATATTAAAATATATATATTACGGGTCTTAATCGCGTGAATAATTTAAGGTAAAATACCTTGTTTATTGCCCGACGTTTCGTAATATATATATTTTAATAATGTGTACAAATCGCGAAAGTTTATCAACAGTTATATATAACTCCATTTACGACTTTTTTACTAAATATAATCTTTTTTTCAATGAACAAAAAGGTTTTCGCAAAAACACGACCATAAATATGGCTATTTATGATTTATTATCTAATGTGTTGACGAAAAAACTCCTATTTGCGCGATATACACGGATATGACGAAGGCATTCGACTACGTGGATCATAAAATTTTGCTCGATAAATTATATGGCTATGGTATACGAGAAACTGCACACAAAATTTTGAAATCATATATTAGTAACAGAACGCAATGTACTGAAATTAATAATAATAATAATATCTTGGGACAACTCACAAAGCTATCTGATCCCAAACCAAGCATAGCTTGTACTATGGAAACCAGACAACTGATAAACATACTTATTTATTTCTAAATACATACGTATTATAGATAAATAACACCCAGACACAGAATAAACCATCGTGTTCATCACACAAAGTTTTATCCTGGGTGGGGATCGAATCCACGATCTCTTGAGTAGCAGTCGGATACACTCCCACCGCGCCACAGAGGCAGTCAGAAATAGAATTTGCCTCAAAACAAAAATAGAAAAAAAATAAATGTGTGTAAAATGTAAAATGTAAAAAATAAAATAAATGTATTATGTGTCGAAGTCACAGCACGTGCAATATGGCGTCCCTCAGGGAAGCGTATTGGGACCGTAATTTTTCGGGACCCTTTCCTAATCTATATTAATGATTTACCAAAATGTACTGGACAATAAATGGTTCTCTTCGCTGATGATAGCACATGTGTCATCAAATGCACTACATATCAACCCATATGATGGCCCACTGCTGGGCACGGGTCTCCCCAGTAGAACCTACTAGTATGTAGATCCTGGGGGTAATTGCCATAATCGCCACGCTTGGCGAGCGGGTTGGCGATCGCAGTAAGGCTTTAAATACGCAAAGGACGCTGCAGCCCGTCCTCCGGGGTGAAATCCCTTAGTCGCCTTGACGACACCCACGGGTAGAGATGGGGTGGTACTATTCTTAAGCCGGCACCACACGGCAATGCACTAACTTAAATACATATAGAATGAACATTAATAATACATTACATAACATAATAAGTTGGCTTAATAATAATAACTTAATAATAAACCTGAACAAAACAAAAATCATGCACTTTCATCAAAGGTGTGAAATACCTGACCTAAACCTCATTGATTTGGTTTATAAACTTTGTGAAATCGAAAGAGTAAACCAGGCTATTTTTTTAGGTATAACTATCGATCACCAACTCAATTTTAAGGCACATGTAAAACAGATGTGTAAACGTCTTAGTAAATCTGCCTATGCTTTAATACAACTTTCAAAAAAAGTTAGTAATGAAGAGAATAGTAAAAATAGATTGTTAACTGCATATCATGGAATGATAGCTTCAATTTTAAGGTTTGGTGTGATATTTTGGGGCCATTGAACTGAGCGAGAGCTTGTATTCAAAATGCAAAAAAGTGTATAAGAGCTATGTGTGGTTTAAAGTCAACGGACAGTTGTACACCATATTTTAAATCTTTATAAATATTGACATTTCCTTCCTTGTTTATACTAGAAACTATTGTGTTTGTTAAAACTAATAATTAATATAATTAATAATTTCAACAACTATCAAACGTTCGAAGAGGTCCTGTACGCGCAGTAAAATGTAGGACTAAATTGTGTCAAGTAAAATGTAGGACAACACTTATACAAAAAAGGCAATATTTTTATGGTATGGCCCCAAAAATCTTCAATAAAATACCTGACCGTTTAAAAACCTTACAATTGGCCTAATTAAAAAAAGCATTACATAAACTCCTCCTTGACAAATGCTATTATAATATAAATGACTTTTTAAGTGACTTATTATTGTATTTTTTTATTTATTCTCATGAATTTTTTCTAACTGTAATACAATTTAATTCACTAATGACAAGTACTAATTTATAATTCAATTGACTACTGTAATACAATTTAATTCTCCAGTGACACATGTCACTGGAGAATTAATTCCAGTGACACATGTCACGGCTTTAATAATTATAATTTATTTGTAAAAACATAGGTAAATACATACAATGTGGTCTTATAAATAAATATTGTTTCGCTATGTTTTGTCATCCAGACATACAAATATTGAGCATTAAATTAAATTAGATAATTAAAACATTGAACTATAAATTAATATGTATTAATTTATAGTTCAATGTTTTAATTATCTAATTTAATTTAATTTAAACATTGAACTATAAATTAATATGTATTAATTTATAGTTCAATGTTTTAATTATCTAATTTAATTTAATGCTCAATATTTGTATGTCTGGATGACAAAACATAGCGAAACAATATTTATTTATAAGACCACATTGTATGTATTTACCTATGTTTTTACAAATAAATTATCTCTGATCTGATTGTGAAAAGTCAAATCTACATTTATATGAAATGCCTGTTCGCAAACAGTAGGTAAAGCCGGAGAAAAGAACAGGCAATAAAAACTCGGGGCCACTCTTTTCAAATTGCCAATGTTTTTAATATTTATTTTGTTTATAAACTCTTTATGCAGGTCAGGTGCTGCCACTATTAAATTATACACCATATTAGAGGACTGACTGATGCAAAAACAAAAACAAAAAGGAGAAGATTCTAAAACCGACTGTAATTTTTTTTATATTTGTTACTCGATTACTCAAAGACGGCTGGTCTGGTTTGAAAAAATATTTTTGTCTTTAATAGAGTTCAGACATTTCCAGATAGGTCCCATTGTCATCACAGTTAAGATCTGATGATAAAATTTTTGAGAAATCGAGGGAACTCTCCAAATATTAAAGGCACACCTATAGTCATTTATTTTTGTGGTAATTTGTACATTTACTCTTAAAAAACACTTCATTGGTTTAAATGTAAATCTCACAAAATGTCAAGTCATCGTAATAGGTAGCTCCAGAATGATCAGCAGAATCGACATGCCATCTTTCCTATTTTGTAATAAGTACAAGACACCCAAAGGTGAGAATGAGAGAACGCCTATGGCATTAAATCCGCCTTTTATAATGTATTTGCAGGAAGTTTTAAAATAAATAAATAAAAAGTGAGGAATAAAAAACTGTTTTACAAAATAATATGATATATATGGACCCGGTTTATATGAAACACTTTGGCCGACGCGACGGCCAAAATACTTCAGCCTATTAGCAAGCAGAATCGCCATTCACGTTGCTTAGCAACCAGTCAATAATGTGACTGCTTAGCAATCATTAACGTGCCCGTCGTGATCGTTGCCTGTCATGTGATGATATGAATGAAAGAAGAAATGTTTACTTATGACGTCGTAAACCGACTTTACAGACGACCATTTTTTTTTTAAATTAAAGCTACGACCTTTGTGTCTTGCTATTGTTAATTACTTTAATTACTGAATAAGCTTCTGCGTTTTGAATGTTTGTGTAATAGTTCACTTATTTTTATAATATTCTTTTTATTTTAAGAATAGTACCAAGATACACTGAGGGTAATAAAGTAGGATATTCACACAGTCATTTTATGGACAATTGTTAAATTTGTTTTTAAACTTATTTAAATAGGGTACATAATAAAAAAAGAATGTAATATATATATATATATATATATATATATATATATGGTAGGTACCAATTTCAAGTATAATCATCATCATCATCATCAACCTATCGCAGTCCACTGCTAGACATAGGCCTCTCCAATTCTTCGGCTTCTCGCATTCAGCTCCTGCCAGCCGTTTTGCGTAAATCATCACTCCACCTGGCCTGAGGGCGTCCTACACTACGTTTGCCAAGCCGCGGTCTCCACTCAAGAACTCGTTTACCCCAACGGTTGTCGGTTTTTCGGCTAATATGGCCAGCCCACTGCCACTTCAACTTGCTAATCCGGTGGGCTATGTCGATAACTTTGGTTCTCTGCCGGATCACCTCATTTCTGATTTTGTCCAGAGAAACTCCGAGCATAGCCCTTTCCATAGCCCGCTGAGCGACTTTGAACTTGTGAACCAGCCGTACCGTCAGTGTCCACGTTTCGGCTCCGTTAGTCATGACGGGTAGGACGCACTGATTAAAGACTTTAGTCTTTAGACATTGTGGGATCGACGATGAGAAGACTTGACGTAGCTTACCAAACGCTGCCCAACCCAACCGAATTCTCCTGTTCACCTCGTCCTCGAAGTTGTTTCTACCTAACTGCAATGACTGCCCGAGGTACACATACTTTTGAACAACTTCGAGAACGGCACCGTGCACCGCTATCGGTTCCGGTAGTACATGTTCATTGAACATGACCTTGGTTTTATCCAAGTTCATCCGTAGGCCGATGCGTACAGAGGAGTCAGCCAGGTCATTCAGCATCCGTTGCAGGTCCAGCAGCGTTTCCGCCATGATGACAATGTCATCTGCAAATCGCAAGTGAGAGATGTATTCACCATTGACGTTGATGCCCCGTCCTTTCCAGTGCAGCGTCTTGAACATATCCTCCATTGCATTTGTGAATAGTTTCGGGGAAATAACGTCCCCTTGCCTCACTCCTCGATGCAATGGTATAGGTTTTGTTTGCTGATTCTGTACTTGGACGGACATGGTGGCGGCTTCGTAGAGACATCTCATCACTTGGATATATCGCCAATCTACTTGGCATCGCTGCAGAGACTCCAGAACGGACCAGATTTCAATCGAGTCAAAGGCCTTCTCATAGTCCACGAAAGCTAGACACAGGGGCTGATTATACTCCTGGGTCTTTTGTATAATCTGCCGCATTGTGTGGATGTGGTCTATGGTGCCATATCCGCTCCGAAATCCAGCCTGTTCCGGTGGTTGGAATTCGTCAAGTCTTCGCGCAAGGCGGTTCGTGATGACTCTTGAAAACAGCTTATAGACGTGGCTTAGAAGAGAAATAGGTCGGTAGTTCTTCAGCCGGGTCTTATCTCCTTTTTTGAAGAGCAAGACGACTACGCTTCTACTCCACGCCTCCGGAGTTCTCCCTTCAAACAGGACAGCATTAAAGAGCTTTTGGAGCTCCCTCAGTACGGGTTTATCTCCAGCTTTTAACAGCTCTGTTGTAACGCCATCCTCTCCAGGGGCTTTTCCATTTTTCAGCTGTTTAAGAGCCAGCACGATTTCTTCAATGTTGACTTCTGGCAGTTCTTCGGTGTAGTGGCGTGTTAGAGTGGCTCTAGGACCCTCATTTTCAGGATCAGGTCGAGATGCATGCGAAGCGTATAACCGGCCATAGAAGCCTTCCACTTCGGAGAGGACTGCCGGCTTCGAAGAAACGACTTCTCCACTTGCTGTGGTCAACTTCGTCAGGTGGCTTCTTCCAAGAGATTGTAAGAACACTTTTGACCCCCGGTTCTGCTCGATCGTTCTTTTAATCAAAAGAGTGTTGGAGCACCGAAGGTCGTGTCGTATAAGCTTGTTGATCTCTTGGTTTAGAGCGCGCTTTTCCGACGAAGTGACGGGTGGGTTTTCAAGTATAATGGAAAATATAAATTAATTAATATATGTATTAGGTACAGAGCAGGCTTATTTATAGGCCATCCTGTAGAATAACATCACAACTAGCATATTTTCCAAAATTTAGTTATCAATGTGATAATAATTCTGATGGCGTTGGCGCGTGGCACGCAGCCCGACAAGCAGCCCGACATGGGCCGGCGATGTGGCGGTACAAACAGCCGAGTAGCACATTTATGCACGTTCATAAACACGCTGTGTTCTGCCTTTGAATATCGCTTTGAACACAAGCATGTGAGCCCACCTTATTATATAAATACCTTAACCTGAGGGGGAAAAATCGCGATTGTGTTACTAATATTTTTTGCTAGATAGCGGAAGTGTTGTTGTTCCATTGACGAAAAATTGTCTTCCCTTGGAGCGAGAATAACAACCGATTGGCAGTTGTGGGCGGGAACTTTGTTGCATAGAGTAAATAATACTTTTGTTGATTGTAGACGCGTCTTGGAGCTACACCAACAGAAAGGTAATCAAAATATTAAACTTTCTCAGATTTTGGAGTAGTAACCGCTTAATTGATATCGTAACTTTTGTGGAATATAATTTATACTATACAACTTTAACTTTTTTTTATTTCTTTATTAATTAGGTATTTTTATGTAGACAGATATGTCAACTCCATCGTACCTTTTCAACAGATTACACGTAAAATTTATTAACTATTTGCTATATACCTCGACAAAAACTAGACATACTTGTAAGTATGTCTAGTTTTTGTCGAGGTAGACAAAAAACTTTAGACATTTGCGGTACTTCAGTATGTTATTCTTATTTTTAGTGTGCATACTTTAAATTTTTATTTTGTGCATCGTTCTGAGTTTGGTGTTAAGTAGAATTTAAATTCAATTAAGATACTTATTTTTATTTCGTAGTCATTGTTCCAAGCAAAATGGTATGAATTGTTTTAACCTCAGAGAAGCTTGCAGATTATGATTCTAGATGTTGCCAGACACTTTTATGGTCCTTTTTATATCCCCCGTTCCTCTTTAAAGCTTATGTGAATCTATAGAGCAAATATTTTGGAATTTATACTTATAATTGTTTTAGTGACAACATCCAGTTCAGCAGGTCTACATTGACATGTACCCTACTTAAGACGCTTGCTGCAAAAATAGATTATTTAATCTTAGGTAAAGTTTTATCACCTTATTCATAACTAGCTGTGAAATTGCTGTGCTGCTTACTCCCTATATACGTTAGCGTAATAGCCTGAAATGACAGTGAAAGTCCTGTTAAAATCCGTCCAGCCGTTTCGGAGATTAGCCGTTACAAACAATATGGTTAAAAGTATGTTTTTGTTATGAGCACCATACATACTTTCATATGCATTTAGTAAAAAACTGTTATTTTGATATTACAAACACTTCAATATATAGAATACCCACGTTATTAACGGTACCCATTGGAACTCTATACCAAAGTGTATTCTTTTTGGGGTTTCTTTGAAGGATAACATTCCTGACGTATCCGACAAAGGAACTAAAATTACTGACATAGCTCACAGGTTAAGCACTATGAAGTAGCATTGTGCTTGCCATCATGAATCAGAGTTTTTCATCAAATACTGTGTCGACATCAAAGAAAAAAAAGAAACCTGATGACTGCATCGGTACACAGTTAGTCGGAGTGCTAAATAAAAATGTTGAAAAAAAGAATTTTGTAGATGACGACGATCGCCATTTTTTTTTGTCATTGGTAAAAGATTTTAATAAAATACCTGATCACATGCAAATGCAAACCAAGTTAGATATTTTAAGGGTAATTAATGATGCTCAACAGTTTTCTGATTACTATGCAAACACATCGTGGAGTTCTTCAAGGCCCAATACCTATCGTGGATACCAAACGGCGCATTATTCAAGAAATAATCCCAACAGTCAGCCTATGCATTCGTCGGAATTTGCACGATCACCCTTTCAAGACTCTGCAGCGAGTCCGTTGCCAAACTTGGATGTACAATCACCATTATCAACTAGCCAACAGTCTCAGAATAGTGAAAACTCGTCTTACTTGGAACTTTTTAATTCTTTAAATGATAATGACAATGTTTAAATTGTGAACCCACTTTCTTTTGATAAATAAATAATAATAAATTAACCACGCAATGTATTTTATTTTACTTTAGCACTAGTGTTAACTTTAATTCTGGCATAATGCAATTGCGTAATTTTGTATCTTGATTTGTTATGTTGGGTTTTAAAATGCTTAAAAGTTCTTCAAACGATTTCAGACTCATTCTAGTATATCCAAAAAACTTACATCCATACTTTTTGAGCTCTTCGAAAAATAAATCAAAACACTTGGTCTCATCCCGTGTTTGCAAATAAGGATGCACCCAGTACCTTTTTCTCTGTTTCTTTTTTTTTATATAACGCGAGTAAATATAATAAATAGCTGCGACTTCCTCGACGTCCATCTTCGAAATGAGTCGCTCCAACCGCAAACAATCGACGGTTTCTCAATCGCACATTCCGGTTGCGGTTGCGGCTACCTGCTACCCGGCTAGCTGCAAGCGCAACTGCAACCTGTGGTTAGCCGGACGGTTAACCGCATTCCGGCTAACCGCATAATGCGTAGGTAGCCTAATAATATTCCAAGTGGCTTTTATTTTATTATCAGATTTTTTAATATTTTTACTACTATGTAAAGCTTTAACACAAGCTTTTTTAAAAGTTTTTGAATAGTTTTTCACATACTGAATAAAGTTTTGATCAAAATCAAATTGTTTCATACCATATAACTCGTACAAGTTAGCTCTACTTTTGTAAATGCCGGTTGTTGCCCAATCACAAAAACTAAGTTTAGAATTCTTATAGAAAGTTTTTGATTTAAATATATTATTGTATTCACATTTGATTATATTAAACACTGAGGAGTAAAGATAGTTCGGATCAGAGTGGCTGGAATCTATACTGGTAATATTAGCAGGAACATTAGAATTGAATTGTTCTAAGCGAACCGCAAAAACCGGCCAAAATAAATAAGATCACATGTAGGCCAATGAGTATTAGTCTACATCTGATCTTATTTATTTTGGCCATTGTGTGTGAGGGAAAAGTGACTTTCTGCCCACAGTGATCTGATGTTAAATCGCTCAATTTTACCTCACTAAAATAACTACAGTTGCAGAATATATTATCTAAGCAAGTAGCAGAATGTGATGTCATTATTCTTGGTTCATTAAATAAATACAGTAAATTAAACGATTTAAATTGGTTAACTAATCAGCTAGACAAAGATGATTGTTCAAGTAAATTTACATTGAAGTCACCACTTACTACTATATGATTATTACCGGAACTTACCCTTTTAAGCACATCTTCCATTACAGATTCAAATAAGTTAAAATCACTCAGCGGTGGTCGATATGCACAAACTATAATATATCTCTCCAGCTTCATACATGATAATTCTATAGTACGCTGAACAGACAGATGTACTTTATCCTTGCGTTCTTTACATGTAACATTGTCGCATACAAATATCATAGACCCACATGTATAGCCCTTTCTCTTATAAATGCATTAACCATACAATAATAACTATTATTAAATATCAGTTCATTAGTTTTCAACCAATGTTCCGATAAGCAACAAATATCAACACTGTGCTTTTTAAGAAACAATTCTAACTAACTTTTGACTTTGTTTTTTAATATTGCTTATTAATTTATTTAATTTAGAGTAGTTTCTATGTTCTTGTGGCTAAGTAAACTTAAGTTTTAAATGCGACACCCACTTTACACCTAAGAGCTCACTATAGAGGTTCTGAGTCACGTTACTGTTTGTTGCCTGTATAGTTTGATTTATGGAAGCTATAGTCCTATGAGCTTCATTCAGATCACGTTGCAATTCAATATTGTGACTCAGAGACTCTGAAAACTCTTTATTACAGTCACTAAAAGAAGCAATTTCCTGTTGAAGACGGTCACATTGTTCTTGAAGATCTGTTCTGTAAGTTGTTTCTTCAGTGCAGCTACCTTCTCATTTAATCTAACTCTACAAACAGCATAAACAAAACAGCTATAAACTAAATCAAGAAGCATAGTAAGCAAGTTACTTTATGCTTCGGAAGAGCATTAGCTCTTCTAGCATTAAAAGTATTAACTTTTATGCCGAATTTGTGAAAAGAAAATAAGACAATGTTTAAATGACGGCAATAAACCTACACGATCTTGTACCACACGCCAAATCGTACCAAAAGCCTTAAAAAGTTTATAGGCAAAGACATGTTTCCTTCTATCAGTTACCATGTCCATGAAACTGATTTTACTAATCATAATTTAGAACTGGCAAGTTTAATTATGGAAAAGTACACCAACACTAGAATTCCTTTCTAATGAAAAAGTCAGAAAAAATGAAAATATTGAAAACTTGCAGAGTTATGAGTCATCCAAGTTGTCTTGTGTTCTTCGCGCTATTGTGCTCATTGCGTCTCGTAGTACGTAATCCATGGTTATTAATGTGAAATAAGTGATGATTACATTTCACATCACATTATGAACATTATTTGGATTGTTAGAATAATATAATAATAATATCTAATAATATCTTGGGACAATTCACACAACGCTATCTGATCCCAAACTAAGCAGGGCTTGTACTATGGCAACCAGACAACTGATAAACATACTTATATATTTCTAAATACATACATATTATAGATAAATAACACCCAGACATAGAATAAACCATCGTGCTCATCACACAAAGTTTTATCCTTGGTGGGGATCGAACCGACGACCTCTTGCGTAGCAGTCGGATATATTCCCGCCGCGCCACAGAGGCTTAATGAATTAATTAATTATTGATTTATTAATTAATTTTAAAATATATTAAAGTCCAAAAACTACCCCATTGGATTGTGTTACTGATTCTGAGCAAACTGCTTTCAGGTGTGCACTATACCAAAAAAAAAAAATTCTTAAGTTAATGAATATTATTGTTTTGTTTTCGACTTTTTATTCTATTTTATTATTTTTACTATATTTTACATATACTACAGTAGTTTATATTCTACATCGCCTTCATATCCTCAAATTTTGATGTAAAAAATATGTAAAATAATGATTTTAAAAGAGTAACCATGGAGTTTCTTGTGCCCGTTCTTCTCCAGTGGAAACTACATTGTTTTGGCATGGGCAAGTAACAATATAGTACGGGTTCCCTAGAACAAATTTTAAAATGATTCCAGCTTGATATGTATCATTTTACAATTTGTTCTAGGGAACCCGTACTAATATTAATCCTGGTAACTTAAATTCACTTTTTTTTTAAATTAATGACGTTTAAAACTGCCTGTAATGGTCTAATTGAAATAAACGTTTTTGACTTTATTTTTAAATAGTAGTTTGTTAATTAAAATCCTACCTTTAAATAAATAATTTTTAAACAAAATTTTGTATCAATTTTTAAACCTGATTTCCCAACTGATTTCCCGATTAACCAAATTCTCGAATACATCTTTAATTCGTATCGACAGTCGTTACAGCAATGACTGTACGTAAATTGTCAATGTAGTTGTGTCACTTCATTACACTGCTACAACACAAAATGTATATATGCGTGTGTAAAATTGTAAGTGTATTGTTTTAATTGTTTTTTTTTTTTTTTTTTTATTTTACTTTATTGGGACATAGAACAATTACACATTCCAATTAAATTATAACATTAGTATTTTTAATAAGGTAAATGTGTAACCCACACCAATGTCCGCGAAATAATAACACATGGCAAAGAAATAAATTACGTACGCCACTTTTGCAAAGCTAGTACTCGTGAGTAGTCGTGACTTAAGGTAAAGTTTTGCAACTATCCCAATATTTCAATTGCTTTTTTTTTAAATTGATTAACAGAAAGTGCGAATATATCTAGGTCGATAAAGTGTGTGTTATACGTATCAACTATGCGCCTCAGAGGCGCTCGCTCTCCCGCATGTGTTCTGCACCTTGCGGTATAGAACAGCCGAGGCACGCACGCCTCTCGGCGTAACACAATTCGGGGTACAACATAACATAAATTGTTAGTGATATCAATACAGTCAAACCTGTTATTGCATAGGCCATGGAGCGTTAAACCCATTAGGAAACTTCGTCTAGACTCCAAGCTCTGTAGCTTGTATAGATTTAATAGCTGAGTATATGGTAACTTACACTTTGTGCATCTGTAGTGCATAGTGCGTAAAAATTTCTTTTGAACCATTTCCAGACTTTTGACATACACATCAAAAATGGGACTCCAAACAGGGACTGCGTATTCCAATTGAGATCTAACCAAACTTTTATATAAAAGTAAATAAGTTAATGGTCTTTTAAAGTCGATTGATGACCTCATAATGAATCCATACATGCGATAGGCTTTGTTAATAATATTAGCAACATGAAGATCAAAATGCAATTTAGAGTCTATTTCGATCCCGAGATCACGTATATGGTCAACTCTTTGTAAAATGATGCCTTGTAGCTGATAATCAAATGTAATGATGTTTTTATTTTTTGTGAACGTTATTGCGTTACACTTAGGTATGCTAAGCTGAAGCTTATTATTAGAGCAATAAGTAGAAAGTCTATCAAGATCCTCCTGTAGAAGTATACAATCCTGCGTGCATTTGCATGACTTATATATTTTAATGTCATCAGCATACATTAGAAAGCGGGTATGAATGAAGCAATTTTTAATATCGTTGATAAATAATGTGAATAGTAAGGGCCCAATTATTGAGCCTTGAGGCACGCCAGAAGTAACGGATACCGAGTTCGATTGAAAGCCATTAATGACTATCTTCTGGGACCTATTGATTATATAAGCAATGAACCATCGCAACAAGTTACCACGTATGCCGTTGAAGGCAATTTTGTCTAGAAGTAGTTTGTGATCCACCTTGTCAAAAGCCTTCCGAAAATCCGTGTACACGGCGTCTACCTGAACTTTCTCATCCATACTTTTAAATAAGTAATCTGTGAAAATCATAAGATTTGTGTTCGTTGACCTGCGTTTAATGAAACCATGTTGTTCACAAATAATAAGATTGTGAATGTGGGGGTATAGTTCACCGTGTACCAGGCTCTCGAAAAGCTTCGACAAGGTGGAAAGTATTGAAATCGGGCGATAATTTTCGACATTACTTTTGTCACCACTCTTAAACACGGGTGTTATATGAGCGCGTTTCCAAATATCGGGGAAGGTGCCATTTAGTAAACATTTATTAAAAATAATATAGAGAGGCTGAACAATACTATCTATGGTTCTCTTTATAAATATTGGCGGCAGGCCATCGGGACCAGCACCCTTATTCAAATCTAAGTTCTGTATAGCTTTATGTATGACATTTATAGGCAAATAGATATCAGAAATGCAGGGCGAATTCTGTGCATACACATTAGGTGGCTGCCACGTCGCTGGATCAAAGTGAGAGGGTTCATACACGGAAGTAAAATAGGTTGAGAACATTTTACATATTTCAAACGGGTTGTTCGAGTTTACATTCGCGAGATACATATTTGCTGGAAACACAGCCCTGCCCCTACGATTGGAGACATAAGACCAGAAATATTTAGTGCAAAGCGGAATACTATTCTCAATCGACTTCATGTATCTTTCAAAACATTTGACCGATTCAGACTTAAAGCGTTTGCGATGAGTTGAAAAATTTAAATAGTCTGAAGCATTACCATATCTTTTCCATTTTAAGAATGCTTTTTCTTTATTTTTAAAAATACGTATGCACGCAGGGGAGAACCATAAAGGAAACTGTGTGTTTTTAAGGCGCGTGAGTGGGACGTGAGTTTTAATAATGCTATAAATTTTACTGTAAAATACATCTACTGAGTGTTCAGCAGTCTGATCGTGAAACAAATAATTCCAGTCTAAATCACATAACTCACTGTTAATTAGCTCATAATTAGCTTTAAAAAAATTATGTTTAGTCGATAAATTACGTTTCATTGATACTAGTTTGGTAACAAGCGATGTAAATACAGAGAAAGGTGGGTGGTAAGAATCAGGCGGTAGTAATGGTGTACACATTTTAGATACACAGTCAATATTTGACATAAACAAGTCAAGTATGCGCCCTAAATTGTTTCTATGTGTATTATATTGATAAACATTAGTTAAGGATATAAAATTGCATAAATAACTGCTCATATTGTCAGTCGGTTTTGGTGTGACATAGTTACAACCATTGCAATCTAGCCAGTCAACGGTGGGTAAGTTGTAATCACCTGTTATGAAAAATGAGTCAGTAGTAGTATCGTTAATTATTTCATACAACGCTTCAAAGTGTGATAAGTACGAGTCGTCCGAGGTGCGCGGGGGTATGTAGGCTGTACTTATGACATGACGTTTGGATGGGTGCGATGCCGGCAGCTGAACTACGACGTGTTCAATATCTGTTTGATAGGGGCCCACAATAAAACTAGATGGCCGTAACGTACGTAACACAGCTATAAGTACCCCGCCCCCGTCACGCTTCCCCGTGGCACCGCGGTCCCGATCGCATCTAATTACTAAATATCGGTCGTCAATAAACTCACTATCAGATACATCTTGGATAAGCCAAGTCTCTGTAATAATGATTACGTCATATGAAGAAGACAAAATATTCATAAACAAAGTGTGTAGTTTGGTACGCAGTCCACGACAATTTTGGTAAAAGAATGTTAAATTGACTTTATCCATAGAAAATAAAAAATAAGCAAAAGTCGTTACCACAAGTGAGCTTGGAGTCCATGTTAGTTACCGCAGATATACACAAACAGGAATATTTAAAGCGAAAATGGTAAACATAGCAAACATTTTTAATTATTAACCAGTGCAATAACGTATCACTATATTGAGATACAATATTTTTTTTATCAAAAGTAAGGTAGCAGTATTTTTTTATGTACGAACTAAGTATTGTATAAACATATATCAAACAGAAACATAGCATAGATACAATCCACAAAACATAACATTTATTTTTAAATAAATGTTATGTTTTGTTATGTGAGTGTTTCGTAGTAGTAGACAATATTGTTTTTGTGTGAGAATAAGTTTGTGAGGTAATAGTGCACACTATTACCACACAAACTTATTGTTATCTATTTATAGTGGCTATTTATAGTGGCGCAGATTTCCCCCCGCAAAAAATGACAGACAGTTTTGTATCGGGAAAGAGGGCTATGACTACTCCCCTTCGTGTTGCTCTATGGTTACTAGTAAATGCTCAAGTGTATACTCACCTTAATGTAACGTTCTTACGAATAGTATAATATGGCAAATGCTCAGTTTCCTAAAATATCTTCATGTAACGTTCTTGTGAATGCTCGACGCTGTGTTCGACCTAATAACAGGTTAATTCTGTAAGTTAATATTTACCTGTAACATTTCTTTCTGTTTTGCATACAGTCCCGTTACCCGCGCTAGTGCCTTTGCTCGTGCCTTTGCTTTGCTTATCAAAACGCTCGTCGTCATGTTCGAAGTGTGGTTCGAGTAAATTTTAAAACAGCGAATGCTCGTCGTTCTGTTACTAGGAAATGCTCGAGAAGTGTATGCTTGGTGTATGCATATACTCACCTTCAGTTCTTAATTGGGTTTTTTGGTTTCACACAACCATAGTCAAAACACCAATTAAAATGAAGGTCGTTGTTCTTTGGACTTGTTGTTCATTTGTGTTTTTATGCTGTAGAAGCTAGAATAAAGTAATTGATGAACTAGTCTATTAGCACCTACGTTAGTTACAATCGTAGTTGTGCCTAGGATCATTTATTATTGGTTGGATCAGTTAGCCTTTTACACCAGGGCTGACTCTAACAATAAATCCAGATGAGCCATAAGATTTTGTTACAGCATAATTAGCAGATTTTCTGCAGCAGATACTACGTGTCTCTGGTTCAGGAGAAGGGCAAGGGGTTGGGTTACAAATATCCCCTCCGATTTCCTGGTTATATGGTTACAAAATAATCGTAGTTGAAGGAACGTTAGAGACAAAGTGAGAAGGAGTCACAATACTCAGCAGTGAGTGAACGAAAATAGAAGAAGTACCGTAATTTACTGTCCTCGTTCTGTTTTCCTTAAAAAGTTAAAGTACTCCAAAAATCTCAAAGGTAACTAAAAGGTAAAAAATAAATATTTTCAAAAACATTTTTAAGTTGGTGCCATGAAATTGGTTTTATGTTCTTTAAGGCACCAACTTCAAAATATTTTAGAAAAAATGCTCTGTTCATCTTTTACAAAATCGTTACGTCGTTATTTGTTGAGCGGGGCGACCTTATATTACTTGGCAACTTAAAAAAAAAATCTATACCATAAATTACTTAGCAACTTAAAAAATATTAAATCACTATCCATACGCATTTATCATTTAAAGATTCCCTAGATTTCTCTCGGATCTGACCTGGGTCCTTATTCACTTTTTTTTTTGTTATTGCGTCAACCCTGCGCTTTTGGCTGTCAAAATCTTGACTTATTAGTTTAAAGAGAGCTGCGAAACTGCTGAAACATTGAATAATAAAATGTTTCGATTTAAATTAAATTATAATAAAATATTATTTTATTATTTACCATCATACTTTTGCGTAGGTAGTAAGTCGAATTAAGACAATCCGTGTTACTTACATATACATAGCTAAAATACTTTATTCAAATCCAATCATACATATTAGTCAAATTTCACAAAACCGAAGAATTGGTTTGTCTGTAGAAATACATTGCACTTAAGTTTCTTACATAAATTAAAAAAAAAACTAGAGACATTATTGAATGCATTATTGAATCTCGATGAACTTCGTGAAGTGCCTCCGACTGCATGAAATTATATAAATACTAGATGTGCCCCGCGGTGTTACCCGCGGTTTATTTGCCTATGTGTTAATCCAGGGTGGCAGCTAACTCCATACCAAATTTTATTTAAATCGCTCCAGCCGTTTAGACGAGAAAAAGTAACAAACATACACACTCACATACTCACAAACTTTCGCCTTTATAATATTAGTGTGATGTAGTGGATCTTGTTTCCATATTTTTTGTGCAGGCGGGTTATTTTTTTTTCTTTTATGGTTTGTTACTCCACATAATTTTATGTACAGAAATAAGTATATTTGTCTACTCTTTATTTTGTGCTCTATATAATAGTTCTATATTTACGTTAACGGTAGTACCTAATGCACATTGAACAAGTTAATTAGATAACAGTTTACATTGTATGTGTCAAGCAAATATGTCTTATAAAAAAAGAGACTCATTGCCTCTTTATAAAAGTAACTTCCACTGGGCCATCATTTCTTAAGACTAAATCTGTCAGGATCTGAATGTCTGAAGGACGCGTGACCGGCAACAGCTCGAATTCTCTTACAACCCTCGCAACGGCTACTTTCATCTCCATCATGGCAAACTTTTGACCTAAAAACAAATAATTGCATCCATGTTATTAAAAATATACCTACATATACTTATACACTCCTACTTATTTCGGAATTCCTAAAAAGAAATCACTCAATACATTTGCGGAGAGTGTTTTATATATTTTTATTTTTGTAATAAATTAGGTAGGTACAATTAAGTTTTACATCACTGAGTAAGTAGATATTGTTTACGACTGGTAGACATGGCAATTTTCGATTTTATTTCTAGTACATAAATGCAGACAAAAAATTGCCTAAGACCGGCGTTACGCGGGAGTAGGAAGCGTACCTACAATAATTGTTCTGTCTAGCGTCATATCTCGATTGTCGATATGTGGTAGGTAAACTATTTTTAGATTTGGGTTTTTTGTAAACATTAGATCTCAGTGCTTATTTTTAAAGTAATCGTAATGACATAATTGCCATTGACGTAGAGAACTGGACTGCGCCATAAGCTATAACCTCACAAAATTGACCACAATCAAGAAAGAGAAAACGCTACTTTGTCATATATATGTTCGTAAACTTTCGCGATTTGTACACATTATAGAATTTTATAAGCTAGGTGCTTAATCGCGTAAATATTTTTACGGTCACGGGTAGACTCACGTGGACACGGCCGTTGCAATACGGTCGAAACGTCGGGCAATAAACAAAGGTATTTAGCCTTAAAATAAAATATTTACGCGAATAAGACCCGTAGCTTAGAAAATTCTATAATGGCTACTTTGTCCTGTCAAAGAGACAGGGCCGCATGAGATTTTTTTTAATTGAAAGACAGGGAGCAGTCCTGTTCTCTACGTCAATGATAACCACCAAATACCTGCCAAAGAGCATAAAAGTAGATAAATATTATCTACGTATAATTTACTGTGTGGAAATAAAATAAAGAGTGAAGCATGCAACGACATTAAGGTCGCAATTCAAACGTCGCTGTCTAGTTACCATTATAAATAATGATTTATTGCCAATTTAACAGTATAAATACAACAACACCTAAGTATAATCAATGTGCCAATAATTTTAATTACCTATGCAGTTTCTCGGACCAGCGCTGAAAGGTATATAGGCGAATGGATGTCGACCAATACTGTTCTCTGGAAGGAATCTGTCGGGGTCAAATTTGTCTGGATTTTCGAATAATTCGGGCTGTCGATGCAAATCGTAGATATGTATATGACATAAAGTGTCAGCTGGAACCTCGTAATTACCTGCATAGAGTGCATAGGACATTAAAAAATTTCTTACACAGATCCAAAATAGTTATATATTGCGATTGTCGCAGACAGATATTAAATTATTCTAAACTAGCTTTCGCCCGCGGCTCCCCGCGCGTGAATGTCAGTTATCGCAATAAATCGTCTGCGTAAATTTCTCCCCTTTTTTTTATAATCCTATGTTACTTCTAATACCTCCAAGAATATGTGTACAAAGTTTCATGATGATCGGTTGAGTAGTTTTCGCGTGAAAGCGTAACAAACAAACTTACATTCACATTTATATATTAGTAGGGATAGTATGAATTTACATTAGACCCCAATTTAAAAGAGCCCATAGATAAGTAGGTAGTGTAGGTACCTAAGTAAGCTTCAGAAAAAAACAAGACCATGAAACCACACGGCCACTAGGTTCAAAATATGTTTTTAATATACAAAACTTAAGGAAGCAATGTTTTGCACCATGTCTATATTACACTCAATACTCAGTGCCATAATATTTTAAGTTGTTTCACATAGCGCTCTTTGTTTCTGGTCACCGCAATAAAAAATACTGCTAGCTATATATTGTACAAACACGTCTTCAAGAGTAGGTACATACACTGAAGCTCTGCCGTTGGGTATAATCTACCAGACTACCTAGACAAAGTCGCATTAAAAAATGAAATATTGTAATTTGTTCAAATCTTTGGGTCCGCTTGTGACCACGGCCTGTGCAACCTGGTCGAAACGTCAAGCAATTTTAAGGTAAACAATGCGCGTTAATTCCCGTATAATAAATACTTAGTTATAATCATGCAACGCGAAAGTTTAAATGTTAGTAAAGTATTTTAATATAGAATTTGATGGGGTGGAGACCATTATTAATTTTTTTTGCGAACGATTAGAACGGCGTTAGCGAATTCGCCACGGAACGAATGTACCTTGTCTAAGCCCCCGATCAGTCAGTCAGTCAGAGGGGGCCTAACCAATAACGTAGAGACCAGGGACCACCATAACCTCACAAAATTGTCCACTCTCTAGAAAGAGACCACGCTACTTTGTGGGCAATACTTTTCAAAGGCCACACGACACCGCACGAGTTTTTTCTCTCTTTCACGCTTTGCAGTCAAAATTTACTTTTTAATTGAAAGGAATGGCGTGGTCCAGGTCTATATGTCAATGTGCCTAACTCAGTCGTTAAGCAACACTACTACTGTCAGTCTACAAATGGATGACCGTTTTCGAAAAATTTCATCTCTGTGCCTCAGCGAGCACGTTAAGCCGTCGTCGTCTTCGGATTATATGAGAGTGAGGGAATGGAGAGTGCACTTGTGTCTGCGCATACACTTGTTAACTATAACATCTCCGACATCGGTTAGGTTCAATTATTACATTATTTCAATAGAGATACTGCAATGATACTTACTAAGGGTGACCTTTTCATTCAAACTGCGACTGATGAAGTGCACTGGAGGATAAAGTCGCAACGACTCCTTGATACACCGCTCCAGGTATTTCATCTTAGCCAAGTCTTCTAACATTATGGGACGATTCGAATCACCGAATATTTCTTTCAATTCTTTTACTATTTTATCCTAAGTATTTAAAAGAATTCGTACATTAAAAACCAGGCAAGTGCATGTCGGGTCACGCAAAATATAGGATTCCGTAGCTTCCCAGTACAATAATGCGGTATAAGAAGTTGGTTTTCTGTTGTTTTTGTTTCATACTAATAACAAAGTTTAATTTTCCATGGAATTTGTACAAACAATTTTGTTACTTATCTCACTTGGCCTGCTCTTCTTCGTAAACTTGTATAGCCTACTTAGCTGTGATAGTTTTTCTATTAATTGCATTATATGTACCATGAATTTTTCCACTAGTCTATTTCGAGTATGGTTTTTTCTTGTCTTTAAACTTATCAAGTTACCTATGTACCTACACAAAAATCCCATTAATTACAATAATGACATCTGGAGACGCTATGCCAGCCAGTGGGTATAGCAGTCCTACCGGGGTCGGCTTGACGCAGCCTGTGATAATTCAGCAAGTCTCGTTCAGTGCAGTATCCACCAACTTTGTGTAGGCGGATAGACTCCAGATTGGGACAACTATTACAACTAAGTAGGCTTTACAAGTTTACGAGAATCTAGCTAACTGCTGATCAAATGAGAAGTAACAAAATTTTCGTACAAATTCCATAGAAAATTATTATTAAGTATAACATTGTTAGTAGTATGAAACAAAAACAACAGAAAACCCACTTCTTAGGCCGCATTGTTCGGATGGGAGACTACGGAACCATATATTGTGCGTGGCCCGACATGCACTTGCCCGATTTTATCTTCTATGAGACTATTAAGTTAAATTAGACCTCGGCCACTATGTCATATTTTAGATAACAAATGATGAAATGAGGTCTTCGTAGTACAGACATTGTGTACATAATTATGTACCTATATTTAAAAAAACAATAGAAATACGAAAAAATATTTTAATAAATACCTACAGAGGAAAATTATTTCGAGTTAACAGATCTATGATTTTCCAACATTGTCTTCAACACATGCCCGCTGCTAGAAAAAAAAATGCCACCATTTTTTACCAAACGTCACAAGGTGTTTGCAGTTTTGTCGGCAACTTTCCTTCTGAAAATATCCATTCTGACGACTGTCTCTTACTTTCCGGATCATATTGATAAATCCACGTTTCGTCGCCTGTGAATATTTCGGAACACGTCTTGACGTTCCGTTTTTCACAATCCACACAGACCTGTTTTTTCTGTCTGAGAGCAAAAGCGTGATCCAACGACAACAAAACTTCCTCACTTTTTTCATGCAAAATAATGTTAACGCTCTCCGATCTAACGCCAAGAATCTTTTCAATGTCCGAGTAAGTAATTCATGGGTCTTCTCGCACCATTTCAGTAGTCCACACATTTTTAACCATCTAAAAACTTTGCTCGAGATGGGACAGACTCCCATAACACTGACGTATAGACCTGGACTGCGCCATAACCTCACAAAATTGACTCTCTAAAGAGAGACAACGCTACTTTGTGGACAATACCTGTCAAAGAGATAGGGTTGCACGAGCTTTTTCTCTTTTTTACTCTTTGCAGTCAATATTTACTTTATAATTGAAAGGGATGGCGCGGACCAAATCTATAAGTTAATGATTTTTAAATAAATTTGCTTTTTAAAAACAATTAATACAGGATGCGTTCAATTTTTAAATTACGAGCATCTCTAAGCTTATCGAGTGACTTACGTATATAAGAGTATAATGTAGTCTACTAACCTGAGCGTCTTTATTGTTTGCAAGAAGCATAAAACAAAATGTCAAACCGGATGCAGTGGTGTCATGTCCCTGAAAAACACAGGCAACAAATAACACATTAACTATATAAAAGCATACTAATCTACGTATGTTCCCTATTGCATTTTTCCATAAACTTGCCATAAATAACAGTTAAATAGAGTAATGGCCGTTTTGTAATATGCCAACTTACTTCAAACATAAACGTATCGATTTCTTCTTGAATTCCGGCACCGTCTATATATCCTTCTTTTTCAGCAGATATAAGCAAATCCAACATAGCTATTTTCTTTTTTTTCTTGTAAATGTTGGTATCTTCGTCCCCGCCAAAATCATCTGTGATTCTGATTCCGTGTTCATTTATGTACTGTTTTCTCTCTTTTATAACTTTTTTAGTGAATCTATGTAGTAAGGTCACCCGGGGCGAAAGCAACTATGAGGCTAATGCAACTAATTGATTTTTCTCTCAATCTAACGAACATATTAAAAAACGGCATCTGTTGGAAGGTCGAGTAAGAATTGCTTTTTCGCATAAAATGTAGATAGCGCTACTAGGTCTCACACTGTCGTACCGACAGAGCATTTTTTGACAACCGCCATTTTGGAGCAACGGCTTGCGGCGTCGTGTGTTTAGTTTTGTGACGAAAAAAATATTTCTTCTTGTTTACATCAAAATTGCAAATTAGTTTCAGTGAAAATAATAAAGGTAAGTGCTTTTGGTATATTTGGTTAAACGCTAGATCTTATAATTAACATTTTATTAAAATAGTTACATTAACCCCAAATTTTTGTGTAAATGGGTAATTGCAACTATTTTGCTTTTTATGCTTTTGTATGGAAAGTGAAAATCACTAGTGATGTTCCGTGTCGATATTTCGATAAGTGAAATTCACTTATGTAAATACTTAATTGCTTAGTTATCTGCAAAGTAGTTTTAAAATTTTGCATTTTTAGGTACTTACCTAAAAATTAAGTCAAAACATAAAAACGGAACCTTTATAAGATCACTCTGTTGTCCGTCTGTCAGTCTGTTAAGATTTTTTTTCTCAGAAATGCGTGGACATATCAAGCTGATATTTGATTTTTTTATTGCACTGAGAGTTAGCAGATCTAAGTAAATATGTGATGTTAATTTACATCACATATTTACTTAGGTCTGCTATCTCTCAGTGCAATAAAAAAATCAAATTTCTAAATTAACGCAATTCAAAGATACGACTCTTTTTACATGTTTTATGTCGACATTTGTAAGGGAATCAAAACCTGTAGGGTACTTCCCATTGACCTATAATTATGAATTTTGGCAAGAAGGAATGTCATGTGACACAAGTAAGGGAAAATTTCCAAAAACCGAAAATTTGTTGCTGTTTATTTTTATTTGAGTCTAACAGTAAATTATTAAAAACTTTTAAAGTTGTTTATATAATGAGATTTTACTTTACTTGTGTCACATAACATTGCTTCTTATCAAATTTCATGATTCTATCTAGGTCAATGAGAAGTACCTCATAGGTTTTGATTCCCTTGCACATGTCGACATAAAACATGTACAAAGAGTCATATCTTTTAGATGCGTTGATTTAGCAACTTTATGTTTGTG
The DNA here is from genome assembly GCA_945859575.2 of Herminia tarsipennalis. Classification (NCBI taxonomy): domain Eukaryota; kingdom Metazoa; phylum Arthropoda; class Insecta; order Lepidoptera; family Erebidae; genus Herminia; species Herminia tarsipennalis. The sequence continues at coordinate 12,965,076 of OX243836.2, read as the reverse complement.
ATGATACGTATGGAACCCTTGGTGGTTTTATCTTTTAGATATTTGGGTTTTTATTTTATTTATTTCTTAGTTTCATAATTTTATGTGTTATTTCAGATGGTTCGAAACTATAAAAGAAAAAAAGAGAAATGAAGCTATACAACTCGTGAAGCAAAAAGAGTTATCCAGTTATGCTGCTGCGGAACGATTTAATATTCCTCGGTCAACAATTATATCTCATGTATACGCTACGCGCGGACAGAAACAGACGAACCCTGGAAAAGATACTGTATTTTCTAGATCATTTGAGCAAGAAATATCTTCCTATTTAAAAATAATGGAAAAAAACGGACGGACGTACCGTCCTTAGACTTTTGTATTTGTTTGTAAGATTAAAAGACTTTTTCAATAAACATATTTTTTTAATAAACATTTAACATAAGACATGAATCTCTTTTTCTTCTGCACCTAAATATCGACTAAACATTTTTGGTGTTTTTTATCGAAAATTTGTTTCACTTTGATTTATCGATATGTAAACTATTACGACACTAGCTAGTATGGAGCACAGTTGCATTCGCCCCAAAAAAAATTAAAAGTGTTTTTTTTGGAAACTGAAGCGTTTTCACAGCAGATAGATACTATTTTCGGATAGCTGGTGTATGAAACTACATATGCACTTATTCCTTATATCTACTTATTAATTACAACAAGGTTTTATAACTGATAGTTGCATTTACCCCAAAGTGGGGCGAATGTAACTAACAGTGCTCTAATTCAACAAAAATATGAATTATTCAAATATGTAAGCTTATTTGTAATATGTAAACGGTCGAAACTGTTAATTGAAAGATACAGAATTAAATAAGTTTATCTAAATAAGCCTCCTAATTAAGTAGCTAATGGTGTAAGGAGCCAAACTTAAATTTTAATTTTTGTTAGTTGCTTTCGCCCCGGGTGACCTTACATCTAAATATTTTTTGTGTTTCTTGCCGAGTGGGGTAATGTTGAACATAAAATCAAACAAATAGTAGACATTTATGACTCTTTGGTAGAATATATTTCCCATATCGTATATCGTGTCTTTATAGATCTTTGAAGAGGTTTCTTTATTCAATTGCGTACCCATTGCGGTTTCTGAAACCAATAGTTATTAAACATGTGGTCAAGAATATTACCTATAGCGTACAAAGTACCTAAGTTGTAGTTTTTTAAAGATAATTAGCAATGTCGGATTTTGGGTCCCACATTACTAGAAATCCTGTCCAGCTAAGCTCAATGGCTTGTGTTAGGAGTGGGTTCACGTCTTCCGGCTAGTGCAGGTCCTTTCCGGGCACGGGTGCTTCGGGAAGTACCTGCACACGGTTGCCGGAACCGAGGAGGGAACCGAGTCCCGCCTGCCACCACTGCGACTGCGGTGAGGACTCGGCGCAGCACACCCTCCAGCATTGTCCAGCTTGGGAGGGGCAACGTCGAGTTCTCACCGCAGTGGTCGGAAGTGACCTCTCGCTGCCGGCCGTGGTTCTGTCCATGGTCCGAAGCAAGGGGTCGTGGAATGCGGTCGCATCCTTCTGCCAGGACATCATCTCGCAGAAGGAGGCGGCGGAGCGCGTCAGGGAAGAGAGCTCCCTGGCGGATCCGCTACGTCGCCGGCGAACCGGGCGGCGTCGGCGCGCATATCTGCGCCTGATGCCGCCATAGGTGGGGCTGCGGGCGGGCGTACGGGGTAATCTGCCTCGCCCGCGGCCTTCCGTGGAGGCGCGGCACCCTGTGTGTATCCAGGGGCCGCGTAGGTGTGAAATGCCCGGAACGCAACAACATCGCGTCCGGGCATTGCCACTGGGCGGGCCGCCGACGGCATAACAAATGCCGGCGGCCCGTTCGCGAAGGTGGCGGGAGATACACGGCGGGTTTTTTAGTGGGTGCAAACCCCACACTACCTCCACCGTCTTCCCCGGATGGTGGGGGTGTTCGTCAGGATTTTTTTCCGCCAAAAAAAAAAAATGGAGTGGGTTCACGTCGATAGTATAATGGGTAAGATTCGAACCCACGACCTCACGATTGCGTTTCCGATGCCTTAGCCATTAGGCTACCGTCGCTGCTTCTTCTTTTTGTTCTTAGTGAATTTGTAACACAAGGCGTCCATGTTTTCACCGACTTCAAAAAGGAGGAGGTTCTCAATTCGTCTGTATGTTTGTTTTTTTGTATGTTTGTTTACCGATTACGCAAATCAGATCACCCCATTATCAGATCACGATCTGATGAATGGGTTGAATCTGATGAATGATCCGATCCTGGAGAAATCGAGGGAACTCTTCAAATATTAAAGGCACACCTACAGTGATTTAGGTATATTTCATAGTGATTCGTGCATTTACTCTTAAAAAACACAAATGACGAGCAGATTTATTCAATATTTCACAGTTTGCGATTCATTTACTTTAATATGATATTGAGTAGCACTTTATTCTCGTTATTCTACTATTACACAATGTAATAGAGCTGATAGTGAACCTCAACAATTAACGGCCCTGCACCGGGCCATTTTGTAAAAGGATTTCAGCAGTTGACATAAGCCTATTGTAACTAAAAAGTGAGAAATAAAAAATATTTTTTTACAAAAAAATATTACCGACGTCTAAAATAAATACAAGGCAACTAAAACTAAAACTTTTTTAAAATTTCTAAGATCAATACTATTCGCCTACAGACGATAAGCCCCGTACGTTTCTTCACCAAAGCGACAAAAGTAAATGGTACAACATATTTTGAACCAATTTGTAAATAGACCTGGCTGGGGAATAACGGGGCCAAATCGATTAAGCAACCCTATTAGATTTTTTAAAGAAACCATTTTTTACAAAGAAAATATTCTAGAGGCATTTTGATTTATTGTGACTTTAAATGTATTATTTAAAGAGTTAAAATCGCTATCTGATCCCAAACTAAGCAGAGCTTGTACTATGGAAACCAGAGAACTGATAAACATACTTAAATATTTCTAAATACATACATATTATAGATAAATAACACCCAAACACAAAATAAACCATCGTGCTCATCACACAAAGTTTCATCCTGGGGGGGATCGAACCCACGACTGCTCTTGCGCACCGCGATACAGAGGCAGTCAAATGTTTAAAAAATACAGATAGGTAATTTTGGTCGGACATTTAGGGGGGCTATCCCCCAGCCAGGTCTACAGTTCTCTGTTTGGGTTATAGTACCCAAACAGAGAAGAAGAACAGGAAGAAGTCTTAGACAAGTTTTGATCGTGCCTCAAATAACTACCCAAAAATTACCATTAGCTCTTGGACTAATAGTACGTCCAACACGTCAGTACCGCTTAAACTAACAACTACATAATTACCAATGGTATTACTATCTACCATTCTGCCTACTACTATAGATGTAAACGGAACAAGTTAGTCCCATTCCCAGTTAATGTAGACGATGTAGGAGAAGCGAGTGCCGATTTTAGCGCTCAAGAAATGTAGGTATATTGTAGATCCCGTCAGTATAAACAAAAGAGATGTAGTATAGAGCGAGTACTCACCAGCAGTGTGAATGGTTATCGATCAACTATTAATACTTATGGGTATGTCATAAGTATGTACATTTCTTGAGCGCTACTCGCTTTCTCACCGTTGGTGGGACAGATGCCTTTAACTGGTCTGTAGATATAGAACATTACTTACGCACCACAAATGGAGTTAAGCGTGAATTCAGAGAGAACAGGTACAATGTCTATCGGTTTTCCAGTGACTTGTCCGAGAGCCTCTATTAATCGTTGACCATTCTCTTCAATGACTTGGTTAAACTGACGTAGAATATTAAAATGAAAGGTAGGTGTCAGAATCTTCCTCCTTTCCTGCCATTTGGAACCTGAACAAAGAATAATAGCTCAAACATTGACTGTAATAAAATTGCATAGAGAAATCCTGAGAATGTATTTCATTTACCTTTACTAAGCAATAATCCGTCACCAAGCCAAGGTCTTAATATTTTGTAAATCTCACTTTTTTCGTTGTATTTCATGCCTGATATTATTGTCTGACAAAAAAATAATATTTCGGTGAATGACATTATAAGTTGCTAATAATTATTTATTACATAAAAGGTACAAATCTGAATACGATAGCCTATATACACAGTCAACCAGCGTTTTAAAACGTTGATTAGGTACCTACTAATTAGATTATATATCAGTGGCGGGGGATTTTTAGAATACCATTCTTTTCGGCTTCCCTTAGAATTCTAGTTACTTATTACCCCTTAAGAACCGTGTCCCGCAAGATTTTTTTTTAGATCGAGTTACTTCAGGAAAATTTTAACCCTTCACCTCTGTTATATTTAAATAATACTTCTTTCTTTAAAAAAAAATTTAGAATGTATCTATGAGTCTTTATTTCGTGTAAGTATATGTTGTTGACCATTGGAAGAGTTCTTTCGTATGAAACTAATTCTGCATCTTGATTATTATAATCAGCATGACCTGCGGGTCAATTCACGTATTTAAAGCAGTTGTAGTTAAGTTTCGATTAAAACGGCCATTTTCGTATTCTTGTAACTTAGGGATCGACCTTAAAAACGCTTGCGCACCGTACTAGAATGTCGATTGCGCTCTTGAGACGCATACTTGACGCAAGCGTATTTAAGATGAAGCGATCCTAAAGTTACGAAAATACAAAAATGGCTGTTTAAATCTAAACTTAACTGCAACTGAACTGCAACTACACTGCTTTAAATACGTGAATTGACAATATGTATTGCCATCGAAACTAACTTGCCAAATTTCAACCCTGTTTAGTAGAAGTTTGTAAAAATGTGTCCAGCGCCACTTGAACTCAACTTACCGATTTGACTCAATTATTTTGGACATTCCGCTAAAAAAATCGATTGACAGTTGGTCGAGTTGGCAGTTGGGTATGTGTCACTTTCTATTTTTTCTATAAATTGGTGTCTCAGAGCAATAATTGGTGTATACTTAATTTAAATTACTAACCTCAACATCTTGAGTGTTGTAAATGTTAACGGCACCAAAAGGAAACATCCATATTCTGTATATCCCCTTGTTCTTTTCTGCTAACTCTCGAACATATTTCATGAGACCAACTATATACAAAGTTATTTGTTAATATGTATATGTTAAAACTAGTGTCAAATCTCAGATCTACTATATTAAGAGTAAACTCTTGACGGCAGATAGTTAAAAACAGGTAAACGGACAGTTTGTAGTGAGTTTCTAGTTCCGACGCTGAAATATATACTAATATATTAAAGCTGAAGTAACTATTTGACTGTTTTGATGAAATATAAATATGAAAGTAGCTTGAAGATTGAGGAAGCAAATAGTCGTTAGGCTTTATTGCTATAACCAACGAAGACGCGAGCGAAGCAGCAGCGAATTACAAAATTTTTGTAATGTGGATATACATAATAAAAAATGTTAAAAAAAAATTTTTGTACCTCCTATAAGTAGAGTAGGGATGTAATTTTTTTTCACCAACACCATCGTGTGAAGTATCATTAGATAGGTCTTTTAAAAACATTTCAAGGTTGTAAAGACTATTTTTCGATTTACAGATCTGCTTGTGGGAGCTAAATGGTTGATGTAGCGTATGTGGAAAAAATCACGGTAGTAGTATAAATAGTGAAATTAAAAGGAAAACTATCACAGCTAAGTAGGCTTTACAACTTAACGAGTAACAGAAGACCAAGTGAGAAGTAAAAAAAAAAAACATACAGATTCCATTAAAAATACTTTTATGTATATTGTTGTTAGTAATATAAAACAAAAACAAAAAAAAACCTGAAGTAGGTTTTCTGTTATTTTTGTTTCATGCTACGCCGCATTATTCGGATGGGGGACTACGGAACCTTACATTGTGCGTGGCCCGATATGCACTTGTCCGGTTTTCTGTGATAATATAAACAGGTCAACAGTAGTTATGCCACACAAACTCTGTAACCTACTAACGTTCACTAAGAAAACACACTTATTTTTGGCTCAATACCCTCAGTTTTTTTGTGATGAGATCAAGTTTATTGTAAGTTTCTTGTTGATGGATGACAGTAAAAAGTAGTGCTATTAGTAGAGGATCCGAACTAGAAACGAGATTCCCCCATCTGTTTATTGGATGAAAAGTATTTTATATCAAATTTAATATGTTAAAAAAATATACCGCGAATTGAACTCTGTTGATTAAAATATTCCTGGCCAATCTTAATAATTAATTAAACTCATGAGTTTAACGAATAAAAATATCAACCGATTTATATCAGTCCTATTTTGGATTAAATTAATGTACCTAATTATTAACTATGTTACCTGATGAACGCCAGAGTTGTAGCATATCTCCAAAAAGAAATGCCTCCTTAGGACCTGGTATTTTTCTCAAACTTCGAGCCCTGGCATTACAGTTAAACAAAATATGTAAAACGCACAACACAATTGCGATACCCAATATGTACCAGAACATAACTGAGACGTCTGCTATCAACTAATAATTAAATGAACTGATTACTTATGTATATTGATAATTATAATTTTACAATAAATAATATTGTTAATTAGTCGCCATTTTAGGGTACCGTAAGAAATAAATAATTTATTGTATTTCAAGCTCTTGCTAACGTAACAACATATTCTAGTACCGAAGATTATTTTTATGAAGGAACTCCCTTGTGATGTGACACAGTGCCTGTACTCTAGTGCTAGAGTTGTCTACACTCTAGCACTAGAGTACAGGCACTGTGTCACAAGGGAGTTCAGAACTTCTGCACAAAATACACTCAGACGTGGCTTGTGAGAAAACAGTCCGAGAATCAATATTTGGTTCTAAGACGTGCTTAGAACCCAAAATCAACCCTATTCCAGGACAATTTCCTCACGATGAATCCATAGCAGGCCCGCATGGTGGATTACCATAGGTCCCTTTCAAATAAGAGGTTGTCCCAGTAGTGGTATGTTAGAAAAAACAATTTGTGTTTTCGAAAAATAATTATATATACCTAAGGTGTTACCTTAGGGGATGACCACTTGTCCCCCTGTTTTTGAGCTTTCATTTTGTAAATGTATGCAAATTTATTCAGGAATTGCCTACAGAAAGAAAAAACTCCAAGTTACAACATTTAAACATTGTAAAATTGGCAATTTGAAAAGAGTGGCCGCGAGTTTTTATTGCCAGGTTCTTTTCTCCAGCTTTACCCATTGTTTGCGAACTTGGCATTACATGTACATGTTAAATCCCGACGTATCACAAGAGTTCTTTTGCATCCTAAGTAAATAAAGAATTTTGAATTGAATTGTTGTTTCTAGCGACACATTTACACATGAGGGGGAGCCAGATCCCCCATAAAGATAAACCGAATATTTGTGATATTTTTAATATTAGTGTAATAAAAATATTAATAACCTATAACTCAAAAATTTACGTTTCTGCGCTGGCCGATATTTTTTTTTTTTTTGGATTTATAAGGCAAGTTGGTCCCATTGTCATCAGATCACGATCTGATGATGGAATCCTGAAAAAATCGAGGGGATTCTTCAAATATTAAAGGCACTCCTATAGTGATTTAGGTATATTTCATGGTGGTTCGTGCATTTACTCTTAAAAAGCTCCAATTGGTGAAGTGAAACTAATGATAAAGAGCTCAAATGACGAGCGAACCTATTTAATATTTCACGGTTTGCGATTTACCTACTTTAATATGATATTGAGTAGCACTTTATTCTCACCATACTACTTTTACACAATGTAATAGAGCTGATGGTGAACTATAATGTGACTCTAAAAAAAGGGTTTAAAAAATCCGGACAAGTGCAAGTCCGATTCGCCTACCACGGGTTCCATACTAACTTGTAGGTACATTTTATAAATAGTTTAGGAATCGAGTCTCGCAGTTTATAAAATAAACAACCGCATCTTTTTTTTACGTTAACTTAGAAGTTGGATTTTTTACAGCTTCAAGGGACTGTAGACTTGAGTATTTGGTTTTAATTTTAACTCGATACCTAAACGCGTTCCCGAGATAAAGGGTCTTGAGAGATGGATGGAAGAACGGACAACAAAGTGATTCATAAGGGTTCCATTTTTTCCTTTTGAGATACTGAACCCTGAAAATGTAAGGTCTGTAAAATTACCATGTGTCCTGTGATGTTTGTTCCTTACCATACTATCTTATATATATTACTATCCAACCCGAATTCAATGTCGAGGTACATTAAAATAAAAACATATTTATTGATTTGATAATTTTATTTGATCAAAAGTCAAATACAAATCTACAAAAAAAATCTTTTTCAGGTTAAAAAATATATATATTCTCATTGTTTTAATTATTATTAGGTAATAAATTAGCATAAATTATTTCTTGTAAAATCTATTTCTTTTTTTGGATTCCGTAGCCAAAATGGCAAAACTTATAGTTTTGACAGGTCCGTCCGTCTGTCCGTCCGCAGCTTAGCTCAGAGACTAACAGTGCTAGAAGGCTGTAATTTTGCATGGTAACATGCACACATATTACGCCGACAAAGTGAAAGAATAAAATCTTGTAAAACATTTTTTTTAGGGTACCTCCCCTATGTGTGAATACTATGTTTAGATTAAAGGATTCCTTTGTGAAATATTAGGCTTTAAAGGTCCGTTCCCCCCCCCCCCCCAGTTTTACTTCACGTCATTCGGGGATCAAATCAGAGGATCAAGTGTCCCAGATTATATTGAGATTAGTAATTCTATATCTATATTAATATTATAAAGAGGTAAAGTTTGTACATTTGTGAGTTTTTGAGGTTGTTAGGGGTAATCTCTAAATATTCTTTTACCAATAGAAAGCCACGTTACTTGCGAGTGTCATAGGCTACATAACATCACGCTACGACCAATAGAAGCGGATTATCAATAAAAAAAGTTGTAAAGATGGTTAAATATGACGCAAACGAAGTTGCGCAGGTCAGCTAGTCCATTTCAACTAGTGTTGCCCAAATGCAAGAACAAGACGAGACTTAGCCAGTCTTGGTCTTGGTCTTGCGCCAATACACCTGGTCTTGGTCTTGGTCTTGGTCTTGCGCTCCCAGTCTTGGTCTTGGTCTTGGTCTTGCAGCAAGAGTCTTGCAAGTCTTGCAATTACCTATTAGTCTATTACTATTTATTAAAGTTTACTTTAAATCTTAGAAAAACGTATTAGAATTGGAACATTGTGAGCTTGAATTAACATAGCCATAGTAAAGATCAAGCAGATTAATAAGTAACTGAAGATTTGATAAGAAATTCGAAAAATCAATTGACCTATATGTCGTTTTCCATGGAAGTAACTGTTTCTTAATAAACATTTATGATTTATAAGCTTACATTTGCTAAAACATGTAAAAAAACAAATTAATTACAATAACTTGACTGTATTTTAAAGAACAATACTTATCTGTCTAGAAAGAGATTGAACCCTCAACTTATAAGAAATTTAATAAAAGAGTTTACGATTTATCATTTATTTGAATAAAAAATAAAATACAACACAAATCAACAGCTTTATCATTAGGTTATGATACTTTATATAATTTTTTTTGACCAAGAATTAATACAAAGTAACCATCTGGCTGACTCATCACTTAACCTATTTCTATGTTTTCTAATTACTAATGATGCTTTAGAAAATAACCTCTCAGCAGGTACTGAAGTTGCAGGTATTGAGAGAAAATCACGGGCCATTTTCGATAAAATCGGATACTCTGTCTCATGCGTCCTCCACCAATCTAAAATGTCTTCCGAGCTGGCAGTTCTTGGTTTTCTCAGGTACTCCTCCAACTCGTCTATCACTAAGCCTTGAAGACAAGATCCAGATGACGTCGAGGGACATTCATAGAGTTTATCAAAGTCTATTACGTCTTCATCTTCATCACATACTTTATTTTCTTTTTCTGGTAATTCCAGAGATTTGTTCAGTGAGTGTAGACTTTTATATTCTTCATAAAGTTCATTGAACTTGCGCAGACTTTCTGTTTTAAGTTGCTTCCCCCACATTGTCAGGTCAAAAGTCTGAGCCTTATGCCTTGGGTCTAAAATTAAAGAAGTACAATAAATCCAGTTGCTCTTCTTGTAATGTTTAAGCATTTTGTCTCGAGCTGCTTGGAAAGCTAGAATGAGCCTTTCATCCACTTCAGATCGATTAGGTTTCTCATCTAACTGTTTTACCATGGATTCAATTTTATCTAGCAAGAGATTGAATGATACAATGACTAGCGGTAATGTAACATATTTGTCTCCACCAAGTTTTGTACTTAAAAGTTTAAAGTTTATTAGAAATTTATGTAATTTTTCGAGTACCTGCCATTCATTAGCTGTGATTTGAAAATCATTTAATTCGGTGACAGAACTGCACAATATGTCAATGCCCGCTCTCACTTTTAAACCAAATCCAATCATATCATGTGTGGAATTCCATCTCGTTGGACAGTCAAGAATGGCATTTAGATTTGATGGCACGCCAGCTGCTTCACAAGCAGACTGAAACTTCTTCTTCACTATCTCACTTCTTTTTATTTTACTGGAAATACTGCGTAACTTTGTTACAGATGTACGCGAGTCAGCAATATTTGGTGCAGATTCTTCATCTTCCTCATCCTCAGTTTCGTCTGCATAGTCTTCGTACTGCTGATCTTGCGCGTTAGTGTCAGACTCACAGTGTAATGCTAAGGTCTTTAATAAATCTTGTACACCAAGGTTTAAAATGTGAGCAAAGCACCGGAAATGTTGATTGTCTGAATCAAAGTGTGGCGGCAGCTGTTTGCCCAGTTCATACATGAATTTGGTATTTGCAGTTGCGTTGTCGACCGTGATACCTTGTATTTTATCAATTATGCCATATTCCAATAAACATTCATGGAAAATCGTTGCAATATCTTCCCCAGTATGTCGACCGCGTGATGGTATAAAATCAAGAACTACAGATTGATACTTCCATGCGTTGTCTATATAATGAATAGTAACCCCGTAGTAACTCCTACCAGCAATTGACGTCCACCCATCAATGGTAAAAGACATTTTAGATGATAATTGTTGAAGTCGTTCCTTGAGATTCAATTGGAGCTCTTCAAATCGCTCTTTGACTTTCCTTCTAAGTGTAGACCTTTTAGGAAACACCATATTAGGGCAAATACGTCGAAAATATACTTGTGTAGCTTCGTCATCGAAAAATGAGAAGGGAAGATATTTTTTCACCACCCAATCAACTGTAGCTGTCGTGATGTTGTCACTGCTGTTTTCCGACTGAAACAAAACAATAAATCTTGTGTTATTAGGTTTGAGCGTATAAGAGGAGGAGGTTTGTTGTTGTTAAATCGAGAAAATCGTTAAATTGATATTTGTTATATTAAGGTTGCACTGTACTGTAATTTACCAAAATAAAGTACTTAGTTGTTACTGGCCGATTAACTGAAAATATGGGTGTTTATAAAAAATATTTAAGACGATAATTACATACTTAATATGTCGCACCCCTAGATGAAAACTGTGAAAACACCACTAACTCAAAAATACTTACGTAAGTTAATGGCGTTTTTGAAAGTATCGCATGAATAGCTACGCGGAGTTAAAATTCTTTTAACTGTTAAAAAAATATTCTTACCTGTCCACTTCCAGCGGTTACTAAAAAGCTTGTGATATCTCCACTTAATTTTGGTTTAACAGGAAGAAATATTTCTGATTCCTTTTTGTGGAAAGATATTAGATGTTTCCTTAAGCCTGAAGTGTTTCTGTTTTTCATTTTTATTTCAATCTTTTTATGTTGGCACAATTTACAGAAGGCAGTTTGGGATGCATGAATTATTTCGAATAACTCCTCAAATTTGCTTTTGGGTCTTTTAGATCTGTGACTCAAACTCTCGTTACTCGGACTAGAATAATTTGAATCTTCGTCACTCATATTAAATTGTACACGTGATACGTTTTTAGAAAACAACGAGAATTAGTAAAAACAATTATCAAGTTAGACTCGAAGCACAGCTCAATTGGAAATGACTGGAATTAAAATAATTCCTTTATTTATAGTACGTTTCCTTGCTTTACCGCGCCGCCTCGCCACGTGCCGGCTCTATGAAAAGGATGCCGCCGCAAATCAAACAATGCCGCGTGCGGCGTACAAACACACACTAAATATTACCTACTTGTACAGACGCGACGCGTGAATAAAATAGAATTAGTGCCAATCACTATTCTTTACATATAAGTGAATGTTTTGGCGTACATCTATACTAATATTATAAAGCTGAAGAGTTCGTTTGTATGTTTGATGACAGAAGTTTTAAAATAAATAAATAAGTCCTGAACGTCACTATACCTCCAAAGTTACTATTCCTCGTGGACGAAGTCGCGGGCACAGCTAGTAAATACTTACTCTCATCATCTCTCTCAGAGATATTCGGGCTGGTAAGTAATACAAAACTCTTATCGCAGGCTTTTTATTTTATTAGTAGGTAAGTACCTACGCTTTTTATATTATTTTATTAGTTTTGTAGAATTTTTTTACACGTTTCAAGTATATTTAAAAGTGGCTACAATATTTATTAAACGGGTGATATTTGAACACTTTTTTGCTATTTTTTCTTGTAAAAACTTAAGAAATATAATGACTAAATGTACAATAATAGTACCTAAGTAATTAGTTTAAAACCATATAAGTAATCAATATTATAATATATACTTACTAAAATGAATTAATATGACATCTACTACCTATCCTTACCATTTTATCCTAATCATAATACTACTTGCGTGATCAGTATAATGTATTCATTTTCATTCTAAGCACTCTGAAACTTATTTATTCTTTGGAACACCTGTAGGTACTCTACTAGGAAATTATTTTGCATGAGTATACCTTCGCCCTATGGCGGCAATCAAATAGTGTCAAATGTTATGATTTCGGCGTGGCGGCAACGATTGTTTTAGATTTCAAAAGAAGCCGCCGGCGCGTGTATCATAACCATGTACTTCCGAAAAGCGGCAAATTTCTTTGAGAAGTAAGTACAAAACCTTTGATGCCGCATTATCAAAGTGCCGATGGTTAAAACATAACTATGCATGCACTCAGTTTGATTTTAATAGATATTTTTTTATTCGCTATGTTTGTGGTATTAGTCGTAATGCGCATAGGTCCAGTTTTTCATATTCTTTGATACAGTTTTTTGCGTCTCATAGAATTCCTAAGCGTACCTACCTATACACCGAACTGTTACACCTAACTACTCAGTGAAATAGCGCTAAGTCCTAGCTGCAAGACGCAAGAGTCTTGCAGGCTATGTCTTGTTCTTGCTCAAGTCTTGCACGGTCAGTCTTGGTCTTGGTCTTGCTAAAAATACGCGGTCTTGTTCTTGGTCTTGGTCTTGCAAAAACGCAAGAACAAGACCAAGACTGCAAGACCAAGACTGAATTTGGGCAACACTAATTTCAACAATTAACAATTAGTTATCAAATTATTTAGAGCACTAAAACGATCATAGTTTCAAAATATAGCACCCTCTCAAAGTTACTACCCACCTAAATCGATTCACGCCACCTAAATAAGAAATTTAATACAATTAGACTGATTATCGTTATAAACCTCAACAATTAAGCTTCATACTGTGTATGAATGTATGTATATTTCTTTGGCACTCTATTCAGGGGTATCGTTAGATTCGTCTCAGTTGTAAGAGTGACACTGGGTAGGTACATAAAAACTAGAATAAATAAAATGGCGTAAGTATAGATATATATATATATATATTTTTTTTAGTCGGTTATTTTGTTTTGTAATAATTTAGCTTGTTCTATTAATGACAATTAATTTATATTAATTTAATTATTAAATATCTTCATAATTAAAAAATCAAATAACAAGTTTGGAGAAGCAAGAATCAAGAATTTCCTTTCCGAAAACCCGATACGTGCATGTTTGAACTACAATAATATAATTTACTAGCTGACCCGCGCAACTTCGTCTGCGTAAATTTTCCCTTTTTTTTTACAACATTTTTCATTGCTGCTCCGCTCCTATTGTTCGTAGCGTGATGTTATAACCTATAGCCTTCCTCGATAAATGGGCTATCCAACAATAAAATATTTTTTCAATGCGGCCCAGTAGTTCCTGAGATTATCGCGTTCAAACAAACAAACAAACTCTTAGGGGGATGAAAAATAGATGTTGTCCGATTCTCAGACCTACCCAATATGCACACAAAATTTCATCAAAATCGATCAAGCCGTTTCGGAGGAGTATGGCAACGAAAACTGTGACACGAGAATTTTATATATTAGATAATACCTACTTACAATTAATCGATTCCAATTTTACTTCTACTTACTTCTATTTTACTTATATATAGGTATAAATATATTTAAAACCAGGCTCATTGCCTCTTTATAGAAGTGACTTCTTGATATAAATGGCCCGTCGTTTCGTAACACTAAGTCGGTCAGGATCTGAATGTCCGAAGGACGTGTAAACGGCAACAGCTTAATTTCTCTAACAACCTTCGCAACGTCACAGATAATATAATACTATACTAGTAGCAACGTCTACCTTTGTCTCCATTATGGCAAACTTTTGACCTTAACAGAAATAATTGCATCAATATTATTAAGAATACTAGCTGACCCGCGCAACTTCGTATGCGTCGAGATAGGGACAAAAACGAGAAACTGCGCATAATTATTATGTATTGTGCGTTACTCAACGACTAAATAAGTTTATTTTTTGTATATATTTTTTTTAAATAATGCTTCACCAAACTGGTTGAAAATGTTTGAGAAGTACAAGCACAAAAAAATTAAAGAAAATTCCCTAATAAGTATACCAATGACTTTAATATGTTATGTGGAAATACTACTGCGCAGTATAGGAACTACCTGGTTACCATTATAAATGAAGATTTATTGCCAATTTAACGGCATAAAAACAACATCACCTACAGTAATCAATGTGCTATTATTATAATTAATTATTATAATTACACTGCTCCAAGTATTTCATCTTATACATTTTCTCGGGCCAGCGCTGAAAGGTGTATATAGGCGAATGGATGACGACCAACGCTGTTTTCTGGTAGGAATCTTTGGGGTCAAACTTGTCTGGATTTTCGAATAACTCGGGCCGTCGATGCAAATCGTAGATATGTATGACAGAAAGTGTCAGCTGGAACCTTGTAATTTTTTTTTTGTTTTTTATAAAAGACGAATCCCGCATTAGGGTACAAGTCCTGTGTCGCTGGGGACTTTACAAACATACAAGTCACGGGCACAAAATACACCCAGACCCGGAACATCAATAAATTTGTGGATCACACAAAGTGGTGTCCCGTGTGGGAATCGAACCCACGTCCTCTTGCGTCGCAGTCGGACACACTCCCACCGCGCCACAGAGGTAGTCGACTTGGAGCGGTGTATCTATAACTAAAGTATTTCGTCTTAGCCAAGTCTTCTAACATTATGAGACTATTTGAATCATGGAATATATCTTTCAATGCTTCAAATATTTTATCCTATGTATATAAAATAAATTACTACTACAGTAGACCACAGTACGTAACAAGTTACATATAAGTACCGCGGACATCTTGTTCGTGACTGTTGTACGATAGTGGGCATGGATAGAAAATATGAAAATAAGTACTTACTTACATTAGGTCAAAAATAAACGAGAAATTTAACCATAGTGTTGTACATAAGAGTATAGCATGACCTACTAACCTGAGTGCCTTTATTGTTTGCAAGAAGTATAAAACAAAATTTCAATCCGGACGTAGTGGTGTCATACCACTGGTCAATGTCCCCTTAAAGAGATAAACAGATACATACTCGTACGTATCTACTTTACACATACATGTTATAAATAACCGTCGTATCTACACTTGGATAATGAAATTGTCATTAGGAAAATAGTACTACATGTCGCAATATTATACAAGAAGTATATATATCTTACTGCGTCTACTACATAAAGTTACCTACTCTAAAAAAACATATAATCTTGAAATGGTCCGGAGTTTTATATCATGCATGTAACTTACTTCAAACATAAATGTATCGATTTCTTTTTGAATTCCAGCACCGTCTATAACTATATAGTCCGCCCATAAATACTATTACATAAAAACTTTTCTTTTTTTCAACTTTCTAATTACTTTGAATTTGGAACGCGTTTATTATTTTAAAACTTTCTTTGGATTTTGCGCCATTTCTCATATTTTTTCGTGCTCATTATCAAATTACAATATGGATTGGGGTGTTAAAGAAAATAGGATTGCGGTGATCGCCTTGCACAAAGTGGGTATAGAGCCGTCGGTCATTTCCCAGACACTTCAAAAGCTTGATATCAGCCGTATGTTCGTATATCGTACTATCAACAGATAAAATAACACTTCCTCTGTCGCAGACCAATAACGGTATATTCGATCATGTCCGAAATAATTTTAGTTTAAAGTATTTGTTAAGCGCTACCTTTGTGATTTTTTTCATATTTTTTGGTTACATGGTTCACGGTGACACAATTTAAGCAACTTTCGCAGTGATCATTTCCAAAAATATTTACATAATCAAACAGTTTAATAGAAAACTTAAAATATTTTTAAAAGGCCTGTCGAATGATGTGCCACACGTTGATGTTAGCTAAAAAAAAATCAGCTTCTGTTACATGTATGAAGTGCCCCCCCTAAAAATATTTATTTTAAGATACCTTTTTGCCGAATTTCATCAATATTCATTGAGAAGTCTCTGAGTAAAATGCCTGTTACATACGGACGGACAGACAGACAGACGGACATGACAAATCTATAAGTAACAAAGTAAAGGACATGACGAATAATGGTGGTAATGTTGGTAGTGGTGGTGGTAATGGTGGTGATGGTGGTAGTGGTGGTGATGGTGGTAATGTTGGTGGTGGTGGTGGTAATGGTGGTGATGGTGGTAGTGGTGGTGATGGTGGTGGTGATAGTGTTGGTGGTGGTAATGGTGGTGGTGATAGTGATGGTGGTGGAGATGATTTTGGTAGTGGTAGTGGTGGGAATGGTGATGGTGGTGGTAGTGGTGGGAATGGTGATGGTGGTGGTAGTGGTGTTGGTGTTGGTAATGGTGGTTGTGATAGTGGTGTTGGGAATGGTGATGGTGGTGGTAGTGGTGTTGGTAATGGTGGTTGTGGTAGTGGTGTTGGGAATGGTGATGGTGGTGGTAGTGGTGTTCGTAATGGTGGTTGTGATAGTGGTAGTGGTGGTGATTTTGGTTATGGTGGTGGTGGCAATGGTGGCGGTGATGATAGTGGTAATGGTGGCGATGGTGATGGTGGTGCTAATGGTGGTGGTGGTGCTAATGGTGGTGGTGATAATTGTTTTAATATTCATGAAGAATATTATTACGTATGTGCAAGTATAAAAAATTATGTTTGGGCCCCTCTCTTGTGGAAGTCCCTGGGCAGTAGCCCCGCTTGCCCTGCGCTAAATCCGGCCCTGCTTTCAGTAGTTTTTGTATGAAACAAACATCCATACATACTCAAAATCGTTCAGACTTATACCTAGTAGGATTCTTTTTTTGTCTAAAATAAAAACAGTAATTTTATGTATTTAGGTAAGTATGTATATTTTTCTTTCACGATGTATTTGAAGTTCTTCATATGTAAGTATAACGAAAATTAGAAACTAATAAGTTACAAACTAAATATATAAGATTTACAATAATATAATGTTGTAAGTATTTCTGTTTATATTTCGCTACTTTGGCATATTTTAAGTAATGTGATAAGTATGAAAACTTTATAGCCGTTTCCTAAAAACAACTTCTACTGGTCCATTATTTCTTAATACTAAATCAGTTATCAGCTCAATGTCGGCGGGTGTCGTAATGGGATTCAGCTTGAATTCACGTAATACTTTGGCAACAGCAACCTTCATCTCCATCATCGCAAACTTTTGACCTAAACCAAAAAAAAAAATACAGTATGTTACAGTTGTTACAAAAAAAAACAAATGTGGGGGGTACATTTGTACTCACGGCATGCGTCATTAATCTGACAATGTGTTATGGTAATCTATATAGATTTTGATGATATAATTAATAAAAGTATTACGATGATACTAGGTGCTGCTAATATTTAGTAACATCCACTGAAATTGACTGAACGGAAATCAGATTATAATAATTCTAACCGATGTCGGTTACAGCGGACAATCTCATCAGAGACAAGCCAACTACGCAGGAGATATTATAGTGCACAAGTGTATGCTCAAACACAATTGCACTCTCTATTCTCTCACTTTAACAATGAATTTATGACCGTAGAGAGATTGGGCGCAGGACCGATGGCTTAACGTGCTCTCCGAGGCACGGAGGGGTGTGACTGTAAGATTTCAAAAACGGTCATCATGGACCGACAGAGGAAACGTTCGTTAACCTCGCAGATATCTTCATTGGAAACTCTACGGAACGGAAATTAGATAATCTTGTACTGACCTATGCAGTTTCTTGGTCCGGCACTGAATGGTATATAGGCGTACGGATGACGGCCCACACTATTTTCCGGCAGGAATCTATCAGGATCAAACTTGTCCGGGATTGGGAACAATTCTGGGCGGCGATGCAGATCGTAGATGTTAACGTGGCAAAAAGTTCCCGCTGGAACCTCATAATTACCTGCAATTTGTGTGTGAGTAATGTGAAGTGATCAATCATGCAAAAGAATCATTATATTTAACATGCCACACATTACTAACTATTACAAAAGGGGCTTTTCAACGAATTTGAGTCACTTGACAGATTACTGTCCACTGCTAAATAGAAGGTTTTATATGTGAGTAGGTATCTATGCGCTTAACTTTGAATAGGTAAAAAATTTTTTTTCAAATAATCTGTAGTTTAAAATACCAACAACAAAGTTTATTTATCCTTCGAATTATCTTTTATAAAATGTAAAACTGTTTGGGAAACTTAAGCTAAAAGAAACATTAAAAAATAGCTTCAAAATATCTGATGGCCATTTACAAATTTCCACTGTTAGAAATGAAATGCCACTTACTTAGAATAACCTTTTCATTCAAATTTCTACTGATGAAGTGCACTGGAGGATAAAGTCGCAACGATTCCTTGATACACCGCTCCAAGTATTTCATCTTAGGTAAGTCTTCCAACGTTATGGGACGCTTTGAATCGCCGAATATTTCTGCCAATTCTTCTACAATTTTGTCCTGCATTATGAGATAACTTTAGTTACGATAAGTAAACACACGTACAGTTGCCCATCTTGAAGTACCTACAGCTTTAATTTTATTTTATTTTGTACCTATTTATAAGTTCATATAACCATTAATCCATAAAACCAGGGAATCCTAGTGTGAGATCCAGGGCTTTATTACTATCTATTTGTAACCTTTTGAACAATAAATCATTTTTATTTTATTATTTTTATTAACTGTTCAAAATTGTTATTATTCTAATACCTAACCACTTAAGCACAAATATGTACCAACCATGTAATGTACGAAACATGCTATGGAAGAGCGGAGTCTCCTAACACAGGCTTAGCTGCTTAAAAGGAAGCTCTAATCACATATATTGTTATACACATTTTTGTAATCAAATAAAACATTTTGTATATTTGTATATTTAATGTTGCAAGTTAAAGAACTAAAATTAAAGTGTAAAACGTAGGATGGCACCTAAATAACTTGTCTCAATATGGTACCTGCCTAGACTACTCCATTTCAAATACAAAGTCCCTTTTGACAGATGTCTATAGTGAAGTACCTTTCATTGTTGGTGATACTGAAAACACATTGGTTTTCGATTACTATACATAAATCGAATTGATAAAATTAGCATTAAATAAAAAAAATTGACCACGTGTCAGACAAAGTAATGTTTTATATTTACAAAACCTTGTATTTTGATCATTTAATGTTAATCGATTTCTTAGGTTTAACATTCAAAGTATTTCAAGTCATCCCAAAACTATTACTTGTTTTCATAGCAACTCTCGTATTTATACATCTCATATAACGCTCTACTGGCTGTTTGTTTCAATATGAAACACTTTTTGGGACAGCTTTGAACTAAATAAAATTATTTAATTTATATTTATTGCCCGAGGTTTAGAAATTATCTCATATTAAGTCATTAAATAAAATATATATATACAGGGTGTATTTTTGAAACGGGTCAGTAAGGGCAAGTACCTTAACCGTTGCAGTTACAGCAAAACGTTCTTAGAAGACCTTCCCTAACTTTTTGACATACTTTGAACTGCATTCACAGATTTTGTAAAAAACTTACAGTTGGCAAAAAAAATGCAAAAAGTCCAAAAAATTTTTTTTTATGCCAATCGATTCTATTTTATGTGGGGATCAAAATACTCTATGAAACCATTTTAGCTTTCAGTACTAGAAAAGACAGAAATCTCCAAAAACGTTTCCCATACATTTCCTACGGAAATATGATAAATCAACTCGAAACTCATAGGACAGGTAAAATTTTAAACTTTTTTAAATAAAAAAAATCATTTAAACATTTTAGAAATTGGTTTATGAAATAAATTGCTCAAAATGATTTCCATTTTCACGAATACATAAGTCTATCCTTTTTTGCACTGAACGAATGGCGGCTAATAATGTTCTGGGATGAATATTACGTAAAATGGTCATTAATGCATCCTTGAGCTCTTGAACACTGGCGTACGTCGTCTTATACACCTCGTTTTTCACGAAGCCCCATAAAAAAAAATCAAGTGGTGTTAGATCGGGGCTACGAGGTGGCCACTGTGTTGGACCATGTGTACCTATCCACTGTGTACCGAATAGGCGGCTCAAATTGGAACGTGAAAGGTGACTGTTATGTGGCGGAGCACCATCTTGTTGAAAATGAACTTTTCGCAATTCCGACAGGGGCCATTCGTCCATTTTGCCAAACTTCTTGGCAATATATGATTAGGTATAAATGAGACAAAAGATGTAGTATAGTCTGGTTATAATTATCTAAAGGTGCATCTTATATACTAACGACTTCGTGTTGATAACAGATAGTGGAAACATTTAATAGATACTGAACGTGCGATAAGGAACATAAGATTGTGATGTAGATTGTAGATACAGCACAAAGATATTGTACTGTAACAGTACACCCCCCTTTAAAAAAAAAAATATGGTAATAGTGTTTACAATATAAATTTGACCTAGACCTTACTAGTTATTTGCTGATGTATATAAATAATAATGCTATTGTACGCGGTGGAATTTGATGACGCCTGTTGTGGTGTGATTTGCTGACGTCTGTAATTTTGACTTAGCTGTTGCACGAGTGTTTATTATTTTTTTCCGTTAAACTCTTCATTCTTCTGTCCAGTGTTTTCATTATGCCGTAAATTAGGATCACGCCGATTGTTAAAATAATCTGTCCCATTGCAACATTTCTTGTCCACCGTAAGTCCTCCTGGATCAGGTTACGGAGTTGGTCCGCTTCGTTTTGATTGAGGCAATTGTCCGTATTGTATGTTATCTGGTCCTTAGAACTTTGATTTCCCATTTTAGATGTCTTGTTGTTACGAGTAGTTGTGAATTAATGGTATATGTTAAGATCTATGTTAATATATATACGAATAGCTTGCTTATATCAGCGATTTTTTATAGACGTACTACTGGCTTTACTTTACGTCCCGATCGTGTAGTGTACGTGTGTGAATGCCTGTCGCAATCCTTTGAATCTGGCACGTAGTTTGATTCGTCATTGATCATGAAAGCTGGTTTCAATCTATCAATTGATATCACTGTCTCTTTATCCCTAATTCTAATGCAAAATGTTTTATCTGTTTTACTAATTACTGGGTAGGGTCCTTCATACGGCGGTGTCAGGGCTTTCTTAATTCTATCACACCGAACAAATACGTGTGAGCATTCTTTGAGTTCGGGATGCACAAATATAGCTTGATTGTGTTTTTTTCTTTTCGGAATTGATGTCATTTGTGTGATGTCCTTTTGAATTTGTTTTACAAACTCTTCGTACGTTGATAACTGTGCTGCTGATGACTCAAAAAATCCTCCAGGGAGTCGTATTGGCGTTCCATATGTCATCTCTGCTGAACTATAACCTGTGTCTTCTCGCAAGCTACTCCGCAACCCGAGTAAAACTGTTGGAATTTCTTTTAACCAATTTTCGTTGGATTCTCTTGTCATTAACGCCGCCTTTAAAGTTCTATGAAATCTCTCTATCATTCCATTGGATTGTGGATGATAAGGTGTTGTCCTAATTTTATGTATTCCCAAAAATTGTGAGAGTGACTCAAATATTCTTGATTCAAACTGTCGGCCTTGATCCGTAGTAATGCGCAATGGACATCCAAAACGAGTAATCCATCCCTCGAAAAGTGTCTTGGCTACTGTTTCTGCAGTTATATCTTCTACCGGAAATATTTCGGGCCATGACGTACAACGATCTATGATTGTGATTAAATATCTCTTCCCTTGTGAAATCGGAAGTGGTCCGACGATGTCAATATGTAAATGTTCAAAACGTTGCGCTGTCATAAATGTACCAGGAGGTGATATCGTATGTCGTTGTATTTTTGATTTTTGGCAGGCTATACATGATCTACACCAGTTATTGATATCTTTGTTCATATACGGCCATAAATACCTTTGGGTTATCATTTTTCTCGTAGTTCTTTTTCCTGGATGGCTCATACCATGAATGGTATCGAAAATTTGTTTGCGAAAATGCTTTGGTAAGTAGGGGCGGCTTTTTCCAGTAGAGGTGTCGCAGGTGATGTTTATTGTGGAACCCGGAAGCGTAATGTTTTTGAATTTTAATCTTTTATTGTCATGTAATTTACTTAGTTCATTATCTGTTGATTGACATTTTTCCAATTCAGCGTAATCGATAGGTGATGGCACGTATATTTCCTCTATTCGAGATAAGGCATCGGCGGTAATATTGTCACGTCCGCTTATGTGTTGAATGTTGGTACTGTATTGTGAAATGAAATCTAACTGCCGGACCCGTCGCGGTGTATCGTTTGATGATGGTTTTTGGGAGAATGCGTATGTCAAAGGTCGGTGATCCGTAAATATTGTAAATTCTCTTCCCTCGATTAATCTGTGAAAATGTTTGACGGCCATGTATATTCCTAACAGCTCTCTGTCAAACGTAGAATATTTTTGTTGAGTTTCGCTCAATTTTTGTGAAAAAAATCCTAATGGTTCCCAATTGCGTCCGGATTTTTGTTGTAAAACTCCACCAACGCAAGTAGCACTAGCGTCGGTCATGAGCGCTAGTGATGCGTTGCGGGAAGGATGCGCTGTTAACACTGCGTTTTTCATGCTTTCCTTGCATTTTTCGTAAGCTTTGTCTGCTTCCGTTGTCCAAGGAACAGGTGAATTATCGTTCTTTTTTGAACCATGTAGATATTCGTTTAAAATTCTTTGATTTTCCGCTGCGCATGGAATATTACTTCTGTAGAAATTGACCATGCCCAAAAATCTTCTTAATTCTTGAATTGTTTTCGGTTTGGGAAATTCCATGATTGCTTTGTAATTTTCTTCGGTAGGGAGTATTCCTTGGCTCGTTATATGATAACCTAAGAAATCTATTTCCCTTCTGAGAAATTCGCATTTTTCGAGATTAATGGTTATTCCATTCTCGTGTAAACGTTTGAAAACCGTTTCTAAATGCTGATAATGCAAATCTTCGTTGTCCGATGCAATGAGACAGTCGTCTACAAATATAAATACGTAGTTTAAATCTCTAAATAAGGAATCCATGAATCGTTGAAATGTTTGTGCCGCATTGCGTAATCCGAAAGGCATTCTTAAGTACTCAAAAAGTCCAAAAGGTGTGATGATGGCTGTTTTTTCTATATCTTTAACAGGAATACAATGGTATGCTTTACGTATATCTATCTTGCTTAGTATCTTCTTATTTTCTAATATGTATGTAAAGTCAGTTAATCTTGGTAGTGGGTATTTGTCCGGTACTGTCGTGCTATTGAGCATTCGATAGTCTCCGCATGGTCTCCATTCGCCATTTTTCTTTTTTACCATATGTAATGGGCTTGCCCATGGGCTATCTGACGGTCGGCAAATTCCGAGTTCTATCATATTTTGAAATTCCTTTTTGGCTATGTCGTATTTTTCTGGAGGTAATGGTCTTGCCCGAGCTGCGACGGGTGGTCCTGTAGTGATAATGTGATGTTCAATCTTATGTTTGGGCGCATTGCGGAGAGAGGACCCTTTCGTGATGTCTTCGTATTTGTTTAAAAGTTGCGTAATACGTGGATTCGTTCCCACTGCGATATTACGAATTGTTTGTTGTGTCGCTTTTTCCGAAGTTACATGCGTTGTCAGCTCTGTAACTTTGTCGATAAGTTTGCGACCTGCTATGTCGACTAATAGTTTATAGTGCTCTAGAAAATCTGCTCCAATTATTGGTTGTGTAACATCGGCGATTACAAAATTCCATTTATAACATCGTTGTAGTCCTAAATTCAAGGTAAGCGTCTTCTCGCCGTAAGTCCTAATTTTAGTCCCATTTGCAGCGTATAGTGTGTATTGTTCATTTTGTAAAACTGAATGTCTCTGTTGCTTGCTAATGACTGAAATATTTGCGCCCGTGTCAATCAAAAACTTCATACCACTTTTTCGGTCGGTAATGGTGAGGCGATTGGATGGGTGGATTGCACAGAGTTTCGCCGTTGTCTGTGCTCTTATTCGTTTCCCTGGTTCCGTACGTAAGTCATTGGTTTCCAACTGCATGGTTTAATGCAGTTCTTTGCATATTTTCCGAATCTTTCGTGGTAGTAACAAAATCGATTTGCTCCTCTATAGTTTGTTCTCGGCCTCATAATCGGGAATTGTTGACGTTTCTTGAAATGATTGTGCGTGTTGGGTCGATAGCTATATTGACCTTGCTGAATTGCGTCAATATCTATCTGTAATTTTGCTAGCTGGGCTAAAATGCATGCTGTATTGTTGTCGTTTGAAGTGTCGTTGCTAACAGCTGATATTTCGGTTACTTTTGAATTCATTATTATTTTGTCTGCAATTTGGCTCAGTTTGTCAATTTGCATGTCTTCCGTAACTGCTAGAACCGTAGTAACTGATGTTGGTAAAAGCCTGAACCATAGTAGTTTAATTGTTTCGTCACTGATTTTTCCTCTCCCGAGGACTCGCATTTGACGTAATAACTGCGAAGGTTTTTGATCACCGAGTTCTGTCTCTGATATTAATTTTTGAAACTGTCGCTGTTCTGTTTCTTCGTAACAATCAATTAAACGTTCCTTGATGTTTTTGTATTTATCTGTAGTCGGTGGTGAAGTGATTAGGTCACTAACCTGTAGTATTTCTTCCTTGGATAACTTTGCTATTACTGTACAGTATTTGTATTCGTCTCCTTGCTTCTGTGGTGCTAATATGGCTTCTAGTTGCGTGAACCATAATCTTGGTTGGTCTTTCCAAAATTCCGGAATGCGGGATAAAACCGAGGTGCCAGCAGCTACTTCAAGTGTTCCTTGCTGATTTATGTTCGCCTTGCACGGTGATTGTGCCATGTTTCTTGCTGCGTATTCGTTCGTCGGGGTCACCAATTTGCCAAACTTCTTGGCAATATATGATTAGGTATAAATGAGACAAAAGATGTAGTATAGTCTGGTTATAATTATCTAAAGGTGCATCTTATATACTAACGACTTCGTGTTGATAACAGATAGTGGAAACATTTAATAGATACTGAACGTGCGATAAGGAACATAAGATTGTGATGTAGATTGTAGATACAGCACAAAGATTTTGTTGTGTAACATCCATCTCGTTTTCAAGATGGTGTAAAATGACTTCATTATACATGGCAGAATTCAGTTTCCCTTCATAAAATTCCACCATTATAACTCGATTGGACATTATACCACACCAACAGTTGAATGAGAAGCGAACCTGATTATGACTTGCCGTAACTCTTAGTGGATTTTCTTTGGACCAATAGTGGTGATTTTTTCTGTTGTACATACCGTTATTGGAAAAATTCGTTTCGTCTGACCACAGTATGTAATTTAAAAATTCATGATCTCTGCTTATTTTTCCTCTTAGCCACCTGCAAAAAGTAAGCCTTCGAACATCATCACCCGGATGTAACACTTGAACTATGCGCCCATATCGATAGCACTTGTAGCCGTATTTCTTCCATATCTTTATCACAAGGGAGTGGGATACACCTACTTCAAAGGCGACATGCCTGGACGATACCTCTGGATATGCTTCGACATAAGTCAGAACCGCAATCTCCGTGTCCATGTCCACACGAGGCTGCCGCTTTCTTTTGAAAGAACCCTGCAATTCCAGGTTTTTCAAAAGATTTCTAATAACCTTTCTTGTTGGCACATGTCGCAACGGATACTTATTGCGGTACCACACTAATGCAGCTCCCGCATTTCGATTATTGACAAAATACGCTTCTAATAAGTCAATTTTTTCACGATTAGAAGACATTTTAGCGAAAATCCTTAATTAATAATAACTCATACGAAGTTTCTCAGCTGACACACAGATTTTCGAATGAAATTCGAAATTTGAAGGTAAAAATTATTTTTATTTACTTTACAGTCAATTCTACCCACTTCCTGGCCATAACAAAAAGTTCGACCATCGTAGAAATTTGTTTCTGTTGCCGAAATGTATGGGAAACGTTTTTGGCGATTTCTGTCTTTTCTAGTACTGAAAGCTAAAATGGTTTCATAGAGTTTTTTGATCCCCACATGAAATAGAATCGATTGGCATAAAAAAAAATTTTTTGGACTTTTTGCATTTTTTTTGCCAACTGTAAGTTTTTTACAAAATCTGTGAATGCAGTTCAAAGTATGTCAAAAAGTTAGGGAAGGTCTTCTAAGAACGTTTTGCTGTAACTGCAACGGTTAAGGTACTTGCCCTTACTGACCCGTTTCAAAAATACACCCTGTATATATATATATAATTAAAAAACCAGCCTGCACAAAAAAGATGGAAACAAGATCCCCTACATAATTTTAGAATTTCATGCAGTCGTAGGCATTAATGAATCTCGATGAACTTATTAAAGTGTCTCCGACTGCTGGCTAAGCTCTGTTTCCATTTTTATTGTGCAGGTGGGTTTTTAAGCTATTGCATAGCTTCTATCGCGGGCCTTGAGCGCGGGGACCGAATCCAGAAATTCCGTAACGAAAAATCCTCACGCTTCCCACTGGAAGGCCGTGCATCGTCTAACGTCGTTTCATTTTTTACTTATGATTCTGGCTGCAAAAATCATAATAGCGCGATTCAGACCGTAGTACATTTTGTATTGAATAGTAACAAAATTAAATACAGCGCCATCTATTGACATTATGTTACCTATTGTCATTTTAGTCTTCCCGTTTTTTGTTGTTTCTATTATAATAGCGCGATTCAGACCGTAGTACATTTTGTATTGAATAGTAACAAAATTAAATACAGCGCCATCTATTGACATTATGTTACCTATTGTCATTTTAGTCTTCCCCTTTCTTGTTGTTTCTATTATAAAGGCCACAGCAAAGGGTCACACAGGAGTTGTGGTTATGTTTTGGTTTAGGTGTTGGTTCATTTTCCACCCTATTGCGTTGTGTTATTGTATTATTATAAGTAGGTATACTATTTTATGTTCTGTCGCTGATCTAATTAATATGAAGACTAACACCCCCCATTCCGACCGGCACAGCAGTGAAACTTTTTAGTTGTTTGTTCTTAAGCAGAACTTTTAATGACTTTTTTTTTAATTAAAAAAAAAAAAATTTTTTAAAGGAAATAAAATTTAAAAACATTGTTTTTTTATAATTAAAAAAAAACTTATTTAAATTTTTTTTTTTTTTTTAATTGCTTAAATTGATAAAAATGCTATGCAATAGCTTTACCGCGGCAGTCCCCGAGTTCCACACATTTTTTTTTATAATTTATTTTTTAATTTAATACTTTTTAGTAGTTGCAGGATGTAACCGATGTAACAACTAACTTTTATCAGAGCTATTGTCAAGTATTGAAAATTGTAAAAAAGAATGGTTGCTAACTAACTTTCTTAGTATCACAGTCATAATCATGTTATACCTTTTTAAAGTTTAAGATAAGCCCTTTAATTTGATACCCAAATGGCAGTATTCTAAACAACTTTTTTCACACCTCTTTATTTTGACATCTTACAGCCGCCATGTTTGTTTTTTTCAAATGTCACATATTGAGAACACTTGGAGTTGTAAAAATGGCGGCAAACTGACGGGCTATTATTTTTACAGCTCTGAGTTTATCTTGTAAAAAATGATTTGAACACATGATAATTGACTTAAGGGGCGTCTAAACGGGCCATTTTTCACGGCAATTTGTGGCGGCAATGCTGTGGCCGGCAACATTGCTAGCAATACTGGCAAGACCGTAATATTGACGTAATGTTCCGACCATATGGCAATACATGTTTTGTATGGACACCAATATTGGTCAATATTGATGTGATAGGTTGCCAGGCGATCGTTGAGCTATAGATTTTCCGCATTATGGCATGGTTTATCCTTGTCTACGCGACATGAAGTTTGCTGTGACTTATTGCTAAATTCTGCGTAGTCAGGTGTCATGTTGTTTTAGGTTATTTTAAAAAAGGTTTGTCGTCTTTGATAGGTACTGAAAAATGAAGTCAACTAAGAACACTGACCTCTATAGTCTTAATATTTAAAGTGAACTGCCAATGATCTCTAATGACCAGTACCAGTACCTATGAACTGAACCGACCACCGACTGATAACAGTACCTTACCTACACGAAATTGCGGAGCGGCAATGAGAATAGTTCCAACATCGTGCGAACATTTGAACGAAAATGAATAGATACTGTGCACCTTGGCCTTACCCACAGCATAAAGCAACGACATCGATATGTGAAGCGCAAATTCTAATCTCTGCCTGGAAATTGTGAAAACCCAACGAGAGGCGTTAAATGTGAGAGCAGAATCCCACGAAAGCCATCATTAGGTACACCATGTATGCAATTTTATTACTTGGTGGCTTATTCATAGGGGTGTGTGGCAACCTCAAGGTCAAGCAATGTCTCCACAACTACACACAACAGAGGAGCGCAGCGAGTCCACATCAGATAGCACTCAAGCAATAGAATTGTTGTTGTGTACTGCTAAACACCAAGTCGACAGAGTGAGTTAACCCATCGTCAATCATTGCAATCAATGACATTTACAATTCACGAACCTTTGTAATGAGAAAATAAAATAAATATATTATTTAATTTAAATATATTTTATTTTACATATTCCATACTTTCTGTTTATCTTAAGTGGAGAGCATGTACATAGCATGTTAACCTAGCGCATGTGCACGCTGTATATGTTTTAATACAATAACTTTTCCAGTACAATAAACACAACATATTTTTTCACTTTTATACATTACAATTTTCTGAACATGGTTCTTACCACATTTACCAAATTCTGGAAAAAGCTTGATAATAAATGAAAAGGCAAATAATTTAGGATCAAATGTTTTATTTGTTAAAGTACACAGTTTGGTTTTTTGAATATGTCATCTAAAAACTTAGCTGGGGCAGATATATCTCATCATATCTATGTACCCCTGCCCAAATACCATACCAGTGTCAACATGGGCACAGCGACCTAGTTATATTTCCAACAAAACAACTGCAGCAATAACCTGAGATAGCATCTATACTATTGACAACATTTTAATGATAAATATCTAAAATAAGTTCTGCTACCTATATGTCTGGACTTTACTTTCTTTCTAATTAAATACCTATAATTAGAGGGATAACATCTTTAACTCAGGGCATCCTAGTCAATGATTCTACCATACAAACACACTTAAGTGATTACTCCTCTGTATGAGGTTGCAAGTCTAAGCTTAAAATCATCATATCATTTTGTTTTATCATAAACTAGGCTTGTAAAAAACGATAGTTGAAAATAAGTTAATATTTTGAAAGTTATAAGCCTTAAAAACTGCTTTCTGCTTTCTATATGACTAGGGTGCTCTTCATTTCATTATTTACTTCTAATGTGTAGGTGCCATTTATTTATATATGCTTAGCACTTAGTATGACTGGGCTGTTGATGTCCCAATCGCCAACATAATCTAGAATATAACTATCATAACATACTGTAAATGGCTTTACTAAGTTCTGATATTCATGTGAACTGTCTTTTAAAATAAAATTGTTGTTATTAGTTTGCAGATAAATATATCATGTTGCATCACAAATAATAATAAAACTGGTAAGGTACATGAAACTGACTACTTCTATACAATTTCTTCAAGTTAATACTTAATGCAACACTCGCAGAAGGTACTTCATCACCTAATCTTCCCATTAATGTTCCTAGTGCTGGAAGTGGTACAGGGTAATAGATACATTCCGAAAAACAAGACAATATGATATATTCCAAATTCAAATTGTTATCATGCCTGTAAACATCCTGCTGAATTTAACTATGCACATTTCTCGTAGCAGTCATCGAACATGTTGCGCAAACTGTGTTTATGATCTGTAATAAAAATATTTGTTACTTTTAATAGGTATTTATAAAAACATTAGGAAGTTTGAGAATTGAAAGCTTAATAAATGGTGTATGCTTCAAGTTTTATGAAATACTAGCTGTCCCGCGCAACTTCGTCTTCGTTTTTTATAATCCTATGTTACTTCTAATACGTTAAAGTTTCATGATGATCGGTTGAGTAGTTTTCGCGTGAAAGCGTAACAAATAAACTTACATTCAATTTATATATTAGTATAGATGTACTACTTATTGTATTATCAAGTCCAAGAGATGAATTGAAAGTTTCAAAATCATGAATTGTGTGTGTAGTCACCTACACACACAATTCATGATTTTTTTAAATTTGCACAGCAGATTTAGTTATATAAATACTAACCGTCGTTGGTGACATCCAGGCACAAAGAACATGGCTTCAGTTGCATCTCACAACAAGCGCCAGCGCTGGTGCGTAAGCCATATCGAACCATTCTCGGTAGAGAGTACTTTTATTCTATGATTTTAAGTAAAAATCTTATTCATTAATTTTGACAGTCATTTGTTGTTTTATTTGTAAGCTTCGGTGTTGCCAGTCATATCATATCATAATAAAGATTTTGAATTTGTGTATCGATTCTCATCTCACGATTTTATTTTGTTATACACTTCTATTGGATTATGTCGTAGATTTATGTAAAGAATTGTTCATATTTTTATAAAGACAACAAGAAATTAATAAAATCAATTGTTTTGGTAAATATTTTTTTTTAACAATGGATAAGCATAAAATACTGGCAACTATTTAAGCAGAGGTAGATTGGTAGATAAGAGGAAGTTAGTATGTTACAGGTGCTTTGAACAAGACTTGGATTTCTCTTTGTACTTTTTTCTGGTGAAGATAAGGCTTGAAGACACGGGGTTCTATTAGATTTAAGTCTACGATAATTGAGTTCGGACTACATTTATTACTTTATGCAACTTGGGTTTTAATAATAAACAAAAATGACTAATATGTGGTCTAACGAGACGATTACTGATTTCATTAATAAAGTACATTTACACCCTGAGTTGTGGGATGTAAAAACCGCTTTATACAGAGATAGAAATGCTAAAAAAGATGGATGGACTGAAATCGCGGAAAAATTTGGTATAACAAGCAACGAGGCTTACAAAAAATTCAAAAGCTTAAGAACTTATGCAAACAATGAAGAGAAAAAGAAGAAAAGCGGAAGTGCTGGCGGTAAACAAGTGAAATGGTTTGCGTTTGAAGCGATATCGTTTATATTCACTCAAAATATCGCGAATACAGGATTAGACAGTGAAAATGCAACAGCTAATGTAAGTCTTTAATAAAGTATTTTAGACATTGATTATGAATTTATAAAAGTTTTATGGGTATGTTCCGATATACTATGCGTTTCAAATGAGTTGATAACTGTAATGAAGACATTTTGATTCGCATTACGACTGCAACTTCATTAAATGACGTAAGGTCAGCAATAAAATGATTCGTAAAAAGGTGTCATTAGTATTACACAAAAGTACCTACCCACTCTAATCACACTAATATTATAAAAGCGAAAGTTTGTGAGTATGTGAGTGTGTATGTTTGTTGCTTCTTCACGTCTAAACGGCTGGAGCGATTTTAATAAAATTTGGTATTGAGTTAGCTGACACCCTGGATTAATACATAGGCTAATAAACTGCGGGTAAAACCGCGGGGCGCAGCTAGTGAACAATAAATAAACACTGTATTTTGCTATTTATTATAATAGATATGTTTTAGTTAAAAAAATATCAGGTAGATACCACCAAATTGTAGAATATTCTTATATTTTGCCTGTTTACTTATATCTGTCTGGTGTTTATTAAACAACGTCCGTTCCATTACCGTATGGTACATACATACTTTACCAGACTTGGGAGTTTTTATTGCTAGCGGTACAATTTTGACAAGTACAGAGTGAAGTTGACGCGATCGCGATTATCTTCTCATTTGAAACTCATAGTACACTGGAATATTGTAAGGTGTGGCAGTGGGACGTCAATTTAGTATACTACGAAGCCGTTCCTTCATAGTTAACTATATTGGTTACTGTTTAAAACGGAACGCAGTCCAGTATACTGTCATCCACGTATAAATAATTTTATTTACATGTACATATATCAAGCATAACATATTTAAAAATTAAATATTCAAAGTAATTATCAATTTTAATAACACCTTAATTGAAAACTTGACTTCGATGAAACAAGAGAACAACAGAAACATAGAGCATCAGAAAGTTTTTATATTTCTGTTTAAGTCAATATCAAAAATTTTCAGATGTCATTATTGACAGTTCAACCAAATTAAATGTCACAGAGTTTGGCCATGGTTGCTGGGTTGTGTTGCCCGCTTAAGAGTCTGGATCATGCGCCATACTATTGCCGACATATTGCCATACATTGCCTAACCATAGATTGCTTGGCAATCAGTTACATTTTTGTGATGGTCGAGCAATTACTTGCCAATAGTGCCGCCACAAATTGCCGTAAAAAATGGCTCGTTTAGACGCCCCTTTAGAACGAGACTATGTAATAAGTGCATAAATACTTGACGCTAGCAGAAATTAGCCGTTAAAACGGCTAGATTGCCATAAACTCAAAGAAGAAGAAGAAGAGAACACTTGGGCCATAATTGTATAAATCCGTTCAGTTGATTGTGAGATATCAGGTAATAAATAATATTACATACATACATACAAGATCCGCGCGAAAAACATAACCCTTCCTTACAGTCGGGTAAAAATACGTACTTGAATTTCCAACATCTTGTTTACTTATTGTCCAACATTGTTGTCAACTTATGCCAAAATTGACTTCGTTTATGAAACAGTGTATGGAATATATATATATTATTACTTATTCATATTTGTTCTAATAAAAGTGAAAGTATAATAGTCATCTCTCTGTATCGTTAGACCCTAGACCCTATTTGATGATGTAGAGTTAGCAAATTTTACTAGAAAGATATGTTCCTTAAGATTGACCCTGTCGATCGGTAGGTACCGTAGAACGGGGAGAATAGAACTCGCGGGGGGAATAGACAATTCTGCTTGGTATAATTTCAAATTATTTCTATGTCATGTTCGTTCATCCTTGCAAAAAACCCGAAAAACTACCAAATTATTACTATTTCGGTCCTTGTCCTGGCAACATCGTATCTGTGGCAACATCGATACAAAATGTCAAAAATGAACGTCAAAGTTGAATAGAAAACAAACGGTTGAGATAGCGAGAGGTGATTTGCAGTATAAAAATATACGTTGGAGTTATATTTGCATAAATTTAGTATTAAATTACTGTATGTGCTGTTATTATCATCTTTTGCGGTAAAAAATAAGGTAAGAACATGTTTTATTATGTAAAATTGTTAATTTTCCCGCAAGTGTTCACTTCTTCCAAATTTTGAGGTGAATAGATACGCGACAGGGGTGATTAGACACGACTAAGGGGATAAAAGACACGTGAATATATCGAATAGACACAGCAAAGGGGAGAATAGCCACGAGAAAGGGGTGATTAGTTATGATTACGATAGGGTTGTCACTGAGTGTAAATTTCACTGTGGTTGATTATTTACCTACCTACAGTTTAAAGTTTAATTTCGCTTCGCTTTGAAATAGTGTTGTTTTCGATATTTTTTTTTAGGAATGTATAAGAAAATACTGGTGCTTATTTAAATTTAATTAGCCTAATTTTTTAAGCTTAACGGATAATGCAGTATCCAATAGAAATAAAAAAAGCTTTAATAAAGTGGACATTATAGGTATACACATATCCATTATGTTTGTAAAATTTTGACAGTTTTTATGAATAAGAAAAGTGTCTACTTTGGTAACATTATGTAGGAATATCTCTGCCTATTAATTTTGTCTGAGGATTGAGATTTGTTAAATAATATAAACAAAGTGCATTTATAATATTGTTTTAAGTTTTTATTTTGTAAGAATTTATAAAGCCAAAGCTTTATTTTATTTTGTTTTATTTTTATGTTTCAAGTCTAACTTTGTTTAATATAATAAAAAACAGTATTTCTATAAAACTCGAGTTTACTTGTAGCCTAATGCACACTTTAATCTTAATAAAAAATCTACAAAGAGGTAACCTTACGACATTTTTCTATTCACCTCTCAGGCGTGTTTATTGTCCCCTGATGGAAGGTAAATAGAAATCACCTATATTTTGTGTTTATTTTGTTATTAATTTAATCGTATTTCAATGGAAATGAATATATTTAATTACTTTGCCCTAAGACTCAATGAATAAATGCTAAAAAAGTCAGGTATCGATTCTGCAATACAACGAAAATCGATACTAAAGTCTGAAAAGCTATCTATTCACCCCGTTTTACGGTATAGTAAAAACACACGGTATTAATCCATACTAATATTATAAATGTGAAAGTAACTCTGTCTGTCTGTTACGCTTTCACGCTCAAACAGCTAAACCGATTAAGATGAAATTTGATATGGAGATAGTTTGAGTCCCGAGGAATGACATAGGATAGGTTTTATCGCGATAACTGACATCCACGCGGGTGGAGCCGCGGGCGAAAGCTAGTTTTCAATATATGGCAGAATCGATTCCCCGCACTGGCAAGAGATTTCTAGAAAGTCTTTGCATGCATTTCTTTTTATTTCTAAAAATAAAAGAATGTTTCCTTTGAGTAAAATTAGGTTATTCAAATATTTAGGGTACTTTCCTTCCAGGGCATTGGTTTCGTCCACCCTGTATACCAGAGGGAGAGGGCTAAGGATCTTGATGATCCCCCAATCCCCCTAAGTATTTGAGTCTTGCCCTGTATATGTTTTTCCTTGGTAAAACCTACCCTCACTGTAAGGAAGTCACCCTTCAAAGCAAAACCTTGGGTTCGTCAGCGAGGTCAAGTTCCTTTAGAATAAAATCCCTGGTCCGCCACTGTCTGTGTGATAAATAACTAACCTGTGCATCTTTGTTGTTTGCAAGGAGCATAAAACAGAATGTCAATCCAGACGCTGTAGTATCGTGCCCCTGAAAATTACTATATATTTAGCTTAGTTATCTTTAGACACAACAAAAGTAACAGCCAGCGACAGTAATACTGCAATAGATAGTCATAATAACGTTGATGATAGATTCAATGATTAAGATTACTGTATCTACCCACTTACATTAGAAGATTAAAATAGAAAGAAAACAAAACACTGGTTATCACTACATGGAAATATATTGAAGCGTGCATATAATGGATCATTGCTGGTTGAATTCAATCTACTGGAGGATTATTGTATACTGCAATAAGTTGAATAATGTTATTGAAACAGAAGCTGAATAAAAATACTAATGTATGGTTTTTAACTTCTTTTTTTGTGGTACATATTATTTGTACATATTTTTTTGTAATTTTTAATAAATCAAAATGGGTGTCGTATTAATGAATTATGATTTGTATTACGTACTTCAAACATAAACGTGTCGACTTCCTCTTGAATTCCCTCACCATCTATTTGTCCTTCTCTTTCAGCAGATATAAGTAAATCCAACATAGCTGTTTTCTTCTTTTTCTTGTAAATATTAGACTCATCGTACATATCAATATCATCGTTGACCATTCCGTAAATGTGTTTTAATTGTTTTCTTTCTTTTATTACTTTTTTTGTGAAACCGTGTACGACTTCTAAATGTTTGCTTTGTTTTTTTTTAAGTGGTGACCAATTGAATATAAAGTCAATTAAATATGGGATATTACAAAACCTTTGACGGCATATATCACCAATATTGTGTATTGCGTCTATATAAGACTTTGAAGAGGCACCTTCATTCAATTGAGTGCCCATTGCAGTTTCTGAAATTAATCTTTGATATTAAGACGGTCCCAAAATGTTTAATCTAAAAAAATGGTCATTAACATATGCTGTGGTCCTGCCCATCTTTGATGTAAACCTGCGATCCAACTATGTTTACGTGTACTACATTAATACGTAGGCACATTTGTAATATCTAACATGATAACATTATTCAAGAAAACATCTAATTTAACTGTTGGTATCTATATAAAATTTGACATACCACAAATAGACTTAAGAGTGAATTCTGAAAGCACTGGTGTAAGATCTATTGGTTTGCCCGTACATTTCTCTAGGATTTCTACTAATTCCTGGGCATTCTCTTCTATCACTTGGCAAAACTGACACAGAATATTAAAATGAAAGGCTGGCGTCAGAATTTTCCGCCTTTCCTGCCATTTGGAACCTGAAAAATAGTCATTATTAGAAAGGCGTTAATAAAAACGAAATAATCAGCTAGTATGTAGTTTCACAAACATTGGTAACAACACCATGATTTCTTTAAACAAGCCAGTTTCATTCTTATTATTCTTAAGAATTTTACACTTTTAACAAATTATACTCTGACGAGCAATGTTTATCTATCATACCTATGTGTAAATTTAGATTTATATAGGCACTTATGTTTATCAGTTATCTGGTTCTGCTTAGCTAGCTAGCTCTGCTTAGTTTGCCATCAGATGGCCGTCTGTGACTTGTCCCAAGATATTTTATTTTATTATTATTATTAATAATAATTAATTTAGGAACCAAAATATTACACTTGTATGATTATCTTTCAGTCTACATGGTCATGTAATGCCAAGTTCATGAAGCTATAGGTGAAGCCATAGAAAAGAACAAGGCAATAAAAACTTGGAGCCTCTCATTTCAATACATACATACATATCAATCCATATGGTGTCCCACTGCTGGGCATGGGTCTTCCCAATAGAACCTATTTATTATAGATCCTGGGGATAATGACCATAATCGCCACGCTTGGCGAGCGAGCTGGCGATCGCAGTAAGGCTTTTAAAGTACGCAGAGGACGCTGCTATATGACCTCTGGAGTGACATCCATGTCTTCTCGTGTCGTCAAGACGATTAAGAGATGTCTTTTCAATTGCTAATGTTTATTATTTTATAAACGTTATATAATATGGAGGTTGGGCTGCCAATAACCATATAACAAGCCGTGTGGTACCGGCTTAAGAATAGTACCACCCCATCTCTTCCCGTGGGTGTCGTCAAGGCGACTAAGAAATTTAACACCGGGGGACGGGCAGCAGCGTACTTTAAACCTTACTGCGATTTTCAGCCACCTCGCCAAACGTGGCGATTATGGCAATTACCCCCAGGATCTATAATAAGTAGGTTCTACTAGGGAGACCTGTTTACAGTGGGACATCATTATATTAGAAGACAAATAAGGAAGGTGGACAAACAAGACAACAAAAGAGTACATCACCATTGCTGAGAAGCAGTCCTCCTCCAAGCCAAGGTTTCAATACTTTATAAAGATCACTTTTCTCATGATATTTCATGCTTGACATGATTACCTGTAAAGGATCTATGCGTTAGTAGGTTCTAGATATGCTAAGAGACACTTAGCTATATTTCCTCTGTCCACATGAGGATGAGAAATTAGTTTTTTTAAACTCGTTAATCTTCGAAGATACCGGGTCGATTTGGTTGCTATCTTATTCACGGGGTTGGTACCCCTAGGAAAACGCTTGTGTTTATATTAAAGTCCTATAATAACTTAACTTGCTAAACTTAGATTCCTACAAGTTTATATTTCACATACCTCAACATCTTGAGCATTATAAATATTAA
Organism: Herminia tarsipennalis; assembly: GCA_945859575.2. NCBI lineage: Eukaryota > Metazoa > Arthropoda > Insecta > Lepidoptera > Erebidae > Herminia > Herminia tarsipennalis. The sequence goes on along the minus strand of OX243836.2, from coordinate 12,926,879 downwards.
CCGCTCCAAATGGGAATGTCCAGAGTCTATATATTCCAGGGTGAGTTGCTGCCATTTCACGACCTTTTTTCATCAAATCCACTGGAATCGGAATAAAGTAAAATTTGTGCTATTTACGAATACCAAAAAATCATCAACTCTACACATAAACAACAATGAAAACCGCGAACGAGCGCTGTCTCCTGAGATACAAGCATATTATGATTACTTTAGGAGATAGAATCAAATTTCTTTGTGCAAAAATGTATTACCACCACTAAAGCTGCCAATTACATTTTGTAAACTGTTATTGTAAGTTATTGTAATATTTAATCGTGAGAAATAAACTATTATTATTATAATTATCTGCCATGTGAATGTTGGGGAAAATGATTAAATACCTGATGATCGCATCATCTGAAGAGTGTCTCCAAATATAAATGTCTCCCCTGGCCCTGGGATTTTTCTAATACTACGAGCTTTGGCATTGCAATTTAGTAAGAGATGCAAAAAACACAAAAACACTGCGAAAAAAAATAAAAACCAAAGCATTGTTGAGACGTCAACGTTGCAGCAAATATAACAATATACTAATGAGTAAGGTTATTGTATGATAATTGCAAAAATATAAGATAATAAAACACTATTTTCTGTTCAAACTTATCATGAACTTTGAACTTCATTATTAAAGGTTCATTATAAAGAATCAGACGAAATCGGTTAAAGCGGATGCAGAGCAAATGAATAGTTAGGTGATAGATTAGAAAACACATATGTTCACATATTTTTTTTCGATTTCGCGGCAAACCCGCTCGAATAGGCGCATGCGCGGTGCGCTCAAAGATGTCCGCGCGCATGCGCGATGCATTTCTAAGCGCAGCTCTGTATATACCATTACGTCAAGATTTTGACACCTAAAAGCGAGGGCTTGACGCAAACGGGCTTGACGCGAACGCATAACGAAATAAAAGATAGTGAACCACCTTTTTGAATATGCGTTTTCTAATCTATTCATTTGCTCCGCATCCGCTTTAACCGATTTTGTCCGATTAAGAAGGTTAATAAGGACCCTGATCTTTATTACTTTTTCATATATTATAATAGGTATTATTTTTATAAATATAAAATAAAACAACATAAAATTAACTGATTCGTGTATTAATTATGTAACTCTCTCCCTAAAGGTTCATTTCCATTTTCCGCGCGCGACTCGCGATCGGCCGCGATGCATCGCGGCCGATCGCGAGTCGCGCGCGGCTTACGACAAGCGACTGACGCGCGCGGCCGATGCGACAATAGTCTGAGTGCGGGCGCAGCCTACGACAGTCGTCGGCCGCGCGCGTCTGTCGTAGACCTCGGAAACACATACATTTACATACTCTGCATTCTCATACTCTGAGTATTGTCGCATCGGCCGCGCGCGTCAGTCGCTTGTCGTAAGCCGCGCGCGACTCGCGATCGGCCGCGATGCACGGAAATGAACCTTCTCTTTACGCGACAGCCTCTGTCTTGACACTTTCAAGAAACTAACAAAACAACATTTTCTCACTACCTGAGTATGTAATATATAATATTTTATCCATGTAATATTATTATGTATATGTATGTAATATTTGGCATATGTTGTATGTATGTCTATAAGTATATAATATTTAAACACATATATTATATTATATTGGTATATATATACACATTTTATATACATATAACTTATCTAAGTATGTATTATTACTTATATTACCTAGGTTCATTTATTTACTTTTATTATCTACTGTACTTACAGTTCATACTACTCTTAATAATTACTTTCTCCTCTACAACTCAAAGGTTTGCTGGGAGAAAACTCAGTATTGAGTTAAGCTCACCTTTGTATACATAGTTGTTAAGCATTTTTTTGTAATATTTATGTAATCTTATTAGTGTGTACAATAAAGAATTAATTAATTAATGAAATAAATTAAAAATATATTTTTACGCATAAATGAATAATAATAATAATAATAATAACCGGGCAACACCGAGCGGAGCAAACGTCGTTTCTGAATACAATATTTATTTCGATTAATTTTAAATATATCACCTCTAAATCACACATAAATTATTATAACAACCCAGTAAAGTATTTATTACATTCAATAAACTATAAAAAACGCCATAAATCAGAATATCAACAAGAAAACCATACAAAATAGAAAACAGGAAAATGACATCTGTCAAGATGAAACCACACGAACAACAGAAATGCACGATTTAAACTATGATAACTCGAAGCAGAGCCCAGTTACATCTACAAGCAAACCCTCCACCCCCGGACTCGTCGCTCCACTCCGCCTCGCAACCACAGGATTCAACACCAGCCGTTGCTGAGGCGTCGAGCTCGTCGAGTGACGAGTATTTCTCTCCGCCAACGTCGCCACCACCTGTACGTCGGCGAGGGAGAGGCCGGCCGCCGACCAGCTTAGGACCCCGAGGCCCACCGGCCTCAAACAGGGCCCCCGCTGTCGGTGGTGATGTGCGCCGCATGCGATGGACGACATCGATGAACGAGAACGTCATGCGGGCATATTATGCGGCTACAGAGGGGGGAACTAACCTTACTGTGTACCGTGAACGGATGCTGCCTCTGTTTCAGGTGCTTGAGCCGACTGTCAACGTTTCGGCACAACGATTATCGGACCAAGTGCGGGCCATTCAGCGCTGTCATCTGCTAGATGAGGCCGCACTTGAGAGATTACGCTCGGAGTACGCCCAGACTAGCCGCGAGATCCCTGCCCCGGTACAGGTTTCTACAAATGTAGTTGACTGTGAAGCTACGGGGCCGGATACCGCGGCTATTGTGGTAAGTACTCAGTGCAATGAGGAGATTAAGGCCGCTTTGGAATTTGCGCTTCGCGAATATCGGTCCACGCCCCACAATATTAGGCCACGCCTGCCTCGGTTACCTATGCATAGACGGAACATTTCGCTGGTGTGTGCTCTTGATTCGTTATTGCCTACTTACCTAGACAATAGCGAAGACCTCGGCGATACCCACTCAATCCTGTATTGTGCAGCTGTTGCGGCATGTCGTATAGGAGGTGTTAAGCTTTTAGCAGGAACCCCTACTATACGACCAAGGTGCGCCGTACCTGCGTGGCAATGCAGGATTGAGCGCCGTATTGCCGGGGCAAGGGTACTCAACGGCAAGTTGTCCTGCTTCAGGACCGGGAACACTCGCCCGAGAGTGATGCGCTTTGTGAAACGGGCATTCTTGGGGACTGACATCAGACCTCAGGACTATATGTCGCGTGTCACAGAGCGCATCGACTTCCTGAAGCAAAAAATCTATGCATGGGCAAACCGAATACGCAGGTACAAAAAACGCGTGGACAGGTATAACGTGAACTGCATGTTCCAAAGGGACCAAAGGTGGGTGTATAGAGACTGGCAGCGAACGGATCAAGGTGTGGATGGCGGGCATCTACCAAATGCTGAAGCGACAAGCTCGTTTTGGCGTAACATTTGGGCGGTGCCTGTCACCCACACAGAGGGGGAATGGATGCGTGACGTTGAACGAGCGTGCGAACTTATTCCGGAAATGGAAGATATTAACATTAACAGCACAGACGTAGCCAGTGCAGTCCGTCCTTTTTCTAATTGGAAATCTCCAGGCCCAGACGTACTGCAAAACTTTTGGCTGAAATGGCTACGCAGTTCGCACGCTTGTTTGGCATCGCAATTCCAGTTCGCCCTAGAATCTGCGTCGCTGCCAACCTTTATGACTAAAGGAGTGACCCACCTGCTCTATAAGACCGGTAGTACCTCGGACCCTAGAAATTATAGACCGATAACTTGTTTACCATCGATCTATAAACTTCTTACATCCATTCTGAGAGCTAAAATAAATAAACATATACACACAAACTCCATCATGTGTACCTCTCAGAATGGATGTAGAAGTGGGGCCCGCGGTACTAAAGAGCTTCTCCTCATTGATATGACTATTAGCCAGCAGGTTCGCCGCAACCGAAAGGATCTATCGGCATGTTGGATAGATTATAAGAAGGCGTATGACTCCGTGCCACATACATGGCTTCTGAGGGTGCTGAAGTTGTATAAAGTTAATACAACTTTATGCACCTTCTTGAAGTCGTGTATGGGACAATGGAATACGGTTCTTACCTATCCAGGGTGAGCGGGGTATATTCCAGGGTGACACTCTGAGTCCCCTTTGGTTCTGCCTAGCACTGAACCCACTTAGTACCTTACTAGAGAGTTCAGGGCTAGGTTGCAGGTTGCGACGTGGTGGTCAGGTCATATCCCACTTGCTGTATATGGATGACTTGAAGCTCTTTGCCCCCACCAGCTCACAGCTAATAGCGTTACTGAAGGTAACTGAAACCTTTAGTTATTCTATTAGAATGGAGTTTGGTGTTGACAAATGTGCAGTCGTTCATATAAAGCGAGGGCGGGTAGTGGAATCCGAAGGGACTCAACTCTCGGATTCCATTCACTTAAGATCACTTCTCGCAACCGAGACCTATAAGTATTTGGGTATATCGCAGGCACTGTGCATTAATGAGGTTGACATGAAACAGCTGTTGCAAGAACGTTTCTTCGGTCGCCTGAAAAAAGTGCTTAATAGCCTTTTGTCAGGTGACAATAAGATCCGGGCTTGCAACAGTTGGGTCATGCCACTTCTAATGTACTCCTTCGGTATACTCAAGTGGACTCAGACAGAATTAGACACCCTGGATCGAAAAGTCCGTACACTCATGACGTCATACCGAATGCATCACCCGCGTTCATCTGTGATGAGATTGTATATCCCACGGAAGTGTGGGGGCCGGGGTTTGTTTGAACCTCAAGTCCCTTCATAACCGCGAGATATACAATCTCAGAGAATATTTTCTCCATATGGACGTGGGTGTGAATCGGGATGTTGTCGCGGTGGACACCGGGCTTACCCCGCTCTCCTTGGCTAAAGAGAACTGGCGCAGGCCTGTAGTACTTGGAGTCAACGAACGCAGGGAGGTATGGCAGAGCAAGGAGCTTCACGGTAGGTTCTTTTGGGCTCTTCATGGGCCCGATGTGGACCTACTAGCATCTGTGGCCTGGCTACGGTTCGGTGACCTCTTCGGGGAAACCGAGGGTTTTGTCTGTGCAATTGCTTACGAAGTTATCATGACGAATAACTACCGGAAATATATACTGAGGGATGGCACTGTTGACATCTGTCGTGCATGTCACCGACCTGGTGAGTCCCTCAGACATATCGTTTCCGGCTGTTCACGTCTTGCTAACGGCGAGTACTTGCACAGACACAATCAAGTAGCCAGGATAATCCACCAGCAACTTGCTCTGAAATACCACCTTGTGGATGTTGAATTCCCGTACTACAGGTACGTTGCTGAGCCAGTTCTTGAAAATAGTCGTATCACGTTGTACTGGGATCGCTCTATCATCACAGACAGGACTGTTGTCGCTAACAAGCCAGATATTGTGCTGATAGACCGATCTGAGCGCCGTGCAATGATTGTCGACATCACCATCCCCCATGACGAAAATCTCGTGAAAGCCGAAAAGGATAAACAAATAAAATATCTGGATCTGGCGCACGAGATTGTCGACATGTGGGATGTTGATTCGGCAATCATTGTACCGATAGTCGTCTCCGTTAATGGTTTGATTGCCAAGAGCCTCGACCAACACCTTGAGAGCCTCGCGTTAGACGGTTGGATCAAGCGCTTGATGCAGAAGGCAGTACTTCTGGACACGGCTCGCATTGTGAGGAGGTTCCTTTCTCTGGGGCCGTAACCCCGGTGGTTACGGCCCCAGAGCTTGGTCCCTGTACCCGATGCCGGTGGGACACTATTTTTTATATTTTTAAATGTATTTTTTATATATATATTTAAAAATGTAATTTATAAGAAAAAAACGAAATAAAGAGAATAATAATAACAATTCTTTAATCACTTTGGAAGCAAAATACTACTCTTGTGAAGAAACAATAGGTAAAACCGGAGAAAAGAACAGGCAATAAAGACTCGCGGCCACTCTTTTCAAATTGCCAATGTTAACAATGTTTTTTGTATGCAGGTAAGGTTCTGCCACCATTATATTATACTGTAAAAACTTTGTGTTTTAATATTGGCCAATTTACTGCTACTTATTAAATAAGTATAAATATTTTGCAAAATAAAGAAAAGAATGGCCTTATTTTATCGTTTAATAAGTTGAATAGGTTTAAAAAATATTAAAAAATCATCACACACACATACATATATATATATATATGTATAAGGTATGTGATAATTTCAAGGTGTTTTAATGCGAATATAATAGAATAGAAAACTTGAAAGGTTTTCTATCTATCGTTTACCTAAAAGTCAGTTTGGCTACCAGAGTTAGCTATTTTTACAAACAGATAACAGTAGACAGGCGCCGATCCAAGGGGACGCCCCAGACAGATGAATTCTCAGTCTTCGCCACCCTCTACCCGTCACAAGAGTGACTCACACTTGGCCGGTTTAGCCTTCCGTGCCCTTCTCCCCTACCTCCCCAGAACATGATTCTGGATCCGTGCCTGACAGTAGTTAAGTTATTACCGACCGTTAGTCAGTACCTAAACATATCAATGATAGCTGTTTCCTACCGCCACCTCCGCTCCGCTTTGTGCGTCATTCGTCTCGATAAAAATGTCTCGTTTCTATGCGATAAGATAATATTATGTAGGTAGGTACTGTGATGTGTATTGCCAAGGTCTCATGCAAATACGAACCTTTATGCGTGAAACTCCCCAGTCTTGGGCTGGGAGTTTCACTGCCGACCTTTCAGGTCGTAATTCTATGATAAATTAATCTATTATTGTGTAAAGTGAAATAATACGATTTCATATTAAAAAATGGTCTTGTTATTTGAATGCCTGATACAAGTTCCTGAGGAACAGCCCCAGTACTAGCTCGACCAAGAGCTGCGTCGGTTGTTACATGGTGGTGGCGCCGTCTTCTTAGTCTTAAAAGATTTAGCGAAAAGACAAAAATTTTGAAGAAAATCTATAAATAAAGCAAGAATTGGCTGAGTCCTTTGAATATTTTATAAGACAGTTAACGACAATATGTATGATTAAAAAGATATCTACCAATGAAGTAAAAAAATATTCATAGCGGCATATTTATCGGGTCCAGCACGATATTTTTATAAGTCTATAATAAATGAATGTAAGAGCTTTGACAGCTTCATAGAAATATTGCATTTGGAATTTCCTAATACTATTGTTTTTGTATCCAAGTTTTATGAAAGGAAGCAAGGGCCAGAGGAGAATATCATGTCTTTTTATTATGCTTTCTTATATCGCCACGAAAGGAAGGATTACAGATGACGTGTTTATATTTTTTTTTTATATAAAATGCAATAAATTTTATAAAGACAAGATAGCGGCGATAGTTTTCTCGAACAGAGATCATTTATCGAATACTGTAGTACAGATAAATAGAATTGATGATGCAAAGAGTGACGAAGAACAGATTTAAAGCGTCATGATTGAAAATTTCATACCATTACAATTTTCTCATTCTCATTCATCGTATTTATCATGGCGGGTTAGACATATCCCAAATACATTTAACGATACAAACCTTACCATAGCTGTTGAAAGTACAACAAGCACAAATTCGTAGCCTTCTGAACGAGAAGTCGTGAGCAAAGGCGTTTGTTTTGTTTGTTTTAACGGGGCCGCAATGTCGCACTTAACCTCTTAATTGGTCCATTGTGCATACGTTGTAATGTGTCAGTTCTTTTCACTACAGCCAGCCCAAACATTCCCAGAAGCCCAGCATTCCCCGCAGATTGCTGCAGACTTCAGGGAGGGATGACGGTGTTTTTAAGAACTGTGCCCGGTGCTCGGCCACACTTCATGATTACATGATTACATGCTTGGGCGTTTCCTCATGTTCCATGCACCCTCTGCACAGTGGGCTATCTGTGATCCCGATGGTGTACAGGTGCTTGTTTAGGGGACACAGGGTTCGTGTTTTTTCTGTCCAAAGCAGTAGATATCTTAATATTGAGGTCATCTGAATAGACCCCTGCTCCCGTGCCTACCGGGGTTTTGGATCCATCTGTGTATATTCTAACTTCAGATGGTCCGGACCTGTCTTTTGATTCGGGTTATAGTCTGATTTTGTATCGTTGTTCAAAGTTATGTTTTTGGGGGATTCTATCTGTTGGGGCTTCCAGGAAAGGATATTCCTTTGTAATTTCTGATAGAATTCCCCAATGTACTATCCTTGCATCGTTTTTCCAAAGGCCGTTCGCTTTGAACCTGAGTGCAGTGGCTGTCGCTGTCTCCTTGATTTCGAGGTAAAGCGGTCTCAGGTTAAGGATATGTTCTAGCGCAGCCGAATGGGTGGTTCTCATACAGCTTGTCGTGGCTACGCATGTACTCTGTAGTTTGGTCTTCGTGGTGATCAATTGTGTTCTAGGCCACCACACCACGGAGTCATAAGTGATAATTGGCCGTATTATTACGGTGTAGAGCCACAGCGTTATCAGTGGGCTCAGTCCCCACTTTTTACCTATTAGCCTTTTGCACTGCCAGAATATTATGCAGGCTTTTTTTAGTTTTGTTTCGATGTGCGCAGCCCAAGTCAATTTGCTGTCCAGGGTGATGCCTAGATACTTAACTTGGGTTGTTAAGGCTAATTGGGTTTTAAATAACCTTGGTAATTGTAGTTCTGGTAATTTCCTTTTATTCATGAAGTCCTCCTTTTAGTCGGACGAGTTCTGTCTTTTTGGGATTTACTTATTTATTTATTTATTTATTTTATCCAACTTATAATAACAGACAATCCAACCATACAAGTTTTAAGATAAGTACATGACATATTATTTAGTATAAATCAATGAAGTTTTTTTTTTAACTTTTTAGATACATGGTTACATTTATTCTACTCTTATGGTACTAGGAGTGGCAATAGACTCCAAGTACTGACAAGCTGCAGTGAGGAATCTCGGTTCCGTATAATTAAATATATCTACTGTTTCATTACTCAATAGAAGATTGTTGATGTGAGTGAGAGCAAAGTAAAGTGGACTGGTTGAGAGGGTGATAGTAGAATTAGGTACCGAGAATAGCGGGCGCTGCCTGGGACGGAGTGTCTGCCTGATGGGTGGCGGAACGTTAAGTGATATATATTCTAGCTGTGGGGGATTAGTTAGGAAACCACGAATTAGACGGAAGAAGTATTTAATAAGGGCTAAGTTTCTGCTAACTTCTAAGCTTTGATATGCGACCATGCCCAACACAAATGATGTGGGGTACATGTACGGGTAATAACCATATAATTTCAGGTAGAGGTAACGAAGAAAGGCTTTTTGAACTTTTTCTATTAGTAGTGTATAAGTTTTTTCATGCGGATTCCAGATTATGCTATTCGTCTCTAACAGGCTACGGACATGTGAATTATAGAGTATGGTAATAGCCTGGCTGTTGTCAAATATCTTTGTTTGGCGCATTACAAAGCTTAGACTTTTGCGGGATCTGTTACAGGTATTAATTATGTTTTGATTGAAAGTCAGGTGCGGATCAAAATGGGTTCCAAGATCGCGTATTGTTGAAACTCGTAGAAGTGGCTCGGAATTTAGAGTGTAAATGGTGTGTATATGTTGTGGGGTTTTGTTATAGGACATTACGGCACATTTACTGATGTTAAGATTAAGGCCATTTACAGTACTCCAGTCATAGATATTATTGATATCTGTTTGAAGTTTGGTTGTATCATTTACGTTATTAATTGTTAAGGCGATCTTTACGTCATCAGCAAACATGAGAACTGTGGATTTTTTTATATATGTTGGAAGGTCATTTATTAATATCAAGAATAACAAATGTCCTAAACTACTACCTTGACCTATCCCGGAGGTAACTGAGTAGAGGTCAGAGCGCGCATTTTTGTATACGACATATTATTTGCGGTTCGTTAAATAGTTGGCGAAGTAATGTAGTAATGGTTTTGAAAAACCAGCCATTCCCATTTTACTTAGAAGTATATTAATGTCCACCCTATCGAAAGCTTTTTGGAAATCAAAATAGGCCACATCTGTTTGATTTTTATTATGCAGGTTATTAGCTATGAGTGTAGTTATATTGAGAAGATTAAACATAGTCGAACGATTTGGTAGAAAACCGTGCTGTTCCTCTGCAAACCATCCACGCATGTCATCATATATTTTTTTATGTAGGATTGACTCAAAGACTTTACCGAATACGGACAAAACTGCTATGGGTCTATAATTTGTAATATCGGATTTTAGGCCACTTTTATAGACGGGGAGCACTTTGGAAGTCTTCCATTTTGAGGGGTATTCGTGTGTTTTGATAGAGAGATTAAATATGTAGTGTAGGGGTTTTGAAAAAATTCTATTACCATCTTTAACTATGAACTGTGGAATGCAATCTGGACCTTGAGTGGTTTTTGGCGCCAGTCTTCCCAAGGCTTTGACAACTTCACATTCTTGAATCTCATTGATGTATGTATGGTTGTTGGTATGTATATTTGCGGTATATGCATGGTCTATATTTAATGTCTGAGCTCTTGGTAGAAAAACGCTACTGAAATATTTCGAGAATTCTTTTGCTATCTGAGTGGATGACCTGTCCCCAAAAGTAGTTTGCTCGTCGTTTCCTCTATTACTCCGTACATATGTCCAAAATGTTTGGGGGTCGCGTCTAATATTCGATTGTATATAGTTGGTGTATTTTAAAAAATCTGATTCGGTCCCCTTTTTAACTAGACTCTCTGTCTTATGAAAAACTCTGTAATATGAAAAGAATGCGTACTGGTTATTTGTTTGTTTGTAAAGTCTGTGATAGTTATTCTTAAGTTTATAGGACTCAATAGTATTGGTAGTAAACCATTGCAGATACCTTTGATCTCTGGTACTAGGTGGCCTTTTTGAGGGTACTGATTCAGTTATTACACTATTTATTAGGTTGTAAAATATTCTAACTGCCTCAACATCGTAACAAGAGTATACTGCCTCCCAATTTATGTTTGCGAGTTTTGTATACAACTGATAAAGGTCTGCCCGAAAAAGTTTGAAGTAGGTTTTTGACATTAGTACGCCCAGATTTCAATACTCGAACATTCTGATAGGAAATCATATCCATTTTCTTAGATTTCTTCACGAAAAAATGTTTTTATCATTTGATTTATTTTTCGTTGGTCGGCGAACAAACCATTCCTGGAGCGATGTATTTTTGGGCCAATTGTTTGGTGACATGTACGAATCAAATATATGGGCTGGGACGCCCAGTATGAAGCAATTATGTCTAGTGTGTGCTGGGTCGGGTTTCAGAATAGTAAGTGTTTCTCATTTAGGGTATTTCTTCATAAGATAAGATCGTAAATCGTCTTCCGAGACATCATGTTGAAAGTTCCAGACATGGATATACTTCACATGCTCCAGCATCTTAAGGTCAGTGTCAGCGGCTCCCGTTGCGCGGATGATAGTCCGGCGTGGACGCTGCTGTCTCTTGCACGTGGTTGACGTGGTATATGTACGTGTACTGTACTTATGATTCGACAAACTTTCGTTATCCATTAACCGCAAAGGTGGCTTTGGTGATGTTGGTGGAGTGGATGAAGTATTAGATATTTTTTTATCTTGTTGGCACAGTACTGATTGATTGAGCTTTTTACTGACAGTTTATGTTCGTCGCACCATTCTTCTACGAGTTCGAATGCTGAGCGCAGTACTTTACATAGTACGTCTTCTGCAGTACCATTTATTAGTATTGTGAGGTCGTCTGCATAGCCAATTGTGGTGTACCCTCTTTTATTGAGTTTCCTTAGGAGACTGTCCACTACAATGTTCCACAGAAGTGGTGAAAGGACTCCTCTTTGAGGGCATCCCCTCACCACTCTGGCCCTTGTGGTGGTATTCACAGTGACCTGTACGGCCCTTCCAATATCTATGAACGCTGTCAGGGTTGATGCTTTGTTCTTTAAAGCTATTTTGTGTACTACTAGGTGAAGGACAGAGTCTGTTGATCTCCCTTTCTTGTATGCGTGTTGTTAAGGGTGGAGTGGTTGCTTTGTTAGGAGCAAAGACGTTATCCTGAAGGATGAATAGAACAAAGCTGCCATGATGGCAGAGGTGAATGAAAACAATAATAAAGGTCGGTTAAGTCCGTTTATTATTATAACTGTAAGTAGCATTCGTATTGCGGCGTTAGTGGGAGCTGCGGTTTCTGTTGTATCGCACAAGTTTGCTAAGAAGAACAATACCAAATCTAGCTAGTCCAACACTCGATTGGTACATATTACTATTAATTATAAATCTTATTAATTTTTCTGTGTCAATATGGTTTAAGTTGTTACCTCCGCTAGCATGTCTCCACATATTCTACTTTACATTATATTCGCAAATACATCATCGCTTCCTCGCACTGTGCTTTATCTACATTTTATCGCACTACCTACCTTTTATTAAAATTATTCATTTTATATTTCTTATTCAAAGATTTCTAATTCTTATAAAATTTTATACCATACAATTGATTAACTACCTCAATCTATATAATGGTGATTAAAATATACTACCAAAACAACGTCTACATTGAAAAGTCCTCGGAGTAAATATTTACGATATAATATGTTTAACTGAGACAAGGCTTGGGTTTAATAATAGCCAACTTTTCGATGATGATTTTTTTGTTTGGAGACGCGACAGAAACTACCAAGAAACCAATCAAAGCTTGGGAGGTGGGGTACTAATCGCAGTTCGACGTCATCTGGTTGCTGAGGAACGTAGCGACTGGTGTTCCACGGCTGAAGATATATGAGTTACGTTTAAAGCTTAGACGCGCACGGCCTAAAGTCTCTTATAAATTGCATATTTGTACTGCATACATTTGTAAACAAAATTCGGAATCATCGTTGCATATGCAGCTAACATCTTTTAATACAAAAATAAGTGACGTTATTATGAACAACATAACAGACGCCTTTATTATATTATGAGACTTTTTTTTTAACTTACCTAGTTTATCTTGGTCACTTGTAGATGATGGATACTCTTACTACCCGGATAACGTTCATGGTACTGTGCAATCAGATTTTATTGACCTTAGTATGTAACTTACACCGAATAACTCTAAAAAAAGTAACGACAGAATTTTAGATCCTATATTCTGCAATAATCATATCATTGTTGATAAATGTTCCGATTCTTTAGTCCCAGAAGAACCGCACGACGTAGCACTCAGTATTGATGCGAATTTTGTCGAGTATCATACGTTACACACGGAGCCGAGTACTAAGCTGTTATACCACTTAGCCAAGTGGGACTTTACATTAATTTGTTAAAAGTTAGACAGTTTTGATTGACCGCACGACCTGCGCATGGGAACTGTGGACAGTGCGGTATCACTCCAGGGTCCTTATTCACTATGTTTTTTTTTTCGTTTTTGCAGCAAGCCCGCGCGAAATGGCGCATGCGCGGTGCGCTAAAAGATGACCGCGCGCATGCGCGATGCTTTTCTAAGCGCAGCTCTCTATATACCATTAAGACTAGATTTTGACAGTTAAAAGCGCGGGCTTGACGCGAAAACGAAAAAAAAAGATAGTGAATAAAGACCCAGATTAGAATAAATATGCTCTCTTCATGTCCCCGCCAAAATTGTTAAAGCAACAACTAAATATCCCCCTTGGTACAAATCTCCCTAGTTAAAATAATAAAAGAAAAATTTAAATATCATTCGAAGTATAAAAAATGTGGCAACCTCTCAGACTATGAGTCATTCACAACCTTACGAGACCGAGCTTAATGCCTAGAAAGGGAACTATTTAACAGTTATATTGAACATGTTGTGAATACTATATACAATTCTCATAAGGCTTTTTGGTCATATATAAAAACTAAACAACTCTTAAACTCGTATCCATCAACCATGAAGTACGGACAGGTGGCATCGGGTCTAGGAACAGAAATCTGCAATATATTCAGTGACTTTTTTACTGTAATTTCTTGCATAATCCTACAATAAATGATAGTAACCATATCGATAACTCTCAACCGTATGTTGATTCTATGGCCAACATGAGCTTCTTAGAAGTTAATGAGAGTGCGGTGCTTGTTGTATATTCCCAAGTTTTCTATGGTATCCAACAATCTCTCAACGACTATCAGCACGATTTTTTTTAAAATAGGTCCACTGTGTCGAACCTTCTTGTCTGCTCAGATTTCCTCACACGCACCATGTCTGATCCTTTACAAGTGGACGTAGTTTACCCTGACTACAGTGAGGCGCTCGACAGAATAGATCATCTCATTCTCCTCCGTAAGCTTAGTAGGATAGGCATCTATGGAAACTTGTCCAGATGGTTTACGTCATACATTGAAAACCGCTGTCAGACGGTGGTATTAAACAGCTATAGATCGTTGGAGGTGGACAAGGCTCGCTCCATGGCCCATTGCATTTTATCGTCTTCATTAATGACATAGGCTCTTGCTTCGGCACTTCCAAAATTAGCCTCTAGCATTCAAGATTGTCTGAGACTGCAACAGGACATATTAAACCTACAAAAATACTGTTTAGCTAATCGCCCGGACCTAAATGTTTCCAAGTGTTTTATTTGCTCTTTCACTCGAAAGCCTACTCCTATTAAGTTTCAGTATAAATTATATGATATCGTCTTAAATCGAGTAACAGAAGTTAAAAACTTAGGAGTCACTTTTGACTCTAAGTTATTATTTGACGCTCATGTTGAAAACATAGTTAATAAGGCCACGAAACATTAAATATATTATACTGCAGCTTCGTACGGAGCCACTTAGAATACGCCTCACAGATTTGGAATCCTAACTATTATAAATACATCGATAGAATCAAGCGTTTTCTCCAGTATAGGAGTCGCGTATATTTCCCGGATATAGAGCTCACGATGTAAGAAATTTCACATTCTACCACTACAACAATGAAGGCTCATAGCGGACGTGGTGTATCTGCACACATTTGCGAATGGGAATATTGACTGCCCTGATTTGTTGATGAATTTGGGGTTTCTGCTCCTTCGCGTTCCTTTTGAGAGTACTACCTACCGTCAAAACTGTTTTTGCTACGCGTATGCAAATCCTTCAATACTCTCACATGTCAAAATGATTTGGATTTAGACATATTTAGTATCAGCGTTCCTCAACTCAGGCGTACTCTAACCGAGCGGTTTTTAAACTTAGATTAAGTGAATTTGCATTTTTTTCTTGTATTTATTAACTTTATTGTTTAATATGATTCTCTACTATTAATTTATCTATTTAATTAATCTACTTCTAATAAACTATTGTTAAGCTTATAGTTATTACTATTATTTTTGTATTTTATTGTATAACCGTATTGTTCACTTAACGGTTTATACCGATTTAAGTTTGTATTCCTTAGTATTCTAACAGCGAAAACTTTTAAATGGCCCTCAATTTATTTTTAACGGTGTCATAATCTGTAAGTGGTAGCTGTAAGTTTTCTTAATAAATAAAAAAAACAAAAAAATATTTCGAAAGAATTGAAAGATATGTCGTTGAAAGCAGCGGACTACCGATGTTGTTGTTGGTTGGCAAATGTCACGGAGTTTTTTTTTTTCCTCTTCCCTCCAATATTAATCGGTAGAGATTATGGCTCGCACATTATGTGCATACGCCAGTTTCAAGTATAATTTCTTTCTAGTTTTCTTCTTTCAATCACAAAGTCTCGTTCTTGTCCAGTTATCACGTAATTCAAGTATATTTTACACTGTTTTACACTTTAAACGCGGAGCTGTAAAAATATCGACATGTCAGTTTGCCGCCATTTTTACAACTCCGTCACGGAGTTTTTTCATGCATGACACGCGAGATATTATTTTAGAGCGTGATTTTCTTTGTCTTAGTTAATTTTGGTAGGTGTAAGTTTTGGCTCCTAAATGGGGAGATGTCTTTTATTACGGAGAATGATTTGAAAGTCTCACATCGATAGTTTAGACGCAGATAACACTAATGAGGATGTAACGAGGATTTCGCATAATTATAACTGCGAATCTTTGATTATATAATGTCTAGATGAAGCATTCCCTCAATAAGCCTATAAAAAAAATGAAGCTACGGTGTTTGACGTACGGTTTTTTTTAAGACTCGCAGTGTTCGAAAACTGTTACGAATAAAGATAAAAGTACCTACTGTTTATAATAAAGTAAACCAAGATTGATTCTTTTTAAATTTCTATATTTGATATGAGAAGTAATAAAGTTATAAAAACTTTTTAACGAAGTATTTACATAAACATTTAAACTTTCGCGTTGCATGATTATAACTATTTATTATACGGGAATTAACGCGCATTGTTTACCTTAAAATTGCTTGACGTTTCGACCAGGTTGCACCGGCCGTGGTCACAAGCGGACGTCAAGCAATTTTAAGGTAAACAATGCGCGTTAATTCCCGTATAATAAATAGTTATATTTACATAAAAGCATAAAAGCTCGTCTCAACCATTTTAATGGATTGCTTTTGAAATCGTTGTCGAAAAGTGGATGTGTGTTTCCTACTGATTATTTATAATACAAAAGTAGAAAATATATATTATTATATATATTTATTAATAAAATGAAACACGAAGAAATAGAATATAAAAATTAATTTTTAAATACATTAGATAAAATATACTTAAAATAATGCTATTCACTAATTCTGCAGTGTTGTTGTGTAGGTTTAAGTTGGTACTAAACCAACTATACCTGTGTATATAACTTAAACCTGTAGAAAATGTATATTCCCAGCATTAATATCAGGTTCATTTCACGAAGTAGTAGGATATTTAACTTTATTGAATGCAAACACTGAGAAAAATGGCGCACTAGATTATCTATGGCTAGAACATACAGATGGCGGCTTTTTACCTTTCAAAAAGTACGTCCATTTGACATTGACCGTACTTTTTGACAGTTCTTTGCTTCATTTTTAGATGCCTGATTAGGAATCTAGACGTTATATAATCAAAGCTGCGAATTTATTTTTTCTGTAGATATGTGTGAATCAAAAAACAAATGACATTGTGATAATAAGGTCAAGAGGTAGAAGTCCGGCAGCGGGTCAAGTCCGTCCACGTCTCCTTTACGCGCTTTATTAACTACCTACTACAGCTAGAGTGTTTGTCGGCAAAACGGTTTCTCATGTTGGTTCGTGCATCAAATTACAGATGTCACTATGAACACACAGAAATGGAAAATACGTAACCAAAATTAAATTAAAAAATAAATTTTGAAAAAATTTGGTATGAAAACCATGAAATTCTCGGGTGTTTGTTCGGTAAGTGGCTGCATTATATTCTTAATTTCTAGTTTAATATATTTTCAAGTGAGTATAATATGCTATTTTTCGAGAAATAATAGTCAGAAAAAACTTAACCTTTTAAAGTAATGTTCAGGTAATGCAGTATACTAGTTTAAGAAAATCCCGTCATTTGCCGGTCTTACCCCGATCCAAACATAGTAAACCTTTTTTATCTTTTTGCCGAGTTATCTACTGCGCTTTTTTTGGAATGTAGGTAGTTTCACTTTACTTTACCTACCACTAAGCAATAAGTCTGTGTTTCATGTCGTTTGTTTAGTACAATTTGACTAAGCATTCTAGTTAGTAAGTAAATACGTAAAAAAACGCCAGTTTATGACCTTACTGTTCAGTCAAATACCAATTCGCTTTACGAGTATATTATTCGCAACTTAATGTGCTATTTTAATTTTTAGGTGAACATAATTGAAAATGGTGCAAAATTTTGAATGAAACACCAAAAATACCAAAGCATCATATCCAAAATTTAATTACTGAAATAGTACTAATAGTAGTTACTTATAGTGATTGTTGAACCTATTACATAATTAAATATTGTACTTCTGATTACTAATTGCTTAACTTACACATTAACATTCTAACAGCCTTAATTAAGGTTATACACACTGCCTTCATAATGTGCCATGACCTTTACCCTACCTGCCTAGGTATGCATAATGTGTTTACAACCCCTGGCCTAAAAATATGACGGCATTACCCTGTCTTATGTTTATAGTGCAACCAAATGCAAATTGTATCTAATATCTATGATCTCAGAGTTTATCTATGTTATAGTTTTCCTTTTAATTTCACTATATATATATATATATATAATTACTAAAAATCTAATAGCTGAAAAAAGAAAACAGAGGCAAAAATGGCAGCAAAGCAGATTTCCCGCTGACAAAACACTCTTAAATAACCTTTCAAAAAGACTCAGTAGACAAATTATAAAATATCAAGACAGATCTATGTGCACCTATTTATGTCAGTTATCTGGTGATCGTACCACAGATTACTCATTATGGAAAGCTACTAAAAGCTTAAAAAAACCTATCACACAAATCCGACCAATTAAGGAAAAGACTGGGCATTGGGCCGTAAGTAATGAACAAAAAGCTATTAGATTTGCGCAGCATCTGGAACAAATATTTCAACCATATGACGCTGACAGTGATGTTGCAACATTTGACTCACCTATACAAAACGATAAGACAGAAATAAAATTGACAACCCCAAAAGAAATCAGTAAAGAGATAAAATTTCTACATAAAAAAAAGTCTCCTGGTTATGATCTCATTACTGGAGTAGTCCTACAAAATCTCCCACGTAAAGCAGTAGTGAAACTGACTACCCTAGTTAATGCAACACTTAGATTAAAATACGTGCCTGACGTGTGGAAAATAGCTGAAGTGATAATGATACCAAAGCCAGGAAAACCTCCTCATGAAGTATCATCATATAGACCAATTTCACTTTTACCAATAATATCTAAGCTGTTCGATAAATTACTTCTCAAAAGACTGAAGCCAATCATTGAAAACAGAAACCTAATTCCTGATTACCAGTTCGGTTTCAGAGAAAAACATTCGACCATAGACCAAGTCCACAGAATAATAAATATCATAGAAAAAGCACTGGAGAACCAGAAGGTTTGCTCTACTGTTTTCCTTGATGTAGCTCAAGCTTTTGATAAAGTTTGGCATAAAGGCCTGATGTATAAACTAAACAAAATGCTGCTGAAACAGTTCACAGATATTCTGAAGTCATATATATCTAACAGAATGTTCAGAATAAGACAAATAGATGCATATTCAGAACTTAAACCCATTAAAGCTGGAGTTCTACAAGGAAGTGTATTAGGTCCGGACCTGTACTTATTATACACTTGTGATATTCCAAAAATAGAAAATAATACTCTTGCAACCTTTGCTGATGACACAGCCATTATGGCTGTAGGGGCAACTCACAAGGAAGCTTCAGAGAAACTACAAACAGCAGTCAATACCATCACGAAATTTACGAAGAAATGGCGGATAAAGCTCAATGAATCTAAATCAATGCACATAGATTTTACTAACAAAAAGACAAATTATCACCCCGTACTTATAAATAACCTGACTGTACCCTATGTAAATACTGCTAAATATTTGGGCATGACACTAGACACAAAGCTCCGCTGGAAGGCTCATGTCAAAAAGAAACGAGATGAATTAGAACTTCGTTACAAAAAGATGTACTGGTTACTGGGAAAACACTCAGCCTTATCAGTACACAACAAAATACTTTTGTACAAACACGTCCTTATGCCAGTATGGACCTATGGTATCCAGTTGTGAGGATGTACCAAACAGAACAACTCGCAGATGATTCAACGCTTTCAAAATAAAGTACTCAGAGGCATCGTAAACGCGCCCTGGTATATTAGAATGGACGATCTCCATCGGGACCTTAAATTGGACCTCGTCGCCAATACTATAAAAAAAATAGCCGAAGCTCATAAACACCGACTTCATCACCATGTGAATATTGAGGCTATCCAACTCCTCGACAACACGGACATAGTGAGAAGACTGAAAAGGACCAAACCTTTTGAGTTAGTGCAGTGACCATAATATAGTGTAACAGTGCAGTGCAGTGTAATTAAAGAACACAAGAACAAAGTGTCTTCATATTAATAGAAACAATAAGAATAGTTTTAATGGACATGACCTTAAAATAATATTTATAGTAGTTTACGTCAAACTCAAATTACTTATTAGTCTCTGTAGACTAGATTGTAATTACAATGGGGAACATCACTGTTCAACATTACAAAAAAAAAAAAACTATATATTCTACTACCGTGAATTTCACATACTCAACATCAACCATTTAGCTGGCAGGGGGGGGGCAACACTTGACTCACCCTTCGAATCTCTAAATCTAAAAATCGGCTTCCCAACCCCTAAACGTTTTTATGAGACCTATCTAATGATAACCCACACGAGAGGTTAGGTGAGAAAAAAAAAATCACACCCCCCACTTTACATATAGGGAAGGTACCCAAAAAAATTTTTTTTAACCTTTTATTGTTTCACTTTGTCGGCGTAAGTAATTATGCGTATCCATGCAAAATTACAGCCTCCTAGCACTAACAGTCTCAGCAAAGGTGCGGAAGGACGGACGGACTGATATGGCGAAACTATAAGCGTTTCGTTTTGCCATTTTGGCTACGTAACCCTAAAAAAAGGTTCTATTAGTACGTAATGTATCGAATAGAAAAAAAGGTATTTCTCTTTAGAAAATTTCGTGTATAATATATTTAAGTTACCTACACTTATTAGAGTAAAATCTTCTTCATGTAAGAACCGATGTTTGAAAAGTATTAAATAAAAAAAAAGAACCTGCCTGCACAAAAAAGATGTAAACATGATCCCCTACATAAGTATATCATTTCATGCAGTCGGAGGCACTTTACTAAGTTCATCGAGATTCATAAATGCCTCCGACTGCATGAAATTACATACTTATGTAGGGGATCTTGTTGTTTTTTATTGCGTAGGCGGATTCTTTTTATTTTTTGAATATATTTTTTATTTTAATGTTTAACCTTGTTTATCGAAGGTGATTTTCTGTAGGATAATAA
Source organism: Herminia tarsipennalis (assembly GCA_945859575.2). NCBI lineage: Eukaryota > Metazoa > Arthropoda > Insecta > Lepidoptera > Erebidae > Herminia > Herminia tarsipennalis. The sequence goes on along the minus strand of OX243836.2, from coordinate 12,905,932 downwards.
AATTTAGTATTGGTATATAGTTATTTTTAAAGGTTAGATTTAATTCTAATATTGTTTATTTTATCTTTCATGTATGTGGTTCTTATTTCTCGATAATTATTGTAGTTTTGATAACTGTAAGATATCTGTTGTAACAGACGAGCAATAAGGCAGATAAATATTTTGTCTCTGTTTAGGCTACAATCCGAAGCTTGGTCTTTTTCTATGTTGAATGTTATTTTTTTTTGTGAGGCGCCTGCGCCGGTATGTAATGTGTATTGCCGAGGTCTCATTTGATTATTACAGTCTTGGACTGGGAGTTTCACTGCCGAGGTCCACTTTCAGGTCGTAATTCTATGATTAATTAATAAATAATATATAAATGAATCTATTATTGCGTAAAGTGAATTAATACTTTAAGTTGTGATATACGTGTAAGGTTTATTTCAGCAATAAATATTATAGTCATATTAGGATATCGTCTTGTTATTTGAATGCCCAAAACAAGTTCCTAAGGAACAGCCACGGTACTAGCTCGACCACGAGTTGCGTCGGTTGTTACAATATCTACTAAACGTAGTAGTAATTATAACAATGTTTCTAGGTATTTTATTGACTTTTAGGCTATTTTCATACATTTTTTTTTCATTGTCTTTGTTATGCCGTGAATCCTAGACAGGCGGAACAGTATGCGCTTTTGAATTGTATGGATACATACGTGTTCCATACTAGTGTTCTGTCCTTAACCATTAATTTGTATTACGAATGATTGGTAAAAAAAGTGAATTAATAATAATAATAAAGATATTTATTTATCTCAAAAAGGTTACAAATTACAAAACTAAAGCCAAATCAAACAAAACCTTTTGAGAGCTGGAGTCTGAACTAAGCTCAAGACCTGTATGACGGATCTCCAGACTCTCTCCTTGTGTTGTTATATCTTAGTATTATTCTATAACTAGCTGACCCGCGCAACTTCGTCAGCGTAAATTTTCCCCGTTTTTGCAACATTTCTTATTGCTGCTCCGCTCCTTATTTCTTCACTATTTAATGGATGTTATTATACATATAAACGTTCCTCTTTAATCACTTTATCTTTTAAAAAAAACCGCATCAAAATCCGTTGCGTAGTTTTGAACATTAAAGCATTATATAGGAATATAGGGACAGAGAAAGCAACTTTGTTTTATACTATGTAGTGATAAGCATTATTTATTGATGAGAGTGTGTGTGTGTGTGTGTGTGAGAGAGAGAGAGAGAGAGAGAGAGAGAGAGAGAGAGAGAGAGAGCGTGTGTGAGTGTGAGTGTCTGTGTTGTGTGTACACATGTACGAAGTTATGATCTTGATTACTTTGTGGAGAATAATATTTTCTGTTGCAGCATAGTCCAACTCGAGTAGCCACGTGGTAACTGTTGTTTTGCATTTTTGTTTACACATAGGGTATATATTTAATACTTTATTTATTTTATTATAGATAAAACTGCCCAAGAAACAAGAAGAACGTTGAGCTAGACTTGTATTGACCAAGACAGGTGGACGAAACGATAGGGACTACTACTATTACGATTCGATACGTTCCTATGTAGGTAGACCTTGTTCTATTTTTGTAAGTAATATTGATTATATTATTAGGTTTTTGTAATAATAGTCATATTTTGTTTCCTAATTAATTTATTTTTATGATTAAAATTAGGTACATATTTTATGAATTATTGTTATTATGCCTTTGTACAAAATTAACCAGCACAGTTTCTTTGCTTCGCAGTACAATATCGCTTATGAACGAAATTTCTGACGGGTGTGTGACTGGCTCCACTTGAAACTTTCGCAAAACTTCTGTGATTGCAATTTTCATCTCCATCATTGCGAATTTTTGACCTAAAAAAATGTTACTTACTTTTAATGGTTTTATTTGATCGACCCTATTTTGTTATTCAGAAATCTCTATATGTAACAAAAACTGCTTTTGGTCCAAAAATGTTATCCTCTTAAGGTGGGTACCGACCAGCGTTAATGTAGAATGTTACAAAGAAGCATTCGCTCAATCAGTACTTGCTCGCTGCTCACTGCTAATTCTCCACCCGCTGTCGGTTTTTTGAATTTTGAAAATCCTTTGAATGTTACGCAATTCAGTCAATACGTCGCAGTCAAAAATCTCAACACAACCTCATCGTCAGCTAATATGGAGCACGGGCACGGCCGTACCCAGCTTTTGACCCAAATTATTTTTGAGCAGGGATTAGATGTTACTGCGCGAGTATAGGAGGCTATAGCGAATTTTAGAAAACATTACACGAGCAACGCAATGTTCAAAGTTACTGCGCAAGAAGAAGAAGAAGAGAAGAGATTAGAAGTCATTGCGCAATAGGGCTTTCAGTCTCGATATACATAAACAAGTCCCGGAAAAAAAAAGACTTGCTCCGGTCTCGAAATTTCCTGGAAAAACGAAGCTGTCGAGACTACTTCAATAATAGGTTTTACAATAAAACAAATAAGTTTCATGCTCATTTAGGCATACTATACAATCTCTCAATAAAGTACTATATAGATTAAACAGAAAATATTTAATTATCGAGTTAAAAACAGCATTGTGAGTTTACAAATGTGTAGCGCTTCTAGGAGATCTGACTGATGAAATGTCAATGCTGCGTTTCACAGCGCTAGAATCGAACTCGGTCAAAGGACCTGGTCTTCCAAGCGAAGGTACTAGGGTAGATGCTATTCTCTGATGAATTCTATACACATATGCCAACTTTTGGGTGAGTGCTACGCACACTTAGGCTGAGATCTATAAAGTGAACTTTGATTTAGCTCAAGCTTAGCTTAGGTAAAACATTACAAAAAATATGACAAAGCGCGTGCTGATTGTTGACTTTGTTGATATAATGTTCTGAGATGCTAAGCTTGTACTATGACCATAAATTTCACCGGTCAGCATTTGCTTTGTCAAGTTAGTTTATTTCACATAAGCTAAGCTTGAGCTAAGCTAAAGTACGGTCTATAGGTTTCAGTCTTAAACTCGAACTCAAATATTTTTTTATTTCATTATACCATAATCAATGATTGTTTGAAAAGAAGAGAGCTTTACCCAGGGCTGTATTTTGAGTTACACCAATTTATTTACTAGAAGGAACCTAAATTCAATAGAGCACCTGACACGTATCTATTAGAAAGCAAAATGGTATAGGTTTTATAAAAGATTTTTTATTATTATAATGATACTTCAATAAACCGAAAAATCCGGGTACCCGGCTCTGGCTTTAGTTTGGAATTGAAAAAATGGTTCCTAAAATATGCCCGGACCTCGATGTCCTAGTACTGGTGATTATTAAGTTTTGACTTGAAAGTCTCATTATTCCTGTGACTCTTGAAAAATAAGTTCGAGTTTAAGGCTGAAATCTATAGATACTTCGTACTTTGACTTAGCTCAAGCTAAGCATAAGCGAAACTTGAAGAAAATCTTAACAAAGTAAATGCTGACTGTTTAAATTTATGGTCATAGTGCAAGCTTAGCATATCAGAACTTTTCATTTTGGTCAGCACGCGCTTTGTCAAGATTTTCTTCAAGTTTCATTTACATAAAATAAATAACAAAATTTTACTGGACCTTAATTAGACCTTAACTACGTTGTATAAATTTTATCGACAACAATTTGTATGTACTTAGGCCTTCGGATTCTAGGGGGGTTAGCGCCCCCCCCCCCTCTGCACACCCCTGGGTACGCCCATGAGGACGGGCGAGCAGCGAGCATGTTTACACGGATTTTTAACACACAGCGTAACGTTGGTCAGTACCCGCCTTAAAGGCTTATCATAATCCAGATAGTTACATACTTAATTCAAAACAATTTTCATAGTGTGGTGAAGAAACATGGCACAATCACCGTGCAAGGCGAACATAAATCAGCAAGGAACACTTGAAGTAGCTGCTGGCACCTCGGTTTTATCCCGCATTCCGGAATTTTGGAAAGACCAACCAAGATTATGGTTCACGCAACTAGAAGCCATATTAGCACCACAGAAGCAAGGAGACGAATACAAATACTGTACAGTAATAGCAAAGTTATCCAAGGAAGAAATACTACAGGTTAGTGACCTAATCACTTCACCACCGACTACAGATAAATACAAAAACATCAAGGAACGTTTAATTGATTGTTACGAAGAAACAGAACAGCGACAGTTTCAAAAATTAATATCAGAGACAGAACTCGGTGATCAAAAACCTTCGCAGTTATTACGTCAAATGCGAGTCCTCGGGAGAGGAAAAATCAGTGACGAAACAATTAAACTACTATGGTTCAGGCTTTTACCAACATCAGTTACTACGGTTCTAGCAGTTACGGAAGACATGGAAATTGACAAACTGAGCCAAATTGCAGACAAAATAATAATGAATTCAAAAGTAACCGAAATATCAGCTGTTAGCAACGACACTTCAAACGACAACAATACAGCATGCATTTTAGCCCAGCTAGCAAAATTACAGATAGATATTGACGCAATTCAGCAAGGTCAATATGGCTATCGACCCAACACGCACAATCATTTCAAGAAACGTCAACAATTCCCGATTATGAGGCCGAGAACAAACTATAGAGGAGCAAATCGATTTTGTTACTACCACGAAAGATTCGGAAAATATGCAAAGAACTGCATTAAACCATGCAGTTGGAAACCAATGACTTACGTACGGAACCAGGGAAACGAATAAGAGCACAGACAACGGCGAAACTCTGTGCAATCCACCCATCCAATCGCCTCACCATTACCGACCGAAAAAGTGGTATGAAGTTTTTGATTGACACGGGCGCAAATATTTCAGTCATTAGCAAGCAACAGAGACATTCAGTTTTACAAAATGAACAATACACACTATACGCTGCAAATGGGACTAAAATTAGGACTTACGGCGAGAAGACGCTTACCTTGAATTTAGGACTACAACGATGTTATAAATGGAATTTTGTAATCGCCGATGTTACACAACCAATAATTGGAGCAGATTTTCTAGAGCACTATAAACTATTAGTCGACATAGCAGGTCGCAAACTTATCGACAAAGTTACAGAGCTGACAACGCATGTAACTTCGGAAAAAGCGACACAACAAACAATTCGTAATATCGCAGTGGGAACGAATCCACGTATTACGCAACTTTTAAACAAATACGAAGACATCACGAAAGGGTCCTCTCTCCGCAATGCGCCCAAACATAAGATTGAACATCACATTATCACTACAGGACCACCCGTCGCAGCTCGGGCAAGACCATTACCTCCAGAAAAATACGACATAGCCAAAAAGGAATTTCAAAATATGATAGAACTCGGAATTTGCCGACCGTCAGATAGCCCATGGGCAAGCCCATTACATATGGTAAAAAAGAAAAATGGCGAATGGAGACCATGCGGAGACTATCGAATGCTCAATAGCACGACAGTACCGGACAAATACCCACTACCAAGATTAACTGACTTTACATACATATTAGAAAATAAGAAGATACTAAGCAAGATAGATATACGTAAAGCATACCATTGTATTCCTGTTAAAGATATAGAAAAAACAGCCATCATCACACCTTTTGGACTTTTTGAGTACTTAAGAATGCCTTTCGGATTACGCAATGCGGCACAAACATTTCAACGATTCATGGATTCCTTATTTAGAGATTTAAACTACGTATTTATATTTGTAGACGACTGTCTCATTGCATCGGACAACGAAGATTTGCATTATCAGCATTTAGAAACGGTTTTCAAACGTTTACACGAGAATGGAATAACCATTAATCTCGAAAAATGCGAATTTCTCAGAAGGGAAATAGATTTCTTAGGTTATCATATAACGAGCCAAGGAATACTCCCTACCGAAGAAAATTACAAAGCAATCATGGAATTTCCCAAACCGAAAACAATTCAAGAATTAAGAAGATTTTTGGGCATGGTCAATTTCTACAGAAGTAATATTCCATGCGCAGCGGAAAATCAAAGAATTTTAAACGAATATCTACATGGTTCAAAAAAGAACGATAATTCACCTGTTCCTTGGACAACGGAAGCAGACAAAGCTTACGAAAAATGCAAGGAAAGCATGAAAAACGCAGTGTTAACAGCGCATCCTTCCCGCAACGCATCACTAGCGCTCATGACCGACGCTAGTGCTACTTGCGTTGGTGGAGTTTTACAACAAAAATCCGGACGCAATTGGGAACCATTAGGATTTTTTTCACAAAAATTGAGCGAAACTCAACAAAAATATTCTACGTTTGACAGAGAGCTGTTAGGAATATACATGGCCGTCAAACATTTTCACAGATTAATCGAGGGAAGAGAATTTACAATATTTACGGATCACCGACCTTTGACATACGCATTCTCCCAAAAACCATCATCAAACGATACACCGCGACGGGTCCGGCAGTTAGATTTCATTTCACAATACAGTACCAACATTCAACACATAAGCGGACGTGACAATATTACCGCCGATGCCTTATCTCGAATAGAGGAAATATACGTGCCATCACCTATCGATTACGCTGAATTGGAAAAATGTCAATCAACAGATAATGAACTAAGTAAATTACATGACAATAAAAGATTAAAATTCAAAAACATTACGCTTCCGGGTTCCACAATAAACATCACCTGCGACACCTCTACTGGAAAAAGCCGCCCCTACTTACCAAAGCATTTTCGCAAACAAATTTTCGATACCATTCATGGTATGAGCCATCCAGGAAAAAGAACTACGAGAAAAATGATAACCCAAAGGTATTTATGGCCGTATATGAACAAAGATATCAATAACTGGTGTAGATCATGTATAGCCTGCCAAAAATCAAAAATACAACGACATACGATATCACCTCCTGGTACATTTATGACAGCGCAACGTTTTGAACATTTACATATTGACATCGTCGGACCACTTCCGATTTCACAAGGGAAGAGATATTTAATCACAATCATAGATCGTTGTACGTCATGGCCCGAAATATTTCCGGTAGAAGATATAACTGCAGAAACAGTAGCCAAGACACTTTTCGAGGGATGGATTACTCGTTTTGGATGTCCATTGCGCATTACTACGGATCAAGGCCGACAGTTTGAATCAAGAATATTTGAGTCACTCTCACAATTTTTGGGAATACATAAAATTAGGACAACACCTTATCATCCACAATCCAATGGAATGATAGAGAGATTTCATAGAACTTTAAAGGCGGCGTTAATGACAAGAGAATCCAACGAAAATTGGTTAAAAGAAATTCCAACAGTTTTACTCGGGTTGCGGAGTAGCTTGCGAGAAGACACAGGTTATAGTTCAGCAGAGATGACATATGGAACGCCAATACGACTCCCTGGAGGATTTTTTGAGTCATCAGCAGCACAGTTATCAACGTACGAAGAGTTTGTAAAACAAATTCAAAAGGACATCACACAAATGACATCAATTCCGAAAAGAAAAAAACACAATCAAGCTATATTTGTGCATCCCGAACTCAAAGAATGCTCACACGTATTTGTTCGGTGTGATAGAATTAAGAAAGCCCTGACACCGCCGTATGAAGGACCCTACCCAGTAATTAGTAAAACAGATAAAACATTTTGCATTAGAATTAGGGATAAAGAGACAGTGATATCAATTGATAGATTGAAACCAGCTTTCATGATCAATGACGAATCAAACTACGTGCCAGATTCAAAGGATTGCGACAGGCATTCACACACGTACACTACACGATCGGGACGTAAAGTAAAGCCAGTAGTACGTCTATAAAAAATCGCTGATATAAGCAAGCTATTCGTATATATATTAACATAGATCTTAACATATACCATTAATTCACAACTACTCGTAACAACAAGACATCTAAAATGGGAAATCAAAGTTCTAAGGACCAGATAACATACAATACGGACAATTGCCTCAATCAAAACGAAGCGGACCAACTCCGTAACCTGATCCAGGAGGACTTACGGTGGACAAGAAATGTCGCAATGGGACAGATTATTTTAACAATCGGCGTGATCCTAATTTACGGCATAATGAAAACACTGGACAGAAGAATGAAGAGTTTAACGGAAAAAAATAATAAACACTCGTGCAACAGCTAAGTCAAAATTACAGACGTCAGCAAATCACACCACAACAGGCGTCATCAAATTCCACCGCGTACAATAGCATTATTATTTATATACATCAGCAAATAACTAGTAAGGTCTAGGTCAAATTTATATTGTAAACACTATTACCATATTTTTTTTTTTTTAAAGGGGGGTGTACTGTTACAGTACAATATCTTTGTGCTGTATCTACAATCTACATCACAATCTTATGTTCCTTATCGCACGTTCAGTATCTATTAAATGTTTCCACTATCTGTTATCAACACGAAGTCGTTAGTATATAAGATGCACCTTTAGATAATTATAACCAGACTATACTACATCTTTTGTCTCATTTATACCTAATCATATATTGCCAAGTAGTTTGGCAAATATATCCTTAAATATTGACTAGGACTAAGTAAAAAACTTTTTAGAAAATAATCTACCAATGCAATTTCTTGGTCCAGCGCTGAAGGGTATATATGAGTAGGGATGACGGCCAATACTGTTCTTCGGAAGAAACCTGTCAGGATCAAACTTTTCCGGATCTTCAAATAAATCTGGACGACGATGAAGGTCTAAGATTAGAATGTGACAAAATGTCCCCGCAGGAATCTTATAGTTACCTGGAACAATTTATTCAGAGAGATCAAGTAACCCATCAAAAAGCAAGAGAAACAGGCGAATCTTGTACAAAAAATACATAGAAGAGAATAAAATACATCGTACTTAAAGTCGTAGTGTCGTTCAACTTTCGGCTAATAAAGTGCACTGGAGGATAGAGTCGAAGGCTTTCCTTAATACAACATTCCAAATACTTCATTTTTGGGAGATCTTCCATTGTCACTCGCCGGTTCGAATCGCCGAATATTTCGTCCAGTTCTGAGACAATTTTGTCCTGAAAATATGGCAGACCGATATATGCTGTTTAGTTAGTCAAACCCTTGTAGAGGGAGGGGGGTGATTAGACCATGACACTGAACCGACATTTTAAAAAAAAGTATAATAAATACTTTAATTTTTTTTCATAAAACCCGAGCAAGAAAGGGTTTCCTATGTTTTTCGCGTGTACCTTGTACGTATGTACCTATGTATGTATGTAATATTCTTTATTACCCCATAGCTTTCAAACCACAAGTCGAAATAAAATAATTTAAGACGTTGCTAGATTTATCTTGACCGCCCAAGTGTTTTTAGATAAGTGACGTGTGAGAAGAAACTAACATGGCGGCTGTCAAAAACAAGAGGTGTGAAAAAAAAAGTTTTTTCGATTAACGCAAAATGGGTATCAAAGTAAAGGTTTCATCATAAACATTTTAAAAAGGTATAACATGATTATGACTGTAATACTAAAAAAGTCAATTAGCAACTATTTTTTTTTTCAATTGGCAATGGCTGTGATAAAATTTAGTTTCCAACCACTAAAAAGTATTTAATAAAAAAAAGTAATTATTAAAAATACCCGCCTGCGCAAAAAAAGATGCAAACAAGATCCCCTACATAATTATGTAATATCATGCTGTCTGAAGGAATCTCGATGAACTTACTATTGTGCCTCCGACAGCATGATATTACATTAATGTTTGGGCCTGGTTTTTTTTTTTACATTTTTTTTTCGGTCCTACTAAATGTATCCTTTGAAGATTATTTATTTGTAAGATTAATGTTAACCACATAGGTAAATTTGATAGATACCTATGACGGAGAAGTAAACCCGTAAGAGTGAGTTGGTATACCTAGTTCAGTGGAGGGGTACCAACATGTTGATAAATAAATACTCTTATTATCCGTAAACTAAATCTTATCGCTCGGTAAAGTACAAGGTCACAAGTTGAAGTGCGGTTAAACCGTTGTCACGGGTTAAAGCGCGAAACTCCGGATTCGCATTTTGATTAATATTTTTATCAAACAAAAAAGGTACTGTTGTCATAAATTTCGGTTCAGTAATAGTCTGATCACCCCTGCAAGGTAAAAGCCGGATATTTGCGCCACTTTTCAAAAAAGCTCTTCAATTAAAAAATATGAACACTTTAAGGATAACACTATATGTATATCATAACACTAGCTGTCCCGCGCAACTTCGTATGCGTAAATTTTCCCCGTTTTTGCAACATTTCTCGTCGCTGCTCCGCTCCCATTAGTCGTAGCGCGTAGTCGATTTTATATAGCCTTCCTCGATAAATGGGCTATCCAACAAAAAAGAATTTTTCAAATCGGACCAGTAGTTCCTGAGCTTAGCGCGTTTAAACAAACAAACAAACAAACTCTTCTGCTTTATAATATTCGTATAGATTGGTCTTTAATCTTTACTATCAGGCTATTTTTGTTACCATAATAAACATATTTTAAAACGTACCTGACCTAGTGACACACACCACAAACATTCCTGACCTAGTATATTCAAAACTAGGGCAACTATCCCACTGGGGCATCTTCAATCTAATCTAAACCTAAACTAAATTTGAGTCATGAAGTACCTAGTAGGTATATAAATCGGTGAATCAAACTTTAATTAGTATTAAAATAATAATACGTACTTGAACTTCTTTATGATTGGCTAGTAACATGAAGCAAAAAGTAAGCCCTGAAGCAGTGGTGTCATGTCCCTGAAATAAGAAAATAAGAGTAGGTAATTTATAGAAACTGAAACTTGACTGAAATAAAAAATAAGTCATAATACAACTATTGACCCTTTAAAGTTTAAAGAAAAAAGTAGGTATTGTAGTTTGTAATGACTCGGATGGTATCGATTAGAGAATAAAACACAATTACTTTCTGATTTATGATTATAGGTACCTTTTACTTACTTCAAACATAAAAGTATCGACTTCTTCCTGAATTCCCTTTTTGTCTATCAGTCCTTCTCTCTCTGCCGATAATAGCAGATCCAACATAGCTGTCTTTTTCTTTTTCTTATAAATGTATACTTCGTCCTCCACTACGTTCTCGTTAGATGTATCAAACCCATGCTTAGTGACATACTCTTTTCTAATTTGTATTACTGTTTTAGTAAAGTTGTGAACTGTTTCTAAATGGCGTTCTTGTTGTTTTGCATAAGGAGTTAAGTAAAATAAAGGATCAGCAAACAGATAAATTTTTGTAAATCTTTGTACAAACAGTTCACCTAACGAGTATATAGCATCTTTGTATGACTTTCCAGATATGTCTGCATTTAGTTGAGTGCCCATGGCAGTTTCTGCAACATTACGAAATATTTAAATAGGTATCTAAGTACTCGTCTTTTTATTAATGATAGTGAAGAAATATTCCCATTTCTACAAACTTTTTCCTATTAATATGGCAGGAATTTTCAAATTGATAGATTGTGAATGTAAATGTTAAACAAAAGTTTTAATATATTTATTTTGTTCTTCCACACTTACCACAAATTGAATGTAGGGTAAACTCAGACACGACCGCCGAAATATCGACGGGCCTGCCAGCAGTTTGCTTGAGATTTACCAACAATCTCTGACTGTTCTCTTCAAAGATGTCGCAGAACTGTCGCAGAATATTGAAATGGAAAGCAGGAGTAAGAATTTTCCGACGTTCTTGCCATTTTACACCTAAGATTATAGACGAAATTATATTTTAGTTGTCTTTATAGCAGTACCTAGATACCTACTTAGTTACTTCTATAAACTTTTGAATTATTTTAAATATTAAAATGTGTTGATTGTAATCAATAGATACACTAAAAACACAATACTTACGTCTCTGAAATCACTAAATTTAGTATTTTTCGTAAAAAGAGCAATCACTTTTTTTTTTAAAGACATGCATTCTTACCACTACTGAGCAATAATCCGTCTTGTAACCAGGGCTTCAAAAGCGCATAGACATCGCTTTTCTCGTTGTATTTTACGTTGGATATAATCGTCTGAAAAATCAATCTCATTAGATAAAAAGAGAAGAAGGAAGCTTGTTAATTCTAGTGGTGCTTAAAGCAGTAGCTTTAAATACAAAAAATATTTGTCGAAATTACCCACATTTTATAATTATTATAGTATGCGGCAGGTCGACATGGCAATTTTGCGAGTACAGAAATGCAGCCAAAAATGTAAGTAAGATTTAAATTATAAATGAGTTCTAAGGGTAGTGCTTAGCACAGGGTCTGCTCGGTAGTAGGACGTACGGTTACGAAAGACAGGTATGGACAAAATTTTCGTAATTTATAACCAGGGATGAAAATGGATATAAAAATCTTCTTTCGTAGCTGGCTAATGAAACTTGGTAACGAAAACGATAATTTAATACTGTTTTCGTAGCTGGTTATCAAAGCAAGAAAAAAATCCATGTTCGAAGCTGGTAAAGAAATATCAGTTACGCATGTGAATGAAAGGGATTACGCCTTCTTGTGCATCCCCTAACTAACCGCATTGCGATTGCCATGTCGACCTGACGCAGACTAAACGTATAGTTGTATTTATTATTTATTACAATACCTAATCCAACTTACTAATATAGATGTATCTTTATATTTACAAGGTTATATACTAGCGGGCTCCTCGCGGTTTTACACGCGTAGTTCCCGTTCCCGTGGAAATACAGGGATAAAAAGCCTATGTCACCCGGGGTTAGTGTAGCTTCACAACGATGAAAGAATTTTTCAAATCCATCCAGTAGTTTTGGAGCCTATTCAATACAAACAAACAATCAAATCTTTCCTCTTTATAATAATATCTAATATAATATCTTGGGACAACTCACACAACGCCATCTGATCCCAAACTAAGCAGAGCTTGTACTATGGAAACCAGACAACTGATAAACATACTTATATATTTCTAAATACATACATATTATAGATAAATAACACCCAGACACAGAATAAACCATCGTGCTCATCACACAAAGTTTTATCCTGGGTGGGGATCGAACCCACGACCTCTTGTGTAGCAGTCGGATACACTCCCACCGCGCCACAGAGGCAGTCAAAATAATAAGTAATAAAAATAATCAGTCAGTCAGTCTAATATTAGTATAGATTGTATAGACATATAAACTGAATCTCGGTAACTGGGTCCTTATTTACTACTTATCTTTTTTTTCGATTTCGCGTCAAGCCCGCTCTTTTAACTGTCAAAATCTTGTCATAATGGTATATAGAGAGCTGCGCTTAGAAATGCATCGCGCATGCGCGCGGACATCTTCGAGCGCACTGCGCATGCGCCAATTCGCGCGAGCATGCCGCGAAAACGAAAAACAAACATAGTGATCATACGGACCCAGCTCTAACGATTTTCATGAAATTTTGTATGCAGAGGGTTTCGGAGGCAATAACTCGATCTAGCTACGTTTCATTTTTAGAAAAACCCGTTTAAAAAAAATACTGAGCAAAGCTCGGTCATCCAGGTACTGTTAGTAAACCAAGCAAAAACGACTTAACGGATTAGTAAGTATAGTATACCTACGCATAGTTTGTACATAATCTGAATTAACATATGAGGAGAGCGTTTTTACAAAACGATTCATAATAAAACAGTCATTTTTTATTCAGTAAACGAATTTATTTGATTATTCGTGTATAGGTAAGAAATTTAAATGAGGAATTCGATCATTTATTACTTACTTTATTGAGTAATAATCGTCTAGCATAATACAACATATTTAAACATTAGAACATTTGAAATAAAGAAATCACAAAATTACAAGTTTTTAAATGTTTGTTGTATCGCATTGTGAAAACGATTGGTCCATGAACCCATGATTGGTCACCACAGGGAAATTCGGTTCATCCCTAACCAAAAGAACACCATATACTTAGTAGGTAATATCGATTAGGTATTATATTACAAGATACTAGGTATTAATGTTATCATAATGAAAACAAGTTACCTTGTAATCAAATGTAATTTAAGGTACCTAACTAATAATAATCACCGATAATATGCTAAACAATAAATATAAATAAAATAATGAATAAGTATAAATCGTTTGTCTAGTCTAGACCAATCAATTAGAAGGAATCGCATCTATCAATTAGACGTAGTTTAGCAAAAAGGATCAATTTCAAATAATTACTAGTAGCAGGAATAATGTACCTATTAGTAATATGACTTATTATGGTAGTAACATCATAGAGATAATATATCCCTACTTATTGATCTCCTTTTTTGTGTTTGAAAGGGTATACTTCCAAGTTGGTCCCAATTTTATCAGATTACGATTTGATGATGGGATCCTGGAGATATCGAGGGAACTCTTAAAATATTAAAGGCACACCTACAGTGATTTAGGTATATTTCATAGTGATTCGTGCCTTTGCTCTCGAAAAGCATAAATTGTTGAAGTGGAACTGATGATGAAGACCACAAATGATGAGCGGACGTATTCAATATTTCACGGTTTGCGATTTTACGATGCGATTTGAAAGGGTATGCTTCCAAGTTGGTCCCATTGTTATCAAATCACGATCTGATGATGGGATCCTGGAGAACTCGAGGGAACTCTTAAAATATTAAAGGCACACCTACAGTGATTTAGGTATATTTCATTGTGACTCGTGCATTTACTCTTAAAAAGCACCAATTGGTGAAGTAGAACTGATGATGAAGACCACAAAAGACGAGCGGATCTATTCAATATTTCACTGTTTGCGATTCAGTTACTTTAATATGGTATTGAGTAGCACATTATTCTCGTCATACTACTATTACACAATGTAATAGAGCTGATAGTGAACTCCTCAACAACTAATGGCTCTACATCGGGGCAAGCAATATTTTGTAAAAGGATTTGAGCAGTTGACATAAGCCTATTGTAACTTAAGTGAATTACAAACCAACCCACTAAAAAGTATGAAATAAAACTTTTTAATAAAAAAATATTACCGACTTCAAAAATAAAAACAAGACAACTAAAAAGCAAAAAATAATATACCTAGAATAACAAAAACAAATTAAAGATTTTGAAGTTGGTGCCATGAAATAGTAGTCTTTATGTTTTATTCGGCACCAACTTCAAAATGTTTAATTTGTTTTTGTTATTCTAGGTATATTATTTTTTGCTTTTTAGCTGTTGGCTAACATTAACGAGTGGCACATCATTTGACAGGTCTTTTAAAGACATTTTAAGGTTTCTAATAAACATTTTTGATTGAGTGAATATTTTTGGAAATAATCGCTCCGAAAGTTGCATTAATTGTGCCCCCCCCCCCCCCCCCTTAACTTTTGACCCGTGTGACCAAAAATATAAAAAAATCACAAAAATAGCGCTTAATAAGTACTTTAAACTAAAATTATGTTGGACATGATCCGATATACTGTCATTGAGTTATAGCCGAAAAACTGCGTTTCTCAACAAAAGGACGTAAGTGATGCAATTATTTAAGGCTGCGGAACCCTACATTGAGCATGGTCCGACATGCCCAGTTTATATAATATCATGCAGTCGGAGGCACTATATAAAAGTTCAACAGATTTAATTTATGCCTCCGATCCGATGTTTCATTATAACGTTGTTTTTTCAATGAATTGTCATTCCAAACTTTTTGAACATAGAGATTATATATATTTTTGAACTCGCCTTTTAATTTGATGCTGTCACCATCACCACGGCGTTGCAAGGTATTTTACCTTAAATTATTCACACGATTAAGGCCCGCAGTATATACAATTTTATAATGTGTACAAATCGCGAAAGTTTATCAACATTTATATTTACAATTTACTAACCTCAACATCCTCTGGATTATAAATAATAACAGATCCGAAGGGAGGTGTCCAAAGCCTAAATATTCCATTGAAAGTCTTGGCATACTCTCTTCCCAAATCCATTACGTCAGCTACAATTAAATTATAAGGAATGCAGCAGCTATACACAATATGACGATGATGGGGTAAATAATGATGGGGCATGTTACACTATTTTGTCTCAGTGGTCCATGGGATAAGTGACACTAATATTTTGGTTACAGAAGTTCCAATGCCATCATCTATCATACATCATTTTTAAATTACCCTCAAGATTAAAATTGGAAAAAAATATATTATTTCCATGTTTTGCTTAATAGGTATTACGAGTTTTAATGGATTTCCTTAGATTTTGTCATTTGAGGTCCTTGCCTTAGGAACAAAGATTGAAATAGTACTTATATAAAATTAAGATTTTACATCATTTAAACATTATATAATCGTCATTATTCATTTTACTAGTGAAATCGTTCACCCTGCTCCATACTATAATCTCTATAATTTACATTAAACTCTCCTAATGAGGATGTAAATAATGAATTTGAATGCTTATGTTACAGCCAATCTCTCAAATTTAATAATATGTTTTATATTAAGTACCTGGATGACAAAGCCTTACTTAGTATTTTTTTTTAAACGACGTTTTCTAAAAATGAAACCTAGCTAGATCGATTCATTGCCTCCGAAGCCCCATGCATACTAAATTTCATGACAATCTATAATATATGTATAAATTCAAAAAAATCTCGTTTAAAGGACTGTGATTTTTTTTTAAGAAACCTTATGATTTACAAATGTTCAAATGTTCTTTTTTCGAACCAATTCATGCATTCATTCAGCCATCTAATAGTAGATCATCGAAATAATGCGCTTTAATTATTTTTCTAAGCTCATGCAATTTCTTTCCTGTTTTCAGGTATTTGGTACAAGGTATGTTATCTGGTTCAGAATAAGTTATTTATATCGAAGTTACTGGCATAGATAGTTCAACAGAGTGTGAAAAAATCGTTTAACGGAAAGAAACGTAGAAAACGAATACATGTTTGTTTTGGCCATTTTATACCAGGAAGGTTTACGCACTAAAATAACAAACTTGTTATTTCGAGGTTACCGTCAAATTTCCGTTCTGAATCTAAAAACCAAAATTTTCCTATTTGAACATAGTTAAAAATACACAATACAACGTTGACACACAATATTCGGCACCTAATAGTTTGTCTGGAGCTCCAAGTAGGTATAAACCCCATGCGTAGAACTCAAAATAAGTGGTTTTTACGAAGATCATGATAGATTTACAACACCGTATCAAAACAAATAACACAAAAACAGCATGGGTATTCAAATGAAGTCTCCTTTTCGCAGTTATTCAATTAATTAATTGTGAAATCACATACCTATATGTGATAAGTAAAACTAAAAATAATATGCTAAGAGAGACGATAGCTGCTAGAAAAAAAATAATGATTTATAAATATCAACGCCAAAATATATTAGAATTGATACCTATATTTTTAGAAAATTTTATAATCTTGAAATTTGTAGGGCAGTATTATTTATTAACTAAATAAACAAATAAAAAACACAATTTAAAAAAACCGGGCAAATGCATGGTGCAATAATGCAGCCTAAGGAGGGGTTTCTCTTGTTTTTGTTTCATACTTACTTACAACGTTTTAATATCTCACTTGGTCGGTTATTACTCTTAAACTTGTTAATCATACATGTGATACTTTTCCTTTTAATTTCGTTATATATACCTTAGTTTCTAAAAGCTTGGTATTTCATAAACTGATCCCTAAATCGAAAAGTGGTCTTTATAACCCCTAAATATTTTTACCTATCCAACGACACCACACGATGTGGTAGGTGATAAAAAAAATTAAATCCCCGTTTACGTTTAGGGGAGGTGTGTACCTAACGAAAAAAAAAACAATTAATAAGATTTTATTCTTCTACTTTTTTTCGACGTAATTAATCTGTATATCCATGCCAAATTGCAGCTATCTAGTATCTACTAAGGGTCTTTGATCTAACCTGGGGACAGACGGAGGGACAGAGCGTAACTATAAATTCATTGTTAACTTAGGAACTCTAAAAAGATACAGAAAATTAACATTACGTAAAATCATGGCAAAGGAACTCCTAGCGACAAAATATTGATCAGTGTCACTTGTTCCACCAAACTCTACTGAGACCAAAATGTCACAACGCCATAGCACTAGTAGAACAGACCTGGATTTAAGCTGATCCTGGTCCATAAATGGCTAATGAGTCAGTCAGAACATAATAGGTAGATATATCTTACCTGAAGAACGTATAATTCTTAAAGCATTTCCAAATATGAAGACATAATCCGGCCCTGGAATTTTTTTGAGCATTCTAGCTCGTTCATTGTAATTTATTAAAACATGTAGAATGCACAATATAATCGCAATTATCACTAAATACAGCAACATAATCCCGCGACTGTTCGCACCAATGTATGATAAAATACTAATTACATTCATACAATCTACCTTTATCATAAAGTGGAAATAATAATTCTGCCAAAAACATTTTTATATCGCAAAAGATTTCTCTTTTGTTCATTGTAACAGTGTGGAGCGCGCCGCCCGAAACGAAGCTACTACGTAGGTGATTAAATTAGATAAGCTGTTAAAAACGAATAAAATACATTTTATTTTCAGTTCCTTTAAAGACCATGAATTAATTGAATTAAGATAATGTTGAACAAGAAGTAACTAGTTATGTACGTATTATTAATATTACCTACTTACTGAACCTTTTTAATAGTAGGTAACTGGTACATAATATACTTACTAACAATACGTAAATCACCGACAATACTTCAGCGATTTCATCAAAGATTAGATACAACGTTGCATCGTAAAAACTACCTACTACACCAGTATAGTCTTCAAAATGGTACAGGTCATTAATTTATAGAGTGGTTTAGTCCGCGTGGAGTGACTTCCAAAGTATAAGCAATACAAATAATAAACCTAACTTAATTTCTACAACAGCTTCACGGTCTACGTGAAATCGCAACACAGTAACACACCAAAGGAATATCTACTTAGGTAAATTTCGCTTTTATTATATTACTTATGAATATGTAAATGAAATAAAAAACGTTTATCATTCATAAATTATTTTCACAAAACATTTTCTTCAAATATTTTAAATTTTAACTCGTACTCAAATTATTCTTCTTGTAATTGAGTAGGTACCTAGATTATATTTCCTGTATTAAAATACCAAATAAATAACTTATATCAGTCTACAATATAACAGAGAAGACAGTTCAATTTTGAACACGCAAAGTAGGTAGGTACCTACTGTGATAGGCAAGTTAGATCGAAAGACTTAGACCTAAAATTTTTCGATTATTGATGTCTTTGTATGAAATTAATAAGAACAGGTTTTTCACTTCGGAGTACAAGATCAGCGATAAACACGAGTTCCGACGGATGTGTGATTGCTTCCAGTCTAAACTTTCGCAAGACTCCTGCTACGGCAATTTTCATCTCCATCATTGCGAATTTTTGACCTGAAAGAAACATAGCTTTTATAGGTCCAAACTATATTACGCATATACGTACCTATTGTGTAGGTAGCTACACAATATTCAGTGATATAAAATTATTAAAAAAATATGTATTCTTCTTCTTCTTTTTCTCGTGTGCACTTGGAACTGCAGTATAACTTTTTTTTTTCAAACATATCATAATTGTAGATACGTATTATTATTTTATTATGTAATAATTTGACTTTTTCAAACAATAATTAACTTGGTTTTACGAAATAAAGATATTTGAAGTATGAAGTTTATAATATCAATAATTACCTCTATCCCTAATATATAGTCTTGTACCTAGTTACATGTTATTGTTTAATTAGTATTTTTGTGTTTATTTTTACCTATCTACGCTGCCTTATATCTTATCATCATTATCATTATGCATTTGTTTTTTTCGCCAAACAACAATGATTTCTATTAATACATTAATACATAGATTAGATAAATACCTATTGAAATGTTCTAAAACTCATTTATTTATTTCGTAGACAAACACTACGTAGTTTAACTAACGTTTAGTTGGATTGTGGATTCCATACATTTATTTTCAAAAATGGTGGATGGAATCCACATTTCAAATGAGAAATGGTAGTTTGTTAAAAGAAAAGTCTTTTCATAATCTGATGCAATGCTGGGTGAACGATTAGAGAACTGGCAAAAGTTTGATGCCTTCACCTTCAGTGTAAAACGAAGAGCGTCGCCCGCGCTTAACAACGTAAAATCGAACAAGGCGCACGGGTTACGGGCCCGGATTGCCACCCTATAGATCCGAATTTATAACATACTAGTTTTCGACTGCGGCTCCGCTCGCGTGGTGTCGGTTATCGGTATTAAAACTATCCTATATCCCTCCCCGGAATTCAAACTATCCATACCAAATTTTGACCCGCGCAATTTTGTCTGCGTAATTTTTCCCCGTTTTTGCAACATTCTTCTTTGCTGCTTCGCTCCTATTGGTCGTGATGTTATACAGCTTATAGCCTTCCTCGATAAATAGGCTATTCAACAGTAAAATATTTTTTCAATTCGACCCAGTAGTTCTGAGGTTACCGCGTTCAAACAAACAAATAAACTATTTAGCTTTATAATATTAGTATAGTAGTTATATATGATGGATTATACCTATACAGTTTCTGGGACCAGCACTAAAGGGTATGTATGAGTAGGGATGACGACCTACGCTGTTCTCTGGTAAAAATCTGTCAGGATTAAACTTTTCTGGATTTTCGAACAAGTCTGCACGGCGATGTAGATCAAAAATGAGAACGTGACATAGACTCCCAGCCGGAACCATATAATTACCTGAAACAAACCCGTATATTGTAATTGTGATCACTAAACCAAAAAAAAAAACTATTTCATGGTTGGCCGCCATTGAACAATTTGAGCACTTCCGCATTAAATAAATGAGTTAGTATTATGACATTATTATAATATTGGCTGATATTTCACGATTCTACAATTTTACTGGGTAGATACACTACCTACACACAATATTTTAGTTTAAGCTGGAAAACAAGTTTTCCAAAAATTGCCAATACATCATCATTTACAATATTCTATGGCAGTTTAACGAAATAAGTTTTTGAAGTACATAACATTAGCTTTAAAATGTTCAGAACATTTAAAGGTACATTTGGAACAGATACTTTACTCAAAACTGTGTCGTCATTCAATTGTCGACTAATAAAGTGGACCGGAGGATACAAGCGTAGGCTTTCCTTAATGCAGCATTCCAAATACTTCATCTTTGGTAGATCTTCCATTGTCACTCCACGCTTTGAGTCACCAAATATTTCATTCAATTCGGAAACGATTTTGTCCTGAAAATTTATACTCTATGAAATCTTCCCCAATTCTTCGACTTATTCATTAAATATTATTATTGAGAACATACGTTAATTTTAAAAGAGCGATTTAATGAACCTTTTAAATTTAGATAATATAATTGTTAACAACAACTTACTTGAACATCTTTGTGGTTGGCTAGCAACATAAAGCAAAAAGTAAGACCGGACGCAGTTGTATCATGTCCCTGGAAATGGTGAACTTTCTATTAATATAGAGGTCCTTGAACCACGTTAAGCTGTAGGTCTGTCGAATCTCTTCCCGGCCATGTTGAATTTTCGCTCCATTTGGGGGGGAATAGAGAGTGCACTTGTGTTTGCCCACACACTTGTGCACATATATCTCCTACGTAATTGACATGCCTCTGATGAGATTAGCTGCTGTAACCGACATCGGGTTGATATACCTTTATAACTACCAGTTTCTTCTTGGTCAGCTACATATCCAGGTGTGTCCTAACACCTCGACATGAAGTATTTCTTTTATTATAAATATCATTCTGCAGTCGTCAGCTTGCTTACTAGGGTATAGGTATCAAAAAAATCCGATACTTGCCTCAAACATAAATGTATCAACTTCTTCCTGAATGCCTTCTTTATCAATCAACCCATCTTTTTCTGCTAATATTAATAAATCCAACATGGCCGTTTTCTTCTTTTTTTTATGAACATAGACTTCGTCAACATTTTCATCCGGTATATTAAGTCCGTGTTTACTGACATACTCTTGTCTACTTTGTATTACTTTTTCTGTAAAACTATGAACTGTTTTTAAATGACGCTTTTGATCTCTGCCATAACTAGTCAAGTTAAAGATAAAGTTAGAGTAATAGTAAATTTTCATGAATCTTTGTAGGAATAGATGACCTAGCGAGCATATTGCATTTTTGTAAGACTTGCCGGAATCTGATGTGTCTTCATTAAGTTGAGTACCCATAGCAGTTTCTGCAAAAAAACAAAATAGTTGATATGTAGATAACCTCAATGTTCTAACTGATTTTATATCTAGTTATTACAAATTTGAACTATGTCCTCGAATGCGTAATTGTGATCTGGTTGTTTACTGATATTATATTGTCAAGAAGTATTTAATAAGATTACTTTTTTCTACATAGATACTTACCGCATATGGAATTAAGAGTAAAATCTGACACGACTGTCCTAACGTCGACGGGTAACCCAGTAGTTTCTTTGAGATTCTCCAAAAATCTCTGACTGTTCTCCTCAATTATTTCACAGAACTGACGCAGAATGTTGAAATGAAAAGCAGGCGTAATAATCTTCCGACGCTCATGCCATTTAAAACCTAAAGAAATGTTTATATTTTTTTCAATTTTTACCAGCCATGTAATAAAGCTAGGGACCGTCTAAACGGGCGAGAGAATCGCGACGATTCTACTCTACTATCGTCGGGTAGTCTCCACGAACGAGCGATTATTCCGTCAGCGTATCGTCACGACTCTTAACGGAATCGCCGCATGTTCGCAATTGAATCGTCACGTTTTCAAGGCGAGACGCCTGGGTTTGACAGCGCGCTCGTTGCGTTCTTACAGCGAGAGCGCGGCGATACTATGACGTTTCTCTCGCACTCTACCACTCGTCGAAAGGCCGTTATAACATCGCCGTGTGAAGACACGTTCTAAGAGAGTATATAGAAATAGATGGCACGACGATAAATAGCCGCGATTCTCTCGGCCGTTGAGATATGAAAAGGGTACAAATAACACAAGCTTATTTACCATTGCTAAGCAATAATCCATCTCGTAACCATGGTTGCAAAATAGTGTAGATGACACTTTTATCGTTGTATTTTACATTCGACATAATTATCTGGAAATATGAATTTAATAAAAAGTAAATTAATC
Source organism: Herminia tarsipennalis (assembly GCA_945859575.2). Taxonomy (NCBI): domain Eukaryota; kingdom Metazoa; phylum Arthropoda; class Insecta; order Lepidoptera; family Erebidae; genus Herminia; species Herminia tarsipennalis. Next base: position 12,882,846 of record OX243836.2, on the reverse strand, counting down.
AATCTTGAAAATTAATTTATAAATATTTCATAAAGGGAATTTTAGTGATTGTAGTTAAGCGAGTCAAGTGAGGTAGAAGAAAGTGAAGAAAGCGCTGGCTATACCAGATAAGAAAAAAGATGACCAGCCACGTAGTGGACATAGCTGAACATACAGACAACCCAGGACAGTGTTTCCTGGCGCCTACGAACGACGAAGGCCGACCTCAAGTAAAGGGAGCAGGCAAGGAAGAAGAAGATTTTAGCTAAGCGTGATGAAACTGAAAATGTGATATGACTCCACAGAAATGGTACCAAATACTCCTGAGGTAGACCATCTTCGCTATATTAAAAACTCTATCAAAGCATAGGATGGCATTCAAAAAATATTTTACTATAGGATTGTGTGTTGGTGATGTACTGAAAGGTTAGAAGGCTATGGTAGGACCCCAAAGAAATTCCACCGGAACTCAGAAGTCCAGTCATCAGTTGAACCTCGGAGATCGAAGAAGAAGTTGAAACGTTGTACAAACCTTTATTTGGGCATTCTAAATGTTATCCCAAAAGTCCAGTTAAAAACTAAAGGAAAAACTGTTTTTTTTTCGTTAACGTCTCGCTTTCCATACTTTACATCTAAATAAAAATGGATTGTAAAAATTGTAGACCATTGAATTCCTCAAATTTTGTTTCAAGCATTTTTATGCTTGATATAGCACAAGCGCAAGGCCAATCATGAATCCCACTCCAATAACACGGATTTAAACTGAATCTTCATTTAAATAAGTATTTTTTGACATAAATTGAATATACGCTATAGGTATAAGTTATCTAGCTCTAAAAGTTAACAAGCTAGATCAATAAAGATTTTTAAAAATGTTCAACTTCTTATCTTCCATTCTGAGGTTGTCGCCTAATAGTTTAAATTGACTATACCTACTATGAAGCGAATAATGAAGCAGAATATTCTTTAATTCTCACATAATTGTCAATATTTCAGCAACAGAAAACGTTTGTTTTTATAATATTTTCTAAGAGCGTAAATATTTGTATGCATGTACTAAACGATCCCACTAGGCATTGTTCGACTAATGAAATAAAAAATTAATGGTTGAGGTTGTTGTGTGGCATAATGCAGACAAGTCATTAATTTTTACCAGGAATCAAAAAATCCCGCCTGCATATAGTGAACTTAAAACAAAGGCTTTTTGATTATTATTTTTTTTACGTTTTTAATACTTATTAGTTAGAAGTTTTAAATGAATGGTTGTTGACAAATTTCAAATATATTTTTATATTGCAGTTTTATTACTAATTCAAAATTATAACACAATAAGTTGTAAACCTAATTATATTATATTGGTAAACAACTTTTAAAACACTTCATATTGATAGGTTTGGAATAACCACACATTTTGGCTCCAAAAGTCCGCCATTTCGATTTTAATAAGTGCCAATAAATCTGACGGCGTATCATTCATCCAACTTGGTTTCTCCATTTAGTAGTTACGAGGAAACATAGGGATCAAACACTAACTCTTATTTTGGTATAGCCGGACTCAATTCAGAGAGAACATTACATGATAGATCTATTATACTAACCTCAATATCGTCAGGGTTATATATAATAACAGCTCCGTAAGGGGGTATCCAAATTCTAAATATACCGTTCCAAGTATTGGCATACTTTCTGCCTAAATCCATTACTCCAACTGTAATTACATTTGTTAGTATTATTTTTAAAAACTAGTTCATGGTTTTGAATCTCACGAAACTCATTGGATAGGTGGAGTTATTAAATTAACACAAATGTGCTCAATGAATTCTATCCAGAGTAGGTGCCTAATTTGTTTGTCTAGTCAACCACAGGTCGACATGGCGATATGCCGGGACGGGAAGACGGTTCTCGTCCCATTGGCGTACCCTGGGGAGGATTTATAATAGGTAAACAGTAGACATTTGGTCGGTGTTTGATAAATTGTACCACCAAACCCCCTCCCTCGAAATTACGAAAACCCTCTGCGAAAAACAACCCTGGGTACGTCCATGAATCATCCTTTACTCGCGCAGCATCCGTGCCATCTTGGTCTGCAGCTGTTCCCGTCGGAGATAATTTTTAGGTATAAATTTTAATCTCGCAAACATTTTTGCCTGCTTTTGTGTACCACTACTAATTTGAAAATTGTATTAATCTTCACAGACAGATATTATAATATAGTTAACAAATCACTAAATTTACTTCATCTCTGTTAAATGGTTTGTTAAAATCACTGATGTCACATTTAATAATCATTTACTTAGTCTCAATTTAAACTGAAAAACTACTGCATGTATGATCTATAATATTTCTTACCAGATGAACGTATAACTCTTAAGGCATTTCCGAAGATGAAGTCATATTTGGGTCCAGGAATCTTTCTGAGAAGTCTAGCCCGTCCATTATAGTTGCATATTATATGTATAACACACAATGATACAGCAATAACCACTAAACATAACATTTTGCCACGACTATATGTAGTGATGTACGATAAACAACTAAATAACTATGCCTTCAGCAAAATTCATTAAAACATTTATTTTATTTTACAAATCTCAGATGACGACACTGTTACAAGTTAGAGGCACATATAACATTGCCTAGGTACTTGTTCCATCTGTTAGTACTTCAGTAGCACAGGTTATAATAAATTATCATAAACTTACACTTAGTGCGTCTATATGTGTCGACAAGGTACATGATTTAACCATTTATGTGAGGACATAGTTCCAAGTTATTGGCCATCATTATTTGTCCTTGAAATATGTATATGAGGGCTATCAATTACAACATTTTTAATGTATCCATTATTATTCCAATTGGAAACAGCTAAGATAATATGCCATTACACGTCAATAATTGCTCTACTTATAAAAGAAACTACTTAGAATACAAGACCATTTTAACTTAAGATATTATTTTTTCTAGGAAATGATGGAAAATTGTTTACAAAGTTTATGTTTTAGATTATAAAAATGTTCTATTATGTTTATTGATAAAATTACCGTTATTCCGTATTAACGACTTATTATAAACAATACAGTTAAAAAAGTAATTAAGTCAGTATTGCTGTAAACAATGTTATCAAAAATGTTGTATTTTTCATGCCCTATGTTTATTTATTTTTTTGATATATTAACGACAAGGTACATTTTATGCAATCATTATATTAACACAAAATTTACAAATTTTGAGCTATTTATTACGGAGTTGTATTATTCACAGAACAAAAGTAAAGAGTTTTAAGGTATTATTAATGCGATATATATTCTGACTAATATAACTACTACTATAGGAAGTTACTTTTTTCATGCTACTAGTGCTTAGTAGATGATATTTAATTAGGTTTCAATCCCAAAACTGTCATATTTTAGAAATTATATATTAAAAATTGTTAGTAAAAACAATTTTTAATATTTTATTTTTTACAAAAAACTACTACATTTTCCAAAAAAGATAAACATCAACAAAAGATTTAATCAGGCGGCCCCCGTGCCAATTTAAGGGCCCCAATTACCTACTTAAAAAAATTAAAATTTTTAATGTTTTATTTCTAAAATATGATGACAGTTTCGGGATTGAAACCTACAGAATATCAACTATTACCTAAGCACAAGTAGCATAAAAAACGAACTTTCTACAGTTAATCGTATTTGCAGAGATATCTGAAAATCGGGAATATCCAAAAATGTTTACGAAAGTTTAAATATAAATTAAAATATAAGTTGTAAAATAATACAATAATTATTCAAAGTTCATTTATTGGTCTGTACAATACACAAAATAAGGCTGACCCTGAAATTGACAATTTTCAAACTTTCGATGATTGCAAAATAAATACAATTTATTAATATCATCTCATCTTATTTGGTAGTTTTTATTTATCAACCGACTTCAAAAAGGAGGAGGTTCTCAACTCTACTGTACTTTTTTTAAATGTTTGTTACCGATTACTCGCAGACGGATTGACCGATTTAAAAAACAATGTGTTTGAAATGGGATACTTCCAGATTAATCCCATTGTCATCAAAGTTCGGATCTGATGATAAAATCTTGGAGAAATCGAGGGAACTCTTCAAATATTAAAGGCATATATTTTGTTGGAATTCGTGCATTTATTCTTAAAAAACACCATTGAGTGAAAATGAAACTGGGAAGACCACATATCACCAGCAGAACTATTTAATAATAAATAATGCGGGTTGCGATCTGAGTACCGTGTTCGATACCTGATTCTTCGCCTCCTTCAAATCATGTAACGGGAACTGATTGCCTAGTATCAGGTGAACTCCTCAAAAATCAACGGCCTTGTATCGCAAAACGCAACATTTTGTAAAAATAAATGTGCAGTTTGGATTATGCTTTTGTAACATAAATCAACTACAAACCAATACACTAAAAAGTGAGAAATAAAAACTATTTACAAAAAAATAAAACCAACCGACCGAAAAAAAATAAAAAATAAATATAAGGTACCTAACTTTATTTTTTGCTTTTTAGTTACCTTCTATTTATTTATTATACAAATACAGGTGTTATTGTCCTCGCTTAATAAACTTTACTAGAACAGGTCCATCGTTACGTAGCACGAGGTCACCTTTAAAACGAATATCCTCTGGACGAGTAACTGGCTCCAGATCGAATTCTAGCAAAACTTTCGCAACAGCTATCTTCAACTCCATCATGGCGAATCTTTGACCTGCAATATTTTATCACCTTTACTAACATAACTCAGTATTGAATTTTGTTTAAAAATAGTTATCAATTTGTTTTTTTATAATAATAATAATAAAAAATATTTATTCACTTAGGAAGCAAAATACTACACTTGTGAAAAGTCGATTCTACATTTACTTGTAATGCCTGTTCGCAAAAAATAGGTAAAGCCCTAGAAAAGAACAGGCAATTAAAACTCGTGGCCACTCTTTTCAAATTGCCTATGTTTACAATGTTTCTCTGTTTATAAACTGTATATGCAGGTAAGGTGCTGCCACCATTATATTATACACCATATTAGAGGACTGATGCTAAACAAAAATAATATTTATGCAATGCAATATATATAACTTATGCACACAAAATTAGCGCAAAGGCGGACTTAATTCCTTAAGCATTATCTACCAGACAACCTTAGGATGATGCAGAAGCAGAGTAAGGTAGGTGCTTAATCGCCTTTTACTTCCTAATACCAAAGTAATAGTAAACATCAAAGTTAGTAATAAAACAATCACATAAATATAAAAACAATACCATACATATCGTAACACACATAATCTATAGTAATATAATAAATTTGAATAGTTTGTTTGTTCGTTTGTTTGAACGGAATAATGTCAGGAACTACTGGTCCGAACTGGAAAATTCTTTTATTGTTGCATAACTCATTTATCGAGAAAAGCTGTAGGCTATACAACAACATCACATCACGACCAATAGGAGCGAAGCAGCAATGAAAAATGTTACAAAAACAGGGAAAATTTCGAAAAAACGAAGTCGAGCGTCGCGAAGTCCGGCCATAAGTTCTATTACAAATGAAAATGCATTTTTTAATGAAGTAATGTAATAGTACTAAGACATAAATGTACATATTTATTAAAGTCTCAGAAAAAAATAAAAACAGTATTCTATTCAAAATGGCCACCTTCGGCTTTAAAAAAGGCCTTTAATCTGTCTGGCCACGAATCTATGGATTTACGCACTGTTTCCATGGGAAATTTCGCCACTGCTTGCTCTAGAGTTTTTTTAAGAGATTCAGTGTCGTTTAGAGCAATCCAAGTTCTCTAAAACTGACCATAATTTGTAGTCTAAAGGGTTGAGGTCTGGGCTAGATGAGGGCCAGTTTTCACCTCTTATAAAGTTCGGCCGTTGGTTTCAAGCCAGGCTTGAGTAGTTCGTTCCTTGTGACCAGGTGCAGAGTCCTGCTGGAAAGTCCACAGTACATTTTTAAAAAGTGTATTGCTGAGAGGTTTCACAACACAATCCAAGACTGTCTCTTGATACACTTTGGCTGAAATTTTCACTCCTTTTTCACAAAAATGTAGCTTTGTGACGCCTTGATAAGACACGCCCCACCAAACAATCACTAACGCAGGATGCACCGCTGTACCTTTCCAACCACTTGAGCAGGTTCTTTAGAACTGTGAGCGTACACTTTATCATTTTGCTCTTCAATCGTGAAATATTTTTTTATCGGTAAAGTAGATATTTCTGTACCCTTCACCTGCGCGACAGAAAACGTTTTGATCGATCCACTCTCATTAATTGTAAAGATTGATGAGATTGAGGGCATGTCCTGTATATGGACGATAAGCACCGAGCTTCAGGTCTTGTTTTATAATACGCGACAGAGTCCTAGCGGGAATCTTCATTTCTCCCGATAAGATTTTTTGCTTTCTAATCGGATTTCGACGAATTCTGGCTTTAACAACCTTTGTAGTTCTACCAGCACGCGGCCGCCCCGATCTTTTATGGTCTTCGACAGAGGAAGTGTTGTTGTATCTGTTGATAGTACGATATACGAACTTTGAAGTGTCTGGAATATGACCGACGACTCCGTACCCACTTTGTGCAAGGTGATCACCGCAATTACCTATTTTCTTTAACACCCCAATCCATATTGTAATTTGATAATGAACACGAAAAAATATGTGAAATGGCGCGAAATCGAAAGAACTTTTAAAAATAATAAACGCATTCCAACTTCGAAGTAATTAAAAAGTTGAACAAAAGAAAAGTTTTTATGTAAAGGGGCGTCTAAACGGGCCATTTTTTACTTCAATTTGTAGCGGCACTATTGGCAACTAATTGATCGGCCAATAATGGCAATATGTCTACAATTGTATGGCGCATGATCCAGTCCCCTAAACGGGCTACACAACCCGGCAACAATAAAATAGAGAGCGACTGAAACAACAACAAAATTGGCCGGGCAACATTGCAGAAAATCGATCGCTCAGGGATCGTCCGGCAACCATCAAATCGATATTGGAGTGTACTGCCATGTTGTTGCCGGCCACAGCATTGCCCCAACAAATTGCCAAAAAAATTGGCTCGTTTAGACGCCCCTGTACAGTATTTATGACCGGATTAGGTGTAATAAATATACACATACATACTTACAAAATATACATATATAACCTTAGATTATTATAGTTGAGATGATTCTGCCAATAACTTGGTATAGAGTTGGCGTACTTTAAACCTAAATTCGGACGTGATCGGATATATCGTCATAGAGTTATAGCCGAAAAACTGTTCGATGTTTGATAAGTATTCAATTCATAGACTATACCTATGCAATTCCTGGGTCCAGCACTGAAAGGTATATAAGCATAAGGATGGCGACCCAAAGAGTTTTCTGGCAGAAACCTATCGGGGTCAAACACTTTTGGGTTTTCAAAAATGTCTTCACGGTTGTGTAGATCTATAATTCTAATATGACAATGCGTGCCAGCTGGGAGTGTGACATTACCTAAAAACAAAAAAAAACCATTAAAAATATTTTTTTAATCCCCTTTGCTTCTACTAAGTGACATAGCTACCACCAATGTAGGTAACGTCTTTCACGAGTCATTAGTACACAATCCCTACAAAACTTCAATAGGAATTATAATATCAAAATGTCAGATTTTGTTTAGATAACGTAATGTAATGTTTAGATAACTAATCTTTATACTTATCTACTATGAATTTTGTCGAGAAAATAGGTTTATACTTATTTTTAAAATACGTACTCAGCACTGTAGGTTCGTTCAAATTGCGACTAATAAAAAATACTGGAGGATACATGCGCAAGGATTCTTTAATACAGCATTCCATATACTTCATTTTGTTGAGATCATCAATTTTGATTGAGCGCCTTGAATTGCCATATATTTCGTATAGCTCTTCTCGGATTTTTTCCTGCAAAATTCAATTAATTCTTTAAATACCTAGTTATTAGTAGTAAATTCTAGTGGCTTTGTAAAGCGCTATGTCCGAATTCTAAATGCTAATACTTGCCTGATTTTTTTTGTGATTCGCAATTAACATAAACATGAAGGTTAAGGCGCTTGCTGTAGTATCATGTCCCTAAAAATAAATGACAATAATATTACTAGCCGCTCAATTTAAATCAAATCTATGAACAGCAATTAATATTTAAGTACTTCAAACATAAATGTGTCGACTTCTTCCTGAACGCCAGCTTTATTTATAAGACCCTCTTGTTCAGCAGATATGAGTAAATCCAACATTGCGGCTTTCGTTTTCTTTTTGTAAATATACGTTTCATCATCATTACCCGCAATAATTTCTGTAATATTAATTCCATTCTTTTCTATGAATTTTTTTCTTTGGGTTATTACGGTTCCAGTGAATGATTGAATGGTCTTTATGTGTTTGTACTGATTGCGTCCCCAAGAGGTTAAATTAAATAATGGCTCCCAATATAAATATATTCTAACGAATCTTTGGAATATTAGGAATGCAAGGTCATATAAAGCTTTCTTGTATGCCTTTGCTGCTCCAGTAGTATCTTCACTAAGCCGAGTACCCATAGCAGTTTCTGAAATCATATTAATGTTATTTATAATTTAACCTCCTATACTTTTTCATTTCGCACATTAATACACATACTTACATACCACATATTGAGTTGAGCGTAAATTCTGATGTCACTGGTAATACATCTATAGGTGCCCCACGAGTATTTTTAAGAGTTTTTACAAATAGATCACTGCTTTCATCTAATATTTCGCAAAATTGTTTTAATATGTTGAAATGAAAGGCAGGAGTCAAAATCTTTCTGCGATCTTGCCATTTTTTACCTGTTTAAAAAAAACAAAATATATTATTTATTTGATACTTAAAGTTCTAGAATGTAACTAATAATTTCGATAAAACATAGGCATTACCATTACTGACCAGTAATCCATCCCCAAGCCAAGGTTTCAAAAATGTATAAATTATGCTTTTATCTGCATGCTTCATACTTGACAAAATTATCTGAAAATATTACATTTATAGACTTTAATTGTGATACGTACCCATTTCAAAAATAGGCAGCAAGAAATTGTTATAAAAATAACCCTGAAATCGAGCGAGTTTTACCGGAAAACCCAATTTAAGGGAAGTGTAAATAAAGGAAAGAAACACACCGATGAATTGGTATTGGCATACTAATTGCATAACTACAGCAACAGATAAAGATAAGCAGACCGAAAACTCAAATTGTTGTGAGAGAGTTGCAACAAAAGAACCGAAATTTGTAACTATCTCTCATAGCTTGGTTTATCATACAAAAATGAACTAGAGTTGTTAACACAGACATCGCGTGCCTGAAGTTAACCTCATCATAAAGTCGTCAAAATTTCCATGCCCATTTTAATCAACATTCGGTTTCTTGGCCAACAAATAATTTTATTTGTGTTTGGTTGATAGGACGACTTATAGTTTTGATTGGCCATAATGAAGACAGATACAGTCTTGTCTAAGACCTTTACCCTCTACAATATAATATCATTATCGGTGTCAGTATTCTCTATGTTCTTATTAAAGTTTCTTGATAAATGACGTGTGTTACGTAATTATAATTACTACAACAGTTATTGCTTTATTTGGTGAACTTACTTCAACATCTTCAGGATTGTATATCACGACTCCTCCAAATGGATATGTCCAGATACTATAAATGCCTTTGTATATGCTTGCCAATTTGGTAGTCAAAGACATAAGTTCAACTACAAAAAGAAAAATAAAGTTACAGAATACATTGTATTACATGAAGAGTTAAATGCTTGTAATTAGTTGGTGTAAAATAATGGTAAGGTCATTGCCGATGTCACGACAAAGTAGGAGTAATTAGGTGTTCAGAGTCTAAGCAACACTACGATTTGACCCCTCTGTAGTCCACTAAGTCAAGGACACCGAGGAGTCTTTGATTCAGTGGCGACCGAGCAGAACGAGATATCTGCAAAGTTAAGCTACTTTACCACAGTCGCTACATAGATGGGTAATCGTTTTCAAAAATTGTCCCACACCCCCTACGTGCTTCGAAGAGCACATTAAGCTGTCGGTCCTGGGCCTAATCGGGTGTGCCTATGAAAGTGAAGTAATGGAGTGTGCACTAGTGCCTGCGCATACACTTGTGCACTATAAAATCTTCTGCGTAATTGGCTAGTCTTTGATGAGATTAAAGCAAACAATCATTGTAACACAATGTTCCCCATCATATGGGAGTCCCTTACAGACCTTTGGCCTTCACAGAACCCCAAGCTAGATAAAATTAGCAGTTGATCAAACAAAACTTAATAACTATTACAATATCTGGGTATTTGACAATCCATTCGATATCTAAATAGTAGGTATAATTACGTCTGTAATTATATCAACATATGACACCTTTCAAACACAACCTGATGAGTGCCTTTCAATGTGGGACGGTCCATTACACCAGCTAGGACGCGGGTGCACTCGGGCGCAGTCGTTCGCACGAAATACACTTGATGCAGCTCACATACCATCCAAAATTTGATTGACATTGACTGCCTCTGTGGCGCGGTGGGAGTGTATCCGCAAGAGGTCGTGGGTTAGATTCCCACACGGGACACCACTTTGTGTGATCCACAAATTGTTGTTCCGAGTCTGGGTGTACTTTGTGTCCGTGACTTGTATGTTTGTAAAGTCCCCCGCGACACAGAGCTTGTACTCACCAGCGGGAGTCGTCTTCTTTTAAAAAAAAAAAGCGCTGTCTAACGCTACAGACAGCAGCGTATATGCGTACCCTCCATTAACGAATATAGGCGTAAAAGCCTTCATACGCCGATAAACGGACAGTAAACAGTATACCAGTGACGTACCTACCGAAAGGCTAAACGGTGCAGTGCAATGGAAAGGGGTCCATGAAATCTTGAAACTGATTTGTGCAATTTACAAAAAAAAGTACGTAGCAATCCGACTCTCACGTAACCGACTTTTTACAAAAAACCCTGTCCAATTTGATGGCCCTTGGCTGACCGCGCTGTTACAATTACCTGGCGATTGTATTAATGTCAATCCATTTCCAAACAAAAAGTCAATTTTTGGTCCTGGTATTTTCCTGACCATGCGAGCACGTTCATTATAGTTTAATCCAAGATGTAGAACACACAGAAATATTATAAAATATAACAAATACAGATACATTTTGTCCGAATACTACTTATTTTAGACACATGAATTAAAAGTGTTAATATAAATATTTATAAATGTATTATTTATTATAGATACTTGTACTTTACTCGCTGATGTAATTAATAATGAATGCTTACTTGATCTTCTAAGTCGCATACCTATAGCAATGAATTCCACGGTTCACACCAGGTCACACATTAGGTTACAATTTACGATAAAGGCTAACGCAGACTAAACATCTGGTGAACGCCACATTACTTGCGCTGTGACATGCAAATAACAATAACAATATCAAAATTCTATTAATATGTACTAAGGTTTATCTAATGCAATATTTAAAATAAAAGGCAAGATACATTTCGTAATTCCTCTCACAGTAAACCTCTCTCCATATTCTAGAAGACCCGTAACAATCTCTCTAACGTTCGGAAAAATTGGTTTCGGTAAATCTCAAAAACGTTGTGGCCGTTACCTTAGGTTTAAAAAAACAACAAGAACCATTAATTTACAAAAAAACACAAAACAGAAGAAAACCATGGTTACTTTTGCTTTTAAATTGTAGGTGTTACCAGGGAGGTGTCACTCCGCAGTTTAGGTATATTCGGGCAGCGCGCCACTTGAAGGGGCTAATGGCAGTGGGTGTCCCTTGGACCGCACGACAGTCGAGTTCACATCGTGCTGACGCATACTTGAAAATATTTTTTTTTATTTTTCGATACCCGCAATGTCTTATAAGCCTAAACGTCAATTTAATCCGTATAAAATATTGCTGTGTTACGGATATCTGAATAAAACGAATAGTGAACCAAAACTAACATTTTTTACAATTCCACTGCGTCATCGAAGTACCTACGTGTAAAACCGTCGTTCTTTTTTAATTCCTTAGGTCCTTAAGTACTTAGTAATACTTAGTTAAAATAAAAATCCTTAATTAATTGCTCAGAAATATTAGGAACAGCATAGGTTAATAATAATATAATAATAACAATATCTTGGGACAACTCACACAACGCTATCTGATCCCAAACTAAGCAGAGCTTGTTCTATGGAAACCAGACAACTGATAAACATACTTATATATTTCTAAATACATACATATTATAGATAAATAACACCCAGACACAGAATAAACCATCGTGCTCATCACACAAAGTTTTATCCTGGGTGGGGATCAAACCGACGACCTCTTGCGTAGCAGTCGGATACACTCCCACCGCGCCACAGAGGCAGTTAATGTTTACAAAGGAATATCTACACCCGTAGAAATCTAACACACGACAATTGGAATTTTTATGTTTATTTGTATTATGTTTAAATGTACGTTTGTAATGCTTAATCTACTTATTTATATTAAAATTAATAAATTGACTAGGTACAAAAACTTATTAAGTGTCAACCCCGTGCGGACTTCGCAGCTCGGTCATAAAACTGTGGCGCGCAAAGAAAATTCACGGTTCGCGCGCGGTTATAAGTTTCAATCTAGCTAGCAGGCGGCGAGTCTAGGTATATTTTTATACATAAACCTGACTTTTGTTAGGGAGTGAACCTTCTGTACGTAGTACTATTTGTGGTGTTACGAAGTTCATCGGGTTAGCTAGTCACATTACTTAATACTAACTACCCGTCGATCAATATAACTTCGTATCTTGGGATCAATATATTATTATGTTCCATAATTTGTTTCAAGGTACACAAGCTTCGTTTATGTATATAATATTGTAAACAATAATATTTTTGAACATTCGCTATTTGTTGATAAGTAGGTATATTTATTAAACAAAAATAACTACAGATAACGTATGAGTACAAGGTCTGTTTCATCAACGAGATTGGACTCCTCTTTTTTAAATAAAACTTAATGTTTAAATGACAGAAGATAATGAACTTATCCCAAAATAAAGAGGTAGCTTAATAATAACAGCAAATTTATTTTAGAAGGAAAGAAAATCTCTATTGTCTTGTCTGTACTAATGTCTTACTATAGCAGATATGGACTAAAATTCTTATTAAAATTTAAAGATTAATCAGTAGGTATCTGTTCAGTGTTTCTCTTAAAGCCTAACTTACACTTGAATCATTTTCTTTACGTCATCGCATAACAAAAAAAAAAATATAGTTCGAGCTCACTGACACGGATGTTTTGATAGCTTGACCTCTTGCTATTTTGTATTTAACCAATGTTTTAGCTCATATCAAAAGATAAGTTTACCTCGCTAAAATAAATTTGCTGTAATTATTAAGCTAGCTCTTTATTTTGGGATAAGTTCATTATCTTCTGTCATTTAAACAAAGTCTTATTTAAAAAATAGGTTCCAATCTTGTTGCTGAAATAGACCTTGTACTCATACGTTATCTGTAGTTATTTCTGCTTAATAAATATAGCTACTTATCAACAAATAGCGAATGTGGACAAATATTATTGTCTACAAAATTATTTACAGAAAAGGAGCTTGTGGGCCTTGAAACAAATTATGGAAAATAATAATATTTTGATCCCAAGATACGAAGTTATAACGATCGACGGGTAGTTAGTAGGTATTAAGTAATGGTAGGTACATTTAACCTAAGTGAGACTGGCTAACCCGATGAACTTCGTAACACCTAAAATTTAAAAGCAAAAGTAACACCCATGATTTTCTTCTGTTTTGTGTTTTTTTTTTTGTATTTTAATAGTTCTTGTGGTTTTTTTAAAGCTAAGGTAACGGTTACAGCGTTTTTGAGATTTTCGAAATCAATTTTTACGAACGTCAAACAGTTAAGGTTACGGGTCTTCTAGAATATGTTGAGAGGTTTAGTGAGAGGAATCGCGAAATGTATCTTGCCTTTTTATTTTAAATATTGCATCAGATAAACCTTAGTAAATATAGCATCAAAAGCTAAAGCACTGACCTATAACAAATATTAATATAGTTTAGAGATTAGTGTAAAGCTATTATTGTTATTGCTATTTGCATGTCAAGTAATGTGGCGTTCACCAGATGTTTAGTCTGCATTAGCCTTTATCGTAAATTGTAACCTAATGTGTGAACCGTGGAATTAATTGCTATAGGTATGCTACTTATAAGATAAAGTAAGAATTCATTCATTCATTTTTTTTTATTATTTATTAAGTATCTATAATAAACAATACATTTATAAATATTTGTGTTAACACTTTTAATTCATGTATCTAAAATAAGTAGTATTTGGACAAAATGTATCTGTATTTGTTATATTTTATAATGTTTTTGTGTGTTCATCGTTCATCTTGCATTAAACTATAATGAACGTGCTCGCATGGTCAGGAAAATTTTAGTCCATATCTGCTATAGTCAGATATTAGTACAGACAAGACAATAGAGATTTTCTATCCTTCTTCATAATGCACTAAATTGCAAGAGTTATTTGTGTTATAGATAGGTTCAGTGTGACGAACTGAATGTAAACGCAAAAAATAGTTACAATTATTTGTAACTATTTTTTGCAAAATTGGTCGTATATGGGCTGTATAGCGTGCTATAGTGCCTGCTTACTCAGACAGCAAAAAGAATAAATGTGTCTCATACACATTATTGACTTATCTCAGGGATAACTCAAGGAGCCTTAGGAGTTCTGTGACGGTTGACTAATGATACACATTTATTCTTTTTACTGTCTAAGTAAGCTGTGTTGTAGCACTATGGCACACTATACAGCCCATATACGACCGATTTGGGCACTCATTATTCAGCCTTGAGTTCATAAAAGGCACACAATACAGCAGAACAGTAGCTCTTTAAAGGCAATTTAAGAGAGAACCTGAGGTCTTAAAGCTGATCAGCGGAATTATTTAAGACTAGCTGTGCCCGCGACTTCGTTCGCGTGAAAGTCGGGTTTAAATTAAGATAGTTTATGTTACGAAATAACTTCTGTGTAAATATGTTGGAAACAGTCCTGTCGGGTGGACCGCGATATGACTCAGCAGCGGAGAATCGTCATATACTCATCTATTGATAGCTTCAACACCCAAAAGCTTTTTGAAAATAAATAAGTACCAAATACAGACTATGACTATGTATTCGTTAATTGTGTTTTTTGTTATTAATTTGTGTTTGTTTTCTTTTTGTCTATTGTTATTTTTAATATTTCACTGTTTTATTTATTGTTTATTTTTATCTTCTGCATGACTTTTCCTGTTAAATTATAATAATGTCTATACATGTGTCTTCTGTGTACTAAATAAAAATCGATCTGTTCTATTATTTTAGATAATTAGTTTGGTGTGCGGCTTAAGAAGTGGGTTTTCTGTTGTTTTTGTTTCATTCTTTCAACGCTATACCTACCTACTTATTACCTAATAATTTTCAATAGAATTTGTACGAAAATGTTGTTACTTCTCATGTGATCGTAAACTTGTAAAGCCTAAGTACTTAACTGTGATAGTTTTCCTTATAATTTTAGTATTTATACTACTACCCTGAATTTTTTCACATACCCAACATCAACCATTTAGCTGGCAGGGGGACACTTGACTCTAACAAAAATGTTCACTATAAAGCCTAATATTATACACAAAGGAATCCTTAAATCTAAAAATAGTCTTCACAAACCCTAAACGCTTTTTGAAATAACTATCTAATGATACCACACACGATGGGGGGTAGGTAGGTGAGAAAAAAATCACATCCCCACTTTACATATAAGAGAGGTACCCTTGAAAAAATAATGATTTTCAAGATTTTATTCTTTCACTTTATCGGCATTAGTAATTTATTCATGCAAAAGTTGCAACCTTCTAGCACTAACAGTCTCTGAGCTAAGCTGCGGACGGACGGACATAAACTAATTATAAGGGTTCTGTTTTGCCATTTTGGCTAAAAATGGGGTGTATTTCATATAGTGTTACAACGCAATACTAATAAAATGTTTTTTCAGGATTTTCCTTTGTCTGCTAAGATATACAATTGAAATGCATATAAAACTGCTGTAACACTTTAGTAAACAAACACAGAGCGTGTCATGTGTGTCATGCCCGCGAAAATGTCAGATATCCCTAAAGGTAGGTACGGTTGACAGACAAAGACCCGTCACCCGAACTACTCACACTTGACCGATGTTGAGCCATGCATTATCGTTGAATTGATGAACACGTGATCTCCAACCATAACCCCAAAACATGACCCTCGATGCACCTGTGTGATGCGTGGTCAAACAAACGGACAGACAGACAAACATTTCTAAAAATCATAGCAATGTGTTACTTTTTAAAACTTCTTTTACTAAGTATAGAACATTATTGAATACAACGCCATCTACTTTCAAGAATGTTGCCGTTGTTTTGTTACGGTGAACAATTTGATTTCATAGATGGCGCTACATGTATTTTTTTAAGTGTGTAATGTCTTTTTTTTAGACGAACACATCATTTCTGGAAAATGTCGAATACTTTTTAATTATAATGTAATATTGTTTTTCATTTCTACTACGATTAATTCATTACTCTCAGCAGTGCATGCAATACCTATAATTAACTTACCTAGGTGCATAATTTACTTGATTTTTAATATAAAAAAATAATAACCAAAGTAAATAAGTTACCTATGGTCGAAAAAATAACTAAAACATTCAAAAAAATATTAAAAAAGGATAAAGACAATTTTAAAAAAATACAAAAAGAACATATTCAGACATCGGATTCGAGCCTGGGACTTCGTCGTCAAAGTCCGCTAGCATAGCTTCGAGGCTATACTGTTCGCTACTTGACACATCAAAATAACTGTTCTTATGAAACTTAAAAATGTTGTGTTTAGCTCCTTTTAGTTTTAGCGTGAAGTTATGTATTCCATGGGTTACAATTATAGATAATGTCTTATTGTGGAAAATTTTGTGATAAACTATTATGGTGCGACAAAAAATACGTTGCTACTCGTTCCCCATAGACGTTAGCGTAATGATTCATAGTGCAAATAATGTCCTATAGTATTTACTATAAAACTGCAAATTTTCATAAAGATCCGTCGAGTAGTTACTGTTTTATAACGAAAAATAGCTACAGACATTATCCCTTACTGCTTAGCTCCTATGGGAAAAAGCGTGATAATTTATAGCCTAAATGTTAATCTGCATCTATTAGATTGCACGTGCAAAATTTCAACCGAATCTGTACGGTAGTTTTTGCGTGATGCGTGTTCAAACAAACAGACAGACAGACAGACAGACAGACAGACATTTCTAAAAATGCAGCAAAGTGTTTAAAAACTCTTTTCGAACATTTCCTAATATTTTTTTTCACTAAGTTCGGCCATGTACAGACACGCGAAATTTACAGTTTTATTATATGTATAGATTTACAGTTTTATTATATGTATAGATAATGTCCTATAGTATTTACTATAAAACTGCAAATTTTCATAAAGATCCGTCAAGTAGTTACTGTTTTATAACGAAAAATAGCTACAGACATTATCCCTTACTGCTTAGCTCCTATGGGAAAAAGCGTGATAATTTATAGCCTAAATGTTAATCTGCATCTATTAGATTGCACGTGCAAAATTTCAACCGAATCTGTACGGTAGTTTTTGCGTGATGCGTGTTCAAACAAACAGACAGACAGACAGACAGACAGACAGACAGACATTTCTAAAAATGCAGCAAAGTGTTTAAAAACTCTTTTCGAACATTTCCTAATATTTTTTTTCACTAAGTTCGGCCATGTACAGACACGCGAAATTTACAGTTTTATTATATGTATAGATTTACAGTTTTATTATATGTATAGATAATGTCCCATAGTATTTACTATAAAACTGCAAATTTTCATAAAGATCCGTCAAGTAGTTACTGTTTTATAACGAAAAATAGCTACAGACATTATCCCTTACTGCTTAGCTCCTATGGGAAAAAGCGTGATAATTTATAGCCTAAATGTTAATCTGCATCTATTAGATTGCACGTGCAAAATTTCAACCGAATCTGTACGGTAGTTTTTGCGTGATGCGTGTTCAAACAAACAGACAGACAGACAGACAGACAGACAGACATTTCTAAAAATGCAGCAAAGTGTTTAAAAACTCTTTTCGAACATTTCCTAATTTTTTTTTTCACTAAGTTCGGCCATGTACAGACACGCGAAATTTACAGTTTTATTATATGTATAGATTGCGTGTGGTTTTTCCAACTTCAAAAAAGGATGAGGTTCTCAATTCGACTGTATTTTTTTTTTTGTATGTTTGTTCACCGATTAAGCGAAGACGGCTGTACCAATTTGAAAAAATATCTTTGTGTTCTTTATGGTTCGTGTTCCTTACTTCCAAGTTGGTCCCATTGTCATCAGATCAGGACCTGATGATGGGATTCTAGAAAAATCGTGGGAACTCTTTACCTAAATATTAAAGTCAGACATAGGTCTGACTTTAATATTTGTGATTTAGGTATATCTCATAGTGATTCATGCATTAATTCTCAAAAAGCACGAATGGATGAAGTGAACCTGATGATGAAGACCACAAATGACGAGTTTACTGTAATATTGAGAGAATTACTGTAATATGATATTGAGTAGCACTTTATTCTCGTCATACTACTAATACACAATGTAATAGAGCAGATTGTGAACTATTATGTGAACTCCTCAACAATTAACGGCCTTGCATCGGGAAAAGCAATATTTTGTAAAAGGTTTTGATCAGTTAACTTATGGCTATTTTAACTCAAGTGAATTACAAAAAAATCGCCTAAAAAGTTAAATTAATAATGCCCTATCTTAAATTACATTGCAATCATACCTTGTCAATTGTTGAATGAAATAAATCCCCCTTCTAACCCCCTCGTAAGCACGTTTTCATTACTGTTACCCTTCACCTAACAAGAAATATAGACATCATTCACTGACGAATCTCAGGCCACTTCAGAACGGGATGTTCGGAAGGGGTTTCAAAATTCTGTGTCCGTGAGCCCGTAGTGTGCGTGCGTCGAGGATTTTGTGAGGGCCATCAGGCTGTGCCACCTGAACTATCTTAAATCACACTAATATTATAAAGGTGAAAGTTTGTGAGTGATTGAGTGTGTATGTTTGTTACTTCTTCACGTCTAAACGGCTGGAGCGATTTTAATAAAAATTGGTATGGAGTTAGCTGACACCCTGGGTTAACACATAGGCTAATAAATCGCGCGGCACAGCTAGTATAATATATTTACAAAAGTAATACATTTTGCGAAGGCCTTTGCAGTAAGGAACTGCCAATGCCCTTGCAAAATATTCTTTTCACGATATAATTTTCTAAGATTTTCATTTTTATTTCATGTTTCATTTAACAAAACGTACGTTTAACATACTAACGTATTTTTGTTGTAACTTAATAACATTGTGAATAATATAAATTCTGTTTACTAACTTAAATTTACATACCTCTACCTAATAAACATACTTAGATACTTGTTCATGTTAAATATTTAAGTGTTCAAATAAATATAGGTATATCATGCTTAAAAAATGTTGGTCATTAATTTATGCATTGTGCATCGCTTCAATATTGTGAAGGAATATTCTTTCTCTTCGTTTTAAGTGGAATAAAGTCTCGAAAGTTGGTTCCCCAATTGTTAGTTTTCTGGTGAACTTTATACTATATCGTTCTTATCAACCACCAGGCAACATTTTATTTTCAAATTGACAGTTTGTTTTTTCAAGCCAAGCCAGCGCTGGCTGGTTTGACAACCAAGCTAAGATACTGGAACCCAGCAATGGCTTCGTATAAGCAAAGCTAGTGTATAATAATAATAATAATAATAGCCTTTATTTAACAATCTTTTTACAATAAAGTTATAATAATCTTATTTAATTATTTGACACCGGTGTGTGAAGATTGTCTTGCTGTCCAGCATAGGCCTCCCCTAAAGTTCGCCATAGAATGCGATTCTGTGCTAGTCTTTTCCAAGTATGTCCCGCTATTTTTTTAATATCGTCTTCCCATCTACGACGCTGTCTCCCTTTCCTTCTTTTGTATTGTCTCGGGCACCACTCTGTTATGTCCTTAGACCATTTATCCTTGGTACTCCTACTCATATGTCCTGCCCACCTCCACTTTAGTTTTTTAATACAGTAAGTAACATCTGTTAATCTAGTTTTTTTCCTTATAGTATCAAGTTTTATTTTATCTTTTAATTTGATGTTAAGTATGCTTCGTTCCATATTGTGTTGGCAAGTTTCTAATGTATTTAAGTTATGATTAGTCAAGCTCCAGGTTTGGCAACCATATGTCATGACAGGCAGAATACACGAATTAAATATTCTGCTCTTCGCTTTCAGTGGCACGAGTGGGTTTTTCATTATCTCCTTAAGAGACCAGTATCTTTTCCATGCCAAAGTGACTCTATTGTTAATTTCTTTCGTTGTTAGGTCTATTGGAGATATGATCTGTCCGAGGTACGTGTATTCCTTCACATATTCTATCGTTTTTTCATTAACAATTATAGGGATGCTTTCCGAGTTCGACATTATCTTGGTTTTCGCAGTATTCATTGACAGTCCTACTTTATTACTTTCAAACACCAGTTGTTCTAACATCTTTTGTAAGCTTTTTGAATCTTCAGAAATGATTATTAGATCATCTGCAAACCTTAGGTGGTTTAGTCGCACTCCGTTGATATTTAATCCGTAGTTATCCCACTCGAGACGTCTAAACACGTGTTCGAGAACAGCTGAGAAAAGTTTGGGTGACAAAGGATCACCTTGTCTTACGCCTCTTTTTATCGGAAAAAAAACTCCATCTCTTTCAGTTCTTATTTTTGCTTTCATGTTCTTATATATGTTGATAATCAATCGAATATACTTTTTCTCCACTCCTTGTGTTTCTAAGGCTTCCCAAATTTTTGCGTGTTTTAAGGAGTCGAACGCTTTATTATAATCCACGAACGCCAGGTAAAAGGTAATATTGTATTCATTACACTTCTGGATTACTTGTTTTATAGAATGGATGTGATCTATTGTTGAGAATTCGCTACGAAAACCTGCTTGTTCTTTGGGTTGGTTTTCATCCAAAGTCTTTGTTAAACGATCTAGCAGTACCTTTGAAAATACTTTGTACACATTGGACATCAAGCTGATGGGTCTATAGTTGGCTATATCATCTTTCTTTCCTTTTTTGTGAAGTAATATAATAGTTGATATAGTCCACTGTTGCGGTATATATTCTGTGCGCAAAATTTCATTAAATATCTCTGTGATAGTGTTTAATGTTACTTTGTATGATCCTATTAGCAGTTCGTTAGATATGCAATCTCCTCCAGGCGTTTTTCCTTTCTTCTGTGATTTGATAGCCTTATTGATTTCATCTCTCAGTATACAGGGGGTCTCTTCTTCGTCAGTTTTGGCATAATTTACTAGCTGGTTGGATTCCTCTATTATTACCTCGTTGTTGTATAATTTGCGGTAATATTCTGTTGCTACTTCTAATATTTCGATTCTCTTTGTATTATTTTTCTTGTTTCTGTGGTGTTTCATGCTGTCGATCCAAGTTAGAGTGTCTCTTAATTCGACCCTTGCTTTCTTGACTCCGCCTGATTTTTCTATATGGTAATTTATTGTCTCAGTTCTTAATTTCTCTCTGTGTTGTCGAATTTGCAGGTTTATTTCTTTGCTTAGATTTGCTATTTCTTTTTTGTTGTTTTTCCTGTGTCTGATTAAAGTTTTTCTTTGCATGATCAATTTCCTTGCTTCTGGACCTAGTTTGTCTTTTTCCTCTCGTGTTGTTCTCAGTTTAGTTTCAGTTTCTTTTAATTCCTTTTCTAGAGCGTCATACTTTACTTGGACTTCTTTAAGATTTTTAATTGTTTCTAGATTAGTGTGTAAGGCCCCTAGAATGTTTTCCGAGATTGGTAAAGCCACTGGTTTCGTATTGTAAATATTTGTTTTTCTTGCTGTTTTTGGTTCTCGTGTATACAGTTGTCCTCTAAGCAGTCTGTGGTCTGTATTGTAGTTAAATTGGTTAACAATATTTATGTTTGAGAACAATCTTGGTTTATTTGTTATAATGTAGTCTATTTCGTTTTTTATCATACCATTCGGTGACACCCATGTCCATTTTCTATTAGGATTCCTATTGTAGAAGCTGTTCATGATATGTAGGTTGTTTTCCAACGCGAAGTTTATCAGTCTTTGTCCATTGTCGTTCCTTTTGCCTGTTGTATATGGTCCGAGTACTTTGTCCTCGTTGGTTCTTCTCTTTCCTAATTGGCCATTGAAGTCACCTAATACAATTATTGTTTTATACAAAGTTGGCATTATTTCGTTAAGTTTGTCGTAGAAATCGTTTTTTATTTCCTCTTTGGTGATATCAGTCGGGGCATATATTTGAACAATTGAAGATGGTTGTTTATAGCCAGGTAATTTAATATTCAAAACTGCTATTCTATCCGATATGCCTCGAAATTCTATTATTTCGTTTTTGAGATATTTTTTAACCATAAATCCTACTCCGTAAAGGCCCGCTATTACGTTTTTGTAGTAAAATATATATTTATCATGTTCTTCAATTCTCTCTTCAGCTTTTCTCACTTCGCTTAAGCCTAAAATATCCCAGTGTATGGTTTCCAATGCATTTTCTAATTCGAGTAGTGATTCTTGGGATTTTAACGATCTTGTGTTTAGTGTAGCTATATGTAGTCTTGTTCTTTGTTTTAGTTTATTTTTTTCGGAGTAGTAGTATTTGTTAGGATTATTGGATTTATTAACTGTAGGCTCTTGGGGGGTACGGTCTATCTCCCCGCGGTGACCAACCGTGTTGGGGATCTGTTTGTTTTTTGGTAGAATAGTATTATTTTTTAAATTTTGATTTTTCACGGATCCGGTGTCAGATAATTCCTATGCCTTATGAGGTTGTGTTTGTTTCTCTGACAGTGAGAATGATCTGGCTCTCATTAATGCAAATGCATCAGTTTTGTGCATTTTTGACGGGGCAATAATATTTTTCCCCTCTATGGAGTGAGGTTTTTGTATGTTCTTGGGGGACATAGAAATTTCTCTTTTTCTCTTTTCGGCTTCTGGTTTTCCTTTTACAATAAGTTTATTGTTTTTGATGAATGCTTCGTTTCCTTTCTCCCTTTCTTCTTTTAGTTGTTGTTGTAGATTCTTACGTAGTTCAAGAGTTTCTTTTGAGAAATCTTCGGTAATAATAATTTGATGCGGCATTTTTGCTTTATTTTTCATTATTTCTGCCTTCCTTTGATATGACGTAAACGAAATAAGAATGGGTCTGATTTTATTTTCATCTTGTTTCTTTCCCAATCTAAAGTATTTATTTATTTCGAATTTTTCTATTTTAACATTAATTTTTTGTAAAATATCCGTTATTATGTTGAATAACTCTGCATTATTATTCTCGGTTTCCTTGACACCGTGTAGTATTATATTATTCTTTCTGTTCATATCTTCTAAATATTTTATTTTTCTATTTAATGTTTGCACTTCAGATTTTAGGTGCTTATTTTCTTCAAATAATGGTTGTATTTTATCGTTTATAGTGCGTAGTAAAGTATCAGTTATATTTTGTGTAATCGTTGTTGTTTGTTTTTCTAATTCCATTTTCATTAATTGAAATAGTTGCAACATTTCCTCTGACATACCTTTATCCATACTGCAATAACTAAACGTATCAGTATATGTGTATCCGAACGTTAATGTTTCTTCCGTTTAGTTGGTATTACTGCGATTGTTTACGTCAGTGAGACGCGTCAAGTGTCAAGTTGATAATTTGTTTACAATGAGAAAGGAACTCTGGTACCTCCGAACTGTGGTATTGTTGGTGATATTTTTCAATCTGATCCTATTTTAGTCAGCTTTTGTCGCAATTCCAATTGTTTTGGCTTTGCTGTTGTGATTTTTGCCAATTCGGATTGATTTTTGCTGGTTTTCACTGGTTATTAATTAAGAAACTCGGGAGCACTTTTAACGCACTGTTACTTTTATGACAGCCGGAACCGGAAACTAGTGTATACTTTAACGTAAATAACGAAAAATTTTTGTTCTAATATATTTGGTAGCATTAAGTTGGTAGGTGCAGTCGGCGTCAGACGGTAGGTATGCATCCCACTCCCGCGTAAAATCCATCTCATTAGTCTGCACAAGTTCCAGTCAGATGCCTGCTTATCGCTGGAAAGGCAACCTTGCTTATACGCCAAATTTGCGAAAATGAGTTATATATATCATTAGAATCGCCTGTTTTTTTCCTATCTGCAGATCTCGGTTTCATCCAATTCTGACCATTTTTGATGGTTGATAAGCAATTCGTGATTCCGATTTTTCAGGTTAATAAACGCACAATTTTAGATCATTTTAGAAATGTTGTCTGTTAAGCTACATATAATTTTGTAACATAGTAGGTTAAGCAATATCTCTTTTCCGAGATGTCATTCATAATTTACGTAAGAAACTTTGCTTCGCCATGAACCATGGAATAGTTTATACATCATACAATTAGCCGCGCAAAAGTTTCTCATGATATGGCACATCAGCAATTTATCTCCACCGCGTGTAAAGTATATATATGATATAAGCAATTTTATCGGGAAAACTAACGTATGCGATTGGCATATAAGCAATTTAGATTAAAAACTGACTGTGATTTTAATGACTATGTCTTAGTTAAGCGTGTTGAACACTTTAATATTTTAAGACTAAAATACTCGTAGTTGCAATTAGTTACTAAGCTGTTAGTTTTTAAAAGACTGAAATAATAAAGTGTGATGTTAAAATTTATAGGCACAAAATACTTAATACCAATAATTAAGAAATATACTAATTATTAATGTCTTTTTAACCACAATAAACGAAATACTTTGATTTTATTGTAATTGTTTCTTTTATTTTTGTAAATTCTTGATTATGCTTACCTATATGAAACATTTTTCTTTGCCTCGCTTTCAGGTGTTTAGGAGTTCAGAATTTTGGCAAACTACTTTTGGATAATTTGTTGATTATCACTGAATCGTGCCGACGTTCTTTTCAAATGACTGAAGAGTTGAGACATTTTGCTCCGATATTAATGACATACTTTTGGTCCATAAGCAATAAGTGCAGCAACACTATAAGCTCTACCAAGTCCTATAAGAAAATTAGCCTTGCCTGAGGTCTGGATATTTATTGCTTAACCGACTCCTAACTTCGTCCCCTGACGTTTTTTAAATTATTTTTTATTGTGAATTTGTGACAAATACTTTTTTAGATGTCTTTGCCAATTTTCAGGCCATTCTAACAAAAAACAAATTTATTTAAATATTTTTTTCGAAATTGTCATTCTTTGAATCGCTCTCCTGTAAAGTTGCCAAATGGTGCATAAGCAAGGTTGCCTTTCCAGCGTCGATATGTACCAATTTATTTGCAAACGACCTATTGCTGACTATAGATAGGTACTTATTATTAAGTAAGTCCGAAATTATCACGCTCTATTTTCACAAGTCATTGCCACCACCAGTTTCCAGTCAATTTTAATACGTATGTCTGTTTATTTTAAAATTGACCGTAGGCCGAAGAGGATTTTAATAATTTGTAAAATATAGGTACATTGAAAGTAAATGTATGTAAGAATATGTGATGAGCAAGGTGTTAAGTCCCTTCAACATAGGGGGAAGATCCTCCGACCAGACGAGGTGATTGTGCCTAGCAGGCCGAGACCCAACGGCTAACTTTGGAATCTTGTATTTTTAGTTAGCAGCCGTGAAAACTTCTATATCGCGATTCAGGATTTGACGCGAGCTGTCATGTGTCAATTTGTTATATTATTATATGTGGGTACCGCCACTTTATAATTTAATGTCTAGATTCCTAATCCGGCATCTAAAATTGAAGCAAAGAAATGTCTAAAAGTACGGTCACTTGTAATTGTTGACAGGTAAAAAGCCGCCATCTGAATGTTCTAGCCATAGTTAATCTAGCTGGGAAAACCGCAGAAGCCATAGAAATAAAGTTGAAGTTGAGTTATTATACAGTACGATCAACGTAACTTGACCGGATTGAAGTTAGGTTTTTATCACTTTCCTGCATGTCATAGAGATGCGACCCTAAAATTACTTACGAAAACGATTAATAAATATGTTTAATCGATTAAAAATACTAACAACATTTTTATTAAACAATATAATAACACTTTTTAAATGAGTTCTTAAAAGTTTAAATTTAGAACAGTTACAGTAAATACTAAAGAAACTTTGAAAAACAATTTCTTTACGAAAATAATCACAAAAATACAAGAGTTAGTAATACTAATTATGACAATGTAATGCGTAATCGCATCTCTAATTCTCTTGGTTTAGTTACCGCCCCAGCCCCCCGCTTCCTGTCACCATTTACTTGCAAAAAATGCATCTGCGCAACCACTTGTCGCCTACTTCAGTCCGGCCTAGTTACGTTGATCCTACTGTAGCGCGCCATTTTCTCAGTGTTTCCATTACAATAAACTTAAATACGTACTTCCATTACAATAAACTTAAATATGTAACACTACTACGTAGTCAAATGAACATGATATTAGTGCGGGGTATATAAATTTTCTACTGGTATAAGATGGCGGGGTACCAACTTAAACTTACACAACAACAATGCAGCATTATTGAATAATAATATATTTTATTTGTTTGTGTTTCATTGTATTAATATTATGTTAAAAACCTACGCACGGTTTGTCTATAATAACTAAGAAGTTATTTTTTTCCACTTTTGTATCATAAATAATGAGGAGGAAACCCACATCCTCTTTTCGACAATGATTTTATAAGCAATCCGTTAAAATGGTTGAGACGAGCTTTTATGCAAATATTTAATTAAAAAGTTTTTATAACTTTATTACTTGTTAATCACAGAAATAAAAAGAAACAATCTTGGTTCAATCCCTAGGTACTTTATTATAAACAGTAGGTACTTTTATCTGTATTCACTGTAACAGTTTTCCCTCATAAACGGGAGAAAAATAGTACTCGGCAACACTACTAGACTTTAAAAAAAACCGTACATCAAACACCGTAGCTTCATTTTTTTATAGGCTTATTGAGGGAATGCTTCATTTAGACATTATATAATGAAAGCCGCCACAAATATAACTTACAGTAAGTATAAAAAGCGCCTATATTAACTAATAAATAATAAATTTGTAGTCAATTAAAAGAGCGCCTGCTTCGGTTCAATAGAGCAAACACTCAATCGACCTTAATAAAACGTTTACTGTGTAGGCACCGACCAGGCGCCCCAGTCGGCCACTCAATAACTTTATCTATTAACCTAAAGCCCGTTTTACACTGGTACATCTGTATGATAATGACCTTAATTTAAAAGTGCCTACCTATCTCTTGTTGGTGACGATTATATAAATTTCCCTGATGGCCGTTTGCGCAACTGACGTGAGCGTTCTCGAGTGGCGACCATGAACCGGAAGATGGACCGACGACTTGGTGAAGGTGACGATTACCCACTGGATGTGGACGGCGCAGGACCGCTCGTTGTGGCGATCCTTGGGGGAGGCATATGTTCATCAGTGGACGTCTTTCGGCTAAAACGACGAACGAAGAAGTAGATACATAAAGTTTAAAATTCTTTAACACTGAAAGTGGCCGCCGCGCCGCGCGCCTCTCTTGGCCGAAGACCGGTTAAAAAAGCTATTAGTTCGCTATAGCTTATCTGCCTTTGTTATCTTCGCTACTTGACGCCCGGGAATCAGCTCGTCACTAATAGGACGATCTTATTTTGATGTTAAATCAGCTTATTAATCAATCCCCGATACATAAGACAAAAAGTTTCTTCAAAACGATTAAACTTATTTCAATCAAATATAGCTAAGAACCAACCAGATTAAAACTATCTTTCTAATTATAAACACATCAATACATATGCTTTCGTTTGAGAACTCGAATAACACAGACACGTTAACACCCTTCTTTTATATCGTGACAATTGAAAAGTGTAGGGTTCCATATCAACTCTAGTTATCTAAAATACATTACAAACCTGCTACGTAAACTCGGGAAATCATAGTATAGTTACAATGAGAACCGTACTCCTTTGTGAATTATATTTTGACTCTTCTGTCGATGACTGTACATCATATTCATTGACGACTGTAGCTCCAGACGTAATAGTATCGCTAGCAGTCAATAAAACTGACTGGCTCTCGATGCTATTAAAGCAAACGAACATTAATAGAATTGTATCGATTCGGATTATTGTTTTGTTGTTAAGTATTGTTTACAAAAAACACGGGTTAAAGTAACGTCCGGTCTTAATAACTGTCTGTATAATTGCTAACTCTAGTAGAGAAATGCACAAATGTCAGTTTGTGCGTTTCGTTAACCGCCGAACAAGCAAAATAAAGCTCTCATTGTTTGCTATAAGATTAAAAGTCAGTCTTGTAGCAAACTATAAGACTGAGATAACAAAAACGAATGCTCTTGAGTATGTTATGAGTTGTCAAATGCTATTTTAAGTAAAAGAGTCTACTATAATGCAATTATAAGAATATTATTAGGACAAATGCGTTTAATTTTTACTTTGCTTGTTGGGCGTCGATAGATAGAAATCCCCAAAGGTTCTCTCTTTCAAACTTCTCTGTCAAGACAAGCATAAGTACGTCTACTCATGGTCGTGCTTATGCCGATATTGCCGCAAAGAAGAAACTCACAGCGGTTCAAACAGGGGAGAAGAAGAAGAAGAGCATGCTTCTATTCTAGTCCCTACAAAAGGACAAATAGACGCCTAGGGCTTTTGTAAAAGTCGAAAAGAAACAGAGGAAGTCCTCCAGCCGCAACCAGTGTGGTGGTACCGGCGTTACGGGACTGAGGAACTTGTGAAGTACATCAGAATAAAGACCAAGTGGACCTTGAGGATGAAGAAATTGGCGCCATAACGTTAATTTTAAGTCGTATATGGTGCGAGTGCCCACAGAACATCTGTCTTCATGAAGGTAGACTTTTGGCCGAAGGGTGTCGCATACCGACGATGTAATAATATGATTGTAATTAAATTGTACCTACTACAATATTTATTATGATAAATAAAGAATTATTATTATTATTATGTAATAATTTCTTCTATTAAGTTTTCTATTTATGTTTTTGTATAATATGGGCCTTAGTAGCCTGAAATAAATGGTTATTATTATTATTATTATTTCTGTAATGGTATTTTTTTATTATTAACGAGTAAAAGTATAATATAGGCTATTTTAGGGTACCTACACCACGCTATGATCGGTAAGATTGAAACAGGAATAATAGAGGAACGCTGGGTAGCTACGACACGATTCTGTCGCCTTTCAAAAATTAATACATTTTTTTTTCAATGTAAAAAAAACAACTTATTTGAATAAAAAGTATTATTATACCTACTATTACTGTATTGTAGGTATAATAATAAGAAAAAAATATAATAATAATATATAATATTATAACAAAACATTAAAAAATCAGTTTAGTAAACACAAACATTCCATATGGAGCATGCCGCGCGGCTTGTCTCGCAGAGCTACCGGCCGAACTTGGTACCGTGTCCATTTACACGGCCCTGCGGTAGAGAAAACCGAGTGGGTAGGTACGCGGCAATACTTCCTCCTTAACCTAGTAACTATTCCGCTCTAGCGGCGGAACTGTATACTAACTACCTAAGTCAAGTCTAAAGTCAAAGTCTTTGGCAAGAAATGCCTATAAAAATTACTTCAATATTCGGCCTGCGTCATCATAATTTGTTAAAATGCTCTCTGTAACGAAGCAATAACAAAAGCCGTGATAGTTCTTTAACTACCGACTAGATGGCGCTGCAGGGGCCTAACCCGCAAGCATTAAGAGATAGAAAGATTTGATATCTAGTAACATAGTCCAGATAGGTGGTTCGCTTCTGGCTCCGGTTTGGCTACGGAAGTCTCGGGTTCGATTCCTGAGTCTGGATTTCATGTTTTTATATCTTTCAAAATGCAATTATTGTATTTTTTATAGTCGTTCATTTCTGGCGAAATATTTTATTAAGATGGTTCGATTCCGGAAGTCTCGGATTCGATTGATCTGGTCTTCAAATTTTTGTATCTTTAATGATCGTTTTTAAACTTTAGCGATTTTTTTTATACATATTAGATATATTAAGTCCCGATATACATCTAATTTTGTAACTTTGAAAAAAAAATGCAATTGTTGTATTTAACTACTCGTTTATTTACACTTTTTATGTAGAACTGTACGTTACATATTTTAACTACAACATAACTACATAACATAATTAGGTATCTGACTTTTCATACACTATACCAATTTAACAATTAACAATATTACAAAGAAAAAGACATTAAATTACACAACAATTGATAAATGCCACACGTATGTCCTAAATGCTGTAATGATTGAATTATTATTGCGTGCAGCGTTACATTAGGTGCCTTTTACCTACGTAGATATCTACGAAAGGATTCATCTAAGTAATTACAACCATAAAATATAAGTATAACAAATGTTATGTGCCTACCTGTATGTTTTAGCTTTGTTTATAGTATCTACATAATTATAATAAACCTAAAATTGGCAACGAGGCTTTGTGATTCAAAGAAGAAAACTTTAAACAAAATAAACTTGAAACTGGCGAATGCACAGAATGTCTACCGAGTAATACCGGCGGGAAGAGAAAAAAAGACGACGCACATTCATATATGGTAGTATAGGAGTAATAGATAGAGTATCAGACAACACCTGGAATGCAAAGTGCAAATAATGTCCCAACACCAGCAACGGATAGCGACAAAATATTGCAAACATAGATATTTACAGGCGACCCGAATAGCGAACATAAGTTTGTAAGATAACTTCGACATAAGTGCAATCTCAAGGATGATAATATTTTAACAGATCATAACATTTATCAATGTTACAGTAGATAAAACATTACTGGTTATGTGTATTAGGTATTTGGAGATTTTTTATCTTTCCGTACTTTGTCCCTTCAATGGCAATCTCTCAAATATCATCGTCTTGTTTAAAATAATAGCTTTGAAGAATAGGGGGATTGCGGGAGAATTGACATCGTTTATTACCCGTGGTACTAATAACGTAAATAAAAAACAACAACAAAAACGATGATTAAACGACGATGTATTTTTTGTGTCTTATTGTTTCACTCGTGTTTGTACTTATAGTTCACTTAAGTTGGTTTTATGTAATGCTAGCTATCCCGCGCAACTCCGTCTGCGTCAGTTTTCGCCCGTTTTGCCAACATTTTTATTGATGCTCCGCTCCTATTGGTTGTAGCCAAATCTCAATATATCTCATCATAGGGAGAGAAGTGGTCCAAAATTCACTAAAATCACTTCACGTAATTTATGGATGCCCCTTAACGCGGTAAAAACAATCAGATGTCCTTCTCTCGCGATATCTCAACAGAGGGAGGTAGGGGTCCAAAATTCGCCAAAATCACCTCACATAGGAACTATGGGTACCTTTGTGTATCTAAGAAACTTTTTAAACTGGCTTCCTTGTTCGTTTATTTGGCTTAATTTGTTTCTTTCCAAAACATTTTTCGATTTACATCATTTTATGTGTTAATTTAAAAAATAGGGAGTGATTACCCTGCTAAAGCCTCTCTCTCTACTTGTGGCCAATGTCTCCCACCCCACGTAAATCTGTTTGTTGTTTCATTTTTATAAAAAGCTACGCCACGTCCTTAAAAAACATTTATATTGTAGGTGTTACCTACTAGGATAAATACACTTGCCATTTATAAAGATTACTATAATTAATGAGTAAAAGTGAAAAACACTACAAAATTTCGCAATTTTAAACCTATCTGCCGAACGCAACAGTTACCTATATCTAAGAAGTGCAGCAATGATGCAATACAATACCTAAACACTGTCTTTCCCCTGGTAAACTCTTCCGGACTCCCCTTATAGCTTTGAAGGGTTTCATAAGCGTAAATAATAGGTAAAAAAATTCCTACTTTAAGTGTGCCATAAACTAGGTACACTTATAATATACCTATTGTACACCTACCTATTTTTATTGATTGACTCTATGCTTTTATAGTTTAAGATGCTTATAAACAACAGAGGTTAGTAGTGTTACTACAAAGTTTTATTTTCTCTTTGGTCAGTAGTGCCGTTAAATTAAGTCATCCTGTCATATTTGAACCCATTGACGTATAGACCTGGACTGCACTACAACCTCACAAGATTGATACTACTTTATAGACAACACTACTTTGTGGACAATACCTATGAAAGAGACAGGGCCGCACGTCTAGTCTGTAGTCTAGTCAGTAGGTCTAAAAGTGAATGTTTGAATCCATTGACGTTTAAACGCCATCAAAAAGTAAGTATTGACTGCAAAGCGTGAAAGAGAGAAAAAGCTCGTGAGGCCTTTGACAGGTATTGTCCACAAAGTAGCGATGTCTCTTTCTAGAGAGTGGTCAATTTTGTGAGGCTATGGCGCAGTCCCGGTCTCTGCGTCAATGTTTGAACCTAAAACCACAGATCAGATAGAGTTACTTCACAAACCAATTAGAGTTTACTACGTAACAAAAAACCAACCTAAAACTAAAACTGAAGTTTCGTTCACAGTTCACATTTGGTTTCATTTCAGCACAAAATTAATAAATATGGGCCATTTTCATCATTAAAATAAAAACTACGCAATATACCTACTAGACGTACAAGCATGGAAAAAGTAAAATGGAAAATATTTACTTAGATAGAAATACTAATATTTTGGAACCTGAATCAGCCAATCCATCACAACATATTATGAAGCCATATCGCCGTACGAACAAAGCGTTTATGGCAGAAGTATGATACGAGTTTATTTAACAATTTTCAATTGGTAATTTTCCAAGTAGGGGCGTAGCTTGCCATAGACGGGTTCTGTATCAGAATTTGTTCGGGCCACCTGCCCAAAAGTCCAAGCCGTCAATGAACTAATGCGAGTCGTAACACCGCGGGCGCTGATATGGCGGTAGCTACGCCTCTTAAATTTTAGACGACATCCCTAGGTAACTGCTTTAAAATTAGAAAAACCTAAATAAACTGAAAATAAAACATTTGAGACATTTTACCATGTCATTGGAACATCAAAACCGTCCAAACTAAGTAGATGACTTAGTTGGCTGATTAGATAGGTATAATTCTAACGTAGAACTACTGTAGGAATACTCTGTTTCTTAAAAATGAAATTAATGAATTGTGGTTTCCTTATATTTCTTAAGTTTACAGGAACCATTCTAAATAATTTTTGGATAAGCACAAGAAGTTCGAACTCATGTACGATTTTCTGGACCGAGTGGATTAATAGATTTTCCTGGTTCTGTATATTACTACCTCAATTTTCATTAAAACTTCGTTTTCATTCAATTAGAGTAGGCCTATTAGAAATAACAAAATAAAGAGAGTTATAATCTGTGATTAAACCCTATCCTTTATAACACCGTTGGAAGTATCTATGAAAATCAATTTTCATTAAATTTCTTCTTCTGTCGCCGCGTAGAACCATGTACCTACCTGCCGTAGAAAGTTAATATTTATTATGTGCCTACTAACTTTCCCCCGCAACTTCGCCTGCGGTATGTTTAATTTTGTAAGCTTATTCTAACGTTAGTATTTCCAATTATGTAAAGTTTCACCACAACCCGTTCAATCGTTTTTGCATAAAGAAGCAACAAACATCCATCCACAGGACCGTGACTTGCCTTGACAGGACACTTAAGTTTATGGTAGGATTACCCCATAATGCCCCCAAACTGCACAAAATTTTCGGATTTGCAATGTATAATATTTATGAGTAAGGAAGTATTATTACCAACAGATACGCAAGGCGACAACATTTGGGCGCGTTCGTGTATTCGCCAGAGAGTTCGTAGGAGATATACACGCCTTATGGCGATACGGAGCACCCTTCCCCACCTTTCTCAAGCTTTTCGGAACTCTCATCTTATGTCTTCTAGCTCTTTTACCCCTCATTTATCCAGTCTTCATAGTTATAATAACCTACTTCACTTATGAGAGCTTGTATTTAAGGTAAGAAACAAAGACTATTTTAGAAGGTCGGTTTGCCTTCTGTATATCAAAAACATTTTCTGTTTATCATATAATTTGCATTTTTAAATATAAGAAGATATAAAATATCATTTCAAAATAAAAATTGGAAACACAAAACTGTTGGTTACGGCTCCAGAGAAACAAACCTCGTCACATTGTCCAGCAGTACCACCTTGAAGGCGGTAAGTAGGTACTTCTGGGAAGAAGTGGTTGATCTAACTGCTTAACTCGCGCCTCTCAAGGTGTTTATATTATTACTAGCTGTCCCGCGCAACTTCGTATGCGTACATTTCCCCCGTTTTTGCAACATTTTTCATTACTGCTCTGCTCCTATTGGTCGTAGTTTAGCGTGATGTTATATAGCCTATAGCCTTCCTCGATAAATGGGCTAACCAATAGAAAAATATTTTTTCAATTCGGACCAGTAGTTCCTGAGATTGCCGCGCTCAAACAAACAAACAAACTCTTCAGCTTTATAATTTTGTACAGATTACAGGCCCATGTTATCCCACACCTGGGCCTCCCTTTTCTTCTTCCACTGTGTTCGATCCAAGCCGCTGGTGGTCCCGTCTTTTTACCCTTTTATTTGGAATATCAATCGATCCTTATGTAGAGACCTTTTTACAGCTGGGTCAAGGATCAACCTTGGCGGTTTTTACCGAAACCAATCGCTCGGCGAGCACTATCAGCGGCGTTCAGACCATCTGGAGCTCAAGATATATGGAAAGTTCGAGAGGTTCTAACAAGAGGAATACTACTCGCGCACTCACTGGCTACATCCATTGACTATCTGTGCGTAATGCAAGGACTTTTGGATGAAAACTGAAACACAAAGTAGATTTAACAAACCCCCTTATGTACTAAGTAATCATTTAAATGTTTTAAAGCAATTAAACTATAAATAAACTATTAAGTTTCTGCGTTATTACATGTACCTATTCGTACCTACTCTATAGATAGATAACACGTTCACGCTTTGCTAGATTAGGTTGGATTTCTTTTTCGTAATAAACGTAGGCCATACGCTGTCTTGGTGGGTAGTTGGGTATTAACAGTGTAAAGTTATTCTTCCGTGAAATGATGATGTTAACACATCACTGTGTTTCAGTTGAAGGATACTGTAGCAAGTGTACCTAATTCCTAGGCAAATGTAGACTTATGAAGTAATGTCATAAATGGGGCGCGTGGTACGGTGACATTCAGTAGGCCTACTGTCTTTCTATAAAACGAAATTCGTAAATTTTCGTTTATTATCCCTACTAATATATAAATGTGAATGTAAGTTTCTTTGTTACGCTTTCACGCGAAAACTACTCAACCGATCATCACGAAACTTTGACAGCTAGTATTTCATAAGTTTACGGAAACTATTCTAATTATTTTTTTGATAAGCCCAAGGTTCGAACCCATGGTCGATTTTGTGGAACGAGTGGATTATATAGATGTTCCTGGCTCCTTGTTTTATCACCTCATTTTTATTAAAACTTCGTTTTCATTGAATTAGAGTAGGCCTCCAGATATTTGCTAAACAAGGTTTTGGTTAGCTCTGATACTAGTATGGACTAACGTGACGCCTAACATCAGGCGCACGACCTGCTCGTCTCCTCATTTCGTAGTATAAAAAAAATAACTTTTTGTGGAATTGTATTTACATCGTTTCGATCGTACCTATTCATGCGACCTCACGAAGTCTCGGCCCATGAATAAATAGCTGTTTATAGTCAAAACGACGGCACGGACATTCTAAGTACAAATATACCTACGTAGTTAAGAACAACCCTGATTAAACAGCTTTCTTATTAAAAAAAAAAGTATTCCAATCAATCTATTCATTTTGAACTCCTCTACGATGCCACACCAGACAAAGATACGTTTTGTTAACTTACGTATAGTTTAAACCCCTCTCTGATGGTGGTTGGACATGCGGCATACTTATTCCATTTACCTAAGACTGCTTTTTAAAAAATAGTAAGATAATAGTGTCTATGACCTTAGGTAACGGAAATAAAATCCAACTCAATGAAGGACAAACATTTAAATTACATTTAAACAGGTAAGTAGGTACATAAAATGGAACAGGTTCCATCCATTGTCATCCTGTCCTACTCCCATTGTGCAAATAGACTTAGATACATCTTTATGATGACGAAGGTCTGGCCTTTAGTGGCACTACCACACAAGATCTTTGCCAAATACAACGATAATGGCTCAGCGCTGCCGTTGCTGCGTACCTACCTGTACCTAGTAGGTAAGCGGTTCATTGAATTCAAATTCGCATCATGTATTCACATCACGTTCATCGCGATTATTTCCGAAGGCATCAAGTAGTTATGCTATTTTGAGATCTATTCCTTTAACGAAAAGATCAAAAGTCATCTTGATATGTCTGACAAAATAATGAAGTATTCACAAGTGGCTGATATAATAACAATTTCGAAATTTCAATTTCCAATCTTAACAATTAAAGGTAAGCATCAAAAGGATGACATTAGGTAGATACTTATTTAAAAAATGAGAAAGAAAAATTGGAAAATCTGATATAATCAAGAATTACATGTCCATAAATTAATGAAATTCATCACTACTAAGAAGGTAGGTATATGAGTTAATTTTAGGTAAGTACTAATACCTAACTATTGATTTTGGCACAATACAAGAGGACAAATTGTTGCCCACCTACTTTTTTTTAGTCGGACACTTTTTACTGCGCTCGATGCCCTCGGCTCAATAGTAGGTCAGGTAATAGTCGCTAAGGTTATTTTAATCTCGAGTTACGAGTACCTAAATCCCTTGTCAGTAAATAAAACGCTGGATTATCTACGAATTATCCTCTCTTGAGATATCACACCGTCAAAGAATTTTCAGGCAGTTGTTAACCTAACTGGTATTGGAGGTGTGTAAACTCGGTGCAGTTCGTCGTTGGAAGTCGACGGCGCGACACGAAACTATGGCGATGGAGAGTTACATCATTATCGGCCTGTTGGCGTTGTGCCATTCGTGAGTTTGTTTGTTTATACTTCCTAAGCATAATAACTGATTATACGCAAAAAACGTTTGAAAAACCAGGCCTTTACCGTTTTTGTTATATCTTAAAATCTCATTTTAAAGGTCAATAACACTTCAAGGATGCTTTGAAAACTTATTTGTTGTATTGACAGTTATGCGAGCTCGTGTTTGGCAACATTATTAAAATTAAAACTTGTACATAATTTAAGTTTAGTCGTCAAGTTAGAAGGCATAACTGTTCTGTTGTTTTAATTTACATTCGTTTTAAATAAATATGTTTCGAAGTACTAGGTATTTTAGAGTGGTCACGGAGTTTGATTCACCTAACACGTATAAACCAAATAGGATTATATTTTCGTTTCTCTTCAAGTGAGAGCTAATTAATTAATGAATACCTACTTACCTTCCCCAATAATAATCGCAGGACAATCCACCATGTGTTGGCAATTCCCTCCTAACAGTATCATGCCTACTTAAATCTAATCTCGATAATTAAATAGATAAAAGCAAGGATTAGGTTTTAAGGGCAAGGCTTAGTGCTATGGAAGATTCCTGTGTCGAAAATACCTAGATACTTATACCTAACTAGCTAGGTAGTTATCTATATCAAAAGCTAAAGAAATCTGTATCAAAAGCTGAGTAATTATAGTCGATATTCTTTTTCAATTAATTAAAATTAGATAAAGTAGGTAACGCCTATTTATCGTTTTTTCCAATTCAAACTAGATATATGTATACTATTTGATAAATACTATGTCTTTGAATTTAAAATTGCCAAAAATTTACATGTTACCTACTCGGTTTATTGGTATCTACTATACCTAGGTATTTAATCGTAGAATAATAGCCTAGGTTTAAGTAGGTGGGTAGGTAGGTACTTAATGGGTTTTTACGCAATAATAGTTATCTATACTTACTTTTGCTTTCTTTTAAAGGGCGATTTCTATACATATTTGATATATTTCGGGACTTAATCGCGTGAATTATTTAAAGGTACGAACCTTTTATTTACCCGACGTTTCGTCGACCCGTGACCACGATCGGTGCAATTCGATCGAAACGTCGGGTAAATAAAAGGTTCGTACCTTTAAATAATTCAATAGGGCGGTTTATAAAAAAAGGAAATCGACTGATTGGTAATAGGAACCTTTTCATAATACCTATTTTCATAGGCAGAAGTTCTTGAAAGTTCTGAGAAGTTCTACTTTGTCGTGCGCCCTCCCACTCAGAATGTTTTTTTTTTTTGGCACCTTCCCACCGGCATGCTTGCGAAGAGGATTTCTTCGCAAGCATGCCGGTGGGAAGTTCCGAATTTGATACACTTGCTAAAAAAAGGAATATAACTACTTACAGGGTACTCAATACATTTTAAGGCAGGTCGGTAGGTATATCATCACAGTACAAAATCCCATGACATTGTAAACGAGGCCAAGCCTTAGTCCAGGTTTCCCTAATAAGTACTTAATAGTAAAATTAGTAAGTTTACCTTAATACCTAATGACTGTGCGACCTTCTGAATTTTTTATAGGAAGCTAGGTACATATTCATCTACTTATGTACACAAATTAATTCATTTTCCCTTAGCCATTTTCCTGTCGCGTTTGCGCCAATGAAACTTGACAGAAGACAGAAGAAACTTGCAGAAATTCCGTGTTTTTTTTTAAATATTCATTACCTATAATTATTTTACAGAAGTATAGCTGGATACACCAAGTTTCCTAAAGGATTTACATTTGGTGTAGCAACAGCTGCTCACCAGATTGAAGGAGCATGGAACGTCAACGGTAAGTAACTTATTATCGATTTGTAACAGTTCTAGGTAGGTACTTGCAACTTAACTTACCATTGCTTTTGTTTAAGATTTTTAATTATCTTAACAGAAGTAGCCTATGCCTTTTTTCAATTTTCTTCCATAGATATTATAACAAACAATCAATCAAAAATATTACTTATAGAAAGATAATACCACTCAAGGGCGTACCCAGTGGGGGATTTGGGGGTCGAAAATGCAATAAGTTAGGTACACTGTATAAATTTGGCTGGTGTTTAGTCACCAACCTTCCCCCGTCCCCCCTTCCGAAAAATGATCCTGGGTACGTTATTTTCAAATTGTTACTAAGTAAACTAAAAAGTAAACTAAAACTTGTGAAAAACATCTCTTATCTCGTTTCTAATTCAAGTGGTCCATTGTCAAAAATTCAACAAACACTCAATCATTTTTTATCAATATGGCGTGGGTGTGGAGGATAAACTGACTCGATAGATAGGCACCTATCTATCGAGTCATCTAATAATATCCTTTTACCTAATAATCTTTTTTTCAAAGGCGGATCAGCTGATCTTCGATTAATTATCTATACTGTGTGCCATGCCAATTGATTATGATTTCTTCTTTTAAATTTCAGGCAAATCCGAAAATGTATGGGACCGCTTGTCTCACACTCGTCCTGAGATGATTGCGGACCTTACCAACGGTGATATCGCCTGTGACTCCTACAACCGTTATGAAGAGGATGTAGAGGAGCTAGTTGCACTTGGTGTGGACTTTTACCGTTTCTCTCTATCATGGGCGCGTATTCTCCCTACTGGTCGAGTGGATTACATAAACCCTGATGGTCTCCGTTACTACAATGCTCTTCTGGATCTTCTGGCTGAGAAAAACATTGAACCTCTTGTAAGTAACCTACTTATAGATACTGTATAATAAATAAAACACAACGAACAAGAATAATTTCTAACATTAGTATTTTATTTCAGGTCACATTGTTCCATTGGGACTTGCCCCAAACTCTTCAAGATCTAGGTGGATGGGCTAACCCTAAAATGATTGACTACTTCCGCGACTATTCCGATTTGTGCTACAGGGAGTTCGGTGACAGAATCAAGTCTTGGATCACTTTTAACGAGCCTTATGAAATTTGCGAAGATGCATATGGTGATGAAAAGAAGGCTCCTGCTATTGACAGTCATGGAGTGGGCAATTATTTGTGTAGTGACACTCTATTGAAAGCCCACGCTGAATCCTACCACTTGTACAACGAGACATACCGCTCTAAGCAAAACGGAAGAGTCATGATCTCCATCAACTCTATCTGGTACGAGCCCAGTGACCCAGAAAATGCAGAGCAAGTAGCTTTGGCTGAAGTAGCCAACCAGTTCAAAGTAAGAAAACATAGTCATATCCACTTAAATAAAACTTAATACTCGCGTCTTAATTTAAACTTAACCAGAAAAGTAATTACCAAATTTTTCAAATGAAGGTTTTTTTTCAGTTCGGCTGGTTTGCTCACCCTATCTTTACCAACGAAGGAGGTTACCCAACTGCAATGGTAGAGAATGTTGCACGTCAGAGTGAAGCCGAAGGTCTGCCTAAACCACGACTTGAACAGTTTGACGCTTACTGGATCCAAAGGATCAAGGGCACTTCAGACTTCCTGGGCATCAACCATTACACTACTCATTTGATTACTGGTGCTGGAGTGGACCCAGTTGCTAAGTCCCCTTCATGGTTGAAGGACATTGGTGCAGTGACTACAATGGAAGTTGGTGGCGAGTCTGCTTCAGAATGGTTAAGGGTAAACTATCTTCGTTAAATAGTACGATACTTACGGTATAACTTCAGTGAGAGTCTATTGTTCTCGTTATTGTTCACAGGTGGTCCCAACAGGCTTTGCTAATCTGCTGCGTTGGTGCAAGAGCTCATACAATGATCCACCTATTTACATAACAGAAAACGGAATTTCTGACCGCGGTACCTTGGATGACTACGGTCGCATCAAATACTTCAATGTAAGTCATAAAAAAGCCTCTAGTGTCTAGTTACTAATTGAAGAAAGGCTGTAGTATTATATCTAATCTATTTGTAGGACTATCTCACTGAAATCCTTAACGTGATCAACGATGACGGTGTCAACGTTCTTGGCTACACTGCCTGGACTCTTATGGACAACTTCGAATGGAGAGCTGGATTCTCGTAAGAGCTTGGTTATTTGCATAATCTATAAACAATACTTACTTACTATTTTAATATTACCAATCTTATTTTGTGATGCAGCGAACGTTTTGGTTTCTACTCCGTGAACATCACGGATCCTGCTCGCCCGCGCACGCCCAAGCTGTCTGCTGAATACTACCGTCAACTGATCGACAACCGCGAATTGCCACAAGACGAACGCTTCAAGGACCCCGCTGTAAGATGTGAATGTTAAAATACTGGTGGAATAGCTCTATGCCTTTATCTTTACTTTGCATTTTTCTTATCTTAGATGTTAACATTTTTAGAGTTGGTACTTTAAACAATGAAAATAGTACCTATCTAAATTCTACCCAATTAAAGTTGAAGTTAAAATATTTGACCTTGATTTATTTTGGGGTCATTTATTTCTATCCACGACTAGCCACACGAGAGATAGATGGTATTATCTATACGATCTATACTAGATTAAATGTGTAGATTGATCATGAACGACGGCAGCAGTGTGCAAGGGGGTGCTATTGCACTTGTCGGAAAATTAGCCTGTAAGGCATTTATTTTTGTTTGGTTTTAAATTATGTTTCATAAATAGATACCTGCCGTACCTATTGTGGCGTATTGTACCTGAAAAGTGTTGCACCCCCCAAAAGAAATCCATCAATCCATGGGATGGATAGATGGATGTTTGTTACTGAATTATGCCAAAACGGCCGAACGAACCTGGATAAAATTTTACACACAGGTTTTTTTTTCTCAAAAAAATGAATGGTTGCCGAATGGGAAAACGTTGTTTTTCAAAATTTCACCGCGTACGCAGGCAACAGTTCATGTCATTAACTTTAAGTAAATATTTATTTTATATAGATAGATACTACTTTCATGCCTCGTACCACTTTTAATTTATTTTATTATGTTTGACTGATATCAGCTACCTCTTTCAATCCATAAATTTCAGTAACCAATTAACAACGGAAATAAACACAAATTAAATATAAACGCACGTAGGTACCTATACCTACATGTACAGTAAAATGGCAAGTACTTAATAATTTTATATAACATTTCACCACACAATATATAATAAAGTAGTTACCTCATCTCTTTGCACAGCGTTATACCAAGACCTTGTTGACCCAAATGCATGTAAGTCTTATTCATAATGTTAGATACAAAATAATAATTTTCTCAAATTGAGATCAAATGATTATGTAGGTAAGTAGGTAACATGTTCACATCAATTTCATTCAATTTTGTATTTAGGTACCAAATATTATTTATGGACTTAAACCACCGCTAAATACTTATACATAATTAGAATGCAGTTTACTACTAAATCCTGAAACTACTTACCTACTAAATGTTGATAAACTCTCGCCATTTGTACACATTATGAAAATATATATATTACGGGTCGGGCAATAAACAAGGTATTTTACCTTAAATTATTCACGTGATTAAGACTCGTAATATATATATATATATATTTTCATAATACTTACCTATTACTACTTGAAATATATTTTGTTCTATGGTTTAATTCTGAGCACTTCTTTATCACAAAATATCATAAGTAGGTTTCTACAGAAGGAATGCTTTATACAACGAGCGCACGAGTAACACACATGAAATCTAGGGCTGTTGCTAAACCTGAGTTTAAGGTAGGGTAGTTTTGTTAGAGGTAGGGCGACAGAGTAATGTGAACATGCTTACGACGGGAGCGGGCATTTCTTTTCACTGGACATTGGCCTTGTGAGTCGCTCGCATGACGGAGAGAGGTTAAATTCATATGGATTCCCTTCAATGCCCCTGCGAACCCTGACGGAATCTCGGACCACTTTGTTCCGTAGGTGTTTCGATATGCCGCGTTCGAGCCCGCGATGTATGCATCTTTCTCTTTACGGCAAATAAACTGTAGCGCACTAACAGTTATTTTTTTTGGATCAACCCTTAAGGGGGCATTACACTGAGAGAATTATTATTTAGCGCTACGTACACAGCAACACGATCGCCGGCCTCGCTCTTCCGCACACAACCATTACTTCACAGTGCGCAGGAGCGCAGGTCAAAATAAAGTAGAATATTCGTTCGTACTTAAGTTAGATTACGAACGCCATGACTATGACAATACGAAAATGCTCGTTATTGCATTTTTCCGCAATTTCAAGATTTATTTGCGGGATCATATTAAGACATCCTTTTTTTTTTTTTATTTCATCTACTAGAAAAACTCTCAAAATTTTTGTCGTGTCCTAATATTTAGGTTTTCTATATACATTTTTGAGAGAGTCGTACCCTGTTTCGCCTAATCTACCCTTAAAGGAAAAAAATAAAGGAACATCTCATAACTTAAAGGCCCAAGTGACCAGGTCATTAAAATCCAAAAAAAAGGAACCTCTGTCTTACGTTAGGTCCGCAGGTCCACCAGGGTAATTTAATCGTCACCAATATGCATATGTATTTATTATACAGTGTCTCAAAACAATGCCACACGGAGGGAATGTATCTTAATTATTGTAGATAGAACATTTTTACTACATAAAAAGGTATATAGGTACTTACATAGTACGTACTCATTAGGCCGGTGTTTAGTCATTTGTACTACTTAAACCTCCCTCACTCGAAGATTGATTCTGGGTACGCTCTTGTTTTTTTATAGTTAGGAACGTGGTTCTGTGACTGCATTTTCTCTTTTTTCCAGCTTGTCTTTTTCCGTGCACGTAATTATCATTAATTTATTTTCAACCTTTTGAACAAAAGTAGATACTTATATACGCTTACATTTTGACAGATGCGAAAATATTGAAGCAAGGTGCTTGGAGCATGGTAACATCTCGCAATGTACATAATATGTAAATATAAGCATGTTTTGCTTTGGTTGCCTGTTGTAATTAATAAAGAGAAATCTTGCAAATGTTACTCAGACTTTTCTTTTTCTTTTTCAACAGAAACGAACTACCAGAAGTGAACTCTGAACAACTCTGTCCATAGATTAAATACTACGTTCTGAAATTATGTAGGCACTTACTTTTTATAAAATTGCACATTTGGTTTTATACAATACGCCCCTGTCAGATTTATACGACAGTTGGTTTCCGTAGCTACTCGTGGCGCCTTGGCCGTATATAACGTGTAACAAAAAGGTGTGGTTTCACTTCATTCAAGGGTTGTTATGTGCCCATGATGTTGAGTGCATATACCTAATTTTATCAATATCAGAGTACTTTAAAATTTGATTGAAGTATTATTTTTCATTTGATTATTTATCTAAGATAATAAAAAAAGTATGACATAAAAAGCTCTGTGCAGCACAGAGCTTCTTATGTCATACTTTTTTTTAATTAATTAATAATTCAATCGAATTTTGTACTAGCGGAGGAATAATGCTTATGCCATAAGCCTTTTCCTACTAAAATGGTATAAAAGAAACGCGGTAACTATTTTATAATAATTCAATCGGATATGGCAATATACAATGACCACTGCTGAAATTTTATCACATTTTTCGAATA
This sequence comes from Herminia tarsipennalis, assembly GCA_945859575.2. Taxonomy (NCBI): domain Eukaryota; kingdom Metazoa; phylum Arthropoda; class Insecta; order Lepidoptera; family Erebidae; genus Herminia; species Herminia tarsipennalis. Next base: position 12,838,195 of record OX243836.2, on the reverse strand, counting down.
CACGTGGTATATGACTGGCAACCTATATTCGATTATTGTTTTTTGTCGTATAAATCAGACTGTAACTGTTAAAAGTTTAATGAAGTATTTCCTATTTATAAACGGTGTTTTGTAAGACATTGTTTTATTTGGGAAGTGAAATAGATAATAGGTATTAAAACAAATATTTATTTAATTCATATAAGAATATTGAATTATTTACAATGAAATTATAGTAAATTAATAACTTTGACACGTAATTTCATTGTTATAACATTGATACACGTAGTTACATACACTACATAGAAAACTTGCATCTGTAATCAGACTGAAAAGATATGTTTCACATAAAGGCTATACTTAAGAAATAATCGATTACAGTTTACACTTAATATATTGTTCAGAATATTATTCAGCAACGAGTGAACACGAGTGGCACTGCACTTGACACAGTGTGACAAAGAATTAACAAAGTATGACATAAATTTGACACAGTGTGACCAAGAATTGACAAGATGTGACAAAGATTGACCAAAGTTTGATATAAATTTGACACAGTGTGACATAAATTGAACACAGTGTGTTATAGAATGAACACAGTATGGCATAAGTTTGCCACAGTGTGACAGTATGAACCCAGTGTGACGTAGAGGCACACCGCGTGACACAGTGTGACATGGAGCGGCACAGCGAGGCGCAGTGGCACTCGGCCACAGTCGCGGCGCCGACTGTTACAACATGGAATGTTTCTTGATGTGTCATTAAAGCAAGATTGATAAAATAGGAACGTTAATTAAAATTATTTCGTTCGGAATATTGCCGAAAACGTCCGGAAACGACGGGGAAAAGAGTGTGAGAAGAGTGAATGAATAATGAACCGAACAATATGTGAAGCATTCAAACTTACGGACTCTTAGAAATAATACACGACAAATACAAATATAAAGTATACAACAAATGGATCTACAGAATACAAAATTAGATGTATCATAAACCCAGCACCGTTATGTCTAATTACAATAGTTTACACAGATGCTATTTATTGCTATTCGTCATAACTGAAGATTACATCAAAGTCTTATAAGAATAATAGTACTTTTACTAATATGGCAAAGTTTTCAATGTAGCATTTGATAAAAAAAGGCCTAATTCCAATATCATATTAATCAATCAAGCTAGCTGAATTCATTTCACTCATACAAAAAAAAATTAAAGACTAGGTGGGCTTACAAAATTTTGAATCGTTTGTATTTGATGAATATGAGTAATAAAAAGTCAATGATAACTAAAAATAATGAAGTAATACTAATAATGTAACAGTAGTTATCGAAAATAGATTTACAGTTAACATTTAGTTGGCACCAAATTAGTCTGCTCCGGCGCAGTTCACCGTGCTGTCAATAAATCCGCTGTGACGTCACAGAACGTCACACAATCATTATACTAAGAATAAGGCACTTAGAGGCAAAATTTCAAACTCCAATAACTCCCTAAAGTATTTTGCTAGCTGCACCCACTCAATAAAATATTGCTTAGGTAGAGTCACATTGTTCACTTACACCCGACGTTATAATACGAATAAGTAAACATAATAGTTGCCAACGTAATTACCTAGTTCATGATTAACTATTAAACTTAACGTCTATTCATAATCTCGAAAATTCACAAGGACGGTGTAAGTCGACAAACCACGTTCTACAAGTACATAAGTAGTTTATTATCTGTCACATCACTATTACAATATCAATAGTTCGACAATAGAAAAATTGTAAAAATATCTCAACATTATCTAAATTATTAAAACAATAAATATTTTTTTTTATCAAAGCACAATAAGGCACTGTCACATCAAGATGTTATCACAATCTTAATTTTAAAATATATCATAAAATATTGTTTGTATATACCAAAATATAGAATACGATTTCCGATAGTCTCCATGAAAAGAATATGGGAAACCTAGTTCACGATTGATTGCGTTGCAACGCAACAACTTTCTGCTACGAAAGAAGGCTTGCACCCACCGCCCGTCACGTGACCTCCTCCACTAGTACCTAACGTCCATGACTAGCCATGCTGATACCCCTTCTCTACCGTATCTGATACTTGGCAGTTGTTGTCGTAGCTTTGTGTTGAACCAGTTGAAATACAAGTTAAAGTGCGAACATTAAAATGTTCGTTACAGAACCACAGAATTACTATTCAATTACATTACTTTATCATCATCTAACTACTTGTAAAACAGTACTTTACAATACACATAATGCCAAGTACAATTCAGGAATTGCGAGTAAAAGTGTTATTTAAATCCTGACATACAAAGATACCACACATATATCATAACGAAGAACACTTATTATACCCACACGATTTTGTATTCTCATCTCATTCGAATAAATGCAGAGACAGAGATAAAACCAATTCTGCATAATAGGCGAGCAGATATAAGTAAAGAATAGTGACACCGATGCGGAAAACGTAATTTTATTGATCAACAATAATATTAGTTCCGTCACACAACGACGAATAACTCAGACTTGCTATATCGGCGTCGATGAAATGCACAAATGCAAACCCCCTCGCGTTAAGTCAAATCCCCCCCCCCCAACAAGTTCCTGAATCCGCGCCGGGTCAGTGAACGTCCCCCGCATCGGTTCACAATTCTCATGGAAGCCATCGTACCGGTACTGAAAGTTTCTAACTATTCCTAAATCATAAGCACACATGAAATCCCACATCAGTCAATACACATGTTACGCTAGTAATTGTCATTTTCAAGTGAAATGTACACCATCGTTACCGTTTTATCACCGACACTGTTATAGCGGTCGACGTCTTATAGAGCGGTAAGTACGCTAAATTAAACATTTAATACCTAATTTGAAAGTGCGTGGCGCTTGTTTGGCGCCTACAGCCAGGTCAGAACGTTGTCCGGCTTGCTCGGCGTCGAGTTTATCAATGATTGCACGTCGTCCAATAGTATATCGCTTGCGAACTCGTTTAACTGAAAACATTTATATAATTTTATAATAAATAAAATTTAAGTGTCTGTTTGCTATGTTAAAATAACATATTTTTTTTACTATAAATCCAGGCAATTTTTTAAGCTATAGCATAGCTTTTATCGCGGCCTTTGAGCGCGGCGACGGAATCAAGAAATTCCGTAACGAAAATAAAACCTAACACCCCTCACTCCGCCTCCCATGTAGCTCGGCCGAGCGTTCGCTTAACGTATATGAATATGGTACGACTGTACGAAGCTCGCACGGATCAAAACGAGCTGCTCCGAAATGTAATGAAAAGAAAAAAAAAATACTGGATAAATAAGTCCCCCCGCGTGCCACACATTTTTTTTGGATATCTGTTTCAGTGAAGCAGCTGGACGGATTTTGATTTTGACGGGACTTTCACTGTCAGACAGCTGAGGATGTAAGCAGTAACGTAGGTTACTTTATATCATCACGCTAACGTTAATAGTGAAAGAGCAGTACTGCAATTTCACGCGGAGGTTTCACGGGCACAGCTATTCGTAATATTGTTACTAACAGATGGGGTCTATGACTCAGTGGTGACCGAGCAAATCGAGATATCAGTAAGGTTTAAGCAACATACACTCTCGGTCCATAGATAGGTGACCGTTTTCGAAATATGTCACACTCCTCCGTGTCTCAGAGAGGCACGTTAAGCCATCAGTCCTGCGCGAAATCACTCTCCGGTCGTGACGGATTTCCGTCCCATCGATTAATTGAGTCTACGCATATACTTGTTCACTTTTATATACAGGGTGTAATAGAAAGGTGTGATCAAATTACAGCAGCGGATAGGGTATGTTATCAGTATTGCACCTACCATGTGATATTACACAGTTATAGCATATTCTTTTTGTCAAAATTCAGTAGTGAAACTCCCCTGATACGGAATTCGATTGGATTATTATGGCACATAACTTTTTAAGTCATACTTTTTTTAGTTAATAACTTTTTCATTCAGAAATAAACGAAAATAATAAATATTTTTTTAGGGTACTCAGATTTTGATAAAATTAGGTATGTGTCATCATGGGCACATACCAACCCTTGAACATGACCACACCTTTCTGTTACATCCTGTATACTGTAGTAGTTAAATATTTACGGCAGCCAATCTCATCAAACACTAGCCAATTACGGCAGTCGCCAGTTATGAAGCCATAATTTATTGTTAAAATCATGACCAGTCATAATGAATCTACTTAAAAACTTTTTATTTTTTGATGAGTCATTTTGTGGAATATAAGGAAATGTTGTTGTTTGTTCGGCTACACTTTAGCGTCAATGTGTCATGCGCGTCATTGTTATTTTTACTTATATTATTAGTGGGACCACGATGACAACGTATGGCTGAATAGTTTTGCATAGTTAACTAACAGTTCGCATTGTTTACAATAAATATGTACAAATTAGGTCTAACCTGCTGTTATTTATCTTTGTTATTCTTTGTTTGAAAATTATATATTAAATCGTTATGATAACAAGTTAAACAATTATATAAACGTACTAGCTGACCTGCGCAACTTCGTCTGCGTAAATTTTCCCCGTTTTTGCAACATTTTTCACTGCTACTGCGCTCCTATTAGTCGTAGCGTGATGTTGATAAATGGGCTATCCAACAGTAAAATATTTTTTCAATTCGACCCAGTAGTTCCTGAGATTATCGCGTTCAAACAAGCAAACAAACTCTTCAGCTTTATAATATTAGTACAAATGTGTCATTCTCACTTTTTCTTAGCATTCCGACGGTTTTCATTGAAGGAATTAGGTGCTAAATACTTTTTATCTCCTCTGGGTAAGTAGGTACCTAGAAGAGGTAGACTACCAAGAACTGTTTTTTATGCCTCGCTTGGCAGCATTTCGTAAAAACATGACTCAGATATATTCGATAACCACTAGGTATTTACTGCATGCTGCATAGAAATGAACCGATGGCGACGACCTGGAGAAGGTAGCTGGGATGGAGTGTCTGGGTGTAATTTATCTACCTATACCATGTATAAATATATGGAAATATATGATTATGTTTATCAGTTGTAGGTGTTAGTACAAGCTATGCCTAATTTAGGATCACCTGGACGAGTGTGAGTTGTCCTAAGATATTTTTTATACTAATATTATAAAGCTGAGGTGTTTATTTGTTTGTTTCAACGCGATAATCTCAGGAACTACTGATTGGAAGTAAAAAATCTTTTACGGTTGGATAGCCCATTTATCGAGGAAGGCTATAGCCTATATAACATCACGCTACGATCAATAGGAGCGGAGCAGCAATGAAAAATGTAGCAAAAACGGGTAAAAATTACGCAGACGCAGTTGCGCGGTCAGCTAGTTATAGATATAACTGGATGCAGAAAGCGGAGGATCGGATCTTGTTGTATATCCAACAGTGGATCAGACCTCGATGCTGATGACATAGAAATCTATATCCATGGCCTTTAACTGACCTATTGATTTAGTTGTTAGTGACCCTGACTGCGAAGCCAGCGGTCGTGGATTTGAGTCCCACCTAGGATAAAACTTTGTGTGATAAGCATGATTGTTTAATCTGTGTGTGGGCGTAATTTTGACGATGTTTAAAATTTTCTATAATTTCTATAAGATGTTTAAAAATATATATACAAATGTCTGTTAGCCGTAGTATAGGCTCAGCCTAGTTGGACCGAAACTACTGGACCGATTTTGACCGGACTTTCACTGTTGATGTAAGGAGTAACTTAGGCTACTTTTTATCATCACGCTAACAGCACGCGGACGAAGTCGCAGGCACAGCTAGTACCTACATAAATTAATAAATAATGATATTATTACCTGTAAAGAAGGCACCAAATCGTCTGTAGAATCGAGGTTGTCGGCGAGCGTCATGTCATTAGAATCGAGATTCCCTCCCGACTCGCTAGTGCAGTCCATACGGTCGTCCATTCCCGACAGGAAGCCCTCGGGGGTATGAGGCATAGAGTACGAGTGGGGTACCCCCATACCCAGCCCGCTATCTGCTGACTCTTGCCTCTGGTGGTCCGACAGACCAGACAAGAATGGGTCTAAAGGCAACTCTGTGCTACCCACTCCACCCGTACTATTCGCCAGGGATGACACAATCGATGAAGATTGCCGCGCCATTAATTCTTGCTGGAATTATAAAACAATAATTTTATTAACTTCCTTTATACTTGATGCTGATTTAGTTCGTCGGATGGAGCCCCCCCCCCCTCCATCTCAATATCAAACTACCGAATTCTATAAAAAAAAAAGTATAAGTTCCTTAAATTTTGGGTTCTTCGTTTTACGCCCTTTCGTGTTACACCGAGGTGGAGCACGAGGAAGTACTCAAAAATTATATGTCCTAGTGCTCCAACTGATGATATTGTTGTAAACTCATTGAAAGAAGTCATAACATAACTGTTACCTCTATACTATAATTCTATTACAATTTTGAAGACAACATGCGTTTTTTAATCTAAGGTACGTTCGTGAGTTGTAGGTTGTGTAGGTTATCAACTAACTTTGCAAAAATCTTACTACTTTTATAAATGCGAAAGTTTGAATAGCTTAATTTTTACTTAGTAAACCGAATTTAGTTGAAATTTGATTTCTGGAATAGCACATAATTAATATAATGCTACTTTAAATCCCGAAAAAAAATGTGAAATATTCAAATGAACAAAGTCCTCACGACTTTCTTCATTTGAATATTTCACATTTTTTATAGCTAAAGATACTAGGTATATTATATTAAATTGAAATAAAATTGAGTGACCAATGACATCTATGGTGACTCTTTTTCAAAATTAATATGTATCTTGGTAGCAGGTACGTCACGGTACCTTAAATATTGACATTTCCGTATCACCCCGACCTTACAATATAATTATAGCAAAAACAAAGCTGAGTAGTTGATATTCAAAAATACAGGAAATAACCATGATATTTAGCAGTTAAATTATTTATAGGAAACAAAAATACAAAGACACACACAAGTTTGTTTTAAAAGGAATAACTTCTAGGTAGCAGACTAAAGAAAAAGTTAAAAAGTCAACTGTAACCTGTGTAGTTGATATTTGGAAATTTGAACATTCCAAATAATTGTAATAAATCTATGAACAGATATTTGATATTACATTTGTTACCAGCAATGTGGGTAGCCACATTATTGACAATCATGTTAACCCCTCCAGCTAAGCTAAATTGCTTGCGCTAGGAGTGGGTTCACGTCGATAGTATAATGAGTAGGATTGAACCCATCACCTTACTATTGCGAGTTCAATGCTTTAACCATTAGGCTACCGCCGCTTCGAATTAATCTAAATCTATAATTCTATACTAATATTGTAAAGAGGAAAGATTTGTATTTTTATATGCAACGAATAAACTTAAAAACGACTGGACCGCTTTCAAAAATTCTTTCATTGTTGTGAAGCTACACTATCCCCGGGTGACATAGACTACTTTTTGTCTCAGTATTCCCATGGGATAGGGAAATACGCGGTGAAACCACGAGACGTCCGCTAGTAAATAATAAATTGATTTATCACCTGGAGTCTAATCTCCTGCTGGCGTTGCTTTAGGCGCTCTCGCTCGAGCTGCAACGATTGCAGTCGAATCTTTTGTTGGCACGCCTGAAGCGACGCGTTTGCCCACACCCCCTCCGGCACGCCCGTGCCCGCCGCCGGTGTGCGCTGCAAGTGCTGTGCTGGAAACAGATACAAGAACAATCAAATATCTCACAATCATACACTTACAACTTAAACCTCTTTTAACAAGAATGGCTAACAGGTCATCCTTCATCAATTCATCCAGCGACATTCATTCTATAATATATGAATACTTACGTATCCTTGGATCGAACCAGGATGTTGTGCGAGCCGCATGATTTATAAAGTAGATCTCTCCTTCCGCCGTCGCGGCCTGCTCCCAACCCTCCGGCAGGGCCCCTAGTGGATCCGTCGTTGTGTTACTACTTGTACTCTTCGCTGCTGAAATCAATCAAACGTACGTAATCAGTACCTTTGAAATGTAACACTTGTCATTTATATAAAAACAACTTATGATTCTCTCAACAGCGACTAGTTGCAAGCCAGCACATTATGAACTAGGACGTACGCACACGTGATTAAGAATCAGGTGGACAACGGGAAGGTCGTCGAGAGCTTGTTCCAAGAAACAACGGCGCCAGACGATCGCGTTCAGCTTTGGCACACGCATCCAAAAGTGAATCACAGTCACATAGCGCGCGTCGCGTGGAGTAGCGGACACCTCACCCACCCTCGTGCCCACTTTATACACGCCTGTACGTACTACCGTCCAACGCAACAACCGATCATTCATAAATAATTCACGGGTAGGCGGCTAATTAATCGCCAATATCATTGCTATTAACGCCGCACTGCTCTACAAACCACTGGCATCATTTTATATTTGGTAGAGTTGTTTGTTGACGTAGGTTATCTGCGGTGCTTTGAGATATCCGAATCTGAAATATCTTGATGTCTACTTATCTATCTATTTTAAGTTAAGTTCCATTTCAATTAATTGAACCAGGACTTCGAATCCAGGATACGAATCCGACTTGCATGCCCCAAAAGGAACTTTTGATGAAAGATAGTTCTGCAATGGGTATCGTCTTGAAAACGCACAAATAAACAAATGGACACGACAGACTAAGCTATTTTCACATATGGTAAAATAGTTGCTAGTAGGTACGTAAGTATTAGATATAAGTAAGTAAGAAGAGTAGAAAGTTAAAGATCTGTACGAAAATTTAAGAAAAGAAAAAAATCTTGCATTGCGTATCTACCTAATCCTGTTCATGTGACCGGTCGTAAGCATAATGTACGTTATCGGTAGTTTCAATCTAGATAATTTCTTTATTAACTATGTTGCCTTTGTTGTCGGTGTAGTGTAATTAAACATTATTTACAATGATCATTACTCAACAGCGCCGGTGGGGGCGCGAGCGCTCGGCGACTAACCACGGTATTACGTTCGCGTTACGTTACGCCTGCCTACCGCTATGTTGTACTTTTACCTAGTAACTGCGAAACAGGGTGAGTAATTATAGTTATTCGACTACTTCATTGTTTTATACACAAACCAAAATAAACATAATGGCTGATTTCAATTTGCATTCAGCTTGAATAAAAAACCGCAGATCATGTTAAATCTAGGTAAGTACATGGACGCTTATTTCAAAACAAATTTCTTTTAGGCGGTTGCGTTATCACGACATAAGATTAAAGAGGAACGCGTTGTGAAAACATAATTATTTGTAATGTCACCTGATCTACATACTTAGATGTTTGTAGTGCGGCGAAGATAATGTTAGATGTAACAGTGTCACTTGCCTCTATGCGTGGCGCCGCCGTGCGCGACGCGGTGGCGTGCTGGCGCGCTAGCGCACTGCTTCAGAACGTGATCTGATACGTGAATAGGTCACGTACAAAGTAAACTATCATAACTTTAAAAATGAACTCATAAAGGTAAGCACGTGCACTAACTGCAGCGTGCAGCAGCAAGCGAAAATTTATGACGATGACACAAAAAAGCGAATGGTAATAAAATGCGAACAGGAAAAATCACTGTACGCTTTACATGTTTCATGTGATAAGACAAAGAAATAGGTAGTGAAGCGTACTGTGAGTTGCGTTGTGTAGTATTAGTATGGGTGTACCTATAGTGTAGAATAAGGCGGATGTGTCGCAAGCCGCTGAAAGGCGCGGGCGCCATGGCCGCCGCGATCGCTGGCGCCGCGACACCAATGTATTTTCCGAACACCTTTCAACGCTCGTCTCGCATCGACCGACGGAAACAACGCGTTAATTCCCGTCATAAAATCAGTTTTAGAATTCGGGTTATTTACTTGTTTTTATTTTTGTTCCATGATAATTTTAAACATGGCACTGTAGCCAATTAAATCACGTGAAATCTGGAGCCATGCTAGAAAACGATGAAATCCTACTGTCCTTCAAATATTACTTATGTAATTAGCAGCTAGTAATTCAATACAACAGTAAGTAGTTAGCAAAAACGTCGCGGTATTTAGCATATGATTTATCACGAAAGACGTAGGTAAGTCACGATTGTAAATGGGTATTTTATAGGCCAAAATGTCAATGACAGTTTCTTTAGCATTGAATTGATTTTTTCGTTTATCATTTAAGAGTTCCTTTATTTAAGTAATTTGGTAGAGTACTGGCGTTATAAGATATAGTTTCAGAAAAATATGTATTTATTGAGTACTTAGAAATCCAGAGGGAGTCCTAAATGAGAAAAGTGACCTAAAGATCATGAGTTACATGAATTGTGAAATGAATGAATAGAAGTCCTGCGAGAGTTTTGATCTGGTTTTCCAGAAACTAGTTACCCAGGTTCTGTAGGTAGGTGTATATTGTAGGTAGGTAGGTACTTACCTACTTAATTTCTCAACGATAGGCACTAAAATAGGCAACCAGGCGCAACTATCTCAAATAATATAATCACGATACGTACCTACCTACTGGCTAGTTTCAATATCGTACAGTTTTAGCTACCTAATTAGATTTAAACTATGGTAATTATCCTTAAATGTGGTAAGCGTTACAATAATAAAGCACATAGTGTTATGGAAATACCGTAGACGTCATTGTGCTCCATGAATCGAGTGTTACCAGATAAAGTTTAACTCAGAAGTAGGTACCTACCTAAGTAGTTCGTATTCATGTACTACCTATGTCATTTAATTTGTATTAGCATTGTTTAGTTATTGAATTGTTTACTGCGTAACAACTATTCTTTGGAAATTAGCTGTTTATTTGCTGTATTTTTCCTTGTCCATGGCAGTAGGTATTATTGCTTCATAAAGCATTATAACTTTGAATAACTGTATAAGGTATGATTGAGTTTGATTGAAGGAAAAATTAAATATGTATAGACATGGGAAGTACTTATTTGATAAATGAGTATTTCCCTGGAATACATAGCACAATATTTAATTATGATATAAGGACATGGACGACCCCTTAACTCCTCTAATACAATGTCTAAAATTAAAATATGAGCAAGCTAACAAGTATGCAGTAGGCCTGTTCTCTTTCTTTATAACGAAATATCTACCTAGCTTAAAGTAATCGGATATCGTCATGTGATAAATTCTGTACCTACTAATGTTATATTGTCTGTTAATAGGTAAAAAACGTAACTTTAAGGCAAGAAAGCTTAAAAAAAGACTAAGATAGTCGAAAACAGATAACAAAAGATAAACGAAGTGGGAAGAAACTCTATAACTACTTAGGTTACTCGTAAATAAAAATAGTACCTAGGTGGTACTATTTTTATATACGAGTAGGTAGTTATTGTAAGTTCTGAGCACCAAAATAACACTTAAACACAAAAAGGATAGGATAAATAGAGAATTAGGTAAGTTCTAATGAATTTTGAAGGCAATATAGACCTATGGTTATTGGTACCGTAATATCTATAGATACGAGGTGCGAAAGTTAATTATTTGTTATTTTTTGTTGGTGTTTAAGTAACAGTGACTTAAAGATACCTGGTGTGGGAGGAGTGCTGGTAATGGTCTGTTGGGGTGAGGGAGCTTGCGTCAGCAACGCTTCGCTGCTTTGGTGCTGCACGGCGTTCGCTACCGACTGTGCCGCTAGCGTCTTGCGAGGATCGTCCCATGTCGTTGTCTTTGTTATGTGACTGAAAATAAAGCAAACATCGTTAGTAACCTATATCATAAGGTATCCATTATGACACAAAGCCATGGGTACGGATAAGTGGTTTTACCTGTACCTACCTATCAACATCATAGATAAGATAGATACGCAACTTCAGTCTAAACTTGAAGGTTACGGATCCAGGAGGGAGGCTTTAGAAGACCCTGCAATGTTCCATAGTAGATATAATAATATAATATAATATAATATCTTGGGACAACTTACACAACGCTATCTGATCCCAAACTAAGCAGAGCTTGTACTATGGAAACCAGACAACTGATAAACATACTTATATATTTCTAAATACATACATGTTATAGATAAATAACACCCAGACACAGAATAAACCATCGTGCTCATCACACAAAGTTTTATCCTGGGTGGGGATCGAACCCACGACCTCTTGCGTAGCAGTCGGATACACTCCCACCGCGCCACAGAGGCAGTCAAATTTATATGAGTTTACCTTGTTAACAACTAAATACCCTCGCGGGGTCAAGTCACCGCAAACTAAAATCCTGGAAGCTCAGCGTGACGAACCGCCAGTAACAACGGGTTCAACCAAAAATATATATGGTAGAATTGTGCATTTCTTATGATAAATGTTATCTTTAGGTTTGTGAGGTATTGAATGAACAGCGTAGAGATTGAACTACTCAGAGCAAAACGTGAAAAAAAACGTACGTAAATTATTGACGTAATTTATACAACAATTCTAAAGAAAGGCAAAAACAGCACACTCGACAAGAAAGACTGATTTAAACAGGAAACATCTAGTAGGAGCGGCAAGATGGGTAGCGAAAACAATCTCGTTATCTAGTTGAACAAAAAATAAGTTAAGAGTCATACAAATTTCAATATACCTACGTTTTGAAACAAGATAAAATAAATTGTAATAGAAAATATATTTTCCGAACAAAGAAATTACTTGTAAAGAGTAAACATTCATTATAAACCCGTTAGCAACATCGGCATCGTGTGAGCCAAATCTTCCCACTTAGCGGTCGATGTGACCAATTTGTAGACAAAACCGGACACGCGGAGTGTGCGAGTGCGACCCAGTGAATAGCCACCGCCATGATGAATGACTCTTTTACTTTCTTTACATTGAAAGTAGGCACTCATCATATTCGTGATTGTGTCATATTTTGGCGGCTGCATAAATACTTTCTGCTGAACGGTTTTTGATATTACTTATTATGTTTTTACTAAGTCCAGTCTGGCGAAATTTTAGCAAGTATCTACTTGAAATTGTAGGCTGTCAGCGGAGTTAGAAAAAAAAATAGCAAGTGCATTGGAAAGTAGATGGAGGGCATTACCACGACTAATCGATTTGCACGGAACGGTAATGAACTTGGCCGCGCTATCAGCTGTTGGCGATGTCACGCCAGGCACCTGTACGTGGCACGCCCGCAGCGCACCTGCATACTACTTATCAACTAAATTTAATTCCTCATTATTTCCAGAACTATGTTTAACCTTTACAGACAACGTCAGCTGGACAATACTGACCAAACTAGCTAAATGGCTATAATATAATTTAATGTTTTACAGACATTAGAGAAGACATTCAGGGCTGTTATTGCACCCAGCGAATGTGATATTATTTGAAAACTGGTTGGAAGTAGGTTTAAGCATTTCTTTCAAGTTATAACCATGGTAAACTTCGTGGTGAAACCGACTTACCTATGTATTAGGCATGGAAAAGATACATTAATGAATAACTGAATGAGACAGATACATTCCTAGATACCTATGTATAGGACAATATAAAGAACGTTATGTTATATTTCTATGACTGCTACAATAATATTGTTGTCACAGTTTACTTGACATTACCGAGTATTGCGTAAGACATGGTTTATCTAACTTCAATGGTAATGTTCAATGACTCATTATACCAAGTTAGTTGAATACAGGTAAAGCCATTGTTTTCTCTTAGGTAGATATAACTACCTACTATAATATGAATTATGTTATCTACTTTTCTCTTCAAAAAGGCGTATGTGTGTTTCACACGGCCTTTTGAATACATAGGTTCATAATACTTTACACAAAATTGAATAAGATTTTGGCTAGTTTTTAGCGACAAGACCGAAGTGCTTTTTTGGTACCTCCAAGGTACCTAATAGTAGTATCTATCTAAGTATTCTGAAAAGCATAATATTTAAAGCAACGATTAAGTACTTAGTAGATAGGTGGGTATCTAATCTACGTGAGGGTAGTCTAATAAAACTTATTTAAGATTTGATATATATGTTCCTACGATAATAAATTAAGAAAATCAAGTTTGTCTGTAATTGTATCAACCCTATCTAATAAAATCATAAGCAAAAACTATCTATCAGTTAATCGGTATACCTACCTAAGTATATCTGTGTTATCTTGATAGGGATGCCTGACGAAACTCTCACAATCAGCAGTGTATTGTGATTAGGTACTTCCCACCTAATAGCATAAGCACTGGTAAGATTATTGGGTGGGAAAGTATTTGGAACAGAAAATTATAAAATAAGTATTTTGATAAATATACCTAAAGGTTTCTGGGTGTAAGTTGCATAAATAATAATAAATATCACAGGTAGGTAATATATGATGCCCTTGAATGTGGTGAATGCATCAAACAACTTGAAGTGTAGGCAAGTATGAAGCGACGCGGGTGTGTAATTACAGCATAGCCTGCGTCTGCGGGGTGAGGGAGTGTGTTTGCTGTGAAGGGAGGCGGGAGGGGATGGATCGTGTTGCATAATACCAACCAAACAGTTCTGTATTAGCTACCGAATGCGCGACAAGCAACGATCCACCCGCGATCCGTTTATCCTCAATCTCAGAAGATAGGACACGTAATCAACGATTCTCAGAACATTAATTACTTACCCATATATATATACCTATCTACTCACTTACCTATACATATTAGAGAAATTGGCAACACGATTGAACACCTTGTTAATTATTAGTCACATTAATAAGATAGCAGCCGTTGTACCTACCTACACACAATACCTACAACTAGGAACACTTTACACTGTTGTTATTAAATATTAGTCACACTAAACATTTAGGTAGGTAAGCACCTACCTATATGAATTTAAAAGAGGTTTTAAAATAGGCATTATTTTAAATATAAAAACAAAACTGAGTTGAGAAAGTGTTATGCGTTCGGACTTTATATCCTCCGTTAAAGTGCAGGCTATATTTATGAAGAGAAAGTAGGTATGTAGTATCTGAGTTAAAGTATTATTTCATCTTTGACTAACGATTGTCACTCAATGTATTAGTTATAGATATTGTAATTTGTATCACTGTTTTTAATAACGCTACATTTGAATCCTTTCAAGCGGCCTCAGGTGAAAATTTAGTACCAGTTTAACCAATAAAGTAAAAGTAAAAATACCTAACTAATCCGCTTCAATAACGCAACAAGCTCGTCAGTGGCAGAGGCAGATAAGTATGACATACGCACAAAGCCTAGCAAAATTAGAATTTAAATACCTAGTAGTCGCAAGCGAACAATCGCCATAATGACAAGGAGCTTAAGAAATAGCACGCCATTTCTCTCGCGTGAAGGCCTTCTACTCTTGCACAACTCAACCGGTGTTGGTCTCTTACGATAGGTAACAACGAACGACGCCTGTCGGCCTACTGTCAAATATGAATGTTATCGAGATGAAAAGTCGAGTCAACATTTAACCAGTTGCATTATAATAACACTTGATTTGTAAGTAGGTGGGTACCCGCGACAACAAGTATGTAGGTATTCAACAAAAGATTGCAAGCATAAGAGCAGTTGAGATTTGAATGAGACCCCAATATTCAAACTTGATTTTAACCAATTCCCAAACTTATTTTGAGAGGACGCTCCGCTGTGACAGTGTAACTAATTAGGAACGTGGATGGGTACAGATGAGAGACTTGCGTTTAAAAGAACAAAAATATATGTTTTGCCACTAACCTACACAAACCACGGATCGCAAACAAAGTATGACTCGTAAACAGCTTCGCGAGCACAATATGACGAATTCGGTGAAATGCCTCGTGTTTCAATTAAACGGAAAATAAAGTTGGCATCGCGTCCGTCGACGTAACATAAACATTAAAATAACTATGATGGTTGAGTAGCAGCTCGCAAAATCTCATTCAGATGCCAATACATTATCGTAACTACCTATATACCAATAGGTATGATCACAGGAACAGACAGGCTACTTTGAAAGTAATGGGTTAGGTTCATGTGGACCATCTGGGATTGCAAATTAAGTCGACCTTTTTTAAACTATTACAAAGCTCCATCTTTTACCTAACACTCAAAATTAATCTATAGTAAGACTAAAAAATAAAACTTTAACCCCCTTACTAGATAAGAGTTATAGCTACGTCTTTTATTAAGAGGTAAAGTTTGTGAGTTTGCAGGGGGGTAATCTCTGGATCTACTGAATTGATATTGAAATATTTTACTAATAGCAAGGCACCTTATTTGTGAGTGTCATAGGCTTAACGAAGTGGGCACGGGTCACTTATTCAGAGCATTTTGAGTAGCGGATGGTCTGTTTTATTCCATTTAGTTTTGAAAATGGAAACAATTGGATAAATAAGCAGACATTTTACGTCTGCTAATTTATCAGGACTAATGGAGTTAGTGTTTTATTTTTTAGCTATGGACAGTCCTAGTATTGATTCTTAGGATTAATATTACTATTATTTGAAAGATTAAATAAGCATAGGTACCTACTACCGAAGTATTAAATTAAATCAAAGGGAGCTGATCTCAAATATAATTACGTATGGCCCGCATCGGTTAAGTTACAATTGAAACCACTTTAATTTAGATGATAAGAAGATGTAACGATCGAAAGACTGTATCTCTACAAGAAGCATCTTTGTGTGTTTGTGTAAGTATGCTATATAAAACGATGCTGTGGTTGCACCGGAAACGCGTCATATCGGACGTACACATCCTCGTTTTGTGCGCAGTTTTCCCACTTCTGCACTAACACAGAAAACAATAGACCAGCCTCGCATCGATCAAGCAGCAAGTAACCAACAACCGAACCGGTCGAAAATCGAGACTCCAGTTATACCTATAGATCATCTAACTAAACTGTTAAAATTTGAAATGTTTCGTTAAATACTGTGGTTAAACGCTGATTTTGTAGGTACTTATTTTCCATTTGAACACTTCTGTAAATTGTTTCTGTAAACTTATTAAAACAAAAATATATAGATAACCTATCCTATACCTAGATATATTTTTATTTTAATAAATATAAAAACCGGCCAAATGCGAGTCGAACTCGCGCACAAAGGGATCCGTACTATAATCAATACAACTTTAGACACTAAGTATACCTATTATAATCACGTTTGTTGTATGGGAGCCCCATTTAATTTTATTTCATTTAAAGCTATCAACGGTTCATGAGATAAAGTCTGGTGAGAGAAAGACGGACAGTGGAGTCTTGGTAATAGGGTCCCGTTTTTACCCATTGGGTACGGAACCCTTAAAATTAATTGATCTTCGTTTTTGTTAATGTCGCAAAAACTAGAAAACTGTACGATCTACTGGCATATTTTAGAAAATTAGGAAAATCCCGAAATGATAGCCAAAAACCTCAAAAATTTAATGGGCAATTTTGATTAGGAATTGACACTTACCGTACCTAGGTAGGTCTCTACATCCTATTGTGGATGTTTCGAAGTTCGCCGGGCAAATAGTTAAAGATACCTGTATATCGTTGATGGGTACCTACCTACCAAATTAATAATAAATATGCTATTAACCTGATCGGTTTGAAAATTTTTATAACTTTAAAATGTCGACTTATTTGCATACGAGTTCAAAATATTCTTTTATTAAGTATGGAACACCATTTTTTTAATAAATAGGTACGTGAAGCGGAAACTTTGTTTCCATTTTCTCACGGAGGAACGTGAGATCATTCCTAGTTTATCTGGAGAAGTGCAGAAAGTTATCTAAACCTACATAATATTTTGACGGCTCCTACGTGTGTGTGTCGTAACTCAAAGCATGCAATTTTCCAGTAGAGCCATTTTCGTACTAGCATTTGTGTGGGAGCATTGAATGATATAATGAATGTATGGCAGAGGTGAAGGGTTAAAACTTTTCAAAGGTAACTCGATACAAGTACCTATGTCTAGCTGGACATGGTTCTTTGTACCTTTAATAATATGTAACTAGGATCCAAAGGGAAACCGAAAGTGGTGTTCTAAGGACCCTCCGCCACTGATGTATGGTACCTATGGTAGTGTTGTCAAAAACTGATTTCCGGCTTTATCTCGATCTATCGTCGATTTGTTTTACAAAAAGTTAAGTAGTTTAAATTAAATAGGAAATTGATGATTTTAGTCGATTTTTGGCAGTTTAAATATTTATTCGGTCTTATCGATTTCTTATCACATGTTAAAAATATGAAAAATTACTACTTTGGAAGTCATTCATTTAATACTTTCAACTGAAATTATTTTTAACATGATCAAATATAGTCTTTGAGTTATCATTACCGAAAAACTGCACTTCTCAACAAAAGGATGCAAGTACAACACACGCTCCTATGTTGTTGCACTTTTTCACATCTGGTTTTTTCTTATGTTGATTATTAACAAAATAAGAGCTCCGGTTCGACGTTTCCTGACGACGTGTCAACTAACTTTAACTTTGTACAAACGTAGGTATAACACAAACTCGAAAATTGTATTACCTATCATAAAACTTAAGAATACATAGTTATTTTTGCAATAGAAACAATATGTTACAAGTATATTAGTAACAAATATAGCCAACAGCAAACGTAACCAAATTAGGCCCTTTGAGAAGCTACTCGCTTGATCGAATCTACCTAATTTAAATTAAAACCCATCCAATCTCACGTAGAGGAGGGGATCTTGGCAAATATCACCTTTTTTCGCTCAAAGGAGATGCGATATCTACTTTTCATCTATCACATACGTTGCAGAGCACCGGCATGAGGTTCATAGTACACCACCTGCACCAGCGCATAAATTACAACCCTCACGGATTGTCACACGTCGAGGCACTGAGCTTCTGTGTGCAATTGATACGGGTTTAGAGTGTTTAAATCAGAGCGAGGTTAAAAATTACACGGATATGTTTGTTCCTGTCGTCACTATTGACATCGTAATGAGTCTCCGTTAACTGAACCGGAATTATAAATTGTAGTAGATCCTGCTAAAGTATTTTTTCTCACTGTGATTTTAAGTAAGACTACGTTAATATATAGAATACTAATCTATACTTATAATAATCTTAAATAAAATAATTACTTAGCATTTTTTTTCATGAAAATATGCATAATCGCCTCACGTAATTAATAGAAGCGTAGGGGGCTTCGGCATACGGAATGCACTCTATAGGTACATCGATAGATTGTGTGTACTAAGTAATTCCTCAGTACCTAAGCAAGAACAGCTTCAACGGTTAAGTATGTACATATTTGTAGTAACGGTAATTACCTACATGTTTATTTACCCTAAAACAAACTGAGTAAAATATCTGATATTATATAGGTGAGTACCTACTAGTGAAGTATCGATATCTATACATGATATTCAGAATCTAAAACATAATCTTAAACTGTTGTAAAACACAGACGTACGTACAGTGACAGGTGTACGTACTTATCTACCTAACTAACCCGATAGTCTAGAACAGACTGTGTCTGAAGGTGTGTTTTATTTCATTTTACCAAGTAAAGTGTAGCGAACTACTTTCCACATTGACTAGAATTTAAATAAATAACAACTAAGTAGCTTCGCTTCACAAATTGAGAAAACAACCGAAGTGCAACAATCAGCACCTCATGTGGAAATCGTGGAATATCGACATAATATTGACATGCAAATGGTTTCTTTGTAGTGGTAATGCAATAGATGGTAGCATAAACAGTAGGTATGTATGTGTACCGTTAACCGAAGTGTGTCGTTTCGTCAACAAAGCGTCTGTTGGCAAACATTGTTCTAATGTTACTGATCAATATCTGTGTAAATAAAACAGCGCTAATAATGTGATTACGGTACCTATAGTTACACACGTGCTATTAGTAAAAACAAATCACTGTTATAAATACCTAAATAAAATAAGGAGGTAGGTAGGTATATACCCAGTTTTTTATTAAATACCTATCTACCTACTGTAATTAAAATTATAAGTTACTAGCCGTCCGCCCCCTCTTTACACGGGTATAATAGTTTATACAAAGCTTGTCCTGAGAATAACGAACACAATAAAAAAAAGAATTGTGAATATATTTCAGGACTTAATTGCCTGAATTATTTAAAGGACCTAACCTTTTATTTACCCGACGTTTCAACAGAATCGCACCGATTGTGGTCACAGGTCGACTGTGAAGTCGGGGTAGGTAATTCGGTTTTGTCATAGGTTTGAACTTAATTAAGGTACCTACTACATACCTACCTTTTACTCGTTTCGAATGAAATATACCTAAGTAGGTACCAATTTTATTACTTTACCTAAGACTTGCTAGATATTACCTAAACACTAGCTGACCCGTGCAACTTCGTCTGCGTCATTTTTCCCGGCTTTTCACAACATTTTTCATTTTCGGTCCTATTGGTCATAGTGTGATGTGAAGGTCACAGGGGCACGTGCCCGATGGTTTTGGGGCACCCACCCTTTCGTCGTGCGTGCAACTCACACTTGGCCGGGCAAAACTAAATGCACCCCTACTGCTATTTAGCTCTCATGCCCCCCAATATCCTCTCATACCAATCAAATCCTGGATCCGCCCCTTACTGGTCCCACCAACGACGAATAGCGATTTTATTATCGCTCAAGAAATGTGAGAGAGAGATCGCGTAAGTGTAAACAAAAGAGTTACAGTAAAGAGCGAGTAGGTACTCGCCGGCAGTGTGAACGGTCAGCGATCAACTATTAATATCTGTATCTTTCTTGTTTACACGGGATCTACCTACATACGTCGGTATATATGTTTCTTGAACGATAATATCGCTACTCGCTTTCTCGCTGTTGGTGAGTCAAGTGCCTTAGGTCTTACATTAGGTCTAATATTCTAGTCAAATTGCATCATAGATTTTCGTGGCTGATTTTACCTAGTTAAAATAAAAAAAAAAAAAAAAAAATTAAGGTTTGCAAGAATCTGACAGATAACTAAATTGAACCAATTCTAAGCGTGACTCATTCATTCACACATTTCACATAGATAGGTACCTACCTAACCAGTTGTAACCAGAAAAATGCATTTAAGTAAGATAACAAAACGATGTAGTGGTAGGGTAGTAAGTAGGTAGCGCCATTTAATGTTGGTGGGTAGGTAGGTAAGTAGGTACTTATTGAATATACCTACTCAATATTTACGATGAAAAATAACGTGTTACCTACATATTATATAGATACACAGATTCTAATTAGGATTTGCCGCATTATTATATAGTTCGACGCGACATTATCCACGGCTTCCATACGATGGATCGTAGTTTTTCACTGAGAACAACATGGCGGAGACGGCATTCTAAATTTGAATCTCGGACGAGTCGGCGCTCGCGTACGTAAATAAACGCACACACGAATAATCAGTAACACTATACAAGCGTTAGAGCAACGTGTAAACCACTACATCACAGAAATGGACAGGCCTACACAACAGTTAATTAAAATAATACCTACTTAATGTTTCTACGCTCAATTTGGGACGCAATGTTCCAAAGACCTGCAGGCACTGATTTCTTGTCCATGCATACGCTCAACAATCAGCAGTGATAATGTCATACTGTCTACGCCGTACTACCTACACTGCCGAGCGCGCAATATACTCACACTAACAGAAGAGAACGAAAACGCACTAGTGACGCATCGACTTCCGGCCGATGATTTTATTATAGGATCTACTGTTCCAGCCAAAACGTATAACGTATTTTCCTTAGCCGAAATTAATGAATTATCACAGTATCGTCACCAATTTCTTAGAATTGTTTGCCGTCTTTGAACATTGAAAATTATCATTTAGACCTTATTGTAAAATTAGATCAAGGAGACCAATTTAATGTAAAATCTGAAATTCAAATTTTTCTGAATTTTAGTACGTAGACCGTGCAAAAATGAGAAGTAGAAAGCGATGTCATTGACTATGCTGGCATGTCATAAAGTGATTGACATTTGAGCTACTGGTGGAAAATAACCTGACCCCAGTGCCTGTTACTTCGGCAATTTACAGAAACAGTAGTAGTCCTTAAAAAGACCCGCTAACTAACAATGGTTGACTAGAAACAGATTTGAGCCCTACTGCAACTTATTCTTTTTCCCATCAAACATAAACGGTTTATAAAGTAACAAGTAGTACCTACTTTATTTGTAAGAAAACAATCAATAGGTAATTAAATTAGGAAATTTCAGATTCGATAGTGTTCAATTTATTGCCCTTGTAAAATAAATCATGATTCGCATCATAATGTCTACATATGTTTAGGCGTTGATGTAGTAATAGACATGTGTTGGTGCGTACGCACTCACGCACGCACAACAGTGCAGGCGGCTGGGCGCGGCGCGCGGCGGCAACCGGACCCGTCGGCCTTGCCGCTCGGTGGCCTGCCTCTCGCTGCCAGAAGTTAACAACGTGTTTTTTCATCTAGGTTTAGAAAGTAAAGAGATAATACGCGCCGTCCGCCTTATCTGAGAATATTGTGAACACAGAAATGATATGTCATTTCTTTGAGTGTGCGTATACATGCAATTTAAGAGAACCTACGAAGTTTTCTTAAATTTATAATTAATACTCTCAAATTAATAAAAGCAAATTCAAAGATGAAGGCATTCTGCCTGTCTTGAAACCGTCTAAAATTAAACCTTCTGTGCGTTATGGATTAGAATGACAATTGACAGCACAAATTAAACCTTACAATTTTTATATAATAATTATTAGTGGAATAAAAACAAGTAATATTTATGAAACACGGATAACAGTATCGTGACCCGACTACGAATCAAGTTGAGTCAGTTAGGTAGGTAGAGGCTGCTATTGAGACAGCATCCGGGTCAAAGGCACTTCTTCAAGGCAAGCTTTATCTCAACTCCTAAAAAAACCCAGAAAAGATATCCATATGACTTTTTTAACAATAGGTCGGAGGGGACGTAGGAACAAAAAAAATAGGCACCGTACATTAACAGTATAACATTATAATATATAAAGCAGAATCACAGAAGACAACGTAAAAGCGTTATCAAACAATGAAGGTGAAAAAAGATAGAGCAGTCATAATGAAGTTATTTCTAAAAGCCATAAAATATTTCGCAAAATTGCTCATAAAAGTCGCTTTTAGAAATAGACTGCCGCAACTAACAGTGTCGAATGTGCCAAATCTCATTTTTTTTTTATTGTTTCATATGTAAGGAACTATATTGCAGTATCAAATGAAAATAAGAAATATATAATTATTTAGTCGAGTTTTCAATCGAGTAGAAGCATGATGGAATATGTCATGTTCGATACTGTTCTCAAGCAGATGAAACTATAAAAACGAAATTATAGTGTCGAAACTATCACTTTCGATACTTACAGATTTGTTGATCTTTTTTAAACCTTGAACACTAAGGAATCAACCACGTTCGATACTTTTTTTTTTTTCTTCTAAACCTTACATACTATCGAAACTGCCACTTTCGATAATATTCTATTTGTTACTAACAAGGTTTATCATAGAATAAATGAAGAAGAAAAACGTATAAAAAGGTATTTACTTTTGAGGCGTTACTTTTATTATATTATTTTTAGTCACCATTGTAAGACAAAATGAAACTTCAAATTGCTGTCCTGTAAAGTATACTATTAGCAGATACCTACGATACTGGACGTTGCGGCAGTCGACTATTTTGTTAGGTAAGTCGGTATCTAAGTCCTATTAATACTAATGTAAGCATAATCGCTTTTTACCCGACTGCAAGGAAGGGTTATGTTTTTCGCGCGTATCTCTTATGTAGTATATTTTATGTAAAATTCTTTATTAGGTATCTCATATTTTTCAAACTATAAGACGGATTTAAACACGGATTAAGACGTCGTTAGATTTGTCTTGATTGCCCAAGCGTTCTTAAAAAAGAGACGTTTGAAAAAAACAAACATGGCGTCTGTGAGATGTCAAAAACAAGAGGTGTGAAAAATAGTTTTTTTGAATACAATATGGGTATCAAATTAAAGGGCTCATCGTAAACATTTCAGAAAGGAAAAACATGATTATGACTGTTTTACTAAAAAAGTAAACTAACAACCATTCTTTTTCAATTTTCAATATTTGGCAATAGCTGTGATAAAAGTTAGTACGTCTAACTTTTATCAATTACTAAATAAATGGGAAATGTTTACATAGTACTAATGCCGTTAAACCATTTTTTTTATTTTTGTCTGTCTGTTTATTGCGGCTTATATCCAAAATAGTGGGACTGATTTCGACGGGACTTGCAAAAACATCTAAATTAGTGATTTTAGTCATTTTGTATGCGTTTTAACAATCTTCAATTTTAAATTGTACAAAATTCACCAGGTCATCTAGTATCAAGATACTACAAAAAACGACAATAATGGTAAATGCCTTAAAGCACCTCTTTGTCCCACCGAATATAAAAAATAACCAAAAACTTGTAGCAACCGTAGTGCCAAATAGTCATTGCAAAGTAAATAATTATGTAATATAATCAGGCAATTATACTCTCACATAATAGTCGATTACCCATGTACAATGTTAATGTTTAGATATACCTATACTATACCGTAATTCATTTATGAACTTACACCCGCAATATTTCAAGCGTTCCCAAACGGAGCGCAACTACTAATTGTATGTACCGTGCGGCATTGTGCGGTTATTAAGTCGAACTGAGTCACTAGGAGTCATGTGGTGGAGAGCGAGAGCTGTACCCTATAATTAGACGTTAATCAGCGAAAAAGGCAGAACACAGAGCATGTGTCCGGCGCCAACGGAAGCCAGTCTGGCACGAATTATTCATTGTGCAGTAGGTACGCACAATCCATTCATATGGCCAACGCTAGCCAGGTCGGGGATAGTGCGCTCATTCACCGGTGGACGCGCAGGAAGTTCTAATGGTCGCGTTCGACATTCTCTCGCTGCTGCTGCACCGGAACTTCATATAGGCAGGAACTAAACAGTTAACGTACCTACTGGACAGAACAGTCTTTTAAATACGATTTATGTTCTATTATACCTAACTACATACTTTCATTATAAGTTTGCAATTTTAATTACTTATTCATATTTAAGATATATTTAGATTCATATAATTTAGTAGTAATAGTATTTTCTAAAATTTATCTCGTTCGTGCAAGTCCGTAGCATCACAGCATCGAGGCTACTGTCCTGCACCGGTCGCCACGGCGGCGGTCGCGGACTTTGGACCCGACTGTGTTTGTATATGCATCCCGTTCGCTCCCTCATAACACTGCAACATCTCGCTCGAGACTCATCATTCCTATCTATCATACAATTGTCGCATTACCTCATCGAGAGGTCCGAGATGCGATATGAATTACAGATTTTTATGCTATCGATGTGAATACCACACAGACTTGCCTAACCATTAGGTTACAATGGAAACCATTCATCAGTAAAAGAACGTTCAAAATATAGATTCCCTCCGAAAAAAACCAAAAACTTAGATGCTCGTCTTGAGTGGAAGACGTTTAAAAAAACAATACTTATCCCTAACGATATTTTGCAAAGTTGAGGCCAGTCACACTATGTACCTAATGTCGTGGACAGGATGAAAAGGATCATTTCCCACACGCAAGCGAAGTTGAAACGAGCGTATCGGCGGCGCTGCGAAGCGGCCCGCCTCGAGGCAAGTAGCTTGTACCTGGCTACTAAATGACTTAGCGGTCCTTGAACCCTCCTTCGCTACATTCAACGTCATTGATGCAACAGGATAAAACCGACCAGCAGCAGGTAGATGATTTTCATTCAACGGCGATTAAGACGGGTTTTTACAAACTATGCCTTTTTTATTGAATCTATCGTATTAACACAAAATTCTTCGCCAATGATATTTTTGTAATGTCAAACGATTAGCATCTAGCGGAATAAAGATGATAATTTCCGTAAAGCTGTCCGATTAGATTTACATGACCAGTTTTAACATTGGCTTACAAGTTTGGTTATACGAGATTTTAATATCCGAATAACAATCAAATTCGGCGGAGAATGGATCTCGGTTGGTACAACGTTTGTGAGACCAAATCGAAGTTAAATTTTATAATAAAATCTAGGACAATCGAATATTCTGAACAAAGCGCATTCTTTAATTACGTAATGCTAAAGGAGAGAAGGGAACGCAGGCACCTCGCCCTCAAGATGTAAAATGTCACTACTGCTGATTTACATAATATTCGTGCCAGTTACGATTGTTTGACGAATCAAGGTCGAAATGTGAAATTGCAAAAATAGTTACATGATGAACAGAGCCAATAAAACCCCGAGGCTACGCATTGCGACTTTTGGAGACCTTTTGGGAAACCTAGTTGTACATTTTAATGTAAGTATAAAAAATAACATCAAATAACATCATTAGATTAAGACATTCGTCCGATATACAGAGGCTTAAGTTTTTTTTATCAATAAAACCACTAGGGTGACAAGCATGATTAAAGACGTTTATTTGTTACCGACCCTACATTTGAGAGTAAGGTAGGCTAATACCGGTAGAATAACTTATCATTCGCTGACTTACATTAGCACATTAAATACCCACATTTATTACGTAGGAACATTCAGTCAACAAAAGTATCGGTATCGGGAATGGATGATTAGTTTATGGTTCGAAATTCAACTTTGTTTTTGTTAGCTTGGCACGACTGTTTTCCATTTTGGCGCGAAGTTTGAGTTGCATCTGTTATTTATATTAAATACATACATCTTTAAATTGCGAATTTCATAATGGACAAAAGTATCAAACAAAGAGTTTGTTTTAACTTTTTCATCGCCAATGGAATGTCGTGTTCGGAGTGTTTATAAGATGAACAAATCGTTTAAAAGCGGTCGAGATGTGATTGAAGATTTGCCTTGCTCTGGTAAGCCATCAACATCTTCACCTAAATTGAATATCGCAAAATTGAACGATATAGTGACTCAAAATCTTCATTTAAGTTTGAGAGAGATAGCCGCTGAACTTTCTGTGTCTCAAGAGTCGATACGTATCATTTTAAATAATTAATTGGGTATGAAATATGCTGCATCTGTCTCAATTGACCAGATTTTTCTCCAAAAACTTATTTCTGGTGACGAGACATGGGTTTACAAGTTTGTCATGCAAACTAGTCAACAAGCTTTGGGAGAGCACCTTCCAACCGAACCGAAACCCAAAAAACCAAGCCAGTCGATCGACTGTGACAAATATTTTAATTTACCGCAATTCATCGTTTACGTACCTAGTACCTACCATGTCTGTCGAAAAGGCATCGTTATTGGAATAACATTAAAGGTGTAGTGTAGCACCATCAATACGCTCTTTTTTATCGGATCGAAGATGTGTAAGTACAACATATTCCTGTGTAAACTGAACTTAACAATTCATAAATTAAGTATTATTTTCGTTATGCTCAATTTATGAAAGCACAGCCCACAACAGAGAAACCTATCGAGGATCGAAGATTAGTGAATGATCGGCGCTGATACCGAGACGCGGCGAAGCACTCAAAGGCTGGGGCGGAGTCGAGAGAAAAAAATCAATGCCTTTGTTACTAACAACTCAGGTGTACAAAAATAAACTAAAAAGACTCTAACGTACAGTGGCTAGTGACGATGCAAATATTATCGATACTTTTTTGTAGGTAAGCAATTATTATGTTAGTCAAGTTTAGATGTTTTGAAATATTTAAAAACACTATTTGGGTGGAGAAATTGGTGAAAAAAGTTCCAACGTGTAGGTATTAAGTAATTTACGTACACTTTCCGGTTCTATTTGACTTATAATTTATTTTGTTACTTATTACCTTTATATTAACAAAAATAAAAAAAAAACATCAGAAGTGATTTTTGACTTGCTAAAATTTATAAAAATTACCGAAATACCTACATATTTTTACATATACCTACATATTTTTAATATTCATAGGGCAAAATCTTAATAATAGTGAATTTAAATTGTAACTACTGATATCGATATAGGGGTTTGTGATGGGATGCATCACTCACAGGTACCATAAACAACTACATATAAGCGTGTCCTGACAGGAAAGGCGATTACAAGAGGTGGCGGGGCGGTCTCAGAGCGATTCCGAGAAGTCGGATCGAGCTACAGCCTCCAAGGCCAGTCGCGGTAACATCACAGGACATGGGCTCGTTAACTCTTCGAGGAGAAAAGCGGGCAAAACGATCGAGTCGTTTTGAACAGAATAAATTAAATACAAAATAAGATTCTTTAACATTTTATCTGTTTTGTAATACATTAAGTACCTATGTACCTAACTTTAAATTAATTCAATTCAAAATAAAAATTATCAATTTAAATTATTGTGTCAGGTTAATAGGTACCTACCTACCCTAACACGTGAATAATATCATATGGTAGATACCCAAAGCTAAAATCATTTATATTCGTCAATGAATATAAATATTGAACGGAGTTATGTTGAAAGGTTAGCATTTAAGGCTGTATTTATGATACTACAATGTAACAATTTACTTGTAGGGAATCTAGTGACCTGATACAGGAGCCAATTATGAGATCGAGTCTCGATACAATTTTAACGTGACAGGTGACGCAGCCTATGAGCACTCGTAGGGCATAACACGTGTTAGATTTTTTAATGAATATGTGGGTTTCCCCTCGGTGGTTTCCTTCAGTTTGAGACTAGTAATAAATAGTGTATGTTGATATGATAAATAATCGGTTACTTACTAATTTAGTACTCGCATAAATAAACAGTAATAATAAATATAGGTATCTACTAAAGTAGGCACAATAAATAAACAAAACTAACATCGAAAACAAAGGTACTTAAATACTTAACTGTTACTAATAAAAGAAAATAATATTATTGAAAATTATCAAAATAAATCAATATTATTCTGTAACCTACATCCACAGCCGCAAGAAAGTAAGAGAGAGGATATTCCGTGGCGTCGCCGTGCCGCCTTCGGCATGCCGAAATAACCGCGCGCGTACCGGCGTGTTCAATGGACAGAGCGCGGGAGGTGCGGGGGCGGTCGTCGCGGCGCTCGCGCCAAAATTAGACGTAAACACGGCGGGGCATGAGGCGCCGCCGCCGGCGTCGCTCACTTAGCTGTGCTCAACACTCACACCTATATTACCATCCAAGTAGGTACCAGAATTTCAACACACTATTGGTTTTAAATGATTTTTAAAAGTATAGATGACAAATATTGTTTACCTATACAATAGTTTGTTCATTAGTTTAGGTACTACCTATTTCATTTGCGACTTTGTGATTCTTTCGAGTATTTTAACATAAAGTTAAAACTAGAGATGTGCTGACTCGTTAGTAAACCGACTAGTCGGCAATATTTGTACCTAGTCGGCAACTAGTCACCAATTAGTCGGCTGGTTAATTTACTTATATATCTGGTTCTTGTGAAAAAGTTACGAATCACGATGTTTATATGTACGAGTATAATGTTTGATATTTTCTGTGTGGCTCCTTATATATTATTGGCGTAAGTTACTATCTTTAAAAACCGTCAATGAAAGTTCCACCAAATTCATTGGTCCAGCCTATAGGTAGTGATGTTAACAGAAACAAACAAAAAAAATGTAACTTATCTTTATGTAAATGTTTTATGTACCGACATAAACAAAAAAAACATAAATTCAGAGAAAAGGCTGTAATTTTTACATTTTAAAGAGAATATAAACATATGTAATTAGTAGCAAGTCTCAATGATATATTATACCTACATAAGTTTTAAGTGCCCACATGACAGTAGGAATAAGTAGGTAGTCAGAATTATACCAAACATCGCGCATAAAGAAATCTGTCAAATATTTACGCATAACAACTTGGCCTTGGGTTTAAGTATTGCCATATGAAAACAATAACTCACAGTGCGGTATGAGTAAACTTATCAGTATTCAATAAAGGCACATACAGTAGCAAAACGGCCAGCAAACTGAGTCGTACCGCGCTGCGACATCGTATGAGTAATACCAGGAGCACAACAATCCTTCTACATTGGGAATTGAAGACATTGACACCTAAATTGTAAAACAATACCTAGGTATCGATATATTAACAAAAACGGTAAGTCCGTTTGAAGTTTAAAAACATGATGACATGATCTTCTACCGCCTTATTACAAAGAGAAGACTAAATCAAGGTTTAGGCTAAGACTTTCAAGTCCAGGATTTAGTACTGTACTATTGGTCTTATTACAAAGCATAGATAATCCGTGGACCAGCTGATACCAAAGGATCTTGCAATCAGCCACAGATTATAATCAATTTAGTTCATTCATTTTTCTTATCATTCAAAAATAACGTTCCGTTTCAAGCCAATATAATTTGAAAGTATAGTTGTCATTGAGAAAAAAATATTTAGACGTTCTATTAGCTAAATTATTCGCCAGGACGACGTAATTTTCAAAATATAAACCTGACATAAAAGTCCTCGGCCTGCAATTTACGAATAATAAAATAGATTCTGTCAGGATCGGAACGTTACATATATAGCTGTCAGTAGTACTAAAAATGTAAACAAATGATGATAACCTAAATTTTATTAACTCACGACATTATTATGGATGTTATAAGTTTAATCTGAGTAATTATAGCGCCCAAACACTTATAGGAGTTGGATGCGAGTTTTTATTACAAAGCTAGTTTCATTGGAACAGTTCTTAGCATGGTTGGATGAAAATTCGTTCAATAGTTTAAGGATACTTACTCAATAAGATAATGCATTTTTAATATACTTACTGTTTTCTTTGTTGCACTCGTTGTTCTGAATGTATTGGGGGAAAGTATGCCTAGATTCAATATAGGTACTGAAGCTTCGGCTGAAGCACAACAAACAATTGAAACAAATTTTATGAATATATTTATTATTTAGTATCAGTGAGCTTGCTATGAAATGAAATTCTCAAATAACTACATAGAATCATTATTTATTAGATACCATTTATTCTTCCTAAGAACAGAGTACATTTTCATGAGAATCATAAATATTATTATCTAAACTGTTAGGTAGCACTTATTAGTTATTCCATTTGACAACAAAATGGATGTTAACAATTTCAATAATCTGTAACCAATCTGTACTCCCTGTTCAAACTATGTTTGAAATGGAATATTGAGTTTATATCCCTATTTCTTTATACATAACTAGCTTTCCCGCACATTTTAGTCTGCATAAATTTTCCCTGTTTTTGCAAAATTTCTCATTGCTACTCCGTTCCTATTGGTTGTAGAGTGATATTATATAGACTTCCTCGACAAATGGGCTATCCAACAGTAAAAAGTTCAAAAGAATTAGTCGTTCATGAGATTACCGCGTTCAAACAAACTCTTCAGCTTTATGATATTAGTTTAGTTATTTATTTCACAATAAATTTTGTTTTGTTTATTATATAAACAGTGATCAATAATATATTTATATAATAAAATTGATAATTCTATATTTAGATCCACCTTATAGTTCACTAGTAAGTTTTAGGTACATTATACATAGAATCATTATTTATTAGATACCATTTATTCTCCCTAAGAACATAGTTCATCTATCAGAGAATCTTAAATATAATTATCTAAACTGTTAAGTAGTGCATAATATAACTAGCTGAGCTCTTATAAACATAATATTCAGTTCTTGGTACCTACCTATAACCTAAGTTTACATCTGTTTCTAGTGATAGGTATACCCATGGTTACACTTTACCAACTAAATTTTAAATTGATCAATGTTTATTTAGTTCCACTATAATATGTATAGTTCAGTAGTAAGTTTTAGGTAAGAAATTTTGTCATAATGATGTTTCTATTACTTTGTTTTGTGCATTTTGAGTAAATTCAACATTGGTTTTTGCCGCACTACTCCAGACCACCTATCAGACATTTCAAATGTGATTTTCCAACTTCAATATAAATAATGTGACATATTATAAGTGGAATGCATCAGATTGTTTTACATAGAGCACTAGTTAATGATACTATTGTCGAACAAAAATAATCTGTGTTGATCTTCAACTTTCCACACTGCGTAGGTACACTTCACGTCGAGTCTGGTTGACCCAAACATTGCACAGACCACTTTAATTTTAGGACATCTCTGAGTTCTGTATATTAAATCTTCTCTCTCAATTCCAAGCTGTGATAAATGTTTTGAAAAACAATAATAAGCATGTATTATTAAATCTTTGGTCACACATCGCATTTCACTCAATTTTTGCGTTTATTTTGTTGCCACACCATATTTAGTTAGTTAATAATTTAAAGTCTCTAAACACGCATTATTCGTCATTAATAATTGAAACTAAAATACGCAAAATTGTAAATAAAATAACCTTAAAATGTCAAAATTTTTGACATTTTAAGGTTATTACCATAGTTAAACTAGGGTGATCGAAAGACTAATATATAGACCAAAGAAGATCATCGATTAAGCGATGAACCTCGTTTTGTAATAAAGATTTTCGTAGATCCATGGTTTAAACTAGGATTTTCGTCAAACCAGGTTTAGTCCAGCTTTTGGAATAAGGCGGCTAAGGTCATACTCGTAATAAATGATATTTTGAATCAGCAATTCATAATAATTACGTATCAGCTAACTTGGCAATAATAATAATTCATTTAATATCATTTTTTTCTTGACCGAACTAGAGCCAGAAATCAAACAAGGTGGTACAGCGGATTTTGAACAAGTGACTAAAAGAAGTCGTACTCCTTTTAAATAAATAAAATCGCCAACTTGGTTTTAGAAATGATTAAGTAGGTACCTAAATTATTTTTGACATTAATCTGCATAGATATTTTTTGCTCTCATTCGATTTTGTTTCTTTGTTCTTTTTTTTGATTTTTTTTTATTGCACCCATCGGCCAACTTTTTTTTACAAAAAAGTGAAGTCGTGGTTTAAAACAGATGTAGTAAATAAGTTTAGGAACCAGCTTTTTTATGTTAGCCCATATACGTAAACTCTATTACTTATAATTATGTTTATAGTATTCAACAAAAATCTAGTCCGCGTACTGTAGCGGGCAACTATGGACCTCTTCATAGGGGTATCTTTTGTACTGAGTATGCTAAGTGTAGGGTTCCGCAGCCTTGAATAATTGCATCAGTAGAAGAGCGTAGGTTCATGGCACTTATGCCCTTTTGGTTGAGAACGGCAGTTTTTCGGCCTAAAATTGATGACGATATATCCGATCATGTCCGAAATAATTATAGTTTAAAGTATTTGTTAAGCGCTACCATTTAGATTTTTCATATTTTTAGTCACACGGTTCAAAAGATAAGAGGGAAGACACAATTCAAGCAACTTTCGGAGCGATTATTTCCGAAAATATTTACCTAATTAAATAAGTTTATTAGAAACCTCTGTTTTTTTTCGGCTTCTGTTACATGTATGGAGTGCCCCCGCACAAAAATATTTATTTTTATTATGTGGCAATTAAACCAAATAGCGGCTATACCTTTAAATACCTTTCCAATTTCATCAATATACATTGAGTAGTCTTTGAGTAAAATGGCTGTTACATACGGACGGACAGACAGACAGACGGACATGGCGAAACTATGAGGGTTCTGTTTTTGCCATTTTGGCTACCGAACCCTAAAAAGTACTAAATAATTACATCATAAGAACAAAAACCTTCAATTTAGGTTATGTAGATACTTGTTTAAGATAAAAACCTACCCAAATCTTAAAACCTTATTGATATCTACGTGTATAATATTTTATACATATTATGAAAGTAGATTTACAGAAAGTAGGTAATGGCAACCACTGCGCCTGAGTCTGGTTACAATTAAGCAGTTTAATATTTAATTACATATTTATACTGACCTACCTATTAGCACTATTATATTAGCGAATTCCTTGAAGGCACTAATAAAACGCTGACGCTATCGCGTCAATCGTTCGTGCCTTCTTCTTGGGCATGACGTTGGCCCTAAGGCGCTTGTCAATATACACACTTGACCCCTTTTGATCTTACAATTAACCAACGCGATACTCTCCGCTCTCTCACAATACAACTAATGTGTGGAGAATATTTCGTAAAAAAAAGTCGGTTTACGGACGATAATCTTAAGTGATAACGTCATAAGAAAACATTAGTGATATATCGCCATTCGCGTTGCTTAGCAACCAATCAATAACGTTAGTTCCAATTGTATTGTCGCTGCAATCGCCATTGGCTGTTGCTTAGCAACCAATCAATAACGTGACCGATCTTCATGACACTTTTTCGTGCGTGCACCCGGTCCATGATCCGGTCCGGATAAGACGTTATCACGTCAAAAAAAATGTTTATATAGTGTCTATCTACTCTACTTCTTATGTTACATAATAGTATAAAGTAATGTTTTTTCTATAAGTACATCTGATTAAATATATGCCATTTAGACAATTTAAACAAGGAACAGGCCCAAATCAACCATACAGTTACTTGCTCAAATTTAAACATTTCCATATAAGACTTTTGCCGAAAAATAGTCCATGGTAAACGCAATTAAGTAGTTTCGATTTATACACTTCATCACAATAATAAATTGTCATTATTTTATGTTACCATTTAAATATCAGTAAAGTTACTAAAAAACAATTCAATTTAAAAGAATTAAGGTAGTTATACCTACGCAATGATTTCTTATTTTTGGTTTGCCTTAACGAAATTACCTATGTAATACATAATTATACTAATTTAACCACGAGATCCCTTTGACGAACTGATAAAAGAAACAAAAGATGAAGACCCTACAAAGTTAAAATACAAAAGCTTCCATATAAGCCAAGCGGCCCACCCAGTGTGGTCTAACAGAATACTCAGTCTCACTATTTAATCGCAACAAGCATCTTTGTTGACCATGGCAAGTATTATTGGAAGCACATTAATACCGATGACACAAGACGATGAGAGCCAACTGTGTCTACAAGGCTTGATAATGCAGCGCAACTCGAACAAAGATCTGCCCTTGAAGGAACTACAGTATGGTACAATGGTGAATCCCCTTTATATTGATACGAGTACAATGTGTAAAGGTATGGACAACAAGCACTTTGAATTTAAATTCACTTGTTACAATAATTTATGGATTTTTAACTTAGTCAAGTGTTTAATTTTTACATTAGTATAACTTCTTTTTAAGAATGGAAAAATTAACGAGCTTTACTCCTGGATTGGCACTCTAAGACTAGACTAAGACTATACTATATTAATATTATAAAGCTGAAGAGTTTGTTTGTTTGAACGCGGTAATCTTAGGAACTACTGATCCGAATTGAAAAATAAAAAATTTAAATAACTGTTGGATAGCCTATTTATCGAGGAAGGCTATAGGCTATATAACATCACGCTACGTTTATCAGGAAATGTTGCAAAAACGGGGAAAATTTACGCAGACGAAATTGCGCGGGACAACTAGTAATATATAACGGCCAGCTATATTTTACGCACAAATAATCCTTAGATTAAGTATGAGTAGGTATATATTATTCGAAATATAAGGTATCTTTCAAATGATAAAAGGTGTTTTGTAATACTTGGTTGCAGTGGTTCTAAAAGTTTATTAACCGCATTGGTACATGCAAACTATCAAAATCCGCCGTGTCTTCATAATATTAATATAGATGCCCTAAGAAGTATCTACAGTGTCCAAGTGCTTTTTTGGGTGGTGTTTAGTTCAATAAAACCTCAGTAGGTCAAACCTAAAACCTGGATCAATCATATCATAAAATCATTCTTTAGAATGACGCATCATGCTATTATCAAAAATGACGAGATGTTATTTAGGTGTACGGGTTTTTATCCGTTTAAGGTATAGCCAAACAAAAAGGAATGGTTCGGTTTTTAGCTACCTATGCATGTAGAATGTTTGTATTTACGTAGGTTCTATCACAGACCATTGCGACTCTACGACTCACCCGCTTTTAATGAATGAGGTGTCAATCGATTCGTTATTGCGGTCCAGGTGATATATAGGCTACATTTTTTGCGCCTTTACAGCCACATAACGTATGGTGTGTGCCTAAGTACCTACGGTATGTTTCAAGTGTTTTTTTTTCAAATGTGTTCTTTACTACTTCTACTTTGTTATAATAATCAATTTACTGCAATGTTTACATTAACTTGGCGATAGTTAAGGTACCTATAACTTATGGCTAATACGTCCCAGTTGATTGTTTAGGCTTTAAACGAAATGGATAGTTTACTTCTTTAGAAAATAACTAGGTAAAGCTAGCAGAAAATTTCAGTCTAAAAAGATTGTCGTAGTCGATTTTTGTTAAATTTTACTTGTTTGGATTGTACCTACATTAAAACTTAGGATTGATTATACATTGGGCACTAGAATTAAAATTGTATTTGGTAAATTTAACAGTGTTGTATCTTATTCCTAGATAGATAACACTCAAATGAATTGGTTGTATATTTTCTATAGATAGGTATAATGTTAATATTGTATCTGAATAAATTTGTCTATAAAATAAATCCATATGTAATTGGATGCGAAAATGTACACATCATAAATAAGTGTAACTCTTTATCATCTGACCGGAATATCCACAATAGAAAAGTTACCAAATAAATTATGAAATAAAATAAGTACTTATTTTATCTTTAAACTTCATTTACCTATATATTTTACCAGAATTTAGTAGTAGTGAGCTAGATCGATTTCTCAAAACACACCCAAGCTCAGTTTCTGATCGGTGCCGATAAAGACGCTGTCTAGAGCCAACATCCAGTAATCAGAGCGTGGAAACTGAGTAAGTACCCTGTTGCCAGCACATCGCATGGAATAACAATCTCTGTGAGGTAACCTTAGGGTCTAAATTGCTAACTAACACATTTGCAACACGATACTTAACGCTGCTGTCGCCTCGGTACACACATGGAAGTAGCATTGTCACATCACCTATATTAGTGTGTAGGTATATCTAAGTTAGGTACTTAGGTAAAGGATTTTAGTATAAGTAGGTATGTAGCAATGAGAACATTTCAAATAAAAATATTTATAGTTATAAATTGCTGAATTAAAATTTTAAGATACGAAATTTAACTTTTTTATGTCGTTACTTTACCTAGGTACATACTTACTCCGCTTTTTCCTTTAGAAAAGTAATACCTATTAATTAATGGTATAAATCTTTGAATAGATAACATTCCATACCGACGATTTCACCCACTAAGTTCCTATATTACGTCAACTGAAGGAAATTAATAACTAGCATAATGATAACTCTGATGTAATTGCGAAAATAAAAGCAAAGTAATAAAAGTAAGTAATTCGTCTAACTTCAAACAAATTTCACTATGTTAATCAATGTAAGTATTAATGGTAAGAGAAAGTATATTAACGGCATATTATACTTTGTTCTAAAACTCAAATTGTATTCTCAGACGAGTGCCGTTAGAGGCTAGAGCTACCTGTCGCGTCTCTGCGGCGCGCCTCAGCCGACGACCGCGACGAGGGACTTCTTAGAAGGCGATAGTGAGCTGTATTTTAATGTTATCGCTATGAATACACCGCTGCGATAAGTCCACTTGTTGCGCATGTGACTAGTGCTCCATGTTCTTCTTGGAAATTAACGTGAAGCTTTATTTAATTACCTAGTTAGTTATTTTTTCCGCAGCCAGGTAAACATTTTAAGTCTATCTTATTCCTCGATAGAATTGTTACCTACCTACTAAACAACATAATGGGTTAGTTGTTAGTTGTCTATATATAAACAAATCGAAATTAATACTTACGTAAGTAACTACTAAGCGAACATTGCAAATAATATCATTTGTTTATTCTAAAGAAATCTAAATGATTGACTGTATTAATGTACTTACCTACAAAATTAATTTAGGTAATAATTTCTAAAGAACTTTATTGTAGCTTAAATAATGAAATTACCGAACGCCGAACCCGCCAGGCTTGTTTACGTAGACAAGAACGGCCTTGCCAAAGACGTCTAAAAGGTTATTCCTTTCGCCATGCTTATAATATATTATTATGTATTTATACAAAGAACAATAATATATCAGCGCTGTATCGATACAGGTAGGTAGGTTTATTATAGATTTAGTAACCATTATGGTTTTAAGAACACGTTTTTATTATGTAGGTACAGATGATATAATTAATAAATGCACCTTAGTCATTTACAATCGTAATAGGTAATAGCTTATCGTATCTTGTTCAGACTCATGTTTATTTCAGATTAAAAATAATTATAAAGAAGACACAAAAATAACTACTGAATGAATTATTATATTGAAGTGTACAGCAAAGTTCAATAAGCAGCTTTATTTTTTATAGTCAAGACCTTACTTATGTGGGAAATAACGCTCGGTAAACTAAAAATGAATATTGACATTTTAACAGTAGTTACCTACAAGTTATTGATATTGTTGCAGATTGTCCACGACTACTACATAATAAATGTTTGATACAATCTATAACTTTTCTATTTCTTAAGGTATGTTCGTTTGATATTCTTTTAAAGCTTTCTCAGATTAATAAGGCTTATTTTAAATCTACAAGATTGCCGACCAATTTACCTAAGTACTCATCGAATGTCCTTACCAACTATTTGAAACCGCATCACTATTTAAAACTTAAAAGAAAATAAATGCGACCAGGTTAACTAAGCCCCTAAACAATGATAAATCCCAAACGAACCTTTGATTTGTTATTTGTGACAGGATATGCGCCTAGATCAAAAGATAACCCAACTGGCAGAAAACATACTTATCCCTAAAGAGCCAACTTGCTTTACCTAACAGTTGGGCCGGAAAGTTATAAAAACTTTTTACATTGAATAACGAGACGTGAGTACAGGGAAAACTTATAATTTAGGATACAATCAGCACACCTTTTCTTTAAAAGACACGTATTCAAAATATATATAAAAAGTTCAAAAAGTTGAATGAACTTCAACTGTATATTTTCGTTACTACTACTTATTTAATTCTTAGTATTCAGCACAAGAAGTTTCTCTTATTACGCATTCAAAGGACAACACATAAAAGGAAATATATAGCCCGAAGTCTGGTCAATTCGCTTCTCGTATGGAG
Source organism: Herminia tarsipennalis (assembly GCA_945859575.2). NCBI lineage: Eukaryota > Metazoa > Arthropoda > Insecta > Lepidoptera > Erebidae > Herminia > Herminia tarsipennalis. The sequence goes on along the minus strand of OX243836.2, from coordinate 12,799,238 downwards.
GAGGCAAATAACGAACACGCGTTATCAGTATATTATTTTATAATAATGAAAGATAATTTTAATTGTCACTTCTAGGGTCCCTAGCCAAAATGGCAAAACGTCCGTCCACAGCTTAGCTCAGAGATTGTTACTTAGACAGACACCAGGTAGGCCATTTATTGGCTACCAAAATTACAAATTCTAAGAATTCCAATCAGGTCCAATGTATGGTAGATACACATTTTTCTAGATTGAAAAATAAAAATAAAACGATATTGGTAAACTAGAACAGGAACGTGACCTAAGGAGGTAAAATCGTCAGGTCAAGAGTCAGCAGAAAGGTGTGACTCGCTGAAGCCACTGAGCCTGATAACGCCGCGTTGGGCGTCAGCCAAGGCAATTTGCATCGCTACCCGTTTCGGAACATCGCCAAGTCTAGCCGAACAAAACCACAGAGAATATTACCCTCCATTCCAATAATAATTAAAGCAAACATTTCGCAGTCGAGACGCACGTCGACGGACGTTATGGAGCTTATAAAGCATCGGCCCCAGCTCGCAATTAAGAAACGACGCTCACGTCTATTTACCGACACGGAAGAGACGCACCGCTTGCAATGGTCCATCGCGGTATGCTCCTGCACCCGACGACGTCGCGGAGAGTAGAGCCAAGCGCTCACCCGTCTAAATTAATACCTTTGATATTCGAAATATCAATATTTTAAGGGAGCTTATGAAGTGCGTCGTTTCAGATGTAACGTGCAGGCCTTCCGCGTTGGCAGTTCTAACGTGCTCTAACGAACTCAGTTAAGCGGAATACATATAAATCTTATGAACTACCTACTTATTTATTTTCCACGCAACAGTGTACGATGATTATCTATTCCGTCGTATTGAGGGGAGTTCTATACCTGGCTAGGTATAAATATAATTATAAACAATATTACATGTAATATAATTAAGTTAAAGCAAGTAGCACAAGCACTGTTTATTGTAGTGGAAAAAGATTTGATTTCGTTGGCTATCTTCCACAAAAGCGTGTCGTGTGTGATAGTGACTAACGCCAGGAGTTGTCATGGACCCAGGAGTAGGTAGGACTGCCTATGTAGGCTATGAATTTTTCAAGTAATAGAAAAACGTTGAGGAGATGGACTTAACTTACGACACAGTTTTCACCGAGGCACAAATAATGACCTAACAAACCCAAGTTAACAAGAACTGTTTTTATATTTGAACATAACCTCTAAGTGATTTGTAATGGAACTTTCTGCCTACAGACTACACAGACACTTGAATGGTATCAAAATAGTTGCATTAGTACCTACCAATAAAGAAAATGATGTTAGTGTTTTGATCACAGCTTTATATGTATAGTACACCGAGAAAATAACGTGACAATAATGGCCACGGCGCCAGACTACCGATCAGCCATTACCGATTATCGATATAATTATTTCAAATCATTCAACCGACTTCAAGCGTTAAGTCCATATCACATTAGCGTTCAAAAGCGTTGGCGATTGTAGGTGAATTATGAATAGCGTAAACGTTGCGAATGCATAAAACTATGGTTACAGGGGTAGTTGAAGTTGTAAAAATATCGTTCCTACCAATTATTATAGACCAACTAGAAAAAAAATTACTAACCAACTGTTTTTATTTTCTAAGGTAATTTTTATTGAACATTAAGTGGTACTAATCTCAGCGCTCCTACTTTTTTCAATTAATTCGTGAGACATCAAGTTTCATTATCTGAGTACGTGTGTGAACGGCGAAAGGAAACTAGTAGCTTTAATATTTTATTTGTTTTTTAACATAAATTACAACACATTACTACTGTCCTGACTGACTGATTGATTCATAAACGGCAACAAACCTGAAATGTTGGTAGTTGATACCTTTTATATTATAGGGATCTACTAGTTTTGCAAATTAGTCTCCTAACGGGGTAAAATAGGGGATGCAAGTTTGTATGAAACTTTGTCAGTTTTGAAGATAGACCTAAGAAATTTTGTATTTGGCTTTTTGGTTATAAATAAAAACACGTGTTTCAGGAATTTTGAAAAATCATACCTTTATGAAATAAAATCATTCAAGTACGCAACGGCTCCTTTTCAGGGTTCCGTAGCCAAAATGGCAAAAATGGAACCCTTATAGTTTCGTCATGTCCGTCTATCTGTCTGTCTGTCCGGAGGTATGTCACAGGCATTTTACTCAAAGACTATAAATATTGATGAAATTTGGTGAAAAGGTGTCTTGTACTAGCGGCTACTTAGTTCGATAGCTAAATTTTCAGCAATCATCTAAATGGCACATCATTCGACAGGTCTTTAAAAACAATTTGAGGTTTCCAATAAACCGTGAATATTTTAGAAATAATCGCTCCGAAAGTTGCATAAATTGTGTCCCCTTCCCTTATCTTTTGAACCGTGTGACCATAAATATGAAAAAATAATTACAAAGGTAACGCTTAATAAATACTTTAAATAATAATTATTTTTGAAATGATCGGATATACGTCATTGAATTATTGCCGAAAAACTGCGTTTCTCAACAAAAGGGCGTAAGTGCCACGAACATAAGCGTTTCTGCAGGTGCAATTATTCAAATCGGATATTTTCATATGTAGTGTATTTATTAGTAATAACGGCTGCGGCACCCTATACTGAGCATGGCTCCGATATGCTCTTGCCCGCTGTTAAAGCTGACGCTTGTTTGTTTATTTGTTTGGACGCGATAATCTCAGGAACTACTGGTCCGAATTGAAACATTATTTTACTGTTCGATAGCCCATTTATCGGGGAAGGTTATATGCTATATAACATCCACTACGACAAGCACCAATGTAAAATATTGCAAAAACGGGGGAAATTGACAAAGCTGCGCGGGTCAGCTAGTACATAATAAAAACGGCGGTAGCCTAATGGCTAAGACATCGGAATCACAATCGTGAGGTCGCGAGTTCGAATTATACCTATTATAGTACCGATGTGAATACACTCCTAACACAAGCTATTGCTTAGCTAAAGAATTTAACAGGATTGCTAGTAGATAATGGGACCCAATCCCACATTGCTAGTTATCTATTTTAAAAGAAAAAAAAATGCAAATTTAATTAATGATAACTTCCATTAAAAATCGCTATCGAGTAGCGATTTTCATGATTGCGCCATCGCATTAATTACCTACATAAATGTATAAAACAATCAAAGGCGAGTAAGTTTAACTTCGTGAAGTTGTTAATTTGTAATCGATATAATGTAATTAATATGAAAAATAATGAAATATGATCCGATAAAGGTGAATCATAGATAATTATAATAAAGATGTGTAATATCCTTTTGTCATTTTAAGAGTTAGCTAACTGAAATTATACAAATACAACGTGCGAGAAATTACAGTTATCTAAGTACTAGTTAATTTTATTTAAACTATTCGTAATACTTGATCGAAATAAAGAATTTAGATATTATACCTACATTAGCGAAGTAAATACATTTTATAATTCAAAACAAGTATTAAACAAAACAACAAATTGGTTTTCGAAAAAAAAAAAATTGTTTTAAATTTCATAATTTTCTGCCAGCACAATATAAGAGGATAATCCTAAGTGTTAAATAAGTCAAGGGCACTTATTTTTGAACTTAAACTTACGACTTTTAAGTATCTACATACAAGATATTTAAAATGCGTTCAGTAACTAGATTAGAAATGTACTTGGAGAGAACGTTAACATTGTTAGACGTATTACAAAAACTTGAAATAAAAACCTAATGTAAGGTTTGAATGTTTGTACAATTTTTCCAGAAAAACACATCATCATCATGACATGATGCCATCTAATGATGCTTAACTGCATTATGACCTTCTAGAAGTCTTTATAGACTGGGAGGAGTGCGCCAAAAATGCAAGTACATATTTTATAAAGGCTGATTTTTTGATATGACGTCACATTAGTGGAGTAAAGAAATACCCTTCCGTTAGTCAGCTAGATTCCTTAGCGTTTGGCGTACAGGACATTAATCGGCTACTGACAGCATCTGTTACTTAGTTATACTGACTGACTAATTGCTATGATTCTGATAATATCCTAAATTTCAGACCACGCATTCGATGACACGCGTAGATAAAGCACTTTTCAGGAATACAACTTTAAAGCATGTCTGACGCGCCTGGTTACAAAATTTTGCATGTTTGACAAACAAAAAACTTATTTTGAATTAATATACTGCTAGAAAACTAATGGTCAAGTTTTAGAAAGCAGTTTCACAATATGTTTAGTTCATTTGAAAAATTTGCCTCTCCGCCAAACGCTAAGGAACCCAGCTGACTGACGAAAGGGTATTTATTTACTCCACTAATGTGACGTAATATCATAAAATCAGCCTTTACAAAGTGCTTGCATTTTTCGGCGATCCCTTCTTGGGCTATTAGACTTGAACTTAAACCGATACCGAGTATGGTGCAAAGAGGTGGCGTAATGTATGTATTGGAAAAACAGAAGAAGGTTACAAATAAGATTAAACCTAAACGCTTGGATATAGTCAGTTAGAAAAACAAGATGAGAATCAATTGACGAATTAATACACTAATTCCTATATATTAAATATCGGTCGTTGTTAAGAAATACTTTTAAAATGAAGATGTGTAAGGTTTTAGAGGAGTAATCTTGAAGTATTCGCTTTCGCATGGGCGCGACTGGTCCGATTCGTGATTGGCCCAATTCGCGATAATTCAAATTGGCGATTCGCAGTTGGGCCAATTTAAAAATTTAAACAAAAAGGAACACATTTTTATATACTATTGTATATATTTATATTTATAATCACATTACAATTAGTAGTTTTGTACTTTCGTGAAAAATCAACCTATCGAAATAAACAATTTTTTGGACTAACTGCGAATTGGACAAACTGCGAATTATATCAACTGCAAATTATACCAACCGCGAATTGGACCAATCGGGCCTATCGTGAAAAGTTGTGTTAATGATTGACTGTGATACAGATAAAAAATAACTAGGTAATTAATGTCTTCTAAGCCACGACAAAACGGGTAGGTACCTACAAATTGTGAATGACATGACATACAATGATTCAAACAAACACAATTTAAATCGCTTAAACACCCATATCCGAATCTAAGTCTTAATGTACGTCACCACTAAAAAGGGTGTTTTGAAAACCGACCTCTAAAGAAAAAAGCTTCTTGTACCTGTACCTTTTACTCGAAGGAATAAGGCAACTTGCTTGTAAAAACTAACCCCATTATTCATACATGATACGATAACAACAGTAGGCATATAATGTTAGAAAATAAAATTAGTGAGAAAATCTGTCCGCAATAGGTAGGGCTAAACATTTAAATATATTTATTCAAGTAAACAAATGTGACTTTTCATATTCAAGAAATATTTATAAGTTTACACCGGTTTACGGACAATAATTTTACGTGATAACGTCATAAGAAAACATTGATGACATGTCGCCATTCGCGTTGCTCAGCAACCAGTCAATAACGTGACTGCTTAGCAACCAATCAATAACGTGACACTTTTTCGTGCGTGCACTCTGTCTATATATCATCCTATTCTTTTGTACCTTTTCCGTCGGAATCGTGGCAAGGTAGGTAGGTACTCGTGGCTGAATTGAATAGGTAGGAGTGATAAAAAAATATTTAAAATCATTACCTATACAATTGAATACGAATTTAGTAACAAACGAAAATAGTAACAATACCTGAACTAAATAGAATAATATAATGCCGGTTCGTATAAATTAGGTATAATCATATTCTTTGGCTTATCATATCTTATCACTATTAACTGACGGCAGGTATCGTGATAAGATAGTACCTATATGACGACATGTGTTGTCAATAAGAAGAGTTAATAGAAACCAGTTTCTTATATTAATCTTAAAGTTTTTGTGATGATGTGATTTTACTAATACAAATTATTAAAAACTAGAATTACCTACTATTGTTTAATGAAACAGTATTCTATTGTACTCGTACCTAATTTATTTTAAGTAAATCCCAAGTGTCATTTTATTACAATAATTGCGAAAAAAGTATCAATTTCAATCATCGTATTAATATTTTTGTGAGAATGTAATTTAAAAGTAGTTTATTATGTGATAATAAGTACCTACGACGGTTCTTCACTACTTACCTACTTCAAACTGTTCGTGCTTACACAATTTTATGTCTCACTATCTACTTGAACACTATGTACTGAAACCGTACAAGTCCCTACATGAGACTAGTATTGCCTCCCACAGTAATAGTTGTAATAGCAAAACTAACAACAAAAGAATGCCCAAGTAAAACTCAACTATGTTGGTATATTTACTAAAATTACGTAAAGTTAAATAATTCATGTTATGTATAAACTCTGTCATTATAATACCAGAAGTATAACAATTTTGTAGTTTTAATACGTAAGTGTTTGACGCTTTGTTGCTGTGATCAGATATACCTGTCTACCATACCAACATCAAGCGCACCAAAAAACAAAGATCTTCTGTGTAAAGTAGACCTTCCATTAACTTACAATATTATCTTCTACACATATAACAATAAAATTAAGACAAATATAAACTTACTTAAGATAATATATCTGTCCTTCAGGCGTGCGAGCTTGCTCCCATCCAGGCGGTAATGGACCAAGATCGTCAGGAATATGTGTTCCGACATCATATGATCTCTGTTTTGTATGTTGATGATGTAGCGGAGGCTGTTGGTTTTGTTGTCCAGCGGCATAAGTTTGTTGCAAGCTTGCGGGCGACGAATGTGCACGAGAGTGCGACACCGGTGAGGCGCCAGTTGCAGACGACGATCCGAACGCCGAGTCAGCCGAGTTTTCTCGCGAGTGAGACACAGATGGCGACTTGGAACCGGTTGACGGCGGGTTAAAGAACGACTTTGGAAGCTGTCGCATTCGGAGAGGCACCTGTAGCGGTCGTTTCGAGTCCGGCTTAAGCACTGTGTCGAACAATGACTGTAGAACCGAGTCTGAATCCTGGTCCACGCGGAGGACCAGGTTCGATTTCTGTTCAGCGTCCGAGTTGAGAGCCATGATTTACGTCGGAACGAAGAAATCTCGAAACCGACCTGGCCCACCGCTGTGACACAACACTAGCACGCGACGGGCTGGCGCGGCGCCACCCGACGTACTTGCAATATAGCGATCGCTGCGCGACTGACGCGCTCCCCGCCCGCACCGCCAAGTCTCCCTGCCCACGCGCACCCGCCGCACCACCCGCGCTGCGCATAGTATGTATGGTGCACGGACCGGTCTTCGCTTCGAGAATGATGCCCCTCACCCCGCTCACTCACAATCTCTTTGGCTCCTGCCACAAATAATAATTAATATTTAGATAATAAATTTTGAAAATGATTATCATTACAAATTCAAATAAACTAGCCTACTAAACTAGCCACATAATATATCCTACGAGTAGGAATAGATACCAGGTAAATACGGAATACTATTGGCATTATAAAAAGGATTAAAAAACTAAGTTACTTACTTATGTACATAATATGTCAAGCGTTTTAGTAGGAAAAGTATCAGACTCCCCTTCTGCTTCTAAATGTGAATATTCTTATCTTTAGAACTACTAATACCTATTATTAATTTTTATAGAGCTTTTCATTCAATACTCAAAATCTCTATAGAAATCCTATAGTAGGTATAGGATTTCTATAGGGACTTTGAGTATTGAAGCGATAGTAATAGCTAAAAATAGAAATAATAATGATTAAGTGACTTATAACTTACAGAATAAGTTCAAGACAATCATTAAGTAGGTACCTAAATTACAAACTGTACAAATGTATTACAATTTTTAAGAAATCAAAAATAATAATACACAAATCAACAGATGATCTTAAACAATTTAAAAATAAATAAATGAGATAGTGATAAATTGATAATGCATTAATGCCACTAATAATAAAAATCAGGAAGTCTTTAGAAGCTACGGTCTCCGTCTCTAGTTCATAATTCTTTGCAGATGATATCAATTTTCCCGTCCTGATTGATAAGAACAAAATTTTGGCGGATTTACAAACATGGCAAAAAAATTCGTTACTTAGAATAACATTTTAGAGCTGACCGACAGACACATTATTTTCTATGTAAGAAGCTAAACAAATGATTATGTTCACTGTAATAAATCAATACATAATACTACATATAGGCACATTACATCATTTACTGGTTTGTAGATAAATAAACAAATAGATACAAGATGACTTTTAAACATATTTTTTAACGAACACGCAATCTTTCCGTTGTTTTTTTGAATAAAAAGTAAAAATACTTATTAATTGTGGCTGTAAAGGTTAAATAATTACGCTAACCTCTTATTAAAAAAAATACTGAAGTATTTTTTGTTACAATTTTAAAAAAGCTGGATTCTTATATTCGTAGGTTAAATATTTATTTACATTATTGATGTTACTCTTCTTTTGAATGGTTTATTAATAACTTTTACTATATAAAAAATATGTAAGTACAACATATTTTATATTTATATTTAATATCCTTGAATTACCTATTCTAATTCTTGCTATCTATTGTTTATTTGAAAAATTATTTAATTAAAAGTCATTCGTAACAGTGACATCTATATTATGATGTGCAAGTAAAGTCATCGTAACTGCGAAATAGCGACATCTAGCGTAACGGAAACAAAGTTTTGATTTAACACAAGCTTATCACGTAGAAAAACAATATCGCTGCATCAATCAGAAAGAGACAATATAAGCTATGGTGAACTGAAGCCATCTATACTAAGAATATAAAGCTGAAGAGTTTGTTTGTTTGTTTTTGTGAACTCGGTAATCTCAGGAACTACTGATACGAATTGAAAAATTATTTTCCTGTTGGATAGCCCATTATCGAGGAAGGGAGGAGACCAATAGGAGCGGAGCAGCAACGAGAAATGTTGTAAAAACGGGGAAAATTTACGCAAACGAAGTTGCGCGGGACAGCTCGTATTTTATAAAAAGGATTATTATTTAGCCGCTAAAGAACCAGGCTGCTAAAAGCCCCCTAAGTTGCCAATAAGTCTGTCTTAGTTGGCACATATTTCTTATTTTATTTCATACGAACACGCCGATATTAAAATTGATTGCAGGTACTAGAGTAGTTAGTTATTTCGCTAGAATATCTGCCGCTACTGACAAATTAGTGAAAAATATGAAAGTAGGTACCTACAAATAAAAAAAAACCGGACAAGAGCATGTCGGGCCATGCTCAGTGTAGGGTTCCGCAGCCTTAAATAATTGCATCAGCAGAAGAGCGTATGTTACGCCCTTTTTCGGCAATAACTCGGTACATCCGACGGTATATCCGATCATCTCCAAAATAATTTTAGTTTAAAATATTTATGAAGCGCTATCTTAGTGATTTCTCTCATATTTTTTGTTTACACGGTTCAAAAGTTAAGGGAGACACAATTAATGCAACTTTCGGGGCGATTATTTACAGAAATATTCACTCAATCTAAAAAGTTTTTAGAATCAAAAAATATTAGAAACCTTAAAATGTTTTTGAAAGACCTGTCCAATGACGTACCACACGTTGATGTTTGCTTAAAAAAAATCAGCTTTTGTTGCATGTATGGAGTGCCCCCCTAAAAATATTAATTATTATTATTTAGTTGTCAAACTGTAGCGGCTACAGAAGACACATTTTCACCAAATCTCATAAATATTCATTGATTAGTCTTTAACACACGGACTGACGGACAGACAGACAGACGAACATGACGAAACTATAAGGGTTTCGTTTTTGCTATTTTGGCTACGGACCCCTAAAAACGGGTAGCACTCCGAGAGTGCTGACAGAAGTCAAAACTTGATAATTAACGTTGTGCATTTTCGATTATTTTTTTATCACTCTAAAAGTACTATCATTTATGTGGTTAAATACAATATTTATCTGTTGCACTATCGTACACAAACATAACATTTAAAAAAATTATAACGACATAACAATACAAAAGTATCTCAGAAAAAATACATACTGATGAAATTTCAATAATATTTTTCGATCTTACTGACATAATAATAAATATATCACAAATAAAAAAACCAAAATCATACTAATATTATAAACTAATATTATAAATGTGAAAGTAACTCTGTCTGTCTGTCTCTTACGCTTTGACGCTCAAACAGCTAAACCGCTTTAGATGAAATTTGGTATGGAGATAGTTAGAGTCCCGGGGAAGGACATAGGATAGTTTTTATCGCGATAGCCGACATACACGCGGGCGGAGCCGCGGGCGAAAGCTAGTAAAAAATAAAAACAAAAAAAACAGACAAAAGCATGTCGGACCATGCTCAGTGTAGAGTTCCACAGCCTTGAATAATTGCATCAGCAGAAGAGCGCTCATACGCTCTTCTTTCATGGCACTTACACCATTTTGTTGAGAAACGCAGTTTTTCGGCCATAACTGAATATCCATATATTATGATGACCGATCTTATCCGAAATAATTTTAGTTCAAAGTATTTATTAAGCGCTGGCTTTGTGATTTTTTTCATATTTTTTGGTCACACGGTTCAAAAAATAGAGAGCAATTATGCAACTTTCGGAGCGATTATTTTCAAAATATTTATTACTTAAGTTTAGTGGAAACCTTAAAATGTTTTTGAAAGACCAGTCGAATGATGTACCACACGTTAATGTTTGCTGAAAAAGATTTTTTTCAGCTTCTGTTACATGTATGGAGTGCCCCCACATTAATATTGATTTTTACATAATTAGCAATCAAAGTAAGTAGCGGCTTCTATAAGACACCTTTCACCGAATTTTATCAATATTCATTGAGTTGTCTTTGAGTTAAATGCCTGTGACATACGGACGGACAGATAATCGTTACTCGAACTCGAACTGGGGTCTTTTGGTTTCTGGACCGCCCGATTTCCCACCTGACATAATAACATTGTAGATGGTGGCGAAACTTATCTTCGTATTCTAATGATATTGTAGCAGGTTTTCATTGTTCTCCCTCCGTCTTACAAATTTTCGATCAGGGTCACGTGATCTACGAATTTTCGAACCGGGTCACGTGATCCCGGCGCGAGTTTAACATTTTTTACCTATACCAAAAAAGTGCAACGATGATTTTATGTGATAACGTCATAGGAAAACATTAATGACATATTATCGCCATTCACGTTGCATAGCAACCAGCCGACGGCAGCTGCGCTCATTTTTTGACGTGATTACGTCTAATAAATTGATAACCATCCCGATAAATCATCGTCCATAAACCGACTTCACAGACAGCTATTTTTTTTTACCGCCAAATTTCTCCAGCCAAACTTTTGGACCGCACTGGTATCCACAGAACACAATACTCTGGTATAGTGGTATCTCTTTATCGAAACAATAATGAAAGATTTATGTATCACTTCATGTTCAAACCATAGATTCATAAAGGCAATGAATAAAGACATAGGTTTCCCTACAATCTTTATGTAAAGAACTATCTTTTGTATTTTTATTAACATTTTAGGCTTAGTAGGTTCGGAGATAAATGAGTGGGTATGGTATTTCCATAACTTTAAAACTTTGAGACCCTTGCAACAAGCTCTTTCATACGGATAGCATAACATTTATTTGTAATAGGTGACCCGCGCAAATTCGTCTGTGTAATTTTTTCCCGTTTTTGCCATATTTTTTATTGCTGCTCCGCTCCTATTGGTTGTAGCGTGATGTTATATAGCCTTTAAACTTCTTCTATAAATGGACTATTCAACAATAATATAATTTTACAATTCGGACCCGTAGTTCCTGAGATTATCGCGTTCAAAAAAACTCCACAGCTTTATAATATTGGATTCCTTTTCTTTTCTCCCCAAAAAATGCGCCCCTTGTTAAAAAATCATTTTTATGCGTCCGGGTTGGGGTTACAAAAAGGCATACCTACATACGTGTATCAAATTTAACCCAATCCGATTTCCGACTCTACAGCAAACTGGCTGTGACTACAGACAGACAGAATCACGAGTTATCCTATCATGGTTCCGATTTATCCTTTTGAGGTATGGGAACAAAAAATTATACTGCAAGTATTCAATTATTAACTTTGTAGGTATTATAAAATGGTTTTTGCAATGGTTACCGTAAAATTTAACCATACAGATTGTGAAGCATGTTTCTAAATGAAAATACTTACCTAAGTACGATTTTGTCCTACCTGCAGCATAATAATAGACATAATATTTATAATCATGTATACTATTTAACGAGTTTGCGCACTTTTGCGCATTATAGTTACAGTAGTATAGCTGGGGGAAAAATATCAATAGCAGTGAAGTATACAGACTTCAACATCGCTATCTTCGACCGCGCATGCGCGCCTAAACCTTGGAAGGGCAACTAGAAAAATCATTACAGTAAGTATACCCATATTGAAATGCAAACAGTGCAATCTTAACATGTTCGTTGTCACGCCATGATGGAAAAGCTTAAAGACAGTTTTGAAAGATGCTGCCGTTTGTGCGCCGAAGAACAAGACGTCACTATAATGATATTCAGTCAAGAAGCAGAAGCAATGCTTCTACAAAACAAGCTTAACAAATATTTACTTATAGAGGTATGTAGCATATAGTTATTAATTCGATTATTAATGAATAATACTTGTGATTAAGCATATAATCAAGTTACGACTGTATTTCTTTAAATCTTAGGTGGACGAAGACGATAAATTGCCGAAAAATATTTGTATACAGTGTTGTACTAAATTACAAACAGTGTGCGATTTTATTGATACAGCACGAAAGGCACAGGATTTACTTCTTGATCGAAGCTTAATATTAGATGATGTTATTTCTAACAAGCGCGGAAGACTATTAAAACATGAAATTAAATCTGAACCGGAAGATAACATTGATGATGAGAATAAGTATACTGAAATGGAAGTTAGTGTGGATCCCATGATGGTTCTACAAAACTCTGAAGAGACTATATCTCTGAATAATGACGACTGTGTATCTATGGAAGATGTTACTTACTTGCACGGAGTGGATGCTGAAAATGTGACAATAAAATTAATTAAAAAAGCTGATAAAATAAATAAGCCACCTGAATCTGATGATGAAGACAAATCTGACACTCTAAAACCGTTTCAATGTGGAGTTTGCAAAAGGAGCTTTTTTACAGAATTAGCCCTAAAAAGCCATTCCTGGCAACATATGGGTGAAAAAAACACTATTGAGAAATATACATGCACCACATGCTTGGAAACCTTTCAATATAAAAATGATTTGATTTCACATTTGAAGCTTCATAAAACAAATGGTTTATGTCAATTGTGCGGTAGGATGTAAGTAAATATTTAGTAAAATTTCCATTTTATCCCAGAATGTTACTCATTGTATGTTTACAAATAACTCCTGGATAATTTAAACAAAACAAAAACAGTTAGAGTTAGTAAGAGGACTTTGTGTATATGAAAACCCACATAAAAAAGACAATAAGCAACCAATTTTAACGGTAAAAGTGGAATTAATACTATAACTAACAGACACTTTTCTTTTACTTTCAGGTTTCGATCAGAAAAGAATTACATTGCACATATGTCAGTGCATTTGCCTACAAACAAATCTTTCCCTTGCAAGATATGTGGACGATCTTACAACACATGGGGGAGTTTAAGAACTCACAGCGTTACACATAGCACTGAGAGACCCTATCAATGCCACTTTTGTAAGAAAACCTTTAAGAGAAATCAAGATTTGAAGGTAAGATCAATATTTTAGATAACAAGCTTTTTTGTATAACAACTTAATAGATAATTGTGTTACTTTTTGGAATGTGAGAGCCAGACACTATACAGTACCTATGGCAAAGAACTGTCTAGCTTCTCTCTCAAACTGAGAGTAGAGTGAACAGCCATAAAGTAATAAGTAAAGGATAAATATGACTACAAACATAAATGTTTTTTTCCTTTATCTTATTTATGTTCTTTACCTTTCCTATGTTTATGTGAAAAATTGTAAAGATATTTATAGTAACATAAAGCCATTCTTAACATGCAATAGCCTTTGCCAGAAACCAGGTGACTAAGTATTTGACTGTGTACTCTTATGAGATTAAAACGTAGTGTTTACTATGTTTAGCAAATTAGCTAGATAGTTATTAATCAATTTTATTAGAAGCGAATGTCTAAACCAAACGTCTATCATTTCCGTAGGTTTAAAAAGCATAATTACAGAAAGTGCTTTTATTTTACCTTAATTTTTTAGCTCACTAACCCTTTTCAACCGTATTCACTCATGAGTTCATTACACATTCTTTGGTTAATTTTTTTTGTTGCCAAACTTCAGTCACAAACTTATTTAAATCAAAGTAGGTAGGTACTTACTGCTTTTAGTAGATAATTAACGAGTTCATTAAAAGTAAGATACATCAAGATACCATAAAAAAACAACAATTATTTCAAAATACAATAAGTACATTATTTATTAAATTAATTTCGTTCTAGTTCAGTCACAATCACATTTCTCAATGTAAAAATTTCGCGCGCACAAGTTAAACATATAAGAAAGTTACTAGCCCACAAAATATTAAAACGACGATTTTTAAATTATTACCTAGCTGGAAATCAAATAGTTGAACCAACTTTGTATAGACCGACCGATGAATTCTGTCAATGGTGTTCATAGATCGTTCACGTCATACTATTCTTTAGAAGTCGATTTTATCACGAATTATTTACTATTGCAGTTTTGGTTACGATATTACGAGTTTGACGTCCCAGGTTGTAGTTCTTGCTCTAAACATCTTCCAAAACAAAAACTATACTTTCTAACGTTTGTTAATTTTCATCAATACATAGTTCGTAATTTTCCTACCAAATGTAAAATAATGAAAATAATTCATTATTTTTAATTTGTTGTCCAAAATATTTTTGACATTTTTAAAGAAAGACATTCTATAACAGTACACTTTTTCCCGTTTTGAAAGTTTCATAAAATTTTTCATAAACTAACTATATGCGATTACCTCAAGATTGGTGTAGTAAGTAAAAAAATATAATAAAATACGACGTGTATTTTATTATGTTTTGTTTTTATTAGGGGGGGGGGGGGGGGAATAAGTAACACCTAAACAACACAAGAACACCAAAAGATACAGTATTTTATATTTTAATGTGGGACCCATAATTCCAAATTGCTAGTTACCTTTTTTAATCATGAATATTAAGAGTTGCTACCACACAGCAGATAAGTAGGTAACGATATGAAACATTGTGTAGTACTTTTTGTAATTTTTAAAGATCTTCATATTAATTTTATACTTATAAATTTTAATGTATGAAGAAAAAAATCGTCTCAGGTGGGACTTGAACCCACGACCTTATGAGAACCGGACCTAAGCCCTTATCAACTTTGGCACAGAGACATGTCCGCTAAAGTCGAGTTTAGCCTCTACATTATACGATTTTATGGCAAACGTGACGTCATTCACCGCGTTCATAAGGAACTTGTACGGCTCTGTGAGTTTCATTGCTGAAACAATTAAAACACAGATTTACCCCTAAGCTCGCGAGTTCACGGGGGCCCCACCGGAGACGGAGTTTTCCTTACATTTTCATACATTTAAATTTATATTGTGTAGTACGATAAAATTTTATAAAAGTATGTAACATTTTGCTGCAACATGTTATAAACGCTCTGGTTCGGTTCAACTCGTTGTATAACATCGTATAACGTTTTGTAACTATCACTTTGGGTCTGCCTTTAGAGGAAGTTGGTAGTGGCTGTTGACCACTGTATCGAATGAATAATGACTGAATAGAGCTGTGTATGTGACAGAGTAGGTACACTGCAACCGAAGCGTGCAAGCAACCTCCTCTCCGCACCCTTTTACTAATAAACGTCCCGCTATCACTCGGATGATGTAATACAAAAAAGTTATAATTTGTTAAATCCTGTTAAGTTAGTTGCATATCATTTTGTTTCATGAAGTTGTATATTATCACTAACAATTTACAACTTTTGATAGTTTGTTAAAAAATAGTTAGACAACAAATGTTAAGCAACATTCTCTTACGTTATATAACTGTTGTGTACACTTAAACAATGTGTACAAATTTAAGGGTTGTTTTGTACCCGTGATACTGCGTGCATGTGTATATGTGATAAAAATTAGGTAGGTATGTACCTACATACCCAATTTGGTTTAAATTGGAGTAACGTAAATAATATAAAATTATATTTTCATTTGTTTATTTATCAATGAAAATGATATCAATAAAAAAATAATACATTATAAAGTTTGATGATGATTATCCTTATACTGTCCTCTGTTAACGTTTGACCACACCTTTTGTTGGAGATCTAGTTCCAAATTATTCACAAGACTGATGAAGTAATATTTCCACTAAATTTTATCTACTACTCGTAACTAGCTGACCCGCGCAACTTCGTCTGCGTAAATTTTCCCCATTTTTGCAAACATTTTTACTTGCTGCTCCGCTCCCATTAGTTGAAGCGCGATGTTTTATAGCCTATAGCATTCCTCGATAAATGGGCTATCTAAAAGTAAAATATTTTTTTCAATTTGGACCCGTAGTTTCTGAGATTATCGCGTTCAAACAAACAAACAAACTCTTCTCTCCCTTCTAATATTATAGTATAGTTATAAATGTTAGGGGTGGATAACCCTTATCACTTAGGGGCATGAATAATAGATTGTAATTTTCCCTTTTTTCTTCCTTTTTTTTATAACATTTTTCATTGCTGCTCCGCTCCTATTGGTCGTAGCGTGATGTTATAACCTATAGCCTTCCTCGATAAATGGGCTATCCAACAATAAAATAAATTTTTCAGTGCAGCCCAGTAGTTCCTGAGATTATCGCATTCAAACAAACAAACAAACTCTTAGGGGTATGAAAAATAGATGTTGGCCGATTCTCATAGATACCGGATAAGCACAAAAAATTTCATCAAAATCGGTCAAGCCGTTTCGCAGGAGTATGGCAACGAAAACTGTGACACGAGAATTTTATATTAGATAGAAATCTCCGTGTCACGGTGTTTGTTGTAGAAGTTCTCCGAAACAGCACAACTGATTTTAATGTTTTTGAATATTTGGTAGGTATAAGAATAGGTCGTAGTTATTTTATTTTTAATTGAGATTTTTAATGAATTGCAAAAAGAGGGAAATTTGACGCCGATGGAGTTGCGAGGGTCAGCTAGTAATAATTATAAAATTTTGTTTCAGTTTCACATAAATCAACACACAGGAGCAAAACCTTACAAATGTCCGTTTTGTGATAAGTGCTTTGCAAGTTCTGGAAACTGTTACTCCCACAGGAGCCGTATGCATCCCGGCAGACGCGTTGAAGGCAAAATTAGGCGATGGAATGCTCAAGCTAAAGCGGAGTCGTCTACACCTCGACCAATAGCACCCAAACCAATTGTAACGAAATACGCTTTTACAATGGTGAAAGGCGTTTCCAAATATTTGTGCACGCTATGTAACGCAAGTTTTCTGAAAAGGGACAATTATACCGTAAGTAACCCTAACAACATTAGGAGCCATAGTGGTGAATCCAGAATTTTGTTTTAGAAGTTAGGTACACCCCTGAGAAAGACAAAATTTTGAATGGGGGGAGGGGGTTGCTTGACCGCTCTGCAAATGTGTTAAGTATCTTTAGCAGAGGGAAAACCGCTTTTTAACCCTCCTCCTTGGATTCGCCACTAGGGAGCCATTACTAATATATACCTAAATTTGTTAAGTAATTGTGAAATTTGTTTGTAGTATCACATGTACCAGCATACGGGTGAAAAACCTTTCCAGTGTTCATTTTGTCCCGAAAAGTTTGTAACAAGAAGAGGCCTTCTATTACATCACGACAAACAGCATCCTGGAAAAACCCGACCGTTAGCATTATTATCTAAAAATATACTGCTCAAATAAAGAATATATAAAAAAAAAATTGTTGTTTTTAATTTTGTGAAGCAAATATGAAATAATAATTTATAACATATAAATATATTAATAACAGACAATACAATACTCGCTAGTAATACAAAAAGAGGGTTTCAGTATTTTTTATGTAAATTACCGTACAGTTGAAACCAACCCGGGGAGGGGGGGGGGGGGTTTGGTTTCAACTGTACGGTAATTTACGTAATCCTCCCTCCCTGAATCTGCAAAGAGGTATGTATACAGTACACATTATATACCACCTAACCCCACCCCTCTCGAAAAATGATCCTGGATACGCCAACGACATTAAGGGTATAGCAAAAAATTATATCAATGTAAAAGCGCTAGAAGAACCCCACACAAGCCTCGATCTAGCCATTTAGCCGCTGCCAGCAATATTGTTGTCAGGCCGACTGAGGCCAGATTTAGGTCGGAGCAAGATCAAATATGGCCGCCCCAATATGGACCGTGTGAGCCTTCCTTCCCGGCTCATACGATCCATATTGGGCTAATGCCAATCATTTCACCTAAACCCGTCTAAGTACCTCGCGCAAATCATTTCACTCCATACCTTGTCCGACTTGGCCAATCATTTTCCTTAGTTCAGGCCCTGCCCCCACAGGACAGAACATGGCAGAACTATGTCCAAATAATAAAATCGACCAACATCATTCATATTCAGTATTCACATAATAAGTGTATTAACGTCCATATCCGACCCGAATATTAAAATTCTCGATTTTAAAACCTAATTTCGACAAAATGTGTAAAGGAGAAGGGTTATTGAGGCATTGTTCGCCCATCACATACCTAAAAAAATAAAGTTTCTGTTTCAGCCTTTTTTTACATGCATTTGAAAGTTGTAGATATTTTTTTTATTCAGTGACATTTACGTATAAAATATTATAGCAAGTCAGAGTACCCAAACAGAGAGTTTTCGCCTTTTTGAACATTTTTGTAGTTTTTTTGACTCTCATTATTATTACTTCTAATAAAGTTTAGCACTTATGAGTATTGGTTCACTGGGGGCCGTTACCCCATAAGGAAAAAAATAAAATCTACGCATATCGCTTGTGATAAAATGTTTTTGGAAATAGTTTAGAATGTTTTTAGAAACACAGTGGAGTCAAAATGAATTTGGTTCATAGAGCGCTTGTATAAAATATCTTTATCGAAAAAACTACAAGTTGGTAAAACAAAGGCGAAACACTCTGTTCAGGCAGTAATTGCTCTGACTTACTATATTCAACACGTAAATGTCATTAAATAAAAAAATATGGATCTTGAACTATCTAAATGCATTTATAAATAGTCGGAAACAGAAACCAAAAACCTGGACGTACCTACTATTTTACATGTTCTTTGGTACCTGTTATGTGACATTATTGCCACCCTCCCCCCCCCCCCCCGTGTGTCTGAATATAGTGTTGTTTATTAAAACTCAATCACCCCCCCTTTCGTGCGTGCAACTCACTATTGGCCGATGTCGGGTGAAACTAAATGCAAACCTTCCTCCCCCCCCGTCAATTGTGCCCCCCAGAATTCCTGGATCCATCCATGTTTAATGTCGACTGTAAGGAAGAGTTATTATCCAACTTCATTTAGTTTTCATAACTGAAAATGACATAGAAGCGTTCGATCTTGAGTATAGAAATATATAATTCAAAATTTAATGATCAAAACGTAATGGTCCATTCCACCATTTAGACCAACCTAGTTGGATATTTTGTTGGCACTTTTAGTTACAATCACAATTACTAAAAGACAAAGTGCTGTAGACATTAAAAAAAAATACCTGTCACTTTTTTTATATAAATCGGTGCTGAATGTATTTTTAAAATCAATTCAATAACATTAGATCAACTAGCAACCAACAGAGAAATTGATAACTATTTTAACTTTGAAAAAACAACAATTTTTAACCATTCTACACATACGACCTTCAGAAATGACCTTTAAACTATTCAGTCAATAGGACATAAATGCGCATGCGTTGATTATCCGTCAAATTTTGTTTGGCGCGCTGTTATCTACGAACACTTGAACACGATGAAATTACATTTAGTCGTTCGTCAGATACCATTTATTACTAACGCTCGTATTAATTTGCGCACAAACTTCGTGGTTTGTAACGAGAATGTCTAGTGAAGAATTAAATTTAAACAGAAAAATGGCTCGCCAAAATGGTATTGTGCAACCTTTACTAACTGGTAAGTGCAGAATTTACCTATTTTGGAGCGAATTTTAAAATGTCAAGTTTATTTCAGATTCGTGCTAGATGTGTGTCATATTTAGTACATTGGTTTGTTATGTAGTTATCCTAAAGGTTTTTATCTTTTCATTTATAAATATACTAAATATTATGGTATTGATTGTAGTGTCTTAGTATTGTGTTCTATTCCACAATACAAGTAAGTCTAAGGTGAAGTGGAGAGTTAGTTTTAAATTTGCTAAAAATCATCTTGCTTCTGAATTTGTTCTAGTAATCCTTACTGCAGCTAATAAATAATTGTGTTCCTTATGTTAGATATCAGACATACAGGTTTGTCATTAAATTTAATTATGTATGTTATTAATTTTAATGTTTTCTGCAGACCTATATCAAATAACAATGGCCTATGCATACTGGAAAGCAGGTAAAATCAATGATGTGGCTGTGTTTGATTTATTTTTCCGCACAAATCCATTCCAAGGTGAATTTACCATATTTGCTGGTCTTGAAGAATGTTTAAAGTTTTTACAGAATTTTCACTATTCAGAAAGTGGTAAGTAAGAGACAACATTCCATATTTTAAAAAGTAAACAAATATAAATAATAATGATCCTTTTTTTTTAAATTAATCACCAGTTTATTTCTTTACTTTATTTCTACCTGGATCCTAGGTAGTATAATATGAAAAAAAATCTTGTTCCAGACATAGAATATTTGATGCAGACTTTACCAGGAAATATTGAACCTGAGTTCTTTGTGTATTTAAAAGATTTAACTTGCAAGGACATCAAACTTAGTGCAATCGAAGAAGGATCTGTTGTTTTCCCGAGGTATGTTATTTGTTTTTTATATTTTATCATTTACTTGCTTGCTGCTTTTATTATTTACATTAAGACTTAATAAGTTCCATAATACGTTTATTTTTTTAAATTCAACTTCCCACCTATCTTAAGAATGGGTTAAAATTTAAAAAATATACTGTCAATGTTCAAATTTATTTTTGAAATAATAATTCAAACATTATTCAAGTAAGTGCTAGAAAGATAAAAATTATGACGCCTAAGACCCCAATATTGCATGTTACCTTTTTGTGTTTGTGTGTTCACAATCTACCTATTTTTTTTTTTTTCCATAAAATAAAAAAAACTTTAATTTGGATTTACAAAATAAAGATATTTGAGTTTACACAACCTGCCATTTATTTTTAGCATATGCACAATAGCCAATTATCATTTAAACTTGTTAATATTTTGTCTTTTTTTCATATTTTTGAATAGAAAGAAAAACAAGCACAAATCATTTGGTAATTAAAAATGCTGTTAATAGTATTTAGTACTATATTATGATTAAGAGAGTGAAAATATACAGTGTCATTATTTTTCCTGAAATAGATTTGTTGTTATTACAGTATAGAAGGAAGGATAATATTAGTGGAATTTACACTTGGAAAATTCTAAGTATAACATAATGTTATAGAATTTCCCAAGTGTAAATTCATTTTTAAAGGAGTAAAAATATACAGTGTCATTCTTTTATCTGAAATAGATTTATTTTTATTACACTATAGAAGGAAGAACAATATTAGCATAATATACACTTGGGAAATTCTAAGAACAACACACCTAGAATTTTCCAAGTGTAAATTCCTTTAATAATGTTATTATGTAAATGAGTGTAAAAGCCAATACTTGAATATTTAAATTTAAGAGATTGAATTATGATAAAAAGCTAAGAACTCTCCCATATCAATTTGCTATTAATACTATCTCTTCTCTACAAATATCATAATTATAAAATTTTAAAGACTGGCCTGTTGGTCTAGTGGTTAGTAACTCTAAGCTACTACGCCAGAGGTGGGTTCAATTTCCACCCTTGATAAAACTTTGTGCGATAAGCATGATGGATTTATTCTGAGTCTGGGTGTACTTTATAGATAATATGCATGTATTGAGAAATATATAAGCTTCTGGTTACCATAGTACAGGCACCGCCTTGTTTGGGATTATATTAGGTACTTAGCTGTTAAAGAAAATACTTTAAAAATATGTACATTCCATTTTTATATTATTAAAAAATCCGATAGATCTCATCATTTACATCCAAGTTAAGTTGGTTTTAGCTCCATTTATCTGTCACCACCTGACCCGTGCAACTTCGTCTACGAATATTTACCGTTTTTACAATATTTTTCATTGCTGCTCTGCTTGTGACATGATGTTATATAGTCTATGGCCTTCCTTGATAAATAGGTCATCCAATAGTAAAAGATTTTTTCAATTCGGACCAGTAGTTCCTAAGATTATCGCGTTCAATCAAACAAACTCTTCAGCTTTATAATATTAGTATAGATTTGTAATTTTCGAGAATTTTTTTTTTTTGAAAGTCGTCTACATAACCTAGTAAGTACTTGCTAAATATTTTTAAATGCAAAAGTAAATGGGCAAAAAGGCACAAAGTTTGATGTGTAAGCTAAACTCATATCCTAATAGGCCTCATCTGATTCTTATCACTTCACTTAACAGAGAACAAACAGTTTTTTGTTATCATAGTTACATCTGAATCAAGGAAATGTGCTCTCAGTCGGCATTAGTAAGCACATAATAGCAATATTTTAAATCCATATGCGGTGGCTGGATGCATAGATTTAAAATATTGCTATTATTTGCTTACTAGCAAACTACATATCCATGGGTGAACTCTGTGAACTCTTAAGATGCATGAACATGCATCTTTAGATCTCATCCTAAGTTTAACGAGGAAACCTTCGAAATACTGATGATGAGATCTAAAGAGCGTGCTCAGTCCTCAGGCCTAGCTCAAGCTTTACTCTTAGCCAAAACTTTGTAAATATCTTGATATGAGATATGTTGACCGTTGCCTTAGACATAATCGTTAAGACTATGTTAAACTTGTGCTGAAACCTAAAATCAATAATTGCCACTGTCAACATACGTTTTTGTGCTAAGCCTAAACGCTCTATAGATCTCAGCCTAAGGGCCTTTTCCCATTTGTCGTGTGTCGGATAAGTTACGGATATGACATTTCGGATCTGGATACGGATACTGATATAACAATAATATTATATCGGTTTCGGTTTCGGTTACGGATATAAAATTATTTCGGATTATCCGTTAGTTTCGGATAATCTCGGTTATGGATATTGGATTTTTGAGGCATATAAGTAAAATATTAATAAGTAATAAAAAAATACAATCAGTCGTTTACTGAAGTGATTATTATAGCTATTTCTTAAGTTATCTTATAAAAGGTTGTAAGATAATTATTACTATATCTAGTTGTTTTTTATTATATTCTTCAATATATCTTTATGAGCTATTAGCGAGCTATTAGAGCGCAAGCGCTGCACATCCCTGGTGCGCAGGGTGCGGGCTGGTGCCAACACTGTCCTAGCAATGATTGCGGACAGGCTTGACTGTCCGTATATTCGTAGATGTTGTGACATACATGTCACAACATTTAAACAATAAGTAGGTAAAATAATATATAACTAACACTTAGAATAAGTTTTACTAACAATTATGGGTTTTTTTGTTATTTTTTTTTATTACAAGCATCATCAGTCTGTAAGAGATGCCGCCACGTGCCGCTATAGCCTTAGTATGTCGGCTAGGCCGGCAAAACCAAAAAACTAGGTTTTTGATGAGGAGTATAAATGTTATACCCCGTCCATTCCGAAAAAACAGATAGTTTTTTATTTTGGATATCCGATAGTTTAGGTTTCGGTTACGGAGCTCCATAACATCCCTGTTCAAAACCTAGGCAAACGTGTATGTGATTTCTTTTATCACCACTGCTCAAAATTGAAACGGAAATCATCATTCCCTTACCCGAAGGTCATTTCAGAAACAGGTTTCTTTATTTCATGCAAACTCAACTTAACGGTGAAAAACTAATCTAAATTAATATTATAAATGTGAAAGGAACTCAGTCTGTACGTCTATCGTGTCCTTTTCACGTTTAACCGCTGAGCCAATTTAAATGAAATTTGTTATGGAGATAGTTGGAGTCCCGGAAAAGGACATAGGATAGTTTTATCCTGATACCCGACATACACGCGGGCGGAGCCGCAGTTTACTTAATCAATTTTAATTACCTACATCTAGTTCCTACTTTTTGCGCCAAAATATTTATCTTATAATAATTAAAGTCATGTCCAGTTACATCAAGATAACATTTTTTCATAAATAATTATAAGTATATCTTTGCTTCAATCGATTATGTACCTATCGCATATTATCGTAATCGTATTGTCGAGATTGATTCATATACATCATTGCATAATAATCATCACAACGTTTATTTTTATATCATAAGTAGCTGTTGCCCGCGGCTCCGCTCGCATAATAACTAGGTATGTTACGTGTTTCTCTATTTTAAACCAAAACTACGTAGTACTATCACTTATTCTGTGCCAAAACGCCAAATACGAAATTTGGCAGATATAAACTTAAAAACTGGCAGTGTTTCATTCAAACTTTCAACCCCTATTTTATTAACTTATGGGTTGAAAACCCCAAAATCCCTGAAACATGTAATAACCTATTTGCCAAATACGGAATCTAACTTATAAACTAACGGAGTTTTATACAAACTTTCAACCACTATTTTACCCCCAGGGGTGATTTTCCAAAAACCCTGAAACACGTGTTTTTATTTTAAACCCAAAGCCAGTTACAGATCTTACTTTAAATCTGACGGAGTTTCATACAACCACTTCTTTTCTTAGGGGATGAATTTCCAAAAACCCTTATTAGCGGATGCCTACATTATAAGGTATACGTATTTAAAATAAAATTTCACGTGTCTACGATCAGCGGTTTAGGCTGTGCGTAGATCCATCAGACAAGGATTTTTTTCTATATATTGAATAAATAAATTCGTATTTATTACTAGCTTTGCCCGCGACTTCGTTTGCGTGAAAGACGGGTTTAAATTAAGGTACTTTATGTTACGAAGTAACTTCTGTGTAAATATGTTGGAAACAGTCCTGTCGGGTGAGCCGTGATTTAATTCAGTAGCGGAGAATCGTCATATACTCAGCATCATCTATCGATGAACACCCAAAAGCTTTGTGAAAATAAATAAGAACCAAATACCGACTCTGTAGGTATTCGTTAATCTTTCAAAAATGCAATTATTGTATTTATAAAGTAATTGGCAAGAAATGCTTATAAAAAATACTATAATAGAACATTGGGTTAATTTATAATAACTCTTCTCGTAAGTAGGACGTGTCTGGGTTCATGCCGAACCCAGACACGTCTTCATTAAAACTACAGACCTACAATACTTTTCACACAGTAAACCGGAATTAAAGAATATGTAGTTTATGTATACCTAATGTGTAATGACGTCTCGGTGGCGTGTTGTGAGCGTGCGTGTGCGACTACTGCGCAAGAGGCCGTGGGTTCGAATCACACACGAGACATCACTTTGTGACACAGGGCTTGAATTTTAATTTTTATAATGCATAAACTTAATTATTTTTAGTTCTTCATTTACTGCAAAAAATAATAATAAAAATGTGCAAAATGAGGGACGGAAATTCAAACTTGCAAAATGCATCATGATTGGTTCAAATTAAAGGTGACTTCACATGCCACGTTCTGTCGTTTATCGGGGTCGATTTTCGTACTGTGCTACAATTGTTACAGATATTTTTATTTTTGTGTTTTATGAATTTTTCCTGCAGAAAAAATAATTTTAAAATTCTTAGTGGTATTAGGAATCATCTAGGAGGATGATGATTACATATCTATAGTAATGGTGCTACTTACATTTCGTTTGTGATTGAAACTGAATTAATGAGACAACGCATTTTTTTAACTTTAGTGTAACCTTTTCCCCTTGTTCTTTCATAATATTGTGTTGTATTGAATTATATAACTATATATTTTTCTCATCCTGAAATAAGTTCGAAACCTCGACGAAAGAAACAAATATGTAGGTAGATATAAGATTTTTTAAGTTCTGTTTTTTACAGACGTAGTCTGTCTTATTTTTAGCAACAAACACATAAATTATAGAAAATATCAAATAGTTTTTAATTGTATTGTAATAAAGTAAAATTATGTTAAAATCACGATTCATTCAACTCTCAGTGCATACAATATTCCCACAGGTATATTACCTAGGTGACTGTTGAACGTGATTAATTAATATCAAAATTTGATAACCAAAGTAAAAAAGTTATATTTAAAAATATAACACTTGAGAAAAATATTATAAAAGGAAATCGACATTTTTAAAAAATACAAAAAGAGCATTTTCATATCAGCCTTGATCCTGGGACCACGTCGTCAATGAGCGCTTGCTTAGCGAGACCATTTTGATCGCTAAATTATGTTATAAAATAGCAATTCTTATAATACTTGAAAATGTTGTGCTTAGCTCCTTATAGTTTTAGCGTGAAGTTATAAGTTAGGCATTCCATGGATTACAATTGTAGATAATGTCTAATTGTGGAAAATTTTGTGATAAACCATAATGGTTCATTACAAAACCAAAAATACGTTGCTGCTCGCTCCCCATAGACGGTAGCGTATTGATTCATAGTGTAGGTAGTGACTTATAGTATTTACTATAGGTTAAATATCGCCTCTTAAATACTTTTTTCGAACATTTCCTAATATTTTTTTTCACTATGTTCGGCCATGTACAGACACTTGAATTTATAATTTTAATAAATGTATAGATTTTACGCACGATTTTGAAGGCGGGGCCTTCGTTCCGAGTACATGTAACCTAGGGTTCTAATGCCTAAGAAGACCGTAGGGATTCTGCTAAGATTAATAGATAAATTATATAATTTACCAGCGAAATATTATAATCAAGCCTGATTGATGAGGGCTAAATGAAAATAAGATTCACTACCTAATTAGTGAGTCGTGAAATCATTTACTTCAGACATAATATTTTACGTCTTAAAGAGCTCTGGATAAATACTTTTATCCACGATTTAGCAGATTTAAGAATCTATAGTCATCAAAATAAATACCTACTGAAAGTAAATGATTTGACGACCTTGAGTCATGATGTCACAATTGTGTATTCCATACTTTGTAGTTATATATATTTTTAAATACACTGATATGACCTGACAGTCAACAGTCTTACAGTAGATATCTGCATTGTAATAGTATTTATGACCGAGTATTTTATCTTACAGAGTGCCCTTACTGAGAGTTGAAGGACCTTTAATTGTAGCGCAATTGCTGGAGACAACATTATTAAACCTCGTTAACTTTGCAAGGTAAGTCACATTCATTCAATTTAGTCACCTTAAGTCACGTATTTTATAATAAATATTTATTTATTCATAAATCACCTATGATTTATGTAGCCGTAGGCACTCGAATCTATATTTGTAACATTATGAATTAGTTTAGATGTCATGGTAAAGAAATACTTACTCATTACTTCCTGTTTACTTTAAATATTGTTTAAACGATCAAATCAGGCTCGGCGCTTAAGTTTCAACCCTCAAGAAATCCTAAGTGGATCTTAGTCCTCATGTACTAGTCCAACTCGCACTTGGGCAGTGTTATTGTACCTATACCTACCTAAGCTGTGACTCCTGAAGTGACTGCCTCTAATCTTGGATCATTGAAGTATCACGAGTAAGTAGGGCTCAGGCTTCAGTATAAAAAAAGGGGAGGCATTCATAACTTGAAGTGGTCTAAATTCGTTAAAACTTCGTAAATTTTATTGAACTCACAAACCGTTGCGATGGTGAAGGCTTCTCTAAATATGACTGTCTCAATTTTACATTGATACGTGCACCGCCAGCCTCGAAAACTTTATACCTACATAGATAGTCGTCAGAAGCGAGTGAAATATAACGCCGTGTGCACCCTAACATATACCTTATTTAATTTTATATAATCACTATCGCTTCATCCATATTTAGCGATGGAAATCTGTCCTCTGTAGATATTATGCAGATACGGAGATAATAAATGATTCCATGTTTTTAGTTATCAGCCTGTAGACAAGCTTGGATAGTTCGATTAATTGCAAGTCGTGTTCAATCCGTTAACAATGAGGTTTGTCACCCTTTGTTGCCTTGATAAGTACTTGTTGTGTAATTTCCGTTTAGGCTTTTTTAACATGCCTATATCTATTGTACGAACGCCCACATGACAATCTAATTACCTACCTACTCCTTTATTATTCGCAATGATAATAATCGTAGTAGCAGTATTACAATCGTAATCTTTAAGGTCTCTTGGCACGAATTTATCCAGGGACGTGTCTAAGAATCTGGTTTGTTTACTTATATGAAGGTATACGACTAACCTAGTATTTTTAGGGTGTGCATACCTCAAAAGAAAAAAACCGAGCCCGTCTGTCTGTCAAGGCCAGACAGGAGTTGAAATTAAAACCATATATGTAGTTCGCTTGAAGCTGAAGAAAAATCAAACTTCAAAGTTGACCTAAAAAAACCGGGCTAGTGCATGTTGGGCCACGCACCATGTAGGGTTCCGTAGTCCCCCAACCGAATAATGCGGCTTAAGAAGTGGGTTTTCTGTTGTTTTTGTTTCATACTACTAACGTTAGTATTTTTCAATGGATTTTTTTTACTTCTCACTTGGTCTGCTGTTACTCCTTAAGTTGTAAAGCCTATCCTAAACCAAAAAATAGTCTTTACAACCCCTAAATGTTTAAAATACCTATCTAATGATACCCCACACGATGAGGTAGGTGAATTCACACCCCTACTCTACATAGGTATATGTGGGAGATATATACCTACCCAATTTTTTTTCTAAATTTTTTTTATTTCACTTTATCGACGTAAGTGATATGTGTATCCATTCAAAATTACAGCCATCTAGCACTAATAGTCCCTGAGCTAAGCTGCGGACGGACGGACATGGCGATACTATAAGGGTTCTGTTTTGGCATTTTGGCTACAGAACCCTAAAAAAAAAAACAGCCGAGAATCGAGTCTTGAAATATTTTTGCGGCATAAACTGCAAAAAATGTAGTTTAGTATTTCGAGACTCGATTCCTGTAATATTTATAATATGTACCTACTAATTTGTACGGAACCCTCGGTACTAGGACCTTGGTACTCAGTACTCGGACCTCGGTACTCGGTACAAATGACCGGACAACTGCGAGTCTAACTCACCCAGTTAGACTCGCACTTGTCCGGTCATTTTAAAATGGTGAGCTTGAAAATGTATGTCAGTACCTAATTATAGGGCTGGCTATTGATTAAAAGACCAATAGGGTAAACGTATTATTACAACTAAGTACCTAACGTCTATAAAATACACATGGTATACACAGGTACTTTATGCACTAGGAAGTAATAAAGCGCTAATTCAGTTGTTTCTACTTCCTTTAACATCATAATAACAGTTATTAGCTTATGTGTTATTTATTAAATATGATTTTCATTAAATACTATTGTTCCCAGTTTGATGGCAACAAACGCTGCGAGGTACAGAATGGTCGCCGGTAAAAATGTATCATTACTTGAATTTGGATTACGTAGAGCGCAAGGTCCTGATGGAGGTTTATCTGCGTCGAAATATGCGTATATTGGTATGATTTATTCATTATTATTATTTATAAAAAATGCTTTCATATAAGATGTTTAAAAGTATTGTGGCGCAAATTAACTTGTCTTTGTATTATTGATTGTATTAGCGTGTTTCCGCAGCTTGGGCGGCTAGCGAACCTGGTGCCTGGTACGAAGCTCGCCGGTACTATTCAAACTTGTGCAATATAAAACACCCTGCCGCGCCATTGACTCATAAGAATCCCCAATAGCGAATATACTTTTGGTTAATAGGTTTAATCAGGCAAGTTTCGCGAAGCTTGCCCTTGAATGTCTCACCCGTTTGGTACTCACGTACTGACTTCTACCAAAGTTTTAAATTGCTTTTTGCTAAACTTCAACTCTGAGTTAGTAACTTTTTTTCGATTCAGTATCGGTAGGTTTCAACCTTATTCGTAATGCTTGTCCTATTTCACCAACTACCAATACCAACAAGTTAAGCCCGATATAATTATGCATGCTGCTAACAGTCTTCATGCTGAAATAAAACCATTTTATCATAATATACCGTTCAGAATTTATATTGTATTATTTTTATTTTAGGTGGATTCGATGGTACAAGCAATGTATTGGCAGGGAAAATGTTTAATATACCTGTCAGAGGCACGCACGCACATTCATTCGTGACTTCGTTTAGCACCCTGGATGACTTACAAGCTGTGGTTATAAGGCATATGCAGACTCAAGCGCCGTGCAACCTGCTCGAACTGGCGACTGAGTGGCGCAAGCGAGTGTCCGCTATTATAGAAATATCTCAAGAGGAAGCGAGCGATGGCGAACTTGCCGCGCTCATAACATATGCCCTAGCGTTCCCATCTGGATTCTTGGCACTAGTGGATACGTACGATGTCAAGAGGTATAATTTTCAAGGCTTACCGTCACGACACAGGCAGCATAAAATGAATGGGCATTCTGGCTACAATAGCAACTGTGGAACCAATGGTACTACAGTACTAAACTCACCGAGTATACATAGTACATATGGATTTAGCACGGTCGAACGCACACTGAGGTAAAGATGCAAATAGACAACTCATATTGACATTTGGTGTCTGATAATCTTGTATTGTGTTGCATTTTCATTTACATATGTTATAAGTTATGTGAAGTTTTATTATTCTTATAATTAGATTGTTTTATGTGCTGGCTGATGTCCAGTCACTGCAATTTTCATTTACATTACTCATCTGTTAGGGGGGCATGAGAAACTCATAACACCGGGAGGAATTACATAATGCAAGCACACTTCTAACAACACATCGCCGGGACTGTCCGCTGGGATACCTTAACATTACTGTTCATGGCCGTAGTTTAAGATATTATTTTTTTTATTTGGCTTTTTCAGTGAAGCGCATGTGGACGGCGCTTCATATACAACCGAATGTAAATAAATGAGAACACATCCAACGAGAACTTTATATTTGCTTCAGTGTGACGTACTGTCGTGATCCTATGAGCAAGATTAGGAGCAATTTAGTCATTGGTCACAGTTGCATTGTATAGGGATATGCACAGTTTCACAGTATTCGACGCAATTTATTGCATGTTTAGCTACCATCATGCACCTTGTATTGAGATAGTAGGACTTATTGACTGGATTTTTGTTTTATTGTTCTTATACTATTAAAATATTCAACTTAGTGTTGATAAGTATGTAGTTGTCACAGAGTTGAATGTAACTGCAAAATGACATCAGCTGCATTACTTTAACACATCACGAGACGTTCATTGTCTTGTCTATTATGAATCAAGGTCTATACGTAGTTGTAGATATATCTTAAAATAATTATGTATTTGCGTTTAGTTTGCTGTTTTGACTAAAAAATACGTTTTAATAACATTGAAAAAGGTTAATGGTAATATCTGGGTATTGTCAAGGACAGGTCGACATGACAATTTGAATACATTTTTAATATACAATATTGCAGGCTAAAATGTAAGCAAGACAAAAACTCGTGTAGACTAAGACAGCGTTTCCACTAACGCGGAGCAGGGCGGGGCGAAGTGAAGCAGATTGATAGACCAATGACAGTTGCAAAATGTACAGTAATCCTAGGTACGATTTCGAGCTCTGTCATTGGTCAGCCTACTGCCTCTGTGGCGCTGTGGGAGTGTATCCGACTGCTACGCAAGAGGTCGTGGGTTCGATCCCCACCCAGGATAAAACTTTGTGTGATGTGCACAATGGTTTATTCTGTGTCTAGGTATTATTTATCTATAATATGCGTGTATTTAGAAATATATAAGTATGTTTATCAGTTGTCTGGTTTCCATAGTACAAGCTATGCTTATTTTGGGATCTGATAGCGTTGTGTGAGTTGTCCCAAGATATTATTATTATTAATTAGCGGGCCACTCCGCCCCGCTCCGCGTTACTGGAAACGCACTCTTAGACAGCATAAGCGCTGCAGCAGCTGTGTAACGGTCTTTGTCTTCCCTGCCGATAGACGATCCTTTTGTGACCCGAATTTCTTTGCCTATTTGCCTCCTCCCCCCAGTACGAATTTATTTGTGGTGCGTGCGACTTACACTTAGCTGCTGTCGAGTGAAACGTAATGCACCCCTTCCCCTGCGTAAGGGTGGTGTTAGATCCGGCACTGCCATTTGCCTCTCGTCCCCCCAGAATGAAATACTGGATCCTCCCATGTCCCTGTCGAAATTCATATCTCGATTGCCATATCGACCTATCGCAGATTGTAGATTATTTACAACTAGCTGTGCCCCGCGGTGTTACCCGTGGTTTATTAGTCTATGTGTTAATCCAGGGAGTCAGCTAACTCCATTCCAAATTTTATTAAAATCGCTCCAGCCGTTTAGACGTGAAGAAGTAACAAACATACACACTCACGTACTCACAAACTTTCGCCTTTATAATATTAGTGTGATGATCTCACCATTGAGGTTGCTATCGTCTCGCAGTGTATGTTCGAACCCCACACAGGACAAAAACGGGAATATATTTTACGTATATATACGACCTAAAAGAGCCTATTTAAAACATAATTTTGAGTCATAGCAAAACCTAAACGCACCCAAAACTAGCACACCCAGTAACAAATAGTTTTTTATGTATTAGTTTGTTGTTATGTTGATATCATTAGCGAATGAATGTCGTACCTATTTTGTAATATTTTTTAACAGGAGTGGCTTACTAAACTTCTGTGCCGTGGCCCTTGCGCTAAATGACTGTGGATACAGGGCTGTCGGTATCCGTATCGACAGTGGTGATCTGGCTTATTTGTCTGTACTAGCACGGGAGACCTTCGAGAACATTGCCGAAGCTTTCAAACTGCCTTGGTTCGCTAAGCTGACGATTGTAGCTTCTAATGACATTAACGAAGAAACTATACTCAGTTTGAACGAACAGGGTCACAAAATCGACTGTTTTGGCATTGGAACACATCTAGGTATAGTTAATCAATTTTTTTTTAATGATAGTTATCTTACATGTCTGTCGTAATTACGTCAAAAGAAAATTTTACTAGTTTCTGAGTGAATTTTAAGATAACGTAATTTTTAGCAGTCAATGTCGCAGAACATATTTGAAAAGAGTTATAATATAGGAACAACATTGTTTATACTATTAAGTTTTATATCATATAGTTAACTGTTTACCGGCCTGATACCGAGCGTTAGTAATAAACGATGCTATGAAGTCAGTTACAAATGTGTGGCGATGTAATATCGGCATTATGTAGCTTCCAAAAATTAGGTTAATATTTTGCGCGCCATATTTGAATATAACTGGAAAAAGCACGAGATTTCCCCAGAAAATATTGAGTACTAACGAAAATCTAAGCCCTCCTTTCGCCTCTGTGACCAAATGTGGTATTTTGACCCCCCCCCCCTACTCCCTCAGAACGGGTCACGTAATATCGGTATCTTGCCTAACCTGTATGTCTATCTTTAACACGATTATGAGTACTATTACGACGCACGTTGAGGAAATAAACGATTTAGTCACTAAGTATAATCGTAAAAATTAACTATGATTCAGATCTTGGTACCTTTGTCATACCAACTGTAATATACTTTACCTTGCCTTTTTAGAGACGTCACAGATTATAACTTATTGTGTAGATTTTTTTTTTTATTAAAAACTTGAAATTTATTCATGATATTTTACATATTTCAATATAACTTGGATTCGTATCACTGCACTTTGGTAATCTTATAAGATAATTAATATATTAGGACCTATCTTTTTTATTAAAATTTACTTGTAAAGCATTTCTGTAAACTTGATCTGTATAGAGGTTTTTATTTTTTTATTACATGTGAAGCTATGAGTATATTACTTTAAAACGTGATAAGTTTAGTATGATAATAGGTTTGTGTCAAAGAATCATGGTTTAGAATCTACCATAGACTTAAGATAAAGTCTATAGAATCTACAGTATAACTAAAGAAATATAATTTTGTTTTTAGTCACGTGTCAACGCCAACCGGCCCTGGGATGTGTGTACAAGTTAGTGGAGATAAATGGTCACCCTCGTATTAAGCTCAGTCAAGATGTTGGGAAAGTAACAATACCCGGTCATAAACAGGTATGTCATTTAATTATCGTGGCACAACTCACACACATCCACCTGATAATAAACTAGGCAGGGCCTTTACTATGGCAACCAGACAACTGATAAACATACTTAAGTATATGATATTAATAAACAAAAGTTTTATTCTGAATGGGAATCGAACCCAAGCTACGCATTCAGGGTCATTAAGCACTAGACCAACAGGCCCGTGAAATTTATTCTTTAAACGCACACGAGTAACACCCATCTGTTGTAATGTGTACAAATGGAACAAAAATCAATACCTATTACATTGGTTAGGTACCTTATTCTTTATTTTTTATTACGAGTTTCCCGCAACTTTGCAAAGATTGCTCATAAATTAAGAAAATACATCGACATATTATCTGATTAACAACATGCAGCGGGCGGTGCTGCTGAGAACTGCTACTAACCAAAAAATGGTACAGAAACCAAAAAATATATAAAGAAATATGGTAAATCGCCAGCTGGAAAATGAAAAGCTGCCTTTGACTACTTACGTCTAGTCTCAATAATCTAACTATCGATGGATTTGGCTACTAGAGGTATATATTTGACATAAGCGCCATACAAAATATGTCAAAATTCTACCTCTAGTAGTCGAATCTATCGATAGGTAGATTATTGAGACCGGCCGTTAGAGGCAAAAAGGCTAACCGCTTACGATAGCGTTAGTCATCCTTAGTTGCATTACCTGACTATAGGTTATAATTAATAATAGTATAAAGGCTCATTTTTCCTCGTTTTAATATAAAATAATAACTTGGTAACAATATTATTATTGCGGTAAACTAATTAACGGGCTTGTTTCCTACTAGTCAAAACAACAACTCTTTAAGAAATGTCAAAACGCCGATTTTATATGGAGATCTTATACAAATAGCGAACTCTGACGTCACTATTTTTTCTAATCAAATCACTTCTTTTTATAATATGATTAATGGTCAAAAATCCTATTTAATACAAAATTCAACAAGGAATTAATCGTTGGTAGTTTTAATGCTAATTTTATTTACTAATTACACTTTTGGATTTTTTTGTTTACCTAGGAAACAAGCCTATTGTAAAAAGATGTGTCACTTCTGTTTGTTTCGAAAATAGTCAAATGCAAGTTGGACTCTTTCCGGAGAAAATATACAGAGTGTCCCAAAAGTATGCCACACGGAGGGAGAGTACCTTAAATATTATACGACTAACTGACCCGCGCAACTTAGTCTACATCAATTTTCCCCGTTTTTGCATTTTTTTTTATTATTGATCCGCTCCTATTGCCTTCCCCGATAAATAGGCTATTTAAAAGTATAATAATTTTCCAATTCGAACCAATAGTTCCTGAGACTATCGCGTTCAAACAAACAAACAAACTCTTCAGCTTTATAATGTTGGTATAGATAGAACATTTTACTGAAAGAAGATTTATTTTGATTTTAAAAATAATTCGAAGTGAAATTTAAAGAAAGAAAAATACTAAATTTTTCCTATACCAATAGAAAGGTTGACCCTTTCTTTTAAAATCTGTATTTTTTCTATTGGTATAGAAAAAATACAGATTTTTTCTTTTTTATTCGGTTTTTCTTCTTCTAAACAACATAGTGGGTTCGCTACACAGATTGAAAACTGTATGATGTAAAATTTAAGTTAAAGTAATGAAACCGTTATACAAGTTACAAATGCTCAAAGCGGAAAAGCCTATTTTTAGCACACCTATCTATTGTCGATTTACTAATATTTGTGTGATGAATGTTTGAAATACTAAATATACTTTTGAGTTCAGTTTGTAAATTGAAATCATCATAAATAGAAGCAGAAACACTGTTAAAAAATGTAACAGTCAGGCCTAGCTTCGTGATTAACTATACATATTGTATTTTATTAAATTTAAAGTCTGTTTGAATTTTTTTGTAAAATAGTTTTTATTTCTCACTTTTTAGTGTAGTTTGTAGTTGATATAAGCTACAATTGCATAATCTAAACTGCGCATTTTTTTTTACAAAATGTCACGATTTGCGATACAAGGCCCTTGATTTTTTAGGAGTTCATCTGACACTAGACTATCTGTATTTATTATTGAATAATTCTGCTGGTCATTTGTGGTCTTCATCATCTGTTCCATTTCACTCAATGGTGCTTTTTAAGAGTAAATGCACGAATTACAACAAAATATACCCAAATTACTATAGGTATGCCTTTAATATTTGAAGAGTTCCCTCGATTCGACTTCTTCGACTTCTTCGACTTCTTCAAGATCTAATAATCAAATCCGAACTTTGTTAATAATGGGACCAATCATTAAAAACACAAAAAGATTTTTTCAAATCGGTCCAGTCGTCTGCCAGTAATCTGATAACAAACATTTAAAAAAATACAGTCGAATTGAGAACCTCCTCCTTTTTTAAGTCGGTTGAAAAGTAATTCTAATGAATCGCCAGAAGGACGAAAGAGTCAAACAGAGAAGGGTCGTTCAGGGGGTCAATTCACGTATTTAAAGCAGTTCAGTTGCAGTTAAGTTTCGATTAAAACGGCCATTATTGTATTCTTCAATACGCTTGCGTCAGGTATACGACTCGAGATCGCAATAACGACATTCTAGTACGGTACGCAAGATTTTAGAGATCGATCCCAAAGTTACAAGAATACGAAAATTGCTGTTTTAATCTGTACTGCTTTAAAAATACGTGAATTGGCCTCCAGAAGGACGATAGTGTTAATTAAAAGTCATAAAGTCGTAGTACCTACCTAGTAGTAAGTAGTATAGTACGGAATGTTTGCTAATGGATTTTTTGTTGTAACTCAGGCAGACTCAAAGAATACAATGCAGTGTTTTTTATGTGATTGCGTGCGTGTGTAGGAAGCATTTTTATTGTGACCTTACTTATTACGATTGCTTTCATAATTTTAGTTATGCTTATAAGATGCGCAGATTATTTGTTTATTTTAAATATTAATAAATGTAATACAACTTTATAAATATATTAATTTCTATTTGAACTATGTTATTAAGCTTAGAGATTTTGTAGTCTCGTAAGATTTCAATAAACGGGCTACCCACCGGAAACTCAAACAATCTCTTTAGGATGCTCTTAAAAGAATGAGATATACTTTTGAGTCTATTGAACATTATAGTCACAACATGAGAGCGTATCGGGACTTAATCGCGTTAAAATATTTATAAATAAGTAGGTACGAACCTTTTATTTATCCGACAACGTTTTCTTCGAATTGCAACAATCATGGTCACGGGTCGACCTAATGACGTCTTACAATTATACTGCGTTTGAATGCTTGTTCGTATGGTCGTAAGGTTTTGTTATTATTCGTTATCGCTATCACTATAAGTACGTACCTAATTGAAAACTCTTACTTTGTATTTATCTCCAATTTAACTGCAACAACCTTGTCGTTCAGCTTGCTTGTAAGTTATAAATGAAAACTAGTCATATCTTGATTAGCCATATATGAGCAAGAGTTAATGATACACGCATTAATTGGACTTTGACTCTTATCAGTGCTCACTTACATAAGCGCAATATACGACTCTAATTGACAATATGACTGCAATACGGCGTCTAGTACGTATTCGCAACTATTCCATCGTTGATGCTTCGATAAAACTACGATTTATGTTACGAGATTAGGTAAAATATCGGAGTCGATAGTGGAATGTCGTATAACGTACGGCCCTGAACCAATGCGTGTTATCAAAGAGAAAAATATACGAACGTCATGAATATGAATAGATATAAATTTGTACTGTATCATCGAACGGCAAGGTCTTGTGAATTACGAATACTTTGTCGGTTTTATTGATTGTTATGTACTTACTGTACTATATTTATTGTACGATTATGAATGCCAAGTACCTGCAAGGCACTGATATCATTGTTTTATGCCTACTACCTACAGCATGTATAAATAGAAATATATTGGCGTTGTCACTCACATTACGTCACGGAACCTCACGACTGTATAACTGTACTGATTTTTATCGATAACCAAAATGCGAAAGAAGTCTGGATGCCGATTTTAATATAAAATAACATTACATCTTTTAAATAATCGAAACCATAAGATTTGGAAATTATAAAACCATCCTTGTATGTCTCTAACAAGGATATGTTCCCACAAGTAATTGCAAAATTTTTAATTATTTTTATATATTGCTCACCTTTTCTTGCATTGCAAATTTACCTTACAGGTCATTTTGTAATCATAATGTACCTTATTAATTTAATTTAACTTGAGAATATTAAGGAAATGTGTTCTAGGTTTTTAAAAGTTTAAAAATACAATACTAGTATTTTTTTTTCAATGTATGAAAATTTTGTTACTTCTAACTTGGTCGTTTTTCTTTTGTGAAATTGAAAGGAAAAATATACAGCATTATTCTTGGTATAGTGCAAACCTGAAAGCAGTTTGGTCAGAATTAGTAACGCTTTTGGGATAGTTTTTGGACCATTTTATATTTTTCAATTAATGAATTAATTAATCAATAATTAATTAATTCATTAATCATTCTAACAGTACCAATCCTGTTCACAATGTGATGTGAAATGTGATCATTACTTATTTTTCAATAATAACTATGAATTACGTACTTACGGGACACAATGAGCACGATAGCGCGAAGAATACAAAACAACTTCTATATAACAGCAAGTTTTCAATATTTTCATTTTTTTTATGTATTTCTTGAAGTAAAAGTCTTGTTGAGGTGTCTGAACTTTGCACTACCGTGAATATTTTCACATACTCAACATAAACCATTTCGCTGGCAGGGGAAGGGGACACTTGACTTTAACAAAAAAATCCAAAACTGATATTACAAGTTTATTTAGTGTTATATAAAGAAGCCACAAGCGGGAGTTTATTAGTAGGTTTATTAAAAATCACTATATAATATATGTATATAATATAATTATGATTTTTGTAAACTAGTCTAATTAACGTGATTAAAATAATACAAAGAATCACCATAAACTGGTTTGAGCATGCAAAGATGATCTTATAAATATCTTACAGGTACATATATTATCAGTTACTACTTAGAAGCGGCTATTGTATAGTATGGGTATGCGTAGAAATAAAAAAAAACTGATCTAGCGAAAGAGTTAAATCACATAGGTATTTCGTAAATTACCTGGCACCATGCAAAAAAATCTATAATGGCAATGTAATTCTGTTCCAGGCATACAGACTGTTTGGCGCAGACGGACATGCGTTGGTCGACCTGCTACAAAGATCATCGGATCCAGCCCCAGAAGTCGGACAAAAGGTTCTGTGTAGGCACCCTTTCCAAGAGTCCACGAGAGTCTACGTCAATCCTAGCAAAGTTGAACACCTTTATAAGGTAACTTTTTTACTTTCTTTATACTTTAATGAAACTTTGTTTGTCATCGCCCCCAAACGTATTAAGGTTATGAACAAATATCAATGTTTTTTTATTAGAAAGTCGGTTGGATGCCATGGACTCTTAAGCTGTTTGATGAAAAACCATTTCTTTTCCGCTTCTTCGTCTCATGTTTTATGGTTCTTTTATGTGCATCATATGCGACTTGCCTGATAGGCCAGATATTAAGCAGATACCATTGATTATGGTATTTAGCAATACCGGAAATATCACTAGACCGTTAGCACGAATATTTGTATTTCAAATAAATAACCTATTGGTTATTTATTTGAAATACAAATATTTTACACAAAAGCGTCATTGAGTCAGTTTAAAATGTTTACTTGTTAAGTTATCTACACTCATTGTGTATTGTTTTGAAACCCAAGTACATCTACCTTTATTCTCAAGTATTTATCTAGTTAGCGTTCCACTGGGCACATAAATTCGCATATTTAACGGCTATTATGACGAGACTGTCCTTGCAACATCTTAAGATGTACTAATGGTACGGTATGGCCATTATTTCCCTTCTGTTAAAAACGATCCCACCAGAGGCAGATCAGTATTCCCTTCCCCAAAGTATCTAAGGGCTCTCGTGACCTATTTGTGTTTTTATATATAGCTAACTTAGATAACATCTACCCAAACTAAAACCAAACCCCTTGCCTTATTCCATTTTAACTAGATAGAGATAATGTTTTGTCTTTGTATTCGTTTCATTTTTATTAATATAAATATTCGCTAGTTAAAATGCTGTTACTAAAGTACTATGAATAAGGAGTTTTGTTTCTTTAAAGGGTCTTGTCAAGGTCTGTCGTTGGACCCTACCCCCGATCAGGTGAAACCAGCTGACGTCCGGCTGCGTTTGTGAATTTGGTCGTGTGTGTGTTATTAGTGAAATACCATCCATTCCTTTACCAATGCAACATAGTAAATCAAATTGTAATACAATATTCCAGGTGTATTGGAAAGATGGTTACATCAGCTTGATGCCGAAGCCACTACACGAAGTACGAGAGCGAGTACAGACCTCCCTGAAGACGTTGCGTCAAGATATCAAGAGGAACTTAAACCCCACTCCTTACAAGGTTAGTTAATTATATTATTATGCAATTACGACATACAATGTAGTCATACCTGTAGTAAGATCCGGTATAACAAATACCTCATCATTTACTCGAATATCTTTACGGTCAGTGTATTTACTTTGACCTCTAACTGTAACACATGTAACAATCACTTGCATATTTAAAATAGTTAAAGGTTTATCAACTTTCGCGATTTGTACTGAAACCTTTCCCTACTGGTTAGATCCTGTAATCACTGCCCTTTCGGAGGGTAAGGGTGCGTTTCCAGTAACGCGGAGCGTGAATTGAGAAATTAAATTGCTTGAAGTAATCCTGGGTACGATTTCGAGCACTGTGATTAGTCAATTGACGGTCCACTCCGCCCCGCTCCGCGTCACTGGAAATTAGAGATGAAACGGATAGCTGTTTGGCCGTATACTGGATATTCGGCCAACCTTTTAGCCGGATATCCGATCGAACATTGACGATTAAAGTCAGTGCGAATTGCTCGCGACCGTGACCATACACAATACCCAAATTTATCAAAGTTTAGCAAAATCTGTCTTTCAACACCTGCAGCAATGTCAACAGGGAAATACTTTTTTCTGAATCTGGCCTTGTTTATGAAGACAGACAAAACAGTTATTATTATCAATGCTGAAATAATATTATTCATGCACCATAATATATTTTGCAATTAGCACAGTACCAGAACAATTTTTCTTGATTGTAAAATAAAAATTTTGTGATTACTGATTGTATTTGTTAAATGATACACAGGGTGATTTGTAATATATTTATGACCTCCCGCTCGTGGCTTCTTTACATAACACTAAATAACTTAACATGTGGAGTAAATGGTTGTGTCACAAAAGCTATGTGATATAATTAAAAAAAAATTACACACCTATTTTTTTTTTTTAATTATATCACAAAATTATGTGGTGTAAAAAGAAGCCAAGAGCGGGGTTTATTAGTATGTTAAAAATTACCCTATATATATATATATTAAAGATAACGATAAAGGTACCATTAGCGCTTCTCTATAAAACCCTAAAAATCGCTCTCACAGTCATCTCTAGAAGTCAGTATTCGTCACACCAATACACAAAAAAGGGTCCAAAATGATTGTAACCAATTACCGGCCTATCACTAAGCTTTGCATTACAATAATATTAACATAGATCGTATAGAGACTAAACAAAGATGGTTTATCAAGTATATTTGTTACATCAAAAGATACCTTACCATTCTACGAACTACTTGGAAATATGCAAAAAAAAAATCTTTTACCTATTGCTAAACGGCGTGAAATAGCAGATTGCACATTTATATTTAAAAAAATATCAGGCGAAATTGATTGTTTTAACCTCTTGGAAAATGTAGGCTAAATGTTCCCACTAAATTTATAAGGTTTAACCCTCATATTAATATACCTACCACTATTTTCAAACAAAATTCTTTCCTTGTTCGAGCAAGTCGTAATTTCAATATAATTTGTAAAACACGCGATTTGGACTCGTTTGTTACAAGTGTTACAGCAGCGAGGCGGACTCTATGCGTGGAGTTTTTTTGTTAAAACTATGTGAACAGTATTATCATTTATAGATTAATGCCGTTAACTATCATGAATTCATGCCACAGAAATGCTTTTGAGGACAATTCAAAGTTCAATGTTGTTTGAGTTTATAACTAATTATTTTAAGGGAATTAACGAGCATTATAATGCAACGCGAAAGTTTAAATGTTTGAGTATTTTGTTTTTTTGTTGGGAATGTCTTTATGAACATACACAAATACGCAATAAAACAAAATTTGCGAAAGCGAGGTCAAGGTATATAAAACGAATGTTGATGTCGTTATATAACTAACAATTTTTTGACTTTTGTAGTTCTCTTGTTATTAACATACTGATGTATGGATCTGCGTACTTAATATTTAATTTAATTTATATATAAAATTTAACGTTCCTCTGTCTATCTGTCCGTTTATATTCTTTTCTTGTGGAAACCATATATCATTTTTAATTCACAGCTAAGGGTATATTTATTTAAGGTTAAAGGTGTAAAATGAAGTAGGTAGCAACAATAATACAGAATCATGTTGGAAATGTATTAAGATTTATTGCTATATCCGCCATGCTGCGTGCAAAAGTTAGTTATCCATAATGAGTAGAAAATGGTTATTCACACCTTGACTTGTATTTTGAGACAACGCATTTGGCCTAACACTAATTGCACGTGGTTTTCCAATTTCCGATGGCTCATTGTCAAAGAGAAGTTGTCATCTTACTCGTATGTCATACAAGGGACTTTGTAAATGAAACGTAGTATAGTCATCATGGTACAATTACAGAGAATACAATTAATAATTATTTTATTTTATTGATATTTAAAGGTTGGCATTTATTTATTCAGACTAATATTTTGTAAGTATATAATTATATAATATATATATAATATTTTGTAAGTACATATATAACTTGAGCGACCATATTCTTCTAATAAGTTTTTTTAAGTTGACCGAAAATCTAACAACCGAAGCGCTTACTTTGACTATTTAATCGGTCATCTATTTAATTGTGCGTAATCAAAAAACAATCTTGATTCTAAAACGATGGATATTCAATTTATTTAGTAATTTCGTTGCTTATGATACTACGTCACTATCCCCCGAATACTCAAACGATACTTAACATTGAGTAATGCTCAAAAATATTTTTGTCGCAAATATTCACCCTTGAGTAACAGTGACAGCATGACAGTTAATGGCACGGGCGTATCAAAACTGAGTGATTTTTATTTTCGATATAATTACCTAATCTAATATATAAAATTCTCCTGTCACGGGGTGCGTAATCAAACTCCTCCGAAACGGCTCGACCGATTTTGATGAAATTTTGTGTGCATATTGGGTAGGTCTGAGAATCGGACAACATCTATTTTTCATCCCCCTAAGAGTTTGTTTGTTTGTTTGTACGCGATGATCTCAGGAACTACTGGGCTGCACTGAAAAAATATTTTACTGTTGGATAGCCGATTTATTGAGAAAGGCTATAGGCTATATAACATCACGCTAAGACCTATAGGAGCTGAGCAGCAATGATAAATGTTGCAAAAACGGGTAAAATTTACGCAGACGAAGTTGCGCGGGTCAGCTTATCCGGTATCTATGATAATCGGCCAACATCT
Organism: Herminia tarsipennalis; assembly: GCA_945859575.2. NCBI lineage: Eukaryota > Metazoa > Arthropoda > Insecta > Lepidoptera > Erebidae > Herminia > Herminia tarsipennalis. Next base: position 12,755,288 of record OX243836.2, on the reverse strand, counting down.
ATTTTTCATACCCCTAAGAGTTTGTTTGTTTGTTTGAATGCGATAATCTCAGGAACTACTGGGCTGCACTGAAAAAATATTTTATTGTTGGATAGCCCATTTATCGGGGAAGGCTATAGGTTATAATATCACGCTACGACCAATAGGAGCGGAGCAGCAATGAAAAATGTTGTAAAAAAAGAAAAAAAAAAAAAAAAAAGGGAAAATTTACGCAGACGAAGTTGCGCGGGACAGCTAGTATGATATATAATCATTGTTAATGATATCCGAAACATTGTCATCTGTAATATTTAAATTATTATAATCGTTCATTTTTGTATACATGATGTTTATTTTAAACTTTACAGGTGTCTGTGACTGATGATTTGTACAACTTCATACATGATCTGTGGCTGCAAAATGCTCCTATCGGGGAATTATCATGAGATCAGTGAGTATCCTGTACACCCCAGACAAATATGGAAGAAATAAAAACAAGTATTGCAATAAAAAAAGAAAAGAAAAAAAATATTCTCATAATTTTAAAATTGCAACGAGATGTGAAGTAAACGATGATAGAATACCATGCGTTAGGCATACACTTTATTAAGAAGAACTTTCCTGTTTTATTAGCTTGCAAACTTCGTTCAAAATATTAATGTTAATCCATTGAACGGTTATAGGTATAGGTAAATAATATGAACACGGTATATAGAGAAAAAAAAGGTTTATTCTCTTATAAACCTAATGTTAGTTTTGAATTTCATGCAGAGTATATACTTAGGAGCCGTTCATTAGTATAATATACATTATTTTATTAGTAATTAAGTGATTTATATATTTTAATCATGTTATTCATTAAGAAGTTGGCTGGGCCAGTACTAGCAATCTTTTTTTATAACATTATATCTAATAATTGATATGTAGTGTTTATTTTGGAAACTGCTATGAATAAACAATGAAAACACACATTTTTATAGGGATCAATGTAAAAAAAAACTCCCTATATCTACACTTATTTTATCTATTTTTTGAATATACCATTTCTTAAGAGTAAAATGTTTGTAGCACCTGGCAAGAAACTGTCAGGTTAGTATAACCACGATAGCGTTAGCTTAAAATCAGCACACGGTCTAAATATAACAAAAATGTTTTAATCTATACTAATATTATAAAGCTGAAGAGTTTGTTTGTTTGAACGCGATAATCTCAGGAACTACTGGTCCGAATATATTTTTTTTTATACTTTTGGATACCCCATTTATCGAGGAAGGCTATAGGCTATTTAACATCACGCTAAGACCAATAGGAGCGGAGTAGCAATGAATAATGTCGTAAAAACGGGGAAAATTTACGCAGACGAAGTTGCGCGGGTCAGCTAGTATTATAAAATGAAGAAGATTGCATGTACGTGATTTTAAATGGTCGGCGTAGGTAGTGTTATTTAGGTGATTTTAAATGGTCGGCGTAGGTAGTGTTATTTAGAATCAATGGCCACAAATGTGATGATTCATGAACATTGATTCACTCAGAGATTCCGGGGTTTTATTATCGATTCGTAAATAATAAATATTAAAAGAAATATAAAAATTGAGAAAGTATAACAGTGTTTGTATCAGAGTGTTCATATTTACTATTGAGTGGTAACGCCATAGGAATTTGCATGGGTTTATGTAAAATAGCCGTTGTTTTTTATATACGACCAAACGTACATCTATAAAATCCCGGGATTTTGAGATGACGGTACGTCCACATAATGGCATTGGCGAATCTAATGGCACAATCTACGCCGACCTGATTATACATAAGCACAGATAATATAATACTACATAAGTAAAACTTATATCTAGTATTTAGACTTGTTTGCAGGTAGAATAAAAAAAACATAGTTATGTATTTATGCCTGCACTAGTCAACTAAACAAGAAAAATGTAATTAATTTCGATTGTACCAAAATTTTTACGTATTTTCCTAAATGTGTTTGGAACAATTCTGCATTCCTTTACTTTAGCTAGAAATTTTCGACCAAAGGATTGATTAATTGACGTGAATTGTTATATGCTTCAATACTTATTTACAAGTAAGGAAGTTATATTATTATCCATTAGTGCTAATAGTGCATTAATGTACCGGTTATATTATAAAAACTATTATATGTTCAGATTGTTTTTGTACTTCAAGTAACAAATATTTTATTGGTCTTTTCACCCTCGCCTCGGCGTCGCACTTTTTGGTGTTGAAAGTAATGAAGTCAAGTTGTATTTACGAACTATTGAAACATAAAACTTTATTTTCACTTCATGTCTATGAGTCGGTAAACATCAAATATGTCGCAGAAAATGATAAAGAAAGATTAGTCTTATCCACACGGTAGTAGCTCATTTGACTTCCTTGTGAGATCCGTAGTTACTATGTGGGCTGATACTGACAGGGAACCAGTCTAATTCCTTGTCATCAGATATGTTGAAGCGTAGGCAATCATATACTGTCAAAATTGTGAAGAAAAAAATTAGACACCATCTACGTGGATGCTTTTTAAAGTTTAGCTAAACGGAAATAAAGCTTTATCTCGTGACGACTAATAAAGTAATTACAATATATATTCACAGAAACCCCTACTGTCACCTCCTAATAAACAGACGGGAAAATTACTAAATATCTTCAATATACAAAGACATATACTTTTCAATTTTTTGATAGTAAATATATTTCTTTAAAAAAACCCTCTGAGACCAACAATAATGTTACTTTCTGTAATATTACAACCCGCTATGACATAGTTATTTTAACCATTTAGTGAAGTATATAGAAGAGAGAAATCGTAATATTGTACAAATTGTGTATTTATTTAATAAAAATAGTGCATTTAGTTTACACCTAAAGTAGATTTGATTTGTCTAAATGTTATACTTATAATATTTTTTTAATGTTGTGATAATTATATTGTTGTAGGTAGGTATATTTATTTTGTTCTCATTGACGAAACCTTTCCTTTAGAACCTGTTTTTTTTTTATATTGTAACTTTAAGCTAAAATATTGGTAGTATATTTTAAACCACAGTGTGTAATAGAAAACATTTTTTGATGACCCAGTCAGACCAAAATACAGAATTTTGTAACTTGTATGTATTTGGTCATCAGTTTCACTGATTCCGGAACCATTGAAAATTTTAATAATAAAATGTACTACTTAATAAATTTTAAGTTAATTATTTATTACATTGTTAATGTAATTTTAGTTATGTATTTTAACATCTTCTAGAATAAGTATATATTCAAACAACTTTTATAAGCTCATGATTTACATACAATAAAGATATGTATTTTAATACGGTAATCGATACAAATATGTCACAAATACGAATACAACAGATCTTAGACCATTATTTGGCAAATATTTTAATATTTTTTTACCTTCACATAAGTATACTTGCCATTAATACGACTTTCCATACGGATGGTTAATGGATACTATTTTTTAAATTTCTAACATGCTCATTAAAATACCAAAAACGCCGGCATATACTGGTTAATTAGTGTACAATAGACGACACGAGTCGTGGGCAGTGAGCGTAGGCCGAGTAATTATACCACATTATGATACCTGCTAATATATATTTGGTTTACTCAATACGAACCAATTTAGTAATTCACCAAGACGCCAAGTCCAAACAGACTGATAACTGTAGTACATGACTACAAATGTTGATATTACAGGTCTTGATAGCTAGTCAGTTAATCAGTCTACCCGTGACCACGGCCGTTGCAATACGGTCGAAACGTCGGGCAATAAACAAGGTATTTTACCTTATAATATTCACGCGATTAAGACCCGTAATATATATATATATATATATATATATATATTCATTACATGACTACAGTTATCGGCTGTACCAATGACTGGCATGGTCAACTAAAGTTTTGAAACCTGAAATCAAACGATTATAAGGGTATGCTTCTATCTTGTCTTTTTCATTTTATCAATTAAAGTTTGTATTTTAAAATAGAATTTATATGAAGTACATTATTTTCTATTAAATTTAGTCGTAATTTTAACATCGATGTGACTTTACAAAGGTTAAAACCTTAAAACGTTCATATAGGTTTAGCACAAGCACCGGCCTGTTCATGGTGTTTTATGTGCCTTTGAGTAGAGCGTAATTAAATAATTATTACACTTAATTATTCGTGATTTTCGGTGTTTTAGATGACTTTTTGCTTATCTCATTGGCGAAACTTAGGTGAAACTAAAACGAAATATTAATAAAAATACTTTTATAACTTATTGTGTTTTATTCAAAGTTATATATTTTAATACCATTCCCTTAATATGGCCTAAGCCTACATAGTTGGTACAGCTACGCGTCCAAGTGAGAGTTCGATCCCCGCACGAGACTGCCTTGGTGAAGTGGTGCAAAGGAATTTGGAATTTCCGTATGGGTTTAGGGTAAGCACTTGAACAATTTATTGTAAAATCAAATAATCTTCAGTTTGTAAAAGCACCTATTTAAAAGTTACAATCAATCAAAGGTGATCCTAAAACGTAGGGATTACTTTCTGTCTGGGTGGTCCTAAATTGAAACGTTCTTAAACGGGCCGTTTTTTACTGCAATTTGTGGCGGCAATGCTGTGGCCGGCAACATGGCAGTACTCTCCAATATTGATTTAATAGTTCCGGACGATCGCTGAGCAATCGATTTTCCGCAATGTTGCCTGGCCAATTTTGTTGTTGTTTCAGTCGCTCTCTATTTTATTGCTGCCGGGTTGTGTAGCCCGTTTAGGAGACTGGATCATGCGCCATACAATTGCAGACATATTGCCATTATTGGCCGAGAAATTAGTTGCCAATAGTGCCGCCACAAATTGCCGTAAAAAATGGCCCGTTTAGTTGGACGCCCCTTTATTGTAATGAAAGCCAATTTACATAGTACTGGGAAGTAGGGTTGATGAGTATGTATGTACTTATATATCTGAATACATATTAGACTTTTGTAGTGAACAGACGTGCGTTTTATTATTAGCATGATTTATACTTGTTTATTAAAATCAGTGACCTAGATTACTACACACTTGCAATTTTTAGTGAATAAGTAAATTTTAGTATGACAATCGAGTAAATCAAACTATGGCTACTATGGAAAGTAGCCCTCGCAGCCCTCCCAGCACACCTTAATCTCAACAGACAAAAAACCTCACCGTTGAAGCCTTGAGGACCAGCGATATCAAGCACTGGATGACATCAATTGAACAATGTCTGAATGAGGTATGTCAGATTGCTGCAGACGGGAAACTGAACTCAGAGCAAAAGCTAAGGATAAATACTATTGCGCGAAAGGTGGGAAATGGAGTCTCTCAAATGGCTGTGCACTATCAATCATTAAAGGAAAAAGCTATTTTAATTCATACTTCACTAGAAGCCTTGAAGGAAAACCAGGACCAAGCTGAATGCCTTAATGATTTCAAAAAATCTATCAAGCAGACCATGGAAGAAACCTGCAATAAACCAGTAAGTCAAGACAAGCTCTCCTTTGCCGAAATGGTCAAGACCCGTAATAATAATATTCTGCGGCCTAAAAGTTTCAGCTCAATAGCAATATACCCAAAAGATGGACAAAAATCCAGTGACGACACTAAATCTCTAGTCCAAAAAATTATCTGCCCAGAGCAACTAAAACTGCATGTAAGAGGACTACGTAGGACCAAGAACGGCGGTGTAATTATCAGCACTGAAACAAAGGACGATAATTATAGAGAAACTTCGTAAGTCGACCCAGCTAACCAGTTCCGGGCTGAAGGTGGAGGAGCCGCATAAAAGAAGACCTAGAATCACAGTCATCGGAGTTCCAGCTACTCTATGTGACCAGGAAGTGTTTGACTGCATATTTGAGCAAAACCTAACTGACAAGATACCAAACCTAACGCGTGAATCGAACATGTCCTCTATGAAGTTAAGTCACAAATCGGGAAGAAAAGACGCACCAACATGCAATTTTGTACTGGAAGTGTCGGCTAGCATAAGAAAGGCACTTATAAATCAAGATCGTGTATTTATCAATTGGACGTCCTGCCCAGTTCGGGACTTCACGTTAGTGACCAGATGCTTCAAATGCCAACAATATGGACACGCAGCTCGAACTTGTCGCGAAGCAACATACACGTGCGGACAGTGCGGTGAACTAGGTCACCAGGTAAATGAGTGCCCTAAGAAAAATGACTCGCCAAAATGTGCAACTTGCGTACGTTTTAAAAAACCAAGCGGTCACAAAACAGGTGACTCAGAATGTCCGGCGAAAAAGATTGCTGAATCTAATTATATTAATAGCATAGACTATAATGAGGACACCTAAACGCGTCATAATATGATATAAACATTGCTAACTATTTATATTTTATTTGTTACCTATAAGTAGGTACCTACATGTTTTATTTATAGATATATATTTAAATAGGTTCTAATAGTTTACTACAAGTGCCCCTAACGCCTGTGGCAAATTTTTTTTTTTTTTTTTTTTTTTTTTTTTTTTATGAACTATATACATTTTTAGATAATAAAATGTAGGTATGTTTATCAGTTGTCTGGTTGCCATAGTACAGGCTCTGCCTAGTTTGAGATCAGATGACCGTGTGTGTTGTTCTAAGATATTATTAATAGACGTTATTATGTATCTGTTACCTAATTTTATGTATATGTTTTTGTAAAAAAATATTTTCGTAATAATAAATTTTATCTTTATCTTATCTTTATCTTTAAAAGTCTTTTTTAAAAAAAAAATGGCAATGCATGTCGGGCCATGCACGATGTAGGGTTCTGTAGTTTCCCATCACAATGCGGACTAAGAAGTGGGTATTCTGTATACCTACTATTAACAACTTTATACCTATTTATAATTCGATGGAAATCGCACGAAATTTATTGTTACTTTTCATTTGGTCGGCTATTACTCGTAAACTTGTAAAACATACTCTGTGATAGTTTTCCTTTTAATTTCACTATTTCAAAAATGAGCATTAAAGCTTAACTTTTCAGCGGCCAGCTCTCCTTCCGCTCCTCCTCCCGGCGAGAAAATACGAATACCTACCCTCCTGGGTAAATTTATTACCGTCATTGTCCTGCGACATTGTTTTGAGTTTATAGACCTGCGTCTGGATAGCCCTTGGGACTGAGTACCCTCAGCCATTCATCCCATTGCCAGGCACCACAAGCGTGGGTTTAGGGTAATTTTTTATATGGGTTTTCATCCCTACGGTCCATAGATATAACTCTAAGATAGTTGTAAACGTAAATGATAGTTAAGATATCTAACTACTTTCACACTCCCGTATCCATCATGAATGAACCTGTCGCAATATGTCGCTAGGCTTGCAGGACATTTGGTCGTGTAGATTACGTGTTCGCTCTGTTTTTGTTGATATTTAAATTGATTTGCTTCATTTGTTGAAGTTATTAATTAGGGTTCTGTAGTAAACGAGAAAGGAACCGTTAAAGTTTCGCTCTGGCCGTTCATCTGTCTCTAGGTTAACTCAAAGACCCCTATCACTAGAAAGCTGTAATTTGATTGTAGTAGAATAAAAACTTGAAAAAAAAAATTTGGGGCACCGCCCTTACCTACAAAGAGCGGATGTGTTTTGTTTTTCTCGTCTATTCTATCTTTTATTAATATTGCGGTTATAGACCGGGAGGAAAGCGCCAAAAAGTGCAAGTACCTATAGGTACTTCAAAAAGGAGGAGATTCTCAATTCGACTGTATTGTTTTTTTACTTTTTGACTGTATTTTATTAAATGTTTGTTACCTGATTACTTACTCGCACACTGCTGGACCGATTTGAAAAATTCTTTTTGTATTTTAAAGTGAAAAATAAAATATAAAAACCGCCAACTTCAAAATGTTTAATTATTTTGTGTTGTTGTAGGTATAATTTGTTTTTTTGCTACCTACATAACATAAATTTATTTTTGAAGTCCGTTTTTTTTTTTTTGTAAAAGTTTTTGATATTATATGTTTTTTCCCATCTGAATCAGTTGGTTCCTCTCCGGCCTGTACGGCTAGAGAATATTTAGCTAACCGAACGCAGCAGAAAACTCCTGTGAGTCGAATATGATTCGGCGAACAGTCGTGCAAAGGAAGTCGCTCCGGCTTCGGTACGCAAGGACCAAGCTGCGCAGGCGACAACCGAGCCGAGCAAGGAGCAACCAGTTGACGCCTATTCCGAAAACAAAGTACAGGCAGCTTATAATTGTGTTCGGGGCGTTGATCGATAGGAAATTTGAAGGAATCAAGTCATGTCTCGCCCCTGAACCAAGCTGCCGGCCGCCGAGCCGCGAGCAAGCGGAAGCCTCAACAGGGGTACACGGCCGCACTGCCCACGCCCTTACCCTGTTCCGAGGGACGCATAGGGTTACAGGCTGGAGCGGCTCACTCCAGAATGGCACAAAATTTGATTGCTCTCAGTGTCGGGAAAGAAGCATGGCCAGCAGGAACTGATCCCGCATCAACGCTGCGCGAGGCCTCCCAGCCAATACAACAATGGGCGCTGAAAGGCACATCGCGCACGTACTCTCATAATAATATATTATTTATTTTAATGCCCCTTGTATCATGGTGGCAGCGCCTTGCGGTCCTGCGCAGTCCACTGCTGCCTCCCCTGCCCCTCGCTCGGCCGTCTGCCATTCCTCTCCAGAAAGAGGCCGCTCTTTCTGAAGAGGAATGGCAGACGGCCGAGCGCAAAAAGAAGCGCAGGGGCAAGAAAACTGCTCAAACAAATGTCGCGCCACCAACGCAAGCGAGAGGCAAGAAGAAGCCTAAACTCACTCCGCCCAAGCCGGCAGCCGTCGTCGTGACGGTTTTATCGAAGGCGGAGATGCAAGGCGTCTCTTACGCGGATTTTTTTCGCCAAGCGAGGGTGACCCTAAACGCCAACAACTTTGATGCGGAAGTCACCTTTCGCCACGCCCAGACGGACCCAGGATTTAAGAGTGTCCCGGTCAGGATGGCGCGAAGGTGGCGGGCGACGCTGCGAGGCCTTGCTGTGAGCAAGGATGGCATGAAACACGCTAGGCCCACGAAGTGCTGGTGCTGCATGGGTGCGCTGCCCCAACGCTTCGGCCAAAGCCCTGTGGAAGCGAGGGCGTCCCCTCGTGGGCTTTTCGTTTCTGGAGGCGAGGACCGCGAAGTGCTTTAAGTGCATGGCCTCGGGGCACTTGCGACCCAAGTGCAGTGGGTTTGACTGCAGCGGACTCTGCTACCGCTTTGGTCTACCGGGACATAGGGCAGCTGAATGCTTAGCCGCCCCCCACTGCCCCATGTGCGCAGCGTGCAGACTGCCCGCGAATCATATGATGGGGCGGGAGAGATGCAAGCCTCCCAAGGCTCTTAAGCTTCTGCCGGGCGGCAGCCAATCGACCCTGGCTGCACCCGGTACTCAGCCGCCGACAGAGGTGGAGGATGAGATGGATGTAGTGCCGCACTCCTAAATGGACAACGGCCTCTCCAGTATCCTCCAGACGAACCCGGGTTTTTTAATGATATTATGTAAACGGAAAATTCATTGAAAGGTATTCTAATATCCTATATTGCTATTAATTTAATCGTTCTTATGAAGTTAATTTTACCTAGGTAGGTTCAAATTAACTTAAACGAAACAGAATATTCGTTGTCTTGCTTAAGAAATTTTGTGGGATGAAGAGAATAAATGAGAGGTAGGTATATACAAACACCATCTTTGAGTTTCCAGGTCTTCTAGATTGGAAACTAGAAAATTATGTCCTTTTTAATTATGAGTCTCATAACTAGTAAACGGTGTTATTATATAGAAAACAAATAAAGTCCTTAAAAGATTACATTTTTTTTTTAACAAGATTAATTAATCTTGTTAAAAAAAAAATCACTAAGTAGTTAGCGAGAGCTAGCCATCAGTAAATCATTAACCCAGCAAAAACGTAAATAACATAAAAACTATACGAGGAACAAATTTAGCTTTTGCATGCACATTTCGCACAAATTAAAAGCTATCTATCTATTGTATATTATATCCAGATAGGTGGATCTATCTGAATTTAAAATAGATAGATAGCTTGCGAAAACTGAATGCAAAAAAAGTTGAGCACATTTCAACGGCTTTTTACATTGAAAATCTGTATTGAGTTACTGTACTCATTATTGTAAATAAATTTAAAATAAATGGGAGTTTTAATTCTCTGTATTTGAGAAATATGAGGAGGCACAACAGCACAAGTTTACACATTTTTAGTATTATTTTTTTATCTAGCCCTTCGAGCACAAAGTTACCCGCCATAGCATTAATACAATTTTTGAACCATTGCTCAAATTGGTGGACGTGTATTTGATGTTTGAGGGATTTTGTTGTAGCCACTGACATATAACCTAAAAAGACTGAATTTTATATTGTTTTATACGTAATTATCTAGAGAATTATTGTTTTAACGAGCATATCAGATACAGCTGGAATAAGCGACAAATATTCTGTAAGTAGTTTTATTGATTATTCTTTATTAACATATATAATCAGTTTTTGTTACAAACCTGTGAATGAGCTTCGCCAAGTCATTTTTTTGTTGGGACGCTACATCTTATCTAATCTAAACAACAATAATATTATTTACGTCTATAAGGTTGTAGTACGATGACGGTTAATGCATAGTGCTACCTATGTATTTTGAAATAACAACTTTAATAGTGTCCTTGTAGTAATTTCATAATGTCGGCTGAAAAGTATAGAATCGAATCTTTACTGAAAAAACAAGACCTACTTACTTAAAATTATTATTAAATGGATATGTCGTCCTAAATTATAAGGTTGGCTTCGACTTATTACTTATATTTATGAATCAAAGAGTTGATGCCACTGTGGTAGGAAGTTAAGACACATTTGGGGGTCTAATTTCTGAGCTGATACTGACTAATGTTTTACCCTCTCATTCTTAAACATGTTAATAAGTTTATAATATTTTAATGAATAACAAAGATTAAACAATTGTTAATTAACAGTTATACATAGCTTTCAGTTATACATAGTTGTTGTACTTAAGTTTAAATCAGTTTTTGGTCAGTGCAATGTCACGAGCATAATGAAAACTTTGTTAACATCATAGAAAAAATGCATGATTTGCAGTACATAGAAAATTAATTGAACTTGTTACAGAAAGTACTTTAATAGGGAATTGTACACAAAATACTATAGAATTATTTCAATCACACACATTGTTCCTAGAGACAGAACATGCCTTTCTGGATCATTTACCCAATGGTCCTATGGGCATTGCACCCATATCACTTCGATTTACTTTGTAATACATTGGCCATTTAATTTGTCAAATGAAGTAAACAAAGCCATATAAAAACAATATCCATTTAGGTTACGTTATCTGATGCATGCGCGGACCTAGCCCTCTAAATAATGTTATGAGCATGGTGGAGGTTGTGGGCAGTAGCCAAAAATTTTCATGTCTATTAAACTTTTACAGCTTAAATACATATTATTAAAATATATATTATGGGTCTTAATCGCGTGAATAATTTAAGGTAAAATACCTTGTTTATTGCCCGACGTTTCGACCGTATTGCAACGGCCGTGGTCACGGGAAGACTAAATATATATTCTACCTGTGTCATGCATTCCAATTCATGCATGGTTACTCTTGGTTGTTTAATTTAATTAATGAACATAACATTACCTTAAATATTTGTATATAAGTCTCCAAACATTAGTCAATCTCTTAACCCCTGACAAAAAAGCATAATGTTATAACTTTATTGTCTGTATTGTTACTTTCGGTGCTATTTTAGTTTCCAAACAAATGGACCAAATTTGATAATCAATAAATCCCATTTACTCTAAGCATAAGTCTTAAACTAAAGCTGTGCTCAAATTATTTCTGTCTTTACTATTAACAACTATGACAACAGGATGAAACAACTAATTTCAGGATTTAAATTTGATTATTTGTTGGTCAGAATGAAACAATAAACCCAAAGACAGATCTTGCTATTTTTAACCACCTTCAAAAAGGAGAAGGTTCTCTATTCGTATGTGGGTTTTTATATGTGTGTTCGGACATAACTCTGGACGGATTTTCAAAATTCTTTTTGTTCAAATAGGAATGATATTATACAGTAGCAAAGGGTTAAAAAAAATCTAAGGTAACCCAACACTTTGGTGGACATGGTTCATTATACTTAAAATATTAAGTAACTACAATTCAAAGGGAAGCCGAAAATAATGGTGTTCTAAGGACCCTCTGCCACTGATATCATATAAATTTCTTAAAGATCTGATAATTCGTTTCGGAGACAGACAACAAAACTCCTGAATAAATGCCAGCAATCCAACTGTGATTGAAGGCAGTTAGATGTTTTTTTTTTTAAAAAAAAGTATTAACCAGATATTGTGCCCACTGTTTTTTCTCCTGTCCTGATAGTGCCAAATTAGTGAAATATACAAGTACATTCTATGAGCTTGATATAATTGTGTATGTCATCTTTATTTTGTTAACAGCTCACTGCTCAGAATAATGTAATTTGTGGAGATAAATAAGTGCTTATTGTAATTATTCAGAAGATAATAGGAAACAAAAAGATTAGATGTCACATTTGTTTGTTTGTTTGTTTTAACGGGGCCGCAATGTCGCACTTAGCCTATTAAATGGGCCATTGTGCGTACGTTGTAATGTGTCAGTTCTTCTCACTCCAGCCAGCCCAAACACTCCCAGAAGCCCAGCATTCCCCACAGGTTGCTGCAGGCTTCAGGGAAGGATGACGGTGTTTTTAGGAACTGCGCCCGGTGCTCGGCCACACTGGTGCATTCCATGATTACGTGCTTGGGCGTCTCCTCATGCTCCATGCACCCTCTGCACAGTGGGCTATCTGTGATCCCGATGGTGTATAGGTGCTTGTTTAGGGGACAATGGCCTGTCAGGATGGCTATTGCTTTTTGCAGTTTGTCCCTGTTTAATCTGATTAGATTCCGAGCGTACTTTCTGGGCACTGTTGGAATCGCCTCTTTTGTTTGTCTGCAACCGGTGTTTTTTCCCCATTCCAGTTTGTGGTTTTCCTCTGTTTTCTCGCGCAGCCAGATTCGTACCTGGGCTTGGGGTAGGGGCATTAGTGGTTCGGGGCCGTGGATGTTCATTTTGGATCCCCGTCTAGCTAGCTCATCTGCCGCGTCATTTCCAATTGAGTTGCTGTGTCCCTTTATCCATTGCAGGGTCACTTCATTATCCAGGGTAATGGCTTGAAGTGATTCATGGCATTCTTGAATAAAGGTCGAGTTTATGCTAGTGTTTGACAGCGCTTGTAGCACTGAAGCACTATCGGTTATGATTTTTATTTTAAGTTCTTTTACATTCCTGGCTGCGACTGCTTGAGCCGCTTTGGTTATGCCAATGCATTCTGCTTGGAAAATCGTGTTTCTTCTGTCCAAAGCAGTAGATATCTTAATGTTCAGGTCATCCGAAAAGACTCCTGCTCCCGTGCCTACCGCGGTTTTGGATCCATCTGTGTATATTCTTACTTCAGATGGTCAGTCTGATTTTGTATCGTTGGTCAAAGTTATGTTTTTGGGGGATTCTATCTGTTGGGGCTTCCAGGAATGGATATTCCCTTGTAATTTCTGATAGAATTCCAGAGTGTACTATCCCCTCATCGTTTTTCCAGAGGCCGTTCGCTTTTAACCTGAGTGCAGTGGCTGTTGCTGTCTCCTTGATTTCAAGGTGAAGCGGTCTCAGGTTAAGGATGTGTTCTAGCGCAGCCGAAGGGGTAGTTCTCATACAGCTCTAGATGTCACATTATGTGGATTTATTTGAGAGTTACTGAATTATAACTGTACTCATTAATTGTCGGTCCCACTAGAAAACTTTTAATGCCCTATGCAATTTTATGAAACCATTTCGTTTAAAAACAGTTTCTCCGTTTTGAAGGAATAAAGATCCTTTCACAGACAAATATTAAAATCTGGGCCACAAAATACTTAGGTATGCTTGTATATTTGATCTATTTACAGCAATTCCTATTCTCAAGCCAAGATAAGTATCTCTTTTGGCTACTGTCCAACAATGGCTATGGTTAACATTAACACAATGTAGATAAACATTTCAAATCAGTTAACCCATTAAACTATAACACATTTTTTTTTTACCGAAGACATTGAATTCGCAGGGCCGTAGTTAGGCAGTGGGGAGGGGGGGGGGAGGGGAGAGGAGAGAGTTATTGAGAGACAATGCACTACCTTAATAAAAATCGTGGGAAGGCCCAGCTTGACCAGTGCCGAGTGAAATGAACAACAGATTCCCTACACTCAAGTCTAGCCTGCCTGTGCACCAGTCTAGTATAAAATATATTATTATTTAAATAATACATATTTATATATGTATTATTTAAATACTCTTATTAATTAATAACATGGTTAGATATTATTATCTTATTTTTAACTCACAACTGCAAAGGGAGGATATTATATGTTTACATAGCTGTGTATCTGTGTGCCTGTCTGCCAGTGCCCTTGTAGTTCACAAATGGAGGCTTGCATGCGTTTTTTTTTAAATAAGAAATTTAGTTTAATCTTGATGGTAGCTCAGCTTTGTTTCATGATGAGATCCGATTTGAAAATTGAACATTTTGTCTCACTTATTAGGGATATTTTTAACTGCTTCAAAAAGTTAAGAAATTCCAATTCGTCGCAAAATTTTTTGTGTATCAATCTGGAATATTCGTTTTCTTGTTTGAATAGGTATATTCCCAAGGTGGTCCCATTGTAATGTCAAAATCTGATGATGGTATCCCGGGGAAATGGTGGGAACTCTTTAAATATTTCATGGACAATGCAGTGTTGCTTTATGAACCTCATTATCCCCTTTTTTTATTGTAAAATCGGATCAGATAGATCCGATTTTACAATAAAAATGGGATGGGTGAGAAATGAGGATTATAAAATACTGTGTACAGTCTGTCGGGTCAGCTAGTTAAAAAATAGTTTCTCAATAATTACTACTACCAAAGAAAATTGCAACATAGAACCAATTTATATGAGGTGATATACCCAAATAAATAAATAAAACTATCTTTCAATTAATATTGCTCAGACATTGTCCATTAAATTTACATATTATTACTTTTTTATAGCTATAACATTTCTTTAGCATTAAATATCTCTGTTGGTATTGTTACTGTAGACTTTATTATCATCTAGTATCTAACCTACTTAAATTGATGTAAAAGTACATACTTATTACAGTGCTAAGTGTCTATGCTGCATGCATAATACATGAAAATAGATTCGAACTCCCAATTTCTCTAGCTCGTAAGAATTCGCTTGCCGATACCGTTAAGATACGTTTTCATTACCACTTAAATATATTTACATAATACTTTACTTAAAGGTCGAGTAAGGGACTCCTATTACACTCCCGGGTGTATTTATCTATACATTTTTATTTTTAAATATATGGATAAAATATGCTGTAATACCTTATTGACAAGAATATCGTTTTTGTTATGACAGGTTTTCTTTTCCTCCAGCTTTCTTATTTCATTGCGGAATTCCGTTCTTCTTTCTGGTACACCTATCCGTTCTAATACGTGTGTTAAAATGCACGTAATACTTAAAAGGTGTAAATTGTGTATTGTTCAAGGTCTTGAACCGACTAAAAATTATACCATATGTTATGGGTCTACGGCCAATGGTAAAAGTATCTCATGTGGAAAGGTTTCCTCCACCTCCGGCAGTGGTACACCTTTCCCTGCCATTATAGCCATACCAGTAGGGATATGTGGAAAATAAACGAACTAAGTTCGAGGGATTTTACTATCATTGGAACTCGTCTGAAAATCAAATGGATGTTTCTGTACCTACTGTGTTCTACAGCGCCGGAAATGTTAAAACCTAGTATCAGCAGAGTCAAGCCAAAAGCTTGTGCCTCATGGGGGCCTAGTCCTCTCCCCCTCTCCCGCAAATGTAAATACTGAATCCGCTACTGCTCGGTGATATACATCTGCAATCAATGTCTAAAATTGCAAAATGATAACACAATTAGGCGTTTATATCACGCTACTGAAGCTTCACAATGCGCAGTTCCTATTTCTGTTTGCAAGGCCACCTTGGCTACAGGATAATTATGGCAGCTTGTTACTATTAGTGCTCCGTTTCGGTGCATTACCAATAATTCAGTGTTGCCATGCAGCATGATTATGCTGAGTGCCGGGGAAACATTGATTGATATGTGGTATTTTGATTTTGCATCAAGTGAGAGAATTACAAAATCTCAAACAAAGTACAAAATCGGTAATACGAATACGTCTCCACGTATTCGTAATACCGATTTTGTACTTATGTATATTTAGTACTAACCGTACGCAAAAAAAGAGATTTTATTTTAATTTACGAGGGTGGGTCAAAAGGTTCGCGGAATGGAGGGTAAAAAGTATAAAATAAAATGCAAAATTATTTTTCCTTCTTAATGTATTCTCCTTTATCTCTAATACATACATTAGATCTATCAATTAATTAATTTATACCTTCGAAAATAAAATGTTTTGTCTTTGTGCGCCGAGATAGGGCCGAATTGCGCTATTCTTTTTCATTGCAGGAAAATGTCTACCCTCGAAATCTCGGAACAGATAATAATCGCTTGGGGCTAAGTCTAGGCTAATAGGGAAGACGTTTCCAGATTTCAAAGCCCACTCTTTGTACAGCAGCCACCGCAATTTGCCCCTTGTGCACGGGCACATTGTCGTGCAAAAGGAGCACTTCTTTGGTAAATTTTCCTCACATTTTCTTCATCACAGCATTTCGCAGACATTCTAGTAGTGCGGCGTCATACTCTTCAGTAATAGTGATATCCTTTCCTTTGTAATCAATAAGAAGGATTCCCTCTGTATCCCAGAAAACAGAGGCAATTAGTATTTTAAGCCACGGATACACTGAATGTCTTTGGGCGTGGTGGTTCATAATGATGAACCTAGTCAGGTGTGGCGTGAGCATTCTCGGCACCTACCTTACCTTGCACATCTTTGACATGTCAAGACTTTCGTGTAGGATGTCAAAAAAGGTTGTAGCTGACACTCAGATCTTTTTGCAAGTGGCTTCTTCTTTAAACAAGCATCTTCCAATATGATTTTTTAAGTTTGTCGACGTTTTCTGCCGTGGTGGCCTTGACATTCTGCCCCGGCCTCGCATCATCTTTAATAGAATCCCTGCCTTGCTTGAAGAGGTTGTGCCAACAGTAAAGCATATTTTTACCAGGCTTCCAAAATAATCTGAGGAGGTTTTCCTTGGTTGGTAAGGAACTTGATGACGGCGCAATACTCAATTTTCTCCATGGTTCAAATTTGCTTCCGGAATCAGGTAATTATTCACTGAGATACAGTTAAATAAACAAGTCAATGTTTATTGAACTGTCTCAGTGAATTATGACCTGGTTTTGATGAAATTTCAGCCTTAATGAGTGTCACAACTAGTCCAGGTAAAAGATGTGACCCTTCTGCCCAACATACCCCCCATTCCGCGAACTTTTTGACCCAGCCTCGTAAGTCTGTCAATAGCATTCCAATTCCGAGCCAATATTATATTTTTTGTGTGGTTTTATGTGTGTCTTATTACAAAGTTAGGTTAATCTGGGTGGATCCAGTGGGATCGCAGTTCTCAAAAGTCACAATTTGACAAGACTTCTTTTATTTATTTAAAGGGTTGGGTTAAACGTAATGATAACTTTTTTAAAAGTTTGCCCTGAGATCTTTCTAGCTTAGTGAACATTTGTACAAGTTTTTAAAATTTTGATAGAAGCTTTATGAATTACTTACTTAAATTTAAACCAACTTACTGTTACTGTCAGATTATACTTCTGACATTTAATTTATGGAACTCAAATAGGATGTGAAACCATCCAGCAAACTTTTTGTAAAACTTTGGACGCCTTCAGAGTTTGAGATTATGTTCCGTTGACTTGTGAATAAATGATAATGACGTTGACGATAATTTCGTGAGAGATAATGAATTAGTTGTAATCTGTGGCTTCGGCCGCAAAGATTATTAAAAAGAATAAAACCTAACAAGAGCATGTCGGACCATGTTCAGTGTAGGGTTCCGCAGCCGTTATTACAAATAAATGCACTACATATGGTAAAATCCGATTTGAATAATTGCACCAGCAGAAGAGGGCATACCCTCTTTCTTAATGGAACTTAAGCCCTTTTGTTGAGAAACGCAGTTTTTCGGCGAAAAACTGCGTTTTCTTATCCGATCATGTCAGATATAATTTTAGTTAAGAGTATTTATTACTACACTACAAAAATTGAAATATAATAAAAATAAAAAAAATACAAAAATTAAGTACACCTCTCTAGTACTAATGGTCTCTGAGCTTATCTGGGGACAGACGGACGGACGAACAGAGCGAAAGTTAAACCCTTATCCGTGTTTATTACGGAACCCTAAAATTAACCCTTTTTAAATCAGACTAGTTTTTGAATAAGTCATCTATCTGCCAGTGAAAATTTCATTAAAATCCGTTCAACCTAGAAGACCATTTCTTAAGCTGCTTAAACTTTCTTTTTGTGTTACTAGGCCTCTAATTAATTACTACTCACCATTTTTAAAGTCCTCGTTTCTATAGGCCACATACTCGTACGTACAAACAGTTACACTAAAATATTCTTAGTTCTATTGAGCACAAGATGTTTTGTGTTGTGTGACGCAGGCGCGTTCTACTGCACCCAGCCACCGGGAACCGGCCCGGCCTAGAGTCATTAACTTCAGCCCCGGCGACTATTGTCTTAAAATGTACAGTATTGTACACAGGTCTATTACCGCTACATCTGTATGGGTACATACTGCCCACTATTATACTGTAGGCTGTACTACCGTACATAGTCTCCGTAGAAAGTTATCAATGAAAGTATTGAGAAAAGTACATAATTTCAATACATTACAAATTATAAATCAATTCGATTATAAACCATTTCCTTACTTAAAATTTGTTTGAGAAAAATCTTGTTTAAGTTCAGCCAATCTATTGTTTTGTAAGAACTTTGCATTTTGTCTTTTACCACTTCAGATAGGTATTGATTTAATCTATGATAGGTTTAATCTGTTGTTTTGTGCGTGTTTATTAAAAATATAATCAACTAGCTGTCCCGCGCAACTTTGTCTGCGTTAATTTTCCCCTTTTTTTATAATCCTATGTTACTTCTAATACCTCCAAGAATATGTGTACAAAGTTTCATGATGATCGGTTGAGTAGTTTTCGCGTGAAAGCGTAACAAACAAACTTACATTCACATTTATATATTAGTAGGGATCGGAGAGAAAATATATATAATAACACAACAGAGAAAATACGGATGACTGCCTAGGAAAAATAACTTGGGAGTATTAATTAAATATAATGATTCAGACCGTATAAATAAATAATACAAAGGAAATTATATAAATGATCGTACCAATCTTTTGTTATACTTTGTCATAACGGATAATGGTTATTTACGCCGCTGTTGTTGTTACCTACATATTTCTAAATAAACTAATGAGGTGTGATATATGTTTAAGCTTTGTTTTGTTATTTTAATTCATAAACTAATAAAATATTTCAACTTATTATAATAGTACTAGCTGATTTCGTTTGCATCAATTTACTTTTCATCTTTTCAATAGCCTGCCCCGATAAATGGGCTATACAACGCATTTTTTTTATAAATTCCTACCAGTAGTTTCAGACATTATCGCGTTTAACTAAATTAACAAACAAACAAACTTCAGTCTTATAATATGTTTTGTATAGATTACAAAAAAATGTGGTTAAATTTTTCCGCGTAACTCTTTTATGCAGGAAAATTCGTGATAAGATATCGTTGGTTTATTCAGTGAATGTTAGGAGAGTAGGCAGTCGCGCTTTGGGCTCCCAAATCCCGCAAGTTGCGTGCTGAGTGGGTTGCGGGTGCCGGGTGCCGGGTGGCAGGATGCGCCGGGCGGGCGGCGCATCCGCCCTGCGTCAGTGCCGTCAGTCGCCCGCCGCCGCGCGTTCGGCTGGCCGCCGACCCCCGTATTTGTCCCTTGCCATCACTATTATGGCCTGCGATTTCTTTAAATTACAAATCTTGACATAAATATTACTACCAGTTGATATATAGTACTGTTTATGCATAAAATGCTGTCATAGAAAGTATTTAAAGATAAGTTACATTGCCTTTAAAGTTTATCGGTTTATGTTTGCAAATGAGATATTTATATTTTAAAATTCAACGTTATAATTATGTTTAAAAGTTGTTGTGCACGACCCACTAAAAAAATGAGTAAAAGTAAATCTAAACCCGAAAATATGGATACGATGTCTGAATCGGAAACTGTACAAACAAAAGAAAAGTTGCCGGATACAGAAGTTAATAATACGCAGGAAAAAGACGAACTGATAAAAACAAATCAAGAATCTCCGAAAAAAGAAGCCGCTAGTCCTATACAAGAAGATGAGAATAAAAAAGAGGTACAAAACACTTTTATTACTGAAGAGGAAAATAAAGATGAAAATATTGAAGAGGTGCTTCACGATTCAGTCAGCGAATCGGGTGATGACACTTTAGATCTCGTACTTCCAAAAAAAGATTTAACGCGGAAACGATATTCAGTAGATTACAAGAGAACCCGGTTAGATTTTAAGCGATTTTCCGTAGATTGTCGCCGCGGATCTGCCACATTAGAGGAGTTAGCACGATTAGAGAAGGAGCTGGCACGCACCAACGTCGACGTACGACCTGGAGGGCGTCGTAAATCCACTGGAATTTTAAAATCTACCACAAACAGTAGCAATGGAGTGTCTGAACACCGGTCTAGTACCAAACAAGAATCGGATACAGAAGATGACGAAGTGTTTGAGCAAAGCACAACCAAACCTGGGGAAAATGAAGGACCCCGGGATCCTCCAGCGACTCCTGTTGGTCGGGATGAGTTAGCATTACGGAGACACCGATTCTTTTCCGATCTCGTATGCGCTGCACGCGCAGCTGTTGAACATCGCGTGCGTTTTGATCCTCTTGGCCCTACGGTCGCAGATTCAGGTGAGAACCAAAGTAGGTACATTATTTGTTATGTTTATAATTGTCTGATTATTTATATTACAAATATAGGTATATTCAACAATTTTACATTTTACGTTTTCGAAAAGTAAAGAAAACACCTTTAGATAGTAACCATGTTATTTTATTGACATTATTTTGCATTCGTTTTATAATAACTCTAAAATGGTAATACGTATGCCAGTCTGCTTTGTTAATATACATTCACATAACAATATATTGTTCTGTAACTACCCGCAGATAAATGATTATTACATCGTTGGCGATCCCTTCTTTTCTTATTTGTGTATTTGAAGCACCCGATGTGAGAAAATCGATCCGTTTGGCCGTTATCCAAGTAAACAGTAGATCTGCCTTCCTGCAAATTGTCAGCTTCCTGAAAAT
Organism: Herminia tarsipennalis; assembly: GCA_945859575.2. Taxonomy (NCBI): domain Eukaryota; kingdom Metazoa; phylum Arthropoda; class Insecta; order Lepidoptera; family Erebidae; genus Herminia; species Herminia tarsipennalis. The sequence goes on along the minus strand of OX243836.2, from coordinate 12,733,848 downwards.
CAATACACGCAACATTTTAATGTTTTGTTTACGGCATACATAGGTATGTTACATAATTGAATGAATACCGAAACTTCCAGCCATTTAGAGGCAGAATTTTGTATTATTATATTTTATTAGTAGAAATATTTAAATGTTGTATCTATCGATTTACAGTACTCCAAAAGTAATAATGCGCATAGAAATCTTCGGAAATCTTCGTCATTGTTCGGCAACGGTCGTATTACCCGAGCGTCGAAAGACGATATTTATATAGAGTGGTTAAGAGCAATTTCTCTATGCCTAATTTTATATATTATGTGTTTTGTGCTAAAACAGATTTGATTTACCTGTAACGAAATTTGATTCGATAATTCCATGTAAGTAAATAGCGAAAACGCTACAATCATTGTTGGAGTGATTAGTTTTCAAGTGTCTTACCGAAGTTGGTGTAATTATGGAGGAAAAGGTTTAAATAACATAAGGTTTTATTAGAAGGAGAAAAAAACGTTTTCAAATAGAGGTTTACATAAAATATAATCAAAATCTCAGTTCAAATTTGTTTACAGCACTAATCATTCCAGAAAAATAATACAATTATAAAAAAATTAATCAGAATCGAGGAAGACCTCTATTCCCGACATCGCAGATTCATCAGAAGTTTCATTATGCTCTTGTTCATTTACACTTTCCTCACTGCTATCACCTGTGTAAATAATCAGTTTATCGGAATAACTATCGATTCTTGGCTCAAATTTTCTATATTCATCTTCGCATTGAACCGCATGATCAGAAACTTTTTTCCATTCTTCTGGTCCTATTTTATTGATTTTTTCTAATATAGCATCTTTAACTGACGTCACAGTCATTGCAATATTTCTCTTGGCCACGTGTTGCTTTATTTGGGACCAAATATTTTCAATAGGGTTAAAATCGGGATGATATGGTGGCAATCGTATAATTTTATGCCCATGTTCCTCCATTATACGGTCAATGGCAAATTCTGTGTAATTTTCTTTGTATCTTTGTATAATTTTATACAAATCGGGTTTCAGTTTCTTTGGGTCATGCGGAATGTTGTGTTGTTGTAACCAAGCTGTCATTTGTGGTTTAGATGTGTTTGAGTTTGGTGGTTTCACAGACAGCTTATTATGATATGGGGCGTTGTCTATTACCAACACACTATTAGGAGGCAAGTTGGGAATCAATTGATTGCGTAGCCAAGTTTGATAACGTTCCGCGTTTATTTCTTTATGATAGTCACCTTCTGAGTCGACACATTTATGTAACATTAGAGCCCCTGGGACGAAGCCTTTTTCATTGCCTGCGTGTACAATAATTATTCGCTCTCCTTTGGAAATGGGTTGTTTGATACCTTTTTTGTTGCTATCTTGCCAAGTTTTACCCTTAGTAGGTATGTGATGTGTGCACATACGACTCGTCCATAAATACTATGTTTCTACCAGAACTCCTCAGCTGTTGTATTTCTCTGAGATATTTGATCCTTTTTAGGCGTATATCATGTTTTTCCATAAGTAATTGTCTGTTATTATCAGTTTTCAGAAACCTAAACCCCATGTCTTTCAAGATCAACCTTAAAGTCTCGGCACAGCCTTTGAAATTAATAGCTTCGATCAACTTTATTCTTAAATTATTTACAGTTGGGAGTTCTTTCAGCGTCAATTGAAAATTGTATATCATATTACGAATAACACAGTAGTCGAAATCATCAAGTACCAGCCGAAATCTACTTTTAGGTCTTCCTTTTTTCGGTGTAGAAAATTTCTTTGATTGATTATGTTTTTTTTCGTTTAAGATATTACTCAAAGTTCGTCGCGAAATTCCTGTAGCTTTTGTAACACGGTCTTGAATTTTTTTAAAATAACCATCATGGTCTCTGTTGAAAACATTGGCTTCATTTAAGAAATAAAGGTACACATTAAATACCATTTGCCGTGCTTGTGAATTAAGCGGTTTTCCACGTTTAAATTTATCCATTTTGGAAGAATTCGTCTGAAAGAAAATGGCATGGGCAGAGTTAGGTATATATTTTTTATGCATGTTTATCTATTTATTTAATTTAAATAAATCTCATTTTTTAAATGTTTTTCTAGTACTTAATATGTATTTAATGTAGGTATTTTATTTTTTTAATATTAAAAAAACGTGAAATATGTTATTTATTTTCCTTTTTTCAAAATATACTATTTAAATCTGAATAAGCTAATTAATGTTGAAATTATATTTACCAAGAAGGGTGTGTAATAGCAGCTCTATATATTTCCACAAATAGAGAACACGTGCAGTCACTACCAATATATAAAGACGACTGACAGACATTTCGCTGACCGGCGACAGCTGCCGAACGCCCGATTTGTTTTCGATTGTGCACACATGATATTGACTCCTATCTCTTTTAAACAAGGTGCAAAATGCAAATGCCTTGTTTAGGGCTCTTACGATTCCATGATTCGAGTGTTTCCGGGAATACGACAATTAGCGAAGATCTGCATGTGCATTATTAATTTGGGAGTACTGTACTACTGTGCTGTGAGGTCCATATTATTATAATATGGACCTCACAGTAGTAAATCGATAGAAATCGTCTTTAATTTTTTATACAATTTCCTTGCTTTAAGCTGTTACATTTACTTTGATGATTTAATGTTTTGTTTACGGCATACATAGGTATGTTACATAATTGAATGAATACCGAAGCTTCCAGCCATTTAGAGGCAGAATTTTGTATTATTATATATCATTAGTAGAAATATTTAAATGTTGTATCTATCGATTTACTACTGTGAGGTCCATATTATTATAATATGGACCTCACAGTAGTAAATTGATAGAAATCGTCTTTAATTTTTTATACAATTTTCTTGCTTTAGGCTGTTACATTAACTTTGATGATATAAGCGGCGGTAGCTTAATGGCTAAGGCATCGGTCTCGCAATCGTGAGGTTGCGGGTTCGAATCCTACTCATTATACTACCGACGTGAACCCACTCCTAACACAAGCCTTTGAGCTTAGCTGGAGGGGTTAACAAGCTTGCTAGTAATGTGGGACTCAATCCCACATTGCTAGTTATCTTTAAAAAAAAAATCTAAAATAATCTTCCAATATTTGAAGACGCCGGATCCCCGATTATTTGAATATGCCAATTTCCCCCATTTCACGTCGAATGTTTTGTTGTAATAAATACAAATTATTTTTGGTTTCCATATTTATTTATATATAATTGAATATTGGTTGAAATCACAAACAGGCAGTCGTTGCTCATCGAAAACTTCTCTTTGTTATCCAAAGATTTCCATCGGTTTTTAATAATAATAATAATAATAATAATAATATCTTGGGACAACTCACACAACGCTATCTGATTCCAAACTAAGCAGAGCTTGTACTAAGGAAACCAGACAACTGATAAACATACTTATATATTTCTAAATACATACATATTATAAATAAATAACACCCAGACACAGAATAAACCATCGAGCTCATCACACAAAGTTTTATCCTGGGTGGGGATCGAACCCACGACCTCTTGTGTAGCAGTCGGATACACTCCCACCGCGCCACAGAAGCTCTATATTCAATATATCGGACCCCGTTCTCGCGTTCCCATTGAAATTATTTGGCCAAATTAAAAGTTTTGCTTAACAATTAACGAATAGACTGCCTCTGTGGCGCGGTGGGAGTATATCCGACTGCTACGCAAGAGGTCGTGGGTTCGATCCCCACCCATTCTTTTTTTCCATTTGTTATTCTGTGTCTGGGTGTTATTTATCTATAATATGTATGTATTTAGAAATATATAAGTATGTTTATCAGTTGTCTGGTTTCCATAGTACAAGCTCTGCTTAGGGTGGGATCAGATAGCGTTGTGTGAGTTGTCCCAAGATATTATTATTATTATTATTACACATACCTATGTGTTCATAGTCTTCTACTTTGATAAATTTAAGGCGGTTGAAAATTAGATGTTGTTTTGTAAAATATCCTCGTATCACTCGCAATAGCGACCTCACTAACTACAGTATAGATAAAAAACCTACCCCACGTCTATGGGCCAGTGTGTCACTGATCTATCGATCGGCTGGCGTAATTATGAACTTAATTGTCAATTAATTATGAATATGATTTAATAGACTTTAACGGCCGATTGTCATGTACGCGTAGGTAGGCATGATAGTATATCTGTTTTATGACTTCTGTCAATTATGAGTAACATGCCATTGAATGTAACCAATTTATTGTTCGTGTACTAAATAATTATAATATCCTTTTCAAAAATGTCTACGTATAAATAAACAATTATGTTTGTTTATGTTTGTTTCCTAATTCAATACTTTATGTAATCAGAAAACTTAGTAAATCAGGGGCATTTATTTAGCATACTGAGGTACCTAGTAGTAATGCCATTATCGTGAGTAGCGTAAATTGAAAATTAGGGAAAAGATGGTAAATTAAATAATTGTAAATTTTAAACACCTAACATTAATTATTTTTTTCAATTTAGTGTGTCCGTTTATCATTTTTGGGCGGATACAAATAAAACGAGAGATAGAGACATGTAATTTATCAAGTGCTCATGACAACGTTATGATAGCCTGTCATTGTTTCCATTACGTCGTGTACCATATATGTATATAAAAAGTATTTTTAGCAGGTTGAGTGAAAACAAAGATTACGAAGTTGGAAGTGTAATGCGAAAAAGTTTACATTAATATTTCTTTGAGGAATCATCTTTATGGGAACTGTCTTGCAATGTAAGCCCCAAGAGTCTTCAAACTAGAAGCTACCTGAACCGCGTGGGTATCACTTATAAAGATAAAACGTAACTTTTCTAAAACATTGGCCCTCAAGTTTTTCGAAAGGTTGATTTAATTTAGAAAATTGTATCAGACAGCCTCTTGTTTCCACTCTAATTTAGAGAATTTAGTTGCACACAAATACATCTTAAACTAGCTACAAAATTAACATCTGTTTAGTAGGGCGCCGATCCCGTGTAGACCCGGGGCAGATAGCATAAAATATAATGTAATAGAATAAAATAATCAGAAAATATTTTCAAACTGTTATATATTTATTTGTTTAGTTATTGTATTATATATATGTTTACGAAAATGTAACTGTTATATAATTTATTTCTCCGAAGATATTTTGATTTTTATTTATATTCGTTAACTTATGGCAAGGGCCTTTTTGCTATCAGTCGTGGTTCTCGGATAACACCGTAATAAATTCTGGGAAAAGCAATTAGCTTAGTTTAATTATATTGTGTCGAGAGATATTTAATTACAACACTGACAAAAGTTTTCTTGGTCAAAAACAAGTTGTAATGGAAGACCAAAAGATTTACCCGAGGGTAGTCTTGAAGTAATTTTCGTACCCTCCTTGTTTATCTCGCCGAGAAAGATAGGGACTATGTCGACGTATAAATCAGTCTTAGGATTAAGTCAGGCCAAAGGATCCTAGGCTGGGGATGGGTGAAAATGTACTTTTAGGGCTAACATTTTGTTTTACATGTTGTGTGTAAATAATGTGGTGTGTCCGGCCGTGTGGTACCGGCTCGGCCGTGTGGTACCGGCTTAAGAATAGTACCACCCCATCTCTTCCCGTGGGTGTCGTCAAGGCGACTAAGAGATTTCACACCGGAGGACGGGCAGCAGCGTCCTCTGCGTACTTAAAGCCTTACTGCGATCGCCAACCCGCTCGCCAAGCGTGGCGATTATGGCAATTACCCCCAGGATCTACATTCCAGTAGGTTCTACTGGGGAGACCCGTGCCCAGCAGTGGGACATCATATGGGTTGATATGTGTAAATAATATTAAATCGTTTGGAAAACTTAAAACCGATTTGCTAAACTCAGACTAATATTATAAATGTGAAAGTAACTCTATCTGTCTGTTACGTTTTCACATTTAAACCGCTGAACCGATTTAAATGAAATTTGGTATGGAGATAGCTTGAGTCCTGGAGAAGGACATAGGGTAGTTTTTATCGCTATACCCGACAACCACGCGGGCTGAAGCTAGTAGATAATATAGCTGAGAATAGGGTGATAATTAGCAATTTGAAGACTCCAGCTATTTAGCGTATCTTCACCTTAATACAAATTAGTTAAAAAGAATTTCTTTGAGAGAAAACAATTCACTTGAAAAGGTTTGAGTAAGCCGATCAAAAGTCCCAAACTTAATTGTTTGAGTACACACCAGAATTGGAGATCGCTTTTGTGTTTGCTGGCCTAGAATTAACTCAAAAGCTGAAATCGGGGCTCCCTAAAGTGTTCTTGTAAACCAAGATTTTTTGAGGGTATTTATTTCATAAGATGTTCTCTGAACTTTAGTAGTTATACTATTAGTTCACGAAAAACTAAATAAAGTGGGTCGTCTAAGCATATCTAATGCTTTTAGGGATAACGATACTATTTGAGAGATAGAAAAAAGTTTGTAAGAGAATTCTATTGAAGTCACATTCACGGTTTTCGTAATTTCAGGATACAATAAATAAAAAATAAAAATGATTTATTGTTCAGAAAGTTACAATAGATATTAATAAAGCCCTGGATCTAACACTAGGATTCCCTGTAGTATATTTCAGTAATTAGATTTGTTTACGTACACATCTAATTCAGGACACTATTAGAATACGAGTATATTGTGGTTTCACTGTAGCTTTATTGCGGTCGATGTTTGATTAAAATCAGTATGTCAAATCTACTTGCAAAGATAGGTAATTAATTAGCTACGTATAGCTAAAGGCAACATTACATTAGGTTTGATTGGATCTCACAACATTAAAGTTATTCAGTTTATTCATTCGGAGTGTTTTAGCTTTTAAACACACACAAATAGAAATGTCGCAGATCGTAAATATGTGTGTGATTTAGTTTTCAAATTTTAAATAATTTAATATTTTTTAATTACGGGTTTAAAGATAAATATATTAATTCAATGACACCATATAACAGATGATTGTAAGGTGCTTAAAAGTTGACTTCAGGGATCATTAACGTAATTTGTCAAGTTTATTAAAATTATTACTAATTAGAAATACTGATCACTGAAACCCAAATAATTCGATATTGCTGGACTTACTCCAGGTACAACCTGGTATAGATCCTACAATCCGTATCAACTATCCGAAGTATCAACTAGCCGTAGTCCTTTTTTAAGAACACTAAGGTAAATTTATTATTACTTACGTAGAATCATTGGATAGGTATTAAAATAATATTAAAAAATTGTTTATTTTTAAATTTAGAAATATAAGCATGTATTTACATGTTCATTGCACCGGAGTTTAGAATCAGCAATTTTTAGACAGTTGTAGTACATTAATTTATACTGTGTAGATTGACTATTAAGTAATTTTCCACTTTTTAATACAAATACCAATGGTTTACAATGCTCATTAAATCTCTATATTAGAAGAAGAAGCAAATAGTTTCGCATGAATTAACTAACTAGCAAAGTTGATTGAGCGTAACTGGTTATTACTAACTGTGAAGTTTAGTTTATTGCAAAGCCTTTAAAAGTTAATGAACAGGTTGAATTTATGACGGTTCTTCGTAATGAACACGAATTTTCAGTAGATCAAAATTAATGTGGGTCATTTAATGCTCTCCAAAGCCCTGTGAGGTAAGGATTAATTTTCACAACAATAATATATCATGAGCCACCTAAATAAACGAATAACATTAAAATTATGGTTTTAAATATTCGTCGAAAATATATACTCTACCCGTGACCACGATCAGTGCAATTCGATCGAAACGTCGCGTCGCATATTGGGACAGATACCCAGAACTTGGCGAAATTTTAATAAATAAGTTAATTGTAAAAACATAGTTAAGTGTAGATTTCGTGCTAAAAAAAAGTACTCTCACGACGAACCAATCGAAAAACAACTCGATGGGTTTATCTTGTTTAATGCAGAAGTTCTTATGGCCACCTTCCGACTCCATCATCATATCCTAGCTATCATGCAGCACTAAAGTCCTCACTCAGACAAAACAAATGAGCCCAAACTCGATGGGTTATCTTATTTAGTAAGATAACCCATCGAGTTTGGGCTCTCCTGTGGCCGTCTTCCGGTAACAGCTGCATGGTACTATATTATAGTATTGTCACTAGAGATACATATGTACACCAAACTTACACCCAATCGGACACCAGGAAGTGGTTTTAATTTAGCTTCTAAGATTCGTGCCGAACACACAAACATTGCAAATTAAATAAAAGCAAAAGTAAAAAATGAAACTGATTTCAAGGTATACTCATTATTCTATTAATAATTAGAAAACTAACTGAGGTACCTACTATTTGACAGTATTTAAATTTCTCAAATTAAACTTTGTTCGATATTACAGTGATGCGAACTTTGTTTTGCAGGCCAGCTCTACAGCATTAGGAATTTACGTGTAAGTTTAGAGTAGTTTTGCGATATATTAATTTATATATACTATAACTTTTATTCCTTAGGTACCTAACTGTGTTTTAGTAATGTTTTTTTTGCAATATATTAAATAATTTGGATAATTAGGTAGTTAGATAGTCAAATGAATAAGAAAATTATTTAAAAAATTATACGAGTATTTTGTTTAAGCCAGGTATAAAGACATATGCTATGGTTATTACCTGGAAATAATCGTTATTTTTATAAGCTTTTACACACATTATACATATACTTTTCTGCGGATTATATGCGATTTATGAAATATTACAATTTTTAGCACTTGACTCGTAGAAAAATATTTTTTGCTAATTTATCATTTTATATTTGGAGGAACATCTAATACTCACATTATTTATTACAAGACTATAATATTTAATTATAAATAATAGTATTGGAGATAAAAGCTTCGAGTAGCTATAATCTATACTAATATTATAAATCTGAAGAGTTTGTTTGTTTGTTTGAACGTGATAATCTCAAGAACTTCTAGTACTTGATGAAAGAGCTGGCATAACGAACAAGTTGTCATATCGACATTCTAAAAAAATAATTACAATATAAGTCAAGATAGCATAAAGCGGCTAGAATTAAAGAAAAGTTAAAAATGATTCTTTTCTTTAATTTCGTCATTATCAATAAATCGACGGCTCCTACGCATAAAGTCGTGACGCAAAAAATGATTTTTTTTCATGAGATCCATTTTTTTTTAACGACAAGGTATAAATTAATGTATGCAACCGTTTTCAACCAGTAATTTTTTAATATGCGCTCAATAATTAGTTGAATAATACAATAACAAATAGTATTTATCAAAATATAGCCAAATATTCGACAAACGACCTTACGCTAAATTAATACATTCATCAAAAATCCAATTTTACTGATATTTAAAGGGTTTATGATAACGCATATGATCATATTTTTATTTAGTGTCAAGAGGTTTTATGTTAATAGTACATCGTTGTACGTTCGTACAAATTTCAAATAATAACAACGCATAAAGTCGTAACTTTAAGTTAAGACCCTTAGTTTTCTTAGACTTCTTTTTGGGTTGTATATAGCCGTAGCTTGGTTGTAACTAAACATTGTCAAAGATCGTCTCAGAGACGTAAAGTCGTAACTCAGTTTTCCTATTTTATGCGCCGGATTCATTGCGACTTCGAATGTCAAACGACGTCGTAACTGTGTTAAAATAAGTCCGTTCGTCGTTTAATTGATCGGTGCACATAGTCAGAACCAATATTATTTATACAACTGTTAGCACGTCAAAATCTCATCACTATTGAAGCTAAACATATTTTGATTTGATGATTATCTATTATGGTAAAACGTTATGGTTAGGGTATGGGCAAAAATCTCATTTTACCGAATAAATTACTTCTGACCTTATGCGTAGGAGACGTCGAAATATGCTCTAAACTTTGATTGCAAATATTTTTAATCAACGCAAAACAATATTTTGTCGAAATGCCTAGTAAAAGCCATACATACCTATTTCCCAACAAATTGAAATAAAAATAGTATATTTTATTTATTGACGTGAATTATTATAAATCAATGATCTTATGACGATGAATCTTATGAATCGATGACCAGGTGCACATACGAAAAAAAGTCACGTTATGAACTTGTTAACTTGCAACGCGAAATTTACTGGTTGCTAAGGAACGCTAATGGCGATATGACATCAATGTTTTCTTATCACGTAAATTAATAAAGTTATTCGCCATTATTATATTTTTTAATAGATTATATGTGTATGAAGACATTCAATGGCTTATAGATGTTCTAACTGCTTTAGTTTATTTAATGCCACTTTTGAGAGCATCTGCCCCAGTGTACACGTCGGGTCAATAAAACCTTTTAATAATTTCCGCGATTATCTATACTTCTATACTAATGCTATAAAGAGGAAGGATTTGATGGTTTGTTTGTATTGAATAGGCTCCGAAACTACTGGACCGATTTTAAAAAATCTTGCACCATTAGAAAGCTACATTATCGGGGAGTAACCTATGTTATATTTTATTGTCAAAAAATAAGAGATCCCTACGAAAATTACAATAATGTAACTCAAGGTATCAAAAACAATGATATGACACTCGTGCGAAGCCGGGGCAGGCAGCTAGTATCCGATGTACATATACAAGTATCTAATAAATGGTAAAAAAGATTTAATGAGTATAGTACCTATCGAGTCTGGTTCTAGTCTTTAAATTGGATAATTCTTTGAAAAATAACAGCATAATGAATGCCGCCAATTATCTACTTAAGTTTATTCAATTAGGTTCGTATGCGTCACGTGAAACCTGTTTGCAAATGGTAAGAAAATACATTAAATTCTTACCGCTTGGATACTAAGCATCAAATGTAATATGTATTATGGATTCCGTAATCAATTGCACACAGGCAATATAGATAGCACAGGAGGTAAGATTCCCTTGATCGACCTTCGGTAAAGAATTAAATATTCAATAGGAAGGCATCGGTGTACTTACTTTTAATTCGATTCACTGCTGTCATGTTCTGTTACGTGTATAGGAGTTCAGTGCTACTGTCATCATCATTTATGAGTTCTACGTCACCACATTGAATGAGTCACACCCAATAGCTCAGTGCCGGTCGAGGCGCTCGTAGGAACATGTAGTTCGGCCGGTGTAGATTCTAGAGAGCGGTTGGCCGACACCCGCTTAGTTTCTGAATCATCGTCACACATCCGTCGGTTCGGTGCTGATCCCAACGAACGTCAGTGTTCTCAGTGTCTCGGTATACGACGACGCACGCGCATGTTTACACGCTATGTGCTTTTACTAACAGTGCATGAAAAACAACGGTTAAGTGTTCTGAAAGTGTTTACTGTGCGTGTTTTACGGATCTATTTACTGTATAACTGGTAAGCATGAATATATATTTTTATCACAAAAGGCTCAAGGTGTGAATTATTAATAATAAAACGATGTAAACATCTAGAAATACATTGTCGTAGAGTATCTAAATATATTTTAAAGTTAACGATAAATGTTGTTGGATAGTTAAAATATGCAAGCCTTAAAGCGTTATCAAAATGATTAATAATATTACACGGGTCTGCCACCGGATGTCAAGGCAATGCCATGTCATTGAACTTAATTATTATGCGTTAATGATTAATACGTTATGATTTAATATAGAGTTGAATAAACATAGTTGTCAAGTGCAAATTAATCAGTAACCAGCTCGTTCCAGCTCTACCCGCATGTATACCATACAAATATTGAACCCCTTGTTGCCTCCCCATAGAGGTTGAATTTCCAAAAGTTACATCTCCTACCTATAAACTACCGGCCTACCAAATTTCATCTCCTTAGTTGAGTATTTTTGTGATGTCGTGTATTTAAATAGCAGCATATTTACAAATACAGATAAAAGTCAGCATCCATTGTTAATGGGTTTATGTGCATTTTGTTTTTTTACGATAACACCAGTCATCCCCTTATCAATAACAAATTGCGAACGATGATAAACAAACATCATAACAAAAATGGATTTTGTCATAGTATCTTTTTATTTGTATTTCTTTAATGCCCCTTTAAAGTTGTTAGGGTGTTTGTATAGGATCTTATGTTACAATATTATGCGAGTTCGTTAAATTGCCTATTCAAAATCAAGTACCTCGTAACTAGAGTTTAATGGATTATTGGCTATATTGGGAATGCATCTTAAGAGATTATAGGTTAACTAATACCCTTATAGGTAAACTAATCCCCAAATAACTAACGATTAAAGCTGTAACTATTTAACAAGATTTCAAGCATTTGTACTTATTATCCAAGTATTATGTGTATTCGTGGGTGTTTAGTGGTCATTTCCAGACTTGCCTTTCGGTCCTAAAATGTATCTAGGTTTACAGAAGTTAGGTATAGCATATTGAATGGTAGGTGGGACTAAAGCGACCAAATTTATCGCCCTTGTTCTAGACAATGAATGACTACAGTGCGCTTTTACAAATTTGAACAAGCGAATCTGCAAGCACTGTCGAAATTTTACCAGGAAACAGCTCCATGCTCCATCAAACGATTCCATCCGCCATTGTTTGCAATATACCTCTACTCATGTGGAAAATTCATAGTGGTTTAGCTGCTATTCAATTCCATAATGCGGTCGCCGGTATTAGGTAGGTAGTACGATTATGTTCCACAGGATAAATCTATACTAATAATATAAAGCTGAAGAGACCGTTTGGTTGTTTAACCGCGATAATCTCAGGAACTACTGGTCCGAATTGGAAAAATATTATACTGTTTTATAGCCCATTTATTGAGGAAGGCTATAGGCTAAATAACATCACGCTACGACCAACAGGAGCGGAGCAGCAATGAAAAATGTTGCAAAAACGGGGAAAATTGACGCAGACGAAATTGTGCGGGTCAGCTAGTTATCTATATTCCGTGTGAAAATAATTTACTCAGTTGCTATATCTATATCTCAGTCTATTTAACATTTATTTCACTCAACATATAGGTTAATTTCACACAGCAAAATTATCGCACTAATTTTAGAACAGATTACTGTAATTCTGTTAGAAATTTCCACTATTTAGACATACCGATCGTACATCATAATTATGAGGTAGGTATCTAGGCTTCAGGTAATGAAAAGCCGCACTGGTATGCTCGTTTAACGTTGAAAAGGTAAATTATTAAGCGGAACGCCGATTGCGGTCAGAGCTTTTTGCTTTTTAGTAAGATTCAGGCAATGACGTCGCAACCAGCTTTTTCCTTTTTTTTTCAAATTGAAGCACGTTCTTCGAACATTGATAACATATCGATAAGCTTCCAAATATGTAGGTATATTGATATTATTTTACAGTAATATTTATGATTGTGACATTTGTTGACCATTGTAATTTTTGAGTGTTGTTGACCGAATCAAAACGCTACAATATTGACCAGCTGGCACCTATCCCAAGCGTAACGTAAATATAGAACTGTGAATATTACTGGAAAGCAATATGACATCATGAGCTCGTATCATCTTGCGTTACCGCATCCCTACTCAGTCTGGCTTTGAATATTTGACAATTGAAATTTTCGTAGACGCCCTCTTCATGCGACCTTGTATTTATGTATTCATACACAGTGCTGCTAAATAATTTCAAAGTTCCAGTGGCACATCCTTAAGAGGAATGTGCTCATTAAAAATGTACATGAGTATGTCATTTAGTTAGGTGGTGGTCGTGAATGTAGAGCAACTTAAGAGGTGCCCACTTTTCTTTCTGCCTTCATCTAGGAGACGTTTTAGAGACGCTATTGTAGGTCTTGCCACTTGCGTTTTTACACTTTCATATGTTGTTTTTAAAGTGTTTTAAGTAATTTCTTAGCGGTTATTTTATGTAAAAAAATCGCACAGATTGTAATCTTATCCTAGAGATTATACACGTCTTTGTTTACTTTTCTGTGATATAACTTTACGCTCGTATAAATGGCACTTATTCTTGAAGTAAAAATGCCCTTTGCTGTTTTACGACGGCACATACATACAAGTAGTTATATTGGAAAGTAAATATACCTAATAAAATGTGACGTTGGTGTAATGGACCCATTTCGGTCAATATTTATTGTGGGTAATTATTTGTTTATAGGTACTAAAATATCACTGTAGCGAGCACATTGTATACAGTAACTGTTTTGATGGATTTTAAATGTTTATCGTACCCACCTGCAATTAATCTTGTCTTCTAATTCAATTTATATACTATATATAACTTGTTATCACTTCTAATCAGAGCGTCAAATAAAAAACAACCGTATATAGTTTTGGAAAGTTTTTCGCTAATGTTTTGCCACATTTAAAACAAACATTTTAGAGATTTCTATGTAAAAGAGTAAGAAGCAGATAAAATATATATTTTATTTTTTTATTAAAGGTCCTTTATCTATAATATGGACATAGTGGTATTGCATAGTCCTAATAAAATGTAGACAGAAATCGAAATGTCTGTAGAACATTTTTTTTTTTTTTAAATCTCAAGAGTCGCACTTAATAGGAAAGCAGATCCTAGTCCTAGCAGGTCATAAAACCCTTCTATAATATGAAGCGATTGATCATGTCTACCAAATAATAATTATGTACTAAATCCATAGATACTCTAATGCGAAAGTTCTGTCTATTATATCCATTTCTTTCATTATAAGGTAGATCGCCGGTCTTTTGGGAACTTTATTTAGGGACATGCTGATGTGGGTCCATCACTGAAACCTTCAAATACCTACAAATTATTTTGTTGTCTATTTAATTCTTGCAGCTAAACCAGTAAGTCGATTTTATAAAAATGTTAACTGAAGATGGCTTTATATTTGGGGCAAGGTAATGCGCATTTTTCTGAAGATGACTGGCACATGCAGGAAGCCTCTTGTACGTAATAGTATCTACGGTTATATATGGATTAGACTAGAGAGTCTCAGTCTAGTGTTCCTAATTTTAGTTATAACATTTATTAGTTATGACGACAATAATCTTTTCTTAGCAACAAACTCACTATCTAGATGTTCGTAGGTTATTAGATTTGTGTTGAGCCATGGTTTAAAATTTGTAATTAGTTCACGTAAGTAATTAAAAGTGCGTAACCGAATTAGACTGTTTGTATTTGTAGTTAAATCACGCACTCAGGTAGGAAATAGTTTAAAAATAACTTAATTGTTTTCACAATTAAATATCGATTACGATGCTATTTATTTACCTGGTGTTAGTAACAAATAATTGGTCGTTCCAATCGTGTAGGTATTACTGAATGTTATTTTTGGGGATTCGAAAATGTTATTGAGATAACGTTGTGCTTATTTTCAATAATATCATATTTTCCAGTAAGTAAAACTGCTACGTTGTATTTTTTCTATGTTTCTATGATCGGATAAATTAATCGATTCTTGGGAACATACGGCAAAACTTATACTCTGTAGTAAAAATGACCTAGTCCGGAAAGTATTGAATTCAATTTCCAATAGTCTTAGGAAATAAAAGTCCACGTCTACTTCGCAATACTCTACTTTTGTGTCCATTAACTAGGATAACTCGTACACAATCGGTATGCTTTTTTCAGAGATAATGGAACATTATGAGTTTCATAAATCAAACCAAAACAAACAAAACAGATCAGTTCTACTTAACACGGTTCGTTAATTGTAATAAATTAGTCTTAAAAACACGTTTACCTAACAAGACATTTGACGGCTCCCCCCATCAGTCACTGCAGCAAAAATTCAATGATTTTGATGAAGTCTCCGATCTCTGACAGAAACAAAATCAAGTTATTTCACTTTGAAAATCTGTAAAGGTTTGATAAATGTAAGCAAACAAAGTCATTGCACGGTACCTCTCTTAAATAATAAAGGTCTAACTTAATTTAGAAGTTCGAGGATTGATTAGAAAGTTTAACTGTTGTGCTATCTCTTGTATATTTTATTCGTCGTATAGGTACCTACTGTTCCTAACTTCTACGACTACGAGAACGTGTTTCATTATAAAGTTATTGTATGAATCCTTGATGACTAACGAGACCTTCGGAATCCTTTTAAGTGTGATTTACATACTGCTGTAATATTTATATCAGTCAGTATTTTATATTCTGAAGGAACTATAATAAGGTTTACGGGAAAGTCGAGGATAGAAAATATATAATGTGAGATAGTAGGTATAATGAGTGTGAAAGTTTATGTGTATACATATTATTTGGATGTTCTGTTATGTTATGATGTAATTAGCACAAGAGCGGTAAAGTAGTAGTAGTTAATTTAAACTTAAATTCAATTAGGTATTTGTGTTTGTATTCTAATTTATAAACAACAACTGTATAATGAAGCGATTAAATGAAGAATACTGTCTTATAAATAAAACTATATTTTTGTGTGTCAACAAAATTACATTAGAAATTCGCCGTTTTATTTTTAACAAGCTTTCAATCGCGGCTCCGTCGGCTCGTATATCACTTATTATCGCAATAAAAAAATATCTTATGTCCTCCCCCCGGATACCATCTATTTCCTTGTCAAAATTAATTAAGATCCATTCAGCTTAATCCTGAAAAGGTAACAAACAGAAGGACAGACACTTTCGTATTTATAATATTAGTACGGGTGTATCTGACATCGGTTTAAAGTAAATGATAGCGTTATATCAACCCAAGTAGGCCATACAAGTTGGTATTGGTCATACGATATGTGTCCCACACCTATTAAGGATCGTGATGTCACTAGACACATGTGCATAGATACCTATTCGGTCAACTAAAATTGTAAATAGTACGCCAGATGGTCTTACAACTTTAACGAGAACGTTATGTACTATTTTAAACCCAATATCTAGATACCTACAGTTTTACCGGCATCAACTAATAATATTACAAAATTTTGATGAACCTGTTTAAGTAACAATTACTGCAACAATAGCGAAGACCCAGCCCAAAATGTTCATTTTTGTAATAAAAGGATGATGTACAACTTACAATTAATTAATTCCGGAAAAAAAGGGAATATGAAACTGTTGCCTCGTTTTTTGGGTGTAATTTAGGTTGAGGTCTTATCGTTTTTATTCAGTTTATTTAAAAGGGCAGATCAAAGAGCGTCGGAACTGAACTGGACTGAAATAATCCTACTTTTTAAATTGGTTTGCTGCTGGTGTTTAATTTTTAGGGCAGTAAGATCCTTTCAGGTTCTCCGCAAATAATTCTAAGCCGATTAGATTAAAAACTTTTGTAGATAAACTTCTGACAATGACAGTCCTGAGAAAGCCGAAAGTAATTCACAGAGCAAAGATATAAAGTAGGTAACTAATGTTTTAGGAAAGCATAATAATTTGTTTTCTGAGTAGTATATTGCAATGTGGCTGTTTTTTGTCTCATTGTCTTTCCGCTAACATCTTTTAAACCACGCAACGGATAATGACACCATTTTCAAAATATTTTAGAGATTTTCCCCTAAAGGTTTTCTTCACTGATTAAAGATTTGATAAATAGAATTTGGTTGTGCAAAAAATAACAATTAAGTTTTAGTACTTAATTGTTATTTTTTGCCACTGTGCACAATGCTAAAAACAATGCCCTTCAGAAATTGAGTATCAATTGTACTTACATAACTATTTTTTTATTATAACATGATATACCTATTGTTATTTTAGGCAGGTAGAGCTTTTATAACACTATTGGATTGGACAAAAAAGACTTACAAATTGGAAGTAAATTACATAAAGGACGATCTTACAGTTCGCACTACCTAAGTTGTTAGCGCGTAAGTTGCGCACAACTCAAATTTAGGTATCAGACAGAGGGGACCAGGGGCGGGGGGGAACAACGTCCCTGCGCGGAACTACATTCGAATACAACTTCACAAACGCAAACTTAGGAGGCGCGAATTGTACTGTCCTACGATTTTTGTCTCCCAGACTGTTTACTCAAGTTCCTAAAGGCACAATATTATTTTAGGTAAACAGGTCAACAATTCATAGGAATATCGTTAGATGTAATCGAAAACCACACAAAAAGACCAATTTCGTTCAATGAGTTTGTTCCATGTCAAGTACACTTCAAAATCGTTTTCTATTCTCATTTTCCACAAAACAGTCTAATCAAATACCGTGTTTACCACACAAGACAGACAGTTCACGATTTTGTTCGCTTTTATTGTTTGCTGGACGGAATTGTATTCGGATTGCGGTTACCAGACTCCCTCTGCGGTTTCTGATTGAGACTGAAACGATTGTTCTTTACACTGTTACGTCATGTAGCTGGTAAATAAATAAAATGAATTGGAGTACTTCTCCAACACACGTCAGTCACTCGAAATTTTGGACATTACTGAAATTCCCCAAAGTTTTGACGCATCTTAAAATATTAACGTTTATCTAGAAAGTGCCCTGCCGCTGAGTGTTTACTTTAAAACTCATTAAATATTGGTGACTTAAAATTTGTATTGGTAAAGCTCGTCAGTACATAATAGAATCAAAAATTCGACGCAGGTATAATATTACGTGTTGTCACAGATATTACTTACATTAGTGTCGATACACCATACTCATCCTTTTATGTTTGATTTGTAAAAATAATAAAAATATACTCGTGAAAGCTATTGAATATGCCAATGAATAACTATTGTTTTTTTAAAAAACTTTCACCTTTTATAAAGTTTATGACAATAAAGGTACTGACAGTAGACACTGACTGCTTGTATTATACAAGCAGTCAGTGTCTACTGTCAGTACCTACTTTATCACATTTTGCAAACGAGCTGAGAAATCGTTGAGTAGTACGGCTCTATCATCCTCTTTGCGTATCTAGCGTACCTATATCTTGTCATAAACACGAATTAATTTACCAAGCCTTGTTGCTATGACATATAAATCTCTTCATAACTTCAGAGTACATCCTTATCGAAATCTATTTGGAATGCTAATAGTTTCTTGTAGCTGGTAGTACCTATATAATAATGAAACTAATTGTGGGACACCCGATGTTCCCCTACTAATTGGGATCGTTTGACATCCTACATTCCGACAGCCGGTACCCATATCCTAAATGATTGAATTAATTTATATTTATAAACTAGTTTGGCGAAATTTGTGTTTCATTATGAATGCTTTAGCGCTTAATAAAAAGTGAAAATGTATCCGTAACACAATTCCTACTTTCTTTTAATTAAGGTTTTATAGCTTTTAAGACAGTTTAGCGTGCCTTGACCCATCCCAGTCCTAATAGCTTAGTGACTGTCATCGATCCTTGGTTTTAAGGCCCCCACGAATCAGGCAGCCATTAAAACTACGATCCAGATAACAAAGCCATTTCTAATTGCTTACACATTCAATCGCATCAACTCAATGAAACGCTAACGTCGTCGGTGTTGAGTGTCATGTTGTGTCTTCTATATCAATGAAACCGTGTTTACGAAAATAAAACATTGTATTAAAGTTTTGTAAATAACACTTTGTAGCAGGGAGCTAATTCAGTTTTAGGATGACCTTGCAGCGCTAGTATTAAAATAAACATACGTGATGTGAGCTGTATCGTTGGAAACATTGCTTTAGGATGCAATAAATAAGTAATGTTTATCTTTATCAAGTGTCGGATGCTATGCAATTTAGTAACAAGCTATGTGTATGTGTTTAATTTGCAGGTATCCATTTTTATTTATATGGGTACATTAATTTGAATCAAAATATAACCGAGACAATTTTTTGTTTCTATATTTGTTTCAACTAATCTCCGGACGACTGGATTTGACGGTTGGGTGTGCCGACTGCTACTTTTACTTCTAAAATGTTTATGAATCTGAGGAAAAAACTTTTATGTGAACAAACATTTGTTGTTGTTTTATAAATTCCAGACTGCCTTTAATTTTACACAAAATTTAAAGGGGTGGACTGTATATGCCACTTCACTTTGTTCTTATTACGTTCCTTTGAAAGGCACCTATGTTGACCAAATCTATTGTTCTTGCTTGTTTTAATATTTTAACAAGGTTTAACTGGAAACGTATTTACAAAGGCGGAATACCTCTGGTTGTTGACAACGGTATCCTTTTGTCAACTACTAGAACCCCCGAAGGCTAGTTGATCACAGAATCGGAACCTTCATAAATGATACCTTCATAAGAGCTTATAATATGTATGTTAATTATAACTTACTCTATTGTTATGAAATTGTTTTTAAATGACATAAAAGACTTTATTTATTGGGATTTACTTGCAGCTCCGCTTACCTAGTTGTCAGTCATCATCATAAATTAAAGTATTTACTTATATTCTATCCCAATCTCAAAGCTAACTCCGTACAATATTTCTTCAAAGTTGTTCATATTTCTTAATATTCATACGAAGTTAAAGTCGTCTACTGGTTTGATTTCTACCTACTTATTGGAAAGTAAAACTTAGAACTGATGTGATGGTATATTATTTAAAACAAAATGATTTGGAACATCTTTGAAATTGTGTTTGTCATTTGGCTATTATTGGCAACGTGAGCATTTGTCACGTAATGTATACCTATGTATGGTATACGGATATTATGTTTCCGTAAACAGAGCCATTTCAACGGTGCTTGCACTCGAACACTAGTGCGACCCCAATATCGCCCTTATATGAAAGCAGTCCACACGTACGTAACAGGCTTGCCAAAGCGAGATGATGTTTCACTTCTTTATTGCAAATGCAACGCTCTAGTTGTACATTGGTTTAAATTATCATATCCACACAATTAACGGTACACGAACTTGGGAAGGGTGTGAAATAATTCGCAAATAAAAAAAGAAAATTAAACGATATTGTGATAGTTGACGTCGAAATCTAAGCTAACATTCCACTTAATACATAAATGCAAAGGTTAGAATCTCGTAACAGTAATCATATTGAGCCGTTGAAAGAAGTAAGCAGTCACATGTATGACGGACAATGAGTCACAAAAGGGCTGTTCTGTATTGAAATAAAAGAGGTCTGAATGACCGGAAGCGTAAATAATGGCTAACCCTTCCTGAAGACACATGAAATGAAATGCACACTGACGGAAACAACATCAAATCTTTTCGCTGCGGCCTTCTGTAAGGTTGTGTAAAGCTCAATTAGACAACTCAAAGTGCTTAACCTTTATCAAAATTCAAAGGTTAATCCGGTTCAAGCGTTTTATACCTATTAAAATTTCTAAACAGAAGCATTTTAATCCAGTTGATCTCGGCTTATTATTCATTAAGCGCGTTGAAACATCTTGAACCGTACTGTTTTTGCCTAAGGAGTGAAATTATAATTTTACTCGCGTCGACATTTCTTTTTAATTCATCGTTAATGAGCGTCGGATGTTGCCGACAAACAGTTATTTAGGTAAGAACTAGAACCGTTTGACGTCATGCTCGTAACATTAACAAACATTTCTTCGTCTTGTTGCGCTCTGCTAGTAGTTAATGTTTTGTAATTTTTACCCTGTGTCAAACAATTTTTCTGCTGTCGTGTCTGAAAAATATATAAAATCCTACCCTTTTTGACGTGATAACGTCTTATAAATCGATGACCGAGTGCACGCACGAAAAAGTGACACATTACGCTTTCGCTGATAGGCTGAAGTATCAGCCTATCATCGAATGGCGATTGCAGTGACATGCGATACAAATGGAACTAAAGCTATCAGCCAATCAGCAAATGATAATTGCAGCGACATCGATACAATTGGAACTAAAGCTGTCACAGGCGTTGTTGTTTATTACAATGTTTTTTTTATGACGGACGTTACGTTTACGACGTCACGTAAAAGTATCGTCAGTAAACTGACTTTACAGACAACCATTTTTTTTATTAAGTATCTTAGAAAAATGTTATTTAGGCGAACAGTAAATCGATTAAAGTGCCATTAAGTAACCATAACGTACCTACTACTATAAGTTATTACTTTTAGTTCATACTTTCATACGCCAAACCTCATTCTTCAGTCTTTACACATAGCTAAATGTAATCTAGAGCATGTCGAGTAATAAAAGACCTTTTCCCTTACGGAGGCTGTGTTAAGGCCGCCGGCTATTTTTCCTCTTGGACTCAATATGCCGATAGGTACGAGCACATATATGACACACGAGTAATGCCAAGTTTAAAAGTTATTGCAGTTAATTTAGTGAAAGGAAATGTTCGATGATTCCATAGGATTCAGGGATCATGGGGGCATTTTTTAGTAGGTACGTACTGACTGTACTTAAACACAAGGTTGGAGACTTTTTATACAACTAGCGACGGTAGCCTAATTGTTAAGGCATTGGTCTCGCTATCGCGTACTACCGATGTGAACCCACTCCTAACACTAGCCATTAAGCTTAATTGGAGGGGTTAACAAGATTGCTAGTAATGTGGGACCACAATCCCACATTGCTAGTTATACGTTTTATATAAAAAAAAAATTGCGTGTTGCCAGCCTAATCGCTTATCCATAACAGCATCAGCGCCACTCAAATTCCTATTCTGTGACATTAGTTCGAAGTCTCCTTAGTGCCCTTAGCACAGTTTAATAATGTGTTTGGTTTCACTATTTCACAAAACAATAACCAATCAAGACATCCTTTGTCTTAGATCTACCAGGCTTTCAAATGCTTTATTATTTAGTTATGGCAGTTTTTGTGAAGAAAAATAGGCTGTTAAAGTATAAACCCATTGTATCTGTTATACAAATAACAAACGAATTATTATAGAGCCTTTTAGGTCTCGTAGTCCAGAACTTGGCCTCATTTTATTTATGAATATTTTTATGCAAGGGTCGCTTTTCAGCCGTCTGGCGTTATGAGAGATTTAATATTAACCACATTAATATTTCATACCACGTTTGACATTAAGTCTACTCGACATTTATAAGTGAAACATATTAATTTATTTGTGATAATATATAAAGATAACTAGCAATGGGGGATTGGGTCCTACGTTACTGGCAATCCTGTTAATCAATTACTAGACTACCGCCGCTACAAATATTATGTACCTATATTATATATATTATTGTGATAAGTTTATTTTGATCATGTTTATTACAATAAGCTCTAATCGACTTAGCTAAAATGATTATAGTGAGTAGGAATATTTCATTTCAGGTTGATACATACAAAAAGGATTTATTGATAAGGCATCGGTCTCGCAATCGTGAGGTCGCGGGTTCGAATCCTACCCAAACAACTACCGACGTGAACCCACTCCTAACACAAGCCTTTGAGCTTAGCTGGAGGGGTTAACAAGATTGCTAGTTATCTTTTTAATTAAAAAAAATATATATATTACATGTGAAACATTATATGTATGGATATCTTTTGGAATAAATGCCGGTGAGTTGAGTGTAATTTTCAAAAAGAGGTCGAATTGACACCAAATAGTTAGACCGGAGACGTAATGCGGGTGGCCCCATTATTAGAATTTAGTGCTCTCCGCTAAACCGTAACTACCTACTTACCTACTGAAAGGTTCCAAAACATATACAGGATTCTCCAGCCTTCGTAAAATAAAATTTAACAAAAAATTACCGCGTTAAACCATCTAAGTAATTTATCTTTGGGATTTTTAATGATGTTTATTTCTATAGACTACATACCTAGTTACGCTTACACCGAGGAGATGTTTTAAGTTATACCTTTCACTTATCATAATTATATATAACATACTAGCTGACCCGCGCAACTTCGTCTGCGTAAATTTTACCCGTTTTTGCACCATTTATCATTGCTGCTCAGCTCCTATATGTCGTAGCGTGATGTTATATAGCCTATAGCCTTTCTCAATAAATCGGCTCTATCCAACAGTAAAATATTTTTTCAGTGCAGCCCAGTAGTTCCTGAGATTATCGAGTTCAAACAAACAAACAAACTCTTAGGGATATGAAAAATAGATGTTGTCCGATTCTCAGACCTACCCAATATGCACACAAAATTTCATCAAAATCGGTCAAGCTGTTTCGGAGGAGTATGGCAACGAAAACTGTGACACGAGAATTTTATATATTAGATAAATATTAAACCTAGTCATACCTAAATACATATTTCTCATTTTTACATAGGTATTGCGGGCACTTTGTTCGTATCTGTACGCAATGAACCGAATGAGATAGTACCTTGGTTCCGTTTTATGACTCTTCCATTTTTATAACTTTATTCACATCTTTACACGCAAGACACGCTATTTTCAATATTTTGTTCATATCTTTGAAATGGTACAGGCCATGCCTAGAACATAAGTAGCAATATCAACGTTTCCGAAGAGAGGTGAAGAATGCTGACGGTATTTTATGTATCGTATTTGAAAATTACTGTTGAACTAATTAGGCTTTCACCCATCAAACAACCGTGCAAAGTGAAAATCATAATGTGTTTCTATTTCTAAACGACCTTTCGATAAAATAAATAAAAGGACAAGCTTTTTATTATATAACAAAAGCTCTGAAATTCAACCGTTATTGACTTTGTAAAGGTTTTCCTCCCAAATGTATTAAAAGAATCCATGAAAGAGCAAGCACTCGCTGTTATCATATGATCTTATTTTAGCTCTCCATTTTATGTTACAAAATTGTGTTCAATATTTTTCAAATAAAATAGGCCTACAAATAAAACAGGCCTTTTGAACCCATGACCTCACAAAGTCGAATGTTTTACGACTACTTAATTTATGAGGCGTGTAATGCCTTAAAATGGGTATTAGATAGCTCTATACATTATATATCTATTACACTGATACTGTGATACTATTTCTGTCACGTTTTTGGGATACCTCTATCACAATCTGTCTCTGATATGCTAATTTTGGAGTCGGCAAGAAAGTAGATACTGATTGGACTTTACTCGCCATATTGTTATTCAAATTGGATTTAAAATTAACAGCTGTTGTTCCCAGAGAGAGACTTTTTTAATATATTTTTCGATGAAAAGCATTTAGTCCTTGTCAAACATCTAAAACAGATGACGTTTGTGTTGTTCGTTAGCTAAAACGTGTGTCTTGTACAAATCAACTTGTTTATAAAGAGCCATTTAAACTATCCAAGCTTATTGTCTGTTCTACATTGAAGCAGTGTATGTCTTGTATGGTGTTAAGAACAATACCTTAGAAATGAGGCTTTGATTTATTGCATTCAATTTATTGCTCTTTTACTTTTATCTCTCTTTAAAAAAAGAAAGGTAGAATGCAGAACTATCGAGCATTATGTCTAACTATCTGACCCGCGCAACTTCGTCTGCATACATTTTTCACGTTTTTGCAACATTTTTCGTTGCTGCTCCGCTCCTATTGGTCGTAGCGTGATGTTATATAACCTATAGCCTTCCTCGAAAAATGGACTATCCAACAGTAAAATAATTTTTCAATTTCAAACAAAAAAACTCTTCAGCTTTATAATATTAGTAAAGATTATATTTTTCCGTGTATCTTAAGTGGTGCGAGTATGCAAATGTCTACTTGTAAAAATACCTACCTATTTCTAAGCTATATATTTCAATTATACCGTAATGAGAACATGGAAGACGTTTTACTTCTTTAATTATTCAGATAGGTTCTCTCAGGTGATGGACGACTCAATCTCAGATGGGAAAAAACATCTGTTTTAATTTCCCTGATAATATTAATGGTCCAGAGTAACAAATCTTAAGCTTATTACCGCTGCTCGGATCGTATGGGTGCCGGTTATTGCGAACACTTTGCTTGAGCTCTCTTATGTATGGTGCAACTAATAAAACAGAGATCAAGCTGTATCTACCGTTATATTAGCCTTTTTTGATGAAACTTCTAGCAGGATTTAAGTCGGCTAATTATGAAGTTTTGCTTTAAGGTCGTAAAAGCATAGTTTTGGATTCAGGGATCCTTAATTAGTTATTTTTTTATTTAAGATTTTTAACTTGCATGCGCCCGCGGCTCTGGCCGCGTGGATGTCGATTATCGCTATAAAAATGTCCTTCTCCAGGACTCAAACTATCTCCATATTAAATTTCATCTAAATCGGTTAAGCGGCTTAAGCCGCTTAACCGATTTAGATGAAATTGAAACAGAGGTTAGGTGAAATTGAAACGTGAAAGCGAAACAGGCAGACAGCTTACTTTCACTTTTATAATATTAGTTTGGATGTAAAGACATATCTCTATATCTTTTTATTTATAATACATTATCTATATATTATTAAATAGATGACCCGCGCAACTTCGTATGCGGCAATTTTTCCCGTTTTTGCAACATTTTTCATTACTACTCCGCTCCTATTGGTCGTAGTGTGATGTTATATAGCCTCCCTCGATAAATAGGCTATCCAACAGAAACATATTTTTTTCAATTCGGACCAGTAGTTCCTGAGATTATCGCGTTCAAACGAACAAACAAACATACAAACAAACAAACTTTGTAATATTAGTATAGATTTATAATACATTACTTACAATACATTATTACACATACGTTATTTATAATGTACCTACCTAATCTTAACAATATAACAAGGTAATTCAAGTATCGAAATAAAATGGTCTTTGTACTCTATATATTGTTAGATTGCCTATAGATTGTTAAATTAGTTACAAGATATATGTATAGAGTTTACCTTGTCATGAAATAGAGTGTTTCTTTAGAAACATCGATACAAAGTTTTACCCGATACTATCCACAACGTTTGCTCTACAACCTCATCGTATTTAGTTTCAACATGTTTCAGATACGAACAAACAAGCGTTGTTGATGTGAGCGCCTAGTTGTATCCACAAACAAGGAGCAAAGAACACTCTTTACTTAAAGCGTCAGTTTCGTATCGCGCCTGTTGCAATACATTTTGATCGTGGTATCTTAACGTTAAATCCTTAATTCGCAATCTTTTGGACATTTGGTAGAACAACTTTATAGTCCGTTACATAGTAATATATTTTGATACCACGCTCCTACGCTCAAATGTAGCGAGATAGCAAGTCGCCAAAACACGATTCAGACTAAAATGTGGCACGAACATATATTACGAACGTAGGTATACTTATGTCCCTAGGCTTATATCATACAGGCGATTTATAAACATGTTGCCTAGCGGTTTATGTGACAACGAGCATGACGTTCTCTACTTGGTTTAGAAATATGCTCTCAAATCGTCAGTATGATACGGTCTTGTGAGAAATATAATCCATTCGTCTCGGATAATTGGTACTTGTTTACCCAGTACCTAATCGATGCACTTGCTACTCTTTATTTACACTAGGTATTTCTTATTTATGATATCATGTTTATGATTGTTATAAGTTATCAGTCGTTTATCTTTCTACTTGTAATTTGTACGACAACAGTTCTTTAAAGACGTGTTGTTATCATATCATATCTCAGTGAGTCAGTCGATAGCGAGTGTTCTACTAGTATTTTAGCAGGTTGATTAAGCCAGTATATTTTTGGATATAGTCCATTTCGTGTGTTAGAGTAGTGATTAACTGTACGTTTTGTGAGAAAATGGATCCTAATGTGCGGATAAAGATGAGGAATCTTATTGAGATGTTCGAATCGCGTGCCACTGGAGACGAACAGGATGATGAAGATATTGAAGCGATGGTGAAAGAGACTCAAGAAGCCTACAATTTAGCTATAGGTACTATGACTTATTGAGTAAAAAATACTGACTTCAATAAACATTATCTTGTATTCACTCTCTTAAAGACTCCCAGGTTACGAGTTCCTACTGTTACCTGAGTAACTTATGCTTTGTGTGTTTAATTACTCAGCGCTCTCTCATACAAGTATAATGACGCTCCAGTTTGAAACTCTTGTTTAATTCTCTTAATAGAGTAATTCCCCAATCCTCTCTCGCTATTAAGTCTTGAACAATAGCACGCTATCTAATTATCTACCTACATTTCCTCGTTTGACCTTTTTAAACTAGGTACTACTTGAATACATAACTTTTATCATACGGCCTTTAGGAATGCCTGTAGTGTGATTGAAATTATTATCGCATAAACAATTTATTGCGACATTCAATTATATTTTACAGCTGTTACGAGATTCTGAATCTTTCTTCGCAGTTTCATACACTTTTCCTTAAAGTTTCTTAATGTTTTTGAAATATCTTCGTATCGTGGATTTCTTGGGGCAATGAAAATAAATCCAATCTTATCTGGTTAATCTAAAGCCGGTCTGGTAAATTCCAATTATGTTTACATGCTATTAATGAGATAAGGTCAGGAAGATGCTGATTTATACTAGAAGTTATGTTAGTTAATTAGTTAGGGTCGGCAAACGATTACGAGGGTTCAGGCAAATTGTTCTATTGTTTACTGGTTATGGTAGAAGATACTTACTGTCCAAGTATATAAATGAAATTAGGCGTAACATGCGTCAAATCGATAATTAGCTAATGTTTAACAACTCTGGACCTCTGGTCATGTAATGTATCTGCCAAATTTTATGCTAAATCAAAAACCTTTAGAAGACGTCATCATGCTGTTTTAGATACTGACAGTCAAAGTATTCCGTTTGTCAAGCTTATTCTATTAATCAATAACAAAAGGTTGACAAACCAAAATTGCCTTGGGCATTTTATCCTTTTGAGTTGTAATCATTGAGATTGTCAAACTGCGGATGAGTTGTTCTTCAAACGTTATTGAAAGCTAATAGTATCGATGTGACTTATATGGGCGTGGTTCTACTCGCAATAAGCAGTGATGACTAATAATAACAGAGATAATACCTACATAATACACGAGTTACATAAATGATCAATGATAAATATATTTGCCTTGTTTATAAACGGTTAGTTAATTCATCATATTTATGGTTTCGAAAATAGGTCCCCAGGTGATAAAGCCTGTACGCGCAAATGTCAGGTCACCGTGCTCCCACCTCGGATATATTACCCTAAATAAATTTAGATTTATAATATAAAGGGCATTTTTCGTATTCAGAGTTTATTGGGTTAGAAAAATGGTCATAATTTCTGCGTAAACTTTGCAAGTTTTTAATTTAAATAGCTTCAGTTGATACTGTTAATTAGAAAGTATTCGTCAAAAGCTATGAAAGATGTAGGTACTTATAACAATTTGGTGGTGTCAACGCGTAATACTGTTGCAAGCTATCTCGCCCTAAAAGTAAACCTTAAAATGAAATATAAAAACTTTATGTGAGCGTGGAATTGTACTCGTACGTGTATTTTGCTCTGCTGTAAAATAATGTAACATTTCATCCGGTCGTTGCGGTGCGTGCTAAAGCTGCTATATTACAATGGTGAACCGTTGATAAGCGATATTAATTTTAACACTTTCCTTAATAAATACCTACCAAAATTTTTGTGTTCCCGACATTGTTAACTTTGAGTTAGCAGATTACTATTTCCAAAACTGGAATAATTTTTTGACACAACTTCACAGTCGTTGGCACAATGTTGAACTGAAAATTGACTAATAATGACTAATGACGATGATTAACTATAGCTATATACCTACTAATTTAATATCAGACACATGTCATGTTACTGTAATTATCCTTATTCATTATAACAAGTTAAATATGTTTTCCTTGTTTGGTAGCAGGCAGTGAGGTCGACCAGGCAGCAGTGACTCAGAGCCCGGCGTCCGAGTTCGAGGCTTTGATTGAGAGGTTGGAGCGCGTCACCTTGCGTTTGGAGAGCCTGCCGTTGTTACGCGCGCGCTCGCCAACCCTGCCACATTCGCCTGCGCCTTCACCAGCCTCGGCGGCAACGCCACCACCTGCACCGTCACCACCACCTGCGCCAATACCACCACCTCCGCCACCACAGTTTGAGCAGACTGACAACATGAGTGTCAACGGCTACCAGGATATTGTACAGGTAATAAAGTTGTGTAATATCTTAAAACCTTTTTCATTTCTGGTGGGGTAGAAGGGAATCATATAGTTGCTTTAATCATTTAATTGCTATAATACATTTTTGTTTTAATTTGTTTTTCGATAGGCATCTTTGTTTTTTCCTATTAAAAAAAAAAACAATTTGAGACAGGTCATTTTTACGTAGTTTCTAAGATTCCAATTGCATAGTGAAACAGATTAGACTATTATAACATCACACTGTGATAAAAGCGCAAAGCATAAGGAAAAAACACTGACATCGCTAGTTAAATAAATATTTTTATTCCTCATGTATGACAATAGCAGAATAAATAGGTATATAAAATAACTAGCTGTCTCGCGCAACTTCGTCTGCGTAAATTTTCCCCGTTTTTGCAACATTTCTCATTGCTGCTCCGCTCGTAGCGTGATGTTATATAGCCTATAGCCTTTCTAACAGTAAAAGAGTTTTTCAATTCGGATCAGCAGTTCCTGAGATTTGTAAAAATAGGGAAAATTTGCTTCTCCTCTCCTATTGGTCGTAGCGTGATGTAGCTTTCCTTCAGTGAAAGATTTTTTCAATTCGGATCAGTAGTCACTAAGATTACCGCGTTCAAACTAACAAACAAACTATTCAGCTTTATAATATTAGTATAGATATAGCGTGCAAGGACCGCACACCTCAATGTCTTTATGGATTTAAAATAATATTCGTGTTGCCAGAGCAAATAAAACTGCACCGTATCGTCCTAAGCGAACTGCAATAGATAGACTCATTAGTGAGAAGAAGTACGGTACCTACATGTTAATCCATACATGGCTTTCAGTACGTTGAACCTCGCAGTAAACCGGTTTCTATTTGTGAACTAATTGATTTTATGTAAATAAATGTAGAAATAAAGTCATTTACCTCACAATGTAATAAATTATTCAAAGTAGTGGTGTGACGAAATTGGTTCCAGGATACCAGATCAAGAGTTCTTAAAGAAAATATTATGCTAAATTTAAAATGTATACTAGATTAGAGGTAATCCAAAAGAAAGCAAACAGCTAAGTAGATATATTAAAAGACAACCTCAGAAAATGATATTCAAGGAAGCTAAGTATTATGATTTCGTCTACACTGAGTTGATATAATATTAGCTTTCGCCTGCGGCTCTCTCGGCATGGCTGTTGGTTATTAATTATGATAAAAATCCGATGTGTATCTTATTATTATATTATATTAATCCAAGACATACTTAACCCTTTCAACCGATTTTGCGCAACTGAGTATCAAACATTCAAACTTACAAAATTTTGATATGATATGTGACTCGCTACTGAACTCACAAACGCCTATTAGTATGAAAATAGGAACTATTTATGTGCCGTCGATCCTGAGGTTAAAATAACAAACCGTGCCAGCTGGTAGTTAAGTAGTCCCAGTTGTGTGCTAGTATCAATTAATAACGGTCGGATGACCGCTTTGGATACAACCACGAAATATCTGACCGCTCAATTTCCCCTATACGATAAAACAGCCGCCCTCCGCCAGCATTATTTTTATTTACTTTAGATGCTAAGTGTTACACCGAGACTTTTTTGTTTGAGTATTTATTTAGGCGTATATGAGACGAATTCTCACCCATTGGGCGGTTTATATTACACAAGTAAATTAGTAGGAACAATGACGATATTGATTTGGTAATTTAGTCTCACTTAACTCTATCATAATAAAGAAATCAAATTACCTACGTTTAGTTTTCTTCCCACTGCTTACGCGCATCTTTCTCTAATAATATTTTTTAAGAAATTCAGTGTTGTTATTTGTAGTATTTTTTGACCCACCTCATATAAAATGCATAACAACACCAGTTGATTTAGGTACCGACGTATTTTTCCTTGCACGTGTCGACGAATATGCCTACATATTTTATGTAGGCGTATCTCCCAAATTACATAGAAGCTTTGATATATTTATAAGACCCATATAATATTTTACGCAATTTAGTTCTACACAAGGGCCACAAAATGTATTAATATTAACTTTGTCTACGGTGAAGCAAACTAAATTTCATTCTCATAACAAAAGTCGACGGCTCAGTTATTGGTTACGTAATGGGGACAAATTGTTCAAAAGATATTACATAGCTAATACCACTTGTAATATATATATATATATATATATATATATATATATATATATATATATATATATATATATATATATATCTATCTTAAATCATAATGGTATGTTTGTGATCGAGATGTTTGTGAATTTTTAAAAATTTCTTCAGATTCAGATCTAAAGAGAGAGAGAGGGAGAGAGAAAGAGAGAAAAGTTTCTTTAGATTTAGGCTCAGTTGTTGGTTACGTAATAAGAACGAAGTGATCTAAGGATATTACAGAGTTATTTTTAATTTAATACTTTTTAGTGGTTGTAGGATGTAATCGATGTAACAACTAACCGCTGCTATTGCCAAGTATTGAAAATTGAAAAAATAATGTTTTTTATTAGTGTTACAGTCATGTTTTTGCCTTTAATTTGCTACCCATATTACGGTATTCGAAAGAACTATTTTTGCCCACTTCTTGTTTTTAAAATCTCACAGCCGCCATGTTTATTTCTTTTCAAACGTAAGACAAATCTAACGACGTCTTAATTGTTTAAAGCCGTTTTGCGGTTTGAAAGATATGAGGTTATAAAGAGTATTACATACATACATACAAGATACGCGCGAAAAACCCTTCCTTGCAGTCAGGTAAAGAGACCACTCCTAACCACTGATGTTCAGTAATGTAGTGTTATATTTTTGGGAATACCCAAATATATAACACTACATTGGGAATGCATTAGCAAATATAAAAGGTTTCAATAGAAACCTTTTATATTTGCTAATGCCAGAGACAAATTGGGTTTATCAATATTAAATGCTACTGCGAGGTTCGTGAAACATGTAGTTTCCACTAGGGAATAAAGTTACAGTAATGCGCTTTAATTAGTATTGTACTAACAATTTGTGTGTATTTCGTTGTTGGCATAACGTTAGCATTGTATAACTAATTGAACTTACTGATACACAGCATGTGAAATGTTCTTTCGATGGCAAACAATGTTATCATGTATTCGAACTATCGCGACCCCTGTCTCGGAGAGTATTGTCACGAACACAGGGTCAGTACTCTCTAATTAATATCCAGACCAAACTTGTCTGACCTTGGAATATTGTTACTCCTTTGGGACACAGAAGTCTGATGGCAATCGTTTCGTGTAATTTCAAACATGTAGTCTCATCTGATTAGATTAGGACCGTAGGGTAGCGTTTTCACTGACGCTTAGCGGGACAAATTACATTGTTTGAAATAATCCTGGGTACGATTTCGAGCACTTTGATTGAGGGTCTGCTGCGCTCACTCCGCATCAGTGGAAACGCACCTTAGAAGATGAGCTAGAGTTACAGCTAGAGTTATTTTGTATATCATTGTCTATACTAATATTATAAAAAGGAAAGATTTGTATTTTTGTATATAACGAATAAACTTAAACCGATTTCATAAATTCTTTCACGGTTAGGCCTACAAGTAGCCCATGTCACCCAGGAATAGTCCTGGGTGACATGGGCTACTTTTATCCCTGTAATCTCACGGGAACGGGAACTACACGGGTGAAACTGCTTGGCGTACGCTAGTATTTTATATAATGGCTTAACAGAAATAGAAGCTATTTGCAAACAGATAGCTGATAACAATACCTACGAAAATGTGTATTCTGATCTGTTTTGTGTATCTTTAATGTCATAACAAGAGTCCCGTTTCGCAAATTCCTCAAAAATGGCGCAATTGTGTATTTGACTACTATCATAATGAATTATTTTATACTAACCATGCAATAATATGTCAAAAAGTATTCTGAAAAAATATGTTTGTTTATAATTTAGCGTGTTTATTATTTTTTAAACATAAAAAAAAACTAAAGTAAATGATTATTAACAATATGACGTCACACGCTAGTATTTCCTACAAACTTGCAAGGAGCATATCGTTTTTGACGTTTCTTAAAAATACACTGATTTGAATTTAGTCAAATAAATTACATTGGTCACCGCACTGAAAAAACTGGACATCACGTGTCCGAAGAGCGTATTCAACCGCATTTATTACACAGGGTCGTTTGCCCGAATTTTAGAAATCTAGCACGTTTAGGATTCCTAAACTGAGAGTTGGTTTTACAATATTCTTTTTTCTCCAGGGGCCGCTTCAGGCGTATCTGCAACTATCTCAGCAGATTGGGGGAGATGTCTCCACTCAGGCCAACCTCGTCAACGCTGCCTTCCAGTA
This sequence comes from Herminia tarsipennalis, assembly GCA_945859575.2. Lineage (NCBI taxonomy): Eukaryota > Metazoa > Arthropoda > Insecta > Lepidoptera > Erebidae > Herminia > Herminia tarsipennalis. Next base: position 12,699,808 of record OX243836.2, on the reverse strand, counting down.
AGTCTTACATATATATGTTTATTTATACCCCTACGCTCAAACTCTGTTTGTCTTCATAAAATGTCAGGTTCATCATGTAAATTGTCAAAGTTGTACGAAATGTTGTTGTAACGCGGTAGTTAACGACGTAACTTTACATTTGTTGTGTATCTAACTTTCGTATGCTACGTATTGTATTGTGTTCCAGTTGGTTCTCTGTAGCAATTGATTTTGAGTCCCTTTTATCTCATATAAGTGGAAATGTAAGAAAATATCATATTTTTTACATATCTACTTACTACAGAAGTTAATGTTTATCTTTTGGTTATTATATTACATTACCTTTGTCCCCAACCTTGATTGCGGCACCTAATACGATTTCAGTTACATGTATATATATAATATATATAAATAAAATTTCGTAAAATAAAGCGGCTCTGATGACGTAATGTATAAAGAATTAACATAATAATGTGAAAGCCCTCCTCGAGCTCTCTTTGACCGCGGTCAAAGCTGCGTTCATCGCTGTTTTATCGATTTTCGCCGCACCCAAGCAATGTCATCTTATTCTTTTTTTCAATTTTATCTTAGGGCACAACTTCGTTACATTCAGCTGGCTACAACCAGAAGCAAGCCGTCTCAACCTGAAGAGGTGAAGCTCCTCGCTCCCACCAGCGATCAGATCTCTGCTATCCAGCAGTTCCGTGAGAAGAACCGTGCATCCACGTTCTTTAACCACTTATCGGCGATATCTGAGAGCATCCCGGCGCTCGGGTGGGTCGCCGTGGCACCGACACCTGCTCCTTATGTAAAGGAGATGAATGATGCCGGCCAGTTCTACACGAACCGAGTTCTCAAGGAGTGGAAGGAGAAAGACAAGAAACATGTGGAGTGGTCCCGCTCTTGGGTGCAGCTGCTCTCAGACCTGCAGGCTTACGTCAAGCAGTTTCACACTACAGGACTCGTTTGGACAGGTGAGTCACTCTTTACAAATCAGTATCCTCAAATACCCACCAATACTGTACCAATCCACAAATAATGACGCCAAGCGGATCGTGAGTTGACCTATGACAGTGCTCAAAAATATCCTCTGCGTAAGATTTCGAGCATTGTGATTAGTCAACTCACGATTCGCTCCGCTCAGCTCCGCCCCGCTCCGCGTTATTGGAAATGCACCCTTAGGACGTTTTTTTTCTGTTGGCTTTGTGAATATCTAATACCAAGTTTTTCTGGAAAAATCTTTATTTTTCCAAAGTAATGGTATTTGTGATTTTGACCATTTCTTTTTTATACTTCTCCAAATATTATTAGAAGGAAGTTTTATATAACAATTTCCTTGATAGCAATCGATGAGAAAGTTCACGATATATTATTTATCGAAGGTCCGCGAACTACTGCACTAAATTGTCGATCTAATGGCCGTATCGACCGAGCAGACACCTCAAGGCGTCTTTCATATTTGTTTGTATCAGAATGAATGGGTAATATCGTTTGTGAGTTGTTGTTCCCGTGGGTCTATATAAATTGAATTTGCTGTCAGCGTATCTACTGAGATTAACCTATGTTATTTTAAAATCACTGAAGCATAGGATACCGTTTTGAATTCTAAAATTGTGGAAACATTTATGGTAATCTAAAGCGCAAATCCACAGAGATTTGTCGCTTCAGCGCTTTGTTGTGTTTGATGAATGGATAGATAATGTTATAATACCACAAGCATCGCTTAGAAATGAAATGTATCCAATTAATACATGGAAATCATTCTTTTATATTCGTTCCCAGTTTTATGAGATAAGGTAATTTCGAAGTTATTTCGGAAAGCTACATAAATAAAACCTTCATTAGAAGGGACGTGGTCCCTTGTTGGAGAGGACAGGAGCAACTCTGCCGATGTAAATTATCTATCATGCGGGTGACTGAACGGAATATATCCTTTTTAGCTGCTATAAAATGCGTGAACAAAATTGAAGAACTGAACGCTATGAATTAATTACAAGATATCTGATATCTTATACCTTTAAACGAGCAATTCTTGTAAAATATCGATAAATCGATCTAGCTAGGTTTCATTTTTAGAAAATGTGGTTAAAAAACAATATCGAGCTCGGTCATCCAGGTACTTAATATTAATACCACGAAGTAATTTTGTACACCTACCTTATAGTCATACGCTTTTCAAGAGTGATTCAACTAATGAGTGCCTTGTCATATAAATTGAAACTATAAATTGCTTAAACAGTTTTGTTTATTTAGTACGTAGGGAAAATTATTCAAAACTAATATAATAATTGTGAAAGTAACTCGTGTCTGTCTGTTACCTTTTTACGCTTAAACCGCTGAACCTATTTAGATGAAATTTGAGTTCCGGGAAAGGTTTTTATCGTGACAACCAACATCCACGTGGGCGAAGCCGCGGGCGAAAGCTAGCAGATTATACACGGCAATTAGAAGTTCACTTTTAGAACCGCGCTAGTTTCGAAACTTTAAAGGCATGCGGGGCTGGTACCTTGCAGAGTTTGATCATTGCAGTCAAAATTCAAAATTCTTTATTCACTTAGGATGCAACCTGGCAATAACAACTCTCGGCCACTCTTTTCAAATTGCCAATTTTACAATGTTTGAATGTTTATAAACTTGATATGGGGGTAAGGTGCTGAGACTAATATACTATACACCATGTTAAAGGACTGATGCAAATTGTATTATCAAAAAGTTGAAACATGAGATAAAGCAAAATCAGCCTTAGTGGGTACAATATAGTAGGGCCATCTACTTACAGTTTCAGTAGCTAGGAGTCACTGCACTGTAGAACAGCACGCGTTCTGCGTGCGTGCCTTCTACGAAAACGTTTGTTCGAAAGTGTAATTAAGCAATAGGTCGAGAGATTCGGAAGAACAGGATTAAGAAAAGGTGGAGATCAGCGTGATAAGGGATATGTTACCTCAGAAATTGATTTTACGGATAGGTAGTATATCCTCAGCGTTGATTTAAGTCCAGCAGGCTTCTTTTTCTGGGGATATCTCAAAAACAAGGTATACCTACATTAATTATTCAAAAACATTGTGGCAATTAAAGCAGATTATTCAGCATGAAATGGAAGTGATTTGAAAATAAATTTCTTCATAATTTTTCAAAATGTTCGTGTACGTTTGGAAAAAAAGAAAGAAAGAGTGTCGTAACCGCCAAGGACGTCATCTCAATGATTTAAATAATCTTATATATAAAATTCTTGTGTCACAATGTTAGTTACCATACTCCTCCGAAACGGCTCGACCGATTTTTATGAAATTTTATATGCATATTCAGTAGGTTTGAGAATCGGCTACTATCTATTTTTCATACCCCTAAGAGTTTGTTTGTTTGTTTGTTTGAACGCGATAATCTCAGGAACTATTGGGCCGCATTGAAAAAATATTTTATTTTTGGATATCCCATTTATTGAGGAAGGCTATAGGTTTAGTTGCATCACGCTACAACCAATAGGAGCGGAGCAGCAATAAAAAATGTTGTAAAAAAAGGAAGAAAAAAGAAAAAATTGACGCAGACGAAGTTGCGCAGGTCAGCTAGTAAAAAATAAAATTGCATTAAAAAACTTCACGTTTTGCTTTTAAATATCATAGTTTTGTGTCTTTCTATTTTCACAAATTATTTTTTTAGGCCACCAGTATTTTATTTGAATTGGGACCAGTGTAAATAAAAAAATAACATTTATCAATAAACTGAAGTTTATTTGTGGTTGTTGATTTGTGTTGTTACAAACGCGACGAGAGAAGTAAAATAAAGACAAAGCGTCGTAATACATGATATAAAATAAAAGCAAATATTTAAATAAAGAAAACATTTCCAACCGGCTTAAATATCACGTTTCCAATAGTGTATTCAACTGGTAGAGGTATTACTAATGTAAAACGTATATTTTTAGAAAATATTTCTTAGAGTAGGTAAGTACGAGTAAACAGTAATTATAGGTAACTTTGAAAATGAGAAACTATCACCAAGTTGAATAGTTAATAGATTTCATAATAAGTAACTAATTTGAGTAATTAATTTGTGTATTTTAAAACTCGATTCGGATTCTCAAGATTACCTTTTTTCTACATTGTATCAAAATGTTTAGTTAACTATCCACACAAGGTATTTCAACTTATCCCATGTTTTGCTTGCGGTTTAAAGTCCCACAGCAACTTGCATTTATAAGTAGGAGATCGTCTCAAGTGTCTAGTCCTATCTACAGTCGTTCAATTTCTTAAAGTGTCTCTCGCAGACGAGGGTTCTTACGCTACTCGACGTATAAGCCGTCTACTGCCATCTGTCACAGTTTCTGCATACATTATTTAGCAAGTTGACACTTTCGCTCCTCTAAACTTGTATATTAGCTATGCAGTGTTGATTTTAGTGTTAACTTTACTTTATGCAGACGTGTAAATAAACTTGAAATTGTTTTATGAATTAAAAGAGATTTTCTAATGACGTTTATATACGAAACACTTTTTGTTATATTCTAAAAAATATATAACTGTATTTTTTTTTATCTTTTTATAAAAAAGACGACTCCCGCACTAGGGTACAAGCCCTGTGTCGCGGAGGACTTTACAAACATACAAGTCACGGACACAAAGTACACCCAGACTCGGGACAACAATTTGTGGATCACACAAAGTGGTGTCCCGTGTGGGAATCGAACCCACGACCTCTTGCGTAGCAGACGGACACACTACTACCACCGCGCCACAGAGGCAGTCAAAGTTACTACCCACTAATTGTACCTGTTAATCTATAGGCTCAATTTCAATTGTTTGGTGGTTTACGTTGACTGCTGTCCTTTATTCTATTATTTTGTTTTGGCCTCTTGTATTACCGACATTTAATAGCAAATTAATATTCATCTTAATCTAGTTAGACTGTAAGGCGACCCGGCGATAACAAGGTTAGAAAGAAGAGGCCCCTTTATACAATCTTAATTCAGAACTTTAGACTGCTGCTATAAATAACATAGAAAGGATCAATAACATTTTGTTTACATCTGTAGTCTAATACTTCATTTCACATTGTGATCGTTCAACTAAGCCTACAGTATAGAATAAAATCCCCATAATCCCTAGAATGTCACAAAGAATTTTGATTTCACGACAAATATTTGTTCCCTTCTCTCGAAGGCTTTAGACTCGCTTACGTAATAAGTTACTGCGTCGACGTCTTAATCCAGATTTTGACCTCTCTCTGGCTTAACACCCCCGTACTGCGCTACATATAGATACGTCTACGTTAATTAAATTGAGCACAGCTTTGATAATATTATGAAAACCTACTATGGTATTCATTTAAATTTATGATTCTTAAGTTTATTTTACAAATAGTTTGATAACAAGATTATTATAGGGAATTCGAAAATTTTAACTATGTTTGTGAAAATGTGAAGCAAAAAGTTTAATTATATGTATAAAAAAAATCTAAAGTTAGGTTCTGTAAATTATATAATGTATAAATGATGTGTGCATGTTGTGATAATGTATAAATGAGACAATGCTCTTGTAATTGGCCCGTTGGTTTAGAGGTAACATATTTATTTAATCACAGTATTTATCCTCATTATCTATACATTATGCGTTCATTAACAGTCTCCTCTCCAAATGCAACATTTATATTGCGAGTCGTTTCTGCCTGTGTGTTCCACGTCGGAACACATATTAAAAAAATACTCGGATTTTCAAAGTATCCATGTATCCCGTCTAAGCTAAATAAAAAATACAATTGAAATTTGAAAATCGAATGTAGCACATTTTTTTTAAAGAAAAATCTCATATGTATCATGTGAAAAAATTTCACCCGGAAATCTTACACCATGAAGGTTTTGATGTCAATTAAAAGTATCTAATACTATAAAACGGCAATTACATACTTTATCCCCTATTATAATAAACTAACTAGCTGACCCTCGCAGCTTCATCTGCATCAATTTTCTCCGTTTTTAGGGTTCCGTAGCCAAAATGTCATTCAAAACCCCTATAGTTTCGCCATGTCCGTCCGTCCATCCGTCCGCACTAACAGTCTAATTTGCTAGAAGACTGTACTTTGGATACATATTACTTATGCCGACAAAGTGAATAAAATCTTAAAAAACATTTTTGGGTGCCTTCTTTATATGTAAAGTGCGGATGTGATTTTTATTCTCATCGTTAGATACGTCTTTTAAAAACACTTTGGGTTGTGAAGACCATCATTTTTAGATTTAGGGATCCGTTTGTGAAATATTAAATGTAACTATGTGAAAAAATTCACGGTAGTAGTATATATAGTGAAATTAAAAGGAAAACTATCACAGCTAAGTAGGCTTTTTTTCTTTACGATGTTACTACCAAATATACAAAAAGTAAGAAACTGATTGAAATCGGTCGAGCCATTCTGTTGCTGTCACTTCCAGTCGCACAGTTGCACGTGCTCTTCTCTACCTCGCACTCAATAGACTCTTGGATTCCAATACCAATGTTGGTCTGTTTGCTGGTGAATGGTCGACGATATTATAAGTATGTTTGGTGTAGAATGAGTGACGATAGTGGTGTCTAATTATAATTTATTTAACATTTTTTGATGTGATAACGACTTTTAAATTTATGATCGGCTACACTCACGAGAAAAAGTGACACCTGCTGATAGGCTGACGTATTGCGGTCATCGGGCGCATGCGCCCGGGTCCGCTAAAGCTGTCACAGGCATGATTGTTTATATCAATGTCATCAATGTTTTGGCGATTGCAGCGACATGCGATACAATTGGAAATTAAAAAAATAATAATAAAACAACCATGCATGTGATACCGTTTTTTAAACGGTATCACAAGCATGGTTGTTTATTCAATGTCATCAATGTTTTCTTATGACGTTATCACGTAAAATTATCGTCCGTAAACCGACTTCACAGACAACCATTTTTTTCTAAACACAACTCCCGCACTAAGGTATAAGCCCTGCGTCGCGGGGGGCTTTATAACACAAAGTACCTATACCCAAACTCGGCACAACATTTTTTTTAAATTTATGGATTACACAAAGTTGTCTCCCGTGTCCGTAAAGCGAATCGACCTACAACCTCTTGCGCAGCACTCGCACACACTCCCTCCGCGCTACCAATTTAATCTTAATAATGTATTCCCAATCTTGAATTATTATTTTTGGTGTAAACCGTTATAATTAAAGTAAATAAGTAAATAAAAAATGTGCTTTGTCGCAGGTACCGGCGCTGGTGCTCCGCCCCCCCCGCCGCCCGGCGGCATGCCCCCACCGCCCCCCCTGATGCCTGAGGGCGACTTCGACGACCTGTCCATCGACGATCGTAGCGCGCTCTTTGCGCAGATTAACCAAGGCGAAGGGATTACTAACAGTAAGTCTCTAAATCATATTTGAACAGAAATAAATAATTAAATTTCTATTTTTTACCCGACTGCGCAAGAAGGAGGATTATGATTTTTGAGTGTATGTATGTATGTATATTTCTTAGGCACGCTCTAGAGCCTTAACGGCATTATGGATTTTAGCTTGAGAGGTGTCGTTATATTTGTCTTGTGTTGTGTAGTTGTGAGAGTGACACTAATGTTGTAATTTTGGCGCTACCTATCGAGATCGAAATAAAGGGTTTTAAAAGCTGATAAAAATATATACTATGGTGGTGGGCACACAATTAAAAACGCCTAGTATAGATTTTATTTTTAGTGCAAATTAAGTATAGAATTATGTTATAACATGTTGTTAATATGCTATTTAATGCTCTGAACTAAAATCGAATTGATTTTAGTTTCAAATCTTTAGTTCCTGATAGCAAACGACGACAATCAATGAAGCATTAAATAGCAGATACCTATACAAAAAAATAGCTAAACCAGGCGGTGGTTTTTATATTAAAGTATAGGGTTTTTTTTCGGGATATGACATCGGTCCCGTGAGGTAGATTCAGGAAATGTTAGATCAGTTTAAATATAAAAGTATATTGAAGGAGACAATGATTCCATATTGTGACGATAATTTACCAATTACTTGGATATTTCATAACAGCAAATAGCGTTAAACATTTATAAGAGATCAATTAGCGTCAGTGTAAGAGTAACTTGCAAATAGCCCGGACTTAAATCCAATAGAGAATTTGTGGCATCGCGCGTATCTTGTATACAGAAAATTATCGAGTAAACATATCACATTGTAGAAGTTTGGCGCGATATTCCTGTGGAAATGAACAAAAAATGTATAGAATAATTGCTACGTTCGTTGTTGAGCTATAATCGACAACAGAGGCTTTCCAGCCAAATATTAAATGTTATTTTATTTTTACAGGTGTACTATAGTAATTACTTTTTCGTTAACTTTATTACCATTTATAACAAATTTTTTTGTGTTTCTAGTTGTCCACTGTTAGTCTCGTCCATTATTTTTTTTATATACATTTAAAAAAAAAGTGTTGAATGATTTCTTCAAAATTAACTTAATGTACTTCAAATAGATATAGTTAAATACGTTATAGATAAAAAGGCCCACTACGACATGTTATATTATAATTCTATATTTAAGTTTCTAATTGTGTGCCCACCATATTTGAAAAAGTAATTTGTAATAAGAAATGCTGAAAAAACAACGTACTTATATAAAATAAATAAATAATATAACCTAAAAAAACCCGCCTGGAAAAAGGCGGCAGCAAGATACGCCTCACATTTATATCTTGCAGTCGGTGGCACAATTTTTAAGTTCGATAGGATTCATTGATGCGATTGCATGATATTATATTTATTAAGGTATTAGTTATTATTATTCGATTGTATTATATTTATAATGTAGTAAAAAGAAAAAGTTTGTTTGTTTGGTAAGGGTATTCTTACGTTATATAGAGGTACTAGCTGTCCCGCGCAACTTCGTCTGCGTAAATTTTCCCCATTTTTGCAACATTTCTCATTGCTGCTCCGCTCTTGTTGGTCGTAGCATGATGTTATATAGTAGCGATCCTCGATAAATGGGCTATCCAACAGTGAAAACATTTCTCATTGCTGCTCCGCTCCTGTTGGTCGTAGCATGATGTTATATGGTAGCGTAGCCTATAGCCTTTCTCGATAAATGGGCTATCCAACAGTGAAATATTTATTCAATTCGGATCAGTAGTTCCTGAGATTACCCCGTTCAAACAAACAAACTCTTCAGCTGTATAATATTAGTATAGATTACGCGATAACCACAATACGCGCAGGCAATGCTAGAGGAATTTTAGGATTATAATAAACTATGAAGATGTGAAAACTGTTGCAAAATGATTTGTCATCTTTTTCACAGATGTAACGGCCGTAATCTTACTGTTATGGTGTTTAACCTTAATAGGAACGAGTTTTCGTAGAAGATACAGTAGTAAAGTTTCATACAAATGAAACAAACAGGAAGCTTACAAATCCGCTAGATTAATTGATTAAAAATTAGAAGCATTATATTTCGACCAGGTAGTGCCGTGGTCATAAGCAGACCGAGTGTCTGGCGGAAAGTCTTAATACTAAAACAACCTATCAACAATATAGTAGTAATATACGTTGTTTAACATCAGTATATTGTGGTACAGGTCTCCGCAAGGTGACCCCGGACATGCAGACGCACAAGAACCCGCAGCTACGGCAGGGCCCGGCGCCGTTCAAGGCGGCCCCGGCCAGCCACAGCCAGGTGGCCGCCAAGCAGCTGCCGCGCCCCGGCGCCGGCACGCTGCCGGACAAGCCGCCGGTCTTCAACCGTGACGGCAAGAAGTGGCTCATTGTACGTATATCTTAGTTCGAAGTTTCCCAAACTGTGTCGCGCCGCTAGCGGATGTATCCCAGGGGCGTTGAGAAACGATCCACGTAGATTGGCTGCCTGTACTGATGTGACCGAGTTGTGTCAGCGCCGCGCCGACTGTCCAAACATGAGCCCCGTTTTGAGAAGCTATGCTTGGAAAAGCAAGCCTATTCTCTCATCTCTTTTTACCCGACTGTAAAGAAGGGTTATGTTTTTCGCGGGTATCTTGTATGTATGTAATATTCTTTATTACCTGATATCTCACAATCCACTGAACCGGTTTGTACAATTAAATTAACGTCGTTAGATTCGTCTTGATTGCCTGAGTGTTCTTATATATGTGACGTTTGAAAAAAACAAACATGGCGGCTGTGAGATGTCAAAATAAAGAGGTGTGAACAAAAAAGTTATTTTGAATACTGCAATATGGGTATCAAATTAAAGGGCTCATCTTAAGCATTTCAAAAAAGTATAACTTGATTATGACTGTAATACTTACCAAAAAAAATTAGTTAGGAACCATTCTGTTTTCAATCTTCAATACTTAACAATAGCTGTGATAAAAGTCAGTTGTTACATCGGTTACATCTTACAACCACTAAAAAGTATTAAATAAAAAAATAAATTTAAAAAAATAAATAACGCGCCTGCATTTATATAATTTATTATATAATTACGGGTTTATTAATTTTTGTTTTTGGTCGTAATTTCTCGTAATAAATACCTATATGTTATTTAGAGTTATTTTTGATAACTTATCACTAGTCTGAAATTGAGTGTCGCACAAAAATAACAAACTCCCAAGGCATTATAGCAAAAATAAGTTTGGGAAGGTAGACGTCCACATGTCCGCATCGTACGTATCGGACGCATCACATCAAACGCATCGTAGTATTCTTTGTATAGGAAGTCATACAAGTGCGTACACTGAACCGCATCGTACGCATCGCACGAATCTGTCCGGCAATGCCGACGCCAATGCTCCAAGGGGCAACTTTTAAGATGCTTGCCGATGACATAATACGGAATGTCGATCGGTGTACGCACCATGTTCCATCTGTACATCAGCCGCTTAACTAATTTTAAGATTTTTCTTCCTCTTCTTCTATTAACAAACAAGAAAATACAAGTCCGAATTCTTCGTTTTTGTTTTTCTCCATTATTTCACAATAACATTTCACACCTACGCTACGAAAACCTGAATGAAAATTCGGTTTGCCGACGCTACTACCAAGTTGCGTCGGCAAATTCGTACACGCTGCCGATACAGTCGACGCAGTGTAAAAAAATATCCGTTTGATGCGATGCGTACGATACGGACGCTTACGTCAAGCCGTCGGTCTTCTCACGGCATGCTAAGAAGTGGCTCATTTTTCTACTATACTATAAAATTACTATTTCTGATTTTTAAGCAGTTTTTATGTCAGGTATTTGAGGCACGCCAAAAACTTGTCCAGTACTTCTTTTATAATACCTAAATGCAAAACCGTAGACCTGACTACACGGCTCTAAATCCTCCGGGAATCCCTCTATGATCGTGGGTTCGAATGGCGCCTGAGCCAAATTTTCCTTCATTCATTTAATATATAAATAATTGAGTTTGAAGAATTTGATTCTGTGATCGCGCTAAAATTTGAAAATACTGGGCTACCGCCGGCCGTTGAAGTTTGGAATGAAATTTTTATTTAATTCGCTTTAACCTAATATAGTATTAATAGTACATAGCGTATGTATCATGCTTTCCGGATAAAGCGTATGATTTATACGTTAATCATAATGATATGAGTACAAGTATATGGACTATTATAGATATGACAAAATGATGACTAAGCACTGAACGTTGTGAGAAACATACACTGAGGCCAATGAGTTCAATGACATTGACAAAAATTAAAATAAGAATTTTTAAATTGGCTTGTTACCTAATTTAAAATCAATCTTGAAGCATAGAAACCGGATAGAAACTGTTTAATCATAATCAAGTTTGACTAAATACTTTAAAAAATTGTCATTTTGGCAATTACTTAAACTATTAAAGTAATAATCTTAGACGTGTTTAATTTCAAGCCTAGGATATTTATTTTGACTTTAAGTTTTTTCTATGACTTCGCCTGCGTTGGCCGAACTGGGATAAAGAAAACAATATAACAAGAATAAAATAATAAAACTATTAAATAATAAAACTAATATAGAACTTACTCTTGACGAGTAAGTTCTATATTAGTTGGACCAAACAAGACATTTATAAAATTGTTTCGAATATTATATTAGACAAGAGGTTTTTGATATATCTAAAGATTGAGTAAAACAAATCTCGATAGGCTTAAACATCGTGCTGTTTGCAGATTTAATTCAAAGTGAGTCATTCATTATACATATTTGCATATCAAACGTCGATCGAAGTCTTAAATCATGAGTCAAGCAAACAGTGTGATGAATCACATACGTGAAGGTCGTCACGATTTATATCTTCGGTTCAAACCATGAATCTAGAACTATTTATTATACAGAAATTAACGCGCACTGTTTGCCTTAAACGACTATTACACTACCCTAAATCAGGGCCCTAAATCGAGGTGGCCTTGAAAATTTATTAGAGAATTAGGGCCCTAACTCTTATTACACCTCTCTTTTTAAGGGTTTAGGGTCCCTGATTCAGTGTAGTGTAATAAGCGCATTAAAAGTGATTGACGTTTCGACCAGGTTGAATCTAGAATCTATGTGTTATATTATTTTGGTTGTAATGTGTAGTCCCTATGAATTCCTAGATGTATTAAAAGTGTTTGACATTTATACCGCATCTGTCTCTCTCGTGATCCAATTTTAAGGAGATCCTTAAAGTATAGGTACCTCGAATTAATTTAGATTTGCCTATAGCATAAAATCTTCACTCCGCTCCAGCGGACAGATCCTATTGGTTAATATTTCTCAGTTTCTCCGGTCCGCAGCCTTGCTTCGCTTTAATGGACAAGCAAAACAATAAAAATTGGAAGATTATGTCCCATATTCTTCAGTAGTGTATCCGTGTAAAGCTAGTTAGTATTTTATAATAGTAAAGAAAGAAAGTAGAAAAAAAGAAACACATAGATTAAATCATTACAAAGTAGATTACACTGAAAGTTTATATTATTGACAATCCAAAATCGATGTTGCTAAGGATGTGACGAAACCATTAAATAAATCAAAAGAACCGAATTTCATGATAATCGATTCAAAATGATGTATATTGCTAATTGTTTAGATTATAGTTTGGAAATTTATATAAGGAAGAAAAAGTTTACAAGCACAACAGTTCATGGTTTTATAGGAAAGTTTTTAAATATCTAAAATTTATAACAATTAATGTGCAAGTGTTCTATAATTATCTACGTACATGTCAATAATCTAATAAAAAAATGTTCATTTTTACACATGTATTTTATATTTGAATGTATTTTCGATTACTTAGTGTAAATTGGTTTCTTTGGTTCAACATTCGAACGTTATTACGCCCCGTGCCTATTACTTGTTTTCATAGCAACTCTTATTTAAGCAAAATTATAGTAACGCTATACTGGTTTGTTTGTTTCGGTATTAATTGGAAAGATTTTAACCAAATTATATTATTCAAATTACATTAATTGGTTGGGGTTTAGAAATTATTCCGTAATAATTCATTAAAAAATACTTAAATTTCCTATGACTTATTTATACATTGTTAATGTGAAGTTGTCAAGAGTGTTTATGTAATTAGATCGTAAATTGTCCGTTCATAATCAAATGGGCTAAAAGTTGGTACTACTGAAAATTGATGTTGCCAATCTTTCACTTGACATTTACCCTTAGCGCATCAAATATTTTTTTTGAAAAACTAATTGTTTGGGAGTAGGGATTGCTATCCCGCAGCTCATTTAATCCCGTGGGATTGATATGCAGGGTCACTTAATCCCACAAAATTATAGATCCCGCGTGATCTCCCATCTTTGAAATTATTAATCTAATTGAAATTACAGACTTTTGTGTAAAAATCAACTTTTATTAAATAATTGATATTATGCTTGGGAGTGCGAAAGGCGGAAAACAAAGATAAACAAACGATTCCTTTGCTATCTTTGTTCTTCTTTGTTTATTACTGAATCACGCGACTTGGGACATATATTTTTTGAAAATATTGTTATACGGGGTGATTTTTAATATACTAATAACCTATTCTCCCGTTCGTGGCTTCTTTACATCACACTAAATAATTTTGTAATATGAGTTTTGGAAAATATTTAATAAATAAGTTACTTATTTGGAGTAATGTAAAGAATTGGTTTCTTTGAGCAGGAGGTTAATAGTATATTAAAAATTTTGCGGGATCCGCGTTATGAAGGTGCAGGATCCTGCAGATTAATAAAAGCAGCGGGATCCCGCGGGAATGTGTGATCCCGTTTTGCGGGATTGCAATCTCTATATGGGAATTCATGTAGGCGAAGAATCATGTTGGGTTGATTTACACGTAAATACGTTCGTGCAAAAGCAGTTGCATTTTCTTCGATGTCGATAAATCTTGTTTGATTTCCTAACTATTACAGATATTTGAAGTTTGCTAATAACTTCGCATTAAACAATACTGTTTTCAGTATTTTACGTATATTTAATATTATTAAATTATCCTGTTTAATATTAATTTAACAAAGACGCTTATAAGTTTATAAGTGAGTATACACAATTCCGAATGATCTTAACTTTTGTTTTGAAGCTGGTATTAATTTTATATCTATCCTGCTTACGCGCAGTGGCGCCAACATTGACAAGTCAAAGGACACATTGATGAAAGCACAATATAAGTAGGTTGACGCGGAACAAATAAGGACCTACGTCAGCTATTGTTGTAGTCTGTGGACCACAACACTGATATTCGTAGGTAGTAGAGATACATCAGAATAACCCATCTACGCAGGCGGAGTCTCGGACAAAAGCTAATAAGTACTATAAAGAAAAGGTTATGTGCCTACTATTGTAGATTCTTATACAAATTCTCCTCTTTGAGATTAGCTAATGATGAAATGCCTTTTTCCTTTATCAGAAGGTTTTCCCCGTTTCTTCAGATCTTAGTGTAGGAATGTAGGCGGGTGCTCTTTGTATTAAAGCGAATTTCGTTAATCCTATTATATAGTGTACAATATAGCAAAAGATACTATACAATATATACATATGCTGTATTGTATAATAATAATAATATCTCGGGACAACTCACACAACGCCATCTGATCCCAAACTAAGCAGAGCTTGTACTATGGAAACCAGACAACTGATAAACATACTTATATATTTCTAAATACATACATATTATAGACTAGCTGTGCCCGCGACTTCGTTCGCGTGGAAGTTGGGTTTATGTTAAGGTAGTTTAAATTACAATTTAACTTCTGTGTAAAACATATTGGAAACATGCTCTACAATGCTCTGTGGCATCTATGGATATTAGGGCCTAGCTTTAATCAGAGCCCGACCTATGGCAGGGAAAGCCAAGCAAATGCCCAGTGCAGCAAAATGAAGGGCGACAAAGTTTATGGCGCCAGACCGTTAGAAGACAAATTATAAAAAATCCTATGCTTTCAGCACCTCGACAAAAAAGTATTTCACCAAAATGATTTTCATCACATCAAATATTATTAATATTGAAAAATTCCCCCCCTCCCCCGTCACGCGAGAACTTGGGCGGTTTCGGGTTAAATGAAGCCCGAAACCGCCCAAGTACTCGCGCGAAATTTTGTGTTAAGGAGCTTCGATTCTGACTCCGAAAGGTCGAAAATTCCGATTGATTTTAAACCTCCGACTCCAACTTCGGCTCCGACACTTTTAAATCGGACGTTTTAATCGGAGGTACCTAGCCGCTCCTTCTAGATAATTTAAACATATGTAATAAAGGTATGATGGAAAAAACTCTCACAGATACCCTATGATCGCGGGTTATGTGCTGCCCGAGCGATCTTTTCCGAGTCTAAAGTACACCCACTTTGTGTCCGTGTTGTAAAGTCCCCCGCGAAATAGGGCTAGTTATGTTTTTAAAAAATATCCTGTTTTTAAAACATTGCATTCCCGCGGTACTGTGATACGTGTTCAAACAAACAGACAACATATTAGATATATTTCGGGACTTAATCGCGTGAATTATTATAACAATAAACAGACAACATTCAAACGTTTTTAAAAGATATACTCAGATATCTTTTTTTGTGTTTAAATACTATTTCTAAACTTAATTCAATTTTTTTTTTCACTCACTTTAGAAGATTTAAATATTATTTTAAAATGTCTACATTGATGAAATAAAAAATAGATGGGCCAACCTGTCGCAAATTAAGATCTTCATATATTCATATCCCTCTACCTAAGAATTTCAGTTTGTTTTTTTTTTATCAATTTTCCTGATTCATTTTAATTTGTATTTAAACGCCATCTATTTTCAAAACTGGATAAGTTTCTTTTAATACTTGATGATTTTATATTAAATTAAACTAAAATTTTCATGCATGTTAAAGTAGGTAAGCAAGGTATTTAACCTTAAATTATTCACGCGATTAAGACCCGTAATATATATATTTTCATAATGTGCACAAATCGCTAAAGTTTATCAACATTTGTAGGTAAGCAATTTTGGCACTCAGAAGAAATCGAATCACAGATGGCGCCACGTGTTTTGTTTAGATATAACACTAACATTTATAAATTCTAGAAAATATCAAGTAGTTATAGTATAATTGTAATGTATTCTTGGAAAACAATGATAAAGGTGCCTATTGAAAGTGATTGATTAATATGAAAATTTGTTAAACAAAGTAAGCATGTTAAAGTCGAAAATAAAAGCTTGTATAATAAGTATACGTTTAGAAAAATACTTAAAAAAGAATAAAAATAATTTTAAAACAACACAAAAAGAGACTCGCACACTTGAGACTCGATCCTCCCACCTCGCTCGTTCAATACCGCCACTTGTGCCATTAGACCACCTCTACCGATACAAAAGTGGTTAAAATAGCTGATCTTATGAAAATTGAAAATCTTGTGTTTAGCTCCTTAAAGTTTTAGCGTGAAGTTACTGTTTCCATGGGTTACAATTGTAAATAATGTCTTATTGTGGAAAAAATTGTGAAAAACCATAATGGTTCGACCAAACATACGTTGCTGCTCGCTCCCCATAGACGATAGCGTGATGATTCATAGTGTAAGTAATGACCTATAGTATTTACAATAAAACTGCAAATTTTCATGAAGATCCGTCAAGTAGTTATTGTTTTATAAATAGCTACAGACATTATCCGTTATTGCTTAGCTCCTATGGGAGATAGCGTGACAAATTATAGCCTATATGTTAATCCAGACTTATTAAAATACACATACAAAATTTCAACCGAATCTGTTTGGTAGTTTTTGCGTGATGCGTGTTCAAACAAACAGACAGACAGACAGACAGACAGACATTTCTAAAAATGTAGGAATGTGTTTAAATTCTCTTTTCGAACATTTCCCAATATTTTTTTTTACTATGTTCGGCCATGTACCGACACGTGAAATTTACAATTTTATTATATGTATAGATAAATAACACCCAGACACAGAATAAACCATTATGCTCATCACACAAAGTTTTATCCTGGGTGGGGATCGAACCCAAGACCTCTTGCGTAGCAGTCGGATACACTCCCACTGCGCCACAGAGGCAGTCTCGTCTAGAACCATTTGAGTGAATTTTGAAAAATGAGCCACATTTTATATTTCTTCCCTGCCGTTCCAGTTAAAATAATGTAATGTATGTAAAAGTTTTAAATTTATAAATAAACTAGCTGACCCGCGCAACTTCGGCTGCGTAATTTTTCCCCGTTTCTGCAACATTTCTTATTGCTGCTCCCCTCCTTATTTCTCCACTATTAAATAGATGTTATTATACATATAAGCCTTACTCTTCAATCACTCTATCTATTAAACAAAACCGCATCAAAATCCGTTGCGTAGTTTTAAAGATTTAAGCATACATAGGGATATAGGGACAGAGAAAGCGACTTTTTTTTATACTATGTGTGATAAGGGATGAAAATTGACGCTATATTTTAAGGTTCTCGAAATTGATAACGACCCTTGAATTTGACCATACCTCTCTATTACACGTTGTATGGAAATAGCTTTTGCCGGCGTGAATCTCGGTTATCACGATTATAAGGCCCAGATTTCAAACTATGTTTACACCAAATCAGTCTAGATTTTAGGCGTGCAAACGTAACAGACAGGTAGATACTGATAAATTCCTGGAAATGGTCATCCATCTATAAATCCGATAGTTGAAACATAGCTTAACTTCACTGGCATATTGATTTGCTCGACCAGCATTGCGTCACAAGCCTATCCCGTTATTATAATATACAAGGGGCTAATATTTCCTGATAAATTTACAGCGGACCTTCGTGAATAATGTTGTCTCTATTAATGGTTGCCAATCATGCTATGATGTAGGTTCATGGTAAACTTCCTAATACAATGTACATCCGTTATCAATCGCGTAGCATCACACTTCCATACAACCAATTAATAATAGTAAAAGCACTTGCTTTTACTATTATTAATTTGTTGTAAAGTTTGACGTGTGCACCCGATTTATGTACGTGATCATAGCGCCGTAACGGATGGACAGATTTGGATGCGATTTATTGTATTAAAAAGTTAGTTTAATCGGGAAGGTTTTAAATTTTTAAGATTTCTTTTTTCCGTTTAACAGTTTTTAAGATTTTAGGTCTATTTTCAACCGACTTCAAAAAAGAGGAGGTTGTATGCCTTTTGTTCACCGATTACGCAAAGACGGCTGGATCGATTTGAAAAAAAATTGTGTTTGATAGGGTATACTTCCAAGTTGGTCCCACTGTCATCAGATCACGATCTGATGATAGGATCCTGGAGAAATCGAGGGAACTCTTAAAATGTTAAAGGCACACCTACAGTGATGACGACGAAAACAAATTAAACATTTTGAAGTTGGTGCCGAATAAAACACAAAGACTACCTACTATTTCATGGCACCAACTTCAAAATGTTTAATTTGTTTTTGTTATTCTAGGTATATTATTTATTGCTTTTTAGTTGCCTTGTATTTATTTTAGCAGTCGGTGATATTTTTTTGTAAAAAAGTTTTTTTATCATGTGATTTATTTTAATATTCTTCCACAGGAATACCAGAAAGGCAACCCGAACCTTGTAGTGGAAAACGCGGACATGAATAACGTAGTATACATGTTCCGTTGTCGCGACTCGGCGCTGACGGTGCGCGGCAAGATCAACGGCGTCGTGCTCGACTCGTGCACCAAGTGCGCTGTCGTGTTCGACAACCTCGTGTCTAGCATCGAGTTTGTAAACTGTCAGTCTGTGCAGATGCAGGTCAGTTCATTAACTAACAAAAATATTCTTAACTATGGCACAGAAACATAATATGCGCTTAACGTGCATAAGCTTTAGTCATCTAACCTGGGTGTCGTGCTACATCAAAATCAAATCAAAAATACTTTATTTAGGTTACAAATGCAACGCTTATGAACGTCAGACGAAATTTGGAATAGAATGATTCTACATTTAATGCCAAGTTCGCAAGAGTAAAGCCGTGAAAAAAGAACTTGGCATAAAAACTCATGGCCACTTTTTTAAAATGCTAGTTTTTACAATATATACTGTATATATACATACAGTAAAGCCAGTAAGGGGCTGCAAAGACTGCTAGACTCATGCACCAAGTGCGCCTTCGTATTATCTGGTCCTATGTCATCATGTTGCTTTCGAAAAAGGAACTATATATTACCAGAATTGATGAGATAACACAAGGATTTAATTAGTAGGTTTGGACCTAGTTGGGACGAAACAGCTTTGATCCTTATATTTTTGTATTGAATTACTATGAATTACAGAATTGTCCATTACCAATTTATATCTCAATAGAACTAAAGATCCCCATTCCTCGGAGAAAATAAATATTTTGCACAGCATTAAATAATAAAAATTGAAACACAAACCATCCAATTTCTTCCCGATCCTCTCCACGACTGACGGTTAGAAATCGGCTCGACATACTGCCACATTTTTAATAGGTAAATTTAAGTTTCAACGAAAAAGTATCAAAGGTCAAAATCGCAGTAACTTTAATACATCTTTATTTCGGACATAGTACAATCCCTATAGTGTTAGTAACTAAGCTTATTATCTAGTGTTAGTACCAATCATCCTTCGCACACAATGATTTAAGAATGTTCTGCCGTAGAACCGCCAGATACAAAAGAAAAGACTACTTTGAATATAGAACTTTTATTGAGTTAATCTATCGACAGGTAGGTTTCGTGCTTTAAAATTGATGGTATCGTGTCCATTCACCTTTACCACCAGAAATATAAAAACTTTAAAAAAGCTGTAGATGCATTTCTTAGAACATTTCTTCCTATCTTTAACGGTTCACATTGTAGCATAATCTCATTCAGAATCTCCATCCTCATCCTACAAAAGTAATTAATTTTAGTACTGTGCACAAAGCTCCGCTGAAGAAGTGAACATTTTGACGTACGATCCGTTCGATTCGCTGACACATGAAGATTATTAATAAATCATTTGACCAGCAAGATATTCTGTAGACGAAGATACACGGTAAAATATTTGTAGTTAAATAGTTAACGCACATGGAAGTCGCTGCTTTCAAAGCCTTCGTAATAGGGGTCATCATCTTTCTCACTTCTATTCTCTTCATTTACTATCTGACTGTTGGTTTCCTCTAAAATGGACTTCATATTTGCACTTCTTGCACGTTCAAGATCATTGTAGTCTTGATATTCAGAAAATTCGTTCATTTCATTCGTGTCAGGACCGCCCTTTAAAGAAAAGATCAATGACTTGCTTAGCCCCTACCCAAATAAAAGTAGATTGCTTCTAAGCCTTCAAATCTATTCAGGATAGATTAACTTGTACAAAAAGTGTACGTAATGATTAATTTATGTTTCCTTTTTGCAATTTAGTCAGGATTACGAGGTCCGGATGTAATCTTTTACTGTTTATTTTTTGTTACATATTGTTTTATAGAAACTTTTACCCGTGACTTCTTAGGTCTTTTTTCACGCGTCCCGGTTTCAATCCGGTCGGGCGCCGGGTACTCGGCGTGGAGTGTGGCGGTAGCTTTCACACGTTTCGGCGTCCGTCTGGTCCGGTCGCTATACATTCGCTGCTTGCTGAGTACCCGGCGCCTCCCGGATTGAAACCAGACCGAGTTTAAAGTGCCTTAAGCTTGCAAATATCTAAGTGCATTGTACTAGATGCTAGGTAAATTGCCTTAAAATAGGGTCATTAAGCGATTAAAACAGAACAGGATTAAACTACTTACATAAATAGACTGGAATATGTTTTAAACCAACCTCATAATGACACTCGTAAGGATTGTAACGGCTTTGCATCCATCGATTATACTCATCACAGCATGATTCTGGCCACAGATTTCTAGGTTCGTTATTAGAATCATATGACCCAGGCTTAGTATAATCACCCATAGCTTCTTGTGATGCCACATCCATCGGGTGTGTTATGCTTAACATAGTCAGGTTACTATTGATGACTGTAGTTAAAGTCTTCTGCCAGTTTTCTAAAAGATTTTTGATGTTTTCCATCTGGTAAAAAGATAATAAAAACAGCATTATAAATCCACGTTGCAGTGAAACTTTTTTTTTTTGCTGCCGGCTAAAATTCAATATTAAGCGGCGGTAGCCTAATCGCTAAAGCATAGCAAAAAAAATAATAAAACAAAATTAGACTCGCAATCATGAGGTCGCGGATTCGAATCCTACCCATTACACTACCAGAGTTAACCCACTCCTAACACAAGCCATTGAGCTTAGCTGAGCTTACCTAATCCCACGTTGCTAGTTATCTATAAAAAAAATGTGTTGAGATTTATTATTGTGTGTACTTGAAGTAATTGTTATTTCCCCTTACCTTCTTTTTTAATAACGCATGCCTATTAGCTCTCCGTAATCGTTTCTGTTTGATGTAATGTTTAAAATATGCCACTTTGTACACATTGGTGATTCTGACAATTTTAACGCGACAGTCCTTTCGGACATCGACGTCACTAAGGGATGAATATAAACTGTCTTCCGGCGTGTTTGGTTCGGTGCGTGCATGTTCACTGTGCTCTTTATCCTGAGGTTGCTTATCATTTTTCTTTAAATCCTTATCCGTTAATGCATCCATCAACTCTGATATAAAGTCACAGTCTGAAATAACAAAACATACGTGAAGCAATGCACAAAAATTGGAATAGTGTTTATTGTAAGACAAAGTGACCTTGCTCCTTAGATGCAATAAGATCCGTGTCCCAGTTAGTGACGGTCTGGAGCGCCTTCGATAAACTCTCGTTATTGTTGATGACCGCACGCACGCGTTCCCGCACATTTCGCAGCCTCTCCGCACTGCGCCGCAACCGCTCCGCACCCTCAGTAAACTCCGCATCGCGTTTACACAACTTCGCGTTCACCATCTGAATCTACCACCACAAACTAACTGTTACTGCTAATTCTAAACGAGCTTCACATTCGTAGCTCAATAAAAGCACAACCTGCATTTGTATGTCTTCCATTTCCTTCATTCTCCTCTTTACATTCTCCCGGGATGTCAAGTAAATATCGTTTATAAATCTGTACATGTAGTACGCCATCGGCGCGTATTTACAACCGCATATTATCTGCCGGAAAATAAGATCAAAACTTACAAATCATACTATGTATACAATATGTATACCGAAGTTTATTTGAATCTTTAAACGCACCACATTGACAAGTGTAAGTCGCATGTACATTAAATACAAGCTACTAACGCAGTATTCTACAATCAATTGACCATATTCGTAAAAATTGGCGTTCCAGATCTTGTATAAATAATAGGATGCTGTGTAGGGTATATTCTCCATTTCTCAGATTTCAGAATCAACATTCAGTCAGCTGATACGATCGTTAACACAATTATAGTTAAATGCCACATCTAAAAGTATAGCGCTATATAAAAATTATGTATTAAAATATTCGTTATCAAAATTAAGACGAATAACGAAAAACGTAATTTTGAAATTAGTCTTGACATTGACGGGCGTTTCTTGGTTACATCTTGAAAATAAGGTTTTATTCTGTTTTCGAAATAGGTGCATCTAATACTTCTTGGGTCGGATGGCATCAACAAATTTAAATCTGGAAATGGGTAAAGCTTGTGCTTTCAGTAGGCTTTTCAGTAGGTTTCAATAAATTATGACATAATATAAACCGGGGTTTACGGTTAAAATAAAGGTGTAAGTGACCCTAAGAGTTTTATAAAAGGAAAATATATATATTTTGACATTTCATAAAGAGATGTTGTTAAAAACTAGCCTATTCGATAGACTTAGGATATACTGCCTATTCCACAAGATAGTTTTGCTTGGCATAAAGTGACTGGCTACCACGTACGAAGTAACAGTATTTCAAATGCCGATTAGAAATAAAAAATGTGAACTCCCAAGACGGCATTTTGACACTTATGACAAATGGCCTTTGTTGTTATCCTTGTTACACAAGTATAGACATATTATAGTGTGGCCATTAGTGCTGTGCACTCCCTGAGGTATGCACGGCGAGGTGGGGGGCGAAGAAAAAAGTGCATGAGTTCACATGAGGTCGATACATGTCGGACAGATCTTACGATATCAGTTTGCATTTCTAAGGCAAGACTTGTGGCGGGACGTTGCGTTGGTCGGAGGCTATCTATCTGTAATATATACTTACTTTGTTGATTAAAATGTAACCCAAATATACTCATATTTTATTAAAAATATGCAGGTGATAAATAAGAATTGAAAGTTATAATTCACAACAGGACTTGTTTTATTAAACATTTTTTATATTTACAAACAATTATATATTCTAACGAAAGTTATTCTGACATAGATTCTGTTTCAACTTCATCTTCCATTTCGTCATCATCTTCATCTTCCTCTTCGCCACCGGAACTTGAATCAGAGTCTTGCAAATTTATTATGAATGAATCGATAACATTATCGAACCTACTATCGCGACTCCAGTAATCATTTTCATTTTTCTGGACATGATCGTCGCATTTCTGCCATTTTTCCGCCGTGAATTCCGAAAACAATTTATCCAATAAGATTATTTTTTCGTCTAGAGAAGAATTAATATAGTTTTGGGCTATGTTGTTTTTAATGTCAGCCCAGACCAACTCGATTGGATTTAAATCTGGATGGTACGGAGGTAAACGCAGAACAGTGTGTCCACTGGCTTTCAGGAGTTCGTCAATTCTATACACGGGTTCTTTTTGTGTATTTTTGATAAGAAGTAGCAGTTGAGCCTTTGACATGGTTCCTGAAAATTCTACATTATGGCGTAGCAACCAGTTCTGCATTTCACTTTTGAGGCTTGATATAGTTGGTTTCTTCTCAATCTGAACGCTGTGGTAAGACGCGTTGTCCATTACAACCACAGAATTCGGCAGCAACTTATCTTTTAACTTTTCATCTACCCACTTATAAAAAGTAGGTCCGCTCATATCTCCATGATAGTCACCGGTTCTAGCATCGGATTTGAATATAGTCAATGTATCATCCACTAAGCCATTTCGACACCCAGCGTGGAGTATTACTAGTCGCCGTCCTTTCCCAATATCAGCATGAATACCGGGTTCTGACGATGATTGCCAACATTTGCTGGCATGGTGACTGGCGTTGATGTATGTTTCATCAAGAAAATATATGTTTCCGTTTTCCGTTCTGTAATTTCTGATTTGTGTAAGATATTTTTTCCGCCACACTGTAATATTAGGCTGCTCTATAAGGAGATGTCTCTTTGATTTGCATTTTTTGTAACGGTAGCCCATTTTGTGTAAAAGCTGTCTTAAATATTCCCGTCCACAATTCAATATGCCATCCTGTCTCAAACTTGATAGTAACTTACGGACACTTGGTATTTTTTTTTCAACTTCGTAAAACTGATGAATTTTTCTTCTGATAACTCCAAGGTCAAAATCATCCACAACGTGTTTTTTCTTTAGAACTTTTGGTTTTTTTGGCGATTGAAATTTTAATTGGCTTGAATTTTCAATTGATAAATAGCCCGCAGAAATCACATTATGTACGGTTCTTTTGCTGTATCCCGTAGCCTCCGCAACGATTTTAGCAATATTCACGTCATTTTTAAATTCAAAGCTTTCTTTGTCTGCTTTTCTTTTCTTAAAATATTCAGCCACCTTAAAAATGACAGTCTTCATATCACGAGATAACGCACGACCCATCTTTGAATATTTATCTCGTGTGCGTCTGACATAGACAGTCCGATACAAATAACACTACCTGCCGTCACAAGCGTTGACGGCGCACTGACAGCGCAGCAGCCGATTCTAACCCCCCCGTCTCACCGCGCGCATACCTCAGGGAGTGCACAGCACTAATGGTCATACTATAGACGTATAGACTATTCATTCCATTTCATTTTGACAACTTACCGTCCAAATTTCAAAATCTAATGGAAGTATTGTTGTTGTCGTCGGCGGTAGTCTATCCAGCGTCTCAATAATCTACCTATCGATAGATTTGACTACTAGAGGTAGAATTTTGACATATTTTGTATGAAGCTTATGTCAAATATATACCTCTAGTAGCCAAATCCATCGATAGTTAGATTATTGAGACCAGACGTTAGAAGTCAGTGGTTGTGGTGGATTGCCAAGTGTTGGTTAAGTTAAGACGAACCTTATATGAGAAGTGTTCTAAGGAATGTTCTGACACTGTACACGCGACAAACTTTAAAATATCAATCAAGTTGCATTTTTCTCTATTTTATCCAATGTTTGGTAGATAGGTATACTCGTATATCATCAGGACTTAATCGCATAAAACATTTCAAGGTTTAGCGGCCGTTAGGATTCAAGTGCTCTGATCTTTGTCACGGATTCGACTTGCTAGTCTGTTACAGTGTCAGTATAGTAGTTGACGCAATATAAGTTGGCCGGATTGAACTTGGCAACAAGTGGTTGCGCAGATTCGTTTTTTGGAAGTTTCGTTTTTTGGAAGTAAATGGTGACAGCAAGCGGGGGCGGGGTAGATAAATAAACCAAGAGAATTAGAGATGCGATTACGCATCACATTGTCGCAATTAGTATTACTGACGCATTTTTTTTTGTGGTTATTTCGTAAATGAATTGTTTTTTGAATCTTTGCTATATACTGTAACTGTTCTAAATTTAAACTAAGTATTTTTATTAAGTATTTTTAAACGATTAAACAAAATTAATCGTTTTCATAAGTAATTATAGGGTTGTAACTCTATCACATGAGCAAAAGTGTTAAGTACCTCGCAACTTGAAACCGGCCAAGTTACATTGCGTCAACAGTAATTGTGTTGTATCAAAAGTGAATATTATACTTATACTTTATTTTTTAAACCAGGTATTGGGCAAGGTGCCAACAGTGTCGATCGATAAGACCGACGGGTGTCAGATCTACCTGTCTCCGGAATCCCGTGATGTAGAAATCATCAGCTCCAAGTCCTCCGAGATGAACGTGCTTGTGCCCAAGAGCAATGGTGATTATGTGAGTATATCAAATTGTTCTTACTACTCAATACGTTTTGCTATAGCGGGTGGAGGATACTGTCGCTATCATTAGAACTAAATACTTTTAATGTAAGAATAAAATTTGTAAAACGCATTTAACTTCGCAACCAAGTAGTCCCAGGGTTCCCTGAACTGAACGCTATGTTTTTCGTTGAAAATTATATCGTTTAAAGTAGATTTGGTAGTAAGTACCTACTGCTACATTGTAGGTTTAATTCCGATACGAAGCAGAAATTTGCCTGATCTACTGCTACGAGTTTGGGTATATTTTGTGTCAGTAAATTGTGAGTTTGTAAAGTTTCCGCAATAGGGTCTTTATCCACGATCTTTATTTCGTGTTCGTGACAAGCTCGTGCGAACTGGCACATGCGCGGTGCGCTCTAAGATGTCCGCCGCGAATGCGCGTTGATGCATTACTAAGCGCAGCTCTCTATTTACTATTATGACAAGATTTTGACAGTTCGCACGGGCTTGCCGCGGACACGAAAAAAAGAACGTGAATAAGGACCCTGGATTGCGGAATGTCTTTGTTTACAAAACATGTCCGCTTACGATATAATATTATATCATTTGTATGTAGCTGTGACAATTCCATAGCGTCCTCTGCGCTCGCGTTGTATATGTACGATAATATTTAAAAAAACATAGTTTTTGGAACCCCCTAATCACTAAAGATGTAAACTCATTCATCCAGCATTTTAGCTTACTTGTGTATAAGTGCACCTAAAACTCGCCTTCATTGCTAGTGATCTTAAAAATAAATACAATATGATACTTTACCCATCTTATGTTGTAGAGAATTAAAGAGAAGACCCATTACACCAGTGGACTGAAATGCTGTTTTGCATGCTTGAATCCTTTTAAAATAGAGATTAGTTCGACGCCCTCGAATAATATGGTAATGTACTATTACGAATGTCAGTTTTATTTGCACCTGGTCGATTAAAGCGACTATTTGTACAATAGTACACATGTACCTATATCTTTCTTTTATCTCTATTTGTAAAAATATTCTTATGTTAATTATGATATTATTCGTGGGATATGTATGAAGCTGTGAAGCGAAAAATATAAAGTTTCCGTTCGTATTCGGTACGGTTTAAGTTTTCAATTTGAAAATTGATGGCCATTGTGGCCTCTCCCTAGTAACCATAAATCGGGAGAAAACGTTAGACCGGTAATGTCGATTCATTATAATAACACACATCACTATCCAAAATACTGAGGTGTCTTTGACAGTAGCAGTGATTGAGAAAGGGATGTGGTTATTTTATTTGTATTACGGGCTGGGCCCGGGACGTGCACGGACCGTGCTTTGTCAGTGGATAGAAATAATCTCCTCTCAGGAGGTCCGTCATGTCATATTTATGTGAACGTCTACTCGGTCTGTAAAGTATTTTTACCGGAACGTCCCTTGTGTATACGTTTTATATGAGCTCGTTCACGCACGGTCCGGACCGGCGACGAAAATTCCGTGCTTTCCCTAACGGAGCACAGCCCGGACGTGTAAGGATAGAACAATTAGCCCCACTCAAGCCCACTTGGACATTACCTTTTTTACCTGACAGGCGTGTTTCTTTGTGACACAGACCAAACGCGCGAGCCGATTTTGATAATTCATACGTCAATCGATTCGTATTAATCTTGCGAGTGTCACTAAAAACATTACAGCAATCAAAATTAAAAATGGTGACAGTCAGACGCCATATTGTGATAGAGAAAAAAAATCTTGATGAGGTTTCTTAAATTATTTTTCACTTATGATGACCGTTATGGATATATAACTATTTAAAGTTAGTTACTAATTACTTTGGCTCCAATTTTCGGTATTTATAGTTAATTACGTCTTACGACTAAGCACTAAAAAGTATTAAATAAAAAAAAATAAAAAAAAATCAAAAACCTGCCTGCTTAAAAAAGATGGCTAGTTTTATTATTTTTACAATATTTTTATAGTGATTGTATACGGATCGTCGCTCGTAATAAAGTGCGGTCAACAAACAAGACAATAGGTAAAATGTAGACGCTTCCGAACGATATCCGTCCATTGTCCTGTGAAAATAACGGACGTGTACAAAGGGATACTCTACTAAGGTTTCCATTCTAAAAGTTTCCTTGGCCGACTATTCTTGTAAAGTCTTTGCGACCAGTATTGCAATGAGTTTATAACTTACTTATTTATTGTATTGTGTAGGTGGAGCACCCTGTTCCGGAGCAGTTCAAGACGGTTTTGAGCAAGTCTGGTGGCGGCATCACCACCTCGCCCGTCGAGAGCACGGGCTAGACCCGCCGTCGAGCAACACTCGGGAACCGAACCTCGTTCAATGTTCACCTATAGCTTTGATCAACTCGAGGCGAGGCGAGTCCTTATATACCTAACATAATACTTTGCACGGTCTAGTTCAATATTAGTTCACTTACCACGATTCGCCTCGAAAGTCTTAGGCACCTGTCCCACCGCCGGCGTTGAGTGAGAAGCGAGGAGCGATTTAATCGCTCAAGAAACGTACAATAGATGTCCATGTAAACAAAAGAGTTGCAGTATAGAGTGTGAACGGTCAACGATCAACTATTAATATCTGTATCTCTTTTACTTACACGGGATCTACGTAAGTATGTACGTTTCTTTAGCGATTAAATCGCTACTCGCTACTCTCGCATTCTTGCCATTAGTGGGACAGGTCTTAAATCGCACGAGTAAGTTCTCGAGTTCGACGTGCGATCATTTAGTCGTGTATCGGTCATTTTAATTAAGAACTGTCTTCATTTCTTGCTCATTGCGCTCGATTGTAGTATTTAAATATTATAAATCTAATACGACGTAGAAATAACTATAACTCAAGTATTTACTGGCCTTTGTGTGTAATGTAAAGATGTTCCTTACACTAATATTTTGAGATTTTGACATTGTGAAGGCGACATACTTTGGAGTACCGTTCGGTACGGGAATTAGTTAGGATTAGCTGTAAGGTGTGTGACTGTCTCAAGTTTCAACAGTATGAAACTTTCGCATTCTCAATTTTTGCTATCTTTATTAATATTATTGGGCGATGATAAAACCCCGACGCTTGACACAGATGAGGTCTAATTTTCTTATCGTATTACTTCCTATGTGATCAATCATTGCATTGTTTTTAATTGATGTCTACCTATGTCTAGTGGGATAATTACCCATAAAATATTTTAACTTAGGACATGTTATTTTATTTTGTGATTGTAATTATTATTTTTTAATTTAATATTCTTAAATGTTTGTAGATCAGTGTAATTTTATATTCAAATAATTAATAATTTGCTGACATCGTGAATATTGTAAGAACTACTATTATTTATTATAATCATCCTCATTATGAAGAATATAATTAATACTGTATTGAACGTTTGCATTTTGTTAATTTATTTGTCGAGAGATTAAAATTATTTTTAAGATTTATGATTTTTAATTATAGCTCTATATAATCTTTTGCATTGAAGTAATACTCGCTGCTAATTAGGCAAATTCAATAAAAACATCATAAGTGTTCGTTACATTTTTTATTTTAATTTTATCATGGTTTACGTCGTCCATTTGAAAGTAGGTACTTATATTTTCAAACGGAAAAGGTAGTCCATGTGTTTCAATAAATAAATTCAGTTTAGAAATATAGTGCAGTGGTAAACAAAACAATTTGGGCACAAACATTAAGATCTATATATACAAAGAAGCCCAAATAACATTAAAATAATTATGGCGTAGCAACTTTCTAGCATAATATGAATTTAACTCATGAAATTTCAACATAGCAATCGGAATGTATTATCCTTAAATAGCGACTTCATAACTTACAGATATGCTTATAAAATATCAGTCGAATTTAGAAAATTTACCCTACTCTAAGTACTGGCTTATAAGTAAATAATTTTCTTAAATGCTGATTAGTCGGGATCCAAATTGGAATTATTTGGCGCTGGTTTACTGCACTGCCATTCGTCGCTTCCGTCGGAACATTCTATAAACCCGTTGCAGACGCTTGTGGCGGGCAAGCACTCTCCCAAAGGACATCTGAACCCTTTGCAAGTGTCCGTTCTACTGGCCCGCCTGTTCTCCGCAGTTTCAAGATCTGCGTAGAATTCTTCATTGGATTCGAGATCTTCGTCGGAGGCGCTCGTGTAATTTTGGGGGATAGTGTGTATCGCTAGGACGCTGTCGATCCAGTCGATGTAGTTCGACACTTTGGTGTATACGCCCGGACGATCCGCTCGTGCACATCCGTACCCGTTGCTCGTTACTCCGTATACGTACCACTTGTCTGATTCCTGTAAGTAATTGAATAAAATATTGGTTTAATAACAAGTCTTAAAAATGAAAACGACTGTACTACTAACTGTAGGTGCACTAGAGTAAAAGAAACTTCTAAAATATAAGTAAAGAGGTATTAAAAAACCCTCCGAGCACGTCGTAAAAAGTTGATAATTTTTAAACGGCTGAAACGATTTTGTCTAAACGACCAGCCTGATGTGCTAATGGTTAGTGATCCTGGCTGCACCCAGGATTAATCTTTGTGTGATGAGTCCGATAGTTTATTCGGTGTCTCGGTGTAATTAAACTATTACTAGCTGTCCCGGCGAACTTCGTATTGCCCCGTTATTTTTTAACTTCCGCAACGCTTGTGAACCTTTTACAGAGTATTAGAAAACATAAAAAAAAAGATTGAATGAAATGGGTAGAGTCGTTCTCTGGTTAACTCGTGACCAAGGGAAATAGGGATTAATTTTTATATATAAAGATATGTATATATTTAGAAATATACACGTATGTTTATTATATGGTATCTGGTTTGCCAGATATATCCAAAAACAACGGCGAGAAAATCAACTTTCTCATTCAAATCTTTTCATCTTTTAGGAGCTACAATATTACAGACAGCCATTCCCACAGAAGCTTTATAAACTTATAAATACACAAACATGAACATTTTACTGTTCAGGGAATGTGGTGCTTTTGTATCAAACAAGCAATACTCTAAGAAGCAAAAGAAACTGTACCTGACACATAAGCGGACCACCAGAGTCTCCTAAACAGGCATCACGTCCACCGCGTTCATAGCCCGCGCAGAACATGTCGTCCGTGACTCGGTACAGCGGCAGTAACCGCGTACGACGTCGGCACTCCGCTGTCGATATTACCGGTAACTCCACCTCTTGTAATGTGTCCGCTGGAAATTATAATACTTCAGATTAGGTGAAAGTAAAAAAAAGCATTGGCTAAAGCTATTTCGCAGATGGCACAACTTCAGCAGCTATCCATTTCTGAGTACGCGTGGAGCGTGCTTGTCCTCAAAAGTAGCAAAGGGGGGGGGAGCGTGACCTTATAACCTGTGAAACAGAGGCCAACGCAGAGATTAGGTCTCTGAGGTGAGTTCAACCCTCCTTTCATTTCCACTACCGTAATTCAGTATAATAAATTTGATCGTCATATCATTTGGTATATGGGTGCTTGACTTACGGAAGACTCGTTCATGCTCGTAAAGCTGACCCCAGCCGACGACAGTACAATGATGTCCTGCGGGGGGTTGGGCCCGGGGCGGCGGTAAACAGGCCGGCCGTAGGCGAGCGTGAAGTGACAAGGGATCCAGTCGCAGTAGCGCGATGTCGTTGCGGAATCCTTGCGGTGCATACTTCGGGTGAAGCACAACTTGTCGCACCCGGGATACCCGTTCCCAAGGACCGCGAGGCCATGCCCCTCGACGTAGAGCGCCTAGTCGTGCTACCCAGTGAGCTTCTGTAGCCCTACAGTTACAAACATATAAACAGTCGTTAGTGTTACTAATAACCTCCCGCTTGTGGCATCTTTACATTACACTAAATAACTTTGTAATATGAGTTTTGAAAAATATTTAATATACCTTAAGCACCTACAGACTATTTTACTGGAGTAAAATCATTGTTTATGAGGTTAGGCCATAAATCTGACAAAAAAACAATGATTTTACTCCAGGGTCTCACAGACGTGTTGTAGGTGGTTGTGTGACAAAAGTATTTTGTTTCTGCTAAACTAATATTATAAAGTTCTTTGGTGTCATGTAAAGAAGCCACGAGCGGGAGGCTCTTATTATACCTATTACAAATCATTTTTAGCAAAACCAATTATAGCAATTGATAAAGGATACTTACTGGTAGTAGCAATGACTGGCAGACAGTAGCCACTGCGCATGTATGAGAGTGCCGCCGCACTGGAAGTCTCCGTCGCGGTAGAGCGCCGCCTGCCAGGGCCAGGCGCCGGCCGCTGCGCCGTCGCCGCCCACGACCCTGCTCCGACGCACGTGCTCGTCAGTATCATTCACCCTATCACACACATCTAATGTGCCATACACGTACACTTGACACTACTCTACTATCTCGAATAAACAAACGGAACGCTACCTACCTCCCAATTGGAAATTCAGGACAACCCTTCGGACTAAAAGTCTTTAGTATTAACGAGGGTTCAGTTTATTTGTACGTAACTAAATTTAGAAAAGATACTGTGACTAAGGTTTGTAAAAACTTAAACAGTAATGTCAAGTTTACGGATTAAGGTTTTATAAAGTAGGTAACTAGATATAATGGCCGGTAAGTGTGCTTAGGTAGTAAATGTTTTGAGGGAATTGCTAATGTGAACTTTTAAGTTCCTAGACTCCTAAGTGAAAGGTTGGGACTTAGGCACCTGTCCGATCAACGCAACGAGAAAAAGAGTAGCGAGTAGCGATTTTATCGCTCAAGACACGCATATACTTGTAGATTCCGTGTAAACAAAAGAGATACAGATATTAATAGTTGATCGCTGAGTGTTCACACTGCCGGCGAGTAGTCGCTCTATACCCCGTCCGTGTAAACAAAAGAGATTCAGAAATGTCTTTTATTTACACGGACGGGATCTACAAAATCTGTTGTACGTTTCTTGAGCGATAAATAGCTACTCGCTTCTCGCTCATCGTCGTTGGTGGGACAGGTGCCTTAGGTATGTGTGTAATAGGTATATTGCATTGGCATCAAACTCCTGAACTGATAGATGACGGTTCAGAAATGTGTTAACCCGCACTATAAAAAGTTAGGTGAGGAGCTGAGCTGAGAGTGAAAGTTACTATGTTAAAAGTGCAAATATTACTAGTTTTGATGCGTTACCTGGGTTGCTGAGCATCAGCATGAGGCCGTATTCCACAATCAAGTCCAGTACATCGCACACGCAAGGCCCGTTTCTTCGCGCACGTCGCTCTTCTGAACGTGAGACGCGTGTCATGCGCTCGGGCCGCAGCGTTGTGCCATACCTCCCAGTAGCCAGATGAGCTGGATTTGCGACCTTCACGAGCCTCACGTGCCCAACCGGCGTCACTGGTAACATAACATAAAATTAATAGGTGGGTTAGGTAACATAACAAGAGACTAGGGATGGAATAGAGAGAAAAATCTTTTTTATGTACCTTATCGTATTGAATTTTATGCATAGGTACTTTAGATTACGTATTTAAAATTGTGATAGGTACAGGTTCGTTTGTTTTTATTTTTATACTGTGATGTAGCTGTAAAAATGTTGCTATAAGTGTAGGTCCACCAGAATCTGATAAAAATAGGGATTTTTCATTCAAAGATAGTAAAACAAGGTCAGACCTACTAAGACGAACAGGTCTTAATTGTTGTATTTTTTTTATTGAATTATTATACTTAGTTTAAAATAACGTTTAATTACGAATTTCTGCCTCGTAGCCTCGTAGCCTGCAGTAAGTATCCTCATTTCTCGAACTAAATAACATATTTAAGAATACCTACACGTTTCAACTAAAAACTATGAAAGTCGAAGGTCATAATCACAGTAGGAGCCAGTCGCACTCGTAGCCTACCTGTCAGTTAGCATTGCCATATAAAAATAACTTATTTTTAATTATTTTCACAAGATACTGCATAAAATTCTTTGTCATAACTGACTGATGGATCAATGCACAGCCTAAACCGCTGATCGTAGAGACGTGAAACTTTGAGAACGTATTCGTTATTTAATGTAGGCATCTGATAAGGGATTTTTGGAAATTCGTGCCTTTAGGGGGTAAAATAGTGGCTGTAAGTTTGTATAAAACTCCGTCAGTTTTAAAGTTAGATTTTATTAAATTTCGTATTTGGCTTTTGGTTTAAAATAATAAACGAGATTTAGCATTTTCCAAAGTCAACCTCTAAGAGGGTAAAATAGGAGTTTTGGTAAAATAGTTTACGGCTTTGTATAAAAACACGTATTTTAGCGTTAAAAGCGAGAATCAACCGAAAATGATAGCTACCAATCTATATTTATAAAAAAATTAACCGCCATATCTGTTACTAAGTCAAAAACTTGACAACAGCTAAACCAATTCGTCTATTTTTCGCTGAAGTTACTAGTAGTCTTGAAAATATGTGTTAATACTGACGTGACGGAACTATTTTTGCTCTTGTTGTAATTCCATTTTAAGATATTAATTAATGATTGCTTACTGGAAAGTCATAGCTCGACACACTGCTCTACCTAAGTCGGGGAGCTTCAGAGAGCTGTGTGCCTGTTCCACAACGTCTGCAAAACTCTCCACGCAGAGCCGGCCCCACACACCTCTCTTGCGAACCATCACGAATCCTAAAATTATGTAAATACAGTAAAATAATGATCTGTAAGGCTACAATTACAAATCATTGTAGGTAAGACATGGAAGTACCTACTTAGGTACACTCACGCATTACCAAAAAAAAAAAAAAAAATCTGGAAAATTCTTTTTAAATTCTGAATATTCTGGATAATCTCTGAAAAGGGTTAACCGATTTTGACGTAAACTTTGTTGTAAGGAGTAAGTTAAGACCACTTTAAATTTCTAAAATACTTTTATGATTCTTCACGAACGCAGACGCGAGACGCAGCTAGTTCTCATTATGCTACAATGCCAGAAATTAGAATTATTTTGAATTCAGGGTGCGTACAAACCTTCTTCATTGTAGGGGATGACTTCGTTATCTTCTAACTCTTCAGCTAGCGCTACACAACTTTTCTCGTCATCACCTAGAGGGCAGTGTGGAGTTCCATCACAAACAAGAGCCGCGTCAATGCATTGACGGGCATTCGCGCACACGTACTGTCCTTCTTTACACCAATCTACAATAATAGCAACAAATTAGGACCGACGAGCACAATAAAAACATACATGAATCAGTGGTAAAATGATAGTGTACGTGGTCTTGGAAAATAGAAAGTAGGTACGTCTGTAATGAGGTAACTTACATCGATAACGATTTCGGAAACTTTTCGTTAGTAACCTATAGGTATACACTCGTATGTTAGAGAGAAAGCGAGAGTCCATTTATGATTGATCCAAATCCTAAAAAATAAGATATCACTAGGTACATACCGCACTTATTTTCGTCAGAGTAGTCCCAGCAGTCCACTATGCCGTCACAGATCTTAGATTGCGAAAAGTCTGCACGTAAGTAGTCTGCACAAGAGCATGCACGCTCATCCTCTCCGCCAGGACAGTCGAGGAGCCGGTTGCAGCGGGATGTCAATGGAAGACATGCACCGCCTAAGCAACGGAACGAAGTCGCGTTGTTACACACCTCTGAAACAAAAATCCATTAAAGTAAATTTTTGAATCATTATTTGTTAAGTATATAAATAATAAATTAAAGTTTGTTACCTTCTTTTTTTACTTCTTTGTGGGCCTTGTTATTTTCTTTCTCCTTCTGAGATTTCGTTGGCTTTCCGTAAATTTCTTTTAGCGATGAAAGCAAGTTGTTAAGATTATTGTCTTCTTGTTTATTTGGAGTCTGACCTTTATTATTAAAAGTTTTGGTTAAAATTTTAAATCCAGCCTGGTTCAACGTGTAGCTAGAAGGGATTGCTTTTGTTGAAATGACTCCCCCATGAGCTCGAAACAATGTATTGTTATTAGAATCAGATATCGTAGCTAAACTAGCGAGTTGTCTTAGTTTGTCTACCGTTAAAGTGTTGGTTTGATTTATAGGTATCTCTAATACAACGTCGGGATCTAATTCCAATTCGTATGCAGGTAGATTTTGGGTTTTATTTGCACGTTTGCTGCTAACACTTCCTGTTACATGATACGACACTCTGAATGTACCCTCAGGGACATTGGTCGTCTTAGGTTCGTCATTTTTTTCTAAAGCATCTTTATCCTTTTTTGAAAATTTTAAGTCGTCG
Organism: Herminia tarsipennalis; assembly: GCA_945859575.2. Taxonomy (NCBI): domain Eukaryota; kingdom Metazoa; phylum Arthropoda; class Insecta; order Lepidoptera; family Erebidae; genus Herminia; species Herminia tarsipennalis. The sequence goes on along the minus strand of OX243836.2, from coordinate 12,663,226 downwards.
TTTGATTTTGGGAATCGGCTGCTAGTCGTTATAAGGTCAGAACCGCTAATAGCTTTTGCACTCTCCGTTACTAGAGATGATATTGTAGCATCTTGCTGTTCAATATGAGTTACAATATCTGAACTATCTGTTAGCTGACTTTCTGCGCTGCTGTAATCGAATTCATGACTTCGATAATAACGTTCGGTACTCAAATTTTCAATTATTTTTTGTGCTGCAGAGTCATTGGGAAAAAAACTGCGTAAGTTCTCCTTTACGGCTTGAGATTCTGGTTTAATTTTCGGTCGAGGTCGCAGGGGTCGATTTACTCCCAAATTTGATTTAGCAGGTAACAATGTTATTACGCCTGCTGTTGTAACTTCTAATTCTTCGTCTGGCACTACTTCTACAGAGCCAGTCATTTTGTTGTGATTATGGCGCTCTTCAACTTCCATATTATTGTCTTCTACTTCTGACTTTTCTGGCGTACTTTCTGTATATTTCTTTATTATATCAGTTATATTCCTTAAAAGAGAAACTTTACCGGGGAATTTTGGAGTAGTGTTTGGAAAAACATCATCATTCTTTGTTATTATTGCCTGCAAGGTGTCATTATAATACTTTTCAGGGGAATTTTTATTAAAAGTGTCGTTTTCATTTGTTGACGTATTTACTAATTCCCATGTAAGATGTGGTGCACCTGTGCTCGGAATAATAGATACTTTATTGTTAGGCCGCCGTGTTGAATTTTCTTTTACAGTGTCATTACTTTCTTTTTCTGTTGATTTTTGTAATGTTTCTGCAGTAGTAGATGTTGGTCGTTTTGTCGTATGATTTTCTGTGGTAGTAGTACTAGAAGGTGTAGTCGTAGTCGTTGTGGATGTTGTCGTAGATGTAGTAGAGCTCGTTGTACTAGAAGTCGTAGTAGTGTTGTGCTTCTTCAATATTGATGCTCCTTCAAAAGACAATTTCTCAGTTTCGTTATCAGCATTTTCTATTTCTAACACATTGATACTAACACTCGTTTGCTTCTCTTTAGGAGGTCGTTCCACTGGCTTTCCATCATCTTCATCGCTTAACTCAATTTCATCGACCGCTTCAACAACACCACTTATTTTATCAACTGGTATAGGATGTGGCCTTGGATAATGCGAACCTAAAGTTTCCATATTTTTTAAAGGCGGTGCAAATGTTGGAAGTGTAAAGCTTGTATAAACAGGGCTAGGTACATAAACATCAGCTGCTAGAGCAGGGTCCACATTGTGTAAGCTTACGGGTCTGGGAGTAATTTTATCTTTAATCTTGACTGGTGGTATTGGGCTTAGCATGCTTTCTATTATTGAGACATCGTCAACCACCTCTGCAACACCCATTCTATCTTCAGCATTTAAATCACTACTAATATCAATGGGTGTCGTAGTAGGTTTACTTGTTTGTTCATAATAAGGTTGTGTTATAGGTCGCCAAGGCTCATTATCGATTACATGTGGTACAGTAAACAATGTATCAATTTTGGGTAAGTCTTTGTAGTGATTTTCATTTGTTAGTAAGCCGAGAAGTATTTGAGATACGTTGCTTGTGGTAGATTGAATTGTAGGTGTAGTTGGGATAGTTGTTGATGTAGTCGTATTAAATGGTTTAACAGTATTTTTCAGTATATCTCTTTTTGGTGTCGGTTCTGTTCGTGATTTTACATTGAGAGTAGATTTTATTGTAAATGGTCGAGTCTTTGGTGTGCTAGTAGTAGGAATTCTCTTAGTCGTGGTTGGCCGTGTAGTTGGTTTTGTAATAGGCGTTTTAGTAGTTGTTGTAGTCTTTACGGGTGATGGTTTGTGACTTGGTTTTTCATCATGACGTTGTGGACTAGAATTCATCTTTTTATTTTCTGTTATGTCTGCTTCAGTCTTTGTGATTTGAAATGATCCTTGCACTACTGGTATATTTTCTGTATCAATGTCTGGTTCATCTGGATCTTTCTTTTGGTTTGGTTTTACTGTGGTTTTACGAACAACACCGACTCTTGTTTGAAGAGTTTTATCTATTCCAGAAGATGGTGGTGAAGCTTTTGGACTGGTTGCTGCCAAGCTTTCATTCATAGCTTCTTTGACGTAAGATTCTGAATGATATGTGTGTTCTAAATCTCTCTTAATAACTATACTAGACGTATCTACTTTTATGGTTTGACCAATAGCGGGGTGCTTTGAATTCAAGTCTTGGATAAGAATAGTCTTGAGAGTTTCTTCAATGTTCGATAGGGAACTGAAAACACAAAACAAACAGATTTAAATATTTTATGCCCACTTATTAAATGGCTGCCATATAGTATTGTAGGATAATTATTGTGCGTTAAATTCTTACCTCGGTATTTTTCTTCTATCGAGATAAAGTCTGAAGTGTACGTCCAGTCTTCGGTCGCCGAAGCCTGTGACGATAGCTCCAGTGAAAGCTTGTCGTAAAGGCGAGGGGTTGGCATATACCTGACGAAGCGCGACGCTGTACCGTCGAGCACGTTCTCTATAAGAGGGACTGCCAGGCACACCACCGTACACATCCCCTCGAGTAACACGAAATGTACCCTCGAAAGACATAATAGCTGGAAGCACATAAATAAAAATGAACGTTTAATAGACAACATAATCTCTTTTCTATAGGGCGAGGGCAGCCTCAGGCAATAAAGTTCTAATACCAGGCTCATTTATGAAATACGTAAATTTAAGAACATAGTTACCCATTTAGATAGAGAGATCTCACGTAATTTACATGAGAAGTTCACTTTTTTCTGTTTCCAGTTCACTGAGTTACTGAGTAGGTATGAACCCTCTTACAAGCGACTATGTAATAAAAGAGCCTAATATTAGGAACACTTTTATGTTTGTGATTGTACCTAAACGTGTGAATTGTGAGACATCTTCACTCTCGATTTCGACAGTATAAAAATTTCATATAGAAAAATCTGAACATGGGTGTTATTTAAACTATAACAACAGACATACAAAACGTCTTCAAAATTAAACGTTTCACCTCATTTGTTTTAATTCCACGCCAGACGTAAGACCATCTAGGACCAATCACCAAGGAGGCTTTGGAGAGGTCTGTATTTTTTTAATACCACGACGGACTGTGGCGATCAGGCCTGCCTGAAGGTAAGAGGGTACCGTAGTCTATGGACGTCTACAACATTAGGGGTGGCAAGGATTTCATGGCTTGTTAAAAAAAAAAAACTTTTCTTACGTTCTCCATTATCTGGCCTTAGTGCCCCCATGTAGAAAGCAAGTGCTGCAACCGCCAGTACCGCTACAGCTGCCAACAATGCACCACCCACAAGCGCCGCTGAACATAGCCCACCGCTTCGACCGCTGTTGTTGACGTTGGCGCGAGGATAACCTCCGCCTGCGAAGCGATATTCGCTCTGAAGACAAAGAAATTGAAGCTTAAAGAAAAGTATGCTATAATTCACAGTCCCTCTCTTTGTAAATCCGAGCGGTTATATTGTACAAGCTGACCCGCGCAACTTCGTCTGCGTAAATTTTCCCCATTTTTGCAACATTTTTTTTTGCTGCTCCGCTCCCATTAGTTGTAGCGCGATGTTTTATCGCCTATAGCATTCCTCGATAAATGGGCTATCTAAAAGTAAAATATATTTTTTTATTTGGACCCGTAGTTTCTGAGATTATCGCATTCAAACAAACAAACAAACAACCTCTTCTAATATTATAGTATAGTTATAAATGTTAGGGGTGGACAACCCTTATCACTTAGGGGCATGAATAATAGATAGTAATTTTCCCCTTTTTTTTTCTTCCTTTTTTTTTATAACATTTTTCATTGCTGCTCCGCTCCTATTGGTCGTAGCGTGATGTTATAACCTATAGCCTTCCTCGATAAATGGGCTATCCAACAATAAAATATTTTTTCAATGCGGCCCAGTAGTTCCTGAGATTATCCCGTTCAAACAAACAAACAAACTCTTAGGGGGATGAAAAATAGATGTTGGCCGATTCTCATAGATACCGGATAAGCACAAAAAATTTCATCAAAATCGGTCAAGCCGTTTCGGAGGAGTATGGCAACGAAAACTGTGACACGAGAATTTTATATATTAGACTAGCTGACCCGCGCAACTTCGTCTGCGTAAATTTTCCCTTTTTTTTTACAACATTTTTCCTTGCTGCTCCGCTCCTATTGGTCGTAGCATGATGTAATAAAACCTATAACCTTCCTCGATAAATGGGCCATCTAACAGTAAAATATTTTTTTTATTTAGGACCCGCAGTTCCTGAGATTATAGCGTTCAAACAAACAAACAAACTTTCAGCTTCAGCTTTAAAATATTATAGTATAGTTATAAATGTTAGGGGTGGGAATGACCCGCGCAACTTCGTCTGCGTAAATTTTCCCTTTTTTTTTTTACAACATTTTTCATTGCTGCTCCGCTCCTATTGGTCGTAGCGTTATGTTATAACCTATAGCCTTCCACGATAAATGGGCTATCCAACAATAAAATATTTTTTCAATGCGGCCCAGTAGTTCCTGAGATTATCGCGTTCAAACAAACAAACAAACTCTTAGGGGGATGAAAAATAGATGTTGTCCGATTCTCAGACCTACCCAATATGCACACAAAATTTCATCAAAATCGGTCAAGCCGTTTCGGAGGAGTATGGGAACGAAAACTGTGACACGAGAATTTTATATATTAGATAATTAATAAATGCTAATTACCTAACACTGGTAAATCAATTTTAGTAAGCAGTTAGGTACCTACGTAGGTACTTATTACAGGTTCTTCTTTCCATTTCGATCTTTCAAATCCTTGAAAGATGAAGCTGGGCAGGTATCCACCTACCCTGTTGAATGGGTATTTAAAATCAAAATGTCATCAAATCATGTTCGATTTTCCAACTACATCTGTTTGACTGTACCTATCTAAAAATAAATCGTATTTGTGGTCCTGGCAACTAAAGACGTATTTATGGCCTTAATGAGGACTCAAAATACTGAGGGTACAGAAGATATGCCTCGTAGGTACAAACGCTAACGAGATCGTTTACGGACACGGGGTCTCGGGCCACTTAAGACCACTTTGTGCCGGAAGTGTTCCGAATCCCTTTTTCCTGAATCATATCTATTTGTGCAATTGTGCATTGCTGGAGCGAAGTAAGGACGTATGTAGGTAGCTTGCTTTCTTCACTCTAGGTATTTTTTCCAAACTATTATTCTTACATAGAATCTTGTTCCTGAGAGCCAGATAATAAATTTACTTACAAGTTTCGTTGCAATTAAAATGCTTGACTGAGATTATAGCTCTTACTATGCCCAGCAGTATGTAACCACTGCAAGATTTTTCTTGGAATAATTTTATTTTCATATGGTGTTCACACTTGCAATAAATAAGGTAATAATCACTTAAGTACCTACCCATAGGCATGTGGCTGTCCGTCATGCCAGTCTGTTTTTGTGGAAGTACTAAGGCGTGATACAGTTTTTTATGTTGATATGATTGCCAAGGTTTGTAATTTATTCCAGCTGGTTGATATCATCAATTATTATAGCATGTCTTTGTTGTTGATAAAACAAAGGTGATGTCTTATCGTTGAAACTTCCATGTTATAAAGTTAATTGTTATTGAGAATTAGCTACTGCCCGAGGCTCCGCCCGCGCGGATGTCGATTATCGCAATTAAAACAATCCAATACACTTTCCGAGACTCAAACTATCTTCATATCGAAATGTTATCAACATCGGTGCAGTGAATTAAGCGTTAAAATGTAACAGACAGAGTTACTTTAACGTGTTCATTTAGAAATGCAAAGAACCATTTTAATAAGTTACTTTGCACTGTGTTTTGTACAAGTCAGAGAGAGGTAATTTTTGATGTTGCGCGAATTCACAGTCATTACCAGGCTGACGAACGATGGGAAAACGGGCAGTGTATGAGAAACGCCTGCGGTGGGCCATCCATCTGCACCCCGCCTCTTGCTTCACCTGTCACTTCACGCAGTTTATCATTATCCTTCCACAAAACCGATCACTACGAATCGCTTGAGAATATTGCTTAGGCACAATGCAAATTTCAGTACAAATTTAGTATCTTCAGAAGTTAATAAAGTACTGAATCATAAAGGTAAAAAGTATATTCACTATATAAAGGTCCCACCGAGATTTGAACTCGGATCGTTGGATTCAAAGTCCAAAGTGCTAACCATTACACCATGGGACCGCGACACAAGCGTCATCAAATAATTGTTCTGATTTCATCCCTGTTCATAGCCTCATAGCTATGCGTAATAAAAAGTAGATCGTTAGTGCTGTTCAGTGCCGTAACAAGCCTTTTATGCGCCCGGTGCGAGCTTACATCATAACTGCGCCCTTGGCTCCTTATGGCCATTTTTGCGCCTCTCCAAGATTGTGCCCTGTGACTGTCGCTGTGCCGCCCTAGTTACGGCACTGGTGCTGTCATAATACTTGAAATATTTTAGCCAATAATCTTTTGCATTCTTGAGTTTTTGGCTGTACACACGTCCTTTTGTACAGCGGGTTCAGAATTACAATGAAGCAAAAATGTTAACTGGTCGTTTTTTGATGCGGGTAATTATACTGTGGAAGCGACTGTGATTATAAAACGTTTGACATGTTTTAAGCCCAAGAATGCTGGCAGTCTACCTCGGAAACGACGCGGACGATATTTCAAAAGTAGCTATATCTACCCCAGATTCACAAATAAAATGGCTACAATTTAAATGCTCATCAAAATATTTTTTAGACGCTTAGTACTTAGTAAGTAGGCACTAATCAACATAATGCTCTTTAACTTAACTTATAAAAAAAATAATTTTGCCCCTACCTTATCGTTTATAAGAACTCTTAAGGTATGGACGAGTGGTTAACCATGATGACAATATTTATTCATACCTAATTCCTGGGCAATATAAATAATGACATTTCAAATTAGGCTATGTACAACATAACTCTAATGCAAATTGATAATTAAAGCAAGTAAGGACTATAACCACCCTCAATTGATATCTTCCGAGCTCGATAAGTTCCCTTCTAAGCTTCCGCGAACCCTTATAGGATCACTTTGTTATCCGTCCGTCCGTAGGACGTCCGTCTCGGAAACGCGTGGAGGTATTGAGTGTATCGGACAAAACATACATTTGGACACTCAAATAATCAAAATTTATAGGGTATGTTCCGTTGACCTAGAAATATAAAATTTGGCAAGTAGGTACTTAGGTACCTACTTGCCAAATTTTACTACCGGTATTAGTACCGTCTTATACTAAAAGTATAGGGAAAAGTCGGAAAACTATACATTTGTAATTAAATCATAAAGAAATACAGTCTTTAAAAACTGTGAGACTCGATTCCTGAATAAATAATAAAATGTACCTACAAATTTGTACGGTAGCCGTGCCCTCGGTGGCCGTGTCCGACTCGCATTTGTCCGGTTTTTATTATACTCGTAGCACAAAAGTATAAATATCTATATAAACTCAAATACTACCACTGCTCAATCCAGTAGACATCCTATTAACTAATCTTACTTCCTACTAATATAACTGACCTCTTGGTCTAGTGGTTAGTGACCTTGACTGCTAACCGGGAGATCGTCGGTCCCACCCAGGATAAAACTTCGTGTGATGAGCACGATGGTTTATTCTGGGCGTGGGTGTTATTTAACTATACCTTTGCATGTATTTAGAAATATTTTATAAGTAGATATGTTTATCAGTAGTCTGGTTTTCATAGTACAAGCTCTGCTAAGTTTGGGATCAGACAGCGTTGTGTGAGTTGTCCCTAAATATTATTATTATATTATCAAATGCGAAAGTTTGGATGGATGGGGTTTGAACGGCTGAACGGATCTGAATGGATTTCGGCATAGATTTTAGTTTGGAATATATTTTTATCCCAGAAAAATGTAGATACTGCTTCCTTGGGATAGATTTGTTTATAAATATTTAACCTAACAGCTAGTCATTCATAAAATCCAGTCTACGATTTTTTTGCTTTTTGACCCTGTTGATCTTTTACTGAATTGGCGAGTCTTGGTATACTTAAAGCAGAAAGATTTTCTGAATTAAACAAGTGAAATACGATTCTCTAGTTATGTACCTATATCAAGTAAACACGGAATATTATATCAATCTTCCAGCTTCAAGCCAAGTTTTAATTATAATACCTATTTACTTTTAATTTAATTTGGCAAGGGACCGGCCTCCGCCATGTTGATAATTGAGACTCGTCTTAAATGAAGGAGTTGCGTAATGAGAACCTTACCAAACTGCATTATTACGTACCTCAGTTAAACTACCCAGTGTAATTATATAGACTTTTTGGTACACTGATTAATGTAGGAATACATATACTGTTACTTAGTTATTTTAAGTGGAAAGTAATTTTGTTAGCCGCTTTTTATTCCGTGCACTACCTTTGATAAATAATTAAACTGTCAATTTTAATTATTTACTCAATGATTTATGTTTTGTAGTCTCTACAATAATTTTAATCGATTTATTTAGCTTTTTATGTAATTTATAAACAGTCAATGTAAATGTAATTATTAAAAGTAACATTTTAAAGGAAATTATTTTTAAAGAGCATCCCAAAAAGAACAGGTCCCACCGAGATTTGAACTCGGATCGCTGGATTCAGAGTCCAGAGTGCTAACCATTACACCATGGGACCGTTGAAAACTAGACTTAAAATTGGGTTCAGTATAGTCTAGTTCAGTAGTAAGCTTTCGTACTTATAAAACTTTCACTTTTGCACTTCACATTATAGTCTAAGTAAGAAGCTTTTTAGTTTTTAGCTAACCCAGTGAGCCAGAAGTACCTACATATTATTTTTTGGAGCGTAGGTAGGCAAGTACCTACATGGGTGCCACCAGGATTTGTTTACGGGGGGTGCACAAGGTTTTGTTTCAAGAGGATTTGTTTTTAGGGGTCTGCCCAGTATAATTGGTAGGTATTACACGGAAAGAATATCTTGAAAAAAATACTGGCATAACTACCGCATTTTTTTAAATATTTTACCTAAAAATACGAAATAACATAATTGTCTAACCAAGTTGTTATTTCGACAAATGCACCCCCTTGCTCCCTGCTGTCGGCGCCAACGTGTACCGATGTATATTGTACACTCTACAGCCTTTACGGTTGGATGGATTTCATCATGTCATGAATCGTCGGATTCGTTTCAATCGTGGAAAGTTACCCTGTCTATCTGTCTGTAACGTTTTCATGCTTAAACCTCTAAATGTAGATAACTAGCGATGTAGGATTTTGGATTACTAGTAATCCTGTTAACCCTTCTAGCTAAGCTTGAATTCTTGTTAGGCTACCGATGTATGCTATTGAGGTAGTATCCAGGGAAAGGATACCTATAGGATAGTTTTATAGCAATAACCAACATCCATGCGGGTTGAGCCGCGGCCGAAAGCTAGTAGGCTACGTATTTTTTCATTTAAGTCTTTCATAAGCAATTGGGTTTTTTGTTTTATAATAATTTAGCTTGTAAGTAGGTTCTACTGGGGAGACCCATGCCCAGCAGTGGGACATCATATGGGTTGTTATGAGATGAGCTTGTTATCTACTCATAGCGTTCTGGCAAAATATATGTAGGTACCTATGTTTTTTTATTTTACTAGGGTGCTACGAGTAGGTATATGTATGGCTAAAAAGTGTTGTAGCTGGCGCAGTCGTGGCCAAGAATAATATAAAATCTGAACATTATCGCTAATGCTCTTATCATACGTCCAAGTCTATCGAGTACTATTGACCTGGTTGCATTCTACCTACCTATTCAGTTATGCACCGATGCACTGATGATGGTGATGTATAGGTGTTTGATAGATTTGCTATCGGTATTGAAAGAGGTTGGAGAAAATTTACTGTAGTAGCATAAAAACCATGTGAGATAGGTAAGGCCTCATTGGAAGTTTTGCAGTACTTAGACTTTGCAATAGGGATGTTACGGATATGACATTTCGGATCTGGATACGGATATAAGTATAATATTATATTGGTTTCGGTTACGGATATAAAATTATTTCGGATTATCCGTTAGTTTCGGATAATCTCGGTTACAGATATTGGATTTTTGAGGAATCTACGTAAAACACTAATAAGTAATAAAAAAATATAATTAGTCGTTTACTTAAGTAATTATTAGATATAGCTATTTCTTAAGTTATCGACTTAGAAAAAGGTTGTGAGAAAATTATTACTATACCTAGTTGTTTTCTATTATATTCATCAATATCTCTTTATTAGCTATTACAACACAATCAGTCTGCAAGAGACGAGAAGCGCTTTAGCGGCGCGCTAAAGCGCTAGAGTGTCGGCTCGGCCGGCAAAACCAAGTAGGTACTACGTTTTTGATGAGAAGTATACATTTTATACTCCGCCCATATCCGAAATTATGAGAAACTTTTTTATCGGATTCGGTTACGGTTACGTAGAGTTTTTTATTTCGGATATCCGATAAATTCGGTTTCAGTTACGGAGCTCCATAACATCCCCGCTTTGCAATTGCAACATAATGCCGATCCTGCATTTTTGGAGAAATTAGGTACAACAGCCGAATATCTACTTACTCGAAAGTAATTTAATTTTTAGACGCTGCTAACTCTCGTACCTACTGTCAAGTGTAATGTAAAGGTGAATAATAGCGACAAAAATTATATTATAGTCTAAGAGACCTTCACCCATCTAACGATTAACAATATGTCTCATCTGGTTATAAGATGGGTGAAGGTCGATGTTCCAAGTCTCCCATACTATTAGGACAAGATTATGTGAGTGCGGTAACCGGAGGATTGTCGGTGAATAGATATAATTTCAAAACTAGAATTCTGTGTTTATCTTAACCACGATATTTCTTAATTTCATTAGATGAAAATCCAACCACCTATTTTTTTTAAATAGGTATAGTTATACTAGCATTTTGATCATAATCGGGATTTTTGACATGAGCTTGTTAATATTTTACGTTTCTTAGTAATATATCCTGTCAAGACCAAATTACATGAATAAGACTATAAATGTAAATAAGTGCATGTTGTTTAATAGTCCATTGAACGAAGCTGACACGCTGACCGTGGTCTCGATGCAGCGAAGCGCTAATGCCGATGACGTGTAGTACGCCGTTGTAACAGACCATAATGGCTACTTACACACACATGTACCTACCTACCTACCTACCTACCTACATATGTATACATGGTATATGTATGTGGACTTGTATAATGGTGTTCGAACACTATAGGCCATCACTGTATCGCCTACTGACACAGATAAGCTTAAATGATATTATGTTACGGCTCAAAGATTTTCTAATATAATGAGCTAACAGTTAGAAACTTTCTGGATTATTGTCTTGGTTATTTTTTTCTTAGATGATTTAACATGGGTACTACTTACCTGTAAACGTTGCGTTACTCGTATACAAATCAATGATTTGTTTAAACAGTTGCGGAACAGAGTAAAGAAAAGGTTGCAGACAGGGCCGAAAATGAGATGATCCCAAAATGGGATGAGCCTACCCTCAGCTGTCCCCCAAAGGGTGTATTTTTAGCTTAATATAGTTCCGCCTACGTGGGAACGTAGGCGAAACTATATTAGCCAAACTCATTTTTGGGAGAATTCGTAAATAACTGGCCAATTATTAAAGGTACACCAAACGTTCTTAAGAGAAAATGTAGCTTTAATAGTGCAGCTTAAGGTATAATTAATTAGAAAAGATATTTAGGTGTTTTGGTGGAAGGCGGGTAAACTCTGCCGGTCTCCCCGTACCTTTTTGGGGTCAAGCCAAAATACTTTTTTTACACAAAAACATGAAAGGTCAAGTCATGAAGGTAATAAAGATATGATAAATAATTCAATGGCAATATATTTACACATTATTCGATACTCGAGTACGGCAGGAGCCTTAGGCTAAAGTTTCCCTCGTAGTCCCTTGTGTTTTCGAATTTGTGTACAAAAACATATTAGTCGTCGTAAATATATTGTGCTTAATACAACAAACAGGTAACAGTGTAATATTGAGCACAATATATTGTAAAGAAATAGTGTTAGACTTTGTCTGAGTTTCTTAATAAAAAATACAAAAACGAAACATTCAGTCAAAATCAGTTAGGTAAAATATATAATGTTGTCATTAATAGATCATTGTTGCAAATTAATATCTTCTCCCTAGTATTTAATGATAAGGTATTTGGTTTCTTAATGATTAAAGGTTCATTTCTGTGCATCGCGGCCGATGCGACAATATTCAGAGTGCGCGCGCAGCTTACGACAGTCGTCGGCCGCACGCGTCTGTCGCTTACCTCGGAAACGGTACCATATATTCTCATACTCTTAGTACCCAAACGGTTTCCATATGATACAGTAGGATCAACGTAACTAGGCCGGACTGAAGTAGGCGACAAGTGGTTGCGCAGATGCATTTTTTGGAAGTAAATGGTGACAGGAAGCGGGGGCCGGGACGGTAACTAAACCAAGAGAATTAGAGATGCGATTACGCATTAGATTGTCATAATTAGTATTACTAACTCATGTTTTTTTGTGATTATTTTCGTAAAGAAATTGTTTTTCAAAGTTTCTTTAGTATTTAATGTAACTGTTTTAAATTTAAACTTTTATGAACTTATTTAAATAGTGTTTTTATATTGTTGAATTAAACTGTTGTTAGTATTTTTAATTGATTAAACGTTTTCGTAAGTAATTTTAGGGTCGCATCTCTATGACATGCGCGAAAGTGATAAAAACCTAACTTCAATCCGGTCAAGTTACGTTGATCGTACTGTACGCGTTGTACAGTTTAACTGACTTATTTATCTTTGATATAAATGTAGTTCACTACAAACAATTGGATACGTGATTGCCAGTATGTACTGCCACTTCAATTATGTTATTATTACGATGACTTGAATCACAATAGCATAAAATATCAGTAAGTATCTATATAATTAAATGTAATACGAGTACATGGCATTATAGGTGTTCAAGATAAGCAATACATAATACCTACTATAAGTTTGTAAATAACAGGTATTTGTACTGGACGGCCTTGCAGCGGCCCCGGCCTCATCCCAGTTTTACATAGTCGCTCCTGCACTTGCTAATTGGATTCTGTTTGTTCATTGACCACCGAGTGCATCCTTGGCAAAGGCAAACAGCTATTACTCTGTATAGTATACACAACATCGGATTCCACAACTTCTTTTTCATTAACTATTTGAAATTACATGAGGGTTTGTATTTTAAGCTTTTATTTTATTTGGTCACCGGATCCAGTTGTGAAATGTATACTTAACGCTGTATTTTCTTATTTAGACTTACTTGAGTATTTTTAGAGCATTGAACTTATAAAATACTATTGGAACCGGTCGTTTCTAGGGTTCTGTACCTGGGTATACCGGGAACCTATTACTAAGGCTCCGCTGTCCGTCCGTCTGTCTGTCTGTCTGTCCGTCTGTCACCGATAATATATTTTTGTTGCCGCTATAACAACACAACAAATACTAAAAAACAAAATATTTAGTTATATTCACAATAAATATAAACAATTAAATTAAAATAAAACAAATATTTAAGTTAGTAAGGGAGCCGAGCTTACAACAGACTTGATTTTTTTGCCGTTTTTATAGATAACTAGCTTTCGCCCGCGGCTCCGCCCGCGTGGATGTCGGTTATCGCGATAAAAACTATCCTATGTCCTTCCCCGGGATTCAAACTATCTCCATACCAAATTGCATCTAAATCGGTTTAGCTCTTTGAGCGTGAAAGCGTAACAGACAGACAGACAGAGTTACTTTCACATTTATAATATTAGTATTGATGGATGTTAAGGAACCCTTCGTGCGTGAGTCCGACTCGCACTTGGACGGTTTTATTTTTTGCAATAGTATAATAGGATTTAAAAAAAAAGCAACGTAGAAAATCTATTCATGTCCAAAAATAGCTATCCAGGCAATCCATGTAAGTATTTGATTGAAATGCAAATTTGTTTTCTTTTCATTATCCCATGTGAATTCTACATTAATAAACTGTCACCGGTCGTTGATTGATTGTTCTAATCTGGTGCTATTTTGAGGGCGTATCCCTCACAATATTGTTGCCTTTTATAATTGCCACAAGGTAAGTATATTACGAACCCATAGAACAGTACTACATGTATACAATTTGCGATTAAACTTAACATGTGATGATCTCATCCCTACAAGCTACATCACGTCAACCCCTTTTGATTGCTAGAACGTGACTCTCATTCTAATAGTTCCATCTAATTTATTTGTTAGCTTTGCTTACCAAAGGAAAAGCGTAACCAATACATGTACAAATATAGATACACCCAATGACTTTTCGTCAATTACTTGGTATGTTCAGCTTTAGTAATTGGTGTGCAAGGCTCCTTACGTGCGGTGTAGGTCATGGATGAGCAATAATAACATAAACGCGGGAACAAATTGTCAGTCACGGTTACATTGAACAGTTCTCGTGTTCACTCGTAACAAATGCGCTACAATGACATAATCGTCTAACAATTATTAATTGCTGTTAATCATTAAGGTGCAGCGCGGTGCACCGGCCGGCGGCAGCGGTCTGTGTCGATGCCAGGTAAATGCTGTGAAATCGAAAAAATAATGTGAAGTAGGTTAAATGGTTTTAAAATGTTGTCAACCCCAGAAATAATATTGCAATTCCCAAACCTAACTACGCGCAGTATAAAAGTCAACACGAAGATCCAACTTAAGATATAATGTCGTATAAGATGAAATCAACCAACCACCGCTTGCTTTACTTATAACCAATGCATGAACGCCATTGGTGGATTCCATCAGTTGTCAAAACTTTAATATAACGCGCTAGGAACTTCGAGATGCCACTAATTAATAAAATGTGCTCTACCGAAGCGAAACGACGGAAGGGTCTTAATACGTATAGTCACGACACATAAGCAGACGCAATAATAACTTTAATGGCTGACCCGACAGTCACGTCAGATTGTCCTACTTGATGGTTTTAATTTGTCTAATTTTCCTTATTTGTAAGTCTACAGGCTTTGTTGCACGAGAGCCTACAAGACCTGTCAACCTTCCTCTAAAGATTACCCGTAATCACTGTTAATGGTGCTGACTGACTATTGTACTTCATTCAGGAAGATTTTTTTGTTCAAAAACCTTCTAGTTTTGCGAACTTGTAGCGTTATGAACTTCTAGGTTCTCATTTTTAACCATATTTCGCTGAATAAATTAAAAATATTTTTTTTATCTTGTCTAAGGCTTCAAGGCTGTCCAAGTTTAGACCTTTGAATACCAACTGACCTCAAATCGGTCTGAGGTATTTCAATGGATCACAAGTCAGTCTGATTGACTGGTTGTGATTTACTATTGAAATACCTTGTACCAATGGAATTATTTACTTGAAAACATTCCTATGAGTTCATTGTCCACAAAATTCCTAGGGGTGAATTACAAGTCAGTAAATCAACACCACCAATAGCTAATTCCTCTTGAACTTCAATTTTAATTTAGTATCTGCATTGTTTAAATATTCCTAGGTAGTAGATTACTTACATTATTCAACATCATGGCCGCCAACAGGTCTGTGTGAGGATTCAATTGATGTTTGAGTACTTGAGATGTGTACGAAGGTAGGTAATTAGCATGACTCTTTAGCCTCTGTTGCGAAGTTATGACTGATAAAACTGACAAAAAATCCTTGACATGCGCACATTTATACGTTACTAATAACTAAGAAAAAATAATCATGAATACTGACGAAGGCTTTGAACTGAATCAAGGTTAAATTAAGTGTGGATGTGTAACGAAATACTTTTATGATATTACGAGCTTTACGATAGTAGTGTTATTTTTTTTTTACGATATTAGTGTTATTTTCGACTATTAATAAGTAATAGAAATTAAATGTCCTAATAGGGATCTATCTAACGAGGGGATCGTGATGGAATGTGGTGCAGTTAGCAACAAAATTAATAGATAGCCCATTATTGCCTCGCTTCATCATCAGTTCCATTTCCCCAATTGGTGCTTTTTGAGAGAATGCACAAATCACTACAAAATATGTATATCTGAATCATTATAGGTTTAATATTTGAAGAGTTCTCTCGATTTCTCCAAGATCCCATAACCAGATCCTGGCTTAATGACAATTCGACTAACTTGAAAGTATAACCTTACAAAAAAAAATATTTTTTTAAATCGGTCCAGCCGTCTTCGAGTAATCGGTCAACGTACATAAAACAAAAAAAACATATACAGACGAACATAGAACCTTCTCTTTTTTGAAGTCGGTTAAAAAGGAATAATATAATTACTACCTACACCATAAGGCAGGGGGGCATAGTAACCGATAGGGAATATTTTTAACCTTAAAAATTGGTTACATTTTCGAATGGAGTTATTCCAAAAATATTAAGTTAAGTTAAAAGGTTTCTTTTGTAGTTTGACGTAAACTACTAAAATTAATATTTTAAGTTCATGTTCTTATTGTTTCTATTAACATGAAGAAACTTTGTTCTTGTGTTCTTTATTTATACTGCAGTACGGTTGTATATGATCACTACACTAGCTCAAAAACGTTTGGTCCTTTTCAGTCTTCTCACTATGTCCTAGTTGTCGAGGAGCTGGATAGCCTCAACATTCACATGGTGATGAAGTTGGTGTTCATGACCTTCGGCTATTCATACATATCAGTGTCGGCGACGAGGCCCACTTTAAGGTCCTGATGGAGATCGTGAATTCACTCCATACTAGGGACGTTTTTCTTTTTTTTTTAAAGTTAAATTTTGGGAGTGTTGAATCATTTGCGAGTTGCTCTGTTTGGTACATCCCCACAACTGGGTACCATAGGTCCATACTGGCTTTATGAGTACCAAAGAGGCGGCAGAGAGAGAACGAGAGAGGTCTAGCTCATTCCCATCCCGCAGCAGACGAACGGGGCGCCGAAGAGCGTTAAACGACCTCCATAAGTGTTGGCCTGAGGGCGACAGGGAGGGCAACCTGTCGTCCTAACAGAAGAAATGCCTAGACGGTGTCGCGATGTATTACGCGCGTCTCCTTACACGAAGTGGTAGTAAAGCCGCCAACGTAAGCAACACCGATGTCGTCGTTCTACGATGACCGAGCCTGCTGATGGTGGAGGCACCAAATCCGCAAGGGACACCCTCACCCTCGGTCATAGGGCCCGGTTTGGCTACGGAAGTCTCGGGTTCGATTCCTGAGTCTGGATTTCAAATTTGTCTTTTTGTTGATGAAATCTATGTGCTTTCGATTCATTGAGCTTTATCAGTCATTTTTGTCCATTTCGTGATAGTATTAACTGCTGTTTGTAGTTTCTCTAAAGCTTCTTTGTGAATTGCCCCTGTAGCCATAATGACTGTGTCATCAGCAAAGATTGCAAGAGTATTATTTTCTCTTTCTGGGATATCACAAGTGTAGGATGGTTACAGGATCGGACGTAATACACTTCCTTTTGGAACTCCAGCTTTAATGGGTTTAAGCTCAGAATATGCGTCTACTTGTCTTATTCTGAACATCCTCTTAGTTAAATATGATTTCAAAATATCAATGACCTGATTTGGCAGCATTTTGTTTAGTTTATACATCAGGCCCATAAGACAAACTTTATCAAAGTTTGGAAAACAGTAGAGCAAACTTTTTTACCCTCCAGTGCTTTTTCTATGATATATATTATTCTGACTATTTTTTTTTCTAAGATAACTAACAATGTGGAATGGTTGTCCAACATTACTAGCAATCCTGTTAACCCCTCCAGCTAAGCTTAATCGTAGGATTGAGCTTAGCTGGATGCTTGTGTTAGGAGTACGTCCACGTCGGTAGTATTATGGGTAGGATTCGAACCAACCGGCCTCACGATTGCGACTCCGATGTCTTAGCTATTAGGCTACCGCCTCTTCAATGTGCTCGTATGTTTTTTTTATCAGAAACCTAACTAGTAATCAGGAATTTGGTTTCTGTTTTCAATGATCGGCTTCAGTCTTTTGAGAAGTATTTTTTCAAACAACTTAGATATTATTGGTAGAAGTGAGATTGGTCTTTATCAGATATACTGAACCTGGCAAGGGGCGGTAACAATCAGAGTGTACTTGATAGAACAAAAGTTGATAATTATTAACGTCTGAATAATATTTATCTGCAAAAACTGTACCTACCTATAATTTGTTTTCCAATTCCTCGTGACTTATCTTTGTCGTGGTATTCTAACAACTCTTCTAAAGCTTTCAACTCTATGCTCATTAAAATACAGAGCGGTGCAAAATGACTAACATCTTTTTTGACGTTGGCGACGACGGCGGGAGGCCATTGTCATATAATGAAAGTGTCATTAGTTATTGTTGTCCAAATGTCGTGACCAATTTCGCTTGGAGCAAATTCTTGAACGCTCTCCAAGAGTCCCTTGTAAATTTTACTGAGAATCGAAGATAGATTTGCAGTAACGTAACTTTATATTTGATAACAACCTACTTACTGAATTTAGTATGTCAAACTTTTTTCTTCGGTAATCGTTGATAGGAGACTTCGACAACCATAGGAAGAATGACGAGTGTCCCTTGATAAACTATTACAGACAAATCCCGCGATGTAACATTTGAATTAGTTATTTAATTAATTAAATCTTTATATTGATGCATTGTTCTATGAAATAATAATTATCATATAAGTATATGTATCTTAAAAGACTTTGATTAATTATAAGCTGTCTAGATGGGAACGCTCCATCTAGACAACTACAGTAGGTAAGCCTTTTGAAAGATTAAACTCACTATTATACTTAGGGTAAAACCAGGATAGTTACCTCGCTGGAATAGTTGCCACAGTTTTGAATACACTATGGTAGGGATATATAGCTTTATTATGATAAGAAGTACTCCTGGAGACCTTATTGAAATGTAAACCGTCGGAGAAGGCACAAGCGAAGGTGTGATCAAACCTTTTTCACGGCAATACTTTAACGGGGGTTATATTGACAAGTAGTTTCTATTGAATGTTTATATTATTAATTATGAAATTAGTAAATTTTTGCATGTATTATAGTTTAACTTGTTACCTGACTGATCAAGAAGGATGGGTAATGCGCTAAATTTAACGCGTATGTTTAAATTTAAATCAGTAAGTCACCCAAACTTATGTAACTTTAAATCTCTTTCTTGTTGTATTTTTAACGTTCAAAAATTCTATTCTAAAAACTATTTTAGTTAGTAATAATAATAATAATAAAGGTACATGTAGTACATATGTACATATTTTAGAATTGAATAGCTTTTTTAAATAAATAATAAAATTGGGCAACTGTCCGGGTTTACTCATTACGTGAATGACATTTGACATTTCATGTCAAATCTTGAATAAGGTCAATTTAAGATTTGACATTTCACATTCACGTATTGAGTGAACCTGTCGGGTTTGTGAAAATAGCAAAAAAAGGAGGTATCATTATTTTCAGGAGCTATCATAGTGATTAATTCGTAAGACCGAGTCTTTGTGCAGTTAAAGTTTAGAATAAATACTTGACACTCGCAAAAATTGGCAGGAAAATTGGGCAGATTGTCATCATATCAAAAGTCCGAATAAAATACTAGACCATACAAACAGATCCGAGTTACAATACTATATAGAAGATAATATTACCGTGCTGATACTGTGCGGGTCAAGTTTTTTGATTATGCAGCGGTCAGTTAAGTGGATAAAGAAAGTAAGCAATCTGTGTACTACTTAGATACATTTGATATATTGTAGGTAAATATGTTGTTTCAAAATTCAAAATTCTCTATTCACTTAGGACGCAAAACAACTCTTGTGATACGTCAGGATTCTATATGTACAATTAATGCCAAGTTTGCAAACAAAGGTAAAGCCGAAAACAAGAACCTGGCAATAAAAACTCGCGGCCACTGTTCAAATTGCCAATTTTACACATGTTTGAATGTTTATAAACTTGATACGGGGATAAAGTGCTGCGACTAATATAAAAGTCCATGTTAAAGGACTGATGCAAATTATATAATCAAAAAATTGAAACATTAGAAAAACTAAAATCAGCCTTAGTGGGTACAATATACTTACAACAAAGATAAAAACTTTATGTGCTTAAATATTGGCCAAAGTACTTGTAACGAATGATGATGATAAAATATTAATTCTGATATCAAAAGGAAGAAAAGAATGGCCTTTATTCGTCACGCAGAACTTTACTTACAAAAGTCAAATCATGCTCATAATCAATGTGACAATTATAACAAAGTGACAACAAAATTCACCCAAGCATATTAAAGTAACAAGGAGAAATATATTTTCGCCCTATGTCCGGTTGATTTAACCACTCTTACATGAAATAACGGGTGATTATCTCTATAAGAAAATACTTTTCTAAAAAATAATTGAGAACATTGATGGTACAGTAGTTCCATTAGTTATCTTGCTTATACCAGAACATATAATCCTGTATCTAATTGGGTAGGTACTTCTCTACTAGGTCATTATTTTATTTCATACCTATATACTAATCACGCAGTAATCTTACTATCCTACTAATCACACTAATATGAATAGAAATTATACTAATATAATAAAGGTGAAAGTTTATGAGTATGTGAGTGTGTATGTTTGTTACTTCTTCACGTCTAAACGGCTGGAGCGATTTTAATAAAGTTTAGTATGGAGTTAGCCGACACCCTGGATTAGCATATAGGCTAATAAACCGCGGGTAATACCGCGGGGCACAGCTAGTATTATATATCCGAAAGTTTGCAAGGATGGATGTTTGTTGCTCTTTTACGCAAAAAGAGATTTTGGTAAAACTTTACGCTAATGTACGTAGTACTATTTACTTATTCTGTGACTAATGTAAGTAGGTTAGGTATTTTATATTTACATCAGGATAGCACATAGACGAGCCGCGGGTAAAGCTGGTACTTAGGTCATAGAGTGTTCTGAAAATATTTCCCACATTATATTATACCTACATTTATTTATATCATTATTTTAATTATGAAAGAAATTAGAAGTAAATGATTTGACCGCAGAAAAAACGAGGTCGCAAGCTTTTCATACAAACTTGTACCTACAGAGCTGGTCTTTTAGACGTTTCATAATTTTATTACATCGAATTTATTCATTCATTTCACTTCAGTACAAATACCTACCCTATTTTAGTTTAAATGTACTAAAATATACATGTATGTACTTATTTTGGGGATGAATGTCCATCATATAGTCTAGGTAACTGTCTGTAGCCTAGGTTACCTACACTGAGAGGACATTGCTTCTTATTAAGAGTTCAGATATTTTATAGCGATTGTTATAATCCATTTCACACTAGAATCACTTTTCTCATATTTTATAAGTTGTTTAGTGCCGAGTTCCATTCCCATTACATATAGATGCGATCAAGTTGGAACGCGGCCATAAAGTGTGGAATGCAGAACGAACTGTCGCACTTTGCCGCAACAGTTGCGAATCTTTTGCGGAGATAACAGCATATCGACGACGATTATGAGATCAGTCGCGGCATTCCTTCACAGCCACTGACATCATCAGTCTTTTATAGACATCATATCTCTAAACATAAGCCATACGATTGTCACAGTCATCTCTTCAATCGATTTACTACCGTCTAACCTAACCGCGAGTATCGTACTGAAGAATGTCCGCCTAACGGTTAGAGCTTTTTATATGCGCATAATACTTGCAAGAATTATACTAACAATAATAGTGGCGTGCATTTGATAGATAAATGTAGAGTCATAGAATCATAAAAATATTATAAGCTGTACATCTCTGTAGTAAAAATATAGTAAAAAGTAGGTATAAAAATTGTTAGTGAATCGTTTCAACAACGATTTTTGTCTTTTAAATATCTTCTACTTAGACGTCTTTACATAAAACAAACAATAAATAAGCGGCTAGTGCTCTGCTACAGACATAATTACTATTAAAAATAGTAGAAATTTTCCAACCTATTTATGATTATGCACTAGTTTAAGTCAGGCGGGGAGATAAATATGCCCATTTCAAGGTACAACTTCCAAGATTACTCATCGTCCTGATTTATGTTTAACACATTTAAGGCTTTTAAAATAAGTAGGTGCACGTTGAAGTACCTGCGTAAAACTGCGACAAATAATAATTGCAGGGCCCATTAACCAATTAGTTATTTATATGTCTTTTTAGCTCCTATCATTACAATTAAGTAATTTTTTTATTTCAATTTGCCGTCAGTTATCAAGGTTGTTGCGTCTGATCGTCGTACTACATTTGATTTAATACTAGCTATGCCCGCGACTTCGTCCGCGTAACGTCGTAGTGCTGCTCTCTCCCTATAAACGTTAACGTGGTGGTAAAAAGTAGCCAAAGTAACTCCTTACATTCTCAGCTGCTTGACAGCGTAAGTTCCGTCAAAATCCGTTCAGCCGTTTCGGAGATTAGCCGGAACAAACAGATAGACAGAGAGACCGACAGACAAAAAAAACATATTTTATTTATTTCTATAGAAAAGAAAAAAATACGTTTTTATTGAGTTACCTACACATACAACATAAAAAAAGTGTATACGTTGGAGTTTCCTTTTAAGCCAGGAATTGCTTGTGATAGGAGAAATAAATACTTTATATTTTTATCAAATTTTATTCCTTTTAAAGATAATTAGCAATATGGGACGTAGGTATATTAATAGCAACCTTGTTAATCCCTTTAACTAAGCTAAATTGCTTGCGTTTCGCGTCACGGGTTCACATCGGTAGTATACCTAATGGGTGGTATTCAAACCACTAAACTACCGCCTCTTCAATTATTACAAATGTATAGGTAGAGTTATTTAAATATTAGTTTAAACTGTCAATTCGTAACTATAGTTCTGTTTTCATGCTTGTAGGTAAAAGCACAAACGTTAAGTATCTTCATCTAAACTAATATTATAAAGAGGAAAGATTTGATTTTTTGTTTGTTTGTTACGATTTAACACAAACTACTGGACCGATTTTAAAAGTTCATTTACCATTAAGAAGCTACATTATCGGGAAGTAACATAGACTATAGTTATTGTCAAAAAAATTAGAGTTTCCCACGAAAATTCTAATGTATAATATAAGCCAATCTGTTTACAAATTGAATTGATATCAAATTGCCGCCATTAATATTCAGAGTGGACTGCAAATATCAGAAGAGCTAATATGGGTTATGGCATACAAAGGTCGGGGGAAAGATCGATATTGTACTGTACCACACGCCAGTATGTAACTAGGCCGGCAGACCTTATGAATTAGGCAGTCGGGATCGATCGTCAGAGCTTTAAGCAGAGGTTTCAAGATGTTATCATATCTACAACCATCGTAGTTGAACCTCCTTGTTTATCACCTCTGACAAATGTATGAAACAAACCAATGAGAATATAAAACTTCGATAAAAAAAAATCGTCCTCGTAATTCATTCTTAGAGTAGAGGAGACAGCCAATTGGTTGTTTCTTGACTAACTAAACAAAGAAAGAAAATCACAGTATTAATACCCGCAGAAAAAACAGATTGTTTAATTTATATCTAGTGTTTGTTTTAGACGTGATAATGTCTATGACGTGAATAAGACATGCCAATGTACACTAGGTATAGTCCTTGTCTGCCCACAACTAGGTCTCATTTAAGCGTAGTTTAACCTGTCTATATCAACAAATTAAAACGAAAGTTAGGTAATTGACTTAGGGACAAACGATATAGTAAACAGAATAATATGTTAAGGAGTGACGCGTTTTGTGCATTCCACAATGGGATACGTTTCTAAGTAAGTTTCCCTATTGTTTGTGCACAAAATTTCTACTTAAAAAATCATTGAAATTCACAGCTTGCGAATTTTGGCCCGATATGCTCAGAGAAAAAAGTGTTTCCGTAGTATTAGTTCACTCTTTGAATAAGTGTAACACTAAACATGAGGTTAAAATACTTTTATATCATAGATACACTGGCTGTAACTGAAATTTGATCAAATTAAAACCATAAACTATAACTAGATATTTATGGTTTTAGGGTAATGCCATTGACGTATAGACCTGGACCGCGCCACCTCTTTCAATTATAAAGTCAATATTCACTGCAAAGCGTGAAAGAGAGAAAAAACTCGTGCTGTTTTTGACAGGTATTGTCCACAAAGTAGCATTGTAGTAGAGGGGACAATTTTGTGAGGTTATGGCATAGTCCTGATATCTACATCAAGGGGTAATGCCATCGGATTTAGCATCATGGGAGGTGCAATACTCTTACTTGTGTTTTAAACTGACCAATGTTTAAATTTGACCTACACTTTTCCATTTAGCGTCTTCTAGACGGTTGGAAACTAGCGTACAAACCAAGGTGACCTTGCTTGTTTCCAACAGTGTAGACGGCTGTTGCAAACCAAGTACATACCAAGTAATTTGGTTTACAACAGCCGTCTACACTGTTGGAAACAAGCAAGGTCATCTTGGCGAGAACGCTTGTTTCCAACCGTCTGTCTGGAAGACGTTTTATAAAATACTAACTAGTCCCCGTGGCTTAACTCGTGTTGTGTTTTTTATAGTATATGTACTATTTTGATGTATAAACTACCTACATTACTGTAAACCCTGTAAAGTTTAATCAAAGTCCGTTTAGTGCAATGGTGGTGAACCAATGGCACACATGTCATGAATGGCACACCTTAACATAATTCGGGTCCATGAGGTGGACGAAGGAATTCGACACCGCCGATACATAAAACAGTTTGATTTGATTCCAGTTGTTGCTACTGGTGTTGATCAACGGTTCGTTCAATATGACGTGAAGTGCGAGCTGCGAATTCACCGCAGGAAATGCGCCACAGTCAGTTTTTGACGGCATCTCGGTCACGTCATATGCTAATTATTTAAAAAATTGGCATGTATACCAAAAGAGGTTCGCCATTCCTGGTTTAGTGTCCAGTATTTGCGTGAGAAAGCAATACACATGCATTCTCCCATACCTCCATCCTCACAAACTTTCAGATTTTTTACACTAGTATGATATTATATGTAGCTTCGTGAACAATGTAGGATAAATGTTTAGAAATAATTCTTTGTTGTTGTTGTTTAATTGATGTTGTTGTCCGTGATGCTCCGCATGTTTCTGACGGAAAATCGATGTGGCGCTGCTGTTTTGATGAACTTTGACTTTGAACGCCGTGTTGTAAGTATATACAA
Organism: Herminia tarsipennalis; assembly: GCA_945859575.2. Classification (NCBI taxonomy): domain Eukaryota; kingdom Metazoa; phylum Arthropoda; class Insecta; order Lepidoptera; family Erebidae; genus Herminia; species Herminia tarsipennalis. Next base: position 12,638,020 of record OX243836.2, on the reverse strand, counting down.
TATTAATAAGTAAGGATATTCTTTTGTTAAATATTTCTGACTGTTACGTTTCATGTTGCTAGATGGGGTAGAGATTCTCGATAAATATTTTTATTTCCTTCTGCACTTCTAAGCCGTATTTTATTGTAAGTAAATTCTATCAATGATTTATTGCAAGGGTCGGTGGCGGAGGGCCCAAATAACACCATTCCATTCGGTTTCCTTTAAATTCTAGTAACTTGTTATTATACGTACAAAATCAGTGCCCTACAAAATACATTTTCGTATCGGGTTACCTCAGGAAAATTCTAACCCTTCGCCTCCAATAGGTATATTGCTATATGAGTGAATAAAGCTTTTAATTTCAACTTTGAGTTTAAATTAGCCGTCATCAAAGTCATAGTTTATCTGAATTATCTGTATTCCAAAATTTGCCAAAACCTGTAAATCAATTGCAAGAAACAACGTGTATTCAGGCCGTGATATCTCTGTTATGGTATTTCTGTAATCCCTTACTCTCAAAAGGAAATTCGCCCCGACCGCGAAATTCCAAGATTAGGCGCAGACTGACAGCTTACCTAACGTATTTTCTCAACCACGGAGGGTGTGAGATTATTAATGAACCTGACAGTGGTTGCATAACTTCGCTGGAATTTCGATCTGCTGGGTTTCCATTAAGCCAGATGTTCTCTTTTAGCTTGTTCTATGCAGTGCCGACCCGAGTAAAAATTTTGGCGGCCCAATATTGGTCAAGTGTGAAAGGGGAATGCAACCCAATACTTATCGCCTAAGTAGGTACATCATGTGACGGTCATTTCACACGATACCGATAAATTACATCGCACGACAGGGAGGAGGTGCCAATCATTTCACCTGATGCCATCTATCCAATCCATCGCGCGCGACGGATGAATTGGATACCAATAATTTCATCCGATACCGCCAGCCTAAGTAAATCGCGCGACGGGGGAGCGGTGCAAATCAATTTAGCGCTCCTTGCAAATGAATGTCGCTCATAAATTTAGCTCTTTAGATAGCATTTAACAATCTAGATTCCTTACTCGGAGGACGCTTTCGCCCCCCCCCCCCCCCACGACCTATGGCGCCTGGAGCAGGACGGGTGAGCCCTGCTCGTATGACATGTCCAGCTCCTTGAGCGCTCCTTGGCATCTAGTCTTTTTCTAGTAGGTAGATGTTATAAAGAATCGGTTAGCCTAGATAGAAGCATGCAAGAGCAACGCGAATATAGTTTTCTTATTGTGAGTAGGAAGTAATAGAAAGCAAATCTTGTATTTGGACTCTCACTAAAGTTTCTAATTTTGAATTTGAGGTTTGCTGAAACTGATTTGCATTTTCGTGTCCTCGATTTTTGCGCCCCATTCCCACCTTTTGTCATTCAAGTCCCAATATTAAACAAAAACAATCTGGTAACTCTATCGCTGACCATCGTACACACAGGCATTTACAAGATGGAAGGTTCCTGCGGGTTGCTTACAATTAAAATGAAGAAATAAATGACTTGCATGGTCAACTCTCTAAACAAAATTATAAATGACCCTTCAATTTAATAAAAAAAAATAAAAAATAAAAAATATTTATTTCATCACTTTGTTGTTTTACATAATTCATTAAAAACAACCTTTTAAGCAAGGATTTGCTTGTGATAGGATGTTTCGCTCTTCCCATTTACAATGCTTAAATGAATGAAATAATTTAGGTGTGCAAAGATACAATAGCTAGTTTAGAACTTAGAAACTTAGGGAAAAATTATTAAAATTAAATTAAATTAAAAACAAATAAAATGAATGAAAATTATCGAAAATAAAAGTGCGTGGGAGTGTGTGCGTGTGTGTGTGTGTGTGTGTGTGGGTGTGTGTGTGTGTGTGTGTGTGTGTGTGTGTGTGTGTGTGTGTGTGTGTGTGTGTGTGTGTGTGTGTGTTTGCAATTTCTTTCTCTTTTCTCTTTCAATTGAATACATTCAATTTAATGTATTCAATTATACTACGTTAACATCAAACTTGACTGCAAGACTTGTCCACGAATAACACTTAAAACCCTGTTTAATCACTTGAACTCAAAAAACAGTTGTAAGCAGCAACAAATAAAAAGGCATAACAAGTTAATCATGCCCGCAAGGATTAAAATAGAAAGCAGGATAGGAACGCGCTGGCTCGGTCGAGTAGTGTGTCAAGTAACGGTACTACCTGCGTCACAGACACCGCCACTACCTTACAACTTAAAACCATTTGAGAAGCTTCTACCGAACTCTTTGTTATCTATTCTTGTTTGTAATCAACCTTATATTTTGAAGATTATAACTTCATACCTACTAGATATGATACGACTGCTGCTCTTTTTTTTAGGTAGAGAGATTTATAGTTGTTAGATTCAGGTTTTTTTTTAAAGACGACTCCCGCATTAAGAACAAGCCCTGTGTCGCAGGGACTTTACAAACATACAAGTCACGGACATAAAGTACACCCAGACTCGGAACACCAATTTGTGAATCACACAAAGTGGTGTTCCGTTGGGAATCGAACCCACGACATCTTGCGTAGCAGTCGCATACACTCTCCCCACTCGATAGTCTACAATAGCTTGTGCCAAGTTCTATAATTTATTGATTTCAACTCATGTAACTCTTGATATTGTAAGTTATATGTTTGTTTAATGACTCACTTTGATTAGCTTTTTAATGTAAGAAATGTGATTGCGAAAATAGACCGTAAACTGACCAAAAACTTAAATTCTCATTAAGATGAACTTACCTAATTGTAGCACTTTTGAAGCTTTTAGTTCTGAAACTTAGTTTTGGAACAAAAGCTATTTAGGTATTTACTTAAATAATTTATTTTATCGCTATACAAGACTCTTAGTTTTTTTTTTAAGAAAACTAGAATGTGCGTCGCAAATTTCTAAAAATCTTGTTAAGAGCTAAATTGTTTGCTCATTAGTGGGCTCACGACGTTAATATAATAGGTAGGATTCAAACCTGCGACCTCGCCATTAAAAAATTATAACAATATCTTAGGAAAGCTCACACAAAGCTATCTGATCCCAAACTAACCAGAGCTTGTACTATGGAAACCAGACAACTGATAAACTTACTTATACAGGGTGTAACAGAAAGGTGTGGTCAAATTTCAGCAGCGGATAGGGTATGTTATTAGTATTGCACCTGCCATGTTGCCATAGCTTGTTGCATTATTACTACATAGTTAAAGCATATTCTTTTTGTCAAAATTCAGTAGTGAAAGGCGTATGGCATAAGAATTATACCTCCCCTGGTATAAAATTCGATTGGATTATTATGTCATAGAACTTTTTAAGTCATACTTTTTTTAATTGATAACTTTTTTACTCATAAATAAACGAATGAAAAAATAATAATAAAAAAGTACTCCAATTTTGATAAAATTAGGTATGTGCACTCAGTTTCATGGGCACATGAATCCTCCACTCCTTTCTGTTACACCTTGTATATTTCTAAATACATGCATGTTATAGATAAATAATACCCAGACACAGAATAAACCATCGTGCTCATCACATAATGATTTATTCTGGGTGAGGATCGAACCATCGACCTCCAGCTTAGCAATCAGGGTCACTAACTACTAGACCAACAGGCCAGTCGATTGGGATTTAAGTTTGTGTTCCTAAACAATTACTGAGAGCTACCTTGGTATATAAAATTTATCCCATTCCTGAGTAAAACAGATGCAAATCATCCATTTATTATGCAGTTGAGCCGACAGTCCGGCGCTTTGAGGAAATAGAAACATCGCACGTAGTCGTCGCATAAAAACTACTGTTAAGTCTGGTGTTATTTCTATAACATGATTGTATATAACGTTAACGGAATTATTTTAATATGGTGTTCAAATGAATCAGTACTGCGGAAATATTTGCCAAGGAATAGAAGTTATTGGTACAAGTAATTATCTGCATAGCGTCAATACATTGTTGAGAACAAAACACAGTCTCGCACGTGTTAGCAAAAAGCTCTTTGTAACAAGCTTATGTAATTAACTGGGAATCTCATAACTTGCCTACTTTACAAGGTAAACAACGGTTTATCATGTTTATTGTATACAGTCACAAATTTACATTTTATGTAGAAATACTTAGCTGTAGCCAGCCGTTCACTGGAATTTTATTAAGTAGGTACCTATTTAGGCGTTTCTACTGGTTTTGTGAAAGATGATAATGTTTACACTGCAAGGTATTATGTATCATAAATATAAGTAAGTACTTAGCATAGGTACACAGATTAAATATCTTAACTCAGTCGTAAAATGCAGTTTCTTAAATTGTTAATTTTGTGTAGGCTCGCCAAGAAAGTTTGCAGTGGTATGTAGTGACCTGATTTATGGTCACACCTTCCATCTCGAATCCGAAATGTAAGAGTAATGACTAATGACACAGAGTTTATTCCGCGAACTTTAAAAGAAAATCCGATAATTCTTGACAGACCAATACTATAGACTAATGAGTCCAGTCATGATTTGATCGTAAAAATATTTTAGACTTAACGACTTTTGGCATTATACCCAGTCCATAAAGCGGAGTAGGTACCTACCCCTACCTATATTTAGAAACATCGCAATAAATTTATGCGATGAGAAAAGCGGATGTAACAATCTCTTTCTGCACGTATTTGATCATAAAAGTGAACTCGAACCCTAACTTAATTACAATGTTCTATAAATATACCTAAATGTTAGTTAAAAAAATAAATATAAATCACGTTTCTTCTAACAAATTTAATTACAGTTCCTCCCATTCCATTAAAGGACCGAATACACAGACTTTCTCTGCGTGGAATAATTTCCTAAAATTGAACAAGGCTAGCGGGTCTAGCGGTCAGCAGTGGGTCAAGGACACGGTCAATGACCCCGTGTCCTCCCACGGAGAGGATCGTCCCAAGCCACTTAATGGGACAACCTTCACCGTAGCAAGCATAGACACCCGAATAAACAGATGTCGCATCGTTTCATATTTCAAACACAAAATACTGGTAGAGTAGGCACTCGTAAGTATTCATGAATATTTTAGAGCATATGCTCTAAAATATTCATGAATACTTACGAGTGCCTATATTAAAAAATAATATTATTATGATCGACAATACTATAATGTTTTTTTTATTAACCTACTGACTAATAATAATGATACATGATGAAAAATGACCAGTATTATTCATCTATGTAATAACAGTCACATATTGCGATATGGAATTTGCATTTGCTAAGTAAATAATGATTTATGAACATTGGCCGTAGTTTTTGTCTTCCCTGTCGTATTTTTTTGTCTTATTTGATATTTTTATTTGTTTGCGTAGTAATGATACCCTACCTTGATCTATGCTTCCACGTTGTTTGAAAGGCAATCCTAATTGATGAAGTAATTTAATCATCAATAACTTACTTTGAAGTATGGATTTCATGAAGTATTTTTGAGATTTTATAGGCAATAAAATAATTGTTAAAATAACTACAATTATTTTATTGCCCGTAAAAGCAAATAATTTTCTTGCTACTTGTCTTGTGAAATTGCTATATTTGACCCCGGCTTTTAGCTAGCAGCTTTGACTCTAGTTGCGATTAGACTCATCTTATCCCAAAGGCAAAGTTAGCAGAAAGCGATTAAGAAAAGCTGCCAGGTTATAGCCAAAGGCGAATATCATCAAGCAGTAAACTTCAGTTAAGTCCGGACTGTGGCGTACGCTTCAGTTAGGCGAGTCAAGTAAGTTGGTTATCGAAATGAGCTCTATAATATAAATGTAGCTCGACATTGATTTTAGAGTTTACAGAACGCGCTCGCAATAGTATCAACGTGTATATGCGACCTCACTTTAGTATGAATGAAGATGCATAGATCATTGGCAGAACTTTTTAGCGAGACCTATGATGATGACATTTTAAAGACTTGGCTAAATACTTGTATTCAAAGTGTTGTTGACTCATTCGCCATACATAAACAGCGCACAAACTTGAGCGTTTATCTCGTTAGTATGACACACTGACCGCGTATAGAATTGTGTCTCTGTAAAAGGAAATACCACATTTAGACTCTACCTGTCTTTGAATACAAAGCCACTTTCCATCTCTTTTATACTGATTAGGAAAAAATACATTTATGGTTAATGTTTTCGCGGTTATAGAATTGAGAGCATCGTGCGGTTCAATGATTTCGTGGACTTTAACACCAAATACCTACTTATTATATTAAAGAGATTTAAAATTATAATACATTCATGCTTTATCTGGTTATGTTGTTAATTATTCTCCAGCGACATTGAAAACAGGATGCAATAAGACAAAACACAAATAAACTGTAAATTGAGCAAAGACTCAATATTTGAAAATATGGTAATGCTCCGCCATTTGTTGATTTATCATATTGTTTTGAGTGTGACCAAAACATAGGGTTTTAAGTGCAAAATACTATATTCGCTTTTTTCTTTTTTTCTTATTTTAACCTTATGAAGTTGCCGTTTATGTATACGAGGAGGTCATTGACAGATTATCGTAACAATGAACGAAACATTGCGAAAAGAACAAGAGATAAAACATGTTTCTATTTATAGTCAATGTTTCCTAGTTTCAAAAGCTATCAATTAAGATGGGTTCAGCGTTCTTAAAGTGAGATCGTAACAGGTCAATGATAGTCGTGATATAGATGTAATATAAACAGTCTCAGAAGGCCATGCGTCAAAGTTACACAATTACAACATAATTACAGTATTTAATAAATATTTGGTCATTTCTCGTTTTATGCCAATTAAGTTAGTTTTCCGGCATAACTTTGCTCAGCTTCTGATGAATACATTGCAATGATAAATTAAACATGAGAATACAGAATATAAAACTAACATAATTACGCGTTGAAAATCACGAATATGAATATTTAAAGAAATATGCAGCGTGATCACAAATAAAGCTTCCTTAACCGGAGCCTTGATACTTAATTTAAAATTTTGTGGTCATATGAGGACGGAAAATAATCTAAAAAAATAAAAGATAAGAACGTTGGTTAATGATTACGCACAAAATAGTGAAGGGTAAGTAAATGTAATAGAGATTTTATGACAAGTGTTATTACACAGGTTATTCATTTAACTATAGGATGAATTTTAATATACTAATAACCGCCAGCTGTTGGCTTCTTTACATTACATTAAATAACCTCGTAATATAATATTTGAAAAAATTACAAATGAACCCTTCACCACCTACCACCCACTTATGTCATATAACCATTTACCACACACATCTGAGAGACCCCGGAGTAAATTCTTGTTTCTTTACCTCTATGTCAGGTTTAAGGCCAAAACCTCCCAATAAACAATGATTTTACTTTAGTATAATAGTCTGTAGGAGGTTAAGGTCAAAAATCCAAAAAACAAGTGGTAGGTTAGGTGATTAAGGGTTAATATGTTAAATATTTTATAAAGCTATTTTTATTTACAAAACTGATATTATAAAGCTATTTAGTGTAATGTAAAGAAGCCATGAACGGGAGGTTATTAGAATATTACAAATCGTCCTGTATATTTTTGTAAGCTAATGCACCTACGAACAGTTTGGCACCTGACTGATTTTATGTCTAATAGTTTTACACGCTTGCTTGTCTTTCTTATAATAAGGATACCTACAGTTAATTGTGTGCTAAATTTTACTCTAACTGTGTGTCAAAAAATCACTTCTGAATTGCTGTTTTTAGCTGATTTTTGTTTTTTTTTTTGACCAATACACAATACAATACACCTTGACAATAACAAATATACTTATATACACATAAGACAAAATTTTCATTATGGGAACGATAAAAAAACTGTCAAATGAGCAGTTATATCTCAACTTAGTTCACGGGATTCCATTTCTTGCAACAATTCTTAACGCCAAAAAGTTCAGCTAAAATCAAGACAAGAAAAGGCATGATGACATGATGGATTACAACTCTGCTTGTAATCCATCATATTTAGTGGCTGATTACCAGATTGATAAATGGCTGTATTGAAATTGGCAGCTCTTCGTACCAATCGAGAAACATCGAACGAAATTGGATTTCTTCCAGTATGACACGTGAGGGACGTTTCACGAATTTATTTGGTTCCAGAAAGTTCTTCACTTGTATACTTTTGTGAGTTTGTCCCTTGAGTATAGTATAAAGGACAAGAAACTTTTGCTGATGGAGATTGTCCTTTTGGCATTTATTAGGGTGAGTTAGTTATGCTTGTTGTTATGTTACAAAGTAGTACTCACAAATAACTACTTACTCAGTTTGAAAAAGAAAGTCAAATAAGAATCAATTTAAGAAATAAAAGTACCGCATCATATCAAATTTTAATGTTTACAATCATGGAAACATTTCGATCCATAGGATGTCGTGAAATTTTATAAAAATGCTCTAAATATTTGCATGGCAACAGCAAAAATAGATTAAAACATTTGGAGAGACCCAGATCTCCCACAGAACTACTGACCGCAAGTAACGTCGTTAGACCTCGCAGATCAAACTACTACAAAATGCAGCCATGCCGCCCTTTTGCAATAAAACTAAAGTTAGCAGTTTAACAAAACGAGATATTAAACATTTCATTAAACTTATAACTGTACACGCAGTATGGTATGCTAATTATATTAGATTCATAAAACCTGGTTCCGTTTGACAACTACCTATCACAACCGGTTGACCAGGACTGCATATCTTTGACCATGATCACATGGAATTAAGGTGAGTACAAATATGCGCTAAACATAATATAGTCATAGATTTGCGTGTGCCACGCAAGATTTTACTTCTTTGTAATTGACACATTTGCGCGGTAAGAGACCTACGAAATTTTGACGCTCATTTTGAATAATCAAATATAAATAATTTTGACGCGTTGTCAGCTTTAAATAATGGTATTCTTGTCGATCGGTTGGTGTAAATTGGTCGATTAATCTACATCTAATCAACAACATTTTAAAGAATAAATATGTAAAAATCACTTATTAGCTGTTTTTTTAGATTTTATTATGACCAATATATCTGAAATGCCGCTAGGTTCTAATAGATTACTCACTACGCTACTGAAATCACCCCATCCCTTTTTGTACGTTTTTCCTCATCGCGGAGAACTCAAGGGAAATATATTTGTTATGCCTTATAACAATAACAGTTTTTAATCTTTATAAAACATAAATACCTTTAGACCTCACTCAAACTCGCATGATTGACTAGAACTTTTTCTATTTTTTCATAAATAAAGATAACTCCCACTTTTTATTGAAACTGAAAGAGTTAGATGGCCATCTTAACGGAAATAATCTACCCTCTGTAAAGGTGAATTCTATTACTTTTTGTAACCATAGTATTTTAGAATCCCTGAACCCTTCGCAGCAGTTTTGGCAAACGTTTCTACAATTCGTGGATCACTTAATTTTTTGTGCTGCGGCAGTTTGTAGAGATTGAACCGTCACTTCTTTAGCATGCAGACACGGGAACCTTATCTGTTACGGCGGCCATTCTTGTACTCAGAGTATATAGACCAATTTTATCACAAAATGAGTCAAATTATAAATAAAAGCATTTGGCAATATGTGAGTACTGTAGTGGCGGAGTATCCTTAGAATAGAATAAACCATTATTTTTAGCTTTTCCATTAATTCTAGTTACCTACTTAGGTACCTAAAATTGAGAGTAGGTACAACGATTTTTTGTATCAGGTTACCTCTCCTCTAAATTTTTAAGCCTTCGCCTTTGTTGTACTCATGTTCAGGTGTGGATTAATTATATTTTCAAAAATAATCGAAATAACAAGTAATTAGCATGGCCCCTTGCCGGTCTAGGCACGTCGCAGCGGCCGTTGAACTCACTCAGGTCAAAAGCCTTGCACTGCCAACGGCCGCTTATATTTATTGCTAATACAATTTTCTGAGGCTCTACGAGTACGTTACTAATCCGGTATTGATTAACAACATCTTACAATACTACTATCAATGGTTGGAGGTAGGTACGGGAAAGATCATCAAAAACCGTGACTCAAGCAAAAAGAAAACATGATGATCGGCTGATATTATGATAGGTCTTACAGGCTTGAGTCATGGGTTTTAAAGTTCAACCAAATAATTTAAGGATAACATTTAAAGTCACCTTTTATATGGATTCAAAGAAAATCCATTATATACTTTTGCATAAAATACACTCTCCGAAGGGCAAAGAAATCCCCGCAAGCGCACTTTTTAATATTCTTTTATTTTCCTGAGTAATCACATTTCCACAAAACAAAAGACTGCAGCCAACATCTGCTTATCTAGCTGTTGAAAATAGTCCTTTGAATAAACAGGATTATACGAAAAGTATTTGTATTTTGTCTTTAAAATGTGCAAGTTTTATGATTCATCAAAACTTGAGATAAGTCATATGTTGGAGTCTGTAGACAATGTTCGCGTTCTGAATGTTATTCTCAGGCAACATCTTCAGAGGCACGCAGCAACACTTTGTTCGGAGGTCAGTTACCGCACATGTAACGAAGTCTCGGTTTAACTTGAACTGCCAATTATAATGATCTGTCTACCGCTGTTATTGAAAATAAAAAACAAAATCTGACCTTAATTTTATTTTTTCTAGGTATCATCATTTCCTTATATTTTGATAGACGTATCTGCAGAATCACCAGCCATTGCCTACGCATTGTGCGTAAATAAATCCTTTATGATCTTTTAAACTGACGGTAAATATTAGGAATACGTCTATTTAAATACAATAATATTAAATGATTCTGGCTACGGAAGTCTCGGGTTCGATTCCTGAGTCTGGATTTCAAATTTTTCTATCTTTCAAAAATGCAATTATTGTATTTGTAAAGTCTTTGGCAAGAAATGCCTATAAAAATTACCTACTTCACGTCTATTTAAATTCTAGAAACCATACAAACATGTCTAAGTTTTCTATGGTTTATAGTTTTCTTTGGTTGGATGGAAAGATTACACTCCGTAGGTTCTCAGACCTACTCTCATCGAGAAGGCCTGGGTACAAACAGTCATCGTCAAAAAAATGAAAATGGGTATAAGTAGGTAGGCACTTCTTAAACACTATACATACATTCCCGTTGAAATTGCATAATAGCATAATATGTAAGCAGCATTGTATAGACATTTGTTTTCCCCGGCATTAAATTCTATACTTTGTACGAACATTCGTCTTCTTTCGTAGGTATAAGACAATGATTATAATGCAGCACAGTGTTCAGTGCAAGCTTTAGCTTGGCTGCAGAATTGAGTTCGTTCTATTAACGAATACGACCGAAAAGCCCCGTTTTGCACTGAACTTGGAATGAGTCATAGAAAATAATCTTATTTCTAATAATGGCATGTAAATAAACCTACGGAAAGGTTCAGATAGGGTTAGAGAATTTACCTATGTCCAATTTAAGTCGCATTTGTTATCAAATTATATAAATATGTAAATCTTAAGAAAATTAAGATTAACCTTTTGTTGGATTAGACCTATTGTTGTTAGTCCCTATTGAAATGTGTAATATTTCTCACGTTTTATTTAATGATTCTGTGAATTATTGTTTTTAAACTTTCGCAATTTTTATACATATTAGATATATTTCGGGTCTTAATCGCGTGAATTATTTAAAGGCACCTTTTATTTACCCGGCGTTTCGATCGAATTGCACCAATCGTGGTCAATGAAATTCGATCGAAACGTCGGGTAAACAAAAGGTTCGTACCTTTAAATAATTCACGCGAGTAAGTCCCGAAATATATCTAACATTCTGTAATGTGAATAAATCATTCAAATTACACGGGACAAATTAGGAGTGACATCTTCTTTGAAGTTGGCTAAATTATCTTCCTATAGGTATTAGCCATATGAACCCAAGTGACCTAATAAAAAATGAAGTTTAACATTACATTTACATAACATACCTAACATTTAAGTTAAACTTACTTATCCATGTTCAATAAATACCTAAACATATATTTGAATTGCACTACAATTTAATTGATAATAAAACTTATTTAGAGAGAAAACCAGTTTAGTAGCGCTACCGTGGATTTAACTGCAAATAAATCAAGTCAAAGTAATTATTAGAAACTTTCTGAACCTGCAACAATAAAGTGCCTATGCAAGTATGTGTCGCAGTCATAATTACTTCCTTTCTTTTACATAAAAAACTGCAAAAGCAATCAATTCGTGTGATAAGAATACTTTCTGGTTTGTTTGAATGAAGTAGTATCATGAAATGAGCTGTAAAATGTACTTTTTGTTCTCGAATTGGAGAAAGGTAAAACGCCTGGTGACCTACTCAAGCGACCACTTTCTGCCGTGCTGCTATTAATAACATTGTTTGGTATAGCACAGAGCAGTCTTGTTTATTTTGCATATCGTACAGATTAATATCTATATGTAACAACTAGGTGTACGCTGGTTATGTGCCTGTTTGTTATTTTTTTAACATGTGGAATACGAACTGATCAAGCATAAGGCAAGCTTTAAGGGTCGGCAAATAGACTTCAACATTAAATACTGGGGTATGTTTTCAGCCTACAAGTTGGTAGATTATATCCAAGATTAAAACTTAACATAAAAACTATTATATTATTTGTAGGTTCACATTGCCGTAATTAAAATATCATCTTATAGGCCATGTCCTTTTGATGAAAAAATTTACAATATTAATATATGTTACTTTCTTGTGCCGACCTGAATTTATAATATGTCCTGGAGCATTCAATATAAACCCACGCATTCACAAAACAAGCTTTCATTTTCAGACACTCTTTCATTTAGTCGCATTGTAGAGCAATAACGAGCAACTTATAAACCCACACATTAATGTCAGACCTCCTTTAGCACTATTACAAATCGCGTGGGAAGTAGACAGGTGATGGGTTAGTTCATTCATAGACGAACAAAAAATAAACAAATATTATTTATTCAAATTGCATTACATATTTGAATCATTCGCATGTCACTGGCGATGAGCCGATGTAAGGTTTTAATTAAGCCTCAGAATCCCTGAAAGGGTTGATATAAACAAGTTGGGATGCAAGACTGGTTGTCAGGTAACACTAGAGCTAAATATAAACTCTTAACGAGTTTCTGCGGATAAAGGGACGAGTAGAGCTTCTTATTATCGTACATCAGATTAGTATACGAAGTTACGAAGTGCAGTTCCAACACGATGAACACTAATTTATAGATGCTCGATCGTTCTGTTGTAAGTGGATGTAATTGATATTAGTTAAGTGTATGTATTAAGAAATAGGAGTTAATATATTACAGGAAAGGCCTACATTTATTACATCTGTAATATACTAGCGGTGTGTTACTTGTCGGACTTGACAATCCTTCTAACCAAGATAAATGTTGGTGCTAGAAGATATATCAGATCGTAAGTTTATGTTTTAACCATTGACCTATTGCTGCTTCAAACTGTTGTAGATAACAGAGGTTAGTCTTTTAAAAATATTTTTATTAGCATATTTATCAAACAGCCGACATATTTGCCACCTTTATCGTATAACAGTTAATTCGTTTTGGATACGGTATTTCTTTTCGAAAATTCAAGTTTAAGATAAATCATCATAAAGTTGAGTGTAAATAGCGACTAGTTACAAAACCGGCCCGCATCGGCATCTGGTGACCTGATTCGAGGCGAGTGTGAACGGCAGCGGCTCTTGCACTGAAGACGCGACTCGGGCGCCTGCGCCGGTCACCCAAGTGCAAGGCAAACCTCTCTACTACACGTAACTCGGCATAACGACAACAAAATAACAACACGCGCGCTCGAACCGACTTGTTTTGCTCGTGTTTCTCGTAAATTGTCTTATTAAGATATGTTCGCAGATAACCTGGACGATGAAAGGCAATTTTAGTACAAAAAGTGTTCTAGTTTCTGTAATGAATTTTATTATACTTCGTAAAAAATTGAAATGTAAAGAACGGGTCTGTAAAATATTAAAAATTAACAAAATCGCGTACAAAATATATGTTTTGGTACTCTAAGATAAATCAGCAATAAAATTACATAAAGATGAATCAAGTCTGTTGATAGCAATTACGTGAAAGAAGCTTGGTGAATACTGAACTGAGGCAAAAAAGATGGCAAGTAATAAGTACCCACCTATCTATAGGATGTGCCGTGAGCATAAGATGCAGTTCCGATATTGAGCATGTTCATACTTCTTGTCCTTTTTTACCAACTATTTATACGGATATTTTTTTCCCTTGTACATAACAGATTTAGAGAAATGTTCAGAAGATATTGGAAAAAAATGGAAGTGGAGTTTTTTAGTTATCAAAAAGGCTGTGTAACCTTTTTAAATGTTACAAAAACGAAAAATGCTGTCGCAATATATAGGGTATATCTACACTGCGGATTTTTCACAGAACGAAATAATATTTTTTATTCATAAATTATAGATGGGCTTTATACGGTCCGTTAGTCCCCTTGAGGTATAAGCGGGGTCAGATCTGTGAAATACATCACATTGGAGAGAAAAACAAAATGTTGTTCAACGGTTTTCTGGTACATTTTACTCTTTTTACAGAGATACGCGGATAACATTATGACGTTTTCGTACAATTTATGTATCTACCTATTTATAGGTACCATAGTTTGTGTATTAGTTGGTACAGGATGATGATAAATCAAAACAATTAAACGCAATCTCGACATCCGCTCATTTCTGAATAAAACATACAATTGTGTTGTTTAATTACATTCTAAGTATTGTTGACTCCCGTATATGACTCATAAATTTGCATTCTATACACGAATATTAAATTAAATAACCCACACTAAAACATAAACTGAACTCAAGTTGAAAACCACATATTTTTTATTGATTTCATCGAGATGTTTATCAAACAATAGATAGGAATACCTGAGGCGATTAACAAAGATTCTCCCATACATTAATGAAATAACCAGACGACATAGTTAATGTTTCTTAGGTAGCAGGTATTGCAACAAAACTAAAGAACATGCATAGTTTTTAACTGACTTCAAAAATAAGGAGGTTCTCAAATTCCGATATTTATATATATGTTATGTACGTTCGGGCTTAACTACGTCGGTTAAGTAAGAATTGATGGATTTCTGATATTCTTTTTTTGTTTGAAAGCGGTTTATTCCGAAGTGGTCCCATTTAAATTTCGAGAAGAATTTGGTATTCTGTGTAAATAAATTATCTTGGGACAACTTACACATAGCCATCTGGTTCCGAACTAGACAGAGCCTGTACCATAGAAATCAGACAACTGATAACCATAGACACAGAACAAAACAATCATGCCCATCACACAATTTTTTATCCTGGATGGGAATTGAACCCACAACCTATGGCTTAGCAGTCAGGGTCACTAACCACTAGACCAACAGGCGTGTAAGATAAACAAGTTAAAGCTATTCTAAGAATAGATAATATAGAAGCACATAGCTTGTCCAATCCCATTACAAGAAACAGAGATTTGATCGACAGCAATATGTGACAAATTAGTAGCAATCTCTTCTCACGATGCCCTCACAGCAAATTTAAAACGTAATATGACTTCGCTGTTCAGTGCACATGGTGCCAATTTATATCCAATTGCAATATCTAGCGAGATGAGTCCGTCATGCGGCGAGGACGGCACATACCGATAGATCAGCTACATAAAATGTATCTCAGTTTACGTTATTGACGTTTAGATATGGACCGCGCCATCCCCTTCAATTAAAAAGTAAATATTGACTGAAAAGCGTGAAAGAGAGAAAAAATTCGTGCGGTCCTGTCTCTTTGGCAGGTATTGTCCACAAACTAGCATTGTCTCTTTATAGAAAGGGACAATTTTGTGATGTTACCGCGCAGTCCAGGTTTATACGTCAATGGTTTATGTTATTTTTGGCAATAAAAAACACATTATAGTATTCTGTTTATGTCATATTTTTATTGTAAATTTTGAATGCAAAAAAATAGCTCTTATTAAATTTTATAGACATTGTGTCTTAATCGCGTTGATATGGCCGGCATACGGAATAAATCAAAGTTAACTATTTAACCTCAAATTATCAAAGTAAACTGATCTTAAACGTTTTGTACACATCCAAGCCAATATTATAAATATGAAAGTTACTCTGTCTATCTGTCTGTTACGTTTTCAAACCGCTGAACAGATTTAGATAAAATTTGGTTTGGAGATAGTTTCAGTTACGGAGGAACATAGGATATTTTTTATTGCAACAGCCGACATCCCCGCGGGCGTAGCCCCAGTTAAAGCTAGTAATTATAATTATACTAATTGATTAAGGCCAGTTCTTGTATTTTCACAGGTTAAAAACGGCGCTGTTAAAGCGCTCAGGGTGCGTTTCCACGTGTCGGGATTCTACATGTACATGTAATGCCAAGTACGCAAACAATTGGTAAATCCAGAAAAAAGAACATATGAAACTCGCGGCCACTCTTTTCAAATTGCCAATTTTACAATGTTTAAATGTTAAACTTGATATGGGGGTGCCAGTAAAATACCATACACCAAGTTAAAGGACTGACGCAAATTGTATAATAAAAAAGTTGAATCATGAGATAAACGAAAATCAGCCTTAGTGGGTAGAACATAGTAGGAGCATCTACTGACAACAAAGGTAAAAACAATTTTGCTTAAATATTGGCCAAAGTACTTGTAACGAATGATTGAATATAAAATATTAATACGAATCAAAAGAAAGAAAAGAATAACATTTAATCATCACGCAGAATCTTTACTTAAAAAGTCAAGTTATTCGCATAATCAATGTGACAATTAAAACAAAGCGACAACAAAATTAACCCAAGCATAATAAAGTAACACAGATCAAGCAACTAGATTCATTTTTAGGGCTCCGTAGCCAAGATGTCAAAACGGAACCCATATAGTTTCGCCATGTTCGTCCGTCCATTCGTTCGTCCTCCATTTATACATCCGTCCACAACTTAGCTCAGAGACTGTTAGTGCTAGAAGGCTGTAATTTTGCATGGATACACATATTACTTACGCCGACAAAGTAAAAGGATTTTGTTAAATGCTCTCACTGAAAGACCCATAAATGAATTATGGGTTTTATGTAGCCTCTGATATTGACCTACAAATTTTCGTTATGTTGTTGTCGTTTACAGCGTCGTAGCGTATTAAATGGAGGTGTTCATACATAGGACGACACGATTAGCTGTTGTCCACGGCATTTTGCAGTGATGCCAGTTTTTCAGAACGGCCAGCATGACAGTCGTTGTAATAGAGACGACAGTGGTCCAACATTAAAATAATCGCCACGACATAGTGGGAATGCGCCCTCACTTGACGCAATTTTCACAACTTCTGGTGGGATACAGGCCATCTGTTGGCTACTTTACAAACATCCCCGCAAACAAAGTAGCCCAGACTCCGAACAACCATTTGTGCATTACACAAGGTGGTGTCCCGTGTGGGAATTGAACTCACGACTTCTTGCGCACCAGTCGTGCACACTCCCACTGCGGACATCGGAGTTCTATCTAGAAAACATGGTCTAAAAACGCCGGCAACACAATGATGAATACTTAAACAATTATTTACGTTATCGGAAATAAGATCACGATCTAAGATAATATCATCTCGGTGGTATATTTTGATCATAGCACAGAACAAACCTCCATTAGTGCGGGTTACTTTAGAACGTCATGCACGCGCGCCCTTCAATGGAACGTATTACCTCCATTTATACTTTTTTTTATTCATTTTTATCATCTTTTTTGTCTAAAGTCAATTTACTATAATAGATACAAATGATCATAAGAAATGGGATAGATTTTTTATGCATTTTTTATCAATCTGCTGAGTGCTGTACTGTATGAAATAGGCAAATTAGATTATTGTTAACTAGCTGACCCGCGCGACTTCGTCTGCGTTATTTTTCCCCGTTTTGGCAATATTTTTCATTGATGCTCAGCTCCTATCTATTTAAATATAGGTCTATCCAACACTGAAACAATTATTTAATTCGAACCAGTAACTCCTGAGATTATCGCGTTCAAACAAATAAACAAACAAACTCAAATATAAATAATGTGATAGTAATTTAAACTATTTTTAATTAAATATTTTTTTTATTTTATTATTATTATTAGTATATAGCAATAAACTTCCCCCAATTATTATAGACTATGAAAGTGAAATATCATATGAAACACAGTTAATCAACTACTTATAATTATACTACCTACTTCTTACATTGTTATTAGGATAACGGGAGATTGTATAAAATATTTTATCTCATATAATTAAATGCAAATACATGAGAAAGTCGTGTACACCGTTATAAACAAACGTTCCAAGAACAGGTTCATCGATTTTTTTCTTGCGAGGTAACTATACGTTTATAAATTCTCGTTTAAAGGAAAATAGGTAGCTACTAAAAGACAAAAGTAAGATCGTTGACACAGAAAGATGGTCACTTGAGGCACCGTTGTGAGGCGCCGGTGACCCCATCAACAACAGCCGGTATTCGGACAATATGCAAGTTCCCAGGCCAAAACTGACAACATATTTTTCTCATTAACGGAAACAGTTTCATTGTGGTCATAAATCTTTAGTAAAACGGGCTTTTTACTTTGGTTTTACCGCTTCTTGAAACGTTCGTTTCAGTCCCTTGAGACTTGGAGGTACAAGACAAAAACGTGACTTGTGATTCTAGCTTCCTTTTACAAATACGATGTAACGTGGATTTTGCCCCCTAGATTGTGCAAAATCATTTTGGCTACACTTCTTCTCATTCTTGGCGTGTCGATTGCAAACATTGTAGGCAAATATTTATTTTCAACTGAGTTATAAAAACTAGGAGGGTCTCAATTCGACTGTATTTTTTTATGTGTTTGTTTCACCCATTACGTGAAGACGGCAGGGCCAATTGAAAATATATTTTTGTGTTATATAGGGTACTTCAAAGTTGGTCCCGTTGTCATTAGATCAGGACCAAGTGAAAGGATTTTGGAGATCATTATCATCATCATTATATAATGTAAGTACAACATTATCGCATTGGGTAAACACCTGTAATGGTAGTTGTTGGGAGATATATAGGTATATATAATAAATAAGTAAATATTAAAAGCATGCCTATTTAGGTAAGTATATTTTTTAGTTATGCGTGCATTTACTCTCAAAAAGCACTAATTGGTGAAGTGGAATTGATGATGAAGACGAAAGAGAGCAGTTGACATCAGCCTATTGTAACAAAGTTACAATATTGTAACTTCGGTGAATTACAAACCAACCCACTAAAAAGTAAGAAATAGAAAAAAAATGAAAAAAATATTACAGACTTCAAACAAATACATAGGTATCTTCAAAAAATAAATAGATACAAGACAACTAAAAAGCAAAACAAAAGTTGGGGTAAAATAAAACAAAATCTATCTACTTAAAAAGATTTATTTATTTTTTGCTTTTTAGTTGCCTTGTATCTATTTATTTTTGAAGTCTTAGAATAGTAATTTAATTTAGGGGTACGGCGTAGGAATGTACCTTGTCTTTGTAGAAGTAGGTTGGCATATCGTTAACGTAATGTATGTTAATAATGTACTAAGTGTTTGTTTACGCAGTCCACGATGTAAAGAAACTTTTCTCATTGTATTTATTAGCATGATGAGGACAATAACCTTACAGACATGCCCTAGAAACCTA
The DNA here is from genome assembly GCA_945859575.2 of Herminia tarsipennalis. Lineage (NCBI taxonomy): Eukaryota > Metazoa > Arthropoda > Insecta > Lepidoptera > Erebidae > Herminia > Herminia tarsipennalis. Next base: position 12,618,352 of record OX243836.2, on the reverse strand, counting down.
TGATTTAGAATCAGACTTTTTATCGCAGAAATCTTTTGTAATAAAGTGGTAAGAAAAAAGCCGATGATTTAAACATGATTGCGTAATTGTTGAAGCATAGTTCATTCAGCGCGTGCCGTGGTCAGATGAGGCGCTGGCGCGTGGCAAAACTTGAGTAAATAAAATACTTATTAGGATATATGGCTTGATAGTGTGGCAGGTAGAGGCGTCTGAAGTAATTAAGCGTTCACGCGGAAGCCCGTACATCATAATTTATTAGCCACAACGCATCGCTTAAAAGCTACAGGCTCGCTTCCTGAGTTTTTCTGGTCAGGAGCAGGCATCGTCAGTCCAACCACAGGTTTGCGGTAGCGTGCCAAGCGGCTGCGCTCGTGCGCACACGCGTCTTACATCATAACTATGTATGTAAATAATTCTTAGAATAGCGTTTGATTCGGTCTGTGCCTTCATCTACAGCATAACGGTAGAGCAAATAATAGGTATAGCACTTAATTATTGCTATCATCTCTGATTTCCGTGTTAAACATGAAATTATTCGTTCTGGTTATCCTGATTCAAGCAATGTGTTTCAGGTTGCAGGAAATAAGACTAAATATACCGTCAAATATCATTTTTTCTGTCTGTTAGAGATCTGATCGTTAGAGATTTCCTCAGGTTCGCATCCAACCTTAACATCTAAGGTAGGTAATGTAATGATATAACGCCATGTTTGATTAGTCTAGAGCTAAAAGTCGCCCTAAATACGTCTAGGCAGAATTAGGCTTAGTAATTGCAAGTGGATTTGGGCTGTCGTAATTCACAAGAAAGTAATAAGCTTTGGGTGATTTCTGGCCACAGTTTTCACATTCTAGAATATGTTTTAGCAATATACATAGATGTATAGTCCCAATTTATGACTGTATAAGGAATTAATTTAATTATAATATCGTACGTACTATCCAAATCAATTAAATGCTATATGATTCTCGAGATTGGTTCTGTATATTTCAATTAGCTATTAAATATATATCTATGAAGTCACCGTTACGTTTCAATAATCATTTTGCCGTATGCAGAAGTAGGTACCTACGTACCTACCTATATTAACTGTAGAATTATAAAGGCACGATAAACAAGCTTGTCGGCACTTTTTACAATAATTGAACAATAAATAGAATAAAATTAGATCCTTATTGAGAGACGTTAAGACGTTAAGAATTAATGATTATTATTATACTCTTGCAAGTATAAAAATGAACAAGGAAATTGTGCGGTAGGTAGAACCTTGTTTTTCACATTTGTATTTTTTCAAATATACTAAAAAACTTGCACGTTTGGAAATGTAATCTGTAGGCGTCTACGCTAATTTAAAAAAAAAGGCTAAGACATCATGAAGCAACATTAATTACTTGTAAAAAAATGGCATACTTATAATTCTAATAAATCTATATAAAGACATGATCTTAATAGTATTCTTACGGTAGTTATTTATTGTGTGGTTGATTAGGATATGTGTAAAGTAATGTCTCGTTGACTTTAGTAAGAGCGTCATCTAAGAATAAAACACCGTTATAAATGACAGTCCCGGAGAAATCACTACACGAACCATGATGGCTTGATGCGATGTAGCGCACTGGACCATAAGACCAAGTAGCTTTTTATATTCTTTATTTATTTCGCTCATAATCGATTTAGAACTAAGCATTACGGTATGAAGTATAACATAGAAATGTCGGTGAATCGAGACGAAATAAATTGTCACGTGTCGAAAGCTTGTGTCGAATAGAAAGCGTGGGATTAAGGTACAATCGAAAATGGATTGTGATAAAATTAGATTTGTCAAAATAGCTTAAGTTGATAAGCGATGGGATAAAGGTTTTATTGTTTATCTTATGACACTATTGAAGTAATTTTTATAGGCATTTCTTGCCAAAGACTTTACAAATACAATAATTGCATTTTTGAAAGATAGAAAAATTTTGATTCCAGACTCAGGAATCGAACCCGAGACTTCCGTAGCCAAACCGGGGCCAGAAGCGAACCACCTATCTGGACTATGTTACTAGATATCAAATTCTTCTATCTCTTAATGCTTTTACGGGTTAGGCCCCCGTAGCGCCATCTAGTCGGAAGTTAAAGAACTATCACGGCTTTTGTTATTGCTTCATTACAGAGAGCATTTTAACAAATTATAATGACGCAGGCCGAATATTGAAGTAATTCTTATAGGCATTTCTTGCCAAAGACTTTACAAATACAATAATTGCATTTTTGAAAGATAGAAAAATTTGAATCCAGACTCAGGAATCGAACCCGAGACTTCCGTAGCCAAACCGGGGCCAGAAGCGAACCACCTATCTGGACTATGTTACTATAGGCCGACCGCTTAACTCGTATATCGCCTGCGGTGAGAAGGGAGCGCGGGGTGATGTTAACGGGTGGGTGAGCGGGGTGCGCGGGACAGAGAACGTGAGTTCTCTGAGGTCGGCCTATAGATATCAATATATTCGGCCTGCGTCATCATAATTTGTTAAAATGCTCTCTGTAATGAAGCAATAACAAAAGCCGTGATAGTTCTTTAACTTCCGACTAGATGGCGCTACGGGGGCCTAACCCGTAAAAGCATTAAGAGATAGAAGAATTTGATATCTAGTAACATAGTCCAGATAGGTGGTTCGCTTCTGGCCCCGGTTTGGCTACGGAAGTCTCGGGTTCGATTCCTGAGTCTGGATTCAAAAAAAAAAAAAATTTTCTATCTTTCAAAAATGCAATTATTGTATTTGTAAAGTCTTTGGCAAGAAATGCCTATAAAAATTACTTCAATATTCGGCCTGCGTCATCATAATTTGTTAAAATGCTCTCTGTAATGAAGCAATAACAAAAGCCGTGATAGTTCTTTAACTTCCGACTAGATGGCGCTACGGGGGCCTAACCCGTAAAAGCATTAAGAGATAGAAGAATTTGATATCTAGTAACATAGTCCAGATAGGTGGTTCGCTTCTGGCCCCGGTTTGGCTACGGAAGTCTCGGGTTCGATTCCTGAGTCTGGATTCAAATTTTTCTATCTTTCAAAAATGAAATTATTGTATTTATGACACTATGCCAAAGTAAAAATAAATAAAAATATAAGGAACTGCTGCAGAGGGCATTAAATTTATCTAATATTCCGTGTCGGTAACACCGGACTACACAAAAATGCCTATTCCTTATATTTCGTAAAATCGTATCATTTGGAGGCTAAATTCGAACCTGGCGGACATGGTGCCAGACTTGTTAAAGGCTTAAGCCCGGTAGGTACCCCTAAGGTCGCGGGTTTAAGTCCTGCCTAAGGCGATTTTTCCTATACATGATACATTTAAATTTATATCAATGAGTGTTTGAAAAGTTTATAGTAGGGTACCTACTATAAACAATACAGAAAGGCCAGAGGTGTCCACAGTGCTTGCAGAGACGCCAAATGTCATGTTTAAGCGTCACCAACTGCTATGAAGGAGCGCAAATATCAGATGATGATGATGATGATGGATGATGATTGAAATGATTTGCGATACTACCTTCGCGCGAAGTAGGTACTCGGACTGGCGGTATCGGGTAAAACGAAATGGCTAAAGCCTTTGATGGCTTTGCTCAGTATTTAAATATAGTAAAACAAAACTGAATAGGCAAAGAAGCTACAAATGGCTAAGTATCATAAAATTAAAATGCAGGTGCTACTATTAGGTACGTAATGGACGATCATTATATAAATACTCCATGACTCCATCGTTGTTTAAGACAGCGGCTCCCAATAACGAGCAAAAACGGTCACATGCTAAAAGATGCGCGCTTACACAGATCTCGGTCGAAACGTCGACTGAGACAGCGAACATTGAAACCGCCGTACGTGCGCGCCTTTGTTTGCGTAGATTTTTTGTTGAGTTCAAAGCCGGCCTTCTATACCTATGTATTTTGTGATTATAGTATAGTCGGCGTAAAACAATCAATCAAAACTGTCAATATTTAATGCACAAGCCATCGATCGTGTACAGCGATTGATGTTTTAATTATATGTTACAAGATCAGCATATAAAACGCTAATTACACCTGTATCTTAATATAAATTAATGGTTTCATAGGACATGAATTCAACGAACCTTGTAATTAAAAAAATAATATATTACTTTATTCATCATTCTAGTACAGGTCTTGGAAATCTTAATAACAGATGATTAGGATTTAGGTATAGAGGACAGCAGCGGCATGTCGATGAAAAGTTTAAATACGGGCGCAGACAGGACACTCACACAGACAAGCACATCGACGAGATCCTTAAGCGATTTTCGCGGTGCTCTCAATAGCGATTGGCGCGTCCAGCTGACGTCTATCTCACCGGGACCTTTTTAAAAATACCACAAGAAGGAAAAAAGGAAAAGATTTGTCTTTCTTTTTTATTTATTCTTATATTCGATATCGTATTTTAGTCTGTCCGTTGATCCAACAAAAATATTCGTGAATTTATTTATAAAATCAAGATGGTATTGTCAATGTGGATTTTGAAATATTTTATCTTGTGGTTTTTGTGATGTTTACATGGAAATCCAAGATAGCGGACGCGATTTCTTTTTATCATTGGTATCATTTCTATAGTTTTTTAAGGAATTAAAGCCGATAGTAAATTAAAAATGTAAGTCCAAGAAGGCGGCTGCGATTTTTTTTTGTCTTCCGAGAGAAAGGTCAAAATTTAAATCCAAGATAGCGGTTGCGCTGCTATAAAACCAATTAAATAATAATAAAATACTATCTACGACTATACTACTACCACAAACTTGAGTGACAACCCTAGCGCTGTAATGGAGGTTGTAGGTAATAATTTCAATAATTAGGCCTATTTTCCATACTGTATACATATTTATAGTGTGCCACAGGGGGCCCCAACCTGGGTTAAATTGAACATCCCATCCGCCCTTCACCCTCTCCGTTCTTCTACCGACAAATTTGTGCGATCAACTCATATTGATCCTGTACGCCTCTGCTACTACTACTCGTATTGCACACTACTAATATCGGACCACATTGTTCCGAAATGTTTCGAGATTCTGTTTCGGCGAACGATATCCATGTGTACGTGGCTCGAGCGAAATACGTATAAGGGTAACAGAATGGCAGTAAAACAAAAGCGCATTGGAACATCGTCAGATAGGTTCGCGATGATCAGCTCTGCGGTAACTAAAGGCAACATCACGAGCTTATCTCGCTTCAAAAAAAATAAAAAATATTTCCTCAAGGAAGTCGATTTACCTAGGTAGGTACTTCATTGTTCCATTAATAAATTCGATACAGGTATAATCGATACTGAATCTCGGTAAATAACGGTAATGTATCGATGACGCGACGGTGAACGACACCGTGCGATCGACGCCGACGCAGCATCGATAACGCAATTACGTGCAACAATTAAACTACTGAAGGTTGGTTCACAGCTCAACAAAAAGTCCACCCACACATATAGACAAGCATGTGAGAAGCTCTCAACGTCCGATGTTTCGGTTCATGATTCGAACGAGTTCGACTGAGATGTGTGTACGCGCGCGTCCATATGTGCGTTAGCCTGTTTTCGCTCGTTGTAGGAAGCCGGCCATCTGTATCTACATATATAATTTGTGACCGTGCGATCGACGCAGCATCGGTAACGCAATTACGTGCAACAATTACAATATTACGATATCGACCGAACTACGACTTGTGTCAAAACGACTTTACCGTTAAATACTGTGCAGGTAATTATGAGCAGGTGTTAATTATACTAGTCTTTATAACGTAATTGGAAGTTGTTTGCGGTGTTGACTATGTTTTCTGATGCATTTAGGGTTTTTCACAGAATGCTAACGCTAGATCTACGCTTAATCTATTTATTATAAAACATCTATACTAATATTATAAAGCGGAAGAGTTTGTTTGTTTGTTTGTTTAAACGCGCTAATCTCAGGAACTACTGGTCCGATTTGAAAAAATCTTTTTTTGTTGGATAGCCCATTTATCGAGGAAGGCTATAGGCTATATAACATCAACATATACGACTAATAGGAGCGGAGTAGCGACGAGAAATGTTGCAAAAACGGGGAAAATTTACGCATACGAAGTTGCGCGGGACAGCTAGTTTATTATAAAACACTACACAACAACAGTACCTACCTAGGTATAAATATTTTATATAAGTAAAACAGAATAATAAAATCAATGATAAAGCAGTAGAAGCCGCGGGTTATTACCTATACTAATATTATAAATGCGAAAGTTTGGATGTATGGATGAATGTTTGTTATTCAATTACGTCAAAACGGGTAAATGGATCTGGACGAAATTTGGAACAGAGATAAATTATAGTCTGGAATAGCACATAGGCTTTTATCCCAGAAAAATGTTCCCGTGGGATTAATTTCTTCTCAAAATTTAAAATAAGCGCCGTGGATGCTACTTTAACATAGAAGGCACGGCGAAGTTTTACCATATCTCTTTTATTGATATCTAAGATACAAAGCACGTCATCTTATTAATTCAATCCATTCGGAACATATTCACATATATTCTAACTAAACAGACTAAACATTATCGGAAAGATGTTACTTTTATTCCTGCACAAGGTTAAGGCATAATCTCTTATAATGACTAACCAAACTTTGTGAACTCGAAATAATCTGTTTGACAAATTGTCTCTGCGCTTCCGACAACTAAACGACCTACTCGGTTGTCAACGCATTTACGCACAAATCACAAACACTGTGATAATAATTACTTCTGTCATATTAAAAGTAATTCATACGGATTATGATTACATCTTATTACATAGTAGGTACGTAGTAATTGAGGATACGACGTTTGTGCTCTGTGACAAGCAATTAAGGTACAGTGTCATTAGGAAACTATAAGAGGAAGCGTACCTACTCATTAATTTATGAGACAAGCTGTGAGTAATTTAGGTTTCTAGGGTAACCTGATAAATCAGGAAATTCTGCTGTAACAGAACGTCGAGCATTCGTTTTTGTTAAATTTTCTCGAACCACACTTCGAACATGACGCTCGATGTTATTTTACCACCTGATTAAATAAACCCACGAGCGTTTTAGTGTAACATTTTATCGAGCAAAGACAGGAACGCGGGTGACGGGAGTGTATGCAAGACAGAAAGAAATGTTACAGGTAAATGTTCACTCGCCTTACAGCATTTATTTGTTAAGAAGAGCGTTACATTGCATGGAAATACTTTAAGCACAGATACAGTAAGAATGTTACAATACATTGCATTGCTTTAGCATAATTATGCTCAAGTGTATACTCACACATATACGGTTTAGTTTTCAGACGACGAAATCTTTGAAATTTCCTCTTTAAAACGATGTTCGTGGTGCTAAAATGAAGTGAAATATAGGTCTACCCAAAAGATTAATGTCATCGATTCCATCTGAACAATTTTTAACCAACATTGTTGCTAATAAAAAAAAATCTAAACAATGCAAAATGTGTATCTGATTTTTATAAATCGCAAATACATACCTAATATAGGACCGACCCAAAATCCCAAGGTCCAGTTAAGTCCAGTATCCCTATTTCCCTTGGTCACGGCATAACTAAAAAACGACTTTACCGATTTCATTTATTATTTTTTCTTTAGTTTTCTAATACTCTTGAGAAGGTTCTTACGTAAAAAAAAATAACGAGACAGTACCATGGTAGTACCGAAGTTCACAAGGACAGCTGGTTTACAATAAATAAGTTGATTGTCATTACTAAAATAAAACATGTCATCAAAAACGTGTGCAATATTCAAGAAATTGCAACCATACAAAATCTGCAAAATCTGTGTCTGTGATATACCTACTGATATTTACCAAACTAAGTACAAAATCAGAGCAAGAAATTGTATCAAAATAACAACAAACAAAATTCGTCCAACATTGACTTGACATAAAAACTTTTTTATCAGATGTAAAAGCAAAAAATAGTTGATTTCTTTCTGTGGTCAACCGAAAACCATGGGCGGGCTTTTATTCCACAAGAAGCATCAGTGTCGTGTACCGTTGGCAGTGACCGCGTAACGGGACCCACCCAACGGCCCTACGCTCTGCATTCTATTATGATCAGATTCTTCCGACCTTCTCAAGTTCAAGGGATAATATTGTTATTCAATTTACGTCAAACGGTTGGCAAAGTTGAAGGTAGAATAATAAATTTGTTTAACTTAGGATCGCTTTGAATATTATGCCGAGGATTAGTTTAACTTCTGAAATCTGTTTACAGCAACATGTATGCCGCAATAATTGTCATTTTATAATAATGTGTTTGTATTTAATTACAATAATCTGCCTCTTCTTCCGTGAGATAAGATTTAAATGAATAATATAAGTACTATGACTTGCTGACCCGCGCAACATCGTCTTCGTAAATTTTCCCCGTTTTTGCAACATTTTTCATTGCTGCTCTGCTCCTATTGTTCGTAGCGTGATGGTACATACCTTATAGCCTTCCTCGATAAATGGGCTCTCCAACAGTAAAATATTTTTTCAATTCGACCCAGTAGTTTCTGAGAATATCGCGTTCCAAAAAACAAACAAAGAAACTCTTCAGCATTATTAAATTAGTATAGATATACTTTTTCAGGTAGGTGACTACCTAGTAGGTAAATCTACGCATTTTTGTAGGTAATATTGTGTCCGATTTTTTTTTCAATTTTGCATGGTTCTTGTGGAAGATGTACTTCAGTCGCGAAAACCTAGAGCAGCTAGTATTGAATAACAAGTAAGCATCTGATGTATTGTTTCCGCAGTAGATAAGTGGACATACCTGCGGACGGAGCGTCGTATGTCTTGAGTAATAGTCATGTTGGTAGAAGTTGGTGGGCGAGAGCGGTGGCCGGTATTTCTTATGGCCGTAGCCCATCGTGTCCATGGTGTGCATCTTGACTCACTACACTTGTTCCACTCACACTAACTCAGTTCTGAACTGAACGACTGCGCGTCCTTTCTCAGTTGATGAAAGTTCGACGTCACATATCGCTCGTTTCAATCTGTAACAAAGAAAATTGAGATGAGTTTTATATCTAAAGGTAAAGGTATAGTTTACAAGTTCTCTCCGAAACTTATAGGTCGATTTTCATAACAGTTTGATATGCGAGCAGCTTTGCGGCTACCAGTTAATTATTTACTAACTAATAAATAATTTATTAATAAATGAGAAATTGGAATTCTATCTGCCTGACTGTTTGTGTTCACGCCTGGGACTGATTTTAATAAACAAGTGTAGGTATCGTGATAACCGACAACCCCACTTTAACATAATGTGTGATCTGATCCACAAGCGAAATGAAATTTTCCAAAGAAGTTTCTTAAGTAACGTAGAATAATTTGAAAACCCTCTAGAAAAAGGTTCTGTGCCTTTTACTGGAACGTATCCATGAGCAACATCATTCTATCATCGTTAATTGCGGTTATAAGCAAACTTTCTTTGAGCTATGTGAATTAAGAGTGACTTCTGAGTTGCGACGCACAGGCACATGCTTCGCATTGAAATTGCGGGATGACAACGTCTCATGCATAATCAAGTAACTTGCTATTCTATATTCTTGGAGGAATATTAGTTTAAACTCTAACGTTTTTGTCTACTAACTAAATTAAATAAGTATCATGACTATACAATTATTACTATGTTCATGAGGTGCTTAATTTAAACAGTGGCTGGTAGAATATATCCCAATTTATACATATTATTATAAATTCTTGATGTTTGGATGGATGGATGGTAGTTATTTAATCTCGCCACAACAGGTAATCGTATCTGGTCGAAATTTGGAACAGAGATAGATTATAGTAGCACATAGCCAACACCTAGTTATAAATAAGAAGCGGCAGCAGCCTAAGGCTTAAGGTATCGGACTCGCTATCGTGAGGTCGCTCGTTCGAATTCTACCAATTATACTTACTACAGACGTGAACACACTCGAAATACGAGTTATTTAACTTAGCCAGAGGGGTTAACAAGATTGCTAGCAATGCTGGTAGATCAATTAAATTTGTGAAGCTCTATTCACACATTAGGAGGCCTACTCTAATATAATGAAAATGAAGTTCAGACCAAAAGTGAAGAGGTAGGTAGGTAGAAGTACTAAACAGATCAAGCAACATCAATTTACTCGTCCCCAAAAGTCTTCTACAAGTTCGGACTTTTTGTGCTTCTCTAAAAAATAAACTTCATAAAGTTATGAAAATTTTAATAGGTACTATGAAAATTATTGAATTTCGTTTTAGGGAATAAACAGTATAGTTCCGTTTCCCGGATAATTCGTCAGTTTTTTTTTTGTTCTTGGGTATAAAGAACATAGTTCTTTACAATTAATTACGATCTAGCCTATAAGGCTAATAAGCTTTTTTACTCTAACTTACTTTTAGACGTTTACACTAATTTTATAACTAACAATAATGTCTGTTGCACTTTCTGAGAGTCTGATAACATGAAAACACTTTGTTCTTGTGTAAATTTAAAGCACTGTTACTTTTATTTGTTCACTATAACTACACTAACTCACTGGTTTAGTTCTTTTTAGTCTTTGCACTAAGTCCGTGTGGTCGGTCTTCATCAGTGACTCAAAAAAATATAGGTGCGTTTACCTACGTTTTATATGAACTCCTTCAGAAGCTTCCGTGGTTTTCATAAAAGTTGCATCATCCGTCCACATCTGGCATGCGCACACGGCCAGGGTGAGTGTAGATAGTTTTATGCATGTTTCATTGAGGACGTGGACAATACAAATCACATATGATGTCCAAATTAAACTGTTCTAAAATGTTATTTCTAATGGAGGCATTGTACCTACCTTTTAACATTGCGAACAGCGTTATTGACAGAAGTCTAAGGCATTTAAAATTAATTTATTTTAAATGAACTAAAAACAAAATTCTTCTAACGCTAGTAGTGACAAGGTATCGAAAAATTTAATGCCTGTTCCTTTATTTCACAAGCTTTCACGCCTTAAAAAGCTCGATCTGATAAGGAATAAGTAGGTACACGAAACACGCTATGAATTCTTATACAAGATCAAAAATTTTAAATCGTTTATTTCTTATGCATATCGAATGATACCATAAGCCTATGCTTCCTCAATGGCATAACGGTACCACATCTCTAAACACTTGACTGACTACGTATATATTAAGAGAACACACTTCACACTTAGGAACATTTACATAAAGTCTCGTAGGTAAATATAAGTGCTTCTTAGTATCTACACAAAGTACCAAGAGTGCAGAAAGGAAGGCTTCATATAAAGTGACTGCCTCTGTGGCGCGGTGGGAGTGTATCCGACTGCTACGCATGAGGTCGTGGGTTCGATTCCCACACGGGACACCACTTAGTGTTAACCACAAATTGTTGTTCTGAGTCTGGGTGTACTTTGTGTCCGTGACTTGTATGTTTGTAAAGTCCCCCGCGACACAGGGCTTGTACGCTACTGCGGGAGTCGTCTTTTAAAAAAAAGTGGACTCAAGTATCGCACAAATATCGCTCTATCTATCTATCCTTCCGTACCGCTTCTATTGCATTTCCTCCAACAAAGAGTCATTAAACTTATTCAGAAATAAACCATCTCTAGAACTGATCGGGTTCATTTCTACTCTTTTTGCTCGATCATTTGTTGTTGGAAACACAAGTACGCAATTTACTCTTGCGAGTTTACCATCATCATCATCATCAGCCTATCGTAGTCCACTGCTAGACATAGGCCTCTCCAATTGCACGTCACTTTGTTCTATCCTCGGCTTCTCGCATCCAGCTCCTGCCAGCCGTTTTGCGTAGATCATCACTCCGCCTGGCCTGAGGGCGTCCCAGACTACGTTTGCCGAGACGCGGCCTCCACTCAAGAACTCGTTTACCCCAACGGTTGTCGGTTCTTCGGCTAATATGACCAGCCCACTGCCCTCTCTCGATAACCCTTGCGAGTTAAAAGGAGTAATTAATCCGCTCTTAGTAAAAACCGAGCTTTACTTCTGGTATCTCAGTGTTTTATGGTATCTTGATGTTGTCTCCAATCGAAACGAATTCTAATCGGTCATGTACCCGCTTCCGGTGCTAGCCGCTGTGACGTCACATAACTGTTATGGCGGCAATTTTCTTAATTAAATAATAACGGATATTCTGATAATAATTTAAATATAAATGTTTACATTTTTCAAATTTTTACGACTTGTTATCGTCATCTAACAATGTGTTAACCTTATTTATAGACTACTTTTTATATATTTCTTATATGAATGTGACTTTAAGTCGTAAATGAAAGATTTTTACGACATAAGTATACGAAAATATGCGTAACAACGCAATTTATTTGACTTAAACCTGGAATGTTTATATTTTAATACTCCTACACATCAATATTTAAATATGGGACATCATTGCAACGGAACAACGCTTCGGGATGTATTATACCTTTATACCATAGTAGGGAAAAATATAATATATCTGACTTCAAACGCCTATGTTATCATACCTACTTAGGTACTCATAAGTTCTGCCTAAAACATCGTGACTATGTGTAAAAATAGGTAAAAAACCATACATTACCCGGGCTTAACCTTCCAACGGGCGAGTATCCTTAGAAAACTTCTCCCGGGAAAAGGTACCAATGAAATACCGCCTACTCATGTCATTATTAGGTACAGATTGTTTAGAAAAAGAATCTTTTACTGTTATTGCCTTTGGTTAGATTCGTATTTTTTAGGCTGTAATATGGTATTCGTACTCCTGGGATAAAATAAAGTTTTGACAGTTCTCACGCATTGGACGGGCGATGCATATTTTTTCGTTGCCTAAAGGTTTTTTCACAATGTCTAAATATTTGGCCTTATCTCATGGCCAGACATTACACTGACCAATTGTTCCAATATCGAGACTACGGTTCGACGAATATTATTACAGTATATTTTTTCCTTGATGATCAGTCATAATTCAAAAGTTCACACAGTAAGTCTTTAAACAAAAAGTAGCGATGTTGAAATTAATTGTTGATTTATATCAGGAAGTCGGACACATACTTCACGTGTGTTCCCTGGCTAATCTAACTTAAGATTAAATGTACAAAAAACAAAGACTGATATGGCAGTTTTTATAATGGGCAGTCGTTCGTGACATCACTGCTCACCTAAGGCTGTATACAATAATTTTATTAAAAAAACCTGTAAAAAAAACGTTTATAATAACTATTCAATAGTGGAGTCCCAAATTGGTCACAAAAATGCTCTTAATATTTTAGGGACTGTTTCTAATACAATACAGAGCTATTTTTTAATACCTAACAGAAACTACGGCTCTCAACTCGTCATAGTTACTCACAAAGCGTGTGAATATTGTATCTGATAAATATTCATAGACATATTAAATGCTATACAAGTATATATCTACTGGTAACCTGTTTACCTTAAGAGTAAAAATAAGAATACAATTGACTATTAGACGTCCATTCCAGTACCTATCAATAGAACAATTATTTGACCATTTTTTAAAACATATTTATGGCGTCTATACAAATATTAAAAAGAGGTGGTGTGTGTGTTTGTGATGTTTTGAGTTTGTGACATTATAGGGGGCAATCTCTAGATTGATTAAACCGATTTTGAAAATACTTTTATCAAAAGAAAGCCACGTTATTTGTCAGTGTCATAGAGGAGAGGGGCGCATCATTGAAAAATGTTGCAAAACCGGGCAAGAGCATGTCAGGCCACGCACAATGTAGGGTTCCGTAGTCACGCCCCCCCCCCCCTCCATCCGAAGAATGCGGCTTATGAACACATCCTCAATATACATATCCTCTAAACCGTCCATCAAAATGGCGCTAATTACCACGACCGTCACCGTACATCTGTCAAATTGACGTCAAACGTCGGCCGGGAAGGATACGAACGATATATCTTTAGAATTATGTATTAAACCTATTTAAATATATATATAAAATTGTTCGTTGATAAATAAGCTATGAGAAAATTGTTTTTCAAGATTATATTCTTTTACTTTCTCAGCGTAAGTTGCGACGAAGTTGCGCGGGTCAGCTAGTGCTATATGAGATCATAGTTTTTACTATTGATTTAATAACCTCATCACGACAGATCTCTAGCTGTCATAATGCTACCACATAGCTACTATGACTATGACCGCCAATCTGAGATAGTATCTCACACTAGATAACTATAACGCCCTTAAATATTTCGCGGCACGTCGTTGTTACACTTATTCTACATTAACACGTATACATTGCTCAAGTTAGACCTCAGACCTTGCTCGGCATGGCCGCAAGTGAGTCACCATGCTATGCTGCTATGGGCATCGTGGGAACCGCCTTATCAGAACCTCTTGTAAAGATCGAGCAAAACAATTATGAATAAGTTCTACGCGGTCTTTATCTAATCAGAGTATCCTTTTGTATTGAATAATGTAGGGGTTCTTAGTGTATATTCTACGGTATAATTATTATATTATTCTTGGGTTGAGTATACAATGGAAACGGTTAAATTACTTAGAATAATACAATAATGCTCATTTAATGTAAGAATGTATTATTAGACCCTAGATCCTGATTGTTTATATAATCCCAACCAAACTCCATTGGCGTACCTAGAGGTATTGTATTGATTTTAATGACCATTAGATTATACATTTTGCTTGCGTTTCACATTACTTATCATAAAAGGTTCCCCTTTCATAGGTACAATATGAGCAACAATGTTTTAAAAAAGATACTACACAAATATTTAAATCCTGCTAAAAAGAGAATGTTGACGAGTAACGTGTAAAAAAAGGTATGGTCAAATTTCATCAGTGGACGATATATATTATCAGTATGGCACCTACCATGATGCCATTTATATAAGACTAGCTGACCCGCGCAACTTCGTATGCGTCCATTTTTTCCCGTTTTTGCAACATTTTCCATTGCTGCTCCGCTCCTATTGGTCGTAGCGTGATGATATTTAGCCTATAGCCTTCCTCGATAAATGGGCTACCCAACAGAAAAAGATTTTTTCAATTCGGACCAGTAGTTCCTGTGATTAGCGCGTTTAAACAAACAAACAAACTCTTCAGCTTTATAATATTAGTATAAATGACATTATTATTACATGTTAAAACGTTTTCTTTTTGTTAAAATTCAATAGCAAAACCGATGCAAAATTCAGTTGGATTATTATAGCATAGAACTTTTTATGTCATTATTACTTCTTTTATTCGATAACTTTTTTATTGATAAATAAACAAATGAAAAAAACATGAATGTAAGTTATTTTTATAAGCTTCGTTATGTCACATTACGACCCTTGAATTTGACAACACCTTTCAGTTATAACTTGTATACATTTTTATCAATTAATAAAACAAATAAGTTGATACAAGCTGCGTAGTGTTGGTAAACAGAATGCAAGTTCAATGTATCGCTACCGAGAGACCTCAGCACGGCCCAATGTCAATGTCACCTTTCCACTGCGTCAAGTGTCGGGGCCGGCTCACCGCGGCGCGGGCGCACACTCCACCGCCGAGACCTGCGTGCGGTGCTCCGTTCAACAACATCGAACAGGAAACATTTATGCTAATCATAAACTCAAATTTAGAAATTCCTTGAAAACAAACATGTTTTTAAGAATATTTTGAGTCATTGTATTCGAACAGAATTCCTCAAATCACCGATTTACTTTGCATGAATTACAATGCAACACGACGTGTTTCAATTGTAGTTAAAAGGCATTCGCAAGGTAGTTATGGGAACTATTAACAAAACAGTAAGGCCCGTTTTGGACAAAAGTGTATTTTAGTTATTTTCATGCAAAACAGCGAAATGTTGTCTTAGGCAAGAACCTGTGATCCCGCATAACGTTATCCATAACACAGTTGTTTCAAACCAGTCAAAATTCTAAGAATGAGATACTGGATCTTAAATGTCCTAAGCTTTATAATTTTACTGCTTTCTTTCTGAATATTTTGTATGTCAGAATTATTTAAATAGTTGTATAAAATGTGGGTGAGGTAACGCGAATCGCAGTGGAATTCGGCCGAGTACGGTATATGTCATGCGCGAGCTTACAAGAAGGAGATAACACAACGAGTCGTGCTGATACATTATACAACAAGCTTTAATCACTTTTGTTTCGTGTTTATTAATGAGCACTTTAAAGTTTTTTTAACTTTGTGGGAACCTCACATACAAGATGTGCAGCATGGCACCCGTCATTCTGAAAATGTCTGCTTCGGGTCTAAGAAACTTTATTCTCATAAAGAATAACATTCACTTACATGAGAATTTAACTAAAAATACACTTTTTAATAATTACCGAGCGACATAATCAAATGACACACAAATCAAACAAACATTTGAACGTAACTCAATAAACACGGAAAGATAGGTAGATGTGAATAAGTTAACCTACCTAACATGGCGAAAATTAGACAACCGGCCAAACCGACCTTATTGACCGTTCTGTCATATGTACCTACCTACCCTTTAAGCAATTATAAAACTAGATCTACAAGCATATTTAATAGATATTATGATTCTCTACATCATTCACGCAAAGAGTGCCTACCAATTCATATAAAACACATTTAAAACGTAATCGACTAATATTAGAGTAAAGTAATTCTCTGAATTCATTTCTTAAGAAAAACAAATTGCATCATTTAAGGTATTATCTACAACACCCATTTGAAAATATCCTGAGAACTTTTTCACTAGGTATATAAATAAAAATCTGTATATCAGGATAGAGTTCTTTAAACTTAGCTAATGAAGTCCAATAAAAATAATGATGATTGCGGCTATAATCTTTAAACGCAATCAATGTTGTTTGTAACTATTTTTGTTTTTAAATTCATCTAAAAGTAAACCTATATTCAGTTTCCAATCTTTGCATCGAAACCGTCGAATTTATTGTATGATACATCTATAAACGAAAAGTAATTGTAACGGCCAAATGATATTAATACAATTTTTCACAATGTGCCTACGAAGCTAAAATTCTTTGACATATCTTCGCTTTTTCCTTTGGAAAAACTATGTTCTACTATAACCACAAATGGTATCCGGTCATACTGTGTTGATGACCAATAACAAAAGGAAGGAAATGTTCTTAATTAGTCACTTACCTTTTTTCTTTTTGTTCGATATTCAAGGACTCTAGCTGGCGATAGACAACGCTTCAATGACTCAAACCATTTAAACAGTTACAATGATGGAACAGTTTGTTCTTACATTCCAAGTAAATTCTTTACAATTAGGACAAAACCCATATATTCGTAGATATATATTGTAATTAAATATATTTCTCAATAAAACATAAAATAAGTTATCTGCCTTCAGCCTAGTTCTACCCATTATACTACCGACGTGAACCCACCCCTAACACAAGCCTTTGAGCTTAACAGGAGGGGTTAACAAGATTGCTATTAATGTGGGACTCAATCCCACATTGCTAGTTATCTTTATAAAAAAAAAACCTGCACAAAAATTCCTAGCGTTCCGATGTTTAATAAGACTTTGACCTATTGTCCAAATTAGTTACAGTATAATCACCAGTAGTCTGCAATGCATAAATTGTATAACCGATGATATTTTATTACGTATATTATGGTAGTTCACACTTATTATGTATTAATGAGTGATATGAGCATTTCCTGCTGCGAAGATGCTGAGCGTCGTGACGTGCACCGGGCGTCCTCTCATATACCAGGAGGAACCGTGACCTCGTGTGACGTCATAACCAATTTAAATATTAACGTTTACCGTGCAGTTGCGTTTTGTTATCTAATAGTTAGGCACGACCGAAACGACTACCTATCAAATAAACGCATCAAAGCTCATGAGTAAATTAATTTGATCGGTAATATTATTATTGTTCTTAATAAAACCAGTCGATTATAAAATTAAATTTTAAATAAAAACCACTTTTTAAATCAAGCTCTATGCTGTAATTAATAGCTTAGCTCAGTAGCAAAAATACGTGTGGGAATTTTTACGATTAGGTCCTCTTACATATTACGCAATGTAATTAGTTTCGCCGGAAATTACATTGCGTGTGTAAGTAACACTACTACTCTCGACTCATCATATTACATATCAAACAGAAGTTAAGAGGACATATTATTGTTAAAAAAGCAAAAGGAAATACTAAAACGAATTGTGAAATATAAAGACTAATTGCAATTAGCTTTCTCACAACTTCTAACTATATTCGTATTCCCGATAAAAAATCTTTCTGAAAATGTTATCGAGCAAAGCCGGCATAGACATTTATAAATTTGGACATTTTTATCTGTTATACTGTGTTACTACTCTGTTATGTAGTATACCTACCTATACAGTTAAAGAACTAATATTTAACTAATTTTCATTAAACACTAGAAATAATGTAGATTAACACATGGCATACGGAAATATGCATTCTGTTTGTAATGACAAGGCATGCGTTCAGCCACACCGTCGTTCTCTATCGACTAATGAAAACGAACATCGTGGCATGCGGTTTAAATACTCAACATGTCTCTTTACTAACAACTAATGAAGCAATTCACCAAATGAACTATTGAATAGGCATAACTTTCCAGCAACTGTACTCAAGTATTCGGGTTAAGTTAATTCATTATTAGGTACTCACAACTATCCATTTACATGCAGAAATGATCTGAATACTATTAATTAATACACTACTCATAATTCACGGTCAAGAGATCGCCTTCATCCGACAATAGCGAGTTATGCTGAAGCCTATTTTTAACGGTCGATAGATAATCTGCAAACGATTGATGGTGTAACGGTTATGTAGCCTGATTTATTGAGAAGCATAAAGCATACGTAAACCGCAAGCTTTTCACTATTTTGTATTTAGGTTTTTGGGTCTTTATCATATCAAATTTGATGGAGGCAAACAGTTGTTACAAATGTACGTCTATGATTTGTTTATGACATATGAATGGAAAGTGATTTAGTGTTGCCATTTTACCAAGCATTTGCATAAATGAGAGATAGCTATTACAGTCACCATAAAAGGTGATGCCCATTACACATAATAGATGCAGTTGTATACCATAATATCAATACTGCAGAGAAAAATGTAATTTATCATCTTAAGATGAGCCTTCACGATTTCTTTAAAAACAATTTTTAATACTTTAACTCTTATTCAATAATGTGAATGTTGTCTTTTCTAAAGCCATTTTGAGCATGATAAGATCTAAACCATGCAATAGTGTATGAATGTTATATTTATGATACATAGAAGTCTCTATTGCTATTCTGTGATTCCGACTAAACCCTACTTTCATGGCATTGTCAGCGGGCACGTAATTGTCGCTGACGCGACGATAATGTCTGACACTGTTGCAAGAAGTGCGTGACGCGCTACCAAAGTAACTGTACTATGTAGAAGGTACCTTACCGTTTGTATTATGATCACACGTAAAACACATTATCAAGTATATTTATTGTGATACTGTACTTTTGTAAGCGGAGTTCCATATCAAATTTAGAAGTTACCTAATACAGAAACATCGAAAAGAGATCGCTTCCTTTAAGATTTTTTCTTTTATCACCAGTTCACAATGATAACTACCTACATATTAATAAAATAACGTATTGTTATTAAATGATTATTTAAATATAAATAAAAGTAATATAATATTTATTTAAATTTAAATTAATTTAATTATTTTCGCTAAAGTTATACGCATATTTTCCGTCACTATTCTGTTTCAGTTCAATGACTCTCTGACATGCATTTTATAGATGAAAAACCGGGCAAGTGCATGTCGTCTCATGCACAATGCAAGGTTCCATAGCTACCCAGTACAACCAGCGCTATGGTATGGTAGGTAAATATTTTTAAAATAATCACATCCCCACATGTAGGGCTCCAAAACAAAAACCTTTTTTTTCAGGATTTTATTTTGCCACGTTGTCAGCGTAAATAATTTGTATATCCATGCAAAATAACAACTTTCTAGTACTAACAGTTTCTGAGCTACTGCTGATGCGGAAGGACAGACTTGGCGAAACTATAAGGGTTCCGTTTTGCCGTTTTGGCTACAGAACCCTAAAAATGTAGGCAAATGTT
This sequence comes from Herminia tarsipennalis, assembly GCA_945859575.2. Classification (NCBI taxonomy): domain Eukaryota; kingdom Metazoa; phylum Arthropoda; class Insecta; order Lepidoptera; family Erebidae; genus Herminia; species Herminia tarsipennalis. Next base: position 12,598,265 of record OX243836.2, on the reverse strand, counting down.
ATGAAAATTGTTTCTGGCAAAATCTGACCTGAAGAGCAGTAATCAAAAATTTCTACGCTTCCCCAGTAATAGGTAGGAGATTGTTTGTAGAGTAGGGTTGAAATAACACTGACACTCGCTTCACTGGGATGTGTTGGCGAATTGATCGTTCAAAACCTGTACTCACCCACTATTTTCTTTTTTTTATTATGTTTTATCGATGATGAGGTTCTCCAGTAAATCAGAAATAACTATATATTACTTATTGGTGAGCAGGTGCTTCCTGTCCATTACAAAGCTATACCTACTATAAGCGTAATTTTCGACATAATTTTTATTTGAGGGAAACAAACAATTTAGAAACATACAAAAAAAAAAACAAAATTTGTAATAAACGAAATATGTGAAGTCACATTGTAAGTAATAAAACAAACTGGTTCACATAAGATTGCATTCTGGTTGACATTTACATATTATCGCATGTCGGTAACACCGCGTGTAACAGTGACTTACCGCTACGTAGCGCTCTATGTGACACTACATTCCGTAATGTGCAGGTAAATACTTGTACTTACTGCTTAGACCAATGTGTAAGCAGTCTTCAAATGTAGGTACCTCTAACATTACTTTCTTAAACATTCATCTTCTAGGGGTACCTATTTATGAGATTTTTTGAATCAAAGTATTAATCTATACTAATATTATAAAGCTGAAGAGTTTGTTTGTTTGTATGAACGCGGTAATAACAGGAACTACTGATTCCAATTGAAAAATTCTGATTGACCGTTAGATAGCGCATTTATCGAGGAAGGCTATAGGCTATATAACATCAATAGGAGCGGAGCAGCAATGAAAAATGTTGCAAAAACGGGGAAAATTGGCGCATACGAAGTTGCGCGTGTCAGCTAGTGTAAAATAAAAATGTTTCTATCTACTGATTTTGGCAAACGGTGACCTATTCAAAGCCGAATAAAACAAAGCTGAATTTTATAAATTTGATAAAGCTAAAAAAAAATGAGGGTGATAAGCAGAACTCACGTGGAAACAGCGGTCTACAGCCAGCTTGTGATAAAACATGAGTGCATGTATATAAATGCATCACCTTACAGATAGCAACTCGGGCCCTTGCGATTAGCACATGACTCAATAAGTGCTCAGGACCAATAGAGGTATGGATATGACAAACCTAGGAGTATGCTACCTCTATTTGTCCGAACCACTTATACCTACAGTTTGTTGGGAGTATACTTAGTGCCTATACCTACCAAGTTTAGTTATTCATTAAGCATACTAGTTGCTTTGTTAGGTCCATTCCTTTATTTGTCTTACTCACTTGTATAGTCTTGTTTCTTATTAAGCCAAGTTCTTAACCACCAGTTTATACATCACCGACTGATCGATTCAAGCGTGATTGCGTTTATTTTAAACATTATTTTCTTCATTGACTTTTTATTAAAAATAATAAAAAATGAAGACAAACTAATAAAAAACAGAAAATATTATGGACGTCTGTCGTATTATGACAAGTAAAATAATTTTATAGAGAGCTATTAATAATCTTTCATTGGACAACGTGAAAGCCTCAGGCAGTTTATCAAACAACCTAAATAACAAAAAGATTTTAATACTTCAGTCGCAAAATATGAGCGTTGGTGTAACAATATTTTGGACAAACCCACGCCTGTTTATGAATTTCTGTTCGATTAAGTGGTTAAGTCAATAATGTATTTAATAATCGTAGCTCTGAACTATTCTATACGGAGCAACAGGTTAGTGTCAAACTGTCCTCCCATCGCTCAACTGCCTCGTTGTTAGACAGGGTTGTCAGTAATGAAAATTTATACGACAAGCTAGCGGACATCTTGACTTGAATGATTTCCTTACGTGTTTTAATATCTCTTTTACCTACTGCATAATTATAATTTTTTATACTCATTTTCAAAATTATTAACTTTGAACACCATTTAGATGATACTAATCTACACTGACCCATTGTATTTAGAGATATTTAGAATGCTTTAAATCTGGACCTTCACTACTAATTATGACGATTGACAACCCTAAAATGTAGACCATCATTTATTTTTTATTAACCATAGCCAAATAATTATTATATTATTCGTAGGTACTCGCAAAAAATGTACCCGCACCTCAATTTTTTGTAACTCTAAAATTCGTCACGAATAACAGACACATGTAGATTAGTTACGCTAAAATAGTTATACTGGCATGTGCTTGTTAAGTTACACGTTTGAGATCTTTGCAGATTTTAAAATTGGCGGCCAGAAGAAACAGTAGTGACCCCTCAAAACACTGGAACATTGAATCTGAACACTCTACCTTTTTTTTAAGTGGAAAGAAAAACCAAATTTGGTTGAAACTATAAATTAATCAGAACCTAATTGATATAGCAGTTACTTCAGAATGTTAGGCGGAAATAGGTACATAACCATATTAGGCAGACGTTTCATTTTATTTGTTTTTAATTTAGAAACACCATTCAAATCTATCGCCGTGCTTCTAGTAGATGCTTACAATTAAAGCTCCCAAGCTAGTCATTCCAAAAGCATAATAGATGGATGTATGATGTATTTATATAATGTATGATACACAGGTAGCTTTCCCCCGCGGTTCCCTTTGAAAATCAATCTTGAATAACGTATCAAAATTTGAGCCCAATCGGTGTAGAATTTTTAGAGTTTTTGAACCGTAACAGCTAAAGCACATCTCCATGTACATATTTTACATTACTTACCTGTTTAAAAGTAATGTTAAGGATTTTATAGCCGTAAATGAAAAAGGAACCCCCATGGCAGAGAAAACATAAGAAGCATCCCACTCGAACGATGGCAGAGCTATCGTATTTAAGAACACGTCTCGCATTTGAATAGCAAACGAAATATCCCGTTACACAACCTTTGAATCGAGGGAATATCTAATCGAACTTGTGTAGAATACGTTGAATACACGATGTATTGAATGATATTCGTACTATTGTACATATTTTTTATTAGAAAAATAATTAGTTTTTCAAAAAATTGATCCATTAAGGGCTGCTAGCGCGGTATCGGGTTCAATGTGTTTATTAATTTTTAGAATTTAAATTAACTTTTATTAAATTTCTCATCTAAAGCAAAAGCAATTGGAACACAGCTTACCTATTCTGCAAACATACCTAGGTATGTTATTTCAAAAACACATATAAACCTAGACTAAAAACACATATAAAATGTGTATTTAAAATTTCATAATGGTTACAGGTAAAGCTTTTTTCAGATTTGTGATATCATAAATAAATTTTAAAAGGCAAGTACCACAAAGGTCTATAGTACTAAAAATTCTCTTCATACACTTGATACACTATTGTATCCTTAAAGGTGATAAAGAAATAGGTACACGATTATTTTTCACTGGTACGTGAAAATGAAATTGTATTCTTTTTAGAAAAGGGAACACGATACTCTCTCCCTAATAATACAATAAATACCATCAAGGTATTGTTATATGATTATGTAATAGCTTCCGAAAAATGTTTCTCAGCTAGATATCTGCTGCTTATTTCTAAGTACAAATTTATATAGTACCTATACAAAGTTATCTGATACAATAAAGCTACGAAGTGAATTTTCCTCAAGACAACATCGACCTATTATTACGGCGTAGTCTAAGCCTATAAACGAGTACTACTCTACAGCTACTAGACTTATTGTTTACTATAATTACTCTGTAACTAAAACCGTATTGTTAGAAAGTGATTAAATATAAGATGACCAAATTTATTAATCACTCCCACAACCCGTTTTCGACACTAATTGAATAACTGTATAGATAATTTTATTAATGACACTTTGAATTGACAGGCGATGCAAATTGACGTGTAAAGATGTAAATAACTGTTCATATTGACAACCATCACGACAACTACTTCGTCATGATTTAAAAATAAGGAAACTTAACTTCTTATAAATATACATGTAATTTGTACAAAATTACCTGCGGCAACCTTGTATCATTGTCTTCATTAACTGTTGTTAAACTCGTAATTTCAGGCTTATTATCCGGTAATATATTAGAATATTTATCCTGGTACTTATAATACAAAATTTGATGCGTCTCTTTATTTTGATTGCTCATGGTCTTGTTATAGAGAACCACAGATCGTAGGATAGGTTTTAATATTTCTGAAACAGTTTTGTATAAGTGTCTCAGGTATATTATATACGTTCTTTTCTGGCAACCTACTTTACTAAATGGTATTCTTATTCAGAAGCTCTTTTCATTTATAAATGTTCTAAGACGGATACCTTGGTCTAAAGATCACATAGAGAATGTTAATTAAAATTCTATCAACGTAAGCTAGTGCCTCCTGTAATAATAGTATCTGGATGACTGAGCTTTATCGATATTTTTTATTAAACGACGTTTTCTAAAAATTAATCCTAACTATATCGATTTATCGCCCACGAAACCCCCTGTATACAAAATTTCATGAAAATCGTTGGAGCCGTTGCCGAGATTCCCATTATATATATACAAGGATTGCTTGTTTAAAGGTATTCGATTATTAAAAAAAAAAAAAGTGTTATTTTTAATTTACACTGTTATTTATGGAACTTATATAAATACATGACACGAATATTAATAAAAACCCAGCAAGCCTAGCAAGTATAATTTTGATTAATGTCTAAATGTACAACAAATATTACTTAAGGCAAAATATAGTTCATCGTCACCACTTTAAAAGCTAAAGATTAACATATAACACAAGTTTGGTTAACAATTGACAGTAGGAACCTACTAGTTCGATTGAAAAATAAGTAAAAGTGCAACTCGCATAACTGTGCAAAATGAGACGTCGTTGATGTCTTTTTAAGGAACAACATGTGTGCTACGAAGTTTAATAATTATGAGTATTTTATTCAAATTGTGTACATCGTTATCAATTATTTATGGATTTTAGTAGTAATAGTACTATTGTTTATTTGACAAGATATATTGTTTATTGTATACATTATAAGTAAAAGTAAATTTTATTTATGTCTACGAGTATCTACTTATCATTATTTTTTTGACATCTTTACTCATGCAATTAAATACTATATTAAAGTTTATTTATCTATTAAAGTTATCTTTTTATATATACACGCGTATAAATTACTATTTAGATATTTGTTTCCAAGGATTCACACGTAACTTAACTGTATCGAGTGTAACTGTAAAAATATATTTACCTCTTATTCGACCCCAAAAAGAACACAGCACGTTCAGGACGAATAGTTTCAAACAGAACGTCTCAACAAACACTCCACACACTTGGACAAAGTCTGTCTATTATCTGTTAGTTAAAACAACTGTGTACAAAATAGTCTGTATTCAATAATTCGTTCGAAATTCAAAGCGGCATGAAGCATCTGCGCGCGCACCCGCGCACCTTTACGAGCTCTTCGGATGTGCGTCCGCGCTGCACTTGAACGTTGAACTGGCGCGCCAACCCGACCGCGGACAGACGCTCGCGCCGCACTCGCAGTTCCGCGCTAACAACACACTACTCAACTCCAACGGTTCACACCATAACATGTACGGTAGACCAAAGTAATTGTAGCGCAAAATATGAACGTGAGCAATGGATTCCAAACCGCAGAAGCATTTTGGAAACTGTTGTGGTGAGCCGCCTTCGAGCGAGATAGCTTAATTGATCGCCGAAGATCGCTATCTTAGTTGTAACGTTACCGTAGTTGTTTCTTATAGATATGCACTAATTATCATCGTTCTACAAAGATAATGGCCGTAACAAACCACAAATCGATGAGTGAATCAGCATTTGTGCAGAGCGCAGACAGTCAGCACTGTGCCGCGTTGACACTAACATTACTAACCTGTCGAGTTGCGAATGGACTCTGTCTCGTTTATCGGATAGAAGCTTCCGATCAAGAATGTTTTGCTCACTTTTTGTGCTCCCAAGACGTCTCACCAGTTAAGATAATTAACAAATAATTACAGCTTACAAAGATAAACTGTCCCCGACTTGAATTAATTCCCACAGGAATCAAATTAAAAGCTTATGTATCTAGATGCGTTCCTCCTTATCTATATTCTATACTTATATTTTAAAGAGGTTTTGAGTGAAACAGTTTGTGAATTTTTGAGATTGTAGGGTAATGTCTGAATCTACTTAACCGATTTTGAATATTCTTTTACCAATTTAAAGCCACGTTATTTGTGAGTGTCATAGACTATATAAAATCACGCTACGAACAATAGAAGCGGAGCATCAATAAAACATTTTGCAAAAAGGAGGGAAAATGTGGCAAACGAAGTTGCGCGTTCAAAAAACAAAATTAAATACATATTTTGAAAAAAAAACCACAACGAACGCATACTTTGTAATAGGCAAAGTTTAAAATAAAATTTTAGACCCCCCGATCAATAAGAGGTAAGTAGTATGAAGAAAATTCGTCGGGGGCTGCCAAACGCTCCTCTGAAATTAACTAAAATATTTCAGTGCGTGTCAAGGCAGGAGTTTGGCAGCCCATTCACATTTTTCAGACATTCATTCTTGTGGCTCACTCTGATGTATTAAACATTTATAACATCAATTTAAGAACTGTTGCTTATAAACACTAATCCTTTATTGACAATTTTGTTTTTTTTTTTATCGAGTTAGCATCATAAAATATGTCTATGAACCATCGCAGACAAATTACATACCCTTTACAAAAAACCGCATCTGAATCGGAAGAACCGTTATTGAGATAAATGGCAACATTCGAGTGCACACACAAACAATCTCTCACCCCAAACGCATATCACCTTCTCCGTTCTGTCGTAGGTATAATACGTTATCAACAGCATTATCTAAAGCGAATGTTTTATTTGTCTTTGTTTACCATTCTATTTTCAAAAGGGAATAGAAGAAGACAAATCTTTCGCCTTCTCTACCAAAATTGCTGCTAGGGACGGGTCTCCCCAGTAGAACTTACTTATTATAGATCCTTCAGATAGTTGCCATAATCGCCAGGCATGGCAAGCGGTAAAGAAAATAGTATTATTATTAAGGGAGGTTTATATTAATTGATATAATTCAATCAATCAATCAATGAGCCCTCCATCCTGAACTTCCGTCTGTTTTGAAGTGTTTGTTTTCCTCTTTTAGAGGATATCTCTAAGTTTAGTGTGCCTTTTGGTAAAGGCCTCTTCTTGCTTTTCCATTGTGTTCTATCTCTGGCTACCCTTCTCCAGTAAGGGCCCTCTGTAAGCTTCAACTCATTTTCCCATCTCTTAAGTTGTATTCTTAAATCTTAATTGACTTAATTAATAATTAAACAATTATGTTACGATTAATTATTCATAAATTTATCGCGGCGGATGTGTGTATGACTGTTGAGCAAGAGGTCGTGAGTTCGATTCCCACATGGGACACCACTTTGTGTGATTCTCAAATTCTTGTTCCGAGTCTAGGTATATTTTGTGAAATATGTAGTATGTACTTTAAAAACATTCAATTCACAGAGAATTGAATGTTTTTAAAGTCCTCCGCGCCACAGGGCGTGTAACCTACTGCGGAATTAGTCTTTACAAAAAATATCTTTACTATTTCAAGATGCCTTATCAAAGATCCACAGAATAGCAATAAGTGTACATTGTACAAGGTCTCAATAAGCAAAAAACACATATGAATAATATTCATTAAGTTAAATTAGTTTGGAATACAATAACGACTTGAACGACGGTGAACTCATATAATTATATGCTGAAATACTGACTTTCCGTTAACAATCAACAAGCTGTGAAACAGCAGGCAAGTAATAGATAGACTCATCTTATTAAACGATCATATTACTTGGTTTCCTCAGAGTGAAGTACACATAATCTCCTTTTTTTCAAAATAAAGCAACTCTTGAATAGAGTAACAACAAGCCCTGTGTCACAGAGAACTTTACAAACGTAGATACAACGCAATGTACCCTTATCCTCCAAACAATAATTTGCGAATCCTACAAAGTCGTGTCAACCCAAAATCTCATAAGCAGCAGCCGTATACACTCTACTGTGCCCCCGTGACAGATTTCAAATTATGGACATACCCACGGTCATTTTACATGGGAGAGGAGGAGGTTAACATAGTCAATTTAATCAACACCGATCCAAAAGTATACACTGTGTATACCTACTTTTATAAATTTCTTGGGGGGGTTTCTAGGTCCTTGTTTATTAATAAGTAAAAAGTAACACATGTATATAATTTTTAAGTGCTCCCTTTTAGGTAGATGTGTGTTTTCAAATATCTTTATTGTTGTTTTCTAAAAATAGCAATACCAATAACTATAAGTATTAAATTCGATAAAGGATAACCACAAAATGAATCCTAAAATATAGATGATTCATTACCAGATATCATTGATATTCTATTTACTGCCTAATTAGAATAAAGGCGATTTTCTTACTTCATCATCATCATCATCAGCTTATCGCAGTCCACTGCTGGACATAGGCCTCTCCAATTGCACGGCACTTTGTTCTATCCTCGGCTTACTGACTTACATATATAACTAAAAATAAGTTGTACAGGTAAGTTGTACATATACTTAAATAAAAGTCATAAAGAATGAATAGGCACTCTGAACCTCAATACAATCATGAAATATAACATTTTAAATTCTTCAGATCCTTATTGTAACTACAGATATTACTAAATGATAAAGAAAATATTTTGAACGCGATCATGGAGCAGTGGTCACGAAGGCATAAATCTTGTAATTGAAAAATAAGGCGAGATGTTTTTAGTAGCTATAAGCAAGGAAAGTCGTGGTAGTAAAGCCAGTATAATAGCGACATCCTGTGCGTGTCCTAGGCAGCGAGTGGTCGCCGCGACCGGGCATCGAACCCTGGACGCTGCCCGCACAGGCGCTTGCGCATAAACAACCACGCACACAGACACACCATGATCACGACTTAAAAATACCAATAAAATGATATTGGCAACGATCCTTAGCATTACCGTGAGCTCTGAAGATGTTACTACAAAGAACAATGACCTGATGTACTGCACCTACCTTTGTTATTATAAAACATGTTTTCTTGTTAGGTACTTAAAACACTAATATCTCATATTCCATAAAAGTACTTATGGATAATTTTGTCATTTAATAAAAGTGAGTTGCTATAAAAATATAACGAGTATTTTTAGATACAAATGGTTGTTAATTCCGTTTGAACCTCTAAATGGATGTGTTTGAGATTGAACTCACAGAATATTCAACCAACCAATAATGAAAGATAAAAAAATACTTAACACTGGCAACGTTCTACGAGTAATATATGTACCTATTTATAGATAATACTCGTTTTTGCTTGGAGGTCTACTATATAAATCATGCAAAGCTCAAAGCTGCAAGCAAAAGCGGTAACTATCACATTAAAAAACAGTCTTGCCCTAAGCTTCAAAATACTTTCCCACCCATTTTATTATAATCAAGATTGAACCCAGCACTTCAGCGATTAGCCCGTTCAAACAAACACAAACTAACTTCAGTTTTTTTCTTCATTAGTATAGATCATAAGATTCGATTAAGGAAAAAACAATTGCAGCGATTAAAAAAATAACAAGTAACAGTGCACGTCGTACCTAAGTCGTTGAGGTCTTGCATTTGAACGTTTATTTTCCTTACAGTGCGGGTGTAACATCACATAAAACATGGTGGCTTCAGACCCTTATAAAACACAATTTTACGCTTCCCTTCAATAAAACAGTCTTTGTTATATTGCAAGTTTATTCTTTTAAGTTTCTGAGAACTAACATTGATCGTAATATAACTTAACAGCTAGATAAATACAACAATAATAGGACAGTAGAAGTGAAGACTCGACTCAAAGAGAACTTTGAACTCAAGTTCTGTCAAATCAAGTCTAACATCTTCTTTACCTAGACTACAAATACCTACTTAATCTATGATGGACATTTGAGCACGGGTTTTCTTTCAGTCTAATTTTTAAACTAGAATTTTAATCTAGGGTAACAAAGACATTTCATAATTTACATACCTACTAATAAAGTAGTTACACATAAACACGCTCACTCTTTGACGTTATTTTTAACCCCTTTAAGGTTGAATTTCTGAAAATAGTCTTAGCTAACGTATAAACTGTAGGTAATTTATACCAAAATTCAGTTCAGTGGTTTTCAAAATTTCGTGTTGCGTCAGTGAGACAATGACAAAATAAATTTACAATTTCGTGAAGAACTTTTTTTTTTTTCGTCCGTATACCGTCATCGTCAATTATAATTATGAATCTCATTCATTTATGATCCTTCGTGATATTACAAACCGTCGAAAAATTGTGTACTGCCATATCTCACGCGCTGATTGAATATCAAGTACCTCGCCGGGTACCTAACTAGTTACACTTTTCTTCTACCGTCAACACCATCAGGAATATTTTACAATTTCATAATTAAAAATATATGCAAATTAAATGATTTACCACAGTTTACAATAATAGGTCAGTTTATAATATCTCGAGAAAGATTATAAATTAAATTTGTTCACAATCACACATATCCTTCGTCACACTAAATCGTCGTTACCCTGTATTAAATTAAATATGAACACTTAGGTCATTTTCACACGTTCCGGTTTCAATCCGGTCCTGCGCCGGATACCCGGGTGCGATGTATAGCTACCGGATCGGTTAGAAAGCTACCGTACATTGTCATACAATTCGAGCCGGGTATCCGGCGCCGGACCGGATTGAAACGGGAACATTTGAACAGAACCTCACAAAACACCAATTCGTTAATCCTCCGCTTCATAATGTTTAGATATAGCATCTAATATAAACTGAAAGGTCGTAGGATTTATCCAACTGAGTCCTGAAGGCATCTCGCTTCGGTCCAGACTCCTAGTGCTTCTCCCAACTGTACGTTCGAGGAAGTAGTCATCGTATTCTCTGTCGTAGTCAGGTATAATAGGGTTGAATTTCGCGTAGTAAATGGCAGAAAAGCAGGCGTAGAGCAGCAATGCCGCGGTAAACAGCTGAAATTATACAAAAAGTCGCTGTAATTATGTACTCTGCTGACTGCCTCAGTGGCGCGATGGGAGTGTGTCTGACTGCTACGCAAGAGGTCGTGGGTTCGATTTCCACACGGAACACCACTTTGTGTGATTCACAAATTGTTGTTTCGAGTCTGGGGTGTACTTTGTGTCCGTGACTTGTATGTTTGTAAAGTCCCCCGCGACACAGGGCTTGTACCTGACCGCGGGAGTCGTCTTTCTAAAAAATAAAAAATAAACTCTATGTTTAACATGCAAACCTTAACCCAATTTATCACTCAGGAATGAAATTTCCAATGATCCGTTCTTAGTTAACGTCTCCCATCTACCTACCTACAAACTACTCACCTGACAAATATTTATATAATTACCACTACTATAACTATACTAGTATTATAAAGCTGAAGAGTTTGTTTGTTTGTTTGTTTGAACTCGATAATCTCAGGAACTACAGGTTCGAATTAATAAATTCTGAAAATTTACTGTTGGGTAGCCCATTTATCGAGGAGGGCTATATAACATCACGCTACGACTAATATATCGCAAAGCAGCAATAAAAAATGTTACAAAAATGGGAAAAATTTACGCAGACGAAGTTGCGCGGGTCAGCTAGAATTATATAACTCGATGCTGACTAACTCCCTTGGTAAAGCTTTTCACAGCACTCCTTCAATTACTTACTATTGTTCTCATTTGATTTTTTACAATAACGTGTAAAGAGATTGTTAAAGAGATTGTTTATAGTACCTACTCAAATATGTCTAAAATGTAATTGTTGTGGTGAGAAAAATAAATAAAGAATAATATTATTATTGTTATAGTTATACACATACATACACTTTTTTAATCTTCACGACATTGCTACACGGTACTCGTAAATTTACCCAAGAAAGCATTGTTCGGGGCAATGTTCTCGGTTACAGGCACTTAGTCTAGCTTGTTAGTTTCCATGAAGCTCTAATATAAAATTAAACAATACTTCTTAAAAAGGCAGTGGACTAGAATCCTATTTCTGGTTTGCTGCATCGCACTCGCAATCGTGAGGCGCGGGTTCGAATCCTATCCATTATACTAATGACGTGAACCTACTCCTAACCCAAGCCATTAAGCATAGTATAAACCTTTTATAAGAAATAAAATAAAGTACTCGATACAGTTAACTTTGCAGGTTTGCTTTAAAGACCTCGAAAAGCTTTATTACTCGAAGCTATCAATATCAAACTCCAAGGATTATAGGGATCGATATACCAACATCAACTTGAGACTTCTGTATTACTGTTCTTCAGTATTCAGTGGCAAACCCAGGAGTTTGGCTTTGGAGAGCCTTGTTTTATCAAGGTAAACACTAAAAAAACTTTACAAAAAAATATTACCGACTTCAAAAATATACAAGGCAACTAAAAAATAATATACCTAGAATAAAAAAAAACAAATTAAACATTTTGAAGTTGGTGCCATGAAAAAGAAGTTCTTATGTTTTATTCGGCACCAACTTCTTTTCAAAGGCTTTTTAGTTGCCTTGTAATATACAAGGCAACTAAAAAGCAAAATAATAATATACATAGAATAAAAAAAACAAATTAAACATTTTGAAGTTGGTAATATTTTTTTGTAAAAAGTTTTTTATTTCTCACTTTTTAGTGGGTTGGTTTGTAATTCACTTAAGTTTAAATAAGCTTATGTCAACTGCTCAAATCCTTTTACAAAATATTGCTTGCCCCGATGCAGGGTCATTAATTGTTGAGGAGTTCACTATCAGCTCTATTACATTGTATAATAGTAGTATGACGAGAATAAAGTGCTACTCAATACCGTATTAAAGTAACTAAATCGCAATCTGAGAAATATTGAATAGGTCTGCTCTTCATTTGTGGTCTTCATTATCAGTTCCACTTTACCAATTGATGTTTTTTAAGAGTAAATGCACGAATCACTATGAAATATACCTGAATCACTGTAGGTATGCCTTTAATATTTTAAGAGTTCCCTCGATTTCTCCAGGATCCCATCATCAGATCATGATCAGATGACAATGGGACCAACTTGGAAGTATACCCTTTCAAACACAAAAACCATTTTTCAAATCGGTCCAGCCGTCTTTGCGTAATCGGTGAACAAACATACAAAAAATAAAAAAAATGAAAACATACAGACGAATTGAGAACCTCCTCCTTTTTGAAGTCGGTTGAAAAGCACACATACTTAAGAGAACAAAGATATTTTTAGGGGGGGGGGGGCTGAGCCCCTGGCCTCGCCCTTCCTGGATCCGCTGCTGGCAATGTTTAATTCTATCAGCAATCAATACTAGGCACCCCTAAGCTATATTGAACTCTAGTTCTATAGCTCAGTAGATTACGCTCTATTACTTCGGTCAATTAACAAATTGTTAAGTAAATTACGTATTATCACAGACTAAGTAACAGTTGGTTTATGTAGATAAATAATATATATACCCGTTATATTTAGGTACGTGCTTAATTAATTCGTATGGCATCTGCATTAATGAGATATTTGTTTTATTAAATTGTATTATTTGACATGTGTTTCTTGTTGAATTAGTCCTATTGAAACGTTCGTTATTAGATATTAGATAATCTATTCACAAATCTCCTTATACGCGAGGTTTTGGCCAGAATATGAATAAACACGGGTTCATTACCGCGACCCGCACGCCTCGCTACCGCCTCGCCGGAACTACTAACATCCTCCCTCCACCCTCCCAAGCCTGCCTCTGATCGTGACCAACATTTTAAAACATTACGTCTTATTTATAAGACAGTCTTCAAACAACACGCCATAACTAATAAACTTTTGTGCATTTTAACCATTAATTTCGAAGGTAATACATTTGCCTTTATGAACTTCGAACGAAAAAAACCCTCAATGATTTCATATTTACATCGAAGTAATGGCTTTTATTGTTCTAGTTAACTAAAACAAAGACTGTTTGGATGCTACTTCATATTAATTATTACCTCTGAATTGTAATACAGGAAGTTTTTAGACAATCTACCCTATACTATGAACGTTCATGTTTTAAGAAAAAATGAGGAAACATTTAAAAGAAGAAGCACTTTATCATGGCCGCGGAGTCGTATCACGATTCGACGCCCATTTGATGCGTTGTCAATAATCGCTCTTGTTTGGTATGAACAATATACTTATTAATATTTATCGTGGGAAGTAAATTATGTAAACAAACCTTAAGTGCGTGTATTGTCGACCTCAATCTAGGAAATAGTTAGTGTAACGACATTTGCAAGGTCCCGACCGACTACATCGCTACATCGGCCTGCTGCGACGGTCATCACATGGCACTCAAAACTATGTCAATGTTATGTCTTATAACTACCTGCTGATCGTTAAATGACAACGTAATGGTGATTTTTTTTTACAAAATTATGAACAACAATAATTTTCGCGCTACGATGCGCTACGCTGCGTTTAAGGTCAAATCTATTTTAGCGCGTTCAGATGAAAATGGCGGCACTATCAAAAACAAAAAATACATGTTTTTGTTTCGGTTACGTCTATGGTAATATACCTATTTACGCTATACTATACAAGCAAAGTCGTAGCGGTGCGGTGCGCAAGGAGTACTTTGTTACTACTTCAAACGTAGAAAAATGTGGCTTAAATGGGTTAAAAAATAAACTAAAAGGATTCCGAAAAAGCAAGATCATAAATGTGGCAATTTTTAGACAAAAAAAACATATATTGTGACCTACCTCAGGCATTTGACTATGTGGATGAAGACGTATTACTCACAAAATTAAACTAAATTGCCTATTGTACAATATTGCAGGCAAAAAAAATGTCATTCTGTCATTTATTTGATTATTTGGCAACACTTTTTGGAAGCCTTACATATAATCTTTATAAAAATGTTGCTAGAATGCCCTAAGCGAAAGATAAAAGAAAATAGAACGAAAAGTACAATAGAGTAATGTTATTCACTGGCGTTGTTAAGAGGTTCGGATGTTCTTAGAACCTTGTCGTTGTTTGTATTGAAGATCTTCTAAGTGTAGGTTAATGATTGGAAAATTATCTAACTTCATCATTGGTTTCCATTAAACTGTTAGAGTTATCAATTACATATTCGTAAACTTTCAATAATTATCACAAAACAAATTACGGAAAATAAACAAAACAAATAAAAATATTAAATGGTTAAAAGGTATTTAGGTCCACTTAAAAACTATTCAAAAGGTTGGTCTCAATAAATCAATTGATGGCTTTGGCTACTAGTGCTTATTATATTTGATATAAACTCCATACAAAATATGTCAAAATTCTCTCGTCATTCTTCGTCTAGTAGCCAAATCTATACTAATATTATAAAGCGGAAGAGTTTGTTTGTTTGTTTGTTTGTTTGTTTAAACGCGCTAATCTCAGGATCTACTGGTTCGATTTGAAAAATTATTTTTTTGTTGGATAGCCCATTTATCGAGGAAGGCTATAGGCTATATAACATCGCGCTACGACTAATAGGAGCGGAGAAGCGACGAGAAATGTTTCAAAAACGGGGAGAAATTACGCATACGAAGTTGCGCGGGACAGCCAGTCTATAATAATACATATTAAAAAGTTGAAAAGTTTGTTTGTTTGAACACGGTAATTTCAGGTACTACTGATCCGAATTGACAAAAAATTATCTGTTGGATAGCCCATTTATCGAGGAAGGCTATAGGTATATAACATCACGCTACGACCAATAGGAGCGGAGCAGCAATGAGAAATGTTGCAAAAACGTTGCGCGGGACAGCTAGTCCATTGATAGATAGAGAGAGACTGGCTGTTAGATTCTCAACTGGCGGCCCGCTCCGACTCTGCACGGACTTTTCTCCATTACCTTTACACATATTATGCATGTATTCTACATATAAACTATCTGTACGAAATCATCTGAATGATAGTGAAAAGCGCTTCAAAATCCGTTGTGCAGTTAAGAAGTTCTAAGCGTACAGATATCGGGAAGTGACTTTGTTCCTATGTAATGTAAAAAAGATAAGTTGTACTCACTTGAAACACACTCCAGAACTTGAAAGACCCCTCGTTGATGATCCAGTCGTAGTAGCCGGCCCATGGGTCAGTGTACCTGGGCTTAGGCTTCATGGTGGTAGTCGTGGTCTCGTGGTGGTGATGATCTTCGTCATAGTAATCCTCGAATCCTCTCCCGGTCTCCACTGATGAGTTGTCAGATCGCGTCCGTCTTACCTGTAAGCGAGACACGTTATTTTTTACAATCTTTTATTTAATTTGCAATGTTTGTGTGTTCGGCACGACTCTTGGAAGCTAAATTAGAACTACTCACGATTAAGCTTAAATTTTAGTACATATTTATCTTTGGTGACAATATAATATGATATGGTACCATGGAGCTGTTCTGATGATGGAGCCGGAAGACGGCACAGGAACTTTTTAACTAAATAAGATAACCCATCGAGATTGCGCTCATTTGTTTTGTCTTAGTGAGTACTTTAGTGCTACATCTAGGGTCTGATGATGGAGTGGGTAGGTGGCCATAAGAACTTCTGATTTAAACAAGATAAACCCATCGAGTTGGGGCTCGATTGGTTCGTCTTGAAGAGTACTGCGTTTTTAACACTAAATCTACACTTAATAACAAACAATTATCTTAATTTATTAATTAATAGGTAGGGGCAAAAGTATTTTCGTATTTGGAATGTAATCAAACCTCTTTGGTTGTACAGGCTGGTTTTAATAACATTAAATGTTGATATTCTGAGGATGCAATGAATAAAAAAAATCTTGTTCCAGCCATTTTTTGATTGTTTTTCAAGCAAGCAAAATGAACGTATGTGACGAAGAAATTCGGTACATTTTAAAGTTTTATTACAAAAAAAAGTAAAAATCCGATGAACGCCGCGAATAAAATTTGTTTTATTCGCGTAGTTCATCGGTTTACGGACCTAATGCGGTATCAATACGAGTAACACAAATATGGTTCGAGCGTTTCAAGTCTGGAAATTTTAGTGCGGTTAAAATCAGTGCCATTTTTAAAAAGTGGAGCAAGATCGACATATTAGTAGTTACGATATTGCTGAAGAACTGAATGTTGATCACAAAACAGCTTTACGTCATTTACTACAAGAAAAAAAATGATATTTGGGTACCACATGATCTCACTGAGAGAAACTTAATGCAACGTGTTTCCATTTGGGATTCTTTGTTGAAACGTAATGATTCCGACCCATTTCTTAAACGGCTGATTATGGGTCATTAAAAATGGGTCACTTACGATAAAAATGTCCGAAAAAGATCGTGGTCGAAGCATCGTCAAGAACCACAGACCATGGCAAAGCCAGGCCTGACTCGAAACAAAGTGATGCTGTGTGTATGGTGGGATTGGAAAGGAATCGTCCACTATGAGTTTTTGCCGCTGGGTAAAACTATCGATTCTGACCTCTACTGTCAGCAACAGATTATGTTAAAAGAAGCTATTGAGAAAAACCGGCCGGAGCTGGTGAACTGGAAGGGCGAGGTGTTCCATCATGACAACGGCAGACCGCAGTCATCTATAGCCACACAGCAAAAATTGAGTGAAAACTACCTGTCAATTTTTTTTTACAGCAATGGGATCATGGACTACCCAAAAGATAGCAACAAGTCATCGACCTAAACGGCACATACATATTTTTTTTTTATTTGTATGATAAATACGAAAATACTTTTCCTCCAACCTTATATGTATTTGTAAGTACTGTTGAATACAGAATTTTTTTTTTTTAATTCACTGTGTCAAAACCTACATTCCTACATTTAGGAAACCCATTTGGTGGAGATTTTATGCAATCCTAATGGTTAATATGGAGAACCAGGGCAAGCTTAATGGACAGGCAACTTAAACTCCTATTTTCACTAAAGGCAGCAAGAATATTAATATCGTTGAAATTTTATAATTTAGAGTTTAATAAAAATCGATTCTAATTTATATGTACGAACTACCATAATCACGGTAGGTTCTTTATGCACTGTACATAAGCATAAAAAACCATTAGTTCTAATGCTTTTTTTATGCTTAGGTACAGTGCCAATTTTAATGGAATTGTCATTCAAATATGGCAAAATTTTAAAGTAAGCTATATCCTATAATGTTAATTTACCATTCTATTTTCAGCATTACGTTGCAATAATGCCTCCCTGACTGACGAGCATTCGCCTTTAATGTACATTAACAAAACACGATTCGATTTTCGAAGCGATCGTTTATTTTTTTCATTTGTGTTACAAATTGTATCATTAGGTACAGGTTGCGCATTGTAATGCTCGGTTCTCCTCTCTCACCGATGTAATGCTCGAATCTGTAACGTTACATTACAGGCTCGCGGTGAGGGAGCACCCTAAGCTCGCAGACTCGTTTCTTATACATAATGTCATCTCTGTTCTGAGCTGTCATCAATTCCTTGCACAAGTCGTTCAAAACCTTATTAAAATTATTTGGATGTTTGTTTTAAACTTCAAGTAGGTAGGAAGTTTAAAATACAAACCTATTCTTAAGCGATTCCCATTAAAATTTATGTATATCCTTACTCCCACTACAGATCGTGAGATCCTCAAGTTTTCTATGAAGGAAACCATTAATACGATACAGATTATATTAATTAAGCTAAGTAGGCGTTACAGTCCGATTTACACATTCTTGGCATGGCATAGTTACGGATATTTCTGACGACTGTCTAAATAAGGCGGACTAAACGACTTCAGTTAGCACTATTGAGTCGGTCACCCAGTTCAGTATGTACCGTAAACTGACCTTCTTTAAGTTTTCGTACACATGCCATTCGATATTCAAATCATATAAGACGAACGATTTCTTCACGGGCAATCTTTATAATTTGCTAATGGTTTAATTGATTTTGGCGCGTACCAAATAACATCAAATGCGATACTACCTACTGTCAAATGCTTCCTTATAAAACATCCTAATCTTATCTACCTTCTGAAGAACTATGATGTAATGTAATTACTACAAAAATCAGTCTACATTATGTTATACCTATTAGACGAAAAAGGTAAAAATATTTCTACTAAGTTTGGAGTCCATTTCATGTGGACTTAACAGCAAAATAAACTTTAGACGTAGGTATAACTTTAAAACCAAAAGTAACCTGCAGGTTTTGTAAAAATGGTGGTTAACTGATACCGTGATACGTCATAGGTATATGCACAGTTCCTTTTAACGTAAAATTCGTAGGACACAGTTTTTGTGCAGTAAAACTGTACAATAAATAGATACTCGACTCTAGCTGAAATTAGGTAAGTAACTGAAAAATGTTCTACATTGAAATAAACACAAAAATAATAGGAAAATGATTACGTACAAACTGCTGTAGTTTTAAGTAACGTCATTAATAAGCCTACAAGGCGCAACAGAATTAAAACACGCCTCATCCCTAAAGCCTAAAGCTTGATAGTTATGTAATTGACTGGCCTGTTTGTCTAGTGTTTGTGACCCTGACTGCTAAGCTGGAGGTCGTGGGTTCGATCTCCACCCAGGATAAAACTTTGTGTGATGATAGTTTTCAAGCTCTGCTTAGTATGAGATCAGATGACGTTGTGTGAGTTGTTCCAAGGTATTAAAATATTATTGAAAAAAACTTTAGCAATTCTTTAAGCTTGACGTCATAATGCTGAAAGCCACGGCGCATTTACGCCACAGAGGGACCACAGGTTTTGAAGTTGTATTAACTCAAAATGTATAATATACGCCGATAATAAGAATTACGCTGGTACTGATCCTATTATGTACTCTAGGGCCTGTTTTTCAGTGAATACATGCTTCAGGCAGTTGAGATACAATTGTTGTTAAACTTTATCTGCGTTGTAGCAGTATCATACTTAATCGCGTGAAATAAATGAAGTTGACATACCGTGACAGCCGTCGAGTTGTTCTTTTTAGCAGCTGCAGTTAGGGCACGTTGTTTATTCACGTTCCTGACGACGTCCAATGCAGTTCTCAGTGCTGTCAGGATGAATTCTGATATCGGCATACCGCCGCTGTGGTACTCCTCCACGGTGTCATCCACCGGTGGTGACATCGATTCTGTCCGGCTTGGAACACCATAGCTTGAACTAAACAAAAATAAGCTTAAGCAACAAAATGTTATCATCTATTCAGAATAGTTCCATACAATAATCTGTTAAATTGAACGCACTTGGCGTATGGTATGTTCAGTGAAACACAAGGAAACAATGGCTTTAGAAAATCAGACTATGACTACTAGTAAATGTGGGCAACGCGAGTGCGATAAATTTTACGTGATTTTGACAAGTCATGATTTCTGGTCTATGTTAATATGATGTTTATTAATTAAATACAATACGACACCTACTCTAATCCCAAACATGGAATTGTAATTAACAATTGTGAAACCCTATGCAATCACCTAATCACCCAAAAACTAATAGAGTAGGTTCTGTCTTCTTCTTTATTTATTCCGATATCGACGTTTTTAAATACTATTACTACTGTACTATTCATAATAAATTACCATTTACCAAAAATAGTACTTACCGCAGCGGTATATACTTGTAAGGCGGCGAATGCGGTGTAGCAGTATCATAACGAACGGCTGCGCGCGCGCCGCCCGCCCACAGCGCCAACACAATCGCTGCCACCCACACCAGCGCATGGCAGGACAACACCAATACACCTTTAGACACCATCTCAAAACCCTTCTTCTTCTACTATTCTATTGTAGTCTTTTAATTTCACTTTCAATTTTAAAATTCAACTTTTAAAGACTGATGCTCATAGTCCGCCGGTGGACATGCTACTGAGTGATCTTCGATGTCGCGCCCCAGTTAACAGTGCAAAGGGAACGCTGAAATATGAATACTGTAAACATGGCGTGCGTGTGTTACTCCTAAGCAAAGTGTCAATTTAATTTGTAGACTTGACACACTAGTGAAAGCTCTAGGTACATGTAGGCTGTAACTATGTGAAGCAATCAAATTTTCAGACAAAATTAGTACCTTATCATAAATCTGATTGTTCCGCATGCCATGTTTAAGTCATCCGTACTTAATAATATATTCGTAGTAGACATTTGTAAGCCACACCCGACCCGGGATAGGGGCATCCTCAGAACAAAAGTATTTTATACTGTAGGAACCAACTTCGTAGCTCACTACAAATGAGCACTGAGATTATAACTAATAAAATATGCAATTAGTAATATTAAATGTATATTTATTGAAATTTCTCATTGAATTAAATTATACATAATATTTTTAAATACCTATTAAACTATAATAACCTACCTTTGAATCCAGTCGACAAAGCCAAGATAGTAAAAAACCGGGCAAGTGCATGTCGGGCCACACACAATGTGGGTTCCGGCCCCCTTCCCCCCAACCGGATAATGAGGCTTAAGAATTCGGTTTTCTATTGTTATTGTTTCATACTTACAACGTTACATCTACTTAATAATAATTTTCTATCCTTCTATCACTGTCGGCGTAAGTAATATGTGTATCTATGCAAAATTCTAGCACTAACAGTCTCTGAGCTATAAAGGAAACTACAACGGTTTTGCCATTTTGGCTACGGAATCCTGAAAAAATAAAAAATAAAGTGTACATATTTATTCATCATCATCATCATCAGCCTATCGCAGTCCACTGCTGGACATAGGCCTCTCCAATTGCACGCCACTTTGTTCTATCTTCGGCTTCTCGCATCCAGCTCCTGCCAGCCGTTTTGCGTAAATCATCACTCCACCTGGCCTGAGGGCGTCCTACACTACGTTTGCCGTGTCGTGGTCTCCACTCAAGAACTGGTTTACCCCAACGGTTGTCGGTTCTTCGGCAAATATGGCCAGCCCACTGCCACTTCAGCTTGCTAATCCGGTGGCCTATGTCGATAACTTTGGTTCTCTGCCGGATCACCTCATTTCTGATTTTGTCCCTAAGAGAAACTCCGAGCATAGCCCTTTCCATAGCCCGCTGAGCGACTTTGAACTTGTGGACTAGCCGTACCGTCAGTGTCCACGTTTCGGCTCCGTATGTCATGACGGGTAGGACGCACTGATTAAAGACTTTAGTCTTTAGACATTGTGGGATCGACGATGAGAAGACTTGACGTAGCTTACCAAACGCTGCCCAACCCAACCGAATTCTCCTGTTCACCTCGTCCTCGAAGTTGTTTCTACCTAACTGCAATGACTGCCCGAGGTACACATATTTTTGAACAACTTCGAGAACGGCGCCGTGCACCGCTATCGGTTCCGGTAGTACATGTTCATTGAACATGACCTTGGTTTTATCCAAGTTCATCCGTAGGCCGATGCGTACAGAGGAGTCAGCCAGGTCATTCAGCATCAGTTGCAGGTCCTGCAGCGTTTCCGCCATAATGACAAAGTCATCTGCAAATCGCAAGTGAGAGATGTATTCACCATTGATGTTGATGCCCCGCCCTTTCCAGTGCAGCGTCTTGAACATATCCTCCATTGCATTTGTGAACAGTTTCGGGGAGATAACGTCCCCTTGCCTCACTCCTCGATGCAATGGTATAGGTTTTGTTTCCTGATTCTGTACTTGGACGGACATTGTTGCGGCTTCGTAGAGACATCTCATCACTTGGATATATCGCCAATCTACTTGGCATCGCTGCAGAGACTCCAGAACGGACCAGATTTCAATCTAGTCAAAGGCCTTCTCATAGTCCACGAATGCTAGACACAGGGGCTGATTATACTCTTGGGTCTTTTGTATAATCTGCCGCACTGTGTGGATGTGGTCTATGGTGCCATATCCGCTCCGAAATCCAGCCTGTTCCGGTGGTTGGAATTCGTCAAGTCTTCGCGCAAGGCGGTTCGTGATGACTCTTGAGAACAGCTTATAGACGTGGCTCAGAAGAGAAATAGGTCGGTAGTTCTTCAGCCGGGTCTTATCTCCTTTTTTGAAGAACAAGACGACTACGCTTCTACTCCACGCCTCCGGAGTTCTCCCTTCGAACAGGACAGCATTAAAGAGCTTTTGGAGCTCCCTCAGTACGGGTTTACCTCCAGCCTTTAACAGCTCTGTTGTAACGCCATCCTCTCCAGGGGCTTTTCCATTTTTTAGCTGTCTAAGAGCCAGCACGATTTCGTCAATGTTGACTTCTGGCAGGTCTTCGGTGTAGTGGCGTGTTAGAGTGGCTCTAGGACCCTCATCTTCTGGATCAGGTCGAGATGCATGCGAAGCGTATAGCCGGCCATAGAAGCCTTCCACTTCGGAGAGGACTGCCGGCTTCGAAGAAACGACTTCTCCACTTGTTGTGGTCAACTTCGTCAGGTGGCTTCTTCCAAGAGATTGTACGAACACTTTTGACCCCCGGTTCTGCTCGATCGCTCTTTTAATCAAAAGAGTGTTGGAGCACCGAAGGTCGTGTCGTATAAGCTTGTTGATCTCTTGGTTTAGAGCGCGCTTTTCCGACGAAGTGACGGGTGGGTTTTCACGTCGTTCCTTCATTAGCCCTAAAGTCCTTTCCGAAAGCTTTGACTTCTTGCCCTTACGCTGCATTTCACAAAATCTCGTACCTTCTTCCCTGAGTATCCGAACCACATTTACGAGCTTCTGGTTTACGTCTGTTATGGTTTCCATGGCAGCAAATCGGTTATCCAGGTTTGACTGGAACGCTTCGGATCCTATCATGGTTTGGAGCAAAGTAGGTCGGAGCCTGGACCTCATCAGACGGGCACGTTCCGCCTTGAAGTCGATATTCAGAGAGCCTCGGACAAGTCGGTGATCACTACCGGTATTAAACCTGTTGATCACGGTGACGTCTCTAAATATATGCTTTTTGTCCGTCATGATGAAGTCGATCTCGTTTTTCGTCATAGTGTCGGGGCTTTGCCACGTCCACTTCCTTTGGGGCCGTTTCTTAAAAAAGGAGTTCATCAAGAAGAGCCCCTCCCGTTCGAGGAAGTTGACTAGCATTTGCCCCCTATGATTTCTGCTTCCAAATCCATGGGATCCTACTACCAATTCGCTGCAATTTTGTACTCCCACTTTAGCGTTGAAGTCCCCCATAACAACATTGTAGTGGGTCTTAGTGGTGGAGTGGAGGGCCCACGATATGTCATCGAACATATCCTCCACTTCGTCGTCTGGATGTGCCGAGGTCGGTGCGTACACTTGCACTACCTTGAGGCTATACCTCTCGGTGAGCTTGATAATGAGGTACGCTACCCTGTTCGACACGCTAGACATTTCCACAACGTTGTCAGAAAGGGACTTATTTACCAGAAACCCAACACCACCTTGGGATTGTTGGTCTCCCTCGCGGAAGTACATAAGGTGGCCTGACTCGAGGGTTATGGTGTCCTCTCCCTCTCTTCGGACTTCACTTAACCCGAGGATATGCCACCTAATCTTCCCAAGTTCCACCTCAAGTTGTGCCAGATGCGAGTCTAGCCGTAGCGTGCGTCCGTTATACGTCGCCAGGGTCAGTCGGTTGTGGTGGCCTTCCGTAGCCCGGAGATTCTTAGCACCCCCCGCCACGCCGTTACCGTGGACGCCACCATGTCCAGGAATAGCGTGACTGCCGGGAACTGGGGGCCGTGGCTTTTGTGCTTGGTGCATATGGGGGTAATGCCCATAATCGCCACGCTGGGCAGGCGGGTTGGCGATCGACATATTTATTGCAGCTAGTTAATTATCTACATATCTACCCTGCATTGCAGGTTACTTACATGCACCGGACTAACTGATGAATCTCACCTAACAGTTGTTAAATACCAAACCAACCTGTATAAATTTGTTATTGCTGGCTACGAGAAACTTCCGAATAAGTTCGTATCGATGAGCTGTACCGTCGCAACGTGCAATATGATACATGCCAATAACAGAATACCGAGAGTAGAGTACTCAGTATTTTGTGACAAAATCCGTCGTAATCGCTACAGCATTCCGTCTGTCACCTCATCACGCAAATGCTCTCACTTGATAGACGCCAGTGCAAATGTTGCAAATGTTGACACATTAAAAGACCAGGGGTCCATATTCACTACCTTTTTTTTCATTTTCGCGGTAAGACCGCGCGATCTGTCAAATTGATGTCATAGTGGTAAATAGAGAGCTGGGCTCAAAAGTGCCTCAACGCGTATGCGCGCGGACATCTTTGAGCGCACCGCGCACGCGCCAGTTCGCGCGGGCTTGCCCAGAATACGAAAACAAAGATAGTGAATAAGGACCCAGCACAAGCCGTAGCTGAAATTGCCCCTAGGCTGCGAATGTAAAAAAATTAGACTTCATTAAATATTTGTAAAAATCTACTTGTACTAAATTGCTTAAGTCTTATTGCAAGTACCTCTAAATGCTGGTGTTAAAAAAATCTTGTACCTAATAAATTAATACCGAAGAAAGTATTTGATATAGGTACACATACCCTATCAATGAAAATATTTGATAACGGTTGTCGATTTTTGTAATACACACTGTCTCGTCTTAAATAAACACAAATTCTTACGTTCAAAGTCGGGTAGGTACGATTCAAAATCACAGAATATGTAAACTCGTTGACAAGTTTAGATTTAAAACAAATAACGATACCATATTAGTGTTATAGACGGCTAAAACGCTAAAATATATATTTATGATAATATATCCGAATAATATGTAGTATGTAGAGTAGTGGTGTGTAGTATGAACTAGTATGATTCTAAGGTAAAATATTATAGTTATAGTTACTTCGCCGTTTGTGTCGAGCTTTAATGTGTACTTGTGCACAGCTTTGCCAAACGGAGAGATTGAATTATTTAGTAGCAAGGCGTCTGAGAATTGAAAAGTATTTTTAGGGTAGCCAAAATAGCAAAAACAGAACCCTTATAGTTTCATCATGTCCGTCTGTCTGTCCGTCCGTATGTCACAAGCATTTTACTCAAAAATAAATATTCATTAAATTTTTGTAAAGGTGTCTTGTAGTAGCCGCTACTTAGTTTGATAGCTAAATAATAAAAATAAATATTTTTAGGGGGGTGGGCAATCCATACACATGTAACAGAAGCTGAAAAAAAATTTTGAGCGTACATCAACGTGTGTATCATTCGACAGGAGTTTTAAAAATATTTAAAGGTTTCTATTTTTTTTTATTTAGTGAATATTTTTGGAAATAATCGCTCCGAAAGATGCATAAATGATGTGTCCCCCTCTTATTTTTTGAACCGTGTGACAAAAATCAAAAAGGTAGCGCTTAACAAATATTTGAAATTAAAATTATTTCAAAAAAGTTCGGATATACCGTCATTATGTTATTGCCGAAAAACTGCGTTTCCCAACAAAAGGGCGTAAGTGCCATGCTGGTGCAATTATTTAAATCGGATTTTTGGATTGAAAACTTCTTTAGCGGCGTTGTGCACTTTTTTTTGGTATAGGTAATAAATGTTAAACTCGCGTTAGGATCACGTGACCCTGTTCGAAAATTCGTAGATTACGTGACCCTGATCAAAGATTCGTAAGACGGAGGGAGAGCAATTAAAAATTGCTACAATATCATCTGTCTCTGTGGGGTGGTGGGAGTGTGTACGACTGCTCGTGGGTTCGATTTTTACACGGGACACCACTTTGTGTGATCCACAAACTGTTATTCCGAGTCTGGGTCTACTTTGTGTCCGTGACTTGTATGTTTGTAAAGTCCCCCGTGAGACAAGGCTTGCACCTAATGTGAGAGTCGTGTTTATCAAAAAAAAATAATTCGAAGGTAAATTTCGCCACCATCTACAATGTTATTATAGCTCAGGTGGAAAATCGGGCGGTCCAGAAACAAGAAGACCCAAGTTCGAGTCCGAGTAACGATTATTTTTACCCTTTTTATATATCATTCTATATATTATTATTTCGATTCGATCTTACTGACTTAATAATAAAGAAAAGAATAATATATATATATATATATATATATATTATTCTATATATTTTTCGATCTATATATATATATATATAGATCGAAAAATATTGTTCAAATTTCATCAGTATGTAATTTTTTCTGAGAGATACACTATTTATTTGTCATGTCGTTGTCATTGTCATGTTAAACGTTAACGCAATAGATGAATATTGTATTTAACCAGATAAATGCTAGTACATTTATACATATATATATTCCCAAAATATTTAAAATGCACAACGTTAATCAAGTTTTGACTTCTGCCGGCTCTCCCGGAGTGAGTTTTTTTTAAACTTGTAACAATTGTATCTAACAATCAAAGATAATTAATACTGCAGTTGCGATTATGTTCTACAAACTCATCGGAGAATGCAATTGTTAATTATGAAATTATACCTATTCGCTAATTAGACGAATTTTAACATAAGTAGAACAGAATAAGCGCGTATAACTTTTAGCGTCTACAAAGTTTTAAACTCTCTTTTTCTGGATTTTGAAAACTACCTGTACCGAAAATTGTTCAAGGAAGTATCAAATTATCAGATCTGTCATAACTGTAATAATTTATTGCAATTGTCCACTCTCTCTGTCTGAACACTATACGTACCTACCTACATATACGTATATGTTTGTATATAATTATATGTCTACAGTATGTGACTACGTAATTATCAGCTCGTAAAAATGATCTATTTCATGGGATGTTCTACTAATCTTGATTGAAACGATAAACAGTGTTATGTCTTGTTCGGTTTATCTTCTAAAAGTCTCAAAAAAGTCCTTTTATTTAGATAGGTACTGTTTTTCCGGGTGACGTCTACAACCGGACTGTTGTAACATAAATAACAAAAGCGGCTTTAGCCTAATGGCTAAGGCATCCGTCTCGCAATCGTGAGGTCGCGGGTTCAAATCCTACCCATTATACTACCGACGTGAACCCAATCCTAACACAAGCCATTGAGGGGTTAACAGGATTTATAGTAACGTGGGACCAAAATCCCACATTGCTAGTTATCTTTATAAAAGAAAAGAAATGTCTCAGAAGTTTGTTTAACCAGACTACTGCGACTGATGCTTTCAACAATCAAGGGAATATACGTATTTAACACTTATCTAGCAAGTTTACAAGCTATGTCATCATCAATACAATATGCATATTTATCAGGTACTTTAGACATATAGGTATAGAAAATATAAATAAATTTAAAAACTATAAAAAACCCGCCTGCAAAAATACAGAAAATTTAGTACTTTTATATATTTTTTTATTTAGTAGGTACTTTTTAGTCGTCTTAAGATAATTATTACAAGGTGATTTAATAAGAACTATTTGTTTTTTACTAACGTTGTTTTTTCTATGATTCCACTTCAAAGATTTTTAAATATATGGCTTATTTTCGTACAAAAGCCATTCAATATAATAAACAATGCGAGCGCCGTAAAGTAAAAAAATACGACACATAATACCCGTTATATTAACGTGCATAAAATCCGTAATTAACATTTTTTAAGAATTTTATTTACCCAGTGACACTTGCGTCATCAAAATGACATAGGAACATTAGAAGGATACATGCATACATACACGTCAAACACATAACACTGCTCCGCAGTCGAGTAAAAATAAACCCGCGCGAAGCAATAACGAGCCGTTAGTAACAAATACACCTGTCCTTGTTTTGTGCCTGTAACGTTACCTACGACATTATATAAAAATAACCTCTTATCATAAATAACATTGAGACCATTTCATGAGCAGATTAGATAAATAGTGCCTTATCAATTATGCGATATATCGAACTGAGCTTCTGTTCGCTGATTGCACTCTGTTTACACGACTGAAACAGATATGACATCATAACATCTAGGTAGGTACTTCAAGATCTAGATATTAGGTAGACGAAATAGTTTTACGTGACTTGTGTTTATCTCAAGACACAGGTGTTCTAGTTTTTCTGATAAAACAAAAGTCTCTAAGCTAAGTAAGTTGCAATCGAATGAAAACTATAAGGGTTCCTTGTTTCCTAAAAATGGAACAGTACTCTCTTGTGGAAATGGATGGAATGGAACTCCCTTTATTTAAATCGAAATTGATGAACTTTCGTTTTATTCTTGATTGTGCAGAGACTGTTCTAATCATTTTTTGGATAAGCAAAAGAAGTCCGAACCCAAACAAAATTTTCAGACACGAGTGAATTGAATTGATTTTGCTGGCTCTTTATGTCACCACCTCATTTTTTATCGAAACTTCGATTTCATTGAATTGGGTAATAATTAGGTATGGCGCATTTCTATCGATTAA
This sequence comes from Herminia tarsipennalis, assembly GCA_945859575.2. Lineage (NCBI taxonomy): Eukaryota > Metazoa > Arthropoda > Insecta > Lepidoptera > Erebidae > Herminia > Herminia tarsipennalis. The sequence continues at coordinate 12,569,041 of OX243836.2, read as the reverse complement.
ACATTATTTAGTTTTAGTTTATAAACTTAAATTGTTAATATTGGTATAAAAGGGAAGATAGAACAGAGAACAACATAACATAATTATCGATTTTTACAAGTAAAGTCGCTCAGGCATTATATAGTACAGGATCCCTAGAACACATTTTCAAAATTTCAAATATCAAGCTGGAATTGTGTATTTATGGTAGCTCGTTTTGACGAGACGCTCAACTTTAAGTATAGGTACGACAAATTTATATAGGTACGTTAGTGAAGAAAAGAGATATTAAAAAAACAAACTTTACTTTGCCGTTGAAGAACTATTGTCCCCATTCATCAACATAGACCGGGGTTAGTTTACCAACCGCTAATAAATTTGTAATGAAAGAATGATTTTTATGATGCAAACATTATAGCTTTTACTTGAGCTAGGTGCCATGTAGCATAAATAAATAAATAATTATATATAATAAATAAAATAAATTCTAGGGATCCTGTACTATTAGTACAGTCTAAAAACTAATACAGTCGTTCATCGTAGTAGAGTCATAGGGTAATCGTGCGGGGGTTGCGGGGTGGGTGGACGGACCAGACTCACAAACCCGGATTCAGGTCCACACACTCACTGCCTACCCGCTGTCTGTTACCTAATACAGTCGCGCCCCGCACACGACTGTATAGGTGCCATTGAACACAGACTGAGCCATTAGGTTGTTACTGTAGTGACAGCAGCAGGAGAAGCTGTCAAAATTAAAATTTATAGTTGGTTTGCATTTTACGAAAATCCAGCTATTCTAATAAAAGAATAGCTTAGCTAACTAGCACATCTCTGTAAAGGCAGCCTTACTCTTAGTGACGCAAAAAGTAACAATTTCCCCACTCGGTACCTCCTTTATGGCATGGTATCTTAAAATAAAGCATTTCAAAGATGGTATGGCGTAAACCGATATCGCTTAGACCTTGATAAAGAGATTAGATTATATGTCACCCTATGACTTACATCTGCTGATCTCAGTTTCTTATCATACCTACTTATCCCATATCTATAAAGTGCATACAAGTAGTAAATAACCAATCACTCTTTGATACAGTCGGTCGTGTCGAGGTAATCATGTGGCATTCGAAGCCATGGGTTTTCACAATTTTACTAGCTTCTTTGATCTATAGCAATAATGGCAATGCATTGACCAGGATTGATCCATTAGTAGAGTCTAAAATTGGTTTGATTCGTGGCTTAAGAGCTTCCGATGGAGATTATTCAATGTTCATGGGCATACCTTATGCAACAGTAAATGAAAGTAATCCTTTTGGGGTAAGCATCTTTCACATAATTAATGTGTATCATTCTTTGGTGAATTTCAATTGAAATGTTTCTGTGATGTTTTAGCCGTCCATACCACACCCAGGCTTCGATGATACTTTTGAGGCATACGACGATTCTGCAATTTGTCCACAAATTGAAGAATTTGGCAATACCAACACTGGATCACTGGATTGTCTCCATTTAAATATATACGTGCCAAATACTGCTAACTCTAGAAACAGATTACCTGTTATGGTCTGGATCTATGGAGGTGGATTCTCAATCGGCTCCTCTGGCAGACGTGTATATGGACCTCAGTATTTAGTAAGACAAGGTATAATTTTAGTAACATTTAACTACCGAGTTGGACCTTATGGATTTATGTGTCTCGGTACCCCCGATGTTCCTGGAAACCAAGGAATTAGAGACCAGCAATCAGCTTTACGTTGGATTAAAAATAATATTGAATCATTTGGCGGCGATGCCAATAAAATTACAATTTTCGGTGAAAGTGCTGGCGGTGCCTCTGTAGATTTCCATCTGACTTATGGACAAGAAAAATTGTTCGATCAAGTTATAATGCAAAGCGGAGTTGCGGTATGTCCATGGGCGGTAATACAACCTGATATTTCAGTGCCATTAAAGCTTGCTGAAAACCTAGGTTTCATTACAGTTGATGTAAACGAAGCTCTTGAATTTCTGGCTAATACCGATCCTAAATTAGTGATCGCATCGACATCGGACTTAAATCTTCTGTTTAGACCATGTGTTGAAAACGATTTTAATGATGTAGAGATTTTTATTGATGATCATCCTGTGAATGTCAACAAAAGAAATCTGGGAAATATACCTATTCTTATAGGATACAACAGTGACGAAATGTTATTTGAATATGAACACTTAACTCCCAGAGACTATGCCAGCTTAAATTCTTTTTATGATATTTTACAAGAATATTTTAACTTCGACTCTGAGAAGCTCATTGATATGGAAGCACAAGTAAGACAATTCTATATAGGAGACGAAGATTTTTCTGAAGATATCAAGGAAGAACTCATCAAATTTGCTTCAGATTTTAGTTTCAATCATCCAGTGGTTAGAACTATAAATAAATATTTCAGTAACGGAGCAACTAACATTTATCAATACGTATTCTTTTATGATGGCGACAGGAATTTTTTAAAACTCATAAATAACATAACAGCCCCCGGAGCAGCACATGCTGATGAAATCAGCTACTTGTTTGACGTGTCTTTCTTCGACCGGAACTTATCGGAAAGAGATCAACTTATCGTAGATCGCATGACCACCATGTGGGCGAATTTCGCTAAATATGGGTATGTGCATTTTTCTTTTACAAATCAAATCAAAATTTATTTTTGCAGAAAATACTTTTACAGAGTGATATTATTCAATGTACAGGTTTCAAATGATTCTACAGTCAGGCAAGCAAAATTTGTTTACAATCAGTGAGAAATAACATGGAAATAATAAGAGTATATAATATACAAAATGAAATAAAAGTATTTAAGATAAAATTAAGGTACATAATGTCATTGTAAAAATTAAAATAGTCAAGAATAATTATTTATTTAATAATGAGAGTAATTATATTATTTCAATGTCATTCCTGGAATTACAGTTCATTCGTTCAAAATTAATTTTATTTAAAAGACACAAATGACATAAACTCATAAATTGTCCTTGTCGCGTTGATAGTTGCTTAGGGCTTTAGGAGCCTACTAGAAATCTAGGTAGACCTAATAGCACGCGGCCCACGCGTGGTTCGGTGAGTGCAGGTTCTGATTGGAGCTAAATAATAACGCTTGCAAGACGATATTCCAGATTTTATATTGGCAGATATAAATTACATAGGTCCGCGAACAAGTTAGGGCTAGGCTCAGCGGAGAGCTAGGTTCTGCAGAGAAAGGCGTGGTTCCAGGGTCCAGGCTTGATAGAAGGGAGCCACTTAACTCGGTGCGCTGCGGCACAGGTAGAAGCCCGATTTCTGCGCGCGCGCCGCTTATATAGGCTCGTGCGGGGGGATTGGCCACGCCCACGTAGGTTGATCCCGCGAGGACGGCGCGCGGCTGTATCAGCGCGGTGTCACACCCCCCCGGTTTGGGGAGAATTTTCCCTGGGCGGAAATTCGCTGCTGCTGGGCTCGAGGTGCTGTAGGTGGTCTGGCAGCCGGCTCCGCGCAGGATCTGAAACCAGGTTAAAGTAGGCATCAGGGACTTTTAGGTGAAAAGAAAAAAAACTGGGTGTATATATATAACCTTTTATCACTTTCATACGTCACGCAATCAGAGGGCGCCCTACAAAAAAAAACAACACTATCATACGTCTGATTCAAAACAAAGCCGTGACACCTATAACGGTGCTTTAGCTAACATTCACTACATCATTCTTAGCAAAACCTTAAGGGAGAATGCACGTAGGCTATATATAGTTAACCCTAGAATTAGTCTAGATTTAAGTTTTTGTTTACGTTAAGAATAGGTATCTAGTTATTTATTGCATATAAATTAGCCGTATTTAAGTTTGAAACAAAGTTTGCAAAACAACTCATTCGACAGAAAAAACAAACAAAAGAATTCGACGAAGTCATTGGAGAACAATAGGATTAGTCCGAGCGTGGGAAACACATTCCACAGCGGCGACCGCTTGCCAAACGAAAACAGGTCGTAATAAATCGACATTGAGTAGAAATTCAAGTGCGAGTTATATCATGCAAAATTGTTATTGAAGAATGGGTTAGTGATAATTATTGAATGAGTGCAATATTTGAAAAAGGATTATTCTTTGTAGTTAGTTAATTTAATATCTTTTATATGCCAATCGCCTAGCGGTTTTCCTGACATATCTGACAGTTTATACACTAAAGGTGACTTTTTACCTGTAATTTTACATTTTATAAATTTAGGGGCCAGTTTCTTTGTAAAGTATTTATCTTTGTCGCTAAGATAGAAAGTTCGTTTCCAAACAATGTCGCCGACGTTAAATTCCGAGGGTTTTCGACGGAGATTATAAGACTGACAATTTCGACTGTGAGCGACTAGAAGGGCTTGCTGTACTTTCTCGAAGAGAGAAGATAAGTAGCCTAGGTTTTCGGCGTAGCTATCGCGTGGCTCATGGATTATATTGGGGTCCGACCCATTACGGATATAATGTGAACCGCACGTAACTAGTTCACGACCGAAAACAAGAAAACACGGCGAGAAGCCAGTTGATTCGTTAACTGCGCAGTTCATTGCGAATTGAATTTTTGGAATGAGGGTGTCCCATATGCGTTGATCGTTTTCGATGAAAGTAGACATAGCTGTAATTATGGTTTTGTTGTAACGTTCAACGGAGTTTACATGAGGTGTATAGAAAGGTGTATAGTGTAAATTTGGAATTTTGTATTTTGTTAATAAATTTTTAAATGTGTTACTAATAAATTGTTTTCCATTATCTAATACAATTGAAGAGGGTACACCATGTATTAGGAAGACATTTTCTTCTAAAAGCTTAGTAATAATTTCAGCGGTAGCTCGTTTTATGGGAAAAATTAAACAATATTTTGAGAAACAACAAGATACGACAAAGATAAAGGTGTTTTGTTTTCTCGTAGGAGGTAGAGGACCAATTAAGTCGAGACTTATCATTTCGAATGGTTTTGAACAAGATTTAGGGTTGCCCATAAGGCCTAAAGTAGGGTGGTTTTGATGTTTGTGAGCGATACATGTGTCACATGAGTTTACCGCTTTTACTACGTCTGAGTACATACCTGGCCAAAAGTAGGTTAGTGCCAATCTTTTATATGTCTTAAAAATGCCAAAGTGACCGGCGGTATGTGAAGAATGGTTTTCGTTGATAATGTTTGACCTTTGATCAGACGGAATGACCTCTTTCCATTGAAAGTCTCTAGTGAGTGGATTTAAACTCTTTTTGAAACGGTAAAGTTTGTTATTTATAACCTGATAATCGACGTAAGAAGTTGGAGACTTTTTACACCCATTATAGATATTCGAGTACCAAGAATCGTTAGTAGAAACTGGCGGATTTGAGTTGGATATGATACTGTTGTCTGTGTCGCTAATAATAGCGGAAACAGGAATAGAACGAGATAGAAAATCGGGTAAAAGGTTGTCTGAGCCTCGACGGTGTTTAATTTCGAAGTTGTAACATGATAAGCGAACTCCCCACCTAGCTAAACGACCTGTAGGGTTATTTAGTTTTAGGAACCATTTGAGCGCGGCATGATCTGTATAAACAGTGATTTTTTTACCGTTCTCGATATAACAGCGCCAGTGTTCAAACGCGGATAAAACTGCTAGTGCTTCGCGTTCCGTGGCACTATAATTTTTCTCTTGGTCAGACAGTGATTTGCTGTAGTAAGCTATGACTTTCTCTTCTCCGTTTAGGACTTGAGAGAGGACTGCTCCAATGCCATAGTCGCTGGCGTCTGTATGAATTTCGAAAGGTTGCGAATAATCCGGGCAGGACATTACGGTACAAGAAATTAGACAGTCTTTCAATTTGTTGAACGCGTCATTTGCCTCATCGGACCAATAGAATGGCGGTGATTTTTTTCCTTGAGATGTTAGTTTGTTTAAGGGAGACGCGAGAGTACTGAAATTAGGAATAAAACGTCTAAACCATGATACGGCGCCTAGAAAGCGACGGACCTCTTTTTTATTAGACGGTGTAGAATAATTTTTTATTGCCTCGACTTTTTCGGGGTCAGGGTGTAGACCCTGTGAATCGACAACGTAACCTAAATATTTTAGTTTGTTTTTAAAGAAATTACATTTGTCGATGTTTATAGTTAAATTAGCGGTTTTTAGTTTTTCTAGTACTCGTGTTAGGAGAAAAATGTGATTTTCAAAAGTTGAAGAACTACAGATAATATCATCAGCGTAACAGAAGACTTTATTTTCGAATTCAGGGCTATGAAATAATCTGTCGACGAGTCGTTGCTGAGTTAGACCACAATTAGAGAGTCCAAACGGCATACGTCTGAAGTGAAAAGAACCGCGAGTAGGTATATAGAAAGCGGTCTTGCAACGATCTTCGTCCTTAATTAAGGTCTGCCAATATGATTTAGAGAGGTCTAGATTTGATAAAAATTTAGCGTCTCGTAAATTGTCTAGAATTTCGGAGACGTACGGTAGGTTGTAAGCGTCTTTTCTCGTTACAGAGTTTAATTTACGACTGTCCAAACAAAAACGCAGCTCGCCATTTTTTTTAGGGACCAAAAGAACGGGATTCGACCAAGGACTCTCCGAGGGTTCGACAATGTCTTCTAGAAGCATCTCGTCGAGATGTTTAATTAAAATGCGCTGTTTCTCAGGAGACATGCGATAGTAACGCTGACGAATGGGGGGGCTATCACCTGTATCGATCGAGTGAGTAATAAGTGAAGTGCAACCGAGACCCCGCTTTTGGTAAGAAATATCGGAAAATTTTGAGATTAAGTTGTCAGCGGTAGCTCTCTCGTTGGCCGTTAGATTATCATACGAAACTAAGTGGGTGCCCGAGTCAGGCTGTAGTTCGGTGACGCGAGCGTCAGATTTGTTTAAGAGTAATATAGAATCTAAGTGATTAGGAAACAAACCGAAATTTCTCCAAAAATCTATACCGAGAATTAAAGAATTTTGAATATTAGGGACAATGTGCACGACAAGGTCAATGGTTTTGTTTTGAAATGTGAAAGGAAGTGAGATTGAACCCAAAGAATTTAATTTTTCTCCACTGGCAGTCACTAATTTTAAAAGTTGAGCGTTTTCGAGCTGATCGCTGTCATTCAAAAAATATTTATGAGAATTATTTCCTAGGATTGTTACGCAAGATCCCGAGTCGAGAAGACCGGTGGCATTTTTGCCATTTACTGTAAGAGGGATATACGGAGTGTATTCTATATTAGAGTATCGGATTGAGGAAAGATGATAACATGTGAAAAATTTTGAAATGTAGTGTAACCAATTGTTCCACTCATTTTTATTGAAGTTAGGGTGTTTAGAGGTTCCACAATCCTTGTTAATTAGTTTTTTGAAGGTGAAGAATTTTGTTTTGAATTACAGTTAGGGCAGTCGGTAGCGCGATAATCTTTTAGGCCGCATTTGAAACATACCAAATATCTCGGCTGAGGGCACGCGGCGAGCGAGTGTGAGTCGCACCTACAACGTGGGCAGAATTGTTTATTTGGCGGACGTTGAACGGTGTTAATTTGTACTTTTGAATTAGAATGAGAATTGGGCGGTTTGTTGAAATTTCTATCTTTGTAGTAAGAGGTTTTATTATAAGAATTTCTATTATAGAAATTATTTTTAAAAGTAGTTGAAGAACTTGAAGGGGGGTAGTTGTATGCAAATTCAGGTGCCAAGGTGCTAGCGGATGTTCTAGGAGGCTCATGGAAATCCCTACTGCGACTGTCAAACCTTTCGAAATTCCTACAAGCATCGACTAAAGAAGCAATGTCAGATACATTTGCAGTCAAAAGAGCGTTTGTGTAACAAGGTCTGATGTTATTCAAGAGAATCTCGAGTTTTTCGGGCTCGTTGACAGGGGTATCAAGGCGAGAGAATAAGCCTTGCATTTTTGCGACATATAAAGTGATATTTTCACGTTCGCCTTGAGAGCGTTGTCTTATTTCGGACATTAACCTGTAGTCATAGTTATGTGGGCTAAAATCCCTTTTTAAAAGCTCGCATAAATGATCCCAAGAAGAGACGCTATCCCTAACACTACGATACCAAGTTAGGGCGTCGTTAGAAAAAAATTCAAAAGCAAAAGAAAGTATTTTATTCTCAGGAATATTCCTACTCGACACAAACTCATTTACCTTTTGAATAAAGGCGCGAACACACGAGTTACCATTATATTTGAATTTAGATATATCCGAAAAAAGTTTGCGTTCGTATGAAAACAAAGTACCCGAAGGGTCAGAATTAGCAACTGAGGTACACGTTGTTTGCAAATTTTGCTCAGGTTTTGGAGAAATTAAAATTTTTAAAAGAGAATATAAATTATGGAATTCATTCCAGGCTACTTGGATGCTACTTGTATCTGGTAGGGCGTCCACATTCACACGATTTAACCTATGGTACACGTGGTGTAATAGTGCCTCCGTTCTAGTAAGTAGGTTTTTGTCCAATCTTGTTTGTAGCATTTTGATGTTGTTTTCTGCTTTAAACAAGGAGATCTTTACGGTCGAAATGTCCACATCGGGAGTTAAATGTGACTCTAATATCTCTTCGGATGGTGTATCTGTGAGTTTAGAGATTTGTTTTCGTAGTTCGTCTACGGTATTAGCAGTTTGGCCGCCCCTTAAGGCCACTTCATAAAGAAGTTCGCTTTTGTGCAAGCACGCGAATTTAATCTCGTAGGCCATAGTAAAGAAATTAAAGTTTTATTAGTTGAAATTTAAGAAAATAATACGCGCTGTGGGTAAACGGTTGGGATAGTTTATCTGCCGTCAAAAATGTTAACAATACAAGCAAAATGTGGAAATCCGTCCAAAGGTATTTTTTTAAGTAGATATTTTAATTAATTAAAGATTTAAGATGGCGCGCGTTTAGATTGCGCTTACGCCGCTGTAAATGTAGTGGTAGGTAGGTACCGAATGAAAATGCGTGATCGATCACACGTGGATGGAATATTCTAGAATGGTTTCGACACTTTTTGGAAAAAAATAATTACGTGATCACTTTAAACACACGCGGTCTGTTTAAACACTGAATTAGATTAAATAGAAATTAGTAACAAAAGTAAATACCTTGGGACGGTTCTCCGTGCACACACAGTAAATCACAAGAAAAATAGCACAAAATAGAAAAAAAAACCGTGACCTTTAGAACCAAGCCTTTTTCTTGCCTAAAACGTTGGGCGCCAGTGTCGCGTTTATAGTTGCTTAGGGCTTTAGGAGCCTACTAGAAATCTAGGTAGACCTAATAGCACGCGGCCCACGCGTGGTTCGGTGAGTGCAGGTTCTGATTGGAGCTAAATAATAACGCTTGCAAGACGATATTCCAGATTTTATATTGGCAGATATAAATTACATAGGTCCGCGAACAAGTTAGGGCTAGGCTCAGCGGAGAGCTAGGTTCTGCAGAGAAAGGCGTGGTTCCAGGGTCCAGGCTTGATAGAAGGGAGCCACTTAACTCGGTGCGCTGCGGCACAGGTAGAAGCCCGATTTCTGCGCGCGCGCCGCTTATATAGGCTCGTGCGGGGGGATTGGCCACGCCCACGTAGGTTGATCCCGCGAGGACGGCGCGCGGCTGTATCAGCGCGGTGTCACATCCTATTACGTGATGTCAATGTGAGGTCTTGTGCTGATTTTAGAGTATGATTGGTATGTTCGTTAATTAATACATATTTTTTCTTGCAGAAATCCAACTCCTGAGGCAACTGAGCTATTACCTGTTCAATGGCCTACCGCAAAAAAGGACCTATTGTATTATTTGAACATTGATACAGAACTGAAAGTTGAAAAAAGACATTTTAGAGACAGAATGGCTATGTGGAATCTATTTTATAAACTAAATGAAAAGTACCAATTAGGATACCAGGACAGTGACGATTAATAGTTAACGAGTTTATCGACAAATGTGAATACTTATATCAAAGTATTAGATTTCATTTTATTCTATATCAGTCAATTAAACAGCAAAACTTAGAATATTATTCTTATATATTTGATTTACCTAATCATAACCAAAACTGTATTCTGGCATGACATTATTGTACAAAATGATTTAGGTGTTAACAATCTCTCAACAAATAGAGTTAAGTTTTATCATGACATTTAGTACTTATCTTTGTAGTAGTTAATGCTTCAGTCCAAAAAATATATGCAAAATCATCTCAACTCATTGCATCTCAACTACTGTGAAAGTAGAGTATTACTCTATACTATACGTAAGTTGAGTGTGCGTAGGTACTGACCTACGCACACTCAACTCACGTACATTTCGACTCGACGGCGACTACGAATCATCCTAGGTCAGTACCTAGGATGATTCGTAGTCGCCCTGATATTTATTTTTGCCATTTATACTTAAATATAAATTGCTCCAGTTTTCTTATTTTACTGTACATAATTGCAACAAAAAATATTGTCTTTTGATTGCCTCACTGATGAAAATATAAAAAAATATTTTTTAATAATTTTTCATTATTACTCTACCTAGTGTACTTGTTATATTGAGTAAGAAATTAAGAGAATATTGGTAACTATAGAGTTTTTTAAAGTAATCTCATTATTATTTGACTTAGTACAGTTATAATACAAATTACGAATAGCAGTCCCAATAACTTTAAATTATACCGGTTTACTTTCTTTGACTGCTTTGACTACATTAATATCAGATATATTAATTTGAACAAAATTACTATTAAAAAGGGTAAATGAAATTCACAAATACAACATCAACATCATGTTTGATTTTAATTTTCTTTGATAACATTACATAATAATATCAAATGTTGTGATAATGAACAACGTTCAAAAATTAGTCTCATTTTTACAGAGGATTGAACGTGTCCAGTTCACAACAAATACCTTAAATTCGATTAACCTTAAACTAAACAAACAACCTTCTTATTAAAAATAACTATTCAAAAGCATTTTGTTATTGATCTTTACTTTTTTCTATGATGTATTTCTCGGCAGCAGTAGCAATAGCCTTCGTCACTCTACCCGTGATCTCATGAAGATTCTCATGAGATAAATGAGATTCTATAGATCTCTTTGAAAAGAATGATGCAGTTGTATCGTTAGGTCTAAAACTGTTAGGATAGGTAATCTTGTGACGCAAGACAGCTTTGATAATGAGTGCTCCGACATAAATGACGAAGTATACACTAAAGTATAAAGGTAAGTAATACAACTTTTTCCCGAGATAGTAATAACTGTACCTATTCACACGAGGCTGTTCTGTAGTCGTTGTTGTGGTTGTTGTATGATGATGATAGTGATGATGATAATCATGGTCATCGAAATCATGAGAGAACTTGAAGTCACCGGGAAAATCGTGAGGAAATCCATGATCATCGGCTGGAGGCGCGTCTGAATCAGGTTTCATGTCAGCAGGCGGAGGAGGAGGCATCATCCCCATATCATTGGATTTTGCGTCATCTCCCCCCTTCATATCTCCGTGTGGCTTATCATAGATAAGTTCTGGATAATCAGGTCCAGATTGATATGAAGGGGATGGCGCGTCATGATGTCCATAGCTGGGAGAAGGAAGGTCTTGAGGAGGTTGTGGGGCAGGCTTACTGTAATGGTAACCTCCGAAATCTGGTTTATCATCCATATCCGGCATATCCGGAGGACTGTCATCTTGTGCCATCGGCGGCTTATCATAAGAATAACCAGAAAAAGGTTTACTAAGCGGTGGAAGCGTGGGTGCAAAAGATGGTGCAGGTGGAGCTGGAGCTGCAGGGGCTGGCGGGGAGGTAACTGGAGCCGGTGGTTTATATCTGTATCCAGGAGGTGGGCCGCTATCGTCACTGGATGAAGAATCGAATCCCAAACCACCTGATGGGGGAAACGAAAATGAAGGTCCTGCTATTGGCCCTGCAGGTGCGTAAGGTGGAAATGATTCATAACTGCTGGGTGTTGGAAAGTCATCAGCTGTTAATTTCGGGGCTGGTGGTGGTGGAGGGGGTACTAAATTTGCGACTGCTCTCATCGGTGGTGGTAGTGGTGGAGGCGCAGGTGCTGATGGGGCTGAAGGTGCACTGGATTGTTTTGACTTAGTCCCATAAACCGGCAAGTACGGTTGTGCAGGATTATACCGATCAATAGGTTCCCGAACAGGGAACATCTGCGTATCTTGAACCTCCCCGCGTACTGGATTTTTTATTTCAGTAAAACTGTCTAGATTGAACATATTATTAGCTTTCTTGCTATTCAAATTTTTCATTTTAAATGGTTTCAAATTTACATAAGGAAAGCGAATATTTGGTTCTGTACGTATCGCTCGGGATTCGTTCTCAGCGCCATTGCCAGGATTAGTACCGAAGCTGAAAAGAATAAAAATAATAAGTACCTAACTTGGCAAATACTCATAAACAAATAATTGAAATAAACACTTTTTCTTAATACATAAACTTACCCAGGTAAAGCAAAGTTTTCATCAATGGTGGGTTCATCATCAGTTTGGTTTTCGTTCGATTTGTCTTCGTCATTTACATTGTTATTTTCACTCGAATCATTCGTAGTCTCCTCTTTCCATTTACCAGTAAATTGATCATGTTTCTCATTATCTATGATGTGCCAAATATTCTCTACGTTATTAATTGTGGATTGTGTTGTCGTTGTGGTTGTGGGAATGCTTGCAGAAGATAGTTGAACACTTGATATTGGGGCAATGGGCACATGCAATGGACCGCTGTTATGCAAATTATTGTACAAAGCAAAATAATCAGTCATATCAGTCTTCTCTGGCTTCTCAGTAGTCGGTTGAGGTAGGCCATAGTTTGAGTCACTGGCACTAGTATCTTCATCAGGAACATATATCGGTCTTGAAGTTGTAGTTGTAGTAGTTTGTGAAATTGTTTCCTTTTCTAACAATTTTCTTATAGATTTCACGTTGTTATTTCCGGATTCGAATTCCGCAAAAATCAAGTCGGGTGTATCAGACTTCTCTGTTGTAGTAGTAGTCGATGTAGTTCCACCTGGTGTATCCATTCTTCTCATCCAGTTATGATAATAGAACGGTGCAGCTCTTCCCATATCGATTTGAGGCGGTCTTGAAGATGGTGTTACTACGTATACTAAGGGTCCCGGGAGTTTTGCCGAATATACATGATATGTATGAAAACAATGTAACACAACAACGAGCAGTATGAAATGATTCATGTTAAAAACTGTTGTCGTACATTTGTGAAAACCAGGATAAGCGAGTGTTCTTCTCGACAACTGACTAGAAAATGATGGGTATGGCTAAATATTTTCAAATACACATACTGTGAGCAGATGCATCGGTGTAAAACTACGATAATTTTTAGCGGTACTTCAGTATGTAGAACGCTAAAGGCACGATTCAGATGACCCGAACTCGAGTTACAGTTTACACAATTAGCGCGATAATCAGTGTCGTTCCCGTGTAAGGCTCTGTAGAAAGTGTCACATATTTGTACAAAATATTTGGGGCATCTAAAGTGGAAAGGTAACTATATATACCTATCTGTTAACTAATATATGTAGATCCATAAAATTATTTCACAAAGCCTACAGATATTTTTTCGTGATTTTATTACACCACTTGTACTTTCTAAAATAATAAGCGCCTTATACAAACTTGCATGCAATTTATTACTTGGTGAAAATACAACAAAGCAACCGTTCCAGCGCTGAATGTTAGAACGAGATTTTTTCTGTGCGAATTTGTACCTAGACACCCTACTTTTAGAATTCATATTACCAAAGCCAAATGGCATTAAGTTCCTCTTATTACTTTGTGCTTTAGTTTGCTTTGGCTGGTATTAATATTCACTTTAGTTTTAGCTATAAAGTACTTAATATAGCTACGAGTGGTTTGAGGAAAACAGTAGAACTGATGTACCTAATCATGTTTTCCAGCACATCAAACGACATTTTATTTATTTAACTTTCTACAACTATCCTAACAGGTTTTGTGCCCAATTTGATGAAATTAACCTTTATATAACATATAAAGGTTAATTTTATGATAATAAAAATAGCAGTACGAGTTCACTAAAATAACTAGAAAATTTGACAATGTTAAAATGTAGGTTGTTTACGGTGCGGATAGCGCAAGTCAGAGCGGCCTCAGCCAGAAGGTTGGTCCTGGCACTTGGCACGGCTAACAGAGCATAGCGACCGCAGCGACACCTCAACACAAACATCTGTTCGGTACACCTACTATAAAAACGCAAGTACTGTGCCACGAATTACTTTATTCAAATGATATAATAAGTGCAAATACCCTCCGCACGAGTCTGACAACTGCGACATGAATATAACTTGGACATCGATGCATTGCAGCGAAGCCTTTTCAACAGCACTAATATTTGGGTTCTTCATACTCACTTTACGGAGTCTTTATAAAAAGAAAGTACGGATTATTGAAATGGTAGGCTAGAATCTTTGGGCATTGGGCTGTCACCAATCAAGATGTAAGGTGAATTACTAAAACTTATACCCAACTATGAGAAACAATTTTCGTAGACCACGATGTTCTGCCATCATCGAATTTCAGTATTTGAATTAGGTACTTACCTACATATTTTTTAAACACATTAACACCAACTATCCATTTCATTAATAGCCTATAATAAATTGTTTTCTTTAATACGTAGCGGCCGACCTTACGATTGTGATTGCCTTAGGCATTAGGCTACCAATGCCTAAGGCAATCACAATCGTAAGGTCACGGGTTCGAATATACCGACGCGACGCTGACATGAACCCACTCCTAACACAAGCTTTTGAGCTTAGCTGGAGGGGTTAACAAGATTGCTAGTAATGTGTGTATCCTTTAAACAAAATACCTACCTACGCAGTGGTCAAATAAAAGTTAATCATTGACACCTCAATCATCGAAATCGGATTTGGTGCTGTGGTGGAACTTACGTAAATACAAACATACATACCCTTTCTTTCAGTCAAGAGTTGGATTCGTAGGCTTTGGCTTCGTAGTCGGGTAATAAAACAAGATATTTAACTTATATATCTTTATTTAATATCTACCTATTAATAAATATTATTCATTACTTATGATCTAATAATAAATTTGTATACCTACTCATTGCTCTGGTATTTATATTAGGATCACAATTTCAAATCATAGAACCACTTAACGTTACAACTAAAATTATCTATGATGAAGAAATCTTGGTGGTGCAAATATATACACATAGCTACTATACAATATTATGCCGACATGCAATAATCTTATAATCTCTTAAAATTCTTCTAAGAATTTGACTCGTTTTCGTTAAACTATTTTGGATCAGTGCATTAAATTATGTCGAAGGCATTTTTGCGAAACATTTCATTCATTTTAGTGTGCTTCTTTTCATTCACATTGTGTATTTAGGTATCTGCCACGACTATTCTTCACCATCAAAAGATATAATAAATGCTGTCGTAGGAATCATAAAAATAAAACCAGTGTAAAAAATAATTTCTTCCATTTCATTAATGATATAGTCACCATATAAGAAAGTATCTACTATTTAATTCGTCTTACAATTATTATTATAGGCACTATGAGCTTAAACAGTCAAGCAGTTAATGCTTGACTGTTTCAACTAATTTTATAATTTATTAAATCTAATTTGTAGTTATTTATCACACAGTAGATTTTATCCTTTACCATTTATTTCTTTTCTTGTATCAGAAGTATCTGTTTCGATAAAAGCCGGATTGTCTACTCCTGAATCACTACCGCCATCTGTATTGTCGGGCACTAACTTCGCGCGGCTTGTGTCAGACTCCTTTATTTTATCTTCATCCACGTTCACGTTTTCTTGCTTAGTCTCAACTACACTAGCGACATCTATTGATGGTATATTCTTATCGCTATCTTTATTAGTTTCATTGCATTCGATATCTGTAGGCTTTTTCTTACAGATACTATGGTCGTCGTTAACGGCCCTTTTGCGAATATAAAAGGTATTGAACAAATAATAAATGCAACCTGTGATGAAAGTAGCGCCGGCAAATATTTGGTAAGTCGGTCTGGTACCAAAGAACTTCATGAGATAACCGCCTATGAGACTGCCGGAACCTTTGCCTGTAAACACAAATAATAAATTGTAAGAAAATTGTTCCCGCTCAAACTAAACCGCTCAAAAAAATATTTTTGACTTTCACTAATTCCAAGGATGGCGCAACCGTTACGCAACCCATGCAGTCAACACTGACCTAAAGCAACTTTCTGTAGATAACAAATCTTTGTCCATAAAAATGCACAACACACTAACGAGGTGACTTTCTCAATATGTCAAGTATTGGGCAAGTATTTGTCTCATATCTAACATTTTCATAAACAATGACTATTTTTAAACAGGAATATTAATGTTAGTAAAGGAAAGGAATGTCAGTATTTATAAACGCATATGAGTACCAGGTGCCTTGATATTCATAGTCAAATTGTACTAGATGACAATTTTAAGTAGTCAACAGCTTTCTACTATATGTTTATTATGTGAACGATCTAATACGAATTAGATGTCATTATATGCATGCACCATCAAGCTAAGAGCAGGAGGTTATTAGTTTAATAAAAATCATCCTGTATAGTTAATTGAATAGCAGAATTAATAGTAATTAATATCAATTGTCAGTCACAATTTATTTTATAATTTCAATTGGTTGATCAAACAATTAAAAATGTATTGAACATGCTCAACACCCTACACTGTTATATATGACAACTGATTAAATCAAGCGTCACATTTGATAGAAATCCATCTTACCCTCGATTGAAGTAGTAAGAAAATGTACATGTAAATGTGAACAGTTTGGTACCGACTGAGCAATCTGACTGAGCAAACTGCAGAACTACTCATTCGGTGCCAATCTGTCCTAAGGATTCTTCGTGTAGAGACAAAACATATGTCGAAGTTTATTTTCGTGGAAATGGAATATTGCAAGTCAAGGATCCAGAGGTACCACTCGAGCTGGTGAGAGTACATGCCACTAATTTCCTTTGTTGCAAGGCTCTCCTTTTAAGGGTGTTCGGTCTATCAATCTATTTCGATTGTTGTGTTAAGGGGGCATTTCCTTACTAAGACTTAACACAACAATCGAAATAGATTGTGATGATTTTGGTTACTGTGACAATGGTCACGAATAATAAAAACTATCTTTAATTTACGTACCAACGCCGTAGTACAATCCGCCAAGTAAGCCCTGTACTGAAGTATCGGTGGTAGTAGAGGACAACCTCGCAGCATACGTGACAGCAGCGGTGAACGACAGCGATGACGTCACAGACTCCAGCGCCTCGAACACCAAGCAGAGCCACGGATTGTAGATCAATGAGTAACCTGAAGTTGATAAAACATATAGATTAAAGAATTAGCTTTAAACTGAAAATATATTGAATTTTCGAATCCTCTGTAATTGAATTCCTCAATAAAAATGTATATCGATCTATTTGTCTGTTCCGGACTTTGAGTTCGTTTATGTACATTTGCTTAAATTTATAAATGAAAGTAACAATAAAATAATCCAGTTTTAAACCATTGTCACATTGAATTTTGTTGAAACCGGTTAAGCGAATTCTCTATAAAATATAAGTAGGTACAGTTGTCTCAACGTAACTCGGCCAAATTGAACTTGGCGACAAGTGTTTGCCCAGATACATTTTTTGGAAGTAAATGATGACATGGAGCGGGGGTGGGGGCGGTAACTAAACCAAGAGAATAAGAGATGCGATTATGCATTACATTCTCAGTATTACTAACTCATGTTTTTGTGATTATTTTCTAACTTTCTTTAGTCGATACTGTGACTCTTCTAAATGTGTATAAACTTTTATTAAATCACTAGCTGTCCCGCGCAACTTCGTATGCGTAAATTTTCCCCGTTTTTGCAACATTTCTCGTCGCTGCTCCGCTCCTATTAGTTGTAGCGCGATGTTATATAGCCTATAGCCTTCCTCGATAAATGGGCTATCCAACAATAAAATATTTTTTCAAATCGGACCAGTAGTTCCTGAGATTAGCGCGTTTAAACAAACAAACTCTTCCGCTTTATAATATTAGTATAGATTTTTTATACGTAATTAATCATTTTTGTAAGTAATTTTAGGGTCGCATCTCTATGACATGCGGGAAAGTGTGGTGAACCTAACTTCACTCCGGCCAAGTTAAAGAAATGTAGTAAGAATATTTCAAGTCTTGCCCTTTAGCAAAGGTCTCAGCATTTCTCGTATATCAACTAAGGTGAGGTTCCACGCACCCATCTATCATAGAACTTGCCCAGTAACTTCGTAAGCTGCAAGTTCACTTTCACTTTATAGATCCCTTTCTCATAACTGAATTTCCCTTTTGTTTCTCCTACTTTCCATGAGATATCTAGACTATAATCAGTATGTATACTTGTGTGTCGCTTGCTACTTTAATAGCATGTTTAAAGCCTTTAACGAAATTTCGTATAACAATTGATTGACAACCAAGTTCAAATAATAATAAAACTAGAGTAGAGTTGTAAAAATGGCGGCAAACTAAACGGCCATTATTTTTACAGCTCCGAGTTTAACTTGTAAAAAAATGATTTGAATACGTGATAATTGACTAAGAACGAGACTTTGTGCATGTAATAAGCGCATAAATACTTGACACTGGCAGAAATTAGCCGTTAAAACGGCTAGATTGCCATAAAGTCAAAGAAGATGAAGAACATTAGAGTAATTAAATGCGAACATTACCTAAGACATAAGGGAAAACTCAAACTCAAATATCTTTATTTCGTAAAACCAAACCAATGGTTATTTGAAAACGTCAAATTAATACATACTATAAATAAAATTATGATAAATGTTTAAAAAAACAAAATGAAATTAGGCGGCAGTTCCAAGTGTAAAGCTCATGAGAAGAAGCTGCCAAGAAACTCTCCACTCTTTTAAAATCATCAACGTTTTCTTTGCAATGTTAGTCTCATTGCAACATAATACATCTAAGGTTGATTAGGAAAGTACATACCTACTTACTTTACGTTACGTTATAAGTTTATAACAATTTTAAATACATATTACCTACATATGTATTGTATAGTATTATGTAATCAAAACTTACGACCACACACTGCCCCCCCCCCCCCTTATTATGTGTTTAACAGTATTGAAACGATTTTAACTACTTTGTTTTGTGTTTTTCTATAAATGAAAAATAAAAATAAACGCTGATTCAAGATTGAATAAGATTAATACTTTATGGTCCCTAAGAATCTGATTAATTTACAGTTAGTTACTAATCCCAATTTCCCAAAAAATATTGCATTGTTTTTTTTGTTGTTTCCGATTCTTTATTTCCATTAGAGCCTAATTCAGACCGTAATGATAATTTTAACCACAAGAAATATATCCTACCGTTTTCAAGTAGGTAAGTAGGTAACGCCCTTACTACAGAGCGTATATCATATATAGTCAAAAAATATCTACACATTAATCATTTATAGCCCGTTAGATATCTGTGGCCTCCAACGGGGTGAAAAAAAAAAAAAAATATTAATAGGAAATAGATGTCTATGTATTAGATTATTATTATTATATTAATAGAGCGAGCTAGATGAAACGTCAATAATTTATCATGGTCATTATAAGGAGAACTGTCTCCTTAAAATGATCATAATAAATTATTGACGTCTTTTTATTTAGACCTTTTTAAGTCGAGTTGAAGTTGACTGCAATATATACTGATATATTGAAGTCAACTTCAACTCGACTTAAACAAGTCCAAATAAAAAGACTTGGATTTATAAATATTTAAGAATCCAACTTACCAAGTAACCTAATAGCGTAAAACACAAATCCAATGAAGAGAACGTTGGCATGTCCCAACCGCCTGATAATAGGACCAGAGAGTACTAACAGTGGCAGCCCCGCCACTCCTCCCACGGTAATGGTGATGCCCATAAGGGAACGAGACGCACCAAGGTCTTGCAGCAGCCAGAACAGAAAACTTTCGATGTATCCCCAAGCCGTACCTGAAAAACAAAATAGGTATTACTTAGAATTTTTATGGAAGCAAAACTGACAAACATACAAGACAAGCATAACCCGTCTATTTGAATATTTGGATCTCTAATTAAACATAATATATGTTCGTAAACTTTCGCGATTTGTACACATTATAGAATTTTATAAGCTACGGGTCGTAATCGCCTTTAAGGCGACCTTTGTTTTATGGCCCAACGTTTCGACCGTATTGCAACGGCCCGTACCCACGAACGTTTTGCGATTTAGACCCGTAGCTTATAAAATTCTTTAATTAAACATAATGTAAGTATAACTCTTTTATTGCAGTTATTATATTTGGCGATATTGCCTATTTACTTACCCATAATAAAGCATGCTATAAACAGTGCGACAATTTCGATGTTTCTGAACACAGAGATGACATCTTCTAGAAGGTTCTGAGCCGGCTGTTTGAACTCTAAATCAATACTGAGCATTAGAGCACCTGATGCTACTTTCAGGACGGCGTACAGGTAAAATGCTGGCCTGAAACACACATGGTATTCATAATTTACCCCTTGTTTATAGGTACCTATAAACAAGGGGTATATAATAAAATCTATAATTATATTATTATAGATTTTATTACCATTTAAAAGAAAAATGGCGACGTGTGAGTTGTGAAAATGGCGCACAGCTCCGCGTTTAATGTGTATCTTCGATCAACAAATAGAGAGTGAAAATACATAAAATGCGTGCAAAATCCAAAGGATCGAGTTTTGTGTTATTAGGGTGTAAATAAATACTTGACTATGGCAGAAATGGGCTAGATAGTCAGCCAGATTGCCATCGACTCAAAAATAAAAAGAAGAACAACGACGACTGGATTGTAATATGGAGGCTCTCGAACAAAAATGAAAACTCTAAAATGATAAAAAATATAAAAGTTTGGAGCTGCATGAGGAGACATTTGCCAACCTGTGCTGGCATACTATAAAAATGGTTTAAACCCTCGGCATTTAGTATCAAAGATTTCCTAAGAAGTGTGTTGCAACTTGACCTTTTAATAGTATGTAGGTAACTTATGTACTGCATTAATAGCCTTTAGATTCTATTTGACGACGTTTGTCAAAAGTTACGTTGAATTTACAGTAAAGTCTACGTGATCATCACGTAGACTCATTCATATTTTTAGGTAAGTATGTATGTTAACTATCCATAGTTACCATAGTTATACATACCTACTTATAAATTCCTAATAATATAATGACATAAAGTGGCTGTATCTTGAAATTAATTCCGTGGTTACGCTGGCTAATAACTAAATTCTTGAGTAATTTCGTGAGATTGTATATAACATACATAATAGTATTACACAAAGCTAAACTTGTTTATGGAAAAAATGCTTGCTCTAACAATGGAAATAATAACGTAATTTACAACGTCTGGGTACCAAAAAACTAGTTGGGAACTTCAAAGAGGATGATCTATCACTCAAAGTCACACTTGCCTACTTAATATTATTTAGTACTCAGTGTCTCAAAAGCTGTTAATCTTTAACACTATGACAGAGGTCGAGAGTTCGACTCCCACCAAGGATAATTTTTTGTGTGATGAGCGCAATTATATATTTTGTGTCTGAGTGTAATGAAAGAGGCGTCTAAACGGGCCATTTTTAGAGCAATTTGTGGCGGCAATGCTGTGGCTGGCAACGTGGCAGTACTCTCCAATATAATATGATGGTTGCCGGACGATCGCTGAGCGATCGATTTTCGCAATGTTGTCTGGACAATTTTGTTGTTGTTTCCGTCGCTCTCTATTTTATTGTTGCCGGGTAGTGTAGCCTGTTTAGGAGACTGAATCATGCGCCATAGAATTGCAGACAAGTTGCCATTATTAGCCGAGCAATTAGTAGCCAATAGTGCCGCCACAAATTGCTGTAAAAAATGGCCCGTTTAGGCGCCCCTTTAGGTATGTGCAAATAATAATTGGAAATATAAGTACTTTTATTAGTTTGCTGGTTGCCATAGTAGGTACATGCCTAGTTTGGGAACATATGGCCGTGTGTGAGTTCCCATTTTTATTTATTAGAAGAGTCGATTTCCTGTTTCGATTTTCCCTATTTCAAAAGAGTAGGAACATCTTGAGCAAACTTGTAATACCTAATAAAAATTGTTATTGAGTCAAACCATCATAATTGACCTCAGTTGGGTATATAACAGTAGTCTATTCATGTCTTCTCCGACCACCTCCAATTGCGTTTCAGACGTAACTGTCTGTTTTGGCATTTGTAACAACATTTTGCAAATATTAATTCACCGGAACTTATGTCTGTATTTACCTATGACCTACTAATATTCAACGGTGAAAGTAACTCGATCACGATATAACGGACGAATCGATTTAATTTATTTCATCAATCTAAGTCAAATTGTTTATTCTCATGCATATTTTAAAATATAATATTACTATCACTCTCTGCTGCATATGTTTTTATTGTGAGATGAAGGAAAAAATATATTAATCAAAGTATATAAAAGTAATCAGTTACAATTATGTTTATTCTAAAAAAATCTAACTGTTTTTCCTATAAACAGTTTACCAAATGTAAGCATTCGCATAAACTATAGAACGTTATCATGTTTGTTTGAAGAAGTGAACAAACCAAAATTATTATTAAAATTATTTAACTACTTAAAATTAATTAACTGAATATAGTTTAATATAGTAGGTATCTTATGTGTCATTTGAAACGATTCCAATTTTATTATACCACACACAGTGAGCTGTAGAGCGTGTCAAAAAGACACTTAGGGGAAGTCAGCTCAAGGCGGCCATAGAAGGCAAAGCGGCCACGATTTATTTTTCGGTTATTTGAAATGATAGCGGGACGTTGCCATTCTGCACGCATAACAAACCTCCCGCCCCGCGCCGGTCAGTCGTTCGGTAGCGGTGGGAGCGGGCACGCGGCTCCAGTGACGAAAGATACGTTTTCGCGCGTTTTGTTAAAATAACACAAGGTAAGTTTAACCTGTTTTGGGCATACCTCTTTCATTTTAAATGCTTGCATTAGACGTGTATTGTTACTTATCTATTTGGCTTTGTTTCTTTCGGATTGGCTTTAAAATTTAATAAATAATGTGGGAGTAGTTAATTTTTATAACAAAATGGACGATAAAGGCAAAGCGGCCCGGGCAAACCGGCCAGCTGACCGCTTTGCCCTTATTAAAGTATTACGGTTTGATAGATAATGCTATATTATTTTGTTTAGATGGTCAACAATTACAAAAGAAAAACTACCCAGGCATCTTGGGATGAAGCTACGATGGCCCGAGCAATTAAAGATATAAATGAAAAGCGCGGATCGGTCAAATTTATCGCAGCAAAATACTGTATCCCTCGTACAACTCTCAGACGACACTTGCAAACAGGATCTGCCGTAAAGAAACTTGGTAGATTTACTACAGTGTTTACTCCAGAGCAAGAAGAAGAACTCCTGGAGTACATGTTTCACATGGACAACCTCTTTTTTGGGCTTACGAAGGAAGATTTCCTGCAGCTTGCGTTTCAATATGCTGAAGCAAATCACATTTCACATCCTTTTAAAAATGAAACCGCCGGGCACGATTTTTATAAAGGATTTATCACGCGTCATCCTAATTTGACCTTGAGACGACCAGAACCCACATCAATCGCCAGAGCCCGGGGCTTCAATAGACCCCAAGTTTATCGGTTTTTTGACCTGCTAGAAGCTGAAATTGAAAAACATCAAATTGATGCGATGCGTATTTATAATATGGACGAGACAGGGGTACAAACATCTTCCAACAAACCTCCAAGAGTTTTAACAAAACTAGGTTAAAAGCAAGTGGGTCACATTGCCAGCACTGAGCGAGGACGAACTACGACAGTTATTTGCTGTTGTAATGCTGCGGGTTCTTTTGTACCACCCTTAATGATTTTTGCAAGGAAAAGAATGGCACCGAACCTTCTAGATGGAGCACCGCCGGGCACCCAAGCAACTGTCAGTGATAATGGGTGGACCAATGGCACTGTGTTCTTAGAGTGGCTTCGTTTTTTCATAGACACAGTCCGTCCGACAGCGGAGAAAAAAGTACTGCTCGTCATGGACAATCACGAGTCACATAAATATTTGCCAGCTCTAGAACTTGCCTCCAAGAATCATGTCATATTCCTATCACTGGCACCGCATACTACACACCGAATGCAGCCCCTAGATTTCTGTGTTTATGGGCCATTGAAAACATATTTTGAGCGTAGTGTGGCGACATTCCAAAAAAACACACGTGGGTCGGATAATCAATCAAAAAGATGTGGCTAGTTTGTTTGGATCTGCCTATTTGCGAGCGGCATCAACCCAGAACGCTGTAAGTGGCTTCGAAAAAACGGGCCTGTGGCCTCCAAATAGATTCATCTTTGATGATGCTGATTTTTTACCAGCAACGGTCATGGAGAATCCACCTGTTATAGAAAACCCGACGCTATCTGGTAATCAACCGCAAATACAGACATTGCCAGTAGATGAAGACCTCTCAAGAACACCGTCTCCTTCGATTATTGATCAACTAATAATAGATGGCAATTATTCAAATGTATTATCTTCTTCGGTTATCGAGCAATTTTTGAATAATGAACAATCTACAATAACTGTCTCTGAAAATCCACCCGTATTGCGTCCACCAGCTGAAAGACCTGTTACGCCTGTTTTTGATACATTAACACTCAATTTTGTCAGACCAATTACTCCTAATGCTATTATAAATACAGGGGGACTAGTCACACCACCTATAACGAGAACTTCACCAGTTAAAAATACCTCACCAGATAATGCTGTCGCAGGGCCAAATATGTGCTACATAAGTCCCATGGCAATTAAACCATTACCAAAAATGAAACCAAATATAACCACTCGACGAAGGAAAACTCAGCGGGCTGAAATTTTAACAAGCACCCCCATTAAGGACGAGCAAAGGGAAAAGTTAACTAAAAAAGTTAATGTTGACAAAAAGAAAAGAGTTGTGAAGAACATAAAGGAAAATTTGTCTGAAAAAGCTGGGTCATCTGGAATGCAAAAAAGTGCTAAGTCTTGTAGAAATACTAAGAGAAAGACATACGATACTAAGAATGATACTCACGCGAAAATCAAGACCTGCGATAATGTCACAAACCATAATTATGTTTGCCTGATTTGCATGGAGCCATATGTAGATCCACCCATAGAGGACTGGATTCGCTGTGACGACTGCCAGTTATGGGCTCATGAAGCGTGTACGACATACTCTGGAATTGGATCTTACTACTGTGATAATTGTCAAGAAATCTGATGTCTGTGATTTAATTTTAATTTTAAATTGTTTTGAAGACTGTTAAAAGACTTTAATAACAGAAGTAACTGTAATTAATGAAAGTAGTAGTTCCTAAAAGTGTTACTGATGCTTTAAACTAAATATTAAAAATATAAGTTAAATTACTTTTAAGACTGATCGTGATTAAATTACGATTACCTATGCAGAAAATGTTGATAGTTTTATATAAAAAGTTTTATTTTATTTTGTTTTTTATGGAAGTTTTTTAGTTTTTCTCTTAAGACTGATTTAAAGACTGTTGTAATTAAGTAAGATAACTGACTGTTGATTAATTAAAATGTTAAATAGTAACAAAAACTAATTATGATTCAAAGTGCCTATTAGTTTATTAGAAGTTTCCAATCTAAATATAACACTAAATTTAAGTTAAACTATTTTAAGACTGATTTTATGAATAAAACAGGTGATTATTTTAAAATTGAAAATAATAATAAATAATATTTTTAATTTTTTATTGGAATTTTTATTTTGTCTAATACGAATATATTACACCAATAAATAATCATTTTTTGGGGTGGCCAGTCTGCCCTTACCACCGTGGCCGCTTTGGGCGACCACTCGGGCAAAGCGGTTTTTTGACTAGTTTTTGTGATTTACAAATGATAAGCTTATATTCAAATTTACGCGAAATTTGAATCGCAAATTACATAAATTAAATAAATTCTCTACCTATTAGTATAAAATAATTTTGAAAAATGTATCGTTTAATAGGTTTTTTTTTAACTTAAAATTAAGGTGGCCGCTTTGAGCTGACCTCCCCTACACATGAATACCTTCATTTAAATACCTACACTCGAAAAACAGTTCTCCTTTCTGGCGCAGTTGCGTAAAAGTGCATAAAACCTCACCTTTTACGAAATCTTTGATAAAACCAAATGTAATATTAAATAAACCGGATACCTAGATTCTTCAGAGAAATATACGAGTCTTAAAAATAAACATATTACCAAGATATCCAAAAAGGCTGTTAGCCCTATCTATATCTTGCTAAATACATATGTACCGACAATTTGATGTAAATATAGACACGTAATTTATACAATAATCAATTTATTAGGAAGGTACATCATAAAATTAAACAATTCTTAAGGAATAAATTAATCTTTCAACTACCGACGGGCAAGTACATACCTAGTGAACGTAAATCTGATATTCGTAAACAAACAAGAACTCATCACGAACGAAGGTCATGACCGGTTGTGTTGTTGAGCTACCTCGCGACCCCGTATCACCGTTTTGCAATCAACTCTAACAACCGTATGTGTATTGTAACCACAAGCAAACACTGATAACACCACAGTACTCAAGCTATTGTGTTTTTTGTACTTTTCATCGAAAGGTCATGATTAGCGGAAACTCAGCCATTGAATTTAATTTATAGGAAGCAAGTACAGACAGACAGTTTACAGACGTTTTTTGTTGCAGGAGTTTGTGTCAAATAACGATGACCTACGTATGAATGTAAGAATTGTGGTGATAAATATGGCTCTTGAAATCAGAACGGACATTTGCCCCGGATCAAGGTAGAGCGAGACTGTTTTTCAGCGTCCTATGGTCGACGTTTTTACATCACGCCTCTTAAAAGGAGCCATCATAATTTTACTTGCCACCTAGCTGGGCCGCCGCTGCCGCCTAAAGCGATCGCTCCACTCGCTCTGCTCTAGGGCCCAGCTTGTATCGAATTAAAATTTAGAAAAATCCCCCTATCTTATTGATTGTCAAAGATATACTAACTATTATTTTTTTCTTTTCAAGCATATTAACCCGATGCATAAAGATTGGGTCATAAGACAAAAAAATGATGTAAATATTATTTCAACAACTACTTTAAGTACCTGAAATCTGTATATCCTTTCCCTCTGCTGGCGTAATCTATAAGCATTCCAGAAAGTGGCGAAGAGATCATTCCTCCGATGCTTCCGTATACCCTCTGGAGGCCGTAGTCAGCCTTCTGTTCACGTACGATAGCTATAACAGCTCCTTCGAACATGGCAAACGCTGTTCCACCAATTATTCCAATAAATACACGAACCTGAAATTAAAGAATCAAATTATTTCCTGAATACCTATATTAATTCATTTAATTATGTATAGATATTTAGTTCCCTTTGATGATCTTTTCTATTTTCAACAGTGTCATAAACGAAAATATAGAATTCCCTCAAGTGACAGCAAAATCTAACGTTAGGTATTTATACCCTCGCCTGCCATCTAGATAGATACGCCTGGTAGAAAATGGTATAAATAACGATACATCCTTACTAATGTATACTAATATTATAAAGCTGAAGAGTTTGTTTGTTTGTTTGAACGCGGTAATTTCAGGAACTACGGACCCGAATTGAAAAATTATTTCACTATTGGATAGCCCATTTATTAAGGGAGGCTATAGGCCAGGGTAAGGCTTTAGGCACGCTACGACCAATAGGAGCGGAGCAGCAATGAGAAATGATGTAAAGACGGGAAAATTTACGCAGACGAAGTTGCGTGGGGCAGCTGGCGAAGTGTGAGTCGCAGGCATATTAGGGGTGGGATGCAGATGCCGGGGGGGCAATGGCTGGTCAAAACACACCGGTGTAGAGTAAAATTTCTCAAATTGGTGGTGAGGGGGGAGGCAATAGCACCTGTTGCCGCCTCCTCTCCCCTTAGATCCGCGCCTGTGTATGATAATAAGCAAAACTGCCTGTCACTATGACAATGGCAAGCAGTAACCAAGGTACCTACTTTAGCTACGTGGTATAACCTATTTACATCTATAGGACTAAGTAGGTATGGGGTTATAAACGTCGCTATAAACTTATATTTGGGAAAATGCAGTTTTATTACCTGTTGGTAATTGAAATTTTCCTTCGATGTTTTATGTACGACGAAAAAATAATATTTAAATATAGGTAGCGTTGAAAAAAACATTGCATTTTGGCATGCATTGTGTGACAGTGTGTAATGCATCTATTTTATATGTGGTGTCCATATCTAAGCTCTTACACGCATTGAGGACAAGGCCGCGACAAGTCTCTCGCGTATATATTCAATTGCGAAACAAACGATTTATGCGTACCTGTATGTTATTATTAATATACATTATTTATCACATATTTATGTTCACAGATAATCTATCATTCTAAAATCAAATACCTATCACGGGCATCAGTCTCTCATAAATACATTTAAACTATTTTAGTTCAACTCAAGTATTTTAACTATTTATGAAGAGAAATAATAAAAAATCTTTAGTTGTATCACTACATATCTATGCTAATATTATGAAGCTGAAGAGTTTGTTTGTTTGAACGCAATAATCTCAGGAACTACTAGTTTGAATTGAAAAATTATTTCACTGTTAGATAGCCTATTTGTCGAGGAAGGCTATATTACACCACGCTACCACCAATAGGATAGGAGCAGCAACGAAAAACGTTGCAAAAACAGGGAAAATTGACGCAGATGAAATTGCAGGGTCAGCTAGTTAAGACATATAAAACAAAGTCCCCCGCCGCATCTGTCCATACCTACTTATGTATGTATATTCACGATAACTTCAAAAACTACTGAATGGATTTTTATGTGGTTTTCACTATCATTCAGATATTTTCTTTTTGAAGTTGACCATAAAAGCATTTGTTGACTAGACTAGTTCGCAAAACAATAGCTAAAGTTGGAGAAAAAAAATGCAATAAGATCACACGGTCACTCTTTTGAAAAACTCAATACATTATTACTAAAATCACAAAGACGTGATTGTTACGGAACAAAAGTCTAGGTACTAGTCTTTTGTTTTGAAGTCTAGGTACTAGTATTATATTATCTGTGGTCTAGGTATATGTAGAGTCCGTCATAGCAAGCCCCTGCCGTGTCGCGTTAAGTCAAAATATTTTTTTTTGTTATTTGCATTATTTGGTCACTGAAAAACTGTACATATCTTTTGCGTCTATTATAATTTACGTTGTTTTTTGTATCTAATTTACTATACTAGTGTAAGTGCTATTCTTATCCTCACTAGTATTATAATTGTGTAAGTTTGTAAGGATGGATGTATGTTTGTTACTCTTTTACACAAAAACGGCTGAACGGATCTGGATGAACTTTGGGACAGAGATAGATTAGTTATTTGGTCACTGCAAAACTGTAGATAATTTTGGCATCTATTATAATCTACGTTGTTTTTTGTATTTAATTTACTATACTAGTATAAGTACTGTTTTTATCCTCACTAGTATTATAATTGTGTAAGAGTGTGTAAGTTTGTAAGATTGGATGTATGTTTGTTACTCTATCACACAAATACGGCTGAACGGACCTGGATGAACTTTGGCACAAAGATAGATAATAGGCTGTTTATCCCGGAAAAAAATTTGGATCTCTTGGGATGTTTTTTCCATTTTTTTACGTGAGTGAATTCGTAGGCAACTGCTAGTACGAAATATAACTTTACACCTAATACCCAAAAATATATTATTTAAAGCATATTGTAATTTTTATATTTTCATTAATTTCATTTATTATTGGATACAGAGAAGACAATGGCGTACCTACATGTGGATTTCAATGTATCTACCTCTCTACCAAAGTACAATACCTACTATAATATTTTTTACAATAATATTGACAGGTATGCGCCATTATTATTTCAATTCATTGTATTAACAAAATGCAATAATATTAAATACATATATTGCTACAAAAATGTATTGTGTATCGACGACGTACGTATTGATACACTTGTAACATCTGTTAGTATTATTTAAATAAAGATACCTAGGTATTATATATATTTTTTATTACTTGTGGATGTTCATTTTCAGCATATCAGTAGATATTTCCTATTAAGTATATTTTATTGCGGTTTTGGCCAAGGTTAAAGAAAAGTGGTGCACAATGCGCGAGTTTACGTCTCGTCTGTCAGTAAGAAATACCGGGCACGGCATGTCGGGCCACGTACAATATAGGGTTCCGTAGTCCCCCCATCCGAATAATGCGGCTTAAGAAGTGGGTTTTTTGTTGTTTTTGTTTCATACTACTAACAACGTTATTTATAAATATTTTTGAATGGAATCAGCACGAAAATGTTGTTACTTCTCACTTGGTCAGCTGTTACTAAAGCCTACTTAGCTATAATAGTTATTCTTTTAATTTCACCCAACATCAACCATTTAGCTGGCAAGGGGGGGGGGACACTTGACTCTATCAAAAGTGCATTTTTAAAGTTTAATATTTCTTAAACGGATCCTCAAATCGAAAAATAGTCTTTTCAAGCCCCTAAATATTTATAAAAGACCTATATAATGATACTCCACACAATGGTGTAGGTGAGAAAAAAAAACACATCCCTACTACTACATATACGAGAGATACCCTATTTTTTTTTTCAAATATTTATTATGTCGGCGTAAGCAATATGTGTATTCATGAAAAATTACAGCCTTTCTAGCACTAACAGTGTCTGAGCTAAGCTGCGAACAGATAACAATGTGACCTTTCAAATATCAAACAGAAGGGACACGGCCATTACGCCAC
This sequence comes from Herminia tarsipennalis, assembly GCA_945859575.2. Taxonomy (NCBI): domain Eukaryota; kingdom Metazoa; phylum Arthropoda; class Insecta; order Lepidoptera; family Erebidae; genus Herminia; species Herminia tarsipennalis. The sequence continues at coordinate 12,538,212 of OX243836.2, read as the reverse complement.
GTTTACATTAAACTTTCTGAACAAAGTTCTGCTTTGTAATGATCAAGCACTTAATAAATAAAGGCATTCGAGCAATTATACGTAAATATGCATGTTAACAGAAATTACAAATATTTGCATAGAACCTAAAGTTCGTTCGTCAGGGTATTTTTCGATTTACCGGGCCGTTAAAGAACCGCACTTAGCCTCTTAATTGGTCCATTGGGCGGGAATGAACACCATATAGGTACTTAATCATATTAATCAGTGATCATTTAGCCTATGTTTTAGTTTTATTTAGTGCTCGTTTTTAGGTCAACTATAGTTTTAATTAGCAATAAATTAAATAATTGCAAGTCTAAATTCTGAAATAAAAATATGATAAAAAAGAAGAAAAAGAAGAAAAGTTTCTTTATTGCCATAAATGACGTACATAAAAAAATTAAAAAATACAAAATTATAAACCTTAAAATATACATATCAATAACATAGGAATCAGTTTGCACGTCGTAGCTATGACAATTATAATAAACGTCATAGCTATGACAATGATAACATGTTTGTATTCATGATCTTAAAAGAAAATGACATATAACATATAAAGTAGGTACATGGAAATCTGTTTGTATTGCTAAGATTTCTTTAAATCTACTTTATTGGAGCTGAATCGACAAGCTGTTGCTTTTTCTCGTAATTTATAGAAAACAAACAAAAACAGAGCGAGCAAATCCAGTTGAGCAAACCTGCACATATATGTTGTGTGCAGTTCTTTCCTAGACAGAATGAGACCGCGCGTAACGTGACCAATGTCGGGTCGCTCGTTCACCGTATCAAGTTCGCCATTAACCAGTTAGTGACGATTAGCCGACAATCTTCCCATCAAGAGTTCCGCCGGTCAATCTGCATGAGTTTACGTTAACGCAACACGTGCTCACTACAAATATTATTCGTTACCCGTCCACCATTTCATAATGTGATCCACCTTCAGCCTCACTTACGTTCATTAAATTAGCCTCCACTTTGTTAAAACGTTTAACGTCTTTTGGCTAAGACGCAAAAACAATGAGGACCGAATTCTCTGTAATAAGTAAAACTAATTTGTTTTTTTTTATTATAATTATTCTTTACTTTTTCACCATCATACCTAAAAAATGTTTCCTAGATACTAAACTATACAGCATTTGATCTTGATCTGACCCAGGGTCTGCCAGAACACTTTGGAATAAATCTATATCAAATAGGTATATTTAACTTATATTTACATTCATCGATAATATTGTATCAGACATCTTCTACGAAATGTGTGCAATTTGAAGAGTCTATCTAGCCCATAAAGTGTCCAATTTTCTTAGATAGGTAGTGAGCATCTCTTCATATTACCATTTCTGAACGACACGATATATGCGGTGACTGTTTTTTTTTAAAGGTATACCCGCAGTAGGGTACAGGCCCTGTGTCGCGGGGGACTTTACAAACATCGTACATCATGGACACAAAGTACGCCCAGACTTGGAACAACAATTTGTGGATCACTCAAAGTGGTGTCCCGTGTGGGAATCAAACCCACGACCTCTTGCGTAGCAGTCAGGCACACTGGTCTTATACCAGATTCCTTTTTCATTCGAGACTTTATCAAAGTACTCCTTCCACATATCCTCTTTCTTCCCTTGAAAAGAAAGCAAAGGATGTGTAAAATCTGTAATAATGGTAAGTTCTTCCCCTTCTATAGTTGCTAATCTAGCCCATTTATCAACCTCCTCATTGCCTCTTATACTTGGGACAGCACCCATTGCAACCTCAAACGAATACCAACTTCTTGGCACTGTAGAATTTTATTTAGTTATAGTAGATGTAGGCTATCGGTATACCTCTACTACAAGTAAAATTATGTTATTTTATTGTAGGTAGTGCACCTACAATGAAATATTACTACCTACATAGTATAAAACAAAGTCGCTTTCTCTGTCCCTATGTATGCTTAAATCTTTAAAACTACGCAACGGATTTTGATGCGGTTTTTTTTAATAGATAGAGTGATTGAAGTGGAAGGTTTATGTATGATAACATCTATGAAATATAGGCTATATATTTTATACCCGTGCGAAGCCAGAGCGGGCCGCTAGTTATTAAATAAGTACTTTATTAAGTTTCTAAAGCCGCTGAGAGGTCGCGGCATTGCTTCATAAACTCAAACTACTACTAAAATTAAGAATTTCCAGCATAAAAATATTATCTTTATAGGTACTTACAGCGAGATATGTCCAGAAGGTGAAAGCAGGGTCGAGTTCAATCTGCTGTTGGTGGTTTTCACAAACACCTTTACGAGGTGCAGTAGCAGCGCACGCTGCCACGCATCCTGATAATTTTCGCGACCCTATTTGCACCTTCACCCCTCCATCTTGACCCTGTGGAATAGTTTATCATAAGTTTATATTCTATTGATGTAGATTAGGGATTATATGGAGTTGGTTTTATCGGGAGTCGAAGTTTATAAATTTGGTTTGTCGGAGTCGAAATCGGAGGTGGTGAGAAAAGAAATATGTTAAGAATACAAGACAAAATTAACGAAAAAATCACTCAATTCTTTTTACTATACAAAGAAAACCGAGCGAATTTTTCTCTAATACTTAGATTTAATATCTACAAATTAGCATGTAGCAGCGGTCGCACTATCCCACCGCACAGCTTAGGTAAGACCTATACTTCGACCTCCGATTTAAAAGTGTTGGAGCTGAAGTCGGAGGTGTAAGATCTATCAAAAGTTCCGACAATTCGGAGTTAGAGTCGAAGCTCCGTAACATCTCTGATGTAAATATGTGTACTGTGCAATATATTTTTGTTACGCCTAATTGGAGCATGAGGTCACGACACTACATGCTCCCGTCGGGGGCATGTGGTTTCGTGAAATTCTTTAGCTTTTTTGGGAACTAAATACGAACTTAGTTGCTAAAAAAAAAAATTGAATGTGTTTTCATTAGGTACTGAGCTAGTTTGTTCGGGATATATTCCTAAGACAACTCTATAAGGGTACAAGTCCTGTGTCGCAGAAGACTTCACAACTAACGGACATACTCATGACCATGTATCCAGACTCACGACTAATAATAATAATCTCCTAACCGAATACGGTTACGGCGGCCCATCTCAAAATGTTCTATGCTCTATTCCCTCACTCTCATAGTCCGATGGGACAGAGATCCGACACGATCGGAGAAAGATTAGGCGCGAGACCGACGGCTTAGCGTGCTTTTCGAGGCACGCAAGGATTTGAGAATGTTCGAAAACGGTCACCCATCTATGGACAGACAGTGGTAACGTTAAGGTAACCTCAATCTGCTCGGTCGCCTAAGTCGGCAGAGACCTCTCAAGATTCATCAGATTGTAGCCATGTTGCATGTAACTTTTTAAATATTTTTATTACGTGTTTGTACATAGATACATTAGTCGGATAAATAAAGTTATTCACTTAGTGTTAACGACATGATTCGCTGTAAGTAATCTGCAATAGGTACATAGGCCGCTTAGACAACACATTATATTACTTGAGTATAATGCAGACATACCTACTTGTTTACTTGTTAAGTTTATAACAACAACGCTATTGTAATAAACCTGTCATGAGGTGAATAAATAATAATTTATATACTATTGAATCAGACCTGAAATCACCACGTAGAGGAAGTTTTAGATCTTATAGAATTAGAAATATTAAGGCGTTAAAAATACTGTCTGTCTATCCACTTGGTTTAATATTCAATCGCAGCAATTACAAGTTGTTACATTCACAATTTAACATGTATTGAAGATGCCTTTATGTAACATTTAGTTACATAGGAAGTGTTTATAAAAGGTAAAATATACTCACAAAATTATCTGCACACATAACACCATCAACACCATCATAGTCTTCATCAAATTTCGTAACTTTGCTCGTGGAGACTGCTTTCACCCAATAACTTCTAATATCACTGGGCAAAACCTGTACATCGTGAGATATTCTCATTCGTAATGTCATTTCTTCATCTTGGTCTTCAGTATCATTGAATATGTCGTTCTTCCCAAATAAACAAGTACCATTACTTTCAATCTGGCTACATTCTATTTGGTACAATCGTGGGGTTGGGAAGAACACCTCTGTGTCGGACACCTTAGATATAGTTGTGTTAAAAAAAGGATCGTTGGTCATTATTCGAGATGTGCTTTGGTCTATCTTCGGTGCCTTCGTTTGAGCAATAGTTGACATTACCGTATGCCGGTATACAAGTCGTTGGTTATCTACTTTTGATTGTAGATGTATGTCGTAGAAGTTCGAGTGAATGATTGAATTTGTTTCTTCTTGTGACAAACCTTCTGGCAAGTCGCAAATGAAGCCACAGGAAGCAATCCTAGAAGAAATGTAAAGGTTGTACCTAAAGACTTATTGTTATTACTGAGTAAATTAGGTCTCTGTAGATCCGATAAGCTATTTATATATTTATTATAAAGCTCAAAGTGCTTTGTAATAAATAAAACCCATATTAATCCGCTCGTATATTTGAAATCTGCTATTAGTCGATATAGTTACAGACATAATTCTTTAACATCCCTACCAGCGGCTGCACGCGACTAAACGTACATTTTTCCAGGATAAAATGCACAACTATGTGCTATTAATAAATGTGCTAATTTCATCTATATCCGTTCAAACAAACATACATCCCGTCTCACATACGGTCAGATACCATCGAATTTTTAAATGAAAAACCAAAAATGTGGCAAAAGCAGTAGCTAGGTGATACAAAAACGCAATAAAAACGGAAAACAATAAATTGATTTTAAAATTAAAATGTACTCGTACCTAGTTATTTGCATTTGTGTAGGTACTCAGCTGATTACATTATTACCCTAGCAGAAATATGGTTTTAATGTAATGTTTACCGTAATGTAGAGCAAGTCGTAAATATGGTGAACATAAAATATAAACCAGAAAACCCGGATTTAAATTTTTAAATTTTTTAAACTTACGTCAAATTTATATTATAGGAATAAGGATGCAGTGGTACGCAAGGATAATCCTGCAAGAATCGCAACCCCATGGCTGATTCGTCACAGGTTGTGAGTACTTCTAATGCTGGTGGGAAAGTCACAGTAATACGGCCGACTGGTACGGCTAGAAGTAACAGAGCTGATGCACCGCCTAATGCCGAAGACAGCGCCAGCAATAGCTGCAAAATAAAATAATAATTTACTCCACTACCCGACGAATTCCTAAAAACAGTTAATGTGCTTAAGTACTGAAGTGAGCCACCCGGATAGAGTTTTGTGTAATCCAAAAACATTGGTTCCTAGTTTGTGTTCTAAAATTAGTCTGAGATTGATGTCTGCAATATCCCTCGCTACACAGGGTTTGTGGTGAAGGCTTATATAAATGGCCAAAATGGCCAAAATGGCAAAAACGGAACTCTGGTCTGTCTGTCCGTCCGTATGTCACAGGCATTTTAGTCAAAGACTATATAATTAATATTGATTAAATTTTGTGAAAAGGTGTCTTATAGTAGCTAGCTAGTATCTACTTAGTTTGATAGCTAAATAATAAAAATAAATATTTTGGGGGGACGGCACTCCATACATGTCACAGAAGATAAAAAAAACTTGGAGAAAATATCAACAATGTAGCCCATCATTCGACAGGTCTTTTAAAAACATTTTAAGGTTTTAAATAAACTTTTTGTAGTTTATTTAAAACCTTAAAATGTGAATATTTAAAAAAAACTAAAATTATTTCGGACATGATTGGCAATACCGTCATTGAGGTATTGCTGAAAAACTGCGTTTCTCAACAAAAGGGCGTAACTGCAATGAACATACACCGCTGGTGCAATTATTTAAATCGGATTATTTCATACGGCAACGGCTCCGCATGATCCGACTCGCTCCTGCCCGTTTTTAAGGTAGTACCTACCTATTGTTTTTTGCCCCCCCATAACAAAGAGTTAGGCTTATCCATTCAGGTTCGTATGTACTTAAGGTAATTAGTCACGAATCACGAAACAGATGTCACTTAATATCATCCGTAAATAATTATACATCCGTAACACTTTATTAGTGAGTCCTGTGATTTAACTGCCATGCGGACTTGTAATTACATGACAAGTAATTTTACCATCGGAACTTATTTATATAATTGATTATGGTTGATAATGATTAAGGTTGATCAACACTGTAATGCCAAACACGGTTAGTTCTTGGTCTGTTTACCGTCTGGCAAAATATTATCAAATAAGAAACTCTATGCGTGACAGTTAAATTCCGATCAATAATCTGTATACTTAAACTAATATTTTAAAGAAGAAAGATTTGAATTTTTGTATGAAACGAATAAACTCAAAATTACTGGACCGATTTAAAAAAAATCACTTAAAGAAAGCAGGGAAGTAACATAGGCTATATTTTATTTAAAAAAAAAAATAGAGATGATGAGAGAACGAAAAGTGCGTTTATAAATAGAGGTGAAATGTCCGTGCAAATGGACTATGCTAGTAATTTTATAAATTGAACCTGGTTTTTGTTTTTTCTTTTGAAATGAAATATTTTAATTTTATATTATATTTTACAAAGCAGGGTCCTTATTCACTATCTTTTCTTTCGTTTTCGCGCCAAGCCCGCGCTTCTAACTGTCAAAATCTTGTCCTAATGGTCAATAGAGAGCTGCGCTTATCTGCGGACATCTTTGAGCGCACCGCGCATGCGCCAGTCCGCGCGGACTTGCCGCGAAAACAAAAAAAAACATAGTGAATAAGGACCCAGGTGATAATAATTAAATATACGTCCAATACATTCTACCATAACAGTGGTGTGTGGGTGGCAATTACATTTTATCAAATCGAGATCAGAAAACCTTAGTATATTTACTAATTTACAACGCTGGTATGCTCTACCATAATCACTCATGTGTACCCTGATCAACTCTCTGTAAAATTATTTAAATAACGATAGTCATTGTCTAAATTTTCATATTAAAATTGTCATGACTGCTTCTGAGGCGCGGTGGGGGTGTATCCGACTGCTACGCAAGAGGTCGTGGGTTCGATTCCCACACGGGACACCACTTTGTGTGATCCTCAAATTGTTGTTCCGAGTCTGGGTGTACATTGTGTCCGTGACTTGTATGTTTGTAAAGTACCCCGCGACACACGGTTTGTATCCTTAATGTCTTAATGTCTTAACTGTCTGTCTGTCTTTAAAAAAAAAATACGATAGACAAGCCAGTGATGAAATGGTCCTGTTCGTATTTGTCTCTTTGCTGTAGCTTTCAAATCTTTTTGCAATACCATACTAGCATCATATGGAGGTCTTAAACTATATCTACCTATTAAGAAGTTTATGTCGTAATAGTCATTCTGGGAACATTTAGATTGTCGCATCTACTTACATGATACAAAATGTTTTAATACCATTTGAAAGGTTACCCACATTAACAAGCTCATTACACTATTTGCGGTACATTTCAAGGGCAACCATTCATAAAAAAACGCAATCTAAAACTGCAAATTACAATCAGTTACGGATAAGCAGGATGCGATACTTATGGACAATGATCAGCAAAACTACTTCAAATTGACGATTTTAGATGCAATTGTACTAATGTCACTAGTGAGGTGAATATAGAGGTTCGAGGACATGTTCAATGCTCGCTGGCTATACATCTATTTGCCATTGTATGCGCGCACATCCACGCGTCACTATTATGCCACGAGTGAATGTTCAGTCGCAAAAGGCAAGGGTATTCGTGTCTGCGAAGATAAATGGCACATTTGATAATCATAGAGAAGCATTTAGACACTTACACGAGCACGTTTAGGTGACAAAGCTATAATAATCCATTTTCGTGCAAACGAATCATTGCTTAATGCATTTTTTTCGCAGTAATTAAATTACATTTAATGCACTTTTTTTTAAATATAAAATTTAGTTACCTAAGTACTCCATAAACTAAAGTTTCCCAAAGAATTAGGAAAACAGATGATACCCTAAATAAAATCTGTAGGTTGTTAGATATATTCAATATAAACACATTGCAACCGAGTTAAGTTTAATCATCATAATAAATAAGTATTTTCGTAATTCCAAGAAACGATGAAGTTCTACCAACTCACAGAAGATGCTTTTGGAGCCAAAACTGTAGGCCTACTTTTTCTTTAAAACGAAATTCATGAATTTTCGTTTCATTGAATTTCTTAACTTTACGGGGACTATTCTAATGAATTTTTGGATAAGCACAAGAAGCTCGAACCAATAGACGATTTTCAGACACGAGTCGATTGAAATAATGTTTCCGGCTCTGTATGTCACTACCTCATTTTTGATCGAAACTTCGTTTTTATAGAATTAGAGTAGACCTCTGATCTTGGTCAGGCTCCGCCCTTTGTGAGCCAACACGGCAACGGCTGTTTTCGTTGAATTACTTCTGACGTGACTAACCACAGGGTTGAATTCTGAGTCGCATAAGGGTTTAAAAAATACAGATTTAAAGTTTCTGCAATTAAGAGAACGTGTTAAGTTTCACCTACATTTGACAGTAATTTCAAAATACTGAAGAAGCATAATAATTTCGTAAGTAGATGATTGATAGAATATTCTAATTTAACGATCGTGTTACAATCGTCGATATTACAAAAGCGTTGGTTGGCAGCGACTCTTCCGGCCGGGACGTTAGGAACGTGCGCAGTGCGCAGTGACGCACGCGCACACCCTGCCATACATGTAGTACATACGTACGTACATTGTGTGCGAGACCCGTCACAATACAAGGTAAAGGTTATTGTTGCCAGAATTGATTATAATTCACCTTTCGGACGTTCTGGATTAAATTGATTACATGGAATCCAAACGGGCTCACAACACAATAAGAATTGAATATGTAATGAGGTAGATTAAGCCTCTAAATAGACTCACGTTTAGATGAATGCCCAGAGTAATTGGTTAAAATTGGTTTCCGGTTAAACTTGACAGATGAACAACCTAATTTTAGGACGCACTTAAAAATAGAATTAGGTTGTATCCAAATGTCAAATCGGTTTCGGAAACAATGTTTATCGTTACACATTGTCACACCTATTCTGAATCTTAATGTAATAAATCAATTGCACCTTTATCTAACCTACAGTTTAGATAATTAACTAACCCTTTGAACATTTGAAACTCAAATTCTGCCACGTTAATGCCTTTACTTAAATAATATTAGACTTATGATTCTTCTACAGAAGAAGTTAATGACCAAAAATCATACATGAAAAAAATATATAATGTCTCCTGAGTATTTTATAGTAAAATGATTCAACCCATAGACATAGAAACTGGACTAAGTATTCTTATCCATTCCATAAAGGTATAAAGTAAATACAGGCTGCAAAGCGTGAAAGAGACAGAGCAGTCATGTGGCCAGTAGGTGTCTCTAATGACAGTAGTTGTGTTTTGTCTATATCTTTATGGCTTTGTCTACGGTGTTGTCATTACAGACTACAGAAAAGAGACAGGTATTCTCCGCACAGTCGCGTTGTTTCTTTCTAAAGTGATTAATTTTGTGACGCTATATTGCAGTCTCTACGTATATGATTCAACCCAACTCTAGGTATTAACATTTTGAACCCATAGATTATAAATAACGAAAAGACAAACATAACATATGTACAGACAAACATAGAATCTCCTCCTTTTTGAAGTCGATCAAAAACAAACGGAGTTAATTCTGATGCAGTATTTTTTTTTAAAGACGACTCCCGCTGTAGAGCACAAACCCTGTGTCGGGGACTTTACGAACATACAAGTCACAGACACAAAGAACACCCAGACTCGAAACAACTAACAACAGTATGTGGATCACACAAAGTGGTGTCGTGGTGGGACCCACGACTTCTTCCGTAGCAGTTGGACACACTCCCACCGCGCCATTATACATTTGCAGCCAAAATACTATAAAAAAATCGTAATGTAAAAATTACACTAACCCTAAAGTTACCAATTTTGTCAGCAAGCATGCCTGCGAGTGGCGGCATTACAATAGATACGACTGGTGTCACCGCTGACATGATGGCCGTTTCTTCGACGTTGATCCCCAGTTCTCGCATGTGGATAGTCAGATATGGGTACAGCACGAACAAAGCTAAAATTAAAGAATGTATATTATAAACCCTTGCCCGTAGATCTACCTAGGATAAAGATGCATAAACAAAACGGAATGGACATTAAAAAAACATACATTTAAAAAAAACTCCGAATGTCATAAATGGTATACTTTATAACTGCATTATTGGTTTATCGGTTTTATCTAATGGGTAGATTTTGCATATAAATAAAAAAAATGGTTGTCTGTAAAGTCAGTTTACGGACAATAAATAAAATACAATAATTGAAGACTGAAGTCCAGACCCAGGAATCGAACCCGAGACTTCATAGTTCATAGTTCATAGTTCATAGTTATTTATTCAGAAACAAATTACATTGTGTTGAATAATTAAAATAAAATAAACATTAAAAATTAGAAATTAGAAATTGAAATTAATTAATCAGCAATTCATAATTAGAAAATAATATAAAAAATTAAATTCATTAAAATTGATGTCAATTAATTAACTTATTACAATTTAACATAAACAAAATGAAAACTGAAATTGATTGAAAATAAAATTGATGTCAATTAATTAATTACAAGTTCCGTAAGCCGGGGCCGGAATCGAACCACCTATCTGGACTGTGTTACTAGACCTCATTTTTTTTCTATCCTTTCATGCTCGCGAGTTGGCCCCTCGCATGCGCCATCTCGCCGGTGGTTAAAAAACTATCACGCTTTTGTTATTGCTTCGTTACGTTTGAATAAACAACCATGCCTGTGATACCTTTTGTTTTTTAATTTTCAATTGTATCGCATGCCGCTGCAATCGCCAAAACATTGATGACATTGTAATAAACAACCATGCCTGTGACAGCTTTAGTGTACCCGTTTTGGCGTCACCGGAACGTGAGCGGTGACGTCACACTTTCTCGTGGGTGCAGCCGGTCATCGATTTATAAGACCTTATCACGTCGAAACTTAATACGCTCAAAATTCTGATAAATAATTACCAGAGCAATTGTAACAAAAGCTACGGCAGCAAAATATGCCTAATCTATTCTGTTCTTACATTCCTATATTTTAAGCTATGAAATAGTTTCGTAGTCCTTAATCTTATTAGAAATTTAAGAAGAAAAATCTAGTTTTTGCTGTACTATAAATCCAGTAAAAACTGGATTTTTCTTCTTAAATTTCTAATAAGATTAAGGACTTAAATGGATTTTGCCCTTTCGCCTTCCCCTTACATCTATCATTAATATAAGCATTGTACAAATTCCATTATCGATGTATTCAATAGGTAGGTATTTGTAATTGTATCTTTTATTCACAATTATTGTATTATGTTCAAGAATTCGAGTCCGTTCTGCATTCAAACGTAACAATCAGAAAGGCAACAAAATAACTTAATCTTACACAACCTGATATTAAGTTTCTTAATTCAATATTACATGTAAGATGATATTAATTAGATACAGACACAAATAATTATAATTAAATTATGCCGGTAAAAACTCTTTAGTTATGTAAAGTAAACCGTTGACGTATATAACCTTAAAATTGACTGCTCTCTAGAAAGAGACAAGGCCGCATATTTTTTTTTCTCTTTCACGCTTTGCAGTCAATATTTGCTTTTTAATTGAAAGGGATGGCGCGGTCCAGGTCTATATGTTGATTTAACCTTAGTATTTGTGCCATCTGATTCTCGGCAACGGCTCTAACGATTTTTATGATATTCTAACATGAAAATCGTTAGAGCTGTTGCCGACATTCAGATTATATACGAGTACATAGATATATACATTTATACAAGAATTCCTCGCGTCAGATTAGGTATTAATATAATAAATATAGATTTAAAATTAAAATTGGTATGGAAATAAAATGTACCTATTACAGTAGATACACCACACACAAGTATTTTTTTTAAGGTAGATACTACCAATAGGTACATTTCGGAAACATTATGTTATGGCTACGACATGCCCTTCTGTGTTTTTTCAACATGCCTGCGCAAAGGACAAATAAAATATAATTATTTATACAATATATGTAGGTACTAAAGAAAGTGTACATAATTTCCGTTATAACAATGGCATATATTTTAATTCATCGTTTGTCAAGCAATGGCGCCAACATGAGACAAGTTATGATGAATGTACATTCACGTAGGTACATTAATAATTGTAAAAGTACCTACAGCTATACAATTAGCTAGTGCGTAAAAAACAAATGACATGCCAATGACATCATATAGGTACGATATGAAAAGGATAGGAATAATGCTTTTCAGTGTAGGTACACGCCCGCGGCAGGCAACTGTAATTAGGGTAAGTATAATAATTGTAATCAATATTCTTATACAAAAATATATCTACTTACGTCATTTAAATATATTTAGTCTAAATCAAACATTTAAGCCCGTCACAGACGTAAGTAACTATAATATACAGGGTGATTTGTAATATACTAAAACTTCCTGCTCGCGGCTTCTTTACATAACAGTAAATAACTTTGTAATATCAGTTTAGGAAAATATTTAATATACTAACCCTTAATCACCTACCACTTGTTTTTGGAGTTATGACCTTAACCACCTACAGACTATTTTACTGGAGTAAAATTGTTGTTTATTGTGAAGTTTAGTCCCTAAGCCTGGCAAAGAAACATTGATTTTACTCCGGGGTCTCTCAGATGTGTGGTAAATGGTTGTGTGACAAAAGTAGGTGGTAAGTGGTCAAGAGTTAATTTGATTTTTTTCTTTGTTTTTTTTTCTTCTTTTTTTATAAGAAAACTAGCAATTTGGGATTGTGGTCCCACGTTACTAGCAATCCTGTTAACCCCTCCAGCTAAGCTCTATGGCTTGTGTTAGGCACTCCTAAATCCTACCCATTATACTATCGACGTGAACCCACTGGTTCACGTCGGTAGTATAATGGGTAGGATTCGATCCCGCGACCTCACGATTGCGAGACCGATGCCTTAGCCATTAGGCTACCGCCGCTATATTTGTTGCATATTAATACATTATATTTTGATATAGCAAGACACATAAAGCATAAGTTTTTGAGCCGCATATCTAAAACAGTGGCGGAATCGTCCTCTGACGTCTGCTCTGTCAATGAAATCCAATATTAACGTAGGTAATTGTTGAATTCATAATTTGGTACTTAATTAATAACAAAACGTGAAAACGTTAGGCCGACCATCAATGAAATGAAGGCAAAATATAACTATATTAAAGCAATCGTCTTCGTGTGTGGTAGCTTGCTTGATTTTAATATTATAGTACGGTATATTAATATATATTATAGCTACGTGTGTGACGGGCTTTATTAATATAACAACGGTCATTGAGCGAAATCTGACCCGGCCAATGAAAAATTCCGTACAATAACCAAACTAAGTTGTGATTGTAAGTTGCAGCCCACTTTTTTCACTTTCCGTTTTTTTTAAGCCGTGGTAATAAAATATAACCGATTAATGAATAGTCCTAATTTTTTATCGAGAGACCCGTTACTTATAAGGAAATTAATAATAATAATAAAAATGTTACCACTCTCGGTCCATAGATGGGTGACCGTTTTCGAAAAAAAGGTCACACCCCTCTGTGTCTCAGACAGCACGTTAAGCACAGTTACACACAACACGACCGGAGAGAGATTCAATCTTTTTCCGGTCGTGTCGTAATTTCTGTGTCATCAGAGTATGAAAGAAGTAATAGAGAGTGCACTTGTGTCTCCGCAAACACTTGTGCACTATAATATCTCCTTCGTAGTTGACTAGTCTCTAATAAGATTAGCCGCCGTAACCGATGTCTGTTAGGGATCCATTAGGATCATCCAGGAGGAGACCATTTACAATTATTATTTTTACGACATTCTGCTGATAGCGACGGAGGCGTCTGCGTTTTATTGTTTGCTTTTGGATTCCATTTAGATAAAATGAAAAGACAAAATAATTTTTAGATGTATGTGTGTTCAATATGAAAAAAATATATATGTACACAATAATGCGTCCCATAATATCTAAAACTAAGAGATTAATCTGCCTACCTCGCCCTATTTTATTTCTGAACATCGTGGAATTTTGAACAACACATTTGAACATTTTGAATTTCATACTATGATGCCCTGTAACGATTTAGTCAAATATTGGAATACAATTTAACTAATACAATGTAAGTATGTACCTACATGCTTTATAAGCATAATAAATTAGCAAATAGTAGATCAAACATATAAATCATACTTAAGACGTACCAAGATAGATACTAGGGTATTAGAAAACATTTGTACACGTATTACAATGTAATAATTACGCAGATATACATAATTAGAAATGAGTCCACGTGCGATCTATCTTAATAAGATTAGGTACTTACTGGAGGCATGTACGAAGAACAATATTTTTAATGGCACCAGTTTCTTCTGCTTAACATCATCAGTGATCCGTTTGAAGAAGGACCGTACGAACTGCATTTTGATAGTTTGGAGTAGTAGATAGGTACGTGCAAAAGGAAATTGTGGTCAGTGTGTGATGCCACACCACAACAAGAGGTAAGAACGAATACTAAGTGGGGAAATCTGTTGTCACCCAGTCTCCCTCATGTATGCCTGCTTGTCGATGTGCCTGCGGCATGGAAGATGGATATTGCTCTTAGTTTCTGAAACAAAGACAGTTCAAATGTTACATTCGATAATAAGTATTTCTGAATTCTTCTCCGGTCTACAATAGCACAGTCTAATAACTCAAACAGTCACTCTTGCGGGCAGACCACGCTACATACACAGCATGGTCTCAATGTCCAGAGCTGACGTATTTTAAGGCGTTTAGCACATCTTCAAAGGCGTCGTCTTACGCTTACAGTGACATGGGACAGAGTGATTGCATAAAATACCATAAATATTACAGATCAAAGACTTTGTTCAAAAAACCTTCTGAGATTTGTGTTGCTCGATCAATTACTTTCTTGACTCTCAGTATTTTGTGATGATGGCATGTTATGCTTTCGCTGTACCCCGGACAGGTTAATAAAGAATCATAACAGATAACATCTAAAAGAGCATTGTATGATATCATTGTCATCCTATTTGATGTTAACCTACCTCCTTATTTAAGTTAATGCACCTAGTAACCGCAAGTCAAGTAGCTCTGACTTTCCGCCGCATGTAAGACTACGCCTCTACATTCTTAGAACATTGTAAATAAACATAACATAGTTGTAAACGTACCTAAAAGTAGCACAGTATGTAAGGAAATGTATTTCGAATACAAACTACTTTTAAAATTTGTACAAATACATGATAGGGAAACAAATAATTTGATAAATTAGTTCTAAGTAATGAGCAAATAAATCGTCCATCTTCTATTAATTACGCCCTTGGCGCCTATCAAGGGCTAGCAATAAATTCTTGTTTGTATTCTTTAACAAATATTGATTATACTATTCTACTCGAGTTTATAAGTCAGTCATTTCCGTTGCAAAAATTCTTATGGAATTAATCTCGTACTTATTCCACCAAATCTAAAGACTAGAAAATTCATATACGTCATAACAGCAGGCACTTATCCAGCAAAGCACCCGTAGAGACCACCATGCATGGAGTGTAATCACAGTTATTCAAAGTTAGCAAACAATGGTAGATCACAATGGCTCGTTCGTCACAAAATATAAGCAATGGGTACCCATAAACACAACATTCGACGCACTGGCCACTGCCCTGTCCACCTTTGATTGTCAGTAAGTAAAAATATTTATATAAATCACTATATCAATTTCTTCTACATAAATAATAAATAATATGTAAAAAAGCATCATTATTTTGAAATTCTCGTGCGGAATGCACATCAAGGTCCAATAATAAAAAAATCGGGCAAGAGCATGTTGGACCATGCTCAGTATAGGGTTCCACAGCCTTGAATAATTGCATCAGTAGAAGAGCGTTTGTTCATGGCACTTACGCCATTTTGTTGAGAAACGCAGTTTTTCGGCTGTAACTTAATGACGGTATATCCGATCATGTCCGAGTAATAGGGGCATTACGCCGAGCGAATTATTCATCTAGCGCTACACACACAACGACACGGCTGCCCACCTCACTCTCCCGCATACAACCATTACTTCACAGTTCGCAGGAGCACACGACAAAATAAAGTCGAATATTCGATCGTACATATGTTGGATTACGAACTACATAACTATGACAATTTGAAAATCCTCGTTTTTTAATTTTTCCCTAACTTCAAGATTTTGTAATAGGCTATTAATAAGACATATCCTTATAATATATACTTTCATAATCTACTAGATTAACTCTTTAGTTAGTCACACAATTTTTTTGGTGTCATATAATTTAAGTTTTCTATATAAATTTTTGACAGAGCCGAACCCTGTTTCACGTAATCTACCCTTAAAGTATTTATTAAGCGCTACCTTTGTCATTTTTTTCACCTTCTTTGGTCACACGGTTCATAAATTAAGGGGAGGGGGGCACAATATATGTAACTTTCGGAGCGATTATTTCCAAAAATATTGACTCAATCAAAAAAGTTTATTAGAAACCTTTAAAATACCTGTCGAATGATATGCATCACGTTGATTTTTGCTAAAAAAAACCCTTTCACCAAATTTTGTCAATATTCATTGGGTACCTAGTCTTTGAGTAAAATGCCTGTGACATATGGATGGACAGACAGACAAACAGACGGACATGACGAAACTATAAGGGTTCCGTTTTTGCAATTTTGGCTACTGAACCCTAAAAAGCAGCGGTTTACCTACCTATTACAAATTGCGGTTTGAATTGCAAAACCTAAACCTCGAATTATTTAACACTATTTAATAAAGAAATATTAATTGATTAGGAATTCTATTCCTCACTATTATCTATAGTGCTTCTTAATACCAACTGCAACAAGCTGTTAAACCAGTTAAAACTACTTTTAACGACTAACGCAAATATGTGGTACCTAATCTTTGATGGGAAGCTTATAACAATGAAAGACAAGACTCTAGTTCACACATAATTGCGTGTGAAAATATTTACTTGATGTGCATGGATCCACGATGGAATTAGGTAGGTAACTAGCACATATTGTTCTCTAAAATTAGGTGAACAATAATGTAGACTTCGCAAACATACCTGCGTACCTCTGTAATATTATCACTTTGAAATATAAAAGCCTTAAAAACATATTCGTCAGGAAATTTAAAAAGAAACTCGATTAGGTATAGACTAACAATAATAATAATAATAAAAGTACTACACTTGTGAAAAGTCGATTCTACATTTACTGGTAATGCCTGTTCGCAAACAATAAGTAAAGCCCGAGAAAAGAACAGGCAATAAAAACTCGTGGCCACTCTTTTCAAATTGTATATGTTTACAATGTTTCTCTGTTTATAAACTGTATATGCAGGTGAATAAATCTTAATAGGAACATATGATCACAATACGTGGAGTTACTTAATTTATTTATTGCCAGCTTGGTAGACGGAGGGCAAATGTGAGGTGAAGAACAATCACAATCTATGATAAGGAAGGTGATTATATGAATATAGATGAAGCATTCCCTCAATAAACCTTTAAAAAAGTAAAGTCACAGCTAAATACAGCTTTAAGGTTAACATTTGCGAAATAAGCGACCCTATGAAATCACTCTATATTTTGAGTAAGACTTAACAGGTGAACGACTTCGACATTGTAATCTTTCTACCTACCTACCTAAGCTAAATCAATTTCAGAGTTGCATTTGTTAACGAGCTCTACCTACCAAATACTGCGGTCACATAGTAAGTCAAGTCAAAATACTTTATTCATTTAGGTTACAAATGCAACGCTTATGAACGTCAGACAAAATTTGGAATAGAATGATTCTACATTTAATGCCAAGTTCGCATGAGTAAAGCTGTGAGAAAAGAACTTGGCAATAAAAACTCATGGCCACTTTTTTTAAATGCCATTTTTTACAATATGTATTTTGTATTTAGACAGTAAAGTCAGTAAGGTGCTGCAACTATTAAGGGGCGTCTAAACGGGCCATTTTTTACGGCAATTAGTGGCGGCACTATTGACTACTAATTGCTCAGCCAATAATGGCAATATGTCTACGATTATACGGCACATGATCCAGTCTCCTAAACGGGCTACACAATCCGCCAACAATAAAATAGAGGGCAAAAAACGACGGTTTCTTTTTTAAAAGACGACTCCCGCATTAGTGTACAAGCCCTGTGTCGCGGGGGACTTTACAAACATTCAATTCACGGACACAAAGTACACCCAGACTCGAAACAACAATTTGTGGATCACACAAAGTGGTGTCCGGCGTCGGAATCGAACCCACGACCTCTTGCGTAGCAGTCGGCCACATTCCCACCACGCCACAGAGACGTAGTGCTGATATGGCATTTCCGCAGAAATCGGTTAAGCCCTCTTCCATTTTGAATTGTCAACATAATACGAGGGAGAACTAGCACAAAATACCTACTTAACCATAGGTATTAAAAGATTCTGGCATGTGCAATCTAGGTAGATAACTACAACGCGGGTGAAATCACTAGGGTGAAATAATAAAGTATCTCTCTATAAAAAATATCACAGTCGAATGGATAGACGAGCTGTCTATAGCTTGTCACGGAAGTCGCCTATCTTTCTCACTCTACAACCGTTTGGCGCACAAAAACTATATTGCCCGAGTTATGTCTGTGCCCCATTGTATGCTACTTGCTAAAGATACCTAAGTACTTAAAGCACTTAGGTAGATACCTACATCTAAATCTATATATACCTATGTCCTATTATAAATTTTCAAAGTAGCTGTAGGTACTAAAAAAATCACAGGTTTCATAATTCGAAACAGTGTTTTTTCCCAAACGTCCATCGACGTATAGTTACCGCCCGGCCTGTGCCAAATGATGTAAATCTAAACGCCGCGCGCATTTTAACTATCCAAACATGAGCCCCGTTTTGAGAATCTACACTCAAGAAAGCTTAAGCTTCCTCTTCTTTTCATTAGCAGCCAACTAATATAGGTATATCTTTTGTTTTTATTTATTTTGTTTGTGCTCGTAGTTTCAGTTTCAGTTAGTTATAGAGTTATTTTTGGTAACTTGTCACTTGGCTAGAATACGGCAAGTAATAGGGGTTAAACTTTAAAGTATGAAATTGCCGTTTTTTAAGCATTGCTAACGAAGCTGGAACCTTAATTTTTGAATTATTTTTTAATTTGAAACTGTCGAAAATCGTCGGAAAACTTATATTTTTTGTAGTCTTCGTATTTCTACATTCTATTAGTCAATATTCTAATATATTAAAGCTGAAGCGTTTGTTTGTTCGGTTGGTTAAACGCGATAATCTCAGGAACTACTAATTCAAATTGAAACCTTTATTTTAGTGTTGGATAGCCCATTTATCGACCAATAGGAGCTGAGCATCAATGAAAAATGTTGCAAAAACGGGGAAAATGACGCATAGGAAGTTGCGTGGGTTAGCAAGTTAGTAATAAAACAACAACCGTGGTTATTTTAAACACTGAAACGTAAGTATATAACCGCTAGATCCATCTAAAACCGCGATGTGTGAAGTTTAAAATTAGGGGTGTAAGCTAAAAAAATATCTTACGTACAACAAGAGATGGATCAAGTGTGAAACAGATTAGGGCACAGATTTATGTTTTCTTTTTAACAAAATAGCACTATATTGGTCAAGTCTGGATAATTAGGCCAAACTCGACACACGCTTGTCGAGTTTTTATCATTTGCATTTGTAAGCAGAGTTTTTCTATTGTAGGCCAGAGAGACTATTTCGAAATTGAGGGCGTTTTGAAATAAGTTTCATTTTCTCTACATATTTATGTAGAGAAAATTAATATAATGCGCGCATGAAGAGAAGGGTAAGTTTTTAACCAAATTCGAAAAAGGAGGAGGTTCTACGTTCGTCTGCAGGTAGCTACGTATTTACTTTTTATGTATGTTCGCTCACCGAAGACTTTATTTTTGAGTTATCTACTGATTTCAAAAATATGTATATGTAAAAGTGAAAACCTTCACTTTATTAACCATTGCGAATTATGATTAGATTTGTGGTATATACCTGAATTTGTTATTAAAATGCCTAAAATTGTTTGTTATGTGAAATAAAATACTATAAAAACCGATTCTCATAAAAGAGAAACGGTGTATAGTTAAATTGTTTAATTTACTATCTCACATATATTTTATTATAATAACTACATATGATTAATTTTGGAGTCGTACTTGTGTAGGTAGGTACCTACCTACATTTAAAAATTATTTATATGAAAAGAAGTATAGAAAACTATTAGCTACTTTTTTGTACCTAAAAATGTGTTACAAGTACGTTAAATTAAACAATGTTTGTTCGTATACTGCCAATGTCACATAAATAATAGATTGACTCAGTGAGTTTTACCTATTAGTAGATATACCTATAGGCCGACCGCTTAACTCGTATATCGCCTGCGCGGTAGCGGGGTGCGCGGGACAGAGAACTGAGTTCTCTGTCCCGCGCACCCCGCTCACCCACCCGTTAACATCACCCCGCGCTCCCTTCTCACCGCGCAGGCGATATACGAGTTAAGCGGTCGGCCTATAGCACCTCTAAATACGTGTTAGTACCTACATACCTGGAGATAGGTATTTAGGTAATCTGTATTCAAATACTAAACAAAATAGCTCAACAAAAGGCCAATATAGATATGTACTAACCTAGTGGATTGTTACAATGTTAAATAATTTAATTTCAGATAAGCTATGTTTTCAACTAGGTATCATCGTTGTATAAATACCAACTGTAATACGTGCTCTTTTACAAACAAAAAAGCTGCCTTCGAGCAGCTAAATGAGCTCAAGTCAATGTGTATTATTTTTTCAGCTTTGTACACGTTTTTAAGAAAAATACTGAGTGGGTACTACTATTAACTTTTAAAAATAACATTTACGTACTAACTATAAAACGTTACCACTTACTTACTAAACGTTATATATACCTACCTACTGTTAATTACGGATTTTTGTAGAGTCATTGGTGAGGCGTTTTTGCGATAAAATTTTGAATAGACAGAGATGTCAGAGCTATTATGTTTTTTTTTAAATAATAACTTGTTAAACCATTTCATTTTTTCTTCTTACTTCCTCAGAATAGAGATATTGAAATCAAAAAAAGAAAATAAACTTTAAACTCATTACTACATGACACCTACCATTTAAATTTATATGTGCAAGCTTGTGACCCAAGACCTTCTAGGAATTACAATACATTCTGAGCAAAGTGCTAGATCAATGAAATGAATTACAAGATCAGGGAAATCTTGCGACAAGCTGTTATATCATACATATGGTATAATGTAGTTGATTAATGGGTTTGATTTAATTTAAAGTTTATTTTCTTCGTAATAGCGGTAAATATAAACAATATTTTTTTGTTAAACTACAAATTTAATATCGTAATTGAGTAACTATTTGAGTTGGTCATTATAAAAACTTGTTTTATTTGTCCCGTATAATAATCATATCTACAATTAATTCCATTTTTGGTCGCTTACCTCCGTACTTAGATAATTTTAATATAATAAATAATTTACTTTATTGACTGGGTAATTGTTCCTAATAATCGACTTAAGTCTACGTCCTACGAGTACCTAAGTAACCGCCTGCAAACGCACTTACCTACTCGTAGCTTCTCGATTGGGTCGTTGGGCGTTTGTGCGGATCTATCAACAACTAATAAACATAACATTAACTTTCAATTCTAAACAAATATATACATTACTTACATATATTCCAGATACCAAAATTATCTACACCTTGACACATATTAATCAATCGTGGCCATTACAAAAAGATTTTTCCTGGGTGGACATCGAACCAGCTCAGCAAAAACCCAGTCCAGTGGCGGATTCGCAGTCTTGGCCGCGGGGACAAGTAATTAGTTTACTTATCTATGTTTAATACATTCAATATATGAAAGTGATTAAAAAAGATTATTGTTTTACGACGCGATGCAGTGCGGACCGCCATAATGTGCATTTACCTAAATATTCTAAAGGCTGAAACCTTCAGAATATTTAGGTTATTTGATTTATTTTTGTTATCATCAGTGAATTTTTGGCCCGGGTCTGGGCCTTAGAGCAGATCCGCCTGCTCTTATTCGCATGGATTTCCCGCAGAAGAAGTCATTTTTTTCGGAATCAGCTAAGCATTACGATTATCGGTAATTTCCAATATTTGTCGTTAATCATTTTTTAGCATTTTGATACTCTTAAATCGATCTAAGTATTTCGAAAATGGGACGCAGTTATTTTTCTGAGGATGCAACTGAGAACAATTTTTTACTAATAAATGCAGACATACGATATCTGATCCGATATATTTCTACGACATCGACGAGAATTTCAACTATCAAGTAAATTTTCAGTGTGGATCGCTCCTTAGTCTTTACGCCTAATCGATCTTGAGACTAAAAATCGGTCAAACTACAGCACAAATCCGGATTGAAATTAATCTTAGATACCAGATCGATTACGTTAAACGGCCATAATATGCCGTCTCTACCTTTTACGCTACTACTATGAATTATCTATAATGAATCAATTATTAATTAATATTCTAAATATATTCTACAGAAAACTAGGGTTCAATAAGCATATGCGATTAGGCACTGAAACAATTACGATATTAACCAATAACAATGAACGGCACTTGGACGTTTGTTTGTTCATTACCTCCTTCATTATCTAGGTTCTTACTTCTTACAAATAGGTAGGAATCGTGTTAGTTCACAAGCCAAAAACGATGCAAATATCAACGCAGTTAGTCTCACTTTCTCATAACAAAAAAGGTACACTATAGGAACAATGTGAAAACAAGAATAGAGAAATCATTCACAATTCAATTCATTAAGTATGGTTATAAGTCTTTAAACTGGTTATGTTAGTTTCGTTGATTAATAAAAGATATACTTATAATAAATGCAAATACGTTGCATCTAATTAATTAATTCTTCGTGAATCAATGACCTAACTAGCCTAACTGTTAAAGACGGCTCCGGAGGGGCGTATGACTAAGGGGTCTAGCTTCCTCCCTAAAAGTATCTGAGTTCCCTTATGAACTTTTTAGGGTTCACCTTTATTAAAACTACCCTTCCATCAATGACCTAAGTATCCTAACTGTTAAAGACGGCTCCGGAGGGCCGTATGACTAAGGGGTCTAGCTTCCTCCCTAAAAGTATCTGAGTTCCCATATAAACTTTTTAGGGTTCACCTTTATTAAAACTACCCTTCCATCAGCGGAGTACTCCAGCCCCTAAACTCTCCTCTAACCCCAAACCAAAAAGCTAGATGGGCTGGCCCCAATGAAATCCCTTACCAAACCAAAATTCTGTATGCGCTATCTAGCTGTCTACTTATGAAACCCTTAAAAGTATGTGACTGATTCCACTTTTCAAAGGGACATCAACAATGAGAATATTGAAGCACAATCTAGCTATCTACCAATCTCCGCACAAAATGGGTGTTATGGAAAGGTATCTATTGTTTTGGATGTTCATACCTATCACTGAGAAGAACTATATAATTTTATAGGCAGTTAGTACTAGTAGATATGTAACACTACTTAGTTAAACAAACAAAAGAAACAAAAGATAAAAAAAAACAAATTAATAACCCGCAACAATTTAGGTATAGTTGGTAGGTAAGGAGTGGTAGGTTGGCAGGCACTTACGGGTGTTATTAGGATATATTCACTGCCCAACAAATTTCAACTTTATATTTTTTTATAAAAATATTAATAACAATTCTAATTTATATAAGCGTAGTGATTTCATAAATCATATTATTTTTTCCTAACACACAAAACGCGGTCACGGGTAACAGCATTTTTGCTGTTTACTGTTCCAGCCCCGGTTGGTTGGTTTTATTTTGCTCCCAACAACTCCTGAACCTGTAGGTATATTCGATATGTGTAATGAGCTCTCCAGTCAGGGCAGACCAAAAACCTTAGCGTTGGCAGCTAATCCTTCAAAGATTTCGTTATGACGAGTTTAAAGTGTGCTGGACAAAAGTGTCCTCTATACAAAGCCACAAAACGCTTATTTTTAGTAGCGGCCGTTTTGTTGTGAGTGCCGTCAGCGTATAAGAAAATGATAGCCACCTTAACCATGATATTTTGGAAGTCGTGTAACGTCTTGATGTTTCCATGTCCGAAATGGGTGGAAGTGTACTACTTACTTCTGCCCTTTTTGGACATGGCAACCAAAGAAGCAGTGTACAAATAATATAGATAGTGTTATCTCTGTAATTATAAACTTATTTTAGATTATTATTATATTCTGTATTTATAGATTGTTAATAAATGATCTCTGAATGGTTTCTTTGCTGCCACACTGAAAAGAAACCATTCAGACTGTACCCAACTGTTGGTATACTGTACAACTTTTTGAAAACATGTAAATTTTGTATGAGTCATATTTCAAAAACTATAAGTCATGCGGCGCTATGAGTGGGCTTAAATTGTCGCAAATTTAATATACTGTCAAAATGATGGACACATTAAATATCAAAAACCCATAATTTTAGAACTGAACTGTTTAAACTGAAAAACGATCGAAAATTTTGCAGTTTTTTGCGTATTATGCAGTTAGCACAACTTTTTTTTTTGGTTTCTATACAAACTATGTTTTACCTTATTCACTCTAAATAACATACCAAAAATCCAGCTTTGCAACACGTTTTGTGCTTTTAGGGCTATTATTTGTAAAATTTGACTGATCCAATAGGTGCCGAACATTAAGTATGTGTCAAAATTGTATTGTAGGTACATTTACAACTATGTTCAAGTAGAAAAAGATTGGTTTTCAGATTTAGGACGGAAATATTATTATTTCAAGTGTGAAGATAAGGCGCAGTCCTGGTCTATACGTCAATGACAAAACCAAGAGAATTAGAGATGCGAGTAATCCGTAAGCATTACATTGTCAAAATTAGTATTACCAAACGCTTGATTTTGTGGTTATTTTCGTAAATAAAATGTTTTTAGACTATCTTTAGTATTTACTGTAACTGTTCTATAAGTAGCTAGATAATTTTTTTTTAAATTTTGTTAGCATTTCAATCGATTAAACAAAACGAATACGTACGTAATGTTATGGTCGCATCTCTGTCACATGCACGAAAGTGTTAGGTTTTATATGTGACTTATAGGTCCAAGCGACCAGGTCATTAAAATCCAAAAAAAAAAAAAATTATATTCTCTTTGAGTGATATGTATGTACGAACTCTTTAAGCCGGCCAAGTAATATAGCGACAACTGTATGTAGGTAACAAAGAGAATACAAAACTTCGTATTAAGTGATTAGTGCTTCAATCAAACATACAAACTCTGCCTCGTTTTAATAATTAAGTAGAAAGTATACCTACATACAATAATAGTAGGTATAGATAGAAATTCGTAAAAAGGTAACGAATGTTTTACTTGAATGACATGATGGCATCGTCATAAGCGGATGAGGAACTATTAAGGTCCCTTAGATTGAGCGACAGCACCTATCGAATACTAATGTTCTTGTTGAACAAACAAACAAACAATAAGTAAACGCGTTCTTAATAAGGTTAATGAGATAAGTAGATACCCAACACTTTACAAATTATGAGAGACTTTAGATGCTATACAATAAACTCAAATTTTACCAGTTTTCTCCATTTATCCACTCTACTTCCACGTAAACGTATGTCCAAGAATCTATCCCTTGCCTATTTGGCCATTTTTAAAGGGATAGATTCTCGGATATACCTACGTTTCTGAGTATCCGTAGGGTGGATACTCAGAAACGTAGGTACGTAAATTTTTGCGGTAAAACTTATAGGTAACCTACTAGGGAACATAATTAAAGGTCAGAAGATACCTAAGTACATACTTACCTATGGCGTAAGAAATAACTATTCGCGTGTTTGAAACTCTACTTCCTAGCATGGAATGCTTTACAATCATTCAAATCACAAAAGGTACCCTACCTATGTTGTGGCTCGGAACAACTGTCTCTGAATCACGCAATGTTTTTCTTCCTTGTGTATGAATTATCTGACCAGTTAAACCTTTAAATAGAACTAGATTTCGCCCGCAACTACGCAATGGATGTCGGTTATCGCGATAAAAACAAGCGCGGACACAAGGGGGGCAACAGGGGCAATTCCCCCTCCCCCAAACTCATCTGAAAGACCTTTTAAATGAACTTAACACTGGAGTCTACAACACTTGACACAAGAGATTTTGATTCTGGATCGGAATGTTTAGGCAAGGAATTGCCCCCAAGCCAGGCGCTGAACACCTGACCGGTTGAGTCAAATTTTGCTCCCCAGAACAGAGTTCTGGATCCGCGCCTGGATAAAAACCAGTGACTTCTACTACTACCTACGTCCTTTCCCGTGACCTAAACTATTTCATCATCAATCGTTTCAGTGGTTTATTTCATATGGTCCGATGTAGGTGTAAATTCCTATTTACCTGTGTTAACTTCTCACAATTAGGTAGAGAGGTTTGTCATACAATGATAGATATTCCATCCACTTTATCATTATCCTGAAAAAAATATGAGTAGGTATTAACCTACTTCGTGATTTTTTCTTAGTCTGTCTACAATTATCTAAGTAGGTATATACTACTTATTTGATTGATCTAAGGATCTAACTGTCAGATAGTTAGGTAGGTACCTAATCTAAAGATTGGCATTAAAAAAATAACCAGGGAAACTGGTATATTCAGCTGAATCTAATTAGACTAAGAGGTGACCAATACAGACAAAGCTCGATATGAATAACACCAGGAAGTATAGACGATATTCTGAAACGCAGCGTAGATTAAGAAATCAACACCGGTAAAATGATTGAATGTCAATGTCTTAAGTATATTTTTTAATTAAAATGTAGCCCTAATATATACTTATATTATAACGCTGAAGAGTTTGTTTGTTTGTTTAAACGTGGTGATCTTAGGAACTACTTGTACGAATTGGAAAATGCTTTCACTGTTGGACAGCCCATTTATCGACGAAGGCTATATAACATCACGCTACGACCAATAGGAGCAGCAATGAGAAATGTTGCAAAAACGGGGTAAATTTACGCAGACGAAGTTTCGCGGGACTCCTAGTTGTTTTATAAAAACAAGATCTAATCTCGTTGTACATAGGTACAACGAGATTAGATCTTGTTTTTTGGTACTTAGTAGGGTGGGTATAGACCCACCCTACTAAGTACCTAGGTATATACCTAATAATATTAGAAAAGCCACACTTGAAATGTTATTAATTAGGCGGATGTTGCTTACTTTTCACTAACCTAACAACTTCTGAATGGATTTTGATGAAATTTTACAGCAGATATGTAGGTACCTATAGCTTAAACTTAGTACTTAAACGGGTATTACACTACCCTGAAAATTTGTTAGAGAATTAGGGCCTTATTACATCGCACTTTTTAAGGATTTAGTGTAGTGTAATAAGCGCATTACTTAAAATGCTACATATGCTAGATTTTATTCCGATACTGATATCCACGCAGGCCGCGGCCAAAATCAAGTGGATATAAAAATTTACCTACAAAGTAACTACTTGCGCAGACTTAATGACGGAAGAATAGGCACAGACTAAACTACGGGCTAATATAGTTAGGAAAATCCGTTAGAACCTTTCAATATAGCCCATTCAAGCTAAAAAATAGGTCAAGGCTGACCGTGCACATTTCCATCTAAATCAGCAGTAGCTAAGATCATGCCCATCATGCGAGTTGGCACAGCTTTACGAAGTCTACGTAGGTAAGTTACAGTTCCATCACACTTCGCACTATTATTATAAAGGCGAAAGTTTGTTAGTGTGTGAGTGTGTATGTTTGTTACTTCTTCACGTCTAAACGGCATGAGCGATTTTAATAAAATTTGACACCCTGAATTAACACACAGGCTAATAAATAGCGGGTAACACCGCGGGGCACAGCTAGCAATGTATATGACTAACTAGTAAACAATATATATGAACATTTCTCTTGCTAATTTTTCAACTTAATTTAATTAAATTAAATTGAATAATTAGCTTAAATTTTATAAATATTTTGTGTCGTAGGTACTTTATTCAAGTGATCGAACCATGTTTTTTATTTCATTCGGTATTTACCTAATTATTAAACACATAGTTAAAAAAAAACAATTAAACAAGTAATTAAGTACTTACCTATTTCGTATGGTAAATATTTCAAAACCTAATCATTTCTAATAATGTACCTAAATGTAGACAGAAAGTATAAACGCAAAGAATTTTACATAAAAATAATTCAATACAATTGTTAAAATATTTACTTGAATAACATAAATGAAAACATATTGTTGATTGAAATATTTACAGCCATAAAAATCAAACTCACCGCAGTTGTAAATTGAAAAACCTTATCACGAAAGGTTGAAAATCCACAGCTGATACGTTTTCGTTGGGTCGCGAATAAACTGTCACTATTTATTTTAATATTTTTATGAACATAAAATTTAAATATTAGTAGTTCTCCGGCTAAGTTTATATTTCAGCGGAAGTTGAAATATAAAATATTCAATTTATTGCGCGCACGACTTGTAGACTTGAAGCATGCGCGGCCGCGAGTAGAAAAGTTAACGCGACACTGGCGCAACCCTATGCATGTCCCCTCTCATACACCATTCATACGCTGCGTTACGACGTTCTACAATACCAAGGTATCAACAACATCTCCATATATTTATTGGTGAAAGGCAAACTGTCTAGAACCGCAACAACCAACTTAACGCGGTTACGAGTAGGTAGATTAGGATCTCAAAGATTAATTATCTAATTCAAATTTACAACTAATAATGGTCTCTTCTAACCGATTTCGGTTACGGCGGCCTTTCTTATTAGTGACTAGACGACTACGCAGGAGATATTTTAGTGCACAAGTGTATGCGCAAACACAATAGGTGCACTCTCTATTCCATTATCGTATAGAAATCCAACACAACCGGAGATAGATTAGGCGCAGGACCGCCGGCTTAACGTGTTCTCCGAGGCACGGAGGGTTTGACAATTTTCGAAAACGGTCACCAATCTATGGACCGTCAGTGGTAACATTGCTTAACATCGCAGATATCTCGATCTACCTGGCACTCAGTCAGGAATTACAACTAAGTAAATCGCTACATAGTAATAATAATATCTTGGGACAACTCACACAACGCCATCTGATCCCAAACTAGGCAGAGCCATACAGAGAACATACTTATATATTTTAAAATACATACATATTAAAGATAAATTACACCCAAATACAAAATAAACCATTGCGCTCATCACACATTTTATTATCCTGGGTTGGGATCTTACCCATGAACTTTGGTTTAGCAATCAGTGTCATTAATCACTAGCTAGACTAACAAAAGTCTACCTAATTACTTAATAACATGTCAAAAATAAACAGGAAAATCCGAGCTAAATATTATAGTGACATTTCGTTGAGGTACCTACCTATCTAGGCACCGCGACATCTTCGGGAATCAAAATAGTTAACGAACTGGCCAGAGCGGGAACTGAGCAGATTTTTTTCTGGTCCTGAAGCCCATTTAGAAGTCACCGGCCAAGAGCATTATCTTAAACTTATGCATGTCGAAGTCACCGGCCAAGAGCATTATCTTAAACTTATGCATGGGCGTACCCAGCTTTTGACCCAGGATTTTTTTGGGTTTAGTCCCCATTTTCAATTTGCGCGCCAAGCGCAAAGGACTCAAGAAGAACTAGAGCTATGATTTTTAGAACTGTTTTTTAACATAGATTGTCACAGTCACAGCTCGACAGGAGGGGGAAGAGAGCTGAGATGAGCTTAGTCCGATCCAGAGAAGAAAGACGGTCGCCAACACGCAGCATAAAAAGTAACTGCGCGAGTCGAACTGGCGAGCGCAGCGCGACCATAGAAGCCATTGAACAAGATAGGGAGCGTCCAATCAGCAGCGCGATGGGGAACTCAGCGTGGTCTCACAAATCACTCAGGCAAATAGAGGAGCGCAGCGTGAAGGCAGAAGTCACTCCGCTAGCTAATGAATATGTGTAAACATAGAAGCTATTGAGCGAGCTATAGGCCGCAGCGCGATCTAAAAGTCACTGCACGAATAAGGGGGCCCAGAGCAATCCTCAATGCAAGAAGAGGAGTAACTACTTAAACATAAAAGTCACAGCGCAAGCAGCGCGTAGGCCAGAAGTTATTGCATGAGCTGTTCAGTTAGAATCCAATACACTTATTGGCTTCTAACTTCTAACTACTTTTAAATAGTCGCGTTGGAGTCGCAGCATGATCTCAAAAGTCAAAGCAAACTGTGGTCTTATGGTCCTGTATCTGAACAGTCATAGTGGTACAGGTAAGTTACCTATACCTTACCTCCAATTTGTAGAGAGTCGTCCCCAACATTTCGGCGAGATGCAAATTCAGGAACCAATGCAGAATTGATAGGCGGGTGCCTGTTTCAAATGCCTCCTCTCTCTGAGTTTGCTCATTTAAACTTTAATCAAATTACTGCACTGTGATAGATTCAATGCAGAATTAGATAATAAAAAAATATAGAAAATCTCGTGATTGCTTTTGCTTCATATGAAAATGATTAATATTTTTATAATTTAAAACGCATCCAGGTATTGCACTAAACCTTGGTCAACGACAACGGTTCGCATGCCACTTTCATTGGGAATATTAAACATGTAGGTATATTATGTATACTTATAAACATATCATTTTGTACATAGGTAGTAGCCCCACGGTGTTTTCCCGTGCACGGACAACTGACGTTATTACTTTTTCCTATTTTAGGGTTCCGTAACCAAAATGGCAAAAACGGAACCCTTATAGTTTGCCATGTCTGATGGACATGTCAAAACTATGAAGGTACCGTTTTTGCTGTCCGCACTGTACCTCCCATAATATGTAAAGTGGGAATGTGTTTTTTTTTTCACCTACCCCATCGTATGGGGTATCACTAGATAGGCCTTTTAAAAATATTTAGGGATTGTGAAGACCATTATAAGGGTAAACTATAAGGGCGTGAATAATTTAAGGTAAAAATACCTTGTTTGTTGCCCGACGTAATATATACAACGTTATTCTTTAAGACCCTTGGGTACCATGGAGTTACTAGCTTACTCCACCATTTTGTCTTGCAACGCATCATGTGACCTGTCCAGCCCCGTTTAAGATGGTCTACATTACTAATTTTATCTATAAGTCTTATTTCCATCCACCGCTGCCTCCTCCAGTTTTTCCCGATGGTTCTGGGTGAGAGACCAGGTTTCACTTATGTATGTCATGCATGGGATGATAGCAAAATGAATGTTTGTCTTTTTTTTGTTCGATTTATTTTAATTTTTATTTTTATTTAACCAACATTTTTTCCAGCCATTATTTTCTCTTTTATTTCCTTGGGCATTTGGTCCTTGGGAGCAATTATTTGTCCTAAGTACACATATACCTCTATATAATCCGGGTGCTTTCCATCTACCCCTACATCCATGTTTACAGAATTAGTCTTAATTTATGTTTTGTGTTCAAAATAATAAAATAAAATAAAATCTTGAAAAAAAAACTTTTATTTTAGGGTACCTCCGCTATAGATATGTAAAGGGGGTGTGATTTCTTTTCTCACCTACCCCATCGTGTGGGGTATCATTAGATAGGTCTTTTAAAAACGTTTAGGGGTTGGGAATACCATTTTTATTGTTTTTAAACTTCCGCGTGTCATTGGATAGAATTGCATAAGCCACAGGGAGATCAAGAAGTATAAGAACTTCAACCGAGAAGATGGATACCGGCTCTCACCAACTTGGAACCCTGTTATCAGCAAATGCAATCGTAGCCGTAAAGACACCGCCCCTCAGTGTAAAGACGTTGTAAGTGTAGTGTGTAGAAGTACAAATTATTAAAATTATCAAGACCAGGCGAGGGTAGTTGAAAAACCCCGCGCCTCACGGAGACATCGCTAAGCTGCCATCAGTCGACCTGTGACCACGATCGGTGCAATTCGATCGAAACGTCGGGCAAAAACAAGGTTCGTAACTTTAAATAATTCACGCGATTAAGTCCCGAAATATATCTAATAAGACCATTTTTAGATTTATTAAGGCTAAAGTTTGAATTATCGTTAGTAGTTTCCTAGGATTTTTCTCCAATAATATAAGGTCATCAGCAAATCTTAAATAATTCAAGCGACTACCATTGATGATGACGCCAAATTGGTCCCAGTTCATCCTTCTGAGGTTGTTTTCCAGTACCGCAGTAAACAGTTTAAGGGACAACGGGTCTCCTTGTCTAACATCTGTTTATGGGGAAATGATCTCCTTTGGATTCCAGTTTTATATGGCTTTTACTAACTCTATATATGTTTCTGATAATCTCTACACAATGGGACTTCTGGAATCGAAGTATGATGTTGTGTCTTGTTCCATGGGACTACTAATGTCAATGTCCCATCATGGGACAAATTTGACCCCCTCTCTCTCTGAATTTGTCTGCGTTCTCTATACCTATGGCCTAAGAGACGCTGAAGATCGACCTTCACCCATCTGATAAACAGATGACTCAAATTTTCATATTTATTTTTATTGATTTACAAACACGCCTGTAATAGCTTGCCTATCGAAAAATGTTGATGGTTTTTTTTATAACTCATTTTGATAACCGAACAAATTTAGTTTCAACTGATAGTTTCTAACATGGAGATTATGTTTTGATAGGTTTGCCAACTTATGTTCATGACTACTAGGCAAAGTATAAACAGGTAAGTTAATATAGGTAACTACACCGATCGGATAACCAATGAAATTGGTATCGAAACAAAGATAATATAATTACGAAAATAATCATATAGGCTTGCCTACATAAATTCGTTCATGAAATATTTTGTCATGCTTTGAAGTTTTAAAAACGAAAAAATAAATTGCCATGAACACTTTTACGTAGGTACTGCATAAACGAACGCGTAAAATCCGATCACACAATGATGACTCCACCATGCACAAATCGGGTGTCCTTGATAGGTTGGAATCATACCCAGCGGACAGTTAATGCAAGCAATAAAATTTGACAAAAAGAATTGCTCGATCGGTTATCAGATGGGTGAAAGTCGGTGTTCCACGTCTCCCTTACTACAATGCATTAGGTAATGTGCCAAAAATAGTAGGGCTAAGTAGGTACTATTATGTATTCCGTGGTAGGGCCGCGAAGGATGTAGCAAATAAGGAAGTCCACACAATTGCTAAAAACTTTTATTATGATTGCATGGTAATTTGATGGCTTTATAAACCGCTTAATGTTATCAGTCTTGTTTAGCAAAGTGCTCTGATAGTTAGGTACAGGTATGTCACAAAACTTCTGCAAAGTAGCGGACCAAGGAAGGCTAATGAGCCCAATCCCTCAAAAAGCCTACAATTCTCCCGTGTATTTGTACCTACTTTTAAATGTGTAACTTGATAAAAAGGGCGGGTCAAGCATTCCGGTTTACAGGAAAAAGAAAACCGAGATCCTAAGTTGTTCGGAATCAAGTCACTGGATCCGCTACTGCTGGTACGTACAATCAGAAAAATCAATTCACACAATGATGACTCCACCATGAATAAATCGGGTGTCCTTGATAGGTTGGAATCGAACATTGCGGATAGTTAATATAACGCACGTGACTTTGAGTTCACATTTTTTATGTAAATTAAATAATGCAATGGAGTACCAATAAAAAGGCTCGGTCACTTTTATTGGATTGTGGATATTGCGCCGCATTTAGCCGATGAAATATCATTACAATCTTGGGACACTTATTCTTTTTCTTGCAAATTAAAAGAGGGAAGAAGGAAAAACAGTCATAAGCGTGACAAAAGGACGATCTCGAAACTCATTAACGCCACGCCAAGTAATTTATCATTTCATGACATGGTCTCATGAGGAAAAGCTTCACTTCACAAACTTGTTTTTTTTTAAATAAGTGATTACACACTATGAATTTTTATTTTCTATGATGTTGGTTAGCCCTATAATAGTTTACTCAATTTAAATAGTTTTTTAATGTTTCTCAAAAAAAATAGTAGACATCGAATACACCGCTATTTTTTTATCCAAACTTTACAGTTATAGGATGAACTCAAACGTGCATTTATTTAATAAAACCTTAATTTAACAAACTTATTTATAAGCGAAACGTTACTCACTCACTTTGTCGAAAACTACTTAAGAAACTGTTTTTTTTTCAGCTTATAGGTAGACGTCAGTTAAGAACGGATTTTTGAAAATGTTTTTCCTAACGGTGGCAAAAAGCATCACACGTGCGAAACCGCAAGGAACCAGGCGCGGAACCAGGTGGGGGATCCAGGTGGGGCAACAGGAGCAATTGCCCCGTGTGTACCCGTATTGAATCAAATGAAACCCTGCACCGTCTTGATAGTGACTAACACTAGGCCGGTTGAGTCAAATGTTGAGTTAAAGGATTGACATACGGAAGTCTCGGATTCGATTCCTGGGTCTCGACTTCAGTCTTTAAAAAGAATGCAATTATTGTATTACTGACCTTAGTGCTCAAAAACTATTCACGAAGCAGATACCGAGACACGGCCCATGCCGTTTTCGGTTACAGGAATTAGAATAATGAGATTATTTTAATCACACACCTATATATTATTGCAGTCGTCTTTTAAAATTATTGTTTTTGGTGCAGATTATACAATATGTACACAAAACCCCGTCTGATCTATTAACGTGTTAGTATCGTGAACCGATTCTATTTTTATTTTTTTTTAGTTAATACAACAGGGTTTTTTTTTTACACATTGTATAGATATATACGACCTTAAAGATAATCAAATGCATTACATTTCACACAATCACACTGTAATTTATCATTTAAGTAACATCGTAAGTCAAATCAGCCTTATTTATAAGTCTAAAATCTTGAAGAAATATTCAACTTCTAGCAGGCCATCTTCAGGCAAATCACTGCAATGGACTGCATTTTTGATTTTATTGGTTCCTAGTTTCGCTCTTATAGTGTTCGGTCGTAATAATCTTGCTATTTCCTGCAATACAAAGAGTGAAATAAATCTTCCTTACGTAGTATAAAATAAACTCGCTTCCCGTCATGATAATTTTTCCACCCACGATAACTTTTCGGGTTTTGGTAATTTCGGGAGGGGTACGTAGTACTATTGTCCAATCACAGGCCCAATGTGTACTATTTACCTACCTTTTTACGATTATGGGGGGGGGGGGGGTTGACCCTCCAAATCCTTCCCTGGGTACGCTCATGTTACCCGTGTGTGTACAATTAGATCTTCTAAACTACCGACGTGAATCCAATCCTTTTTTTATATTTTATTTTTTTGATGTGGCGGGAAAAATTCCTTATGAACACCCCCACTGTCCGGGGAAGACGGTGGAGGTAGTGTGGGGTTTGCACCCACTAAAAAAACCCGCCGTGTATCGCTCGCCACCTTCGCGAACGGGCCGCCGGAATTTGTTATATCGTCGGCGGCCCGCCCAGTGGCAATTTCCGGAAGCGATGCGTGAATCCACTCCTAACACAAGCCAATGAGCTTAGCTGGAGGGGTTAACAGGATTGCTAGTAATGTGAGCCCAAAAATGATACATATCAAGCTCATATGCTGATATGTATCATTTTAAAATTTGTTCTAATAAACCCATACTACTACAGAGATCTTTGTCAGAATAATCGCACCCCCGGCCTGTCATGAATTTGGGGTTCCATAAAATAAAAGGTATTTGGTAGATGTTCCATAATGTAAAAAGTTTGGGAACCACTGCTCTATAGGTTTTCATTCCTTTGCAAGTCGCAAAATTCTTTCGATAATGTTGATTAAGAAATTTGAATTTTTACACAGGTCCAAGGGTTTCAAGTTCCGAGTATTCGATATTAATTTAACTTAATTCCTAAACGCCTTGTTGAGGAAAAGGGTATTGACAGACAGACAGACGGATAACGAAGTAATCCTATAAAGAATCATTTTTTCTTTTAGGATATGGAATAAAAAAAAATATACATAAACTTACAGGATCAACAGGGCCGACAAGTTTTCTGAATTCAACAGCAGTATTCAAACTTTTATCTTTAGCTACAATTTCCATTGCCACGCATGGACCGCTCGACAGCTCTTCTACCATTCCCTGTAAATAATTGCAGATAATATTTCATTTCGGACTAGCTTTTTAACATATATTGTGGTGATTCAGCGCTTTAGTCGTAATAACAGACAAGACACTAGTAACTATGTTAAAGAGGAAATTAATTAAAAAACAAGCTCACACACCTTATATTCAGGTACGATTCCTTTATAAACTTCATAAAACTCTGCAGAATTTATATTCTCGACAATAAGCATGTTGAGTGCGGTGATATCAAATCCTCCATTGTCTATGAGTTCCAGAGCTTCACCGAGTTTCCCCTCGCGTACTGCGTGGGGCTTTACTATGCACAGCGTGCAGTTTGATAAAGTTGCTGTGAGCCGCAAACGCGACGTCCGAAGAGTTGGGGGCGGGAAGAAATACTCTGCATCCTGTGTAACGGAAAAAAGTACCAATACTATATTTAAGAACATTGAAAGATAGACGGCCAATAAAAAAACTTTAACGGCCGTTTTTAATATTCTATGGATTTGACTACTAGAGATATATAATTGACCTGAGCTCCATACAAAATATGTCAAAATGTAGCGCCTAGTAGACGAATCCATTGATAGATAGATTATTAAAAACGGCCGTTAGTATGGAAACCTAGTTCAATTATTGCGGAGTAAATGGTAAAGTTAAAAGTAAATGCCACGTGACACAAATTAACCAATTACGCCGCTTTTCAACGTCACTAATTTTTCGCCAAAGGCCTCAGTGAGACCGTCGTTGCCCGCGTAGAAATAACAACAAGAAAGCTCGATAATTCCATTTCATTGTTGATAGTTCTCATTCATATAATTGTCCCCCCCCCCCCCCCTTCATAAACTTGGGGTCCCATGAAATAAAAGGTATTTGGTGGGTGTTCCATTATTCTAAAAGTTTAGGAACCCCTGCAATATAATTTTCAAGAAGTTCTTGAGACCAAACTCAACTTGAGAAAAAAATAGGAGTATACAAAGAGTTTGCAAAAATTGATAAGAAAAACATGAAACACTAACTTTAAGTGCATCGTCAACAGCTGCAGTAAGATGTAGACAATTTCTAATTTTGTCGACTCCATATAGGGCTCTTATAGTGCCCGGTTCAGCTACTAAGGGATCCCTGTCTCCAATTATTTTCGTTAACAATTCCATTGCGTCTCTCCCAACCAATTCCACTCCATAAACAAATTGGCCAGTTAGAAATTCTACTAAAAATCTGAAATAAATTAATTAAAATGTCTAAGCAATTGAACTATCTTCATTTGTAGTAAGTATATAATTTATAGCCATATAATAAAATACACTACAGGGGAAGACGGATGCTAGGAGTTATTTGTACCCAAAATTATTTAACGATAAAATCCTGCGACGCGTCGGTATGAAGCGCTAAATTTGGTTCATTTTTCTTAAAAAAGTTATTTATTTCGCTCTCATAGTTCCAAAATGTAAGGTGATACTGATGTATTCGTTAATTATTTATTTATTACACTTTACTACGGACGTAAACCCATTCCTAACACAAACCATTGAGCTTAGCTAAAGGGTTAACAGGATTATTACTGTTACTATTAACCTCTCCTTTACTATGGAACCCACAATCCCACATTGCAAGTATAGTTTGAGCGGTTAGGTTTTAGGCCTTATTAAAATTACTTTATATAATATAGAATATAATGGTTTTCCTTTATAGAAAATATGGCACGTTGAAACATAAAGGTTCGCCACCCCTGGCCTCCGTTTTCTTAATGCTTTCGTATTTAGCATAACATTTCTAACATATAAATGTATGATCATTTTTGGTAAAATTTCAAGATGTGATGACATTTATGTTTTTTTGTACGGAGCGTGAACTTCCAAAGCAATTTTATAATAAAAATGGTTTCATTTGGTAGCACAACCGTCGTGGTTGAGGAACATAAGAGAGTGGATGGGAATTTGAGCACCATGGAACATTTCCATTTCGCTAAGTAGGTAAAAGGAAAAGTATGCAGGGCTGACTACCAAATTGCGCAGGTTGGTAACTTCGTAATTTGGAGAGGCACTAGAAGAACATATGTAAATTTATAATATACAGGAAGGTAGAGTCGGTGAGGACTACGATAAAGCCTATTCTTTTATTCTTCTTTTATTAGCTTCTTAAGCTACTTCCATACCCAAGAAATCAGTCAAGTATCTTTAGAGGTTAGTACATTCAAAAAACTTTTCAGCTTTATTAAATTAATACAAAAGTATTCATAAATATAGAAGTAGGTAAGTATAGACTAAATTACCTGATGCAATTAAAATTGGAATACATCCAATTTTAGTGAGTCAAATAACAATGTGGAGAAAACACTTTTTTTAAGGAGCTTTTTAACAAAATTTCGTTTCTCAGAAGTAGACAATTTTGTACGTTGACATGATGTTGACCAGTGGCGAGAGTCAGGCGTTTTTATTGGCCAGGTAAACAGAGTCAGGGGCTACTAACTATGGCTAAGGAGTTGCGTAAATATCGCGAGCGAGTTGATAATTTTTGATTATTCAGTTTCTCTTTCAGAATATAAATGAAATAACAATTCAAATCTTTACCATAGAAATAAAATATTGCACATTTTGATCTATTTACTCAACTGCGGAAGAGGGTTATGTGTTTAACGCGTATGCATGTATCCTTACAATGTTACTATGTACCTCATAACTCCTTAACGGCTCAACCGATTTTAATAAATTAAACGTCATTAGATTTATTTCGATGACGTGTGTCACTGGGTACATTACATAATTCTCAATGGCGGATTATATGCGGTCTGAAAAATAATAATTTCGAAGACCCTCGAGTTGGGTATCAAATTGAAGACCATTAAAAAGCGAGTTCGAAAATATATACAATAATCATTATGTTTAAAACAGTTTGGATTTACAATTCATTGAAAAAATATGATTAGCCCTTTCAATCGGTATCATAAAAACACACGATGTTTACATTTGGCAGGTTCGATGCCCAGCTATAGCAAGTCATTTTTAGAAAATAA
This sequence comes from Herminia tarsipennalis, assembly GCA_945859575.2. Lineage (NCBI taxonomy): Eukaryota > Metazoa > Arthropoda > Insecta > Lepidoptera > Erebidae > Herminia > Herminia tarsipennalis. The sequence goes on along the minus strand of OX243836.2, from coordinate 12,498,937 downwards.
AAAAGTGTATCCTGGGGAGGATACATGATAATTTACATCCAAGCAGCTGAAGCTGCAAGTGAAAGCTAGTATACTGACTGAATGTCAATTTAATTAGTCGAATCCCTACGGAAGGATGATCACACTACAATACTCTACCGAAATCAATAAAACCAAAAACTGGGACCCTTACTCGCGCAGTGTCTTCAAAGCCCACACTGTGCCGCCGGAAACTATTCCCTTTTTTTCGCGCACTGACTTTTAAGACAGGGGTTTCAACTCGCTCAATGGCTGCTTTATTCGTTTTTAGGGGCACTTTGTGCCCTTAAAAACGAATAAATATTATATATATTATAGCGATTATAAATTTCATTGCATGAGGAGAGCCTCATGCAATGAAATTTATAATCGCTGTGCGACCCTCAGCTTGCTCGGTGCTCTAAGTCTAAAAGTCATGGCGCCGCTCTCACCAGCGCGCGCAATGACTTGTAAAACGTTGCTGCGGCCACTAACAGACGTAGTGGGTAAAAATACACGCTGCGCTTCTTTCCGCTCGCAGTGACTCAAGATCGTGCTGCGGTATCCAGCTCGTTTGGTTACTTTTAACTTTCCGGTGCTCTTCAACTCGCTTAGTAAATTCCACCTTAACACTACTACGGCCATCTTGTAAAGTGACTATTAAGATCGCACTGCGGTCCACAGCTCTCTAGATCGCGCAGCCCAGAGACTTATTTTGAGTGGCTTAAAAAAATCACCTGGGGCACCAACTGTGCAGTTACTTTTGAATCCGCAATAAGCCCTCTGCGCGCTGCGGCTACAACTCGCTCATTGGCTTCTAACTTAATACTGCGTTTGTCTCATGCAAATAATTCCTACCTACGCGCTGGTTGGGCAGTAACTTTTAATGAGGATTGCACTGGGCTGAGCTTATTCGTGCAGTGACATTTAAGGTTACGCTGCAGCCCAGCTCGCTCACCAGCATTTAAATTCATGGGGCGCTCGTCAGCTCGCGCAATAACTTCTAAATTCGCTAACAAATAGGCTCCTTTGCTTGCGCAGTGACATCTAAGGGCGCTGTCCCCTGCCTGCCTGCCCACAGTGAAATTTATGCTATACCCTCTTCTTGCACAGTGATTTTTAAAAGACGCTGTGGCCTAAAACTCGTTCAATAGCTTCTTCTTGGTCAACTTGTGCAGTGACCATTGCGCTGCGCTCCTCTGTGTGCTCAGTGGTTTGTGAGACCAAGCTGAGATCGCGCAGTAACTTTTAAGATTGCGCTGCAGTCCCGAGCTAGTTCAATGGCTTCTAAAGTCGCGCTGGGCTCGCTGGTTCGTCTTGCGCTGAGACTTGATATGGACTTGATATATTGCAAGCTGGCGAGCGTAAATATCACTTTTAAAATCCTCTTTTCCTCCGGACCGGAATCAGCTCATCCAGACGGCTCTCCCCTGTCCCTGTCCCTCACCCTCTAGTTGAGGTGCGACTGGTTTTTTGTAGGTTTAAAAATCGTAACTCTAGTCCTGCCGCAAACTAAAAATGGGGACCCAGCTCAAAAAAAGTCTGGTTGCCCTCCCTGTTTCAAAAGTTGGAGCCCATGGGTACAGTTAAAATAAGGAAAGACTATTTCCTCATGCATGTTGCACAACAATGTCTTTAATTAATAAAAATTGCTATCATGCTAAATTAAGTTATATTTTAGTTGTGTATTAGATTGGTCTTAACATTTTCTATTTTTGTATGTAAGTGACGGAGCGAGTCAAAACCAACACAAGTACTCCGGTAACTTAATGGTTTTGACTCAACATCATGAAGTTGTTTAAAATAGATAGTTTTATAATTAGATATAAATAAACATTTTTTTATTTAATTTTGTTTTATGCTATCTTATAGCAAAACCTTGTGTTATATTTTTTTTGGACTTACAGTGATCTATGAGCTTAGCACATACTATGATTTTATGACATTGACATAAATAACTACATTTTAACATATAATTAAATAAAAAGAAAAAATAATAGATTACTGATATAAAGAGAGAAGAACTTTTTACATAAAAGCTCAGTACCATGGCATTTTCCAAAGTTTCTTATTGAACTAAAGTGTTATTTTTCAACAGAGCAATCAACATCTTGCAAGTACCTATGTATCTTTCACTCTGCTACAACAGCTAATGCAGGCCTTTCAAAATGATGTTCATCAATCTACTTAGACTGTTACAAGCCTCCAAAGAGGATGATTATGGTCTTGAATACATCATATAGTTTATGAGCTGAATTTTGAAACCCAAACATCTTAGTACTATATGATCGTAAACTTTCACGATTTGTGCACATTATAGAATTTTATAACCTACTAGCTTAAAAAATTATAAAATTCAATCTTAGAACTAGCTGTAGTTGCAGACAACGGTATCCATGTGAAATTGCAATGATGCTAATATAGATGTTAGTTTGATGATAAAAATAGCCTAAGTTACTTCTTATGTCATCAGCTGTCTGACAGTGAAAGTGCTGTCAAAATCCATCCAACCATTTTGGAGATTAGCCCTAACACACAGATAGACAGACAGACAAAAAAATTTAAACTGTTTCTGTTATAAGTACCATACATACTTTCATATGTATTAAAAACTGTTATTTTGAGATTACAAATAGACACTTCAATTTTTTTTTTATAAAACCATTTTAATGAAAAAAATGCTTGAAAATAAATATTAGTTTCATTACATTGGTTTGAGTACTGATTATGGCATAAACTATACACAAGAAAATGTAATGAAATTAAAAACAAGTTTAATTTAGCAATAACATCTGTCAGCTTATAGTCAAGTTTTTATAACAGCATGTATAACACAAGCTGTTATAAAAAGTTGGCTACTGTTGTCAACTGCTACCAAGTCTCCCTGTGAAACACATGGAGTAGAAGCACATGGGACAAGAATAGACAAAGATGGACAAGGCTCGCACCCTAAAATAGGCACCACAACATGCACATATACCCCCAGAATTAAGCCACATTCACTGTGTTCCTTCAGTGGCTCAAAAAATACCGATGCATTAGGTTTAAAAAAAAATTAACTCATTCCTAAGCAGACATGACTGTGATGTATATGGATGGGATTTATAGCCTTAAATAAAAGTAACAATGATTTATTTCCCCTCATTAGTTGCAGTTTAAGTGTAACATCTCAATAGATAATAGTATTTATATTACTCACGGATAAGTGGGATGTGTTGACTCTGTTCTACACAGTACATTGATGTCATCCATTGTAAGCTGAGCTTTCTTCATTCTTGTTACATGTAAACCACTCTTATGTAAATGAGTCAATATTTTGCCTGCTATATTTGCAGCAACTGGTTTGATGAAACAAAATGTACTAAAATATTTAAAAAAATATTAATATAGTCATATTTTGGGGAGTGACATTAAATCTGATAACAAAAAAGAACATAATATTAAGAAATACCTAGTTATAAAAATGTTAATAATATTCTACTTACACTTGCATGTCCTTTTGTAATTTTTTTCTTGTAAAATCGCAAGCAAAATCCACAATTTTGATTAAACGACCCAAAATGAATAAAGTGGCGCCTAGATAAAAACTCTGTAATGTTATTCCATTTACTTTGACTCTCCTCACAAATGTTTTCCGAACTTTTAAATCAAACATTTCCAAGGTATCATCAGTAGGATAAAAAAAAATATTAAAGCGGCGATTAAGACTTGCTTGATTATCATACCATTCACCAATAAACGCGTATTTGTCACGGTAAGCCCCCTCCTGAAAATGAAATAGTTAAAAATAACAAAATTGTTTACATTAAAATATTAGACGTTAAAAAAAAGTCGGACAGGCAAATTTAAGCAAGTACAGCTACAGAAATAACCGACACTTATTTACCATTTTATTATTACGAAATAGAGCTTATATATAACGGTAATGTTTTAAAAAGCAACAAAAAGTTTGTTGTTTGAAATCTCTCTTCAGTTACCAATATTTATTGACATTGACAACAAGAAAGAACAACAAACAAACAAAAACACCGATGTGCTGTCAAGTCAGTGTTGCCAGCCATGATTTTGGAATATAAATAAATTGATTGTAAAAAGTGGGTAGAATTGGTAAATTAGTAAAAGGAAAATCGTTAGATCTACCGATTCCGGTCAATTTCACTCGATACCGCCCAAGTACATCGCGCGCGCGACGGATGGGGGGAGGAGGGACAATTAATGATTTACTAGAATATTCTGCAATCTATCTCGTTGCCACTTTCAAGTTGATTTTCTTTTAAATTTTCCTCTTTGAATCATAAAGTCTCGTTTAACTAGATAACACGTATTTCATGTACCTATATATCATTTCGTTAAATGGAAAATTGTGAAAATAGGGTAATGTTATTTTGCCGCAATTTTCACAACTCAGTGTCAAGTTGTCAACCGTCACAATGGAGGTTTTTCTTCTTCGTCTTTTTTCATATATCCTATCCTACCTATCTATTTGTTACGTCATATCATTAAATTATTTGTCATAAAAGCTTGTCCCGACATCTTATTCTAGCGTCAACTAGAAGATCTCGGGTTCTCTACTTAAGGCCGACGGCCGACACTTTTATAGGAAAAATGGGGAAGTTATATTTTAGAGATGGTGGCACAGGATTTATGTAAGTAGGTCCAAGACTTACTTGGACGGGAAAGTCTTGATTGTTTTGTTTCTTTTAAATTGAATTACTACCTATAGTTTTACATAACAGTTCATTACCAATTCTCTCTCAATAGAAGTACTACTATACAGCAGATTCAGCCGCGTGAATGTCAGTTTTAGCATTGATTAAAAAAATTGAAATACAAACATCCAAGCTTTCTTTTTGGTCCCGTTCCTCACCACGAGTGGTGGTTAGAAATTAGCTCGACATACTGCCGCATTTTTAAATAATGAAATTTATAAATATTTGTTTCAATGAAAAAGTATCAAAAGGCAAAATCGCAGTAGGAATCTGTCGTACATGGGTATATCTTTGGGTTTATGGTCGTACAAGGTCGTAAACGTGCTTTGACAACTGTTCTGTCAGGTAACATTGCCATAGAAAAATCACAACTATAAAAAAATCGGATCTGGTGAAAAATGAGGAAAATTTAATTTAGAGATGGTAGCACAAGATAAGGGGTCAGATTAAGTATCTATTAATTATTAATTGCTGTAAAAAATGGCCCGTTTAGACGCCCCTTATAACAGATCAGGGTCAGACTTATAATGTAGTTTAACTACTCAAATAGAGTTGTAAAAATGGCGGCAAATTGACATGTCGCTATTTTTACAGCTCCGCGTTTAAAGTGTAAAATATACTTGAAATACGTGATAACTGGACAAGAACGAGACTTTGTGATTGAAAGAAGAAAACTAGAAAGAAATTACACTTAAAACTGGCGTATGCACATAATGTGCGAGCCTTAATCTCTACCGATTGATATTGGAGGGAAGAGGAAAAAAAACAACTACTCAAATAGGGACCCATATTTGAGTAGTTGACTACCATAAAAATAAATTATTTTTCAGTTATCAGGTAATAGTAGATCTTAAAATGCCTTGAAAATAACTGTTCATTTTAACATGTTTTTGAATTTAAAAGCATGAAAAGGAATACTAAAATAATTCTAAAATAATACTAAAATAATAAATTCGACGATAGGAACTTATGACGTCATAGGTTTCTATTGCATACACATTTGTATAGATCTTCTCATTTTGACATATAATAATAAGAGACTAGACAGTCGAACATGCTCTCTACAGGTCAGTGGTAATACACGAACAAACATACGAAGTTTTTGGTATTATGAATTCTCTTTGGCTCACATCAGATCAAATGAGTTTTTAATCTCAGCTCTTTGGTAATAGCTTGCAAACGTGTCTTATCAATTCTCTTTGACAGAAATCAATCAAACCTGTAGGTATTTGTAAATATTTGAAGCAATTATATAAAAAGTTATTTATAGATTAGGCACCGACTATCGACCTACCTGTTTGAATTTCTAATTTCATCATCGTTGTTATTGTATCACATCTAATAAAAATGGTAAATGTAACTTGAATCCTTTTTAAAATATTTTTAACTTGATGATGGCGCTTCTTCACCTTCGAAGGACTTGAATACTATGTATTTCGTTACACCCCCACACCGACCAAGTGTGAGTCGAGTCGCACGCACAAGAGGATGGGAATGGGTGCATCATTTCACTCGGCACATGAATTTAGCGACCAATACTTATTTTTTTTTATTTTAATGACACCTAAAGCATTGCGATGCAATTTGGTAGTTCCTTCAACGCCCCGGGGTCCGCCCCCAGATTGTCCTCCTACATCCGGCACTGCAAACTAGTATTGTACCTGCCTAAATGTGAAAGTAACTCGTCCGTCTGTCATAATACGCTTAAACCTCTGAACCGATTCAATGAAATTTGATGACAATGAAGAGGATAGTTTTTACCGTGATAACTGACATTGCAACCACGGGAGCGAGCGACCAGGGCGCGAAAGTTAGTAGGCACAGTACATAGACAGTAGGTAAAAAATCTCTAAAAATGAATAAATCACTTACACATCGATAATTAAAATTCAGCCTATATATCGCGTAGGGTCATGTTTATGTCCAACAAGGAAACAACCAATATTCAAGGTATCCTATAACCTTTGTTTTCATTTATCAAATTATCACAGACTAGCTGACCCGCTTACCCGCGCAACTTCGTCAGCGTAAATTTTCCCCGTTTTTGCAACATTTTTGATTGCTGCTTCGCTCTTGTTGGTCATAACGTGATGTTGACAAAAAGTGTAAAGAGGAAAGATTTGATTGTTTGTTTGCACTGAATAGGATCCGAATCTTCTTGACCGATTTTAAAAATTCTTTCACCATTAGAAAGCTACATTATCTGGGAGTAATATAGACTATATTTTACTGTCAAAAAATTAGAGATCCCTACGAAAATTACAATAATGTAACTCAAGGTATAAAGAACTACTATATGACACCCGTGCCAAGCCGGGGCAGGCAGCTAGTATGTTTCTATATAGCCTATAGCCTTCTTCGATAAATGGACTATATAAACATTAAAATATTTTTTCAATTCCAACTAGTAGTTCCTGAAATCGCGTACAAACAAACAAACTCTTCAGCTTTATAATAACAAAAAATATTACAGTGATGTACTTACTGCTACAGAACTCTAATCTTTTTAGGTACAGAGGCAAGGAAATTATTGATTATTGGATGTCATACATTGTTTTTTTAAGAATCGCGTACCTAAACAATCAGAAAAAAAATAGTGTTAAGTATATATTATAACACAATGTTTCATTGTGTCCACAACAGTGCACAATGAAACGCCAAAAATTCTACAAGAAACAAGTTAATTCTGGGTAAGCGGCGGTAGCCTAATGGATAAAGCATCGGTCTCGCAATCGTGAGGTCGCGGGTTCGAATCCTACACATTATACTACCGACGTGAACCCACTCCTAACACAAGCCTTTGAGCTTAACAGGAGGGGTTAACAAGATTGCTAGTAATGTGGGACTCAATCCCACATTGCTAGTTATCTTTAAAAAAAAAAAAAAATATATAGGAAGGTAAATAAAAAAAAAAGGATGAGCCAAATCAAAAAAGATTTATTGAGACTTATCAAGTATATTAAAGGCATTGTAATAAGTTTATGTATAAAGTACCCCATATAGGTAAGTACAAAAGTACATAATGTAAATATATACATATGTATTATTTGTTTTATAGGTGTGGGATTATTTCGACAAATACACGTTTATCTGCGAAATGTACGATGAAGATGCTGATGAGATCGTAGAATTAGTGTTAATCTATTTCCCGTTCGATAATGCAGTTCAAGTATTAGACCCGAAAAAGGGGAAAACCCTATTGAAACGGGTACAGCTGCCAGGCCTCAATTTTAACATGCTGCAAATAGGAAATATTGTGAATATATTTTCTAAATTATTACTTATTACGGATTGTGCTCCATTAACACGAAAAGTATTGTTTAATAATCTGGAAAGGTAAGTGCGTAAAGTACCTATGATATGTAGATACCTACTAGTGATGCGCCGAGTACTCGGTTAAATTTTGGTAGGTGCTGTGTACTCGGTCGTTTTTTTAGTACCCGTACTTGGCCCAATAACTTGGATTTACTCCCTAGTTATTCGGAACAAAAACTTCGTTCTTTTATCTATACTTCGTTACATTGTAAGATAGTAAAACTTGGGACAAATTTGAACTAGGTATATCTTAAAAGGTGCTTGTCCCAATCAATCAGAGGTAAACTGAGACATAAACTAAAGTAACTAACCGTAAAAATATAAGTTAGCAAATGTGGTAATTTAACTTCTTTCTCAGTACTTTTGCAATGATTAAACCCACGCCTCCAAAATTACATGGAAGAATAATTACGTACATAATGAAAAAGGGATTTCGTATACTGCGTATGAGAAATGGCAAAGTTAGCAAAGATTTTGCAATGGAACTTTACCAAAACTTGTCTGGAGACAATATGCTACCGTAAGTGTTTTTCTTGCATCTATAGGTCATCATAGGTCTCTACTAATTTTATAAAGAGGAAAGTTTGTTTGTTATTAAACTACTGGGCCGATTTTGATGAAATAAAGTTACATGTGGTAGGTCTTTTTAATTGGTACAGAAAAAACATCTCATTGAAAGAGGACCATCTTTGCTCTTTTACGTACCTATATAAAATTTGGGTGCTACTTGGGATGAGTGGTCGGCCTTGTCGTTATCATTTTATATGTTTTTTATTTTTTAATTAGTGGTTCATAAATATTTCGTTCGTTCGTTCGTTCGTTCATATATAATCGAACCGCATATTGCCTTTAGGTACCCTCTTCTGTATTTTTGTAAGTAGATTGAAGTAAATGCTCTCATCCACACCGTAGGATTATATATTATTCATTTAAAACTTGATTATACCTACTTTACGTGCTATGGTTAATGATTGCGTGAGTTTCATGGTGTAATTGTTGCAGCTCCTTACTGGCATAACTGTATTTATACAAATATATTTTAAAAATTGGCATTTTAAAAAGTGGCCATGAGTTTTTATTGCAAAGTTCCTTTCTCCGTGAGAAAGGAACCTGGCATTAAATGTAGAATAATACTAAGTATTCCGAATTTTGTCTGACGTTCATAAGCGTTGCATTTGTAACCTAAGTGAATAAAGTACATTGACTTTTTTTTTAAATTGTCACGTCGATATCGCTAATGTAGGTATCTGGTCTGCCTGGCACCTATATGCATTTTTGGTACCCATCAGATTTTCTATAACATTTTACCTAGGTATAGATTATTACATGTATTAATGTCTGCTAATATTTTTAAGAATCATAATTGACTACATAACTAGCGGTGAAGTTATTGGATTAGAGTTGTCAGCTCCCAATGCAGTCGGTATAATACTATTCCGAATTTGGCCTGACATTCTCAGGCCAAATTCGGAATAGTATTATACCGACTGCATTGGGAGCTGACAACTCTAATCCAATAACTAAGTGAATAAAGTACATTGACATTTTTTTTAAATTGTCACGTCGATATTGCTAACGTAGGTATCAGGTCTGCCTGGCACCTCCCTGTATTTTTGGTACCCATCAAATTTTCTATAACATTTTACCTAGGTATAGATTATTATATGTATTAATGTCTGCTAATATTTTTAAGAATCATAATTGACTACATAACTAGCGGTGAAGTTATTGGATTAGAGTTGTCAGCTCCCAATGCAGTGCAAGCCTTCCGAGATTGTTTGGGCGCCACAGACCCTCAAGATGCAGCTCCAGGCACCATCAGAAATTTGTACGGCGAAAATATACTTAAAAATATCGCCCACGGCTGTATGACGCGTGAAGATGCTAATAACGTATGTCTTAGTTCTAAGGAACATAGATACCTATCTATCTATCTAGGTACACAGCTAAATAGTAGTAAATTCTATCACGGGGCCCTTGAACTGCTATTGGTATGGTATGTTCAAAACATTACCGCCCAGGTTGAGGAGAGCGATCTTTTACAACTCTAGAATCTATCTATACTAATATTATATAGCTAAAGAGTTCGAACGCGAACATCACATGTTCCGCTCCTATTGTGCAAAAAAATGGTGCAAAAACAGAGAAAATTTACGAAGAATTTGAGACGAAGTTGATAAAACAGTAGGCGAAACTAACTAGCAGTGCCTATATCTACTCACTGCAACCACTTACGTTCAATCACCCTTGTGATCACAACACATCTTCCCTCCCATCACACTTCGGCTTTAGCCAGAGTCGAAGTTAACATGCTACTTTTTTCATCGATCGGCCACCGGCGATTTAAAGTATAATAATAATAATGTCTTGGGACAACTAACACAACACTATCTGATCCCAAACAGGAAACCAGACAACTGATAAAGTTACTTATTAGATAAATAACACCCAGACACAGAATAAACCATCGTGCTCATCACACAAAGTTTTATCATTATTTTCCCCGTTTTTGCAACATTTTTCATTGCTGCTCCGCTCCTATTGGTAGCGTGACGTTATATAGCCTATAGCCTTTCTCGATAAATGGGCTTCACAAACAAACTCTTCAGCTTCATAATATTAGTATAGATATAGCTTCATCACTTTTTGACTACTATCTGCGTTCAAGCCGTATTCTGCAGATGCCAAAAATTCATCGTCGGGCTTCCGAGAAACCGGATATTTGCTCCGTGCACCAGCTAGACGTCGGAAGCTTATATGCCTCGGCACTACTTTTTGTAGATTGTAATTTTTTTTAATTTAACTTAGAAATCTCTGAAAATAATTTTGATTAACTTACTACTATTAATATTTATCTATACATATAATAAAACTGTAAATTTCACGTGTCTGTACATGGCCGAACTTAGTGAAAAAAAATATTAGGAAATGTTCGAAAAGAGTATTTAAACACTTTGCTGCACTTTTAGAAATGTCTGTCTGTCTGTCTGTTTGTTTGAACACGCATCACGCAAAAACTACCGTACAGATTCGGTTGAAATTTTGCACGTGCAATCTAATAGATGCAGATTAACATTTAGGCTATAAATTACCACGCTTTTTCCCATAGGAGCTAAGCAGTAAGGAATAATGTCTGTAGCTATTTTTCGTTATAAATCAGTAACTACCAGACGGATCTTTATGAAAATTTGCAGTTTTATAGTAAATACTATAGGACATTATTTACACTATGAATCATTACGCTAATGTCTATGGGGAACGAGTAGCAACGTATTTTTTGTCGCACCATAATGGTTTATCACAAAATTTTCCAGAATTAGACATTATCTATAATTGTAACCCATGGAATACATAACTTCACGCTAAAACTAAAAGGAGCTAAACACAACATTGTTAAGTATCATAAGAACAGTTATTTTGACGTAGCAAGTAGTGAACAGTATAGCCTCGAGGCTATGCTAGCGGACTTAGACGACGAAGTCCCGGGCTCGAATCCGATGTCTGATTATATTCTTTTTGTATTTTTTTAAATTGTCTTTATCCTTTTTTAATATTTTTCTTAATGTTTTAGTTATTTTTTCGACTGTAAGTAACTTATTTACTTTGGTTATTATTTTTTTATATTAAAAAACAAGTAAATTATGCACGTAGGTTAGTTAATTAAAGGTATTGCATGTACTGCTGAGAGTAATTAATTATTATAATTAAAAAGTATTCGACATTTTCCAGAAATTATGTGTTCGTCTAAAAAAAAGACATTACACACGTAAAAAAAAAACATGTAGCGCCATCTATGAAATCAAATTGTTCACCGTGATCAAATAATTCCTTATTTGTGAAAACGTTTATTAGGGTATAGGTGCTTGAGATGCTGAGTGGCAACATTCTTGAAAGTAGATGGCGTTGTATTTAATAACGTTCTATACTTAGTAAAAGAAGTTTTAAAAAGAAACACATTGCTATGATTTTTAGAAATGTTTGTCTGTCTGTCCGTTTGTTTGACCACGCATCACACAGGTGCATCGAGGATCATGTTTTGGGGTTATGGTTGAAGATTACGTGTTCATCAATTCAACGATAATGAATGGCTCAACATCGGTCAAGTGTGAGTAGTTCGGGTGACGGGAGGAGGGGGGTCGTTGTTTGTCAACCGTACCTTTAGGGATATCTGACATTTACGCGGGCATGACACACATGACACGCTCTGTTTGCTTACTCAAGTGTTACAGCAGTTTTATTATTAGTATTGCGTTGTAACACTATATGAAATACACCCCATTTTTAGCCAAAATGGCAAAACAGAACCCTTATAGTTCCCTTATGTCCGTCCGTCCGCAGCTTAGCTCAGAGACTGTTAGTGCTAGAAGGTTGCAACTTTTGCATGAATAAATTACTAACGCCGATAAAGTGAAAGAACAAAATCTTGAAAATCATTATTTTTTTAAGGGTACCTCTCTTATATGTAAAGTGGGGGATGTGATTTTTTTCTCATCTACCTACCCCATCGTGTGTGGTATCAATACATAGGTCTTTTAAAAAGCGTTTAGGGTTTGTGAAGACTATTTTTAGATTTAAGGATTCCTTTGTGTATAATATTAGGCTTTATAGCGAACATTTTTGTTAGAGTCAAGTGTCCCCCTGCCAGCTAAATGGTTGATGTTGGGTATGTGAAAAAAATCAGGGTAGTACATAGTATAAATACTAAAATTATAAGGAAAACTATTACAGTTAAGTACTTAGGCTTTACAAGTTTACGATCACATGAGAAGTAACAAAATTTTCGTACAAATTCTATTAAAAATTATTAGGTAATAAGTAGGTATAACGTTGAAAGAATGAAACAAAAACAACAGAAAACCCACTTCTTAAGCCGCACACCAAATTAACTATCTAAAAGAATAGAACAGATCGATTTTTATTTAGTAAGTATTTAGTCAACAGGACTGTTTCCAACATATTTACACAGAAGTTATTTCGTTACCTAAACTACCTTAATTTAAACCCGACTTTCACGCGAACGAAGTCGCGGGCACAGCTAGTCTCTAATATATATGTATTTAGAAATATATAAGTATGTATGTTTATTGGTTGTTTGGTTTCCATAGTACAAGCTCTGCTTAGTTTGGGATCAGATAGCTTTGTGTGAGTTGTCCCAAGATATTATTAAGATATTATTATTATTACTACAGATGTTGGAGTTATTCTTTGGTATGGAAAAAGGAATACCTCGAGTACAAATTCGTGCTACATTCAAGGAATGCACTTGCTGCATTATAAAACCTCACACTATAATAGATGGCAATGTTGGCGCTATACTAGAATTAATATCTACATCTGGATTATTTTTCATATCAGCCATAGCAATGTTCACCATGAAACTTCCTAATGCTGAAGAGTTTTATGAAGTATATAAAGGTGTACTTCCTGAATATGAAGTTAGTTCTTTTTGCATATTTTTACTTAAAGCAATCAGATATATTAGTATTGATTTTTTTTGCTGTTTTCCATGTTAAATTAGTAATAATGAGTAAAGCTAATCATTCTGTTCACAGGCTATGACTATACAACTGGCTGAAGGAAAATGTATTGCTTTGGAAGTGAAATGCACAGATCCTAGTAAGAATGTTGTCTGCGAGTTTAGAAAGCTTTGTGGACCTCGTGATCCAGTAAGGTCCAAATATGATTTCCCTAGTCTCTTATTTTATTACCAGCTCACCTAAATTCACTCAGAATAGTATTTTATTTCTAGTCTAGTCTCAATAATAAACTAGCTGTCCTGCGCAACTGTGTCTGCGTAAATTGAAAAATTCTTTCACTGTTTTTGATTGCCTCTGTGGCGCGGTGGGAGTGTGTCCGACTGCTACGCAAGAGGTCGTGGGTTCGAAACCTACACGGGACACCACTTTGTGTGGTCCACAAATTGTTGTTCCGGGTCTGGGTGTAATTTGTGTCCATGACTTGTATGTTTGTAAAGTCCCCTGTCACACAGGGCGTGTACCCTACTGCGGGAGTTGTCTTTTTTCAAAATAAAAAAAAATATCAAAACTGTTGGATAGCCCATTTATGGAGGATAGCTATAGGCTATATAATATCAGCTATAACCAATAGAAGCGGAGCAGCAATGAGAAATTTTGCAAAAACGGGGAAAACTGACGCATACGAAGTTGCGTGGGACAACTAGTCTAAATATAAAGTAGATTGAAGAGATAGATATATTAAAAAGTCATCACAGACTTTTTAATTGATAAGTGCCTGGAGGGCCATTGAGCAACAATGATGTTGTACCTAAATCACTATCCATCAAAATTTGCCTCTTACTTTTATGCTTTTTTGTAGGATTTATGTCGTCAATTATATCCAGACTCGATAAGAGCTCAATATGGAAAGACAATTGTTCAAAATGCTGTACACTGCACGGACTTGCCTGAAGATGGTGAAGGGGAGGTTGAATATTTCTTCAAACTTTTAGCTAATGACTGATTTTTTCTTAAGTAAATTATTATATTTTACTTAAATAAACTATTGTTTAGGCTTATAATCATTTTTAATTACGAAGTCGTTGCCCTCTATTTCAATTTTGTCATACATCCATTTCCTGTTCACTCTGAAATTAAAAAAATCAGTTAGGACCTCCTATAAATACACAAGTCAAATCAAAGTGAACTTATTTTAATACAACATTGGCATAAGAGATATGGTTATAAAGATAGCACTTAGATACCTGCACTCATGGCCACATTTATTAGAATGGCACTTAGGACACGGAAAATGGCAGCCTGTGCATTTTTCATCTAAACAATCACATAAGTCTTTTCCTGTTGCAGCTATGTGACCAGCTTCATTGTAAATATTTTTGCTTTTACGGCTGTAATTGTTAATAAAAATATTGAAGGTAATTGTTACGATTCTGACATAATCCTAAATCATAATATCAACTTAATTGCTACTTACTTCATAAAATAACTCTTACGATTCAGCTTACGCCTTTCTCGTGCTGATGTTTCTGGATCAAAATTGTTTAGGAAATGCATTATCCGGTCTTTGTTTTAACAACAAAACAAGCAAATTGTAAGCATTAATACAAAGGAAGTACCTGCAATGCAATGCAGTTGACATTGACAGTATTGACAGTGACTCTGACACTGACACTTGACTTGACTTCACCAAGGTTGCCAACTCTTGCTAACTAACTCCAATTTATTTTCACCTTAATTAATTAATTAGGAGTAGAAGTGAGAAATTCGATGCGATAAGACTGACAGTACACTGCCGCACTATCCAGAAATATGTAACGTCATAAATCGTCGCCATTTTTGTACTGTGAGCACTCGGTGTTTTCGAGGTAAGGTGTTCTCAGTACTTTGATCACGTGATAAATATAAACTACATTTAAAATGTTTTTTCTTGTTGATCTTATACAGTGGATGACAGTTTAATGCAAAAAGCATGTAAAATAGTATACTGGACCGCGTTCCGTTTTATACAGTAATTAGTATAGCTAACTTTAAAGGAATGGCTTTGTAGAATACTAAATTGACGTCACACCTCAAAGTGCTCCAGTACATATCGGAACATACCCATATCCAAAAACCCTAACGTAAGGCGCGCATACGGCAACCTGGCTGAGACAACTAGATATATGACGGTGTATGGGAGCCCGCGCACTAGGCAGCCACAAAACCTTGGCTGCTTAATGCGCGTCTAGCCTAGAAAACCAAGTGCGAGTTACTCGGACGACGGACAAGTGCAATTGACTAATTGCCAGGAGCGTTTACACTTACACATTTACTTGCATGAGACCGCAAATTCTTGCGTTGAACAGCATTCGTCCATGGGCACCGGGAGCAGATTGCAAGGAGGTACACTTGCAGCCTATGTCGGATTTTTTTTAGAAATTATTTTGTTTTATCAGTTAACGATAATCACAATGTTCTGCGATTCCAATGGATTTGACAGTAATTTTTAAATAAAATTTATCTCCGTGTAGTACAAGACACCCTCTGAATAATATTGACGGGGCCCATGTATCCAAAGAATATACTAATCCAAAGAGAAACTTCGTAAAACATGTAGCCGCCGCAACGAGGGACTTAAACATAGACATTCATTTATTGCAAAACTGGAACTGTCTATAGTCCGGTAAAAACAACGGACATAAATACATAAGCAGCCTAAAGACATTGAACCCTTTCATAAGCCACATCCAATGAATTTCCCTTAAATTTGGGCAAAACCTCCACTGTTGGCAATCAGCTACCTCTAGGGCTGCAAAAGGTGCGCCAAAATCAATTCTTGACTTTGAAATCGACTATTCGACTTAAATCAATTTTTTATGAAAACAACAGGTACGCTTGGGAGGGTGCGGTGAATGAGTTTGTAGCACGTATGGAATTACTTAAATAATACATAGTTAGTTTTACCTGGGCGAACAAGAAAACCGCACTTAGCCTCACAATTGGGCCATTGTACGTGTTCTACTTAACTATCTGTCACTCCAGCCAACCGATGCACTCCCAAAACGCCAGCAGCTTGCCCAAGTTGCTGCAGGCTTCCTGAAGGGATGTTGGTGATGCTAGGAGTCGTGCCCGTTGTTCTGTTACACTGCCACACTCCGTGAGCACGTGTATTGGTGTTTCTTCTGCCTTCATACATCCTCTGCAAAGGGGATCCGTCACCCCTATCCTGAAAAGATGCTTGTTTAGGGGACAGTGGCCTGTGATAATGCCTATGGTTTTTCGCAAATTGTCCCTGGTCAGCCTGATGAGATTGCGAGTGAGTCTTTTGGACATCATTGGAATCGCCTCTTTCGTGTGTCTGCAGTCATCGGTATTGTTCCATTCTGCTTGGTAGGAAGTCTCAGTTTTTTCATGCAGCCATGATTTTATTTGAGAAATAGGCAGGGGGAGTAGTGGTTCTGGTCCGTATGTGATTAAATTAGATCCATGCCTTGCCAGTTCATCTGCTGCGTCGTTGCCTATTGAGTTGCTGTGCCCTTTGATCCATTGCAGGGTCACTGTGTTGGGTCCGGTGATCTCCTGAAGGGCCATGTGACAGTCCATGACAAGGGCTGAATTGATTGTTCGGTTTTGTAGAGCTAGGAGTACGGAGGCACTATCCGAGACAATTTTTATGTTGAGACCCTTGATGTCTCTTGCCGCAACCGCTTGGGCCGCTCTGGTGATTCCAATACATTCGGCCTGGAATATTGTGTTCCTTTTGTCTAAGTATGTTGACAGTCTTATGTTGAGGTCGTCCGAGAACACACCGGCTCCGGTTCCCTTAACAGTTTTAGACCCGTCTGTGTATATTCTTACCGTGTTTGTGCCTGAGCTGTCTTTCGCTTCTGGCATCAGTTGGATTCTGTATCCTCGGTTAAAAATATATTGTTGTGGTATTTTATCAACTGGGGCATCAAGAAGAGGTTTCTCTTTAGTGATGCCCGATAAAATTTTCATGTGTGTTGGTCTGTTGTCTTTTTTCCATAGTTTGTTTGACCTAAGTCTGAGGGCCGCTGCCATTGCCTCTTCCTGAATGACCAGGTGTAGTGGTTTCAGGTTTAAGAGGCATTCTAGTGCTGCTGATGGGGTGGTCCTCATACATCCGGTTGCCGCAATGCTGGCCAGGCGCTGTAGGCTCTGGAGTTTGTTTCTCGTGGTGATCAGTTGTGTTCTGGGCCACCACACTACTGAACCGTATGTTATTGTTGGTCTGATAACTGCACCATATAACCATAGTGTAATCCGGGGATTAAGGCCCCATTTTTTACCAATCAATCTTTTACACTGCCAGAAGGTTATGCAGGCCTTTTTCAGTTTTGTTTCTAAGTGACTCGCCCAATTGAGCTTGTTGTCTAGGATGACACCCAAGTATTTAACTTGTGTAGCTCCGGTAATTTCCTTTTGTTTGTGAAGAGGACTAGTTCCGTCTTCTTTGGGTTTACTGAGAGCTCGTGTTCAGCGCACCATTCTTCTACTAGTTCAAGGGCGGAACGAAGTACCTTGCAAAGTACATTTTCTGCAGTCCCATTTATTAATATGGCTAGGTCGTCTGCATAGCCAATGGTTGTGTAGCCTCTTGCGTTCAGTCTTCTTATCAGACTGTCCACGACTATGTTCCATAGTAACGGTGACAGGACTCCTCCTTGTGGGCACCCCTTTGTTACCTTGGCTCTTATGGTGGAATTCACCGTTACCTGAACTACCCTGTTGCTTATCAGTTCTGTGATCCAGTTTCTTATGACTGGTTCCACATAAAATTTCTGTAGGGCGTGATTTATGCTCTTGTGCATGGTTTTATCAAAAGCTCCTTCAATGTCTATGAAGGCGGCTAGTGTTGATGCCTTGTTTGTGATAGCTGTTTCTATCTTGTGAACTACTAGGTGCAGTGCCGACTCCGTGGATCTGCCTTTTCTGTAGGCATGTTGTTGGGGGTGGAGTGGTCTTTCGATCAGCGCTCCATCCCATATATGTCTGTCCACTAGTCTCTCGAGTGTTTTTAACAGGAAGGAGGTTAGACTTATGGGTCTGAAGGATTTCGCTTCAGTGTAGTCGTCTTTGCCTGGTTTTGGCAGAAAGACTACTTTTGCTTCCCTCCACTGTTTTGGTATGTATTTGTATGCGATGCATGCTTTGTATATTGGTGACAGAATTTTTGTCACCTTGCTGATTTGCCATTGCAGCAGTGCCGGGAATATGGCATCTGGTCCCGGTGATTTGTATGGTTCAAAGCTGCTTATGGCCCATTCGATTTTCACCGTTGTTACTACTCTATCAGCATCTTCCCATTCTAAGGAGCTTGGTTGGGTGTGGGGTTTATATGGCCATCTTTGTTCTTCATCTAGTATGCATCCGGGGAAGTGCGTTTTGAGTAGCATTACACTGGTTTCCTCATCGGACTTGGTGTATGTTCCATCATCTTTCTTAAGGCAGCCCAGAAGTTCTGGACAGCTTTTTGATAGTATCTTTTTGGCCCTGACGGCCTGGTTAGTTGTGTTGATGCTACTGCAAAAGTTTCTCCAGGATTCGGTTCTACGATATCTGGTTCGTTTTTTGTAGTGCAGTTGTGCCTGTTTGTAATTATCCCAGTCTGTTGTCCTTCTGGTGTTCTTCGCTCTATTGAACAGTGTCCTGAGTTTGTGACGTAGACGTTCGAGCTCCGATCCCCACCACGAGCTTTTCTTCGTGTCTTGTGTCACTATAGGGCATGCTTTTTCGTAGCTTTCCACTAGTGACCTTGTTAGAGATTGGGTGCTTATTTCAATGTTTTCGGTGTTAAGTGTTGCGTCTACTATTTGTGATTCGTTCAACGCTATGTTAGTGAGGTTGATATATCTTGTCACATTAGTTTTGCGGGGATTGTGAAATGGGACAGGATTTGGCAGTTTTAGATTAAGTTGAAAACATATTCGGCAGTGGTCCGCCAGCGATGGTTCATTAGATACGTGCCATCCTTCTATGAGGTCCACGGCCGAACATGTCGCCAAAGTGATATCTATTATTGTTTGGTACCTCGAGCTTACAAAGGTGGGTTTCGTTCCTTTGTTTATGATGCTAAGGTTGGTTTTGAAGAGGAATTCAATTAGTGACTCACCTCTTTTGTTTGTATCCTTACTTCCCCACAGATGATGGTGTGCATTGCAGTCTGCGGAGATGATCAGGTTCCAGTTGTTAGCCTCGCAGTGCTGTACCAGGTCGACTAGTTCCTTTGAGGGAATTTCGCCGTCGCTGGGCATGTAAGCTGATGCGAGTACTAATGTTGATTGTTCTTCTGTGAGTATTTTTACCGTAGTAAGGTCTCTAGAACAGAATTGGTTAAGCATGGTTGTTGTTATGGTTTTAGGCATGTAAATACAGGTTCTAGGTCTTTCCACAGTTGCGTCTAGAAATAGCTTACCGCCAATGTTGTTGAGACCGCAGACTTTATTGTTCCTGATCCAGGGCTCCTGGATCAGGGCGACGGTCTTGTGGTTTACCTCCAGCACTCTGCGTAGTGTGGCCGCCGCGATCTGCTTGTGCTGGAGGTTTGTTTGTATTACTGCTATTAAGTTAGGGGGAGCGCAGGACGTCATCTTCGTCACTGGTCCCTTCCTTACCTAGTTTTAGGGGAATTGCTACTTTCTCTGTTGGTCCTTTAGAGGGGGCCGAGAGGGTGGGCACAGGAGCTGATGGCTCAACTGTTTTCCCCGTTGTTAGCGCTGATGTTGTGTCCTCGGCCACCGGCTTCGATTCATCAGTGAAGAAGCGGATGTAGCCACATCCAGAGAGATGGGCCACTCGGCGGTCTCGTTTCAGGATGTCTTGCTTCTGGTCTTCCGGGATGCCCAGGATCATGTGCACGACCTTTGTCCGTGACATAGGTGCCTCCTTTTGGTCATCCACTGTCATGTCATAGCACGACCAGGTGTTGACTTTATACCACGGGTTTTGCCTGCTGATGAAGTTCTGCATCCTTATTGACTCCGTGATATGGCTGTATAGAAGAAGTCCTGCTCTCAGCTTCTTCTTGATGTCTGACTGCTGGATGATGGTCAGGGTCGTGTTGGGGATGGGCGATGGCATTGAGCCCACGTTTTCTTTCAGCCAGTCGAGCGCGTTGTTGTCCTCGCACCACAACGCTAGAACTCCCTCCAAGAGGACGGGGCGGCCGCGGAAGGCCGGAGGAGTGTTGCTGGCTGGTGTTTCGACTGCCTCTGAGACTTTGTCGTCAATGGCTTCCGTTAGCGATATCGCTTGTTCGGATGTTAAGTCTTGTGACGGACTTGTTGTTATCGCCACTCGTAGGTGTTGTTGTGTGGCGTCGGCGTAGCTGGCAGTCCGGTGTTGCCTCCCATCGGTCCTCGGGCGCTTCGGCTCTCCCCTCGGTGACTGGGTCTCGTCCATGCGTTGCCGCTTGGACGTTACCCGCACAGTGGGCGGTCCACTATCACCGGGCCGCTCTGTAGTTGGAGCGGTGTGGCCACTTGCGATCCGTCGACGTGGTAGTGTTTCGGTCTGCTCGGCCGTCTCCGCCGGTGTGTGTGTGTCGTGTCTAGTGGAGGTCGTGGATGATGGTGTTTCGTCTCCTCCTTTTGCGCCGTTGCCGGTGCAGCAGGGGTGGACGTGACAGGGTCGCGCTGCGAACTGGTCGCGGCGGTCCCCTTTGTCATCTCACGGTTTGTTTTGATCGGTGAAGGCTCGAGTGGCGTTGCCGCTGCTCCAGAAACCTTCACCGCTGCTTTTGAGGATGTGGGTTTGGGTGTGGTGTGTGAGGTGGTGTGGTTGCGATGCGCATGTCTGTAAGGCGCTTCGGCACCTCTCTCCCATCTACCTTTATGATTGCGCTGCCCTGTAGTTGGTTGTTTTTTGCAGGGGCGCTTGTGTGTCGCCACTTGTCATGTCATGTTCGTGGTTGACGGCGTGGCTGTGTTGCCTATATATTTTATGGCCTCGGCTAGGCCAGAGAGATCCAGGGATGAGCCTGGCTTAGGGCACAACTTGCCCCCCCCCCAGAATACGAGGGGCAGACCGAGGTCGAGGGGACTTCGGTGAGGGATTCTCCACTGCTTGGAGCAGTGGTACCCTCCTGGGGTAGTTTCTTATTGGGTTGTGCTTCCATGTTTGTGTTTTGTGTTTTAGAATTTTGAAGAGCGGTCCAAAAAAGTAGTGACAGTCTGAATTTGAAAGTGCGCACACTGTTTGCCCGTTGTCAGTGTGGTAGGATACGGTGGTCAGTTTGGTTTGGTGTAAGAGTGTGTGTGGTGGGTGAGTGTGTGTTGTGCGTGAGGTGTTATATGGTGTGTATATATATATTGATATGTGTGTGCCTGTGGTGTGTTTGTATAGTGTTATTGAATTAATTAAATAAATATTGATAGTGTAATCTATTACATAAGTACTTGTTATTATACACGGCATACCATTGTACGTAGATAAATAAAGTGGAGGGGGGATTTGGCCGGAGGTTTCTGTTTCTGCCGATTTCTTAGGGAAATAGGCCAATAACGGGCGGCGACCTCTGGAAGGATAGTCCACCGGCCTTGCCTAGGGGATCTTTGCAACCTGCGCTACTCCCTAGGCCATTCGCCAACCCCAGCATCGGACAGATGCGGGGGATGGGGCATCGCCATGAGACCCTCAGCTGGTGACATGACCATGCCTCGCCCATATACTACATGTGACGTATCTGAATTTAAGCATATGAAGTAGCTGCGCTACGTTATTCTATAACTGTACCGGCTCCTAATGAATTAAAAGAGTCTTACCAAACCTCATACGGAACACGCATTTCATTTGCCAACCTCCTAATAACTGCTCTATGATAAAGTGCTGGGGGGGCGAACTTTTTTGTTTCAACGTGCCATATTTTCTAAAGTAATGTTAGTAAGGCCATAGACGTGCCGTCATTTAAATCGGATAACTAGCTTTCGAGAAAATTGCGAATTTATATACATACCGGTGAAACAGAACCACCTTTCTTGAAAGGGTTATTAACTTCATTCTTCATAGTGAACTTGATGATCGGTGGGGTGCCCAAAATATTGTATTGCGTGAATTTGCGTGCCTTCAATGACACGAGTGCCATTGGTTCACCATTCCTCTAATAGTGGGATCATACCCCTGGACATATATATACAAATACATATATATATATATATATATATATATATATATATATATATATATATATATATATATATATATATATATATTAGCTTAAGTTATTTGTGTGCAATGGGAGCGATGCATATATTACTAGCAAGCATGAAAATTGCCTATCCAAACTTGTAAAAATCACGTTCCACCTGCTGACAGGCTAAAGTAATGTGGCCGAATGAATTAATAAGTTTTGTCATTGCGAACGGAATTAAATGGAATTCTATAGTTGTATAACAAGGTTATCAACAACGGCTATTTGTCCTATGTGACAAAATACCAATGAGATAGCAATACTATGTATTTTTATAGTGATATTTAAATTTTAAAAGGTCAATGCAAAATACCGTCCTGTGAATCCTTCTATTCGGCATTTGAAATTGCGCTGCCACTTTCTTTTTTTTTTTCCTGGCGTATTAATATTTCCGCCAATGACCAGTCGAAAATATGTAGACTTGTACTGCCACTTTCTTCGGGGTAGCCCAAAGGGAAATAATAGGGTAGCCATTCCAGCGTACTAGTAGTATACAGGTCAGTGTTCAAATTGATTAAGCGACTGGAGTCGATTCGGTCGATTCTTTTAGTATAATATCGATTCTTGACTAATGTCACTAAGTGACAGTCGAATTGTCCATCCCTTCCCTACTACAGCGCTCTGTTTTTCCAAAGATAATTTTAGCCAACACACACATTGTTTTTCTGTCATTTTTCTTTCATTAGGTTCGTCCACGGCCTGTGTTTTTAGCGATAAAATAAGAAGAAAGCTAAAAAAACAACGTGTTAAACGCGGAATAACTAAATAATAGTATTTGGACATTGGTCCACTTTTGGGTAAATAGATCCCAAATTACATAGACCATGGCAGACACAAGCAACAAGGAGTCTTCTGTTACTAAAGTGCCTATGATATACGTTTGTGGAGGTAATTTAAAGCTATTTGAAATAAGTCTTTTAAATACGACAAAACAACAAGATTGATTAGGCTGAACTAAGTTTCTAATGTCAATTATTATACATAACCTACGTCTGTAACCATTACAGAATGCCATCGGGAGAACGAAATAAAACCAAGAGATCCCATAAGATGCAGAGAATGCGGCTACAGAATTATGTACAAGAAACGTACTAAGAGATGTATCCTTTTTTAATATAACATAAACCTTTCATAACAACGTGTTTCAATATAGCATTGGGTGACTATTGGTAGACAAAAAAATGGTAATTTGAAGACTTAGGTGATAGGTTTTTCGTCATTTTCGAATGGTTACATTATTTCATATAATTTAGCATGTTGCATGAACTTTTTTGGTCCAATAACATTGATTTTGCATGTTATGTTGTTAATGTGGTATTACTAGGCGGAAAGCTAAATGGGTGAAGTTATATTTCTGAAATTTTACAACGGAGGACGCACCAGCGTCCTCTGCGTACTTAAAGCCTTACTGCGATTGCCAACCCGCTCGCCAAGCGTGGCGATTATGGCAATTACCCTCAGAATCTACATACCAGTAAGTTCTACTGGGGAGACCCGTGCCCAGCAGTGAGACATCATATGGGTTGATATGTATATGTATGTATGTAATGTATTTGAGGATAGTTATGTATGTTATGTTTTTAAGTATATGTATGTGTGTATATTTTATTTCATTTTCATAATCAATTGTATTTATCTTAAATAACTAGCATTGGCTGTCAACAATCTGCACCTATATAATTTTATGCTACATCACCTAAAGTTTGGCTGGTAGAGAATGCTTTTAGCATTAAGTCCGCCTTTGTACAATATTTTTGTGCATAACGTCAATAAATTTAAAAAAAAATGACTTATGAATAAACAACCTGCTGGACTTACAGACTAGACTGCAATCTTTTTCTCATCAGGCAGTTGTATACATACATAATTCTGTTAGAAGATTCTGCAAAGAATTATTCTCCAAAATGCAGAATTAATTTCTTTCCCCCGGTGTTTTATTATATTTAACTCAGTCCATTTTATTTTGAGATGATTGAACCCCACTGAGAAGCCCAAAATTTTTGTTTGTGGGCTTGATCCTGTTGAGTTTGATTTTAATAAGAGAATGACATGTACTGAGAGGTCTTGGATACTTTTGGGGGCCCTGAACCCCTTAGATCCACCTCCACCACTGAATTAACTCCTTAGTTATGCAACATTTTTTTTTGCAACAAAATTTTTGGTTCTTGTGACTGCTTTGTATGGTTTATGTGCTTTTGGTTCCTGTGATTGCCTTCCTTGGCACTTGCTTTGCTCGATAGCTTATGTCCGGTAAGATTTTTATTTTTTTGTTAATTTATTTTTAAGATCTATTCATTTATTTAGTGAGTAAAAAGACCCCTTATTCAGAATATTTTATTGACAGCATGTTAACTTGTGAATGTTTTTTTTGCTAGTCAAAATGCTGTTATTAACATTAGTATGAATAATGGAGATTACTGCTTTGCTACATTACACTGCCTAATTTGTTACTAACACCGAATTACATCATAAATTCATATTTAGTTACTATTTTTTTACACATATTATTTATAATACCTATGACTTATTCTTATTATGACTTTCGACTTAATCGCGTGAAATATTTAAAGTTACGAACCATTTATTTACCCGATGTTTCGAACGAATTGCACCGATCGTCGTCATGGGCCGACTGAATGCAGTTTAGGGCTCATGCAGCGTGCCGGCGAAGTCGCGCGACTTCGGTCGCACCGACTCGCAGCGACTTTATTGAATGTGTACAGTACGATCAACGTAACTAGGCCGGACTGAAGTAGGCGACAAGTGGTTGCACAGATGCATTTTTTGGAAGTAAATGGTGACAGGAAGCGGGGGGCGGGGGCGGTAACGAGATGCGATTACGCATCACATTGTCATAATTAGTATTACTAATTCATGTTTTTTTTGTGATTATTTTCGTAAAGAAATTGTTTTTCAAAGTTTCTTTAGTATTTACTGTAACTGTGCTAAATTTAAACTTTTATAAACTCATTTAAATAGTGTTTGTATATTTTTGAATTAAAATGTGTTAGTATTTTTTATCGATTAAACATAATTAATCGTTTTCGTTTGTAATTTTAGGGTCGCGTCTCTACGACATGCGCGAAAGTGATAAAAAACTAACTTCAATCCGGTCAAGTTACGTTGATCGAACTGTACCTATACCTAATCGGCTTAGTGCAGCGTGCCCACTGACACCACTGATTATTAGTCGCCGGCACTTTGATTTGCATAATCCCTTAGCGATGTCACATCGAGGCCTTTTTCAATTACCCTCGGCAGGTCTTAATAATTTTTATTATTCGTACCGTCGGTACTTCTACATACTATACCTACGACGTCTTTACACTGAGGCGCGATGTCTTTACGGGTGCGATTTAATTTAATGACAGGTATAAGGTACATAAAAGGTTCGTACTTTGAATATTTCATAGGATCAAGTCCTATAACTAATATTTTAATTTTGGTTGACTTTTTTTATTTGAAGTGAAAACTTCTTTAACGGCTTGTGCACTTTTTTTGGTATGGGCATAAAATGTTAAACTCGCGTCAGGATCACGTGACCGTAAGGTTAGTGGATTGATGGGAAGACAGGTGGTAAATCGATAGGCTGATGATAATAAAAAAATAAAAAATGAAAAAAAAATATTCCCTAACCATTACAAAAAAATAAAAAATGCACAACGTTAATGTTCAAGTTTTCACTTCTGTCGGCATTCCTGGAGTGCAACCCGTTTTTTTATTGATGAGTTACACTATTATGTCCTGTCTCATATGAAAAGGACTACTTGTAGGTAAAGGTATTTTAGGCATGTTCAATTGTTCATGTTTATGCTTTGAATGCAATAACTTGAATATGTATGGTGTTGCTTATTAAATTACCTTACGCTCAGATGATGAGCCCTTAACATGCATTGTAGCGCGTTTTGCCAGTTCTTCCACTTTCTTATTATTCTAGGTGTTCATAATGATAACGCGCATTATAAGTGCTGCCGCACACCCGGCCACAGGTATGCCACTAATGGCCTTAACAAGGTGTAAAAGACATTTGTCATATACATAATTTGTATGGTATCGACGCACACTGAGCGCTCGAAAGGCCATTTCTGAACTTAAAGCTGCAGTCCGTGGCAGTGCTTGCTGCTTATGTCCGCGTTTAGTGGCGGCTACTTGTGAGTGTGCGGTGTGCACAAAAATATCTTCCAAAACTTGTGGCGGCCACTTGTGGCGGCCACTAGTGGCTTAATTGTGGCTGCCCCTGGTGGCCAGGTATGCGGCAGCACTAAGTAAACTGTAAACGCTCGTTAAGCGCTTGTCAAATGGACGTAGAGTTAGATTTAGACCCCCCGCAGACTACAATCTTTTTTCATCGGCCAATAGTTTAGTCAGTCAGTTAATCAGCATGGACATGTATAGAAGTGCGCATTACACTTTGGCTTATTAAAAAGTTCGTAGTCTGCGGGGCCTTAAAGCTTTCACCAATTTAAATTATGTCTGTGATGGTCAATCTATTTTGTTCTTTCATACTACTATACTAATCCTCTAAAATTTTCAGTCTAGCAGGTTATGGATAAATATTTTTAAGCTTAATAAACTAGGAAGTGTTTAATTATCCTTAACTACAGTTTTTAGTGGTGGTGTTTGACGCTCGTTGATGGAGACAGAAGATCAACAATTAATGTTAAGATTACTATTGATACTATTTTGTATTATACTTAAGAAATAATAAAACACTGTACATTTGGGAAAGTTGTGTTTTTCTTTGTACTCACTTATGTGTGTAGGTAGGGAGCGGTAGGTACCTACCGAAACCTAAATGAGTAAAGACGGTCCAAAAGTTTTCGGCCTAACGAAGAAAATAAGTACATTTACAAATATTTTTTTTGATGTAGTATCCCTCCATTTCGATGCACTTTTCAGAGCATTATAAGCATTTCTATCCTCCCTTGTAAAAATACTCAGAAGTTGTGTTAACAACATTTTTTTTTGTGCGTTTTTTATTGCAATCTATCACTTGATACGATATTCAGCAATTGATGTGTACGGAGGTCGTCTGTTAACTAGTCCGCTATTTATAATAATGATATCATCATATGAGGTCTTTTAGTCTCCTTGTTGCTGTCAGTGGATTCATAAGATTTGTAACTAGTGGATTTGGGTGATTTAAAATTCGATCTTTGTAGGTCTTAGTAATTTCAAGTTCATGATGTAGTCTATTATTTGTTATATAGCAAGGCGCATTAGCTATCATTTTTAGCGTTTTGGACTGGAATCTTTGTAATATTTCAATATTTGAGTTTGCGGCGGTTCCCCACAGTTGCAGACCATAGGTCCTTAAAGGATTGATGATACATTTGTATAATAGTAATTTATTTTTAACGACATAGATGATCTATTATTTACCAGCCAGTACATATTTCGCACTTTTTGTCCCGCGGTGTAGTGCTTAGTTAGGATGTATGTAGTCCAGGTTAGACGTCTGTCGAGATGCACGCCCAGATATTTAGCACTGTTAGCTTGTGGAAACTCTACTCCATTTAGATTAACTGGCGGGGACATGTATCTCTTCTGGTGGTGAAGGTCACTTGGATGGACTTGATTTCATAGACTTTGATCCGCCAGTCTTTGAGCCACTGAGATATTTGGTCAAGGCTTGCTTGGAGCTTTTGGATGCAAGGTCTGGCCGGGGGGCAGTTGCGGGAATTGCTGTGCCGTCAGCAAAGGTTCCAGTAACGACACCATTTATAATTGGGAGGTCCGCTGTGTAGAGTAGGTACAGAATTGGTCCCAGTACACTGCCCAGAGGCACGTTTGCTTGAATGGGATGTAGAGATGTCGTTTCAGATCTCTGTTTAACAAGAAAGTATCTGTTGTGTAGGTATGACCTTATAAAGTTGTAGAAGTTTATAGGAAGGTTATTTTTTATTTTATATAGAAGTCCCTCGTGCCAAACACGGTCAAAAGCCGGAGATATATTCAAGAAAGATGTAGTACAGTACTTATTTGTTTCGAAGGCATAGTCTATATATGAATATATTAGTTATATTTCGGGACTTAATCGCGTGAATTATTTAAAGGTACGAACCTTTTATTTACCCGACGTTTCGATCGAATTGCACCGATCGTGGTCACGGGTCGACTGACCACGATCGGTGACATATATATGAATACAACATTACACTATATATTATATGAATACAACATAAAGTATAGTTAGTGACTATAAATCCAAAAAATCTATCCGCGGTGCTACTTATATTTCATAGGTCCCAAGTAGCAACGGAAAGCCTTGTAAAGTTATTGCAGATATCTTGAAGGCAAAAATACAAATTCCAGCTGTTGTCTAAGGTAAGACTATTACATCCCTCAAGATATCCCTCAACGCTGAGTGAAGTAAATAGGTTTCAAGATATATGTATGATGTACTGTATGTCCAATCATGTCTCGAAATGAAATTGATTTGTTAAAGCTGGTTACCGTAACTATATAAAGTGAAAAATTCTCGTACTACCTAGTCCGGCCATAAGTTCTGTTACAAATGAAAATGCAATTTGTTTTTAATGACGTAATGTAAAATTACTAAAACTTATACATATGTACATATTTATTAAAGTCTCAGCAAAAAATAAAAACAATTTTCTATTCAAAATGGCCGCCTTTGGCTTTTATAAAGGCCTTTAATCTGCCTGGCCACGAATCTATAGGTTTACGCACTGTTTCCATGGGAAATTTCGCCACTACTTGCTCCAGTTTTTTTTAAGAGACTCAATGTCGCCGTGTCGTTTAGAGCAAGCCATGTCCTCTAAAACTTACCATAATTTGTAGTCTAAAGGGTTGAGGTCTGGGCTAGATGAGGGCTAGTCTTTTAAAAAGTCCGCTCTTATAAAGTCCGGAACGTTGGTTTCAAGCCAGGCTTGGGTAGTTCGTGCCTTGTGACCAGGTGCAGAGTCCTGCTGGAAAGTCTACGGTACATTTTTTAAAAGCGTATTGTTGAGAGGTTTTACAACACGATCCGAGACTGTCTCTTAATACACTTTGGCTGAAGTTTTCACTCCTTTTTCACAAAAATGTAGCTTTGTGACGCCTTGATAAGACACGCCCCACCAAACCATCACTAACGCAGGATGATGACCACGCTGTACCTTTCCGACCACTTAAGCAGCTTCTTTAGAACTGTTAGCGTACACTTTATCATTTTGCTTATTGTAGTGCTCTTCATTCGTGAAATATTTTTTCATCGGTAACGAGGATATTTCTGTGCCCTTCACCTGCGCGACAGAAAGCGTTTTGATCGATCCACTCTCTTTAATTGTAAAGATTGATGAGATTAAGGGGATGTCCTGTATATGGACGATAAGCACCGAGCTTCAGGTCTTGTTTTATAATACGCGACAGAGTCCTAGCGGGAATCTTCATTTCTCGAGATAAGATTTTTTGCTTTCTAATGGGATTTCGACAAATTCTGGCTTTAACAGCATTCACAGCCTTTGTAGGTAGTTCTATCAGCACGCGGCCGCCCCGATCTTTTATGGTCTTCGACAGAGGAAGTATTGTTGTATCTGTTGATAGTACGATATACGAAGATACGGCTGATACCAAGCTTTTGAAGTGTCTGTAATATGACCCGACGGCTTCATACCCACTTTGTGCAAGGCGATCACCGCAATCCTATTTTCTTTAACACCACAATTCATATTGTTATTTCATAATGAACACGAAGAAATGGCGCGAAATCGAAAGAACTTTCAAAAATAATAAACGCGTTCCAAATTCAAAGTAGGTAATTAAAAAGTTGAAAAGAAGAAAAGTTTTTATGTAACAGTATATTATGGCCGGACTAGTTAGATAGATATATGTATGAAATTAGTCCTATAGGAAGAAGCGGGCGAGGATTTTATACTTTGTACTTATTATTAGGTTGAAAGCATTGAATGAGCAGTCTATAAAGAGTTTTAGACTAAGAGATTACGATTTACCTACTGTAAAATTGTTTGATTTTGTGCTAAGGGTTTGTTAGTATCATCACTATTAATGAATGTGTTATTCTAGAAATATAGGGTAAGATGCCAATATTACCTATTTGAGAAATAAAATCAAACATTAAATAACTCAATGTATTATAATTATGTAACTCCTTCATTACAAAGATTTTGCAACAATTTCGTAAAATTAATCCCCTTTCGTATAATAAACATCAGAAAATTTATATCTATAATTCTACAATAATCACGAGTACACCATTTCCTCCAAACATACCATTCCAATAATGTATAATAGCAATATATTATAATAGTTTATCGTGGCACAATGCCAGCGAACTCACTGTTACACTTATCATACAATTTTTTCGTTTAAAATTCTATTAATATTTCTCATCAATACTAATTTTTAATACACCTACATCGCTCAATACAACATTTTTTTCAGATACTTATTTGATTTAGGTTTTGTACTTAAATCAATTTAAATCTAGTATAAAACAGCGATGTAACGAAACTTTAAGTTTAATATGAACAATATTGGTGTGATCAGACAATTTACAATACAACTAAATGCTATGTGAGTTACATTAGCACTGTGCCAAGCTGGCAACACTTAAACTGGGAAAAATACAAATTCTAAAACGGCCTAGGCGTTTATAAATTGAAAAGACAAAGTAAACTAATATAATTCGATATAGTTAAGACAGGCCATTTACATTGGTTGATTACGATTATATTATAGATATAGTAAAAAGTACATGTTCATCTTATATGCAATAGATTTCATGATATGGTTACATATGTGAATAGTTATTTACACAAAGATATTCAATTTGCATCAAAATTCCGCTTCATTTTAAATTCATATATCAATTTTGTATAAAACAATATATTGCGGAATTTTGTCTGGAAGTATGTCTGATGGTTGGTGTAGTTTCATTCTGAATGAATGTACAGAATTCAAATATCTAGAACAAGTACTATTTTTGATATGGAAGACTTCAATTTCTTGTTTATTCTAAATTTAGTTTATGGAAATTGATATGCCAATTACTTTTAATATAAAGGATTTTGGAAGTAGATGTTACACAGTGTAAATACATCATAAGTATATATTTTATAAAAAATACATACAAAAAGTAAGTAATAATGGTACTTATCAAGATAGTAGCTACGTTAAAAGATTTTCAATATGTGTCATTGATATCGAAACATAGTTAATTTCAAACATGGACCACCATAATATTTTTGTAAGGTTAAGAATAAGTTTGAATGGGAACTTTTAGAATTCAGCGCTGTTTCGATCTGAATTACCATCAACAATTTTTGCTATCCCTATTTAAGAGTTACTAATAACAAATACATATGTAAGCCTTACAATGGAAGCAAATGTAACAACATTAAAATTTAAATTTGAGATATTTACAAGATAGATAGTTTACTTTCACAGTACATCCAAATAAGATACAGCAATGTTTAATAATATAATTAAAGCGCATCGTTTTGTTTTCACACGTTTCTGAGTCAAACCCCAGTATGAATAGTTATAGGTATCTTAAATTAATAACAAAACAAAATTGCACATTAAAATATTCTACTTAAAATAATTTTGGCACTAAATATCTGTGGCACTATAATTAACTCGTGTGTCTTTATCTTGACCTTCAATACTTTCAATAGTCTTTACTTCACTATCTCTTTCACTTTCACATGTGTTTTCACAAAAAATGGAATCTTCATCTTCAGAGGACTCCCTGCCAGCAGGTGGACCTGCTATTGTTACGCCGTTAGGTTCCCTATATTCCAGTTTCGTCGGATCCTTTTCATGAAGTTTACGAGCAAGCGTTTGTAAACTAGCAAGAGAACTGGCACAGTCTGTAGTATCAATGTCTGTTAAACTAACACCGGCGCGTTCAATTTCCGTAAATGTTCCGAATGGCAATTTAAATAAACATTCTAATCGCATTACATGCATTTTACTTCTAAGATGTTTGGCAAGGTGGCCATGTATTCTAAACGCTATGTTACAGTCCGAACAACGAAACGGTCGTGGATTAAACGATGTCGCAGCTCCAAATGTTGATGTCATTGAAACTTTATTATGATGTGAACCTGAACGTTCATGTTTTTGAAGATGTCCTCTCGTTCTGAAACTTACAGCACATACACTACATCTGAACGGTCTTTCCATATAATGTATGTTCAGGTGCAATTTCAACTGTGACGGCTTCGTAAATGTTTTGTTACAAAAGTCACAAACTCTACGTCCATCTTCCATTAGCCGGCCTGGCGAATAAGAAGAATTTTCGAAATCTTTTCCTTTAGTAACTTTAAAAGCTACACCTCCAACACCTATAACTACTTTCCTAGCAATAGGGTCATGCTCTAACGAAGGTAGTTTTATTGTTTCCGACTCCGAAACGTGTTCTTCTGCTTTAGAATTGTCCTCATTATTAATATTGATCGGGTTACTGTCTTCATTTATGTTATCATTTTGATTTTGTAGATTGTCATCTTGTGTCTTAATAAGATTTATTCTAGCATGTTTTAAATATTCTGATACTACGTGTTTCGCATTTTCGGCATTAGTAGGAGACTGCGTAATATTTACTTTTAAATCGTTGACTATATTTGTTGAAACAGATGATTCCTTAGTCATTGGAATGTCTTCCCTTGAAACAATTGTGGATTTGACGACAGTTTCGGGTGAACTTATGTCCGTGATTTTTGATTCTGTAAAAATCATTTGACTAGAGCACGCTGTTGTCATTACAGAAGTTCTAACCGAAGTGACTACCTTACTTTTGGTATCCATAGAACTGTTTGTATCTGTATATGACGATTTCTCTAAATCAACTTTCCTTATTTTACTTAAACTGCTTGTAAGTTGACTTTGCTTAATCTTAGAATCTAGTAACGCTCTTTCTGTCAAATATGTATGCAACATAGGCTCTCCATTTGACCATTGAGCCTGATGATTTGGAAGTTTAGCTTTAGCAGTATTTGAGGCTAATGAAGCTAAAACACTAGATTCTCTGGCAGTTGGGATTTCCGGCGGAATGTTAGGGGTAGATGCTTTTAAGTCACTTTTGCTTAGATCAATTGGTTCATTATCAGAACTAGCTCTTGACTCCGTTGGAGAGCAGTTTGCAGTATTTAGGCTTTCTGAATTGCTCTCAGTATTCATATTTTCTAGTCCCGTTGGTGTGTAGGGATAAGTTGTTGGTCTTGCACTAGTTATCAAACCTGGAGTTGCCGATGTAGTAGGTCTAGCACCTCCCAGTGATAATAAACAATGTGCAGCCTCATGTTCAGGTAGTCTTGATTTGTACCCTTCTGTATCTGAAATAAACGTAAAGCAAGAAACGTTAATATTTAAAATGTATGAGCTACAAAAAACATGGACGTAAAATGAAAATTTGTCATGTTGGACTAAATCGATTGTTTTAAAGCTAAGTTATATTTGCATTTTTGGTGTAAAATAAAAATATTATTAACAGCTCATTTATCAATTAGTCATGTGCCTTACCACTTGATTCTGTTTCTCCCTCATTTCCTTCATCGCCGTCAGACTCTGTATCATCATCTGTTTCGCCTGAACATTGAGCCATTTCTGAACCCTCTGCATCATTTCCTTCATTTGGATTGATTCCTAACTCGCAACATTTTTTGTAGTGCGCTTTACTCTTCATATGTTTTGTTAAATTACCTTTTGTTTTAAAACTGCAAAGTAAACAATTTCCATAAAGTTAAAAATGCACACAATTAATGAATACCCAATATTTTAATTAATTAAGGAAATAGTTACCTGAAGGCACAGTGTACGCAAGTATATGGACGTACGTCTGTATGAGTTCGTATATGCTTCTTTAACATCGAAGGCTTCTTACAACGAATTCCACACTCTAAGCAAACATACCGCCCTCTTCCACGACCGCGGATGTATGTATATTCTTCGTTGCTTTCAAACCCCCCTGTTAACTCTTTTTTTGGAGTGGTTATATTATCACATACTGGAAATTTATTTTCTTCCGTTTTCTTAGTGTCAATCGTTTGAGTAGTCTGAAATATTCAAATACAACAACATTTTATTATACAAATTTTTTTTGCAAAATAGGAATAGTATTAAGCTCGTACTTTTTGCAAAATAGGAGTAGTATTACACTAAAGATTAAACGAAATGGTTATTTATACCTGTTTGTTATCCTGTGAAATTTTATTCCACTGCGATGAATGAGTCAGTATAAGATCCTGTTTTATCACAGCAACAGCTACATTTTGCGGTCGATGACGTGAGTCATAAAGAGACATGGCAGACGATGCTGACAGTCCCAGTGGGTCTGGCGTCAATTCAGATAATAACTGTAAACACGTTCATATATTTATCATACATTCACAGACATCGTAACTACTCTAATGAGTAGTTGTTTAATAACAATAACAGTAATAGTTACCTGCCAGTTGCTGTACATTGATAAAAATTCTTGCTTTGGGACATATGTTGGTTGAGGCCGATTGATGGTACAGTAAAAAACTTTCGTTGAACATTTTAATCCAAGATACGTATAAGCATTTCCATTTAAGTAAAGTTGGCCATAAGCTTTAGCAGGACGGGGTGTCTCAGGTGACACAAGTGGCATAGTGTTCGCATTCGGAGTAATTCCATGGTGTCTTTTTGGTGTGAATGTACCTGGTTTCAAAGGTAACGTTGATGGTCGCAAAAATTTTGGTTTTCTTTCACCTGTACCAAGTTTACTAATTATGTTTTTCTGGAAATAAGAAGTTTCAGATCTTTCATTTTGGACTGAAACCACAGGCGTTTCTTGAGCGTTGGTATTCTTTTGAACTTCCGAAGAACTAGGGATTTGATTATTATTATAAATTTCAGCTTTAGTTATTAAATTCTCAAAATTAAAATTACGTAAATCTTTATTATCAGGTTTAGTTTCCATATTTTTAGATGAAAGACTGCTACTTAATTTCTCCCTGTTTATTTTGAGTTTATTTGGCGGGAAGATAATATTTTCTTTCAGATTGTGTGTCCGAGGCACGCCTTCCGAATTTCTTTTGTAGGCCCCGTCTTGTCTGAGAATAGATCTGACTAAAGTTTTCGTCGAAACCAAATTTGATTCGTCCATATTCTTTATCTTAATCACAGGAACAGGTGACATGTAATGAGGTATCTCACTGTTTACAGAATCAGGAGTTGATCTCTGTTTTTCCAGTTCTCCATGGGATGATCTTAGATTGGGACTTTTACTATTGCGCAATTGTTGCGCATCATATTTAAAAATTGGTCCTTTAGCACTTTGGACATTCAGTGCCAACGAAGTTACATGCACATCTTCTCTAGTTGACTGTATGCACTTACTGAGATCGTTGCCTATTAACTTACTCGGCTGCGAATTTGGACTTCCCATAAAAACTCCCGGCGTATTTGGACCAGGTATACCTGGCACATGAGGTATCAACTTTCCACCATGTAAGATAGTAGAAGCGCCATTTGGAGACGACGGACTAAGAGGTGGCAAAGTTAATGGATTGAATGCTGTTATAGCGCTAAGAGGTGGAAATTGAAAGTGTGTTATGTCATTTATATTCGGTAAATTTGAATTAGACATAGAAGTTGCAGTTGATATTGTGATTCTTGGTGTCTGAGGTTGTGGAGTACCCAACATTTCTTTGGGTGTTGGAGGATTATGCATTATTGTTCCGCCGGAATGTAAACCAGATCTTACAACAACACTGCTTGCTTCCGCATCATTAGCAAGTTTCGATGGCGATAGGCATTGTTGGATTAAGATAGGTGATAACTGATTTTTACTGGGTTCTATACGTAGTGTAGTTGTGCTCCCAGAATGATCAAGAATTTTCACTTCCCCTCCAAACATTTGTAAAGAAGTTGAGTTATGTTTCATATGTTGTGATATTTCATCTAGTGATCGCAAAGTTGAAGCATTAGCATCTATGCATCTAATCTTCGGCTGTGAATACATATCACTTGATCTAGGAGAAATATTTTCAATCAACCTAGGGCTGTATGAATCAGAGCGACTGTCAATTCTTCGTTTTGGACTTGCTAAGGACCTTACTTTTAAACTTTCTGTTTTTCTTGTATAATCTGATGGCACTCTCGTGTCTACGAGTCTTGTATTTCCAAGCAATGGTCCTGGAGATGGCAACGGAGCTACAACATCATTTGATTCAGGTTTCATAATAATTAAATTTTCTGGCTTGATTCTACATGGAGAAGTTTTAGTTGAATTAGATCTTGAAAATGAATTTGATGACGTCTCAGGTAGTCGGACATTGATTGAATTGCTTCTTACAAAAATATTTTCCGGCCTTATGGATTTTAAATCTTTTTGTGTTATATTGTGGCTTAAATTACCTTTACAATAATACGCTCTATGTGTCTCTAAATTATCTGCACTTCGATATATTATTTGACATAGAGGACAAACAAACAATGGTCCGTCAACTAACTCTCCCGTCACTGATCCTAACCCATTCATTTTTGTTTTTAGAAGGAGATCTTTTATAATGGAACCTTCAGGGTTTAAAGGATGTTTTTGATGATCATTTTGTGAGAAACTCTCCGAATGAGATCTTTTTCTAAAGCAATTCTCGCTTTCTTGATTTGATTTTGTTAAATTTAATGGCGACGGTTCCGTCTTTATTTCAGCTAAATCAGTAAGTTGTCTACTTTCAGCTATTTGTTTAATTTTGCCATATTTCTTTTGTAATGGTGTATCTATAACGTCAACAATAGCTTCATTATCTGATATAATTTTAGAGATATGTTCCGTAAGAAAATCAGCATTTGGTGAAATCGATTTCTTCACTTTATCTTTTTCATCGCTTTCTTGGTAAAGTGCTGCCCTAAATTTAGGTTTATAAATTGATTTGGATTTACTGTTATCATTCGAATGTATACTTGATGACGGCATGTTATCAATAGTTAATTCTGTTGAATCATTCGATTCTAAGTTTTCAGTGCGTACTATTGATACATCTGAACCTGCTTCCGATATTGATGTAGGTGGAATCGACGTATCACTTTCGGAACCACCTGATAAATCGTCATGATTTAATGTGACCGATACGTCCGCGCCTTGTAATCTTAAAGCATGTAATCTTGATCGTCGGTGTTTATATAGGTTAGATTTTGTTTTAAAAGCAAATCCACAAGGTACACAAGGGTATGGTCTCTCATTTGTATGAGCTCTGATATGTTTTTGAAGAACCGAAGGCTTGGCACAAGATAGTTTACAATAGGGGCATATATTACGTCCACCTACCCCACCATTATGGGCATCTTTGATTAAATCACTTTCAAGATTTTCAGTCTTATTTGAAAATTCATCAGTAAAACTGGTCTGACCAGATACCTGAACAACATTATTTACATTACTTAGTCTACTATAATCATCATTATAATTAATTTGTACATTTTTCACCGCGTTCTGAACTTCTAAATGCTGCGTATCTTCTTTATTTTTTATTTTTTCTATTTCTGGATGAGCTGCGGCAATACTGCCATTAGTAATTGAAAGACTACACGATGAAGTTGATACAATTGCATCTTTGTGTCTGACGTCCCCGGGTTTTGATAGATTACCGGGGAACACCGATTTAGTAGATGCCATTTTTTTGAACTTCTTATGAAGATAGCTGTGATCATTGTTATTGGCGAAGTTACTATCTAAACGTTTCTCTTGTGTCAGCGGCATCGTACCCGCGCGTTTGTACCTGTAATGAAAAAAAAATGTAGATATAGTACGTGAAAAATGTTAATATACATATATATATATGTATATTTATAATAAGAATCGCCAATATGGCTAATCGTACGCGTGCCAATAAACATCCGGAATTTATTTACTCAGGTACTCCTTTAAAAAAATAAAAAAAAACGGTTATACGGTCAAATGACGGCCTAGTTGAATTGTGAAAATGGCGACAAACTGAGCTGTCGTCATTTTTACTTTTAAACGTGTGAAATTCAAGAAATATGTGCAAAATTCGTAAGACCGAGTCTTTGTCCATTTAAAGTGTACAATAAATACTTGACTGGAAAACCTAGATTGTCATCTACTCAAAAATAAGAAGATGAAGGCCTAGTTTTATCCTCGTTAAGGTACCAAAAGCCACGGATGGTTGTAAGTCTTGTATTTTATAAATCATTACCGGTTTCACGAATAATTAACATATTATTAATTTTAACTCCATTTTACTTTGTTTATTAGGGTGGTCCTTATATTAGATTTTTTGAAAATCAACCGCCTCACTCCTTCATTTGGTTTTATGCCCTAAAAACGAAGTTGTGATTTTTTTTTAATTTTTCATTGAATTATAAGGGGTCGCTACCGCAAGTCAAAGTTATAAAAATCCTACGATGTACTAACTTAAAACATAAAAAATCGACTATATTTTATTCAAATTTCCCCCACAACTAATCGCTCAGAAGTTACGTTATGCGTTTGTGACTTTGACTAGTTTACGAAACGTTGTAAGCAATAAGTTGCGGGGGAAGTGGAAGAGAGGGGTATCGCGTTTATGGGTATATCGCCGTGTTTAGTTGTGCCAGAGTTTCTTTAGGTGTTGTGCAATAATAAAAACTACATTTTAATAAAATACCTATTACATTTTTATGTTTTAAGTTAGTAGGTACTAGGATTTCAAAAACTTTGACATGCGGTAGCAACCCCTAAATCTCAATGTTTTTTTTAAAATAAATCTCAGGTGCATTGTTTAGTGTATAGAACAAAATGAATGAGTGAAGCGACTGATTTTCTATTCCTGGTCCCAGGTTCCCAGGTCCTGCTTACCTATTTAATTTATATCTGAATAATTTCGTGCCTATTTGGCCACACTTCTGTTCTTTAAACTCAGCTCAAAGATAAAATAAATTAAGTATATATTCTTGTTACTATTCGAAAAAACCTTCAAGAGAAAGAGAAGTTCAACTGTTTATATTTACAGTGACACAACAAAATATAATCATTGAGTAAAATAGATATTAGTGTTCCCCATATCCTGTATGGAGCTGCGACGTGGACATTGCGAAAAATAGAAGATGGTCACTTTAGAGTTGTGGTGTTGG
The DNA here is from genome assembly GCA_945859575.2 of Herminia tarsipennalis. Taxonomy (NCBI): domain Eukaryota; kingdom Metazoa; phylum Arthropoda; class Insecta; order Lepidoptera; family Erebidae; genus Herminia; species Herminia tarsipennalis. The sequence continues at coordinate 12,459,185 of OX243836.2, read as the reverse complement.
AAAAAATGCTTGGCATACAGTGGACACAAGTCGAAGGCGACGTGGCAGAACACCTATGCGTTAGACCGACCAAATAAAAGTAGCACTAAGTGGTCCACTTCATAAATGTACCAGTATGACCGCAGTGCGAGAGGAATGGCGACAACTTGATAAACGTGTCACCAAACCTGAAAAGACGACCACGAAGACAAAGAAGAAGAAGAATAGAAATCATAGATTGGGGTTATCAATTCGATGAATTAATCGAAATATGGATTTTAAGTATGTAATTAGCCATCTTAGTATGTATGCTATCAAAGACTAGTCTGACACATACGTACGATATCTATAACTATATTTTATATCTTTTCCTCGTAAATTGATATATTATCTATAAGAAATCTTATTATAAAAATAACGCACTTAAAGAAAATAACACAACATTATTCTTATTTGAAATTGCTGCGAGGCGCTCGACACAACACAAAACAGCGATGCGGTGAACGTGTTGACGCAACGCGCATGTGCCGCGCTATTTCTATTGGTGTGTAGTGTGACATCACCGTGACGTCACGCTAATAGACGAGGATATCCCCAGTCGGCAGTGTTTTCTACAGTTTTTTTTACGTGGGTATGTGACAAAATTTGCTAGCCACGATTGGCCACAAACAGATAAGTTAAATAATTTTCATAAAAGTACATAATTAAATATTTGTTTCTGTATACCTATGTAGATATTTACCATACTAAACATAAATAAACTACTACATAGGTACGATATAAATACGAACTACGATGGAAGTTAGTAATCCATTTCGTTTGGTAGAAGTAGGTGTATAAATTATTTAGTAGAGAAGGCATTTCGTATCACACAAGATGTAAGAATTTGACTGTGTGAGTGTTATCTACACAATTCCGATACGTGTAGTAGTGGTACGATGGCGGGCGACCTCGCTTGCGCTCACTTGAGTCGTTTGTGGACGGCTGCGTCGTTGGTACGTTCCAAGAAGGCGTTACAATTTCTGAGAACTGGAGACAACCAAGTCGCTCCGCTCGTTTAAGAACGGGCAAGCAAATAAGCTCAGTACGCACTTGCCGCTTACACACACAAGCTAAGACTTTGTGTTGGCTTATAGAGCTTTGTAAGTGTGCGCGCGCTACCTATGAATTTAAATAACGACGAGCAAGCTGATTTTGATATTATTCACATACTGAATATCAAATAGTATTTAGTGTTTAGTTCAAAATATGGTATAAAGTAACCTTTTTTAGATTTGAACCTATTAAGCGGTTATTAAACATAAGTTATTAAACTGTCACACGAAAGATTAAAGAAAGCGATCCATCCCAGAGGCAAGTGGGACTAACTAGTAGTTTTGTAATGAGACAAAGGAATCCCGACGGCCGGCCGCCGCCCGCCAGCCTGGCGCCAAGCCAGGCGGCCCTGGCGTCGCCTGTGTCGGCCGCCAGCACGCCGCCAGCTTCCATCGCCCCTACCTAGTTGTTGCTGATCTACATTTGTATACCTACCTACTTAAATTGATAGCATCATTCTTATGCATCCATACTAATGCAAATGTCTGAAAATTATGCTTCGAGTACAACATAATTTTATATCTTTTGTAGGTGTAAAATGTATAAAGCTGTCCCAATTATTAAAAAAATAAGAAGGTGGCGTGGCGTAGGTACATAAACGTGTTAGTGACCAATATTGTAAAAATTTAAATTAACTACCGTATTTTTTTCTGCATATTATATTTAAAAAAAACAAGCAAGAACAGGATATTTAAGGCTTCCATTGTACAATTCGAGTGCTTTTGACAATTAAAGATTTTTATTAAAAAAAAAAAAACATGTTTTCAGTGTTTACGTGGCGTAGGTACTTAAATGTGTTAAAGTTTATCAGCAGACTTTTTTTTCCAGGAAATAAACAACACCACATACAGGAAGATGTATATTTAAATAACATAATCCTTGACTTGGGTCAAGGATTATATAGCTCAATCATTGATAGAGTAAAATCACCCACGGCGCTATTATAAAACCTTTTCCGTAATGAATATACATTACATTACTATAACATCTGCTAGAAAGCAGTAACAGCTTAACAATAAATTCATCGTTCTGAAAAATCTTACCGCGGTGTAATTGATCAGTCCACCATTATATCACTGCTGTCTTGATATCATTTGTTGACGCCTCCAGAACAAATGTCAACAAGTCCGATAGGCTGCATTTCACCCGCGCACAAGTGAATCATCGTTAATAATTGCGCGACGATCCACGCCACACGGCACACACACAGATACACCTGTATTAACGTCACACAAGTCTCACTTACACTCTTAACACTAGAATACTGCGACGCCACTTTCTTTTAACAAATGATAACAATCATTAACCACAAATATATATATGTTTTGTCTGTATGTTGGAAAATATGTCTCGTTTATCATTCATTCGAAGGGACAACGCACGTTACCGCACCGTGGATGAGTGTTCAACTGTTTGTAATGTCGTTGGTTTGTTCGTTTCGTTCCGTTCAGCTCCCCGCGCCACCCGCGTCCCTACCCGCGCACCGCACTCTGCGCCCGCTGTAAGTAGTGATTCATGTCGCGTTTTATCTATCTCCCTCCTTCACCGCAACCGGATCGGTTGTTCTTCGTAATCTATTTATATGTATCTACATAATATGCACGGACTTTAACCTGCGCTTTGACTACAATTCAAAATATCTAAGTAGGATGAAATGTTTCACGTTAGAATTTTAACTTACTTACCTTGTAAGAAAATGATGCTTTGCGTGTAAAACACTATGAGTAAGAGTAGGTAAACAACTTAGGTAATATTTTTTGGGTGATTAATTATGCTTTTTTTTTGCAAATTTGTCGTTATTAAATTACACGTGGAAAGCTGAGACCGGTAGAAACCCCGATAAAAATATGATACTGTGTTATTTATTAATAACACGTGTCTATTTAATCCTTGTTGATAACGAAGCGAACCTGGAGATTGGCAACCGATGACTTGGCGGGATTAGGGCAATTTTTGTAGTCATTGTAGGTACATTGGGCATCATCATAGGCAACTTAATGTAATTTTCATGCAGCGCTGATTTCGTAACGGTTGCGTTCGGCTAGAACGGGTATCGGTTTTATGTGCCACCGTCCACTAACATTCTCTATTGCAAGACTCTACTTAGCGCCATCGTCAATATGTTAATTACTATCAAAGCCTTTAATATTAAAACAGTCAATACTGTGAGGTATAGTACTGCAGTAGAATCACTGTTTTATATTGTTCCTTTATGCTTGGCATTTTCCTATATTTAACTTATCTCGTGAACTCATTATCGAAGAGACCTCTTTATCGAAACTATGAATACATATCTTAGTTTTACCTACACAAATAAGCTTCGCATAATATAAGCAATAATCTATTCAGTCATTGAGTTATGTAGGTACCTTGTGATAATTTTCAGTGTAGAAACTTCATGGCTCTCAGTATAGATACGAATGTATAATATAAACACATTATTTGCAATGATAATTGGTAGGCGCTTATCAGTATTGCGGAGGCGATGACGCACGCGTTCCGAGGATAGCACGCAGTCGGTCGATTGTGATTATTGTGAACCACTTGGTCAGGAAGTGAGCTATATACTCCTACACCGATCGCTACCAAATATCTTGTTTCTTAGCGTGTGCTCTTCCAATTATGTGATAGAGATATGTTTTGTGTCACCTAGACGGTAACAGACAGACCAGAAGATATTCGTACTAATAGTTATGTATGTCACCCATATGTCAATGATGTCACCATTATAATACGACGAAAATTTGTGAAGTGCAATGGGATGTAAGAAGTTAAAGGTCTAGTGATTTTTACAGGAATTTTATTCTTTCTTGGTTTTAAAATTAAACCAATTTATTTGATCACAAGAAGTTAGAGTACGAAATAATTGTTAGCCGCCGGACAAAATTGCACTTTTTGTATCACCAACCAAGACCGACAAATATACATAGTGATGTTTAATATAATATACTAATAACCTTCCGCTCGTGATAGAGGTCGCTTGACGATTCAAAATATTGCGTTAAAAACCCCCGACGGACGTAAAAAAGGATATTTAAAACGCCCTGACTAACAGGAGGTAAGTAACCGAAGAAAATCCGTCGTTTTTGCGTCGGGGGTTAAAAAGCAAACGGTTTGTTGCAGTACATACCTATTGTTCAAGAGTTTATTATAATATCGCGAGAAAAATTATAAACTAACAATATCCACAACCATATGTATTTTATAAACTGAAGCGTTTAAATTGTCTACAAAATGTTATATGTGAACAATGTCTGAACTTCGTCTGCGTAAATTTTCCCCGTTTTTGCAAACATGTTTATTGCTGCTCCGCTCCTATTAGTCATAGCGTGGTGTTATATAGCATAACTAACAGTAAAATCATTTTTTAATTCGGACCAGTAGAGATTTCTGAAAGTCCTGAGATTTCAAATAAACAAACAAACTCTTTAGCTTTATAATATTAGTATAGATTAATTAAGATCACTGTTGTTCACCTAAAACATAAGCGGTTAAGCTTAGCTTGAGGGGTTAATAAGATTGCTAGTCATCCACATCGCTACTTACCTTTTTTAACATAAAAAATAGATAAATAATTATTTAAAAATTAGATAAGTAGTCATATATCAGATAATTTGTAGGTTGTATTATCTATACTAATATTATAAGGCTGAAGAATTTGTTTGTTTGACCGCCGTAATCTCAGGAACTACTGGTCCGAATTAAAAAAATCTTTCTCTGTTGGGTAGCCCATTTATCAAGGAAGGCTAAAGGCTATATAACATCACGCTACGACCAATAGGAGCGGAGCAGTAATGAAAAATGTTGCAAAAACGGGGAAAATGGACGCATACGAAGTTGCACGGTGCAGCTAGCATTGAATATATGGGTATGTCCATATCTTTTTTCCATATACCTAATACCAATAACTCATTGCATTTTTAACGATGTGTGCTTACTGGCTGTCATTACCTAGATGACATATTATAATTATTTGCAGTATTTTCCTATACATTAACTAGGTATTGAGCCAATAAATAAGTCATACTTAAATAATGTGGTGGAAAATAATATTTGTCCGTAATTTTATGAATAAGTACGCTAAACGTATTCGTCAAAATTTTAATTATCATCACAACTATTAATAACAAATGATTTAATTGTAAAGTCGTAATGGATTGCTTTTTTTATTACTTTTCGACAGATGTCATGGTTATGACGTTTCATACGTACCTACCTACTTAAATTCGTTACCTGATAGTTAATTACCATATACATAATTGGTATTTTATTATAAATTCTTTTATAATATTTTCTACTACTTCAATTAGTATTTTATTACAAATTGAAACAAAAATGAATATATCACATTAAAACGTTTAATTTTGGACATGTCTATTAATGATGTCGACGTTCATGGCACTTAAGTGTTAAAAACCACTGCCTTAAAAATAGGTTAACACTACTATGAAGACTGTTATTTGGCGAATGACATGGCAAGAGCGGGGGCGCGGAGCACTTGTTGCGTTGTTTGGTTGGCGTACGTACTGCCTGTTGCCGAGTGGCGACGTCATCTCACGACCTTGAGCTGTGCGGCACTGGGAGTGTCTGTTTCTCTGTCTCCTGCATTTGTGAATGTTCGTATATTACCACATTACCAAATGCTTTTACAACTGCCCAATAAAAATTAAAACTTTTCCCAGAAGTAAACTAAAAGCTTGACTGCACCGTTCCACGATTCCATCCCCGCGCAGTGTCCCTAAGCATAAAATTGTATGATCTATCTATACATTGTTGTTTTGAGTTCAGATGGAAGAAGTACTTGTACTACGTGTTCGCGGCACAGTTAGGTGTTATTCCTTTTTTTGTAATAAATTAATTATGCTTTACATAATTAGTTTATTACAAAAAAAGGAACTAAAAACGAAAAACAATTTTAACAAATGTTAAACTATGTCTAACTACTTAATTTAAACTAAGTATGTATTAAGGTAATATACTTATTCTAAGCTAGAACACCGTGAATGACCTACAGTTGTAAACTAAACAGGTACATCATATTGTAGCAGTAAAAACAATTCGTCTGTAGTTCAAGCATTTGGCAACGCAGCTGTTGAATAAATACGTCCACCCGGGCGCCACGAAGTCGCGTAGGCGGGAAACCGTGAAACCAGTCTTGATGGCAACTGTAGCAAGCTAAGCTTGGACTCAACTAATCATTTAAGTAACATATACTACAAATTTTGGTATTAACGATAACTTGCCTTCTTAAAATATGTTCTACCTAATAAGTTTCTTAATTTTGTTATGTTCAATTACATTAAGCATATCGTTCGTGATAATACTAATAATTTATGTGCGTTGTTTGACTAAGAATTTTAAGAATAATAAACATTCTTCCTTTTTTTATACGATGTAGGTATATAGCCTTCAATATGTTCGTATTCGTACTTAATGAGTTGAGATACTCAATATGAACGGCTTCTTTGTACTTAAAACAAGTTTGTGGACCAGTGCAAATGCAGAGCCGCCCGCGTCGTCTCCCCACCTTGCTCGGGCTTCCCTCGGAACCAGGTCATCGTTAACTTGCCAGACCGCTACAGCTCGGACTCGACCGCACCCCGGCCCAATCATACATACGTAAGTACGTTAATAATAGAGATATCTTTCAAAATAGAAAGATGTAGTAGGTATTATACTAAACCATGTGAGTTTTACCACACAATTCATACACCCATTGCTTAATATTATATTCTTCCACTTCTACTTATGTATCTTGGTATGTCAATAAGAATTCTGACGTAATGCATTCATATTTGGCAATATGACGATACCAAACCGCAATGTGACAACGATATACAATACAAGTGTTTCTGAATAGCATAGGTACGTACCTATTTCTGCATAATTATTATTTATAATGTTCCAAATTTGTAAAAATTAAGGCAGCACAGGTTTTCCTGTGCCCAATATCAAGATTTCACAACAAACTATGTACAATGGCGAACATTACGTATTATTATTTACATACATACACGTTTGTGTATAAGGATACTGATATTAAGAGAATGGCGTCATTCTCTCTGAATTCCGGCGTTCGCATATCGACGACTAAAACGCGCCATATGTATGAATGCGACAATAATATTCGTGAGTCAACGCGAGCTGGGTAGCACTTGACCAAATAAATAATTATTCACCGTTCACAAGTCTTTCCTCAATGACGTTTATGAATAATGATTTAGGTATATGAAACTAGTAATAGGAATGTAATATACGTATATAATATATATGTACCTAATATAAAGCGGGCGTTATATGAACACATAATACTAGACATTCCATTATTAGGTAAAGCGCGTTACACGTACTGCGTTAAAATATATATATTTCAGTTTATATCATATGTTTACGTTTATGCATAGAATGCCAAAAGAAACTACATATCCACACTAATTTAACTGAAATAGAATTGGCATTGTTTCCTTTTCTCTTGATGGTTTTTAGTTAAGACGTTGTAGATACGCAAGAACGTTGGGATTCGGAATCGTCTTTTGGATATTCGCCAAAGAGGTGTTCCCGCTTCCGAGGTGCATTCCCTACACCCACACACATATTCTGTTTCAAAAAATAACTAGAGGTTACAGCTCTAAAATAATCTAAAATAATTTCAAATGATAAAAAGTACATAAAGTTTTCAACATGACACTAGGACGTTACTAACCAATGCTCTAATTAAAGTGCGGCTGGCTACACAATCTAACAATTTTGTCCCACTGCAGTAGGTACCTACCTAGGTACCTGCCATTAAAATATATTATGCTTATTTATAAGCATATAATTTATTTTGAGTACGAAGGTCTACACAGACAAATTAACAATAATACGTACCTACTTATTGTAATCTTATTTCGCTGACGCACAAATATTTTGATAATGTTCTCTTGCTAAAAGTGATCCTATTCAACTTAAATTCAAACAAGCTACTGATAACATTTACGCGATAAGTTTAGATAACATGTAGACCGTGCGAATGTATGATACAATATTCAATTTTCACAAATTATATTTACCTACTAGATTTGAAAAATGTAATATTTAGGTTATTATCTTTAATCATACTGGATATTCGATGTTTGTGATAGGTAAAGGTTACTTTTAGGTAAATGTACCACGTAGGTATGTGATAATATATATAATATAAAACTTTATAGAGAAATCTTTGAGCAATCTATGGTTGGGACCATATTCAGAGATCGCGTGGTAACCACCATTAGGCAAAACTATCGTTTAATAGTAGGGTAGGTACTTGAATTACTGCCTTGAAATGGTGTAGAGCTTGATCGTCGATCATGGGCAGTGTTCCAGACTTTAAGGACAGTATTGTATGACGTATTTTTGACGTGATTACGTCTTATAAATCGATCCGACTACACTCGAAAAGTGTGACATCACCGCTCACGTTATTGACTGGTTGCTAAGCAACGCGAATGGCGATTCCGCTGATAAGTAAAGTAAAGTAATAAAGTATTGTGGCTGTGTTGCGCACGCGCGCATGCGCCCGGATCCACTGAAGCTGTCACAGGCATGGTTGTTTATTACAATGTCATTAATGTTTTGGCGATTGCAGCGACATCTGTCCAATTGGAAAATCAAAATTATACTTAATTAAAAAAAATACAAAAATGGTGTCAGAGGCATGGTTGTTTATATAATGTCATCAATGGTTTCTTATGACGTTATCACGTAAAATTATCGTCCGTAAACTGACTTTACAGACAACCATTTTTTTTTTAATATGATTAAGTAGTCATATTTAGTTTACTAGTTTGTTGTTATTGCAGTCTTCTGTAACGTACGTTCATGAACTGTATGCATAATGACTAGTCTAACCGTCTTTCGTTTATTATTGGTGCACAAGAGAATTCATTTCTTAATTGGCACTAATTGTTATTAGTACCTAGGTACCTAACTAACAAGCGTAGACAACTATATTATTTTTCATCTATTCCTGTCGTTTTAAAAGTTCTTTGTTAACCAAATTTTCTTACAGCAGTAATAGATTCGTGACCCCTGCTCCGCAGGTTCCGTTTGTGAAAAACAACAGCTTATACGTCTTACCAGTGCCACTCTTTCACACATTATGTCAATTATACCACGTTAATAGACTTCTTCATGATAACTTATTATAAAAATTAATTCGACATTTCCACCCTTTTCCATGTAATCAATGATATTCATATTTCCTCATAAATGGTTGCAAGAAAGTCTCTTTTTGTTTGCGATACGAATTCTAGGTAGAGCATCATGGTTGGTTTTAAAAAAAAACCTAGTCAAGTGTGCGTTGGGCATAAGAACATGATAAAACATATCATTGTCTGGTCTTTACTAATGTAGGTACGAGATAGATAGTAATAATATCTATTATAATAATGTTTGTAATACATGCATCACCTAATTCGTTCTAAAATGGCTACCTACTTGAAACCGTGGAAGATACGGACTATAATATGGATTAACGACAAAGTACAAATCATGAACGTCAGGACGCATATCCAGACGTCATAGAAAGAGATAGACTTCCAAAGTAATCCAATAAAGGAACATGACTAGTGACGAGCTAATTCCCATTTAGATACAATCTTAATAGTAGAAACGTAATGAAAAGATGTTACGACTGACAAAACTGTGACGTATGATGTTGCGAACGCGATAATGAGCGATGATTATGACGAATTAAAATGCATTTAGTATAAACTTTTTGTTGTAGTAGTAGAACCCTAAATTGTCAAGCCTACGCGGACCGCTAGTCACTGGTAAACATGTTCAAGTTTTGTCTAAAGCACATAATAACATAACTGTTGTGTTCAGTCAGTATGCAATTCTCAGAATACCCGCAAGCACGCGCCGTTCGCTCGCCCATCGCCGACACCACAACTCCAGAACTTCCTATAATAAACACTCAAACTATGTACCTGCGTTGGCTTTTCACCTTTACAAAGCGATATTTCCAAGAATGTTCTTCGATTACTCGTTACAGTAATGAATGAGTTATTTTTAATAGAAGGGCGGGCGTTGCTACAATTTCCAGCTAATAATCAAAAAGCATACAAATGTTTTCAAAAGAAATATCGGCGTAACAAGTTCCTAGATATCGACTAGCAAGCAAAGTTTTCTGTGAAAATTATGTTTTAATTGCATAACTGAAAATTCCAAGTGTTAAAAAACATACATAAGAATAGTCAGTGAGTGGTATTTCTTTATGTTTACTTCTAATAATTGACGGCATAAATAACTAGATACATTTTGTTACTTGTTAAAATGATTATAGTTGCATACGTATGTTACTACCAGGTATAGGTACGTTAAGCATGGGTTGGTACCTACTTTTTTTTAAAGATGTTTTCCAAAATCATAACAGTTATACCGTACTATACAAATATCATAATATATCGAGTAGTCCATAAGAAATTCTCAAACGCAACTGTAATTTATATATTACTAGCTGACCCGCGCAACTTCGTCTGCGTAAATTTTCCCCATTTTTGCAACATTTCTTATTGCTACTCCGCTCCTTATTTCTTCTTTTATGGATGTTATTATACATATAAACCTTCCTCTTCAATCACTACATCTATAAAAAAAAACCGCATCAAAATCCGTTGCGTAGTTTTAAAGATTTAAGCATACATAGGGATATAGGGACAGAGAAGCGACTTTGTTTTATACTATGTAGTGATGACGTCGTTGGAGTTGTGAAAATGTCGGTAATCAACTGCAACTCGCGTTTAACGTGTCAAAATACATGATGATATAGGTGCGTGAAAATCTAATAGCGAGCCCTCACTGCGAGCATTCGCCTGTAATGTAACGTTGCAGATCCGAGCAATACATCAGTGAAGGAGGAGAGCCGAGCATTACAATGTGCAACCCATCATGTTACATCACATATCAACCCATATGATGGCCCACTGCTGGGCACGGGTCTCCCCAGTAGAACCTACTAGTATGTAGATCCTGGGGGTAATTGCCATAATCGCCACGCTTGGCGAGCGGGTTGGCGATCGCAGTAAGGCTTTAAATACGCAGAGGACGCTGCTGCCCGTCCTCCGGGGTGAAATCCCTTAGTCGCCTTGACGACACCCACGGGTAGAGATGGGGTGGTACTATTCTTAAGCCGGCACCACACGGCGACATCATGTTACAGATTCGAGCATTGTTCGGTGTGGGAGGAGAATTAAGCATTATATTGCGCAACCTGTATTGATACAACCTGTTATTTTTGATACAACTTGTAACAACAATGAAAAAATTAAACGATCGCTTCGAAAATCGAATCATAAATTGTTACAGGCTCGTCAGTCAAAGAGACCTTATTGTAACTTAATGCTAAAAATCGAATCTGAAAATATTACATTACAGGCGAATGCTCATGAGTCAGGGAGGCAGTATTGCAACGGAATGCACACAAGGCAGTAACTGCATAAAATGTGTGGACTACTACTGAAATAATAGTCCGAAATTACCCACGAATTACCTACTTACCCGGATATTGAAAAAAATCTAAACATTCGTTCGGGGAGCGTTAACATTATTTTGCATCAGCGTCTTGGTGTTAGGAAGCTTTGTCGTCGATTGGTGCCGCGAAATGCGTCTACGAATTGAAAACGGAATGTCAAGACGTGTTTCATAACATAAATCATCACAGGCGACGAAACGTGCATTTATCAATATATGATCCGGAAAATATGATAGTACGAGTCTTTTCAGAAGGAAAGTTGCCGAAAAAACTGCAAAGACCTCGTAACGATGTTAAAAAAATAGTGGCTAGTTTTTTTTTCTCGCAGCGGACACGTGTCGACATTGTGATTTTTTAACAAATAGCTTTGTTAACTCGAAAGGGTAGCATTGCCGAAGACTGGGCTTCGGGGAGTCATGACGACAGAACAAAGAAGTTTTTTAAGGAATTCGGTGTTGAAACCTTGCCCCATTCACCGTGTAGTCCTGATTTAGCTCCCTGTGATTTCTTGTTTCCGATAATCAAGGAAAAATATTTTTTTTTTTCGTGTGCCGAAGTGGCCGTGGCCGCCTACGAAGTCGCAATTTCGGACCTATCGGATCAAGATTGTATTTTGAAGAAATGTAAAATAAATATTGTTAACATCTTGTGTAGTTTTTTCTTGTCTCAAAACTTATAGAGCTACGTACCCATTTTTAGGGTTCCGTAGCCAAAATGGCAAAAACTGAACCCTTATAGTTTCATCCTGTCCGTCCGTATGTCACAGGCATTTTACTGAAAAACTACACATTGATGACGTATGAGCGTACAGTATACGTCTTGTATGAGCCTCTACTTAGTTCGATAGTTAAATAACAAAAATAAATATTTTTAGGGGGGGGGGGGGGGGGTTCTCAATTGTGCCCCCTTTAACTTTTAAACCGTTTGACCAAAAAATATGAAATACTTGTGTACTAAAATAATTTTCAAACGTCTAAGTTATTGTCGAAAAATTGCGCTTCTCAACAAAAGGACGTAAGTGCCATGAAGATGCGCTCTTTTGCTGGTGACATTTTTCAAATCGTATTTTTTCATATGTAGTGATAGCTGCGGAACCCTACACTGAGCATGGTCCGACATGCCCTTGCCCGGTTTTCATTATTTTATATTGGCTGAAAAATCGACTCAATATAAAGATAGTGAGACGTTGTTTACTCTCAGCGACATTTGTGTAGTTAAATTCTACTTCTTCATTTTTGGGTAGAGTTGTGCGTAAGTCACAAGTAGTCACAACCCTACTCAAAAATGAACTATGAATGGCGCCAAATTTGAAATCAATGTAAATCATTAAAGTTACTACGAAAATAACGATCAAAATCGATGGTATCGAAATTGGGAAATGAAAAAAATAAGTTTTTGGGTATACTTTTTTCAATTATGACAATTTAAAATAGTGTACCGAAAAACTTATTTCTTTCATTTTCCAATTTTCACTTAGAGTGGACATACCGGATTTTAATATTTAACTACACATTTTAGCGTTTGAGTATTCGCAGGTTATACAATAAAATTAATATTATATCAGATGTATTTTGTTGTAATAAGCAATTTTGATACCCATGACAGTTTATATTTATTTGTACATATCACCACGACGCATTTAATTTATGTCATGAATTCAATTTGACGTCGTAAACATACAATTGCTGCCAACCCTTCTAACTTGTCATCGTACTGGATTTTAATTTATGTTATAAACTTATTTAAATATGCGTCGTTTGTATCTGTGACGTCTTTAGAATGTGTTATTTTGTAAAGAAAAAAAAACCTGCAAATTGCTTCCCATAAACTGCGCTAAATGAAAATTAGGTAGGTACCGAAATAGTGCATTCTTAGTAGGTAGATTACCCGACTTTATGTTGTGAAACATACATACATGTCTCCAAAATCAATGTTTTCTTTTATGCACAACACTTTGGCGCATTATTAAGTACAACAATATTCGTACTGAATTAATATAAATTAATATACAATCCAAACTAATTAAATAATGTAGGTAAGTATGCTGCAAAAACAATTGAATTCTTAATAATTGCATTTCACACACGTTTTATTGTAATCCTTTCTAACTGATCACTTAAAACGTGCGTGAAATCACAAGTCTGTTTAAAATTCACTAATGTCTACCCGGTGTTATTCCCAATGACCTCTATGACATTTACATAATTTAACTTACTAATGTAAACACGTCGTCACTTCACTTTTCAGGTACCTAACTACCTATCTAATTAGACTTAAAAACAACATGTATCCCAAAATTAGAACTTTAGCAAGACTACATTCAGAAAGCTACCAAACCAGTAACGAGGACGCATAATATGCACCTGCCGAGTGTCCATTGCGTTTCCGACACAAAAGCAACTATAAAACGAAGCCCGGGCATGACTTCATGTGAACATATTTCGGCCATTGACAAAAATTAAATGGATGGATCGGATCATGGATCGGCTACTAGTCTGTAGGTAGTATAACTAACTTACCTTTAGAAAAAGGTGACGTCCAAACCGAATACCATTATCGCTAAGTAATAGTAATTTATGAGGTATTGGTAGCACAGTGAGTAAACATGAATGAAATATGTTAACAGATAATTGCACACATAACATGTGTAGGTAAGCAGAGAAAGAAGATTGGCAGAAATTGCGGTAGCAGTGGGACCAGTCTCGCGTGTTCACTTTTGTTCCCCTCTCGTGGCGAAAAAACCAACAGACGTCTCCGCGCTGAACAGATATTACCGTACAACTAGACAATGGGGATAAACGATTAATTATGTATTCAACACCTACGTATTATATATTTACATTTAGTAAATAACAGCTGCAATACCTAGGATTGTTAATAATAAACAGGATAATTAAATGCAGTTAATAACACATAGGTAAATCGTAGACGCAACCAGATGTATTTTTTCAATTAGGTACATGAGTCATCTCTAAAAATGTATTCACCCAATTCAATTTAGCGATAAGTGTGCACGATTAAGTGTAACATACATTGTCTAGTTGAAGTTCACTAAGGTCCGCATTCCGCAACGTCCGTATAGTCTCAAATTGTAAATGTAACATTCTACTGCTTGCTTTTTGTAGTCCGCCAAAAGCGTCTTACACCGTGGCGTTTTTATTAACAGCTGATTTCGCACGAAAAGTCGTTATACTACCGATATCTTAGATCATTTGGGGAAGCTAGCAAATTCTGAGTGCGGATTAATGTAGGTATGCTTCGCCGAGTTTGGTGAACGTTAGTTCTGCTGAGATGGGACGCAGATCGGTATGCGGCGGGGGCGGGCGGACGTGCCAAGGCAGGCAGGCAAGCAACATATTTACTCATACGCCCGAGGCGTAAATCACCGTGCATCTATTTCGAGTTGGCCTGTGCGGGTGTGGGCACTGGCGGAGGAGGGCGGGGCGCGGGTAGACGCCGATGCCGGTCTGGCGCCAGAAGGATTCCCCAGCGCCCCGCACTCCCCGCGCCATCGTTCGAGGTCACCGTGCGCTCGTGTCTTTGCTTTGCTGTCGCAAATACTTAATCTGACGCTTATTCAGAAAGTCATTTTTATAAATATTAGTATAGTAGGACGTGCAATTTTGTGCTGAGATCAATGCGAAAGTTTATTGGAGGGAACCAAGAACTTGATTCATTTGGTCCTTGCATGCATGTTTTGTAACTCTTAATAAAATAACGACGTACGCCTGTTAATGTACCTAGGTACCTACCTATTATTTTACTACGTAATAATTAATATGTACTATTGTACGACTTATCTGATTAGATCCGAGCCTCTAAAATTTATCGCTACATATTTTTAACCTTCGCAAAATCATTATTGGTTATGAACTTTGCCTTATGTTTAGTGAGTCAACCTGATTGCTGGTATTTTCTGACAAAACAATTAGGCAATAAAGAATTTGAATATGTGTACCTATACTCACTTGTCAAATTCTAATCCTGTCCGAGATAAATCAAGAACCCACCGCAGAGTAGTTGGCAATCTGGTCTCCCCTTCCCCCCGCCCTGTACGTCCCCGCGCAGGGATGCCCTGCGGTCATTGGTTACTCATACATCTTGCAAAACCTGTACTCGATCCATTACACCGATTTAAAAGTTTGTTTACATAGTTAAAACACAACACTATTACACTACTAGCACTTGTTATATTTAATGCAAATTACTTAAGTACATAAAAAACATCTAAATACGAAAAATACACCCACAATCAAAACGCGCGCACAGCGCTGAACTCCGACAGAGAATGAATATTACTACCGAATTGAAAGTAGGCATTACATACAAAATATCAAGCTAGCCGGACAGATGTTTGTATAGGTATATAGTGGCTACGCAGTACAGAGTATTGGTTCTTAACACAAGGCTTTAAGGTTCAGAATTCAACATATGAACTACATTCAAAAATTGGTACAACTGTACTACGCTATCACCGTATCTACCCAAACATAGAAGGCATAATCAGTATCCATTCGTTGAAAATTAAATCCCCCCCACTGACACAACTTGATACAATTTATAAGGTTATTAAAAAAATGTTCGAAAATTGTTTTATTATATTCTATTGTTTATCTTCCGTCTTAACGCTACCTATGCATATTTTTATTGTTCTTATCAAACTAACCACGTCCGATTGTTTTATAAATAAGCTAGTGGCATATTTTTTTTTATGAACAAATGCGGCATAACAATACTGACCCTATTTACAAAACTTTGAAATTGAATGTTTATATAGATACCTACTATACTGAATTAAATTTCTTATTATTACTTGCACAATCTAGAAGGAAGATTTTGTTGAAACAAGCAAGATTGCCGAAAACGCCATCTATCAAAGTTTAATAACTGTTCATTGCAACAAGAAGATGGCGCTATCTTCTATATGGGATCATGACGACACAACCTGAATAAGAGGTGTGACGAAGACGTGACGTACCCGTTCAAATATTTAGGTTTATAGAATAATAAAAAAGCAATCATAGAAAGTTAGGGCACAGATTGATGTGTCGCTTACATTGAGCAGTTCGGGAAGGGACTCAATCCTACAGAAGGCCACAAAATTATGAAATGAGTACCTACCTACGTCTTTTTGTCATAGTTAGTTTCGCCATGCCCGTCCCTCTGTAGCTTAGCTCAGAGACTGTTAGTGCTAGAAAGCTGTAGTTTTGCATGGATACACATATCACTTAGGCCGACAAAGTAGAGACAAATAAAATTGTGATAAAACTTTTACGGTTTAAATATGTAAAGTGGGGATGTGATTTCTTTTTTCTCACCTACCACATCGTGTGGGGTATCATTAGATAGGTCTTTCAAAAACGTTTAGGGGTTGTAAAGACCATTTTAAGATTTAGGGATCCGTTAGTGACCAAGCCTGAAATGCTTGAGACAATGGAAGTGGAACAAAAAGCAGAAATAAATCCATCGATGGATTAGAATGGAACAAAAGGTGGAAACAGATCCATCAATGGATTTGTTCAGTGGATTGAACTGGAATACCCCAATATTTAACGATATTTTTTTTATTTCAAATTAATGAGTTACTCCACCATTTTGTTATGTAGGTATTTATGTTGTTATCCCTGTCCACCATTTTACAAATTGCATTCTTTAACATCGATTCGCATACATACTTATTGCTTTGTTCCCACTAATGGGAAATGATATTCTCACTAATCCCTATAACAGTGCACTTGCGACGGGGGTACTTTTTTTATACTGCGAAATAAGGAGACGAACTGGTCGTACGCCTTGTGCTAAACGTCACGCCAGCCCATGACAGTATCAGTGCCACCCAAATCCTTGGTGTACAAAGATCTGAATGTCACCGTACCGCGCTCCTCATTTTAAACTTTAGTTCATAAGTCCATGTGCCCGGTAATTACACTAGCTACAGTGCCCTTCAACCGAAACTCTGTGATGTGTTAACATCACTATTTTACGGAAGATTAAACTGACTGTTGTGGCACCCACCAAGACAGCCTATGGCTTAGACCTACTATTGGTAAGTAGTAAGTAATGTTATGGCTACCTCACTTAGGAGTACTAGTATCTCATGTAGTGGGACAGAGGATACTTTTTTTAATGACATGTCACAGCAAAACCGACATATATCTAGTTTTACCACTAGTACTACATTTACCTTACTATTGCCTGAAGATGAAAACGATGCTATAGGTATCGTATCTGGATAGAGGCCGGGATATATAGCCCGGAAGTCACCTATCGCGTAGATCTAAAATATCTACGTGATAGTAATAGTGGTGTCGCTAATCGTGAAGCTAAATGCGAGTCGAAGATAATAATTACGGGTGCTCTCAGTGTTAACGAAATAAATAGGAAATCGAATTTAAATTAAACAAATGTGAAAGGAACATCTATATATTGAAAAAATGTTTACGAATCTCTAAAGAAAACAAACAAAATGTTACAGATTATAACTTCACAAGTTTACAAACAGTTCAACTTGCGAATAAATAAACAAAAGCAAAGATCAATCAAGTGACATTTCTGTATCGTCATCTTTCTTTTCATTTTTGCTATCCTTTGGTTTTTCCTCTTTTTTCTTATCCTCGGTCTCGTTGCCTCTGTTTGGCTCAGACGGATTGGCTGTATTTTTTTCAAGCGCATTGAAAAAGGCTTGCATATCGCCCGTATTTGCAGACGAAACGGCATCTGACGAAAGTCCAAATTGTGACATAACTGGCCCCATCTGCCCAGATGTCAATGCCGAAGAAAACTGGTTTGTTGCCTGAAATATAATGCTTTATATTAATTAAATGATTGCAATAATGAAGTATGTTAGAGACCAAGTGAAAAATTAAAAAGGTATTGCAGGAATTAAAAGAATAAAAGTTCCTCTTTGCTCTAAATGTTCTTGATCTTGAAATTACTCATTATGTTCATGCTGGACAATTTCTGTACCATTCCCTTCTTTGGTGGTACAATAAAATAAGATTTTACAAGTTGGGGGATTTGGGGGTTGAATCCCCCTCTCAAAAATGCAAAAAGGTAGGTAGGTACACGGTACACATTTGGCCATCCATCTTGAGTACATTCCCAAAATTCTAATAATAATATGAATTAATTAATGTTGCAAATTCGATAATTACCTAGTAATTAACTGCATTTGCTTTTACTACTTTAATGTCACTTACCACCTAATTAAGCATTTGGTCTTTAACATATTCCCAACTATGGCTGCTATAAGAGGACAGGGAAACAGCAGTATTCATGATTTAAAAAGCAAAAAATACAAATGTAAAATAAAAAGTCAAAATGAATGATGAACATGTATACCTTGTAAAACTGAATACTCGATTAGCAAACCAAGGATAAAATAAAGTATACCACGACTCAAAATTAGAAAAACCAGTCGAGCATGACATTAATACGAAAAGCGCGCGTCGTCGGTACTAGTAACGAAGGCCAAGCGGTGATCGCTCGGCATCCCGAGACGACGAGCCGGCCGGTAACGGGTGCGCTATACGTGAAGGTTCACCTGAGCGAACTGCGGTGAGAGCAGTGTGGTCCTTACATCGTCCTGCGTGGCGCCCGCCGGCGCCGGCGGCAGGTGCGGCGCCAGGCGAGCGGCGTTGGGCGGCGCGCTGGCCGCCGTCACCACCTCGGGCGACGACAGCGCCGCCGCCAGGTCCAGCCGCGCGCCCGCCGCGCCGCCCGCCGCGCCCGCGCCCGCCTCGCCCTCTGGCGGCGCGTTGCCGATGCCCGAGAAGTAGCGCTGCAGGTCCGACAGGTATATCTGCCCGCCGCCTGTACCGCCTGTACCGCCTGTACTACCTAATAACGATCATTAAATATATCGTCCAAGTGTATATTTGCACAAATACCGAAAGTCTAGCAAACCTCTTCATAAGACGCGGGTTCGAACAACGCACGCAGACATCGCTTACTAGTTCTTAGTGGTCTAAAATTCCTTGTCCATAAATCATATCTATGTGTGTGTTACACAAGAAAGTTCATATGAAAGTTACCTTCTGTACTTTGGGTATTTGTGATATTTTGAAGAACAACGACAGCACCAAATAGCTATTTCACGTACCACGGGGTTGGGTAGCAGGAGCAGAAGCAGGAGCAGGAGCAGTAGCAGTAGTGGTGGGCGGAGCGACGGTGGGTGCCGCCACGTCGCGGGCGCGCGTAACCGTGCGCGCGGCGGGGGTCTCAGTGCTTCGTGGGGCACTACCACCTCGGGAACTGTTGCCACTGCCAGCCGATGGACGAGTACTACTATTACCACTGTTGCTACTACTATTGTTGCTGAAACAATTAAAGCAGTAGGTACAACAAGGGCGTTCGGTACATAAAGCCCTATTAGATGCTATTGCATCAAAACATAGAACGCTCTATCTAGTATCTTGTGACAAAAACTTATTTGGATCTATGGTTTTTTGATGGCATAAGAACCATTAGGTACATATTTCACATTTAAAATTTGCAAGAAGCAATAGAAGTTAGTTAATTATCCTATTGAAAACAGGAACAAAGGTCTTCAGTCCTGTTCGTGACAAGACACCCATTGGAAAAAATAGTTTTGCTATACAGCAATATGTTTGGTACATATTGCTGTACACTGCCACTCGGAAAGTTTTGCGAAAAAGGTTTTTATGTATGAATTTGGTTATTTCAAAGTAAAAATACTATTGTTCGAATTTCTAATTTCCCTCCACATTTTTTCGAGAGCCAAATTAAATTATCGTGTCACATTTAAAAATGGATCTGCATCGTTTTCTACGATTTTAAATGTGGCCTAAAACCTGATGAGCCATTTGATCGACTTCAAATGGCTTTAGGGAATGAACAAAGGAGTGGTCGTCTTACGACGGCTCTCACGGCTAAAGTGTGCGGGCAGTAAAAAAAATAATTCAAGAAAACGGGCGAATTACTTATGAAGAGATTTAGCATACACTTCAGATTGGTTCAGAAAGCATTCACAAGATTCTATATTGTGTGGAGTGGTGCCGTGATATGATTAAAAAATTTAAAGCAGGCTCGTCTCAGCGCGTTTACGACATTGTGACAAGTGACGAATGACGAAGGGATACAGTTTTCATTGCCGGAAGACACACTAGCAGCATTCGAGAAAGCCCTGGAATAGGTGTCTACGGCGAACTAGAAGTAATGTTTCGAAAATAGGTTCAGACGCATGAAACTTTGTATACAGGCTGGTGAAGAGTTTTTTGAAAAATTTTAATTAAAATATTTTATCCATAGAAATTACTTTCTCAAATCTTTCTGAGTATCCCCCCCACATATCACTAAAGCTTTGTCCACAAGGAGTCATAACAATGGCTTCGGATCAAAAGTAAATGTTTAAGAAAACTAGAGAACATAAGGGATTTGAAATTGCAGCCCATAGAAATACCTTCAGAGAAGGATGTCAAGATTAAAGATAATTTGTAATTAATGCCCTAAATGAAGCCCGAAAATGCTGAATGGAGTAAGCATAATATCTTAACCTTTCTAAAGCAAAACATAGCTGTTGATCCTCAACAGGGAACATCAAAAAGCATAAGATCTGCTGAGGATGACAACTCTGATGAACCTTTGGGATTAAGTAAATCAATATATCAGATTAATAAAACTATTGACTGCTCAATCTTGTTTACAATTATTAATTTAAATTTTTATCAAACATTTAAATCAAGCTGGTTCATTTATATACCCAAAATTGTTATATAATACTTTCAGAAACATTATCTAAATAATCTTTTTTTTTTACCGTACCTGTGGAACAGGTGTATATAACACAAGTTAAAAAATATATATAATTAAATGTTTCTAGTTATATTACAAGAATAATAATAATTTGAATTATATATAGTTAAATCATGAGACTAATATATATGATAAAGCATATAAGTGTGACATTTTCATTATTAACAAGATATAAATTATCAAAACCTTTATTGCCAATTTTCATAATATTTACTGTTATCCAATACACCCTTGTTGCACGCTGCTTCAATTAATTTTTTTGGCCAATTATGATGAAACTTGGTATGGAGGAAGATTGAGATAGTTTAGATGCAAACAACCAAAAGTGAAACCACAACCAAAAAAATTTAGAATGTAAAATAAAAGGATTTACCCCATGGTTCCAAGTAGAGAGGATAATCCTCCAATCTGCCCCACTCCACCAAGAAGTTGCATCAGTTGCTGCTGAGACATATTGTTCAACAGATTCTGCAGTTCCCCATCTTGGCCACCGCTGCCACCGCCTCCACGACCACCAGATGTGGGAGGATTATTCAGTGCTTCGTTAATGCGACGGCAATAGTCATCATCCTTATCGGTCTTTGGCTCCTAGTCAAAGAGAAATGTTACCATTAATTAAACTAGTGAAACACTATGATTAAATAGGCTCCTGATCAAATAGATAAGTAATGCGCAATAATAAGGCTGCCGACAACAGTATACTTGTTTACTAAATGAAATATTAGGTACCTGCATCCAGAAAAAGTACTTCTTCGAAAACGACTTAAACTTCAGAACATACACTCGGCCAGTAGTACATTCATTGACGCGAACAAATTCACAGTCATCAGGAAATATCAACAAATCATCCTCGACTTCTCCAGTGGTACGATCTTTCCAGCAGAAATGCATCAAAGAATCTTCGCCTTGGTAAACGTAAAGAAGACCCTTCCTCTTATCCGGATGTACCATACGTCCTTTCAGTGTCATTCTACCGGCACGGAATTCTACCAAATGCTTGTTGCCTCCAGAACTTCCACCCAACCCCGATGTATTGCCAAATAGTGCGGTCGTCGACATTGTATTACTGAAAATACACAGCAAATAAAACCATTATTATCACTAATAAAATGATATACCATCCTAACCAATTTAATCCCTTATTATTGTAAAATGAATAGATTTATTACACTTTACCTTCAAATTGCTTAATTTAGATTCGTTTTTCCTTTACAGATAAACCCAGTGTTTCAAATTTTCACATGAATGTGAAAAATACAATCACACGGTAACCAAAGACTTGAATGACTATGAACTTTTTGCTTTTGCTTCTCTTGTCTTGTCCAAAGAGCATATAAAATGGCAGTGTTGCCATGTCTTAAATTTGATTCACGATGATTTCGCTCAAACAATACGGTAGATTCTGGTAGATTCCTAAAAATTACAGTGATTAAACAAAAGCCAAAATGAATGTGAATTTTCAATAACAAGTTGCTTAGCAACTATAAAACAAGTATCAAATTTTGAATGGTTGCTAAGCAACTTTGTTGTTAAATATTTCACATCTATTTCGACTTTAATAGAATCCCTGAAACAAATGACTGAACTACTTACTATGAAACATTTTAGCACACAAATAACTAAAACACCGGGCAAGTGCATGTCGGACCACGCAGAATGTCCGGTTCCGTAGTCCCCCACTAGTTATTTTTTCATACTACTAACATGCTTCTATTATTTAGTTAAATATACTTTATATTTTTAATGCATGGTCAATAAGTGGACTGTAATGTTCTTTGAGTATTATAGATCTTTAAACCTAACAACTAGGTATATAAAGGTATTTTTCAATGGAATCTGTACGAAAATGTTGTTACTTCTCATTTCTTCTTTTTTTTTTTTTTTTAGAAAAAAACAACTCCTGCAGCAGGGTACAAGCCCTGTATCGCGGAGGACTTTACAAACATACAAGTTACAGACACATAGTACACTCAGACCCGGAACGACAATTCGTGAATCACACAAAGCGGTGTCCCGCGTGGGAATCGAACCACGACTCACCGCGTCACTAGGTCTGCTGTTACTCGTTAAGTTGTAAAGCCTAGTTAACTGTGATAGTTTCCCTTTTAATTTCACTTTATATTACTACCGTGATTTTTTTCACATACCCAACATCAGACATTTACCTGGCGTGGGGGGGGGGGGATACTCGACTCTAACAAAAATTTGCACTTTAAACCTTAATATTTCACAAACGGATCCCTAAATCGAAAAATTGTCTTTACAACCAATCTGTGTTTTTAAAAGACCTATCTATTTGCATAAAGGGGAGGTATCCTAAATTTTTATTTTTATTCTTTTTTTATTTTATTCTTTTACTTTGTCGGCATTACAAGTAATATGTGACTCCATGTAAAAATTACAGCCTTCTTGTACTAACAGTCTCTGGTCTAAGCTGCGGACGGATGAACATGGCGAAACTATAACGTTTTGCCATTTTGGCAACGGAACCCTAAAAAGTGAACCCATAAATTACTTAAATGTTGAGTTTATGAGCTTAACAGGCTTTATGTTGATACAGCTTTGTTCATGCCATTTGATAGACTGTTGTCGTAGAAGATTCTCTTTTTTATAGAGCGAGTTAATACGTTGTTACGTTTTTTTATAAACTTAGTTCACTTTAATGGAGGTACCTACATAAAAACGAGGACTTAAAATTAAATATCCATATAGATTCATCATTTACCGTGGTAGCTGTTCGGTTGTGGAATGCACTACCTTTAGATATCAGACAGGCACAAACAACTAATATGTTTAAAAAAAATGGTAAAAGCGCACTACCTGTCCAGCGGTCCAGTTGCAAATGTAAATAAATATATGAATTTTCTTTTCTCTTTTTCTCTTTTATATATAACTAGTTTATTGTGTTTATGTAATGTTTGTTTGTTGTATTTATTTATTTATTTATTATTTTTTATTTTTTTTAAATATTATATTGTGTATTTATGTATCTATTGTATCTAACATTTCAATCGTTTTATTATAATGGGGCGTCTAAACGGGCCATTTTTTGCGGCAATTTGTGGCGGCAATGCTGTGGCCGGCAACTTGGCAGTACTCTCCAATATTGATATGATGGTTGCCAGACGATCACTGAGCGATCCATTTTTCGCAATGTTGCCCGGACAATGTTGTTTTCGTTTCAGTCGCTTTCTATTTTATTGACGCCGGGTTGTGAAGCTTGTTTAGGAGACTGAATCATGCTCTTTACAATTGCAGACATATTGCCATTAATGGTCAAGCAATTAGTTACCAATAGTGCCGCCACAAATTGCCGTAAAAAATGGCCCGTTTAGACGCCCCTTTATGTTAGATAAATGTTTTTGTGTTTAACTATTGATATTATGTAAAATCGTGTACGTCTTTATTTAATTTACATTTTTCTACACCACGTGGTACTCATAAATACATTCCTGTCCATCCTAAGGTTGCATGGAAGAGATCGCTCTCAGCAATAAGGCCGCCCATTGTGCATGCGCTTATTTAAGCAATAATTATGTGATTGTATAATTATAATGTAATTTATTATGTGTGGTGTACAATAAAGAATTTTCTATCTATCTAGATTGAAGGAGTTAGAAAGTTAAGAGTAGTTTTTACTAAGGAAATACTAACCCCAACAGATTACGGTAGTTTTTGTCTCCGTTGTCGTAGTTTATTGGTAGGTGGTAGATTTGGGCTGAATGGTGCATTTACCGTAATTACGGTGCACATGGCAACACTGGTAAACTAATCTTGTTTTGTCATCTTTGTTGTAAAATGTAAACCGACCAAAAAGTATAAATAGTGTCATTGACGTGTGTCAGTGAAGACCTGCGCCTACACACACTACACTAAATGGCATAAGGGACCGTAAACCCATAAAAAGAGAGGTGAAGGTGTTTTCAAGGCCGCATCGATTTAGGGTCCTGAATTAGGGTAGTGTAATAGCCGTATAACTTCACAAAATTGACCACAATCTAGAAAGAGACAATGCTACTATGACTACGACAGGGCCGCACGAGTGTTTTCTCTCTTTCACGCTTTGTAGTTATACACTAACCATTGACGTATAGACCTATACTGCGCCATCCCTTTCAAATGAAATTTCAAGTGAAAGAGAAAAAAACTTGTGCGGTCCAGGTATTGTCCACATTTGTCTCTTTCTAAATAGTTGTTATTTTTGTAAATTTATGGCGCAGTCCAGACCGCGTCACCCCTTTAAATTTTTTTATTAAATTACTGCAAAGCGTGAAAGCGAAAAGAAAAGCGTGAGCGAGAGTTTGACCAGTACAGTTAAAACCACAAAGTATTTCTGTACAGTAATAACCACAAAGTATTTATTGTCGTTCTCTTTTTAAAGAGTGGTCAATTTTGTAAGGTTATGGCGCAGTCCAGGTCCATAGGGCAATGTTGAAACAGTTCAAAAACGATGAATGTTTTACCAAAAAGATTTTGACAGTCATTTTCGATGCACTAGTGTGTAACCCCCTAAAATCGTCTAAAATTGATTTTGAGCTAGGGATCGTTTTTTATTATTTTTATTAAAACTTTTAACATAAAATTTACATTTTTAAATATCCAGTGTCCCCGCGGCATCGAGTACAGGGACCAAGCTACCGTTGGTTAGGGCTCCAGAGCAGTGGCTTATCTACATTGTGTGGCACTCGGTGTGGAAAATGGTGGTGTCACCCCATCGAAAGTTATAAGCAATATAATATGATAAATGATAAACATCGTGGGAATAATTATATTTAAATTACTAAACAATTATCAAAACACAATAAAAGTAAAAGTGTTTTTTTTCATAAAAAAAATCATTCATTACGATTTTCAATTGTATGTATTGAGTCATTTTTAAATTTAAATATTATGTGTTTAACCGTTATTTTCATACATTTTGTAATTATATATAATAAAAACGCTACTCAGTTTTAACAAAAGCTGCTAATATTCAATATGCAAAAGTTATGTAATAATTTAAATTTGAGGTACATACTGAAAACTGCTAGTGGCAAAAAAAAGAAGAACAAAGGGATTACTTTATTAGAAAGGAATCTTTCGATTACGGATAGCACGACGATTATAAAACAATATAATAGAGATCTATATTTTCTGCTTATAAAAACTTTAATTTGATGTTTCTGGCACTCGGCAGCCGCTGCCGCGGCCCACTCGCTCTCTCACCAAACCAAATCGATTTGTGGAAATAGATACTTATGTACATGTACTTTATTTCTGTGAACTATTTCCACAACTTGTCAGGTGATAAAGATTCCACGGACATCAGTTTTCATGGACACTACAACATTTTGTCCGTGGCGTATGACAAATTACCGCGGCAAATTGTTATGCTGCGGCCATTTGTAAATGGCGGTAAATAATGTCCAGTAGTGCTATACAACGCCAGTGGCGGATCCAGGAATGTTATTTGTCGTTTGAGGGGGGAGGGGTAGTTTGATCCAGATAGGGCCGTTGTGGCACCACTGACACGAATCAAATGCCCTTTTAGGGTTCCGTAACAAAAATAGCAAAAACGGAACCTTTAAATAGTTCCATCATGTCCATCTGTGTGTCTGTCGGTCCACCCGTATGTTACAGGCATTTTCTTCAAAGACTTCACATTGAATATTATTGATTAAATTTGGTGAAAACGTGTCTTGTAGTAGCCGCTACTTAGATTGATAGCAAAATAATAAAACATATTTTTAGAGTGGGGGGAGGGGGGCATTTCATGCACGTAACAGAAGCTGATTTTTGTCATTCGACCGGTCTTCTAAAAACATTTCAAAGTTTCTAATAAACTTTTTTATTTATCTAAAAAACCAGCCAAGTGCGAGTCGGACTCCCGCACGAAGGGTTCCTTACCATTATCTATAAATTTATGGGGTGGTAAATATTTATTTTATTCTGTTTTTAGTATTTGACGTTATTACGATAACAGAAATACATAATCTGAGAAATTTTTAACTTTCTAGCTATCGCGTTTCATGAGATACAGTATATATATAATATCGAGCAAAAATCGGCAAAAAACACGTTTTTGTATGGGTTATAGTTTTTATTTGTATTTATACTATTTGTTGTTATAGCGGCAACATAGATCTGTTAAAATTTTAGACGGACAGCAAAGTCTTAGTAATAGGGCCCCATTTTACCCTTTGGGTACGGAACCCTAAAAACTAAATAAGTGAATATTTCTGGAATTCAGCGCTCCGAAAGTTGCATAAATTGTATCTTATCTTTTGAACCGTGTGACCAAAAAATATTTAAAAAATCAGAAAGGTAGCGCATAATAAATACTAAACTAAAATTATTTCGGACATGATCGGATATATCGTCATAGAGATATTGCCGAAAAACTGCGTTTCTCAACAAAAAGGTGTAAATGCCAATAACATAAGCTCTTCTGCTGGTGCAATTCTCAAATTGTTTTTTTTCATACGGCAACGCTCCAGAACCGTTGGTCCGACATGATCTCCGGCTTTATTTTAGGTTAGATTTCTGTATTTTTCATATAGGTACCCTGACACTCAAAAATAGGTTTTAGATCATTTGTGCCCAAGAACTCAGATGCCCCAGGAGCCGCCACTGGCCGATGCCGTTTGTAAAAACGCCGTGTTATGTTAATTATCAAATAATTACCTTCGACATATGTTTTAGTTTAAATTACTCGACTATTTTAAACTTGAAAATCGATACGATGTAATCGATTTGTGCAATCGATTATTTTAATGTGAAGTTGAAATGTTGAATACGTGACGTGTTTTTTGTACATAATCGGTATTTCACAACTCTGCGATTATAGCGAAGTTATTTACGAAGTTCACCATAATTTAATTAATTCTTGTGTATACTCAATACAAAAGTAATTAAGCTTGTAAGGACGTACTGAATTAAAGCGTTTAATATTTTATAGACAGCTTTGCGGCTCCTTCTACCAACATGAGTGGTGTACAAACAGGTATGTAAAAGTTCTGTTGCTGATTGTTTTTGTTTGTCCGTTTTTATATTTTTTTTATTTTCACAAATCATGCATTACATAGGAGTTCACAGGACATTACAATTTGATAGGTACCTAATTACGCATACCATGCAAATTGTAGATGGAGTCATAATGATTTTAAATACCTTCCTACGTTTAAAATCATCTATCTACGTTCTTTAAATTAAGTGTATTCCTGCGCTTGTTATTATGTGGATTCGTTGACCCAAGTAATTGTAATTCACAGTGCCAAGGTCTGTTGGGACTGTAATAAGGACTTTCCAATAAGAATTTATTTTTTTAGTAGCTCTTCTAATCATACAATGGATGCTTACTGCATCCAGCTTCGTAAGGAATTCGTTAATAAGGTATAGTCTGAATCTCAATAGGTATTTTTTTTACAAAAAGTGAAAACTTGCCTTTTTGAAAAATATTCCCAGTTATTGTTTATGAGCTGAAATTGCTTGTATAACTACTGATTCTGGTGTATTCTGTAATGCACAGTTCAAAAAAAATATGTTCTTTATTATTTCACATCAAACAGATTTTTTTTATTTCCAATTACACAATAAGCTACTAAATCCTGTGTATGTTAAGTATCACTCTCAAGGATTTATAAGGTTTGGGGTTCACTGGACAATATGTGGTTCTAAGACAGTACTGTTGTTCATCAAAATTTATATTTTGATGAGCCCTTCCCTAAATCGTCAGGTAAGGACTATTTGTGCTGTTTAGTGGTTACCATACTAAACCTACCCTTGGGAGGTCAAACCCTAAGTAGTAGTAAAACCCATAGATGACCTATGCATATAATTTGTGTGCATATAATGAATATAATCATAACCTATGCTTATAATGTTCAAGCATTATGTTTTTAAATTTAGAAACTGGAAATGTTAAAAAGATATATTTTTATGCACTGTTAACATTTTCCTTTTGTTTATATTCTATACATAATTATATTCTCACTTAATGTTATTTATAACATGTATGTATATGTGATTCAATATTTGTGACTCATATACTAAACTACAATTGATATGAGTCAACATAATCAATAACAATATGTGCAATACTAGATATGTACTTGACAGTAAGCATTTCTCTTATGGATATATCACTCATCAACTTATCACTGCACATTCTTTTAACATGTACACTGTTTTATTGGTTGAGTCAATCCTCTCTTTTATTCAACGGAGGGAACCCAGGGAGGGTTCCCTCCGATGAATAATTCTAGATATGCATATATCACTGCTTACCCAAGCTGATAAATCCATTTGATTCACTATTTATTGAATATTTTGATATTGTGACTAACCTAACCTAACAGTTAATTATGAAAACATTAACCCACTTATTTATTAAAATATAATTACTCACAAGACTTGAGTATTGTTAATTAATATAGGCATTATTTAAAATTAGTACCTATAATAAAATGATTTTTACTAGTTGCCCAGTTGAAAATACAGCATTGGGCATGTATCTGGCATATGCTGATCTGAATAGAAATGTTACACCACAATTGGGTATTTGACTACCACTAAATAAAATATTTTATACTAACCATGTAAAAAAGTCAATGAGTGTTCTAAAAAAATTGTTTGATCTATAATTTAAGGTGTTTATTAATTTTTAAACATAAAAAGAAACACTAAAAGTAAATGATTTGACCATAGAGAATGTGACGTCACATGCTAGCATTCCATACAAATTTGTACGGAGCGGATCGTTTATGATGTTTCTTAAAAAGAGGCTGATTTGACTTCAGTCAAATACCCTATTGCTGTTTAGGTTTTGATTTTACTTTTTCCTTTGACATGACATGTCCTAGGTTCAAGAACCAACAATTCAACAAGACAGAAGAACCACTGTTTGCAACTTCTCTCAAGTCCATATGGGAGGCCTATGTCCCATGATGATTGATTTTAACAAGCTTTTGTAATCACATTAAAAAGGGGTTATAATTGAAATAAACTTCCTGGGGCACTAGTAGCTTTTCAGTGAATACCACTTTAAGAATTGCTGGTGTAAGGCATTGAAATCAATTATTATGCTGTTGGGGTATTTTTAAGGAAAAAATGGAATGCTTATAGGATCACTTTGTTGTCTGCCCGTCTGTCTATAGACCCTTCATCTCGGTGACTCGTATTGAGTTGAAATTAAAACCATATACTCAGATCTACAGTCCCTTGAAGCTGTAAAAAAATCAAACTACCAAGTTAAAATTTTAAAAAAGATACAGCCGTTTATGCTCTAACAAAAACATGTATTTCGAGACTCGATTCCTGAACTATTTACAAATAATACATATGTACCTAGGTTCCGTAGCATAAATGGCAATATTGGAACCACTTTTAGTTTTGTTATATAAGTCTATCTGCCTGTCCACCTGTGTGTCACCAGCATTTTACTCAAAAACTACATGTACACAAAGTATATGGATGAAATTTGGAGTATAGGTGTCTTGTATAAGCTGCTACTTGGTTCAATAATTAAATAATAATAAAAACAGTGTAACAGAAGCGGAAAAAAACTTCAGATAACTATGTGTGGCACGTCATTCGATAGGTCTTATAAAAACATTTAAAGGTTTTTAGTAAACTTTTTTGATTTAGTGAATATTTTCGGAAATAATCGCGTCGAAAGTGGCAAAAATCGTGTCCCCCCCTTTATCTTTTAAACCGTATGACCAAAAAAATATGAAAAAAATACAAAGGTGACGCTTAATAAAAACTATTCGTCTTTAAGTTATTGCCGAAATGACGCTTCTCAGCAAAAGGACCTAAGTACCATAAAGATACGCTCTTTATGGTAATAAGGTCACTTTTTCAGATCGTATTGTTGCATATGTAATGCATTCCTTTGTGCTACAGCTGCAGAACCCTGCACTAAGCATGATCCGACATGCTTTTGCCCAGTTTTTAGGGTTCCGTAGCCAAAATGGCAAAAACGGAACCCTTATAGTTTCATCATGTCGGTCTGTCTGTCTGTCCTTCCGCATATCACAGGCATTTTACTCAAAGACTACTCAATGAATATTGATGTAATTTAGTGCAAAGGTGTGTTGTAGTTGCCGCTACTTAGTTTCATAGGTAAATGATAAAAATAAATATTTTTAGGGGGCACTCCATGCATGTAACAGAAGCTGAAAAATTTTTTTTCGTCAAACTTCAACATGTGACACGTAATTCGATAGTTCTTTCAAAAATATTTTATCTAAGGTTTTCATTATGTACCTAAATATTTATGAAAAAAATCGCCTCGAAAGTTGTAATTGTGGGGGGACACAATTCCCCTAACTTTTGAATCGTGTGACCAAAAATTAATACATACATTTAACTTAAATTATTTCAGACATGATCGGATATACTGTCATTAAGTTATTGCTGAAAAACTGTGTTTCTTAACAAAAAGGCGTAAGTGCCATGAAGATACGCTCTTTTGCTGATGAACCCTACACTGAGCATGGTCCGACATATTCTTGTCCGTTTTTTTAATGCTCGGTATTTATTGCTCCATTCATGTCAGTTCTTTCAGGCTTTTGTAAGAAAAGTTAAGCTCAATGGCTCACCAATTAAATAAGTACCCATTAATTCTTTGTCATTCGTCTTTGTTCAATTTTAAAATTTTGGTAAAGTTATCTTGGTATTGTTATTTGTAAATCAAGTCATCTTTCCAGTTCTACTAGTCTGCTGTAGCGATTTTTCAATACCATTTAAAAATGAAATACTAGGTACTTTGTTAAAATTAAATAAGGAAACCAAAAATTGATACTGAAATACCTAAAAGTATACCACAGAAGATTTTTTATCTGAAACGAATTTATCCGTCTCTACCACCTGAGGTATGAGTCATTCGTCGTGCAATCCGTAGACTTTTTACTGTATTTCGACAAGAAACAAATGACGCAACACTTGTGGGTCAACATTTGCGCCGGCCTGCGTTCGCTCGCTCGCCTGCGGCACTGTCAATAAACTTTGTCGGCACAAGGTGAGCTCAATCTACATGATTTTGTTTTGTTCGTTGTTCAAAACTTGTTGCGTGGTCAGAGACCTTGGTTCGTGAATACCTACGACGAAATTTGAATCAGTAGATATATTCTGATTCCTTAGAAAGATTCACAATAACGATTTATGCGCGAATATTTTGAAGGTCAACATTTTAAGTTAAAACACCAACATCAGAGCTCGGTTATTGGTGAAAGTGGCGAACACGAGCAATAGAGCAACGGCGCGAAACGAACGCGGGCTGGCTCGTTTGGTGGGGCTTGACGTGGCGGAAGAAACTGACATCATTGCGCGCCGCTGGTGCACGTACTCATGTCTCTCGTGTCAAACGTGTTTATTGCGAAAAACGCAATGTTTATAAAGTGATAGTAATTTTTTAGTTGATTATAATGTAGAATTTCAAATAATATATAGTGATCTCGACTTTATAGCTAACGCGCAATCTCCTACGTGATATAAAGACACTGGATTCGAATTACTTACATGATTGTATAGATACAAAATATGCTTAATTGTCGTGGAAGACGGTGCAGATAGTATGGCAAGCGATGGACCGCCGAAAGGCGGCATGGAGCCGACGAGTTTGGAGTACATGGAGGATCCCTACTTTATGCCACCAGACGACGACTCTACACCAAGTTTCGACGTGGCTGTTGAAGAACTAGACGAATTAGAAGAGTTACCGAGTTGGCCGCCTAACGACCCTGACGCTGACTGGCGCATGTTGCCCGACCTTGCCGAATCCGCCCTTTGCATCGAAACAGAATTCTATGTGGATAACCGCCGTCGGCGTTTGCGAATATTTAGAAGAAAGATGCGAGAAGTACGAGTTACTTTTCAAGACTTATCGAAGCCTTATCTTGCCAAGATGTCCAGTCATACAAATTACAAGAAATTTCTGGGTATCGCAGTTGGAGGTTAGTTTGTAATGAACAAGTTGTTCAATCAAGAACATTGTTGACGTATTGTGAAAGTGAAGTTTGACAGCTAATAGATGTTAACATCGTCATTCCTAAAGTTTCGTGAACTGTCTCCTCGCATGTACCTACCGAATATGAAGCGGCTAGCAGTAATGGAGACGGACAGGCGAACGTTTATGGTACAGTTGTAACAGCTTACTGCAGTAAATAAACCAGTAATCACAACAATAACTGAGCTATCTATTGTCAATAAAATCGAGAAGATGACTAACATAATAAGCACTAAATACTTAATTAAGATAAGGAAGGTAGGAACTGGACTAATGCTACGATTATGAAACCTTAAACTGCGAATATTTATTAATCCAGGTCGTTGGTCAGTAACTATCTAATTAATATGTCTGTGTGCTCTCGGTGGCATAACAAACTGTGCTTATTGTTAATGTATTACTTAACAAATATTACTGCTAAGAGTTAAGAATATTTTTTGTACAGAAAGTGTTCTCGTGTTCGCAAGTGATTATGAAATATTCCTAGACCAAATTACTTAATCCAAAATATAAAATATATTATAAGCTTATTTCAGACTTCCGTGCCGTACATCTATCCTAAGTTTGAATAGTCCTAACGCCATAGGTTCCTAGTACCCTAGGCCGGTAGTATTTTTTTATTTAAGAAGTAAAACAAAACAAATGTAAGCTTAAATGTAATTGCTTACTGCATGCTGTAGTGTGTTAAGGTTATATATGGGCCTTTAGCACCATTATATAGGCTTTCCCGCCATTGTATTTTCAAAGATTTCTTTTCGAATTAGACCGTCAGGTGACAGGATACCAGAAAATCTTATTGAAATCACGCTACTAGCCAGATTGCGAAGATTAAAAGGGTGGGAGCAGGGGCCTAGCTTGCCTCAGGGCCCTGTTACCCTAATTTGAGTCGCTCGCACAAATTTACTATTGACTCGGGGAGGGGACACTTCTCTTGGGCTCCTGTAGCCTGGGCCCCTCGCATCGATGCTAATATCATAAAGCTGAAGAGTTTGTTTGTTTATTTGAGCGCGATAATCTCGGGAACTACAGGTCTGAATTGAAAAAATATTTTACTGTTGTATAGCCCATTTATCGAGGAAGTCTATAGGCTATATAACATCACACTGCGACCAATACGAGCTGGAACAGCAATGAAAAATATTCGAAAAACGGGGGAAAATGACGCAGACGAAGTTGCGCGGGTCAGCTACGACCCTAGGTGGGTAGTAAATCGTTAATTCTTATGTTTTCCTAGAAAATCCTAGTGAGCTACAGCCAGAAACGTTGCGTTGGTGAGATTCAGACGTGTTGCTAGAAAACTGTACTTAACGGTAATTTTAGCCATAAAATTATAATGTACCTACATACGCAACGTTTGAGCACATACGGAAATTAAAATATTCAGCACTCTTAGTAACGCTTCTGTATTTCATAAATATTACTTACTATATATTCATTTTTTTATTTTACGTCTGACCCCGTTTCATATTTCGTTTATAATGGTAACACCAGTCGTAGTGTTATTTTGTGTTGTCGTGTCGTGTCCATATGTATTAATTGGTTACCCGCGCAACTTCGTTTGCATCAATTTTTCCCGTATTTGCAACATTTGTCATTGATGCTTCGCTCGTGATGTTATATAGGTAGCCTTACTCGATAAATGGGCTGTCCAACTCCAAGATTTTTCAATTCGAACCAGGTACTCCTGAGATTTTTGTGGTCAACCAAACAAACAAACTCTTTAGCTTTATAATATTAGAATAGATAAACGGGCTAAGCCGTTATATTATATTATTCATGTAAGTTATTTATTGAAAAAACAGTTTTTAAAACACTGAAGTTAGATTATGTATTATAATTAATAATGTTGCGCACGACTACTTTCGTAGGCATTTCCTATTTTAGAGTATAATCTTGATACAAATTTTAGAACGTAAGATAATACGGTCATGTAGTTTCTAAAAAAACCGGGCAAGAGCATGTCGGACCATGCTCAAGATAGGGTTCAGCAGCCGTTATTAAAAATAAATGCACTGCATATAAAAATCTATTTCAATAATTGCATCAGCAGAAGAGCGTTCGTTCATGGCACACATTTTAGCTTCTTTGACATTTATTATATTATTTAGCTATCAAACTAAGTAGCGGCTACTACAAGACACCTTTTCGCCAAATTTAATCAATAATCATTGTATAGTTTTTGAGTAAAATGCCTGTGACATATGGACGGACAGATAAACAGGCGGACATGACGAAACTATAAGGGTTTCGTTTTTGCCATTTTGACTACAGAACCCTTGAAACGTTTACCTACGTACAAAATATAATGAACTTGCAAGTATTTTATTGAATGAAGATAACATTTCTGAATTCGACTTCAAGTAAATACGGAACGTGATGGTTTAAATGATACACATGTTATGGTTATGCACACAGTCATAACTTTCTAGTGCGGTCACATTTCAATAGATAATATCAAAAAGAACCAAACTTTTTTTGCCTGATATGGGTTAAATTCAGAAGGCAAATAATTCTTCTTTTTAACTAAGTAGATCGCGCTAACTCTGCAAACAATAAATAACTACTAGTACTTGATGTCCGCAAACCCAGTTTTTGATTAAACCATATCAGATAATATCACTGTTCTGTTAGCATTAGCACGTCTTCACAACTAGTTGTGCTTGTAAGTCTTCAGTTTAACGAGTTCGTCTGACCATTAGCAACAGTTTACCAACTTACTATCCTCTTACAAATTGTTGATAACCCACCTATGAGGCATCACATCATTATAGCGTTATTAAACTTGTTTTGGCTTCAAAAACAAAACTGACTCACAGTATTGAAATTGAAAAACAAAGAATAATTAGGCAAAACTTTTAAAACAATCTTAATCATATCATATGAATAAGATTTTAAAAATACTTGCCGGCTCCAGCTTATTAATACTTGCCGGTCAGCCGCTGAGCGATGCGCTTTTTCTCCGTCACCCTTATTTCATTGAATCTTCTCTAGGTGCAAGAGATTTCTCAAGTAGAGCTCTTCAATATGAGAGCAGAAACTCTATGTAGTCCTGTTTGGTTTGTTAAAAGTACGTATCCTAATATTATTTAATATCAAATTCGTGTAGGTAGTCGTATCGCTACAGGACGTTTAATAGAGATATCGACCATAATAATCCATTTGTAACTGCTAAAAGTACGGAGCCAATGAACATTTTAAATGATAAAATCATTTGCTTCGCGAGCGACACTTTGTCCATTACGTTATTGTAATGCTTTTTATACGGGTTAAAAACTTCCTCAAAAATAGTTGCGCAAATTAGATTGCAGTCACTACGGTCTGATGTTAGCAATTGCTCAATTTGAAATGTATGTGCTATGCGCCAAGTGTAGATAGGTATATATAATTATTTTATTGTATTGCATAATCCATACTTTCTCCTGACAAATTAGACAGACGTATATACGTGGACCATGGTACCTACATTATACCTACGTCTGTATCGTTTGTTTTTATAAGTAGGTATATTCTGTACATTCGTGTAATTCTATCAGGCTTTGTCACTGACAATGACTTGGGTGGAACCTAAACGCTTTGGTGAAAATAATTTCTTAATATGGGGTAGGTAGATCTTAGCTAAATGCCGCTTAGGTGACCTTAAATTGCTAGTGATAATCGACCTTTGATACGCCACGCCTATTGATCCCAAAACAGAAGTAAGTTCTAAAACTAAGTACGTTATTTATTTTGGTAGCTGAGGAAGCAATGGTGGGTGCCGGTGCAGGCGACGTGCACACTCCCGACGAGCTGGCGGGGCTGACGCCCGAACAGGCCGAGCAACTTCGCGCCGAGTGGAGCCGCGAACTTGCGCACGTTGAAGACGAGATCGCTACACTTCGCACTGTATTGCAAAGCAAGGTTATACACCTGAATTTAATAAAATAAAAGCAATTTAAAAATTTAAGAATTTTAAAGATTTATGAATATTCTATGTTATTGAAAATCTGCTCTATTAATTCGAATACGTAGACATTATTTGCTGTCCTATTTAGACAGTTGTTAAAGTCATTTTCTATTTATACAAATAATGATATAAAATATTGCCAAACATCAACATCAGGAAAATATGTTCATGGTTAAAAATCAACAGTATAATCAAATTGTAAGCGACGGCTATGTTCGTGCTTCGTGATCACTGGCTTGGATAATGCGGACGGATAGACGGATAACACGCTCCGTGTTATGATAGAATACATTTTTTTACACTCTTAGAGAGAACGTAATGGACTCATTTATCTTATCTCAACGACAACATGGTTAAAAAGACGTCCGCCCATAGAGATAAACGGAAATAGAAAATTTATTGCACAAGTCAAAATAATAGTGTTATTGCTCCTGCACTTTGCACATTGTTATGCATTTGAGAATGTGTTAAAATTATGTAGGTGTCTTTTTGTTAAATCAAGATAACGATTGTTTGAAACTGAAAGCCGCGTGGCAATAATTGTTAACAAATACATATTTGCGTGAAATAAAATAGTGTATCCTTTTTTATGCTTTCAGATCCGTCAAAGCTCCGAATTAAAACGAAAACTTGGCATAACTGTATGGAAGGAAATTACTGAAGATGTTAATCAGGGTTTAAAAAATGTTAAAGAAAGCCAAGTGTGAGTATCAATCGACAGATCATTCATTGCATTTGTATTGAATACATTTTTCATACAATTCAGTTTTTGATCGTCTTCTCGAGGGTTAGAACATCTCATAATATCGGTAGTGGTGACTGGATTAGCTTATTGTTATTTGCTTCAGCTTGTCAAATCTGCAAGGTGGCGTTTATTAGTTTTTTTTTTTATTTTACGTTTGGTTTGTTGTACTACAGCTATCAATCTATAGAAAATCGCGTGGCTGCGCTTACACAGGCTGTGACTGAAGCACCAATGTAAGTAAACGTAAGCATTTGTATCATAATGACACTTTGAACGGCACCAGAAAGTGGTTTGACAATAGATTGACTAACACGCATGCTTTCATTTACACATTAGTAACTGTCTTTGTAGATAATGTAGTTGGACTTGTATTTTATTTATTATTGTATTTAGACGAGATACCTACTGGTACACCTACAGAAGCGACTTTGGAAGTAAATTAGTTCTAACCCGAAAGAGAAAGCTCTTTGTTTCTTCCTTGTATTGGAAACATCATTTATTATTTTTTTATTTCATTTGTCATAATGTTGTTTTTTTCTCAGTAATTCATTCGGTCATTCATTTTTGTTGCCATGTAACCAAATGTTAATACGTATATATGCTATTAATGCTGATTTAGAATTTAAAAGCATAATTCAAAAGCAAAACATATTTTTCATTATTCTATAATGTTGAGGATATTATTTTAATTATTTATACATACTTAACTACATAATAAATGCTACTCGTATCTTTGCCTCATCCGTATTTTTGCTGGTTTTTGGATAATCACGTGAATAAAATGTTGAACAAAATAATAACAATAAAGATATTATAAATCTGCAAAGCAACAAAGTAATAAAAAGAGAAATACGTAGTAGTGTTTACGTACTGAATATGTAGGTAAGTAGGTATACACTATGCTATTTGCGAGCCTTACGTCTAACATTGGGCTACCGCCGCCGCTTAAACTCATAAATATATCGATTTTAGACTTAATTCCATTCCATTGGAGCATGAAGTAGATACCTAACATAATAAGTAATACGTGTTACACTATTTCTCGCACCGTACAAAACCAAGTCAATCTTATAGACGTGACTATTATCCGTCCAATTTCAAAACCCCAGCAGATTTTTTGCTCTTACTTTTCCAATTACAAGCTGTAATGTAGATCGACAGGTTGTTATGTATTATCGACTTTTTTAAATACTTACTTTGCTTTTTTATGCATCCATAGATACCAAAAAACTGAATCTGTGATAAAATCGACTGCCGAGAAGACAACTTCTATACTCGGCGGGATTACCGCCGGTGTGTCGACCAAAATCGGACAGATGCGGAACTCTGACTCATTCCGGTCCATCGAGGAGCGCGTCGGCAGTGCTTATGAAAATGTTAAGGTACAGCAAATGCTTACAATATATTATGTACCTTCTATGGTAGCCTAAGACATTTTCGAGGTCGAGAGAAGACCAATTACTAAAACAAATGCTCTGAAAAAGTATCGTCCG
This sequence comes from Herminia tarsipennalis, assembly GCA_945859575.2. Taxonomy (NCBI): domain Eukaryota; kingdom Metazoa; phylum Arthropoda; class Insecta; order Lepidoptera; family Erebidae; genus Herminia; species Herminia tarsipennalis. The sequence continues at coordinate 12,419,672 of OX243836.2, read as the reverse complement.
CAATATAACGTGATTTTATGAAAATATGATCACCAAAAGGATGATTTAGATGACCATATATTCATAAAAAACACGTACTGTTTATGGGAGTTATGGCGTATTTTTATCTATACTATAATATTGTAAAGAGGAAAGATTTAACAATCAAATATTTCCTCTTTATAATATTATAGTATAGATGTTTGTATTGAATAGGCTCCGAAACTACTGGACGGATTTGAAAAATTCTTACATCGTGTGTGTGTGAAGCTACACTAACCTCGGGTGACATAGGCTATTTTTTATTCCTGGATTTCTACGGGAACGGGAACTACGCGGGTGAAACCGCGAGGCGTCCGCTAGTGTTTCATAAAAATATATGACAACTGGTCATATTGAGAAAAGATAAATACTAAACACGAGATTAGATACATGGTAAACATTCTCGTAAGAGTCCAAAATTTGACACTAGTAGGGTAGGTCCATGCTAGCATCCACATAATATAAATAATTATCGAATAATATTATGACATCGTATATTGCGTGCAGCATATATGTGTACATAACAGAAAATTATGCATGACCAAAGATTGTTAATTATAAAGCATCATTTTTTCTTTTAAATTCCACATAACTTTACTTCAATTGGACTGTTAACGTTTATACTGACTCCGATCACTATCGTGCTATGACACAATCGTATAATTTGTTGGAACATTTAGGTAAGTCACTTGTCCCATCAACGGCGAGTAAGCGAGCAGCTATAAACGAATTTCTCGCACAAGAGACAAATGGGCCAAGAAATTCAATACAATAGGTACAAGATTTTCGGTACACAATTTAACCGTCTCGCACGTGTCCCCCCCCTGGATCCGCCTATGGATCTCGTGTAAACAAAGGAGATACATATATTAAATAGTTGATCGCTGAATGTTCACACTGCCGGCCGGCGAAAACTCGCGCTATACTGTATCTTTTTTGTTAACACGCGATCTACATATATTGTACGTTTCTTGAGCGAGAAAATAGTTGATAGTTGATCGCTACTCGCCGGCGCCGGCGGTGGGACAAATGCCTTAACTTGTGTAAAGTATCAATAGTGACAAAAAATGTCGAATGAAATTGGATATCAGTGTTTAGATAACATTTCTGATAAAGTAATAGACTTACGGGCGGAACTCGTCTTTTAATAATAACTAAGTCTTCCAAGATAAGATATTCATGATTTCATACAAACTAACTAAATAGGTCTGACTAGACGGCCTATCTTTAACAGTTTTATCATAACACATAAAGTAGACACCAAAATTATGTAAAATAAAATAGCCATTTAGAAAATGTTAACTGTAGCCTATAAAACTGTAACTGTAGACGTTAGCGACAACAAAACTAAACTGCAATACTAGCCTTCGAATGACAATATGAGATTTAATGATTTCTTCAGTTAATTTGCGATCAAATATTCCACCGATAGTCTAATATTGAAACCGTATTACTTTGTACCAAATTCAAATATATCAGTCAGGTGGGAGTTCGTGGCAGGCATTGTAATCTGAGATCTCTTGATTGTAGTCTGAGTGTGCTATGTTAATAATAATACTACTCTGTCAAGAAAGCCCCGGTACGTTTGATTGTTCGTATGATCGTTATCAACTATACAAAAAAATATTAATTATTTATCCAAATTTATTGGAGCGCCTTCAACGTATACTCCTTCAGAAACGATACACTAACGCCAACGAAAAATCCAATCATCAAAACATTTTTTAAACGTTTTCCGGAATTAAGTTCAGTTCTCGCCGCGAATTCTCCTTTGTCTCCTACCGAATGAAAACGGGTGCCCCGAAGTGGTAATTTAAGTTTAGGAAAAGAAAACTTTCGGCTGGAGGTATATCTGATGAATAATGTGATTGCTTGATGGTATTTGTTAAATTTTTGGTCAAAAATTAGTTCACAATGATGGCCTTGACCGCATTAACGTGATGTAAAATCCAAGAATTTTCTTTCCACAAATAACATAATAGCAATATCTTAACACTCAAATAATATTCTTTACTTACCGTTAACGTTACTTTACCTTACGGCAAGATTTCCGAGTGCACAACACCGCGACAGTTTAAGAAAACAGTCAACATGACTTTGACTTTTGATCGACTTCGTGATTTTTTTTTCGGTTTCGGTTCAGTTGGAAGGCGCCACTCCGAATCTTGTTGACTAGTTTGCATGTCAAATTCTTAAACCTATGTCTTGTCACCAGTAATTTGTCAACAGTTCCGAACGCTGAATGTGACTGATCGGTCAGCGTCACTTGAAAATGTTACATTTAATTACATACAGCGTCAATTAGTCAGCGCCGACGATCAGCGTGAGAGGAAAACCAGCTTAACAATTAATCAATCAATCAGCTTGTATCGGTCCACTGTTGGACACAGGCCTCTCCTAGTTTACGCCACAACATCCGGTTCTCCGCCTTCCGGATCCAATTAATTCCAGTGACCTTTAGGTCGTCGGTCCATCTGGCTGGGGGTCGTCCTTACCTTACGTTTACCGAGTCGCGGGCTCTAATCTCCACTCTAGGACTCGTTTGCCACTTTAGCGTGCTTAACCTGCGTGCTATGTCGGTAGCATGTCTTAGCGAGTCCTCAGCGACTCTGATGCGATTGAGTTTTTGGAGAAAATTCAGGTCTTTTGGAACTAGCCGAGCGGCAATATGATGAAACATATTGCCGCTCGGCTAGTTCCCCAATTGATTATTTACAAACTGGAATAAGAATTTTCAGTCGCTATTTCCTTCACTTAGCGATGTTAACTTCAGTTGAAGACATTGATAATCTATCAAACAACAGCACTGTATTAAATCTAAATAACAGATTTTTTATAATAATTTTCCAATTTAACAAAAAAAAATAATTTCTAACTATAAACTAATTATACATTCCCGATACTTTTATGACTGAATGTATATTTGTGTGATGCCGTTTCAGGGTAAAGTATCGTCTAGATCAAATTCAACGCAGAGCTTCGACGAGGCGCTCCGCGACGCGAGCCGCGCGGCCAGCGGCGCCACGTCGCCCAGCATCCCCGAGAACAAGCCTCTCTCCTAAGCGACCGCAGCCCCGCCGCCCGCGCCCGCACCACACACCCGCACCACTAAATACATAGCTACAGGCCATAGACATAACGTCGCTTAAGTTCTAACATCACGTAAGTCTAAAATACAAACTTTACAGTAGAGTGAAAAACCCGCATTTTTGTGTGTATTTCAAATTTCTATTGGACGTTGCTCGTTCCTGATTAGCTGAAATAATGCGACTTCCATCTTCCTTTATCTAGCAAATGGCATGATAGGGTCAAAACCGCTAGAAAATGACTTACGTGGTGATAGAACTTAAAAGACGATAAGAGAATGGTATGAAGTAAATCCAGACTGCAAAGCGTGAGAGACGAAAAAATCTTGCAGCGAGTAGTCGTCTCTTTCTAAAAATCTGAATGGTTTACGTCGTAGGTTTTCACGAGCGAAGTGATTATAGACCTATAGTGAAGACGGGTATTCGTCGCACAGTCCCGTTGTCTCTTACTAGAGACTAAACAATTTTGTAAGGCTGTTGCTCAGTCCATTTTCTATGTCTATGTTACCGGCCAACACGTTCACGCACATAAATGCGCACGTCCGTACGTGGTCATTATGCCTTCTCCGTTGACACTCGACTGAGATCTCTCTACGTGCGCATCTGTGTTCGTAAACCTGTTCTAGCTCGTTGTAGAGAGCCGGTCTCCTGTACCTATGTATTTCGTGGCCGCATTAAACGTTCAACAATATCATCACAGTCGGGGTTGATCTGTAAACCTGGTATCATCGATTCGCCGAACTCTCGGCACCATTGGCACTAACGAATTCATATGACAACTATTGCATTAAGAATTTGTAATGCACTTTTATTTGATATAAACACCATTTTATATGTGCTACTAGATAGTATTTTAAATTGTGTACTTATATTAAAATGTTAATGTATTGCCTTGTAAACTGTGTAGGGCGGAGATACTGATTTCTTCATGTGTGTTATTGAAGAATTATTCATTATCGTATTATTTTAGAATTAGAATCGAAGTTGTCATCGAGTAATCCAAGAGTCTGGTCTCGTCAGTCCAGTTCGTGCATAACTGCTGATCGACAAGATGCCGGGTTGTATTCCCTGGTCGGGCAGAGCTATAGGGCTTTACTGCAGCAAACTACTCTGATGAGTACTTTGTGTTTGTAAAGCCCTATAGCTCTGCTGATGCAAAGCCTGGGACAGTGTCAAAAAGATGTACTAGGGTGTACACCAGTGCTAGACTGGGAAGAGATCGGTGTGCGTTCATGACACGGTCGAGATATACCATCAGAAACCCATAAGATGAAAAGATGGTAAATAGTTATTAATAATGGTTAGCATCGTGTGTATTACATATTGTATCGTGTTGCCCATTCGTTGTAATTTGCGGCGTGGTCGTATTCATTTAATTATGAGACTGTTGGTCGAATGCTTCATATACCTTGTTTCTTTTATTAGTGTCTTATATTATTGCATTCCAAACATGTTAACCGAATATACATTGTTTCAAAACTTTAAACTCGTTTTTATACTGAGTTCTTTAACATATTAAGGACTTAAAATATGGAAATGTTATCAATGTTAACACACAAATTTGTAAATCCTTGTTACATGTTTATCAAATAACTGTAAGACACAATAACTTGCCGATGCCTGTTAGGTCCATTATTATTATAAAAATGATATTTTTGTAAGATGCTTAGCTTTCCTTACTTATAAAAAAATCAACTATTTACAATACCTTAAAGACGGTAAATAAAATTTATGTATTGATTTGCCTATTATTATTTATAGATTGTCCTCTATACATAACTAAGTTGATCCATGACTAGGTTATTATCAATATATGTTCGTAAACTTGTTTGTACACATCATAACGCCCGTGGTCACGGGTAGACAGTCAGACAGTCTACCCGTGACCACGGCCATATTGCAATACGGTCGAAACGTCGGGCAATAAAGGTATTTAGCCTTAAAATAAAATATTTACGCAATTAAGACCCGTAGCTTATAAAATTCTATAATAGGTTATTATCATAATAGTTAACATAAAAATGGCTGACATAGGACAGCACAGCTATTACTACCTTCAACTTGTTAGCAGCTTGCTTCGCCTTCACATTAAGGATATATAGGTAAAATGAAAAACAGATATTTAAGGGCTGACCATTTAATTACACAATTATAGTAAATATAACGCAGATTGAGCGCCTAGGTCACAATATTTAACAGACATTGCGACTATTATCGTAAGTTTCCAAGAGCGTGTATTACCCTGCACGAAGAAATTTGAATCTATTTTATATCATCTATGTAAATCGAGATCCTACACGGGAGTCACAGGATTAAAATAATGTTATCGAAATCATATGTGAATACAAGCGTGGTCCTTTTATAAAATAACTAACAACTAGATATGTTTTCAAAACAAACACAATTGGTGTTAACAATATAATAACTACTAAACTGATTTAATGCCAGCGATTATTCAAGAAGCACGAACTAAGAGGCCTTGACGCTAGATTATTCTTTGTCATGTCAATTTAAACTACAACTTTGCTCGTACTTCACTTAAATAACTAAATTGATATCAAAGACAAACAAATGATCTTAAAGAAATGTGTAGCAAAGAAATGACAAGTTCTTAAAACTAAAGGGCGGTGAAATAACTTTTACACTAACTGACACTTTTGGGCACGTTACTTATGAGACTAATGTTATATTGCGTAAACGAGCGTAGCTACATTGCATGACATACAGCTAAATAACAGCGTTTATTCTACTCTAATAAATACAACTATTATGAAGTTTAAAGTGCTTTTACTAGCAATATCGTTTGGCGAAGTACCAATGATAAAATACAAAGACTGCACGTTTAAATCTAATTCTTACAATAAATATGTTTTCTTATAAATAATTTAATTGTTTATTTTGTGCTAGCAAGTTATACAAATATCTAGAAGAATACATTTAAACAATCTGACGAGGAGCTATTAGATCCTAGGCTGACTATAAAAACATCTACTTATTCTATACATAGAATAAATGATTACAAACTGTACCGACATTAACGATGTAATCCATCACCCAATTTTACCCCAAGATGTGTTGACCTATGATTAGATACCTCTTTGTAAATATTTGTAGATTACGATCTACTAAAGGGCGTTATTTCATAGATATAGAGGATGCCAGTAATCAAAATTACCTAGCTTAGACAACTTTAAGTATAAACGTACTATTAAAATATCACTAGATGATTGGTGGACTGTTAGCATGTGTCAGTAAAGGAAAAACCGATGAACTTCTGGTGAGATTTAAACGACTACATAGAGATGCTCCAAATCCTATTTTAATACCAATTTTACCTTAATCATAAGTTAACATCACCAATCAATTTGCAGAAATCAGTGTTCAATAATGTAATTAAATAATGCGATAACATATTCAATTATCATGTAGGGTACTATTATAATGAACAGTAGCCAATCCTTATGTAACTAGATTCATTAGATCAGGATAGATAAGGACAGGTTACTAATTATTATCTGTTACCATATTATAAACAATGAAACCAATAAGAAAAACAGCGGTGATTGCACCCGCTACGGGCGTTTTACCTGTCACGCTAGGTTGTGCCCATATGCATTTATGACCCCGTACGTTTTACTTTCGTTTCATTTGAAGGCACGCGGACACAAACCAGTTTGATAGTAAAATGGCTCCCTAGAATACAGTTTAATTTGTCGAAATTACACTAAGACTTGGTGTTACTATTATATAAAACTATATAATATATCGAAATGCCATTATAAAAAATAACAAAATATATTTTTATTTACTTTAACGTTACTCTACAAACGCGCGTCTATGTTCTGTGGTTTCTACAAGTGCTGCGCTATCTAAGACACTATCTAAAGCCCCGATCGCCAGATCTGGTTGACATAATTTCTATTGCTTACGATTAATTGGAGATTGTGTTGCGGCGGATATTTTTGACGGACTTATAATACGAGTACCTAAGTACTAAGTTTCGGCCCTTATATATATTTTATGACATTTATTAGCCCCTTTATTTAAATACAAGTTTAAAAATTCCATTCGATTAAAATATTGCTGATTATACTTGGTCTTGCACGGCAGAAATTTAGTACTACAACAAATATTGAATTAAATCTAGACAGTTACACATATATCCACGTAACAGATTTTAAAATGCACTTACATCTAAAGATGAGGGTTCCCTTGTTTTTGATTATTATATTTTAATAATGTTATACCTTATAACAAAATAAAGACAATTTATCGTTTTATCTCAGCCCCTGTCTAAAGCTGCGATTAGTGGATTAAGAGTATAAAAGAAGGCCTTCAAACAGGTAACCTAATAGATAATTATTATTTTTAACCTATGCAGATGGTGACACCTAAAGTTCGAAAGAATTATAAAAAAAACAATGATTAATTCACAGCTGGATATTAAAAATTTGGACTTAACTGTCATAATCCTAAATATGTTACATACATATTTAGGTTAAATCTAAGTGTCTGAAGTTAAATCTAATTAAGTAACAAGAACAAACAACAAAACAGAAGATAAAATAAAAATATAAAGCTTTCTATTAAATAGGCAAATAGTGTGAAATTTCAATTACCTATTAATAATTATAAATAGATCGTTTGATCAGGCACTCATATCTAAACTGGTGCTCAAAGGCATAAATTCATAATATTGACTATAAGTATTAAAAGATGCTATCGCTGCAACAAAATAGGCTGCTACTTATACTAATTTACAGCGGGAATAAATATAATTGTCACCGATATGCATGTGATAAATTATCACATATATATTTAGTAATATCTTATCATATTAATAATGAACTGTTTGCAATTAAGGCGGTAAATGGCATCCATTGAAAAAGAATGCAAAAGTTTATCACTCACCTGCGGTTTATCAACCTGAACCTTTGCAACAGAAAAGGACACAACAATTAAATGTAAAATAAAATGTATAGACTCAACTCGGTCATTGTCAGGAGCTATTACGACTTAAGGTGAGTGATTAGCTTTCACAATGTTTTTGTTAATTGTTAACCAACTAAAATATTCTTAAATTATTTTAAGATACAACTACTATATATATACTAACGTAGTGCAAATCTGTTTTGTTTGTTCTTCAAAAATTGGAAACATCGTTTGTTATCTATATTTAATTATACTTACCTAAAATACCAAATGTCATTACCCCATACTTATGCACTTTATTTAATGGTCATATTGCTAACCAGTGTTCTAGGAGAATAGGTTTCTAAATACAATGAAAGACAAAGTCTAGATCAAGGAAAGATTAAAATTCAAGGGCTATTTAAAAATGGTAATTACTATATTTACAATTACAATTCTACGTTTGAAAATATTTTTATTTGGTTATTAAATGTAAAACTGGATGATCATTAAAATCCTACTCGTTTACTAAGCAATAAATAGCAAAACTTGAACACAAACGTGAAACAATACCTACAATCGAACGTCTTTTAAAAACATTTGTTACCAATTGAAACAAACAAAATTATCAAAAACCTAATGATCATTTCCAGTTATACTATATCCACGATACGATATATTTATTTCTAAAATTATTTCATACAACATAATGACTTATTCGCAAAACGCCCGCTTCGCAAAACGTCGCGCTAGTAACTTAAAATATAGATAATATTTTAAAGTATAAATTATGAAGGAAAAAATCCTTATTCCATTTCATCATTAGTCTGCTTTTTAAATTTAATGAATAATAGTATTCAATGAAACTAATTTTCTTTATATCATTTAATTTTATTCTAAGTTATTATCGTGACATTTTGTGAAAACGTCGTTCTGCGAAAGATATATAACGAGAAAGAGACATTTTGTGAAAACGTCGTTCTGCGAAAGATATATAACGAGAAAGAGACATTTGGTGAAAACGTCGTTCTGCGAAAGATATATAACGAGAAAGACATTTTGTGAAAACGTGGTTCTGCGAAAAATATATAACGAGAAAGAGACATTTTGTGAAAACGTCGTTCTGCGAAAGATATATAACGAGAAAGAGACATTTTGTGAAAACGTCGTTCTGTGAAAGATATATAACGAGAAAGAGACATTTTGTGAAAACGTCGTTCTGCGAAAGATATATAACGAGAAAGAGACATTTTCTGAAAACGACATTCTGCGAAAGACATATTGTGAGAAAGAGATATTGTGCGACCGAGCGACATTTTCCGAAGTGGGCGTTTTACGAATAAGTCAACATAATTTATTCAATTTTATGGTAATTCAAGAAATAAATTAGCCCAAAACTACCACTAACAATAAAATTAGTAAACTTGTATCACAAAATTTATAAAAAAAAAGCAAATAAATCTGGTTGACTATTTATTAATTATATTAGTGACAAATATTCTTAGCCGCTCCATCAAAAGTTGTTTTTTGTTCATAAAAATAGTTGCTACAAAGTATGGATTTGCTAACATGGGTAGAACGCGTTAGTGAGTTGTAGTACCACGCTTGTCCGTTTGCAGCAGTTACCAATATTTGAAATTAACCACACGGCGCGATACTATCGCGAAAATAGCTGCTGTTTTCAACAATTAGCCACAAATCAAATTAGTTCATACTAACCATACAATAAAACTATTTAAACTGTTTTAAAAAATATGTTCGTCTACAATTTAGTGAGTTTACGAATTATTTATCATCCAAAGAATTATTAAAAGTAAATTGTACGGAGCGAGTCGTTATTGACGATTCTTAAAAAGGGACCGATTTAATTTACAGTCAAATGTCCTATTTACAGAATTCACTTGCGTAGTTTGTTTCATTACAAACTGGCCATATACACAGGGTGCTGATTTAGCCTGTCGAATCCTTGCAATACCAAGAATCGCTTCCGATTCAACCTGCCACAATGGTTATCGCACTGCAACGTGTGACCTTGTACTTTTTCGAGCGAAAAGAGTTGTTATGCCGTTGTTGCAGGTTGAAGCGCGAATCTTCGGGTTGGAATTTTTATTACAATGTTTTATGAAAAAATATTAAATATTAGTACTTTTCTTTCAAAAAATTCGGTTCAGTATCATGGTCTGATCACCTCCCTGCAAGGATTCGACTGACTAAATCGGCACCCTGTATAGAACGTCACACGCTTTCGTACAGATTTCTTGTAACAGATGTTCAACTGCGCAATTTTAAATTGATTAAATCAGTATTTCTAGGTCTTTACGCCGATATGAATAACGCTGCGTTAGTAAGTTTCGCTATAATTGAAGAATCCTATATACATCAATTATATTATTCTTTACCACCCTTTACCACATTAAATTTAGAAGTATGATGCCAGAAAGCTTATGTCACACTTTGTTTTGTTAACCCTCTCTCTACCCCGTTACGTGTGACATTGTATATGTATGGCCCCAAACGTTTGTAAATTATCTCATAATACCGAGCATCTTTACAATATCTCTTATATCCGATAACATACAGGCAGCACCCCATTGTTACTTGTAGCTTCTGAGTAAATTCTAGCTACAAGTTATTTAGTACGGTCATCGGAACTGCATAATGAACATTAAGCATCATCCTTTTTCTATTCAAATTAAAAGAAAAGAGTTGTAAATACTATTCAAGGGACAAATGATAGCAGTGTGTCCATTTGCATAATGGGCACTTTATTTTGATCGAATAAGGTCGATATTCAATTAGCTTCGATAAATGAGCAAGGTAAGCAGATACTTTTTCAAATCAGGCTATCTCTATTATTAAAATTTTCTTGTCTATTCAGTAATTAACTGCCAAAAAGAACTGTCTTCACGTTCGTTTAACTTTTCCTGTGTGACTGTGCGAGAGGCAGGGTAAAAATATTTATATAGCTGAAACGCCATAAAATATATTTTAATAACAAGAGTGTAAGTCTACCCGAAATATTTGCTTTCTTTCATAACTTAATTTTATATTTTGAAAACAATAATATTTCATTTTCATCTGTCAGACGACAATTACCTAAAATCTGCTTCCAAAGCCCAATCGGTTTTGAGGTGAGTTTTTAGATCATTTTCGTAACGCGAGATTAAATTTTGTCTTGAAATAGCTAAGAGTGCAACGCCTCCTGGCATCTGCAGTATTTCGGATACCACAAATATTTTTTATAACTAGCTTTTTAGTAAAGTTATTCATGCTGAATAATGAAGTTTTCAGGGAGTTTTGAACATTGTGATTTTATAGTTTATGGCGTGCTCATTCCGAATTTCAACTTTGCCACCTTGTAATTTTGCTGTTCGCGCCCCCATATTGGAAGAATGGCGCCTAACTTCAGTTTTTTGATAATATCTCTTCCGACTCATTTAATATTAAAAACATGTTTTACAAAATTAAACTAGAGAAATTACCTACAATTTATGTTATAATTTTTTTTTGTAAACTTAATAAGTTTGGCGTATTAGTGCCGTAAAGTCAACACGAACACGCGTTTTGGCTAAAAAGCACCACCATGCGACTTATGCATATGCAAGAATTACAAAGAAGCTGATAATTCCATCGCCGTAATATGAAAGAAATTTCTATGGTACTTACAATTTGAAATTGCAACACATGGGCCATCAAAAATATCGAAATGAAGGAGAATACGACTACACCTTTTGTGGCGCTCGTAAAAACTATTGAGTTTACAAAAAAAATATCATAATATTTTTTTTAAAACTACTTCCGCAGTTGGGTACTAACCCTGTGTCGCGGGGGACATAACAAACTTTCAATTTACGGACACAAGTACACCCAGACTAGGAACAACAATTTATGGACCACACAAAGCTGTGTCTCGTGTGGGAATCGAACCCACGAGTTCTTGCGCAGTAGTCGTACAATTGTAGGAAATGCTCTCTAGTTTAATTTTGCAATACATATTTTTATCGTGAAATGAGTGTGGAAAGAGATATACTCAAAAACCTTCCCGGGTAAAATTACCAAATGATTAAAATTGTACTATTTGTCCGCCACTCACCCTGCATGGATGACGGTCATCCACCCCATCCGATCCAGGGGTTTGGCCATCAAAACCGAACAGACAAATATACTTTCACATTTATATTATTAGTATAGTATGAAAGTGTGGGATAGCCCGATTTAGAAAAAGGAGTACTGGGCGAAAATGTTATAACTACAGACATAGTTTTTATTTCCACATAATCTGAATCGCAAAGTCAGTTTAATCTTGTAATACCAATTCTGTCTCTTTTGGCTTAAATAAATTACATTTTGAGTTTAATTTATTATGAGAATCATATTAATTAATTCATTAAAGTCTTGACTAGACCAAAATTAATCAAAGTATAATTAATTTATAATGATCGAATCTTCTTTATTTATTTGGTATCCATGATTGTAACATATTATTTAGCAACATACTGTTAAGATCAAGATTCTTTGGGACAAGGGTTTGTTTGACATTAACATTTTAAAGGAATAAAAACTGAACAAAAAACAAACAGTTTTAACACTCCAAATAAATGACAAAAAAAATAATTAAAATAACGTGTTTATTGACTTTCACACATTACACAAGAAAATAAGTAACTGATTCTAGTGATTAATACTAGAATCAGTTCTTGCCCAACTTGTAACCAGTGAAATACGCTTACAACTAAAATACAATATAAAAGAAAACTTAAATTAATTTAAAATAAACTAAAAATCAAAATATTCTAAATATTGTTTTTACATATTTGATAGTTATCTTGTGTTAATGCATAGCAATGTATATATACATAAGTAATTTTGTATTTGTGTTTAGCAAATGATATGCTGTGTTATAATGTGTGGATGATAATATGAGAGGACACAAACAGACAAATAAAAACAATCATGCGGGTTATAAATCCACAATCGTCATACGATTAGGAATAGAGGATATTAAAACTGCGTGACATACACCTGTTAGTTACATACGGACTGTATCATATTATTATGAAGAAAATCGTGCAACTAGCACGTAACTTTATGTTATTTATTACACTAATGATATCGATTGATTTTATACGTAGTAATTTTATCTAAACCTTTATTTTAACACATGATTTTGATTGAATTGATGCAATCTACGCCTTCTTTCTATATACCTATTAAGAAATTCATTTGAAAGTCGTAGCGAGCACTTTATTTGGTAATAGTTTCACGATGTATTAAAATATTTCATTAAATAACACTGTCACAGTTCATATTCCCGGCTTCGTATATAAATATGCATATTATTAATTATGTACTTTAAATCTTTCGTATCATTGCACAGAGTTAAACTTAAACATGAGAATGACATTATCATTATCTCAAATAATAGTTCGAGGTCGAATATTTAAAATATAAAATTAAAATGTTCGTCCCTAATTAAATTCCTTTCCTTCCTGAACTTTCCGAAGAAAAATCGGAATCATATGGGGTTGAAGGAAAAATGTGAATTAACTAATGTACAAGGTCATCCCTGTACTATGAAGGAGTTAAGCGTTTCGACTATCACATAGTCATAAAGGTGTGGGCCGGCAATGCTTGCCAAAGGCGTTTAAGAAATGAAAAGGACAGTGAAACACTCATCTAGAGCTACCCAGACGAGATATTCATGATCAACATCGTCATGTAGACGTGTGACCAGGAAATAGGCGGAGTTCCATCTCACAAACAAGAGATCATAAAGATATTAATGCTCGTCGGCCAAGCACTGCCGCTCAATAAATATTGATTATTTTTCTCAACGAGACGTGAATACAATGACATCGGATCGATGTGCGAGGTATCAGTACGTCCGGACGTCTGGACCGAGTAGAGTAGTGCCGATACCTGACACAAGCGTAAAGCTGCCGATGTTAGCATCGCAATAAAAGAGGCATGGGACGTTTCCTGTTCGACTCGTCTCCCGACCACATCTGCATGAAGCGATCAAATATCGAAAATTGACACCTAGACCGACCTCTATAGTTTTAGTACGCTGGATTGGTTTTGGATGGCTATCGCCGACAATAACAAGACTTTCATTTGATTTTGAAGGAAGTCTATATTCGTGTATACATATAGTAGCCATTTATCATAAGTAAGTGACAAAAAAGCTTACAGGACGCTCATTTGATTCGGCACAATAAATTTTTGTCACTTACTAAGTTATTACAGAGTAGCCAGTCTAGCGTATTTATTTTTTTAGAGGTCAGTGCTTAGAAATCAAAATATATCGATATAAACATAAAAAAAAAACATCAATTGAAGAACGCAATCGTACGTTTCTATTCTACGGGGACGTTTCGGAATTGGAGAGTTACAAAACCGACGACAACGTTGCGTACAGTGGGGTAGGTAGAAGGTAGAGCGTGGGGCGAGACTTACGAGTGTACGCGGCGCCGTCGGTAGCTGCGGCGGTCGAGAGTCCCGAGTGCAGGGAGCGGGCCGGCGGTAGCTGCGGCGCGGGAGCTAGGCGAAGTACATGACCTTCTTGGTGACGGCGTGCACGGTGATGGCGCGCGCCATGGCGATGGGCGTGCGGTCCTCGCTGCAGGCGGACTGGTGCGAGCCCTCGCCCGAGTCGTGCTCCTTCTCCACGAGGTGGTAGCGCGCGCGGAACGCCACCAGGTGCGCGTAGTACGCGGGCGCCGGGATGGACACGGAGCGCGTGCAGCGCACGTACGTGTGGCACAGCTGGTACGTGAGGCACTGCAGCTCGTCCGACCCGAAGTGGTTGTCGTCCCACAGCACGTGGTAGTGGGAAGGCCGGGACGTGCCCTGAGAACGGAATGGATTTCTTTTTAAGCCCTCACTTTGGTGTGTCTTTGGTGCAATTTGGAAAAGTGACCGCGAGGTTTTATTAGGGTAGAGGTAGGGCGAGGGTAAGTGTATGTATTTTCATTTCTTTGGCATAATCTACAGCCTTGTATTATTAAAACTATCAAATTTTAATAAATCAAGGCTGTAGATTATGCCAAAGAACCATGAAACTCACGTTAGCAATAACCATAGTACGTAGAGTAATAATCATATTACCTTACGTACTATGGTTATTGCTCACGTGAGTTTCATGGTGTAAAGGTAAGCACCTTACTGGCATAACTGTATATATGAATGTATATGTATATACAAATATTGGCATTTAAAAAAAGTGGTCGAGTTTTTATTGCCAAGTTCTTTTCTCACGGCTTTACTTTTGCGAACTTGCCATAAAACGTAGAATCATTCTATTACAAATTTTATCTGACTAAAACTAAGTGAATAAAGTACTTTGACTTTTGAACCTAAACAGCTAACAGATTTTATCATATGTCGTTAAATTAATTTAATTATTTTATTATTGTTTTTTATATTTTACTTAAATAAAATTGAAATTATAGAATCATATCTTATTGCCAGTGATCCTAAATAGCGCGCCGCGCTATTTAGGATCAATGACCTCAAATTCTATGTTGACATAGACTTACCCCGGGGTGTCGGGATTTTTAAATGGTCGGACCGTCAAAAATAAATAGTGTAAGAAATGCTTCGATCAATAATACTAGTTTATGGATCTCGAACAAAAACAGACTACAAAATGTCTATGGACGGACACTACAGACGTCATATTGACAATGTCATGAACGTTCCCGAACAAGGCGTGAGTGAAATCGTGTTAAAGTAATATAGTATTTTATAGTATTGTATATATTGTGTCGAGAAATCCAAATTGGTGGATGTTACGATTTCTATACAATTTGAGGATTTTCTGGAGGACAGTTCCAGATCCTACATCACGGCGTCATCATCAGATAGTTAAATTTTTATGATAAAGTTGAACTATCTGATGATATTGTATTGTCACTCAATTTACATATCCTCAATCGGACACAAAAAAAGCGACAACTTATATACGAACATATGAAGTTAATAAAAGGCTTGTAAAATTGGGCACATTTGCATGACATAGGGCTCAAAATAACTATACTCGTATCACTGAAATCCTGAAAGGAGAAAACATTTTGCTAGGATAGATAACGCACAAATGCGGTATAGATGTGTAAATGATTCGCAGTTCAATAGGTAGATCTCAGTACCGGTAGTGCCGGGAATCTAAGTCATAGTACTGGGACAGGTTACACTTCGTCAGTGCCGAGATTTCTCGGGAGCAAGCCCAAATTAGGAATAAACATTTTAGTACAAATTCAAGTTTAAATTTGCCACAAAAGCATATCCATTAAAGTAGATACATAGGAGGCATAACTCGTTTTAGAAGACAAGAGAAAAAAATATTTTGTTATTTAATTATGTAGATATATTTTGAACTACATTGACTTTATTTTTGAGTTTCTATCAAAATGTCATTGATTTTTTTTTACTAATTTTATTCTATTTAATAGGTTTAAGTGTAGTTGCGTGTGTAGGTTTAGTTTTTGCTATTAACTCACGACTGTGTGAGCCCTGACATGAAAGCTGGATCCGCCCCTGGCCAATATTGCCATCCTTATTGGTATAATGGCGCGTGGGTTGACTTACGGCCGGTTTCAGTATTTATAAAATCAAATACGCTTGCGTCAAGTATGCGTCTCGAGAGCGCAATAAAGACATTCTAGTACGGTGCGCAAGCGTTTTTAAGATCGATCCCAAAGTTACAAGAATACGAAAATGGCCGTTTTAATCGAAACTTAACTGCAACTGCACTGCTTTAAATAGAATTGACCCGCTGAAATGCCAACTGCTTCACACTGTGTCAATTGTTTTACTATTGAATCGTAACGCCATCTCAATTTGAATGGTTATTAGGTTACAGTTATTCTTTCGTTTATACCAATAGCTCTATAACTCAAGTATGAACACTTTCAAGGTTCGATTTTGTTAATTATATATTGGTGACATTGGATGAAGGTGAATCTTAAAACGCCGGGATTTCAAGACGAGATAGTATGTTCAAGTTATGCCATGTTTGAGGAATACCGCTGAATAGGACTATCTACGCGGACCACAGCTTATCACATGTAAGTATAGTTATTGCTTTCTAATCGAATAAAGAAATTTGGATTTAAATTACTATGAGGAGCCAAGTATACTGTTGTAAAAGTGTTGTACTGTACACAGTCTATCTCACAAAGTAAGTTACGATTCTCGTCTGTCGTCTCGTTCGAAAAATAATATGAACTACGATAACAACGATGCTTTGCTTACCTTCGACATAGATAATACCATTACATAATAATAACAGATCATACTAACCTGTATGCCCTGGTGACTGCAGAGATAAAAGTCGAACTCAGTAGGATGTGTGATGCCGAGGTCGACCGTAGTTCCAGCGGGAATGTTACCAGACTTGCCAGATTGCTCCTTCTTGTCTGCGCAGAATAGCCTCGTGTGGTGACGTTTTTGTACCACGATGAATGTGATACCGGGCTTGTACTCCGCTTCCAACTAAATATGGCAAACAGTGTTAATAATGTAACCTAAAATAGCTTTACAACCAGTAAACCAATTCGACAAACGTATTGTAAGGAGCTGTGCGATTACAACGGACCCTTTAAAATCCAGAACTTTTTGGAAAAGAAGTAGGGACTGTGTCGACTATGAATAGTACTAGACTAGTCGTAGTAGTACTGCTACAGGACTGGGATCTCGATATTGAAACGCAGAATTCCCAAAGCTAATTATAATACACTAGGACGCCTCGCGGTTTCACCCGCGTAGTTCCCGTTCCGAATTTTTGAAATCGGTGCAGTAGTTTTTGAGTTTATTCATTACAAATATACACACACACAAAAATACAAATCTTTCCTCTTTATAATTTTAGTATAGATATAGACTAGCTGACCCGCGCAACTTCGTATGCATCAATTTTCCCCATTTTTGCAACATTTTTTATTGCTGCTCTGCTCCTATTGGTCGTAGCGTGATGTTATATAGCCTTAGTCGATAAATGGGCTATCCAACAGTAAAATCATTTTCCAATTCGAACCAATACTTTCTGAGATTATCGCGTTCAAACAAACAAACAAACTCTTCAGCTTTATAAGATTAGTAAAGATTTCTTAGATGCACACGTTACAATACAACATAAAGCAACATAAAGCCACAAAAATTCCGCGACACTGTATTCGGACTGTGCGTTGCCTTGAAGCGCTACGAAAGAAAAATATACAAGTTCAAATTGTTTTCTACTTTACTTCATAATTAAAATAAATGAAATCTAAGTTTGGAATGGAAGGATGGACCACGAAGGTTCAAACAACCATGGAGTCTACATATACAACCATTTTATGATGTACATGAACGAAAATGCGACATGGGCATCACAGTACCATGTGATTTCTGAATCACATTACACAATTTGTTTTTTTTTTTTTTTCTACAAAACATCTGGCCTACTTCAATCACGGTTGATTTGCTCAGATGATTAGATCTATGCATATGGGACCATTTAAAACCCTGACCTAGTGTATTGCAATAAAATGACTACAAATGATTACTTCCTAATATGTTTATAAATATTATTGTGCATGGCATCAACACCTCTTTAGCTGTCAGCCTGTTTCTAAAGTAAACTGTAAAAAAAAAATCCTAAATTAATTCTTAGTGATGATTTATTTTAAAATCTAAAAATCAATTTTACTTATCCTACCTTAATACAAGCTTCTCTAACTGCCGTGAGTTCGTGCTGCAACACATGTAGAAACTGCCCCTCGGAGATACCATCGCGATACATGATGATACGATGCGGCTTGAAGCCGCCCGTACTCTTGTAGAACATTATCAATAACTCCTGTACCATGCTGCTCATCTCGTGAACTATTTCTTGTCTAGAAATTGACAAACTAAAATAAATATAACACTGCTGAGCGTTTACTAGCCCATTGAATCAAATAGACATCAGTCCATTTATTGGATACTGATCTATATGGGGGAATGGGGGATAGGTTTAAACTAGCGAATGTTTTGCCATTATTTTTCATTCCATTCTTAGAAAAAGACAAAACATTTGCTAGTTAAAAATGCTGTTGAGTACTATATTATTATGAATAAGGGGGTTGAAGTCAAAACAGTTACTAAAGTGAAGCCTGTATATACCAGAGTTGCGCTCACAACTCTGTAATAGCTTTCGTCTGCGACTCTGTCCGCCTGGAGGCCGGTTATCGCGATAAAAATTATTCTATATCCTTTCTCGGAACTCAAACAATCTCCATACCAAATTTCATCTTAATCTGTTCAGCGGTTTAAGCATGAAAACGTAACAGAGAGACAGAGTAACTTTCACATTTATAATATTAGTTTGGATAAGAGGGTAGAAGTCAAAACAGTTTAAAACTGAAACTCAACCCTGAGACGCGTTTATAATGTCCTATTAATATGTAATAGGTTTCACCCGCGGCTCTACCCGTGTACATGTTGAAGGACAAATGTCCTTCCCCACTTGCATTACAGTTTGTACTAGTA
Source organism: Herminia tarsipennalis (assembly GCA_945859575.2). NCBI lineage: Eukaryota > Metazoa > Arthropoda > Insecta > Lepidoptera > Erebidae > Herminia > Herminia tarsipennalis. Next base: position 12,400,146 of record OX243836.2, on the reverse strand, counting down.
TTGATAAGTGTTGAAGAATAATTGTCCACATTGCTATGGATTTTTAGCAATCTCTTGTCCTAAAGAAGTTTAATACAACGCTATTTGTATGAATTCTAGATGATGGTTTTATGATGCTGAGTATTTCATGCAATCCGCTTTGCTGTAAAATTCATACAGTCTGTACCATACATTGCTCTACCAGTCGAACTGCTCCATAGGCCTTCATACGCACGAGCGATTTCTTACGCACGTTAAAAATCCGGCGACCCGGTCTCTCAATATGATTTTGTGATCTATATATTATAACGCCCAGGGTTGAAAATACAGTTGGATCAACGTAACTTGACCGGATTGAAGTTAGGTTCTTATCACTTTCGCGCATGTCATAGAGATGCGACCCACAGTGGGACGAAAATGAGGTTTCATAGACATTGGGCTTTTTAAAAAAAAGTGTTATTTTCTGACTGGGAACCGACGCAGAACCGTTTAATAAGTCTCGAAATTGTTATAAAAACGCATCTGTAGTCGTTTGGAAGCGAAAATATTTTTTTCTTTTTTTAAATGTATGGAGAAATACAGAAAATCGCACTTTATTCCGGATCCGAGAGAGTGCCCCTAATATCCTCTCGTACGAATTTTCTTTGTATTTTTTTCCATTTTTTGACATATCTCACATACCTCGGGCTCGATAGATTTTGGGCGAAAAATAATGAAATGTGTTTTTTCATTAAAAATGTATGGAGAAATACAGAAAATCTTATTTTATTCCGAATCCGAGAGAGCGCCCCTAATATCCTCTGGTACGAATATTCTTTCTATTTTTTGACATATCTCACATACCTCGGCCTTGATCGGTTTCGGTTAAAAAAAATGAAGTGTATTTTCATATTATTTTTATATTTTATTCTCATTATTTTTGATGTGCAAGGTATGTAAGCTGCTGAAGGTTGTCCCGTATAGCACTTTGCGCGCCGCGACACTATCTCAGGTAACCGATACCTTGCTTTACCCGCTAATTTATAATTGTTATGTTTACCAAAGTAATTTAATCTTTGTTGAGTCATATAATAAAACTCGACTGGAGACGGCGATTTTCTTAGCATTTTACCTGAATCACAATACGATACCATTAGTTAATGCCGCTTTGCGGTCACTTTGATGTTTAATAGAATAAATGACAATATTGTGAGCACTTTATTGTCAAGCGGCACGTGCCGCAGGTATGGTAATCTGCCAGTTAATCTCGATAATTACTATTATCCATATTTTGGCATATCTCTTTATGCACTCGAAGGACTTTAGGTGAAATAAAATAATGAAATGCATTTCCATATTACTTTTGTTCTTTATTCTTATAAATAGCTTAAAATTATCTAAAGTAATCAATAAATAAATATACACATAATCAAATAAAATTAAAATTTTATTAATAGGAAACTTCAAATATACAAATTAATAAAAAAATATTGATAAAATTACTGGGAAAAGAATATTATATACCTACATCTATATCTAACATTCTACTCTAATTAAATAACACAAAATATTTACAAAGTAATGTTTCAATATATATAATACAAAAATACCCTCAGCAAATAATGTAATTATAATTAGTTAGCTTGCGTTATTCATCCGCTTCAGATTCAATATCTGTTTCTGTATCAGTCCGAATCTGATCTGTATCGATAAATTCCATATCACATTGATTTTCGTCCAATAGTAAAAGTCCTAGGGCTTCTGCACTTAATGTTTTTTTTTGTGCTGCATCGAGTACGGGTCTATTTGCCGAAATAAAAGGATCGGACGAGAGAATCATCATATTAAAAACATCCTGGTTTGTATTAATCCTAGTCATCCTTTCTAATTGTAAGAGTTAATCATGTACTAATGATTGGTAAAAGATTAAATTACTTTGGTAAACATAACAATTATAAATTAGCGGGTAAAGCAAGGTATCGGTTACCTGAGATAGTGTCGCGGCGCGCAAAGTGCTATACGGGACAACCTTCAGCAGCTTACATACCTTGCACATCAAAAATAATGAGAATAAAATATAAAAATAATATGAAAATACATTTAATTTTTTTTAACCGAAACCGATCAAGGCCGAGGTATGTGAGATATGTCAAAAAATAGTAAAAAATAGAAAGAATATTCGTACCAGAGGATATTAGGGGCGCTCTCTCGGATTCGGAATAAAATAAGATTTTCTGTATTTCTCCATACATTTTTAATGAAAAAACACATTTCATTATTTTTCGCCCAAAATCTATCGAGCCCGAGGTATGTGAGATATGTCAAAAAATGGAAAAAAATACAATGATATTAGGGGCACTCTCTCGGATCCGGAATAAAGTGCGATTTTCTGTATTTCTCCATACATTTAAAAAAAGAAAAAAATATTTTCGCTTCCAAACGACTACAGATGCGTTTTTATAACAATTTCGAGACTTATTAAACGGTTCTGCGTCGGTTCCCAGTCAGAAAATAACACTTTTTTTTAAAAAGCCCAATGTCTATGAAACCTCATTTTCGTCCCACTGTGCGACCCTAAAATTACTTATGAAAACGGTTAATTATGTTTAATCGAATAAAAATACTAACAAAATTGTAATTCAACAATATAAAAATACTATATTTATGAGTTCATAAAAGTTTAAATTTAGAACAGTTACAGTAAATACTAAAGAAAATTTGAAAAACAATTTCTTTACGATAAAATCACAAAAAACATGAGTTAGTAATACTAATTATGACAATGTGCGTAATCGCATCTCTAATTCTCTTGGTTTAGTTACCGCCCCCGCCCTACGCTTTCTGTCACCATTTACTACTAAAAATGCATTTGCGCAACCACTTTTCGCCAACTTCAATCCGGTCAAGTTACGTTGATCCTACTGTACAACACTGTGCGATACAAATACGCCGCGTTGCCGTGTGAACGTGTACTTGAGCATGCATAATGTTCCATTTGAGCGATTTTTTACGGGCATAAAGAAAATCGCTCGTGCGAATGAGGGCTGACAGTTCTCTAACTCTAACAATAAAATCGTCGTTAAAACTTTTCGTGGGTTCGAACCAATAAGTACGCCTATGGCAATGCTAGATCTACGATCATTTTGAGGCAAGGCAAAAACTTAATGATGGCACCTCCTGACCTTGTGTTTTTTAGGAACGTGCTTACATTGGAGGGTGGAGGGATTTCAGAGGAGGGATTGACTTGATATATTTAGCAACCCCTAGCACTTGACTGGTCTGTTGGTCTAGTGGTTAGTGACCCTGACTGCTGAGGTCGTGGGTTCGATCCCCACCCAGGATAAAACTTTGTGTGATGAGCATGATGGTTTATTCTGTGTCTGGGTGTAATTTATCCATAATATGTATGTATTTAGAAATATATAAGTATGTTTATCGGTTGTCCGGTTGCCATAGTACTGTCAACAAGCTCTGCTTAGTTTAGGATCAGATAGTGTTGTGTGAGTTGTCTTAAGATATTATTATATTATTTGACACCCCTTAAACATGGTGGTCTCCAGATTGCTCCTCTCCCTGTTAATATCCGGCCCTGGCCTATGTCCGACTCTGTGGGTATCATAGACATAGAGACTGGACTGCTCACATAACTTTTTAGAAAGACAACGCGACTGTGCGGTCAATACCTGTCTGTTTTCTGTAGGCCTGCGAGGACAATATTTTTTGACAACTACTGGCCGCACGAATGTTTTATCTATCTAACTTTTTGCATAACAGAAAGGAAAGGCGCAGTCCAGTCCCTATGTCTATAGTGGGTATATCGCGTATTAGCGTATATACAGACCTATGCTGCTGCACTCGTACAGTGGCGGCGTATCTGGAAGGATGCGCATCCATGGAGCCGACGACGGCCGCGATGGACGGCTTCTTGTTGTCGCCCGCCGGCGGGTGCGTCACGTCCACGCCCAGGAATATCACTGGCTCGTTGAACACCTGCACGACAAGATTAATGTCACGGCTACCGCATACGAGGCCTCGACAACGAACCAGGATGATGACATATCGGTTTGCCGCCTTTAGACAGGAGGAATCCTGTCAAAGGCACCTATTTCACCAACGGAGAGAAACCGAGTAGCGAGTAGCTTTTAAATCGCTCAAGAAACGTACATACTTAGTAATCCCGTGTACCCAAAAGAGATACAGATATTAATAGTTGATCGCTGACCATTTATACTGCATCTCTTTTGTTTACACGGACGGTTTCTACAAAATACAACTATTGGACGTTTCTTGAGCGATAAATCGCTACTCGCTTCTCGCTCATTGTCGTTGGTGGGACAGGTGCCAATAGGCGGCAAACCGATATGTCATAATTTTCGCAGCGTAGCGTTTAACGTCGGAAACTATATGTAAAATGTAATTCTCTTTGTGTATATATTTTTTGGATTTACTTATTTTTCTTTTTTTATGTATTCATCTACAATACGTATGACACATTGGTACGTACATAACAACAAAATATACATAAAAGTATGATTAACATAAAAATACATAAATGTAAGAAACATACCTTTGGACGAAGTGACGGCACCAGGATGGAATTAATGCCGCCAAGTTTAACATTGATCTTAAGACATAAATTGCTTAAAGTCTGAGGAGATGTCTTGTTAACATTCTTCGCTTGTACACATTGTGTCGCCATTCCTAATACAGTGTCTCCTACTCGCTTCACTTCGGCTGTGGACAAAGATATAATGTTGCAAGTAGGTAAGGCAGCCTTGATAGAGAACTACAGTGGTGGATCTAGGAGGAGAAGGAAAGATATTTCCACTGACGTGCAGCGTGGCTGAGTGGGCCGGCAATTGACCAACCACAGTGCTTGAAATCGTACCCAGAATTATTTTGATCACTCGTCATTTGTCAATTCACAGGCCGCTCCGCTTCACTCAGTCCCGTTCCGCGTCAGTGGAAACGCACCCTTAGGGACTGAACCCCACCACCACTTGACCCAAAAGACTTTTAACATCTGATGTATGTCTGTCGGTGCGATCATAGCGCCTAAACGTATGAATATGGTTTTTTTATGGCAATGGCTTTGTTTAAGGTTAAAAATAATCAACTTTTGTATTATGATGTTCCTTTATAAAATCTACTATCAAGTACTCAAAACAATCCAAAATTTTGAACCCGCCACTGGAGAAGCACCTGCATCTAGCGAATCAGAGTTGTTGCCAAAGTTCTTCGAGGCGTTGTCTTGCTGATGAAGCCTGAAATACATAAACTAGCGGCCTGCTACAACCCACAATATGCATAAATAATTAATTTAACCTTTCGAAATCTCCAAATAATAGTAAAAACCGTATCTAAATCCGTTGCATAGACCAAAAGAAGTGGAGTAAAACACAGAGGAAAACTGACCGACTTTCCTTAATAATATTTAGATAAAAGAACTACTCACCATAGACAGGAGTCTTTCCAGGCAACACAACGACAACAAGTTGCAGCGAAACAAATGTGCTCTTGAGGTACTTGAACATGGGCTCGACCTGGTCCGGCCCCGTCGCGTACTTGCAGAAGCAAGGCTGACCGATGATCGGCATGCCCGCATCGTTCGATATCTTCTGTAGCTGCTGCGTGAAGTTCCTGGAACACAAATGTTTCATTTACCACCTCAAATTATATGATTGGTTGGTAGCGCAGTGGTAGTATGTATGACTACTGCACAAGAGCCTGTGGATTTATAACATAGGTAAACACAAAGTACACACAGACTCAGATTACACAAGGTTATGTCCCGTGTTGAAAACGATTCCATAATCTTATATGCAATAGTTGTATATGTTACAGTAAATATGATTAATCCGAGATTATGCATAATAGCTACTCATTATGAATAATGACAAAGTAGCGTGGTAAAAATGACAAATTAATCATTTTATCTAGCTAGTATTCGTAATAGGTAGTTGATCTTAGGAAAAGTGTTTTGATACATTGACGATGATGATTGATGATAAATGGTATTAATGATAAATGGTGACAGTGACACTAATGTTTGATGACGATGATGATGAACTGTCAAGTTTGTATGGGTCAAACTTTATCGCCCAGATCTTAAGAATCACATCTTACTCGTTTCGAATGAAATATCCATTTTATTACTATATTATACATAATAACTAGGTAAAGTTATTCGGACCTTATAATCACTATTACTAAAATGCATTTTTATAATGCATGATTCGTATAATTATATATAATCACTTGACGTTAACATATACAAACATTCATTCCACAGGGCCACTGTAGCAGTAATAAAGTTACAAAATGAAATAATGTTGAACGAGAAGCGAGTAGCGATTTATGGCTCAAGAAACGTACAAAAGATATATTTTGTAGATCTCGTTCGTTTAAACAAAATAAATACAGTATAAAGCGAGTACTCGCCGGCAGTGTGAACGGTCAGCGATCAACTATTAATATCTGTATCTCTTTTGTTTACACGGGATCTACATAAATATGTACGTGTCTTGAGCGATACAATCGCTAATCGCTACTCTTTTTCTCGGCGTTGGTCGGACAGGTGTCTAAAGATTTGGCAATCCAGCTAGATGAATAAAAATCCAGTATAGATGACTTTTTAGTGATTAAAAATCATCCGTATTATTTAGCTAAGATTCTGAAATTATTTATTTACCTTCGAGATTAAAACAGGATATAAATGAAAACTGAAACAATTACAAATATTATTATGCAATTCACTTACTTGAGCGCATCTTCCCTAACCGTCCTCTGCGGCGCAAAGCAAGCGATGGCCCACACTCTTATCTCTACACCCATAAAGAACTGTTTTCCTCTCATATCCCAAACGCCCTGATTAGGTAATGCCTGCTGTGGATAACAACACACTAGTTAAAATATACAACATAGGTTAAATCAGTAAGAGGAAAAATAATCATATTTTTTCCTATTTCTATAATATTATCTATTCCCGCCTTATTTGATTTTTACAGCCTAGATAGTGTAAAGTTACATCAAAATTCAATAGTTTTTGCGTGAAAGAACAGTAAAATCCATACAAACACACATCCATTCATCCATCCTCATAAACTTTCAGATTTACCTAAATTTTAGTAGGATTTGCAAAAAATCTTTCCAAAATCGAGCACTTACCAAAATCTGACCACTACCAACTAAAATTCACATACAACAATGTTACAATATAGAATATGTCGCAGTCAAATAGCATAACACGGCTTTATACAAACGGCGCGGCGTCGAAAATTGTAGATTCAGTGAGCTTGTTTTTGTTTATTTATTACATTTTTTGGTTATTAAAATTATAATTTAATATTTCTTGCGGATTTGGTCGCATTTCTAACATAACGTAATCGATTTAGTACAATGGTACATATACTTTATTTCTATGTACTATTTCTAGCACTTGTCGGGTGATATAGATTTCGCGGACATTGGCGAATTCATATGAAGCGGCCATTTGCAAATAGCGGTAAATAATGTCTAGTCGCGTTATACAAAATGGCGACAGTTTACATACGGCGCGAGGTTTTTTGTAAACGTATAAAATGCCCACGCCATTTATATAACGCCGTGTTATGCTATTTGCCTTTGACATATAGTCACAGGCATGGGTGCCGCCAAGATTTTTTTCAGGGTAGTGCAACGGCATCTATACACTATAAATACTATACACAGGGAAATAAATTGTTTATAAAAAATACTCTTAAACCATCGTAAACGTAGGACATTGTGATATTCCTGAACTAATTTTTTCGTCGACAAGTGCCTTGCACTCTGCTACCGGCGACCCTGGTCACTGGGATATCTTACGAATTATGTAAATTCCATAAATACTCTTAAATAAAGAACTCCCTACCTGACCACCCAGAGAGGAGACTCGCCCGCCATACTGCAACTTTGGCGGAGGCAACACGCGACCTCGCACCTCCATCATGTTATTAGATATCGTCAGACCAAACTCTTTTACGTACAAATCCGTATTGAAGTTTGCACGACGAACTAAGTTGTTGATTTCTCGTTCCCTGTTTAGAAAAAACACGTTCAATTTACGAACACGGGATTTAATTTTGCATTTGTCTCAATTTATCCGTGAGTAAAGACAAAACACCGATAGCGCAGAAGAAACTTCATACTACGTATTTCGTTCAAGCAAACGCACACAGAGTCACTGTTCATGCACATGAAATCTCATAACAAAGTAAGTAAATAATACATATCTTCGGACATCTTACACATGGTCATCTAGGCAATGACTGTACCTGAATTTTGCTCTTGGGGGGGGGGGCAACTTTTGACTCAACCGGTATAGTAATTGGGGTGCATTTGATTCAACACCGGTACACCATAACCACGACCACCGAGGGGGAGGAGCTGTTGCCTGCATAAACACTCCGATCGAGTTGTAAAAATGGCGGCAATCTGACATGTCGCTATTTTTACAGCTCCGCGTTTAAAGTGTACAACAGTGTAAAATATACTTGAAATACGTGATAACTGGACCAGAACGAGACTTTGTGATTGAAAGAAAAAAACTAGAAAGAAATTATACTTGAACCTGGCGTATGCACATAATGTGCGAGCCATAATCTCTATCGATTAATATTGGAAGGAAGAGGAAAAAAAAAAAATCCAGTGTCAAAATTCTAAAATTCCCGAAAAAAAGGTCATTCAATCGAGTCGGGGGGTAGGGGGGTGCTATCAAGTCGGGGGGGGGGGGGGCAATCGCCCTTGTTGCCCCCCGTCCCCTTGTATCCGGGCGCGGCCTGTGCTGTGATAACCTCACAATTGATATAATTCAAATATGAACATACATACAGGGTGCCGATTTGTTAGTCGAATCTTCGTAAAGGGGTGATCAGACCATCGTACTCAACCGAAACCTTTTTTTAATTAATAACCAAGTTAGGTAGGTACTCATTCTTACGCGTTTACTGCTCCATCGTGACTCGTAGGTATTTATTTACTAAACTTACATCAACACAAAACTTAGTAACTTTTTTAAGGATTTCGCTTGAATATCTATGTCTGACCACAACGCAATGATTCGACTAATAAAATCGGTATAAGATAATTTACACCCAGATACAGTAAAGAATCATGCTCATGCTCATCACACAAAAAAAAATATCCTGAGTGGGAATCGGAACCACAACAGTTTGGTTAACAGCCAGTTGTGTCACTAACCATTAGACCAACAGGCCTTCAAAAATATTGGTTCGCAGTGGTCCAAGATTCCGTGTCCGCTAGCGATATCTGTGTGCGTTACTCGAGCGCGTTTGTATGAAGCTTTCATTCTGTACTCTTACCCCCTTATTCATAATAACAGTAACAGTATTTTAAACTATCGTATGTTTTATCTTCTTTAATCCTATTTTGAAAATGGAATGAAAAACAAAGACAAAACATTCGACGAAGACAAGCATTGTAACCAGTACAATGCTTTGAATAAAGTATCACGAACAAGAGGGGTTAGTGTTTTATGGTAATAATAACTATACTCGCATTTCTTTGGCTCTTCCGTCTATGATGCGCATGAGTGCAGGTAAAGTCGATCATTGCGACATCTCTGCGTCTCACTGTTACAACCATTTTACAATATGAAATCTAATCATTAATTAGGGATATCAGCTTGGCCATGCACAGCCTATCCTTTATTCAAATATTTCCTTTTGATAACAAGGATAGCTACAATTTAATTGCTGCATTGAATTTCCACTTGTATTGTAAGGAGCACACATAATATATCAATGACAAAAACCATTCAGTTATCCTGTTATATTAATTAATTTAACATTTACCTGTCTGGAGCAGAGCGCGCTGTCGCCTTAATCATTGTTGAAGTTTGCATGTCAGTTAGCTTCTTAATACATCTCTGTCCTGGTACTATATTACATACTTCTAGTGGTAAATATGTATGTTTATGCTCCTGTCCTACTTGTAAACATGGCAAGTGTGGATACCTCAACTTCATCTTATACTTGTCCAAAAAATATTTCGCTACAGTGCATTCTACTGTTTGTCCATTTTCTAATTGAAGAGGAAATCTAAAAAAAAACCTCAATTAATATGGTGCAAGTTTTTGTCAAAAAGAAAACTGTAACATTAGAGATGTAAACAACTGTTGAACTATGACTTTATCCAACTAGGGAGGGGCTTTTATAAAGGCGACCACGCTAACTAGTTTTCGTTAGGATTTTAAATTGTAGTGATGCCAGTAAGTATTAACCTTTAAAAAATGATATACACTACGGGTCTTAACCGCGTGAATATTTTAAGGTAAATACCTTTTTTATTGCCCGAGGTTTCGACCGTTTTGCAAGGGCCGTGCTCACACGTTAAGGTATCTTGTTAGTAAACAGTTAGGTAAATCCGTCTAAATGTCAAGCAATCCATAAGGTTTACTTATTCACAAAACGAAAATTGAATAGACTAATTCTAAAACAAAATATGTTAATGATAAAGATGCTTGGATGAATCGCCGACTATAATATGTTTGTGTTTTACCGACTAGTCGGCACATGCCTATTTATCATGCTTATCTTTATGGTTCCAGAAGAAAATTTGTAACTGACATTAAATACCTATTTATAAGTGTTTTATTAGTCATGTTTGTCAAGCTATTAAAATTTCAACAGATTGAGAATTATTATTAATTGCCTGTATTGCCCCACTGCAGGGTCTCCCTACTCTATCTCCACCTCTCTGTCAGAGATTGCCAACACATATCAATATTAATAAATATTCTTTAGAATGAACAGCCCTGGTTTACATACAAGAGATATATCTACTACCAGATGAAGATAGCTTACATTACATGAATATTTCACAGTTAGACTATATAATAATGATTTATAAATAATAATAAATGACATAAATGTTATCCTTACGATTGCATCTGTGAAGGTCGGCGTGTCACATTGCATACTCGGTATTTCCTCTTCATTGTACCACAGTGTGTGATTTCAATCTTAAGTCCTTTTATTTCTTTTGTGAACTTTACTCTTTGGGAGTCCGTTAGAGGCTTCCTTTGATCGTTTATGTCTCTTATGTCTAGTACTTCACACATAAATTCTATGACGGGCTGTGCCTTGTAAAACGCGGTTGCAGATACTGAAAGTAAGCAATGGAAATTAATATCATTGTCATTGTCTATTTGTTAAACGTTAACCCCCTTATTCATAAATTATGTTAAACTAGATATTGCGACAGGCCTTATAAAAGGCCAAAAAAAAGTGTCATTTCTGAATTAATTTTCCTCATTATATTGTCATTCATGTTGTCATGTTTTACAGTCTCTATCAATGTTTGAATAGGGTTATTGTTCACTAGCGAAAGCTAGTGGACAATAAATTATGAAATATGGTAAAAATTAATTAAAATTTATATATAAATAAACATAACTAGACTAACCGCACACATTTTGTGTGCGGTTAGCCTATGCAATATTGACAATAATCTTCACCAATACAGTGTACCGTACACTACGCAATATCATTGACAATATTTCGTGATACAATTAGAATCAGTCGTTCCACAGCTTAGAAACGATTGCGGACGTATAATATAAATAACGTATGATAGAAAGAAAAAAGTAATTTGACAAAACAGTAATTCAAAAAAACATAATACGTCCAGGCAGACGAGACGTAAATATCATTGGTTCCCTTGCCCAACGATTTTGATTGGTGGATTTTTTTTTATCCTTTGCAAAAATTTGTTTGTAACATTGGTTTGATTTTTTATAGATATCGAGCCAGATCAAGTGCTTTATTTTTCCTAACTTTATCACGATAGGCTGCGCAGGATGTATTCCATAACTCTGGATATTGGACTGACAAATATTGGTTTGTCCTTGAAGAACTATTATTATTAGTATTAACACAACGAAAAACTTGACCTGCCGTGAAGTCACTCCCTCAACTGAAATATTGCGGCGCACCCGCACACGTTTATATTATTGACAATACCCCTGCCTCCCCTCGATATGGACGGAATTTCAAAAAAGGAGTAAGAATACAAAGTGTCATCACCCCATCTCATCCTAAGGGTGCAAGCATAAAGTGCGAGGAGAGAGAAAACTCGTAACAAAACCCGGTATGGTGCCTACCGTGAGACACGAGTCAAGCCCTGCAACCGATCTGACGTCGCACGTATTGACTAGTCATTCCTGTGGATTCTGAGTTAGTTTGAGAGGGTGATCCAAGTTCTGGGCATGCTTGCGCCACCTAAATCGCGTCTCAGGCGATACAGCGTCCGTGGAGAATAGTAACCAGCGAAAATGATGAGGCTCTTGTGACGCTGTTTTAATCATCTATGATGATGACAAATGTTACGGAGGTGGTTTTATCGGAACCGAAGTCGGAGTCGGAGTTTTAAAATTTGGTTTGTCGGAGTCGGCATCGGAGTCGGAGGTGGTGGAAGTTAAAATAAAGGTTAAGAAAATAAGATAAAATAGTACAAAAAACATTATTCAGTCATATTAAACGTGTGAAGGAAAAATTCACTTGGGTGGAACTCGAACCAGTGATCATACGGAATCCGTAAGAATTTTTCTTTTATACTTTTAACATGTAGGTATAAATTTGCTTAAACGACCGGCCGCCGTTCCCTGTACCTCCGATTATAACGTCGTAGTCGAAGATGTAGAATCAATCGGAAGTTCCGACCATTCGGAGTCGGAGTCGAAGCTCCGTTATATCCCTGTATTGATCAATACTAAAATACGGGCAGCACACACGTTTATGCGCGGCTAGCCATATATATCCTGATTTCAAGTCATAAATGCGCATGATTGTTTGAATAAATAAAAATCAAAAATTGGTAGTTTTGATCTTTAAATTACAACACACTACAATATAGGCAAAACCAATTCAATTTCGAAAAAAATGTATTTGTGGTTTTTTATGAGGTAATCATAATTTTAAACTATTCTCTCAAACAGAGTAGAAAACCCTATTGGTGCAGTCAGGCCCCGTGTTTTCACTGGGCATTTGCCAGAGCCCCGTGATCGGTAGGGCCCACCTAGTTTATGATTAATGGCGTCGTAGAATGGATCCCCTATGACAGCGGACTATTTTCGTTATAGGGCCCCATTATTCTAATGTGCCTAGGGCCTCCCACAGGTTCAACACGGCCCTGGGTGCAGTTACACTTGTAATCACATGTTTTCATTAACTTTTTTTTAGTGTTTCTGTAGAAAATTAAGATTTTTATGATTTTAACATTAAGTTTTATTTTCTTATCTACGTGTAGCGCAGCTATTATGAAAAAAAACTTACTGTTAAATTCATAATCTTATAATATTATATTTATGCAACAAATTTGATTTCGGATATAACACATTCAAAATCAAATATGTTGCTGAAAATGAAAATTATTCTGTAAATATAACATATATAAATCAACAAGTAAACTTTCTTTCTTTGTTTTAAATCAATATTTTAAAGTGAGATCCTTTTATAAGCCCTATCACAATCGTATGGGGATGACTATAAAAAATGTTTCTTTTATCATGGGGCCTGTAAATGTAAATTATTTGACAAAATTGTTTATGAATTATAACAAAGTAATAATCACACTTTTTTGTCGTTGTAAACCATTTTTCAGCCCGAAAATGCTAATCTGGTGGGTATTGACGAAATTACATATTTTAGAATATTCACTTTTTTAGTTTGATATACCTAATAAATATAATTTCGTTTTTTGAACTAATTTGATAAAAACACAAAACATAATATTTGTTCCGTTTTTACACTGCCACTGATATAATAATCCCCATTTGCGAAAGGGCTCTTAAAAGGCCACATTTTTCTGTCTTTCACTGAAAACCTGAATTTTTTTGCAATTGTTTCAGTCAAGTCCAAAGCTTGAATACTATTTGCATGGGGTTCTTTCAAAATCTATATTTACAAATACTGTATGGTTGTAAGAAATTGCTTAACCTTTTCAAGAGCTTTGGCAATATATTTGCCACAACAGTAGGTATTTTGTATTTAGCAAGTAATCAGTTTTATTTCAAGTACTACACGTCACACGTAAGTACACATCATCGGAATGGTTGAGTTTCATTAATTTGTAGGATTGACATATGATTTAACATGTATTATTGCCACATTAACTTTTGAAAGGGTCTTAAAAATGCTATGTTTTAGCAATGCAGATTATGACCAAAATAAAATCTACTAGAAGCATGAGTGTGTAAAAAGACACTAATTCCTCAAATATAATATATATGTATAGTTTTGATTAATTTTAATAACATTAACAAATATTATTAAAAAGACAGAGTATAGGCAAATCTAAAATCTACTCACATACAGACTAGCCCGAGCCTGTACTATGGCAACCAGACAACTGATAATCCTACTAATATAATTAAAAAAATACAAAATATAATCCTGAAAACAATCACATTGAAAAATAACATAGACCCAAGTGGAGCCAAGGGAAAGGAAATAGCTAACTTACTCACCATCAATATTTAGCATCATTTTCCACTGACTGGGTCTCACAGACTGGTGAAAACCAAACCAGACTTCTCTACCACCACCCAGAGGGTGATAGTACCCCTCCGGAGATGAGAAAAATGAACGTCCAACTGGAGTATACATCATAGAAGGTAGATGCCTCATTACTACATCTAGAGCTAAAATAGCATCATATGGAATCTGCCTCGTTCGACCTTCAAGAGCCTCTTCTAGCGCAAATAATGACACCTAAAAAAAATAAAGATAAATGCAAATTATGAATAAAATTGTGTGTTATCATTATTATCAAATGCTTCTTGCACTTTTCCTAATCATTTGAATTAGTTATGAAATATTGATGATAAGAATGAACTATTAATTAGTTACTTATAATAACACTTTTGCTCTGACTCTTATGTGGTAACCAATATAAAAAATATGAACAAAATAATATAAACAAAATTTCAATATATTAACATAAAATTATTATTATTAACAAAAAATACTTGATGGTAATATTATGAATAAACAAACCAACTTTAGATAACAAAAGTAAAACAAATCATTTTCCACAATATTCAAAAAGAATATAAGCAAACTTCATACTACTTACTTGTGCAACCCATTTAATGCTGACTCGGAACACTCTGTCTTTGCCCTCTCCAGGTAATATAACCTCCAATTCAACTTTGTCATTACCAATGGGCAGCGGATCTCTTGTGTATAAATTATTTCTGCCATCAAACACAGGTTTGAGTGCACCAAATATTTTATTATAACAGTGAACCATAGTTTCCACAATTTCTCTATTGACCTAAAAAGGTTGACATAATGTTTTAATGTTGATTACTTATTTATTCATGTGTTTACACATATTTCAGATGTTTTGAGCTTGCTTCTTATGATTTGGCACTGCAATAACTCTATTTTAATACAATACACAGTCAATGTTAAAAGAAACAATAGACATTATTCTGTATCAACAATGTGTATGTGTACAAACCTTTCTAGGACATTTGTCTGGCTGTATATTGACATCATAGTGATGAACAAATCCTCTGGGCATGGATATTTGGAAGTGGTTGGCCCGAAGCATAATCGGTCTTCCTTCATGGCCGAGGTTGGGACGGCGTGGACAGGTGAGTGTGGGAAGCTCCGCGAGCGGCGCAGGCGACACGAGGCTCATTGCACCCGCGCCCGCAGGCGTGCCAGGAGCCGTTGCGCCTGTTGCGGGGGCAGTGCTGGGCACTCCGGGCGCAGCACCAGTCGTGCTCGCTGCCGCGGTCACTGCCCCCGCTACACTCACTGCACCAGCATTCGTGTCCCCCGCTGGAGCTGTTTAGTAAACACATGTTGTAATTTCATTCCAACTAACTTCCACTAATTCATTAACAATGAGTTTTGCGTAGCATTTTGCTTCACGTTACTTGGCCCATATTATTTGGAACACTCAAACAAAGTGGTGCTCGCACAGAGTAGAACACCTACCTTGACCAACGGGGTACATCCTGATATAGGTATTAGATCAACAAAAAGTAAAAACGTAAGAAAATACACAATTTTATTGTGGAAGAAAATAGCCACAATGTGATAAATCCAACAATATATTTGTAGAAAGTGTCAAATAAATTTCTAAGTCGTCGCCCGTCGCCCTATTCTAATGCTCTACGAGACTACGACCATAGAAATGCGATGAGTAGTGTTGTACTAATTTGATAATAAATTTAGTCGATTTTAAACATGTCATTATAAATGCAAGCGCGTGAAATAAAGTCATGGTCACATAGTACGGTGGCCCTGGCCAGGCGGCTATGAAACAAAATTTTGAAGAAATCCGGGACTGTCTCCTAAACGCCTAGACGAATAAAGTTGTTATCTTTTGTTCCACGGTATCAAGATCTGTGCTCTCGGCAGATGCCATAAAATAAAAACATTGAATATAGATCTATGCTAGAACGCCATGGATAGTTAAAATCTGTAGGTCAAGATACCAAATCTTCGTTAAGGGATGATAGTACATGCAATACAATAGAACAATGGCATTCATGATATGGTCATCAACGATAATTAAAGTTATTGGCACGAACTATAGGCAAACGTCTTAAGTCGGTAGTCGGTACCTATATTATTCGCGAGTTCTACTTTGCAGTCAACCAATGACCACGGTCGTTGCAATTAAATCAAAATAATACACTCTTTAGTCACGCTATGCAAACATTGCAGAAACAATCAACAATACACTGACCTCTTTTCTACTATTATAGTGGTCAGTGCAACAATAGCATGCATTAGAAGTGTGAGAAGTTGTAGGCTATTAATAACGTTATTGCTATTGTTAAATTACATGTTATTTTTAGTGATATCGTTAATAATATACTAACGAATAACGAACGACAACAAGCAGTAGCAAGTTATTTTGTGAGCGATAACCGAATCGAATAGTGTATTAAATTAGTAAAACAAACTTATATATAGGTATAGGCGGACCAGAATCTGATGAAAAATCTAAAATTATAATTTAGAGATAGTAACACAAGATAAGTAGGTCCTAAACCTACTAGGACGAACAAGTCTTGATCGTTGTATAATTTCAAATAACGGTTCATTATCAATTTCTGCATTAATAGATGTAAGTATCATCACTGGTCGAACAAAATAAAAATTATGTACAGCAGCTCTACCCGCGTTAATGCTAGTTTGCGCATTATAATAAAAATTAAAGCAAACAAGCTTCAAAAATTCATCTAATTCCCAAAACTTTTGGTGGTAAGAAATCAGCTCGACATACTGCCGCATTTCTATTAAGTAACTTTAAGAATACATATTTTAATAAAAAAGTTATAATCGCAGTAGGAGGCACTATCAGCTATTGATATTATTGCGTTGCAATCGCTCACAAGTCCCTTAACAAGTTATCACTTAAAAAACAAATAATAAAAACAAATCACAAAGCAAGTAACGTTACAACAACGCAAGTAACGAATAACGAAGTAATGTGTAACTATTATTAGTTTTAGCATAGTATGTTTTCGATCTTACACAGTTCAGAGGATAATAACAATAAAGCACAATTTACTTTGTAATTAAAGTCACTGCTGTCGCTACAAAGAAATAAAAGAGTATCATTTCGAATTCGTTCAAGAGATGGTTTTTTGATTTTGTGTAAGCAAGCAACACTTCAGAAGCTCCAAAGTTTTTGCGATAGATGTTTTTTAGGAAACATGTGTTATTGATTTTCTCAGGTTTTGAAGCGGTTCCAAAGTAATTCTTAAATATAAATCTATTTGAACTGAATAACTACCCATGCCACGTAAATAGCTCCTCTATGTCTTAAATTAACGATATGCTATTTTGTTATGTATAAATAACTAGTTATTCATTCAGCTATGTTATATGATAATGATGAACACCCCTACCATGCATGTACCCATAGATGTATAGACCTAAACTGTGGCATTCCTTTCAATTTAAAAGTAAACTTTGACCGCAAAGCGTGAAAGAGAGAAAAAACCATTTAGATCGTCACCTAAAAATTTGTATGTCTTTAGTCGATTTCATTAATTAATCAAATATCAGATTTGCCCTTCACTAAAAATGTATGCTTTACTTTTGTACATGGAGAAAATAAGACCAGGAGGACGATCATAAATGAAAGAGATCACTTTGTTGTGATTTTGGAAAAGTATCTTAAATTACAGTAAACTCAAAGTGGCGCTAGCGTAGATGAAGGATATTTATGGTATTTATTAAAAATCTCAATTTCACAAGAAATATAAAAAGACATAATAAAAAATCCTCAAGCATTTTGGTCGTACGTCAAATCGAAGAAACAAAATAATATTTATCTGTTTAGGATGAAAAGCGATTTAAAGTTTGTTACTAAGTTCTTACATGACTTTACTAAAAAGTAATAAACAAAAAAAAAATAATCTCAGCTTACTAAAATGCCTCCGACTGATGATTTAAGGTTAGGTATCTTGTTTTCGTCTTTTTTTTAAACAGGCGGGTTTTATGGTTTTTTTTTTTTTAAATATTTGTTTATTTATAAAGAAGCTGTTCCTCCTTAACTTTACTCTCCATAGTAGGCACAGATAACATCTAAGTAAAGCCACAGCCACAGATTATTTATAATTTGGTTACGTACGATGACTTTGACAGTTCATTCCATAACCCATAGTATGAACCTACCCTTACATTATTTATTGATCAAGTTATTTTAAAAATTATGTCTATCCCCTATAGTGGTACACTTCGAAGATCTGGTGGAGTAGTTTCTGCTATTGGGAAACAGCTACGAGGCGTTAATTTGAAGGCAGCTAAGAGAATCACTGTTAAATTTGATCCATTCAGTGACAATGTAACTCATACCAGGTGAGTAAAAACGTTTATTTTCGTGTTGAATTTTATATACTTTATCATACGATATCTAGATACTCTACTAGTTCTAGCGTTTCTTGCTTTTTTTTCATATATACCTGTAAATCGATTTGAAGACTCACGAAACATAAACATACTAACCTCTCTAGGCACCATAACCCGACACCTACTCAACGAAATCTATTGATAAACCAGGACATGAACTGCCATTGTCAGTGTTCAGTAACTATTGTGTACGATACCATTTTTCTTGATATAATTATTTACCTACAGTAAATATTGCCCTATACATTTCAAGTTATCTTATTTAAACAATATCTTAAGGTTACAACCTAACTAAGCTTTATATTGAAAATTGTTGAAGCTTGCCTATAAATAGAACACTGACAGCAAGTCTGTTGGTCATTTCTAGATATATTTTATTCATATAATCTGATAGAAATGTGACATTTAGTATAATTTTATCAAATTGTTTAAGGTTTAACATAATTTGAACTTAGTAATCATACAGTTAACACAAAAGAAGTATATTAGCTGCCCAAAAATTTCCATGACCTATACCTTAGATTGGCAGCTATCTGATTGTAAGTTAAAAAAACATAATAATAAATATTTTTCCAGGAATTTTCTGCATTATATTAGTTCATCAAAAATAGCTCTGACAAACCCCAACTGTACTTTAAAAACAGAAATTGTTTGTGACCGCAGTGAGCCAACAGTTGATATTACATTAGTTCCTTCAATTGCAGGTAACTATTTTTTATATTTTAGATTAGCTTTTGCCAGCAACTCTGGCCATATTTATGTTGGCTGTCACAATAAAAGCATCCTAAGTTATGGGCTTCAAACTACACCCACACCAAATCTCTTGAAAATCAAACTCAATTATCTTTATTTCTTAAAACCAAACCAATGATTATTTCAAAATGTTAAATTAATACATAATAATAATAAATATTATAAAGAGGAAAGATTTGATTGTTTGTTTGTTTGTATTGAATAGGATCCGAAACTACTGGTCTAATTTGAAAAATTCTTTCATCGTTGTGAAGCTATACTAACCCCGGGTCACATAGGCTATTTTTTTATCCCTGTATTCCCACAGCAACGGGAACTACGCGGGTGAGACCGCGAGGCGTCCACTAGAACATAATAAAATTTTGATTGAAATCAAAATAAGTTTAGGGGGTTCGGTAAAAAAATGTAACAGACTGCTACTTTCACATTTATAATATTAGTACCATGGGTTCCAGACTTTAATAACCCATCTTTCCTTGGCACCCTAATGAAAAAAAATTTTTTACCAGTTTCAAAATAATAATTTTTAATGTCATATTTGTTTCAGAAACAGCCAATATTAAAAACGTTATATTCAAAAGCGGGAACCTCACTTGTTTAGAACTATTCCAATTACTAAATAAACACATATCATCACTTGCACCTGTTGAACAGCCAGCGAGTACAACCCAAAGTAAAATAGAAAAGAAGAAAACTAAAAAGAAGTAAAAGCTTCAAGATGACACGAACAACAAAGGGAAATCTTCATGTAGTTGAAGAACTGTACAATCAGATACCGGCATTTACCGATGTATTTTCTGAAGACACGTTCTATATTTTCGTCGTGATATTTGTTCTGTCAACAATATTCATTGCCTTTGTTTTGTCTAGATTCATTACTATAAAACCTGTAGAATAGAATTTATTAATGTAGTTTACCTATTTAATTAAATAGATGGGTATGTATCTGAATAAAAACTTTATTTAAATAGTCTTGTTTGCTATGTAATTAAAACTATTCATTTTGAAGAGATTAGTAAGTATTTCATACCTTTTTTATTACTACATACAATTAACATATCAGTGTATGTGAATTATAACCACGATCAAGGTCAATGCACTGAATACAATGTCTAACATACAAAAAATTTGCAACATACAAAAACAATTTTTTTTTGTATGTCCGTCTATATTTGGGCTAAAGCATGGGGTGCCGGTAGCTGGGTACATGCACCCCCGTCGAAATAATAAGCCTGTTTCAGAGTTAGGCAAAAAGTAATCTAACTACTACAATTACTTTTTGCAATCACAGCCACTGATTACAAAAAGTAATCATAAAATGTTTTTTTTTATTATTAACTACATTTTTTACGAAATGTAGTTATCTGATGATAACTTTTAATCATGATTACTTTTTAACAACTTTTCCGGACTGATGGAGATAATTTTTTTAAGCGAGTTTGCGACTTGTGTTTGGTGGGGGGGGATCGCTCCCTTATTGCTTTGATCGCATGTAGCTTCCGAACTGTAGGGTGCAGACATACATTCATTGTACTCGAACTTCTTGTTTTGACGAGATCTACATGATCATGGGGTACTATTTCGTAATATATAGTCGTTTAAAGATTGGACCCCCTGATCACAAAGATCTTGTCATAACAAGAAGTTTAAGTGCAAGCAAGGTGGGTCTGCGCCGCGTAGTTCGTAAGATATAGTTACGCGATAACGTTTTGACCCCATTATCACATAGTTCTCTTCAAAACAAGCAGTTTGAGGACAAACAATGTGAGTCTGTGCCCTATAGTTTTTAACATACATATGTATGTTAACTACTATACACAGACTCACATTGTTTGTCCTCTGCGTTGGAATCAGCATATCAGCGCACTCCGACACGTTTAACAATTTCACTGTTTGGAACTCGATTAGATCCGCGCGTGTTCCGCAACAGCCGGCCGGACAGGTCGGCTCCTCGCGTACTCGGACGGCGCGTTGCGGGCGGCGGTGGGCACTCGGTTGTCGTCGCGCCCGGTCGGCTCCGCTCAGCTACCGCCGCAAGCGCTCGTATGTTGTCGATTTTTGTGTGTTGTTGATTATTTTAATAAAAGTTAGGCCACGTCAATACTGCAGGTGAAAACTGACTGCGACACGAAAGCACCAGTGGTAGTTGCTGAGAGCATGTTAGCGGATACGCGAGCACGCGCGCGCATGCGCCCGTGTTGCAGCAGATTGTTGCCGTCGGGCGGTCGCGGTTGGCTGCTGGCGCGTGCTCGCGCGTCCGCTGCGACACCGGTTGGTGGGAATCGTACATAAGACTAGTAACAAGTAGTATATCCATCGAATAAAAGAACTTAAGTACACACATCTATAACGCTTGCCCTGTGATTCCATTAATTAATATAAAATAGTATTAAACATCACCCTACCAACTAAACAACTCAAACAATATATTTTTAAAGGTAAAGAACCAGGTACCTTCTTACCTAAGTACTTCAATTTTTAACAACATTTTATACAAGTAAGAACCTACTTACATTTCTGAGTTTTAGGCAATTTTAAAAATGCAAAATCACAATAATTTAGCTTTGATTTTAAACACCCACTTACGTAACAATTAAAATAATAGTTAACTCATTATTTACTAATACTAGCAATGTGGGATTGAGTCCTACATTATTGGCAATCTTGTTAACCCCTCCAGTTAAGCTCAAAGGCTTGTGTTAGGAGTGGGTTCACATCGGTAGTATAATGGGAAGGATTCGAACCAGCGACCTCACGATTGCGAGACCGACGCCTTAGCCATTAGGCTACCTCCGCTTCAAAATAACGTCTCTGTGCTGTGCTCCGCGTCTGTGACACTCACCCAGATATCACACTTAAATAACGTGCGTCAAGGGGATTTTGTATAAAGCTTTATATCTGTACGATATGTAATCTGTGCATCCATACATACCCCTATTGTAGTTTTTGAGTAAAATGCCTGTGGCATACAGACGGATGGATATGATGAAACTAAAGGTTCCGTTTTTAGGTCCGTCTGTCCCCAGGTTAGCTCAGAGACCCTTAGTACTAGCACGGGGTCTCATCACGAAGAAACAGAAATGTAGGTCAAATAAATATCAACAGATGGCGTTATAAGTATCGATTTGATATTGAAGTTTTTTAAAACTTGGAATATCAGAAGATAGGTACTAAAAATGTGTATTATTATTTTTTTTATTATTAAGCTATACATGGGGTTGTAAAATAATAGGTTCCTAAATCAAATTTCCATAACTTTACAAAAGTCATAACTCTAGCGGCAATTTATTTGTACTACGTTATAATAGGCACAACTTAAACATTAAACTGGTTCAATCTAACAATAGATGGCACTATTTGGGAATTTCGATTCTGACCATACCTACATTTTGTTAATATATTTTACTTATTTTTCGACGAGAAGTAAGAGTGACATGAAGTTGTAGTAAATTACAACTAGAGATAAAAGAATTGGAGGCTTTTAAAGCCCATAAAAGAACTAGACTCCTGTTCCATTGCCCATCATGTTCTGGGGGGAGGGGGTAACACCGGCCAAGAGTGAGTTAGTTCACGCGATGTGGCGAGGGGGGAGGGAGGGGGTTAATAAGTACATAATCATACACTTCCCCTCAACGCCTTAGGCAGGACCCGCTATTGAATGTGTATTTTTACCCGACTACGGAGGGTAATGTGTTTGACGTGTATGTATGTATGTATGTGATTTTGATCAATTTTGATGATTCATACGTCGATCGATTCGTAATAATCTTGTAAAGACATGACAGCAATCGAAATTCAAAATGGCGACAGCCAGACGCCATATTGTAATAAAGAAAAAAAATAAAGTCAACCAACTACTAAACAAAGACTCAAGACTGACTCGTTGGTCTTGCGCCTAGTCGCTCGTCGGTGGTGTCGGTTTTGATGGGTTTCTGCCCTATGACTCCATTAACTTCTATTGGGCTATAACTAGGGACAAGACTACTCGTCGATCCTGCGCCTTGTCCCACTCAAATTTTATCATTTATTGACACATTTATGACTCATTGATCCTGGGTCAAATCCTTCTTCAAATTACCAAAACCAACCGGACAACCGAAGTCCATGTTTTTGCGAACGAAAAAAAATATTTGAAATAAAAATGCATTTTAAAAATAATAATCAAGGTCAGGTTATAAATAGGTACGTACCAGCGGTGTTTTCAAAGACGCCGGCTTCCGATCAAATGTACCGACCGATGCCACAAAATGCCGAGAATAGAGAAAGTTAGCTCATAATAATGTATTATTATTTATACCTACGGTAGACGCGCACAGTTAGCGCGACCGCCCGCGCTAAGTCAATAAACTTTGGGTTATACAATAAGTAAAACACACCTTTTTGTAGTTTGTTTTAGATATGGTTGCTAAAGCTAATAATGAATTAATTTATATTGAATGCCATACCTGTATTACAATTTTACAAAGTAACCGAAAATAACGAATGCACGGTTAGCCAATTATATAATAATATTCCAAAAACAAGCAATGCCCGTGAACGATGTCTATGCAGTCTAAAGTACGTAAAGCATGCATTGTATGAAGCATGCCTTCTGTAGTGTCGTTATTTTATGTCGGTAGGGCCAGTCGGGCGGTCGGGCGGTCGGGCGCTTAAACCAGTAATGCCGACGCATTGCTACACTACCCTAACGGTTATACGACACAACTTAAAATTTGTTTCTTTTTGAATGAGCCTACTAAAAACGTGATTGTTAAGTAATAATGTTGTTTTAATAGACATTATTTTTTTATTATTTTTCGTATTGTTTACTCGAGGAACTAACTTTCGGATCGGTCAAG
Source organism: Herminia tarsipennalis (assembly GCA_945859575.2). NCBI lineage: Eukaryota > Metazoa > Arthropoda > Insecta > Lepidoptera > Erebidae > Herminia > Herminia tarsipennalis. The sequence continues at coordinate 12,375,674 of OX243836.2, read as the reverse complement.
GTTATCTTACAAATAGTAAATACGTAAATATACTAAATAAAATGGGACTAGACTATATTGTTTTTTATATTTGAGTTGATAGCAATCTACCCAACCTACGAGTTTATGCTATTTTCGGTCCAACAGTGTGGTTCGTTTCCGAGTTATGCGCAAATTTATAAAAAAAAAGGACATAATGCGAAAAATCGAAAAATACTTGCATCAAAGCTGAACAATGTATTAACTTTTATTATTTTTTTGATTGAAAGCACTGTTTTCGAGATATGAGCAAATTCATAAAAATACAGTGTCCCTTTTTTATAAATTCGCTCAAACAGCGATTTTATACTTTGTCCCATACATTATCTAGTATTGGTGCAAGTGCAAGTATGTGCATCTAAAAGACAGACAGACTGCGCCTAGTACCACAGTCCTACTCAGCTCGAGACGAAAATCCATCAAAATCGACATAACCGAAGAGGGACTAGGCGCAGGATCGACGAATCGGTCCTGCGCCTAGTCACAGTCCTACAATACGAAAATGCATTACAATCGACATGTCCTGCGCCTAGTCACAGTCCTGCAGTACGAAAATGCATTACAATCGACATGACCGAAGAGGGAATAGGCGCATGATCGACCAATCGGACCTGCGCCTAATCACAGTCCTACAGTACCTACGAAAATGCATTACAATCGACATGACCGAAGAGGGAATAGGCGCAGGATCGCCCCAATTGGTCCTGCGCCTAATCACAGTCCTGCAGAACTCAGGACTAAAATCCATCAAAATCGAAATGACCGAAAAGAACTCGATCGACCAGTCGGTCTTGCGCTAAGATAATATTCGATATTTACAAATCAATGCATCAAAGAGGCCCCGCGAGACGTGCAGTACGGTGCTTCGACACGGGATCACGGGGACAAAATAATGTTGAGTTGTGTCATTTTTACCCGACTGTAAAGAAGGGTTATGTTTTTCGCGCGTATCTTGTATGTATGTATGTAATATTCTTTATTACCTGATATCTCACAATCCACTGAACGGATTTATACAATTCACACGTCATTAGATTCGTAATAATTGCCCAAGTGTTCTTAGATAGATGACGTTTTTAAAAAACAAACATGGCGGCTATGAGATGTCAAAATAAAGAGGTGTGAAAAAAAATGTTTCGAATACTGTAATATGCGTATCAAATTAAAGAGCTCATCTTAAGCATTTTAAAAAGGTATAACATGATTATGACTGTAATACTAAAAAAGTTAGTTAGCAACCATTGATTTTTCAATTTTCAATACTTGACAATAGCTGTGATAAAAGTAAGTTGCTACATCAGTTACATCCTACAACAACTAAAAAGTATTAAATAAAAAAATAAATTATAAAAATAAAAAAAACCCGCCTACACAAAAAAGATGGAAACAAGATCCCCTACATAATTATACAATTTCATGCAGTCGGAGGCATTAATGAATCTCGACAAACTTAGTAAAGTGCCTCCGACTTTATTTTTTTATTTAATAAACGTGTATATCTTATGAAGTATGGGGCGCAGACCTACCTACCTTTTTGTTCTCAAATTTCTGGTTTCTACAAGATCAATGTGATCACAGGGTCAAAACTTTGAACTCCTATATCACACAAACTATAGGGCATAGACTCACCATGTTTGTACTCAAACTTCTTGTTTTGATTGATGAGATCTATGTGACTATGGGGTTAAAACTTTGAACGCCTATATCACATGAACTATGGGGCGCAGATCTACTTTGATTCTCTCTCACACTTTGTTACTCGTTCAAACGAGTTTGATTACAAATAAGGTTGGTTTGGTTGGTTGGTACAAATAACCTATAGTTTGTGTGAAATAGGCGTTCAAAGTTTTGGCCCTGCGATCACGTAGATCTCGTCAAAACAAGAAGTTTAAACGCAAACAAGGTGGGTCTGCGCCCCATAGTTAGTAAGATGTAGGCGTTTAAAGTTTTGACACCGTGATCACATAGATCTTATCAAAACATCAAGTTTGAGTACAAACATGGTGGGTCTACGACTTATAGTTCGTGAGGTATAGGCGTTCAAAGTTTTGACCCAGCGATCACGTAGATCTCGTCAAAACAAGAGGTTTAAAAAGAAACAAGATGGGTCTGGGCCCCATAGTTCGTAAAATATAGCCGTTTTAAGTTTTGACCCCGTGATCACATAGATCTCATCAAAACATCAAGTTTGAGTACAAACATGGTGGGTCTACGACTTATAGTTTGTGAGGTATAGGCGTTCAAAGTTTTGACCCAGCGATCACGTAGATCTCGTCAAAACAAGAAGTTTAAGTAGACACAAGATGGGTCTGCGCCCCATAGTTCGTAAGATATAAGCGTTTAAAGTTTTGACCCCGTGATCACATAGATCTCATCAAAACATCAAGTTTGAGTACAAACATGGGGGGTCTACGACCTATAGTTCGTGAGATATAGGCGTTCAAAGTTTTGACCCCGCCATCACGTAGATCACGTCAAAACAAGAAGTTTCAGTACAAACAAGATGGGTCTGCGCCCCATAGTTCGTAAGATATAAGCGTTTAAAGTTTTGACCCCGTGATCACATAGATCTCATCAAAACATCAAGTTTGAGTACAAACATGGTGGGTCTACGACTTATAGTTCGTGAGATATAGGCGTTCAAAGTTTTGACCCCACGATCACGTAGATCTCGTCAAAACAAGACGTTTAAGTAGAAACAAGATGGGTCTGCGCCCCATAGTTCGTAAAATATAGCCGTTTAAAGTTTTGACCCCGTGGTCACGTAGATCTCGTCAAAACAAGAAGTTTAAGTAGAAACAAGATGAGTCTGCGCCTTATAGTTCGTAATATATAGGCGGTAAAGTTTTGACACAAAGATCTTAACAAACCGGAACGACGAGGAAATCTTAAGAAGGGTTCCTCGTCCTTAGGTAAGTAAGTAATTGAAATGAAGTAGAAAATCCCGATTTTCATAAATTTTAGCTAAGAACACTCGATCAAGTCAACTTTCAATCAAAAAAACTAAATCAAAATCGGTTCATCCGTTTGGAAGCTACGTTGCTACAGACAGGCACACAGATACATCATTAAGCAGATACGCGTTAAATTTATAACACTCGTCATTTTTGTCAAGGGGTTAAAAAAAGAGTTAAATACCTACTCCCGATGTGGTCGTTAATGAATATTTACAATAAAATTATTTAAGGACTCTGACAGTTACACTCTCAAGGCCTGTATTATTAAAACGATCTCAAACGTAAGATCGACCTTGAACACGAGTTCGAGACTCCGTTCTATTCAATAGATAAGTCATAATACAGAAAAATTAAGGCAAAAAAATAATATTTTTGCCATTGATATCGTCACAGATAATATAATACTATAAAATCGTCGTTGATTATGTCAATTTTAATCCTAAATTGTGGATTTTGTGAAATTATGCATAATCTTTTCACGATTACATTTAAATAAGTATAAAAAAATGTTCTCTGACAATAAACCAAGACCAAAAAGATGATTGATGTAAGTATAACATTTTAGACAAGGGTCACCCATCTATGCACCGACTGTGGTAAAGTTACTTAACTTACGCAAACATTCCATCATAATAGAAGTAGGTTCAACTTTGAGGTGTACACCGACGAGTTACTTTAGCAATAACAAATTCGTTTAATGTAATTATGTAGTGTCGTCGCCTATTAGGGTCAAATTACAATACTTTTGAGGTCTGCACTCGAATGACGTCATTTAAAGCGATTTTCTGCGTTATTTGTACGGGCGCGATATAAGCTATCTATACATGTTTATTAATTAGTGCCGTTTAGTAAGACGCTAACCGCACTTAGAAGGGAACTCAGATGATATCGTTCTTTAGAACGAATCTGAGCTTCATCTATTAATACGGACCTAAGCACGGCCGATGACCGCGTAGTAGCAAATAGCAACCAACTTTATTTCCAAGTAAACACACGACCTAGAACAAACCAAGCGGAGGCCTCAATTTTCATCCCTCGATGTTTTTACCGCCATCTTTTGGCGACTTTAGTAAGGAGGGCCATTAAAATCAATCAGCTGTAGCCTGAATCACTAGATGTCGCTTACTATGCACCACTGCTAATGCCATCTAACGTCTCCGTAAACGAGCCCGAAAACGAGCCCGAGTTAGGACGATCGCATTTCTTTGTATGGGATGAGGTATCTGTACTAGTATAGTATTATATTATCTGTGGTACTAGAAAGCTGTAATTTGTAGTTACGCATAAAAGTTAGTTAAGTGGAAAAATAATTTTCGGGTACCTCCCCTGGGCTCCCTCACACGTAAGGATGTGACTTTTTTTTCGCCTACCCCATCGTATGGGGTATCGTTGGATGTCTTATAAATAAAAATAAATTAAAAAAAAACCCGCCTGAAAAGACGGAAACAAGATACCCTTCACATTTTATTTTGAGGGTAGGTACCTCCCCTATTTGTAAACTAGTGATGTTTTTTTCTCACCTACCCTATCGTGTGGGTATCATTAGATAGGTCTTTTAAAAACACTTAGGTGTTGTAAATACCATTTTATTACAGCTTAACGAGTAACAGTAGACCAAGTGAGAAGTAACAAAATTTTGGTACAGATTTCATTGAAAAATACTTCTATAACGTTGTTGTAGTATGAAACAAAAACAGCAGAAAACCTAGCTACGGAACCATACATTGTGCGTGGCCCGACAAGCACTTGCCCGGTTTTGTTATTTTGGCTACGGAACTCTAAAAAAGAAATACTTTGTAGATATTGAATGTTTATTTAGGCACTTAATACATAATTTCTACATAGGTATTAAAATAACCTACTAAAACTGTGAGATCTTTAGACAATAGGTAGCTAACGGGAATGGAGGAGTTGTAACGTCGGAAGACGCGTCACGCACGATCACGACACATACATGATACCGAGACAAAGGGAACCCAATATTTTGTCCAATGAAGAGAGGGGTTCCAGTGGTAGGGAATTCTTGATGTGAGTTACCGTCGTATTTGAATCCTCTACTAGTCTACCTACTCTTTATATAACTTCTTAAGTGATTCTCGAGAAGTTAGGAAGGCACTTATGAAAATGATTCCAAAATTTTAAAATACCTAATTCACTGATACCCATATTTTTTTTTAGATCAAGACCTAGGCTACTACGTTGTGTCCTATCAAATAGTTACAATTATAAGCCAGGCTTGGACCTCCGATCAATAGGTACTTAGGGACGTATACTCATTACACTATGGTATTACGTAAGTGGGTACACAATCTCTCTGTAAGGTAAGGTAAACCTACGTAATCCTTTTTGTAAGGTACCTAATTTACCCATACTTATAACATATTTTATAGCAAATGGGTGAATGTTTTTATATCCTTACTCTCGTCACACCAGACAATTTAGGAACCAACGTTGGGCCTCTCTACTTAAGTAGGATTTTGAAAGGTCATGTTTTTCATATATCAGTCTGAAAATAAATTATTGTTTTTAAAAATTTATTTAGGAAATCACTTATCGATATTCATGCCGAGACTGTGTCATGAAATCCTCAGGGTTTGATCCGATGTACCTACAGGTTAATTAGGTACAAACACTCGCACTTATTCCGGGAGTCTGGAGGTTCGCCCTCTCCGTTCGCGCAATGGATCCTCTGAAGTTGGAATTGCAGTCCGTTTTGGAGGATCAGTCGTAAATCTAAAGAGTGTTTAATCATAAGTAATGTTATAGGTGTAGATTAGACCCTAGATGTCGTTACAAACAAATGTTGCAATTGAAGGACCAACATAAAGTGAGGTAGGCACTCCGCGCTTCAGGCATCTCAAAAAAGGTTCTCTAATAAAATTGACTTACCCAATAAGCATAGTTTGTTGAATACGGCGCAGCGTATCGAAGAACACTGGTATTTTATCAAGGCACGCATCGAGGAAGATTATAAAACACATCTCATTGAAGAGAACATATTTGTAGTATTTTAACTTCCAAGTCGCAATTTTACGCTCAGAGTAAAGATGTTTATCTAATTCAGCATTTTTCTTTCTAGTCTTAGATGATAAAAGGGTCCTAAAAACAAATGTTAGGTAGGTGATCAATAGGCAGTTAGCATCTACATGTTATTAGGTACAGCGGAAGTGATAGAGTACTGGCTGACCCACGTAGGCTCGAATCCAGAACTTCCTTCTGGGGGGGCAACATTTGACTCAACCGATCAAGTGTAAGTCGCTCGTATGACGGGAGAGGGGGGTGCATTTGATTAAAAATCGGGAAGAAGGAAGGCCCTTTGTATCAGCGCCTGGACCCATGCAACTTTGTCTGTGTCAATTAACCCTCGTAATTAAAAAAAAAAACATAATATGTAATATGCATACCTACCAAATATACAAAAAAAACATTACAATCTGTCGAACCGACGCGAGATTTTTATATACCTACTAAAAAGATTATTATTCGCGATCTTTTCTCATGCAGTCCCCGTCAGGAATAAAGCTGGTACAACTATTGTGCAAGTACGTATTGATAAATATGAGCTTACTTGTTCTGAACCCTATTTCTGATTAATGCAGTGACTGCCAAGTTACGAAGAATACTTTGAAACATGATTTGTTTTTATATACATTCAAAGGTATTTACAGTAGTACCTACTCCAAATTTATAGTTTACACTCAAGGTATATTACGTTATTAATTTAGATATTTTCAAACTATAATTTTAATGGACTTAGTTTTTACAAATTCTTTTTACGCACCGAATATTTTTGGAAATATATTATGGTTTTGTATAACTTTTTTTGACAGATTCCTGTCTGTATCCATAGAGACCCAAGAGATTATAACTATATTTTTTCTGTGATTATAACACTATAAAGAAGGTCGGTCTAATAATGGTAACTAAGCTGACGGTGGTAGCGAACGACCTAAAACTACAGTTTTTTCGTGATGCCAGAAGAAAGGTTCATGAGCTGCCAGTCTACTTAAGGGTAGATTACGCGAAACAGAGTTCGGCTCTCTCAAAAATGTATAAAGACAACCTAAATATTAGGACACGAAAAAAAATGTGTCACTAATCAAAGAGTTTTTCTAGTAGATGAAATAATGAAATTTAAGGATATGTCTTAATATGATAAAAATAAATTGTTAAAAATTGCGGAAAAATGCAAAAACGAGCATTTTCGTATTGTCATAGTCATGGCGTTCGTAATCTAACATAAATACGAACGAATATTCTTCTTTATTTTGACCTGCGCTCCTGCGCACTGTGAAGTAATGGTTGTGTACGGAAGAGCGAGGCCGGCGATCGTGTCGCTGTGTACGTAGCGCTAAACAAATAATTATCTCAGTGTAATGCCCCCTTAAGAAGCCAGAAAAAAAATAGGGCTACATTATTTTTTTTGTATGTTTGTTTACGAATGACCGATTTGAAAAATTATTTTTGTGTTTTAAAGGGTATACTTCCAAGTTGGTCCCATTGTCACCTGATCACGATCTGATGATGGGATCCTGGTGAAATCGAGGGAACTCTTAAAATATCAAAGTCACACCTACAGTGTGTACTACTCTTAAAAAACACCAATTGGAGTAGTGGAACTGATGATGAAGACCACAAATGACGAGCAGACCTATTCAATATTTCACAGGTTGCGATTCAGTTACTTTAATATGGTATTGAGTAGCACTTTATTCTCGTTATACTACTATTACACAATGTAATAGAGCTGATAGTGAACTCCTCAACAATTAACGGCCCTGCATCGGGGCAAGCAATATTTTGTAAAAGGATAGTTGACGTAAGCCTATTGTAACTTAAGTGAATTACATACCAACCCACTAAAAAGTGAGAAATAAAAAATTTTTTGTTGTCTTGTATTTAATTTAGAAGTCGGTAATATTTTTTTGTAAAAAAGTTTTTTATTCAATAAAATCTACTATTTCCGCTTAAGTTACTCCTTACGCGTCTGAACGTGGTTTATTGGCGTCGTCATGGTTATAGAAAAAAAAAACTAAAATTTTTATAAATATGTATATTTAATAAAATATTGCTTCATGAGATGGATAGAAGTTATTTTTGAGCCTATTCTTACTAAAGATAATGAAATACGGGCTTGTCCACTTTGAAACTAAAATTCTTGCGTTCCCCAACGAATCTGTAAAGAACATATAGATTATAGATACTTTTCTTCTGTCTATTAGTTGATACTTCTATTTGTAAATTAAGATAAAAATGAACTTGCTTACATCTTGGTTACGGGCTTTCTGTTTGCGTTCAACTAATGACGTAAGAGCTTCGGAGCGTACAGCCAGAGAGTCGATCCTCTCAACTAGCTGCTGGTATGGCGAAAGGGGTTGCGCGCCCATCACTACATGTCCCAACTTGGAGTCAATCTTCGCGTCTAGGCGAGCGTTACGGATCAAGTTCACAATCCAACATTCAGCTTCATCGGGCTGCATGTTCAAATTTTCAGCTAACATTCTGTAAGCCAATACTAATCGTTATAAAACTATAAAGCATAATCAAATAAATGATACTTAATATTTAGGTATTTTACATACCCAATACTGATAACTTGGTGAATACGACAGAATGTTTCGAAAATCATAAGACGAGCATTTTCGACAAACTCTTCAAGACAGGCAATCAAAAAGAAGTCTGTCAAGAGCACCGCTTGACACTGGTTCAACTTCCTGCGCGCAGCTTCAAAGTCGAAGTTTACATATAGATGCTCAATAAATTCCGTGATAGGGTCTCTAAAAACACAATGAGTACATAGTTAATTTTAGAAATATTGTTAAATGTGTAGGTACTATGATTAGGATAAATAGGTTATTTACCTGTATGTGTAGGCTTCTTGCTGTATGACTTTGACAAGGTCCTTCAAAGCGTTTCTTCTTGATCGATTGATAATGACCGCAGTTGCCAAGTAGCGTAGAATATGTGGACACATTGTCTGAATGGCGTTCAGGTACCTATTTACGAAAATATGTATGTCAGGTGAGCATTACGCATACAGATACTGAACTTGACAAAAATTTGAATTTTAAGAGAAACTTACAGAGGCTTGTACAAAAACATCTCAATAATAAGGTCTCGGCCTTTCACGTGATTGAAGAATACGAAAAGTGACCAGTGCACGAGCCAAGTCCGCTGCTGGAGAGCTTGCATATTGCTCGCGGTGGCCCCTGCTCCGCCATTGTCGATGAACTCCCTCAGTTTCGTCAAGTCATCCAAAGCACCATCCCAGTTTTGAACCAATATTTCACTAGCAAGTTTACCCCACAAAACGGAAAGATAGTTCTGAAATAAAAAATATTTTGATGACATAGATCGTTCAAAATAAACTCCGTTTATTCCGTCATATGAACAAGTGTTAATAAGGAACCATTAATTATATAGCGAATTGAATGGTGAATACAAACCTCAAAGGCCAACATTGATATGATAAAATAATAACGTACAACCTTATTATAAAATTGTCATATGAGATGCCATTAAAAGTGTTAAATAAAAATGTAGCGTCGCCTGCTGTCAACTGCCTTTGTAAAGATGTCAGCTTCAAAATTACTTATTCATAAATTCGAGGCTGGAGGCGTTAATTTTAAATCTTTACAGATAACGACTGAAGACAGTGATAGTAATGATTCTGAGACAAAATACGGTGAATGGTTAGATGGCAAAATACGCGAGAAAAAGAAGGACCCTGATAAGTCTTCGCGCCTAGTAGTAAAGATAATTTCTGGAAACGAATTTGATAGATTTAACTTGGAATCTAGTGCAAAAGAGATAGATTCCACCGAGAGCAACTTAACAAATTTTACTGAATATTCGATGCAAGTAAAACCTTTGAACGAGTTGTTATATAAACCCGACGGGAATGGACAAAGTCTAGAATACTATCATAATGAAGACAGTACTGGATTTCCAGGAAGTATATCTTACAATAAAGACGCAGGGGATATTGACTTGAGCCCTTTAGAATACAGTCTAGAGAAAGTAAACGAAAATAATGCACGCATTATGGAAAACATACAAATGTTGAATAGAACTCTAAATTACACAAAAAATAAAGAGATTCTTGACATCGTTTGCCGAAAACCAATGAAGTCATATCCATGCAACACTTGTGGCAAGTGTTTTGTTTACGAAACAGGTCTCAGGAAACATCATTCTATGCGACACTCGATGACTGAGGCGCTGCCGCGTTGGCAAGTGGTGTGGACATGCGTTCAGTGTTTCCAAGTTTGGCCGCGGCAAGACCAAGCATTAAGTCATTCTATTGAATGTTGCAAATCGAATAACAGAGATTGTGTTCGTGAAATAAAAACTTCGTCTTTACTACAATGCGAATTCTGTGAAAAAGTGTACACTAGCATTCCTAGATTACTAAGGCACTCGAAAGTACATACAACGAATAATAATTACGAGTGCAATGCATGTGAAATGGCATTTTCATCATATAAAATAGCTGAACAACACTTTGTATCATGCCCATGGTTGAAGATGTATTACAGTTTTGCTTTGCCTAAATTATTGTTGTGCAATGCATGTGATCGTAAGTTTAGGAATTATGAGCAATTGTATAACCATAGGTAAGTCAAATAGAAATTTGTTACAAATGACCAATGTATTATTGTGTTGATTATAATAAACTTTGTTTTACAGGTACAAAGTAGGCCATTTCATGACCAAAACTCAATGCAATCAGTACAGTGTCAAATCTTTGGGTATTCTTGTATATCAATGTGAAATGTGTGGGGCATGGTATCCTTCTGTAGCACCACTGATAGCTCACAGAAATCAATACCATCCAAAACACGACATTGCTCTCCATTGCAAAATGGTATGATATAACTAGTATATAACAATAATGTAGTATTAGCATCTGTGGTATTAGTTAGTAGCAGCGACGAACGGTTAAAATTTTCCTAAGGGAACTCGATAATAGGTGGACACGGTTCTTCATAATTAAGTAGTTAACTAGAATTTAAAAGGAAGCCGAAAAGGATAGTGTTCTAAGGACTCCCCGCCACTGGTTAGTAGTTATGCCTAATTGATTACAGAATGTTATTTTATAGCAGGACAAGAATTTCAATGATCAAAACTACAGTATTTCTATAGAAGATGACTTTTGTGTGAACCACAATGAAGACAGATGCACTCAAGAACAACAACAGTTGCAATAAGTACAAAGTTGAAGTTATAATTACTTTCCAAATAAATTTTCAAATCATATTTTAGTTACTTTTCTTTCTATCATTAATTCAGTGGGTTGAAGTGTAATGTTAATGTCTCATTCACTATATAGGTAAGGGCAAACTGACCCCATATATGCAATGTGGGAGAGTTGGGTGCACACTTGTTCCATGTACACAATGCAATTGTCATTTCTTCAGGTGCTGGCCTTACACATGAGTTCTATCCCCTCCACCTTCCCACGACAATCTGCTTTCTAACATTGTGTGGGGGTTTTCATACAATTTCAAGGGCCCTAGATGTCATAATGCATTGCATATGTAGGCTCAGTTTAACCTCACCTTAATAAGCGCTTCTAATTCAACATCGAAATTGCAGGTGTCATTATTCTGTAGGTACAATTTAAAAAAAAAACCTTGTCCTGGCAATAAAGAACACAAAAAAAAAAAAAAAAGACATCCAATATAGTGTACTCATTCTGAAGTGCAAATACAATTTTGAATATGTTGAATATCTTACCTTGTCAGTAGGGGACATGACCAACTGGCAGAAATAAAGGTAAGAGGCAGACTCCACATAGTTACCACACTCATATCGGTATTTAGCCAACCGGTACATACTGTCAATCATCTCCACTTTAAACTGAAAAGAGCAGTATTAAAACTGTTTTAAACAAGTACAACAAAACTTCAGGGTGCTATAGATATATATAGGGCTTAAATCTCTACATAAAAAGTAGTTCCCAACCTAGGTTTGAGCATCTCCATACTGAATTTCATTTAAAACTGGCCCTGTATCTTAAGAGGTTAGCTTGTTACAGCATTATAGTAGCATAATAGTGTTGAAATAAAGTTGTCATGCTAATATGGATGTTGATTCAATATTAGGTATAAAGTAATATTATACAGAAACTTCCAAGTGTGATTCAATGCTATGTCTGAAGCAAAATTTTTGCAAAAAAAAAACTATTGCATCCACAATATTAGCATGGATTATTATCAGTCTTTTGAAGGATTAGTTGCACTAAAATACACACAATAGACTACCTATTTAGTTTATGAAATAATGTGTTATGTATGTTTGTGCATAATTTAACAAATACCAGAAGGAATTGATTTGAAGATGTTCAGATGTGACATCATAACTGTATATTCCACACAAATTTGCAAGCAGCATATTGTTTTGATGTTCCATAAAAGATACTGAATTCAGACAGTCATCTAACCAGTTGCCCATAAAATATAAACAAATAAATTGTAGAAGCTTATAATTTTACCTCAAATTCTTTATTAGTGGTGAGATGATTTATGAGAGTTTTAGGATCCCTCATGGTCTCAACTGTTTTCATAACATCATCTCTCTGCATGAGCCTGAGGACTGGTTCCACTGCATCTTGCAGCTCCTGCAGTTGGGAAAGGACTACTCCTCTCCTAGATTTAATTTCCTAGAAGTTTACAAACATTAATGAATGTAATTTGACTGTTACAATTATTAACTTATTTCCTTTTCTGTCTTGTTTACAAAAATGTAAACTTTTAATTACTTCCAATCAATCAATGTTATACATACTCAATATTACTTGAATGGCATACCTCAGGAGTGTCTTCATCAGGATAAAGCATCTTTCTGATGTCAATAACATAATCAATCATGTTAGTTTTGCTAAGTATCTCTAACTTAGCCTGCAGGAGTTCTGATTGGTCATAAGTCTGAAAATTACATAAATAACTAATAATACACATAAATCCTAACAAATATTCTAAAACAATCGTATCAATGCTTAAAATACGATGAATCAACTAGCAAAGGGGTTAAATATCTTAACGTACCTCTTTTGCAGCCAGAAACTCTAGTAGTGGAAATACCAAGTGTCGGTCTAGATACTGGCCTATCTTAAACGTAAGATCAAACTTCGAGTAACTCATCTTTGTTTTTTCTTGGAATAACTTCACATGAAATACAAATTCATCAACTCGTGAAAGCGAGAATATGGTAAAGATGTGACAACCTTACCAAAGCTTACGCATTGACAAGATTTGTGACATGAAATTATTGTACTAACTCGCTCTTAGTCACTCTTATACGAATAGCATAATTTTATCTCTTTCTTATGCTAGAAATACTGTTTAGGATGGTTGTCAATACCAATAGTTCAAATGACGTAGTTTTTAACCTCAAAAATTGACAATGATCCGTCGGGTCCGTCAAATCGGCGTTCTATAAGCGGAAACGGAAATGATAGAGTGGTCCTTCAAAACAGTAAAATATTTTAAGCTTCTTTTCTGGCAGTAGAGAATTTGTATTAATCTATAATTGTATTTTTTACGTGTCGTGAATTTGTTGAAAACTTTGTTTAACAATATGACGAATTTGTATGGATCTTATCTTTGGATCACGACTTGGATCTTGGATGACGCTAAGTGAAACTTCAAAGTGACGATAAGCGATAATTTATTATCCAAGGACTGTTGTGTACCAGAATCTGATGATAAATGGGGAGGTTATACTTTAGAGTATTTTTTTTATAGGCATTTCTATAATTTTAATTATAAATAATGATAACAGGTTTAATTCCGGCCCCGGTTTGGCATACGGAAATCTCGGGTTAGATTCCTGGGTCGGGACTTCAAATTTTTCTATCTTTCAAAAATGCCATATTTATAATTCTTTAGAGTTGGTAACATAGGATTTAGGTAAGTAGGTCCCAGTAGGTCCATTAGAAAAATTAGAAACAAAACAAAATGAAACTTTATTAGTTTTATTTTGTTTTGTCCTTAATTTTTCCGAAAAAAAGTGACTGATTATTTTGAACATTCTATTTTTTATGGAACTAAGTCACCTGATCAGATAGTATGTCTTCTTTTACGTGTTTTTTCTCCAATTCATATATTTTAATTAAAAATAGCCACACAGACGTAAATGTTGTCTACACGACAACATTTACGTTTTGGTACAGACGTGTAGACAAGCTACACGTTTGTACCAAAACGTAACTATACTAATTTATGAATGTAGGCACATGTACCGGGGGGGGGCCGCTTTTTCATAGCATTTTAATTTAGCCGGTTAATTTCTGTATAGAGGATAAGATGGTCAATTTAAATAAACGGAAGCATATTTTCAGCTGAAATTTTGAAATGATACATATATTATATAAAATTCACAAAACACATAACACACATTTCGCACAAATTAAAAGCTATCTTCCAACCTATTTTATATCCAGAAAACATGTTGCACTGAAAACCTGTATCATTGATATCCTGAAAGGAGACAACATTCTGCTGGGGTCACGCACACATGAATGTCAATGACAGGCTTAATGCGCTTATTACACTACACTGAATCAGGGACCCTGAATCCTTAAAAAGAGCGGTGTAATAAGAGTTAGGGCCCTAATTCTCTAACAAATTTTCAAGGTCACATCGATTTAGGGCCCTGATTCAGGGTAGGGTAATAGCCGTTTTAGAAGTAAAATCATTCGTGTTGAATTTGAATCCCTCCGTGGTGTATTGGTCATCCGCGTACGACGGTACGATTGTGCTGCACAAAAAGTTGTGTGTGAGTTTGATTGAATGACACACTAAACAAAACTTAGTGTGATGTGTAAATTTGTAAACAGTAAATTCGTTTCGAGTCTAGGTGTACTTTAAGTCTGTTTGCTCCGTACTGTATGTTTGTAATATCCCGCGCGATACAGGATAGGGATATGATATAGGACTTGAAAACTAGAGCGGGAATGCTTTTTTCAGATAAACATAAATAGTCGTGGAGTAAAAAATAATAAAATCGTGATAAATATTGAGCCAATTTAACCCGTCATTACTTTTGCCGTTACACCTTAAGGATAAAAAGATTCGTATCCAAAATGCCAAATAGAAAAAAAAATAGTTAGACTGCTACTGAGGAGTGCGATTCGGAAATTTTTATTTACCTATTCCACTGCAAAACAATGAAAGCTTATGTTGGAAAACATTAGCGCTTAGTGTATCGTTTATTACTAGAGTTGAGTTGTTTCCGGAAATTTTAAGCTATAAACACAGATTTCCGCGGTGCGGCCATCTAATCTAATGGCGAAGTCCAAAATGGCGTCAAGCGTGTTGGATTTGGATGCGTCATAAATAGATGCGGATTGCGGTGCGGTGCATGTGTCTCGAATGGCTATAAATAGAGGATTTGAACTAGAATGATTGCATGAATTGCAATGAAAAATGTCCAACACAGTTATAACTAATTACACGGATCTAAATGGACCTTCCACTAAAGCTGATAGTTCTGTTGTTGTTATTGTAAACAAGGATGGATCCTTGTCCGTAGATCAAAATCTACTTGGAACTTTGATGGGTGAGTGCCTTTCTACAATCTATCACTGACAATTAATATAAATAATAATTTAAAAACAGAGTTTTAGGTTACATTAGTCGCATTAGGGTTATAATGTTATCGCACTGTGGAGCACGGGCAGCGTATCATTACCTGCGATATCAGCGAATTCTTTACTATAAACATTATTAAAACTGGTTAATGATAACCAAAGAATAATAAACATGTAGTTTTTTTCAAATTAAGGTATTTAACACTAAAAAAAAACAAAAAAAATATTTTGGCGCCAAAATGCAAATCTGAAAAAATTCTGCAAACTTTGCAGTATCTATCAAATATTGTCATGATAAAAGTATTGAACATAGAAATGTTAAAAATTCTAGGTACTGATGGTTCCCAAAGTGCTGGTATCAGTGTGGTCCGAGTCGGTCATGAAGGTAAACCTGATGATGCTACAGATTCAGAAACAGACGATGAGAAAGTGCCGCACGTCACACTTTCTGTGGATAGTTATTATGATGAACCCAACAGTATCATAAAATATGGTAAGTTATGGTGGATTTATAGTCACTGTTTCGCCCAAAGCGATGTAGTTAGAATCAGCATCAGAATTGATTTGTGAAAAGTTAGGTTTCATCTAGATACAAATTGATATGTGAATAAAAAATAATGGGACACTGTTTTCTTGTTCGCACATACAAATTATTACTTAATTAATCAAATTACATCATAATAAGTTAAAATTAAACAAATTGGTAAATAAAATATTGTCAACACATCCCAATTTTATACATATTAAAAGAAAACATTTATATCATAGAAATTGTTGAGTAGGTAAAATTTTCCTAGCATCAGGTATTATGTTATAAATTTTAGGTGCCATAGCAAAGATACCTCTTTGCATCAATGCAGTTTTTCAGTGAATTTACTACTTGTTTGTGTATTCAGCATGCATAGGAGCCCCTCAAAATGGATAACTTTAAAAATAAATCAGATATTACACTACCTATATGTACTAAAATCCTTATTTTGTGATTGATTCACAGAATTTTATCTTATATAATATAGTTAATTGATACATACTTTTCTTTTACTTCAGACAGTGGTGCAGAAATGTTACAATCATTGAGAATAGAAACACGGGAAAACAGTCTAGTCGGATTTCAAAATGACCATTGTTATACACCACTCAAATCCCCCAGCCAGACTTTACCAGAAAAAAGTGACAATGTTAAAGCTTATGATGATTCCATTATTGAAATCACACACACACCTCCTCCTAAACCTGTGCCCAGTGCTAAGAAAATCACCATTTTGGAACAACAAATCATACCTAAGGGTAAAAAGATAATGATCAAACCTACTGAGTCACCAATCATATTGAAGGGTAATGATGTACTTAATAAACCATTGCCTGTACTCAAACCTAAGGAAATAAGAGAGGTAGAGAAGCCTATTGAAGCACTACCAAAGTCTGACGAAAGTAATGAGTCGTCATCTATAAGTTCATCTGGTGATAGTATTCCTGATAGAGATTCTGACTCTGACTATAAAGATACTAAGGATAGATCGGGCTCACTTCGTTTGAAAAAGACAAAATTAAAACCACGAATATTGAAAACAGCTCCAAGCAAAGCATCAAAGCTCGAACCCAAGGTCATAACTAAGCTAAAGTCTGGCAGGAGTTTTCTTCGTAAAGAAAGTAAAGAGAAGATACAACAAAAACATGCACCAGAAAAGAAAGATATTGAAGTTGATTTGGAAAGTCTTCTACCTTCATCTAAAATATCAACAAATATAACGCCTAACAATGATCTCAACAAAATTGTAATAAAACAAACTCCAAAAGTGGTCAGGAAAGAAAAAAAAACTCCAGCGCATGTTACTGCTCTATTATCAGATATGACGTCATTATTTTCCACACCAGATGTTATCAGACGAGTTTCTACTGACAATAAAGTACCACCCAAAACTCCTACAAATGAAAAGGAAATGATGCCAATGGAGAAGAAACCCAATATTATTGCTAAAGTAGCTGACTCTACTGATACGAAAATGGTTGACAATAAGGGTGATGTAGTAGAAAAACCCAAAATATTAATACAAAAAACATATGTTAAAGCTAAAGAAAAAGTTATGCCTGCTGAAAAGGTAACAAAGGCATTTGATCCAATACCTCAGTTGGATGATGCAAGCTTAGCACAAATTCTTCAAGATACCACAGGCATGCCTAACCCTGTTAAAACCCAACCTACAATTACTACTGCTGGTACTATGAATAGTCCAAGCCTAGCAGGGCCTCTGTCACCTACTTTAGACTTGTTGGGTGGATTACAGCCAGAAGAGGAAGGGTTAACAGAAGACTTTTTGATGTCTGTTGCACAATTAGTTGCTAGTTCAGAGAACTTACAGGAAGTTATTGATAAACAGGTGCTAGGTAAAGTGGATTCAGGTCCTGTTAAAACACCACAGGCCCCACAGATACAAACAACACAAGTTGCTCCAACTCATCAACAAACGCCGACTTCTAGTTTATATTCTCAAACCCTTACGAAATCCGCACAAAAGACTTTACCGCCTCGTAAAGATCCAATTGAAATAGTTCGGCGCGACGGCAGAGTTATTACTTTGCCACCGATTGAAGCACCTGCAACACGCTCTTCTAAGCGAAAGAGTCAGATGGAAACTCAACAAACTAATATTGTAGTAGAACCTGTACAACCAACCCCACCACCTGTTCCGGTCTCTACAACACCAGAACCTCAGATTATCGCAGTGTCTAAGCAATATATTAATAAGAAGCTATCTATTAAAAAACACGAACAAATACAAACGCCTGCCATAGATAAAATATCAGTTGAATCTCAGGAAAGTTGGAATTCTGAAGATGATCCCAACAGGTACCTAATATATTATTTTAATTATTTATAATTATTTCTACTATTGTGTATCTGATGTTAAAGATCCAATAAATAAAACATGTAACAGAAAGGTGTGGTCAAATTGAAGGGTTGTTATGCGCTCATGATACAGAGTTCACATACCTAATTTTATTTTATTATTTTGTCTCCTATGAAAAAGTTATCAATTAAAAAAGTATGACCTAAAGTTTTGTACCCTAATAATCCAATCAATTTTGGTACAAGGTATAATACTTTTGCCACATACCGTTCACTACTGAAATTTGACAAAAAGAAAACACTATAATTACCTGTCCAACTGCATTATTATGACATAGTCATAAATAAGGCACTATGCTAGGTGCAGCAATGAAAATATACACTGTACGCTGCTAAAATTTTACAACACCTTACTGTTTCATATTGTATAATGAAATAAAATAGGACAAAAGTAAATTATATAATATTATGTGTACACTTTAATATAATTTTCAGATTATGGTGTATTTGTAAACAACCACATAATAACCGATTCATGATATGTTGTGATGGATGTGAGGACTGGTTTCATGGCAAATGTGTCAACATCACAAAAGCCATGGGGCAGCAAATGGAGGAACAGGGTATTGAATGGAGATGTCCAAACTGCATTAAAAAAGCTAAACCATCATCTAAAAAGCCAATGGTAAGTAAATTTTACTGTGAACTATGATATATCTCCCTACAACTATAGTTACAGGCATAGTTCCCAATTTAATAGAGTGGTATATAATGGCACTACAGTATACCAATATAAGTTGTTAGCACAGGTGATGGTATAAGGATAATTTCACCTATTATGCATGGTGTAGTTAAATCAAATATTATGTTAAAATGATGACATCTCATTTGGAACATATAATTGTATTAAGAGCAATATTTGTCAACCTCTCCAATAGAAATAAATTGCTTGTAGTAGACGTGGATTGATTGCGGTATAATAATTGAATGTATTTACGACCCTTGATTGCGTGTCTAATGCCTCAATAACTAGGCTATCGCCGCTTCGAAGAATATTAAGGATGAATTCATAACTAATCCGAATTTTCAGACACCAGTTGTACACGCCAAACCTGTAATTGAACCTACTGTAAGTGAAATTACATCACCAGCAGTTGGCACTAAGGAGTCACTGAAGACAAGTTGCATTGTTTGCAAGAAACCAGCGCGGGCTAGCAGTATTTACTGCAGTAACACTTGCATATGGAAACACGCACAGGATTCATTAGGAAACCAAAATGCAACAAACAAAGGAGAGGGAGAGCCAGGAAAATCTAGTGAAAAACAAAAGTCTGAATCTAGGGTTAGTGTGAAACTTTTTTTTATATATAAACTAGCTGTCCCGGCGAACTTCGTCTCGACTCTTTTTTTTTTGTAAATCAGGTTCAATTGTGAATCTAAACCATCCTCGAATCCCCTTGAACTCACACAAAAAATTTCATCAAAATCGGTCCAGCCGTCTAGGAGGAGTTCAGTGACATACATACGCACACAAGAAATATATATATATATAAAGATTTACTCTATGAAAACAAAAAAATGTCTATCTGTATGTTTTTTCTGTCTAATCTCCAAAACGCCTGAACCGATTTTCACGGTGCTTTAACTGGCAGATAACTAATATTTTTACGCTGACAAAGTGACGGGTCGCAGCTATATTAACTCTGTGTACTACTGGTAGACTTCATCCAGATGTTTTTTGTAGGTAATAGTGTATGAACGTAAAAGTGGTAGATTGCTGGCCGGCCCAAATGCTCCAACTGCAGAAAACTTAAAAGCTTGGCTGCAAAGCAATCCCACATTCGAAGTCGTACGTCCTGGAACATTAAGTACAATCAAACCGGGTCTTGGCAAAAAGAAAACAGTGGAGACAAATAAAATACAAACAACACTTAACTTTGAGAGAATACCGAGGAAGTCTGCTGAGCATTTGACGTCTTTAAAATCTCCTCAAGCTGAGGTAAAGGAAAGATCAATAAAGTTGATACCAACACCGAAAATGGAGCCGAAACCTACGCCGCAATTGAAATCGCCTGCAAGTACAAAATCCCAGCAGGCGATATTGATTGAGACCCCTAAGGCCAGCACGTCAAGTGCTCGACCTACACCTGAACCGAGGAAGCTTTTGCGAGCTGCGAATAGTCGCTCACAGTCTTCGCATGATAAGGTAAGAATCGATTATAAATAAATACATTAAAAATTAGATATGTGTATTGTTGGTGGTTTAAATAAACTATACTAGGCGAAAATTTATTAGTACAATATTAAATTGTACTTCTGCAAGAATAGAGCTAAAAACTGACGAATAAAAGCCGGGCAAAAGCATGTCGGACCATGCTCAGTGTAGGGTTCCGCAGCCTTGAATAATTGCATCAGCAGAAGAGTGTACCTATGTTTATGTGAAATAATTTTAGTTTAAAGTATTTATTAAGGCCTACCTTTGTGATTTTTTCGTCACGTTTTAAAAGATAAGGGGTACAATTTGTGCATTTTTTTAATCAAAAAGATTATTAGAAACCTTATGTTTATGTTTTCAGCTGTGATAATATTATTTTATTCCTAAACGAAATTTTATAGTAACCAAACATAATAGGAAATATTCAAGGTTCTCCAATAATGGAAGATTCCTTTTAAGCCTTCTGCATACTCAATGAATTTATGTCATACAACATTGTATGGTTTATTACTCATTTTGTTTTTGGCCTATAGTTTACGACGCGCCTAGATTAACGACACACGTGTACTGCATTTTGTCGTTGTATCGAGTGTACTGATCCTCCGATCAATTTTTAAATCACTAATATACTACTTAGATTAGATTACAAGTTTACGTTCATAGATAAATGGGTAAACCGCAGTTTAAAAAAATCTTGTGTAAAATTTAATTTAAGAGCAATTTGTGTCGGTGATTATTACAAAGGCCGGAGTTTATATCAAATCTCATAAATGAAATTTTATTTAATATGACTTTATCTATTGGTCAATTGTCGGTTTTAATGATCTAGAGACTAGGATTACCTTTTTAACAGATTTACTAATTTAGAAACAAAGAATGACGGATGTCTAATACAGCAACAATAACCTTGAATATGTTTACATTTTGATTATATAGCTGAGATGCCACGTTTACGATAATTATTACGTTACAGGCTCCTTCAGTTTCGCCATCGACATCGCGCCGGAAAGATTCATCGGAAAACAGACCTAAGATGACAAGTGGTGAACCTGTTAGAGATAATGTGCGGAAAGCCTTACACGAACAAATGAGCATTCGAATGGGAGAAAACAAAGGACCCAAATTCACTGAAGATGAAATACAGCAGTTTGCAAACGACACGGAGCTTGAATTACACGAATTGTTCAGAGATGTTGGAATGAAATATAAGGCTAAATATAGATCGCTTATGTTCAATATCAAGGATCGAAAAAATCTAACTTTATGGCAGAAAATTTGTGATCGATCTATTACTCCTAAACAACTTGTAAGTACATATTTTACATACTTCTTTGGTACTTTAATCTGCCATCATGTAAATATATACAATAAATATATGATTATTGTTTAGGTGCGGCTGTCTCCAGAAGAATTAGCAAGTCAAGAACTGGCTCAATGGAGAGATAAGGAGGCTAAATATCAATTAGAACTTATAAAGAAGTCGGAGCTAGATCTTTTAGCAGCCAGCAAAACATATGTTCTTAAAACTCATAAAGGAGAAGAGGTAAGTTTCTAAAATACAGAAATGTATTTTATTTTATTGTCATGTTGTGTTTCTAATATATTACTGCTATTTAGGTAATGGAAACCAAAGAATCTGTTTCAACTGAATTGGATCCGAATGTACCTGTCGAAGATGTTGTTACAGCTCTAAATGATTCCACAGTTGGCCCTGATGTACTGAAGGAAAAGTCGCCAGAAAGGTACATATTGTATTTATATAACTTATAATTTATGTTATTCTATCATTTGTATGTTACTATTTTGTTTTATTTTTCATTAGCACCCCTAAAACCGATACAACAGAGAAAAAACATAGCAGTAAAAAGCGAAACCGTGAAGATAGCAATTCTGGTCATTCGAAAAAAAGTAAGCGCGATTCCAAAAGAGATTCGGGTAGAAAATCAAGATCGTCCAGGAGAAGTGCCGACTCAAAAGGCAAAGATTCCAGAGATGATCAGAGGAGATCTTTGCGTAGATCTGATAAAAAGTCAATCAAAGTACGTTCACCGATAAAGGATAAAACGAAGATAGAGACTAAAGAAAAATCCGATTCGAGTGAACGATCACGGCACAGATCGTCTTCTCGAGAAAAATCGAGGCGACGTTCAAAGTCCGGCGAATACTCAAGATCAAAATCACAGGGACGAGAAAGGTCAAGATCGCGGGCGCGGTCGAGGCGACGATCACAATCAAGAGAGAGTACAAAGAGAAGACGGTCTCGTTCTAAGCGTAGACTCAGTTCTGATGAAAAACTGAAACACCGCTCTAGATCTCAAGATAATGCATATGTTAAGAGCAAACATGAGTGAGTATATCTTGGCATTGTTTGTCAACCTCGGTCTGTTCTCCATTAGTTTAAAATTACATACTTAAAATAATGAACATTTTAGTTCCACAGATTCCGATTCAATAGAGAGGCCGAAGTCAGCTATGTTAAAGGAAGCTCACCCAGAGTACGATCCGCATGAACCAATGATAACTTCGGCATTTTCTGAAGAAGATCTGCGCAAGTCTAGGGAAGATGTATTTGAAGAAAATTATAGAAATGAAATGAGCACTTTCGAATCTGCGTACGATTCTTCGAAGTTAATTGATTCAAATATAATATTGCCTGAAACAACATATACAATAACAAAACAGGATAAACCAGCTGGTGAGAATTCTTTCCTAGATTCATAGAACTTATATATTTTTTTGCTTGTATTAACATCTGTATTATTTGTATGTTTAGAAGTGGAAAGTGATCAAGAGCCTACTAGTACGGTGGACAATTCGTCGGTCACCGTATGGAGTGGTTGCGTCAACATGGTTGATGTAGCGAGGTTCTATGTTGCTGCACATGAGGTCAGTTACTGTTATTTGACACCTGTGTATTTCATATTTTGGTTACGTATTGAAACATACTTAATAATAATACAAAATAAAATCCATTGCCGCTAGCAATACCTCATATTGTAAAGTATATTTGTCAACATTGTTCAAGTCGTGGCAAAGAACGAAGCCACAAGTTTTTCTTACAAAGCCAAATTTACATATTATTCTTCTTTTTCTTAGGTATCTGGCAGCTCCGTGGACTTAGAGGAAGATCTCAGTACAGAATTAGATATTGTAGGAAGAATAAATCCTGACACAGTGTGGGACTATATCATGAAGATGAGAAAAACCAGCAATAAAGATATCGTTATCCTTAAACTACAAACTGCTAACGACGAAGAAAAAATGCAATATATTGCTTTGTATAGCTATCTTAGTAGCCGCAATAGGTGGGTAGTGTACGAAAAATATGCTTGTCAAATAAAATTTATAATAATACCCTCCCTCTTTCCTCATATTCCTGGCATGTTATTTTATTTTCCCGAACATTCGTTACGTAAATATATTTTTGTGTTTTAGGTTAGGTGTAGTAAAAGTTTCGAATATGACAACAGTGAAAGATTTCTATATCGTCCCGGTCCCGGCGAACACGACACTGCCGGCGGTACTGCTCCCGCTCGACGGTCCGGGCATCGGAGAGATCAAAACTCACCTCTTGATCGCGATTGTTATTCGACAAAAAAAGAAGCGCTCAGCTACCAACATTCCTACAGATGTTATTCCAGCAAAGGTCAGTTTGACGACGGAAGATGTAAATAATTAATAAAATATTCTTCTCTGGTGTATTTATTATTTCTTAGATTATTCAAATATTGTAAATAGATAAAAATAATAAAGAAATATGACTGTGATAACCTGTATCCTTATTACATTTGTAGTTGTTTTGTTGTTGTCAATTTGCTTTAGAGGTTAATTGATGGCTTGGATAATAGACTGCTATGCATGGTCGGGGTGTAGTTTGAAAGTAGCTGGTGCAAGTGCATCGTTATTGCCGTATTCTCGAGCAAATCTAAAGAATTTAATACCAAATTAATATGCGATCTTGCTGCTTTCTTACTATTAATGCGTCTCTAGTAGCTGGTAATGCTAAGAGTAGGATACAAACCGCTTCAGTTCTAAACCTGTAGGGTTGTTTCTTTTTTTGTGATAGTAATAGAGTGTTTGTACGTAGATGTCGCGTGATAGCCGGAAACGCTCGTACACTCCGCCGGCCTCACCGCGGCGGCGGCCGGCGCTGCCCCTGCCAGCTTATACGTCAACGTCTCTCTCTACTACAGTAAAGGATAAAATTGCTGCTTCTCTAGGTAGGTATATCATATTTTGCATAAGTTACTACCTATTCCAAATTGAGTACCTACCTACCTATTTGCAATTATTATGATTGACAATTTGACGACTTCTTTGTGTCTTTGGAATCTGAAATATTTGAGTTGCGTGTGTAGTTATTTGAAAAACTACCCACGATTTTGTTTTTTTTTTATTGAGGTAAATAAACAGTGACAGAATACAAGGTAATTAATGGTATTACAAAATCATAGTTATCATTGTGACACCAGCGACATTTACCACATTTTAAAAGAATTATTGCAAAGCTAAAATATTTTTTATTATACGGTGTATATAAAATAACTACTAGACTATTTTATAATTATGACAATATATTTATTTAGTGTCAGCGGATGACGACGAGCCCTACAGTCCGGGATCCTCAAACAGCAGTAGTAGCGCCCCCGCATCGGCCATCGGCCCCAGTCTGACCTCCAACACATTGAGAAGTAAAATGGAAGAACTTAACAGGCAAATAGAAGAACAGAAACAACAAATCCGAAAAATTGCGCAAGCAGACTCTTCTATCGGAGAGGTAGTCATTACAATCAGTATCAAATGACAAACTATTTTACTATCAAAATGTTTTGCAAATTTAGAATGAAATGTCTATATTATTTCAGGACGAAGCATATTCGCCGTCTCGGCCTATGACTCCACCGCCAGTACAAAATGTTCCTCTTGCTGATATCGCGTTGCCATCCAATTTGCAAGAGATTCTAGCGACTATCAAACAGCGGTCAGAGACCACCGCCGCTGCAGATGTTGACATGCGTACTTTGCCTTTGCCTTAGTCAATAAAAATATAATGTACATAATAGCTTTATAATTTTTTTTAGTAAACTTTAAGCACAAGTTTATTTACAGTGCAAAAATATGTTTAGTTTTGTGAATACTTTAGCATTTGATCAATGAGATTTAGTTACATATCTTATCTACTGTTAGGTCTCTATCACTACTTTTGTAGTGTTTGATTAATGAATGCATTGTCATTTTAATAAAAATTAGTTTAGTAAATTCCATTATAAATCAGATTCTATTTTCTTTGTATAAGTAACAATGTGCAAAGCATATGATTAAAAGTATTTAATATAATAATTATGTGCAATAGTGACCACATGTTATTTCCCAGTAAAGTATAATTAGATGAATGAGTGTATCTATCAGATAAAATTATTGTGGATGAAGTTAAATTACTCTCAAAGTGTAAAATAAAATGATTTTACTTTGGAATGCTTGTATTATATGTTCTAAAATTTGTACAAACCTTGGAATATAATTGTTAACTTTATCACAATTATTTTACATTTTCCATGTTTCAAATCTAAAGTATAATGGTTAGATGAAATAAAGACATGTTTCAATTGGTATTTTATATATTTTCATCATCATACAAAGATCTTTTAGATTTTAAATTACCCTTATAATTAGTGGCATTGGACCTTTTCTCTCTAAAATTTAACATATTAAATTTCTTCATACTAAAATTGCCTGATTTAGGTTTAAAATTGTTTATAATATTATCCTTTACTTGCGGATTATTTTGCCATTTCTTTTCCATAGCCTTTATTTTTGTCTCCATAAGTTTTCTTCTTGGAATGTGTCTTAATGCAAACTCCCAGTCACCTGTTTGTTTCAAATCTAACATAATGGGTACCATGTGGTTTATATTCAAGTTCTTCTTGGATCCTGGTGCCCATTCCAAATACCTATCAAGTGGTAACTTCGCCATTTTTATTCCATCTCTCTTGGCTCTTGCCAAGGAGAGTGGTTCATTGTTCATCTGAAAAATCATAAAATTGATTTATATAAATCCCTATTTCATACAACATATCCAAGAAACAGTGTATAGAATATAAATCCTGAAAATAGAGATAAATTACAAACCTTATCCACCATACATCCAATAATATAAACTGCATCATGGTCAAACTTTGTTAGTTCTTCTCGACAATGTGGTGTCAGATAAACTAACTTCTCTTTAGGGAATATATCTAAATAACTTTTTGTGTGCATGTTCATTGGAAACCAAGGATCATCTAGTGACGGTATATTTTTCCGTAATTGCGTTATAAAATGCCCTTCCATGCTCAAGTTACACATGTGAATATTGAAGGGCTCTTTGTGAATTCTGTTGTCACCAAAAACAAATGTCATTTGTTTAGCTGCATTCAAAGCCTCTTTATACACCATGTCATTGTCATATGAGCAGTCTATAACTATTGATTGGCCATATGTGATAGCTTGTAATGCTCTGAAAACAATAATGGGCAGTTAAAAAAGGAATAAAGTATATCGGTCAATGTGGCTATCATTTATGTAAGTGGATAGCATTTACCTATAGTTATCAAACTGATTGATTGACTGATCCCTAATGCGTAGAAACAATGACTGATGCTGAATCCCATACAGAAGATCATCTTCATTTTCCCTTAAATCTTCAGGCTTTATGGCAGGATTTTCCTTTCTCCTTGCTTCTCTCCTAGCCTGTATAGTATAAAATATTTGTTAAAATTACTATATTATTAATACTAATATGATATTGTAGCAATCAACAACAAATTGTAATACCTTAGTATTTTCTTTTGCTTTTTCTGTTTTAAATAAATATCTTAGATAATTTGATCTCTGGTTTTTTGTTCCCAACTGGACTAAATGTTCCCACTGATCTTTGCGTATATAATCTGGTGCATACCGACCATCCTGTCGCATCACCTCTACTTCTAACATCAGGATTCTCAGTTTCTTTTCAAGATCTGCATCCCCTTTACATATTTCTTGTACTATTTGATCTGAAATAATAACAAGTAGTAGCATTATATTTATTCTATAATCATAGACTTAGCACTTACAAAAATATATTTACCCGAGTCGTATTCTTTACTTTGAGCTGAATAACATCGTAGTTGTTGGATGGTATACCGGTTTACATTGATTATTCTTGGGTAAGTAATTATTTTATCACGAGTTTGACGAATGGCAGATAAAACAGATCGAACGCAATACATTTTTGCAAAATAAATTTGATTTGACAATAAATTCCCGCAATCCTGACATAAATAAATTGAGGTTATGTATGTCTTGTTTATGTCTTCGTTCTGTCACTGTCAACTTCTAGTGTAGTGTAGTCAGGAAGGTTACTTTGGTAACATTTTACAAATTGTTAGTCGAATAAAAATATTATTTATATTACACAATTATTTTATTATTTACGGTAATTATGTTTAAAATAAATCAAGACGTGATGGTTGCGTACCCGTGATGGATACCTAATTTTATCAAAATATGAGTAGGTCAGGTCCCAAAAAATTGAAAGATGTTGTCAGTCACTCGTTTATTCTTTCCTTCCTATAATTTTAAAAGATAATAAATAAAAATGTTAACGCACACCATGATGCACTGTATGCCTGAGATAATGAAATTTGGCTCCACCCGCACCATTTTACATGCTCTTTGCCCGCACCTTTCTGATAAACATTGTGTTGTTTGCCGTTTAGACGGCCCTTATCAGTTTATGTATTTATTGTATGATTGTTATTCTCTTTTTTGGAGCTTTGGGCCAAAGCCCAAGCAAGAGCATGTAAAATACAAAGCCGAAGCCCAAAGACGTTACATTAGCGGATCCTTTTATTTCGGGATCGATTCATTCAATCGAAATCGGATGAGAATATGTCATAAGTACTTTAGTATGAAATTTGCAGGCGCAACATTAAGGAGTAAAATAACCTATAAATTTTATTCAGATTGATTCGGAATATTTCATTCGAAGAGCGAACGTGGGTGGTAAAATTTTCCAAAACCCGAGTTACATCGAAAGTAAATTTAAAAACCCAAAAAATATTCTAGGTGCCTGATCTTTCTTGACAATGGCCCTCTCGGCTGTACTTCGCCGTACAATAGTAAACGGCACGCTGTATTCAGCAGCGGCATTACGATTTGCCTCAACTCAGGCCGAGTCAAAAGTATTCTTCGATGTATCTGCGGATGGAGAGCCACTAGGGCGTATCGTGATAAAGTTAGAAAATGAATTGGTACCCAAAACATCAGAGAACTTCAGAGCTCTTTGCACTGGCGAAAAAGGATTTGGATACAAAGGATCTTCATTCCATAGGATCATCCCGAACTTTATGTGCCAAGGCGGAGACTTTACTAACCACAATGGCACTGGTGGAAAGTCTATTTATGGCAGGACTTTTCAAGATGAGAACTTTAAACTGAAGCACACTGGTGCTGGGATTTTATCTATGGCTAATGCTGGTCCCAATACCAATGGATCTCAGTTCTTCATTACAACTACACCTACACCCTGGCTGGATAAGAAACATGTTGTTTTTGGTGCTGTAGTGGAAGGTATGGAAGTGGTAGGTAAAATGGAGGCTCTTGGCTCTAAGAGTGGAAAGCCTTCCAAGAAAGTTGTGATTTCTGACTGTGGTGAGTTAAGTTAATAAGTACAAAACCCATAAGTTGTACTAGTAATGTATATTTGTTTAGATGAATTTTATGTAATAAGTTGTTGAATAGATCATGTAGATTAATTTTCTGTTGTATTATTTGAAACTATTACCTTAGAATTTAGATGTAATTTATGTGAAGAATATATTTTTGCTCATTTTAAACAAAACTACCATTCACTAGATATGATTTACAAAACACACTGTTTTTGTACTTTCATTCTGAAATGTGTACCTAATGTCACCCCACTGTAATTGTATGGTAAGCCTAGAAATTTGTCTACTAATTTAAAGTAGACAAATATAGATAAAAGCCTTCTCACTGAAATAAAATATTTTCAGGTGACTTAGATAAGGAAGTTACTAAAGAAAAAAAGAATGAAGCATTTGAATTTTGAAGAAGTAATTACTTGACTTCCAAAATGTATTATTACCTACATTAATTAAATATTAAAATATGCAAGTTTAAATATAAACGTTTTTAAAATGCCATTGTAAACATTGATGGTAAGCTGTTGGAGTGCTAACAATAAGGTGCCTTGTAAACATAAATTTTCACCACAGGTGTACTCAGGGAGGTGGGGGACTTTGTGTTAGGATTAAACCAATCCCCTCCCCCGACATTGCAAATATTTGAATAAATCTGTGTAGTAGTACTGTTTAGTCATATAAACAACCTAAAATACACACCAAATTACGAAAACCCTCTCTGTAAATATTGATACTGTCATAGTCATAGTGTCTATTGAATTTAGTGTCGTTAAATTGAAAGCTCTTCACAATAGATCCAAATAAGAGGCAGCAGTAGTGTTTAGATCCATACAAGGGATTGAAGTGGACAGAGGAGGTATCTATAACACAAAGCTATTTTTATTTAGATCCATACAAGGGATTGAAGTGGACATAGGGGGTATCTATAACACAAAGCTATTATTATTTAGATCTATACAAGGGATTGAAGTGGACAGAGGGGGTATCTATAACACAAAGCTATTTTTATTTAGATCCATACAAGGGATTGAAGTGGACATAGGGGGTATCTATAACACAAAGCTATTATTATTTAGATCCATACAAGGGATTGAAGTGGACAGAGGGGGTATCTATAACACAAAGCTATTTTTTTTTAGATCCATTCAAGGGATTGAAGTGGACAGAGGGGGTATCTATAACACAAAGCTATTATTATTTAGATCCATACAAGGGATTGAAATGGACAGAGGGGGTATCTATAACACAAAGCTATTTTTATTTAGATCCATACAAGGGATTGAAGTTAACAGAGGGGGTATCTATAACACAAAGCTATTTTTATTTAGATCCATACAAGGGATTGAAGTGGACATAGGGGGTATCTATAACACAAAGCTATTATTATTTAGATCCATACAAGGGATTGAAGTGGACAGAGGGGGTATCTATAACACAAAGCTATTTTTATTTAGATCCATACAAGGGATTGAAGTGGACAGAGGGGGTATCTATAACACAAAGCTATTTTTATTTAGATCCATACAAGGGATTGAAGTGGACAGAGGGGGTATCTATAACACAAAGCTATTTTTATTTAGATCCATACAAGGGATTGAAGTGGACAGAGGGGGTATCTATAACACAAAGCTATTATTATTTAGATCCATACAAGGGATTGAAGTGGACAGAGGGGGTATCTATAACACAAAGCTATTTTTATTTAGATACATACAAGGGATTGAAGTGAACAGAGGGGGTATCTATAACACAAAGCTATTTTTATTTAGATCCATACAAGGGATTGAAGTGGACAGAGGGGGTATCTATAACACAAAGCTATTTTTATTTAGATCCATACAAGGGATTGAAGTGGACAGAGGGGGTATCTATAACACAAAGCTATTTTTATTTAGATCCATACAAGGGATTGAAGTGGACAGAGGGGGTATCTATAACACAAAGCTATTTTTATTTAGATCCATACAAGGGATTGAAGTGGACAGAGGGGGTATCTATAACACAAAGCTATTATTATTTAGATCCATACAAGGGATTGAAGTGGACAGAGGGGGTATCTATAATACAAAGCTATTTTTATTTAGATCCATACAAGGGATTGAAGTTAACAGAGGGGGTATCTATAACACAAAGCTATTTTTATTTAGATCCATACAAGGGATTGAAGTGGACAGAGGGGGTATCTATAACACAAAGCTATTTTTATTTAGATCCATGCAAGGGATTGAAGTGGACAGAGGGGGTATCTATAACACAAAGCTATTTTTATTTAGATCCATGCAAGGGATTGAAGTGGACAGAGGGGGTATCTATAACACAAAGCTATTTTTATTTAGATCCATACAAGGGATTGAAGTGGACAGAGGGGGTATCTATAACACAAAGCTATTTTTATTTAGATCCATACAAGGGATTGAAGTGAACAGAGGGGGTATCTATAACACAAAGCTATTTTTATTTAGATCCATACAAGGGATTGAAGTGGACAGAGGGGGTATCTATAACACAAAGCTATTATTATTTAGATCCATACAAGGGATTGAAGTGGACAGAGGGGGTATCTATAACACAAAGCTATTTTTATTTAGATCCATACAAGGGATTGAAGTGGACAGAGGGGGTATCTATAACACAAAGCTATTTTTATTTAGATCCATACAAGGGATTGAAGTGGACAGAGGGGGTATCTATAATACAAAGCTATTTTTATTTAGATCCATACAAGGGATTGAAGTGGACAGAGGGGGTATCTATAACACAAAGCTATTTTTATTTAGATCCATACAAGGGATTGAAGTGGACAGAGGGGGTATCTATAACACAAAGCTATTATTATTTAGATCCATACAAGGGATTGAAGTGGACAGAGGGGGTATCTATAACACAAAGCTATTTTTATTTAGATCCATACAAGGGATTGAAGTGGACTGAGGAGGTATCTATAACA
This sequence comes from Herminia tarsipennalis, assembly GCA_945859575.2. Taxonomy (NCBI): domain Eukaryota; kingdom Metazoa; phylum Arthropoda; class Insecta; order Lepidoptera; family Erebidae; genus Herminia; species Herminia tarsipennalis. Next base: position 12,343,410 of record OX243836.2, on the reverse strand, counting down.
CAAAGCTATTTTTATTTAGATCCATACAAGGGATTGAAGTGAACAGAGGGGGTATCTATAACACAAAGCTATTTTTCTTTTTTAACAATATGTAGTAATTCTTTTTAATAAGGCTAGAATGTGATCACTAATAAGATATCAACACAAAAAAAAAACAGTATAGTACATTGACATATAGACCTGGACCATGCCATATCTTTCAATTAACAAGTAAATATTGACTGCAAAGTGTAAAGGGAGATAAAACTAGTGTGGCCCTGTCTCTTTGACAGGTATTGTCCACAAAGTAGCACACATAAACTTTGTTTATTGTTCACAAAGAGACAAAACTATTATAAGGACAATACCTGTCTCTTTGACAGGTATTGTCCACAAAGTAGCGTTGTCTCTTTCTAGAAAGTGGTAAATTTTATGAGGTTATGGTGCAGTCCAGATTTATATGTCAATGGTTTAGTGCAATTGTTAACTTGGTCCAATTAAAAAACTATTAGCTGACCAGCGCAACTTTGTATGCATCAATTTTTCCCGTTTTTGCAACATTTTTCATTACTGCTCTGCACCTATTGGTTATAGCGTGATGTTACTTAGCCTTTACGCTTCTTCGATAAATGGGCTATCCAAGCCCATTTATCGACGAATTCGCCCAAGTAGTTCCTGAGATTATTGTGTTCAAACAAACAAACTCTTCAGCTTTATAATATTAGTATAGATCAGCTATACTCTAAGTGTGTTCCGCGGAACCCTAGGGTTCCGTGATACCTCTGTCAGGGTTCCGCAAGAATTTAGAAATAAAAAAATCAAAACACCTCTCTCTGGTCGCTCCGCGGCTGTGCGGACTCCGCGGCCGCGCGGAGACAAAACGCTATGAATGTTATTTATTTATTTATTTGTATTTGTATAAGCTTGTGTTACATTAGCTGGTACAATATCTTATAAGTTTGGTCTCAACAATTTTATACTTGTACAACGCGTTCGCTCTAAGTTTGCCGGTCTGTGGAATGCGCGTACCCTCCCCCACGTGACAACAAAACTTATAATGTGTCATAGTTTTACCCAAATATCTACCGTACACAATTTTTATTGTTACAATTAAATAAAAAATTTCGAACGTCATACACTCATACCTATCGCCAGCGGCAAACTTAAAACGAGCGGGTAGTATACTTGTAAGCGCTCAGTCTCTTTGATAAAAGCCGCCTCTGAATTAGACGCTATAGTTGTCAACAAGCGACTTTCGTCTCTAACTTCAAAGGATAAAGTCGATATTGTTTACAACGCTATTTTTAAATTTCTGTTTTTATTTTTGCTTTTTGTTTATCAAAGGTGCCGACTCGAGTATTTTCGAGAATATTAGAGATCGAGTCTAGGACTAAGTATAAAAGCGGCGATCGCGCGTTGGCGTCGTCAGTTGATGATTAGCGTTCGGAGCGATAAGTTACTTCCTACTTACAAGCTCGCTAGCGAGAAACTAGTGTTCATTGTTTTACTGCCTGCTGTATTCTGTTGTCTCAGTTTTATACATTTCTTCCCTGTAGGTTCTAAATTTAGTCTCTTATACGCAGTAACGATTGTGCATTATTTAAACCCCACTATCCTGACTTGTAACATTATAAATAAAGAAGAATGGAACGTTGGCTTAAAGGTGTTAAACGTGTTCCAACAACATCTTCTAATGACGCTGAATGTTCAAAAGCAATGCGCGCGGAGAATTTAGCAATCACCGATCCAGAAGATGATGCCACGAGTGCCACGACGTCAAGCTCGACGGTTTCAAAGACGAAAAAAAGGAAGTATGATGAATCTTATATCAGTTTCGGATTTGTTGATTCCAACGGCTCACCTCTCTGCATGCTCTGTAGTAAACTGCTTCCTAATAGTTCCATGGCACCTGCCAAATTGCGTCGACATTTAGAAACCGTACACCCCGAGACTAAAGACAAGAATAAAGAATTTTTTGTTCGCAAAAAAGATCAGTTATTAGAAAGTCAAAAAAATATGATGCATGTAACACAAACTACCAACGAAAAGGCCACGGAGGCATCATATTTAGTTAGCTATCGCATTGCACAAGCAGGTGAAGCGCACACTATCGCTGAGAAATTAATAAAACCATGTGTATTAGACATAACAAAATGTATGCTTGATGAAAAATCTGCAAAGCATCTTTCCACTGTTCCGCTATCAAACGATACTGTTTCACGACGAATCCATGATCTGGCAAGCTACGTCAAACAAGAACTAGTTACACGTCTACAAAATACACGATTCGCTTTGCAAATGGACGAGTCGACTGATGTCGCTGGTTTGGCTATCCTGCTGGTTATTGTGAGATATCCATATAAAAGTTCTTTTGAAGAAGACATGCTTATGTGTTCATCGCTGCTTACAAACAATACCGGGGAAGAAATTTTTAAAAAAATAAATATATTTTTTGAAGAACATAATCTCAGTTGGAACAATTGCATTGACATTTGTACAGATGGGGCCAAGGCGATGACAGGTAAAACAGCAGGAGCAGTGTCACGAATGAAAAATAAAGCGCCTAATTGTAGTTCCAGTCATTGTATTCTGCATAGACAAGCACTTGCGATGAAGCAAATGCCGTCTAATCTAAAATTAGTTATGGATGAAGCGGTAAAAATAATTAATTTTATCAAATCACGACCACTACAATCCCGATTGTTCTCATTATTGTGTGAAGATTATGGCAGCAAACATAAAACACTGCTGCTCCATACAGAAGTGCGATGGCTGTCTCGGGGAAAAACTTTAACAAGGCTATTTGAACTTAGAGCCGAGTTACAAATGTTTCTTTCAGCAGATACTTCTTTTAATTTGAAGGACCGTTTGTATGATAAAACTTGGTTGTTCCGATTGTCTTTTATGGCGGATATCTTTCAAAAACTTAACGAATTAAATTTATCGTTGCAAGGTAAACAGACAACAGTGTTTCAGGCCTATAATAAAATAACTGCTTTTAAAAGAAAATTAGATTTTTGGATCATTTGCATTGGTAAGAAAGAAATAGAAAGTTTTACGTTACTCAGTGAGTTTGTTAGCGAAAACGACTCAGAAATGTTTGAAGATAATGTGTTTGAAGAATTGGTCCGATATCTCAGTTCGATGCGCGCATCTTTTGAAAAGTATTTTCCCGAAGAACACAATACAAAAATTAAAGTGAACTCCTGGATTCATAATCCTTTTTTACCCAACTTGGAAAAGCCTGAAAACATGTCAAATGAGATATATGAATCTCTTTTAGAAATGTCATCAGACACAAGTATGGAGTCATTGTTCAAAACGACGCCTCTTAATGATTTTTGGTGCAGAATCCAAGATGAATATGCAATGCTTGGCCAAATGGCTCTGGATATTCTTCTCCCGTTCCCAACTACATATTTGTGCGAAACAGGATTCTCTACCTACGCAGCCACGAAAACAAAATATCGCAATAGACTGGACGCCGAAGCTGATATGAGACTACAACTTTCTTCCATCAAACCTGATATCAAGCAATTGATGAAAAATAAAAAACAGTTTCATACCTCCCACTAGTTAGATTTTTTCTTTTTTAATGTTTTCTATTATTGTCCTTACCAAGTGGTGAAGTAAATAATAATTAGTAACTAATACATTGTACTTTTATTATGCTGATTAATAAAGAATACACTTATAAAAATAATTGTTTTATTGTAGGGTTCCATCAAGTATTTTGCTTCCCAAAAGGGTTCCGTCATTTAAAAAGTTTGAGAACCACTGGTATAGATTATACAGGGTGCCGATTTACTAGACCACGATACTGAACCAAAACTTTAGAAAAAAAAATGCTTTCATTTTTATTTTAATAAAATATTTTTTTAAAATCTGAATTGGAAGATTCTTGCTACAACGGTTATTGCACTTCAATGTGTGAACTTGTACTTTACCGAGCGAAAAGAGTTGTTATTTATGAACATGATACAATACATGTTGGTACCTCGCTAGGTTTACTCACCAAACCAGGGGGCGTCACTCCGCAGTTTAGGTATATTCGGGCAGTGCGCCCCTCGAAGAGGCGTACGGCAGTGAGCTCAGGGCTGTGTCTCTCGGCTTGCACGACAGTCGCGTGCTCTCGCGCGTACCAGAAAATATATTTTCTTTCTTTTCGACACCCGCAATGTCTTTTAAGCCTAAACGTCAATATAATCCGTATAAAAGATATGGCTGTGTTAACGGATGTCTGAATAAACAAATTAGTTGCCAGAAAAAATATTAGGAACAGGATAGGATAATGTTTACAAAGGAATATCTACACCCGTGGGAATCGAACACACGACAATTGGAATTTTTATATTTATAATACTAAATGTACGTTTGTAATAAATTAACTAGGTACAAAAACTTCTCAAGTGTCAACAGTACGTTCGCAGCTCGGTCATAAAACTGTGGCGCGCAGAGAAAATTCACGGTTCGCGCGCGGTTATAAGTTTCAATTTAGCTTGCAGGCTGGTAGCTCTGGCGAGTTTAGGTATATTTTTATACGTAACTCTGACTTTTGCTAGGGAGTGACCCTTCTGTACGTAGTACTATTACTTATTCAGTGACCAAACAAAGTGGTGTCCCATGTGGCCATTATTGCAAAATATCGGCTCAGTGTCACCCCCCGCTAGGATTCGAATGACTAAATCGGCACCCTGTATACATATAGGTTTTAATTGCGTGAATATTTTAAATTACCTTATAATATTCACATGATTAAGATTAGTATACATAATTGTACAAATCGAATCGCGAAATGTTATCGACATTTATAACTTGGTCCAAGCATGCAAGGGAATGGGGCATGGGAGGAAACTAGCTTGAACTGCATCTGGCTGCACCAAGTCGCACTTTCCTTTTCTGTTACTTAGAACTGCCATTTACTAGTGGTTTACAGAGCGCCTCGTCGATTCCACCGGGTGCAGTCGCACTCCGATGCCGCGACGACAGGTGCGGCGATGTAGTTCAACTCTAATAGCACAGTATCAGAAGCAATGGACTACAGTATGGGCATTGGGCAGTAGGACTTGCCACCCAGTGCCTACCCCGGTATGTTTAGGTTATTGTGGTAAAATGTAGGTCCAATTTTAGTATTACATCATAACTTCCAATTCCATCTTTGATTTTAGCGTCAAGTTTGTAAAAAAATAATAGTTTCACCAAATTTAATATGGGTTAAATTTAGATGTAACATTTGGTACAGCCAAATGTAACATCTAAAGTACCACTTAGGAAAATAAAAGAAAATTTAAAATAAGTATGCAATTTTATTAATCACTAAATGCAACAAATTAGTTTAGGAGTTGCTATATTCAAACTTGTCTGGGTGATTGACATAACAACTTGTTCAAATACATCTAAGTCAGTATCAATATCAAGTCTTAAGATCTATTGTAGTAATAAGGCATTTTTCGATAAAACACTCTCTTTCATATCAAACTATTAACCTCTCTTAACATATATGTGACAAAAATTTACACAGACAACATACCTGTCTTTTTACTTCTTTATCCGACGTAAATATATTGCTTTAAAATACTATGCACATTTTACATTAAAATGGCATAGTTAATAATTGAGTTCTTATCCAGCAGCCCAAGAATTGACAATTTTTACACCTCAAAAATAGAGTACATTCAATAAATAAATTCTTTTGAACATCAGATTCATCTAAGAGTTACCGCCGGTGTTTTAGTTATGATTTTAATTTAAATTCAAACTAAGGTAGTTAAAACTATTATAAATATTTTTTTTACTAAATTATCATTAAAATAAGCTAAATAATGGTTGTCCAAAATATACAGTTAATAAAAAAAATCTAAAACAATGCAGGATTATAAGATTTTAGTCAGTTTTGGACCTTAGTGGCATATGTAGAACCGTTAATTGCACTAATAGTAAAATAGGATCACAAGACAATAAAATAAAACTAATAAAAATAAATATTTACAAAAATTAAAGATATTAATAGTAATCAGTGTAGTCAATTACATACTTACATTCCCGTCACAGAAGGCATTCATTTACCATTTGAGATCATAATAAATGTTGTTTTTGTTACAAAGGTGTACAATACACGCTCCCTACAGTAATTTAAGTGTTTTGTGCTTGTGGATTAGCAATTTCTAAGTTTCAATATAGTAAGAGGAATGTTGACAACATTATTTGAAATTAGGAAATAGCAGGTAGCATTAAGCACCATTGAAAAAAAAACAGCTTTGTGCTAGGATGGATGTGTTAATGAGTGCTGCTTATAAGATACTATTTATTAATCTTTCTGGCACTAATTCTTATATTAATGTTTTATTATTGTATGAATGCATCTCAGTGCTTCTTTCTCTACTGTTTTGTAAATCCGATGATCAAAAATTTACTTTCAACAACTACAAGAATATAAACAAACTCACTTCAATTATCTGTTTTTGGATAGACATAGAATTACAATGTACAGGTTGTCCCAAAACTATGCCACGCGGAGGGAATGTACCTTAAATAATGTATATAGAACATTTTACAGAGAGAAGACTTCATTTTGATTTTAAAAATAAATCAAACTGCATTCAAAGATTTTTAAATGATCGCCTGTCTGAACCTGGAATGGAACCGCCTAATGTGACAAAGCACCACCTGTATTTTTATGATACCAATCGGACGGGTCAGTCATAGGGATAATCCCTATGACTGACCCGTCCGATTGGTATCATAATTTTAGGCTATAAAATTCTACATTCGAATTATTTTTAAAATCTTAATGAAGTTTTCTTTTAGCAAAATGTTTTATCTACAATATTTAAGGTACTTTCCCTCCGTGTGGGCGTAGTTTTGGGACACCCTGTAGATTATAGGGTATTAGCAGTTTGTTCATTTAAGTACACAAGACGGGTTTTTATAATTCACTATACAGTGCCTGGTCTGCCAAGTCTTCACACAAAACAGAACAAAATTGCAATGTAAACGATTAAACCGTAATTATAAAAAAAGGAGTGATGCGAGTATTTTAAATGTAAAACAACAGTCGGTTATCACACTAATCGATTCGCATCGAACAGAAATCGAACCTAAGCCTCGCGGCCGGCGGCCCCGAACGTCCTCACCGGAACACTAGTCGGCGGCGTAAGCGAGTTTTTCATCGATAATTTTACCAAAGCTTCAAAACTACATTTAAGATATGATTCGAAATCACTCATAATTTCTCTCTATTCACTAGTTTAAGAGTAAACCTATCCGAAGCGAGGGAGCGCCGGTCAGACGCAGGGGTCCCGGCCGCGGTCCAGCTGGTCCACGCTGCGGCCCTTGTGCAGCTGCGGGTCGCGCGCGGGCTCCAGCGCCAGGTGGTGGCTGGACGTGCGCTTGTGGCGCGCGGCGGGCGGCGCGTCGCGCGACGCGGTGCGGCGGTGGCGCAGCGCCGCGCCCTCGAGGAGGCGCTTGCTCTCGTCGTCGGCGCAGCGCGCCAGCGGCAGCACGGTGAGGTCCAGGCTCTCCATGCTGCGCAGCGCCAGCTGCTTCAGCTGCTCCAGGCTCAGCTCGCGGCTGTCGGAGCGCGAGTGCCCGTCCCGCGACGAGCTCCGCGCCGGCCGCGCCGCGCACGCCTCGTCCAGCGAGTGCTGCCGCCCGCGCGGCTCCAGCTGGATCGTCTTGGAATCGTTGCGTAGATGTCGCGACGCGACCAGGACGCGCGAGTTCTTAGTCGGGGGTCTCGTCTGGGAGTCCTGCGAGTACTGGGACTCTGTTCGTTGCAGTTTGGGTCTGTACGGGTCGTGCATCGAGTCGGTGGTGACGCCGGTGGGGTCCATGGGGGTCGTGGTCGCCGAGCTCACTCCGGACAGCACCCCCGAACGGAAACCGCTAGCGTTATCCGCGGATGGAAGCTCCTCGAATACTGTAATAAAAAACGCTTCGTTATTTCACAAATATTTTTTCTAGAAGATAGAATACGTAGATTAAAAAGTATTAACAGTTTTTACACGATGGTGGTAAATGTAACTTTATTGACTTCTTGAGTACATACATTTGTCGAGACTGATGATGGAGCCAGTGATGTCCTTGTGCGGGTCGAGAGGCGGCGATGTCTCGAGATGTTTGCGACGGCGGACGAGCCACCAGTCCGCCAGGAATATTCCTAGCGCCACAATCTTTATTCCTCCACATAGGCCGACATACCTGATCAAATAATAACAAATGTTTAAAATTCCTGTACTGTTACAAATAGGGTAAATAAATAGTTGAATGATAACATGTTATTACGTACCTGTATCTAAACTGTTCGATATCGTAAAGCAAACACCTGCCACCCTTTTCTCCGCTACAAGACTGTTTCCATAGGATGCAGGTGGAGTCGATGAGGTTGCCGAACACGATGGGTGCAGGAATGTATCCGAACAAACGGAATATTACGAACTGCATTCCGAGTGCGAACGAACGTTCTTCCTCACTTACGGATCTATAAAAAAGTAGGTAAAATATAGATGATGATGATGATGATGACGAGGAGGAGATTATGATAATCAGGTTTTCAGGTTGGTCGATTAAAATCGACACAGCTTTTATTTGAATGAAATTTTATCCGAACGAAAATGTCATAAATTACATGATAATGTTAATTGAATTAACTTTTCAAGATAATGGTTAAGGGGGTTCATTAATTACGTCAGGCGTTTAGGGGGCTGGAGGTCGAACTAAATCATACCAAATACAACATGGGGGGCCAGTGATGACATATTCCGGCAAAAGTAAGGTTCTGTGGCGGGTACTACTCTAGTGCAAATTACTTCCTTTTGTGTTTCATTTTTAATTAGTTGTTCTTTTATTCATTTCGCGTACCACGTTTTTGAAATACTATTCAGTAATAGTGTAAGCTACTTCTGTATACAAGCGATAACGGTTTAGAGTGGTTTAACCAGAGTGAGGTTAAAACAAGTTAGTAAAATATCATGGACATGTTGGTAGGGAGAGGAAACAGGGGACAATTGCCTGCACCTCAAACTTTTGACTGAAACATTTTCATTTGTGTATTTTTTTTTTTTTATAATATTTGACCATTTTGATATTCTGTTATTTCTGTAGTTTGAGCGACTCACACTTGATTAGTGTTGAGTCAAATATACCTTTAGTCCTGCACTGAAAATATGGATTTTAGGGAAGCCATATTTCACGATATTTCATTAAGGGCAAAGAGAGGTACAAGTTACGTAAGGTGATTTTGTCAAAAATTGACAAAATCACCTTACGTAATTTATGGATGTCTCCTTAATGCAAACGAACACCTCAGGAAATTTGAAAGGAAGCAAAAGAAGATAGATATAGGTACACTAAATTCGCGGTCGGAGCTGCGAGTTAAATATGAAAGGAAGTTTCAGTCAGTTTCAACTATATACTTTCTTCGCTCGCCTGAAACTTCCTATACAGCAAATCCACGGGCGGAGGCGCAATGAAAAAAAAAAAAATAGTGTACGCCCTCACCTGAGCACAATCATAAGCAGCGGCATCTGCGTGACCGCGACAACGAAGGTCATGAAGAACAGCAGCACGAGGAAGGGGAAGATGGTGGTGCAGGGCGGGTTGCAGGCGCCCGCCGTGGCCACCGGCACCACCGTCACCTCGCTGTACTCGCGCGCGCCGCGCAGCGCCGCCGCCGCCGCGCCCGCCAGCTGCGCGCCCCCCCCCCTCCTCACCCTCACTCGCCTCGCGGCTGTCGTGCACGCCTGCGGTCATACCACACGTCAATGTAATGCTACAGTACGATCAACGTAACTTGACCGGATTGAAGTTAGGTTTTTATCACTTTCGCGCATGTCATAGAGATGCGACCCTAAAATTACTTACGATAACGATTAATTATGTTTAATCGATTAAAAATACTAACAACATTTTAATTCAACAATATAAAAACACTATTTAAATGAGCTCATAAAAGTTTATATTTAGAACAGTTACAGTGAATACTGAAGAAATTTGAAAAACAATTTATTTACGAAAATAATCACAAAAGAACATGAGTTAGTAATACTAATTATGACAATGAAATGTGTAATCGCATCTCTAATTCTCTTGGTTTAGTTACCGCCCCCGCCCCCCGCTTCCTGTCACCATTTACTTCCAAAAAATGCATCTGCGCAACCGCTTGTCGCCTACTTCAGTCCGGCCTAGTTACGTTGATCCAACTGTACTTAGCACCACACCCGGACTTCATGCGAGTGTATTAATCTATACTAATATTATAAAGCTGAAGAGTTTGTTTGTTTGAACGCTGTAATCTCAAGAACTACTTATCCGAATTGAAAAAATACTTTACTGTTGGATAGCCCATTTATCGAGGAAAAGCTATAGGCTATATAATATCACGCTACGACCAATAGGAGCGGATCAGCAATGAGAAATGTTGCAAAAACGGGGAAAATTTTCGCAGACGAAATTGCGCGGGACAGATAGTTAAGATAATAGGTAACTGAAACTGCCAGTTGACGCCTTTTAAGGGCCCCACTGACGATGTATCAATCCAAATGAAGTGGAGGTCTGTCAAAAAATTATCATGAATTAGAAAAACGTAATCCATTTTAATGGACGTCGACCGGTTTTTTAATTCCAAACGGACGGCGTTCAGTACAAATGGACGTACATCACGCCACGTCATTTGGAAGGCATCCGTATTATCAGTGAGTGGGCAAATCAAGAAATAGTTTATCCTTTAGTCCCACTTAAAAAAGTCTCTTTCTAAACATAGTGTCAAACCATAATCACAAAAGAAAAATAAATTTATAGTATTGACATTATCATTAATATATCACTTGTTAAAATATGTATCCAAAGGAATTATGAATTGTCAAAAGAAAAGAAAAAAAAGTAAGTATTGAAGCCGCAAGCCTCGCGAAGCCTAAACTACTGCAGCTAGAAATATCAAATTTGGGCAATGGATTCGTCTTATCACAAACCTAGCACAAGCAAACGTCTTTTTTTTTGAGAATCTACCGCTAAAGAGGTTTTGCCCACTACGCGGGCAAAGGCGCTGGAAGAGAGCTAACCTAATATTATATTAAAAATATTTAATACATACATGCGCAGTTAGTGTAGTTGGACCTCGACGAGAAGGCAGCACAGCCAGCGTGACAAGGTGAGAAGTACGTCAGTCCATTGTTCCCGCACACGGGCTCCATGTCAGTCTCCGTGCACAGGCAGTTGAAGTTGCACGCCGCTGTTAGATTCACTTTGAACGGCTCCAAATTGCTGTAATACATCAAATAAATATTTGTTACTAGTAACACTGAAAGTATCTAATGTATGTGCGTAATATTGCAAAATGGCCGATTAGTTGGGCCTATTTGTGACTACGAGAAGTGATACTCGGTCGAAACTTAATTACTATTAGAATAATAATATCTTGGGACAACTCACACAAAGCTATCTGATCCCAAACTAAGCAGAGCTTGTACTATGGAAACCAGACAACGGATAAACATACTTATATATTTATAAATACATACATAGTATAGATAAATAACACAATAAGAATGAATTAACTATTAGTATGATTGTAAAACAAAACATGTATATACGATGTAGTCACCCCCCTATTTTAAGCATAAATATATGAATAAAGTAATAGGCCGATTAATTGGTGACTTTTGCCGGCTACAAGTAGTAGTATGGCTGAGTGAGATCCAATTTTTTTGCACAAAGATAAAATTGTTTATATTGTAATTAAGTTTGGTATTATATTGTGTAAAAAACAAATACTTTTTCTTACTTTTCTTCTGTATGGCAGTATAATAGACTTTCACGACGAATCGGTATATTTCAAGTGCTATTCAGTTAACAAACCTGTGATTCGTATATGGTATTGTGGTGCCAGCCATCTTGATGTTGTCGCATCCGAGGAAGAAAAGTAGCGCATAGCAGGATAGGCATATCGTGTTAGATATGAGTACAAATTGCACAGCGCCCTTCGGCCTTAACTCGAGTCGCTTGAGCAGACACCCGCCCATAAAGATGCCGATGCAAGCGCCCGGGATCGCGATGGAACCTTCAGAAGAATAGATTGTTTAATAAATGATTTTAGTGGATAACCATAAATATGTAAAAAAAAATCCTTCGACCAGTGAAATTAAAAGCTGATTTTCAAAAAGGCTGAATGGAATTTTATTAAACATTTCGATTAAACCACCTTCTTATAAAACCGCATTCAAATTAGGTTTTTGAACTTAAATTTTGGTCTAAGATTCGGTTTAAGAAATATATACTCCCATCTGTTATTTCATCCTGACAAAGAGTAGGTATACGTTAAGACTAGCTGTTCCCGCGTGAAGTTCCAGTTCTGCTCGCTGCCTAAACACGCTACCTAGCCTACCCGGAATAAACAGTCAGACAAAAAAAAAACTGTGTTTTTGTTATGATATATTTAGTAAAAAAAACTGTTATTTTGACATTACAAACAGACACTTCAATTTTATTTATTTGTATTGTATTAGATATTGCCTAAATGATAAATATTGCAAATGGATTGCGAAAAACTGTCTGATTATGTAAACACCAGGCTTGACCCCGCGACTTCCTACTTGTGGATTCCTGCGGGATGATGTATTACAAACCTTCCTCTTGAATCACTCTATCTATTAGTGAAAACTGCATTAAAATCCGTTGCGTAGTTCAAAAGATCTAAGCGCACAGACAGCGGTAGCGACTTTATATTAATATGTAAAGATTATAGGCTATTTTCTAAAAATTCATACAGCGGTTATATAAGAGTAGCGGTAAGATAGTTATATATAAAATATCTCGTGTTTTTTAAACGTGAGTACAATGCTAATGCCAATTAAAGTGTATATAAAGGAGGCTAAAATTATTATATACCTAACAATTTTAGCTTCCTTTATATAAACAGTCATTGGCATGCGCAGTTCAAAGTTTCACTGTTTTGTACAATGAAAGACCCTACACGCTAATCATGTTAACACATTATCACATACCTAACATAGCTCTAAGTAACATTTAGATGTCTATGGACGTCATACGAAGTATTTACTCACCAGTGAACACGCTAGCTTGACTCTTCCCAAGACTGAACTGCGTCTCTAGATATTTAGGCAAGAATACCACGAAGCCAGACACGATCATAAGCTCCATACAAGCACCGAGGCACGTCACTACATACACTGGGTTCTTTAGCAAGCGCCACATAGACACAGGTATATCTGAAATAAATAAAAAAGTACATTGAAATTGCATTCAGCAAAAGCATAGGGGTGAACCCTACCACGAATTAATAAGTTAAAATTAAAGTTCTCACATCTGACCGAATCTTATTTTGTAACAGGCAATTGCATCGACGACGTCGTGTCGTGTGTCAATTTGTCGAGCGAGTCGGACTCGCACTTGGCCGGTGTTATTAAGGTTAAGAAAAGAGAGCGGGAGTGCAACCGCACGCGATTAAATCGACGAGGCGCTCGGCAACACGCTCCATTTTTCGTTTTAATAAATGACGGTTCTAAGTGACAGACAAGGATAGAAGCATAGGAAAGTGTGATTCGGTACGGCCAGATGTAGTTCAACCCTAAGTCACAGTGTAACCTGGACTGAACGCCCACGAAAAATAATCCAAAGTAGGTACGTCTATGATATTCAGTATTCATTGCTTCTTCGTTGGCGCAGTGAGTGCGCATACGATCTGATAGAGCTTTGTGAAAACTAAGAATATTGGTGCCGTGTCTGAGTGTAATTTTGTTGTAATGTTTGTAAAGTCCCCCGGGAGACAGGGCTTGTTCCCTAGTGCGGGAGTTTCTTTTGTGACAAAATAAGTAAAGCTAGTAACAGGGGCGGATCCAGGATTTCATTCTGGGGAGGCGGGGCACTAGAGGCAAATGGCAGCGACGCATGTAGTTACTGTGCTTACGACTGTGGCTTACGACAACAACGGGGGGGGGGGGGGGGATAAGTAGGTACACAAAACATCCGTCTTGGGGAGGGTGCATGGATCCGCCTATGAATATTGACATATTGCAAGGCACGCGGTGTATAAATGTTAGGATAGCACGTGGCATAATGGAAGCAAAATATCTATAAAATTTACGACGACTGCATGTGTGGCCGAAATGGTTTATGTCTTCGACACGATCACTACGAGCAGTTATAGTATATTTAGTATTCAACGAGTCAATGTGCTTTGATCAAGAGCAATGGGGATGATGACTGTCAAGACAAATCAGTATCTTTTTATGAAATGTCAAAACTTGCTTCGCTCGCTTCTTAGAACTTGACGTCATAACTCAGGAGAGGAACTAACTTCAGATTATATATATAGGTATGTTTATATAAATAAGAATAACTCGTTGAATATCGTATAAGATTCAGATCTCGTTATGATGTACTGAAAATTATTGATTACCTGATTATTAAAAAATAATTCATTTTCTTTGTAGTCATTTCCCAATTGTACAAATTTGTTTTTGTTAAGGTCCTTTACAAATAAACATCTTACAAAAGCTCACAAGTGCTAAGAGACTCAAGCTTCCCTCTAAAATGCCCTCTCTAGTATCTTATTAGTGTACCTTGTTAAAAATACCTTCATATTGGATTAGGCACCCACTCAGCGGCGTGAAGCGCCAAATCAAAATTGTGGATACACCACTGTTATTTTTATAAGTTATTGTTAGTGTTATTTTTAAAATATAATTACCTTTGATATCCTTCCCATATCCAGTATCTTTTATATCTGTCTGTGGCTTCGGTGGTGGTTTAGATGTGGAAGAACCGCTGGCAGCCGCCGCCTTCTCCACAAGTCTAATTTTCTCTTTCTCTCGTACCAACACTTTAGGGAATGAGAAGAAAGGAATAGCTACTAGTATGAGTAGAAACCCACAGAGAAGGAAACCTCCCCACCACATGCCGACCCACCGATGGTCGCCTTGATCTGTAAACAAATATAAACAAATTAATAAAGCGGATATATTGAAGAAATACTGTGTGAAAGTGAGTAAATACATAACTAAATAATAAATACATAACTAAAGTCAATATAACTGTTTAAGTGGTTCTATAATGGAAATAAATTGATCTATATTTTACAGGCCATGTGTGTCTTTAAAATAATTGTTCATCTACAATTTAACGTGCTATAGAATTTGGAATCATGAAAACAAAATAACATTAAAAGTAAATCATTTGTTGACATGAAATTATGATGTCACAATGTTGGTATAGTTTGATCGCGACCGCTCTACCGCGCATTAGGAAGATGCGGCGAGGCACAGAGCGGTACAGCGGTCGCAGTCAAACTATACAACAAATGTCTACATAGCATGTCGTTTTGACCTTTAATATTTAATAAAAACGCTGACGTGAAAGGCAGCTAATGTTTATACATCTAGCCTGTGTACCTATATAGGCTAGGGCCACAGTGACGAAGTATACTGAGGACAAAATACATACCAAATGAAATATGTGTCCCAGAGAAAGAATCCATATGGAAACGTAGTAAATATGCGCCGAGTAGGAAACCCAACACTGGACCGAAAGCTGCCATGCTGTACATACATCCTATGAACAAAAACACTTTATAAGTAATACAGTCGAATTGAGAACCTCCTTCTTTTTGAAGTCGGTTGATAAATAGGTAAGTAAGTGTAAACTCAAAGGAGTGAGATGGAACCTACTTTTACTACTAACTTTCCTTAGTCAATCATGCTCATATTCTAGGGAATTATTAATACTCGTAGCTTTGCTCAATCCTGAAGTAACACCTGATAAACGCGAGAACCGAAATCAAAATTGGAAGATCAATAAAAAAGAGAGCATAAAACCTCCGACATAAATGTAACGAGGCGTAAAGGCTCTAAAATGTACATGACAACAAGCAATATACACGTTTATTGAAATATTAAGTGTGCATCCGGTCCGGCGATATTGCGGCCCAAAACTAGGTCACTCTTGTTGTATACCATACCACTGCACGGATAGCAAATGGCACGGATTTCGCGGCTAATATCAATGACTTATGGTCCGCCCTACATCGGCCTGCGTGAGAAATATTTCCTTACGCTCCATTTACTTTTAGATACCTATCTATACAAAATACTGTCGACCGGTGCGTATGTATGAATAAAACTAAAATACATTATATGAAGAAGTTAATGCGTGTTAAAAATGTTCTGTATTTATGCATATTGTGACGTGCACATTCTATAATGAAAACGTTGCGTGCTATGCTAGTCTTGCTCGCTTCCATGATTCTACATTTCATTCACTTTTACGCGGCAGAAGCCGTTGAATCGTTACTGTATTCGCACAATAAATATATCAGTGAAAATATAAGCGTCGTTTAAAGTGCCGGTAATGAATTCCTGAAAAAATATCGGTAATGTTTGTAAAATACGGTACAGAAATCGATACGATAGACCTCTTTCGCACGACACGAGTGGCTCTCGAATCCAGGTCGCGTCCATAGGAGTCTCAACGCAAGTGCCTTATTAAAACCCCTCCCCTCAATGATGCTACAGTCAAGTGGCCACTAAGAAAATAAAACATTTATATAATACGGACGTCCAATTACATTATATATTTTACTTATAATACTTTTAATATAATACTTCTATATTTTACTTCATTGCTTTTTAACGATTATTTCTAAAACCTTCCTGTTGAGGGACAAGTTAAGGAAGGTTGGGTACTATGTAGGTCAAGATCAAGACCGCTGGAATATCGTCCAGAATTCTACCCCTCAACGGTATACATTCTGGACGATATCAACCCTATAATGTAATTTATTTAAATACGGCTGAGTAGACTCTAATTAAATCTTAGTTGTTTAGTAGGTAGTCGAAAGAATGCCTAGTTTTATAAAGTTCATAAAATAACATAAGTATTATATTATAATTTATAATAGCTGTAGTTGGAAGCTTCATACACATATTTAAATTTGTTTTAGTCCCAATGCAGTATAAATGCGCCCCTATTTAGATTAAGTAATCAAAAAATTGAGGTCATAATGCTATTTCACTTATAACGTGTTCAAATATTTGCTCATTATAATGTTCTTCCGAATGGGAAGCATACTCATCGGCAGTGATATAACCGGGTCAAGGTTCCTGGGTACGACAACAGTGAAATTTTCAAGGTTCCACCGCATTCTCTAAGAGCCCTAAACAGAATGTATTGTATTATAATATGTAACTTTCGACACGACGCGAACGTTCCAAATCAAATTTTCAGAATTTAATTTAGGACAGGTACTTATATTGTATACGGTAGAGGCTTTTGTTATAGGTACTATACATAACTCAGGTGTTTTCGATGGAATATTTGTTTGTTACTGTTATTATAAGAAAATATTATTGTTAACGGTTATTAAGTAAGTATATTTTAGAAATATACGATGGGCAAGCAAGTTACGTTTAATGTTATGATAAAATCTAAAGAAACTCGGTGCAGTCTTAGTTTATTCATAACTAAGTAGCAGAAGATAAAAAACATAAGAAATTTGAAGTGCAGTTTATGTAACTTACTAAGTTACTTTTTTACATAATTATGTCGAATAACTATTTTAAATCAGATACCTACATAGATAATTTCTAAATATTATAAACGGATATGATCACGATAATCTATATAAAGATGTCTCTATGGTTAGAAAAACCGGGCAAGAGCATGTTGGATCATGCTCAGTGTAGGGTTCCGCAGCCTTGAATAATTGCATCAGCAGAAGAGTGTATGTTTATGGCACGTTAGCCTTTTTTTTGAGAAACGCAGTTTTTCGGCAATAACTCAATGGGGGGAGGGGGGGGGGCACAATTTATGCAACTTTCGGAGCGAGTATTTCCAAAAATATTCACTCAGTCAAAAAAGTTTATTAGAAACTGTAAAATGTTTAAAGAAAGACTTGTCGAATGATGTGCAACACGTTGATTTTAGCTGATTTTTTTTTCAGCTTCTGTTACATGTATAGAGTGCCCCCCTAAAAATATTTATTTTTATTATTTAGCTAACAAACTAAGTAGCGGCTACTACAAGACTCCTTTTCACCAAATTTCATCAATATTCATTGAGTAGTCTTTGAGTAAAATGGACATGACGAAACTATAAGGATTACGTTTTTGCCATTTTGGCTACGGAGCCCTAAATATGGGGCCTAACCATATTTTTTTTTAAGAAGACAATTGGAACCATTACAAATATCATTTAGAAAACAGTAGTTTACGTTACATCAGTTACACAAACAGAAGTTCAAATCGATGTCTGTAAACCGATTATCAGGTGCCATCAGTTCGTGACTCGATATTACAAATAAACTTTACTATTACAATTTTGTACATTTGTTTAGTCTGCAATACTGTCGCACAATTTATGAACGCAGTAAAGAACATGTAAAAAGTTTCGAGAAAAATGCGGTCAAAGTTGAAATTTTATTTTAGGGTGCCTACTACAATTCATTACGTGAAGATTTGTAAAAAAATATATGGGCTTAAAGAGCAAATTTCAAAGATCAACTTGATATTTATGTTTGCTTTTTATTTAATATTTGTATATTAAATATTAACAAAACTGTTTATGTTATGGCTTCACTTAGTTTTCACTTGATGCTAAACTACTCATGAAAGCAGTATGAGTGTTACTTACTGTATTTATCAGTAGTTTCCTGTACCTACTTACGGCATATAATATGTTAGATGAATCGATGTAATTTTATATCTTACAACATAATATAATGTGCAGTTTTTTTAACTTACCTACTGCATTAATGAGTGGGAGCATTTGAGGTAAACAAATGAGTGTAACGTACCATAAATGCATAATGGCTGGTAGCCTATTGGCTAAGGCATCAGACTTACAATCGTGAAGTCGTAAGTTCGAATCCTACCCATTATACTACCAACGTGAACCCACTTCTAACACAAGCCATTGAGCTTGGCTGGAGAGGTTAATAGGATTGCTAGTAATGTGGTACCCACAATCCCACATTGCTAGTTATCTTTAAAAAAAAACAAACGAGATATTGTTCTTAAAATGACAAAAGCAGTAAGAGGTACCACTTACTGCGTTTGTCATTTTAAGAACAATATCTTCAAGTAAATGCCCTAGTATCCCACCACATTGTAATGTATAATTTATTTAAATCTCAGCACCTTTTTTATGAATCACGATTGGCATACATTTTTTACAAATCAAAATAAATAAAATAGCTGTTACTTCGTTACCGTTGGCATAACAGAATTGTCGATAAAGCGTTCTAGAATCTAGAAAATTCTGTGCTGGCAAACTCCACAAAGCATGGGTTCAACAACCTCCTTCATGAATTCATTTAATAAATTGATCCTGCAGTTTTATAGCGTCCCCGTGTTGATGATTCATACAATACATATGTACCTACTATGTTTATAGTTTATATCTAGATTTACAATATCATATATCTTATTATAGTATATCGCGCATCTTTTTTAGGTACTAGCTGACCCGGCGAACTTCGTTTCGTCCCGTAATTTATTTTTCATTTTTTTTTTTACGTAGGAACCTTCTACAGAGTATTAGAAAACTAAAGAAAAAAGAATGAATGAAATCGGTAAAGCCGTTCTTTAGTTTAGTTATGCCGTGACCAAGGGAAATAGAGATTCATTTATATATATAGATAAATCCCAGCTTAGGCATTCAATAAACTTTTGATTTTATAGATCAAACTAATCAAGCACATCTTAAAATGTTCCTGAGGCAAATCAAATAAGTACCTACTAAAGAATCTTTAAATTACTTAAGATTATATTTTGTAAACAATAATGACGTCACGACATAGTATTTCGAAAAAAGCTTCTACGCCCTTATCGTTTTGACGTTTGAGGTTTCTTAAAAAAATCGGGCAAGTCGGGCCATGCACCATGTAGGGTTCCGTAGTTGCCCATCACCATAACGCCGTCTATGAAATGGATTTTCTGTTTTGTGTTTCATACTTACTAACAAAACAACGTTTTATATAATATAAGTAATTTTCAATGGAATTTGTTTTTCTCACTCGGTAGACTATTACTCGTAAACTTGTAAACACATAGCTCTGATAGTTTTCCTTTTTCGTTATATATACTACTACCCTGTTTCTTTTTAAATTTCGAAAAACAACCATTTAGCTGGCAGGAGGAGGGGGGGGGGTCATGACTTTAACAAAAATTGGCACTTTAAAGCTTAATTTTTCATAAACGGATCCCTTATTAGAAAAAGGAAAAAATAGATGAAGTTAATTATTATTTGCAGTATGGATCGTCGGTACAACGCAGTGAGTCACAACAACACATCAAAATATTACTATAAAAGTTACTGCATTTAATGCGCGTACTTGTGAAATGTTATTATGTTAAAATTATTATTAACTAGGTATAATGTTGTTAGTATGAAACAAAAACATCAGAAAACCCACTTGTTAAACCGCATTATTCGGACGGGGGGGGGGGGGGACGGACTACGAAACCCTACACCGTGCGTGGCCCGACATGCACTTGCTTTAAATTTGCGTTTCTTCGCGCACTACTGCGATGACGTCATGCTGCGAGTGTCATGTCCGATTGCGGGTGATGCAGAATGTTTACGTTGATAAAATTTGAAAAGTGGTTTGCACTTATTATTTTAAGTGTTTGTGTGAGCGGTTAAGCATTTTCTAGACGGTTGTAAACTAGCATCCTGCATCCACAGATTTTGTTTTCGTCTATATATCATTTGGTTTACAACATCCGACTACCTACATCAAGGCTGCTCAACCACAGGCCCGCGCTTGCCTAAATTAAAACTAAAAAAAAAAAACAACGGGTTGCACTCCGGCAGAAGTTAAAACTTGAACATTAAAGTTGTGCATCTTTGAATATTATGGGAATAATTTTGCACGAACTGCTTTATTTATCAGTATAGAAGTACTTATGTGGTTAAATACAATATTCATCTATTGCGGTATCATACACAAAAATGACAATTTATCACCCCTAAGTACACTATTACAATTATTTTACAATAAAAAGTTAATCTCTCAGAAAGCGCAGCCTACTCTCCCGCCGTCTTACGAATTTTCGATCAGTTCACGTGTCCAGACGCGAGTATAACATTTTTTACCCATCCCAAAAAAAGTGCACAACGCCGCTAAAGAAGTTTTCACTTCAAAAAGCTTTGAATAACTTTAAACACGTGCGCGCACTCTGTTGTTTCTCAAAGTACAATAAAGTGTAATAGATAACGGGCAACGGCTAAGCGTATTGAGAAAAGAACGAAATTGCGCGGACGCAGGACTCCCTGGATTTCGACTACTCCCGCCCGCCCGCTTATTACACATAACATAACTACCCCTTCCAATCCTCGACAGCCTAGGAGATTACGCTCTTTGTTTTATAATAAAAATAAGCGTATTGTTATTATTAATTGTGTTTTCTATTGCACAAAGTCATTTATAAAATAGGAACTGTCAGTCATGGGGAATAAAACTGAATAAGTAAATGTCTAACTACTCATGTATGTTAGTATTTAAATCAAGTTTAATATAAAGACAAATATTTGCTTTTGGGTTACAATCATTTTTTCATATTATTATTGTTATTATTATAAGTGCCATGAGAATAAGCTCTTCTGTTTGTGCAGTTTTTCACATCGTATTTTTCATATTTGGTGCATTTATTTGTAAATATTTACAGTTGGCACAACAGTTTGAGTTTCTACTACATTGTACAAATAATAATGTAAACTTAGTGTTATCTCTTGTTTACAATGGCGGTCAACACTAGGTTATTTTATTCTACACAAATGTTTTGTTTAGGAAAAAGAAAGGATAAAACTGAATGATAAACTATGCAGGTACGTGTTCACTCAAAGTTTAATTTATTTAGATAGCTAGAAACTCTTTAGTTATTTCTAGTTGTGGTGAAATGTAAACAGTATGTCAAAATTATTGCACGTATAAAAAGCGTTTTAATTTTAAGTACTAAAACATTGTGAGAAATTAAGGTGCGTCTGTTTTTTGCTGAGGTTCAGTGACTCATTGTGTTGATTTAAAATTAAGCATAAATCTTGACTAAAATAAGAACGTCCATTCAACCATTAGTCATTATTTTGTTAGTCTAACGGCCGGTCTCAATAATCTACCTATCGATGGATTTGTCTACTAGAGGTAGAATTTTGACATATTTTGTATGGAGCTTATGTCAAATATATAGCTCTAGTAGCCAAATCCATCGATAGTTAGATTATTGAGACCGGCCGTTAGAGATGGACCGGTTTCCGCCGCCCTAGGTCACTAGTCGAGCCATATTGTGACCACGGTCGGTGTAACGGTTCAACGTTGCAAATTGCTAATGATGAAAGTTCCAATTTCCTATTATTTTTAAGAAAGAAATATGAATAATAGTCGACAAATTGGTGATTTTTACTGGTTAATCGGTGACTTTATACAAATATGACCGGATAGTCGATTTACCCGACTGGTTTGTACATCTCTAGTTAGTATGTACTAACTATGTGCAATTTACTAACAGTAAAAGGTTGTAAAAAGTAACGGTGGGTTTGTATTTTTGCCGTAGTGTTGTACCAAAATTCAATGACTCATTGTGTTGATTTACGGATGACCGAGGTGGAAAGGGAATTTTATGGTATAAAATGATGCATTGTATTCTGAACATTAACCCTCGGGGTTAAGGCGCAAGATACAAAAATGTCGATTATTTTCCTGAGAATTCTCATTCGAATTTCACTGTCTTCCTTTGACGTCAGATATCCTAGAGCTGGACGGACAATCTAATTAAGACGAGATTTTGATTTCGATAAAGTTCAAAATTCAATGTGCAAACAAATATCCTTTCCGTTTGTCCAATCCGTCCTTTTCTGCGACAAAAAGTATGAATCTTAAGTCAAGGTACTGGTTTATTATTAAAGAGTTCGTGAGTTAACTTAAACCAATTAAAAAAATAATACTGCCATGTGTCAACATGAATACTGCAGGTGAAATGTAGCAAACAGTTATGGAGTGTCTACATTTTCTTTTTTTTGAGTTCAGCGACTCGCTGTGTCATTTTAGTTTCAGTGCGGGACATCGCAGAGTTATGACGAACGTAGCACTCGATGCATGACGGTGAAGACAAGCGATGTGTCTGCTACAGATCGTAGAGGACACGAATATGTCATCTAGTGTACCTAATAATGCCATGATAACATTGTGTATGTACTAACCATGAAATTGCTTCAGAATCCGTTTTAAAATGTACACGTGCAAGTAATTGTTTTTTACTCTGTTCGTTATATTAGGTAATATGCTCGGACGAAAGAGGGAGTCCAATTGACTCTCGACACCGATCGGCCAACGAGTTACTTGCAAAAAGGGGGCTCCTTTTTAAGACTACCTAGCCTACCTTTTAGGACTTCAGGAAGGGGGTCTCTCCTTCTGGATTTGCTCATGATTAATGGTTACAACATTTTGTAGATTATAAGTACTTACCAATATACATGCTGGAGGACTCTGGGCGCACATGATCATCGACGTATGTGGTACCAAGAGTTAGCAGAGGAGAACCTCCGCACCCCAGCAGTAGCTGCGCCACAATAAACACCATCACTGGCAAGAATGTGCTCGGGGAACTCTGTCAAATTAAAAACAATATTTTATTTGTCGTTTATATTTGCACAAGAGATGTAGTTTTCAAATATTGTTAGGGTTATCTTACTTTGATACAGTTGTCCGGCCTGAGATTTCCTGGACTTATTCGTGATAAAGCGACCATGTCTGGTTCCAAAGCGTGTGGCAGCCGGCATATGTTCTCATCTGACCTATTGTTCATCAACGTTTCGCTGTTCACTTCCGCTATAAAGTGCGGAACGACGAACACTAATGATCCGATGCCCATTATTACAGCACCTAAAAAAAAACTCAATATAAATAAACATTAAAATTATCGGCAAAACGCCTATAAATGCCTCAATTAAAGCGATCCAAAATCAGAGGAAAGCTCTCGGGAACTACCCAAAAGCATCATTTATTAAATCCATTATAGCTCGGTCTATGCGTCTCTAAGGCAATTTTAATGTAGGTAACAAATTGGTGATTCATGCCTTGTTTATCGACAGAATATGATAGGATTTTTTCCCACGCAATAAAAAAAGGACGGTTTGATATCAATATGTTAGGCTAGTATCTTCAGAATGCAGTTTTTCTAGGAGAAGAATAAATACTACATTAACTGAGTCTTATGTGTACATTAGCTATTACTGTCCGAATATATTGTTAAAATCAATATATTTTTCTGTAGTGTTAGAAAAAGCGAGATGTTAGCTTATTTTCAGATCGATTGCCGTGAATCACCTGACGTAATCTACCTACGTCATATCTTACAATACTTATCCAAAAACAGTTTTAATACGATGATAGATAAGATCAAGAATAAAACCTTAAATCATAAAGCTCTGCTTTTTATGTTGCAACATAGTTGGAGCAATAGTTAATCTTTACATAAGCTATTGATTCTTCAATCAGGTCAAGGTTAGACGCCAAAGGCGCTGCGTATAATGGAAAAATCCTGTCGTAAAAGTTGAAAGAAAAATTGTCGGACCAGAATATGCGTAAATTACAATGTTTTTTTTTTAAGTATTATGATTGTGTACAATTTAATTTGTATCCTCACCGACTGCAATCCAAACTGGAATGTGTCTTCTGCTTCCGAGATACGACACAAAGATCACGGTAATGACGTTACCGATCTCGTAGCTGCTCGCGATGAGCCCCGAGAGACTCGAGGGGATTTCGAAACGTTTCTCGATTGTTGTGATCACAGAATTTATGTACCCGGAGCTCAACGCCTGTTGCAGCGTCACAAGAAATGAAAGAAAGAACACGAACACCTGAAAATAAACATTCATTAGTGAACTGGAAAAAGGGACGACGTGTTTCTCCCTTAAGTCATTAATTCCTTACTTTTATACTAGAAAATCTCTGAATGAATAGCGGTCTCCACGACAGAATACCGCAGTCTCTTGCGTCATGAGGAATGTCTAATATTTCTGGATACATTTGTCGGGGCTTTTCCTTTTCTCTCTCGCGATCTCTGTAAATAGAAAAAAAATAAGTTTCCAAGTTTAGTACTTATCTACCTATAATGAAAAATAAATAAGATTAAGTATTAGAATTTTTGATAAGTAAGTATATTATGGTACGTCACCTGTCGCATATTCCCGCAGAGGGATTCCGGCTGTGGCATTTGATAGATTCCCTTGGCGGGTGTGAGGGATGGGGCGGAGTGCTCGGGCCGGCTTCGTCGCCACCGCCGTCTGCGCACCCCGACTCCGCATATAAGCCGGTCATCGCGTACATTGACTCTTGCCTCCTAAGAAGATAATAACGCACTCGGTAAATATTTGCTCATGTAATCACTAAGGAGCGATCTAAGTCTGAGAGATTAACAAACTATATTTTGAAACTTAGTACGAAGAGATTTTAACAACGCAAGTTTATGGGTTTTAGTCAAAACAAGGTCAACGTCGCAGTGATAAATTGTCTCGAAGACAACTCTACATACAAATGACGACCCTTTGAAATTGGCCTTATTTCACTCTCGCTGTCCTTTTGCACGAATATGTTCTGAACGTTTGTGTTATTTGATTTTACATTAATTTTAACGAGAAGTACGAGTATGTCGACTTCCGGCAATTTAACCACAGTGTAATAGCGACCGTAACAATTACAAATATAATCGACGCCGACGATGCCACGTGTTATGAATGGCAGAACAATATATTTTGTATCATTATTTTTAAATAACAATGACTGTACAGGCATTTTTAGAAATTTAGCAATTCTATGATATGAAATAATTTAACATACCTACTGTGAGAAATAATAAACAACATTTCTGATTAGCGAAATCTACAGTTAACCGTTTATATATAAAATCTCACTTTCGCAATTATTACAATAATAAGAAAATTACTTTTAACTTCTTGGAAATGTCATAGCGGAATCTTAAGGTTTTCTAGACAACACCCAGGCATTTAGTTAATGATGGAAAGTGTAAAGAGAATCGTGAGAAAAGTCGCATTTGTAACCATTGTTTATTTATACACACGCAAAACAAGAATACAAACCGCTTAATACACAAAGAAAACGTACGATAATCGGCTAGAATTATTATTTAACATTATCAAAATTCAGAATCACATACCCATGTCTCTCCAATAAAGAATGGTGTTGTTCCGCCATACCGGCAAGACAACACGTGTCACTACTTCACAGCTGATGTATTCAACAACTACTTTCCAATGTTATGCCGTAGATCGCGTCACAAAACAAATTATAACACATCAAAGATCATAAGAAACAGTTCATTTTCACATACAAGCACAATTTTTCGTTAAATGAGCGTAGTCCGTACTCAGACATTGCCACGAAGATGACTAAACTTAAGGCTTTACCCATGTTGTAATCTCTTATGTTTTGGCGATATCACAGCGCGTTGGTATGAATATACTGTATGATACGACGTTATCGTACGAAGGGAGTGTAGGATTGTTTGTCTCGTTCGGACAGCTGACGAAGGCGGGATGAGGTAATGTACTAGGACAGTTTAGTGCTGATAACAGAAATCCTCGATACAGGTACATGTTATCTGTGTTTAGGAGTGTTTACAACTAAATGGATGAGTCAGTTAGATAATTCTATTTTATAACAGTTTGAAAATACTATATTCATAGGCGTGAAACTGATGGTAAAAATGATAGTATTATTTGGACTATTTAAAAAATAGATCTCTCTCTTTGTCAAAACGACATCAAACAGCATGGTGTTTATGTCTATGTCCGTGACTAAGATAATTTCTTGTAGATCGTTGCCACACATCTTTAGTATAAACTAAGTACATATAGTAACTAACTATGGGTACTTATGGTTATGATGTGAGATTGCAGTTTTTTTACGTATCGCATATATAACAGCAAAGTGACCCAATAAAATGATTCCCAGTTCGTCCTATGAATAGAAATGAACGCTAAACTTAAACATTTAACTTAAACTCTGAAATTAACATAATAGCAGAAACACTTCAGTTGAATGACTATGTCGAACGTGAGGTGACGTAGATTATATCTTTTGGTATACTAAAAAGAATCTTGGTAAAGGTAACCTACCTATATAATTTAGTTAGAGTGACATCTTTGGACTTGTTCATGTCAATGTTATGACTTTATAGCAGCCGTTGTACCTATATATTATGCAGATTGCAGTTACAACTATTTTGTTAGTATCTATTATTAAGGAATCTAGGTTATAATATAGATAACTCCGAGATTATTCTATCACTCAAGATAGCGCTAACAGTCGAGAAGACAGCTGCAATTTTTAACATTCAAACTTTAAAATATAATTTTACAAGACTCGAATCCCTACTTATATATAAATGTGAATGTAAGTTTGTTTCTTACGCTTTCACGCGAAAACTACTCAACCGATCATCATGAAACTTTGTACACATATTCTTGGAGGTATTAGAAGTAACATAGGATAGTTTTTATCGCGATAACCGACATCCACGCGGGCGGAGACGCGGGCGAAAGCTTGTTAATTATAAAGGTAAAATTTAAAAAACATCCCATACCTACTCCAGTCAATAGTACCTAAGTTAGCTTTCAAGATTTATGTTTCATCCATGCCTATTTTTGTGCCCGTGAGACTGTCGAGTATCACAATGAAAATAGCCTATTCCTTCTAGATATAAAGGTCAGCCTATAATAGATTGATTCATTCCAAATTACATTTATATTAATAACAAAATGAATCAATCAAATACAAATGTTCCCAGTTTCCAATTTGCAAATGGGTCATGTCAAAAGTTCATATCGA
The DNA here is from genome assembly GCA_945859575.2 of Herminia tarsipennalis. Classification (NCBI taxonomy): domain Eukaryota; kingdom Metazoa; phylum Arthropoda; class Insecta; order Lepidoptera; family Erebidae; genus Herminia; species Herminia tarsipennalis. The sequence continues at coordinate 12,315,575 of OX243836.2, read as the reverse complement.
CATCAGCGCAATACGCATCGGGCATGGCGGACGTATGAGCCGAGCCAATATACGAGTACTTACGTTCTATTATCGTCGTACTAAAGAAGTTTTGAAGTTGAAAGGTGTAGATGTAGAATATAGGATAATTTGTTTGTACGAGTATGATAAATCACTACATAGTATAAAACAAAGTCGCTTTTTCAGTCCCTATATCCCTATGTATGCTTAAATCTTTAAAACTACGCAACGGATTTTGATGCGGTTTTTTTAATAGATAGAGTGATTGAAGAGGAAGGTTTATATGTATAATAACATCCATTAAATAGTGGCGAAATAAGGAGCGGAGCAGCAATAAGAAATGTTGCAAAAACGGGGAAAATTTACGCAGACGAAGTTGCGCGGGTCATCTAGTTATAGATAACGTAGGTACGTACTACTAGGATTTCGATAGCGGTATTATTTACTATTCGTACCTAAATTGATTGATACCCTTAACTACAGACCTAGTTTGTAAACAAACATCTGATAAAAAGATATCATAAACTCTTCGCCTTGTTCTTTTGTCATTGCCTCTATTATCTATCTATATATTTATCAAGATAATGTTATTTAACATAAAAAAACCGCCGACACATGACACAAAAACTTACTTAATTATCGTCAAATAATAAAATAGTGCGATAGTGTTTTTATTTCAAAACAAATTTAAACGAAATTTTTCAAACATACATATCAACCCATATGATGGCCCACTGCTGGGCACGGGTCTCCCCAGTAGAACCTACTAGTATGTAGATCCTGGGGGTAATTGCCATAATCACCACGCTTGGCGAGCGGGTTGGTGATCGCAGTAAGGCTTTAAGTACGCAGAGGACGCTGCTGCCCGTCCTCCGGTGTGAAATCCCTTAGTCGCCTTGACGACACCCACGGGAAGAGATGGGGTGGTACTATTCTTAAGCCGGCACCACACGGCAAATTTTTCAAACAAGTAGATAAAACTGGAATACACTTATAAACAAACTTTTTTTTCAAAAACAATTTTAAACTAAATTTTCTTATTTCTGCAAAAAATAATGTTGCCCGAGGGTTCAACAAAATCAATCTTAACGCGAGCGAAGCCGCAGGAAATAGCTAGTTAAATACCTACAAGAAACGGCTAAGTGCTAGGCGGACATGTACACAAAGGGGTTCCGTCCCACCGGAATCTTTAATATTTGAATAGGACCTAGGGGCCACCTTCAATTTATAACATTATTTTACTTTTATTATTTTTTGTTGTAGCGCCCATGTCATAAATGTTCTGTGCAAGTTTCAAATAAGTAATAACTACGGTTCAAGAGTATAATTTAGTGACAGAAGTATAAACAGTAGGGTTCTTCATGTTCCGTGCGGACCCTTCGCGTTAGGAACCCTAAAAATAAAGAAACACATCGATTTCGTGGTACAATTAGTATGACATAATCTCGATTAGCAATCTGTAGATCGTGCGCTTGAGTTGCGAGACTAATTTGATGATGAAACATCAATTGTTTCAAATTACAACAGATTTGTGAACTTCTAAATAACTTCAACAAGGCAAAGATAGGCTAATGAACCATTCATTAATACAAAATCATTAATGTTCGATACTGGCTGTGTGATTTCGTTTGGTATTGATTTGGATGGTAGTGAATATTTTCCCAAGTTTAAAAGTACCTACCTACCCATGTGACTAACCTTTAATAATTCTTTTATTTCCTTTCCTACTCAGAAAAACTAAAATTGAAGAAAACCTTAAAAGGCAAGACTGCCTAAATACAAATGTGATTAAAATCGTTTCCGCAATGGTACGTATTATACAAGAATTGCTCTATATTACATACCTAAATAGTTTAGAATGGATAGGTAAAAAATACCTTCTAAAATAAATAGTATTTTTGATATCACCAACTTATGCTACATAAGACATGAATCTATACTAATATTATAAAGCTGAAGAGTTTGTTTATTTGAACGCGGTATACTCAGGAACTACTAATCCGAATTGAAAAATTATTTCACTGTTGGATAACCCATTTATCGAGGAAGGCTATTGTCTATATAACATTACGCTACGACCAATAGGAGCGGAGCAGCATTGAGAAATGTTGCAAAAACAGGAAAAATTTACGCAGACGAAGTTGCGCGGGACTGCTATAGGCCGACCGCTTAACTCGTATATCGCCTGCGCGGTGAGAAGGGAGCGCGGGGTGATGTTAACGGGTGGGTGAGCGGGGTGCGCGGGACAGAGAACTCACGTCAACGGGTGCAGTGCGTTGTCGGTGCTCGCAGCGCGTAGTTGGTTATTTTGTTACGGACGCTTTAACGCTAACTCACAAGGTACGAGACTTCCTAAGATTTAATCTGAAGATGAATCGTTCTTCTTGTTTTGCGAAAAAAATTAACAAGCAAGCTAAACAAATAGCATACAATGTACATTCATTTTTTAAAGCCAGGAAACAAGATCATAGTTCTACGGAGTATCTTCAAGACATAAATATAAACAAACTTGTTGCTGAAGCTACAGGACTCTCGGTGTCTACCATAAGTAAAATAATAAAAGAAGGAAATGAACTGAAAGATGACCAGAGTCATGTAACTTTTAAATCGCCAACAAAAAGTAAACAAGTCCGAAAGAAAAAAATTGAAGTTGATAATTTCACAGAAGGCGTAATTAGAAGAAAAATAACTCAATTCTATACGGTTTATAAGCAAGTTCCTACATTAAAAACTTTAAATGCGAAACTCAGAGAAGAAGGAATTTTAAATTGTGGTCGAGAATATTTAAGGACATTGATTCATAAACTTGGCTTTCGATTTAAGAAATGTCAGTCAAAAAGAAAGTTATTGATTGAACAAGAAAACATCGTATCATGGCGGTGGCGTTATCTTAATGCGATAAAAAAGCACAGGAGAGATCAAAGAAACATAGTTTACCTTGATGAAACATATGTCAATTCGTCTTTAAATGTAGCGGCGTGTTGGCAATCCAATGAAGAACGAGGGGTACTATCGCATATTGGCAAAGGACCGCGTTTAATTATTGTACATGCTGGAGGACAATGCGGATTTGTTGATGGAGCTCTGTTAATTTTTAAATCTAAAAGCAAAACCGGAGATTATCATAGCGATATGAATTTTGTAAACTTCAGCAAATGGACAAGAGAAAAGTTACTGCCAAATTTACCGACAAACTCCGTTATCGTAATGGATAATGCCTCATACCATTCGGTGCAGGAGGACAAAAAGCCTACGATTACATCCACAAAAGCCATCATGCAGGCCTGGCTTCAAAGACACAACGTTGATTTTGATATGTCTTTAAGAAAATGTGATTTGTTGAACTTAATCAAGCAGCACGGATCAGAAAATGTGTACAAAATAGATGAAATTTTAAAGGCGGCAGGTCATGAAGTCTTGAGACTGCCTCCTTATCACCCAGACTTGAACCCCATTAAATTGGTTTGGGGGGATATTAAAGGACAACTTGCAAAACTTGAAATTGATTCTAATTTAGACAAAAAGAAAAATACTCTGGAACAGTTATTCGCCGAATTCTCTGTAGAAAAATGGGTCAACTGTGACAAACACGTTCAAACTATTGAAAATGAATACTGTCAGCACGATCGCATCGTTGATGAAGAGATGGACCGGATTATTATTAATTTGCAAGATTCTGACTCCTCAAGCTGTTCAGACAGTGAAGACAATTCAAGCGATATGGATATTAGTGACGAATAGCTTATAAACGGTATTCAATTAAATATCCAAACTTATAATGATGAAACTATTTACTTACTCACCGTAAAGTTTTCTATCTGTCTTTCTGTGTTTCGTACGTAAAAGCTATTAATAAAGTAATTTTATAATTTAAAAGTTATTTTTTTAATTTTTTACCTAAAAACTACAATACTACAACCATATTTTAAACTTGTCTGTCAAATGTCAACAATGTCTATCTCGAGATAGGTCTTTGGATTATTGACTCCGCGTGTAGCGTTACCCGCCCCCGCTCCCCCCTCACCTCGCAGGCGATATACGAGTTAAACGGTCGGCCTATAGTAGATAATATATATAGTTATCTATCCATTTCTATAATAGGATTTTAGTATATTATACACTCATCATAAAACCATTTGAAGTGGGATGGACCAAATACGAATGAGATGTGTTTCTGTATGCGGAAGAGATCTGATTAAAATTGTATAAATAGGAAATGGAGGGCATTCATTTTAATATGCAATGTAAATTACTTTCTGTTTACATATAGCAGAAACACGTATAACAATGTTATTTATATTTTTTTGTTTACTTGTACTCAAGATAGAGTTTTGTTTGTTTTAGATATTGGTATGTTTACTTAATTACATCGATACTAATATTCAAATGTGAAAGTAACTCTGTCTGTCTGTTACGCTTTCACGCTCAAACAACTAAACCGATTTAGATGATATTTAGTATGGAAATAGTTTGAGTCCCGGGGAAGGACATAGGATAGTTTTTATCGCGATAACCGACATCCACACGGGCGGTTCCGCGGGCGAAAGCTAGTTTGTTATAAAGCCATTTTATTATATTTAGTATCTAGGTACTTACTTTGTACCAATTTGTAAATAAAAACGTGCGTTTGTTTTTGTTTCATTCACGCAGCAAATTTGATATTGTTTGTAAAGAGACTGGGTACGTACAATAGCGACTTTTCTTTTTTATCGCGACAAAATATAAGATTCCTATGGGAAATCTACGCGGGCATAGCCGCTAGCAAAAGCTAGTCAGATATAAATGACACAACAGTTCAATGGACAAAGAGTAACGAGCTAAATCTACGTTGATAACAAACCGGCGCGCACGGCACAGCACGAAGAATAAGTGGGTCATAACAATGTAATGTAAGATGAATAGTCATAAATCAGTGCGTGGATAGTAACACGAATATTTTATAGAACTGGGTTCTGATACGGACATAGAGTACAGAATGAGTAATAGGTATCGATATCGATAAATGTCTGCCTCTGCCAGTAGGTTACAAAACGCAGTGCTCGTGATTTGACACAGACGCGGACGGCAGACATCAACGTTATGTTTGGGTAAACTTTTGAACCAAAAATAGAAAGCTTTTTTGTATGGTTAAACGTATTGTTGGCAGCCGATGTCGTACTTTTAAAACAATACCGTTCAAAATAGCTCCGCTTACGAGGAGCGTATTATGGCGAAACAGAACGTTATAATATTTTACAAAAGAAAGTTTTGTATGGACGTTAAGCTGCTTCCCACATTGAATTTACATTAAGATTGATCGCAGAAGGCGATTTTGTGTCAAACATTGCTGTATATTTTATACTTATAACTTTATAACATATTATGACGCATCGAAACTTTTTAAAGAACGCAATAGATGAAAGACTAAGACTGTAAAAATGTATTAGCGAGGCGCTGTCTTGTATCTAGAGTTAGAGCTAACTAACTACAAGATACGATGTCGTTGTGGCGATCATTTCTTATGTTATTTTAATATTAGTTACATTTAAGCAATCTTCTTATGCGAAGCAAGTTGCCTCGTTAATATTTTGTGTAAAATCTCAGTTCAAAATGATGGAATATATTCGTTTACGAGAATAAAAACGTTTTATTACAATAGTCTGAAAGCCTCGCTGTCCAAGAGCTTAAACTGTCTGTATATTGTTGGGAGTAAACATTCAAAGAAATGAGCTCTATTTATGTCATATTATATTTTACCTACAATGAAGCTAATTTAAAATTTGTTTACTTGTTCGTAACAGATTTTATTTTTTTCTCATCATCATACTTGTTCCTAACACATTATTTTCGGTCGTCAAATAACAACCATAATCTGTTTTATATTTTCACCATTTGTATTATAAACAGTCTAGTACAATTTGTACAACAATCGTGGACAGTCATCAGCTAGTCACTAAGTGGTAAATTTATGATCAACTAGTGTTGCTCTCGACTCTGTTCGCATGGAAATTTTACATTTTCTCGGAACAAAACTTGACTCTAACAATAAACAGTATCGGGGGAATTTTTTTTAATAATAATAATAATATCTAGGGACAACTCACACAACGCTATCTGATCCCAAACTAAGCAGAGCTTGTACTATGGAAACCAGACAACTGATAAACAAACTTATATATTTCTAAATACATACATATTATAGATAAATAACAGCCAGACACAGAATAAACCATCGTGCTCATCACACAAAGTTTTATCCTGGGTCGGGAACGAACCCACTACCTCTTGCGTAGCAGTCGGATACACTCCCACCGCGCCACAGAGGCAGTGACCACCAAATTCTTTCTCCCCCCTGAGTGTGTGTATGTAGAAACTATACCTCACTTCAGGACTCTAAATTTCTGTTTTCTACCTAGATCAATAAGATTTCATAATATGAAATAGACTGGACCTTCAGACACAAATCAGACATACCTGTGTCCTTTTCTGTGCTGTGGTGCGGCGTTGGTGCCGCCTGCATTCTGCTGTCTTTCGCCCTCCGTCATCTTGCTTTTGTACTCCGCGTCTCACCGCACGCCCATACCAATCTTCAACACGATGCACCTCCACCTGGACAAAACAATAAATTGGACACTAAGAACATTACCTACTTCAATTGAGAGATAAAAAACCCTTAACATTATATCATTTAATCGGTGTTGTTGCCGCCTTGAGTGTAAGAATTTCCGGTGCGGAAAACAATATCTCTAGGAACATTTACAGTGGACGGATAGGTGAAGAAGAGTCTATAATTAGTCGTGTCATACTCAAATGCCTGTGCTCGCGTTACGTATAGGTACTCGTACACGAGCTATGTTGTTATGTATTACGTCTACAAAATAAAGTGTTTATATTCACTACAATAAGAACAAACATGTACATCTAGGTTGTCATTGTTGTTTTGTTGAATTATTTCCACCTCAAATTCCGTATGAGTAACAGCAGGTCTTATATTATTTTAATACGAACGTATTGATTAAGCAATTTCGCAAATGAAATTCCATAAATCTAAAATGGCTATAGCAGCAGAGCTGACACGACAAGGTTACGCTGGCGCCTCCATACCGAGGCAAGCCCTGCTAATGGTTGCTTGACTAAGGGAACCATTTGTAATTTAAAATAAAAGTAAAAGGTATGTTTCATATTGCGCAACTACAATGAGGGTAGCGTTACTATCCAGGCGTTACTCTAATAAATGCCAAAAGATTACCTATCGTATTTTTCTGTAAACCCTTTGACGCATGAGGGTGAAAAGATTGGGCTGATACTGTCTGGCCTCTGTGTGCCCGACAAAGGCCAGAGGAATTTCAGTAGCTTTGAGATAAAACATAAAAACTTGTTTATCAATGAACTAGATCTGTAATGGGATTTTTGTAACAATAACCTTTCAAAGTTTAATATTTTCTAGCGTTTGAACATTCATGGTCAAAATATGTTAGGTTATTTGTGAACGGATTGTCATACAAGTATCACAATCAGTATGACGTTAGTATCTGATGTAGTTTTAAAAGGTGGACAAGTTTTGAAAACTACTGCACTGCAGCATAGTATTTCTACAAGAAAAAGCAAATTGTTGAGTTCCAAACTTCTAAAACGCCACTTTAATTGCAGAAAGAATGTCACGCGCACGTTTATACAAAGTGTAAATGAATCCCTATCTGACCCGAAAGGGGTTACACACTCCTTTCGGGTCGCACAGGGATTTAGTTCTGTTAAGAATATTAAAAAAAAATTAAAAAAATATTTGTTAAAATGTTTTTTTTATTGAATATTAAAATTCACGATTTAAGTACCTACTCAATTTCGTCGAAATGTGTAAATTTTCAAGATTTTTTATCAACATTGTTTGCATAAAGCCTCTTTACAACCAAAACACATGTTTTCCCATTGAACTTCTATCAAGAAAAAAAAAATCATTAAAATGAAAAAAATTACAAATCGAGTGGGAACATGATATCTAACAACACATTAACGGTTCGGACAGGGATTAATTATACATACTGTATAGTAGGTACCAGAGGCGAAGGGTTACATTTTTTCGGAGGTAAAACGATACAAAAATATATCTTGCTGAACATGGTTGTTTGTACCTATAATAATAAGTAACAACAATCCAAAGGGAAGCCGAAAGTAATGGTGTTCTAAGGACCCTACGCCACTGGTAAGTACCTATGTTTAGTTCAGGAAAATCTACAGATAGGGACTTGTGCCAGTACCTAAGTAAACAAAACACATTTTGTAACCACACAATGACGGGATAGATTTCGAGTCTTTAATTAGCATTTCTAAATATGTCCGTTTAAAACCGCGTTGGGTTGTCTGGTTATTATTGGCGTGATTCATTCGGTTTATGTTGACCCCCAGCGTTGTGCCATATGTTCGCTTGTACCACGACTTAACTCTTGTGGTGTCAATACCTGGTATTATTTATTACTTATTGCACATGAATTAGAAATATTTTGTATGGACAGCACAATAAACAATTAAACGAAGAAAAGCAAGTCATAATATATTGGCATAAATGCTTAAATAGTTACAATACCAATTTACGCAGTGCCAATGTATTATGTACAACAACACGACAAGACACTTTATTAGACGCTACAAATAGATCATTGACGGCTACATAAATCTTTTATCCGTAACAAGACAATAGAAATGGTATGATACAACGATTCTTCTGTAAAAACATGCTACATATCTCTATAAAAACCCCTACTTTCTCAAGATATAGAAATATAATTCAAGTTTGTCGTATTTTTGCATTTAGATTTCTATTATTGAATGACCTTGTTTTGATATTTCCGGGATGACAATCGATCCTTATTCATCTCCAGCACGCTAATAACAAAGAGAAAATGAGGCCTTGCCCTCTTTATGACATATTTAACTGCACAAACAAATAACACCGAACAGCAGTCTTATTAAGTCTGAATATAGTAGGTAATGTAAGTCGTATGTACACGTTTTTCAAAATAAATATTCCTATTTCTTGATTGCGGTCAAGCGACCGACTAGTAAACCTCGTGCTAGCATTACATCTAACGGGAAATATATGCGGTCATTATATCGTGCAAAAGATAAAATGGCGTACCGAGACTAAGCGAAATTATTTAATCGTTTAATAGATGAACATTGAAACGCTTAAATAAATAGTTTAAACAAGTTTTTTCATACGTATATGTCAAAAAAATTAACAACATTTTTCCTACAACGAAATATAATTAAGGATACTAGGTACGCTACACCCGTAGTTGATTGTAATCTTTCAAATATTGCTCTTAGAAAAGTAAAACATATTATAAACATGGTTTCCTCAATAGGCGAATAAATGACGCGGTGTGATGACGTACAAGAAGTTCATTCACGCAACTACGGTAATTTTAATTTAAGGTCACCGCAACACTAAGTATAAGAGTACACACAAACATAAAAATAACTGAACAAACCGTTTACGTGTTTAATGATTCAATAACTAATAACAATTGTGAATTGTGCAATATGGCGCAAAACGGCACATCACTCAAAACAGAACCTCATTTTGCATAGATTTGAAGCTTAACATGCTTTAATATTGGCAGTGACGCGTTGCGGTTGGCTAATTAAGTTTTCACCAGGTACAGTGGTTTTATACTGGCTTTAGTTTTAGATTTAGGTCACCACAACCGCTTGACTAAATAGGTTTATTGCGTGCTACTGATCCTAATTTTACGAAATGGCTTGACAAAAACAAGTTGATCACTCTAATTAAATTTAGCTTGTACGACCCGCGTCAAAATGTTCGTATGTGTTTTAGGGATATTAATTTTTAACCCCCGGCGCAAGTAGACTGGTGTAACACATTTAAGACTAAAACTAAATTTTTGTTCGTTTCTATGTCTATATTTCGTAGCTTCCAAAGGGGAAGAAGGAAGAGGTCGGTTGGAAAAGTTTAATGAGTACTATGGGTGCAAAAAGTGATATAGGTGTATGCTTAGCTATCAAATAAGAAAAATATTATCACCTTTTTTCTAAAATTATATATGCTACTGGTCTTAATCGCTTTGCAATACGGTCGAAACGTCGAGCAATAAACAAGGTATTTTACCATAAATAGGGATGTTGACTGTCAAGTTAAATCAGTCTCTTTTTATGAAATGTCAAAACGACAAGCTCTGTAGAAATGTGTATGGAATAACAACTTATGACGTCATAAGTTAATATCGTCAAATCATTACTTTTAATATTCGTTTTCATGCTTTTAAATTAAAAAACATGTTAAATTGTAAAATAACAGTTATACTATTACCTGATTAGTATATAATAATTAGCTTTTATTGTAGTGAAATACCTAATTGTTCACGCGATTAAGACCCTTAGTTTATATAATTTTATAATGTGTACAAACCGCGAAAGTTTATCAATCACCTTTTATTACAGATCAATGTAAAGTTTTCCAGTGGGGTGGGAGTGGGGTCTTTTAAATATGCATTAGCTTTAATTAATAAAATACATGTTACTTAATCATTTTTATTGGTTAGAAATTCGCGCGAGTAACGGCAGTGTACACTAGAATGAACACAGTGCTCTCACGGTTAGTGTTACGACGCTATAACTGTCTAGCAGGTGGAATAGCACAATGAAATGGCTGCTAATTCACAGCATAAATATTATAGAAGAGAGTAATTTGTTAATTCAGACGATAAAAAAAAATGGTTTTCTGTAAAGTCGGTTAACGGACGATAATTTTACGTGATAATGTCATAAGAAAACATTGATGACATTGTAGTAAATAATTCGCGGTTGCTTAGCCATGCCTGTGACAGTTTTAGCGTACCCGAGCGCTTGCCCCCGACAGCCACAATACTTCAGGCGGAACGTAACTGTGACACTTTTTCGTACGTGCACCCGGTCATCGAAGTATAAGACGTTATCCAATAATAGAATAACATTAAGTACTATTGTCATAAATCAAAATAAATGATCATAGAATGTTTGCAGTTTACAGTCACGTTTGCAAGATGCTATGTACGAAATTGATTGACTGTACGGACAATTAAATAGAACTGAAACAACATTTTGTTTGCTATATTTAACAATCTTAAAAGAACGAAAGTACTGCAATAATATTCGCTCACGTTATTAAACCGATTTGTAAAGGAAAATAAAGATTTTTGGGAAAAAAAATGCACTCGGGCTATGAAGTAACATTGGTTAGTACACTCATAATAATGTTTACGGCTCTGTTCACTGCGTGACATAAACAGATACTCGGAATACACAAAACGACGTCGACAGCGCTAAATACTGCCGACACTTTACTTGTCTTGTCAAGTCTACATAATTCTAGTGAATGACCAGCACTACAAGCTGGTCGTTGGTCGTCACTGTCAGTATCTACTATTTGTCTTAATTATTATTCATATTGTGTTTAACATGCTCCAACTACTTGGAAAAAATACTAAAGACTTTTATAGAAGTGTTTGTCTATTGTTCGTGAACAGTTACTTCTGAAATACATAACTTACATTGCACACTATGTTCTCGATGAAGGTCAGGGTTACAGTGCATTGAATGACTTGGATACATCGTAGAATCGACTAAACATCCTGTCATATGGATTGGGCGCATACCTGCATTGTTATGTAACAATTTTGCAGAGTAGGACAGATGCCAAAATTTCACTCCGCGCCAACTGCTACCGTCTGTAGGGAGAAACGGTTTCACTGCGGGACCGAGACCGCAATATTATATATAACCTAATTTTTATATACTAGAATAACATCTAACTACCGGTGCGTGTCTGCTAAACATCAAACCAAGTATTATATAACTGCCCACTTTTTCGCTTTCTACGCAAATTAGAAGACCAAAATTTAAATATAATAAATTATGTTTTATTGTACATCTTATGTAATCGTTTTGATACACATTCCATCAGGCGGTTTTATTATGATATATCATAATATTATTCATATGAATTGTAAATCTAGTTTAAAATTAGCAATGATATTGCAAATATAATTGATATGACTATTATATAAGGATCCTAAAACACATTAAACTGAACTTATATAAGCCCATTTTTTTGTGTATTGTAGTAAGTGCTTACTAAATGAACAACAAAATGCTCTATGTAAGTTTTAAAAACCGGGCAAATGCATGTCGGGCCATGCACAATGTAGGGTTCCGTAGCTACCAAGCACAATAATGCGGTATAAGAAGTGGGTTTTCTGTTGTTTATTGTTTCATACTACTAACAACGTTATAAAATTTGCACGAAAATGTTGTTACTTCTCACTTGATTTGCTTTCAAAGGCTACTTAGCTGTGATAGTTTTCCTTTTAATTTCATTATAGATACTACAACCCTAAATTTTTTCACATCACTATATATTACCATTTAGCTGGCAGGCAGCAGGCAAATTTGCACTTTAAGGCTTAATATTTCACAATTTGATCGCTAAATCAAAAAATGGTATTGACAACCCCAAAATTTTTTGAAAGAAATCTATCCAACGACACCCCACACGATGGGGTAGCTGAAAAAAAATCACACCCCCACTTTACGTGTAGGGGAGACAATTGTCATTGATTTGTTGGCGTAACTAATATATCCATAAAAAAATTACAGCTTTCTAGTTCATCTCAGTTCAGTAGGTTCTCCGGGTTAAGAGGGCATTACACTGAGAGAATTATTTATTTAGCGCTACGTACACAACGACACGATCGCCGGCCGTGCTCTTGCGCACACAACCATTACTTCACAGTGCGCAGCACTGCGCTCCTGCGCACTGTGAAGTAATGGTCGTTGGATAGATATAAAAAAAAAAAAAAATCATGACAAATAAAGTAGAATATTCGTTCGTACATAATATGTCAGATTACGAACGACAATACGAAAATGCTCTTTTTTGCATTTTTCCGCAACTTCAAGATTTATTTGCGGGATCATATTAAGACATATCCTTAAATTTCTTTATATACTAGAAAAATTCTATATAGACTAGTGACACAATTTTTATCGTGTCCTAATATTTAGGTTTTCTATATAATTATTTGAGAGAGCCGAACCCTGTTTCGTGTAATCTACCCTTAAAGTGGGGACAGACAGACAGATAGACGCACGGACAAAGCGAAACTAAGTTCCGTTCAGTTTTGCCATTTTGGCTACGGAACAAAGTCTGCTTTTATGTTTGAAAACCGCGGTTTCTATAGTGACCAAAATAATCTTAAAAGAACGATGAAGAACAAATAGTTCATTTTAATCCTAGTAAATCGGCACACAATAGGTAAATGTCCATTAGATATCCAGTACAATATTCTAAGCCTTTTATTTACGTGTCTCAACCGGGTCATTATGTGAAGATGAAGGCTGTTCTTTAAAACATCTGACTCTCGTGCTACGCTTACAATGGTACACTGAATATGAATAGTCACCATCTTTATTCTCCTGTATAGCATATGGTAATGATAAAGCGCCATTTTAGTGGTTTGCTTCTTCAAAACGTTTGTTATGAAATTACAATTTACGACTCCTGGGTTTTGAGCTGGTATTATAAGATCATAGTATCTGCCGAAGGCATTTCCGGCATTAGTTTGTCTTGAGGAAAGCAATTAAATTGTAATTTGAACTTAAATAAATTGAAGTGAAACCAATTCTTTCAGAACAAGTCAATGACGTTGAATTAATTTGGTTTGTTCAATCTAATGTCAATAAGGTTGAGGAGGTACTACTACCTGTACTCGATTGAACCTACAGAAAGCTCCGTTTTAATGTCCTGAATCGCAACAGGCAAGCATGCATAATAAAGACTAAGGAAATATTCTAAAGAATAATCTGTTACAACCTTATGATAAACTTAGATCAAAGCACAATGGCTGCTCTATGTTCTTTATGGAGTCTCCAACAGGTCGATGCGTCATTCCAGTACTGGATAACACTCTCATAACCAGAGTTAATCGAGTGATTCACCGAAAGCGTTCACGTTTGTAAACAAACAATTCACGCCTTCAGAGGTTTTCCACAAACATGGGGAGTTTTCGTGTGGAAGTGGGTGTGGACTCAAGGTTAATAGGTTTGTCTCTGTCTTGCTAGTATTTACGGTCGATATAATGACATTTTTCTGAAGCAATCTCGGGCGATAAGGCCAATACTCGTTGTAAAGAGAAAACTGACTCAATCAACTCAATTTTAGGTGTTTTACAAAAATAATAAATGTATACAAATACAATGATTGTTTTTTTTTTTAGGTCTAGTAACATAGATAGGTGGTTGGATTCCGGCCCCGGTTTGGTTATGGAAGTCTCGGGTTCGATTCTTGAGTCTGGACTTCAAATTTTTTATCTTTTAAAAAATGCAATTATTGTATTTGTAAAGTAATTGGCAAGAAATGCCTATAAAAATTACTTCAACAATAAATCTAGTTTGATAATCAGAATTGTCTCCATTCCTGGGCAAAGATGATGAGTTATACTAAATTTTAGACGTAACAAAATTTCTGAGGCAGTTTACTTTCTTTACCTCAGAGTAACCAACAAACTGGTGTTGGACAAAACATGTTAGTAGTAAATATAATTAATTACCACAGACCAACTTGCTTTAGTACGAAGCTTATATTCAGCCACAATAGAAACTAGGTACCTATTTATAAATTGGCAAACCCCAAAGCATTAATAATTAATATTAATTTGTTCTCATTGTTCCTTTCAAATGGGAACAGTGAAAGTCTTAAGTACAAGGTATTGGTAAAGGAGGTAATAGATTTTATCGATTATAAAGTAGCGCACGGCTGTATTAATGATGGTGTTACGTTAAACGCGGCAATAGGATGTGAATAACTTAATATTTAGTATTGGCTTTTAAGTATAATTAATTCAACCACTAATATAGGCACATACTTGCGTGTCTTTAGTCCGCAAGGTATTAAATATTCGAGGCATTTGTATGAATGATGATTGCATGTAGATAGGTTAGGTAGGTAAATACGCATTGGGCAAGCCAAAACACCAGTGTCCGTTTTGATCGTCATTATGATAACCTGCCGTAATATTACATTAAAATACAAAAAAAGTTATTCTCACTTCCGTAAATGGACACTGTACTCCACTGACAGGTAGGTTCGATTTATAATAACTGTCAGATTTAATCAATTTCCGTACATTTATATATTTTGCAACTAACTGACGCATCATTACAAATTGCGGCAACGCACAGTGGTTTTTGTCTAAGCTACGCGAAACCGTATTAATTGATTGGAGTCGGTGATCTAATTCTAAACATTGCAAAACTCTCGAAAGTATGACTTCAGTATTGATGGCTCTAAATGTCAAAACTGGGTCCGTACTGACGTACATGTATGAAAAAACTTTTATGACATTATAGTTAGACGTGTTAGCCAGCCAGTGTATGTTATATATACGTAATGTCTGTTGTAGATAGTAAGGTCCGTGTTTTGTGCGTGCTTCGCCTGTGAGCAGGTTGCCGCGCCACAACGCGTCACCGAGGGAAAGGCTCCGAGGCCGACGCGTGGGCGACACTGTCCAACTAGGATCGATTTAAATGTCACACAACACAACTTCGCTAACACAAAATTTGAATTTAGAACTTTTTTTTTTTTTTTTAAGTAGCACAAAGGAGAGAAAGGAATCGGAGCCTGAGGCCAAAGTTCGCCATTCGTACTCAAGAAATGACTAAGTAGGTAGACAGTTTCTTTCCTTTTATACCGCGTAGAGTTGCCAGATGGTAGTCAGCCAATAGATCGCTAAAATATTTTAAGACTTATTAGAATCGATTACGTTTGTAAATCCGGTTAGGCGTTTTTTACATCTTTTATTTAATATTAGAATGTCAATATCAAATATATTTCATTACGCGATATTCTGACACTTGGTAACACGAAACTAGTTTGACTCGAGTGTCGCCATGACCTGCTGTTTTATATGAACAACAATTGAAGGTTAAAAATTACATTACTATCTTGCTACTTTAAATCAATATTTGTTTATCGTCTCGTACAAAGAGCTCATTATTGTATTTACATACGAAAACACATTACTTTTAGCAGTTGTAGATTTAGTAGGTACGTAGTTCCCAGTTGTGGGCATTGACTGTACATATAATGGTACCTTAGGTAAATAAAACAGTGTAAAACTAAAATTTTATATTTGATAAAAAAGCAATTACACGGCAAAGTAGTCAAAAGTAGATACTCAAGTGAAAGAAAATAATTTGCGGTGTGTCTAGCGGCGGTAGCCTAATGTCTAAGGCATCGGTCTCGCAATCGTCAGGTCGTGGGTTCGAATCCTGCCCATTATATTACCGACATGAACCCACTCCTAACACAAGCCATTGATCTTAGTCGAAGGGGTTAACAGGAGCAATCCTGTTAACCCCTCCGGCTAAGATTGTGGTCCCACACACAATTAAATTGTGGTCCCACATTACTGGCAACAGTAATGTGGGACCACAATTTAATTTATCCATTGCTAGTAATCTTTAAAAACTTGTAATCACGGCATGGTAGAGCGAATTGATTCTGATAAGTTAAAACTAGCATTGCACCCTTTGTTATCTATCTATTTTTCAATAAGACCTATAATAAATCATTACATTTTGTAGCTGTGAAACATAAACACTGACCAAAAAAACAGGTTGGCAGTTGACAGAGAGCACTTGAATCCTAGTGAGGAAGAAATATGATAATAAACATCATCTTTATAGAAAACCGAACTAGCGAGAAGGTCCTACTAACAGAAAACGAAGAAATACAGTAACTAAAAACCATAGATAGCAAAAGGGGAAAAATGGTTGGCCACTTGATACGCAACGACAAACTCTTCAAAACAATATTGGAAGGAAAAACAGAGGGAGCTTCCAAGTAACTGCGTAGCTCTTTAATTTAATAATATAATCTATTTCCATCGCCATGATAAATATGACTATTGATTACCTTGATTGTTAAAAGGTAACGTCAAAAACTAGGTTATGCCCTACTCTCCAAAAGTTAAATTGGTAAAGGTAAAAAAAAAATCATATTCACAACACGTTCACATACAAGATTTGAGAATATAAATGAAATTCAGACGTTAATTAAATTGCAATTCATGGTACAATAAATACAGACTATGATATTAATGATTGCTCTTTGTTATATCGCCGACTTTTGCTCAAGATTTAAGTAGGTAATGATCATTTTGCAAAAGGTGGTGAAACAAATTTATTGCTATATGTAAGTACCAATTAATCATTTAAGTAATAGGTATGATGTGAATAGTTTGTAATGACGGATGCAATGAAGTGTTTCTTTTCCAACCAGATCCTACGCCACCAAGGATATGATGCTAATACAGTCTGCGGCGTCTCAGTGTTTTAAGCAGTACAACAATTGATCGTTTCAATCTACTCTTTGTAAAAAGATGCAGGTATGCAGATGTTATGTTTTTGTATAGCCGTCAGTGAAGTTATTTGGGCAGGACGAAAAATATAGAGTGGCTTGAAATTGCTTCGATTCCATATACCCTTGTTGTGCCATCGATAAGCTGGGGATTTACACACACGTACAAAATCATAGGTCATAGGGGCGTTGCGTTAGTGTAGCCTATCACAAATATGCTACAGTAAATAAATTTATTTCTTTCGAATAATTATTACAAATACGTTATCATAATATAATGCATATACGTAACTAAAATGAGAATACCAGTATCTGCGTAAATGACAGATAATAAAGATAAAATTACTAAATTACTCGAATCAGTCTTAAAATAGAAGACGTGTATTTCTTAGTATATATCCCATCGCATGTAGAAACACGACACGCATAACAGCATCATATAAAATAATAAAGATAGCGTTAAGGTAATGGAAACGTTAATAGGCCATTAAATTCCTCTATCCATGTCTATGAAGCATAAAAATAGATGCATGTTAAAAGAAATTAGGAGGCTGCGGTGCATTGAGGTTGAGTGCAGTGGCAATGAACCATCGGCAGTCAACCAGAGGACCGGTTTGGTGTCGACCAGACGAACGTACAAGATGTCGAATGATGACTCATTTGACCGACGTTGTTGGTATTTGATGAATAATTTAAAGACAATTTTTTCCGACGAACAATTCGATTAGATTAATCCTTTGTGTCCTTTTGCATAGATTAAAAGGTAACCTAAAGTTTTGTTGTCTTTTATTGTGATGAGGACACAAAGATATACATCAGCTATTAAATGTTAAAAACAATAAACAAAGAATAGTCCATTTGCGTTATTAGCAATTCACGAGACTAACCATTTTATTACAGGTATGGCACGCACATACCCACTACGATTCTTGGCATAGAGAATAACTTTTTAACACGGAGAACTCATTGATTAACCTTACCTCAACTGCGCTTCCAATTCTACATATATACAAGGTTATATTTAGTATAGTACAAAGCTCAGACACCTCAACAAAATTTTTATTTCAAGAAATCATTAAAAAAAAGAAAATGAAAATGTTCAATGTTCTTCACCCTATCGTGCTCATAGCGTCCCGTAGTATGTAATCCATGGTAATTATTGAAAAATAAGTAATAATTGCATTTAACATCACCTTGTAAATAATATTTAGACCGTTAGACTGATTAATGAATTAATTCATGATTGTTTAATTAATTATTAGAAAAATATAACATGGTTCAAAAACTACCCCATTGGATTGTGTTACTGATTCTGAGCAAACTACTTTCAGGTTTGCACTATACCAAGAATAACGTTGTATTTATAAATATGAATCCCTAACCAAACTAAAGAACGACTTTACAGATTTCATTGATTATTTTTTCTTTAGTTTTCTAATACTCTGTAGAAGGTACTTACGTAAAAAAAATGCGAAAAAATTAAACAACGGGGTGGTACAAGTTCGCCGGGACAGTTAGTATAAATTCGTAACATATTTCGGCTTTGTTTACTATCAATTTCAGTCTAACACGAAAGAATTTCGCAATTTAGGTGTTTACCTTTGAGATACCTTTTAAAGTAATCCTTTATGCAAATAGCCTCGGCCCTAAACGCTACATTGCTGAAATCGAAAACATTGTATATTTTTGCTTTTACCCGACATGTTATTAATTACCTAAAATGAAAACTCTACAAGTGACACGTATACTATGTAGGTATATTACCCATCATAGCTAAAAAGAATTTATTACAGTTAAGAATGACGATTTTCTATGGTCACGATATCAGTAAATAAAGGTAGGAACAAATCGTAGCGTGTCATGACGCACCAGAAGTAAATCGGTTTAAATATATTTAGCACTTTCCGACTGTGACATTTTAGTGTAGTATATGTTATGGTAGCCAGAAGGAGGAATCATTTACAACTACCACATAGAATCAGTTTGAACTTGTATTTGAAAGAGAAAGATTGCCAGAGCTTATTAAAGAATTCAGAAAGACAGCACGAGGACCTGCGGGAGAGTCTCGAGTCTATTATTATGCTACTCTTATTGTGATTTTAGTCTGTGTAAGTACGTACCCATACCCAAACATGGAGAACAAATGTGCAACCATAGAAAATATAACTAGTAAACGAGAGAACCGCAAGCGTTCTATGGTTTGTGCAAAACCGCCAATAATTAGCACGAATGTAGCTAGCCGTGTATAGCAGAATATGGCTTTTGGTAACAGTAAACGTGTGACAGTTACAGTTAGGTATAGCTCTCGCTGCGAATACATGCTTCTACAGTAATCGTGGCGATAAAGAATCAGGGCACCGACATTATTATTTGTTGTCGAAGTAACGCGGGCTCCGAGTACTCGTGTTGTTTGCACACCTCTCAGACGTTAATGCATCCTGCGATATATGATGGAACACTGTTCCCTCGAATATGGGGATGAAATGTTCCTTTCTTTCCTTTTAAAATTTCCTCGTGTTCAATAACAGCTGCGCAAACTGAGTTGGATCGTTCTTTACTTGAGAATACGGAATTAAGATTGATATATCTTCACTAGAGATATTAACTTTGTGAAGTTATGAAGACATCAATTCTCGTTTGGGTTGGGAATGAAGCTGTCAGTAGTCATCTAATATCTCCAATGCTACGTTTGTTTGTCAAATCAACAAGACGTTAACCTTCTCTTTGATTTATAACATCCTTCGACTTCCAATTCTTAACGAGCTGCTGATAAAGCAAATAACAATTCATAAAGTGTGTGTAAAACATACCTTCACTACTTTTGTTTTATAACTATCGGCGCAGGCATTCCCAATCTGAAAAAAAAGAGACGTGTTAAAAAAAATGTAGAGTAAATTTTTCTTTACATGGCTTGGTGCAGACTATGCTGTCAGCCGCATTGTCATTAAAGGTCTTACCAGAGGGGTATTGAAAAGCGCTACGTGCGTGAAAAAACGTAATAAAAGTCATAACTTGCAGGTTAATAACCGACTCAGTTTAACGCTGAGTTATGTTTTCATTCTTTTTATTGGAGTGTGTTTGTAAAATGTTTTGATCGCAGGTATAAAGTAAGATAGAAATACCTGATAAAATGATGTGCAACCCTTTGGTAAATGTGAAAGTGAGTTTTTTATTGATTTGCGATTTGTTCTCTCTTTCACACAGTCACAGAGCAACGGTTTGCCGTGAGAACGGAAGCACAGAAGCGGAAAACATAGGCCACTTTTTATACCTTAAAAATGCATGTGATAATGAACCTTTTACAGAGTTGATTATCCACACACTTCAGATGACTTTTTCTGCTGTTAAAAGCATTCTGGATTTCCGGTCCATGATATTAAAGCTACTTTCGTGTTCTGTAAGTACTTAGGTATCTACTTATTGTGCGTTCTGAGAATGAGAATTGGAAACTGGTATTTTCATTTATGTAGCCAAGTAGAGACATCAATGTAGACTTCGTGCTTTCTGACTTCTTTATTTTTCTGAAATATCTCAAGGTCAATAGTTACCATTTTCCTGTAATGATTAGTTTCCTGGTATAGATACCATTGAGCATAACTTTGTGTTACACTTAGGTATTATAAGTATGCCATTATAAGTGATCCCTATTAATTTAAATAAATAAAAACTTCTTGAGATAAAAATGTTCAAGTGTGAAGTAACATTATTAATTTATTCAAAATATTTTGTTGGTGCTGAAATCCGCCATGAACGTATTATCGCTGTAAGGCCATAATCGATAGAAGTGGCACTGTGAAGTTTCAAGTGTTTTAAGTGGTAACACAAATTAGTTTAGTATTTTGTTTACCGTACAATGTAATTCTGCCCACGCTTGAGATGACTATATGCAAGTTATAGGAGTATGAAGTGGTTATAAGGGCTTAAATAGGTTAAACACATTTTCACGGAAAATATGGATAAAAAACAAAGTAAACTTTGAAACATATTTGTTTGTAATTTGTCATTTTGGCATTAGTTCTTATTTTCTATCTTAGAGTGGCTCTACTGAACCCGGCGTTGTTGACGCTGGGTCATATTGACCCGAGGTGATTTTGAACGAAAATATCTTTGGTCTACCCATAAGACCTGTGAGAGATATGTGGTTTTGAACGTTTTTGTAGCTGGAGATACTGAGCTCCTCTACCTACGACAGCTAATGGATTCAGAGAATAGCAATGCACTGGAGATACACGTGCTTCAAGCCAAAGTGGGTCAATATGACCCGACGTCATTATTGACGCATTTATTTCGTAATAATTTTTGTATAGAAATATCGTTTTTATTTGATATCTATTGTTTATTTTTGGGTTAATTGCAAAGATGTCGAATCAAAACCACCCAAAAATAAAAAAGTTGGAGGTGTTAGAATAAGCGATGCCGACAAAGTAGTGTTGGCAGTGTTTTTGGATACTGATTTCAAGACTGGTCACTGACGATTTTTTTTTTCATTGTTAGGTGTATTGGATATAAATGCCAACGTAATTGTATATGACGACCTTATTTGAAAAGGCTACATGTATCTACAGGAGCATAAGCAGGTACGAACAGCACGTTTAAATTTGCACGTTCAAACAATCCCTGATTACACAGACACACCTGCCAAGTCTTTACCGCAGAAGGTACCAGGAACTCGTAGGAGATGCCAGATATACCCTTCAAAGATTAAAAAAGATTGACACTATGTATCATACATTTATAGATTAACACATGCCCCGATCACTTTATTATATACCTACAGCAAAAGTTGTAGCAGCTCCATTTCTCCATTCTTTTCCAACTAATACATAAAATATTCTGTATAACTTACTACCTATTATTAAGTACATATATACAGTAATTAAATTGTTGTTCTTTATTTGCAATTTATATGTAGGTATTGTAGAGTAGGTACACAAAATACTGAGAGTGTAGAAGGTAAGCTTGGTTTCATACGTACATCCCTCGTGAACGGAGTGTATGAGCGTTGCTCACGCTCGTTTGTATTAAGCTTATCTACCTTCAGTATTCTCGGTCTATTGTGGTTGGTATATTGAGGTACAAGCGCCGTAGTATTTTCCACATTTTTTCGGCATTTTTTTACTAGATTATCAGGTCGCGTGTGTTGAACAACAAACAAACAGAAGATAAGGTTGTCATGTTCAAAAACATTTTTATCATTTCGGTGTTAGTAGTTAAATTACCTACAATAGAGCACCCGTCTCGCGCCTCAAAAGTTATCAATTATCATTGTACAAACAAAATGGAGAACTAAAACAACACAATGACGGTAGTAATCCTTTTAAAGTGGCACATCAGCAACCGAGTACATTAAATACATATAATGTACCTAAATGCACTCTATTTATTTCAAAAACGCCATAAAACTACCAATATGTTAGGTATAATAAGCTGTTGTTAGCTTTTTTAATTAGCGATAGTATTATGGTAAAATTTCTTGGGTATAGTGAGGATTAGTTTAGTTAGAGCGTTTCAGTGGCGAGCCTTTATTTTTTTTTTAGGTAATTCTATATGAAAATTAAAAATGTATCTTGCTGGCCACTGTTATTTGTACACTAGCTGACCCGCGCAAATTCGCATGCATCAATTTATCCCGTTTTTGCAACATTTTTCATTGCTGCTCTGCTCCTATTGGTCAAAGCGCGATGTTTTATAGCCTTTCTCGATAAATGGGCTATCCAACAGTAAAAGATTTTCAAAATTCGAACCCGTAGTTCCTGAGATTATTGCGTTATACTCGTAATATTAGTATAGATATGAAATGGTAACTAGAAATCAAGTGCATGCCGAAAATAGTTGTGTAATAAGGACACTGTGGCACTAGAGGATTTTTTTTAATTATTTGACATTAGACTTATTAATTCATGTTACCAACGTAGGGCTTAGCCTTGATCTCTTAACACAACCCCATATGTGATATTAATTAATTTTGTCCTTGAGCCACCAGTGTTTTATTATTTCATAGGCATGTTTTTAGCCTTCTTAGCGCAGATCACACGTCAGGATTTAGAGACTACAGAGTTTAGTATAAGTTGAACTTAAACGTACACGTCATGTCATCATGATGCATGCTTAGATTAATACAAGAGGTAACAAAAACTAGTCGACCTTTCTTAGGCTACATAATTTTATGCACTCTTAATGAGAGTAGATTTAAATTATTTTTGTGGGCGTCATTAATGGTATACTCGTATAAGGAAAAATATATTTGTCCGGTACGTTTTTGGAGTTATTCACTATATTAAGTTAAGTTTAAAGGAGGCGCAAAAAACGTGTTTAAAAATTTAATGAATTATATAAATCTAACTGGTTTATTTTTAGAGATAATATAAATCTGTTTACACCAATCGAATATCAATAGAGCGTGTTTTTAAAATATTTTTGCCATTTTTTGCATATTTAACTTATTTTTGACGACAAAAATAAGTTAATAATTATATCTACTTATTCGTTTTCGCCAGAAGACTTTTTTCATAGATATTATAAAAGACTAATGTTGTTCTTTTGAAGGTACTGCTAAGTTTAATTAAAATATAAAACAGACGTACCTATTAGTAATTAATAAGTAGGTAAGTAGTCATTTTGATATAAAGGTTGTGAGAGATGTTTTATTTAATCCAAGCGGCTTGAATGTTTTACAATATCAATACTCCATGAAACAAGTTTTTAGTTAAGATTTATAGGTTTGAAATAGAAGTTGAAGGTTAGATACATCTTTGATAAATGCCATGCTTATTTAAGAGTTCGTTATTTCATCCATACATATAGAAAAGTAAATAGATAAAACAAAAACAAGAGCTGGGCAATAATTTGCAATCTGCAAAATTTAACTTTTATTAACACTTTTATTATCTAATTTTACGAGGGTGGATTGAAAAGTTCGCGGCCTCAGCAAGAAAACAATATAAAATATAAACAAAAGTAATTTTATTTTTCCACGTAATCTCCACTTAACTCAATGCACTTCTTCCATCTGGTTTCCAACGCCTGTATGCCGGTCATAAAAAAAGTTTCTTCAAGGCCTTCAAAAAAGTCACCCACCGCGGTTTCAACCTCCTCATTTGATGAAAATTTTTGACCTCCAAGGTGTTTTTTAAGGTTTGGGAATAAATGAAAGTCCGAAGGTGCCAAATCAGGGGAATAGGCGGGATGGGGCAGTAATTCAAAGCCACAATCACGAATTTGAGCCATTGATTCAACAGACGTGTGAACGCGTGCATTATCCTGATGGAACAACACTTTCTTGCTGAGTAGTCCTGGCCTTTTCTCTTTGATCGTTTCACGCAAATGACGTAAAAGGGTGCAGTAATAAGCAGAGTTTATAGTCTCACCTTTTGCAAGGTAGTCCACCATGATGACACCCTTAGCATCCCAAAAAACTGACGCCATCACCTTGCCAGCTGACAAAATTGTTTTGGCTTTTTTTGGAGTCGGTTCATCAGGTTTTTTCCACTGCTTGGATTGCTGTTTTGACTCTGGGGTGTAGTGGTGTACCCAGGTTTCATCCATTGTAACAAATCTGTCCAAAAAATCTTGTGGATCAGTCTCAAACATTTCCAAACTGTCGCGAGAAATCGTGAGCCGTATTCGTTTTTGTTCAACTGAAAGCAATCTGGGGACCCACCGCGCAGAAACCTTAGAAAATCCAAGTTCATTGACTATGATGTTTTGTGTTAGTTCATATGAGATGCCAATAGTGTCAGCAATCTCCCTGATGGTCAATCTCCGATCTGCCAATATCAGATCACAGATTTTCCCAATGTTTTCTTCAGTCGTAGACGTCGTAGGCCGGCCGGAGCGAGGGTCATCTTCAATACTCTCTCGTCCGCGTTTAAATTCTGCAACCCACTTTTTCACAGTCGTATACGATGGAGCAGATTCCCCCAATGTTGTTGACATATCTTTGTGAATCTCTTTTGGAGTCAGTTTTTTTTTAAACAGGTATTTGATGACCGCACGTTGCTCAATTTTCTCCATTCTTTAAAAACGCTGCACTTAGGCTCACAAAATTCAGTCTAATTTAAAAACAGATAATGCTATTGTGACAGAATTTTACAATGTGACAACCAGAGAGTAAACAAATCGAATGAGGTCAGTTACATTAAAATAAGTCAAGTATTTATGTGGTAGGCCGCGAATATTTCGATCCACCCTCGTAGCTACAAAGCTATACATTCAACTATTTTTAGCTACGTGTTCAGAAAATATGTTTGTAAAATCGTTTAATTAGGTTTTAATTATGGCATTGTCCTCGTTTGGACGGCATAGAAGTGGCGGAAGAGGTTTTATCTAATCTATTGTGTATATTCTTCGAAATACTAGATACTTGCTCTTACTAGGCTCAATTCACAAGGCTAAATATTATTGTTGTGATTCACTTGCACATGTACCTAGGTATTATAAAATGAAGGTGGACTCTCGTCGAGTAATTTCATAATTATCAAATTACAAAATAACCGATTGAATCAGGCGTAACATGGCGGAAATCCATCTTAAGTATACAACGCTTCCACGAAGTGGTGGAAGCGGAATATTGCAAGTCAAGGGTCCGGAGGTGCCAACCACTCGACTTGGTAAGAGTATCTGGCACTAATTTTCTTTGTTGCAGGTGTCTCTTTTTGAGTGCGGTCTGTCAATCTGTTTCGATTGTTGTATTATTACATTTTCTTACTACTTCAATCGTGGTGATTCACAGATCGAGGGTGGGTGGTAGGATCCCTCCCTTATAATCTACTTAAATTACAAAATATTTTATTATACCTTCGATATCAAATAAATATTATCCACATCTACTGAACCCCCCGCAGCGTAGGTATGCGTCATTTTTGAGTAGCAGTATTTTGGATATAAATTGAATTGAATCAGGACTAAACATCGGAGGTTGAGGCGAAGGAAACGATTATGTATCAGTCATCAAAGTGAAAGTATTTTTTACGATTTCTTTTAAAAAACTATCCAAAAAGTTGCTTAGTCTATAAGCATGTGTATAATCATATTCTATTAAAACAATACAAAGTTCGAATGTGCTAGGGTTTAGTTACCGGATGCAGGTAGTTTGACCATGAACTTTTTATAAATAACTGTTTGGCGTGTGGCGTCTGCAAATGCCTGCCAAGGCAAGAAAAGATGAAGCGCCCAGTCATCTAAACTCACCTCAATAAATTGCTAAACAAACGAAGTTTTGAAGGTAAATGGGCTACAAGTAAACATATTTTAAACCGTGCCGATAAAGATAGCACGTTTAATGTACCTAGCACGAGCGGTGGTCTTATACTCTTATACATTTTTTACTTGCATCATGTTATATCACCAACGTCTTAATAATTAAACGCCCTTTATCACAAAAAGCCCTCAGTAATAAAATGTTAAAAATCACTTATTTTTGTTTTGTAAAAAAAAAAGGAAACAAGCATTAATTTTTGTCTGCACTTTTACCGTATACCACCTACGTTAAATTGAGAGAGGCATGAATGGTAAACAATTGGGTATTTGACTACTATCATTATAAATTATTATTATAATGATTAAATTGAAATTATTATTATACTAACCATGCAATAACATGTCATACATAAAGTATTCTGAAAAATATGTTTTAATTATGAAAAGAAAAACAAAAGTAAATGAATTAAACATTAAAAATATGACGTCAGACGCCAGTATTTCATACAAACTTGTACACAGCGCATAAGTTTCTTAAAAAGACACTGATTTGACTTTAGTCAAATACCCTATTATAAATACTTTAATAGTATTACATTCAACAAAACTCGCATAACAGCATTGTTGAATAGCAGAAATAATTACACATCTTGAAATTAATATTCCGAAAGAATTGCTACAGCATTGGATTATTCAACCAATTGAAAGGAGATCTCCGTACATTATTGAGAAATTAATTTGTGAAACTACAGATTAACGAGTGAGGAGAATCTCGTGCGTAGTTACGAAAGATCTCACGTTCACGGGCAGCTGCGCAGTAAAGGTCAGGTCAGGTACAATAGAGGAATCGTAAATTCGTAACTAAGTGGATCCTATTACTGATGTCCTAGTGGAAAAGTCGGATCGAGTTGTGAGGTGAGCGACCGCCTGGTGGGTCAACGTCGCTCACGGCTCATGCCTCGCTTGCACTGATTCATCTCCTTGTTGTGCAATACGATCAATGGTCCTTTTTATCTCTCTGTGGTTATAATAACTATAAACATTATAGTATTCAAAACATCGATTGATTGTCCAGTTCAGCGGTTAGAGGTGATTGCAAATTTGAATTTTGGGTACATGTACATTACTAAAACGTAGGTACTATTATTACGTAGGTATATTGTCATAGCCCACCAGATTAGCAAGCTGAAGTGGCAGTGTAATAGCCGAAGAACCGACAACCGTTGGGGTAAACGAGTTCTTGAGTGAAGACCGCGTCTCGGCAAACGTAGTGTAGGACGCCCTCAGGCCAGGTGGAGTGATGATTTACGCAAAACGGCAGGCAGGAGCTGAATGTGAGAAGCCGAAGATAGAATAAAGTGGCGTGCACTTGGAGAGGCCTATGTCCAGCAGTGGATGATAATGATGATATTGTCATAGTAAATGTTCAAAGACTTTATAATCGAACAAGCGAAGCCGTAAGCAAAAGTAAGTGGGATTCATAAGATTTTTTCAGGGTAACATTTTGGTCACACATGAGCCCATGATGTCTGTCCCCAGTAGAACCTACTTATTGTAATTGCCATAACCGCCACGCCTGGCGAGCGGGTTGGTGATAGCAGTAAGACTTTAAAGTACGCAGAGGGGGCTGCTGCCCGTACTCCCGTGTGACATCCCTTAGTCGCCTTGACGACACCCACAGGATCTAGGTACTATTCTTAAGCCGGTGCCACACGGCAACATTTTGGTCAATTCCTTTAAATCAATGAATCATTACGATGTGTCACAACTGTAAATATTTGTAACCCGTTTTTAAACTGAGTCTGCTAAGAATTTATTATATACGAAATTGAGTTTGATTAACGGCGAAAAGAGGCAAGATTTTTTAGTTGTTATGCATTGAGTTCATTATTAGAATGCCAATGCAGCACAGCTTAGCTATAAGGAGTTGAAAACAAATAAATATTTATTTAATTTTAAATACATAAATTTTACATTAAATACGGAGTTTGTTTCACAAACATAAGGTTAACTATTAACTAATGAAGTCGTAAAGTGGTTAATTAACTATTTAGTGTGATCGTCTTTAAAAAAATTAGATAAACATAGAGTTCTACTTTTATTTTATAGATATTAATTTCGCGTGCACCCAAATTAAAGTATGTCTACCTACTTTAATTTTAAGGAACTATATTGAGGTTAAGTAAAATCAAAATAAATAAAAACTAATTTAGAATTACCAATTCAAAAAACATGTAAGTATGTTAATTAGATTGCAAATTATAATAGCATATCTATTAAAATTTGAATAGTTAATATAACTATTGTTTTCTATTGTTGCTGCATAAGTTCAATGCTAGTCAAACAAGTTTCTATATGCAACAATAGTACGGTCAGAGTGTGTATTAATGTTACCTACTCTACTGCGAAACGAGCTAATTACTTACTACAGACAATATAGCGTTTTACCGTTTCAATGATTAAACTGACGCAACTTTTTACCGGTACAATAACTGTAGGTGGGTTAACTCTATTTTATTTAGTACTTTTCACAACCATCAGGACGTATGGTACTTTACAATCTTCGTGGCAGATCACCATACATACGCCATTTTGCAGTGTAAATACTTTAATTATAAAGGGCATAATTTTGCTGCTTTCAAGTAGATAACTATCTACTTAATGTGAGCACCAGGTGTATGATTGCGAAAAAGGCGCAAATATTTTTTTTATACGACGACGAATGAGACGCATTTTAACAGTTAGATGGGGGTCATCAGGGGTGTCGCAAGCATGTTAGTAATTTTCATGTTCACAAATATCTGCGATCAACATCATCCTTATTTTGATATTTTTCTTATATATGTAGTACCTGTGTAATACGACGTCACTGAATATCAGAGTATAATATAATTATTAGATTTATTTTGGGACTTAATCGCGTGTATTATTTAAAGGTACGAACCTTTTTTTACCCGACGTTTCGATCCAATTGCACCGACCCGTGACCACGATCGGTGCAATTCGATCGAAACATCGGGTAAATAAAAGGTTCGTACCTTTAAATAATACACGCGATTAAGTCCCGAAATATATCTAATATGTATAAAAGTCGCGAAAGTTTAAAAACTATATTATAATTACCTTGTTTTACATGAATTACAAATGGTACCTACCTAATCAACAAGGTAAAAAGCATGAAATCGATTAGAAATCGCGGAGCTGACTGTTTGTATTCGTATTCAGGCGAAAGTGAAGTTTTACGTAACAAACTCAATTTTTCTGAGAACAAACAAATTACATGTAATTTTTTTTCCCATTGTTATTTAATGGTGGCCCCATAGCACTAATGGAGTCGCATCGGTTGTCCAAACGAAGTAAACATCGGAATTAAATAGCGAAACGACTATGTGATCTCATCGCAGATTAATATGTGTTGTGGATGTGACCTATAGTTATAACATTAGGCTAATTAAAATTAAGTAATGAAGTAGGTGATATCTATAATAGTCAACCATGTGTGTGCTGCCCTAAGAATTTAATACAAAAAACCGAGTGGAACATCACCTGGTTTTAAATAGCGGAATGAAAAAACAAATAGTTCAAGGGGCGTACGACTCGAGATCCAAAAAATTGTGGCCCAAGTAGTCCTTTCTGAGAATAACCGCAATTAAAATGCTAGTCGTGATCCCAGTTCGTGCTGCACTTTCTACATCGAACAATAGAAAACATAACCACTTAAAAACAGTTCTTAAAAGGCACAAATAAGATTCAATATGCTTTGATATAAACAAACGAACGCTTAAGGCGTGTCAAACAAAGGATGACTCTAGCGCAAGTGGCATTATGTTTTTACCAATCAATCATTTACCTCACATCACCTATTTTAAAATTGAAACGATTGATACTAGTGTAGACGAGTCTTAAAAAGAGCTGGCATACATCTTATATAGACTGTCGTCCTTACTGACGAAAAAAAAAACGATAAACACTAATTAAAGTTACGATAACAAGTGGAAAGTAGGAAATATAAATTTATTAATAATGGCTGATAATATGTAAGTGACTACGCAATTTATCAACTTTTTTAAACTGTAGTTCAAAGGGCAATTACGCATTAATAATTTAGCAGTGGCAGACATTTTATTCGAGGCCAGTTAAGTCAGAACGTTTATCAGTTTTGTTTCTGAGAATGACCTCTACGTATAGTCGCATTGCGCAGCTGTGCTCTACTCATTGCTAGGGTTGTTTAATAGTGCTAGTTCTTTCTTTTTCAGCAAGTTTTAAACGTGACTTACAAAGTAATAACTGATCTAGAACATTTTTGATCCATATTAACGACTAGCTGTCCCGCGTAACTTCGTCTGCGTATTTTTTTCCCGTTAGTGCAACATTTCTCATTGCTGCTCCACTGCTATTGGTCGTAGCGCGATGTTATATAGCCTATAGCCTTCCTCGATAAATGGGCTATCCAACAGTAAAATATTTTTTCAATTCGGATCAGTAGTTCCTGAGATTAACGCGTTCAAACAAACAAACTCTTCAGCTTTATAATATTAGTATAGATATCAAACCTATAAATTTGCTCCTAAAGATTCAGGAGTTCATTACTTCTCAATCTTAAAATCTTAATTGGAAAAGCAACCTCAAATTTATATTAAATCTGGAACAAATATTTAAGTGGTATATCGAGAAAGACGAAAGCTGAAAAATCGAAGGCAAGAAAATGCGGAGAAAACATTTCATTTTGCAAAAATACTACAAATCTGAAGAAAGATTCAGGTTCTGCGTGATTTTAGATAATAAGTACTAATTGGTTGATTTATACTACTGACTACTTCTATTAAAGTTAATTACACTGCTCGCTAAGCCCCACTTCGTAATTTATCATAGCAAACTAAATCTTGTACCTATACGGAAATCGATAAGCCAACAGCTGGCAAGGTCAAACTATCGTCATTTACTTGGCCGCACCCGCGGTAATATAATATTGTATCCAAAATTGATATTTGTTAAGTGGCACAACGGCACAACACAGCGACTTTCTTCGAGAAGTTTGAAAAATTGAGCAGACCAACTGACTTAATACCAAACGATACTAAACTTTGACTCGTTGCGTGTCGCTAAAATTCACATTTAGGTATGTGACAGTGATAGTATAACCGTTAACGGTGTATCAAAACTGAGTGATGTTTAATATTCGGCTGTGGGTGCCTCAGTCTTACAGAAGAGTTTTCAGACTCAGACTTCGGTCTATTTCATTACGGTTAGTCTTCTGATAGACCTCAGTGAAAAATCTTGTTATTGCGTGTTTAACTAATCGCAATGAGAAGTTATTGAATAGCGGCCGTCAAATGTTAATCCATATTCAATCTGTAACTTTTCCTCAAAACCAGGGTCGGAAATGCGCAAATGATAGCCGAGTACCTATTTCAATGCACGGGAGCTTCAATTTTGACTTTTAAAAACAGCGGTGGAGTAGTAGTCAAAACTAGGATGAAGTTCCAAAAAATAGTCATCATAATTTTATGAAACTGTTAAATAGTTCAGCAACAAAAAAGTATTTGGCAATTTGCCAATTCTTAATGTACAGTTATTGCTGCAACCTACGCTTTAGGAAGTTTCACCAAATAACTTGTTGAAAAGTAGGTATGCGGCTCTGCGGATGGGGTGGTAGTGGCTGTGGTGCCTGGCAGCATGTTGCGTATACCCCCTTTACAGCATAACAGCGCCAACGACCTTGCAAGGTCACATGTTTTACTCACCCCAATATCTGGCAGCTGTTTCGACGTTGATACCTTTACGGTAATTTATTATTATAATCGCAACATTCTGTAGTATATTGAAGACAGTGAAAATATAATAATAATAATATGTTGGGACAACTCACACAACGCTATCTGATCTCAAACTAAGCAGAGCTTGTACTGTGGAAACCAAACAACTGATAAACATACTTATATATGTCTAAATACATACATATTATAGATAAATAACACCCAGACACAGAATTAACCATCGTGCTCATCACACAAAGTTTTATCATGGGTGAGGATCGAACCTACGACCTCTTGCGTAGCAGTCGGATACACTCCCACAGAGGCAGTCTCAGTCATATTTAAGTGTCTAACAAGTATATTTGAATATTTCGAAGAATTATGTCGTCTCTCTCTATTGGACGATTTCATTAAGAACCAAGCAAAGACAGAAGAAGTGATAAGAAAGATTTCAGATTTCAGATAGATGAGACTATGTAGTTGGTTTTGGCACAGGCTGGCTCATAAGGTAAATGGAATTGAATCCCTGGATGGAACCTCTTTTTTATTTTGATAGATAGAAAAAACATACGGGTACCCCATCGGTAGTATCACAAGGTGTGTATGTTAGAGCGGAATGGGCTAAAAACAGCAAGATTTTCGACTACAGTGTTATGGCCGTAAGTCGCGGCAGTGTTCTTTGTGAAATGAATGCCTAATCTATACTAATAATATAAAGCTGAAGAGTTTGTTTGTTTGAACCATTTTATCGAGGAAGGGTATAGGCTATATAACATCACGCTACGACCAATAGGAGTGGAGCGGCAATGAGAAATGTGGCAAAAACGGGGAAAATTTATGCAGACAAAGTTGCGCGGGACAGCTAGTTATCTTATAGAATTCAACCGAAGATGTAGTTTAACGATGTTATTCACGAAATCCACTGTGCCGTACTGAGCGTTTTTATTATTAAATAAATCACAAAACAACAGTGCCTGACATTATCGACAGCCATCACGAATATGTATCGATAGGTCGACAGGAAACAATAGTATCGATATTATTGATAGCGCAGTAGTACGAATAGGTATATTGTGAAGATATTAGTTGTCGATAGTGCATGTCAAAAGTGGCATACCGAGTAAAATATAGCATATTTTGCCATAAGTTACCTACTAAACATTTGTTACAGTTAATAAGTAATAGCTTTTCTGTTTTTATTAGATTTTATACATAAAACGATCGTTAATTAGCAGTTGGTAAAAGCGTTTTACATTTTTGTGTAGGTACTTAGGGATACGCGTGCTACGCAGGTCATTTACTAGATTAAACCTTATTGGGGTTTCATGAAGCTCCTATCAATGTTAGCGCTAATTGAATATACAGTATTGACAAAATTCGCTGAACGCTTTTCGCTAATAGGTACTTAGGTAACTAAACCCGTATAAGGTCGACCTTTAAAAATGCTTTTGTGTCACAAGATTATACAGGTACCTATCGATTTTCATGTTTGTTGACGTCTGAATCAAGCATGGCTTTAGCCTGTTGTTTCTGCGTGGATGCGTGGATTTAAACAGTCAATAATATCGAGTTATTGTAATCCCGTCGGTAACCAAGCCATATCATGTTTCATTCGGAACCAAAAATCCCACCATCGAGCCTATAATTATGTAGTATAATTTATGGATAATACACAATTCTTTTCATTAGACTGTAGGGCCGATGCAATAACCTGAATGGATCCCGTTAATGGAATCGGGCTAGTAGTTGATATACAATATTATCAATGATGCAACGTTTGTTGTAGAGAAAGCAACAAATTCTTAAAATGTTTGTTTTGCAGAGACGTCTAAATAGCCCAATGCAATCATAATCCTAAAATATTTTCAATGTACAAACACACATTGATACAATTTCATTATAGTATAAAATAAACAATGCCGCGTAGAGGACAATGAAAGACAAAACAAACAGTTTCTGATAGTAGATGGTTGCGGCGCCTGTCCTTGTTCAACCCATTGTGTTTGATGCTGTTGATGTGAATGGCGGGTCTAGTTTTCCCGTTTCTACTGATAATGGCAATACTGCAACTGTAATCTACACCATCTATTGAATTGTAAAGGCCAACGGAAGACATAACTTTTTTATGAATCGAAGAAAACCATGAGTGAATTTCCAAATAGGCCTACATAGTGCAGTTGCAAAAATCAGCTTCTGAAGATGATGATATATGGCTATGAATCTTAGCAGAGTTAGATGTTCTCCTAAACGATCCCAGCAAATCCCAAGGAAGACTAGCCAACTACGCAGGAGATCATTTAGTGTATTTACTTCTGTGTGTACAAATGGAAATACAAGAGCACTGTCATATTCAGATGGGACTGAAATCAGACATGACCAGAGAGGAGGCAAGGCGTGTTACAATTATTAAATCGACATTTATTAGTTTCGACAGTGGTACAGATTCTAACCTTGATTTCTTAAAATGTTCGGTCGCCACTGAGTCACTGACCCATACCCAAATCTATTTTTCAATTGTTCCTGTCCATACGCAACCAATACTGTACTGGAGAAGTGGGGACCTTACTTCACACGTAACCTTAGTACGATTAGTAGTATCACTTCCGTCTTCTGTAAATAGGGGATACTTCTCAAGTTGTTTTCAATATGTAAACAACCGATAACAGAATGTAGTAGGCATTGTCACTGAACGAATATCATACATGAAGCGTATTTTATCTTGGTTAGCACTACACAGCCGTTTATCTTATTGAAGGTAATTGAATGCATTTTCTTCATCTTGCGATGAGTATAAAGATGTTTGTAATTCTTTTGGTACCTATCTTTCTGAATATATATATTCTTCGACGCCTAACTCTTTTTTTTTTATCCCTTTTTTATGTTATCCTTTTTTTGTAGTTTACTAGGTAAGTTGTAAATAATGTTAATAGTATGTTTATAGTTCGTTCGTAGGGTTATCTAGTTTGTATTTTTTTAACATTGTAAATTTTCATTTCGCTAATTAAATATAACGATACTTATGATAATGAAAAACCTAATAAATAAATGAGTATATTCAGAAAGTAAATTATTTATATATAAATATAGACATTGAAAATGCTATTTCTTTAAAGTAGACATTTCTTTGCTTTACCATTTACTCTTCTAAGTCGTGCAAATCATTTTGATTACCTAGGTGTACTTTATGAATCACTAGGTACATAGTATAAAACAAAGTCGCTTCTCGCTGTCTGTCCCTATGTATCCTTAGATCTTTAAAACTTCGCAACGGATTTTGATGCGGTTTTTTTTAAATAGATAGAGTGATTCAATATAAAGGTTTATATGTATAGACCATGCATAATATATTAGAGAAACACTGATAATTTTAGGGGTTTCTAATGTGATGTCGTAAATAAACACATTTTTTGCGCTTACATTGCAAACGCTGACTGAACACTACGAGATAGATCAAAATAATGTACTACAATATTGTACACCTTAAAAAGGTCTACAAAAAAGTCCGCGCTTGTATATGTCTATCTCTTAGGGATAACCCACAATAACCATTTTTTATCTTTTATTTTACGAGAGATAATGGCTTTATTACAAAGCGATTTTAAGCAATACAGCATTAATTCTTATCTAATTGAGTACCTTAAATACATGTGCATTTCATATAGATCAATATGGCTCTTTACACCATGTAATTTAAATGAATAATTTCGAAGATATTACAAATTTAAAATGCAGGGACATAGCGGTTGCGGCGCGTGTATAACGCGTAGAAGACCGAGCTTCGCCTTCGAGCACTTTATAATTAGCAGCGATCGCACGCGTTTATCGGGGCTCTCTAGCGAGGAATATAACAATTTATACTAATACTAGCTGTCCCGCGCAACTTCGTATGCGTAATTTCTCCCCGTTTTTGAAACATTTCTCGTCGCTTCTCCGCTCCTATTAGTCGTAGCGCGATGTTACATAGCCTATAGCCTTCCTCGATAAATGGGCTATCCAACAAAAAAAGAATTTTTCAAATCGGACCAGTAGATCCTGAGATTAGTGCGTTTAAACAAACAAACAAACAAACAAACTCTTCCGCTTTATAATATTAGTATAGATTATAAAAAAAATGTGTAAAAATTACTGGATCAATTTCAAAAATTCTTATTATCGGGAATTAACATAGGCTATATTTTATTCTCAAAAAAATTAGAGACCCTTACGAAAACTGCGTTTATATAACATAGTGGAGAAAAGTCCGTGCGAAGCCGAAGCGGGCCGCTAGTAATAATATAATGCCTTTCAAGTTTTCCGCGACTGTCACGGGTTAAGTAAGCGATGATGATGGTAACCAATATATAACCATCATTTAGGAAACTAATCTTTACAACATTAATAAGCTAATTTAATTCAAGCTGTTACTTAGGTAACAACTTGCTTGGTGCACTGCATCGCGTATAAGACGTTAGTACTAATATTGTATGCATAAATATTTACTCAGCAGTTTCCACCATATGCAACCCTCGGTAGAATTTGTATACACTTGCGCTGTCCTGTTAATTGCTATGCTTGTTAGCGACTAACTAGTCGATGTAACCTTGATCTGTATTATAGTACCTATTATACCATACTGATATCATTTGCAAAATTAACGCTTTCCTGTACTCAAGTACCTAATAGAAATACGAATGAAAATACGGAAGGAATAGAACTTCGTCTTTTAAGGTATCTTCAGCCTGTGTCCAAAACGAATTTCGCCAGCGAGAGTTATTGTGAATATATGATTTGTGTTCTACTAAATTGATAAAGTCTCTAAATTTATACATACTAAGCTGTCCCGCGCAACTTCGTCTGCGTAAATTTTTCCCGTTTTTGCACCATTTCTCATTGCTGCTCCGCTTCTATTGGTCGTAGCGATAAATGGGCTATCCAACAGTGAAAGATTTTTTTAAATTCAGACCAGCTTCTTCAGCTTTATAATATTAGTATAGATGAGTAAAATCCATGTGAGATACGGACGGACGGACGGACAGACAGACGGACATGACTAAACTATAAGGTATCCGTTTTTGCCGTTTTGGCTATGGAACCCTAATAAAAATTGATTACCTCCACTAGATATTAACTAGGTACGCTCATTTAGCTTCGTCTACATAGGCATCAAATGTAACGATAAAATGTGTGTCATATTGTGTGCTTTTCTGAAGCTAGGTATATTACTTACTATTATCTACAAAATTTCATTAAAATCCGTTCATCTCAATAAAATCTAGGGCCTGCCTATAAAATAATGTAAGCACGTTTCTGTAAGATTTAAAGACAAAGACCTCATAAATGGCAAGCCGTTTTCTACCGCCTACAACACTGTAACCAGTTTCCTTAATTGACATTTACAACGCGGAAAGGTATCAAACCAGATATTCATCTAGTCAGTATTAAATCTCACTAAAGAATCCTAAAATGTCATATTTCCGACATTAGCCGCGATACTAGCACATTTTTATCTGGATTGTTAAGTAAGTCTCGTCTAGATTTATTCAACAACAAAAGAAGTTCAGTCTAGAACGACTTTTACAATGGTATTCTCCTGATTATGCAGTTCACGACTCAGTTTCGCCGACCTTGTTAAGCATTTGTCCCACAACATGCGGCTAGCGTGTTGAGCGAATCTCGTCGAGGCTTGAGCGTTTTATTTTGCTGGGC
The DNA here is from genome assembly GCA_945859575.2 of Herminia tarsipennalis. Taxonomy (NCBI): domain Eukaryota; kingdom Metazoa; phylum Arthropoda; class Insecta; order Lepidoptera; family Erebidae; genus Herminia; species Herminia tarsipennalis. Next base: position 12,277,544 of record OX243836.2, on the reverse strand, counting down.
TGGTACTATTTATAACTTAGGATCAGTTGGTCAAATACATTTATGAAAAACTAGCTTTCGCCCGCGTGGATGTCGGTTATCGCGATATATACTATCCTATGTCCTTCCTCGAGACTCAAACTATCTCCATACCAAATTTCATTTAAATCGGTTTAGCTGTTTGAGCGTGAAAGCGTAACAGACAGACAGTTACTTCCACATTTATAATATTAGTAAGGATGCTGTCACTGCATAGTTAGATTACACTAATTAACGCGTTGCACTCATTCTGAGATAAATGCTGAGTGTACTCGTACTTCACTTACTTTTGTACAGTGGTATTTAATACAAAAAAATGGGCTGTGACAGACGGACAAACAGAAACACGAGTGATCCCATAAGGGTTCTAGTTTTTCCTTTTGAGGTAAGTAACGCTAAAAAATAGCCACAATCCGCTTGCCCGCTAGCAGTAACACAGGTGCTTTAGATTAACTTTTCTGCTCAACCACTGCAATGCAAGTACGTTAACTTGCGAACCTTGTATAAAATGTCATGTACCATATCTAGGTATTGGCATGTTACCGTCTTTTATAATATAATTGAAGGATTACGGCATTCTCTTCATCGTAATTATTGAGCAACGTTAAAACTTTATAGCGTGATATTTAATCTTTAAGGTAGAGAAAAACATGAACTACGCTAAATGAACTAATAAAAGCCCGTAATAAGGTCTAACTAGGAAATCATCAGCCTGTGTGCAGGAAATGTTCCACAGTGCTCCAATTAAACAAAAGATTAGAAATGTAGGACGAAGTTAGTCTCGAAGTACAGCTAAATATCTAAATAGGTGGCTGTGGCGACGGAACGGCTGCGTTTGCGCAATGTGTTGCGTCAGGGTACCGCTCTGGCTCGGGCCTCGGGCCCCAGTTACCGCAAACTGAGAAACGTTGCACTATCTACTAAAAGTAAATTGAATGACTGTACTTCGGTGAAGGACTATACACTTCGGTAATGGAGACTGTTATTTAGTTGAATTGTGGTGTATATAAATGTATGGACGTACTGTAAAGTTTAAATAGAAAGGATTGAGTTTAATCGATGACCGGGTGCACGCATGAAAAAGTATCACGTTATTGATCGGTTGCTAAGCAGTCACGTTATTGATTGGTTACTAAGCAACGCAAGTGTGCAGTCACTTTATTGACTGCTTGCTAAGCAACGCGAACGGCGATTGCAGCGACATGACATGCGATACAATTGGAACTAACGTTATTGATTGGTTGCTAAGCAACGTGAATGGCGATATATCATTAATGTTTTCTTATGACGTTATCACGTAAAATTATCGTCCGTAATTTTATAGACAACCATTTGTTAACCGACTTCAACGAATCTTATCCCTGTACCTGTCATTGTAAACAGATTAAGAGATAGAAAAAATTGATATCTAGTAACATAGTCCAGATAGGTGGTTCGCTACGGAAGTCTCGGGTTCGATTCCTGAGTCTGGATTTCAAATTTTTCTATCTTTCAAAAATGCAATTATTGTAGATTTAGATCACTTTATGAAAAGCTTATTAAACTGCTCAGCTACCTACTTAGCGATGTTTGATTTAAATTTGGTTAGTTGTTTAGGAGATTATTATCTGTTAAGCTGTTTGGTGTGAAGATCTCGTCTGGTCTTTTACTAGGTACTAGCTGATTCGTGCAACTTCATCTGCGTAAGTTTCCCCTTTTTGCAACATTTTTCATTACTACTCCGCTGCTATTGGTCGTAGCGTGATGTTATATAGCCTATAGCCTTGTCGATAAATGGGCTATCCAACAGTAAAACAAAATTCAATTCCAACCAGTAGTTCCTGAGATTATCGCGTTTAAAATACACAAACAAACTCTTCAGCTTTATAATATTAGTTGAGATTGTTTGCCTGTCAGTAATGGGGACTTGGGTGAATATCTATACTTAATTTATAAAGCGGAAGAGTTTGTTTGTTTAAACGCGCTAATCTGAGGAACTACTGGTCTGATTTAAAAAATATTTTTTTGTTGAATAGCCCATTTATCGAGGAAGGCTATAGGCTATATAACGTCGCGTTACAACTAATAGGAGCGGAGCAGCAATGAGAAATGTTTCAAAAACGGGGAAAATTTGACGCTGACGAAGTTGCGCGGGACAGCTATTCTATAATATGTAATTTTGATAAGTGAACCGACGTAGGTATTATTAAGTACGACGAACCTACATAGTGGGCAGAAATTGTCGCATTACAAGTGTGACAATAGGGTCACTTTATAACAAAGGGCAACAATGCACAGACATCAGCACTGACAACAACACGTGATAAATGCGGTTACGTGAATTAATGAATCAACACGAATTAGGCTTCATCATCTGGGTCAAGATTACGCAGTGCGTGCAAATATCAACTGTACCTTAAACAAACTGTTCATAAAAGCATGCTCATTGCTCACGTTAGTCTACCAGCCTTGAAAGAATAATTAAATCAATAACGTTACCTAATTGACATCGGTCAATACATCTATAGTATACCGCAGTCCGTTTTTTTTGTGTACTAGCTGTGTGTGTAAATTTTTCCTTGCTACTCTGCTCGTATTGGTCGTAGGGTGATGGTATATAGCCTATAGCCTTCCTCGATAAATGGGCTATCCAACAGTAAAATAATTTTTCAAATCGGATCAGTAGTTCCTGAGATTACTGTGTTCAAACAAGAAACAAACAAACTCTTCAGCTTTATAATATTAGTATAGACTAGCTGTCCCGCGCAACTTCGTATGCGTAATTTCTCCCCGTTTTTGAAACATTTCTCGTCGCTTCTCCGCTCCTATTAGTCGTAGCGCGATGTTATATAGCCTATAGCCTTCCTCGATAAATGGCTATCCAACAAAAAAAGAATTTTTCAAATCGGACCAGTAGATCCTGAGATTAGCGCGTTTAAACAAACAAACAAACAAACAATCAAACAAACAAACTCTTCCGCTTTATAATATTAGTATAGATTCGAAAGGGCATAGTTGTCTTTGGTTAACCCTCATAAAGTAGCAATCGCAGTAAGGGTCGCCTGATGAAATAGTTACAGTACTTTATGCACAAAACGAATTGCTGACCCGACAGAGAACTTTTTCCTTGCAGATTTAGGTCGGTCTAGTGAGAGTTGATAGAATATTCGATTTAAATAGGAGCGATTGGTGTCCGACCTCTACAACTTAAACAACATGGCCACGTTAGCATGGAGCGGTCCCCCTGTGTTATGAACGCTTATCTAATAGAATGACAAATTAAAGTTGCGCGTGTGAAACTGTCCGACTATGTGCGAATATGAACAAACCGGGCAAGACCATGTCGGATCATGCGCAGTGTAGGGTTCCGGAGCCGTAATTATTATAATATAATTGCATTTTATTTTGTTTTACATTATATTGCTTATTACATTATATTATAATTGCACCAGCAGAAGAGCGTGTGTTCATGGCACTTACGCCCTTTTGTTGAGAAACGCAGTTTTTCGGCAATAACTCAATGATTTGACGGTATATCCCATAATTTTTGAAATAATTTTAATTTAAAGTATTTGTTAAGCGCTGCCTTTCATATTTTTTTATCACACGGTTTAAAAGATAAGGGCACAATTTATGCAACTGTCGGAGTGATTATTTCCAAAAATATTTACTTAATCAAAAAAGTTTATTAGAAACCCTTAAAATGTATTGTAGATATGCTCAAAATCATTTTTTTCAGCTTCTGTTACCTACATGTAAGTAGCGGCTACAAGACACCTTTTTACTGTAACTGTGTCTTTAAGTAAAATGCCTGTGACATACGGATGGACAGACGGACATGAGGTTCTGTTTTTTTCATTTTGGCTATGGAATCCTAAAAACGTTTATCTTTATATTCGTGGTTTTGCATGCGCAATGACGATTAGCAGATCTGGATGGTTTAACAAGCTCGTCGATACTACAGCGAAAAAGTAAGATTAAAATGAAGAAGTCAAAAAGAAAAGACGATCTTTCAAATAAGGGCTTAATCGTGACAAGGTTGCTTCACCTCGCTAATAGATTGAGCCACTGTGTCACGGAACGGACTCTCAATTAAGGTCAACAAAATTCACCTCAGTAATTTTATTGTGAATTTAAAATTAACCTGCTTAACTTAAAAGTGTGTTATGCAAGACTGATTACTAATAGGTTGTGACTGGGAAAATGTATGGAGATCTAAAGATGGTCTCATACGTACTTCTCGTAACATCAGTGGTTAGTATCATTTACTTGACTGGCCTGTTGGTCTAGTGGTTAGTGTCCCAGGATAAAACTTTGTGTGATGAGCACAATGGTTTATTCTGTGTCTGGGTGTTATTTATCTATAATATGTATGTATTTAGAAATATATTAGTATGTTTATTAGTTCTCTAGTTTCCATAGTACGAGCGCTGCTTACTTTGGGATCAGATGGCGTCGTGAGAGGTGCCCCAAGATATCATTATTATATTATTTATCCCAGTAAAATGATAAACCCGAAAGTTTGGATGTTTGTTGCACTTTTACGCAAAAACTAGTGAACGGATTTTGTTAAACTTTACAGGTAGTTTTACAGAAAAATCAAACATAAGCGTACGAAGTCACAGGGAAAAACTAGTCATAATTTGAATGGTGTCATAAACAAAATTTTATCACGTGATCATCTATTGTAAACAAAATGCATTCAGTCTACCTTAATAACTATGTAAAAAGAACCTCAAACATGAGTCTAAGGGATTTACCAACAACTAGGGCTCTTCTGAATGAATTCGTTTTCACCAAGCATGCAAAAACGGTACCAAAAGGCCCTGGTTTTGTGCAGGTATTATAAAATGACTTAAGTTAAGTACCTCAACTATGTACGTACGTAGATACACCACGTACGCACAATGGCCCAATCAAGAGGCTAAATGCGACATTGCGGTCCCATCTCCCATCAAAACAAACAAAACGTTGATACACCATTTCTTTAAGTTTTGTTGTTTTTTTTTAATGGTCTCCCAATAGCACTTACAACTTAGTTGACGAAAGCAGTTATAAGGGCTATTTCAGATCGATAGCTGCAATACAAATAGACGTGCGTGACCAGTGAAGTAGGTAGTTGTGTCTGTTGGCAAGTGGTGCGCATTTCTGCGACCACGCATGCGACTACTCGATACGGAAGCGCATATTGACCTACTACACTTCTCAGTCCAGTCATCATGCAATGTAAATGTATCTTTAAGGCGCAGTTAAGCAGTTTACACTATTGTTTCAGACGACATAATAATTGAGTAAGTAGTTGAAAACTGTCTTAACGAGTCGGTCTCGCCCGCCGTGGGTTCCGTACAAATTTGTAGGTACATAGGTATTATAAATAGTTCAGGAATATAATAAACGCGTGTCTCTTTATTTACGTTAGAACTTAGAAGTGTGATTTTACAGCTTCAAGGGACTGTAGACTTGAGTTTATGGTTTTAATTTCAACTTGATACCTCCACTCGTTCTTCTCGTTCCCGAGATAAAGGGTCTTGACAGACAGACGGACGAACGGACGGACAGGCAATAAAGTGATCCTATAAGAGTTCTATTTAGGTCTTAAAATTGTTGGAAATTTAATGTTGTGTCTTTGAATTTATATTGATCAAAACGAATACTTTAACTAGTAGTACTTATATAAAGCAATAATTTATGATGTTATAGTGTGTTATTCCATACCAATTCCTAGACAGTAAACAACCCCATTCGGCCTAAAAGCAAATGTTAATAACAGTATCTGACTGCACTTAAGTAAGAGGTATACCAGAAAATAACACTACAACAAGTTATGAATTAGTAAACAAATAATTAATCAGTAGTGAAGCTGGCTCCGGTGCTAAAAACCCTATAAAGGCCTTTTTTTTTGCTAAATGGCATTAATATGAAACTTCCAAAATATCAGATCACTAAAGACTAAGACACTAGAAGGTAAAATAGATTTTAAATACCATTATACCTATTTACTAAGTATTAACATGGAAATATAATAAATCATGTATCAACACCATAATATAAACATGCAATGTGAAAGTCTTTGGGTTAGTTTCCTATTTACTAACAAAAATGAAGCAGAAGAACTGTAAAGTATAGTCCAGGATGACCCCTAGGTTGGTACTAGATTCTTAAAAGATTGATACTAATTTGGATCACGACTATGTGACCATTTAACATAAAGGCCGCATCTACCACTGCACAAGATTTTTTTATATTTTATACACACATAATAAGTTCATGAATATTGTATCTAAATGGAGTACAGGCTATGAATGTCTACCTTCTAAGTGAAAAGATTTGGTGTTGATGGTCTAGCACTCGTCTGAACCGATGATCAGTTATTATGGGAAGACATAAATAGACTCTCCACTGTAAATCAAGATCAAATACTTTGACATCAAGTAGGTATTAAGTAGATCTATAGTTCCTATATACACCTATATTAAGAATTCTAGACTGGTGAAGAATTCTATACCTATCTATTATAGTTGCATATTAAAGAGAAAGTTATGTATGATATGCTATTTACTATTGTTACATACATCTATATAAAATAAATAACAAAGCTATGATAAGCACTAGTGATAAGAAATGTGACATACGCTATGAAGTATTTACTAAGGAATAGTTTATAAACAAATGCATGTGTCAGAGAAAATATTGATGTGATACTCAAGGGCAAAATGAATTAATTGGATAGACAATTATTATTGGTCACCCAATCCCAAACTAGGGAGAGTTTATAGAGGCAACTAGAATAATAATAAACATGCTATATTTTTACCATAGATATTATAGATAACTTAATTGCATATCAAACATACCTTTTACAGAAAAAATACTTTTTAAGATAAATTATATTCAGATAGAATAAACAATCATGATCCTAATATAGATTTGTTGGGTGGGAATTGAACCCACAACCTTTGGCTTTCTGAAAAAGGTTTATTCAATAAAACTATTAATAGGTAGACCATAGGTTCAGCATTTATATATATGTAGTAGTAGAACATCAGCACTGACAATTACATATGGTACAGATTACTGCAAAACTCCTATTCCAGGATATGACATAGTTAAACCAGACATAAATCATTTTACTATAGTGCTTTTAAAAGTATGAAGTAGGTGACTAATTACATTGAAATAATTTCATTGCATAGGGCATACAGCCCTAATACATGTTAGTGTGTTTACATAAATAAGCTTCAAGACTTGGAATTTAATATTATCTTTATGGTTCTAAGAAAAGTAGAATGACTCTGTTAGCTTTTCAAGAAAGAGCAATGAGAATGACATAATCTTTGACATTTTTGGTAAGCAGGTTCTCTGATGTCAGTAAAATATTATTGCTTGTTTCTTTTTGAAAAACACACACATCTTATAAGGATCATTTAGTTTCAATTAGAGAACCCATAAAATCAAATTTATATAAGCTAGTTGCGAACTCAGCAGCTGCTTTTCTACAGCGCTATTGCAACGTAAATAAATCAATAATTCTCAAAATTATTTATGTATCCAGCACATAAATGAATTTGTTCTGTTATTTAAAGCGTCTTTAGTCCGAGAATAGTGATATTAACCGTTCTACCATATAAGATAAATGTGTAAAATTAGAATACCTACTGCAATCAATAAGATGGAAAATGCTATTACGTTTCAGTAGTAATTATTTTCCACAATATGATAGTAGTATGATACATTCTCAATAATTGCACTTACGTTCCACTGCAATGTGTGATTCTCTTTTTGGTGAAACGCGCACGGGTAAAACACGAAATCTCCCGTTTATCCTTTGTGAAAGGAGTCCGTCGAACACACAAGACTTTCTATAATGCACTATTTATACGTTATAACGAAAATTGATCACTATACATATCGGTGAGTAAAACAATATTGTTTGCACTGGTCAATAAAATTTACTAACAAAAATAGTTATAATCCGAACGAATCAGTGTACTAACACAACACAACTCACGAAATCGAACACGAATTCTCACTGGTTGGTTGTTAGCTGGTTGGCGTGATGTGAAGTTAGTAACAATTGAAAAGCAAAACATCATCATAAAACAGCTGTTTTTACGATCGTAGTGCCATCTAGATGTGTGTTTATAAAAACAAATTGTGGCAAATGACTACTTAGTCTCTAGGTGTCGCTGTCTGTTAAGCAAGTTTTTATGTAACAACCAAGATATGGTATTAATGTTGAGTAGCTTCAATAGATGGCATTGTTGTAAATAAAAAAGAAAAATTGCATAGATATGCGTTTTCAGCAAAATTTCATGCCATCAAAATGAAAAAGATGACTGAATGAATTAGAAATTGCTTTTTAGTATTAACTGATTACGTCTTCATATTTTTCCAATTTGTAATATTTTGATGGTAAATTATAATATTACTTAATTAATTTCTATAAAAGTTAGTATGAAAATATAAAAAAAAAACATATTATAAATTATAATAAAATTAGAAAAAGTATGCAAAAAGAGGGCCCCTCCGGGATTTGAACCCGGGACCTCCTGCACCCAAAGCAGGAATCATACCCCTAGACCAAGAGGCCACTTGTAAACTAGTTGAAAATTACCATTTACATTACAAAATTGTTTTTCGACACGTCAAGCTTCGGTTATCACACTTCACACTAATATTATAAAGGCGAAAGTTTGTGAGTATGTGAGTGTGTATGTTTGTTACTTCTTCACGTGTAAACGGATGGAGCGATTTTAATAAAATTTGGTATGGAGTTAGCTGACACCCTGGATTAACACATAGGCTAAGAAACCACGGGTAACACCGCGGGGCACAGCTAGTCTGTAATAAAATCTGTATTATTTTTCTACCATGTCGTGGGATCAAGAAGTTAGTTTGAGGCCCTTGAGCAACGACCATATAGCCCTGTATTCTATACAGGGCTGTATGGTCGTTGCCCTTGAGGGACTATCGAAACCGATTAGTAGATGGTGATTGATAACAGACAAATATTCTTGTGGCGTGCGGTGACTATCAGTGTGACTTCGATACCATGATCATCCGAGACCGAATGCCGAAGCCGTATTTGGTAGCTATGCATAGATCATACCAAATATATAACTTATTTTTTATATTTACCTACATGTTTTGTTTAAAGCCTGCCACAGACTTAACTATAATATATTATATTGTTATGAACCATAGGCATATTACCTTACATACATTTTCTATACAAGTTTTCGAGTGACTGCAAATGCACTATAATATGTATTTTTATGACGTCACCAAGGACGACCGTCAAATATAAATATTGTAGCATCGACTCCGTGTGTGGTAGCTTGTTATAATATATATTATATATAATAATATAAAGCGGAAGAGTTTGTTTGTTTGTTTGAATGCGCTAATCTCAGGAACTAAAAGATTAGTATTTTTGTATGTAACGAATAAACTCAAAAAGTACTGGAGCGATTTTAATAATTCTAAAAAAACGCGCGGGACAGCTAGTAATATATGTATATTATAGCTGTCCCGCGCAACTTCGTATGCGTAAATTTTCCCCGTTATTGCAACATTTCTCGTCGCTGCTCCGCTCCTATTAGTCGTAGCGCGATGTTATTTAGCCTATAGCCTTCCTCGATAAATGGGCTATCCAACAAAAAAATATTTTTTCAAATCGGACCAGTACTTTTTGAGTTTATTCGTTACATACAAAAATACAAATCTTTCCTCTTTATAATATTAGTGTAGATAGCTATGTATGCGACGGGCTATAATTGGATAAACTGATGTCTACACGGGTACAGTCTTGGTCAAGACCTGCATAATTCATTAATTTAGGTACATAAGCGATAAATTAAAGTCTCACTTTGGCAGTTTACACTAGTAACGGTTTAATAAAGTTACACTATATTTTCCTAAATTAAACATTGCTTGATTTAAGTAGCTTTAAACTAAAATGAGGCCAGTTGCAGTTCAACTTCATGTTTGATCCTAACGCATATTATAACAGTCGCTGAACGGCTGAACTGTTGTCAGTCAAGTGCAACAAATTGACAAATGGACCGACGCACTGTGGTTTAAAAGTCGATTCTATCGCGAATTAATTATCAAAGTTTCTCAAATGACTGAAAAGTAGGTTTGCTTGATTATTAGTTAAATGACACCACTGTGAACAGCAAACCTTGGGCTCTTAATTTTCAACCGACTGCCGAGGAGGATTATCTGAAATGTGTTTGACGTGTATTGCTTCCAATGTTTCTATGTCAGGTCATAACTCCGCAACGGCTCAACCGATTTTAAAAAATTACAATACATTCATCTCGATGATGCGAGTGTTACATCAAATTCTTAAAATATCAAACGATTGCGCCTTAGTCGGTAGTGGCAACATTACGCCATCAAAAACAGAATAACAGAATAACTTTGTTTTGTAGATTGTACGGGATATAAATTGGTGCCTTATGAAAACGAGAAGGCACCGCCCCACAATAATAATGTTGGGTGCTCTCTGAATAGTAAATGCACCAATGAAATACAATTAAATGAGGATAGATGTAATTTTGCGGCTGTAACGAGAGTTTTGAAATCAAACCTACAACCAGATAAGGAAAAGTGGACGTTCGTGAAGAGTAAATGACAGGTAAAGAATAAGTTTATGACATCTAAGGGCAAGTTAAAACCAGCCGACTCAAAGGTACCCCCATAACTAATGTCCACAAAGACGTGATGGAAGAGGATGTAGTGGAGTATATTCACAAAAACCTAAGAGGTAGTGGCACCTATTAAAGTTAAAATGACTAAGAAAAGAAGCTATAGCGCCTTTAAGATATTTGTGAGCAAAATTATTTTGCACACATTTCTTGATGGCAGCATATGGCAGGGGTAATCTGTGATGGCCTATGGGTATTTAGTTCAGGCGTTTTGTACACAACATGGCAGGCAGAAATGCCAATCGCTCACAAGTACTCACAACATGCGGTTGAGATGCTTGATTCTATAAATCGTAATGGATAATCAAAGCTACGCTAGGCTTATTTCATTCAATTGTAAATCCCTGAAAAGGTCCATAGAGGGTATTGGACATTTATTTAAAAATATAAATTTTAAACATAAAAAAAACCGCCTGCACAATAAAGATGGAAACAAGATCCCTTACATATCATTAAACGTCAAGTCTAAATTATATGGTCACTTTTAGTTGGGCATATAATAAACTACCACCATTTAATGAAATGGACGGACCACGACGAAAATCTGTCTACTTTTACTCAGAGTCTAAGTACAATTAGTGCCGTTATAGAAGAAAATTATGACAGTTGTGTGGTTTACATACTGGGTGATTTCAATGCACATCCACATGAATCATTTTGTGACCATTTATTAGATTTTTATGAGGACCAGCAGTGGACATGTGTGAACCTTAATTTTTTTAATGTATCTGACGCTTATACATATGTATATCAGTGATGCTCATGACAGTGTAGTGGTTGGATCATTGCATACTCACGAATGCAGCGCTATCTGCTGTGATAAACGTACAAGTAGAGCATGATGTGCAATGGTTTTTCCCCAATTACAAGTGATGACCAGTGGGAAATGGTCCGACCATTTCCCACTGGTCATCACTTGTAATTGGGGTTTAGTGTCGTGTGAACAGATAAAAAGTGCACCGGTACACAGTAGGTAATGTTATATGGGGCAAACGTTCGGGTAGAACAAATCAATTATTATAGTAAGGTCTGTCACACTTGACTACGGGAAATTGATTTTCTGAGGAAATGGGTAAATGTTGAGATGGATTGCGTTCAAATGTGGAGCATAATTCATTATTGGACAGTATGTATACGAGAGTGGTTGCTATACTGTCTGAAGCAGCGGCTGTCACTCGCAAACGTAAGGCGACAGGGAGGAGAAGGGGTCACATTGCGGATTGGTCCACGTATGTTGCAAGTTACCACAGGGAAGCCAGGTTGAGGTTTCTGACCTGGGTTGAAGATATTAAACCTAATGGTCAGTCATATATTGACATGAAGGAAAGTAGGAAACCGTTTAAGCAAAAACCAAAATGGTACCAGGACAGGCAAGACCAAATTAAAATGGATGCTCTTGCATCCCATCATTCTGTTAACAATTTCCTTCAATTGGGAAAAAAAAAACTCTAAATATGAGCCAAAGGCTTGGCATTCCTGTGTGTATAGATGGCGTTAGTGATCACCGCAATATTGCTAATCTATTTAGTGATCACTTTAGAACCAAGCCGAAATATGTCACAGGTACATTGTGGTCGCACGGTACTAGATAAGATAAGACCACCCAGGTAAGATCTATTAAATTTACATCGAAAGAGGTTATTAAAGTTATAAGGGGCATGCAGAGAGGTAAGTCGCACGGACATGATGGTCTCAATATCGAGCATCTTAGGCATTCTACAACCTCTGCCTTTGTCATGGGATACCTACTACAAAAACTTACTAGAACTATAGTATTTCCTCCTGTGATTAAAAACAGAACTGGAGATAGCTCGGACAAGAAGAACTACCGGCCCATCTCCCTTGCCACTATAATGGCAAAGGTGCTTGACAGCTTGCTTAATAATATTCATATTCATATTCATATTTATTTATTTGCACAAATACAGGTACATAGGATGTTGTATATAAGTACATTAGAACGCTATATTTAGCTCTACAACATGCAAAATGACCTTAAGTATAAAAATATTTTTCCTTTACATAAATAAAAAATCATAATTTAATTAATATTACAGTTTGTCTAAAATATACTCATCAACTGTGTAGTATGCCTTTTCGAGTAGGATCACTTTCAGTTTAGCCTTGAATGTTTGTATGTCATTAATTTCTAGTAACCATTTTGGCAAGTGGTTATATATTCTTAGGGCCATACAGAATATACTTTTATTTAGAAAAGCTGTAGTATTTAGCGGCATATTTATTTTATAATTGTGTCTCCTACTGTTAAGGTTAATATTCTTAATGCATACATATAACTACGCGCTCAGTTCGGTTTCAGGGGCGGGCTCTTAACTGAAAGTGCGACATTATGTCTTAAGGTTCATTTCCGAGCATCGCGGCCGATCGCGAGCCGCTCGCGGCTCACGACAAGCGGCTGACGCTCGCGGCCGATGCGACAATATTCACAGTGCGCGCGCAGGCCTACGACAGTCGTCGGCCGCGCGCGTCTGTCAGCCGCTTGTCGTAAGCCGCGAGCGGCTCGCGATCGATCGCGATGCACGGAAATGAACCTTTAAGCAGGCTGTCAGGTACTAAACTGACAGGAAAACACCCGTATACGCGTGTTTCCTAGTTTTGTCAAAAGCATTCGACAGTCTTATATGAAAAGCTTTGGGGCAAACTGCGCAATGCGGGTGTACCGGAAGAGGTTATAAAACTCCCCAAGGAATGGTATCGCTGCCAGCGGAACCAGGTGAGATGGGCGGGTGAATTATCCGATCTGTATGGAGTCGAATGCGATGTTAGACAAGGTGGACTGACCTCTACTCTTTCGTTTAATCTATATATGAATGACCTTATCGGTGAACTCAGCAGCACACATACCGGTTGTCATGTAGATAATGTGTGTGTTAATAATATCAGCTACCTACGCGGACGATATGGTGCTGCTGTGCCCGTCGGTGGGTGCAATTCGAAAACTGCTGACGATTTGCGAGGCATACGCGGAGGAACATGGATTCACGTATAACACAATTAAAAGTAAAGTTCTCCTTTTTAAAGGCAAATGTACCGAGCCTGTCGGTGTTCCACCGATTATGTTAAATGGTGAGGAATTGCAGAGGGTAACCAACTTTAAATATCTGGGCAATTTCGTTACTAGCAATTTATCTGACGATGTTGATATACAACGTGAGCGCAGGGCATTAGTGGTCCGAGGGGAAATGATAGCACGTAGATTTGCTCGTTGCTCCACTGATGTTAAAACCACTTTGTTCAAGGCATACTGCCAATTGTTTTACACGAGCAGTCTATAGGTACGTAATGCCCGTCGGGCCGCTAATATCCCGCGTGTTCAGTATAACAACATTTTCAGAATGATGTTGCGATTGCCTCTCGAACATACTGTCCAATACAACATAAATGGATGTGTATTGCTAGAGGACAGGACTGAATCGACGTAGACTAATATTTATATAATTAATTAATGCCCTTTTATTTTATATTATGTTTTGACTTTAGTATTATTTTTGTTGAGGATCCCATCATCAGATCACGATCTGATGATGGGATCCTGGAGAAATGGAGGGAACTCTTCAAATATTAAAGGCACACCTACAGTGATTTAGGTACATTTCATAATGATTCGTGCATTTACTCTCAAAAAGCACCTATTGGTGAAGTAGAATTGATGATGAAGACTACAAAAGGCGAGCGGACTTATTCAATATTTCACGGTTTGCGATTCAATCACTTTGATATGATATTGAGTAGAATTTTATTCTCGTCATACTACTATTACACAATGTAATAGAGCTGATAGTGAACTATCATGTGAACTCCTCAACAATTAACGGCCCTGCATCGGGGCAAGCACTAAAAAGTGAGAAATAAAAACTTTTTTACAAAAAAATATTACCGACTTCATAAATTGGTTCGTTGGTGCCGAATTAAACAAAAACAACTACCTATTTCATGGCACCAACTTCATTAGATAGATTTTTTGCTTTTTAGTTGCCTTGTATTTATTTATCGGGTCGGTAATATTTTTGTAATAAAGTTTTTTATTTTCCATACAAAGAAAAATGAAATTGGTATAATTTTTTATTTATTTATAAGTAATATGTATGTGCCGTTTTTATCGATGACTTGTTGCCATCTTTTCTTCATCGATAATTTTACCCGGCGTCGGCAATAGCTCATAGTGGACGAATCCTTTCCAATCCCACTATACACACAGAATCACTTTATTCCGAGTCAGGCCGGGCTTTGCCACGGTCTGTGGGGCTTGTCCATGCTTCGACCACGATCTTTTTCGTACATTCTTATCGTAAGTGACCCATTTTTCATCACCTGTAATCAACCGTTTAAGGAACGGGTCGGCATTGTTACGTTTCAACAAAGAATCGCAAATGGAAACACGTTGCATTGAGTTTCTTTCAGTGAGATCATATTGTGGTAACCAAATATCAAGTTTTTGACGTGACAACGTCTTATAATTCGATGGAGCCGGCTGAAAGCACGAAAAAAATGAGGCGTTACCTCGCTCTGAGGCGTTCCATTGTAAAAATAAATAAATAAAAATTGACATACATAATTGTATTTATGCGTACAAATAAATGTAACTTGATCAATTCAATTGTGATTTCCATTGACCTCCTTCTCTATAGGTATCCATACAAAATATCTATCAAACAAATAAAATTATAATTTTCTTTTGAAAAATGAAATCATTCCATCAGTATTTTTTTATGACGTTGTCACGTTCAACTATCGTCAGTAAACCGTCTTTACAGACAACCGATTTTTCTTGTGCCCAGACTTTTGTAAATGACGTAAAACTGTTTTGCGATCAACATCCAGTTCTTAAACAAAATCGTAACTATTAATATGTCGATTTTGCTCCGCTTTTTAAAGATGGCGCTGATTTCATCCGTGACAGGATGTCCAGGGCGAGCCTCATCCTTCACACTAAAATTTACAGACTTGAAACGCTTGAACCACATTTGTGCTACTCGTATTGATAAAGCATTATATGCGTAAACTGCACAAATTTTATTCGCGGCGTTCGTCGCATTACCTTATCTATACTAATACTAATATACTAATACTAATAATAATATTATAAAGAGGAAAGATTTGATTGTTTGTTTGTATTGAATAGGCTCCGAAACTACTGGACGGATTTGAAAAATAGGCTATTTTTTATCCCTATATTCCCACGGGAACGGGAACTACGCGGGTGAAACCGCGAGGCGTCCGCTAGTCTATACTAATATTATAAAGCGGAAGAGTTTGTTTGTTTGTTTTTTGTTTGTTTGTTTGTTTGTTTAAACGCGCTAATCTCAGGAACTACTCGGTCGATTTGAAAAAATCTTTTTTTGTTGGATAGGCTATATAACATCGCGCTACGACTAATAGGAGCGGAGCAGCGACGAGAAATGTTCCAAACACGGGGAAAATTTACGCATACGAAGTTGCGCGGGACAGCTAGTTTGTAATAAAACTTTAAAATGTAGCGAATTTTTTCGTCACCTAAGTTCATTTTGCTTGCTTGGAAAACAGTTGAAAAATGGCGGGAACTAGTTTTTAGTATTTTTTGCATCTTCAGAATGTTAACATTTAATGGTACTTATTAAAACCAGCCAGTAAAATCAGTACAACCAAAGAGGTTTGATTACTAACAATACATTCAAAATACGAAAATACTATTGCCCTATTGCCCCTACCAATTATACAGATGACAGATAGAGAGAATACTGTTAAACTACTAAAATATTGTAATTTTTAACTTGTTTTCTCTTTGTATACAGGACCTCACCCTACAGGGTGACTTTAAAATCAGTCGACAAATTGATAGGAGAGGTTCAGTACTTTGATAACGTTGTTACAACGTAATGTAATGTTATACATTTGTTGTACAAGTGTTCTTAATAAAACTATATACAGTACGATCAAAGTATCTTGACCGGATTGAAGTTAGGATTTTATCACTTTCGCGCATGTCATAGAGATGCGACCCTAAAATTACTTCCGAAAACGATTAATCGATTAAAAATACTAACAACATTTTAATTCAACAATATAAAAACACTATTTAAATGAGTTCATAAAAGTTTAAATTTAAAACAGTTACAGTAATTATTAAAGAAACTTTGAAAAACAATTTCTTTACCAAAATAATCACAAAAAAACATGAATTAATAATACTAATTATGACAATGTAATGCGTAATCGCATCTCTAATCCTCTTGGTTTAGTTACCGGCCCCGCCCCCCGCTTCCTGTCACCATTTACTTCCAAAAAATGCATCTGCGCAACCACTTGTCGCCTACTTCAGTCCGGCCTAGTTACGTTGATCGTACTGTACTACATTATAAATCACGTAAACGTAATTCACATTCTATAAAAAGTTGTGGACCGGTTTATGTTACACGCTTTTAGTCCAGTTTAATAAATGGTATGAAGAAGTATGATGTATGTTTAATATCCACCTGCTGGGCAAACTGCAGTCAATCGTATATTTTTTTACATAGGTATTATTACTGTTATAATAACTGACTAAAGGCATACAGGCACATAAAGAGTTCCGTACCACCGTATCTATACTAATATTATAAAGCTGAAGAGTTTGTTTGTTTGAACGCAATAATCTCAGGAACTACTGGTCCGAATTGAAAAAAAATACTGTTGGATAGCCCACTTATCAAGGAATGCTATAGGCTATATAACATTACGCTACGACTAAAAGAAGCGGAGTAGCAATGAAAAATGTTGCAAAAACTGGAAAAAATGTATATCATATTTCAAGAGTCATATTTATTGAACGAAGTGTTTTGTTATTTTAAATATTTATAATAAAAACACAGCGAAACTATAAGGGTTTCTTGTTTGCAATGGAACCCTAAAAACATTTTTCTTGAGGTACTTTCGTTATTATTATCATTTTATTTTATTATTCGTTGTTTCATCGGTCATAGAGTATAAACCTAATAAAAATATTTTGGTTTAAAAGTAATAGCCCTGTGACAAGAACATTAATATGTTTATGTCACAGGGCTATTACTTTTAAGACAATGAAGCATTATTATTAGGTTTCCATTGGCACTCTTTGAGTGCGGAACCTTAAAACCTTCTCGTTACTCATTCTTACCGTCAATCATAACTGCAAAAAAGACCTACAACAACTTAATAGATATCTAATTTGCAGCTAGGTCTCAAATAATACCTATATGTTACTACATATCAAAGGTAGGTGCAGTAGTAAAAGCTCGTATATTGGTTAATCTTAGAATTTACCAGTACTGAAATCTTAACTATTACAGACATTTGTTAGCAAATGTATTTTTTCTGGCTTTTATTATTACAATTTAGTTCCTACCTACACGCTATACTTTACTAATGACGGTTGGTAAATGTAGGAATCGGGAATAAAACAATGTGTAGCTATTACTAACCTACCTTTCTATTACTTAATTGCGGTAAAACCTAGCGAATGCTAGATACGCAAAAAAATAAAAATTGTAAGTACTAAGCTAATTCGGTTAGATTATAACTGTTTCTGGCTGGCAGCGGCCGCTGTCGCAGCACAGAAGGTCTTCTGTGCCGCGGCAGCGGTAGCTGCGAGCCAGAAACAACAAATTCGAGTTTTAGTAAACAATAGTTTACACGCGTAGTAGACAATGAGCGTCGAGCGTCGCTTTTTAATAATCGTCTCTATCTCTCGTACGATTTAGGTACTGTAGTTTTGGGCTTTTATAGTACCTACCTAACATTAAATAACTACCTGCGCAGGTCATTGTTTTATAAAAGTACTACTGAATATACACACTGACTTGAATTTCCAGGACTCCCTCATAATTTCGGACTTGACACTTAGGTACCTATTATCTAGTAGGTCTACCTATTATTAGCAGAAATCACGTCACATTTGGTCGAGCCTAGCGCGGTATAGGTGTTGGTGTTAGTATACCGAGCTAGGTTATAAAACTTCATAGAATTTCGGGCGGAGTTTACTGAATGTAGAAATCTGCCTGACCTGTCCCTCTCTAAGACTAAAGATAGAAACGTCTTTAGTTGCTGTCACAGCACATTTATCTTAAATTTAGTTTAATTGAAGCGGCGGGCGGTAGCCTAATGGCTAAGGCATCGGTCTCGCAATCGTGAGGTCGCGGGTTCGAATCCTACCCATTATACTACCGACGTGAACCTACTCCTAACACAAGCCATGGCCAAACTGGAGGGGTTAACAGGATTACTAGCAATGTGGGACCAAAATTCCACATTGAAAAAAAAAGTAGTCGTGGTGTAGTTTTAACAATCTCAGCGGCCATGCAATGACGCAACATAGCGATGACAAGCATTTTGCTGTCATAAACGACGCGGCGCACGTTTAACAGACTGTCACAGAACATCAAGAGTAGGTATTCTAGGAAGGTGTGGTCAAATGCAAGGGTCGTTTAATACACAAGATAATGTGTTTACCATCTGATTATATAACCTTTCTGGTTCGCGACAGATGAGAGATGGTAATTTAATGTTCGAGAGAAAAACAAATGTATTTGACGGAAACTGGTGCAGATTGAGATAGCTGGCCGCTGCGTATGGACGTACCCAGAATCATTGTTGAGTTTTCGTAACACCGGCCAAACTTGCACTCTGTACCTACCTTTTTGCTATTTGGGGCTACAACTCCCAAATCCCCCGCCTGGGTACGCATACTGTATCGGTCTTCCTTTTCTAACCTCATAGGTACCCTGATTGCCTGATTGTCATGTAGACCTGTTGTAGACTCTGGCCACTAAATAACTCAGTAATTTACCAAAAGAAATAATTTATGTATTAGGTACCGATAAAACCTTAAGCACACGTCGTATGTCATTGGTAAGATCTAAATTATCGAGTAATACTTATGTATTATGTACTTCGTGATTGTAACTGTACGTGAGAAGCCTTCACAAGACGATGGTAACAAAAAACAAATATCCTACACGATGATTTTACTTAATGCGTCATGATTAAGCTAAGTAAGACACCAGTGATTACCGAAAATATCCTTCGCCGCCAGTTCTCACACATTTCCTCACCGTTGCACAAAGAAAAACGTGCAATGTATAAGAATGTAGACATCTTAGTATTTATACTATAGTCAAAGTGAGTTCCGCAAAGATAAATGGGTGAAAATTACGTAGCTACCTTTATACAGCGTTTTGCTAGCTGATTTGTAAGGCAGAAGTGTTCTTTAGGGCTATTAACAGTCAGGTCCTATAGAACACGTAGACTATTTGTAAAATGTAACAGCCTTATATCATTTCGACCACGCAATTTGACGTAATTGCAAATTACATGAGCAGGCCTGCCACGCGAAACTACTGAACAGGAACGGCGTACTTGTACGTTATCGAACATGATAACCAATGAGCAGAAACTATTGTGTAATTTAATATATTTTTTCAACCAAATGTTTGTGTTATGGCCACCACTTAGTTCTGGTAAACAATCGCATGCAGACATTCGAATGAGCATGATCTTTTATTTCCTTGTGATATAAAGCTTGCATCTAATGATAAATGAAAGGAACATAACATAGTTACGCGTTTTATAAAGGCGTAATTTCATTCTATTGCAAGCCTTTAGAACTATGAATAAAGTCTCTACATATTTTTTAAGGGATTGTAGGTAGGTACTATACTACTTATCAATTTAAAAAAAACTCGAAAGAAATTGTGACTTCGTTTCCCATACCGTGCTTTAAATTATTCGCTTTGTTTAATCCAGTATTTAAGAATATAAAAAATCTCATAAACATTTAAAAATACTTATTTATCTAGGTTTATTTTCTTTATTAGTTATGGCATTAATAATTTTAATATATAAGGCGCTAATAGTCCTTTACCTCTATTTTTCTCTATCTTTGTATAGTACGTCGCGACACATCTAGAATCTGCATTTTTATACATACTTGTAGGTAAAACGATAAAGTACAAGTAAAAGTATTAGTAATTTAATTTCAAATAGACCAAATTCGACCTAATAAGATGGGATGTCCAAAAGAAAAAGGCCAGGCTAGCTGCAATAAATGACATGATGAGTATGGCCCTTAGCGAGTAAGTAAGTAGGTACTAGGAATCTAAATCCGATCTTCATGGCCAATAAGTATTGCCAAAGCGTTTAATACGAATATAGTTAGCGTAACATATTAAATTCTTGGTAGAACACAAAACCTTTGCAGTCGTCATGGACGCGACTTCTCATTCAATTGTGAAATAATGGTATTGGTATTGGGCATTCTGAGCCGTGGACAAATAATAAGAAGGTCGCAAGCTGGGTTTTCACATCTAGTTGTCTATGCCAATAACTTAATTTTACACCAAATGTGGACGAAAACGAAAAGGTTTACGTCGTTACTGATTGAAAATTATCTTTAATCTCCTCTATAAAATAAATATAAAATTGAAAAGACTGCCTCTGTGGCGCGGTGGGAGTGTGTCCGACTGCTACGCAAGAGGTCGTGGGTTCGATTCCCACACGGGACACCACTTTGTGAAATCCACAAATTGTTGTTCCGAGTCTAGGTGTACTTTGTGTCCGTGACTTGTATGTTTGTAAAGTCTCCTGCGACACAGGGTACCCTAATGCGGGATCTCCCCTAATGGTCATCTTATTCTTCAAAAAAAAAAAAGTATTAAATGTAAAAAAGAAGATATGTTCGTAATGTGTTATGGATGTATTTGTAAAGATTCTACGAACCGATTACTAGAACAAATTTGATGAGGCCACTCAGCATGGTGACTCTCAACCGGACAAGTGCTGGTCGGACTCACCCATCGTGGGTTCAGGAATCAAGACTCGCAGTTTTTTTAAAAAAAGGCTCTATCTTTTTTTGACGTTAACTTAGAAGATCATTTTTTCACAGCTTCAAGGGACTGTAGACCTGAGTAAATGGTTTTAATTAAACTCGATACATTCCCGAGTTTAAAGGTCTTGACAGACAGATGGACGGACGGACGGACAACAAAGTGATCCTATAACGGTTCCGTTTATGCCTGTTTAGGTACGGAATCCTAAAAGGTACTGTTATGTAAAAAAAATATATATATATATATTTATATATGTATATATATAAATATATATATATATATATATAATGTATCTGTTCCAGCTAATCTCTAAAACGTCTGAACTGATTCTGACGGGACATTCGCAAATAGCTAGTGTTATAAGTATTTTACACGCCTGCTCTTTGGTTATAAAGAGTAACTTGTATTTTTTAAATTCATGTGCGTGCGTACTTATCTTGCTTTTTACATAACTGCCCCAAAAATAGAGTATTGTATTTGTTACTTGTTTTGTGTTATACCTTATTATTCTTTGTCTACAATATGATTGCCAAATAAACGATAAGTATATGTCTGTTAGCGTAAACAAATGTTTAAATTTCGTGTGTTTTGTTGTTATAGTGTGGCCATTAGTGCTGTGCACTCCCTGAGGTATGCACGGCGAGGTGGGGGGCGAAGAAAAAAGTGCATGAGTTCACATGAGGTCGATACATGTCGGACAGATCTTACGATATCAGTTTGCATTTCTAAGGCAAGACTTGTGGCGGGACGTTGCGTTGGTCGGAGGCTATCTATCTGTAATATATACTTACTTTGTTGATTAAAATGTAACCCAAATATACTCATATTTTATTAAAAATATGCAGGTGATAAATAAGAATTGAAAGTTATAATTCACAACAGGACTTGTTTTATTAAACATTTTTTATATTTACAAACAATTATATATTCTAACGAAAGTTATTCTGACATAGATTCTGTTTCAACTTCATCTTCCATTTCGTCATCATCTTCATCTTCCTCTTCGCCACCGGAACTTGAATCAGAGTCTTGCAAATTTATTATGAATGAATCGATAACATTATCGAACCTACTATCGCGACTCCAGTAATCATTTTCATTTTTCTGGACATGATCGTCGCATTTCTGCCATTTTTCCGCCGTGAATTCCGAAAACAATTTATCCAATAAGATTATCTTTTCGTCTAGAGAAGAATTAATATAGTTTTGGGCTATGTTGTTTTTAATATCAGCCCAGACCAACTCGATTGGATTTAAATCTGGATGGTACGGAGGTAAACGCAGAACAGTGTGTCCACTGGCTTTCAGGAGTTCGTCAATTCTATACACGGGTTCTTTTTGTGTATTTTTGATAAGAAGTAGCAGTTGAGCCTTTGACATGGTTCCTGAAAATTCTACATTATGGCGTAGCAACCAGTTCTGCATTTCACTTTTGAGGCTTGATATAGTTGGTTTCTTCTCAATCTGAACGCTGTGGTAAGACGCGTTGTCCATTACAACCACAGAATTCGGCAGCAACTTATCTTTTAACTTTTCATCTACCCACTTATAAAAAGTAGGTCCGCTCATATCTCCATGATAGTCACCGGTTCTAGCATCGGATTTGAATATAGTCAATGTATCATCCACTAAGCCATTTCGACACCCAGCGTGGAGTATTACTAGTCGCCGTCCTTTCCCAATATCAGCATGAATACCGGGTTCTGACGATGATTGCCAACATTTGCTGGCATGGTGACTGGCGTTGATGTATGTTTCATCAAGAAAATATATGTTTCGGTTTTCCGTTCTGTAATTTCTGATTTGTGTAAGATATTTTTTCCGCCACACTGTAATATTAGGCTGCTCTATAAGGAGATGTCTCTTTGATTTGCATTTTTTGTAACGGTAGCCCATTTTGTGTAAAAGCTGTCTTAAATATTCCCGTCCACAATTCAATATGCCATCCTGTCTCAAACTTGATAGTAACTTACGGACACTTGGTATTTTTTTTTCAACTTCGTAAAACTGATGAATTTTTCTTCTGATAACTCCAAGGTCAAAATCATCCACAACGTGTTTTTTCTT
Organism: Herminia tarsipennalis; assembly: GCA_945859575.2. Lineage (NCBI taxonomy): Eukaryota > Metazoa > Arthropoda > Insecta > Lepidoptera > Erebidae > Herminia > Herminia tarsipennalis. The sequence continues at coordinate 12,253,930 of OX243836.2, read as the reverse complement.
TAGAACTTTTGGTTTTTTTGGCGATTGAAATTTTAATTGGCTTGAATTTTCAATTGATAAATAGCCCGCAGAAATCACATTATGTACGGTTCTTTTGCTGTATCCCGTAGCCTCCGCAACGATTTTAGCAATATTCACGTCATTTTTAAATTCAAAGCTTTCTTTGTCTGCTTTTCTTTTCTTAAAATATTCAGCCACCTTAAAAATGACAGTCTTCATATCACGAGATAACGCACGACCCATCTTTGAATATTTATCTCGTGTGCGTCTGACATAGACAGTCCGATACAAATAACACTACCTGCCGTCACAAGCGTTGACGGCGCACTGACAGCGCAGCAGCCGATTCTAACCCCCCCGTCTCACCGCGCGCATACCTCAGGGAGTGCACAGCACTAATGGTCATACTATAAACAGAATGATGGACATTTTAATTTAGTCGTTTTTTTATTTACATTCTAGTTTAGTCGTTTGGCCTTTGGGTTTCTTTTATGGAAACTTTTTCACTTATTAAAGAGCCCTTAGGTCTCTAAATTGCGTGGCCAACAGAATCAAGGACAATATGGATAAAACCGCGTCCTTAGTTTTAGGGAACAGTCTAAAAAAGCTCATACACTACAGTCGTTTGAAGAAGAGTCTAAAAAAACTCATACACTACAGTCGTTTGAAGAAGCCGTCTAGACGGAGCACTCTTGCGGGGGTTGAGGGGCGCAGCGCGGGAGTAAGAGAAGACGCACACGCTACCATACAACATGGTCTCCATTTCCAGGGTTCATGTATTTTTAGACATTGTCGTTCGTTATCGGCATTTATCACAACTTCAAAGGTGTCGTCATTTTATATAGTGGTTAAGGTTTTTAGAGACCTGGTTAAGTTCTTCTTTGGAGAAGATTCCACAAACTAAGTCTGAGCACTAAGAGTTAGTACCCATTTCACCAAGAAAACCGGTGTGTCACTACTAGTGGCTTATGTTTTCGAGAAACTCCTATTTATTTGAGACAACTCTCAAACTTGTGCACTCACACTCCGCACAAGAATTTGTGGATCACACAGCACACAAAGTGGTGCCCCGTGTGAGAATCGAACCCACAACCTCTTGTGCAAAAGTCGTACGCACTACCACTGCACCACTGAGGCAGTCAAAGCGCTTAACACGCGTTTAGCTTTTATATTATTCGAACTTCGAGGCGTTCACATGGTAACGCGCGTTATAAGTATGAAATTGTAAAAGGTTCGTTATCAGAACATCCAAACTAATATTTGTAATGTTAAACTAACTCTGCCTGTTTATCTTTCACACTTAAACCGCTGAACTGGTATAGAGATAGTTTGAATTCCGGGACAGGACATAGGGTAGTTTTATCGCGATAACCAACAAACACGCGGGCGGAACCTCGGGCGAAAAGCTTGCTTGTTTATAAGTTCACTTTTCGATATCATCTCTAATCGTAAGAAATGCCTTGCATCCCGACAATAACTCATCGCATGATGAGTTCTTGTAACTCTGTCCGAAACGATGTTGACTTTCAATGATTCTATCGCCTCCGTTAAAAATTGGTTAAAACTGTATCAAAATGTTCCTCTTAAAGAGTATTTAAAATGTGTTAACTGCTACAGTTAACACATTTTAAATTATAAAAGAATTTGACACCTTGTGAAAAATGCATGCTGCGTTTGCATATTATAGAGTACAGTTAATCATATTTAATTAACACAATATGTTTCATGTATCTTTCTTAGAATTGTATTCAGTTTTAAAGAGTATATAAAAAATAACGCACACGAAATAATCATCAGCAAAGCTGCGGTCAAAGGCTAGTCGTGGAATGTGTCGTAGGTATATTTTTTATTTTTTAACGGGTTATTTTATAGCCTATTATAAGCCGTGGTGCTTGCCAGTCCTTTAAACAGGTTTTAAGGAATTTTGGAATTTTGTAGTTTACGACCTATGATAATGGGCCCTTCGATGTAAATTAATTGTGTCCGGTAACCTTTTAGGCATCGCGCCTAATGAGATATCTTATCAATTTATAAGAACTTATTTATTAAATAACTGGTCGAACTTGCGACTCCTTTCATCGATGTGTTCTTTCTTTCTCTTTTTCACTTTTTTTTTTTCGACTACAATGAAGAGTTGTTATGTTTTTGAATAAAAAACGATTTTAGGAAAGTTCAGTTCTAACATGCTCTAGCTTTGAACGGGGCAAAACATAAAAAAATACGGATGAAGCCGTGGGGAAAATAATTCCTGACAAATGGCGCTTGCAAATGATTTATAGTTGGAAACTTTAATTCTAACTTAAACAAATTAGGTTTTTATCAGAGAGCCAAAACAGACACAGAAACTGAGTTCATGGTATAAGTAAAAGCCTGCTATTGATACATATATTTGATACACACAAACATTTTAATTTTATTAAATTGTTATATTTATTTGTATGCAACACGCATCTACGCTGACCTATGGATGAAAACAAAAACAAAGATCATATTATATTCATCGTACTTAGGATGCTCTAAGTGCCTCTGGTCTCAAAATCGTATTACATTAAATTTAGTTGAGCAAAAAACTCTAGATCATGTTGAATATATGACATAGTCGTTGAGAGGCGACACTGTCATAGGTTTTATATTGACGGAAAAATGGCCCACATGGGCCATGCCCATGTGGAAGATTTATACGCAAAAACTTTGAAATAAAATTCCGTTAACAAATACTTATAAACCCTTTCATAGATAATACAAATCGTCAATTTATTAGTTAATTAAATTTATACATCATTTTTATTGTAATGCTTTACCAGTAATTGTGTAACGACCATTTTTTATTTTAATTTTATTTTTTGTTTTTGTTTATCTTCTGCATGACTGTTTTAATAATGTCTATGTGTCTTCTGTGTACTAAATAAATATATTTCTATTCTATTCTATTCTATTCTATTCTATAATATATTAGATAATAATATCATATCGACGCATCGATTTACACGATTTATTTTGATTAGAGAAAACTTAGTCTTTGAAAAGTCTTTACTTTTACTTATTTTTTCTTATGGTTTGCTTGTAACCATTTATCGATGGAGCGTTGGACTCTGTGACGGGGAAGGTTGAATACTTTTTGACTGTGAAATAATACCTCTACAAACATCGAAAGTCGACATTCAAAAATTAACCCATTAATCGATGGACTTCCATATCGATCAGTTATTTATTATGACCTTCAGACACAGTATCCATAGTTTGATGTGGGTATGTAATAATATTTTTACAAGTACCAGGGAGGCAGTCACGCTGTCGCGCCTACATTCATGTGCATGCAATTTCCTTGAACCCTGCGTACGCGCAGCGGTCGATCGCCCTCCCCCGAACATCGCTATTGCAATCTATAAAAGAATTGGACACTAGCACATTGTCATCTGTGTGTCAGTAGCTGCAGTGGTGTGTTGTGTGCTCGTTAACAAGTAGCCAAGGTACTTCATCATTTAATATTGTACATACACTGTGTGCACTGTATACTATAGTGCTTATACTTATTTTCTCAACGCCAAAGGATTTAATGCGACCGTTACATTCAATTTTGGGGATTGATTTTGATAGAGTCAGTTCAAGGGTTAAATAAGGGCAGTACTCTAAATTATTATAATAAATTTTTATTATATCCGTGTTGATCTCATCACGCTAATATGGTACATTCCATTTGACATATTTATCGCAGATTTTCCATACAAACTTGTGCTATTATATAGTTGTTGGTATGTCACATAAAAGTTAAATAATATATTCGATAGCTCATTAACATTGGTTATTTTAGACATCCATAGTTCACGTGTCTTCCCAAATTATGTATATGATTCAATAAATGAATAATTCATCATTTTTATTCATGTCATATTAGATATGTGAGTCATTTCTGATTCGAGTACTTCATATACATTATTTAATTTAGAGTGTGCCATGTAAAATATAATTTAGAATATCAGAATTCGATGGAGCGCTATCACAATTTTCTTCTTTCTTTGATATATTTAGTGTATAGGCGTGCATCAGTCGATAGTTCGGTAGGAAGCGAAGCAAATGTTTTCTCCGCGGCAGCCGCAACCGGATCGCCAAGGAGATGGCTAGGAAATGTTGAACGAAAACCAAATAGAAATGTCTCAATTTCCGTTGGAACGCTTCTTAGCGGAATTGCAACATTTCTTTTTGAGAAAAATGTTTTACCTGTGTATCTTTCGTTTATATCAATTTTGAACGGAGATATTTTGTTTATACTTATATAACCCATATTTAACGTTATATCTGTACCGCCGTACATAATATACATACTAGCTCACCCTCGCAACTTCGTTTGCCTCAATTTTCCGCGATTTTGCAATTCATAAAAAAACATTAGAATCAGTTTAGCCGTTTCTGAGGAGTTCGACCACAAATACTGTGATTTGATATTTTGATACATAGAGACGATTTTAATTGCATCGATCGTCAGCACTGTAAGGAGGGATTATTGGCTATTCTATAGACGTATCTTCAGTAATCCCAATTATCCTTACTGTCTCTGAGTTAATTAACATAGATTAAGAGGCAAGTCAATAAACAAATACGGCTGACTCCGTTATAAAGATAATCCCGGATCAATTACTGAACGGGTGTTTAGATAAAAAGCTTAACATAAAATCGTGCTCGTTAATTTAATCTGTATGTTACTGAAGTCTTGAACTTTATTTTTAACCACCTTCTCAAAAAGGTGGTTCTCTGTTTGACCCGTATGTATGTTTGCGATTTTATCGAAAACTAGTGATCCGATTTAGGTAGGTTTTGGCTATTGAACTGCTTATTTTTCTGGGAAGGTTTTAGTGTATAAAACGGTGTCCTAGCGTATAAAACTACAGAGATATAGACTAAAACAAATGATTGAGTCAGCAAAATTTGCATTGTGATGTGCTTGATATTTTTATTTCATTGAAGGTGGCTTTCTAAAAAAACATATATTACTTACGAAATAAAATATTAAAGTTCAAGACCTATGCATCGATCTAAATAAAATAATGCAAACAGCTTTAAAACACAGGTAGGTGACATAGGGATATACATAGGGATAAGTCTTCTCTTTGTGAAAGGTTTGGTCAAATATTTACTTTTCATAAACGGTTTTATTTAAAAAGTAATAAAAAAGTATTTAAAAGCTTCGTTTGTATTGAACTAGTTTTATGCCCCGGCTCATACCGCATTGTTTGATTCTGATGTATAAATAACTTTATTGTAAGGTTTCATCAAAATCCGTTCAGTAGATTTTGCGTGAAAGACCAACAAACATCAATCTATTCATCCATCTTCACAAACTTTCGGCTCATATAATATTAGTAAGATTATTAATAGTACCTAAGTAATGCTATTGCATTGATAAACACTTTGATGAAATAGGGTCAAGTAAGTATATAGTTGTTTATATTGCCAATGATTGAATTTGGAAAAGGAGACGAAGGCTTTATACATTGACTAAGTGATGTTTATTGAGCCACAGTCACATCTCGTCAACCTAATATTGATGAAATATATATATTTTTTAATTTTACTAGTAAAATACATTAAGAGAAAAATAAATAAGGAATGAGTAGGCAGTAGGTACAATGTACATGTAGAGTTCTAATGAGATCTGTCGACAACTTTTCTTTTTTAAATTGTATTTGTTGGGCACTATTACTGCTAAATATTTCGTTAACACTTGTTAATAAAACTAACAGCGCATGTGCTAAGTGTGTGTAGTTGTTCAATTGTTAAATAAAAAGGCATGCAATAGGTAATTGAATGAAAAGTGTTTAATTTCTGTAATTACTGGCTTTTATTTAATTTTAGAAAAATGTAATTTGACTTAATACTCGGACCATGGGTAATCTCGTACCTCTATTGTGTAATAGTCAGATTAAAATTATCTATTACTTTGAACATTTTTAAAATTGATTTAAACTCAAATACTTATCTTTATTTTAAAATAGAAGTTAGATGGCAATTCCAAGCCTCACATGAGGAAAAGTTAAGAGTTGCCAAGAAACACATGGACATAAGTTTCTTGGCAGCTTCTACTCATTAAAAAGACATTAATTTTTAACAATTTGCTAGTCCACAGAAACCAACAATGCAGACCTCAACGATCGTAGTTCTCGCTTGCCTGCTCGCCATGGTTGCTGCCCACGCGTTGCCGGAACCACAAGCAGTAGACGAGCAGTATCTTCTAGAGTCGGCCTACGACATCGACAGCCCGCTGGAAGACAGGAGCCCTAGGGACAAGAGAGGAATATTCTTATTGAAAAAGAAATTGATCCTTGGTAATTATCAAAACAATTATAGCTATTTGATAAAGTTTAACGTATAACTAAACCTAAAGGAGTGTTCTGAAAACTTTTTGTATTCAACCACCTATGACGTCTGAATACGTCAAAAATTGATATAACCTTAAGGCACCTGTTCCACCACTGACTATGAGCGAGAAGCGAGTAGCGATTTTATCGCTTAAGAAACTTACAGTAGATGTAGGTTTAAACAATGAGGTTTAGACAATAGAGCGAATATTCACCGACAGTGTGAATGGTCAGCGATCAACTATTAATACCTAGTAGCTATACGCTTTTTCGCCGTTGGTGGGACAGGTGCCTAACGCTCAATATTTAATTGCATTTCACAATAATAAAAGCCTAAAAAAAGAAGAAGAAAGATATCATAATGTTAGGACGCATAATATTTTTGTGCTCATTATTAACTACGTTATATTTTTTATTTTAGTATTAGGTAAGTATGCTTTCATCACTGCTTTTATATTGTAGTCTTTTTTTTCTCGCCTGAGTATAATTCTGAAAATAATGAAATTCAGAATTAAACTCAGCATACTATTTGCAGTTCTAAAGATATTCGTGCTCAACATTGGAGTTGCATTATTTCCTATTTAGATTCAAAATTAAGATCGACGTGATAAAACGTCCGGTCTTAAAATGAAGGCTTTTTACGTACTACAGGATCTAATACATATTTATCTTCCTGAATAGCCTTTAATGTGTATAATTAACCATGACCCAAGTGAATTAGCGTTAGCCAAGGTTGAAGATACAAACCTTTCGCGAGAATGCTGCTAATTTGTATCCACACACTCCAGGGCTGATCAACTACAGTCATTTATGGAAGGTATAGGGACTAGTCAATGTTATAAATTCTATCCATGATGCTAATTATTTTCGATTGTGATGTCTGTAAATAATGTTCTTAAATATTTGTTAATAGCCTGGTAGAAAACATTGCCAGTTCTAAGCCCAATGATTTGCTATTATTGTTGTTGTTGCATAATGAGTTGCTTTTTAAGATAACTTTTATTGTACATAAAAAAGTAAGGTTTGTAAAATAAATATTTGGCATGGGCTGAAATTGCCTAAAAATAAGTGCAAAAGAAAGTAACGTACTATAATTTTAGTCGGAGAGTCTTATTGATTATCTCCACAGAAACAAAATATTTTTACAACAGAAGATACAGTTTAAGTCTCGTGTTTTGGATTGTTTTTTGCTAATCTCGCAATATATGTTGTCACGAAAATAATTAATTTGATATACCGAAATTGTCGACGTATACTAGTTGGGTCCTTAAATATGTAGGTGGGTACGCTGAATGTTACTTAAGCGCGTTTATACAAAATAGGTTTTCGTAATTGAGTTTATTTATCATTGGACATTAAAGTGCCTAACTTTGTTCGCTGAAGTTTTTCGTTTTCCATAACAGTGCGATCATCGAATATTACAACATTGTTAGTATAAAGACAATGATAAATTCTTACTAACTTACGAAGTACCTATTAATTGCTGTTGCGAAAAAGTAAACATTCTATCAGCATGTGTAGACATTTACCTTTAACATACTGTCAAGGTGGAAAATAAAGAAGTTATCAGGGTCATTGTCAATCATCATTTGCACTTTTGTGCAACACTTCATTGAAATAAAATTATAATGAATTAATAAATTAATAATCGGACCCAAGGTGTAAAAGCGAGACCGGTACCTTTGATTTTCGTAGTGACCCCGACATCATTTGAACTTGTCATACCGCTTATCAAAGTTCATTAACAGTTTCTTTTATTATGCATCTGGTATAATAGATTCTCTTATGATATTAGTGAGATTTTGCCCGCGGCTACGAGACCGTGAATTTCGAAGGCTATTAGATACAGTACCTATCTGTGTAGATCACAAAGGTACAGCGAATAGGATTCTAAAATCCCATTCAGGACGTGGAGATTAGAAGTCTGTTTGAATGTGAATTGTTTTAGTACTTTGAACACATGAAGTACTTGGCCAAAGCCAAGTACTTCATGTGTTCAAAGTACTCACTCCTCATAAGGAGTGTCTGTTCAAAAGGGACTAAACAGACACTCCTCCGATATGCTAATTCTCTTAATGAAACTTACTCTTCTTTTCAAGCCGTGTCCTATATCTTTCATGATATATTCGTAATATTTTTAAAGATGAAAGGAGGTTTCATTATTAAGCAATCTCTTTGCTTATTTTACTTTTAGTCTTCAATCTGTTTAGAACATTGGATTTAGTAAAACTTTTTCGTTACGTGACTCACCAACCACAAAGCGTCGGTTTCTGCATTACAATGTCTTAACCTTGTCTGCTTGTGTGCAAAATATTGTACAATTTCGTTCTCCGGCTTAAAAAAGATTGTGCATATTAAAATATCTATCAGTCTGTATTAATTTTATCCGAAATGTAATTTTTAAATACTTCCTAACTTCAAATTAGCTTAAAACTCACGATTACTATCTAGAGACGTATTTAAATACGTATTTTTTTCTTAAACTGTGAATTTATGCAATTGGTTTATGGGTACCTACAGCAATTAAAGACAATTATAATATTTTCCAATTAATTCTGTTCACCTTGATGACTACGTAAACAATAGGTTCCCATAAATATAATTATTTATCTCAAATTCACACGTTGTTCAAACGCAATGCTAGCAAGCAACAAAACCCCAAACGCATGATATTTTCAGTAAAAAAAGCACACGATAACAAAATAATTACGTTGGGAAAGCGGGTAAACCAACCTAGAAAATAAATACCTATACTTAGTTTATTATGCCTACCAAAAAACTCTAGAACAAAATTGATATGACCCCAAATAAACCTTTATACCAAGTAACCTATAAGACATTCCTTAATGTATTTCAATCGCTACTATTTACCTTAAATTGACAGAATAGTTGCGTGAAATAAGACTTCTATCTCAAAATTCCTTTTTTGGCCGCAGGCGTTAAAATAACTTAAATTTCAACATTTTTGTTTATTTCCACATTCGCTATACATTTCATTATTATTAATATGCTCTAATAAGAACGTTTCCCTTAGAAAAATAATAAGTAGGTACGTTAGAGTATACCCATAATATAAGGTTGCTTGATATCGGTGCACTGTGCTGCTTGGCTGATCCGATTTTCCTGACGAACTCTACTTTCCACTAGGGACACCACGTAACATTTTGTGTCATGAAAATATAATACCTTTACGTAGGTTGGTCGTTCCTTGATCATATACTGAGTAAATAGCATCAATACGTTTTCTGTTGATTAAATAAATGTTTGTTCTACGGAGCCTTGACTTAATATTCAGTTGTTTAGTTATGTCAATACTCTATGTTAGTCTAGAATGTTAATATTGGAGGTAAACTTTATTAACCTATATCTTGTGTTTACAATAAATTTATTCGTAATTGTTTATTATCTATGAAAGATTGACAATTCGTTAGGGATATCCATATAAGTACAAACAACTGCTGTAGATTGCATAGATGGCAAACTTTTTCATGTTTGAATAAGAATTCGCATATAGGTATTTGTTTCGAGTCTATGTCTGTCATAATAAGTTGGTTTTTACTCGACTAGAGCAAGCTTAAGCCAAGGAATGGTAAGGTTTAATCGATGTTTAATACTAGCAAGAGGGCGAGAGTCATTTGACCCGAGTTTTAACTTTCACCGCTGATAATTTCATAGGTTGTTTATACAATTTGGTACTTTGTGACTGTTAAATGCATTTTTTATGAACTTACATATATGCCTTAAAACTTCATCATGTTTAGCATAAAATATTCTCTGTATCAATAAGCATGACAGATTGTTTCGAAACTGTTATTTAAGTATTTTCTAATACGCATACGGTAACAAGCGCTCGCTGTTTGATCTGTAAAGTGGAAATTTTGGCCCGTAGATGTAAACATGTTCAGGGAAATCATTCTGATCGTTAGGCCGTGCTAATCCTCTGATGTACTCGCATGTAACGCTGGAGGCAGGACGCCCTGATAGGCGTTCTCTACATACTCGTACGACGTTGAAATATCGTTAGCAAAATCTCACAATTTGTACGCATCAGATATTAAGGGTAAAATGTTGATATACTCGTATATTACGATGACTTTGTATATTTACGACGGCTTATTTATAGGAATATTTGAGCGATTTAATTAACCTAAATAATTATTATGAGTCAACTCACACACGGCCTGCTTACAATTTTTTTTTAAGATACGAACTAGCAATGTGGGATTATGGCTTCCACATTACTAGCAATCCTGTTAACTGATAAAAGTGGGTTCACGTCGGTAGTACAATGGGTAGGATTCGAACTCGCGATCTCTCGGTTGCTAGTCCGATGATTAAGCCTGTATTATAATTGATATAATTGATTTTGTTTTTTTTTCTTTTAAAAAAAACTAGCAATGCGGGAATGGGTCCTACATTACTAGCAATCTTTTTAACCCCTCCAGCTAAGCTCAAAGGCTTCTGTTAGGAGTGGGTTCACGTCGTTAATATAATGGGTAGGATTCGAACCCGCGACCTCACGATTGTGAGACCGATGCCTTAGCCATTTGGATACCGTTGCTTTTTCGTGTTTACGAAACTTTATTCGTATTTGTATAGACCGATTTCTTTCAAAACAATGTTCAACCTTGTTAGGTATAACAAGATAAACAAAGAAAAAATAACTACTTTCCATATAATCGAAATAATGTTATAAATCGGAGAATTGAATGTTTATATAGCCCCCTTTGAGACACGAGGATCTTTCTATTCTACGAATAGGGTTCCTAGTTTGTTTAAGATGAAATATAATACTAATATAATCTATTTCTTATTTTTCCAGGAGCCCTTGGCCTGAAAGCAGCAAAGGTTGCCGCTGGAGCTGGAGTCGTGGGCGCACTCGCCTACAAGGCTAAATCTAAGCCGAAGTCAGTGCCTACTACACACTATCATTATGGGTAATTAACATGTGCTAACCTTCTCATTTATACAGTAAAATATCATTGTCATCATAGTTAACTAATTTTTAACCTAAGTACTTCCACCTTAAGGTAGTTTTTTCATGTTATGTTATCATATCATTGTCATATATCAACCAGCTGTGATTCTTTTAATATGCTTTTAACCTCACATATCATACAATATCATTAATAGAGCTTACAATCGATTATTTAAACAAAAACAAATATTATATTGAAACATATAAAAATATTTGTACGGGTTCTGATATTTGATTGTTTGCTGTTTGTGTAACTAACGGCTTCTACATAATATCATTCTCACCTAAAATGTATATTAAGTAAGTACATAAATGATAACAAAAACTATTAGGTATATGATTGCATCTGTATCGTAAACATGTATCGAATAATAAGTTGTATTCGATGTAATAAGTTGAAATCGATTTCGTATCGTTCTGTTTTCGTTTTCACGAAGTTCTATGATCAAAGTTTTCAAATTAAAGTTCTATGTTATGTTAATGGGTTAGTCTTTTACGTCGTAATACTAAAGCAGCTAATATTTCTTTAGAGAATACATTTGAATTCACTAACTATTAGGTATTACATTATAAAATAAATAGGTTTTCAGCTCCGCCTACGTAGATTTCCCACAGGAACCGTGAATATTTCTGAGATAAAAAGTAGTATAATATGTTACTTTTTAGATCATAAACTAACTCTATGCTAAAAATCTCGTCAACCATTAGTGCTATTCCTGAATAAAAGGGTAAACCAAAAAAAATCTCTCATTTTTAATATGAGATGAGGATCGATTAAAATCTCAAGAATTGTTCAGCGGTCAGCGGGATATTCGGTGTATTGTTTGATCATTTATGGAGTCCCGATGAGTTGGTATAGTCTCACTAAATCATTGCGATTGGCTTGTGAATGTGCGCGATATACGGAGTTAAGCACTGAATCGCTGCATCCAGATTTCACGATTAAATATCCGAGGTTGAGCTTAGTGGTTATTTTGAGCTCTTGGACTACGACTAAATCATCGATCGCTGGTCTTAATAGGATTGAGTATGGCCTTAAACAGCCATAGCTTTATTCAGAATATTGGACTTTTGAAATTGTATTCATGCGAAATTTTTGCGTGGAGTTGTTGAGCGTAGGTGATGGCATAGGTGTACCTGGATTAGACTCTCACGAAAGAGAGAAGAGTGGAGAGTGTTGGGGGAGGAATAATAATATGTACCTTTAAATTAATTAAATTAAATGTATTGAAAAATGTAATTCTGAAGGGTTATAAATACCTAATAATAGTAAAAACGACGGGCGTACACAGAGGGAGGGTTTTGGGGTTGAAATCCCCCCCCCCTCCCAAAATTGCCAAAAGGTACGCAGTATACATTTGGCCAGTGTTTGGTCAATTGTAATTGTACCAAGCCCCCTCCCCCCCCCCCCCGGAAAAATGATCCTGGGTACGCCTCTTATTTGCCATTATATTTAATTTGTAAGTAGCCGTTATCTTTGTTAAAGTAGACAATTATTAAATTGTGCACTTTCAGACTATTATCGTAGAATTAAATCGAGTGTCAAATTTCCGTCGTGTGATATGAAGTTACAACTCATACCCCCTTATTTATACTAAACAAATAAATTAGCAGACGTTTCAAAGAGATTAAAACTTGAATGAAATAAATTGCCCTTAAAACGTCGGCTAATTTATTGTTTATTATGAATAAGGGTGATATACGTAAACTTTTCAGCGCCTGATACTTTTCGCATTCACGCAAATGTGCATCTTGTTACTTATCTTCATAGGAATATAAACATTATATCGTTTGTTTGTTGTAGATAGAGGTCAATTTGCTATGCGGTTAGACATTCACTTAGATTTAACACATTTTTATTGTAATATGTATTATATATATGTATATTAACGTACTAACATCTTACAGCACTCATCCATCAGTCGCAGTAGAAGTCCATCGGTGAGTTTCAAGCACTTTTAGCCACGTAGTCGCATCTTGAATTCGAGAGGTTTTGTGTCCTTTTTACAGACTTACAGACCAGCTGATGATTGGAGTTCTTTCTGCTTTAAGAGAAAAGTAGTTAGTGTGCACTTATACCAAGGGGCGGATCTAGGAATAATGGGGGGGGGGGCACTTGGAACTAACACCGGCAAAGTATAAATAGTTTTGCCCAGAAACGCGACTAAATGTATGGCGAACACTTGAAAATTCGTGAGTCTGGGGGGGGGGGGATTGTCCCTGCTGCCCTCTCCTTGAGACCGCGCCTGCTTATACCGCTAGAGACTAGACGAGTTCTTCACATACTATCAACACTAACCTTTAAGTATATTCAAATTGGCTTCGATGTGCTTATAAACATGTTTCAAAAATACACTGAGGATTTTTCCCGTAATATAAAATTAAATTTAAAAAGACTAATACTAGTAATATTATCATTTTTAACTTTTTAACGTCTGTTTGATTTTATTACATAAAAAAACGTAAAAGGAAAAAATGTCTTTACATAATAATCGTGGTTTGAAAATTACATGTTTTGCTACAGAAACATTTATATTCATTTATGTTCATACTTTTCGAGAAAACTGACTTACATTCTACTATATACCTCGATGCACAGTGATGGCTGGTTAACATGTTGGAATCTACATGCAGTCGTCGAATTCGCTTAGTGACTTTCGAGTGTTTGTGTAGTTTATATAATGCTTAAATTTAGTAGACTTTAGAAGTCGTAGCCAATGACCGTAGCTTTTACAAATGCTAAAGAACTGCAGTTAGCGCGTTAATGTTTACTGTACGCTTTGTCCTTGTAACTAAATGGATTCTGCACATTTCTATTTAACTAGATTCCAGCTGATGTATTTGCTTATTTCATTAGAATTTGCGTAGTTAAAATCTATTTACTGAACAAATATAAACCAGCTGTCTAACGTCTTACAGTCCCGCAAATCAAGATAGAAGTTATTCGTTGAGTTTCAAGCACTTTTGCCTGTAAGCACTTTAAGCACTGCTTGAACTTAAAGGGCATGTTTATTTTATACTTATTTACCTTGTGCAGGGACTATCCGCGGAAACTCGTCCACAGTTCGCCGGAGTGGCTTCCACATGTTCATACTTTATACATTGAATAAGAGTGAAGCGTATGTCAGTTATATTTAAATAATAATATCGATACACTTGTACTATACCACTTGCATGTTTAAAAACTATTGTGAATATTCATATAATAATAATAATAATAATAATAATATCTTGGGACAACTCACACAACGCCATCTGATCCCAAACTAAGCAGAGCTTGTACTATGGAAACCAGACAACTGATAAACATACTTATATATTTCTATATACAGGGTCTTTCATTAAGCGTGTCCTATCTTTAAATTTAAATAAAACAAAGTGTATGTGAGATATTATCGAAATTATTTATTTATTTGAAAGATGTAGTGATGCCATTATGTATGGAATATGACATCATTCAAATGTCCGCCACGGCTTCTCTGGGTGGAGCGCATGCGAGATATCCAATTTTCCATGACTTTTGCGCACAAATCAGGCTGAATTTGACCTATGGCATAGGTTATGTTGGCTTTGAGGGCCGCTGTGGTTTGTGGTTTATTCGCATAGACCTGCGATTTAAGAAAACCCCACAAGAAAAAATCTAGCGGGGTTAGGTCACACGATCTCGGTGGCCAGTTCACATCAGCTCCACGTGAGATGACCATGCCCTCAAATCTCTCATGCAGAATATTCAATGTGGCATGTGCTGTGTGGCACGTCGCTCCGTCTTGTTGAAACCACATGTCGTTGGTGTCCAGATGATCCAGTTCATGCCAAAAAAAGTTGGTAATCATCGACCTATAGCGCTCGCCGTTGACAGTGATGGCCTGGCCAACATTGTTATCAAAGAAATATGGCCCGATGACGCCGCCAGCCCAAAACCCACACCAAACTGTAACTTTTTCGGGATGCATTGGACGCTCTTGGATCTCATGTGGATTGGTATCGTCCCAAATTCGACAAATTCATCCAGAAATGGGCCTCATCGCTGAAGATAATTTTTCTGTGAAAATTACGGTCAGTTGCTAACTGCTCCAGTGCCCATTCAGCGAACACACGTCGTTGTCTATGGTCGTTTACCTTCAATTCCTGGGTGAGTTGAATTTTATACGGGTGCAGGCCCAAGTCACGACGCAAAATTCGCCAAGTTGTGGTCTGTGAAAGGCCGAGTTCTTGTGATCGACGCGAAATCGACTGCCTCGGATTCTCCTGCACACTCTCACGGACAGCGGCGATGTTTTCGGCAGACCTTGCGTTTCGTTGACGTACAGGTGTTGGTCGATCGTTTACTGAACCAGTGGACTCAAATTTATCCACCACACGACGAATAGTCCTCTCGGTAGGACGATTATAGCGACCATAAAATGGGCGAAGCGCGCGGTGCGTTGCCCGAACAGAACACTCATTTTGATAAAATAATTTTATCATTTGTACGTGTTGTTGAATGCTATAGCTATCCATGATGATTTGGCAAAACAGAATGAATAAATGACAACCAATTTGACAGATGTAGCTTCAACAAGAAGGTCGCTACCAACTGTCAAAGTTCGGACGTGCCTATTGGAAGACCCTTTACATACATATTATAGATAAAGATATGAAGGAATATTGTTATTCACTGCACCTTTGGCAACGAAAGCAGTTTGTAGTTGAGTTCGCAAAGTGTGAATTTAAAAACCATTTGCACGACCACAATACAAGAGCATTCTAATCTAACCTAGAGTTTATTTTATGAATGTGCGAAATTGTGTGAGAGATCTTAATGACGTAAGAAATTTTGATACGTCCGGTTAATTAGTAGGTATACCTTTATTTATTTGATAAACAGCAAACCGGTATTGTCTCCATGGATATGGTGATATATACATAATAATGAGCCGGGTTTAGCCATGATCGACAGATATTACTGGTAAAACCAAAATCGATTAATGGAATGCGGATTTATTGTGAACTTATTAGTAAAACAAGAGAAATATAGAAATCACGAATTTATTATAAGCAAATATTTTAAACTACAGAAGATAATTTTATTACAAAAATAAAATTCAAGGCTCATCGCGGGGATCGAAACAAAGTTATTTTGGAATCCGACCCGCTTAGCCGAATCGACTAGCTAAGAATAAGCGGCTAAGTATTAAGTTTTGACTTCCTATTCTTAATTCAGGTTAAATTAACAAGAAATGGATTAAACTGGAAATTATGCAAAAATAGCAAAAGTTATACAAGGTGGCAGAGACAGAATGATAAGTGATATTGAAGCGTATAAATAAATCCCTTGATAATGATAATTAATTGTAAATCGAATGTGGTTTATGACATATTTTTCCAATTAAGTCGGTCGTATATTGTCCTTGTATTTTGTTCTATTTACTCACGCATTAATCACCGCACCTTCAATTATTACCAAAAAATATTGGTTTCGGATGCGATATGCGTGTTACAATTTCCTGTTGCAGATCGATTATGTAACATCCTTGTCCCACTTATTGCTTCTTAATTGTTTGTTTTCAGTTTTATCTTGTTTCTTAGATAGTATATTAGATTAAGGTTCAATTTCCTCACGACCGATGGGACAATAATTTGTGTGATGCACAAATTGTTATTTCGAGTATGGATATACTTTGTGTCGCGATCAGTTTCCAAATGCTTGGCTTACTTACCTTTGGAAAATTTGTCTTATTTACCTAACATTTACGGATTTCATATAGGTAGATAATGTACTAACACGTTCCGCGTTTTTGACTCACTCGATGTGGTTCAGAAGACGTCATAACCTCGGGAATAGACCCTGTTTGACCGATCTTCTAATACAGTTACCTCCTGTCAGATACAGAAAATCTTAATTCTTCTTAAATCTTGTATACCTTCAGGAATTTGTAAGAGTAGCTGCCTCCTTGTGTGCACTTGCAAACTGTCTCTGCACTAACAAAATAATTAGTTCACTTTTTGTATATATATATATAACAAAAATATTATGCTTGAATTATTACTGTTGCCAACTCCAAAATCGTTAAATATATGGATGACGCTATTTAAAAATAACTTAGGAGGCTGTTAGAATGGGCTCCACACACGCCCAGATTCAGATTAGGTTGCGTAGCTCTCGCCATTTACATAGAAAACACATAAAGATATCAACTAATGTTACATAAGTCGATGAAATGGTGCGTGCTAAAGCTGTATAAAAATATCAGCGATAATAATTTGTTTTTTTTTCGTCTTTCAGATGGTGATCGCCTCGAATTGGATTTTCTTAAACGCATCGATGTGCCTACGTTCTAAGAGAAACCAGAAAGGCATGTAATAGTATTAATATAATTTAGATAATATAGGAATTTGTTCTGGGTGATCTTGAATGGATTTTAAATGTTGGGTATTTCGACTGTACATAGTTTTATATTAATATGTATGTGATGTGTAGTGGCAAAAAGTATAATTCAATTATTGTAATACATGCAATTATTTTACCATTTTCAAACATTAATGTGTTGCTGAATAAGGGGAGTATTATCTCATAAATATTCATTTAAAGGCCCACATATATTTGGTGAATGCAGATTTCTGTATCAATAATGTAACAGCTTCGATGAAACCGTAGATCATATGCGAGCAACTTAAACCCATAAGATGCGATACACAGATGAAACCTGCCATCTAAATTTGACATCCGTTTACAACCAAAGTTATGTTAAGATAGCGGTTTATTGTGAAGCCTTCTCTTAAAAAGAGAGCTCTTCTCTGTAAAAGCGAATCAAAATTATAACTTTTAAAGTACTCTTATTTAATTAAGTAGATCGAGGAGTAAAAAAATTGTAAACTGGTTCGTCTATTAATATGACATAAATGCCTATGGAATGTGATTTTTTTGTTCTTATTAAAATTAAATAATTTCATTTATTTATGGACAAAACACGCCGATGTTCCATACCAAAGTACATGTATAATACACGGAAATAATTAATAAAAAGTGGTACGCATCAAGTGGGTAACCAACAGTGCATCGCGCAAGGGAAATCAGGCATACTGGTATGCCATTATCATCACGTACATTGTATTATGTAGGTACTTTAAATATGTAAATGGCCTATTATGTAATCCTAAGATTTAAATTTAGTCAAGATGTCTGAAGGAATGCCATAGTAGATAATTTTAGTAGCCTATTATGTTGCCTGACCTCACACAATGTTAATTGTTTTTTCAAACAACTGATTAATTTGCTTCGACTTCTTTTGCAAATTGATCAAAGTCTCTCAGTGAAATATATTGTAGCAAATTATTTTTCTTAAATTGTTAATATGTATACAGATAACGATTAGTCGTTTTATAATTACAGTTTGAGGTTAAGGGCTTAATATGTGAGCGAAGCGATAAGGCGATGTTTGTTATAATATTTATAACACTAGTGCCAGCCGAGTGACTTTAATTTTTTATGTTTTTGTTAAGATTAAATGAGTTAAATATTTTTTGTTCTATCATTTCATGTTGTGTCTATCTATATATAGGTACCTACTATAAAAAAATATCTACACTATTAACTTAATTGCACTACCTACTATAGGTAGTTTTTTTCTAAAAGATACGTTATTTTCCTTTCTAATTTCAACATTACTTTTAAATTGGTAGCATTCTTGCTGATTTGTCAGTGCTATAGATTTTACAAGTAGGTATTTTATTTATTTTCACATATTAAACGAGTTCGTTTACCACTATTTTCCCAACTCTTTAAACGGTGTTGAAAAGTTTATTAGTACCTACGCATCTGTAGAGATAGAATATTCCGAAATATTTTTTGTGCGAATCGAGTGTTAAATGGTATTCAGTTTCGAATGTGGCGATTTGCGAGTTAGTTGCTTTAGCGCTAACTATGTAGTCAAATTATATTTCTACACTCCAATAAATCTGTATACAATTTCACATAAAATTAATACGTGTGGTCGATGTTGTCGCCATAAAACCAGTTTATAGAAATTAATTGTTTGTAATGCGTATAAAGCAAAGTAATCCGCACTTCCAAAAGTTAATAAAATTGCTGTTTTGACTTATTAACACGTAAAAGTACATGACTTTATAACGTAATATTTCACATATTTGTTATCAACTTATCACATACGGTATATTAGTACCATGACTGTCAAGTTGTGCAAGGACATATTGATTAAGTGTGAGATGTTAGAGATCAATGACCGCGTAATTTTTAAAAGTTTCGAAGTAGCGCTAAAAGGTTAATTAGGTGTCATATTATAGTCAATAACACATTTTTTATTATGTACAAACTTTATGAGGTGGAGGGTCAGTAGGTACATTAATTTAGTTCTTACAGTCCATCAAATCTAAGAGGTACCGTTTGACGTTTCATATTTTTCAAACCGAAACAACTTTGTTCATACGTACATTATTCAGTTTCGATAACCTTTTTCATAAAACCATGAATTTAGAAAGATTTCATTATTGTATCTAAAAATGTACAATTCTTAATATCTAAATGTAATTGAAAACTTTCAAACAAAGCAAAATAACACATATTTACACAGTAAATAATTTCTAATAGTTATATTCTTGACCTCATTACAAAGTTACGTAGTTAGGTCACTGCACGTAGTGTTGCGACTCTTCGGATACACTTGTATGCAAAAAAATCGTTTACATATACGAAAAATCGAATGTATTATTTACAAATTACACTTGACAACCAAACAAATATTTTTTCATGTGAATGGGATTTATCTCACATATTACGATTACATAACTAAATAGTTATGTAATCGTAAAATATGAGATAAAACCCATTCACCAAAAATACGTATTTATAAATCAAATATATTTGCTTCTTTAAAAAGTTGTCGAAAGCGATTTGTCGATTTTTGATTTTCGCGCCCAAATAAGTCGGGGTTTCTCGCGCTAACGCTGTCGAAATAGTAAATGGAGTCAGGGATAGTGTTTTTTACATTTATTTTTGTGTATGATAGTATGGGTTTGCATATTACAGAGAAATAAACAAATTTTTAACAAGCACATCCATTGATTTTACAATTACAATTTTTTCTTCTAAGTCTTATTTCTACGTCTAAAACTAATAAAAATAAGGTATGTAGAACCCATTCACAAAAATGTTGTTGCCTGATGTTATAAATTAACGACGTTACTGCGCGACCGCATAATGCACTGAATACACAGATACCCTAAAATAAATTAATTTAATTATTTTTAGGTCAATAGGCAAAATCGCAGGTGTCCAAGTCTCTACAATTTTTTTTTTCTGGCAACACTGCCAACTACAAGCGCACGCGGTCCGCTCGGTCGGTTCGGCGTCAGCAGTCTCTCGCCATCTTGGAAGCTGACTGTGCGCGTACTTGCTTTCTCGTTTGTGTTTTACAATTTGTGACTTGGCTATTACTTTTCTGGACTGATCATTCTTTATCCGTTTACCTTGGCAATATTTATACTGGACTCCGAACTAAGCAAGTGTTTATTAATAATGTCGAAAAGAGGACGTACTTTGAACAGCCAGGCTCGTGAATTGGTGGTGAAATTACACGAGTATTTTGAGCGTGAATCTCAAAATGGTGGACTTCTACTGCCAGTTACACAAGTTCGGGATCGCGTCGGTGAAGCTCTCGGTATTGGTAGCCGCACCGTTGTCAAAATATTAAGTGAAAAATATGGGCCTTCGGGGAGTGACAGTAACGTACTTCACACACCGAAAAAACGAAAAAGAAATAAACCTGTGACAGGCATCGATGAATTCGATAGTCATGCTATTAGAAACCATATATACGGGTATTTTACAAGAGGCGAATTTCCAACATTGGCAAAGTTATGTGCAACTTTAAAAGATGCCGGGCTGTATAAGGGAAGCATAGAGTCGTTGAGAACGGTAATAACAGGAATTGGCTTCAGATACAAAAAAGTTGACAAACGAAAAATTGTTATGGAGCGACATGACATAATTATGCAGCGACTAACATTCCTGCGCGAAGTTAAACAAATTATAAACTGGGATAATGTAATATTTTTGGACGAAACCTGGCTAAATTCCAACCATTCTGTGCCGAAAACATGGACTGATGATTCTGAAGCTTCGTGCTCGAAGGTGCCGATAGGAAAAGGTGGACGCCTCATAATATGCCATGCTGGGTCAGCGTCTACAGGCTTCGTGGAAAACTCTTTATTAGCTTTCCAATCCAAAAGCACTAAAGAGTATCATGAAGAAATGGACGCAGTAAGGTTCCGAGAGTGGTTCTTAAATTTATTACAGAATATCCCTCCTAACAGCACAATTATAATGGATAATGCCCCATACCACTCTGTGCAAATTGATAAAGCACCTACGTCAGCCAATAAGAAAGCAGATTTGGTGGCATGGCTGCAAAGAAAAGGAGTGGATGCCGACATGTCACTATTAAAAGCTGAATTATTACAGTTAGTGAAATTGCATAAACCACCAAAACCGACATATGTAATTGACCAATTGGCCGAAGAGCACGGGCACAAAGTCATACGACTTCCTCCGTACCATTGCCAATATAATGCCATTGAACTGATTTGGGCCCAAGTTAAAGGTAATATTTTATAATATTATAATAATAACACGAGTACTTCTAACATTTATAATTTAAACAATGGTTTTCGTCTGCTATCAAATAGTTACATTATTGTTTTACAGGTTATGCAGCAAGACACAACACAAAACCACCCTTCAGTGTCAAGAAAATGGAAGGTTTATTAAAGGAAGCATGTGCCCAAGTTACACAGGAAGATTGGAGTAAAGTAGTACAAAAAACGAAGAAAATAATAATGGACGACTTCGAAAGAGACGTACACTTTGATAATGTAATGGACAATCAACTGGTCATTAATTTAAATGACGATGATGACGAAGACGACGATACTAGTACTAGTAGTGAATAAAAAAATATCCTAAACATTTCTTTTATTTAATTATAACAATTGATTTCTTAAAATTCGGATATTATAGTAATCGATCTCTTAAAGTTCGGATATTATAGTAATCGATTTTTTCATCCCATCCCTATCATTCAATTGTCAGAACTGTCAAACGGTACTTCTTAGATTTGACGGACTGTAGTAGTAGATTTACTTTATGTGCAGGTCAATCGAGTTTATGGGTCAAATATGGATATCTTAATAGGATAATTCTCTGAGCTTTTCTTGGTACTTTTTAGATTCAAAGTACAATATGAGTACTACACGACTGCCTCTGTGGCGCGGTGGGAGTGTATCCGACTGCTACGCAAGAGGTCGTGGGTTCGATCCCCACCCAGGATAAAACTTTGTGTGATGAGCACGATGGTTTATTCTGTGTCTGGGTGTTATTTATCTATAATATGTATGTATTTAGAAATATATAAGTATGTTTATCAGTTGTCTGGTTGCCATAGTACAAGCTCTGCTTAGTTTGGGATCAGACGACGTTGTGTGAGTTGTCCCAAGATATTATTATATTATTATTATTATATAATCTACAGTTTAGCACTACCTTGCTCCGGCTGAAAGAGGCCCTATTCTGCTCAGTTGAAACCCAGTTGCTGGCTGGCAAGACAAGTTATTTAGGAATCGTTCGAATCTATTCAAACTTAGTAGTCCTACTGGAGAACTATAAGTCCACCTTAAAAAAGACTGCATTGAAAATGTTGTTACTGTGTTTTTGTGTAAAGTTGTCCGAGATAATAGGAAGCAATACTGAGAACACTTAATAGGGAGACCCGATAATGTTCAGCTCACAGGATCGGCAATACGAGAGAGATATCTTGGAATTGCAAGCGGGGTAAGGCTGGTCTAAGGCCTTAGATTCTATCAGGTTCAGTATATCTAGAAAATACTATGTATCATTAATAAAAAAAGTCACAGTTTTGGACTGACCGCCTCATTGAAAGTAGAAGCAACTATGCCGAAGGATATCCTACTGTGACCGTGAAAGATCTCTGTTCGTTTTTATTGTTTGTTGTTGCAATTTCTCATGTCCTCGATGAAGTGGCCTTCGTGGGGATATTTATATACTGACCAAAAATAAAAAAGAATAAAAACATTTAAAATGTCCGGTTTTTTACAACGATCAGGTCAAAGGCTAACCTACGTTTTTGAAATGTCATTGACATTCAAAACGGCCAGTTTTCAATATTACTAAAACAGGTGGATAAAAATGATGTAAGAATTTCCTTGGCAGGTGATTTCTTCCAATGAATATTATATAAAGGGCTCATTTATCATATATTTGGAAACTTTAATACTAATCGACTTCAACAATACATATAGCTACTTGTGGTATATATTGTACTTTATTTAATAATAATACAAATACAACAGCCCCATGCCTTTCTAAGATCGCTTAAAATGTGAAATGATTAGGACAACACCAAAATCTTTCATAAGATCGGAGTAATAACATGAATTACGGTATAAAATACATATTTTTTTTATTCTTTTTGATTTATCAATAGCTGTAGTATACTTTCAGTCATTTAACTGTGCAGTGTGAACGATTAGGTACAACACAGCCCTTTACAAAAAACAAAAACGTTAACATGAATCTAATATTCCCAAGTCACTGACACTGCTTTGTGGCGCGGTGGGAGTGTGTCCGGCTGCTACGCAAGAAGTCGTGGGTTCGATTCCCACACGGGACACCACTTTGTGTGATCCACAAATTGTTGTTCTGAGTCTGGGTGTAATTTGTGTCAGTGACTTGTATGTTTGTAAAGTCCCCAGCGACACAGGGCTTGTAACCTACAGCGGGAGTCGTCTTTTTAAAAAAAAAATGTCTTTTCAACGACCCGACCCTGTACTAAGTACTCTTGAGGGCTGTTACCTTTTAGAACTAACCGCCTGGCTTGTATTGTAACATAAATCTCTCCGAGCTGTCTTCGATGATGTCATTTTAAATTTTTTTTAAGTAAAATTAACGGCCTTAGAACTGGATTTCGTTTCAAGTATACCACATTAAGGTAACATTTTTTAAATAAGTACCTACGAGTTAATCACGATCCTTTGATTAATTTCTGATGAATATTCTAAATTCCTCTAGTTAAAACTATTCATTTTATTTATAGAGAGTTCAATGCTCTATAGGGTTTTTTTCCTTGATTTATATTGTGTAGTGGAGTTTTGGAATTAGTAACTGTATTTTATGTTAAGTCATTCACAAAACTGAGCTAGAAAAATACGTTTATACGAGATTACTTTGTTACGCTATATGGTTCCCCGTTTGATAAATCAACTACCCTCTGATTTGCGAAATAAAAAAACAAAAAGTAATTATAAAACTGTTTTCAAAAATCATATTTTAGACAACTTCGAGAATTATACTTAATGATATACTTACCGATTCACACTACGACTACACTATTGTATTGTAGTAATCAATTAGATTTACCGATATTGTTAAATACCTACATTTAGATTTAAGCGTCAACAATTAATAATAATAATAATAATAATATCTTGGTACAACTCACACAACGCCATCTGATCCCAAACTAAGCAGAGCTTGTACTATGGAAACCAGACAACTGATAAACATACTTATATATTTCTAAATACATACATATTATAGATAAATAACACCCAGACACAGAATAAACCATCGTGCTCATCACACAAAGTTTTATCCTGGGTGGGGATCGAACCCACGACCTCTTGCGTAGCAGTCGGATACACTCCCACCGCGCCACAGAGGCAGTCAATCAAATCAGTCAAATGTATTGAGATCTGACTTCTGTAGCATAAGAACAAACCTCAGTGGTTTATTTGTGCTATGATTATTTGTAAATTGTATGTTTTAATGATTCAATAATAAATTTAAAAAAAAAAGTATTTAATTTGCCCAAAAATATTTATATTCTGTTTCCAGAAGAAATTTGTACAAGACTATTCAGAATAGATACAAAGTAGGTCATAGATTTCTTCCTGCGAGATAGTAGGAGACTCTACTGAATCGGAATGTTCGATGTAACATAGTATGTAGCATCTTGCACTGCACAAAGTAGCGAGTTGCATGCCTACCCTAATCCCTTAGTCGATTTGCGAGAATCCGATCAGTTAAACTGCTGGCAATGTTCGTATGTTTTTCTTCCATACTCGGTTCCGCATGAAAAATGTTGGTTTTTCTCCAACAAAATATGGTTTCGTTTCTCAATTTTTCACCGCGAATATACTGCTGGTGCTGCAAAATTGCGCTCCTTTGCAGTTTTTATGGCGCAGCAATGTATTTAGAAGGAAAGCTTGTACACATGTTGTTTTTTGTCAAGATAATCCGCTGCTATGTCGTGTTTGTCTTGGAAAAGCGCACACAAGGGATGAAATTGTTTTAAAAGGATGTGCAATATAAATTGTGGTGTTTTCTACCGTGTATGCACAAAAATTAAATGTTTGCTGGATTTCATAGTTTGAGGGGTTTTAGTTTATTCTTACCATATTTTACACAAGGGCCCGGTGCACGCTTTTGAAACAAATACTCGCAGTTTACAAAAATAAGTATGTATTAAATAATATATTGTTGCACAAAAAGAATTATATTTTTTATCCCTGGGTATATTTACAAAACTTATGCACCAATAACTGATTTAAGCTGCATAACGTACGTTCTAAGTACACTGATTGCGAAACATTGGTTAAAAAAGTCAAAAGTCAAAATACTTTATTCCTAAATGAATAAAGGATTTTGACTTTTTACAAATGAACACATTTGAACGTCAGACAAAATTTGGAATAAAATGATTCTACATTTAATGCCAAGTTCGCAAGAGTAAAGCCGTAAGAAAAGAACTTGGCAATAAAAACTCATGGCTACTTTTTTTAAATGCCATTTTTTACAATATACTTGTATATATACAGTAAAGCCAGTACCTAAGGTGCTGCAACCATTACACCATGAAACTCACTCGAGCAATTACCATACCAGCACAAAATACATCTAGTAGTAGAGTAATCTCCGTAGTTTGTGATACCAGACTGTCGTGTCATTGACCATTTAGACAGAGTGAATTTATTGTAGCATACAATGTAGGTATAATCATAAAACCCGTTGAAAATGTGTTATCACATGGTCTTTCTCACTCTGTATCTAAATCAACATTATCTTTTTCGTTCCATTCAAATAATGAAAAGCTTAAATCCGTACGAGGGATATTAATCCAATCAAATGAAGATTATGTTCACATCCCTGACATAAGCAATAAATCAATTACAAAGATTTGTAGGGCGCTTTTTATATTTTTAATCATAATTTGTTATTCTGTAGATATTTTAATCTGTTCATGGTGTCAACAATTATTCGTAGTATAATTTAGTATTCGTTTATATCAACCCATGTGACGTCCCACTGCTGGGCACGTGTCTCCCCAGTAAAACCCACTTATTAGACAGGATGATTTTTAATATACTCATAACCTCCCACTCTTGGCTTCTTTACATTTCACCAAATAACTTCGTAATATAATTTTTGCAAAAAATATTACAAATTAACCCTTCACCACCTACCTACTTTTATCACACAACCATTTACCACACATCTGTGAGACCCCGGATTAAAATCGATATTTCTTTGTCAGAATATATCAAATGAACTATTACAAATTAACTCTTCACCACCTACCTACTTTTATCACACAACCATTTACCAAACATCTGTGAGACCCCGGATTAAAATCGATGTTTCTTTGTCAGAATATAACAAATGAACTATTACAAATGAACCCTTCACCACCTACCTACTTTTATCACACAACCATTTACCAAACATCTGTGAGACCCCGGATTAAAATCGATGTTTCTTTGTCAGGTTTTGGGCCTAAACCTCACAATAAACAATGATTTGCCCCCCTTTAAATAGTCTGTAGGTGGTTAAGGTCATAACTCCAAAAACGGTAGGTGATTAAGGGTTAATATAGGTAACTATTAAATATTTTCCAAAACTGATATTACAAAGTTATTTAGTATGTGAAGCAGCTATGTGCGGTAAGTTATTAGTATATTACAAATCACTCTTTAGATCCTGGGGGTAATTGCCATAATCGCCATGATTGGCGTGCGGGTTGGCGATCACAGTAAGGCTATAAAGTACGCAGAGGACACTACTGCCCTTCCTCCAGTGTGAAAGTTATTCGCCTAGACGACATCCACGGGAAGAGATGAGGTGGTATCTTCTATTACATGATACTTAACTTTAATTGGAGCAAACGAGTCGTAGAGTGGAGACCGCGACTTGGTAAACGTAAGGTAGGCGACCCCCAGCCAAATGGACCGACGACCTAAAGCAGGTCGCTGGAATGAATTGATTGAGGAAGGCGGAGGACCGGATGCTGTGACGTAAATTTGGAGAGGCCTATGTCCAGCAGTGGACCGATAAAGGCTGATTGATTGTTTGACTTAACTTCGAGTCGTACTCGAAAGTATTTTTGTTGTGTCTTTAAGTGACAGTGACAGCTTTAAAGTTAACGGTGTCTCCAAACTAAATGATTTTTTTTTATTAGTTAACTAGCAAAGTTGGAGATCCCACATTGCTAGCAGTCCTGTTAATCCCCCCAGCTAAACTCTTCGGCTTGTGTTAGGAGTGGGTTCACGTCGGTAGTAAAATAGAGTAATATTCGAACTCGCGACCCAATTGTGAGTCCAATGCCTTTGCCATTAGGCTACCGCCGTTTGAGTATTCAGTCGATAGATATATATGTAGATAGCATGTATTTATGAAATGTAAAAGTTTTATTTTACGTAAGTAAGCCTTTTATATGTATTCATCTAATAGGTAGCAGCACTGCACGGATGGCGTAAGTAATAAAAGTAGTATAAATCGGGTGTTAAAATTTCGTATGAGTATCGTATCGCAGCAGCTTTAGTGCCTATGTAGAAGTCTCGGTCTAAAAACTTAGACACCGAGTTAGAAAACCCGAAATCCTTTCCAAAACTCATTTTACAAAAGGAAACTTGAAACGATGTCCCATACAATAGTATGGGATGCTTTATGCCTGGTAAATATTGAGGCACAGTTAGAACTAATTGTGTTATAAAAACAGCTAGCGACTAAAGGTTCATTTCCGTGCATTGCGGCCGATCGCGAGCCTTAAGCGATAGGGGGTAAACAGGCGGTGGGATTAACCTATTTTGGCATTAGCCAGAGACAATTGGTTAAATCGTATAAATCGAACGAAGAAGAACTATCTATTCATGCGACTACTACTACGTCAGTACAGTCGTCCCAAAGTATCGAATTTACATTCGCTCATGAATATTTTCCAGTGCAAACATTTAAAGTATAAGTCTTATGACTAAACTAATGCTTATTTTTGAATGGACTCGTAACGATTAAACAGCATAAAATTGTTTTTTTCATACAACAATTTTTACTTCGTCATCATGAAGTAGGTACACATTTCAAATTATTTTTTGTTGGTTTAGATACTTTATGGTAGTGAGTATGATACGTACCTGTGTTCATATTAAAAATGAAATAGTTTTTAGACTTTTTACAAACTCAACAACACAAAAATAATATTTTCTATATCATCGTAAACGTTTCAATTAATGCAACATTTTGATAAAAAAAGTGTCACTTATCCTCGTTTTATAAAATATCTTAGTCATCTCACAAATTAGGTGCTATGTATGTTCGCAATTTACCCGAGAACTTCGAGATTAGCATACCAAAATTGGATAATTCAATTTGGTTTACATAATGCAAAAGTTACTACGTAAATTATCTATTTGTAAAAAATACAATTTTCCTCTTTAGGTAATTCACTTTAGTGTAATTTGTTTGATGTTAAATAAGAAGTGTGTAATTGCGACATAGTTTGTGACTAAAAGGATCCAAATGTTTGACTTTGAACTAGTGACGTTTGTTTGCTTTGGTCTCGTTAGTACCACTTGACGACAAGACTTTAGATGTGGTGTAATAAGCTATACTTATTATGTTAAAACGGGTTAAACGGTCTATTTATTTTTTTATTATTATATTATTTGTTTGTAATATAGACACAGGCACAGGAAGTTATAAAGAATGTCTATGAACTATGTCAAATGCCGCATTTTACAACCTGATATTTTGCTTTTTCACGGTAAAAGGGTAAATCAATATTTATTATTTGGAACGATCTTTAATCCTGTGAAAGAAACTTGATAGTTTTTTTTACAAAGCTGAAGATGAATTGAATAGTTATGTAACCGAAACTAAGACATTTTTATAAATAGTTCAATTTTAAAAAAGCTTTTGTTTTAAGATAGAGATGATACTTGATGTATGATTAAATCTCTTTAGTGTATTTTTTTTCAGAAATATGACCATTTTTCCCTTGTATAAATTAAGGCATAACGCAGAACATGACTATATAATAAAAAGGTTGTGATTAGTCATATCATTTGTAAATATAGGTACCTACATAATTTAATAGAGGTGCATATAATTATAAACTAAGATTACCAGTTAAAGTAACAAAAATAAGTAAGTACTACAAGTAAGTAAAAGTTTTTAATTTGCCTGCAGATTATAAATTGACGATGTTTGTATAACTTAGATCCCACAGTTGCCAAAGAAGAAACGCTATTTAGATTGTAGATAAATTTCAATCTATATTAAGCATAATTATTAAAAATCAATGTCTGTATGTTTGTTCTCTATGCGTTCCGAAATCATTGATAAGATTGTAATTAAACTTATGTAGAGTATTCTGGGGACGCCCGTGAGGGTTCCTGGCCAAAACTCATAGCGAAGTCTTAACATCAACTTCGTAAGTAACAATAAATTATTACTTACTAAGTTGGAGACACATTTTCAGCACTCTATAATATAAGTCGGCATATTATAAACACACAACATAATAGGTGTGTCAATCCACGTGATACATCACAGGTAAGTACTTATAATATGCCTGTAGCTTTTGATTAAATGCTCGTGGAATTTCAGAACCACGAAACAAAGTAAAGTTCGTTAACTATGCCCATGAACAATTTCGTGTTTGTAATAACATCTAATGAATATTGAATATCTGAAACTATTATGCCTGTTGTGTGTGTGTTATTATTATAATTATTTTGGAGGGGCGACAGCATACCTTCTTAGATACGTGTTATATGTGATCTGTGTGTGTGCTCGCCTCACCGACCTATAAAAGTCATAGGCAGGACACCTGTGTACAGTAGAATAGTGGTCAGTGTTGTGTTCGACGGTGATCAATATAAAAAAAAATCAGGTAGGTACTTACATTTTTTTTTTTCTTTAAACTTGAAATAATTTAAAAATTATCATAAAAAAAATGATGTTGGGTGATTTTATATGCGTATTTTATTTCGATGATTTATTACGTAAGTACATGATTTAATAATGAATACCTATAATTAAGTGCAATAGTTTTTATTACATTTTTGAAATACTTGACGTGCTACCAATACGATAAGAAAAAAAATAATTTTAATAAATATTTATCATTGAATCATATTGTGGGGTTGCTGCCATTAGGGATATGATATCCTATTAAATCATTGACTTATCATGTAATTATGACTTTATTGAAATATACTTACATATAAGGGTTAAAAACTCGGTAAAGATTTAATTTAAGATATAATTATTAATTATGCTATTGCATTACGCATGTAATTGTATATTCAATCAAGTATAATTATATCTTTATTTGTTTTTTATGTCTAAAACATAATCACTTCCTTTATTAGAAAACAATATAGGCATAAACATATAAAAAAATATTAAATTCACATTAATTAATTATAAAGAATTAAACAACATTATAAATTAAATAATAAGTGCATTCGTTTTAAAAGAGACAATAATGCATATCTTAGGACAACTCACACAACGTCATCTGATCCCAAACTAAACTGAACTAAATATCTAAATGTCAAACATTATACCTACCTAGGTCCTAGTGTATATTTTAACATTTTTAAGAATGTAAATGTAAAGCTTAATGCGCCGATAATACGTCTGAATATTTCACAACTTATAACAATATTTGTCTCAAGATCAAAGTTTCAATTACTAAATTACGAATTTTACGATTTGCTCCAAAATTGAAATAGATAATATCAGTCTACCTGTGACTACGATCGGTGCAATTCGTTTCGCAAAAATCAGTTTAAGAAAAGTACTAAGTGATTTGATCACTTCGGATATTAGGTACTTTTTACATCGGTGAAGTGTCCAACAGTTGAGGTCTATATTTTTATCTCATCTCTGGGCCACCCCCGAGGCATAAGTTATCAAATAAAAAAGTATCGCCCAAATTGGTTGGACCCAATAAAAAGTTACGCGTGAACATGGACTAATTCATACGGGTCGAATTGGGAACCTCCTCGTTTTTCGTCTTCTCTTCCTTTTTTGTTGGTTAACAAAAGGAAAAATACAATTTATTATAAATGTAAAAAATTGTGACTTTTGGACGATATACATTCAATAGTTGGTTAAATAATCTGAAGTTATATTTAGGATAATTTTTATCACGATAACTAATATTAACGCAAGGGAAATTGCGGGTGAAATATAGTCACGAATAATCCGCTGACTATAATTTTCATACTTAAATGTATGGAGGAAAAATTCGACTTGAACTAAGGTTCAAGTCGAATTTCTCCTCCATACATTTAAGTACCCCTAAGGGGGTACCGGCTTTAAGCCGTTACCAACTCCAGCACTGAGATATATACGGCAAAGTTGAATTTAGCCTCCATTTAAATCGATTTGATGGCAATCGGATAATAAAAAAAATCATATTCCTACTCCTTTATTTTTTTTTCAGATTACAATGAAGGTGTGCACAATTGTCTTCGGAGTGTTAGTAGCCTGCGTGGCGAGCCTCGCGGCTGAAACCGGTCCCCTGCTGACCGCTTTGCAGCCCCAGGATGAACCTGAAGTCAGGGAAATCGTTCTTGTAGACCCTCAAACCAGAGAGAAGAGGAGTTTACTTCTTGGTAAGTGACGACAGTAAAACCCACAGAGCACATAAGCTCTATGATTTAATATATTTACTTGAACAGCTGATAAATAGTTCTACACGGCCTGCATTTTCCTTCACTATGTTACTGAATTTTATATTTCTTTCTCTAGCTGTAGTTTTTCAAAAATGTTAAATAAAATAGTCACTTAGTTAACCGGTTTAAATTTAAGCATTTTTAAAAATACTAAATCTCACAGAAGTCCCATCACAAACCCCTTCGGCAACTATCAAATTTATATCTTTTCTCTTCACTTTGACATTTGTATAGTCCTATGATATACATAATAAAAAAAATCAAATCCCCACTTTACATATAGGGGAGGTACCCTTATATGTAGCATACTCTAGATTTTATTCTTTCACTTTGTCGGCGTAAGTAATATGTGTATCTCTGCAAAATTACAGCCTTCCAACACTGACAGTCTCTGAGCAAAGCTGGGGACGGACGAACATGACAAAACTATAAGGGTTCCGTTTTGCCAACTTGGCTACGGAACCCTAAAAAGTAGGAAAGAGTACCAGAGCAGGCTTTGCAAGGTCATAGTGGTTAATATCTAATGTTAATAATACCTGAACATTCCCATTTAGCACCTAAGTGTAATACGTGATCACGTAAAGTAAATAACTAAATTAGCAATTCTGAAGTAAGTAGTAAGACAATTTATCTCTAAACCAACTGTTAACTAGATAGACTGAAACCGACCGCCTTAAATGTGAAGCGGCGGTAGCCTAGTGGACTCGCAACCGTGAGGTCGCAGGATCGAATCTCACCCATTATACTACCCACTCCTCACACAAGCAATTTAGTTTAGCTGCAGGGGTTAACAAGATTGCTAGGAAAGAGCGACCCATAGTTTTAGTTATTTAAAAAAAAAAACGGACAACTGCGAGTCGGACTCACCCACCGAGGGTTCCGTACATATTATAAATAATTCAGAAATCGAGTGTCGCAGTTTTAAAATAAACGATTGTTTCTTTTTTTACGTTAACTTAGAAGTTTGATTTTATCACATCTTAAAATTACTGTACACCTAAATAAATAGTTTTACTTTCAACTCGATACCTTCACGCGTTCCCGAGATGAAGTTCGAAGATTGACAGACAGACGGACGGATAGACGGACAACTAAGTGATCTTGTAAGGGCTTTTTCCATTTGAGGTACGAAACCCTAAAAAGGAAAAAATGGGAGTCCAAATAGAGCAAGTAACTACACGACCTAATATGAAATAGGGTCCCAGGTTTTAAAATAAATAATAAATAATTGATAGATAAATTACTGCAAATTATTCAAAATACACGCACGCGTTTTTGTTTAGTCATTCCACCAATGCTCGTAACACACGTTGACAATTAAAATTGAAACACTTTGATTAAATCTGCATTTAATTAATATTAATGTATTTTAATGAAGCTAATTGCTTTATTAAAACATATTAATTAATATTATAAATAATGAATATAAAAGTAACAATGCTGATTAATTTTGTAGCCAACGTCGTAAATCTTCATCTTTATTCATAATTATCTCTATTATTATAAAATAATTCTTCTTAAATTACGTTGTTTAAATTGAACAAGAATTATTTCTGAGAACCTGGATTTTGCAAACATTAGTACTTAGATATTATATTAGGCCTTATTACAATTTCCACAGTAATCCTGTTATTAACGTTGATAAAGATTGAACATGTACCCAATTATAGTATTATATTATCTGTGCCAATACCTAGTGAAAAGTATTCGATAAATATTTAAAATTGGTTGGCATAACAAGTACTTCAAGACTATCAAATCTTTATTTTTTCATTAAAAAGCAGACGAGTTTTTACCCGAACTATCAGATTAAGTAGCCATTCATGAAGGTTATAATTGAATAGGCGGTAAATTATCGTGCTGAAGGAGTCAAGCAATAGCTGATATATAAAAATGATAATAAATTTAGTACGAATAAAAAGCTACCTATGATCGCGTGTATGAACAAAAACACAAGAAACAACACACGGGTAAAACCGGGTATTTAGAGCAACAACAACTCTAGTTCACGTCGTTCCAATAATACGTTAAAAACCAGTTAAGGCACAAAAGATTTATAGGTACCGTGTCGGTCGAAATCCTAGGTGGGTAGGTACGAGTGCATTTTCGTGTCAAGTTTGATTAAAATCATCTTCTCGATTTCAGTACAATTAAATGTTTTTCTCCACGCAAAACGGATGTACATAATCTGATAATGTTTATAGTGCACGCAATAAGTACATACAAGGGATAACCTAGATTCGATTACGATTATGTACCCAAGGGTATATTGACTTGAACTTGTTTTTTTTAAGTTTGGAGTGGATGCAAGTTAATTGCAGACCGGAAATATTTAAAAGGTCGTATTCAATAATCACTCGGACAATCATTTATGATTGCAGGTACAATGTTATTTTATGTATAGTCGACAGGTGTATTTTCGTTCATAATTCCAGGCGAAAACCTGGCAAGTGCATATCAGGGCACGCATAATGTAGGAGTTCGTAGTCTCCGACTAAGATATGTCATGTCTCTGCGTATTTTGAAGCCCTTCTGCGATCGCCAACCCGCTTGCAAAACGTGGCGATTATAGCAATTACTTTCAGGATCTACAATAAACAGGTTCTACTAGGGAGACCCGTGCCCAGCAATGGGACATTATATGGGTTTTTATGATGCATAGTTCACAGCTGTAGTGAAAATTCATTATCCAAATCCTAGTTAGCGCTCTAGGGGTTATTGAAACAGTGCTAACTGTCTTGCTTGTGCTAGTATATAAAAATATTTTCAGAATTTAAAAATATTCGCACTATTTAACCAAGGAATAAAACAGACACATTCTTATAGAAATATATGGGAGTATGCAGTAGAATACTCGGATATAATTGGATTAACGATGACATAGTGTGGACCCGAACTTGTCGGCTATACTTCTATACGGTAGCACACTTATCTTACCTGGTACCCTACTAGCCTCTTAAAGTCAGGGAGAGATTTGTTACATCCTTACACTTCCGAGTGAAATATTGCAATGCCAAGAATAGGGTTAAAACCCCTCCTGTAGCCCGTGTGATTAGAGTTTTACATGAAGAACTTGCAAGGAGATTATGGGGGTGATATGTCTTGTTTGGGATTATGTTTAAGTTTGGAAATAGATGCGACATGAAAGCCATCTTTAGATACTAATATTATCTACATTTATAGTCGTAGAGTTTGTGCGTACGATGTAATCTTCTAAATTAATATTCTGATTTTGATAGAAGTAGCTTCATGCATCATTGCCAGTTTCAATTTCAGACACTAATGTCTATAAAGTATATAAAGAGAAAAGAAACAGTGATATTTGAATATTGAGCCTATTAATAAAATAAATTATAGTTGATAAAATTAATTTAATTACACTATTTTTAGTATAAAACAATATGGAAAATCCCAAAGAAACCTGTTGTATGTAATATCGCTATCTTGTTTGACTGATTTGTTTAACAGTTAATCACTATAATGAGTAATAGATATGTATGTATATACCTAAGAATAATATATGTATCTATATAAATTATAATCACACTAATATTATAAAGGCGAAAGTTTGTGAGTATGTGAGTGTGTATGTTTGTTACTTCTTTACGTCTAAACGGCTGGAGCGATTTTAATAAAATTTGATATGGAGTTAGCTGACACCCTGGATTAACACATAGGCTAATAAACCGCGGGTAACACCGCGGTGCACAGCTAGTATAAAATAATATAAGGAACACGTAATTGGCTGATATATCAAACGGACAGTTAAATGACGTAGATATTCAAAAAGAACGGATTTTTAAAAATTCAACCCATTCGAATCCGTTATTGACTGAATATCAAAACACGAACTGTTAAATAACGTAGATATTCACTAAGAACGGATTTTCAGAAATTTAACCTGTTATAATATTCAATAAATCTACATTTAGAAAAGGAACCCATAATTGACTGATATATCAAAATACAGACAGTTAAAATGACGTAGATATTTACAAAGACCGAATTTTGGGAAATTTAAGTAGATAGGTAAACTAAGGTATTAGCACAAAACCATATGAGAGCAGGAATTCATGGATTACTAAATATTTATACTCAGACATATTTAGTAATCTATAAATTCTTGCTGTCATGGGAAGAAACGCAATAATAATGTCTCAAAAATATTATATAGGATCCTACTTATTTTTAAATTTTCCATTAGTGACTCAATCTGAGTATAATATAATATTGCATTCAGTACTCATAAACATATTCAAGAGAATAAGTTTATGAATACATTTTACCTTTTATAATTTGTGCGGTTTTTTGTCACAGACTGGTGGCCGATAACCGCAGTCCGGTCGAAATGTGACTGATGAGGTCACAAAAAAAAAGTGCAGACATATTTCATAAAATCCATTAACAACGTACAAATTAAATGATACTGCGGCAGACGCTACTTCAAACATAATTAGAGTTCAATTAACGTGTGTTATTTAAAAATAATGTCTTATCTTCATATTCTAATAAAATATTTCATTTTAAATTGCAATTTATAAAAGCTTTATCAATTTAGATATTTCATTTTTAATTTTAAAACTTAAATGTAATTTTTGAAATGTAAAAGTTTTATCAAATGAAGTTATCATTTTAGACTTAAAAGCATTGTATATTAAAGACAAAGATTTATGATATTCACTCGCTCAGCGACACCCTCACCATTCTAAGAAGAGTCAAGGTTCCCTAAACCACCACCGCCACTGAATGGAATTATTAGAAGTCAGTGAACTATAAGTGTATATTTCTTCCGTGTAAACAGCGTTTAGTCAGTCAATAATCGCTCAACTTATGAAATTCCCCGTAGAATATTACGCGTCGAGCATATTTGTAGGGTTGCTGTCGCTCAGTGAGAAATTGATACTGCGTAACAAATACGTCATGTCGATCCCCGGAGACCTCGCTTTCTAGCCCTGGAGATTGATGATATAACTATAGGAAGCAGGAACGTTAGATACGAGTATATTACTCAATTGACTCAACATACTTACTTAATACTAAATAATCTATAGATAGGTATTTAACTAATAAAACATGGAACGATTTCATTTTCAACATAAAAGCACACGAAACATTTTTAACTAAGTTTAACTAAGTTTTGTTTTTGTCATTTTTTTAGTTTTATTTTTTATTTAATTACTTTAACATTTATATTTTTATTCGTTTGTAATTGTATTAATTGACTTTCACATGTTTAATTGGTTATTTTGACGTATGAATGTAATTTGGTATATCAAGCTATTTTGTGATTGTTTTAATTTTATAATTTATTATAAACCTACTACTAACCTCAATTTTGTACGCCAATCTCTGGCAGAACATAGTGAATCCTTATAACACTAACAAGAACTGTACTGTACCTATGCTCACAAATAAAATGAAAAATCTAGTTTAAATTTAAATCTAGTTTGAAGCAGAAAACTATATTTACGGGTTTTCCTGAAATTTTAATAATCTTACTTAGTGAAAAATACACACATTTTTTTTCGGTGACACTTAAATCTAATTCTAGGTACATGTTGCATTAGAATACTAATTTGGGAATTCCATAGGAAAATTTTCATAGAAACGTAATGATATACATTGTAAACAAGCTAGTAGAATGTAGTACCTACCTATTATAATAAAAGGTACAAATAATTTTATCTATTTAACCTTGAACTTTTATCTTTACTGTTTTACTTAATTTTATTAAGTCGCTTAGAAACAGGATATATACCTACAAAAATCATAAAAATGTTAATTTCTCAGGGTAGGTATAAATTATAAGAGGAAGTAGGTACGTACCTACAAAAATTAAAGCTCCTATAAAAATCCGCCTAGAGCTCGGTTAGGGTAGGTGGCAAC
The DNA here is from genome assembly GCA_945859575.2 of Herminia tarsipennalis. Taxonomy (NCBI): domain Eukaryota; kingdom Metazoa; phylum Arthropoda; class Insecta; order Lepidoptera; family Erebidae; genus Herminia; species Herminia tarsipennalis. The sequence continues at coordinate 12,215,680 of OX243836.2, read as the reverse complement.
ACCCGTAAATGCTTATATCCTGGACAATTCATTTTTATGAACAATTAGTTGCGCTGTCTATTTAATAATCTAATTCTTATTTCACATAAATGTTATACCAAGTAGCAACTTCATTTTGATCAGTACTAAGTTTAAAAGAAATAAATATGTAGAAAGCGTCAAGATAAACTAACTTTCACCCCTTATTTTACGCCCCCCTACAAATGTGTTTAAATAGAAGTGGAAAAATAGTGTGCTCTAAAAACTCCTTCAAATATTTTTTGAAAACCTAGAGTACCTACTCCCGGTAGGGAGTACTCTAGGTTTTCAAAAAATATTTCATATTTATATATTTTTTTTAAAGAGACGACTACCGCAGTAGGCTACTAGCCCTGTGTCGCAGGAGACTTTATAAACATACAAGTCACGGACACAAAGTACACCCAGTCTCGGAACAACAATTTGTGGATCACACAAAATGGTGTCCCGTGTGGGAATCGAACCCACCGCGCCACAGAGGCAGTATGTATATTTGTGTGCTTCCAGTGGTTTACATTGTGCGTTTGTCCATTCAGTGAGTCAGTCAGCCACTTAGTTTTGACTTGCGTCAATGATCCCAAGATTGTATTTTCTGAATAATAATATAGAACGTGCGGGAACGTTTTAGATTCAACAGCCTTAAAGCGGTCCTTTGTTTAAAGCATCTTATTTTATTCACCTAGTTGAGTCCAACATTGAATTAGTAAACATTATTTCCTATCTCCTTTAAAAAACATCGGCATTTATAATTAACAAACTAAAGCTGAAATTAACTTAATTACTAATTAAAATGAGAATGAATATGTAGAAGTAACTATGAATAGCATTGGAAATAAATAAACCATCAACACATTTGTGAATTCAGATTAATTTGGCTAGTTTTACAAGTCCATATAAACCCAATATATAAAATGAATTGCGCTTGAAACGAACGAGAAATAAATTGGCATTTACATAAATTAATGTTATGATTTAGTTATTTTCAGACCACTATTTACAATTTTATCTAATTGATAAGTAGGTTTACAAATGCAGCTATCGTTCGATGAATAATTCAATCATGTCATGGATAGATTATGGATTTATGAATGTGAATGATTCAAACTATTTTCATGGTTTCAAATAAAGTAGTATCGAATTTAACTCGTGTAAGTAATGTGCAGAAATACAGACCTTCTATCTGACTCAGAGGTAGAAGGATTATAATCATTGACGTATAGATCAGGACTGCGCCATTCCTTTGAATTAAAAAGTAAAAATTGACTGCAAAGCATGAAAGAGAGAAAAACCTCGTTATGGTGCAGTCCTGTTCTCTAAAGGTTCATTTCCGTGCATCGCGGCCGATCGCGAGTCGCGCGCGGCTTACGACAAGCGACTGACACGCGCGGCCGATGCGGCAATACTCAGAGTATAAGAATGTATGGTGCCGTTTCCGAGGTAAGCGACAGACGCGCGCGGCCGACGACTGTCGTAAGCTACGCGCGCACTGTGAATATTGTCGCATCGGCCGCGCGCGTCAGACGCTTGTCGTAAGCCGCTCGCGGCTCGCGATCGGCCGCGATGCACGGAAATGAACCTTAAGTCAATGACTGTAATATACTTCTAGCTTTTGTTTGTAATGTGAAGTATATATTATGTGATTAATTAGAATAGTTATATAAATATAATAGAATAGTTGACGAAAGGAGACAGGGGATCATAGCATGAAGTTCTTTTGAGCATTCTTCAAAACCGATAAGCAGGGTGCGTTACGCCGATGTTGCATGCTATGGAGTTTTTTTCGGTCAACACTCGTCGTTTATAAGCCTAATGGCTTTGCGTTGCATTGCGTGTAGCGAGGCCGGTTGGTACTTAGCTGAGCCATTCCACATCTATATAGTTAGAGCCGTAATCCATCACATAGACTTACTTTGGAATAGGAGAATGTGGCGACGATTTTTTGTTACTAGGTCGTGGTGGTTTCCACACGACATTTAATTTCTAAATAAATTATAAATATACCTACATAAGTGGGTTTCCTTGTGGATTACCCATTCGTCATCAATAATGTTAGGCTATCTTAAGCTACCATCACGATCTTTAGAAATGTTGTTTGCTGTACGTCAAGACCTGTTTCTTGACATACGGCAAACAACATTAAAGAAGTTACATACAGTGGGTGTATAAAAATAGTTCATTAATTTGCTTAAAAAAAAAAGAAAATAAAATAACGGTTTACCTGTTAAATTGCGTCAAGAGGATTAGCCCCTTCTCCATTAAAAGTGCATTATACGAACTTCATGCTTTCACGACTTCATAAAAAGGAAAAGTTAACTAGAAAATGTTCCTAATAATAATTAATTATGTCTGACCTTTTTGATTGTCGTCCATGTGGAATAAATAAGTATTTGTTCAATGTGAAGGATCTTCAACTTTTTTCCCCAAAATTATTTACCTACGTCCCGACGTTCCCGAGATTATTAACCGGAACTAACAGTCAACTTTACTTGGCAAATAAATATCTATCAATCAATCAGCCTGTATCGGTGCACTGCTGGACGTAGGCCTCTCCTAATCTACGCCACAACAAACACTGTTATTTTGACACATTTATTTCTTCAATTACAGGCGCTGGAGTCCTTGGTGCTGGAGCTCTCGGTCTTGGCGCTGCTGGTCTTATTGGAGCCGGTCTGATCGGTGCTAAAGCTGGTTTAGTCGGCGGTGTCCTGGTTGGCAAGGCCCTCGGCAGAAGTTACGGAGGTGGCTACGGAGGTAGCTACGGAGGCGGCTACGGTTACGGAGGCGGTTACGGCTACGGAGGTTATGGAGGTTATAGAGGCTACCGTGGCTACGGAGGGTATAGGTATTACTGAGTATGTATTTTATTGTATACTTGAGAGCTAAGCTTTGGCACATGAATGTATGTGTTTCGTAACAGACATTTGACGGTTCTGTATGAAACGCAAGCTTGAACACGGGTGAACATTCTACAATGTTAAAGCAACAGTAGATCAGGTATTACAAACTACATACATTTTATTACACTTTATTTTTACAATTAAGATTTAATATTCATTTAAATTCACAGTATGAAAAGAAAAAATAATAAGATTGGTACGACCACCACAAAAAATTACAAAAGTATTCTTTTTTTAACATTCTACTTTTATGAAACTCTTTTCTACACCTATGTAAATCTTGGTCAATCAATCATTAGCCCAATTTGGTCCACTGTTTGACTTAATCCTCTTCCAATTTGCGGCACCATAACCTAGTCCTACATCTCCCATATGCAGTCACACTCAGTGATTTTCTTTGGGTGATAGGTCTACATGGCTGCGGGTCTAACTGGGGGAATCTTGCTATGATATATCTTTTGACCAGGATTTTCAAATACACTATCATGAATACTTACATGGGTGAAGGTAAACTCACACCCCCTTATTAGTAACAGTATTTAACTACTTATCAAATGTTTTGTCTTCTTCTGTTCTATTGAAAATAAGGTTTATTTTCACCTGGGTGAACAAAGTGCACATAACTTGTATTCTTATTTCATCTTGCAATCATTGCAACCAGGTGATATCACCAGTGTTAGTTCACTGTATTTTGGCAATTTATCATTGATACTGGTGCCTCATCAGACTAGAATGTGAATGAATAAAGTCTACAAGAATGTTTAGAAAAGTCGCGTCCATTCACCTGAGAGATATAATTCTAAAGTGGACAAAGGAGAGAACCTATATTCATTCACTCAATTCACCTGGGTGCAATGATTCCGAGGACACTAGTTATGTCCACTTTGTTCACCTAGGTGATATCATCCAGGTGAACAAAGTAGAGTAAACCTATAAAAAACAAAGACACAACATTCGGTTGAATAAGGGGGTATACCTATAAGTTTCACGCGCTCTTTGCTCTTCTGTTAATCCATTTTCTATTATTTTCGTAATTATTAAGGAATTGTTTAATTTTCAGGCCAACGTATTACGTTCAAGACCCCTACTGTTAAACCAGCCGACTGAAAAGCTTTAGATAGTGCAATAAGATTTATTTAAGATGATTTTGAATGGAGTGTATTTATACAGAACAGAAATATAAACTTAAAAAAACTTATTATCTATTTTATTTAAACCGAAATTAAATAGCAGTTCTAGTTGAGAAACAATGTAATTTACATTATTTGTAATATTAATTAGAAACTTTCCAAGTACCTACTGAAACTCAAATAACAGTATTTTGAAGACAGTTTAACTCATTTTGTATTGATGATAACATTATCCCTAGATTATAGACTGGATTAGCACATAGCCTAGTTTTATCCCGAATAAATGTAAAATTGTCACGTTAACGACACGTAGATATACATAGTAATACTATGAGAGCTATTGCATGCTACGTGGTGTAAGTAGGTACCTACATACTATGTACTTACATTAAAAATTGTAAGCCTTTTAATAAGTGAATGTTATGACTCATTCTAAAAATAGAATGAAAGAAATGATTGACTTTATTTTACGTGATAACGTCATAGGAAAACCTTGGTGACAATGTGATAAACATTTCGCTGTTGCTTAGAAACTATGACTGTGACAGCTTTAGTGGGACATGCACGCGCATGCGCCCGATGGTCACAATAGACTATCAGCAGGCGGAACATGACGGACCGTGACTGTGACACTTTTTCGTGCGTGCATCATTGCGGTCATCGATTGTCACGTTAACAAAAATAAAATATTCGCTATGCTACATCGGACGAGCTGATTATGACACTTGGATCCCTTTTCTAATGTGATCGTTTTCGATACTTTATCGGGTCAATTTATTACTTTAAAATACCCTTAGAATGTTAATCGTTATTAAAGATATTTCTTGTATAATCTCAATTGATTCGAGCATGCGTCGCCGTGCTGGCTGGAGCGGTGCCCGTCGATACAGCATTAAAGAAGATAGATGGCAGCTGCCCACGCCATCGCCTCTTTAATCTCACCTATAGAAGAGATATACGGGTTTACGCTCTAATACTGGCGGGTTATATTATGCTAGCTGACCCGTGCAACTTCGTCTGCGTGATTTCCCCCGTTTTTGCAACATTTCTCATTGATGCTCAGCTTCCAATCATAGCATGATGTTATGTAGTCTATAGCTTTCCTCGATAAATAGGCTATCCAACACTAGAAGTTTTCAATTCGAACTAGTAGTTCCTGAGATTATCGCGTTCAAACAAACAAACAAACTCTTTAGCTTTATAATATTCGTATAGATAGAGAAGGGTAAAATTTAGGGAATGATTAGAAACTACAAAGAATCTGAAAAACATATTCAAATTTCTTTATTCACTTAGGAAACCAAATACTTGTGATAATCACTTGTGTGTCCATGGACAGTGAGCAGTGGTAATCACTTATCATCAGGAGAGCTGCTTGTTCTTTTGCCTCTAATGCCAAGTTCGCTAATCAATAGGTAAAGGGAAAGAACAATGCAACGCAAAAAAACGCAGTATTAATACACGCGGACACTGTTTTTTAATATATGATAATATTTGAAACACTAAAACTACAACATGTGCTTAAATATTGGCAATGCTAATGAATAAATAATTTAACAGTTATGCAAGTCCTATGAGTACTTGCCTACCATCGATTTTTCATATTCTTTACTTTTCCTTTTCGAGATCCTATGATCATGATCAGTGATTTTAATCTAAATTAAATGTGTAGCGTGTTGGATTGACGGATTCAATAATTTAAGGACATTTAAGGTATTTAAGGTTCATTTCCGAGCATCGCGGCCGATCGCGATGCACGGAAATGAACCTTTAAGGACATTGTACAACTAGTTAAATCAAGATGTATTAAACTATTGCTATCTGCGACCTTGATCAGATCACGATCTGGAATGAGCGTGTAATGGCTGCCTTAATAAGTACGTAAGTAGTTTTTGTATTCAATTAGAATCTCTGAAACTACTGGGCTAAGTATTGACTTAGCCCAGTAGTTTCAGAGATACTTCTATACTAAATCTTTACACATTGGTGTAAAGATTTTATTAGGTACATATTGTCTCGATAGTTAAAGAGCGTACGCGACATTTTTATCAGAATAAACAACAAACTCGTGCGGAACAACTGTCTTTTAGTAAACTTGGGCAGCGACAAGAAGAGACAGACCAGTAGCCTATTGAGGTTAGCAGCACCATCTTATCACAGAATAGCGTACAGAACGAAAGCTTCATACAAAACGTTCTTGACGCACGCACACATAGATATCGTCACAGACGCGGAAAATCGGAACAAGACGGAGCAGAGACAAAGTGAGAGCCAAGCTTACGCGTTGCGGATGCTCGTTGGGTGCACGCGTGTGAGTGTAGGTATAAAAGTCATGGTACATACAAGAGTGAACCGTCTATACTCTTTTTATTTTGTGGTATTATCGTACAGATCGAAACGTAGATACTTCTACGGGACCACAATTGCTCGTTATAAAACTTGCTTCAGCTAAACCGATGAATCTTAGCTAAGGCCACAGATCTGTGCCTCTACCTAGACCTAGACAATACCGTCCGAGTTGTACCTACAGCTCGTTACTAGTCTACCACTCCCATCTAGAACATACCTATATATCCAAATATATGCATAATATATGCGAACATCTAATTGAGCGAGTCTAGCTCTAAAAGCATCGTCCCATTAAGAACGTGCCGGCATTCAAAGACATAATGACTAGCAATACAGCATTCAATGAAGATGTTTCGCATTTCGTTGCAAAGGTCATAAACCAGAATAAGTAATGGTGTATAACAATGAGAGAGGTCTATATCGCTCTGGAACAGATCTGCAGACGGAGGCAACAATGACGTAGATTAATTACAGCTCAATAATGACGGTACAATCTTATCTTGCGCCATTGATGGAATAGATTATGAGAGCCGTTTGGTTCTAAGCGCCTCGTCATGAGCTGGACGATTCTGAAACGTTCATTACGATTTTATTGTATACTAGCGGACGCCTCGTGGTTTCACCCGTGTAGTTCCTGTTCCCGTGGGAATACAGGGATAAAAAAGCCTATGTCACCCGGGGTTAGTGTAGCTTACATATACATACATATCAACCCATAAGATGGCCCACTGCTGGGCACGGGTCTCCCCAGTAGAACCTACTAGTATGTAGATCCTGGGGGTAATTGCCATAATCGCCACGCTTGGCGAGCGGGTTGGCGATCGCAGTAGGGCTTTAAGTACGCAGAGGACGCTGCTGCCCGTCCTCCGGGGTGAAATCCCTTAGTCGCCTTGACGACACCCACGGGTAGAGATGGGGTGGTACTATTCTTAAGCCGGCACCACACGGCAATAGTGTAGCTTCCCAACGGTGAAAGAATTTTTGAAATCGGTCCAGTAGTTTTTGAGTTTATTAATTACAAACATACACACACACAAAAATACAAATCTTTCCTCTTTATAATATTAGTATAGAAATGTAAAAAAAAAACGTAAATTGATTAAACAAATATTTTAGTAGGTAGGTTAGACTAATTTATTAAGGGTTCTATATTCAGAACAAATTAATTATTATTTAAAAGGAACACATGTAATAGAAGAGCTAATTACTTGACCAATACCATTAATGGTCATCCCGATACCACCTTCATAGAATGTAATAAGAATGTTTGTTGCTCTTTTACCTGAAAATACTGAAATCAACAAAATCGATGAAAGTTTATCTACAGTAATGTAGTTGTAGGTATACATCAGCATAGCACATACAGGCTGTACAATTTAAACATAACGCGTTAGAAGCCGCGGGAAAAACTAGTACATTTTTACAGTAACATGAAAAGTGAATCCTAAATATTTGTTTCAGAATAACGCTCTACACGCGATATTGATATCCAAGCAGTTTTGTTTGCTATTGTGCTCAATATGACAACAATAGTTTCTACATCTTCAGCGAAAACGGGTTATTTATTATCAGAATATTATGATTTAAGGAGATATGGTGATACTGTGAAAGTAGTTTGGTAATATTTTTCTGTTCCGAACTTCTGACATGCTATGAATTATTATGTCACAAGTTTTCGCTATATTTAATGAGTCATTATTTGTATTCAGGCTCTGTTCTCTTGCTGATTAAGTATGAAACGAGAAGTATATATAAGATTTTAGATTAGATTCACGGGTCAGGAAATCACAAATTGACCTATACCTACTGATTCATAAAAATATTCGAAGTAGTAGGTTTACTTCTGTAACATACGGGCTTTTGCCCGAGACTTTGTAGGCGTAAATCTTAAAAGCAGCATAAATTATGGCAAACAGAATTTTAGAGAAAATTTATTGGTTAAATGTTACCAAAAATTAGCTAAATAAAAATACCCTAAAAAATATTTATTATTTTTTCATTCGTTTATTTATGAATGAAATAGTTATTAATAAAAATAAGGATGATTTAAAAAGTTCTATGTCAAAATAATCCAATCGAATTTTGGATTTGTTCCTGATTCGTCATATTCCAAATTGGTCATCTTCCAAACACGACACTTTCCAAACTAGTCATATTCCAAACTATAAATTAGATTCGTCATCTTCCAAACTTGTCATTGTACAGTCAAACTGAATTTTAATAAAAACCAAAGTAACAATAATGTAAGTAACTAAATTTATTTCTTGTTAAAACATTTTTTAAGATTTAAAATATACCTATTTATGTTAAAAGCAAACACACTTTCTTTGCAATAAAATAACCAAGTATTCTCCTTAGAGAAAATAAATCATTAATAAAATTATACTTCACATAGCCTACTCAGACACTCCACAACAGTTATTTTTTTATCTACAAAATCCTGTACTATCTCCTTTTCTTTTGTAAATTTATTTAATTCTGTAGTTCGTCGGCGCGGCGGTGCGTTTGGTTGGAATGTAAAAAAAAATTTTTTATTCTTATATCCTGGTGTAGTGCTTCTTCTCTCATCTTTTTTACAAATAAATACAATGAACCTTTTTTCTTTAATCTATGGTTAATTCTGTTGTTCCAACCTTCTACGGCATTATTTGTGCGGAAATTATCTTCATCAACACAAAATAAATTGCTAGTGATCTTTTGCATCCAAAAATTTACAAAATAATTATGAAATAACCTTATCTCGTTTGAATCTGAGGCAGAGTGAGATATTTCTAAGTATGCCTCCGGTACGTATTGTTTAGGTAACAAAGCTAGTTTTGCACATAATTTTGTATAAAATCTGCCTTCTTCAGTAGCGAATGCTCCACAATCCTTAGATTTTTTCCATAAGGCTTTTTGGTAATGGAAATAACATCCTGTTACTGTTGCGTTCGGAAATACAGATAAAAAACCGTTTATACCAGCTAACTTAAAGTCACACTTAAACTTGGTGATATTTAAACCAAACCTTTCTTTTAGAAGGAAAAATAAACGCCGATAAATCTCTTCACTTTTGCTTGGTAAAAGCGCATAAACGAGTGGTACAAAATATGAATTTATAACACTTGACTCCAAATTTGCATGAAGACTATAGAGTTGGTTAAAAGGGGGTGGCGCAACCTTAAATGTACCATCAGCGTAATAATGTTCAGTCTTTGATAGAAAGTCCAAAGCAGTGGGCGATGAAAATATTAAAATTTTATCGTCAAGTCCGTCACTACAAATTAAAAAATCTTTGGATAGCTGTTCTGGGATCAAAACATCGCTTACTTTATCATATGTGCATTTTCGCACATTAAGAAATCTGTTTCTGACATTGTATAAAGTACTTTTTTTATTTTTCCATATCGGTAGCTCCGACAGAGAAGATTCTCCATTAAGTTCTATAAAATCTTGTTCAATTTTCTCGAATATTTTTGGTATAGGTGCGAAATTATTGGTGACTGCCAATTTCATATTATCAAAGCATTTGTCAGCCTCTAACTTCATAAACTCCGGATTACATACATGGTTAGGCTGCCTCATGACGACATTATTATCATTTACAGTAATGGAAGTTGCACACTCACCCCTTTTTGTACATCTCCATGTAACAGTACCATTTTTATTTTTTTTGTGTAGACTGTATTTGTATCCAGAATACAAAAGTAACTTTTTCCCTCTTTCACTTGCGATAAAATGCATTTCTTCGTGCGTACTATTATTAGAAGCCATCTTTTTATTTCATTAAAATTATATTCACTCAATATAAATAATAAAGTGACAATGACATTAACTTCATGATAGACAAGTAACACTCATATAAATAGGTTCTTATCATAAAATTTACCACAAAGGATTTATTGAATTAATTTGTGCAGGCAAATGTACATTGTATGACAAATTTGGAAGATGACGAATCTAATATATGACTAGTTTGGAATATGACTAGTTTGGAAAGTGTCGTGTTTGGAAGATGACCAATTTGGAATATGACGAATCAGGAACAAATCGAATTTTGTACCAGGGGAGATATACACACGTCTTTCACTACTGAATTTTGATAAAAATAATATACTATAACTATGTAACAATAATGCAACCAGCTATGGCACCATGGTAGGTGCAATACTGATAACATACCCTACCCGGTGCTGAAATTTGACCACAACTTTCTGTATAAACACACCGCACTGTGTCAACCAGGTTGCAAAGTGTTGAATTACCAGCCGTGGTTACCCAAAGCATTTCAGACCGAATGTACGATCCACATTGTACAATTCGTTAAAAAAATTGAAAGATGTCATGTATGATAGGAGCTATGTACGATTTTTAGAACTTAAACAAATGTTTTCCATTTATTTATTTATTTGTTAATAGCGCCTAACTTTTGACCTACTTGACATATTTTTACATTTTGTGTGTGTTATGTTGTTTTTAACAGGATCTCTGTAACGAAACAATATTGAACGATTGATTTAATATCAAGCCACGACCAGACAAACAACATCTACTTATATAATTCTAAATACCTAAATTCTTTAATATCTATAAATATAAAGCAAAGTCACAAACAAGGGATGGACCGATTTTCAACATTTTTGAGTACGCAGACACAGAATTAACAACCGTGATCATCACACATATTTATGCTTGATGACAATCGAGCCCACAACACCCATTATTATTATTATATTATTATAATATATAAACATTTGCTAGTTAAAACGCTCTTAAAACGTCTGCTAATTTATTTATTTTTTATTTCAAATTATGTAGTAACACACTAGTGTATACTGTGTTATTTTTATGAAATAAACCTCCAATGGAGTCTCTGTACTACAGGTAGTATAGTTTAATTAAATAACCTAGCTTGGAATACAACACTTTGTACGCACTCCACCCTTATTTATAATTAACAAATAAATTAACAGACATTTTAAAAGCATTTAAACTATCGCGCTTCTATTTAATTTTGAAAATAAAATGTTAATAAAACGTCTGCTATTTTATTTGTTTACTATGAATAAATTACGATAAATAATAATAATAATAATTATTTATTATAAAAAGGGTGTACGACATTAGCGGAACTAACACCTAAACAGGCTAGGCGATATACCACAATATCTTCACACTACTATATTTGATATCATTAATAATTGTTGGCTCAGTAATTTCAATGAGATGTTCATGAACTTTTTAAAATAACTTTAAGACTTTACACTTACCTATCTTACACAAAACCCTTTTATTTGTTTTGTTTAATGTTATTTCATACCGTTTTCAAAGGTTTTTTAAATTTCTGATTTAGCCTCCAATAAATGACCCCAGGAAAGGTGGATTTATGCAAAACGTCTGGCAGGAGCTGGATATGCGAGAAGCCGAAGATAGAACAAAGTGGCGTGCAATTGGAGAGGCCTATGTCCAGTATTGGACGTAGGCCTCTCCAATTGCGATATGATGACGATTTATGTTCAAAATTCGAACTTCTTATTATTTTTCCTGCAATATATAGGTTAAGAACTATCTATCCATTTTTTTTCAAAATATTAAGCTCAGTAGCTTCGGAGATAAGGGCCAGGTGGGGAAATGGCTATTTTCATGGATTTTCTTAATAACTTTAAAAAACTTACCTTTCATTTGTTTTGTTATACGATACAGTTAGTTTATTACATTACAGTTAGTTTAAAAAAAAATCTAGTTTGCCCAACTAGGTTGCCTCTTAAATTAAAAAATCTTTTATTTTAATTATGCTACCGTGTTTGGATCACAGAAATACATAAGTGTACTAAATTTGGAATTTAATCGGTCCTGTAGATTCGGAGCAAATTGGCTGTGACAGAAGAACATACAGAAACACGAGTGATCCTTTATGGCTTCCGTTTTTTCCGTTTGCAACTCTAAAAAACTATAGGTAGGTATAACCTACTACTTAGTCAAATATTTATTTGAATTTATTTTCTTTTATTTATGCAAAATATTAATATCAATTTAAGTGTAATTACAAGTTTTCACAAAATGATGTGTTTATACTTTTGGATTTTTTACCTGACTGTAAGAAAGGGTTATGTTTTTCACGCGCATCTTGTATGATGTATGTAATATTCTTTATTATCTCATATCTCACAAACCACTGAACGTATTTATACAATTAAGGTGTCCTTAGATTTGTCTTGACCGCCCAAGTGATCTTAGATAGGTGATGTTTGAAAAAAACAAACATGGCGGCTGTGAGATGTCAAAATATGGAGGTGTGAAAAAGAGTTGTTTGGATACTGCAACATGGGTATCAAATTAAAGGGTTCATCATAAGGGTGTCAAAAAGATGCAACATGATTATGACTGTTTTACTAAAAAAGTTAGTTATAAACCATTCCTTTTTTCACTTACAATACTTGGCAATAGCTGCGTTAAAAGTTAGTTGTTACATACTACAGGCATCTACTAAAAAGGAATTTAAAAAAAAAAAATCGGCGGCACATTGAGTTCATCGAGATTCACGAATGCCTCCGACTGCATGAAATTATATAATTATGTAGGGGATCTTGTTTCATTTTTTTTCTGCAGGCGGGTTTTTAATTTATAAAATTTATTTTTCTAGCTACATGACGTAATATTTCAATGTAGTATTCCTAATATGTCTGCTTCATTCATAATATGTTCTTCTTCCTAACATGTCGGCAGGATACAGCTCGCTATTATGTTATTTTATGTACGTGGTATCTCAATGTTCACCAGTTTCCCTGTCCGCACTATAAGGAAGATTTCCTTATCAAAGATAATGTAAATTTTCTAACCTGATTTTATCTAATGAAGACCTTGTTCGTGGAAGTGAGACGGTAGTAAACCGCGATCATCGAAACTTTTCAAATAAAACCAATGAGACCCCTTGTTTACGTACTTTGTTGCTTTATCCGCCCCTTTCTTTGTTCAAATCCAAGTTTGTCCTGTTCGTTCCGTAATTTGTGCGGTTTCAACTATTTTATTAGGATTCAGGAGATTTCGTTAGGCTTTATTTTTTCGTTTTAAGGTAGGCTCTGTTGTCACAAGTGTTTTTGTTAGGTTAGTTTGGTCGTAAACTGGTTGCTACTGTGACATTGCGCGGGTTTCTATTCCAAAAGTCACTTAGGTAAGGCTGAAATCACAAGGATCTAAATAACATTCTTAGAACATGTAGAGTATAAAGAGACTAATTTGACTTGACTTTTGAGACAAATCACTTAATAATAATAATATAATATCATAATAATAATATCTTTGGACAACTCACACAACGTCATCTGATCCCAAACTAAGCAGAGCTTGTACTATGGCAACCAGACAACTGATAAACATAGGTACTTATATATTTCTAAATACAAGCATATTATAGACTAGCTGTGCCCGCGACTTCGTTGGCGTGGAAGTTGGGTTTATATTAAGGTAGTTTATATTACAATTCAACTTCTGTGTAAAACATATATACAATAAACATGCTCTGTGGCATCTATGGATATTTGGGGCTAGCTTTAATCAGGGACCAACATATGGCAGGGCAAGCCAAGTAAATGCCCAGTGCAGCAAAATGAAGGGCGACAAAGTTTATGGCGCCAGACGGTTAGAAGACAAATTATAAAAATTTCCACGACCACACCTCGACAAAAAAGTGATTTGCATCACATCAAGTACTATTAATATTGAAAAATTCCCCCCCTCCCCCACCACGCGAGTTTTGGGGCGGTTTCGAGTTAAATGAAGCTCGAAACCGCCCAATTACTCGTGCGGAAATTTAAGTTAAGGAGCTTCGATTCTGACTCCGATAGGTCGAAAATTCCGATTGATTTTGAACCTCCGACTCCGATAATTTATACATAGGTAATAAAGGTATGATGGAAAAAACTCTCACAGATCCCCTATGATCGCAGGTTATGTCCTGCCCGAGCGATCTTTTCCGAGTCTAAAGTACACCTACTTTGTGTCCGTGTTTGTACCGCGGGAATGCAATGTTTTAAAACTATTTTGCGGGGGCAAAATAGTTTTAAAACATTGCATTCCCGCGGTACTGTGATGCGTGTTTAAACAAACAAACAACATTCAAACGTTTCTAAAAGATATACTCAGATATCTTTTTTTGTGTTTAAATACTATTTCTAAACTTATTTCAATATTTTTTTTCACTCACTTTAGAAGATTAAAATATTATTTTATAATGTCTACATTGGTGAATTTAAAAATAGTTGTGTCAACCTGTCACAAATTAAGATCATCATATATTTATATCCCTCTACGTAAGAATTTCAGATTTTTTTTTAAATCAATTTTCCTGATTCTTTTTAATTTGTATTTAAACGCCATCTATTTTCAAAACTGGATAAGTTTCTTTTAATACTTGATGATTTAATATTAAATTATACTTAAACTATCATGCATATTAAACGTAGGTAAGCAAGGTATTTAACCTTAAATTATTCACACGATCAAGACCCGTAATATATATATTTTCATAATGTGTACAAATCGCGAAAGTTTAATAACATTTGTAGGTAAGCAATTTTGGCACTCAGAAGAAATCGAATCACAGATGGCGCCACGTGTTTTATTTTGATGTAACCCGGACTTAATCTTTCATTTTTTTTAAGCAATTAACAGTTTTATTAATATTATACATTTATATATAAATAACTTAATATATATTTTTTACAACTAACTAATTATTTACATATATTTACAAACTAACAAAACCAAGTAAAATAAAAAAAGGCAAGACCCGTTTACGCGTCGAAATATTCTTCTCCATCGATGTCGACTGGTAACGTACCCAGAAGGCTGGCAGCATTGCCACGTTGAATAGCAATGCTTATTCTTTGTGCAAAGAAAAACCCAGCCCTCGGGTCACGTGAAGAACTGATAAGCCGATTAGAAATTTCCTTATAAAGAAGTCGGGCACTTGGACCCCACGGACCCAGCGTCTCGACCCCAAACGGCTCAAATATATAATCTTCAATTAGATTTACATATTTGCGACGTTTGAGAGTCTCCGCTGATGCAGCAGCTGCGCAGGCACAGTCTGAAGTGCTTGAAAGATGGGAGGGCGCAAGGGTATCGACACAAGTTGCGTCTCATACCAATGGCCTCCCCATCCTCCATGGCAGCAATGTCATACCATCCGGTCTCTTGCCATCGTCGCGCGCCAAACCATTTGGTTCAAGCATGGCTGGAACGTCGGCGGTGACAAGAGCCCGACGGATTATATCGTTCAGACTGGCATGCTGAGATATACGGCCTGAGCTCCTACTACACGATAGGCCGTGGTGCCCAAGGCCGGTGACCAGTTCTCCACAGTGGCATCGATGTGGAGAAACACACGAAGCGCCTAAACGTAGGCACGCAGCAATCCGAAATGTCGTATCATCCAACATAGTGCCTATATTGGGCGATGGAAGTGCCTGTAACCAAAGACCCGATTCCCATTCCCCCACAGCCAACAGGCGAGCGCGCTCTGCAGCGTTCGATGATGTGCTAATTAAATGTTCTCTTACTATGCTGCACAGCGCTCTATCCCATTGCCTCTGGGAGAAGGGGTTAGCGGGTAAGTCAGTATTAGGGCAAGCCATTTTCCAAGCGTTCAGCGCTTCAGTCTTACACAACACTTCAGAATTAACCAGTGTAGGCGTTAAAATATTCCTGGTTAATCCTTCGGTGCTGTGGACCGAAGACAGAAAAGCTGGTAAACTTACGTCAGAAATTTTGCGAACGCCGAGGCCGCCTAGGCGAACAGGTAGGGACGCCTGTAGCCACGCTCGGTCGTTCAAGGCTATATTTAAAATTTTGCATAGGGTGTTTTGAATGACTTTGTCCATTTTTTCTAAAAGTGCCGAATGTTTAAAAAGTTGGGTAGACCTAAGAGCATGGGTAAATTTTGGGACGAAAAGGCAGTATCGAATAATTGTAAAGGCCGAGTGTATATTTAATTGGAGTAGTCGGTCCGAAACGTCACTAAAATTTTGGATTTTCTCTTCTACGAAGGGAACATAGGAATCTTCTAGAATTGGGGACCCAAGGAGGCGGAAAGAATTGTTTTCTATAATTTTTAAATTTGGAGCCAAAGAATTGAATTTTGAAAAAACTGTAGTTCTATTAATCTTATCAGCAATGAAAATTTCGCATTTACTAGAATTTAACTCTAAGCCAATTGATTTAAATTTATCTTTAATTAAAGCCAGGTCGTTCAAGACTGTGTCCACGTCTCCTCCGAGAGTACCGTCATCCAGATACCAAACATTAAATTTAGAATTTAATTGCCGAACTATCGGTTGTATGGCTAAACTAAGCAATTAACATGTATAAATTCAAGAAAATATCAAGTAATTACTGCTCATTTGTAATGTAATATTGTTTTTCATTTCTACATTTATAACCTAATCACGATTCATGCAAAACAATGATAAAGATGCCTATTGGAAGTGATTTTTAATATGAAAATTTGTTAAACAAAGTAATCATGTTAAAGTCGAAAATAAAAGCTTGTGTAAATTAAAAAAAGAATAAAAAGAATTTTAACACAACACAAAAAGAGACTCGCAATTAGGGACTCGATCCTCCGACATCGCTCGTTTAATACCGCTACTTGTGCCAATAGACCGCCTCAGCCGATACAAACACGGTTAAAATAGCTGATCTTAAGAAAATTGAAAATGTTTTGTTTAGCTCCTTATAGTTTTAGCGTGAAGTTATTGTTTCCATGGGTTACAATTGTAAATAATGTCTTATAGTGGAAAAAATTGTGAAAAACCATAATGGTTCTACAAAACATACGTTGCTGCTCGCTCCCCATAGACGATAGCATAATGATTCATAGTGCAAGTAATGACCTATAGTATTTACAATAAAACTGCAAATTTTCATGAAGATCCGTCAAGTAGTTATTGTTTTATAACGATAAATAGCTACAGACATTATCCGTTATTGCTTAGCTCCTATGGGAAATAGCGTGATAAATTATAGCCTATATGTTAATCCAGACTTATTAGAATACACATACAAAATTTCAACCGAATCTGTTTGGTAGTTATTGCGTGATGCGTGTTCAAACAAACAGACAGACAGACAGACAGACAGACAGACAGACAGACAGACAGACATTTCTAAAAATGTAGGAATGTGTTTAAATACTCTTTTCGAACATTTCCCAATATTTTTTTCACTATGTTCGGCCATGTACAGACACGTGAAATTTACAATTTTATTATATGTACTAGCTGTGCCCGCGACTTCGTTCGCGTGGAAGTTGGGTTTATATTAAGGTAGTTTATGTTACAATTTAACTTCTGTGTAAAACATATTGGAAACATGCTCCACAATGCTCTGTGGCATCTATGGATATTAGCACGGGCACAGCTAGTACATATAATAAAATTGTAAATTTCACGTGTCTGTACATGGCCGAACATAGTGAAAAAAATATTGGGGAATGTTCGAAAAGAGTATTTAAACACATTCCTACATTTTTAGAAATGTCTGTCTGTCTGTCTGCAAACGTTATGTTTGTAAAGCAAAACTTACATTTATATAACAAAAATAGTGATATTCACTCTGTGAATACAAGAAATAAGCACAAATTGGTAGGTCGATATCATAGGCTTCATAAAACTCATAACTCATTCATGGGACTAGGTGTTAAATTTTTCAATAAAATCCCAGTCAGCATATCGAGTCTACCAGTAAATAAATTTAAGAATGTAGTCAAGAGACATCTTATACAAAGAGCTTACTATTCAATCGATGATTATTTAACTGATAAAGATAAATGGATGTAGTTCGTTGCTCCCTATTAATGTATTGGGTTGTATAGTTTATTGCATTTTACTAGGTGAATATTGTTGTCACAGTTTGATAATGTTACTTAGGTACTAGTAAAGAAAACGATTTACTTTTGTAAGTAAAGATTCTGCGTGATAAATTACGGCCATTCTTTTCTTTCCTTTGAAAAACATGTATACTTATTCATTAAGTAGCAGTAAATTGGCCAATATTTAAGCACATAAAGTTTTTACATCGTAAGTGGATGCTCCTACTATGTTGTGCCCATTGAGGCTGATGTATCCGATCTCGTGTACTCTTCTAATATTAGTGACCTCTTTTTTTGCATCAGTCCTCTAATATATGGTGTATAATATAATGGTGGCAGCACCTTACCTGCATATACAGTTTATAAACAGAGAAACATTGTAAACATTGGCAATTTGAAAAGAGTGGCCACGAGTTTTTATTGACTGTTCTTTTCTCGGGCTTTACCTATTGTTTGCGAACAGGCATTACCAGTAAATGTAGAATCGACTTTTCACAAGTGTAGTATTTTGCTTCCTAAGTGAATAAATGATTTTATAATTATATAAATTATAATTAGGGCCTAGCTCTAATCAGGGCCCGACCTATGGCAAGGCAAGCCAAGCAAATGCCCAGTGCAGCAAAATGAAGGGCGACAAAGTTTATGGCGCCAGACGGTTAGAAGACAAATTATGATAGTATTTTACCAAAATGATTAGCATCACATCAAATATTACTATTATCGGTTTCGGGTTAAATGAAGCCCGAAACCGCCCAAGTACTCGCGCGAAATAGGGCTAGAGTGAGATAAGTTTTTAAAAAAATATCCTGTTTTTAAAACATTGCATTCCCGCGGTACTGTGATGCGTGTTCAAACAAACAGACAACATTCAAACGTTTCTAAAAGATATACTGAATTAGTAAATCTTTTAGATACGTTTAGTTTAAATACTAAACTTATTTCTTTATAATGTCTACATTGGTGAATTAAAAAATAGGTGTGTCAACCTGTCGTAGCCGAGGATAGAACAAAGTGGCGTGCAATTAGAGAGGCCATGTCCAGCAGTGGACTGCGATAGGCTGATGATGATGATGATGATGAACCTGTCGTTAATTAAGATCATCATAAATTCATATCCCTCTACGTAAGAATTTCAGATTTATTTTTTAAATCAATTTACCTGATTCTGTTTCATTTGTATTTAAACGCCATCTATTTTCAAAACTGCATAAGTTTATTTTAATACTTGATGACTTTAAATTAAATTATACTTAAACTATCATGCATATTAAACGTAGGTAAGCAAGGTATTTAACCTAAAATTATTCACGCGATTAAGACCCGTAATATATGTATATATATATATTCATAATCGCTGTGCCCGCGACTTCGTTCGCGTGAAAGTCGGGTTTAAATTAAGTTAGTTTAGGTAACGAAATAACTTCTGTGTAAATATGTTGGAAACAGTCCTGTTGACTAAATCCATACTAATATTATAAATGTGAAAGTAACTCTGTCTGTCTGTCTGTCTGTCTGTTACGCTTTCACGCTCAAACAGCTTAACCGATTTAGATGAAATTTGGTATGGAGATAGTTTGAGTCCCGGGGAAGGACATAGGATAGTTTTTATCGCGATAACCGACATCCACGCGGGCGGAGCCGCGGGCGAAAGCTAGTACTTACTAAATAAAAATCGATCTGTTCTATTCTTTTAGATAGTTAGTTTGGTGTGCGGCTTAAGAAGTGGGTTTTCTGTTGTTTTTGTTTCATTCTTTCAACGTTATACCTACTTATTACCTAATAATTTTTAATAGAATTTGTACGAAAATGTTGTTACTTCTCATGTGATCGTAAACTTGTAAAGCCTAAGTACTTAACTGTGATAGTTTTCCTTATAATTTTAGTATTTATACTACTACCCTGAATTTTTTCACATACCCAACATCAACCATTTAGCTGGCAGGGGGACACTTGACTCTAACAAAAATGTTCACTATAAAGCCTAATATTATACACAAAGGAATCCTTAAATCTAAAAATAGTCTTCACAGACCCTAAACGCTTTTTAAAAGACCTATCTAATGATACCACAGACGATGGGGTAGGTAGGTGAAAAAAAAGGACATCCCCACTTTACATATAAGAGAGGTACCCTTAAAAAAATAATGATTTTCAAGATTTTGTTCTTTCACTTTATCGGCGTTAGTAATTTATTCATGCAAAAGTTGCAACCTTCTAGCACTAACAGTCTCTGAGCTAAGCTGCGGACGGACGGACATAAGGGTTTTGCCATTTTGGCTAAAAATGGGGTGTATTTCATATAGTGTTACAACGCAATACTAATAATAAAACTGCTGTAACACTTTAGTAAGCAAACACAGAGCGTGTCATGTGTGTCATGCCCGCGAAAATGTCAGATATCCCTAAAGGGTACGGTTGACAAACAACGACCCCCCTCCTGCGGTCACCCGAACTACTCACACTTGACCGATGTTGAGCCATTCATTATCGTTGAATTGATGAACACGTAATCTCCAACCATAACCCCAAAACATGATCCTCGATGCACCTGTGTGATGCGTGGTCAAACAAACGGACAGACAGACAAACATTTCTAAAAATCATAGCAATGTGTTTCTTTTTAAAACTTCTTTTACTAAGTATAGACCGTTATTGAATACAACGCCATCTACTTTCAAGAATGTTGCCACTCAGCATCTCAAGCACCTACATATACCCTAATAAATGTTTTCACAAATAAGGAATTATTTGATCACGGTGAACACTACATGTTTTTTTTTTCGTGTGTAATGTCTTTTTTTTAGACGAACACATCATTTCTGGAAAATGTCGAATACTTTTATTTAATTAATTATAACGTAATATTGTTTTTCATTTCTACTACGATTAATTAATAAATTACTCTCAGCAGTGCACGCAATCCCTATAATTAACTTACCTACGTGCATAATTTACTTGATTTTTAATATAAAAAAATAATATCCAAAGTAAATAAGTTACTTACAGTCGAAAAAATAACTAAAACATTGAGAAAATTTTTAAAAAAGGATAAAGACAATTTAAAAAAATACAAAAAGAACATAATCAGACATCGGATTCGAGCCAGGGACTTCGTCGTCTAAGTCCGCTAGCATAGCTTCGAGGCTATACTATTTGCTACTTGCAACGTCAAAATAACTGTTCTTATGAAACTTAACAATGTTGTATTTAGCTCCTTTTAGTTTTAGCGTGAAGTTATGTATTTCATGGGTTACAATTATAGATAATGTCTAATTGTGGAAAATTTTGTGATAAACCATTATGGTGCGACAAAAAATACGTTGCTACTCGTTCCCCATAGACGTTAGCGTAATGACTCATAGTGTAAATAATGTCCTATAGTATTTACTATAAAACTGCAAATTTTCATAAAGATCCGTTTAGTAGTTACTGTTTTATAACGAAAAATAGCTACAGACATTATCCCTTACTGCTTAGCTCCTATGGGAAAAAGCGTGATAATTTATAGCCTAAATGTTAATCTACATCTATTAGATTGCACGTGCAAAATTTCAACCGAATCTCTACGGTAGTTTTTGCGTGATGCGTGTTCAAACAAACAGACAGACAGACAGACAGACAGACATTTCTAAAAATGCAGCAAAGTGTTTGAATACTCTTTTCGAACATTTCCTAATTTTTTTTTTTACTAAGTTCGGCCATGTACAGACACGTGAAATTTACAGTTTTATTATATGTATAGATATAGATAGAAGATAGATAGATAAACTACACCCAGACACAGAATAAACCATCGTGCTTATCACACAAAGTTTTATCCTGAGTGGGGATCGAACCCACGACCTCCGGCTTAGCATTCAGGGTCACCAACAACTAGACCTTCAGGCCACTCAAAACTTCAAGCTTCCAATCAGTCTCTTTTAATCAAATGTCAAAACGATTCACTCCGTAGGTACAAAGTATGAAACGAAAGAAGAGCATTGAGTGAGCTATGCTCCGTAGTAAGTTTTTATACCAACGTAAGTAATAATTCACTGTTCACTACAACTTCAACATTCTAAAAAGCTTTTAAAACTATTACGTACACTTTCAACATCTTTTAAAAACTCCTCTGCAGGACTCATCAAAATGTCGGACTTTCCAATTATCGGTTTCCGAACAAAAAACAAAACCTTTCGTGTGTAGTGCTTTTAAAAAATGTAAACGTGATAAAACTGAAGTTTTGTACGATATTTTACACATACAATTTTAATTACTGATAAGAGTAGTTCATTCTAGTTATGTTTAGTTGAATACTATTCCCATTTCAATTAATTGCAGCAGCAAAAATACCCATTTTCACAGAAAATTAATTATGTATTTGAAACCGATAGATACTGAAATGGAATTAAAACAATTAACCAAAGATAAAACGAGTCAGGTATTTGCGTGTAGATAGCAATAAAGCACTATTTAGCTTGTTAATAACGATATTCTCCAAGGAAGTAAAAGCATTTATCGCTTAGATAAACCCTTCGAAGCTTCATATAGCAATATGATCTCTGAATATTCATAGTACGGGCAAGTCATTAAGGTACTCCTACCATTTTAATGAAAGCAAATTTACTACATGAAGCAATTTGTAGTAACTTTGTTGTGTGTGTAAGTTGATTTAATATTAGTTTTGTTACACATCGCGGCTTAACGGCCTCGAGTGTGCGATTAAATTGTATTTTGATATCAATTTAATGTGTTGCCTGGTTTCAATTTGTAGTATTTATTAGTAATAAATGACTGTTGCGGTTCGATCATTTTGGCGTATTGCAAATAACAAAACTCACTATTTTACTAAACTGCAAAATCACGGTAATTGTGTATTACTTTAATTGATGTGAAAAGGTTCGTCTACAATTAACATGTTTTATAATAATTTATCAAAATAAAAACTACTTACCTAATAGTAAATGACTTTACATCATGAAACTTATTAAAATTCGCTTTGAAGTTTAAGAAAAAAAACCCGGGCAAGAGCATGTCGGAGCCGTTGCCGTATGAAAAAATCAAATTTGAATAATTGCAAGAAGAGCGTATGTTCATAGCACCAAAAGACCTGTCTAATGATGTGCCACACATTCAAGATTGGTCAAAAAAAAAACAGCTTCTCTTACATGTATGGAGTACCTATTACATTTAATAATTAGCTATCAAATTAAGTAGCGACTACTACAAGACACCTTTTTACCAAACTTCATAAATATTCATTGTTTAGTAAAATTACTACTACAGAAGGACAAGACGAAACTTTCCGTTTTTGCCATTTTGGTTCCGGAACCCTAAAAAGAGACTGATTTGACTTGACCTTTAAATACCCCATTGGCGATGTCTTGAGATTGTACCATTTATATAAAAGCAGCTTGGCTGTCTATCTGGTTGTCGTCGTTTGTGCCATATAACCTACTAGTTGTCCCGTGCAACTTTGTCTGTGTAAATTTTTCCCGTTTTTGCAACATTTCTCATTGGTGCTCCGCTCCTATGGGTCGTAGCGTGATGTTATATAGCCTATAGCCTTCTTCGATAAATGGGCAATCCAACAGTAAAATAATTTTTCAATTCGGATCAGTAGTTCCTGAGATTACCGCGTTCAATCAAACAAACAAACTCTTCAGCTTTATAATATTAACTAGCTGTCCCGCGCAACTTCGTATGCGTAAATTTTCCCCGTTTTTGCAACATTTCACGTCGCTACTCCACTCCTATTAGTCGTAGCGCGATGTTATATAGCCTATAGCCTTCCTCGATAAATGGGCTATCAAACAAAAAAATTTTTTTTTTTAAATCGGACCAGTAGTTCCTGAGATTACCGCGTTCAATCAAACAAACAAACTCTTCCGCTTTATAATATTAGTATAGATGTGTAATGTCATAATATACTACTATCCTTGGAATAATAACGCCTAGAAGTCTAGTACTACACAAAGTGAAGCTAATCAGACTGAGCCACAAATGGCTCAGTCGATCGAGCGACTTGTCAGTGCGCGAGATCGTGTCAACGTCAGAACATTTCCCACAATTTCACTGATCAAAGGTTGTCACAATCAATCTGGAAAACAAAATAAGGATTGTAAGATCGCTTATCATGTGTAAGTACACTACGTTTCTTACGAAATAAATCAAACACTAAAAGAAATAATCGTAATTTCGTATGACTCCATAAACAGTATAGTGTTGCAAGGTAAGAATTTTTTTCCCCATTTCTGATATATTTTTATATACATATTTGGATTCAAATATCGACTAGGCTGTATACGCTACGAGCCCGTTGCCTAGACTTGTCGTAAATAATGCATGTTAAAATAAACATATTTAATTCTTTGATTTGTTTTTTTAATATTTCCCATAACTGTATTGATCGTAAAAAATAAACGTGTGTATAACTAGTGTCATTAAAAATCCTCGCCTTCGGCTCGGGATTGCTGATGACAAAAATGGCGCTTTGTTCTTAATGGTCTCTCATAAGTCTTAGTGGAATCTCTGTGCTTGGGCACCCCACAATGATCTGGTGCTTATGCCAGATTTTTTAAAATTATTTGAATTTGAAATGCTCCATTTATGCTTCCAGACAGACAAACACTCACAATACATAAAGAAGTAGACACTAAGTTACCTACCCTACTTTTAGGGAAAATGTTTATTTACTGGCAATCTTTTTTGAATGGTTGTGTGCGTGTAAACAGCTGTAATCACATGCCAGTTACGCACACATAATTACATTAGTTGCCTCAGTTTTAGGTGGGGCGCTTGTATAAAATTATCCTTCTAGGCGTTATACGGATATATATAGATATGTATCTACCTCTAGCAAATGCACGTGGCGATATGGTATAATGGGCTTGACCCAACTGCCTCTATTTCTTCACTGTCTCATAGTCCAAAGGGACAGAAAATCTGACACAACCAGGGGGAGACTAGGCGCAGGACCGAACGACGGCTTAACGGTCTTACCGAGGCACGGTCATAGTATTGGCATTTTAGAAAACAGTCATTCATCTATGAATCAGTCAGTAGTAAACTTGCTGTTCGATTGATCTATTCGATTGTCGTTGAACCACAAAAACAATTGGCGAGAGACTATTCTAAATGAGTAATAATAATAAAAAACATTTTGCAAATAAATTATTACAGATGAAACCGTACCTACTTATATACCTAACAAAAATTTCTTTGGTTTTTTTAATAGAAAGATGCAAACAATAAAACTTTCCAAATACAATAATTGCATTTTTGAAAGATAGAAAAATTTGAGACTCTAGGTAGTATCTTTCAAAAATGCAATTATTGTATTTGTAAAGTCTTTGGCAAGAAATGCCTATAAAAATTACTTCAATAAAACTTTCCTTATTCCGAGAAATAATTTATTTTGAATATATTGGGTTGGTTGGTTGGGTTGTACCCTGAATAAAACTCGGTATTTTCCGGATATTCTGTACATCTATTTACCTTTATTTGAAACGTATTTGTTTGAAACAAAAGGTATGCTGACGTCTCTCCCACGTTGGAGGAATGCCCGAGGCTGAGTGATTATGTTCATAAACAATGCGAAAGCGTTATGGAAAGCCAAGGAAAAATTAAGAGCAATGTGTGTACTGTTGTTAATTTTTAGGGTCCCGTGGTAAACAAGTTTTGCTATGTCTGTCCGTTCGTCCATCCGTCTGTTTGTCTATCCTCTGATTATGACTAGAAAGTTGTAATTTGGCACGGATACGGATACATATTAAATCTTTACATCATTCGACAGGTCTTTTTAAACATTTTAAGGTTTCTAATAAACAAAATAATTTTGAAAATAATCACTCAGATAGTTGCACTAATTGTGTCCCCACCTATTAACTTTTAAACCATAAAATAAAAAAAAATCACAAAAGAACCCGTTTAACAAAATTCTTTAAATTTAAATTAATTTGGACATGATCGGATATACTGTCATTGATTTATTGCCGAAAAACTGCGTTTCTCAATAAAAGGGCGTAAGTGCCATGAACATATGCTCTTCTGCTGATACAATTATTCATGGTTGTGTAACCCTACACTGCACGTGGTTTGACATGCTAATTCCCGATTTTTAATGTTCGTACAAATTCAATTGAAAAATATTTATGCCGTAGTTAGTAAGTATGAAACAAAACCGCATATCTAATAGTCCACAAGCCAGCAACAGGTTGTCATGATGTCATGACAATCTTGACAATCTGAAGAATTACTGAAAATATAAAAATCTGCTTATGTCTTGGTCCACCACTTTATCGTCAGTTGACTTTATTTTTTCTTCAAGATATTGGGTAAGCTATAATTTGATAGATTTTCAATTGGCAGAAAATGCATTTTTTTTGCGTAGCGTGCCTTGGAGGCCACCACCATTTTTACGCAAAGCATATGCACAATCTATATTTGCTTACAATAATACACCAAAAAAATAACATAAATGAGGTAAAATACTTTTTAGTTTTTAGTGCCAAAAACTTTGAGTCGATTTACCTGTGTCCGTTGGTTTTGGTGAACTGTCAAATGTTTGCGGGAGGCGGAAAATTGGTACAGCCAATTAAAAATAAAATTGCCAATAAAATAATGCAGTCGGTGTTTAAAACCTGGTTACTTCATGCCATTTCTCCCCCCTACTTTGATTTTTGACGTGATAACGGCCGCACTCAGGAAAAAAGTGTCTAAAAGTCACGTTATTGACTGGTTGCTAAACAACGCGAATGGCAATTCCGCCTGCTGATAGGCTGAAGTATTGTGGCCGTTGGGCGCATGCGTATAGTCCACCAAAGCTTTCACAAGCATGGTTATTTGTGAATGTTTTCATATGACGTTGTCGCGCAAAAAAAATTTTTTTTGTGTTTAAGTAGGTATATATATACAGGGCCGCATTTAGGTAAGGTTGCGGTATTAGGTGAAGTGAAACAGTGAAATGAAATACATCCCACCCCATCGTAAGCACGTTCTCCGAAGGTGAACGGCGCTATCATCAACTTTTTGCCCGGTCTTTAAATAATCCTAGATCCGGCACTGAGTAAATACCTATATCTATCAAATTTTGTAAGTATCTATACATTAATACGTGAAGCAAAAGGGTTGTACCTGTTTTAACGATAATTGCGCGTACGAAGGTGTATGAAATTTCGCATACTTATAGTCGCTCCTATTGGTCGTAGCGTGATGTTATATAGCCTATAGCCTTCCTCGATAAATGGGCTATTCAACAGTGAAAGATTTTTTAAGTTGGATTAGTAGTTCCTGAGATTACCGCGTTCAAACAAACAAACTCTTCTGCTTTATAATATTAGTATAGACTAACTGTCTGCAAATGTTGTAAAAACGGGGAAAATACGATTCCCCGTTTTTGCAACATTATTCATTACTGCTCCGGTCTTATTGGTCGTAGCGTGATGTTATATAGCTTATAGCCTTCCTCGATAAATGGGCTATCCAACAAAAAAAGAATATTTCAAATCGGACTTTCTCAGATTAACGCGTTTAAACAAACAAACAAACTCTTCCGCTTTATAATATTAGTATAAATAAGTATATAAGCATAGATATAGAGAAAAAATGCGGGTTGCTAATATAAAAAAAAAATATATATATATAAATCAATTATGGTCGAGTTTCGCCCATGGGCGATTACTAGTATAAACTAATTATAAACTAATATTATATAGCTGAAGAGTTTGTTTGTTTGTTCAAACGCGATAATCTCAGGAACTACTGGTCAGAATTGAAAAAATATTTTACTGTTGGATAGCCCGTTTATCGAAGAACGCTATATAACATTACGCTACGATCAATAGGAACAAAATTTACGAAGTTGCGGGGGTCAACAAAATAAAAAAACTAGTATAATTTTAATTTTGATACCATCACTTTCGTAATCCTTTGTGTATATAATTGTGGTAAGTTCGTTGTCAAAATATAAATTTCGTAGAGACCGGAGGGGCTGTCAAAGGAGCTCACATAACAACTTGATGGGCTCTCTGAAGCATAGAGAGGTTTCAATTTAATCACACAACTGTTTGGGTGTAATTTATTAGGTATATTTTTGGATCTAACGAGAACTCATCTTTTGGAATTTTCTGGGAAACTCAATTACTCAAATCAAGTAAAAATGTGTTGTTGAGCGTCCTTTTTCGTTTTGCGTTAATATACGAGTTTATCCATACTAGGTTAATGCGAAAGTAACTCTAGCTGTGTCTGTTGCGTTTTAACGCTTAAACCGCTAAACCGATAATCGACGAACCGAAATAGTTTGAGTCCAGAAGAAGGAGGTTTTTAGAGTTCCGTAGCTAAAATGGCAAAAACTGAACCCTAAAAGTCACAAAGGTAAATAAATATTTTAAACTAAAATTATTTTGAACATGATTGGATATCATATCAGTCATTGAGTTATTGCCGAAAAACTGCGTTTCGCAACAAAAGAGCGTAAGTGCCATGAACATACTCTCTTCTGCTGATGCAATTATTCAAGAGCCAGTGAGCATGGTCCGACATGCTCTTGCCCGTTTTTTTTGTGAGATTGGGTCCCACATTACTAGCAATCTTGTTAACCCCTCCAACTAAGCTCAAAGACTTGTATTAGAAGAGGGTTCGCGTCGGTAGTTTAATGGGCAATATTTGAACCAGCGACTTCACTTTCATGCCTTAGCCATTATGCTAACGCCGCTTCATGCCCTTACTGTCCTTTTGTGAAAAGAAGTCGTAAATTGGGTCTCACTTTCTACATCAGTGTACCCGTGAGAATACGGGGCGGGCAGCTAATAGATAAGGAATAATAAACATACCTGTGTACATTTTATTAACAAAAATTCATAATCTTTTATGTTTTATTTTATAAGGATATCGAATCAGGAAGACGGTCGTATGTCATTCATCCCAGTTATGTTACAGTAGCTAATGTCTGTCGTAAAGTGGAAAATTGCCATGTTATCATGAGACGTTCGCATCTTATGGGTGGTATACTTTATGACTGTTTAAAAGTTCCGCGTCGTATAAGGATCACTATCGTAACATATTTTATCTGGTTTAAAATTTGAAGACGTAACAGTGTTGTGAATTATTTGACAGTAGAAGAGTACGGAACTTTCTTTTGCTCTGAGGCTTGCGATTACTTTTCATTGCAAAATAAACCATATTTTCTCCAAGGTTAAGTAACGAGTTGTGTATTAAAAGAATGAAGGAATTGAACGAATAAATAAGTGGGTAACTAGGTACAGATTAACAATCAGAAGAGCGTCAAGTTCTAGTGATCAGAGGGCTGGCACATTCCTCGGCCAGCGAATAAGCCTGGAACATTTTTTTTTGTTTTTTTTTAAGACTACACCCGCAGTGCCCTACTGCGGGAGTTGTCTGTGAGCCCTGTATCGTGAGGGACTTTACAAACATACAAGTCAAAATACACCTAGTTTCGGAACAACAATTTGTGAATCACACAAAGTAGTGTGGGAATCGAACCTACAACCTCTTGCATAGCAGTCGGACACGCTCCTATCGAGCCACAGAGGCAGTCAAATGCCCGTGGGCATCGATTTAAAACAAGTTTACTATTTGTAGTCCTTTTACCTATATTGTCATTGCTTTTTATAGATACTATTTATATTTTTTTGTACAAGTCCTGTCTAAGTAAGTAATTTGAATATAATTTAAACATTTTTTTTCTTCGTTATACACCTACTGCTCATAAAATTGCGAAAGCTACAATTACTAAAAATACGAACAAAGGCTGCTCATTTTACTTGAGTTGGAACTCTTTACGTTAAGTGAGATGTCAGCCATTACGTAATTACAAACACGTTCCGGTCGTTATAGTTATTCGCAAAAGTATAGGACTAAGGCTGTAAGAAAGAGGTTAGTCCTCCAGGGCGTGATAGAGGCGTCAGTAAAACGAGTTGAGCCAGCAAAAGTTTCCACTTTCTGCTCTTTCGTTACAAGAAATATAGCAAACTTCATCGCGGTCCGGTGAGCCACCGTAATTTCTAACAAAATTCCTTCGCAAACTTCAAGTAGTAAATGCAAATTTATCCGACGCTTATTAGGTTTTCAAGTGAATTATACCACTTTATAATTACTTGGATTATTATTAACTTGTGGAGATTTAATTAACTGTTTTAGTATTAAACGGAAAAGTTCTGATTGTTTTGTAGATAAGGTTTGATAGAAACAGCTCATCAAATTGTTATGAAACCTTTGTACATCAATAAGAGATTCTTCCTGTATAGGTTAGAGTAACTTTTCCAAATTGAAACACTTTATTGGTTTCAGACTTTTTTGTGTTAAATTTAGAAGTAGATACAGTACAGCTTATATAAGCTGCCTTTGTCGGATATCTAAAGAAAATACTTAGAATATCAAGTAAGCGATTCCTTTGATATTGTAATTGTTGGCAAGCGTTATTTATTCTGAATGTTTTTCATCTTTTTATTGAGGTAAACCATTTCATTTGTTTAGTTTCATACCTGTTGGAGTGGAAATAGTATCTGTTTTTGGGATTTCCGTAATTACTCATAACAGAAACCGTACATGTATATGTACTTATTTGTTCTTAGACAGATATAATATGCCATGTCTCCAATTTGATTGTTCACTTTGAACAAAACGTTCTCAACACAACAAAGTGAGTTTAACTGTGTTAATTTGGTTCGTTGTTCGTGACCTACTTCTGCTGGTTGGGAATTCAGTTGGTACGCGTGATCGAGGGAACAGAGCTCGCCTTCGAACGCAAACGCAGCCGAGTCATCCATCAAATCAAAGTTGATCTTTGTTCGATTTATGAAAACCGATAGTTTGCTTTTCGTGCCGTCATAATAATCTCTGTCATATTGGAAAACTTTATGAAGAATCGACGCTTTTTGCCATCCTCGAAGAATGTTATTCGTTTAAAGCGATATTGTTGTCTCGATTGCGGGTGATTCAATTAGAGGTATCTCGACGGATTCTTTGCAATCTTATTTTTTAGAACATAGTGAATTCAATTATTTTCTGCTAATAATACAATGGGAGAAACTTTGAATTGAATTTTTAAAATTTTGTGTTGTTCGGATTCCATTTTATATTTTTATATAGATACAATTCATTTAAATAGAGGTCATCAAAAAAGATTGAATATTTTCATAGCAGTTTTTCAGCCGTTATAAAGTCCTTGTTACAAAATACTATTTTATTCACGACATTAGATGTGCCATAGTGATAACTCTTGGCATGCAGCTCGTCAAAGCACTTTTACAACGCTGGGATATTCCAGTGGAATTTCTAATAACATGCGCTTCATGCGGAACGAACCGTAAGCGCGCATCGTAATGGGCATTTTGTTAGACTGGAGCCACGTCATTAAACTCATGGATACGCGGCTCTGAGCATAGCACATAAGCTATAGTTTGGCAGGTTGGCGGTTGAAGTTTGTCGATGAGCTGACTCGGCGGTAAAAGTTGGCACATCAATATGCAGGGGCGTCTGGCCACCGGCCAACGTAGGATACGCCAATTGAATATTTTGGCCGACCAGGTCCATCTATACATCCGCGATACACAATCCGCGACAAGTGTAATAGGTTATAAAATTAATAAGAGGGTTACAGTAATTACGGAGGTTTGTCAAAATTGTATAGTAAAAAAAACGATTTTATAGTAATTGCCCGATAATTGAACTTGCCTCAGTGTCAGGGTTCTTCTGGCAGATCTCCTTGGGAAAACTGACTAACTAAGTTTATTTTAAAGCGAGGGACGCCTCGCGGTTTCACTTGCGTAGTTCTTATTCCCGTGTAAAAAGTAGCCTATGTCACCCAGGGATAGTGTAGTTTTCCAACGGTGAAAGAATTTTTGAAATGGGTTCAGTAGTTTTTGAGTTTATTACTCCTTCCTTTTAATAATATTAGTATCTGATGTAAGCCAGGTATAGCTTGTGTTAAGCTGTTTCTGTTTCGTTCCAAATTGACATTATGAATTCCAAGTATTGTCAAAGTAAAATTGTAATTAGATATTCAATACATATCTGCAATGTTACATATTGAAACGTTTAGATATTTAATAGAAAATAGAACTGTATATTGTGAGCTTTAGAGATGCTAATAGGGCGAATGATATTTCGAACTGAATAGTATTATTGCTGTCAGTATATGTTTGTGTTAGACGGGATTATACCTGTCTACGCCAGGAAGCGCTTATACGTGTGTTGTGTTCGTATGAATGTCGGAATTTGGTTAATTAGTGTTTGTTAGCCCGATGGGAATTCCACAACAACCTTGTTACTGGTAGCGACATACACATAACCTCCTTGTCTATAGACAGTTTTAATTCCTATTATGATGTATGCATTTACGGAGTTTACTATAGGCATCTTATTTAGTACGTTTTGAAACAGAAATGTCAAACCGCTAAAAGATCCTAACATGTTATCTTGCTTCTCTTTGAGGACGCAGTCAATAAAAAAAACGAAAGGGTAAAAAGGATCAGTTTACAGAGAATGTTTTAATAGCAATACAATATATAACAAATAAAAATATTACATAAACAGTATTTTAACCATTTTCAACTCCTCCTTCCCCCTTGTCAGCAAAAGTAAGCAATGCTTACCCCCCACCCCCCGTAACGTAATTCAAATGCCAAAGTAGTGTCTTGTGGCTTCAAGATGTGTCGCCGAGTCATACGGCGCAACGACCATCGCTAGATGTATGTATCCTTAAGCTTCATAAGCTTCCCTCTATACCTCGAAAAGCTCGTTAAACAACCCGTCCAACGCTCAAACTCCGTTCGGTCGTATCAGTTTTCATTCCCATTGAACTTCAAAGTGAGATTTTTCTTTTTTCTTCTCTTTTCACCCTTTTTTAACCTTGTTGTAGGTTTCCTTCAGATTCCGCCATTTTCCCCCTCGCGTCGTTAGGATTCAATTAGCCCCTGCGCTTTTCTTATGACGCCTTTCCAATGCATTTGTGGCCTTCCTCGAAGCTTTTCTTCCACCCATGGTCTCCATTCTAAACCGAACCATGTTTTCGAGCTATGTGTCCAGCCCACTGACACTTTAGACAGTGTAATCACTTAACTTTATGTGCACACCGCTGCACCGGTTCACTAATACCTTCTGCGTGTCTAGTCTTCGAAAACCGGTATAACCGAAATCATTTAGTAGTGGGGTATTATTATTATTACAATAGCGATAGTGCTTAAAGTAACTAGACAGTAATTAGTCGAGTCGTGCACTAAAACACTTTGTTTTGCGACCGGGAAGTGCGATTGCAGATAACTTTGTTCTACAGTTTCAATGCGGGCCGCTACATGTTTTGCAAGTCCGGAAAGATACGACTTATCCTTGTGCATGGAACACATATGGTTTTAATTAGCAGTAATACACATTTAGGTAAATAATATTAAGCTGCATTTGCCAAACAACATAAAAAAACCTTATACTTCCTTTTAACAAAACGATAGTATTTCTGACTGCCTCTGTGGCGCGGTGGGAGTGTATCCGACTGCTACGCAATGTGTGATGAGCACGATGATTTATTCTGTGTCTGGGTGTAATTTATCTATAATATGTATGTATTTAGAAATATTTAAGTATGTTTATCAGTTGTCTGGTTGCCATAGTACAAGCTCTGCTTAGTTTGGGATCAGATGACGTTGTGTGAGTTGTCCCAAGATATTATTTTTATTAAATTAAAATTATATCAGAAGTTTAAACCTTCTAAGAACCACCGCAAAGAAATTAGTTTTTAGATGCACTGCCGGAACAAGAGTTAATAATAATCTTTGCCTGAAATGATCTCTGCTCAGCACTGAGTCACTCAGTAACGTTGCTTCAAATCACATATTATCTATCAACTACAATCATCGCAGCATCACAAAACGCATCTCGAATCAAACGCGCGTACTGCATGCGTTATACAATGTACAAACTTGATCAGGCCCAAAAAATGATTCCTGTAACTAGAAAACAGAGGGCAGTTTGACTAATTGACTGTATATTGGGCATGAAAACACCAATCCCTTATTCAGAATCGAGAGAACCACAATGGAACTGACGAGGCTTTGTTATTCGAATCATATGCAGTAGTAGGTGAAGAAAACAACAACGTCGATTGTGTAGGCCGCTCGGGTAAATTTCGATTGCAAATACTAATTGTGTCCGTGCCTGTCGAAGCCACCTCGAATACCTGAATACCTTAGGTACTTACCGCTGAAATGACGACAGAACTTTGCAAAATGTAACTACATACTTCAGTGTTACTAAGTAGTTTACAGTGTGCCAACTTCAGGATATTACCCTAAACAAAGTAAAACAGAAAAGTTAACGTCTTTTTCCAGGATATCAATCAGAAATTTATGAAAGCATGATTTATTGAGGAAACTGATTGGGAACTAAGTTCGATAATAGATCAATCGTAAATTGATCAGTATCTACATTTTTACCCGCGACGGCCACGGAGACGGTATACGAGTATGCGTTTGGGGTTACAGATGTTTGTGTGTGTCTATGGGTGTGTGTGTGTGTGTCTATCTGTTATATTTTTTCTCGGGAACGGTTCGGCCGATTTGAAAATGTTTTTTTGCGCTGTATAAGTCATATTTCCGGGCATCTTCTTAGCTAGGTTTTAATGTTCTAGACCGTCAGGGGACGTTACAGTACTCATGTTCCTACAAAACGGTTTTTCTTATCGGAGATGGCTGTTTTTGAAACATTTTTTTGTTCTCTATAAGTCTCATTGTTGAGCATGTTCTAGTTCAGTTTTAATATTACATACCGCCAGGGGGCGCTGCAGCACACGAATTTGGTTTTGAAAAATGGATCAAGCTCATATTTTTTTTTATTAAAGTGGAATAGATATACAAAGTTATTTTTGTATAATGTATAAGCTCAGACACCCCGACAAGATTTTCACTTCACGAAATCACATTTTTTTTTTAATTTGCAACGTTATAACCCATTCAAGTTGTCTTGTGTTCTCCGCGCTATCATGCTCATTGCATCCTGTAGTACGTAATCCATGGTTATTATTGAAAAATATGTGATGATCACATTTCACATCATTACAGTGTTAGAATGATTAATGGATTAATTTAACTGCAAAATATAACATGGTCTTAAAACTACTCTAATGGATTGCGTTACTGATTCTGAGCTAACTATTTTCAGGTTTGCACTATACTAAGAATAACGTTGTATATTAGTTTTGTTACAATGAAATGTTTACTCTCAACACGAGTAAGTACCTCGTATTATATTTTGTAAGAAATCTCTAAAAAGTTTGAAATAAAAAATTTAATTATTTTTTTAGACAGATCGAATTGCTTTTCAACAGTCATTTCGGGAATCAATCTTGTAAATATTCAAAAGTAACCCATCAACGATATTATATTTTATTTTTGATCGAATTGCTCCTATCGAAATGTTGGCTCAAAAAGGCATCGTACTGAATGTGTTACGTAGCCAGCTTTAATAAAGTTTCTGAGTTCATACTTCGGGTAAAACCATTTCAAGCGTTGACAACACTACTAGTTTGTATGCGAGTGAAGTTTTTCATAAACTTTTGAACGTTTACCGCACCAGGCGTTACCGTGAAGCAAAAAGTGTAATTAGAGGAAGAATGGAAATGAATTCATTTCCTCTATTTTCTTCTGTTTCGTTGTGATTAATTATTTTTGTGTTATTAAAACTCTTGACAGTTCATTTTGCAGTTGCGTGTTTTTACCTTTACAATTTGTTAAAAAGATTCAAGAGTTGTTTAGTTTTATTTTGAAATTGATGGCGATCTAGTTGATGTCAGTAGTGAGTGACAAATATTATTTATTGTGCCCTGTAACTTCACAAAGACATAAGAAACTCGTATTTCATCTATCTTTAAACGTTAAATGAGCAAAGCTGTGAAAATGATGACAGTTCACTTTGCCGCCATTTTCACAACTGATAGAAAGCTTTGATCAATGTCTGGATCTATTTTGGCATCTCAAATTGAAGCCGTACATCTCTTACACGAAATTTGATGTAAGTTTTACCAGGTTCACTTATTACGTAAATATCAAACGTTATAGTTAGATGTTCCAAGATCCCAGGCATGCCAGACATATTTTATTTTCTGACAGATAAAATGTTTTTACATTCTCGTCTACCTAGGAGAAAACTCAATATTGAGTTAAGTTCGCTTTTGTACATAATTACTATGTATTTAGTTATATTGATTTATATTTTCTTGGTGTGTACAATAAACGTAGTTTTTATTATCGGCTTACTGAGGGAACGTTCCATCTAGAATTCTACAATTCTGAATATAGTAATATATTGCACTTATTTTGTTTTGTGGAAGTTGTTATATCTACATGTGTTTGTGACAAAGGAAGACGCATCTAGCGTCGCTCTTGTAAACTAAGTACTTTACGTGTGAATACAGTTTCAAATTGTTGAATGCACTTGCAACTTCATCTTAAACTTCGTATTTAAATAAAAGTTTCTTGTTCTCTGTAACTTTGTTCGCTATTTTGATGTAAATAGCTCTTGGTCACTGTTCTTTCTAATTGCGTTAGAAAGTAAATAGTGCTTTTCGTTGCCTCCTGTTGGTCTAGTGAACAGTGACCCTGACTGACACCTGACACCCAATTATAAATCTTTGTTGGGTGGTATTTATCTATAATATGTATGTATTTGGAAATATATAAGTAT
Source organism: Herminia tarsipennalis (assembly GCA_945859575.2). NCBI lineage: Eukaryota > Metazoa > Arthropoda > Insecta > Lepidoptera > Erebidae > Herminia > Herminia tarsipennalis. The sequence goes on along the minus strand of OX243836.2, from coordinate 12,178,766 downwards.
TATAACTTTTAAACTTAAGTGTCGCATTATAAATACAATTTGACACGGGAATAAACGCGTTTAACCTAGGTAAAGTACCTATTTACTTTATGTTTGACGTTTCGACCGGGTTACACTGACCGTGGTTACAAGCTGACTGGGGGGTAGGGCTGCTAAAGTTTATGCGTCAAGCATAAGGTAAACAACGCGTTTATTCCCGTGTCAAATTGTATTTATATTTGAGTATGTTTATTATTCATCTGGTTTCCATAGAGAGATAGCATTGTGTGAGTTGTACTAAGTTATTATTATTTTATTTAACTTATTATTTACTATTTGTAACACCGGACGTTTGCTATTAAAAACTAGTCTTAACGGGGGTGGTTCTTGGCTTTGTTTGACGATTTTTTTAGGTTTTATTTAATTCACATGGATTTTTAAATTTGAGATATACCGTCGGCTATTCTTCTTAATCACCAAGAATTCATTTGCGTTAACAAATCAAACTACCGAAATTAGGTTACAATTTTTCATTTTATTGGTTTATTTTATGTTGAGAAAATAGTATAAAGAGAAAAAGCCGTAATGCACAATTTACTAATACAAATATCCAGTCAACAGCTCGTACCAACGTACGCGTAACACGTTTGATAGCGTAATGCAACGTCGCAGGCAGGGTCGCCATATGAAATGAAATGTAAACACGTGGTTCTCTGTCCAAAACACACATAATTATATCAAGAACATTAATACTTTAAACTTACAAATATAATGCTTACACACACTTAATTAACAGTAGGGCTGTACCATACCATAAATCTTTTATGTACACTATCACCCTATTGGTCCCAAAAAGGTTAACTGCTTCTATTGTGATAAACAAACACGAGCATCAAACTATTTGGTGCATACGCTGCTATGGTAGGGAATGGGAAGCGACAGTGCAGTGTCTGTAATCGGATTACCGCCCGATGGGCAGCTGTGCGCGAACTGCACCTTGTTTGAGCTGCCCCCACCGACACCTTGACGTATAGCTAATATCTGTTACCTGTAGGTACTATTCGACAATGCAATAAAGAACGCCACTACTTTCACGTAATTCATATATCTTCTCTTTTCACTTCAGTGCGTTACCATTCTCTTCCTCTTAAAAGCGAAGAAAAATTGTGAACTCAGCGCTCTTTGAAGCTTTTACTTTACAGATTAGTTAATGCAACTTGACAGCTTCTACATTACTCTTATGAGAATCTGGTTTACCAGACAAGTTTAGGAATCTGCTAGAACCGTTAATCTGATTCATCTGAATCTTTATACTTTTCCCAAAGTCACCGTGATCAGCAGGTGGATAGGAACGCTGAATCGTAGTCACAGGTACCTTTATCAATGATTGAATTACCGAATTTGCAACACAAATGAGTAGTGTTGAATTGATGATGGTAAAGTACGGCGTGGAAGGTAACCTAACCTAAGTAGTTTTAACAAATACATGGTGGTACTTCGTCAAATCGTGCTAAAGTTTCGCTAGGTATAATAAATTACACCGGTATTCACCCGGGCGCTTAGTAAACTTGACTTATGTGCACTATTTGTCAGGTTGCTGTGTATTGCTATCCGCGCGAACCCATGTAACGAACTATTGTATTTTATCGGAGTGTTTTGTACAGGAGTAAAACATGCGTGCATTTTATGAATATGTGTTTTATTGCTATTCTGTTGCACTTAGAGTGCTTCAATCGGAAATTGCATTTAAATGCTTGTTTTATTGAAAAATGTGAATATTGTGTTTCTACGAGTATTAACTGCGCGTAGATTTTAAGTATTCCGTTCAGTAGTAGTCGTAAATGGCTTCGTGAGTTTTGAATTTACATTTTTGTGTTTGGCGCGGCAAATAAGTTTCTTTTGTCATAACAATAACGCCGAGCCGAAAATATGGCACACAAAAATTGCTACCGCTTTAAGCAATCTCTGTACTTCCAGTAAAATATATCCTCGTTGGTAGTGGAGTGCCCTGGAGGAAATCCAATTAGCAGTGGCTGTTTGACCATCGGCGTAGTGCCGCGTGCCGCTATCACACACCATTGCGCGAATTAATACTACAGTCTGTTACGCACTTGTTTCCATTTCGCTTCTCCTATTCCGAAGTTAGTTGGACTTGTTTTGGAACAACGAACTAGCCAAATTCTCAATTCGAATTGGTTTATAATAATGTAGTTCTAATAACAACTATAAGTTGCCCAGTTTTACGGATTAGGGGTCGCATAGTTCATTATCTAGTCGACTGTGTTTGATATTGGTAGTAATGTAGGCAAAGAATATTTAATTTAAAAATGTATTTGTAAAACAGATTGTTCATTTAGGTTAGCCATATTTCACGTGCCGACGTGTACTTAATATTTTTAGATATGGATCTAAAGTAAGTTACATAAGTATATACATTGACGATTGAGCAAGATAACGAAAAGCGGCGGTAGTAATGGGCTAAGGCATTGGTCTCGCAATCGTGAGGTCGCGGGTTCGAATCCTACCCATTACACTACGGACGTGAACCCACTCGTAACACAAGCCATTGAACTTAGCTGGAGGGGTTAACAGGATTGCTAGTAATGTGGGATCAAAATCTCACATTGCTAATTATCTTTAAAAAAAAAAATGATATTAGCTTCCAACTGGAAGCTAATACTAATAGCAAAAATATAGCTATGTATTCGTATAGAAATACATTTCTAGAGGAAGTATAAAATAAATATACATATGTACGGTACGACAGATGGAAAGCATTTGGTTTGGACTAACTCTGATGATGCCGGCTACAATCATAACAGAAGATCATGCCTTACCTACATGTAAATATTTTTGAAAGAGTTTTATTTTTCAATCTTTTAGAATAAAAGTCAGTATTAAACACATTCACACACCTTTTCAAACCCTTTCATTTACTTCTACTTTTACCTTATTACCCCTAACTTCGAACATTGAATAATCAGATCACTTCATAACAATTTAACTTTTAATCTTATTTTCTAACATCATAATTAGATTGTACAAAAGTCCGTGTAACATTTTTTATTCGCGTAGTCAGAATCAAAACCCAATTAACATTTAACCCCTGCTCCTTGACGTGTTCAAACTTCGTTAGGTAATTTCCGTTGGTATTACTTGACTACCGAAGTTCACGGGTGCCCTAACCAGATCGCTCTGGTTTGGGCATCGGAATTTGGGAGTTCGGGAGCTTGCGGTAATATAATAAAACTGTTTATGAACATACTTAAAACATGCAGGGGTATCCATGTGTTTTATGGAATGTTGGAAGACCGCGTTGTCCGCGATCACGTAGATTCAGAGTTCAGCTAAGCTTAGCAATGATACTATTGTCAGGTTCTTAGGTGGATGTTTTCCTAAAAGCCACAAACCAGTTACACCCTCCGTAGCGAGTTAAGCCGTCGCGTCGGTTCCATCGATTGCGTCGAATGTAGGTACCTATTATAGAACTGAATCGGTACTTTCACGTACATTTGTGGACTAAATACCAACTTAATATTACTATCGATTACTTATTTTAATAGCCTCCATTGAAATTGGCCCCCTCGATCGAAAACCATTTCGATCTTTCTGTTTGTTTGGTTCACGGACTTGTCGGCAATTGGGTAGTTAGTTTATTTTATACAAAATTAGACAATAGTAGGTCTTAAAATGCTTTGAAAATAAGTGCTTGTCCACAATTTAACCCGTTTTTGAATTTAATAGCATGAAAACGAATATTAAAAGTAATGATTTGACAATAGGAATTTATGACGTCATAGGTTTTCTTATTTCTATACACAGTAGTATAGAACGTGTCGTTTTGACATTTCATAAAAAGAGACTGATTTGACTTGTCAACATCCGTATACAATACCAAATGCAAACGCAATACGTAAAGTGTGGGTCTTAAAATGTTTTTGGAATGTAATTCCTTCCGTAAATAGGTCGTAAAGTATTTTTTTATTTTTTTATCGCTTTTAGTTTTTTGTATGAATTGCAAAAACGGGGAAAATTGACGCAGACGAAGTAGGGAGGGTCAGCTATTGCAGATATAATTACTTGTTCTGACTGATTCAATAACGCGGAGTTTAAACTGCTGGGACTATAAAACCTGAAGTTTCGGTGGTTGACACGTTTTATGTAGTAAGCATCCACTATTTTGTTTTGAAGTTAAATCTGTGTAGAATTTAAAAAAATATTTTTAAATGAAGAAATACGTATTTTAGCGTTTTTCACAATCGTTAACAACCAAGTCAGCCGTTATGGGGATAAAGTAGGGTGGCAAGTTTATAATGAAGCTCCATTAGTTTTGAAATAAGACCTGTGAAAAATTGTATTTGCCTTTTTGGTGTTAAATAAAGAAACACGTGTTACAGGATTTTTGGAAAATCAACCCGTAAGCAAAAATATAAAATCATACACGCAGGCAAAGCTGCAAGCAAAAGTTAGTTCACTATCCAAATAAACTACCAAAGATAGAAAAAAAACATTTGGAGGATAATATTCCTTAGTGAGTGTTGAACTGTAATGATGCCCGAGGGTAATTCACCTATTCACTACGATGAGGTACCTGTGCAAGTGAAAGTTTGTATTGTAAGTCATATTACTGCCTCTGTGGCGCGGTGGGAGTGTATCCGACTGCTACCCAAGAGGTCATGGGTTCGATCCCCACCCAGGATAACACTTTGTGTGATGAACACGATGGTTTATTCTGTGTCTGGGCGTTATTTATCTATTAAACGTATGTATTAACCCTATTTAAATCAAATCTAATATATAAAATTCTCGTGTCACGGTGTTTGTAATTTAACTCCTCCGAAACGGCTCGACCGATTGTCATGAAATTTTGTGCGCATATTGGGTAGGTCTGAGAATCGGACAACATCTATTTTTCATTCCCCTAAATGTTAAGGGTAGTCCACCCCTAATTTTTAATTTTATTTTTAGGTAAATTTTTATTTTTTTTATGATACCGGATTCAAAATACATACAACCCTGAATTTTCACCCTTCTACAATCAACCCCTATTTTTTATTTACCCCTATTTTGCAAAAACGGGTTAATTTGACGCAGACGAAGTTGCGAGGGTCAGCTAGTAAAAATATTAAAAAAAAATTGTAAAGATAGTAAAGTCTAACTACCAACGCTATAAACATTTGAGGGCTCTTACGAGTCGTCAATGATTTTGAAGAAACCTTGAAGAAAAGAGAAGGGATGTAACAAGCCACTGACCTCTATATGGTACTAGTACGCTAGACGAGGCTATCGTCGACCATAACAACACTCCCATACGATTTTGACATTTGGACGGCCATTGAACAAAAATGGCCGCCCAACGGCCATTTGTAATAAATGTCAGAAAAGTTCGAAAAGGACAGTCATTCGATTCGGCATTTGAAATTGTTGTCATACGGGGTAGCCAGTCCAGTATACTAGTACATTAGAGGTCATATAGTAGAGGTCAGTGATTTGAGTACAAAATACCGAGACTACTATGCGTTTCAAATGAGTTGATAACTGTCATGATGATATTTTGTTTCGCAATACGACTGCAACTTCATTGTGTAACGTAAGGTCAGCAATAAAATGATTCGTAAAAAGGTGTCATTATTATTACACAGAAGTACCTACCTACTCTAATGAACTATACACTGTATTTTACTATTTAATAAGTTTTAGGTAAAAAAAAATTACGTCTGACTCAAAAGGCCACTAAAGTGTAGAATATTCTTATATTTTGCCTATTTACTTATTTCTGTTTCGTGTTTATTGAATAATAAAAAATACTAAAAATATTATAATAAAGAAAAATGTTAGGTAGGTACCAGTTCAAAGTACATAGTTCAAAGAAAATAAATATTACGTTCGTTCCATTACCATATTTCACCTAAGTACTTTACCCGACTTGGGAGTTTTTGTTGCTAGCGGTACAATTTTGACAAGTACAGAGTGAAGTTGACGCGATCGCGATTATCTTCTCATTTGAAACGCATAGTACAGAAGGTAACATTCATACATACTTCTTTCAAGCAACGCACACATAGACTTTGTTAACAGACAAGGTTCGAAGGGGTTGTTCCGTATTCATCCTCTCAAGTCTCATCCTATTTCTTTAGTCATCCTAAACTAGAATCCTTAGCTGATCCGATTACATTATTTTAATAAAGTTTTTTTATTCAACCGAACTGCGTTCCTTACTATACCTGTGGGAAATATTACTGAAAAAAGCACGAATAGTAGAACAATCTTTAAGATTTTATCAGAGTATTATATAACCAATAATAATTTTCATTTCTTTTACATGTATTTACACAAATTGTCTACAAAATTAAACCAATTGTTCACCAACAATTAAATATATATTTTTTGTTTTTAAAGATACTTGATACTTTTGTGAGATCATAAAAAATATATTTTTACTTTTAAAAATATGATTTGAACAATTTGATGGCTTTTTATTTTATAGAGCAATATAAAAGCAAAAGTTAACCAACTTTAAAGTATGTATTTTATTACTTACTAGCTGACCCGCGCAACTTAGTCTGCGTAAATTTTCCCCGTTTTCGCAACATTTCTTATTCCTGCTTCCTCCTTATTTCTCCACTATTTAATGGATGATATTATACATATAAACCTTCCTCTTCAATCACTCTATCTATTAAAAAAAAACCGCATCAAAATCCGTTGCGTAGTTTTAAAGATTTAAGCATACATAGGGATATAGGGACTGAGAAAGCGACTTTGTTTTATACTATGTAGTGATTACTAATACAGTATTTTTTGTTCAGACCGTCAACACAAACCTAGTTTAATCAGTTGAGCTAGGAATACCTACTTACAGGATGAATAAAAAATTAAATGAAATATATATATAGCTTGAAGTATGACATTTGTTGGTGGTTTTTTAATGTTGAGTAACATTAATGGAGAAGTTAGTGCAAGGTTTACAGCTCGGCGCCTTCTTACATTTCTCCAAATAAATTTAGTAGCTTGTAGCTTTAGTCATTCTAAAGTTCTTTTACTGCAGCCTTCACCAAGATAAAAATACTCTTATGCATTACTTCTCCAGTCAGAGAAGTTTGAGCCAAAAATAACTGAAAGAAGTGAAGATTTGTTGTAGGTAGGTAGGTAGTAAGGTAAGTCATTTTAACTAATACAGAGTGATATTTCGACAAAAATACAAACAACTAGGGTTTTGTTTTTTTATTTTTCGAGAAGAGAGAATAATATTTCGCAAACTTCTAGTTTTTCAATTATAACGAATGTGTTTAAATTATTCACTGTTACTTTGTAAGAGAGCAATTTGTTTAACTTATAATGTTTACTTTGTAACTACAGGGTAATTGATTGCTCAAATTTAGCGTCTGGCGTGATGTACGCTCTCATTGTCAAAGCTTCAGGAGGTCGTATTCGTACTTCATTTAATGTCTATCGTCACGATACAAAAGAAGCACACTTTTAGCAAGACGACGACTAAATTATACTTTGTTTCAGAACTTGATTGTAGAGATAATTTTCTTTGTAACCATTCATTCTAAAAAGCTATTTTTAGTTACTGAAAGTACTTAATTATTTCCCTTTTTACGAATTTCATTTAAATAAAACAACTTCAGAGTTTGAAAATGTTTTAGTAGAAAATAAGGCGAAATTTTCTTGTCAATGAACCTAGAAAAGGCTGACAACAGCCAAACTCACCACTGTGGTAGGCATTACGACCTATCCAACTTGGATACACCGCCTCTCTTTGGAGATTTCTATGATAGATATTTTATTCTATTTGTTGAACTGAGCCACCTGGCGTAGTATCTGCGACTTGTGCTTAGTCGATCGTAGTCTGCAGCTCCATTCAAATGTAACAAGAGCCTAAAGCTCAGGCCCGAAACTACACGCCACTTGGGATTCGTGGCTCAAACGTAGTTATGGGATTTACATGGAAACACGCAGAACAATGTTTTATTGGCCGACTGTATTAGAGTTTGAATTTCCCAAAGGGAATCTCAAAATGTATTCGGAATTGCATGTTGTGTGAAATCTACACTGAGTTTGTCATACATATCGACGGTCTCTTCGTATGCAATTAGATTTTAGTGTTGCGTAACAACATTTCGATCGGTTTTGCTACCTGCTACCACAACCGTTGCAATCGAAACTTTGGACAATAAAATGGTATTTAACCTCGAAATATTTACGCAATTAATACCCGTGTTAAACTGTTTAATTGATATAGAAATACTCAATTCGAAATCCTATATCCCATTGGCATACTAGGGGGGGGGGGGGGGTTTGCTCCTAAATTGTAGAAAGGTTGGCGGTGATTAAGCACCAGACGGCACTAAAAGGGTGTTTGGCACAGCTCACCCACTGCACTGCTTGACGCTAGGAAATCAAATGAAACCATTAGATCTGTTCTATGTGAAACTATATTCCAACAAAATTACATATTTACGTTCCCTTTATATACAAACACTTTAAAGCTAATGATAGCTTGAATTTAAATCGGTCAACGCCATCTGTTAGCCAAAAACATGAACCATAATTAAATGAACTTACGTACGTAGTACTATTACTTATTGTGCTTACAATGTATTCTGAAAATATCGCCCACCAAGGACATTTAATGGAGGAACGTCCTTCTTGAGCTGCACTTCAATTCTCTGAGAACTCTAAATAAACTAAACATAAATTTACTTATAACTGTCCTTAACTTGTACCTACCAATCCAAAACATCCGAAAGCCCCATCCGAAAATTGATGAAATGCTATTATCCTATAACGTCCATACCAAATAATTTACTATCTAAATCAATTCAGCGGTTAAGCGTAAAACGTAACAGTTAGAGTGACTTTCTCATTTATAATACCTATCTATTAGTTTGGACGAAACAAGGCATTTTTGAAAGATAGAAAAAATTGAAGTCCAGACCCAAGGATCGAACTTCCGACTTGACATCCGTAAGCCAAACCGGGGCCGGAATCGAACCACCTATCTGGACTATGTTACTAGACTTCAAATTTCTCTATCCTTTCATGCTTGCGAGTTAGGCCCTCGCATGCGCTATCAGGTTTATTGAGGAAATTCTATCTCTCTATCTCTCAAAAATGTAATTATTGTATTTATAAAGTAATTGGCAAGAAATGCCTATAAAAAATACTATTAAACAAGGCATTATATTGAAATTCATTTCTTAAGCAGAATGCTTTAACGAAAATCTTTTATTTTGGTTTGTTCTAGGTTTGTTTGCTTTGTAACTTTGATACGATCCATAGATGTATCTCAGAAATATTCAATATTCTTATTATATCCCATCGTATACTTAGGACTACTTACTTAGGACGAAAGTACTTATTTATTGAACAAATTCTTAAGTATGCTTAGGACTTCTTTCTTGTTCAATAAATTAGTATTTTTTGTATAAAATGGAAAAATCATAGACCACTGCTGTGGGCGAATAAAACGAAGCGGTACAACACTTCTAACGGACCGTCTCCACGGGCGAGAGAGTCGCAACGATTCCGTATTACTATCGTCAGGTAGGCGCGGCAGGCGCGGATCCAGCCCCTAAAATAAGGTACACACGGTGAAGGTTGTGGGCACGGTAGCCAAAAAAAATGATTTTTAATATTTTTTTACAGCTTGGCATAGTTTACCTATTTAGTGTGTTCCAATTCATGCATTGTTACTTTTGGTTATTTAATGTTAACTCTCCAAACATTAGCCAATCAACTAATTAGGGTTGTAGGCCCACCATGCCTACTACGGTGGACCTGTGAGACGGTCCCTTAAGACACCTTTAGCAATAGTATTAGTAGTAGGTATTATGTAAACAACACAATGCATGTGTATTTAATCTTATATTTTGTGACTAGCTGTCCCGTGCAACTTCGTATGCGTAATTTTTCCCCGTTTTTGAAACATTTCTCGTCGCTTCTCCGCTCCTATTAGTCGTAGCGCGATGTTATATAGCCTACAGCCTTCCTCGATAAATGGGCTATCCAACAAAAAAGGAATTTTTCAAATCGGACCAGTAGATCCTGATATTAGCGCGTTTAAACAAACAAACAAACTCTTCCGCTTTATAATATTAGTATAGAAGTATAGATAAGGGGGTTTTGAGGGTGATAAATCGATATAACTATAATTTTTAGAAAACGTCGTTTTGTTCGTGTTTTAAGGCAATGACAAACTGCTTCAATATCATGAGAATACAAAGGTAAATTTCACGTACTCTTTATTAAAGGAGAAAATCTTAACTGAATGAAATTTAATCCGTTAAAATCAAATATTACATAAATATACATTATAATTTGTATTCTGTTGTTCTTATTAACTTAAATTTATAAACACACAGTACAAAATATTGGAATGTAAAGTGGACAAAAAGTGTCCGTGCTTTTTTCGTCAAATAAAAAGTTTTACCTGGTCAATATTCGATTCATTCATCATTTCAGGAAGTTTTAAGGGTTGACTAAACACTTCAAAAATTAAATAAACGCGTTAAATCTGAATTCAAATTCATTATGCTAAAATTAAACTACATTCGCAAAAGGGTTGAGTTTGTACCATAATGAAGTTAAAATATTATTTCATTATTTCAGGTCAATAATCATAATAATATTATCTGTTATAACATAACGGAAGTTGCGGTACACAAATTGGTCAACAGCGGTCGAAAACCGGTCGGTGGGAAGGTCGTATAACCCGAAACCGAATAAAAACCAATATTGTTTGGTTTCAGATTCATGAATAACTTTACCTGCGGCTTAATTCACTGGCTTTTGACTTTAGTCAAACTACCGAATTCAAATTTCCATTTACGATTGTTTTAAAGTTATTCAAACATTAAATTATTTAGGTGTTTATTTTAGGACAGCGTTTGACTGTTGACTTTTAGATATAAAGAGCTATTTGGGTACCGTGAATTCGCTTAAGTGATACCGGGTTATACCTTAACTAGTAGAAAGTTTACGCTATCCTCGCAGTCGGGTAAAAAGTATGGACAAATATTATCCTCCATTTTACCCCTTTAGAGAGTGAGTTCCCAATTATCCCTTCGTAATGTTCTTTTATGTCATTAAAGGACACCCTGTGAAACCCTGTGTAAAACTCATGGCTATGCGTCGCGGCGTCGGTCCGATCAGTCGGTCAACCAGTCAGTGTTGACAGGAACACAGTTATTTAATTCAATTTGGCAATTATTACTACACGTTGCATAATTATTTAAAGCAATAACTACGTTTGACAGATTTCAATTTCAATCCAATATAATAGGTAAAGCGGGTACAAAGTGTACCGAAAACAGTTCTAACTTACTGATTGCTTGCCGATCTGTTATTGCACACATATGAATTGCGATACGTTCCAAACACGTGTGCCCTGTGACTTTGTATAAGTACCAATGCACTTTAGTACACAACTCTACTGCTACTCTGCAAAATGAAAAGAGAGTTACATTATTCTGATAAACAAACATAGTAGTACATTAAATTGGCACATTGTCAGCGGCCATCTATACAAATGTATGTTCATAGGTTTAAGTATCTACCTAACTACCTACAAATAAATAAAATACCTACAAATATATAAAGTGCCCTTTTGTAAAGCCGAAATGTCAGTATACGTGCCTGTTAGATCCAAATGGTTATCCCAATTTGATGAAACTTTAATTAGCACTAAATTACTTTAAACTTCTTATTTTATACATCAATGAGGAAAACTGATTTATTATTATCATTGAAGAAAATATAGCTAAGGTTAAAAATTTTAAATAATGTAGGTACTACAATTGAAAATGAAAATACACATTGAATCGCTATGAATTTCATATAATTATGTGTCTGAGTGGACAACAAACAAAAGATTTTAATGTATTCGATTACATTACAATCTTTTTAAAAATACTTGCCTGAAAAATTACAACAGTAGGTATAGAAATCAGTAAGTACTAACAAAATATATTGTACATGGTGGCACAATATTAAGCTAGAAAAATTAAGACAACATAGAATATTCTCAAAATTTTTAATATTTGAAAGTTATAACTTTTACACATTAATAAATGTTGGTAATACAAATTCAACGTTTTAAACCTTTTTTGCGTAACATCCATTGTACAAATATCAGTTCAATTTTAAACGAAGTCTTTTCTAATAATACGATAACATTCGAGCCGTATACATTTGAGGTCAGTGTGGTGTGAGGTCCCACCGTAATGGTATTGATTCGAGTTATTTGTGGACTGCTGCACCGCCGTCTGCCACCGCACTCCGCCCAATTGTCTAAATAAAGATCTTGTCTACCCCCTCTAAAGTGCTACATAGACGGCTACACCTTTTCACAAAACTCATTAAATATAACGTCGAGCGAGGAGACAAATTTTGTAAGCGACAGTTATCGTTTTGTTTTTTGTTTACCAGAAGTATCAGTTTGTGTTTAGTTGTTCAACTTATTAGAATTATTATACTTATGTTAGAATATTATCGAATTGTACCGATCGTGGTCACGGGTCGACTTTATCCTTCAGTCAATCCGTGACCACGATCGGTGGGATTCGACCGAAATGTCGGGTAAATGAAAGGTACCTTTAAATATTTTACACGATTAGGTACCGATAATATTCTTATATGTGTAAACATCGCGAAAGTTTAAAAACAATTACTATATATATACTTATAAACTATAATATTATTTAAGTTATAACTAGTTTGTAAGTTTGTGAGGTTGTAGGGGGAAATCTCTGGATCTACTAAACCGATTTTGAAAAGTCTTCTACCAATAGAAAGCCACGTTATTTGTGAGTGTCTTAGAATCACTCTATGAACATCAGGATAAATGAAAAATGTTGCAAAACGGGGAAAAATGACGCAAACGAAAATTGCGTGGGTTAGCTATTAGTTATATTTTAATTGAAATTTAGAATTCTCGTTTCGTGCATTTAACCTAAACGTTGTACTTTAAATAATGTTCTTTGCACACACCTACGTCATAATAATTGTCTGTGTGCCAGGTTCAACTTAATCTGTTTAGTCTTTTGAGTTGTGACCTGATACCTATGTCAATCATTCACATTCTTATACGTATATTTATATTTTTAACATATACTAGCTTTCGCTGCTTCTCCGCCCGCTTTGGCGAGGTTATATGGCGATAAAAACAATCCTTTTTTTCCCCGGGACTCAAGCTGCTGGCACAATTCGAAGGCATAGAGCATAGATAAATCGTATACAGTCTAGAAGTCATGGAATGACATGTAAAACTCCAATTCAGGTCGAGCATCGACTGAAAAAGTAATCACGTAACGCATCGCTACTCTACTTGGTCTTTTTCTTCTAACGTGCCTTATCCTTTTAATAGGAGACGGTCCTCCTCGTTTTACAGCCCCAAAACAGTCGGTCTTGGGTTGTCTGTTAGTCTATTTGAGCCCGTTCTAGGTCCTTAGCAACGGTTTTCCAGCACGTGGCCTGCGGTCGCCCTCTACCACTCTTTCTGTCCGGTATAGCTACTTGTTGTTACCCAATATTTAAGTATGGTCTTTCTTAATATTTTTATAGTAATAAACTAATATATGGATCGTCTGATGTAACAGTTGTGAAAGCCAGCAACATGCTATCCACAAGAGGATAATTAAAACCTTCTTTCACAGAAAATATTCCAGAATCTATAGCAGAATAAGTATTCAATACCAACTTGTTACAATCACTAAGTAATAATAAAGTAGTGAAGACGAAGTTCGCGACTATAAATACGCCGAAAGTAATTTCTTGTTCGGAACCGTTGTTTTATTAGATCATAGCTATCTTGACGGGGGTAATTTGTTTCTAGTATGATCCTTTCATTCGTAGAGGAGTGCGAATCATTCTTCGTAATAACACCTTCGCACAGTTTGTGTTAAGATTTACGATTTTATTCAATCCAACGTCCCGGTAAATTACAGGGAGCCGGGATCCATTAAGTGCTTAAGTGCCTCCCGAGCACAAAATTGGGGATGATAATGGAAATGGGTTCCTCACTATGTTAATATGGGACTTTACACCGAGAGGACCAATTCACGCGTTGTTCCTCGCAATATGGAAGGAAGGGTATTGCGGTATAAACGTTTATGTTATGAATAGCCCCTGATTATGCTGACTCATTACTGTGGACTAAATGTTACTAATAGCACTATGAAAAGATTATATCAAGTGCTATCACGACATAACATAACCCATTTAAATGAACGTGTAGTACTTCCTTGGTACTTAACACTTAGTTATAATGTAAGTACGTCTTTGTATTTAGGAGGGGACCGTGACTCATTGGTGACACGCAAATTGAGAGTTAAGCTAGGTTAAATTACCACTGTTGACCCATAGATGGGTGTTCGAAAAATGTCATGCGTCCTCTCCTCAGCGTGTCTCGTACTCAGATTGCTCGTTAAACCTGTTCTGCGCCCGATCTCTCTACGGCCGTGTCGGATTTTCGAGATGAGTTAAATATAAACTTTAATTCAGAGGAGTTAAAGTTTATTTTTAATTCATCTGTGTCTAAGACAAAGATCTCCCCTTTAACTCTTTCGTGATTGGAAAGTCTCATGGGACTTTCTCTATTCTCTCACCCTTATACATTCATTTGTGCATTAGGTATAATATCTCCTGCCTTGTTTCTGATGAGAAACCGGTTAAGCGACCATTATTATATAGGTTAATATTGTTACTCAGTGATAAACCGATCAGCTTAAGTGAAATTGCCGCACTCGAGTGTATTGAATGTGTGACTATTCATAAAAAAAGTATCTTTAAAATATCTCGGAGGGAACGTAAAGCCGTCGGTTTTGGCTATTATCAATACTTGTAGACCCGAACCTTTCATTAAGAGTGAAATATTTGGTTGGTGTTTTCTAAACTCATAGTTACTCGTAGAACCTTTTACAAGTTAATGTGTACATATAAAAAAAAATCTACGACGACAAGTCGAATAAAAAGATGATGATCTTCTAACGGATGACCCTATTTTAAAGACATGTTTAAAAACTTTCAATTAATAACTTTTTTAATAAAAAAAATATTACCGACTTCAAAAATAAATACAAGGCAACTAAAAAGCAAAATATAATGTAAAATAACGAAAATAATATAAAGTAACAAAAAAAAAATTTACATTTTGAAGTTGGTACCATGAAATACTAGTTTTTATGTTTTATTTTTTTTCATCAGATCCTGATCTGATGACTATGGGAACAACTTGGAAGTAGGTATTCCCTATAAAACACAAATATAAGTTTTCAAAACCGTCTTCGAGGAAAATATATATCAAGCACATAACCGAATATAAATTTCGCTGACTCACTCCTATGTTTTGTTAGTCTATATCTCTGGCGTTTTATAAGCTAGGACAAGGTTTTATACACTAATATCTTCCCAAAAAATGTGCAGTCGCAAACCCCATCTAAATCGGATTACTAGCTTTCAAGAAAATCGCGAACATACAAACGTACGGATCAAACAGAGAACCACCTTTTTTGAAGGCGGTTGAAAATATACCGCATACAAATCGATTCGCTCGTTTAAGGCCTACGGTGACTCAGACATACCCACAATATCCTCTGTATACATCTGGGGTTAAACCATTCTACAAAATATATTGTTTGAACAATTTGAACATATTGTTTATGATGTTTAAGTTATCGTTCTCGTAAACCATCTGCTAGCATGTTGTAAAGGACATAATCTAGACCAAATTAAACTTGTACAGAACTATCAGTTTCCAGATGGCGAATGCCCGCCCACCTCGATGAGGTCGGTTTCGCTGTTCGTAATTTATTTAATATTCGTATGTGGACATAGTTCGCGTCAGTTTACGACAGTCCTGGAGTTTCTTTGAGATTGCTGCGGTCCCATTTATCACTCGCAACTTTCATAACCACTCTACAAAAGTATATTTTATTCCCATACATTGTAGTTTTGGTATAATAATTTATTAGTTTTGGTACACTAACTCGATAGAAATGGAAATAGGCGTTCTCATTCGCAACTTCGGCACAATAAAGAAGTTCCAATTCCTTCACGTTGGGGCTACAAATGGGATAAGTTTAAGGCAGCAATCGGCCTTATATGGTCGTTATAGACCAGTACGAAGAAACCGGCGTGAAAACCATTGAAAACTTTTCCTTATCGCTTCATTTGATATAATTCTTATACAATAGGTATTCCAGTTTTGAAAACTAACACGTGAAAAGTTTAAAAATAATTTAGTGCAAAATAAATGTGAATGGCGAGAGTCGGGGCGAGTTCGGTCCGGGGTCGTAGAAACAAAATTAATTACGAAATAGTCGAGAAAACTTTTGGGTTGGCGTCGCCTCGTCGTCGGAATAATTGTTGCTAATTGAGTTCCATCCACCTGGGAAAAGAGGGCAGGAGGGGATGGATTACATTTGTGACTATGAGCGCGCCCCGCCTCCGCCTCCATTGCTGCAGCTAACGACACTCTAATTGCACGCTCATATGTCGGAGACACCAACGAGGTTAGTGTTTGATAAAAAAAAACATGTTGCACTCCGGGAGTGCCGACAGAAGTGAAAACTTGAACATTAACGTTTTTTTATAACATTATAGATGGTGAAATTTATCTTTGTATTCTAATGATATTCCATTGACACTTGTAGTGAACAGACGTGCCTTTTAATATTAGCATTATATAAACACGTTTATTAAATCAGTGACCTTGATTAATGAACACTTGTTATTTGAGTAAGTAAATGTTAGTATGACAATCGAGTAAATCAAACTATGGCTACTATGGTAAGTAGCCCTCGCAGCTCTCCCAGCACACCTCAGTCGCAACAGTAGAAAGATATCACCGTTGAAGCGTTGAGAACCAGCGATATTAAGCATTGGATGACATCAATTGAACAATGTCTAAAGGAGGTATGCCAGATTGCTCCAGACGAGAAACACTAAGGATCAATTCTATTGCGCGGTGGGAAATGGAGTCGCTCAAAGGGCTGTGCACTATCAATCACTAAAGGAAAAAACAATTTTGGTTTATACTTCACTAGAAGCCTTGAAGGAAAACCAGGACCTAGCTGAATGCCTTAATGACTTCAAAAAATTTATCAGGGAGACCATGGAAGAAAACTGCAATAAACCAGTGAGTCAAGACGAGCTGACCTTTACCGAAATGGCCAAGACTCGTAATAATAAGATTTTGCGGCCAAAAAGTTTCAGCTCAATAGCAATAGATCCAAAAGATGGACAAAAATCCAGTGACGACACTAAATCTCTAGTCCAAAACATTATATGCCCCGACCAACTAAAATTGCATGTAAGAGGACCACGAACTACCAAGAACGGTGGTGTAATTATCAGCACTGAGACAAAGGACGATATAGAGAAACTATGAAAGTCGACCCAGCTAACCAGTTCCGGACTGAAGGCGGAAGAGCCGCATAAAAGAAGACCTAGAATCATAGTCATCGGAGTTCCAGTTACTCTACGTGACCAGGAAGTATTTGACCGCATATTTGAATAAAACCTAACTGACAAGATGCCAAACCTAAAGCGTGAATCGTACAAAGTTGAGTCATAAATCGAGAAGAAAAGAAGCACCTACATGCAACTTTGTACTGGAATTGTTGGCTAGCATAAGAAAGGCCCTTATAAATCAAGAACGTGTATTCATCAATTGGACGTCCTGCCCTGTTTGGGATTTCACGTTGGTGCCCAGATGCTTCAAATGCCAACAATATGGACACGCAGCTCGAACTTGTCGCGAAGCAACATACACGTGCGGACAGTGCGGTGAACTAGATCACCACTAAGAAAAATGACTCGCCAAAATGTGCAACTTGCGTAGTCTTCAAAAAACCAAGCGATCACAAAATTTGTGACTCAGAATGTTCGGCGAAAAAGATTGCTGAATCTAGATATGTAAATAGCATAGACTATTATGAGGACACCTAAATGCGTCATAATATGACACAAACATTGTTATTTACTATAAATCATATTTTATTTGTTACCTTTATGTACATGTTTTAGTTGTTTAATATTGTTAAAAATTATAACATAGGTTCTAATAGTATACTACAAGTGCCCTTAACGCCTGTGGCAAAGGTTTACCCTAGTACAGACACCCTATTATTATCCCTATATTAGATATTTTTATGAAATAACATTTGTAATTATTAAAATTATTAAAATATATGTTCTATCAGTTGTCTGGTTGCCATAGTACAGGCTCTGCCTAGTTTGGGATCAGATGACCGTGTGTGTTGGCCTTAGATATTATTATTTGATGTTATTATGTATCTGCTGACTAATTTTATGTATTTGTTTTTGTAAATCTTTTCGTAATATAATTTATTATTATTAAAAAAAAATGTAGCAGTTTTCATTGCTCTCCCTCCGTTTTACGAATTTTCGATCAGGGTCACGTGATCTACGAATTTTCGAACCGGGTCACGTGATACTGACGCGAGTTAAATAATTTTTACCGATATAAAAAAGTGAACAACGCCGCTAAAGAAGTTTTCACTTAAAAAAAACGATAAGAATGGATATATAATTTCTATAACTGTAGATATAATTACATTTTGAGATAGTGTTATCACATAATGTAGCGTTTGTTAAATACAGCATGGTTATAGTAATGTTATTAACTAATGTGGGCCACAAGTCGGTGAGTGCATCTGGTTGCATATGTAGAATGTATCTACCCAGATAGGTTGGCACAGATTATTTACATACAGAAGATGCCTAATGATGGCCGTCGTCGTTGAAGCAGGCCTAAGAAATGCTGGGGTGACGAATTGGACGATTCGCCTTTGAGAATATGTGAGAGGAAAAAACTCCAGGAAACGAGGCATATGGGCCTAACCTCCCTTCAGGAAAAAGTACAGGCGAAATAAATAAAATATGCCTTTAGCTGCTTTGGATAAAACACAAAATGCATTTTAACTCAAGTTGTAACTAACAATAAGACCCCCCGCAAACTAGAAACTTTTCGTCGGCTGATAGTTTGATCGGGCTATTTAGAATGAGAATGTTCATGGAAGTGGACAGATTACATCGCTTTGGTATCATCGACTGAAAAGTTTGGTGGCCGATTACTGCACGATTTTGTTCAAACTGAACTATCGGCCAACTGCTAATCAGTACGGCGTTCTTCCACGGGGGCACACAGCCAATAGTTTAGTCGGTCAACTACAGCCTAACCTGGGTTCTTAGTCACATTCTTTCTTTTCCATCTTCGCGGCAAGCCCTTGCGAACTGTCAAAATCTTGTCCAAATGGTAAATACAGAGCTGCGCTTAGAAATGCATCAACGCGCACTCGCGGCGGACATCATTGAGCTCACCGCGCATACGCCAGTTCACACGGGCTATAAAGACCCAGATCAAACTATCGGCTGATTAAAATGTCTGGAGTATGCGGAGCCTTTTAGAGACCACAAAGTAAGTGTACTTCTTCCAGTTTGCCCTAAATTGTAAAACGTCTATCATATTTACAACTGGTTATTAATAGCCCTCCAGACAGTTATTACCTACTCTCAGTTCAATTTTTCCAATTTTCGATCGTTATATTAAAACGTTCGGGCGGACGGAATAGCATAATTACCTATGGCAGCGGCGATCGGGCATTTCCTGTATATTTTCAGGGACCGTTCATATCTGGCGTACAATCAACACGTTCGGTGTAATATTTCAAACATTTTGGAGTTAAATTAAAAAGAGCGTTCCTAAATTAATTGCTTTTTATGTGATATGCTACTGATAAGAATTAACGTACATAAAAAAATAAGTCAGAGTTTTATAGAGGTAAGTGAAATAAACAGGATGATTTTTAATATACTTTAATATACTAATAACTTCTAATCTAATTTTCGAAACAACTTCGTAATATAATATAATTTTATAAAACACAAATGATCCCTTCACAACCTACCACCTATTTTTGTCACAAACCATTTACCACACATCTGAGAGAGCCCGGAGTAAAATCAATGTTTCAGGTTTAGGGCCTAAACCTCACAATAAATAACGATTTTACTCCAGTAAAATAGTCTGTTGGTGGTTAAAGTCATAATTCCAAAAACAAGTGGTAGGTGATTAAGGGTAAATATATTAAATATTTTCTAAAGCTGATACGCTAAAGTTATTAAGTGTTATGAAAGGAAACCACGAGCTGGAGGATATTAGTATATTACAAATCATCCTGTATAAATAAAGATAAATTTTGTTTGTTGTCTATCGATAGCAAATTATAATGACAGCGACACGAAAACATCTGAAAATCTTTGAGGAAAATCCAAGTGCTCCAAAATACTTATAATGTACGTAGGTAATAAACTCATAAACAGTCACATTGTGTAGAACATAGTCATATTGTGTAGAAATAAATTGTTATAACTGATCTACGATACTTATAATACTAATTTAGAATTTAGATAATATGTTATTGTTATGCAAGATTTTGTTGTCATACTTTATAATGAGCTAGAAAAACATTTGCGACACTCATTTAGTTATATTTTGACAACGAGTGGGGCGCAGTGATTGCGATGAATCGTCGGCTTGTAGGTATCCGTTAACTCTTATCTTCTCTGGCGGCATCTCGTTAGTGCCCGACGTCAATACCATTAGGATTATGGATCCCGTCGCACGATTGGTAATAAGCCAATCACTCCTCAGTATCTTCTGATTGGCTTGGCATTGTGTTGTGTGATTTTTTATTGTGTTCGATAAACAAATACCTTGGTTTTGATTATATTACGTAGGTAATGTATTTTTGCGATCAACATTTTCAATGAAAAATGAAACGATAAGTGCAGACCAAAAAGGTAAAAAAAGGTTTTATTATTTGCTTTTTGCTCAATTGACCTCAGTTGTTGTAAAATACCTACGCATAAATGCGGTTTCAATTGAAATATGTCTAATGCAAATAGTAGGTACTAGCCCTTAACATACTTTTCAAATAGGTAGATATTTGAAATCACACTAAAAATACTATAATTGTCAACTATAATATGCTACCTAGCTTTTGTTTACTGCTACGCCTGTGTAACTCTTTATAGAATTAGCTTATAATGTTACTCGTATTCTGGTGAATCATACTGCTGTCAAATTTAATCAATATCATTACGTTGTAATTATTACGCGAAAGAATAACAAACCTTCTTAATTCAAACAAACTTTCACCTTTATTAGGCCTCTGTGGCGCGGTGAGAGTGTGTCCGACTGCAACGCAAGAGGTCGTGGGTTCGATTCCCACACGGGACACCACTTTGTGTGATCCACAAATTGTTGTTCCGAGTCTGGGTGTACTTTGTGTCCGTGACTTGTACGTTTGTAAAGTCCCCCACGACATAGGGCTTGTAACACTTTTCATTGCTGCTCCGCTCCTATTGGCTTTCCAACAGTAAAATATTTTTTAAATTCGAACCAGTAGTTTTTGAGATTATCGAGTTCAAACTTAGTTCAAACCAACAAAAAACTCTTCAGCTTTAATATTAATATAGATTTTTTTTTATTGCCAATGGTTGGCAGACGAGCCAACGGCCCACCTGATGGTAAGCAGTAACCACCTCTCATGGACTACAGGAAAGTCAGGGACACACCCAAGCCGCTGGCCAATGTGAAGTGGAAACTCTTTCTAAACCTCGTTTGAAGAAAGACATGTCGTAGCACTCGGGAACCACCGTAGCATATAGTTCATGGCAGAGTCTACACGAACGTGGCAGAAAAGAACACCGGAATCGATCCGTACAGGACCGTATTGTTTCCAGGTGGAAGGGATAAACCCTACTACAATGTCGAGTGGTGCGATGGTAGAAAGGTGACGGTTCCTCAGATCACTCCCCGTTGAACAGACGGTAAAGTGCACCAAAGTCACGCCACTGCTCTAAAGACTCCAGTCTGTCTCCAGTGATGTGAGCGATCCGAACAGCGCGCCTTTGGAGGGAGTCAAATGGATCGAGCAAGTATTTGGGGGCACCCGCCCAGAGATGAGAGCAGTACTCCACGTGCGGTCGGACCTGCGCTTTATAAAGCACAAGTCGCTGTGCCGGCGAGAAACAACGCTTGGTTCTGTCGAGGAGAGTGTCCTTTTTGCTCGCCTATTTGGCTTTACTTTCCAAATGACTCCCATACTGGACTTATTACTGGTATCCTAATACTCTTGGAGTAAACTAAATACTCATACTAACTTCTTACATTTTGTTTATTATAACCACGTATAAACTGGAATAATAAATACTACCAATCCCTAGACACAAGAAATTCCATGTTAATCTCCATTATTACATTAGATACAAAACAACAAAATATGTTCATAATTTCGCAAAGAGAAAATGGAAGCTGCATTCAATATTACTTTGCAGGCGAGTATAATTCAATTACGAGCAAGCATTACATATTCATTAAGTTGATGTTAATTAGGTCTCGACGCCTCTACTGGTTTTACCTACAGATGACAAGATACTATGTGCATGTATATAAATATAAAATTATGTTGTGAACATTTTTATTTATGTATAGTCACGCTTGTTTTGAGAAGAGTGGTGAATGTTAATAGAGTCTTCACTAAAACTGAGCCCAGGTTAAGGCCATATTCAGATGAGAAGCGCTTAATACGTGTTTACTATCTCGTATCCACAACCTTTCTATAGGTATTATTTATGGTGTTTATATATTTTGACTGGCCTGTTGGTCTAGTGGTTAGTGACCATGATGCTAAGCCAGAGGTCGTCGGTTCGATCCCCACACAGGATAAAACTTTGTGTGATGTGCACGATGGTTTATTATATGTCTGAATGTTATTATGTATGCATTTAGAAATATATAACTATGTTTATTAGTTGTCTGGTTGCCTAGTTTGAGATCAGATGGCGTTGTGTGAGTTGTCCCAAGATATTGTTATTATAATAAAGCACAATTTAATATTGTAAATCCCTGTTTGCAAAACGCGCGTCAAGAGCTACAACCACTGAAATAAATACTAACCCGAGAATACGGAAAGTAC
Source organism: Herminia tarsipennalis (assembly GCA_945859575.2). NCBI lineage: Eukaryota > Metazoa > Arthropoda > Insecta > Lepidoptera > Erebidae > Herminia > Herminia tarsipennalis. The sequence continues at coordinate 12,155,775 of OX243836.2, read as the reverse complement.
AGAATACAACCTTTATAGAAAATGCTTTTGACTCACGCACACATAGACATCGCACATGGACGCGGCATCGGGGCATGCCTTCCAAACAAAGTGCAGCATCTTCGATCGGGTTGTTCCGGCTTCATCCGATGACGTTTCATTCATCCCACAATGTTTTTTTTCTTATTTCAACCTATTTGCATTCCTTACTCAACCGACAGCAATTATTTAATTTTTAGAATTCCATACCTCAAAAGGAAAACAACAAACGGAACCCCTAATAGGATCACTCGTATTTCTGTCTGTCATTCTGTCACAGCCGATTAGCTCCAAAGCTACTGGACCGATTAAGTTCAAATTTAGTACACTTATGTAATTCTGTGACCCAAATTCGGTAGCATAACCTAAATAAATGATTTTTGAATTTGAGAGCCACTTTATGGAGTCAAACTAGATTTTTTTTAACTAACTGTATCGTATAACATACCAAATGGAATTGTATGTTATACGATAATAGAATAATATTTTGTTATATATTTTTATTTCGTTATTCAGAAAAAAAAACATAATATAGACCACCCCTTTATCTCCAAAGCTAATAAGCCTGATATTTAAAAAAACAATACGAGTGACAAATTAGGAAATTGAAAAAAAACTTAGAAAACGGTATGGTATAACATGAAAACAAAAGAGAGAGTTTCCTCTAAGGTAAAGTTATTTTAAAAGTTCATGAATAGCTACCCCCTCTTACTGAGCCTACAATTTTGAAAGAAAGTACTGTAAAACGCTAAAGGTTAGTGACGTATCCCCTTATTATAATAACAATTCTTCAGATATCAAATAAATATAGTATTAAATCAAAATTACAGTTTAACCCCTTATTCATAGCGATTAAATAAATTAGCAGACGTTTTAATAACATTTTATTTCATTTCATTTTAAAATTGAATAGATGCTCTATAATAGTTAGATAGTTTCAATACTCTTAAAACGTCTGCTAAATTATTTGTTCATTATGATTAAGTAGGAGGGTGTACAAAGACTACGTAAACATGTTAGGTGAGGTACTGTATTCCTAGTTAGGTTATTCAAATAACCTGTACTGTGTGGTATAGAGACGATTCTCATTGGAGATTGATTTTATAAAAAGTACACAGTATAAAGTTATGCACTAGTGTGTTACTACATGGTTTATAATAAAAAATAAATAAAATTAGCAGACGTTTTAAGTGCATTTTAACTAGCAGATGGTTTGTCTTTGTTTTTTCATTCCATTTTCAAAACATAATATAAAAATCTGCTTAATTTATTAACGATTTGTACTAGCACAGTGGGTCATACATTACCGTGGCCACCATTGTGCAATCTGATTGACACAGCGCGGTGCGATTATATAGATTTCCAAACTATTTACACACCTATAAGTTTGTAACGAACCCTCAGTGCGCAAGTCCCACTCGCACTTGGTCGGTTGTTTTTAAAGATAACTGGCAATGTGGGATTGGGTCCTACATTACTAGCAATCCTGTTAACCCCTTCAGCAAAGCTAAATTGCTTGTGTTGGGAGTGGGTTCGCGTCAGTAGTATATTGTGTAGGATTCGAGCCTACGACCGCACGATTGCGAGTTCGATGGCTTAGCCGTTGGGTTTCCGCCGTTTTTTTTTAAATAGTTACACCTCTGTAAAACTGACATTTGTATGCCACTACGTCACGTTCGTAGTAGTACTAACACGTATAACAACGTGTTAGTACTACTACGAAGTATGTACTTTAAAATCTCGTCAAGATCTAAATATTATCCTTCAGGTTTAATATCGCTTCAAATATGGAGATTTTAATTCCACTTAGGCGGAAGAAATTAGACCTTGTTACGACAATCTATCTCTCTGACGTTATCCGTGAATTTTCCGACGTCATTATAGCTAAGAGTACCTGCGTAAGTAATGAATGACTGTTCAATTTTCCCTCAAAGTTTGCGTAGCCTTGAATGCTGAAGAATGCCGGATAGGTAGCTATACGATACGATACAATATAGGGATTATTATACGAGTATTAGAGAAAAATTGTGAATTTTGGTTGTTAATGGAAATATTTGTCAGGATGTTTTTGTGGACTGGGAAATTATTTTTAGGAACTGAACATAAACACTTCAAATGATTGAAGTGTTCATTTTTTTTTCACGACAGATGGAAAATTATGGCTACTTAGGTACATACATATAGATTTTGAGAACATCAATATAACGAGTATTTTGTCTCACCGCTCGATCGATTTGTGTGTATCATGAAAATTGCAACATATAATGGTATTATAAAAATATATTTTCTTGTTTTTTATTTAATTAAAAAAAGAGAACCCCAGCTCTTGGGAATAATCCCTGTGTCGCGGGGGACTTTACAAATATACAAGCCACGGATGAATAGTACAACCAGATTGGGAACAACAACTTGTGGATCATACAAAGTGGAACCGAACCCACGATTTCTTACACAGCTAAGCCCGACACTACCACTGCACCACCTAGGCAGAAGGCGTATAATTCTAATCTTGAATATTCTTTATTTTTGTTCATAATAAATACTACTCAAATGGCAAAGTTCTACGTTAATAAAAAGAAAGGTATAACGGAACCACTGGGAATAAAAAATATTAATATGCAATCGATTATTGTTCCGCGGAACTATTGGGAAAATAATGCAACTAGTTCCGCCATGGAACTTCTTCCACGGAACTACTGGGAATAACGGGTAAGTTGTAACCTAGAAAGACTTTACACGAAAGCAATTACCCCCAGGATCTATAATAAGTAGCTTCTACTAGGGAGACCCATACCCAGCAGTGAGACTTCATACGGGTTGATAGATAGATAGAAAATTCTTTATTGTACACCACATATAACAAAATTACATTGTAATTACACGATCACATAATTATTACCTACTTAAGGGCATGCACAATTTATTATGCCTGATAGGGCATAATTGTGCATGCCCTTAAGTAGGTAATAAAAACACATGCCTTATCGCTGAAAGCGGTCTATTCCAGGCAACCTTTGGATGGACACATTCCTGTCCATCCAAAGGTTGCCTGGATGGATAAAAGAATACGAATTGGTGGTGGTGGTGTAGAAGAATGTAAATTAAATAAAGACGTACACGATTTTACTTAAAGTCAATAGATAAAAACAAAAACATATATCTAACATTATAATAAAACGATGAAATTCAAAAAGATACAATAGATATATAAATATACAATATACGATACTAAAAGAAAAAAAATACAAACAAATATTTACTTAAACACAATATACCAGTTATATATAAAAGAGAAAAGAAAATAAGGGTTGATGTGTGTGTCGAGTGTGTAAGTTCTAGTCAGTTAGAATTTTTGCTATTAATTCTAGCCCGAGTATTCCTACATTTTCTGCAAAGCCATATAAACAAAACATATTGGAGCCATTCCCACTATGGAGAATTGGGATTAAAGTTAAACTAGATTTCCATTTAAAAACGAAACTGACTAGAATAAACAGTGTCACCTGTGATTTGCATTAAAAGCTCTCCGTCAGTCGGGCAGCGAAGCAGATTGAGTGCATTTCGTCGTTAAGCTTTTAACATTATTTTGTACGGATGTCCACAAGTTCTTTTATCTTTTTGTTTAATGTTTTAGCTTTTGATTGCGGGTGCGACCTCATTCGGGCGGTGAACATATTTGATTGCCTTGGCGGCGCTGCTAGAGTGAATACGACGGTTCTGCAAGAGATTGTGAGATTCTTATTAAGTATATTTGTAATTAAGTCAGTTAAAAGGACTTGTACCGTATCTAGTGCGAAAATAGTCTTTAAAAAAAATTTCTACGCGTGAACTGAGCTAGCCTAACTATTAGTAAAACTAACAGTAATGTTGTTGATGGCAGATTAAACGTTGAAGTCTAAAATATAGATCTATACTAATATTGTAAAGATGAAGAGTTTGTTTATGTTTTAACGCGATAATTTCAGGAACTAACGGTCCGAATTGAAAAATTATTTTACTATTGGGTAGCCCATTTATCGAGGAAGGCTATATTGTTCACGCTATAACAAGCAACATCACGCTATAACTAATAGGAGCGCAGCAGCAATGAAAAATGTTTTGCAAAAACGGGACCCACGCAGACGAAGTTGCGCGGGTCACCTAGTAAGAGATATTAAAAGATGAAGAGACTGCTGCTGCTGTGGCAAATTTGGAAGCGGTGTTGACCGAGGTTTGCAGTTATTTAGGAGAATACACAAATGTATGTTCTCCTAAATGGGTTTACAGTTATTTAGGAGAATACACAAATGTGTATTCATAACTGCAAACCTGGACATCACCAGTTAGAATATTCTAACTTTTTGTAACTGTAACTCAAAGCAGGTAGGTACCGACACATTTCAGCTCTTTAATCTCATGGAGTCGTATAGAAAATAGTGGCTTAAGTATTTTTACAGTTCTACAGTATATAATGCGCATGCATTATAAAAACCAACATAGATAGATCAAAAGGTTACCTCGCTGCGTCCCAAAATAAAGCTGTTATCCAGTCAAATAAATGTTATGCCAGTAAATTTACTCCATACCAAGTTGGAAGTAACATCAGAAATAAAATACAGTTGGTACAATTTCATGTAAACAAAAATGTATATGATAGTACAATTCCTAGTTTATGTTAAAATAGGGATATACCTCTAAACATGGGCGCCGGCAACAGGATGCAAGAACAATGTCCAAAAAAATAACAGGAATATTACAATGTTGTACGTTATTAAGGGTAACTTTTTAAAAAGATTTTTTCCATGTGTTTTGTACCTATAGCCGATGAAGCCGTTGTATTCCCCTAAGTGTACTTATTACCTTTAGTGTATAAATGCTGTTACGCCCCCCTGAAAGAAAGCATGGCGGTGCCCATGATTATAAGTACCAAACTAATTATATGAACGAACAACGATTATAAAAAATGATCAAGTTAGTAGGTAGGTAATTGTAACGTCCAGCTTGAACGTGTTGTGATCGTGTACCTGATATGGAACTGTTACTGCTTGGTTGTTCACTATATTTTGGGAATTAAAAGATCTTGAACTTTTGGGTCTCGACGTGAGATTTATTTCACCTACTATTATTGTATTCATAGTTGGTATTTCTTTACTCCATAAATGTGACATAATATAAAAAAAACAGCCTTTATAAAGTTTATACCTTTATTTTTGGGCGCTCTTTTCCCGGTCTATTGGTAGTTCTACGGATCGTTGAATAGGTTTGTAAAACAATATGTTACAAAAGGAAAAAAGCTCCGTCAAATATTTACTATTTGAACTGTCTTCCTGTGGCGCGGTGGAAGTGTGTCCGACTGCTGCGCAAGATGTCGTGGGTTCGATTCCCACACGGCATATACCTTTGTGTGATCTATAAATTGTTGTTTCGAGTCTGAGCGTACTTTGTGTCCGTGATTTATATGTTTGTGAAGTTACCCGCAACACAGGACTTGTGCCTACTATATTAATTACCCGACTGCGCACGAAGGAGGGTTATGTTTTTTGAGTGTATATAAATAGGTATATTTTTTGGCACGCCCTAGAGTTTATACGGCTTGATGGATTTTAGCTTAAAAGGTGTCGTTAGATTTTTCTCTTCTTCTTCTCTCTTACCGCCTTATTCCAAAAGCTGGACTAAACCTGGTTTGACGATAATCCTAGTTTAAACCATGGATCTACGAAAATCTTTATTACAAAACGAGGTTCATCGCTTAATCGATGATCATCTTTGGTCCATAGCTTAGTCTTTCAATCACCCTAGTTTAACTATGGTAATAACCTTAAAATGTCAAAAACTTAACAATTTGAAAGTTAGACCATTTACAATTTTGCGTATTTTAGTTTCAAATATTAATGACGAATAATGCGTGTTTAGTGACTTTAAATTATTAACTAACTAAATATGGTGTGGCAACAAAATAAACGCAAAAATCGAGTGAAATGCAATGTGTGACAAAAGATTTAATAATACATGCTTAATATTGTTTTTCAAAACATTTATCACAGCTTGGAATTGAGAGAGAAGATTTAACATACAGTACTCAGAGATGTCCTAAAATTAAAGTGGTCTGTGCAATGTTTGGGTCAACCAGACTCGGCGTGAAGTGTACCTACGCAGTGTGGAAAGTTGAAGGTCCACACAGATTATTTTTGTTCGACAATAGTATCATTAACTGGTGCTCTATGTAAAACAAACTGATGCATTCCACTTATATGTCACATTATTAGATTGAAGTTGGAAAATCACATTTGGAATGTCTGATAGGTGGTCTGGAGTAGTGCGGCAAAAACCAATGTTGAATATACTCAAAATGCACAAAACAAAGTAATAGAAACATCATCTTACCCAAAACTTACTAGTGAACTATATAGTGGAACTAAATAAACATTGATCAATTTAAAATTTAGTTGGTAAAGTGTGTGCATGGGTTTACCTGTCATTAGAAACAGATGTAAACTTAGGTTATAAGTAGGTACCAAGAACTGAATATTATGTTTATAGGAGCTCAGCTAGTTAATACTTTGCTACAATGTTCCTTTAAACATAGACAGAGAGTACAGATTGGTTACAGGTTATTGAAATTGTGATGTAATAACTATTATGCACTACTTAACAGTTTAGATAATTATATTTAAGATTCTCATGAAAATGAACTAACACTGTTTATATAATAAATAAAAAATGCATACAATTTAAAATTTACTGTAAAATAAATAACTATACTAATATTATAAAGCTGAAGAGTTTGTTTGAACGCGGTAATCTCAAGAACGACTAATTCTTTTGAACTTTTTACTGTTGGATAGCCCATTTGTCGAGGAAGTCTATATAATATCTCTCTACAACCAATAGGAACGGAGCAGCAATGAGAAATGTTGCAAAAACAGGGAAAATTTATGCAGACTAAGATGTGCGGGAAAGCTAGTTATGTATAAAGAAATAGGGATATCAACTCAATATTCCTTTTCAAACATAGTATGAACAGAGAGTACAGATTGGTTACAGATTATTGAAATTGTTAACATCCATTTTGTTGTCAAATGGAATAACTAATAAGTGCCTACCTAACAGTTTAGATAATAATATTTATGATTCTCATGAAAATGTACTTTGTTTTTAGGAAGAATAAATGGTATCTAATAAATAATGATTCTATGTAGTTATTTGAGAATTTCATTTCATAGCAAGCTCACTGATATTAAATAATAAATATATTCATAAAATTTGTTTCAATTGTTTGTTGTGCTTCAGCCGAAGCTTCAGTACCTATGTTGAATCTAGGCATACTTTCCCTCAATACATTCAGAACAACGAATGCAACAAAGAAAACAGTAAGTATATTAAAAATGCATTATCTTATTGAGTAAGTATCCTTAAACTATTGAACGAATTTTCATCCAACCATGCTAAGAACTGTTCCAATGAAACTAGCTTTGTAATAAAAACTCGCATCCAAGTTCCTTTAAGTGTTTGGGCGCTATAATTACTCAGATTAAACTTATAACATCCATAATAATGTCGTGAGTTAATTAAATTTAGGTTATCATCATTTGTTTACATTTTTAGTACTACTGACAGCTATGTATGTAACGTTCCGATCCTGACAGAATCTATTTTATTATTCGTAAATTGCAGGCCGAGGACTTTTATGTCAGGTTTATATTTTGAAAATTACGTAGTCCTGGCGAATAATTTAGCTAATAGAACGTCTAAATATTTTTTTCTCAATGAAAACTATACTTTCAAATTATATTGGCTTAAAACGGAACGTTATTTTTGAATGATAAGAAAAATGAATGAACTAAATTGATTATAATCTGTGGCTGATTGCAAGATCCTTTGGTATCAGATCAGGTCCACGGATTATCTAAGCTTTGTAATAAGACCAATAGTACAGTACTAAATCCTGGACTTGAAAGTCTTGGCCTAAACCTTGATTTAGTCTTCTCTTTGTAATAAGGCGGTTAGAGTTTTAGGTTAGTCTTCGTTTTGAGGTGACGGTGACAAACCAACTTTAAAATTATATATAAATAAAATGGCGGAATTTTGGCGCGAATATACCAATGTTATATTTTAAAAATAAATCTATCGAGTGGGGTATTGAAATAAAGATAACTTATAAACCAATATATTTAAAAAAATATGTATAACAATGAAACAAATTGTTAAAAGAATCTTTATAAATAATAAGATTGAACCTAAATTATGTAGGTACCCTTGACCCTTAAAAACATGCAAATACGAAAACTTTTTTTTTAACATGAACTAAAAAGATAAAAATAAAATTATAAAATTTAAAAAAACCGCCTGCAAAATACGGTAATGAATCCTGTTGAACTTAATAATCTGCCTCTAAGTTGTTTATTTTTTTACCTGACTGAGCCATAACCTCACAGAATTTACCACTCTCTAGAAAGAGACAACACTATTATGTGGACAATACCTGTCAAATAGACGACGGCCGCACGGGTTTTTTTCTCTCTTTCACGCTTTGCTGCCAATATTTACTTTTTAATTGAAAGCGATGGCGCGGTCTAATATTTTTACATAGGTAGACAATGTTAAACAAAAGTGAAGCTACTACAATTATTACCTATTTTATATAATTTACTAATGTTACATATTTTTATATTATATTATTTACTAACATTACACTGAGAGAATTATTTATTTAACGCTACGTACACAGCGACACGATCGCCGGCCTCGCTCTTCCGCACACAACCTGCGCTCTTCACAGAGCGCAGGAGTGCAGGTCAAAATAAAGTAGAATATTCGTTCGTACATATGTTAGATTACGAACGCCATGACTATGACAATACGAAAATGCTCGTTTTTGCATTTTTCCGCAACTTCAAGATTTATTTGCGGGATCATATTAAGACATATCCTTAAATTTATTTATTTTATCTACTAGAAAAACTCTTTGACTAGTGACACAATTTTTTTCGTGTCCTAATATTTAGGTTTTCTATATAAATTTTTGAGAGAGCCGAACCCTGTTTCACGTAATCTACCCTTAAGCAAGAATACACTGTTTATGTTCCAATAAAATTATAGCCAGTAAAATATACAGGAGGGTACTAAACGAGCAAAAGGTGTGCTTTCAGCGTATTATAAAACTGAACACTATGAAAAGAGCTGGCTCATGCGAGGCTGTTACATAGTGGGTACATTCCGTGATGCAAACACATAAAAGTTGTGTGTGGCAGCTGTGAGAGGTAATGGTCCCGAAATAATTTTCTCCGCTGAATACTGAATGCTATTGAAGTTTAGCCGGCGGTGTTAAATGTTCCGTTATCAGCTCCGTCCAAGAACTTACGTGAAACACTATTTTTGTACTCGTGTATCGTTATACCTATTGCGTACCACCGGTTACCGGATGAGGTTTTATACCTGAGTACATACCAAAAACCCGGCAACTGGATAAAGCAAGTTATAAGCGTTATGTATGACTCTATATTTAATTAAATTTAAGCACATACAGTTTTTACCTTTGTTGTAAGTAGATGCTCCTACTATGTTGTAACCACTGAGGCTGATTTTTACTATAATGTAATATGATTTGCATCAATCCTTTAACATCGTGTAGGTACAATATATTAGCGGCAGCACCTTACCCCCATATTAAGTTTATGAATATAAAAACATCGTAAAAAAATCCAATTTAAAAAGAGTGGCCGCGACTTTTTATTGCCTTGTTCTTTTCTCCGGCTTTATCGATTATTTGCGAACTTGGCATTACATTTAATAATAATAATATCTTGGGACAACTCACACAATGTCATCTAATTCCAAACTAAGCAGAGTTTGTACTATGGCAACCAGACAACGAATATACATACTTATATAGTTCTAAATACATACATGTTATAGATTAATAACACCCAGGCACAGAATAAACCATCGTGCTCATCACAGAAAGTTTTATCTTGGGTGGGAATCGAACCCGACGTCTTGCGTAGCAGTCGGACACAGTCCCACCGCGCCACAGAGGCAGTCACATACCTATAAGTAGAATCATGACGTATCACATGTGCTGTTTTGCATCCCAAGTGAATAAATAATTGTAAATTTAATACACAAAACTATATTAAGTCTGTTGTCAGTTTTCTTCTTTTAATTTACAATATTTCAGTATTAATATACTTAAATCGGTTTACTATTCCGGAGTTTACACCCATTTAACTAAATTTATCTGAACTTATAATTTAAATAAATAAATTTACAAGTATGGACCTACTTGTTAACTTACTTACTTAAATTATAAGATAAATTTAGTTGCATTGTAGCTATAAGTTCAAAACATATTTCTTCAAAAGCCTTCGGATAAGTCGTTACTAGATAGCGACGTAATATCCCGCGTACCTATTTACAGTATATGTGAAACCCTACATTCTCTATTCATACTATTTCGTGGTTGAGTGAAGTGGCTAAGTGCAGATTTATACATGCGGCCTTGTATAACAGACACATAACATGTAACGATGTCCAGAAAAGGTAGTTAAGTGCCACGAAAATATAAACATTATGGGCGAGACGTATTCAAAGGACCTGCATAATTCAGTCGACCGACTGACGTCACGTATTTTTAACTCGCTGTAACGGGACGGACTCACTCTCCGGTTAAAAAGCTTGCCGTAGTAAAAATGTTCTATTATAATTTCATCAACTAAGCATGATGGAACTTTCAGAATACGAAAAGCGAATTCAGAGTACTCTCTTAATGCGCTTATATATTTATTTCTTACTAGATTTTGATAGTTTCTTTACTGATGGAAAATTTAACAGAAAATGGACAAGTTTAGACACCTTCCTGTGAGGATATAGACATCTATTATGTTAATTAATATATATAATTTTAAAGTTGAAGACTTAGACTCAGGACAAACAGAACATCAGACGAGGATAAAATAAGAAATTAAAATAGCACCCAATTGCCTAAATTTTAATTTGAAGGTTCTGTGATGGATCATTACAACATTAGTAACTTTTATTTATGTCTGTATATGTGTATGTATTATATGTATTTATAGTTTTAAGTATTTATACTATTGTTTAGTTTTATTGTTTCTCAGTATTTATTTTATATTCTCTTCTAGCTATTTTTATTTCTGTGTTATATAAGAATAATATGAAGTTATTCATTTCCGATTAGTTTACTGCATCTACACATTCCATTTCTATATCACCCAAAGTTAGACTGGCAGAGAATGCTATTAACTTTAGGTAAGTCTTCCTGTACAACTTTGTGCATAAAGTTTCAAATAAATAAATGAAATAAGTCGCCCCATGCACGCCTAATCTTAAGGAAGAAGGGGCAATCCCAAAGGGGGGATTCGGGGTTCCTAAAATGTTAGGCCGTAGAAAAGGAGTGCGGAGTCCAACTCGCGCTTGAAAAGATATGTAAGAAAGTCTCACAACGCAAAACAGAGAGACTAATCTTTGCCTTGTCTGATCTTTAGGTCCTTTTTTTATCCTGCGCTTTACTTTATCTATCTTATTAATAATTTTATTGTAATTACATTTTCACGCTTAAAGTTTACAGCCAAGTAAATTAAAAATTGTTTTCGCATATTTTATTTTTTACTCAAACAAAAAGGCATTTTAAGACTGTAAATACAGCAACACCAACGAAACTTTTAATGTTATAAGATTTTATTTTTACAGGCTTATTCGCGGCCATAGCGGCTCGGGTGCAATTAAAGATTATGCTCTAGTATTTGCATAATATTGGGGCGTGTATAAAGTACGGTGAGGAAAAATATGGAATGAGGCAAAACAATGGCCGACCGTTCGCCAGATTACCAAGGCTTTGTAATGAATCGTTGAATTTCGCTCAAACAAAGGCACCTGGTAAAGATGTTGTAATTAACGAGTTTGTAGATTTTTTTAAATATCTTATTATGTTTATAACGTTAATGTTGGATAAAAGAATAAATTAACATTATTTTTTGTAGAAATGTAAATATATTTTTGAGGTCCAAGGTTTAGTTGAATGTACTTTGATGAATTGCCTTTTATGTATCAAGCTATGAAACTTTTCACAATTTCGATGGTGGAAAACTCATATAGGTACCGTTATTTACTCTTCTTTAATAATCCTATCGTGCGTTAATTAATGAACGCATATACAACAGCCCCAGCATTAATAATAATAATATCATGGGACCAGCCACACAACGTTATCTGATCCAGCAGAGCATGTACTATGACAACCAGATAACTGATAGACAGACATATTATAGATATTTCTAAATACATATTATAGAAAAAAAATACCATTAAGTCAGTTAGTTTCTCGTTGTTTATAATTACGTACATTTTAAAAGAATCTAGTTTCTAGTTTTAAACCTTGCTTGAAGAGAAACATCATTAGAAGACTTCTTTGTGTCCCGAGTTTTTGACTACCACTTTTTTTATAAGTGCCATCAATACAAACGTAAAAAAGTCTCAGTCATAATGTGGTAAAAATACTGAAGAGTAGGAACTTGAAAATGTTGGGCGGGTGTCTCGAGCACGCGTACTAAAAGTTTGGAAGATGGCGCCGGCTCCCAACGAGAAATCTCCTCGGAAGTCGACTAGATTTATGACGGCAGTTAAAGTGACGCAGGTATTTTCGCCACTGAGGGAAAACTGACCAATACCTCAACGTATTTTTTCCTCCGGACTTTTATTTTCTTTAATGCCTCTCAGAGTTCCAACAATATTGACACCTTTCATTCGGTATTACGCTCTCATTGGACTTGTTCGGTAGTTATTTAGGAAATTTGGGACAGTGTGTTAACAGCTTTATTTTTAGTTGGTACGTGTATTTTGTGTTATATGTACGTCTATAACTGTAATAAAAATATAGTAAAATTTACAAGGCCTTTGATTGTAAGTAGGTTTTACTAAATTCTATTCCAGTAGCCAAATTAAAAGTTAGTAGGTATTGTATTAACTTTTAAATAGTTACTTAGAATTAGGCATTTAAGCGCCAGTTGCATTACTATGCAATTACAAGTTATAAGCATATATCGTACGATACCTACGTATAATGAAAGGATAAAACGAACTTATCTGTAGGTGAAATTCGATCCCGATAATATGAAGTATTTCGTCCAAGTGATATGAGCAAAGATGGACGAGACTACATAGTAATATCTTGGACGAATATAATTGTGATTACAAATTCGATTTTGGAAGGTTTTTGGAAGGACACCACAAGCGCTCTCAGTTTGCCACAGGTTGACAGTTTTCGTATTTATTTTTAGCACTCAAATGTTGGCAAAACCTAACATCCTACGGAGTCTCGTGCAGAAGATGGAATGAATGCTACGCGGGTGTAGGATGCGTACCTCAAACCTCTTATCCCGATTGGCACGATGATCTGTCGCCTACTGTAGCTAGTAAATGTAGGAACATCTCCCAAAACGCCAGTCAGGTACGCCGAATGTATAAATGCTTTTGGTCAGTATAGTAAGCTACACACTATGCGCCTAAGTAGATAGGTACGTAGTAAAATAATTTTGGTCAAACACCGAATTAAACATCCACTAAACATTACAAATTACAACCGTAGAAAGTGTTAGAATTTGTAAAGTATTTAAGTAATAAAGCCTGACTTGGGACAACCTTCTATAGACTCAAAGCTAAGGACTTAATTACTTAAGGTATTTCATTTAGCCTGTTGGGGTCTAATCCATTTTACTTGTAGAGGCCAGAGAGGAATGCTTGTCTACGGCCGAGCAATTTACGAGTCGAATTAGGAAGTTCAACATTTATATTTACTAAGGAATGCTTACCATTCGAGACAGAGAAAGCTAGTATTTAATTCCATTTTTTTCAGTGAACGAAGTTATTGAAAATCCAGACGAAACGTTAAAGTTTCAACGCCGCAACTTTTCAGGTCCATGTTTTTTAGTTTCTCTCTATTTTTATGGAAATCGGTTTTCACTTAGAATAGAACTGATTTTTCCTAAAATACCTATTGAAGTATTGGAAAACTAGAATCGTTCAAGTATATTAACGGACCCAGTTTTGGAATACAGTTTTCTTTGTCTCGTGACGCTTGGGACGAAGAGAAGAATAACATCAAAAAGTAATATTGAACGATGAAAGCAATGAAAAAGGTAAATTAAATATAGATACAGACTCTTCCTACATTTCAGACTTAAAATTAGTAGCAGTCAGTTTTAATGAAAAGGGACATTAATGTATTGCGTAATGAGTAAAGTGCTGTTACCGATCCATTGTCAACATTTCACTGGTCTTTACTACAAAAGTAATTACGAGTTTCGCACTTGTTGATTTCATTTTCCTTTTCTCATTGGGAAAAAGCAATTTATTTGGTTGGTAACTGGTGTTTCCAGTTGATCCAAGGAGCTTATACTATCAACAATATCTGAAGAAAGTTCGCGAAGATGCGCGCCGTAGCTCCGCGCGGCTTAACTGTTCTCGATAAACTTAAATTAAACGTGGAGATGTCTGGCCAATATTATAGTGTTTAATTACAGGGAAAGTGCAGAATTCCTGGGTGCCCTTCACGTCTTTATTTACGTGATAGTCCTACTAATATTATAAAGTTGAAAGTTTGTGAGTGTGTGTATGGTTTTTTAATAGATTTTGTTTTTTCACGCAAAAACTACTAAACGGATTTTGATGAAACTTTCCAGTCATATAGTTTACTAGCTGTCCCGCGCAACTTCGTCAGCGTAAATTTTTTGCAACATTTCTCATTGCTGGTCCGCTCTTATTAGTCGTAGAGTGATGTTATATTGCCTATAGCCTTCCTTGATAAATAGGCTATCCAACAGTGAAAGACTTTTTCAATTCGGATCAGTAGTTCCTGAGATTACCGCGCTCAAACAAACAAACTCTTCAGCTTTATAATATTAGTATTGATATACTCGTAACAGAATAGTACATAGGTCAAAATCAAACGTAACGGGGGTGAAACCCCAGGAACTAGCTAGTTTTAAATCAAAGTTAAAATAGAGTGTGTTGCAAAACTGTCGTTTTAAATCGCTGTTCCATACACAAAAAAGACTATTATGAGTTGAACTTTTTTAATATCCGTTCGTATCGTGGAACTGCAAATAGTGTGATCAACAAATTGATGTTCAGTCATTTTCCGTTCCGCGGTTGTCATATATATCCTGTCATCTGTGTTAACTACGGTTTGTTTATTTCAATTTATAACGAATACCCTTTAGACTTCATAATAACCCTTTTATATGGCTTTTATTATAGCAAGAAGGAATGACGTCTAGGCTATAACCATTATGGAATGGATTATTAATATTAATATGGCCCCATATGGTTAGGATAAGTATTTACTGAGATTTTGAGTGTCAAAAGTAAACGATTAGGATATAAGTATAATTATCATTAGTTTTAGTTATAGGACGAGGATTAAGGCGTAAAACACATGGGCTGAGTGCCCACTCCGTAAATAACGCAAATGGCCTCGTTGCTCTTTGTGTCCTACGTTGAAGAGATGAAAGTGTAGATGTTTATAAACTTTTTCAGACTGTATTATTATTAGAGACTATTTATCGTGTGGTTGAGTGAGTCAATGAGTCCCACCATCTTTTTAATGAGTTTAATAAAAGCCCATGTTACGGTGTTTGTGGTTGAACTCTTCCGAAACGGCTCGACCGATCTGAATATTTTTTTGAATAGGTAAAATACGAAGAGTGGCTCCTCAATCCAAACGGACACGAGAATAGGTAGTAATTTTTTTTTTTTTTATTTTTAATCGCGATTTTAGTATTTTTTCTATGAATTGTAAAAACGGGGAAAATTGAGGCAGATGAAGTTGCGAGGGTCAGATAGTAATAATAGATTAGAAGTATTAATGTTCCACGGCACTTAATCTGCGGTAAGTACTAAATAATTCGCACACGTAGGTATATACGCATTATAATGTATACTTATAATTTGCTGCATTACAATACAAAGTGTACTATAAATAAATTTAAAATGTTGACTTGTCGCAGACCACTAATGCCTGCTGCAACACATTTCTTAACCTCTATTATTTAATGGTGCATTCAGACGCGTGGCGCGGCCGGCGGTACAAAAAAATGTTCACAAACAGCCGAGCAGCAAATTCAAGCCTATTCACACGCTCGCGCTCGCGTTTGTGCCCGTTGAATGTCGCTTTCAACGCGAGTGAGCTAAGCAGCACATTTACGCCTATTCACACGCTCGCGCTCGAGTTTGTGCCCGTTGAATGTCGCTTTCAACGCGAGTGAGCCGAGCAGCACATTCACGCCTATTCACACGCTCGCGCTCGCGTTTGTGCCCGTTGAATGTCGCTTTCAACGCGAGTGAGCCGAGCAGCACATTTACGCCTATTCACACGCTCGCGCTCGCGTTTGTGCCCGTTGAATGTCGCTTTCAACGCGAGTGAGCCGAGCAGCACATTTACGCCTATTCACACGCTCGCGCTCGCGTTTGTGCCCGTTGAACGTCGCTTTCAACGCGAGTGAGCCGAGCAGCACATTCACGCCTATTCACACGCTCGCGCTCGCGTTTGTGCCCGTTGAATGTCGCTTTCAACGCGAGTGAGCCGAGCAGCACATTCATGCCTATTCACACGCTCGCGCTCGCGTCTGTGCCCGTTGAATGTCGCTTTCAACGCGAGTGTATAAAGCAACTTTAACAGCTAAGTAGATACTGTAACTATAAATTTTAATATGTTGACAAATCGCGAAAGTTAAGTCATAAAACATTTAGGTTACCTACTCAGCCTTACCAGCCAATATTCTGGAATGGAGCCAAAGCATCTAGTAGTAATACATGGAAATATGACAATGAAGAATGAAAACTCGGTTTACTGATATATTTTCATTTTAGAAATTTAAGATGAAACATACCAGTAAACCGAGATTTATGCGTTAACATCTACATATACGAAGCGGTGGTAGTCTAATGGCTAAGGCATCGGTCTTGCAATAGTGAGGTCGCGGGTTAGAATCCTACCCATTATACTACCGACGTGAACCCACTCCTAACACAAGCCTTGAGCTTAGCTGGAGGGGTTAACAACATTGACTGCCTCTGTGGCGCGGTGGGAGTGTATCCGACTGCTACGCAAGAGGTCGTGGGTTCGATCCCCACCCAGGATAAAACTTTTTTCTGTGTCTGGGTGTTATTTATTTATAATATGTATGTATTTAGAAATATATAAGTATGTTTATCAGTTGTCTGGTTGCCATAGTACAAGCTCTGCTTAGTTTGGGATCAGACGACGTTGTGTGAGTTGTCCCAAGATAAAAAAAAAAAAAAAAAAAACATTGCTAGTAATTTGGGACTCAATCCACATTGCTAGTTAGTCATAGCTAGATAGATAGCTAATCTAAAAAAAAAAAATCTTGTATGGATTTGCCATAAAATTCCGAGAAGTTTTTTCATGTTGCATGATTGTAGTATTTTAGATTATTTTAATATAATAGTTTTAAGCCACACAACTCCACATTAGTTCGCAGTCGGTTAACATCTATCGTCAGTGTAGTGTATAATGACCCTTACAATACAAAAAATAAAATGAGGGTAAATGAAGATCCATCAGCTTGTGAAACGGAGTCTTAGCATCATTGCGACAGTCCGCTTGTGACCACGGCCAGTGCAATCTGGCCAAGCATTTAAAAGGTAAATAATGAATTCCTGTATTTAATATATTTAATGTCAAATACAATTAAGTTTTATTTTTCTGCAAGGGTTAAGATACTGGAACTAGGCTCCTTGGTACAGTAGTAGTAAGTATATTAAGTCGACATAGGTTAAACTCGTAAAAAAAAATGTGTGGCACTCGGGGACTGCCGCGGTAAAGCTATTGCATAGTATTTTTATCAACTTAAGCAATTAAAAATATATATATTTTTAAGTGTTTTTTTTTATTATAAAAAAACAGTGTTTGATTTTTTTTTTCTTTAAAAATAATTGTTTTTTTTTTAAATTTAAAAAAAGCAATTATTTTTTTTTTTTTTAGTTTTTAAAAAAGGTTTTTTTTTTAAATTAAAAAAAAAATCATTAAAAGTTCTGCTATTCATTGATAGATGGCAAAAGTAAAAAGTATCACCGCTGTGCCCGTCGGAGTGGGGAGCGTGAGGTTTTTTCGTTACGGAATTTCTGGATTCGGTCCCCGCGCTCAATGCCCGCGATAGAAGCTATGCAATAGCTTAATACACGATACGGCGATAGTTGTATTAGTCGTGTCAAGCTCGGGCTGGACAGTTCTTGTTCAGATCTTTGGCTAAGTTTGGTTTGTACTTAGAATTCAGAACACAGCTGCTAAATTGGGAAAATAATTCTGGGTACGTAACAGTTTTAATGAAATTGTCACTTATTATTTTGTACACGTTGTAATACTAATGCGGTGTAGGCCTACATTGACTACAATAACTGCTCTTCTTGTAATAAGGCAACAGGTAACTATCAAAACATACATAACTTATAGGTAGGTATCTACTTAAAACAACTTTTATCATATCAGATAGACGCCTGAAATATATATCAAGTTCGATATCGAATCACATCTTATAACGTTTTAAATTGATTACCTACAATTTTATTGCCAAACGATTAAATAAATCAAGCTTCAAATATATTTTTAGTAACTGTTAAATTTTTAAGACACAAGACTTAAAACTTAATACAGAGAATAAAAAATAATTAAAGTGTGAACAAGTTAAAATAGCTGTTCTAAAGCGGCGGTAGCCTAATAGTCTAAGATCCCGCTATACAACGACCTTCACCGAGATGTTTATTTCATGAAACGTATTTTATATTTAATTTAATATGTCAATAAATATATTGCATATGGGTTGCCTAACAAATTTTAGTCCAGAGTATTTTTAAATAATAATTAAAAAAATTTTTTTTTTGAAACATTCCACCGGTGTGCCCATAGAATATGCAAACGTTAGGTTGCCTATTTTTTTCCGGTCACAACTATCGGGTAGCCAGGTATAAACAGGTAAATCTATGCTAGCATTTTGCAACGGTATGCTTATTGAATTGAACTTAAATAAAATTAAAGATTATTTAATTCTGAACACGGTGGTATAGAGTTGCCTGCGAAAAATCAATCTCCTATTCCGGTTGTCGAATTTTAAAAAGTAAAATATCGCTGCGAGTGAAAATGTGCGACTGAGAGGTCCCAACCAACCATCCCATGCGATAGAAGAGGACACAGCATAGCAGCTGTTTAAGGTCCGCCCATTTAAAGAAAGAGAGTGCGCATGCTATTTGTGCTTGAAAATGAAAAGGATAGCGATAGACGCGTATATGCTGTGCATCATTTTGGAGTATTTTATTATTAAAATAGAGAAATAGTCATTGAATTTTTTATTTTTCAATCAATTAATTATTTATGTGTGTTATTTTTTATGTGACACTAAATTATATACACATATTTACTGAAGAAGAAGGTTATATTAATACATATATATTACTAATCTTGCAAATTTTATCTTTATTATTAGAAGACAAAATAAAAAAATTAAAAAGATTTCGATGGTAGATCCGACGGTTAAAAAGATTGCTCCTAAAAAAATTATACCTGGCTACCCGATAGTTGTGACCGGAAAAAAATAGGCAACCTAACGTTTGCATATTCTATGGGCTTTATACTTTCGATTGGTATAGAGTTTATCTAATAATCACACCGGTGGAATGGTTCAAAAAAATTTTTTTTTAATTATTATTTAAAAATACTCTGGACTAAAATTTGTTAGGCAACCCATATGCAATATATTTATTGACATATTAAATTAAATATAAAATACGTTTCATGAAATAAACTTCTCGGTGAAGGTCGTTGTATATCGGGATCCTATACTATAATGGCTAAGGCATCGGTCTCGCAATCGTGAGGTAGCGGGTTCGAATCCTACCCATTATACTACCGACATGAACCCACTCCTAACACAAGACTTTGAGCTTAGCTGGAGGGGTTAACAAGATTGCTAGTAATGTGGGACTCAAACCCACATTATTAATTATCTTTAAAAAAAAAAACACTAATAAAAATACTTTGACATAAGTATGAATCGAAAATTGTTTTCAAGTATGTAGGTAATACAGAAAAATTTAAAGATTTCGAGACATAAATTATTTAACTAGTCGTACCAACTCTGATTTAAATAGTCTTTAATCTATAAGAGCATTGAGCTTATTACTTGAAAGGATCATGTTTATGATGTCATACATATTCAGCAGTACCTATATAAAGTCATAAAATTGACTTTCATAATACATGGTTCGAGCTTGTAAGCAAGAACGCCAAATTTTGCTTGAATTCGACATTTTCATATTTTCCATTTATGCAAATCGAATTATAATAATAGCATATACAGCTCATTTAAATTTAACTGCTGTGCCAACATCGTGCTTTATACATTTGTAAATTAATAATAAATTTGTGTTGGTTGTTAATGCAGAGCAAATATTAGCGAAGCGGAGCCGATGAGGCTAGTGGGGCGTGCATCAAGCCTGGACGCGAGCCAGGAATAGATACATGCTTCGCTGCAAGAATACGGCACTTTATCTTCATTATAACCCATTGTACGGATTAACTTAAGACAATCATTTACGAATCCCAAATAAAATAGCAAGAACCTGTAAGTTTTATGAAAAAACACCGCTTCAATCTTCTACCATACTTGCAAAAAATAAAAACTTCAGAGTGTCTCCAAGGGCTCTAAATCGTCGACTATTCAGAAGACATATTGCCGAGCATCCCCGAGCATAGGGTAAAACGCTTTACGAGTGATACGTAAACATTTTTTATTTCGCACGCAAGGCTAACCTCGAAAACAAAGTATGAATTAAATTTATGAGTGCATAAAATTACTGGTGTACCTTTAACGAACATCAAGCCGTATAAACGTGTAAAATCTGGCGGGCTGACTCGGCCTGCTCATTACGTATTCCGTTTCGGGGAGCGAATATTTCGACAACAAACATTATGGTAATTTGGCCGCATAACGATCTATTTTACACCTGTTTACGTAAACACGCTGCCTAAGCTTCGGAGACGATTTTTCCCTGGTTACACTAGTTTGTTAGTCGCCGAAACGATCGTTTATTTACAGAGGACGCCAAATAAAATGGCACTTGTGCTTTGATGAGGGTCTAATGTTTGTAGTTAGTCGGAGCTTTTTTGTTCACTGGCTAATGTTTTAGAAAGTCATTATTGAGTAATTATCTACGGTTAGAGACCGTTATGAAATTTTATAGGGTATTAAAATGCTTTTAATGGACATATTGAGTCTTTAAATGCGCACTTTAATTCGTTACTTGTTGCTCGAGACATTAAAGCTCTTTAATCTGGCCGGCATTACGCTAGGTTTAGGTGCAGGTCACGTTCAGGAGTTTACAGTCGATTGGCTAAAACTTAGAGCGGAAGGATTTCACTAAAGCGTTATCTCCAAAATCTTATATTTTATTGGATTTATTCGAGCGTCATAAATACGTGGGCGCTTGGTCGAAAGTTTGGCAACACCGGTCCAGAGCAATAACTCACGAGTCTTCAGAGGCACATTACATGAACGTTTGACATTGCGCTGGAAAATTTAGAAGCTATTTTTATTTTAAAAATGTACGTGTAATCAAGTCTGGGCTAACATTAAAACTATTAATGGCGACTAGAGGAGGAGGTATCACCGTCTAACGTTGTTCGACTGATCCTTTGAGAGTTGAACTTGTTGTAAATGATTTTAAGCTCTAGGTTGTTAGTGTAAGGTTTAGTTAGGGTGCAGTTGTTGATTGTGCCAATGCTCATGAATGTATCAGAGCAATCCGGGCGAGTCGCAAGTGCATCGCATCCTTCGACATTCGCTCAGGTAAATTGCGGACTCTTGGGTGTCTACATGTGAAGATATTGATGTTGCTATGTATGTACTTGTTAAGTTTGCTGTCTTATTTACGTAGGTGATATGTATGGAGTATTATTTTGGTAATACTTTAGATTTATTTTAAGTCAATCGATTTAAAATGTTTTCATTCTTTATTTGTTAAATTGAAAACATTTCTGTAACGATAAACTTGGCGTGAGTTTATAGCCAAGTATTTGCGGTTAGTTTTAAACGGTACTGATGTCGTGTTTATATTACTTAATTCGTCATATTTTCCTACATTAACGGGAAAATCAGTAAGTACTAAAATGTATAACTTCAATTTTTTTAAGAGAATTAATGTTGAATATAGTTACATTATGTACCTACCTACATGTCACACGAGAACAACTATTTTGACATATTTGACATTATATTTTACCATTATACGATTGCTTATGCTTCAACGTATCTGATGACAAGGAATTAGACCGGTTCCCTGTCAGTACCGGCCCACATAGTAGCTACGGACCTATTTACGACTGAAAGCAATAATATATACATAAATTAATTTAAATGAGTATCTTATATCCAGACCCGAAACTAAATCAATAACATATTTACGTAATTGCTTTAGCCTCACAAAGATTCGTATGTGTAAACATACGAATCTTGTATTTCTTCAAGTTAGTTTAATAACATAAATGTTATCTATAGATACACCCACCTATTACTTATAAATAAACCATTAGGGATATGATTTCCGCAAATGTATTCTCTGAAGGTGTGAATAAAACAGCAATACAGGAGCCGTCTGTTTCTATTTCTGTCAGTTTATTCGTAGAGATTTTATATATTTGTTGCTTCGACTAAAGGTAAAGCGAACTTTGTACCTTTTCATGTTTTTATTTTTAACCGAGTTCAAAAAGGATGAGGTTCTCAATTCGGATGCTTTTTTTTTGGATATTCGGGGATAACTCCGTCATATATACACAGACTAAAAATTCTATTTTGTTCGAAAGAGGTTTATTCCAAAATGGTTCCTTAAAATTTTGTAAAGATCTAATTATGAGCAGCAGGGAAATGCCAGTAAATTAACCGTGATTGAAGCCCGTTAGTTAATGGCATTCTAGCCTATTTTCCAGCCAATGAGTTTCAGTTTCTAGAATTTCTTGTATAGCCCAACTGACAAAATAAAAAAACCTGCTTTTGCGGCGCTTTATTTGCAATTTTACTTGCAACACTTGTAGTTGTACCCAAAGAGCTGAGACATAGCGTTATAATAGTTAGGGTATTTCCAGTTATGTATACATGCAGTCATGTCTCCCCTACTCTATCTATAATAACTCTGTGGTCTTAGCCGCTTAAAATTACTTATGTGACGTTTTAGCGTTACAGTTGCTAATAGTTAAAAATAAAGGGCCTCTAAAGGGGCCATTTTTACGGCAATTTGTAGCGGCAATGTTGTGGCCGGCAACATCGCAGTATATTGATTTGATGGTTGCCGGACGATCGCTGAGCGATTTTTTTTCCGCAATGTTGCCCGGCTAATTTTGTTGTTGTTTCAGTCCCTCTCCATTTTATTGTTGCCGGGTTGTGTAGCAATTGCAGACATATTGCCCTTATTGGCCGGACAATTAGTTGTCAATAGTGCCGCCACTAATTCCCGTAAAAAATGACCCGTTAAGACGCCCCTATAATTCCATTAGTTTTCTGCAACATGGCGAGGTTTTTTATTTTTCTGGTAAGTGGTAAGGCTTATACACTTTAACTGCGACCTGTTCGTCGCTAATTTCATCTTTAATAAGCACTCAATAGGGAATATGCATGTATTTTTTTTTAGTTTTTACACAATGGCTTACACACGTCATTGAAAAAAAAATGCAGCGCCAAAAAAAACGACTAACAGGTAACAGGTACATTCAATTCACCTACGGGCAGCCTACGGGTCTGGCTACGGCGTAGCCGCTATTTTTCATTTGCGTTATGCAAATGGAAAATAAAAAAATCATTAGTGGTGTAAGTAGATGTAAAGTTTCAAAAGTTTACATCTACTTAAACGACTAATTTAACCCTCCACCCATTGCGTCTTTTCAGAGACCCCAAAACTAAATAACGTTTAAATTGAGTTGTAACGTACATTTCATGTGTTATTTTAATTTATTACAGTAAACAGTACATATATATAAAAACAAAAATTTATAAATATGAATCAGGTTATTTATTGGTACTTAATCAAATTTAATGCTAAACAAAGAATAATTTTAACCTTTCGGGACAATATTTATCTAATATGAAAAATTATGATATATTACTTACATATTAATTACCTATATATTATTCAGCTATTTGAAATCAACATAGACATAAAAACAATATAAAACAAAACTTTTATAAAAATAACATAAAAATTATGTCACTTTTCATGATCTAAGTGGCACCATCTCAAGTCAGTACACACTCGAACTATTTTAGTATAAGTATCAAAATAAATATTGCCCTTACAAAAGTGCCAGATAAAATTAAAAAAGGGATTTTTTTTGTAACCGGATACCTAATTTACATTTTTCATCTCTTCACTACCAATAACTCTTCCAACCATTTAAAAGTTTGTTGATTAAACCTCTCTACGGTTTCAAACAAAAAGACACAGTTGCTAGTTAAAATTAATAAACAAAATTAATGTAAATAACGGTAATAGTAAAAGGCATTATTGTAAATCATGTCAAAATAAACACTTCATGTCAAAATGTAAATGAGGTAAAATTAAACAATCATAACGTAAAAGTAGTAATAATATTTTACTTACGCGAGTCGTCGCGTGGGGTCTTTCAGAGCCTCGCTCAAAAAGACACGTCTATATCTTATGACACATACGCGTAAACTAATCTTTGGCAGTGCGAACGTCTATTACGATATTTATTAGGAAGCTAGCTTCAGTATTGGATTAATAAAAGCACTGTAAAAGTAAAAAATCTGTATTTTTGCAAGACCGAGGGTTAATATTTACGGTAAAAAGTATTCTCCTATTTACTTATTTTTATGAAATGATGACTACCCCCATAGACAGAAGATATAAGAATACAAGTGCCATGTTAATGACTGTTTTTAAAAGCGGCGGTAGCCTAATGACAAAGGCATCGGTCTCGACATCGTGAGGTCCTAATCCTACCCATTATACTACCGACGTGAACTCACTTCTAACACAAGCCATTGAGCTTAG
This sequence comes from Herminia tarsipennalis, assembly GCA_945859575.2. Lineage (NCBI taxonomy): Eukaryota > Metazoa > Arthropoda > Insecta > Lepidoptera > Erebidae > Herminia > Herminia tarsipennalis. The sequence continues at coordinate 12,130,689 of OX243836.2, read as the reverse complement.
CTGGAGGGGTTAACAGGTTTGTTAGTAATGTAGGACCACAATCCCACATTACTAGCTATATTAAAAAAAAGACGTTATATGCGATTTGAAAAGGACAAAAATACCGAATGGTATTTCTGTCCTGCTTTTCAAATCGCATATAACGTCATTTGATAAATATGGCAAAAATACCTGCATACTGAATAGTATGCAGGTATTTTTGCCCTACAAAAAGTGTGTAGAAAACGTTTTAATTTGTATTGCTTAATTATAAGACTAGTCATGAAAAATATAAGTTTTCGATCTTGAGGGGTCACAGCGTTTAGCTATTATAGATTCGTCTTCATAAGTGCTCTTACACTTGAACAGTGTTTAGAGTCTGATGATGGAACCAGAAGGTGGTCATTGGTATTCACCAGTCATGTCAGTCAGTCTGATTTAATGTAGTTGAAAAAATATTTAATACAAATGAACAGACTCAGAAACATGCATAGTAAAAACTAAAATGTAAAAATGTATAAATTTAAATTATTAAATAAAAAAAAACAACCTCTTAAAAATGTTCTAAAAGGAAGTTAAATAAAAGGTTGTTTTTAATTATTTTTTTTATGTTTTTTTAATATTTATTTATTTGTTTTCCCCACTGATTGGATTACTACTAAACCTATAATTTTCAGCGCTTTCATTGTAATGCATTTACATTATAAGTGAATAATGTATAATTAATAGTGTAGTTTATGGTAATGCCATGCGGTAAAAAAAATATAGAGTACAGTAAAAGCATTGCACATCAATATTTATGTGCTATGCTTTTGTACTCTATCTTTTTACCCGACTACGGAGGTGGGTTATGTGTTTCACGTGTATGTATGTATCCTTCCAATGTTCCTATGTCTGCTCATAACTCCTCAACGACTCAACCGATTTTAATAAATAATACGGCATTTGATACATCTTGATGACGCCAATGTCAAAAATCATAATGGCGGATTTTATGCGCTTTAATGCTGCTGAGAATTTTATTATTTTCTAAGACCGTCAATTGAGGTATCAAATTAAAGGGCTTTGAAAGGTGAGTTCGAAAATATATATAACACTAGCTGTCCCGCGCAATTTTCCGGTTTTTGCAACATTTATCATTGCAGCTCCGCTCCTGTTGGTTGTAGCCTGATGTTATATAGCCTATAGCCTTCCTCGATAAATGGGCTATCTAACAGTGAAATAATTTTTCAATTCGGATCAGTAGTTCCTGAGATTACCGCGTTCAAACAAATAAACAAACTTTTCAGCTTTATAATATTAGTATAGATTTATGTTTAAAAAATTTGGAGTGACCAAGTGAGAGTGTTTAGAAAAAAACCAACGTTTATAATAAAACAAATAGTTCTTAATAAATCACCTTGTAATTATCTTACAACGACAGAAAGGCTTAAATAAAAAAAAATATGAATTCTGTTGAACTTTAATATCGTACCTCCGACTGCATGATATTAAATTTGAAGGGTATCTTGGTTCTGTCTTTTTGCCGGTAGGTATTTTCAGTTTTTATTTGTAGTATCTTTCTCATGACTCTATTAACTTAACATACAATAGAAAACAATAAGAGATTCTTATCATTTTATCCACAAAATTGTATTCAGAGCATGCACATAATAAAACCAACCAACATGTATTGATAGAGTCGTCGTAAGTTGTACATTTGTAGCATTCTTAGGAGCGTCCCCTCGAGACGCGGTTGTACAACGTTGTATGTAGATGTAGCCTCGTGATTTGTGGCAGAGTGACAAGCTCTCATTGCAGCCCCGCGGCGCGACGCCACTCCAACACACCCTATTGTTGACTTCCATCCACTTCACACTCATACCTACACCGATGTATAAACAACCACGTATAAAAAACGTCATATCTTCGACATTTTTGCATAGATTATTCGAAGCGAAGGTCTAAGTTAATCGACAATTTATTTGTTATACCCGAAAGGAAATTGATTCTGGTAGATCCACATTAGATTTTTTTTTTATAAATGTCGACACCCGCAATAGGGTACAATCCCTGCGTCGCGGGGGACTTTACAAACATACAAGTCTCGGACACAAAGTACACCCAGACTCGGAACAACAATTTGTGGATCACACAAAGTGGTGTCCCGTGTGGGAATCGAACCCACGACCTCTTGCGTTACAGTCGGACACATTCCCACCGCACCACAGAGGCACTTTAATAAATATTACCTAAAAACTAAACTATTACCCACCACAATTTAATAAATCGTAAGCTTTTTGGTCGTACGTAGCTTAGGTATATAAGCTTTTTATAATTAACTAGCGGACGCCTCGGGGTTTCACCCGCGTAGTTTATATATTTATTCAGGTCATCTCACAGCTCATGCCTACAACATTTAAAAAAAAAATAGTACATAAAAAGCAACAAGCTTACACACTCGCCAGTTACAGGCTAACCAACATTTTATAAGTAACATAGGTAAAATAAACTGAAACTAAGACTATTAACTAGTATCAACGATTAACACAACAGGATTAGGCATTTAAATAGCACAATAATAGTCAAAAAAAGATTACAAATACTTCAAGAATTAGGATCTAAATACATTTTTGGAATCATAGTACACGTCGGCATTTGGCACAACTTTTACAAAAGAATTAATTTCACTACACATTCTAATAAGCGGTGAATATACTCCTAAATTTTGGTTATAGGATGTCTGGGCATTTTACTAGGCACGTTTAAAGAAGTACGTGCATTGAGTTCATCACAGTCTAGGTAATTGTTGGCTAACTTTTATAGAAACATCTTAAACTCGCCGACAATATCGTAAAGAGATCATTTAAAACATTCGATTCTTTGGTTATATGGGCACCTGGGAGATATTTTATTAGTAACTAGCGGGCGCCTCGCGGTTTCACCCGCGTAGTTCCCGTTCCCGTAGGAATACAGGGATAAAAAATAGTCTATGTCACCCAGGGTTAGTGTAGCTTCACAACTAGGAAAGAATTTTTGAAATCCGTCCAGTAGTTTCGGAGCCTATTCAATACAAACATATAATCAAATATTTCCTCTTAATAATATTGGTATAGATATATGCCAAATGCTTAGTAAAGGCTCTCTGGATACTTTCAACTCTTTGTGAGTGAACTGCATAATAAGGACTCCACACGACACTTGCAACTAGTAGTAGTTCCTGTTCCCGTGGGAATACAGGGATAAAAAGCCTATGTCACCCGGGGATAGGTCAGCTTTCCAATGGTAAAAGATTTTTTGAAATTGATCCATGAGTTTTGAAGGTTATTAGTTGCATCTAAAAATACAATTTTTTTCCCTGTTTATAGGTATTATTAGTATAGATTAGTATAGATAGATTAATACCGAGAATGTCTCGATGTCTTGTCGAGGTCATCGTTTTCCAGATATAAAAACTATAATAATATATTATCTTGGGACAACTAACACAACGTCATCTGATCCCAAACTAAGCAGAGCTTGTACTATGGAAACCAGAGAACTGATAAACATACTTATATATTTCTAAATACATACATATTATAGATATATAACACCCAGACACAGAATAAACCATCGTGTTCATAACACAAAGTTTTATCCTGGGTGGGGATCGAACCCACGACCTCTTGCGTAGCAGTCGGATACACTCCCACCACGCCACAGAGCAATAATTAGGTACTATTCAATAGTAAACAGGCGTAATAGTTTAATAGTAGGTACTTTGCCTAGCTTCACTTATGCTTTACCTATCTTGATTTTTGTACTACAGCTCCAGGATTCAGCGGTATTATCATGAAAACATAACAAACATACAGACAGCCTACCTACATACCATTTTAGTTTAGGAAAAATTGCATGCGAGAATACCAAACTAAACTATCATTAGTTTGTGTGAAGCGTGTCTTTGATATAACAACATTGTTTCGACCCAGTGAAATGTCTAAAGGTCGAATCACCAACAAAAACAATCTTGAATAACACAAAGCGTAACTAGCAAATGTTAGCGCGTATTGAGCCGTCAGATGTGGCGCTGTCTATTGTTAGACGCAAAGCCCAGATTTGCATAACACGGGCCGGATCATCGGCTGTGATTGTTTCGATGCCGGTTACAGCCCATGTAATTTGTAGGGATTTCGATGAATAAATGGCTTAGATTTATAAAATGTTTCATGTACTTTCACGCTTACACAAATGATACAAATGTTCATGTTATGAACGATGTTTTAATTTAATTTGTAAAGGGTTTAAGTATAAAATCTGTGTAGGAATATGAGCGAGGTTCATGACGGAGGTTTACGGTAAAAAAGGTTTTGGATAGACAAAGTGGAGTGGCCACTTCGTGTGGCCTTTATCCTGATAATACATCACCACTTTGTTGGAAAAAAAATGCGTTAATATTTTGCGAGGAATTTCATTACAGCGAGCCTTGTTGGCTTTCAAATAAATAGGCGTTTTATTGCTTTCCTTCCTTCGCCAATGCCCGATATTGTGTATCGGGTTGAGATTAAATAACACACATTTAGAATACTATCCTCCTATTGTTATCATCTAAATAAACGACCGTTCTTTTTTAGATTTAATCAATATGTTTGGTCCTAACTTTCGATGTTTTCGTATATAAGTTTGTAATGATATTGTGTCCATTTTGTTTGTGTACCTATGTTAAATACTGTTGTTTCTCAAATTTATGTACTACATACTATTATGGGTAGTCTATATCTACATATACTAGTATCATAAAGAGGAAAGATTTGATTATTTATTTGTATTGAATAGGCTCCGAAACTTCTGGACGGATTTGAAAAATTCTTTCATCGTTGTGAAGCTACACTCACCCCGGGTACGGGAACTACGCGGGTAAAACCGGGAGGCGTCTGCTAGTAGTCTATATGTAAGCTATGTTCGTAATTAGTTTAGTAATAATATTTATAATCCCATTTTAGCAACTCGAGAACAAAAGTATAATGATCTTGTGATATTCATAGAATTTCAATGTATTTACCATGGTCATTTAGCTTACTTAATTGTATCTAATAAAAATAAATAAAGCAACATAAATAACATTAGTAAGAATGCTAGCAACAATTTCAATTTGTAAATGTTAATTTACATTTTTATTTTAATATTTCAATACAAATTAATAATAAAAGTGTGAAAGTAACTCTGTCTGTCTGTTACGTTTTTATACTTTTCCTTTTCACGCTTATTACCGCTGTACCAATTTATATGAAATTTTGAATGAAGATAGTTCGATAATTTAATTTCGCTTTTGTTTCGTTTCGTTTAAAAATACGACTCCTGCAGTAGGGTACAAGCCCCGCGTCGCGGAGTACTTAACAAACATACAAGTCACAAAGTACACCCAGATACGGAACAACAATTTGTGAATCACACAAAGTGGTGTTCTATGTGGGAATCGAACCCACGACCGCTTGTGTAGCTGTCGGACACATCCCCACCGCGCCACCGAGCCAGTCAAGAGTCAAGTCATCGAGATTTGTCCCGAGAAAACACATTCCTATGTGTAGTTGCTTATTATATAGAACACATCGGCGCTGACTACTACCTACATATTTTCACTTTTGAATATCGAAATAGGTCGTTTAAAAATGTATCATTGGTTGGGATTTTCTATTGCAGGTAGAGGCTACCGGATCTGATCTGAATTATCAATAACATTGTAAATATTATAATAGAGAGCAAAGGGTCGGTTCCCTATTACTTTGGAACTTAATATAGCCCGGTCTTAACAATAAACTTGCCCCTTCTGGAATACGTATAATACATTTTTTTAATGGTTGGAAAATATTTTTTGTAATGAAATTCAGAACTAATGTTAAGTAGATTTATGAAAAGGGAGAGTGACCTACTTAGAAGTTATTTATTATCTTCATAAAAGGGGCGGTTCTAGTTAGATATCTATGTGGAACTAGTACTCAGGTCAGATTGATATGGATTTGAATATCTTCAACAAAGAAATAATCAAATGCATATTGAACTAGGTACGATTAAATTTAAACCAACCTATGAAAGGGACTAATAATAACACGTTTGACGAAGGACGAGTTCACGTTTTTTTGGGCAAACTAAATACGTGAATATATACTCGTATTACGGGTTTTAATCGATTCACGCGATTAAAATTTGTTTTATGCCCGACGAACGTCGGGCAATAAACAAGGTATTTTACCTTAAATTATTCACGGGCGAAACGTCGGGCAATAAACAAGGTATTTTACCTTAAATTATTCACGCGATTAAGACCCGTAATATATATATTTTCTTAATGTGGATAAATCGCGAAAGTTTATCAAAATTTAAATACGTGAACTCCACTAGTCAAAAATTTGCGCACCGTAACAAACCGTATACAGGGTGATTTTTAATATACTAATAACCTCTCACTCTTAGCAAATAACTTCGTAAAATAATTTTTGAAAAAAAAATACACTTAAAAATAAAACTTCACCACCTATTTTTGTCACCCAACCATTTACCGAGAGACCCTGGAGTAAAATCGATGTTATCGAGGGCCTAAACCTCAACAACGATAAACAACGATTTTACTCCAGTAAAATATATAGTCATAACTCCAAAAACAAGTGGTAGACGATTAGGGGTTAATTTATTAAATATTTTCCAAAACTGATATAGTGTTTTGTAAAGAAGCATTGTTATTAAAAATCAATCTGTATATGGTAAGCGGGCGCGTTGCCAATCCTTAAAAAATCTATTTACTCCCATCTTGAAGAACTCCAAACTTAGTCTTTTAGAAAAACTTCGACAGGGAAAAGCTCATTTCACAACCGGAGCGGCATAGTTATTGTAATGTCTAATGCGACACGTCGACCCTTACAGTCATTTGGTCGGCTGTTAGTAGGCTTTGTATTACCAAAGGAGTCCAGGGCAGAAAAAACATCGCGTCCATTGCTCCTAAAGCTTACTTCAACCTTACCTAAAATGCGAAGCGTCACGCTTTAATAATTTTGTATTCTCTCTATGTACTTACCTACACCGGATTTTACTTTCAAGGATTCTGTTTATTCATTCTTATGTGTAGGTATATGTTAAAATTAATAACATCTGCAGCGTTTCCTTTGTTTTTTCTCGTTGGGTTCCGCGACTTTATGTTGTAGGATTCTATGAACGTACCTATACGACGTACTAATACCAAATGCAAGGATTGGAGCAAAGCATACGTATGATACCAAAGACTAGTGCTTGATTTTATTAAATTTAAACACCTTAAATTTTTGCGACATTTTTAATCAATCTAGTTTACTTTTATCAATAAATAAATCATCATTAATACGTCTGCAATGATTTTTCTTTCTTTTTTACTTTGAATTTTCTTTTTTTTGACTACTAACTACTAACATTTGATCACATCTATTAAGAAACAGATCCGGAGCACAAAGAGACATAAGTAAGCAAAACAGTGTAACCTAACCTATAGCCCGTTAATATCGCACCCAAGGGGGATTTGGGGGTTGAAATCCCTCTCCGAAATTGCAAAAAGGTACTCAGAACTCATTCAGCCGATGTTTAGTCAATTGCACCATCCAAAATTACGAAAACACCTCCCGAAAAATAACCAAGGGTATGCTAATTAAACCCTAGTTTACAATTTAACCAAATTGTACGGATCGTTTTAGAGATAGTAGGTAGCTTAATAGATTAACTAACAAAGTAATGTCAGTTCACAGGAACCCAAGTTCTCTGTCAGTATTTAAAGTTGATATTTAATTCAGATATTTGTTCTCACACTCACGCCGCCATTTCATTTAGGTCCCGTGAGTACAAGTCGTGGAAACTGTAAAAACAAATTATCCCTTGAATGTACATATCGTTTAATTACTAATAGGGTTTTCCTTTCGACGGTACCCTAAGACACACTCGTGTGGCGTAGAGTGAAAATTGTACTCGAGGGAGTATAAGAAGAGGGGTGAAAATGAGAAATGCAAATAGGTTGTTGAGCTCAGATCCTTGAGAATAAGCCTACGAACGCTTGACAAATAGCATTACGTTACGATTGCGCCGCTTCATCTAAATAATAACACATTAATAAACTGCCGATATATATTTTATTGCGTCTACGGAGACATTTTATAAAATGAAATATGCCACGCTCACAGGTTGGACACAATATTTCGTCAACATTCAATTTCCTGTAGTATGAAAAGGTTACGTTCCGCTATCGAAAATGTCAAAATAACGAGCGGAAATCGAAATGAACTCAATAGTACCGATAAATAACCCAAGAAAAATTTGTAGGGATTCTGTATGTTCACCGATGTCACCTGTCTGGTGGTAGCGATATTCGCTTTTTTTGTTTTGTTACCTTATCTATTTTTATGTTACCGTATAAGCGAATGCCTGTGAAATGAAAAATACGTGGAGAATTGTTAGTAAAGGCACGAAGTTGACTCTTTGAATAAGTTAATATTTCTGGATTAGTTAGTCTTATTAGGGTTCCGTAGTCAAAATGGCAAAACGGAACCCTTATAGTTTCGGCATGCCCGCCTGTCCTTCCGCAGCTTAGCTCAGAGACTGTTAGTGCTAGAAGGTTGTAATTTTGTGGTTGCTACATATTACTTACGCCGACAAAGTGACAGAACAAAATCTTGAAAAACATTTTTTTTTTGAGATATTTTTGGGGTTTTTTTCTCACCTACACCATCGTGTGGAGTATCATTAAATAGGTCTTTTAAAAACATTTAAGGGTTGTTATGATTATTTTTAGATTTAGGGACTCGTTAGGAAATATTAAGCTTTAAAGTGCAATTTTTTGTTAGAGCCAAGTGTCCCCCCCCCCTGCCAGGTAAATGCTTGACGTTGGGTATGTGAAAAAAATCAATAAATAATTGTGAAATTAAAAGGATATATATTACAGCTAAGTTTTCATGCATTATTCGGATGGGGGAGGGGGGACTACGGAACCCTACATTGTGCGTGGCCCGACATGCACTTGCCCGGTTTATTCAATATAGATTTCGACAATACTTCAGAAATCTTTGCAATTCTTGTTCATAACAAAGGGCGACCTTTTCATTTCCCTTTTTATTTTTAACTCATCTACAGGAAGGATTCCATTGCGGGAAAATGGTAAGGTGTCTCAATACTAATTATCTATTCTGTTTTGTGACTTATTAATTTATAGAGTTCCTACAAATGCCTTTCAATAAATATTATTAAAGTTATGAATACTAAAACGCCCTTTAAATGCCAGGGAAAGTTGCCTCTATAAATCTTTAAGCAAACATTAAAGTTTAAAATAAATTCGCAATTAGTTTGCAATTTTTTTATGAAAGCATGTGTGTTACTATTTTAATGATAACTAGCTGTGCCCGCGACTTCGCCCACGCGAAGTTGAAGTACTGCCCACTCCCCATAGACGTTAGCGTGATGATGAAAAGTACTCCTTGCATCATCAGCTGGCTGACAGTGAAAGTCCCGTCAAAATCCATCCAGCCGTTTCGGAGACAGACAGACAGACAAAAACAGACAGACAGACAGACAAAAAGTTTAAAACTCTATTATAAATATGCTAAAGCCAGGAACATACTGCTAAAGTTTTATCACAATCTGATCAATGGTTTCGGAACGCATAGAGGACATACAGACAAACATTGTTTTTTTATACATATAGATGTAGTATAGAAAACTGTACTCAAAACCTACGCAAGGATGAAAAAGGTTTTTAGGACGGTGAGTAGGTATATATTTTCCAATTTCACAAGAAAAAGCTTGCAATACACCAAAACGACAATATTAAAAGCAAAGACGATATAATAAATTCTGGATTAGGATCGTAAAAATGTTTTAAGGGACGAGAACTTGATATCATAATGGAAAAGAATTTGTATGAAGAAAGTAGTAAAAGGAAGTGCTATTGTAAAAATAAGTAATAACGACTTCATTGTTTTGTGTCATATTTTGTTAGACACGACGAAAATAAAGAGAAATAGGATTTATGTGTTACTGTGACCACAGACATCACTATAAAAAACCGGGCAAATGCATGTCTGGCCACGCACAACATAGGGTTTCGTAGCTACCCAGCACAATAATTCCTTTGTAATGTTGTAAGCATGGCACGATACAAAGTTATCCACACGCTGGGCCGCAGCACTTAGCATAAAGGCCGCTGGTGCAGCCTCCGATGCAGCCGTGTCCACAAAAGAAGTATGATCCGGCAACTCCACATCGTGCTCCATGTAAGCAGCCGGTCCCTCCGCAGCAAGGCGCACTGCAGTTGCCATTACAATGCACACAGCAGGGCCCCGCCCCACAGTCCAGCCTACGGCAGCAAGGGCCACAGGGCCCCGATAGATAATAATGCGGTATAAGAAGTGGGTTTTCTTTGTTTTTATTGTTTCATACTATTAGAAAAGCTTATATATAAAGTACTAGCTGTCGCCGTATCATCGATCGCGTATTTTCGTTTTTAGTCAGAACGCTGAAACACGTGTTTTTTTTATATTTTATACCAATAAGTCAAATATGATATATAATTTTAGCGTAACCCTAGCGGTTCAGGCTCTGCGTTGATGAATCAGTCAGTCAGGACAAGTGATAATACATATTATAGATTTTTTACAGGAATTTGTACGAAAATTTTGTTACTTCTCACTTGATCTGCTGTTACTCGTAAACTTGTACTTGTAACTCGTTTTGTCATTTTGGCTACGGAACCCTAAAAAAGGTCTCAAAAAACTCGAACGCCCAGGAGGTGAACAACCTCAACGCGAGCGAAGCCCCGGATGAAAAGTAGTGTACCACCTACTTAAATTATATGTCATAGTGATACACAAACTAGAATATTCAGACTTGATACGAGGCTTATTATAACTGACATTACCAAATCAAATAAGGTTCCTGAATAGGAATTCAAATATATTATTGAAATGAATAACTTTTGTATCTTGCGACTGTCGCCTCAAGTGATAACTTAAGTGTGTCTGTCACTTAAGTTAGCTCAAACTTATTGATATCGGCCTTGTTACGATACGGACATGTTTTCTTTTAGTCACGACCCCTGTCAATCAATCAATTATTTATAGGTACTTACAATACGTATTAGGTACTTTTTAGGGTATCATACGAAAAGGGTCCATTGGAATCCTGCTACTGTTGTTTAAGTGTTCGTCCATTATTTATCACAAATTCCCGCCCTTTTAGCACCACATAAAAGTGTTCTCATGGTGAAAATTGTACAAGCTTTTCGCTATAGTGAAATACAGTAAGTAGTAATACTGTCACAATTTTTAGCGATGGTTTAAAGTAACCTACTTTAAACCATCGCTAAAAAGGTACCTAGTGTTTTTCTGTCATAGGAATAGAACTAGTCCAAAAAAACATTGGTTTGGTTTCGACTAGTTAAATTAAATGCTAGCTTATGCCCGCGGCTTCGTCAGCTTGGCAATATACGCTATTGCTCAGGTCTTAAGGAAAGTAGCGTGATGATATAATAACTCAATCCGGACATAGGAGATTATGCTCCTAAAATTTGAAAAGAGTCTGTTCAATAGTTTTGGCGCCAACTCCGAACAAACAAACAAACAAACATACACGTAAAAACTACTTAATTAGTCGATATGGGTTATTTTTTTTAAAACATCTTCAATGTACAGACACAACTATTTTACAATTTTTAACCGCCTTCAAAAAAGGTGGTTCTCTGTTTGACCCGTATGTATGTTTGTTTGTTTGTATGTATGTATGTATGTATGTTTGTATGTTTGTTCGCAATTTTCTCGAAAGGTAGTAATCCGATTTAGGTCGGGTTTTCGTTATTCGACCCCATTTTTTTTTTGGGGATGGTTTTAGTGTATAAATGTTGTCCTAGCTTATAAAACACCAGAGTATAAACTTAAACATAGGAGTGAATCATCATTTCCTTAAAGGCGGTTCATTTTTCTTAAAAAAGTTATAAAATAGTATAGATACTGTCCATATCCCCGAACTTGTAAGAGTGGCCGTTGCGCTCGCCAGATTAAGTACCCTGTGATTTCTTTTCATGGTGATTTCATTAATCCTTGGTGTATACTAATCGTTGGAAAAAGTTCGATGAGCTGAAGAACAATAATTGTAATGTTATCGCCATGATCGACACAGTTATGCTTCATAATGTCTTTTGAAAGATTAAAGCGCAGCGAATCTATCCAATGTGTCAATATTAAGACAAATCGATAAAACTATCGTCTAACACCCCTAGAAATCGAATACAAAGTTCGATTCGTCTGTGTAAAGAAATTCGAGAGTCGGACGTGGCGCTCGGTTCTTGTTAGCGATCGGGATGATATTTCAGCACAACGCTAAACAATGAGATCAAACCCTCTCCTGTTCCTTCAGTTAACAAAGCTCGAATGACCCTTTGCTGTCGGCACCTTCTTTGTTATCGAAAAGCCCTTGTCGTTAATGTCGAAAAAGATTAATTACCATACAAATTAATGGAGAATTGTCTACAGATGACATAAATGACATATTGCTGTGTAAGCTCTATTGTTTTGGCAGAATTTTGGCATTATCCATTGAAATAGCTGTATATATTTCAAAATTTGTAAATTAGTACGGAAATGGAAATGTTTTTGATGTCATTGTTCGATATTGCCTGTATTCTATTATGGGAAACGGGTTTTCGATAACGTTATTAGTAGGTATAATGCATAATGGGATGGGTCTGCAATCCAACTTGTCCGGAGAATGGACGCCGATGCCGACGGCTAGGTACCTAAATGTGTTTTACGAAGCAAGAAGGGTTTTTCACATTTTTTGTAAAATCAGTCACCTATCCCAGCACCGGCCAGTATCTTTGTATTTAGCTTTGCTGATCACACTTGTCATGAAACAAAGCAAGGATTATTTCAAATCGTCAAAATATTTACATAGACGGCAACTCACAGATGTTCGCATTTTTCGTCTGCCAAGAAACTTATGTGTCATTCTCTTCTTTTTGCTCTACTGTACAAGAAGGAGGGCTATGTTTTTATATTGCGAGTTAAGGCATATTTAGAGTCGAATTTCAACAACTAACTTGGGTAGTAGATTTATGGCACGGTCATTGCAGTTTCTAGATAGAACTACTTTACTATTTTTTTTTTTTAATCTTATGTGTACAAAATTCTAAGGTGTTAACGTGGTGCAAAGATTTTGATAACATTTTGTTCAAGCATAGGTATTTAGTATATCGGCTGTTTTGAACTTGTTTCCCACCACATTTTTCTGTCATTATTAATATCTTACATTTATTATTTCTTTCTTTCAAAATACTGCCGTTAGAAACAAAGGAATTAAGGACGTGGTAGAGGCAGATACGGACTAATTAAACGAATAAAGAGCACAAAGCCGAAAAAGCTTTTAGCTCAAAAGAGCTTGTGACACGGAGTCAGGTTTTCACGCTCTAACTATATTATCTTTTACTTGCGTTCTAATAATAAGTTTTTACTTTGCTTGAAATATATAAATAGTAGACGGGAAAAGAGACAAGAAAAATAAATACAATTTAAATATTAAAAGATTTTTATTAAATTCATATGAAAGGATATATGGTACTGATAACAAAAACACCGGTTTCATTTTTTTTTCTGTCTGTCTGTTTTGGTAAACTCCGAAACGTCACTTTCACTGTCAGACAGCTGACGATCTAACGAGTAACTTAGGTTACTTTTTATCATCACGCTAACGTCTTCAGAAAGAGCGCAACACGGCAACGTCGCGGGCATCTAGTCTTTAACAATAGGTATACAAAATGAATGCATAGTCATCTGCGAATTCATTTTTTTAGCCGTTTTTGAAATCATTAACAAATGTGTGGGAGACTTAAGTATTGGAGGTTCGAAGTTGCGCATTTTGATGTGTGTACTGACACACGCTTGGAAAACCGCGAATGTGTTAAAAACTATGCATATACATATAAGGCATAACCTACCAACTCGGAAAGGGGTCGGCACCGTATGATCTGTCGCCGTTCAGTATTCTTTGTATGAAACCCTTTAGTGCAACGCACACTAATCGGATTTGTAACGTAATCGTCTCGCCTCGGGACCAACTCACTATTTGACGGCGAGGCGATATGGTGACGATCTCTTTCCGAGTTGATTCGCCTGCTACGAGCCTTATTCTTGAATGCTGTCGTACACTAGTACTTTTATGTCGGTTTCTGTATTTGTGCAAATAAGTGACAACATTGCTTGCTTGTTTGCCTGTCGATCTGTTCCATAATATACAGGATGATTTGAATAACCTCCTGCTCGTGGCTTTTTTACATAACGCTAAATAACTTTGTAATATCAGTTTTGGAAAATTTTTAATATATTAACCCTTAATCAACTATCACTTTATTTTGGAGTTATGTCCTTAACCACCTACAGACTATTTTACTGAAGTAAATCGTTGTTTATTATTAGGTTTAAGCCCTCAACCTGATAAAGAATCATTGATTTTACTCCGGGGTCTATCAGATGTGTGGTAAATGTGTGAGAAAAGTAGGAAAGGTGGTGTAAGGTTAATTTGTAAGTTATTTGGTGTAATGTAATTAAGCCAAAGCGGTTATTAGTACTTTAAAAATCATCCTGTATACTAGTCTATGATCTATTAATTTACAACTCACTCAGTTATGAAGTGAAGTGAAGTTTAGGCAATACGTTAAAAACTGCAAGAAATTAATCTATATATGTAAATCAATGTTTGTCTGTATGTCCTCTATGCGTTCCGAAACCATTGATCAGATAGTGATGAAACTTTAGCAGAATGTTCTGGGAAGGCCGGCGAGTGTTCCTGGCTTTAAAAGCCACAGCGAAGCGTGGTGGAGTTCAGTCCGTCAGTCTCCGGGAGGAGAAAGTTACTAGAACTTTATATTTTCTTTAGATATGTGCTAGTATAATTAGTATGCCAAGCTTTAAATCCAAGCTTAAGCTCCAGTAGCAGCGTCTGACCAACTCAGTACAAAAGCTTGTTAATAAATAAATTATTTAGAGCTTGAGGAAATAACCGTGCATACCGCTAAGCTGTGAGGCAGGCTGTGCTGTGGTCTCTACTAGGGCTGTGTAACCTACTCTATCGATGTTTATTAATAAATATATATTCGGACCTAGAAATTAAAATGTCAAACCATGGTGCATTTTATTTTACGGTGACTATCTCGTTCTAATCTGAATTATCGTGACTATGCAGTATGAGGCGTTTGTGGAACATTTTAACATCATCCTTCCTGCTCAATACAATCATAAATTATAATTCAGTCTATGAACTAAATTTCTTTATTTTCGTTTAACCGATTCTATAAATATAAATGTAATACCCTAGCTAAATAAATAACCTATTTCAAAAATTAAAGATTTAAACCATAGTGCAGTCTATTCCACTGTGACTATCTTGTTCTAATTCTAGTTATCGTGACTATGTATGCGGTATGAGGTGCTTGTGCAACATATTATTAACCTACCCTGTTCAATACAATCATTAATTAGAATTCATACTACAATTAGAATTAAATTTCGAATATTCATTGCCTATTTTTGCATTTATTAAATCAACGGCTTCACCTGGAATACTCCAACCATAACTGAATTACGAATACATCGCTTTTCATTGATATATCGGATAGCCATAGCATCCATTAACACGGTTGAAAGCGCGCAATCGACAGCGAATTCCGAGTAAATCCGCAACACTATCGCGGTGGAAGTGATTATGCACTCAGGCGCCGGCGCCGATCCAATTTAACGCCATTTGCACGACCCTCGACGCGTTCAGCTTAACTGCCAATTAATGATACCTATTTAGCTCCTCGTAATTCTGTTATAAAAATATTTTAGCACTTGAATTTTGGTGACTGATTAATTGAAACCGTTATCTTATTGATAGGTATGTAATAATTACTTGCTAAACCATTTCGATCACAGCTACCAGACCCTCAGGTCCGTTAGACCTTACTCCTTGGATGTGGACTCGGTCTCAGTCTTTCATTTATTGTATATAAAAAAAGACTATATCAAGACTAGACTATAGACTAAGATTTTTTTTAATTTATTTTTTTAAAAAGACGACTCCTGCAGTAGAGTACAAGACCTGGTCGCGGGGGACTTTACAAACATACAAGTCACGGACACAAAGTACACCCAGACTCGGAACAATAAAGTGGTGGCTTGTGTTGAGAATCGACCCCACGACCTCTTGCGTAGCAGTCGGACACACTCCCACCGCGCCACAGAGGTTAATGGGTAGGCGTAGGCGTTCGTACCGAGCCGACCGACCAACACGAATGAGAACAGTGAATGTTTAGTCAGATAAGACAATCTACCTATGTGATAGTGCATACATGGCGCCAACTTATATAGGTGCACTCTCTGTTCCACCCTCATAGTCCAATTAAACTCAACCACCCGAATAGTTTTTTTATGTAAAATGTTCATTAACCTTTATACTTGCCTATAGTTCCCGCTCGGGCACCATTCTGGTTTTAATATTATATACGAAAACCATATTTAAAGATAATTTAACACCTTGTTTAGTTTGTGGGTTACCTACATTAACCTAAGTTTCAAATATGGGTAAATATTTGTGTGAATTTTCATAATGTACTCGAAAAGGTATTGCATTTTTAATTCAACACCTTTTCGAACGGAAAATAAACATCAATCATATAATTAATTGATCCAATATAAAATTCATATATAGTCGTTCTGTATATAATTTCCTATAATTAGGCAATCAAAGAACATGTGCGGATACAACAAAATTACTTCTTTTTAATGCCTCTGTAGTATGTACTTACTTAAATATGCTTACCTGTTTATTACTATTTAACCGGATAAAAAAAAACACAAACAATAAATCAATAAATTAGGTTTTGATAGAGTTGCGTGTTGCTTCATATTAAACTAGTTTGCCCAAGTATACAAGTACTTGGACATTTGTGGTGCATTCCCATGCTCTACACACGAACACGAACTCAAGCGTGTGAATGTGCTGCCCGGATGTTTGTGAACAGCTTGTTTGTCACGACGCAATGTGGCAAAAGTGTGAAAAAACAATATAAATTATTTACTCACATTTAGATGAGTTTAGCCTGACTATAAACTGTGTAAATTAAAAACATCTCAATGTCTTCCAAATTTCAGTTAAAAAAAACCTCTCTAATGTAATATCAACTGCTTTACCTAATTTCACACGAATTTGACAGAAAATCATATAAGGAGCTGTAATTTCGCAGTATTTATTCCTATTTTTACTTATATTAGATATTTTCAATGTCATTTAGCTTATCGGAGCAAAATTTGATATAATAATACGTAAAACAGTCGTATATAAAAAAAACACTTTTGTGGCAATTGTCCTATAGTTGTAAAATACTGCTTACAAAGTTACTTAACATTTGCCGCTTTTAAAGTTATTCATAGATATTTTAGCACAAATTGTATAAAGTATTATCATGACTTGTTAACCTGTTTATTAGTCGAAAAAAATCTGTATTCTACTTTTTAAATTGGGAATATAATTCTCTTACGTTCCTTAAATAGACTATATTTTACACTAATATTAACCGAAAAAATAAGTGATAACGTATCGCTCGCTCGTAAATTGGTTTGATTAACGATTGCAATGTCATTAGTATAGAAAAGTGACTAAGACAAACAAATTTTAATAGAATAGACCTTTTAAATTTTTAAAATCAACGATATTTTAAGAAATATCTTTATTTAAAAAATATAGTTTTTTTTTAATCTTCTGCTCCATTGTGCGCCAGCGCCGGGCCACTGCTTTCTTGCTGCTTCTTACGCTGCGTGCGGCGAGTATGACCGCACCATAACGATATTTCTATAACGATTTCATTAAATGATTCTGGTATGTAGAATGTTTCTGTTGTCAAAGCTCATCAGTGACTGTTTTATCAGCATCAGCCGATACACGATACCTTATAAAAAAATAAATTTAAAAAACCCGCCTGCAAGAAGACGGAAACAAGATACTCTTCACATATAATATCATGCAGACGGGGGCATCAATGAATTCTGTTGAGCTTAAAAATTGTGCCTCCGACACTGGATGATATTAAATGTGAAGGGCTTCATGTTTCCCTTTTATACAGGCGGGTTTTTAATTTTTAAATTTATGTTTTTATTAACATTTTTTTTCATTCCAAATTACATAAAAATATATAAGTGATTTATATATATTTGTTATCAGCTTTTAAAATCCTTTATTTTGATACCCCACTCGATAGGTTTTAAAGATTTTTTTAAACATGTATATATTGACGCTAGAATTACGCTATACAACTAAGACGAATCGGGTTGTATACTTTCTTATGTTGATGTGAAATAGGCCGAGAGATATCAGAAGCGCAAAATCTACGATTCCTAACGTCAATCAGAGGGGTGAATTCCATTCTGTAACTGAATGATAAATATGAAATACTACTATTATTATTTTAAAAAAACTTTAATACCTTTAATAACTGCATCAGCAGAAGAGCGTATGTTCATGGCACTTACGCCCTTTTGTTGAGAAACGCAGTTTTTTGGCCATAACACAATGACGGTATATCCGATTATGTCCGAAATAACTTTAATAAGAAGTAGGTATTTATTAAGCGCTACCTTTGTTCATTTTTTTCATACTTTTTGGTAACAGGGTTCAAAAGATAAGAGGGGTGCACAATTGTGCTGAGTGGGAACACAATTATGCAACTTTCGAATCAATATTTCCAAAAGTATTCACTTAATCGAAAAAAATAAATAAAAACCTCTAAATGTTTTTGAAAAACCTGTCGAACGTCGTACAATAGGTTGATATTTTCTGAAAAATAAACCAGCTTCTGTTACATGTATGGAGTGCCTCTCCAAAAATTACCTATTTATTTTTATTATTTAGCTATCAAACTAAGTAGCGGCTACTACAAGACACCTTTTCACCAAATTCATAAATATTCAATGAGTAAGTCTTTGAGTAAAATGCCTGTGACATACGGACGGACATGATGAAACTGTAAGGGTTCCATTGTTGCCATTGTGACTACGGAACCCTAAAAATAGACTATCAATTATATTTCTGAAAATTATCACACTATTATCTCTTTTTGATAGTACTACAGTCATGAATAAACGATCTTTGTTCAAATACTAATTTGATTAGAGCTCTCTTTATATACGAACATTTTAATGTTACTAATTGAAAAGTCTTCGTATACAGACCGAATCCAGTAACTTCAACAAACAAACAGGGATTAAGTGGCAATCACTGGTTCTATGTAAATATTAGTCGTATCATTATTACAGATTTACCCAAAGTTTCAAGTAATTGATACTTTGATTCTAAAGTTGGTTTTGAATGTGGATTCGTCGAGTGAATAAACTTTAGAATTTCATTTTAATCAGCGGAATATCTTAGGATATCGGATAGCTTTATTAAATTATTATATCAGTAAAAATATAGATATTTTTACTTTGCAGTAAAACTGCAACTATGCGTCTCCCCGATGCGCTTCTAGATTTTACTGTCGGGCTATTTCTTATCCCATTTCTGATCCAAACATCACCGAAGATTAGAGTACAGTAGCTGAAGTCTTGTAGGAAATAGACGGTGTCGATTATAATGATACCGTTTAAAGCCATTCTGAATTAAATATTGATAGGTATATTTAGGACTAGTCTAGTAGTTTCAACAAATTTAAAACAGATATTAAGGCCTGCTAAGATTCAATAGTTTCAAACATTGGTAAAAGTACTGCCGACTTAATAAAAAAATGGTTGTCTGTAAAGTCGGTTTACGGACGATAATTTGACATGATTACGTCATAAGAAAACATTGATGCCATATCGCTATTCGCGTTGCTTAGCAACTAATCAATAACGTTAGTTTTAATTGTATCGGATGTCATGTCGTTGCAATCGCCATTAACTGTTGCTTAGCAACCAATCAATAATGTCACTTTATACCTACCAATTCAACTAACCAGCATAAATGGAGCATTCTGTGCACAAAAGTTTAGAATTACAATCTAGATTTCTATTGTTATATTCTTGTTGTACCTGTATATTGGTTGTAATTTGTTTTTAAGCCTAGTAAATAAAATAATAAAATACACCGCGGGAAGTTAATTAACCCATTCAGCAACCTATAAATGAATGAGTGTCCCCAATTTAGTGTTCCAAAGTCCATAGACTACGATAATCTCTTACTATTGAAGCAGGCCGGTTACCACCTAAGTGGCATAAAAAAAAGAATTCGTGACCATAAAATATAAATCACCGAGTATCCTCGTTATTGGCTTTAACGTCAATTGCAAGCGATTTATGGGTAAGGGAATGATAATTTTTGGATCACCTTATATCATATCTATGGGAACCTTCATTCACGACACACAAAACAGTAGAACATACGCAAGGGACAATCAATGTTTATAGATTTTTTGTAGAACGTGGAATCGAAACCCAAACCACGGCAATTTTATTCTACTTAGATTGACCTACTACTTCGGTATGTCAACCTATGATATTAGGTACTAAACTTTGTCATCCTTTTCTCAGTTTTAGATCTTGGGTACAAAATGCTTTAATAAAATCAAAAGGAATAAATATCTTTTTTGCATAACATAGCCTTTACTAGTAACGGATAAGTAAAAATAAATTTTATAAACTTAAAAACTTTTATCGCAACGTCAGTTTTCCAGATCAATCCATAGGGAATTCGCCACGGCCACTAACAGCCACGGCATAGAATACAGAAGGCAACAGAAGGATACAGATGGCAACCTTCATACGTACTTCACTATAGTTAGTATCGTTAAAGTTTCCAGATCAATCCCAAAGTAGAGAAGTTGCCACGGCCACTAACAGCCACGGCATAGAATACAGAAGGCAACATAAGGATATAGAAGGCAACCTTCATACGTACTACTTCTAAATCCCAAAAAATCAAAACCAAATCGATGATTATTTAACTGATAAAGATAAATGGATGTAGTTCGTTGCTCCCTATTAATGTATTGGGTTGTATAGTTTAGTGCATTTTACGAGGTGAATATTGTTGTCACAGTTTAATAATGTTACTTAGGTACTAGTTAAGTAAACGATTTACTTTTGTAAGTAAAGATTCTGCGTGATAAATTTCGGCCATTCTTTACTTTCTTTTAAAAAAACATGTATACTTATTCATTAAGTAGCACTAAATTGGCCAATATTTAAAAACATAAAATTTTTACATCGTAAGTGGATGCTCCTACTATGTTGTACCCATTGAGGCTGATGTATCCGATCTCGTGTACTCTTCTAATATTATTGACATCTTTTTTTTGCATCAGTCCTCTAATATGGTGTATAATATAATTGTGGCAGCACCTTACCTGCATATACAGTGTATAAACAGAGAAACATTGTAAACATTGGCAATTTGAAAAGAGTGGCCACGAGTTTTTATTGCCTGTTCTTTTCTCGGGCTTTACCTATTGTTTGCGAACAGGCATTACCAGTAAATGTAGAATCGATTTTTCACAAGTTTAGTATTTTGCTTTCTAAGTGAATAAATGATTTTTATTATTATTATTATTATTGTTAAAGTTTTCCAGATCAATCCCAAAGTAGAGAAGTTGCCACGGCCACTAACAGCCACGGCATAGAATACAGAAGGCAACAGAAGGATACAGAAGGCAACCTTCATACGTACTACACTGTAGTTGCCAGGGCCATGACATGACATGAATAGAAGGCCAACGGAGCTCTTTGTTCGGAAGGCGTGCCTCGATTCCGCGTTCGTGTGATGTCTATGGCTGGTTTTACAGGCACGTTGATCGTTGGCGCTGATGCAATAATATGTATGCGGAAGCGGCGCAAGTAGGCGCTGATCTGTCAGCGTCTCTCAGAAATGTTGCATTTAATTACGCTTCGGCGCTGGCGATCACTGTGACTCTAAAACTCAACGATGTTTTAAGTTAAAAGGTGTTTAAATAGGTTTGTCTTTTACAACAAAAAAATGCACACATAGATAATTTAACTATTGCATTGTCACACTATTATAAACAATCGTAAAAGTAGGAAAGCATGATTTAATTATCACGAGGGAAAAAGAGAAAAATGTAATCCGCTCCTTTAATCTGTTGACGCCGGCGATGCGACACTGACATATAAAAACAAGTCAATTGTATTGTATTTTAAGGTGCTTTCTGAGCGCTTGTAACCTATAGCGGTAAAAGCAGCCTTATTTAGAAGCTTGAATTTAGACAGGCTAAGTCAATATACATTGCTGGTTTGGTGTTACTTCCATGCAATGCCCTTACTCCAACCAGCAATACATATCGAATTAGTAGAATTAGACTGTTTTAATTCAGTGTAGTGTGATACGCGCATTAATTTGCGTGCGACAAGAATATTTTCTATGAAGGTTGTTTTCTCTACTATCGGTATCCTGTGGCCACTGAATGTTTGACTTGTACAGTTTATATTATAGCTCCATAGCTCCCCCTATTTGTGATTGAGACTCCCCACGTTTGAATAATCTGTCTTCATTTTAAACGGATATATACGTTCATTTTCCTTTGCAGCGTACATTTTCATTGTTTGGAAACTTGATATTGAACTTTTCAATTGTTTCAACGTTATTTGTTCGAATCTCTTGATTTACTGCAGACTGATATTGTATTGTCAATTCTTATAAGTAGAATAATAAAATTGTAATGTGCTTACTTTTTGTACTGCGCGTATATAGTTGTCTATCTATAGTGACGTACTCAATAATATTCAATTATGTACCTATTGCTCAATTTAAGCGCAATTGTGCTGTCAAACGATACGCGAACTTTTCGTCGTTTCATCGGTAGGACGATACCAAGGTTAAATCGTCTCGAAGAATTCTGCATGTTTATTTCAATATAACGGAAATAAATGGAGTCCACTCTAGATTTATTAGACATTTGATCTCTTTCTATGACGATGTGATATGTAAGATGGATGGAGACCATCCAAAAATAACATTTTCATAGCGTGGACTCTATTCAGATACTATTAACAGATTCCAACGTGTTGCCTGTTCCATTAAAATAAATGCCACTTAGTTAATTAAGACTGCAGCGACAAAGTTCCAAACAGCTTTGAACTACCATCAAAGCTTTGTATTATATTATATGAAACACCGTCTTAGTGGCGTTGAATGGATGGTAGGGGCACAATAATAAATGAAACGCGCTGTAAAAACTGGTGAAGTTTCGAGTGGCTCAGAAGCGAAGTTATGACGTCACGACGCCCGGTGAACGTTGCATACAAATCAGCGCACTGGCCGACTTTCAACCAAACTTTGCTGAATTAACTTTGATCGCGTTTTAATACTTGCACTTCAATCTCAATTCAAAACAGTACCGCCTTTATTCAACTATGTACCTAGTTCATGAATTAGTTTTTAAGCTTGCGCATTAAGTAGAGCTTAGTCTTACAGACTGTTAAAGATTTTATAAAATGTTTCTTGGACTGTTAAGGGCGTCCTAGTCGATCTACCAAACAAGCGCGCATAAGTGATTACTCCTCTGTTTAAGGTCGTAAGTCAAAGCGTAATATTAATATTAATTCGTTTTATCTTGTGCTAGTTCGGTAGGCAACCATAATTAAAATAAATTATATTTTTGAAAGTTATAAGCCTTAAAACATTTAAGAATGTTAACAATATGAACAACGATTTTGGCGAAATTCCTGAGGAGTACCTAATCACTTGTGCGCATTTGTGAGGTAAAATCATCGACTTTAAGTCTTGACTCTACTACTCACTTTCTGGTAGGCCAGATACGCCATGTCCAGAATTAATTCCACTTTGATCACCTAGCTTATATCATCTGGGTGAACAAGTGCGGTGTATCCGGTGTGCACAATTTTTTGCTGGTGACACTTATAGCGGCTCGATGATGAATGATATGTCACAGGCGGATAAAAAAAACAAATAACTTTTCATTTTCGTCACCTACTAGTACCTTATGAACAGAGTATTTAATCTATACTAATATAATAAAGCTGAAGAGTTTGTTTGTTTGTTTGTTTGAACGCGCTAATCTCCGAAGGTACTGGTCCGAATTGAAATATTCTTTTTGTGTTGGATAGTCCATTTATCGAGGAAGGCTATCGGCTATATAACATCACGCTACGACCAATAGGAGCTGAGTAGTGACGGAAAATGTTTCAAAATCGGGGGAAAAAAATTCTTTCTGAGAGTTTGAAATTCTCAGAAAGGATAAGCAAACGTGAGCGACGTGAATGAAGTAGGTAGGTACTACGCGGGCGGAGCCGCACGCGACAGCTAGTAATATATAATATCGTTAGAATATAATTTTTTTTAATACCGGGAAGTTATGTTTTAATTTTAATCTATTCGTTATAATTAGTTTTAATCTATATACAAATTCTTCTGCGTTTTTTTTGTCGCAATAGAAATAATGGGATATAATTTTTATAAAATGTTAGTCCCACTGTTTCCATTTTGTATTTCCATGGAAATAGTGGGATACACCCAACAAGTGGACATAACTTGTGTTCTCAATTTACCTCTGAATCATGACACCCAGGTAATATCACCCAGGTGAATTGGATGAACCTAATTGGTGAATGTTGTTCACTTTGGAATTATATCACCCAGTTGAATAGATGCAACTTTTTAAAATGTTCTCCTGGGCTTTATTCACCACATTCTAGACTCATTAGGTACCAGTACCAACGGTAAATTACCAAAATACGGTGGACAAACAATATATTCACGCCATAACTTTTTGAAAATAAATACTTCCATTTAAAACATTCAAAAAAATTAAAATTTAAAAGTGAATTCAAAAAATGTTACAAGTTGACGCGCTTTGGATTGAGGAGCCACTCTTATGATACGAAGAGTGGCTCCTCAATCCAAAGCGCGTATTACATATTGAAAATAATATATTATTTAGTAGTAAGTTTAATTTTTGTAGGCTCGGTCCTCGATTTTGTAGTATTTCATCGATGCTCCGCTCCTATTAGTCGTAGCGTGATGTTATTTATCCTATGCCTTCCTCGATAAATTGCCAATCCAATATTATATGATTTTTTCAGTACATACTCCTATATTACATATTCCTGAGATTATCGCGTTCAACTAAACAAAAAAAAAAGCTTTTTAATCTAATATATAAAATTCTCGTGTCACAGTTTTCGTTGCCATACTCCTCCGAAACGGCTTGACCGATTTTGATGAAATTTTTTGTGCTTATCCGGTATCTATGAGAAACGGCCAACATCTATTTTTCATACCCCTAAGAGTTTGTTTGTTTGTTTGAATGCGATAATCTCGGGAACTACTGGGATGCACTGAAAAAGTATTTTATTGTAGGATAGCCCATTTATCAAGGAAGGCTATAGGTTATAACATCACGCTACGACCAATAGGAGCGGAGCAGCAATGAAAAATGTTGTAAAAAAAAAGGAAGAAAAAGAAAAACGCAGACGAAGTTGCGCGGGTCAGCTAGTAATATTATTGATTTGATGATTATGTGACAAGATGTCAGTTATCTTGGGTCATAGATTCAAGTTCACTATGTAGGTTGTCTATTATATCGAGTTTTGTTTTACTGGTAAGTCTACTGGGTACAAAGTTTCCAGTGGTCTTACTAGTAAGTCTATTGGGAAGGAAATTCCCAGTAGTTTAATTGGTAATCTTACCAGTTGAACTACTGCTACTAATTACATTGTAAGACTACTGGGATTTAGGGATTAAAGGTCTGCATTCGTAAAAATAAATATAAATAAAAAATATAACTTTATTTAAACACCATTGGCTTTTCTCAAAGATAATTCTAGTTTGGATGATTTCAAGTACTCTGGTCGTACGCCCAAGTAGGGCGTGTGCCGGATGCCGAACGTTGGCGCTGGAATCGTCTTCATGGGATACTTGAACTGTGGAGATATTAAATGATTATTTCGTACCATTTTAGTTGTTCGTAGTATTATTGACTCAATAATTTCTACAATAGTTTTTAATTTAATTTTATATTATGTCGGTCTGCCTCCCTTATCCCACACCCCTTGGTGTTTAGAGGGCTAAAATTTTGAGAGTATTCCACTTCGAACCACTGAACAGATCCACTAATGGATCTGTTTCCGCTTTTTGTTCTACTATGATCCGTCCATGGATTTATTTATAGTTACTGTTTTGTTGTGATTGAAGGATTTGATTTTACTTTCACCCTAATCCATTAAACTATTTATCTAATAGCAAATGCTCAAAAATTAATATCACGTTTGTCTTTTACCAATTTTTCATTTGTTTGGACAAATGAATATCGGCAAAAACCAATTAACATCGGCTAAAGAAACAAGTGAATTCTACAAAATATTAAAAAAAAGTCTGAACCATAAAAAGGTGTGGAAAATGATCCATTACAGAAGTGGATCGACTGCCTCTGTGGCGCGGTGGGAGTGTATCCGATTGCTACGCAAGAGGTCGTGGGTTCGATCCCCACCCAGGATAAAACTTTGTGTGATGAGCACGATGGTTTATTCTGTGTCTGGGTGTTATTTATCTATAATATGTATGTATTTAAAAATATATAAGTATGTTTATCGGTTGTCTGGTTTCCATAGTACAAGCTCTGCTTAGTTTGGGATCAGATAGCTTTGTGTGAGTTGTCCCAAGATATTAAGAAATTAAGAAATATTAAGGATCAGAGTGGAATAAAAAAAACGAGCGGAAAATAATCCACTGCGGTAATGGATTAGAAAGGAACAAAAAGTGGAAACAGATCCACTAGTGGACCTTTTTAGTGGATCAAAGTTGAACAAATTTCTAGAGAGTCTTTTATGATGTAGACAAAGGATAAGAAAGAATTCAGGAAACTTGAGGTCTCGGGGGGTGAACAAACTTAAACATAACGCGGTCGAAGTCACAGGCACACTGCTTTACTAAGTTATGCATAATATTATTATGTCTGTAATCGATAGTTGGTACATTGTCTTATCTAGACAGTTCCATCACGCGGGCTGTCATCGTCACGTGACTAATTCAGTCGACCAACTTCAAGGGATGATCCAGCGTGTTGCCAAGATTATAAAAAAATATTTAAATAAATAAATAATTTTTGGGGTAAGTACATAGACAATTTTGATTATTATATCGCCAGCAAACCGTACTTACAAGATAATTTGATTGTTAACTTATTTGCTTAGGTTTTAGACGATTGAGAAAAATAATTACAAATTGATATTTTCTGTTTATTAGTTTAGGTTAATGTATATATGTCATATCTTTGTTTACATCATAACCGACGAACCATTAAATCAGGTTGTTATTTTTTACAATTTTAATTGGTAATATTTCGATGTACAGTCCATCAAATCTAAGAGGTACCGTTTGACGTTTCATATTTTTCAAACCGAAACAACTTTGTTCATACGTAAGTACATTATTCAGTTTCGATAACCTTTTTCATAAAACCATGAATTTAGAAAGATTTCATTATTGTATCTAAAAATGTACAATTCTTAATATCTAAATGTAATTGAAAACTTTCAAACAAAGCAAAATAACACATATTTACACAGTAAATAATTTCTAATAGTTATATTCTTGACCTCATTACAAAGTTACGTAGTTAGGTCACTGCACGTAGTGTTGCGACTCTTCGGATACACTTGTATGCAAAAAAATCGTTTACATATACGAAAAATCGAATGTATTATTTACAAATTACACTTGACAACCAAACAAATATTTTTTCATGTGAATGGGATTTATCTCACATATTACGATTACATAACTAAATAGTTATGTAATCGTAAAATATGAGATAAAACCCATTCACCAAAAATACGTATTTATAAATCAAATATATTTGCTTCTTTAAAAAGTTGTCGAAAGCGATTTGTCGATTTTTGATTTTCGCGCCCAAATAAGTCGGGGTTTCTCGCGCTAACGCTGTCGAAATAGTAAATGGAGTCAGGGATAGTGTTTTTTACATTTATTTTTGTGTATGATAGTATGGGTTTGCATATTACAGAGAAATAAACAAATTTTTAACAAGCACATCCATTGATTTTACAATTACAATTTTTTCTTCTAAGTCTTATTTCTACGTCTAAAACTAATAAAAATAAGGTATGTAGAACCCATTCACAAAAATGTTGTTGCCTGATGTTATAAATTAACGACGTTACTGCGCGACCGCATAATGCACTGAATACACAGATACCCTAAAATAAATTAATTTAATTATTTTTAGGTCAATAGGCAAAATCGCAGGTGTCCAAGTCTCTACAATTTTTTTTTTCTGGCAACACTGCCAACTACAAGCGCACGCGGTCCGCTCGGTCGGTTCGGCGTCAGCAGTCTCTCGCCATCTTGGAAGCTGACTGTGCGCGTACAGTGAAATTAGTCTCGAGAAATTTTTGCATATGTAGTGGTGTGTATGTTACTTAGATATTAGAGCGCGTTTCCACTATATCGTTCTGGCCCTTACAAAAATGTTTCAATATCCTAACATTACTATTTAATTTAATACTTATCCCTAGCAACACTCTGATTTTTGTTTTCAATAAAAACAAGTTTTTATTTTAAAGAAAAAGGTTTTGACTTTATTAAAAAAAATATGTCATTCAATTTCACGTCCTTGAGCAAACGACAAGGCGACTACCGTGAAACAATAAAATATCGTGTCGTTCTTTAGATGATAGTAGTTTAGCTATAGGTAAAAAGTTTTGACCATAATAATTACGAAACAAAACAAATAAATAAATCGTCACTTGATAGTGGAAAGTGGAAACACGCACAAAACCAGAATAAACCAGTTTACTCTGTCCGCAGGTGCCACGTGCAGTCTGACGTCAGTCGCTTGATACCGTTAGAACATAAAGCACGCATTTCATTAAAAAATTATAATTATTAGATACGTAGTAGTTTCATTGTGAAATTTTGTATTTGTTGATTGTTGTTATTGTTTGTTATTATTGTTAAAATATTTGTTGAAGTGTTTAATTTCAAGTGTGTAAGTGTTGTAACTTTATATTGATAATTCAAAATGGCTCCAGTGTTAAAACATGGTCGAGGCAAGCCTTTGACTTCTCAAACTAAGGAAGTTTTGTACTGTTTGTACAAATATTTCGAAAATGAGTGTAATAACAACCCGAGCAGTATTATGACCCCCACTCAATTAGTTGCTAAATCAACAGGAATTTCAATAGCATCCGTCAGAAAGGTAGTATCAGAAAGCAAATGTCGTCCTTCAGATCAGGAAGTAACATTTAAATCTCCTAAAAAGAAACCGAATCGTAAACCTACAATAGTAATCGATAACTTTGATCAGCAAGTTATCAGAAGAACAATTCATGACTTCCACATCACAAATAAAGAAGTTCCCACTTTAAAAACTTTGCACTCAAAATTGAAAGAAGATATCGATTATAAAGGTTGTGTCAGCACGTTACGAAAACACGTCATGTCATTAGGTTTTAATTGGAAGCAAACAGAAGATAACCGGAAACTTCTTATGGAAAAACACGAAATTAGATACTTGCGAATTAATTATTTGATGAAAATTGCTGAATATCGTGAACAACGCCGACCAATTGTTTACACCGACGAAACATATATACATACATCACATACCCTCTCGAAATCTTGGTCAGATGGAAGCACTTCAGGTTTGAAGCAACATAATATCGAAAGGCAACCGCTTAATCATTGTTCATGCCGGTGGTATCGATGGCTTTATACCAAATGCATTGCTTATGTTTAAAGCCGACCAAAAAAGTGGAGATTACCACAACAATATGAACTATGACAACTATTCAAGGTGGATTCAAACTCAATTAATACCCAACTTACAACCAAATAGTGTTGTTGTTGTTGACAACGCACCATATCATAACTCAATACAAAATCCTGCACCGAATAGTAATTCTAGAAAACAGCAAATGATAGACTGGCTGACATTTCGAAACATTGAGCATTCATCCACGTTGCTTAAGCCTCAATTATATGAACTGATTCTGCAAAACAAGGCGAGATTTATAGAGTACAAGATAGACGAAATATTACGACAGCACGGTCATACTGTGCTGCGTTTACCACCATACCATCCGGAGTTTAATCCTATAGAAAATATATGGGGGATAGTGAAAACATATGTCGCAAAAAAGAATGTCGCAATGAATATGAAGGTTATAATGTCATTAGCTGAAGAAAAAATGAACGCCATAACTGTAGAGGAATGGAGAAAAGTTTGTTTGCATGCTATTGAGGAGGAAAGCAAATATCAGGGTAGAGACGCAGCTTTAGACACAATATCAGAACGAATCATAATTAATTTAAATAATTCATCTGATGAAAGCGAGGATGGGGATGATTGTGCCTCTGTGGCGCGGTGGGAGTGTATCCGACTGCTACGCAAGAGGTCGTGGGTTCGATCCCCACCCAGGATAAAACTTTGTGTGATGAGCACGATGGTTTATTCTGTGTCTGGGTGTTATTTATCTATAATATGTATGTATTTAAAAATATATTATAAGTATGTTTATCAGTTATCTGGTTTCCATAGTACAAGCTCTGCTTAGTTTGGGATCAGTTAGCGTTGTGTGAGTTGTCCCAAGATATTATTATTATTATTGTGATATGCCTGGGGTTGATGAATTATTAGAATAAAACATTTATGGCCGGAGAACACCTAATTCATACACGTCTTCACTGAAGTGAAAACCGGCATTCAATGCTTGTAATGTTTGGAACTGGCTTGTCTGCCTCATACAGTTCCATAGATTACAATGCGGTGGATACACATTTTCACGACCGTATTAGTACGTAGTGCGTATGCGTAGACGTGCACGCATTTGGTGTGCTCCAGCCACAAACGTATATTACCTTTAAAACAATAAAAACTAAAAATAAAATGTTGTTTTTTTTATTTGCTGACCATACACTACTACAAACGCAAAAATTTCTTCAAGCTAATTTACCTGTACTTGCTTTCTCGTTTGTGTTTTACAATTTGTGACTTGGCTATTACTTTTCTGGACTGATCATTCTTTATCCGTTTACCTTGGCAATATTTATACTTACTGGACTCCGAACTAAGCAAGTGTTTATTAATAATGTCGAAAAGAGGACGTACTTTGAACAGCCAGGCTCGTGAATTGGTGGTGAAATTACACGAGTATTTTGAGCGTGAATCTCAAAATGGTGGACTTCTACTGCCAGTTACACAAGTTCGGGATCGCGTCGGTGAAGCTCTCGGTATTGGTAGCCGCACCGTTGGCAAAATATTAAGTGAAAAATATGGGCCTTCGGGGAGTGACAGTAACGTACTTCACACACCGAAAAAACGAAAAAGAAATAAACCTGTGACAGGCATCGATGAATTCGATAGTCATGCTATTAGAAACCATATATACGGGTATTTTACAAGAGGCGAATTTCCAACATTGGCAAAGTTATGTGCAACTTTAAAAGATGCCGGGCTGTATAAGGGAAGCATAGAGTCGTTGAGAACGGTAATAACAGGAATTGGCTTCAGATACAAAAAAGTTGACAAACGAAAAATTGTTATGGAGCGACTAACATTCCTGCGCGAAGTTAAACAAATTATAAACTGGGATAATGTAATATTTTTGGACGAAACCTGGCTAAATTCCAACCATTCTGTGCCGAAAACATGGACTGATGATTCTGAAGCTTCGTGCTCGAAGGTGCCGATAGGAAAAGGTGGACGCCTCATAATATGCCATGCTGGGTCAGCGTCTACAGGCTTCGTGGAAAACTCTTTATTAGCTTTCCAATCCAAAAGCACTAAAGAGTATCATGAAGAAATGGACGCAGTAAGGTTCCGAGAGTGGTTCTTAAATTTATTACAGAATATCCCTCCTAACAGCACAATTATAATGGATAATGCCCCATACCACTCTGTGCAAATTGATAAAGCACCTACGTCAGCCAATAAGAAAGCAGATTTGGTGGCATGGCTGCAAAGAAAAGGAGTGGATGCCGACATGTCACTATTAAAAGCTGAATTATTACAGTTAGTGAAATTGCATAAACCACCAAAACCGACATATGTAATTGACCAATTGGCCGAAGAGCACGGGCACAAAGTCAAACGACTTCCTCCGTACCATTGCCAATATAATGCCATTGAACTGATTTGGGCCCAAGTTAAAGGTAATATTTTATAATATTATAATAATAACACGAGTACTTCTAACATTTATAATTTAAACAATGGTTTTCGTCTGCTATCAAATAGTTACATTATTGTTTTACAGGTTATGCAGCAAGACACAACACAAAACCACCCTTCAGTGTCAAGAAAATGGAAGGTTTATTAAAGGAAGCATGTGCCCAAGTTACACAGGAAGATTGGAGTAAAGTAGTACAAAAAACAAAGAAAATAATAATGGACGACTTCGAAAGAGACGTACACTTTGATAATGTAATGGACAATCAACTGGTCATTAATTTAAATGACGATGATGACGAAGACGACGATACTAGTACTAGTAGTGAATAAAAAAATATCCTAAACATTTCTTTTATTTAATTATAACAATTGATTTCTTAAAATTCGGATATTATAGTAATCGATCTCTTAAAGTTCGGATATTATAGTAATCGATTTTTTCATCCCATCCCTATCATTCAATTGTCAGAACTGTCAAACGGTACTTCTTAGATTTGACGGACTGTAAGTAGCTGTCCCGCGCAACTTCGTATGCGTCAATTTTCCCCTTTTATGCAACATTTTTTAATGCTGCTTCGCTTCTATTGGTTGTAGCGTAATGTTATATAACCTATAGCTTTCTTTGATAAATGGGCTATTCAACAGTGAAATAATTCTTCAAATCGGATCAGTAGTTCCTGAGATTACCGCATTCAAAAAAACAAACAAACAGGATAGATTACAGGTATTAATTAATTTTCCCTATCAATATGTCGACTGAATTCAAAGTCACCCTGTATATAATGGCTAACTAGCTTTTGCACTTGGCTCCGGAATTCCGGATGTTTTTATTCTGGTGTATAAAGCTCTAGTAAGTTTTGATTAAAATCCTTTTAGTAGTTTTCATGTCACAAACTATCACGTTTATGACATTTATAGTAGGATTGTGTTGAATATTCGTTGTATACAGTGATCATAGGTACCTATTATTTTAGTCTGCACTAATTCCTGTCGGATGTATTTATTCATTTTAATCTCACTTACGTTTTTGTGTACAAATAATAAGTTCCAAAATATATGTCGATCCCTCGCGAACTACATGTACCGAAGTATGTAGGTAGTAGTTCG
The DNA here is from genome assembly GCA_945859575.2 of Herminia tarsipennalis. Taxonomy (NCBI): domain Eukaryota; kingdom Metazoa; phylum Arthropoda; class Insecta; order Lepidoptera; family Erebidae; genus Herminia; species Herminia tarsipennalis. Next base: position 12,097,421 of record OX243836.2, on the reverse strand, counting down.
CGACAGGTACCGCGTAATTTCAAATTGCAATAACAATACACAAGTTAACTGTACCAATGTATGACCAGAAACGTCGAAAACCTTACTTTCATTTATTTACAAACAGAACGAGGTCACGCTTCACTGTGGCTTTTAAGTCAGGAACCATCTCCCCTCTAATACTCTACCTATGTTTTACCACAATCTAAGCAATGGTTTCCGAACGGATAGTGGACAAACATTCATACATTAATTTTGATTTATGTTCCTACAACTAAATATAATTACAGGCGAAGTATCTCGTAATTGGTGCAGTGAATTCTCTGATTTTCATGTAAGTGCGTCAAAAAACACTTTATATGCAAAACTCTAAAACTGATCAGTTCAGCCGGCCCGAGGCCAGATTATGGTTGGAGCGAGATAAAATTATGCGCCCCAATATTCAAAAATTAATAGACAAGAAAGGGAGGAGTGCAACCCAATACCGCAAGGTACATCGCGCGACGGAGGGGTCGATGACAATCATTTCACCCAATAACGCCTAAATACATCGCGCGACGGGAGGAGCGGTGCAAATCAATTAAGCGCTCCTCGCAAATCAATTTAGCGGCCTTTTCAAATCAATTTAAGAGGACGCTTTTGACGCCCCCTAACCTATGGCGCCTGGAGCGGCCGCTCTGTTCACCTTACGGATGGGCTGATCCTGACCTCTATTTCGATAGCGCTAACCTTGTGGTAAAATTCTACAGTGGCATATAAATAAATGGCATAAAAACCAATCGCACAATAGCGAAAAGGGTTAAGGAACATATAGCGACTGTGAAAAACCAACAAGTCAGCAATAATAATAATAATATCTAGGGACAACTCACACAACGTCATCTGATCCCAAACTAAGCACAGATATATTTCTAAATACATACATATTATAAATAAATTACACCCAGACACAGAATAAACCATCGTGCTCATCACACAAAGTGTTATCCTGGATGGGGAGCGAACCCACGACCTACGGCTTAGCAGTCAGAGTCATTAACCACTAGTCCAACAAGCCAGTCTATAGTCAAGCAATAGCGAAACACTTGCTGGAAGCGGGATCCAACCACTGGATTAAACTACACAAACCACAGGGCCTCTCCACAGGCCGTCACTATTACTCCAGTTTGGCGAGGGAAGCGGTTGAAATAAACAACCACTTCAATTTCAACCGAGAAGATGGATACAATTTGTCAACATCGTAGAATCCCGTGATCAATAAGTGTATATACCGCCGAACACGCCAGCGTGTAAAAGTCCTTAGTGTTGTGTGTCGAAGTACCGACAGTTCCGTAATAGTGAGTGATAAAAATCAAGCAAGGGTAGTTTCCAAAACCCACGCTTCTCGGAGGTGACGCTGAGCTGAACCAGTCTACCCGTGACCACGGCCGTTGCAATACGGTCTAAACGTCGGGCAATAAACAAGGTATTTTACCTGAAACGTTTCACGCGATTAAGACCCGTAGTATAAATAATGTTATAATTAAATTAATTATATTTGGTTAATTTACCTTTTTCTCGCAATACGTGTTGGGAGCAGGTGTCTGGCGTGGTTTTAACGTTCTGGCGGGAGCTCCAAAGGAGAATGCGGGTTTAGTTTTCCTCACGAAGTTAAAGTTAGGGTCATGAGTGCCGGGGCCTGGTATGTCGAGTCTTGACAGTGGTTTGACGTAATTGCCAAAACTGTACGCAGGAGGTCTTCTGGGTGAATACACATGTGAAAGATTTAGGTTATTTTTAGTCAAGTAATAAAGTAAAATAAAATATATCTTAATACAACTCACACACGGCAATCTTATCCCAACAGCTAGCGACGATCTGACCTTCGTAATTTTATAAAAGCTGGAAGTTTCTCTGTGTATGTAACAATCGTGCTCATTACACAAAGATTTATACTGGGTTGGAATCGAACCTCTGGCTTCGCAGTTAATAATAATAATAAAAATGATTTATTCACTTAGGAAGCAAAATACTACACTTGTGAAAAGCCGATTCTACATTTACTGGTAATGCCTGTTCGTAAACAATAGGTAAAGCCCGAGAAAAGAACAGGCAATAAAAACTCGTGGCCACTCTTTTCAAATTGCCAATGTTTACAATGTTTCTCTGTTTATAAACTGTATATGCAGGTAAGGTGCTACCGCCATTATATTATACACCATATTAGAGGACTGATGCAAAAAAAAAGAGGTCAATAATATTAAATTTTAATCGATAGCATTCCTAACCATTAGACCAAGAGGCCAGTTAACAACAAGCTAAGAGCTTACTTGTCCATCATTGGCGGGAGGTACATATTGGCCGGTGGGGTCCATTGGTCCCATGGTTGGTATTTAGGTCGAGCCACTGGAGCTGCAGTGTACTTAGGCGCTCGTTTGTACTGAACCCCTATTGGTGGTGCATAGGTTGCTGGTCCCGGTACCTTCGTGATAGAAGCTGGAGGCTCAATGCGTGGAGTCACTACGCTTCCTGGTATTTTATAGATACCTAAAGGACATAAAAGGAAAATCTATATTTAAAAAAGGAAACCGTAACAGCTTGTTAAATCAAAACACTGAACGGATTGTATTGAAATTTAGCATAAAGATACTTATCATGACGTGGGCATTTGCAAAGAACGGATTTTGAAAATGCCCTGATGGGGGGAGGGGGGGAGATATAATAATTTTAAAGCGGCAGCCTAATGGCGAAGGCATCGATCTCGCAATCGTACGGTCGCGGGTTCGAATCCTACCCATTTTCCTACCGGCGTAAACCCACTCCTAACACAAGGCTATGAGCCAAACTGGAGGGGTTAACAAGACTGCTAGCAATCCCATATTGAAAAAAAAAATATCGCGGGATAAGCCACGGAAAAATGCTGGTAGGTACTCTATATGCCGTGGCTAGATTTCATAGGATAACATAGTGATATGTTAACCCTTAATCACCTACTACTTGTTTTTGGAGTAACCACTCTTAACCACGAAGTTATTTTTTGTAATGTAAAGAAGCCAAGAGCGGGAGGTTATCAGTAGGTATATTATAAATCACCCTGTATATGGACTGACGCTGACGTTGATCCTTGATCTCCCTAAACAAATATATAAAAAAAATCGGGCAAGAGCATGTCAGAGCATGCTCAGTATAGGGTTCCGCAGCCTTGAATAATTGCATCAGCAAAAGAGCGTATGTTTAAGTGCCATGAACATACGATCTTTGTTGAGAAACGCAGATTTTTAGCAATAACTCAATAACGGTAGGTGTATATCCGATCAAGTCCGAAATAATTTTAGTTTAAAGCGCTACCTTTGTGACTTTTTTAATTTTTTTTGGTCACATGGTTTAAAAGTTAAGTAAATTTTTTTTATTGAGTATATATTTTTGGAAAAGTTGCATAAATTGTGTGTGTGTCCCCTTCACACACACAATTTATGCAACTTTTCCAAAAACATATACTCAATCAAAAAAGTTTGTTAGAAACCGTTTAATAAGAAATGTTTAAAAAGATTTGTCGAATGATGTGCTACATTGTCGAGTTAATGATTGCTGAAAATTTTCAGCTTCTGTTACATGTATGGAATGCCCCCTAAACATATATATATTTTTACTATGTAGCAATCAAAAAAGTAGCGGCTACTACAATACACCTTTTCACCAAATTTCATCAATATTCATTGAGTAGTCTTTGAGTAAAATGCCTGTGACATACGGACAGACAGACAGACAGTCATGACGGACATGACGAATCTATAGGGGTTTCGTTTTTGCCATTTTGGCTATGGAAACCTAAAAACACCTTCGACTGAGTCAAGCCGCAATCCTGCATTGCAAACCAAAATCTGGGAACCAAAATTCACCACTGAACGTTGCTTAATCTCGCACTAATGATAATGTAATAGGCATTCAGTAATAGTTAGTAAAGTACATACGCATTCATATAACAGATGAGAGCAAAAAGACCGCAGATACACCAAGCTCAAAGGGATCAAATATTATATTATTAACCTTTGTTTCCCATTCCACAAACGTTGAACATTGGTGCATTACGCGCTGTGGCCGGCTTGGAAATTAACTTGGTCCTATAGCCAAATGTGTAAGCTGGTACTTTCTTTATATTCGAATAGCCTTTTCCACCTGAAAAAGGTAAATTATTGTAAAATTGTATTCATTAATAATAACTACTGTTTTTAAAATAAAGAAAAACTTACTTTTTACAGATTTTATGAGAGAATGGTAAGAAGGCTGAAGGGCTAAAGAGTTTACTTGTATTCTAACGAGCTAATCTCCACAGGCGCGGATCCAGAACTTTGTTCTGGGGAGGGGGGAGGAGGTCAATTTAACTAAACTGGCAAAAAGTGAGTTGCTCGTATGATGTGGGAAAGGTGCATTTGATTCAATATCAATACACTAACAACGGGGGGCGGGAAGATATTTTTCTCAAATTCTTCCAAAAAAAAGGTATTTCAGTCGAGTCTGGGGGAGGGGCATGGACCCCCCAACCCTTAGATCCGCGCCTGAATCTCCAAAAGTAGTCTGTAGCTTGAGACAGGACGCAGGTTACTTTTCATTGTGATAATCTATAGCAACATTTAAAATTTCGCAGCGATGTAAAGACTCCGTTCATCAGCCTTACGGAGTCTTAACAGTCCGCTTGTGACCACGGCCGGTGCAAACTGGTCGAAACGTCAAGCAATGTTAAGGTAAACAATGCGCGTTAATTCCCGTATAATAAATAGTTTTAACCAATATCGACGGGGATAGTTATATTGCATACATAGCTCCCAAACGCACCCACTCAGAATCTCAGAATTACTCACTTCTAACTCTTTATTATTTGCGTAAACAGGTATATAACCAACTTTATCTAGGTCTTTTTATAGAAAGTTTTTAAAAATTATTGCAACAGAACAGACTGGTGTCGTCACAAAGCTTTGCCTACGGATCCATTTTCTCGTTTCGTTCATCCAGATACAATTGGAAAAAATCTAATTCTGTTGAGCTCGGCTACCCCAAGCTACGGTTCTGTTCGGTACATTGCACCTAAAGGCAAACGGACCACCGACCAACTGTGATGCTATACAATACAATTTGTCAATGATTCTATACGTCTGTTTTAGAATTCTTCTTTCAAGTGTAGGAGTCGGTTTTTTAAACGAATTAGAAGTTTTCGGCCACACGAATCGGAACGAATCGAATTTTGGATTATATACTTCTTAATAAAATATTATAAACTAGTTTTGGGCACAGTTTACCGTTAAAGTATAACTTTACTCCAGCTTAAAGTTTCGACCATAAACATTTATCTAAAGAGGTTATACAAGACTTATCCGAGATACAATTTGCAACTGGAATTTAACAATTATAACGCTATAACTATGCTACAATATAGATGAATGTTCGAGGAAAAAACCGCTTGGCTTTGTCGAACACGTACACTAGACCGGGCTACAGCGAGACATAAATCGGCATATCCAAGCGGCTACAAACACTGCCGATCCACATGTGTAGATAGTGATTGCTTCGGGTCGGCTTTGTTGTTTGGCAAATACTGCCGAACCGACAATGCCGACCCGCTTATGTGTATAGAATTATTGATATTTATAACTTACCCAGTATTGTCGGCGTGTCGTAATAGTTAGGAGCAGGTATATCGACATCTTTTTTTTTTGAAGTGCGGCGTACCGTAGGTTTAAGTACTTTTTGTTTCACTAGTCTCTCTCTACACTCCCATCCCCACGGCATAATTATATTATTTTATTCAATATAAAATATACTTATTATGAATAATACGCAACGAATAAACTCTTAATAATCAAATGAATAATTATATTAAAAAAATATTTGACATTACGTGACAATATTGTAATCGATTTTGTGAAGTGTTTTTTTTGTCGTGTATGATGTGTCAAAAAGGCTTTATATTTGCACTCAGCCAGTGACATCAACGATTCTATAGAAACGAGATTCCAGTCGACTGTATAAAGCTACCGATAACATTCAGAGATAAAAACGGCACGAACGTAGGAATCAGGAGGGCAAATAAAAACTCAGTGGAATTTCCACGGTCCAGGAAATTGAGCTGCACCGGATATCGTCGCACCGGAACGACGTGCGACGGAGGAATGGCTTCCGGTCGAGGTGGGCCTCCTTCATTATTCCTCCATTCTCTCACATTTCAATTCTGAAAATATTATCGCGGCTCTTCTCAGATAATTTATGATCGGATGTGTCCACTGCGTAACTACTTCTTGCGATTTCTATTAGCGAAATTGAAATATTAAACTTTATCTTTTGAAAGTTTGTTGAAATAGGTATCCTACTTCTTATCTACTAATGTTATAAATTCAAGAGTTTGTGTGGATGGATGAATGAGTGTTTGTTGCTCTTTTATGTTAAAACTACAGATCGATTTTTTATGGAACTATACAGTAATGTAGTATAAACATCAGAATTGCACATTAGCTATCACACTAATATTATAAAGGCGAAAGTTTGTGAAAAAATACCTCGGGGCACAGCTAGTAAAAAATAAATTTGACACTAAGGTATTTATTGAATGATATTCTTGTTTTTGTTAAACGGTAACATTTTTTAAATTCTCATTCTTTTAATTTAAATATCCCAATCAAAGACCACAGTTTCAGATACCTATACCTACTTTGTTTAACTTTCTGGCCTTGGAAAATCATTGTTGTGGAAAATTCAACCCTAGTAATTCAGTTAGAAACCTTTTAAGCCATTCAAGCAAATCGTGTTTACTAGAAATCTACGTAAAGATTCTCAAAATTGTATAGTCGAAGATATGGCAAAATGCTTGTTAACTCAATCGTGAATAAATCAATAGAAGGCTATATACTGTCCCGCTTCTCTGCTATAATTTATTCATATAAGTAATGGAAAATTAAAAACTAAAACGCGCCAATATGGCGGGTGGTGTGGCATTCATTATTCAGGCCATATTGCCGGGACATGCGAATCGCGGATTTTATAGATCCTGCTATGAATACGCTACCTCGGCAATAACAACACCTATACCTACTAAAGGTTGTAAAAGTTTTATGGCCGTTATGGTTTTGCAATCGTATATAATGGGCAATTATTAAAATTTATCCATTTATTTTAATTACTGCAATGCATTTCCAGAAGCTGTTACTAGGCTGGTAGGAGTATTATTTAAACAATCAACCAATGTAAGTATTTGTTATAGTAAATCTATATATACCTTCTCAATATTGAAAGGAGGTACTTAGCTCTGTTTGTATTTGTTTGGCTTTAACGGTTAAGCTCTTGGATCGTTTCAGATTTTCAGTTTTCAGTGGTTTTATCTTTGATTACTTTAGACGAACATAGGGTGTGAATCAGGTTCCTTATCTAGTGGAAATGAACTATACATTTCCTTTATAGGTTATCATTATAAAATTGTTGACTGGCCTCTTGGTCCTCTCTGCTAAGTCAGAGGTCGTTTGTTCGATACCTACACGGGACATTGTTATTCTAGCTCTGGGTGTACTTTGTGTCCGTGATTTGATTGTAAAGTGGGAGACTTTACAAAACAACACTGGGTTTGTACCCTAGTGCGTAAGTTGTCTTTGAAAAAAAAAAAATATTACAAACGATGTTTTTCCATACAGCATTATTCAGAAGATTTTTTTAAAACCATTTCTTACTTGCGTAGGTGGATATATTATAAGAATAACCTTTATTACAAGTGTGCAGCCACTCTTATTACAAAATCTGCCGGTTCGTTGCTTTCAGCGCATTTGCGGTTCACTAAACTTTATTACATCTTTGTTTTAGGCGGAACATTCAAGTAACTTGGGCACAAGAAAAGCTGAATGCAAAAATTGATCTATATTTGTGTCTTTTACTTTAGGAGTAGCTTTATTTAATTCTGTAGGACGCATGTTGAGTGCTGCTGGTTCAATATTCACATAGGACGGAATTTGTGTAATTCGTAGATGTTTGTTTGAGCCTGGGAGCTTATTTTATGTTTCTGAATGTCGAACCCAGTATTTTGAGACGTATTACAAACTTATCGTGAAGACTTAAACATCTCCAAAGCAAATTTTTAGAGAGCGTACGTTGGCTTACGTTCTATAGATTTCAGCCTGAGTCTCTCTGTTACGTTTTCCCGAATAAACCGCTTAATCGATTTAAATAAAATTAAGTTTAAGTTCAAGCTTAGCGTAAGTCAAGCTTTAAGAAAATTTTAACAAACATTTCCTGACCGTTGAAATTATTAGTCATAGCGAAAGATTAGCGTAATCTTAGAACATTAAATCCACAAAGTCAACTGTCAGCACGTGTTTTGACAAGTTTTTGTAATGTTTCAAACATTTTTTATAGCCTTAAAAAAAACTGTGGCACTCGGGGACTGCCGCGGTAAAGCTATTGCATAGCATTTTTTATCAACTAAAGACACAACAAAAAAAAACATATTTATGTAAAATAATAAAAAAAAATTATAAAGTATCACCGCTGTGCCGGTCGAAGTGGGGGGTGTTAGGTTATTTTCGGTACGGAATTTCTGAATTCGGTCTCCACGCTCAAGGCCCGCGATACAAGCTATGCAATAGCTTAAAATTGTAAAGCCAAAGTACGCTGTATAGATTTTTAATATTACTATTTCGCATATATTAAGGACCTATTTGTCAAAGTTGATTAGGTGTTCTAGTTAATGGCTCTCAAAAGGATGAAGCCTACTGAGGGTCATTCACTAGTTTAGCACCACTTTTGTATCATTAACTAAGCAATAGCTCTGTGTGTTGGTTTTAAACGACCAGACCTATTTTACGTAAAATCGGTCCGAACGTTTAAAACCAACTCACAGAACAATTACACGTTTATATAGGGATAAACCACAATGCACTAGAATCAGCTTCAAGACAATGAAAAGAAATACAGTAAGGTACGATAGAATTAAAAATCAATAGAAAAGGTCACCTCAGTGCCGCCATGCCGCTCGGCTTAAGCTCTCTAAAAAGTTGCCAGTTGGAATTGACTTTCCCTGTTGAGGGTCTGAAGTTACAGTATGCTTCAGTTACCCGTAATATGGCTGACCCACTTTGGCATTATTGTTGTAAACCCTGACTATCTTGTTTTTAATGCCTTCGTCATTAAAAGTTGTCGAGTTAATTTCAATTTTGAAACGGCGTTTATAATACTGGATTATGTAACTTGTGTGAAAATTCTCACAAGAAATTTTAATATTAGATACAGTATCTTATGAAAATTATTGGCCGACATCCGATAGATTAACGAAAATAAACCACAGTATTAAGCTAGGAATTCGACACTTCATAGAATTGATCATTGATTGCCGTTAAAGCCTAGGTATTTAAGAACTTTTTAACGGGGTATATGAAGGTTTCCAAACTTCATATCGGTACACCGATAAAAAGTAGGTTCCGACCTACTTATGTTAGCTTTGGCCGCGGCTTTGTCCGCGTTGACGACGGCTATCGCTATGAAAACTATCTTAGGACCTTCTCCGAGACTGAAACTATCTTTATACAAGGATCCATATACATCGCTTCATCGGTTTAAGCGTAGAAACGTAACAGGCAGACATACAGCGTTACTTTCACATTTGTAATATTAGTTTAGATTTTGATCAGTGAATTAGTACAATGTACCTATTGTTTGTTTCATATTTTGTATTCATAATTTGTAAAATTTTCGCGACATAATAATGAGATCCAACCCCAAGAGTACATAGGTACTACAGTCAAACCTGGGTTAGGTGAGGTCTGGGTTAGCGAGAAAACTCTATTAGTGAGAGCTCGCCAGGTTGCGTCATTTTACCGTCCTAAAACCTCTTTAAGTGAGAAATATAAACCTCTTTTAGTGACAGTCGTTTTTCACTATCTGCACTACTTCGTTTTTAGGGTTCCGTAGCCAAAAGGCAATAACGGAACCCTTATAGTTTTGTTATGCCTGTCTGTCTCTGTCTGTCCGTCCGTACCTATATCACAGGAATTTTACTCAAATACTACACGACGAATATTGATAACATTTTATGAAAAGGTATCTTGTAGTAGCCGCTACTTAGTTTGATAGCTAAATACATGTAACACTCCATACACGTAATAGAAGCTGATATGTTTTTTTTTGAGATAACATCAACGTGTGGCACATTCTTCGACAGGTCTTTTAAAAATACTTTTAAGGTTTGTAATGAACTTTTTTGTTTTATGTAAATATTTTTGCTAGTAATCTTATCTTTTAAACCGTGTGACCAAAAAATATGCAAAAAATCAAAAAGGTAATTAAAACAAACAGTTTTAAAGTTACCGTTAAAGTTTTCTTTTAAGTAACAAATACTTTAAACTATTTTTTTTAGGCTATGATCGAAAAAGCCGTTATTGAGTTATTGGCGAAAATCTGCGTTTCTCAACAAAAGTAAGTGCCAGAAACATACGCTCTTCTGCTGGTGCTTTTCATGCGACAACGGCTCCCGAACCCAATACTGAGCATGGTCCGACATGCTCTTGCCCAATTTTGCTATTTTGCTTACCCTCTTCTGTAATTTGTGTAAGTTGATGATCCGCACCATAGGAGGCTAATTTATTTAAAACTTGATTGTCCCTTTAGGTAGGGTGCTATAGTTATTGTTTGCGTTAGTTTCATGGTGTATGTGTCTTTATTACCTGAAATCTCACAATCCACAGAACTGATTTATACAGTTAAGACGTCGATAGATTCGTCTTGACCGCCAAGTGTTCTTAAATATGTGACGTTTGAAAAAACAAACATGGCGGCTGTGAGATTTTAAAATAAAGAGATGTGAAAAATTAAAGGGCTCACTTTAAGCATTTCAAAAAGGTATAACATGATTATGATTATCTTAATAAAAAAGTTAGTTAGCAACCAAGCAATTTTTTTTATTAAATAATAAAATAAATTAAAAAAATAGGAATCCCGCCTGTACAAAAAAGATGAAAACAAAATGGGGATCTTGAGAATGCAAAAAAACTAACATCAGATAAATCATATTTATGGAATCCAAACCAGACGTTTGGTACGTACCTACGTATTATTTTAATAGAATAAGTGATTGTTATTACCGTTCATTTTACGTTGTGTGTGCGTGTTACAAGAAAGCTTGGTATATTCTCCCTCTCGTATTCGCCGCAATAAACAATCTTCTGCGTTGAATAATTAAATACACCCAGAATTACTTTTCTCTCTCCGTTAGCGAATCATATTTCAACAAGTCGCTTACAATTGGTTGTTTTTGTGTGAATGTGTGTTTTGTCTGGCCGGAAAAAATAAAAATAAATCTGCTTTCGGAGAGCTTTCGTTTAATTTTATGAAAAATTTGTTCGAATTATTTTAGTAGGTATCGTCCGTTTTGGTGTTGGTTAATTTTTGCATGGCTGTCCTGTTTGTAATCTGTAACTGTGGGCTGGTTACATTACAAAGCAAGGAAATTCATTTTTATCAGAATATTTCGACGTAAGTCAAATTATGAAGGCAAGGATTACTCAGCAGCAATATTAGCTTGCTACATAGTTTAAAGTAATCTGTGAGCAATATTATTTGTTTCTTTAAAACATATTTCTAGTAACTGATTTCTGAAATTCAGTATTGCATGTGAAAGTTTTAACACTAAACGTAGAAATGATAAGTTGAAAATCTTGTTTATTAAAATTTCTGCTGGGTTTGGTAGGTTTATGAAACTGCAATTTGTTCAATGTGTTTTCAAAATTAATAACTTATATATTTTTTATCCGGTTAAAGAATAAAAAAAACTACTAAGTTTTAGACCATTCGCTCATGGTTAATTACACTGATAAATTAATAAAAATACACGTTGGTAGGAGATCATCATCATCAGCCTCTTTTAGTCTACTGGTGACTATAAGCCTCTCTCTGCTTTGCCATGATACCCGGTCCGCATCCAGAATGATTATACAATATGTCCAAAATGGTGAAAAAAAATGCGTTGTTTTTTGCAAGACAACTCTTTTAAGCTGCGGTAGCTTAATGGCCAAGGCATCGGTCTCGCAATCGTGAGTTCACGGGAATCCTACCCATTATACTACTGACGTGAACCCACGCCTAACACAAGCCATTGAGCTTAGCTGGTTAACACGATTGCTAGTAATGTGGATTGAAAAATTCCGCATTACTAGTTATCATTTAAAAAAAAAAGAAAAAAATATACACGAATACAAAATATACCGAGGCTCGAAACAATAATTTGTTGATCAGACAAAATGATGGCCTGTATGAGAATCGAACCCACGACGTACTGCGCAACAGCCACACACTATACACCCTATCACTACAGAAAATTGAAACTCAGTAGCATTGTTCAGTTGGCTGTTGCTGGCTGCAACCCAGTTTCTCGTGCCTCAGATTCGATAACTGCTTTTAAGTCACTTTAAAAGCTTACCATCAACCAAATTAGTAGGTATATAAACCCACAGACCGCAACCTTTGTTCATAGTGACAATATTAATGATGAAGACATGAAGACAGTATCTCAGCGGATACGTTCCGTACAATAGTGTCAGAATGAAAGGCTTAAGATGTGGTAGGAGCTAATTAGGTGAATTCCCTGCACATGCACAAAGCAAAAGCTTTCACAGTCGACTCTACGCCACGGTGTCTGAGAGTAGTGTAGTACAGTGTATAGTTAGCTAAATTAGGTTTTTATACATCACATTATATTGCTGTAGTGTCATTTTATGCTAGGCTTTGTTATGCTTTATATAATTTGATAGATTACGGGACTTATGGCTAAATACATTTTTTTTCTCAAAAGATTTATTTACTTACAGAGAAAATAGGTACACTTTTCTTATAAAAAGTAACTCATACGGACTTAATCGCTTAAATATTTTGGTCTTAATACACTGGTGTCCTAGGTAAACAAAAAATCCAGAACACTAATCCCTACTAATATATAAATGTAAATGTCAGTTTGTTTGTTACGCTTTCATGCGAAAACTAGTCAACCGATCATCATGAAACTTTGTACACATATTCTTGGAGGTATTAGAAGTAACATAGGATTATAAAAAAAAGGGGAAAATTTACGCAGACGAAGTTGCGCGGGACAGCTAGTTAGTAAATAAAACTAACATTTAAAGTGACCATGATTAAGTCCCGATTAAAGCATGAGTTATAATGGCCACTCCCGCTAGGTTTTGGATGACGGTTATAACCTTAAAAGCATAACCGACAGGTATAACCGAGTTATAATGTACAGATAATTGTACAGTTTTATGCCACACACGCTAGGGTTTGCCTGCAGGCAAAGCTAGTAAGGTTATAACCGCCATGACTTGCGTGTAAGGCCACTATAGGGTTTTTAGGAATACGTATCGTAAAAAGAAGTGGTTTTACTAGAAAAGTGTGACATTACGTGCTAATTGTTTTCTAAAATATGCGTGACATTTTTTAAAAAGTTGTTTTGACTAGTTGGAAACTATTATAGCCTACTGCTTAAATATTTGAACCCCTAAATATAATACTCTTAATAATACCCGAATTGGCCGACGTTTTGGCAATCGACCAGTTGCCAAGTGTTTTACAAATCATATCTTATAAGACGAGAGTGAAATGATTTAACGTGTGATAAGATTATCATGTTAATCGGATCATTATAGTACATGATGGTAATGTATTGATATCAACTAGCTAATACTATGAAGCGAGTTAGAGACTGCATAATCTATCGGATCAACATGACACGCCCTGATTGGATAATTAGACTACATGTTGTCCAATGACATCGTATACAAGAATGGGTAAATACAAGATGCTTATAGTGAAGATTGGAGACTAAACGTGCTTGGGGCTTTTCGTATGTAGGGCTGCTGCTCTAAATAGCCCACATTCTTTTTCTAAGTACAGTGTTGTAGTAGTAAGGGTGAAAGAGAAAGACGGCTCCTCAACAGATCAAAGTTAGACTTCTAATGTTTTCAGTAAGAAAATGATTGAGTCGACTCTATTTTGGTTATGACCTTCTTGTGTAAATAGGATTTTAAAATATAGGGTTAAATAAACATGGCAGCCGTCTTTTACGTCTACCCTTCGCCGACGACAAAGTGTTACTTTGAGAACATCCGACAGAGACGGAATATATACCAAATTATTAACAAACTGTCAAAAATACGCAAAGCTGATTATGAGACTCATGAATACTTTGAAGACTACATTATATTAGGGACACCTGACATCTTTCAAGGCATCATCAGGCAACAACAAAGATATAGAGCGAAGAATTAAAAGTACGTGGAACAAATACTGGGCAATAAAAGAGATTTTCATCTTTCAATCTCACTAAAATCCAAAGCCGTGAAGAAGACGTGCTTACTGCCCTGCTTCACCTATGCTTCCCAGACATGGTCACTTACCACGAAAATAGATAAAGTTTGAATGTATAAAAACACAACAAACAACACGAACCACAGCTGGAAATACGTAGAACAGCCAAAGACAGAGCAGGGTGGCAACAGTTGAGGAGGCTTATAAAGTAAAAAAAATGTTTATGTAAAACTGAAAACATAAATGTTGTCAATACTCGAAACTTTATGCACTCATATAACTTGTAAACATTGTAAAGAATGAATAAAGCTTTAAGGGTTTATTGTATTATATTATTATTACTGCATTATGATATAATAAATATTATGAAAACTAGAACCTAACTATTTAAAAATAATGAACTAAAAATATTTTTTGAGGTTAGTTGAGACGAATCCAACTACACCTCACACGAAGTACACTATTGAGCTAAAGAGCGTGCCAAAAATATGGACATACATAGGCTCAAAAACATTACCTTCCTATTGGAGCAGTCGGGTAAAAAGACAGCTTCCGCACTAGAGTATAAGTCAAAGAGAATTCAGTTCACAGTTTGGTACAAGTTGCTTTGGGTATTAATCTGAGGATCGCATCGAAGTCTCGAGTGACTTTATTGACATTAACTAATTTACGGTTACAAGTATACTTAGACTTGTGGGTCTTTTGACCATCTAAGCGTATCTCGGAACTTGTAATTGGGCATCCAAACTCCACCACAAATCAAACCTGCAAACACCTAATGTACCCGTAAATGAAATAACGGGAGTAATAAAAATAAACTAAGCAAATTATGCCGATAATAAATCTTAAAAGGATGTACTGGAATCGTTTCGTCTATAGAGTGAGGTCAGAGTTCTAAATCAGACGTTAAACGGCCGTTGAGAACGGTGAGATATTAACCGAACACTACATTGAACCGATTTATCTGAAGTTATGTAGAGGGATCGTGGGGAGATCTGCGGATATGGCCGAATGAAAACACCAGTATAGAACAAAGCTTAGTATAATCGTACCAATGGCGCTCTCTCTATATCTTTTATTTCATTTAGAAATTCAGAGAATCATAAGAGGAGATGATTCAAATTCATCCGTTTTTTGTTTTATGGACCTGATAGCTTTTTTTTCCCGCTTATTTGTTCTGACTAAAATGGCCGATGCTACTATCTTGTTCCTTGCGGTTAGAAAGAAATTTCAAAGTGGACTTTCTTAGAAATCACACGGTATTCTGTTTCAATGAATTTCTGCAGCAGGTGAGAATTAATCGAGTTTCTAAAGGCAGACGATTAAATAAGAATATGGTACTAGCTGAACGTAGCCATGCTTCGCTGTGGTTTTTGTGGGGCATGAGGCCTCGTGGGCGTCCCAGAATACCCTACCAAAGTTCATCACAATCTCATCAATGGCGTTTCAAAGAACACATAGAGGACAAAAATTGATTAAAAAAAAAATGTTTTTTTTAAGAATAAGATTATATGATATGCGACTATGGTGAATCGTAAAATATAAATGCTAAAGCGTATCACCTAACCAGGTGTTATTTGCAAAGTTACAGTCAAAAGTAAATGCCTCTGTGACTGCTACGCAAGAGGTTGTGGGTTCGATTCTCACACAGGACACCACTTTGTGTGACCCACAAATTGTTATTCTGACTCTGGGTGTGCTCTGTGTCTGTGACTTGTATGTTTGTAAAGTCCCCCGCGATACAGGGCTAGTACCCTACTGCGGGAGTCGACATTAAAAAAAAAGATGATATTTTCAGGTTTCAAAATTAGTTTTTCAGCAATGTTTAGATTTTTGATTTACATTATAAATTTTGAAACCCCAGGTTTCATAATTTCCTTATGTGCAATTATCTAAAATTTTGCTGTTGATCGTAGAGGGTCCATAACCTTATTTTTCTCCATATCACACAGTTTTAAAATATGTTAATCCGTATTGAAAGACAATTACGAAATTAATACGGTATTTATATAAGCGGCGGTAGCATAATGGCAGGACTTGCAATCGTGAGGTCGCCGTTTCGAATCCTAACTACCGACGTGAACCCACTCCTAACACAAGAGCTTAGCTGGAGGGGTTAACAGGATTGCTAGTAATGTGGGATAAATACATATCTCTCTCCTTTGAACAAATGACTGTTCATCTATTGATTCAAGCAATAAAACACTTTAATTTTGCAGAAAGTCACTGGAAACAATATATCTACAAAACCTACTAAGAGCAACGAGACGGAAAATGTTCCCATAAGAGGCAAAAGGCAACACTCCAGTAATATAAGTTTATTCCCAGTGAAACGAAGGTATCTTTATAACCCGCTTCTGAAACTTTTGAAGGAGTCATAAAGGTAACAATGTCGCAAAATATTTGAAGTTTTTAATCCACTCTAGGAACTAAATGAGACGTTTTATTTCTCTGCTGGTATCATGGAGGAAATAAAGGTGTCTTGTATTATGTCTTACTATTAATTATATACTTATTACTTTTATCTATAGTAATATTATAAAGAGGTAAAATTTTGTGAGTTTGTGACGTTATATGTAATCTCTGGATCTACTAAACCGATTTTGAAAGAATTCTTTTACCTATATAAAACCTTGTTATTTGTAAATGTCAGAGGCACATCACAATACGACCAATACTAGCATCAATTAAAAATGTTCCAAAAACGGGGAAATGACGCAAAGGAAGGTACGCGGGTCAGCTAGTAAGATTATAAAGGGTAAAGTTTGTGAGTTTGTAAGGTTGTAGGGTTAATATCTGAATCTACTAAACCGATTTTGAAAATTGTTTTAACAATAGAAATCCACGTTATTTGGGAGTTTCATAGGCTATATTTGAATGTAGGGTACTAGCCCTGTGTCGCGGGAGACCTTACAAACATACAAGTCACAGCCAAGTGCCAAGTTTCCATAGTCCATAATAAAATCCAATCTACGTAGTCATCTACTTTTTATGGTCTTATAACACCCAAATACAGAAGTAATAATTTATTAACAAACAAAGCATCGAGTAAAAGCCTCTTTATTATTATAGTATTAATCCGAACAGCTTAATATTGGAGTTCCCAGATCAAACGTATTAATAATATATCTACTTATCATATATAATTAATTACGTGCACAGACTGAATCTGTTATTCCCTCACGTAGTTTTTCAACTTTCATGAGGCAAAGGTATTTTATATAGAGGCTGTGCGAATCTACTTATTTAATTTATTGGCGAGGTCTGATTTGAGCTACCGACTTATATGTACAGAATTTTACCACTAAATGAGATTTACCACTAAAGTAAACGTAACGCTAGCTCATAACCGAATCAGTGCCACTCAAATACTTGAAATTAATCAAAATCGGTCAAAAACGATGAATTACAATTGATACTACACATATTATAAAAATCGAACATTTTTAAAGATGGGTGATGTTGCTCTTCCATACAAAAGCCATTCAAAGGGTTTTGATACAATGGGAAGAGTACAACGAAAGTTTTTCGTTCTATGAGTTACGGATGTTTTCGTTGTAAATCCTTCTATGATAATCTTTTAGATAAGTTTTGTTTACCTAAATTGGATTAATAATTGTTTAGCTTTACATTATTTAATAAGCTACTAGTGTAACTGTTTGTTATCCCAAATAATTAATACTCGAATCGACGAATATTAAATCAATCTCAACATTTTTATTTATATTTATTGGATACTGATATATAAATTGGATGAATAAACACAGCAACATTAATAAATACCTAATGTGGCTAACACATTAGGTATTTGTAATAAAGCACCAAACATTTAGAGAACAAAATGATTGATGTGGAAGAAATAGGGTATCATTCGCTGTCTACTCTCTCGTCTAGGTGACTGGACTGTCAATACTTGAAAAGAATTGGGCGAAACTCGCATTTTTCCCAAAAATACTTAAATGTGAAAAGGTACCATAAAATAATTCCACTGAATTGAAGATAGATAAAAATATTTTTCTGTCTAACTTTTTCGAGAACTATAAAAATATTATGAGATTGGCTTGGCTTTTCTTGGCACTTATGTTTCGCGTAAGAAAAAAGTTTGAATCAATGACAGAATAATTTATTTTTTGGTTTAGTTAGATATTAGAAAATATTATTTTTTTGACTTTGAGTGTATCCGACTGCTACGCAAGAAGTCGTGGGTTCGATCCCACCCAGGATAAAACTTTGAGTGATGAGCGCAATGGTTTATTCTCTGTCTGGGTGTTATTTATCTATAATATGTATGTATTTAGAAATATATAAGTATGTTTATCAGTTGTTTGGTTTCCATAGTACAAGCTCTGCTTAGTTTGGTATCAGATAGCGTTGTGTGACTTGTCCCAAGATTATTGTTATTATTATTATTTTTCTGTTTCTTCTTATCACATGTTATTTCATAGCCTAGCTAGAAGAACAGTGTGCAGTCAACCGAACATTGATACCTACTATAGGTGCAATCCACTTTTTTATTTAGACCTTAATGGGGCATTAGGTCGAGCGAATTATTCATAGCGCTATGTACACAATGACATACACACCGCCTCGCTCTCCCGCATACAACCATTACTTCACAGTGCACAGGAGCGCACGACAAATTAAAATTGAATATTCGTTCGTACATATAGGTATACAATACAAAAATCCTCGTTATTGCATTTTTCCGTAATTTCAAGATTTTTAAACGGGCAATAAGACATATCTTTAAATTTCTTTTCACCATCTACTGGATGAGCTCTTTGAGAGTTTCATAATTTTTCGTGTCCTAATATTAAAATTTTCTATATATTTTTCTACAGAGCAGAACCCTTTTTCGCATAATCTACCTTTAAGAATTTACTACAATACTACTTACATGTTAAGAAAATATATATATTACGGGTCTTAATCGCATGAATAAATTTAAGGTAAAATAGCTAGTTTATTGCCCGACGTTTCGACCGTATTGCAACGGCCGTGGTCACGGGTAAACGTGACAGTCTTACATGATTTGTTTTAATTGCAATGTATTTTAAAGTTAACTACATTATTATTTTTAACTTGTGTTATGTAGGCAAAGCATGAAATAACTTCTACTTTAACATCAATGTTAAAATATTTATTTCTGACTTCGGCGTCGAGGGGACATTTCTCCAGCATCTATCTATACACACATGTCAACCCATATGAAATCCCACTGCTGGGCACAGGTCTCCCCAGTACTTACTGTAGTTTCTTGGGGTAACGCGCATGGCGAGCAGGTTGGCGATCGCAGTAAGGCTTTAAAGTACACAGAGGACGCTCTGCTGCCCATTTGCCTCGACGAAGGAAGAGATTTATACACACAATATGCATTTATTGCAGGTACATCATCAGGGGCAGATACAGAATTTGATTATGGGGTTATGGGGGGGGGGGTACGAGAGGCAAATGTCAGTGCCGGATCTAAAATGCTCACATTGGTGCATTTAGTTTCACCCGACACAGGCCAAGTGTGAGTTGCACGCACAGAGTGGTGGGTGCCCCAAAAATATCGTATTAAGGGGGGGGGGGGCACAAGAGCATGAGCAAACAAATTCAATACAATACAAGACATTCTGTAACAAAAAAACCGCCTGGGTCAGACCTACATATTAAAAACCATCCGAAACAAATTATTTTTTACTAAATAATCCAGATTCGGACATATTTTTTGACACACCAAATGTTATAGCCTAAAAATTTAATGGCATGTATTAATATATAATAAAGTAATATCTATTAAATTATAAACTTATTATGTATTCAATGTGTAAATAATGACAATATTTTAATTGAATTATTATCTATATTTAAGTTATTGAATTATGTGTAAGGATTCTTATTTAGCAATGAATCTATGTAATCTAGCGTCCAAGCGATTTGGTGACGCCACTGTAAGCTTGCATCGCTTAATAAATAAATTAATAATAGATAAATTAATAAAGACTGCCTCTGTCGCGCGGTGGGAGTGTGTTCGACTACTACGCAAGAGGGTTCGATTCCCACACGGAACACCATTTTGTGTGATCCACAAATTGTAGTAGAGTCGTCTATAAAAAAAATAGTGAAAAGGTCTAAGCATACAGACAGCGGAAAGCGACTTTTTTTAATTTATACTAATATTACTACCGAATTGAATTTATCCGAATTGAAAAATTCAATACCTATCTGAATTGAATTTATCTGAATTGAATTTTTCAATTCGGATAAATTCAATTCGGATAGGTATTGAATTTTTCGGATAGGATAGGATAGGATTCGAGGAAGGCTATAGGCCATAAAACGTCACACTACGACCAATAGGAGCGGAGCAACAATGAGAAATGTTGCAAAAACGGGGAAAATTTACGCAGACGAAGTTGCGCGGGACAGCTAGTACTATATAAAGACGAAAAAGATACAATAATGAACATAACATGACCAGTTCACAACTGTATATATATACAATGCGCTGTATGAATATTGTAGGTGTCCTGATTAGGGGCGTGTAACCGCGTCTTGTGATCATCAGACATACGGCTTTGAATATTCAACAGACCAATTACTAGTTAAATCTCTAGTGTCTTGTTCAATTTTACCACTACTACGAAACGTTTTCTAACCTAGGTTTAGTGTAGTTAAAAATTAATGAAATACACACACTGAACTTTTGCTTGAAAGTTTAGATTCTGTCCCTCTCACTCATTTCAAGTCGACTCGCGACGCGACATCGTGAAAAGATACACCTAGAGTCCTTCTTGCCTCATCCGTCAAGATGTCTTTATACAAAGTAAAAAGATTATGGCTTCAAGTAAGGTATTTGTATCATGTACTTTATATACTACTATGTCAAGAAAGTACCGAAAAATAATCAATAATACACAAAATTTTAGCTATTTATTCAAATTTATTTTGTCGCCGTCAAAGTATGCTCCTTCAGGAACGATATACTTACGCCAACGAGTAATCAAATCATCAAAACATTTTTAAACGCTTTTCCGGAATTGAGTTCAGTTCTCGCCGCGAATTCTCCTTACCCTTTATGCGGAGAAAGTCCAATTCATTGGAGGTGAATTTCTGAGAAGAAGTTTAAAAACTATTGGGCATTAGATTATAATAACACCAAGGTAAGTCTAGACTGACCTTGGTGTTAGGAGGTCTGCCAATAAATTGGTCCCTAGAAAATATGTAAGCAATTTCACAAATGGATCCGTATATCTAAAAATTGTCGTTCCAACCCCTAAACGTTTTTAAAAGACCTATCTAACAATACCCCACACGATAGGGTAGGTGAGAAAAAAAAAACCCTACTTTACATATAGGGTACCTCCCTAATTAAAATGTTATTCAAGATTTTATTCTTTCACTTTGTCGGCGAAAGTAATATGTGTATCCATGCAAAAAATTACAGCCTTCTAGCACTAACAGTTTCTGAGTAAAGCTATGGATGGACGGATGGACGGACGGACATGGCGAAATTATAAGGTTACCGTTTTGCCATTTTGGCTACGGAACCCTAAAAATGAATGCCTATTTCCCTTGGTCACGAGTTGACTAGAGAACGACTTTACCGATTTTAATTATTAATTTTTTGTTTTGTTCGCCTTCATTCAGGTTCTTAAAAAAAAATAGGAAAAAACCCTAAGAAAAATCTAAAAAATTGAGAAAATCGACATTGGTAATTCTGTATGGGAATAAAATGTTCAAGTATTAAACATCGGATATGTTCTTTTTATAAATTTAGATAAAAAAAAAACAAGTTTTGCATTTTTATATTAGATGGAGCTTCTCGATGGAGAGGAGATGGCCTTTTCACGCTTAAACCGATGAACCGATTTAGATGAAATTTGGTATAGGGGATAGTTTTTATCGCGAATTTTGGACCCCGTTCCTGGTAAGATATCGCGAGAGAAGGTCATATGATAGTTTTTATCGCGATAAGGGCCATCCATAAATTACGTGAGGTGATTTTGGTGAATTTTGGAACACTTCCCTTGATTTAGTGTGATATCTTGAAATTTGCGGAGCATTCATGAAAAATGTTGCAAAAATATCAGCAGACGAAGTTGCGGCAAAACAGCTAGTTATATATATATATATTTTTTTAAATAAAAAGATAAGCAATGGTTGTGGTCCCACATTACTAGCAATCCTGTTAACCCCTCCAGCTAAGCTCAATGGCTTGTGTTAGGAGTGGGTTCACGTCGGTAGTATAGTGGAACTGGCGAACCGGCGAACCCGCGACCTCACGATTGCGATACCGATGCCTTAACCATTAGGCTACCGCCGCTTCTAATTTTTCTACATGGATAGCATTTTACTTCACATCAATACTTGTTACTAGATATTGAATTATTAATTTCTTTACTTTACCTATTCTGAGTATTTTCTACAGTAACGATAGTAATTATTGTAATTGCTTGAAGTCTTCAACATGTTATTTTTTTAATATTCAGTATTTTTGTTTGTCTATATAATCTACTGGTTAGTGTTATGAAATCATAGTTGAACAGAACTTTTAGGATTTTATTTTGAGATCTTTGAATTATATCCAAGTTGGTCTTTGCTGATGTGCCCCATATTTCTATCAAATAATCAATATGCGGTTTTACTAATGAGTTGTAAATTAAATATCTAACTTTTCTTAATATTTAAGGATTGACCTTAGTAATGGTTGTAATACCATCTAATACGCGTCTCCATCTGTAAACACGTGCTTGATATATTAGTGTGAACATGCAAAACCAACTTCCAACGAGATAATCCCTCTGTTAATATTCACTGCCGGTACTACTGTCGAGTTTCGATGTTTGTACAAAATGTTAGCGCAATCATAGTACCTATTCCTTTTGTTGCAGAATCG
Source organism: Herminia tarsipennalis (assembly GCA_945859575.2). Lineage (NCBI taxonomy): Eukaryota > Metazoa > Arthropoda > Insecta > Lepidoptera > Erebidae > Herminia > Herminia tarsipennalis. The sequence continues at coordinate 12,074,257 of OX243836.2, read as the reverse complement.
GAAAGTTATAATTGAATCCTCGTTTCAAATTGTTTTGAACGTAGGTAATAATACAAAAAATGGAGCGGAAAATGAATATCCGATTGCTTTGTTTTATTCACATCAAACGCAACGAAGAATTATCATAGAAATTAAAGATATAAATATTTTAGTTTCCAAATTTACATTTACTGTTCCGTATAGTAATAATAATAATATCTTGGGACAACTCACACAAAGCTTTCTGATGCCAAACTAAGCAGAGCTTGTTTTTTTTTTTTAATACGACTCCCGCATTTGGGTACAATACTGTATTGCGGGGGACTTTACAAACCTGACCTCTTGCGTAGCAGTCGGACACACTCCCACCGCGCCACAGAGGCAGTTATGGAATTATGCAATTATGGAACCAAACAACCGATAAACATACTTATATATTTCTAAATACATACATATTATAGATAAATAACACCCAGACACAGAATAAACACCGTGCTCATCACACAAAGTTTTCTCCTGGGTGGGGATCGAACCCACGACCTCTTGCTTAGCAGCTGGATATTGTCCCACCGCACCACAGAGGCAGTCGAACTCTATAGTCCACATATAATGTTAATAAAAAAATATAGTAGGTAATGTTTATCTATCGATTTAATTGTGATAATGTATACAGTTGGATCAACGTAACCCGGCCGGTTTGAAGTTAGGTTCATATCACTTTCGGGCATGTCATAGAGATGCGACCTAAAAATTACTTACGAAAATGATTAATTATATTTAATCGATTAAAAATACTAACAACATTTTAATTCAACAATATAAAAGTACTATTTAAACGAGTTCATAAAAATTTAAATCTAGAACAGTTACAGTAAATACTAAAGAAAGTTTGAAAAACAATTTCTTTACGAAAATAATCACAAAAAACATGAGTTAGTAAATGTAATGCGCAATCAAATCTCTTATTCTCTTGGTTTAGTTACCGCACCTGCCCCCGCTTCAAGTCACCATTTACTACCAAAAAACGCATCTGCCCAACCACTTGTCGCCGACTTCAATCCGGCCGAGCTACGTTGGTCCAACTGTAACCTAGTGTAGTCCAACTGTATCTACAGCTACATAAGTCATTAATTTTTCACCACTATCATCACTCTTTGGCGGCTTGAAGGTTGTCAGCCTACATTTAAAGTCCCAGTTTTAATTAATAAATGTATCAGCATTGTCCGCTGGTACGTTGAAACACAATAAAAGAATCGTTCCTTCATTTGAAACGAATTAATTAAACCAGCTCACAATTGGAGAGCTCAGTAAAGCTGAAATATCTCACTTCAACTCGATGTTTTATTTATCTTTTTAAAGATGTTACGTTATATTGTTAATTTTGAATAATAAAGGTTATTTGGGTACAAATTTACTGTGATTCTATCTAGAGTTTATTAATAGTAATGTACCACCTGGGTCTACACATTTTTTTTATATTTTTAAATATTAGTCCGTTTGTGACAAAATAACAAGATTACTAAATGTGACATAAAATGTAATGACATGTGACATAAAACATGTAATAAATAAATAAAAATAATTTATATGTATTTTTATAGAGATAATGAAATGTAAAACAAAAATGTGTTTTGTTTTTATGGTTAAATTGATTTGAGTCCAATTGATTGTAATAGATTTACATTTTTGATAACAATAACTGTCAATCATGCTAGTACAACCGAAGGCACAAGCAAGTTTTATATTTTTATGGAGATAATTAAATGTAACAATATAAGACATAATAATAATAACAGAACCAAAAAACCGGGCAAGAGCATGTCGGACCATGCTCAGTTAGGGTTCCGCAGCCTATTTTTTGGTCACACGGTTCAAAAGTTAAGGGGGTGGGGGACACGATTTATGCAACTTTCAGAGCGATTATTTCCAATAATATTCACTCAATCAAAAAAGTTTATTAGAAACCTAAAAAATATTTTTGAAAGACCTGTCGTATGTAGGCACACGTTGATATTTGCTGAAAAAAAAAAGTTTCTGTTTTAAGTGTATGGAGTGCCCCCCCCCCTAAAAATATATATTATTATTATTTAGCTATCAAACTAAGTAGCGGCTACTATAAGACACCTTTTCACCAAATTTCATCAAGATTCATTGAGTAGTCTTTGAGTAAAATGCCTTTGACCTACGGACGGACAGACAGACAGACACACAGACAGACAGACAGATGGACGGACATGACGAAACTATAAGGGTTCCGTTTTTGCCATTTTGGCTACGGAACCCTAATAAAAATGTGTTTTGTTTTTATGGTTAAATTGATTTGAGTCCAAATGATTGTGATAGAGATACATTTTTGATAACAATAACTATCAATCATGCACGACCGAAGACACAAACAAGTTTCTATATTAAACCTGCTAAAAGAAACCTGACGTTGCAAGTGCCGGATGCGTGTGACGGACACGCATCCGGCACTTGCAACGTTTTCATTGAGTATCTATAATGTACTAACCTATGTATGTCTGTGTGTCCGCCTGCGTGGATACTGAATTTAGCAATACGGTCGCCCATCCCCACGCATAAGTGGCTTTAAGGGCCATTTCTTACGTCAACTTGTGGCGGGACTATTGGCAACTAATTGCTCGGATAATAATGGCAATATTTTTGCAATTGTGTGGCGCATGATCAGTCTCCTAAACGGGCTACACAACCCGGCAACAATGAAATAGAGAGCGACTGAAACAACAACAAAATTGGCCGGACAACATTGCGGAAAATCGATTGCTCAGCGAACGTCCGGCAACCATCAAATCTATATTGGAGAGTACTTCCATATGGCCGGCCACAGCATTGCCGCCAGAAATTGCCGTAAAAAAGGCCTGTTTAGAGGCCCCTTTAGTTTACCGATCATTTACCGACTAGCAACACCAGTTATAAGTGCGAGTTCTCTAATATGTGATAGGGTAAAATTAAAACCAAGCAGTTAGGTTTAACCGTTTTTGATGAACTTATATATATATATTTTAAAACTGCAGTAAAGTCACCAAAATCAATTCACAGCATTTTGTAGGACGCTCGAACAACCAAATATACTAGAAAATATTATAATCTGGATTAATTTCTCAAATATCTTCAATACACAGCCACACAGCCAGACCTGCAAATACATATAAATTGTTAGATAGGATAATGGATACCTAGCGTGTAAGAACTATTAAGTAAATGACTAGGTTTCATCATTGCCGCTGGCTACATACCTATATCAGTTATTTGTTGAATCACGTAGTGAACAGTGCAATTATACTGCAACAAATATATTGTTTCATTTTATTACACATGTGGACTTGGTACAATGGATCGCGTAAAATTTACTATCAATGGCCGAAATTACAGTGGTTTGTAGCTTTATTATAGTTTAAATGATAATATTGTTATTGAAAATTATTTGTAGATATTCAGTGCTGTTAATCGAGATACTATATATTATGTGGTTACATAATGTTGGGTATATAATGCATGTGATGGACGGTAATATAACTGACAAGTTATAATATAATAGGTACTATTATATCTATTTATAGGGATATTTTGTTAATAGCATTCCTAATAAAGTGGCAATATGATATCCATTAAGTAATAATATAACGCAATAAAATTACGTGATACGTGGATCGAATGGGACCAGGATACGTTTTTCAGGACCAATTTATGTTCTGGATCAGAAAACGAGGACTAATTAAAAAAATCTTACAGATTTTAAAAATAAATAAAAGGCAACTAAAAAGCAAAAAATTATATAGAATAACAAAAAAAAAAACATTTTGAAGTTGGTGCCACGAAATAGTAGTTTTTATTTTTTATGATTTAGCACCAACTTCAAAATGTTATTTTTCACTTTTTAGTGGATTGGTTTTTAATTCAACTGCTCAAAATATTTAACATAAAAAGTTTAAAAAAATATTTATAAAATTTAAAAATAACAAAACAAAATTTGCTGCTTTGAAATTAACTAAAATATTTCAGTGTGTGTTATATTTCGCGCACGTGCATGGCAGTGATTGGCAGCTGCCGACGAATTTTCTTTGTACTACTTACCTCTTATTGGTCGGGAGGGGGGGGGGGGGGAGCATTTCATTTTACACTTTTCCTATTACAAAGTGTGAGTCGTAGGTTTTTTGAAAAAAAATGGTTTTGATTTTTTTTTAATACTCTTGAAAGATATCTTACTAAACTTTCTGCGGCTCACTCTGGTGTATTAACATCATAACATCAATTTAAGAACTGGTGCTTATAAACACAAATTATAACGAGTTACTATCTATCTATATCTATACATATAATAAAACTGTAAATTTCACGTGTCTGTACATGGCCGAACTTAGTGAAAAAAAATATTAGGAAATGTTCGAAAAGAGTATTTAAACACTTTGCTGCATTTTTAGAAATGTCTGTCTGTCTGTCTGTCTGTCTGTCTGTCTGTCTGTTTGTTTGAACACGCATCAGGCAAAAACTACCGTACAGATTCGGTTGAAATTTTGCACGTTCAATCTAATAGATGCAGATTAACATTTAGGCTATAAATTATCACGCTTTTTCCCATAGGAGCTAAGCAGTAAGGGATAATGTCTGTAGCTATTTTTCGTTATAAAACAGTAACTACTTGACGGATCTTTATGAAAATTTGCAGTTTTATAGTAAATACTATAGGACATTATTTACACTATGAATCATTACGCTAACGTCTATGGGGAACGAGTAGCAACGTATTTTTTGTCGCACCATAATGGTTTATCACAAAAATTTCCACAATTAGACATTATCTATAATTGTAACCCGTGGAATGCATAACTTCACGCTAAAACTAAAAGGAGCTAAACACAACATTTTTAAGTTTCATAAGAACAGTTATTTTGACGTGTTAAGTAGCGAACAGTATAGCCTTGAAGCTATGCTAGTGGACTTTGACGACGAAGTCCCAGGCTCAGGTATATTATTTACGGATATGAATTTATGATGTTCTTAATTAACGACAGGTTCATCATCATCATCATCAGCCTATCGCAGTCCACTGCTGGACATAGGCCTCTCTAATTGCACGCCACTTTGTTCTATCCTCGGCTTCGACAGTAGTTTAGTATTTAAACTAAACGTTTCTAAAAGATATACTAATTCAGTATATCTTTTAGAGACGTTTGAATGTTGTCTGTTTGTTTGAACACGCATCACAGTACCGCGGGAATGCAATGTTTTAAAACCAGGATATTTTTTTAAAAACTTATCTCACACTAGCCCTATTTCGCGCGAGTACTTGGGCGGTTTCGGGCTTCATTTAACCCGAAACCGATAATAGTAATATTTGATGTGATGCAAATCATTTTGGTAAAATACTATTATAATTTGTCTTCTAACCGTCTGGCGCCATAAACTTTGTCGCCCTTCATTTTGCTGCACTGGGCATTTGCTTGGCTTGCCTTGCCATAGGTCGGATTAGAGCTAGGCCCTAATATCCATAGATGCCACAGAGCATTGTGGAGCATGTTTCCAATATGTTTTACACAGAAGTTAAATTGTAACATAAACTACCTTAATATAAACCCAACTTCCACGCGAACGAAGTCGCGAGCACAGCTAGTCATAAAATATATTTAAGAACCATTGCAGACAAATTACACACCCTTTACAGAAAACTGCATCTGAATTGGACGAACCGTTATTTAGATAAATGGCAACATTCGAGTGCACACACAAACAATCTCTCACCCCAAACGCATATACTCGTACCTTCTCCGTTCCGTCGTGGGTAAAAATATTGCTTTTATTGATCGTTAATTATTGAGGAGTTCACATGATAAGTTCACCGTCAGCTCTATTTCACTGTGTAATAATAATATGACGACAATAAAGTGCTACTCAATACCATAATAAAGTAGTTGAATCGCAAACCGTAACATATTTAATAGTTTCACTCGTCATTTGTGGTCTTCGTCTTCAGTTCTATGAAATATACTTAAACCACTTTAAGTGCCTTAAATATTTGAAGAATTCCCTCGATTTCTCCAGAATCCCATCATCAGGTCCTGATCTGATGACAATGGGACCAACTTGGAAGTGTATACTTCCAAGTTGGTCCCATTGTCATCAGATCAGGACCTGATGACTTTTGTGTTTTAGAGGGTATCCTCTAAAACACAAAAAGTATTTTTCAAATCGGTCCAGCGGTCTTTGCGTAATCGGTGAACAAAAAAAAAACATAGGTACAGTTGAATTGAGAACTACTCCTTTTTTGGAGCCATTGAAAAGATGTTATATTTCACCCTAAATTAGGAACCTATACGAATACTAACTTAAAATTAGGTTCCTACGCGGGAAGAAGCTTCACCCCTCCCCATATTAACTGAGACCACTGGTTATGGACTCGTGCTCGTCACTTAGTGAAAGTAGGCTAAATGGTAAATCACTTTCCGTTTTATATTACGCCATGATGTCCTGTTTGCTACAGTATTGGGTGTATAATCTACATGTATCTCTAATTTTGTTGTGTTAATTCCAGCCGGTGCTGAATTTCCTGTCGATCTGACCTTAAATGGGTACATACGCCGCTATGCTGAGTACCGAGGCACTAAGTACATGTGTATGGAAGGCGGTTGCGGCGCGTGCGTCGTCACCGTGCAAGCAGCGCGACCAGACACCCAGGAAATATGCACATTCTCGGTTAATTCTGTAAGGAAAATGTTTTTTTTTGACAACTAACTGACTTGCTATTTACAGCGGTTATCAATATTCAATTTATCGATTGATTTGGATACTAGAGATATTTGACATAAGCTCCATTTAAAATATGTCAAAATTCTATCTCTAGTACCCAAATCTATCGATAGATAATTATTGAAAACGGTCGTTAGTTTTTAGAGACCCTTACTGACTGCAAAAGCCAGAATATACCTTTGTGTGATAAGCACGATGGTTTATTCCGTGTCTGGATGAAATTTATGTATAATATACAGACCATTAAAATATGTCAAAATTCTATCTCTAGTACCCAAATCTATCGATAGATAATTATTATTGAAAACGGGCGTTAGTTTTTAGAGACCCTTACTGACTGCAAAAGCCAGAATATACCTTTGTGTGATAAGCACGATGGTTTATTCCGTGTCTGGATGAAATTTATGTATAATATACAGACCATTAAAATATGTCAAAATTCTATCTCTAGTACCCAAATCTATCGATAGATAATTATTATTGAAAACGGGCGTTAGTTTTTAGAGACCCTTACTGACTGCAAAAGCCAGGATATACCTTTGTGTGATAAGCACGATGGTTTATTCCGTGTCTGGCTGAAATTTATGTATAATATACAGAATGATTTTTCAAATACTAATAACCCCCGCTCGTGGCTTCTTTACGTAACACTAAATAGCTTTGTAATATCAGTTTTGGAAAATATTTCATATATTAACCCTTAATCACTTGTTTTTAAAAGTTATGACCATATAACCACCTACAGACTCTTTTACTGGACTAAAATCGTTGTTTATTGTAAGGTTAACGCCCTGAACCTGACAAAAAACGTTTTGACTTACACGAACTTATTTGGTGTAATGTAAAGAAGCCACGAGCGGTAGATTATTAGTACTATACCTAGTCTGGCCATAAATACTGTTACAATTAAAAATAAGAAAGATATTACATTTGAATTTGGAATCTGTCATTTTTATACGATTGTTCATTGTATTTTCTAATTTTGGCGCCAATACATTGTACAATATTTTGCTATATTAAAATGGAGTGGGGTGATAAAGAAAACCGAATCGCTGTGATTGCATTACACAAAGTTGGTATGGAGCCGAATGTAATTTTTAAAACTCTCCATACGCTTGGTATTAGTCAAATGTTTGTGTACCGGGCTATTAATAGGTACAATGAGACCTTCTCTGTTTGTGACAGAAAAAGATCTGGCCGTCCACGTAGTGTTCGTACGAAAATGGTGGTCAAAGCAGTAAGGGAAAGAATTCGAAGAAATCCTGTCCGAAAGCAAAAGATTTTATCTCGGGAGATGAAGATAGCACCCAGAACCATGTCACGCATTTTAAAAGATGACTTAGGACTTGCAGCCTATAAGAGACGCACTGGTCATTTTTTAACTGATAATTTAAAAAAGAATAGGGTGGTAAAATCGAAGCAACTACTGAAGCGGTACGCAAAGGGAGGTCACAGAAAATTTTTGTTTACGAATGAGAAAATCTTTACAGTTGAGCAACATTTTAAGAATAGAATAGAATAGAATAATTTTTATTTGTATAACATGTGTACATTACATTTTTGTGTTAAAAGGATATTATACATTTTTGTTTCAACATGTCATTACCATGATATGGCGTACAAAAATCATTTAGGCAGTTAGGTTTACCATTGTTAAATTAGTGTACATAATAATAACAAATTCTGCATCAAAAACAAAAAACTAAGTAGTAATAATAAGATATAAGAATAATAGTATGTCAAATCATCAGATCAAAAATTGCCATAAAAATTAATGTAAAATGTCAAGTTGTTATATAGTAGTAGAATCATGCAGTTATATATGTAATAGAATAAAAAATGTCATACGTAAAATTAATTTTATGTCAAAAATATTTACAATCACAGTCCTCTATAATATTATTATCACCCATAAAGTCATTAATATTATAGTAGCATTTGTCAGTTAATTTGTTTATATTTTTAAAACTTATAATAATACAGAGCTAATGTTTATCGCGGCACAGTGGCGCCATCTATTTAACAAACAAAATGACCGTATTTATGCTCAAAGCTCTAAGGAAGCTTCCCAATTAGTCGACAGAGTGCAACGTGGGCATTATCCGACTTCAGTGATGGTTTGGTGGGGTGTTAGCTATGAAGGAGTGACTGAGCCATATTTTTGTGAAAAAGGTATCAAAACATCGGCACAAGTGTATCAAGATACCATTCTTGAGAAGGTAGTTAAACCCCTTAACAACACCATGTTCAATAACCAAGTATGGTCTTTCCAACAAGACTCAGCGCCGGGTCATAAAGCTCGGTCCACGCAGTCTTGGTTGGAAGTGAACGTTTCGGACTTCATCAGAGCTGAAGACTGGCCGTCGTCTAGTCCCGATCTTAATCCGCTGGATTATGATTTATGGTCAGTTTTAGAGAGTATGGCTTGCTCTAAACGCCATGATAATTTGGAGTCCCTAAAACAATCCATACGATTGGCAGTGAAGAATTTTCCCATGGAAAGAGTGCGTGCTTCTATTGATAACTGGCCTCAACGTTTAAAGGACTGTGTTGCAGCCAATGGAGACCACTTCGAATAAGCTTTTTATATTTTGAATTGTTTTTTATTTATGTATTAAACTAACACACTGTAAAAGTAATAAATATAGCAATAAAAAAAAATGTTTTTTCTTCGTAACAATATTTATGGCTAGACTAGGTATATAAATGATTCTGTGTAACATATAAGTAACTTTAACAGTTGTTTGGTTGCTGTAGTACCTCAATTTTGTGCTGACTGTACCTGTATACAAAAAATATTTTGTGTATTTTTTTTGTGAGAAATGTTTAACTAATAATTGTATTTCATTGTATTTATTTCCTCAGTGTCTAGTTTTAATAATGTCATGTGACGGCTGGGATATAACGACTGTAGAACACATCGGAAACAGAGCTAAAGGTTACAATATCATTCAAAAACGTCTCAATCATTATTTTGGATCACAGTGTGGTTATTGCAGTCCAGGATTTGTGATGAGTATGTACAGGTAATGTTTAAGTTAATTTATTTTTTACCCAAGCTAACTGCTAACTGCAACTTTATCCATATGAAAATCACGGAATAAAAAAAGTTAGCAAGTTTAAGTCAAACGTCGAAGTATAAGTTACACCTGCTATTTAATGAAATCAACATAACTATACCATCACTAGAACAACGCATAGACAGATATCCATAGTTAAAAAAATAAAACACTGTGTTTTGGTAATAGGGCCCAATGTCCCTATCTTCTTAAAATGTTTTAACGAAACTGTAAGGGTTCCGTTTCTGCCATTTTGGCTACGGTACCAGATAACCTTATGAATTTAATTTGTCGTTATCTTGACGGTTTAAACCAACCCTTCAATTTTATTTATATTTTTACAAAGAGTATCCGTAGATTAAAGACTGCACGATGCAAGTTTTTTTTTAAATAAATATTTATAACGCACATATACGGGTACCTATTTTTGATGCATCCCCGAGACGCCAATTTTCTTGTGATATTCTGAAGAAAATGTATTATTATCTATACATATAATAAAACTGTAAACTTTACGTGTCTGTACATGGCCGAACTTAGTGAAAAAAAATATTAGGAAATGTTCGAAAAGAGTATTTAAACACTTTGCTGCATTTTTAAAAATGTCTGTCTGTCTGTCTGTCTGTCTGTCTGTCTGTCTGTCTGTCTGTTTGTTTGAACACGCATCACGCAAAAACTACCAGACAGATTCGGTTGAAATTTTGTATGCGTATTGTAATAAGTCTGGATTAACATATAGGCTATAATTTATCACGCTATTTCCCATAGGAGCTAAGCAATAACGGATAATGTCTGTAGCTATTTATCGTTATAAAACAATAACTACTTGACGGATCTTCATGAAAATTTGCATTTTTATTGTAAATACTATAAGTCATTACTTACACTATGAATCATTACGCTATCGTCTATGGGGAGCGAGCAGCAACGTATGTTTGATCGAACCATTATGGTTTTTCACAATTTTCTCCACAATAAGACATTATTTACAATTGTAACCAATGGAAACAGTAACTTCACGCTAAAACTGTAGGGAGCTAAACACAACATTTTAAATTTTCTTAAGATCAGCTATTTTAAACGTGTTTGTATCGGTTGTGGTGGTCTAATGGCACAAGTGGCGGTATTGCACGAACGAGGTCGGAGGATCGAGTCTCATGTGTGCAAGTCTCTTTTTGTGTTGTTTTAAAATTCTTTTTATTCTTTTTTTAAGTATTTTTCCAAATGTATACTTATTATACAAGCTTTTATTTTCGACTTTAACATGTTTACTTTGTTTTAACAAATTTTTATATTAATCAAATACTTTCAATAGGCACCTATATCATTGTTTTGCATGAATCGTGATTATGTTATGAATGTAGAGATGAAAAACAATATTACATTACAAATAAACAATAACTACTTGATATTTTCTAGAATTTATAAATGTTAGTGTTATATCAAAATAAAACACGTGGCGCCATCTGTGATTCGATTTCTTCTGAGTGCCAAAATTGCTTACCTACAAAATAATGTTGATAAGCTTTCGCGATTTGTACACATGATGAAAATATAAATATTACGGGTCTTAATCGCGTGAATAATTTAAGGTTAAATACCTTGCTTACCTTCGTTTAACATGCATGAAAATTTTAGTTTAATTTAATATAAAATCATCAAGTATGTATTAAAAGAAACTTATCCAGTTTTGAAAATAGATGGCGTTTAAATACAAATTAAAAAGAATCAGGAACATTTATTTAAAAAAAAAATTGAAATTCTTACGTAGAGTGATATGAATATATATGATGATCTTAATTTGCGACAGGTTGACACACCTATTTTTTAATTCGCCAATGTAGACATTATACAATAATATTTAAATCTTCTAAAGTGAGTGAAAAAAAAATATTGAAATAAGTTTAAAAATAGCATTTAAACACAAAAAAAGATATCTGAGTATATCTTTTAAAAACGTTTGAATGTTGTCTGTTTGTTTGAACACGCATCACAGTACCGCGGGAATGCAATGTTTTAAAAACAGGATATTTTTTAAAAACATAACTAGCCCTATTTCGCGGGGGACTTTACAACACGGACACAAAGTGGGTGTACTTTAGACTCGGAAAAGATCGCTCGGGCATGATATAACCCGCGATCATAGGGAATCTGTGAGAGTTTTTTTCCATCATACCTTTATTACCTATGTTTAAATTATCTTGAAGGACCGGCTAGGTACCTCCGATTAAAACGTCCGATTTAAAAGTGTCGGAGCCGAAGTTGGAGTCGGAGGTTTAAAATCAATCGGAATTTTCGACCTTTCGGAGTCAGAATCGAAGCTCCTTTAACACAAAATTTCGGGCTTCATTTAACCCGAAACCGCCCAAGTTCTCGCGTGACGAGGGAGGGGGAAAGAATTTTTCAATATTAATAATAGTTGATGTGATGAAAATCATTTTGGTGAAATACTTTTTTGTCGAGATGCTGAAAGCATAGGAATTTTTATAATTTGTCTTCTAACCGTCTGGCGCCATAAACTTTGTCGCCCTTCATTTTGCTGCACTGGGCATTTGCTTGGCTTGCCCTGCCGTAGATCGGGCTCTGATTATAGCTAGGCCTTAATATCCATAGATGCCACAGAGCATTGTGGAGCATGTTTCCAATATGTTTTACACAGAAGTTAAATTGTAATATAAACTACCTTATTATAAACCCAACTTCCACGCGAACGAAGTCGCGGGCACAGCTAGAGTCAGCGCCACAAAGCATTGTGGAGCATGTTTCCAATATGTTTTACACAGAAGTTAAATTGTAATATAAACTACCTTATTATAAACCCAACTTCCACGCGAACGAAGTCGCGGGCACAGCTAGTTACTAATAATTCTTAATTATATAATTACTATTATTCCTTTTTATTATTATTTGTTTATTGTTATTATGTCTGTCATTGTATTTTAATCATTTTTTTATTCTGTGATCTCGTGTTTTTGCATTAAATTAATTTATTTTTTTCCTTGCTTTAACTGTTGCACATAATTACATTCATGCAATAAAAACTTGCATGGTCTAAACTACGTGTTGGCATCGAATAAACTATTAGTATTTTGTTTCAAGATGTCGATTTATTGCTCTTGAATGTACAGGAAATAGCATCGTGTATATGAACCTTAAACCTTTTATAATTGTGGAAGAGCCATTGCTAACGGAGGGCGCTTACGGGCTGTGACGATTTATATTAATCGCTCACTGCCTTTATTACTCAGTAAGCCTGGATGAACCTCGACAAAACCCAATAAAACTGTTTTACTCGTTTGAGCTTCCTTCCGATTTCGATCCAGCTATACGTAACCGGGTCGGCATTGTCAGTTCGGTAGTATTTGCCGAACAAGAAAGCCCACCTGACACGCCACTAGGTATTACAAATTTAATATTCGGCTTCATTAGTAGTGCCGATCGGGTAGTTTATTCGAGCCGGCATTTGTTGAACCACAAAACCGACCCGAAGCAATTACTGCTGTCAACGGCGAAGTGTATCGTGCGGCATAGCCTATCGGCTATTTTCCCGAATATACATCTACATTCATACCGATTAATGGCGGCCCAATTATATGTATAACAATCCTAATAGACGTGAGGGATGCCTTTTTACTATTTGCCCAATGACCCTTATATTCTTTCAGCCTTGTAAATGGGACCAATCGTCATCTAACTGAAGCAGAAATAGAAAACTCTTTGGGTAGCAATCTTTGTCGATGTACAGGCTACCGACCTATTTTAGAAGCATTCAAATCGCTTGCCGTCCACCCGAACGTGAATATATTGAAGAAGATAAAAGACATTGAGGATATATCCGAGCAAATATGTCCTAAATCCGGTAAAAAGTGTGGCGGTACTTGCGAGGCGAGCGAGGACTGGTGTTTGGTAAATATGGACACTACGAGTGCTTCGGATTTGCCCAAGAAAATATCTTTAGCTGATGGAAGGTTATGGTACTCGGTCGGAGATATAAGATCTATATTTGCTACTTTAGATCAAATCGGTTATGAATCGTATATGTTAGTTGCTGGCAATACTGGAAGAGGTACGTAACTTTACTAGCTAACTAGTAAAAATAATTTATTTACACTAAACGTTGTCAAATTTGAAAATAATGAACGCCAAGGGCAAGTAATACTAAGTGTACACAAAAGCTTCATACATAGGTATCCACTCAAGGCTCAAGTAGGGGAGACCAGATATGAAAGTAATACGGAATGATCGTAACAATTGAGTTCCTGGCTTAATTTAGTTGGCTGTATCACTAATAAGTATAACCTTAGAACAGGTTAGCTATAGGTAAATAGTATATTTTGATTATTGAAGGAGCAATGCTTTTATTTTGTAAGATTTTGTTAGCTAGATATCAATCAGGGACGGGGAGCCTCGGGCCTCTTTTGGCACAAGACTCCATGTCCCGTGTTTGTTACCGATGTCTATGCGTGCGTTACTTGTGTCCTCGTTGTATCAAACTTTCCTTCAGATAGAAAGGAAGGCAGATAACGGAGATGTATGTGGTAGATAGTATGTGATAATTTAAAAGCCTTTTTGAACTACAAACATTTCCTTTCTTTTAGGGTCTGGTTGCACAAACTGCACGGTGTCTAGATGTAACGCCTTGCATGCGCAAACAATTTGTCAAAAATTGGCACGAACTGTTTGCGCACACATGCGCTCAACACACTACACGAAAAATTTTATTTGCAAAAACCGCTTGGTGCAAACGTTTACGTTCCATTTTCACATACATGCTTAGGTATTTGTGCAAAACAATTTTGTACAAACTAGCGTTTTGTGCAAGCCATTTGTGCGATATACCGTTTTGACAGGTATCAATGTTCTGTGGTTTTGACGTCTTAACGCTTAAGTTTATTTGCACAAACATGAATTTGTACAAATAAGATTGAACGTATTGCCGGGCCTTTTGAGTTGTTCTCAGCAGAGCATGGCAATTATTACCTTTTAATTAATATTTTTAGGTGCCATCCCAATGTTATTTTATCCTAAAGTTCTAATAGACATCAGTAGTGTCAAGGAACTAACTACACATTATATAGACGTGAATTTGGTTATTGGAGCAAACAAGACGTTGACGGATACAATGAATTTGTTTAAAGAACTATGCAAATCTGATGAAAACTTTTGGTATCTGGATATTTTGTACAAAGACTTAGAACACGTAGCGCATATACCAGTTAGAAATGTAAGTATTTTTATGCATTAGAAATAGTATTAACATCTCAGAAGTAAGGTAAAAAATCCTAATATGAAACAATCGCGAAACAATACAAATAACTTCTTGAAACCATACAAACAACTTATTGACTGAAGACGTCGAGTGTAAATTGACGTCACGTTTTTTCCACCAATAGCGTTGCGTTTTGGAAATTCGCGGGGTTTTTGAGGGAATTTTGATTTGAGGGAATTTAAAAACAGCCACTTTTTGATGATTACATTTCATTATAAAATTAACACAAATTAAAAAAAATAAGTACATAATTTTACTTAGGTATGTTTTTGTAACAATAAATTATACAAAATAAAAATGTTTCCCGTTTTGGAGTCAGGCTTTAGACGGAATAGTTTTTTTCTAGTTAGCTGGCTGTGAGATCTCTATCAGGTAATAATTTAAAGTAAAAATTTTGTATACTAGTTGCCGAAGCCCCTTCATTTTTGAACACGAATATAATTTCAGATTGGAACACTCGCTGGAAACTTGGCCTTAAAAAACTCAGACCCAAGTTTTCAATCCCAAATATTTCTGGTATTGGATTGTATTGGCGCTACAGTGACTTTAGGTAAATTAAAATACGTCCTTAGTATTTTAATTTTAATTCTGTTTTTGTGTACTAATGCTATTACAATTTTAGTTAACCATGATATGGTTCAGACTGAAATGACGATGCCAGAATTTTTGACTACGGATTTAACAGGAAGAGTTATGACTCAGATCAAAATACCTCCTTTATCTAGACACCACGAGTTAGTAATTTACCAGGTGAGTAAAAATCTGTATCGATTACTAATCTTACAACAAATTAGAACCTTATTCAGATATGTAATTTTCTTTATAGATTAAACTGAGAGAACAAAATGCCCTACCAGAAGTAAATTTCGCTTTTCTTTTGAAATTCAAACCTCATACAGATCAAATTGAAAAGGCCTCCATCGTATACGGTAATATAAATCCATCATTTACCCATGCATATGACACGGAAAAGTTTTTGGTTGGGCGTAATTTGTTTAATAATGATACATTACAATCGGCTCTACATATATTGGAGCATGAACTTAATCCTGATATCCGACCGCCTTATACGCCGCCTCATGTAAGAAGAAAACTGGCTTTAGGACTATTTTACAAGGTATGTATCGATAAATTTGGATTCCTTTTCTTTGCCTTAAGCTAATCTCTTCTCTTATCTTACTATTAATTAATTGTGAACTAGTTGTGTCTGTATATCGAAGATATTTAAAAAAACTAGCATAGATCAAGTTGCTTAATTAAATTATGCTTCTTTTCATGTATGATTGTTTGGGGTGGATGTAAACTCTTGAGATAGATTTTGATTACTTAATTTAAGTTTAAAAACTTAATATTTATAGCTGAATCCTTCTTTGATTATTAGCCAATAGTTTGATCTGTGTTTTTACCCGACTAAGGAGGAGGGTTATATGTTTGACGCGCATATATGTATGTATCTATGTATACTTTCAATGTTCCAATGTCCGCTCTTAACTCCTCAACGGCTCAACCGATTTTATTAATGATACGTCATTAGATTCATCTCGATGACGATGACGTGAGTGTCACTGGGTACATAAAATTTAAAAAAAATCGTTAAGGTGGATTTTATGCACTTTAATGTGCGGCCTTAGAAAAAGAAAACATTTCGATACCCTCGAGTGAGGTATCAAATTATGGGCCATGAAAAGGCAAGTTAAAAAAATATATATAATTTTTATGTTTAAAACAGTTATGAGTGACAAATCAATGAAAAAACATACAGTTCAAATTAAATCGACCCGCCTACAAGAAGATAAAAACAAGATACCCTTCAAATTTAATATCATGCAGTCGGAGGCACGATGTTAGGTTTAACAGAATTCTTTAGTTTTTTTAGTTTTAAAGTAATTTTTTTCTATATTTATTATAAGTACCTATACTAAAAGTAGTAATAGTTTATAATAAAGTAAAGTACCCAGAGGAAGAACTTTAAAATGCAAGTATCAATTTGTTTTTAGGCTGTTATAAAAATATGCCCTAAAGATATTTTGAACCCTCTCTACAAATCTGGAGCCACTATACCAAGCGATGATAGACCACCAGTTAGCCGAAGCTATCAAGAATATGACACTGACCAAAGAGATTATCCTATAACGCAACCTCTATTGAAAAAGGAAGGAATGATTCAGTGTGCTGGTGAAGCTGCCTATAGTGACGATATTCCTACTATCAAAGTTGAAGTATTTGCTGCGTTCGTTCTTTCTGATATAACTAAAGGTGATATAGAAAGTATTGATAGTTCAATAGTGTTGGTACGTATGCAATATGCATTGAATTTTATGTACATGATATTCTTTTTTATTTTATTTTTTCTAATATTTGTATTTATTCATGATATTATGTCCAGAAAGTCGATGGCGTTATTGCTGTATATACTTCTGCTGATATCCCCGGAGTGAATAGTATAGTTCGAGGAGACTTTCTGCTCTTCTACGAAAACGAGGAGTTGTTGGCTAGTGATAAAGTTATTTATTACAACCAACCAGTAGCTATTGTCGTGGCAAATTCTCAAGTGTTAGCTGATAAAATGGCTACTTTAGTTAAAGTTAAATATAAAAATATATCGAAGAAGCCACTTGTTTTTACTATAGAAGATGCAATACATGCTCCAAAAGAAGAAAATAGACTTGTTCCATATCCTGGTATAACACCTACTGAAAGAGGGGCTAATGTCAGACGAATTATCAAGGGAACATTTAGAAGTCCTCTCCAGTATCATAATATGATGGAATTGCATACATGTGTTACAAAACCTGTTGATGAAGCTTTAGAAGTGGAGTCATCTACGCAATTTATAGACATCACTCAGGCATCTATTGCACAGCTTCTTAAAATGTCTGAAAGTTTGTAAGTAAACACTAACTATTTATAAACTGTAAAACTTCTTAAACAATTTTCACTCTACATAATTGAATGATTTTGAATTTCAGAATAATAGTGAAAACACGTAGATGTGGAGGTGGATTTGGATGTAAAATTTCCAGAAGCAATTTTGCGTCCTGTGCCACAGCTTTAGTTGCAAAAAAACTAAATAGAGCATGTAGAATGTACATGTCAATGCCAAGTATAATGCGCGTTACAGGAAAGCGTCCGGACACTCGACTTGATTATGAGGTTGATATTATAAAAACAAAAATAAATTCCATATTTGTCTAATTTTGGGTCCAAAAAGTATTCAATATTAAATATACAAATTAATATATAATACTTTACTTATTTTTTAAGGTTGGTGTGGACGACAGAGGTGAAATTCAATATATGAATGCCGTATTTTATGTGAACGATGGCCATTCTCGTAATGAAACCCAGGTTACGTACTCTGTGGAGTCGCTTAAAAATTGTTACAATTTTAGGAGATGGAAAGTAGATGCTTTCGGAGCTATGACTGATAATCCTACAAATTGTTTCATGAGGGCACCCGGTGAGTGTGAACTAGTTATATTGGAATTTTAAAAGAAGTATCTATTTAGTTAAATTAAACAATGTTATTTGAATTGTACCATTAAATTGATTTCAGGTGGTTTGGAAGGTATTTCTGGGAGTGAACATATAATGGATCATATAGCAGCAGAATTAAATATAGACCCATTTGAAGTCCGACTGGCAAATTACCGACAAGAAAATAATGATTTGCCAACATTGGTGCCAATGTTTTTAGAGAGAGTTAATTTTTATGAGAGACAAAACCTTGTAAAAGAGTTCAATAGCCAACATAGGTGGAAGAAACGAGGGTTGAAATTAAACAATATGTCATTCTCGACAGCATATATTGGTAATTATGGAGCTTTAGTAAGCGTATATCATGGCGATGGAAGTGTAGTTATTAGTTGTGGAGGAACTGAGATAGGACAAGGAATATTTACTAAGGTGGCACAAGTGGCAGCTGCTCAATTTCGAATACCCGTGGACACGGTTTCAGTTGTACCTTGCTTTAATTTTACTACTCCGAATAATTTTGCAGTAGCTTCTAGTATAACGACGGAATGCTGTGCTTATGCTGTGATAAGATGCTGTGATCAGATAAATACAAGATTGGCTCCATTTAGAGCAACTATGCCAACTGCATCGTGGCGGGAAATTGTTTTTGAAGCTGATAGACAAGGCGTGTTATTACAAGCTAATTATCTTACAAGTCAAAATGATCCACGATTGATTAACTACTCCATATTTGGAATAGCTGTAACTGAGGTAGAGGTAGATATTTTAAGTGGTAGTAAGTGGATTGTCCGAGCTGATGTCTTCGAAGATGCTGGACGTACTATGAATCCAGCATTAGATATTGGTCAGGTAACTAGTGAACTTTTTTTTTTTAAAGAGGACTCCCGCAGTAGGGTGCAAGCCTAGCCAAACACATAAGTCACGTACACAAAGTATACCCAGACTCGAAACAACAATTTGTGGATAACACAAAGTGGTGTCCCGTGTGAGAATCCACGATCGAAGCCACGACCTCTTGCGTAGCAGTCGGACAAACTCCCACCGCGCCACAAAGGCATTCTATAACTATAAACATTTATGTCACATTCCGGATAGGCGGAAAGCTTGTAAACCTTTTAAAATTAAATAAACTTTTTTTTTAAGTTAGACGTACATAAGTCTTCTTTGGTAATATTCGTCGACTATTATAAACAACCCTTGTAGAAGATATAGTATCTACAGATATAATTTACAAACATTTTTTTGTAACATATACAGGGTGGAATTTTGTAATGCCACCTGGAGGGGAAGTACTCTTAATACTTTAGATAGAAAATTTTACTCAAAGGAAACATTTCTTTATTTTTGAAAAGAAAAAAAACGGCATTAAAGATTTTTAAAAATTCGCTTGCCGCACACGGTAATCGAACCGACTAAAATCTGTAAAAGTACCGTGTACTTTTATTGCATTGATTGTTAGGGTCAATAAGGATGAAATCTCTTTAACAAACTTCATAAATTGAATTACATGAAAACAATTAAATTTTAAATTAATTTAATTATGTACAAAAATTTAAACTAACTAATTAATTGCTCGAAATGGGCTCCATTTTCTTGGATACACAAATTTATTCTTCTAACGAATTCATTTCTAGTTACCTTCAATAACGTATTGTGGTGAATGTTATAAATCGTATTCTGAACTTCAACTCTCAACTCGTTTACATTCTCATAAGATTTAGTGTAAATTTGATTTTTTACATATCCCCACAAAAAAAAATCTAAAGGGGTGAGATCTGGTGATCTCGCAGGCCATCTGATTGTGCCGTTTGTACCAATCCAGGTATTAAAATGGTTATTAATGTAGGCAGTAGTGATTCTGCTGTTATGGGCTGGAGCACCATCTTGCTGTAGAATTATTTGGTTTCGCTCTTCCTCGGGGAAACCATTTAACTCGTTTCTTAATAAATCGAGTATTTCTAAATACTTAACAGTGTTTAAGTGACCTTCGTATACATGGACTAACACAACCATATTTGTCATAATTCCGCACCAAACGTTGAAAGAAAATCTTACTTGACTGTTAGTTTCATGAACACGAAGAGGATTCACTCTAGACCAATAGTGATTATTGCGGCGATTGTACATGCCGTTATTGCTGAAGTTGGTTTCGTCAGACCATACAATGTTACTCAAAAAATTAGGGTTACGGTCAATTTCTCTCAGCATGTTTTGACAAAATTGTAGTCGTCTCTCACAATCCCCAGGATGCAATTTTTGTACCAACCGACCCTCACGATAACATCTAAACTTATACTTTTTCAGCACTTTAAGTATGCGAGTGTGGGTTGTTCCAATTACTTCGGCAGCATCTCTGCTTGAAGCTTTCGGAAATGCTTCGAAGTATGTTAAAATATTTAATTCAAAATCAAAGTTGTTTTGTTGAAGAGGGTGCCGTCGCTTTTTGAAACTTCCAGTGTTCTTTAAATTTTCTATCATTCTTTTCAGTACAAATCGAGTTGGTGTCTGACGGTCTCGATATCTCTCTCCATACCACCGCAGAGCACGATTCACATCTTTATTATTTAAAAAATAAGCTTCCATTAAATCAAATTGCTCTTGATAAGCCATTTTTACCGTGAAACAATTATGAAATGATTTGTAAAAACAATCAAATGTGAATAACAGATGAAAATCTATTTTCAAATGTAACATTCCATATTTAAACTACGTCATACACGCAGTTATGTCGCATCTAAGAAAGGAGTCTGCATTACAAACACGTGCAAATTGCAATCGTCTTATCTAAATAGTAATTCGTCATTTCGATGGATAAATGACGTCAATGATAATAATTAATGAATAACATAAGTACACAGATAGATCTTTGAGTAAAAGTGCTTAAACTTGACCCATTGAATTAATAATTTAAGATTTCATTGTTTTCCATTCATTTAACTTCTGAAAATGGAGCTCATTTCGAGCTATTAATTAGTTAGTTTAAATTTTTGAACATAATTAAATTAATTTAAAATTTAATTGTTTTCATGTAATTCAATTTATGAAGTTTGTTAAAGAGATTTCATCCTTATTGACCCTAACAATCAATGCAATAAAAGTACACGGTGCAACTTTTACAGATTTTAGTCGGTTCGATTACCGTGTGCGGCAAGCAAATTTTTAAAAATCTTTAATGCCGTTTTTTTTCTTTTCAAAAATAAAGGAATGTTTCCTTTGAGTAAAATTTTCTATCTAAAGTATTAAGAGTACTTCCCCTCCAGGTGGCATTACAAAATTCCACCCTGTATGTACGACATAGATATGTTTGTAGAAAATATTATATCCCGTATCTTTCCGTATTGGTTAACCATTTTTGTTTAATATGAGTAGGTACTTACTTTGCCTGTTTGTTTTCTATAGGTGGAAGGAGCATTTGTACAATCCTTATCTCTGTGGACAATAGAAAAGCACGTATATGACGAACATACAGGAGAAATATACACAGATCGCACTTGGACATATAAAATTATGGGAGCTAAAGACATACCAAATGATTTTCGTGTATATCTTAGACGAAATAGACCAAATCCTGTCGGTATTTTAGGATCTAAAGGTAAAAGGATATTTACGTCTGTCTGAAATTGTACTTAAATCTATTTGAGTTACACTAGGGGACGTAAGAATTTTAGAATTCTAGTCATGAGGGTTCAAACAGCTGTTTTGTTAAGAGTCTGGTCTGTTTTACATTAACACGTTGAAAGGGTACCTATTTTATTATGCAAAAAGGGTAACTATGGACATAAATACCTTTGTGCTCTCATATAGTATTTTTGTTTCTTTTTTGTAGCTACCGGTGAGCCACCTATATGCTTAGGCTATGCTGTAGTAGAGTCACTCAGACATGCCATACAAGCCTCTCGGAAAGACAGTGGTTGCAAAGAAAATTACCTCTGTTTAAGTAAGTTATTACAAAAATTAAAACTAATTTAAGTTATTACAAAAATTAAATTAAAACTTTGAATACAAAAAATGACTTTATTTCACAAAGGTTAAAAGATTCAGAGTTGGTATAAAAAAATAAATTAAAAATAGTATAAAAAAAGGTTTATTCAAATAAGACGATCGGACAGAAGAAATAATACGTTAAGGTGTTTTAACGTATTATTTCTTCTAGCCGATCGTCTTATTTGAATAATTGTTTTTTTTTATACCCACTCTGAATCTTTTAAGCTTTGTGAAATAAAGTCATTTTATTGTATTCATTATAAAAAACTAAGAGTTAAATTCTTTTGAAAAAGTGTATGGTGTAATATATACTTATAATGTCGCGCCTTTTCAATACTGACTAAAATACAGATATCATTTATTGTAATAATAAATAATAGATACTATTTTATTTTCTTTTTCAGAAGTTCCAGTTGAAATTGAAAGTATAATTGAGGGGGCTGATGTCAAAATAGAAGAGTTTTTACTGTATTAAAATAATGTTTACTGGTAGTATTTGATTGAAAATATGTGTTTAATCAAACTTCTGGTGTGATTCTACGTCTGTGTCTCAACAACAAATTTTGATAAGATTTTAACTGTAATTCTGAAAATATTCTAAAGGTTTTTTAGAAGGAACGAACATAAAACATTCGTATTTTATTTACAGAAAGTGAAACAGGAACAGTGTGAAGCCCGGGCGATTTCCTAGTATTATTTAAATAACCAAGATGCTTGTATGTTTGTTCTCTATGCGTTTCGAAATCATTGATCAGATGATTGATATATTTTTAGGGTGTTCTGGAGACGCTCGCGTGGTTTTCTGGCCCAAAAAGGCTGGTCCGGTTTATTTAATTATTATTTATATCACCAAGATACGTTGAGGTTATTCTATGCTCAATACAAAGTGTGTACTACAGAAAGGTTTAGAAATGGTACCTACCATGGTAGGTAACATATGGAATGACCTTATTATAATGGGTAAATACTTTTGAGTACCTATTCTTTTTATCGAATTTCAACAGCACACAGTGATCAGTATGAAGTTATAAAGTCGGTAGTTCTCATTTGTTCTATGAAATATGACGTTCATAGAAAATTATGTCATTTAATTTTTCATTTTGTAATAAAGAACATCTAACTCTTTTATTTATTAAATTGTTCTATGGAACTAGAATAACACCTTTATTACCTCTTTATTACCGTTTTTATCAAAAAGTTGTCATTATCGATGTCATATAATATGTCATGGAATATTTTAGGAAAATAAATATATGTTATTTTATCCTATGACGACGAGAATTGGGAACTACCTTAAAAAGTTATCAATTAATAAAAAAAATATAAAATATTAAAAATATTCTATTCCGTTCTACCTTTATTGGTGCAAAATGCAATTAAATTATTAAGACACGCATAGTTTTGATTTTACATGATTAAATTGATAAACCTTTTAATTGTTAAATAAACTGTCTGGTTTATACCCTTGAATTAGACGACACCTTTCTGTTACACGGTGTAGAATAACAGTCTGACATTATTATGATAATAAATGAACTATAATAGCATACTGTAAGGGAATTTATAAAATTAATGACATTCTGAATAAAATTATTATACACTTTTAGCTAATCTTTTTTTATTGTTTCTCAGATATTTCTTGACCAAGTTTATGAAAATTTTAGATTAAAATGATTTACAGTACTTCATTTTTTAAGTCTTTTAGTACTAGCTTAGTGCTGTCACTTATTTATTATCTTTCCAAAGGACTTCATGAAGACAGAATCTTAGAGCGCTATCTTGTTACAAATAATAATCTTAAGAACGAGGCTGGGTGTAATAAAGTTATAAATTTCTTTTACCCTGCTTAAACATAATATAGGTATATACGGAGAATGATTCTCTTTGGCGGTCGTAAACCATTGCTTGCATTATGGGTTATTTGATTATGTGGCCCGGTCTCGGCGCCGGTTCAGACATAACCGTCTTTATTGCTTACTTAAATAACTCCTGTAGCCAGCCACCCTTGGCTAATAATTTTCATTTACAATATTTAACACCTAACCTTATCTATACTTATATTATAAAGCTGAAGAGTTTGTTTGAACGCGGTAATATCAGAAACTACTGGTCCGAATTAAAAAAATAATTTTCTGTTAGTTAGCCCATTTATCGAGGAAGGCTAAAGGCTATATAACATCACGCTGTGACCAATAGGAGCGAAGCAGCAATGAAAAATGTTGCAAAAACGGGGGAAATTGACGCATACGAAGTTGCGCGGGTCAGCTGATTCATAATAAATTATCAGATGTTTCAACAGCATTTTAACTAGCTATTGTTTCCTTCTATTCTATTTTCAAAATGAAATGAAAATCAAAGACACACATTCCCTTTATTGGCTAATGCGATTGCATTATTGTGTAGATTGTATAATTCATATTTTTTAAATTGATTTCTTAATTTTTTTTTATAAACTTATGATGACCTACCTACCGACCTTATGATGGCTACTCAGTATTCTTTTCTATTCTACTGACGGTGGAGTGGAGCAAATTGACCGTAAATTGACAAATGAAAAAATCTCGAAATAATCTTGGGTACAATAACATTTAAACTTTCGCGTAGCATGATTATAACTATTTATTATACCTACGGGAATGAAAGCGCATTATTTACCTTAAAATTCGAAACTAGAAGATTCATCGACCTTACGTAGTCTTAACATCGCAGCGACAGTTTGCTTGTGACCACGGCCGGTGCAACCTGGTCGAAACATCAAGCAATTTTAAGGTAAACAAAGCGCGTTAATTCCCGTATAATAAATAGTTATAATCTTGCAACACACTGTCATCGGTCAATGAACGTTCCCTTAAACTTTTAAGATACCGTTAACTCTCATGCAGTCATACGACAGAAATATTTTTATTGTTTGAGTATTTGGGGTCTATGGTGTCTTCATTTTTGGGCACTTTACTTAGAATTTGATCAAATTAGTTATAAGTAGGTACTTTGTTTAATGTGTACGAGAAGATAATTTGACCACACCTTTCTGTTACATTTGGGTCCGTTATAGGTTAGAAACAAGGAAATAAATTACGATAAAGTTAATCATAACTTATTAACGTCAATCCTAAGTAATATTATTGTCTGTCTGTTTTTCACGCTTAAATCGCCGATCCAATTTATATGAAATAAAACTATCTCCCGTGGACGTAGGAGATGGGGAAGTATTCCTGAGTCCCGGGAAAGGAGATGTTTTTAGCACGATAACCGGCATTCACACAGACTTGACTGCGGGTAAAACCCAGTAAGTAGATAAATGTCAAAAGTGGTTTTTGTTTTAAAGGGAAATGAGCAAAAAGTTGTATCGGCGCACGAGTTCGATAACTCTTACTGAAATTATAATGATTTTTCATACCCAAATAAAAAAAAAAGTATTTGCCGGATAAAAGTTAACGAAATATTAATCTTTATGTTGTATTTTGGACGTGATAACGTCTTATAAATCGATGACCGGATGCACGCACGAAAATGTGTCATAATCATGGTCCGTAACGTTCCGCCTTCTGATAGGCTGAAGTATTGTGGCCACTTAAGCTGTCACAGGCATGGTTGCCAAGCAACAGTGAATTGTTTATTACAATGTCATCAGTGTTTTCTTATGACATTATCACGTAAAATTATCGTCCGTAAACCGACTTTACAGACAGCCATTTTTTTTTATTTTAGAATAAGTCATTATGTTTACGTACCTAGTATGTATACTTTTATTAAAACATAACATACTGCCAAACTAAGTGTTAATATTTACCAAATATGTAGCTCTAGGTAAAAACTATTGTAAAACATAGAATTCATGACTGAATTTACTTAGTTACTAAAATAATTAGATAGTGTCAATGTGAAATGTACAGGAATACCAGTTTAACACAGTAGTTTTTACTTTGACCCAACCAACTTTGTACTGATAGTAAGTCCCTTAGTCACTTGGTCATTCCCCTTTATAAAAAAGAAATCTGTTTATTGTTTACTAGTTGACCTGCGCAACTTCGTCTGCGTCAATTTTCCCTGTTTTTGCAACAAATTTTATTGCTGCTCTGCTCCTATTGGTCGTAGCGTGATGTTATATAGCCTATGGCCTTCCTCGATAAATGGGCTAACTAACAATAAAATATTTTATCCATTCCACCTAATAGTTCCTGAGATTATCGCGTTCAAACAAACAAACAAACTCTCCAGCTTTATAATATTAGTATAGATGAGATTGTAACACGTGTCAACGATGTTTAACCTGTATAAGATAATATCCAATCTTCTCACGATAGTCATCAATACATATAATATTTCCTTATTTCCTCTTGACAGCTCTGTCCTTTATACCAAAGTTACGACGCGTAATTATTTCTGCTTTCCAATTATGTTTCTGACGCTACCATAATTTAGTTCCAAAATATCCTTTTCTTTAATCTTAACAAACGTTTGTGTGACTGGCTTATATAACCTTGTTGAATTATATGTCCTATGAGTCACTGTTTAAGGTTGGGTTTGCTTTGATACTGCATGTACTTATTGAATATATGTCGTTACTTTGTTTGGGAGCCAGGAGCCAGGTCAGCGGGCGACATCGACAGGTGTCACGAGCACCGGAACATTATGACATGAATCGTCCAATTTCTTTCAAAATGAATAAAATATATCTGATTTTTTCATTTATTTGTGCTATTTAGGTAACATGAACGCCATGGAAGATGGTATTCTTTTTGAGTCCTTATTAAACAATTTAGAATGAACGTTTAAATTGATACTGTTATTAAGAGGTAAGGTATATTTTTTGTATTTGTACTAACTAATGATTTGAAAAAAACTTGAATGATCATATATACATTTAAAAAATTGTTTAATTTAAAAAAATCTATATTTTTGATCGATGTCAAAATGTTATACTTTTTTCCGTCTAGCCTCTCAGCCCACAAACAAAAACGTGTGTTGATGAACTACGTTTCAAAAATTTTGCGCCAAGCGCAAAATAATACTTATTCTTTATCTGTACGTTTTATACAGAATAACCTAAAAAAAATTGCGATACGTAATTTTAATTTAGTTAGGTACGTAGGTACATTTTGAACTGTCCAGGTAATTCCTCTTCTACTTCTACTAAAATAAACGTAGCACGACGAAGAAAAGCGACGTAAAGTTACATGTACAAAATAATAATAAGAAAAACTCTTCAATGTAACCCAGCTCACATCACATAATAGTTTATGCTGAGCCTACCTCAAGGGTGTATTGTGGCTGTAGAGATAGCGATGTATTTGATTTAAAATGACGCCGTAGGAGACAAAGGCGTGAGGTATCATTTTGCATCAAAGCCCTCGGGGTGACAGTTGGGCCAAAGAGCCAGCGTTGCGGAAAATAGCCTGCTCGGGAACTCACGATACTACGAGAACCAACGCCGCCGGCTACCCTCTAAGTTTCGATTACGTATTTTATTTATGATAAGGGTTACGAGCCGAGAAGACTCATTTTACAGTGCGTTTATATAATAGTAGGATTTATATTGGTCTGCAATAGTGTGTTATAGGATTGGGTCTTGGGAAGTGGCGGTTATTTGATGGTGCTGTTAGGTGGGTTCGGAAATAACCCTTTTTTGTTTTGCCATAGTCCGGTAATGTTGAGGCTATGGGTGGATTTATTTTTAACACTTTTTGCTGAAGGGTAATGCTAATCTATACTTATATTATAAATCTGAAGAGTTTGTTTGTTTAAACGCAATAATCTCAGGAACTACTGGCCCGAATTGAAAAATTATTTTACTGTTGGATAGCCCATTTATTGAGAAAGGTAATATAGTATAAAGTATATAACATCACGTTACGACCAATATATGTGGACCAGCAATGAAAAATGTTTCGATTCACGCAGACGTAGTTGCGCGGGTCGGCTAGTGAATATATACTTTTCACTAAATAATCAGAGTGGTGAGAAAATGTTGTGGTATTTATGTAATTGGTAACGTTAATGATGTATTTTTCGTCACCATACGTACTTTTTAGGGTTCCGTACCTCAAAAGGTAAAAGGGATTGCTTGTGTTTCTGTATGTCCGTCAGTCACAGCCAATTTGCACACGAATCTACTGGACCGATTAAGTTCTTTGATACACGTACGAGTATGTATTTTTGTGATCCAAACACGGCCGCATAACGTAAATAAAAGAATTTGAAACCTGAAAGCCATTTTTGAGGAGCAAACGAGGAAATTAAAATAAAAAGTCTCGCCAACTATATCGTGTAATATAATCAAACAAAAGGGTTTGTTGTAAGGATATCAAATATATATATTTTTTGTCGTTATTTTTAAAGATATTTAGGAAAAACCATGAAAACAGACCATTCCCCCTGCCTTATCTCCGAAGCTACTGGGCCTAATATTTTTGAAAATATATAAAAGATAGTTCCTAAACTATAGATTATAGGAAAACCTATAGCTAGTCTGAACTTTATTATATATTATTATAATTTTAAAATAATAAGTTTAAAATTTATTCAAGGAAAACCATGAAAAAAGACCTTTCCTATACCCCTCTTTATCTCCGAAGCTACTGAGCCTAATATTTTGGAAAAAATGTCAAACATAGGTCTTGATCTATAGATTACAGGAAAGTGACGCAGACTGCTAAGCTAGAGGTTGTGGGTTCGATTCTCATCTAGGATAAGTATATTCTACTATTTAACCCATTGAGGTTGATATATTGAATCCATAGCCAAAATGGCAAAAACGGAACCCTTATAGTTTTGTTATGTCTGTCTGTCTATCCGTATGTCAAAGGCATTTTACTCAAAGATTACTTAATAAATATTGAACAAATTTGTTGAAAGGAGTAGTTGTAGCTTGTAGTAGCCGCTACTTAGTTTAATAACTAAATAATAATAAAAAAATAGCACTCCTTACATGTAACAGAAGCTGAAAATGTTTTTTCATTAAACATTAACTTGTGGTACATCATTCGACAGATCTTTTAAAAACTTACTTTTAACTTTTGAACCGGGTGACCAAAAAATATGAAAAAAATCACAAAGATAGCGCTTAAAAAGTACTTTAAACAAAAATTATTTTTGATATGATCCATCATCGAGTTATTGTTGAAAAACTGTGTTTCTCAACAAAAGGGCTCAAGTGCTATGAACATTATGCTCTTCTGCTGATGCAATTATTCAAGGCTCAGTGTAAGGTTGCGCACCATATACTGTGCATGGTCCGACCTGTTCTTGCCCGGTTTTTATTATAATCACCTAAGTAACATATATAATAACGAAGCATCAGAAAATAAGATAAGTTGTCACCTTTTTTTGGCCACCTTAAAGTGTCTGGCGGAAATTATGGCCGGCGGGAAGTGTCTGGCAACTCTGAATAATATTTTTTTATAGTTTACACTTTTACACTATATAAATGAAAATCAACTGTCAGAAAATAAGATAACTTAGTTCGTCTTTTTCTTACTTTTCTCACCTGGTACCGGTAATCGGCCGTCTATACAACTTTAGCTGTTGAGCTAGCATTGAGTGTACATAAAAACACTACCCAAAGCTCCACTTTTATCTGTCAAAAAATAAAATAGGTCTGGCACGCACGGGATCTTGGAATATAATGACGTGAAACGTCATAATATTTAAAAGAATATTATGACAAGAAAACATTGTAATAAACAAAAATGCCTGTGACCATTTCCTTTCTATAAATTGAATCCATTATCTTTTGAACCGTGTGACCAAAATAAATGCAAAAGTCAAAAAGGAGGGAGAAAAACTGCGTTTCTCAAAAAAATGGCGTGAGTTCCATGAACATACGCTCTTGCCCGGCTTTATATATATAGACTAGCTTTCGCCCGCGGCTCCGCCTGCTTTATGTCGGTTATTAATAAATAAAAAAATAAATAAAAGCTATTGTATGTCCTTCTCCGGGACTCAAACTATCGATGTCTATAAGAGGTTTATACGTGAAAAAGTAACAGACAGACTTTGTCATTACTACTTTGACATGTATAAAATGTAATATCTGTTGCCCGTGGCACCGCCTGCGTGGAAGACGTTACCCCGTTAAGAGTTGATGATCGCTTTCAATCAAAATGCTGAAACACCTGTTTTTTTTTTTTTAGATAACTAGCAATGTGGGATTGTGGTTTCACATTACTCGCAATCCTGTTTACCCCTCCAGCTAAGTTCTATGGCTTGTTTTAGGAGTGGGTTCACGTCGGTAGTATAATGGCCAGGATTCGAACCCACGCCCTCACGATTGCGAGACCGATGCCTTAGCCATTAGGCTACCGCCGCTTCCTGTTCCTTCTGTCCTTACCTGTCTGCATTTACAACCACAAATTGAAATACAAATACAAAATTTCGCAGATCTAACTTTAAAACTGACGGAGTCTCAAATAAATTTCAAACCAATAAATTTTACCCCCTTAGGGGTTGATCTAAGCTTAAAAATGACGGAGTTTCAAATAAACTTGGAACCTTTTTACCTCCGTAGGGGTTGATTTTTCACAAACGCTGAAACACGTGTTTTATTCTTTTAAACTAAAAAGCAAAGACAATTTACAGATATAACTTTTACACTGAAGGAGTCTCATACAAACTTAACTTTACCCCCTTAGGGGATGAATTTCCAAATGTTTTTTATCGGATGCCTACAATATAAAATAATGTTACGTGTCTACGATCAGTGGTTTAGGCTGTGCGTTGATCCATCAGTCAGTCAGTACAAAGAATTTTATATATATATAGAATATGTACGAATATTGAATATGTATTTGACTGCCTCTGTGGCGCGGTGGGAGTGTATCCGACTGCTACGCAAGAGGTCGTGGGTTCGATCCCCACCCAGGATAAAACTTTGTGTGATGAGCACGATGGTTTATTCTGTGTCTGGGTGTTATTCTATCTATAACATGTATGTATTTAGAATTATATAAGTACTAGCTGTGCCCGCGACTTCGTTCGCGTGGAAGTTGGGTTTATATTAAGGTAGTTTATGTTACAATTTAACTTCTGTGTAAAACATATTGGAAACATGCTCCACAATGCTCTGTGGCATCTATGGATATTAGGGCCTAGCTCTAATCAGGCCCCGACCTATGGCAAGGCAAGCCAAGCAAATGCCCAGTGCAGCAAAATGAAGGGCGACAAAGTTTATGGCGCCAGACGGTTAGAAGACAAATTATAATAGTATTTTACCAAAATGATTTGCATCATATCAAATATTACAATTATCGGTTTCGGGTTAAATGAAGCCCGAAACCGCCCAAGTACTCGCGCGAAATAGGGCTAGTGTGAGATAAGTTTTTAAAAAAATATCCTGTTTTTAAAACATTGCATTCCCGTGGTACTGTGATGCGTGTTCAAACAAACAGACAATATTCAAACATTTCTAAAAGATATACTGAATTAGTATATCTTTTAGAAACGTTTAGTTTAAATACTAAACTTATTTCTTTATAATGTCTACATTGGTGAATTAAAAAATAGGTGTGTCAACCTGTCGTAGCCGAGGATAGAACAAAGTGGCGTGCAATTAGAGAGGCCTATGTGGATATAGGCCTCTCTAGCAGTGGACTGCGATAGGCTGATGATGATGATTATGATGAACCTGTCGTTAATTAAGATCATCATAAATACATATCCCTCTACGTAAGAATTTCAGATTTATTTTTTAAATCAATTTACCTGATTCTGTTTCATTTGTATTTAAACGCCATCTATTTTCAAAACTGGATAAGTTTATTTTAATACTTGATGACATTAAATTATACTTAAACTATCATGCATATTAAACGTAGGTAAGCAAGGTATTTAACCTAAAATTATTCACGCGATTAAGACCCGTAATATATATATATTCATAATAGCTGTGCCCGCGACTTCGTTCGCGTGAAAGTCGGGTTTAAATTAAGGTAGTTTAGGTAACGAAATAACTTCTGTGTAAATATGTTGGAAACAGTCCTGTTGACTAAATACTTATTAAATAAAAATCGATCTGTTCTATTATTTTAGATAGTTAGTTTGGTGTGCGGCTTAAGAAGTGGGTTTTCTGTTGTTTTTGTTTTATTCTTTCAACGTTATACATACTTATTACCTAATAATTTTTAATAGAATTTGTACGAAAATGTTGTTACTTCTCATGTGATCGTAAACTTATAAAGCCTAAGTACTTAACTGTGATAGTTTTCTTTATAATTTTAGTGTTTATACTACTACCCTGAATTTTTTCACATACCCAACATCAACCATTTAGCTGGCAGGGGGACACTTGACTCTAACAAAAATGTTCACTATAAAGCCTAATATTATACACAAAGGAATCCTTAAATCTAAAAATAGTCTTCACAAACCCTAAACGCTTTTTAAAAGACCTATCTAATGATACCACAGACGATGGGGTAGGTAGGTGAAAAAAAAGGACATCCCCACTTTACATATAAGAGAGGTACCCTTAAAAAAATAATGATTTTCAAGATTTTGTTCTTTCACTTTATCGGCGTTAGTAATTTATTCATGCTAAAGTTGCAACCTTCTAGCACTAACAGTCTCTGAGCTAAGCTGCGGACGGACGGACATAAGGGAACTATAAGGGTTCTGTTTTGCCATTTTGGCTAAAAATGGGGTGTATTTCATATAGTGTTACAACGCAATACTAATAATAAAACTGCTGTAACACTTTAGTACCTAAGCAAACACAGAGCGTGTCATGTGTGTCATGCCCGCGAAAATGTCAGATATCCCTAAAGGTACGGTTGACAAACAACGACCCCCCTCCTCCCGTCACCCGAACTACTCACACTTGACCGATGTTGAGCCATTCATTATCGTTGAATTGATGAACACTTAATCTCCAACCATAACCCCAAAACATGATGCACCTGTGTGATGCGTGGTCAAACAAACGGACAGACAGACAAACATTTCTAAAAATCATAGCAATATGTTTCTTTTAAAACTTCTTTTACTAAGTATAGAACGTTATTGAATACAACGCCATCTACTTTTAAGAATGTTGCCACTCAGCATCTCAAGCACCTATACCCTAATAAATGTTTTCACAAATATGGAATTATTTGATCACGGTGAACAATTTGATTTCATAGATGGCGCTACATGTTTTTTTTTACGTGTGTAATGTCTTTTTTTTAGACGAACACATTATTTCTGGAAAATGTCGAATACTTTTTAATTATAATGTAATATTGTTTTTCATTTCTACTACGATTAATTAATTACTCTCAGCAGTGCATGCAATACCTATAATTAACTTACCTACGTGCATAATTTACTTGATTTTTAATATAAAAAATAATAACCAAAGTAAATAAGTTACTTACGGTCGAAAAAATAACTAAAACATTGAGAAAAATAATAAAAAAGGATAAAGACAATTTAAAAAAATACAAAAAGAACATAATCTGACATCGGATTCGAGCCCGGGACTTCGTCGCCAAAGTCCGCTAGCAGAGCTTCGAGGCTATACTGTTCGCTGCTTGCCACGTGAAAATAACTGTTCTTATGAAACTTAACAATGTTGTGTTTAGCTCCTTTTAGTTTTAGCGTGAAGTTATGTATTCCATGGGTTACAATTATAGATAATGTCTAATTGTGGAAAATTTTGTGATAAACCATTATGGTGCAACAAAAAATACGTTGCTACTCGTTCCCCATAGACGTTAGCGTAATGATTCATAGTGTAAATTGCCGTGTGGTACCGGCTTAAGAATAGTACCACCCCGTCTCTTCCCGTGGGTGTCGTCAAGGCGACTAAGGGATTTCACACCGGAGGACGGGCAGCAGCGTCCTCTGCGTACTTAAAGTCTTACTGCGATCGCCAACCCGCTCGCCAAGCGTGGCGATTATGGCAATTACCCCCAGAATCTACATACTAGTAGGTTCTACTGGGGAGACACGTGCCCAGCAGTGGGCCATCATATGTGTTGATATGTATGTATTTACTATGAAACTGCAAATTTTCATAAAGATCCGTCTAGTAGTTACTGTTTTATAACGAAAAATAGCTACAGACATTATCCCTTACTGCTTAGCTCCTATGGGAAAAAGCGTGATAATTTATAGCCTAAATGTTAATCTGCATCTATTAGATTGCACGTGCAAAATTTCAACCGAATCTGTACGGTAGTTTTTGCGTGATGCGTGTTCAAACAAACAGACAGACAGACAGACAGACAGACAGACAGACAGACAGACATTTCTAAAAATGCAGCAAAGTGTTTGAATACTCTTTTCGAACATTTCCTAATATTTTTTTTCACTAAGTTCGGCCATGTACAGACACGTGAAATTTACAGTTTTATTATATGTATAGATGTGTAACAGTTGTCTGGTTGCCATAGTACAAGCTCTGCTTAGTTTGGGATCAGATCACGTTGTGTGAGTTGTCCTAAATTATTATTTATTATTATTATTCACATAACACAATTTTCATTGCTTACTTTAAAAAGCTACAAACAAAAATCATTTTCGGAGGAATCCCTCCAACGCGTCGTTGAATATTTTAAAGGTACCTACTCAATACATTATTTTAAATAATGTACCCATTTTGAATGCACTAGCTGTCCCACGCAACTTCGTCGGCGTAAATTTTCCCCGTTTTTGCAACATTTCTAATTGCAGCTCCTATTGGTCGTAGCGTGATGTTATAAAGTCTTATAGCCTTCCTCAATAAATGGGCTATTTAACATTGAAAGATTTTTTCAATTCGGATCAGTAGTTCCTGAGATTACCGCGTTCAAACAAACAAACAAACTCTTCAGCTTTACAATATTAATATAGATATTGTACGGTAAGTACCTGCTTTAGTGAATACTGGCTAAATTTTAACATCACTACTGTTTCAAGCCGTTTATGTTTCTGAAGACTTGAATCCGATTACCAGGCCAAAGGGTAATTGGATTTTACTGTGACAAAGTACTTTTAGTTCGGCAACGGGACAGTGTTCAATAAATGACGTAACATTCGTTTACTGTTCAGTAGAGATTAATAGTGTCATCTGCATTTCATGACTGCATGCCGAGTAAAAATAACAAATATAAAGAAGGAAATAAAAAATACATAATCGAGAGGTTGCTGGTTTGAATCCCATTCTTAATACCACCGACATGACGTGAACTTACTAAAATAGTTCTTTCTATTTAGCTCTAAATTCAAGAGGTACCTACTGATACCGCTTTTCTGTTGTAAGTAATGCTTCATAGCGGGTGACACTTATTTTGTTTTAAAGTGATTATTATGTAAAGTACAAATTTATATATAATAAAAAACCGGATGTCAGGTGTATGTGCAGGTTTTCGAAGCGATAATTTCTAAAAATATTCACTTAATCAAAAAAGTTTATTAAAAACCTTAAAATGTTTTTAAAAGACCGTCGAATGATGGGCCACACATTAGCTCAAACAAAATTGTATGGCGTGCCCCCTCTAAAAATATATTTTTTTATTATTTAGCTGTCAAACTAAGTAGCGGCTACTACAAAACACCTTTTCACCAAATTTTATCATCATATTATCTAATCTTTGAGTAAAATGCCTGTGGCATACGGAACCCTTATAGTTTGTCTGTACAGACAGACAGAAGTACGGACTATAAGGGTTCCGTTTTGGCATTTTGGCTACGGAACCCTAAAAATGAATCCATATTTCCCTTGGTCATGAGATAACTAGAGAACGACTGTACCGATTTAATTGATTCTTTCTACTCTGTAGAAGGTTCTTAGGTAAAAAAAAAGAAAATAAAGCTAAAAAACGGGGCGGTACGAAGTTTGCTGGGACAGCTAGTTTAAAATAAAAGTGCAGTGAAATATCATTACTTTTCTAATCAAATTCAAACCCATATCTAATCGGCGGTCTTCGCTCACGCTTGGGATACTGAACAGAGCTGAGTTGATTCCTTACTAGTATGAGCGTATTGTACTATGGGCTTTAGCGCATTGTGTTTCAAAGGGGTATTTTTAAATTGACACTCAACCTTTCCATAAGATGTTCCTTTACACGACTCTAATTCACCACTTCGGACTTCGGTCCCCGAGCGGAATGACAGCCTCACTCCCTTTCGTCGCTACATCACCCTCACTAATAACAGGACAGGCAACATCAGAATAAAGTGACCTACGGCACATTTGATCAATGTGACGTTTCATAAATTGATAGCTATCATTTTTCACCATGTACGAGTACCTCGCAAACTTTCCTTACTATGTATGTGCCCTTTTAACCACTTGTATTGTTGACCGATGCCCCTTGCCCAAACTAAATCACCTTGCACAAAGTCGTGTTCAACCCCACCTGCAAATTGTTCTTGGCTTTCATGTTATAGTCGACCACATCATGAAGTTTTTAATTTTAAGACCTTACCCTGACTTGTTATACCTATATGGTGTTTATTAACTTTTACCTCATGAAGTTATTCCGAGATATAGAGCAGATTTCCACCTTTCATTACTGCGCCAGTAAGACAACAAAGAAAATGAATACAAATAGATTCAATATTGTGGAGCAAGTAAATACAATTTCCCTAGTCGTTGGTCATTTGCACGGGACGTGCGTGCAGGCACATTTATCTAGATAGACATGATTACCTATTCGTTCTGTCTCACTTGTAACCTGAGACAAACGCAGTAGTCTCACTTTCTGCTGCCAGTACTGGGTTCGAAAATAATCATATCTTTTTTCATCATTAAATTTAATAACAATGTCGTAAACTGATTGAGCTAGTTCCCAACTATCATATCAACCCTTATGATGGCCCACTGCTGGGCACGGGTCTCCCCAGTAGAACCTACTGGTATGTAGATCCTGGGGGTAATTGCCATAATCGCCACGCTTGGCGAGCGGGTTGGCGATCGCAGTAAGGCTTTAAGTACGCAGAGGACGCTGCTGCCCGTCCTCCGGTGTGAAATCCCTTAGTCGCCTTGACGACACCCACGGGAAGAGATGGGGTGGTACTATTCTTAAGCCGGTACCACACGGCATTCCCGGCGGCGGGCGGTTCCCAACTAATCGACTCTTTAAGAAATGTCAAAACGCAGATTTTAGGAGATCTCATACAAATAGTGGTCTATGACTTCACTTTTTTTCTCGTCAAATCACTTCATTTTATGACTTAATCAATGATAATGAGCCGTGTGGTGCCGGCTTAAGAATAGTACCACCCCATCTCTTCCCGTGGGTGTCGTCAAGGCGACTAAGGGATTTCACTCCGGAGGACGGGCAGCAGCGTCCTCTGCGTACTTAAAGCCTTACTGCGATCGCCAACCCGCTCGCCAAGCGTGGCGATTATGGCAATTACCCCCAGGATCTACATACCAGTAGGTTCTACTGGGGAGACCCGTGCCCAGCAGTGGGCCATCATATGGGATGATATGTATGTATGTAATGATAATGACATTTTTATATAAAATACAATTTTATACAAAAAATAATCGGGCCTAAACTGTTGGCAGTTCAAATGTCGGCTTAAGGGAAAGCTAGTCTATTGGATCATGTTACCTAACAACACACTAATTGATAGAACGGGGACTTATTTATTCACGTAAAAGTTTTAGCAAAATTAGTTCAATCACAAATCGTCCGAGAAGATGCAAAGTGTTTTGTTATGAGAATAGGATAATTGACCATTGACGTATAGACTTGGTGAACCGTGCCAATTAAAAACTAAATATTGTCTGCAAAGTGTGGAAGAGAGAAAAAACTCGTGCGGCCTTTTCAAAATAGCGTACTTTGTGGATATTATTGCATGGTTAATACAAAATATTTTAATTTTATAGTAATCAAATACCCAATTTAGCATAAATAATAGAGATGTTGACTGTCAAATCAAATCAGTCTCTTTTTAGGAAATATCAAAACGACAAGCTCTATAGAAATGACTGCCTCTGTGGCGCGGTGGGAGTGTGTCCGACTGCTACGCATGAGGTCGTGGGTTGGATCCCCTCCCAGGATAAAACTTTGTGTGATGAACACGATGGTTTATTCTGTGTCTTGGTGTTATTTATCTATAATATGTATGTATTTAGAAATATATAAGTACGTTTATCAGTTGTCTGGTTTCCATAGTACAAGCTCTGCTTAGTTTGGGATCAGATAGCGTTATGTGAGCTATCCCAAGATATTATTATATTATATTATCATTACCTGATTAGTATAAAATAATTTACTTTTATTGTAGTCAACTACCCATACTGCGATTTTACTGAACAGAATAACCTGCTCAGAATAGGTGTAGTTAATTGCTTAGAATATGTTTTCTGAAAACCCTGCCTTGTGACCGATGACGGCTTTCTACTAACAACGTGAAATATATTTGGCGTCTACGTGTATCCCGCATTTTCGTCAAATTTGTCGTCACAAATAGCTATGTGCGACGGGTAGTAACGAGCCAGTGTCGTCTGCGGGGTGTGGCGTCTACACGAACTAACAATAATTCATTCCACCTGCCTGTCAACAATTTCACCCCGGTAATAAGTTTCTACCTGTTTATTGTGGAATTTCTACTACGACAACTCTGATCTTACTTATTAACATGTACTACATGACTATAATAATCTCTTCGAATTTGTGATAGGCAGGTTATTATCTTTTGGAAGTAGGTGTGTCTTTTGACTGGCCTGTTGGTCCTGATTGCTAAGCCAGAGGTCGTAAAAATATTTAAATGTGTTTATCAGTTGTCTGGTTTCCATAGTATAAGCTCTGCTTAGTTTGGGATCAGATAGCGTTGTGTGAGTTGTCCCAAGATATTATTAACATTAATATTATTTCAGCAAATCAAAGAGTATTTTTGAGCACACTGTTTTCTTGACTCATGAAATTAAAAGTTTTTAAAGTTAGATAAGTTTTGAGACAAGAAAAAACTATACAAGATATTAACAATATGTATTTTACATTTTATAGAAATACTCTCTTTCATTTTCATTTTCAGGCAAAGTTCTATTTGCTTAAACCAACTATTAAACACTTGATCCGAAAGGTCCGAAATTGCGACTTCGTAAGCGGCTACGGTCTCTTCAGCACGCGAAAATAAAATCCTTTTATTTTTTCCTTGATTATCGGAAACAAAAAGAAATCACAGGGAGCTAAATCAGGACGGTGAGTGGGGCAAGGTTTCAACACCGGATTCCTCAAAAACGCCTTAGTTCTGAGGGATGTATGTAACAAAGCGTTGTCGTGAGGCAACATGATTGCCGAAGACCAGTCTTTGTCTCGCCTTGCGCAAACTTTGAAAAACTTTTTGCAATGCTATTGTTGTATACCATTTCGATTTAACAGATCCATGATTTTCCAACATTGTCGTCGACACATGCCCGCTGCGAAAAAAAATAACTGGCCACCATTTTTAGGATTCTGTAGCCAAAATGGCAAAAACGTAACGCTTATAGTTTCGTCCGTACTTCTGTCTGTCTGTCTGTCCGTCCGTATATTACAGGCATTTTACTTAAAGACTACATAATGAATATTAATGAAATTTGGTGAAAAGGTGTCTTATAGTAGCCGCGTTTGACAGCTAAATAATAAAAATAAATATTTTTAGAGGGGGCACTCCATACAATTTTTTTTGAGCAAAAGTGTGGCCCATATTTCCACAGGTCTTTTACAAACATTTTAAGGTTTCGAATAAACTTTTTTGATAGAGTGAATATTTTTAGAAAAAATCGTGCTAAAAGTTGCATAAACTGTGTCCCCTTAACTTTTGTACCGTGTGACCAAAAAATATGAACAAAATTACAACTTAACAAATACTTCAAACTAAAATTATTTTGGACATGATCGGATATACCGTCATTGAGTTACTGCCGAAAAACTGCGTTTCTCAACAAAAGGGCGTGAGTGCCATGAACATAATATATGCTCTTTTGCTGATGCAATTATTCCGGGCTGCCCTACACAGAGCATGGTCCGACATGCTCTTGCCCGAGTTTTTTACCAATGTTACGAGGTCTTGGCAGTATTGTCGGCAACTTTCCTTCTGAAAAGACCCACACTGACGAATGTCTCTTATTTTCCGGATCAAATTAATAAATCCACGTTTTGTGGCCTGTGGTGATTTACAAAACACGTCTTGA
This sequence comes from Herminia tarsipennalis, assembly GCA_945859575.2. Classification (NCBI taxonomy): domain Eukaryota; kingdom Metazoa; phylum Arthropoda; class Insecta; order Lepidoptera; family Erebidae; genus Herminia; species Herminia tarsipennalis. Next base: position 12,033,633 of record OX243836.2, on the reverse strand, counting down.
TATTCCGTTTTCAAACACAGAAACAATTTTTAAAATCGGTCCAGCCGTCTTTGCGTAATCGGTGAACAAACACACAAAAAAAAACATACAGACGAATTGAGAACCTCCTCCTTTTTGAAGTCGGTTGAAAAAAGGTCTATTTTTATATTTATATTATGTGTGCCGTTTTGATCGATGACTTGTTGCCATCTTGTAGCCCATTGCTAAAGATAAAGATAAAGATAAAGATATATTTATTTGTCGTAACATGTGTAGAATCAGGTGTTACAATATAAATGGGACAACATGTTCTGTCTGTTAAGACGTACAAATATAAAATATTACCTACATTTCAATGTAAACATTTTGAGATTTTTAATCAAAAAAACTGACAGGTAGTTTTCACAGTGTTCTTTTGAGGTTAACTTTATGCTTTGTAAACAGTTCTGTAGTGACTAAACTAAACAGGTGGAAACCTGACGAAGCAAGATCTGGGCTATACAGAGGTTGCATCAACACATCCCAGCCAAGCCCTCTCAATTTTTGCTGAGTATGATGCTATATGTGAGTGCGGTCTGGCATTGTCACGATGAAACACCTCGCCCTTCCTGTTCACCAGCTCCGGCTGGTTTTTCTCAATGCCTTCTTTTAACCTCATCAGTTGCTGACAGTAGAGGTCAGAATCGATAGTTTTACCAGGAAGCAAAAGCTATTTTTCTAATACACACAGCATCTCTTTGTTCTGAGTGAGGCCGGGCTTTGGCACGGTCTGTGGGGCTTGTCCATGCTTCGACCACCATCTTTTTCGGACATTCTTATCGTAAGTGACCCATTTTTCATCACCCGTAATCAATCATTTAAGAAATGGGTCGGCATTGTTACGTTTTCAACAAAGAATCGCAAATGGAAACGTATTAAAAATTGCTAGTTACATTCAGTACAGCCAAAGAGGTTTGATTACTAACAATACATGCAAAATACGAAAATACTTTCACCCCTACCTATTATACGGATGCGTTCCATTTTTTAAATTACGACCATCTCAAAACTTATCGAGTGACCTACGTAGAAGAGTGTAGACAGTAAATATAAAAAGTAAGTATAAAATAAAATAAACACTTGCAGATGGTATAGAATAAAATCGTTTTTTTAAACACAATTGTGCTCATAGACATGGAAACATTGAAAAGACGACGACTCGCATAGTTCATATGAGTTCTATATTCCGAGCTTAATTATAACTTGTTTACAACATACCGAGTACGAACAAAGAAAATGTTTGTTATTGTATGTCGATAAATCTTTCAAATGCTTCAAGCCCGTTTATGTAGGTAAATACTCTTGAAAAACAACTCTATTTGGTTCGAATTGTTTTTTTTCTTAAACAATACCGGAAAAGGCGAGTGGAACAATTAAAAATGAAAGTAAATATATTTTTGTTATTTCTTCCTGTATTTTCTTTTGTTTATTTTATACACTTACTGCGATTGATCGAAGTTACTCACTATCGCAGTTATAATGTCAAAAATTCTTTAGTTTTTAAGGAAAATAGAAAATCAAATTGCCATATATGCCTAGCAAAGCAAAGCAAAGTTAAGAAAAAAAAATGAAGGCAATAAAATCTCGAGGCTGCTTTTTAATTTTTAATGATTTTAAACAATTATTTTTGAGATCATCCAGAAGTTAGCAGATTCAGCAGTTCAAATTGGGTTAAAAGTTGCAGCGCTAAGTGCTATCGTAAGCAGTAAGTCTTGTAAACAATTTATCGGTCATGTTTACATGCTTTGATTGTTAATTGGCCTAACAATCAAAGCATGTAAACATGACCGCAAGGCATACCATCGATACAAATATGTACGTACAAAATATATAATAAGTAACCAATTAAAAAACTAATTAGGTACAAGTTCTTTAATATTATATAGGTACCTAAAAGAACAAACAAACGAATTTGAAGAGAAGAGGAATAAAGCAATAATATAAGTCTAAGTAATACAGACGGTGGATTGCAAGGGTGTCAGGCACTAAGCCCCGTAAATTCCGAGTTAATATCGGGGAGTACTCGGCCAGGTGACAATTGCGTCGCCACTCTCAGCTCGTAACCGCATCTTGCCACTACAATATGCACCCTCCGCAGTACAGTTTTAATTGGTTTGCGCCAACCCTTTATGGTGCAAAACAATGATAAATAACGCCTCTACCCCACTTTCACCCCCATTTTTAGGTCAGGTTATAAATTATGTTGGCTTAATGACCGTTTTGTCCCTGGCCAGATATTAAATCACTTCGATAAATTAAAAGCATTATTTCGTCATAATTTTTTTAACACCTTATTTTGATGGATTGGTGTGCTATTTATTTTAATAATGGTAATGATTGCTTTAAAAACTGCTTTAAATATTCGGATTCAAGGGAAATTTGGGCTATTCATGCGGTAGAAGTAGCTCAAAGAGTGGTCCACCGTATATAGTTCCCTTCATGCATCGGCATCTGAATACAGAAAGGCCTAATGACACCGATAGAGCTGTCAATATAGAATCTTTTAAGGCGGTTTTACACATTGGACTAAGGTTGTGGGCCAGCGGGTTGAGCCAATGCTGTAACGTGTGGACACAGTCGCCAAGATCCTTTGAAATGTGCACGAAAACCGACTTTATTCGGTTGGCCGGCCTGTGTTGGCGCTAACTATAAACGTACCGCGGCTCCACGTGCTGGCCCAATGTGTACACCCGCTTTTAGGATCGCAACAGTCTTAAACAGTTTTAGTAATTCCATACAATTACTTAGAAGGAATTTTTCAAGATATTGAAACTATTTTTAAAAGTTTTTATAAAGAAGACAGTTTTAGGAAATAGTGATAAGGTGTCCTTGCAGTATTTGCAATTTTGCATGTTGAACACACATTTTCATGACCTCAGAAAATATCGAAAATTATTTTGACCAAAATGTATCTTTACATTAATAGACATTTCTAGATTAAATTTAGCTTAATTTCAATTTTAATCAATTTATTCTAACCAAATGATACTGTATAATTTAAGTAATGTTGGCCTAATTGATACTTTACGCAACTAATTTTTTTACGATTCTAATTTTATTTTAATAACAAACAATTTATTTACCTCTAGATCCTATTGTAGAAAATATTGAAAATGATTTTGACCAAAATGTATATTTACATTAATAGACATTTCTAGATTCTACTTAGTTTAATTTCAATTTTAATCAATTTATTCTAACCAAATGATACTGTATTATATAGGTAATTTTAGCCTAATTGATACTTTACGCAACTATATTTTTCAGCGATTCTAATTTTATTTCAGTAACAAACAATTTATTTACCTCTTGATCCTATTGTAGAAAATATCGAAAATTATGTTTACCAAAATGTATCTTTACAATAATAAACATTCATTTCTAGATTCAACTTAGTTTAATATTAATTATAAACAATTTATTCTAACCAAATGATACTGGTTATTTTAGGTACCTAATTTTGGCCTAATTGATACTTTGCGCAAGTATAAACAATTTATTTGAACAGCAGTTATAATAAATAGTAGCATATCTATCAATATTGAAACTTCGCATAAATCTTTCAACATTACTGGTACTTAATGGTAGTTTCAGATATTATGCAAAGTTATGTTCTTGCTATGCAAAATAAAGGATGAAATGTATGAATTTTGCCGAGGACAATTTCTCAACGTTTTAGCTGGTTTTAATGCTGAAAAATGAAAGCCATAGCGGTTGCAATATTAATATATTCGTTGAGAACTTTACAGTGGACTAATTACGTACGTCTGTTTATACTAGTGTTTTAATACCTACGTATCTTAAAGTATGACTTTTAAATGTTTTGTTATACATACGCTTTATAGATGTTCATGATTGTATATTATTTACTTTCATTATGTTGTCAACAAATCCTAACATACACGTACAACCATAACAATAAATATTGTATTAACTCTCAACATTTAGGTGTAACTTTAAAAAGTTGACCCTTTGACATAACACAACGTGTAAGTTGAATTTCAGCAGCTGGTAGTGTATAGCGTAGGTATTGCTTCTAATTCTGACAAGATGCTAAACTTCATAACAATAATATGACATACATTTCAGTAACGACTAATATTTGACATGAGTATTACACTTACCGTGGGGCAAAATCTCACTACTGTTTTGGCGTAGATATTTTTAGTTAATGTTATTTAAAGTTTAAAACCTTATCGGATGTTGACTGTTAAGTTAAATCAGTCTCTTTTTATGAAATGTCAAAACGACAAGTTCTATAGAAATGTAGATAGAATAACACCTGTGATGTCATAAGTTCCTATCGTCAAATCATTACTTTTAGCACAGATAATATAATAAAAGCTTGTAAATACAAAAACATGTTACTTTAAAAAAAAACACTTATTTTCAAAGCATTTTAAGACCAAGTTAACCACCTAATTGATAGATGAACGAGTGCTTAATATGGAATTAAATACAAGCACTCAGTATCATATGTATCATACTCAGTATCATATCCTACCTACTCATGATTTTGATCACAATTTGACGCTATCGTTATCGTTGATCGTCCTTATGTAACGAAAAATAACAAATGAATCCAGACACTTTCTCATTATTACAAATAACAATGTAGACAATGGTTTAACATTCAAAAACGAATAAATGTGTCTTGAAAACGTGACTCATTTATTTCAATCAACATTGGTTATTCTAAACGAGTCTGTTTTCCGTTATCAAATAAATTGTATTTTTCGTAAACAAGTACGGGTATTTATATATTTGTCCTTTGTCGCCCTATGAATAATATTCAACTGTAATCAACTTTCATGATTTTATCCACGTGAATCTATCAGAAGCAAATTTATTTATAAAATGGGTTTTTAGGGTTTCGTAGCCGAAATGGCAAAACGGAACTCTTATAGTTTCGCCATGTCCGTCCATCCGTCCATCCGTCTGCAGCTTATCTCAGAGACTGTTATTGCTAGAAGGAACACTAATCTATAAAAAAGTGTAAATTTTTGTTATAGTTAAGCGTTCCTTTACCTGCCAGCTTAATGGTTGAAGTTGCGCATGTGAAAAAAAAATAACGATAGTGGTTTATATAGTGAAATTAAAAGGAAACCTATCACAGGCTTCACAAGTTTACGAGTAACAGCTGATCAAATGAGACGTAACAAAATGTTGGTACAAATTCCATTGAAAATGTTTGTTAAGTAGGTATAACGTTGTAAGTACGTATGAAACAAAAACAACAGAAATACAACTTCTTAAACAGCATTACACGGAACCCCTACACTACATTGTGATATACATTTTTTAAGCATAAAAATCGCTAAAGTAAATAAAAAAATTAAGACATAAGTAAGTAGATAGAAATTGGGGTTTCTGGATCAGAGGAGATCCAGAAACACCCAATTTCAACCATTCAATCATTCTAATATTTCATTCATCCATTCAATAATTCTAGTATTCTAATATTTCAATCATTCATTCAATCATTCTAGTATTCTAATATTTCAATCATCCATTCAATCATTTTAGTACTCTAATATTTCAATCATCCATTCAATTATTCTTGTATTTTAATATTTCAATCATCCATTCAATCATTCTAGTATTCCAATAATTTAATAATTCTAATATTTACTCACTACGTTCGCTGTCGTGTAAAACTGTTCTTGAATGCCCAATATCTAATATAAAAATCTGACATTGATTACCGGATGTTTGAATAGACGGGCTTGTTGTGAACACTCGTTCGCGAAAACGAAACACGAAAATAAGACTTCATAGTTGTTTTAAAGAAACAGTCGTTACATTAAGTATAATAAATTATACTTTGCGACTATGATTCGTATGGTGGTCCTAAAAAGAACCTTTTTTTATGTCTCGCTAAGTCATAAGATACTGCATACATTAAACTAAAATTTAGAACAGATTGTTTCATGTCTCTCCACAATTTTTTCTGTGACCAGGTTGGTTCGAGGACATCTAAATTTTAATTTAAAACAGTAATCTATAAATTGTACTTTGCGACTATGATTCGTATGGTGGTCCTAAAAAGAACCTTTTTTTAAATCACGCTAGGTCATAAGATACTGCATACATTAAACTAAAATTTAGAACAGATTGTTTCATGTCTCTCCACAATTTTTTCTGTGACCAGGTTGGTTCGAGGACATCTAAATTTTAATTTAAAACAGTAATCTATAAATTGTACTTTGCGACTATGATTCGTATGGTGGTCCTAAAAAGGACCTTTTTTTAAATCACGCTAAGTCATAAGATACTGCATACATTAAACTAACATTTAGAACAGATTGTTTCATGTCTCTCCACAATTTTTTCTGTGACCAGGTTGGTTCGAGGACATCTAAATTTTAATTTAAATCAGTAATCTATAAATTATACTTTGCGATTATAATTCGTATGGTGGTCCTAAAAAGAACCTTTTTTTAATTACGCTAAGTCATAAGATACTGCATACATTAAACAAAAAATTTAAACCAGATTGTTTCATGTCTCTCCACAATTTTTTTTGTGACCAGGTTGGTTCGAGGACATCTAAATTTTAATTTTAATCAGTAATCTAAAGTTCAGGACAGATTGTCTCATGTCTCTCCACGTACTTAGGCATTACGTTAACACATATACCCATTACCGTGACCAGATTGGCTCGAGGACACCTGAACTATAAGATACTGTGTGCAGACTCATAACTTCACAAGTAGTTTTTTAAGTTGTTTTATTTTATGTATTTCTGTAAGGTATTTCTTGGTATCTTTGATGCCTGAAATAAATGGTTTATTATAAATTACTATCTCGATTTTAGCTGAAAACCAGAAGCTGGGCAATGGTAGTAAGCCATATATTATATCAGCACGAGACAGTAATGATTGCTAACCAATATGTCTTGGCTTATAAACCAACAGTGAAATAATACCCTGTAATATTTAAAATGGTCGTATTCAATGTAAACCTAAATGATTGACACTACTTTGTATCGGGTACGTATTATACCTCGTACATAAATGACAACTAAGGGTTTCGCATTTACACGTGCCTGCTTAATGCTAAAATTGCGTATTGTACTCTGCTACCTTAATTAGCTACAATATGGGTTTGTCTTATACCTATTGATAGAAAGAAAAAGACGATTTATTTAAATTCGTTTATTATTGATATAAATTAAACAATTTCATTACTTATTAGTTATTAGGTACATATAATATATTCAGTAAATAATAATAATTATTATAGCTTTGTTTCCATATCATCCTGTATTTTAGTTATCAGTTCTCTAGTACTAGTATAAATGTCATCAAATAATATAGTTTTTACAACATGCTGAGCACATATTTCAGCTTCACAATCACATAACAACTCTCTTGATTTCGGGAAACTGTCCGCATCGTAAATTTCTATTTTAATTATTTTCGTTCCTCGGGTGACCGGTTTCTTTATAAATTGATAAAATTGTTCAGTATTTGCTCTCTTTCGAGCAAGACCCAGTGTTTTCTGCCCAGATTTTTGAATAGTTGGTTGATTCTCGGGAATAAAATTGAAGAGATCTTCATTGTCCTGAAAAAAATCGTGCTTAAATTATTTACTATTCAATAGCTATTTGATACAAAATTTGGCATAGATATTTAATTTAATAACCAACGTTCGGATCCTAAGCTTCGCTGTACAATTAAAATAGGTTAAACATAAGTTTCTTTTACTACACACAATCACACAATAAATAATCAAATGCATAATATAAATGTGGTAATATTCTAGTATTTAAATAATTGATAAATAAATTAAATAAATTATTACTTACCGACATTTTGGTGTGAACGCTCTACAGGTCAGGTGCAAATATTCGAATTGAAGAGAAAAATTATAATTTTATCTATTTATACTTAATTGATATTTTTAGTTTTGTTTGTAATAAGGTTCAAAATAGAACGCTTTTATTTCATCTCCCGATTTCCACCATAAATGGTAGATGCAATTGAAACCGCATGACTTCATGTCACCCAACACTTCATTGTTTACTAAAAATATGCATGACTATAATAAATACTACTATGTGTTTGTTCATTGATTTTTTTTCATACAATCCATCGAAATGATTTAACAAGCATAGTCATATCATATTAGTTGTATGTCACACGTGTAACAACAACAAAAATGCTTTAAAAGTGATTGAAGAAACGCTGATCTCGCGATATTTAAGTATCAAACCATCATAGTATTCGCATACTACTAATACATTTAGATTCACCTGCTTTTATTATTATAATGTATTATTTGTGTTGAACTTTAGCAATGGAAGGTACTAACAGAAACATTCATCATCAACATCACTTTTCGGTTCTCTCCATCGGTTTGTCAGGGATGTATACTTAGTGCCTTATATGGGCATAAACAATATGTTTATATTAAGCAGGTACTAAGTATATCCATCAGCATCGAATTCAAGGTGCGGTTATCACATAATAATTATAAATTAACTATGTATAGTCTATGTATATTATGGCCTAAATATGTATAATAACTTCACGTAAGTGTACCCAACATTTTTTAATACTTTACGTATAAAACAAAAAACGAACATGAATATTACAGTTTAATAAATGCTACATATAATTTGCCATTCTTTAAATGGTCGGTTAAATATTAGGGTGAGCACAGACTGACAGCAGTTACTTGTAATGTAACAATGCATAAGTCGTTCTTTTGTACTGATATATTGTTCGTATCTGAACTGTTGCGCTCAGATTGCCATAGTGAGTACCAATCCTTATAAAAGTGCTATGTAGGTAAGTAATATAATATTGATTATAAGCAAATCATATTTGGGTGCAGTGATCTGACACAGGATTTTACCGCCACGTGCCCCTATTCCATATTCGGGATACTATGACGTAGATTTATCACTATTTAAGAGCCTGCCCACCAAAGTTTCGCCACAAAACAATCAACCCAGAGTACCAGTCATCACGGGCTAACGAGCTTACCAGTGTTTACAAGTTTACGTACCTACCAGATCTTCTATATAAAAATGTAAGTGACTTTAATTTATGTATGTCATTTTATATGTAAAAACTTAATATGAATACTATTCAATCATTCCACTATTCAGTGATTCAACTCTTAAAATCAGATGACGTTGTATGAGGTGTCCCAAGATATTATTATTACAATAATTCAACTATTCAATCATTTCAATGATTTTGCTACTCAATGATTAACAAATAATCTCTATAAAGTAACAAAGCGAAACTTAAACTATTCGTCCTTTTTTTACCGTTTATTTATAAAGTTGTCTCTATTTTCAGGTCCAAGCAAATGGCTGATCAGTTGTTCCCGTCTTCAGATGAGTCGGAAGTTAACGTCCCAGTCAAGATTAGCAAAAATAAGCGAAAGATGGCAGAGAAGGCATCAACCAGTCAGCCTTCGGACACTCAGCCAACGGGAACCAAGAAACTGAAGTCGAGAGCGACGGTCTGTGACCTGTTTGGTGCGGATAGCAATGATGGTCAACCTATTTGCAGCGCTGGTAAAAAACCTGCACCTATCTACTCATACATGACGCGTAGGCTAGCTAATGGGTTTTCACGTCAAATAGACGAAGTAAAATCAGGAAATTATTACATAGAACTAAAAATTTATGAAAGCGAGGAAATCGAGCGGGTTCTACCGATCAATCGATGGCGACATTCAATAATTACTATTAAAAATAAAAGTAATACAGAGTCCAAGTCCTGGAAGCATTTAAGCGAATTTGTCAAGGAGACCGGGAATGAATTTAATAATTGTACACCCACTTTTATAAGCTCATACCAGTAAAGTGGTTATATAAGTAGATCTAGAGATAACTGCTATGTATAATCCGTATATTAATCATGAAACTATATCTAACTCTTACCATAAGGCTACTATAAACTATAATAACTACCTATGTATTTTAAATGTAATTTTGTTTAATTAAATGGATATATTATACCATGTATAATTTTTTCTCTTTTCAGTTTTATCCCCCTCTACTGAGTCACCACCAAGTTATATCAATTGTGATAAATGTAAAATTGAGATACCTATACATGAATACAGATATCATAAACGAACTAATATCCATAAATCGAATTGTTTGATAAAGTCTGAGTTTGAACATATTGACATAATAGCTACAGCATTTAAAAACAGAATAATGACTTATCGCTTAAACCCATCCAAAGAAGTCGAGTACCTCCTTCCAGAGGCGTTCTTAGATGGTAAGCGAGACGATGTTTATAAAATAATTGAGTTATCGCTATTGAAACATACATGTATTAAAATGAACTTTGAGCTGTTTGCTTACTTTGTTTTACCTAAATCGGGTGAGCAGCAGTTGAAGTCCTTTAATACAAAATACGAAGTTATATATGAAAGTACTGATTTGAATAACATTTACCTAAATTTAAAAGAGATTTTTAAGATGAAATTAACTGAATTTGAGCATTGTGAATCTGGATGGTCATTCACATCACTAAGTCATTTAGAAATAAATATAAATAAATATTCTCCGATGAGAGGTGGGACTTATATAGATTTACCTGCTGTTATTACAAATACTAAGAGCTGTATAAATATTAATAATAATGATGAATATTGTTTTTTATGGAGCATCTTAGCAGCATTATTTCCTGCAAAAAATAATGTCTGTAGGACAAGCTCTTATCCGCATTTTAGTTCAGTATTTAATATAAAAGGTATGTCATTCCCACCAACCATAAAAGACGTTAAATTGTTTGAAAATAATAATAATCATTTGAGTATTAATATTTATGGATTGAATAAATATCATAAAGTAACTGGTCCTCTTTATGTAACAAGTTTTAAGAAAAATAAACATATTAATTTATTATATTTCGAGAAAGATAATAGAGCTCACTATTGTTTTATAAAAGACCTTTTACGTTTAGTGAGACGTCAAGTTTCCAGCCATAAAGGTCGAATGCATTTGTGTGAAACATGTTTGCAATTTTTTACTAGTCAAATGAAGTACAACTCTCATACATGCTCGAAAATTATAACATTATTACCAGATAAATACAGCACGTTACAATTTAAACATTTTGAGAGACAGCAAAAAATCAATTTTGTTATATACGCTGATTTTGAAAGTATATTGCACAATTTTAATGAAACAAATACCAATAAAAATACTGTAAGAAATAAATTGCACCAACCTTCATGTTTTGCATTTTATATTTGTTGTTCACATGATAACAGCCTAAATAAATTTGTAAGTTATCGAGGAGCCGACTGTGTACAAGTATTTGTTAAGAAATTAATTGAAGAAACAAAGTTAATACATAACATTTTAATAACTGAAAATGCTATGAAACCCCTGACTCCAGAACAAATTAGTAATTACCATAATGCTGACAGATGTCACATTTGTAAAAATCTATTATTTGATGACAAAGTATGTGATCATGATCATATCACATCAGAATATAGAGGTGCTGCTCATTCACAGTGTAATTTAATTTATAAAGTTTGTTCATTCATACCTGTGATATTTCATAATTTATCAGGTTATGATTCCCACATATTTATCAAAGAATTATCAAAATATGATGGTGAAATAAAAATAATTCCAAAAACAAAAGAAAAATATTTATCCATTACAAAAATCCTTAAAACTGATAAATATAAGCCTTTACAAATTAAATTCATAGATTCATTTCAATTTCTTAGCACCAGTCTCGATAATCTAAGTAAAAGTTTAATAGATCGTGATTTTTTAAATTTAAGAATACATTTTCCTGATAGCAAAAAGTTCGAATTAATGCAGCGAAAAGGAATATATCCATATGAATATATAGATTCATGGCAGAAATATGATGAACCACAACTACCTCCGAAACATTATTTTTACAACAGCTTGCAAATGAAACATATCACTGATAGTGAATATGAACATGCCCAAAATATTTGGAATAACTTTAACATTAGTAGTCTTGGCGAATATACTGATTTATACTTAAAGTGTGATGTATTATTATTATGCGATATATTTGAAAATTTTAGAAAAATATGTCTTCAGCATTATAATCTGGATCCTGCATACTATGTAAGTTCACCTGGGTTAAGTTGGGATGCTATGCTGCTTTACACAGGTGTTCAGTTAGAATTGATTCACGATTTAGAAATGTATAATATGATAGAAAAAGGAATACGCGGTGGCTTAGCACAGTGCTCTCACCGATATGCTAAAGCCAATAATATTTATACACCTCATTTTGATGATTCTAAACCGTCAACATTTTTAGTATATCTTGATTGTAATAATCTTTATGGATATGCAATGACGAAAAAGTTACCTATATCAGATTTTAAATTCATGACAAATTCCGAGATAGAAAATTTTTGTCTATCTAATATTTCTGATGATGCTGAGTATGGCTACATTTTAGATGTAGATATCGCATACCCTGATCATTTACATAACATACATAGTGATTTGCCTTTCGCTCCAGAAAAGTTCGTACCCATAGGAGGAAAGACAGAAAAATTGATTGCAAATTTGTATGACAAGTATAACTATGTTATCCATTATGTATATTTGAAAGAATGTATAAAAAATGGACTTGTTTTGAAAAAAATTCATCGTATACTCCAATTTAAACAAGAAAGCTTTTTGAAGAAGTATGTAGACTTAAATACTCAATTAAGACAATCAGCCATAACATCATTTGAAAGAGACTTCTTTAAACTTTTAAATAATTCGATATTTGGAAAAACTATCGAAAATAAACGAAAGCAGGTTGATGTGAAATTGGTGACTAAGTGGAGTGATAACAATAATAGAACAAATAAAAAAATAGGTGCAGAGAAACTGATTACAAAACCAAATTTAAAAAGTATTTGTGTTTTTAGTGAAGATTTTATTGCTGTTACATTGAATCCTGAAAAACTTGTTTTAGATAGACCTATTTATATAGGATTTGCCGTATTGGAATATGCTAAACAACATGTATATAATTTTCACTATGACTTTATAAAAAATAAATATGGTGAAAAAGCTAAATTGTGTTATACCGATACTGACAGTTTGTTATACCTTTTATACACACAAAACTTTTATAAAGATATGAAAGATAATATACTGAAATTCGATAGCAGTAATTTTGATATTAATAATCCTTATTGTTTACCTAAATTAAATGCTAAAATTCCTGGTTTGTTTAAAGATGAATTAGGTGGTGATGTGATAACCGAATTTATTGGCTTGAGGGCAAAATTGTATTGTATTAAGTCAGTAAAAGCACAGATTAACAAAGCCAAAGGTGTGTCAAAGCCTATTACAAAAAACTTGAGAATATCTGACTATAAGAAAGTTTTGTTTAAAAACATTACTTTAAAATCAAAGATGCATATGATAAAATCAAGCAAACATGTACTATATTCGCAAGAAATCAATAAAGTTATTTTAAATAGAATAGACGACAAAAGACTAGTTCAACCAAATCAAATAGACACCACACCTTGGGGTCATTGTGATTTCATTTGTTAAAACAATTGTATTTTATAATGTTTATCGCTATGGTACAATTTGTAAATTGTAGTATGATAAGTTTTGTCGTAAAATTTGTATACCCATGAAATGTATTTAATAAACTAATAAATATATATTTTACTTCTTATGTCTGTCTTTCCAATTGTCTGTTATGTTTATAAATCATATAAATACCCCAACGAATATCATTTCACGATAGATGTAAACACAAACTTGGATAAGTAAGAAGTATCGTTATAGGGAAAACTGACCAAAGACAATACACTGTATTTGAAATATTCATGGTAACAATATTCTAGTGTGGATTGAGTGCCGACCCACAAACTATATAAAATACATGTGAAGATTAAATAAAACTATAAGTATAAGTGAAATGAAGCTGATCAAACAGCCTATAAAATTAAATATCAATAACATACATTTCCATGACTCTATTCGCCAGGTCAGACACAGCCTATTATTGCCAAATACAATTCGCTGTATAATATGTGGTCCATCAAACTGTGGCAAAACTAATGTTATGATAAGTTTGCTATTACATGAAAATGGGCTTAAATTTCAAAATCTCTACCTTTATTCAAAAACTAATTTTCAACCAAAATATTGTTTCTTACGTGAAATAATAAGAAGAGTCCCTATGATTAAGTTTTATGAGTTTAGTCATGATAAAGATGTAATTGCACCAAGTGAAGCTTTAAGCAATTCCGTATTTATTTTTGATGACGTTGCTTGTGAGAATCAAATAAATATTCGCAATTATTTTTGCATGGGTAGACATAAGCAAATCGATTGCTTTTATTTATCACAAACTTATTCGAAAATTCCGAAACAATTGATACGTGACAATGCTAATTTTCTAATAATATTTAAACAAGATGATGTAAACTTGAAGCATATTTACGAAGAACATGTGAGTTCTGACATGTCATGGAATCAATTCAAAAATATTTGTAATACAGTTTGGAGTGAGCCACATAATTTTATTAGTATTAGCAAGGATTCACCATTAAACAATGGAAGATACAGAAAAAATCTGGATATATTTTTTTCATTTTGAATAAAGTTATAAATTGTTGGCATTCATAAATTAAATTCAGTATTACTACTACCTCAGATGGTTTCAGTGTTATAAAATAACATGGAGCAAAATATTAAAATGGAATTAATGAAGTCCGTTGACTCTATAAAACGTAAATTAAAACAAATGAAAAATCAGGAGCACGAAATTAACTTATCTCTTGATAAAATGCTTAAACCTGTTTCGGACCCCCTCAAAACTCTTGTGAATACGAATAGATTTTTAGAAAACATTAATCATGAAAAAGACTTATCACTAAGTTCTGCGGGAATAGAGTCAGACGAAAGTATTGCAGGCTCTTCTACAAGGTGTGACGATTTTTACGATGCTGATATAAATGCAGTGAGCTCTCCTAAAAGTGAAGAGAAAAATGTTTTAGAAATCTCATTAGAAAAAGCAGATATTTATGGTATGTACGATGGTGTAAATGTACCATTTGGAATAAGAACCGAAAACAAAACTTTAATGATGGGTAACTCTGAAGTATCTTTTTCTAAAATTGAGAGTTCTGATAATAATGCAGGTTTAGTTAAGATTACGATTGGAGGCAAAACTTATGACTTTACTCCAGGACTTCAAGAACTGTTACTTCGAAAGAAACCTGATTTAAAGTTAATAACAAACATAGATAAATTTTTATATAAAGATATCTTACTTTGCACAAACGCACATAAAAGAGATTTTAATGTAGGGGGTCAAATAAGAGGCGACAAAGGAGTTAAATATCGAGAAATAATCAAACCATTATTTTCTTTGACCGCAACAGAAAATAATGAGAACAAAATTGGGGGCGCATTACCGAAGCTTAAAAAATATAGAGTGAACACTGACTTGGTATATTGGGACGATCCCAATGAATTGGTTGAGAGATTAAAACTATTAGTAGCTTCAAGAGATGCAGGTAATACAAATCATGATAATGAAATTTTATCGATAATAGAAGAATTAAGAGAAGCTGATATAATTAAGAAATAAATACTGACAACATAAAGCCTTTGATTCAGTATCACAGATACATTCTGCATGAATATTGTGAAATTTGGTATATGTAATAATTTTAATTTTGTAATTGAATGCCTACTTCAGTTAAAAATAAAAGTTACGAATAAAACAGTCGTAAAAAATTTAAACTCAAAAAAGATAATAATTGGAATATAGGGACAGAAAAATTCTAAGCATGAGCAAAGTCGATGTAGTGAATGAAATACATAAAAATGCGAGAGTGAACTTTCCGAGACGAAGCGTTATTATGAAAGATATCGATGACCTATGGCAAGCAGACTTAATTGATATGCAATCTATTTCAAAGGAAAATAAAAAGTATAGATTTATTCTCGCTGTTATTGATACATTTTCGAAATATGCTTGGACATTTCCTTTAAAAAGTAAAAACAAAGAAGATGTATACAAAGCTTTTAAAATTTTGCTAAATAGTGACCGTATTCCTAAGAACTTACAAACTGACAATGGGACAGAGTTTTATAATAATGCATTTCAAAATCTTATGCAAGTTTATAATATTAATCATTATTCAACATTTTCATCGAAAAAAGCATCAATAGTTGAGAGATTCATTAGAACAATAAAATCTAAATTGTACAAAGAGTTTAGTTTAAAAGGTAGTTATAATTGGATAAATAACACCCTAAACGATGTAACCTATAGTTATAACCATACTCACCATCGTACAATTGATGAAATCCCTGCCAATGTGGATGATGTAAATAAAAAAAGAATACTGGAAAGATACGACAGGTTGATAAAAAAAAATACAGTTAAAAGCAAGTTCAAAATGGGTGATTATGTTCGTATAAGTAAATACAAAGGTACATTTGAAAAAGGATACACTCCCAATTGGTCAACAGAAATATTTAAAATCCGATTCAAACGAAATACATCTCCTGTCACCTACTTAATTGAAGATACTCTCAGAGGTCAACCTATTTTAGGAGCATTTTATGAACAAGAACTACAAAAAACAAAGCATCCCAATATATATTTAGTTGAGAAAGTTCTTAAAAGAAAAGGAAATAAAGTTTTCGTCAAGTGGTTGGGATTATCTTCTGTTGAAAATAGCTGGATAGAAAAGTCAAACGTTTTGTAAGAGAAAAATTAACAGTTAATGATTAAAATTGATTCTCATGTATATTTATTAAGTATTTAATCATTAATTATTCATTCTTATTATGTGTGTTGGAGAGAACAGTCTTCTCAATTGGCTTATAAATCATTTACCATTTGAATTACATTTACCTGGATACCAATACTGTGGACCTGGTACAAAATTAATTAAACGACTAGCTCGTGGAGATAAAGGTGTAAATAAATTAGACGAATATTGTAAAGAACACGATATTGCATATAACAAGTCATCAAACCTGAAGGATCGACACAAGGCAGATATCGTTTTGTTCAAAATGGCGAAAAAACGTATAGTTGCCTCTGATGCTAGTGAAGGAGAAAAAATAGCTGCTCATCTAGTGAGCAATGCTATGTTAGCAAAAATTAAAACTGGTGCTGGTTTAAAACCTCGTAGCCACAACCCTTCAAAAAGCAACAATTCTGGAAAACTGCTTAAGAAAAAATTTAAAAATCTCATTACTGTTACGAAAAAACATATGAAAAAGTTAAAACCAAGATGCAAGAAAGCAGCGATAGAATTAGCAATGGCTGCTGTCAGAAATTTAGCAAATGATTCATCCATTCAACTCCCTCGCGTTATTCCTATACCGAAAACTGGTGGAGTATTACCTTTGATTCCTATATTCGCGGGATTATCGGCGGCAGGAGCTTTAGCAGGCGGGGCAGCCGGTATTGCAAAAACGATCAACGAATTCAAGATGGCTAAAAAGTTGTATGAGGAATCGAGGAGACACAATGAAAAAATGGAGGCTCTATGTATTGGAAAGGGGCTACATCTTAAACCTCATAAGGATGGACTTGGTATTTACATATCAAAAGCAAAAAACTAAACTATCGGCTACCCAAACGAGCCTTGAATAACTTAGACATTTTAAAATATGGACAAATGATTCCTTATTTTAGAGGTGTTTTTATGAGAGATGAGCTCCCTAATTACCCTTTAAAAAAAGAATGTGGAATTATTAATTTAGATAGCTCTGAAAATCCGGGCTCGCATTGGGTAGCCTATGCAAAATACAATGACTTTATTGAATATTTTGACAGTTATGGCAATCTTAAGCCCCCAAAAGAATTTATAAAATATTTAGGTACTAAAATAAACTATAATTATGAAAATCTTCAAGGTGATCATCCTTACAATTGCGGACATCTTTGTTTAAACTTCTTAAGACAGTTTTGGTATAGATATCGAATAAAATAAAACGGCACAATCCAAAGTGGTCAGTATATAAGCATGTCTGTAACAGTGACCATCTCTGGAAAAACATCAGAATTAGAATCGTATTTTCAACCACCTCTAATATTGTCTGGGCAATATGAATGCGGGTTGCTATATGTTTCAATAATAAACTCAATAACAAAAGTACATTATAACAAAAATAATGACACTCCGCGGGTAATAAAAATTGAGTGTGATTTAATATACGGATCCTACTCTGACGGATTACCAACACATATTATTCATGAATTTGTATGTAACACTACCACAGGGCATCAATACATAGAAATACCGCAAAGCGTAATTTATTTTCCAGTGAACAAAAATACAATATCTTCTATATTCGTCAAGATTGTTGACCAGTTTGGTTATTGCGTTAACCCTATAGAAAATATTCAACTACGTCTTCATTTAAGAAAAACAATATGATATTATATAATATAAATCCTCCAGTCAATATAAAACGCCTTATTGCTTCTACAACCGCTAAGGTGCATAGACGTAGAAAAAAAGTGAAGAAGTTGACTAAAGCAAATATAGATTTCCTTAAAGCTTTAGGTTTTAAAGTATGAATCTACTACAAATTAATGATTTACCACACTTCGATACTTCAATTGAAAGTTATGAAGTTCATTCTTATAATCCCTACAATAACTGCTTTCGAGAAAATGATGAAATCAGAATCCCCATACACCAGCAAGACATATACGTGCTCCCATCAGCCAGTTCAATTTACATTGAGGGTCAAGCAAAGCTCTTCGGCAAAGACGGAAAACAGATTGAGAAGCCTGTTAAGTTCAGTAATAACCCTATTATGTTCTTGTTTCAAGACATCAGGTACGAAATAAATGGTATTGAAATAGATCGTATCAAAAATTCTGGAATTACGGCAACAATAAAATCATATGTGTCGCTAAACGAAGCGGAAAATAAAATGGCTACCTTGTGGGGTTGGAACTTAAACGGATTTAAAAGTGATGGTTGTTTTAGTGCTGTAATACCGCTAAATAAAATTTTAGGTTTTGCGGAAGATTACAATAAAATTGTGATAAATTGTAAACACGAACTTATATTGAATAGAAGTAACTCTAATATAAACAGCGTTATACTCACTGATGATATAGGACATTTTCAAATGAATATAGAAAGGGTGCAATGGAGGGTACCTCACATAAAAGTGTCAGATCGAGAACGACTGACACTTTTAAAACATTTAGAAAAAGATAAACCTATTCAAATAGCGTTCAGAAATTGGGATTTGTATGAGTACCCTTTACTACCAAAAACGACAAAGCATTCATGGTCAGTTAAAACTGCTTCACAATTGGAAAAACCTAGATATGTTATTTTCGGTTTACAAACGAATAGGAAAAATAATAAATTAAAAGATTCAACACTATTCGATCACTGTGAAGTGACGAACGTAACACTTTTTTTAAATTCGCAATATTATCCATATGAACCTTTAGGTCTAAAATTTTCTGACAACAAATACAGTATATTATATGAAATGTATGCAAAATTTCGTCAGTCGTATTACAACAGTTCGGCGGATCCCTTGCTCGACCTGAAGGCATTTAAAGAAAAGGCTCCCTTGTTTATAATAGATTGTTCAAGGCAAAACGATAGCCTAAAAACAGGTCCGGTAGACGTACGGCTAGAAATTGAATGTTCAGAATCAATACCGGATAACACTGCTGCATATTGTTTGATCATAAACGATCGATTAGTAGAATACAAACCTCTAAGTAACATAGTGCGCAGGTTGTCATGATTGCCATAGTAGACGTTCAAGGCTTTAAAACAGAGGCAAACGAATTTATACTGAAAGAAATTGCTATATGGTGTGATGGAAAACTGCAGGTGCTTTTAATTAAGCCACCATTTCCTTTTTACAATTTAACTAAACAGGAAAGGCGGCAAGTTGCATGGATAGAACGTAACCGAAAAGTATATTGGGGTGAAGGATTTATACCGTATTCAAATTATCAACATTTAGTTTTAGATGTTCTAAAAAATAAATGTATTTACACTAAAGGTTCTGAAAAAGTCTTATGGTTGAAAAAAATTTTAAATAATAATAATAATAGTGTTATTAATTTAGAGGATAAAGGTTGTCCTAATTTGTTAAGTCTATATGATCGATATGCGTCTTCTAGTTTGTATAGTTGTATTTATCACGAATCAATTTGTGCTTTAAAAAATGTACTGTGTTTAAAAAAATGGTGTTTTGTTAATAAACTTTTTTAAATAAATAAAATGTTTTTTCTTATACTTACTTTCCTACCACTCAATATTTATAAATTAGTTGAAAAGGCAATGAAACTTCATAATACAACATCCAGATTCTTCAGTTCCAAAAAATCAAGATAAGAAAAAAGCAGCTGATATTTTTACTTTATGCATTTGATAATTATCAGTTACAAACTGATAATTAATTTCAGTTCTCTACAAGGAGTTGATGTTACAGTTACATCTCATGTTTATCAGTTCTAAAATAAAGATGATTGATCAATGTGTTGACTGAACAGCGGAAAAATTATACTTTGAGCTTTTAATAGATGATTGAAATGATAGAATGATTAAAATATTAGAATACTAGAATGTTTGAATGGTTGAAATTGCGGGTTTCTGGATCTCCTCTGATACAGAAACCCCGATGGATGATTGAAATATTTGAATGACTGAATGGTTGAAGTTGCAGGTTTCCGGATCTCCTCTGATTCAGAAACCCCAATGGATGATTGAAATATTAGAATGATTGAAATTGGGTGTTTCTGGATCTCCTCTGATCCAGAAACCCCAATTTCTATCTACTTAAGTAGGTCTCGTATTTTTAGTTTAAAATACGCCCATGCGATATTGTTTTAACTATACGAAAATATAGTTAGATTCGTGATAAAGGACTGTCGTGGTCTCGACTCTTGTCGATAACTACATCATAGTAACGTAAAACAATGTTTAAATTTGTGTGCAAAATTGCAACGTAAGCATTCATCTCAACTTATATTTTTTGAAGCTGTCAGCTTATTTTTGCACTTGTTATTCTGTTTTATTAAAAGAGTAAATAAACTTCTACTGGCCGGTATAGTAAGCAGCTGGTACTGTTTTTATTTCGCTCCCCATAGTTCAATCTATCCGGATAAGTTTCAGCAATCCTTACTTTGCATAATGACGGTTCGCAACCTTCAGGATGTGCGTCAAAACCGCATTTGCTTGTTTTTTTTTCACTTTCTTATACGTAATGTAATCAGTCTATAAAAAGGTAGGTAATACGATCAATTCTATTACAAACTTCTGTTACTCATAGCTCGAGTAGATTTCCCATAGCAATTGGGTATTTTTTTTGGGAAAATAGTAGCTTTTTTCGTCGCTTTTTTGTCATGAGCTATCTCTTTGTCAAAAAATCACATCAATTCGTTGCTCTCTTGTTGTTTGAACAAATGGTAAACTATCAAAAATATTTTTTTACAAATTTTTTGGCATTGCCATTTTTGTAATATGTATAAGTTTTTAATTGCATAACGCCTCTTTATCCGCCGCGTAGAAGAACACAACTGGGTGCTAACTCATCATTACCTAGATTCTGCAGCCTGTTGAACGACTGTAGTGATTTAGTTGATATCCACTTTGATTGGTCGGTTCCGATCTATTCTGATGAAGTATCTTTCTCAGAAATAATAGAAAATCAAAAAAATAGTTTTAACTCATTTTTAGTTAGTTGTTTAGTTTAAGCTGTTTATTTTCTGTAAATGCTGTATTTACCTATAATTGTTTGTTACATATGGCCTATCTGTTCTTTGCACGTGTATTGTTATAAAATGTAATGGTGTTAACAAATGTTGGTAAATCTATGTAAATAAATAAAATAAAAAATAAAAATGGTGAAGTTAACAAGCTATTGTGAGATATAAAGACTTAGCATAATGAAATAACTGAGCAGATTTATAGTACATAGTTATGACCAGGGTCCTTATTCATGATAATTTTTCCGTTTTCGCGGCAAGCCCGTGCAAATTGGCTTATGCGCGGTGCGCTCAAAGATGTCCGCCGCGAATGCACCGTGATGCATTTCTAAGTGCCGCTCTCTATTTACCATTATGACAAGATTTTGACAGTTCGCACGGGCTTGCCGCGAAAACCGAAAAAAAAAACGTGATTAAGGACCCAGATGGGTGTAGCAACAGAAGAGACCAAACGGTGTATGAATAGTGTTGAAGAAGACTTTGGAAAAATCGGAAAGTTCACCACAGGAGGAAGGTGGCGCATAATCAAGTCCAGTGGAGGAAAATTGTGAAAAAAAAGTGTTGACGGAAGAAGAAGGACCTAAGGACCTTTCCAATTTAATCAGTTTTATTTCCATCCCTTTAAAGTGCATACACAAGTCACCTTAAACTTGCAACACAGGGCTTGTACCATAATGCGGAAGTTGTCTTTAAAAAAAAAAAAAAACTTATACTGTTAAAAATATGCTTAATACGGGCAATACTGACAAGGAGTATCTTCAAATGTTTACCAAATTTATCTCGCGACGAGATTATGTTTCATTTTCGAAATTTTCCTTCGGCGGTTTAAGTGTATTCTTTTATTATCATCCAAGGTAACGTCCAAAATGCTTTTCAGTCTGATTTGAATTTAAAATATTCTGAGAGAACAATGAGCCGCGCATTATTTTCCCTCCGTCGGCTCGACCTCAGTATTTGCATCTATCCATCATGGAGCTATCAAATCCTCCATGATTCTAAACGCCTTTGTTTGTCTCATTGCGACATTTTCTTTTGCACGATACCAAACACTTTATTAAGAAAACAATACAAGAAAACAGTTACTTTATTGGTTTCTATGTAGTTGTAGGTATACCTCAAAACCTCAAAAAAGTAATAAACTAGCAAAACAGACGGCTTAGTGAAAGTAAATCTCAGTATTTATGCTGTTATTCATAGCTCAGAATAAAGTCATAAAATATAAGGACTTTAGTAAGTCTGATCCAATAGTGATAATCCGCTATAAATCTCGCAAATACAGGCTTGCGAGAAAACTATCTCGCCATTAACATTTTTATTTATGCTCTTAGCCTTTGGAATAAACACATAATTTTGCCATAAATCTCACAAAATTACGTCGAATTCATACTTCAATACTTCAAAATATCAGGAAATGTCCAATAATAGGGCCGATTGAGAGCAATTTATCGAAATGTACGAAATCAAGGCTGTGAAAGATCTTATTTCCAAATGACTCCAGACATTTTGATATGATTATGACTGAGATTAAAGTTTGTACTGCAGTGCTCTAAAATTAGCACTCTAAATCACCAATTTCACATCAATTAGCCACAGCAGGGCTACAAAATGATTATGCTAATACACCAGGCAGGCAATTGCTTCCACGTTGTTGCCGCCGCTGTAATTAAAGTTCATCAGGCATTCGCGTCGCGTCTTCAGCTCGCTTGTATATTGCTTTGGCTGCAAACCTACTACTTAAAATAGACCCTCATTATTTCTATTGTGAGACCCCTCAATGGTCATGTCGACTGAGCCCGAAGGGGGGACGGGTGTCTGCCGCTACAATGGATCCTACCTGTTTGCGGTAGCAAGACGCTGCGTTGGCCTAACTACCGTCATAAATTGTACAAGTGGCGAAGCGGTTGGGAGTTTTTCGTAGCAAGTCTTTAGAGAGCACTCAAGGGAACGTTCGAGCGAAGATTTCTTGCGTGAATTTAACCAGCGCTACACGTTTGGGAATTTGCCTGGTGGGATACTAATGTACTAATGCTAATGCATACCTGCATTAGTAGTAGGAGTAGGTACAGCAGACGCAGCGTAGTTAAGTGCCGCATTTGCGGTGCTTGTATGTTATACCTATATGCAATCAGAGTTCTATTAGTGTTGATTGCTCGCATTCAATAGTTTTAATCGAAATAGTTAAATTGAATGTTATGTTTTCACAGAATTAATTCATCTCTAAACTATACGAGTATGTAACATAGGCATACTTATCAATAAAATTGTTGATAGTCTGAAATCATTTTAAAACCTCGTTGCATTACATCAGCTTTTATAAAAGAAAATACATCTATAATAGCCGATTCTTTTAGTTTATTGGTGCAGCATTATGCATTTAATGTGGCGCCAGGAGTGGAGATACAGTCCGGAATATTGTCTCAAGGTAACCGGGACTCATAATGAGACGAGCCCCGTCGGAATACTGGCAGTCACTCCCTGACTCAAGGGAAATTAAGACAGTATTATATAATGTATGTAGGTATCTATAAAAATATTAGATTATGTAAAACATTTTTTATTTAAATATTCTCAAGGTTTGGGAATAAAAGATTACTTGCCGTGATATGCGATGTAGCAGTCGTGATATAATATTGCTGGATGACGGTGTAGGGTTTTTATAATCTTCATTCACAGACGTATTTTGGAAAATGTAAAATTCCTATTTCTAAAACAAAAACAAGATTTAGGTATTATTTAGGGGTACTTACTCAGAGTGGTACTTTAGGGGTACCAAACTGATTAATACTGTTAATACGAAAGTCTAATTAAATATCTAAACCATACACAGGACATTTAAAATATTTATCTGAAACTCTGAAGGAAATATACGGATTCCGATGAAAAGGTACATTTGTCGGCAATAATACCATCTAGTAAATACAAAAACAAAATATAACATCTCCTAAATAAAACGTTGAAATCAAAACTGATAAATTGGCTACGAATGTAACAAAAACATACGAAGTTAATAAATTAGTACTAGGTTTCCGCCCGCGCGGTACAAACTTTGCCATTCCATTTGCCCCCTCGTTGAATTTGAAAAATGCTAAAATGTGAGATTTATTATTAATTGTATCAGGAAGTGAGTAAATTAAATTTCAAGCAGATCCGACCAATTTTTATTTGTTTTACGTGCAAAGCATTTTCCCCTTTCTTTCCATTAGGGATGGAATATTAAAAATCCGCTTTTAGCGGTTATCTATGCCATTATATGAAACTCCATCCAAAATTGATTTTATAGACATTTTATTTTAGAAGAACGGTATGGATTAAGGAGATGCTGTGATATACCTTTTGGTGTCTTTATCATTGTCATTACACTGAGCTGGCAATATTTACGCAAAGACTTCTTCTAATAACTAGAAAAATACATTTTCAGTACACATGCTCAGTTCCGGAACTATTGGTAAGTGGTTTTGGTCTAAATTCTCACATTATGTAATACTACTAATACTACACCCAATGATGTCTTAAATAAAAAAATGTAGATAGGTTACAAGAAGTTACAGATAATAATTGTTTTTAAACTTTCGCGATTTTGATACATATTAGGTATATTTCGGGAATTAATCGCGTGAATTATTTAAAGGTACGAACCTTTAAATAAGCACCGATCGTGGTCACGGGTCGACCCGTGGTCACGATCGGTGCAATTAGATCAAAACGTCGGGTAAATAAAAGGTTACAGATAAGTTTTTAAATATCAGGGTCGCGTCGCCGGCGTCAACAAATGATTTTCTTTCGTGATAATTAAAGCATGCTTTCCTACTTTTGCGACTTTTTTTTAATAGCGTAGCATTGCAATATATGGGTTACCTATGTGTGCATTAGTTGTTTCGAGTTTTTAAAAATCGAATGTTGTTTATATAACTTAACTACCCCTTTACTTAAAATATCGCTTACTTAACTTCAAATATTATTAATTAGAAAGAACGAAAAAAAATGTTACACTTCACACTACTTACACAATAATAATATACACGAGTATAAATAATTACAAAAGAAACGTCTAATTAATTGTAATTAAAAGTAATTGCTATTTGACGCCATAAGTAGGTTGGCGCGGGATATAAAGGACCTAACGTCAGCTATTGTTCCAGTCTATGGACTACAACGCTGATATTCTCGTAGGCGCTTTTTTATTTTTGTTTTGCTGTCGCTGTCACAACAGCAATACTAAATATTAAAATAAAATAAATTACAACAAGTAGGTACAAAAGTACTGTAGACTTACAAAATAGAAAGTAACTCTTTCTTGCAAAAAGTACCGTAGACTTAAAAAATAGAGAGTATCTCTTTCTTGCAAAAAGTACTGTGGACATAAAAAATTGAAAGTAACTTTTTCTTGCAAAAAGTACTATAGACTTAAAAAAAAAGAATGTAACTCTTTAATAATAAATTATATGCATGATTATACATAAATATATGGCAATATGATTTGATTACTATAATTGTTACGACGACTGTCGAGCGGTTACATGGTACTTGGTAACACTCGGCCATCCTGTGTATGCCGTGTCCCACGGCCTGAGCTTTGTACTTCGGTGCTAGATCCGCGTCTCACGGCCTGCGCTCTGCTGTTCTTCAGTGCTGGATCCGCGTCCCACGGCCTGCACTCTGCTGTTCTTCAGCTTTAACCCCCGGGTACCGCGGCCTACGCTTTGCTGTTCTGTAGTACCAGATCCGGACTCCTGAAATGAAAAATTATACAGCAGTAACTTATGTTCTATATATAGAAATGTTTTAGAATTATTACAGGTGTTACTTCATTGTTTGTTTTTATACCTTTTTGCAATTATTTACTGAATAACTATGTCACACAGGTAGAATATATTTTCATATTTCAGACATTTCTCGGAACTCATGAACTGACCATTTTACTAAAGCATCCCATTTGAATGAATCACTGTTTTGATTATATAACAGATTCTACAAATATGGATTTGATCACTTAGCCATCCCTGCTTATATGGACTTGATCACTTAGCCGTCCCTGCTTATATGGACTTGATCACTTAGCCGTCCCTGCTTATATGGACTTGATCACTTAGCCGTCCCTGCTTATATGGACTTGATCACTTAGCCGTCCCTGCTTATATGGACTTGATCACTTAGCCGCTACCCAGTCCCAACCCAAAATGGCGCTAATACCATGGCCGTCACCGTACATCTGTCAAATTGACGTCAAACGTCGGCCGGGAAGGATACGAACGATATATCTTTAGAATTATGTATTAAACCTATTTAAATATATATATATAATTGTTTGTTGATAAATAAGCTATGAGAAAAAATATAACTTTGCACATACCACCTTGTAGAATTTTATCAATTGGAAGTTAAAGGCGCGTCACGTGATTTTTTCTCCTTTTATTTACAAAAAAAATCATAAATAATAATAAAAGCCATTAATTCAAATACTAAATAATTTATACGCAATAATATAAACCACTAAACAATAATCAATCATAAAAACAACCCACCTCATACATTTTTTTTACACCACCAGCCCACTTAAGACCGGCACTTAAGTACCTGATAAGAACGACCCGAAACGTAAACAAAAAAAATATTGTTTACTTTAAACTTCAATTGTAGCGTGCCTCGAGGTTCGAGTGGCTATAAATCTTATCTTAATAGCTTCAGTCGGTCTTTGTTCGTAACATAAACAGTTCCAAGTGCTATAATATTTATTATGTAAACAAACGAGTTCCAGCTAACTCGATATAGCGATAAGAGTCTTGTAATATGATACCAAAATGGAGGGTCTCACACTATTGCGTATTTATCGTAATTTATACAATTTTATTTTGCATGTTAATGTATATTCTTTAATTAAATGTTATTTACTAATTAAAAAATACAAAAATAGAGATGTTTTATACGAAAATATTAGAAAAATCACTGGTATTGCCTCGGCCCCTCGGACCCCCGGGGGTCCCTGAATTTCGTTTTTTTTTTATTTTTAAGTTTACGAAATATCTAATCGGAGTAATTTAAATGAAATGAGTGATAAGTCTAAAGATATGTATGTTATCGGTAATAGTAACAACAGTTTCCAGCCACAAGAATGTTTTTGTTATAAAAACAATAAAACAATACGATTTTTTTTTTTTTTGTTCAAAATGGCGGCCAATTTACGATAAAATGTAAAATTTGTATCCAAATCGTTATTTGAGACGTTGTGTTTGTATTAAAAAGTGTTTATGACTTACCTGTCGATGTTTTTATCACAGTATAACACTAAAACAACACAGTTTCACACTGACTACACCCTTCACAAACAACACAACAACACACAATACCATGTATAAAAGCGCGCCAACGGCAACTAAATACAGACGAAATAAACAGGTTTAATATGAAATTATCGTGTAACTGTGGTATTATTATGCATCTTTATCCAACGATCTAACATTCTGCCAAGTTTGAAAAGGATAGGTGCAGGTTTAGTAGGTTTGTTTGAACTTTAAAATATAGTCGTACTTAGCCATCCCTGATTATATGGACTTGATCACTTAGCCGTCCCTGCTTATATGGATTTCATCACTTAGCCGTCCCTGCTTATATGGACTTGATCACTTAGCCGTCCCTGCTGATATGGACTTGATCACTTAGCCGTCCCTGCTTATATGGACTTGATCACTTGGCCGTCCATATTTATATGCATTGAATCCCAGGTAACCACGTTAATACAGAATTATTCTAATAGGTAAGGTAATAATGACTTACTGTGTATTAATTTAGGCATTTATTATTTATAACTAATTCTAAACTCTTACATCTATAACTTTTACACAGGTAATTATAACGATTAATGAAGAGACATCTGTAACGATCAGTGATAAAGTAATACATTGAATTTTAATTAATACTCGATTGAAGTTTATAATTATAACTATACGAGGTAAACAATTGTTGGCGAGCCAATGAATAAATGAGGCGACCACTAATGATTCTGTATTTTCAACTTTCAAGAAGATCGATCAAATCGTCCCTATCTACTTCTCTGTCACTGCCTGAACTGTCATCTTCGGACATCGTTGGTTTGTATGGCCGTAGAGTTTCGCCCCGTACTACTGCACTAAACTTTCTATACCCTTTCATACCCTTTATACTCGTGATTGTATATCGGTCTAAAGAGGTTTCCGCGTTGCATACTTTATAGGGACCTGTGTATCGCCCGTTTAGTTTTTTAGTAACCCCGGTTACTGCATCTCTAGCTAAACCACCTTTCCAAAGAACTAATTGACCTACAGTATACTTGATACATTTTTTGTGCTTTTTATCAAATTGCCTCTTCATGGTAGTCATGTTTCTATCGATACGGAGCTTGGCAGTTTCTCTATTAGCTCGCAGCTCATTAATTTGAGTTTCAGAGGTTGAGGGCGCGTCTGAAGGGAAGGACGGATATCTGGAGTTTTTATGACCAAACATGAGGTTAAATGGCGAAAAGCCCGTCGTCGCGTTAGAAGTATTGTTGATTCCCCAGACTATATCATCTAACTTATTATCCCATGTACATTCGCTTTCTGACATAGTATTAAGACCATTTAACAATGTGCGATTAACTCGTTCAACTTGGCCATTAGAGCGAGGGCTAGCTATTGCGTTTAATACGTGTTTAAATTGATTTTCTTCCGAAAATTGCTTAAAGTACCTACTCGTAAAAGCTTTGCCTCTATCTGTTATTATTCTAACTGAGTAACCAAACTGCATAATGATTTCTTTTAGCAAACGAATTGTCTCTACCGAGCTACAATTTTTAGCTGGCCTGGCGAATACAAATTTAGTAAAAGCGTCAATTACTACAAGGATATACGCGTTACCCTTACGAGTTTTTGCAAAAGGGCCTAAGTGGTCAGCATGCAATGTATGCATGGGTATAGCAGGTTTGTTAATTGGATATAATTCACCTTCTAATCTACCATGGTTTCCCTTGTTAAATGCACATTGTAGACAAGACTTTACATATTTTCTTATAAATCTTGTCATACTTTCGAACCAGAACTGAGCTTTAATCGAACTTTCACATTTTTCAAAACCCGGATGACCAATTTGATCGTGTAGTTTTTGTAGTAGACCGTATTTGGCTAATTTTGGAATCACAAACCGTTCACCAGCTACAGTTTTCCTATAAAGTATATTATCTTTAACAATGAAATTGGAAGCTAAGTTTGGGTCAGTGTTATTTCGAATTCTAGTAATAATACTTTGTATATCGTCGTCTCCTAACTGTAAGGTTATTAACCAATCGGAATTATCGATCATAAGTACTAAATTAGTCGCAGGATTTCTACTCAGCGCGTTTACATGCCTCATGCTTTCACCTGGCCTATACTCAATCTTAAGATCAAATTCCTGTATTGTGAGCCACCAACGAGCTATACGGGGAATTAAATCGCGTTTTACAAGAGTGGTTCTTAAGGCTGAGCAATCTGTGACAATTTTAACTTTGATCCCCGTTAAATAGATTCTAAAGCGTTTGAGAGATTCAACGACTGCGAGTGTTTCAAGTTCGTAACTATGATAATGTTTCTCTTCGTTGCTGGTCACTCTACTAAAATAAGCGATTGGTTTTAAACTATTATCAGTTTGGTACTGCATAAAAATTCCGCCTAAACCAATTTTGCTGGCGTCAGTGTGCAATTCTGTGCGTGCATCGGGGTTGTAAATGGCTAACAGTGGTTTTTCAATCAAACGCTGCTTAAGGGTTTTAAACGCATTTTCTTGGTCAGAACCCCAGTACCATTTTACATCTTTCTTGGTAAGCAAAGTAAGAGGGCGTGCAATTTGAGCAAAATTTTGAACAAATTTTCTGAAATATGACGTTAAACCTATGAACTGCCTAATCTCGTGTACGTTTCGCGGCTTTTTATAATCTGCAACACATTTTATTTTAGCTTGGCCCGGTTGTATTGTACCAGCTGAAATTTCATGGCCTTAGTAAGTTGCAGTACGCTTTAGAAAAGAACATTTACCAAGATTTAATTTTAAATTTGCCCGTGTTAGTAATTGTAATACCTTTTCCAATAGTACTAAACCTTCCTGAACCGTTGTTGTAGGCAACATGACATCATCTAAATATAGAGCAATATTTTGATCGACTTTACCTAGCGTCATTTGTATTAATCGAGAGATTACAGCTGGGGCATTAGCTAATCCGAAAGGCATTTTCAAAAATTCGTATTGACCAGATGGTGTTACGAACGCAGTCTTAGGTATTGACTCTTCATGAAGACCGACCTGGTAATAGCCCTGAGCGAGGTCAAGGGTCGTGAAAAAGAATTTACCTGACAGCTTATTAACCTGATCTTCGATATGTGGCAAAGGATATCGATCTTTAATAGTAATAGCATTTAATGCCCTATAGTCAACACAGAGCCTATAATCGCCACCCTTTTTCTTTACGAGAACCACGGGGAGTCTATCATTAGAGAGTCAATGTCTGATTATGCTAGATAATCAGACATTGACTCTCTAATGTCTGATTATGCTAGATAATCAGACATTGACTCTCTAATGATACCTGCTTCTAACAAGTCCTTGATTTTACAGTTTACTATTTCATTTTCCTTGTGCGATAATCTATATGACTTATAATAGACGGGGTGGTTATTGGTTGTGCGAATGTGCATTTTAATGAGATCAGTACAACCTAAATCCCTGGTACTTCTAGCAAATGAAGAAGTGTACCTATTCAAAAGTGATAATAATTGTTCGTCTTCGGAATTACTAAGCTGACCTTTCTCAATATCACATAAGTTAATCTGTATACAGCCTGTTTCTGTACAATCAATAGCTAATGTTTTAGAATCACTGTCACACACTGGTATAGTTACTAACTCCGCTCTAGCTACTAGCCTATTTGCTTCCATACAGTGTTTGTTAAAAATGTGTGCTGCTCTTTTCTAATATTATTATAGCAATCAACATAAACTTCTACATATACTTGATTTTGCTTTGGTATTAACACCTTATGTTTTAAATAGACTGGAAACTTTATAATAAAATCAGATGTATGCAAACTTATGTCTGAAAAAAGATCCTGCACCATTTCACTATGAACAAATCGTATACAAGAAGCTGAAGTTACTAAACTTACATTTTTACTATTAATCATAGTTTGACCAATCAGTAAATCAATATCAGATCAACTATTCCGATCAATTGTACATTATCTATAAAGACACTCAAGCAACAAGAACCGAGTGATTTGACACATGTTCCACCAAAACCTTTCATTACAGTCGTGCTGGGCTTTATTTCAAGTTGCAAGTTTTTAGCAGGCGAGATACAAAGTATATTAATTTTACTGCCAGTATCTATAAATGCTCTAAGTGGTCGTCCGTTAACCATCACTGTTTTTTTGTAAATATCAGCATAAATATCATATGTTATATGCAATACTTGACTAACCTTTTGATGTTGGTGCTGGTATCGCGATGTCCCGGCGTTTCCAGCGCCAAACCAGCAGGATGCTGTCGTATGCCCGTTGCGCTGGCAGTTCTAGCAGCGCTGTTGTTGTCTGCAATCCCGTGCTTCGTGACCCGACCGCTTACACATGTAGCATATCTTTGGCTGAAGGCTTGACGATGGACCTGGTGTACCATTGGCGGCACCTCTCCTCCACGTAGATCTCCGCACCGTATATGCTTCTACACGTTTGAAATTTTCTAGCGACGATAGGTAGCCAAAGTATAGATGTTCAGGAGACGTTGGCTCTCAATTCGTGGGGCAGTCCTCTTATTATACACGAGATAGCATCTTCACCAGTGATGTTACATTTTTTTAGTAACGATAATTTCTCGTGATAATACTTCGTCATAGTTTCCTTATCTTCTTTCATTCTTGCCAACATGCGTTCCAACTTGTCCACATAGTCAGTCGTTCGTGGAAAAGCCATTTGCAGCGTCTCCTTCCATTCATCCCATGTTAGGTCGTAGTTTTCGAGATCATCGTACCACTCTCGAGCGGCTCCGCGTAGTCGTAGTTGCATAATAAAGGTTCGATCGGTATGATCCCACCCGTAGACATCTCCTAATTGGTCTATTTTGTGAAGCCAACCGATAACGTTGCTACCGTTATCTTCCGGCCGAAATTTGGGAATAACTTCGGCATCCCGGGGCGCAACGTGTCGTTTCTTGTTCGGATGCAAATCGTTAGAGAAAAAAAAAAACACTATTTTCACCATTCGAGCTACCAGCGAAATATGGTCCCGACATTTGATCCGCCATCCCACTTCTGACAATATTAGCAATATTAGGGACGCACTAGTGGGGTTTTGCACAATCAAACCAATTTTTCACACTCGGACTATATTTGAACAGCGTAACGATTTTAACAAGTTTCAAAAGTATACTAACTTAAAATTATTCTCCTACCGTATTTTATACTTTTCTACCGGTGCATCAAATCAGAAGTTAAATATTGATCAATACATTAATGATATAATAATTAATGAATTAATTAATAGCTAAATTAATAATGAAATATGTGAATGTTTTAATGTAAATATAATGTAGTTTAGTAACAATATAACATGAACAATTACGATAGCCGTTGGGCCTTTACTTAGTACTTTTTAATAATAACATATTTTGATCCAAAATCAATGTAATGTTTCATAGAAAAATGTATAAGGAATTATAAGAATGATTACATGTAAATATAATGCAATTTAGTAACAATATAATATGAATGACGTCATGACGGCCGATAGACCATTACTTAGTACTTGATAATAATTAGGTACATTTTATGATTCTAAATTAATGTTGTAATTCATTTAGCAATTAATAATAAATTATATGCATGATTATACATAAATATATGGCAATATGATTTGATTACTATAATTGTTACGCCGACTGTCGAGCGGTTACATGGTACTTGGTAACACTAGACTTAAAAAATAAAAAGTAACTCTTTCTTGCAAAAACCGGGCAGGAGCATGTCGGATCATGTTCAGTGTAAGGTTTCGGAGCCGTGGTCGTATAAGAAATCCAAATTTGAATCATGGCGCTTACGCCCTTTTGTTGAGAAACGCAGCAATAACTCAATGACGGTATATCCGATCATTTTTGAAATAATTTTAATTTAAAGTACTTTTTAACCAAAAAACTATAAAGCGCCTTTGTAATTTTTTCATATTTTTGGTCACACGGTTCAAAAGATAAGGGGTGGGAGGGACACAATTTATGCAACTTTCGGAGCACTATTTCCAAAAATGTTCACACAATCAAAAAAGTTTATTAGGAACCTTAAAATATCTTTAAAAGACCTGTCGTATGATTTAGTTACCACACGTTTATTTATGCTTAAAAAAATGTTTTTTAGCTTCTGTGACATGTAGGCATTTAGTGTCCCCTAAAAATATTTGTTTTTATTATTCAGCTATCAAACTACAGACAGACGGACATGACGAAACTATAAGTGTTCTGTTTTTGCCATTTTGGCTACGGAAACCTAAAAACGGACTAAAAAGTTAAAGAATGAAGAAGAATAAAAATAAGGTAGGTAAACCTAAACAAAACAATTAAAAATAATATTGTAATAAACTAGAGGAAAATATATAAAATAATACTTATCCATACTAATGTTATAAATGTGAAAGTATCTCTGTATGTCTGTCTATTATCTTTTCACGCTTAAACCACTGAACCGATTTAGATTATTTTTTATGGAGATAGTTTAAGACCCAGGAAAGAATATTGGATAGTTTTTATATATATAAGGGAGCGTTCATAAATTACGCGAGGTGATTTAGGCGAATTTGGCGTGACCCCTCCCCCTGCCTAATCTCACGTAGATTTCACTTCTTCTTCTTCTTTGAGTTTATGGCAATCTAGCCGTTTTAACGGCTAATTTCTGCCAGTGTCAAGTATTTATGCGCTTATTACATGCACAAAGTCTCGTTCATATTCAAATATCACGTATTAAAATCATTTTTCACAAGTTAAACTCGGAGCTGTAAAAATAATGGCCGGTTACTTTGCCGCCATTTTTACAACTCCTCCTAGATTTCACATTTGACTCACTACTGGCCAAGTGTGTGTCGCTCACATAACGGTTGGGTAGCAATGAATGTCAATATCGTTAAAAAATTATGACCAAAAAAAATATTGCTAAATGCTTTCTTGCGAAAAAAAAATACGAAGAGATTTGCCAAGATGAAAATCTTTTTTACCACGTGGGATTTGGTAAGGTTTGGCTCGGCTCTGACTGCCCGAACGCCCTCCCCTCAACCCCTTACGTAATTAATGGACACCTCTTAACCGACAACAGCTAGTTATAAAATAAAAATAAAACATTTACACACACTGAAATATGTATAGTGCAACGAAACACGATCATTCGACGCTTCCGTCTATCAGCGTTGCCAACTCTACGTCTTTTTACAAAAGTCTACGTATTTTAGGATTTTCCAGCCAACCTCAGTCCCAGAATTAAGCGGCGGTAGCCTAATGGCAAAGGCATC
Source organism: Herminia tarsipennalis (assembly GCA_945859575.2). NCBI lineage: Eukaryota > Metazoa > Arthropoda > Insecta > Lepidoptera > Erebidae > Herminia > Herminia tarsipennalis. The sequence continues at coordinate 11,998,368 of OX243836.2, read as the reverse complement.
GGTCTCGCAATCGTGAGGTCGTGGGTTCGAATCCTACCATTGAGCTTAGCTGGAGGGGTTAACAGGATTGCTAGTAATGTGGAACCACAATCCCACATTGCTAGTTATCTTTAAAAAAAAAAAAAATATCATATTTTCTATCAAATTGTACAAATATGTCTCATTTTAAAGCGAATTCATATCTCCCAGTGTCGGGCACCTACTTATCCACTCTGCAAGTATGAGTGGGTACTTAGGTACTTTATCCTATCGATTTTACACCAATTTCATGTGTTTTTACAATTATTTGAATATTATTATTTTAATACATTTTCTCTAAAAGTAAATTGCATCCCAAAACATTTATATAAATAAAGCGTTTCGATTAAAGTATACAAACACTCAATGAGTTCAACAGAATACAAATAAAACTTATATATCTACAAACAATGAAATTCAGCCTCAATGTTAGACTAACAAATCGATGTTACATACAAACGCTATAAAACTAACGTTAGTTTTTGTCGTACAGAACTGTACAAAAAAACAAAAAAAGACAAAAACACATCGATGTTTTGAACATCGGCACAACATCCATCACAGTGATTACGCAGCAAATCGCTGACAATATCGATTACTAAAGAAAAATAATATTTATGACACTTCCCGATCCAAGTTTTTGCATTATTCCCTTGTTTGTTTCCGTTTTTCAACTAGCAATGAGGAAACACATTTCGAAGAATGCGTTAGAAAAGTTGCGCGATAAACGATAATCTTGGTTCATAAAATATATGAAAAAAACCATTGTAACTAAATATACTCATACGAATACTCAAATGCCGTACAGTTTAAAGATGCCGTTTAGGCTAATGCTGTCACTATATGACGAATATTTTTGTGACCATGTCTCAACGTTGAGTATCTGTCACCTCAGTATTCGCCGGTTTAACTTATACAAAACTTATTTAACTTAAAAAATGAGTACATTTGTCATGGTGTGATTTATTTCACTTTATTCCTCGAGGATTTGAATATGTAACTAAATCGGCATGGAGTATATTTTGTACGCTTCGCTTTGGAGGGTTAAGTTGTTATAATAGGTAACCACACCTCAACTCAGTAGTTATACCTAATTTATAAATTATAAATGATAAGTAGGTACTTAATATTTAATTAAGGGTCAATTGTTTAGCGAAATAATCTAATGAATGTTTGGTTTGGTAATTTCATATTTATAAACGTGAATAAATCAAAATACAAAACATGTTAGAAAAATCTACAATATGGTTTATGTTACGCTTTAAAAGTTTATTTTCACAAATAAAATATTAGTTAGAAATTAAAAGAGGGTATGGTATTACTGACAGAAAATGTCAAATCTAAGCATTATTGTTTTTAAACTTTCGCGATTTCTATACATATTATTAATATATGTGTATATATTTATCTAAAATCTAGGTAGATTTTTATTTTCTTAAAGAATTTGTTAGTTTAATCACACTAACAACATAAAACTAGTAGATACCTATATTATAGTTGTACATCTATATTATCGGAGTTTCGAAGAGCTTAAGCCATTACCTGACACCAGCAAGTTTGATGCTTATTGCCCAATAAAACACCTATTGGTCTCCAGTGAGCAGTGATGCGGCACCTTACACGACCTACAGACTTATCGATTAACTTCGAACTGTTTCTCTTATACTTATGCGCCAAAGTGGCGTGAAAATGTGAGTAAGAATATATTTTTATTTTTGCAGTCATTACTGACCTATAGCCACAAAATATCAAGTACAGAAAATAATTGTAACTTTCATAGAATGAGCGCTTGACGCACGACAACGCTCACGGTCACAGCCTTTGACCGCGCCGGTTATCATCATTCCAGGTTGATTTTTCGGGGGAAGGGGGGCGGGGAGAAACAATTAACTAATCACTGATTAAGACGCTGACAACAGCTACTGAACTTCGATGTTTCACTATTTTAGCCACGCCCACTATTTCTCCGATGTCCTAGTGCCATTGATAAAGGACGGTAAAAACAGCGAACTACCAACACAAGGACGCGGTCAATAATAAACAATAAACCAATAGATGGCGCTTTATTTTTTGTTCTATATGAAGAACTAGAAAGAAATTAGACATGGCGATTAAAAAAAAACAATAAATATTTTTTATACGTTTGTATTTTTAATTATTTCAGGAGACTTTATTTGCTATGAACTTCAAAACAATATAAAAGAAAGAAAAATAAAACTCGAAAATATATTAGCAACATTTTAAATATTTTCGCATAATTATAATTTATTTGCTCTCGGATATTTGCCGGAACAAACAGACAGACAAAAAAAAACTGTATTTTTGTTATCAGTAATTATTATGGATATATGTTATCCATAATAATTAATATATATGCATAAAACTGTTATTTTGATAATACAAACAGACTCTTCAATTTTATTTATTTGCACAGATAGTTAATAATATATATTATTTTTTATTAATAATATTATTATTTATTTGACATAAGGTAAATTTAGAGCTGAAGAAAATTCTTCCAAGTTTGAAGTCCTCCGAAAATTGATAACATACCTGCTACAGCACAATAATTGACTGGTAAATAATTTTCGTCACTGGAATCACTTTTAATGATAAATTTTAAATTGCACATCCTACACAAAAGAATGAACTTCGACAAGAATCCATTTATGTTTTCTCCTACCAAATTAATGTGTTTTAAATTACAACCCAAGGGTTTAGGGGTAAGGGCGAGAAATATTCTGAAGATTTAAAAATAAATGCGATAAGTTTATTCGTCGTCCGATGTAATAATACTAATAATATTTATAAGGATTTTTTGTTGTGCAGGGTGACTTGTAGCAGTCTAAAAAAATAATACTTAAAGCTTACCTATGCGTTAGTAACTAAATACTAACTGCCAGATTTCATCTTCGACAACCTGTTCAAAATAATAATATTTACCTCAAGTTTAGGAATATTATCGGTGGATTCAACTGTCTCAGATACCTTTGCCGATACTTCAAACCAGTGATGGAAAAAACCTATGACTCACAATAACATAAGAAGTATAAGAACGATCATGAGGAAGTTTCATATCACTTGGGCATCATCTTTACCTGGTAACATTTTCTAGAGGAATTATAACATCACTTTCTAATGTAACTGCAACAGCCACATTTCCTAATCTGTACAAAATATTTATTACATTTAAACTTAGAAAAACTTTCTTCAGCACTAATCTTACCTATTATGTCTAACTAGCTGTAGACTAACTGTGGACGTAGCCTAAGTTACTCCTTACATCATTAGCTGTCTGACAGTGAGTCCTGTCAATCTCCGTACAGCCGTTTTGGAGATTTGTCGAAACAAACACACAGACAGACAGCCAGATAAAAAAAAACTGTATTTTTGTTTTAAGTACTATGCGTACAGTACTCCCAAATTAATAATGCACATGCAGATCTTCGCTAATTGTCGTATTCCCGGAAACACTCGAATCATGGAATCGTAAGAGCCCTAAACAAGGCATTTGCATTTTGCACCTTGTTTAAAAGAGATAGGAGTCAATATCATGTGTGCACAATCGAAAACAAATCGGGCGTTCGGCAGCTGTCGCCGGTCAGCGAAATGTCTGTCAGTCGTCTTTATATATTGGTAGTGACTGCACGTGTTCTCTATTTGTGGAAATATATAGAGCTGCTATTACACACCCTTCTTGGTAAATATAATTTCAACATTAATTAGCTTATTCAGATTTAAATAGTATATTTTGAAAAAAGGAAAATAAATAACATATTTCACGTTTTTTTAATATTAAAAAAATAAAATACCTACATTAAATACATATTAAGTACTAGAAAAACATTTAAAAAATGAGATTTATTTAAATTAAATAAATAGATAAACATGCATAAAAAATATATACCTAACTCTGCCCATGCCATTTTCTTTCAGACGAATTCTTCCAAAATGGATAAATTTAAACGTGGAAAACCGCTTAATTCACAAGCACGGCAAATGGTATTTAATGTGTACCTTTATTTCTTAAATGAAGCCAATGTTTTCAACAGAGACCATGATGGTTATTTAAAAAAAATTCAAGACCGTGTTACAAAAGCTACAGGAATTTCGCGACGAACTTTGAGTAATATCTTAAACGAAAAAAAACATAATCAATCAAAGAAATTTTCTACACCGAAAAAAGGAAGACCTAAAAGTAGATTTCGGCTGGTACTTGATGATTTCGACTACTGTGTTATTCGTAATATGATATACAATTTTCAATTGACGCTGAAAGAACTCCCAACTGTAAATAATTTAAGAATAAAGTTGATCGAAGCTATTAATTTCAAAGGCTGTGCCGAGACTTTAAGGTTGATCTTGAAAGACATGGGGTTTAGGTTTCTGAAAACTGATAATAACAGACAATTACTTATGGAAAAACATGATATACGCCTAAAAAGGATCAAATATCTCAGAGAAATACAACAGCTGAGGAGTTCTGGTAGAAACATAGTATTTATGGACGAGTCGTATGTGCACACATCACATACTAAGGGTAAAACTTGGCAAGATAGCAACAAAAAAGGTATCAAACAACCCATTTCCAAAGGAGAGCGAATAATTATTGTACACGCAGGCAATGAAAAAGGCTTCGTCCCAGGGGCTCTAATGTTACATAAATGTGTCGACTCAGAAGGTGACTATCATAAAGAAATAAACGCGGAACGTTATCAAACTTGGCTACGCAATCAATTGATTCCCAACTTGCCTCCTAATAGTGTGTTGGTAATAGACAACGCCCCATATCATAATAAGCTGTCTGTGAAACCACCAAACTCAAACACATCTAAACCACAAATGACAGCTTGGTTACAACAACACAACATTCCGCATGACCCAAAGAAACTGAAACCCGATTTGTATAAAATTATACAAAGATACAAAGAAAATTACACAGAATTTGCCATTGACCGTATAATGGAGGAACATGGGCATAAAATTATACGATTGCCACCATATCATCCCGATTTTAACCCTATTGAAAATATTTGGTCCCAAATAAAGCAACACGTGGCCAAGAGAAATATTGCAATGACTGTGACGTCAGTTAAAGATGCTATATTAGAAAAAATCAATAAAATAGGACCAGAAGAATGGAAAAAAGTTTCTGATCATGCGGTTCAATGCGAAGATGAATATAGAAAATTTGAGCCAAGAATCGATAGTTATTCCGATAAACTGATTATTTACACAGGTGATAGCAGTGAGGAAAGTGTAAATGAACAAGAGCATAATGAAACTTCTGATGAATCTGCGATGTCGGGAATAGAGGTCTTCCTCGATTCTGATTAATTTTTTTATAATTGTATTATTTTTCTGGAATGATTAGTGCTGTAAACAAATTTGAACTGAGATTTTGATTATATTTTATGTAAACCTCTATTTGAAAACGTTTTTTTCTCCTTCTAATAAAACCTTATGTTATTTAAACCTTTTCCTCCATAATTACACCAACTTCGGTAAGACACTTGAAAACTAATCACTCCAACAATGATTGTAGCGTTTTCGCTATTTACTTACATGGAATTATCGAATCAAATTTCGTTACAGGTAAATCAAATCTGTTTTAGCACAAAACACATAATATATAAAATTAGGCATAGAGAAATTGCTCTTAACCACTCTATATAAATATCGTCTTTCGACGCTCGGGTAATACGACCGTTGCCGAACAATGACGAAGATTTCCGAAGATTTCTATGCGCATTATTACTTTTGGAGTACTGTACTTTCATAGCATTTAGTAAAAAACTGCTATTTTGACATTAGGAACAGACACTTCAGTATGTATAGATCGCCATATATAGGTAAAAAATACTAAAACCTACACAACTATTTGTATGGAAAGGGCAAGAAACAATGGATAAAGCTACAAGTATTTTAGGAGTATTTTCCTATTAGGCCAGTTCTAAGATAGTCGTAGGTCTATGCAAATGTGATAGTTTATCATTATACTTGTTTGTCACTATCTTTCTAAAATGTAAAGGGGATCCTCTTTGTCCATGTGGCGATTCTTTTTGTGTAATGTGTTAATGTAATATAAATAATAAAATTATTATCTATATTAGTATGTACGAGTAGGTACTTATTACAAACTTATTGGTGAAAAACTTTCCGAAGTTTCACCTGCTTCTGAACTATTCGCCAAACGTCTCTTTTTACTGAAAAGATAAAAGAAAATATTAAAAATAAATACAAAAATTGAACAGCGAACCTAGGTTTCGAACTCGAAACTTGATGTTTTGAACCAACGCAGATACCGCTAGACCAAACAAGCTTCACAGTTGCAGATGAATTTTCGCTATACGTTGTACAAAACAGCTTAGTGTAGCTTTTTGGTTTGGTTACGATTTCACTTCTGTTCGTGCAATATTTTGTCAATATGAAAAATATAATACTTACTTTACTACTTCCATGAGATGTTTTTGTTTGTTGGTATAGAAGCGCTTTTTGCTGGCCTCCGACATTTTTGTTTGTTTCCCAATTATAGTAACAAATATTTTTAAACTTAGAACTAAATATATTTAAATTAACAACTTAGATAGTATAAATTAATAGTATATTTATTAAACTTATATTCTTTACCAATGTCTATAATTTTTCAAACAACAAACAAAATATGAAGTGAATGGATGGCGAGGCAAAGCGACATACGTCCGTCTAGCTGCGCGTCTCTGCGATCACTGTCAGATTGCTCATAAAAGAAAGAGAAGCGCGATCACGCAGCGCTCGTAACTAATTATAAACCATAAAACAATTAATTACTTGAAAATAAGTCGAGTAGTCGAAAATAAAAAACAACCAGATTCTGTATTATAACATGATACGTTATTGTTAATTATTTTACCAACGTAAGTTGTTAAGTAATACAGATATTTTTGTTAGAAGATCATTTTAAGAGGTTAGTTTGTATTTTTTTTTTATCGAGAAAAAAAATCAAATTCGTGTTTTGAATACAACAGGGTTCTTAGAAATATGTTCAAGATTAACATATATTTTTTCTGCCGTCACAAACTACGTAGATTTGGCTAAAAAATTGTTTAGGATAAGCCTATTTGGCTGTTGTCAGCGCCTTAAATATATACCTATGTCCACGGCTGGACATAGGAATCTTCTCATTTTCGCCACAACTTCTGGTCGTCTGTGTCCGTCTTCTTTAGGTCGTTGATTCATCTGGCTGGGGGTCGTCCTACCTTGTGTTTACTGAGTTGCGGTCTTCACTCTAGGACTCGTTTGCTAAGCCATTCAGTAGTTTTTGCGTGAAAGTGCAACAAACATCCATCTATCCATCCATTATTGTTTGTAAACGTTCGCAATTTTTATACATATTAGATACTAGCTTTCGCCCGCGGCTTCGCCCGGGTGGATGTCGGTTATCGCGATAAAAACTATCCTATGTCCTTCCCCGGGTCTCAAACTATCTCCATACCAAATTTCATCTAAATCGGTTCAGCTGTTTGAGCGTGAAAGCGTAACAGACAGACAGACAGACAGAGTTACTTTCACATTTATAATATTAGTATGGATATTTCGGGACCCAGTCGACCCGTGACCACGACCGGTACAATTCGATCGAAACGTCGGGTAAATAAGAGGTACGTAAGTACCTTTATATAATTCACGCGATTAAGTCCCGAAATATATCTAATATAGCCATCCATCCTCAAAATCACCTTTGAATTACTAGGATTTGACCAATTTATCAAACACACTGATTCATAACAATACAGTAAGTTGTTCCTGTAATTTTTAAAGAGTTTTCTAAGCGTTTCTTCGCAGAATTGCTTCGATTTAATAAAATAAAGATGTCTGGTTGTGGTTAATGGTTTGTCAGTAGACTATAGTAGTAACCTTAGCAGTATCAAATATCTAGCCCACATTACATTGTATTTTCTACGTGGTTTTTTCAATGTAGTACCTCGCCTTTATATCAGTGTTTAAACCTAAGGGAGTGGATATATTTGTTAAAGTAAAGAGCTTTGCTTACTGCACTGGGCCATTGAGCTGTGGTTTTGGGAATTCTCCACCTCACTTTGCGCCGCTTACGCTAAACGTCACTTTTATCCTTATAAATGCAGTTTTAAAGTGGGTATCCATAGAACTGTATGCTACATTGCATGATTCGGAAAAGATTTCTGTTGAATGTTTGAGAAAGAAATTTTTCCCATAAGCTTTGAAGAAAAGTTGGACTAATGCTAACTTTGTGATTCACACTCATATACTAAGGCGTTTCCTTTAAAATTTCACGACACATTTAGACTCAGCTTTAAGGTAGGTCCCGACGTATGCTTGAGTTTCACAATAGTTTCCTCACCTGAATTGAAAAAAAGTTTCGACTGGGAGTGAGTGGAGGAGATTTTGTGCAGATAAGAATAATGATTTTGTTTGAGCGAGATTCGCTGGAATCGATAAATTTTCGAGGAAGTGTCTTAAATACGGGTGTTAATTTTTAACGTCAAGGAAACGAAAGTATGGATCGGTTGGACGAAGAAAAATATAAAATGTTAGTCTATCAGTCTTTTGAATAGGCAGTGATTGCTGGTAGCAGATATGCCTAACACATTTCACATATTTATTTTACACTACGGACTGATGTTTAAGACATTAGCTTCAAATGTTTTAGTAGTGACTGTTGCTACCTGCGGCTATAACTGTTTTATCTATACTAATATTATAAAGCGAAAGAGTTTGTTTGTTTGTTTGTTTGTTTAAACGCGCTAATCTCAGGATCTACTGGTCCGATTTGAAAAATTCTTTTTTTGTTGGATTTATCGAGGAAGGCTATAGGCTATATAACATTGCGCCACGACTAATAGAAGCGGAGAAGCGACGAGAAATGTTTTAAAAACGGGGAAAAATTACGCATACGAAGTTGCGCGGGACAGCTAGTCTACTATATTTTCGTTCACCAATTTTAAGCGGGCAGCCTGGATTATGACACGTGACTTTACGTCTCTTAAATAAGGGTTTTTACCCTTGAGCCATCTCTAGTCTATATTAGATATCAAGTTTGTAAACAACGAGTGTAAGCCGATGTTCATAAGGGTTCTCCGCAGCCACTCCCTAATGACATCAAGCGACCTTGTCACATGAAAAAGCATAACATCAAGTAGTTCACTGTCATTTATCATCTATATAATACATCATTTGTCACTCGTCTTCTAAGCTTATTTAAAAAATTCGCAGAATATTTTTTTAGTTTAAAAATGATGAATGGTGAACAATGAAATAATATTTCAGTTACAGCGTAAAACAACATGTAGGTTGTTTTATTTTCGTGCCTAGGTGAATCAAACTTAATATCTCATTTATCAAAACAAGCTTAACTTTTAGAAAAATGAAGTAAATTCACTTTAATTGTTTTTTACCTGTTTCGTTTTTGTCACAGTTACACCGTTTGTTTATAAAATATTTAGCGAGATTATAAAAATGTAGTCGTCAGATTACGAACGAGTTTTTAAATTTACTATGCATAATATGGCTTACGCACGTAAATGCTATTGATTATTTCATTTGTAGGGTCCGTACCTCAAAAGGAAAAATCGGAACAGTCATAGGATAGGTGTTTCAGTCTGTGCGGAATTTCTCCGAATGTAATGAACCGATCGAGTTAAGAATTGGTACGCGTATGTGTTTTTATAACCCAAATAAGGACGCATTTAAATGAATGTGATTCAATGATGTGTTTCACATGACATGTGGCGCATTTTTTAAGTGCAAAGTAAAGTATTAAAAAGAAAAGTTTTGCTAACTGTATCGTATAACATATGAAATTAAAGAACTTATTGTAAAGGTCTCAAATATATATTTTTGATATTTTTAATATAAATAGTTTTAAATTTATTTTACAAAATAGACATAAATTTACCAAATAACCTACTAAGTCTAACATTTTGAATAGAGTAAAAAATATAGTTATATATAACAGGAAAACCTCTATGAGGTTTATGGTCTGAATATAAGGTGATAGATCTGTCAAAATGATTTCGTTAGAGCTCAACGTTAAGGAGCGTCTAAACGGGCCATTTTTTACGGCAATTTGTGGCGGCAATGCTGTGGTCGGCAACATGGCAGTACTCTCCAATATTGATTTAATGGTTGCCGGACGATCGCTGAGCGATCTATTTTCCGCAATATTGCCCGGCCAATTTTGTTGTTGTTTCAGTCGCCCTCTATGTAACAATTGTAGACATATTGACATTACTGGCCGAGCAATTAGTTGCCAATAGTGCCGCCACAAATTGCAATTGTAAAAAGTGGCCCGTTTAGACGCCCCTTTAAAGAGATACATTCCTTTGATGGACAAATTATTTGTACACCTATTTGATCGGAGCTCTCGTTGCATGTGTTCGATTCGCACTGGGCCGTTTTTTTTATTAAATATAAATATAAAGTCCAATTAGCGAAACAAACACGTTAAAACGGTTTCATTAAATTATTACTTTTCGTATCGGCTACTCAGCTAAAAAATGCCGTAAGCCGGCTCACCGTCAAGTGGTCCCATGCGGGGGAAAACCGATCCGCAAGCAGTAAGATAACTGTATTCTGAACCAATAAATTTTACTCCCCTTTTAAAAACCCGCTCGGTAGGAATATCTACTTTTCCCAAGGACTTTTGTACCCTTTTTTCAGCACGTAAATAAAGCTCGATTCGGTTTTATAGTATCACATACATTTCACTTGGACAATACTCGTTAGGTAGTGGAAGTGTGGGGTAGAAATAGCAGTGTTAATATAAAGTTTTCTATCGACTGCGGATAGGTTCGAGTTGACTTATGTTTGTACAGCCTAAGGCCTAAGCTATTACAAGCTCCATCCAGATAGTGATCTGATCAAGGTTGTCCGTCAATCCAACCCGTTACACAGTCAATCTGGATCAAGATCACTGAAGCGTTGATGATAGTGAAAGCAAAATAAAAAAATGATGTTTACATAAAACTTTATAAAATAAAGGTATTCTGAGATAGGAAGACAAAGAAGATCCTAAAAGAGACATTTTTTTATGTACAATTTATAAATTTGAATTCCTATACTTAAACGGAAACTGTAATTTTGAATAACGTAAAACATACAGGCTGTTTGTTTTCCAACGTATTATTATTTACATTGAGAAACAAACAGCTTTTACTTTTTTCCGTTTATATAAAACTTTAACTTTCGAAGTACGTAAGCATCAGCATCAGACTAGCAATCTGAGGTCGCGGGCTCGAATCCTACCGATGTGAACCTACTCCATTTTTTTTGATTCGGCGGGAAAAAATCTTGATGAAGACCCTCACCGTTCGGGCAAGACGATAGAGGTATTGTGAGGTTTGCACCCACAAAAAAACCCACCGTGTATTACTTGTCCCTGGGTACACACCGTGCCTCCACGAAAGGCCGCGGGCGCGTCAGATTACCCGATACGCCCGCCTTCATCCAGGCGGCTTCAGCTTCAGCTAAGGCATCAGGCGCAGATGTTCGCGCCGACGCCGCCAGGTTTGCCGGCGATGGAGCGGATCCTCCTCCTTCTGCGACATGACTTCCTCACAGAAGGATGCGACCACATTCCACGACCCCTCGCTCCGGACCATAGACAGAACCACGGCCGGGAACGGGAGATCACTTCTGAACACTCGACCATTCGGGAAATACCTAGGTTAGCCAGGCGCGCTGCCTCCTCAAAATTCCCACTACTGGCTGTGATGAAGGTGTCATCCGCATAACAGATGAGCCCTATCCCGGGATAACCCGCACCGCAGGGCCCAGTCGTAGCCGATGTTCCAAAAGAGGGGCCATAAGACGGAGCCCAGTGGAACACCGCACGAGACGTCCCTGCGAATTACCTCACCCTCTCGGTCCTCGTACAGGATCCTCCTGCCTTCGAGGTAGTCTGCCATTAGTTACTGCTTCAGGTACGTGGGTACTCCATGATACCGGAGCGCCTTTCTGATGCAGCTAAATAGCAGAGACCCGAAGGCGTTGGCGATATCAAGAGATATCGCCAACATCACTCCTACCCATTATACTACCGATGTGAAACCACACATAACACAACCCATTGAGCTTAGCTGGAGGGGTAATAGGGTTGCTAGTAATGTGGCACTCACAATTCCACATTGTTAGTTCGCAGGCACCTGACGGCCACGATACCTCGGCCTATCACCAGGCGGAATGTGACGGGCCGTGACATTTTTTCGTGCGTGCACCCGGTCATCGATTTATTAGACGTTATTATGTCAAAAAAATCGTAGATGTATTTATTGATTAAAAGAGTATCTTTATAATTTAACTATAAAATAAAAAAAAATCTAATTTATTATATTCTTATACACATTTTATACATTTTCATTTAAATATACCTTAAATAAGCAAATATTTTCGTTTAATTTACAATAGCTTGACAAAGCAGTCATGACAGTCTCCCGCGTTTCGCACTCAATACTCGACTGCAGACGACATTGAACGATTTACGAATACCCAAGTGATTAATATGGCTTCCATTGATCGCTGGGGAAAAATAATACTCGGCACACCCCGCCGATAACAGCATATTATCTCTATTACTTATCATTATTTTCTGTTTAACCACTGATTTTGTGGATTCTGTGTGAATATCAAGTAGGTAAATTTACACTAAGGTGTGTATAACATGTCTTGCTTGACTGGCTGAGCTAAGAAACAACTATTCATAGTCAAAGAATACTGGTCGGGATGAATTTAAACTCTGTTGTCAGTTAAGCTTAATTTGCAACAGACAAGTATACTGTCTGGTGTCTGTCTTAATATTAAAGTGGCCTAATTAAAAAAAAACAGTTTTTTGGCAAATGGCAAAAAACGTTCTATATTCGCGGCTTCGCATGTATATTTAAACAGGATAATATTTTGAAACTGACGAACATTTTCATTGCGCGGCTTTACGTCTGAAGTTTACCTTTTGTACTCTCGGTTTTTGTGTAGATGAGTTATTAGGTGGGTGTCATGTTCGGCTTTAGTCATGTCATAGGTCATATTTACCCAAACCCTACTATGTCGGACAAAACATATAGCCCTAGTATATATCTAATATGTACGAAATGTGTAGATTTCAGTCTTTATTTGTCTGCAGAGACGAGACTTTACACTAATGGCGGCGCTGAGAGTTTTATGACTTGTTAGGATGATAATAACATTAGCATAATGTCTGTTTTCTTTTTCAAGCTTATTTTAGGCGTATGTAAAAAATAGAATGGGATCTTAAATACGTTGTTAGTATTGATTATTCAACTTCTCGCCACTTTTTTTTGACTCGATATGCTAAAAATATAAGTAGTAGAAATAGTTAAAACTCGTTAAAACCTTTTGAGTAAAATCTTTGGAAGTATATTTTTTTATTGAAACCATAAATCTGTACTAAAATTGTAAAGCTGAAGAGTTTGTTTGTTCGTTTGAATGCGATAATCTCAAAATTGACGTCTTATACGAAGTTGCTCGGTTCAGCTAGTATAAGATAGAATCAATATTCGACGGCCTCTGTGGCGCGGTGGGAGCGTATCCGACTGCTACGCAAGAGGTCGTGGGTTCGATTCCCACCCAGGATAAAAATTTGTGTGATGAGCACGATGGTTTATTCTGTGTCTGGGTGTTATTTATCTATAATATGTATGTATTTGGAAATATATAAGTATGTTTATCAGTTGTCTTGTTGCCATAGCACAAACAAATCAGATAGCGTTGTGTGAGTTGTCTCAAAATATATAATACCTCTTGACATACATTTAACTATTTTTGACGTGCACGTCTTATAAATAGATGGGTGCACGCACGAAAAAGTATTACGGTCCGTGACGGTCCGTCACGTTCCGCTTGCTTATAGGCTAAAGTATTGTGGCCGTTGGGCGCATGTACAATTATCGCCGTTTAACAGACAACCATTTTTTTTTGCATTATGGAGCCAATGTGTAATGTTCCTAAAGTATTTTTATTATTGTTATTTTTAGATATTCAAGCTGGAATTGGAAGCTAATTGGGTATATTTTCATTTTATGTGAGATCATTTATCAGACTGATACCAACATAAAATTATACGCCGCGGTTAGAAAAATATTGGTTAAACCAATAAATTTCTAGCGTTTCGTACAAGGTTTAGTCAACAATTTTCGATTTTGCCGTATCAGCAGACTTTTATTTATTAGAAAAAGTGATGATCTCGATGTGACTCGAGATTTTATTAGGTCTGACGTTTAATTTCAAAAATCCTATATCGTAGCCCTTTTTTTACTTTATTCCGAAATGGGCCCTTTATGTGAAGTTATTATAAAAACCTAGTTTTTATAATACTTAAGTCATATTTTGTCGGTCTTAATTAGTATAGCATTAATTTAGTACATTACTATAATTAATTACAACATTACAGGTTGTATGGATATAATTACCTTGTTTTTAGTGTTTTTTCTGTTTTAAAACGAAACTCAATCTGTGCAGTCAATTTTGTTTAACATTGTTATATGGTGTCATACACGCGATAGTGTTTGTAATGTGTATTTTAATTTGCGATTTTTAAGGTTTGTTTTAATTTATTTATTGTATTTCTAATGCATTTTATTTAAAAGTAGTTGCTTTATTTTTTTATTTTTTTATTAAAGATAACAAGCAATGTGGGATTGTGGTCCCACATTACTAGTAATACTGTTAACCCCTCCAGCTAAGCTCAATAGCTTGTGTTAGGAGCGGGTTCACGTCTGTAGTATAATGGGTAGGATTCGAACCCGCGACCTCACGATTGCGAGACCGATACCAGCCATTAGGCTACCGCCGCTTCACTCTTTCTTCATAATTGTGTGTCAAACTGTGCCAAATTACGTACTGCATCGTCCGCACGATTTTCATAAAAAAGGATTCAAAGTTTTAGCTTCACATATTGATTTATAGATATAGGTATCACTAGCTACGAGGTTAAGCAACGTTGTCACTGTCAATCCATAGATGGGTGACCGTTTTCGATCATTGTCACACCTTTCCATGCCTCGGAATACACGTTAACCCGTCGACCTTCGCCTAATCTCTCTCGGGTCAAGTTGGATTTTCGTCCGATCGGACTATGAGAGTGAGGGAATAGATAGTGCACTTGTGTCTGCGCATACACTTGTGCGCTATATCTCCTGCATAGTTGGGTAGTCTCTAATGAGATTGGCCGCCGTAATCAACATCGGTTAGGAGACCATTATAGGTATTTCTTAGTGTGACTGTGGTAAATAGATACGTAAGTATTTTTGACATTCACTAAACTTGCAAAAAATATAGAGGTGGTCAAAATTGTTAAAATTAAAATCATGCCACAGAAATTCTTCCTTATCCGACTGTTGAAGAAAAGAGTAACATTTTTGTATATTTGTGTGGCACATACTGTAACCTGAATTGCGTGATTTTTGCGCGCAACTCCACCCGCGTGGATGTTATCGTGATAAAAATCTATCCTATGTCCTTCCTGGGACTCTACTACTATCTCCATACCAAATTTTATCTAAATCGGTTCAGCGATTTAAGCGTGAAAAGGTAACAGACAGATAAGCAGAGTTACTTTCACGTTTACAATGTTAGTATAGATTGTTAATTGCGGGAGTGACATACTATAAACGTGAGTATAATGTTTCAATATCCCTCAAATATAACAATCGTGTTATAAATTTATGGTTCACGGTTTAGACTGCCTCTATGTCATAGTGATTTAAAGTCGAAATGGTTATAGTCGATTCTCACACGGTACAAAACTTTATGTGATCAAGTTTTGTAACGTAACGCAGAGTAGAAACAAATACCTATAATTATTTTTATCGACTCTGCGTGTACTTATGCGTATGTGTATGTTCAATAATTGAATGTTTGTAAAGTCTTCGTGACACAAGACTTGTAACCTAGTAGGGGATGTCTTATCAAAAACCGGGCAAGTGCATGTCGGGCCACGCACAATGTAGGGTTCCCTAGTCCCCCCCCCCCCCAATCCGAATAATGTGTGTGGCTTAAGAAGTGAATTTTCTGTTGTTTTTGTTTCATACTTACAACGTTATAATCTATTTAATAATATTTTTCAATGGAATATGTACGAAAATGTTGTTACTTCTCATTTGATCAGCTGTTACTCATAAACTTGCAAAGCCTTCTTAGCTGTGATAGTTTTCCTTTTAATTTCACTATATATACTACTACTGTGGCTTTTTTCACATACCCAAAATCAACCATTTAGCTCAGCGACACTACCTCTAACAAAAATTTGGACGTTAAGGCTTATTATTTTAAAAACGGATCCCTAAATATAAAAATCGTTTTCCTAACCCCTAAACCCCTAAAGACCTATCTAATGATACCCCCACACGATGGGATAGGTGAGAATAAAAAAATCACACCCCCACTTAACATATACAGGGTGTAACAGAATGGTGTGGTCAAATTTCAGCAGCGGATAGGGTTTGTTATCAGTATTGCACCTACCATGGTGCCATAGCTAGTTGCATTATTATTACATAGTTATAGCATATTATTTTTATCAAAATTCAGTAGTGGAAGGCGTATGACATAAGAATTATACCTACCCTGGTACAAAATTCGATTGGATTATTATGGCGTAGAACTTTTTAAGTCATACTTTTTTTAATTAATAACTTTTTCATTCATAAATATACGAATGAAAAAATAATAAATATTATTTTAGGGTAGGTACTCCGATTTTATTAAAATTAGGTATGTGCACTCAGTATCATGGGCACATTCCAACCCTTGAATATTGAACAGAAAGGTGTGGCCTTTCTGTTACACCTTGTATAGGTACCCTAATAATTTTTTTTTCAAGATTTTATTTTTTTCACTTTGTCGGCGTAAGTAATATGTATCCATGTAAAATTACAACCTCCTAGCACTAACAGTCTTTGAGCAAAGGTGCGGACGGACGGACATCTATAAGGGTTCTATTTTGCCATTCTGGCTACGGAACCCAAAAAATGGTTGTCTGTAAAGTCGGTTTACGGACGATAATTTTACGGGCACCACTACGGCCACAATACTCACAATATCAGCAGGCGGAACGTGATGGCCGTAACAGACCGTGACACGTTTTCGTGCGTGCACCCGGTCTTCGATTTATACGAGGTTAACCCATCAAAAAAATTTGAAAGTGTAAATGTATTTTAAATGAGAAAAAAAGAAATATTTTTATTTGAAGTTTACTTGTACTTGTAAGTAAAGAATTGAAGTCGCGTCCCTCTAAAATCAGCTTGAACAAATACTGATGCATCAAGCAAGAGTGATGGTTTTGTGATAGCCGTCGCGACACGGCTTCCACCGACATTTTTCACTCTCGCTTCAAATCGCAAGCTTCGTTGTGAATAATGTATGAAGTGGGCTTCTGAGTAGGAATAACTTCCTAGTATTAAATATAAGTTATATTCTATTTATGCGATTGTAGCCTATTGGTTGAGGCATCAGACGAGATGAGGGCGTGGATTTGTATTCCATTCACCATACTACCAACACTTCTAACACAAGCAAGTCATCTTAGCGGGAGGGGTTAATAATATTGCTAGTAATATGGCACTTTGCTAGTTATCTATACTAATAGTATAAAGCTGAAGAGTATTTTTGTTTTTTTGTTTGAACGCGATAATCTCAGGAATAACGAAAAGTTATTCCTTTCCTTTAATTTTTCAATTCGGAAAACGAATTGAAAAATTATTTAACATTACGCTACGACCAATAGGAGCGTAGCAGCAATGAAAAGTGTTGTAAAAACGGGGAAAATTTACGCAGACGAAGTGCACGGGTCAGCTAGCTCTATCATAACTGCTGATTTATAAAAAAATGCATTCTCAGCGGCATTTTTAAGTCGCCATTAACTCTCACTAGTATTATATATAGACGGGGTTCAGACATGAAAGAGTGTCACGTAGCAAGAGTCACGTTAATGGTTGGTTGCTAAGCGACAGCGAATGGCGGATGCAGTGATATGACATGCGATACAATAGGCTTGTTTCCTTGGTAAACATAATCCAAAACACTAATTGATAAATTAACCTCACATTTAAAGTGCCAACAGTTATGTCCCGATAAAATTTTGTGTTAAATTGGATTTTTTATCATTGATCATACCATAAAAATAAGTGATTTGACGTGGAAAAATAGTGACGTCATAGATCGCTATTTGTATGAGATTTCCAAATAAAATTTGCGATTTGACATTTCCTAACGTGATTGTTTTGACTAGTTGGAAACTAGCCCATTGGAACCAACGTTATTGATTGGTTGCTAAGCAACGCGAATAGCGATATGTCATCAATATTTCCTAATGGCGTTATCACGTAAAATTATCGTCCGTAAACCGACTTTACAGACAACCATTTTTTTTCAAAGCTCAAGTCACACTCAGGGAAGATACGTTACATTGTTCCCGTGAAAGTATAATACATAGTCAATCTACAAATACATATACGTCATAAAAAAAAAAAATAGATCAGAAAAAAACAAAATCTAAAGTAGTCCACATTACCGCTTTACCAAAGTATGTACCGCGCCAAAATACTATCAAATAGGTTTTGAATTTTCTTTGAACGTTCGTTTCCTTTGAACTCCACGCTGTATAAAACGGCGCTCTAAATCGTTTCACCACATCTAGTTTGTTAAAGTTTTTCTTCTTGCGATGTGAATTTCATACGGTGTCTGAATTCTCAGTTTGGTGACGTCGGCAATGTCTAAGTTCGCATTGCATAGGCGGCGGTAGTACAGAGGCCGCTGCAGTGCTCACCGTCTGCAAATTGAATTTCTAAGTTATTCCCCAACTTGTGAAGGCACGAATGAAGTGAGCTCGTTCCTAGTTGTTGTTTTCCCGACTTGGGACTCGATGATTGGAGCTGAGGGCATGAACGACTTCGGTTTAGACCAACTTCTCGCTTTCTAACACTCTGTTTAGATCGCCGCCGAGCAGCATAGCAAGTAGACTTCGATTATTTTATCACTCTAAAGGTCGCTTCAAACGTGACTCTTTCATTTCCAGGGAATATACCATACTTTTTTGTATTCAATGGCTGTAAGATTCAGAAATTGGATAAGCCTTTGCATTTCTACTTTCATTTGTATTTGTATAAGTAAACATTCATTTAGTATTATATGATTGGGGTTGAAACAACCTGGAATTTTCCAGTAAGGTAATGCAATCATAGTATATTATTGTGTGTATACGCGAGGATGTATAAGGTTGTTGTAAACGGGATCGGCTGTAATGGGAATTCATTAGCATGTAAACTGTCGCCTTGTGCGATACACTTGGCGTATCGTTGTTTGACAGCCGTTTCACGCCGGAGCTCGGCTGCGGTCTGAACAAAGCGTATCGTAAGTGATTTCGTGTTGGGAGCATGACGCGATGCCCTTGAGAGATAACTCGTTCATTTCGTGAGCAGATTGAACCGATTCCCTTGTTCAAGACATGAATTTAAAATGCTCGATTTACAATTCAGTTTCGTTCATGAAGGGAACCCAACTTTTTGTTTAAATCTCTACCCCTGGAACAAACGTGATTACATTTTTAATTAGATTCGTTTTTTTCGTCGTTCCGAGCGGGCAAATACTCGTGGTTGGCGTGTATACTGCACATTAACACGCTACCTCTCATATTGCGTTACTCTACGATAATTGCTATTATCAAATTCAAAACTTACAATCTATTTTAAACCCTATCTTCACCACGGAAAAGTTGCAAGTTGTACTTTGAAAGTATTTTTTACTTTTTATAAAGGGTGCTTACGTTACTACTTCATAAGATTTTCCGTCGTTAGAGATTTTATATGTGTATTCTACGTGCGTTTACTTTAGCTTAATTAGATTGGTCTATAGTTTTCAATTATCGGAATTAACTGTGTAGGTGTGTGGGTTTCATTGTGTAAGTAGTTACTATTGGTTTTTCTGCTCATATTTTATTGTCTTACTGTTAGATACAAACTACATTATTTACCAATGTATTCACCACACAAGTGAGAAAGAAAGTAAAATACATGAGTTGACGGAAACACGCATCTAAGAGAAAATATATAGAATATAAGAATGTCTCATAATAATCGCAACACATACAGATCCTAAGTTCAGCTTTAACGTGAAGCATTTATACTTCGTGCAAAAATACATTTTCAAATTGCATTATTTTTAACATTGAGAATATCTTTTTCATCATTATCTGTAGGAACGATTCCTAAATTGACAACGACAGACAATCACAGAGACAAGCGGACAACAAAGTGAACCTTTCCGGGTTCTTTTTAGGGTATCGTAGCCAAAATGGCAAAACGGAACCATTTTAGTTTCGCCATGTCCGTCCGTACGTCCGCACCTTTGCTCAGAGACTGTTAGTCCTAGGAGACTGTAATTTTGTATACACATATTACTTACACCGACAAAGTGAAAGAATAACATTTTGAAAAAACAAAATTTGGGTATCTCCCCAATATGTAAATCGGGGGTGTGATTTTTTTTCTTACCTCCCCATCGTGTGGAGTATCATTAGATAGGTCTTTTAAAAACATTTAGGGGTTAGGAAGACGATTTTTACTTTTAGGGATCCATTTGTAAAATATTAAGCTTTAAACCAGCCAGCTAAATGGTTGATGTTGAGTATGTGAAAAAAATCACGGTAGTAGTATATACAGTGAAATTAAAAGGAAAACTATCACAGCTAAGTAGGTTTACAAGTTTACAAGTAACAGCTGATCAAATAAGAAGTAACAAAATTTTCGTACAAATTCCATTGAAAAATATTATGTAGTTACAACGTTGTAAGTATGAAACAAAAACAACAGAAAACCCACTACTTAAGCCACATTATTCGGATAGGGGAGGGGGGACTACGGAACCCAATATTGTGCGTGGCCCGACATGCACTTGCCCGGTTTTTTCTCTCTCAACTTAATCCCTAAAATTATAGTTTATATTTTCAATAACAACCATAAGTACCTTTATTATTAACAATTTGAAAATAATATATTTATAATATTTCATCTGCCTTTATCATCATTCATTTCTTATTATTTGTCAAGTATTTTCACATGCCTTTGTAGTCATCTTTGCCAATATTCTTCAAAATAAAATGAACAGAAATAGCACACGGGCGTAATATAATACATGAAAATGCTCCATTTCCATTGAGAACTTATCTGTGAAGATTAAAACTCCGACTTTTCTTACAACGATCACATTACTTACGAATAATTTACCTCCTGAATAGTGTACAAACTCATTGGTCCAAAAAAGAGGCCGATACTTAGATGAAAAAACGTAAGTAAGTACTAAAGGATATGTTATTTATCATTCTTATATTATCATAAGAATGGAGGACCATTCATCATTACAGTACTGACTTTCTTTTCACGTTAAGAAGTGAGTGTAGACCCTAAAAGGGATCCAACACAATGACTATTCCTACAATATAATTTGTTAACAAAAGCCCAGAAAGTCGTACTTTTTAAATTTATTACTTTCCCCTCAACTTTGGTACCTACTCCTCCCTTGAAATATAATATCGGTGCTTAAGTTAGGGGAGTCGGGAATATAGTTTAAAGTTTTGATTGTGGCGCCGACACTATGAACAAAACTGTAAAATAATATCAAATTATTTGATTTCGTTACTAATAAATTATTAGAGGTACATATAGAAGTAACTTTTTATAAAAGAAAACTGTAATTGATTGATATATCAACGCACAACTCAAATAAGGGTAGAAATTCACATAGGTTTATGTTAACTTGGGCATTTTAAGCCTTAGCTAAGATCGTTTTTTTGAAAATTCTTCCCCACAAGGGGGTGAAAGAGGCTGGGAAATTATGGGAAAACGTTTTGGATTTTAAACCGCGACAGCTGCGGAGATGGTAAGACGTGTTTTTGTGTGTTTGTATGTGTGTTACTTCCTGCAAACACATTGCAAAAGGCGGTCTTTATGCCATAGGCATTCTCTACCAGTCAACCTTTGGGTGGTAGCGAGAATATGGTGGCAAGTGCATATCTATACTAATATTATAAAGCTGAAGAGTTTGTTTCTTTGAGCGCGGTAATCTCAAGAATTACTGGTCCGAATCTTCAGAATCGGAATCAAAAAATCTTTTTCTGTCTGATCGAGGAAGGCTATAGACTATATAACATCACGCTACGACCATTCGGAGCGGAGCAGCAATGAAAAATGTTGCAAAAACGAGGAAAACTTACGCAGACGAAGTTGCTCGGGTCAGCTAATATCTGGAAAGAAAGTCACGTTATTTGTGAGTGTCATAGGCTATATTTTTATTGCCTGTGCAAAAGCCAGGGTGGGCAGCTAGTTTTTCATAATTTATACTGTTATTACTAATATAGTAATTTACTTTTATCTTTAACTGTTCAAACTCATTTCAACACCTTAAACGATTAAATAGCTAAACAGTACTTACATAAAGTTACTGTGTCACAATCATAGATCTACAATTACGACAATGCATACGGTTCGTCATCATTCTACAGCCGCGTTTATCTTAGTTACAGTAGACGTGAATATACGTAACTTACGTAATGCAGTAGGTGTAGCCAGTTACAGGAGGGCATAAATCGAGCGTGTGTCCGCTAAACGTACACTAAGCAACACTGACAGCTATGTTCGCTTATCTTAATTGCCTCCGCAGATACGATCGAGGAATTTATCTGCGGCGCCGGCAGAATAAGTGCGGTACTTTTTAGCGGTCCGCGGTAAAAAGTTTAATGATAGTGCTCTCTCTTATCTCTGACGGTTGCTCTTTATTTTTACAATTAAAATAAATGCCACTTGAAATTTTTGTATCCAGTTAATGCAAAGATTTATGTGTTTTGTTTTTTTGGAAGGTTTGTTTTTTAAGTGATGTTTATTTTAGGGTTTCAATGATCATATTTTGAATTTAAAAAATGGTTGTCTGTAAAGTCGGTTTGAATTTTCATGATAACGTCATAAGAAAACATTGATGACATTGTAATAAACAACCATGCCTATAACACCTTTTTTATTGTTTTATTACCAATTGTATCGCATGTCACTGCAATCGTCAAAACATTGCCTGTGTCAGCTTTAGTGGACTCTACACGGCCACAATACACAGCCTGTTAGCAGGCGGAACGTGACGGACCGTGACACTTTTTGCGTGCACCTGGTTTTGGGGCTATTTTGTTTAGGTGGAAACTAGTGTGAAGCTTCACGAGGTTGCGTGTCCGGTGTCAATAGAATATATACATGTTCAAAAGCCGCCACAACATAAATAAGGCTTTAGCATAAAGTACCCGCAATAATTTTAAAGCACTATGTTACAAATAACACGTAGTGTTGGCCTTGGCGTCAATCGATCGATCTCAAAAACGCTTGCGCACCGTACTTGAATGTCGTTATTGTGTCGTTATGTCGTATTAAGCGTTTTTGAGATCGATCCCAAAGTTATAAGAATATGAAAATGGCCGTTTTAATCGAAACTTAAATGCAACTGTACTGCTTCAAATACGTGAATGGGCTACAATGCAGCCCCTACAAGATCAGTACAAAAACACGTTTACTGATTGCCTTTATAATAATGCACACAAAACTGTTACAGATATGTAAATATGGCAGCCATGTTTACCGATTGCCTTTCTTATAATGCAAGCAAAACTATTATATGGATAGGGACCTTTCTCTTAGTGGATTTAAGCCATTCTTAATTGCGGTACTAATTGTTAAATTCCATAATTTACGTGTAACGTGACGGAACACGGAGAAAAGGGCGTTAGACTAGCGTAATTCCCCAAGAAAAAGCTCCGTTCAATGACATGCTCGAAGGAAAATTTTATGTCTTCCTCGCCCCTCAGTAACTGAATTTAAGAACACGTTTATTTTAAATGATTACAGCACACCTGGCCCTACCATATATAAAAATTGGGAGGGTAGATACATTCGTGCCAAAATTTGGGTGGTATTAACAAAACACTCTATTTAATGAAAGTACGAAATTCTAAAGTCAAAAGGTCTGAATGCCAAAGATATTTATTAAAATTCTGCTTGGCTCGGGCAGTACTTTCAATCACGCCAGTTTATTGTTTCTCTATTGTCTCGCAAGAGGCTGATTTAACGGACTAACTGAATGAATAATGCATAGCACAATGAACTGCCAAAATCAAATCTGAATCCATTTTCAGTACCTTTTCCTTCAATAAATATGAATGTTTTAGCCATTTATTTTTCATATATAGGACTATACCTACCTTTTTTTATTTTGAGTATGCGGGTTGTATTTAATCATGCTTGAATTTTAAATAAATATATACCAATGCTTAGTATGTTTATTTAAATATTTACACACCTATTGTGGTGCAGTAGACATCTTTCTTTTCTACTTTAAACTTGACCAACCACATTTGCATTTACATTATCACAGTTTATACTGCGGAAAGCTTGTACGTAAATGAAACGTATCGATTATTATAATGACCCTACATATGTCATTTAATTAATGCAACAACATTTTCTTACCACATTTAAATGCGATCTGTTCGGGTTGTACACCGATTATCAGTTAGACGCAATCACGCTAATAAACCACCAGTGATTGGTACGCTAGTGATTGTGGTCGGTGTACCACAATTGGTGGTCATGATGGTCACTGGCCACCACAATTTGTAACATTCGTTTTGTTGCAGTCTGATGTGGGCATTTTGGTTATCACAGACTCAGAATTGCTACACGTGTTGTAAAATTATATAAACAACTAGCTGACCCGCGCAACTTCGTCTGCGTACATTTTCCCTTTTTTTTTTACAACATTTTTCATTGCTGCTCCGCTCCTATTGGTCGTAGCGTGATGTTATAACCTATAGCCTTCCTCGATAAATGGGCTATCCAACAATAAAATATTTTTTCAATGCGGCCCAGTAGTTCCTGAGATTATCGCGTTCAAACAAACAAACAAACTCTTAGGGGGATGAAAAATAGATGTTGTCCGATTCTCAGACCTACCCAATATGCACACAAAATTTCATCAAAATCGGTCAAGCCGTTTCGGAGGAGTATGGCAACGAAAACTGTGACACGAGAATTTTATATATTAGATTTACCAAGCTATGTTCGATGTATGCTCAACTTAA
Source organism: Herminia tarsipennalis (assembly GCA_945859575.2). NCBI lineage: Eukaryota > Metazoa > Arthropoda > Insecta > Lepidoptera > Erebidae > Herminia > Herminia tarsipennalis. Next base: position 11,973,215 of record OX243836.2, on the reverse strand, counting down.
ACGTGACTCTGGTCCTATGAAAACCGTCACACAGAAACACGTTTAGTACAGACAGTAAGAAACAGTGCTATCTGCGTTGCATCGCATTTATGTTTGTCGGTCTTTATCTATGTATGTTCTTAGTGAGTTCATACCAATAGTACTATTAGAACTAAAGCAATACCTTTCAAAGCAAAGCTACTGAAGCTGTTTCCCCATTACTTATAATACGGATGTTGACTGTCAAGTCAAATCAGTCTGTTTTATAAAATGTCAAAACGACAAGCTCTTTAAAAAAGGGGATGGAATAACAACCTATGACATCATAAGTTCCTATCGTCGAATCATTATTTTATATTATTATTAAACAATTTTCAGGAAAACGTTTATTTTCAAAGCGTTTCAAGACTTACTATTGTCTAATTTGTATTTTTTTTTCTTGTATCAACTACTCAATTACTAAAGCCTTCGTAGACTGCGACGAACATGCAGTTAGCAGAGTACGTTTAGAATGTTGATCAAATCTACAAATGGGGGGTCGATAGTAGCATTTAGCATATATATAGTGATTGGTCAATTTACTGAACGCTCCTAAGCTGTCCTGCCTGTATTTAGAAGCTTAGTTCCTAACATGGATTTATTCAGTAAAGTTAAAACGTGTAAAGTGAACCAATCTGACTAAACTAAATGCGTTTCAGTTTAGTCAGTTTAGTTTAGTCGTATTTCTTCTCAAATTTGCCACCGTCACCGATTACGATAATAGTGGAAAACAGGAATAAACTAGATGTTTTATATCAGGTTTCAGGTAGTTTGCATCGCTTTTAGAAGTACCTAGGTAAGGTAGAACGACCTCCAATCAATCATGAAGGTCGCTGTGAGAGACTGGATGTTGAGGGCCATTGAAGCGCAAATTGGAAAAGGACTACGTCCAGAAAAGGAACAACTCAGATGACATGTGATGTCTCTTGTGCAGTACTCTCGCTTATAGTATTTTTTTGTTAAAGAAGAATTTAGTGATAAATAATTAAATTTTTAGACACTTTGGACATTATTTACTGAGTGTAGTAAAAGAAACACTGTTTTATAGGGTTCCGTAGGCAAAATGGCAAAACGGAATCCTTATAATTTCCATCTGTCTGTCTGTGACAGAGGGCAGAGGACAGTGCTATTAGTACTAGAATGCTGTTTTAGGTACCTTCCCTAAATGTAATGTGGGGATGTGATTTTTATTTCTCATCTACTCCATCGTTTGGGATGTCGTTCAATAGGTCTTTAAAAAATATTTAGAGATCCATTTGTGAATTTTCAAAAGCCTTAAAGTGATTTTTTTTGTTAGAGTCAAGGATCTGCCAGCTAAATGGTTGTTTTTGGAAAAAATCAAAGTAATAGTATATACCTAGTCTAGCCATAAATATTGTTACGAAGAAAAAACATTTTTTTTTATTGCAAATAATGTTTAGTGTTAGTTTAATACATAAATAAAAAACAATTCAAAATATAAAAAGCTTATTCGAAGTGGTCTCCATTGGCTGCAACACAGTCCTTTAAACGTTGAGGTCAGTTATCAATAGAAGCACGCACTCTTTCCATGGGAAAATTCTTCACTGCCAATCGTATGGATTGTTTTAGGGACTCCAAATTATCATGGCGTTTAGAGCAAGCCATACTCTCTAAAACTGACCATAAATCATAATCCAGCGGATTAAGATCGGGACTAGACGACGGCCAGTCTTCAGCTCTGATGAAGTCCGAAACGTTCACTTCCAACCAAGACTGCGTGGACCGAGCTTTATGACCCGGCGCTGAGTCTTGTTGGAAGGACCATACTTGGTTATTGAACATGGTGTTGTTAAGGGGTTTAACTACCTTCTCAAGAATGGTATCTTGATACACTTGTGCCGATGTTTTGATACCTTTTTCACAAAAATATGGCTCAGTCACTCCTTCATAGCTAACACCCCACCAAACCATCACTGAAGTCGGATAATGCCCACGTTGCACTCTGTCGACTAATTGGGAAGCTTCCTTAGAGCTTTGAGCATAAATACGGTCATTTTGTTTGTTAAAATGTTGCTCAACTGTAAAGATTTTCTCATCCGTAAACAAAATTTTTCTGTGACCTCCCTTTGCGTACCGCTTCAGTAGTTGCTTCGATTTTACCACCCTATTCTTTTTTAAATTTTATCATTTAAAAAATGACCAGTGCGTCTCTTATAGGCTGCAAGTCCTAAGTCATCTTTTAAAATGCGTGACATGGTTCTGGGTGCTATCTTCATCTCCCGAGATAAAATCTTTTGCTTTCGGACAGGATTTCTTCGAATTCTTTCCCTTACTGCTTTGACCACCATTTTCGTACGAACACTACGTGGACGGCCAGATCTTTTTCTGTCACAAACAGAGAAGGTCTCATTGTACCTATTAATAGCCCGGTACACAAACATTTGACTAATACCAAGCGTATGGAGAGTTTTAAAAATTACATTCGGCTCCATACCAACTTTGTGTAATGCAATCACAGCGATTCGGTTTTCTTTATCACCCCACTCCATTTTAATATAGCAAAATATTGTACAATGTATTGGCGCCAAAATTAGAAAATACAATGAACAATCGTATAAAAATGACAGATTCCAAATTCAAATGTAATATCTTTCTTATATTTAATTGTAACAGTATTTATGGCCAGACTAGGTATAATGAAATTAAAAAGTAAACTATTACAGCTAAGTAGGCTTTACTTGTTTACGAGTAACAGCAGACCAAGTAAAAAGTTAATTGTCTACATTTTTGCACAAATTACATTGAAAAATACTTATTTATTGATGGGTGCATTCCATTTGATGCACGTCAATGGAACCTGAATTATCTGAGTCTGAACGAAGTAAACAAACCCTACACGAGGAACACAAACAATACAGCCCTCAATTGAGTTTGTGTAATTGACTAAGATTGGTTGAATGCGTTCTATTGCCATTATCTGAATTCCAATCACGATACATTTGCATTGCATGCATGTAAGACAGGAGTGGGTAATTATACGTGGGACTATCACAAAGTTTTGTAGAAACTAAAAAAGTAACATCTATGGATAAAAAAAAAGATTTCATTATAAATGAAATCTTTTCAAAGAACTCTCCAATTTATGCGTCTGAACCAATTTTCGAAGCATTTTTTCCAGTCCACCTTCCACGACCTTCTTGAACGCTGGTAGTGCGTCTTCCGGCGATGTAAACTGTATCCCTTTGTTTTGAATTGATTGAATTACTGCCAGCACACTTTCTTCCGTGACAGCAATCGTAGGACGACCACTCCTTTGTACATCCCCCAAAGTAAAGCGACCGCGCTTAAACTCGCGGTAGATGATTGCTTTTAAAGGCCTTCATCCATAAAAGGTTTTAGGCCACATTAAAAATCGTCGAAAATAATCGCACGAAAATGTTTTAGATGCAGATTCAGTTTTAAATAAGACACGATAATTTAATTTGGCTCTCGAAAAACATGTGGAAGGAAATTCGAAATTCAAACAATGGTATTTTACTTTTTAATACCCAAATTTTTTAAATAATTTCAATGCTTATACATAAAAACTTTTTTCTCCAAACTTTCTGAGTGGCCTAGTATTGCACTTAATTTTTTGTTCTTGAAGTTATGTTTGTTTGTGATCTTCAAGGTATTTGTGTGTATAGTGACTATTTTATCAGTTTCAAACGTTTAAAACGTGTACAAGATTTTTGGCCTGACCTCTACCGAGTTTAGTGCTTCACTACAACTGATAATGACTTCTCTACCTCGAATCCAGGTCCGGAGGCTTTTGTCTTAATCCCTTTGCCTTATTCTTAACCCGAACTACACACAATGGTCGACGATAAATATTTCCAAATGGACTCGAAGCTTTAGTGGGCGCGTATACGAAACACTGGTTTAATACCATTTTACACTTCGGATGAATATATTTAATGGGTGAAAGGCAAATGGTCGTTAATTCGCCAGTTGGCACAGACCAATGCAGGCTCCGTTTATTCCGGGAGGCGGTCACGAAGCCGGTAAATGTGTCATGTTAATGGATCCTGTTAAAATATTGCGCATTTTCATTTTATGATCTTCCAATTTTATCGCTAGTGCTGCTGATGGCCGATGTAAAATGTCGCTCGGCCAATGAAGAACGAAATTTGGCAAGTGGTTCATAAGCTCTGTTCTTTACTGGTGACCTACTTCGGTCTCTTGTGGAGCAGAACTTATTTTAATTCTGATTTACGTATTAAACGTGAGCTTTTAAAGGCTATAATTATATATTATTATATTTATCCTTACAAGATAGAAAGGAAAATTACAACATATAAAAAAATAATTGGATACAGATCAGCTGGTCAACCAATTATGTACATTTCCAGCAAATTTGGGCTTGTTTTTTAGGCTTCCTAAATATTAAGCAAATATTAATCATCTTAGGGTATTGTAATTTGTTTATGTAACTACATTCTGAAAATTTTTGCTAGCTCTCATGCGATATCTCGAGACTTTCTATTGCGTCCAACGCGGTGTGTTTGAGAACCTATTTCTAGAAATACTAAGTGTGTGAAAAATATTTTTAATTTTTTACCAGACTGCAAAGAAGGGTTATTAGTTTGTCGCGCGTATCTTGTATGTATGTATGTAATATTCTTTATTACCTCATATCTTCCAAACCACAAAACAGATTTAAACAATTAAGACGTCGATAGATTTGTCTTGACCGCCCAAGTGTTCTTAGATAAGTGACGTTTGAAAAAAACAAACATGGCGGCTGTAAGATGTCAAAAACAAGAGTGTGAATAAAAGTTTTTTCGAATACCGCAATATGGGTATCAAATTAAAGGGCTCATCGTAAGATTTCTAAAAAGTATAGCATGATTGTCATAATCATATAATACTAAAAAAGACAATTAGCAACCATTATTTTTTCAATTTTCAATATTTGTCAATTGCTATGATAAAAGCTAATTGTTACATGAGTTACTTCCTACAACCAAAAAAAGGATTAAAAAAAAATATATATTAATAAAAAACCCGCCTGTGCCAAAAAGATGCAAACAAGATCCCTATATTATGTAATATCATGCTGTGGAAGGCACAATACTGAGTTCATCGAGAGTCATTAATGCCTCCGACAGCATGAACATTATTTAAATTACGGTGATGTTAAGTATATTGGAACTTGCTGCAACAACTAACAAATATTACCTTACAAATTGTTTCGTTATGAAGTAAAAGACGGAGTCCAAGTTTTAGATATTATATATTGTATATATTGTAGACGTACCTAAGCTTGCCGCAACAATCGATTTTGATTGGATCCTCTGTTTCCAAATGCTCGGCACCGGAGTATCGGCCCATCGGCGGTGAACCGTCCAACCCGTTAGTTCATAGATAGCTCCTTGGATACATTTACCGTTTATGACCAAGCCGTTTAATAGAGATAAGTGAGAGTAAGGCCATTTTCAACAACGGGCTAACTTGCTTTAACAGTCTATGTAATAGACTCTGTAGTAGCTAAACGACCTATTTTATACAGCTTATCTTTAGTTAAGATTGGAGTCTGATTATATCTTTCATTATTGTCATCCAATAGATTATATTATTAACACCGATGCAAAAAAAGCGGTGTTAGGTATCAATTTATTGTTGTGTGTGTCTGTCTATCTGTTTGTGGCATCGTAGCGCTAAATCAGGCAGGTCGAATTAGATGGGATTTTTATTATAAAGCTAGTTTATTCAGGATGGTATGTAAGTTTGTATGGTGAAAAACAATATAGCCATGATGAGGTAGACATCATTAGCAAAGGGAATAAAATTGTATCCAAAGTTATAGTATAAAATATGTTATGATTGATTACATATGAGTTATTTAAATAAATGGTAAACTTATTCTCTCCCTTCACACTCAAAAGGCAGTAGCGCGGCGAGCACTTTCAATGTCAAAGAATTTTAAACTTTGTTTACTTAAAAGATCAGTACAGTATCACTGCCACTCAACGGCCGCGAAGCCGCGCGCGGCCGCTCGTGGCGGCTCGCGGCCGCGGCCCTCAAGCGATACTGGTATTTTATGAATATAAATAAAGTTCAAAATTCTTTGACATCGATAGTGCGCTGCCGACCGCTGGCACTACGGTATAAATTAGGCCTACACTCGGTTTGTATAATTATGATATCTTCACGGTATACGTTTCCACTGACACGGAGCAGAGCGGGCGGTCGATTGACCAATCACAGTGCTCGAAATCGTACCCAGGATTATTTCGAGTACTGTCATTGGTCAATTCAAGTTCCGCTCCGCTCCACTCCGCCTTGCTCCGCGTTATTAGAAACGCACCCTTATACTTTTTCCAGTTAAATAATTTATAAAATTAAAGGTCGAACTCCAAAAACCGTAAAAATAAAGCATTGTTTACACAACAAAGGTAAACAGTAGCCATAGGAATTCTCAATGAATATCGACATTTGAAATGTTTCCTAAGGGAACTGGCGATAATGATTATGAATAAAAATTTATAAGCCTCGATGTAGCTTTCTATTCTGTAAAGCTTCATCTCAATTAAAATGCTATTATCTAGTTAAAATGGTGGCAGCACGTGGCGCAAACTGCCGCTATTAGTATTATTAACAGAAAATTATCACGGACCGTCGATAACTTTCTATGGGCAAGAGTTACTATTTAAAACAATTTAATGGAGATTAGTCGTGAAAGTATGCCGTTTCAAAAGTTCCTATTTATGTTGGCTGAGACTCGAAACGTTGTCCGGGAAAATGCGGGCCGGAATAATGGGGACTGGAAACTTTATAGTATAAAAGATGCGACCGTTGGAAAATGTGGGTACCGAAAATCCTGACTACCTATTGAAAAGTGAAGTCCTCACATATCCTTTTTGGATGAGAAGTGCTTAAAGGTACTTACTGGAAAGTATTTAAATATGAACTTTTTGGAGTTTTCGGTGACGGTTTTATGTCATTAGCATTTCATTGTAATCGTAAAATGCCTGATATTTTGCCAAAAAAAGCAAACCAGCTTTGATCAAACCTTGCTTGCTTTTTTGTTGTGAAATTTCATAAAAATCAGACCAAGATATAAATAAAAGATTTGCATTATAAAAACATTATCCTTTATTTCATAACGATTTTATCAACTCAGATTGTGAACACAATTTATATCTCCAGTAATGAACAATGGGGCATTTAGACTATAATGATACTCTTTTCACGCAAAAACATAATTTTTCCCTTTCTTTTATTCCAAAAATCTCCCTAATAGCGCATGATTAAGCTTAAGTGCCTGGCTAGACTGTGGCTATGTTTATGAATCCTTTATTCACAGCTAAACAAAATTTAAATTGTACATAAAACATTTTCAAAGACTCATGGATTAATGCCTGCATAACATTATTCTTATTAGATATAGGTATATTGCCACTTCAGCGTGCGTAACAATCTCAGAGTCTATTATGCCGTCGGACTTGGTATTGGTAAAGGAAAGGTATGATGTTCCCAAGAATAAAAGATGTGCTGACGACCTAAAGAAGGTCATTGGTATGGATTGAATGCGGAAGGAAGACCTGGTATCGTGAGGTAAATTAGGAGCGGGATGCAGCAGAGATTACAACTGATGATGAGATATACTGCGTTATGACATTAGTCTGCGATAGCTCATCATGCCAACTTTCGAATTTTAGTACCTACACAAATACAAGCAAATACTTAAGCTAGAATAAAAATATGACGGGAACTGGTGCAAACAATGGCACGGGCTCAGAGCAAGTGTAGGACACCTATCGTATTGATCATGCTCGTATTATATCTTACTATCGGTCTCGCAATCGTGAGGTCGCGGGTTCGAATCCTACCCATTGTACTACCGACGTGAATCCACTCCTACCACAAGCTTAGCTGGAGGGGTTAACAGGATTGCTATGTGTAAAATCTTCCACATTGCTAGTTATAGATTAAAAAAAAAGAAATCTCGATCATGTCAACTTGTTGCGGAGGTGTTTTGTATATTATATTAGTATTACAATAATTATGCCGTATTCTTTTTTTTTTTAGGATATAATCATAGTTTTGTGTTCGATATATATTGTTTAATAAAACTTTTGAGTATTAGTAGGTACGGATTTCATTTCGGCTTGTATGTTCGTCAAGGTACATAATGAAAAATATTCAAAAGATCGACGTAAACAATGCCTTTCAAAAACTCGGCTTTTTAATATATTTTTATCATCATTTTTCATCTACGTTATATTAATTTCTTCCTATACATTTCGTTACAATGGCTATTATATCTCCAATAGTCTCGAAATATATAACAACTTGCAATGATATTGATATTTTTTATAACCCACGCGACATATTTTTATTTTTATCTATTTTCTGCATTAGTCGGCTTACGAGCCCTGACCGCTATAAATCCTCTATGATAAAGTATGGGATGTAGTTGCGTTGATCGATACCATTTTAATCATTATGGCGCTTTTCATTTTATACCAAGGAGTTTTTATTATTTCCTTCTCACTCAGAAACACTTTCTTGTTAATATACTAGTTTTTGTTTATATTTTTTTTCTTAAATTTGTTTATTAGTTCTTGTCTTATCCTACCAAATAAATTGCTCCTTATCATTTTGAAAGTTTAATAGTCAGTGTCCTTACAGCTGAAAGTTATATAAATAAATAAGTTATATATACTACGGTCAAAACGTCTGGCAATAAACAAGGTGTTTTAACTTAAATTATTCACGTGATTAAGGCCCGTAGTATAAATAATTTTATAATTGATGACTTAGTTTAACAATGTAAACATTTTAGCGTAAACAAATTTGGGAAGCCAAGTAAAATAAGTACCTAGTAAGTAATAGTATGTTTTGAGTTAAAAGCCAAAAAAACTATTATCCTAGTTAAATTAAAGTATATTTAGGTAATGGTCTATATTATTTGAAGATGTCTATAAATTCTCCAGAGAATAAAGGACTTCGTTATAATATAATCTATAATACATTTTGATATCTCAATAATTTGATAATTCGATACCCTATTCTAGGAATATATATCAATACCCCCACGATCAAATTGTCTATTTAACAGTATCAAGAACCCGAGATTCCCAAATGACAACGTTAGGGCATCAACAAACACCGCTGGATTAACCGCAGACAGTTTAAATTAAGCGTTCACAAGTTTTATTATCAGTTAGCTGGTGTTGCAATGAATAATAAGGAGTTTGCCAGTGCAAAGTTTTGTTGGCATCGCGCCTCGGACTGAGCGTCTAACGCTAAGTTAAACAAGTACCTTCAGAGAGTACCGATTGTGTTCGACTATGATGTTATTTAAAATATCCTAACTAGGGCATTGGTTAAATTATATTCAGAGTCCTTATTCACGATCTTTATTTTTTGTCCGTGACAAGCCCGTGAGAACTGGCGCAAAAGATGTCTGTCGTGCATGCGCGTTGATGCATTTCAAGTGTTCAAGTTCAAGTGCAGCTCTCTATTTACCATTATGACAAGATTTTGACAGTTCGCTCGGGCTTGCCACGGACACGAAAAAAAGATCGTGACTAAGGACCCAGCACTAGCAAAATTATTGGTCAATGGTTAGTATGTTTAGCTCCTGAATTTTTTTTAGGAATAAAAATTCAGTTTTAAGTTCGATATTACAGATTTCAAACTAATATTATAAATCTGATGAGTTTGTTTGTTTAAAATAAGAATCTCCGAAGATAAAGGGGGGTTAGACAAGGTACATTCGTTCCGGGGCGATTTCGATAACGCCGTACTAATCGTTCGCAAAAAAAATAAAAAATGTCTATGGTCTCCGCAAACGTCAAATTCCATAGTAAAATTCTTTTCCAATAACGACGTCGCTTTTCGATAGTGACTAAGTAAATTAGGTATCTATGTAGATATCTTGAAGCTAGAGGCAGGTTCAGACTACTAACTTTATATAACGGTCCGATACACACGGAGGTGAACCCGTGAGCAAAAGTCAAAGGTTTTTTTCATAGATAAATTAAAGTGGTCGAAAAATGTCGAAAAATCTCTTGTAGTTACCTAAATATGACCTGATCTGATCCATGGGTTTAAATTATGGCTTTATTATTGTAGTTTATATATAACTAGCTGCCTGCCCCGGCTTCTCTCATATTGTAGTTTTTTTATACCTTGAGTTACATTATTGCAATTTTCGTAAGGATTTCTAATTTTTTTGACAATAAAATATAGCCTTTTTACTCCACGATTATGTAGCTATCTAATAGTGAAAGAATTTTTAAAATCAATCCAGTAGTTTTTAAAATTATTCGTTACATACAAAAATACAAATCTTTCCTCTTTCAAACATTAGTACCTATAGATAGATTTTTTCCTTAAAACACGAAACCTAATTACACAGTTAACAGTTCTACTCTTACTTCGTTATTCATTATTTGAAATAGGTAGATTTAAGAACTATTGACATTTCACCCATGTATATTATCTCTGTATTGTCCTGCTGGTATCCCTCGCCCTTTGTAGGCAAAAATAGAATCAATCGTCCGTGGAAAGAAGCATAAAAGTTGTTTCAGTTCCGGCTACCCTCTTATTTAGATATTATATATGGATGGGTCATGTTCTCACCATTATTATACAAATTTACGTTATATTTTCTTCCTTTTTTATATTAAAAATGAAAGTAATACCTATCTCACGAGGTTAATTTTCGTAATTTAAATAGGTACTTGGTACCTAGCTCATGGTGCTATAACGTTTTTTCTTAACGTATTTGTAAAATTATAAGTAGGTAGGAATATTCATTCTGTAAAAAATATAATGGTTCAAAAATATATATTTTTACTTATTTCAAGTCTTTTTTTTTTAAAGACGACTCCCGCATTAACTTCCAAGCCCGGTGTCGCGGGGGACTTTACAAACACGAACACAAAGTACACCCAGACTTGGAACAACAATTTGTGGTTCACACAAACTAGTGCCCCGTGTGGGAATCGAACCCACGACACACTCCCACCGCGCCACAGAGGCAGTCTAGACAAATGCAAATACTCACGTAATTAATATGTAATGATTTATTTCATTTTGTCATGTAAAAAGCTTAGACTTCAATATTCTTTATTTGAATTTTATTATTTGTATTTAGTTGAGGGATTTCGAAAAGAAAATAAATGAGAATAAAAATATTCCAAAACTTCAATTATTTCAGGCTTACGGTTAAATTCCGAGAATTCAAGAGCTGGAAAATATTGTGATATTCGTATCATGTAGACTGAATGTCGTAAAAAATACGTCTATGATTTATAGTAGGTAAGATTTTTCATTCCATAATATTAGAGAGGTATTTGATTTTTTTTAAATGTTATATTTGCCAAGATTCTTTATTCCTATTCATCCATCCGTTAATGCTTATGTTATTTTAAATGTAAAACCCAAATATAAAATGTAGTCAAAATAAAAATATAGTTTTTCTTCGCAGAAGAATTTTGATATTATAATTTACAGGGATACTTCAATAGACGTGTATGACTGGATAGAGTACAATACTCTCTATGTTAATAGATATCTTAAACAAAATAATTCGCAAAGGAAATACTTATGTAGGTAGTTATTTTGTAAAAACTATTTGACAAATGTAGTTCATAACTGCCTCTGTGGCGCGGTGGGAGTGTGTCCGACTGCTACGCAAGAGGTCGTTGGTTCGATTCCCACACAGGACTCCACTTTGTGTCATCCACAAATTGTTGTTCCGAGTCTGGGTGTACTTTGTGTCCGTTAAAGTCCTCCGCGACACAGGTCTTGTACCCTTTTGCGGAAGTCGTCTTTTTTTTAAAATAAAAAAAAACTATATTTGTGAAAGAAATAAAAAGAACTATATCTGAAAAACGAATTATTTTTTTAATAATATCTTGGGGCAATTCACGCAGAAGGCCACCTGGTCCCAAACCCTAGTTTGGGACCAGGTGGCCTTCTGCGTGAATTGCCTAGCAAAGTCTTCACGATGGAAACCAGACAATTATTAAACATACTGATTTTTTTTCCAATATAGGTATATTGGAAATAAATGACATCCAGATACAAAATAAACACATCACACAAGATTTATCCTGGGAGGGAATCGAACCTGCGACCTCTAGCTCAGCAGTCAGGGTTACTTTCCACTAGACCAACAGGCCATCCTAAAATTAAATTTCCTAGACTATAATATTAAACTCTTGGAAAGTTGCGTCGTTATTTCACCCGTAACCATAAGGTGACTACCACACTGGCGTTTTAAGAGCGTTGGCGTTCCTCCCACGTCAACGCTGCGTTAACGCTACGTATCGAACGTTAAAGCAGCAACCGTGTAATTGACCGAACCGGAAGAGCCTTCCCGCCCACACTGACAGAGCGGGACGGCGTGATTGTATCTGTTACCAAAAAAACATAACCCTTCCTTTTTGGCTTCGCCGTAGTCAGGTAAAAACGCATCTGCAATGCAAGGCGTTGTCACTGCGCAGACATTTAAGAAACGCCAACGCTTGTAAAACGCCAGTGGGATAGCGGCCTAAGATTCCGTCGCCAGTTACAGTTGTATGCGCATAATATCACTTCCTGATTATAATTAAGTACGTTCCATCACGGAAGTCCGTTTCCAGACAATCGAAGCCAGTCCTGATGAACTTTAACCTAATTAGTCTAAAGTCGCATAATTTTTTAATTAACCGCAGTCTTCACGTGCTGGTGATCTCAAATCTCCTTGACCCACAAAGCCTTCAAACACTCAAAAACCAGCATTATTCTTACTGCTAATCTGGGCAACTTTCTAATTTGAATATTCATCAAGTTTTTACTCGATATAGTTAACCGGCCGTTATCATGATCGTTTTGCCTCATGCTGCTAAAATAAAATGCATTTAATTTGCCTTTCCACACAATTTTAACAAACTCACCATAGTGCTAATTTGCTGATAGGATCTTTATAATATCCGATATTATATCGCCGTACGTGACTTTAAGTGGTTCAGGAATACCTAAATTATACAATAAACTTCAAAGTGCTTAGGTTGTTAGTACAAAATGTAGGATTAAGTAAATAGGCTCTTGTTAAATGTAAGTTTACCGTATCACATTATGTTTGTCCAATTTCGTAAAGAGGGTATTATTTATACCTTTGCCTGAAATTCATATTAACCTATTAGGTATCTGTTAGCAAATTAGGGCCTTTATGCATAATTGTCGAGTAATAGGTATTTGTGCGAGATAAAAGAGTACCAGGTACTCTTTTATTCTCAAGAATAACGTTGTATAGGTTCTATACAATGTTATTCTTGGTATAGTGCCAGAAAGTAGTTTGCTCAGAATCAGTAACAAAATTGAATAGGATAGTTTTTGGACCACGTAATATTTTACAATTAAATAATTATTTAATTATTAATTGATTAATTAATCATTCTAGCAGTCTTCCTCCGTTTACAACGGTGCGTCCTTTTGTTTACACTGCGTTCAGAAATTTCCAATAATAACCATGGTTTATGTACTACGCGACGCACTATGCATGATACTGCGACAAACACAAACAACTTTAATACATACTCCATGCTTATATTAAAATTTTGTGAAAGTAACTCTGTCTGTCTGTCTGTCTGTTTGTTAGCTTTCACGCTCAAACAGCTAAACCGATTTAGATGAAATTGGGTATGGAGATAGTTTAAGTCCCGGGGAAGGACATAGGATAGTTTTTATCGCGATAACCGACATACACGCGGGCGGAGCCGCGGGCCAAAGCTCGTGGCTTAAAAATCTGCAAGTTTTCAATATTTTCATCAAATTAAGCTATGAACCATATCGCTAAGAACCATCTTATAAAAAAAACACATCAAAATCGTTCCTTTTCTTTGGGAGCATAATACCACAGACAGAGGTTAAAATTTACACGTTGAACTTGTAATAATAATTAAAATAGACTGCCGAAACACTGTTTTGAGCAAAATGGCGTAGGCGACATCACATTGCAGTAAACTACAGTAAACAACAAGTTGTCGACAAAATTAACTGTCGTTGTTATCGTCATGCAGAGCTTTTTTTGGTTGTGTTTATCAAATTTTAAATATAGTAACTATCCAAAGAAATGATTATGGTCACAAATAAGTTAATCAGAAATAAAAAAAAGCCAATAGTAATCACTATCAAATTTCAGCTACTATTTAACCATCAATTTCGCTGACTAAAAAGCCAACTTATATGGTACGTACACATAGGTAGTATCAATACCAACAAAGCAATCCTGACAATCACCGCAATCGATATATCGCAGCTTCATCAAAGAAAGACATACGTCAATTGTCACCACAAAAACCGCCGAGGCAGCGCTTGACCGACCTAATTAATGGCGACTGCCCCTCGGGGCAGATTAAGCCACACATAAAACCTTTTCCCGTGCTCATACTGTCCACGAGCAATCGATCCTTTTCTTGTTAGTTGCTGTCAATCAAATGCAATCGGAACTGGCGACAATCCGCCATCGAGTGATCCGAGTGTCACTGATCAATAAGTATTATAGCTGTAAAAGCATTAGTGCTGAGGAAAGAAGTTCCACAAGTGCCTTGTTTTATCTTACATCCATCAGGATTACAAAAGGCTGATAAAAACTAAGCTTAAGGTTAATGAGTTGGATTAAAATGTAGTTCTTTCACTAATGACAGCGTGAAATACTTACGATTTACGAGTGTTTGGATACGTTATTACCCGACTGCTGGGGAGGGTTATTTTTTATATTTTCTATGAAAGTTACCCACCTACATGTCATTTTTTTTAAGACTGCTCTGTGGTATAAACTCGCGGGGGAATTTCAAAAACGTACAAATCCCAGACTATTTCATAATGTGAGGTTAGAACCTTATGCACAAGAGTCATTCGAACTCATTATGCTCTACCAAGGCAGTTAAAAAATGAATATTTTTGTCTGTGATTTGTAGAAAACATAATCTCTGCGGAAAATCAGCTTTTATTATTGTAATACCTTAGGAATAAAGTCACGGATAACATCAGTAAACTATAGAAACGAAATTTTAAAACTAATTTACTCGTATTTTAAAGAGTGATCATTATCTTTCTTGTTTAAAGTTCAAGATATATTACAATGAATAAAATTAAGCTAAAGTTATCCGTGGCCACGATAAAGTCCACGCAATGATATATTAAAACTCGGTAGTCGTGAATCACAATTAGTTCGAGCAAATTCTAGAATATGAGTGTACTTTGACCGAATTTCAACTTATGCATATAAACGTCCGACGAAGTCTGTTTAGTATATCTAAAGAGAGCAACTTGTAGGAGCAAGATTGCTGCATATAGTAGGACATCAAAGTTTTGCCTTTTGTATGAGGAATTCGCTATATTTCCATGACAACGCGAAATTCATTGAAATGCAGCGAACCCTCGGAAAGTAACGCTCGCAGGAAAAGCCACGATCTATAAGTATGCGCCAGTGTCATCTCCCGCTTCGAGCAATATATTCTAACAATGTTGCCGGGTGCGACGACTATATTCGAATTCTACACTGAATTTTGAAGCGTGTCGAATGATTGTTTGCTTGTTTGATTAAAGGCAAATATTACAGATTTTTTGCTATGTTTCGTTTACACAGTCAGATTTATTTCACTGGTTATTCACAACAATATGTTTCCAGTAAGTATATTCTTCCACTCAATCTGGTTTATTTGTAAGGCAACCATTGTACCTACCTCATTAATTGTTAAATATCTAATTTAGTTAGATAGGTCAGTTGTTTTTATGTAAGATAAGAATATTACTAGCTATTGCCCGCGATTTCGTAAGTTTGGAAGATTTGATTGTTTGTTTGTTTGTATTGAATAGGCTCCGAAACTACTGGACAGATTTGAAATTTTTTTTCATCTTTGTGAAGCTACACTAACGGGTGACATAGGCTAATTTTATATCCCTGTATTCCCACGGGAACGGGAACTACGCGGGTGAAACCGCGAGGCGTCCGTTAGCATAAAATAAAATTTTATAAACTATGCTTAAACAAAATCCACTAGACTACAAAATTACAATAACTATTATTTGCTCTATCAGAGTGCTGTTTTAGTATTATGGTAAGAATGAATATTTGAGGAACTGTTAGTAACTCACATGTAATGTGAAGTTGGTGTGTAGGAAACCTAGATGGACGATACGTAGTTTCCCGCTAAAATCGCTCTTTGCGCACATTGTAGTGGAAATAAAATAGTTTTTGCCTGCCACCCGACGATGTTATACAAAACGTAAGTACCTATAGATTGACACAAAGCCAAATAAACTTATTTTATCAATATATACTCAGCAAAGTTACGCAAAGTTTTAAATATATAAATTTACTTACGCACTCTATTACATAATAAATCAAAGTGTTGGCAGAAACTTTTATTTCAAGAAGTTTGTACAATTACTACTTACAACTAGACAGTAAATAAAAACTAAATACATCAATTAAATTCTTAGTATACATACGGTTGCTAGTGCTGGGGTGCGTAGCAGGATCTATTTCTCCACAATGATGAGGAATCAAAAGACTTATTTCCCCGTCACTATTTGGTTTATTACAACAATACATAAAATAATTACATTCCATGTTTCTGACCGTTCGTCTTGACGCTTCCCTCAATTCTCCCAATTGTTTTCCCATTTTCTTCTTCATCGCTATTTAAAACTTTTGGACGTCAAGACAAACAGTTAACAAATAATGAGGCTTTATGCAGGCGGCAGGTCCACGACGCACCTGCCACAGTAAGTAGTATTTTTCTGACTCTGGTATCCAAGGTAAGATTTAACTTGTGTTATGGGCACCAGATCTCTCACGGGTGGACATGGATGCGCGCGCGTTTGTATGTGTGTGTGAATTAGATTTGTGTCAAGCGTAACACCTAGACATTTAAATACGAATTGGTTTGGTTAGAGCGGGCCATGAACATGCCCGGGGGCAGGGCCGGCTGGAGGCTCCACGGCCAGGTGTTCGAACCGTGGAGGCACTCCGGCCGGTTCTGAAGGAGTGGAGAGGGCGGCAGCACGGGACCCTTTCCTTCCGGCTGGTGCAGGTCCTTTCCGGGCACGGGTGCTTCGGGCAGTACCTGCACACGGTCGCTAGGAGGGAACTGAGTCCCGCCTGCCACCACTGCGACTGCGGTGAGGACTCGGCGCAGCACACCTTCCAGCATTGTCCAGCTTGGGAGGGGCAACGTCGAGTTCTCACCACAGTGGTCGGAAGTGACCTCTCGTTGCCGGCCGTGGTTCTGTCCATGGTCTCGAGCGAGGGGTCGTGGAATGCGGTCGCATCCTTCTGCGAGGACATCATCTCGCAGAAGGAGGCGGCGGAGCGCGTCAGGGAATCCGTGGCGCTGGCGGATCCGCTCCGTCGCCTGTGAACCGGGCGGCTTTTACGCGCACATCTTCGCCTGATGCTGTCTTAGGCCGCTGGCGGAAAAGATTCCCCCGTACGCCCGTACGGGGGAATCTTTCCCGCCAGCGGCCTTCCGTGGAGGCGCGGCGCCCTGTGTATATCCATGATGCCGCGTAGGTGTGAAATGCCCAGAACGCAACAACATCGCGTCTGGGCATTGCTACTGGGCGGACCGCCGGTGGTAGCAGAAATTTTTCGCGCCCTCCAAAAAATGAGCATGAACATGTAATGTCAGCATATGCTTTACAGTTGTGTGCGGTAAATGTTTAGGTTAGTGATCGATATGTTTGTGTTTCTCATAGTAAATAAAATATATTTAGTTTTACCTGCATTTAAAGTTAGTACATTTGTTTGGAGCCATTTAGTGACCGTGTTAAACCCACTTTTTGCATATTTATAGGCCTCCGTTAGAGATTTGGTTGAAAATAACAAAGTTGTGTGATCCGCATATTTATATTACATTTTGACCTCGTTTTGGAGTTTTATGCTGCACATGCCATTTATATATTTATAGAAGAAAGTTGGGCCCAAGATTCTTGTGGGATTCTGTAACCACTATTTTTGACCTCAGAACTGACCATAAATTGACCCATTTTCATACATTGATATCGATCATTATGATAATCCAAAAATAGTTTATGCTGTGTAGCCCTTATATCGATTGTTTCTAGCTTATGTAATAGTTTAAAACCAGAAACAGTATCGAAAGCTTTGGCGACATCTAAAAAGATTCTAATGGTATGCATCTGCTTAACCAGGTTACGAATGGACTATACAACTCGTAACCTGAATGCGCAGAATTCTGTTAATTGGCTAAGTGCTCGACAGACTCACTTTATTATTTTAGGTCTAAAAGGAAATTGCCTATCTGATAGGAGTTTATTGTCTTCAACGATTTTAATTAGTCTATTGTTTACGATTTTCTCCAAAATGTTTGATAGACTTGTTAAGACTGAAATGGGTCTATAATAAATAGCACAACGCTATTTAAGGAATTTAGGAAATACTTCATTAGATAAGCCTAATATTTATTCTTATTACTTCTTCAACGTCCGTATCTAATATGACGAAGGATTTCAGGGAAGAAGTTTTTGTCAAATTTTAAACCGAGTTATTATTTAAACTTATTGACTTCAGTTAAGTTTTTACCTACGCTAACAAAAAAGTCGTTATTTTGTTAATTGCTTCAATGGGACTTCGTTGATAATATATCCCACGAGAACTACCTTCACATTTTTCCAGCCTGTTATATTCCAGACTTTAAATTATCTAAGAGCCAAATTTCATCTAGATTCGTTCAGCCATTTTAAATTGATAGATACGATAATGGACATCCAAAATTTGGACTTTACAATACTTAGATTAACTGTTAACTAGTCGATTAGGCTTTTCTAAGTATTATTTAATAGTATACTCGTAGTTTACCTTCAACGTCTTAGTAAAAACTGTATCAAAAATTATCTATTCAGAGCTTGTAGGTGATTATGTTAAAAAAAAAATAG
Source organism: Herminia tarsipennalis (assembly GCA_945859575.2). Taxonomy (NCBI): domain Eukaryota; kingdom Metazoa; phylum Arthropoda; class Insecta; order Lepidoptera; family Erebidae; genus Herminia; species Herminia tarsipennalis. The sequence goes on along the minus strand of OX243836.2, from coordinate 11,954,288 downwards.
AATCTGTTCAATAGTTTTGTGGCAACAAACACGAAAATTAAGGATAAAAGATTTAGGTTGCTTTTAAGGGTTCCGTACCTCAAAAGGTAAAAAAGGAACTCTTATAAGATCACTCTCTTGTCTGTCTACCCGTCTGTCCGTCTGTCTGTCCGTGTGTCACTACCGATTTTCTCAGTAACGGGTGGATACTGAAATCAAGGTCTTAGTTGACACGATAAAAAGATATGGGCAAATTTAGATTTTCGCGAAAACTTGTAGTACCAAAATTTACCTTATCTACAACTTTTCTATTTTTCGGAATTTTTCCTTTAGTTGTGCTGTAAGACCTCGCTTTTAACCAAAATTGATAATTCTAGGTCAACTGTAGGTTTTGGGTTGAAAACCTATATGGTAGTTCCCGTTGACCTAAAATCACGACATTTGGCAAAAAGCAAGGTCTTACAGCAATTCAGGTTCATGGCTACTTTAATGTTATTAAGATTTACGGTGAATTGTATATGCTTAGGGTACGATGGGACTGACATACGCTTTGCGGTTTAAAAGTCCCTAAATAAAGAAGATAGAAAAAAAAAGGTCTTACAGCACAAATAAAGGAAAAATTCCAAAAAAATAAAGAAAGTTTATAATTAAAGGGTGTCCCCATATTTATAATATGTACCTACAAATTGGTACGGAGCCCTCTGTTGGCGAGTCAGATTTGCACTTATCCGGTTTTTATTAATAACTACAATGTACAGACACAGCTATTTTACTAAATATATAATGTAAGATGCATAGATGCAAAACGTATAAGGAGTAGCCCCATTTAATATTAGTAGACGTCATACTACGTAGAGTTACCTTTATACCAACTCATAGTAAACTGCGCCTATAAAAGTATAATTCTTCCCACTGATTTATCTCCGGAATTGTTATTTTTGTTATTTTATCAGACTTTCCTGAATAAGGAAAATGGTGACTAAATCTCTTATAATAAAAATAAATATACCTATAATACATTAATCTGGGGCAATGAAAACCAAATAAGATAAAAAACGGATTCGGTTTAATGGATAAAACTTTGTTACGGAATTATACGGTTCAGTTAATCTAACGACGGTTTTACATTATACATAATGAGCTGTTTTGATGGAAATCTACGGAATAGAATCTTGGCACCAAAAGCAAATCCTGTAGAAAAACAGTATTGGTCGTAGCTGAGTATATATATGTATGATAGTAGGTATCATACATATATACTCAGCTACGTTACGTTACGTTTACGTTTGAAATGCTTAAAATTACCTAGTAGGTATTACCTTTACCTACTAGATTTTGTAGTGTTTTTTAAGGGTGCTGATCTCAACTAGTCTTCCCGTGACCACGGCCGTTGTAATACGGTCGAAACGTCGGGCAATAAACAAGGTATTTTACCTTAAATTATTCACGCGATTAAGACCCGTAATATATATATTTTAATAATGTTATACCTAGTTTATTCACGCAGGTGAATTTAGTACATTTTTATGAGGAATTCAGAATAGAAGTAAAGGCAGTGATACCGACATACATAAAACGAATGTACCTACCTATGTAACGTTTCGTCTAGTATTGAGTAAATTTAGAGACGAATTAAAGAAGTTATTACAATTTTAAGAATTTAATTAAAGGTTCTATCCTAATTCTCAGGGTCTTGACACGTGTGTGTGTGTGTATATAGATGGTCCGACGAAGCCGGCTTGGGCAAGGCACTCCTTGCCCAAGCCGGCTATCAATGCAATTAGCTCGGCTTCAGCTGCAAGCGCGTGCGTCTGCGACCGGGTGCGCCAAGATGGTGGGTGACAGCATGACGTGCACGTATCGAAGGTATTGGAAGAACCCCTGGGAAAAGAAACAAGCAATATGTGTTGTTTACTGATTATCGATGAGCTATGGAGAAGATAAGGTGTTGAAACTTGGCAGTTGAAGTAGTTTAGGTTAAAATAAGTTTATGTGTGCGTGAACATGGTAAAGTATTACCGTAAAAATGCTTTTTGCGTGACAACACTTAGTAATTCTAGAAATGTAAATATTAAATATAATAGAAATCACCTTAATTAAGGGTTTATTTTGATAGTGACTACATTTTGTCGAATTTAGTTTGGATAGGGATGCAAACCTTGTCAATAAGAGGTGAAGAGTAAAGCATGATCAAGATGGCGTAGGGCATAAACTTCCGACCATGGATAAATAGTACAATGCTTACTTTTTTTTTCTCTTCCCTCCGATATTATTCGGTAGGAATTATGGCTCGTACATTCAGTGCATACGCCAGTTTCAAGTTTATTTTCTCTTTCTATTTTTCTTCTTTGAATCACGTCTAGTTCTTGTCCAGTTGTCACGTACCTATTTCAAGTACTTATTTTACATTACACGTTAAATACGGCGCTTTAAACGACATGTCAGTTTGGCGCCATTTTTCTTTGACGTATAGACCTGGATCGCGCCATCTCTTTCAATTAAAAAGTAAATATTTACTGCAAAGCGTGAAAGAGGGAAAAAAACTAGTGCGGCCCTGTCTCTTTGATATCTTTTCTCCTCAAAGTATTGTTGTCTCTTGCTAGAGAGTGGTCAATTTTGTGAGGTTATGGCGCAGTCAAGGGATTTTAGACGATCTTTGATACTACTTCATTACTTGTAGATAACACTTAAGAAGATTTTATTTTTAAGGTTGTCGTATGTGCTATGCTATTGATTTGAAACTGATGTATACACCATAAAAGCGCTGTATACTAAATAATGAGCACGGTTTTCCCTTGATAGATAGTTGTATATGATAATGAATTCTTCGAACATAGTTTTTTACGTACTTTCAAGCCTTACTGCGACCGTCAACCTGCAACCAAGCGAGGCTATTATGCCAATTACCTCCAAGATCTTTTAAAAAGTAGGTGCTACTCTGGGTAGACACTGTCAATTACCCCCGGGATCTTTAATAAGTAGGTGTTACTCTGGGGAGACACTGTCAATTACCCCCGGGACCTTTAATTAGTAGGTGTTACTCTGGGGAGACACTGTCAATTACCCCCGGGATCTTTAATAAGTAGGTGTTACTCTGGGGAGACACTGTCAATTACCCCCGGGATCTTTAATAAGTAGGTGTTACTCTGGGGAGACACTGTCACTTACCCCCGGGATCTTTAATAAGTAAGTGTTACTCTGGGACATCTTAAGAGTTGACATAATGATCGTCACTTCGACATACTGATTACTTGCATGCCTACCAGAAATAAAACTATATCAAAAATGCTTGCAGTAGTTTTGAGGCATTGGATAATTCTGATTTATTTTTGTAACAGTGAATACACACCCTAAAAGCGCTGGGTACTAAATAATGCGCGCGGTTTTCTATTGATTGTGGCTATTTTGAGATACGGCGCCGCCGCCGTTCTGTACACAATGTAGACGCTCGCGCCCCTTTAATCTAGCCTATTTATTCAATCAACACCCATCTTCCGCCTTGCATAATGTGGTCTCCTTTCCCTTTTATAGATTTTAATTTAGACCAACAAAACACAAATAATAACTTTGGTAACAAGAAACAAATAATGGAAGGCCCAAGGGTAAATAATTACTAGATTTATTTATACACTAGCTGTTATATCTGTGAAATTTCTTAATTGTCTTTTTGGTTTCAAATAAAGAAACACGTGTTTCAGCGTTTCTGGAAAATCAACCCATAAGTGGGTATAGGGTTACAGTTTTGTATGAATTTCGTTACTATTGAAGTTAGATCTGTGCAAATTTGTATTTGGCTTTGTGGTTGTAAATAAAGAAACACGCGTTACGATCGAAAGGAGCGAAGCCGTGGGCGACTAGTACAATGTAAAGGGGTGGTCTAATTTCAATATTAAAATCCCAAGCTTTGTGTTGCGGAAGACTTCACTAACATAATAACAATTGATGGACACAAAATATTCCTACACTCCGAACAAATATTTAGAGACTAGCTGACCCGCGCAACTTCTTTTGTGTCAATTTGGCCCGTTTTACAACATTTTTGGTTTCTGTTTCGCTCCTATTTATCGTAGCGTGATGTTATACAGACTATAGGCTTCCTCGATAAATGGGCTACCCAACACTAAAATATGTTTTCAAATCAAACCAGTAATTCCTGAGATTAATGCGTTTAAACAAACAAACAAACTCCTTAGCTCTATACTGTATGTTTAGATTACCACAGAAGTTTTACTTACTACCACTAACCACCGAAGCAGTTGGAACATTTTAGGATATTTCTACTGTTTGACAAAATACGAGAATTAATGCGTTCATGTATTGTGAATTGACAGCCGGTGCAACCTGGTCGAAATATCAAGCAATATAAGGAATTATTACAAATTACATTATTAGATATATTTTTAAATAAAATTAATAAGGTAGGTTTGCCTTTACCTTTTGTTTATTTAACTTATTTTCATACCCCTTTTCCTATATAAAAGCTTTACGTAATTAGAGTTCTATCCAAATTAATTATTCAAATGAGTAATTTTCTCCAATGTACAGTCAATAACATAAGTTGAGTCGATGTTTGAGTTTTTTATATTGTTGTAGTCAGAATTTTTGAGAATGATGTAGCAGGACATATATTTTGCGCTAAATGCAATAGGGATCCTGGATTTAGTTGTAGGGAGTGGAAAGTAGGTTTTGTCAAGAACAAAGAACCCATAAGGAGAAGACTGAGATACTTTTTACCTTAAGCCCTTAGAAGGGTGATACTTCTGTTTTAGCTATTGCTGAGTTGGTTAAAATTTTTGCAGATGTGAAACGACTTACGTAGCTGACTGTACTATATCATTTATACTTAAATGTTCATAATTTAATCGGGCTTGGATCTTAGTGACGTCATTAAGTCATTTTTGTCGCAGTAGATGCCAGACAATGATTACAACGAACTCAGCTTTATGGTATGATATTAAGAAGATAACTACGCGAATTAACGCCATATTTTGGTTGAAAAAAAGTCAGTTCCTTTTCGTTTTTTGTCTCCAGTTTTACGAGGTAAAGTTCAGTTGGCAGTCGTACCGAGTGCTGTGCTAGTTAGCACTTGGTAACTAATATGGACATTTGCAGCATTTCGCTTAGATGTTATTTATAAATGAGCGTTTGTTCGAGTTCCACCCGCATAGATATCAGAAATCGTGATAAAATGTAAAACTATTTTTTAAGTGACATAAAAACATCCATATATATGTCCTTATAAAGTTCCCCGGTGTTTTCATTTAAAAATGCACAAAGGAGTTGTGAAAATTCGTGTACGATGGCAAACTGAACTGTCATCATTTTCAAAGCTCTGCATTTAACATGTGAACTCCAAGTGACACCACTGCCATAAATTATCTGGAAAATTGATCAGATTGCTATCAAATTAAAAATAATAATAAGATGAAGAAAATGCGACTTTGTTAGATGAGACTTTAATTTTTTTCTGAAGCTAAGAAGTAAGATTATTTGAAAGGCTTTACTTTCAATATAATTTCTTTTTCAAGTTACAGACGACTATTATTTAGCAGAGGAGAAACGGAATTCGTCAGGAGCGGAAACAGTTGGAAGAGGCCCAACTGTTTTGACTCCTGATGATTCTAGGCCCCAATCCTGGCTGTGTTGTCTTGATTAGATTGTTAGGCTATCAGGCGGGAGGTCAGCCCACACTGTATCTGTCAAGTCATAGTCGCCTCGCGAAAACCTTTTGTTCTCACTGGTTATCAGTTCTTCGAACAAAGTTGTCTGTCCATTAAAAAGAGAATTTTCGCTTTAAGGAGTAATCCCTGTGTCGCGGAGACTCAATTTACAGTCTTGTGCCTTAAGCTAAAGGAAGGACGTGTACTTTTGGCCTTACTAAGTACATCCAGAAAAGTTGATTAACTTTAGCGATTTTTACACATTATAAAAACGATATATACTACAGATCTTCCCGTGATCATGTGAAGTACAGTCGAAACGTTGGGTATTAAATCTGGTATTATACCCTAAAATATTCACGCGATTAATATCCATATGATATATAATTTTTATAATTGGTACGTGCACTTTAGCGCATATGTAGAATGTAATTGTCGGGGTAATTTCTACCTGGGTCCCTAATCACCTTCTTTTATTCCGTTTTCGCGGCAAGCCTGTGGGAACTGTCAACATTTTGTCATAATGGTGAAGAGAGAGCTGCGCTTAAAAATGCATCAACGTGCATGCGCGACGGACATCTATAAGCGCACCGCGCATACGCCAGTACGCACGGGCTAGCCGCGAAAACGAAAAAAAAAAACCTGAGAGGTGTCAAGGGACACCCGGATGGAACGAAGTTCTTATCTTATTTTTTTTTTTATAATCTTTGCAACACCACATTGTTCAATGCGAAATAGAAAGACGAAACGAAAATAAATTACAAAAAGACGATTGTATACCGAAGGCTCGAACCCACAACTACACAATTGTCACCAATACTGTGTACCGAATTTATGCTTCTAGACCAAATCGACAGGTGACTTCTTCGTCAAATTAGATGTTCATATCTTACGCGCACGCCGCACGGCTTTTGTTTTTGTCAAAAAGTGTCGTTACAACTTTTCGTGTTTTTTTTTTCGTCTAGCCCCCTTGCACAACGCGCGATAAGGAACTTCGTTCCAAAAGAACGTGAATAAGTACCCTGAACTGATAAGTCGGTAAGTAGAAATAGGAAACAAATTACCGAAGGTAGTAACAGGTTGGTAACCTATCGCGTGCTAAAGTAAGTAACCCGTTTACCTCGTGACTTTTACAACTTGGCCACGAAAGGCTGATATAATAGTTTTCGCTAATTTGAATGGAAATTAGTGTAGACTCAAAGTATGGTCGTAAGTATCCACTTATTCTAATTAAGTTTCCTACTTTTAACCCCTTTGAATAAATATTTTTTTAATCATAGAGGTATTTGGAGTCATCATAATTGACCGAGATTTACTTTGCAGATAGGGGACGCAGAGGTAGATAGTATTCCAAATAAATCAAAAGTCAAACATTTTGATTTCTAGTAAGTATTCCTAATGTGGATTTATAACCAGGTAAGTACTTTAAAATTAAGTTTAATGGGTCGTCATCGTCATTTAACCCGAAAGACGTCCACTCCTATTCAGCACTGAGTGTTCATAGGCCTTCCCCAAGGATCACTACAACGACCGGCCCTGCACCATCCACACCCAGTAGCCGCGACTTTAATATTGCAAAAGTTTCAGTATAACATGATCAATTCTGTGACTGTTCTACGAAACTTTCTTCCCAATCACTATTAAAATTGTATCTAAAGTCAACAACACTTGTCCAATTGTAAAACATAAATAAAGTTCAGAATATAGCCTTATGGTTAAGACGTCAGACTCGCAATCTTGACGTCGCGTATTTGTGATATCTATTATACTACCGATGTGAACCCACTTCTGACACAAACTTAGTTTAACTGGAGGGGTTAACAGGCCTACCAGTAACGAAGGACCCATAATCCCACATTGCTAGTTATCTTATAAAAAAAAGTATAGACATCATATATTCATTAGTAGAGCCGAGGTAATGCGTCGACATTTTAAAACAAAAAGCTTTTAATATTTTAATGGACTATTTCTGTTAGGTATATTGGTGTGTATATGCAAGCCGTGCATTCGCGGCGGATTGGCCAGATTTGTACACATTATATGAAAATCAAAAAGTCAAAAGTCAAAGTACTTTAAACACTTCGGTTACAGAATGCAACGCTTAGGAACGTCAGGCAAAATTTGGAATAGCATGATTCTACATTTGATGAAAAGTTTGCAAGAATAAAGCCGTGAGAAAAGAACTTGGTAATAAAAATTCTGGGCCACTTTTTTAAAATACCAATTATTTCAATATTAAGCCTTAGTATGTACAAAGTTATGCCAGTAAGGTGCTGCAACCATTACACCATGAAACTCACGTAAGCAGTAACCATAATACGTTAAGTGCTGCCTCCTACGGTGTGGCCATCAACTTACAAAAAATTAAGTAATAGAACAAAAAATAGTAGAAATAGTAGTATCATGAAATCAATTCATCTAATAACAACACCTCAGTATAAGCCAACCAACATCCAATATAAGCATGGTGTGTACATTGGTGTTAGGATTAGATCCGTACAAAAACCTCCGTCCTGCAGTCATATAATTCAGATCACGTGTCGCGTTCACAATGAACTTGTAAACACATATATACGCATCAAACTACGGAATGACAATTGTATGTAGGTACGCTATTGTACCCAGTGATTGTTAGTTTGATGGAGTAGTGAAAATGGTTTGTTTTATATTGGTGGCTCTAATTTTTTTTTATTTAGGTACTTATGGTAAAGGTATACATCACAATTTGCCACGCTACTTGACTGGAAAGTGAGCAATACGAGTGGGTGACAAACCGTTTCTGTAAATAGTAAATTGTCAATAAAAATTGGCAACAAATACTTCAGAATAGAACACGAGTTGCTTGTTTATATTACCCGTAAATAAGCTCTCTGTACCTAGGCATAAGGTGCATAAGGTGGGTCATAATCTACAAATATTTTTTTATAATATTTTTTTTATTTGTATTATATTAGTATTGATTTCATTTTCTTCTTAGCATTGTTTCGCGACCGTTGGACATGTACCTCTTCTTGGATTTACTGATGATAATGATCCTGGTCTAGAAAGGCGGGTAAAGGGTTTCAAGCCTCCTATTCCCGAATAAAAAGGAAGGGTGCTAGTCTGTTTATAGTATGTATGTCTGTGTATCTATATATACAGGGTGTAACAGAAAGGTGTGGTCAAATTTCACCAGTAGATAGGGTATGTTGTCAGTATTGCACCTACCATGGTGCTATAGCTGGTTGCATTATTATTACATAGTTATAGCATATTCTTTTTGTCAAAATTCAGTAGTGAAAGGCGTATGACATAAGAATTATACCTTCCCTGGTATAAACTTCGATTGGATTATTATGGCATAGAACATTTTAAGTTATACACTTTTTTTAATTTATATTTTTTTCATTCATAAATAAACGAATAAGAAAATAATAAATATTTTTTTAGGGTACTTCGATTTTGATAAAATTTAATATGTGCACTCAGTATCATGGGCACATACTAACCCTTGAATATGACCACACCTTTATGTTACACCCTGTATATCTGTGCCATAAACAAATATTATAATAATATTTGCTTATAATTTTTTTTTATGCCTGTACTGTACCTACATGTTAAAGTAGGTACCATATCATTCGGCAAAGATTTATTAAACCGATTTTTGTTTTGCTTAAACAAATAAAGAAAAAAAAACTTAAAACTATTTATTATACGGGAATTAACGCACATTGTTTACCTTAAAATTGCTTGACGTTTCGACCAGGTTGCACCGGCCGTAGTCACAAGAGTCCGCTTGTGGACATAAGTTAATTCCCGTGTAATAAATAGTTATAATCACGCAACGCGAAAGCTTAAATGTTAAAAAAAAAAAAAAAAAACTGTCTTTAAATTTCGCGCACGTTAGTAAAGTCAGTAAACCTATATCGAAGTTACATTCTCGTTCGTACATAATTCTTTCCGACATTGACTATGTTTATTACAATTCCAATTTCACGTACAGACCTCGTTCATTCCCCATTATTAGATTGTCGAGCATGCCACAGCAAATTCAACAAAGTTACTTGTCTTAATAAATAGTCTAATAATTTATTTTTTAAGCGGTCGAGATAAGGAATCATTATTATGTTATGTACTCGTATGTATACACTCACATAATTTTATTCTATTACGTTAAACTAGGCGTCGTCCGCGATTTTGTTCACGTGGAAATTAAAAACAAAACACGGGGTTCGTACTATTTTCAGGGGTAAAAGATCAGACAGAGATATAATCTATTACTGTGCCCAATTTCATCCTGACCCAACAAACAAACCCGTCTGTCTATCTAAACTTTTGCATTTATGATATTATTATAGAAGATTATTCTATCTGTTTAATATATTTAAATCAATAATGTGAACTACGCTGGATTAGAGAAGTAATTAATATATTTAATATTGCCATTTTGTGTTAATAAGCGCCGACTAATATTAATTGCAAAACCAGTGGTTTATTCCCTACGCGCGGTTTGTGGTTGACTTCTGTCAAAATTCGACAGGAGTGACATTTTGTAGCGATATATAAAACCTTAATGGATTTTAATTTCATGCCCTAATGCATACAAATATTTAGCGATTTGAATTAATACTACAGCGGTTTCCCTACTAAAATGTTGTGTTATCACTTTGTGTGATTGACAAATACTTTCGAATGTGCATCGTGTTCCGATCTTTGAATATATACCTAATGTCTATATGCCTGGTCTGAGATCTCAAAGAGCCGTTACTGTGTCAAAACTTACACGAAAAGCGGTGTAATGGTTTAATAACAATAATAATGAAAAATCTTTATTCACTTAGAAAGCAAAATACTTGTGAAAAGTCGATTCTACATTTACATGTAATGCCTGTTCTCAAACAATAGGTAAAGCCGGAGAAAAGAACAGGCAATAAAAACTTGCAGTTTACTTATTACGTGAACGTAAAATGTCGAAGTCTTTCAAGTAGTACAGTGACTATATTTGGTCCCTGACTTAGTTGTAATCGAGCAAACCGAGATATTGGCGAGGTTAAGCAACGTTATTACTTAAGAAAATATATACGAGTATATTACAGGTCTTAATCGCGTGAATAATTTAAGGTAAAATACCTTGTTTATTGCCCAACGTTTCGACCGTATTGCAGCGGCCGTGGTCACGGGTAGACTAACAAGGTTACGTTATGAATATATATATATATATATTATATATATATATATTCATAATGTGTACAAATCGCGAAAGTTTATTAACATTTATAACGTTATTACTGTCGATCTCTAGATGGGTGACAATTTTTGAACATTATCATACCCCTCCGTGCCTCGGAGAGCACGTTAAGCCGCCGGACCTGCGCCTAATCTCTCTCCTCCAATCCCACATTACTAGTAATCTGGTTAACTCCGTCAGCTAAACCCAAAGGCTTGTGTTAGGAATGGGTTCACGTCGGTAGTATAATGGGTAGGATTCGAACCCACGACCTCACGATTATGAGACCGATGCCTTAGCCATTAGGCTACCGCCGCATATGTTTAAACATACAATTATTCCCCATAGGCAGAGTTTTTTTTTTTTAATAGTCTGTGTAGGTATTGTATTGAATGGTATTGAGTTTTGATCAAAATCAAGGACCTAATCAGGTTTGTTTCAATATCTTAGAATGACCTCAATAAAATGTCGAGGTGCCTGTTAATGCCCAACCGAAGGAACAATGACCGTTCTAAAAATACGATAAGAAAGCTATCGCAGAGCTGGTTATCGGCGCGGCAAACATCGGACCAACCGTTCATGAATAGTTAAAATGTGAACCTATAAGGTATTGTCTACACGAACATGAAAAACGTACGTGAAATATCAACAGTGCGTTCCGCAACAAACTCAATATACCAAATTCAGCAAACCAAACTGCTACATAAAACATTGCCGATTCAGTTGCCGATAGAGTTGTTGTTTAAATAAAAATCAGTTTCACGGGATGTGCAAGCTCTTTAGATGTTCGTGTGAGCTGGGGCTTATTGTGATGGAGGCATGCGCGGTGTGAAGCCGGCGGGTCGGCGAGGCACAGTAGCATTCGGCGTGACGCGGTGATCGCGCGCGAATCCCGCCGCGCCGTCACAAATACCGCGTGCCTACTTACGTAAGTGACGTGAAAAATTTAAAAATATAAACTTAATAATTATAACAGACTTATTATTAAAGTGATGTAAAAGAAGACTTATACGTTTGTCTTATTTCTTAGAATTGTCAAGGTGAAAGTGAGTGAACATATGATTGTGTTTGTTAGACATTTTCTGTGCTAATACAGACAGTTACTGTGTTCGTATGTGTTCTCGTGTTGTTTGGTAAGTATACATGTGACCTTAGAGCTGGAATGTGAGAGATTTGAGGAGAAAAAGGGTTTATTCTGGCTTACAATTTTGTAACATTGTAGAAATGTTATTTAATAGTGTCGTGAGTCGTAATGTGAAAGCAAATACTTGTATTTTTGTTGGACTTGTTATTATATTAAAATCAAATCAGTTTGAAGTACTCCAAGTAAACTTATATAGTTTTAATGAGTTGGAAATAAAGGGTAGGTACACGAGCGTGTCTATAGAGACATTTATTTTTGAAGAATTTGTGTCACTCGTCAAACTAACTCCTCATTCGCATAATTTATATTTAAGATGTTTAATATTAATAATATTCGTATTCAAGTAGAGTAGATATTATATATAAACATTTAGTGTTACGTTAATGCCGATAGAGGTGTTTATTTTCATAAATAATAATTTGAAGAAACACTATATGAAATTTTAAAATTGAATATCAGTGTTTAAAGAAGTTGGTTCTTATGTAAGTTATTAACTGTTTGAAAGAAGTCAAAATACTTGTATTGCATGTATTTTTAACACGTAATAAAATAAGTTACTGTAATGTGATTATATCTATACTAAAGTCATAAAAAGTTTGTTTGTTTTTAAAAGCTAATCTCTGAAAATACTTGGCCAATTTAGATGAAATTGAAATGGAGATGTGGTGAGTTAAAGTTTTTGGAAGGTTTTACGGCCACTTTTATCGCGATGCGCGGACAAAATCTGGTTTTAAATAAGATTGATTTATTATTTCGGTACACTTCGCAGTATTTGGTTACTGATATTGTTTTAACGCCACATTTAGTTTTACCGGTATTATAGGACTACTTTAATATTATATTTAATCCAGTGTATGTTAAAAAAACTAGTCTTTATAGATAAAAACAAATAGGGCTATTCCTATTTAGTAAATAGTAAACTATGATTCTATTTTTCTTATAGGTATCTTACGTCCTACGAATCTATAGGTATTAAATTATAAATGCGAAAGTTTGGATGGATGTTTGTTATTCAATCACGCTACAGTGGGTAATTGGATTTAGATGATATTTGGCAAACAGATAGATTATAGTCTGGAATAACAACATTTGTTTTTAAAAAAATCATGGGATTGAAGTCGATGGCAAGGGACAAAGTACTTTTATGAACACGATTTTTTGTGTTTTCATCAATGGACGTTTGTTACTCCTTCACACAAAAACTACTGAATAGATTTTGTTAAAACTAGTGCTCCTATAGCACGTACATTAAAATAGCACGCAAGGTAAAAATCAATCTTAAAATAGGCAAAGTCGCCGAAAATCCTGTTACATTAAAACAGTACTAGATATTAAATTCTTTAACTTAAAAGCATTATAATAATTTGATACAAAATGAGAACATTGACATTGAAGTCGAGTACTTCTTCAATAACAAAGTAACATGTAAAGTGGTTCTCGATATAGCGTGCAAAAGCCTTTTAAATTATATTACTTGCCTAATACTCAGTAATAATATACTAAATACCTAATATTAAAATGGAAGGAGTCAAGTATACTGGAGAAAATACAATTTGCTGTATTAATATTTGCGTAACGAAAAGAAATTCCGAACCTTTGAAAAATGAGCGCAAAACACGAAAAAACGACTTAATTAGTTGTATAAGCTCAATAATTTTACGGTAAATACCGGTTTCTAGAAGTCTGAAACGGATTTCTTTGGCTCAAATGTTTTTAATAAGAATTCTCTTGGCTCACTTCGAAGAAATGTTTGATTTGTTTGGTTGTATGGTTGTAGAAAATGTGTTTTTCTTAAATTTAATTTATCTTCGTAGAGCTAATGGGTGCAGCAAACCTCATTGCATTTTTAGCTTTAATTTAAAAGTTCAGCTGTCTTTTTTTATCGTATTTGTATAAATACGATAGAAAAAGACAGAGAAGAATACAAAATAAAATACACAATATATATAATGTATTACAATAGTATGTCATAAAGAATACAAAAAAAAAATACACAACGTTCGTGATGTATATCACGAACGTTTTGTATTCTTTATGACATACTATTGTAATACAAAATTATAAAGGTGAAGATTTTTCTTTTAATCTTTCTTTCTATTTACAAAAAAGAGAGAGGTGTCTTATGGACACCCGGTTGGAACGTAGTTCCTTTTGCTGTATCTTTTTTGTTTTTATTGACTAATTGTCTTTTACTGTCTAAACTTTTGAAAGACAATAACATTTTGAAATTAGACATATAAATATTATATTTTTTTTTATGAAAATACAAACTTATATAATAACCTCCTTATTCTAAAAATCGCACAAAGTGCCCTCATATTGGTCCATAACCGGAGAGTAGGTACCTGTGAAGTATATTTTAGACTTGTGTAGTTCACGTGCTATGTACTATTATGAATTAGTTCCTGACACTGAACTAGAATTAACTATTCCGCAAGAGGTTAGGATTTCGTGCATTTAGTACAACATTTATTTAGAGAAATATACCTAAAGTGGAATGTTTTACTTGCGAAACAGTTAATTCTAGATCAGTTCGATCTAGAATTATCTGTTTCGCAAGATAAACAATAAATTAACATAAAGAAACTGACTGAATATTCGCGTATACCGCAAGGTGTTAGGACTGCGTTTATTAAGTACATAATTTCTTTAGAAATCGAGAAAGGGAAATAGACCGAATTTGTGAACAAACTTTCGGTGTACTACTGAACTAATAGTACTAAATGACCGAACTAGTACAGTTGAGCGATTGTACTAGATCGAAGCGCTCCGTTAAATGATCGAGTAAGAACAAGCCTAGTATATTTTATTGTCGCAGTTAATACGCAAACCGCAATAGGTAAAACCTACATGATACTTAAAAATGTATCAGGAGGTATACGAGACCAATTTGTATTAATAAATTTGGATACATGCTACAAATATTACGATTAAAATATTGTAGCTGACGCGACGTAGCAAAGCGCTACGTTAGATGTTACTACGATAAAATACCGTAGCAAACAGTGTAGCCGTTCCGTAGCATTTGCGATCTTAATTTGTTGTTTGTCGAGCCTTACATAATATAGTAATTGCTTCTTATGTAAGTAAATGTGTTTATTACCAAGGTTCGATTTCATATAGTTTTCTTTGAGATTATATAGCAATATCTAATTGGCATCAACGATTATATTTCTTATTTCTGAGCTATTGAGAAGCTTTTCGGCAATACTGAACCCTAGAATCTTCTCGGAATGAGGCAGTCAACTACATGTTTATATATATATAAAAAAACTGACAAATGGGATAAATTTAGATAACTTAAGTATCGACCTTAATGTTTTCATGAGTACTTGAGAAGCTTGTGAATACTGGACACAAGATTCGATTTAGAGTTAAATGAAGGAAGTTGTAGACCACATTTTTCAAATGCAGCAAAATGGATAACTTTAGATACTTTTATTTAATACTAGCTGACCCTCACAATTTCGTCCTCGTTAATTTTTCCTGTTTCTGTAATTTACAAAAATACTAAATACGCGATTTAAAAAAAATCTTAACGACCTATTCTCATATCTACTAAATATTAAAAAAAACATTAAAAATCGGTTGTGCCATTTCGGAGGAATTCGACCACAAACTTCGTGACACGAGATTTTAATATAATAGAAGTCCCAGGAAAATATGCAATGCTGAACCAATAAAGTAGGTACAAAAGGAAAATATCGTGAATACTAGTTTTCTGTAATTCCCAGCTCCAATAAGAACAAATTGATGTATGTAAGCGAGTATGATACGTATATCATTCGCCAAGACAAACCAAACTTTCCTTTTTACAATATTAGTATGATAACAGAAAGTTCCCTGGGTATATGTACCTACTTTGTAACAAATACTCGTAGTAGGTAACCTTCAAGTTTGCTCACATGTAAATCTCTTAGAACTTGTATCAAGTAATATTACTTGTACCAAGATTAAGTTTTGCCGATATTGAAGGTAGGTATATGGATATTGGGATTTTCTGAAAATACTATTATTATCCATACTGACATTATAAGTGAGTCTACAGAGTTAAAGTAACCTTTTAACCGATTTTAAAAAGAAGGAGGTTCGTAATATGCATGTTTGTATTTTTTTATATATAATACTAGCTGTCCCTCGCAACTTCGTCTGCGTAAATTTTCCCCCTTTTTTATAATTCTACTTACTTCTAATACCTCCAACAATATGTCTACAAAGTTTCATGATTAAATGGCTTCAAAAGTAGTTCTGTTTGACCTAGCCATACGTCTGAATTTAAGTATGTCCGCGATTTTTTTTAAGACCCCTGATGCGATTTAGATGGGGTTTTGCTACATTTCTTTGGATGATTTTAGTGTTTAAAATTTCTTTTAAATTATTAGACTCTAAAGCTATATTTTTAATACTCAACACTCAATTGTTCATTTGCTTTCCACAATGTAAATAACTATAGTTAGGTGCAAAAAAATACTGTGGACCCTATCGGGTACAGAAAAATTATAACATTTTCAAATTATATTATATTCTAAATCTAATAAATAGTAGAGAGGAAAGTTAACCACTTTTTTTGTTCAATTTAAATTGATGTATCTATTATTTTGTCTATAGTATAAGTATACGTTGGAATTTGTAAAGTCTAGTAAAGTAAAGCAATGGTAAAGTAGCTTTTATTTTGTTGATTTGCATGTAAATGGATTTTCATTTTCTTTAAAGTAAAGCATAGGAGTGAATCAGTAATATTTCTGTGAATCGACGATGTGCCTGATATTTTTCCTTGATTTTAACACACTTAACACTTTCCTCATTAGAAATCAGTTCAGTTTATTAAAAAAGATAATTATATAGGTGTAAATGATATATATATTTATATGTTGGCGAAAACTACACCACCGCGCGAATTTCGCCATCGCGATTCAGACCAAACGAAGTTTTAGTAGAACAATTAAAAAATCTATCTATTATACTCTAGATGGCATTGTTCGCAATATGTGATATCGTCACATATATACAAAATCATAATATCATACTAAGCAGTTGCAAACAAACGTGGAGCCTATACAAACAATCAGAATAAATAATATGGGGGTTATACAAATATTTAACATATAAAGGGAATCAAAAGCGTAATACAAAGCGAAATCATTTTTTCCTTGGTTTTTTGTTGCTAACCTACAAACGCTGAGGTCAGTAGGGACGACGAAATTTAGTCAAAATTAACCAAACTGACCCCTAAATACTCCAATAATATTTTGAGGCTTGGCTATTGTATTTCTGTTGCTATTATTCAACTGAAAGTGAAAGTGACAGAATGGGATTTAAAGTTAGTTAAAAAAATTAAGATTAATAGACTATCTTTTTAATAGACTTCGCTTAAAGCATTAATTACAACATTCATCTCTGATTGATTATTTTAGACCCCGAGCCACGTACGAATTTCGTCAATCATTACCTCTCGGGCGATAACTTGTAAAATGCTTCAGAGAGTTGGATCATGAAACTCTGTGAACGTTAGCGGCAATTCGGAGAGTGAGTTAAGCAGTTCGTGTACGTTTTGCGTACTATGCGTTGGCTACGCCCATGCGTAGCCAACGCATAGTACGCAAAACGTACACGAACATGAACGCCCATTTTGTTATATTTAGTTAGGTCTTCTCAAAAGGATTTTAAAGATAACATTTCATACGTCTCAATAAATAAATATGTCAGCTATGGTGGAAAGATTGTCAGCCAATGCACTGAAGAATGTAGCGCAGGAAATGCTCCTGCTATTGGCTATTTAAATGCACCAGCTGACGAGTTTTCTATTGCCAGCTGACTTTTTTATTACTTACAGGATATAATAACTATCAGCTTATATTTTTTACCCAGGAGGAAATGACATACCTATCTAAAGTTATTCGACATTTTGCTGCAATCTTCATCAGTGGATGCTTCTAATATGTTGTGCCCATTGAGTATCCAATCTCGTGTGCTCTTATAATATTATTGACCGTTTTTTTGCATCAGTCCTCTAATATGGTGTATAATGTAATGGTGGCAGCACTTTACCTGCACATACAGTTTATAAGCAGAAAAACATTGTTAATATTGGCAATTTTAAAAGAGAGGCCACGAGTTATTATTGCCTGTTCTTTTCTAGGGCTTTACCTATTGTTTGCGAACAGGCATTACAAGTAAATGTAGAATCGACTTAGCACAAGTGTAGTATTTTGCTTCCTAAGTGAATAAATCATTTTTATTATTTTATTAAGAAAATATAATGTGTGTAGGTATACAATGATGACATATAATAAAAAACTAACATAGATCAACGAATGGGGAGTTTCTGAATACAAAACTTTGCTTTATTTCTTATTCATCTTTGTTTGTTTTTTCGCTTTGATTGACGCAAAATTTCATGAATACATTTTGATTAATTTATTGCTGTCTAAAGGTAATATTCTAACTTAAACACTGCTACAAGTTTATTCTAAATCGTTTGAGCATAATGGTAGATACAGACAGCTTGACCTCCACTTAACCAGTCGCGCCATTCTTTAGTGAGCTCAAGTAGCATGGTCGTAATAACCAGCATCCACACATGGGATCTTCCTACTTTTGGGTAAAACTTGGTAGGTATCTCGGACAACACCAAACTGGCGGGATCTAAGACACTTGTTGATAAACTATCGCGATTTGTACACATTATAAAATTATATATACTATGGGTCTTAATCCCGTGACCATGGCCAATGCAATACGGTCGAAACGTCGGGCAATAAACAAGGTATTTTACCTTAAACTATTTACGCGATTAAGACCAGTAGTGTATATAATTTCATAAAACATTGTTTAGTTTTACTTATATTGGTTTAAAACGAAGGAAACCCTTTACATTATTTTGTACTTAGTTAATAAATTTTATTGCATAAAGTCGGCTCCACACGTTATACCCAACGCCACTTGTCTAACATGTGGATCTAGAATAACGCTCGTCCCAAAGCTATTTTCTAGATCTACACGTTGGAAGAGTGGCGTTGGGGCTGGCCAACGCCAGCCCCAACGCCACTCTTCCAACGGCCGGCCGGCTCCATACGTTTGCCCCAACGGGCAAACGTATGGAGCCGGCCTAATACCTATGCTAAATACGAAATAAAATGGTGATATCATTGACGTGGCTTATTTTCTTAAAACATCCCTACTAATATATAAATGTGAATGTAAGTTTGTTTGTTACGCTTTCACGCGAAAACTACTCAACGGATCATCATGAAACTTTGTACACATATTCTTGGAGGTATTAGAAGTAACATAGAATTATAAAAAAAAGGGGAAAATTTACGCAGACGAAGTTGCGCGGGACAGCTAATTGTTTAAAAAAGGATATTACAAAAATGTTTATAATATAAAATCTTCTGTATAATTTATATTATATTAATAATTAATTAAGAACAATGGGGCAAAAACGAAGAAAGCTTTTTAATTACAAGTCTCAGGGTCTAAAAAGTTTTCGTATATTTTTCTGTTTTCCGGGTGGAAAATGCTTACGCCCTTATTTATAATACGTTAATAGCAGCAACTTTTGTCTTTATTTCTTATTTATATTTAAATAAATTAAATTTGAAAGAGACAAATCATTCGATAGTTAAAACACTATGATTAAGTTTTAAATGTGTTAATATAAATTAGGGTGTTCTTCAAGTTGTAGTCCGCTGGTCCGCCCGCCTGGAAGTCGATTTTTGCAATAAAACTCTACATATAAAAATAATCTAGGTATCTCCTTGTCAAGTATTAATAGAATTAGTTTAACCGATTAGTCCGAAAAAGGTAATAAACAAAGTCACTTTGGTAATTATAATACTAGTAAGGAATGCACTTCTCATCTGCAAATTGTAATACAACTGCACCGCTCTAACTTGACATAAATTTTTTTTTATTTTAAGATAACTATCAATGTGGGATTGGGAGTCCCACATCATCCTCAGCAATCCTGTTAACCCCTCCAACTAAGCTCAATGGCTTGTGTTAGAAGTGGGTTCACGTCGGTAGTATAATCGGTAGGATGTGAACCCGTGACCTCAAGATTGTGAGTCCGATGCCTTAGCCATAAAACTACCGCCTCTTCAAATCAAACAACTACTTACTATACAGGATGTCCCAAAAGTATGTCACACGGAGGGAAAAGTACCTTACATACTGTAAGATAAAACATTTTACTGAAAGAATACTTCGTTTTGATTTCGAAAATAATTCGAACTGCATTCGAAGGTGTTTAAATAATTGCCTGTCTGGACCCGGAATCGAACCCACAAAATATGAAAAAAGAAACACACTATAATTTTACGATACCAATCAAAAGAGTCAATCTTTAGGATTATTATATACTATGTTGAATGGAGGAAAACCATAAAATTTTACATTTAAGTTTTAAGTTTTCTATTCTATAATACGCAAATTAGCACGCTAATAATATCTCTTATCTATATTTAAGATAATATGCTATTCAGAAAAAAATAATCCCTATGACTGACCCCTTGGATTGGTGTCATAAAAATCCTGTATTTTTATGACACCAAACCAAATTGCTTTTTCACATTAAGCGGGTTCGATTTACGGTTCAGACAAGCGTTTATTTAAAAACTTTGAATGCAGGCCGATTTATTTTAAAATCAAAATGTAGTCTTCTGTCAGTAAAATGTTCTGTCTACAATATTCAAGGCACTTTCCCTCCGCACACTTTTGGGACATCTTGTATATAATATACCTAGGCATCATAATATAGTCAACGCATAGAATCTAGCACTGTACGTATTGCTAATTAAAATGCGATAGTCTGTGCTTTGACATAAGTTCTCGATAGCATTCCCACCTTAAACATGGCAGCGACAACGTAAAAATAAGAAAATCACGGAAAAAAATAACAGGGCGGTACGAATTTCGCCGAGACAGTATGTACTAACGATATAGCGTCTTTGGTATTTTTTTTTTTTTTAAATTGATTTATTTTTTATTTTAGTCTGTTATTTAAAAAAAATATATATTTTATGTTATCCTTTATGTTGTATTACCTACTATACCATTTTCTGTTGAAGCTGTGACTTATGTGGTTCAACAAATAAATGTTTATTTTCTTTTCTTTTCTATTTTAATTCAAAACATGCACACGAAACGATTATAAGTAACTCCACTATTGGTCCATAAACGGGCGACCGTGCCAAGGAGAACCTGTTAAGCCGTCAATCCTGCGCCCAATCTCTTTTCGATTGTATCGAATTTCCGTCCTACAGTGTCTGCTCATACATTTTCGCACTATAATGTGTCCTGTGTAGTTGGCCAGTCTTTGATGCGATTGGTCACCGTAACCGATATCGGTTAGGAGACCATTTTGCCATGTAACGTTAACTATAAAAAGATAAAGATAAGTTGTTACTAAAACTACTGTAGTCAGAACGGTAAACGATAATTTATGTTGTACGATACCAAAATGTGAATAGAGAGTTATTACCGAGATTCTAGTCGCACCTGTCACAAAATGTGAGTTTTGACGCGGTGTGGATGCATCATGAGTCAAGCATTTACTACTGAAACTTCACTGTGTATTGCTGTAAACCACAATGCTTATTCACAGAAGCATATTATTATACTAGCTGTCCCGGCGAATTTCATACCGTCCCGTTCATTTTTCGTGTTTTTTACGAAAGTACCTTCTATGTAGTTTTAGAAAATATAAAAAAAAAAAGAATGAAATCGGTAGTCGTTTCCCGACAGACATTGTCATGCTATGAATTATGAATATAGGAAGTTACCATTTTTTTAAATTTTCTAATTTTGAGGGCTCCATAGCCAAACTGAAAAAAAAATGGAACCCTTATAGTTTTGCCATATCCGTCGGTCAGTCTGCACATTTGTTCCGTTTTGCCATTTGGGCCACGAGACCTTAAAAATTACCTAATCAATTTCAGACCAGGGTAAATAGGGATTTATTTATATGTATAAAGATTATCTTGAATTTATTATTATCGTGTTTGATTTCTTATCTCTATCTGTATACTTTCAAATTGTATACCAGTTGGTATACAATTTGAAAGTAGTGTCTGTGCATTGAAGATATTTCATAAAATATAACATATATCTTTATGGAGCTTAATCAAAGGTTTCTTAACCCAAAACTGTGCTTTGCTCTTTTGTTTATTAAAAAATAATGCGAAAATATCATATAAAATCAAATTGCTATTGAGATAAAATTCAAACTTTATTTAAATTTGAATATTTATTATAATTCTACAACTACATTGAATAATATTAAGTGAGGAATAAATTAATTTCATAAAATGTTTTAATACAACAATATTAATATTAATCATAATCCAATTAATAGACGTACAATGTGCGCTGAAATATAATAACTTTAGTGAGAATAATTCAGAAATGAAAATCCATTTTAATTTTCGTACATTATTCTGCTACATCAGTTGTACTAAATCCAAAACGAGACTTGCAAGGTGAACTACGAGCTAAATAGGTCAGACGACATATTGCAAGAGTGGTAATGCACCATTTCCTAGGCTAGCACTTTCATTTTTTGTATGCAAGCGAGAGTGCCAAAAGTTTTGCGCAGTGCGTCCCCCACCACTTCCCTGACTGAATATGTATGACAGAGACTTGCCAATTCAAATTCGGTTACTTTATTCACCACATTGCAGTCTTATTGGAATTTTAACGACGATAATCTCCTTTTTGTTATTTAAAATGTCTTAGGTAAGATTTAGGTTGAATCAACGTATTGAAATGCGATGAATATATTTGGTTTTGTTTGCTGGTGCATCTATTTGATTTAAAAAATAATGTTCTATATAAAAAAAATGTTACAGTATTTTTCATTCATTTTTGTTAATTCTGCGGCACGTGATACATTGTACTCGGTTGTAAAACGCTTGAAGAATTCCAAGGACAAATCTATTACTATGCTATGAATATTTAAATAGTTTTGTAAATTACTTTTTCTACCTGAAGTTTGTTAGGTAGGAAAAAGTAATTGACAAAACTTGTTAGGTGTTTATATTATATATTATATTTAGCAAATAAAGAGTATTACTGATACTAAATTGTTGCTTGACCACCCCTATCTTTAAGGTCGTCTGTCAGTGTTTTTACACCTACTGTAGAGCTTGAAGATATTCGTCAAGTTCTACAGAAGTTTTATAAACGGCTTAATGAAGGGTTTTATGAATATATACTCGTAATGTATTGCAGTCACTACAGCTAATCTTAACTCGTCGTCGTATGTCGAGGTATGGAAAATGTGAACTATACCAGGACGTCTGTCAAGATCTGATAGTGTTAAATTTGCTTCTCTTATCTCTCGATCTTGACACGATTACTTGTCTATGGATCTAATAGTATTAACTTTGGTTAACTTCTGTAATCGCTTATTATTATTTTAGGAATTTTACTAGCATCTAGACGTTAATATAAACGTTTAGCGTTACAAACGTTAGTTACTTTTTACTACATCAAATTATTAAATACTCTGTTTTATATATGAGTAAAGACACAGCTCGTTGTATCCTCATATTTTAATTACAAGCCGGCAAAAGCTTTTCAAGAAGACCTTTGCACGTAATTAATTTGTAAATAAATGACCGCCGGCCAACGCAGAACGTAGTAGGTACATTTATTACAAACTATTAAAACTTTAATGAGAAGCCCGTTGCTAACTATCAGATATGAAACAGTAGGTATTGTGAAACTGCTATGTTGATGATAATGAGGCTGTCATTTAGACCACTAGTTATCTATATTTCTATACCATTAATAGTCCTAATAATATAACCGCAGGGCAGTTTTGTGGCGAGCTGAATGTGGGTGGCGACACTGCGGTCCCGATAGCCTCAGAGAGTCGGTCAGGGCCTCGTCTCCTATAGTCCTATAGTCCTTCAATAGTAACCATTCTATTAACACATCACCTCCATAACCCACTTTGATGGTTGCCACTTTTTGACAATAGTTTTTACACTAACCGGGGATTGTTGTTGGGTACATTTCTATAGTGTATACAGCGATAGTCGCTAGCTTGTGTCACTTATCCTTTAGATTAAAGTGTCTAACGGCCCGCAATCAGTACTGTCTGTCAACTATATTTTTGGTTAAGATTGGTGGAAAACAGAATAAAATAAATATTTAAAGGGGCTCCCATACAACAAACGTGATTTTGCTCAATATTGATAACGGCAACAGGTAGACGCTTGAAATATTCACAGAATATTAAGTTATAAATTAACTTTAAAAATAAATAATTAAATTAAAATAAAACAAATATTTAAGCCCCCCCCCCCCCTTCAATATTTGTTTTATTTTTCTATACAACAAACGTGTCGTAATTAACGTAACGTTCCCATACAATAACGTTCGTTTTAAAAACTACGAGTTCTAAAACAAAAACTCGATTCCTGAACTATATATATTTTTTACCTACAAATTTGTACGGAATATTAGGTAGGCGAGACCGACTCGCACTTGCCCGGTTTTTTTCGAATTTACGAATTAATTTTTAGCACACAAATGTAGGCATAAATGTAAGTCAGATTAAAAATAATAAATACAACCTTTCCATCTACATCTAATTTCATTAAATTCGGCCCAAGGGCTTAGCCGTGAAACAAACAAACGGAGTTTTTAACAAGGATAACTGTTTCAGCTTGTAGATTTAGATCAAGTCACATTCCATAAAATAAATTATGTTTTTTTAATTTAAGGAAAACGGATTCCGCAAATTATGTACCATGTGATCTTGTCAAAGTTTTACATAATTTTCTAACAGAATGTGTTCGGATCATTGTCTGAAAGATAGAGAAAAAGTTGTTGGTTTTTTTTAAGTATCTTGTATACTTAGATATATTTCGGGTCTTAATCGCGTGAATTATTTAAAGGTTCGAACCTCCTATTTACTCGACGTTTCGATCGAATTGCACCGATCGTGGTCACGGGTCGACCCGTGACCACGTGACCTTTAAATAATTCACGCGATTAAGTCCCGAAATATATCTAATATGTATAAAAATCGCGAAAGTTTAAAAATGATCGCGATTATCTTGTCTAAGCTTGTAACTGACACAGTTGTTGTTTAGTATAAATTAATATATAAGTTAGATGAGATAAATAACTATAGTAATAGTGCCTACCTAATCGACATCTTATAAAAAATAATGTGATTGTTAAGTTTTGTTTCTAAATAAGTTTACTAGACTAACATAGTCAATATTGGCTCTAAGTTCCTTATAAAAAGTATGACTACCTTAGTCTTTATGAAAGTATTATCTTGGGACAACTCATACAACGCCATCTGATTTCAAACTAAGCAGAGCTTGTACTATGACAACCAAACAACTGGTATATTTCTAAATACATGCATATTATAGATAAATAACACCCAGATACAGGATAAACTTGTTTGAACGCGATAATCTCAAGAACTATGGGTTAGAATTGAAAAATTATTTTACTATTGGATAGCCAATTTATCGAGGAAGGTTATAAGCTGTTTAACTTTACGCTACGACCAATAGGAGCGGAGCAGCAAAGAAAAATCTTGCAAAAACAGAGAAAATTAAGCATACGAAGCTGCGCGGGCTGTGATACTATTAATTAATGGAATCACAGAGCAAAGAAATATCACAAGTGTGTGTGCTATTTTTATTTATATATCAATATTACGTTTTAACTAGTGTGCACCCTCAATTGAAGCTCGTCTTCAACTCCATGTGCATCTTCGGCAGTTGCTCGAAAACAATGCTATACACCATTTTTTACTCCTACGCAATATTCATAGTCTATAGTTTAAAAAAAACTATCCTAACAAAACAGTCGTCAAATGACCCTTCGTCCACTGTTAGCAATTACGATGTCTTTTACGAACTTAACTATTTAAAACTATACAATGTAATGACAAAAATAAACCCTACATCTGGCATACATATTTATCTTAACTATTATAATCTAGACGACATGTTTAAAGTAAACATACCACATATATAGCAAAAATGCACGTGATATTCATGCACATTCTTATTATCTCTCCCTTAGTGCTTTTAACATTCTGACGATAACAATTACAGCATACGAGAGGCGCCTGCAAGATACTCTAACATATTGTTTGGTTCCCCTTGCGACGTGAGCCGAATACAAAGGCCTGAAGCCCTCATATCGCGATTCTGCTCCCAACCAGTCGGCACGATTAGCCATGTCTCGACTTATTGCCACATAAATAGACATGTTGAGATTCCAACTCAAACAAACCGGTTAACGTTCTGCATATTGTACTAAGTAAATTGTGAACAATAAGAGACGGGAGAAGCTTTCTGCGACATAGTTTACATCCAGAATCAATATCTACAAACAACGGTGTGTATAGTGTAACAAATAGCAGTACTTCACACCTGGATGTAAGCGTTTTAAATGCTGCTTTAATATATGCATTATGTATGGATTTGGATGCAGTTTCTTTTATAAGATATATTGTTTAATCTAATATCTTAATAATCTAATATCTTGGGACAACTCACCCAACGCTATCTGATCCCAATCGTAGCAGAGCTTGTATTATGGAAACCAGACAACTGATAAACATACTTATATATTTCTAAATACATACATATTGTAGATACTATATCTATGGTTTATTCTCTGGGCGTTATTTAACACCCAGAGAATAAACCATCGTGCTCATCACTAAAAGTTTTATCCTGGGTGGAGGACTGCTACGCAAGAGGTCATGGGTTCGATACCCATGACCTCTTGCGTAGCAGTCGCATATACTCACACCGCGCCACCACGAGGCTGTCAAAATCTAAATGATTTAAAATACTTTCAAGCACTTTAAAAATAATGTACTTCTTATCTTATTAAACGTAATAAATAAAACTCAAAGGGAGTAGGTTCTTCTTTTATTACCCTGTATTTTGTCGTTATATTCGTCTGTGCTTCGTATTTTAAGAGGACTTACGGTCCAAAGTATAGAAATAAGTTTTATTAGGCACGTCAAAATGCATACTATATGTCTACATTGCTGTTTTTTAAAGTCATAATAAGCACGCTTTACATAGTATCTTGTAAATCTTAATAATGTTTTGCTCATAATTGGCAAGATTCAGAATATGGTTTCCAGGATCCGGTTGGAGTTGTCACGCACCAAGGAGTTGGCATTATTCCACGTGATCATGCAAAATCTTGTTGTGTGCGTGACCAACCATTCCCTTTTAACTATTCCAAGTATTTACATATATGATTTTAATTAGTGTTTTAATTTTTAAAAAAATAGGAGTCAGGAAAGTATTAAATACCGTACAGGTCAAATTATAGCTACTTCTAATATTGAAACATTTAGTTTCGAGGTTTTACTAAGGGGCCGTCTCCACGGGCGAGAAAATCGCGGTGATATTTATTATCCTCGTGCCACCTATTTCTATACACTCTTTTAGGATGATCTTGTGATTTGAATAGTATGAGGTAATATTTGACTGCCTCTGTGGCGCGGTAGGTGTATGTTCGACTGCTACGCAAGAGATTGTGGGTTCCCATTGTTGTTCGGAGTTTGGGTGTTCTTTACTTTGTGTCCATGACTTGTATGTTTGTAAAGACCCCCCCCCCCGACACAGCGCCTGTACCCTAATGCGGGTGTCGTTATTAAAAAAAAAGACTATTAATACGTACATACAAGATAGGCTTGAAAAACAAAACCCTTTCTTGCAGTCGGGTAAAAATATATCACTTCAAAATTAATTTCGGACGACCTTAGTTGGGGCCATCGACTTAATAACTGAACCAACGGAGCTTAAGTCGAGTTTAAGCTCATTTGGATATTTTTTATCAGTCACAGAACCTTTAAACATCCGTATAGCCTGTGACTGAGATTAGGCGGGAAAGATCAAGAACGGGGTCCTTTTTCGCTATCTTTTTTTTCGTTTTCGCGTCCAGCCCGCGCTTTTAACTGTGAAAATCTTGACATAATGGTATATAGAGAGCTGCGCTTAGAAATGCATCGCGCAAAGCGCGGACATCTTTGAGCGCACTGCGCATGCGCCAATTCGCACTGGCTTTTCGCGAAATCGAATAAAAACATAGTGAATAAGGACCCTGTACGGATCGTATACCCATGTAACGCATGTGTTATCTTAGTTTATTCTAGATCTCGTCAAATGCATTCATTAATTTAAATCTCGCTTATATTTTGCTTGCTTTTACGTACTAAAAATGTATAAGAAAATTGCCATGACGACCTGTCATAGACTCTAGAATTTTGTAACTATTTATAACATTCTAAGGATATAACTGAGAGGCTGAATGTTCATCAATACTAATATTATAAGCTGAAGAGTTTTTTTAATAACTGTTATTTATTTATATTGTATTTGTTTGAACGCGATAATCTCAGGAACTACTAGTCCGAATTGAACAAATATTTTACTGTTAGATAGCCCATTTATCGAGGAATATAGACTATATAACGTCATGCTATGACTAATAGAAACGGCGCAGCAATAAAAAATATTGCAAAAACGGGGAAAATTTACGCAGACGAAGTTGCGCAGTTCAGCTAGTCTATAATAAATCTCAGGAACTACTGATTTAAATTGAAAAAATGACAAAGTTGCGCGGGACGGCTATATAATATATACATTTATAATAACTTGTACAGAATGACTGGCACACTGATTCATTACCGCAGAGCCTAAAATGGTGGGGCTAGAGTTTGCAAGTTTGAATTACCTATACTCCGTTAGTCTTGAAGTTATGTCTGTGAAATTTTGATTAGGCATAAAAAGTGGTATTTGTTTTGATATAGATATAGTGCTAAATGTGAGATGGGGCATATGTTTGTTTTTATCGCGTTAATCGATGTAAACGCGCGCAAAACCGCGGGCTATAGCACATAAAATTTGTAACTAAGTTGCTTGGTATAGCGATTTGCATTGTCTCGGAGCTTTAAGTGGACAGTCAACTACTAATTAATTAGTTTGTCAGCGACATGTCACGTAATACCAGCTTGTCGTGTAACAGTATTTAGTTTCAGCCAAAACTAATTTCCCTGTTAATGAAACACTGCTTTGTCTACCTAGATTAATTTAGAAATCAATTGGTTTAGATTGATAAATATGTGGCTACCAAAATAACTTTATCGTACTATTTATCGTGGGTATGGTTAACACACACGACAGACGAAATAGATGTATTTTTTCTTTGCACCCGCAGTGGGGTCCAAGCCCTGTATCGCGGGGGACTTGACAAACATACAAGTCACACAAAGTGATGTCCCGTGCGGAAATCGAAATACTCTTGCGTAGCAGTCGGTCACACTCTCTCCGCACCACAGAGGCAGCAAATTTTAACGGCGTCTGTGGTTCTGAAAAGCAAGAGGTGTTCGATTCGACTCCCACACAGAACATCAGTTTGTGTGAGCCGTAAATGGATGAATCAGGGTATACTTTATGTCTGAGTTTGTATGTTTGTAAAGTCTCCTGAAATACAGGGCTTGCACCCTATGGTGGTGTCCTTAAAAAGTGCTTTTATATAAAAGTCATATTTTTGCTGTAAAGTTAATCTCTTTATGCATCTTTCTACTTATTATTTTGCCAACTTGGTACTTCATGTTATTGTTACCAATTTTCTTTCCTTCAGTTGGTTAAGATGCTTTGATTCGATACATTTGATACATTGGCCTGTTGGTCTAGTGGTTAGTGATAAGTGGTTAGTCACAATGGTTTATTATGTGTCTGAGTGTTATTTATATAATATGTATGTGTTTAGAAATATATAAGTATGTTTATCAGTGTTCTCTGGTTTCCATAGTACAAGCTCTGCTTAGTTTGGGATCAGATAGCGTCGTGTGAGTTGACCGACGATATTATTATTATTATTTCTCGTAAAAACTTTTCCCACTGCTGAACACGGGTCCCTAATAGAACCTACTTATTGTAGATCAGGATCTACTTAATAAACCCGCTCGTCAACGGTGGCATTTATGGCAATTAACCTCAGGAGGTTAAGTTTGGTATCAGACAGCGTTGTGTGAGTTGACCGACGGTATTATTATTATTTCTCGTAACAACTTTTCCCACTGCTGGACACAGGTCTCCCCAATAGAACCTACTTATTGTAGATCAGGATCTACCTATTAAATCCGCTCGCCAACGGTGGCGATTATGGCTATTAACCTCAGGAGGTTAATTGCCATAATCGCCACGCTTGGCGAGTGGGTTGACGATCGCTGTAGCTCTAAAGTACGCAAAGGACACTGCTGCCCATCCTCCTTTGACGCTTTGACGACACCAACATGAAGAGATAGGGTGGTACTATTCTTAAGCCGGTACCACACATACATGGCACGGCTAGTATATACATACACTAGCTGTCCCGCGCAACTTCGTATGCGTAAATTTTCCCCGTTTTTGCAACATTTCTCGTCGCTGCTCCGCTCCTATTAGTCGTAGCGCGATGTTATATAGTCTATAGCCTTCCACTATAAATGGGCTAACCAACAAAAAAAGAATTATTAAAATCGGTCTAGTACTTTTTGAGTTTATTCGTTATATACAAAAATACAAATCTTTCCACTTTCTAATATTAGTGTAGATTTGTAGGTAACTATTACAAATCAACTCAGAAAAACAAAAAAAATGTACAACAACTTCCTTATACTTGCTTAGTTTTATAAGAAAGGATTAAAGTTTTAGAACTGTGCCTGGGTACTTTTAAATTATGTAGTTTGAAGACAGAGAAGCTGGGGTGACATCATTAGTATGCTTCCCTGCAACAACGACGAAACTCTAAGCGTAGTACTCCTACTGAGCTGAGCTTACTGTAAACTAGGAACAAATGCATCGGTTTTTGTATTGTGTGTAAACTTACGCCGATTCTTCTCTAAGTTGTCTTTTCCACATTCACTATGTTCTCAGGCAGGTCGTCTAAAAACATAGTGGAATAACACGTTTTACTATTCTTTGATCACCGAATAGAAGTTGATAGAAGACTCAATGAATAATTAAAGCCGTAGCAGTTGCAATCATAATAACAGAAAACAAGTACTACCTATTAGGCAGACGTAACGGTAATAAGTTCAGTTGACTTAATATATTAAGTCTACTTCTATTCAAACAAAATTACTTTTTAGTTCCCATGTTTCAAATTATTATTATTATTTTTTTTTTTTTTTATAAAAGACAACTCCCGCATTAGGTTACAAGCCCTGTGTCGCGGTGAACTTTACAAACATACAAATCACGGACACAAAGTACACCCAGACTCGGAATAACAATTTGTGGATCACACAAAGTGGTGTCTCGTTTGGGAATCGAACCCACGACCTCTTGCGTAGCAGTCGGACACACTTCCACTGCGCCACAGAGGCAGTCAATTTTTAAACTTGTCTATTCCACTAAGTTCACTGGCGACCTTTTACTGTCACCCACATGTTCGTAGGTGATCCCACTGTTGGCCATGGGTCTCCCCGGTAGAACCTACTTATTAAAAATCCTGGGGGTAATGGCCATAATCGCCACGCTTGGTGAGCGGGTGGGCGATCGCAGTAAGGCTCTAAAGAACTCAGACGACGCCGCTGCCCGTCCTCCGTCTCATAAAAACAGATAGGGTACCATTCTTAGAACCGACAACGGTTGGGGTAAACGAGTTCTTGAGTGGAGACCGCGTCTCGGCAAACGTAGTGTAGGACGCCCCCAGGCCAGGTGGAGTGATGATCTACGCAAAACGGCTGGCAGGAGCTGGATGCGGGAAGCCGAGGATAGAACAAAGGGGCGTGCAATTGGAGAGGCCTATGTCCAGCAGTGGACTGTGATAGGCTGATGATGATGATGACGACTATTCTTAAGCCGGTACCACATAGCAGATTGGTACTAATAAGTAGACATAAATCCAGTATGTCTACTGAACCAAACAAAGCGATCAATAATAAAAAGATCATTGACGGTTTTGTTTGTTAAGATAGGTAGAATAAGCCACTAATTTATTAATACTACGAGAGAGCACAAAGTAATTAGCAGTATAACTTCTACATAATTATGTAGAAGTTTCATTGCTTTCTATAACAAATGCAATTCAAATATGTCCATTTTGAACTCTGCAATTGTATTAACTGCCGCCAGGTGGGGTAAAACAGTTATTTGATGCAGGATATGATTGGATTTCAAATGAGCTCGTACCATACCGCTGTGCCATTGGGTGGGGCTCCCCAAAGTGTATACCTATTTAGATATTAATTAAAACACAATGTATTAACGAGATTGCAAACGCAAATGAAGCAATTACCTTCATTTGCAAATACGAGCCAGTTTGCTGATGTAATTTATTTTGTGTATCACGTTTCCTATGAACTCAGATGTTTATTTACAATCAAATATATAAAATGAATGTGAAAATGTATTTATTTATGTTTACTAATTAATGTAAAGTTCTTTATATAATGAATTTGCGATTTATGAAACAATCCATTAAAAGATGTGTGTCATCTGAATCAAAAAATTGAATAAAATTGAAGTGGTCGATGTCTGTACATTTAAGAAAATTTGATGCAGTTACTTTTAGAATTGACTCTTATTTTTGGAATTGAATCTTTCTATCTGTCTGTCTCTCGGTATATTTGTACGCACATCACGCAAAAACTACGAAATTAAATTTTTTGCGATTTCAACAGCTGCATTATTGCAGGTCTAACATAAAATTTGGTGATTAATCTCGATACGCAGCCTAGAGGTCAACCTCTAATTCTAGTTCTACGGATATTGGTAATACTGGATATGATGTTGCCAAACGTTCACTCATTAGATAAAGATTTTTAAAAACTCTGAATATACGGAAGTAGAATCATGTTGGGTTTATTTACCCGTAAATGCCTCTATGCAAAAGTAGTCGCATTTTCTCCGATGTTAATAAATCTTATTTGGTTCCCTAGCTGCTTCCTGAACTTCGAATTCAAAAATCCCGTTCTAGTATTTTGGAATATTTAATCTCAAAATTAACCTGTTTAATACGAATTTAACAAAGACGCGTATAAACAAAAGTGAGTAAATTAAAAACGTGACGCTGTTGACCTTAATTATTTAATTATTCAGATTCAAATATAGACTGGTAAAATTTAATTTTCCTTTAATATGGGCATAATGTCTTAAATTGGTATACATTTCATATTTTAAGCTTGACGAGCAGGAGTACCAACATTGACAAGTCAAGGGACACTTAATGATGAACGTACAATGCGCAAAACTCAAGAACGGCTGAACCTATTTAATATATTTTTTTAATATTCGTTGAACTCCAAGGAAGGTTTTTATAAAAGAGTTTTTATTGATTTCTGGAGAGTATCGTGAGGTGATCCCGCGGGGATTTGACTAACTAAATCGGCATCCAGTATAACGAGAGTGTTCATTCCAGTCATAGGTAACTGTTTGTCTTCATCTTATTTTTGCTTGTAATAATATCCTTGACGATTTTCCTGTTGTTTATTCTTGTATTGACTACGATCGAACAGCTTAGATTTCACTTGTACTATAGATATCTTTAGGCGTTGTAGAGTTTTTGATAAGGAAGACAGATTTAGGGTTGCTGCTCGATTGACAATAGCGACCTTTCTTAAAATCTGACAAAAATACAATTTCAAAAAACTGACATGGAGGTAACATTGTGTTGGGTAGTTAAATGTGATAACTAATAATGTCTTTTAAACTATCGCTTCTTTCACTTGCGTTGTGTATAGGTACAAATCGATGTGGGTCAAGAAATTATAGGGATATTATCAGTCAATACAGATTTAGACTACTACTTAGTTATAATAGGTACCTACTTACTACCACAATACCACATTGCTAGTTTCCTTTTATAAAACAAATTAAAAATTATAAGATTTGTAGTGTTAATACCTATTTTATAATGTGAACAAATAGTGGAAGTTTAGCAACATTTATAATAACAATAATATTAATTTATTTGAGATCAAATTGAATCCATATAATGTTAAAATAGTACGATTTTATCCTAGTGTTAGTATGTGACTTAAAATTTGCTGCTGTACATAGGGTTGCCACCCATACTTTATAATAAAGTATTCTACTTTATTTCGGGTAATTGTACTATATACTTCGTGAGAAGTATAAAGTACGCAACAATACTTTATTTTACTTGATTTGCTTCTCCGGAATTCAATTTACATATTTATTTAAAAAAAATAAACGTAACTTACTGCAAAGATGCTTAATTATGATGAGTATTTATTTAATGTTGTTAAAAATAACAAAAAATATTTTAAGAAAGTAAGCGAAATTAAATTATACTTTTTTTGACACGGCGTACTTTTTTCTACTTTTATTATCCAACGTAAGTACTTTATATGCACCAAAAAAACGTAGCTAACCTAGCTGTACACCTTCACGAACATGCATACTTAACTACATTCTAATAAAGGGCTCATCGATTTTGTCCGTCAGAATAGTTAAATACTGTTAGTTAATTTTATAACTCGTTACAGATGAGTATATCAGTTCACTTAACCAAAATATCTAAGTCTAGTCGACGGTTAGACACTAAGAATAGTACAAGATCGCACTATTTGTTACGTCACACTTAAACTTACTCGAACACTTAGATCTTTGTGCATGTTAGACAGCGCTAGTAATGCGAAATAGTTCATGAAAACCAAGACTGAGTTAACACTAACGTGTGGTTAAGTTCCCTGGTTTACCAAGTTGCACGAAGTGTTATTATTACCTACCCGACATACTCGTATTGACACGATAGGTATTTTAAAAAAACCCGGCATGAGCATGTCGGAACATGCTTCGTGTAGGTTTCCAGAGCCTTTGTCGGATGAAAAAAGAGCGCATGTTATCGAGCGTATGGTAGGTACTTACGCCCTTTTGTTGAAAAGCGCAGATTTTCAATAACTTTTTGATTTTTTTCATATTTTCTGGTCACACGGTTCAAAGATAAGAGGATAAGAGGGATAATTTATGCTTAATCAAATAGAAATATTAGAAAACTTCTACAAAACCTCTTTTTAAAAGACCTGTCAAATGATTAATAGGTACGGGTTCCCTGAAACAAATTTTAAAATGATACATATCAAGCTAGAATTCCCATGGTAGCTTCGTTTTGACGAGACGCCCAACTTTATATATACGACAACTTTAAACGTTAGTGAAAAAAAACAGGTATTAAATATGACAATCTTAACTTTGCCGTTGGAAAACTATTATCCCCGAACATCAACATAGGCCGCGATTAATTTACCAAATGCAAATAAAAATTTTAAGGCTTGTTACGATTATGGCTTATACTTCAAGCTACATGGCACTTAGCACAAGTAAAAGCCATAATCGTTGCATTATAAAAGTAATTTTATAATAACAATTAAAAATGTACCTATAATTTTGTTATCACGCTCTAATGCCTTATCGGACTGATGTACAAATACTAAGCAGATATAATTAACAGAGTATGTTCCTAATCTACATTTATTATGAAAGTAACTTTAGTATAACACCAATTCACACACCAAACATTATACAGTGAGTTTGCATAACACGTTGCCGTAACGACTATAAAATTATATAACAATTTTATGTACGTAGCAATGCAGTCCCAGCGGTAACAATTACGAGGGCGGTGCTTTCATTAAACTTCATGAACTTAGCGCGATTTATGTTCGCGGAGTTTCAAAGAGTTCGTTCCTGTTCACTCCTGTGAGGGTAGTTCGTGACGTCTCGTTCGACGTTCTCGCCGTCAGCTAGTCGACCGTTTCAATTAGTTTTTGATTATAGCAGCCATTTTGTTAGTTCACAAAGATGTTTCTAGTAGGTGAGTCCAAACTTTGTGCTTTACCTTTAATTGTGTGTTATTTACTCTGCTTTTTAAACAAGCTTTTGTTTGAGTTATTTTCTGGCCTGCTGGAAAACTTCCCAAATACTTACTTATTAAAACTATATTTTATTTAAGTTAACCCCAAAAGTATCTCTGTCACTAGTAGTCATTCGGAAGTGACAGTGACAGTGACATTATGAGATATAACGACCCGTTTTTCAGTGGACTTAATTCACCCAGGTGAATTCAGTTGGATAAACTCATTATTTATTATTCGGCCTCGTGTTTGGTAACTTTTCTATGTCTCCCATAATTTATGTAAGAAATAGTCAACAGTACTCAACCAAAGAATACTAACTATTTGACTCAACTATCTTCAGTGATCGCTTTGCGACCTAATAAATTAAAATTAAACAATAAATTTCATTTGTTAAAAGGATAAGCACAACTTAAAAGAGATACTTACGTAATTAACAAATCTGTTAAGTACAATTACAAGCTTTACGTTTGCCATTAGAAAAACTAATCAATTTATAGAAAATAAATCGGAGAATAAAGCTCTAATATATTTTTTGTAATCAAACGTATCAAATGAAAACTTTTTAAATAATAATGTACTTAGGTATTAATTGCTTGCTGCTTCTTCACATTTCTTTATTCGAATCGACGCCAAAAGAAAATATTACATTTCTTTTGAATGTACTAATGGACTCTATTTTCGCAAGTCATAAAAACATTCGAACTCAATTAATTATCGTCCAATCAGCATAAAAATACTTTTTCTTCATTTGAAACGAATTGAACTGAAACTAAAATTGTCTCTTGGCACCGATGAG
The DNA here is from genome assembly GCA_945859575.2 of Herminia tarsipennalis. NCBI lineage: Eukaryota > Metazoa > Arthropoda > Insecta > Lepidoptera > Erebidae > Herminia > Herminia tarsipennalis. The sequence continues at coordinate 11,917,622 of OX243836.2, read as the reverse complement.
TTCTAGAAAACGAAACTGCAATTAGCGAAGGAGCGAACAATAAAAAAGAACAATTACTATGGAACAAAAATCCCTTTTTTGTGGGGACCATAAATCTTCTTTGTTTTGGACTCCCTTTCGACGTTCCCCAGGATAACACATAAATAAATATATTGTTTTCGCAATTCCTTTCAGAATTGTGTTAGCCTTGACATTGTTTCTGGAAAAATATTCCATGAAGCGGGTAAGTTAAGCACAACATAATTTTAGGGACACATTGTCCCTGAAAAGTTATGAAGCGTACCTACTTACCTATTAATAAAAGCCCTGGAACATATACCTAGTAAAACTTTAATTTGTAAATACACAGTTCGAAAACAAAGTCATTGGGATTTTCATTGTTGTGATGTGCCAACTGTCATTCTACTTTGATCGAATCTACAAAAGCCAAAATAATTTTAGGGACACATTGTCCCTGGAAAATTATGAAGTGTACCTACTTACCTATTAATAAAAGCCCTGGAACATATAACTAGTAAAACTTTAATTTGTAAATACGCAGTTCGAAAACAAAGTCATTGGGATTTTCATTGTTGTGATGTGCCAACTGTCATTCTACTTTGATCGAATCTACAAAAGCCAAGATAATAGTCCTAGAGGGGACCACCAAAACATGCAAGTACTTTTAAAAGGCTGTTTTTTTTTAAATTACGATACATTAGTAGAATAAAGAAATACCCCTACGCATATATAGATATGTATGTGTGCGAGCGTCATGAGGGTTTCCGGAACAAGCTGGACAAGGGGGCTTAGACAAGGTACATTCGTTTCGTGGCGAATTCGATAACGCCGTACTAATGTTCGCAAAAAAATAAAAAAATGTCTATGGTCTCCACCGCAAATTATAGAGATCGCTATTCGAATCTGACTTATTCTAGGCCCCCAGAGACAGCCCGTGCCACGCTCGCGCGCTGCGAATGCTCATTTCGTGCGCGGGTGTGAGTGTAGGTATGAAAGTTGCGACACGTAGATGAGCGTTCCTTCTGTTCTCTTTATTTTGTGGCATAGGCCATTGATATATATATATATATATACTTCTAAATATACGAACAAAATAAATTATCTTAATGTAGTTATACGGAATCTCTCATGGCCGCCCCAAAAACGGGTCCCCAGTTCAGCTTTGATGCAGAACATTAATACTCGTTCGATCAAGGAAATCAGCTATGACTATAATTTATGGTTACATTGAAATATGAATCACATAATGTTCACCCAATCAGTAGCAGAGATAACAAACAAACATTGTGTTTGTGTTGGCCTACAACTATCCGATGTTAATTGTTACACCGTGTTTGTGTAACAACAAATAGGCAACTACATACACCGCTTAGACATTACTATGTTTAATAATAAAAATGTTGAAATTCTATGCTCATAAATAGGTCTTTTGTGTTTATCAAAACATAAACACGAAAGGAGTATTTATAAGCATAGACTTTCAGTTTTTTTGTAATTAGAGGTATTTTTCAGTCACAATTGTCATTACTGTATTGATAGAGACAACATTACCTGTGGGGAGGCAACAGGGGCAACAATTGACCCCCCCCCCCCCGGATTCATGAATTTGCAATTGTTCGTCAAAACAACTCACACTTGGCGGGTGTTGGTTCAAAGTACTTTCCTATAGTATACAGTTAGACCTCAAGGTATTTTTACTCGCTAAGTCCAGATTGGTAAGAGATTCCGACCCGAAGCACGCATGCAAGCATCCATAATTGTACCGAATCATTCGGTATCAAAGGAATCCTTCAAATGTGAAGATTTCGAGATCGATCAGCATGAGTAGCTATCAGAAAACCCTTTGAGTCTTATTTAACATGGCATAATGTCTATATTCTCATGAACGATAAAGACCTTATAATAACAACATTTCATGACATTTAATAAGTTCTATATTATATTCTCGGGGACCCTATCGAACATATTCCCGGCAGCAGATTGTTACTTGTTGTCTTCTTGACTGCCTCTGTGGCGCGGTGGGAGTGTGTCCGACTGCTACGCAAGAGGTCGTGGGTTCGATCCCCACACGGGACACCACTTTGTGTGATCCACAAATTGTTGTTCCGGGTCTGGGTGTAATTTGTGTCCGTGACTTGTATGTTTGTAAAGTCCCCCGCGACACAGGGCTTGTACCCTACTGCGGGAGTTGTCTTTTTAAAAAAAAAATAAAAAAAAAATTAAAAAAAAATAAAGCCTACAAAATAAGGAAAATGTTACAATAATATCTACACTTTTCTGTGTAATTATTTTATATCAGCCTTTTCAAAGTAATTTTGATTAGATTTCATCAAACAATAAGTAGGTAGGTATACAAAAATGAATGGCTTCATTCTATCCATATAACAAGACCTCCTACTGTCATTAGAAACAATAAAACGTTATACAAATTAATAAAAAATGTAATTAAGAGGGTACGGATAAGAGACACTCGATTAAATGTCATAAAACAATGAGAAAAAGGTCCTCAATGTAACCAAGGGCTCTTTGTCAGCCCTTCGAACTGATGCACAGATAGGAAAAAGCCCTATCAAAATTTAAATGCGGTCCATTTTGCTGTTTCGTTCCTCGGTTCCGTAATGAAAATATCTCTTACATTTTCGTATATTGGAGTTTTTATTCGACTTGATCCCTTTATTAAACCGGACCGATAATTCCATGATTGCGACTCTTGACTTTCATGTTGGGAATAAGATATTGAGTACGGTTTTATGGTCCTAAATATACATGTCTTTAAGTATGTATATATAATTTTTACTGGCCTGTTGGTTAGTGACCCTGATTGCTAAGCCGGAGGTCGAGGGTTCGATCGAAAACTAAGTGTGATGAGCACGATGGTTTATTCTGTGTCTAGGTGTAATTTATAATATATAATAGGTATAGTAGGTAGTAATATATATAAGTATGTATAATAGGTATGTATTTAGAAATTTATGTTTATCAATTATTTACAGCCGGTCTTAATAATCTAACTATCGATGGATTTGGCTACTAGAGGTAGAATTTTCATATATTTCGTATGTAGCTTGTGTCAAATATATAGCTCTAGTAGCCAAATCCGTCAATAGTTAGATTATTGAGACCGGCCGTTAGTTGTCATAGTACAAGTTCTGCTTAGTTTGGAATCAGATGACGTTGTGTGAGCTGTCCCAAGATGTTAGATATTATTATTAATTAAGAACCAATTTATACAACTTGAGAAATATTTTGTTTCGCAACATGTCACAAGAATTTTCATATTATTGTGTTTTAATTTGTAACAAGAAAAATAAATAATATCTTGGACTAAGTCACCCGCAGGTAACTGATTCTAAATACTTACGAATTTAAGATAAATTAAACCTAGATACAGAATAAATAAACATGTTCACGTGGGAAACTAAACCAACAGGCCACTATAAAGAAATCCAAAAAAAGGCATTAAAATCAAAATGTTATCCTTCGGCTATGTTTGATATTTGTTTGTTTTTTTTTGTATGTACTAGTTCTAGCTACCTACTACAAATACCTCACTTAAATGCACTACGGTTTTCTGTAACCTACGTAGGATAAGTTTTACCGAAAGGTTGTTAAACTCTGTCTCGATTTTTATTGATCTTGTAACGATAGCAGGCATGGCACCTGCCTATTTAGCCTGCTTACAGACCTTAAAAGTTTTTTTTATCACCAATACCGTCACTTGTATGACACAGGTAGTTATTTGAGTCAGAGTTTTAGATTACTCGCACGATCTCTCACTTTTTGCCTATACCATAAGCTTTCTTATTCCCCAAAAGTTTTTTTGTCACCAATACCGTCACTTGTATGAAACAGCTACTTATTTGAGTCAGAGTTTTCGATTACTCGCGCGATCTTTCACTTTTAGCCTATATCATTAAATATCATAAGCTTTCTTAATCCCCAAAAGATTTTTTTTTATATAGTATAGTATTTCTAACAAATTCTGGCACTATCTATTATGTTTTTACGAGTTAATGAACGTCTTCAAACAGAGTGATGTTTGAGTATTCGATCGTTATTTGTTCATAAGTAGACAATAGAATATCCCATTCTTTTGGAATTCAAAGGTAGCCTTGTAGGTTTGTTTATTGTTTGTGCAGGCCAAAAGATCCATATTATTAGCTCGCTATTTTTTATCATTATGACCTACAAATATAAAAACTAGACATTAAAAAACAAACTTAAAATATTTATAACATAAATGTAGCTAACATAAAAGATTATTACAAATTTTAGACTCACTGGTCATCCAAAAACTCATTTAGGTACTGCTTAATAACATTTTTAAGTTAAAGGCTCTTGAATCCTTTTTAAACTTTGTGTTGAGGCATACATTTTATTACTTTTGTATTTCATTATAAACTACGGCAACCATGACAAAGAACCTTTTTTCTCATTGATTCAGTATTAAATTTTAAGGTAGATACATCATTGATTTATATATTGTGCAAAAAATAGGATATTAATCTTATATCTAGTTTTATAAATATCACATTAGTCTATTCAAGTCTCCATCTGTCTAATTTACATAAACGTTAACTTCAATTTGCGCACTACAATACTCTTTAATACACACTACAAAATTCGTCTATCTATCATAATACGACGGTCGGTTACACAACCAACGTTATATTTTCCTTCTTTATTATATGTAGTAAGAACTAAGACCGGCAGCAAAGACCGCGTAACATCAACTCACAAGAGAAATATAGCGCTTTCATAAAATCCGAGGTGTCATTTCCTTTTGAATAGTTCGTTATATCTGCGCCAGGGACGAAGCAGTGTATAAAAGTCTAAGGTTCTTCAGGTTATTACGAGTTGTCGCCGGGATCCTTCCGCGTCATTGTGGGGAGAGTTATAAATATAGATGCATTATAGATAGAACAGTAGAGTGATAGATACAGTGCAAAAGATAGTGAAAGATACTAGAAGGAAGTTTTACTTAAATGTTTTAATGAAAAACTGGTTTTTATAAATTAATATTTTTTACAAAAAGCGGCGGTAGTCATTAGGCTAAGGCATCGGTCTCGTAATCATGAGGTCGCGTGTTCGAATCCTACCCATTATACTACTTACGTGAACCCACTCCTAACACAAGCCTTTGAGCTTAGCTGGAGGGGTTAACAAAATTGCTAGTAATGTGGGACTCAATCCCACATTGCTAATTATATTTAAAAAAAAAACTCTGGTTCTCAAAATTTGGTAGAATGTGCCACAGTGATCACATGTAACCTTGGGTATTAATGTTTTTTATTGTCTGAATACGAATATTTTTTTTTTCTGTGTAAACTTTTCGTACCTATTTAATAACTATACTACATTTATATTATAAAGATAAATTAGTTGTATTTTTATATTAGTTAACTTTTTTTAAAAATTAACCGCCTTCAATGAAAAAAAAAAATTAGCAAGCTCATCACCAAATACTAATTTCACTAACTCACTTCTATGTTTTAGTCTATGTGTATGGTCTTTTTTAAACTAGAAAAATGTTTTATACACTAAATCCTTCGCAAAAAAATAACCAGTCGAATAGCGAAAACTCTATCTAAAACGGATCACTAGCTTAGAGAAAATCATGAATGTACATACATACAAACATACTTATGGGTCACATTTTTTGAAGGCAGTTAAAAAACATCTAACCGACTTCAATCACGGTTAATTTGCTGGCATTTAGTGAGAAGTTTTGCTGTCTGTCTCCCTAATTAATCATCAGATCATAGAGAAATAAACCTCTTTCGAACACAAAAAAGAATTTTTAAAAAGTTTAGTTATACTTACATACTACGAACATTAAAAAAAAAACATTAGAATTGAGAACCTTCTCTTTTTTAAAGTCGGTTGAAAATTGTTATTTTGTCGATGAACTGTCTTAAAATGATTTAGAATAAATGTAGTGTGAATAACAAATTATTCTAAAACAGAAGAATTATAGGTACGGAGTACGAAGGATACAGTAAAGGTTGGTACTAAGTGGTACTTTTAGGTTATGATATTATAATGTAAATGGATATATTTATTCCGATGTGTCGTTATGAAGTGTTTCAAAATTATCTATATAAATAAACGTATTGGCCGAATGCATAATAAGTGGTGCGCATCATTTTAGAAGGGCTGCACTGACGTAGCTAACTCTTATCCTCAGATCAATAATTTTGTTGAGCAAGATGTGAAAATGTTTGAAAATTTGTTCAGAAATAATACGCCCGTGCGAACTTAATATGCATTATACGTTTAATAATAATTGTTAGTTATTCTTCTCTTATTTTTTATTTTTCTATTTTAACTTGCCAAATAATGACATTTATACCAAATTAAAATTACAAAGACAATTTTTTTTAGTTTCTGAAAATAATTTAACAGGATTTTAATTAAATAAAATCAAAAAATATGTTAAAATATAAAAATAAAAAAGAAGAGAAGATCTAACAATTATTATTAAACCTAAGTTATCACGGGCGTATTATTTCTGAACAACTTTTCAAACATTTTCACATCTTGCTCAACAAAATTATTGATCTTGTTTATGAAGAAATGTTTTTAGAAATTATTGTTGCAAACAATAATTTCTAAAAACATTTCTAATCTGTCTAGCTGATCCACAGATCAATAATTAGGTATAGTTACTGATCTATCGCATCGCTACTGATCACTCATCATCAGTCATCACATCCTCAAATGAAAAGCAAGTGATTTTCTGGCCTGGATTTATAATGCTATATAGTCGCACAATAAACATAATAACCTCATCTGTATTGACAACTATCGCAGCTCGTTAGTATGTATCGTCTTGCAAGACTTTATCATTTTATATCTCCTTCCATATTTTGATGTCGTATGATCATAAACTAACTACAGCTTCCTTCCTAGGATGTGTAAAGATTGAATATCCCCTTTTGATGTGTTTGTAGTAGGTATTTCGCGTAGCTCCGATAAATAAAGTCTTTACATCGGCATTCGTTTACGAGACTCCCTTTATGGCGATGTTTTTGTGGCCATTGATGCTGTTTCCTAGATTACATTTCGAATAGAAAAAGAAATATCTTGTTGTAAATGTGTCTCGCTAAATATAGTTAAGTATGTCTCCCGTTGGAATTGTAAAGCTAAATTCTAATCAGGTAGTTAGATATATTAAAATACATTAGTAATTTCTTGTGAGAATTTTATGTAGTCAGATCTTCCAATTATAAACAATATTACATAGACTGTGTAGTTTAAAGGTTCATTTCTGTGCACAGCGGCCGATCGCGGGCGCGCGCGCCTGACAACGTACGTCTGACGCGCGCAGCTGCTAAGACAATAATCAAAATGCGCGCGCAGCCTACGTCAGTCGTTGGCCGCACGCGTCTGTCGCAGACCTCCGCACTATAAATTTTCATACTCTGACTATAGTCACATAAGCCGCGCGCGTCAGCCGCACGCGATGTTTTTAATTTTCCACATTTTTGCTCAAGTTGGTTGTCGTTGTTGACTTTAATACTTTTAATTTTTTTGGACGGTAAGGTACTTTAAAGGAGACAAGAGCTCTTCAAATTAATAATATATAACCTTTCCTGGTGTTGACCGCAAGCTTATAAGTTTATTGCTAATTTTAAATAAAATACCTTATTGCGGTTGCCTAAGAGTAGGTATAGATGTTTTTAGTCGTTTTTTTTAGCCATTCAATAAGGTTGCTTTGAAAAGGATAATATACCCATTTTTGAAAAGTGTCTCAATTAAATTATATAATGGTAATAAGCCACTAAAATAAAAACAACATTTTTATTCAATCGATATGTGGCTTAGAAATGCATTAAAATTTAACATTTTCAAAATTTCCCGCGGAATTTGACGAAAAACCAGGTAACGACGTCAGTTGGCTGTGTAAACCATTGACGTAGAGAACAGGACTGCGATATAACCTCACAAAAATTAGCGTTGTCTTTTTCTAGAGGATGTTGACCACTAGAAAGAAACAACGTTACTTAGTGGACAATACCTGTCAAAGGCCGCACGAGTTTTTTCTCTATTTCACGCTTTGCAGTCAATAATTACTTCTTAATTATAGACTTATAGACCAGGACCCCCTTGGTCCTGGTCTATAAGTATATAGGTTACCCAGCCGTATGACGTAACAACATGGCGTCTACTATTTCATCTCAGATTATTTCGTGGCATTATAAAACAGATTAAAAAAACTTTTTACCTAAATCTCAATAATATATTTATAGATTTTTTCTCATTTATAGTAAAATACCATATTATTCTTGTGTTACATATACTTACTCCCAACAGTAAACAGTTATCACAGAACACACAGGCACATAATCATCTTATGATTTCACTCAAACAAAACCAATTTAGGTAGGCTTTATTTTACTTTTTAAAATAATCTGGAGAAATCGCTTCATATTTTTTTTTACTTTTTCTCTAGGAAATAATTGTGGAAAAAACCGAGGAGCTGTGTAAACATTAAAATCAGGGCGCTTATGGTGCATTCTGCAATTCTAGCTAACAATAATCTGTGATTCAGGCTGTATTGTCTATGATTCAGGCTCATTGATATTACAGACTACTTCTTTTTCCGCTTCACGCGATCTTAATAACTACACCATCAAGCTGGCTTGTTGGTGTAGTGGGTAGTGATTCTGCCTACTAAGTCGGTGGTCGTGGGTTCGATCCCCACCCAGGATAAAGCTTTGTGTGATGAGCACGATGGTTTACTTTGTGTCTGGGTTTAATTTATCTATAACTTTTATCTATGTAGAAATATACAAGAATGTTTATCAGTTGTCTAGTTGCCACAGTATAAGCTCTGCTTAGTTTTGGGATCAGATGACGCCAATCTTGCATCCTTGAGTATGATCGAAAAATATTCTAAAGCGGCTTAGCTGACATGAAAATCATGTCTCATTTCCATAGTTTACATACAAGACTGAGCATAAAAAGATATAACTCGACACATAAATCCTCACTTTCAATACTTTTATATCCTATACAGAAGAAAGAATTTATTACGTTTCGATAAATAAGTATGTATAAACCCTCTTTGTAGGAAAGGCTATAAATCACCAAAATGAACTCGAGCCCCCATTGACAAAAGTACTATCGTAAATAAATAAATACATTCTTACACGCTTCCCTCCTCTCGTGCAGAACTTCTTCAAGTGATGTTCTCTTTGTGCAAATAATGGTAAATAGGCATTTACACAAACACATTTCACATTTGTCAAAGGTGTCTTTTTGTGGTGATTTGTGTTATTTTTTCGGTTTTGTACAGTTCCTTCTTTTGTTATTATGTACCTATAATAGGGTTGAACTATTTTCTTCTTTTTAATATAACGCGTATTTTAGTAATATTTATGGACGTGATCCAATAAATGTTATAATAGATACTTCCTTCGACTATTAGAATAGACATTTGGCTATTTTTTTCCTGTATATTTCAACAGGCCGTATTGTAAATGGTCGCGGAATGTTTGAAAAAAAATACGTAAAAAGCTGTTAGCTATGAAAGCCCACGTAAAATATAATAGAATACTCATAATCTGTTTTTTTATATACAGATACAGAAAATTGCTTAAAGTGTTTTAGTAAATCCAAGATTAATGAAGTTCGCAAAAATTGTATAATTTACGAATCGTTGTCGATGTCGCTTCCCGCTTTACCTATGTACTTAGATCTTCGAAATTACGCAACGGCTATGGTTTTTACTATCAATCAGATAATTTCTTTAGGTTTCATCATCATCATCGTCAGCCTATCGCAGTCCACTGCTGGACATAGGCCTCTCCAATTGCACACCACTTTGTTCTTCTTTAGGTTTATTTGCATATTATTATTATTTTTTAAAGAAAGTTGATAAAACTCCATGCGAAGCAAGGGCTGGCAGCTAGTTTATGTTACTTACTTATAATAATAGTTATGGTAACTTACTTAATGGAGCTTATAAATGTGGGGTATGTGAAGAGTATAAAGTGGAAATATCATACAATAGGTACGTACGAGAGCACCGCTATCGAATTCACTTCAAAGGACAGAGCGAAAGGATCAAGTCGATTGGAAGTAATCTTCATTTTCAGGAAGGAAACGCGACGTGTCATGATCTTATCGGTAGAGATGGCATTCGAGTGATGATTTTGAATGTTTACAATGGATTATCTAGTATACTATTTAACTATTTATATTTCTTGTATTTAAATAAAAACAACACAAAAAATTTATTTATGGATACAAAGTGAAAAAATAGTCATCGATTTAACATTTTGATTTGCAGTGACCGTACGGTCTGTGCAGAAAATTCTCAGTCAAAAACATATTTTTACCAACCAAATTTCACATTTAAATTTATCAAAGAGTAGGCCTAGTTGGGTAACAATAAAGCTGTCCAAGCAGTGCAAGTGCTTATGATGAATTTATATAATCAAGGGAACCAAATTCTTAAAGAGCCGAATAACTCATTCACGCTTGTCAAGAGCTCGACATGGCTTTTAGTTTAACTTTTAACGGCTAGTCCTGATTTTTCCTTTTTCCCTCTAAGAGTAGAAAAAAGCCAAATAAGTATAATTATTCTACATAATTGAAAAAGAATAAAGATTTTTTTTTTTTTATAGATGGTAGATGGGAACTCTTCATATGACTTTTCCCGCTGTGGGCACGAGCGGGAGGGCGTGTCAGACTCCTAGGAATAAAGACCTGTGGTTATGAAAGTGAGACGTGGCAAAATCTAAACATATCCGTCCCGTTAATTACATATTTTTTTTATGATTAACCTAACAAGTTTTAAAGAATTTAGACCTTTAAACCTTAGAAGCTTTTAGATATTAATACCTTTTATATTGAATAACATATCACCAGAGATAAAAACATAAAGTAATAAGTAATTTTGTGAAACAATAAATCAGCTTTACATCGATGAATCCAATAAAGACGAAAGTTAATGTTTTCATGCCAGCAATATAGACTTTGTAATTGAATAGACGAGACATGATTGGGGTAGGCGGATATTGACTGTAAGGAAGATGTGGCCATCACCAGTTCTCTTCGGAAATGATGTGCGGAATCGGCAAGTAAAAGGCATTAAATCTGTCTGGAACGTTCGATTTGCATTGGGAAAATTGCATTTTAGAATTGACGGCGACAAGGAGGCGACGCCGGGGTTATTTGCAAAAGTGTTGCGAAAGATTTGCTTTTGAGTATTGCCCCTAGCGTTGCTGTTGACATAACGACTTACGATTAGTAAGGGGGAAATGATTCTGAACTTTTGGATAAAGCAATTGTAAATCAGCCGATTAATCTGTTTCTTACAATTTGACACGGGAATAAACGCGTTTAATCTAGGTAAAGTATTTACCTTATGCTTAGTCAGCTTGTGACCACGGTCGGTATAACCCGGTCGAAACGTCAAGCATAAGGTAAATACTTTACCTAGATTAAACTCGTTTATTCCCGTGTCAAATTGTATTTATAATGCAACGCGTAAGTTTAAAAGTTATAATTTGTAACTTATTGACGGCAATGCATAGCTCAAATCACTGAAAAGATTAGTTTGAAATTTGACACACTACACTATGACGTAGTAGTAAAACAATTTTTTTAAAGTTGAAGCCTTAAATAGGAGAAACGAGGGGTTGAATTTCAATCAAATGCAGACAAAACCGTAGGAAAATACAAGTATTTTAATAAACACATTATACTCAATTTTTCTCTCAATCGTCGAATCCCGAGTTAAACTAAGGTTCCGAAGTTAATTAACTAAACGAAGCTAATCTTATCTGTGTATTGGATAAAACTTTTACAGATTAGGGTGAAAATGAAACATGGTGTAACTTTTCAGCTAATGGGGTATCTCGTTTAAGTGACAAACGCTGGTCGTAATCTGTGTAGTATACGACGAGAGATTACTCACCTTTCGTGGATGACCACAACGGGACCTGTCGCCATTTACAAAAGATATATTTTATGTAAGTAGTAGGAAAATTGAAGAGGTGGTTAATTCAGAAGTGCGATTGCATTGCGAGATAAAAATGCAAGACTTATAGAAAACGTTTCTGATATGATATTTTATTATATTTTTTTCTTTGAAAAACATTGTAGGTACATTATTTTTTACCTGTAGAAGACAAAGTTGTAAAATTAAAATCGCATTATAAGTACTTCCCAAAAGATACTATGTTTTTTTATTTAATTTAATAATAACAATAATAATATCTTGGGACAGCTCACACAACGTTATCTGATCCCAAACTAAGCAGAGCTTGTACTATGGAAACCAGACAACTGATAAACATACTTATATATTTCTAAATACATACATATTATAGATAAATAACACCCAGACACAGAATAAACCATCGTGCTCATCACACAAAGTTTTATCCTGGGTGGGGATCGAACCCACGACCTCTTGCGTAGCAGTCGGATACACTCCCACCGCGCCACAGAGGCAGTCAAATTTATCTCCTTTCGTGGTGTGGGGTAGCCATAGACGAATAGAACAGGACTGCACCATAACCTCATAAAATTGACCACTCTCTAGGAATCGACAACGCGAGTTTGTTGACAATACCTGTCAAAGGCCTATACGTCAATGCGGGGAGACCAGATATGAAAGTAACGCGGAATGAATTTAACATTGAGTTTATGGTCTAACTTATGTTGGTTGCATTAATTATGGCTGTATCACCATTATATGCCATTTTGAACCCCCTATTCCTTACTGGGGCTCACGGCATAACGTCTCTATATGTAAAACACATACACACACACACACACACACACACACACACACACACACACACACAATAAACCTACCTGTTAAATATCGATTATGACGTAAAAGGTTGATCAGAAGTTAACTATTTATTTTGTTAAACTATTTTACAACCAACTCTAGGGGTACCTTGTAACAAATTTCACTTTTGTTAATTTAGTCGTTTACAAATACAATAATTGCATTTTTGGTTTGGCTACGGAAGTCTCGGGTTCGATTCCTGAGTCTGGATTCAAATTTTTCTATCTTTAAAAATGCAATTATTGTATTTGTAAAGTCTTTGGCAAGAAATGCCTATAAAAATTACTTCAATTTAGTCGTTTTTCTCAAAATAGACAGCTGAGATATCTTAAATCTAATATATAAAATTCTCGTGTCACAGTTTTCGTTGCCATACTCCTCCGAAACGGCCTGACCGATTTTGATGAAATTTTGTGTGCATATTGGGTAGGTCTGAGAATCGGACAACATCTATTTTTCATCCCCCTAAGAGTTTGTTTGTTTGTTTGAACGCGATAATCTCAGGAACTACTGGGCCGCATTGAAAAAATATTTTATTGTTGGATAGCCCATTTATCGAGGAAGGCTATAGGTTATAACATCACGCTACGACCAATAGGAACGGAGCAGCAATGAAAAATGTTGAAAAAACGGGCAAAATTTACGCAGACGAAGTTGCGCGGGTCAGCTAGTACTAAAATATATTTTGATATTTAAAAAGTTCAGTGAGATATTACGTAACAATTGAAAATTGTTACTGATCTACGTGACAGGGTCGTGAACTCATGAGCCATTAGAGATATTCCATTTCAAAATGACTGCTCTGTTGGTCTAGTGGTTAGTGACCCTGACTACTAATCCGAAGGTCGTGGGTTATGAAACTTTGTGTGATGAGTTTAATGGTTTATTCTGTGTCTGGGTGTAATATATCTATAATATGTATTTATTTAGAAATATATAAGTAAGTATGTTTATCAATTCTCTGGTTTAGCTTGGAATCAGAAAGCGTTCTGAGTTGTCCCAAGATATTGTATTTATTATTATTATTATAAAGTGGTATTTGCCAACGGCTCCGCCCACGTGAATGTCGGCAGTCGCGATGAAAACTATCATAAGTCTTTTTCCGAGATCCAAACTAATTCCATTCCAAATTTCATCTAAATCGGTTCAGAGGCTTAAGTGTGACAAAGTTACTTTCACATTTATAATAGTTTGAATGTAGTCATCATAATGCTGCTAGATACCCAACGATAATTTAATACTTGCTACCTCTTTCCTTTCTTCCCACTGAATGACCATCACTGAGTACCACCATGGAGATAGAGTAAAAATGGAGGCCACATGCTGGCCAATAATAAAAGTGAAACGATATGATCTTGAAAATACTGTTGTCATCTCCATCTTTTTATTAATAGGGGTTCTCTTTCTTAGGGTGGCCATGTTTTTTGTACTATCTATCTGAAATAAATAAATTTAGAGCAACGGAGTCGACTTTATAGAAAAATGCTAAATATCGAAATACTTACTAATATGGAATTTATCTATTTATTTAAATATCTACCAAATAATAATTTTTTAAAAAGTACAGAAATCGAGTTTCGATAAACCTACTGTAATATATATTCAGTAGGTATTAAAACATAATTTTGTTAATGTTTGATTTTATTTTCTTTTGGTTAGAAAAGATAAAGCCGTTTAAGAATCATTACAGTTATATACCCAAAATTATTATTGTTTCAATATTTAAACACGAACATAGTTCATTTCGCAGAAAAATATGGTTACCACCACTCATCCGGCGCTTAGAGCAAGAATTAGAGAAAACATGATATTAAATTGAATAGCAACAAATAATAATACACGATTTAGGTTCGGTCGTATCAAAGTTAAAGTCGTCGTTATACTCCTAATAATACATAAAATGGTTCAAATTTTAATCTTGGAATCAAACATAAATTTACATACTTAGAAGTGAAGAGAGAGTCCACATTCTGGGCTCCACTTACTTTTGCAATCTTGCACTATGCAAACATGCACCATTCTTGAATAAATATTGTCCAAATATAAAAACATCTTCCGCCATTTAAGTCTCTGTGACATATTATCTAGGGATTTCATCATTCAATATTAGATAAAAAAAAATAAGTAATAGGTAAATGAATATTATACTATAGTCAAATGTCAAATATATTTTACGACATACCTAATTATTTTAATACTAAATATTAGTTACACTTACAGTTTCGTGTACAATCAATATACAAAGTGATTTTTAAGGAACTTTTTGTCTCGTGGTGGGTATCATTTGTTGGACACTTCGAAGAAGATGAAGATTCGACCTATTCTCCCTGAAATTGCTCAGCTGGTCCACTCCATAGATAAACTATCTCTATGAGTACCACTGAGTACCACTGACCTCACTGATCTTTAGACTACATAGAGGTCTGTGACTGACCTTCATAGTACTACCAAGAGGTCCGTGTTGCTACCGTACTTTGATCAGAAACACCGAAGAGACTCTGAATAATTAGCAAAGCGGTTTTGCTTCATTCTTCTTTCACCTTTATGAATAAAAAAAAAACACAAATGTGAAAAAATATTAAAAGAGAACAAATAAAATCTAATTTAAAATTGACAGTGAAAAAATATGTAGATTTAGATCGGAAAAATCAAAAAAATTATAAAAAATTATAAGTATTGAAAATAAAAGTGCTTACAATGGAGTGTTACTACACTTGCAAACCTCCACATTGCTGTGATGAAAAACCCGTAGTATTTTGCTATGAAAAACCTCGTGAAAAACATCATTCTCATGGTCATGACAAACATCACTCTAGTGAAAAACACCATTCTCATCATGACAAACATTATACTTATACTACGCCCAAATTGCCGTACTGCGAGAAAGAACGCCCACAAATAGTTTATTGTTGTGAAAAGAAGAGTTCTCATCATAAAAGTTCACCAAAAATGGTGTGCTACGAGAAAGAACGTCACCATCACCAACCAAAAGTACTATACTGCTGTGAAAAGAAACCCCATCATAAAGAATTCCATTGTTATGAAAAGAAGTCGCACCATGACCACTGCGGTACATCAAAAAGTATGGACTGTTACAGTTGCAAGCCAGTGAAAACTAAATATATTATGCCGTGTTACCAATATGAGGACGGACGCATTGTAAGTGTAATTAAATAATTAACTTACAATTACTTAGTACTACATAACTTATTTGTCAAATTTCACGGCATTTCTTCGTTTCTGATTAAAATGATAAATTACCAATTTTTGTGTATCGTTTCAATAATTAATAATTATATTTTACGTTTGTATTAACGATTTCAAACCGAATGTTATTTTTTTTTCTAAATCTTGTAATAATAATAATAAAATCTAATGTAAACAAGTATTTTTTTATTGATAAAATTTTGTGCTCTCTTGTGTAAGTGAACAGAAAGATAATAAATAGATGAGCTGATTATATGCATACAAAACCCCACATACCTATAAGGCGCCGCATAGAAGAAACCATCTATTTTGTATTATTCATACTTATCTGTATTTGAAACATTATCCATCTTCAGTTATAATTTAGATAAACACCATAAAAAAACAATTAGCCCTTCAAAATTCGTACTAAACCGTCGGAACTTTTTATTTCTGAACTTGCATTATATTTACGCATATTAAACTAATGTAAAGCGTAGGCATCTAAGTTAAATATTTAAATTATTCAGAAAATGAGCCACATTACCGAGCCGGGCCGTGTCCTTTTATTTGGTTCGTGGGTCCCATTGTTTTGTTGTTAGTTTCAGGAACGGTATGTTCCGACCCGTCACGGTACGCTCCCCAGAAGCTCATATTGTCGGAACGGACTACAGGATCACATTTTTGGCTACAGAGGTGCGGCCCGGTACCTATGCTCGGGTTACCATCCAAAATATGGCAGTTGTGTTCACACTGTTGTTGAACCTATACGCCCAGTGTTTAACAGAATAACACAGGAAATACTTCCTGTCAAAAAAAAGATCAAGAAACCGTAACACGAGAGTTTATTTAAATTGCTATAAATTACAAAAAACGCACCTGGCAGGTTAAACAGATGCCCTCTTCTGCGCTAAGGTGTAATGGAATTCAAGACCAACAGTTTTTAGAATGCGGCGCCATATCTTATATACGCAAGAACTTTGATCGTGCTTGTTGGAGCAACTATCCTCTATGTTTACCTGTTACACCTGCCAAGAAAGTAGCAGCCGTAGTAAAGAAATGATGAATTCTGGTGCGTAAAATAACAAATTATAATGGAGCATAAAATAAATTGCGCGTCAATATTGTTACTGTTAGTTTATATAATTAAAATTATGGACCGAGCATTACGTATAGGGAAATTCGTGATTCCGGATTATACCTAGTTCCAATTTAATAGTGACTATCTGCTCCATTGCAGGTGAAGAAGCTACCCGTAACCGCATTCAAGCGAAATGGAATGCAAGACCAAGAGCACTCAAAGTCCCTTGGCACTGTGAATTATCTCAAACGCTGTTCTCAAGATGTGACCTTTGAATGCACAGTTCCTTGTCTACATAAAATAATCGATCCAGTAAAAGTTCCAATATGCCACTAAGCACGCCCCAATTAAAGTGCGTCTTGAAGATATACTGGACTTAATACACGAGTTATCTATCACTTGGTAACAAAGGTGTGTCCACATTGAAGCTATTTAATAAAAAAACATTATATTTTAGACGATTTAAAGGGTTAACAATCTTCTCGAAATCTATGATTTTGAATTTTAGACTATTTATTTGTTAAAGCTCTTTATTAAGATCTTTTAACGTTTCAAAACGGAATCCTTGATTATTTTAAAAGAGTTCGAATTTTTAATTTCATGACCCAGTTTCATAGCAAAAATTACATACTAAGATATTTAAGCAAAATTATGTTATTGAAGCTCGACTGGTTCCCGTGATTATATGGTTATCGGGTGGGTTACAAAAGTTACCCAAACGATAAATATCTGTGTTTACAATTTCTAGAGGAGGAGACTGTTTGGCGTTAGGTTATCTATTGAAATGATCAAGTCACGTATTAATTGTTTTAAGAACATCAGTGCTAAGTCATTGCTTAATATCACACTAGCTTTATCACAAATAACTTATCTTTTTATTGTTTCAGGAGAAACAGTCGGTGGTGATGCGCCACGCTTGTGAGGTGGCATGCGGGCGCCATAAGCCGTCCGTTGTCTCCCAGTGCCAGATCAAGTAGAACAACGTCCGACTCGGACCATGCAAAGGTACCTCCAACAATTATTATTGGAATCATAAGCCACTGTAGAGCCTTGTCAAAAACTTATTGCTACAATGTCAATTAAAGCTAGACCTAAATCTTAATAGCTGCAAGTGTACCTGCGCGAACAGATTTCACAGCAGGGGGTAATGTTTGATCACGTTGAAGTTTAAAATTATTTATTGATGACGTGATTTTTATATAAAGACAATACAAGATAGATTTACCTACGAAAATAGACAAGGGAGCATAACGAGCCATATCGGGCGAGATGCATAACTTTAGAATACAGCAAGAATAACAAGTATTTGGTTTTAAAATAACAATTTCCCAACAAATAACTTCCTCAGCTTGATTTCAATTGAACTCTGTGATATTTTATGAAAAATTAATATTCAGTTCGTAGATGGAAAACCGCCACCTGAATTGATTCCCACGCAATATCCTTTTAGAAGCTGAAGCCAAAGCAAAAAGCCGAATAAACGCCGTCGGTGACGCCGAGGAGAAATTCAATTTCATTACCAACTCGGTTCAGTGCTAGAATAATCCAACGTGGACCACAACCGGAAAATGAGAAAAAAAATCGTAATAAAAATCCGAAAAATGCGGAACTTATTAATTTGTCGCGATCACAATTTGTGATATGAAATGAACGTGTTTACTTTTAGGTCCGCCAAGGAATTTTGCTTACACTGATAACTTTTAGGTTCTCCTAGTACCTACCTAGTAGTTAATGAGGCATCCATAGATACATTCCTGTATACAATATTAACTTGACTCGTTATTATCTTCTGGACATTTTATAGTTACAGATTTGAAAAAAAAACTAGAGAGGTGTCAAGGAACACCCGGATGGAACGAAGTTCCTTTCGATTAATTAGTGAAGGTTTTTTTTTTATAATCGTCGCGACACCACACTGTTCAATGCGAAATAGAAAGAGGAAACGAAAATAACTGGCTTGCTTTCTACACAGAGAAACACGCGCACGCCGTACGGCTTACAACTATAGCAAAAAGTGTCGTTACAACTTTTGATCTTAATTTTTTCCGTCTAGCCCCCTTTCGCAACGCGCGATAAAGAACTTCGTTCCAATAATCAAAGTAAAGAATTAACAAAGCTAGAAATAACAAATTTCCAGTTTAAATCGAGTCGAACTCAATTACTTGCCGGGTTTGTCAACTTAAAATAGTATTTAAGAATCAGATTACTCAGTAAATTAAGATTTTAATTAAATCGCTCTACTATTTACGAGCAATTTACATTAGATTAGATGTTGTTTGGAGTCCGTCTGTTCAGTGTGATTTTGACATCGATCGTGCCGTCCTATGGACCACAATGTTTATTCGGAGAACGCGACATGGGTTCAGATGGGGATTTATTTCCGACTGGGGCTCAAGATACGACTCTTCGTGATTGGACCCTGTAATCCGGAGGCTCTCAAAATTGGGCTTGCTTATGTAGGTACATAACTCGCTGAGTTCGCCTCTAGTTAAACATTTTATTGTTTGACATAGTCGACAGTTTAATTAAAGTTAAATCTCTTAACATGATGGTTAACTAATCTTGCTCGGTCTTCCTAACTCAGGCATAATCTCACAATTGAATATTCAATGCTTCGTGTACACCATCACCTGGACTATTTGGCATCCTTTAACAAGAAAAAGGAATCTCTAACTGAATTTAAACTTTTAACACTTCCCCCTGTCTAAGCTCAGTAATTAACAGAAAGCGTAGTTATTATCCGAAACACGAAACTTTCTGAATAGGAATTTGGACTTACGATTCGTGTTTTTTACCTGCAAAGTTAATTAATTTACGGGATTCCAGTTGGAAACTTATCTGCTTATGCAAATAAGGAGTGCGCCGTACCGCTTAGAATTTTTTTAAATTAAATTCTGATTTCGTTTGTTGATATTAAATAATCCTTGATCTTCTACGACTTGTTTATGCACCTTTTAATTTGTTTTTGTTTCGTTTAATGCAGTGTTAAACTTCGAAAGAAAGTCGCCTTCAATAGATTTTGGACCTTCTGTTACGATTAGTTTTGACACGGACCAGCACGTGTCCTGTATTCCTGTAAACCGTTGGAATTAATACAATTTATTTTCATGTTATTTATGTTGTCTGTAAATTAAGAGTGTTGTTTTTTTATGACCCAAACAATTTGGCGGCTATATTAATAAAGTTTTTTTTTAAATACCTGTTTTATTAATATGTAGTTTCAGTAATAGTATATATATATATTGTAACTTATTGCGAGAACAAAATTCAGATTACAGAGGCCTAGGTCGTATTGCGAAATCGCACCATGCTCCTTTTATGATTTATTTTCAGTAAACAAATATATCATCGCAAACTCGTGTATATCCATAAGATTTCAAGTGTTCTGATTTCGTTATTTGGTTTCAAATAATCCATAATCTTCACTAGACCTAGACTAGAAGTCTTGAGAATCAGACTTGTTTATGCACCTTTTAATTTGCTTTTGTTTTTTTTTAATGCAGGGTAAACACGAAAGAAAGTCGCCTTCAAGACATTTTGGAACTTCTGTTCAGATTACTTTTGACACAGGCCAGCACGTGTCCTGTATTCCCTGTACGAGTATTCCTGTAACCCGTTAGAATGATTACAATTTATTTTCATGTTATTTATGTTGTTTGTAAATTATGAGTGTTGTTTTTTTATAACCCAAACAATTTGGCGGCTATATTAGTAAAGTTTTTTAAAAAACTTATTTTGTTTCATTAATATGTAGTTTCAGTAGTTTTGATGAGGCCTGGGCCTGGGGCATTGCGATATTGTACTACACACTCTTTCATTTTCACGATTCATTTCCAGTACCTAAACTGTATAATACATAATCGCAAATGCGTGTATGTCTAAACAAATTCAAGTGTTACACCGGCTCCACACGGTGGCGCCAACGTCGGTCCTAACGCCAGTCGTCCAATATGTATATCTAGAATAACGCTCGTCCCAACGTTGGCGCCAATGCTGTTTTCTAGATCCACACGTTGGACAAGTGGCGTTGGGACCAACGACGTTGGGGGACAACATGTGTAGCCGGCGTTACAGGATTGTAAAAATAACTAAAGAATACAATCGGATTTTTTTTTTTGCAGTACAGGCTATGCTTTATGATTGATTCCTCTGCTAGCAGTATGTAACAGATGAGCTCTGCTAACCTTACTCACTACTCGTAGTTTTTTGGGTTCCGTAGCCTAAGTGGCTAAACGGAACTCTTATAGTTTCGCTCTGTCCGTCCGTCAGTCCGTCAGTCTGTCCCTAGGTTAGCTCAGAGAGAGACCCTTAGTAATTACTAGAAAGCTGTAATTTGGCATGGATATTTTTATATGAGTACTTTTTTTACTCCTTTTTTTACATGACTAAATGAAGATGTCGTGAACCTTATGGTAAGCTTCACGCACAGAGTAAGTAATCACTTCGTTTTAGCTTTACGCTAGCCCATAACAGTAGGTATCAGAGCGACCCCGAGAATCTTTGACTGCCACATATGAGGAACATCACCGCATCGCGCTACTCTTTGAGAAATTAGTTCGCCTCATTTAGTAGGGAATTAACTTGCTGCAGTGCCCATATGCAGTGAAATACAGTAATATATTCACTTCGCTTTTTCACGAAAGAACGAAGACACTGGTCGAACCAATACGACAGCATAAGGCGTAGAACTGCCACCGGTTACAAATGCAACCCAGTTTCTCTCAAAGGAAGAATGTAGAGGAATGACATCCTTAGGAGTACGTAAGTGCTTAGCTACCTTGGAGTGCGGACTATATACAGTCCTAATGGAGTATTTCTGTAGTACTGTTCCAATTTTATCCGTCACCTCTTTCACGTACGGTAGAAAAGCTGGAGCCCTGTCAACCCTCGGTCAGGAGTCTCTCCTCTTCGTACGTCGTGTGCTTCCTCTGTCTCCGTTTCACTTTAGTACTTCCTGAACATGTGTGAGCTCTGTTGTGCTATAAAAACAGGTACGTCTATCGGAAGATGTGTTGTCGCTACGACCGCTCAATTAAGACTGACCGAAAATGAGAACAACTGCCCCCCTCTCGCCATTTTGAATGTAAACGTCAAATAAAAGCGCCCTTTTGTGGCTGCCATGTTTAAATGAACCATTATATTTGCTATTTAATCAAAACAGATGTTAGGTCAGCGGAAATCAAATAGCGTTTTATTAACTTTCTGTCATAGGTACATTATTCTTCTGTACCTACAAGTGTTTGTCACATAAGTCCTCCCAAACAGCTGGACAGATTTGTATGAAATTTAATGTATATATTTGAGTAGGTCTCTGGCTGGTTTGAAAATACAATTGAACATGATTTACGATAAAAATTACCAGGTGGGAGGAAGTTTTTATTGAACATAAGAATCGGTAAAATTCTTCGTTTTGGTAATATGTTATCAGTTTTAAAATAGAGAGTCATATCGTTATGATATGATGAGCGTCACATGTAGGCTCTAAGGTCCTCTTTACACGTTCCGGTTTCGTCCCAGCGCCGGGTAACCGGTCGCGGGCTACCCGGCGGCTAATATATAGCGACTAGAACAGAAGGACATCGGAACGTGTGAAAGCTACCGTACAATGCCACTCACTTCGCGCCGAGTACCCGGAGCCCGAATTGAAAGCGGAACGTAGTAAAGGACTTTCCGATTTATTTCCTTCACTTTATATACTTATTTGTACTAAAATCAAATCAAACAAGAAATTCGAAAACAAAGAAATCTGTACATGGTAATATAATTTACTTATTCATTGTTTGATTTTATTTCCCCCAATTACTTTTTAGGTGTCGTCTCACGTAACGAATGAAGTTTGGAAACATAAAGACGTACGATCGATTTAACGTTATTACTTTGATTCTGGCTTTCGGAGCGTAATAAGACGTAGCACAGATAATATTTTGTTTCAGACAACACGTCGGCCAAAATCCGATGCCCAATCAAATGGAAAAGGGAAGATCGTGGAGATTCGTAATAAAACCGCAATAAACTAGCTGCGTTGTGAAATAACAGTAAAAGGATTTTAGAGTTTGTGTGCAATGATGCGAATGAGGGTAGGTCGTGTTTGTGGTGGTAAATTGTGTCCGTGTGTGTTGTGAGTGTGTGCGTGTGCAAATGCGAAGGCGGCGCGGTCGGGGGGCGGCGGGTGAGGCGCGAGGGGCGCGGTGATTGCCCGCGCGCACCATGCGGCCGCCGCTGCCGCTGCTACCGGTGCTGCTGCTGCTCGCTGCGTGCACTACACTAGCGCAGATCGCTTGGACGCCTATTTTCCTTGACGGCAGTAGTGAGTATAAACTGTTATGACTAAGTAGAATATATCATATAGTATTTTACAGTGAAGGTAGGTAGATGTGGTACATATGCTTTTTCATGCACATCCAAACCACGTCTGCGGTGTGGATGGATTGTGTTCCGTCAGAGGAACGCACGGAAGCCCCAACGCCAACCTAGATCCGGACGTGTTTAAACGAGTTCGTATAAAACGTACGCAGTACGCACTGGTATTTTTTTGAGCCACTGATGAAGCATAGTCCGTCTACCTGACACCGGGCCGGATGTGTGTGGATAGAGCTTTAAAGCGAATATATATATCTTAAGCTTTAATAAAATTAACTATTCGTAGATGTATCTCCCCGAAAAGGCAGTTCAAGGTTTATTATATCGACTGGCATTCAAATAATAACTAGTTTACATAGCTAAACGACTAGGAATCTATTTCATAGATGTATCATACTTATTACTATTATTATTATTATTATCATACGGAATTCACAAAGCTTAGCATATAGAGAATTTCTTGTATATGCACCGAAGCACGCGGGATCGTTTTCGAATATACTCGTATATGTGGGAATATGTGATTATTGTATAGGATCATACAATAATCACATTTTGAAAGATAGAAAAAAAATAAGTAGCTGAAAAGATAGTTAAAAAAATTAAAATCGTAGCAAACAGACTACTGGCTTCGAATTATATTGTAATAGTTTAAACAGTCCACTATTTCATTTAATAGACCCCTACTTAGGTAAACATTTTGGTCACACACATTACCAGGCCGTCAGCAGTCTGGCACCCTATCAGGCCGCTTGTCTTCCTGAGTCTGCATACTCCACATACTATAGCGATTATTGCCTGTCGCCAACGCTTTAAAATACTATTTAAACAGATACCTAGTATGAGGACCTCACAGGCCACTGCCGGCCGCCATGTGATTTTGCAGTCTGAAACTGCTGGCTGTAGACTGCTAGTTTGTAGCTCTAGAGCTGGTTTTCAATGCTGTTGCACTACGTATAACAGTACTAATAATTGAACACACACTAGCAAGTAGCCACTTACTAGTGTGTCGGTTGTCTGACGGCGGTGGCGAGCGCACATTGGGTTGAATTGGCCAACGAAATAGAAAACTGTTGCGATTAACTGACAAGCTGATATCCACCGGCAGCTTGGTAGTGTGTGGAAGACTTTAGCGTAGATATTTTTTAAGATTTAATATTTAATAATACTAACAGTATAAAACATTGTTCATGACCTGATCCGAAATATTTCAAATATGAAAATCAACAATCATCATCACCTTCGAATTTTAAATAACAAACCATATGATGTCCCACTGGTGGGCGCAGGTCTCCCCAGCAGAACCTACTTATTAGGTCCTGGGAGTAATTACCATAATCGCCACACTTGGTGATAAGGCTTTAAAGTACACAGAGGACACTGCTGCCCGTCGGTGTCAGTCACCTTGACAACATCCACGGGAAGCTCTATTATTAAGCCGGTACCACACGGCCTACTACTACGTTAAACGAAAATATATATCGAATAATAACACTCCACATCCCTAACATTTTTACTAGATACATCTTGTGTGTAATCGACATGGGTTATTTATATTAAAAGTGTATAATAAAGACTCGATTTCTTCACAGGCCAGGTAGATCTATGGACGCAATCTTCATCGGGTTGCGCGTGCCCAGGCGATGGCAGCGAGGAGTGCGCGTGTTGCGTGCGCGACGGCGCCTGTCCCTGCGGAGATATCGCGCCAACGCGCTGTTCGCAATGTGGTCTAGAACAGTACTGCGCTAATAGTAAGTTATTATTCTTCCCTTTATTAAATACTTGCAGCCTGCAGCAGCTTCGCACAGTATTTTAAATCGGACACCCATTTTGATAGTTATAAGGAACTGAAATATATAGTTAGGACTGCCATAGATAGTGAAAAGCGTGCTTATTTTAAGTCCAGCATTAACAAGCAAATTAAGAACCCCAAAAAATTGTGGAATAACATCAAGTCAGTTATATCCTACAAAGGTAATAAAGATTTCAATTTGCCCCCTTCATGTAAAGATCCTAATGTTTTAAACCAACACTTTTTGAATGTACCAGGCAGTGGAGCAGTCACTTTATCTGACTTAACCTATTTTGAATATAACAAATTTGGTTTGGGCTGTTTTCAACTTCAATTGACGTATGAAGAGGAAGTTTTAAAAATAATTAAAAGCTTGAAGTCTAATGCTGTGGGAGTTGACAGCATCTCACTTGATATGATTATTATGTCATTACCAGACACTCTATCTGCCATTACTGAGATTATAAATAAATCTATTTCTACCTCTACATTTCCAGACCTCTGGAAAGTGGCTATAATTAAACCTATACCTAAGACATCTAATCCCTGTACAGCAAAGGATCTCAGGCCGATCAGCCTTCTACCCTGCCTATCTAAGATCCTAGAAAAGGTGGTCAGCATCCAGCTTAGGAAATATGTAGAACATTTAAAGATATTACCTGAAAAACAGTCAGGATTTCGTACAGGTCATAGTACTACCACAGCCTTAATTGAAATCACTGATAATATACTTGAGGCCAGAGATCAGGGCAAGGGGACCTTGCTTACACTGCTTGATTTTTCACGCGCTTTTGACTGTCTTAACATTCCTTTACTGCTGTCAAAGTTATCATATTATGGCTGTGATGCACAAACAGTTCGTTGGTTTGATAGTTATTTAAGTGATCGCTCTCAATTTGTGCAGTTACCTAATAGTGGAAATAGTAGTGAGGCAACATCTACCATATATCCTGTGACTAGGGGAGTTCCGCAGGGCTCCATACTTGGTCCCTTATTATTTATTATTTATACAGCTGACATTACAAAGTGTTTAACTAACTGCAACTATCATCTGTATGCTGATGATCTTCAGCTATATATGTCCTGTCATCCGAAGGACTGCTCCGAATCTGTAATAAAAATGAATGAAGATTTAGTTAGGATCTCAGACTGGGCATTTAGGAATTCATTAGTTCTCAATCCCAATAAATCAAAGTTCTTAATCATGGGGTCTAGGGATATAATAAGAAAGATGCAGAGCAGTATCCCCGTTTTGAGGCTTAGTGATTGCCCTATAGAGCAAGTGTTGGAAGCTCGCAACCTTGGAGTAGTCTTTGACGGGTTACTACAATTTGAAACCCACATCCTTGAATGTGTCCGTAACTGCTTTTACCACTTGAGGCTACTTTATAGGGTGCGGCCATATGTTGACATGGAGACTCGCATTATGCTCTGTGAGTCTTTAATTTTGTCAAAATTAAATTATGCTGACACAGTATATGGTAGCTGTTTACTTAGTAAAACTGAAAGACTTATACAACGGGTGCAAAATGCTTGTGCTCGATTCTGCTTTAATGTGCCACCACGTTCTCATATTACCCCGTTTCTTAATGATGGAAGCATGATGAAAATGTCTACCCGTAGGAAGCTTCATCTAGCTACGTTACTCTTTGGTGTAATATTAACCAAGAAGCCTGATTATCTATACAACAAATTAAGCTGGTCCAGTGATATAAACAAGCATAATACACGAGCTTCAACATACCTTCTCGTTACACCAAGACATCGTACTGCGGCCTTTCGTGGGAGTTTTAAGCTTGCCGCTACTCGTTGTTGGAACGATCTTCCGCCGCCTGTACGTACGCTGAAATCTGTTCATACTTTTAGCAAAAAGTATAAACAACAATTGCTAGACTTACAGACACAACAGACCTAATAATTCTTGAAATTATGCCGTTTACTCAATGAGCGCTCCTCGCTATGATTCCAATGATAAATCATGTAAATTTTATAAATTTTATTGCTCATCTGCAGTTTTCATAGGTACGCACTTTTTAATACAGTTTAGGCATTTTAATGGGTACTTGGTAAAAACTTTAAATTCAGTCGAAACCGAAAAACTCTAAGTTCTAACGTCAAATGCAAGTTTAAAATCTATGGTCAAATCTGTCAAACGTTTCCCGCGTGATTTGGCTGCGTTCAATACTAATTACACTTTACAAAATAATAACTAACCTTAACAAAATAATATTACAAAATTAAATTACCCATAAAGTATGCTTTTTTATTATTATTATTATTATTTTTTACTATTTTTAAATATAGTCTTACTTATATAAACTTTATTTTTCTGTTTATATTTATTGTATACTTTCCTATTATTTAATGACGGTTAATGTTCGTGTCGTCACTTTGGTCTTAGCAGAATACCAGCGCAGCTCCTCAATAAGCGGAGTTGCAATCTAGCTGAGCTAGGACCATTTTTGTCTCTCAATACTATTATTAATTGAATTTGTACTATTTACTGTATGTATTCTTTTCTTTTGAGGACAAAATAAATTTATTTCTTTCTTTCTTTCTTTCTATTTTCTCGACTGTATGTTCACCCAGTAGAAGCGGCGGTAGCCTAATGGCTAAGGCATCGGCGTCGTAATCGAGAGGTTGTGGGTTCGAATCCTACTCATTATACTATCGACGTGAACCCATTCCTAACACTAGCCATTTAGCTTAGCTGGAGGGGTTAACAGGATTGCTGATGTTATTTCTTTTAAAAAAAAATATTTGCGGGTAGGTACTTACCTATTATACATACCTATATATAATCCGAGAGAAATTATCTGAATGACAGTGAAAACCGCATGAAAAATCGATAAATAGGTTTTGAAATTAGCGCGAATATAGGTACATACATACACAAACGGACAGGCGAGAGACTTTTTTTATAATATGTAGTGAATATAGACTTACGAGAAATTTGCTTAACATTTAAGAATATAAAAAAATAATAACCTATTGCTATTGTTATTATTACTAGCTCATGTTATTCTACTGCTGAGCAAAGGCCTTCTCTTGTTTCACTATGTTCGATCCAAGGGATTCTCTTTCCGGCTCTAGTCCTTGGAATGCGCATTTAATTGGTCTCGCTATCTCTTTCTGGGCCTGAGTCTCTTTCTATTTTCTAGCATCCACTCTGTTGCTGTTGAAGTTACTATATCTACCGTAATATAAATGAACATGGTCTTAAAGCAGAACGCCATTTTTAAAAGTGACATCGTAAAGGTCACTTTTGGTCACTTTCTTTAAATTTTATTTTGTACAAAATTACATCTGGAAAAGATCTGTTGTGACTTTGTTACAAGGAATCCAATTATTTCCCTTCTATGCGATTGGCACAGTGCCAACTTATCATTGATATGTTTCTGTTTCCGGTTGAAAATTAATATTTTTACTTTTATGGTAGACTGGCCAAGACGACAAATCTTTTCTAGCTAAGAAATAGCGCTATATACTAATGACACATTCCAGTCTTATACCACTTCTCTGTTTTCAATTTGTCGAGCAATATTTAACTTAAATGATAATATGACGTGTCATTTCTACAAAGTTTATAAGTGTGTGCGATAAACATGTAATTATGGTTGTTGTGCAAGAGATCATGGATTCATTCCTATATCTATTCCTATATCTACTATCTGGAAAAAATCCCACATAGTAGAAATCTTAGTAAGATTCAAAAAGGTTGGCTCTAAATGTACCACCTTTGTGTCCTTCAATTGTAGGTTGTAAAGTGTCCTGCGATGTTGACCTTGAACTGCTTGCACCTAAATATAGGGGGTTGCTAGTTAAAAATTATAATGAATGTTCGTTTTTCGGGTTGTAGGTAATAAAAATAGTCAACATTTACGTAGGAAACATGAACCAAGGAAAAGCAAAGCAACCTAAGATCTAGTGCAATAAAAATTCTGGACACGCGTCGGGCACAGTAGGTACGACTATGACTTTGGCTATTATTATATCATACGCTGCTCTATTCAAGACAGGCCAAAGAAACGCGTGCGTGACGATCTGAATGCCTTTCAGAAGATATGTGAGAAGCTAGCCACAGACTTGGAGATTTAGAAGTGTAAGACCTTAACCCCGCAGTGGGACATCATCGTTTTTAACAAAAAAAATAGGTTTAAAAAAAATCTCTATTAAAAATATATCTATTTGAGACAGATTGTGTCTCAAATGTCTTACAGAAGTCTCACTCCGGCTACTGAGAGATTAGCTTAGAAAGATGAGAACTTAGGAAATACAACACATAAGGCAATATATATTTTAATCACTTATGTAATCGTGTTAGTTATTAAGCGCCTCTATTGTTAAGGTTATCAGCCAAACAAGGAGTTACCTAATACCTACAGAGTTTATAAGGATCAATTTACCTTCAAATTTCAACATATAGTACGTTAACGTGAACCAATTAAATTGCCGGTTGCAATGAAATTACCCTAATAGCCAATGAAACCGACCCATATTGATCAGCTTTCCAATGAACTTGTAATTTTGACGGCTTTACGGCGACGCGGTGATGCAATGGTATATCTGACTGAAATTAACAGCTGCAGAACAGTAATGTTCTCCCTACTCATTTGGTCACGGTGGCCAATGATTACCCATCTATGGAACGACAATTATAACAATGCATAACCTCACTGGTCTCAATGCTCAGGAGCCACAGATTTAAAAGCAACTTGTTAAGGCACTAATACAAAATATGAGTAGGTATTTCCGTTCCTTGGAGGAAACAAACTCTAAAAGTACTTCTCCTTAAAAAAAACCCGGAATATTTTTATGTACCTATTTTGAATTTGATTAATTTTGAAACTATTATTTTACTAACAAATGCAATGGGTGCAATGCGAGTTCCTAATTACCTTTATTCTGACCTATTAATGCTATTTCTTATATCATACTTTTATTATTAGATTCTTCATTCCCAAGAGTCCATTGTTAAGAGTATTTTGAGCCGTGACATGATCCTGTGCAATTCGATCGAAACGTCAGGAAAATAAATGACACCTATAAACGTGTCCCTATGTACTAACTCTGTTTGTTATGTTTCCTTGCTTGAACCGCTGAACATGACATTTAGTATGGAGATAGTCTGAGAAAGGACATAGGATAGTTTTTATGGCGATAACCGACCAAGATTCAAGAGATCCAAGAGTGAGCGAAAGCGTAAATGGATTTTCTTTCTTATTTCATTAGGTGGCGTACCAAGTATTTTACGATAGGATAGAATAGAATATACTTATTTGCATGTTATGTGGTACAGAGGTGGTAAAATAACTTATAATAGTGCATACACATAACGCCATACAATTGGCATGCAAATGTAAAACTTAATATAAAAGAAATAGATTAAAAGTAATGTTGAAATAAAAAATAATGTCAATATTTGGAATACTAATTACATTAATCTAATATATAAAATTCTCGTGTCACAGTTTTCGTTGCCATACTCCTCCGAAACGGCTTGACCGATTTTGATGAAATTTTGTGTGCATATTGGGTAGGCCTGAGAATCGGACAACATCTATTTTTCATCCCCCTAAGAGTTTGTTTGTTTGTTTGAACGCGATAATCTCAGGAACTACGGGGCCGCATTGAAAAAATATTTTATTGTTGGATAGCCCATTTATCGAGGAAGGCTATAGGTTATAACATCACGCTACGACCAATAGGAGCGGAGCAGCAATGAAAAATGTTGTAAAAAAAAAAAAAGGGAAAATTTACGCAGACGAAGTTGTACGGGTCAGCTAGTTTTAATATAAATTCTAAAGTACACATTTTTTATTAATTAGAACAGTGCGTTACTGTAATGATACGAACCACTTTAATTGATTTTTAAATATTCTTCAATCGAGTAAAACCTCTCTGACAACAACCATTTATTCAAAGCAGTACAAAACTGTTTATATGGCAGATCTATATTAGGTTTAGGTAAAGCATTATATATTAAAAGTGCCATGTACACACAGCTGCGTCTAAAAAATTCCAAACGAGGCACCGGCATTTCTAATGAAAATTGGTTTACTTTATTTATATTATTTTAATTGCAAAAAGTAACATATTATTTTTGACAAATTTTTCGATTTTATATAAGTAAATACATGGCACAGTAAGTAAGCTATTTGCTTTGTATACGGGTTTACAAGAGTCGGTCAAGTCCATACCAAAAATTGCTCTAATGCATTTTTTTTGGGCTAAGTGAACACGTGATATCTCTGAGGAATTGCCTCAAACAATTATCCCATATGTAATTATAGAACACACGTTAGCGTAGTAAACCATCATGAAAGTAGACCTGGATGATTCCTCTTTTATTTTTTTTAATGGAAACACAAATCAATTTTTTTTAATGCAGGTAGAATCAATGTGTTCCTTTCATACTAAGTGTTCATCGATGGTAATGCCAAGGAACTTTGTACTATGTATTTGATTTATTTGTCGGTCCTTATAGGCGATATTGAGTTTTAAGGGCTTGCTGTTGTAGGTTTTAAAATTAATGTTGTCGATTTCAAAACAGTTTACAAATGATATCTATATGACTTGGATAAAACAAGAGCCTAAAAGAAACATCCATCAGAAACTGTGACATTCATCATCAGATACTTTGAATGATTCCTGTTAATCTATGTTTTGTTATAGTGTGCAACATCACAATCGACTCGCGGATTCTCAAGAGCAAGTCTGGGAAGACGTTCGGGCAGATCAAGTCGCCTTCAATCGAGGGTCCTAGTGCTTGCTCCTACTTCCTGCAGCCAGATGCCGGTCAAAGAGTCGAGATACAACTGTACAGACTCGTCTCCGTCGGGAAATTCAATGGAACGGGGTAAGTATTTAACAAAAAGAACAAAAACATTTTAATTTGGGTACATTTTTATTTGATACTAGCTGACCCGCGCAACTTCGTCTGCGTAAATTCTCCTTTTTTTCTTTTTTCTTCCTTTTTTTTTACAACATTTTACATTGCTGCTCCGCTCCTATTGGTCGTAGCGTGATGTTTTAACCTATAGCCTTCCTCTATAAATGGGCTATCCAATAATAAAATATTTTTTCAATGCGGCCCAGTAGTTCCTGAGATTATCGCGTTCAAACAAACAAACAAACTCTTAGGGGTATGAAAAATAGATGTTGGCCGATTCTCATAGATACCGGATAAGCACAAAAAATTTCATCAAAATCGGTCAAGCCGTTTCGGAGGAGTATGGCAACGAAAACTGTGACACGAGAATTTTATATATTAGATTAGTGGATAACAGAAAATGTAATAAACAAAAAGTGCAGTGCGAGGCAGATGCTTGTAAACTGGATAACAACGTGAAGAGAAGAATGAAGCGTGAATTGATTTATTATCTAATATATAAAATTCTCGTGTCACAGTTTTCGTTGCCATACTCCTCCGAAACGGCTTGACCGATTTTGATGAAATTTTGTGTGCATATTGGGTAGGTCTGAGAATCGGACAAGATCTATTTTTCATCCCCCTAAGAGTTTGTTTGTTTGTTTGAACGCGATAATCTCAGGAACTACTGGGCCGCATTGAAAAAATATTTTATTGTTGGATAGCCCATTTATCGAGGAAGGCTATAGGTTATAACATCACGCTACGACCAATAGAAGCGGAGCAGCAATGAAAAATGTTGTAAAAAAAAGGGAAAATTTACGCAGACGAAGTTGCGCGGATCTATGAGAATCGGCCAACATCTATTTTTCATACCCCTAAGAGTTTGTTTGTTTGTTTGAACGCGATAATTTCCGGAACTACTGGGCGGCATTGAAAAAATATTTTTTTTGTTGGATAGCTCATTTATCGAGGAAGGCTATAGGTTATAACATCACGCTACGACTAATAGGAGCGGAGCAGCAATGAAAAATGTTGTAAAAAAAAAGGAAGAAAAAAGAAAAAAGGGAAAGTTTACGCAGACGAAGTTGCGCGGGTCAGCTAGTAAACTAGTAAATTTTACCCATCAAACTTTGACAAGCTTTTTATCGCCGTTGTGGATGAAATTCTAAAATCCGTTCATGTTGATGTTTCATAACAAATTTTAGTACCAGTATTTTTCGAGATTTTGTGTTTTGCCAGCTCTCACTTTCCTACCTTTCAACTGACTTCAAAAAAGGAGAAGGTTCTCAATTAGACTGTATGATGTTTTTTTTGTGTTTTTGTTACCTGATTACGCGAAGACGGCTGGCCCGATTTGTAGAGAGTAAATGCATGAATACTCTGATGACGAAGACCACAGAAAAAGTGATGCCAAAAGTGGCTCTCAAATTCAAAAAAACTTTTATTTAGGTTATGCTACCGTGTTTGAGTCAAAAACATATTATATGAGTGTACTAAATTTGAACTTAATCGGTCCAGTAGATTTGGAGCAAATTGGCTGTGACAGAAGGACAGGCAGAAACACGAGTGATCCTTTATGGGTTCCGTTTTTTTATCCTTTTGAGGTACGGAACTCTAAAAATATAATAGAAGTTCGATTAACTACAAAGGTCACTTAAAAATTGTAGTATATAATTAAAATTTCTGAGTGCACTTTGCATTTCAAAATATCTTCCATTTAAAAATTAAACATCCAAAAACTAAATGGGTCGGTATTAAAACTGCTTAACTGTTTTATTATGAGTTTTAACTAATTAGATTAGTGTGCGCTTTACTTCAAAGGAGAAATGAATAAAGTCGAATTAAAGTTGAAAAACGTAAATGTTGGCTATTTCAAATTGAATTCTCAAAGAATATTGAATTTTCAAACAAAGTCTATATGACCAGGTCAAAAGATGTTATATTAAATGAATATTATTAATACTTGTCTATCACTATTATTAATTACCGGATTTCGTGGTAAAAGTGAGAAATTAATTACTTTTACCGGTGATTATTAATAATTTAACCTTAGTACCGATAAATGTAATATTCTCTCTTTAGTCGACGAAAACGAACGAAAATTGTGAAGTTTGCATTGTTCAAAATTGTTATCGCCCAGATGTTAGAATTGCACCTTGTCCGGCGCTACGGGAAGTGCGACCTTTTCGCCCTTGCGTAACAAAATGCTAGCACGTATATTCGCCTTCGTAGTCCCGGCTTGCTGATCACCTTTGGTGACTAGCCTCGGCCACTGCGACTCACATGTAGCGGGCGGAGGCTACCTTGCCTTCCGCGCCTCCTGTTCCAAATAACACCCTCGGGGGGTCACAAACAAGTACCACGTGAAGTTCGGGTGGGCTAACTCGGTTCTGTACTTTTTAGACCCTGGTTTATGTCAGGTACATAAACCAAGTACTGTGGTATTATAAATAAATACCTACTGGGCAAATTAGTTCGAGTCTTATTTTAATTTATTACTTTTACCGACGAGAATAGAGAATTATTAATAGCAACGATAAAAGTGATGAACTTTAATGTTATTATCACATTTGCCAAATCATGAGAAAATTATTAATAATGATAGATATTTATTAATAATTTTCAATTAATCTAAATGACTAATGCGTTGATTTGAAATGCAGTGATCTGCATAGGTACGTAATGATGCACGCAACCGAAACTTAACTCCTAATTTAACAGTAAACTTCCCATGTGGATTCATATTTATAATTAATGGAGTATATGTGAGTGTATATTTGATACCGAGTGACGACGTCTCTGCCCCAGATACAATATTATCTTCTATTTTTATAAAGACTGCCTAACAAAATCCCAGGTGACTGTAAATTCAAATCGTTGTGTTTTTACCTGACTAAATAAATGGTGCGTCATTAAATTCATCTTGATGACGTGAGTGTCACTGGGAACTGGATTCGTGGTGGATTTTATGCACGTTAATGTGCGGGCTGAAAATTTACTGAAAAATTAAAGAAATTTAAAAGGCGAGTATGAAAAAATATATACATAATCTTTATGTTTAAAAATGTTAGAAGTGGCAAATTATAGAAAAAACAAATAGTTTTTATTAAATCACCTTGTAATCTTACAACGACTAAAAAGTTATATAAAAAAAAACTCCTGTAAAAAGACTCTCCTGCAAGAAGTCTTCTTGTTTCTGTATTTAGGAAACTGTTTTTTTTATGACAGTGTCAAAACGGGATCTGCCGTTGACTGCCCGAATTGAACTTTTGTCCATGTGACAAATGTATTTGAGTGCGTTAAAATTTTATTTGTAGCTTTTTTACGCCTGTCGCAGGTTATTCAATTTTTTTAATGTTTGAATAGAACTGCAGGCCCTTATAGGCGTGCTTCAAGATTCGTACGCAAACATTCAGAAGCTTAGCTGTAGGTACTATTAAATGCAATGTTATTCGCACGAAATAGTTAAAGTATAACTTTAACTCCTCTGTGATTACTCGCATAGTTCTGCGAATCCTATAAGGCAATATTCACTATGCGGAGTTTTGAGGTTTGCCGTGTTTAATGTCTATCAAAAACTGACACTGCTTGCAAAAAGTGAAACCCGTGAAAATGTATTATACTAATTGCATATTTATTTGCGAAAACCATCCCATACTCTGATTTGCGTATATACGATTTTAACCATAAATAGAACAATAAAGGTTTATTGTTTTTGTTACTTGGTTTTTGGCATCTACACAATATATTCCTGGTATATTTCCCGGATTTATAAGTCTAAGTTGGCTTTCTCCATTTGTGCAATCCAAACAAACATCATAAAATATTCAAGGGGCATTATAAGATTACTTTACGCTAAATGTGGGTACATAAATAAGTAAGTATGACTTGAAAATCCTGCAGCATAGCAAAAAAAAATTACATTTTGCACTTACAGAACTCTTGGCAACGAGGCGAGCCTGCCACTAGAACATGGTGCGACTGCCACGGGCGATTGTAGGGAACTAGACAAATATGTCTGCAAAATGTGCTGTATTTTTGTATTTGTTCTGTAGTGTCACAGACAGATTGTATACGTATCGGATCATTTAGTTTTATTTTGCAAGTGTATCTATATTATATAAATCTTTGCAGTTTTAGCTTACGTCGTAGATAACAACTGTAGGTACCTATATCTTAGGTATATATATCTTTCATGGGTAGAGGTTCATATGAACTTGAACAGAGGTTGATGGAAGGTTTAATCGCCCGTGACCATACGTAGCTCGAGGGGAAGGCCCAGATCCTCTTCACTTACGCATAATATTTAGTTTAGAATACGTAGTATTAGTATTGTATTTAGAATCAACATAAAAATTAGACCGCCAAGTGAAAAAAAGGTGATAAAATTTAAAAA
The DNA here is from genome assembly GCA_945859575.2 of Herminia tarsipennalis. Classification (NCBI taxonomy): domain Eukaryota; kingdom Metazoa; phylum Arthropoda; class Insecta; order Lepidoptera; family Erebidae; genus Herminia; species Herminia tarsipennalis. The sequence goes on along the minus strand of OX243836.2, from coordinate 11,881,119 downwards.
AAATCAAGACTTTGGTTTACCATTTTTTCGGTGTAAGTAATATGTATATTCATGCTAAATCACAGCTTTCTAGTACTAAGCATCTTTGAGCTAACCTGGGGACAGACATACGGTCAGACGGACGAACATAGCGACGAATATATTTATCGGTTCCATGTTTATTACGGCACCCTAAAAATACGTATTAGCCATATTGGACGACTTCAAGTAATATAAAGTAAAATGGAAACCGAAATAAAGATTTGGACTGATTGTTTATTGTTATGTTTAGTTGCGTGGGCGGTTGGCTGCAGTTGGGTAGTGCAAGTGCGGTGCCGGCGAGCGGGGCGGCTGAAACTCGACTTTGTGGTGCCAACGAGCGCTACAGTCCTCCAGTAGTATTATTTGCCGACCACGGCGCTTCTACCTTAGAATTTAGGTAAGTACCTTTCTAAAAAGTTTGCTATTCGTTAGTCTGTGCTAAAACTCAATAACAGTGTACCCGATTTGTTTTTTTTCGATGTCGCGGAATGGTTTAAAAAAAAGTGTAAACCAAATAAAAAGCTGAAATTGCAGAAAATTAATGAACAAAGTTGTTAATTTTGTGATTACATTAAAATTTTAAGTGGTAAGAAGTTAACCGGGTCAACTTGTTGTATAAAAAAGACACTGAAAACGCGTGTCTCCGCATTAAATCATCACTTATAAGTCATTTATGCCTACTTATTCTAATAATACATTTGGTTTTTGAACGTTCAATAACATTGTATAAAATTACCCCGCAAAATTCCCGAGCGGTTATAATTTGTGGATGAGTGTATCTAACCATATCAGAATAAACTCATTATTTGCGGTAAACCGCTACGCAACGGATATCTGGTTGCGGGGAACATTACCTTCCATACTTTAGGATTCATAATGTGTACCAGTAGATACATCGATCATTAAACGCAACTCGTTAGAGGCAATCCGGTCTACTCGCGCGGTGGTAATGAATCCAACCAAAATGAACAATAATTAATTACATTTTCGTTCGCTAATGGGAGCGGCAGGCACTCAAATGAGCATTATTTCCGGATAGTGAAGCTATGCGGCCGCGTGGAGCATTTCAGAATTTATCTCCATTTGCAGTTCGGTTCGGAAACGCGAGTTCCGTTAGTGAGCGGGACTCGGAATCGGAACAAAAGGTCGTCACAGCGGAACCGGTAATGCTCGATTCGGAATTGTGGCCGGTTGACAGCGAGTGCTGCAAATGCTCTTGTCAGCTGACGACGTTGAATTGCTTGATTTTATGAACTATTCCTACATTTATGTATACGTATGTAACTGCTGGCAGTGCGCTCGGGAAGCAGACATTATGCTGACCGAGATTTGTTTTATATGCTAGAAGAAATACGGCTCTGAATAGCATATTTTCTCTTTTCGTAATAACTCATATAAATAATTGGGTTCGACATTTCCTTGTGTGCGAATTTATTACCTAACGGGCAATATTTCATGTATTTATTTGCTTCATAGAAATGCTAATGGTACCGTATTTCCTATTTGATTAAATTAGAAGGTACTTTATTGTATTTTTACTTAGCATTATTACTTACGAAACCATTTTCTTACCAGGATAACAGAAAAGACTGTGAGGTCGCAATTCCTCGCGTTCTTCAGTTTCACTTCGCTAAGTAATACGCAAGGCGTTGGATTTCACCCGAGGGGCGGCTCACGAATACCGCACACAGGTAAATATACTTATATAACCAACATTTTAGTACGCCTAACACTTCTCTTCATACAGAGTAACAGAATGTAATATTTGGGGTTTGCACTACTGACCAAGGAGATCAATAGGTTAGCGAGGTCTAGCAACTCTGGCATTATTTGATCCACTGATGATAGATCACCTTGTAGGAAAAAAGTTATGAAAATGTTACCACTGAGAAACCAAGTTGATGATCGGTGCCTGATCTCATTTAAATAAAAAAAAAAAGTGCCTGGGATTTGTTTATAGAATTCCCTCAAAGTGTGCCTCCAAATAAAATGGAAATGTCCAATATCACTTGAATATGATTAAAACTTTTACATTACATATTTGTGGGACCTTTTTACTCTTAAAAGGGCTTTCAGGACTATTTATCTTTTATATTATGTTATACAGACTCCTTCAATTTCATTCGCTGCTTATTAGACTATGATGAAATGGCTTTACTTATACCCATTTTATAAATGCTCCTAAATTTTATCTTAAGAAAAATTACGTGACTCATTTACCTCGGTAATATGGCTCAGGCAGTTACTCTTTTAGTAGTTGGAAGGGCGCCTTTGTTCTACTCCTGAATAATTGCTAATTAAGCAGGTCAAATAAAGGCCTGAACACGATTGCCTACCATACTACCCTTTGTTATTTTGTAAACGTTGTTCATTTTTTTGTCTATGATATTTTATTAAATAAATATCTTGGGACAACTCACACAATGTCATCTGATTCCAAACTAAGCAGAGTTTGTACTATAGCGACAAGACATCTGATATACATACTTGTATATTTCTAAATACATACATATTATAGATAAATTACACCCAGAAACAGAATAAACCATCGTGCTCATCACACGAAATTATATCCTGGTTGGGAATCGAACCCACGACCTCTGGCTTAGCAGTCAGGGTGACTAACCACACAGGCCAGTTGTAATGCCTTATTATATATATATTTGAAATTTGAAGGGCATTTAAGACACTCGTTTTATGTAGTCTTTAAAATTCCACATATTTTCAGATGAAAATATACTTAAGCAGGTACATATTATTTAATATTCCAAAAGCATTCTTCAAACATACCGAATCTGTATTAACTCTATACGTTCCATACCATTACAGGTATTGTATGGGTGGACTATTTTCATAATATTTTAGGAGATTCATTCAATTTATTCAAATAATTCGCTATCACGTACTTTTACTCTCAGTCTTACAACATGATCATAGGGAATTATATTCTGCCTCTGTGGCGTGGTGGGAGTGTGTCCGACTGCTACGCAAGAGGTCGTTGGTTCGATTCCCACACGGGACACCACCTTTTGTGATCCACAAATAGTTGTTCCAAGTCTGGGTGTACTTTGTGTCCGTGACTTGGATGTTTGTAAAGTCCCCGCGACACAGGTCTTGTAACCTAATGCGGGAGTAATCTTTTTAAAAAAAAATTAAGTAAGTACATACCAGTGCAAGTAATTAAAAATGGTGACAAATCCCCTTCAAGTATCAACAGAACATGTTGTCTAATCAACAAAATCGGAGTAGTGGAACATATGTGAGGAGCAATTCAATAGTAGTTATGTTGTGAACATGGCATTCAGTACCGAGTGGCTGTCTTGTCAAGATATTTTCGGAAGTTGCGCAAATGTACGCACGACCCTCATCACAAGTTGGCTCATAATTATAGCTCCGATATACTCGATATTTTGTTATTTACTTTATGTAGGTGGTCTATTTACTCAATATGATTGGTGAAATGTTTGACTACCTAATGCTAGTATTTTATTTGTCAAGAGAATATAATATTAATGATTTAGTCCGTCATACTGCCGACGTATTACATTGTGTAGTCCTGTCTGTCACGATAGAAGGGACAGCTTTTGTAATACCAGACTCATATTTATGATTGTAATAGGTTGTGATTCCAGGAATCCTACCTCACTGTATATAAGAATTTATACGTTATATTATAAAGATAGCAATTTGTCTAAGTACGCGAGTTTGTACAACGGATACTTTTGCTGTGTTTAACAATAGATACAGATATGAAACTAAAATGTTTTAAAACTGATTGGTTTTTGCTCGTTTAACTCAAACTCAAATATCTTTATTTCGTAAAACTAAATTAATAATTAACATTTAAACTTTCGCGTTGCATGATTATAACTATTTATTATACGGGAATTATGCGCATTGTTTACCTTATAATTGCTTGACGCAACCTGGTCGAAACGTCAAGCAATTTTAAGGTAAACAATCCGCGTTAATTCCGTTATAATAAATAGTTACAAATTATTGATTATTTGTAAGCGTCAAAAATTATAAAATTATGATATGTTTGAAAACATACAATAAAATAAGGTTGGGTAGCAGTTCCAAGTGTAAAGCTCACGAGAAGAAGCTACCAAGAACTTAGGCCACTCTTTTAAAATAATCAAGATTTTCTTCACAAAAAAAAAAATAGAACGAACCAGTGTGTTTGGTGAGTGTGGAACCAGTGTGTTAAGGTTCATTTCCGTGCATCGAGGCCGATCGATGCGACAATACTCAGAGTATGAGAATGTATGGCGCCGTTTCCGAGGTCTGTGACAGACGCGCGCGGCCGACGACTGTCGTAGGCTGCGCGCGCACTCGACTATTGTCGTATCGGCCGCGCGCGTCAGCCGCTTGTCGTATGCCACGTGCGGCTCGCGATCGGCCGCGATGCACGGAAATGAACCTTTAGGAATAGGTAGAAGATAAAATAGGTTAATTATTTTTTATTATTACCACTAAATAATACCACCAAATAATCATACGGTTCGCCTTATGCGGCTGACTATTACTAGAATTGTGCTCAACACACAATGAGGACAAGTGCAGGTCGAGCGCGGAGTTACGGTAAGGATTACATCAAGGGATCACATGCAACACAAGATCGAGCTTTTAAAAAAGTGGGCCACTTCTTGTTGCTGAAAGAGATTCCATCCCCTCTCTGTTGAAACGTAATTGCCGGCAGACTAGGATAGTCCCATTGTAGCCTCGGTCGCTTTCAAACGCACCTCGATTTTGCAAAAATGGTGCTAACCCTGACATATGTTATCTGACTTACATAAATGGCACACGTTCATATATTGGAACAGATTGTGAGCATAAAAAGTTATTATGACGTCTTTGTTTCATGTATTAGTATGTAGCAATGTGGTATTGACTCCCACATTACTAGCAATCTTTGTTAACCCCTCCAGCTAAGCTCAAAGGCTTGTGTTAGGAGTGCGTTCACGTATATACATATATCTTAAAAAAATGTGTGATGTAGTACTACTAAGCACGACATGCGCCTGTCGTGTATGTATTATGCTTGAGACTGTCGAGGCTAGCGACATCATGGATGTACCTATTTTTAAAAAGTTATTTTTTCCACAGATTGTGACTGGTTATACCAAGATGTGTCGTGCCGTGGTCCTGGAGCGTGTGTCTTGGCCAGTCCAGGCTACCCCGGTCTGTACCCACCCCATCGGAGATGTAGATACCTCTTCGCAACCAACTCAGTACACACCAGAGTCAAGATTATCTTCACATCTATATTGTTACCTAGAAAGTGAGTACATAGCAATATTTAAAGTTTTGCGTTGTATAGTATAAACGTACAATTCGACACGGGTCAGCTTCTGAGAACGGTCGGTACGTCACGATCAATATATTGAGCAATCTTTATGGTAAATACTTTCTAGCATAAACGCATTTATTCCCTTAGTCAGGTGAGTATCTAAATATATTCTTTAGTTTATTTACAGACTAACTTTTTTTAGACTGGTCTGTAAACGCATATTCAAGAATACAGATAAATAAAATACCTTTCTCAAAGATCAACCGACCTCCATATTAAATTTTGTAGCATACATTTTCCTACATTTTGTGTTGGTTGAGAATGAAAAAGGTTTTTTATAATATACTTATAATATATAATTTGTACGGCGTGCAGCGTCCAAATGCTGTCCAAAAACTGATCTCAGAAATGTTATGACATATGTATGACTTAACTATTTCTTTGCCTTTCCTTTTTTATGGCCTAGAAAGAGACAAAATAATCTTTCACATATTATTATTTTTATAATAAAAATAGAGAAATCGGTGTTTAAATGATTTTCTACCTACAGAAATTCAATTTATTCCGGTGGTCAACGAAATATTTGATTACTCTGGTAATCAAATGCCTGAATTTAATGAAATTGAGCTACTTTTGTACACACAATAAACCCAGATAACATCGCTGAGTAATTTATTTCCAGCGTTTAGAAGTCCTCAAACACAAAAATTAATATTAACTATGTAACGCACAACGTCACGGAAAATTACCATTTTTATTTGTTGACCAATGCCTAATTCGGGTAGGGGTAACTTATCTGACCACCCGCAATACCGCGAGGTCAAGCAATTTGGGTAGAACTCTTCACCTCAAACCGCATTGAACACGCGACACCTCCTTGCCACACAACAAAAGACTCAAATACTTCTACATAAAATGCTTATTTAAATTCTTGTGGTTTTACAAATGTTGATGGCTTACAAAGAACGCAAGGCGCCGTATTAAGGTTGCCTTGAAAAGGGTCAAATTTGGGACGGATACCGCAGTGCTTAAATTGAAAAGAGTTGTTGATATGTCAGACTCTGTGGGTAAATGGATTATACATTCAACTGATTCTTCTTAATTATATTTTATGCAAATTGTTTTGCTAAGTATTTACATATGTAAATTTGGAGCATTACAATTTCAGAGAATGACGATATTACATAAATAGGACACAAACATGACTATCCACTGAACAATTTTGTGAAGGTTAAAATTCTGTCCTTTCCACACACTATCCCTTTCTTTTCAACGTCGTAGAAAGAGTGATAAACCTCCGAAGTAAATCAAGGTCGAACAATTTTAATTTTGTAGGAATTCGTAGTGCTTCCTTTTAAATATTTAGGTATTTCATTATGTGCAAAATTTATTTTCGGTAAAAGTGCCACAGATTTAAAATTTGCTACGATGATAGGCTGTCATATAGAATGACTGAAATATACCCTGCGATACGTAGACTAAGCCGCTGATAACTGCTAGTACCTACCTAGGAACATATAATTTAGAACACAACAAAATTTCTGTACATCATATTTGATGGATTACTTACGTCTTTATTTTAATTCAACACAGTCGTATAAAGTAAACTTCAGTAGGTACCTACTTACTGTGCGCTTATTCATCTTCATTATAAGTTTTATTTGTGTCTTAATAAGTCAGAAGCTTCATTTTCTTAATCTCTTTCTGTTATGGTCGGACGAACGTAAACGAAAATGTTTTTCTTCCTTGTTTATAATCTACTGCTTTTATTCCGCCCCCCTATCGTTTCTACCTCCCATATGTACGTCAAATATCGCTATAAATGTTAGTTATTCAGACGTTTATAAAGTTTCATATATTACTAATAAACTTTAGAGTAATGACTTCCAAGTTTATAGTACTAATTTGTAGGATTTTACCTCTCCTCTGGTATTATAAAACTAAAAAGTAGGTGTGTACGTTATCAATTATAAAACAAAACCAACTCAAATTGACTAATAAAGGTGTTATGAATTCAAAACTATGTTTTTTTTCATGATAGTTCGGGATTAATGTAGGTAAATCTCTGTGAAGAGATTTTAAATTGAATATAACCTTGCTTCAAATGTTATCAAAATTGTATATAACGATAGATAGGTACAGCTTGATCTTCTTTCACTAGTTATATCAGACATTAGAGAGCATGAGAAGAATGGTAGCTAAACCAGCATCTAGGGTTGAGAGCATAAGCTTAATTTTTTTATTTTATTTATTTAACTAATTTATACAGTAAAATATGTTTGAAGTACAATTGAACAACCTACTGTATCTATTATATTATTAATATGCGAAGCTAATTTTAGGGTTCCGTATTGAACAAGGCAATAAGAATATTACCTACGTACATAGAGAAGCGTAAAATTTGGCACAGTTTGTGTTTATATGGAGATTGACAACTAATTGCCAATATTTTTAAACAATATTATAAAGATACACACTAAATATGTTAAAAAAAACTAATCATTGGGTACACACTACCGCCATAAAGTAAAAATATTACACGCATTACTGCAACAAAATATTCACTCTTTACGTAACTTTAATGCCAATGTCAAGTAGAATTCGCTTGACAGATTGACTGATTCTTATCTTTCCTTTTTTTTTTAAAAAAAGGTATTTAGCAATGTGTGATTGTGGGTCCCATATTGCTATCAATCTTGTTAACACCTCCAGCTAAGCTAAATTGCTTGTGAAATAACGTGAACCCACCCCGGGTACACGTCGGCAGTATAATGCGTAGGATTCGAACCCGATATAGAATAATGAACTATAGTATAATTTCGATCAGCAGGCGCAGCATCCCTAGTTTACAGAAAGAAGACAGAAAAATCTGTAAATACTGGGACAGATAAAAAATAATATTTTGCACACTGTCCCTCGCTTCGATTTCGAAATAACAGTGGCATAGTGAAACTCAATAATTACGGACTTAACGACCCTTGGGCTCGGGTGTTAATACCAACACAAAAGGTGTACAGTATAACGTTAATGTCTGTTATGAGTTTATTCTTGGTGCTAATTACTTGCGATACGCTTCGTTCAGTTTGCAGTTTATAAACACAAAATACGGACAGGGAAGAAACCTTTATACTAGAGATGACTTTTGTAGACTAGTCGACTATAAAATAGTCGATTAATCGGCTGACTAATCGGCTCTGCCGAATACTATTTAAAAACTATTGTTATATTAAATCTCTCAAGGAAAAAGTACCTAAATAATTTTGATGGTTAATAAAGAGTTCCTCTCCCGAAATTTCAATTAAATTTTCATTCATGTATTTACTAAACTGAAATTGAGAATACAATAATTGCATTTTAGAAAGATAGAAAAATTTGAAATCCAGACTCAGAAATCTAACCCGAGACTTCCTTAGCCAAACCCGGGCCAGAAGCGAACCACCTATCTGGACTATGTTACTAGATCTCAAATCTTTCTAACCCTTGATGCACGCGAGTTAGGCCCTCGCAGCGCCATCTAGTCGGTAGTTAAAGAACTATCACGGCTTTTGTATTTGCTTACAGAGAGCATTTTAACTGAGAAGTCATAATAATTAATACGTTATATTAATAGTTACAGTTAGTAACTGGCGACCGTGTAAATTGACAGTTATGTTAAACAACGTTTCACTGTCGACCGCTCTGCCAAGAGTAAACCGGCAAAGAACTACTGTCGGTTCATAGATGGGTAATCATTTTCGAATATCACACGCCTTCGTTCCTCAGAGAGCACGTTAAGTCGGTGATCCTGCGCATAATCTCTCTCTGGTCCCTATCGGACTATGAGGTTGACATTAGAAAACTTATTATTGTCATCTTCTGTATACATTTCCTTTAACCCATTCACGTGATAATAACGAAAACAGCCTACTTCACGGCAAGTTAGTTTGTGTCCTATTTTAGAGAAGTATTTTTATTATAAAACCTGTTTTGTAAACCTACTTCTACTGTCGTATTCAAACTTTAATCTATCATGCACACTGTTATTTCTTGTTAATGAAAAATATGAGTAATACTACAATAAATGTGAAAGTAACTCTGTCTGTTACGCTTTCACTCTTAAACTGCTGAAGTGATTTAGGTGAAAATCAGTATTGAGATAATTTGAGTCCAAGGAAAAGACAGAATAGCTTTAATCGCGATAATCGACGCAGGTGGAGCCGCGGGCGAAAGATAGTATGTTTAATAACGAAATGTGAACATGTTTCTCTTGTACGAGTGCCTAAATAAGCAATTATGGCAGACAAGAATGTTAGCTATTCCCCTCTCCCGAAATTGCAAAAAGGTAGATGCACAATACACATTTGGCCGGCTGGCTGGTTTTGTTTAGTCAATCCTGAAAAGGTAAAAGTTGGGCCTTTTGAATCAGGATTTTTTCTTAGAAAAACCAAAAATCCTAAACATGGTAAATTGCGTTCAGTACTCTCATAAAATAGGCCCAAGATTAGTAAAAAGAATAAAATGTGTGGCTCTTGGGGACTGCCGCGGTAAAACTAACTTATGTAATTTTTTTTCTTTTTTTTTTCTTTTTTTTTCTTTTCATTACATTTCTCGATCCGTGCGAGCTTCGTACAGTCGTACCATATACATATACGTTAAGCGAACGCTCGACTGAGCTACATGGTAGGCGGAGTGGGGGTGTTAGGTTTTATTTTCGTTACGGAATTTCTTGGTTCGGTCGCCGCGCTCAAAGCCCGCGATAAAAGCTTAACACCAATGCGACATAAACATAGCCATATTTGTATTTCCACCAAGATATATCAGTAATGTGCGTAATAATTTTTACATACATATATATGTAACAGTCGTGATTCTCGAATCTACTTTCCATATTATGTTCGCTGTTTTATTGATTCCCATAAACGAACCATTACCATTTGTACACAAGACTGATGAAGCAGTTATTTTTGTAACGACAATGGCTGTCACATTACACCAGTGTTCTTTGGGAAGTATTTTTATCAACCCGTATGAAATCCACTCATTTTGAAAAGCGGGGCACAATCGTTTGAGTAAATAAAAGGATCGGTATTCGTATCTCAGTTCCACCCGCGTGAGTTCGCGCTCCCGAAATGTATACATACAAATGTAGCATGTCGAGTAATGCTTTACACGGCGAATGAAATATATAATAGACAGTGGAATTTTAGTCTCTGTTTTCCCGGAAGATACCTATGTTGTTAGTCAATGATTTAGAAACCAAACAAAAATTTTAAATGTGAGAGTAACTCTGTCTGTCTATTACGTTTTCGCGCTTGAACCGCTAAACTGATTTAGATAAAAAAAGAGTCCCAGGAAAGGACATAGGTTAGTTTTTATCGCAACAGACATCTGTGCAAGTGAACCCGTGGGAGAAAGTTAGTAATTCTATAAGTTGCTAGTGCTTTTAATATAAATGCGAAAGATTGAATGGGTGGATTTTTTTTTACTCAATCACGCTAGAACGCCTGAACGAATCTGTATGAAGTTTGATACAGAGATAGCCCAAAATAGCAAATAGGCTATTCTGGGCTATAATCAATATCCATTCAAAATTTCTACGTGAACAAAGTTGCGGGAAATTGTATCTAATTTAAATCTATCTTAAAGCTACTAAAATATTTCTAAAAGGGTTGACTCTCTCAATACAATATATTTTTTTAGAAATAGTAGGTCCTTTAGGACCCTACGCTGTAATAAAGCTAGTTAAAGTATAACATACTTAAATCATCATCATCATGCTGTGTATACATAGTTAGAACCATAGTTTAAGACATAACCATGTAATTGCATCATTCAATCCGTTCATCTACTATGATTTGTTTTGTGTGCCTAAGTAAAATAAATAAATAAATAGACACAAAGCATTATGTACAAGAAAGATTTTTCTAATTGATTTTGAGTTATAAACGGTATCTATTTATACATTCTATAACGTATATCTGAGTTTATATTCGGGTGAAATTACTTACATTCCATTATGTATAGATTAGTGACCCGGTGTATTGTTACCCTTTATTGTTTATTCTGGGATTGGAATGACAGGTATATGTATCGCCAATCAGAACTGTACGAGTATGTCCGTGGTAGCTATTTGTTGTATGTAGGTACCTAATGTTATAACGTAAAAATAAGTGTTGATAAAAGAGAGTTTATACGGGCACAATTTTATAGTAGATAAAATATTTTATTACGCTATTTTTAAAGTGGTGTATGGGAATTTGTGAGCTTTTAGCTTTCAATCACTTGTCGGTGAAACCATCAAAATCATGAGAGATGTAATATTCGAATAACTTAATTAAGATTCTGGCATATCCTATTGACTTTCGCAAATAAAATTATTCGGGAGGGAGGGATTTGTAATTTTTCAGGGGTTTGAGTGAAACATTTTTTTCTTTTTTAAAGCAATGTGGGATTTTGACCCCACATTATACTAGCAATCCTGTTAACCCCTCCAGCTAAGCTCAATGGCTTGTGTCAGGTGTGGGTTCACGTCGGTAGTCTAATGGGTAGGATTCTAACCCGCGACCTCACGATTGCGAGACCGATGCCTTAGCCATTAGGCTACCGCCGCTTCACTTTCACTAAACATTGACCAAATATGTACTGTGTACCTAACTTTTTGCAATTACGAGGAGCAGGGGGTTCAATCCCCTAATCCCTTCCCTGGGTATGCCATCGCCTTTAGGCGTGGAGCTTTTTATGATGACTATCTTAACTCATTTACCTATAAATAAATGTTTTACCCGCTTTGTTGGGTGTATGTTTTCATAGCCTACTAACTTTTGCGCGCGGTTCCGCCAGCATTGATGTCGGTTATCGCGATTAAAACTATCCTATGTCATTCCCCGTTACTCAAACTATATCCAAATTACGTCTAAATCGGTTCCAAAGTATAAGCGTTAGAACTAAGTATATTACTGTAAAGTTTCATCAACATCCATTTTGTCCTTTTTTTGCGTGGAAGAATAACAAACATTCATGTACCTATTCTCATATACTATTGGATTTATAAAATATGTAGGATTTTCTTAACTGATTGTCGAAAATTGGTAAAAGAAAGTGATATAATCTATACATATTGGATGTCGGTTTAGTCAGTTAAATCCCCTCGGGAGGGGATTTTCTTATAAACCTTTTGTTTGAATTCGAATCTTAATTTTATAAAGCTATTTTTTTATTGATTTCGGTAAAGTAGGTATCGTGGTGTGGTCCCCCTCCCGCGGGGTTTTGACTAGCTAAATCAGCATCCAGTATAATTATATTCTCTTGTAGCTACTGACTGACTGAGTGATCAGAGCCTAAAGCGCTGGCACTACAAACCTGAAATTTTGGCAGTTGATGCCTTTTATGTTGTAGACATTCACTAAGAAATAATTTTAAAATTCATTCCATGGAGGTAAAATAGGGATTGATAGTTGGGAGATTGTCTAAAACTACGTCAGTTTTGAAGATAGATCTGTGAAATTTCGTATTTGGTTTTCTGGTTTAAAATATATAAACCGTGTTTCAGCAGTTTTGAAAAATCAACCACTAAAGGAATTTCATAGAGGTTGACTTTGTATGAACCTTCGTCAATTTTTAATTTATATATCTGAAAATTTGTATTTGGCTTTGTGTTTATAAATATAGAAACACGTGTTTGAGCGTTTTGATAGAAAACGAAAATCAAAGCATTAATGGGTAAAGTTCATGCGGGCTAAGCCACAGCTAGTACCAACACCTATAAAATAAAACATGATATTAAAAAACGAACATGGACAAAACCAAGATCATGCATAATGTCCATGTTACAGCTGTACCAGTTACTGTTGGGAACGCTACTCTTGAAGTCGTTGACGATTATGTCTGTCTAGGACAAACAGTCTAGTTAGGTAATCCAACTTCGAAAGAGAGGTAAACCGAAGAATCCAATTAGGATGGGCAGCGTTCGGAAAACTGAGTAGGTACCATCTTCTCGTCTAAGATCCCTCAGTACTACACAGTCCTCCATCAGTCCTCCATCCTACAGTACAATAGTCTACAACTAAGGCGTGTTGCCTGTGATCTCGTATCAATTCGAGACTGGTCATTAACTGTCGGCCTCGTAAACAAGTTCAAAATTACACAGAGAGCTATGGAGAGAGCTATGCTGGGAGTCTCTCTGCGAGATAGGATTTGCAATGAAGAGATTCGCAGACGAACGTAAGTCACCGATATAGCGCTCAGAATTAGCAAGCCGAAATGGCAATGGGCAGGCCATATCGCTCGTAGAACCGATGATAACCGATGGGGAAAAAAGGTTTTCGAATGGCGACCACGACTTGGCAGACGCAGTGTGGGCCGACCTCCCACTAGATCAGAGATGGCGAACGTTTTAGGTATACGTGCCAAATTTTTAAATAATTAGTAGGTATATGACATGCCCGACATGCCCCCAAAGAAAATTGGCATTTCGTAAAATTGCAACTCGCTTTAGGTTCTAACTGAATAAAAAAAACCTGTTGATCAACACAAACAGCAGCCACTGTAATCAAAGTAATCAAAAACAAACATAACTAATCTTTCCTTTAAGTGTGTCGAAGCACCTTCACCCATCTCATGGACACAGCGTGCCCGAATTATTTTAGTTAACGCGTGCTATTGATTCGCCACCACTGCACTAGAACGAAGCAGCCGGGACCAAATGGATGATTGTGCCCCAGGATCGTCAGGAGTGGAAACAGTTAGGGGAGACTCTGCTCAACAGTGGGCGTCTGTAGAAAAAAATAATTAAGTAACTTGGGAGTCAAGAACTTTTATCGTAGGAGGCAAAAATACAAGTAGACTGTAATAAAATAGCTACAACTTCTATACAAAAGATAATATAAAATTAATTGATTTCTTACTAATTCTAAATTTGTTTTCATCTTATAATGAGAAATATTTGAGCTAAAGGAGAACTAGAATTACGGTGAATGAAAATAATTGATGAAAAAAATTGCTTGTAGATTGAATTTTGCCAAGTTAATGAGTTCAGTTTTCGTACTCAACATAGTGCTAAATATAATCTAGTAATTAATTGTCTACAAAAATATATTAAGCGTCTTTTTTATCCCTCTTTGGTAATCATTTAATTAAACTATTTAGATAATAATCCCCAAGACTTAAAAGAGTATTTTTTACCAAAATAATTCATCAATTTGGTTTTAGATACTTTTTTTTATATAATAATTCATTCTTGGTTTGTTTTACGTGGTAGGGCCTAGGTTGTATGGAATTTGTATAGGTCAAAGCAATTTAGAAGAAAAGAGAATATAACAAGTGCTTTTTAGGGGTATACATATTTAAAATGAAATAAAACACGTAAAAATTATGTTGATGGCTACGGTGTTAGCTTTATTTAAAAGATAATTTTATGCCATCAGTGTTTAAAGATGATTTCGGGTATATGGGCTTGCTCCAATGAAGCGCAGTCGGGAAGTCCAATTTTCGATCACTTTATCAAGCATCTGGGACCGTACCTATATCACCAACAACTCGGCGAATGTTATTTTCCATGTGGTCCAACGTTTGCAGTTTATAATAATAATGTCTTGGGACAACTCACACACTGCCATCTGATCTCAAACTAGGTGAACCTGTACTATAGTACCTAGACAACTGATAAACATACTTAGATATTTCTGGATACATACATATATATATATAACATTACACCCGGACACAGAATAAACTATTGTGCTCATCACACAAGGTTTTATCCTAGATGGGGATCGGACCCACGACCTCTGGCTTCGCAGTCAGAGTTACTAACCACTAAATCAACATGCCAGGCGACTTTACATATTAGATTAGATCTCCAGTAGTTATCAATGTTCTGTAGATTAGATGGTATGCCATAAAAAAACGAAGGAAACGTAGGCCTATCTTAACAGTAATTAGGCATGGGCTGATTTATTCACAGTCTAACATAAATTATGGCAACATTAAGTTACGAGTTTGAAGCAAAACATAAACTTGATTAGCATGCGTAGCGTACAAGGCTTAGCCTTAATTGCTGTATCCTGGCTTCGCGTTATGTGATCTCAACCGTCTTAATCCTGCCCACTTGGCTCTCTTCGTTACAAAACTTACTTTATATTTCTTGTTTATTTTGCCCTCGATCGTAGGTACAGTAATATTTTCGCCTACGGTTATCTTTTTTTCTAAATTTCAATAAAATATTTACCGTTTACGTTATTGTTTATAAGTTACCACAACAGATTATCTGATTGACTCTCATTTTGTAATAGAAAAAAATCATATATATTTGCAAAAATACGAAATCGCACTACCTACCTACTTGCAATATATGTTCGTAAACTTTCGCGATTTGTACACATTATAGAATTTTATAAGCTACGGGTCTTAATCGCGTAAATATTTAATTTTAAGGATAACCTTAATTTATAGCCCAACGTTTCGACCCTATTGCAACAGCCGTGGTCACGGGTAGACGTCGGGCAATAAACAAAGGCATTTAAATTATACTTATAGCTTATAGCCTTAAAATTATACTTTTATTAGCGGTTAAGATGTATTATTAACGATTAAGACCCGTAGCTTATAAAATTCTAAAATACCTATGCTTGGTTATGTAATCTATATTATTATTATAAAGCTGAAGAGTTTGTTTGTTTGAACGATGATCTCAGAAACTACTGGTCCGATTTGAAATATCTCTATCTTTCGATAGGCTATAACATCACGCTACGACCAATAGGAGCGGAGCAGCAATGAAATAATAAATGGTTGCAAAAACGGGAAAAACTTACGCAGACGAAGTTGCGTGGGTCAGCTAGTGAACTTTAATCGAACTTCGACCATTATTCCTAGCCATACTTAGTTATGTGTTTCTATTGAACACCTTAGTGGACAGAACGTAATTTTACGTCATTATTTGAGTTCTTGATACGGCAGAATGTACAACCACGTTCAAAAACAGAATATTATTTACGGACGGTGTATTTAAAGGCGAAAATTCGTTTCAATTTACCTTGTGTTTCAACAACTCTAAACCTTACTCTCATAGACTTAGTTTTTTACCATTTAAAAAATTAGTTCAACGTGATAAAACGTTTATGTCATAATGATCATACAAATATAACTAATATAATCAACAAAACGAATAGAAATGTCAAATCTTTTTGTATGGAAATTTGAAATCTTTTTGAAATGGTGGCCAGAATAAAATATATACATTCAAATTCTAGTGACAAACTCTGAGCCAAGAATAATTATGTCCTATCCAAAAGTTTGACGCCACTTGACTATTTCAATCAAAACGTTTTGTTGCTCTGAATTTCGTTGGAAAATCCTTTTAGGATTCAAGTCACCGTATTTTCCCACACCTGCACAAAATGAAAGTGACAGTGATTCTCAAAGTTATTGCTGGTAGCCGACGCCTTAAACCTATCGCCTCGATGCTGACGTGACGGTTAGAAATTCCAAGTATTTTAACATCGTCGATATTGCTTGGTGGATATTTATAAATTCTTCTCGGAAATATTTTTTAAACGATCTCAATTTATTCTCAAGCTGGCATCCGAGATATCGGGATTATACTTGAATTTGAACCAAAAAAAGTATTTTATTTCTGATTTCAATTTAAACTTTTTAAGCTTAAACTTTATTTAAAAAAAATGGTTGTATGTAAAGTCGGTTTACGGACGATAATTTTACGTGATAATATCATAAGAAAAGATTGATGACATATCGCCATTCGCGTTGCTTAGCAACAATCAATAACGTTAGTTCCAATTGTATCGCATGTCACGTCGCTGCAATCGCCTTTGGCTGTATGTGACTTTTTTTAGACACTTTTTCGTACCTAAGTGCACCATGTCATCGATTTATAAGACGTTATCACGTCAAATTAAGGTATGCAAATACATCTTGATACACTGCTATTTGGCTAGCTAATAATCTTGGGATCAAACGAGCAATAATAAGGTTAGTCTGGTGTATGATGTGAGGCCTCTCCCTTGGTTCAAGCTACTGCACGTTTGCCAAAAGAGATGTGAGCATTATTTCAACTACTAAGGTAAGAGTTCAATCAAAATCGTTTTAATTTCACCGAAAGTTTAAAACTTAAAATTGAAAAGAGCCACGTCTTATTTTTATTGCAGCATTTTCTCGGAATGATAATGTGGATACACATTGATATATCTTTGTTTCACTAGCACTAGTTCTACGATAAATCCCAAAGGAGTACCAGAGAAAGAGAAATAAAAGTGCTATCTTTCTGCAATACGTTATCCAACATACTTATAGGTAGAATGTTCACACGCGAGCCGGGCCACTTTAGCTACCAGATTTAGTACAAACTCACTTGCTATAAACTTTGAAAGAAACGCGTTGCGCTTTATGATCGCGTTTAAAACTTATTCGTTATGAAAGAGGTACTAATAGTCTGAAGCGAGGTTGTTTTCCACTTTAAGAAATTGCTTTTCAGTATTTAATTATCTGGTTTCGGATTTCGCTGACTCGTTTATTCCTCTCACGTCGAATACTTATGCTGTTCAGGGTGCAGTTTGATTGTCTGATGTTATTGGGTTTATATTATGACAAAGTGTTTATGGTTCTGGAAATTCAATAAAATTATCTTGTATGTTCCCACACTTTATGACAAATAAACATTCTATTCTGTGACTGCCTCTGTGGCGCGGTGGGAGTGTATCCTACTGCTACGCAAGAGGTCGTGGGTTCGATCCCCACCCAGGATAAAACTTTGTGTGATGAGCACGATGGTTTATTCTGTGTCTGGGTGTTATTTATCTATAATAGGTATGTATTTAGAAATATATAAGTATGTTTATCAGTTGTCTGGTTTTCATAGTACAAGCTCTGCTTAGTTTGGGATCAGATAGCGTTGTGTGAGTTGTCCCGAGATATTATTATTATTTTTAAAGTGTTTATGGTTCTGGAAATTCATTAAAATTATCTTGTATGTTACCACACTTTATGACAAATAAAGATTCTATTCTATTCTATTTCTGTTCAAAAAAAGTTGCTCTATTTTTACCCGACTGCAGAGGAGGGGTATGTGTTTGACGCATCTCTTCAACGGCTCAACCAATTCTAATAAATGGTACGTCATTAAATACATTTCGATGACGCGAGTGTCACTGGCTTCTGAAAATTATTTAAAAAAACAAGATGGCGGATTTTATGCGCTTTAATGTGCAGGCTGAGAAAAAAGATCTGGGATCCTTAAGTGGTGTATAAAATGAAAGGGCTTTAAAAGGCGAATACGAACCTTTATGTTTAAAAAACTTTAGAGTGACAAATCAAAGTAAAATCATTGTTAATAATAAAACAAATAGTTCGTATTAAATCACTTTGTATCTTACAACGACTAAAAATTACCAAATAAAACTATCAATTTAAAAACAAAAAAAAAATCCGCCTGTAAGACACTATAATAATAATAAAATAATAATAAAAAAGAGAATAATAATAAAATATTAAAAAATCTTTATTCACTTAGGAAGCAAAATACTACACTTGTGAAAAGTCGATTCTACATTTACATGTAATGGCTGTTCGCAAACAATAGGTAAAGCCCGAGAAAAGAACATGCAATAAAAACTCGCACACAGACAGAAATATAAATACCCTTCATTTTAATATCATGCAGTTGAAGGCACAATATTAAATTAAACAGAATTCATTTATGCCTCACCATATTTCTTATATCGCTTTCTCAAAAAAAAAATTTAAAAATCAATAAACCCGCCTGCGTAATAAAGATTGAAACAAGATAACCTAAAATCATGCAGTCGGAAGCATTTTAATTAGTTCACTGGGATTCATGAATTTTAATTATTTAATATTTTTTTTATTTAATACTTTTAAGTGCTTAATTGTAAGACGTAGCGTAAGATAGTAACTGTAACTACTAAAAATTTGAGAGAAAATAGTTGTTAACAAACTTTAAATCGCTATATATCCTAAACGGTTATTTTAAATGAAAAATACCTACACAATGATATCCCACATGACATAGTTTATTGACTTTAATTTTTATCTATATCACAATACTAGCTGTGCCCCGCAAAGTTACCCGCGGTTTATTAGCCTATGTGTTAATCCAGGGTGTCAGCTAACTCCATATCAAATTTCATTAAAATCGCTCCAGCCATTTAGACGTGAAGAAGTAACAAACATACACACTCACATACTTACAAACTTTCGCCTTTATAATATTAGTGTGATGGCTTCTGGCTGTCGCCATTTTTAATTTTGATTGCTGTCATATCTTTAGTGACGATCGCAAGATTAATACGAATCGATTGACGTATAAATCACCAATATCGGAGAACGCGTTTGGTCTATATAGTGTCACAAAGAAACGCACGTACATACATACACGTCAAACACATTACCCTGCGCAGTCGGGTAATAAAAATATAAACAGCCAAACACAGTAGCAGACTCACGCAACTTCGTTTGAGTGATTTTTCCCCGTTCTTGCAACGTTTTTCTTTTGGTCGTGGCGTGATGATATATACCCTGTGATACTCACAAATAACGTGGCTTTCTATTGGTAAGAGAATTTTCAAAATCGGTTTAGTAGATCCTGAGATTACCTCCTACAACCTCACAAACTTTACCTGTTTATAATATTAGTATAGAATATTAACACAATAATGTTTGTCTACATTTTAAATTATGTTTTAAGTTAATTTTATATCACATTTCATTTTTTGCGAATGGACTATACTGTTAGCAATAAGAGATCTGTAATAAATTTTATAAGTAATTATGCCATTATTGGATAATAAATGTCAGTTTTATTTTATAAATAAAGACAACGCCCGCACGTTGGTACAAGTACAGTGCGAAAGACTTAAAAAATGGACACAATAAAATACATCAAAACTCAGGCTCAACACTTAGGAATCTTACAAAAGTCTGTGTGG
This sequence comes from Herminia tarsipennalis, assembly GCA_945859575.2. NCBI lineage: Eukaryota > Metazoa > Arthropoda > Insecta > Lepidoptera > Erebidae > Herminia > Herminia tarsipennalis. Next base: position 11,860,866 of record OX243836.2, on the reverse strand, counting down.
AAATTGAGCCCAAAGCCTTGCAAAGCAATCGTATGCACTGCCACCAAGGCAATCAAAGTTGCTGACAAGGGTGCTAATATAACCTTAAAATTCCGCTGATTTCAGAGATATCCGCGGTTATTTCGCAAATGTAATTTGTATCTATTGGCAAATAAGTAAAACAAAGCCTATTATTAAATTGATCTATACAGTTTATACAGAGCAAATTAGTATACCAATTGTGTTTGTTTCAATGCGCTCAGGGAATTGTTTCGGTTACAATTTTCCTTGAAAACAACAAACGTTATTAATCTGTCTGTTCAAGTAACTCTCTGTAGTGTACTTACTTTATAAGAGAGCTCGAGATGTCAGAGTTTTAGACATATTATTATTATAAATGCTTGGCTGGAACTTTATTTTAATCACTGAGTAATACAACAGTAGAAGCTTGTTTATTTCAAACACGTGAGATTATAAATTTAGTGTATTTTGAAACAGTAAATAATTACAAATATATGTTCGTTATAAAGATATTTCCCATGGAAACAGTGTGTAAATCCATAGATTCGTGGAAAGACAGATTAAAGGCCTGTAAAAAAGCCAAAGGTGGCCATTTTGAATAGAGTATAGAGTAGTAGACTTTAATAAATATGTACAGATAAGTTTTAGTAATATTACAATACTTCATTTAAAAAAAATGCATTTTCATTTCTAACAGAACTTATGGCCGGACTAGGTACAATTAGTTCATAAATACAATAAAGGCTCGTTATTACTCACTATAATAATAATATCTTGCAACAATTAGGTATTTGAATGTCAAATCAATCAATAACAATAAATTATTTTTCACTTACCAAGTAATAATATGCCTTAAAACGATCTTAAAAATATATATTCGTGCATAATTTAATATGTTTTAGTATTTATAATCATCAAAATAAATACTAAAAGTAAATGATTTGAAATCAGAACATAATGACGTCACAATGTTAAATTGCATACAAATCTCTACAGAACGAATCGTTTCGACATTTTATAAAAAAGATACTGATTTGACTTGACATTCAAATACCCAATTCACACCACGCCATCTGATCAACTCGCCCGTGGAGACGGTCTCTTACTGCAATCCCACGTCCACACATATGTTTAATACTATATCAATACAGTATTGAATAATAGATTCTATTGATCTGTCAAAAGAAAGTTCGTAATTGGAATACAGTACCTACTCCTAATAGACCGGGAGGAGTGCGCCAAAAATTGCAAGCATTTTATAAAGGCAGATATTATGATATTACGTCACATTAGTGGAGTAAAGAGATACCGAATAAGAAATATATATTTAACGTACAGGATCGGTACTCTAATCGGCTACTGACGGCATCTGTTATAGAGTTATGCTGACTGACTGATGGTAATGTGATTCTGATAATATTCTTCACCGGTTATACAAAATTTAAGTTTAAAGATTAGATTAAAGAATACAACTTTAACGCATGTCAAACGCGCCTAGTTACAAAATTATGCATGACTGACAAACGTAAAACATATTTTAAATCAATGTACTGCTAGAAAGCAGTTTCACGATATATCTTAATATATCGTCATTCAAAGATGTAATAACCTGCCTCTGCGTCAAACGCTAAGGAATCCAGCTGACTGATCAAAAGGGTTATTTCCTTACTCCACTAGTGTGACGTAATATAAAAAACAGCCTTTATAAAGTGCTTGCATTTTATGGCGCTCCCCTCTTGGTCTATAAGGAATAGAAATAAAAAAATGTGTCTCAATTTAACAGAGTTGATTGAGGCATATTTCTAATGAGACAAGACACACGACAATATCGCGTTCTACTCTAACCCTTAAAATATTCCACTCCGTATTTTTTCTTTTAAGCCTTCAGTAAATTTACATTCCAGTCCCTTCGCAGGTGCTTGTCTATTAAGGAGGTATACTTAAGTGGCATTGTTTCACAGTCATTGTACGACGGATTATCTGACGCTACGGGCGGGTAGCTCGCCCTCTGCATCGCTTCTCGGCACGTTGTGCTCAGAGCGCACGGCTACGCTCGAACATCCGGGGCCGAATCTACTCCTGGAATTCAAGTAAGAATTTTATACTTAATGGCTTTCTTTTTTATTTTAAATAAATAAGCGTTGCTAGAAATACTTGAGTAGGTAATTAAGCTTTGTTTTTTAGCAATACTACTTTGTTTAAATGTGCTATATAAATTCTTTAAAAAGTTTTTTAACTTACTCCTTCAAATATTTAGTGATCATACATTTATTCAGTGTGCTGTGGTTATTCTGAAAAGTTTGACAAGCAAACATTATCTTTCAAATCTATTACTATTTCGACAGTCGTTGTCAAATTTAACGGTTAAATGATTTTTACTTTTAAAATCTTTTCAAGAAACGATTATAGTATTTGAGTAATTTGACAATAAGTAGCAAGCTATAGTAATTTTTATAGGAATTTCTTGTCAATTACTTTATTAATACATTCATTGCATTTTTTTTAAATGGAAAAATTTGAAGTTCAGACTCAGGAATCGAACCCGAGACTTCCGTATGCCAAACCGGGGCCGGAATCGAACCACCTTAGATCTGGACTATGTTACTTACTAAAACTCAATTTTTTTCTATCCTTTTCTGCACGCGAGTTAGTAAAATGCAATTATTGTATTAATAAAGTAGCAAGGCATAACGCCAATCTCACTTTAGTTATATATTTTTATTTTATTTTTACAAATCCTACTTTATTGTTTATCGTTTGCGTCTCGTAAAACCATCCCAAGCCAGTTTAATTTGACTAAACAGTTCTTATCCCTATCGCATATTAAGACGATTATACGAACGCGAATTGGCTCGAATTAAATTTAACGCAAGTTCTAATGTTACGTACAAACATTACCAAGACCATATCCAATTTAAATGTATTACGACTCACATGTAAGTGAGTGGTAAATCGGTAACATGATGATACCTTACAGTTCCGGGCCATTAGTACCGCCGTACGACTATAACGGATTTATAGCAAAGGTCGAGTTTATGGAGAGGATTGAGAGCAGCGGTTCACCACCTACTGTGGTGCCTGCCTCGCCGCCATTAGCAGCTTTAACACATCATGTACAGCACGGTAAATATATCTATTTATTTATTTATGGCAGCAATTACACATTCAATCTAGATCGAGATTCCGGTATCGTGATCAGTGATCTTGATCCAGATTGACGGATCGCGACATGTTACAACTAGCCGAATAAAGATGTATTAATCTATTGCGATCCGTGACCTTGATCAAGTCACGATCTGGTTGAACGTGTAATAGCTGCCTATGAGTTATAAGTGTAAGTTTGAAGGTTCTTCGAGTAGAAGCATTTTGTTTTTAATTTTCGAGGTTGGAAGCTAAGGGATATAACGTGATATTTGTTGGGATTAAAGCAAAGCAAATGGAGCAATGTGTATCACTGAGATGTAAGCAAGGCTAAGCAACGTTACTACTGTCGATCCATAAATAGGTGATCGATTTCGAATAAATTAATAAATTTAATTTTAAAAACTCTTATAAATGTCCCTAAGGCAAGCACGTTAAGCTGGTAGTCCTGCGCCCGATATCTCGTCGTATCAGATTGCCGTCCCTTTGGATTATTAAATTGAAGGAATAGAGTGTCTTGTGTCTGCACAAACAATTGTGCACAATAATATCTCCCGTGCACTATAATATATCTGGTTTTTGATGAGATTGGGCACTGTGACCGAAATCGGTTAAAATACCAATATTATGAAGTGATCGACTTTACCAAAGTTTAGGTTTAATCAAAACCTAATTATGTAAAACTACAGTATTTGCCATCAAATATCTACCAGTGCAACTCACCTACAACACAAAAGTTTTTCAACTTGTAAATACTCGCCGAGTGAGCTAAAAAGCAGTATACTGTGTTTTCTTTTAGCTTTCGAGTACAACGTAAAAGCTTGAACTTTTGAATTAATTAAGTTTTCCAATATTCCAAGCTCAACGGTTTTGTTCCTAGCTAACCTTACATAGTTTAAAATATGCAACGTATCTTCAACACAGTGAACGGGCTTAAAACTAAAACACACACAAGCGGCGCTATAATATGCTATGTGACATGCTCAGTTCAGAGTGACTCCTTTTTACCCCACTGTTTTTAGAGTGTCAATTTATTTCCTGTTGGGCACAAAATGGTATCCAACCACTCGGTTCCTGTAACTCGTCATGTACTGTTTCATTCGAAGATTGTTCTATATCGGTCTCATGAAGACTATCAATGTTACAGCAGATATACCTATTATTTATCTGAACCAAGTTCTTTCAGCCATGCTAATATTTGATGAGTTTGCAGGTGATCCATCTCAATTTTGTTACGCTGTAAATAATTAACAAAATAAGTACTTACTATAAAATTACTTTAAAGTGTTTAAATGTAATAAAAAAACAAAATAAACATGAAAAATAATTACGCAGATAGGCGCGCGATGAGCAAAATGCTGCATTTTACGTAGCAATCACACAAACAATTCCTTATGCAGTCGCAATGACACTAAACGAAGCGAGAGTACCACGCATCTCGCGTGGAGAGAAGACGAATAATTGGGAAGGTACTGAAAGACCCGCCGGAGTACATTGTAGAAAACAATCGCGTCGAATTTTTATGTAAAAGGCTCATAGCGCGCCTTCACACGGGTTAAGAAATAATCATAAATATATCCTATAGAAATTGATCATTTAGCTTTTGATTTTTAAGGAAGCCTTTCACCCAACTCCGCTCTCGTGGGATATCTATAGCAAAAATAATAGTCTAAAAACTTGCATTTGTATTCATTTTTTTTAAACTTTAAAAAGATGAAAGCAAAAAACACATAATTTCACCTCCATTCCTCCACCATGTGGTCCAAGGCATTTATTGAACCTGTCGTAGTCGGGAAATAAAAAGCGTCATCTCTTCCCCAAGCTTAAAACGACTTTCATATTTATTATCATAAAAATCAGCCTTGTACTTTCGGGCATAAGCGCATCCAAGCATCCAAACAAACTTTTCAGCTTTATAATCTTAGTGTACAGTATAAAAATGAGTTGAGCACAAAAGATCTCGTTAGATAAACTTTATATTGTTTCCTTAGCTTCCTAACAAAATAGAGGATAATAAAAATAAACTGTGTTGTTTACAAATGTACAACATTCTCAAATATGTTATTTTTTGCAGTGGATAGGATACCAGTAGATAGTAACGGGATGACAAATGAAGTGTCCAGCGGGAATGGTGCTAGAGTGGGGTGCGGTGCCACTGTGCGAGGTTACGGCGCGGGGGGTGCGCGCTCCGGCCACTTCGACTCGAGAGCCTCCACGTGGCGTGCTCAGTGTGTCATACACCTACTGGGCGCACCCACTGATGTCGTCCAAGTCTCACTATTTAATTATAATTTAAGGTAAGTGCAAATATCTTCTTTAATTTAGACAAACTTGCGCGATTTGCACAGATTACACAATTTTATACATTCTGTCCCAATCGCTTGGGTATTTCAAGGTTGAATTCCTACTTTATTTTCCAACGTTTCGACCTTATCGAAAAGGCCGAGGTCACATAGACTGATACTCATTTTTACCGTAAGTTTCAATTGTCTTCATTGGCAAACTCAAAATTCTTTTCGATCAACTTCATTTATGTTAAACTAGCTTTCGCCCGCGGCTCCGCCCGCGTGGTAATCGGTTATTGCGATAAAAACTATCCTATGTCATTCCCCAGGACGCAAACTATATCCATACCAAATTTCATCTAAATCGGTTTAGCTGTTTGAGCGTGAAAGCGTAACAGACAGACAGACAGAGTTACTTTCACATTTATAATATTGTATAGAAGTATGGATTTGCAACCAGGTTCTTGATACAAATGAAAATTGTTAGAAAATCATGAATTTGTTGAGTTGAGGGTTTGTTTGTTTATTTTGTTTTAGATTATGACGAAGCAAATATTATTAAATAAAATGGAAATTTATTTCTACTAGATACATAATGTATTCTCGTAGTTGAAGCAAGTTCTATTATTAGTAGTACCTTTATCAGTTTAATAGAACGGAAGGAATTCGAATGAGTTTAGATTACAATCCATATATTTAATGAACGCTCGAGCATTTAGTTAATCACTTGGTCCCTTACAAGGCCCCAAACCGATTACATTACATATGTGCACAATGTTCATGAATTCATGCCACTTTCGTATAGAATACGAAACTTATATACAAACCTACATTTATAAATAATACATATAGCAACTGAATTTTCGCCGCTTCATCGGTTCGAACCTTATTTCCGTCGCGATAGCCTAGCTCCTAGCGTCAATTTACGTCATAAAATACTCTTCTATATTTACACGAAGTATTTTCACAAAGATACTAGTAAAACTCGCTTTGTGTGTAAAGAGCCTTATTTTTAAAATTCAGTTATAACTTTGTTTATAACCGGCTACTCCCTGGGGTGTAGTTGATTGATATTTCAACCCTTAGCAGTCATAAATTTGTTATTCGAAGTTTAATTTCTGATGATCAATAAATCTTATTGGGGATGGAAATTTCCTAAAGAAATTTTTGTAACGTCATGTTGGAAAAACCAATCAAGTTGATCTGACCCAATTTAAAAGTGCGTTACTTAATTCTGAGTTGAAATTATTTTAATTGAGTTGTTATGGTTCGAATAGTATTGATTTGTTGTAGAGGACAATGGCGCTGATATCCAACTTATAATGATTGTCCTGTTGGTTTACTGGTTTGTGACTTAGATGTTTTGGTTTCGATTCTCACCCAGGATCCCTTTTTGTATGATAAGAATGATTGCTTATTCTGTGTCTGGGTACAATTTATTTGTAATATTTAATCACTCAATTTACAGGGTGTAACACTTAATAACTTTCTAATAACAATCACCTTACCTTATGAAGATATATATATTACGGGTCATAATTGCGTGAATAACTGCCCGACGTTTCGACCGTATTGCAACGGCCGTGGTCACGGGTAGACTGACTTAATGTGGACAAATCGCAAAAGTTTATCAACATTTATAGCAAACCTTAATCACCTACCACTTGTTTTTAGAGTTGTGACCTTAACCACCTACAGACTATTTTACAGCAGTAAAATCGTTATTTATTGTGAGGTTTGGGCCCTGAACCTGACAAAGTAACATCGATTTTACTCCAAGATATCTCAGATGTGTAGTAAATGGTTGTATGACGAACGTTTTTTTTTTAAATTATATTACGAAGTTATTTAGTAGTATGTAAAGAAGCCAAGAGCGGTTATAAGAATATTAAAAATCACTCTGTATATATATATAGTAAGCTACAGTTAGACATAGCTTCAAGATATGGTTGGGGTTAGACGAAAAATACCAAAGCGGTAAGCGTCCTCACCAAAGATAATATGTGTTCTGAGGTCCTCACTATGTCGTGACGTTTAATTATTCGTTGGACGACTGTAGTCTCTAGCTGTTTCCATTATAACGACTGTTTATCGTCACCGTATCGTCAACTTATTTTACTACAAATCGTGCTGACATTTTAACAGTTCATGGCAGTAGCTTTGTCATCGTTGTAAACTCCTTGTTGTCATATAGCTAGTTGTGATTAGTTTGTAATCAGATGAGTTAGTTTGAGAGAGAGAGATCAGATGAGAGAATTTGCTACATGATATTTTTTTATCTTACCAGGTTACAAAGCTGTCGGTCTCATATTGAGATCTTAGAAGGCATTCACGAGTTCGGTGGAAGAGGAGAGAGAGACAGGTTGGAGCGAGGGGACCGGGCTCTTCTTAGGGTATGTGGACCGGCTGTAAGGGAAGCCAGGGATCCCTCGGGCCGGTTTCTGATTCGTCAGGCCGTGACGTCCAAAGGTGCTAACCTGACAATCCTGGTGCGAAGAGCGAGCTCTCAGACTGCAGATGAAGAGGAGTTTGTTGACGGCGCCTTTGCTTTCCATGATGGTAAGTAGGCAGTTCTTAGTAATTGAGCACCAAAACATACATTAGCATTCACGTGGCAAGAAAAACTTCTTCTGTTGTGCACTCAAACTCAGAAGTCTAAATCAAAATTTAACGGCTAAGTCATCGACTTGCAACTGTGAGGTCGCGGTTTCAAATCCAACCCATTATACTACCGATGTGAACCCACTCCTAACATAAGCCTTTGAGTTTAGCTGGAGAGGTTAACAGGATTGCTAGTAATGTGAGACCCAATCCCACTAGACTAGCTTTATTGGATGACTGATTTAGCTAATTTTTTCATGTGGCGTCAACAAATTATGGTGATTTACAAGATTCTTCTTGATGATAAGTTTTATTTAATGGTCTATAGATCCAACAGTGTCTTTATTATTTAACTTTGTTATGTTACTTTAAACAGCCAATTCGAAATTGACCTGGAGGCCAATTCACATATTTAAAGCAGTACAGTTGCAGTGCAGTTGCAGTTAAGTTTCGATTAAAACCGTCATTTTCGTATTCTTGTAACTTTGGGATCGATCTCAAAAACGCTTGCGCAACGTTCTAGAATGTCGTTATTGCGCTCTTGAGACGCATACTTGACACAAGCTTATTTGAGATCGATCCCAAAGTTGAACTGAAAGCAGTTTGCTTTGAATACGTGAATTGACCCCCTGAATAGGTTAAGGAATGATAGTATTCATTATTCTAATGAGTCGAACAGTTAAATCACTACCTATTTCAAAAATAAATAGCAGTAAGATGCAAGTAAACGCTACATTTTTATAAAACACATTCTGATAAGGTCATCCTATATCTGATCGGGGCACAAAACATTTCACATAGAATAAATTATAGTAGCCATTGCACTAGAAGCGTCAAGGAAAACCAGAAAGAAAAATACATTTTTACCCCGACAACAAGACATAAATAATGGTATTGATGACTTATGGAAAGTGAAAAAGAAAAGGGACACAAAATATTCACGGAGACTTAGTTCTACTGGTGCTTACTCAATGTAATGTGAATGTTTATGTGAATGTGTGTACTTGTATGACGTACTATGATTAGTGAGTGGAAAAATAAAGACGTTTGGGATATATCTTGCCACATTATTTGTGTGTACATGAATAAAACGAGATATTTCCTTTATTTCCTTCTTAGAAGTTCTTTTGAAACGTACAATGCCATGGAATTAGTTATTGAAGATGTGAAGAAATATAAATGATAAGTATCTCTAAGTAATATGTTATAGTTTGAATATATCTTTCAATTTTGTTGTGTTAAAGATCGTTATTTGTATAGGAGCTATACAAATAACCATCGATTCGAATTATATTCGAATCAATAATAATCATTTCTCACCACAATACCGTATATTACTAGTTTCAATACATGGTTTGTTCGAAATATTATAAATTTCTCCATAACAAATATAATTGTCCATAAAGAAGTAAAGCAAAATTATGTTCTTCCCTTATTGCTAAATTACCAAATAACGGGAAAGTGCTTTCACCTTATAGAACCACGCAGTAAAACAATTAAGACAAGGTTGCTAAAAATCAAATCAGATTTTTTTTTAATGAGTTATCCGGTGAATATGATACCCAATAGAGGAATGTCAATGCTAATATTATTAGATACGTTATCTTACTTACAGTTTTATATTACTTTAGTGATAAACATAGGATCCTCAAAATCTCGTTTTGTTTTACTCTACTATTTGAGAAAAAAGTCCGCATAATGGCGAATATATTCGTAGAACAACATGAAGGCACCGCATCACCAGACGCGACGTGTGCGTCTACGCACTACGGGCTCGCGTCGCCTGCGCACGGGGGCGTATCCGCCCCTTCACATCATCACATATTCTGGAACATTGAGGAAAGATTGCTCTGCACTCACCGATTCATACCGGCTGCCAATCAGAGCGTCACTATTGAGGTAATTTGAACTGTATTGCGAAAACTTTAAGCTACATTTTAGTATGTTGTTTGAGCAGTATTTGTGGCTACAGTGCTACGGTTCTCGTAGCTACGTAGCAGACTGTAAGGATATTTTAGTTACGCTATAACCAACTTAGCTTAGCAATTTTATGGGTTATTTTTAGACTTCTGGTAATTCAGAAAAAAATGTACTAGGGTGCCATTAGGTTTTTAGGCAAATTAGTTAAATTATAAATGATTAATAAGTAAGTATTTTTTTGTCTCTACAATCATATTAATTGTAAATATAAAATTGTAAATTCGCGCAACGACGTAATTTTTTTCGATTAGAAAAGAATGACTTCGTTGCGCGTGCAAAATCGCAAATGGGAAAATTATCTAAAGATAATTCGCGGTTTTGGTCACACAACTACTTGTTGTGTGACAAGTAGTTGTGTGATGTGTATATGTTAATCGAACATATCGATTAACATATATATGTTCGATTAACATATATATGTTAATCGAATATTTAGAAAAATATTCGATTAACATATATATACTGGGTGGCGCAAAAGTAAAGACCCTATTTGGTTCAGCTATAACATTTTTTCTAAATTAGAAAACTAGATTTAGATTTTTTTAAATGTATATTTGTGCCATTAAATTTCGTACCATTAGGATTTAAAGATGATGTCTTTTAAATGGTGACCTCCAGAGTTGATACACATTTGAGCCCTATTTATGACATTTTGCATAACTTGCCGTAACACTTCCTGCGATATGTTCGTTATTTCTTGACGAATGTTTTCTTTTAGAGCTGCGAGAGTCTGTGGCTTGTTCACATACACCCGAGATTTCAAAAAACCCCAAAGAAAGAAGTCTGGACTGGTCAGATCGGGTGATCTTGCAGGCCAAGGCAAATCGCCAAAACGAGAGATAACTCGGCCTGGAAAAGCGTCCCTCACTAAGTCCATAGTGTCGCGCGCTGTGTGTGCCGTAGCGCCGTCTTGTTGAAACCATATGTGCTCCAGCCCCAATTCGTCCAAACTGGGTATCAAAAACTCACGTAACATGGTTCTGTAGCGTTCTCCAGTGACAGTTATCGCATTGCCTCCAGCGTCTTCGAAAAAATAGGGTCCGATCACTCTGTCAACACAGATGCCACACCATACAGTAACTTTTAGTGGGTGTAGAGGTGTTTCTTGAATAATGCGCGGATTATCAGTGCCCCAGAACCGAGTATTCTGCTTATTGACATGCCCTGAGAGATGGAAATGCGCTTCGTCACTCATAACCAATTTTGAAGGAAAATCATCCTCTTCAAGGTTGAGGTTTATGACGCGCTGGCAGTAATCTAGACGAGCTCGGTGGTCAGCAGGCAGCAGCTGATGAGTCATTTGAGTTTTATACGGGAACATCTTTAAGTCTTTCACCAAAATACGCTGCAGGGTCCGTCTGGAAATGCCCAATTGCGTGGCACGTCGCCTCGTTGATGTTTCTGGACACTCTTCCACATCTTCGCGCACAGCATCGATATTTTCAGCTGAACGGCCTGTTCTTGGTCTCCCAGACTTAGGTCTATCCAATGTTGAGCCAGTTGCTTCAAGGCGTGTGGCAAAGCGTCGAATTGTGTGACCAATCGGTGCCGGACGGTGGGGAAATCGTCGACGAAATTCACGTTGTGTTCTTATCACTGATGAATTATTCCGTAAGAACATTGACACAATTATTCCACGTTCTTGGGGAGTAAAACGGTCCATGTTTATTTTCAGTGTATTTTACATTTGTTCACTACACAATTTTCAACAACAGAATGACAGAAAATGTCATATAAACAAAAAAAAAGTATTTTCTTTAGTGCCAGTACTTTTGCGCCACCCAGTATATATATAAGATATATTAATGCCACTTATCTTCTTTACTAGATCCAACGTTTGGAGCGAATGTGGAGCGCAGAGCCGACGGGCACCGTCGTCGGAGGAGGAGGTTGTCGCACTGCCTGTGGAGACGCTGGCTGCGAGTGCCGCTCCAACACACCTTTGTATTACCACGACCACGTGGCGTTGGTTGCGGGAGATGGGACACATCTCTCCTGTCTATGTGGTGACTTTCAGGTGAGAATAAAACTATTTTATTTCAGAGTTTAACAAACTCAGAAAAATTTGAAAGATAGAAAAATTTGAAGTCCAGACCCAGGAATCAAACCCGAGACTTCCGTATGGCAAATCGGAGCCGGAATAGAACCACCTATCTGGACTAAGTTACTAGACCTCAAATTACTGTATTAATAATTGGCAACAAATGCCTATAAAAATTACTATAATATTATTTAAACAAATTAAGGAAATTCACTCTGTTACCTCTACCTGCTCTCTATGTATTTGAAATATGTATGTTTGTTATGAAGAACAAGCAATTATTTAAAGCAGCAGACGAGGTAAACCCACGGAACAGGCGAGACCCACATAGATTAGTAGTCACTGATTTCCCGAGATTTAACTAAATATAATAGAAGCTGCTTGACAATATGTAAATGTATATACATGTCTTTAATAAGATACCTAGTAACTTAAAAGCATTAAAGAATTTATGAATGGAAATAATAATAAGTTTTGTTACGAATAGGTTAAGAACCTGAAATTTTTGGAGGCTGTATATTGTAACAGCAGAAATATGTACGTGTTTTTACGCAAATAAATCTTTATTATTATAAAAATATTTGCCGAATGCTGGTAGATTTGACAATCTAAGTAAATAATTCTGTTAGGCCTGTATCACGGTAAAATTATACTGTGCCTGTATCGTGAAAACCCAGCTTAATGGCATATTACAAAATTAATGTAATGTGTATGTAATGAATGAACTAAAGCCCCTGCAAGGGCGGTTTCAGACTACCGCTATTTTCCGGGCGTATACGGTCATTTCAGCGTAGGTGCTTACACGGGTACTAAATTTCTCGCTTCAAATATATGGCATATTGCAGCGTGTTCGCAAGAACCGGTAGTGGTGAGTTAGTATTTTTATACTTATACATGTGGCAAAAGCGAGCTTATATGCGAGTCTACAAAGCTATTCTGAAACCGCCCTTACAAGACGCAAGTAGTGACCCGGGCGGTGTTCACGCGGTCGCTGCGCTTCACTTGTTAATGCGAATATGAATTCTATATCCTAGTTTATAACATTCAAATTCCTCGGAATCATGTAACCGCGCGGACGCACATTGACTACGCGGTCACCGCACGACTGCTAGACTACTGATGTAACTCGTTTTTGTTCCCGACGTTACATCCGAATTGCAACGGCCGTGGTCATGGCCAGTCACGGCTCGTTAGTCTGTGAAATTGTATAATGTCCGAAAGTTAAAAATATTTTATAACAATGTTTATGTGTACTCTAGTGGTTTTTTTTTGACCGCATGTGTCGATTGTTGTTGCTTTCTTTGTTTGACACCGTAAGACATACCTATATCATAGTGTTACAAATCACGATATGTATATGTATTTCCAAGAATATAATAGAAAAATATAATAGAATAGGTAGCAAGTTAGCAACGTAGTTAATAACGTAACCTACGAGTAAATAGAATCATGTCATCCATTAAAAAACGCGAATTTCTAACATCATTCCCACTCTCCGAAATCTTATTCAATAAAATTGTAGGAATTGAAGTAGAATCCAATAAAATTATGTCAACTTTCTGTCTAACGCTCGTTGAGCAAAATGTCTGTGACAGACAGGCGGATACTTAGGAACTAGAACCTGGAAAATTGGAATACCAAGCTCCAATTTTCCAGTTTTACTACTCCAAAAATGAACGAACATATTCAATGTCGACTCCACTTCAATATTCGATGAGGTAATTTAAAAATACGAACTTATAACTTTATGACACACCGGACCCTTATTTGCAATTCAAAAAATAACAGTGCTCGACGTGACACTCATTGTAACTGACATTCATTACGGCTATCTGAGCGAATAAAATATTCGGAAACCTTCGACAAGAAAATTGACGTTAATTGCTTGAAATATTAAGGGAAACATTGAGGGTAATTGAAGGGGAAAATCACGAGTCCGATACAATACACCGCAACAGAGTTTGTGAACGGTCGACAACGGGCACTCGTGTTATACTTTGAACATTTAAATCTCAAGCAAAATAAATACGGGTCTTCAGTAAATAGGAAGCGTGAATGCAAAATGCGTGATCTAATTATTACTCTTGCTGAATATACGACAACAAATAAATTAATCGTGTTACTGGGGTCATATGCTAACACGAACGTAGGACGCACCAACCCTTCCGCAGCGACGACGCGCCGGTCTGCGGTGCGATCCGCATAATTAAGTAAGAGGGTTACTATTAAGTATGTAACAGCAATAAAGCGTGGAACGACCACCCGAGCGTATAGGGACTTCTACATAAAAGCAAATATGCCGTTTAATAATTTACTTACAATGTAATACTCTTTCATGCTACATACAAATTAACTTCTTACGAGTACGAGTATTTGCATGCGTTTTTTACCTGATTACACTAGAAGGAGAGCGATGTTTTTGAAGTGTATATATGTATGTATGTCTAATTCGGATTTAATCATATGAGCTATCATTGGATTAGTCTGATTTATAGGAGTGCCACAAGCTATAATCTATCAGTACCTAAATATTTTTAATCAGCCGGGTTTATTAGGATTGTTTTCGTTACAAAGACTTCATAACATTGCAGATTTTTAAACAAAGCTCGAATTTGAAACAAAATAAATAACTCATGTCGTATCGTATCGCACTGAAGCGAAGTAAGGGTGTTTTGTTTTCAGTGTATTTATGTTCAATTTATCGATGTGTTTACATTGAGTGAGTGAGTGCGAGAAACAAAGAGATATGATACAAAGCTTTGTTATCTTACATCGCGGAACGCGCGGGTAATTTAATTAGTAACAGTGATTTACCCCCATCATGACTTGACGGTATACCCGCCAAATTGTCACAGGGCGGCATTGTTCGAAAATGGACTTTTGGCAATATCTAAAACGGTATTCGGCACGGTGCTCCATGTCCCGGTACTCATAAAACATTGTCTAACTGCCGGCATGTCATTCGTCCGCCCCAGTTATTAGTGGCCGGCCGGGTACGCACCTCGGGGCGGTGCGACAGCACCAGAGACTCGGCCCTGAAAATTCAATTACTTAATACAGGACAATGTATGCCTATTGCGTGGACCGTTGCACTCTAAATGTGTCAATACTCTGTGCACGTACATACATTTATGTTGAGGGGCCTAGTTTTATTTTCTGGCACCGAGTACAAACAGAATGTTTACTATTTTATTGACTACGAGAGAATAATATAGGAACATAGTTTTGTAAATAAATATACAATATGATGCGGGTTCGTGACGCAGCGGTGTTACAAAGCGGCATAGTTAAACATGTCCTCTGTTAGATTCGATTGTTTTTTTTTTTAGCACACGTATGTGTCTCAAGAAAAGACGTTCAATTGTCTGTATTGTTCTACTATGTATATATTATATATGATAAAAATGCATAAAAATTTTGCACACGCTCTAACGTTTTTGTGGATAAAAAGTAGTTATATTTAGTAGGGATGTTACGGAGGTGGTTTTATCGGAACCGAAATCGGATTCAGAGTTTTTAAATTTGGTTTGTGGGAGTCGGAGGTGATGGGCAAAGACAAATATGTTAGGGTAAGTAATAAGAGAAAAAAATAAACATTATTCAGTTATTCATATTAAATATGTGAAGGGAAAAATAATTCACTCGGACGGGACTCGAAGCTGCAATCATAGAGAATCCATGTCAATTTTTCCTGCATACTTTTGTTATAGGTATATAAATTAGCATATAGGAGCAGCCGCCGCAAGCTAGGAACCTCCGATCTAAACATCCAAATTAAAAGTATCGGGGCGAAATCTGAGTCGGAGGTGTAAAATCAATCGGAAGTTCCGACTTTTCGCAGTCGGAGTCGAAGCTCCGTAACATCCCTGATATTTAGTATTACTGTGACTGACGACAAATTTCTATTTATTTATTCTTGATATATTCAAATTCCATCCCGATATCTACATGCATTATTACATACACAGAAAATGGTATCATTATTATTGCTCTGCTGTTCACATCGAATGTGATGTCATTGATGTGCTATTTGTTTTTATTTGAATTCACAGCAAATCATAAAACAATATTTCATTCATGTCTATAGGACCTGTCACCTGTCGTATATATCAATTTTATTGCGTTAAACTTTTAATGTTTTCTTTCTACATTTATTTCAGTACTAGCTTTCGCCCGCGGCTCCGCCCGCGTGGATGTCGGTTTTATAATAAATATTTTTTTTTTCTTAATAAAAAGTATCCTATGTTACTTCTAAAACCTCCAAGAATATGTGTGCAAAGTTTAATGATGATCGGTTGAGTAGTTTTCGCATGAAAGCGTAACAAACAAACTTACATTCACATTTATATATTAGTAGGGATAACACAAGTAGTTTTTTTTTAAATTCAATATAATTATTTGTGTATGTTTTATACAACTGTTCAGTAAACATTGTAAAGAAAAAAGACCAAAAATATTATGAATACATATTAATGTACGTGACTGTACATGTTAAAATGAAATTTTCATAATAATTATTTGTCGGTAGGCGGCCTGGCTTCCGGTGGTGGTGCGAAGTTGGACGAGTGTTCGGTTGGAGTACTCCGTGGCTCATTACACGTACGCGAGCCGCGGTTTTGATTATGCGGCCGCGTACAGTTTCAACGATGACGCCATGTGCGGTCAACGCACATATACAACACATTCTGGTAAGCGTTATTATCAATGTATAATAGTCACGTCACCTGCGATTATCCGTTTTGCACGAACCGAAACCCGGGGTAATTCGATGAAGATATCTTAGAGAAGGGACAGATAATCGGCAATTTACTTGCAGCTATCTCCATAGACCCCCAATCACATAAAGCGGAAAACAAACAGTTCTATTTGACATTCGACTCGCGCCTCAGGCGTTTGGAAAAAAAACACGTTGGATATTGTTCTCGGCAGCGCGGCGGGGCGCGTCCGACAAAATTACGAGACACGACTCACGACCCAGTTTCGGGCCGCCTAGGGTAAGACTGAATCGAAAAAACCTTGAACAGCATCGTAAAGTTCCAATTACAACGTCGGTATTCTATTGCGGCGAGTCGTCGTGCCTGTCTTAACGTCGCATTATTGCCCACGTTGGTAGATGTTTTCTCTGTCGCCTTTTAAATTTATTATTTTCTCGTGGAGTACTTCATTTTGTTTTTCCCTTTGTAGGTGAAATATCGTCGAGAAACGTGTCGGTTACGGGGAGCCTGAATGAGTTTTTCTATCAACAATGCACTTGGGTATTAGACTCGAACGTCGAGCGGCAGTTGTTCATTGACATCACGTCTGAACAGGTAAGCCGCGATAAAAGCTTGTGGAGTTTTTCCTTATTTTTACTTTACTCATCTTATTGAGTTCATTTATTATTGTCCATTTTTCAGTGGTAAAAGCGCATTTCGCTTAGTGGGGAATTACTTTGAATGAGTGGAAGAATTTTTATTAATGTGTTTTGTTTGATATTATGAATATAATGTGATGGACTATGAATATTACAGCAAGTTATACCATTTTCTGTATTTTTGTTTCACTAAAATCTGCTTTTATATTATTGTGGGGTAAGGCCTATGTATAAACAATTAGAAAGATAATGTTGACTGCAAGACTAGGTATATGCGACATAATACTGCACATTTTATTAAAACAATGAGTAGAAGCACATAATGTATTGGGCGGACCCAATACATTATGTGCTTCTACTCATTGTTTTAATAAAATGTGCAGTATTATGTTCAGTGTTTTCAGCTACTCCCGTACTGTGGATACCGCTTATTGCGATAAAAATTCAACAACAATTTTACCTAAGCTCCTCAAGCTGAGCAGTATTTTTATTAGATTATATTTTTTAAAATTGCAATACAATACCTACTCACCTAATCCAAATGTATTTACTATTTTGCGTAAAGCTCGAACAAATGAGCAGACAAGAAAAAATAAAGCAAATTGTCGAATTGGGAAACCCATAATTCGTAATTTATTAGGTACCTAATTACTATCTGATGTAAAACTCTACTTTTTTATATGTCAGTTTTTTATAGCTTTAATATAAACCGATACTTTACAATTGTTTTTAGGAATCGTATTATATTAGGAACAGTAGATATGCTTTTTGCAGCTGAAACAACGTGGGAACGATTGCAATAACGTACCTATGCCCTTTACTGACTCCTGCAAATAAACTTGCAGTATAATCAATCGGCTTACAATAAATGACTTGCCCTTGTTTTCTTCAAACATTCATTACATCAGGTATTCAATAAAAGTATTTCTGTAGGACAAATCGTGCGGGTCATGGAACATCACTCTGCATGAGTGGTCCGGGCCCGGAGCGAGCGACTCGGGGCTGGCAGGTGCTGCCGGCGAGCTATTGTATACCTTCTGTGCACGACATAAGAACCATACTTACACGCTGCCTTGGAGACTCAATACTGTTGTCATTAGGTATGTATACTTTGTTGAACTAATTAAATACCAACCATACATTTTCTTTATTTAGACTTTATTTTTAAAAATCCCAGTTAGCTTAGGTTATAAAAGGGGGTAAATACGGAATAAAAAAATAATTAGCCTTGTACTACGACGGACGCTCTTGGCGCTCAATCTCAAAAACCATCAATCATTAAAAGATGGTTGTCTTTAAAGTCGGTTTACGGATGGTAATATGACGTTATAAGAAAACATTGATGACATTATTGCATGTCACTGCAATCGCCATTCGCTGTTGCTTAGCAACCAATCAATAACGTGACCGTTGCTATGTGACACTTTTTTGTGCATGCACTATGTCATTGATTTGTTAACACGTCAAAAATACTAGAAAACAATTTTTACTTATCCATACAATTTTGTGGTTTTAATTTAAAGACATTTACATCCTAGGAAGCGAGATATTTGCGAAAACTATTTTTCCCAACCTTTGACACCTTGGTTATCTATACTAATATTATAAAGCTGAAGAGTTTGTTTGTTTGTCTGAACGCGGTAATCTCAGAAACTACTAGGCCGATTGAAAAATTCTCTCACTGTTTGATAGCTCATTTATCGATGAAGGTATATGTAACATCACGCTACGACTAATAGGAGCAGAGCAGCAATGAGAAATGTTGCAAAAACGGGAAAAAATATGCAGACGAAGTTGCGCGGGACAGCATCATAACGCGCAACACATTATATTTACTGTGACTTTTGAGATAATATTTAGAATGCCAAAATTAAGATTTGTACAAATTTTCTGCCTTTTTATCTTTTATTCCGAGTTTCAACCCTAAGATGGTTCGATTAGTTTACTTGGGAAATTCTATATTTGCGTTTATTCGATTTTCACACAACACTCTCCATGTTTCGTTCCGATTACAAATGTCATTAAGAACGAGAAATAAAAAGAAAAATAAAAGTAGGAGAATTCCATTGCTTTGTTAATTAAAAATAACGTAGAGAAGAGAAAATGTTTACGCTAAAAACAGAATTGTAGCTATTGTATGACTTGTCTCTTTTTATACTAATTCCAGTGAATTAATTAAATCTATTCTTTAACAAAAAGGACAAATAAAAAGCGTTCAATACACAACTCAGTTATCGTGTTGATTGGTATATAACATGTAACAGATTTTCTACACCTGTCTTTTATACGGTAAATGAATTAGGATTTGAAACTATGATTTAATCTTATTGGTCGGGATTATGCGTGAATCAATTCGATTCAAGTTTATCTGTATTAATATTTTATATGATTTATTTTAATTGGGTTCCTAATGTTTTTATTGTGTAATGTGCATGTATTTTTTTATATGTAAAACATTTCAACACATTTTAATAATTGTTTCTGAAATAAGTAAATAAAATAGGATGAAGTGAAATTTAAATTTCCAAATAAAATTTTATTAAATTAAGGGGGAGTACGTTGAATTCGATCACACTTTTCTGTTACACGTTCTAGATACACTTAATTCATGCTGATGTCGATTTAGTTAGGTGAATCCCCGCTGGAGTGGGTCATACTATGATACTCTTTTAAAATAAATAAAAAAGGCCTACGTCATCATAATTTGTTAAAATGCTCTCTGTAACGAAGCAATAACAAAAGCCGTGATAGTTCTTTAACTACCGACTAGATGGCGCTGCGGGGGCCTAACTCGCAAGCATTAAGAGATGGAAAGATTTGATATCTGGTAACATAGTCCAGAAAGGTGGTTCGCTTCTGGCCCCGGTTTGGCTACGGAAGTCTCGGGTTCAATTCCTGAGTCTGGATATCAAATTTTTCTATCTTTCAAAAATGCAATTATTGTAAAAAAACTGTACCTAATTTTTTTTATAAATATGTTAATAGCTCGTGAGTACCACTTGCATGGTAGTAAGAACTCTCAGCTCTCAATAAAGTACAAGGTCACACAGTGGAATAATAATAGATTAATAGTAAGTAAAATCGTGAGGTTGCGGATTCGAATCCTACCCATTATACTACCGACGCAGAACCCACTCCTAACATAAGTCACTGAGCTTAGCTAGAGGAGTTAACAGGATTGCTAGTAAAGTGGGACCCATAATTCCACATTGCTAGTTATCTGTATTTAAAGAAAAACCCATTGTTAGAGCGCAGATCTCGAGCGTTTTTTTCCAAAAAAAGGTTTAATTTTTGTTGATAAACTTTCGCGATTTGTACACATTATTAAAATATATATATTACGGGTCTTAAACGCGTGAATAATTTAAGGTAAAATACCTTGTTTATTGCCCGACGTTTCGACCGTATTGCAACGGCCGTGGTCACGGGAAGACTAGTTGAGCTCAGCGTCGCCTTAGCACACACTGTGTACAGAAAACCGACCCACACAGACAGATACTTACATGCTGACTCGCATCACCATCCAAGACATCTGCAATCCGTGGTATCATCGCTGACAAATAGAGCATTATGACATTTGTGACCCTGAACATTTAGAAAGTGAGCTCACACATGTTCAGGAGGTACTAAAGCGAAACGGATACAGAGGAAGCACACGACGTACGAAGAGGAGAGACTCCCGACCGGGGGTCGACAGGGCTCCAGCTTTTCTACCGTATGTGAAAGGAGTGACGGACAAAGTTGGAACAGTACTGCAGAAATACTCCATTAAGACTGTATATAGTCCGCACTCCAAGGTAGCTAAGCACCTACGTACTCCTAAGGATGTAATTCCTCTACAGACACCTGGCGTCTACAAAGTGGATTACAGCTGTGGCAGTTCCTACATCGGACAAACCAAACGAACAATAGCGGAAAGGGTTAAGGAACATATCGCGGCTGTGAAAAACCGACAGACAAACAAGTCAGCAATAGCGGAGCACTTGCTGGATGCGGGAACCAATCACTGGATTGAACTACACAAACCACAGGTCCTCTCCACTGACCGTCACTATTACTCCAGGATGGCGAGGGAAGCGGTTGAAATCAAAAAACATGTCAATTTCAACCGAGAAGATGGATACCGTTTGTCAACATCGTGGAATCCCGTGATCGGCAAGTGTATACACCGCCGAACAAACATTACACGCCAATGTGCAGATGTCCTTAGTGTTGTGTTTCGAAGTACCGACGGTTCCGTAATAGTGAGTGATAAAAATCAAGCGAGGGTAGTTTCCGAAACCCGCGCTATACGGAGGCGACGCTGAGCTCAACTAGTCTTCCCGTGACCACGGCCGTTGCAATACGGTCGAAACGTCGGGCAATAAACAAGGTATTTTACCTTAAATTATTCACGCGATTAAGACCCGTAATATATATATTTTAAAAAGGTTTAATTTTTATTGATTTCGGTAAAGTATCGTTGGCTGATCACCCTCCCGCGACGATTCAACTAATTAAATCGGGATTTAGTATTTACCTACCTATCTATATACCAGCTATGCTATGTACGTACCTACCCTATATATGGGTCCCAGGCATTCTAAATGGCGATATCGATTAGCTAGTTAATTGGAATAGTGTTCTAAATTGCCGAGAACATTATCTGTATCTATCTAACCTCATGGTTATTCATAAGGCAAACAAATATGCATGAATTTTGCTTGACTCAAATTGCATAACAAATGTTATTCTCAAAAAAAGTTTCATGAACCCTATCACGGATGTTTTTTGTTGTAATAATCACAATATTCTATTCAAGCAGCAATATAATTGGTAAAAAACATTTGTATACTGTGTGTGTGCAGCTTACAATAGTATAGTTTATGTATGTCTGTTTAAAGCAGCATCTTATTGCGACATCAATTCCTCTGTCAAGCTTTATATCAAAATCCTGCATTATAATAAATGAAGCCCGTGCCGAACAGAAAGTTTTTATGGTCAGTGTTAACAAAAACTAACATTGTTTTAAAATGATGTCACCAAACAGACCCGTATCCATGCAAATGACATCCACCATATTCTAAAAACGTCTACACATTATACTCACACATCTAGTTTGCTCAATGCTCTGTTTCGCGAGCTTTTAGCGCGGCCTAAACAATTTCCAAAAGAAAGAAAAACGCTGCGATAAATTATTTATGAATGGCCCACGGCTTTAATATACCAACCGACGTGCCAAATACATAAGAGCGCATGCTTTTATTTAGCTACTTTCTCGCTACAAAGATCTTTTTTCTTTGTGCATATTAGAGGAAGCCGTAAGAGGGTACGTGGCGAGTTTCCGAAATGACATTTCCACTCGTAAATCCCGAATAACGATGTGTGAAAACATACCTTTGTCGATGAATCGAGAGGTCGACGCAAAACGTCCTTTTAGGAGGACACAGGTGGGGCGGTAAATAAAGTTTCAGGTGTCCTAAACTGCAGCGTTTTGTGTTAGATGCAAGGTTTTTTAATACATCGAGTGCAATTTGTGGCTTTATACAGCAACAATGTTACTGAAATATCAGCAAGCCTAGCTTATATTTGTTGCTCGTGTTGGATATCAAAGCGTCAAACAATAGGTACGCAATAAAGGTAATGGTTTCCTTTGTTGAAAAAATCAATAAATAATAATAATAATATCTTAGGACAACTCACACAACGCTATCTGATACCAAACTAAGCAGAGCTTGTACTATGGCAACCAGACAACTGATAAACATACTTATATATTTCTAAATACATACATATTATAGATAAATAACACCCAGACACAGAATAAACCAACGTGCTCATCACACAAAGCTTTATCCTGGGTGGGGATCGAACCCACGACCTCTTGTGTAGCAGTCGGATACACTCCCACCACGCCACAGAGGCTGTCAAACCTTTTATTGTTGGACTTCTCGACTGTTTTATGAAATTAAATACATTGTTGAGTAATTCCCCAAAATAATATAATCACGAACGCTACTGCAAAATTGTTCAATTAACATGCAAAACACGTACTTTCCATATATTATATAGGTACCTAATAAAAAATGTTATGCGAAATTGCGAGAATTTTATTGCGATTTCGTGACTGCAACATATTATCATGTTTCCTTTGTAAATGCATTAATGTAATGATTAATTTTATTTTGAGAGTTATTTTATTTAAAATCACGGTCGATTTATCTTTTTTCTCAATATCAAAAAAAAGGTTATCACGTTTGTGTTAGTTAGTTAAAAGGGTAGGCGTGATTTTTATTTTAGTAATTTTCTTGTTTATAGCTACGTCCCTTTTGTTATAGAATCGAAAACTATACAGGTTTTAATTTAGTCGAAAAACTTCAGGGGGTAAACCCGTGTACATTATAGAATTTTATAAGCTACGGGTCTTAATCGCGTAAATATTTTATTTTAAGGCTAAATACCTTTGTTTATTTCCCGAAGTTTCGACCGTATTGCAACGGCCGTGGTCACGGGTAGACTCTACCCGTGACCACGGCCGTTGCAATACGGATTAAGACCCGTAGCTTATAAAATTCTATAATGTGTACAAATCACGAAAGTTTACGAACATATATTGTAAACCCGTGTAGTCAAGATAATTTTTTTTTCATTAGGTACTTTATACATCATTTTAATTTTTATATCGAATACCTGAATCCTGATATAATCAAATCAAATACCTGATTAAATTGATAATTAGTTTAGACAAAAAAAAAAATATTGTTTTTTTTTTACTAAATTGATATTTCCAGTTTATTTACATTATTATAGATGGTCCATAAAATCTGCTTATTTTTTTTAACAATTTTTTTATTGGCAATATTTCAGTTTAAAACGAATGTATTACCTACTGAATCTCCCCTATCAATTTGTCAACTGATTTCATAGTCGTACTTACTACAACAGGTAATAGTAAAAAAAATCTGTACTTAAATTGTATTTTGTCCGTAGGTTAGTGGCATTATCACGACAGCAACCACTGTATACGATACGATGGCGATCTCAAGTTGTAAGGGCGAACAATCGTCTGGGACCACCGACGCCTGCGCCAGCAGCTTCTGCTGCTGCGAACACCATCACAACCACACACCTTCTCTTATACTGTGTAATGTGGATAGCAGTGCTTAGACTTTATTAAAGATAAAATGGACTGTAACATAAATCTAGTCATTTAATCGGGGAGACTGTATAGCGAAATATGAAGAAATGCTAAAGATTCAATGACACTGTCAGAAACATTGGTAAACAAATAAGTTATCCCGTGTCCGTGATATATAATAAAAAATGAAAATTCTAATCTCAAAAGATTAGAATTTTCATATTTCAGCTAAGTTCTTACGTAAGTAAAGGTAAGTTTTTTTTTTCCTATTTATTTTCCTAAAATAGACAAATGTGTTTCAATATCTGACAGGATTCCAGTAAAACACTACGTCTACGAAACTGAAAAAAAAACTGTAATCGTTAGTTTACGAGTGTGGTTTTCATATACACCTTAATATTTTATTACTCTGGTAAAAAACAGTGAAAAATATGTCCCACTTGCGATTAACTAAATGGTTCCATCGAGGTGATCGCTCTATGCAGTCGTTACATACTCGTATGCGTGGGAATGTTTTTGAGATATCGCAATGCGGGTATCATTTCTCAATACCTAATCTATGAATCCCCACGCCATTTTAATTTGTTCGAGGTGTGCTCGCTCAAAGCAATAGGCTAATATAAATGATAGACATGACTGTCGAGTCTCATCAGTGTCTTTTTAAGACATGTCAAAATAGAATCCTCCGTACAAATTTGCACAATTCCTCCTCCGTACAAAGTTAAATACTTTTCGTATTTGTTTTGAAGGCTATAAATTCTTAAACACCTCAAATTTCGGACGAAACAATTTTTGCTGTATATTTTAAGACAAACTATTGCCTGATTAGTCTAAAATAAATTATTTTAACTGTAATCACCTACCCAATTACTTTGTCAAAAACACTATATTATCTCCTCGTATAAATGAGTTTTTGTTTGTGCTGTGGTTGTCGAGCTCTGTGCTGCAGCATAAAACACCAAAAGTATTGAAGCCTGAAGGCATGAAGACCAGCAGTGAAGGTTCAAGAGTTACATGATGTATAAATCATATAAAGACGTTGAAGCCGATTATATCAAATGTTAGGAAATAAAGGTTGCTTGGTTTTCAGTTCGACAAAAAGGTGAGACATACCAATTGTGTGACAGGTGTTCTTGTATGAATTAGGTGCTACATTCAGGTTATGTCTGGAATACTTATGAGTAAGTAAGGGTATTTGGTTTTTATTTCTTATCAGAAATATTGAATGAAACTGTAATTTGAATTATAAGAACGAATTACGGTAGTAACTCAATGAAAACCGACATTAGACTCGGTGATTTATGTTCGGTAAATGTAACTGCATGGAAAAGTGCTGAGGGCTGTTTGGAAAAAACAAACGCGTAAATGTCAAACGGCACGCCGAAAGTACTAACTAACGAGTGTTCACGCGTTATTTATTACTCGCCTGCGCAAGAAGGAGGGTTACATTTTAAGTTACTGTTTCTAGCAGCAGTTGTACAGTGAACCAAAGACTAGGAATTCGAATGTGTGTATGTAAATATCGAATAATACCTAAGCTTAACGAATCTTCATAAAATAGCATAGATATACACCTCCAAAGACTTTTTGGATAAGTAGGCAAGTATTGTCGCTTCGTCGAATTGATGAGTGAATATTCGTTATTTTTAATACTATAGTTCTTTTTTTATTTTATTTTGAAGCAATGACATTACAAAAGCAATAAAAATAACTAATATTCGCTGTGCATTTTTTTATTTAATTACGTGTTTAGTTTCTTTGTTTCACAATAAATAAGATAGTATTTAATGTTTATATGGCTGTTTATTAAGTAACTGTCTTACTGTCAATTATAAATCCGTAGGAAATAAAGTTGCAGTTGTTTTTATCTCTATTGTTTTGGCTGTTTAGGTATTGCTTGTGTGTAATCATAGTTATATTATATATGTGTTTATTACAAAATCTATAATGCAGTTTCGATTAAATGTAATAAAACTCGCAACACTGTTAATAATAAATTGAAAGATGACGTTTTGTAAAAAGTAATAAATGCACAAAAATATTCATATTTCTATTACAAGCAATTCGAAAAAATAACACAATATAAAATGTAATCATTCAGTCGTGGATTTTGGAGCACTTCACAGGAATTGAATTTTGAAACACACTTTTTCACAAATATAAAGGTTTGTTGAAATAGGAAAGAGAAAAAAATAGGCGCACAGAATTGTTGTTTTTTGATGTTTTCGATGGATGGGCGCTGTTTCGATGTTATAGAGGTTGAAAGCAGAAATCTAAGTTATTGTTTTGGTGTTAATTTTACTCGACTGCAAGAGAGATTTTCAATTGCGATTAATTTCTTTAGCACACACTACACCCTAAATGCCTTGACAGATTTCACCGTATAATGAGTGTCTCAATTGTGAGAATGATGAGCTATAATTACATTTTTCAGTTCTTTAATTTTAAACAGTATTAGATATATTTTGGGACTAAATCGCGTGAATTATTTAAAGAAGAGATTTTATTTACACGACGTTTCGATCAAATTACACCGCTCGTGGTCACGGGTCGACTGTTAAACAGTACTTTACTTTTAAACAGTAGTTTATTGTTTAGTAATAATTAAGTTTATTGACTTCAATATCGGAAGCTTTTTGTTAAATCCTATATTTCTCTACTAATACCACTATTCTTCCCTTACGCTAAGGTATCTTAGTGGTTTACTATGTTTCCTTATTTCACTTTGAAAATTTAATTCAAGATCAACAGTAGTCTTCAAACATACATCAGAAAAGGAAATTTGAACGGTCTCGGATCCCTCAACAACGTCAACAGGAAGTAGAAAAACCGCTGACTGTAAGAAAATTTCCGGGTCAGACGAAGCATTACTTGGTTAGGAAATTATCAATAGCCGGACGGTCTTAGAACAAAGGTAAATGACTCTGTACTTATTATACTCGACTCTGACGCTGATCCGAAAATGTACGTCCGGTATGATTCCGTCTGACTCTGAAAAATATTAAATATTATTATGTTCATCTTCATTTTATGTCGTCGATCTCTTATAATTGGCCCTAAAATTATACGTAAAGCTCCTTATACGAACTCATAAATAATAAAAAGCTCTTTCATCTCGAACCGAAGGCAAAGAAGACATATTTCTTTAGCAGTGAATCAATACAAAAAGAGCATTCGTGTGTGAGGCTCTTCTAAACGTTTATGCTACCCTTATATTTACAAAGGAACTGTTCTAAAGTTCCTTCTTGTCGTGAGTGCGTACACAAATCGTACACTTATACAGAGTCTCATCCAGATTCGGAACAAATATCTGTCGAGTCGATTCATCCATGCGTATCGCATACGATCACGTACTCAACAAGTTGCTAAACACTCGTCGACTAAAACTTGTAGCTTGTTATCGGCTTAAGTAAAGTGGGCTTTATTAACTGATATTTATTGGTTTAATATTGTTGCGGTGTTTTAATTCAATGTTCTCAAATGTTGTCATTTGCTTATAGTTTCTCTGCGTTTCAGAGTGGAAGCTTTTAAAATTCATTTTGGTCGATCAGTTAATTAGGAATCGTTTTTCGACATACCAAGTAGGCGGTTGTTTCCCGGTAAAATGTAGTAATAGTTTTTTTTTTAACTTACCCTGTTAATGTTAACAGAATGTGTGATTAAACTGTAAGTACCATATGGTGTAAAGATTGCATTTCCTGTGGAATATCAGATAGTTTTTTTTATTCTAATTACCAATTTTAATTCAAAATCCATTTGCATTAATATGAATTTGAACAAACATTTCAATTAATAAACAATTGAGTGCTTAAAAATATTAGGATGCTTAGATTGTGTTAAAACTATGTAGAGTACATGACGATCCTAGGATTTAACCACACCTTTCTGTTATACGTTGTTCGACAAATATTTAAATTCCTAGAACTGGAATACTTTTTACATAAATCTTTAAGAAATTATTCGTCGCTTCTGGAAATGTGCCCGGTGGAAACACGGCCAGAACAATTTGAGTGGATGTCGTACGCATATGGCTAATTTTCCAAGATTTATACTTTTATTCTACTCTCGCCCTCGTATTCTTAAACGATACTTTACTTTGAGTCGTGCTTAAAATTTTTGTCGTTACTTAAAATGACAGTTACATAAATAATATAGATTTCTGCATTCAACACTTTAAGAATATTGGCTAAAATAGCCCAAGTTGCTTTAATACCTTACACTGCTACAGATGGAAGATAGAAATACAAACATATTTGACCACTTGTAAGAGTCACGTGTGTATTCTACGGCTTTATTCACATCTAGTAATACTCAATCATGTAACAATGTTACTTTTTGGGGAAAAAATCTAACAAATTAACCTTAGAATGGAAGAGAGTGTTACTGGATGGGAAAAAACTTGCATCGTGTCACAGTGTTATTAGTTGGGATTTTTTTTCTCAACGAGTAACACTGTTGCAGGTTTTAGGGTTACTGAATGCAACTAAACATAATTTCAAAACTATTTTGTATCCTATCTGCGTCACATATTATCGGTCACCTAAAATTACTAAAACAACTAATAATTTACACGAGTATGGTATCAGCTTTATGAATATTTTCCATACGTTGGCATTCATAGCTTTGTGTAAAATTTAAATTATCACTTATGTAATTAGATAATAACTTAGATTAGATGTAAATAGTTTAGGCAAAATTAGCTTTATCAAAAATATTTACGAACATTGTTGATAAAGCCAAAATTGTCTTTCTAGATTAAATAAAAAAAACGCTAACTTTAATAGGTAGATGATTCTATAAATAATGAATAATGTTTGTTACACTGAAATAGATAAAATGAATGCAATCCGTGTATTATTTTTTCACCCTACCCTACCGCTACCAATGAAGGCCATTCGCAAATAAATGCAGAAATTTTACTAAATCTATGGAGACCATTGATATTTTTTTTGCGAAAGATCGTTTGGAAACGACCTCTTGTAGGCCTTAGAATTCGCCACGGAATTAATGTATCTTGTCTAAGCCCCTTGGTATATAACTTCAATGTGATAATAGTCGGAGGCGGTCATAAAACAAGACTATTAATTGTTTTTACTAAGGCTACAAAAGCACTATCAATTTACCTCTGCCTCATTTTAAATAAAGTAAAGATACCCTCCAAAACGATTAGTACCGTGAATGTTGCCAGTAATCATCTTTTGGTTTGATAGTGCAATCTATCTCCACCACCTGTGTACAGAGAGGCCAAGAGAACTTTCAAGTACAAAATGAAAGACATGAATATTACTGACCTCTAGGACTAGTTCCTGGAAGTCAGTAATAAGCTGGACAGGCTACCGCCAACAGACACAAGATTAAGGCTGGTTTTCCTCCCACGCTGATCGTCGACGCAGAGGCACACTCAGAGTCACTCATAAACGTTACATTTAATTGTATTTAGCGCCAGTTAGTCAGCGGCGACGATCAGTGTGCGAGGAAAACGAGTCTAACATTTGATTTTGACATTCGTATGATCATTTGACAAACTTAAATGTAAGTCTATGTGTAAAGGTGGTGGTTTGTGTCGGTGTATCGCGACAGACACAAGAGACCGCGACAAGCGACCGAGACGGAAGACTGCAACAAGTGTCTCAGTCTCTTCTGCTTGGTGGGTCGAGACTGAGACCGCAAGCAAAGCTACTATTCTTACAATTACTATGCGCGAGACACTACTTATCCAGGGTAGCGACCGTCTTGCAGTCTCCTGTCTCGCGTCTCTGTCTTTTGTCTCGGTCTCGCTCTCAAACTGACTCTCATACAAAATCAAATAGTCAAATAATAGTCTCGGTTTTTCGTCGTTGTTCTTCCGTTGCTGTCGCCTGTCTCTGTCGCGGCGCCAACCGCCACTATTAGAAGGATAACACTCAGGATAACAGCAACGGTCATTGACTTGTAAAAATGGCGGCAAACTGACATGTCGCTATCTTTACAGTTCCGCGTTTAACGTGTAAAAGAGTGACAGACAGATGCGACGGACAGCGGAGTCTTAGTAATAGAATCCCGTTTTTACCCTTTAGATATGGAACCCTAAAAACCATACCGCAGCTGAGTAGATACGGCTTCATTTATTTCCTGGGCTAGAATTTCTCGATATTTGGAGAACACGAATCCACGCATTCTGAGCAGAGCTATCACCATGGTATGATAATTAAAAACTAAACTAAAAACTTCCAGCAAATACATTGTCTTAATGCCATAGGCAATCTCTACCAGTCAACCTTTGGGTGGTAAAGAGATGTGTAGCAGGTAGCAGGTGCATATTGTTTAGTTAATTTATGTTTCTTTATTAAAAAAAATAAGATATATATATACACCGTGAATTTGTAGTCGTTTTGAAGCCGCAAAATTTTGAACTCCATATCAATAACTTAGTCTATAAAAAATGTAAGTTTAGGAAAATATTAACCTTTTTTTTTCCACCTTTCACCTTTGGTGTTTTCCACCACCCAAAAGTGCACCCACGCGCCGCTTTAGGCAACTTAAGGTTAATTTTTAAAAAAATGTTAATATTTTATCAAACTGATATTTTATATGGACTAGATTAATGATACGGAGTTCAAAATTTTCGGCTCCAAAACGACTACAAAATCACGGTGTATATATATATATATATATCTTATTTTTTTTTAAATATATATTTATCTATATATATTTACCCTCGCAACTTCGTCCGCGTCAAATTTGCCCGTTTTTGTAAATAAAAGTTTATAATTAACAAATAAAAAATAGGGGTTGATCGTAGATGGTTGAAAATTCGGGGTTGTATGTATTTTCTAATATTGTATCATAAAAAAAAAACAAAAAAAAAATACTACCCTTACCATTTAGGGGGATGATAAATTGATGTTGTCC
This sequence comes from Herminia tarsipennalis, assembly GCA_945859575.2. Taxonomy (NCBI): domain Eukaryota; kingdom Metazoa; phylum Arthropoda; class Insecta; order Lepidoptera; family Erebidae; genus Herminia; species Herminia tarsipennalis. The sequence goes on along the minus strand of OX243836.2, from coordinate 11,829,457 downwards.
GATTCTCAGACCTGCCCAATATGCACACAAAATTTCAACTACAAACACCGCGACACGAGAATTTTAAATATTAGATATAAATGTAGTGTAACAAATACATACCATAAAAAACAATATATACTGAAAATAATAATATATACCTATCTGCTTACTTATAAGAAGGTTGAAGGATTACTCTGCTTAATCCGCTAAGTACCCTTCTGACCCACCGCACTACCAAATTACACTATGTTCCGGCGATGGTATCATATATATAACAGATATATCAGATATATCAAACAGGTAAGATTAAAAGTCATAATGTTGTAGAATATAATATGCCCTGAAGAGACCTTCTCAGAAATTCCGAACTTAATTTGTACAACAAACGTATTCGGAAGCCGACCTTTTGCGAATCTGGTTTACTCGTTTTTAGGTTATTACGTGGGCTGTATTACAGCCCACGTAATAACCTAAAAACTACGCCCTGGCTTTATACAGGATGAATTGTAATATACTAAAAACCCCCCGCTCGTGGCTTCTTTACGTAGCACCAGCAAATAACTTTGGAATATCAGTTTTCAAAATGTAACCACAAACTTTTACCCTTAACCACCCATCACCTACTTTTGTCACACAACCACTTACCTCACGTTTGTGAGACCCCGGAGTAAAATTATTATTTACGTGATAATGTCTTATTATTCGATGACCTATGAATGACGTACGAAAAAGTGTACAAAAAAAAGTTACTTTATTTATTGGTTGCTAAGCAAAAGCGAATGGCGATTACAGCGACATGACATGCAATTGGAACTAACGTTATTCATTGGTCATTATTTATTGCTAGGCAAGCAACGCGAATGGCGATATGTCATCAATGTTTTCTTATGACGTTATCACGTAAAATTATCGTCGATAAGCCGACTTTTTTTTGTCAGGTTTAGGGCATGAGTTTCACAATAATTAACGATCTTACTCCAGTAACGTAGTAAGTAGGTAGTTAAGGGATAAAATATTAATCATTTTTCAAAACTGATATTACTTAGTTAGTTGGTGTAATACAATGACTAGTGGCTTCATTGTATTACACCAACTAACTAAGTAATATCGGGAGGTTATTAATAGGTATATTATACATCCTGTATATAGAAGTTTAATATGAAATCTTTGCATGAATGGTACGAGCGTAACACGCGATGCCAGCTCTCCCATTGATCTATTGGGCATCGGATTTTCATGCAAATATAAAATAGGGCTGTTACTACGCTGTGTGATATTCTAACTATACATAACTATAATGATAAAGTTAATGTGTAGAGAATTAGGATTACTTGCCTTTACCAGTATTTCTCAAATTGTTGTTAGGGATATAAAAGGTACACTTCCCTATACAAAACTGAGAAAACAATACACAAGCTAATACATAAATTCACACGAAATCAATGTGCAATCCAATCTACTTTCGCATTATATACACGAGACGTCTACCAGAAACTTGTGCCAAGACCTGATTAGAGGCGCTTTTTTGCATTTGATTCCCAGCCAGTAGAGTTAACAAAATCATAGAAGCAAACAGTGAACCGAAGCTTTATCAGTTCGAACGTTCTTCAGTTTAAACTTTCCATTTGAAATGTTCCTCTGCCTTTCTTCCAAGTCCTCGCCTTTGAGGTTTCTAAGGCGGAAACTTCTTTTTAAGATAGGTTCCCAACTAGTACTTTTATTTTTCTCTTCGCTTGCTATTACGAGTACAAGTGTTTGGTACGTGTTTCTCCTTTGTATTGCCAGTATTGCTCGTGTTCACATGACGATAAGTTTTGTTATTTATAACAGCATTATTGCTGTTACGATGTAAATGTACCTACTTGTTCTTAGTTATTTCTTCTTTCGTTTTACAGAAAATGTATCAATGAATATATGATAAGTTAAAATCATTTGTAGTTTTAAAATAAATTTCAAATAACAGCAAAACTGTTTTTTGAATACAATATTAATACTGGCCGAGTACCTACGCCTTAAAATGTCCGAAATTTTGATCAGCATGTCGATAGAGTCGAAAGCGATCCGGAGGAATTTTATTTTATCTAGATACTAATCATTTATACATATATATATATATATATATATATATATATATATATATATATATAAAGTATAAGTATAAGTGGAAGCACCAGGGTGGCTGTATGAGCTATTAGTGGCTCAACATTCGAATTAACATTATGGTAATCCAATAACACTTTGTACACACGACTATTAAAATAGCGACGTCTATCGGAAGACGCGTTGTCGCTACGACCGCTCCATTATGACTGCCGAATTAGACTCACTGCCCCACTAACTAATATTATATTTAATAATTGTCTATACATTGAGTGGTATCAAATAATTTTACGTCAGCCGAGCTAACAAGTTAGTAACGTACCCCTAAGCATACTGAGAGCAAAGCGTAACTGCATATATGTATAACGTAGAGATTAATTCATCAGTTGAAATCCAAATATTAAATTCCAAATTAAATAGCCGTCAGTGAGGGTAATATTTTACGAATCTTTATTTAAAACGTATCTCGCAGTTAATTAATCTTTGTTAAAAACTTAATTATGGCAGGAACGAACGGCAGTGGACACCCCGACGCGAGGACAATACCACTCTTTGTTATTGTTTACAAAAGAGCTTTCACCAACTTTTACAGTAGCTGTAAGTGTTATTTAGACGACAAAGTGTAATTTGATAACAGAAATAAACTAATTAGCGCATCTCTAATGAATGGTCGTTAAAAGTTTTACGGACTTTACTTATTTCAAAGGTGTCATAAACAAAAAATTGGTTTGAAGATTTTTATGCATCTAGAGCATAAAATATTAATTTGAGGAAAATTTTAACACCACTGATCTTCTTGATTAATAACAGTAGTAACTTACGGCACCACTAATTATGAAAGAATTTTAAAGTATTGACGATGATTAAACAATTGCGTTACAGATTTGACAGTTATGCTTTGACTAACCCTTCAAAAACCCGAAAGAAATAATCAATATTTGCTCACTAGTTCTGTTCGCTTCAACAAAGTATTGTTTATTTTGTTACTAACTGAAGCATGCGTACCTACTGCCCGTCTCGTCACCTTCAAGAAATAAAATGGGACGAAGGTTCGGGACAGTGGATACCGTTATGTTTTTTTCAACTTTTCACAAACTTGGATTTCATATAATAAGAATCGTGAGAATGATACAATAGGGACAGACTTAGGTACCTGTTATTATTTTTTGTTAGAATTTTCTATTTATTAATTTTTTTTAAATATCGTCTTAAAGCAGAGCGCTATTTAAAACCAAAAGCCCTATTCAAGTTCACGACACGGTCGCGACTTTGGCAAGATAGTGACAACTTCATGATGCCATTCGAAATGCATAAGATTCGGTCTAATCTAAACAAATAAACAAATCCAGCAAATAATGATCATTATGTACATACCACATCATTTTAACAGACAAGTGACATGGGCGTGATGGCAAGCAGAACAACGATTTAAAGTGTCGTGCTATTCAAAAAAGCAATATGACGTAGCCATCATCGTAGCGATTATTCTGTCAGCGTATCGTTGCGACTCGTGACAAAATCGCCACGTATCCGTAACGGTATCCGCCGTAGAGCGATTTTAAATGTCACAACATTAAGCGCAGGTCACATCGCCAGCTAGCCAGTGAGCGAGCTGGAGGGCGAAGTAAGGTGAGGGAAACTATACAAACTAAGCGAAACTATAAGCGGGAGAGATGGAGGACGGGTGCGCCACGCGAATGTTCTTTGGTTCACACTGCGACGTATAGAGCTTTGCTAACGAGGTGAACGAATAGGTTCGCTGGAATCGTCGGATATTTTGTTCGCATCGATTGAATCGCTGACGTAGAAGATGCCAGGCGAGCAGGGGCCAGTCGTGGGCAGACGGGGGCAGTCTTAAAATTCACTGCGTGATTTAAAAGAAATTGACTCACTAACAAAAAATTAAATCACTGCGTGGACAACGAGTTTCAGTCCAAAAATAGAAGCCACTGCACGAGCGAGGGCAGCAGTGCAATTTTAAAATTCCCTGCACAAACGAGGAGCCTGCAGACCGCAACGTAAACGTAGAAATCACTGCGTTAGCTCGCACAGCGTGAACTTAGGAATCTATGAGAAAACTTTGACGAATGTACACGAACGGGCGACACAGGGGAAATCCATCCGTCAAACTGCCGGTGGCGTGCAACTTTAACCACTGCTCAAATGGGCAGCACAAAAGGTATCAGACTCACAATCGTGAGCTCGCGGGTTCGAATGCTACCCATTATACTACTGACGTGAACCCACTCCTAACACAAGCTTTTGATCTTAGCTGGATGGGTTAGATTGCTAGTAACGTGAGACTCAGTCCTCTCACATAGCTAGTATTCTAAAAAAATAAAAAACAGACAGAGAAACTAGCTTTGAGAGCCCTGTTGCAACCGAGGTACCTACGCGGGGACAATCAAGTAAAATATTTCGTATGTTTAAAAAAATCGCATTAATAGTCGGTGCCCTGCCATACCTTGCCCCCTCCCCCCTTAGAACCGTCAACCGTATCCACCTAGCAATTGCGCAATGTCGTCGAAGTTCACCCCCTTCGCTAGCGCAGAAAACTTTTTCTAAAACTTCCACTCACGCAGTAGATTTTTAAGGGGGAGCAAATTTTTCAGACAGTTAGAAAATATATACATAAACTGCGGGACTTACGTATAAATTTTATCAGCAACGTTTAGTTTGTACTAAGGCATTCGGGTTCGGGGGGGGGGCAGCTACCCCCCTTGGGTACGCGCATGCCTTGGTCCTTAGGGCTATCCGTAATTATGCTCCCAAAGCTCCAATTACATGATTTTAACGAACCCCACACAGCTACATCCAAATTCAACTAAATTTATATCTGTTTAATTGTTATTTTAGAAAGTCCGGAGCAAAGACGAACGATATTCTACCCTCAGCAATCTTAAATAAAACTTGCAAATTGCACGCGGAAAAGAGTTGAGGTTAGGGGAATGAATATCTGCCGAGCCCGCATGTAGTTTAAATTGCGTTTCCTTTGAGTGGGGCACAAAGATGGCGGCTGGATGCGAGAACTTCATCTACCGGAAGACTTTGCTAACGGCCTTTTTCAGGGAACACAACTTTAGGATTGCCGCAGTGCTAGCGAATCAAAAGCTGCTAAGTTAGCAGCCAACTCAGATTCCATCTTTTCTTCAACTTCATATCTTACTTCACATTAACTTGTTTAAGTTTTACAATAAATCTACAAGTTCGTATTATAAATTTTCACATGCATAGTTTCCTGTACTGCGGTAATATTTAATAAAGAACGTTTTAATTTATTTAGTGTTTTAACGCTATTATGTATGTGTTTAAATGCATAAATATTGAAGAAATATTGCTACATCTTCATCATTTGTCTGATTTTGGTCGATCAAGTATAGCAACAACACTCAATCGAATATCAGATACGAGATGTTTCGAATACAAGGTTCTTATTCACGTTATGTTTCCGTGTCAGTGGCAAGCCCGTGCAAACTGTCAAAATCTTGTCATTAAGGTAAATAGAGAACTGCGCTTAGAAATGCTTCAACGCGCATTCGCGCATGCGCCAGTTCGCACGGGCTTGTCACGGACACAGATTAAAAATCGTGAACAAGGACCCTGCTAAGTCAATCAGTCGATCAAATTGTAACAGTTCAAGTTCGAACGAACTTTTAAGGGTTGCTGGAAAAAGTGTCGCCACCGCCGTAAGAAACCTTGATACTTTACATAGGATCAGTTACCAAAAAAAAACTTTGTTCTTTGTACTATAACGTAGTAAGGTTAGCATTTTTATTTCAAAAACTCATAAAAGTAACAGAATACAAAAAAATATAACTGACTAGCTGTCCCGCGCAACTTCGTCTGCGTAAATTTTCCGTTTTCGCAACATTTCTCATTGCTGCTCCGCTCCTATTGGTCGCAGCGTGATGTTATATAGCCTAAAGCCTTCCTCTATAAATATTTTTTCAAATCGAACCCGTAGTTCCTGAGATTAGCGCGTTTAAACAAACAAACCAACAAACAAACTCTTCCGCTTTATAATATTAGTATAGATTTCAAAATTCAATAAAAGGCAATTAAAAAGGATAAATTACGAGTACTATAGAACAACAAACAAATAATAAACCAACCACCAACTTCAAAGTGTAATATTTTTTGTAAACAATTATTTCTCAGTTTTTAGTGGTTGGTTTGTAATTCCTCTAAGTTACAAAAGCCTAATGTGAGTTGCTGAAATTCTTTTACAAAATATTGTTTTTTCCAATGCAGGGCCGTTAGTTGTTAAGGAGTTCACATGATACCCGACTATCAGCTCTATTAGGTACATGGCGTAATAGTAGTACGACGAGCATAAAGTGCTACGCAATACCATATTGAAGTATTGAATCGCAAACTGTGAAATATTGAATAGTTCCGCTGGTCATCTGTAGTCTTCATCATCAGTTCCACTTCACCAATTGATACTTTTTAAGAGTAAATACACGAATCACTATGAAATATATCTAAATCACTATAGGTGTGCATTTAATATTTATTATTAATATCAGAAGAGTTTTCTCGATTTCTTTAGGATCCCTTTATCAGATCCTGATTCGATGACAATGGAAACTTGGAAGTATACCCTGTGATATACAAAAATATTTTTTCCTATCGGTCCAGCCTTTTCCTAATCGGGTAAAAACGCAAAAAAAATACAAATATTAATACTTTTTTAAAGTTGGTTGAAAAGATCTCCCATAGACAAAGTAAATTTTACAAACCCTCTTCTTTTTTACTGACTGTGGGAAAGTTGAATGTACTGTCTTTTTATTTGCTTTTTCAATCTTTGTCTTTAATTAGTTTACTTAGATAACATGTGAACAACTCACTGGATATTTCTTTATTGACGTGGGTCAATGATGCAGTATGTACCTACTCTAATAATCTGGATTTACATCAGCGGTCTTGATTGATGGCTAATTTACAAACTTTATCCATTTGGATGACCATTTATACAGTGTGTAAAACTTATTGTCTTTTCCGAAAGGGGATATAGGAATGCCATTAATAATAGATACTAAAAAATCTTTAAAACTGTTACCGTGAAAACGACACTATTTAGTGGTTTTTGATAATTTTCCAACTAATATGTAAAACATATTGATAAATTCGGAGAAAGTTTTGGTTGTACCCGCCTAACCCTTCTTAATAAATCTTCAAACGTGGGTTTTTCATTGGCTAAGTCACGATAACATCAAAGTCAGAACGAATTTACGTACAGCCTGTTACTAATTTATGCTTGTTTATGCACCTATCTGTAAAGTATTTAAAACAAAAGTAAATTAGACTATTTTCTGTACTTTTCATAACAAGATATTTCTTAATAGACCTCAGTGACGAGGGCAAAGTTACACGTTATTTTGTTTGGAGTTAGAATTAGAGTCCGTCTTCAGTTTAAGCCTCGCTAATGAAGCAAAGAAATTTGCAAGTGTGACACTAAGTTCATTTGGCTGATTAATTAACTTGTTCTTACAAGAAAAGACGCAACACCTTTTTGTGTATTTGCAATGTCTTCGTTTTTGTTCAAACTACTTGCTAACAAGCTGTCTATAGCACCTGAGAGCAAGAGATAATGCTATTCAGGGTGGAATCTAATTTTTTAAAAGAAAGTATTTACAATTTACAACTGTAACTCTGTTCGCGGGGATAACGCAATTGACTATTATTTATTGTATTAACGGTGATAATGGTAACAGATGTATCTACACTTTACTAAGTTATTGCTCATTTATCTTTTTACTAGATTTCCGGCGCAACTTCGTATGCGTAAATTTTCCCCGTTTTTGTAACATTTTTCATTGCAGCTCCGCTCCTGTTGGTGGTAGCGTTTTGTTATATAACTTATAGCCTTCAACGATAAATGGGCTATCCAACAGTAAAATATTTTTTGAATTCGTACCAGTAGTTCCTGAGATTATCGCGTTCAAAGAAACAAACCAACTCTTCAGTCTTATAATGCACTGTATTCCTTAACACAGGTTACATAAATAACCTAGCTAGGAATACAGCACCTCACCCAACATGTTATTGTAGTCTTTGTACACCCTAATACTGTAATAATATGATTGTAATTAAATTGTACCTACTACAATGTTTATTATGATAAATAAAGAATTATTATTATTATAATATACGTATAAATAAGTAAGTTGGTATGTAGGTACGTACCTACTCTACCCAGCTGTGGATACTATATATTTGTCTATCTATTAATCCCAAGCAAAATATATCATGTTATTGCCTTCTGGTTTTTTAAAATATCTTACAAGTACCTACAATAAAAAGTCCTTACATAAATAACCTCTTAACACCGAGGTACCGATAAGCGCCTTTAATACAACGTTTCGAGCAAAAATAAAAACATAGATAAGAAAATTTAAAATTCGAATACAAAGGCTTGCTAAAGTATAAAGTTTTGATTTATTAACGGCCAGTTTTAAACTTTTGTGCCAACACTATGTACCGTACAGATTTTAGTTCATATTTGGCACGAAACCTGGTTGGTTCCAAGACTAAATTGATTTAGGTATTTACCTACTTATTCGTGTCGGACTCTATAAGCAATCTGCTTGTGTGTGGTCATACGGAAACATTCCCTAGATTGTATTACGGTATAATTGACTGTAACTGGCAGACACCGTGATTCAATAAGTGGAATAGTTCCTACCAAATTATGGTGTCTATCTGTTGCGAAATTTGGTAATATTGAAATTGTCTTGCTATTTTTTTTTATTAACTTATGATAAATCATGATTCTATATGAGTTCGCAAGGTAAAGCGAGAGATAACAACAATCACACTAATATTATAAAGGTGAAAGTTTGTATGTGAGTGTGTATGTTTGTTACTTCTTCACGTCTAAAGGGCTGGAGCGATTTTAATAAAATTTGGTATGGAGTAGGCTGACACCCTGGATTAACACATAGGCTAATAAACCGCGGGTAGCACCGCGGGCCACAGAGGTAATTGTTTTTATGGTTTAGGCTTTAAAACGACTTTCGTACTATATTAATAGAATAATTGCATTTTTGAAAGATGGAATTTTTTTAAGTCCAGACCCAGGAATGGAACCCGAGACTTCAGTATGCCAAACCTAGGCCGGCATTGAAGCACCTATCTGGACTATATTACTAGACCTCATTTTTTTCAATCCTTTTATGATCGCGAGTTGGACCCTCGCATGCGCCATCTAGCTGGTAGTTAAAGAGCTATCACGGCTTTTGTTATTGCTTCGTTACAGAGAGCAATTTTAACAAATTATGATATGATGATGATATGACATAGTAATTTTTATAGGCGTTTTTTGCCAATTACTTTATTAATACAATAAGAGAGCATTTTTAACAAAAAAAATCTATCTTTCGAAAATACAATTCTGTTAGGTAGAAAAATGTTTTCATTTCAGTCCTGATGTTTGTTCTACGGCTATTCTTATTCTAAGGCTACTCGGCTCTGATTTACTCAGGAAACTTAGGAAACAGGCTGTGTGTTCTGAGAGGCTGACGGAGCGATGTATAAATTCAAATAAGGCATTAAAGCATTTATAAGAATAAGTGAACCCATAAAGTATCAGCTAAAACGGTTTAAATTAAAGCAATATTTCTAACTACTAGCTCATAAAACCGTAAAAAGGAGATAAAACAAAATATCCATTAAAGTTCAATTTCTAGAATCTAAAAAGTGATCAAATCAGACGATGCACAGCAAAACACAGATCGTTGATAAAACGGGCACGACTGAAATGAAATAGGTTACCCGATCGTATTCCTCTGGACTAAAATCACAGCGGGGTCCCCAAAACTACGGAGATGTTGGAAGTAATAAGAATAATAAAATGGCTTTATATTACCGCTCGTAAACTTACGGCACAAGAATGAAATTAGATGAAGTAAAAGACTACAAAAACACCATTCTTGTATAACCAAAGTAATAAACGTTTTTGGGACATGAACTTACATTTGTCAGTATTTCGTCTTGTGGATTAAAATTGTGAAGTAAACTTCAGAATTTAAGTCCATGAAACAATGTCCTGAAACAATGGCATCAAATAGTAGGAGATAAATCTTCGAAACTTTGATGTCATTGTTTCTTAATTTTTAAACGAAAACGAAAGCGGTAGCCTAATGCCTAAGGCAAAGGACTCGCAATCGTGAGGTCACAGGTTTTGAATCCTACTCATGAAGCTATTAAGCTTAATGGGACCCATAATCCTACATTGCTAGTTATCTTTAAAACTAGGTAATAGATACGGCATGGGCGAGGGTTGAACCCGCCTACCTCGAAATTGCAAAAAGGTTGGTGTACAGAATCAGTGTTTTGTACAACCAAACCCCTCCCCTCCTCCCGAACCCGAAGAAAACCTCACACGAAAAATGATCCTGTGTACGCTCATGACAAGCGGTTATTAGAAAGCTTTTAACCTTAACTACATTTCACAAAAATCGGTTTAGCCGTGTTAACGATAATCAACTCTGTGTCATGGTGATTTAATGTTTAATTTCGGATTCCTTGTAACATAAACCGAGAATAATACTATCTACTTCAGTTTAATGTCAACCACGTAAATACTAAATGTATATAATTAGCCCGTTTCGGTAATGTATTAACTTTAAGTGAGCAGCTTATCACAAAAGTAAAGAACCAGTTTCCCATTGACTTTCATATCCATACACCACAACACTCATAGATATATTTCCTAGGTAGGTATAATCACAAACACGTATATAATAATATAATATAATATAATATAATATAATATAATATAATATAATATAATATAATATAATATAATATAATATAATATAATATAATATAATATAATATAATATAATATAATATAATATAATATAATATAATATAATATAATATAATATAATATAATATAATATAATATAATATAATATAATATAATATAATATAATATAATATAATATAATATAATATAATATAATATAATATAATATAATATAATATAATATAATATAATATAATATAATATAATATAATATAATATAATATAATATAATATAATATAATATAATATAATATAATATAATATAATATAATATAATATAATATAATATAATATAATATAATATAATATAATATAATATAATATAATATAATATAATATAATATAATATAATATAATATAATATAATATAATATAATATAATATAATATAATATAATATAATATAATATAATATAATATAATATAATATAATATAATATAATATAATATAATATAATATAATATAATATAGTATAATATAATATAATATAGTATATTATATTATATTTATACTTATCTTATGTCAATAAAGTATAATATAATATCTTGGGACAACTCACACAAAGCTATCTGATCCCAAACTAAGCAGAGCTTGTACAATGGAAACCAGACAACTGATAAACATACTTATATTCTAAATACATACATATTATAGATAAATAACACCCAGATACAGAACAAACCATCGTGCTCATCACACAATGGTTTATCCTTGGTGGGGATCGAACCCACGACCTCTTGCGTAGCAGTTGGATACACTCCCACCGCACCACAGAGGTAGTCTATATACACATGCAGTGTTAATAAATTTTTTGATAGTTTTGATTATTAAAACTTCACTAAACCATATGACAGCTATGGGCCCTACCGATTCTAAGGCCCTTAATAAAACAAATATTATTATTATCGTTCTTCTTCTTCTCCTTCTTTAGCTCTGTTTCGCCCACCGTTGGGCATATGTGTCTTCAATAGATTTCCACTCAGCACGGACTAATCCAATATAATTACTCACTTTAAACTTAAGTCACTTCGTTTCGACTAGCTTTTTTTTTAATCTTTATATAATTTAGGAACTTTTGAACAATACATTCATTCCAGTTCCATCTTAACCTAATCTATCTCGACTAGTATTTAAAGCAAAAAATGGTTCTCTGTAAAGTTGGTTTGCGGACGATAATTTTACGTGATAATGTCATATGAAAACATTGACGATATTGTAATAAATAACCATGCCTGAGACAGGCATGGTTTTTTTTAGGATTCCGTAGCCAAAATGGCAAAAAACGGAACCTTTATAGTTTCGTCATGTCCATCTGTCTGTCTTTCTGTCTGTCCGTCCGTATGTCATAGGCATTTTACTCAAAGACTACTAAATGAATCTTGATGAAATTTGCTGAAAAGGTGTCCTGTAGTAGCCGCTACTTAGTTTGATAGCTACATAATAATAATAAATTTGTTTAGGGGGGTACTCCATTCATGAAACAGAAGTTAAATTTTTTTTTTTACAGGTCTTTCAAAACCATTTTAAGGTTTCCACAAACTTTTATAATTAAGTGAATATTTTTGGAATTTAACCCTTAACTTTTGAACCGTGTGACCAAAAAATATAGAAAAAATCACAAAGGTAATAATAAATACTTAATAAATACTTTAAACTAAAATAAGATCTGATATACCGTAATTGAGTTATTGCCAATAAACTGCGTTTCTCAACAAAAAAGCGTAAGTGCCATGAACATACGGTCTTCTGCTGATGCAATTGTTTGAAGTTGCCGAACCCTCTTGCCCGGTTTTTTTTTCCTAATTGTATCGCATGTCGCTGCAATCGCCAAAACATTGATGACATTGTATTAATTTTATTACAATGTCATCGGTGTGGTGAATCAAGCCTGTGACAGCTTTAGACTGACTCAGTGTCAGAGTGGTCATCGATTTATAAGAGGTTATCACGTCAAAAATTGTTAGGTAAAGATTTGAAGGAATAGAACGTTTATGTAATGGTCCGTTTGGTGTTAAATATGGTTAGTTTGCTTTGGTACCAAAGCAATTTCTACGTGCAATGAGCCGAGATAAACGACCCTTGGGCTAGCGACACGCATCTGGCCGCAGAACCTGCACCGACAAATGTATAATACAGAGTTACTCCACGTATACTTTAACTGTATTTTATCATTTATTTGTGTACCTGTATTTAAAAGCGTACACTGACTGCCTCGGTGGCGTGGTGGGAGAGTGTGCGACTGCTGCGTAAGAGGTCGTGGGTTCGATTCCCACACGGGACAGCACTTTGTGTGATCTACAAATTGTTGTTCAGAGTCTGCGTGTACTTTGTGCCTGTGAATTGAATGTTTGTAAAGTCCCCCGCGATATAGGATTTCTTTGAAACCTAATGCGGGAATTGTCTTTAAAAAAAATGGTTGCCTGTAAAGTCGGTTTACGACGATGATTTTACGTGATGACGTCATATGAAAACATTAATGATATTGTAATTATAGTATGACCATTAGTGCTGTGCACTCCCTGAGGTATGCGCGCGGTGAGACGGGGGGGTTAGAATCGGCTGCTGCGCTGTCAGTGCGCCGTCAACGCTTGTGACGGCAGGTAGTGTTATTTGTATCGGACTGTCTATGTCAGACGCACACGAGATAAATATTCAAAGATGGGTCGTGCGTTATCTCGTGATATGAAGACTGTCATTTTTAAGGTGGCTGAATATTTTAAGAAAAGAAAAGCAGACAAAGAAAGCTTTGAATTTAAAAATGACGTGAATATTGCTAAAATCGTTGCGGAGGCTACGGGATACAGCAAAAGAACCGTACATAATGTGATTTCTGCGGGCTATTTATCAATTGAAAATTCAAGCCAATTAAAATTTCAATCGCCAAAAAAACCAAAAGTTCTAAAGAAAAAACACGTTGTGGATGATTTTGACCTTGGAGTTATCAGAAGAAAAATTCATCAGTTTTACGAAGTTGAAAAAAAAATACCAAGTGTCCGTAAGTTACTATCAAGTTTGAGACAGGATGGCATATTGAATTGTGGACGGGAATATTTAAGACAGCTTTTACACAAAATGGGCTACCGTTACAAAAAATGCAAATCAAAGAGACATCTCCTTATAGAGCAGCCTAATATTACAGTGTGGCGGAAAAAATATCTTACACAAATCAGAAATTACAGAACGGAAAACCGAAACATATATTTTCTTGATGAAACATACATCAACGCCAGTCACCATGCCAGCAAATGTTGGCAATCATCGTCAGAACCCGGTATTCATGCTGATATTGGGAAAGGACGGCGACTAGTAATACTCCACGCTGGGTGTCGAAATGGCTTAGTGGATGATACATTGACTATATTCAAATCCGATGCTAGAACCGGTGACTATCATGGAGATATGAGCGGACCTACTTTTTATAAGTGGGTAGATGAAAAGTTAAAAGATAAGTTGCTGCCGAATTCTGTGGTTGTAATGGACAACGCGTCTTACCACAGCGTTCAGATTGAGAAGAAACCAACTATATCAAGCCTCAAAAGTGAAATGCAGAACTGGTTGCTACGCCATAATGTAGAATTTTCAGGAACCATGTCAAAGGCTCAACTGCTACTTCTTATCAAAAATACACAAAAAGAACCCGTGTATAGAATTGACGAACTCCTGAAAGCCAGTGGACACACTGTTCTGCGTTTACCTCCGTACCATCCAGATTTAAATCCAATCGAGTTGGTCTGGGCTGATATTAAAAACAACATAGCCCAAAACTATATTAATTCTTCTCTAGACGAAAAGATAATCTTATTGGATAAATTGTTTTCGGAATTCACGGCGGAAAAATGGCAGAAATGCGACGATCATGTCCAGAAAAATGAAAATGATTACTGGAGTCGCGATAGTAGGTTCGATAATGTTATCGATTCATTCATAATAAATTTGCAAGACTCTGATTCAAGTTCCGGTGGCGAAGAGGAAGATGAAGATGATGACGAAATGGAAGATGAAGTTGAAACAGAATCTATGTCAGAATAACTTTCGTTAGAATATATAATTGTTTGTAAATATAAAAAATGTTTAATAAAACAAGTCCTGTTGTGAATTATAACTTTCAATTCTTATTTATCACCTGCATATTTTTAATAAAATATGAGTATATTTGGGTTACATTTTAATCAACAAAGTAAGTATATATTACAGATAGATAGCCTCCGACCAACGCAACGTCCCGCCACAAGTCTTGCCTTAGAAATGCAAACTGATATCGTAAGATCTGTCCGACATGTATCGACCTCATGTGAACTCATGCACTTTTTTCTTCGCCCCCCACCTCGCCGTGCATACCTCAGGGAGTGCACAGCACTAATGGCCACACTATAACAACTATGCGCGTTAGTTTTTTTTTATTAAAGTAAAAACTTCTTTAGCGGCGTTGTGCACTTTTTTGGTATGGGTAAAAAATGTTAAACTAGCGTCAGGATCACGTGACCCTGATCGAAAATTTATAAGAGAGAGGGAGAGCAATGAAAAACTGCTACATTATCATCAGAATACGAAGGTAAATTTCGCCACCATCTACAATGTTATTATAGCTTAGATGGAAAATCGGGCGGTCCAGAAACCAGAAGACGCTCGAGTTCGAGTAACTATTATTTCTCTTGACCGTGTGCACAACAAACCTGCCGAATCAAACTGAATTCGTTGGCGTATCATTAATTTCGTTATTGTTTGATGAGCAAAAATCACATTAGAGCAAGTTCCCATTAGGAAAAGACAGAAAGTTCTCTGTACTCTTTGACTTGTCAATCAATACTAATATTTAAATGTGAATGTAAGTTTGTTTGTTACGCTTTCACGCGAAAACTACTTAACCGATCATCATGAAACTTTGTACACATATTCTCGGAGGTATTAGAAGTAACATAGGATTATAAAAAAAGGGGGGAAAATTTACGCAAATGAAGTTGCGCGGGACAGCTAATTATAATATAAAAAAATAATCCATAATTCCCTTGGTTACGAGATAACTAGAGATAGACTTAATCGATTTCTTTTTAGGAAAAAGATAACTAGCAATGTGGGACCCACAGGTCCCACATTACTAGAGATCCTGTTAAACCCTCCAGCTAAGCTCAACGGCTTGTGTTAGGAGTGGGGTCTCGTCTATAGTTTAATGGGTAAGATTCAAACACGCGACCTCACCATTGCGAGTCCGTTGCCTTATCCACTAGGCTACTGCAGCTTTTAGTTTTCTAATACTCTGTAGAAGGTTCTTACGTAAATGACGAAAAAATTACGGGTACGGGGGGGGGGGTGTACGAAGTTCGCCGGAACAGCTAGTTTGTCATAAATATTGACAAGTTGTGTACGAAAAAGTTTATAAAATATGCGGTTTTAAACTTGACTGCCTCTGTGGTGCGGTGGGAGTGTATCCGACTGCTACGCAAGAGGTCGTGGGTTCGATTCCCACACGGGACACCACTTTGTGTAATCCACAAATTGTTGTTCCGAAACTGGGTGTACTTTGTGTCCGTGACTTGTATGTTTGTAAAGTCCCCCGAGACACAGGGCGAGTACCCTACTGCGGGAGTCGTCTTTAAAAAAATAGGAATAAATAAAACGCCCGCCGTCTGCCCGACGCCTTATGTCGCGACTAACCTAATACAGACAAATGCGGTTAAATTCGTATTAGTATGCAAAACGGCTACAAGCTTCAGTTAGTTATGAAAATTTAATATGTACTGGACCTTTAAGTTAATAAATAAGTTTAAATTTTACTTTAAACTCATTGAAATAAAATGTTTTAATATCTAAAGCATTAATCGAAGCGACAGTGGCGGTGCCTATTGGTTAGGGCATTGGACTAGTAATTTATATGTCGCGGGTTCAAATCCTACCCATTATACTACTGACGTGAACCGTCTCCTAACACAAGCAATAAGCTTAGCTGGAGGGTCAACAAGATTGAAATGTGCAACCCACATTGCTAGATAACTTATATAAAAAAAATCAAGTACCGCCATACACCGTCAGTCTTAAAAGAGACTAGGTAATCAATTACGCAGATGATACTACAATATGTAGGTAACTCGATAAGCTTTCACACAGAACTAGACAAGATATTAACAATACTAATTTAATTTTCTTTCGAAATACTCTCCTTTTTTGCTGTTACTACCGTTTGTCGGCGACCACTTATATGTATGGTCATCTTCGAGGTATTTTTTACCCCTTTTAAATTCACTGAATCCTCTAAAAGCTGTTTCTTGAGATGGGGTAGACTCCCGTAACGCTGATTGTAATCATTGAAATAAAATTTCAAAAACTAAATTTAAAATCATTAAATATCATAGCACGCAAATGTTCGCGATTAAGCTGCATCGTTGCAAAGAAAAACGCGGGAACTGCCGTAGAAAAATGACGGGAACGTCACTATTTTTTTTTAAACCAGCAATCAGGCCACTTGTGTTCTATTTTTAAATAAATTTGCTTTTCAAAAATATTATAATACAGATGCGTTCCATTTTTAAATTTCGAGCATTCAAACCTTATCGAGGGACCTACGTACAAGTACACAAGCGCGGGCGCAAGTACCAGTACACTCTCTATTCACTAACTCTCAAAGCCAAATTGGACTGATGATCCCTCTCGTCGCTTCCGATACGACCGGAAAAAGGTTATTCCAGATAATGATTTTTGTGATATTTTCAGAAAAAGGGCTTATTTTTTAACCTTGCACTGATAATCTTGCTTAAGGGTATCAGTGCCAGATATACTTTAAATTTGTCATATTTTTGTAAGAAGTAGTTATAATATACAATAATCATTTTTGAAAGATAGAAAAAATTTATGTCCAGATCCAAAAATCGAACCCGAGGCTACCGTATGCCAAACCGGGGACGGAACCGAACCATTTAACTGGGACTATGTGACTATGAACCTCAAATTCTTTTATCCTTCCAGGACGCGAGTCAGGCCCTCGCTTGCGTCATTTAGCCGACAGTTTGAGAACTATTACGACCTTTGTAATTACTTCGTTACGGAGAGAATTTTTAAAAAATTATGATGTCGTAGGCCGAATATTACAGATCTACACTAATATTATAAAGAGGAAAGATTTGTATTTTTGTATGTAACGAATAAACTTAAAAAGTACTGGACCAATTTTAATAATTCCTTTTTTGTTGGATAGCCCATTTATCGAGGAAGGCTATAGGCTATATAACATTGCGCTACGACTAATAGGAGCGGAGCAGCGACGAGAAATGTTGCAAAAACGGGGAAAATTTACGCATACGAAGTTGCGCAGGACAGCTAGTAATAAATAAAATGAGAAAGTCCAAAATATTTATAGAATTTAATAAAGCATTTCAAACACTATTGCAATAAGCGACATATTGTATACTAGCTTTCGCCCGTGACTCTTTCCTCGTGTATTTAAGCTATCGCGATAAAAACTATGACCCGGGACTCTGACTAACTCAATATCGAATTTCATCCAAATCGGTTCAGCGGTTAAAGCGTGAAAACGTATCAAACAGTTATAGGTACAGAGTTTCTTTCACATTTGTAAAAAAACTAGCTGTCCCGCGTAACTTCGTCTTCGTAAATTTTCCCCTTTTTTGCAATATTTGTCATTGCTGTTCCGCTTATATTGGTTGTAGCATGATGTTTTATAACCTATAGCCTTCCTCGATAATGGACTATTCAACTGAAAAGTGGAAATAATTTTTCAATTCAGATCAGTAGTTCCTGAGATTACCGCGTTCCAACAAACAAACAAACAAAAAACTCTTTAGCTTTATAATATTAGTATAGATAGTTTGAATATTCGAAATAGCGATAATACTTGGTAATTATTTTCTATTTTATACTACTCGTAATAACTACAGTTATTTATTATATTTATAATTAACACAACATTTTGTAATACGAATTTTAAGCATGAGTTGATTAATTGGGAATCAAATTTTCTCGTGTAAAGTAATACTGCTAGGTCTGCTTCATATTAATAATGTAAAGATTTTATATTTCTGTAATGATATTGAGAACATTAATACAAAAGTAATAAATATATTAAACGGAATATTTCACTTTACGCAAAATTTCATTAAACATTTCATCAGTTTGTTTTTTATTTTGTTGTTTATTGTGATACAATACCAAATATTGCTGTGCCGAAAAACTCTACTTTTTAAAAAAAATTCTATTAACCATAAGTTCCATTTTACCTTTCTATGATAAATGAGTATAAATGAGTGTTAGAGATTCATGCATTCATGGTAATCACATCACACTAATATTAAAAAGGCAAAAGTTTGTGAGTATATGAGTGTGTATGTTTGTTACTTCTTCACGCTTAAACGGCTGAAGCGATTTTAATAAAATTCGGTATGGAGTTAGCTGACGCCCTGGATTAACACATAGGCTAATAAACCGCGGGTAACACCGCAGGGCACAGCTAATATTCTATTAACCATAAGTTCCCTCTTACCTTTCTATGATAAATGAGTATAAATGAGGTTCCAATGCTTTCATGGCAATAGATTAAAATGTTTAGGTAACTCTGTCTGTCTGTCTTTTACATTTTCACGCGTACCAATTAAGATGGAATTTGGTTTAGCCATTGTTTGGCCTCTGTTATTTACTTATTTATTTTCTTTGCCCAACCCTCTTCACAGTTTGGCTGTGATCAGGTCTCCTTATACGTATGCGCCGGAGAATGTTGTTCTGACTTGTCTCTATGGTCAGTTTTTTTTTTAATCTCTTTCTGCAAATTGAGCATAAGGTGGAGTGCGGTCTTCTTCTTCCCCGTGCGGTCATTTAGAGACCTGGGGATATTTAGAGAGTTTTATCAGGATGGTCGTCTTCACGACTGAGAATATGGTCGTGCCAAGGAAGTCGGCATTCCTTAACCTTTTCGGCAATCGGTACAACCTTGTAAAACCCCTTTATATCATCATTTTGCACCGCCTCTGTGGTGTGATGGCGGTGTGTCCAACTGCTACGCAAGAGGTCGTGGGTTCGATTCCCACACGGGATACCACTTTGTGTGATACTACGAATTGTTGTTCTGAGTCTAGGTGTAAAATGGGTCCGTGACTTGTATGTTTGTCAAGTCCCCCGCGACACAGGGCTTGTACCCTACTGCGGGAGAAGTCTTTTAAAAAAAAAAAAAACTTTGTCCAGTCGGCTCACACCTCTCACCCATCTGAGCATTTTCATTTTGAGCTCAAAATAATCTACAAAATCTTTTTCATGACTGTACTTTGTGTGTTGCAAACAATAATATACTCATTCCCAATCCTTAAAGGGCCCTTACCAATTTTGTGTAGGTAAGTTCGTGAAAGTGATGGGTAGCACGCGGGGGAATAAAGAATTTCCTTGTATCCAACACAAGACCAATTCTAATCTCGTGTTCCTACGAGCGCAATTAATTTCGTGAACTCAGATACACCGATTTATCATTCGCTGCCTTTTTGTTCAAAGTTTACAAACGAAGCTTGAGATGAAGGAAATACCGTTTACTCTCGTACTACTAGAGTAACTTTCAACAATAGTTTCGCTAGATTATACAAACTCTACTGATATTTAATTTACTCAATCGTTACATAAATGCGCTACAATCGCTAGCTAAACGTATTTAAACATTTAAGCAATTTAGCACACTGATAACACCTGTATTCCGAATTAATTTGAAAAAATAACAGGCAACGTTATGTTATTGAACAAAAGCCAATTATTTTGAAATGTTCTCAATTTATACAGAGTGATTTTAAAATGGGTATGGATGGATAAATTTGAAACTATAATTAATAATGAAATAGAAGTCCCGTGTGTTACCGATTTTGGTGAAAACTAAATCATTACTGTCTGTCAATTGATAGTACTAAATATGATGTTGCAAATCGTTCACATAAAATGTACCCTTAAGACTGTACTCTGACCAAATAACCTTGAGCTTTCGTTCCCTCTTCGCCGCACTGTAGGAAATGCACTCAGTTTTTGGACTAAAATCTTTATAAAATAAACAGAAATGAGAAAAAGTTATTGATGAATTTAATAAAAGCCGGGCAAGAGCATATCGGACCATGCTCAGTGTAGGGTTCCGCAGCCTTGAATAATTGCATCAGCAGAAGAACGTATGTTAATGGCACTTACGACCTTTAAACTCTCACTCACTTTTGAATAACTCAATGATCCGATATTATTCGAAATAATTTTAATTTATAGTATTTATTAAGCGCTATGTTTGTCAATTTTTCCATGTTTTTTGGTCACACGGTTCAAAAGTTACGGGGGGGGGGGGGGGGGGGTGGACACACACGATTTATGCAACTTTAAAACACTAAAACATTTGAAAGACCTGTCGAATGATGTGTCACATGTTGATATTTGCTGCCAATAAATATAGTGATTTTTATTATTTAGCTATCAAACTAAGTAGCGGCTACTAGATGACACCTTTTCACCAAATTTCATCAAGATTCAATAAGTAGTCTTTGAGTAAAATGCCTTTGACATACGGACGGACGGACAGACAGGCAGACGGACAGACGGACATGACCAAACTATAAGGGTTCCGTTTTTGCCATTTTGGCTACGGAACCTTAAACACATTATGCTAGATTTTTTTTTATGGTTGGTATTACATATCTATACTAATATTATAAAGCTGAAGAGTTTGTTTGAACGCGATAATCTCAGGAACTACTAAATACTGTTGGATAGCCCATTTATTGGGGAAGGCTAAAGGCTATATAGCTTCTACCAATAGGAGCGGAGCAGCAATGAAAAATGTTGCAAAAACGGCGAAAATTTACGCATACGAAGTTACGCGGGTCAGCTAGTTAGATATATTTCGGGACTTAATCGCGTGAATTATTTAAAGGTACGAACCTTTTATTTACCTGACGTTTTTTACGCATACGAAGTTGCGCGGGACAGCTAGTCTATACTAATATTATAAAGCTGAAGCGTTTGTGTGGTTGTTTGAACGCGGTAATCTCAGGAACTATCGGTCCGAATTGAATAATTCTTTTACAGTACAAAAACAAATCTATACGATGTCTCTTAGTTCGGCGTGTCTATTGACAGCCTCTTCTAACAATTTCCATTGCTGCCTATCTTGAATGACCCTTCTCCAGTTTGTTCCTAAGGTCAATTTCAGCTCGTCATCCTACCTTGTATGCTATCGCACAATTAAAAACACCGAACCTAAAATTAAATTTACTTATTTATTATGACGTACGTATCCACTAAGAACGAATCTTTAAAATTATATCCTTAGATTAAGCGGGGGATCAAAATCACAGGCGAAGTCTTAAAGAAATGCTAGTTAACTAGTAACACAAAGTTACATGGTATGTTAGATCAACAAACAGCTTTCACATATAGTTGAGAGCATCTTATATCGCATGAAATAATACGGGCTTTTAGGTATTTGAAAATTTGAAACAAAAGATATTTCTATAAAGCAAATGTCAACTTGTCAAGACAAGTAATAATTTGAAGCAGTGAATCAGGAAATCATTATTGAAGACGGTACTTCGCTTGACGGCACTACAGGATTTGTCGCAATATAGATTTTAATGAGTTGCGTAGTAACCATAGATAATAGCTATTATAACGTTTGGGCACCTACGAAATAATCATAAAAACAATATTAAAAGCGGCGGTAGCTTAATGGCTTAATTGCATCGGTCTCGCAATCGTGAGGTCGCGGGTTCGAATCCTACCCATTATACTACCGACGTGAACCCACTCCTAACACAAGCCTTTGAGCTTAGCTGGAGGGGTTAATGAGATTGCTAGTAATGTGGGAATCAATCCCACATTGCTAGTTATCTTTTTTTTATAAAAAAAAAAAAAAAAACTATATTACTATTATAAAGCTGAAGCGTTTGTGTGTTTGCTTGAACGCGGTAATCTCAGAAACTACTGGTTCGAATTGAAAAATTACTTTTTTGTTGGGTAGCCCATTTATCGAGGAAGGCTATAGGCTATATAACATCACGCTACGACCTATAGGAGCGGAGCAACAATGAACAATGTTGCAAAAACGTGGAAAATTGACGCATACGAAGTTGCGCGGGACAGTTAGTTTAAATATAAAAGTAACTCTGTCTGTCTGTTACGTTTTCACACATAAACCGCTGAACCGATTTAGATGAAATTTAGTATGAAAATAGATTGAGACCTGAGAAAGAATAAAGGATCGAAGAGGATAACCGACATCCACGCAGGCGGAACCATAGGCGAAAGTTAGTATTTTATATAGTGCAAAAATCCAAATCGTTTGTTTAAAACAGTCAGCTGACTTCAAAAAACCGCTTAAAACCGCGCAAGAAGGCCGCTTTTAGGCGCCACAATGTTTGTTTTATTTTTTTTAAATAAATGACAATAAACATACTGCGACATAAATAAACATGTAATTTAAAAAGACCTTTCGTCCATTTTACATAAACACATGTAAATAGACTTCGGGTTTGTGGGTACGTGTTGCGAAGTGAAAACATTAAACAACTCCGTTACCGAAAAGGCTTGATATTGATGCGGTACAATGAAAGAAAAATAGTTTACAATTTGTTACTGCTGACACGTGTCTGGTCCCTGGGCGTTGTGAGGATAGAGTTGTTGTGTAATTCGATTGTTCTCTGTACATTTTGTTACGTATTGTTTCATTGTTACGGCACATAGTTGGGAAAAGATCATTCTTATATGGACTTGTCTAGAAAAGTCTTCTTATTTCTTTATGAAATAGATTTTTAAGGTAACCCTTAATACAAAAATCAACAGTAAAAGATTGACAGAACAATCACCCTTACTTAAAAAAAATGATTATGTGTACAGACGGTTTACGGATGATAATTTTACGTGATAAAGTCATAAGAAAACATTGATGACATTGTAATAAACAACCATGCTAGTGACAGCTTTAGTTCCAATTGTATCGCATGTCGCTGCAATCGCCATTCGCTGATAGGCTGATACTTAAGCCTGTCAGCAGACGGAACGTGACCGTAGACAGTAGTATCGGCCTATTAGCAGACGGAACTTGACCTTCGACAGAATAGCCTATCAGCAGGCGGAACGTGAGAATTTTTCATGAATGCCTGTCATCGATTAATAAGACGTTATCACGTCAAAAAAGACTTGTAGCAAAGATTACTAGTGACAGATACTCTCACCAACTTAAGTGGTAGGCACCTCCAAACTTCTGATATTCCGCTTCCACGAAGGGAAACTTGGACATGTGTATTGCCTCCACACGAGACATCCTGAGGATTTTGTCATGTCATGTCATGTTGAGGACATTGCTTGCGTGATTTTCATGGTGTTATGGTTGCAGCACCTTACTGGTATAACTATATTGTAGAAATTGGCATTTAAAAAAAGAAGCCTTGAGTTTTTATTGCCAAGTTCTTTTCTCACGGCTTTACTCTTGCGAACTTGGCATGAAATGTAGAACCAATAATTTCTGTTCCAAATTTTGTCTGATAAGCGTTGCATTTGTAACCTAAGTGAATAATAAAAGCGGTGGTTGCTTACGCTTGGCTAAGGCATCGGACTCGCAATCGTGAGGTCTCGGGTTCGAATCCTACCCATTATACTACCAACGTGAACCCACTCCTAATACAAGCCATTGAGCTTAGCTGGAGGGGTTAACAGGATTGCTAGTACTGTGGTGTGGGACCTACAATCCCACATTTCTAATTATCTTTTTAAAAAAATAAGTACTAAAACTTTGACAATTCGGAGGCTATTGATATTTTTTCTTACTGTCCAAATCTATGGTTGTGATACTAGATGATGTTTGGCTTTGTCATTGAGTAGCAGCCCCCTTAAAGAGTCAGTCAGATGAGTATTATTATTATTTAACGGATATTAGAATCGTGTCCTACTTGTGAT
This sequence comes from Herminia tarsipennalis, assembly GCA_945859575.2. Classification (NCBI taxonomy): domain Eukaryota; kingdom Metazoa; phylum Arthropoda; class Insecta; order Lepidoptera; family Erebidae; genus Herminia; species Herminia tarsipennalis. The sequence continues at coordinate 11,804,655 of OX243836.2, read as the reverse complement.
TTCGTCATTTCGATTCAAAGTTTACTCATTTATCCCTTACTCGTCAAAGTGACAATTATCGTTCGCATCACGTTTTTCAATTTCGATTTATTTCATTGTTTGAATAGCAATGCTTACAGTAAAATCTGACATCGGACGCTCTATCCGGTTTTGATGACACAATACGAAACAATTGGAGGGCAAATGTCAATAGCGTAGGATATTAATTTTCCATCTGCAAACCGTGTCGTAAATATGACACATTACAAATACAATAAATGCATTTTTGAAATAACAATAACAAAAGCCGCGATAGTTCTTTAACTACCGACTAGATGTCGCTGCGAAGGCCTAAATTTCGCGAGCAACAAGAGATAGAAAAATTCGAAATCTAATAACATAGTCCAGATAGGTGGTTCGCTTCTGGCCCCGGTTTGGCTACGGAAGTCTCGGGTTCGATTCCTGAGTCTGGATTTCAAATTTTTCTATCTTTCAAAAATGCACTTATTGTATTTGTAAAGTTATTGGCAAGAAATGCCTATAAAAATTACTTCATTACAAATTTTACGTTATTTGTGGTTCATATACCTTTTTGTGATTGCGAACCCGCTCACCAAGGATCCACCAATTACCCCCAGGATCTATAATAAGTAGGTTCTACTAAGGAGACCCGTGCTCAGCAGTGGAACATCATATGGGCTGATATAATAATAATAATATAATAATATCTTGGGACAACTCACACAACGCTATCCGATCCCAAACTAAGCAGAGCTTGTACTATGGAAACCAGACAACTAATAAACATACTTATATATTTCTAAATACATACATATTATAGATAAATAACACCCAGGCACAGAATAAACCATCGTGTTCATCACACAAAGTTTTATCCTGGGTGGGGATCGAACCCACGACCTCTTGCGTAGCAGTCGGACACATTCCCACCGCGCCACAGATTAATCACACTAGTTTTGCTCGGGTTAAGTTTATTAAAACCTCTAGAGCTTGAGTTGTCAATTTTTCTTATCCTTAAATCCCCATCACGAAAAAAACAGCTCTCTAAGTCCAGTTAGGCTCAACGTTGATAAGTGAATATATGAGTCAGACTTACATTTTTTTTATGAAATTATTAATTCGCACTGATAAAAGATATCGTGAAGGCAGAAAAATGAAACAGGTATTGCAACTAGCTGACCCGCGCAACTTCGTTTACGTAAATTTTCCCCGCTTTTGCAACATTTCTCATTGCAACTCCGCTCCTATTGGTCGTAGCGTAATGTTATATAGCCTATAGCCTTCCTCGATAAATGGGCTATCCAACAGTGGAAACATTTTCCTTTTCCTGAAAAAAAAAAAATTGTTCCTGAGATTACCGCGTTCAAACAAACAAACTCTTCAGCTTTATAATATTAGTATAGATAACCAACATTCACGCGGGTGAAGCTGCAGTAAAGACTTGTGTTCAGTAAAAATGAAATCAGACATTACGCAAATATTTTACTCTAAGGTTAGGCACCTAAAATATGTTATAGGGTTATAATGAATTCGTAGAAATACTATATTAAAATCATACATTTATCTAACGAACTTCAGATATTAAACTTAAACATAAAACTTAATTAATACAGATATAACATCAGTATTAATTAAGTAGCAATTATACTCATTTAAATATTTCGCAGACAGATTTTCGCTAATTTGAATCAACATTACTTACTCCGTAAAATAAATAATGTATCATCGTAGCCTCTACCTAGTGAAGATGGGTAACTTCACTATTGCTAAAAATATGTTAAAATAAACAAAAATATTGAACAGTAACTTTTTTTTTAGATATACCTCTTTTCCCTAGAAGCACAGAAATAATCCTGAGCTAACAGAGCTATAGTAAGACCCAATTCAATAAACATTCCAGGCTTTAATGAAGGCAGAAGCGCATTTTCTACAGAACCATCTTAGTAGATGACAAGTAATCCAATTACGAGTGCAAGGGACCAGACATATGATTGCATTGATACGTAAAGGACGAACGCTTCGAGACCGTTTCCAATATCTTTAGCTCCCCCTACTATCTGAACCTTGTTTCAGATAGCATCAAATGAAGGATATGAATTAAAGTGTTTGTTGAAACAGCAGAGGACTCAGTTTATAGCTATCGATTGTACCAGTATACAAAACAAAATATTTACAGAGTTCACAGAGTATGTATGAAAGAATACGTACATACCTACGCACTGCTGTACGAAAATAGACAATTCTATAAGGAAAATAACTTATTGACGTCATGGAAAAAGTAAAACATATAACTAAGTACTAATACCTTATAGGAAAATATGTATGTTGTGATTTAAATAGGTACTGTAATGACTTATGGCCGGTCTCATTATTCTATCTATCGATGGTTTTGTCTACTAATGATAGAATTTTGACATATTTCGAATGCTGCTTAAGTCAAATGTAAACCTCTAGTAGCCAAATCCATAGATAGATAGATTATTGAGACCGGCCGTTAGTCAAGCAATAAAATAACCATAAAAAATTACACTTCCGTTAAAGATAAGAGCAACAAAATAATAGTTGGGACCAGACGGGTCTCATCAGCGCGCTAAACGACAAAGGACTCTGATCCTTCTTCCCTTTTGTCTGACACCTAGAACGAGCAAAAAATTGTTCACTCAGTTCTCTCGTATTACACTGACGCCGTACGGAACGTAGCTTCAAATCTCTGGAGAATACGGGCAATTACGAACATTCTGATTTTATCTGGTTTCTCCAACGTACCTACATGTATTACATTTAATCCTTGGAGAACAAATTCTTTATCTGATAAATTAGCCTGATGAAAACAACGGAGAAAACATTTTGCTCTAAAAATACTTCAACCGTGTTTTTTGTTTATAAAGGATCGTTTCACCTTAGGTCGGATGACCAATTTGTCGGCCTGATAATTATTGATCCAAATTATTGGTACGATATTTTTTCCTTTGGAAACATTTATAAATGAAGCTTTCGGGGATATCGGTGCGCTTATGTTGTCATCCTGTTTCTTAACGGTTGATTGGCGACCAAATCCATCATACATTATCCTTTGACCCGTAAACTTGTATTCCGGGAAGGTGACAATGTTCGATTATGTGTTGTATACCTACATCCTTTCATTTCCTTGTGCGTCATTGTGGGTAATTTTGACCTCACAGCTATCACCATCACTTTGTTAATTAGATTATCACTTAGCGCTCTAGGGCATGGTACGATAATATTCCTCCAATATAAAATGTTTACATGCGGAAAGTTCCGAAATTATGAAAAGCAGGCGGTAAATGTATTAAATATGTCTCCACGTAGCATCTATAAATCTAACAGTCTTACCAGCTCCAGCTAAAGTGGTCGGGCGACATCCTCCCATTTACCATGACTTATGGACACAGGGCGTAACGTTTTTGTCAAACCATATGCCACAGACTTCATCTCGATCTTCGCAACATCTATCTATTCTGAACGTCGCTTGTGAAAAACTACGTCTCCAAATCTCTAATAAATTTTCATTAAGTACAGATATGTTTTCTGGAAATAGAAAACGTCAAATTTTTAAGTTTTGTTTTTGTAACTGCAAAATAAGGAAATAATGGAATACTTATTTGAGAATTGGATTTTATTTTAAATTCGGTTGCATTTATTGATGTTTGTGGACTACTTGCGCTCCTATTATACATCGACGTAATTATTATGACGACGTATCCTCAGGTTTATGTCCTACGCTATTATTAAATGCCTACTTATAATAAAATTAAGTAACTAGTGAGCTAATTAAGTAGATATTTACCTAATTTCCTTTTAATATAAATGTGTTTAGGTATGTATTTTCAGAGAGACGATGATTTTTTATAGGTTACGCGTAATAGGTATTAAGCGCAACCCATCCATTCATTTATTTTATGTAGTACCTACTTTAAAAAGTTTATTGTTCATCTTTATAGAATGTTTACACTATGAATAGTCAACACGTGACCACGGCCGTTGCAATACGGTCGAAACGTGGGGCAATAAACAAAAGTATTTAGCCTTAAAATACAATATTTACGCGATTAGGACCCGTAGCTTATAAAATTCTATAATGTGTACAAATCGCGAAAGTTTACGAACATAAATGAATAGTTTTATTATCACAGCATTTAATTTTGTTGGTTAAACTAATATTAAGGTTCAAAGACTATCTCAAACGATTCACTTATTATTTGAAGCGTGTTGTTAAACTTACTATACCTACGCATTCATTTAAAATTTAAATTGAATAATGGTTTACATCCGTTTCACAGAAATTAATTAATTACGCAAGAATGTAATACAGTATAAAAGTAGTTACTTACTATCTATACTAATATTATAAATGTGAAAGTAACTCTGTCTGTCTGTCTGTCTGTTACGGTTTCACGCTCAAACAGCTAAACCGATTTAGATGAAAACTAATATTATTAATGTGAAAGTAACTCTGTCTGTCTATCCATCTGTCTGTTACGCTTTCATGCTCAAACAGCTAAACCGATTTAGATGAAATTTGGTATGGAGATAGTTTCAGTCCCGGGGATCAATTTTTATCGCGATAACCAACATCCACGTGGGCAGAGCCGTAGGCGAAAAATAGTATAATCTAAATCTACTGTGTATAAACTGTATTGGAGGGTACGCCTGCGTGGCGCCGCCGTGAGAGTGAATTCCATGAGTTCGTTATGGGACACCACTATGTATACTGAATCTAGATCTAAATCTAGATCTACACTAAGTGGTATTCTTTGTATTTGTATTTTGATTATGAACTAGTATTAGTTGACATATCTATACTAATATTATAAGGCTAAAGAGTTTGTTTGTTTGTTTGTTTGAACGCGATAATCTCAGGAAGTACTAGTTTGATTTGAACAATTATTTTACTGTTGGAGAGTCTATTTACCGAGGAAGGCTATAGGCTATATAACATCACGCAATGCCCAAAAGGAGCGGAGCTATTGATCGTAGCGTGATGTTATATAGCCTATAGCCTTCCTCTATAAATGGACTACCCAACAAAAAAAGCATTTTTCAATTCGGACCAGTAGTTCCTGAGATTACCGCGTTCAAACAAACTCTTCAGCTTTATAATATTAGTACATAAAGATAAAAAAAATGCCAACAACGTATTCAGCGTCTTTAAAGACCTTTCACGTTGGTTCACCACGACAGTAGATAAGTATTGTTTTTAAACTTTCGCGATTTTTATACATATTAGATATATTTCGGAACTTCATCGCGTGAATTATTTAAAGGTACTTTTTATTTACCCGACGTTTCGATCGAAAGTAGGAGTAATTAAGTACACAAGAGTAAATAATGGCAAAGAAAATCACACTTTTGTTATCTACACATTCTAGGCTGGAATATATACTTACTAACAATCTTTTACCTAGCAACCCTACCGTTGATATATTATGAGTGGTTCGCGCGCCGTTAGCTCTTCACCAATTGTCGCAAGACGACAACCGCAGATAGATTGTACAACTTATATTGTTGGTTGCCTACACAACCGTCACATGTAACGTTACCAACGCATTACGTTGCTAAATAACGGGAATAAATTCAACGACATCTTCATAAATAGTTCGGGTTATTACGTTCACTGATGCGACGTCTATGTGCGTCGTCATACGACGATAGTGTTTGTTTTGAGTTATTAAAGGCGTTATTCCATTACGCAAATCTTGTTTGCAAGTATGACGTCACATTTGCGTACTAGTTACTTGCATTGGAAACTTGTTTATACTATCAAGAACAAAACACTATTGATTTCAATCTTTTGTACAAGTCCGAATAACCCTTACAAGTTGTAACTTGTATACAAGTAACTTGCCTATTGGAATAGCGTCTTATGTTCATATTCTATAGGTACATACATTTTATAAAAATGTAGAGTTGTGTGTCGTTAAAATATAAATTACTAGCTTTCGCCCGCGGCTCCGTCCGCGTGGATGTCGGGAACCGCTAGATGGCGTTGAAGAAGCTAGATTTTAAGATTTTTTGACAAACAATTTTTTAATTTTTCGTTAATTTTTTTTTTTTCTTAATAAAAAGTATCCTATGTTACTTCTAATACCTCCAAGAATATGTGTACAAAGTTATTTATTTTCTTAATAAAAAGTATCCTATGTTACTTCTAATACCTCCAAGAATATGTGTACAAAGTTTCATGATGATCGGTTGAGTAGTTTTCGTGTGAAAGCGTAACAAACAAACTTACATTCAAATTGATATATTAGTAGGTATTGAAGCCTATGAACAAAAGAAGTACCTAGGTATGATTTTGAACATTAGTTTCTATGCTAATTAAACTAACTAGTTAAAGCTAATTAGAGCAGTACCGTACAGAATACGAATTGCGCATAGACTACACAATACACAACTTTATAATGAGCTAACAAATTCAAACTGAAATCCAAAATTCTTTATTCACCTAGAAAGCAATGCGACTTGCGATAACTTGTTGACAGGATATTAATTGGGTGAATGTTATGGATCTCTGTCAGTTACTTTTAACGCTTGAGCTGCTGAACCAATTTAGATGAAATTTTATATGGAGGTAGTTTGAGTCCCAGGAAAGGAAATAGGATAGTTTTTATCGCGATAACCGACATATACGCGGGCAAAGCTGCGGGTGAAAAATAGTCTAATAAAACGTGTACATATTACATCTATATAAATCATTTTGGCTATAATCTTTACTAATATTATAAAGCTAAAGAGTTTATTTGTTTGTCTGTTTGTTTGAACGCGGTAATCTTAGAAACTTAGATTATCACGTTCAAACAAACAAAGCATCAATGTCCTTTTCCGGCACTTATACCATCTCTAAATTTCATCTAAATTAGTTCAGAGGTTTATGCGTGAAAAGGTAACAGACAGACAGAGTTACTAGATGACCCGCGCAACTTTGTCTGTGTCAATTTTTTCCGTTTTTGCAACTTTTTTCATTGCTGCTCCGCTGCTATTTGTCGTAGCGTGATGTTATATGGCCTAAAGCCTTCCTTGATAAATAGGCTACCCAACAGTAAAATATTTTTTCAATACGAACCAATAATTCCTGAAATTATCACATTCAAACAAACAAACAAACTCTCCAGCTTTATAATATTAGTATAGAAGTATAGATTAATATAAATACATTAGTCTGAATTTCAATACAATAGTCCTTCACAGAAAGAATTAATATTAATAAACAAATTTAAGTACTGACACATTTAAATTCCATTTTAACACAAGTAGAAATGAATATTCATATTGAAGCTGCTTTGAGAGGCTATTGTGAAATGGAATCGATACTCATCGCCTTTATCCGGTCCTCATAATATTTAACTCTTGTTTTCCTTGTTGAGACTGATCGATAGCCTGAGTTTAATTATAATACACTGGAATGGACCGGACGCCTCGCAGTTTCACCCGCGTAGTTCCCGTTCCCGTAGGAAAACAGGAATATAAATAGCCTATGTCACCCGGGGTTAGTGTAGCTTCACAACGATGAAAGATTTTTTGAAATCCGTCCAGTAGTTTCGGAGCCTATTTAATACAAACAAACAATCAAATCTTTTCTCTTTATAATATTAGTATAGATATAGACTAGCTGACCCGCGCAACTACGTATGCCTCAATTTTCCCCGTTTTTGCAACATTTTTCATTGCTGCTCCGCTCCTATTAGTCGTAGCGTGATTTTATATAACCTATAGCCTTCCTCGATAAATGGGCTATCCAACAGTGAAAGAATTTTCCAATTCGGACCAGGAGTTCTAGTAGTGTAGTAGGTCGACATGACAATCAGGATTTGAGGTAAGACGGGGAATGTCAGGACGGTACGTCTACCGTCCCGTTTTATCTCATATTCCCCTAAAAGAATTAAATCTGAATTGAATATCGTCATCAATAATGTATTAAGCAATACTAGTAGGTACCTATCCAATATTATGAAAAGGTTTAAGTTATCTAAGAAATGTATAGTTCTTGAATTTCACGCTTTATAATTTTTTAGCCCGCTGACGTTTCAAAATAACATAAAAAGTTTCAAAATTAATAAATCTGAAATATTTTAAAGTATATATCTATCTACATCGCTATTATGTAAGGATATATATAGCTATACAGGATATATTAATGGATATAACTGTATATATATAGGATTTTGTGTCTAAGGAATAAAATAAAAACAAATTAAACAATGATCACAGTTAGCACAGTAACATAACCTAAAACTTCTATATATAAATAGAACTAGCTTTCGTCCGCGGCTCCGCCCGCGTGGATGTCGGTTATCGCGATAAAAACTTTCCTATGTCCTTCCCCGGGACTCAAACTATCTTCATACCAAATTTCATCTAAATCGGTTAAGCTGTTTGAGCGTGAAAGCGTAACAGACAGACAGAGTTACTTTCACATTTATAATATTAAGTATGGATAACAGAAAGTAAAATTCATCTTGCCTTATCATAATAAAATTATGTTTATAGGTCAAAAGTTTATGGAATAGTACATTTACCTCCTAGAAACACATAATGATCTCAAATCATAACAAAGACTAACGAGCTTACGATAGAAGGCGCTTTATTGAAACGTGACCAATCTCCTTATTTGCCAAATATACCTTATTACTAACAAACAGTAGATATTATATCTGGCGAATATTTTGTCTTCTTCTATTCTATTTTGTAAATAGAATGTAAAACAAAGACAAAACATTTTATTCTTCAATTGTGAAGTTATTAACTGATTATGAATAAAGAAGTACCCAAGTGGTTTGCATTGGTACCTACATAAAGGTAAAAGTAGTAGAGCCGTAGTCTTTGTAAACAAGAAAATTAAACAGGATTAAGCTGCTTTATATTTACGAGCAAAGACGCTACTCCTTATTAAGAAGGGAATACAATTACGCAGTTCCAGCAATTTAAGAAGACCTAGTACCGTTTAATTGCACTGGCATAAATTGTCTTTTGAACAGATAATTTCTCGGCACAGTTTTATGGGCCACTCGTAAAATTCGCAACCGTTCGGCCGCGGTATGTACCCATTAAGTGCTAAGTTGGACCGTACTATAATCCTTTCTATTAAAGATGTTGATTTACCAATTTGCTACGTAAACGTGGACCTTATTCGCTCGGGGATTTAGTGATTACGGAGAGTGTTTCTATCGAGATATTGTGTTAAGTACGTACATACAAGCCTGCTCACGAAATGTTTTGTGAGATAAATAAAAGAGAGGACCATATGTGAAAGTCTCACTCATATCACCGTAGTCAAATTTTCGTTAGTCTCGCTAACAAAAGTTTGGCTACGTAGGTACACTTAGGTTAGGAGCACACGCTCGCCGCAAGCCCGCGCAAGGGTGTAAATAGCTTAACAGCTTACACTCAACACCTCACATAAAAAAAAATATATAGGTATGTGAAAGTTATAAATTAAAATATACGAAGATTTATAAATTACTATTTCTACCCGCAGCTTCTGTCGCGTTTAGTTTGTAAACTCAGTTTCACCCTTTCGTGGTTCGATTTTCAAAAATATGCTCTATCCTAAACAACCCGATCCGTTGGAAGGTTTCAGCTGTGCGATAACGAAAGTACCTACCTAAGCCACGGTTTCATTTTGTGTAGTCATTGGTTTTTTGACGTTTTTATGATGATTAACCAATGTATTGGAGACGTGACAATATGATCATTTGTGAGACTTCAGTAGCGAAGAACCCTAACCCGTGAGAAGGCGCGTCTCAAAAAATGTAACACGAATAGGCGCGCGAGAGCAAATTGCTCAGTTTGTTTAAATCGTATTCTTTCTAAGTGAAGTTAATTCACGTCGGTAGCCTAATGGGGCATCGGTCTCGCAATCGTAAGATCGTGGGTTCGAATCCTACCCATTATACTACCGACGTGAACCCACTCCTAACACAAGCCTTTGAGCTTACCTAGAGTGGCTAACAAGATTGCTAGTAATGTGGGACTCAAACCCACATTTCAAAAATATTATATTATAATTATAAGATTATTATAATAAATAATATTTATTTGGTTACAAAATTCCATTAGAAGTAAGTAACAAAAATGCAGCCTTTTCTGCATTTTTTTTTACCTTTGGCACACGTAACGAAAAAAAAGTTATAAGTATAAATTAAAACAGGCTAAATTTAAATTTTTTAGTCTTCCATATTATCTGCAGAAGTATGTCTCTCTCCCACTTCATGAATGTGACATCCTCAGTTCAGAGTGATTCCTTGCACAAAGTACATGCTCTTTTAGAGCGTCTATTATTCCTAGACACGTCAAATTTTCAATTTTATTATTTGTGTAGATAGAGGACTGGCATAATAGCAACTATTTAAAAAGTATCTGTCAACAGTAGCTGGTAACAGAAAACGAAGACCATTAAATGAAATAGCATAAATCCAATTAAATTCATATAAGTATGTACACTACATTAATAGACCAGTCAATAGCAATTTCAAATAGATAATTATATTTTCACAAGGCAAAGTACGATGATTAAATCCCAAGGCATTTACCAACGGGCGTCTTATTAAATATTTACAATTTATACAGATTCTGTATTAAATTTTGAAGAAAGTAACTCTGTCGTGCTTTTGTGTAGCTATAATCTGATTATACATACACACATAAATATCTAAAGTAATTTACATGAACAACGTATGAAATGTTTTGATCCGATCAAGTCAGACGACCGTAAAATCGTGTCTTTAAAATGTATTTTCATTTTGTAATTGATTCTTAATAACATAATACATTATTTAAACCTATATCTGCTTACAATATTCTAAACACGCCGGATTAGTAGGTAGCAAAGGGTTTGTGTTTCAAGACTACTGCACCGATACGTGGAATATTCAAAAAATACATTTTAGGAAAGTAGATTAAACCAATGGGTACCTACTTCGAATTTGGTTGTACCACCCAATTTGAATGTTTGTTGATATTTTCGTCAAAGGAAATTGTTTTGATAAAAATAATTCAATTAAAGGAAATTACTTAATAAAAACAGTGAGAAAATGATAGCCGTTCTCATATGGTTGGTACCGCTATCTGCCAAATTTTTAGCTTCTTTTGTAAAGTCGTTTAGAAGTTTCGAGTTGAACCTATAACCTATTGCTTTTATAAATTGTAAAGATTTTTAGGTTAACGAAATCAATTTAATAGAAAGGGGCTTTAGAGAAAACTAGCATAAAATGTATGTATAAAATACTAGAAAAAGGACGCCATTCAAAGATTTTTCTACATATATTTCTCATGAAAAGCTGTAGAAAATCTCGTCACTATCTCATTAGTGGATCTGCTAAAGCCGTCTCAAGCCATTTAGCTCGCATTATTCGTCTCCAGGAAAATCAGAGTGCCTAATAATGATTGCCGTCTGAAAACATCATTAAATTTTACCTCCATTTTTATCAGAAAGTAACGATCCTCTGAGATTTTATAATCCTGGACATTATACTAATTTATGTCAATCTTTTTGAGTGCTTCCATCAAAAATGTTGAGTTTATTTTTCAGTCACGACCTTATTCGAATGAGGATTAAAATTTATGTAGCATGAACAATGTGCATCTGAGTCGTTTCGTACTCATTAAACAGCGCTTAATATTGTAAATTGGAGTTATTGCACTTAATAAGTTTCTGATCGGTGTACTTGAATTGGTTTTTAATAATAACAAAAACGCAATTAACTGATATTTATATAAAATAAGAGATGGTCTAGTGGTTAGTAACCCTGACTACTAAGCTGGAGGTCATGGGTTCGATCCTTCGATCCCCCCCCCCCCCCCAGGATAAAACTTTGTGTGATGAGCAATTTATTGGTGTAATTTAAGAAATATATAAGAATGTTTATCAACTGTCTGATTTCCATAGTACAAGCTCTGCTTAGTTTGTGATCAAATGGCATTGTGTGAGTGGTCGCAAGATAAACATATTTTTATAAAAAAATATTTTGATGTTACACCGCGTTTTTTTTTCAGAAAAATCAAATACATCGTGATAGCATTATCCAACAAGATTCGTATAAATATAAATAATACAAGAATATCTCACTTAAATATTAATGGCATTTGAATTGTTGAACTCGGTAATCGAATGGTCGAAGATGATTTATAATGTAACAATAATTCACCTACTTTTAATGGTCTTCTTGACTTGTTTTCTCATTTACCAAAACAGTTTCAGTTAATCCATCAAAAACATTTTGAAACAAACGTGCCATGTTTCGTCAACAATGTTTACTTAACAATCTTTATTGAAAATTTATCGACGCGTCAAATGTTTGAAAAATAGTAATCAAACGCCAAAGACTTTTAATAAATGTCAGACGGGGCTCCAAAGTGATATATGACTGTTTTTGGTGGTCGGACACCGTGCCCGTAAAACGCTGCGTCAAGAGCCTTTCATAAAATCGGCCTTTCTTGTCGAATCACGATGGCCATCGAGGGTATATCGGTTATAATGATCCATAAAAGATAAATATTTTAGCCTCGACCTTTGTTGTATTATGGACGAAGCAATAACCTCGTCAAAATTAATATCCGCGAGGTCCAATTTTTAATCTAACCTATCCGAGTCAAATTGTTCTTACTCAGCTTGTGTGTTTTGTTATAAGGATTTAATTGTCTTTTTAGATGGCATTTCCTGCACCAGTTAATTCTGGATCGAGCAGGACTAGTCCTGTATCGGAAAGGAGCTTGCAGCATGGCACAGCGGCTCTTCTACATATGATGAATAATAAAATAAATTAATATCTTGGGACAACTCACATAACGCTATCTGATTCCAAACTAAGCAGAGCTTGTACTATGAAAACCAGACAACTCATAAACATACTTATATATTTCTAAATGCATTCATATTATAAATAATTAATGCAAAGTTTTATCCTGGGTGGGGATCGAACCCACGACCTCTTGCGAAGCAGTCGGATACACTCCCACCGCGCCACAGAGGCAGTCAAATTGTGTCTGGCTATGGTATCTACATTGAGTATTATAAAAAAAAACCTGACTTACCAATTCACTTATTAGTATCACCCAGCTCAAACCTATATCAAAAATTTTAGCTTTCTAGGTTCAACACCTAGAAAGCTGAAATTTTTCAGGAAGGTTTCTTTAGTGCTGTACCAAGACAAGTGTTCAGAAAAAATTGTACAAAACTGGAATGAAGCAACAGGCAAAAGCTGATGTGAAATAAAACCCATACCAGGCCCAACTCCCTTAGTTTAAACTATAAAAACTTAACTCTCTTGTTAATCATAAATTCTATTCATGATATGCTCAGAGTGTTCGTAGAAATATCGCCATCTGTCACTGTGATGATAAAAAGAACGTTTAGATCGACTTACTATTATTTCTGCTTACTCTGCAAGTCATGAGGGGCAGTTGCTAAGTGGTTTCAAAGGAAATCGATCTATTGGTTGAGCGGCATTGACTTGATAATGGTCTCTAGAGGAAAATTCTGTTTTCCTTTTTATGATTAATAAAAGGAAACTATAGTTATTGTGACTTACCTACTTCATTTTAACGGAATATTGGTACCTATCAATAAAATAACTCAAGCAAATATAAAACTATTCACATTGAGGACCTAGGGAGATTCGAACAATTTCCTGCTAAAATAAATAATCCGAAAAAAGCGTCATTATTTTTCGTATATATTCAACATTTATGTAAGTTTCTTATTAATACCTATATTATTATGAACCTTACATAAATGTAATGCCTACATTATACCCACCTACATCCATCCACACTAATCTCTGTCTTTTACATTTTCATGCATAAACTACTAAAACGATTCAGATGAAATTTGGAATGCAGATAGAGATAGGATAGTTTTCACCCTGCCTCTAGTGTAATATCATGAGAGAAAGACAAAAGTTAGATTTTATCGCGATAAAGGGGCGTCCATAAGTTACGTGACATGATTTTGCGTGGCATTTAGGACCCCCACCCTCCATCTGGTAAGACATCATGAGATACATAGGTTAGTTTTTATCATATCATATAATCATATCAAGGACATAGGTTAGTTTTTTACGCGATAAGGGGGCGTCCATAAATTACGTGATTTTGGTGGATTTCGAACCTTATCTCTCCCTTTCTAATGAGATATCATGAGATTTTGCTTGACGCTTCCCTCCCCCTCCCCCTTATCTTACGTAGATTTTACATTTGACTCAACACTAGTCAAGTGTGATTCACTCGCATGACAAATATCCAAGAACAATCAGTCCGGTGCAATGCGCGCTTCGATACGGACGTGCTTACTCTGTACGCGTATTGTGCGGCTATAGTCGCTATACGTCACTATGAGTTCTCAGCAACTTATAGCAAACGAACTGTTGGCATTTATTCAAAATGCTATCGATACTATGGACGAAATCAGCATTTTGCAGATCTGCAAATCGAACTTCAAGGAAGATGAGATTAGCAGTGGCAAGAGGTTGATTTTCCAAACCCTTAGAAAAATCGACCAGATGCCGCCCCGCAGGAGAGATGGAACTGAGAAGAGCATCCAGGACATCATCACCTTGCTGAAAGGGACTGATCCGGACGACGTGCCAGCTTTCGTGGCCAAAGAGCTGCGGAAACTGCCCCCCGTCAGTTTTGACCACGTCGACGTCACCCGGCTGTTGAAGGACATCATGTTCTTGAAAACAAGCCTGGCCGAGGTACAGACCAAGCTGGAGGTGTCAGAAAACACCATAGGTGAACTACGCGCCGAAGTAGTGTTATTACGCAACGCTGTTTCTGCAAGTAGGTCACCTGACGCCTCTAAAGTGAACAGTTGTCGCGAGGCGCTAAATGCATCGGTCAGCAATTTTCAGTCGCCGCGTCAAGTTGCGTCACCGACTGTACAAGTTGACAACAACGCATCACGTGCCGTCACCGTACGCCTCTCGACTCCGAAAGAGGTTAAGACAAGCGTAAGTACGTCTACTCATAGTCGTGCTTATGCCGATATTGCCGCGAAGAAGAAACGAACAGCGGTTCAAACAGGGGAGAAGAAGAAGAGCGTGCCCCCAGTCACTACAAAAGGGCAAATAGACGCTGAGGGCTTCATAAAAGTCGAAAAGAAGCAGAGGAAGCCCTCCAGCTGCAACCAGCGTGGTACCGGCGTGACGGGACCCAATACGTTGCTGCGTCCGGCAACACCTACGACGCAGCTATATGTGTCTCGTCTGCATCACACTACAAAGACTGAGGAACTTGTGGAGTACCTCAGAAAAAAGACCAAGTGGACCTTGAGGGTGGAGAAATTGGAGTCGCGCCATAACGTTAATTTTAAGTCGTTTATGGTGCGAGTGCCCGCGGAACATCTGTCCACCTTCATGAAGGAAGACCTTTGGCCGAAAGGTGTCGCATACCGACGATTTCGTGGCAGGTTACGCGACACCTCGCAGGGAAACACGACGCCGTCGCCGCTGTCTCGTGCTTAACTTTGTGTTTAGTTTTTTATTAAATATGTATTAGTCTAATAAGTTTTCTATTTATGTATTTGTGTAATATGGGCCTTAGTAGCCTGAAAATAAATGGTTATTATTATTATTATTAATAATGTTTAGGCTCATATTTTTACCACAGCAAAATGGGCCAAGTTGACTTTCCTACATCCAAAACTGTCTGATTCAAAACCGTGCTCATTTTGCTGAACAATATCTAATACTCCATTGACTCAATCATGAAACTTGATGAGTGGAGAATCTTATGTGGCGTAAGATTCTCCACTCATCGAGTTCCATATTGTTTCTCTCTTTTATTTATCAGCTATTAAGAATAAGGAACAAGAAATAATCCAGCTGAAAGACTCTTAACCCTTGTAAGTACTACATCCACAGTAATATTGTTTGGGTACTAAAATACACAAAGTGTTGGTTGATATCATATTTTATGTACACATATTTTGTTTACATGTCGAAAAAAATAGCGAACTATTTTTTTAATAGATATTTCTTTCGCAGAGTTACAGAGAAGGAAACTGGAGACATACATAACGTATCAAGATATAGTATTGTATTTGTTGGTAAATATGTTATTCACTCTCTAATTTGTTTATTTTTCATGTTTTGGACAAATCATTTATTTGTTTATATTATTTATCCTACTTTAACCAATAAACTATATTAAACTAGATTTCATTTTCAGGTTTGCAACCCGCCGCTAACAAGGTAAGCAAAGGTATGAAAGTACTATGATATGAACCAACCAATATACTTTAAGCTGTCCCTTAAAGAAACTTGGCGAATATATAGCCTCAAAACGTGTTATTTATGAAATTAGTAAGAAAAGAAACAGTTCATATATTTTTCATTCACAAAGGATTAAAAAAAATGGTTTCTGTAAAGTCGGTTTACAGACGATAATTTTACGTGATAACTTCATAAGAAAACATTGATGACATTGTAATAAACAGCTATGCCTGTGAAGGCTTTCTTATTATTATTATTTTCCAATTGTATCGCATGTCACTGCAATCGCCAAAACATTGATGACATTGTTATAAACAACCATGCCTGTGACAGCTTTATTGGACACGGGCATGCGCCCGACGACGGCACAATACCACACGGCACATTCAGCCTATCAGCAGGCGGAATCGCCATTCGCGTTGCTTAGCAACCAGTCAATAACGTGACCGACACTTGACAAGTAAAAAGTAAAAGACACTTTTTCGTGAGTGCAGCCGGTCACCAATTTATATGAAGATATCACGTCAAAAATATGAAACATTTTTTTTCGTTACTGTATTGTTGAAATTTCGTTATTGTTATTATTATTAATAATAATGTAAAAAAAATATTAAGTAAAGGTTTAAATTGTTTTTTTTAAATATATAATACAAGTAGCACACAAGTAAAACACATAGAAAGCTGTCATTATCTCACAACAAAGAGTATATTCTTTGACTTTATAAAACTATTTACTGAAAACAAAATTTTGACCATGGTTGTTGTTGGATTTTTTATCATGTTTAAGATTAGCTAACATAATATTATTATTTAAAATTTAGTCATGATATCGGTACAAGTAGATAGAAGAATTTTCTTATACGCATTGTTAGTACGGCCAAAAAAGACAATATTTGCCGTTATTATTCGTATCCAAAAATAGAGAACACAATGACCCAAGTTGGTCTCCGACGCCGAGCACCCTGCAGAAGTATTCATACATATTACAATCGCGTTGAATGCGGGGCTGAAATTAGGTTACTCCACAATTCGACACGGGTAAACAATACAAGTCAGTTCTCTGAAACTGTGGGCACATTCTAATAAATAACTGCTTTAATATTAGTCAAACGTCTATTATGACAGTATTTTAAGTACGCATTTTGAAACATCGCTTCTGTCAAGGCGACAAAGATGAGCGGTGCGAGGCATGGGAGAGGAGTTGTTTTGAGTAAATAATCTCGAGCTGGAGTCTGTGTGTTTATTTAAAATACATAATATTTAGGAAGCGATTCTATGAATATTTGATGCAAGAAGGAAATCAAGTCAACAGAAACGAGTTCATTGTCGTGGGGGACTTTATAACAGCCTTGTATTGACCACATAAAACAAAAATATATTGTCATGTTTGACAATCAATCATAAGTATATGCTACCAATAGGTCCGCGGTAACGGTAGATTTCTTCAAATGTTCTATAAAGTCTTTTGGGTGACAGATGGAGCTGTACGAAAACATTAAATCGGAAAATAAAGAGACATTGCGGTTTACGACTTTAGCTTCTAAATCATTATGTCACAGGTTTTCTCCTATTAGATTTTCTTTACACATTTCAGAATGACATAAGGGAGTTGTCTTTTAAATTAAATCAACAACGAAATGTAAATTTAAAAGCAGGTTAAACAGAAACAGAGTGTCAGCAGTCACTGTCGTCATTGTATGTAGTCACTCGACCGTGTTTGTTTACACGAGTTCAGTCAATCATGTGTATTTTCTCGTATTGTCTACACGTGCGGGAGATGCGGTGAGGCGAAGGATACTGGCGGTAACGAGCTTAAATGTGCTCACGTTAAAAAACCGCACAGTATAATAAAGTTCCTTATACTAATTAAGAAAAGGCATATAGATTTTTACGACGCCTTTCTTCATCAAATGAAGACTTAAAATCCAACAACAGAAAAACATAAAATTTAAGCATTTCCAATTCCATAATAGGAACTGTCAAGTCAAATATGTGGGTGTAGGTTGGTGCTGGTATATTTTTAAGGAGTGTCAAAACGTTACCCGTTCTGTAATTTAGGCTATCTTCCGATATGCACAGGAGCACTGTAAGGTGTGACGTCAATTTAGTATATTGCTAAGCCGTTCCTTAATCGTTAGCTATACTGGTTACTGTTTAAAACGGAACGCAGTCTAGTATGTTATCCACGTTTATATAATTTAATATGTAGAACTTATCATCTGAACAAAAAACCTATGTTTAAAAATTTAATATTATTTATAGGTATATTTATTTTTAAATATAACTAGCAATATGTGATTCTGGTCCCACATTACTAGCAATTCTGTTAACCCCTCCAGCAGGATTCGAACCCACGACCTCACGATTGCAAGACCAATGCCTTAGCACTTAGGCTACCGCCACTATTTATTATATTATTTTCAATTTAATTAATTGCATAATGTCTGAATTATTGGAATTAATTTAAATTTTTGGTCGCTGTTTATCACATGATCAATATACTAAGAGCACCAGACTCCTTTCCTCGCAAACTCCAGTGGCTCACAGTACAAAAATGGCGACCATTTATGACGTCATATATTTCCCAAGTATACTGTCAGTCATGACGGAACGAAGTTCTCCCCAGTAAAGGTACTGAACAGTGCTCGCAGTGTATTTCGGAACATACCCTTAAATAAAATACACATCAATGTTCTTTTTGAAGTTTATAAATTCACTAGCTGTGCCCCGCGGTGTTATCCGCGGTTTATTAGCCTATGTGTTAATCCAGGGTCTCAGCTTACTCCATACCAAATTTTATTAAAATCGCTCCAGCCGTTTAGACGTGAAGAAGTAACAAACATACACACTCACATACTCACAAACTTTCGCCTTTATAATATTAGTGTGATGACCACGTGAAATTGTGTTGCTTATTTTATGTAAATAAAAATATAAAGTCATCTACCCAATTTCTTTAGGACCTCGTTTCTGAGAGAGGCTATCGATCGGGTGCGGATGTGTAGAAGTCACATATACACATAGTAATCATAAGTCTGTTAAACACAAATGTGAAACTTCTAAAACGCCTTTTTAAGATTCAGTTCCTTAAATAGCAAAAACGGAACCCTTATAGTATCATTATGTTTGACTGTCTTTGTGTCCGTCCGTAAGTCACAGGCATTTTTCTGAAAGACTACACATTAAATATTGATTAAATTTGGTGATTTTTCTTAGTCCTCCGCTACTTAGTTTGATAGCTAAATAATAAAAAAAAATTAGGGGGGCACTCCATACATGTAACAGAAGCTAAAATAAAGTTTTTGAGCAAACATCAACGTGTGGCACATCATTCGACACCACCCCACCACCCCGTTATCTTTTTAACTGTGTGATCAAAAAATATGAAAATAAAACAAAAAGGTAGTGCTTAACAAATGCTTTAAACTAAAATTATTTGGGACATGATAGGATATACCTTCATTGAGTATTGCCAAAAAACTGCAATTCTCAACAAAAGGGCGTAAGTGCCATGAACATACGATCGTCTGCTGGTGTAATTATTCAAATCGGATTTTTTCATACGGCAACGGCTCCGGAACCCTACGCTCAGCATGGTCCGACATGCTCTTGGCTGGTTTTTATCACAGGATGTCAAAAAGTAGTTCTATTCAGCCAATCTCCCAGCACTGGACAGGACATAGCCATAACCACCGAAACAGTCGGGATATCGACAGAAGCTTCATAAGACGCTTGCTATTTTCCAATGCATCGAAATATTCAGACCACAATACTGTTGGTATGATCACAAAACCTATCAGTATTCACACCACGAATACGTGCACCGTTTGTTTTAACCAACTTTGAATGAACCACAATATATATTTTCTCTTTTATTCACTACTAGCTGTCCCACACAACTTCGTCTTCGTAAATTTTCCCCTTTTTTTATAATCCTATGTTACTTCTAATACCTCCAAGAATATGTGTACAAAGTTTCATGATGATCGGTTGAGTAGTTTTCGCGTGAAAGCGTAACAAACAAACTTACATTCACATTTATATATTAGTAATGATATTACGAGACGACCTGGGGGGGTAGACAAGATACATTCGTTCTGTAGCGAATTCGATAACGCCGTACTAATCGTTCGCAAAAAAATTGAAAAAAAATGTCTATGGTCTCCACCGCAAACGTCAAATCTATCTTCTATCTATACATATAATAAAACTGTAAATTTCACGTGTCTGTACATGGCCGAACTTAGTGAAAAAAAATATTAGGAAATGTTCGAAAAGAGTATTTAAACACTTTGCTGCATTTTTAGAAATGTCTGTCTGTCTGTCTGTCTGTCTGTCTGTCTGTTTGTTTGAACACGCATCACTCAAAAACTACCGGACAGATTCGGTTGAAAGTTTGCATGTGCTATCTAATAGACGCGGATTAACATTTAGGCTATAAATTATCACGCTTTTTCCCATAGGAGCTAAGCAGTAAGGGATAATGTCTGTAGCTATTTTTCGTTATAAAACAGTAACTACTTGACGGATCTTTATGAAAATTTGCAGTTTTATAGTAAATACTATACGACATTATTTACTATATGAATCATTACGCTAACGTCTATGGGGAACGAGCAGCAACGTATTTTTTGTCGCACCATAATGGATTATCCCAAAATTTTCCACAATTAGACATTATCTATAATTGTAACCTATGGAATACATAACTTCACGCTAAAACTATAAGGAGCTAAACACAACATTTTTAAGTTTCATAAGAACAGTTATTTTGACATGCGGAGTAGCGAGCAGTATAGCCTCGAAGCTATGCTAGCGGTCTTTAACGACAAAGTCCCAAGCTCGAATCTCATGTGGTTATGTTCTTTTTGTAGTTTTTTAAATTATCTTTTTCCTTTTTTAATATTTTTCTCAATGTTATAGTTATTTTTTCGACCGTAGGTAACTTATTCACTGTGGTTATTATTTTTTTATATATAAATCAAGTGAAAAATGCACCTACGTAAGATATTTATAGGTATTGCAAGCACTGCTGAGTAATGAGTTAATCGTAGTAGAAATTTAAAACAATATTAGATTAAAATTAAAAAGTATTCGACATTTTCTAGAATTGATGTGCTCATTGCTAAAAAAAACATTACATACGTAAAAAAAAACATGTAGCGCCATCTATGTAATCAAATTGTCCACCGTGTTATAATTCCTTAATTGTGAAAACATTCATTAGGGCTGCTTGCGATCACTTATTCGTTTCTTGCTGAGTGGCAATATTGTCCTATTTATTTAATTAAGGTTTTATTGTACTAAAACCATCTTGCGTATATTAATAAAAAAACTTTAAGTATTAGAAGAAACTTCACTGGTTTTGAAAGTAGATGGCGTTGTATTCAATAATGTTCTATAATTAGTAAAAGAAGTATCATTTTTAGAAATGTTTGTCTGTCTGTCCATTTGTTTGACCACGCATCACACAGGTACATCGAGGATCATGTTCTGGGGTTATGGTTGGAGATCAAGCTTTAAAAAATCATTAAAAACATCGCTAATGTTTGACCTATTTCAACGCTACCCATACATTAGTACATACCTATATAGATATCTGACGCTGCCATATTCGCGTTTACTAAAGTGTTACAGCAGTTTTATAAGCATTTCAATATTGTATATCTTTGCAGACAAAGGAAAAACTTGAAAAAACATTTAATAAATATTGCGTTTTACACCCCATTTTTGGCCAAAATGGCAAAACGGAACCCTTATGTCCGTCCGTCCGCAGCTTAGCTCAGAGACTATTAGTGCTAGAAGGCTGCAACTTTGCATGAATACACATATTACTTACGCCGATAAAGTGAAGGAACAAAATCGTTTTTTTATGGGTACGTAGGATATGTAAAGTGGGGATGTAATTTTTTTTCTCACCTACCCCATCGTGTGGGGTATTATTAGATAGGTCTTTTAAAAAGCGTGTACAAATTCTATTGAAAATTATTAGGTATAACGTTGAAAAAATGAAACAAAAACAACAGAAAACCCACTTCTTAAGCCGCACACCAAACTAACTATCTAAAAGAAGAGAATATAAAGATTTATATTTAGTACACAGAAGACACATAAACATTATTATAATTGACCAGGAAAAGTCATGAAGAAGATAAAAAAAAACCAGTAAAATAATAAAAATAACAATAGACAAAAAAGAAAACCGACACAAATTATTAATAGAAAAACACAGTAAACGAATGCCTAAAGAGTCTGTATTTGGTATTTATTTATTTTCACAAAGCTTTTGGGTGTTGAAGCTATCAATAAATGAGTTTAAGACGATTCTTCGCTGCTGAATATCGCGGTTCATCCGACAGGACTGATTCCAACAAATTATTTCGTAACATAAACTTCCTTAATTTAAACCCGACTTTCACGCGAACGAAGTCGCGGGCACAGCTAGTTCCATAATAAAATCCTTTTCCATTATCGACATCGCTTTTCGAATGTGAATTTGTCTTGACCCCCTGGTTAGAAATAAACAATTCTGTAACAACTACATTCCCAACAAGCAAAATAAAGCTATCAACAGTTTTAAGACTACACTTGAGAGCAACTTCAAGTACCTATGCTATACGATTATAAGTCAATCTTGTAGCAAACTATAAGACTGAGATAACTAAAGCGAATGCTCTTGAGTATGTTATGAATTATAAAAGAGTCAGCTATAATGCAATTAAAAGAATGTTTTTAGGACAAATGCTTATAATTTTTGCTTATAGGACTAATTTGCTTGTTGGATTGGTAACCACGCAGGTCATGACACTAGAAACTACAATTAACACTAGAAAGTATTCTCCCCAGTTCAATTCACTGTCACTGTAATAAGATAGACGGAAATTCATTTATATGCCGCCATCTTAATTATACGTCTGTGCTGTATTTCAATGTGTTCAATGGTGCGTTTGATTTGAATGTACTGCATACTATTGCTCAATGTCTTTTGAAGGTATAAAACTATGTGTATTTCATCTTTGCAGTAACGAACTAGTAGTAGGTATATGCATATATTCCCCCCCCCCCCCTACTCGCTCGTTGTTCAAATCATAAGATAAAAAGCCTTCAAACATTTTTAAGCGCTCAATATGTTTGTCAAAACTCTAAAATATTTTTAATTAAGGGAGATTTACAAACAAAAAGAAAGATATATATATAATCTGAATCTCGGCAACAGCTCCAACGATTTTCATGAAATTTAGTATGCAGGGAGTTTCGGGGGCGATAAATCAATCTAGCTAGGTTTCATTTTTAGAAAACGTCGTTTAAAAAAAAACCGGCAAAGCTCGGTCATCCAGGTACTATTTTATGAAATAAGTATCGCGGCGATACCAAAAAAAATATTACTTAAGCATTGCATTCCTTCGACTATTAATTTAAGAGTAGTATTTAATAGACTGTTAAAAGTTAATAAGTTTTGTACGAAGATTCATATATTAGAAGGTTGGTACTAGATCCATTTAAAACAACTGT
This sequence comes from Herminia tarsipennalis, assembly GCA_945859575.2. Taxonomy (NCBI): domain Eukaryota; kingdom Metazoa; phylum Arthropoda; class Insecta; order Lepidoptera; family Erebidae; genus Herminia; species Herminia tarsipennalis. The sequence goes on along the minus strand of OX243836.2, from coordinate 11,780,914 downwards.
TACCTACTCTAGATTACAGAGCTTGACCCCATTTTCATAAACGCTTCAATTTTATTGTTTTGTCTCTATCCTTCCCACAAGATTTGAAATAGGTCAGAAAAGGACAAACACTCACTCAAAAGGTAACTAAAACCTGCTATTTCGAGCTTATAAATAATGGAAATAAGGTTGAAATTAAAAATGGTCCTTTTATAAATTATCTAACACGTCATGCCTCTGCCGTTTCTTACTTTAGGTGTGATGAGGGGTTACCGTGAGCTCTTGTTTTATTCAAAGTAAAACGCCAGTCATGACGACGGCTCACGTTGGAACTTCTAATGAATATCTACGGTGGTAAATATTTCAGTGTTATTATAATACACCAGCTACCGCCTGCGGCATCGCCCGCGTTTAGTTTGAACTGCCATTTCACCCCTTTAAAGATTTGCTTTAGCTTTTTAGGGGATTCCTACATCATAACTATCTGTGTACCAAATTACAACCCAATCCATTCATGAGTGGAAGCTGTGTGTGTATATATCAGTTAATCACAGTTTCCTCATAAGCCTCTTAAATACACGTAGAGGCCCGTTAGACACTTTAATCTAAAGGCTTTAATCGAAATGTGACACAAACCGGCGATTATCGCTGTATACACCATAGAAATGTACCGAACGACAATCCCCGGTTAGTGTAAAAACTATCGTCAAAAAGTGGCAACCAAGAAACTGGGTTTTGGAGGTGATGTGTTAATGGAATGGTTAACTGAAACTATTGAAGGACTATGGCGCCTGCCCCGTAACATTGCAAACAACATAAAAATAAAGCTTCAGGCTGTACCTGGTACCTTACCCATATAACCATCCACGTCGCACATCATTCCGTATACTAAATAAAGGCCTATTCAAACCTGAGTGGTATTCGCTACCGCCTGTGGTAGAGAAAACCAAGTGGGTACACGGTAAGACTACTAACCTACAAACTATTCCGCTGTAGCCGCGAAACTTCATACTAAATACCTGAACGAAAGTAGTGGCAGTGAATACCGCTCTGGGTTGAGTAGACCTTTTAAATACGCGCAACCGATTCGATTAATGAGAATTTTGATACTGGACTGATGTACCTACCGGTGTTAAATCTTATAACCCTCCCCCCTCCCGTTATGTGATTTACTCACACTTGGCCAATTAATCCAACCATTTTTTGTCAGTTTGCGCGTAAATCACATGTAAGCGCAAAATGACGGTTAAAATGACGGTTAAGCGGAAAATGATGGTTTGACATAAACTCATAACATGTAACCTCATATTTAAACTGTTTGATCCGCTGTCTAAACCGCACAGATCTATCTGCGGTCTGGAGACAGCTTCCAGATGCGCGGTCAGAACTTTACACGTAAAGGACGCTATAATTGAAAGACTACAACGCTATGCCGCGTCACGGCGTAGGAGTAGGCGTAGCGCAGTCTTAGCCCATACCTTGCAATGTGCGTACCTTCTCATTTGTGCCAAAGTACGCGTTTTGCCGCTCGCCTTGTAAAAGTGTGTATCCAGCTTTACAACACTTGTTAATAAAATGTAGAACATTTTAAAAAAATACCCTAAAATGCGGGTTTACTTAGTTGCTATGTTTTTATTAGACACCCTAAATTAACGATATGGCCAAACGTGGATGAACGAACGACAACGAAACGTTTAAATGATATAGTCAGTTATAGTTGGGCATATAATGAAATATTACCATTTAATAGTATGGTTGCCACATCATAAAATGTTGAATTCTACGATCCGACCATGACATATTACATCAGGTCGACTGATCCCCGGACATTTTGGTCTAAATTGTAAAGCTTGTAGTAAAGTTTGTTATGCCAAAATAACAGTTTTTTTGCTAAATGCATAATAATATACGTACAACGTTATGACCAACTAATGATAGGTTTTAAAAATGTTGTCAGTGTGTTTGTTTATACCGGTTCAACTCTCCCGACTCTGTAACGGCAGAACCGATTTTAAAGGGGTTTTCTTGACAGATAACTGATGTCATATGGAGCAACTTATGCTACTTTTATTTTAGACTAGCTGTTCTCGCAACTTTATCCGCATTAAATTCAACAGAAAATGTTTGATAATTATAGCTAAAAGCTAGTTATTACTTATAATATATTGAGAACTATAGCCAGACAAATTATGAAACTTAGATACCTACTGTTCCATATAAAATAGTATCAATATTCATTATTGGTACAATTTGTTTGGAACCGGTAATAAATGTTTGTTATTACTTTCTTTATCGAGTTCCTATACTAGTTACTGTCTTTACTATCTAAAAATATGGTTCAAGTTTCTTTCATTTAAATAAAAACAAAGCAACTAAGTAGACCAGTATTTTAAAGTATAGTTAGAGAGAAGAGTAGGTAAGTGTTGTAAAGTTGGATGATATGTTCATCCACGTTTGGCCATATCGTTATTAATGAAGGGTGTCCATGGGACAAAGACCATTTTTAGGTTTAAGGATCCGTTAGTGAAATATAAAGCTTTAAAGTGCAAATTTTTGTTACAGTCAAGTATCACCCACCACTCCCCCTTCCCTGCTAGCTAAACGGTTGATGTTGGGTATGCAAAAAATTCACGGCAGTTTATATAGTGAAATTAAAAGGAAAACTATCACAGCTAAGTGGACCTTACAAGTTTACGATTAACAGCATCAAATGAAGAAGTAACAAAATTTTCGTACAAATGAAAATTATTATTAAGTTGGTAATAAAAGTAATAACCGTTTGTTCCCAGTAGTTACGTAAAAGAAGTTTATAACGTTGTAGGTATCAAACAAAAACAACAGAAACCCCACTTCTTACGACGTATTATTCGGATGGGGGGACTACGGAACCCTACATTGTGCGTGAGCCGACATTATTACCACCGGTGGTGGTAATGGTGATGGGGGTGATTTTGGAGATAGTGGGGGTGATAGTCGTGGTGATTATGATATTGTTGATGAGTACCACCACAACCACTAGTACCATCTTCACCACCACCACCATTTTCACCATCACCATGGTCATCGCTACCGTATCGTCTCCATTTACGGCACCATCATCACCATTTTTCGAAAACGGCCACTCGTATTCAGTCTTTGAGAGGTCAAACAGTTCCTGGCGGGGTCACCCTACTTTTTTTTCTATTTGTTGTAAGTATAACCTTAAAATAAACATATTAATCTTGATCAATTAATATGCACAACATGTTAAGAATATAGCCTTCATTAAAAATAACTAACGAATAATGATGCAAGAATACACAACAAACCTGTGAAATACGTTCCGAACTCCTTGCTTTTTTTATATGGTTCTTTTTTTTGAGTGTATTTTACAAAACTGTTTAGTTTATCAAATGTTAAGTATTCATCGATCTGGTCAGACTACATCATGATGTGACCAGTGGTTATTGTGCTTTATCATGAAATACTACCATTTCATTATGTGGTTGGTCACATCACGAAACGTTTAATTCAACGATCCGACCACAACATATATTTCAAATGAGTAACTGATCCCGTTTCATTATTTTATAATTTTTATAAACACCTAGAAAAATGTTTAACATTAACCTGTAATTGTCAGTTTGTTGTTGTAATTGTTTACCAATATGTTGCGAAAAATGATTCACTGCTTTATTGCAAGGACACAATTAAGGAGTCAATCATTTTTCGCGACGCACGCAGTTTTGTAACAATGAAGGGTGGGCGGGTTAATATTACCAAAACATTAACTACGATGCCGCAGACACATTACATTCAAGTAGATTTGAAGGTCAAGTAGTCCTGTAGTGTGAATACGAATGCTTGGATTCAACCAATCACACTATAAGAACCATATCAGTACCTGTAGGAAGGGATGAGCGCACGTGAGGTTTTTGTTTCATTAGTCAATCCTTGGTGTTAAAATATCAATGTCTAATTATTTCGTGATAAGTGTAGTTAGTTAATTTTAGTCCTCCTTACACGACTGTATCTATTGCTTAATTTAACAGCGGATCCAGTTGACAAACATAATAGAACAAATGACTCGCGGGTCCAGCTTAGAGTGGGATCAGTTGAGTAAAAAGCCAATGTGAGAATGATTCCAGCTGGAACCACTTACAACACAGGACTTTACAGTTATAGTCTCCTTAAACATCAAGTGATAAATACGTGATATGACGTCACGGTATGTAAAACTACACATATGCAATCAATAACACCTGTTACTAGGCTCACTTTCACTTTACTTTTTTACACGCACTGGCGTTATGCAAATATTAGATATTTCACGGCACAATATTCCGTGGCAATTTACAGGGAAATTGGGCAGGAAAGCAATTGATATTCTGATCTCGTTTGTGAATTTTCGTTGGGAATTCTGTCGAATCCACTTCTGATTCACCATTTACGTGTAGCGAGCATATCGTGTCTCTATAGGATACTGTCAAACGTACAAAACACTAAACAAACGGCTTAATATGTTACAACACGTGTTGGTACTAAAACCATTGCTAGTGCTTTGTTTAGCAGACAGTTGACTAATAAATTTAGTTTAGTTTTGGTGATGCTAAATTGTTTGTTGTATTACGACGCAAAATAAGGCAACCGCAAAAAACCCGGCTTGAAGTTAAATAAAATCGAAGAGATACCTAAATAATACACATAACAGCACCCTTACGTATGTTTAAGGGCTGCCTGTAACAACATTGTGCAATAAATGAATAAATAAATAATTAAAGAGTATGTGACTGATTAAAATCCATTGGGTACGTAAATAATAATGGTAGTCTTTAGATGATTTTCTGCTATTCTTAATATACGCATCTAAATATTTTCTACAGTTAGGTACTCCTTGAAATCTGAGGGGATTTAAAAACTTCATTTAATCCTTTTTCTATTCACAATATTTATATTCGTCGAAAGTTTTTTCAATTTACCTAATTATCAAATATTCATTCGATTACAATATAACACATGGATTGGCAGTAATTTGGTAAATTCTTAGGCACCTAATAAGGATGTTATGGATGCTCCTACTATGTTGTACCCATTGAGGTTGATAATTCTTCTTTTAATATTTTTTTCCCGACTATGTAAATCTTGGTTTTTGCATCTAAAATGTATAATACAATGGTGGCAGCACCTTACTTACTTAAACAGTTTATTAAACAAAGAAACATTGTAAACATTGCAATTTGAAAAGAGTGGCCGCGGGTTTTTATTGCCTCGTTCTGTTCTCCGGCTTTACTATTAAGTAGTATCTGATAACTGTTGGGCTAGCATTTTGTCTAGTCTAAATTGATTATGTCAAACTTAATCAATTCTAAACACATTTTTGAGCAGACTTTCTTGTCCTCCAATGTTTTTTCTATAATATTTGTTACTATATGTACTTGGTCTACGGTAGAATTATTTTCGAAATCCGAACTTGTAATTGGGAATTAGGTCTCTTTTTTCAATGACCTTCTTCAGTCTTTTGAAAAATATTTTTTCGAATAACTTGAACATTATTGGCAAAAGAAAGATTGGCCTATATGACGATACATAATGAGGAGGTTTTCCCGGCTTTGGTATAATTATTACTTCAGCTATTTTCCACAAGTCAGGTACATGTTTAAGTCTTAGTGTTGCATTAATGACAGTGGTAAGTTTTAATGTTGCGTTGCGTGAAAAATTCTGTTGGACTACCCCAATGATGAGATCATAACCAGGAGACTTCTTTTTATGCAGGAGTTCGACCCCTTTGCAGATTTGTTTAGGTGTTGTTAATTTTATATTTATATCATCGTATGGCATTGATGTGTGAAACGTTACATTATCACTGTCAGAGTCATTTGGTAGGAATATTCTCTCCAGGCGTTGCGCAAATCTATTGGCTTTCTGTTCCTTACTTGCTGCCCAGTGTCCACTCTATTCCTTAATTGGTGGATAGATAGATGCATATTAAGTTGTTTTGAGCTTTTTGTGGCTTTCCTTAAAGAATAATCTGTAGTTCGATCACCAGGGGTCAATTCACGTATTTAAAGCAGTGCAGTTGCAGTTCAGTTGCAGTTAAGTTTCGATTAAAACGGCCATTTTTGTATTCTTGTAACTTTGGGGTCGATCTCAAATACGCTTGCGTCACGTATATATGAATTGACCCGCAGTTAGCTGACTTAGATATTATTGTCATCACGACGTTTTTGTATATATCTGTCTACTGAGTCTTTATGTTAAATTATTTAAGATAGTTTTGTCAGCGGGGAATCTGATTTATTGCCACTTTTTTCTCTGTTTTCGTTTTAAAATCATAAGATATCAAACTTCCAATGGGTAGATAGCACACCTAAATTGACTTTTTAGTGAAGGCGTATTGTTCCATGTTCCTGAGAGTATAAAGTTCTTTTATTATTGTTTTTTATTATCGTTTGTCATTGAAATAGAAAAGACCGCCAGATCCAAGATAACATTCACTAGTGTCATTCACTTGCCACCTATATAAAAGTCGCAGTTATTCAAAGTACCTATAAAGTACTTAATTCCCTTAGGTTACTTATTGCAACTCTAAATATTAGAAAACATTTTGACTTTTCTTTATTAATTTTAACTAATTCAGTTAACAGAGCGCACACACTAATGTGAGTCACAAAATTATAGCTTAATAAAGTTGAAGAAAATCCACATTCATCACGTTTGTTCTCAAAGAATTCCTTTCAATACATCGCTCAAGTATACCCTTATTACGAATATTTATTAAGCCTGCCTTTGTCGTAATAGCCGTAATGTGCTCATGCAGGAATTTATATAAGCAGAACAGAGTTGTCTAGTATGTAACGGGCTCTTAACAACAAACTGTCTGGTAACTCTGAGAATGCTATTTTCATACAACTATTATTGTATTGTATATTATTAAAAGTATATTTAGAATATTATTAAAATATTCTTATGAATATTACTATTTTGGAAGCTATTTTAGGGAAACTTGCTACTATAATTATAGGTTTTGTACCAAAACTATGAAATGTTTTTTTCAAAAGTCTCTTCTTAACATATGATTAGGCATTCGTTGTAGACACTATTTTTAAAATTAGGTTAATAAATTATTTTCAAATAAACTTTTCATGAAAACAGAACAAACCACATCTATTTATTTTTTTATTTTAACATAATAGTAGCCAACTTAAATGATGACATTACTTTTGCGCCAACCGTTAGCTGCGTATTTAAAGCCTTACTGCGATCGCCAACCCGCTCGCCAAGCGTGGCGATTATGGCAATTACCCCCAGGATCTACATACTTGTAGGTTCTACTGGGGAGACCCGTGCCCAGCAGTGGGCCATCATATGGGTTGATATGTATGTATGTATGTATGTTAGCTGACAAATTTTAACCCATTCATTTCAGCGGTTTAAACTATGCATTGATATATCAGTCATTCACTATTTTGTTCAGAAGATAAAAAGAAAATTAAGTACCTACATACATTTGACTATACCTGGTATGGTCGGGAATGAAAAGTTTTCGTCACCTTACAGTCCACTTTTGCTAATAATATATCAATTTGGTCAAACAAATTTATTAATAACTAGCTGACCCTCGCAACTTCGTCTGCGGATTTTTTTCCCGTTTTTGCAACATTTCTCATTGCTGCTCAGATCCTATTGGTCGTAGCGTGATATTATATAGCTTATAGCCTTCCGCGATAAATGAGCTATCCAACAGTAAAAAAGTTTTTCAATTCGGATCAGTAGGTCCTGAGATTACCGCGTTCAAACAAACAAGCAAACTCTTCAGCTTTATAATAATAGTATAGATTAACCAAAGGTTTTAGTTCAACTATTCATAGTCAAGAGTATTGGTCTTAATGAATTTAAACTTTGACTGCCTCTGTGGCGCGGTGGGAGTGTATTCGACTACTACGCAAGAGGTTGTCGGTTGGCACACGGGACACCACTTTGTGTGATCCATAAATTGTTGTTCCGACTCTGGATGTACTTTGTGTCCGTGACTTGTATGATTGTAAAGTATCCCGCAACAGATGGCTACTGCGGGAGTCGTCTTTATAAAAAAAAACTCTGATTTCAAACATTATGCATAATTTACAACATACGAGTACTTAGACTTACAAATGTCTGATATGATACAAAGTCTGAAAAGGTAACATGTTCTTGCAAAGCGTTAAATGAGAGTACTTGAAAACTGATAAACATTTTCATTCTGCAAAAATAATAAGATTAAATTCTCCGTTCTTACAATACCTACAAACTGTAATTAGATTTACTTGCTACATTTTTTATAACATCGCTGTTAAAGTATAATAAGCATCGTTCTTGTAGTTAATCTTTAGAAACTTGTTTTAAAAAAGCTCATTGTATAATATTTACTTTTCATTATACGGTTCTGGCCTTTTTCTTAGAAATATATTCTTGTGAAAGTCTGTATATTTACTTACAAAATCAATTATATATAAGTAGATGATCAAAGCATTTGTTAAAATACATTTGATATATAGGACCGAGGAGGCGTCTTCTCTACACCTCTCCAACGCACTCCTTTTATACCCAGCGAGAGCCTGACTCACGTGCAGGAAGAATAAAAGAATTTTATAAGCTACGGGTCTTAATCGCATAAATATTTTATTTTAAGGCTAAATACCTTTGTTTGAGTCTACCCGTAACCACAGCCGTTGCTATACGGCCGTAACGTCGCGCAATGAACAAAGGTATTTAGCCTTAAAATAAAATATTTACGCGATTAAGACCCTATTAGCTTATAAAATTCTACAATATATACAAATCGTGAAAGTTTACGAACATATAGGATAAAAGAATTCGAGGTTTAGTAACATAGTCCCGGTTATATGGTTCGATTCCGGCCCCGGATTGGCATACTGAAGCCTTGGGTTCGATGCATGGGTCTTGGCTTAATTTATTTTTATTCATTCAAAAATGCAATTATTGTATTAATTATATACAGAGTTTAAAAAATGTTAGTGTGTTTTCAATAACTAAATCTTCTCCACATCTCAATCATAACTATCACTATTTAATTGAGACAAAACAAACAATCAAATTGCTTCTCAAGTAGTTTTCACCTACATTAAATCTGTTGTAGGTAACCTACCTACTTTCTTACTTAGAATCCTAAGTAAGTGCAATTTATTTACTGATTGAAGACGTTTTTTGTTGTCATAGTTGTGATGTATCACACAGAGCTGTATCCCGCGTGGGAATGGAACCCTCGACCTCTTGCGTAGCAGTCGGACACACTTCCACCGCACCACAGGGGACTACCCTATATATCACATAATATTGTATAACTACGTTATTTAATTTATATCCGCTGTTACGTACCGATCGTCGTTCGTCGTACCCGATTATACAATCATAAAAAAGTTGTACTATTTAATATGTTACCGCACCACAGAGGCAATGAGTAGGTACTAAACCTACTCATTGCCTCTGTGGTGCGGTGGAAGTGTGTCCGACTGCTACGCAAGAGGTCGTGGGTTCGATTCCCACACGGGACACAGCTCTGTGTGATCCACAAATTGTTGTTCCGACTCTGGATGTACTTTGTGTCCGTGACTTGTATATTTGTAAAGTCCCCCGTGACACAGGGCTTAAACAGTCATGTTGCGGGAGTTGTCATTATAAAAAGAAAGAAAAGAAAGAAAGAACTTTCATCTTACCATTTTTACAGTACATACTTTAAAGGCATTATTTTTGATACTGTAACTTAGTAATTTTATAATGTACCTAATTAAAATACGCAGAACGGTAAGCCCATATTACTAGAGGGAAATTGCAGTGCTTCTTTTTAATATCCCTGGTACCGTACAAGATCAGTAATATAATTCAAATCTGAAAGAGCCTGCTGCCAATCTAATTTCTGTAAACGCTTTCTCCTGCCTTGATTTCTTTCACTTCCATAACTGATTCGGTTTAATCATATTTTATTCTAAAATTATTTGTATTTTTCGAGATAAGATTCGGGAGCTTTTATTAGATGTTTTATTAGTAAGTACCTGGATGACCGAGGATTGTCAGTATTTTTTTTTTAAACGACGTTTTCTAAATATGAAACCTATCTAGATCGATTTATCGCTCCCGAAACCCTTGACATATTAAATTTCATGAAATCGTTATAGCCTTTCCAAGATTCAGATTATATATTTTATGTTTAGTTCAAATTAACTATTGAAATATAATATAACAAATTGTAAAGGGCTAATGCCTTTTGATCTATAAAACTAATGTGTTTGAAGCACATTATGTTATTTTTAAAAATATCATACAACAGTTTATTTATTAAGCAAATAAAAAAATAAAATTGGGGAAACTCTACTGATCGGAAGACTGCGTTTAGAGCTCAAAAGCAATGTATAACGTCAATCCGTGGACTAAAAAGAACAGACAGCTGAAAAACCAAATTTTAAGTCCTTAAATCTATTACAAGTATATACATATTAGAAGTAGCAATATTTTTGAAAAAGAATATGCATCTGTTTGATAATTTGTGTGGCCGACGACATCAGTATAAAATAAGAATTTATGCCCTGTAAGACTTCGTTAGTTAATAATAGTATATTTTGTATGACATCAAGAATTTATAATAAATTACATGTCGAATTATGCAATTTCAATAATGTTCACAAATTTAAAAATGCACTACGGAATATTCTCTAACCACAAGGCTTATTAAAGAGTATCTCGACGATAAAAATATTAAAATCTATACATATAATAAAACTGTAAATTTCACGTGTCTGTACATTAGTGTTGCCCAAATTCAGTCTTGGTCTTGCAGTCTTGGTCTTGTTCTTGCGTTTTTGCAAGACCAAGACCAAGAACAAGACCGCGTATTTTTAGCAAGACCAAGACCAAGACTGACCGTGCAAGACTTGAGCAAGAACAAGACATAGCCTGCAAGACTCTTGCGTCTTGCAGCTAGGACTTAGCGCTATTTCACTGAGTAGTTAGGTGTAACAGTTCGGTGTATAGGTAGGTACGCTTAGGAATTCTATGAGACGCAAAAAACTGTATCAAAGAATATGAAAAACTGGACCTATGCGCATTACGACTAATACCATAAACATAGCGAATAAAAAAATATCTATTAAAATCAAACTGAGTGCATGCATAGTTATGTTTTAACCATCGGCACTTTGATAATGCGGCATCAAAGGTTTTGTACTTACTTCTCAAAGAAATTTGCCGCTTTTCGGAAGTACATGGTTATGATACACGCGCCGGCGGCTTCTTTTGAAATCTAAAACAATCGTTGCCGCCACGCCGAAATCATAACATTTGACACTATTTGATTGCCGCCATAGGGCGAAGGTATACTCATGCAAAATAATTTCCTAGTAGAGTACCTACAGGTGTTCCAAAGAATAAATAAGTTTCAGAGTGCTTAGAATGAAAATGAATACATTATACTGATCACGCAAGTAGTATTATGATTAGGATAAAATGGTAAGGATAGGTAGTAGATGTCATATTAATTCATTCTAGTAAGTATATATTATAATATTGATTACTTATATGGTTTTAAACTAATTACTTAGGTACTATTATTGTACATTTAGTCATTATATTTCTTAAGTTTTTACAAGAAAAAATAGCAAAAAAGTGTTCAAATATCACCCGTTTAATAAATATTGTAGCCACTTTTAAATATACTTGAAACGTGTAAAAAAATTCTACAAAACTAATAAAATAATATAAAAAGCGTAGGTACTTACCTACTAATAAAATAAAAAGCCTGCGATAAGAGTTTTGTATTACTTACCAGCCCGAATATCTCTGAGAGAGATGATGAGAGTAAGTATTTACTAGCTGTGCCCGCGACTTCGTCCACGAGGAATAGTAACTTTGGAGGTATAGTGACGTTCAGGACTTATTTATTTATTTTAAAACTTCTGTCATCAAACATACAAACGAACTCTTCAGCTTTATAATATTAGTATAGATGTACGCCAAAACATTCACTTATATGTAAAGAATAGTGATTGGCACTAATTCTATTTTATTCACGCGTCGCGTCTGTACAAGTAGGTAATATTTAGTGTGTGTTTGTACGCCGCACGCGGCATTGTTTGATTTGCGGCGGCATCCTTTTCATAGAGCCGGCACGTGGCGAGGCGGCGCGGTAAAGCAAGGAAACGTACTATAAATAAAGGAATTATTTTAATTCCAGTCATTTCCAATTGAGCTTTGCTTCGAGTCTAACTTGATAATTGTTTTTACTAATTCTCGTTGTTTTCTAAAAACGTATCACGTGTACAATTTAATATGAGTGACGAAGATTCAAATTATTCTAGTCCGAGTAACGAGAGTTTGAGTCACAGATCTAAAAGACCCAAAAGCAAATTTGAGGAGTTTTTCGAAATAATTCATGCATCCCAAACTGCCTTCTGTAAATTGTGCCAACATAAAAAGATTGAAATAAAAATGAAAAACAGAAACACTTCAGGCTTAAGGAAACATCTAATATCTTTCCACAAAAAGGAATCAGAAATATTTCTTCCTGTTAAACCAAAATTAAGTGGAGATATCACAAGCTTTTTAGTAACCGCTGGAAGTGGACAGGTAAGAATATTTTTTTAACAGTTAAAAGAATTTTAACTCCGCGTAGCTATTCATGCGATACTTTCAAAAACGCCATTAACTTACGTAAGTATTTTTGAGTTAGTGGTGTTTTCACAGTTTTCATCTAGGGGTGCGACATATTAAGTATGTAATTATCGTCTTAAATATTTTTTATAAACACCCATATTTTCAGTTAATCGGCCAGTAACAACTAAGTACTTTATTTTAGTAAATTACAGTACAGTGCAACCTTAATATAACAAATATCAATTTAACGATTTTCTCGATTTAACAACAACAAACCTCCTCCTCTTATACGCTCAAACCTAATAACACAAGATTTATTGTTTTGTTTCAGTCGGAAAACAGCAGTGACAACATCACGACAGCTACAGTTGATTGGGTGGTGAAAAAATATCTTCCCTTCTCATTTTTCGATGACGAAGCTACACAAGTATATTTTCGACGTATTTGCCCTAATATGGTGTTTCCTAAAAGGTCTACACTTAGAAGGAAAGTCAAAGAGCGATTTGAAGAGCTCCAATTGAATCTCAAGGAACGACTTCAACAATTATCATCTAAAATGTCTTTTACCATTGATGGGTGGACGTCAATTGCTGGTAGGAGTTACTACGGGGTTACTATTCATTATATAGACAACGCATGGAAGTATCAATCTGTAGTTCTTGATTTTATACCATCACGCGGTCGACATACTGGGGAAGATATTGCAACGATTTTCCATGAATGTTTATTGGAATATGGCATAATTGATAAAATACAAGGTATCACGGTCGACAACGCAACTGCAAATACCAAATTCATGTATGAACTGGGCAAACAGCTGCCGCCACACTTTGATTCAGACAATCAACATTTCCGGTGCTTTGCTCACATTTTAAACCTTGGTGTACAAGATTTATTAAAGACCTTAGCATTACACTGTGAGTCTGACACTAACGCGCAAGATCAGCAGTACGAAGACTATGCAGACGAAACTGAGGATGAGGAAGATGAAGAATCTGCACCAAATATTGCTGACTCGCGTACATCTGTAACAAAGTTACGCAGTATTTCCAGTAAAATAAAAAGAAGTGAGATAGTGAAGAAGAAGTTTCAGTCTGCTTGTGAAGCAGCTGGCGTGCCATCAAATCTAAATGCCATTCTTGACTGTCCAACGAGATGGAATTCCACACATGATATGATTGGATTTGGTTTAAAAGTGAGAGCGGGCATTGACATATTGTGCAGTTCTGTCACCGAATTAAATGATTTTCAAATCACAGCTAATGAATGGCAGGTACTCGAAAAATTACATAAATTTCTAATAAACTTTAAACTTTTAAGTACAAAACTTGGTGGAGACAAATATGTTACATTACCGCTAGTCATTGTATCATTCAATCTCTTGCTAGATAAAATTGAATCCATGGTAAAACAGTTAGATGAGAAACCTAATCGATCTGAAGTGGATGAAAGGCTCATTCTAGCTTTCCAAGCAGCTCGAGACAAAATGCTTAAACATTACAAGAAGAGCAACTGGATTTATTGTACTTCTTTAATTTTAGACCCAAGGCATAAGGCTCAGACTTTTGACCTGACAATGTGGGGGAAGCAACTTAAAACAGAAAGTCTGCGCAAGTTCAATGAACTTTATGAAGAATATAAAAGTCTACACTCACTGAACAAATCTCTGGAATTACCAGAAAAAGAAAATAAAGTATGTGATGAAGATGAAGACGTAATAGACTTTGATAAACTCTATGAATGTCCCTCGACGTCATCTGGATCTTGTCTTCAAGGCTTAGTGATAGACGAGTTGGAGGAGTACCTGAGAAAACCAAGAACTGCCAGCTCGGAAGACATTTTAGATTGGTGGAGGACGCATGAGACAGAGTATCCGATTTTATCGAAAATGGCCCGTGATTTTCTCTCAATACCTGCAACTTCAGTACCTGCTGAGAGGTTATTTTCTAAAGCATCATTAGTAATTAGAAAACATAGAAATAGGTTAAGTGATGAGTCAGCCAGATGGTTACTTTGTATTAATTCTTGGTCAAAAAAAATTATATAAAGTATCATAACCTAATGATAAAGCTGTTGATTTGTGTTGTATTTTATTTTTTATTCAAATAAATGATAAATCGTAAACTCTTTTATTAAATTTCTTATAAGTTGAGGGTTCAATCTCTTTCTAGACAGATAAGTATTGTTCTTTAAAATACAGTCAAGTTATTGTAATTAATTTGTTTTTTTACATGTTTTAGCAAATGTAAGCTTATAAATCATAAATGTTTATTAAGAAACAGTTACTTCCATGGAAAACGACATATAGGTCAGTTGATTTTTCGAATTTCTTATCAAATCTTCAGTTACTTATTAATCTGCTTGATCTTTACTATGGCTATGTTAATTCAAGCTCACAATGTTCCAATTCTAATACGTTTTTCTAAGATTTAAAGTAAACTTTAATAAATAGTAATAGACTAATAGGTAATTGCAAGACTTGCAAGACTCTTGCTGCAAGACCAAGACCAA
The DNA here is from genome assembly GCA_945859575.2 of Herminia tarsipennalis. NCBI lineage: Eukaryota > Metazoa > Arthropoda > Insecta > Lepidoptera > Erebidae > Herminia > Herminia tarsipennalis. Next base: position 11,765,803 of record OX243836.2, on the reverse strand, counting down.
GACCAAGACTGGGAGCGCAAGACCAAGACCAAGACCAAGACCAGGTGTATTGGCGCAAGACCAAGACCAAGACTGGCTAAGTCTCGTCTTGTTCTTGCATTTGGGCAACACTACTGTACATGGCCGAACTTAGTGAAAAAAAATATTAGGAAATATTCGAAAAGAGTATTTAAACACTTTGCTGCATTTTTAGAAATGTCTGTCTGTCTGTCTGTCTGTCTGTCTGTCTGTCTGTCTGTCTGTTTGTTTGAACACGCATCACTCAAAAACTACCGGACAGATTCGGTTGAAATTTTGCATGTGCTATCTAATAGACGCGGATTAACATTTAGGCTATAAATTATTACGCTTTTTCCCATAGGAGCTAAGCAATAAGGGATAATGTCTGTAGCTATTTTTCGTTATAAAACAGTAACTACTTGACGGATCTTGATGAAAATTTGCAGTTTTATAGTAAATACTATAGGACATTATTTACACTATGAATCATTACGCTAACGTCTATGGGGAACGAGCAGAAACGTATTTTTTGTCGCCCCATAATGGATTATCCCAAAATTTTCCACAATTAGACATTATTTATAATAACCTATGGAATACATAACTTCACGCTAAAACTATAAGGAGCTAAACACAACATTTTTAAGTTTCATAAGAACAGTTATTTTGACATGCGGAGTAGCGAGCAGTATAGCCTCGAAGTTATGCTAGCGGTCTTCATCGACGAAGTCCCAAGCTCGAATCTCATGTGGTTATGTTCTTTTTGTAGTTTTTTAAATTATCTTTTTCCTTTTTTAATATTTTTCTCAATGTTATAGTTATTTTTTCGACGGTAGGTAACTTATTCACTGTGGTTATTATTTTTTTTATATATAAATCAAGTGAAAAATGCACCTAGGTAAGATATTTATGGGCTAGCACTGCTGAGTAATGAATTAATCGTAGTAGAAATTTAAAACAATATTAGATTAAAATTAAAAAGTATTCGACATTTTCTAGAATTGATGTGCTCATTGCTAAAAAAAAAACATTACATACGTAAAAAAAACATGTAGCGCCATGTAATCAAATTGCCCACCGTGTTATAATTCCTTAATTGTGAAAACATTCATTAAGGCTGCTTGCGATCACGTATTCGTTTCTTGCTGAGTGGCAACATTGTCCTATTTATTTAATTAAGGTTTTATTGTACTAAAACCATCTTGCGTATATTAATAAAAAAACTTTAAGTATTAGAAGAAACTTCACTGGTTTTGAAAGTAGATGGCGTTGTATTCAATAATGTTCTTTTAGTAAAAGAAGTTTTAAAATAGTATTTAAAAGAAACACATTGCTATCATTTTTAGAAATGTTTGTCTGTCTGTCCATTTGTTTGACCACGCATCACACAGGTACATCGAGGATCATGTGTTCTGGGGTTATGGTTGGAGATCAAGCTTTAAAAAATCATTAAAAACATCGCTAATGTTTGACCTATTTCAACGCTACCCATACATTAGTACGTACCTATATAGATATCTGACGCTGCCATATTCGCGTTTACTAAAGTGTTACAGCAGTTTTATAAGCATTTCAATTGTATATCTTTGCAGACAAAGGAAAAACTTGAAAAAACATTTTATAAATATTGCGTTTTACACCCCATTTTTGGCCAAAATGGCAAAACGGAACCCTTATGTCCGTCCGTCCGCAGCTTAGCTCAGAGACTATTAGTGCTAGAAGGCTGCAACTTTGCATGAATAAACATTAACTTACGCCGATAAAGTGAAGGAACAAAATCGTTTTTTTATGGGTACGTAGGATATGTAAAGTGGGGATGTAATTTTTTTTCTCACCTACCCCATCGTGTGGGGTATCATTAGATAGGTCTTTTAAAAAGCGTGTACAAATTCTATTGAAAATTATTAGGTATAACGTTGAGAAAATGAAACAAAAACAACAGAAAACCCACTTCTTAAGCCGCACACCAAACTAACTATCTAAAAGAAGAGAATAGAAAGATTTATATTTAGTACACAGAAGACACTTAAACATTATTATAATTGACCAGGAAAAGTCATGAAGAAGATAAAAAAAAACAGTAAAATTATAAAAATAACAATAGACAAAAAAGAAAACAGACACAAATTATTAATAGAAAAACACAGTAAACGAATACCTAAAGAGTCTGTATTTGGTATTTATTTATTTTAACAAAGCTTCTGGGTGTTGAAGCTATCAATAAATGAGTTTAAGGCGATTCTTCGCTGCTGAATATCGCGGTTCATCCGACAGGACTAATTCCAACAAATTATTTCGTAACATAAACTTCCTTAATTTAAACCCGACTTTCACGCGAACGAAGTCGCGGGCACAGCTAGTACTAGAATAAGTTTGTATGTTTATAATATGATTGTTATGATGTATTGTAATGTATTAATTATTGTTATACCATTGACATGTTAAATATTAATGCATACTGGGATAACTAATGTTTAAAATATGTATCCACCTACTATTATATGGAAGCACTGCAATAAATTGTTAAAATTTGTATGCCTACAGATAGATTATGGAGCCACATATTACCTTTGTAACACCTTACCTTTTACCCATTTTCGCAAATAAAAAGATTGATTGAACTAACTATAACAGTGGGCGACTAATTGGAAACACAAAAAATGTTATTATGAATTATAACAAAGTTAATGAAACAAAATATAGCGAAATTGTACAACTTAGTTCTGCAATGAATAGCTCTGCGTAGCACAACTTCTACACATTTTTTACTAATTTCCACAGGAATATCTCGTAAAACTAATACAAATGCGTCAAAAACTTTACTCTAAATATATGTATAAATAAAACACAAGAATTGCTCGTTTGAAGGTATTAGATATTAATATAGATGGATTGCGTTTGACTATTTTTAACGCCACTCAATATTATAACGGCGTAAGTCAGACACCAAATAAAGACAGAGTAAGTACTCGTTATTAAACTAAAATATTCCAATATGTTTTTTTCAGTTGTCATTATTGTAGGTACCTTTTATTATTGATTGACTAATTCAAAGAAAATAAACCTGAAAAATATGAACTTAGCAGTGTTACCACTGAGCGGCAACTCGATTTGACCCCGTTCGACCAATCATATCAAACGAATAGCATCGATTACATAAATCGCTATCGTTTTAAGAATGATATGTGAACGCCATCGGCAAAGAATACTAACTATGTGTATGAAACTGTCTTATTCCATCAAATTGGATTGTGTGTTAGCGCTTTGTAGAGTAATAAAAAATCTTTATTCACTTAGAATGCAAACTACTACACCTGTGAAAAGTCGATTCTGCATGTACATGTAATGCCTGTTTGCAAACAATCGGTAAAACCGGTGAAAAGAACAAGACAATAAACACTCGCAGCCACGCTTTTCAAATTGCCAATATTTACAATGTTTATTTGTTTATAAACTGTATATGCAGAATCTAAGGTGCTGCCACCGTTATATTATACACCATATTAGAGGACTGATGCAAAAACAAGAGATGAAAAATATTAAAAGAAGAATACATGAGATTGGATATATCAACCTTAATGGGTACAACATAGTAGGAGTCCATTTACAATGCAAAAACAATATGTGCTTAAATATTGGCCAAATCACTGCTACTTAATGAATAGGAATGTTTTGCAAATGAAAGAAAATATTACAAAAGTAAATTGGTTTTCTTAACTAATACCTAAGTAAAATTATCAAACGACGACAATAATATTCTCTTAAGATATAATATATTATAGACAAACACTATATATTTTACTGTAGTATCTCCACCGGCGACGAGTCCTGTTATTTATCGACGCGATTTAAACAATTATTGGAAAGATTGAAAAGTGGTTTACGGATCGCCGTCTGGCGTATTATTTGTTGTAACAGATTGTCTGTCCCTCGGGAGCGATCCATGAGGCGGGGGATTTTACGCCAGAGTCGCGTACCCGATGTCTGGGCAACTGCAACCGCTGGATTTGATATTGGCTCTAGAAATTTAACTAGTTATACTAGCTTAAACTTGTCTTGACTTGTCGTAAGTTTTAACATGTTTTATTTATAAAACTAAGTAGGTAAGTATCTAAGTAGATTATATTCTTGAACAGCTTTCAATATTTTGTTTGTTTCTATTTAACTTAGAATTTCTTGGCGATTGTGCCTGTGAGATTGAATTAGCTTAGGCACTTGTCCGACAAACGGCGAGAAAGCAAGCAGTTGTCAACTATTTTATTGCTCAAACAACATACTTACAAACTTATTTAGATCCCGTGTAAAAAAAAGAGATAGAGATATTATTAGTTGACCGCTGATCGTTTACATTGCCCGCGAGTACTCGTTCTATACTGTATCTCTTTTGTTTCCAAGGACGGGATCTACATACGGTTCTTGGGCGATGAAATTCTTGATAGTTGCTCGCTACTCGCCGGCGGTGGGACAAATGCCGAATTAGAATATCCAGATTTCGGATTACACGCCCCGGGCGACGAGTGACAAGGGACGACATCCGGCCACCCTAGGCGCAGGCCTGCGGACGACGAGGAGTGGGTAGCTTGCCGTCCAGCTTAGGACCAGGCCCGGGTCGACGGCGCGCTAGTGTTCTACGCGCGCCTCAAAGAGGCGTCAGCAAGTGTCGGGGCCCCATTGGGCCGGCGCCCACCGGTATCCCGTGCGGGATCGTTCGAAAGAGTTACCGTGCTCCCGGAACACCAGGGCGAAAGAAGGAACACAGATGGGTTTTAGTCAGTAAGAGTCTGACACGCCCTCCCGCTCGTGCCCACAGCGGGAGAAGTCTTAAGATGATTTCCCATCTATATATGAAAAAAAAAATCGGATTACCATATATTATTCTACAATATAGTCTAAAACTAGCATATTTATAAATGTTCGCCTAAAAAATGTCATTGATTCGGTTGCTCCTACGTATACTATGGTATGTTTAAAAAAAAAACCGGACAAGAGCATGTCGGACCATGCTCTGTGTAGGGTTCCGCAGCCTTGAATAATTGCATCAGCAAAAGAGCGTATGTACATGGTACTTACGCTCTTTTGTTGAGAAACGCAGTTTTTGGGCAATAACTCAATAACGGTATATATCATCATGTCCCAAATATTTTTTGTTTAAAGTATTTATAAAGCGCTACCTTTGTGATTTTTTCGGTCATTCCCCCCCCCCTTAACTTTTGAACCGTATGACCATAGGACCCAATTTATGCAACTTTCGGAGCGATTATTTCCAAAAATATACAGTCAATCAAAAAAAGTTATTAAAAACCTTAAAATATTTTTAAAAGACCTGTCGAATGATGTCCAATACGTTAATGTTTTCTGAAAAAAAAAAACAAAAATCAAATCTGCTTCTGTTACGTGTATGGAGTGATCCCCCCCATATTTATTTTTATTATTTGGCTATTAAACTAAGTAGCGGCTACTACAACACACCTTTTTGCCAAGTTTCACCAATATTCATTAAGTAGTTTTTAAGTAAAATGACGGACAGACAAACAGACAGACGGACATGACGAAACTATAAGAGTTCCATTTTTGCCATTTTGGCTACGGAACCCTAAAAAGCATCTTGCGGGAAAGCAATTTAAAGATAGAAGTGTATCTAATGCTGTTGTTTCTTTTTTAAACTCAAAGTAAGGGTAATAGTTGTAGCAGTAGTAAGACTTAAAAAAAAAAAAGTCGGTCGGTAGAAGTGAAAACTTGAACATATACATATTAAATACCTACTGATGAAATTTGAATAGTATTTTTCGATCTTACTGACATAATAATTAAAAAATATGAAATAATAATTCATAAATCAAAAAACCAAAAACAACAATAAAAATAAAAAAGGGAAAAAAAAAATCGTTACTCTGACTCGAACTGGAGTCTTCTGGTTTCTGGACCGCCCGATTTTCCACCTGAGCTATGTTTACCATCGTATTCTAATGATATTGTAGCGGTTTTTCATTGCGCTCCCTTCGTCTTACGAATTTTCGATCAGGTCACCTGTCCTGACGCGAGTTTAACATTTTTTAACCATCCCAAAAAGTGCACAACGCCGCTAAAGAAGTTTTCAATTCAAAAAATATACACACACTTCTATCTTTAAATCGTTTTTTAGTTTTTATCCCGCAAGGTGCGTTTTTAAATATACGATAGTATATAGTATACGTAGGAGCCAGCGGTTTGTTTAAGAGACCATAAGCTATCCACTGCTGAATGCATTGGATAGCTAAAGGTAAATAAAAATGTTGGCTGAACGTAATAATAATGAACGAACGAGTTTTAATTTAAAGACTCAATGAAGTGGAAGAGCATAGGTTCTATCCGCTATTGTTAGATAAGGCTCTAAAATCCGCTGTTGTTATGCGCTGGACAGATATTATAGGAAATCATTTTCAACTTGGGACTTTTTCATCCATCACTCTCTCGTTTGCCGAATACGTTTTATTTATTTATTCCAGAGTTATGTAAAGTGTGGTCGTATTTTTCAAGTTATTCTATTATTATGAATAATCTTTCACATTTAGCAAACACATTGGTTTGTTTGTTTCTTGGCAGGTTCTTCTCATGAGCTTTAGGTACCGCTTTAGGTAGGATCTGTCGCCTAACTTACCTAATTTAGATACCAAAGTAAGCTAAATTTTAATCATGTACCTACCTAGATAATATTCATTTGATGTTTTAATTGATTTGATTTTACGAAATATATTTGACTTTGACTTTACACTTTCGTTTTAGTATAACAGATATTGTTAAAATTACAATGTGCTTAAAAAATATTGAAATGCATTTGAACGTTTTACGTGTACGACTAAAACAAATGATTCTGATGATTCTTTGCTTCTTTGATATTCAAGAATAACAACGATCAGTAGTAATCTACAAGCCGCAGGTAGCGAGTTCAAAACCTGTGTAATTTGTTTCATAATGAAATAATGATGAAACAGATTATTTGTAACTTGTGGTAACTAGTTACAAATAATCTGTTTCATCATGTTCTAATAACTCCAAAAACTCTTTTTTCCAAAAACTTCCATTCTTATCTCACTCTGGGTCAGCGTGGTAACTTAATGTTCGTATGTTCTCCAACGGCCGGTCTCAATAATCTACCTATCGATGGATTTGGCTACTAGAGGTAGAATTTTGACATATTTTGTATGGAGCTTATGTCAAATATATATCTACCTCTAGTAGCCAAATCCATCGATAGTTAGATTATTGAGACCAGACGTAAGAGGAATATTTGACTGATTTTGCTATGCTATAGTAAAAAATAAGTAGGTACTTCATAAGTAAGTGTTCATGCATGAGTGACAATGAGTTTTCCTTCTTTTTCGGATCAAAGCTTTGATATTAACAAAGCAAACCGCTGGTGTTCTGGCCCTTACTTAAGACTTAAACTGTCGGGGCTCTGTTCCCAATGAAAACTGTTCGCCTTACAAAACAAACTAAATACCAGAGATGTTTGTACTGTACGTCAAACATTGTTACCCTCTATTTGCTCCTTCAACACAATCAATTGAGAATCCGTTATATTCTCTACAAGTAGAGGATTATCGTCTTATGTATAAATCTCAATGTATTTTTACCCGATTGCAAGTAAGGGTAATGTTTTTCGCGCGTATCTTATAAGTATGTATGTAGTATTTTTTACTTCTTCTTATCTTTCTAACAACAAGACGGATTTAAACAATTAAGCCGTCGTTAGATTTGTTTTAACCGCGCAAGTGTTATTAGATAAATAACGTTTAAAAAAAAAAAACATGGCGGCTGTGAGATATTAAAAACAAAAGGAAAAAATGTTTTTTCGAATACCGCAATATGGATATAGAATTAAAGGGCTCGTCGTGAGCATTTCAAAAAGTTATACCTAACATGATTAACGGCCGGTCTCAATAATCTAACTATCGATGGATGTGCATACTAGAGCTATATATTTGACATAAGCTCCATACAAAATGTGTCAAAATTCAACCTCTAGTAGCCAAATCCATCGACAGGTAGATTATTGAGACCGGGCGTATGAATGTAACACTAAAGAAGTCAATTTAGCAACCAATATTTTTTTCGATTTTCAATACTTCGCAATAGCTGCGATAAAAGTTAGTTGTTACATCGTACAACCATTAAAAAGTATTAAATAAAAAAATAAATTTAAAAAATAAGAAAGGCACAATAACTATTAACTTTAACGAGATTCATTATTGCCTCCGACTATATTACAAATGTAGGGGCTCTCTTCGCGCAGGCGGGATTTTAATTTTATAAATTAATTTTTATACTACGTAATTAGGAGACGAGTCGACAGATAGTAAGCGTGACGCTAGCCCATAACAGTATCAGTGCCACTCAAATCCTTGTTGGGCTTTGTGTGGCACTTCTCATTTGAGTCATTAGTTCATAAGTCTCATTCGCTTAGTAATTACACTTACTACAGAGCCATTCAACCGAAACACAGTGATGTGTTAACATCACTATTTCGCGACAAAATAACTGACACAGGGTCTTTATTCGCGTTCTTTTTTTCCGTATCCAAGCCCGTGCGAACTGTCAAAATCTTGTCATAATCGTAAATAGAGAGCTGCGCTTAGAAGTGTTTCAGTCAGTTCGCACGGGCTTGACACGGACACGAAATAAAGATAGTGAATAAGGACCCTTTTGTGGTAGATACCCTCTAAGACGGCAGATATACCACCGGTGCAACATACGGTTATAGTCTACTGGTTATCGTTCACTGACAAATTCTCATCGACACTGTTTAGAGGATAGCAGTAACTATTCATAAACTTATCAGTATTTATTATGAACAAGGTGGCATACGACCGCCACTGTCTACCTACGTGTTTGAGTACTTAAGTGTATGTAAAACACATTAACTTTTTTGCGGTGAAAAACTAGTTCAATCAAAATTTTTCTGAATGATTTTTAATTAAAATTCGTCCAGCCATTTTGGAAACAATCACCTTTTTGTTTGTTTGACGGTGCTTCAGACATCTTAAGAACAATTTACCTCATTATCAACTTCAGAATACGATTGATAAGGTGTAATTTATTTTAAATTAGCTGTGCCCGCGACTTCGTCCCCGTGAAGTTGCTCTGTCCCTATAAACGTTAGCGTAATGATAAATATTATGTTACTCCTTACATACTTAGCTGTCTGATAGGGAAAGTCCCGTCAAAATCCATACAGCCGTTTCGGTGATTAGCCGGAACAAACAGACAGACAGAGAAAAAAAATGTGTTTTGTTATGAGTACCATAATTATCTACTTTCATATGCATTTAGTAAGAAACTTTTATTTTGACATTACAAACAGACACTTCAATTTTATTTTTTTGTATGTATAGAATATGTATATGACGGCGCAACATATGGCAACACTTGACAGTCACTGTCATTTACGTCGGAAAAGAATGAGGGTAGTTGATCATTCTTGCGGAACGTCACATGGACGTGATGACGGGGCGGCCATCTTGTAGGCAGTTCGCCGACGAGGGCCGTTTACGCACCACGTGCCTGACGAATCGCTAATTTCCGACCCGATCATTTTATTTTTTCTTATAGTGATATGTGGAATCAATTATTAGCTACTTAATTTAGACGCGTCTAGTATTATTTCGTTTATTAAATTATCTGTGTTGAAATTAAGATTTTAATTTAATTAACAATGGTAAAATCTAAACCTAGTGATCTCCCGGTGTTCGTGAACGATGGCAAGCTATAACCTTCGTCATCCTAAGCCTACATATATTATAGATATATAAATATACCATTATTTGCAATCAAAATATTTAGACTGAATCGAATACCAAACTCGCGAGCATTAGAAACGCTATTCAGAATTCGTCAACATCATTGGAAACCTTTCATAGTACCTATAGTTCTTACATTTCAACGTCACAGTAGACATTACGTAATAGTACACACATTTACGTTGAGGTCATTGCCCTTTGTGTATGGGGAAGTAAGGCAAAAATCCGCTGAATTCCATGTGAATGCCTACATCAATAATACCATATTTCCCCTTTATTAGTTGGATTTCGTGCAGCATTAAAAGAGATTTCTTCCGCATAGACTCAATACACAAATAAACAGAACACGGGGTATTTATTAATTGAATTCCTTTTAATTTTATATTGCCTGTTGTTTATTTAATTAGAGGCTACAAAACCTTTCTAAACAATGCAAAGCCAACAATAATGAATGAGAAAAGCTTTATTATTTAAGCAAAGGTCAACATTTAGTGTTTGTTGGTTGTAAACAAAGAATAGATTTTATTTAGGAGGACTTTTAACGAAAAAATTATTTCCTATTTTAATAACCCATCAAATGTTATTTTTTGAATAAAAATTACATAACTACTTACTAACTATTCAAAAACTATATTTAAACTAAACATTTATTTTTAGTTTTAAGTGTAAATAAAGTTTTTAAATAGTATAGTATACTAAAATATATTCAAAAAATTAGGTACTCATCTCGGCACTCATATTCGTTGTGCCCGGGGTGCCCATTGTCATTGCCCGCGGTGTTCATGTTAGTTTGATTTCCCTAAATCCAATCAACATTAAAAATATGAAAGTAACTCTGTTAAGTTTTCACGCATATACCGCTGAACTGATTAAAAAGAAATTTGGAATGGAGATAGTTTGAGTCCCAAAATAAGACATGAGATAGATTTTTACCGGGATGACCAATGTCTACGCGGGCTGAGCCACAGTCGAAAGCTCAAGCTATTTATATTCGAGTTACGTGTAAACACGCGATAACAATCGAGGTGGAATAGGTTACAATCAAATTAAAATGCTTTGATACAGTCTTTCATTTCTCAAAATCTTTGTAATTAATTGAAATCTTAGCTTCAACCTACATTCCACTTCACTTGAAATAGTCCTAAGCTTATGTTATAATTCAATTTCAAAACAGTAATATGTTCTAAAGTAGGTAATCCTTGTACGAATTTCAATCAAAAAGCAAATGTTTGTGGATGTTGGAATTAGATCCCGAAAATTAATGCCTGTTCGTTACCTCGGAATAGGTTTTGCAGCTTATTTCCATGGTTAATTAATTTCGGGTTTATCCAACATTATTAGGTTATTATATCAGTGCCGCTTTAGTAACTTCATAAAGAACATAACGCATGGTCGACAATGCGTACGGGAATTCCGACAGGGCAGATATTAAAATATATGGATGGATACAGTGATTATACGAACCTACTCGGGTAATAATTAATATTATACTTATTTACTACTAGCTGTCCCGCGCAACTTCGTATGCGTAATTTTTACCCGTTTTTGAAACATTTCTCGTCGCTTCTCCGCTCCTATTAGTCGTAGCGCGATGTTATATAGCCTATAGCCTTCCTCGATAAATGGGCTATCCAACAAAAAAAGAATTTTTCAAATCGGATCAGTAGATCCTGAGATTAGCGCGTTTAAACAAACAAACAAACATACTCTTCCGCTTTATAATATTAGTATAGATTAAATTCATTTATGAAAATTTACGTAAACCGGCAATACCTTGAAATCTATCCGGCCTAAACCCACGAGAATTTGTTTCGTGGTGTGGGTAATTGTTGTAGCACTCTTACTTGCTGACAAAGTAAATAAGCTAAAAATAATAATTTTTTTCTATGTCCAGTCATCTATCCAAAACCCTATCTGGCTTTCATAACATTTACATTTTGTAACCCAAGTTCTAGTCAGATTCAAGTCACTGTCAAGATTAAAGTACTTTACAAAAACATAATTTTATAGTGTTAATATCAGTTTTTTATCACGTTAATATCATTTTTTTATTACGTTTTCTTTTTTTTCGTTTTCGCGGCTAGCCCACGCGTTCTGGCCCGCGCTCAAATATGTCCGCGCGATGTATGATGTTTTTCTAAGCGCAGCTCTCTATTTGCCATTATGACAAGATTTTGACAGTTTGCGCGGGTTGCCGCGAAAACGAAAAAAAAGACCGTGAATAAGGACCCAGCTCAACTCTTAAAAGTAGAACTTTTATTACAAATTTGAACAAAAATATCGTAACAATTTAATAGGCAATTTTCGAAATAATTCCTAAATGGTATGCAAAGCCAACCAACTTTTAGCATTGGCTATCGTTTATAAAAGAAGTAGATGCCAATTTCTCGACGATAATTGACGGTCCCCTCGAGAAATATCGTCCATAAATATAGTGGACAAACTTTGACGACGGTAGAAATTTCCAACCTCCTTTTCAAGACATTTACTAGAAAATGCTGTCGAGGTCCGTAGGCAGAGACAGCAATTTGTTAGTTTACCCTGCGTAAGAGCTAGCGGGCGCGACGCTTCGCTGGAGAACAAGTCATCTTTTATTAAATACGTACAAACATTTGCATTTAGCTACCGTATTCTGTATTGTAAAATTTAAAAGTATTTTCCATGTAATGCATAAAGTTGACGGATGTATTTTCTTTTGCATTTGAGACGAAGTTTTAAGATGTCGGAATGCTTGGTGAATTTTCAAGTCAGCGTTGCGTACACGTTGATACTATCTTATTTGATTATTTTGAAACTTTTAAATATGAATTGTAGCTACTGGTAGATTTGACTGGAGTTTATAACAAAATAAGATAGGTACCTATACTTAAACCATAATAAGCTTGATCTATGTCAAATATCACCGAGAATGATTAGGTATTATATTAAAAAACCCAGCAAGTGCATGATGGGCCACGCACAATATAGGGTTTCGTAGAATAATCTATCCAACGACACCCCACACGCTAGACGTGGAAAAAATCATACCCCCACTTTACGTGTGTCCCTTACATTTTTTTCTACATTTTATTTTACCACTTTGTCGGCGTTACGAATATGCTAAGTGTCTCTAAGCTAACTTGCGGTCGGACGGACGGACATGGCGAAACTATAAGGATTTCTTAATTACTGCTGAACCGTAAAATAAAAAAGTAATTTAAACCCAAATTTCGACCGCAAATGAAGAATAGAGATCACGAATCACAATTTTACTTTAAGTTTCTGAGCTTAAGTTCACGATTGGTACGTGGGCTACGTGGCTTTTAACTTTGCTACACTTGTACCTAAGTTTATAAAGAGACCAACCGCGCAACTTCGCCTGCGTAAATTTTCCCCGATTTTGCAACATTTTTCATTGCTGCTCCGCTCCTATTGGGCGTAGCGTAGTGTCATATAGCCTATAGCCTTCCTCGATAAATGGGCCATCCAACAGTAAAAAATTTTTTCTATTCCAACCAGTAGTTCCTGAGATTATCGAGTTCAAACAAACAAATAAACAAACCTACAAATTCTTCAGCTTTATAATATTAGTACAGATAAGTCGTATCGGCTGAAAACTTTAAAATTTCTTAATGACAGAGATCATTATTTAAATTCTTAACAACCCATAGGTTTGATGTTCCACTGCTGGGCATGGGTCTCCCTAGTAGAACCTATTTATTATAGATCCTGGGGATAATTTCATAATGGCCACACTTGGCAAGCGGGTTGGCGATCGCAATAAGGGTTTAAAGTACACAAAGGATACTGCTGCCCGTCCTCTGGTGTGAAATCACTTACGGCCGGTCTCAATAATCTAACTATCGATGGATTTGGCTATTAGAGCTATATATTTGACATAAGCTACATACAAAATATGTCAAAATTGTACCTCTAGTAGCTAAATCCATTGATAGTTAGATTATTGAGACCGGCCGATAGTCGCCTTGACGGTGTCGTCAAAGATGTCAGTGTTGACATCTACTCCTACTAGTAACTATAGAGGTCAGTGTTTAAATCTGATCATGGATGCCATTGATATAAAAATTTAATACACGCTTACAAATTAAATCGGTTTTTTTTCTAAGTACTGTAAAAAACATAAAACTTGATCACGGAGTTCATCTTGACAGAATTTTAAGATAACCTAGCTCGCGTTACATTTTAAAACATACCTAATATTAATGTAGAACTACGAACTACTCGTATTTTCATAGTGTAAGTTTTTTTTTTATTGGTAGGTGAATGTCGTATCGGTGGTCGTCGGATCCTATAGTATTATGCCATTGACATTGCACATCCTCTAACGGAATTGTCAAACTTGATCAGGGGGCCTAGACAAAGTCACATTCGAATAGAGGTGTCGTTAATGGAAAAGAATGACATTATAGAATTTAATGTTTGCGGTGCATAGATTTTTTTTTTGCAAACGATTAGTAAGGCGTTATCCAATTTGCTACGGAACGAATGTACCTTGTCTAAGCCCTCGGGAATTGTAATGCTGTTTTATCGGAGATATTGTAATTAAAAGGGTAGATAAACAAAATTGCCTTAAAAGTATTTTAAATAGGTATTAGGTAACTTTGAAATTCCTAATGATATTTGATGTTGTTACGCGTTACAATTTTCTTTTTAACCCTTTTTCCGCTACGTAAATATAACCTCTTTAGGTATTTTCATTTAGTTGCTCGGCTGGTCGCCGCCTCAAGCGGTCCGTGCTCTCGACAACGCTATAAAAGTTAGCAAGTTAGCCCTAACAAAAATTTGGCAATAGGCAAATCAGTTCCATTCCTTTCGATATATATATATATATATATAAATATGTATATATTATCTTAAAATATTATAAAAATACAAATCACGGACACAAAGTACACCCAGACTCAGAAAAACAATTTGTGAGTCACACATGTGGTGTGAATACACCACTTTGTGTGATCCACCTATATGATGTACAGGCACTCGAAACCCACATGTTACAGCTGCTTACTACTAATATTTGAAGTTTGTGTGTTAGTTATATAACGATACTGGGCGGAATTTTTATTAAATTTGGTACGGAGTTGACAAAAGCTTGAGAAAGGTTATAGGTTTTTTTATTACGATTCGATCAACAGAGATGTTGAATTTTCTTTTGTGGATATGAGAATTACCTCTCTAACAACAAGACTATTAAACTATTCTCTGTAAAGCTCTATAAGGCAAATAGTTTACAACAATGTACCCCTAAGGTTTACATAAACTTTATAGTTAGGTAACGCGTAGTATGTCCAGTTGGCTGGAGGCGCCGCGCCGTGCCGCTTTATACCCGTTCAAAGCCATCTCCATTTATATGAGCCCATATCAATGAACATAAACATGAACATGAATAAGAATGTAGGTTTTATGGCTCCGCCTATAAATCCAGAGGAGGTGATCATTGCACCATATACCTACGTATATGTATCTTTATGTAGTTTGTATCAGGAGATAATTTCTGAATAATACTAGGTATACACTAACAGTTTCAAATATTTTAGAGTGGTAGGTATACCACCACAGAGTTTTCTTCAGTGAAATAGTGATGTGAACACATTACTTACTGTATTTCGGTTGAAGGGCACTGTAGTAAGTTAAATTATAGGGAAAATGAGACTTACATCTTGAGACATGAAGAGCGAAGTGCAGTGACAATTAGATCTTTCCAAATAAGGGTTTGGGTGTCACTGATACTGTTATGGGTTAACGTTAACGTGACGCTTACTATCAAAATGTTGCTATAGCACAAGAAGTTCGGATTCGTGGACAGTTGTTGTGTACGAATGGATTTTTAGGGAATTTAGATTGAATCCCCTAATTTATTCAATTTTTGTTTACCAGTAGCCCAACTCTCATTTTCCGAATGGAAACTTTGTAATAGTTTTAGTTTACGGAGACTACTGGATATACTTAATTCATTTTCATATAAACACAAGAGCTCGGATTCGTTGTCAGAATATCATGAACAAATTTATTGAATTGATGTTGCTCTAGATGTTATCATTTTATTTATTCAAGTTTTGTTTGAATTTTTTCTTCGTTGAATTAGAATAAGCCTCCAGCATACTAAAACCTTTCAGTTTGATAGTATCCCAAATACTAACTGCTTAAGGGACTATTTCCACGTGCGAGAGAATCGCAGCCATTCCTCTATTATCGTCCACGAACGAGCGCGCATTACTCCGCCAGCGTATAGTTGCGACTCGTAAGGGAATCGCCGCGTATCCCCGACGATGATCGTCACTTTTTCGATGCGAGACGCTTGCTTTTGACAGCGCGCTTGTTGCGAGAGCGCCGGGTTCCGCGGCGAGCGCGTGGCGATTCTATTACGTTTCTCTCGCACTTAGCCACTCATCGCAATGCCGCGATAAAATCGCCGTGTGGAGACACGTTCTAAATGAGTGTATAGAAATAGGTGGCACGACGATAATATCGCCGCGATTCTCTCACCTGTGGAGGCGGGGTCTTATTTAAAAATAAAACCTTGCAAAAGCCCGGATGGATTCTGTTTTATTTTAAAGTCAAATGTATTAATAATGCAAGTCGTAAAATTGCTTTTAAGCGCTCAGATGAAAGCAGCAAACCTGCCCAGTTCATTTTATAGAAACCTACCTATAAATACCTACCTAGGTAGAATTGTTCGTACCGACACATACGTCCTGTGTCAATAATGTAAGTACTGTTGGAGTAGTACACGCTACATAGCATTTTATTACTTGAACTCTTAGACAACATCAGTATCGATGCTCTCAAAGTGGCATCTTTTACGACATTGCCAATACTTGAAGTATGTTGAAACCAAATGTCTCAACAATTTTGTACCACTTTCTTTTAAACTTTTGTGATTTTAGACCACCAATATAATAAAATCTTGGGACAACTCACACAACGCTATCTGATCCCAAACTAAGCAGAGCTTGTACTATAGCAACCAAACAACTGATAAACATACTTAAATATTTCTAAATACATACATATTATAGATAAATAACACCCAGACACAGAAAAAAACAACGTGCTCATCACACGAAGTTTTATCCTGGGTGGGAATCGAACCCACGACCTCTTGCGTAGCAGTCGGATACACTCCCACCGCGCCACAGAGGCAGTAATATAATATGTACCTACTAACGTACTAAAAAAGCTATCTGGAATAAAAACACGTTTTTCCTTTTTCTCTAAAATCAGCTGCCGTAAGCCTAAGGCATCGGTCTCGCAATGGTGAGGTCGCAGGTTCGAATCCTACCCATTAAACTACCGACATGGACCCACTCCTAACACAAGCATTGGCATCAAAAATCCCACTTTGCTAGTGATCTTTAAAAACAAAAAATCTAGAGATTCAAATTTCAAACATGTACGAGTAGCTTGATTATAATTAAGATACTCGCGACCAAAAGGTCCAAAACGGCATGAATTTCGGGAGGTTTATACAATTGGTATAGGTTTATGGCCGAAAATATACTTCGCGGTGTTTCCTTTACACTTAGAAGTTTAAATGTTTCAAACCACGCTGAACCACAGTAGACATATGCAATCGAAATGCTTTTCGTTCCAAGATACACATACTAAGTAGGTATAAGACATCGCTTGCTGTAACGGAACAGCGATCTATTATCATTAGTACGGGTATTACTTAAGATTCTTCTTCCATTTGGTTTACAGCTCACTTAGCAGTTTCCACGGATGTGTATAAGTAAGTACGAGTCAAGTTTTATCTCCAGGGGATAAAGTTTTAGCCTCCAGGTAACGAACCTCGAGATATCACGAGTTGGTGTTAGAAAACATCTTAGTTGAAGGTAAACAATATTATTGTGAAGTATTTTTGTCGCTTTAATATCACTGGAAGGTGTAATATTTTCTGTGAAATTACATTTTGTGCAAAACACAGCGAGTAGATATGTTTGTCAGACCGAGGTACCTATTTGGGATTATTTTTCCTTTGTTAGTTCATAGTGGTATTTTAACTTATGTAAAGACAAATTCGTTAGGTATTTACTATTATTACACTCGTCTTCCGTACAACATAATTTAACAAAATAGACAAAGCATTGTGTAATATATAAATATAAATTAAATACTTTTAAATATTCACTCGTAACGTTTATAAGTGATTTAGTTAGCTGTGTGTGTACCTATAGTTAGTTCGGCCAATCGGATAACGTAATCACTTAAACGTCGGGATGTGCCCAAGACTACGAAAACATACATTGGTAAAACCCCCAATATATATACAATTTTCTTTTTTTTTTAATCAAAATGTATATAATTCTTAACAATATCAAAAATAGGTATACAATTATATATACTACGGGTCTTAATCGCGTAAATAATTTAAGGTTAATAAATACCTTGTTTAGTGCCCGACGTTTCGACTATATTGCAACAGCCGCGTTCACGGGTAGACCCCATGACCACGGCTATTGCAATAGAATATATAATTTTATAATGAGTACAAATCACGATAGTTTATTAACAACTACATAATATAAAGAAATACATATTTAATAAAGAATTTATAATGTAAGGTATACCTACATGATAAATAGGCAGCCGATTACTCAATGAAGGCACCTAATTTTCAATTAAACAATTACACAAATATTTTGAATCGCTTCCTTATAGGTAAATGCTAGGCAAAAACAAGTTCAAAGAAAAAAGTTTATCCATGATTTATAAATTAAATACGCTCACTTACATTCTACAAACTGTTGTAATGGTACACCTCTCTTTGTCAAAGTATCCTAACACAATATTATCTTAAGTTACCCTCGTGTTTTGTTATACATGGTTCCGTCAGTATAATTCGCTTTGAAACAACTGAAGTTTTATTATTCACTTCCTTCCTTAGGCACCGCATCCTCCACAGATTAATGACGACATAGAGAAAGTGGCACACAGAGTAATGCATTGATTTATGCTTCCTGTGTACAGGGTTGACTTCTTATGATGATTAATCTAGTCTATGAGTAATCACTTCATGAAGACGAACATGAATGTCACATGAAGTGATGATGACGAACAATTCAGAAGCTACCATGACGATAATAAGTGCTTACGTACGGAGTCCACACGGTGAAACTTTTTTTTAAAATAGCAATGTTTGTTTGGATGTTAGGTTCCACATTACTTTACACCAATCCTGTTAACCCCTCCAGCTAAGCTCAATGGCTTGTGTTAGGAGTGGGTTCCGGTCGGTAGTATAATGGGTAGGATTCGGAGCCGTGACTTCACGTTTTATATTTAAGATGACTTTTTAATTATATGGTTTGTACGATTTGATATCGTTTTATAATACAATACAAAAGCAACAGCTAACCAAGTTTAAACAATTTTATGACCTATTACTAAAACTTTTTCGACCGTCAACGATTGAGGTAGGATACTTACATGATAAATAAAGAAATAAAAATTAAAATAATTGCTGTCGGTTGAGTAAGGAACGTAAATAGATTGAGTACCTAAGGAAAAAACATTAAAGGATAAAACGTCATCGGATGAAGCCGGAACAACCCGAGAATGCACATCCCTTGCGAGACGTGCACTTATCATCAGCCTATCGCAGTCCACTCGTCTCCAATTGCATGCCATGCACGTGCACTTGCGCTACACATAACATGACACCAGACTCCGTTGGTGAGACAATTATGATACGTATATTTCTCAGTCTACATACGCTCATTGTTCAGCCAAGGCCTGTCCCAACCACTTCCACTCCTGACGATCTTGAGCCACAATCACCCTGGTACTGGCTGCTTCGACCAAATCGTTAGTCCATCTCGTGGAAGGCCGGCCAACAGTGCGTCTGCGGAGTCTCGGTCGGCATTCGAGAACTGGGTTTCAAGCTCTGTCTGAATAGACGAAATCACAACGGTTTCAATACAAAAAGAATATCTTATTTCCAAATGCTTAGGTACCCCTAATAGGTACTTCGCCTTAAAACTTCTACATAGGGTGAGAGGTATATAACGTCCCCTGAAAGGAAATAAAACAATTAAATTATTTAATCAAAACTAATCCCAGCACTTTGGTTACATAATAATTATCATTTGGCAAAGAATTAGTAGGATAAACACCTAATAAAATAATGATTCCATTTTAATTTTTCGAAACCCTATCATGCCCCATGATAGGGGCAGTATGGGGTACCCAAATTAAGGGATGTCAAGAATAAGTAGGTGCGGATTTCTTCTTTACTTTCGTCGTCAACAGCAGCGCTAACTGGATGAGCCCCAACGTCCATATTGGCCACCCAATGCTCTTAAGACACAAATAAGTATGGTTCACGTGAACGTCAGCAAGCATTTATCTTATGCTTGTAATTTTCTAAATCAAAATGAGCTTTTCGTGCCTTCTCTTTCTTCTTTTTGTAGGTTCATATCATTTTTACCTGTATCAAAATTAAATTCTGCTTTCAATGGAACAGATTAGGGTTTTTTCGGGGATAAAATGGTACCCCACCGTGCCCGTGAGGCATGTTCCCGTTATGCCCCCATGTCTGACATAGTTTAAAATAAATATAAAAAAACGAATTATCATTTAGAGTGATTTTTGTTTGAAAAACACAACAAAAAACAGTAGGTAGAGTAGTACCTAATATAAATTACCTTTTTAACGACTTTTAGTAATCACTCAAAATTAGACGAAACTACGTCGAAAACAATTTTTTGACTTAAATACAAACGCGCGCAGTCCAACCGTAGGTCACCGCTGTCAGGCTGAAGACTTATGCAAATTGACCGCCTGTTCGCGTCAACAACACACGGCTAGTGCGTGTCCCCATTAAGCGCCCCCCCCCCCTCTCCCTTCCCTAAGAACAAGGAATGTTTGTTAGGCAAACAATCAATCCATTAGTCGGATTTATTTTCTATTTACAACATCATTGAGCGAGTAAAATCACTACCATTCTAAAATAAATTGATTAGACTCGTTTGCAAAAACAAACTTGAAAGAATTCTCTTTTTTAACTTTTCGTGTCCAAAAAGCTTTGTTAGAAAGATTCATTTTAATTACGTTTTCCACGAGAAATAACGACTCGGGAAAGTACGGCCTTTACCTACCTACCAATCTTCATTACCTTCATTATTTCCGTGTAAAATTGTACGTTATGTGCCGTTTGTAAATATCCCCATGTATAAATAGAACTCGGTTTTTACATGAAAACAAGCGCTAACTTAAGAGCGTCACCAACATTTTGTTAAAGTAAAAATATATTAACTCTGTACGAGTAAAATAGGTAAACGAGCAATTAATGTAGAGAGCTGGCTTTATACGCTCGCGTTCAAAGCGACATTCAATGGGCACGAACACGAACACGAGCGTGTGAATAGGCGTAAATGTGTTGCTCGGCTTTTTGTGAATGTCGCCGCTGGCCCGTGTCGGGCTGCTTGCCACGAGTCTAAACGCACCATTATTATTTAAGACAATTATCACACCATCGAGGCTAGACTAAAGACTTCTTTTAATGTTTTCAGATTGCAGTGCCATTGTCAGTACATTTAATTAACGTTATGTAAGTATTTTTATAACATTAGTTAAAGGTATGTAGCACCTTTACGCCTATTCACACGCTCGTGTTCGTGTTCGTGCCCATTGAATGTCGCTTTGAACGCGAGCGTATAAAGCCAGCATAACATAAGAAAGATAAAGTTGACAATTCTGGACCAACACGGTAGCGGCCTTAGGAACGGAATCCCTATTTTCGCGGGTTTAAGTCCTGAGTCAATTTTTTCCTTTATATATTTATATAGGTATGTAAATTAGCCTTAAATTAAACAAACAATTTCACCTAAGATGCGTTCAGACGCCGTAGCAAGCAGCCCGGCAAGCACCTCGACAAGCTGAGCTGACACGGGCCGGTGGAGGTACAAACAAGCCGTCTACAAACTGTAGATAAGCACATTCACGCCTATACACACACTCGCACATGTGTTCGTGCCCGTTGAATGTCGCTTTGAACGCGAGCATGTGAACCCACCATTACGATTATTCGAAATTCTTCTACAAATTTACAAAACTAACTAATGATTGCGAACAGTCGTTCAACGAATATTAAATAACGCCTGCTAAATGTATAAGTTGGCAAACCTAACTATTTTCACATAGTCAAACCGCCGAGTCAGCTTGAATACATGTAGATTCATTTCGATTGGCTATCGACCGCTGGTGTAGGTACATGGAAGATAGAGACGTATAGACTGCATATAAAGGGTGGGATTTGATTTATTCAGCCAGAACACGGCTGGCCGTGTCGCCTGGTGACCGTAAGTTACCAAGTTGAAGTTCGACCAACATAAATCTCCGGCCACTCCACACAAAGGAAACGAATTGGCCCGAATGAATAATTCCGAATACATTTATGCAAGTACCAGCATTTCCATACCATAATATTGGGGGTTCACTGAGCAAATACTTTAGAAGATTTATATAAAACCGAAAGTATAGTAAAAATATAATAGATTATCGTAAAATATGTGTAAATCATAAATGTTTGAACAGTTAAGTGAAACGTGATTCTGAGTTATTTGGGCTCATTATATGCCCCAAGAATATTTAAATTTAGATCAAACAATTTATTCTAATTACTTTCCAGTATTGAAATAACTTTGTTTTTATTGAATAGAAAAGTTTTGATTTGAAAGACGAAACGAAAACTAAGAGAACTGCGCTTAGAACAACAATTTGCTAAAAGTAAATACTCTTGATGGTAACTTTCTATTTCATTTGAAAATAGATTTCTGCTTAGGTAGCTATTAACATTCCAATGATTTGATTGTTATTCTTTGTCTCCTTCTGTAGATTTTTTTGATGATCGCAGCAACACTTTAGACATACCTAAGTGACTAGTGCCAGTCACACATTTGATTTTATTTTTTATAATAATTTAGTTGCTTGCGTCTGTCTAGAGTCTTTTCAAACTTTACTGTTAACTAATCTATATCTATACTGATATTATAGAGCGGAAAGATTCGATTGTTTGTTTCATTGCTTATTTGCATTGTCAAATCGGCTTCTGTTACATGTATGGAGTGCCCCTCCTAAAAATATTTATTTTTATTATTTAGCTATTAAACTAAGTAGCGGCTACTACAAAACACCTTTTCACCAAATTTCATCAATATTCGTTGAGTAGTATTTCAGTAAAATGCTTGTGACATACGGACATACAGACAGACATACAGACAGACAGACGGACATGTCGAAACTATAAGGGTTCCATTTATGTCATTTTGGCTACGGGACCCTAAAAACTACGATATGACACCCGTACGAAGCCGGGGAAGGCAGCTAGTGTAATAATAAATCTAATAATTAAATTTGTGTAACATCACATTTTATATTTAATTTACTTTCACAACTTTTTATGTAAATGAAAATAAGATGCCTACAAATAAAGATGCCTGAGCTAAAGTTACCCCACCTTCAACCAAATGACTTCAAAAACCAAGATGACTCGGAACTACTGTTTGACTTGGTATCAATTATAAAAATGCTGCGCTTGTTTAGTGCTGACAAAAATATCGAGTGAAGCCTAGGGAATGGCTTCACTTGTTATTTTTGTCAGGTTGTTCCGTCAAATATGACCATAACAAAAAAAATGAGAAATCGAAACACAGTTTCCCTCAACGAATTTCACTGAATAAATAGCAAAACTGTATTTGGTTTGTGTGAAACTAATTGCTGAGAACACAGTTTTTTGGTTTAACAATGGACAAAATAGCGTTTTACAAAACGAAAAACTTGTAAACTTATTTATTTACTAGTTCTGCCCCACGGGTTCGCCCGTGTTATGTACTATTTTTATAGCTAAAGTGCTATTATGACGTATAACCTCCATTAAAGTTTCATCAAAATCCGTTCAGTAGTTATTAGTAGTGCTACAAACATCCTCTCATATTTTCTGATTTATACATAGTATCGCTAAGGCATCGGTTTCGGAATTGTGAGGTCACGCCCACTTATTTCACAAGCAATTTCGCTTAGCTGGAGGGGTTAACAGGATTGCTAGTAATGTGGGACCGTACTTCAACATTGCTAGGTATATTTATTAAAAAAAAAGTATTAGTATAGTAATGGAAACGTGGACTATCGATGATTTTTTTTCAAATTTTATTGATTTATAGACACGATTAAATCGAAAGGTGTTCTTGGCTTCATGTTCAATTTTAACACTTCAAAGCATGGCAATGAACAATGAACATGAAGGAATTTTTTCAAGCAAGCCTGTACGATTATTTTCGTAATTGAATGACTTTTCGTTAGATACCAATTTTTATTGGTTGTTCGATCGTTGTCGTTACCTACATTGACTTACCTGTTCAAGATAGCCTTCGACAAAAATAAGTAAGCAAGCTTACCAAAACATATTCTCCATGTTAAAACTATCGGTAAAACTAAATTTGACGGTATATGAAAAATAAAATTTTAATAAAATAGCCATGATCACTTTTCGATTGGCAAGCTTTTATAGTCGTATTTGATTAAAAATATGTCTTATCTATTTAACACATGGATGAAAGTCGATGTTCAGCGTCTCTAAGGCACTTGTCCGACCAACAGCGAGAAAAAGTGTGGCGAGTAGCGATTTATCGCTCAAGAAACGTACATACTTATGTAGATCCCATGTAAACAAAAGAGATACAGATATTAATAGTTGATTACTCACCGGTCCCACTGCCGGCGAGTACGCGCTCTATACTACATCTCTTTTGTTTACACGGACGGGATCTACAAAATACATTTGCTGTACGTTTCTTGAGTTATAAATCGCTACTAGCTCCTCGCTCATCGTCGTTGGTGGGACAGGTGCCAGGCCAGTAGAATTTCCAGTTATATTTTGTTTTATCAAAATAGGTACCTACAATTACGACCCTAACCCGGGAAGAATAATCTTATATACTTGCCTTCATAAAAACCAAAAAGGCACGGCAGGCTAGGCAAGCGATGGGCGAGTCCGAAATGTGTCCACAGTTGAATCGCAGTCGTCCAAATTAATCATTGAATGAACAATCGAATTGATCAAAATGCTATTCGATTGTTCGAATGAACCTATTCGACGTCCTCTTCCGAATACGCTCATTCAAAACACTCGCGAGTCGATGAAACGACAGTGAGTTATTCTTTCGAGTGGATACAATCGCTGCAGTTTCTCGATGCACGAGTTAACTGATCCCGCATGATACCAATGCTAACCGAAAATTACCGAATGAGTGAACCACAATAACTCACAAATAATTTCCAATATTTTCTAAACAAATAAAACACAATAAAGTTATTGCTATGAAAGTTAGTCCGATTAGATACCTAATGACATCCTAGATGAGGTTTGACTAGATAGAAATCATCGACTACAAGATATAAAAGTAGTCGAGAATCATCGAGATGTTTAAACAATCGAATAAAACGTCTCATCATCGCGCCTCGGCTAATCTAGGCCAAATTTTACCTTTTGGAACAGCATGACACCTTAAAACGTTATCCTTTTACCATCACACATTACGATATAGTCATAGTTCGTTTCAATATTCGAGGCCTGACATCGTTACTAAAACAACTTAAACAAAATAGAATTACCAATCGATTTAACTTAAATTATTTGCGACGCCTTTTGGTTAATAAGTAAATCAAATTACCTTAATTGAAGATTTGGGTCCCCGAGGATTTCGCATGACGTTCTTCATACTGTTAACTGTCTCCACTTGGCGCTTATCGCGACCCTCGGAAATTCAATTATGAGCCTTCGTCGACTTGTTGACCTCCCCTGCGCAAATACTGTCATACCGCCCTGTCTTAACCACGGGGTCTTAATATGACCTTTGCTGATACGGCGTTTCCATCATATATTTTTTCGTTGTACCTAGTCTGCAGGCTTTATTATAAAGAAGCCTTTCCCTTGTGTTTCATTCATGTTAAGGTTGATTTTGATTTCAATTTGGAACCTCCATTTTATGCCTTATGGGGTTTCATAAATCACTAAAAAGTCGTTGTGGATCATGCCTCTCTATCAACTCATTCCGTTTATTGATGTGACCTGTGCTCTAGAAACTACTAGTAGTTTTTGTCCGTAGCTTTGCCCGCGTGTATGTGGGTTATCGCGATAAAAACTATTCTTTGTCCTCAAATTACCTCATAACGATTTTCATCTAAATCAGTTTAGTAGTTTTAGCGTGAAAATGGAATAGACAGAGTTGCTTTCACGTTTATAATATTACTTTGAATTTTGGGGCATTACTATGCCTCTTAACACGTAATAAATACCTATCTATTACGACTGGGTCCTTAC
The DNA here is from genome assembly GCA_945859575.2 of Herminia tarsipennalis. NCBI lineage: Eukaryota > Metazoa > Arthropoda > Insecta > Lepidoptera > Erebidae > Herminia > Herminia tarsipennalis. The sequence goes on along the minus strand of OX243836.2, from coordinate 11,739,709 downwards.
TCACGTTCTTTTTTCCGTATCCACGGCAAGCTCGCGCTTAGAAATGCATAACCGCGCATGCGCGACGGACATCTTAGAGCGGGCGGCGTTTGCGCCTTGATGCATTTCTAAGCATACCTCTTTATTTACCATTATGACAAAAGTTTGACAGGTCCGCATGGGCTTGCCGTGGATATAAAACAAGACCGTGAATAAGGACCCAGGTAGTATTATGATGCATAGTATATGTGCCCATACTTACTTTAAAGCCATTTCCAAAATAAGCGTCGCCTTTTATCTAATATCAACCGTGCCAGTGTCAGATCCACATAGACCGCACTCCAAAAACTCACTTCCTTCCGACCTTCTTCAAATATTAGTTGTAAAAAAACAACTAATATTATTATATTATTTTTTAATAATAAAGTTTGATGAACTAATAATATATCTTTCTTTTAATAATTGTGAGAAATTTAACTCGAGTTCCTTCGTCACTGTAATTCTATTTAAAACATTAAGCGACATAAAACGGTAAATAATTAAACAGAAAACTGGATTAACGAACAATAAATATACACAAAAGTTTGGCTCTTAACTACTTGTTGGAGCTTAGATGGGCTTGTTGGTTAAAATTTAAATTTCGGCCCCTGTTCCCCAGTTTGTGGCCCACCAACAAGTTAATTTGTTAAATTGCGTCATAGACTCGACTATATCTATTTATGTGTCTCAAATTTTATAGCACATCTTTGTAATTTTAGAAAGATGCAGACTTATTTTTCAAAGTATAATCAGACTATTAGGAATTGGCATTATTTTACGAGTTTTCTATGAGTCTGTCTATGTTTCTATGAGGTCAAAGCTATAGGCCGTCTTGGTCAGTATCACATCAATGCCAGTTATTCTTCCGTGAAATAGTAATGTTAACGCATCCCTGTGTTTCGGTTGAATGGCACTGTAGCAAGTGTAATTACGGGCTAAATGAGATTTACGAACTAATGTTTCAAATTAAATTGAATCTTGGTTGAACAAGGATTTAGGTGGCACTGATAAGACGCGTGATGCTTAGCATCAAACGCACGACCTGCTCGTCTCTTAATTTCGTTGTAAAAAAAAAATACCTGTTCCTAAACTTTCGCGATTTGTACACATAGAATTTTTTAAGCTACGGGTCTTAATCGCGTAAATATTTTATTTTAAGGCTAGATACCTTTGTTTTATTACCCGACGTTTCAACCGTATTGCAACGGCTGTGGTCCGTTTTATTTTTAATAATGTTTTAGATGTTATATTTACGCGATAAAGACCCGTAGCTTATAAAAGTCTATAAAAATACCTATTTATTTATCTATAGGTTCTATAACAAATTCAAAAAAATATAAAATACTGAGCTCGCTATGTATACGATTATTATTAAACAACAACAGCTACCTATATAGTCCGCGACAGATCAACACGGCAATTGGGATATGACGTTAGACGGGGAAGACGGTCGTTGGAGGACTGTCTCCTCTAGCTGTTCCCATTATACCCACTAGCCGTTCTCACAATCTGTCTTCATTGCAAAAATATCGTGGACGACAGTTATCATGTCGTCCTTTATGTGAACATACACAAACCACGACGCTTCAAACTACACGATAATCTATCGTCACGACATAGTGGGAACGCGGTCATACGCGTCCTTCACTCGCACAGCACCCATACCAACTTATTCTGCCAGTACCCGTAGAAACCGTTTTTCGTTACAGCCTGCAAAAGTCAAAAATAATATTCGAAAATTGCCACATCGACCAGTCGCTGACTCAAGATGGCCAAATATAATATGCGTTCATCTATCGGAAACTATCAGGCATTCAAGTAAGTAATTGGCTAGCTGCCCGTATTAGCATAAAGTCCAAATAATATAATTATGCATAAACTTTCCATTTTTTACCAAATATTTGTATTGTTATTGTCTGCCGATACATTTATACACATAGTATTTTTAAAACACTAAAGCCGGGTGAAGTCCTCGTGGGCAACTAATATAATTACGAGTATATCTAAAACACGATTGTTATTGTAAAGACCCATGTGGCAGAGGCATATTAAGTTGTTATTATCTATGTAAGCAATATTACAGAATGAGAAGTTTGTTTGTTATGGCTTCGTAGAAAAACAACTGGTTCGATTGAAATCGTTACCTTTCGATGGGTAGGTATATATATAGATATATACTTAGTTTCCATATGGAATCAAGTTTGGATTTCCTACGAATATTATTTGTTTACTTTCATATTAGGGATTTAGTAAATAGATAGTAAATAGATAGTTATAAAAGTACTAGCTTTTGCCCGCGATTCGGCCCGCGTTGTTGTCGGTTACCGTGATAAAAACTAGGTATCCTATGTCCTTCTCCGAGACTATACCCATACTTAATTTCGTCTAAATCGGTTTAAGCATGAAAACGTAACAAACAGAGAAACAGACAGACAGGCAGAGTTACATTCACATTCATAATACTAGTATGGACTGTAAGGATAGTATGGATTATAAAGACGGCGTGACTCTTACAAACTGCATTAATAATTCGGCGACTACAAATTAGACAATAAAATAAGTTGCACCTTGAGATTATTATGTTTTTTTTTAATTAGAAGAGGTTAACACTTGAACCAAAAACGCAATTTCAGCTCAAATAGTCTCATACTGTCTCTGTCACTGTCAGGAGAGTAGCGACAAAACACTTTTAAGAATATTAATATCATATGATAATACTTAAAGGGATGATATTGGTAATAACAGGCCCATTAGTCTGATGTCCAACCTTTATAAAATACTAGCTGACCCGCGCAACTTCGTCTGCGTAAATTTTCCCTTTTTTCTTTTTCTTCCTTTTTTTTACAACATTTTTCATTGCTGCTCCGCTCCTATTGGTCGTAGCGTGATATTATAACATATAGCCTTCCTCGATAAATGGGCTATCCAACAATAAAATATTTTTTCAGTGCAGCCCAGTAGTTCCTGAGATTATCGCATTCAAACAAACAAACAAACTCTTAGGGGTATGAAAAATAGATGTTGGCCGATTCTCATAGATACCGGATAAGCACAAAAAATTTCATCAAAATCGGTCAAGCCGTTTCGGAGGAGTATGGCAACGAAAACTGTGACACGAGAATTTTATATATTAGATTTGCAAAAATTATACTGTATAGAATCAATGACGCTTGGATAGAAACCAACCAATGGAACAGGCTGGTTTTCGAAGTGGGTTTTCAACAATAGACCACATACATACTAGACAGATCTCAGAAAAATACAATGAATATGGTCTATCCTACTATTTAGCGTTCGTGGCCTCCACGGAAAGATATGGGAAGCACTAGCTGATTAAGGAGTGTGTTAGATATGGGGCTATATGGCTATGTAAATAGCCATGTATAGGTATAATCAATCCATGTGTTTGATATTATTTGGTATTGGGCTATATGGCTATGTGAATAGCCATATGTATATAATCAATCCATGGGTTAGATATTGATATCTACTCTGTAAAAGTGTGTTTTGGAATATTGATTGTTCCAGTTTATGTGATGTTGTATAAAACCTATGTTTAGTAGTTATGTTATACTGTATGAAATACCTACTTGTGACACAGAACAATTCAGAGATCTAATAAATCAATTATTTATACTATAGATGTACCCACAGATATTTTAGGATGATGTTTGTATTGTGATTAATACTGTGTCAGTTGTTTATGATGCTTATGATATTAGATATGAGAATGCATTGCAGATGTTGGAATGATAATATCATTAATTAATGAGACTAGACTCTTTTAACACAGATGTACCTATTAAACAAACTCTAATGTGGGATCCTACCCACATATGTAGGTATTTGATGAAACAATATAGTTATTACAGTTAATATTTGTATTATGTAATCTAGTGTCTATCTGTTTATATAAATTGTTGTATAACGATCTATATGTAGAATGATGTTAGAAACACTGCCTAATATCTATAATGTACCTAAATAGTTATAACTGTGGGATTCTACCCACATGATAGATTTTATTAGTAGAAACTATAAAAGGATGACACATTCTGACCTAGTTCTTTTTCCCTGGGTGTCATCCGACGACGAAGGTACGATCCTTATTCAAAGTTACTTTATATTGTTTCTATTGTATTGTATAAATAGTGTTTTTCTGTACTGTGTATAATGTTTGTGTATATTAACTGATTGACTGATGAAAATATATTGCAATGTGTCTAATTGTCTATTGTCCTGTAAGTTATGAATTATGAATCATCTGCCTTGTAGTAATATAGTAAGACATTGCAATGGTATATCTAAGTCTCAGTCAATTGGTTACATAGCAGATTCCTCATGTAAATATCATATTGGCAAATGTACATGGCAAATGTAAATGGCAAATGTTTTATTAGGAGACGGCCTAGTTTTCTTATCATTTCTTTTCCTAGGCAATAGGTCCTCTTGGAAGTGACACTAGCATACCTCCCTACTCCAATTCCTTGATATAACCAGAGTGAACTGTGTTGACAATATAATGCTGATTGCCATTTGTTACTTTGTATTATTCTATATTACCCTGAATAGCTACCCCGACCATACTGAACTGAGTGTTAGGAACCTTACACAATATACAGACACACACATTACATACTCACATACAATAAATACATCATGACATTTCTTGAACAGAACATAGTCTTCTAATTATGATACTGTTCTGTAGACCCATTATCCCTCAGGAAGTACTGGTTACGACTCATTAGGTTACATTCTCAAATTAAACAAGGAGTCAATATTTCTGACATGAGATAGTATATTGTAGTTATATATCTATACAAGCTTTACATACATACAATTGCTACGACATACTCGTAGCAATTCTATCAAAGCTTTTCTTATAATTATCAGCTTACACCTTCTACAACCTTTACGTTCCTTACAAGCTTCTAACAAGTGCATAAGAAGTATATAAGGATCATTGCAAATATTTACAAAAACATGACAACAAAAATTAAAACTGAAAGGGTAAAGCAAGCCATGTCCTCTAAACCTGGCCATAATTTGCAGCCTAAAGGGTAGAGGTCTGGGCTAGATTCGTGCCTTGTGAGCAGGTGCAGAGTCCTGCAACGAGGGCTGCAACGAGGATACGGCGCTGCACACCTTAAGAGAATGCCCAGCTTGGGCGGAACAGCGCCGCGACCTTATCACGGAAATCGATGTAGAAAGTCTCTCTCTGGAAACTATGATACTATCGATGGTACGAAACGAGAGGTCATGGGAATCTGTGGATACCTTCTGCCATGAAGTTATGAGTGCCGAAGAGGCGGCAGAGAGAGAACGGGAGAGGTCCAGCTCATTCCCATCCCGCAGCAGACGAACGGGGCGCCGAAGAGCGTTAAACGACCTTCGACCTCCGTAAGTGTTGGCCTTGAGGGCGACAGGGAGGGCAACCTGTCGTCCTAACAGAAGAAATGCCTAGACGGTGTCGCGACGTATTACGTGCGCCTCCTTACTCGAAGTGGTAGTAAAGCTGCCAACGTAAGCAACACCGATGTCGTCGTTCTACAATGACCGAGCCTGCTGATGGTGGAGGCACCAAATCCGCAAGGGACACCCTCACCCTCGGCCATAGGCTGTTATGAAGGAACACCGTGTGATTTTTAGTCGGTTCGACTCCGACATACCCTCTTCTACGTGCCCTCGTAGGAGAGGGACCCGTGGGGATTTTTGCACACGTAAAAAAAAAAAAAAAGGTGCAGAGTCCTGCTAGAAAGGCCACGTAGTTTACACAGTACATTTTTAAAAAGTGTATTGCTGAGAGGTTTCACAACGCGATCCAAGACTGTCTCTTGATACTCTTTGGCTGAAGTTTTCACAAAAAATTTGCTTTGTGACGAATTGATAAGACACACCCCACCAAACCATCACTGACGCAGGATGACGACCACGCTGTACCTTTCCGACCACTTGAGCAGCTTCTTTAAGCTTTTAAAGTCTCTAAAATATGACCGACGGCTCCAAACCCACTCTGAGCAAGGCATTCCCGCAATCCTATTTTCTTTAACATCCCAATTCATATCGTAATTTGATAATGAACATGGAAAAATATGTGAAATGGCGCAAAATCGAAAGAACTTTTAAAAATAATAAACGCGTTCCAAATTCAAAGTTATGTAACAGTATTTATGACCGGACTATATTAAACTATAATGTAACCCACACACACCAACTGGTCTCACTGTATTAATATTTCACATTGTATTACAAGACAAAACATTCCTCGTTTATGCTTTCTTTCATTCTCTTAATTTCACGATTCTAGTCATAAACAAACGGATAATAAAACAAACGCCTCTTTTAAAGGTAAATACATTTACGAAAGCTATTTCAGAAACAGAAGCCCATTTTTAAATAAAATATGAGAGTATATTTAGAGTGGAAAACGTGAAGAAAATTTACGGTACCTTAATCATAGGTTAGGGAAAATTACAGTGCTAAGGAATCCATTAGCCTGTAATTGCTTCTACCTCCATAATTGAGATCGTTAATTGAAATAAATTAAATGATTTGTGTTACGTTGGTCCTGGTTCCAAGATTAAAAATCAAACGAAACATGAAAGGCGCCCGTTTAATCTGTCTGTTCAGTTGTTGACTAAACCACTGAGCTAATTTTGATGAAGCTTTGGGAAGGGGATAACAAGTTAACAACATAAATAGATAATAATGTTTCCTGAGATAACCATATTGCACAATGCGGATTGGTGGATGTCATTATCGACCTGTCTAATATATTTAAACGATCAATTCTTGTATGTTTACAAACCTTCTCGGAAACAGCTAAGTATTTATAGTTTTCAGATTGTAAGCGTTCTATTTATCATGTCATTATACTAAAATATAGGTAGATAACGAACAAATAATTATGTTACTTGTAAATTATATCTGTGGCGCGGTGGGAGTGTATCCGACTGCTAAGCAAGAGATCATGGGTTCGATCCCCATGAGCACAATGGTTTATTCTGTGTCTGGGTCGATGTTTATCAGTTGTCTGGTTTCCATAGTACAAGCTCTGCTTAGTTTGGGATCAGATAGCGTTGTGTGAGTTGTCCCAAGATATTATTATTACTATTATTTTTGTATAACGTAGGGGAGCACTCAATAAGGATTTTTTAAATTTACCCCCTAAGGAGATAAAACGGGTTTGCAAAGTTAGTATGAAACTTTGCCGTTAAAATATTTTGATAACAATCTGGCATCCATGCGGGCGAAGCCGCGGGCATAAGCTAGTAATATATATACTTATAGTAAACTATTACCGTGGTAGGTGTTCACATTAAAATTATAATAATAATAATAATATCTTGGGACAACTCACACATAGCTGTCTGATCCCAAACTAAGCAGAGCTTGTACTATAGAAATCAGTAAACCGATAAACATACTTAAATATTTCTAAATACATACATATTATAGATAAATAACACCCAGACACAGAATAAACCATCGTGCTCATCACACAAAGTTTTATCCTGGGTGGGGATCGAACCCACGACCTCTTGCGTAGCAGTCGGATACACTCCCACCGCGCCACAGAGGCAGTCATTATGTAAGGACACTGTTGGTGTAACCCAATTCAATTCTACAAAATATATATTGGCAGAACACAGGAAAGCGTAAATTCCATTTAAAGGCAGTATTTGGATTGCCAACACTACGAAAAATTGTCAATCAAATTTAAAGAATCTGCGAACAAACGAAACAAATTGTTACCTGTTAACGAAAAGCAAATATCCAATAGCGATAAAGCATTAATGGCGTTATAGTATTTTCTCTAGGGGACGACCGTACTTGGTTTGACCTTTTTCTGAAATATACAGCCTATGTTTATTTATTGAGTATTTATCCATTGATTGGAATAAAACTTAGCTCTATTGAACTGTTGTCTTAGCTACTTATATATTTGCAAAACATAGTTTCATCAACACTTAATTTATTTTTTACTTAACATAAGCCTGCAACTTTGTGACCATTCTACTTGAACTCTCTAATATATGGCGCCTGTAATAAAACGGTGGTCAAGGTCGGTATCGCTTGACTCTACTTAACCGATTGTATGGCACTTACAACAGTATTTATTTTTATTTTTTATAAATGACGACTCCCGCAGTAAGGTACTAGCCCTGTGTCGCGGGGGACTTTATAAACATACAAGTCACAGACACAAAGTACACCCAGACTCTGAACAACATTTTGTGGTGTCCCGTGTGGGAATCGACCTCTTGTGTAGCTGTCGGACACACTACCACACTGTAATATTAGCTTTAAAACTGGAATAAAATAATCAAAACCTTTATTTATAAATATTTTTTAGAAGAGCACTAGTTTCTTACATAATTTGTAAAATAATACGTATCTGTATTTTTGCAATTCTGCTGAGAAAAAACTTTGTATGATAAGAATTTATACGGAAATATATATACCATCAGTTTTTGGTAAAAATAATCCGTCTCTTTCCCTCTTACACTATTAAAATAATTAATTAACATTATCACGTGATTATTATCCAACCTCATCCGATGCAATACGGTCGAAACGTCGGGCAATAAATAAGGTACGTCGATAACGTGACCTTAAATTATTCACGCGATTAAGACCCGTAATATACAATGTGTACAAATCGCGAAAGTTTATCAACATTTATTATCAGGTGAGACAAAAAGTTAAATATATTCAAAAGGCTTAACAAATTTTCATCAAACACAGCTAATAAGAACGAGCCCAAACTGATTTTCTAATAATCTGTCCATCCGTTTAGACGCTACGATGGCACAGACAGATTAAAATGGGAAGATGAAACGGTGTCTCTTTCTTTTGGCCTCAGGGATTAAAATAGTAAGAGGGAATGCACTAATGGCAGAGGGATATAAGTAGGGAAGTTAAACTGAATAATTTGACAGGTGATATTTCCTGTACGTATAAATTTATGATTTTCTCGGAGTAGGTATCTTGCAGAGTGAATATTTAATATGCCTCAGTAAGTCGTGCCGTCGCCCGCGGTCACGTAGTTGTTCAAATATCTATTAGATACGAAGTATTATTTGAATATAAACTTACTAAAATCGACAAGAAATTACGTAAGTTTTTAAACAAAAATTAAGACTTTTGGGAATAAAGGCCAAAAATTAATTCTAACTTTTTGAGCCTTGACTTCTTAACTAAGCTCGTAATCCTATTGTACTAGTCTCTTTGTTTTACCTACTCTTTTTATTACGACTTCAAATTATCCTCAATTCTTACTTTAGTATTTAGTAGAGGTACCTACCAATCGTTGGTTTATTTCAGCCGAAAGACGTCCACTGCTGAACAAAGGCCTCCCCCAAGGTATGGTGCGGGTAACGCAGAACCCGCACCTATACCTATCTATTAGGTACAAATAGGTAACAACTCTCATACATAATTAAGGCCGAATCTATACTAATATTATAAAGCTGAAGAGTTTATTTGTTTGAACGCGATAATCTCAGGAACTACTGGTTCGAATTTAAAAAAACTTTTACTGTTAGATAGCCCATTTATCGAGGAAGGCTATAAGCTATATAACACGCTACGACTAATAGCAGCAATAAAAAATGTTGCAAAAAAACGAGGAAAATGGATGCATACGAAGTTGCGCGGTTCAACTAGTAATCAATAAATATAAAACGTCCTACCTACTAATTCCTAGGTTATAAATGTTGATAAACTTTCGCGATTTGTACACATTATGAAAATATATATATATATATATATATATTACGACTCTTAAACGTACGGTCGTATTGCAACGGTCGTGGTCTCGGGTAAACTGTCTACCCGTCAGTCTACCCGTGACCACGGCCGTTGCAATACGCTCGAACCGTCGGGCAATAAACAAGGTATTTTACCTTAAATTTTCACGCGATTAAGAGTCGTAATATATATATATTTTCCCTGCAAGACTTCGTACTAACATTAACACGTGCTCAACATACCTATTAAGAGAGATTCAGAGCACAGTTCATTTATAAATAGGCTTCTGAGGGTTGGCAGCTATGTTATGCATCCCTTGCGGGCGGGACCATGCGGATAACCACATCACTTCCCGTTGGCATAGTATAGCAAGTTAGGGCTCCTGTCTCACCAACGGCGAGAAAGCGAGTAACGATTTTATCGCTCAAGAAATCTACATACCTACATATGAAGATCCCGTGTAAACAAAAGAGATACCTACAGGGATACGCTGACCGTTCACACTGCCGGCGTGTACTCGCTCTCTCTCGCTCTATACTGCATCTCTTTTGTTTACACGGACGGGACGTACAAAATACATCTGTTGTATGTTTCTTGGGCTATAAAATCGCTACTTGCTTCTCGCTCATCGCCGTTGGTAGGACAGGTGCCTAAGCGGTGGAATTCTCAAAGCGTATGCTACATGCTAATAAAATAGGAATGCGATCCCAGATCTGCTAACATTAAACTTGAAATGTAAGTACGTACCATTGACGTAGAGAACAGGACTGCGCCATAACCTCACAAAATTGACTACCTCTAGAAAGAGACAACGCTACTTTGTGGATATGATGAATACCTGTCAAAGGCCGCACGAGTTTTTTCTCTCTTTCAAGCTTTGCAGTCAAAGTCTTTTTAATTCAAAGGGATGGCGCAGTCCTTGTCTATACTTCAATGGTACGTACCTACTTTTTTTTTTGCCCCTGTGTGACTATATATCTTTGTGTATGTCTGTATGTTCTTAGCCACCAAATAGGTGGAAGGATTTAGATATGTTTATAGGGTTCCGTAGCTCAAAAGGTAAAAACGGAGCTATTAAAAGTCCGCCTGGCTTTCAAGTAGGTAAGTATCAAATAAAGATCTGAGGGACACGTTTCAATAATTTCAATAATAATGAGCTTAAATTAAACTATGCAAAAATCAAACTTCTAAGTTAACGTAAAAAATATATACGGTCGTTTACTAAAAATATATATACGGTCGTTACACTAGATGTCCCGCGCAACTTTGTCTGCGAAAATTTTACACGTTTTTGGAACATTTCTCATTGCTGCTCCGCTCCTATTGATTGTAGCGTGATGTTACACAGCCTATAGCCTTTTTTCCCCTTTACAACATCCTGGTACACCAAGCTATGTTATATAGGTAGGTACAATAAAACATTAAAATGGCGAAATGGACACCGGCTTCCCACGTTGGCCCCAACGTCGGTCTTGTCTTGTAGTAGCCGCTACTTAGTTTGATACCTTAATAATAAAAATAAATATTTTTAGGGGGGGGCACTCCATTCGTGAAACAGAAGCAGTTATTTTTTTTAACAGAAAATGACTGTCAGTATGACTGGCAGTAAATGACTGCTCAAAGCAGCTATTAAACTAAGTAGCGGCTACTACAAGACACCTTATTACTGAATTTCATCACTATTAATTATGAAATCCTTGAGTAAAATGCACGTGACATACGGATGGACAGACCGACAGACAGATAGACACAACGAAACTATATGGGTCCCATTTTTGCCATTTTGGCTTAGGAATCCTAAAAATTAAAGTGCTGACTCATTCACTCACTGCATAAAGGGCATAATGCTGCGTTACCTACGTATAATAAAAGGTTTTGTTAATAACCTAATATCTGTAAATTTGTAAACTTCAGAGGTAAAAACGCAGAATTTTCTACAATAATTAAAAACCCGCCTGAAAAAAGGCGGAAATAAGATACCCTTCATATTTAATACCATGCAGTCGGAGGCATTAATGAATCCTGCTAAACTTAAAATTGTGCCTCAGACTTTTAAAATAATAATTTTTTAAATTTACTTTTATAATTTTCTTTGTTTTTTCAGCATTCATATTTCAAATTACATTCAAACATAAAAGTTTTATATCCTTGTTTTCACCTTTTATAATCCTGCCTTTCGATACCCCACTCGATAAGTTTTGATGTTTTTTTTAAAACATAACATTTATTAGCACCAATATCCAGCCTTTTTAATTTTTTTATGATTCTAAAGTGTGACTCTCAGAACTAACACAAATCTAACGACACCTCTCAAGCTCTATCAAGCTATTTAGGCTGTAAGGCTTGTCAAAGAAATATACATACATCAGTGGCGAAGGGCCCTTAGAACATCATTACTTTCGGTTTCATACTACTTCTTTTTCATTGTTTTTAAAGTTTAGCGATTTTTATACTTATTAGATACATTTCGGAACTTAATCGCGTGAATTATTTAAAGGTACGAACCTTTTATTTACCCGACGTTTCGATCGAATTGCACCGATCGTGGTCAATAAACGTCGGGTAAATAAAAGGTTCGTACCTTTAAATAATTCACGCGATTAAGTCCCGAAATATATCTAATACTTCTTCTTCTCTGACATACATACAAATATATTCAATACACACGAAAAACATAACCCTCTATGTGCAGTTAAATAAAAAGATTGTAAATCTATTCGTTAATAAATTTTTGACAATAAATCCTATTCTTTTATTCTTATTCGTCAATTACTAAGAATAGGTCTTCATAAACGAATAAAGTTTTATATTTTGAAATTAAACGAGCTTTCATTTAGGAAAAATAGTGAAGATATAGTACTGAACGCTACGGTAATTGCTAAGGCGACCCGTATTCTTGGTTTAGGTATATCCGTAGTGGTAAAACACGATGCTAGAGAAATTTTGCGAGTTTTGAGAAATGGCAAGCGAGAGCAAAGCTCATTCATTACTCTTCTTACCTACATTCCAACAAAATGTAAGCAAAAGCAATTGTGTTTTTCAGCTAATTGACGTCAACTTCGTTTACGCCGCATACTCCGCAAATATGAACGTGAATACACAAACATTCGCAAATGAAATATCCTTTGTGTATAGCTATATACGAAAATGTAACAAAGTATTTCTATTCATTACGTGTAATGGGGGTGAACCCGCTTTCGCTTTGATTAAATTCCAGACCACAATTGACCTCACAACTAATCTAAGTGATTAATAAATTGTGTAAAATCTTTTGTACCGCAGCAAAATACCTACTTCTTTTTTTTAATGATAACTAGCAATGTGGGAATGTGGTCCCACATTACTAGCAATCCTGTTAACCCCTCCAGCTAAGCTCAATGGCTTGTGTTAGGAGTGGGTTTACGTCGGTAGTATAATGGGTAGGATTCGAACCCGCGACCTCACGATTGCGAGACCGATGCCTTAGCCATTAGGTAGCCTAATGGCTAAGGCATCGGTCTCCGCTTATTATTAAAACATACCTACTTGTCTATTTTTTTATAATATACGTACTTACGTTTGTTATTTTTATTTAGATATCTCAAACGCCTGTACCTAGTAGCGTAGACCATTATAAACTTTTTTATTTTTATTATTGTTTCGGAAATCCTTCAAACTCATGTATGAAATGTAGTTCGGTGCATATCCGAAATACAAAATACAGAGTAGTAGGTATTTGTGTAATAATGAAATTCCATGCTCATATCAATTACCGATTTATTAAATACTAGCTGAAACTTCGTCTGCGTAAATTTTCCCTGTTTTTGCAACATTTCTTATTGCTGCTCCGCTCCTTATTTCTCCACTATTTAATGGTTGTTATTATACATATAAACCTTCCTCTTCAATCACATCTATTAAAAAAAACTGCATCAAAATCCGTTGCGTAGTTTTAAAGATTTAAGCATACATAGGGATATAGGGACAGATAAAGCGACTTTGTTTTATACTATGTAGAGATAGTGAAGCTGCGGACAGACTGACGGACATGGCGAAACTATGGGTTCAGTTTACCTAAACTACAAAACAATGAAACAAAATTTAATTTAATTTCATTTAAACCAATATTCCTCATGCGCCAAGTTTTAAAAGTCTAACAATAAAATGAGGGCCAACTCGAAAGAATTGCATTTCGTAAAAGCTAATTCCGAACTTAAAGCAATTTTGGAAACTTCTGATTGATATTTTTTTAAATCACTTTCGTAATCCAGGGTGAACCGTGACGTGCGTCCCATTGAATAATTCCATTTCAGTGATGGAATTGATAAAAACCCACGGGTATTTGTCCCTATCTTTTTTATTTTTTCAATATTCATATTTTAATTTATTGATATTTTGTAGGTGCAGAATAAAAGCTTGATTTTTTCAGCGCCCAACAATATTGCCGCGTCAGCAACTTTTTTAATTACTTCACGCGTGATAGAACAAAACTTATTTCATAGTTTGCATCATAAACTCTTGTGTCTATGGAAACTGGACGGTATATATTGTCCTGAGTGCAGTTTACACCACACTTTATTGTCAGTTGCCACCATTTTTATGAGAATTTTTCGTTTATAACGTAGCGCGGTAACTAGTTTTACGTTTTAATATTGTCACACCTTTTTTACCATAAACTTTTAAATACACTTTGTTGTAGGTATGTAAAATGTGTACATTAAAACCCTACGATAACTAAGGCAAAACCGAATTTTCATCGAATTAGCTTTTCTGTCTTCATCGCATAATTATCATTATCTGCATCTAAATCAAATAAAATGTATAACGCTACAAACGGATACAAAAACAAGTCAAACTTATAAACACTCCTCTGTTTCAAACTTGATATTATTCGTAGCTCTTCGAATGCATTCGCTGAAAGCACTAATGGAAATTCAACATCAAAAGTGAAAATACGACTCGTATAACAAATAATCGCTTCACCAAATTGATCAAAGTCTACAATATCCGTGTCCAAATTACAGTTTTCGGGGTCTTTTAGGGTCTTTGAGCTAAGTTGCGGACAGACGGATGTGATGTCGAAACTACATGGGTTGTTATTTGTATACTGTGGAACTCTAATAACTACGTAGGTACCTATTTGTTACTAAGTAGATGGGTTCCTAGTAGCTTTATGTACTAACGCAATCTCCTGAACAGAAGCAACATATTCCAAAAAAAGTTAATTTAAATAAGGAACATCAAAGACCTGATAGTGGAAAGTTGTAAAACGATATCCTCTTTTTATAACAGGACTTCAGGTAAGTCTCATGAAAATATTCAGTGCAAAGTACGCAGGTAATAACTCAGCAAAGAGGCGGCCATAGCGGAAATTAGAAGCGTCTGCAATATCCCGGGTTGTTCACCCATAAAAATAAAAATTGTTAACTTCTCCCGCTCGCAAATACCACTAGTAGGTACGGTGCACAATATTGGATATGCTCCCTCGTGCGTCTTCATCTAATTTGTCGCGCAGGCTCCTCTGGAAATGTTTCAAATACATCTAGATTCTAGACCAGTTAAATTAAAGTTTGTGTTTGGTCTCATATAACTGACAACATGATTTAAACCTACAAATAATAAACACGCATAAGTTTGTGATAATAGTTATATGTATGTATGTTAATGTTCACGCAAATACTAAGAGGCAGATTTTAATGAAATTTTACGATGTTATAGCATAAACATCAGACTAGCACAAAGGATAGAAAAATTAAAATTAAATCTACTGGAAAAGCTATTGTTGAATACAAGTCAGTTAGCGCTCTTGAAAATAATCAATACAAAGAAGGGCAACGATTCATTGTATAATAACAAAAGTAACTAATAGTAACTAGAAAATGTATATTTGCCGAAGTAACTTTCAATTGAAGTCCGACACGACAGAATTAGAAAATAAACATTCTAGTCCCAAGAACTGCCTTCTAAAATTAAAATCAAAGCTTGATTCACATTATTCACGTAATTTAGTCAATGTTGAATGTGACTCTTACGGCGGAACAGTGAAATACACCATCGCACCAAACACAAACATTGCTCGTTCCACTCCACTAAACAATAAATCCCTCCAAAGTGAATTACATTGTTTGTCTACAAAAGTTATTTTGAAACTGTCGCACGCAGCGAACACTCTTTGATATTTATGAGTGATCGTGACAGCTCTTAGAATGGATCAGGATTTTATCCAATCGATGTATTTACTAATGTAATGTGTAGGTTATACGCTATCTATATTGCGTAATGGGGTGTAATAGCTACTATATTTTCATGTTTTTAAGATAACCAGTTTTAGGTTTCGCTTGCGACGCAAATAGTTTGCCACAGAAATTGCAGATGCTAGATGTTACAGCAAAGTGTCGAATTACACGTGAGCCACGTTTAGAATGTGTATTCCTGCCACTTTTCAAATCGAGCATGACGTGTTTTTTATATCGTCATTGCTGTGTCATTTTTTTTAATTTTAACATGCGGATATTCAAATATTCATCATTTTTGTTGTGTTTTTGACCAATGACCTGTCAAAATCTAACCTTACTACAATCTAAACGTCTATAAATCTATTCAAATAATACCTTTAAACGCAATTCTTGTATATATAAATACTAATATTATAAAGCTGAAGAGTTTGTTTGTTTGAACGCGATAATCTCAGGAATATGATAATGGTCTCAATTGAAAAAATATTTTACTGTTGGATCGAGGAAGGCTATATAATATCACGCTACGACTAATAGGCTACGCAAAAATGCAAATGTTGCAAAATGAAACTTTGTATGCAGGGGGTTTTGGGTGTGATAAATCGAGATTATCAGGACTTTAAAGTGTACATCGTCGCCAACACTATAAAAAAGTAGCCGAAGCTCATGAACACCGACTTCGTCATCATATGTCTATTGAGGCTATCCAGCTCCTCGACAACACGGACATAGTGAGAAAACTGAAAATGACCAAACCTTTTGAGTTAGTATAGTGACCATACATAGTTCAGTGTAATTAAAGAACACATTATCAATGTGTCTTCATGTTATAAGAAACAATAAGAATAGTGTTATGGGACATGAACTTAAATAAATGAATAGATATTTTTAGTAGTTTACGTCAAACTCAAATTACTTATTCGTCTCTGTAGACTAGATTGTTATTACAATGGGGAACATAGTTGTTAATCATTACAAAATAAAACTAATTTACCTAATTTGTGTACGCTTTTATGTCACTGAAATAAAAACAAATGATACGTCAATGATAAGCACAATATGAAAAGTAATTAAACGTTAGCATGTGAGTGTGTAAACCAAAATACTGCCAACCTAATGGTTAAACAATCCTCTTGCCCATGGCTAGCTAGTAGTACCAGAGGCATCACCCTCCCATTCCCGACCCTGTGAAAACCTTTCAACTCCTAATCACACAGATAGTAGACAATGAACATCCTTTAGAAACACACAAACAGAACTACAAAGTAAACAGCTGTCGCGAGTAACTCGCAACTTGACACAAACGTAACAGTCTCCCGCCACACCAAACAATCGATACAGTGAAAGTGAATTATATTGTTTATCTTGTGAAAAGTTATTACTGAAGTGGTAACTGGAATAACTAGTCAATATTAATACATTGTTTCGCAAAGTGAGAGATATGCCTTCGAAGCGGAACGAGCATGAGAACGCGCATTTAATAGGCCAAGTAGGAAGGTTGATAGCAATGTTGTTAATCCCTCGAGCTAAGCTATATTGCTGGTATTAGGAGTGGGTTCACGTCGGTAGTGTAATGGGTATGGTTCGAACTCGTGACCTCTCGATTGCGAATCCGATGCCTTTCTGTTTATTTGGTGTCAGGAAAACCAAAAATAAATACAATATCGCTAGAGCCCTTTTCGAGAATGTTGCAAAAATAGGTCGTTTATTAATGTTAGATGGTCCAAAAATGTCGCGATAAAACACGTGAGACATAAAGTGCATTATTTACAAAATGCCTGAATGTATTTTCAAACTAATAACCTCAATCAAAACAGCTTTCTAAAAAGGCTTCTCCAGGCAAGAGCATGTCGGACTTTGCTCAGTGTAGGGTTCCGCAGCCTTAAATAATTATATCAGCAGAAGAGCATATGTTCATGGCACTTACGCCCTTTTGTTGAGAAAAGCAGTTTTTTGGCTATAACTTAATGCTGGGATATCAGATTATGTCTGAAATAATTTTAATTTAAAGTATTTATTGAGCGCTACCTTTGCGATTTTTTTACATTTTTTGGCAACACGGTTCAAGAGGGACACAATTTATGAAACTTTCAAATCGATTATTTCCAAAAATATTTACTCAATCAAAAAAGTTTATTTGAAAACTGTCGAATAATGTGCCACAGGTTGATGTTAGCCGAAAAAAAAAATATTTATTTTTATTATTTAGCTATCAAACTAAGTAGCGCCCACTAGAAGACACCTTTTAATCAAATTTCATTAATATTCACTGAGTAGTCTCTGAGTAAAATGCCTGTGACATATAGACGGACAGACAGACGGACATTACGAAACAATAAGGGTTCCATTTTTTGCCATTTTGGCTACGGAACCCTGATAAAAAAACGGCATCCAAATCCGTCAATCCGTTGGAGCGCTACGATGACACAAACAGACATAAAAATGGGTGTAATCAGGATTAGTTTTCAGGCTTTCAAAATTTCGGGAGACGTTTTAGGAGTAACAATTGACCACAGTTTATACTGTGGTCAATTGTTACTCATAACGTACCTCTTTCCTCCTTACTACTATTTTCACAATTTAAAGCGTTCACACAAACAAACAAACTACTCAGTAGTAAACAAATATAAATATACCTACATTTTTGCGGGCCCAATTTGTTCATAATTTGACAGAAACAAAATGAAGGAAATTTGACGTAGGCACTTAGTAAAAATATCAACAGGCAATAATGTTGAGAAGCGGTGAAATACGTCATACGTCCAAATATTGAGCCAAACTTCCCCCTTGTTTATAGGTACATCCAAGTTTCAAGGGTACGGCGAATTGATAATATGTCTTGGTTAACCGGTATCAAACCGACGTACTTAACTGTAATTAGTTACGTAAAGTGAGTGTCAAAACAATACCACGTCGAAGGGCGTTAAATTTATACCGGTAACTTGATTGAGTTTATTTAAGGGTACGTTTAATAAAGTTCTGATTGAATTTTGGTTAAGTACTGCTGGCACAAAGTACCGAGGGAAGGTACAGAAGTTAAGTTTCATACGTAGGTACATACTATAAGTTGTAGGTACTAGTACGGTGGACCGGCGTACCATCGACAAAAGCAAGACTTTTATTTGATTTTGACTTTTGCCGCCTTATTCCAAAAGCTGGACTAAACCTGGTTTGACGAAAATCCTAGTTTAAACCATGGATCTACGAAAATCTTTATTACAAAACGAGGTTCATCGCTTAATCGATGATTTTCTTTGGTCTATAAATTAGTCTTTCGATCACCCTAGTTTAACTATGGTAATAACCTTAAAATGTCAAAAAGTTGACAATTTGAAAGTTAGACCATTTACTATTTTGCGTATTTTAGTTTCAATTAATAATGACGAATAATGCGTGTTTAGTGACTTTAAATTATTAACTAACTAAATATGGTGTGGCAACAAAATAAACGCAAAAATCGAGTGAAATGCGATGTGTGACCAAAGATTTAATAATACATGCTTATTATTGTTTTTCAAAACATTTATCACAGCTTGGAATTGAGAGAGAAGATTTAATATACAGAACTCAGAGATGTCCTAAAATTAAAGTGGTCTGTGCAATGTTTGGGTCAACCAGACTCGACGTGAAGTGTACCTACGCAGTGTGGAAAGTTGAAGATCAACACAGATTATTTTTGTTCGACAATAGTATCATTAACTAGTGCTCTATGTAAAACAATCTGATGCATTCCACTTATAATATGTCACATTATTTATATTGAAGTTAGAAAATCACATTTGGAATGTCTGATAGGTGGTCTGGAGTAGTGCGGCAAAAACCAATGTTGAATTTTCTCAAAATGCACAAAACAAAGTAATAGAAACATCATTATGACAAAATTTCTTACCTAAAACTTACTACTGAACTATACATATACTGGAACTAAATAAACATTGATCAATTTAAAATTTAGTTGGTAAAGTGTAACCATGGGTATACCTATCACTAGAAACAGATGTAAACTTAGGTTATAGGTAGGTACCAAGAACTGAATATTATGTTTATAAGAGCTCAGCTAGTTAATACATTGCTACAATGTTCATTTAAACATAGTTTAAACACTAAACAGAGAGTATAGATTAGTTACAGGTTATTGAAATTGTGATGTAATAACTATTATGCACTACTTAACAGTTTAGATAATTATATTTAAGATTCTCATGAAAATGAACTATGTTCTTAGGGAGAATAAATGGTATCTAATAAATAATGATTCTATGTATAATGTACAATCGGCCTACTCGGCGGTCGTACACCCTTATGGCTATAATGGCTTGCGAGAAACGTTCGCTCTCTACGTAAGCGCACTCACACAGGCACATCTGCGCCTTATCGGATGCAAGGAGGCGGGGTCCTTGTTTTTTTTAGGGCATTGCGTTGTTGTTGTGCATATTTCGAGCCGATTAGACAGTTGTAAATACATACTAATAAAGGATTGTGACTTTTGTTGTAAGCGCGCTTTTTGCAGTTGCGAAATAGCAATGAATTATTTTATTGTAATACATACAAATCTACATTAATATTATAAATAGTTTATTTATATATTTATTCGTTTGTGTTGTTGAAATTGTAAAGAGGTAGTTTAAAGCTTGGAGAGGAATATAGTATATTTTGCCTCAATACTATTATACATATGGAATTGTGGACGGAGGTACGGGAAACTGTTAGCTTTTAATATTTTTATGAATTACGTTTTGATTTTTAATCTATCCTTTCAAAAAATATGAGTTAGTAGAGGGGTTTAAAACTAGTGCCTGTAATTTATGAACTAGAACCTATTTTCGATGTTTTATATTATGTGTATGTTTTAGTATGATTCTGTTAAGTAGGATTATCGAAATTATTTAATTTAATTTTTGTAAAATTATTTTGCATTTTTGATACATATCCATACTAATATTATAAATGCGAAAGTAACTCTGTCTGTCTGGCTGTCTGTTAGGCTTTCACGCTCAAACAGCTATACCGATTTAGATGAAATTTGGTATAGAGATAGTTTGAGTCCCTGGGACATCCACGCGGGCGGAGCCGCGGGCTTAAGCTAGTAATATATGTTTCAATAATGCGAAATGATCGTTTTGTAACAAATATGTTACAAAACGATCATAAATATTTTTCAAATATGTATTTAAGTTATTTACGCCTTCATTTTGACTTGCCCCACGTAAGTATTTAAGAGGTAATTTGATGCAACTATGAGTTCTATGATTAATCTATACTTATATTTTTTGAGAGTTTGTTTGTATGTTTGAACACGATAATCTCGGGAACTATTGGGTCAAATTGAAAAAAATATGTTACTGTTGGATAGCCTATTTATCGAGGAAGACTATAGGCTGTATAACATCACGCTACAATCAATAGGAGCAGAGCAGCAATGTAAAATGTTGAAAAACGAGGAAAATTTAAGCTGACGGAGTTTGCTGGTCTTCGTCTGCTTCAGACAGCTAGTATGCTGTCTGAAGCAGACGAAGACAGAACGGACAGACGAACTATATATAGCAATTTTTTAAATGCTATATATAGTTGTTCCCAGTGACTTTGCTCGCGTATATCTTGATTCGAGTGATAAGAATCCTACATCCTTCACCTGTTTTAAAACCTATATTATTTTGTAAGTTCTCTGTTATAAGTATTTTATCTAAATTTAATTTCAAATAATCTTTGGATTGATTTAACGAAATAAAGATATTTGAAATTTAAAATTTAAATCGGGCTAGTAGTTTCAGGGTTAACCTCTACATACAACTTTAACTCTTTAATATTAATAGTATGTATGGTTTTAATTCAGCAAGTTATATTTAATTTTTAACCACTAATTATTTTAATAGAAATAAATGTATTACCTGGAATGAGGGCAAGAAATAAGGAAACGAGTAAATTGTTTTATTAATTTTATGGATCAGTCAAACAATTCCATTACACATTTAGTACTTAATTATGCTTTAAATTGTGGATGAGGTATGCAAACTAAAACAATAACAATATATTTTTAATATTAAATTATTATTTTACCATGCTATATAGTCATCAAAGTGCTTAATTACCAATTACTTTATCAATAAATATTATAGTAATAACGTCTTAGTTAGTGATAATAGTCAGTTTCATTAAATTTTTAAATTTACTGCCTCTGTGGCGCGGTGGGAGTGTATCCGACTGCTACGCAAGAGGTCGTGGGTTCGATTCCCACACGGGACACCAATTTGTGTAATCCACAAATTGTTGTTCCGAGTCTGGGTGTACTTTGTGTCCGTGACTTGTATGTTTGTTAAGACCCCGCGACACAGGGCTTGTACCCACGACTGCGGGAGTCGTCTTTTTCAAATTAAGTAACAATGTATGAATTAATGTATTATCTCAGATGCTAGCTTATATTTATTACAGTAAAATAACCAATAAGTTTAATTTAGAATACATTTTAAAATAATTACAAACATTTAATTTTTATACAATCTATTGGCTCTTCCGTCAATAAATATTAACTCTCCTGGAACATCAGCACTCATCTACCCCCACATATTAACAATAAATCGTCCTCACATTCACACTTCCAGATTCACATTTCTGGGCTTGTATCTAGTATTTATTTAAAAAAAATCGTCTGAAAATTTAGCGTGTGATAAATCATAACCTCTGTACTCTCGAGCGAAACGCACTCCTGCTTCTTCTAGGTCCTGGCCTAATTTTTGTAGCGGAATAATACACACATTTCTTATAGCCTGCATGCCGCAGTCAAATAGTCTAGCGAACGTCGACGTCTTGGTAACCATTTTCTGCACTTCGTATGTGCTAACCATTTTCGTTACGCGATCCGACGTTAAAAGAGTCCTCCTCAGCATCCCGCTTTATCCAACGTCACGCTGTAAGCTCTCTGAAAAAAAATAACAAGTTAAAATAAATGTATAAAAGATCTTCGATACCTATTCATTAAAAGTTTGAATGAATAGAACAGTAAGTCAAGCACATTTTTAAAAATGTGTTATTTCATTATACTTAATATTATTTCTTTACAAATCAACAGACAATGAACGAGTTGTTACTGATAAAATTAGATAATAGTTCTTAAACAGTTGAAATATGATTGAAAATAGAATATGCGTTATTATGAGAAGCTACCGTTTGCGAAAACAAATTCGTATGCAAACTATTATCAATCCTATTTGATTGATTTTAAAGATGATAATTGCCATAAGCGTTTCCAGTTTTAGGACATTTACTGTGCGTAGGTATCATGAACCTATTTTTTCGGCAAATATATTTATGGCACCTGGAATTACCGAACCGTGGGAAAGCAAAAACTTATTGCATGCAAACTATTTTCAGTTCTTGTATAACGATTTAAAGACGATAATCGATTAAAGGATTCTCAGTTTTACAACTTTTACTATGGGGATCATAAATCTATTGTTTTATCAACACAATATACGTTTTATGATGCCTAAAATTTACTAAAACGTGGGAAGAAAACAATTTATTTTGTCAAAAGTAAGAATGAGGATTTTCAATACTTAAAAAAATTGAACATAATTTATTTTGTTTAAACATAAATATTTTAAAAAGAATTATACATGACATCTTTAATGTGAGAAAAATAAAAATGAAACACTATGATTTAATAAGGGTGGATTTAAGTATAAATCATAGAAAAAAAATATAAGTGTATAAAAGCACGAAATTCCTACTCTTCACATATCAGTTGAGACAGCCTTTTATATGTTGCCACTCGTTCTACAAAATAGTTTTTGTTCCGATTAGTACTACGTTTCGTTAATATATTTCAGATTAATTGAACGAGTGAAAGTCTAGTTCCAAGAAGTTCACCTTTAAAAAATATACGAATTAGCAAGTGATTCAGAACGCCACGTTCAAAGTAAACTAAATGTAAATATTATTGGACATCAAAAAATATAAATGAACTTTTACTTTACATTGATGTATGAAAAAGACATTAACGGTTTATGAATTTATAATAAATCATTTTTATTATTATTTATTTGTTGAATAATCATAAGTAGTTCTAAACCTATGTATTATAATAAAATATTTAAATATATTTTTTAAAATAAAATTGCTTATTTTCTTATCATTTCGGTAGTAAATTAGTAGAATGATTTTTCGACAATCATCGTTATATTTGAATATATTTACATAAATGTTTAATAAATTATGCACTTAAATCTTTCTCACCCATTGTACCGTCTATTAACAAAAACCATTTAATAGTTATTGTTTTTTTTTTAAATTATATACGAAATAAATACATTTCGTAAAATTCAAGTAATAAGTTTATATACTTAAAATATTAGGAATAAATAACTGCGATTGATGAAATAACTAACCCTAATGTCTGCCATCATCATTGAGAATATTATTATATTATAACAACGAAACAAACCTTAGCTATGAAATTAACCATCGTCTTTGGAAATATTGATTATATTATTATTTGGTCTCCCCCAATTACTTTTTAACCAATAGCCAATTCTATTGTTAAACATCATTTATAATTATTGTAATAAAATATACGAGTAATTTGAATTTGACTTACCGTAACATTGGTAAAGGTTTGAATCCTTGGCCATGAAGATCCAAAATTTTATTCACGGTTTAATTTTCGGTTAATTGTGAAAACTCACTGAGGTCAGCAAGAAAGCATCCAACAGTTCAGTAAAACAGAGCCACCGTAGGTAAACAGATGAAGAAGAAACTGTCCACTAATTCACACCACAAGTCAACGAGAGTTCTATCAGTAGTCAACGAAGTGGCAATCGGAATCCGTAAACAGAACAAGTCGTGAGCAAAATACAGTAAACATGCGCGCGTCATCATACAAGGAAGTGCAAATTGCAACTAAGTTAACTAAAATGTTTTATGTTCCCGTTGGTTAAGGTGTGGACCTTAGCCCCGTCCTAATTGGTTGAAAGTAAAATGTGGGAGTGGTTTTTGCGTTTGTGTGTGTGACCGAACCGTTGTGAACCGCTCATAGCAAAATATTTTCAGGTGGTCGAGCATCAAGTGGGCCGATTGTACCTAAAACTTACTCACTAGTAAGTTTTAGGTACATTATACATAGAATCATTACTTTATATTCATTCCATCATTACTCTATTACTATATAGTGGATCTAAATAAACATTGATCAATTATTGATTGATTACTGTTTATATATTTATACATAAAATGCCTAATTAAAAATACACTAGTGAACTATAAGGTGGATCTAAATATAGAATTATCAATTTTATTATATAAATATATTATTGATCACTGTTTATATATTATACAAAAAATGCATACAATTTAAAATTTATTGTAAAATAAATATCTATACTAATATTATAAAGCTGAAAAGTTTGTTTGAACGGGGTAATCTCATGAACTACTAATTCTTTTGAACTTTTTACTGTTAGATAGCCCATTTGTTGAGGAAGGCTATAGGCTATATAATATCACACTACAACCAATATGAATGGAGCAGCATTGAGAAATGTGGCAAAAACAGGGAAGATTTATGCAGACTAAGTTGTGCGGGAAAGCTAGTTATCTAAATAGAAATAAGGGATATCAACGCAATATTCCTTTTCAAACATAGTTTGAACAGGGAGGACAGAATGGTTACAGGTTATTGAAATTGTTAACATCCATTGTGTTGTCAAATGGAATAACTATTAAGTGCTACCTAACAGTTTAGATAATTATATTTATGATTCTCATGAAAATGAACTCTGTTTTTAGGGAGAATAAATGGTATCTAATAAATAATGATTCTATGTATTTATTTGAGAATTTCATTTCATAGCAAGCTCACTGATATTAAATAATAAATATATTCATAAAATTTGTTTCAATTGTTTGTTGTGCTTTAGCCGAAGCTTCAGCACCTATGTTGAATCTAGGCATACTTTCCCCCAATACATTCAGAACAACGAGTGCAACAAAGAAAACAGTAAGTATATCAAAAATGGAATATCTTATTGAGTAAGTATCCTTCCATGCTAAGACCTGTTCCAATGAAACTAGCTTTGTAATAAAAACTCGCATCCAAGTTCCTCTAAGTGTTTGGGCGCTATAATTACTCAGATTAAACTTATAACATCCATAATAATGTCTGAGTTAATTATATTTAGGTTATCATCATTTGTTTACATTTTTAGTACTGATGACAACTACTTATGTAACGTTCCGATCCTGACAGAATCTATTGGATTTTTCGTAAATTGCAGGCCGAGGGCTTTTATGTCAGGTCAATATTTTGAAAATTACGTAGTGCTGGAGAATAATTTAGCTACATAGAACGTCTAAATATTTTATTCTCAATGAAAACTATACTTTCAAATTACATTGGTATAAAACGAAACGTTATATTTGAATGATAAGAACAATGAATGAACTAAATTGATTATAATCTGTGGCTGATTGCTAGATCCTTTGGTATCAGCTGGTCCACGGACTATCTAAGCTTTGTAATAAGACCAATAGTACTGTACTATATCCTGGACTTGAAAGTCTTTGTTTAAACCTTGATTTGATCTTTTCTTTGGAATAAGGCGGATAGAGACAAAATCAGATAGACTACTCTTGAGTTACGAGCATAACAATAACGGCAAACTATACTAATATTATAAAACTGAAGAGATTGTTTGTTTGAATGCGGTAATCTCAGGAACTACAGATCCGAATTGAAAAATTCTGTCACTGTTGGATAGGCCATTTATCGAGGAAGGTAATACGCTATATAACATCACTATACGACCAATAGGAGCGGAGCAGCAATGAAAAATGTTGCAAAAACGGGGAAAATTGACACATACGAGTTGCGCGGGTCAGCTAGTTTGTCATAAGTGTCAAAAAAGTTCACATGACGGTAATTCAATTCGATATTTGAATTACTGTCATTTTGTACGGGATAGCCAATCCAGCGTACTATTACGTACATGTGGAGCAATGCACAAAGTAGACGTAATACAGAGACACGGAATCTTAAAACACCTTCGGCTCAATGTGGTCCGAAGTGGTCCGAAAATGTCCCTAAAAGATGTGTGAATCTCGGAATACATTTGGAACAAAATGGTCCGAATACCGTGTCAGAGAACGATGTCTATAAACGCGTTGTTCAGCGCATTTGATGAAGCTTGCCTTCTGTAGGTACTCTGGGATTTTTGTGCTGCAGAGCAATCGAATGAATACTGATTAGAACTAAGATGCCATGACCCCTGTGCCTAACTTTTTATTTATAACAATAAAAAAGTTACTAACTCAGATTCCAATTTAACTTTCGCACTGATTACCAAAGTTATTTGTGGTCTATAAACGAGTCGTAAAGTTAATTTGAACCTACATCTATCGGGTTAATGAAGGCAGTCGGGTAATGATTACGTTTTATCGATTTGGATTCGATTTGAATTATTGATATTGGTCAACTAACTCGACAACGGTTTCAAAATAAGAATAACAAAGTTCCTTTCATTGATAAACTAACCAAGTAGGTAAGGAAAAATTACAGTGCACAGTGTATGAATCATGGGGTCGTGCATGCTTCAAATAACTTTGGTAATCATTGAGCAATCTCTTCTCTATTTCCTCCATCTCATAGAAACTATACACAATATGAAGGAAATTTGACACGATCGGAGACGGAGATCAGTCGTATGACCGGCGACTTGACTTGGCCTGTGATCCACGGGGGGATATTATTGTTGCTTAACTTCGTCGCTGATCTTTCGAACTCGATGTCCTCTGTGTCATAGACTTAGAATAGTAATTGTAATAGTCTTAAAAGGACTTCCTCTGTGGCACGGGTGGAGTGTGTCCCACTGCTACGCAAGAGGTCGTGGGTTCTATTCCCACACGGGACACCACTTTGTATGATCCACAAATTGTTATTACGAATCTGGGTATACTTTGTGTCCGTGATTTGTATGTTTGTAAAGTCCCCCGTTACACAGGGCTTGTACCCTAATGCGGGAGTCGTCATTTAAAAAAAAAAATATCAAAATATAATATAATATCTAATATGACAACTCACACAACGCCATCCGATTCCAAACTAGGCAAAGCCTGTACTATGGTAACCAGACAACTGATAAATTTACATATATATTTCTAAATACATAAATACATATACATATATTCTAAATACATAAATACATATACATAAATACATATACATATACATATATAGATAGATACAATACACCACCAGACACAGAATTTGTGTGACCACTAGACGAACAGGCCAGTTAAATGTTTTGATATATCTCATTAGCTTCATTGATTTGGGTTACATGTCAACTGGAGTTAATGAGGCCAAGGGCGCTGTAGCGGGTTGACTTCTAACAGCAAACATCAAAGGGCAAGCTCT
The DNA here is from genome assembly GCA_945859575.2 of Herminia tarsipennalis. Classification (NCBI taxonomy): domain Eukaryota; kingdom Metazoa; phylum Arthropoda; class Insecta; order Lepidoptera; family Erebidae; genus Herminia; species Herminia tarsipennalis. The sequence continues at coordinate 11,711,314 of OX243836.2, read as the reverse complement.
CAACTAGTGCAGAAGAGCCCTCAGTAGCTAACGAACGACTCGGATAAAACCTCACCACTTGAACTAGTTAGCGAATGAACGAAAACTCATTGGTCATGTAATTTTATTTAATTTTTTTTAAGCCTAATATGCGTTTGGTTATCCGATCTTTTATCGATATAAATTACTAGTCCGAGCTGATTCGTATATCTGTGTCCGTGAATTATGTCTGTGTGCGCTACTCGAATGTCTACATATTTATTTCTAGATTAAACATAGATCTAAAAAATATCATCAAATTACAAACGTGAAAATCAAACGGAACACCATTTTGATTGTGACAGAAGAGGTTACGTACTCATGTTTAATCGTTATTTCAGTACAACTTCTTAACACAAGCAACAACATCCAGAACTTAATTAATACTTGCGCGCAAACATTAATAATCCCTTTGCGATTTATACACACAAACTCAGCAAGGAACGTACGATATTTATTAGTGAGTGTGTATTTGACCCTTTATGTATCCAAGTTGCGTCGTTTGTTCGTGCCCCCCTTGACAAATGGGGGCTTGTAGCTTTCTCACAACGTTACAAACAATTTACGAACGTTTGTTTAAATAAGTGAATACCAAATTAGAAGCGCATACATTAGAAACACTTTAGTATAGATGCTTGAGTTTACAAATAGGTATGATAAATACAGTCTCAGCTTGTAATCAGCCTTGAAGTGTTATTATCTGTATCTATTTATCTCTAGGTACCTCTTTCATGGTTTTTTGATGTGATAACGTCTTTTAAATTGATGACCGGGTGCACACACGAAAAAATGTCACAGTCCGTTACGGTCCGTCACGTTCTGCCTGCTGATAGGCTGAAATATTGTGGTCGTCGGGCGCATGCGCGTCTTTGCATCAATGTTTTCATTGATGGTATTGTAATAAAAATTTATGACGTTATCACGTGAAATTATCGTCCGTAGGAAACTGACATTACAGACAACAATTTTTTATTCATTAATTAGGCAATTTCCGTACAAACTGTAGGACGCAAAGTAGGCCGAGACTCGTAATAATGTATTGCGCAAATGTTTGGTCAGGGTCCTTATTCACAATATTTATTCCGTGTCCACGGTAAGCCAATGCGAATAGGCGCATGCGCGGCGCGCTCAAAAATGTTTGTTGATGCATTTCTAAGCGCAGCTCTCCATTTACCATCATGACAAGATTTTGATAGTTCGCACGGGCTGGTCGTGGACACGGAATAAAGATCGTGAATAAGGACCCAGTATGGAAATACCTTCTTGCGCAGCAATTGTACTTACTACTGCGGCGCCAAAGCAGTCAAAACTAAACATTTGCACAGCATAGACAAGGCTGTTTTTTTGACATAGAGTTTCCCCTCTATCTTATAGAAATTGAAAAAAAAAACATTATTTTCATAACAACATTTTTATTTGCGAATTCGACTCTTGATAAATATGCAACTGGTATCTATAATCACTAATATTGCTTGAACTTTTAGAAATTTAGTTACGCAGATATTTCACGTATTTTATTCATTTGTCTCATAAATTTTGTACTTCTTGTAAATTTATTTCAAACCTAGGTAGGAATGAAACAAGCTACTTTAAAAGAATTATATGCAAGCAACATAGTTGTCAATAACAACTATTCACAAAGTATATTCACATAGTTCGTGTGCTGTAACTACCGCAGCTAACTCTCTCAACTCACACACCAACTCGGACAATATAAACCCGGAATAATACATACACACGTAGCTTCTGAAGCTAGAACTCGCGAGACATGCCTTTCTCTCGAAGCTAAACTAGGGCGAACAAAAATATCTGTTCGCTACAGTTTTATCTTAAAACAATAAAATTAAAACCTCTTTATTTGTCTACAGCCATACTCAAACTGTGTTCCTAGGTCTCTGTGGAGACTGCATGAAGAATAAAAAATAAATTAATTACACCATTGAAAGAAAATGTAACATTATAAACACATAAAGTGGGGCTTTATGGGCTCCACTAAACATCTAATTGCCTAGAAATGTTCCATCTCCAAAACTGGTTGTCTGTAAGGTCCGGTTTACGAACGATAATCTTACGAAATAACGACAGAAATAAGAAAACATTGATGATATTGTATCGCATGGCGTTGCAATCGCCAAAACATTGATGACATTGTAATAAACAACCATGCCTTTGACAGCTTTAGTCGGACCGGGCGCATTTGTTTTAATATTTGGATCGTTACGGACCGTGACACATTTTCGTGCGTACCCGGTCTTCGATTTATAAGACATTACCACGTCAAAAAGTTTCAGAAATGCTGATGTGTAGTCTTTATATCTTAACATCAGATACAAAAGGTGTGTGGTGATAAAAGTTTAACGTGTTGATCAATTTATCTCTCTGTACTGTCGAAGCTCCGAAATGGATCGACGGATTTCGACTACCGCAGCTAATTCTCTTGGTTTTTTATATTAACTAGCTTGTTTAATCAGGATGATTGTTAGCTTTATTTAATGAAAATCCATTCAGCTGTTTTGAAGATAACCAATTTTGTCTGACTTTTTGGTACTTTTTTTGTATCTCCTTTACAGAGAACTGTTCTACCTCTATGGTCCAAGACTCATTACGTAGACTTAGCATACCAACGCTATTAAACTAGTAACAAATGCTAGAGTAGACGTAGGGGCAGTTAGTTTGGCCCAAATTAATCTGGCCACTTGAAGTGAAATGTAAGCAAACTAGTTAGAACTAAACAAACTTTACTATTTGAACTACAAAACTGATTGATACTGACTTCGATGTTGCCAAAACAATTAAAGATCTTTAATATGGTTACGGATTGAGTAAGTTCAATCGAAATACTATTCTAGAACAAGTTTAGTAATTAAATTAAACGATTTCTGTTTAGAGGAGGAACTAGTTTAGTGCACGTTTTGATTGATTTGGCCCCCAAGAAGGTATAATTTACCAACTTATTACGTTGTTATATATGTTCGTAAACTTTCTAAAAAAAGCTACGGGTCTTAATCGCGTAAATATTTTACTTTAAGGCGAATTACATTTATTTATTGTCCGACGTTTTGACCGTATTGCAACGGCCGTGGTCACGGGTAGACTAAGGCCCGTAGCTTATAAAATTGTAATCTAGAATTTGATTAGAATTTTATAATTAGAACATTAGATATTATATAATTTTATAAGCTCTCGTAGAGCTATAAGCTCTCGTGGAGCTATAAGCTCTACGGGTCTTAATCGCGAAAATATTTACGCGATTAAGACCCGTAGCTTATAAAATTCTATAATTATTACGTTGTTATTTTTCCGGCGGCCCAAATTAAGCCCTCTTTGGATGATGGCTATCGCATATAAGTACCATATACTTACTTCCTCAAATTTCATGCTATCTCCATACCAAATTTCATCAAACCAGATGTCGTGGGTTCGATTCTCACAAGGAACACCACTTTGTCTAATCCATAAATTATTGTTCCTCTAGTCTGGGTGACTTTGTGTCCGTGATGTGCATGTAAGTAAAGCACTAGTGTGGGAGTTATCTTTTTAATAATGAAAATAGTCCAAATCGGTCCAGAAGTAGGTACTTGCAGAGAGAGACATTTTTTTAGAATATACTTTTTTTTATCTTACACAATGAGCACCTGTATGTAAGTTGAAGGGAAGTTGAAAAATATTTAATACTAGCTGACATTTAGCTGTTATTTTCCTCGGTTTTTGACCTATTTTTCATTGATGCTCAACTCCTATTGGTCGTAGTAAGAGCATGACGGACCATGCTCAGTCTAGGGTTCCGCAGCCTCGAACAATTGCATCAGCAGAAGAGCGTATGGCACTCGCCCTTTTGTTAAGAAACGCAGTCTTTTGGTTCAAAGTATTTATTAAGCTCTACATTTGTGACTTTTTCCATATTTTTTGGTGACACGGTTCAAAAGTTAAGGGGGGGACAGGATTTATGCAACTTTCGAAGTGATTATTTCCAAAAATATTCACTCATACGTTTCTTAAAAACCCTTAAAATGTTTTCAAAAGACCTGTCGAATGAAGTGCCACACGTTAATTTGTGCTAAAAAAATGCTTTTTTAGCTTCTGTTACATGTATGGATTGCCCCCCCGCTCCCCCTAAATATTTATATTTATTATTTACCTATTAAACTTAGTAGCGGCTACTACAAGACACCTTTTTACGGACAGACAGACAGACGGACAAAAAACAAAACGATTGAATTGAATTGATTGAATTGAACCATAAGGGTTCCGTTTTTGCCATTTTGGCTACGGAATCCTAATAAAATGTATAAATGGGCTACCGAAACCTATTTTTTTTTTCGATTCGAAACCATCCAAACAGTAGCCGAAAGTAACGGTGTTCTAAGAAGAGTGCCTGAGATTATCGCATTCAAACAAACAAACAAATTATTCAGCTTGATAATATTACCTTGTATAGATAACAAATTGTTCGGATCAAGCTGAAACCGAGCCGAAGAGGTATCAAGCCTTACTAAGTTACAAAGATAGTCTTATGTAAATAGAAAGTTAAATACAACCCTATAACTCATCGCACAATTTAATAAAAAATAGAAGATAAACTACAATCGTTCCTTTCATCATTAAATTCTTTCACAATATTTACTTAAAAATAAAAGTTCAGAGTATACAAAAGACGTAATTACTAATAAGTACCTACTCAAAACTACAAGTTCGTTTACAATTTTCAATTAAGTCATATTTCAACAACCTCATTTCATAGTTCAAATAACAAAGATATGAAGAGATGAAGTTCGTAGTGTTGCCAGATTCAATCTGCACAATTTATAAGTGGCTACGGGCGATTCGAGACGGATGATTCGGGATGGGCTCTTCGAAATGAAAACCTTGATAAAATTGTAATTTTTTGAAAAAGTGATGGTTAACGCTAATTTAGGCAATGTGTTGAACTGATGACGTACACAGGGACTGAGACAATAATAATAGTCATACTTAAAAAATAAAACAAACCACGATAAACTTATTAATTACCAGCGACTTTGTTCGCATGAAAATTTTGAAAAGAAAATTTATCCCTCGGGAATTTTTTTCCCGGATAAATGCCTATATGCTATTCCAGACTATAATCTATCTCTGTTCCAAATTCCGTCCAGATCCGTTTGTGGCGTCTTTGAATAACAAACATCCATCCATCCATCCATCCATCCACACATCCATACATCCAAACTTTTGCATTTATAATATTAATTTAGACTACAACATTATCAACATTTTAATATCCTTACCATAATGGTTTACCCATACTCATTGTAAGTAACCCTCAACATTGATGTTAAACTATGTAATTTAGCATCAATGTAGTAATATAAATCGGGACAATTCTATAGCCACTGCAGGCAACACTGTGAACCTATTGGATCTTAATAAAGGAGTGCTAAATGAATAAGTTCAAAGTGAAACTTTCAACTGAACGAGAGATGAATATATCCCCCAAGTGATAATAAGCCTCCCGCCGCACGTTCGCGAAAAGTCACTTTTGCACAATGTAACGTTCGCATAATGTCACTTTCGCATAATCTCACTTTCGCATAGTGTCATTTTCGCAAAATATCACGTTCAGAAAATGTCACTTTCGCAAAATGTCACGTTTGCAAAATTCCTCATTCGCAAAATGTCACTATTGCCAAATGTCACGTTTGGATATGAAATGAAAACAGTGTAGAAGTAATTTTTATAGGCATTTCTTGCCAATTACTTTACAAATACAGAGACAGGGATAGAAACAAATGAGATCTAGTAACATAGTCCAGATAGGTGGTTCGCTTCTGGCCCCGGTTTGGCTACAGAAGTCTCGGGTTCGATTCCTGAGTCTGGATTTCAAATTTTCTATCTTTCAAAAATGCAATTATTGTATTTAAAACAGTGTAGTTGTATAATGGCAAATAATTATTATAATTCTCAAAAAACTGTTGCTAAAAAGTAAAACATGAAACAAATACAACATTATAATAATTGTACGAGTTGTGAGAAACAGATCAGAAAGTTATTACTAACGGTCGGTCTCAATAATTTACCTATCGATGAATTTGGCTACTAGCGGTAGAATTTTGACATATCCATCGATAGTTAGATTATTGAGACCGGCCGTTAATGGGTGAATTTTAAACGATAGGTAAGTTTTAGACACCAGTATTTAGGGAAAAGTACCTACCTACTATAATTTTGTGTAAGTACGATAAACGACAGAACAGCCAAAAAGCAAAAATGAGGTAGTAATATAAAGTGCCAGGAACATCTATTTAATCCACTCGTTCCAGAAAAAAACATCCATAGGTTAGAACTTCTTATGCTGATCCAAAAATTAATTAAAATAGTTCTCGTAAATTTAAGAAGTTTATGTAAATAAAAATTCTGAAATCTAGAATGAGAGTAAGTTGACCTACAGATTAGTTTCAGAAAAACTGATTAAATTTGTATTAGATTGTATTTTGAAAAGCAGTCGGGAGAAAGGGTTTTGCCCACAGGTGGTAAAAATTGGAATTAGGTAACGTCATAGGAAAACATTTTTTCACAATTCGCTGTTGTTTAGCAACCATCCTGTGACAGCTTTAGACCCGGCCCGACGGCCACAATACTTCAGCCTATCAGCAGGCGGTATGTGACGAACCGTGACACCTTTCGTGCGTGCACTCAATCATCGATTTATAAGACGTAATCACGTCAAAAAAAGTTTGTAGGTTTCAAACCGAGATAAAGGTGTTACGTCTCTCCAACACAAAAGAGAATCCTCCGATCAAGCGAGTTTATCGTGCTTAATGAGCCGCGACCCAACCGTTAACGTTGGCAACTTGAACTTGACTGATCTGTTGGTCTGTTCGATTCAATGTCTGTCTGTCCAGGACAAAACTTTGTGTGATGAGTACGATGGTTTATTCAGTGTCTGGGTATAATTTATTTATAATATGTATATATTTAAAAATATATAGGCAAATATGTTTATCAGTTGTCTGATTTTTGTTTGGGATCTGATGGCGTTGTGTGAGTTGTCCCAGGGTATTAGATATTTTACGTTATAACGTCATAAGAAAACATTGATGACATTGTATTAAGCAACTATGCCAATGACAGCTTTAGTGGACCCGGGCGCATGCGCGCGAATGCTCTGAATGCCGCGAATGGAACGTGACGTACCGTGACACTTTTTAGTGCTTGCACCAATCATCAATTTATAAAACGTTATCACATCAAAAAAGCAACAATTTTGCCCCGAAGTCTCACAGACGTGTGGTTGGTGGTTGTGTGACAAAAGTAGGTGGTAAGTGGTTAAGGGATCAAATGCATATTTTTTTTCAAAACTGATATAACAAAGTGAAAGAAGCCACACCATATTTCAAATCATCAAAATATTTTTTTGCTACAAAATTGAGTAATTATATTTTTCGAGAAGCTAATAACAAACCCATTACAGCAATCACAAAAATAACAGGTGGCTTTCAGCTTTTAACAGATATAACTATCAAACAGCTTTTATTATTCTACCATAACGTCTTGACTTATAGTCGTCATATAAGTAAGTATTGCGCACAGATAACATAATAAAACCAAAAATATACCTATATTTGATGTATCTCACACTGAGGGAAAGTACCTTAGGTATATATTGTAAATAGAACATTTTTCTGTAAGAAGATTTCATTATGATTTTAAAAATAATTTGAATTGCAAAATGTGAAAAAGCTCCAACCTGTATTTTTACGACTTCAATTGAAAGGGTCTATCATAAGGAATATTTTTTTTTCTAAATATATTTGAAATATTATTAAGGTATTTTAAATAAAAAGAAGACTATGAAATTTAACTTTAATTTAACTTACATCTACGAAGCTAATCATAATGCTCCACCCAACTAGAGCCATAGCTTGCCTTAGACGTTATCGGTATCAAAATTGGTTGGAAGGAGAGGTGCCCAATGTCACTGGCGATTGATACGGCTGTAGCTACCACCGTATCGGCCGTATTAATAATACGGTTATAGACGTCCCAGCGCCCCACTATTGTATTTTTTACAATTGATTGTAAGTTGCTGTTTAGTGTTTCTTTACATCAAATGCTACGTTTTATGGTCTTCCTTTTAATTAAGATACTATGTAAAATAAAAAAATACAATCGTATTGATTGACCTTTTCGATTGGTATCGTAAAAATTCAGGATTTTTTTAAATTTTTCGATACTCGGTTCAAATAAGCGATTATTTGAAAATCTTTAAATCGAATTCTAATTATTTTTAAAATCAAAATGTTGTCTTTTTTCTGAAAAATGTTTTTTCATTGTCATATACATTTATCCATTATCCATTACGTACGAGATCATCTAAGTACAATATTTAAGGAATAAAGGTGTGGCATAGTTTTGGGGACATCCTGTATATTGTGGACTATTATTAATAATAATATAATAATATTTTGGGACATCTCACACAACGCTATCTGATCCCAAACTAATCAAAGCTTGTACTATGGAAACCAGATAACTGTTAAACATATATACAAAATATATTATTTTTTACAAAAACATCTATACTAAATATATTATTTTTTATAGACATTTCTTGCCAATTACTTTATTAATACAATAATTGCATTTTTGAAGGATAGAAAAATTTGAAGGCCAGATCCAGGAATCGAACCAAAGACTTCCGTATGCCAAACCAGGGCCGGAATTGGAAAATTATTTCACTGTTAGATAGCCCATTTATCGAGGAAGGCTATAAGCTATATAACAACCCGCTTCAACCAATAGGAGCGGAGCAGCAATGAAAAATGTTGTGAAAACGAGTTTAATTTTTTTTTTAAATTGACGCATTAAGGGTTGATTTTTACTTTCGATCAAAACGCTAAAATACGTGTTTCTTTATTTACAATCAAAAACATTTTTTTAATAAAGTCAATCACCAATTTTCACAGATCTTACTTCAAACTGACGGAGTTTCATACAATTTTTTTAAAGGGTTGATTACACAAAAATACTGAAACGTATGTTTCTCTATTTTAAACCTAAAAGCCACATACAAAATTTCACAAACCTAACTTCAAAACTGAAGGAGTTTTACACAATCTTGGGATGGAGTTTCACAAAACTCGGAACCCTAATTTTATTCCTTTGGGGGTTGAGTTTTCTAAGAACGCTGAAACATGTGTTTTTTTTATTTCAAATTATAAATCCAAATACGGAATTCAACAGATCTAACTTCAAAGCTAACAGAGTTTCATACAAACTTGCAACCCCTATTTTACACCCCAGGGTGTTGATTTTACAAAAAACGCTGAAACACGTATTTCTTTATTTTGTTACGCCTACTAGCTGTTACCCGCGGCTTCGGCCGCGTGGATAACTTTACCCCGGGTTGATTTCGCTTTCGATCAAAACACTAAAATACGTGTTTCTTTATTTACAACCAAAAGCAAATTTGCAATAAAGCCAAATACCAATTTTCACAGATCTTACTTCAAACAGACGACGTTTCATAGAAACCTCCAACCCCTATTTTACCCCCGAAAGGGTTGAGTACCCAAAAACACTGAAACACAAAAGCCACATACGACATTTCACAGATCTAACTTCAAAACTGACGGAGTTTCATACAAACTTGGAAACTCTATTTTACTCTCTTATGGGTCGAATTTCAAAAAAATCTTTCTTAGTGGATGCCTCAAACATAAAAGGTATCAACTGTCAAAAATTTAGGTTTGTAGCCCTAGCGGTTTAGGCTCTGCGTTAATGAATCAATCAGTTAGTCAGTCAGGACAAGTGCTGTATGTATATGTATAGATAAACTCGATGATGATGAAATAATAAGTTCACCCTTGTAATTACAAAGTAGTCCATGATTAAGTTCTTGTCCATTATGACAATTTTAATTGTTTTGCTTACTACGTGAAGGCGGATTTTTCTTAATTTATTTAGCTACACTGTACTGTTACACTATATATAACATGGATTCATACACGTACCACAAATGCGACAAACGACATAGACGCATCACTTGCCATGTAAAAAGATTAGTGGAAAATAGATATAATAATTTCTCCACAATTCTGTAACGAACTAAAGCTATGTAAGTACCTACACCGTTTTCAAATTATCTGAGTTTACATTCTCGAACGAAACACCCACAATATCGTGATATTAAACCCACTATTCATTTACATTTAACTAAGATGTTCAGTTTTCACGAGATACGAATATTATATATTACTACACTAAACAGAATAAGTTTTGTATAACCTACCTAAACATACATACATATCAACCCATATGATGTCCCACTGCTGGGCACGGGTCTCCCCAGTAGAACTTACTAGTATGTAGATCCTGGGGGTAATTGCCATAATCGCCACGCTTGGCGAGCGGGTTGGCGATCGCAGTAAGGTTTTAAGTACGCAGAGGACGCTGCTGCCCGTCCTCCAGTGTGATACCGTGTGGTACCGGCTTAAGAATAGTACCACCCCATCTCTTCCCGTGGGTGTCGTCAAGGCGACTAAGGGATGTCACACTTGGAGGACGGGCAGCAGCGTCCTCTGCGTACTTAAAACATACATATGAGTTTTGTAAACAGGGAGAAGTAAAGGATAGGTAAATGCCTTTTCTATTTTGAAAATAAAAGAGATATATACATACTAGCTGTGCCCCGCGGTGTTAGCCGCGGTTTATTAGCCTATCCAGGGTGTCAGCTAACTCCATACCAAATTTTATTAAAATCGTTCCAGCCGTTTGGACGTGAAAAATTTACAAACATACACACTCACCAACTTTCACTTTTATAATATTAGTGTGATTGTAAACTTTCTTTTTATTTTATGGAAAGATAATGAACTGACTTCACAGTTTTTATTGATAAAGATACAAACAAATGGATAAAAAACATTTTGTGTGCAACGTGTTTGCAATTTCTGAAGTTTTTAGTCCCTAAAGCTTACTTAGATTGTTATTTTTATTAAAAACCGAAACCTGTTTCTAACCCTGTTACTTTTTTCAAAAATCTAGGAACGACGTCCATTAAATAGAAACTGAATTTCTCGACAACCGTTAGAGGGAGGGGTGCGCGAGTGTCGGGAAACTGTGCGTCGCTTCGTGCAATTTTAGTCATAATGCATCGCTTCACGGGAAAGCAACGTGTGTTCTGTCTAAAGTAATTTTCATTTCACGCCGCCTATTTCGATCGCATTACCAATTACACGATATAATAAGTGCCCAATTGTTAATTTAATTAAAACATGGTTTAAAAACGTCGAGGCAACCGATTTAAAAATAATAAATAAATAATTAAAAAGGCCATAGATGAGCAGAGAGACCGTGGCGCAAGTAAATGAGTCTTTGCGGGAAGATCCAATGTTGTCTACGCGCAAACGTTTAAATGCTTTTGCGATACCCCGAACGAATTTGCGCCGCATTTGAAACCAGGTTTTAAAAAACCCTTTACGATGCAATTGATGCAAAAACTGAAATAAAAAACGATTTAATTTTAAGAAAAAACTTCGTTGATACAATGTTCGAGCGGTGTAAAAATTTCAATAACATTTTCTTTTCGGACAAAGCTCATTTCCACTAAAACTTCCAATAAACAGAATTGCACATTTTGGAATAGAGAAAACCCTAAATAAATCAGTAAAGACCTTTGCATTCTCAAAAAGTCACAGTTTGGGCCACAATGTTCTCAAAGGCTTCTTTGAAAATGCACGCAGTGACTGATAAATTTAACAGCCAGGTTTTAGCCAGCGACGAGGCAGCGGCTACCTGGACGATATTATTTTTAACAAATAAAATTGCCATTTATAATCCTTATTTCAAAATAATAGTGAATACAACGTATAATATATAACGTTTTTTTTTCACGGTAATTTCCAAAGTGCTTAAGTTTATGACCTAAGCTACCCTGTATTTCCAACAATCAAGAACAGTCTCCTAAGAGCGATTGCCTATAGCTAACTGTCCTTCCAAGCCCATTTATAAACTCACCGTACTAAATACCTACCTATTTATATAGTTATACATATATCTTGTCATATTTACAACGATAGCAAATTCGTAGACGCAAGTTTCCGTAACCGACCTCTTCCTGAGGGTTCAACTTTATGGCCTCTCCTCGCGAAATGCGTACAATTTATCAGCTTTTATGACGAATATATTCTATTCGATTATGCCACTTGAATTGTTCCCTTGAATGCTTAAGGAAGGATACGTTTAAGATATAATAGTACTCAAACTGATTTATGTTTAAAGTTTGATTTTTATGCATTATGACTTTGCGCTGATTTCCTCAATTGCTTGGCTCACCCACCGTTGATATGAGGGTACCGAATCTTTTATTCACTATAAGTCTCGATCATTTTATTAAAAAAAACTGTGGTTTGATTTCTTCAAAATACAAATCATTCATTTAAATACACAGACCAAAAAAACACCTAAAAGTGATAGTAATAACGTTCCTAAATTCAATAACAACCAACGAAGCAAGTTCTACCTAAATAAAACAACGATCTCATTTTGTACGTCGATTTACATAGTATTCCTTTACCAAAATTAACTTAGCAACATAGAAAACGTTACCAACAAAGGTATCTTCGACTAAATTGAATTACCTACGAGCTGCAGACACGAAGCAGGCTGATACCGCATTAGGACTGAAGCTCACTGGGCTCTACATGGTTTTCTATAGACGTGTAGACTGTAAATCAGTTCCGTCCCACAGTACGATACTTCCCTAAACTTTAAACTACTTTCTTTAGACTTAGACCGAACTTCTGCTACTTTATACTTCACTTTTTAGTAGGTAGGTTCGTAATTTATCTAAGTTACAATAGCATAATGTCAACTGCTCATTTACTTTTACAAAATATTACTTTTCCCGATGCAGAGTCGTTACCTGTTGAGGAGTTTACGAGTACATGATACTTCACCAATAGCTCTATTACATGCTGTAATAGTATTATCACGAACATAAAGTGCTACGCAATACCATATTAAAGTAATCGATGCGCAAACCTTGAAATATTGAATCGTTCCGCTGGTCGTCTAATGTCTTCATGTTCAGTTCCACTTCACCAAATACACGAATCACTATGAAATATACCTTAATCACTATATATGTTAGTAGTTCTCACGATTTCTCCAGGATTCTATCATCAGATCTGATGACAATGGGACCCATTTGGAAGTATACCTTTTAAATACAAAAAAATGTGTGGCACTTGGGGACTGTCGCGGTAAAACTAATGCGTAGCATTTTTTATCAGTCTATGCAGTTTTAATTATTTATTTATGCAGTTTTTATTTTTTCTTATTACATTTCGGCGCAGCTCGTCACGATCCGTGCGAGCTTTGTACAGTCGTACCGTATACATATACGTTAAGCGAACGCTCGGCCGAGCTACATAGTAGGCGGAGTGGGGGGCGTTAGGTTTTATTTTCGTTACAGAATTTCTTGATTCGGTCGCCACGCTCAAAACCCGCGGTGAAAGCTATGCAATAGCTTAAAAAAATGCAAAATAGGGAGGACACAAATAGGGAGATTTTAACGCGTTTTTTTCATTAGAAGGCTATTTTAATTGAAAGGTTTTAAGCTTTGTTTTATTAAAAGCCGTTCAGTTCAGTCGTTTCAAAGATAATCGTTTTCGTCTCACAAGTCGGGATTTCCAATATGCGTAATGTGTGTACTATCTTCTCTGTTACATAGGTACTTGTAACCTAAAATCATTTCATCACTTGCGTTTTGCAAGTAAAATGAGAACCCACACACACAAGGTCTGCTAGCGTACATAGTCTAATTGGTTACTTGTTTTGTATGAAAAGAATTGTGAACTTCGATTAAAGTTGAGTGCTATCTTTCCATAGTTGTATTTTCGCCACCAAACAAGGTGTGGAATTCTAGCAGCGGATAGTTTATTGCATAATAAGTATTGCCTGCCATGATTATCAATCTAATTGGATTATTATAGCATAGTTCAAAATATATTTTTTGTCAAATTTATCAGCGGACAGTATGCACTATTATCACTCTTCCCGTGGTACATGATTGCGTTGCTATGAAATAGACCCTTTTAGTTCATGATTTTTGAAATAAATAATACAAGCTTTCTAAGTACTACATGTATGCAACGACCTCTATATTTCTTTCTGTTATACTTTGCAAAATCGTATTATTTTTATAGAACTCTATTACAGAACATAAACTACGTCTCTGTAGGCTAGAAGCTTTACTAACTACCTTCCGGCAACAGTCAGGGCATAGAGCAACGTCACTGAATGTGGTTCATAATTTGATTTAATAGAAACGCGGTCCCTGAGTGACTTCGATTCAATTATATCTCGTTTAACTCCCTCTAGACGTACAATAAAGTTTTTATAGGTCAACGTACCCTTGTTTATTGTTTCTGAGCATAATAATTACACCGTTACTGTACTCTGCAGATTAATGAAGCTGTAGGACCAACGCTTTGTACCAACTGAGAAAATTAAATTAATTTTGTACAACCTTTGAAGGAATTAAAAGGTTTTTATAACCACTACCAATGATGAACATGCCTCTTAGAATATTGACGTCATGCAATATTATTATATGCGAAAAAGTGTATGTTTCTTAGTTCCTTTTTCTTCTGACTACAATCTATACTTAGATATCTAGAGATAGATACTTAGTAGATATTTTGAGGACGATACGACGATGAGGAGCGGAACCGTATTCAAACGCTAATCGTCAATATGATAGCGTTATTGACAGGTATACAAGAAAAAGCATTATACGCATTATTAGTAAAACTGAATTTCAGTGTAAATCACTAAATACGAATCCATTTCGTAAACGATAACCTATATGCCAACTAGACTTAACACTGGTCTAGACATTGCTATAAAAATAAAAATGTCAAGTTGTACCTTCCGTAGCCATATTTTTACACGACAATAACACTGTTTGAGTTATTAGACATTCAACAGTAATGTATTTCCCCAAAACAAATTTCATTTCCATCGTTATATATTTTTATTGTCACCATAATCGCCGGTTAAAATTCTGTACACGTGCGTCCTCAGTTATTGGGGACGTTTTTGTGGGATATAAAAATACCTGTACCTTTTTTTCCAATTCCAACTTAATATCAAATATTACCGACTAGGTGTTATGGAGAAGATGATTTCAAGGATCAGGTGTATGGTTTAATAGTCACATGCATATTTTGCAAACGAATTACTTCTTTCTGAAATAGGACAACGATTTTGTCATTGCTTCCAATTTCATTTATAAATCGTGCATAACATATAAATTGTATATTTATGAGCCTAGCTTCATCAGTTCCTGGCTGTACTGCACTGTCAATAATCTTCTACTCTACTATAAATGCAAAGTTTGGATAGATGAATGTTTGTTATTCAATCACACCAGCACGGATCTGGATGAATGTTGACACAGATATAGATTATAGTCTGGAATTTTCTTACCCTGTATCTCTTTTAAACATATTATAACTGAAGCGTCAATTAGTTATGTAATACGGTATCAGTATGAATGCTGTTGCATATTCATAATTTAAGGAATATCGATAATCATCCCATAGCCCGCAAAACGCCAATATTATATATGTATAATAAGGGCACGGAAGATTAATGAATAATAAATATTCTCTCTAAGTTATTCACGATGCGAAGATATCACAGTGAAGAGGCCAAGCAAAGTGCAATTAAAACTTTCATGACTACAGTTTCCTACATTTTTGTTGCGAACAAAAGGCATTTCTGTGTGAAGTGAGACGTTGAATTTGTGGACGTGTTGTTTTGGGGACGACTTTCCTCCGTGTTATTGACTCGTATGGTTTGATTTCTCGTCATTTGATATCTACATTACTAACATAGATAGCGCTTATTCAACGTGCATTGTGTCCCTTATTAATCTGTGAAGTAAAATAGATTTTTTTATTGGACCTACCAACGACCGATTTGACTTCGAGCGGCCTTTATCGGAGCAGATCTTAGCTGATAGTGGAAACTGTATTTAAATATAATTGTTCATATAAATGATTTAAAGAAGTACCTACTTAAGTAGAAGAACAGATAATTGAGGACAAAGCCCTTTGCTTACTAAAGCTAAACAGGTTGAGGAAGAGAGAAAGTAGGTACTACTTTGTGTCTACTGGTTTCCCTACTATTAACTTGGCTTTATAAGTAACTAACTATGCGTGTGGTGCCGGCTTAAGAATAGTACCACCCCATCTCTTCCCGTGGGTGTCGTCAAGGCGACTAAGGGATTTCACTCCGGAGGACGGGCAGCAGCGTCCTCTGCGTACTTAAAGCCTTACTGCGATCGCCAACCCGCTCGCCAAGCGTGGCGATTATGGCAATTACCCCCAGGATCTACTGGGGAGACCCGTGCCCAGCAGTGGGCCATCATATGGGTTGATATGAACTATGCTGTGCTCGCGTGGATGTCAAATTGTTACCCAAATATTTTAACGGCAAAGTTTTATACTAACTTTGCACCCCCGTTTTACCCCTTTAGGGGTAAATTTTCAAAAATACTTTCTTAGTGCTATAAGGGTTAGATAGAAACTTAAAATTTTACACAGGGGTTCCTTTTATAACGTAGGGGACGGTTTGAAACTTTGCAAAATTTCAAGTTTCTATCTAACCCTTATAGTTTAGGCTTTGCGTTGATATGTCAGTTAGTCAGTCAGCTTCTACTTTTATATATATAGATATATTTGAAAGGTAGAGCACAACGCCTTGCATGCTAACAAAATATGTTTAGCGTTCCGTAGCTAAAATGGCAAAAACAGAACCTTTAGTCTGTCCGTCCGTATGTCACAGGCGTTTTACTCAAAAACAATACAATGTTTATTTCTATGGTTTTGAATGGATTTTATATTATACAGTCTTGAAAGCTCATCAAGCTATGACGACAATGCAGAATTTGATTTTACCTTGATTAAAAGTTCAAAGGAGAATGTGGCACGAATATAGACTTTGGAGTTCAGAAGTCGGACTTGCACTTTGACGACGTTTTATGTGAGGCATTCTCGGCACAGCGTCGGTGTTGGGCTTAGGCCCATCGGCGGCGTCTTGTAAACATTATATCCGGAGTGCAAATAAGACTCGTTCCACGGACATCGTTAAAATTAGGACCAATCCGTGGAAACCCGGACGGATAGTAACACTGAAACATAGCACAGCGCAACGCATTGCTCAATTTCATAAGGTATAGCAAGCCAATAATAAATAGTATAGTTTAGTGTGAACTTGTTCTGAATAATGTATAGTATGCGATACTGTTGTGCAATGAACTATGCTATTCTGCTATAATATTATAGCGTTCCTTTTTTATTAAGTAAATATTCTCCGAAATATTCGCTCCTTTATCTTTTAAATATCAAGATATCAATAGGTGTCAATGTTTTCTGTTTTGAACCGTATGGCCTAACGATATGTATGTGTACAAAGGTAACACATAACTTTCAACTAAAATTATTTTCAACGTGATCGGATATACCGTGTTTGAGTTATTGCCGAAAAACTGTGCTTCTCAACAAAAGGACGTAAGTGCCGTGTAGATACGGTCTTTTGCTGGTGCACTTTTTCAAATAGGAATTTATCATATCTAGTGCATTTATTTGTAGTAACAACTGCGGAACTCTATACTAAGGGACCTTCTCCAAAGGCGAGAGAATCGCGACAATCGCTTTACTATCGTCGGGTAGTCTCCACGAACGAGTGATTATTCCGCCAGCGTATCGTCGCGACTCGTAACAGAATCGCCACGAGACTGTGATGAATCGTTGCGGAATCGCCATGTATCCGCAACAAGGTGGTGTGCAGAGATTTTGTTTAGACATACACTGCGACCACTGATCAGTGTTTTTATATTATGGACTGATAGTATACTGCCGTAGTATCTTAAGGAAATATGTGACGACATTAATCGTCACCATTTTTGCACTGGTGTTTTCGAGGTAAGGTGCTCTTAGTACTTAAATCGCTTAACCAACAGCGTCACGGACACAAAGTACACCCTGACTCGAAACAACAATTTGTGGATCATACAAAGTAGTGTCCCGTGTGGGAAACGAACCCACGACCTCATGCGTAGCAGTCGGATACATTCCCATCTCGCCACAAAGGCCGCCAAGTTTATGGGCAGGGCGCTCGCCACTCTCTCGTTGAGAGAGCGCCACGTTCCGCGGCGAGCGCGTGGCGATACTGTGACGTTTCTCTCGCACTCAGCCACTCGTCATATGGATCTCGATAAATTCGTGGTGTGGAAAAACGCTCTAATAGAGTCTACAAAAATAGGAGGCACGACGATAATAACGCAGCGATTTTCTCGCCCGTGGAGACGGTCCCTAGGCATGGTCCGACATGCTCTTGCCCGGTTTTATTTTAGAATACCTATTGGCATTCTACGTGAATAGGTTCCATTTCTAAAAAAAGTCAGAGGCCACACAGCTTCTAGCTTTATTATTCAAAGCAATATCGTCACAGTACAGGTATAGATTGCGTCACGCGACTGTAGAATAAAGTTTACCTGCCCCGGAAAATTCCATAGACATAGAGACTGGACTACACCATAATCTCACAAAATTTACGAATCTAAAAAGTGACAACGTGACTGTGCAGTCAACAACTGTCTCTTTTCTGTAGTGTTAAAATAGGATGACATAGACATAAGCCTAAGTCATAAATCAATCAAATGTCTAAAAAAAACAAGTATTGGCCGCAACGAGTGTTTTGTCTCTCTCAAGCTTTGCAGCCTGTATTTACTTCATACCTGAAAATGAAAGCGCAGTCCAGTCTCTATGTCTATGGTAAATCCACACGAGGCACCGTTGCACTACCCAGTCTTTGCTGATACAGAGTTGACATCAACTTTTTAATTGTCCATGACTCGTTTGCAGACGGATATTCAAACTAAATACCACCTTCATAGGCAATTCACAGAGCAATATATTGCTATTGACAACGCACGAGATGGAGCTCGCGGTATCGTGTGTGGACTACGGATTAATTTTACGTATTCAGAGAATCAGATGCATATGAAATGTCATCTCCAATGAGGATAACGTTGTGGGGTTTCACTTCGTCTACGTCCACAGACTACTGGGACAGATTGATTTATGGTGTGTTTGTGTGTCTTTCAGTAATCTAAATAAATAATAATACCTACTACCACACTAATCTATACTAATATAAAACTGAAGATTTTGTTGGTTTGAACGCGATAATCTCAGGAACTACTGGTCCGAATCTTTTACTGTTGGATAGCTCATTTATCGAGGAAGGCTGTAGACTATATAACATCACGCTACGACCAATAGGAGCGGAGTAGTAATGAACAATGTTGCAAAAACGGGGAAAATTTACACAGACGAAGTTACACGAGTCAGCTCGTTTTTTTTAAATTACTAACGGCTCGCTCCGACCTCTCATTGACTTTTATTCACTATATATTCACATAATATACGTATCTGTATACATTTGTAAAATTAATAATAATAATAATAATAATTTATTGTCTCAAAAAGGTACAAAGGAAAAACACATGAGTTGTAACAATAATAAGGTGAACAATATTACAATTACTTTTCCTAACTGCGACTGACTGCACCTAAACCGCCTTGTAGACAGATGATGACTGGGAACTAATTTCCAAAAATCCCTTTTTAGTAGATACTGCCCCGGCTTCGCATGGGTGTCATATAGTAGTTTTTTATACCTTGAGTTACATTATTGCCAGCATTTATTGCATTTTTTGTAGGATCTCTAATTTTATTGACAATCACACTAATATTATAAAAGCGAAAGTTTGTGAGTGTGTGAGTGTGTATATTTGTTCACGCCTAAACGGCTGGAGCGATTTTAATGAAATTTGGTATGGAGTTAGCTGACACCCTGGATTAACCCATAGGCTAATAAATCGCAGATAACACCGCAGGGCACAGCTAGTATTATAAAAGCGAAAGTTAGTGAGTGTGTATGTTTGTTACTTCTTTACGTCACGGCTGGAGCGATTTTAATAAAATTAGGTATGGAGTTAGTTGACACCCTGGATTGACACATAGGCTAAGCCTACGTTACTCCACGATAATGTAGCTTTCTAATGGTGATTTTTTTTTTAAGTATAATGGTTACATACAAAAATACAAATATTTTCTCTTTATACAAGTAAGTATTAGTGTAGACTAAAAAGGATTTTTAACAATTAGTTGCTTAACCTAAAGGTTAATTTCGGTGCATAGCGGCCTAACGCGATCGCGCGCAACTTACTCATGCAGCTGACGCGCGCGACCGATGCGATAATAGGCAGAGCATGAGAATGTATGGCGCCGTTTCCGTGGTCCATGACGGCCGCGCGCGGCCTACGACTGACACAGGCTGCGCGTCAGCCGCACTTTGTAAGCCGCGCGCGACCGCGATGGGCCGCGATGCACGAAAATTAACCTTTAAGAGGTAAAATAGATATTGCAGGCTTGTGTGAAACTCAATATTGAAGTAAAAACTGTCAAATTTTGTATTTGACTACTTGGTTTTACATAAATAAGCACGTGTTTCAACGCTTTCGAAAATCAACCCTTAACCCCGGTTTCCAACGCGAAAGAGTAATGAATGGGAAATGGCTAAATGGAACGAACCCCTTTCGTTCCGTTTTCGTTACATTTCCACTAGCTAAAAACTATTCAGATGTAAAACCTCCCAAGAACTGATCGGGTCAATTTCTACTGTTTTTGCCTGGTCCCTTTGCTCGATTATTTGTTGGTGGATACAGAAGTATGCAGTTAACTCTTGTGAGTTAAGGAGTGATTAGTAGGTCCGTTCCGCTCTTGGTGGAAACCGGGCTTTGAGGGGGCAAAATAGTGGTTGATTTTTTGTATGAAATTCTGTCAGTTTTGAATTCACTTCAGTGATACACGCGCGATTATTGCGTTCACATGACGCGAAACGCGCGCGTAAGTGTATAGGCCGGATTCAGGACAGTATTTAAAATTAAAATAAAATAAAACTCTAGTTTTCTGACATTAAACTAGCAAAGTCTTTGGTCAGAGTTGATTAAAGTAGGGCCAATTTATTATTTCACATTTAACAGTTCATAAAAAATTAACAACGTAACTTTGTAACGGCGGGCTGTAAAAAACGTATTACATTTTGCATTCGATTCAAAATCTATTAATAGGAATGTTGACAGTCAAGTAAAATCAGTCTCTTTTTATGAAATGTCAAAACGACAAACTTCATGGGAATTGTGTATGGAATAACAACCTGTGACGTCATAAGTTCCTATAGTCAAATCATTACTTTTAGTATTCGTTTTCATGCTTTTAATATTAGTTACGCCGATCAAGTGATAAAATAAAACGTTGATAACATTTTTTTTTCGGTTCATCACACGTAAAGTGATGTGATTTTTTTTCTCACTTACCCCATCTTGTGAGGTGTCGGATAGGTCTAAAAATATTTAGGGCTTGTGGGTATCACTTTTCGATTTATTTTATGAATAATATATTACTGAGTCTGTCCACTCGCGCTAGCTTAGCGTATACTGAACGCAACAAGGAGCTCTGAGTATCTCTAAGCCGTGGTTCTGAGTGTACCTAATGGTAGCGTATTTAGTTTTATGTAACCGTTCAGGCATAGTATGTACCTCAAAAATGAGCAGGTACAATTTCTTTTACAATAAATCTGATCTTCTACAAAAATATGCAATGAAAACTTATGAAA
Source organism: Herminia tarsipennalis (assembly GCA_945859575.2). Taxonomy (NCBI): domain Eukaryota; kingdom Metazoa; phylum Arthropoda; class Insecta; order Lepidoptera; family Erebidae; genus Herminia; species Herminia tarsipennalis. The sequence continues at coordinate 11,689,564 of OX243836.2, read as the reverse complement.
TACTGTTCTAAGTAATTATAGAATTTTATAAGCTACGGGCTATTTTAAGGCTTAATAAGAGTCTACCTGTGACCGCGGCCGTTCAATACGGTCGAAACGTCGGGCAATAAACGAAGGAATTTAGCCTTAAAATTAAATGTTTACGCGATTAAGACCCGTAGCTTATAAAATTCTATAATGTGTACAAATGGCGAAAGTTTACGAACATATATACCGTACTAGGTTCGTACGGTCTATCTATTATCTAATAGAATATATTTGGAATAGAATATATATATTTGCATGTTAGTGGCATGCAAATGAAAACTTATTATAAAACATATAGATTAAAAGTAATGTTGAAACTAAAAATAATGTCATTATTTGGAATACTTATTACATTAATCAATACTAATATATATGTAAATGTGAATGTAAGTTTGTTTGTTACGCTTTCACGCGAAAACTACTCAACCGATCATCATGAAACTTTGTACACATATTCTTGGAGGTATAAGAAGTAACATAGGATTATAAAAAAGGGGGTAAATTTACGCAGACGAAGTTAGTTTTAATATAAATTTTAAAATACACATTTTTATTAATTTTAACAGTGCGTTTTTCTAATGGTACGAACCACATAAATTGGTTTTTAAATATTCTTTAATCGAGTAAAACCTCTCTGACACCAACCATTTATGCAAAGCAGTACAAAACTGTCTATTAGGCAGATCTATAATAGGTTTAGGTAATGCATTATATATTAAAGGTACACACAGCTGCGTCTAAAAATGTCCAATTCACCAACATTTCTAATAAAAATTGGTTAACTTTCTTCTTCTCAGCCGGTACGCTCTTGACAGAGCGGTCGTGATCGCTATGAACTTGTAGTATTATTGGAGGGGGCAGATGTGATGTGCTTCACGATGTTTCGCCATTGCTGCCTACTAGAGGTCATCCTGCTGCACTCGTTCAATGAACCTCCAACGGCTGACTTGATCTGGTCAGTCCATCGCGTGGGTGACCTTCCGCGCGGTCTAGTGCCTTCCACCTTTCCTTGGACGACAAGGCGTTCTATGGATAGGTTGTCACACCGAGAAACATGTCCGAAGAATGTTAGGATGCGAGATTGCATGTCGAAAATAGACGCTGCCTGATACCGAGCTCTTGAAGTATCGAGACGTTCGTGCGAAACTCGGTCCATGAAACCCCAAGCATTCTTCTCCAGCACCACATTTCTAAAGCGTCCACTTTTTGTCTTTCCACATCTCGCAAAGTCCACGTTTCAGCCGTGTAAAGAAATATGGGGAATATAAGTGTCCTCACAAGCCTGGTCTTTGTGGCTTTAGTAATGTTTCTATTCCTCCATATTTTCCGCATCCTGTCGCATCGGTTTACTTTACGCTTGTTTAAATTATTTTATGTTGATAAAAGTGACACATGGCACAGTAAGTAAGCTATTTGTTTTGTATACGGGCTAAACGTAATAATATAAAAAACCGGACAAGAGCATGTCAGACCATGCTCAGTATAAGGTTCCGCAGCCGTTATCCCTACTAATATATAAATGTGAATGTAAGTTTGTTTGTTACGCTTTCACGCGAAAACTACTCAACCTATCATCATGAAACTTTGTACGCATATTCTTGGATGTATTAGAAGTAACATAGGATTATAAAAAAAGGGGGAAAATTTACGCAGACGAAGTTGCGTGGGTCAGCTATTACAAATAAGTGCAACAGCAGAAGAGCGTATGTTCATAGCACTTATGACCTGTTGTTGAGAAACGCAACTTTTGGACAATAACTCAGTGATGGTATTCCATCATGTCTACTACACCTTTCATCAATTTCATCAATGTTCATTGTATAGTCTTTGAGTAAATGCCAGTGACATACGGACATGACGAAACCATAAGGGTTGCGTTTTTGCCATTGGCTAGGTATGGAACCCTAAAAATCACAAAGTGTGGATATATTTTTCCTTGATTCCACGTAGGCGAAGCCCCGACCAAAGTCTACAAAAAAGTAAGTGTTCCTATACATACTAGTATTGTAAATGTAAAAGTAACTGTCTGTCTGTTACCTTTAAACCAGTGAACTGATTTAGATGAAATCAGGTATGGAGATAGTTTAAGACCCAAAAAGGAAGATGATAGGATAGGGGAAGAACATAGGATAGTTTTTATCGCGATAAGAGTGCGTCTAGAAGTTACGTGAGGTGATTTTGCTAAAATCGGTCTAAAATTATGAAAAATAAAACTAAATTTAATCTAGTTTTAGATGGCTTCTTGCGAAAAAAAATACGTTACATTTTCCAAGCCCTCGCGCTTAAAGCTCGCGCGATAAAAACTATACTATATCCTTCCCTGTGACTCAAACTATCTCTATACCAATTTTTTACTAAATTGGTTCAACGGCTTAAGCGTGAAAATCTAACATACATACAGACAGACAGACAGAGTTACTTTCAGACTTATAATATTAGTGTGGATGATTTTACCCGCTTAAGGGTTGATTTCACATGTGGTCAAAATGCTATACCTAACACGTTTTCCTTTATTTACCACTACTAAACCAAATACAAATTTTCACAAAACTAACGGAGTTCACACAAAATGGTAACCCCTATACTCACTTAAGGGATGGTTTTCCTTATTACACCAAAAGCCAAACACAACATTTCAGCGATGTAACGTCCAAAGTAACGAAATTTCATACAAACTTGCAACCCCTTAGGGGTTGATTTTCCAAAAATTATGAAACACATGTTTCTTTATTTTAAACCAAAAAACAAATACGAAATTTCACAGATCTAACTTCAAACTGACGGAGTTTCATACAAACTTGCCAGCCCTATTTTACCATATTAGGTGTAAAATAGGGCTATATGTTACCACTTTAAAAAAAAAAATGTTATGAAACACGTTTTGTTATTGTAATAAAAAAAATCACAGACAGAACTTAAAAACTGACGCAGTCTTTTTTCCTGATACTAATTACAAAGTAATTAATCATCAATAACTGACCATTATAAATGAAATTTGCATCCATAATATTTCAATAAAATACAAACGCAAATGCGCATTGAATTTCAACAAAACAGAATTTTAGCTGAAAATTGGTACGAATTATTCGAATAAGTTCATTGTGAAAGGCCGGCGTGATTTTCATACGATTCTGTTTGTCTGGTATTGTCGTAGTGCAATTGCCACGGGCCGGGAACAACACAACTATTTTATTACCAGCCACAAATCTTCATTTAGCAGCATTGCCCAAAGCCTTTCCCAGCAACGGTACACACGAAAACGAAATGGAACCATTCACGTTTGATTTACGATTGGCAATAATTATCGCCATTCAATTCGATTTGCTTTACTTTTTTGCACAAACCAATCTCGAACGCTCCAATATAAGTAGGTAACAAATGAACATTTTTTCTCTTATCTTTCTCTTAACAATTCTGCGAGAACCGAATCGGATTGGGCCATTTCCAAGGCTGAAATTTTGACAAAGCAGACTTATTATAACTGCTGGCAATCGTTCGCATAAAGAAATACATTTCCGTTTATCGAAATCGTTTTTCTTCTATCTTCAAGTCAAATAAAGTTAGTAGGTATACTTATCTACATTATTTCTTCAATATTTTATTTGGACTCAAGTGTCATAATCCAATTCTAATTGTATTGTTAACTCTCAGCGTATTTACAAATGAGCTGTAACTTACTCCACTAACTCACAGTCGTCAATAATAATTGACGACAGTAAGTTCGTTTTTGGTTCATATAAAACCGCATTCAGTAAATAAAACTAACCAATAGTTCTGTTGTTCAAAAATACCCTTGTACCTACCTATTTGAAAGGTTTCCAACGTTTAAAAAGTAGCATAGACAAACGAACGAACTCAGGCGCGTTGATAAAGTCTTTATTTGTGCCAAAATGCGCTTATACATGATAAAAACTAGTTTACCGAAAATATGCTGATTCTGCAATAACACGACAACAATACTCTGTCAATTAGAGTTCCTGCTGACAGCTACAAGTTATTACGGCTATTCCACAAATCTTTTATCATTCTTACTAGTGTTGCCCAAATGCAAGAACAAGACGAGACTTAGCCAGTCTTGGTCTTGGTCTTGCGCCAATACACCTGGTCTTGGTCTTGGTCTTGGTCTTGCGCTCCCAGTCTTGGTCTTGGTCTTGGTCTTGCAGCAAGAGTCTTGCAAGTCTTGCAATTACCTATTAGTCTATTACTATTTATTAAAGTTTACTTTAAATCTTAGAAAAACGTATTAGAATTGGAACATTGTGAGCTTGAATTAACATAGCCATAGTAAAGATCAAGCAGATTAATAAGTAACTGAAGATTTGATAAGAAATTCGAAAAATCAACTGACCTATATGTCGTTTTCCATGGAAGTAACTGTTTCTTAATAAACATTTATGATTTATAAGCTTACATTTGCTAAAACATGTAAAAAAACAAATTAATTACAATAACTTGACTGTATTTTAAAGAACAATACTTATCTGTCTAGAAAGAGATTGAACCCTCAACTTATAAGAAATTTAATAAAAGAGTTTACGATTTATCATTTATTTGAATAAAAAATAAAATACAACACAAATCAACAGCTTTATCATTAGGTTATGATACTTTATATAATTTTTTTTGACCAAGAATTAATACAAAGTAACCATCTGGCTGACTCATCACTTAACCTATTTCTATGTTTTCTAATTACTAATGATGCTTTAGAAAATAACCTCTCAGCAGGTACTGAAGTTGCAGGTATTGAGAGAAAATCACGGGCCATTTTCGATAAAATCGGATACTCTGTCTCATGCGTCCTCCACCAATCTAAAATGTCTTCCGAGCTGGCAGTTCTTGGTTTTCTCAGGTACTCCTCCAACTCGTCTATCACTAAGCCTTGAAGACAAGATCCAGATGACGTCGAGGGACATTCATAGAGTTTATCAAAGTCTATTACGTCTTCATCTTCATCACATACTTTATTTTCTTTTTCTGGTAATTCCAGAGATTTGTTCAGTGAGTGTAGACTTTTATATTCTTCATAAAGTTCATTGAACTTGCGCAGACTTTCTGTTTTAAGTTGCTTCCCCCACATTGTCAGGTCAAAAGTCTGAGCCTTATGCCTTGGGTCTAAAATTAAAGAAGTACAATAAATCCAGTTGCTCTTCTTGTAATGTTTAAGCATTTTGTCTCGAGCTGCTTGGAAAGCTAGAATGAGCCTTTCATCCACTTCAGATCGATTAGGTTTCTCATCTAACTGTTTTACCATGGATTCAATTTTATCTAGCAAGAGATTGAATGATACAATGACTAGCGGTAATGTAACATATTTGTCTCCACCAAGTTTTGTACTTAAAAGTTTAAAGTTTATTAGAAATTTATGTAATTTTTCGAGTACCTGCCATTCATTAGCTGTGATTTGAAAATCATTTAATTCGGTGACAGAACTGCACAATATGTCAATGCCCGCTCTCACTTTTAAACCAAATCCAATCATATCATGTGTGGAATTCCATCTCGTTGGACAGTCAAGAATGGCATTTAGATTTGATGGCACGCCAGCTGCTTCACAAGCAGACTGAAACTTCTTCTTCACTATCTCACTTCTTTTTATTTTACTGGAAATACTGCGTAACTTTGTTACAGATGTACGCGAGTCAGCAATATTTGGTGCAGATTCTTCATCTTCCTCATCCTCAGTTTCGTCTGCATAGTCTTCGTACTGCTGATCTTGCGCGTTAGTGTCAGACTCACAGTGTAATGCTAAGGTCTTTAATAAATCTTGTACACCAAGGTTTAAAATGTGAGCAAAGCACCGGAAATGTTGATTGTCTGAATCAAAGTGTGGCGGCAGCTGTTTGCCCAGTTCATACATGAATTTGGTATTTGCAGTTGCGTTGTCGACCGTGATACCTTGTATTTTATCAATTATGCCATATTCCAATAAACATTCATGGAAAATCGTTGCAATATCTTCCCCAGTATGTCGACCGCGTGATGGTATAAAATCAAGAACTACAGATTGATACTTCCATGCGTTGTCTATATAATGAATAGTAACCCCGTAGTAACTCCTACCAGCAATTGACGTCCACCCATCAATGGTAAAAGACATTTTAGATGATAATTGTTGAAGTCGTTCCTTGAGATTCAATTGGAGCTCTTCAAATCGCTCTTTGACTTTCCTTCTAAGTGTAGACCTTTTAGGAAACACCATATTAGGGCAAATACGTCGAAAATATACTTGTGTAGCTTCGTCATCGAAAAATGAGAAGGGAAGATATTTTTTCACCACCCAATCAACTGTAGCTGTCGTGATGTTGTCACTGCTGTTTTCCGACTGAAACAAAACAATAAATCTTGTGTTATTAGGTTTGAGCGTATAAGAGGAGGAGGTTTGTTGTTGTTAAATCGAGAAAATCGTTAAATTGATATTTGTTATATTAAGGTTGCACTGTACTGTAATTTACTAAAATAAAGTACTTAGTTGTTACTGGCCGATTAACTGAAAATATGGGTGTTTATAAAAAATATTTAAGACGATAATTACATACTTAATATGTCGCACCCCTAGATGAAAACTGTGAAAACACCACTAACTCAAAAATACTTACGTAAGTTAATGGCGTTTTTGAAAGTATCGCATGAATAGCTACGCGGAGTTAAAATTCTTTTAACTGTTAAAAAAATATTCTTACCTGTCCACTTCCAGCGGTTACTAAAAAGCTTGTGATATCTCCACTTAATTTTGGTTTAACAGGAAGAAATATTTCTGATTCCTTTTTGTGGAAAGATATTAGATGTTTCCTTAAGCCTGAAGTGTTTCTGTTTTTCATTTTTATTTCAATCTTTTTATGTTGGCACAATTTACAGAAGGCAGTTTGGGATGCATGAATTATTTCGAAAAACTCCTCAAATTTGCTTTTGGGTCTTTTAGATCTGTGACTCAAACTCTCGTTACTCGGACTAGAATAATTTGAATCTTCGTCACTCATATTAAATTGTACACGTGATACGTTTTTAGAAAACAACGAGAATTAGTAAAAACAATTATCAAGTTAGACTCGAAGCACAGCTCAATTGGAAATGACTGGAATTAAAATAATTCCTTTATTTATAGTACGTTTCCTTGCTTTACCGCGCCGCCTCGCCACGTGCCGGCTCTATGAAAAGGATGCCGCCGCAAATCAAACAATGCCGCGTGCGGCGTACAAACACACACTAAATATTACCTACTTGTACAGACGCGACGCGTGAATAAAATAGAATTAGTGCCAATCACTATTCTTTACATATAAGTGAATGTTTTGGCGTACATCTATACTAATATTATAAAGCTGAAGAGTTCGTTTGTATGTTTGATGACAGAAGTTTTAAAATAAATAAATAAGTCCTGAACGTCACTATACCTCCAAAGTTACTATTCCTCGTGGACGAAGTCGCGGGCACAGCTAGTAAATACTTACTCTCATCATCTCTCTCAGAGATATTCGGGCTGGTAAGTAATACAAAACTCTTATCGCAGGCTTTTTATTTTATTAGTAGGTAAGTACCTACGCTTTTTATATTATTTTATTAGTTTTGTAGAATTTTTTTACACGTTTCAAGTATATTTAAAAGTGGCTACAATATTTATTAAACGGGTGATATTTGAACACTTTTTTGCTATTTTTTCTTGTAAAAACTTAAGAAATATAATGACTAAATGTACAATAATAGTACCTAAGTAATTAGTTTAAAACCATATAAGTAATCAATATTATAATATATACTTACTAGAATGAATTAATATGACATCTACTACCTATCCTTACCATTTTATCCTAATCATAATACTACTTGCGTGATCAGTATAATGTATTCATTTTCATTCTAAGCACTCTGAAACTTATTTATTCTTTGGAACACCTGTAGGTACTCTACTAGGAAATTATTTTGCATGAGTATACCTTCGCCCTATGGCGGCAATCAAATAGTGTCAAATGTTATGATTTCGGCGTGGCGGCAACGATTGTTTTAGATTTCAAAAGAAGCCGCCGGCGCGTGTATCATAACCATGTACTTCCGAAAAGCGGCAAATTTCTTTGAGAAGTAAGTACAAAACCTTTGATGCCGCATTATCAAAGTGCCGATGGTTAAAACATAACTATGCATGCACTCAGTTTGATTTTAATAGATATTTTTTTATTCGCTATGTTTATGGTATTAGTCGTAATGCGCATAGGTCCAGTTTTTCATATTCTTTGATACAGTTTTTTGCGTCTCATAGAATTCCTAAGCGTACCTACCTATACACCGAACTGTTACACCTAACTACTCAGTGAAATAGCGCTAAGTCCTAGCTGCAAGACGCAAGAGTCTTGCAGGCTATGTCTTGTTCTTGCTCAAGTCTTGCACGGTCAGTCTTGGTCTTGGTCTTGCTAAAAATACGCGGTCTTGTTCTTGGTCTTGGTCTTGCAAAAACGCAAGAACAAGACCAAGACTGCAAGACCAAGACTGAATTTGGGCAACACTAATTCTTACCTACTTCTAATACTAACGAAAAACGAATGAGGCAGACACCTACAGATAGTACAATAGAATTCTTTATCGAAATCGTTCGTCGCCTTGTACCTTCCATCTCTATCCGCGATTATATCCATATACTTGTAGAAAGAAGGACACATATAGTAATGTACGCTCCGTTTCACTGGATTGTAGCAGCAGTGCTTTTGGAATCACATCAGATAAAGCTTCCACTCCATATACTTAAGTACTTCGCATTTTATTTTATAGTTACATTTATTTACAATATACGGCTATACTCCTGCAAAATAAAAATATTTTAGGTTTGTTAAAATGTTGCCAATTCTAGAAACTCCCCGATTTTTAAAATGTTATTAACAAACGTATCAATCTCTCGTTATGTACTACCTGTTTGATGATTTAATCTCTTAATGAGTTTTGAGGATCAGGCATTTTTTGGTTAATAATTTAAATTTCAAATGATAAGATTATACTGTACGTTACTTAGGAGTACTTACTTATAATTGTATTTTATTCATAATTCAAGGTTTTGTTACAGTGCAATACCTTAAACAGATGTATGACATGCCTTACTTGAAAACTACTCGACTGATTTCTCTTTTGAAATGTTCGGAATCTTCAGTACAAGATTTATATGAAAGAAATTTTGGGAAATCTACCGGAAATTTCGAAAATTCGATTGGTATTTTCATAATAAAATCTCGATGAGAGACGTTCAGTTTAACAGTTCGTTAACGAATTACTCCGTGCGAACATCGGATTGGACAGCTACTTTTTAATAGATAACTAAAAATATTAAAAATAACTTGTACTCAACGTATTGAAATGCCATCATGTATGCTTCACTTGTCTGAAATCAACGATTGGTTCAGGCTACACATTAAATAATGAGGCAATTACTAGAGTCGACAGTATTAGATACCTTGGTACTACACTGGACAGTAAGCTTCTTTTTGACCAGCACATAAAGAATATTGTAACGAAGGCCTCAAAAGCCCTAGGTTTTGTCTTGAGGACCTCCGCCTGTTTCCGATCTATCCAAACAATCAAAATAGTTTGTACATGGTCAGTTGGATTATGCTTCTCAGGTTTGGAGCCGTCAATATAAGGCTTATAAGTCCCGTATAGAGGGCGTCCAGAAAAAAATCATGCGTTACCTGGACTTTAAAGCACAGGTTAACTGTCGTGATTATAACCATCGTCGGAAGTGATATTACGTTACGTTAATGATATATGTTTTTGATTAAGATTGCAAATGGTTCAATTGACTGTCCCGAGCTTATTGCAAAACTAGGAATACGAACTCCTCAAATACGCCTTCTGCAGCGTCCCATCCCAGACGTACTTTTTACAAGTACAAACTATAGACGCAATGCCTTCTTCCATCGTGGCATGAGGGAATTTAACCAATTACCCAGTGAATTAAACATAGACCTATTCTGTACTACTGCTAGAGTTGCGACGAATCTCTTGGCTAAACTCGTTTTTGATAACGAGTAGCGACTCTGGCTGTGGTATACTGTATATATGGTAGCGGTAGTGGTAAGGTTTTGATTTTGTATATTCCTATTTTTTTTTCTGTGTTCCATTTTTTTCTGTGTTATTGAGATATATTTTATTATTTTTGTTGTTATGCTATTATTTATGTGCTCTGTTTTTATGTTGAATTGTGAAATATTTATATATATATATATATATATATATATATATATATATATATATATATATATATATATATATATATATATGTATATATATATATATATGTCTATCTCCCCAGTAGAACTTATTGCAGATCCTGGGGGTAATTGCCATACGCCACGTTTAGGCGAACGGGTTAGCGGTTGCAGTAATGCTTTAAAGTACGGAGAGGATCCCCTAGTCGCCTTGACGACACCCACCAGCTAATATATTACCTAATATATTATCTACCAATTTTTTGGAGCCACGTTAATCTCTCATATATTTTTTCGAATAATACAATGATGCAACACGATAGCCTTAAAATTAACTAAAAGCTTTTGTCATTATTTTCCTATGCCATGCTCGTACGTCAATTAAAGTTAAATTATGTCACAGTCGAGCTCCGTACCTGTCCTTTGCGACGGAACAGAACATTAACAAAAGAGCGACTCTTATGCAATTTGCGGAATCAGCGCTTATCTTCCATTTGAGACGTAACAAGAGAGTTTAAGTAAATTTAACAGCAATTTGCAGTATGTTAACTGTACCGGCGGCGTTTATTGCCACTCCAGACTCGTTACACTCTCAGGCCGGATGATATTGCTAATTGGGTTTCCTAGCTGCCGGAAATCGTATAAAGTTTAACTAATACAGCTCTGGCTGGTGATGCCAACAGTACTTTGTGTTGCCGAACAAATTAAATATCAACAGAACACACGCTAAAGTAAAGGCGGCACTTCGACGAAACAAGAAAATAGGGATATTATTAGCTACTTGTCAGAGCAAAGTCGATTCTGTGTACTAAAGAAACTTTTATTTGCCAAACCTTTCATAATCACAATGACGCCTATTTTACTAGATTTACTCGTAGTTATGGTTTATTGCTTATAGATAATGTATAAAGGAAAAATCGACTTTGAACCTATTCGCAATCTTTTGCCAAAACTAGGCTACTGTGCTTTTCTAACAAGTCTCGAATTCTGCTTTTATATATCAAAAAGCTATACATTTTGCAGCTTAGCTACCAGCAGTTAAGCTTATTATATGCTTTAAATTACAAACATTAAATGATTACGAGCCATCCCGCATACCCGAGGATATTAAACGCAATCCATAAAGAATATTGTTATTTATCGTTGATTGCTAGAGAAAGGAACCGGCTTGCAAAGCCTATGATTACAAGTTAACTGGTTGAACTCTGTAACATCTCCTCTCCAACGCTTATGGTTCAGATGTCCTTTCAGTGTAGGCAATTTTCAGCTTAGACAACCTTTTTGAGGCTAGGCATCCTATCAGCTTAGGCATCTTTCGCCTCAAGTAAACCCGCTCGACCTCGGCCTAGCGTAACTTCGATACTACGATTTCGATGTTACTGGGGTTTGTATATAAGCCTACATGTAGTTAAACTAAAGGTTAGTTTAGTAACAAATTAAAAGAAGCACCTAATACCTATAAATTTGAATAATATCAAAAATATTTTTAATAGCAATATCAAAGGTAAAGATGCGGCCAAATATTATATTCCTCGGCGGGGTCAATAACCTTCACTCCCCCTCCCCCCAAACCAAATCTTTGGTTGCATAGTTAAATAAACCGAGCACTATAACGGGGTTATCTTAAATTTTACTCACACTTTGCATTGGTTTGTCTGAACTTCAAATTATTTTTCCAAATGCAATTATTGCATTAATAAAGTAATTGGCAAAAAATGCCTATAAAAAAATAATTATAAAAATTTAAAAAAACCCGCGTGCACAAAAAAGATGGAAACTAGATCCCTACATCTTTATACATATATTTCTTGTGTGCGTGTGTATGTCACTGAACTCCTCCTAGACGGGTGGACCGATTTTGATGAATTTTTTTCAAGGGGATTCGAGGATGGTTTTAGATTCACAATTGAACCCGATTTACAAATAAAAAAGATTCGAGACGAAGTTCGCCGGGATAGCTAGTAATTATATAATTTCATGCAGTCGGAGGCATTATTGAATCTCGATGAACTTAGTAAAGTGCCTCCAACTCCGATCATGTCCATAATAATTTTTAATTACTTATTAAGCGCTACCTGTGTGATTTTTCCCATATTTTTAGGTCACACGGTTCAAAAGTTAAGAGGGGAGCCATTTTTGCTACTTTCGGAGCGATTTATTTCCAAAAATATTCACTCAATCAAAAAAGTTCATTAGAAACCTTAAAATGTTTTTAAAAGACCTGTCGAATGATGTGCGACACGTTGATGTTTGTTGAAAATAAAATTTTTAGTTTCTGTTACATGTAGGTAGTGCCACTAATATTTTTTTTTTTTTTTTTTAAGACCACTCCCGCAGTAGGGTACAAGCCCTGTGTCACGGGGGACTTTACAAACATACAAGTCACGGACACAAATTACACCCAGACCCGGAACAACAATTTGTGGATCACACAAAGTGGTGTCCCGTGTGGGAATCGAACCCACGACCTCTTGCGTAGCAGTCGGACACACTCCCACCGCGCCACGGAGGCAGCCAGATTATTATTATTTAGCTATTAAACTAAGAACGACAAGACAACTTTTTACCAAATTTCATTAAAATTTATTGAGTTTAAGTTCTGTTCTGTCGGACAGACAGACAGACGGACATGACAAAACTATAAGGGTTCCGTTTTTGCCATTTTGGCTACGGAACCCTAAAAACAGTTTGCAACATAACCGTTCCATAAGGAGCATGCCGAGCCGCTTGGCGAGCCTGATTGATGAAAATTTTGACACTGCACTGTATATTCCTCCCCTGCCCTCCCCTCGGCGGTGGTGGTTGATGACCGGTACATCATCGTTAAATCTAATGCTCCGCCCCTCCAGTCCTGCGAACAACTCACACTTGGCCGGTTGAGCCAATAGTTCCCCCCCCCCCCCTGAACAAAGTTCTGGATCCGCGCTTGTAGGCCTACTCTCTTTCTTTATAAAGAAATTCATGAATTTTCGTTTACTTAAATTTCTTAAGTTTACGAGGAGTATTCAAATTATTTTTTGGATAAGCACAAGAAGTTCGAACCCATGGACGATTGTTTCGAATGAGTGGATTAAATAGTTGTTCCTGGCTCTGTTTATTACCACCTCATTTTTGATCGAAACTTCGTTTTTATTGAATAAGAGTAGGGCTACTGATTTTGTTGCGAAATATTCTAAAACTATGATACCTACTTATCTCCTAAGATATTCATTGAAATCAAATGAAGTAAGAGCAGTTTTGTTCGAAATTAAATATTTGTGATGAATTGTTTATTAAAACACTTTCGCAAATGAATGCATTATTTTATAACAAATTTGATTACCATAATATTGTGCATATGCAATATGCTTATAGGTGTCACTGACTGCGCGCGAGGCGCGACACAGGCATATGCATACCCACATTTTATTATTTTATTGTATTTTGTTTTTTCTTACCTTCCTTTTTTATTTTACTTTGTTAGAATCATTCTATAGATTATATTCAATAGATTATAAGATTATAATGGATAGAGAGATTGTAATAGATTAGTATAATTATTCAATAGATTATAAGTATTTTCTTTGTATCTCATTTTAAGTGAACTATGTATGTTCTTATGAGAAATAAATGTCTTTAAACCTAAATAGGGTAATAGTGGGTCAACTTTAAGAGATAGACATTTGCTGTCGCAGATTTTTTTAGAGCTTTTCAAGAGGAACTTTCCGTCATACATTATTGTTGTGTAACTTTAACCGTTTAGCAGCGCGCGCAACGGAAGCTCTCAAAGGGAATATATTTTCCCCGTTTTGGCGACATTATTCATTGATCCTATTGACCATAGCTTGATGTTATATAGCCTATAGCCTTCCTCGACAAATGGATGATCCAACACAAAAAGTTTTTTTTTTTCAATTCGAACCAGTAGTTCCTGAGGTCATCGTCGCGTTCAAACAAACAAACTCTTCAGCTTTATAATATAAGTTTAGATAAGAGTTTTTTGTTCCTTTTATAACTAGCTGACACGCGCAACTTCGTATGCATCAATTTTCTCCATGTTTGCAACATTTTTCATTGCTGCTTCGCCCTTTGGGTCGTAGCGTGATGTTATATAGCCTACAAACTTTCCTCTATAAATGGGTTATTCAACAGTAAAATATTTTTTCAATTCGCGTTCAAACAAACAAACTCTTCAGCTTTATAATATTAGTATAGATTAAATTCTTAAAAGACAGGAATCTTTTCGAAGGTCTTACTCAAATTCATATTCTAACAGGCGGATTATTTTAACAATTAATTAGCTTAATGGCAATAAGTGCCAAAGCAATGAAAGTGAAAAATAATAAATGTTTTTTTAGGAAAACAAAAAAATCGAGTACTTATTTGTGCTTTATAGTTAAAAAATACAAAATATTTTTTGTTTACAAAGACGTACCGACGTTGAGTTTGTTGTTTATTTTAATTACAATTACAAAGTGTCACACTTCTGAAAAGTTAATCTGCACGTTACAATTAAATTGAAAAAATAAATCTATACTAATATACCTATTATAAAACTGAAGAGTTTGTTTGTATGTTTGAACGCGATAATCTTAGGAACTACTGGTTTTTATATATTTTTTTTATTATTATTTTGAATTAGATCCCTGTACTTACTTACAATTTTATACTTATTTAATTATCGCAACATTTTTAATTTTCAATTTCATTAAACCACATTAAGAAAGGTGAGTTACTTACAAGAACAGGACAAAGCGATTCAAAATGTTGTATATTCAGGATGAAATAATTAAATTTGTTTCCGCTGAGCTCTATTTTGTTAAGGTTTTGATTCGCATCAACAAAGCCAGCGTCGTTGCCCGCAAATTGCAGACTCATTGTTTGCCTCAAACCAACATTCGCGGGCCCCATTCCTTCCTCTCACAAAGGAACTCCATTTACAGCAAGCAAATCATTTTCATTGTTTTTATTTTTAATTACTTATAAAATTGTTATTCACGTTTTATATTTTGTATTAACATAAATTGTGCTATTAGGTCGATTTAAAAAATATATAAGTAGATGACCCGATGGAGGTTGTGCCATTTAAAGTCGTTTATTATCAAGTGTAGAAATTCGCAAACAAGATTAGTAATTTAGATTTTTCGTTTATCCTTATTTCATATTTTTATAATTATTTCATATTTTCCATCATTTTTCAAAAAGAAAAGTACATATATTGACCCATATTACCCAATTGAAACCAATATAAATTTCTATTCCTGTTTTTTTGACGTGATAACATCTTATAAATCGATGACGGGGTGTACGCGCGAAAAAGTGTCAGGTAGCAACGGTCACGTTATTGATTGGTTGCTAAGCAACGCGAATGGCGATTCCGCCTGCTGCGAGTGTGAAATATACACTAAAGCTGTCACAGGTATGATTGTTTTATTACAATGTCATCAAAGTTTTGGCGATTGCAGTGACATGCAATACAATTGAAAAAAAACTGCCATAGCCATTGTTGTTTATGATAGGAAAACGTTGATGACATTGTATTGCCATCAACGTTTTCTTATGACGTTATCACGTAAAATTATCATCCGTAAACCGACTTTAGAGACAACCATTTTTTTTTCAATTTAGAAAGGTTTTTACTAGACTTACAACATGTAATAGCAACACATGGGTATTTGACTACTATAATAATTAATTATTTAATACTAATTATGCAATAATATGTCATAAACTATTCCGAAAAAATATGTTCCTTCATAATTTAACGTGTTTATTATTTTTTTTCCATCAGAAGAACCACTAAAAGTACAATATTTTTGTGCATAAAGTTAATAAATAAATAAATAAAAGTAAATGACAAATTATGACGTCACACGCTAGTATTTCATACACACCTGTACGGAGCGATTTGTTTTTGACGTCTCTTAAAAAGACGCTGATTTGACTTTATTCAAAACCCTATCAGTCTAGTCTAGCGGGCAGTGAATAGTATAAATAAAATATCGTAAAATGTTAGGGTAGGTAGGTAAGCCACGTTCAGGGTCTCCAGTATCAGGTACTGGTTCTGATATCGGGATCTTTGTACCTGAATAAAACTCACTTTTGCACCAAAAACAAATAATAATATTTATTTCTGTCTAATAGGTATAGATTAGGTATACAGACAGCATCGCACGAACTGACATCTACTATCTATTAATTAGGTATTATAGCATGAACTATTAATTACAAACATGTAATTACGACCAATCTGGTCGGCCATTTCAGTCTCAGTCCCATCCTGTCATAATTCATAAATATTTAAAAGTAAAATCTGGAATGGCCTGCACAAAGCACAAAGGTCTTACAACCAAATAGTCTACACGTATAACAAGTTCCTCGGCATATACATCACAGTCCCTACTTACCTGGATTTTGATAAGATCAAATACCTAAGCACGTCATCTACTTCACATACATCGTTTAAGCACTCTAGACGATTCAAGGTTGAATATTTATAATTATTTAAACATGCCTTCTTACTTTAAAATTAATTGATACCTACCTATGTAAGTAATTTTATACGAATACGTGCTATTAATTTCTTGTACCTATTAATAATCCTTTTTGTTATCTATATCTACACTATAATAATATTATAGTGTAGATATAGATAACAATATTATATTTTTATATTATAAATATATATAATATAATATTATAAAGAGGAAATATTTGATTGTTTGTTTGTATTGAATAGGCTCCGAAACTACTGGACGGATTTGAAAAATTCTTTCATCGTTGTGAAGCCACACTAACCCCGGGTGATAGGCTATTTTTTATCCCTTTATTCCTACGGGAACGGAAACTACGCGGGTGAAACCGCGAGGTGTCCGCTAGTGTCCTGTGTGTATTTATGATGTTGTTACGCGTCGGTGTTATAGACGGACCGTCGACACCATTTATCTACGCTTTGGTGTAAGAGGCGGACCGTTGACACCATTTATCGAAGCAGTGCAGTTGCGGACCGGCACGAGGCGTCGAGTCAGCGCTACGTGATTTCCACATCTCGCCACTTCGATTTCGCAACCGTCTTTCCATAGTTGTAGTTTTAGATTTTAATAAAGAACGATTCATTCTTGGTACATACATCGACCATTTATCACTAGTTTTAGATTTTAGTTTAATGTAATTTATAATTAAATTTATTTAAGATGTATAGACTTTCTCTGCAACCTCCGGCTCCAGCTAACGTAATTGGCGCAGTCGGTAGGATATTCGCGGGCCGGTTCGCGATAATTAGGAATATCTCAAATCGATATCCGCGTTCGCGAGTCACCCGGGTGGTTTCCAAGCACCTTCAACGAATATCCGGATCTTCGGAAGCTGAAGCCAGAGGCGTATCCAGACATCGATACTGCAGAGGGGCCAACTATACACTTATTGAACCCAGACGGAACATCCGACCAGAAGAAGTAAGATGAACACCAGTGGTCTGGCAGCAATATTTGCCACTCCGCTTGACAAATAGTTGCTGTTCTTCGGGGGGAGGTGTTACGCGTCGGTGTTATAGACGGACCGTCGACACCATTTATCTACGCTTTGGTGTAAGAGGCGGACCGTTGACACCATTTATCGAAGCAGTGCAGTTGCGGACCGGCACGAGGCGTCGAGTCAGCGCTACGTGATTTCCACATCTCGCCACTTCGATTTCGCAACCGTCTTTCCATAGTTGTAGTTTTAGATTTTAATAAAGAACGATTCATTCTTGGTACATACATCGACCATTTATCACTAGTTTTAGATTTTAGTTTAATGTAATTTATAATTAAATTTATTTAAGATGTATAGACTTTCTCTGCAACCTCCGGCTCCAGCTAACGTAATTATGTTTTAAGTGTTGTAAATTAATGTAATTACTTATTCAAAAACATCACATTTTACACACCATTATATTGTTGTAGAAATATGTGTAGGTATCCGTGACGTGGAATCCAGTGATTCGTAAAACACAACCTCGTATTAGTTAGCAGTCGGTTAACATGGACACAATCAGTGTAATGTGCAGTTACCCTAACTTTTCGAGAAATAAAAAAGTGAGGGTAGATGAAGATTCATCGGCCTTACAGAGTCTTAACATCGCTGCGATAGAAGTCCGCTTGTGACCACGGCCGGTGCAACCTAATCGAAACGTCAAGCAATTTTAAGGTAAACAATGCGCGTTAATTCACGTATAATAGATAGTTATAAGTAGGTACAGTCAATGAGGTTATGTAAAAAGTCATTGAGTACAGTGGTGTGACGTTCTTTTAAATACAAAACCTAGAATCCTTATAAAAACATTCGCAAAGTCATAATAATCTGTCGTTGATACAAATGTGGTGATTCTGATCGAACAGAAATATTGAGAGTAGCTACTTATATCGAATATAGGTATGCGATTTGCGATGCGATGGTCCCACGGTAATGCGTCAGGACATCGTTAATTAAGCCCGACGCGGTCGCCATCGACTGCCACGGTAATTGGGTTGAGCAACAGGCTCCTGTGGGTATCATCACGTCCCAGCCACGTGCGTTCCTCGCTCTATATACCTACCTACATATCTTTAAGTAGATGTTTATGCTATCGGTATTGTAGACCTACAATATCGGCCCGTTTCTGCACATAGGTGTGACACTTTGACTATCGACTGAGCAGCTAATTTATAAAAAGACAGTTTAATCGGCAGACTAGTCTTCCAAACCAAATAACTTTCTTAAAGAATTACGAAAACTGTAATAATAGGAGGTGTCCACATAAACTACGGATACCCAACTCCCGCATTGCGCTATCCAGCAACAGCGTCCTCAGTATGGCCCCGAAAATTTATAATAAGTTGCCCCATTCAGAAAAAGACATCACAAATATTGACAAATTTCAAAAAAACATTAAAACTTCATTTAATAGATAAAACTTACTATTCAGTATTAGACTACTTAAATGAAAGAATGGTTTGAGATGTGTGACATGGCTGTTAGGTATTAGGTAATATTTATGACATTTTATAGTTTAATTAAAACTATGAACTTGTTGACCTTATAGATATTATTATTACTATTTTTATGTTCAAATTGATGATTGATGTAGAACCTATATTGTGATGTACCGAAATAATAAATTTGCACGCCTGATGCATGGTAGGGCATAGCGAAACCTACACTGTATTATAACAACTAATTGTAACCTATGTTCCACGAATAAAGATGACTTGATTTTGATTTGATTAGAAAGACTTATTTTTTTTTAGTAATTTGTAAGTGTTTGTATGAGTTCCGAATGGATTGCACCAACGTTGGTCACAATTGAGTCACCATGTTACCACGGTTTGTGCAACACGATCAAAACATCTAGCAATCTATATGGAACTTAAATCTAGGAAGATTAATTATTCTGGTAGCAAATTGTAAGGTTACTATGTCGTTTCGATCACCATAATTTAGTCGGTCATTTATGCCAAATACAAATATGACCTGCGGGTCAATTCACGTATTTAAAGCAGTGCAGTTGCAAGTTCAGTTGCAGTTAAATTTCGATTAAAACAACCATTTTCGTGTTCTTGTAACTTTGGGATCAATCTTAAAAACGCTTGTGCACCGTACTAGAATGTCGTTATTGCGCTCTCGAGACGCATACTTGACGCAAGCGTATTTGAGATCGATCTCAAAGTTACAAGAATACAAAAATGGCCGTTATAATCAAAACGTAACTGCAACTGAACTGCTTTAAACACGTGAACTGACCCGCAGTTCGGCTTTTCAAACTACATTACGTTTAATAACAAAGTTGCTTAGCAACCAGGATAACTTTGGTCATAAATGACAAAATACCGTCCTTAGAATACTTCTATTCATTGTACGGGTAGCCAGTACAGTGGCAGCGTACTAGTAGTATAGCCGATTAGCCGTTGACCCAAATGTGAAATGTTTAAAAATAAAATTGCTTAAAGTTACCCTGGTTGTTAAAAATATAAGTTAGTACCTACAAGTTACGTACTCCTTTACAAAACAAAGACAATACAGACACATTTTATGTCTTGTCGAAGAAGGTTCATAAAAGAAACATAACATTACCTCAGATTGTAAGTCAAGTAGTTTCTCCCACTTACGATCTAGCGGGGCACGTACCAACAGCACTGCACCTGGCTGCTATGTCTGACTAGACTTTAAACCATTCTCTAGAATGTGGACATCATTACAGTACTGTAGATCGTAAAACGGTCCCTCGTTGTTGACTTACAGACATAGTATGTACATCTATTTGTAGGTAGACGGCAAGGAACTATTGAATTGATGACATCCAACCGTACCTACAAATACAAGAGATCTAACTATATCTCCTTAAATGCTTCATCAGATTGCAAAAATTATAAAGCAGATTTTAATATAACTTTACAGTAACTAATAATAGATACCTAATGATGATTATCTTCGCAATAAGTCTCTGTCATCCACGAAAGCAAACAAAAGCTGGTATGATTTTAGTTTACTGCTGTAACTAACTTATTTTTTATGATTTATTTGTACCACCTACTTCCTGCACACCATATATTCAGAGAATACAAAATAAATATACGAAATCCTTTACCAATTTACCTATTTATCTACACGGTAGGTAGATGTATTATGCAGGATATACAAGCTATCGATAGGCAATTTGTTGTACAGATTTGAAAAGCAAAGCTCCAGGAATTTCCACAAAATGCCGATCACGCGTCGCGTTGTGAGCATCACATTCCACTGACGACATTCGGCCCACAATCAACCGTACCTAAATGTGATGTAAGCAAGCCATAAAAATGTAGATCCATATGGCTTTCAGTGTCCAGGAATAATAGAGATAGGTATGGTAATAATCACAGAACATTGATTCCTACTAGACGTAATAAGCCTATGAGAAATCGACAAATCAAGGAATATCATTCACTCAATGAATAAAGGCCATTCTTTTCTTTTGTTTTGAATTACATTTAGTCATTCATTACCAGTTAAGTACTTTGGCCAAAATTTAAGCAAGTATAGTGTTTACCTCTGTTGTAAGTAGATCGGATACTATGTAGTACCCACTATGACTGATTTTTTAACCTACTTCAAAAAAAGAGGAGGTTCTCAATTCGACTGGATGTTGTTTTTTTTTTTGTGGGTTGATTTGAAAAAATATTTTTGTGTTTCAAAGGGTATACATTCAAGATGGATCCTGATGAAATCAAGGGAACTCTTCAAATATAAAAGGCACAACTACAGTGATTAAGATATATTTCATAGTGATTCATGCATTTACTCTCAAAAAGGATTAATTGGTGAAGTGGAACTGATGATGAAGACCACATATGACCAGCGGAACTATTCAATATTTTACCGTTTGCTATTCAATTACCTACCAAATAATTACACCATGTAACAGAGCGGATGGTGAGGTGTCATGTGAACTCCTCAACAATTGACGGCCCTGCATGTGAAAAACCAATAATACTGTAAATTATTTCAGCAGTGGACATTAGGCTATTGAAACTAAGGTTAATTACAAATCAACCATTAAAAAGTGAGAAATAAAAACTTTCAAAAAATATATAAATATAACCGACTTCAAAATTAAATATACGGCAACGTAATATTATAAAATAATATAGAACAAAAAAATAATAAACATTAAAGTTTGCGCCAAATAAAACATAAAATTATAACTACTACACACATCAAAAGTGTCTAGGGATCAAGCATTTTTATGCGGATTTCTTGAGATTGAGATGTGGCTTTGTAATAAATTTATGATTTTATAAATTTATATGGATCCTTTTTGGTGCATTTCATAATTTGAATCAGGAACTGTGAATCAAATTCGAGTAAAAGATGAAAATCAGCTGTCAATATTTTCCCTATAAAAACATACAACGCATTGAAGACATTATTAGTGCTACTGTTTCCCTACTACTGATTAAAACCAACGTTATTATGGAGCGGCGACGTCATTTAAGCAGGGAAGAAATGCTCAGAGCCGTGGGAATGATAGAAGCTGGTTCCCGGCAACGTACTGTGGCTTTAGCTCTGAATACAAGTCAGAGTGTTATCAGTCGACTTTGGACACGTTACCGAAGCACTGGTACCGTGGCTGAGCGCCATGGAGGACGGTATCGCTGCACCACACGGAGACAAGACCGATACATTCAAATCTTAACTCGAAGAGGTCCAACAATAACCGCCATGATGTTAGCCGTGAGGCTTCATCACTCTTCAGGGAACTTAATTAGCGACCAAACAGTCAGAAACCGCTTGCATGAAGTGAACCTTCATTCCCGAAGACCGCTACGGGTACCACCTATAGCAATGCACAATCGTAGGATTCGATATCAATGGGCTCTTGAACACAGAAATTGGGCAGAAGAACAATGGCGTTTCGTGTGCTTTTCTGATGAGTCTCGTTTTGGTATGAGACCGGATACAAGACGTATACGACACTGGAGAACCCCTGGACGCCAACAGCGATTAAAATCCTGCCAGGAAGTCCATCCTTATAGTGGTGGAACCATCATGGTATGGGCGGGTATTTGGATCGGCGGAAGAACTGAGTTGATTTGGATCAGAGGCAACCTCAACGCTCAAATTTATGCTGAGACGATTGTATCAGACGTCATCGTTCCTCTACAAGTGCAAATCGGTCCCTTATTTCAGTTAATGCATGATAATGCACGACCGCACACCGCAAGAGTTGTAAGACAGACTCTCGCCGCAGCTAACATCAATGTCCTGCCCTGGCCTGCTCAGTCGCCAGACTTGAACCAGAGTTGATTTGGATCAGAGGCAACCTCAACGCTCAAATTTATGCTGAGACGATTGTATCAGACGTCATCGTTCCTCTACAAGTGCAAATCGGTCCCTTATTTCAGTTAATGCATGATAATGCACGACCGCACACCGCAAGAGTTGTAAGACAGACTCTCGCCGCAGCTAACATCAATGTCCTGCCCTGGCCTGCTCAGTCGCCAGACTTGAACCCGATTGAGCATGCATGGGATATGCTACAGAGAAGAGCTCTGCCGAATATGGAGGGTATCCAGTCGCAAGAAGACCTTTTTTTGTTGTTGCAACGAACATGGGCGGCCATTCCACAGCGTGATTTGGATGAACTCATTTTGAGTATGCCAAACCGATGTTCTTGTGTTGTTAGTGTTCGCGGTAGAAACACGGATTATTAATTGTATAAGTTACCCAATAAAATTTTAAAGAAAACTGTTATTTCAGTCTTTTTTTCGAACTTTAATGTTAGTGGTTCAAATGTCAAAAATCCCTTTATTAGGAAAATGGCAAATTTCTTTATTAATGCAAAGGTGACTTGGTTTATCGTTACTGTGACAAACGAAAACACTTTATTTGATGAATCCTTAAAGAAATAAAAAAAAAAAAATCAATCAGGAGAAAAGTTATTGCAAAAATATATGTTGATCCCTAGACACTTTTGATGTGTGTATTTCAAGGCACCAACTTCAAAATATGTTGTTATTTATTTATTGTTGTTCTATATTATTTTATTCTTTTATTTTATCACACATTCCAATTTTTTATTAATATAATTTGCATCAATCCTTTAACATGGTATATAGTACCTATACAAGGTTATTTTTGGTAAAGTGTAAACCTAAAAGTAGTTTGCTCAGAATCAGTAGCACAATCCAACGTTATTAGTAGCAACACCTTACCCCCATATCAAGTTTATAAACATTCAAACATTGTAAAAAATTGTGAAAAGAGTGGTCCCGAGTTTTTATTGCCTTGTTCTTTTCTCCGGCTGTACCTATTATTTGCTAACTTGGTATATGTTGAATCTCGTCGTATCACAAGAGTTTTAAGGAAATATTTATTTCCGAACCATGTAAATTGAAAGTCCTGGCTCATTCATTCACTTAACAAACTGTTGGAATAATCTAGAGAACTGATATTTTGCAGAGGTTTCTTTTGTGATCTAAAGACAAGGGATAAGAAATGATTTCAGGAAACTCAGCTCTAAGGGAATGTTTAAATAATACCGAAAGAAAAATGTGTTAAAGAAATAAATGTTATTAACAAAAATTAAAAAAAACTTTATCAATGTTTAGAAATCGCAGCAAGCGGCAATTAAATGTATTCGCAGAACTACAGTAGGTAGGTACCTAATAAAAGTATTTGCAGAAGTGTTATCCAAACGCAGGCCGCTCGCCCGCCAAGTTGTTAATGATCTTGCCAATGTCTAAGTCAATTTTAATCAAATCACAAAATTGTTCTAAATGAGGGAATCCAATTATTTCGTAAATGGGTTTCAAAGTGCCGATGCTTGTGAACCTTGTCGAAATAAATTACGTTATAATTAATAGGGTCTACCAAAAATGTTTCCGTTGGTGAGTGCTTATCGCTTTTTGCTACATAAAATGTTTACAAAATTATTCTTTGAGTATCGGTCCTTTCCCTTCCGTTCGATGTCTGTAGCCGTAAATACGACGGGGAAGCTAAAAAATAATTGTCCGAAATATTCTTTAGTACCTATTCGAGTTTATTGTCTTCGAGATTAACTGATGGTTCATATTAAGCATCAATTCGAAGATATGATTTATTTCATAACTAGCTTTCGCCGGCGGCTCCGCACGTGTGGATGTCGGTTATCGCGATAAAAACTATCCTATGTCCTTCCCAGGGACTCAAACTATCTCCGTACCAAATTTTATTTAAATCGATTTATATTTTTGAGCGTAAAAGCGTAACAGACAGACAGACAGAGTTACTTTCACATTTATAATATTAGTATTGATATATATTAGAAGTTACGTTCAAAAATAAAAACACCTTGCAGTAATGTATAAAGCAAGATCATAATTATAATTTTCTGCAAAAACACCCAAGACTTGCGATAAAAATGATTATCTTCGAAAGTAAAAACACGATCAATTAAGGAAGCTTTCTAATAAAATCAACCTCATCAAAAATCATTCATCCGTTCGGACGCTACGATACCACAAACTGACACACAGATACACTTATTTACGCACAACCTTTTGCATCGAGGATTAAAAATTCATTCAATATTTTTATAATATCGAAACATCCCAAATACATTCTTAGATGTTACAACTAATTAAGTTTCGAATGTAGTAACAACTTGCCGAAACTAGTTAACGTGTTTAGTAACTATAATTAAACTCGAACAAGTTATGATGAGGCGGTGAATGTTATTCCATCAACTATTGGTTTATAAGTCTTCATATTTTCATAATGAAGAACTCATTTCTCTTCTAGGTAAGATCAAAGAGTTTATTCGTAAAGGATTTCTTGCATCCACAGGCCTTTGATGTACTTAATGCCTCTTTCCAGCTTTTTATTCCATTTTCTACACGATCACAAAGATTTTTTCCGCGGCATTTTTCCTTTCAATACATTACCTTTTAATATCTACATCGAACGTTTCGACAAGTAAGTACCTAAGTACGTAAGCTATTTTTGAAACAGTACACTTTTATGACTCAAACAAGACTTTTTCTTAAAGGCATTATACCAGTAAACTCGACTTCCTAAATGTCCTGATAAGTACCTATTTCTATTTCTTTTGACTTTTTTCATATAGTAGATACATATAGCAACGTTTTTTATATATTTTTTTTTTATTTATTTATTTGTGGATCATAGGTAAGTTACAGATGGTATTAGTTACGTGGTGTAGTGCACTATGTCCTACCGATATGGTATACAAAATACCGATATGGTATACAAACGTAAGTCACTTAACGTTTAGAAATATTCATACTGATTTAGCTCAAATAACTCCTACACCACTATAATCACAATTTAGTTAGTAGAATTAAAAATGAATTTTAAACACCTTCTACGATTCTTTCAATAATTCTCGATTGATAAACAAATACCGCTTTGATTGACTTGTCACTAATTTTCTCTCTCTTTCTTCTCTTTGTATTCGGTCTGTCAAAAAGGTATTTCCTTGCTATTTCAATCGTGGTGAGGCTACGAGGATTAAGATGGATTTATAATATAAACATCACCTGGGATAACACATCGGTTAAGCCATCGGTGCACCGGCTACAGGCATCAGATGACCGAAGAGATTCAGCCGTGTCAGATTTCCACCCAATCGGACTACAGTAGTGAAAGCACTTGTATCTGCGCACAAACTTTCACAATCTCCTTAGTAGTTTATATCCTCATAAGATAGGCCGCTGTGATCAAAACCGGTTAGGAGAAACAACAACCATAAAGATTGCATACTTAAAAACTCTCAGAATAACCACAATCGATTCTCTCCTCCCTTTCATGACACTTGTACCTAAGTATAACAAAGTACAGAGCTTGTACTAGCACCGGTATCTTTGTAAAATACAAGGCACATTGGTACGACAGTGCAGGTGTGCACCGAATGTTGTCTCGCGACATTACACTAGAATTGTTACTTCGTGGATACAATACAGACCAACGTAATAGTTCCACTCATGACTATTTTACACCGTCTGTATCACAATTAATAAAATATACGACTCGCCTCTGAATTTAATCTTGTGTCGTGAATGCCTATGTCTAGGTACTGTTGGTCTGAAAATTAACAAGGCAATAAACTAGGTTCTTCGTTGAAAACAAGGCTGAATTTCTTGGGCAGTGTGCGTCACATGGCCTATTTATGGCTGTAAGACAACTTCCAAGGATACCCGACCTAAGAAGGAAAACCAACGATGGATATACAGCCCTTTAGAATGTAAAGCTTATGATAGATTTAATTGATACAGTTTGATATTTTATTGCGAAAGCCCGCCTATGGTAATAACGTACATACCGTATTGGCATAGGCATATGGTATCAGTGATTAAATTAATCGGATTGCATGAAATATGTCACCACAGTTTTAGGGCATAAAGATAAGGCAAGTGCTCTTTATATAAGCTGGTTCAGTGGTGCAGCGAAAGTTCAAGCGACTGCAGTGAAAGAATTTGTTTGGTTTTTGATAAACACCATCACCAGATTTCCACACGGGACCCAGAAATTGTTTACTTTGTAAAAGATTTTGTAAACTTCCCGCAACACGAGAGATATCTAAAAAAAAGGAAGGTAGACTTCTGTGTTTTAACTTCACGTCTTGTTTTGTTATTCCAAACACAAATCATGGCGCCACTCGCCATTTTAGGGTGGCTCACTGGCGAGCGTTAGCATAAAAAATAATAAATAAATACGTGTTTTAAACGTAGCGAAGCCAGCACGTTAGCTCGACACGTCGACTTCTGAGTGTATGGAGTGTAAACTCAGTAATCTCACGAACCGAGTGCCTTCAACCACTTCAACGAACTTTTTACGCGTCGCAATATCGGGCAAAAGTGTAAATGCTGTTTTAAAATGTATTGAACATTTCAGTGTAACTACTAGTCTTAAAGTATTTCTCGCTAAGTTTAGGGTATTTTTGTGGTCAAAAGATTTTTCTAATGAGGAAATGTCGTACAAAAGTAATTATGTGACCGAGACAATGGACTTGTTTTCTTCTGTTTTTTAAACAACACTCTGAGGTACAGGGCAAACAGTACAAAGTACATCACACTCAGAAACAACATTTATAGATGTCACATCACATCACATAGCTGCCACCCATATGGGAGTACCACTGTTGTGTAAGCACAACAATAATGCTATGGCGCAAATTTTAAATTAGTATTCCTCTAAATGAGATAACAGGTATACTCGTATTTAAATGTTTGTGACTCACAAAATACTCTCAAATCTCTCTTTAAGACGCAAGTTCACACATTTTTTTAAGCTATTGCATAGCTTCTATCGCGGGCCTTGAGCGCGGGGACCGAATCCAGAAATTCCGTAACGAAAAAACCTCACACTCCCCACTCCGACGGGCACAGCGGTGACACTTTTTAGTTTTGCCATCTATCGATGAATAGCAGAACTTTTATTTACTTTTTTTAAAAATTTAAAACGAAAAAAAAAATATATATTATAATAAAAAAAAAACTTAAAAACATCGTTTTTTTTATTCAAAATAAAAAAAAACATTTTTTTTTTTTTTTAATTGCTTAAGTTGATAAAAATGCTATGCAATAGCTTTACCGCGGCAGTCCCCGAGTCCCACACATTTTTTTTTAATAATGATATATAGCAATGTGGGATTGTGGTCCCACATTACTAGCAATCCTGTTAACCCCTCCGGCTAAGTTCAATGAGTTGTGTTAGGAGTGGGTTCACGTCGGAAATATAATGGGCAGGATCCGAACCCACGACCTCACGATTACGAGACCGTTGCCTTAGCCATTAGGCTACCGCCGCTTCAACTTTATTTTTATGAGAACCGGAAACAAAAATTCAAGTGTAACTGACAGAAACGTGTCAACTTTATGTGACTTCATAAACTTAAAGAAAATTTGTAATTGAGGATGGCAACACTGACACTTTTATTTCGCTTCAACCTCCAGCGATGAAGGATTGTAGTTTCCGTCCGCACGACACAAACTTATCGCATCAATTCTGCCGCAACGGAAACGCTCTGACATTGACTTTAAAAGCGCTCTAAAACCAATTAAATAGGACGCAGACTAAGAAGTTTGCTCCAACTTCTGCATATCAAATCAAGGGGGCCATAGGGTACAGGTAAGCAAATCGGAAACTCCTGACAGGCTAGTTTGTCCTCTAGCGTTTGACGTTAAACCACATCCTGCTCTATTGAAAACTTAATTATAAGTGTTCCGCTACGTTGTCATTCGCGAAATTCAATATAACCACAGCGCATCCTTGTTATAACGTATTCTTAACAGTATTACCGATATATAGAGATATAAAGTGAAGTGTGACCAGGCCTTTCAGAAACTGGTAGTACGACTTTTAAAAATTCGTCAAGTTTGGTCATTTGTTTATTTGTCACTTCCTTGAACCTTCCGTATACGCCCCGAAATATCTGCAAGACGGGCATATGTCAAGAGTAGATGTAGTATTTTTAACCTGATAAATAATTAATAACTTAGATACAGTTTCAGTTCTTGGAGTGCGCATCTAGGTCGTATCGCTATCTCTTTACGGGCCTGCTGCGCTAATTCTTTGTATTTTCTGGCGTCCATTCTGTGGTTATTTGGGCCTACAGCTAAACCTACCTTTACTGAAATATATTTTTTCCGTACAAGACCGCATAGAATACACGCCATGTTTTTAAAAAGCAATTGTTGCTCTAACAAAGCATCGCCTTAACTCATCCTTTGCTAACAAGAATGATGAATAATAAACCATACATAAATATAGGTATGGCTTTGGTAAGTTGCCAATTTTAAAAGTTAATACTTCATGTTAGTATCTAACTCTTTAAGTCCTCTCCTACATAACGCCTTCAGTCTTGTAAACTTTCTTGTAGCACGGCGCCAGCTTATATAAAACTTGACCGCAGCTAGGTCAATAATAATATATATATATATATATATATATAATAACAGGTACTATATATATATATATATGTATATATATATATATAGTACCTGGATGACCGAGCTTCGCTCGTTATTTTTTTTAAACGATGTTCCCAAAAATGAAACCTAGCTAGATCGATTTATCTCCCCCGAAAGCCCCTGCATACTAAATTTCATGAAAATCGCTGGAGCCATTGCCGAGATTCAGATTATATATATAGGTATATATATACAAGAATTGCTCGTTTAAAGGTATAAGATATATATATATAATTACATTATTATATATATATATATATATATATATATATATATATATAATGTAATTGACTGCAAAACTGTAAAGTGTCCTGTAGTGTTTGTCAAATAATTCGATAGCTTAAGGCTTTGTTTGAAGTGTTTCTCAAACGATCTACGTGTTTGATGAGCTTTATTAAAAAATTGATTGACGTCGTATTTGATGGGTGTTTAACAAACATGTTTGATCATGTACGGCTGTGTAAGTTTACAGTAAAAAATCAAAGCACTTATACGTTATACTACCTTAGTCTACTAGTCTTACATACCTACTAAAATATTACATAAAAAAAATGTATAAGTATATATTATATAATGTTAAACTCGCGTCAGGATCATGTGACCGTAAGATTGGTGGATTGGTGGGAAGACAGGTGGGACCCCGGTTCGAATCCAAATGATTATTTCTTTTCTTCCCTTTGTTATTTAAATTTATATGATTTTTGTTTTTTAACTTTGATTTAATACTTATTTTATATTTTTGATTTAATTGTCATGTCATTGTCATTGTCATTTTTTAAACTGTCATATTTGTGTACGATAGCGCAATAGATGAATATTGTATTTAACCACATAAATTATAGTACATTTATACTAATAATAAAACAATTAAAAAAATTTGCAACAGATGAATATTGTATTCAACCCATTGATGTCATAATAACCTCACACAATTGACCACTCTCTAAAAAGACACACTCGTGCGGCCTTTGACAGGTATTGTCCACAATACCTGTCAAAGGCCGCACGAGTTTTATCTCTCTTTCACGCTCTGCGATTAGGTAGATGACTACAATAACAATAAATTATTTTACGTTATTCAGGAAATAGTATTTGCAAAAATGTTTTGAAAAACAATGTTTCTCCACAATTTAATGTGGTCTTGAATTTATAGACATTAAAACAAAAATTAAAATTAAATGATTTGACCATGCGAAAGAATGACGTCATTGATTTGTTTTTAATATAAATTAGTACGGGGCGCATCGTTTTGACGTTTCATAAAAAGATACTGATTTTACTTGACAGTCATCTTCCCTATTGAAAGGGATTGCGCAGTCCTGGTCTATACGTTAATGATTTACCCACATAAACAATAGTACTTTTATACTGATAAAAAAAACCCTAACCATTCCAAAATATTCAAGCTTTCACTTCTGCCAGCACTCCCGAAGTGTAACCCGTTTTCTTTTTAATATTTTTTCCAAATTTATATATAAGACTAGCTGTCCCGCGTAACTTCGTATGCGTATTTTTTTTCCGTTTTTGCAACATTTCACGTCGCTACTCCGCTTCTATTAGTCGCAGCGTGATGTTATATAGCCTATAGCCTTCCTCAATAAATGGGCTATCCAACAAAAATAGATTTTTTTCAAATCGGACCAGTAGTTCCTAAGATTAGCGCGTTTAAACAAACAAACAAACAAACAAACTTTTCCGCTTTATAATATTAGTATAGATTACATTTAAATATTAACATTTAAAAAGATTTTTTGACAAATTTTAAATACCTTTATTTAGACACCCCATTCGATAGGATTAGAAGATTTTTTTAACATAAGTGACCTATTGGCAACATAATAACGCTTTTTGATTTTATTAACTTTTAACGTACCGGGATATACATACATACATACACATACTAGGAAAACATAACCCTCCTTCTTGCGCCGTCGGATAACAACTATAGGTCCTTGAATTCCGCAACAAATAGTATATACGTCGCGTCGCCTCCATACATTATTCGGCCTGACAACACACAAACACTGCCTTCAGCGTACATCAAAGTTATGCCAATATATTTAGGCACTTTCGAATAAAATAAATTGGTAATTAATTTGGCTTTAACTTTATCGAAAGCGGTAAATAAATTAACATTTAATTCGTATATGTTGTGTGTCAAAATTACTAGATACATAGAGCCTTTTTGACGTAACTGAATTACACGTTCTGCTTTTGAATTCGAAATTGAATTGGACCTAACCAATGAAATAGAACGGCTTATTGAACACGTTTTACTAGTTCACTATGAATAGATGCCAGTAGCCACGACTAAATTCATTAGATTTCAAGCTCAAACGGTTGGGACCTCGTGAATTACTCTGCTGAACGGAGTGATAGTTGGTAATAGAAATATCAGGATTATCAATATAACTGTATTGAAACAATTAGTTAGTTAGATAGTTATGTACCTAGCTCTGAAATCGCATCTCATTTACATTTTTTATTGAAATAGGTACCTATGTAAGCACCG
Source organism: Herminia tarsipennalis (assembly GCA_945859575.2). Lineage (NCBI taxonomy): Eukaryota > Metazoa > Arthropoda > Insecta > Lepidoptera > Erebidae > Herminia > Herminia tarsipennalis. The sequence continues at coordinate 11,657,393 of OX243836.2, read as the reverse complement.
ATATGACATGACAATGGCAACAAATCCTAGAAAAAAGTCCTACAAACAACTTGTGATGGTGTTAAGAATTTTGTTGTCTTTTTTTTTGTTTTTATTGGGTAAACAAACAATATCACAATAACAAATGGTTAAAATAGTATGATGTTATACAAAATTAATGTGACATCCACACCGTTTACCACGGATATGTTATTTGTAGATAAAAATAGTACAAGCTGGAAGTGTGCTTAGATTAATGTAACATTTTTTTTATTTTTTTTTATTTTAATGTAGTGTGAAATGTTGTGAATTATTAACATACTTAAAGCTAGTTACTTATTTAATTTATTAAAATTATGCATTGCCTTAAACACTAATTGTTTATAGGCACCCACACCATTCGCGTGGATATCGATGTTACTGAAATTGCAGTTATATAATTCAAGTACGCGTCGAATGGGTGAGCGCTTGCCGGCATTTGTACGTAGTGTTCGTGTTGCAAAAGGTGGAGTTTTACGTTAGGTTCGAGGGTTCAGTCTGGCAGGCACTCTGTATTTAATGTTATTGACAATATCAATACAGTCATATCTATTAAGGCAGACGTCATACAAAAACATTCCTTGCATTTTTAGTTGTTTGTCTTCAAAACAAATTTACATTTATTTGTTTAGAGTGACAAAACACTCGAAACAAATATAAACAATGAACAAAAATCAAGTAGATAAGTAAAATATATTCAAGCAAAAATTGTTGTATAATTTTATTTAAATATACTGTTAGCTACATCAGTGCTTCCTACATTTATTATAAATATCAAAACCAAGTGGACAAAGGCCACAACTGGCACAGTAGCCAAAACCAAGAACACATCGTACTCGTAATATACGCTGAGATGAAAACACTGACATAGATATCAATAGAGAGTCATTTGTCTGAGTATAAAGTTACCAAACAAGGAGAAGTTTGGCTCAACCGTCTGACTCTCATTCAGCGTTTGCCGTACACATTGTTATGCAATATAGGGGTATACGTGGCTAGTGGAGTCGTGGCTCGCCCGCATCGCATCGCGCCACAACGAATTAAAACTTTTCTATTTAGAAGAAACACTGCTCTAACGGAACTCTGCCATTTGGGAGAAACACAAGTAATAATGCCGTCTCCACATGAAAATCTACGTGTTTTTGTTTGTTGAAATATTACTCAGTCTAAGTTTTCTCTCCAATGTATTTTCAGCTTGATGTAAGCTGTCTAAGTTAATGTTATGTTTTATGTTGATTGTCGAGAATAACATAAAAGTCTTAAATTAATTTTGGGATCACATAAAACTAAGACTCAGTAATAAAGTCAAATTATCTACACTCAATTTTATATACCTCGTTGTGACTTTGTGTAAGAATTAAATACTCATACTAATTTCGTTTTATTCAGGATATTATTAAGTTATGGCAAAAAGATTATGGGGAGTTTTTAAAGTATGGAGAAAGTGGCGTTCAGTCGGAGTTCATAGAAGTGTGGATAGAAATTGAACATTAACCTTCTTATAATAGTCACGATATTGTACCACCTCAATAAGGACACCAACACCTTGCAATAGAGTTCAAAACAAATTAATTACCGTCATACTTGCTGTCTTCTAACTGATAAAGATTTCCACATTACTATCAAACGAATTGCTTAGGTAATATTATAGAGTAAGGTTATTTAAGCATCAAAACCAAACTGTAAGCAACCTAATATGCATTAAGTATAAAATAACAAGCCATTGAAGTCCACACAGAGGAACTAAATGAGATAAATTGCAGTTTTAATTAATGCTAACGACACGTGCCTGTCGACCGGTAGTAGAATCCACAAAGCCTAAGCTTTTGCATGCAAATTATCTCCACCACTTTGTTGAGCCGATAGATTGATTTCTATCCCTCATCAACTATTAACGCGCTAATGTATCCTCTAGAAGGGCAATAAACTCTTTTTTTGATCAGTTATGAAGCAATCACAAGTATTGTAAATACTTGTGATTTGATGTTTACAGAATTTATTCGGATGACTAGAACGCAAAATATTTTTTTAGAATTTTATAAGCTACGGGTCTTTATCGCGTTATATTTTATTTAAAGGATAAATACCTTTGTCTATTGCCCGACGTTTCGATGCAAACGACGACGTTTGCAACGGCCGTGGTCACGGGTAGACTGGTTCACCTCAGCGTCGCCTCCGTGAAGCGCGGGTTTCGAAAACTACCCTCGCTTGATTTTTATCACTCACTATTACGAAACCGTCGGTACTTCGACACACAGCACTAACGACATCTGCACACTGGCGCGTAATGTTTGTTTGGCGGTGTGTACACTTGCTGATCACGGGATTCCACGATGTTGACAAACGATATCCATCGTCTCGGTTGAAATAGACGTGTTTTTTTTATTTTAACCGCTTCCCGCGCCATCCTGTAGTAATAGTGACGGTCAGTGGAGAGGACCTGTGGTTTATGTAGTTCAATCCAGTGAGTGGATCCCGCATCCAGCAAGTGTTCCGCTATTGCTGACTTGTTTGTCTGTCGGTTTTTCACAGCCGCGATATGTTCAACGTCGGGCAATAAACAAAGGTATTTAGCCTTAAAATATTTACGCGACCAAGACCCGTAGCTTATAAAATTCTATAATGTGTACAAATCGCGATAGGTTACGAACATTTAATAAAATAGTTATGTCAGGGAGCAAATTTTCACGGCTAATATTTTAAATTGCCACATTTACAATGTTTGCTTATAAAATGTATTTGCAGGTAAGATGCTGCTATTTCGTCTGTGAAGATAAAATTATCAAACATTTTAGAATTTCTCAAAATATAATTCATTCATTTGTTCTCTTCGGATACAATGTACTTATTTGGGTGCATGATCTTCAACAAGGGGTGCCTATAGTAAGTCGTTCAGTAAATTGACATATTTTTAAGTAGACAAACAATTACATACAAAATACATACCTACAAAATCGCGTTCAGGATTAATTCATTCTTATCATATATCCAGTTTTAACAGCAAACCTTTCATTTTTGCGTGGCATTATAGAGACTTAAAAAGTACTTTAATTCCAATGTAAAACACATCCAGTTACTTTTAAAATGAGAAAACTATGGACGATTTCAGATATAGGTCTAATCTTATTATTAGTAGAGTCCTTTCGGCACAGTAAAAAGGCATTCATTTTATTGGATTTTTCGCTGCAAGATCTCAACAACGTGGGTGCCCTTACGCCTTACACACAACACTGTTCGCTAGGTATGCTACTTACGTACTACTACCAAAATTGTACTTAGTCGCCTGAAAAAAAAAACACTTAAACAAACCTAAATAATATTGATAAAATAGTTAATCAATATTTTTTGTAACTTTAATTAAAAATATTGTATCTACACATCAAGACTTCCTGTTTGATTTTACTTAGGGTATAATTATAACAGTGTCTGCCCAGTAAGTACTTATTATACACCGTATCATATCTATTCACGTCAAACAGGTAGGTACATAATAATATGTTTGCACATACCCCCTACCGAAACGGTAGGAAACGTGGTGGTGCACCGTGTGGTAGTATTAGTAGCCTTTCCGATGAATGTAACATTTCATTGTATTTGCGTTGAACTGGTGCAGCTCCGTCACGTATTCACCGGATCAGTGATCGCGTACTACTAGTAGACCCGTGTCGTGCCGTCCGGAGGCATAAAGCTCTATGCTCATTGGTGGATCGTAAAAAAATATTTAAATTTTGAAACATATAATATTGATCCTTATTTTGTTAGTCGTAGTATTCAACTTGTGTTATACTACTTGAAAATTCGTACGTATAAGCTAAAGCTTTTCACGATTAGTGGAATAAAATCGCCGACCTAATTTCTAGTCTAGGATACATCCAAGACCAAATGTCTTGAATTTATTTTCACTACGTTGATATCGTTTAGAAACACAAGGGTCCCTAGCTAGTAGACAATCAGGCCAGTTAATTAAGTGATTGAACACAGAACTACATCCGACACGTACCTATAGTTTATCGTCGACGCCATCGATCGGACAGAGCCGAGCCCAGAGCAACTTTGATTCATTTAGACCTAATCCCGACGCCCGCTTCCAAACTATCTCATTAAACGGCCAATTTGTTCTGGGATCATGTGAAGACTTTAATCTAGCGGTTTGCCAACTTGTCGCGTTTATTGATGTAATTATTGATAAGTACCGTTATTATCGTCACTTATACTAAGTTTACTAAAAAGATACTTTAGCCTTAGGTGCAGAAAAAAACGGTCCACTCTATTTTAAAGGTCCGCATCATTTGGAGATAGTTTTTTTATTAAAACCCCATTCCACAACCTGAACTATCATAAAAAAATCACAGAATCTTCTTCTCTGACAACCTTATTCTCTACTCCATTCAAACTATTCAAATACGGGATTTTTTGAAGAATGGCATTGTATTTTCACCCAAGGTGAAAAGAGGAATTAGCTCTCGTTTGTCCTAAAAAGAGACTGTGAATATCATGTTGAAGTTTAATCAGGTTTATTTCCCCATACAGAATCCACAGTGCATCTTGAAACAGCGCGTGCGTACGGGTAGCAAAATAGTATAACAACAACGCTTGAACTTCTACCTATTAACTCATTCATCATTATAAAAGTATGTACAATGAAACTCTGAAATTGATGGATAGGTTAGCTACATAAAACCTTTACAATCTTTTCATATACATCAATCATTGTAATCGTTTACAACTTCCTTTCACGTTCCTTGTTTTATATCCAACAATGTATCGCAGAAACAATATACACGATAACGTTTCGAAAGGTAGAAATATTTCACGATGAACATTAATGCCGACGTCCACTGAAGAGAGTACGGTAGGGTGCGGCACCGTATTATTTAGGTACATTCGATACTCATTTCTAAAAAATATCAGTACAATACCTGTCCTCTCTGGCGAATTTATTGGCTCATTGAAAAACACTTTAAGTTGTAGTAATTTTTTTTTAGGCATTTCTTTTTTTTTTTAATCTTTATTTAATTTAGGAACTTTTGACAATAAATGTCAAAAGCAGGCATTTCTTGCCAATTACTTTACAAATACAATAATTGCATTTTTGAAAGATAGAAAAATTTGAAGTCCAGACTCAGGAATCGAACCCGAGACTTCCGTAGCCAAACCGGGGCCAGAAGCGAACCACCTATCTGGACTATGTTACTAGACCCCAAATTTCTCTATCCCTTGATGCAATTATTGTACTTTAAGTTGTGTCGCTGCAATCTTATGCACTATTTAAAAACATATAAAATTGTAAATTTAAATTAACTAAGTACAATTAGGTGGTTGGTCAATGAAAAATAAAGGTCTCAGATAACGCCTAAGTTCAGATGATGATTTAACGCCTTATGAAGATACCATTATGATATACGGATGAGAAAAACGTTATATAGCAGGCAAAAATTGCTTTAAAGAGTCGGGTTCAGATAAGATTTGGTCTAGTCATAAGCGCAACTACGCTCACGTTGGTCAACGTAAATTGACATAGGAAAAAAGTCCAGTGAGTGACGGCCTTTATCCAGCATTCATAATCGTTACGTTTTTGTAATGTCCACGTACCTTCTGGTTGCCAGCTATATTTTTTACGGCCGAACTCACTCACCGTCAATATTACTTTTTTAGGGTACCGTAAATCAAACAGGACCCGTAATATGGCACAACATCTTTCCATCAGTTGTGTATTAGCACTGACAACAAAAAAACTGCACTCTGTTCCAAATAAACAGTGCCTTAGAGTATTTATTTGTTATATTGCAGTAAATCATTAATAATAATAATAATATAATAATATCTTGGGACAACGCACACAAAGCTATCTGATCCCAAACTAAGCAGAGCTTGTACTATGGAAACCGATAAACATACTTATATATTTCTAAATACATTATTATATAGATAAATAAAACCCAGACACAGAATAAACCATCGTGCTCATCACACAAAGTTTTATTCTGGGTGGGGATCGAACCCACGACCTCTTGCGTAGCAGTCGGATACACTCCCACCGCGCCACAGAGGCAGTGAAATAATAAATATTTATAATTTTCAAGTTTTCATTATTTTAAGCACAATAACTAGGCAAAAGAAAAAGTTGATTGCATATTTATATGTGATATCTTAAAATACTGATTTAATGCTATACACTAAGACTGTTTATTTAGTTGATTACACACATAAATAGTTACTTTGCCATTTGCGGCTATATTCGTATTTCGTTCGCAGACAATTACATTTATAGGAGATGCAAATAAATCATGTGCTTCTACAGCGGTACTGATCTGCTGACGCTACGGAACCTTAGGCTACACACGAACCAAACTCATACCCAACGGACTTTATAGCCAAGTCATAGTATCACAATGCAGTGTACTATTCTCAGGTATAATACAAAAATCATTCGACTCCAGGTCAAACACGTCTTCACTGAACATAACATCAGGTAATCAACATCAAATATTTTATTATGTTCTTTATATCGGTAGGAAACAAGAGATTGCTTCGATTTATACTGTTTCATATTATATTTACGAGTATCTCGCGGCGTGTTATAAATTTATAGACCTTTTATTGCCCGTTGTTAAAGACGAATAAAGGCTAATTTTATTACATAAAATTATTTTTGTGACCCTATAAATATTTTATAAGTAACTACATAGCTGATGCTCATAGCTTGGCTTACGTTATTAATACACTGCAGTTTTATTTAGTGTTCTGAATAGTATGAATGCGGTGAATAGCTGGATGCTATGACATCCAAAACCAGGAAAATTTAGAAAAACAAGTTAGCATCGATCAAATCTCAAGAATCACGCTTTTATTCATGTCATGATCTACGACTACGCTACGGAAAGCAAGTATTGTGAGACATGTTCCATGACTATGGTAAGTGATAGTACGCATTGTAAGGCGTGTTCTACGACTACGCTACGCAAAGTAAGCATTGTGAGACATGTTCCGTGACTACGCTACGCAAAGTTATAGTACGGATTCAGAGGTATGTAATACGGCTACGCTACACAAAGTATGTACTCATTATGACGCATGTGCTACGACTATGCTACGTGTAAGCCCCCGGCGAGCATTATATATTGAGGGCAGTACACGCCTTGTTAATAGTGAATTATAACAAATAGCATAATCATAAATTATAACAAGCATAATTCAGCTAAATTACTCAGATTCTAGTAAAATTTCACAGTGAAGTTCCTAAACAAAAAAATAAAAATAGACCAACATATTGGCGTAGGTAGTACCTTGTAATGTAATGGTTTTCGTTAAGTAATCAATTTTATTTCTCACCTTACTCGTTTAACTAAGTAAATGTTCATCAGGGAGCAAAACCACAAGTAATTATACGAACAAAAAGGTAATATAAAGTTAGTGGCTTTTAACATGTTAAAGCGTTCAGCAAACTGTGGTTATTCCCGTGTGGAACTTTCATGTAAACTCGCTCGTTCGTATTGCCTACACTCATCGCATTCAAAATGGCGGATAAGTAAAATAAATCCTTAAGAAATCACAAAGATTTAACAGCAATTCACACTTTATATACCCCACTGTTGTTCGGTAACTTTGTTGAATGTTTTGTCAGTTTATGTAAGTGATTATATCAGAAGAAATTTAAAATCAAATGCTTGTAAATTTGAAGTTAACACTTCAAAGTAAATGACTAATTGACGGTGTCGAGCAAGATGTGAACATAGATATATGAAACGGTAGACGAACAAGGAAAATTCAAAATGTGTTCCTGCAATTGACAGTCTCCAGTTGCCTTGTTGATTTGGTAGACTTTGATCAATAAATTCTAGTAGTACAGATTACCTAGCTTTTACCCGATTATGGCGTAGCCAAAAGGAGTTTTTGACTTTGTTCATCTGTTTCCTCATAACTTCTTAAAACTAATCACAATTTAACAAACGAGGTATCATTAGAAGCGTCTTAATTGTGCGCTGTTATCATAAATGTTAGCAAATTATCACAATTATGAAGAACTAAATATCTACTTGGTGAAATCAGGCGTGGATCTAGAGCCTAGCCCAAGAGTCAGTTCCATAGGGAATGATCGACACTGGAACACCGGCTAAGAGTGAGTAACTCGCACCCCAGGGGAGAAGGGGGAATTAACACTGGCAACACAGCCTTAAAATTTAAAAAACTACTAAGAAATCTGATAAAAAAATCGCATCTGATAGAATATTGTAGATAAGAATGCCAGACAAGAATATATTCTTGTTTCGTAATTTTCGAAATAATTTTGGGGTAAAGTCTACTCATAAGTGTATTGTAGTGTATGTATTTGACCCAAGTACCTATCCAAGGGCAAGATCACTTGGGGAAATTGCACCCCTCTCAATAGAGTATATTCCAGAGAGAAGTCTCAGAGAGAAGTAGACTTCTCTCTCCTTCCTCATTTATAAATGACTAGATGTTCCGTCGAATTTCGTACCGCCCCGTAATATATCTATATTTTTTTTTACCTATGAACCTTCTACAGAGTATTAGAAAAGTAAAAATGAATGAAAGAATGAAATCGGTACAGTCGTTCTCTAGTTAACTCGTGACCAAGAGAAAGCAGTGTTACAAAGTTTCATACTAACTTTGCACACCCGTTTTACCCCCTTGGGGGGTGAATTTTCAAAAATCCTTTCTTAGTGCTCCCCTACGTTATTAAAGAAAACTAAAAAATGACAAGTTTTTAACCCTTTTGGTTTAGGCCCTGCGTTGATATGTCAGTCAGCTTCTCCTTTTATATACATACATAGATAATGCTATCGTCAGTTTATCTACAATTTTTTAAAAATGCTGTCAAATAAAAACATTGATTGTCGTATTTTAATTAAAACTATAAAATAAAATATGCAAACGTAGGTTGCATCGATGTCACATTGCTGTAACTATACGATTTCTAATCGAAAGTAGAGGTATCTATACCTATAATAAATCCGAGATGCTAGAAATAGAGATCATTTTATGAAATGTTATCTCTAAAATTAAAACGTTATCTTAATTTTATTCTCTAAGAAATAACTCTGTATATCATAATGTACTATTACATTATGATATAAGTGCGGTAAGTTGAAAATTACAGCCGAGGCGATATTGCTAACCCGAGCCGAAGGCGAGGGCTACAAGAAAGCAGAGGCTGTAATTATCAAAGCGCACGTATGTCATACGACGTTTTATAACATATTTGCGAGGAAATAAATAAAAAAACAATACAGCCAAAAGTAAAAGCGCGCGGAATATTTTTTACTTGTTTACAAATTAGCGATGCGCGCGCATCAGCGCTTTTTTTTTAAGGCAAAGACACAAAAAAAAGCCAGTATTACTAATAAAGTAAATTAATATTTTTGTGTTTTGTTACAGATAAATGGTTGTAATTTATGGTGAAAAATAATTAAATGTGTGAAAATTAAGTGCGTTTTACATTACATCATCGCACAAGCACGTAATGAGATACATTATGATATTGAAATTGGTGAAATAAGAGACCCTTTACGAGCAAATATGTTATAAATAAACTTTATGAATGTAGGTTGATACTTTCATTTTTAGTAGGTAGTTAGGTACAGATTTTATATCTGTACACAACTACCTTAATTATACTTATAAACCTGTATCATATAATTATATACTAGATATACTTAGAATGGTGACCTAACTGTTACCTTTATTTAACAGTGTAAATTAACACCTTTTTATTGGTCATTACTTTTCTACACTCTTTTCAAACACTGTATTCCTAGTTTAAGTTTGCATAAGTCTATTGACAAGAACAGTTTGCGTGCTGACATTCCAATTAAATGTATGCGAAATTTCTGTTTGTGAATATTTGAATGCTTGCGAATTAATTAACCTGAATGCCTACGTACTTAATGTTAACATTAAAGCAACTAATTAGCTTCTCTTTGGTGGCATGAAACTCATAGCAACCACACGTAAGCAAGTACCTAATTAATATTACAACAAACAAAATATTGGCTGTTTTTATTATGACTTGTGATTACAAAATGATTTGTTTTTTTTTTTTAATACAAAGGGTCTGTTTAGTTGGTTATATTAAGTTTCATTACTTTTATTAAGTGTCTTTAAAGTACTTTATTCACATAAGTTACAGAATGCAACGCTTATTAATGTCTGACAAAATTTGGAAATTTAGAATGATTCTATATTTAATGTTCGCAATAGTAAAATCGTGAGAAAAGAACTTGGCAATAAAAACTCATGGCCACTTTTTTTAACGCCAATTATTGCAATTTGTATATACACAGTTATGCCAGTAAGGTGCTGCAACCATGAAACTCACGTAAGCTGTTACGTAAAGTGGATATAATCAAGTTTTAAATGAATTAGCCTTCTATGGTGTGGATGGGAGCATCAACTTACAAAAATTACAGAAGAGAGTAAAGACAACATGCGGCAACGTGCAACCTGATTAATATTGCGACATTTTACACGATTAATATTAAGAAAAACTACCTAATATACAAATATTAATTAACCATTAATTAAAAATAAATCTATAAGATGATAATGACAATGCCGACCAGTCACCTCAAGGAACACGTGTTCACGAGTATGACGCATGGGTCAGTCGTCATCCCCTTCGCCATATTGGAGGACAGTAAGACGACCCGGCCACCACAAGCAATTACACTTTAGTGAACATGACGATTCCTGACATTAAAACTCATAGAAACGAAAAAAACCTAAAATAATTTTATGAAGTACGATCGCTAGTTGCCATTTCCAATTATCTGTACTGTATCGTGTATGAGAATATAGAATACAAACAACATTTTAATATTTAACAAAAATACATTATTCCGCATTATTATTTCTACGACCACGAATTTTTGTATAATTCAAGTACTTAACCATTTAAACAAATAAAAACAATAAGAAAACAAAATATAATTTGAAAGTTCAAAACTTCTAATTGATTAAAATAAAATTCATACCTAACTCCTGTGTTTATTAATAACCATTACCTACGATAACGACCATGGGTTTTTTTCATCATTTAAATAATCATCTTTACAATAGTATGCTGTCTGAATGAGGTCGTTCTTAATTTTAGATTTAAATGAATAAAATGGCAAACTCTGAATATGAACAGGTAGCTTGTAAAAACGGATACGAAGTCCCATTATTTAGTTATGAACTTTAACAACAGACGATGGTAAGGAACACACAATTTATGCCTATTTCTGGATTCGATAGAGTGGATGGCTTAAATATATTGCGAGGCAACAGTTAGTCTGTTCTATGTCCTTAATATTTTCCTTAGCGAAACCCTATCTCCAAGCTGATATATTGCACGGACTGCTCTTTTCTGTAGTATAAAAATAATTTCAATAACAGCGGCTTTGCCCCAAAGTTTACTTTGCCATACGACATAACGCTATGGAAATAGCTAAAATAAATGATGAATGTGCAAATCTTGATGGTGTAAATTTAGTGCATATGACTGCTGCGCCAAGAACTCATAGGTTCTATTTCCAAACGGGATAATTAAGCGCCAACTCGCTTGCCAAGGACTATTTGGTGACTATAGCAATTACCCCTAGAACCTATAATAAGTATGTTTTACTGGGGAGACCCGTGCCCAGCAGTGGGATGTTTTGTCTAAGTATGGGTATACTTTTGCCTGTTGATTCTCCCCCAGTGATATAAAGCTCTTTAATGCAGGAGTACACAATAACTCGATTATATGTATTAATGGCCCAATAACGAGTTACGGGCTAAGATTGCTTTAGTAGAAAATATCCTTGGATCTGTCAAAGTAAAGATGTCTAAAGGTAAACAGCTTCGGGGTTTTTGGTATCTAGGTAAAGGATTCATTTGTAAGTAAGTCCAAAAACCTTAATTGCTTCGAGAGAAATAAGGTCAAACAATCAAACTTCCACATATAACATTAGAACGATAGAGTTCTCAAAAGCAGGTACGTCAAAGAACTGCTAGACAAAATAATAAACACGTCTGAAGCAGTATGGAGTGTTGGTACATCAAAATTCACGTCAGCGCTATAACTTCATAGTTCCACGCCTGTAAAAACATCTTTCCATATTATGCTTTTTGTAGGACGCTCTCAAAACGGGAGCAATTTATTTAATGGACTAGATAGTTAGTTGTTTCCCACAATTTTCACGACATGTGAGTGGTTCGCACTGCCCAAGACTCTTCCTCTAACTATTTTCTACCTCACGTTTAAAGCTTTTCAATGGCACTTCTATTTGTGTACAGGCGACTGAAAGATGCATAATTCGATTTATTTACCTTCCTATTTTCGTAATAGTTGTAATCATTTTACATATAATTATTTGGATACAATGCTATGCTACAATATCTTCCATGTTATCCTGATGAAGTATCTTTCTCAGAAATAATACAAAGTCAAAAATCTTAAATCTTAACTCATTTTTAGTTAATAGTTTAGTTTAGTTTAAGCTGTTTATTTTTTGTAAATGCTGTATTTACCTATAATTGTTTGTTACACATGTCCTATCCGTAATTTGCACTGTTATTGTTATAAAATGTAATAGTGTTAACAACTGTTGGTAAATCTATGTAAATAAATAAAAAATAAAAATGTTAATTTTTTTGTGACCACGTCCGGTGCAGTATGTTCCGAAATTCAAGTTAAATATAAAGGTAAATAACGCATTTTAGCATTTCTTAATATTTGTTATCAACATGCAACTTGAAAGTTTAAATATTAATCTATATCTATACTAATATTATAAAGAGGAAAGATTTGTATTTTTATATATAACAAATAAACTCAAAAACTTACGGAACGATTTCAAAAAATCTTTCACTTATAGAATGCCGATTTCAATTTTTTTTTCACTTATAGCTGCATTACCGGGAAGTAACATAGGCTATATTTAATTCTAAAAAAAATAGAGATCCTTGCGAAAAGTGCGTGAAAAGCCGGAGCCGCTAGTAATTCTAGTAAAAAAAATATTTTTTCAATGTGAACGGATAGTTCCTGAGATTATCGCATTCAACCAACAAATAAACAAACTCTTCAGCTTTATATAATTAGTATAGAGTATAGATTTTCGAGAGGACCCATTGAGGTAGGCTCTGAGTCTAAAATCTATAGAGCGTACTTTGAACGCCCGCTCTCTCTATAAGTCAAACTTGAAGAAAATTGTAACAAGGGATATGCTAACCGTTGAAATGTTTGGTCATAACGCAAGCTTAGCATAATCTTAGAATATCACAACACATCATATCCTCAAAGTCAACGGTCAGCACGTGCTTTGTCAAGTTTGTACCCGACTGCAAGGAAAGGTTATGTTTTTTACGCGTGTCTTGTTTGTACGTAAGTAATAATAATAATACTTTGGGACCATTCACACAACGCTCTCTGATCCCAAATTAAGCAGAGCTTGTACTATGGAAACCAGACAACTGATATACGTACTTATATATTTCTAAATACATACATATATTATAGATAAATAACACCCAGACACAGAATAAACCATCGTGCCCATCACACAATATTTTATCCTGGGTAGGAATTGAACCCACGACCTCTGACTTAGCAGTCAGGGTCACTAACCACTAGACCAACAGGCCAGGCAAAGTAATATTCTTTATTACCTTATATATCTTTTAAACCACAAGACGGATTAAAATTATGTAAGATGTAGTTAGATTTGTCTTGACTGCCTATGTGTTCTTAGATAAGTGAAATCAAACATGGCGGCTGTGAGATGTCAAAAACAAGAGGTGTGAATAGTTGTAAAAATGGCGGCAAACTGATCGGCCATTATTTTTACAGCTCCGAGTTTAACTTGTAAAAAATGAATTGAATACGTGTTAATTGAAAAAGATCGAGACTTTGTGCATACAATAAGCGCATAATTACTTGACACTGGCAGGCATTAGCCGTTAAAACGGCCAGATTGCCATAAATTCAAAAAAGAAGAAGAAGAAGAGGTGTGAAAAAAATCCTTAAAAAATCAAAATCAAGGCACAATACTAATTTCATCGAGATTCATTAATGCCTCCGACAGCATGTCCTAGGTACATGCTGTATGTAATCGTTGCATGTAATCGATCTTGTTTACATCTTTTTTGTGCAGGCGAGTTTTTTTTTTGTTGGTAATTTGTATAACCTAAGCCAAGCTTGTGCTAAGCCAAAGTACGCTCTATAGATCTCAGCCTGAGTGTATTGTGCACGAATATATGCATACATTTTTGGCTGTAGATTTTATAACACAGTCCAAACTTTAAAACCAAAATGGAAACATGGGGGATTTTGGTAGTGTTTGGTTACCTCATCCATCTACTATTGTGTTATACGTATTAACTCAGTACTATCGGATTGAAACCGAAAGCCATCAGAGCTATGTTGCCACAAGGGATTTTTAAACCAACGTTGATTTAACAGAGCTTCATGTCAGTTAATATTTATCTTAATCATCCAGACTGAACCTCTTATTACATGTATTTAAGAGCCTGAAAACTGGATCTGCTGCTCATCAAAATTGTTGACTGTCTAAACAACCATTGAGTTAGATATAATAACTTTATCGAATCAATGATTTTTTACTTTGATTTTACATAACATATATATATTAGTGCAGATTGTACTTTAGACCTTTTAAGCATTCTTCACGTTTTATTCCAAGGGTAAGTTATCGTAATAAAGAGGAAAAAATCATTTATTCGATAAAATTATTATACCTAACTCAATAGTTATTCGCATGTAGTAATGCATTGTAGGTACTGAAGACCATTGGCCTTAAGTAGACTCTTTTTTCTGGGTAGGTATTTATAATAAGTTAATCTAGTATAAAAGGTAGCTTCTTAGCATTTGACGATGATTAAATTCTGGCTCTTTTTTCTTCTAACGCCGGATGTACATACAATTTTTTTTTACTAGAAATACTAGCTGCTCCGGCCTCACACGTACTTTTTGCAAGGATCTCTAATTTTTTTTGAGAATATAACGATAATACAGCTTTCTATAAGTGAAAGAATTTTTGAAATCGGTCCAGTAGTTTTTGAGTTTATTCGTTACATACAAAATACAAGTCTTTCTTCTTTTATAATATTAGAATAGATATACATTAACATTTCAACTTTCAAGTTGCATGTTGATAATAAATATTAAGAAATGCTAAAATGCATTATTTACCTATATATTTAACTTGACTTTTCCAACATACTGCACCGGACGTGGTCACAAAAAAATTACAAATGGAAGATATTGTAGCATAGAATTGTATCCAAATAATTATATGTAAAAAGATTACAACTATTACGAAAATAGGAAGGTAAATAAATCGAATTATGCATCTTTCAGTCACCTGTACTCAAATAGAAGTGCCATTGAAAAGCTTTAAATGTGAGGTAGAAAATAGTTAGAGGAAGAGTCTTGGGCAGTGCGAACCACTCACATGTCGTGAAAATTGTGGGAAACAACTAACTATCTAGTCCATTAAATAAATTGCTCCCGTTTTGAGAGCGTCCTACAAAAAGCATAATATGGAAAGATGTTTTCACAGACGTGGAACTATGAAGTTATAGCGCTGACGTGAATTTTGATGTACCAACACTCCATACTGCTTTAGACGTGTTTATTATTTTATCTAGCACTTCTTTGACGTACCTGCTTTTGAGAAGTCTATCCTTCTAATGTTGTATGAGTAAGTTTGTTTGTTTAACC
The DNA here is from genome assembly GCA_945859575.2 of Herminia tarsipennalis. Lineage (NCBI taxonomy): Eukaryota > Metazoa > Arthropoda > Insecta > Lepidoptera > Erebidae > Herminia > Herminia tarsipennalis. The sequence goes on along the minus strand of OX243836.2, from coordinate 11,641,651 downwards.
TTATTTCTCTCAAAGCAATTAAGGTTTTTGGAGTTACTTACAAATTAATCCTATGTTAATACCAACACAGAAGAACCAAAAACCCCGAAGCCTTATATGCTTACCTTTAGACGTGTTCACTTTGACAGGTTCAAGGATATTTTCTACTAAAGCAATCTTAGCCCCTAACTCGTTATTGGGCCATGAATACATATAATCTAGTTATTGTGTACTCCTGCATTAAAGAGCTCTATATCACGGGGGAACAATTAACAGGCAAAAGTATACCCAGACTTAGACGAAACATCCCATTGCTGGGCACGGGTATCCCCAGTAAAACCTACTTATTACAGGTTCTAGGGGTAATTGCTATAAAATATAGTCACTACGCTTGGCAAGCGAGTTGGCGATTAATTATCCCGTGTGGAAATACTGGTTGACAGTACTTACTACAATGTATTTTGTTTAATGTGCAGCACAGCATTAGGAAAATATATAAATAAATAAATTTATTCATAAGTAATGTAACAAAAGCCATTAAGGCTTTGTTTTAATTTAAAAAACTATTTTGTTTCTTTTGGAGCATTTAAATAAAAGGTTTTGTTTTTAAAAATGTTTTTTTAACTATATATCTATTTAGTTTTTACTTTTTAATTTTTATGGGATATGCTTCTGAGTTTGTTCTTTTATATTTTATTCAACGACATTGAATCAGGTTGACTCACATGTCAGCTACCAATAACCACTTTTTGGCCCCATTATTAGACCCTGAACACTGTACAAGTGTATGAGCACTTGTCAAGACGAATCTAACGAGCTCAAACACGGGAAAGGGAGGGATCGCAGATACATTACATAACTGTTGAGCTCGAAGGTTCCTTCGGGCTTCATCACCAGACCCCGTAAACTATCTAGGGTTGGAGTACTTGTCAAAACGAATCAAATAAGCTAATTTTTTAGTTTAGGAGTTCTAATGGCCACCTTCCGACTCCATCATCAGATCAGGTCTATGGTGCCATAATAAAATAATAGTCAAAGATACACTAGTGTCCTAAATTTGAGCCCACTCGATCGTCAGGAAGTGTTGCTAAATTAGCTTCTAAGATATGACCGACCGGATTAGCAAGCTGAAGTGGCAGTGGGCTGGCCATATTAGCCGAAGAACCGACAACCATTGGGGTAAACGAGTTATTGAGTGAAGACCGCGTCTCGGCAAACGTACTGGAGGACGCCCTCAGGCCAGGTGGAGTGATGATTTACGCAAAACGGCTGGCAGAAGCTGGATGCGAGAGCCGAAGATAGAACAAAGTGGCGTGCAATTAGAGAGGCCTATGTTCAGCAGTAGACTGCAATAGGCTGATGATGATATGAACCACACGAACTAGCAAACTAACTAACTAACAAGGCAAGTTAAATACAAGCTTGTAATAATAAAGAAAAACTTGTAAAAAGCCTATGTTCTGCCTTAAGCTTCGACCATCATAGCGCTTTTAAACAAACAGACAAACTCTTCAATTTTATAATATTCGTATAGATGCTCTGTTACTTTGTCACAAAATTATCATTGGCGCAACCACTGAATATCTAATATGGCTAGTGGACTAGTTGGACTACTATACTAATTTTCAGGCCAATCGATCCTCCTGGCATGTAGGTCATGCTCGAAATAAAATGGATAGACAAAAGTTTCATGATTGGTGACAATTAAAATCGACAATTGAAATCAATTTTAAATTGATTTGTAGATCTCCTCGACGACTATACATTTTAGTGACACATTTGACCTCTTTCCATACTTTGAACAAGTTATCCATTCAAAAATTTAAACGGAGGAAGGCTACTTACCTACCTAAGCAAACTTGTGATAAATTCTTTCTCTACATTCTCTACTGTTCAAAGGTAAAAATTGCTTCGAGCACAATTTTAGAATTCAAATGTATTCTAAACATAATTGTATACTCATAAGAAAAATGTATGAGAAAACTGAACTAAACTACAATATAGCTTCGTCTGTAAAATAAGCTACGTTAGAACAAATATTATTATGACATAGTTTGTTGTTGCAAAATCGTACAATATCTTGCCATTTCACCCAATACGCTGCCGTTTTCTTGATTGAAAGCTCAGAATACATTCTAGGATTGAAATATAAAAATGAGGTACACGTTCCATTCAAGCCTGTTCAAGCAAACAAAAAACAAAGTCAAAAATCGTTATTTAAATAAATAGTTTTAAACATAAATAATATTCAACATAAAATTTATAAAAAAACCGTTTGTTCCATAATTGTATGCCACAATACCCCAAATTGTATTTCCTAAAGGTAGAACACACGAATCGCATATCAACGATGAATGTTTCATGCACGTCCCACTGCAGCGGTTTATGCTACATTATTTCTCTTGCTCCGGTTAATATTCCGACGGTATCTGGCGAACTACCCCACGATGAATACAAATTCTAGACAACCATTCTTAGACTCGCCATGGAAAGCTTGGCAAACGGCTTGGCAATACCCTATAAATTGATGCGAATGAAACGGCAAAAACTATTTACGGTAATACGGCATGCACGTATTGTGTATTTTACGTTACCTGTCTTTTGGTATTGACACAGCGTATAGGTCGATAGCAGTTGCGGATCTAGGAGTCGATAAGGGGTCAAAACACTCCCCACCACCCCCAAAGCATAAGGCCTCTTAGTCCTCCCGTGTACCTATGTGTGCTTTAGTACTTTTTTTCGACGATATAATTATCTACCCTCAGGGGGTTAAGCCCCAACAAAGCAAAATCTTGGGTTCTACAGAATGGTCAAGCCAGTTCTAAATTTAAATCCTAAAAACGAATTTATGTCAATGGAGGATTTAAATAAAAGATAAATACTTCCAGAGAAGAGGTGATTAGTCCCCTTAAACTGATTTATCGATTGCAACTAACCCACAGTCGTATCATAAATTATGTAAGATAATGCACGCACTGAAAATAAATCACATTCATAAACTTAACTATAGTTTTTACGTTAAATACGTAGGTACTCAGGTATTGAAAAAGACGGAAACGTAAAATGAAAAACAAAAGTTAGTAAGAGACGAATACGAATCATATTATGCAAAGAAAGGAAAGATTAAAAAAATACAATAGTTGGGATGTAAAAATACAGATAATTTCTTGCAAAAAACGAAAAAACATGTTATGTATTAAGTAACAAGAACGGTATTAAATGAAAGTCAAGTGTTATAACATCTTTTCACAACAACAACAATAATATCTCATTTGTGAGGATCACAAAGTCAAGCATCGTTAATAACGTCAAATAAAACGACTTCATCATTTGAATATATATTTAATCTTTTATTACAATATACTTTATTAGAATAAATATTTTTTTATCTTAATCTTCAAATCTATCGCAGGTCTACTCAATGTCAATGTTGTGTACAAAGTTACATGAATATTGAAAATGATCCTACCCAGATTAATATACAGAAATCTGTGTGGTCTTAGACGTAGAAATTTGGCTAATTTCATACAAATACAATAATTGCATTTTTTGAAAGATAGAAATATTTTAAGTCCAGACTCAGGAATCGAACCCGAGACTTCCGTAGCCAAACCGGGGCCAGATAGGTGTTTCGCTTCTGGCCCCGGTTTGGCTACGGAAGTCTCGGGTTCGATTCCTGAGTCTGGACTTCAAAATTTTTCTATCTTTCAAAAAATGCAATTATTGTATTTGTAAAGTAATTGGCAAGAAATGCCTATAAAAATTACTTCAATAATTTCATACAGTTTGCCTAGACCAATAACTATACTCTAATTATTAATTTAGGTATATCTAAACTTATACATAATAATTCAAGTAAGTACTTAGGTATAGTAGTATTATATTATAGTTAGAATAAGATATTATTTTATTGTCATTACCTACTATGTACAAAAACTTAAAAAAGATTATAATTTTTGTTGATCAACTTTCGCGATTTGTGCACATTATAAAGAAAATATATATACTCGTATTACGGGTCTTAATCGCGTAAATAATTTAAGGTAAAATACTTTGTTTATTGCCCGGCGTTGCGACCGTATTGATAAACGTATTGGGCAAAACGTCTTTTCATAATTATATTTTTTAAGAGGTTTTGCCTCTTAAAAAATATAATTATGAAAAAACGTTTTGCCCAATACATAATTATATTTTTTAAGAGGTTTTGCCATACGATGATGTGATTTGCCATGATTTTTGTAATACGGTCGCAACGCCGGGCAATAAACAAAGTATTTTACCTTAAATTATTTACGCGATTAAGACCCGTAATACGAGTATATATATTTTCTTTATAATGTGCATTGCATTATGATGGAGACTAGTGATAAGAAAGGATTTCACAGGACAGAAAACTCGAACTTTACGGCGTGAACAAACTTCATTTGATATAAACAGTATCATAGGATTATATAATATTACACTGTACACATGACCATAACACAGTTAAGTGCCAACCATAGAAATGATAGATACAAATTGTAGGCGTTATGCAAACCATCTTACAGAGATAACTACGACGCAATTCATGTGATTTAGCGACGCGACGGTTGCATTACAAAACATGAGCGCTGTAACAAGTTGGCCTATCTCTCCAGTAACTTCACATTTAAGTTTCAGCGTCTGTATTAGTTCTAGCACAAATATACAGTAAAGTGGCGCTTAGTAATGATAGATTCCACAACATAGTTTGATAGTAGAGCCGCTATTAGGGATCAGCTTCCGCTCGGCGAAGGTTTCACCCGGCCCGAAAAGTAATGTCAAATATGCTACGATAAAACACAATTTGTACGATAAAAAAAACATAGAATATAACATTTATTTTAACCACTAGGTACTAGGTATTTCTAAGATTTTACAAGCACTCAAAAATAACAAAACATTTTTTATCATAATCCCTTTGTAGGCTTAAGGGATTTTTTTTTTATAAAATTATATACAATACGGGTCTTAATCGCGTGAATAATTTAAGGTAAAATACCTTGTTTATTGCCCGACGTTTTGACCGTATTGCAACCCTTGGATGGTTTATTGAAAATAATATATGCCCCGGAACTTTTATCTCTATTTAACTATCAGAAAGATCAGTAAAGTTTGTCAGTCACAATCTGTCATCAAATCAGAAAATAACAAACTCAAAGCTGCTGTTACAGACTGATCGTGCAGGTACGTACATAAATCGACAATACCGTGAAAATAAATATTCCTAATGTAATAGGGGTAGGTATGTGTTATTAAAAAAACTAAATTGAAATGCAGTGAAAGTTAAATAAAATGTTGACCACGTGCAAATACAGACTGACCCCAAACTATTTAAAAAATAGTTATATAAAAATATTGGTTTACTTACACTGTTAACAATTTGCACTATGAGTTTGCACACTGGCAACATTGTGAATAATTTTAACTTGATCACGGAACTTTATTTTTTTCAATTTGGTTTGAATTCTTACAACTCTAAGTAAATCTGGGGGTATTTCGAAGGGTTTTCACAAATGTCTTCGTCAATAACAATGTGTGTGTGTAATTTCAAACCCAATTCGTTTAGAGATTTGAGCTGTGCGTTCCAACCAGATGGTAGTCTAGCTGTTCAGGGCATTGGATTCGTAATCGATAGGTCATGTATTCGTTTCGTTGATTTATTAAAATAATGTATGACGAATGTCGATTACGAATCCGGTACATTATTTTATCGAGGTAAACCCACTTCTAGCACAAGCAATTTAGAGCCACATTATTTATCTTTAAAAAAATATGCCACTCAATCACAGTTTTCTTTTATTTCAACAGATCTTTATCAATAAGAATCATGTGACTAACATTAGCCTTATCAAGGCCAAAACCGATGCATCTAGCTTATAGATTTTGTGCATAGGTACTCAAAGACAAATTCAAAAATGTTATAAAGAATGTTGTCCGAAATTTCTTCGTCCATAATACGATATCAGGGAATACAATTTATCTTGAACGTAATACTAAGTTGGAACGCTTCCCATGTCCTAACAGAACTGCTAACAAGGTAAACTTTGTTAGACAAACATTTCAGTATTTATACAACTGTTAGAAATTCTACAGAAACTGACGAACTAAAGACTTCATCTAAATGCTGTAACATTTCACGCCTCAAGAAACGCTCTTAGGTTTCATCTGATTTCATTTTAAAATATGTTCTGATTAAGTTTGTTAAATACAAAGTCTTTATAATACTTATCCTTTATTATAAATTGATAATGATTTGATCTACAATCTAGTTACTTTTATTTAAAACTACTTACTTGATATAGTTAATAGCTACAGAAAGGAGTGGTTAAATCCAAGGGTAGATAGCGATCATTTTCACATTTTCATGAACTAGGAATTAGTTGATAAAAAATGTATTATTGTTTTAGAAAACATTTTGGTTTAATTTATTATAATATAATTCCATGCTAAAGTATTAAAATTTGCATGTCACAAGGCGACAAAACATTTCCGGTACATTACCCATTACTATAACATTCTTAAGTAAAATACTCGTACATTATAAGCTAATAGATAAACTAATCGCTTGTAGGTATCGATTTTGATAAAATTTTTAGGTGGAACACTAAATTACTTATACCACAGATAATATAATACTATTCTAGTACTTGTACTACAATATCGTAAGTCTTTTCAGCTACGCATTAGGTAGATAGGTAAGTTATATTATGTAGCTTTGACTGCTGCTTTGGGGATCCTATACGTTAACGCCTACGGAAAGGAATAATTTATATGTATTTGACATTAGGTTGCCATACGTTTTTTTTTTTTTTTTTGCTTGTGCTAGCTTTTATTTGCTCCTGGAGGACTATGGCTCGTACATTCTGTGCATCTGCCAATTTCAAGTTTTATTTTCTTTAAAATTTTGTAACATTTCAATGTTTAAGGTTCATTTCCGTGCATCGCGCCCGATCGCGAGCCGCGCGCGGCTTACGACAAGCGTCTGACGCGCGCGGCCGATGTGACAATACTCATAGTAAGAGAATGTATGGCGCCGTTTCCGAGGTCTGCGACAGACGCGCGCAGCCGAGGACTGTCGTAGGCTGCGCGCGTACTCTGACTACTGTCGTATCGGTCGCGCGCGTCAGCCGCTTGTCGTAAGCCGCGCGCGGCTCATGATAGGCCGCGATTCATGGAAATGAACCTTTAGATTTGCTTGAAAGCTTGTAAAACGTAGACCGTAGTAACAATAAGTTTTCTCTCACATCTATCAACTTAATATCAAATGACCAAGGGTATGTTCCGATATGCACTGGAGCACTGTAAGGTGTGACGTCAATTTAGTATACTGCGAAGCCGTTTCTGTAACGCTATACTGGTTACTGTATAAAACGGAACGCAGCCCAGTACACTGTCATTCACTTATACAAATGTTATAAATGTTATATATGTAACTATACAATGTATAACATCAACTAGAAACATTTTTGGAATGTAATAAAAATTGAATATTCAAGGTTCAAACGAACTAATTGCATAGTGACTGAATAAACGGAATTAATATAAACTTCTGGTCGCTGTTGATCACTCAAAGTACTGAGAGTACCTTACCTCTAACGACCGGTCTCAATAATCTACCTATCGATGGATTTAGCTACTAGAGGTCGAATTTTGACATATTATGTATAGAGCTTATGTCAAATATATAACTTTAGTAACCAAAACCATCGATAGTTAGATTATTGAAACCAGAAGTAAAACACCAGTGCTCATACCACAAAAATGGCGACGATTTATGACGTCACATATTTCCCAAGAATACTGCAGCAGTATACTGTCAGTCATAACGGAACGAATTTCTCCCCAGTAAAAGCACTGAACAGTGCTCGCAGTGTATAACGGAACATACCCCAAACCATACATTTTACATTTCTGTAGGCATTAACGTTAAGATAATGGCATTGGACTAATCACCCTGGACTGTATACCACCCTAGATCAAAGGAAAGAATCATTTCAAATATTCCAACATTTAACCACTTATTGTCCTTAGTTAAGAAGCGAATTAATTCTAGATAGGTATACCTTCTACCTTAATAGGAGTCATTCAGTAAAGGTTTATGACCGGGGTCACAATAAGAATTTCATTTTATTCGTAACAAACAAGCGGTCGGGGACCGAATTAATTTTCATTTTAAGTAACAAATTGTTGTACTCCGACTTTTGGAGGTTTGCCAACAAAATCAACTTCCCATATAAATTAAAACTCTCATTCTTCGGTGACTTTTTACTTATAAGATTACGAATTTACTTTTACATCATATAGTTATATTCTAATTAAATGTACCTACTTACCTATATTAAAAATGGTTATCTGTAAAGTCGGTAAATTTTACGTGATAACGTCATAAGATTACATTGATGACATATCGCCATTCGCGTTGCTTAGCAACCAATCCATGAAATTAGTTCAAATCGTATCGTATGTCATGTCGCTGCAATCGCCATTTGCTGTTGCTTAGCAACCAATCAATAACGTGACTTTTTTAAACACATTTTCGTGAGAGCAGCCGGTCATCGATTTATAAGACGTTATGACGTCAAAAGGTATTATCAACCTTACGTGTGTTGGTTACGTTCAAGTGTAAAACGGCGTTCGCAAATGTTTAAGCAAAAGGTTAAGTTTTTGACACATTCATGGTTTTCAAAACAGAGCGAGTCAGGGTACATACGTACGTGAAATACGCGATCCGCGAACATTCGCATAATCTCCCACACATTGATCACTCGAACGTTGATCATCTCAAAATCGTCAGCGTCAAATTATGCGCTCACCGCCCTACAATCTACATCAAACATTCAACTCAATCATCATCAAATCAAACATACAATTGAGTACCAAGATGACTTCAACGAAAATATAATTTTATTATTGACTAATCACTAATCAGGCAATAGTACGTATCAAAGAGCTTTGAATACTTAAACACGTTAACTTGAGGACGTTACTGACTTAAACGTTTTTGACATGTTTAAGAATTTACAATTTATGCAGGCAAAATGACATGAAAAAAGATGTTTAAAAATCTCTTAATAAACCAACGCTTGTTTCTTGATGGTTTAGCTTGGTTGGAAGGTACAACAGAATACGGCCACATTACAGGAACCACAAGCACAAACATTTTGTTAACAAATAAGGTTATCAAACAATGTGGTCAGGACATATGACACAAAATACCGAGATTAGAAACAGAAGGTAACCTTCATACGTTCCTCACTGGAGCAACACACACCCTTCCGAACAAAGTGGTCTGAAAATCCGGTAGACATAGAGATTGGAATGAGCAATAGCCTAACGAAATTGACTACTCTCTAGAAAAAAACAACGCTTCTGTGTGGGCAATACCTGTCTTTTTTCTGTAGATCGGTCTCATTGTTTGTATTGAAGTGGACCAATCAGATTTATAGAAAGAGACCACTACTGACCACTATTGTTGTCTTTCTCACGCTTTGTAGCCTGTATTAACTTCATCATGTATCACTACCTGGAAGGTTACGCTCAGTCCAGTCCACTATGTCCATGGTAAATCTATAGCAGCCATTACACGCTCAATCTAGATTGTGATCCGACCAAGGTCGTGGATAATAGATTGATACATCTTGATTCGGCTGGTTGTAACATGTCGCGATCCGTCAATTCAACACGACAATCATGGTCACGGATATCTAGGATAAACGTGTTATGGCTGCCTATAACCGTGATGAATGATTGTCTGTGTGAGTTGCTCGAGGGAGGTATATATGAACGTTACCTTCGGTACTGTCAGTATTTTGTACAGGTGACATATAAAACTTGGCACAGGACAGCTTCAGTTTAAATAAATGAAAAGCCACCGGACGCTGCGACCGCGAATAAAAACGGTCAACTCAGCAATAATTTCTTTGAAAATTTAATTTATTTGGGAAGTTGGGAGAGCGGGTTAGGTATTAATATTTTATAGTATTCATGTCGGGTCACCGTCTGGGTCCCCTAGTGCGTAGGGTTTCTCAGCGTTTGTCTTTAGGTAGTAAATACCATCCTTCCTGAAACAAAACAATGAACGTTGATCTCCAAGATTTAAGCTAATGTTGTTACTGCTTAACAAACGAGTGTTCTTTGTTTAATTAAACATAGAAGCGACGAAAGTTAACCGTGTTCATGAATACTTAAAATAACCTTCTTTTGTTATTCGCTCTCGAGTCTCGAGTGAATGTTCTGTGAGAACAAATTAATGTCTAGTAATAATATTATGTTCTAAGGGCTAATTAAATTGACGTGAAATTTTAAATAATTTATAATTATACCTGTTTTACTTTAAAATGTCTAGGTACTAGCACTTCTCCGCGGCTTCACTCGTACTAAGTTAGATTTTTATAGCCAAAATACTATTTTAATATATAATGTGGGCGAAACCAATGGAGGTAAAGTAGCCTAAATATTTTAGTTAGCAAATTTTACTGAAAGGAAACATTTTTTATTTTTGGAATTAAAAATAATTGCATTCAAATAATTTTTAGAAGTCTCTTTGCCAGATCTTGGTATCGAACCCGTAAAGTGACTTCTAAGAATTATTTGAATGCATTTATTTTTATTTCTAAAATAAAAGGTTTAAATTTGTTTGGTGTACCCTATGTACCTAAGCTATAACATGATATGTAAAGTCCAGGGTTTTTGCATGAACAAGTAACAAACATCCAAGAGATGTAAGACAACAACTATGTCGGCTACGTATTTAAATTAAGCTGCATTGCGGATAAAATTATTTTAGCTAGGTCCGTTTAAAACAATCTCGCACATCCATCACCAAACTATTGTTACAAAATTAAATGTACCTACGATATTCATCACAATAATTTAAAAGCGTCAAGTCCCAATTTAAAAGTTTAATCATCAGATTAGCTCGAAGGCACAAACCACCGAGAATAGGAGAAGTAGGTCCCCACTTAGTCATTTTTGTGTCTACAATAACTTAGTATTAAAAATAATCCATTAGATAGAAAACGTAGGCCTCCTGTGCGTTCGATTCCCATTCCAGACAGGCGATTATTTAAAAATCTTTGGATGCAATTCGAATTATTCTTAAAATCAAAATGAAGTCTTCTTTCAGTAAAATGTTCTATTTACAATATTTAAGGTACTTTCCCTCCGTGTGGCATAGTTTTGGGACAACCAGTATAGGTACTGGCTCCAGGCCTCCTGTGCATTTCGATAAACGTCGATAGATAAAAAGAAAATGACAAGATAAGAAAACACGCTTATATGTATATAAAAAAAAAAATAATAATAATAAGCGTGGAGCGCTCTTTGGTTAACTTTTAGGTGTATAAAGCGATCCATGTTTATTACATTTTTTATTTAAGTTTTTTTTTAGACATGGTGATTTTTAATACCCTAATAAGCACGTGCCTTTTTTGCATAACACTAAATAAATTTGTAATATCAGTTTTGGAAATTATTTATTTTTCTACCACATATTTACGACTCTTTGGTTCTGAGACATGCCAGATTCCTCACGAAGTTTATTTTTACCGATATTTAAAAAAACTACACTTGTGAAGACTTTACAATGCATTATGTAAAGCTATCTAAAATAACAAGACAATAAAATCTCACTGAAGCAAGTGGCGAAAGAGGTTATGGGTTCGATTCCCAGGAACCTTTAAGATCCATAAATGTTAACCCCCGACACAGAACCAGTACCACTGCGGTTGTTGCTTTAAAAAAACAAGAAGGCAATAGACTTATGTTTGTTTAAAACTCACCCATAATGTATATTAAAGCCACCCATGATAAGCTTTTCGCCAGTTCCTTTACAGGAGCCACTGTAGTACAATTCATCGTAGCTCTCACACCTCACTCCGGTAAAAGGCACATCTGATATGATGGACTCCGCGAAGAACATATGAGCCCGGTTGTGGGCACACAAACCTACAAAAATAATCATTTCAGATAACTGACTGAATCAGGCGTCACATGGATGAAATCCATCTTAATAGTTTCTTTTTTAAATTAAGCAGATGAGGTGAATTGAAATTTATTTGTCCTTTTAGCTTGTCAATTGGCTTAGTCGTCGCTGCCAAACTTAATTTCAATTCAATTCAATTTATTTAATCCATATACAGAAAATAACAAGATATTACAATTATTACAAATGTTTACTTAAATTTATAGCTTAATACTTATGCCTGAACTAGGAAAACCTGTGTTTCAGGCGGATAGTGCATAAAAACAACGATAATCACATTTAAAAAAATTAAAAGTTAACATTAACTATGAGGGAGTGGAATAGAATAAAGATATAATATTTAGACAACACTATATAAATCAATGAAACAAAAGCTGTAAATAATTAGATTCTTAATTATATTAATTAATATTAATATAATAAAAACCATATTTACTTGAATACAATTAATAATTTCTCTGTATCTTCGTAAGACATATTTTGGAGGACTTCCTTAAGATTCTTCTTACAATGTCCTAGGGTCATGGAATAAATATTTGCAATCGCATTTAGCCTATTATAAAGAAGCGGTCCTAGGAAGATGAATAACTTGGCAGTGAAAGCATGTTTTATTGCTATTTCTCAAAAACTGCCTTCAGGATGCCTCGTAGAGAGGCGAAACACGTGGTTTTACTTCGTGGAAGCAAAAATTGCAATTCTAGGATCCGGAGGTGTCTCCCACTCATGTTGGTGAGAGTACTTGTCACTAATTTCTTTTGTTGCAGGTTTCTCTTTTGTCAACTGTTTGGTCTGTCAATCTATGAAGTTTTAATTAAATCTCTTACTACTTCAATCGTTGGGATTCGTAAATCAAATCGAATAGATTTATGAATATTTATTTTATACACATTCTAGTAATCCGCCTCGACTTCACCCGGACATTTTTTTCTAAAAACCTTTCAGAAGAGTCATTTGTTGCTTAATTTTACAAAAAAACTTAACTACTTATTCACTTTTTTCTAAGAACGTTGACTACTTATTTAAAGACTTGCAATTATGTTAGCATATCTTATAGCTTAATTTAAAAAGGTGGAAAGACAAAATATTGTGTGAATTCTAACAACTTGGTGGTGTTTTATTTCATGGTCACACCTTTCTTCTTCACTCAGTAAAACTCGTGTATTATATTTTGAAGGAACTATTCATCTAAGATCTCATTATTAAAGTACCTACCTACTACTAAAAATCCAAACCTACCTCTATAGTCAAATCCACAACCGGGCTGTCTAGTTCCGCCATTAGGATAGAAGTCAATATGGCCCAAAGGAGAACTAAATCCTAGGTAACCTCCGCAAGTATGTATAACTTCTACATGACGGGCGTCATGCTTGTCCAATCTGGCGTCTTTGTTGCCTATAGTGAATAAAGGTAACGCCGGATCCAAACCTGAAATATTGTTTTTAATCATTAAAATTAGCCAAATTAACTACTTCACATTAAAAACCATTCGATATGTGTGAACAAAAAGTTAATTAACTACAAAACATCAGAACAGTTTGTCATATAAAAACTTTTTAACAAAAAATATTACCGACTTCAAAAATAAATACAAGGCAACTAAAAAGCAAAAAATAATATACCTAGAATAACAAAAACAAATTAAACATTTTGAAGTTGGTGCCATGAAATAGTAGTCTTTATGTTTTATTCGGCACCAATGTTTAATATTTTTTTGTTAAAAAGTTTTAATTTCTCACTTTTTAGTTAGGCTTATGTCATCTGCTCAAATCCTTTTACGAAATATTGCTTGCTCCGATGCAGGGCCGTTTTGTTGAGGAGTTCACTATCAGCTTTATTACATTGTATAATAGTAGTATATCGAGATTTAAAGTGCTACTCAATACCATATTAAAGTATTTAATTGAATCGCAAACTGTGAAATATTGAATAGGTCTGCTCGTAATTTTTGGTCTTCATCATCAGTTCCACTTCACCAATTGGTGTTTTTTGAGAGTAAATGCACGAATCACTATGAAATATACCTAAATCACTGTAGGTGTGCTTTTAATATTTTAAGAGTTCCCTCGATTTCTCCAGGATCCCATCATCAGATCGTGATCTGGGGACAATGGGACCAACTTGGAAGTATACCCTTTCAAACACAAAAATAATTTTTCAAATCGGTCCAGCCGTCTTTGCGTAATCGGTGAACAAACATACAAAAAAACAAAAATACAGACGAATTGAGAACCTCCTCCTTTTTGAAGTCGGTTGAAAACAAAGATCTAACTCGATTAAATAAGGTTTCTAATAAAAAAAGAAACTTCATCTAAATTGGTTCATCTGTTTTAGCACAAGAATGACACAGGTAGATACAGAAGATTCTATCCTCTGTGTCTAGCTAGTGTCAGTTATATGCCTGGCTTATGATGAACTAGGTCCTATTTTCGACTATTTTATTTTTATTTAACTTTTCTGTTTGGACCTTGTTTTTTTTTCAATTTTATGTTGCCATGTTTAGTTTTTCTCGTTTTCTTTCTAGTTGTTGGTGTTACAAGTTTAAGTATGTTGGTAGAGTCTTAGATTGATAAGTGTTAGTCTCTGGCACCATAATACTCCAAAGGATGGATTACTTAAATGCAAGTTGTGTTTTTAGAAAGCAAGTTTATCCGGGATGATTTTTAGCTTCGTTTGAAGAAAATTAGTCCACCAATTTAATTAACCAGCCATTTTGAAATCATCAACTTTTAATTTCATTAGTCAAGCTTTTTTAAATGTGCACAAATTTTCTAGTTAATACTTAGTTATGCAGGTATATCCTGAATAGTCCACAGGGATGAAACACAAAATAAACAAACAATGAAAGTCTTCACAGCAACCGCTAGAATTTAACTAACAATGGCAGCTAATTTGTTGCGGTGTTGTTATAAAAGCTAACAGAATTGGTTGCGTAAACACCTCGACGTTCAACATACCACCAAGTTAAAATTGCCTGTTAAATCGCTATGAGCACGTAATTATAAAACAATATGACGTCATTTAGGAAAATGTTCAAAGGTCGTATTTTACTAATTTAGTACTCTCAAAATTGTGTCAGATTATATTGAAGATAAAAACGCTTGGGATTGAATTACTTTATCTTTATTTATTTATTTAAAAATTTAAGAAAACTTACAGCTAAACACAATAGTTAAGAATAACAAATAACATAAAGAAGGCCAATTAAAAGTTTTCGCTAATAGAACATAATATATACAATAGTAATTATATCAGTAGACAATGAATTCATTAAACTAAAGACATATGTGAATTATACAACACAAAAGAAAGATACCATAAAAAATAAATACTAAAAAAAGGAGAAACCAAAAAATTTACTTTAGAATTAAATATTAAAGATGTAACGTACTGTATTTGCTGTGTAAGAGTCGTGTCAGACGATATAGAAAAGATAATTAAATTCTCTCCATTGTTCCTCATTGAAATAATGACTACTTACTACGTAAGTAATAGGGTATTTGTTTAAAGTCAAATCAGTGTATTTTTAAGAAACGTCAAAAACGATACGCTCCGTACAAGTTTGTATGAAATACTAGCGTATGGCGCCATAATTTTTATTGATCAAATCATTTACTTTTGTTTATCTTTTGATTAATAAAAAAAAAATAAACAGATTTAATTATAAACCAACATAATTTTTCAGAATACTTTTTGACATACAATTGCATGGTTAGTATAAAATAATTTAGTATGATAGCAGTCAAGTACCCAATTAACTCTATGTATTTTTTTCCATTTTTTTTTTCAAATACCTAGCCTTTTGTTTCTTATTCTTCCCCTTTTGAACGTATACTAACATACAAATCGAAAAAGAGTTTTATTACCCTGCATTTCAAATTATCCTTAGCCTATATCATTTTTCTTTAACCTATTAGCTGTTAATGCAAAATTACAGACCGATATAATAGCTAATAGGTATTGTATATTGAAGTAGGTAGTTAGCGGTGCCAGTATGAGAAATTGCGTGACATTTGATAGATCGTATTACAGTGACAAACGGATATTCGAAACTATGTATCTACGTAATAGTAGGTAAAGCATATAATTATTGTGTTCTGTATATAAACCGCAGAATTAATTAAACAGCTATGCGAACACTAATTGTGGAGAGATCTACACCTTGTACTGGATTTGCCAACCCTAGCATTTTATAACGACTTATTTGTTAGTAAATGTTAATAAACTTGATTGTACTTCAGTAAAATAATCTGTAGGTGGTTAAGGTCAGAACTCCAAAAACAAGTGGTAGGTGATTAAGGGTTAATTTATTAAATATTTTCCAAAACTGATATAACCAAGTTATTTAGTGTAATGTAAAGAAGCCACAAGCGGGACGTTATTAGCATATTAAAAATCACCCTGTATATTATTTTGTAGTAGGTAATAAAACACTATCTTTTTTTTCGTTTTCGCGTCAAGCCCGCGCTTTTAACTGTCAAAATCTAATAGAGAGCTGCGCTTAGAAATGCATCGCGCATGCGCGCGGACATCTTTGAGCGCACCGCGCATGCGCCAATTCGCGCGGACTTGCCGCGAAAACGAAAGAAAACATAGTGATTAAGGACCCAGAGTTATTTTTACGACAGGGGGTGCAACTGTATCTCATTGCATCTTGCTGCCGAAGTGCCGACGCCTATGATAACAAACTAAAATACCAGACAGCGGTGATATTCAGATCTTTGCAAAACAAGGATTTGGGTGGTACTAATAATAATAATATCTTGGGACAACTAACACAACGTCATCTGATGCCAAACTGAGCAGTGCTTGTACTATGGCAACCAGACACCCATCTTTAAACCCATCTCCTGATAAAACAGTTTAAAGCTGTTATGGACTATGCCGCCCCCCCCCCTCTATCTCTTAAATTATCCTGGCTACGCTTATGTTTCATTTTATCGATAAGGCAATCCTGTTTAAAAATCCGTGACAATTGTCTGTTAGCGGTCGACGGTTCATGAAAGCCTTTTAAATTAGGTTAAAGGGACGGTGTTGTGTAGACCTATTAATAGGATTCTGTTGGCAAAGGTTGGCAACCTTCGGGACGAGACCCTAAATAGAAAATGTACCTACCTACTATCTACCTACTTAGGTATCTATCTATTAACAAATTTGAACTAGAAAACAAGACCATAACTATCTATTTATAACAAGACTTTTTATCGTGGCTGACTAAATTTTTTTTTTTAAATAAATCTGGCCTATGTTATCAGGGGGTTGTTTAACGATTCCAATTTCAAAATACGTAAGCATTTATATTTTTTTGTGGAATAAAGTAACTTTTTATGTAAGTTTCTTTATTCCACAAAAAAATACTTACATAAATCCTTAAAAATCCAATATTACCTACTTTTTTTGGGGCAATTAAATATCGGAACGAATTGAGCCACCACTTTTCTCACAAATTTAATTTTGTTAGTAATATTAAAGTTGAACCGTTTTGCAAACGTATAAAGATAAATATCTAGACAGGTTGATTTTTAATATACTAATAACCTCCCGCTCTTTTCTTCTTTACATTACACCAAATAACTTCGTAATACAATTTTTGAAAAAAAACATACAAATTAACCCTTCACCACTCACCTGCTTTTGTCACACAACCATTTACCACACATCTGAGAGATCCCGGAGTAAAATCGATGTTTCTTTGTCAGGTTTAGGGTCTAAACTTTTACTCCAGTCAAATATCCTGTAGGTGGTTAAGTTCATAAGTCCAAAAACAAATGGTGAAGGGTAGGTGGTTAAGGGTGAATATATTTAAAAAAATCCAAAACTGATATTATTTAGCGTTAGGTAAAGAAGCCACGAGCGGGATGTTATTAGTATATATAATATACAAATCACCCTGTATACTTTCAAATTAAACAGTATAACTACCTGACCGAATGGTTCTAAGCTGAGCTTGCTTTAATTTAGAGAACCTCTAGATCGTTATTATAGTTCAAACACCTTCCCCAGCAGATTCCAAACCCAGGCAAAACTGAAAGCGGTCTAATAAATTTAAGCCCATACCGTTTCATTTATTATGTCTATTTGTAGTAAAATAGAAATAAGTAACGATTTTATTTCTGAGTTTCCATATAGGTATATTTTCTCAACTTTTCCATATATCTAATTTAATTTACGAGAGAGAGATTTTTGAATTTAAAATTCATTGTTTTTAGGGTTCCGTACCTTAAAAAAATATAAATATAGACACACTTTGTTTGTTGACCGTCCGTCTGTCTGTAAAGACTCAGGAACACGTAGAGGTATCGAGTTGAAATTAAAACTATATACGAGACTTGATTCCAGAACTATTTATAATATGTACCTAAAATTTGTACGGAACTCTTGGTAGGCGAGTCCGACTCACACCGGTCCGGCTTTTGCTCGTGATTCCGGCTTATTTAATTTTATATTTTGTATAGAAACACACACAAATATAACTTACGAACTTAAGATTCAATATGTTCAACCTACAGTAGATATACAGAAATACTGGTAACTCAGTGTATTCATTGCAGGAAGCCATAGCAGGGTTAAAACGCAACAAATTAAACGCCTAAATGATTTTTTTTTTGCCAAACGTTTTATTCATTTACCTAAATTCGTAACCAACAATTCCTTAAATTCGTAACCAACATTGATGAATCCTGCAGAGCTTTTTACCATGTGGGAATCTAATTCACTATCTTATGCCACGTTTACACGCTTGCCGACAGTTGGCAAACGTCCACAACCTCCAAATCTTGCTGCCATTTACACACTTGCGAGTGCGTTAGTATGTTCCAGACCGGCAAGCAAGGCAGACGTGGATTGAAATAGTGGCCGCTATTGCGTTTGGCTTGATGAACCTATTACACTACACTAATTCAGGGACCCTAAACCCTTAAAAATGGATGTATATTAAGAGTTAGGCCCCTAATCTATTTTTTTTTTATTTTAGGGTTACCTAGAGTAATAGCCGTTTCACACATTTACGATCTTTTATTTAATTTGCCCTGTTAGTTTATATGTTCGTTTGTGTGGGTCAAATCTTGAAAGCTAAATTAATACCACTTGCTGACGTTCAATTAGACTCAAATTTGGTACACTATATAGTATGACTTTGATGATAATGCAATATTTTGTTACTATAGATAGATTTTCATAATGCTGTGCTGCACATAACACATAATGCAGTGTAGTAGGTACTGTTGATCATTGGCCTTATGTAGTGTCAAATGCGCGACCCTTGACCTCTCGACAAGCTTTTATGTTACATAAATAGTATAATGGAGCAAATTGGTGGGTATGTTTTAATTTAAAAAATATTTTCTTCCTTTTAGAGCATTTAAATAAATAATATAATAATATCTTGGGACAACTCACACAACGCTATCTGATCCCAAACTAAGCAGAGCTTGTACTATGGAAACCAGACAACTGATAAACATACTTATATATTTCTAAATACATACATATTATAGATAAATAACACCCAGACACAGAATAAACCATCGTGCTCATCACACAAAGTTTTATCCTGGGTGGGGATCGAACCCACGACCTCTTGCGTAGCAGTCGGATACACTCCCACCGCACCACAGAGGCAGTCAATAAATAAAGAAAGAATGTATTGTATTTATATTATAACGCAGCGCGTAACACTAGCGCCAACGTGTTAATATGTCGCAAGCGCTTGCCGCAAGCTTTCCTAATCAGTGTTCAAAAACCGACTCTAGCCCGGATCGGCGACAAGCTAAACACCCTGTTCGCACCCTTGTGTCAGTGGACACTTGTCGAGAAAAAGCATGTAAACAGGGCATTACGTACCGCCCTGCACCTGCACAATTTTGACTGTGTCATTAGTCAAAATTGAACAAAATAAACTAAAATAAGTTGTTTTTTGTACACCAAAATGAAGAGACGAGCAGGTCGTGCTCCTGATGGTAGGCGTCACGCTAGCCCATAACAGTATCAGTGACACCCAAATCTTGTTTGGCAAAGATTTGAATGTCACCAAACCGTGCTCCTTAATTTGAACCATTATTTCGTAAATCTCATTAGCCCAGTAATTACACTTACTACAATATCTTCAACCTAAACATAGTGATGCGTTAACATTACTATTTACCGGAAGAATAACTGACATTGCGCCAACGTGTTAATATGTCGCAAGCGCTTGCCGCAAGCTTTTCTAATCAGTGTTCAAAAACCGACTCTAGCCTGGATCGGCGACAAGCTAAACACCCTGTTCGCACCCTTGTGTCAGTGGACACTTGTCGAGAAAAAGCATGTAAACAGGGCATTACGTACCGCCCTGCACCAATGAGACAGTCAAAATTTAACAAAATAAACTTAAATAAGTTGTTTTTTATACACCAAAATGAAGAGACGAGCAGTCGTGCTCCTGATGGTAGGCGTCACGCTAGCCCATAATAGTATCAGTGACACCCAAATCTTGTTTGGCAAAGCTTTGAATGTCACCAAACCTTATCCACCACCTAATCTCATTAGCCCAGTAATTACACTTACTACAATCCCTTCAACCTAAACATAGTGATGCGTTAACATTACTATGTAACGGAAGAATAACTGACATTGTTGTGGTAGCGACCAAGACGGCCTATGAGTTAGACCTACCACAAATAATCTATTAGGTACTAAATATTCCTTACCTGTTATCGTATCAATAGGTCCTTGTTTGATATAAGCGCCAGCTATCCCCACTACATGGGCACCAAGACTATGTCCTATAAGATGGACGTCATCCATCGAAACCCCTTCTACGATGAGGAAGTTAAGGAACTCTGTGAGTAGGCGACCGACCGAAGCGACGTTGTAGCTAGCCAATACGTAGTTAACATTAGCCGCGTTGCCCCAATCCACTACTATTATATTTAAATCACTCACGTTTAGATATGCTGAAATGAAAACATACATTTTTAAGTAATTATGGTACGTTTAATATTTGAAGAGCGCTGGAGACCGCATGCAAATATACCCGTTTGGTTCACTTATTTCCAACTCTGTATTTGTCATTTTGATAAAAGTCATGTGCGTACCGGATTACCTACTGTACTGTGTCACAGCAACCCCAAAATCCCCCCTCCTCGATTCCCGAAACTGCAAAAAGGTAGGTACACAGTATCCTCGGTACGACCATGAAACAACTTACAAAAAAAAAACAAAAAAACCTACTTACATAACTTTTCTTAACACTTACAAAAAACAATATTTTTGGATTGTTCCGTTTGATTGGCATTTTTCAAAACAAAAAGTAGGTAGATACTTTCTTTGTGTGTCTTAAAAACACACAAAGAAAGGTAACTGCCGCACTATCGTGCAGGCCCTGTGCCGCAAAGACACAAAGTGACTACTCACACCCAGACTAGGAACAACAAATTACGTATCACACAAAGAGCTATCCCGTGTAGTTATAGAACCCAAGACAACTGTAAAAAGAATTTCTATAGTACCAAGTGGTATTTCACTGGTGTAACTAATCATTAATGCTATGTACTTAGATAAGGTCGACTACCCACCTTCCTTGATTGATTCAGGCATCGGACCATCTCCATGATTGAGCCAACCGTGAGCGAGCACCTTCACCTTCTTGCTAAAATCGAAATTCGAATCCCTCAGAGCATTTGAATCATTAGTTTTTAATACTTGATAAACGTATGGGTTCCGCCTGCAAAATATAAATAAGGTTTTTATATCAATATGCCATTTTGTTAATAAATACCTATTATATCTGAGATTACTTAGATACATTTCGGTTTATGCTGAAATATGATTTAGGGACCGATACCCTCTATTATAAAATTATATAATTATACTACCGCTCTTAATCGCGTGAATAATTTAAGGTAAAATGCCTTGTTTATTGCCCGACGTTTCAGTCTACCCGTGACCACGGCCGTTGCAATACGGTCGAAACGTCGGGCACTAAACAAGGTATTTTACCTTAAATTATTCACGCGATTAAGACCCGTAGTATATATAATTTTATAATGTGTACAAATCGCGAAAGTTTATCAACATTTATAACGATACCCTCTAATTAAGTAAATGAAAAATAGATCAATATTATAGTACCAACTAGCTGTTATTCATATTACAAAAGGCTCCTATCCCGTATTAACAAATTCCTTCAAATATTTATACATACCTACTGGTGAGATAATTCCATTACAAGCCCTAGATGGGGCTTAGATAATAATAAACATTGAAATTACAGACTCAAAGTACCAAGTCATCTCATCAAAGAACAGCTTAGATCATTGTGCCATTCATGCATTCAAAAAGAAAGTTTGTTTTTTAGAAATAAAATCTGGAACACAGTCGTAAGACGTTTAAAGAATTTTTCGCAACGCTATCCATATTAAGAACCACATTTCAACGGTTACCATAAGTAGGGACACATTCGCAATACCCAATAACTTATGTCAATGCCCAATGTGAGCAAACAATACGATACGGCAAACAAATGTCTAGTTACATTTTTGGCATATTCTTACATAGCGTCATACATTTAGAAGCACGTAGTGAGAATTTTAATACGTATCAAAATTGCGCTTTCCATTTATGCGATAAACAGGTCTTTTATAAACATGACATAGACACAATGTGTATGGCAATGTGAAAAACAGTAGCAAAAGTGCCAATTGTTGACGACCATGTTCTAACTCGTTTCAATAAAGAAGCGAATCGAAAATGCTGGTAATATAACGTCCTCTCACTTGTACATTACTCTTTGGGTTACTTATATTTTTATGGATAGCAGTAATGAACCAAAAACTAAAAGCTGTAGTTAGTTTTTAGTTTTTAATGAGGGTGGCGAAATTTACCTTCGTATTCTAATGATCTTGTAGCAGTTTTTCATTGCTCTCCCTCCGTCTTACAAATTTTCGAACAGTGTCACGTGATCCTGACGCGAGATTAACATTTTTTCCCCATACCGTTATGCAAAACGCCGCTAAAAAAGTTCTCACTTCAAAAAAAAATAAAAAAAACAAGGCTAACATTTCACCTGAAATTTCATATTTAGCTACAACTATAAAACAAAAATGTAGGCTAAAGATGCGTCCAAATAGGCACTTTTCACCGTATCTGGTGTCTGGACTCCATGTCCCTAACCATACAACTAGCTTCGTCTGTGTAAATTTCCCCCGTTTTTACAACGTGATATTATATAGCCTATAGCCTTCCTCGATAAATGGGCTATCCAGCAGCAAAAGAATTTTTCAATTGGGACCAATAGTTCCTAAGATATGTAAGCTTCATCTTTATAATATTAGTATAGATAGGTAGTTACGGTAGGTAAATAATAGTATGTAATAAATAAATCAAGTTAAACGTCGTGACTAGTTGAAACCTAGAATTAATAAGTACCTCAGTAATATGATCGAGAACAACTTTTATATAGTTATAGACAAGTCACATACTTTCACTATAGGTATTTTCTTACTGGAGTAAATTAAAGATAAACAGGTAAACATTGTACCTAATTGTATTTACGCTTTGAAAGTGCATGAGAAAGTAAAACAAGTTATTCGGGATGTGAGAGAGCCTAGAACATAAAACCATCTAGGCATAAATCTAGGTAAGTACCTATCTACAGTCGCTAGTTTCTCAAGTAGTCATTCAAACTTCATTAAAACTAGTTTCGACTAAGAATTTTAGATTTAAACTATCTATGATGTCTCTTATTAGATATCTATAATTGATCTACTTCCAAATACCTACCGAATTAAATAAAACTACCTAGGTATTATCAGTCTCTAATCTAATGACATGCCTAAAGGGTCGTAAAAGACAAACCCTATTTAATAAATCAACTTCTTAGCAATGTTTATGTTAAGGTAGCTTATGCAAAATACCTAAATATTTACAGAGGTTTCGCTAAAGCGCTTTCTACTACACTAGATTCCCACTGAACACTGCATGATAGAATTTTAATCATGCCTGAATGCGGTCCGTCTATTGCTACTTATTTATGCTGACTAAAAGCCATCGATTGCGGGCGACACAATGGCCCCATTTCTCCGCGGTGACTAACTACCTACCTACTTATTAAACTTTTAAAGAGGTGACATACCTAGTACTGATGTCCCAATTCAGGAATAAATAGCTTAGTAACAGAACATTATTGACCACAATGTGATTTATAATTGATGACGTATCTAAGGACTGAATTCACTACAATCGGTATTGTTCACATTTAGGGCTCAAAAATCATAGGATAACTGAATTAGTCATATCTACACAAGAGGTCATCTAGCGTCCATCTTATTTGTATCCAGGGTTACCAACCGTACTCTAAAATAGAGTATTGTATTCTATATCATGTAAGCGTACTTTATAATCTTTAACACTATGTTTGCCGTGTGGTACCGGCTTAAGAATAGTACCACCCCATCTCTTCCCGTGGGTGTCGTCAAGGCGACTAAGGGATGTAAAGATAAAGATAAAGATAAAGATCAATTTATTTGCATAAACATGTGTAATACAATACGTTGTGATGTTCAAATTGAGTTTGGTCTGTTCAACATGTTTTACCATGGTACGGTGTACAAATATCAAATAATTAATTATATAATCCAGTATGCAATAATATGTCAATGGTTAAATAACAATAATTAATACATTACAATACATCATTACAATCTTTATAAACATACAAACTTATTCTTATATTTCAATATTTTTATCGTCGAGATACTCTTTAATATTATAGTAAGCCTTGTTGATTAGAATTTTCCGTAGTGCATTTTTGAATTTGTGAACATTAATTAAATTGCATAATTCGACAGGTAATTTATTATAAATTCTTGATGTCATACAAAATATACTATTATTAACTAACGAAGTCTTACAGGGCATAGTTCTTATTTTATACTGATGTCGTCGGCCACACAGGTTATCAAACAGATGCGTATTCTTTTTCACAAATATTGCTACTTCTAATATGTATATACTTGGTAGTGTTAATAGATTTAAGGACTTAAAATGTGGTTTGCAGCTGTCTGTTCTTTTTAGTCTACGGATTGACCTAATACATTGCTTTTGAGCTCTAAACGCAGTCTCCCAATCAGTAGAGTTTCCCCAGAATAGGACGCCATAACGCAATGTTGATTCCACGTATGCATAATATGCGGTTAGGATTGTGGAGATATTTACATTTTTTGATAACATATATAGAGCATAAGCACTTTTATTTAATTTTGTGCAGACCGACTCAACATGCGATTTCCAATTTAAATTACAGTCTATATTTAAACCTAAGAACTTAGTAACTTCAACTACTTTTATCTTAGTACCGGAATAATCGATTTGTAGATCTGCAGGATTTTGTTTTATTCTATTTTTGAAAATCATTATGTTGGTCTTTTCCAGGTTTATAATAAGGTTATTAGATCTTAGCCAGTTAACTATATCAGTGAGAGTTTCGTTTATAGTGTTAATGAGGGAACTGTGGTTTTCGTTTGAAAAAATAACAGTGCTATCGTCCGCAAATAAAATCATTGGTGAAGTGGCAGCCTTAGGTAGATCGTTTAAATAGACCAAGAATAATAAGGGACCCAGAACGCTTCCTTGAGGGACACCATATTTGATGTCTTCATATTTCGATATGTATGTAACTTCTTGTCTTTTTTTTGGGCACATTTTTGTAATAGAGGTTGCTTGTTTCCGGTTACTGAGATAAGACATTATTAATTGCAATATGTTGCCTCTGATACCATTTCCATAGAGCTTGTTTTTTAGAATTTCAAAATCTACACAATCGAAAGCTTTACTAAGGTCCATATATAGAGCACAAGTTGTTTTGTTTTTGTCCACACTTAGCATTATTTTTTTAAGAAAGTTGAATACCGCTTGACTTATTGTCATATGTTTTCTAAAACCTGTTTGAGCGTCATCAATGATTTTATATTTTTCTAAATAATTATATAGGCTTTCGTGTATAACTTTTTCCAACACTTTAGATAAAACGGGTATGAGTGCTATTGGTCTGTAAAATGTCATATTTTCTCTATCTTGCTTTTTAAAGATGGGTTTTACAATAGTCATTTTAAGTTTGGAAGGAAATATACCTTGTAATATGCACAGGTTAAATATATGGCATAGTATTGGTGATATGATGTGTGCAACGTATTTAAGTACATTGGTCGAGATTTGATCGTATCCGGTGCTAGTAGTATGTTTAAGTGAATTGATAATTCTGTAAATATCATTCGGTGTTGTAGGGTTAATGAAAATAGAATTATAATTTTTACACGTAAAATTTGTTTTGTATGTCAAAGTATTATAGAGGGCTAATTTGTCATTCAATGTCTCATTATCATTCAATTTCAACTCATTACTATAAGTCGATTTATTGGTTTTTGTCAACGTTTGCACTTGATTAATAAAGAAGTTATTAAATTGCTCAGCAATCTCTAGGGGTTCGCTAATAATCTTACCACCTATATTAATTTTCGTAATGTAATCTTTTGGAACATATGGTTTACTTTTATTGATAACTTCCCAAGTAGCTTTCGATTTATTTGAGCTTATGTTAATATGGTAATTATTTTGGGCCTTTTTAGTGAGGGAAATTATTTTAGACAATTTTTTCGCATAGTTTTTAAGTTGTACTCTGTCTTTTTCACATTTTGTTTTTCTGTATTCCCAAAGTAAAGTTCGTTTACGTTTAGTACAAAGTTTAATACCCTTACTGATCCATTTTTGTCTTGGCTTGTTAGTCTTTTTAATTTTTATTATTGGAAAACATAACTTGTATAAGAGACAAAATAGTTCGTGGAAGTCATTAAAAGCTAATTCAGGATTATAATTGTTTAATATATCATAAAACGAAAGGTAACTTAGGATTTCTTTAAATTTTATTAAATTTTCTTTACTATAATCCCTTTTTTCTAAACTCCAATGCTCTATCTTACGGACTGTTTTTATTGGACAAGATAATAATTGTGCTGTGTGATCTGAAAGTGCTAACTCAATAATATCACTTTTACAACCACGTATGTTGTGGATCATGTGATCGATGCAAGTTTGACTAGATAGACGGGTCGGGGATTTAATAGCCAATTTCAGATTGTACTCGGCAAGTAAATATTTATACGACGTAGAAGTTTTATTCTTTTTCAGCGTGTCTATGTTAAAATCTCCACACAGTATAATTTTTTTATTTTTGTGACAGAAATGGTCCAGTAGTTCGCTAAATTTATGAAAGAAAGTCTCCATTTTATCTATACTATTGCTAGGCGGACGGTACACACACATTATTATTGTATTGTGATCAATTAGGTCTATCGCAGTACACTCAATTATATTTATTTTTTGAAACCTTTTTATCTCCTCTATGCGTTTAAATTTGAGACTCTGGCGTACAAAAATGCAAGATCCTCCTCGTCTGTTACTTCTAGTGCACGTTGAGGCAAGGGTAAATGATGGCATGTTTATAAGATAAGTATCTTGTTGCGTCATATTGTGTTCAGTAATACAAATGATATGCAGTTCTATGTTTTTGTCAGATAATTCGTTGATGCTTACGTTCAGTATATCTAATTTACTTAAGAGCCCGTTTATATTTTGATGCAATACATTTATATATTTATGAGCGAAAAAATAAATTATCGTTATCGTATTGCATAGAATCACGTTTTGTGCTTTGTGTAGGTGTACTAAGTAATCCACAGAGGTTTTTTCTCTCAGAGAGAATATTTTGTTCAGTCTGTCTTTGTATGATGGCATCTGTTTGAGTCCCTTTTTCTTCCAATGATATGGTGTTATTTAGATTAGTTTTTGCTTGAAATTTAATCAATTGGGTTTGATAGTTTTTGGCCAAAATTATTCTTAGTAGAATTTGACATACATGACTAGGGAGAAATCTACGTAGGGGTATGTGCATATAAAAACCCATATCAACATAGGTTACGTTCATAAATCTAGAACAAAGCAGTCGAAGCTCGTAGTTTAACTTTGTTTAACACCTGCTAGAACAATAATAAAGTCATTTCTTGTCAATGATTTTAACTCAACACTCTCGGTAACTAAAACATCCTGTAGAGGGGCTCCTGATTTCCAGTAGCAAGACACTTGATACCCATCACCCATCAAACGCTGTAAAGTGCTTCGTATATTTTGCCCTTGATCGTCTGCGATCACAACAATTTTAATTCTAGATGTATTAGTTGAATGGCTTTGTTGAAATTTGGATGGAGTTGTTGTCGGCTCTAGTTGTATTTCTGTTATATTTTTTCTATTCTTCTCTGTGGATCTTGACAGTGGAAATACTGTATTAGACATAGTCGGAATAGTTTCCGTACAGCTTTTATTTGACGGTTTAGGTGTAGTTTGGGTCGTACTGTCAGTTGAAGTTGACTGCTCTAATATTAAAGTATCATTTCTAGTAATTTCTGGGCTAGTTTTCGCATTGATAGTTTTCTTCAATGGTGTGTTTCGGCTAGTAAGTTTGCGAGAGAGATTGTTACACCTATTTTTCCGGCTCGATTTAGGAGTCATATGGATGCTATCTGATGAACTAATTTTTTTAAAGGTTTCGATAACCTTTAGACTTTTGTTTAACTCCATTTTTAATCTGTAATTTTCACAATTTAGGTTTTCAATTTCTGCATGTGCGCTTGATAGTTGATTATTGAGGTCGTTTACTTGGTCTTGGAGTTCCGATAGAATCTGACTGTCAATGGACGGGCTATTTGGGAGACTCCTTATAGTCGCATTGAATAGGGTAGTTTCATCACTTGGCGTATTTGATCTTTCTGGTCTACGCAAACGAATGGTAACATTTGATTCTTCAGCCATTATTAAACAGCAAATTTAATTTATATTAAAGTAAATAATTTCAACCAATTTTTATTTCTTAATCTGGCAACACCAGCTTCTATTTTATTTATATGATCGTGTAACAAGGGTTTTTTTCGAAAATGCTTAAATTAAGTCGTGATCCGCTTAGGTATCTGGAACGCGCCCTGTATATTTTTGCTTGGTGGGGCGGACTATTTCAAATTTGATATTGATAACGAATAATTTGACGCATAGAATGTTTATTTCACTGATTTATCACACAAAAAGTTTACTTACATGTTTTATTTGTTTAATAGGTTTCTTAATTTAATATGTTATTTATAGTCTTTTGTGAGCTCCCGTAATTAACGTTTATTTCGTGAAATGTTCACCAAAAACACACTTATTTATTTTCTCGGTGACAAAAAGGTATTCAAAGTCACTAACAGTTACACTGTATTATAGTTTGATGATTAATAGATTTATCACACTTTTACAGTCAGATTTTTTTGTTTTACACTTAATATTCAATTAATTGCACAGATCCTTTTGTTTACTTTCTGACAGTGTTGCCAGTTCTCCTGTCACACTGGAGGACGGGCAGCAGCGTCCTCTGCGTACTTAAAACCTTACTGCGATCGCCAACCCGCTCGCCAAGCGTGGCGATTATGGCAATTACCCCCAGGATCTACATACTAGTAAGTTCTACTGGGGAGACCCGTGCCCAGCAGTGGGACATCATATAGGTTGATATGTATGTTTACTATATTAGTCCTGATCAATGACGAAAAGGCCAGGACGCGCCCTAACCTCACAAAATTGACCATTATCTTGAAAGAGACAACGCTACTTTGTGGACAATACCTGCCATAGGCCGCGCGAGTTTTTCTCTCTTTCGCGCTTTGCAGTCAGTATTTACTTTTTAATTGGAAGCGATGGTACGGTCACACTGATCTATGTAAACTTAAATTTAGAACGTGAGAAGTCGTACAATGGTCCTGATCTATGTAAACTTAAATTTTAATAACAATGAAACATTGTTAGTTGCTGCAAAAAGTGCCAAAAAATACTTTTTAAAAATGGTTAATACTTTTTTATAAGTTCGTAACTACTATACTATATTTCAAAGGGTTACCCCCTTTGAAATCAGATATACTCTATTTCTTCTAATAAAAGTTTGCAACCCTATTTATATTTATCAGTCGCGTCAGGTTACCGTCAAATAGGGCCTTACCTAAATAAGAGCGGATGGATTTAGAGATTCATGATCACGACCCCTGAAGCAATTCAAATTTTAGCTAACTTTGCGTCTGACTAGATCCAGCCATATTTAAGAAATCATTCAGGCAGGTACCTAAAATCGATTGTCTCTGTGGATATGAATTAATAACAATGAATCCATACAGTAAATAGTGTGGCATACATTCAAGTAATTATAATTAATTAGAAATCAATAGGAACTCGTGACATTTCTTTTGCTGGATGGGTGCTAGCAGCAATCATTTATGATACACTACCACCATTCAGTAATTCATTTAGAATGTTGACTTATTCTAACGTAGGTGAATCCATTTCATTCGTGGGCAAGAAGGGCGAGAAGCACATGGCAATACCGTATCTAACATGTCACCTTAATTTTCCCGATTTTCATGTGATGCAAATAAAACTCGTGTTAGTGCCGAATACTGCCTTTTAAGATACAGCCATTCAGCCTAGTTTAACTTGATATTATTTGTTTAAGTTATGTTAGTGAAATGTTATAGTGCAGATTTAATTGTAATGGTTGTATGGTGATTATTAAACTATTATTATTTTGTGGCGCGATGTACTTAGGCGGTATATACATTTTTTTTATTTTCTCCAGACAAAAAATCTACAATCCCAACATTTTGAAATGTTATCCAAATATTTCAGTTTTTCGTTCTGGCAACTCTAATGGGGCGTAAAATGCCCCAAAATACAACCCTCCTGGGGCACAAACGTCTGGGGGGGCAATTGGAGCCGTTCCCCCCCCCCCCCCCTGGATCCGCCTATGTATTCTAAGAAGACGATTACTTATTTCAATAATTTTACCTGGTAAACAGCCTAAACTCCACATCTGAGTCGTACACCCAGCCCCAGGACCAGAATCTGGTTTCGTTGATGGTGGCAGCCGGCGGGTACATCTGCACACTGGCCAGCCAGACAGGGTCATAAGGTGTCGGCGCATCCCACTCCACGGCCGACACTACTGTTGATAAAACAGTACAAATTTACCTTCATGAATCAGTGTTTTTATAATAATATCGGTTTTTATAATCCATGCTAATATTATAAATGTGAAAGTAACTCTGTCTGTTACGCTTTCACGCTCAAACAGCTAAACCGATTTAGATGAAATTTGGTATGGAGATAGTTTGAGTCCCGGGGTAGGACATAAGATAGTTTTTATCGCGATAACCGACAACCACGCGTGCGGAGCCGCGGGCGAAAGCTAGTAATATCAATAACAATATCTTGGGATAACTCACACAACGCTATCTGATCCCAAACTAAGCAGAGCTTATACTATAGAAACCACACAACTGATAAACATACTTTTATTTTTCTAAATACATACATATTATAGATAAATAACACCCAGGCACAATAAACCATCTTGCTCATCACACAAAATTTTATCCTGGGTGGGGATCGAACCCACGACCTCTTACGTAGCAGTCGGACACACTCCCACCGCGCCACAGAGGCAGTCAGTCTACAGAGGGTTTCCTAACTTTTTTCTAGTACGGACCCCGGATCCCAAGTTGAGAATCCCCCGTAGACCATAACATTAGCTCTTTGTACAGTTAGTGAAATAAGCTGAATTATTTCGAACGAAAAATCTTCTACTATAGTTACACTTACTAGAATCGTAAGTCTAAGAAAGAATCGTTTCGTATTTTCTAGAGCTTATACACTTTGAATTTGAAATGTTTAATTTCTTAAGTGGCTTATGCCATTGTTGATATACCTAAATATATATTGTACAACTGCCCAAAGATTATTCTGTATTTGGGAGCTAAGTATTTGTCGCCAAACCCCATTCGAGAGAAACGGTTATGACGAATGAATGTGAAATATCCAGCTGTTCATACACTGGTTCTTCTAATGGCCGGTCTCAATAGTCTATCCATCGATGGAATTGACTACTAAAGGTATATATTTGACATAAGCTCCATACAAAATACGTCAAAAATCTACCTCTAGTAGCCAAATCCATCGATAGGTAGATTATTGAGACCGGCCGTAAATGAAATCGACGGTCGTTAACTATGATAGGTAGGTGTGATCATTTTCTCCAACCAGTGCATTTGCCACAAGTGAATTCGTGCTAACTGTGACATGACACATGAGATAAAAGTTGAATCAGATTTAAATTAAACACATGTCGTACAAAATCATGTTGATATGGTATTTTAAACTAACTTTCAAATAAAAACACGCATCCAAATTCTATAGCCGGTAATCCATAGTCTATAATGCCGCAGAAAAACTCACAGGAATGCACTTTTGAGTAGGATGTAGTACCTATCTAATGTAATAACAATTATAACGCAACAACGGTCACAACTCACAACAATTGCAATGTAATATGTAACAGAACATAAATCTTGATTTACTATGCACCTCAACAAAGCGAGTCGTATAAGGAAATGGGAACGCGTAAAGTATACCGTAAAAGACTTTCTTACTTCGACACGTGATTGTGATGTATGATAGTCGGCGTTGTATTTCATCTAGAAAATAGCCGGTGTGTTAGGTACATGCTATACCTAAAGCATATTTTGTTCAAAAAATAAAAAAAAATAGCATAATTCTTTATTCGCTTAGGATGCAAAACAACTCTTGTGATACGTCGGGATTCTACATGTACATGTAATGCCAAGTTCGCAAACAATAGGTAAAGCCGGAGAAAAGAACCTGGCAGTAAAATCTCGCGGCCACTCTTTTCAAATTGCCAATTTACAATGTTTGAGTGTTTATAAACTTGATATGGGGGTAAGGAGCTGCGACTAATATACTATACACCATGTTAAAGGACTGATGCAAATTGTATTATCAAAAAGTTGAAACATGAGATAAAGCAAAATCAGCCTTAGTGGGTACATTATAGTAGGAGCATCTACTTACAACAAAGGTAAAAACTATATGTGCTTAAACATTGGCAAAAATACTTGTAACAAATGATTAAATATAAAATATTAATTATGATATCAAAAGAAAGAAAAGAATGGCTTTATTCGTCACACAGAATCTTTACTTACAAAAGTCAAATCATGCTCTTTATCAATGTGACAATTAAAACAAAGTGATAACAAAATTCACCCAAGCATATTAAAGTAACAAGGAGCAAGCAACTAGATCCATTTTTTTTATCATTTAAATATTCATCCACTGTATAATAACCTCTACGTTTATGATGATTTTTGACTACATTTTTGAACTTAATCACTGATAGACTCATAATACTAGCTGGTATCTTGTTAAATACTCTAACACAGTGGTTCTCAAACTTTTTAAATGACGGAACCCTTTTGGGAAGCAAAATACTTGATGGAACCCTACAATAAAACAATTATTTTTATAAGTGTATTCTTTATTAATCAGCATAATAAAAGTACAATGTATCAGTTACTAATTATTATTTACTTCACCACTTGGTAAGGACAATAATAGAAAACATTAAAAAAGAAAAAATCTAACTAGTGGGAGGTATGAAACTGTTTTTTATTTTTCATCAATTGCTTGATATCAGGTTTGATGGAAGAAAGTTGGAGTCTCATATCAGCTTCGGCGTCCAGTCTATTGCGATATTTTGTTTTCGTGGCTGCGTAGGTAGAGAATCCTGTTTCGCACAAATATGTAGTTGGGAACGGGAGAAGAATATCCAGAGCCATTTGGCCAAGCATTGCATATTCATCTTGGATTCTGCACCAAAAATCATTAAGAGGCGTCGTTTTGAACAATGACTCCATACTTGTGTCTGATGACATTTCTAAAAGAGATTCATATATCTCATTTGATATGTTTTCAGGCTTTTCCAAGTTGGGTAAAAAGGATTATGAATCCAGGAGTTCACTTTAATTTTTGTATTGTGTTCTTCGGGAAAATACTTTTCAAAAGATGCGCGCATCGAACTGAGATATTGGACCAATTCTTCAAACACATTATCTTCAAACATTTCTGAGTCGTTTTCGCTAACAAACTCACTGAGTAACGTAAAACTTTCTATTTCTTTCTTACCAATGCAAATGATCCAAAAATCTAATTTTCTTTTAAAAGCAGTTATTTTATTATAGGCCTGAAACACTGTTGTCTGTTTACCTTGCAACGATAAATTTAATTCGTTAAGTTTTTGAAAGATATCCGCCATAAAAGACAATCGGAACAACCAAGTTTTATCATACAAACGGTCCTTCAAATTAAAAGAAGTATCTGCTGAAAGAAACATTTGTAACTCGGCTCTAAGTTCAAATAGCCTTGTTAAAGTTTTTCCCCGAGACAGCCATCGCACTTCTGTATGGAGCAGCAGTGTTTTATGTTTGCTGCCATAATCTTCACACAATAATGAGAACAATCGGGATTGTAGTGGTCGTGATTTGATAAAATTAATTATTTTTACCGCTTCATCCATAACTAATTTTAGATTAGACGGCATTTGCTTCATCGCAAGTGCTTGTCTATGCAGAATACAATGACTGGAACTACAATTAGGCGCTTTATTTTTCATTCGTGACACTGCTCCTGCTGCTCTGTACAAATGTCAATGCAATTGTTCCAACTGAGATTATGTTCTTCAAAAAATATATTTATTTTATTAAAAATTTCTTCCCCGGTAGTGTTTGTAAGCAGCGATGAACACATAAGCATGTCTTCTTCAAAAGAACTTTTATATGGATATCTCACAATAACCAGCAGGATAGCCAAA
Source organism: Herminia tarsipennalis (assembly GCA_945859575.2). Lineage (NCBI taxonomy): Eukaryota > Metazoa > Arthropoda > Insecta > Lepidoptera > Erebidae > Herminia > Herminia tarsipennalis. Next base: position 11,606,900 of record OX243836.2, on the reverse strand, counting down.
CCAGCGACATCAGTCGACTCGTCCATTTGCAAAGCGAATCGTGTATTTTGTAGACGTGTAACTAGTTCTTGTTTGACGTAGCTTGCCAGATCATGGATTCGTCGTGAAACAGTATCGTTTGATAGCGGAACAGTAGAAAGATGCTTTGCAGATTTTTCATCAAGCATACATTTTGTTATGTCTAATACACATGGTTTTATTAATTTCTCAGCGATAGTGTGCGCTTCACCTGCTTGTGCAATGCGATAGCTAACTAAATATGATGCCTCCGTGGCCTTTTCGTTGGTAGTTTGTGTTACATGCATCATATTTTTTTGACTTTCTAATAACTGATCTTTTTTGCGAACAAAAAATTCTTTATTCTTGTCTTTAGTCTCGGGGTGTACGGTTTCTAAATGTCGACGCAATTTGGCAGGTGCCATGGAACTATTAGGAAGCAGTTTACTACAGAGCATGCAGAGAGGTGAGCCGTTGGAATCAACAAATCCGAAACTGATATAAGATTCATCATACTTCCTTTTTTTCGTCTTTGAAACCGTCGAGCTTGACGTCGTGGCACTCGTGGCATCATCTTCTGGATCGGTGATTGCTAAATTCTCCGCGCGCATTGCTTTTGAACATTCAGCGTCATTAGAAGATGTTGTTGGAACACGTTTAACACCTTTAAGCCAACGTTCCATTCTTCTTTATTTATAATGTTACAAGTCAGGATAGTGGGGTTTAAATAATGCACAATCGTTACTGCGTATAAGAGACTAAATTTAGAACCTACAGGGAAGAAATGTATAAAACTGAGACAACAGAATACAGCAGGCAGTAAAACAATGAACACTATTATAGTTTCTCGCTAGCGAGCTTGTAAGTGGGTAGTAACTTATCGCTCCGAACGCTAATCATCAACTGACGACACCAACGCGCGATCGCCGCTTTTATACTTAGTCCTAGACTCGATCTCAAATATTCTCGAAAATACTCGAGTCGGCACCTTTGATAAACAAAAAGCAAAAATAAAAACAAAAATTTAAAAATAGCGTTGTAAACAATATCGACTTTATCCTTTGAAGTTAGAGACGAAAGTCGCTTGTTGACAACTATAGCGTCTAATTCAGAGGCGGCTTTTATCAAAGAGACTGAGCGCTTACAAGTATACTACCCGCTCGTTTTAAGTTTGCCGCTGGCGATAGGTATGAGTGTATGACGTTCGAAATTTTTTATTTAATTGTAACAATAAAAATTGTGTACGGTAGATATTTGGGTAAAACTATGACACATTATAAGTTTTGTTGTCACGTGGGGGAGGGTACGCGCATTCCACAGACCGGCAAACTTAGAGCGAACGCGTTGTACAAGTATAAAATTGTTGAGACCAAACTTATAAGATATTGTACCAGCTAATGTAACACAAGCTTATACAAATACAAATAAATAAATAAATAACATTCATAGCGTTTTGTCTCCGCGCGGCCGCGGAGTCCGCACAGCCGCGGAGCGACCAGAGAGAGGTGTTTTGATTTTTTTATTTCTAAATTCTTGCGGAACCCCGACAGAGGTATCACGGAACCCTAGGGTTCCGCGGAACACACTTAGAGTATAGCTGCTCTAACAGAAAGACCCATAAATGAATTATGAGTTTTATGTAGCCTATGATATTGACCTACTAATTTGTGCCTATCTCTTTAAACTTTTCTTTAAGGGAAACTCGTGCACCTAGTTTGTATATCGCACGCACTGCGCGTTTTTTAATAATGATTAATAATAACAATTTCGTTTTTTCGTTCGGCCACGGTAAGACACCGTATGGGTTCGTACACGCTATGGGTTAATTTTAAGGATTTGTACCACTGTATCTGGACCACAGATAATATAATACTTGGATAGAGGCCGTGAATAAATGCCGCAAATGAGTCACGATTCAAAGTACCTAGGTAACTATTGTGACATAAAAGATTTATTGGTCAGGAAGATTCCTAAAACGTCTTTCTTTGACACGATTTTGTCGGATAAATCACAACCAAGGTGGAAATTTCACCCAATTTTGTTCAAAGCTCCTAAGAACAAACAACCAAACTTTTAACTTTATTAGGTAACTAGGATCACTAGCTAATATATATCATCACTAGATACAAATAAATCTAGATAGTAATAATAATAATATCTTGGGACAACTCACACAACGCCATCTGATCAAACTAGGCTGGCGTACTACGACAGCCAGTTATTTTTTTCTTATGATAAGATAATGATCAATTGTCTATTAGAGGAGCCAGGGAAATAGTAGGTTCCTAATTGCCTATGGACTAGTACAAATACGTTGCGTCGTAGGTCAACGGGCACCAAGCAAGAAAAAAAAAAGAACGAAAAAATTTTTGTTTTCGGCACAAATGCAAAACAAAAAAATTTGTACATGGATATGTAAAAAGAAAGTACTCAATAACAATTTGACAACATTATATAAAGTTATGAATAGTGTTAATGCCGAAAAATAGGAGCTAGTTTAGCATTATGTCAGGCAAGATGCATGACGTTGGTTTTCAACTAGCCTTTTTATAGGGTTCCGTCGCCAAAATGGCAAAAACGGAAACCTTATACTTAGTTTTGTCATGTCCATCTATGTCTATGTCAGGTGGGTGTATCAGTCTATGTACTGTCTACTCGGGTCTATCTATGTATGTTGATGTTATGTTGTATTTCGATGCCTTAGAACACTTGCTGTTCTCAGAGGCTTTACCCAAGTAATATATCTAAGAACAGCAAGTGTTCTAGGGCATCGAAATACAACATAACGTCTACATAGATAGACCCGGGTAGACAGTACATAGACTGATACACCCACCTACATACGTATGCTTATATGTTTCGAAGTTTATTTTTTCTCACGCCTTATAAATACTTATTACAACATCATTTCTGTTTAGATTCTTATTCGTTGCATTTCACATTATTTTAAATCGACTAAGATCCTCAAGAGGGTAATGGCTCCTAAAAATCAATGACCCACAAGCTCAAATAAGTTCAACGCTGATTGATTTTATACAGCATTTGGGACTCGAAATTTGAATAAATAGATTAAGTAAATATTTTGCAAAATATTATAAAGCTGAAGAGTTTGTTTGTTTGTTTGTTTGAACGTGGAAATCTCAGGAACTACTGGCCCGAATTAAAAAATTCTCACGCTACGACTAATAGGACCGGAGCAGTAATGAAAAACGTTGCAAAAACGGGGGAAATGTACGCATACGAAGTTGTGCGGGACAGCTAGTAAGTAATATGTGCATAACATACATTACCTAAGAATTTTCGGTTCATATCTAAGACTAAACCTTAAACAAAATTACATTAAGAAAAGTTACGACTCATTTCGACCAAACAGATACTGGCGTTAAACTTAAGACACCGATTTTTTTGCGTCTGGGACAAAATACTGTAGGTAGGTTTTTACCTACTATTAAACCTAATATTTTACACTAGGTGTCCCTCGCAACTTCGTCTGCGTAATTTTTTCCAGTTTTTGCAACATTTTTCTTTGCTGCCCCGCTCCTATTGATCGTAGCGTGATATTATATAGCCTATAGCCTTCCTCGATAAATGGGCTATCCAACAAAAAAATATTTTTTCAAATCGGACCAGTAGTTCCTGAGATTAGCGCGTTTAAACAAACAAACAAACTCTTTCGCTTTATAATATTAGTATAGATACTAATTATAAAGCTGAAAAGTTTGTTTGTTTATTTAATTTTGTTTAACCGCGATAATCTCAGGAAGGGGAATTTACAGGTATGAATTAAATATATATATATATATATATATATTAAAAAATATATATATGTGATAAATAAATTTAAAATCTATAATAATAAATTAAAAATTACAATTATATAACTCGAGGTTATTATAAAAAACTACGATATGACATCCGTGCGAAGCCGGGGCAGGCAGCTGGTTAGTTATAAAATCGGTCAAAATAAACAAAATGAGGTAAGTGGCATTTCCCAGAATCTAGGCCCTAAGAATCCGCACTCGCCTCGCGTTATGTATGTACCTACACTACACCCAGCAGCTGCACTTTTTCACTCGACTGCGCGACGCAAAGGAGAGTCACAAATATAATTTATTATTAATTCATAATTCGTTTTAGAAAAGTACTACTACACTAAATACCTATAAGGTGATACGAGTACACAGGTAAGTACGTCTAATTAATAATTCAAAACTATAGAGTTTCTTCGTTAATTTTATGGAGTCTTGACAGCCTTTCTCTAGAGGGCCATAAGATATAGATTGTTATCTTCACTTTAACATTCAATGAGTGCTTCAACATTGACGTCACAAACACTGTGAAAGTTCAATAGCGGCAAACGTTTAATATTCATTGTTTGATTTAGAGACGGAACGTTCATGTTGCTTTTACCAATCCATGGGACTCGAGAGATGCTTCAACAAAATAACTTATAATATAGCAATTGAATTCTCTTTATGTTATTTAAAACAACAAATAAAATTCATATGATAAAATCTCGGCAAGTTGGTAATTACTAGGCAAATAAAATTTACGAACTAATGTCTCAAATAAAGAGCGCAGAGCGGCGACATTCAGATCTTTGCTAAAAAAAAATAAGATTAACTGAGCCCAGAGCCCGCTATATGTCAAAACACATAAGTCCAGTGTCAACATTTTCAACAATCGAATCTGTTGGGAAGCAATTCAAGTACCGCGCGCGTATTTAAAAGGCCTATTTAAACCTGAATGGTATTCGCTACCTAGGTGGAGGTAATATCGCGTAGGTTGCGCTCAGGTATTTAGTATGAAGTTCCGCGGCTAGAGCGGAATAGTTTATAGGTTAGAAGTATTACCCACTCGGTTTTTTCTACCTCAGGGCCCAATAATCCAAGTCGTGTACATGGGCACGGTACCTAGTTCGGCCGGTAGCTCAGCGAGGCAAGCCATGCTCTCTAACTACTCCCAAACTGTTTTTATTGATGTTTTTTGCGATTTTGTATATTAATACTTTTAAAATAAATAATTGTTTTTTTTATTTAAATATAAAAAAATATTATTATGTTACTCTAAAATACAAAGTACGCCACACAAATACCTACATAATATTATTATATGCCTACATCTTATTTTTGAAAGGCCACAGTATGTGTCGTAGCCATCCAGCGTTCCTCTAATATTCCCGTTTCACTCTTACTGGTCATAGCGCGGAGTACCCTAAAATAGCCTAAGTTATACTTTTAACGTTAATAATAAAATAAATATTACCCACTACAGACATACAAAAATTGTTTCTCTTGGTTTCGTCCGCGTGATTTTAAGTTAGCGCTGTAGGTACCAAATTTGAGCAAATTTTGTATGTATTTTTTTATGACTGATATATCAACACACAGTTTACACTCCTGTATGGATTGGGTTGAAATTTGGTACACAGATAGTTGTTATGATGAAGGCAACCGCTACAAAGCCTAAAGCAAATCTTTAAAGCGGTGAAATGGCAAACTTAACGCGGTCGAAGAAGCGGGCACAAGCTAATTATTTAATACTAGCTGTCCCACGCAACTTCGTATGCGTAAATTTTCCCCGTTTTTGAAACATTTCTCGTCGCTTCTCCGCTCCTATTAGTCGTAGCGCGATGTTATTATAGCCTATAGCCTTCCTCGATAAATGGGCTATCCAACCAAAAAATATTTTTTAAATCGGACCAGTATATCCTGAGATTAGCGCGTTTAAGCAAACAAACAAACAAACAAACTCTTCCGCTTTATAATATTAGTATAGATTTAGTGTATGAATTATAAAAAAAACCTGTTTTTTTATGGTTTCCTTAAGTTTTCACTCGATACTTAACTACTCATGAAGGCAATATGAGTGTTACTTACTGCATTTATCAGTACTTTCCTGTACTTACGGCACATATGGTAGATGATTCGACGTAAATTTAGATCTTTTAGATCTTACAACATCGATATGCGCCGTATTTTATAACTTACTGCATTAATGAGTGGAAGCATTTGAGATAAACTAATATGTGCACGCGCCATAAATGCCGTAATTGTCAGTTATAGTGTTCATAACACGGTGCACTTATGAAACACTCTAACAAACCAAATTACGTATGCTGTATAATTATTACTGCGCGTATACTATGTGCAAGATCTAATTAATAAATAAAGAAACATAACATGAATGGCGTAATTGGCACATACTGCACTATTGTTGTCAAAAACGCAGTAAGAGGTACTTTTACAGCAGAAGTTTTATTTTTTTTTGTTTATGTTTCATCAATGGTATCTATTAAATAGATATTTTACAGGAACCCTTTAGAGTAGTAACTAAACATTACCGACCGAAGTGATAAGAACCAAACATGTTTCTTTGCCGTCGCCGTTAAAATATTTTTATACAAAAATAACCCAATGTTTGTGTATCCGCACTATGTTCCACACTTAAAATAAACAATTTAAAAAACAATTTGCTTAAAATTGATTTCTTAGTAATAAAATACAATGTCATTGGACCTTAAATAATTAAATCAATTTAACTGTGTCTTTCCTATATCGTCCCTAAGAACTACTAATTACCTATCAAAATGGTAAATGGGTACACCAGCTTAATAAGATAAGTGTCCCGATACTGAATTAAGTATGTTCATCAGTATAGGGCACTACAATGCTACAGGACAAACAAACATACTGAGCATTCAAGTATAACACTATCGTCGGAGGTTTGAAAACAAATGTAACCTACGTTTACCTACGGTACCTAAATATGTAGCAACATTTTCTTAAGTTAAGGACTTAGAAAATGTTGCTACATCATACCTACATTAACTTCTTATTCTTTTCAGCTTATTTCTGTTAGAAGGTACATAGGCAGGTACCCTTTTATTAATTGTAAGTACCGGCACTAATATTGGCATTAAGACTAAGTCATCGATATGCACGGTCACAAGATGCACGGAGTTTTAAACATAAAATTAATAATGACACTTTATTTTGCCGCCATTTTCGTTACTCCACAACCAACACAAGTCCTAGTTCACAATATTTACAAAAAAAAAATAATATCCAAAAAATATGTGCAAATAAAACAGTCGTCTAAATGGGCGATAAAGTAAAACTGTTAACACACCACTCACGAACCTGTACAAAGAGCAAACAGCAACGAAATCATTCCAGCTTCGCTTCCTGCCAACAAACACCAGACTCACTGAGAGCAAAACCAACTTTCCACACATCGAACAAAACTTTGTTGAACTTTAAACTGACTGGAACGCTCATTTTGAAGCTAAATCTAATTGAAGGACCGGTACCGAGAGCTCCCACATTTTCACTGACCGTTCGTAACAGAGATTGAATTTAAATTTACGTAGCGGTATCGGGGACTATTAAGATTCATAGTGTGACTCGCTGGCCAGCCCATTGATCAAACTTTAGCCTACTCTATCAAACTGACAGGAAAACGTTTCAGCTTAAAATGGTTACGCAAAATTATTTGAAACACCTAATTTACTGGATACTGATCTCTTCAGTCTTTTAAGTACATTATTATAGATAGGTACTAGGTAGATATGCCTGACCTCAAAACTGTAGTGAAATGAAACTCCCAGAAACTTCTCCGTTGGGTAAGCCTCGAAGAAGGCATGTCTGCTGTCGGTACTTAGTTACCTACATCGCTTATAAAATGCATTATCAACCAATCATAGAAATATTATACATGCATTTACCCGTGGTGTTGTCCCTCTGGTTCCTAGATATAGCGGATACCTATGACATGGTGTGCTGTGCAAATCATTCCATCAATCAATTTTTTTTATTGGCATGCCAAATGATAAAAAAAGAACGGTAAAAGTAGTCTTGTATTTGGAAAAACTTGAAATGGCTAAAAACCATTGATGAATCAGTCAGTTACTCAGAACAAAGAAGATCAGTTTGTACCTACCTTTTTATTATGAAAATATATATATTACGGGTCTTAATCGCGTCGCGTGAATAATTTAAGGTAAAATATCTTGCCCTAATCGGGCAAGGGCAATAAACAAGGTATTTTCCCTTAAATTATTCAGTAATATATTGTATATTTTCATAATGTGTACAAATCGCGAAAGTTTATCAACATTTACCTACCTTTTTTATCATTCATTCATCGATTCCTCCGCAATACGTAGTGAAAACGGAAACGGAAACCCGGAAAAGGGTCTGGATAGGAATGATATTGCCTTGACTGGCCTGTTGTTCTAGTGGTTAGTGACCATGACTGCTAAGCCGGAGGTCGGGGTGGGTTCGATTACCACCCAGAATAAAACTTTGTGTGATGAGCACGATGGTTTATTCTGTGTCGGGGTGTAATTTATCTATAATATGTATGTATTTAGAAAAATATTAGTATGTTTATAAGTTGTCTATTTTCCATATAGTCCGGTCAATTTAGACCAAAAAATGAGAGTGAAGTTACATAAAGTCCCAACAAGCTGAATTTCAGTGAAATTGTTCAAATAAACAATGTCTAGAAGTTCCCCATCATTCCCCTGTAAGGAAAAAATTTAACTCAAGGTCAAAGGTCAAAAAAATGAAATACTGTTAGTCTTGAGCGTCACTCTGTAGTGAAAACACGTGTTTATCCAAACCTATATTGTGCTGTATTGAGTTTTATATTAAAAATGTCTGAATATTGTTTTATTTGTGCTAAACTTTCAACTGAAAGTGAAGTTGTTACTGTTGAACGTGGTATGAAGACATTAATTAATGCAAGTATCGAAAGAGCTGATGATTTTTCGGAATATCTCAAAAATCAGAAATCTGTGACAATACATGAAAATGGCCGTAAAAATTATACTCGAAAAGTCTTCTATTGCTGCAGCCACAGATAATATAATACTATACTAGTATGCAGCTAATAAAAGACAACGTGAAGAACAAGCAGCCAGTACATCCACAGCAAGTCCTCCTCGTACTAGATCACGTATCAGTGAATCAGCTTTTTGTTTCAAAGAACTATGCTTATTTTGTGGCGAGAAATTAAATGAAGAGAGTGAAAGAAGAAAATCCTCAGATTTTAGAATCTTCAGATTACACTACCTCATAGGTGGCGTGGAAACGTGTGCATATTATGACGATAACAACTTTTATAACTTTTTGAATCGTTATATCTCAGAAACGGTGGCTCGTAAGAAAAAAAGTATTGATACATTTTTTATAGATAATTTTATGATCTACAATTTTGTCTAAGGTACTTTTATGATAAAACTTACCGTTTTGCTGAAAATCGCGAAAAACTCATTTTTTTTACCTTTAACCTTGAATTATTTTTTTTCCTTACAGGGGAATGATGGGGAACTTCTAGACATTGTTTATAATTATATTTTGAACAACTTCACAGAAATTCAGCTTGTTGGGACTTTATGTAACTTCGAATGTCTAAATTGACCGGACTAATAGTACAAGCTCTGCTTAGTTTGGGATCAGATGACGTTGTGTGAGAAGTCCCAATATTATATTATAATACATACTTAATTACTTATTAGGTCTTTTTCAATACACTATTGTTAGTGAATACACTGTGCAACAGGAGATCAACCTGCAGATTATCTATATTCATCAACAGAAGTCTACTGCTCCTGCGCCATAGTTAGGAGGCGCCGAAAGCGTCCCCCGACCCATAACACACCAGGTTCGCTACTGGGTGCAAATCATGCTACACGATACGGCCTAAATAGTCTAAGAACATCGCGCGATGTACCTACTTAGTCGGCATCGAGTGAGATGATTTGCACCCTTGCCCCCCCCCCCCCTTTCACGCGATGTATAACCAATATTGGAACACCAAAATTTGATCTCGCTCCAACCTAAATCTAGCCTGGGGCCGGCCCTGGTGATGACTGTTACTTATCTATAGGACTTTGAAGGATTTTTAGTACAAACATTTTGAGCTTGGTCCCCTTACTTTCTGATGGCAGATAATCATACCTAAACTGTATAGGTTCTACTATTAAAACAACAATTGATTAGTTTATTAGTTTTGTGTTTTTATCTGTCTATCACAATATGCATTGTTGTGTTATTGGCTTAGATTATTGTAAATGCAAACATCTTAGGCTGGCTGCTTGACAGATCTTTTTTTTTGTAACTATTTTTAGCAAAAGCTGTTGAGTTTCCATATATAAATAAACAATTTGTAAAAATGGCCGTGTGGTACCGGCTTAAGAATAGTACCACCCCATCACTTCCCGTGGGTGTCGTCAAGGCGACTAAGGGATTTACCACCGGAGGGCGGGCAGCAGCGTCCTCTGTGTATTTTAAAGACTTACTGCGATCGCCAACCCGCTCGCCAAGCGTGGCGATTATGGCAATTACCCCCAGGGTACTGGGGAGACCCGTGCCGAGCAGTTGGACATCATATGGGTTGATATGTATGTATGTATGTATGATTAAAAATATAAAAACAAGGACCCGAGCACAAAAATAAAACATTTAACTCCTGCATTTTTACATACCTCACGCAAGGTTGGAAAATCTGGCTTCGCGCATGACCCATAGAGACAAACACAAATCCGTGAACTACATACCCTTGAACAAAAACTTCCACAAACACCATCAGAGACAGCACACACTGCCGAACTGTTATCCAAGAGACGAGAAACGGAAACGGAGCAGGCTAAGATAATGAAATCAGGCAGACTGCGGGTCCGTAGAGGTCATTTATTATTCATTAATTACGTAAGGATGATGAGTTGGCGATTATGACTCCATCCCATCCCCCTACCCTCATGTAAGGGTACATAATTTCTCGTCCCTCCTCTTACGTAAGATTCTATCTCGCTTTTCAGAATATTTTTTCCGTATAATCTCCAAGGATCGTAGTATGTACCCTCGGTGCGCAAGTCCGACTCGCAATTATCCGGTTATTTTCATATGTAGGTATCATTGACGTATAGACCTGGACCGCGCCATCCCTTTCAATCAAAAAGTAAATTACTGCAAAGAGTGAAAGGTAGAAAAAACTCGTGCGACTCTTGTCTCTTTGACAGGTATTGTCCACAAGGTAGCGTTAACTCTTTCGAGGGAATTTATCTCTCTAATATAATGCGATGAATCCTTCAAAAGTATTCCACTTTTGAAGGATTTATCGCATTATGTTTCAGACCTTAGACTTCTTACATGTTTTCCTGTTGGTGCTTAATTTATAAACTAAGAACTATATTTGGTATTTTTCAAAATTTTGTGTTAGTAGGATCAAAGACAAGAGAGATGAGGGCGTCTATTTTAAAGAAAATACCTACTATAATTAGTATTTACAACATTTAACATGGATAAAACCGGTCAAGAGCAGCCGTTATCCATAACTAACTAGTCCGGCCATAAATACTTACTGTTACATAAAAACGTATCTTTTTTCAACTTTTTAATTACTTTGAATTTGAAATGCGTTTATTATTTATAAAAGTTCTTCGATTTCGCGCTATTTCACATATTTTTTCGTGTTCATTATCAAATTACAACATAGATTGGGGTGTTAAAGAAAATAGGATTGCGGTGATCGCCTTGCACAAAGTGGGCATGAAGCCGTCAGTCATGCCCACTTTGTGCAAGGCGATCACCGCACCAGACACTTCAAAAGTTTGGTATCAGCCGTATGTTCGTAAATCGTACTATCAACAGATACAACAACACTTCCTCTGTCGAAGACCATAAAAGATAGGGGTGGCCGCGTGCTGTTAAGTTCTAACAGCACGCGGCCACCCCGATCTTTTATGGTCTTCGACAGAGGAAGTGTTGTTGTACAAAGGCTGTTAATGCTGTTAAAGTCTGAATTCGTCGAAATCCCATTAGGAAGCAAAAAATCTTATCGCGAGAAATAAGATTCCCGCTAGGACTCTGTCGCGTATTATTAAACAAGACCTGAACTGGCTCAACTGACTAGGTATAATTAGGTATACCAAATGTGTGTGAGAGTGTCGCGAAGAGCTGCTTCAGATTTTGAATCGTGACCCATGGGGCGTCCTTATCTCATGGTACGGGGCAAAATTCGTCCGTGGACTCCTCCAATCACTCAGACTCTGCAACCAGGTCTGCTTGAAGAAGTTGTAAGCTCGCTATTTCCCTAAAGAGGGGATCTCATGGCACCACAGATGGCTCAGCCCTCTGCGCTTGACGAAGCGAATAACAACGTGCCTGTGGTAACCTATGGCGAACTTGAAAGGACAGTGCAGCGGCTTCAGTCCAAAAATACCGCTCCAGGACCTGATGGTATACCAGGCTGCGCGTGGGTTCTTGCTCTTAAAGTTCTCGGGCCCCGACTGAGGGCACTCTTCAGCGCATGCTGTGAAAGAGGCCAGTTTCCACGACAGTGGAAGACTGGTAAACTTGTCCTCATCAAGAAGTCCGGACGCCCAGCGGACTCACCGTCTGCTTATCGACCCATTGTGCTCCTCGACGAGGTGGGCAAGCTCTTTGAGCGCATTATTGCAAACCGCCTAGTTGAACATTTGGCAGAAGCTGGCCCGAACCTGACAAATAACCAGTTTAGTTTTCGTAGGGGGCGATCCACGGTAGACGCAATAATGCGTGTTAAGGCTTTGGCGGAAGACGCGATATCACAAGGTGAGGTCATTCTTGCAGTGTCTCTTGATATCGCTAATGCCTTTAACACCCTGTCCTGGAACTGCATCAGAGCGGCGCTGGTACATCATGATGTGCCTCTCTACCTCCGTTGTATTGTCGAAGCTTATTTAACGGACAGGGCGGTTATTTATCCGAGTAGGCAGGGATATTGTCGGCGAGTTATGGCGTGCGGTGTTCCACAGGGATCGGTTTTAGGACCACTCCTGTGGAACATCGGTTACGACTGGGTGCTGCGCGGCGATTTCCCACATGGTACAACAGTTACGTGTTATGCGGACGATACCCTAGTTACGACACACCGTCCGACCGAGGAAAGACACACCGTCAAGCGTGTTTATTGGCCACGGCCGGGGTGGCACAAGTTATTGGTAGGATTCGGCGACTAGGTCTTGAGGTGGCTCTCAACAAGTCCGAGGCACTATGTTTTCACGGCCCTCGAAACAAGCCACCCTCAGGCTCCAGCATAATGGTGGGAGGCACTCGTATCGGCATCGAATCTACGATGAAATATCTTGGCCTCGTTCTCGATAGCAGATGAGATTTTGGACCTCACTTCCGTAGCTTGGCCCCGAAGCTCATAAGTACAGCGACTGCACTATCGAGGTTGCTGCCCAATCTACGAGGGCCCAATAATCAATGCAGAATGCTGTATATAGGGGTCGTGAAGTCTATGGCTCTCTATGGAGCCCCAGTCTGGGCACTAACCCTGAAGGCCCGCAACATCGCCATTCTGCGTAGGCCGCAGAGAGCGTTGGCCATCCTGGTTATACGTGGATACCGCCTTGAGGCAGCAAGCCTTCTTGCAGGAACACCGCCTTGGGATTTGGTAGCGAAAAGTCTTGCGTCACTGTATCAGTGGCGTAAGGAGGCACTGGAACGCGATATACGACCGACGCTTCGAGAGACTAAGGTACAACAATCTCAGCTCTACGATACATTACAGGCGGATTGGGCAACAAGGCTTGAGCACCCAAGCGCAGGGCACGCTACAATAGCGGCAGTAAGACCCATTATGAAGGATTGGCTAAACAGAAGACATGGCTGTCTTACATACCGGCTGACGCAGGTACTCACGGGGCATGGTTGCTTTGGAAAGTACCTGCACCGCATAGGCCGGGAACCAACTTCCGAATGTCACCACTGTGGGAGTTGTAGCGAGGATAGGGCACTGCACACCTTGATGGAATGTCCAGCTTGGGCTGAGCAACGCCACGACCTTGCGGTAGCCATCGGAGTCCAAAGCCTTTCGATAGAAAGTGTAGTAACGTCGATGACACGCAATGAAAGGGAGTGGACATATGTCGATACCTTCTGCCAGCAGGTTATGAGCGCCAAGGAGGAGGCGGAGAGAGAACGAGAGAGAACCAGCTCACATCCGTCCCGTAGTACACGAACGGGGCGTCGAAGAGCACTAAATGATCTTCGGCCCCCATAGGCTCTGACCTGAGGGCGACAAGAAGAGCAACTTGTCGTCCTTAACGAAGTAAGCCCGAGATGGTGTTGCGATGTGTTCCACGCGCACCTTCTGTCACGAAGTGGTAATGAAACCCACATTGTCGTAAAAATTGTCGTTGTAACCAACGACCAAACCTGCCAATGGTGGAGGCACCAATTCCGCAAGGGACACCCTCACCTTTGGCCATAGGCGTTGCGCCGGAACACCGTGTGATTTTTAGTCGGTTCGACTCCGACATACCCCCTCCTGCGTGCCCTCGTAGGAGTGGAATGGATTTTTGCACACGATAAAAAAAAAATGGTGTGAGTGTGTGCGATTAGATTATACTGCGCAAGAGGTCGTGGGTTCGATTCACACACGGGACACCACTTTGTGTCCGTGGTTAATTTGTATGTTTGTAAAGTTCACAGGGCTTGTGTTTTAATTTTTGGTGTTTAGTTCTTACTTTAAATTTTATTTTTATTTAGAAATGTTATTATTAATGCGAATTTTATAATCATAACAAAATACATAAAGTTTTTTTAATAATCAACAAAATACGGAATATCCCTAGACTTTGTTGATGTGTGTATGCCAAAATTCTGCTTCTAGTACCATAATTCATCGATAGATAGATTCGAATATTGAGACTGGGCAGAAAGAACATTCTCCGAGAATGTTCTGAAACATTCCTTTATGTTCTTTAAGGTCCCGAAACATTGGGAATTTAAGAAAACTTAAAATTTTATGGCACGATACTAAAGTACTATAAATATTTTCTTTTAAAATCATGATAAAACTAATTTTACTATGACATTTGATTGAATTTGACTTTTATAAGTTTTAGACATTTTAAATCACACTTCAACAAAAAATATTTTATTTATTTTTGCGATAATTTTGTATTAATTTTAAAAATAGTTCTATTGTACGATTTTTGTAGTAAGGTAAGCTACCTACTTTGTTCATACATAAACCGTTCGCTACTACGTCTCCACCCTCATGTAAAATTGTACCCAGTTACAAGCTGAGTTCTAACCTAACGATTTATGGAATAATTTTGTTCCCAAGCATCAGAGTTGGGCTAATCAACTACACTGAGTAATCGTATTACATATTACAACTGCATGTACATAAATACATGTAGTTATGACTAGAGATGGTAAATTTACGAAAACATTATCTGCGATCTATCCAGATAAATTCTCATAAATTTCCCTTGGAATTAAATTGAATTTGAAAACAAGAATCGGATTTTTGCTAATCAATATCAAAATCATTAATTAAAATAAGTTCTATAAAGAAACAATTAAAATGTAACATTTGCAATGTAACAAATATGTACCTATTATTTAATTTTAAGTTCTCTTAAATTCTGAATGTTCCGGGAACTTATGAGAAATTGAGAATGTTTAAGAACATTCTCGATTCGAGAATGTAGAATGTTCTCTGCGCCCATCACTAATTGAGACCAGCCGTTAGTCATATTGAAGCTTAAGGCGGCCAGAACCCAATAATATTTTAAACTGAAAATAAATTAGGTAGGTAATGAAAAGTGTTCGGCGACAATGTTCCCCGTCACTTAATTGATAGTAGGCTAGTAAGTAAACTTTTGCCACTAGCAATACTGTTCTGTCAACCAAAGAGCATGCTGTCAACGACAAATCAAAGTCAGACAGACCTAAAAAGTCAGAAATGCGCTCACTTGTTCTGTTATAATCTGTTTCTGTTCACGAATTTTATTTCGCCCGGTGAATATTCCTTTAGCAGCCTCGAACTTTGTGCTTCCCACTTCCGAGTTTTTGTGTGCTATCGCAAATATCGTGTATAAATTAAACAATAAGAATAAAACTATTTGGCGTAGCTTGCTATAAGAATTTTATTTATTGTCTCAAAGGACAATTTTCTAAACAAGAAAATGTCTTTACCAATTGAAAATAGTAAAATTTTAGAATTTTTAGAGTTAGTGGGTCGTTTGAAGGTAAATATATAAACAATATTCATTCAATTATTTATACAGATCGCCAACTGAATGTTATTTTATGTATGACACCAATTCTCTAAAATTAATAAATCAAAGACCTTGATATTCCATCTTATAACGTTACTAAGCAAACAAAAAAAAATCAATAGGAATTAAAACCTCAGATTCGGGTTATTCATTGTTAGTCTCATTCATATTATTATCTGAAATGACATAAATATCTACAGAGGTTTCTATTCAGACCCATATGTTTAGATTTTAATCATTATTAAACCATATTGGGCATGTTCATGGTCACAGTGCACTGGCATTATCTCTGAATGGGATGTGGTCTATCATAATATGTTATTATATAAAAGTAATTGTCTTTTGCACATTCATTTTTCAGAGCCTTATTGAGTTTGTTTGCTCATTTATCCTGTGCATTGTTATATTGTAAAAAATAGCGGCTCAGTGGCATTGAAGTATTGAAACATCTAAGAGCCAAAGTCTATTATCATTAAACTTTATTGATTTTTTAAAAATTAATTTTACATGATCTCCTACAAGGAAACACATAAAAAAATCGACAATAAGAAAACATTTTTGAAAATAAAAAGTGTCTAAGTTAACAGATGTGTCAATAATTGGAACAAGAGCACTTTCTTCTCTCTCGCTCTCAGATACTAATGCAGAGTAGTGCAGTTAAAGCGGCGGTAGCCTAATGGCTAAGGCATTGGTCTTGCAATTGTGAGGTTTCGGGACCGATGTGAACCCACTCCTAACACAAGCCTTTGAGCTTAGCTGGAGGGGTTAACAAGATTGCTAGTAATGTGGGACTGAATCTCACATTGCTAGTTATCTTTATTATAAAAAAAAAAAAAAATAGGCTAAGTCCAATTGAGCAGTTAGATTGGATCAAATATGTGATGTTGATAGTATTATTATTGGAGACATATATATATATATATATAGATACCTTCAGGGAGAACTCTGGGTTAGCTGAAGTGACAGAGAAGTACACACACAATGGCTCTCTCCGGAGGTTAAGTAATGTACAGTATTCTTGTTCCCTTAGGTAAAACTGGGTAGTTTTACCTAAGGGAACAAGAACTGGGTAGTTTTACCTAAGGGAACAAGAATACTGTACATTACTTAACCTCTGGAGAGAGCCATTGTGTGTGTCAAAAGTACTTATTTAGCAACAATTTGTTTTTCAGCATGTGAAGAGAACTGGATGGGTTATTTGTGATATAAATGAATGTGAGACTATTGCTGGCCACATGTACCGAATGGGACTTATGACCTTCTTGCTGACTGAAGAGAATAACCCTACAAAACTTGATAGATTTAGATGTCTTCAAATTGGTATGTTATAAATATTCTCTTTGTACCTACTTAGTCATTAATCATACTATACTAAAGCTGAAATGGATGTGAAATCTTTATTAAAAGATGCTTAGCAACCATACTAAGCAGCTACAAGTATAATGTATGAAAATTGTTACACCAGCTCCACACATTGCTGTCATCATTGGATGAGTGGTGTTGGGGCCAATGTGTGAAGCCAGTGTTAAAGATTAAAGATTTTGCCATTGTTAGTTATCTTTTAAAAAAAACTGATGAGTTTATTTGTTTGAGTGCGATAATCTCAGGAACTACTGGTTCAAATTGAATTTTTTTTTACTGTTGGATAACCCATTAATGGAGGAAGGCTATAGACTATATAACATTACGCTATGACCAATAGGAGAGGAGCAGCAATTGAAAATGTTGCAAAAATTAAAAATGTTGGGAAAATTGAATACAAAGTTCCGCGAGTAAGCTATTGGTACTAATAATATAAATAATAATATAAGCTCATTTATTCCAACAAATAAACACATGACAAATACATTTTTTTTTTATTAGGTATTATTTTTGTATGGTTTACTGTTTGGACCCCATCTGGGTAAAAGCCTCCTCCATCTTCTTCCATTGTTGTCTGTCTTGTGCAGTATCCATCCTGCTCTTACCAGCCAATGAACTAATATCATCCACCCATTATTTCGTTTTCATAGTACTATAAAATGTTAAATTAGTGGTTTAACATACAGTTTACTTAGGGAAAATATGAAATTTATTTATTTACTATACACTAGTAATCAATTTATTATCTAGAACATTCATAACAATGGTACATTATAATTTCCATATCAACAAAATTTTAAACAAACATGGTATTTTGCAATAAGTAGGTATCAAGTTAACCAATATCCATATAAGCCAAAATCAATACAATCAAATTTTGTTGGAACTATTTTAAACCCTTATTTAAATAAAATTCCAGCTCTTGTCCATGATCTGGCGGAGTGCATAGTTGGGGATCTCACCCCTCACTGTGGTGTATCTCCTGAAGAGAAGCATCGCCAAGAAGATGAGGCCATGCAGAAAATAGCAGAGCTCACTGGAATAGCTGGTGACAGAATGTATGAATTATACAAAGTGAGTATGCCATTAAAATCTTTGTAAAATATAATATTCTAAAGTGAGCACTAAGAAAAGGTTTTTGGCAACTTCCCCTAAGGCAATAAAATAGGGTACTTATTTATTTATTTTATCCAACTTATACTAACAGACAATCCAACCATACAAGTTATAAGATAAGTACATGACATATTATATAATATAAATCAATGAAATTATACAATAATATCAGTTTTTTTTTTTATAACTTTTTAGATACATTTATTCTACTCTAATGGTACTAGGAGTGGCAATAGACTCCAAGTACTGACAAGCTGCAGTCAGAATCTTATGAAATTTTGTTTATAAATCTGATGGAAAGTTACAGATGTTCGCTTAGGTATAAACTGGCATATATCCCTTAGGAGCCCTGGATTTTGTTTCAAACTCTTTAATATTTAAGTCTCATTTTACGCCTCTGTCGCAAGAGGTTGTGGGTTCGATTCCCACACACTACTTTGAGTGATCCACAAATGGTAGTTCCGAGTCTGGGTGTACTTTGTGTCTGTGACTTGTATGTTTGTAAAGTCCCCTGCGATACAGCGCATGTACCCTACTGCGTGAGTTGTCCTTCAAAAGACAAAAATAGATTAAATTAAAATAGAGTATAGAATCTATACTCTAGACATATAGATGCTGTTTAAGGATCCAAGTCCACACACACACAGTCGGTAATATAATGAGTAGGATTCGAGCCAGAGATTATGGCTTTGGCCTCACGATTGCAAGACCAATGCCATAACCTTTAGGCTACCGCTTCATCAGTTATTAATTTGTTATTGAACAATATCTTCAACATGAAAGTAAATGCAAACAATAGATATATTTTATGCATTATTATTTTATTGAAGCAATTAAATTCTGCTATGCTTAATCTAGCTGTTCCCCATAAGTTTACCCATATGAGAACCCAGGATTATTTGGGGGAGGAGGTAATCTACATGGAAATAGCTAATTAAAACATTTTTGGTCCAATTACCGTTTAATTTATTTATTTAAAACTTTATGCACAAAGTTGTACAAAGGTGAACTTAATGCTAAAAGCATTCTCTGCCAGTCTACCTTGGGGTGATGTAGAAATGGAATGTGTAGGTGCAGTAACCTAATTGTTATTGAAAGACTTTATATTAATCTTACATAATCTAATCTGCCTGTTCTGTCCAAATAATTATCAGTAATGTCAACATCCAGTGTCATTTAAAAAAACATACATAAACATTTAAGTATTAACTCATCATTATCAGAGTTTATCATCAATTTTTTCTACTATTACAGGAATATGAATATCAGACGTCACCCGAGGCTAAGTTTGCTAAAGACCTAGATCGCTATGATATGATACTACAAGCTTTCGAATATGAAAAGCGTGAGAATGCACCAAAGAAGCTACAAGAATTCTTCACAGCAACTGAGGGGAAGTTTGATCACCCATTCATTAAAGACTTAGTTACAGAATTGAACAGACAAAGAGAAGAATTTGAAAAGAAAAGCCTTTTGAATGGTCATGTAGTACAATAATTAATATCAACTAGCTAATTTTTCTGATCACTTACAGATTCTTTTCACAAATCACCGAGAGTACAGACGCTTCTTCTTTATATTTATTTTGCTAGAGTAACGGACATTTCGGAGAGAACTCGGAACACTTTCGAAACGATGTAGTCCGAGATTTCAAGTTCGTGAACAGGCGCGGATCCAGGGTTATGTTCGGGGGGGGGGGGGGGGGCAAGTCAAAGTCGCGCGACTTGCGGGGTCGCATTTAATCAACGCCTAAATGCAAGTGTGAGGGTTTTGTTCATAATCTACTACTACTAATAACTGCCTATCAACACGGACCAGGAGGCCCAATTCACGTATTTAAAGCCACTGCTTTAAATACGTGAAGGGGTAATAAGGACTTGCAACTGCGCTCAGTTGCAGTTAAGTTTCAATTGTGTGTGTGAAGTGTTCATTTTTGTATTCTTGTAATGCCTCTATTGCGCTCTCGAGACGCATACTTGACGCAAGCGTATTTGAGATTGAACCCAAAGTTACAAGAATACGAAAATGGTCGTTTTAATCGAAACTTAACTGCAACTGCACTGCTTTAAATACGTGATTTGACCCCCAAATATATAGCAAAGACTTAAAAACTCATGCGTCTGGTCTATGGTCAATTGCCCCTGTAACTGTGATCCGCGCCTGTCCTTGAATGACTCCCATGCATGTGTGCATTGCTCGAGCAAACTAAATATGAACCGTCTGTACTGTCAGTGTATTGTGCTTTTATGGCCAAGTTATAGTATTATTATCTACCTAGTCTAGCTTGGCTAGATAATATTAGATATGTTATAGCTGAATATAATTTCAAACGCATAATTTTACAGTACCTACATGAAAGTGATTACCTTACAACTAAGTTAGTTTTAAAATGATTTTATTTTATTTTGTGAATGTTTTAAGTGCAATCTCATATGTCTTAATAGTATAAAGGAGTTTTATATTGTTTTATATTGCTGTGAACTAAGTTTACGTGGTATCATAATATTGCATATTCAGGGATCGTTACGAGTCGCGACAATACGCTGGCGGAATAATCGCTAGTTCGTGGAGACTACCCAACGATAGGAAAGCAGAATCGTCGCGATTCTCTCGCCCGTGGAGACGGTCCCTTATATTTCTTTGTATACAGATACTTACTGTTTGTTATCATATATTTTTTATTTTGTTAATTTTGTTCGTAATTAACTTCATCACTTAGCAGTTGTCATATTTGTAGTAAATTAACCAAAAAAATCTTTTCATTACCAGTGACATGCACATTTCCGACCGTATATTTCTGGCGGTAGATTGAAAACAAGCTAATAGCTACTTAAACGGCTATTACACTACCCTTAATTGAGGTGGCCTTGATATAAGGAATTGAAGTGAAAGCGCAGGACACACCATCTAGCCAGCGAGCTGGCGAGCGAAGCGAAGCTTGGAAAAGCTATACAAACTAGGCGGAGCCTTGGCGAACTAAACTATGTTGGTTCACATCACACCGAAAACTATGGGCGTTCGAGCTAGCGGGCATATTCACCTCTTTTCGTACTTTGATTCATACCGCGACGTACACAACTAAGTTATGCTAACGAGGTGGAGGAATAGGTTTGTGGGGATCGTCGGGTATTTCGTTCGCTTCGCTGACGTAGCTTATCTCTGTACGGTGGAAGTGGAATCCGTTTACAATGACATCGAAGGGAATTGACAAACACGTCACACTAAGCGGACGTAGTAAAAAGCATTTTTGTGAAAAAAAAAACAACCTTCGTTTTTTTAAATATTTTCAAACATTTAACGTTTTTTACTTAATGAATCTGTATTTTTTATTTACTTACGATAATTACTAAAAACAAGCCACGTGCCGAACGTCGTCGGGAATCAACGGACATTCAATCATGTCGGTCACTAAAAACGGACAAAATTAATTGAAAATGGGTCACATTAAGCGACATGTAGGTACATCTAACTGTAAGCGAAGTCATTATATCCGATTTTGTTACAAAGAATTTTATATGAAACCAATTCGTGTAATAACGTCATATCAGGCGGTTGGTTAATATAGGCGGGGTCATAATAAACGGATTCTACTGTAGTTCGTGGTGTGAATCAAGATATAAGAAGAGGTGAAACTGCCGGTGTGGCCTGGTTGTTTTGCTTGCTGTTTGTGTCATTTTTTAAGGGTGTGTAAAAGAGGACACAAACGACCTTTCTAAAAGAGGATCATTTGATTTTTGTAATTGGTATTAGTTCTACATTGAACTAATTTCCCTTTCATTCAACTTGTCACTTTCGTGTAATATGAATTAATCATAAATGAATGACTTTTTTTTTACGCACAACTGTAATGATTTAAGTACCTTAATATTTATTTACACTGCACATGTTTGAATATGGGTTTAACACATAAAAATGTACACTGTTTAATCATTTAAATTTCCCAAAGAGAAAGACTATGTAGAGTGATAGCTGAGAAGTAGCTACTTACAGTACTTATCATAATTTTAAGCTGCACCTTCATTTTGTTTACCTCAAAAAATACCCATATGTATTAAGTGCAATTAACTTACTTTATTGTGCAATCTTGTACCGTAATTCAAGCAAATACACACGTTTTATATTATTATGTCTTTCATTAACGTAAGAAACTATTCAACAGAGGAAATGGCCAGGAGGCCTACTGTAATCACTCGTTCCAGAAAATCACTCGTGAGTTCGGACTTCTTGTGCTTATACAAAAATTAATTAGAACAGTCCCCGTAAACATATGAAATCTAAGTAAACTAAAATTCATGAATTTAGTTATAAGGAGTGTAGGCCTACAGAGCACTTGGTCCAACACTAACCCTTGTGGTACCTACGTATAGAGGTCTGTGTGGCGGATCCAGGATTGTCTTTTGGGGGGGGGGGGCTTGAACCAGATAAGGGTGTTGCTGCACCACTGACACGAATCAAATGCGTGAATGATTTTGGGAGGGGCTCGAGCCCCCTAGATCCGCCACTGAAGGCTGATATCGGCGACCGAGATCTGTCAGGAGTAGGGATGCGCCCCGATCCGATCTCTCACAGGATCGGATCGCGAGCATACGATACCAGTGTCTTGGTCTTTTTTCAAAACAGGTGAAAGGTACAAAGGGAAAGTTTGCGGGCAGCAGGATTCCCGACACCATAGACTTAGGATATATATATTTCCTAAGTCTTTGCCCGACACGATTCCAGTGTTGCGTCATCGTTCGCGCGGTAGGTAAATGCACTTACGAGGAGGCCTATTGTGTTTTGGCAACCAAACGTAAGTATTTTTGGCGAATTTATTTATGATACTACATAAATAATATAGTATTTCAAAATTAATTTACGTAATCTTCGCATTTGTGACAGCCTTCCTTCCTAAAAGGGATGGTGAGGACGGCTGTAACGATTTTATAGGGATGGTTGTAACAGTTTATAATATTATTATTGCAAATGCCTTGATAACGTCAGACTTAGCTACATAATGTTGTATAAAACTGAAAAGTGAAAGCGACTTATTGTTGTACAAAAACGCTTATGATGAATGGCTTATTTAAGACGAGCTACAGAATAATTTCTCTGGCGGCGTTAACTCTGTCTCACTCATAAAATACAAAAGAAATGATGCAACTGAAAAGGCGGCCACTTTTTTTAAAATGTCATGCTAGGCTTGCACCTGATGATAAAACCCCGGTCTCCATCGCTGTCATATTCAATGAGAATCCATCTCCAATCAGCGTATTACGTCCAACTTAGCCCGAAATAAATTGAAAAATAGGGATTGACTTAAAGCGAAAATGAGATTTGTTTAGTAGGTCTAAGTATAAAACTGCTAGTACAGATTTATTGAACGTAAACGCCCAACGTACATCTGTTAGAAACGTCACCACACTATCCAATGTGCTTCTACCTTTCCTAAATCCAAACTGGGTTTCTGGTAGTATTCCGCGATTTTTAATTATCCATTCTAGACGGTTTTTAACTAAATTCTAAGCAACTTTTGCAATTACGGGAGAAAAGGCTGTTGGTCTGGTGTGGTTGGTAGGTATTAAAATTTGCGATTTCCAAGAATATAGAATATTTCCTGTTGTCATTACTTTATTAATTAAATCTAAATAATATACAATTGAAGATTGGCTAAGATTAGCAAAAACTTAATATGGAACATCATCTTCACCAGGAGCGGAGTCTTTAACTGTGGAAAGAATGCCCTGTAGTTCCTGCATAGTGAAGGGTGAGTTAAGACTATTTTGGTTTTGGGAGATTGAAGAAGGAACATTAATATGGATAAGATCTTGTTCAGGAACGACAGGTGGAGCTAAACGAATAAGGAATGACTTACTTAAATTTGGAGGTATGACTGAACTGTGAGAATCACTAATGCCATTTCTAAATCGTCTTATATTTTGCCACACTATAGAAGGTTTTCCCTGAGGCGAGATTGAAAGGCAAAATTGTTTCCATCCTTCACTTTTTTTCCTTCAATAATTTTCTAGCTTTACCTTGCCTCAGAAACGATTATAAAATTCTCCTCAGACATAATATAAAGGGTCTTTCAACAAAGACGGGTCGATGTTAAAATTGAATAAAACTAGATGTGTGTGAGATATTAACGAAATTTATTTTTTATTTGAAAGGCCCGTTTATGCCATTATGCATGAAATATGACATCGTTCAAATGTCCGCCGCGGCTTCGCATGGTGGCACAAATCCGAGAGGTCCAATTTTTAATGACTCTGCTGCATAGATCCGGCTGAATCTGAGCGATGGCCTGCGTTATGTTGGCTTTCAGGGCAACGGTCGAATGTGGTTTATTGGCATAGACCTGCGACTTCAGAAAACCCCACAAGAAAAAGTCTAGCGGAGTCAAATCACACGATCTTGGTGGCCAATTCACGTCACCTCTGCGAGAGATAACCCTACCCGCAAACCGTTCATGCAGAATGTCGATTGTGTCGTTCGCTGTGTGGCAAGTAGCGCCATCTTGCTGGAACCACATGTCATTCACGTCCATATTGTTCAATTTAAGCCAAAAGAAATTGTTTATCATTGATCTGTAGCGCTCACCGTTGACGGTGCTGGCCTCGCCAACTTCGTTTTCGAAGAAGTACGGACCAATGACGCCGCCAGACCAAAATCCGCACCAAACAGTTACTTTTTGTGGATGCATTGCTATCTGGTGAACCTCATGTGGGTTGTGGTCATCCCATATACGGCAATTTTGCTTATAACAAAACCATTTATCCAAAAATGTGCCTCGTCGCTAAAGATTATTTTTTGGCCAAAATCGGGGTCCTCTTCCAAGCGTTCCGACGCCCATTCAGCGAACACACGGCGTTGTCTATGGTCATTAACTTTGAGCTCCTGGGTCAGTTGGATCTTGTATGGATGCAGACCCAAGTCCCGACGCAAAATTCTCCAAGTTGAAGTCTGCGAAAGGCCGAGTTCTTGTGCACGGCGAGAAATCGACTGCTTCGGAGTCTCCTGAACACTCTCACGTACAGCGGCGATGTTCTCGGCCGATCTGGCGTTCCTTTGACGTAAAGGTGTTGGTTGGTTGTTTACCGAACCGGTCGTCTCGAATTTAGTCACCAATCGTTGGAGAGTAGACTTTGAAGGGCCACCGCGTCTGCCGTAAAATGGGCGCAATGCGCGCAACGTTTTCACTAACGAACACTCATTTTGATAATAAAGTTTTATCATTTGCACATGCTGCTCAACCGTGTAACTTGCCATGGTGATTTGGCATCAGTGACTGAATAAGAAAAAACAGATTTGACAGATGCCGCCAAATCAAAATGGCCGCCACAGATTATTAATATCGACCCGCTCTATTTGAAAGACCCTTTAGTTTCTCAGCTTTTTTTTCTTTGTCGAACTACTTCAGTGCATTCTCTATCCCACCAAGGTGGAGAAGGTATAAAGCCAGTACCCGAGTTTTTTAAGGGGAATGTTTCATTTGCTGCTTCTATAAGTGCATTTGTATATTCATTACTATAGTCAGCGATTCCGAACAACGTACATAATAAGTTGGAGATTTTAAATTCTGCAATGGCTTTGAATTTATACCATAACGTTTTATCTTTCAGTTTATACTTTATGCGAGGTTTTTGAATAGGACCACGTAATTTATAAGAATCAATAATAAGAAATGATAAAATAATTGGAAAGTGATCACTTCCATAAGGATAGAGTATGCCATGTTATAGATGAAGCTAATTTTCAGGTAGGTACACAATGACAAGTCTGTAGCACTAATATTCTCATTTGGACCTGTGCGTCTAGTATTTTCAAAGCAGCTACTGATATCTTGTTACAAAATAGATGCATAGTACAAATGCTTCGGAAAGCAAATTAATCGGTTGAATGCTCCATCTTCAGTAGGTAGTTCAAAGCCATATAAAATTAATAGCTTCATTCCAAATATTACTACTTTAAGTAGCATATTTACCCCAAAACTGTACAAGTTAAGGGGCGTCTAAACGGGCATTTTTTACAGCAAATTGTGGCAGCACTATTGCTCGGCCAATAATGGCAATATGTCTACAATTGTAGGTATGGCGCGTGATCCAGTCTCATAAACGGGCTATGAAAAATGTTGCAAAAACGGGGAAAATTTACGCAGACGAAGTTGCGCGGCTCAGCTAGTCATAGATATTACAGGTCTTCACGCAGCAGTCCTTTAACATGGTGTATAATATATTAGTGGCAGCACCTTATCCACCCACCCCCATATTTATTGTACATATGTACCTATATATCATAACAAAACATACATGCATTGTAAAAATTGACAATTAAAAAAAATGGCCGCGAGTTTTTATTGCCTTATTCCGTATTTACTAACTTGGCATTAGATTTATTATTATAATGTACCTACATCATGTCCGTGTGTATATCACGTATATACACACGGACATGATGTACAATATTATATCATGTACAATAAAATATAATATCAATGTATATCATCCGTCATGACATGACGTACCTATCACAAGTGTTGTTAGTGCTGCCTTTACTGGCCGGGGGTAGTGAAACACCAAGAGCACCCGCAGACTCTCAACTCTGTATTGCCCTCACGTATTGCCTTAACCAGCCGACCAGAGGGAGGTCGCCAGAGTTTGTATGCTCGGGGTGGATGTGTCATTTTCAAGAGCATAACTACAGGGAAACGGGTTTCCCTGTAGTTACCATACCTACTACACGGAAACACATACTACAGGGAAACCCTTGTTTCCCTGTAGTTCGTTTTGTAGTTGCGGTGCGCCGACGGAATTACCATCCTTCTCGTGATGGTAAAACCGTCGCCGCACCGCTCGACACTCCAAGCTGCTCGCGCCCATATTGCTCCTTGTCGCCTATAGGCCTGTGGCGGCAAGAGGGGGTCCATCTAGTGAGTGGCGAGCAACCTCCTGCCCATAGTCCGTGTCCGTGCATATCCCGACTGCGGAGTAGGGATAAGAGTTTGATGCGTATGTATGTAGGTATGTATGTATCCTTCCAATTTTCCTATGTCCGCTCACAACTCCTCAACGGCCTAACCGATTTTAATAAATAATACGTCATTATATTTATTTCGACGTCGTAAGTGTCACTGAGTAAGTACCTACATATAATTCCTAAAAAATCATAATGGCAGATTTCATGAGCTTTATTGTGCGTTGTAATTTTCATAATTTATGCGGTCTGAAAAAAAAGTGTTTTGAAAACCCGCTAGTAGGGAACAAAATTAAGGCAAAAGTAAAACAATAGGAGTGACAAATCATTAAAAAACATTATAAAAAAAAATATTAGTTTTTAATAAAAAAAAATGAGTTGCAGGGTACTTAGGTACCTAGGTGCCATAGTTCTGCACGATTTTTTAATAGCTATACCTAAGTTTGATCTTACAGCATGTATTTGACTGCAGTTATTTATATGCTCTTTGGTCTACTGAGTCATTAATACCAAATTAATGACTCAGTAGACCAAAGAGCATAAATACAGTAGACTACTTTGTGTGGTGGAAATTTGTTCCAAACCCCATACACATTTTTGGTCATTCTTTTGTATCAGTCTAGGTACTGACTGATACAAAAAAATGAAAGAATATCGGAAAATTCAGAATTAGTAAAATCAATAAAGGACTCTTATCGAATATAAATTAGATAGAACATGTAAAATTTCACTTGTGGAAAATTTAGAATTAGGACTTATGGCACCTGTCCCAACAACGACGTTATGCGTATGTACCTACGTTTCTCTAGCGATTTTATCGCAAAAGAAACGTAGGTACAATAAATGTACAACATTGTAGATCCCATCCGTGTAAAACTGACTACTAAACAGAGGTGATAGAGCAAGTACTCGCCGGCAGTGGGAATGGTCAGCAATCAAATATTATCTGTATCTCATTTGTTTAAACGATAAATCGCTACCTACTCGCTTTTTTCGCAGTTGGTGGGACAGGTCCCTATCGCCGACAGGGAAAAAATATCTTAATTTGTCCTATGACGTCATGTTACAAAAAGGAACTACCGTCTCTAAAACTTGAAATTGGCAGATGCACAGAATGTGCGAGCCATAGTCCTATGTAAAATGGACAAATGGAGCACAAGAGAAACAAAAAAAAACTAGTCTCCCACTGCGCCCTAATGAGCCTTCACCGGCTTGCCTGCCTACATCGGCGGACGGATGCTGTCCGCCTTTAGAGAGCACTGTAGTCTTTGTGACTCACTAGGAAGGTGTTCTTTCAAAAGAACATCAATACCACACAAGTAGTAAAATCAGTCTTTCTTGATAAAACCTTGATACAAGTACATACTTCATGCTGAAATAATTTACAAAAAAATTAGTGCCTACCTATACATTGGTATACTATTTCATAATAAAGTTTAAACATGGTTTTGAGTTAGTACATTTATGGCTGTTTATGCAAATTTCAAGGTCATAATGGATGATAGTGCAGTCACTGTACCATCAAATAATTTAACACCTTGTATTTTTTAAAATTTTATTGTACAAAAATGGGTAGTTGAGTAAACATACAAACCTATTCAGTCAAAATTAACATTAAGATTTGCATAAATGCAGAATTATCTTGTGACCCAATCCATTGCTTATAAGTTAACTGTTTCACCTCTGAAATTCTCTTAGATCATATTTTCTGGAATCCTCAATAATGTTCAACAAGATAACAATAGTAATTTGTATGGGTTTATAATTAAATTAGGCTCTGTTTAAACAAAGATTTTAATGTTAATCTATTTATAGGGTTGCTTATATCACATCAACAGTTTCCGCTCTCCCTGGGACAGCTCAAAAGTGTTATGTGATGATACCATAATATGGAACAGTCAAGATTCCTATCATTTTAATTTGCGGTTTGCTTTTGGTTAATATTTATATTCGCTGCTGCTTGTTCTTCTTTTTTTCGTTGCTTTTCTCTCATTAGTTCAGCATCCCTAAAACAAACAAAAACGTTACTATCTTACTCTGAACGACACAAACAAGATAATGAAATTAACGAGTCAGATACACTATAGTGCGACTGCAACCACTGTACCATGCATTAGGAAGATGTGGCAAAGCACAGAGTGGTACAGTGGTGCAGTTAAACTAAGTAGCTTTATTATTAAAATAATTTTAGCTGATCAAAAAGAACAATACTGTTTACTTCTTCAATGACCTCATTCTTGATAATAATTTCCTTATAAGCCATTTTAGGCATAGTAAATAATTGCCAATCAATGAGACAAGCTCTGCTTTTGAGTGCCAATTTGAGGTCACATGACTTGTCATAGATGAGAGCGACTGTGGACAATAAATATCTAAAATCTGAGTCAAACTGGATAGAACAACAAAATACTACATTCAATTTATTTATTACCATGTCTGCAAATCATACTTACCCTTACATGGTAGGTCTAAACCTTTTATAGCATAGAATACAATATAAATACCTATGTTTCCTTTCCTGTAAGGACATACCAGTCTTTTCATTGGCATTCCTTTTTTTTTGCTGCTCCTGCTGTTTTTTTTGGTTCTTGGCCCGAGCCAAATCTCTCTGGTTACCGCCTGTAACAATATTACCAAGTTTATGATTATGTAGGTGTATACATGAACGTGTGTGTAACTATAAAAACTGTATCATTTAAATTATACGGTATGTAAACAAGCTAACCATATAACAACACGCGATTCGTCATCAAAAAGCGACATAAGACCACCGCCAAAGCGGATAGAATCAATTTTCATAATAAAGCGTCACATTTGACTCGTGTCATGGACACGGATCACGCTGCTATCTAGAACATTCTATGGAATACGATCCTTCCTGGACTATAATTGTTTGTTTTGATTGTACAGTACACAAAGTAGAAACGATAATTAAATAATAAACATATAACCTTAGTGTAAAGAGTACTTACGGGTCATTTCGTATAATTATTATCTCAATGCCAGCAAGGATGGACCTGTGCAGAGTCGCAATTACCTAATTTGCAATAGGTTCACCGTAAAGGAAGACCGGACGATACGCTAGTCCGGCCGAAACCTAGGACAACGCACCGCCCTCTCTTCTTACCAATACAAAAGAAACTTTGAAAACAACTAAAAGATAACGCTGGCTTCTAACAAAAAGCCTAGCCAGCTGTCCACACAACCACAAACAAAATGTCAATGAAGCTAAACAAAACGAACGAATGGGAAGAATGAATGAATAATTTTATACAAGATATAGACAAGTCTAGGTTTTTTGGTTTGACTATTACCATTGACGTATAGACCTGGACCGCGCCATCCCTTTCAAATAAAAAGTATTCATTGACTTCAGTCATTAATTATTACTTTGCGATGTTTTTTCTCTCTTTCACGCTTTGCAAAGCGTGAAAGAGAAAAAAAAGCGGCCCTCTGTCTCTTTGACAGATAATGTACACAACTCAGAACAAAGAACTTAGCGTGCCCATCAATGTTTTTCTCACTTCCAAATTTGGTGTGGCCAGAAAAAATAATTATCTGCTAGTTAGGGTAATTTAGTCATGATCAATTGGGTCAAATAAGAGACATCAATGATTTCAGCGTGCCGAAGGGCTGCCTTCGGCACGCTGTTACCACTCACTGTTATTTAACGACGATTTTTATTTTTCCAACTTACAGCAACTTAGAAGAAAAAACGAAAAATTTGTGAAAATTACATTATTTTCAAGGTTTATTTGTTTTATGAATTTCATAATTTTAATAATAACACTATTTTTTCTTTCTCTGTTATAAGGGAACCTAAAAGGAAAAACAGGTTTAATAACAGTGATTGCCAAATATTTAAACTATAACACAGTTTATGAAGTGCATGTGTTTACTGTTTATTCTTGGATAAAAGTTCCCGTGATCGGTTCATTCATGTGCATTTAGGCTCAAAAAATTCCAATGAGTGAGACCTCCTAATTTCCCATTACAGATACAAGAACAAAGAAAAAAATTGACAATTAATTATCTATAAATAATGTAATCCTCAATATTAGGTAGGTATAGTAGTATAGTAGTAAAGCTTTTTATCCTTCTTGAATGAAATCAATATTAGATATTTAATCAAATTGAAATTCATGCTGACGCTCAATAAAACAATAGAGATTATGATTGGAGAAAATTGAACCCGAAAAGTTGGCATCACTACAATGAATACTGCCCAATTTCATTGGGCCAAACAGTATTCATTGTAGTGAAAGAAACAACCGGCTACAATGATGAGGAAGTTTTAATCCTTTTCTTCTTCATTGAAAACGTTATTTAACTATAATGTCTATCTTCTTGATGTCCCTGCTATCTTCCAACCTATTTTCTGCTGGAGTGACGTTACTCCAGCTGAATCTATTTTTCTTGAATAACTCAAAAACGATTGGATGCACAAATTTAAAAAGTTACGCACATTTCAGCGTCATGTTGCACTGAAAATCTGAATCATTCATAGAAAGGAGACAACCTTGGGGTAACGCACACAAACAGCCTCCTTCCGCGATTGCTACACCGTAGAGCTGGAGTTCAAAGCGGTCTGCAGGCATGACGACCGACTTCATGCAACCATCTCCTGATAGTTTGGTTACTTACTAACAGCTTGTGGTCTGACTTGAGCCTCTATACTATTTGCATCGCCGTAATGTTGGGTTGCCCCCTCACAGTGTTTTGTAGGTATCGGTCTTGCCGAGTGGTGGTAACACGATTTCTCCCATTGTGCCGCTCTGCTACACTCCCGGTTACACGTTAACGTGACGACAACTTTTTTTTTATACATGCCAAATCATCAAATGACTTCTCCCGCTGTGGGCATAAACGGGAGGGCGTGTCAGACTCTTACTGACTAAAACCCATCTGTGTTACTTCTTTCGCCCTGGTGTTCCGGGAGTATGGTAACTTTTTCAAACGATCTCGCACTCCCGGTGGGCGCCGGCCCAATGGGACCCCGTCAGTTCCTGACAACTCTAGGAAGCGCGCGTGAAACGCTAGCGCGCCGTCGATCCGGGCCTGGTTCTAAGCTTGACGGCAAGCTACCTACTGCTCGTCTTCCGCAGGTGCGCACATCCTGTCCGGTACGTCATCCCTGACACCCGTTGCCCAGGGCATATCGCGCGGCGGCCGGGGAATGAGGACTGTCACGTGACCACAACCTGGAAATCACGTTTTGGCTGGTGCTCAGGGCGTCAGCAACCACGCATTAGGCAGCACCGGCTTCTAACTTGCCCACCGCTTTCAACATTTCTGCATTACTTAAATCACGATGTTGCATCATATTAAAACGTCCTTGTTGGGGTTTTATCCCAACAGTGATTGTTCGTTAGTGACAAGCCGAAGCTCGTAAAATGTTTGTTTGTTAAAATGAGTAGACGAGTAACACGGTAAACAGGTTTATTGCTACTAAATTATTATTGTTTAATATAAAAATACTTAGTTCTAAAATGCTGAGCGTTGTTACTGTAATTTGACAAACTTACGCAGGTGTGACGTATGTGTAAAAGGTTAATGTACGGTGTAACTCGTACAGTCCTCTCAACAAAAAAATTTTGATTTTAAAAGATTTAACAGTATTTTACCTCTTTTAATTATAGGCAAACAATGTAATAATTTTGCGATGCAATGTGTATAAACGTTCGCGCCACTGTTGTGTGTTCCATTGACTTTAAATATTTTTTAAATTAGAATAAAGGAGTTTAATTCCGTAATCAAACTTTTATTACAATATTTATTAGGAGATTTTTTTAGAAATTCGTCTCCTAAGGGGGTAAAAAATTGTTTGCAAGTTCGTATGAAACTTTGTGTGTGAAGTTAGATCGGTGAAATTTTGTGTTTAGCATTATCGTTAAAAATAAAGAAACACGTATTTCAGCGTTTTTGGAAAATCAACCTCAAAGAGGGTAAACTAGGGGCTGCGAGTTTGTGTGAAACTCCGTCGCAAGATAGTATGAAACTCCGTCAGCTTTAAAGTTAGGTCTGTAAAATTTCACCCTTACATTTATGGTAGGTACTAGATAAAGATACACGTGAATCAGCATTTTTTGAAAATCATTCCCTAAGGGGATAAAATAGAGGTTGCAACTTTGTATGGAACTCCGTCAACTTTGAAGTAAAATCAGTGAAATTTCGCATTTGGGTTTTTGGTCTTATAGAATCCCCATATCCACTTTCCAGATTCCAAATCGGAGCTTCATCTTGACTAGCATTCTTGGCCAGAATACTAGTCTGCACCTACATACACATTACATCACCCCAAAAGTTAGACTGGCAAAGAACGCTTTTAGCATTACTGAAGTGTGAAAACCACTAAACAATGTCCCTACATTTAAAGTTAGCTAAGCTCGTTATTCATTAAAAATAGTTCGTCACACTATTGAGGTAAATTTAATAATCAATGAGCCTGTATCGGTCAACTCCTAATTTACTACAACACCCTGTCCTACAACTATTGAGGTGGTTTAGGAAAACTAGAAGCAAAACAACACAAATTTAGAACATTTTAATTTTTGAGGAACTAAGTCACATGATCAGTTAGATGTCTAATTTTACGTATTTTCTCATAATTAAAAATAATCGCTTGTCTAAACGTCTGCACCAAAACGTAAATAATAATTATATTAATTTAAAAATTCAGGCACATGCACCGGGCGATCGCTTTTTTTTAGCCGGTTAGCATTTAATTTAGCCGGTTATACTCTGTATAGAGGTTAAGTTATATTTTTATTGTTTTTATTTAAACGGAAGCATATTTCCAGCTGAAATTAGGAATACATATATTAGACTAGCGGACGCCTCGCGGTTTCACTCACGTAGTTCCCGTTGCCGGGGGAATACAGGGATTCCCGGGGTTAGCGTAGCTTAACAACAATGAAAGATTTTTTCAAATCCGTCCAGTAGTTTCGGAGCCTATTCAATACAAACAAACAATCAAATCTTTCCTCTTTATAATATTAAAGAGTAATAGTATATTATAGTATAAGTTTAAATAAACTTCACTAAATTATAATACTGTTCATTTAACCATTAAATAGTTGCTATGAAGATAATTTTAAGTTCAAATCAGCTTATTCGGTTAAATCATAAATGAGTTGAAGTTGGCGTAGGAAATTTTGTGAGAATAAGAGAATAAATTAGAGATTTAAACAGAAACCATAATTGGGTTTCTAGGTCTTCTAGTCTGGAAAGTCGAAGCTAAATTCCTTTTTAAAAATGTGTCTCATAACTAGTTAACGGTGTAATTATACAGAAAAGAAACAAGTCACAAATAGATCACAAATTACCACATAGTCATGTTAAAAAAAATGCCTAGATCTAGCCATTAGCAAAACGTTACCCCAGCTTAAACTCAAATGACATGAAAACCATACGATGCACAAATTTAAAGCTATCTTTCTATTTTATATCCAGATCCATTGCGAAAAAACTTTTTTTCGCATTGGAATCTATTGTTCTGGAATTACTCAAAAATGACTGGATGCACAAACTTAAATTGCGCACATTTCAACGGTATGTTGCACTGAAAATCTGTATCATTCATTTCTTGAAAGGAGACAACATTCTGCTGGTGTGCTATTTCAAGAGTGTACAAAGTGATCCAACTCGGCCTCTCGCGCGACTGCTCTAGGCGAGATACAGTGAGAGCACTCATGGGAGAGTGTACAGCCGCCATTAGGATTGGCAACACCGTTAATGACAGTCAATGTCCATCCCAGAGAAGAATGGACAAAAACGGCAGAGTTATTTAGCTGTCAAAATGTCGGTCAATGCACAAGTTCATGTGAGCAGCAGCAACGAAAATAATAAAAAAAGCGATAACAAGACGCTTCAACCTTTGTTTACCAAGCGAGATGATTGCTCACATGTGTCCTGTTACTGGTAAGTTTTAGTTACATCGGTAATTTCTTTTGTATAAATAATAAGACCCAATATTTTTTACCATTGTTTTACTTTATTCTTTAGTGAGGAAAACGTTTGGAAGCTATGCCAAGATTTATCAATAAGGATTCCTGGTGAGCTGGACAGATGTTACGTGGTTTTTATTTCGAACCCTTGCCGTACGGTGCCTTTGTGGAGACAAAGGGCTGGGCGTGAGGAGGACCGTCTTGTAATATGGGTGTGTACCAAATTGTCACGGTATTGTACTATTGACGATGTTGGGAGTTGTAAAAATGGCGGCAAACTTACCTGCCATTATTTTTACGGCTCTGATTTTAATGAGTATAACTTGTAAAAATAAAATGAATTCAATATCACATAATTTAGATAAAAATGAGAGTTTGTGCAATTAAAATGTACATTCAATACTTAACTGCATTTACTGTTACACACTTAACTACTTAATAGCAGAACTTAGCTGTTAAAACTGCTAGACTGCTATAAATTCAAAGAGGAAGAAGAAGGACAATGTTTAAATTGGTCTTAAAAACTCTTAAATCAACTTCATCTTCCATTTACATTTTTTTTTCATTATTCTAAAATTTGTTACTCAAAATAATTATATTTACTTTGATCATGTAAACAGACTATTGACAGAAACATTATCAGGCAACTTATGACAATGTTTCTGTCAATGTCAGGCAGTCTCACTGCAGCTAAACATGCAATGCATTAAAATACCACATTTAGTCTACTGTAAATTCCATAAATCTTGTTTTGTTAAGTACCTTTTTCTATAAAAACACATGGGACTTCTTAGCACTTTTGACATTGGCAGAATTGTCGACATCGGCACAGCTTGCCATAAAAAAAAAAAAATAGTTTGATGCAATGCATTGTTTTGTTGTGGTAACACTGGTACAAATTTAATTTTATTGCTAAATAAAATAAAAGCTCATTACTCTGATTTGTTGGTGACTTGTGAATGTATTTTACATATTTAATTACAGGATTATCATGTGATATTTCTATATTCATGGGATTGCAAGCATTGTCTTGTTTATGATTTGGATTCAGAATTACCATTTCCAACATTTTTCCACAAATATGTTACTGAAACATTTCGCACAGATCAAGTGTTAAAATCAGATTTCCACAGGTATTCAACAATCCTATTTTTTTAAATTGCATGTTTATTAATAGCATTGTGAACATTCTACATGTGTTGTAAAATATTCTAGATTCTTCCGTGTAGTGCCTGCCAAGCAGTTTCTGCAACAGTTTGCTTCTGATCGGCGTCATATGAAAAGACCTGATGGCTCATGGATCAAACCTCCACCTCCATACCCGGCTATATGCACTTCAAGTAAGTTATAATCATTATTCTCGTGCTCTAATTCGTACTTATTTGAGTTCAACACAATATGTTTTATCTACTTTAAAACATTATTTCTGGTTGCCTTGTAATTTTTATGACTGACGACCTACTTGACCATAAACAATTATCACCGCTCCTAGCATTAAATACTGTGCACTAGAAGTCATTGTAATGTGTAAATGTACTATTATGTAATTAGTGTAATGAAATGTACACTGACGGACTCATAAACTGCATCAAAGTTCAGGTTTACTCTAAAAGGATTTTTTATAATAAGTATGCAAACTTTTTAGATTAAATTATATAAATATGGAAAGACTGGCTCTTAATCTTAAAAAAAAATTAAATTTAAAAATAGAACTGCGGTAAAACAAATGAATATAGCTGGGAAAAGAAAATTTACTCGTAGTATCAGATTTGCGTGTTATTTATAGCAAAGTTTTAAATTAATTCTCATTGATTTTTTTTGTTTGGTCAATTGAATTATTGTTACCAGCATAATTGTTGGGTTAGTTTTTTAACACATCGAGAGTTTTTGAACCATAATATGGATACTTCGTCCGAACAAGCGGCACAAATTGTAGCATTGGTGCGGGAGGGCTTGGATCAACGAACGATTGGTAGAAATTTAAATTTAAACCAGTCTACGGTTTGTAGAATATACAGAAGGTTTGTAGAGACAGGTTCTTACAGGAGGAGACGTGGTACAGGCAGAACTCGAGCAACCACAGGTCGTGATGACCGATTTATTGTTACAACTTCCCTGCGAAATCGTTTCCTCACGTCAGTTAACATCAAAACCGAGCTTAATGAAGTGCGTGGAAAAAACGTGTGTGCACGAACAATAAGAAGAAGGTTAAAGGAAGCGGCTATCACCCCTTTTAGACCAGCAAATGGTCCAAAGTTGTCTGCAGCTCACAGACAAGCTCGCTTAAGATTTGCGCGTCATCACCTGAATTGGACAGAAGAGCAGTGGGCCTCTGTATTGTTCACGGACGAGTGTAGGACATGTTTATATGGTGCAGATGGTCGCAGAAGAGTCTATCGTCGACGTGGGGAGCGATATGCTCAAAGTTGCATTGAGGAGCGTGTTCCTTTTGGAGGCGGTTCATGTATGGTCTGGGGTGGCATATCGATGAACGGGCGAACAGAACTTGTGTTCATAGACATGGTCCGTCAAAACGGTAATAGAGGGGGTTTGACAGCACATCGCTACATAACAGAGATATTAGAAGATCACGTGGTGCCTTACATGGGATTCATAGGCGAAAATTTTACTTTAATGCAGGATAATGCCCGGCCGCATGCAGCTGCACAAGTTCAACATTATTGCGAAGAGGTTGGGATACGTACAATGAATTGGCCAGCACGCAGCCCGGATCTTAATCCCATCGAGCATGTTTGGGACAATTTAAAAAGAGCTGTATATGCGAGAAACCCTTCGCCTACGACAGTGGCAGCACTAAGAACAGCACTTTCAGAAGAATGGGACAATATTCCGCAAGATCTTTTAAAAACCCTTATAAAATCTATGCGGAACCGATTAGAATCCGTAATAAGGGCACGTGGGGGTAATACACCTTATTAAAACACAAATAAACCCTTGCATAAAGTTTGTGTCTATTGTTAAAACCAATTTTTTAATTAAACAATTTTTCCTTAAACTTCTGTTTTTTCTTCAAAAAAGGTCTTAAGGTCCTTTCCAGTACATAAACTTAAACTTAAAGATATGATCCTACGCTGTTTTAAAGTTCACGAACCAATCTAGAGGTTTCAATTTAAATCTGTATAGAAAGTTTGCATACTTGGTTAAAATATTTATTTCAAAGTCGTCTATTACTTTGATGCAGTTTATAAGTCCGTCAGTGTATATGGTGTAATTTAATTAATAGTAGATGATTAGTTGTAACAATAAAAATAATAGGGAGATAGAGGAGTATGTAATGAGTGGTGAGTCACTGGCTGCCAAGGTTCATAGCTAATATGGTTGACAACTTCAGTTATCTTTTTATTTTAATATAACTGTGCCCGTGACTTCATTCTCATGAAAGTCGGATTTAAATTTTGGTAGTTTATTTTACAATTATACAGCACACACAAGCTTATTACCACCTTTTATTTTTTTTTAAATGGGACAGCGCAATACTGCGGCGTGCTCGACATTTATACAGCACAGTTGTAAGGTATATAATTTACGACGAACACCCCCACCGTCCGGGGAAGACGGTTGTGGTAGTGTGGGGTTTGCACCCACTAAATAACCCGCCGTGTATCGCTCGCCACCTTCGCGAACGTGCTATATCGTCGGCGGCTCGCCCAGTGGCAATGCCCGGACGCGATCTTGTTGCGTTCCGGGCATTTCACACCTACGCGGCTCCTGGATACACACACAGGGCGCCGCGCCTCCACGGAAGGCGACGGGCGGGCGTACGCCCCGTCCGCGGCCTTCCGTGGAGGCGTGGCGCCCTGTGCGCAGCAGATGTGCGCGCCTTAGCCGCCCGGTTCGGCGGCGACGGAGCGGATCCGCCAGGGAGCTCTCTTCCCTGACGCGCTCCGCCGCCTCCTTCTGCGAGATGATGTCCTCACAGAAGGATGCGACCGCATTTTACGACCCCTCGCTCCGGACCATGGACAGAACCATGGCCGGCAGCAAGAGGTTACTTCCGACCACTGCGGTGAGAACTCGACTTGCCCTTCCCAAGCTGGACAATGCTGAAGGGTGTGTTGCGCCGAGTCCTCCCCGCAGTCGCAGTGGCGGCAGGCGGGACTCGGTTCCCTCCTAGCGACCGTGTGCAAGCAGCACCCGTGCCGTGCGTGAAAGGGTCTCGTGCTGCCGCCCTGCCCACTCCTCCAGGACCGGCTGGAGCGCTTCCACTGTTTGAACATCTGCCCGTGGAGCCTCCAGCCGGCCCTGCCACCGGGCCATGATTGCCCGGTGGGCCTCACCGCGCCAAGCGCGTAGCTCCTCGGGCAGGGGCACCAAACCCCCTGCCCGAGCAGCCACCGCCCGCCGATACACTTCGGCGAGCACTTCCGCATCCAAATCCCACGGGGGTGTGCCGGCCAATGCGCACGCTGCCTCTGCAGACACCGTGCGGTATCCGCGTATTGCCCTTACCGCCATGGTCCGCTGGGGTCTCCCTAAACGGACCCTATTCTAGGCGGTCAGGGACGCCGCCCACACGGGTGCGCCATACAGAGCCATTGACCGCACCACCCCCGTGTACAACCGTCTATTCAAGACACTAGGCCCGCCCAGGTTCGGCAACAGCCCCAGTGCGGACACAGTAGCCTCGGGCTTAGGTGCCAAAATGCGGAAGTGTTTGTCGAAGAGCCACCGCCCGTCTACCACTAGGCCCAGATATTTCATTTGGGCCCGGACCTGTACGAGGACCGAGCCGACGGCAATCGAGGCGCCAGCAGGTAGACCGCGACGGGCCCCATTAAATAGTAGGGCCTCCGTCTTGGAAAGGGTCACCCTAAGCCCCAGCGCCTCGATGCGCCTGACCATTCGGGAAATCCCTAGGTTGGCCAGGCGCGCCGCCTCCTCAATAGCCCCCATTCACAACACGTACACCCAAAAACTTTAGGTATCCGTTTACAGTGATTTAGATATTTATATTATTATTTATTTAATTACATATAGGTTAATAGGTACAATAACTTACTCTTCTCGTAAGTAGGTACTTACCTACTTATATATGAAACTCGGGCACGCTTTCATTCAAACTAATAACTTTTGATAGAAGAGTAAACCGAATTTATGAAATAAAGAATAAATATTATACGCGTTTAGACCAAAAAGCAGAATACCTAAGTTAAGCACAACATAGATAACAAAACATAGTCCTTGGTATCTTTATAGACTACAAAAAGTGGTTAAAACGTAGCAAAAGTAATAGCCATAATCATTGCATCACAAAAATATTGTTTGCTACTACAAATTGATTTGCAGTTGGTAAACTAACCGCGGTCTATCTTGATGTATTGTCACTATAGTTTTTTAACGGTAAAGTTAAGTTCATTTTTAACATCAGTTTTCTTTACTAACGTACCACGTCGTACAGGTAAGTTAGGTGTCTCGTCAAAACAAAGCTACCATGAGAACACCAGCTTGATACCAATCACTTTAAAATATGTTCTAGTGATCCTTGCTTAATATTTATTTGATAGGGTTGTTTTTTTCTATAAAATACCCTTTTTACTGCAATATACAAATAATAACAATAAGCAGCCAACTTTTCAAGAATTTATTTTCCCATATGTGAAATAAAGCACATTAATTTAACAGTTTTACTGCGGAACCCTAAAAATGTATTAAGATTCTTCGAAATAATAATTTGTTATATAACTTCCAAATCCACTATATAATTAGCAATTTCTTAATTGCTGGGATTCAATCGTCATGTTTATAATCCCGGAATTTTAGAGAAGGTATTATTCACTCACTTAGATACTTCTTCCAAGTTTAGGTAAATATATTCTACCAATTCCGATCCCTGGTGATGATTTATAGTGTAGATAGTACCTATAGTATTTACTATAAATTGTAAATTTTCATTAAGATCCGTGAAGTGGTTGGCGTTTTATAACAGCTTCAGAAATTATTCGCTATTGCTTAGCTCCTTTCCAGCTCAATATTTTTTTATTTATTTACAATTAATACGGTACCACAATAGTGTTGTTTTGCTTTCTAAGTTAAAATAAAAATTTGGAATTAAAGACACAATACATACACCGATACTAGTGATCAAAATTTCGCATACCTCTTCCATGTCGCAGTCATGGTGTTAGTTTGTTATTGGACTTAGTTTAGTTCCACATTTTGTTTTTCATTGCTATAACAGTGGTTTCCAGTCTTTTTGACATAGTTATTTTTTGGCTGTTATGGTGGAATAGTAATATCCCACTTCTGATTATAAATCTCCAAGGGCTTGCAACCATGTAATCCTGGTAATCATCCTTAACAAAAGCAATTTTTAAGTTATCAGTAAGTCAATTATCCTTTTTAACCTTCGACAAAATGGAGATTAATATGCGTGTCTGTCGACACCGTCGCAGAAAAACCACTGGGTTTCACTGGGTTTGTTTCAAACCACTGGGTTTGAAACAAGACAACACTTACACTGCGTTAAAATAGAATAAAACTGTTTTTGAAATAACATTTAAATATGAATATCTTTCTGGTTTTTTTATGGCAGTATCTTATCATAATTTGCAACATTTTACCCAGAGACACATAGTGCCACTTTTGTGCACTTTTTGAGATATAAAATAATGTAGGTAAAATCGAATAAAACTGACATTTTTTCCAAAGACACATAGTTCTACTCTTGTGCACTTTTAGATATTATATAAAGTGTAGAAAATAGAAAAATATATGAGTTCAACTAAATATTAATTGTTTAATTGATATGAAATAACAACAATAAAAAAATGAAATCTAAAAATGAATTAAATTAAACTTTGAAATTATAACAAATAGTGATATCTAGAAAAAATAAAAACAACAACTTATAACATCATTATTCGTCCCAGTTATCATCGTTATTATAATCCGAGGCGTTATTACTATAATCTGAATCCGAATCCGAAGTTTCAATAGGTAGGTATAGAAGAGCCAGGTTAATCAACATTCCATTAAAGATTTTAACGATGAAAAATGGCTAAGTTCACTCATATATATCTCTGAAACATTGGTTGTTGTATGTGATCTGTGTGTCAAATTCTAAACAAATGAATGACTTACGGCCGGTCTCAATAATCTATCTATCGACGGATTTGGCTACTAGAGGTAGAATTTTGACATATTTTATATAGAGCTTATGTCAAATATATACCTCTAGTAGCCAAATCCATCGATAGTTAGATTATTGAAACTGGCCGTTAGAGACATTGAGAGCGAAACCAGTGCAAGAAGAACTTTATAAATAGGCCTAAATTCACTTCACGCGTAGATTAGGTCCATGGGGCGTTTGTTGCATATTTCATTTAAAATTGAAATTCAATCATGGCAGGCAAGACAAAAATAATTGTAGAAGAAAAAAAAAATGATACAGGATACTTTTCGCAGAGAAAATGGATTACTAC
This sequence comes from Herminia tarsipennalis, assembly GCA_945859575.2. Lineage (NCBI taxonomy): Eukaryota > Metazoa > Arthropoda > Insecta > Lepidoptera > Erebidae > Herminia > Herminia tarsipennalis. The sequence goes on along the minus strand of OX243836.2, from coordinate 11,564,022 downwards.
GGGATGTAGTCAAGCAAGACAATGGTATAGGGGTAACAGAATTTCATTCAATGAAATTTAAAAAAAAAATGTGGTTTTTATATGGCAATGTTAACTGACTGTGGCTCCTACTGCGAATAAGACCTTTGATACTTTTTCATTAATCTATACATATAATAAAACTGTAAATTTCACGTGTCTGTACATGGCCGGACTTAGTGAAAAAAAATATTAGGAAATGTTCGAAAAGAGTATTTAAACACTTTGCTACATTTTTAGAAATGTCTGTCTGTCTGTCTGTCTGTCTGTCTGTCTGTCTGTCTGTCTGTCTGTTTGTTTGAACACGCATCACGCAAAAACTACCGGACAGATTCGGTTGAAATTTTGCACGTGCAATCTAATAGATGCAGATTAACATTTAGGCTATAAATTATCACGCTTTTTCCCATAGGAGCTAAGCAGTAAGGGATAATGTCTGTAGCTATTTTTCGTTATAAAACAGTAACTGCTTGGCGGATCTTTATGAAAATTTGCAGTTTTATAGTAAATACTATAGGACATTATTTACACTATGAATCATTACGCTAACGTCTATGGGGAACGAGTAGCAACGTATTTTTTGTCGCACCATAATGGTTTATCACAAAATTTTCCACAATTACACATTATCTATAATTGTAACCCATGGAATACATAACTTCACGCTAAAACTATAAGGAGCTAAACACAACATTTTTAAGTTTCATAAGAACAGTTATTTTGACTTGATAAGTAGCGAACAGTATAGCCTCGAAGCTTTGCTAGCGGACTTTGACGACGAAGTCCCAGGCTCGAATCTGATGTCTGATTATGGTCTTTTTGTATTTTTTAAAATTGTCTTTATCCTTTTTTAATATTTTTCTCAATGTTTTAGTTATTTTTTCGACCGTAGGTAACTTATTTACTTTGGTTATTATTTTTTTATATTAAAAATCAAGTGAAATATGCACCTAGGTAAGTTAATTATAGGTATTGCATGCACTGCTGAGAGTAATGAATTAATCGTAGTAGAAATGAAAAACAATATTACATTATAATTAAAAAGTATTCGACATTTTCCAGAAATGATGTGTTCGTCTAAAAAAAGACATTACACACGTAAAAAAAAAACATGTAGCGCCATCTATGGAATCAAATTGTTCACCGTGATCAAATAATTCCTTATTTGTGAAAACATTTATTAGGGTATAGGTGCTTGAGATTAAGGATTTGTTTCTTGCTGAGTGGCAACATTCTCCTATTTATTTAATTAAATTGCATAAATTAATAAAAAACATTAAGTCTTAGAACTACTGTTAAAGAAACTTCACTGGTTTTGAAAGTAGATGGCGTTGTATTCAATAATGTTTTATACTTAGTAAAAGAAGTTTTAAAAAGAAACACATTGCTATGATTTTTAGAAATGTTTGTCTGTCTGTCCGTTTGTTTCACCACGCATCACACAGGTGCGTCGAGGATCATGTTTTGGGGTTATGGTTGGAGATCACGTGTACATCAAAATAATGAATGACTCAACATCGGTCAAGTGTGAGTAGTTCGGTTGACGGGAAGAGGGGGGTGGGGGGTCGTTGTCTGTCAACCGTACCTTTAGAGATATCTGACATTTTCGCGGGCATGACACACATGACACGCTGTGTTTGTTAACTAAAGTGTTACAGCAGTTTTATATGCATTTCAGTTGTATATCTTTGCAGACAAAGGAAAATCTTGAAAAAACATTTTATTAGTATTGCGTTGTAACACTATATGAAATACACCCCATTTTTAGCCAAAATGGCAAAACAGAACCCTTATAGTTCCCTTATGTCCGTCCGTCCGCAGCTTAGCTCAGAGACTATTAGTGCTAGAAGGTATCATTAGATAGGTCTTTTAAAAAGCGTTTAGGGTTTGTGAAGACTATTTTTAGATTTAAGGATTCCTTTGTGTATAATATTAGGCTTTATAGTGAACATTTTTGTTAGAGTCAAGTGTCCCCCATGCCAGCTAAATGGTTGATGTTGGGTATGTGAAAAAAATCAGGGTAGTAGTATAAATACTAAAATTATAAGGAAAACTATCACAGTTAAGTACGTAGGACTTACAAGTTTACGATCACATGGGAAGTAACAACATTTTCGTACAAACTCTATTGAAAATTAATAGGTATTAAGTAGGTATAACGTTGAAAGATTGAAACAAAAACAACAGAAAACCCACTTCTTAAGCCGCACACCAAACTAACTATCTAAAAGAATAGAACAGAACGATTTTTATTTAGTACACAGAAGACACATGTATAGACATTATTATAATTTAACAGAAAAAGTCATGCAGAAGATAAAAATAAACAATAAATAAAACAGTAAAATAATAAAAATAACAATAGACAAAAAGAAAACAAACACAAATTAATAACAAAAAACACAATTAACGAATAGAAGAAGAAGTCTGCATTTGGTACTTATTTATTTTCACAAAGCTTTTGGGTGTTGAAGCTATCAATAGATGAGTATATGACGATTCTCCGCTGAGTCATATCGCGGTTCACCCGACAGGACTGTTTCCAACATATTTACACAGAAGTTATTTCGTAACATAAACTACCTTAATTTACACCCGACTTTCACGCGAACGAAGTCGCGGGCACAGCTAGTATATAATAAAAGTGCGGCAAGTCGACACTTGTTTTCTAACCGTGTAGGAACGGGAAAAAGAAAAAAGTTTGTTTTCTTTGCCTTACTGCGATCACCAACCCGCTCGTCAAACGTAGCTGACATTCGCGCGGCCGGAGCTGGCATACAAAATATTTATTTTGTTCGACCAGTGATGATGCTTAGTTCTATTGAAGCAAAAATGGATAATATCCGTTAAATAAAATGAAATTAATATAATGAAAAAATACAACAATCAAGACTTGTTCGTCCTAGTAGATTTAGAACTTACTTACTTAAGGTACCATACCTTGTGTTACCATCTCCAAATTACAATTTCCTCATAAAGTTGCTGATACGCGGGCCTGAAATATTTTCGAAGTATTTTAAGTAAGTATTTTCTTGTAGTGCCTATTGGTTTCTTGTCTGAAGACGCACCAGAAGCCAAGAACAAGGACTTCCGAAAGGTTCGATTAGATCACACTCGAAAATGTAGTAGCCTCGCAACAAACGAGGATACTTAACAACCTTCTTATATCTTCGGACCCTGTGTTAAGGAATTTACTACGGGAGATCAATAAGAATAAAGAAAAATAAGCCATCAAAAGAAGTCTAGGCGTTACTATCATAATGAATACATTGATCCTTCTGTCAACTCATCTTTTATACTTCAGATTCTAATTTAATTTAATGCAATTGTCTTAAGTTTAATATATATTTTTTATATTGTTATTTCGTATCAATATACATAATTATTATGTATAATACAATTCATATTTACTTGGGCTTATTTTTCTTCCTATTTTCTATACTTTATTTAATATCTCAAAAACGGCACAAATGTAGCACTTTGGGGAAAATGTAGCAAATAATGATAAGATACTGCCATAAAAATCCAGATCGAAAATTCATATTTGAATGTTATTCCATATACAATAAAAACAGTTTTATTCGATTTTACTGTTGTGTAATCTTAAAACTCGTGCTGCTAGAATTTATTTCTCTTTATTATATAAGACTTTTCATTTTTTAATACCCAATGTCCGACCTCTTGTATGGGTCTAAACTACTGAGCTTCGATGCGGTTTTCTTATTATAAAAAACTAGTTTAATCAAGATTTCTTTTAGCTTTATTTGAAGAAAGTCTGTTCATTTATTTTGCAAATAATAATCAACTTGTTGTATGTTCTTTTTAATGTGCACATGTTAGCTTATCATTAGGAATTGTAAAAAATAAACAACAAGTTCTATGGTTTACTTGATTCTGAGATAACATATCTGTTACTTTATTATAGTTTTAGTACTTTCTCCTTGAATAAGTTGGCTCCTATGTCTGGCATTCAGCCAAAGTGCCCGATTCTTTTTCTTAACATCAACCATATTTACTGGTATCAGTATTCATAGTGTAAGTAATTTCACAAATTGAATTGGCTGGATAACATTTTCTTTATTCGTACTCCACTATATTTGTATTCAAATTAGGTCACTAGGTTGCTTGTGTTTTGGTTTATCAGAAGATCAATAATATGTTAAACAAAGCGAATTCTTGTATTATCCTTGTTAGTTATGAAAGTGTATATCTATTGCTTTATGTCTGTGCTTTTTGAATACTGAAATAATAGGTATACATTTATAAATACTTCTATTGCCGTGGCTGATGTCAGAATAGATCTTTTAGGTCGCAGCGACTTCTGAACTTATCTTTCTTTCATATATGTAATTTGAGTACTTCTCGGACGTGGAATCTGAGAACACTACGGAGTACTTTGTTCGTAAGGCGTTTCGAGATTCCGTCATTCCGTCCGTGTTCATGAGCGATGTCTTTAAGTCCGTCAACGAGTGCTTTGTGCGAAAGTTTTCTACCTTCTACAATTTGTGCCTTACCCTGCAGTGGGACAATACAGACAAGTAATAATAATAATGTTATTTTCAGGTTGCAATCATAACTTGGATGAATATATCAACATGGATTTCGGAGTGGGACCTGGTCAAGTTTTAAACCTGACAGATTTTGTTCAGCGGTTCTACAAAATAAACAAGTAGTACACAGGTGATATCTTTAGATAGTCAAATGTTCTATTTATTTAATATTAAGTTCATGATCCAATTTGGTTTGTGTTTTATGTTGATTATGTTTTAATAATCTTAAATTATTTATTATTGTTTGTTTCGACTTCTATTATGTAAGTGGTCCAGTAGTGAATACTGCTATTATGGTGCATTTCGAAAATGCTATAAACGCACTAATATAGGGCAATTTCAAGAGAAAATTGAACTAAACTGTACTATAATAATAATAACTAACAGGACTATTGTCGCCATTAAGCTTGACATTGTGCTAATAGATCAATTAGAGCGCCGCGCAATAATTGTTGACGTCACTATCCCGCATGACGATAATGTCGTGAAGTCACAAAAAGATATAGAAATAAAATATTTGGACTTAGCCCATGAAATTGTTGACATGTTTGATGGTTTACTAATGTTTGTCATAATTTAAAATGCCATAATTTCACATGCCATACCGGTATTTGCCATAATTTCATTAGAAATAACGCTTCAGTTGCCATAATCGTGAAATGACATATAATGACTTTCACTAATTCCATTGGTCATAATCGATCAAGTGTCATAATAATTTAAATCCATAAATGTATTTGCTATAATTTTCGTTTTCAATAATACCATTTTCCATAACTTTTATTTACCATAATATAAATAAAGATAATATAGTATAAGCGCCTGCAATTTTTATGTTAATGAGTAAGTTAATATATTTTTTGCTATTAACATATTCACAGTTAAAGTTATATAATGAGGGTAAAACAAAATAAGTCTGACATAAATAGACAATCCATTAGTCGTCAGTTATTAACATTAGTGGTCAATTAATAAATGATTATACGACACAGATTTTTTATTTACAATTAAACCTGAAACTAAACCTCATATGGCGCCTACTTACTAAACTCGACGGAGCCCCGCTTCGCGGGGCTCCTACTTTTGGGTGGTTTAAAAAAAAAACCTAACACGAAGACTAAGGCGGGAGCTCCGCTTCGCTTCGCTCCCGCCTTAGTCTTCTAACCTAACCTATCCGAGTCGGATTGCTCTGAGTCGGGGTGTTAAAGATAATTAATTTCGACCTAACAATATTATGTATTATTTTCATAATTATATCAAATTTTGATTATGTCAAGAGTCGATTATGAGACGTGTTACTTATGGAAACTAATTATTATGATATATGTTGCTATGGAAAGTCATTTTATGGCAAATAAAAGTTATTACTGTTGAGTTGTTAAGGCAAACGTTATTAGTATAAATGATAATAGTGCAAGTAAATATTATGATCGGGGACGATTATGGCAAACAATATTAGTGCAAATTAATTTATGGCAAACGAGAGAATACCATGTTTGATGTGTATTCAGCAATTGTTGTGCCGATAGTCATTTCCGTCCATGGGCTAATCGCCAAGAGCCTTGACCAACATCTTCAGAGGCTTGCGTTGGGTAGCTGGGTCAAGGGCCTGATGCAGAAGGCAGTACTCCTTGGTACGGCACGCATTGTGAGGAGGTTCCTCTCTTTGGAGCCCTAAGCACCGGTATCTTTGTCCTTGTACTTGGTACCGATGGGTTCCGTACCGTTTGGTAAGTTTCGGGGATATGACTTCCCCCTGTCTTACACCTCAGCGCAGCTCTATAAGTGTGGTCCTGAATGTTGATGGTCATGGTGGAAGTGTCATACAGGCACCTCTATATTAGCACCTCAAAATATCGCCAGTCTATACGGCATCGTTGCAGATCATCCAGATTCGATGGAGTCGAAGGCTTTCTCGTAGTCCACAAAAGCCATACACAGCGGCTCATTGTACTCTTCGGTATTCTAAACAATCTGTTGAACAGTATGAATCTTTTCGAAACCCGGCTTGTTACGGGGGCTGGAATTCATTGAATTTTCTCGTGAGGCGGCTTGTGATAACTTTCGAGAACAACTTGTAGATGTGATTCAGGAATGAGATAGGTCTGTAGTTCTAGGATAGTAGGGGTAGGTCCATATCATCATATTATGCATTATTAGCTTTCCCCGCGGCTACAGGTTTCGATCTCCGTTATCGCTACAAAAAGGGTCTATCCATTCGGCCCGTAGCGTGTCATTCATATCACGATCATTATGCCAGCCTTTATACATACCAGATTGAATCAAACTCGGACCAGCACTTTTGTAGCAGTGTTTGCTACTGGAAATATATGGATTCGTGGCACTTACCATAATAATATTATTGATTATGGTGTACCATGAATTGAAGATTTTATTAAGACTTATGTTTGCCAAATGCTCAAACACCATTTAATGTTAGAATAAATTGATAATTATAATCAATTCAGGTTGTAGTTAAATATATTTAATGAAATAGCATTTTGCAATGTATGTTCTCCTTATTTGATTACCAGCGATTGTTATTAGAAGGCATTATTTTTCGACATTTCGATTATTTTGTGACAGGTCGAAATCGAATTCATTTAGTATACAAATTCAGGTAAATATATAAGCCAGATTAGTACTAATAAATGCATCTGACGGACGGTACGGAAATGGTACAGATTAAGGCTCACCGTATCGACTGTTCGTGAGCACAAGGCTATTACGTTGCGATCCTATAAGCTGACACGGTCGCTGCAAGGGTGTAGTATGCGTACATTCTTGGTCTTCCCTGTCAAATCTAATATCCTGATGTTCATGTCGACTTGTCGCGGTCTATATTCATTATTATTTAATTGTTATATACGAGTGATCCTTATAAAATTGAAGCACAATAAAACAAATTTTCCACAAACACAAAATGATTATGCACTAAAATGGTTACACCTAGCTTCCAGAAATACATTCTTATGTAGGATATCTGATTGGTTTTAATAAGATATACATTATTATAGTTAATACAAAATATAGGTTTTATATTTATAATAAAATCGGAAGCCTATATAAGGATGTTTTAACATACATTTTACTCAAATAATTTCGACTATGTACTCAATATGGCAAATTATAATAATTCAGGGCACTTCTATTCCCTATAAATTAGCTGAATTCTAATACATATAAATATAATGTTAAGCGTAGAAAATTTAATCATGGGCTAGTGCTTAAAGTTTCAAATTTTATATTGAGTATTGATGAGTGAATAGTATTTTGGATGTTTAGTATATTTCTTTCTATTTGTCGTTATTGTGAAACAATATATTACCATATTATAATAATTATATTATGTAGTTCATATTTATTCTCATTTTGACTGAGGTAATCCTTGTTTACGGATTGTGTGTTACCTTGAGTGATAAATTAATATTTAAGTAACTTTATAGTAGTGTATATGGTCGCGAGTAGCTTTTGTATGTTGTTAAACTATTTAATAATTTTGTAACAACTTTTATACACTCTTTTTATTCTTCCCTAGCACCCTTAGCAAGTTAGTTGAAAATACCAAAAGATACAGGGTGATTTGTAATATGCTAATAAACTCCCACGCGTGGCATCTCTACATTACACCAACTAACTTTGTAATATCAGGTTTAAAAAAAAAACCTACTAACCCTTAAACACCTACTTTTGTCACACATCTACCTACCACGCGTCTGTGAGACCCCAGAGTGAAATCGTTGTTTTTTTTTATCAGGTCTAGGGCCTGAACATCACAATATACAACGATTTTACCCCGGTTAAATAGCCTGTATGTGGTAAAGGCCGTAACTCCAAAAAAAGGTGGTTAATATTAGAAGTGAAAAAACTTTACCTTTTCCAATGAGTAGTGCAGTGTAGGAAGTTTATTTAAATATAATTTTTAAATCTAGCTAGTTACTATAGATATTTATATAAACACTCGCGCATTAACTGGTATTTACGTTCGATTAACACATTAAGGTGTTTCAAGGACTTCTAATGGACTTTTGAGAACTGAAGTTTTACAAATAGTTCTATTCTAAGTTCAAAAAATATGTAACTGAAATCACAGAGTTTCTACCTCTTTGCACCAATACTTGACACCTTAACAGGGTTAATATATTTAATAACCTGATCTTACAAAGTAATTTAGTGTAATGTAGATAAGCTACGGGTGAGAGGTTATTAGTATATTACAAATCACCCTGTATAAATATATATGTATATTATTATTATATTTAAGAATATTCGCTTACGGTAAGGGTTTGACCATTTTATGATTCACATGGAGATAAAGTGAATCTGTTGAAGCCGTCGCGTGTCTGTTGGTTGTTTTAAATTGCATAAATTTTAACAAATTTTACCTATTGTACTTGAACTATACTATTTATTTTATTTACCTAAAATATTTACACTGAAAATTGTACTTTTTACGTCTTCTTGAATAACCATTGATAAAATATAATCTACTTAATTACTGTATACTTATTAAATAAGATTTAATGTAACATAAAAAGCACAGATGAGGAATTTACAATATCATTTTCGTTGATAATTTTGCAATTGTGGAAGAATAAACTTGCAATAATTACTTTATCTATTGCTAATTTCTGCAGGGTTCGTGATCTGTGTTCTTAACTTTACAATCTACTAGTCAATGTTAAGTATTTACATATATTTTAAAAATAAGTTTTACTACAATCTTGAAGTCCCCCTACTTTTTGCTTGTGTGCAAATATCTCAAATAAATAAAATCAAATATGGATGGTTATGAACACAGCAATTTATTATTACTGTCCATAATTACCCATTGAATACAAATGTGCATCAGAATAGAGGACAAAACATTATTTTGCTAGGTTTATAATATATTAAGAATAACTACTAATTACCTCAAAACTATTATTGTCGGTGTCCGACGATTCATATTTTATTCATATTTCTTCGACAGTACAAATGCTGGTATTTGTATTTTTTAAACCGTACATCTAATTAAATTATTATCATTGATTTTATTTATATGAGAAAGTATCTCTATGCCTAATACGCAATTAAAACCTTTCCAATTTATTGTAGTAATTAAGATCCTAGTCATTATACATTTAATTCTTCCTACTGTTATTCACATTTCACACTAGCATTAACGTCGAGGCGTAGCTGGAAATTTTATGGGACCAAAACTCTGTCGACTGAATGTGGTGGAACCCAAGCATAGAGCGAATATTTACTTACTGGGAGTGTGTTTATGTCCCATTGGTTACGCCTTTGTCCTAGTTATGGTACGTACTGAGCTGTTGCCACTGCTCTATAGCAGTGGTTCTCAACCAGTGGTCCAGTTCGCAGGAATCAAAATATGGTCTGCGAACGATTTCAAATTTCACGTGCATAAGCTCAAAAATCACTTTAATTTACTGTCTTAATAAAAAAAAAAAAAGTATATTTTCTATTAAAATAATGTATCTAGTAAGTTTCTTTTTTAATTTTCGGATTGATTTAGTGTAGAGAACTCTTCAAATAATAAAGGTACATGATGGTCCTTGCGAAAAACAAAGAACTAAAAGTGGTCCCTTTTCAAGAAAAGGTTGGGAACCACTGCTCTATAGTAATAGTATGCTGAACAGGCTGACTACAATAAGACTTCTATTTAATATTGACATTTGGACGGTCATTTGACAAAATCAGATGGAAGTCTTTAATTGTATAAAATTTTGTCCTTTGAAAATTCCAAAATTTGGGCTGCAAATTTATCTAAATTCTAATACCACTTTTTAATATATAATTAATAGCCTAAGAACAACTTCAAAACCGGATTTTTAGTCCATAATACACCTACAATTTTCACGATATGACGTGTTAGTTGATTGAACAAAAATTTGCTACATAAGAATGTTACAGGCCAGTACGTACCTATTCATTATATTATCCAAATGTTAAAGTTTCGATCGATACCTTCCTTCTACGCCTTTAAATTTTTATCTATTGACTGACAACTATGAGTGATAATCATTGTGCTTGTGCTTTTAATGTACCAAGTTACATGTTTTTAATTTAAGATTTATCAAAGCAAAATAAAAGAAACACTACACGCTATTTGGTTTTTTATTTCATGTTATCACATTGAGGTTATCACATAAAGAACAATTATTGTATAAGTGTGTCGGCTGCCAAGAGATTAACTATTCTGAAATTTCGGACTTCTTACCGAACCAATCTGCATATATGCATGTAGTCAGTCAAAAATAGGCTCTATCACCCAAGGGCTGAATTTGATTTGCATTTTGTTATAAAACAAGGTTGATTTTGCCTTGCTCAACCTTAAAGCTATTTTAGTTGCACAAGAAGTTTCATCGAAACTAAATCATCATTTTCGAAAGTTACAGAACTTTGTTAGTAATAAAAATCAGGGTGGTTTGAGTTAGGTGTCAGGAAATGTATAGTCAAATTAAAGCATTTATAACTGCCATTATTACGGAAACTAATTTGTATCTCTCCACACACACACACACACAAGTTAATAACATAGAAAATAATACTAATGGTAACACTGCACCTACTACAAAACCTAAACTAATATTATAATTCAAAGTAAATAATATCATTATAACATCAAAAGTATAAAATAAATTAGGTACCTACATTCATATATTATGTACCCCGAATAACGAATCCCTCATTGGGCTACATGAAGACAAGATGGCATTTAAATTTGTACAAGTAATTACTTCTATGTATATATATGGTGTAATCTACAACAATTTGTACTATTAAAATAACAGTAACTAAAATACCTCACAATGGTAACTGATTATAATTTAAATATCACATTTTGTTTGGTAAGGATCTCTGCACCATCATCTGTGATGAGTATTGTGTGTTCCACTTGTGCTGACCTTGATCCATCTTCAGTCAGTAATGTCCAGCCATCTTCTAGCAGTACTGTAGCTTCGCTGCCATGGGTTAATGCAGGCTCTATTGTAAAGGTCATTCCAGGTTTCATTATCCCAGGATACAGGTTAACTGGAAGAAAAAATAAGAAAATCCTTGACTAATATCAAATATCTTATTATTTTTACTACTATACAAAACACCGTCAAATATTAACAAACTCACATGCATAGAAAAAACTTACTTGAATGATAAATTTCAGGCAATCCGTGAAAATATTCACCAATTCCGTGCCCCAGAACACAAGGTATCACTCTCAGATTTCGCTTTTTTGCGTGTTCGTATATTTTATACCCTATGTCAGAAAATCGGGTGCCTGGACCACAGATTCTAATGGCCTGCAAATAAGAATATTGAATATCTGCAGACAAGTAATAAAATTAAGTTTGGCTAGCAAGCTCTCAATGGGACTACGAAAAAACCGATCTAAATATAAATAGTATCAATCAAGAAAACATTCTTGTGTGATATCTTCAATCTTGTTATGCTCTATAAAATAATGGAAAATAAATTAGTGTTTAAATTTTTAAAATATGGAGTTAAACAGCAAGCAACCGCTAGTAATATTTTATATATATCTCAAATTATACAGATACCAAACATTTTCACTACAGTTCAGATTTTTTTTTGTTGCAGGAGTTACTCCTATAGAGGGCGTCTTATTTAATTTAGCGTAACGTCATATAGGCTACAAATGGTTGTTGTTATGTACTTAGGCATTCGGGTTCAAGGGGGTGCAGCCCCCGCCCCCCCCCCCCCCCTGGAAGCCGATTACTTGGTACGCCCATGGGAACAGATGAATATAAATAATTATAAAAATGATAACACTCGTTTTGGTTTTGCTATTATCGAGTACTGGGAACGATAGTTAAGTACAGTACACTTACGACATCTAAACACTCTTCAGTTACTCCTACAAGCTCTAAGCCTCTATCATCCACATCACCCACTAAAAATGTCTTTGAACAATCGCCATGAAACCCTTCAAAATATACCTGAAACAAGAACAACAAGATGAAAAACTTTTAATAGTAGTTGCTAAAAGTAATTGACTGTCATAAGTCATAACACTGGGAAACTTGCATGTCTTTTGATTTTTTATGTACCTACAGCCTGAAAATCAATTACTTACATAATCTTTGATTATCCATTATATAAAGTAATTTTGCACATAAAAAAATGATTTATACCACAATACCAGGATTTAGTTATTTGTTTCTATTCTTGTTATGGCTTGAGCCCACTGAGCATATGTTTATGAAGAAAACCCCCACTTGGGGCATGTGGAGGGCATAGCTTAAGTCCCTTTACCCCTAAACTGAATACCTAAACCACTAGGCTACCATTGTCTCAAATATTTAAAGGTATTTTTACTTACAGTCACATCAACATTAACTATATCACCATCTTCAAGTGGTCTCACATCAGGTATTCCATGGACGACTACATTATTCACTGATGTGCACACACTCTTTGGGAATCCATTATAGTTTAATGGCGATGGATAGGCCCCTGATTCTATTGAGAAATTGTGGGCAATTTCATCTATTTTGTCTGTTGTTATACCTGGCTGAAAATAAACTGCTTTGTATGATCATTATCATTAGTAAATCCACCTTCCATATATATCCACTTGTTTATTTAAGCAGTTGTATGGATTTTAATACTGGTAATTATTATCATAAATTGCTAACTCTGTAGGGGCAAAGGTCCAGGAAAAGCTGATAATGAACAGTGCCGTAACTAGTCCCAGGCATGGGGTGGAGAAATTACCACCAGTTAACTAGAGCCGTAACTAGCCTTTTGTGGGCCCGCACAAAAGGCTAGTTACGGCTGTGGTTATGAATAACCTAAGTAAGAAGTCAATAGTCAGTTTAAACTGCTCCATATTAATCACCACATTGGCCCCAATCATTTATTATGATAAATAGCAACATGTAAAAAACAGATTTATTTATACTAGCCTTTTTTTAACACAGACCCCAAGCGGTATTTGACTATGATACATTAAAAATTAAAGCATTTTCCCAAAAAAATATTGTGCAGAAAAAGGTGCAACTGCAATAATACTTTTTATAAATAGGTTCCACCCTTGGTTGAATAATAATAACTAACAAAATATACTTACCTGTATAAAATTATGTAACTTATGTAAAATATTAGCTGCTAGTTTACAACTGGCTCTCATTCCATCTATTTGTCTGGTGTCTTTGATTTCTGGTTCAGTAGGTGGAGGTTTTTCTTGCAATGAAACATAATCGGGCCTTGCTATGTGTTTAGGAACATCTCTCATAGCCGTTATTTCCATTGGTGATACTATGTTATATACACCAAACCTTTTCCTGTAATTTGATGTGATAATGTATTATTTTTTTATTATAATAACTAACTATTTATGTTAATTGTTTAATAACAGCATTTTAGCTCGTGCCTTGCCTTTTATTCTATTTTCAAAATAGAACAGAAGATGACATTTGCTAAAAGTTAAAATACTGATAAGAAGATTTCTGAATAAGGAGAATATGGCGATGGTAGAACCAGAGTGATCTAAGTGACATTTTTAGTATAATACAGATTTTAGCACGAAACCATAAAACAAGCAATATTTTTTCATGCCATATTAATCCAAGTGCCATTCAGAAACATTTTTAAAGAGAAAATACAACCTCTCACTTTGGACGTTATAGAATTACAAAAAATAGAGTAGGCCATAGTGATCTAAGTGACGATGTGTACTTGGATCACTGGAATATTTTACATTTTATGATGTTTTCGGTCAATAAATCACTCCACCTTGACAATATTGTCATGCACTATCTCGTGAGTGGGCACACATACCTTCCTAATGACACTGACTTCTCCTTCATTAGTAAAGCACAAAGAAAAAGGACTGATATCTTCACGCCTCAAGCATGGATGGATCTCGTGCGTAATTGTCGAAAACATAACCCCTTCGTAGTTCGCGAAATGAATGACAAGTTTCTTGATTTCCAAAATTTATCGGGTCACTTTAAAGACTACCAAACTGTTTTGCGAGAAGGCGCAAAAATATCAAAGATGCGAAAAATTTGTTTCAGTAAAGGATCAAGCATAATGAAATATAATAATGATTACTCCGAAGAATATGAAGAGATAGACCTCATACCAAATAACATGGATTTGGAGACATTTTTAAATAACATCAGACACTATTTACCCGAACAAGCTACAGGAGCAAAGCCAATCCCATTCAAAAAGATGCAAGATATTCGAAAAATCCTTAAGTTCATTCCACCAATTCATCATAGTTTTTACCAATCAATTCCATATATTTCCAGAAGAGGTGCCAGTGAGGAGTCTCAGGATGACCAAGACATTCTACCTGCCATGTTAGGCGATGATTAGCTTAAGTTAACCATACATATTTTTATAATTTTGTTTCGTTACGTACATACTATTACTTGAATTAAGATTTTTTGTTTGTGCTAAAATGATCCAAGTGCTTTAATTTTCGGAAAAACCAACATTTTGTTTTATAAAGATAGAATATTCTAAATAAACGTAGTCATAATTTTTATTCTAATTTGTAAGCTATAATTTTAATAAAGAGTTTCCAGTAATAAGCTATTATTTTCATTGCAACAAATGCAAACGCATTTCCCTTGTTTTCTCAGTAAGTTCAAATTGTAACTTGGATCACTATGGTTCTACCATCGCCATATTATATCAATATAAAATAATACATTATGATAATTATACAAATATAAATATTTAAATAAATAAAAGCCTTCTTGCAAAGCTATAGATTTATTATTATCATGTGTTTATATTATGTTATGTTTTTTCCTTTTTTATTGTCTTCTAATTTAATATGTTAAAAAATAATCCTTTGAATGTGGCTTGTCTAAGATGAAACATAATGAACTAGCCTTAGCAGCTATGCCAACGTGTTTGTCAGTTATCGCGATTATATCCTATGGCCTTCCCGGAGACTCAAACTCACTATACCAAATTTCATCTAAATTGGTCAAGCAGTTTATGTGTGAAAACGTAACAGACAGAGTTACATTCATATTTAAAATATTATTGTTTTTAAACTTTTGAAATGTTTACACATATGAGTATATTATTGGGACTTATTCGTGTGAAATATTTAAAGTCACAAACGTTTTATTCAACTGATGTTTGAATCAAATTGAGAAACATCAGGTAAATAAAAGGCCTTTAAATATTTCACACCATTAAGTTCCAATAATATTCTAATTTATAATATTAGTTTGGATGTAATTAGCTGCCCTTGGTTTTGTATGGGTGTAAAGTTTTCTTTTAAACAAACCTTGTCCTGACAACAACAAATACAACAAAACAAGAATTATTCAATTCGCCATTACATACATTTCTGTAATTATTTTTTTTGTATTACAATTATGCCTTTTCTTACATTTGCGTATATGTGTTATAAGTTTGTGTAAGAGTGACAAACATGGCAACATTCACATTTAAATTAGCGGGATTAGTAGAATTATATTTAGGCATTATTGGAAATGTTATGTGCATCAAAAGGTGTACCAAATATTAAATCCATGCAAAATAATAAAAATGTTAATAATTTATGTTGTAAATATTGTTAACATTTTATTACACTTCAGACTCACAATATTTGCTTCTGTATCCTTGGTCTAAGCCTCCTAGGCATTCTTATGTAGTCTTTCCTATTTATTAGTTTTGTGGACTTGCTTTTTCAAAAGTGTGGTTATGTAAACAAATGTTCAACTAAAAATAAAAATATTACGGTTGGAAAACCCGTGCAGTGATTCTTTAAATGATGATATTAATCAGATATAACACAACACAAGAACAGTGGACATAAAAGAAAACAAATGTTATCATTTATTTATTAATTTAACTCTTACACATTAGACCTCCAAAGGCGCCCAAGAGACTTCATAGCTGCCTAAATTGAAATTCAAAGACTTTTATTTAAATACAAATAGATTTCAAAAATTGTGTATTAATTAAAAAAGTTTAAAATTTTCATAAAAAGTTAGGTTAAGTTTTATTTTGAAAAAAGTGACATTAATGAAGTCACAGTGTTGCCAGGTGAGAACTTAGACCTACCAAAGAGAATATAAAACTTCGTAATAGCTTAGACCACAAGCCTCATTATCATCAACCTTGTCATATTCACCTTATCGATCAAATGATTAAACAAAGCGTACCAGGAGCCTCAGCATATTCCAAAGACTACAATATAGCATATTCGCTGATGGCTAAAGTAGCAGTGACCACATTAAAGCAATTTGGTAAATAACGTGATAATAAACGGGTCTGGTAAGCCAACCAAAAGCGTCTAAGTCCCAATAAATAGAAAGGATCTGCTTCAATGACTAGTAGTGGTCACCACAATATAGATCAAAATTACCAGATTAAGTAGTAAAATCTGTAAGTTGACAACACCGAGAAAATCACTACTGACATTCTCCATGTCTCTAAATGTAAAAATCGACTAAAAGAAAGTGAAACAGTCTGTGGTATGAATGAACATGTTATGTCTGACCATTGACATATAGACCTGGACTGTGCCATCTTTTTCAATTGTAAAGTAATTAATGATTGCAAAGCGTGAAAGAGAGATTAGACTCGCGCGGCCCTGCCTGTAGCGTTGTCTTTTACAAGAGAGTGGTCAGTTTCGTGATCAGGTCTAATACGTCAAGAGGTCTGTACCAGTGCTTTATTAATTTTAGCATTGTCTGTGCTAGTCTATGCTTTTCTTTCTTGTCAAGTTATTATGCTATTGCATAACTTCTATCGCGGGCCTTGAGCGCGGGGACCGAATCCAGAAATTCCGTAACGAAAAAACCTCACGCTCCCCACTCCGAGGGGCACAGCGGTGACACTTTTTAGTTTTGCCATCTATCGATGAATAGCAGAACTTTTAATTACTTTTTTTTTAAATTTAAAAAAAAAAAAAAAAAAATTATGCTTTTAAAAAAAAAAGAATTTAAGGAAAAAAAAATTAAAAACATTTTTATAAATTAAAAAGAAAAAAAAAAAATATTTTTTAATAAAAAAAAAAACTAAAATTTTTTTTTTATGCTTTTTTAAAAAAAAAATTAAAGAAAAAAATATTATAAACATTGTTTTTTTTATAATTCAAAATAAAAAAAACATTTTTTTTTTTTAATTGCTTAAGTTGATAAAAATGCTAATGCTAATGTGACGTGTCGACAGTACTACACGTCACGACTCGTCTACGTATTAGGAAAAAGTATCGATATTTCAAATAATTACGGTCTCCTCGATACAGGCTAGCCTAGTGAGAAGACCAACAGTAACACAGCAGTAAATGTCCACCCAGCTTTAGATTATGACTGCTTGTAATACTGTATTTATTGCTGCAATAAATATTTTTTCATTTTTAATCGAGTGCTTTTATAAGGACCATTTTTTATATTGGTGTGACATTGCAATAGGTGTAAAATAAAAAAATATATTTTTATTTAAAAAAAAAAAGTATCTCACCCAACCATAAGACATAATTGAACTAGACCCTTTAAAGTCAAGTTTTAAGTAGGTAATTTCTAACATTTATTCGATACCAAAAAGTACTAATTGCGTAAAAGTATCGATTGCAAAGTATCGGTATCGAAAGGTTTAGTACTCGATACGCCAAAGAATCGATACATTTTTCGTGTCCCTAATTGTTTTTATGTTTACATTCGATTAAAGTACTAATTTGAGATAATTCATTTGTGTTAATACGCGTGCGTATTTCTAAGGATTTTCATAAAAGTGCATATAAATATGTCACAAAGTAAGTAAATCAGTGGAGGCAGTTTATTCAACGATTATACAAAAATAAATGACTAACATTCAGAAACCTTGATTCCGCTTATTTCAGATTCAGAAAAGCCGGTTACCAATCCGGAGGTTCCGGATCCAACTGGTCCTGCTGCTAGAAAAGGAGTTCTTATATCCTTCAGGACTGGGAAAACTATGGAAATACCGGAAAAAGATATTGTATGTAAATATAACCTATAATCTATTGTTTGTACCGAATAATCGACAAATACATTATCTCAATCCGGTACTGACAGTTTCGTACTGGAAAGTTAGGTCTCCAGAGCTTAGTATGGATAATGAGCTCCATTTCAACATTAAAACAATGTGCAAAAAGTGTGCGTCAAATTTTTATTTCTGAAGTTCTTGAAATCACTTACATTGAAACAACTGTAAATGGCATAGGCCTAATACTTACTTAATAGCCTAGTGCCTTATACTTACTTAATAGCCTAACCATTTGGTTATGCTTATGCTATAGAGAATGCTGCTAGAGTGCTAATATTATGTATTGTTATTAGCTTGGAAGATGCAGATTTGTTGGTGAATTTGAAAAATTAAACAGAATTGGTGAAGGAACATATGGAATTGTATGTAAGTGCTAATATTTTGCTGTTAATATAAAGTTATAAAATTGGTATTTATTAAATAAATGAGTTTATATGTGCTGTACCAAATTACATTGAACAGAAACTTACATACAAAATTAACTATACAATTTCAGACCGAGCTAAAGACAAGTTAAATGGCAACATTGTGGCTTTAAAAAAGGTTAGGATGGATGTGGAAAAAGATGGTCTCCCTCTAAGTGGACTTCGTGAAATTCAAGTATTGATGGCATGCAGACATGAAAATATTGTGCAGTTAAAAGAAGTTTTGGTTGGCCGTTCTCTTGAAAGGTATATATGAAAAGTTAAATATTTGTACCTACCTTAAAAATGGACGTCGCTCCGCTTTCAGTACCTATTCACAAATGGTTGACAGCTTGCTTTGATTAGGTGCGAAGAAATTTACATTTATTTGATTTCATCTAGCCAGCTCAATGTGATTTGCATGATTAGTATAAAATTATTAGACAAACACTCAATTGTGTGTAGTCATGGTGTTATTACTAACAGATCATGCAGTGCACTGCATGATCTGCTAGTTCGCTACAGATAATTTATTTAAGTAATTTGTGTGCCTTAGGGAACCTTTTTACTTGAATTTAAATATGCCATGCTGTATCTCATAAATAATTTCTTTAAATGTTGATAAACTTTCGTGATTTCTACACATTATGAAAATATATAAATTACGGGTCTTAATAATAATTTCTTTCTTTATAAAATAAATTCGTGTTGATGTTACTATTTAGTTTGCATTATAAGGCATTCACCCTATTTTTTTAGTTAATGTGGATCAAGGTCAATGTTTAAAAACTTTTTAAGTTAAAGTTTTATAGTTTCACTAGCTGACGTACGCAGCTTCATCTTCATCTTCAGCCGTTTCTTCTTAGATTTTTCAATGTCACCTTTCTGTTCACCAGTTGACCTGCACAACTTTGTATGCATTAATTTTTTCAGCTTTGCAACATTTTTCATTGCTGCTCCGCTCCTATTGCCTAAAACCTATGCCTTTCTCGATAAGTGGGCTATCCAACAGTAAAGCAATTTTTCAATTCAGACCCATAGTTCCTGAGGTTATGGCGTTTAAACAAACAAATTAACTCTTCAGCTTTATAATATTAGTATAGACTAGCTGTGCCCGCGACTTCGTTCGCGTGAAAGTCGGGTTTAAATTAAGGTAGTTTAGGTAACGAAATAACTTCTGTGTAAATATGTTGGAAACAGTCCTGTTGACTAAATACTTACTAAATAAAAATCGATCTGTTCTATTCTTTTAGACAGTTAATTTGGTGTGCGGCTTAAGAAGTGGGTTTTCTGTTGTTTTTGTTTCATTCTTTCAACGTTATACAGTGAAATTAGTCTCGAGAAATTTTTGCATAAATATGTAGTGGTGTGTATGTTACTTAGATATTAGAGCGCGTTTCCACTATATCGTTCTGGCCCTTACAAAAATGTTTCAATATCCTAACATTACTATTTAATTTAATACTTATCCCTAGCAACACTCTGATTTTTGTTTTCAATAAAAACAAGTTTTTATTTTAAAGAAAAAGGTTTTGACTTTATTAAAAAAAATATGTCATTCAATTTCACGTCCTTGAGCAAACGACAAGGCGACTACCGTGAAACAATAAAATATCGTGTCGTTCTTTAGATGATAGTAGTTTAGCTATAGGTAAAAAGTTTTGACCATAATAATTACGAAACAAAACAAATAAATAAATCGTCACTTGATAGTGGAAAGTGGAAACACGCACAAAACCAGAATAAACCAGTTTACTCTGTCCGCAGGTGCCACGTGCAGTCTGACGTCAGTCGCTTGATACCGTTAGAACATAAAGCACGCATTTCATTAAAAAATTATAATTATTAGATACGTAGTAGTTTCATTGTGAAATTTTGTATTTGTTGATTGTTGTTATTGTTTGTTATTATTGTTAAAATATTTGTTGAAGTGTTTAATTTCAAGTGTGTAAGTGTTGTAACTTTATATTGATAATTCAAAATGGCTCCAGTGTTAAAACATGGTCGAGGCAAGCCTTTGACTTCTCAAACTAAGGAAGTTTTGTACTGTTTGTACAAATATTTCGAAAATGAGTGTAATAACAACCCGAGCAGTATTATGACCCCCACTCAATTAGTTGCTAAATCAACAGGAATTTCAATAGCATCCGTCAGAAAGGTAGTATCAGAAAGCAAATGTCGACCTTCAGATCAGGAAGTAACATTTAAATCTCCTAAAAAGAAACCGAATCGTAAACCTACAATAGTAATCGATAACTTTGATCAGCAAGTTATCAGAAGAACAATTCATGACTTCCACATCACAAATAAAGAAGTTCCCACTTTAAAAACTTTGCACTCAAAATTGAAAGAAGATATCGATTATAAAGGTTGTGTCAGCACGTTACGAAAACACGTCATGTCATTAGGTTTTAATTGGAAGCAAACAGAAGATAACCGGAAACTTCTTATGGAAAAACACGAAATTAGATACTTGCGAATTAATTATTTGATGAAAATTGCTGAATATCGTGAACAACGCCGACCAATTGTTTACACCGACGAAACATATATACATACATCACATACCCTCTCGAAATCTTGGTCAGATGGAAGCACTTCAGGTTTGAAGCAACATTTATCGAAAGGCAACCGCTTAATCATTGTTCATGCCGGTGGTATCGATGGC
The DNA here is from genome assembly GCA_945859575.2 of Herminia tarsipennalis. Lineage (NCBI taxonomy): Eukaryota > Metazoa > Arthropoda > Insecta > Lepidoptera > Erebidae > Herminia > Herminia tarsipennalis. Next base: position 11,542,369 of record OX243836.2, on the reverse strand, counting down.
TTTATACCAAATGCATTGCTTATGTTTAAAGCCGACCAAAAAAGTGGAGATTACCACAACAATATGAACTATGACAACTATTCAAGGTGGATTCAAACTCAATTAATACCCAACTTACAACCAAATAGTGTTGTTGTTGTTGACAACGCACCATATCATAACTCAATACAAAATCCTGCACCGAATAGTAATTCTAGAAAACAGCAAATGATAGACTGGCTGACATTTCGAAACATTGAGCATTCATCCACGTTGCTTAAGCCTCAATTATATGAACTGATTCTGCAAAACAAGGCGAGATTTATAGAGTACAAGATAGACGAAATATTACGACAGCACGGTCATACTGTGCTGCGTTTACCACCATACCATCCGGAGTTTAATCCTATAGAAAATATATGGGGGATAGTGAAAACATATGTCGCAAAAAAGAATGTCGCAATGAATATGAAGGTTATAATGTCATTAGCTGAAGAAAAAATGAACGCCAAAACTGTAGAGGAATGGAGAAAAGTTTGTTTGCATGCTATTGAGGAGGAAAGCAAATATCAGGGTAGAGACGCAGCTTTAGACACAATATCAGAACGAATCATAATTAATTTAAATAATTCATCTGATGAAAGCGAGGATGGGGATGATTGTGATATGCCTGGGGTTGATGAATTATTAGAATAAAACATTTATGGCCGGAGAACACCTAATTCATACACGTCTTCACTGAAGTGAAAACCGGCATTCAATGCTTGTAATGTTTGGAACTGGCTTGTCTGCCTCATACAGTTCCATAGATTACAATGCGGTGGATACACATTTTCACGACCGTATTAGTACGAAGTGCGTATGCGTAGACGTGCACGCATTTGGTGTGCTCCAGCCACAAACGTATATTACCTTTAAAACAATAAAAACTAAAAATAAAATGTTGTTTTTTTTATTTGCTGACCATACACTACTACAAACGCAAAAATTTCTTCAAGCTAATTTACCTGTACCTATCTATTACCTAATAATTTTAAATAGAATTTGTACGAAAATGTTGTTACTTCTCATGTGATCGTAAACTTGTAAAGCCTAAGTACTTAACTGTGATAGTTTTCCTTATAATTTTAGTATTTATACTACTACCCTGAATTTTTTCACATACCCAACATCAACCATTTAGCTGGCAGGGGGACACTTGACTCTAACAAAAATGTTCACTATAAAGCCTAATATTATACACAAAGGAATCCTTAAATCTAAAAATAGTCTTCACAAACCCTAAACGCTTTTTAAAAGACCTATCTAATGATACCACACACGATGGGGTAGGTAGGTGAGAAAAAAATTACATCCCAATTTACATAATTATAAGAGAGGTAGGTTAAGAAATGACAAAAATGTTTTCAAGATTTTGTTCTTTCACTTTATCGGCGTTAGTAATTTATTCATGCAAAAGTTGCAACCTTCTAGCACTAACAGTCTCGGAGCTAAGCTGCGGACGGCCGGACATAAGGGAACTATAAGGGTTCTGTTTTGCCATTTTGGCTAAAAATGGCGTATATTTCATATATACTGTTACAACGCAATACTAATAATAAAACTGCTGTAACACTTTAGTAAGCAAACACAGAGCGTGTCATGTGTGTCATGCCCGCGAAAATGTCAGATATCCCTAAAGGTACGGTTGACAGACAACGACCCCCCTCCTCCCGTCACCCGAACTACTCACACTTGACCGATGTTGAGCCATTCATTATCGTTGAATTGATGAACACGTGATCTCCAACCATAACCCCAAAACATGATCCTCGATGCACCTGTGTAATGCGTGGTCAAACAAACGGACAGACAGACAAACATTTCTAAAAATCATAGCAATGTGTTTCTTTTTAAAACTTCTTTTACTAAGTATAGAACGTTATTGGATACAATGCCATCTACTTTCAAGAATGTTGCCACTCAGCAAGAAACAAATCCTTCATCTCAAGCACCTATACCCTAATAAATGTTTTCACAAATAAGGAATTATTTGATCACGGTGAACAATTTGATTTCAAAGATGGCGCTACATGTTTTTTTTTTACGTGTGTAATGTCTTTTTTTTAGACGAACACATCATTTCTGGAAAATGTCGAATACTTTTTAATTATAATGTAATATTGTTTTTCATTTCTACTACGATGAATTCATTACTCTCAGCAGTGCATGCAATACCTATAATTAACTTACCTAGGTGCATAATTTACTTGATTTTTAATATAAAAAAATAATAACCAAAGTAAATAAGTTACTTACGGTCGAAAAAATAACTAAAACATTTAGAAAAATATTAAAAAAGGATAAAGACAATTTTAAAAAATACAAAAAGAACATAATCAGACATCGGATTCGAGCCCGTGACTTCGTCGTCAAAGTCCGCTAGCATAGCTTCGAGGCTATACTGTTCGCTACTTACCACGTCAAAATAACTGTTCTTATGAAACTTAACAATGTTGTGTTTAGCTCCTTTTAGTTTTAGCGTGAAGTTATGTATTCCATGGGTTACAATTATAGATAATGTCTAATTGTGGAAAATTTTGTGATAAACCATTATGGTGCGACAAACAATACGTTGCTACTCGTTCCCCATAGACGTTAGCGTAATGATTCATAGTGTAAATAATGTCCTATAGTATTTACTATAAAACTGCAAATTTTCATAAAGATCCGTCTAGTAGTTACTGTTTTATAACGAAAAATAGCTACAGACATTATCCCTTACTGCTTAGCTCCTATGGGAAAAAGCGTGATAATTTATAGCCTAAATGTTAATCTGCATCTATTAGATTGCACGTGCAAAATTTCAACCGAAACTGTACGGTAGTTTATGCGTGATGCGTGTTCAAACAAACAGACAGACAGACAGACAGACAGACAGACAGACAGACAGACAGACAGACAGACAGACAGACAGACAGACAGACAGACAGACAGACAGACAGACAGACAGACAGACATTTCTAAAAATGCAGCAAAGTGTTTGAATACTCTTTTCGAACATTTCCTAATATTTTTTTTCACTAAGTTCGGCCATGTACAGACACGTGAAATTTACAGTTTTATTATATGTATAGATATAGATGTGTATTTTAAATCCACAGCATCTTCTTGTCGATGGAGTACTGTGAACAGGATCTTGCATCTCTCTTGGACAACATGTCATCACCTTTCACAGAGTCACAAGTCAAGTGCTTGATGCTGCAAGTTCTCAAAGGACTCAAGTATCTTCACTCCAACTTCATAGTGCACAGAGATTTGAAAGTATCGAATTTGTTACTGACTGATAAAGGATGTGTGAAAATTGGTGAGTGTACTGTTGAATATGCCTTGTAGATAGTATTATATATATATAGATATATATATGATAGATATAGGGGAGGGTAGGGGCTTTAGGGGCAAAGCCAAGACCCCCATCCAAATAGCAAAACTGGAATTCAAATACTGTTATGTATTGGGGGATTTAGGGTTTCAACACCCCTCCTTCGCTCCCCCCCCCCCCTGAGGTACTGGCCTACGAGACGCTGATAACCAGATGAAATTTTATTGATTTATAAAAACGACTATGATAGCTTGAAAGAATTTTTTTTTTCATGAGAATATGTGTTGATAAGCTTGCCTACTTTTTTACGTTCATGGCACTGATCTGATAACTAATAAAAATTGGTATTGAAAGAAAGAAAGAAAACACTGGACAACACAAAAAAAAACAGAGTTTTATGAATTGTTTTTGGTTAAATTAATGGTGCTGATTACGAAAACAGAATCTTTTTATTTTCTAGCAGCTCTAGTTATTAAACTACCCTCAAGTTTAATATATTTGCTTATTACTATAGGTTTTAACGGATTTTTTAGGACTTTCTCATTTGAGGTCTTACATCCTGACAAAGATTCCAATAGTCATTTTACATCGTATAGACGTCATATTTTCGTTAATATCGTCATTCCATTACTAGTTTCTAGAAATCGTTAATTTTTTATAATTTTCTTAACAAACAGTTCCCAACGTTAACCGTTGGGCCGCGGCCCACCAGGCACGATCACCTCGCCTGGTCGGAGGGTCCTCCCTTTGTGTTGGAGGGACTTAACACCTTGCCCTCCGCAAGTTTTTTTTGTTGGATTTGAGGTAAATTTTCATTGACTTTTATGATTTTTCAGCTGACTTTGGCCTGGCCCGCTGGTTGGGTGCACCAGCTCGCAGCGCGACTCCACGGGTAGTCACACTATGGTACCGCGCGCCCGAGCTTCTGCTACAATCGCCGCGACAAACACCTGCATTGGACATGTGGGCAGCTGGCTGTATACTGGGCGAACTGCTTGCTAATAAACCACTGTTACCCGGCAGGACTGAGATTGAACAGCTTGAACTCATTGTTGATCTGCTTGGTAAGACATGTTCAAAATTACTTAAATACATAGTGTGGCAAACTTCCTCTAAAAAAGACAATTTTCGGCGTCCTTATTTCACAGAGGACTTTACAATTCCCAGACCTGGATCAAAAATTTGTAAATCATAGCAGTTGTACTCTATCATTAGTCATAAAATCATTGCCAATCTATGGCGTGACTGTACTCTGTATGTACTTAACTTTTTTTTTGTAAAAAAATAAGCTAAATGATGGTTAGAAAAAAAATTACAGCTTAAACTTCTACAAAATTTTGCACAAATATTGCTGTCATCACCAGCCCCCCCCCCCTTTTGGAGTTTACGTAATAGTTGAAAGGCCACTTACACACACCCTCAGAATACTCATACATTTACACAAAACCAATGATGATATCATCCACAGGTACGCCATCAGACGCAATCTGGCCAGAGTTCAGCGCATTGCCAGCTCTACAAAACTTCACTTTGAAACAGCAGCCATACAACAATCTGAAGCAGCGTTTCCCTTGGTTGTCGGCGGCCGGACTGCGATTGCTTAACTTCCTGTTCATGTATGATCCTAATAAACGGGCCACAGCTGAGGAGTGCCTTCAAAGTTCCTACTTCAAAGAACAGCCGCTCCGTAAGTCATTATATCAAATCTATTTTAAAAGACAGCTGACTTGTTTATCTTGTAGGATATGGTAGTTGATTTAAGTGTGCGGTTAGCCTGTTTAGTTCAGATGACGATTTACTATAGGGCAGCCAATGGAGGGGCAATGCCCTATCTATATATAAATCGCTTCTGTTCCACTACCAGTTACATTGTGGTTACATTAATATAACTATTTGGACATTTTTATTCCAAGTAATTACATTTTAATGAAATGCAAATGCAACATTGCCAAAGTTTTCGTGATGTTCATTTCTTTTCATGATGTTCATTTGTTTTGGCGATGTTGCATTTGCATTAATTTAATCTTGTGTAACTACAACGTAACTAGGTGGAACAGACCAAAAATTGCACCCGCTGCCTGCAACTTAATGCTCTGCCTCAAGCTACGGCCCTGCAATAAGGGTATTGCACTGTCAAGTCCATTCATACCCTTTTCTTGAAACATCAAATTCGTTCGAAGACCCTACAATTGATTTCATTCTTAGATAACGTTAGATCATTTGATTTAACGATTCATTTGATCAATAAAATATTATAAGTTTTAGCCGTTTACTCATGAGTAGTTTGTTTTTAATATAATAGTCACGATTATATTTAATATCTATTTTATTCAACGAGCGTTACAGTTGAAGAGTTTGTTTGTTTGAACGCGACACAATCTCAGGAACTACGCGGCCGAATGGAAAAAATATTTTACTGTTGGATAGCCCATTTATTGAGGAAGGCTATAGGTTAAATAACATCACGTTACGACCAATAGGAGCGGAGCAGCAATGAAAAATGTTTAAAAAACGGTGAAAATTAACGTATAAAAAGTTGCGCGGGTCAGCTAGTGTATAATATGAGACAAAATCGAAACTGACATTTTGGTCAACTATTGCTACTGTATTTTGTTTCAGCATGCGACCCGAAGTTGATGCCGAGCTTTCCACAACACAGAAACATGAAAGGACAACCAAAAACTTCATCAAACCAATTAAATATCCCGCTGTCAAATTTAAACACGGGAGCCAATGACCAGACTAATAACCTGCCGGCTATTTCTGATCTACTCGGATCACTCGTCAAGAAACGAAGACTCGATTAATTTACAATCGATAGATTGATCGATTATATATGTGTCTATGATTGACTATAATAATATGTTATCGTATAAGTAAATAAGATTTAAAATAAATGCAAAAGTCATGCCAAATATATTTAATTTAACAACACATTTTACCTTTATTTATAAGTCGCGTACTTTAAAAAAATTACAATTTTTTTTATGATTAATCTGTCGAAGCGTCGTCATCATCGCCCGAAAGACACATAGCTTGTTTGAATTTCCGATGTTTTTGTGTCATTGCGTCGTTGCTGTTACCTTTATGTTTTTCTTTCTGGAATAAATTAACCCAAATAAAAATACTCTTGACTTGTTTCTACTAACATGGAGTAGAAGTAATAATACATTGGTGTTTACTAGCATGAAGCATTTTACTTTTTTTTTCTCGTTTCTTAGTTCTTATAATGTTTCGTTGCAATTTTTATTCATGTTAGAAACCTTCACATTCCAGATAATGAACGCAGTACATTAATTTGACTTATACTTTTAACAACATGATATGTTGGAACTGTACTCACGATTTCTTTTTCTTGTTTCTCTAATCCCCTCAGGGTTCTGATGCATTGTGAACAAAGTATCAAATCTTCCATGTGGTTGATGGTCTTTTTGCGATGATGGTGCTTTAACCTGTATTCAATAGATAGGGTTAGTTTCAAAACTTTGTAAAGAGCATGCTCAAAATGTATTTACAAAAATCCCAGATCGAACTACGATGCGGTCAGGCGCGGAAGGGGCGGGGCAACATCGGCAATTGCCCCCCCACTCTTGACTTTTTAAGTGTTCGCCATACATCTGCGGGTCAATTCACGTATTTAAAGCAGTGCAGTTCAGTTGGAGTTAAGTTTCGATTTAAACGGCCGTTTTAATCGAAACTTAACTGCAACTGCACTACTTTAAATACGTGAATTGACCCCCAGGTCCGCGCAAGCAATTGCAATCGAAGATCAAAATGTATGCACTCTCCCCCATTTGAACGGTGTTAGATCGAATTCCCCTCCCCCGATTATGATCCTGGATCCGCGCCTGCGTGCGGTAGCTAGAAGTTTTAGTGAAATATACGATGGCGGTTATAGAAGTGAACCTACCTTTGCGCTTTTTTTCTTCTACATACGTTTGATTCGATCGGCCGAGTTTGACCGATGACGGATCAGGTGTCTCGGGCACCTGTCCGACCAACAGCGAGAAAAAGAATAGCGAGTAACGATTTTATCGCTAAAGACACGTACCTATATATTTTTTATTTAGATTCCGTGTAAACAAAAGAAATACAGATTTTAATAGTTGATCGCTGAGTGTTCACACTGCCGCATGCCGGCGAGTACTCGCTCAATACTGCATCTCTTTTGTTTACACGAACGGGATCTACAAAATACATCTGCTGTACGTTTCTTGAGCGATAAACTACTAATCGCTTCACACTCATCGTCGTTGGTGGGACAGGTGCCTTAGGGGGTCTTGGAGATAACTAAATGAAGTTTACACGTATGAATATCTGCATAAGGCTTAGGCCGCAATACGTTTTTACCTGCGAGCAGTTAACCGCTATTAACGCAAAACTGCTTAATACCAACGCACAAACTACGATTAAAAACCGCAAAAATGGGCGCGATTTTCATACATAAAGCAGCGTTTATTGTTGCAAAAGAAGAACTCAACGCATATTTCGTAAACATTAGGTCCATCCACTCACTACTTTCATGTGCCACCTACTTAATTGAAAGTGGCAATAAACAAAGTTGCACCTGATAAAACCATTTTTAATCATCTCACAAAAAGGTTGAGCTGTGTGAGCAGCTAAGAATGCGCCTTACCCAAGTAACGAATAAGTACGCATAACAGTAGTAGGTACCTATTTGATAAGGAAAATCACGAAAAGTTCCTACTAATAAACCACCTATTATGCACATCCTATCAAGAAAATCAATGGAACTTGGTTAATTAACAATAAACAGAAAGTGCGAACATTTGCTCAACATCTGGAACAACTTTTTCAACTGAATGAGGAAAACAGGACATTTTATTGGCAATAACATCGCATGATGAGTTAGAAATACACCAAGCGAAGGTCAAGGTATAATCAAAACATTAGCTCCAAAGAAATTCACTGGTGAAATTCCTAAAAATCTCCCACGAAAAGCCACTGTTAAACTTACCACTCTTTTCAATGCTGCGTATTCGAATAAAACGTGCCCAATGTGTTAAAAGTTACTGAAATCATGATAACGAAGCCTGGTAATCCTCCTCAACATCCGACCGGCTAATTTATTTGCTGCAGATAATACCGAAGTTATTTGAAAAACTACTGTTGACGCGCTTGAAACCCATTATACGTAGGTAACTCGATAAGTTTTTAGACAAAAACTATACAAAATTTAACAATATTTATTATACATTTGTTCGAAATACTCTCCTTCATTCTCTATGCGAAACCGATAGGTCCGAAATTGCACTTCGTAGGCGGCCACGGTCCATTCGGCACACAAAAATTTTAAAAAAAATCAGAACAAAAAGAAATCAGATTAATCAGGACAGTACGGTGAATGGGGCAAGGTTTAGACACCGGATTCCTCAAGAAACGCCTCTGAGGGTTCATATGTGACGTATGTGTGATGCAGCATGATTCCCCGAAGTCTAGTCTTCGGTCTCCTCTCTCGCAAAGCTTGGAAAACTTTCGGCAATGCTACTGTTGTATACCAATCCGAGTTACCAGATCTATGATTTTCCAACATTGTTGTCGACACATGCCCGCTGCCACAAAAAAAAACTAGCCACCGTTTTTTTACCAACGTTACGATAGAGACCCATACCGACCTGTCTCTTATTTTCCGGATCATATTGCTAAATCTACGTTTCATCGCCTGTGATGATTTCCGAAACACATCTTGACGTTTCATTTTAAATCGTAGACGCATTTCGTGGCACCAATCCACACGGGCCAGTGTCGAGAGCAATCGCGGGATCCAACGACAACAAAGCTTCCTCACTTCAAGATGCTGATGCAAAATAATGTTAACGCTCTCCTAACTAACGCCAAGAATCTTCTAGATATCCGAGTAAGTAATTCGTGGGTCTTCTCGCACCATCATTTCAGTAGTCCACACATTAGCTGCAGTTACTGCAGTTTGTGGGCGACCACTTCTATGATCATCTTCAAGGTTTGTTTTACCCCTTTTAAATTTACCGAAGCATCTAAAAGGTGTTGCTCGAGATGGGGCAGACTTCCCTAACGTTAATTGTAATAGTTGAAGGCTAAGGTTTTTAGATAAACCAAATTTAAAATCATAAAAGATCACCGAATGCAAATGTTCCCGGTAAAGCTTAATTGTTGCAAAGAAAAACGTGGAAACCGTCTTAGTAAAAGACTGGAACATTTTTTTTTTATAACAGCACCCTGGCTACTTGAGTCTTATTTTTAAATAAATTTGCTTATTAAAAATATATAATATAGATGGGTTCCATTTTTAACTTATGAGCACCTCAAAACTTATCCAGTGGCCTACGTAGTGGAAAGAAATCTGATTCTTGACCATCAATTTGGTTTCAGGGAAATCCATTTACCAAATTCATCGAAAAACCAACATTAAGAAGATATTAGTGGAAATGAAAGTATGTTCTTCGGTTTTCCTAGATGTAGCACAAGCATTTGATAAGGTGTGGCACAAAGGTCTTATTTAAAAAAACTAGGGAATATGATCCCCAAGCAGTTTGCAGACATTTTAGAATCTTACTTGACAGAAACAGTGTTCAGGATAGGACAAGAAGATACATACATAGAACTTAGACAAATAATAGCTGAAGTACCTCAAGCAAGCGTTTTCGCTCCTGTACTCTACCATCTGTACAATAAAATACAAATATCGTTTATTTTCTTAAGGTTACATTCGTAAAACGATTCTATAAACATGTGATATCGCGTATAAATTTAAATGAACCAAAGTCGATTCATATACAGAATGGAACCAATGCCTGGAGGGAAAGTACCCTAAATATTTAAGTTAGCAAATTTAACTTAAAGGAAGATAATTAGCGGCGGTAGCATAATTGCAAAGGCATCGGTCTCGCAATTGTGAGGTCGCGGGTTCGAATCCTACCCATTATACTACCGACGTGAACCCACTCCTAACACAAGCCTTTGAGCTTAGCTGGAGGGGTTAACAAGATTGCTGACTCAATCCCAAATTGGTAGTTATCTTTAAAAAAAAAAAAACTTAAAGGGTTTTTTTTATCACAACTACTTACGAGCCGTGGTTTAAGGAAAGATTTATTTATTTTATAAATATCTGCCGAATACTTGCCAAAAACCCGCCAGCAGTTGATACGGTAGCGTGTGCGGGCCGACTAAGTTCTGTAGATTACAATTTTTGCGCGGTATTTTATTCGAGAACCATTTTGTCACAATTCGCGGTCTTAAAATCGGTCGCGGGATAAAGCCGCATGTGAGACTGCTTGTATTAGTTTTCTTGACTCACAAAATCACGCGATTAAAACTGGCGGTTAACCGTAGTGCGGCCTAAGCTTAGGTCAAAATATTTCATAGCTTGCCACTCGATTCGAGAAAGCGTATGTACCTATTTCAGGCTTTAAGGTTCATTTCCGTGCATCGCGACCGATCGCGAGCCGCTCGCGGCTTACGACAAGCGGCTGAGGTAAGTGACAGAGGCGCGCGGCCGACGACTGTCGTAGGCCTGCACGCGCACTTTGAATATTGTCGCATCGGCCGCGAGCGTCAGCCGCTTGTCGTGAGCCGCGAGCGGCTCGCGATCGGCCGCGATGCTCGGAAATGAACCTTTAGGCTTGGCTAACGTAGAACAAGAGAAGCGATACATACTGTTTCCCACAGTAGTCACACTGTAGTTTTTCTATGCGGTGCGTGAGGATATGAACTCCTAGCTCGCGGTATGTGGGGTACCGTTGCGAACATCGCGGACATATTATTTTGCCTTCAGAACGACCACCGTTGCTTTGATGCTCAAATAACTCTTGCGATGTCTGAAAGTTTTCGTGGCAGCTTGGACACCTGTAATAATAAATGTTTTAAAATTAATTTGATGGTTTTTGAACCTATGTTGGGTTCCCTTTTAGGTTTAGGTTACAACTTGACCTTAAACCTACAAGGAAACCCAGCATAGGTTCAAATACCTTCTCTGGACATAGTTTATGGATGAAGCATGGTCCTTGTAGTAAATTAGTCCTAACTTTTGGCGTTTCTTCATTGGTAGGTAGACAAGGTACAAGTAGGTATACCTAACTATAACTTCTGCCTACAAGTTCGTCTTAGAAGTTTAAATTTATAAAACAAATGCTTTTACCAATTTTTGCTGTTTGTCCGGTTGGAATTACAACAGACGTGACTCGCTGGGAATGCTGGTTTTATATACAATAAAAGAAAGAAAATACAAGAATAGAAAATATATATTTTTAGCATAAAACATGAGATGACAGAGACACTTAACAGAAACACTACAAATACAGGGAAACCGAGATACAAAATGTTTATTATGTAATAGTACATAAGGTAGGATATTTACCTAGTTTAAAGGCATGTCCCATGACCGAATTAAAAACAGGTCCCCATTTCAGCATTGGTACCTACGAAGCATTACATAGTACCTAATGCATATTTCATTTTTGATGTGTGTAGGCAGAAAAAGTAGAGTGAAGTCAGTCTAATTTTAACTTATGTACGAGTTTCACTAGAGTTTCGTTCCATCAGATAATTTGTTTCGAACGAAATCTCTCGTAAAAATAACTAACAACAAAATACAACCTAACTTTTTTTCTTAATTTCCTTTGAAGTTTTCACTTCATATTTGTAAATAACTTTAGGTGTACCTACCTAACGGAGACCGATAAATGGGTACCTATGTACCTACCTAATTATAGTTATACCTAACAGACAAAGATGCTAAATAGGTACCTTTTATTATAAAGTTTGATAAGTTATTAATCAGCTAACTTTATTATGACAGTCACAGGTAATAAACTATTCTACCTACATAGGGACAAGGGTCGGAATGAGAAAAGTTATTACAAATTATCTTACATAAATATGCTCGGTTGTAGATGGTACGCCATATGTTCTATAATTTTCTTTGGATAAAAATAATGAAACTTTTTCTCACAACATGTCACATATCCGGGCACACCGTGCCTGTTCTTGTAATGTTTCATCAAAGATCGGAAATGGAAACCATTTTGGTGGCAAATACAACATTCCATTTTATAGAAAAGGGTTATCTGTTTATCTAAATCGGCGCCCGTCTTGGCGGGCCTGCCGTCTATTATTACTACAGGATCAAGACTGTCGTTGTTAGTGAAGTCAACTTCCTCTAGTGCAGTTTTATTTTTAATGACTTTATTGGCTACTATGTTGTTGGTTATGTTGGAAGTACTGAGTAATTGTTTATCTACTTTCTCTGTATTGGCAAATTCTTCTAACGTCATTGCCTCCATGTATTTCATTTCTGACATGGTCTTCTTTTTTATCGGCATGACTAGCTTTTGAGCTTTGGAATCTCCTTGCTGGTGATCATTAGACGGTGTAGAGAGTGGCTTTTTGGGTGGAGCTTTCTTGTGTTCCTCTATTACGTTTTGGGCTGACAGTGCGGTTACAAGCTGATGCATTTTTTCATTAGGAGATTCACGTTTATCTTCCAACATTTTCACTTTGTAAAATTCTAAAAATTTTTGTGTCTTATCCACTTTGATAGTATACAAATAAAGTGATGATATTTGTTGTAAGCAATCATGACATATTGCTTTTGGCAGATTGTCGTCGGAGCGAATCTGAAAAATCAAATTAAATAGGCATAGGTTGATCAAAAAATCAGATTTTATCAATCCACTGCTAGACATAGGCACAGGATACTTTCGGTATTTTGTGACATAGGCCTCTAGGTGGATATTATGTATTAAATATATACAACAAATTATTTCCTCATATAAAGAAATAAAACAATAGGCACCTAATTCTTTCTAGCTATTGTAGGTATGTCAAACAACTCCATGATCTTTTGTATCTACATATTACAGTGAATTTGATAGGATTTATTAAATCGGTAGCCAAATAAAAATTAGATGAGTACGGTAGCGAGATACTAGACAACAAAGTTGGAGACAAACTAAAATTTAAAGTAAGTAAATGTTAGGTAGCCTTACAACGACTTCGAAGAGTTTCTTGATCTTCCGTTTCATTTCAGAACTGAGCGGCTTTAGTTTAACTACGTCGGTGCACAAACATAAACGGCAAGAGAGTTCACGAACTATTGTTTTCTCAAAAGAGTGAAAGTCATTCATGGTAATGATTTTCTAAAAAAATATGTAAATAGTATCTAAAATAAAATAAAATTGTGTTGTTATTTGTAATTAATTTTGTAATGGTTTATTTGTACATGACAAAAAAAAACTATTTTATACTCAATTTTGTAATTTTGATACAATGTGACAGATTCATGGATGTTTTTTTTTATACATAATTCATATCGACAGCAGCGGCCAGCCCAAAAATGGGTAGGTAATCAGATTTCTTCTGTGCAAAACCTTTTCACTTTCAACTTCAATATTTATTTTAATAGTATTTTTTAATTACGTACTTTTACTAGCTGACCCCGTGAATCTTTAGATTTTTTAGTTTTTTTTAGCTGTTATTAGTTTAGTTTAGGTCCTAATTTTTTAAACCATTCCAGTATTAAAACTAATATTAATAAAAAACTAACGAGATGTCGAGACTAACGCACGGTAATTTTAATTTAAGCTAACGGTTGACACGTTTTTATTTAATAGAAATGTTCATTAAAATGGATTGGGCTAATGATGTTTAACAATTTATTTTATTTAGGTACTTCAAAGGGCAGACGTGTAGTGACTGTATAAATAAATAATATTACGTATATACCTGACGACAGAGTCACCTTATCCTATCGCTGTGAGTCTGCCCAATGATTTTTAAAATTTAATTTGATTCCATTATTATTACAAGTCACGTTTTGCACGCTCATCAAAGTTCGTTGAGCGAGTGGATTGATTGACAAGTAGATAAGGTACAGGCTTTTATGATAAAAGGTCACACGTAAATTTATTAAGAATTAACTTTCTCTTACCTCGCCGCTCCGCCCGCGTGGTGGTCAGATATCGTCAGTAAAACTATACTATGTTCCTTTTTGAGACTCGAACTGAACCAGTTGTTATCTAAAAGTCAGAAGAAACGTTTGTAAAGTTTTTTTAATGTTATATATTTTTAGTATTTTGCATTATGCGTTAACATTTGATATCTAATCTTTTTTTTCTGACTAAACATCAAACTCCTGTTAAATGATAAAACATTAAGTAATTTGTAAACTTTATACAATGGGTGCAGAGTTGTCCACCAAAACTAATTTGTTCTGGTTTTATCCCACTTCTGACCATTTAGAAGGTCAGAAAATAACACTACACTTGCTGTTGCAAGTAATCACTTTAATTACACTTATTACAAGATTAGGTACAAAATCAGAGAATAACGAATAACACACTTGTTCACATTTTATTTTATGATACGTTACTCCGACAAAAGACCAACCTCGAATGCTCGTGTTCGCATCAAAGAGAATATAAAGCTTCGTAATAGTTTGCATGACCCGTGACTTAAGTCAACTCGAACGAATGAGCAGACGTTAGGGAGGGATGTCAGAGTGAATGACAGTTGAGTCAATACACTGTCTCATTATGCGAACGTGGTCATTAATTAATTATAGTCGTAATTTTCAATTGAGCAATTACATAATAAAAGTTAACAGTCGGCCTTATCTGAAAATGAAACTTACCTGAAAAGGGAAACAATCACACAGAAACTAAATAGCACATTGTAGTCACTCCTTGTCCACAGTAATGCTGGCATGCTATTGCCCCTTCATGTCACAGTTCTGTATTCTTTATCTTTAGTAGCGGCCCAGCTCGGAGTCTTCCCCACCATGCATATACACAATACTTAAGTAAATATTCTACCTATAAATATACCATTTGAAACTAATTTTATCTGAACGATGATGAAAATCACATCAAAATGCGTTGGATATTTTGGAAGATATAAACGTACAGGGTCGACAGCGGAAGGCGATTAATTCTATACTATGTAAAGGCAATCTGTCATTTTCAAGTACCTTTACAATAAGTTAAGGGTGACGAAGTTTTCGTCACTAATTTCCTACTTTTTCTATCTATTTTATTAAATTAAACTACCTTTCTTCTGCTCTACCGAATGTGTGTTGTGAAATATCGTCTAAAATTTTCTATGTTACTTCCTATTGCTTCCGAATCGTCGCAATGTTTAAGACTAATAAAAAGTTCAAACACGAAGCTCAAATATCTAGCAATAATTCTCAACAGTTAAAATTCGAATAATTAGCGATGATATTCAACCACTAATATTCAAATAACTAGCAATCATTCTCAACAGTTAAAATTTAAATAATTAGCGATGATATTTAACCACTAAATCATTAGGTAATATGTAATACTTTGTACCATGGGCGCAGGGTTATCTTATCTTGTCATGGGTGGTTTTATCCCACTTCTGACCTGTAGGCCTAGTACTCTCTTTCTTTGAAACGAAATGCATTTTCGTTCACCTAAATTTCTTAAGTTTACCGGGACTATTCTAATTATTTTTTGGATAAGCACAAGAAGTTCGAACCCACGACGATTTTCTGGAACGAGTGGATTAAATAGATGTTCCTGGCTTTGTATAATACCACCTCATTTTTGATTGAAACTTTGTTGTCATTGAATCAAAGTAGCCTCCTGTTAGAAGGTCAGAAAATGACACCACACTTGCTGTTCACGTAATCTCTTTTATTACACTTATTACAAGATTATATACGAATAACGCACTTGTTTCACACTTTATTTTATGAGATGTTAGTCCGATAAAAGACCAAGCTCGTGTTCGCATGACCCGTGACTTCTCGGTTGGGTCAATATTATAATTAATTAATGGCCGTGTTCACATAATCAGACAGTGGTCTGATTATGCGAACACGTTCATCAATTAATTATAATCGCTATATCAAATAAATGCTAAATGTCAACAATGTTCTATTCTACTTATATGTTATCGATTTTATACTAATATTTTAAAGAGTTTTTTTTATAACTAATAAATGACCGTGTTCGCATAATCAACCCACTGTCTGATTATGCGAACACGGTCATTAATTAATTATAATCGTAATATCAAATAAATGCTAAATGTCAACAAAGTTCTATTCTACTTACATGTTAGCGAATTTATACTAATATTATAAAGAGTTTTTTTTGTTATCTCAGGAACTACTAGTTCGAATTTAAAAATTATTTTACTGTTGGATAGCCCATTTATCGAGGAAGGCTATATAATATCAGAAGTAGAGCAGCAATTGAATATGTTGCAAAAACGGGGAAAATTGACGCATACGAAGTTGCGCGGGTCAGCTAGTTATATAATAAAAGCTAACAAGCGGTTAAAGCTTAAAAATGTAACAGACCAGAGTTACTTTCAATTCAAGATAGGATATTAGTAATTTAAACTAGGAGTTTACTACCAAGGCAGGAGGCCTACGGAGCTACGATCCTTAATACTAATTTAAGGTAGGGCACAATGCTACGGTTCTGGAGGACTAAGTTACTTTTACCTTAAGTCTCCTAGCCTACTCTTGAAACCGCTACTGTTAAATCGTTCTTAACTACTCAATAAATTACAAAAGCAGCTAATTGAAATATGAATCTTATAACACGGTGTCTATATAGACACAAATTGCCACTTCAATTCATGAAATCGAAAGATGATTTAAGTGCGGATTACGGGCAAGTTGTTCGGCAAAGTTTGGAGCCTTGATAAAGGGTAGGTACAGGGCTGTAGCCTGTGTAGAGGGAATCACCAAGTTCGGCCGATAGGTAGGATAACTTATCTAACTATCCACTTCGCTGTTAAGTTGAAAGTTTTAGAAAGTTATCTTCATTAATACATAGATGTGTTGCACTTTGCCAAAGTTCTAGTTTTGAAGAATGTTAGGTACGTAGGTATCTTTGATTTTCAAAGTTTTCTTTTGCCAAGTAAACATTTTAATAAATCTTATAAATACGCGTGCCTTGGAGAGGGGCGAACAAGCTAAACTTATAAATAGTTGCATTATAATGAGTTTTATAAATTAAGATTTAGAATAACATCAGATCACCTCGTATTAATTTAGATTTAAAATACAAGTCTTATAATTAAATCAATTCGAGACTTTTAAGAAGAAGAAAACCTTTAGATTTATTTTTTAATTTAGCCTTTAGTTTTACTGTTCGTAAAATGCCTACCTATACATACTTATTGTACACATACCTATACATACTAATAGTATAATAACCTACTATTGTAGGATGATTTTTACAGTTATTACTTTTTACAAGCTTTTATTAAATTTAACCTTAAATGTTTACAACAAACTTGGAAATGAATTAGGTATACTTAACTTATAAAAAGCTAGCAGACCCGCGCAACTTCGTTTGCGTAAATTTTCCCCGTTGTGGCAACATTTTTCATTGCTGCTCTGCTCCTATTGGTCGTAGGGTGATGTTATATATGGCCTTTCTCGATAAATGGGCTATCCAACAGTAATTTTTCAATTTGTCCATACAATCAAACAAACTCTTCAGCTTTATAATATTAGTATAGATTTTTCAAGTTGTTTCAGGTCTGATGACAGTTTTTTTATGACAAGCATGACGTGCAATGACGTGGTTAAAAGCTTGTTTTAATTTTTTTTTAAAGAGTGTGTGAGTGTGTGTATTATGTCACTGACACTGTACTAAAAATACTCTGGTAGGTATGCCACTATCAATCGTCAATCGTTCGACACTTTTCTATTATGTAAGGTCGCTCCCTGTGCAGATAAAGGCGAGGATGCACTTCAGCATTGACTAGTAAAAGAATTTCGATCATTCCCTGTTGTTAAATTTACTCAAACCACACTTCGAGAATGACGCTCGATGCTTTGTTACAACCTGATCTAAAACACCAACGAGCATTTTATCGAGCAAAGGCACGAGCGTGGATGACGGGAGTGTATTCAATCAGCCTGTATCGGTCCACTGCTAGACATAGGCCTCTCCTAACTTACGCCACAACTTCCGCATCCAATTCATTCCAGCGACTTTCTTTAAGTCGTCAGTTCATCTGGCTGGGGTCGTCCTACCTTACGTTTACCAAGTCGCGATCTCCACTCTATGACTCGTTTGCTCCATTGGCCATCGGTCCTTCGGCAAATGTGGCCAGTTTATTGCCACTTCAGCGTGCTTAACCTGCGTGCTATGGCGGTAACTTTAGTTCTTTGTCGGATGACGTCGTTACTAATTTTATCCTTCAAAGAGACTCTAATAAGCATAGCTCGCTCCGTAGCCCGCTGCGCGACTTTGAATTTGTGGACTAGCCCAACCGTAAGTGTCCACGTCTCGGCACCGTAGGTCATAACAGGTAGGACGGGAGTGTATGCAAGACAGAAATAAATGTTACAGGTAAATGTTTACTCGACTTGAAGCATTTACCTGTTATTACGTCGAACAAAGTGTCGAACATTCGCAAGAACGTTAAAACTTAAAATAACTGAGCATTTGTCCTTATTGTACAATTCGTAAGAACGTTACATTATATTGTAGTGCTCTAGCAAATGCTCATGTGTATCTTCACCTCAAAGTGTGATAAATACATGACACTGGCAAAAATTGACTGAAAAATCGGCTAGATTGGCATCGAGTCAAGAATAATAAGAAATGGGTAATGCCCAACTATTGTTGGGCATATACGCAATGAAACTATGATTTATTGCTTTAAGAGGTCAAAAGGAAAACATTTGGACATTTGTAACACCAACAAAATACAAAAATAAAGAAAACTTGACATCAGTGAAGAAGGATGATAACCAGTGACAGGTTGTCTAATAAAGCAACTGAATTATAAGTATTATTAAAATATATATATTACGGGTCTTAATCGCGTGAATAATTTAAGGTAAAATACCTTGTTTATTGCCCGACGTTTCGACCGTATTGCAACGGCTGTGGTCACGGGTAGAATTATAAGTAGGTTTTCTCAAAGAGTACCTACCTATATAACACTTTGTTTTAGGTATTCTCGTAATCTGAATGAAGATATAGGAACCTACTCTATCTAATTATATGGCAAGGTAGTCTCCGTGTCTAATAACAAACACAGATACAAATAACTAAAGGACATTGACTACATAATATATTAATAAACTTTGTAACGTAACAATAAATAGATATCATAATAGATTCCTAATTATAATCGTGACAACGAAAAGAATTGATGGTACTCCAGCAATAGTGCAATGATTTGATTATACTTACTTACACGAGCGAGTCACTTAAATATGTACCTACCTGAGCTCTGTACGTATGAATGGATAGATACAGTGCCTGCTTAGATCACTCCTTATCTACATCAGAAGGTGAATACTTTGTCTCCATTTAACACGATTTTGTACAAGTATTAAAAAACACGGAACGAACTTCCGTCGCCCTCAGATTAATCCTGTCATGACAAACAATTCATTTTAATAACTTTGATAAGCCTGAGTACCTACCTACTGTTCTTTTCGGTGCTGTACTAAATAACTTTCACCCCTTGTCCCTTTGTCATCAATCATACTCTACGATTTGAAATCTTTTTTAAAGAATATAATGAACGAAACAGAAGAAAGCATTACAGACTAGTTTTATTCTGGGCTGAACTTACTTACAAAGTTGGTCTTCCGAACTTGTTATTTCTAGATTTGTTTTTAATGTTCGGCACTAAAACAAACATCACGTTTCCTCAGGGGTGTAGCTTGCCGTAGATGGGCCCTGTATCAAAATTAGTTGGGGAGTCCGGGGTTTTAGACAATAGTGCAGCAAATCTACGCATTAACTTGGATTAACCACGTCATATATAAAGCCTTAAACAGCCAAAGGACTAATGTGAGTCGCTCGCACACGGACTCTTGCAATAACAGTGTGTCCAGGGGGCAACAGGGGCAATTGCTCCCAAGACAAGATAGGCAATTGAGGTCCCGTCCAGAGTCCTGTCGCATAACGACTCATACTTGCGTTTCGGCGTCGATCATATGCACCCCCTCCTACCCGCGCGAATGCTTTACACTTGGCTGTGTTTATTGACTTTAAAATTTCGGGAAGAATCCCCAAATCCCATTCCTGCTCAACTACAATTACATGAAACAACGATGCGACGGCTGGAGGCGTGTAAAAGAAGCCAATCCAGTGACGTCCTAAAGACTCACTCGCAACCTTAAATCCCTCCAGAACTGCTGACACTCTACTAGTTGCTAAATTGCTAACGCTGGTCGGTGCCCTTATAGCCTGGGGCCCCCGTATCATTGATACGGCTGATAGGGCGGTAGCTACACCCCTGCGTCTCATCTTAAAGGATTAATATTGCTGTAGTTGGAACTTTCGGAGCGTGTTCGGTTTTAAAAGTTGTTTTACGAAGTTACAATAAAGTTAGCTTTGAAGGTACAAACGTATCAGGTTCCAGATAGCAGCTATAGTCACTTAGCCATCTTGGAAAGGATAGGTAATGCTCGTTAGTTTTGTCCTAAACTAAAAGCTTAGAGGAGAGCGGGCTTGATATTGACAGGTGACAAATTCTTAGATAACTAGAGAAACCCGAATGAGCTTTCGGGTTTCTCTATTTATTCTAACTAATATTATAAATGTGAAAGTTTTTGAGAATGGATGTATAGGTGTTTGTGACTCTGATGTCTTTTACGCAAAAACGGCTAAACGGATATGAATACAATTTGGCGTAGAGATAGATACGAGTATAGAATAGCACAAAAAAGTGCCGTTCCCGTGTGATAAATATTTTCAAAATATCTACGTAAACAAAATCGTGGGCAACTGCCACTTATTAATAAATTATAGTCCATAATAAGTTGTAGGAAATAAGTAACATTTCAACTTCCACGGAAACAAAGTCACACTGTCTTCCCCCCGTCAAATCTTTCATTTTAATAAATAATTTGGGATCCCCCGAACAGTTCTGAAAATGATTGATATGGCTGGAATTAACATGATTAGCTTCGATTTGCCGAGACACCCACCCAAGTCATTAAGGACATTAACAGAAGACGGGTAGTGTCATCCTTTCTCTCGTTTTGCTGCATTACGTTCTATTCAATTTTCAACATCTTCACACCTTATTTACTTACCGAAACTTAAATTGCTTGTTTAAAATATTCAAACGTAATTACCAGTTTGCAGAAACGTTGAACAAATATTGGGAAAATTCTTTCTTTCTTTAAAAAGTTTAAGCCTCTAAAGACTTGGACTCTTTCGTTTCGTAATACATTTGTCCGATACGTCCCACCACAAAGCTCTCATTTCTTCAACAGCGGTCGAACAAAGCCTTGGTCTAATTTCTTACAGGAACAATTTACTTAGCGACGACATTAAAATGGAACCTTATTTTTCTGCTACGACTGGCGAATTAAAGATAAACAATAATAATAACTATTGAAGGTAAAAGTAGCGGATTGAAACTAGAAAGGTAATGGGCCATGTTACCTTTTAAACAAATTTTTCAATACTAGTAATAGGTAGACCTACGAGACAACTAGCAATTAATCATGATGTCTATAGCTCAAACACAGAATTCCAAGAGTACAGAAGGCAACCTTCATACGTGCTTCACTCGAAAAGCGAGCGACATATAATTCATGGACATAAATCGAAGCTGTGCACATCGGTGCACAACACTGATCTTCATAATAGTGCGTAGTGGGAACACAATCTCACATTGCTAATTAACTTTAAAAAAACACAATCACTACGGCGTACTAGTACCTACTATAGAGTTCAGTGGTGCACAATATTCGGAAGACGTGCCAAGATTTCGCGTTCGTTTTCTATGTAGGTTATTTTCAATATTATCGGTATTCTGTAGTCCAAACAAGTGTCCTCAAGCTTCGGTAACTTCTAAGTACGATGCTCAAAGCCTGCAACTATACCTATACCAATTAACTAACGTTGAAGACACTGACTTGTTCACAATTCGTTAATAGCAACATTTCAACTATCGAATGTTTCAGCTTTGTTTTTTACCCGACTGTAAGGAAGGGTTATTCATTCTGTTAATTTATAAATAGAAAGAGACAAAATAATCATCTCAAAATAGGTAGTTATTAAAGTACAGTATAAAGGGGCGTCTAAACGGGCCAATTTTACGGAAATTTGTGGCGGCAATGCTGTGGCCGGCAACATGGCAGCACTCTCCAATATTGATTTGATGGTTGCCGGACGATCGCTGAGCGATCTATTTTTCGCAATGTTGCCCGGCCAATTTTGTTATTGTTTCAGTGGCCCTCTATTTTAATGTTGCCGGGTTGTGTAGCCCGTTTAGGAGACTGGATCATGCGCCATATAATTGTACACATATTGCCATTATTGGCCGAGCAATTAGTTCAAAATAGTGCCGCCACCAATTGTCGTAAAAAATGGCCCGTTTAGACGCCCCTTAAAGTAGGTACAATCAATTACGAAAATGTGGCCCGATAAGGGATTAGTTGTTACTATTTCATGGAACCTTGAAAGTTTGTGACTTTGTACGCTCTCTAGAGATGTATTCTAGCTCGATTTTGTTTCTCAATTAGTTGAGAAACAATACATCTCTGCAACATACCTAGCAGTATAGATATGTGCTTGTTTTCATAAAGTTATTGCTTAGATTACAATTGTATTTTGGTCACAGGTGTTGTGAATTGAAGGGAATGAATTGTGCCGTGTTACTCGTATAATGAACGTGCCTGGAAAGGTTGTATTGATTTTGACGTGAAAATAATGTTCTAACCTCCATGCCAATATTAGGTAATTTATTTATTACAGTATTTTAAATAATACGTTGCAATATTTTAACCCGCACATGTAAGTTTTTCATTTTATTTCATAATAGAGTAGAAGACAAAACAAATACTGTTATTGACGTATTAGGTACGTATAAGTTCATTTGTAAATAAGTATTAAAATTTTATTGTAGGAATACTTATTAGTATTTTTATTTATTTCGAAAACCAATAACATTATTTTACAAAGTAACATTACTTAAAAGTAAGGCTAATAACAGGTTTTGCTTAATATAACAGGTTTAGATGATAATTTGGCTAATGAACGGAAACAATAAACTAAATTATAAATGTAAAAACTAGTAGTTTAAAACACATTTTATATTTTCAAATTCAAATGTATTCACTTAACACACACTCACATTGCTACGCACACTACGACACGACAGCCCGCCTCGCTATCCCGCACACAACCATTAATTCCCAGTCCGCAGTACTACAATACGAAAATCCTCGTTTTAACATTTTTCTGTATCTGCAAGATTTTTTACGGGTAAATATTAAGGCATATCCTTAAATTTATTTTTTCACTACTTGAAGAACTCTTTGGATAGTTAGACATATTTTTTTTCGTGTCCTAATATTTCAGCTTTCTATATAAGCTTTTGACAAAGCCGAGTCCTGTTTCGCGTACCTAATATACCCTTAAGATGCAAAACAACACTTGTGATATGCCATGATTCTTTTTGAAGGTATCTACTTGTAATGGTAAGTTTGCCAACAACAGGTAAAGTCGGTGTAAAGAACAAGGCAATAAAAACTCGCGGTCACTATTTTCAAATCGCCAATTTTAAATTTTTGTATGGGTATAAACTTCGGGTAAGGTGCTGTCGTACACCATGTCAGAGCAAATTACATTACCTACATAATACAATAAAAATTGGATTTAGTTACATCTTGCAACCCATCCATATAGAATCAAAAAATATTTTGGAATGTTAAAAGTAGCATAGGTACTCCTTACGTCAGTAATGTGTCAGTTTCGTTCTGTCAAAATAGATCCAGCCGTCTCGGAGAGCCAAAACAAATAGACTAGTAACACAAAAACAAAACCGGGCAAGAACATATCAGCATGTGTAGGGTTCCGCAGCCTTAAATAATTGCATCTGCAGAAGAGCGTATGTTGAGCGAAAAGTAGTTTTTCGGCTATAACTCAATGACGGTATATCCGATCATGTCTGGAATAATTTTAGTTTAAAGTATTGGTTAAGCGCTACCTTTATGATTTTTTTTTTATATTTTTGGGTCACACGGTTCAAAAGTTAAAGGGGGGACACAATTTATGCAACTTTCGGAGCGATTATTTCTAAAAATATTTACTCAAACAAAAAAGTTTATTAGAAACCTTAAAATATTTTTAAAAGATCTGTAGAATGATGTACCACACGTTGATGTTAGCCGCAAAAAAAATCAGCTTCTGTTACATGATTCGTTCTCTTAAATTATATGAGTATGGAGTGCCCCCCTAAAAATATTTATTTTTATTATTTATTTAATTTATATCTATCAAATTAAGTAGCGGCCACTATAAGACACATTATCACCAAATTTTATCAATATTCATTGAGAAGCCTCTGAGTAAAATTGCTGTGACATACGGACGGATAGAAAGACAGATGGACATGACGAAACTATATGGGTTCCGTTTTTTGCCATTTTGGCTACGGAACCCTAAAAACAATGGGTTGCACTCGGGAGTGCCGGCAGAAGTGAAAACTTGAACATTATATTACATACTGATGAAATTTGAATAACATTTTTCGATGTTACTGACATAATTTTAAAATAATAAATCAAAAAACCAAAATCATAAATGAAAATAAAAAAAGGGAAAAAATAATCGTTACTTGGACTTGAACTGGGATCTTCTGGTTTCTGGACCGCCGATTTCTCACTTAAGCTTTAATAAATAACATTGTAGATGGTGGCAAAATTTACATTCGTATTCTAATGATATTGTAGCAGTTTTTCATTGCTCTCCCTCCGTCTTACGCATTTTCGATCAGGTCACGTGTCCTGACGTGAGTTTAATATTTTTTACCCATCCCAAAAAGTGCACAATGCCACTAAAAAAATGTTCACTTCATAAATTTAAAAAAATATTTTGTTATTAATACTGTATAAACTTTAGATTAGATATTCGTAAATACGTTTTATTTTTTGTAATGGAGGTTTAATATATAGGTAATGTAGATGCAAACTATATAGGTATGCTTCCTTATACAAGCAATTTTTATTTTTCATCGCTCTGATGACATAAAAAATGCTATATTTGAGTCCATTATGTGAAAAGTTCGACTAACTTTTGATTGCAAACGGATCATAAATACAATTAATATGCACAAAGCGACGCTACAATAAACTCCAAATTAAATCAACTAGCCGTCGATTGTTTTTACAATATTCCCCGTTTCACTCTAAAAGGATTAATTAAAGTGTTTGTGCTTGATAGAGCAGAAATTGCATTTTCAAAGCGTTCTTATATGATGAACTTTGAATAAATTGTGTAAAGAAAATCTTTAGGAATTTTTTCCACCTGAAATAACCTGTAATTGCGCTCCTTCTTTTTGATTACGCCTTGGCTATTTTATTTAAATGCTTTATAAATAGGTACCGAACCTTTTTGCTTTTCTTGTGATTTATGAAGATCTTTTTTGAGTAAGACATTAAAATTAGAAAAAAAAGCCGTTCTTTGATCATTTATCGCGGTACCTACATAATCTACATAATTATATTAAGACTCTGTTCCGATGAGGCGAATACACACGTACACGACATATAATCATTGCGGTCACATGATACGCGCGAGAGGTTTTCACTCGCGCGTAATCGCGTGTTATTCTCCGGCATCTCGACTCGCCTGCGCTCCCAAGAGCTCCTTGTTGCGTTCAGTAGATATATGCGCAAAGCTAGCGCGAGTGGACGGGCTCAATAATATATTATTCATAAAATAAATGGAAAAGTGATATTCACAACCCCTAAATGCTTTTAAAATACCTATTCGACACCTCACACGATGTGAAATATGATAGTGAGAAAAAAAAATCACATCACGTGTTAGGGTGGTACCCGAAAAAAAAAAACATTTCCAACGTTTTATTTTACCACTTGGTCGGCGTAACCTAATATGTAAATTCATGAACTGTCAAAAGTCATCTATTATAAATCAATATTGGCCCTAGAATAATAATAGAAAATAGGGTTTTATTTTATTTTATATTCTCTTTGACTGTCCTGAAACCGGCCCAAAAACTTACGCGCGCGTTTTGGCGTCCTGTCATCATGTGGCTCATAAATATGTAGATATTTTAAATCTAGCATTAGCAAAATTTTGAAAATACCCAACTGAAAAGAAAATTAGGAATATTCCAAAGGAATGGCTGAAAGATCGTGGATCATCCCATCTCTTCCAGTGGGTGTTGACTATGCAACAGTAAAATAATTTTTCAATTGAAACCTAGTAGTTCCTGAGATTATCGTTAAATAAACAAACAGTTCAGCTTTATAATTTATTACAAAAAAAAGCAGCAAAGCTTACTTCAATTTCGCGGCAAAATGATTGTTTTTAAAAGAGAATAAAATTTGATCGTGGTCAGGGCTTTGTTAATTGATCGGTTTTCCACTTGAGTGGGCGATACGCTAGAGGGAGCACGTCGGCGCCCACATGTTTCACTATAACCCGCTTTTCACGGCAGTGAACAAACCAATGTAGGCTCGTATTTCGCATAGGCGTTTGAATTTATAGCATCTCGATTACTTGGAAACATAAATATCACTTACGGGTATCTTACTCAATTTGAGAGAAGAAACCCAATTGAAGAGACATCGTATTTGCTACATAACTAATTTATCGAATCAATAAGTAAACATGAGGGGTACTTGACTCAGTGGTTACCTAGTAAGTCGAGAGATCTGCGAGGTTCTGGAAGCTACGAACGTTTCTACTGTCGGTCTATAGATGGGTGACCTTTTTAAAAATATATCACACTAGCTGACCCGCGCAACTTCGTCTCCGTAAATTTTCCCCGTTTTTGCAACATTTTTCATTGCTGCTCCACTCCTTTTGGTCGTAGCGTGATGTTGTATAGCCTATAGCCTTCCTCGATAAATGGGATATTTATCAGTAAAATATTTTTTCAATTCGCACCAGTAGTTCCTGAGATTATCGCGTTCTAACAAACAAACTCTTCTGCTTTATAATATTAGTATAGTTAATAGATAATATTAATATAATAATAATATCTTAGGACAACTCACACAACGTCATCTGATTCCAAACTAAGCAGAGCTTGTACTATCGTACCCAGATAACTGATAAATTTACTTATATACTTCTAAATACATACATATTATAGATAAATTACTAATAAATTACTAATTAGTCGTCACACAAATTTTTATACTGGGTGGGATTCGAACCTCTTGCGTAGCAGTCGGACACAGTCCCACCGCATCACATTTCACTGTGCTACTCGGAGAGCACGTTAAGCCTCGCGCCTAATCTCTCTACGGTCGTGTCGGATTTCCGTCCTATCAGAGACAAAAGTCAAAGTCAAAGTACTTTATTAATTTAGGTTACAAATGCAAAGCTTATGAACGTCGCGCGTCGGACAATTAATAAAAAAAATAAAAAAATGGAATAGAATGATTCTACATTTAATGCCAAGTTCGGAAGAGTAAAGCCATGAGAAAAGAACTAGAAAAAAACTCATGGCCACTTTTTTTAATGCCTTTTTTTACAATATACCTATTTGTATATATACAGTTATGCAAGAGAGGTGCTGATGATGGATCGAAAATATGACAGTTTATTTTAATACTAGCTGTCCCGCGCAACTTCATCTGCGTAAATTTTCCCCCATTTTTGGAACATTTCTCATTGCTGCTCTGCTCCTATTTGTCGTAGCGTAATGTTATATAGCATATAGCCTTCCTCAATAAATGGGCTCTCCAATTGGAGGAGGTTAGGTGCTACAATTTCCTAAACACCTGCCAAATGTGGACCTACCTTTTTGCAATTTCGGGGAGGCGGTTTCAACCCCAGGGGTTCTTCCCTGGTTCTGGTATTTATGTTGGTAATTATGAGTAAAACCTCCTCCTTTTTACGTTGCCTGAATTAAAAATAAAAACTAAAAGTCATCCAATCACTCATAAATTTGTTTGGACGAGGTGAAAAAACATATTTATGAGGTAGTTCTTATTCAAAACGTTAGTCTCGTCTCGTAACATCGCACTGTATTTAACTAAGCCTAAATCGCCGAAAAGCAGGCTTTTTTTAAATTTTCAGTGCCTCGTATTATGGTTCCAAAATGGCAGCCTTAGTAATAAATTCCGTTAGCATCTTATGGAATCTTGTAGAGAGGAAACTCTACATGCTTACATTTTTTCATAACAAGTGCAACATACATATAGATGCTTAACGTTATGATTAAGATTGAGATAAACTGCCTCTGTGACGCAGTGGGAGTGTGTCCGACTGCTACGTAAGAGGTCGTGGATTCGATTCCCACACAGGACAACACTTTGTGTGATCCACAAATTGTTGTTACGAGTCTGGGTGTACTTGGTGTCCGTGACCTGTATGTTTGTAAAGTCCCGTTATACAGGGCTTGTACCCTACTGCAGGAGTCATCTTTAAAAAAAAATACTCAAGTTCACCTTATTCCCTTTGCTCGTAATAAAAGAAACATCAAGAAACTTCAGAAGTAGTCCAAAACTGGTAAAGCAATAACTCGCACGATGAAGAAAAGTTATTGCCTGCTTTGAGTGATATGTTACCCTAAACTCGGATTTTGCTACAACCAGACGTCTCTTACGTAAATCCATAATATTTTTACTACTGGAGCTGATGTTGTGCGTGTGTAAACTTTGTTTTTACCCTACTTATTGGGTAGTCGCCCAGATTTATTTTCTGTTAGCCTTTCTAACAAGAAGTTATAGTTTTCGTTAGAATGTGAGAATCATGAGAAGTGGTCTGCTATAGTAAAGGTAACTTTAGCAGGAATGAAGGAGTTGAGGTAACTTCGGCTACACAAACAATTAATCCATACGTGAGAATCCTATCTATATCTATCAATAAAATATAACTGAAAAGCTTGTTTGTGGTTTAAATACGATATATAGATGTTTGTTGCTAAACTACGCTAAAACGGCTGAATGGATTTGAGTGCAATTTGATAATGAAATAGTTTACGATGTAGGATACTTTTATCGCGACAAGCAATACCTACACGGTTCGCGGGTGATACCTACTTATAATTATCTACTTACTAGCATTCATCCGCGGCTCCGTCCGCGTAGATATCAGTTACCTCAATAAATTATCTTATCTTTTACGGGACTCAAACTATATTCATACTAAATTTCTTCTAAATTGGTTTAATGGTTTAAGCGTAACAGACAGAGTTACTTTCACATTTTGGATTCAATTTGGATTATTTTCATGTGACGGCTGTTTAAATAGTTCATTTTGTATACATTAGGCGGCGTTGTCAGCAAGTAATGTTTGCCACAACCTTTACCCCATGCCCTTAAGGCTTAAGCACATATTTAAGGACGTGACATAATACCGTGTGCTTGGGATCTGACCATTAGATATCTAAACGTATTCTTGTCACGTAGGTTACAAAAGACAAACAGAAACTAATTTCAAAGACACATAAGTAGATTTTCCTGGTATTTAGAAGCTGCTTGTTGAAGTAAATAAACATCTTGGAACATTTCACACACGGTCACCTGATCCCAAACTAAGTAGAGCTTGTACTATGACAAGCAGTCAACTGATAAAAATACTTAAATATTTCTAAATACACATAATACACACACATATATATATATATATATAGATACATACATATAGCAAGCGGCGGAAGCCTAATGGCTAAGGCATCGGTCTCGCAATCGTGAGGTCGTGAGTTCAAATTCTGCAAATTATACTACCGACGTGAACCCACTCCTAACACAAGCCATAGCGCTTAGATGGAGGGGTTAATAGGATTGCTAGTAATGTGGGACCACAATCCCACATTGCTAGTTATCTTTAAAAAAAAAGATAAATAGCACCCAGACGCAGAATAACAGACACACCAATTTATCCAGGTTGGGCGTTGAATCCACGACCTCTAGCTTAGCAGTCACCACTACGCATGGGCGCTGCCAATCTATCTTTTAGAGGGGTGCAACACTTCTTCGGTGCAAGATTTTCTTCTTGAAAATCTAAAGTACTTGTGCGGGACAGATAATAACCCAATAGTTTTATTTTGCGTTTAGTTTAAAATAATCGATACGAAAATAATAGTTTTAATTTAGTTCTTTAACTTGCAACATTGATTCCTTAACTTGTAACATTGTCTGTCTCATGTCACTAGATAGAACGAACAAAGAACGAAATGATATCCAAAGAGAATTTATATCTTCGTAATAGAATTGTCCTTGACCATAGAGATTACAACGGAAATTGTATCTTTAACTTTTAATTAGTGAAATTGATTTATATAGTTTATTAATAGTTATGAATAGTGAAATGTAAAATAACAAAGTGATTTATGATACATTTTCACTTATCTTTCGTGCCTTAGATACTAAGTTTGTATAATTCTAAATTCATTGTCGTAATTAGTTCAGCGACAAGACACTAAAAGCTTGTCTCTGAGGTCGCGATGTTTTTTTGATTAAATTTCCAATAATTGTTAAAAGTACGTGTAAATAGTATTGTTAATACACTTCTATATGGTTAAACAATATCTCTAGCACAATAGCTCTTAGTAATATTGCGTTGTTTAGCCGTAATTTGTAATTGAAATCTGATAGGCACGGTATGTACGCACCTTAGAACATTCCTATTGGTCAGAATTGTATATAATGTAATAGCACTGTTGCCAATTGAGTGGATTTACCTCAAAATTTAGGGAGAAATAAGTGGGGTAACGGTATTTACCCGACTTCGCAAGAAGGAGGGTTATGTGTTTTAAAGACTTTTTTTGGGGAAAACCAGAGTAGTCTATATCAGTAAAAGTCCATAGCAACGGCACGCGAGCGAATCAATGTTGACCGCTCGCGCATGATTGGTTTTCATTCAGGAATGTTAAAATTAGTGATAATCATTTTATGGGTTTTTTATAATAATTTAGGGAATTTATAAATATAGGGTTGACAACATTGCTAAAATAAAATTGACCAATAGCGACAGGTTATTTCGATTTAGATGGTGTATCCGGACTATGCTCTAGGAATTAACGGTTTTTCGACGGGTATAAATACAGCTGTAACCGAGTACTGAGCGGATTCGATCAAGATACTTGAGCCTAGCTCGTACTGATGGATCTCTCTCAGTAATTGAATGTACCCATGTTCTTACTGAAATATATACACTAGTCAGTCACTGATATAGTTTTATTACTATTCCTCAAACTGCGTTACCCTCCGACCTACCTCAGGCAGGTACCAGGCTTCAGGGCAAGCCGGCGCACGAATGTGCAGAGTATCTCTGTACAGTACTTCTTTCACATACTTTGTTGGTGCAAGAGTTTTCGGTGTACACCGAATAAAACTACCGTAATGGTAGGATATTATGTTATTCTGACTGCGCCAAAACCTCATAAATTTGACCACTTTCTAGAAAGAGACAACGCTACTTTGTGGACAATACCTGTCAAAAGTCGCACTAGTTTTTACTCTCTTGCACGCTTTGCAGCCAATATTTACTTTTTAATTAAAAGGGATGACACGGTCCAGGTCTATACGTCAATGGTTATTCCTAATCTATTTAAAAAAAATAATGTTTAACAAATAAACCAACATAAATCCCAAGTAAATCCCTTACAGGCAAACATAATAACGCTGAGATGAACACATATAAGATGTTTTTTTTCTACATCATGATGGTTGAATGGCAGAGAATATTTAAGTACCTAAAATTTGAATAAATATTTTAAATAAACTTATTAATATTTTACCTTGAGAGTAAACTGTTCTATTTTTATCAGGCTATTATTAGATCGAGATGTAAATTGCGTAATGGAAGCAAACGAATTCAATTTCACCCACATAAAACGCACGTACTATACCTACCTACAGATTTTATAAGTACAGATATACATTATATCTATTTATATTTTGCAGTTATGTTCTTGTACAAAAACTGTTATTTATTAGTAGCTTATTTATATTCCTAGATAGTAGGAAACAGTATGTGGGAAACTAGAGAAGTAATGTGAAAAAAATTAGAGATGGGCGCCAAAATTCCGATGTTAACTTGAAGTAGTTCATCAGTTTGAATTTCTTAATGCATTTTTCAAGATGCATAGCGGTGGTGGAGCACTGACACTTTAAGCGTGATTTATTGCTGTAGTTAGTGTAGATTATTTTAACATTTTTCAAACAACTAACTGTAAGGATTAAGTTGAAAGAGTCTTTGGTTTCATAAGTTTAACAATAAAATAATATCACAAAACTAAAGAGGAAAACATATCGCTGCACTTGCTAAGTCATAAAAAGGAAGGATATCTATTGGCTCACAGTTTCTGAATGGCTTGTCGAAATAAACATCAACAAGCTGTCAAATCTAATAATATCTATATCTCTTGTCATAGATATCTATTGGCGCGCCGTTTCTGAGTGGCTTGTCGAAATAAACATCAACAAGCTGTCAAATCTAATAATATCTATATCTCTTGTCATAGATATCTATTGGCTCACAGTTTCTGAGTGGCTTGTTGAAATAAACATCAACAAGCTGTCAAATCTAATAATATCTATATCTCTTGTCATAGATATCTATTGGCGCGCCGTTTCTGAGTGGCTTGTCGAAATAAACATCAACAAGCTGTCAAATCTAATAATATCTATATCTCTTGTCATAGATATCTATTGGCGCGCCGTTTCTGAGTGGCTTGTCGAAATAAACATCAACAAGCTGTCAAATCTAACAATATCTATATCTCTTGTCATAGATATCTATTGGCTCACAGTTTCTGAGTGGCTTGTCGAAATAAACATCAACAAGCTGTCAAATCTAATAATATCTATATCTCTTGTCATAGATATCTATTGGCGCGCCGTTTCTGAGTGGCTTGTCGAAATCATTGACGTATAACCTGGACCGCGCCATCCCTTTTAATTAAAAAGTAAGTATTGACTGCAAAGCGTGAAAAAGAGAAAAACTCGTGTGGCCCTGTTTCTATGGCAGACTGATCAGTCAGGTCATAGTTACACCCATTGACGTAGAGACAAGGACTGTGCCATAACCTCTCAAAATTGATATCGCTACTTTGTGGACAATACCTGTCAAAGGCCGCACGCGATTTTTCTCTCTTTCAGTCAATATTTACTTTTTAATTGAAAGGGATGGCACGTTATAGAATTTTATAAACTTCAGGTCTTAATCGCGTAAATATTTTATTTTAAGTACCTAAATGCCTTAATTTATTGCCCGACTTTTCGACCGTTTTGCAACGGCAGTGATCACGGGTAGTCTGACGGTCCAAGTCTATACTACAATGGTTACACCTTTATTAATAACGTTGGATTTGACAGCTGATTTTTTTTACAACTTTTATCAACAACGACAAAAGTCTGTCTGAAACCGGATGTTGGAACCACACTAGGCTTGTGTCCTAGAAAAACAATCCAAAATACTAACTAGTAAATGAACCTGACATTTAAACTGTCAACAGCTATAATTTTGTGTTAAATTGTTAAGCTATTGCATAGCTTCTATCGCGGGCCTTGAGCGCGGGGACCGAATCCAGAAATTCCGTAACGAAAAAACCTCACGCTCCCCACTCCGACGGGCACAGCGGTGACACTTTTTAGTTTTGCCATCTATCGATGAATAGCAGAACTTTTAATTACTTTTTTTTTAAATTTAAAAAGAAAAAAAAATAATAATTAAAACATTTTATAATAAAATAAAACTTTAAAAACAAATTTTATGCTTTTTTAAAAAAAAAAATTAAAGAAAAAAAAAATTAAAAACATTTTTTAAATTTAAAAAGAAAAAAAAAAAAAAATAAAAATATTTTATAATAAAAAAAAACTTTAAATTTTTTTTTATGCTTTTTTTAAAAAAAAAATTAAAGAAAAACAAAATTAAAAACATTAATTTTTTTTTTTTTTTTTAATTGCTTAAGTTGATAAAAATGCTATGCAATAGCTTTACCGCGGCAGTCCCCGAGTGCCACACATTTTTTTTTTTTTTTATCATCGATCCTATCATAAAAAGATGTGATTTGATCCATTATTAGATAGGTATTATTAATTTCTAGTATAGTAAAAAGCGAAACAGTAATATAATAAGCAGATAATTCTTCAAGACAATAGGAGAATGTAGCAGAAAGATCTGAAAAAGACATTGAATTCAAAATGTATATCTTGACTGATTCGACCCATTCTTATTATATCTTTAAATTTGCACAGTAAAAGACCACTCACCTATAAAACAAAATTTTACGAAACGAACAATCAAAGTGCGGACGGTGTCGACATTAATCTGATTTATGAATTTGTTTGTCCTTATCGGAAATTACAGTGAAGCTTCGAATACGTTGATGAATAAGGCGTGGGCAGTTCCCGTGAACTCAATTAAATGGCACTGTATTGATGTTTAAATAACTACTGAAGGGGAGCCTTTACAAAACCGACCCTTAAGAGATCAAATGAAAACGAGAGTGTGTGTGGTCCATACTTAAAAACGTGTAACTAAAAGGTGTAATCAATTCCCTACCGGACAGTGTATGAGTGTGTCAGTGAGCACTTTTTGAAAGGTGTAATTTTTTTTCGCGGTATGTGGCAGCTCTGAAATTTTATAGCTTTCAAAAACAACGTTGTACCTACTTAATAATAATTTTCAAGAGAATTTGTACAAAAATGTTGTTACTCGTAAACTTGTAAAGCCTTGTGCTTAGCTGTGATACGAGTAGTTTTCCTTTTAATTTCACTATATATCCAACATCGACCATTTAGCAGGCAGGGGGAGAGGGACACACTTTAAAGCTTTATATTTTCAGTTCACAAACGGATCCCCCGTTGGGGATCCCCATCGTGATGTTGGGTATGTAAAAAAAATCACGGTAGCAGTAAATCTAGAAATTATCTTCACAACCCCTAAACGTTTTTAAAATACCTATCTAATGATACCACTTACGAAAATCACATCCCCACTTTACATATAGGGGAGGTACTGTGGCAGGTGCGTCGGAAACTCGACCGGCCACTCGCATAAAGCCTCATTTAATTGTGAACTGTTTGTCTTGACGTTCCAAAACTATGAAATAATGACGAAGAAGAAGATCGAAAAACAATTGAGAGAATGGGACCAAGCGTCAAGACGAATGGTCAAGGAAAAGAATTAATATGTAAAGAAATCATAGTACAAGTTATTCAATATATAATATCGTTCTGGGCTTAAGAAGGTGTTTGATTCCTCATCCTCGAGAGCAATAATCCCGGCTGCGCACCCCAAAGCCAGCAAGAGGTTCACGTCACATGGTGGAGGCGCCGAACTCTTCAGAGGAAGTCATTTAAAGAGCTAAGTCGTATTTCTATGTAAAGTTAATTAAAAATGAGTGCATTCACGGGATTGTATGAGTCCGTAGATGATTTTGTCAACCAATTCCAGATCATCTGTGTGATTAATAAAATCACTTCGGATGAGGAAAAAAAATTATTTGTGGCGGCGTATCTGGCTGGACCAGCGCTACACCTATACAAAGCAATCATAGAAGATTGTGATAGCTTCGAGAGCTTCATCACTGCATTAAAAGCAGAATTCCCAAACCGTACTAATTATACGGAAAAATTCTATGAAAGGATACAGGCGCCAGAGGAGAATATTGTGTCATTTTACTACGAGCTTTCAAATATAGCCAAAAAGGGAAAAATTGACGACAATACGTTCGTAAGGAGCTTTCCAAAGAAATGTAATAGTTTCTACAAATCAAAGCTCGCTGCAGTTGTATGTGCTGATAAAAATATATTAAAGGCCACAGTTTTACAATTACAATCAGTATATGATAAAGAAAGTGAAAGGGAAGTCAATCTTAAGGTTAAGGTTGAGAATGCGGTAGCAGTGAGGTCTGGGCAGCAAGGAGACTCCAACAGACCGACCAATAGTCCATTTCGGAGCAATCAATCAACTCCGTATAGTAAATACCGATCCCCGGTGTCTCGGGTTCCACCCAATGATTCACCAAGCGGTTCGTTAACACCAAGGCGGGAGTCAAATCCCCGCCAGTACTTTTTAAGGAGCAGAGAACCTCTGCCGATGCCGGTTCAATCAGCTGGTGATGCAGCGTCGTCGACAACGAGAGTAGGCGAGCATCACGTCGCAGCAATGAGTACGCAGCGGCGATCAAACATAGAAGACGTCAAGAAGAATAATTATGGTCAGTCCGAACCAGTCATTTTAGTAGAATTAAGTTCGGGTGCTATTCCTGCTTTATTAGATAGTGGGGCTTCAGTGTCCTTGCTATCGGAAAAAGTAGCGTTAATGAATAAAGCAATTTTAGATATAGACAATAATATTATATTAAAAGCCGCGGACGGCAAAGTTATACCGGTCCTAGGAAAAACATACCTCAACGTGATAATTAACAATGTGGTATATAACACACTTTTTTATGTGGTAATAGATGTCAGTTGGCCAGTGATTTTGGGTCAAGATTTCTTAATCAAAAATGGGGCATCCCTAGATTTTGTGAATAATAAAATAACATTGAGAAACTACAATGAAATATGTTTTGTTGCTAGACCAGGCAAAGTTTCTGTTATCGATACACAGGAAATAATGTCTGTTAATATTTTTAAACATAATCATTTATTTGTTAGTAATATTTGTGAGTCAAATAAGAATGACACTTGTATTCTTCCTGATTTAAATGTGTCAAAAGATAAAATGAATATTAATAAAAATCTGAGTACAGGTGATAATAATAAATTACATGACTTAGTGGAAGAATACAAGCCACAATTCTCATTTGGTAAGGTTAGGCCAGGTGGGTGCCGAAATAACCCAATTAAAATAAAAACTTCGAACGAGGTTCCTGTGAAAAAACCTTCATATCGGGTCTCACTTAAACAGAGTGAGATCAGTCGTCAACAAGTGAGTGAGTTAGTGAATGTTGGTAGCATTCGTCCTTCCTGTAATGATAGTTCCTCTTCAGTAGTTGTAGAACAGGATTCGGATTCGGATGCGGAGTTCGTGAGTCGAAATCCGTTAATAAGTCAAGATGATCACGTAGTCACTGACGGGTTACAAGTATTTAGGATGAGATGTACAGAGAATAATGAGCAAATCTGCAAATTAGAAATAGACCCAGTAATAAGGGCTCAAATGAACGATAATTTTTGTTCATCATTAAGAAATAAAATCATAGATGAAAACTTACAAAGATATAAAGGATTCTTTATACACAACGGCATGTTATATAAATTAAATACAAAAAATAATGTTATTAAAAGATTGCTGGTAGTTCCGGATGAACTGTTTCCAGTAATTATGCGTGAGATTCATGATGATCCATTATATGGAGGTCATTTAGGTTTGATGAAGACAGTAGAAAAATTTAATTCAAGATTCTGCTGTCCAAAGTCATATAAGAAAATAGAGAATTATATCAAAGCATGTAAAGTATGTCAAGAAGTGCGGGCGTCAAATAGGGTGGTGCCGTTGCAACCGATTGTTACAAACAGGTTATTTGAAAAGGTAGAAGTGGATACGATAGGCCCGTTAAATAATGCGAATAGATATCGATATCTTAGTATTTAATGTTATGTAGTTGAGAATTTTTATTATATGAACATATGTTATAATTAAGTCATGATAAACATGAGTAGTTGATGAGAATTATTTTTTAGGAGTAGGTGATGCCAGAAAAGAAGTGGCGACGTTGTTAATAGTCTGACGTGTAAACAATTGTATATTTAGGGATGGTTAATGGTTTTAGATCTGATTCTAAAATGTTGTTTGTTTTTGCATGTACAACCACACGGCGAAGAAATGTCCTACAATGTTGATGCCATAGAGCACTAGGCAAACAAAAACGGGTGTATTATTGTTTTGAATTATAAATATAACTCTGTGATTAAGCAGACAGTTTTGCATTTGGTTCAATCGAACTTGGGAAGTTCGTTTGTGATTATTTTATCTAAATAATCAATAGATGTGATCAGATGGTCACCGATAGCTTGATTGACCAATTATTTAACTGATATAAGATTAATACTTAAAGATGAATTTTCTTCCAGTTACAACAAAGCAGGACTTTCACCCAATTTGTTGCCTGGGGTCAATTGGTGTTTAATGATTGATGTAATTTAGTTATACATAAGTTTAGCTAGGTAATGAATCTGATACTGGTGCTTCTTTTAATGGCGTTTTTTGCCCAGCATCATCGTATAACTGTTATGTAAAGTGTTTGTTGACATAAATTTTGTTAGATTAGGTATAACAGTTACACGTTGTCTTTTGCATAGAGACAGATTAAGGGGGGTATTAAAAAAAAAAAAATCTATATCGCCAGCATAGGTAAATGCACAGCTAGGTTTATATTTGTTGTTTTATATTATAAAAAAAAAAAAAATTGACTTAGTAGTCAAATGTAAAGATTTTTTTTTTTTCATAAGGCGGCGGCGTGTGGCAGGTGCGTC
This sequence comes from Herminia tarsipennalis, assembly GCA_945859575.2. Classification (NCBI taxonomy): domain Eukaryota; kingdom Metazoa; phylum Arthropoda; class Insecta; order Lepidoptera; family Erebidae; genus Herminia; species Herminia tarsipennalis. Next base: position 11,503,646 of record OX243836.2, on the reverse strand, counting down.
GGAAACTCGACCGGCCACTCGCATAAAGCCTCATTTAATTGTGAACTGTTTGTCTTGACGTTCCAAAACTATGAAATAATGACGAAGAAGAAGATCGAAAAACAATTGAGAGAATGGGACCAAGCGTCAAGACGAATGGTCAAGGAAAAGAATTAATATGTAAAGAAATCATAGTACAAGTTATTCAATATATAATATCGTTCTGGGCTTAAGAAGGTGTTTGATTCCTCATCCTCGAGAGCAATAATCCCGGCTGCGCACCCCAAAGCCAGCAAGAGGTTCACGTCACAGTACCTACCCACAAAAAAAGTTTTTCAAGATTTAATTCTTTCACTTTGTTGGCGTAAGTATTATAATATATATATATATATATATATATATATATATATATATATATATATATATATATATATATATCCATGCAAAATTACAGGCTTCTACACTAACAGTCTCTGAGCTAAGCTGCGGACGGACGGACGGACATGGCAAAACTATAAGGGTTCTGTTTATCCATTATGGAAAAAGTCACACCGCCCATGAAACAATCAATTTATTGCATAAATTATTTTCAGACCAACTTATAACTTACGAAATTTTAAGTGATGTGCGGGAAAAAACCCGAAAAGTCATGGAAATAAATTTAATTTCACTGAGCGCCGAAATTGTTTTTGTTTTATTCGCATAAACCCGAGATTTGACAAAAACCCCTAAGAAAAAAATTGCACGGCTGTTACGTCTATACGTAAACGGTAAATAAAAAAAATATATATGTTATAAAAAAAATAATTTATTGAAACAAATTTATTGGCAGGGAAGTGGGTTCGCTACCCTAGTCTACTAAAAGACACGATACCCTAGCTTGCACTGACAGCATAAGAACCGTACGCTCCTGGGTTGTCCGCATCCGAAGATCTCGGGGACAGCGGGGCGTCTTCGTCTCCAGCCGAGTAGGTCTTACCCCCCGCTTTTTCTTTCCTCGGTTATTAAGGGTGAACTTAAGACCCTGGAATCAGGCACGGGTGGACCATAAGTATACGCCCAAACTTTCACCGTGACTGCGGAAGGCGGTAAAGGCAAAGCGAACGATTCTATTAATTACATTTTTCTACAAATTAGTTAACTAAGGTGCGGCAGTCACGGTTTAAAGCAAGCGGAAGGACTCACATAGTTTAATCAGCGAAATATATATAGAATTTAAAATGTTAAGCTAAATATTAAAACACTATGTCGGTACACAGAAATAAAGTTAGGTATGAAGGTATGCATTTATAGGAATTCACAAAGCACTGGTCTAAATTAATAAATCCACTTAATTACATAAAAACCAAAATACACAAGGTGTGGATATAATAATTATGCACTGTACGCATAGCTAATAAAAGCACAACTTACCCGACAACGGGGTCACAATATTCACGTATGATTTCAATTCTTAGTTTTTTTTGCCTAGTGGCGCAGTAGAAAGCACTTATAGATATGTACAGATTATTGCGAACTATAACGTACGCACTTAGAGAGTAATTAAAAGCACGATATTTAATGATGTCGTCTTTTTAAAAGCGAGCGCACGTATTCTCTCGACAAGTTGACGGTCAGTAGTCTAATCCCTACTCGCGCGCAGGGGGCGCGGCGTTCGCCGTGCATTGTCACTGGCCGTGTCGCTAACCGGTAATTTATCTATACTAAAATCAGTACTGGACGTCAGTTTGTTTGTTGAAGCTAAGTTATTCTTATAGAGGTGCAAATATTATTATGCTGTATTTATATGTAGATTTAAGGTTTGGTATAAATTTGATATTTAGATTTAAGTTAGGTTTAAGACAAATTTAGGTTAAGTGTTTATTATGTATCGAATCATTACAGCAATGTAACAGTACCCCCCTTCCCAGATAAGGATTTTTCGAGGTTAGAAAAATCCGTAATGCTAACATCCAATTACAAGTTAGGATTACGAAGTCGTTAACTTTAACTTAAGGTCCTTTACATGCCAAACTCCTAGATTACGACCATTCATGTCCTCTAGCACGTAGACGAGTGGTGACTTCTTTTCAATTACTTTACACTTTTCAAATTTAGGTGCAAGTTTTTTACAAAAACGTGCACCCTTATCACTTTGAAAGAAACAGCGTTTCCACACGACGTCTCCCACATTAAATTCGACATCCTTACGACGCAAGTTATAACGTTGGCATGATTTTTGATGATTGTGCCAAAGAGCAGCTTGTACTTTATTAAATATTTCCGCTAAGTGACCTAAATTCTCAGCATATATATCACGAGGTAGGAACAGAATCTCATTACTATTGTCATTATCAACGTAGTGAGAACCGGAAGTTACTAATTCTCTTCCATGTACTAAGAAGGAGGGTGTGTAACCCGTTACTTCATTCACGGAGTTATTAATAGCGAATTGTATCTTAGATAAATTAACGTCCCAACTCCTGTGGTCGTCATTTACGAATGTCGATATAGATGTGATTATAGTCCTATTATACCTCTCCACGTTGTTAACCTGAGGAGTATATTTAGGAGTGAAATGCACTTTAGGTACTTTATACTTTTTCAATAGTCCCTCCATCTCGCGACCTGCAAACTGTGTCCCGTTATCCATAATTATGGTTTCTGGGATACCATGTACAAGAAAGACGTTGTCCTCAAGATGCTTACAGACAGCGACAGCAGTAGCTTGTCGTAGTGGAAATATTAGGCAGTATTTAGAGAAACAGCAATTAACTACTAGAATGTAATTGTTTTGTTTTCTGCTACTAGGTAGAGGACCTACAAGATCTATAGAAAGTGTTTGGAAAGGGCGGGCACAGTCTTTGGGACGGCCCATTTTTCCTAGGGTGTTATGAGCGGCATGTTTATAGGCTAAACACGTACTACATTCACCAACAAATCTGACCACATCTGCATACATGCCAGGCCAGTAATACGATAAAAGAAGGCGTTTATAGGTCTTAAAGATGCCCAAATGAGCAGCTGTTGGTTCGGCATGGTTGTCGCTTATTACTTTCTCACGTAACTCCTGCGGAATAACTTCCTTCCACTCATATTCCGAAATTAGCGGATTTTTACTTTTGACGAACCTATACAATGTATTATCTTCAACTCTATAGTTAGGAAAGTTTGACTGGGACTGGTTACATCCAACAAAAATATTCAGGTACCAAGTGTCTGTAGTGGTAGTAGGTGCAACCTCTAGACTGCGTAGTGCGGACACTTGTACACATCTAGACAGAGCATCCGGTATAACGTTGTCCTTGCCTCGGCGGTGTTTGACTTCAAAATCGAACGAGGAAAGTCTTACACCCCAGCGGGCGAGGCGACCGGTTGGATTAGAGAGGGACAAAAACCATTTAAGAGCGGAATGGTCCGTAAAGACTGTGAATGTTTTACCGTTTTCGAGATAGCACCGCCAATGCTCTAATGCGACAAGGACAGCGAGGGCCTCCCTTTCGGTAACGCTATAGTTACGTTCAGCTCCACTGAGAGATCTGCTCATGTATGCTATTGGGTGCTCCTCACCTTTTATCGTTTGCGAAAGCATGGCGCCTACCCCGAAATTACTTGCATCTGTATGAACATCGAAACTGAAATCGAAATTAGGACATGCTAATACTGGTGCATTCACTAGATAAGATTTTAGGTTGTGGAAGGCTTCGTCAGCTTCCGGAGTCCATTCAAAAGGCGGTGCCTTTTTACTACTAGAGGTAAGTTTATTAAGTGGACCAGCTATCGTACTGAAGTTTGGCACAAAGCGTCTATACCAAGATGCCGTGCCCAGAAATCTTTTAACCTCCTTTTTAGTGGTGGGGATAGGGAAATTAGAAATCGCTTCTACCTTAGCCGGGTCAGTACGGAGACCATGCTCGTCAATAATGTAACCAAGATATCGTAAATCTTTCCTAAAGAATTGACATTTAGCTAAGTTTACAGTAAGGTTAGCGCTTTTTAGCCTCTCTAGAACGCGGTGCAATAGAGTGACGTGTTCCTGAAATGAGTTACTAATTATTGCAATATCATCCAGGTAAGAAAACACTTTCAGTTCAAATTCAGGGCCAAACAAGGTATCGACTAACCTTTGTTGCGTGGCTGGAGCATTAGATAAACCAAAGGCAGTAACTTTAAATCTAAAGGTGCCTCTTCCAGGTACATAGAAGGCGGTTTTGTCACGATCGGCTGAAGCAGTAGGTATTTGCCAAAACGATTTAGATAGGTCAATACTAGACAGGAACTTAGCGTCTCTAAGATTATCTAAAATTTCCGAAACGTAAGGTAGATTATAAGCGTCTTTCTTTGTAACAGAATTTAGTTTTCTGCTATCCAGACAGAAACGCGGTTTGCCATCCTTTTTGTCTACAACAAGCACAGGGGAAGACCATGGACTTTCACAGGATTCTATCACGTCTAAGGCTAACATTTCATCAACCTGATCGATTATAATTCTTTTCTTTTCGGGAGACATGCGATAGTACCTTTGCCTAATAGGTGCCGCATCACCCGTGTCTATTCGGTGTTCTATTAAGTGAGTTCTCCCGAGACCCTTTAATTCGAAAGACACTTGTTCAAATTGACCGACTATGTCGTCAATTTGTGCTTTTTGAGAAGCATCAAGGGTAGCGTAGGACTTTATAATAGGTTCAGTAGACATTGTTGTGATGGTAGGGTTAGAAACTTCAAATAGGCTAGGGTTATCATTATTAAGAAGTTCTATGTCTTTAATATTATTAGGAAATATCTCGAATTTGGTCCAGAAATCAATACCTAGAATTAGAGATGTTTTAATTTCAGGTACAACGTGAGCCTTGATAACGACGCATTTATTATTGAAAAACAAGGGCAGAAACATAAAACCTAATGACTGCATAGGTTGACCACCAGCAGCGGTGATTGTTATAATTTCAGAATTATCAATTTGTAAAAAGTATTTATTTAGATGTAAGTGAAAATCATCTCCAATAACACTCACAGCAGAACCAGAGTCTAATAAGCCATACATAGTTAAGGAGTTGTTTATAATATTTACCTTAACGTAGGGCCTAGGGTCGTTAGAAGGAACATAGTTTTTGATTGCAGCAACAGTATTGTAAGTTTTAAAAAACGTATTTACAAAGTTAAGCCAATTATTCCACTCATCAGGATTAAATTTTTGTATGTTGCTACAATCTCTTATCAGTTTTTTGATTTAGATTCTTGAGGAGGACTGTTACAGTTAGGGCACTCTGGGTAACGGAAGTCCTTTTTGCCACATTTAAAACAAATGATGAACCTAGGTTCTTTACAATTTTTTAAGGAATGTGTGTTACTGCGGCATCTCGGACAGAATACAGAATTAGAAGTCTTGTTGTTAATTTGCATCGCATTAACCTGAGGAATATTAATAGCACTAGTGTTATAGTTTTTAGCGCCTTTGTAAGCCATATAAGAAGAACTGGAACTAGTAGTTGGCTTAGTATAAGCGAATTCAGGGGCTAAAGTATCTGCTGTTATCTTTGGGGGTTCTCTAAATTGTAATACGCGAGTCTGATAGTTTTCGAAATTACGGCATATGGTGCGCAATTCCGAAATAGATTTAATCTCTGGTGAGCAGGCTAGTGTATTAGCGTAGCAAGGTCTAATATTATGTAAAAGTATTTCTAGTTTCTCCTCTTCACTAACTACCTTGGACAATCTTGAGAACATACCCTCCATTATAGCAAAATATATAATAATAGACTCTGATTCCCCCTGAGTACGCAAACGTATTTCGTTCATTAGTCTGTAATCATAGTCGAATTGCACGAAATCCCTCTTTAAAAAAATAACTAATTGTTCCCAAGTATCAATAGAATTACGAACGCTGCGGAACCAGTGCAGGGCGTCACCTGTGAATATTTCTGTGGCAAAAGCCAATACCCGATTTGGCTTTATATTTCTGGCCTTTATGCGTTCGTCAACATCTTGAATGAAAGCTCGAACACACGATTTGCCATCAAACTTTAACTTGGCTAATTCCGCAGCAATGCCCCGGTCACAGCTGACCGAAATATTAGATACAGGTACGTCTTCCGACTCGCTATTACTTTTCACAGGAGTAACTGTAACGAGAGAAGCTAGTTCCTTATAGAAAGCTTCTAGTTTCTGCGAACAATCTTTGTAATATAATGTATCTTCCGATGTCGTAGGTTGAATTCTATTAAGTCGGTGATATATATGGTGAGCAAGGTTTTCACATCTATTAAATAAATTATTATCATATTTAGTTTTAAGAGATAGAATGTTATTTTTTAATTTTGATAAGCTGTCTTTAGCACCCTTGATATCATCTGCAAATTCTAGATGAGATTCCAATATGTCTTCAGAAGGAAAACTTTTTGCCTGTTTTGTAATTTGTTTTCTAAGGTCCGGAACATTACTAGCTGGTACTTCGCCTCTAATCGCAACCTCATATTCAAGCTCCGATTTTTGTAAAGACAGGTATTTAATTTGTTTAGACATACTTAGTTATTTAAAATAATTCGACATAAACCTCGAAAACCGTAATGTAACTAATTATTTATATTATTTAAGTAAATATATTATATGCCGGTATTTATTCTTATAAGATCGTTATCTGATATGTTGTGCAATTATTAAGTTACTAAAGCTTAAGCTCAACTACATATACGGCACATAAATAGTTACGCTAAATTATTTAACATACGACAAAATACAACACAACAAAATAACAAGAAAATAGAAATAAGTTGCAAAATCAGATGGTATTAGGAGAACTGATTGTTCGTTTAAAAATTGTCCATTCTGTTACAAAATAAAATGAATAGTAACGATTTTGTTTATATGTGGGTAGTTAAGGCAGGTAGTGAGAGAAAAAAATAATTGTAGAATAGACAATTTCTTCAAAAAGATTTTAGGCTTAAATAGTGTGTTGTTAATAGCAAGTTACAATTTATAATAATAACATATCTTTAAAACATGTTAACAACGCACTATTAGACCAGAAACAATATCGTTTCACATAAAAAAAACGTTGACTGTAACCATCACCAAAGAAAACTATCTACAAAAATGTCAGTGCAAGCCTAGAGTACGTCTAAGAACCACGTTTGGCGCCACTGTTACGTCTATACGTAAACGGTAAATAAAAAAAATATATATGTTATAAAAAAAATAATTTATTGAAACAAATTTATTGGCAGGGAAGTGGGTTCGCTACCCTAGTCTACTAAAAGACACGATACCCTAGCTTGCACTGACAGCATAAGAACCGTACGCTCCTGGGTTGTCCGCATCCGAAGATCTCGGGGACAGCGGGGCGTCTTCGTCTCCAGCCGAGTAGGTCTTACCCCCCGCTTTTTCTTTCCTCGGTTATTAAGGGTGAACTTAAGACCCTGGAATCAGGCACGGGTGGACCATAAGTATACGCCCAAACTTTCACCGTGACTGCGGAAGGCGGTAAAGGCAAAGCGAACGATTCTATTAATTACATTTTTCTACAAATTAGTTAACTAAGGTGCGGCAGTCACGGTTTAAAGCAAGCGGAAGGACTCACATAGTTTAATCAGCGAAATATATATAGAATTTAAAATGTTAAGCTAAATATTAAAACACTATGTCGGTACACAGAAATAAAGTTAGGTATGAAGGTATGCATTTATAGGAATTCACAAAGCACTGGTCTAAATTAATAAATCCACTTAATTACATAAAAACCAAAATACACAAGGTGTGGATATAATAATTATGCACTGTACGCATAGCTAATAAAAGCACAACTTACCCGACAACGGGGTCACAATATTCACGTATGATTTCAATTCTTAGTTTTTTTTGCCTAGTGGCGCAGTAGAAAGCACTTATAGATATGTACAGATTATTGCGAACTATAACGTACGCACTTAGAGAGTAATTAAAAGCACGATATTTAATGATGTCGTCTTTTTAAAAGCGAGCGCACGTATTCTCTCGACAAGTTGACGGTCAGTAGTCTAATCCCTACTCGCGCGCAGGGGGCGCGGCGTTCGCCGTGCATTGTCACTGGCCGTGTCGCTAACCGGTAATTTATCTATACTAAAATCAGTACTGGACGTCAGTTTGTTTGTTGAAGCTAAGTTATTCTTATAGAGGTGCAAATATTATTATGCTGTATTTATATGTAGATTTAAGGTTTGGTATAAATTTGATATTTAGATTTAAGTTAGGTTTAAGACAAATTTAGGTTAAGTGTTTATTATGTATCGAATCATTACAGCAATGTAACACGGCATTAAATAATAGGCAGGGGCAAAAGTATTTTCGTATTTTGAATGTATTGTTAGTAATCAAACCTCTTTGGTTGTACTGAATATAACTGGCTGGTTTGAATATCATTAAATGTTGACATTCTGAAGAAGCAATAAATAAAAAAAAAACTATTACCCGCTATTTTTCAATTGTTTCTCAAGCCAGCAAAATGAACGTATGTGACGTAGAAATTCGGTACATTTTAAAGTTTTATTATAAAAAATGGCAAAAATACGACGAACGCAGCGAATATAATTTGTGCGGTTTTTTTATATATCTTTTATATCTTGGGACAACTCAGACAACGCTATTTGATCCCAAACTAAGCAGAGCTTGTACTATGGAAACCAGACAACTGATAAACATACTTATATATTTCTAAATACATACATATTATAGATAAATAACACCCAGACACAGAATAAACCATCGAGCTCATCACACAAAGTTTTATCCTGGGTGGGGATCGAACCCACGACCTTTTGTGTAGCAGTCGGATACACTCCCACCGCGCCACAGAGGCAGTCAAATACCTTTTACGGACCTAATGCGGTATCAATACGAATAGCACAAATGTGGTTCAAGCATTTCAAGTCTGGAAATTTTAGTGTTAAAGATGAGGTTCGCTCTGGACGCCCGCGGACGTCTGTCACGGATAAAATTAGTGCCATCTTTGAAAAAACCGTTCCCCCTATCCGAATAATGTGGTTTGAGAAGCAGGTTTACTGTTGTTTTTGTTTCATACTTCCAACGTTATATCTACTTAAAAATATTTTCCGATGGAATTTGTACAATAAATTTTATACTTCTAAAAAAAAATACATCAAATATAAAAAGTGCACTCTTACAGGGACACCCTTTATAATAATAATAACTATTATTTTATAAGTTCAAGCGTTTATCGTAAACTAAAATACGTACTAAGTTCTCATAAATGTTTACACCAAGGACGGTTTAAACAATGCCAAATGGCTCGGCCACCCACGGGGCTATTTTAAATTAATGATATCTACTGCAGAGTGCCCTAAACATAATTTATCAAGTTTTGAGAACATAAACTTATTTTTTTTATAGTTGTAAATGTTAAATATTAACGTAGAACATATTTATGATGTTCTTGACCGCAGCTTTACTCATAAAAAAATATATTTAATCGCTTATTTATATTTCTACGTTGCTCCCTAGGCTTCAAACTACCTCTACATTTTTTTTAATTTAAATTGGTCCAGGGGTTTAGCCATAATAGACAGACAGCGTTACTTTCACACATTAGTATGGATGAGTTTGGATTTTTAACCGACTTCAAAAAGAAGGAGGTCTTTTTTTTATATATTTTGGACATAACTCTGTAAATATATAGACAAATTTTCCAAATTATTTTTTTGTTTGAAAGAGGTATAGTCCTATATTAATTTCATAGATCTGATGATGTGTTTTAGAGACAGACAACGAAACTCCTCAATGATTGTCAGCAAATCAACTATGGTTGAAATTAGTTAAATTTTTATTTGTAAAACAGTTTATAAGCAAAATAAAACATCCATATTACAAGGTTTCTGAGTCGAAGATTTATGAAATGTATTTATGTAGGTATATTCGATACATACTTTATATTCGTACTTATAATATGCAAAGCACTAGACCGCTCCTGAGTTCACGTTTACGATCCCTAAAGATTTTTAAAGGATAATATACATATTTTGAAGGTCACTAATCTTCTACTAAGGAAACCATTGTTTTCTCATTTGATCAATCCTCTGACCAACAAAATAACCATATTTATTTATATAAAACTAAATCGTTTAACCGCATTTGGAAATTGCTTTTTAAATGGATAGAGGCTACTTTTTATAGTGTAGGCGGGTAAAACGAGGTCGTTGACAAAAAGTGTGAAAAGATTGTGAAAATAATAATTTATAAGAGTTGTCCATGCAAGTATAGTTTATGTTAAATGTGATCGCTACTTTAAAAACGACTCGATGTCTATAAAGCAGCGATCACATTTATAAGAAACATATGTACTTTTATAGGGAAAAATCATAAGTCAGACCAGTCAGACTTTATTTTAGTTCATAGGTTGGTAACAAGTTTGATAAATGACTAACTGACTGACATATTAACTCAGGGCCTAAACTATAAAGGTTAGAAACTTGAAATTTTGCACAGGGGTTTTTTTATAACGTAGGGGAACACTAAGAAAGGATTTTTGAAAATTCACCCCCTAAGGGGGTAAAAGGGGGGTGCAAAGTTAGTATGAAACTTTGCCGTTAAAATATTTTGGTAGCAATCTGGTATCCACGCGGGCTTAAGCTAGTCTTCCTATATAAATAAAAATGAATCGCCGATTTGTATGTACGCGCATAACTCAAGACCGACTGCGCCGTATTGGATAATAATATTATATTTTTTTATTGTGTTCGTCGTTAATGTTAGAACAAGGTTTGTGTAAAAAAAAACGTTGTCGAATAAATTACACCCATGCGAAGCCGAAACGAGAAGCCAGAAGTGAATATTTCGAAAAATATCAGTTATTTTAAGAGCAGTATACACTTGAACATTAGCTAGAGCATTACAATGTAATGTTACGTTCTTACGAATGGTACAATACAGGCAAATGCGCTCCTAAAGTAACGTTCTTGCGACTGCTCGACGCTGTGTTCGACGTACCTAATTACAGATTATTGCTGTAAGGCGAGTGAACATTAACCTGTAACAATTCTTTCTGTTTTACATGTATTCCTGTCACCCGCGCTCGTGCCTTTGCTCGATAAAACGTTACACTAAAACGGACGTTGCGAGCAATCGAGGGTCATGTTCTAAGTGTGGTTCGAGTAAATTTAACAACAACGAATGCTCGACGTTCTGTTACTAATAAATGCTCAAGTGTATAGGTACGCACCATAACATCAAGTTTTTATTATTCTTTTTTGTATCAAACTAGCTGCATATGATAATATTAGCTTCTCATATACTCTTTTCCTTCGTGTACTGATTACAAATCATAATCCACTGAAATAAACATTAAAGTAACCAAAAAAAGTGAAGTTTCAAATCGAAAATGACTAAAAATACGTTCTTAAAAAATGGTAATAGTATTATTAAAATATATATATTACGGGACTTAATCGCGTGAATAATTTAAGGTAAAATACCTTGTTGATTGCCCGACGTTTCGACCGTATTGCAACGGCTGTGGTCACGGGAAGAGAGAGTCTTCCCGTGACCACGGCCGTTGCCAATTCACGCGATTAAGACCCGTAATATATATATTTTAATAATGTGTACAAATCGCGAAAGTTTATCAACATTGGTAATAGTAGTAGTAATACTTTCAATTTAAAGTGGTACGGAGTTCACTGAGTCAGCTGTTAAAATCATTCGCCTTAGAAACAGCTTTTCTGCAATAGAATAATCTAGAACATAGTCTTTTCCTAGTGCAATTATTCTATCCACGTGAAGAATGCAGTGGCCGGTAAATCGGTAAGTAGAGAAGTTTGTTACGTCGACATGAAACCGCAGGTAATTGTGCGAATGTACACTATTTGTTATATGCACTGCAAATTGTTGGTTAAGGATTTGGCGAATAGTTTTATTTTATAGGTTTTATATTTATTTGCAAGGAAACCTTTATTATTTTTGGAGTTACTGGAAAGTATCTGAAAATTTAACAAATCGACAACACAAGTAATTTATCTTAGCAGGAAGGGTTTACAAAATTACTGCGTGAGTTGATGTGCGACTCACATTGCTTTGCTAGTAATTTTTTCTTTAATTATAAACTATTCTGCAATTGGCAGTAGAAGGAAGTACAAAGAGCAAAAGTTAATTTACGACACACGAAGTACCTTCATGTTACAGTTTAAAACTTCTAATGGGTGTTGATAAAGTGAATTATTTAATGCTTTTTATTATTCAATAGTTTTAGATTCATACATTAGTCAATCATTTGAGTTGACAAAACACTATAGACTTGAACAAAATATAGTCACTCCTAATAGAATATAAAACACGTTTAGCTTAGTTAAAAGGGTAAACAAGACTAGATATTAATATTAAGAATGTAAATATTCCTTTTAAAAAAAATGACGCACATTAAATTAACCCTTTTCCCCTACACTTGATTATTTGGAACAAACTCGTTTTGTAAACTTTATATTTCTACTAGCGTGTTATTTCCACTTGTTTTTTGTAACATTTTTCATTGATGCTCAGCTTTTATTGGTCGTAGCGTGATGTTATAAAGTCTATAGCCTTCCTCAATAAATGGGCTATTCAACACCAAAATATTTTTTCAATTCGAACAAGTAGACCTTGAGATTATCACATTCAACCAAACAAACAAACAAACTCTTCTATAGATAAGTACATGGTTCATTATGATATAAATGAATCTAGACTTTATTGAACTCTTGGTCACACATCAAATATTTAGATACTAAACATAAAACACCAAAATATATCTTCGATCTTTTCACAACAATATGGTGAATATTCACAATAGTCCAGCCCGCGGTCATTAATGGTATCTACAATCTATTCAATACATATCTGAGCAGAATGTATAATGTATTAAGGATGAATACAAAGGTCAGTATTAATAAACAGAGCTTGAGGCTATTTATTTTGCGAAACCGTTTAATTATCGATAAAACAATCATTGGTAGTAAAGGTCTACGAGCGGTCGCCCCACCGTAGCGTTCGTAGCGCGTGGTCCTGTAGGCTTCGTAGCAAGTTTCAGTGCTACGTTCGCCGCCGCGCCCGCTGCCGCCACAAGGCGATGTCACCGTGATCGCTTCATACACGCAACTTTACCTTGCGTCGTTAATCACAGTTTTACGATTCATAAAAATATTTTATTAGTTCAAACTATTTTTATTATCTTTGTTGTCATTTTGTTATGATAAAAAAATAATATATTTATTAGTTTTTTATTAAAAAAAACAGAATAATGTGAACATAAAAAAAATGTATAACAGTATAAGTGTATTTAAATGAAGATTAAACACAAAATGGCATCTCCGCTGTTTGTGAGACACTTGATGTGTGTTGTCGCAACACTTTTAATTAAAGGTGAGTTTAATTAAACGTTAAATTAATGTAATGTTAATAATATCAAATTACTAGATAATCATCTAAATATTCACTGGATAATAGTGATATAATCACCATTAATCAGAAAAAGTTTCTAAATTATTTAAATTATGTGGTTGTTGAGGTTTTGTATGTCTTACCGACTTCTGAAAGGATTTGGTACTTAAATGACCTGTTTTTATTAGTGTTGTACGTAAGACTACGTATGTTGTGTATAAAGAAATATTTATTGTATATCTTAATTCAATTCGGCTTAGTTATAGGGTGCACTTTTTTTTATTTTACAATTAATAACGGATAAATTGTAAAAAAATATAGCTACAAAACATAAATTAGGTTTTTTGGCATATTTTTAAAAATCTTAACACATTCTTTATAATTGTTTTAACTGAGTCTAGTAATATTATTTCATTAAGAAAGAGTAAATCGGTTAAAATTTTTGATTGGAGGGCCTCAAGAATTGATAACTTGGAATTTAAGTATCTCAAAAATGGCTATGTAGTGTCTTTGTAGGTGGATTGATTTGACCTTGTAAATAACACAAGCCCGTTAAGTATTGTACCTATACTTTTTGGGTATTTCAATAAGATTTATTTATTTATACGCACAGTGGCCCAATCAGGAGGTGCGGTTTTCTTGTTCGCCGAGGTAAAACTAACTAACTAACTAAAATTTATTCAAAAATAAATCGGGTATGATTGAATCGTATGTATGTGTGGCAGCCATATTGATTTATTATAAAATTAGCTGACTCGTGTCCACTCCATGGGATCTATGATACTCCCACATGATGTAGCTTTCTATATTTTCTATATAATTTTCAAAATCGGTTCAGTGGATCTAGAGATTACCCCCTACAACCTCACAAACTCACAAACTTTACCTCTTTATAATATTAAGTATAGATAATACCTACTAACTTATGTTACCCGGAGCCTTTTATTCTTCTAACAATAACTCACTGTTCACTCACTGTTCAATTCAACAACTATTTTGGCGTTTTAAAGTTATGGTGGAATAAAGAAACATACCCCTGAAAATAACACTTCACTTGTTACGGTCAGTCAGGTAAAAAAGACAACTTCTTGTCTTCTAAATAATCCATAAAGATCCAATTAGTCTTACCAGTTATGGCAACCTTCTCATATTTATTCGTATTATAAAGAGGTTGTGAGTTTGTGAGGTTGTAAGGGGTAATCTCTAGATCTACTGAACCGATTTTGAAAATTCTTTTACCAATAGAAAGCCGCGTTATTTGTGAGTATTATAGGCTATATAACATCATGCTACGACCAAAAGGAGCGGAGAGTCAATGAAAAACATTGCAAAAATGGGAAAAATGACGCAGACGAAGTTGCGCGGGTCAGCTAGTTAGATCATAAAAGTGATGGAGAAAAGAAAGAGATAATTTCCTATTTCATACCAATAAATGAAAAGACTTGATCGTGAGCTTGATAAAAAGTGTCACGCTAGCCCATAAGCATAGCAGTGTCGGTGCCACCTTAATCTTTGTTAGGCAAAGATGGAATGTCACAACTCTGCGCTCCTCATTTGAGACATTAGATAGTATCTTGATATTGGTTGCCGTGAAGAAATACAAGCATCTATCTCTATCATTATAACATTGTATTTTGTATATTGTATTTGTACATTAATAATATTAAAAAAAAGCAATTATACAATTACCTACATCTACTAATTACGGGCTTTTTAATCTGACACATTGCTTTGTTCTTATTTTTAGGAAGTATTTATACTTTCACGAAAATATTTATCGTCACCTTATTTACAAAAAACAAAAGTATAATAAATATTAACCTTCAAATATTTCACGCGATTGATTCCCGATAAAATATATACTTTTTCGTATCCTATAATCCGTAATCCTATTCTTTATCGTAGTTTTAAAGGCAACTTTAACTTAAATACTGCTATAAATTTCATCAAAATCGCTGAAGTAAAACTGTAGATACAGATTGGTCTCTGTTTTATTAGATGCTCCATACATCGGAGAGCTCAAATGGTTATCGTAAAATCACAGTCACCTATAGCTAACTGCAGTCGCTAACAGGTAAACGGTCAATAAAGTAAAGCGACCTAGACGTAGTATTGTATTACTGGATCACAAAACCGAAATGTACGCGGGATTTCCTCATAATAACGATACTCACTTTAATTTAACAAAGTGTATAATTTCACATTTTGCGAAGTAACTCGTGGAGATACAGTGACAAGACAAGTAAATACTTGATTAGACAGATTTCAGGAGGCGAGTGCTTGCCTTTGGTGTATATACAAAGCTACGCGCATACAAAGAGTAAATTAATAATTAGGAGTAACGTACGTAAGCGTTACATTTTACTTATATAATTAAGCTTTTTACGAGTGAAATGAATCTGAATGTGTTTTCTGTATTTTGTTTTATTAAATACTAATGGTTGTTGGTTGTGCATTATAGTTGTGTTCTACATCACAAGTTTTAGTAAAGTTTATATTTTTCTTACTTGAGACGGAATGGCAATATGATGTCAATGAAATAAGACACCCCATCTCTACCCGTGGGTGTCGTCAAGGCGACTAAGGGATTTCACCCCGGAGGACGGGCAGCAGCGTCCTCTGCGTACTTAAGGCCCTACTGCGATCGCCAACCCGCTCGCCAAGCATGGCGATTATGGCAATTACCCCCAGGATCTACATACTAGTAGGTTCTACTGGGGAGACCCGTGCCCAGCAGTGGGCCATCTTATGGGTTGATATGTATGAAATAAGACACAGTTTCGACTGTTAAACTGCTCTTCGAGATATGGAGTTGTGTAAGATTGTATTTTTAGCAAACGGCCATTCTTATATATATACTAGCGGCCGGCCCTGGCATCGAACGGGTGTCATACCTGTCATAGTTTTTTTTAACCTTAAGTTACATTATTGTAATTTTTGTAGGGACCTCTAATTTTTTAGTCTCTAGTCTATGTTATTCCCCCATAATGTAGCTTTTTAATGGTGAAAGAATTTTTAAAATCGATTCAGTATTTTCGGAGCCTATTCAATGCAAACAAACAATCAAATTCCTCTTTATAGTATTATATAGTATAGATATAATATCTTGGGCCAACTCACCCAACGTCATCTGATCCCAAACTAAGCAGAGATTGTACTATAGCAACCAGACAACTAATGAACATTTAAGTTCGTTAGCTTTCGCGATTTGTACGTATTATAGTATTTTACAAGCTACGAATCTTAATCGCGTAAATGGGCGTTTCAATGGGTAGACTCCCGTGACCACGGCCGTTGCAATACGGTCGAAACGTCGGGTAAAATATTTACGCGACCCGTAGCTTATAACATTCTATAAACTGATTAACATTCTTAATAGATAAATTACACCCAGACACAGTAAACCATGATGCTCATCACACAAAGTTTTATCCTGGGTGGGGATCGAACCCGCGACCTCTGTCTTAGCAGCCAGTGGCTTGTATGGACATAACAGTGATAGTTGGTACACCTTGCTGGTTTATTGCTATTTAGTTTCGAAGTATAACAATAGATAAATTTGTACTATTAAAGAAAAGTGATTTTTGGCTTCTACCGCGTGGGTGCTGAATGTTGCGATCATTACAGTTGACATATATGCTTACATAGGCGGATTTAAAGGGCGTGGAAACTTGTAGCAGTATGTAATTAAGAATAATAATGAATAACTTAAAAATTGCCAGAAAGTAATCATAATATAGTTACAGAGTTTTGGGTCAACCTCGAACAAATACAAAGTTTTGTTTCCAATTCAGAAACCTTTATTTAGTTGATCCAGGTTATTTTTTTTAAATCTACACTAATATTATAAAGCTAAAGAGTTTGTTTGATAATCTCAGAAACTACTGTTCCGAATTGAATGTTGGATAGCCCATTAATCGAGGAAGAATATAGGCTATATACCATCACGCTACGACCGATAGAAGCGAAAACGGGTAAAAAAATACGCAGATGAAGTTGCACGGGGCTGCTAGTATCTTGTAAAGACACAGTTATTTTACAATTTTATATTTCTTCTCCACTATTATAAAATTGCAAAGCAGCTGAATAGAAATACAGAATACACCTACATGACTATTCGTTGAAGATATTACAATAAACTAACCTAGATCTTATAATTAAAAGGATTTCTTAACCTTGGTAGAGATATAATTCAAGATAATCCTCTATTTGCAATTCTCGAAATAGTGTAGCATAATTTGTTTGTTAATATTAAGTAGATCCGTTAGAACAAAGATAATACGTGTAATATAGAGAAATCTGTATTTGTGCAATGTATTTTTACTAAGATATCTAGATTTCAAATCCAGTAACATGTTGTGTGGCTTAAAACTATTGACATAGGAACGAAACTGTGGCAGTAGATATAGTACAGTAGGTTTCAAATTGTTTATCTACTTTCAATGTGGGTTCTAGGTTTTATATGGGATGTTCTACTGGGGACAAGACTAGGGCTTTGTGTAAATGGATGCTGTTAGGTACTAGGTTTACCGTTGTATTATAGGTATATAGCTCCGTTTGAGGTAACTGACTTTATGGGTCTGCAATGTGGATGTTGATTGTCGCGAATAACAAATTCACGTGCTTATGTATGTAGATTCAGTAAATTTGTAGCTAGATATGGTAGCGGATATTCACTCAGACGTAGCAGTGGAAAAATATTAGTAAATTATATACCTACAAATTTATCTAGAAAGATATATAGATTACCGCTGTGGCGCGGTGGGAGTGTATCCGACTGCTACGCAAGAGGTCGTGGGTTCGATCCCCACCCAGGATAAAAATTGTGTGATGAGCACGATAGTTTATTCTGTATCTGGGTGTTATTTATCTATAATATGTATGTATTTAGAAATATATAAGTATGTTTATCCGTTGTCTGGTTTCCATAGTACAAGCTCGGCTTAGTATGGGATCAGATAGCGTTGTGTGAGTTGGCCCAAGATATTATTATTATTATCACTTTTGTTTTATTAATTGTATCAGACTGTTTCGTAATTTGCTACCAGACATTGCAAATATATATTAAACTTTTGTAATTCTTATTATAATTTTTAATTATGCGAGACACAGGTGTGCGGATTCC
The DNA here is from genome assembly GCA_945859575.2 of Herminia tarsipennalis. Classification (NCBI taxonomy): domain Eukaryota; kingdom Metazoa; phylum Arthropoda; class Insecta; order Lepidoptera; family Erebidae; genus Herminia; species Herminia tarsipennalis. The sequence goes on along the minus strand of OX243836.2, from coordinate 11,485,168 downwards.
AACGTTTGTTCAGTAAAAATAGATAGCAAAAGTAGGTCGGTAGCAGACATCCCGCGCCATCATAATAATATCCTTACGACCAAATTTAAGTAATAGCGGCCAATCTCGAAGATTGTACCTACTGGAAGAGATCGCAGTCTTCGTTAATACAATAATTGCATTATTAAAAGATAGAAAAACTTGAAGTCCAGACCCGGGGTTCATCAGGTCATACCTGTCACCCCTTTCTGCGACCCCTATCCCTGCAAATCATTTCACCCGATACGGAATTTTGCGGGTCTGGACATTGGCACGGCTTGTGTGTGCTTTTTTGTTTTTTTTGTCACTATTGGCCGTCCCTAAAATCTAGCCGCCCTAGTCCTATTGTGCCTTAGGTTGCCCTAAGGCCGCTTCTGGTTAAGACTCAGGAATCGAACGCGAGACTTCTGTATGCTATGCCGGACCGGAATCGAACCATCAGTCGTGATTATGTCGCTATACTTCGAATTCTTCGTTCTGCACGCGAGTTAGGTCCTCGATTGCGCCATCTAGCCGCTGTTTACTAGAACTATCACAGCTTTTGTTGTTGCTTCGTTACAGAGAGTATTTTAATAAATTATGATGTCGCAGGTCGAGGCTTCTTCAGTTATCATTTCATCTTTCGACCTCTATCGGTCCACTGCTGATATAAACCTCTTTCAGTGTACGCCACGACATCAGTTCCTTCCGAATTCAGTCACTCCTTTATATCGTGGTCGGTCCTATACAATTTGAAATGTCGCGTCCATGCCCCAACTCTATATATGTTGTGCATTGCGAGATTTCCTTGCATTTTGTATAAAAGTCCATTTAAAGGGTACCATGTCCTTTCTATCTTTCTTGCTGCCGTAGACGAGGTAAAAGTTTCAATTAATTTTCTTACAAGTCTCTTACGTTATACTGAAACTTCTATGCAAAATTTAATGCTTTTATAACAGCCAGTCAGTCAATCAGTGTCAGTTTATCCTTTTGTGTAGATATTATACCTGCAGATTTCAGCAAGATGTTGCTTTTTATTTTGGGTCAGATTATACAGACAGATATTAATTTAAAGCGAGCTGTGTGGACGATGGATATTACGCACCTGGTACACAGATCAGGTGGGCTACTCTTTTTCAAAGAAAAACGAAATATGAACCAAATTTAATAAAATTACTGATAAAATTTAGAAAGAGAGACAAATATTTTTCACTTTTTATTATGAGTGTACATATTTTAAACATTACCCTCCGCAGTCGGGTAAAAATTACGATTTGCTAAATAAACGTTCTACTATACAGACGTTAGACGTTTCGCTACATGGACATTTTGTTAATTAGGCTTACTGTTCGTTAGATATTTCGCGATGTTGGACGTTTTGCTATTTAGACCTTCTGATCAGGGCCCCTAGACAATTGGCATTCTATTCGATTAGAGTTTACGCTAATCGAATAGAATGACGTCGTTGCGCATGCAATATTGTAAATACGAAAATTATTAATATGAGATTAGCAGTTGTGCGCGCGCGAAGACGTCATTCTATTCAATTAGCGTAAACTCTAATCAAGGCAAAGAACTGTCAAAAAGTACGGTACCTATTTTTGACAGGTAAAAAGCCGCCATCCGATGTTTTAGCCATAGTTGTTCACATCAACGAGTGTCAAACCTCAAAGAGGGAATGCTTCATTTTTTTATAGACTTATTGAGAGAATGCTCTATCTAGACATAATATAACCAAAGCTTTTGTCTAGAGGCCCCGATCAGAAGGTATAAGAAGAAGGGGAAGAAGAATCTTGATTCGGGCTTAGGCCTAATGTCATAAACTCGAATCGAGACTCATCGTAAAATAAAATTTTATCAAATTGCTCCTGGGTCCATGTTATGTGTTCCCTAGATCATTCATTTCGACAAGCGTGATTCCCGTTACGGAGGTGGGCGCCCGATCGGGTGTCGAGCTCGTAGGCCGTACTCATGCAGCCGATTTCACGATACTTCATATTGGCTTCTTCCCGCTTGCAACATCTTCACAGCTCTTTGCAGTTCATCTGCGGTGAAAGGACGTCACTCCATCACGTAAAGATTGTCTCACAATTCAATTTTATCCACAATTCTAATAAAAACTTTGTTAAATATTCAGATTAAACCAAATTTTAAATATCATTGAAAACAAATTTAAATTCGAACAAATGCGTTTGCTTTTAATTTTATGGAAAAATAAAACAATCGTTTTTTTTCTAACCAACCAGTAGGGAATCAAAAAGGTTACAAACTTTTACTAAACTTTGGTAGAAAAATGTAGAATAATTGCTTTAACTTTTTTGATATTTGTACTTATTTAAAAAAAACATACCAAATTTTAACTAAATTAGTACAGCGGTTTAAGTGTGTAAACGTAACAAATAGACAGATAGATACTTTCACATTTATTATATTAGTTTGGATTACGGCTTGACTTTATTTAATTGTGGCTTATGATGGTGTTTAAACACATATTGGTAAAAAATAAACTTCATTGAATTGTTTCTTTTGTGTTCTGAACTGGAGTCTGAATGTCAAAAAATAAATATGAAATTCTTTAATTTTATAAAATATAAAAATGATTTATTGTTCAGAAAGTTAGTACAAAGGTAGTTTACAAATAGATAGTAATGAAGCCCTGGATCTCACACTAGGATTCCCTGTGTCGTGAGATCCAGTCTCATTCATACATATTTTCTTTTAATTAATGGATGTTGTTAAAAGCAGGCAATACCAGGTACCTAATGCACGAATGAGTCTGCTTCGTACGGTCTATGTACGGTAATATCGTATTTATGGAGGTAATACCAGCGTATTTATTGGCTATAAAGTAACATTGGAACTATAAAAGCGAAACCAGGTTTCCTTCGACTACTTTTAGTATTATTTCAAATTCTATTTTTGTTAATTTAATTGATGTGAGGACAGTGAGTTTCTCCTTTCATATGAATTATGATATAAGGATATTAGTAATCTATCAAGGCTCTGAAGCAAGTATGGGTGAAATCTTAGCTTAGGGAAAATAATTATTTCAACATTTATTATTTCTATTTTTTTTAACATCAAACGTCATTTGGCCTTTATGTTTTTCACGGTTATTACTCTACTATTAGTCAATTGGAAACTACTATTTGCGGATGACATTGTAGTATTTGCAGAAAATGGTTTAGAGTTGGAAAACATGGTCATTGAGCGGCACGGAAAATGATATTCGTAGAAGAATTGCAATAACATAGAAAAAGTACTTAACCACACAGAAATCATGAAAAATAAAAGATGCACGTAAAAAGAACAGTGTTTGAGATGGCAATAATACCCTACCTGACTTATGCTTGGTCTCTAAAGAATCAAGTCGACGGTATGTTAGAGAAAGATGGAACGAAGGCTTTAAACATTCTGATAAGGTCAACAACAAAATAATAAGGAACAGAACAAAGCTTCTGGACATCGGGAATAGAATAAGATCGCTTCTTTTTAGAATGTAAAAGGAAGCAAGGAAGGCCAAGAATGAGATGGAGGGTTACATTCAGTCAGAATTGCGGATCAGACTAGATGAGAAAAACGCGTGAGAGGAATGAATGGGAGAATCTAGGGAAAGCCTATGCCACTGGAGGCGACTACTATAACTAGTTGGAGTATTTTTATTTATTTATTTATAATTAGTCAATTGGAAAAGCTATGGATAAGTCGTAAAGTTGCTTAACCTCGCTGTTGTAGTTAGTACCTAGGATAGAATTGTTCAGATTGCCTTCGATGAACCAATATTAATAACCAAGCTATCAGCTAACGATGTACTAAAGCGGTATGAATAGCACTTAATGGCATTAAAAGGGGTAAAGATATAATAGTACATGTCCAGTTTATTTGATTAAATAAACGTTAGGTAAAGAAATGGGTTTAAAAGCGGCGGTAGCTTAATGGCTAAGGCATCGGTCTTGCAATCGTGAGGTCGCGGGTTCGAATCCTACCCATTATACTACCGACGTGAACCCACTCTTAACACAAGCCTTTGAGTTTAGCTGGAGGGGTTAACAAGATTGCTAGTAATGTGGGACTCAATCCCACATTGCTAGTTATCTTTTTTGTTAAGAAAAAAAAAATTGGGTTTGACGAGACATTTTTACGAATGCCCATCACTCGAATGCCCACTAATATTAGAACCAAGTAAGACAACATTCACTAATAAAAGAATTTCTTACATACGAGAATATCCAAACCTAGACCCCAATAGTATCATTTTTTTGTTACACACCAAAAAGCTGTGTACTTGACAGCTTTATGGTGTGTTGAACGTTCCGCATTAAAAACAAAATCGCAATCGAACTGACATTCAGATTCATAACCAAAATGCAGAATGTTGCATGAATAGGTTCGCAAATGAGTATGTATACGAGTGCGTTCACTGTTTCCGATTCAGTATAAAATTCGCACAATAGACAAATGTTTGTACGCATGAGTGTGACCCGAGTAAGGGCAATTGTCAAAGAATCTTGGACAATAAAATTGGCTGAATAGCGTTAGAACATCCTACCTTGTCGAACAATGATTTGTTGAGCTATAAAAGATGAGTTTATTTTTGGAATTTCCTTATTATCTGCACATAAAGACGTTTTTGAAGAGGATTTTGTTCCTGTATAAAAAAATATATATAATACGTATAATACTCCTAGTTATACATATTAAAGGTGAGTTTATTTAAAGCATTTCCTTGTTATCTACATGCCAATTGAGATGTTTTTGATAAGCAATTTGTATCCATGTCCGAATAAATTCATAAGGAGATATACACTTCATTACAATAGTAAAACCATCTTCAATAGCGGTCTTATCGTCAAGGAAATCCCACAGAGATTTAGAAATAAAACAAAGAGAAAAAAGTTTTTTCTTATGAAGTCTTTGTTTTTTTGTCGGGCGCGACGCGATGGGGTGACAATGTCGCAATATTGTCTCACTTAAACAGCTAAGTATATTACATTGAACTTTTTATTAATTTCATTTACTTTGTTTTTTATTTATTTGCTGGATGAACAAATTGTTTTTTTGACGGATTAATTTGGAACATGAACTTAACACATTTTATATGCTTTCGCTTCAATACTTACTTGCTAAAATCCATTCTACATTCTTGATAATAATTGGGGCATCATGGCGTTATTTCATTTGATACGCATTTCTAATAAAAACTTTTACTTTGGTCAGAAGTAACAAAACATTTAAGTTAAGCAATCCTGCAAAGGAAAACCAAGATATGTACTGAATAAATTGCCTCAAGAAACTGCCTTGTAAAACAAGTCTAATAGCTTATTCTTTACAAATAACCCCAAGCAGTATTGCAGCGAGAAAGTAATTTGCACTCTGTGATTCCAAAGATTTTTGCAAACTGTCGTCGAAGTTCGCGAACACAACATTAATCAAAAGCGAAAAGCGTTTTAAAACTTCTCAGTTTTCTACTTAAGATATGCCCGTCGCTAATTGAATTTAGAAGTTAAACATTCACCCACAAATGGAAACATTCGTTTCTATAGCACCTACATTAATTACCGTTGTAATTTGTGAAAGTACGATTTGTTTCTTGATGTTCTTTTTGTATTTAGTATCCCCCCATTCTACAAAGAGAACTAAAAACTTAGTAGAACGCTTCCGGAAATATAGGTATACCTGTAGGCCGGAATAACAAAAACAAATTAAACATTTTGAAGTTGGTGCCAAATAAAACATAAAAAGTATATATTCGTTTTGTTATTCTAGTTATATTATTTTTTGCTTTTTAGTGGCCCTGCATTTATTTTTGAAGTCGGTAATGTTTTTCCAAAAAAAGTTTTTTATTTCTCACATTTTAGTGGGTTGTTTGTAATTATAAAATAAATATATAAAGTTGTTTGTAATTATAAAATAAATAATAAATAATAAAATAAAAATAATAAAAAACAAATTAAACACTTTGAAGTTGGTGCCAAATAAAACATAAAAAGTACCATTTTATGGTACCAACTTCAAAGTGTTTAATTTGTTTTTGTTATTCTAGGTATATTATTTTTTGCTTTTTAGTTGCCCTGTATTTATTTTTGAAGTATGTAATATTTTTTTGTAAAAAAGCTTTATTACGAAACTACTTATCGAAGACTACAAATATTTTCATCTTTTTGATTTGAGCAAAAAATGTTAGACTATGCAATATTCATTGCGTCTTTGATTGAAATGCCTGTGACATACGGACAGACAGACAGACAGACAGACGGACATGATGAAACTATAAGGGTTCCGTTTTTGCCATTTTGGCTACGGAAGCCTAAAAATGTTGCAAAAACGGAGTAGTCATAAATAAAATTGGCTTGTAATAAAAGGAGTAATATCCTGCAAAGCATTAAGTTTTCCAATGCTTAGTCTATTTTAAACTTACAATATGCTATTAGTTAGATGCGGAAATGTATCACAAAAGAAAACAAAACTGGTGTTTTATGTGTCCAACTTTTTGTGGTACGTTCGTAGAACGCTCAATGGAATAGAATTGTATTGTAGCACAGTGTTGCTGCTTTTAAAAGAGTATACTTACGTATTTATAACATTCATTATAGATGTGTCTAGTACAAAATGCGTACTTAGTAAAATTGTAAATGGAAAGTCTTAAGAAAACTTTTTCAAAATGGAGTGAAATTCCAGATCACATTGAGAATATTAAAAAGAGCTAGACAAATGTTTCGGGTAAAGTATGGAAATATGACGGAATAGTAATGAATTTCTCTCTTTTTACTGTCATAGTGCGATGGGACGGAAATCCGACACGAGAGGAGAGAAGGATAGACGAGTTAGACGCCAAACGTGCTCTTTGAGGCATGGAGGACATTTGTGTGACATGGAAAACGGTCACTCATCTATGGACCTTAAGTTGGCCACCAACGATACGCTCATTTGGAAGCCTGCCAAAAATTATGACCCCATGGACTATACTTCCATTTGGACGTACGTCTTCCATTAGGACGTACGTAAGAAGGTTATTACTAAAGACTGCTGTCGACACTATAAATTTGTTTAGGAAGAAGTAAAGAGAACAAACCTTACATTTTGTGAGACCGTTCTTCTCTTTCGTGACTATGGTAACTATGAGATGACACTATGCTTAGAAAGAGAACACAAGTCTCCCTCTAAGCGAGACGTTATACGATAGACACAATTACTATAAGCTTTTTGATTTGCCCACTCATTGACAAAATGGATGCCTTCCAAATGGCGTGGCGTGGTATGCGTGGATGACCGTCAGTTTCAAATTTCAAAACCGAACGACTTCTATTCAAATGCATTATGTTTTTGACATTCACGATAAGTTTTTAACAGCCGTCAACGCCATTTGGATTGATGTATGCATCGTCAGTGGGGCCTATTATAGTGTTATCTTGTGGATTGATACTTTTTGTGTAATGATGAACTGATAGGCTCACCATTTTAATTACAATTTAGTCTACAAAGACTGAGTAATTTGACGATACTGATCGCTTTATAACAATTCTATGGAATTAATTGAATGGAGGGATTACTAATATGCGTATAATGTATGTAGTATCAATAGTAAAGGCGATAAAACGATGCGGATTTCACAGCCTTTGAAATAGATGGCGAGACGATTTCCACATTATGAAACGCTCACAACGTAGCAAGAAAAGCTTGAAGGACGGCGGCATCGTTTGATCGCTGGTGGAATAATTTAGGTTAAATAAGATCTGTCTTTAGAGTTAACGATGTGGAAGTTGACCATTAAGTACAGACAGCCGTAACTGTTGTACCGATGGATGCTTTTGTTGTACTAGGAGTCGCTAGTTTAGTCAAACGAATAGGAGAGCTAATTTAGATGTAGATCTATAGACTGATTGCCAGCCTATATCTTTTGGTACTGCACAGTCTAGTTGCACCTAATCCGTTTTCAGTGGACACTTGCGTCATAATAACTATCAAGGTGCCAAACTTCCATCAAATTCATTCAGAAGTTAGAGGTGTGCGTTCATATATCGGCCAGTCACGGTTTTCGTTTATTTCAGTCGGTTTCTAGTACCTCAAATGTTTTGAACACATAAGTTAACACAATTAAAACGTTGTTAGATCTCTCTTGACAGGCCAAGTGTTCTTAGATAGGTGACGGTGTCAAAATCGGACGGTGTCTTGATCTGCTCGGTCGCGACTGAGCCAAGAAATTCTAACAGAACTAACACAACAGAGCAACTCAACGTTGGCTATTCACCCTAAAGGTTTGACTACTATTATAAATGACTAGCGGACACCTCGCGGTTTCACCCGCGTAGTTCCTTTTCCCGCGGGAATACAGGGATAACTATGTCACCCGGGGATAGTGTAGCTTCCCAACAGTGAAGGAATTTTTGAAATAGGTCCAGGAGGCCTACTCTATTTCAACGACAACGAAGTTTTGATCAAAAATGAGGTGGTGATACACAGAACCAGCGACTTCTATTTAATCCACTCGTTCCAGAAAATCGTCCATGGGTTTGAACTTGTAGTGCTTATCCAAAAATTAATAAGAATAGTCCCCGTAAAGTTAAGAAATTTAAGCAAACGAAAATTCATGAATTTCGTTATAAAGAAAGAGAGTAGGCCTACAGTAGTTTTTAGGTTTATTCGTTACATACAAAATACAAATCTTTCCTCTTTATAATATAAGTAGGTATATAGTATATTAAAAATGAAAAGTAATTACGTCTGTTTGTTATATTTTCACACCCATCATACAATTGAATGGATTTTAATGAAATACACATTCATAAATAAAATAAGGTAGGCTACATTTTATAGTGATTACCAATATTCAAGCAGGTGAATCCGCGGGCAAAAATAAAATAAAGTTCTTATTGATTTTAAATACTATAAAATACAACTCGACTGCAATAATATTCTACAATCCACTTTTGTTTTATAGTAAAACGTGTTTACGTACATTTAGAACAATACCTAATTGTATTATTTTTCATGTTGGATGACCCGTTTACGATTTTGAGTATTGTGATATTTTGCTTTTAAAGTAACAGCAATATTGTTTGCCTTTACAGTAAAACTAAGTCAAGTAAAGTTTTCAGACCAGAAACGGATATTATGAACGTAATGTAACATGTTGTGAAGTGAGCATACGCGTCGTGAATTTAACAGAACGAGCGTTTAGTTTTGCTTTTATGTGGTAGGAATAATTTAGAATATGTTATAAAGTCGAGATTTGGGAGAGTTGGTTAAATCGACCACTGCCTTTAAAATAAATATTTTGAATCGGGAATAGTTTTAGCAGGTTCTTTTTAAAATTATACAGAGATTTCAATTGCCAACTGCCAACTAGATATATTATAAAATAATTAGGAAATTCTCAGTGACTGGTGTGCTTTCGTTTCCAACCCTGGACCTTTGTTCAGGATTGGAAAAGCCTTTGCTTTAGGTGGTCTATAAAACCATTGTTCTGAATCTGGGTGTTTATGTATTATATTCATTACTAGCGAATCCGCGAAACTTCGTCTGAATAAGCTTTTCCCGTTTTTGCAACATTTTTCATTGCTGCCCCGCTCCTATCAGTCGTAGCGTGATTTTATATAGCCTATAGACTTCCTCGATAAATGAGCTACCCAACAATAAATTTATTACTTACTACTTAGTAGTAGTTCCTGAGATTATCGCGTTCAAACAAACTCTTCAGCTTTATGATATTACTAGCTGTCCCGTGCAACTTCGCATGCGTCAATTTTCCCCGTTTTTGCAACATTTTTTATTGCTGCTCCGCTTCTATTAGTCGTAGCGAGATGTTATATAGCCTTTAGCCAACAGTAAAATAATTTTTCAATTCGGACCAGTAGTTTCTGAGATTATCGCGTTCAAACAAACAAACAAACTCTACAGCTTTATAATATTACTAGCTGTCCCGCGCATCTTCGTCTGCGTAAATTTTCCCCTTTTTTATAATCCTATGTTACTTCTAATACCTCCAAGAATAAATATGTGTACAAAGTTTCATGATGATTGGTTGAGTAGTTTTCGCGTAACAGACAAACTTACATTCACATTTATATATTAGTAGGGCTATCCCTACTAATATATAAATGAGAATGTAAGTTTGTCTGTTACGCTTTGGCTTTTTTTCTTTACTATCTATACTATTATAGATAGTAAAGAAAAAAAGAGAAACGCGATCATGCATTATTTAAGTTCGCTTGTAACCACTGTAGGTACAACCTGGTCGAATCGAAATTGGATCTTAGAAAATCAAAGGTACCTAAATAATGTATGATCACGGAAATCCCCGTATTACTTGTATTTGTAATCGCCCAGCCTCATCAACTAGTTTTATCGATCTAAGCACTTTAACTGAGGAAAATGTGATTGATAAATGACAAAAAACCAAGAGAATATGAAATGAGCTCTCGATCGAGGTTGTATACGAAGGCAAAGTTTCCCGAGCTTGGAGCTTCTAACTTTAACCCCTGCTTTTATTTTAATGTTGTAGCATATATAAAAAGTTTTGGTGTACTTGAAATTAATCAAACAAATGTTGCTTCGGTTATTTGCTATTGAGTTCCTTGTTCATACTTAAGAAAGTTATCGAAAATGGAACTGTTTACTTGGATTTTTAATCAAATAACTATTTGAGTTAGGTATTTTTTTGATGTTCCGCGACTGTGGATACACATATTACAAGTAGACAGGTAAACGAGCTGGGTGACTGAGTTTCAATTGGTATTTTTAAGGATGGAAAATAGAAACAATCCAAGTGCCTGAAAAATTAACGAGCAGGAGTTGCAAAAAAAAAAAATTGCGTTTTTTTTTAGAAGGCATAATTCTATCTAGACATAATTTGATCAAAATCCTTATATCATGCCTTTATTTATTCGACGAGTGACGTATCGATCTAATACGACATCGACCGTGGTACACTGAAGCGAGGTGTTACGCGACACGATTGCATTTGCTGATGATGAGATTCCCAGATGGCTTTGATTTATATGAGTTCAGTGAGTTATAAATTTGTGATATGTAAAGGTTTGCCGCGGCAGTATCAATATAAATAAATTTAATAAAAACATTTTTTTGTGAAATATGAACAAACAGTTGTTTTTTTAAACACATTGTACGTGACTTTTGAATATAAAAACTCCTTTTATGTGCTCTAGTTCAGTCTACAGCAATAAATATGAGGCTCAAAACGTTGTTATATAAAATGTCGACATATTTCACCGTCAGAAATGTGGTTTGCCAACATTTGTGAGCCTTAACAAGTGGGTTTGAAGACGAACCAACATCCTTATCGTGGATTAAAGTCACTGCAAATATTGTCAGTAACATCGTGAGCCGCCAGTGAATAGAGTGTCAATTGGAGTACGAGAGTAGGAGGTTTGCGTTCACTGCGTATATCTGCAGCTGACATTCTGTGACTTGAATGATGAAATATTAGAAGCAAGATGTCGTCAGCGGCTTTGCCTTCTTGGGTATTAGTTAGTTCAATCAAAAGTACCAGTCCTACAAATGTGTTACTCCAGATTACACTGTTACTACAGATGTACACTAACTAACCGACCATATTTTATCCAAATCCGTTCAGTTGTTTTACGTGGAGCTCGAAAAGCAAACAAACAGAAAGTTTAAAATTACAGTTTCAGTGCTTAGTATTTCTAATTGTTAATGATTTTAATTATCTTTATAATGACGTTAATGTTCCCTGAAGTCGACTTGTATGCAGCATAAAGAGAGCAATGTACTCATTAATGTGTATAATTGGCTATATATTACAGTAATCTTTAATCTCACATTAAAAATGTAACAATTAAATCTTAAATTTACGATCTGCGACTTGTGCGATTTCATTGCAACACTGAAACATTGACATTGTGCGATTTTCACAATTTTATCATATTTAATGACTAAGCATAGACAATTTTCACTTTCCATTACATACCTATTACATTATCCTGTGTACAGGGTCCTTATTCCCTATGTTTTTTTTCGTTTTCGTTTTTTAATTTCTAAGCGCAGCTCTCTATAAACCATTATGACAAGATTTTGACAGTTAGAAACGCGGGCTGGACGCGAAAACGAAAAAAAGATAGTGCGAATAAGGACTCTGTGGTGATATACTACCGTAGATCAGACTCAGAGAAGACCGATCATATCGAAACATTCAGCGTGTTAAAGCAACGTTTTCACTGTCGGCTGACCGTTTCCGAAAAATGCCTCGACCTAGCCTCGACCCGCCGTGCCTCGCAGAGCATGTTAAGCCAGTACACCTAATCACTTTTCCGGTCGTGTCGGATTTCCGTTCCATCTAACTACAAGTGTGTAGTGTAATTGTGCCTACACACACACGTGTGCACATAAAGTCTACTGCGTAGTTGTCTAAATCGGTAAGGAGAGCATTATTTTATTACTTTTACGTCACAAAAAATAATAAGCCTTTTATTACGAAACCAGAAATACAAAATATAAAAGAATAACTTAAAAGCTAAATTACAAAAAACCAGGCAAGAGTATGTCAGATCATGCTCAGTGTATGGTTCCGTAGCCGTTGAAAAATACTTCATGGCACTTATAGCCTTTTTCGGCAATAACACAATAACGGTATATCCGATCATGTCCAAAATAATTTTAGTTTGAAGTATTTTTTTTACACACAATTTATGCAACTTTCAGACGGATTATTTCCAAAAATATTCACTTAATGAAAAAAGTATTTTAAAAACTCTAAAATGTTTTTAAAAGACCTGTCGAATGATGTGCCACACTTTGATGTTTTCTGAAAAACAGCTTCTGTTACATGTATGGAATGGAGTGGAGTGTTAAAAGTATTTAATTTTATTATTTAGTTATCAAACTAAGTAGCGGGTACTACAAGACATTTATTCACTAAATTTAATCAATATTCATAGTGTAGTCTTTGAGTAAAATGCCTGTGAGATACGGACGGACGGACAGACATACAGACGGACATGATGAAACTATAACGGTTCCGTTTTTGCCATTATGGCTACGGAACCCTAAAAAAGAAGTATCTTTAAAATAAAAGTTTTATATAAATGTCTTTGACCTCGGTGTGCCTTCTGGCGTAGGCCTCCTCTAACCGTCTTCATTGTTGTCTGTCATGAGCACCCCATCTCCAGTTCGGACCTGCTGTCAATTTCAGATCGTCCGTCACAAATTAGTGGCCCTCAAATTCTTGTTCAGAGCATGGTGAACCCTTATCATAACTAATCCACTGAATCAGTACAGTCGTTAAATATTTTGTTTAGAGTTCATTTTTAGGGTAACGTAGTCAAAATTAATTTAATTTAGTTATTGCCTAAAACTGTGCTTCTCAACAAAATGACCTAAGTGCCATGAAGACACACAACCATCTTGTGAAATCAATTATCGCGAGCTGTATTACAGGACCGATATGACTGAAGGACCTCGAAAAAAAGAGCCTACTCTTGCCTTAAAGGCCGTCAACGCAACCGCTCTGGTGTGGTAGATGTCCATGAGCAGTGGTAATCACTAACCATCAGATGAGCCACATGTTCGTTTGGCCCCCATTTATTAAAAAAGGGACTTGCACGTGTTAGAAGCTTGTAGGGAACGTAGAGGTTGTGGAAGGTGTAAGCTGATAATTATAAGAAAAGCTTTGATAGAATTGCTACGAGTATATCGTAGCAATTGTATGTATGTAAAGCTTGTATAGATATATAACTACAATATACTATCTCACGTCTATTGACTACTTGTGTGTCATTTGAGAATGTAACCTAATGAGTCATAACCAGTACTTACTGAGGGATAATGGTTCTACAAAACAGTATCTTAATTAGAGGACTATTTTCTGTTTAAGAAATGTCAGGATGTAATGTGTGTGTCTGTATATTGTTTAAGGTTCCTATCACAGTTCAGTATTGTCGGGGTTTCTATTCAGGGTAGTATAGAATAATACAAAGTAACAAATGGCAATCAGCATTATATTGTCAAAATACTATTCACTCTGGTTATATCAAGGAATTGGAGTAGGGAGGTATGCTAGTGTCACTTCCAAGAGGACCTATTGCCTAGGAAAAGAAGTGATAAGAAAACTAGGCCGTCTCCTAATAAAACATTTGCCATATACATTTGCTATTATGATATTTACATAAGCAATCTGCAATGTATCTAATTGACTGAGACTTAGATATACCATTGCAATGTCTTACTATATTACTACAAGGCAGATGATTCACAACTTACAGGACAATAGATAATTAGACACATTGCAATATCTTTTCATCAGTCAATCAGCTAGTATACACAAACATTATACATAGTATAGAAAAACACTATTTATACAATACAATAGAAACAATATAAAGTAACTTTGAATAAGGATCGTACCTTCGCCGTCGAATGACACCAGAGAAAAAAGACTAGGTCAGAATGTTACACTGCTTATAAAGGCTTCTCTCGTATTTTTATCATGTGGGTAGAATCCCACAGTTATAACTATTTAGGTACATTATTGATATTAGCAGTGTTTTCTAACATAATTCAACATTTAGATCGTTATACAACAATTTATATAAAACAGATAGACACAAGATTACATTATCCAATTAATACAAATATTAACTGTATTAACAATATTGTTTCATCAAATACCTACATATGTGGGTAGGATCCCACATTAGAGTTTGTTTAATAAGTACATCTGTGGTAAAAGAGTAGTCTAATTCGTTATTGATATTATCAGTTGCAATTACATTTAGTATATTCATTCCAACATCTGCAATGCATTCTCATATCTAATATCATAAGCATCATAAACAACTGACACAGTATTAATCACAATACAAACATCATCCTAAAATATCTGTGGGTACATCTATAATATAAATAATTGGTTTATTAGATCTTTGAATTGTTCTGTGCCACAAGTAGGTATTTCATACAGTATAATATAACTACCAAACATAGTTTTGCAGACACGGATGATCTTATAATCATCGCTATGATAACCAGTCAATACATTGTGATGGTTACACCGTCATCAGACTCCAGACCACCTCTCAAACTTATAAAACAGTTCCATCAAACCTTCGTTCGGTTTTATACAACATCACATAAACTGGAACCATCAATATTCCAAAACACATCTACATAGTAGATATCAAAATCCAACACATGGATTGATTATATATATGGCTATTTACATAGCCATATAACACCATATCTAACACGGCCATACTGACAAGTGCTGCGTCTCGAAGCACTATAGGTTTAGGGCTAGAATAATACTTAGGTAGGTAGGCACCTTAATCGACCTAACTCAATGATTTCCTAATCACCTACCTATCTAATGACTAGCCTGAGTTCTAATTCTGTAATATCTACCTAAATGGCCACCTACCCACCAACTAACTAGCATCTAAACTCATGTTCAGAGTACGATTGATCCGGACCTCAGATGGATTGTTCTCCGTAAGCCCTACATTATGAAACCTCGTCACCGCCGCTTGTGATTGGCTCATAACTAGACATTACGTTGCTTAGCGAAATTTTGAATTTTGTCTACCGTGTGAATGTCGTCCGTTCTCACCCGCTGCTAGTGAGAGCACTAACCATCATAATGCTCTATCCGAGCTATAAACACAACTCAAATGCTCCATTATTTTTTGAGCTAACAAAACTCAATTGCTCCATTATTTTTTGAGCTATATTTTTTTGAGTTTTCCAGTGCTCCATTATTTTTTGAGCTATCAACCCTTGAGTTTCCCATATGCTCCATTATTTTTTGAGCTACGTCACAACGGTCACCCAGCGGTTTTTTTTTGTTTCGAGCGAGTCGCATCAACGTGTTTCCATCCGCCCGCTGCAAGTGGATAAAGTCAACAACAAGCAACCGTCGACAGCGATTTTACCAGGTTTGCCAAAGGGAAATGCGAACAACCCAACCATCCAGCATCAATAACCTCCATAACATTGTATCATCGTTGTAATGTACTACCACAATCAGTCTTCAGGTTAAGTGTCAAGTCTCAAACACAAGTCTTTAGTCAAAGTTCGATCTTATGTCAATTGGAATAGTTCAATCACAACAACGACAGTCCCTACTACCTACATAACTATCTATACTACACTAACATCTATATAAATAATTATTATTCACCACTATACTACTATATTTCTCACTTGCCATAGTTTACTTGGTATAGGGGTGTTCGTTATATTACGTATCTGAATAAACAACTCGTTATTTATACCTAGTTCTCTTCACATTAGTTATTTAAATCATAAAGCAGCTATTTACGTGTCAATGCTATTTATCAATTTCCTATAAATTACTGTGATAAAGAATTAATGAAAGCGCCATTAATGGCATTACTCTGATACTGCCTAAAACTCGGCAAATCGATATCACACGTAATAACTTTGCGACTTCCTAAGTGTTGCTTGCTACCAAAATGATAACAGGGTAACGAAAAACAATGACACGACAGCGCAATTAATAATAACGATTAACAATAACTAAAATAGAATATTTATCTAAAATCAAATAATTAACTTATTAAGTTAGCGACATAACTTTTTTTTGTGATACGTTTAATTAATCAAAAAAATGCTTTGAAAATTGTCAATGAGGCCAAAAATCATCCGCACCTGGCTCTCGATTGTACACGCAAATAACTCCCGACCCCATCAAAAATTGTCTACATAACCTACCTATGTGTACCTGCTGTGGCCAACAGCCATATTTTTTTTTTTATTATTTAAATAAGCCGACTCCCGCGTTAGGGTCCAAGCCCTGTGTCGCGGGGGACTTTTGCATACATACAAGTCACGGACACAAAGTACACCCAGACTCGAAACAACAATTTGTGGATCATACAAAGTGGTGTCCCGTGTGGGAATCGAACCCACGACCTCTGGCGTAGCAGTCGGACACACTCCCATCGCGCCACAGAGGCGTATACAGTTAACGCGTAACATAAACGTCCTATGTAACAAAACGCATTTTGGTTATCGCTAATGAAGTGCGATGCTCCTCGTGAGGTGTTGTTATTCATTACCTAGGTACTAATAACGATAGTTCTAAAAATACGGTTTAACAATTAGCGTAATAACGTTATCCAATTGGCATCATACGTGTATTTCCGTAATATAATAAAAAAACATTGTAAATCATTCACAAGTGCAAAATAACCACAAATAAATAAGCACTATCTAGGTACCCAAAGTAAAAAGGGCATAACAGTATTTTGCAATTAACTGTTTTTTGAAGCTGCTAAATTACCTACCTAATCATTAGATACAGAAGAACTATTATTACCTATACAAGTGTCTACTATCTAACTAAACACAAAAAAACGGCATTTTAAAACCAAACGGCATCGCAAAGATAATATTGTAGGTACCTAATTAATAACGTACAGTACTATCATAATAATCATTACCTACATGAGAACTAGCTACAAAATGCTACTTACCTAAACTTATCAAAAAAAAATTATGACAATGACTATGTAGCTACTAAAATAATCGTAATTTCACGAGATCCACGAGTATATTACACAATTACTACTCGTACCTACCTAAACTGAACAGGGAAAAAGTAGTTTTAAAAATCAGTTGTTCAAACATAATATTTTAGATAGATCATGTCTATCATTATAATTTAAACAAGCTATACTTGAAGGTAGGCACCTACTTCTAATATCAATTTATTCCTGTCAGACTATTCTGTGATACAACCCTTGATTGTTCACGTTACTTAGGTCAAAAGTACCTATAAATTATGTCCATGTCGCCATAACTCTTACGGTCATATTGACAACTATCTGCTTCGCTCTCAAAGAAGGTAGGTACATGGGTACATAACCACAATTTGTTTTGCCAAATATCAAATCCAGCTACCCGCTCTGCCCTGAGAGATAAGTACCAAGTAAACGATTGACTAGCGACTTCTTATTATTTTTCAGTTTCAAAAACATTTATTTTGTAAAGTTTGAGCTTTAGATTATAGTTTGATCTTTAGATTTTTATTACGATACGGTCTATGTTATTTCATTTTCAAGGCAGTTTATACACGATAGCTAATAGTGCTAACACAACTAATTATGATTTATTACCTAATACTTATTAAAGAGAAATAATTAGTTACTGTAAGAAATACCGTAGGTACAACAAAACTATGTCAATATCGTATATCACGAAGAATAACGTATTATTCGCAAACAAAGTAAAAATAAAAGGAATCAGTAACCACATTTGTTTTGTAGTATTTATATGGTTTAAGTAAGAGTAACATACCACGGTTACTATGAATTTCATCAGCTAACGTATTAAATAAAATTTAACGGCAGTATTGTAATAAGTACTGTAGTAGTATATATTTATTCATCTTATTTGTCATAATGGAAACAAGTAGGTAGGTAGGTACTTAAATTTTCGTAGGCAATTTGAATATTCACATACCATTACTAAAAAGGAAATTTAAACATAGCAACGAAGATAGTATTTTGAAATTAACTTCCAAACCCAACAAATTCATCGTTACTTATTTGAATTATAACTCAGTTACCTACCTACTGCAAACGTAAAACAAACCTCGTATTATTTGATCTGCCAAGGGTAGTTTTATTGCACAAACAGGTACCTACCACCAAATCGAAGTCAAATGTAAGTCAATAAAGATATTTTGTTAATTAACGTAGGTACCTACGTACGTATCAATGTCGATTTTGTAATTTATTCGTTTTTCTATAGTTATTCGAATTCACAATCACGGTAACCCAATAAACAATTCAACTTCAAACTATGTAATATCGTTATTAAACCTCAAAAACAGTTAATGAATTATTTATTTCCTAGTAGTATTTTAATCTATGGCCCATGGCTCAGTATTCTGTTACTGTTCAAAAGTTGGCACTCGGATGAGCTGGGAACAGAACGTATAAAAAAAATTAAAATTGGTAGTTTCTAAAATTATAAAGAAAAATATTTTACTTTAAGTTAAATTTGAAAATGCAATAAAAAAGCTAATTTATAGAAAATCAAACTGAATTAAATTAAACGAAGACAATCCAATCCAAAGACAATGACTTTAGTCTATGGCATCGGAACTGTCAAAGTCAAATTATGTTTACAAATTTCTAATGAAACAAAACCACATTTTTATGTTATTTTAGTTATTAAATATGGTTTTTAGCTTGAAATAAGCACATTTAAACAATGAAAATGGAATTATAGTTAAGTGTATATCGTTGGGTTTATCGACAGGTTTTGAAAACTAATGACTTTGCAACTATCGATCGGTTTAAAGGTTTGTGCCTACTTCTATACAATCGCAGACCCAACAGCCAATATTATGTGGCTCCCATAAAACCGCTTGGCCAATCTGACCACTACCTACCCGCTTGTATTATACCAAGTGATCGTAATATTATTTGTACTTTTCTACATTGCCTGTAGTGATAGCATTATCACAGTACCGACAAAAGTACGATGTGTATGCAGGTATTTGTTATCACTTCTCATTAAACGGTAAAACTTTTAGGATTACCCAAATATGCCCACAAATAAGAGGTTATAAATGTTTTGTCAACCTCCAATCAATGTAAATTGCAAAATGTTAAGTTACTAAGCTTAAGTAAAACTTGCTTCTAAATTCATGGCACAGAAACTATCAAAATCTTAGAGCTAAAAAGATTGAATGTTCATGATATGCATAGAAGTACCCAGATTCTATATAATATAACAGTACACATCATAAGACTAACACACATAGCATAGATAAAACAAAAGTTGATTTAATATAATTTGTTCAGAGTACCTGACAAACAATTTCATAAGATGTTTAGGATCTTTGTTGTCCTTTCTGCTTATCACTGAGAATTTCCTTGAGTGGGTTGTAGGGTAGGCAGCCGGAACAAAAACAGACAGTATTGTAGATCATCTTACGAACCAAGCATATGCAAATTGTATCTTAACGGCATGCTTTGTAGATAATTCTCTGCAGCCTTCCATTGTTTGGTTTGCCAGGTGACAGGAACAAACAGCCAAATTGTTAATCGCTCTGAGAGCGACCCATAGCAGGAAGCCATTCTGAAACTTGTAACAATTGTATTAGCAATGTGATCAGACACAAATCATAAGTGGAACGGGGTTTTTTTCCTTCACTTCCGATGTTAGAAGCTTGTAGGGAACGTAGAGGTTGTGGAAGGTGTAAGCTGATAATTATAAGAAAAGCTTTGATAGAATTGCTACGAGTATATCGTAGCAATTGTATGTATGTAAAGCTTGTATAGATATATAACTACAATATACTATCTCACGTCTATTGACTACTTGTGTGTCATTTGAGAATGTAACCTAATGAGTCATAACCAGTACTTACTGAGGGATAATGGTTCTACAAAACAGTATCTTAATTAGAGGACTATTTTCTGTTTAAGAAATGTCAGGATGTAATGTGTGTGTCTGTATATTGTTTAAGGTTCCTATCACAGTTCAGTATTGTCGGGGTTTCTATTCAGGGTAGTATAGAATAATACAAAGTAACAAATGGCAATCAGCATTATATTGTCAAAATACTATTCACTCTGGTTATATCAAGGAATTGGAGTAGGGAGGTATGCTAGTGTCACTTCCAAGAGGACCTATTGCCTAGGAAAAGAAGTGATAAGAAAACTAGGCCGTCTCCTAATAAAACATTTGCCATATACATTTGCTATTATGATATTTACATAAGCAATCTGCAATGTATCTAATTGACTGAGACTTAGATATACCATTGCAATGTCTTACTATATTACTACAAGGCAGATGATTCACAACTTACAGGACAATAGATAATTAGACACATTGCAATATCTTTTCATCAGTCAATCAGCTAGTATACACAAACATTATACATAGTATAGAAAAACACTATTTATACAATACAATAGAAACAATATAAAGTAACTTTGAATAAGGATCGTACCTTCGCCGTCGAATGACAC
Source organism: Herminia tarsipennalis (assembly GCA_945859575.2). Taxonomy (NCBI): domain Eukaryota; kingdom Metazoa; phylum Arthropoda; class Insecta; order Lepidoptera; family Erebidae; genus Herminia; species Herminia tarsipennalis. The sequence goes on along the minus strand of OX243836.2, from coordinate 11,464,187 downwards.
CAGAGAAAAAAGACTAGGTCAGAATGTTACACTGCTTATAAAGGCTTCTCTCGTATTTTTATCATGTGGGTAGAATCCCACAGTTATAACTATTTAGGTACATTATTGATATTAGCAGTGTTTTCTAACATAATTCAACATTTAGATCGTTATACAACAATTTATATAAAACAGATAGACACAAGATTACATTATCCAATTAATACAAATATTAACTGTATTAACAATATTGTTTCATCAAATACCTACATATGTGGGTAGGATCCCACATTAGAGTTTGTTTAATAAGTACATCTGTGGTAAAAGAGTAGTCTAATTCGTTATTGATATTATCAGTTGCAATTACATTTAGTATATTCATTCCAACATCTGCAATGCATTCTCATATCTAATATCATAAGCATCATAAACAACTGACACAGTATTAATCACAATACAAACATCATCCTAAAATATCTGTGGGTACATCTATAATATAAATAATTGGTTTATTAGATCTTTGAATTGTTCTGTGCCACAAGTAGGTATTTCATACAGTATAATATAACTACCAAACATAGTTTTGCAGACACGGATGATCTTATAATCATCGCTATGATAACCAGTCAATACATTGTGATGGTTACACCGTCATCAGACTCCAGACCACCTCTCAAACTTATAAAACAGTTCCATCAAACCTTCGTTCGGTTTTATACAACATCACATAAACTGGAACCATCAATATTCCAAAACACATCTACATAGTAGATATCAAAATCCAACACATGGATTGATTATATATATGGCTATTTACATAGCCATATAACACCATATCTAACACACGAAAGTGTACCAGCAATACTGATACACTTTTTACATCATATTTTTTCAATTGTAGTGAAGTGCATTTCTTTGTAGTAACGGCTACGGAACTCTAAACTTAACATAGCCCGACATGTACTTACCCGTTTTTATATATCACTTGAACGAATGCCCTTTATACGCTGTTTGTGTTTAGATTGGGAATGTAAATTAAATTTCTGTTTATAAATGATCATTCAGAGATTAGGCTTTGACATTTATTGATACAATCCGATCAACCTTTTCGAATAATCGATTAATTAATCGGAATAATTGGAAGCTTTGCTATCACCCAAAAATATATAATTTTGAGTATTTGTGGTCCTTTTGAACGGCTAATACCTGGGTATGTGTACATATAACAAGTTTTTCAAGTCAGGACGATTGTAAAAAAAAATAACCATGAACACTTTTTGATTGGCAAGCCATCATATGCGTGTTTATAAATCAATAAAAAAAGGGCTTGTCTCAGTGGCAGACTTGGCGGGTAGGCCCGGATAAAAAAAATCACAGATGGTAACAAAAGTCGGCCATTTATAAACACGCCTTTGAGCCTATAGCTAGTGCTCATGGCTAGCCTTTACACTTTTGATAACCAAACAAATCTGGTTATCTGTTCAAACGTCTCTCCTACTGTATACATGGAAAAATTTTAATAAACTGTTTCGGCCAATATTTGATATTTACATGCACGAAGTTGTACAGAGGTGGACTTAAGCTAAAAGCATTCATTGTCAGCTTCAGTCACCTTAGGGTGGTATAGAAATGGAATGTGTAGGTGCAGTAAACGGATTGGAAATTAATAATTTAATATTATTCTTACATAAGACATAAATAAAAATAGCTAGATAGAGAATATAAATTAAATAATGAAAAGCTATATAATAATATATATATATATATATATATATATATATATATATATTAACATTATTGTGATTTTTGTTACTAAGGTATAAAAAACTGCGATATGACATCCGAGCGAAGCCGGGGCAGGCAGCTAGTATTATATAAAGAAGAAGATGCTTTAGGCATAAAAAAATGTTTTATTGATGTTAACCTATAAGCAATAATGTCAACCTTTTTGGTTGCAATTATTGCCACGTTTCACATTGGGTTACATTGACTCTCATAAAGCAGAGTAACTTTGAGTATTTAGCCGTAAGTCACTCATGTGGTTTTTTTTATTTGCTGAGATGAAGAAGAAGATAACTGCTTATTGATAAACTTTCGCGATTTGTACAAATTATGAATATATATATATATCTTCCTCTTCTATCTCCGGTCTTAATCGCGTGAATAATCTAAGGCAAAATACCTTGTTTATTGCCCGACGCGCGACGTTTCGACCGTATTGCAACGGCCGTGGTCACGGTCATTTTCATAATGAGAACAACTTACTACTAATCTTGCTTCTTAGTGATTAATATTTCCCCTATTTCTCATAATTAATTGTTAAATTTCACTCAAATTTATGAAAAGCTAATAATATTTACATACTAGAAACCATTTGAATTTTCGTTAGATTATTCATTAATCAAAGTTAGTATTTTATTACGTTATACGAAGTGTTTACTCTCCAGGCTATCTCGCTAGCCTCTGTGACGTCACTACTGGGAATAAACTCACTACATGTGTTTTATAGTATCTACGCCATGATGGAATGAAATTCGTCTGCGTTAGGTGGAAAATATTTTTATTTCACCGTAAACATAGGTTAAGTAATTTCCTTCACCAAATGAACATGACAATTTTAAAGTTTACTGCTTTCTCTAAAATGAGGTCATATACTTATATTTATTTGGTTGTTCCACCGTTAATTATAAGCGCTTTTTGTTATGGAATACAAGGTGATATTTGGAGTTTAGTGGAGTGAAATGAAGTTCTACGAGTCGGAAGAATATTATTGTTGAACGATTTCATATACCACCGGCTAGGGCGCTAGGGTTGTCTGTCACTCTTCAAGTCTGTGGTAGTAGTGTACCTATACAATAATTGCATTTTTGAAAGATAGAAAAATTTAAAATGTAGACTCAGGAATCGAACCCGAGACTTCCGTAGCCAAACCGGGGCCAGAAGCGAACCACCACAGCGAACGACTATGTTACTAGATCTCAAATTTTTCTCTCCCTTGATGTTCGCGAGTTGGGCCCTCGCCGCGCCATCTAGTCGGTAGCTAAAGAACTATCACGGCTTTTGTTATTGCTTCGTTACAGAGAGCATTTTAACAGATAGGTGGTTCGCGCATACAATACGTTCTTCAGCAGCCATCTTGGATTAACATTTTGACTTTTCGATCAGCGGTAGTGCCCTCAAAAACCATAAAAAATGTCACGTAATTTTTTATGGTTTTTGAGGGCTATCAAGACCCGTATAAAAACCCGTAGCTTATACAATCGCGAAGTTTACGAACATATGCTGTAATTTTTTTTTCCAAATTTGTCATCGATTTTGACATTCATTGCTACTCACACTTCACCAATGTTACCTGAGATTAGGGAGGAAGAAGGGGGGGGGGGGTCGAGTCAAAACTCACCAGAGGGCGTCCAAATTCGCCAAAATCCTCACATTAAATGTATGGACGTCCTCTTATTGCGAGAAACACTATTCTATGTCCTTCTCACATGATATCTCACCTGAGGAAGGGGAGGGGTCCAAAATTCTCCAAAATTACCTCACATAATTTACGGATACTCCCTAATCGCGATAAAAACTATTCCAGGTTCTTCTATCGCGATATCTCACCGGAAGGAGGGAGGAGGTCAAAAATTCGCTAAAATCACCTCACGTAATTTTTGAACACCCCCTTATCGCGATAAAATCTATCCTATGTCCTTCTCCGTATCTTAAACTATCTCCATACCAAATTTGATCTACATCGTTTCCGTGGTTTAAGTGTGAAAAGGTAATAAGGAATTTTGGACAGACAGAGTTACTTTCTCATTTATAATATTAGTATGGATTCATGAATATTTTTGATCAATCACACGGACTGTTACGATATCGATTAAAATAATAAATAATTCTTACCTTTCAAAATTAGCTGGTAGTTTAAAAAATGAAAGCTCCGGTCTTGAAGAAGCCGAGTTGATCGCATGTCGTGGTCCCAGTGAGATAGACGTAAACTGGACGCGGCAGCCGCTACTGAGAGCACTGCGAAAACCGCTTAGCGGTCTGTTTCGAACGTCGTTGGACCCAACGCCACTCGTCCAACTTATGGAAAATAGCCTAGGCACTAACGTTGGGACGAGCGTTCTTCTAGATCCACACATTGGACGAGTGGCGTTAAGAGTTGGGACTGACGTTGGGCCAACGTGTGGAGTCGGCGTATGTAATATAGATATGGCGCACAATAGATGTGGTTGGCATGGCACCGTGTCACGTCATCGCGGCAATAGTTCGACATTATCTGGCCCAATCAGATCGGTTGTTTGAAAACTTTGTACTTGCCGGGTGTCACAACTTAAGAGAGATCGTTTCCTTAGTAGTTATAACACGCTGTTAACCTGACATTCAATTGGCACCATCCCAACTCCATTGGTTAAACTAGAGAACTAATATTTGACAGCATATTATAATGTGCGGTTAAATTTGATTTCCACCTGAGATTCATTTGGCACCAGCCCAACCCCAATGTTTGACTAAAAAGCTAATATTTAAAAGAAAAGAAAAGAAAAGAAAAAGAAAAGAAAACGTTTATTTTGTTATATATATGTTAGCATATTCTTTTAGCACGGAACAGGGGTTTTGATATTTCATTTACCCGTGTAACAGAAAAGTGTGGTCAAATTGCTCGTGCTAAATCTGATTGACTTGTGGTATGAAAAAGATAGAAAGAAAGAATATACGTTTATTTCGTCTTGAAAAATCATTGTCATAACTATACACTGTGAATTTTTAGTCGTTTTGGACCCGAAACTCTCCGAACTCCATATCAATAACCTAGTCTATAAAAATATCAAAAAAAGTTTTTTTTTTTATTAAAATTGATAGTAATGTCGTTTGCGGCAAATAGATGAGTACTTGTGGTAACGCTACTCGATTTCACGTAATAAGAGTAGGTACTGCGATCATAAGATAGATGTCATTTATAGTTTTACCACCTCTAAAAGTGCCCCACGTGCCATTTTAGGCAATTTAAGGTTATTTTTTTAAACTAATATTCTTTATGGACTAGGTTATTGATTTGGCGTTCAAAATTTTCGGCTCATAAATGACAACAAAATCGCGGTGTATAACTATTCTTTAATTTGACCTCACATTCCTATTCATCGAGATATTAAGTACCTATAGCATCTCAATATTTCTATTATACAAACATTGTATAGGCGAAACAGCAGGAAATAAACATCACTATCAACAAATAAAAAAACCGAGCAAGAGCATGTCGGACCATGCGCATGTTACAAATAAATGCACTACATACGAAAAATTCCGATTTAAACAGCCTATGTTCATTGCACTTGAGAACTTCTTGAGAAACGCATTTTTTCGGCAATAACTCAATGACGGTATATTCGATCATGTCGAAAATAATTTTGGTTTAAAGTATCTATTAAAAGGTTCCTTTTGTGATTTTTAAATTTTTTTTGGTCACATTGTTTGCACAATTTTTGCAACTTCCCGAGAGATTAAAAGACTTGTCGAATGATGTCCCACACGTTGAAGTTTGCTTAAAAAAAAAATTTTGCAGCTTCTGTTACATGTATGAAGTAAGTGCCCCCTTAAAATATTTACTAATATTATTTAACTATCAAACTAGCGACTACAAGACTTATACACCAAATTTCATCAATATTCATTGTGTAGTCTTTGAGTAAAATGCCTTAAACGGACAGATGGACATAACGAAACTATAAGGGTTCCGTTTTTGCCATTTTGGCTACGCAACCCTTATTAAATATACCCTTAATTAGATAAAATTAATCTTAGTAAAGCTTATTATGTAGTTACAAAACACGGTTTGAAATAACAATATGTTGAATGAAACGGCCGATCGTGGCCTATTCATAAATGTCTAGTGTCCAATGTATCGATGCAATTACGGGCTTTGTAACAGTCTCAACACCAAAGATATTATATGTGTGTTCTGAGCTCAACACCCACGCGGGATGATCGATTGTTCTGTTTATAACGTATACTGGCTTTTCTGCGTGGCTGCGCTTGTAGTACTTTTATTTATTCTTTTGTTCCCCTATAAAAACAATTTTTGGAGCGATAATTTGAACTCAACTGACTGGCTGATGGATCAACGCATCGCCTAAACCGCTAATGTAGAGACGTGAAATTCCGAGGAAGTATTCCTTAAATAATTTTGCCATCCGATAAGAAGGGATTTTTGGAAATTCATTCAAGTTACGTTTGTGAAATTTCGAAAATCATTTTTACCTTTTTGGTTTAATATAATGAAACACGTGTTTCAGCATTTTTGAAAAATCAAGCCTTAACGGGGGTAAAAAAGGGTTGCAAGTTTGTTTGAAACTTCGTCAGCATTAAAGTTAGATCTGCGGAATTTCGTATTTGGATTTTTGGTTTAAAATGGAGAAACACTTGTTTTAGCGTTTTTAGAATAATCACCCCTAAGAGGGTAAAACAGTTTTGAAGATACATCTGTAAAAATGGCTTAGTGTTTGTAAATAAAGATACTTACACGTGTTTCAGCATTTTGATTGAAAGCGTAAATCAACCCTTAATCATCCACGAGCTAAAACATTTTAAAAATATGAAAGTCTTACGTTATGTAATCTGTGGTAGCAATAAGATAGCCTGTCCCCTAAAATTTGATTTAGACGTAGTTTGAGTCCCGGAAATGGACATATCATTTATCGAGATAACCGTTATAACGCGGGCGAAGCCGCGGTCTATTCTTTGACTGCCTCTGTGGCGCGGTGGGAGTGTGTCCGACTGCTACGCAAGAGGTCGTGGGTTCGATCCCCACCCAGGATAAACTTTGTGTGATGAGCACGATGGTTTATTCTGTGTCTGGGTGTTATTTATTTATAATATGTATGTATTTTGAAATATATATGTATGTTTATCAGTTGTCTGGTTTCCATAGTACAAGCTCTGCTTAGTTTGGGATCAGATAGCGTTGTGTGAGTTGTCCCAAGATATATATATTATAAGAAAGAACGTAGTTACAAAATACGGTTTAAAATAACAAACATGTTGTATACAAAGGGTGATCGTGGCCCATTCATAAATCTAGTGTCCAATGTATCGATGCAAGTACGGGGCGTGGGAGGCTACTATCATTATCGGTGTCGTATACAGCAGTTAGTGGCGACATGATGGCTTAGTTACAGTTTGTAACAGTCTCTACACCCACGTGGGATGATTGAGTGTCCTGTTTACTTGGTGTGCTGGCTTTTCCCTCCGGTTTCTCTTGCGAATTTTTGATTTTTATCACGTACTAGCTTTTTCACGCAACTTCGTCCGCAGTCCACCTCTAAAAACTATTTGGGAAACTTACTTTACTTTATTGGAAAACATACAATTGTACATTAATAAATTACAGAATTTAGATGATACACTAAAATTTAGATGAAAGTACAATCTCAAATCTCAAATAAGTAAGATGAAGCTAAGTTGGTTTAGTAATACTTTTACTATATTTAATGTTTTAACACTAAAGTCTTAAGTTATTCTAAGGCTTTGAAGACCAGTTTTTTTAAATGAGTGGCGGCTTATAACAAATATATCTACGTTAGCAAAATTATTATTATAGATCTTAACTAAACGTTGGAGAGGCGCCCGCTGATCCGCGTTTGTACGACTAGAAGTGCTAGCAAATAGCGGATAATCGCTAGCGGATATACACTAATAAATGATTTGATTGATTTGATTAATCGCGCGCCCCGCACCCGCAAGGTGTTATGCCATCAGGCCCTAGGCCTTTTGATATGTCCAGTGACTTTAAATGTCCAAGAACCTCTCGAGTTGTCTCTCTCTCGTATATCTTGTCAAATTTGAGCTCAATCAGCGGCTTTTTGGAGTTTTTGAAGCGTACAAAAAGCATAACATTTTTCTATATTTCGTATATAAGTCAAGATAATACTATTTTAAGAAAGAAGGTAGTTACAAAATACGGTTCGGTATAATAATATGTTGAATACAATGTACGGTCGCGGCTCATTCATAAATCAAGTGTCCAATGTATCGATGGAAGTACGAGTCGTGCGAGGGTACTGCCATTATCGGTGTCGGAAACAGCAATGAGTGGCGACATGATGGCTTAGTAACAGTTTGTAAGAGTATCAACGACTGGTTCTCTGTTTCGTCCCACGACCCTTTCAGCCAATGGGACGAATCACAGAAATCGAATATTTTTTTAAATTTTTATTCAGCGATTCCAATTTTATTTTCTATTTATTTTTAATATTTTATTCTTTCTATTACTTTTATTATGTCTCCAACAGCAAGTTTTGTAGAGTAGCCGATCAAGCAAGTTTCACAAGTGAAAACTGTGTGTTCTTTTTCCATCTTGTAAATTACTACGTGCCAAATATCAGTTGTGATGAGTTTTTACCAAATTTCCAAGGGGTGAGGACCCGGTGGTCTGTACTACAGGTAAACCTACAATGGACACCAGCGCCTCACATACTTTTATCATAAACTGTTGTCAAAATAACATATGTATTTAATTTACTTTTTTTATTTGTATTATGAGGAGAAATAAAGATTTATTATTATTATTATTACTATGTTTTTCGTGTGACGAAAGAGTGAATGAGTCGTCTTAACACCCATGCCGGATGATCGAGTGTCCTGTTTATGTGGTATACTGGCTTTTCCCCGCAGCTTTGCATCTTATAACGTACTAGCTTTCGCAAGCGATTTTTTTTAAATTTGTAAATATGATTAAAGTAGGTATTTGTACCTACAATGTAATTCATTACTAAGATAGCCTTTAACTAAGTTTAGTTCGAGGAGAGTAGTACCTAATACAGTGGTTTAACTTGTCTCAAACTTTAGTTTGACATTGAATATCACAGAAGTATTAACTTTATAATAGATAACTTTAGACGTTTATGAAGATTTTATCGTGGTCCTGGTGCTCAGGAATATTCATTTTGTGGAGTAGTCGATCAATCAATTCAGATTATTTCCTTCCATACCCGTACTCAATCATTCACTAAGTTCTATTTTTGACATCTTTGATTAAATAATATGATTAAATGAAATATTAGATATAAATCAATTATTATTAGAGTTTTAAACAATGTTTAGTAATAACAAAAACATAGAAATTTAATCTATACTAATATTATAAAGCTGAAGAGTTTGTTTCTTTGTTTGAACATTAATATCAGGAACTACTATCTATATTTATCGAGGAGGGCTATAAGCTATACGTCACGCTACGACTAATAGGAGCGGAGCAGCAATGAAAAATGTTGCATAAACAGATAATATAGTGTATAAGATCTTGTATAAGATTATGAAAACAAATTCGAATAATAATGACAGAATATGCACTGTCATTTCAAAACTTCTCTATTTCAAATAGCTTTCTAATAAATCCTAACCCAAAACGGCATTTTTTTTAAAATTACTAGCAATGTGGTATTGTGGGTCCCACATATTTTGTTAACCCTTCCAGCTAGCAGCTGCTAAATTGCTTGTGTTAGGAGCGGGTTCACGTCGGAACCCGCGACCTCACGATTGCGAGTTCGCCTTTTTAAAGTACATTGTGTAATGTACTTTAAAAAAATAAGTGTCTGGCATCGTCTGCGCTTGTGCCCCATCACGCTTCTTCCCTGTATAACAGCACGATTTAACATTTAAACCATAAAACATATAAAACTATACCTAATTAAGCAAAGTTGACGGTGAAAGAGGTGGCGCTAGTCCATAATTATCTCAAGGCACAGCGCAGTATATTGAATGAACGGCGAGAATTAAAACTGGAATGAACACTAATTGCCTATGATCGCGGTGCTAATTAGTTTTAGTTGTACTCAGAAAAACTCTTACGCATATTTCACCCGGAATCTTTTGTGAGGAAAAAGTAAAAGAAAGGTTTTAGTTGTAAAAACAGTCGTTTTAACATCTTATCGTTTTGTGTTGTTTGAATAGTAGTTATTTGTTACAAGTTTCCTATTAACAACAGTTAGATACCTACTTAGGAACAAAATAAAAATAGATTACCTACAATTTATTTTATTAAAAGAAAGAAACATACGGACGACGTACTTATTGATTTCCCGTACAAAAACTGTTCTTTTTTTTAAAAGACGTCTCCCGCAGTAGGGTACAAGCCCTGTGTCGCGGGGTACTTTACAAACATACAAGTCACGGACACTAAGTACACCCAGACCCGGAACAACATTTCGTGGATCACACAAAGTGGTGTCCCGTGTGGGAATCAAACCCATGACCTCTTGCGTAGCAAACACACTACCACCGCGCCACAGAGGCAGTCAATTATTAAAGTAAAAGCAAAAATATAGTCTATCACACTATAGTGAGAATTAATTTGAACATCATAAACAACAAGGTTGATTTTCCAGTTACCAATTTTGATTACAAAGGAAGCTGTGTCAAAACCGATAGACGACTTTTTTGGTCGACAGTACATATTGTCCGCTACATGGCAATTAGGATATAAGGGTAGACAGATCAGGAAGACTAAGACAGTACGCTTCCTATCCATGCCAGCTCATTTTAGTTTGCACCAGTTCCCATCGGATGCATTTATTCATTTTAACCTCGCTTATGTTTTGTCTGCGTCTTAAAACTAAGAATGAAACCGGAAATTGCCATGCTGACCTGTCTCAAACTATAAGGCACCTAAAAATAAAACAATTTAATAGAGAGCGGGGTTAAAAATACCGAATTTGACAAATCGAAAAATTGACATGTTTTTCTGCGAACTATTGGTGTGAAATAACAGTGAGCATTTCTGTGATCAGCTTAATACTTGGAGAGGAATAAAGGATATAAAAAATATAGGTACGTACATCTATATCTATACTAATATTATAAAGCGGAAGTGTTTGTTTGTTTGTTTGTTTGTTTAAACGCGCTAATCTCAGGATCTCATGATCCGATTTGAAAAATTCTTTTTTTGTTGGATAGCCCATTTATCGAGGAAGGCTATAGGCTATATAAGATCGCGCTACGACTAATAGAAGCGGAGAAGCGACGAGAAATGTTTCAAAAACGGGGAAAAATTACGCATACGAAGTTGCGCGGGACAGCTAGTATATAATAAACGTTTTTCCTCCTAGGGTTCGTAGAATTCCCTCGTCATTACGCCATAAAATCAAATAAAAATTGTTTTATGTTACACGTGTATTACACGTTTTTGATATAATTACATATATCTACTTACATTTTGTTTTGTATTTTGATATTCCAATCCCTTGATGTTTTACTAAAAAGTAACGGAATCCAGTTATCCATTAGCCTTTATACATTTTTTAAATATGAGATCATGTTTTAAGCTCGAAAATGTTTGTGAAAAATGCTCCAAAGTGTTTATTTTCAAAGTGCCATTCAAAAATAGCAAAACAAATGTAAAGCACTTACAGAATTAGTTTCCTGCTTGTTTTATAATGTTATTGTGAGTTTTTTATCTGTTCCATTTAGCTACGGTTGAGGTATATAAAAACTTTATTACAAAAAAATAAAAACCGATTTCCAAAATAAATATAAGGTAACTAAAAAGCAAAAAATAATTAAACATTTTGAAGGCACCAACTTCAAAATATTTATTTTATTTTTTTGCTTTTTAGTTACCTTATATTTATTTTGGAAGTCAGTTTATATTTTTTTGTAACAAAGTTCTTTTTCTCACTTTTTAGAGTATTGGTTTTTAGTTGATTTATGTTACAATAGCATAATCCAAACCGCTAATTTCTTTTTACAAAATGTTGCGTTTTGCGATACAAGGCCGTTGATTTTTGACGAGTTGACCAGATACTAGACCATAAGTTCCATTACTTGATTTGACGGAGGCGAAGAATCAGGTATCGAACACGGTACTCAGATCGCGACCCGCAATGTGTATTATTGAATAGTTCCGCTAGTCACCTGTGGTCTTTTTCATTCCATTTGACTCAATGGTGTTTTTTAAGAGTAAATGTACAAATTTCAACAAAATAAACCCAAATTACTATATGTGTGCCTTAAAAATTTGAAGACTTCCCTCGATTTCTTCAAGATCTTATCATCAGATCCGAACTTTGATTACAATGGGACCAATCTTGAAGAAGATATACCCTTTCGAACACAACAATATTTTTTTTGAAGTCGGTTAAAAATTGACCAATGACATTGACAAAAATTGACAATGACGGTTAAAAATTGACCTCCTCGTTTTTGAAGTCGGTTAAAAATTGACCAATGACATTTTCGTTATAGTTTGACTATCAATGCAAGAGCGAAATATCGAAAAAATGCATTGACTGGTTATAGAATAACACAGATGACCAAGATTCTTTAATATTGTATGTTGAAATGTCTGGAAACAAATATATAATATCTAAGGGTAGTCATCACATACACGGTTACGTTACTATAATATCCACGCTATTATTTATAATAGCTCTTCATCATACAATATTTTCTCCAGTTAGAAAGTTAGTCGTAGTTCAGGCTCGGGGTCATTGTTTATGTAATTTAAAATTATATTAGATCATGCTCGAAATAACTTTAGTTTAAACTATATGTTAAGCGCTACCTTTTTTTGGTCACAGGTTCAAAAGATAAGGGGAGGAAGCCACAATTTATGCAACTTTCGAAGCGATTATTTCCAAAAATATTCACTTAATTTAAAAATATTTTTTTTTAAATACCCGTCGAATGACACTTCATTCGACGGGTATTTTAAAAAGCTGAAATTTGAGCAAACATTAACGTGTGGCACACCACACGTTAATGTTTGCTCAAATTTCAGCTTCTGTTACATGTATAGTATAAATATTTATTTTTATTATTTAACTGCCAAACTAAGTAGCGGCTACTACAAGACATCTTTTTACCAAATTTAATTAATATTCATTGTGTAGTATACGGGCGAACAAACAGACATGACGAAACTATATGGGCTCTTTTTTTGCCATTTTGGCTACGGAACCTTAAAAAAAGGTTGCATGGTCTATTAAGACTAACCTGTTGGTCTAGTTGGATCCCCACACAGGACACCTCTTTGTGTGATCAACAAATTGTTGTTCTGAGTCTGGGTGAACACTGGGTACTTGTGTCCGTAATTTGTGTCTATGTGAAGTCCCCTGAGACACAGGGCCTTGTACCCTAGTAAGAGGTTTTTTTAAAAGGATGAAAAGACTTTGCGATATGGAGACTTTATAATGAATGTTTTGTGTTCTAGGTGCATTGTGCTGTGATGAGGAATACAGACTGGTGCGGCACCTGATGCAGAAGTACGACGCGTCGGTGAGGCCTGTGGAGAACTCCTCGCTGCCGTTGCTGGTCACCTTCGGTGTATCACTGCATCATATCATCGACGTCGTTAGTACTATTACATTTTATTATTTTACTAGCTATTTCCCGCGGTTTCGCAAGTATTCAGGTTTTATTTAATAGTTTTACCTTGAAAGAGCAACAAACATCAGTCCTCTCAATACTTCGGATTTATATTATTAGTACTATTAGAATGGTTATAACTTTTTCAGAAAATGGTTATTCGTCTGCGGACGGGTATTTGATTTTTTTTATTTTTTTATTTATTTCTCTGTGGAAGCAAAGAAACCCTTGTGACACATGTTTATTTAATGCCAAGTTCACAAAGCAATATGTAAAGCCGGAGAGCCGGTGAAAAGAACAAGTAAACGTAGCAGTAAAATTCCCGGTCACTCTCTTAACAATTTTTAAGATCTTGGTTTGTTTATGAACTGTATGAGCAGGTATGTTGAGGCAATAAACAAAACCATCACGTCACGGACTTCCTGAATATAGTTTAGTTAAACGTAGTAAAATTTAGTCTAAATATATCTATCATTTAAACGCTTCGTAACTTTAATCCTCCAACCTTGCACACTTGTAGTCTCACTTTGCCTCAGAGAACACATTAATCCATCAGTCCTCTATGTCTCCCCGGTCGTGTCGGATTGCCGTCCCATTGAACTATACGATTGCATCTGTATTTGTATATATAGTTGTGCATGGAAGGCCGTAGTTGGCCAGCTTCCATAGGGATTTGAAAGCATCTTGATCGAAATTCAGTAAGCAAATATTCGTTCACGATTGATCAAAGATTGTGATTTTGATTAAAAATGTAACTAGTCGTTTTATGATAGCCTTTATAACGAATCCTAATGAAAATTATTAAATTCTAACCAATGCCTCCCTCTTAAACAAACAAGACCCAGAGTTTCGGATGCAGAATGTCTTTATAAGTTACAGTAGGTACTTACAGACACAGCTACGCCGTCGCGTTGAACCCCTCGTTTAGTTATATTTAAGTAGGTACATAGTTAGTTTAGCGTTAGTTAGAGTCGTAAGTCTACCAATAAGTGTTCAAATAAAATAATATAGAAAGATGAGTAATTTGTTTCGGTTTATTTAGTTATAGGATTTAGCCTGTAGCTCCGAATTTGGAAGCCTTCCGAATGGATGCATTCCGAATGGATGTACGTACACAAAATGATGGCACCATTGACTATACTTTTATTAGAACATCTTTCATTTGGACGTACGTCTTCAATTTGGACATTCGCAAAAAGGTTATACTAAAGACTGCTGTCACTATGAATTTGTTTCAGAAGAAGTACCTAAAGAGTAAAGAGAGAAAAATTGCCATTTTGCGAGACCATCTTTCTCTTTCGTGACTAAGATAACCATGGTTTGACACTATGCTTAGAAAGAGAAAGTTTAGCTTACAATTTGTTTTAACATAGTACTGCGTAAGTCAGTGAAATTTCCATAATTCAATGATATGCTTGATCATAATTATTTTTTCCCTTTGATTTTACAGCACTCGACACTTCCATTGATTTTCTTAGGAAGTCGGTTCATTTTTCGTAAACCACCTGGGGCCATAGTTTTAAAAATATCATCATAATTATCATCATCAACCTATCGCAGTCCACTGCTGGACATAGGCCTCTCCAATTGCACGCCACTTTGTTCTATCTTTGGCTTCTTGCATCCAGCTCCTGCCAGCCGTTTTGCGTAAATCTTCACGATAAAAAAGATAATAATTATTATTAAATGAATTTCCAAGAACTAAATAACATAATATGTGCCAGTTTCAACGACGGACTTTACCAACCATTATTCGATTTATGCTGAGATAACTTTTCTAGAATATAAAGATATTAATTCAAATGAAATATTAACGTCACATTAATACCGTTATGTCTTTAATGAAGTCCAAAGTTTCAAGACAGTTTTAATTTTCGCTATAAAACCGTGACTGTGTTAACAGGACAACTTTTATTTAAAAAAATATTTCATTGGAATATTTTACGAGGACGGTTCGAACTTACTCAGATAAGTGTCAACATGTTTGCTAAAATTTTCCTGTCAGGAATAATGTCCATTTCAATATAACGGTTCATGAAACATGATGGATATCTTTTTATAGATCTCGGCTTCCATTTAACTTTTTTCATAAAAATGTTTTGACGTTGAACCCACGCAAAATTTATTTTCCAGGTAAACCGAAATAAATTTCTGTCTATATTTTTATTTATTTGGACACCTATTGGTAGACTAACGACTCTATGATTGATAAAACTTGTATACTAAAGACTGCTGTCAACACTATGAAATTGTTTCAGATAAAGTAAAAAGAACAACTTTGACATTTAGCGAGACCGTCTTTCTCTTTCATGACCATGGTTTAACACTATGCTTAGAAAGAGAAAGTGGGTCTCTTTCTAAGCAAGACGAAAGGATAGACCATCGACACAATTATTATAAGCTTCTTGCCTTCCAAGTGGCGTGGCGTGATATACGTCCATTTGGGCTAGACGAACGCCAGTTTGGAATTCCAAAACCGAACGACATCCATTTAAATGGATTACGTTTTTGACATTCACGTTAAGTTTTTGACAGACGTCCACTTCTTAATATGATAACGTTTATAAGTATTAAAACGTTGCCCCAATCTGCCACCAATCTATGCTGACAAAATAAGTACCTTTTCTTTTCAAAATTATTTTTAAAGCTTGCCTGGATTACTGGATTCGTGTTATCAAGCGGGTAATTCAGCTTAGTCTGAGTAAACACAACGAAAAGAGCAAAAAGCTTCGATAATACGATTATTGTGTTTTTTATAAAAGTAATGGAAAACAAAGTGCTTCTATCCACTTGGGCCAGATGTTACAATGATGAAAGTCTACAGTTTTGTAATACCTTAGTATAAGTAGATTCTGATGTAGGTAGGTATGCTAGACTCTTCAGCTTTCAAGGGTGGTTGCTACTGTTCAGTAAGCGATAATATGGCGACGTGTGTAATGAGTTGATTCTCTCATATGACAAAGGTTTTATATGATTTACAGATACATTCTGGAGGTATACACAACCTATAGTCCTCCTTATTAAAATTAGTAAAATCACAGATAACGACGAAGTCATTTCAATAAATTTTCATTAACAATAATGATGCTTAACCTCTGCGAATACTGAAAACATTTTGAGGAATTTCTTCGTACTTGAAAAAGGTCTTTCTAAATGGTCATTAACGAAACATCTTAAATGTAATAACAGTGAAAATACAGGCAGGGAATAGGCGTTTGTCCCACAATCAATCTTAATCTCACGCATCGACTAAGAATTTACGAACATTTTGGTTTCAATTGCTCGGAAGAGCTTTTTGCTAAACTTTGTTTTTGTCCAGAATTTCTATTCTTATTTAATTTCAACGCCTGATGGCTAACAAAGATTTATTGATATTAATGAATTCTACTTGTAATTGTTTCAGTCTAGGGTCATCTTAGGGTCTGTTTGTAAGATTAATTGTTGACGTGTTTCTGATTCTCGTGGGTTTTGGCTGTGGCTTTCATATATCCTTGTTTTACTCGTAAGTCATGTAGCTTATCGTGACCTAATTGTTAGCAATGGCTCGGGAATTATTCTCGTGTAATGGTACGAGAGAAATTATTTCATGCAGTCTGGCCTTTTGACATAATACGCTACGTAGTTCTGGCTGTTAAAAGTGATTCGATTTAGTAATGAGCGTCTCAATCGTGCAAATGAAGATGATAAAAAGGCTTCAGAAGATTTCGTAATTATTATTATATTTGTAAGCCGTTGGAGCCATCTGTAATTTGAAAACATATATATAGCCTAGCCTAAATAAAAACATATTCTGAGTATGATTAGAATCAAACTGTAACAAAAATCATTATTATAACACTAGGAAGGTGGTTGTACCTTCTCACGAAAGTGCGGAAATAGGCCCTATGCTGATAAAGCAGATGTTAGTAGCTACCTTAGACTTAGTATATACCAGCTTATATATCCTAAGTCTATGGCAGCCATTACACGTTCAATTCAGATCGTGATCTGATCAAGGTCGCAGATTGCAATAGATTGACATATTTTGATTTGCCTGGTTGTAACATTAGACAGGCAATCCAAATCATGTCAGTCCAATGTTCGCAACTATCAGATAAAATCGTGTTCTCTGCTCTGCGGATTTCGATTTAGGATGATAGCTTAAACGTCAATATTTCACATTAGATGTTCAATCTGGCATGCGACTAACGGATCGAGATCGATGATTGATTTCAAAATTCTAGAATTTTGAGATCCGAGGTCGCGATCCATCAATCCAACACGTTACACAGTCAATCTGGATCGTGATCAGTGATTACGATAACGGCATCTCGATCTAGATTGAAGGTGTAATGCTTATAATAGCCACTGAAGAAATGTAATCACTCGGATATACACATAAGTTACTCAGTGAGTTCATTCAATATATTAAGTAATAATGACTCGTAGGATTATACCTACTAACAACTTAAATAATACATTATTTAAACGATTTCTGTATCTTCGTGCTGAAAGCAGCTATGTATCAACTTGTGGGAATGTATAACCAGATTCTATGTATTTTATATTGGGTCTATGATTATCTATTCACCATGCGATAGTTTGAACAACTGATTATAATTTAGTAGCAGTAATAATGTAAAGTCCAACAGGATGTATGAAAGATTGATAACATTGTTTAAATATTAATATTTAAAATATACACGTATTTAAAATACAGAAGTCGTAAAAAAACATCGAAACCGCGATAATATTCCTAAAACATAAACTTAGAAAACTTAAATCTAATACTTCTCTAAAGCTTTCTTCACTCAATAGAGTTTTTGGTTGATATTGTCATAAAAAAATATCTATAGCCATCGAGATGCAATGTACTAACGTAGTACCTACACGAATACCTTAATGTCTATAACCATCAAAAAAAAAATTCTATGAAAATTACTTAGTTGACTGTACATACATCTACTTAGTTGACGGTACAATCATACATACATCATTACTTAGTTGACGGTACATCTTTTCGGAAATTCGTGAATGCAGTAATTATATTTCTAAAAATATAATAATAGTCATTAATGTCGTTTTCTGTAAGTAGGGTTTAATGCACGCCTCACAGCCACCGGGTACCCAATATATAGGGTGTAACAGAAAGGTGTGGTCAAATTTTAGCAGCGGATAGGGTAAATTATTAGTATTGCATCTACCATGGTGCTATAGCTGGTTGCATTATATTGCATATTCTTTTTATCAAATTCAGTAGTGAAAGGCGTATATTTAATTTTTAATTATACAAGAATTATACCTCCCCTGGTACAAAAACCGATTGGAATATTATAGCATAGAACTTTTTAAGTCATACTTTTTTTAATTAATAACTTTTTCATTCATAAATAAACAAATTAAAAAAAATATAAATATTTTTTTAGGGTACTTCGATTTTGATAAAATTTAGTATGTGCACTCAGTATCATGGGCACATACCAACCCTTGAACATGACCACCCCTTTCTGTTACACCCTGTATATATGTATAATAAATATATGTCTATATATATCTTTTAACGTTTCCTAGTAAAAATACAGGCGGAATTATGAGCAAATAGTGTCGAACATGAACGACAATAACTAGGTTTGGAGGGAATTCGAGAATTTCCGACTCCCTTATTTGATTTCTCGGGCAAATTGAGAACGAAATCATTCGTCGCTTACCTTATCACAACACTATTACGATATTATTATCGACTTTGTTTGTGTATACGTAACGTAATAAAATGTAGATATTACTGTATCAATCCAACTCGAATATCCGAAACTGACAGACGTATACACTGTCGTATCAATATTGATAATCCCCATAAAGTACGTACTTTTTGTATTATATTAGGAATTTATTTATTTATGTGTAATGGATTGTAATATTTTGCACATTATTGTTTTTAAACTGTCGCGATTTTTATACATATTTTATATTTCGGGACTTAATCGCGTGAATTATTTAAAGGTACGAACCTTTTGTTTTTTTTACCCGACGTTTCGATCGAATTGCAGTCCGAAATATATCTAATATATTTTGCACATCCTGATTTTTTTATCATATAATAATAATCACATGTCAAGGACGCGTTTATTCTAAAAAGCTGGACAAGAGCATGACGGACCATGCTAGCCATATGTATGCCAGTGTAGGGTTCTCAGGTTCGTTCCGGGATTATTTAGCCATCAAACTAAGTAGCGGCTACTACAAGGCACCTTTTTACTAAAATTTAATCAATATTCATTGGGTAGTCTTTGAATAAAATGCCTGTAACATACGGACGGTCAGACAGACAGACAGATATACAAACGGACATGACGAAGCTATAAGGGTTCCATTTTTGACATTTTGGAACCCTAAAATGATTATAGAATTGAGAACACTTTTAGAATAGGTAAGTGTGTACGTGCGATTTGTAAATATGAACAAGACAAATATGTTAAATGAGTCTTAAGATAGATAATAAAAAGAAACATTATTCAGTTATTCATATTAAATGTGTAAAGTGTTTTCTAAAGAAAAAACTGCGGGAGTCGTCTTCTAAAAAGAAAAAAAAAGATTTTTTTCTCGGGCGGGACTCGAACCCGCGATTTTTTCCTTTATACTTTTATTAAATGAATATAAATTTGTATATGGAAGCGGCCGCTGCACGCTAAGTACCTCTGATTAAAACGTCTGATTTAAAAGTATCGGAGCCGAAGTCGGAGTCGGAGGTGTAAAATCAATCGGAAGTTAAGACCTTTCGGAGTCGGAATCGAAGCTCCGTAACATCCCTGGTACCTACTACAGTAACTGGGTTGCTTTTATTAAAATTTAGTATTGTGTAGGTATGTATGGAGTAAGCTTAAAGCTTGGACAGAATATAACCCATAATCACATGTATTCTTACCGCCAACGGCTAATGCAGCGCTGATTTTTTTCAAAATATACAACCTCTCCCTCAACAAGCATTATATAGCTTAAATGGAAACTTCAAATGTAATAATTGTATCCAAATGTAGAAACGATATAAAATTTTTTTTTTTCTCTCTAAAATTTTACTTAGCTTTTATAAAATCCGTATTATTGAGAACGGTGGTAATCCTTGTCCAATGCACGGCTTAACTGAAGGGATCCTTAGAACATCCGATGGCCGGAGGGCATACAACAGCCTCGTACTCCATGATGTTGAGTATCGTTTGAAGATTTTCCTCCATCAAAAAAGGGTTACAAAATACCCACATACTTATAGCTCAACATGTATAGGTTACCAGCTATATATGCTTGTGGTAGAGTGTCGATTAAGAGCGTGTGGAATTTCAGTTATACTGTAGGGATGAATAAACCTATTCACACAGGTAGTAGAAGTATATGTGCACATATTTGCAGAACATATTAAAAAAAATGGATGACAACCTTAGTGACCGTTCAAAGCCGTGGCCGCCGTTAAGTACGTGGTCTTGTGCCATGAATCTTGATTGTGAAGACTATGATTTTTGAGCATCAGTTGCATGTGGGGGTACATATTCAGCCTCAAAAAGATTCTCTCTCTCTGACTCTCTATCTCTCTGTTTTTGAGAGAGGTGTAGAGGTCTAATGAAGTTACCAATCATCAATTTACTCAATTTATACAGTGTCGATAAAAATTGATTCTAAGGGATGAACAGTTTAAGCCGATATAAGTCGGGATCGTTGCTGCTGGGCCAACCGCTCTTATGGATATACTTGTGGTTGGATGTAAATACTTGTTTGAAGATGTCACTTGACAACGAAGACTTCCCGGATCTTGTTGTATCGACATGTTGTCGTAAAACCACTGATTGTTTTGTAAACAAACACTTTTACGTTTGCCAAACTAACCGCAAGACGTTGTTTGATGTTGGTGATGTGGTAAAGGTCAACCAAAGTTTTGGGTCTTCAATGTGGATTACGTATTGTGATGTCTTCATGGGTTCGTTTACTTAATCGATTTGGTAAAGTGTTGTTCTACAAGTATATCAGTTCGTATATGTAAGTTACCTTTTATGTTGCGGTTAAGTTAAAAAGGAAAAGATGCAATGTTTTCATTCCCACTGCTGATTACTTGCGTTGTGTAAACAATGTGAATATGTAAACAAAATTTAAGTAATGCAAAAAATCGCGCAAGAAAAGAAAATATTTTATAATTATAAGTACTGCATATTATACCTACTGTTTATTGTCCTCGGCTTCGCACGACATTCCGAGAAGCCGAAAAACAAAAAGGTTCGTTTTGTTATTTTAATTTACAGCGTGGAATTTTTCTTCTTTGCATTTCATGCATAACTGTGTTTAAATCTCGTGCTGAAAATAAAATACAAGGGAAAAGCTGCACTGTATTAACTGCTTGTAAACAACTTGTGAGCTAACTGCAGTTTTGCGGAGTACTTATTTGAATTCATTTGCTCAGAAAACGTACGAATGCCACGAGGAAAATTATCTCAGAATGAAATGTAATTGAAATTAAATGTGCTGTTGCCACATTCGCCTTCGTACTGCATTCAAACTTTCATTTCCTACGTTTAAAATTCTGCATTTGCTTGTAGGATGTTTGCAATGAATCTAATACCTTTAAATGAGCAATTCTTTTATATATATAATCTGAATCTCGGCAACGGCTCCAACGATTTTCATGAAATTTTGTAGTCATGGAGTTTCGGGGACTATAAATCGATCTAGATAGGTTTAATTTTTAGAAAACGTCGTTTAAATAAGTGCCGAGCAAAGATCGGTTATCCAGGTATTTCACATAGTCGAATCATTTCAATTTAATCTAATCGAAGCCTACGAATATCATAAATCTGAAAGCTTAGGACGGATGGATGTTTATTGTTCTTTCACACAAGAACTGCAGAACGGATTTAGATGAAATTTTACAGTTATTGTGTATAATCTAATGTAGATTATGCATTTAGTTCTAATGTATAATCTACATTAGATTATAATTTACAATAGCACAGAGGGTATATAAACCAAACGCGGGTACGGCCTTGGTGAAAATTTAGTCATTAATACATAATATGTATATGTTTCTCTAAGATCACATAGTTGATGAACATATCTACCTAAGAAGCTTATGGAAGCAGGGTCAAGACGGCCTATGTGGTCCTTTGAAACGAAGAGAGAGTAAGCCCCTGACAAAACCCGGATAAGGAAGCGAGTCTTATTGATCGATTGTTGAGCACTGTGGAAATTGTCATCTGTGTTCATAAAGCACCGTTGTGGAACAAAGTGTGTTTTTGGTTTGTCCGTTCTATTCCATTAGCAAAGGGTTGTTATTCTATGATATTATAGGAAGAAAAGTTCGAAAATTTTAAATATTATAATTGAATTTAACTTATAATTTTTTACACTTCTTTCTTATACATTCTTAGCTTATAAATTAATTTTGGATGGATGTCGTTTATAGCGTTCAAAACTATCCTATGTCCTTTCCCTTGACTCAAACATATCAAATTCATCTAAATCGGTACAGCGGTATAAGCGTAAAAACGTAACAGACAGACAGAGTTACTTTCACATTAATATTATTAGTTTGGATTTTACAAATAAATTAATTATGTTCGAAATAAATAATAATTATTATTATTTACACGAATCTCTGAAAATAATTGTTTCGTGCAATTGTCTCGTTAATTTGTTCACTATTTCATTTTTACCTACCTTTTTCGAATTTATTTTTTATTAAGCTGCCCCGACGAACTTCGTATCGCCCCGTTTTTTTTGTTATTTTTTCACGTAAGAACCAACCGTAGAAAAAAGAATGAATGAAATCGGCAAACTCATTCTTTAGTTATGCCGTGACCAAGGGAAATTTCCCTATTTCCCTTGGTCACGGCATAACTAAAGAATGAGTTTATTCATTTTTATATTTATTTAAATATTTAATGAATGTTACATGGAAATGGTTTGATATAGGTGTATGTCACACTTATGGCAAGTTATATTTCCATACATATTTATATTGAGCGGATCGTTTTGAGATTACATCAAAAGAGACTACTTTAACTTGAAAGTTAGGTAATTTCAATTCAAATATGTAGTTCGGTTAACCCTTCACCACCCACCACCTATTTTTGTCACACAACCATTTACCACACATCTGTAAGACCCCGGAGTAAAATCAATGTTTCTTTGACATGTTTGACCTCACAATAAACAACGTCTATAATTTTACTCCAGTAAAATAGGCTGTAGGTTGTTAAGGTCATATCTGCAAAAACAAGTGGTAGGTGATTAAGGGTAAATATAATAAATATTTTCCTAAACTAATAGCCTAGCGGCAGCCTCGACATCGTAGCAGGGTTCATCCATTCCACCTGGAAACAATACGGTCCTGTACGGATCGATTCCGGCGTTCTTTTCTTCCACGAACGTGTGGACTCTGGAACGAACTACCTGCTGCGGAGTTTCCCGAGCGCTACGACATGTCTTTCTTCAAACGAGGTTTAAAGAGAGTTTTCACTTTACGGTAGGCAGCGGCTTGGGTGTGTCCCTGACATTCCTGTAGTCCATGAGCGGCGGTTACCGCTTACCATCAGGTGGGCCGCTAGCTCGGCTGCCAACCATAGGCAATAGAAAAAAAAAAGCCTAATGGCTAAGGTATCGGTCTCGTAATCGTCAGGTCGCGGGTTCGAATCCTACTCATTATACTACTGACGTGAACCCACTCCTAACACAAGCCTTTGAGTTTAGCTGGAGGGGTTAACAAGATTGCTAATGTGGGACTTAATCCCACGTTACTAGTTATCTTTAAAAAATATAAATATATTACTAAGTTATTTAGTGTTATGTTAAGAAGTCACGAGCGGTTATTAGTATATTCAAAATCACACTGTATATTAAGCAGGAGCATACTCTCTTAATTCGGTTTTCACATAGGTACAACTGTGTTAGATTATAATAAGGACTGCATTTTAATACCAACGTATGCCCGCGGCTTCGATCACTAAGATCTGAAATCATTACTTTTCTGATTTGTATGAGTTAAGAAACTTCACTGTAGAATTTCAGCTCCATAGGTAAAAGGGTTTGTGCTGAGCGTAGATGAGTCAGGACTTTATTTTTTATATGTAAAAGATTATAATTGTAAAAATGGTTTAGTGGATCTCCGTCACGTCTAAATTCCCATTTACTTAAAAGTCCCAAATTGTAAAACGCGTCCAATTTTAAATTGTAGATTTAGGAAAAGGTGCGTAAAAGAAACTAATAAATTGTCTAAATGGTTCGTGAAAAGCCCGAGTTTTTAAGATTTGCTGATTTATTTACAAGAAATAATATCTAATGTTCATTAAGAAATAGACTTGATAAATGACTTTGTTACAAAATTAATGATCAATTTCGGTTCAAAGTAATGAGAGGGCTCTTTTTTATCTTAAGAAAATGGTAAAAATTTACGAGTAAATGGAAACTACGAATACCTAGTTGAAGTCAAAATATTTTACTTACTTTGGAGGTCTAAGATGTTCTCAACTAAGTACATCGTTGAAAAACATTTCTACACTGTAGTGGAGAACATATAGATAGAACATAGCTATATGGAGTTCACACTTTGTATATTTTTTTAAAAATGTGTCAAAAAATTGATTTAAAAATTATTTTTTAGAAACAACCTTTTATTTAAATACTCTAAAAGCACCAAACAAAAACAACCTTCACAAATTGTTCAGATTGATTATGTTTACTACCTTCATCATATTATGTACCAACCTAATTAAGACAGATGAGACCAATATGGAATTGCACCGATAATATTTTCCAAGATAATAAAATTCAAGAACATGCAAGTAAAGTCCTGAGTAATCAGAAATACAAGTTTCTTTAATCATTTATCTTCAAAAACATTTTCATTAATCACCGTCACTTCGATTATCCTAACCCGACATTTTCTTCTTCGGTTTTTTATCTGCGTCTCAATTTGTCTAGGCATACCTCACACAGTTTTAAGCCACGGTTAGTTAACACGGTGTAAAGCTATTTGTTCACCGAAGTGGATCGGAATTGCGGACCATACCTGTCATTGGACCGGAGCGAGGCAGCGGGACAGAGACGGTTCACGAATGCCAGACATTGTCGCTGTATCGTTCATTTTCGTGCATCGCGGCCGATCGCAGCCGCGCGCGGCTTATTCGACAATAATCAGAACATGAAAATGTATAGTGCTGTTTCCGAGGTCTGCGACAGACGCACGCGGCCGACGACGTAGGCTGCGCGCGCAGTCTGATAATTATTGCCGCATCAGTCCCAATTGCAATTGACTGCGATGCACGCAAATTATCCTTTATTCGCATCTTTACTCCATGTTTCAAACGTATCTACAAATACATAAACTTTTTCGTAAATACCTGCCCACTGAAGTAAAGCAGCGCTTTTATGCGATTCGATAAAAATGAAATAAAATAAAGTGCATTTATTTTGGCCTTGAGTCTACAAAAGCAATAATATAAATGCTTATATTTTTAAATGGTTATATTGGATCTCAGTTCAGTCATGTTAGCCAGTTCTGCTCCTGTACGCTTCAGTGGACAGACAGCTTAAGAGTAGGTATACAGGGAGTTGGCAACGAAGCCAACTTCTACATTAATAGTTTGGTCATAGATTGGACGTTAGTATTCAAGATTAATGTGTTTTATGTCAGAACACTAGTCTTAATTCTTACCACGTGATTTTAGCAGCAATATCAGTTAGTTATTATCTTATAACAAACGTGGATTTTCGTGGATATAATTTATAGAATCCTTAAAAGATATTAGGATAGAGCGATAAAGGAAATGTTAACGATGTTAAAAAAAATAAAATTTCACCATTAAACGATTCAATCCACCATTAAGATTTGGTTTCCAAAGTTTTATTAATTGACAGTATTCTTAAATACTGTCAATTAATAAAACTTTGGAAACCAACTAAGCGACCGGACCGGACGGACACCGGACCGTGTGAAACCTTCTGTACATCGCCGGATTAAATCCGGAACGGGTGAAATGATGGTTCCTTTCACACGTTCCGGTTTTAATACGGCTGTCCATCTTTTATGTCGAAAATGACGCTTTATTAAAAATCTGTAAAAAGTTTTAGAAAGCATTAGAATGATCGTCAATTCTTGCACGACTTCATTATGAATGTTTAAAAATAGCTTCTTACGAATTTTGCAGGTGTTTTTTTTAAGTCCTTTCCTGCCAGTGCACTGTATACAGTTATGTAGGTTGTTGTAACTCCCTTGTGTGTAACTCACCAACCTTGAAATTCAATTAATTTTGAGACAATTCACACAACGTCATTTGATCCCAAACTAAGTAGAGCTTGTACTATGTTTATATATATATATATATATATATATATATATATATATATATATATATATATATATATATAATAAGCTGACCCGCGCAACTTCGTATGCGTTAATTTTCCACGTTTATGGAACATTTTTCGTCGTAGCGTGATGTTATATAGCCTATAGCCTTCCTCGATAAATGGGCTACCCAACAGTAAAAAAAAACAATTCGGACCAGTAGATCCTGAGAGATTACCACGTTCAAACAAACAAAGTCTTCAGCTTTACAATATTAGTAAAGATATCCATAGACTGTGCCAAACATTTTTTTTACTACAGGCTATAAAGTAACTGCATGCTAATTTTCATCAGAATCCATCCTGTCGTTTTAACGTCATTGAGTAATATATTCAAACAAAAACATTCAAGTTTATAATATTTAGTGGAATACCACTAAATATTATAAACTTGAATTATAGTGAAATTGTCTAGAGTAAGAGTATGGCAGATATCCTTGTGTATTGCACTGTAAGCATTTTGCATAATTGTTATCAACTTCTGGCATAACGTGAAATGGATACGTTTATTAAGGCGATTTCGGGTCCTATCCCGACTGAAATGCTTATACAACTTTAACACTTGCTGGCATTTTAGAGGTACATTACAGCATTTCCTGATCCTGAAAATTTAAGATTTAATTAAAGTTCTAAAAAGTCTAGTACAGATACTGAGGTTACTTACTTTCAAACTTTTCCGTTGCATATTATGAATAATTCAAGCTACAACTTAATAAAAAGGATTGTGTCAAACTTACTATATCAAGCTATCCATAAAATAAAAAAATCCATGGTCGCATTTATTATCGTGTCTAATTGTATAGTACTTATGTATTTATCTTTTGTTGGTGTCTCTTTTAAAAATAAATCCATAATCAATAGTATAAATGTCTCTTTTCATAAATGTCAAAATGACAAGCTCTATAGAAATTTGTATGGAATAATCTATGATGTCATAATGTCCTATCGTCCAATCGTTACTTTTAGTATTTGTTTTCATGCTTTTAAATTAAAAATCTTGTTAAATTGTAAAATAACAGGTATTTTTGGAGCATTTTAAGATTTACTATTACCTGATTAGTGTAAAATATTTACTTTTATTGTAGTAAACTAACCAATTGTAGTTAGGAAAATATGTGGTAAGTCTGAAAATATGTGGTTACGGGTTCTAAACCAAGAAAGGTAAGCTTGCTCTTTGTACCATTTAAAGTATGAAAATGATGAAGGGAATCATCGTGAGGAAGCCCACGTTTCCTTTATCCAAATTCGATATGTATGACACGATCCGAAGGTACCCAAAAGATGCCTGTGTCTCTGCAATGGGAACGTTATAAGCCCGATTAAAGAAACTCCGTCACGTTTTTTTAGGGTTGCGGAACCCGGAATGGATACGTACGCCGAAAGTGAAAAAAAAAAATTTAAAAAAAATGTTTTGGTTACCTCCCCTGTATCTAAAGTAGGAATATGATTATATCCTCACCTACCCCACCGTGTGGGGCATCATTAGATAGGTCTTTTAAAGCATTTAGAAATGTAAATACTATTTATCGATTTAGGGATCCGTTTGTTAATTAAGCTTTAAAGTGAAATTATTTTTAGAGTCAAGTGTCCCTCTAACCCCACCCTGCCAGCTAAATTCACGATATTATAAGTAGTAGATAGAAATTAAAAGAAAAACTATCACGGCTGAGTAGATTTTATAACTTAATAAGTAACAGCAGACCAAGTGACAAAATGTTCGTACAGACTCCATTGAAAAATACTTATATATATAACGTTGTTAGTAGTATGAAACAAAAGCAACAGAAAACCTACTTCTTCTGCCGCATTTTTTGGATGGGGGACTATGGCACCCTACATTGTGCGTAGCCCGACATGCACCCGGGTTTTTTACTTTTTATCCTTGGCACTTTGAATTTTAGTTACCTACTTTATATTATGGGAACAAAAGACGAACAAGATATTTTTTATTGGATCGCGTTACCTCATGAAAAATTTCACGCTTAGCCTCTTATTTTTATCCTCGCAGAGCAATCCCAATCTAATTTACATTAGAATAAATCAGATACACAAAGATGTATGTTTTGCGTCGTGTCGTTATCATCTTATTAATCGCATTTGAGAGGGAGACATGCTGTCAGAACAGCGATTCTTATTTTTCACGAAGCAATTGAAAAAAATATTTATTTAAAACATAAATGACTAGCAAACCTTACTAGCAATCTTATTAATAATTATTTTTTATTTCAAGAAATCATTTAAAAAAAAAAAAATGGAAAACTTGCAGAATCATAAGCCATTTAAGTTATACAATGTTCGTCACGCTATAGTACTCATAGCGTCCCGTAGAATGTAATCTATGGTTATTATTGAAAAATGACGATTGCATTTTACATCACGTTGTGAACAGTATTTAGACTGTTAGACTGATTAATTAATTAATTAATGATTGATTAACTAAATAAGAGAAAGATATAACATGGTTCAAAAACTACCCCATTGGATTGTGTTACTGATTCTGAGCAAACTACTTTCAGGTTTGCACTATACCAAGAATAACGTTGTATAATGGGTAGGATAACCGATTGAATCAGGCGTAACATGGCGGAAATTCATTTTAAGTAGATTATAAGGCAGGGATCCCACCACCCACCCTCGATCTGTGAATCACCACAATTGAAGTAGTAAGGAAATGCCCTTAATACAACAATCTAAATAGATTGACAGACCGCTCTCAAAAAGAGAGACCTGTAACAAAGAAAATTAGTGACAGGTACTTTTACTAAGTCGAGTGGTAGGCACCTCCAGACCCTTGACTTGCAATATTCCGCTTCCACGAAGTGAAACTTCGACACGTGTTTCGCCTCTACACGAGGCATCCTCAGGACAGTTTAGCACCGACAGAGCCTGCTGAGGCAAACTGTCCTACTTAATGGGTAGGATTCAAACCCGCGACTTTTAGATAGCTAATCCGACGCCTTAAACAATAGGCATATATAGCCATTTAAACATTTGATTCACAATTATCAGAAAAACTTCTTTGAGAGAGATGACAATTAATATTGGAAATTATAACAATTATTTTACTACCATGATATTAATTTCCATTAATTGTCGCACTTGCTTCTTAATTGCTTTTGGAGACTCCCAGAGGTACTGAACACTTCAAATAATACTCTTTTGAAATATAGACGACAATTCCGAATTTGACTTGTAATTTTCTTAAAGAACAAGGTTATTTGCTAAGTTATATCGATTTCCATTACCTAAGTGCTCAACGTATAAATGTACAACATACATTTAAAAAAAACTGCATGGCTAGTGATGGGCTATGGTAGAACTACTACATTGTAATTACTTAATGTAACCATATTAGCAAAAATAAATGATTTGATTTGATTGTCATTTAGCCCACTTTTGCTTAAATTACGAAATTGTTGCGAAATAATGTTTTATTTACCAAAAATTAAGTTACCCACGTGTCACCTAAAGATAATCTGTACTAATACTCGTATTATAAAGCTGAAGAGTTGTTTGTTTGAACGCGGTAATCTCAGGAACTACTGTACCGAATTGAAAAAATATTTCACTGTTGGATAGCCCATTTATCGAGGAAGGCTATAGGCTATATAACACGCTACAACCCATAGGAGCGGAGTAGCAATGAGAAATGTGGCAAAAACGGGGAAAGTTTACGCAGACGAACGCGGTAATCTCAGGAACTACTGTACCGAATTGAAAAAATATTTCACTGTTGGATAGCCCATTTATCGAGGAAGGTTATAGGCTATATAACACGCTACAACCCATAGGAGCGGAGTAGCAATGAGAAATGTGGCAAAAACGGGGAAAGTTTACGCAGACGAAGTTGCGCGGGACAGCTAGTTATACATATAAATCAGTCCGCTGCTGAGAATCAAGGCTCCTCTCTGAAATGTGTTAAGTGATGTCTAAATGAATCCACCACACGGACACAGATTTTAAATTCTGTTTAATGGAGGTTCTGCTTTTCTGATTTTAGGATGTGATGATGAAACTAATTACAAAAAGTGCTGCTTAATTTTTGAATCTCGTATGGGAATCGGTACTAGAACGATAACACAACATATACTTACTATAAACATGAAGAAAGTCATGTTATGCAGCAAATTTAAGTTGAATCCTAGTATCTACATAAATACCTATATTGAGAATGTCTCATATCCGTTATATATTATTACGCATATATATATTACGGGTCTTAATCGCGTGAATAATTTAAGGTAAAATACCTGGTTTTAACCGTGGTCACGGGTAACTACCCGTGACCACAGCCGTTGCAATACGGTCGAAACGTCGGGCAATAAACAAGGTATTTTACCTTAAATCATTTCCATAATGTGTACAAATCGCGAAAGTTTATCAACAATACATTTTAATTTATTATATTATGTATCGCTGCTTAATTGTGGTTTGTATAAACTTAAAAGTTTCAGAAAAAACTATCTTCCTCTTTTATCTTTTATACAAAAGTAAATTTTAATTTAGGGTAAACACCGCCGCTATGCTTTCAGGATATGACTTTGAAGGTAATTTCTTTTGTTTCCAACCAGTGAACCGGTTAATCTCCCGCTTCCAGTGAATTATAGAGTACAGTTCGACCTTCCAATGTCTGAGAATTCCTCTTCAGCAAGGAACAATAATTAATATTTGGTCTAGGTTTAGTAAAAAAATGTTGGAAGGCTAAAAGTATATTTTATTCTTCGCTTACTCCAAATAGACTTAGGTATATTTGAATCAATGAAGCGTAGCTACTTCAACTTAGCTGAAGAAAAACTTGACGAATCATATACCGACTGTTGACATTATTAGTTTAATGTTGGTCCTCTCCTCTACCTACGCACGAGTACGCGAACCTATAAGATTTTGACCATTAGTTTTGACACATTTGTGGTTTTCCGAGCAGTGTCAGTTTTATGACACACATCAAAAATGCGCGAATTTCGAACCTTTGCGTGCACTATTGTTAGTTGTCTCAAAAATGCGATTGTCAATTGTCGCAAATAATAATTGGTCCGCTGATCAATAAGCAAATAAATTCCATTTGATTGATGACGCGGACCTCTCATTGGTCTGTTGGTCTAGTGGTTAATGACCCTGACTGCTAAGCCGGAGGTGGTGGGTATTCCTGGGTAAAACTTGTGTGGTGAGCACGATGATTTATTCGGTGTCTGGATGTAGTTTATCTATAATTAATATGTATGTATTCAGAAATACGTAAGTATATTTATCAGTTGTCTGATTACTATAGTACAGGCTCTGCCTAGTTTGGGATCAGACGGCATTGTGCGAGTAATCCAAAGATTAAAAAAAAAACCTTAAACCTTGAAATAAAACAATCATCGAATCGAAAAATTATTTCACTGTTGGATAGCCTATTTATCGAGGAAGGCTATAGGCTATATAACATTACGCTAAAACCCATAGGAGCGGAGTAGCAATGAGAAATGTGACAAAAACGGGGAAAATTTACGCAGACGAAGTTGCGCGGGACAGCTAGTTATACTCGTACATATAAATCAGTCCGCTCCTCTCTGAAATGTGTTAAGGGATATCTAAATGAATCATCGAATCTTTGCACGCAAATAGAGGAACCGCGATTAGAGTCAATTTGGCAGTATACCTATCTATAAAATCTGAAATTGTAAATAAAAAGTTATACTCAGTATATGTTTTGTCAAGTTTTAGGTACCTAAAGGTAAGCTTGTGCTAAGTCTAAGTATTAAGTGCTTATCACGAGTGTGTTAAGAACAAAGTTTGCTTCTGACCAATACCAATGCAACCTTTATGAAACCTCAAACAAACCTTCAATATATTAATCGTAACTGTCATGCTTAACCCATAATGGAAATATTTTTGTTATAAAATGGCACCTTCTAAAAGGCACGTAGATCCCCATAGCCTTGAGCAAACACATACATGAGCTTAGGAGTAGGCAAATTGTGATTTTAACCTGCTTTTACTCTGATACAGGAAATATAAAATGGATTTCTTGGATCGCTACATGAATAATGTATTTGTATTGCTATGAGGATCCACGCACTTAGCTAGGAAGTTTGTTTAGTACATTGTTGCAGGTAACAATGTACTTTTTATAGATTATTCTGTGAATAAAGATGAGTAGAATGATGGGAAAGTGGTAATGTGCAAATGCACTTGTTAAATATTTGGTTTGTTAAAGAAACATTGGTCTATATAATCTAATAAACTGTAGGTACCATTGTAAATACGAGTAACATCCCAATTTTAATATCATAAATGTGAAAGTAACTCTTAATGTCTGTTACGTTTTAGTCATTAAACCGCTGAACCAATTTAGATGAAATTTAATATTAAGATAGTTTGAGTTCCGGGAATATATATAATAACATTAATAACCGACATCAAAGCGAGCAACAAAGCTACTTACATATAATTTCTTATCAGAATGTCGGCAGCAGTTTTGGTTTAAATTCAATCCTGAATTGACATGGGAAGGTTGAGTGTATTACACTAAATAAGGACACGCGTCGCACACAATAAGCTCATAAAATATGTGTTTATAAACAAGTTAATACGTGCAAATTAAAACCTTCAACACTTGAAATAAAAGTTGATTGTACTTAAAACGGCTGAATTCAATTTGATGAAATACCATAAATAGATATACATCTTCGTTATTAAATATTAGGTACCTATACAATAAGGAAGATAAAGGTAATATAGGAAAATTTAAATTTAAAAAAAGGGCATACTGGTTTGCGGATTTTCCCGGTTCACCCAATTAAGAGCTGCGATGCTACGTCTGTTGCGGAACATACATACAAAGGCTTCAAACTTGTAGACAACGCTTATTTTAAAGTAGAGGTTTAAAAGTATAGGTATAATAATAATAAATAATTTCATGGGACAACACACACAACGCCATCTAATCCGACTACTGATAAACATGCATACTAATACATATATATATATTTACCAGGCCAATCAGAAAGTTTTTCGAAAAAAGTTTTTATATATAAGGCACTGGCCACTTGTAATTATTAAACAAAAATTGGTTATTAAAAGTACAAATACCATTGTTCGAAATTCCATTCACATTTTTCGAGGGCCAAATTAAATTATCGTGTCTTATTTAAAAATGGATTTTCTGCTAGATCATTTTCGTGCGATGATTTTTTACGTCTTTTAAACGTGGCATTTGATCGACTTCAAATGGATTTTATGGATGAAGGACCTTCAAAAGCAACAATCTACCGTTGGCATAGAGAGTTCAAGCGCGGTCGCCTTATGATGAACAAAGGATTGGTGGTCGCCCTACGATGGCTGTCACGGAAGAAAGTGTGTAGTTAACTGTGTAGTTAACTGGCAGTAAAAAAAAAAAAGTCTAGAAAACAGGCGACTTACATACGAAGAGATTCAGCATACACTGCAGATTGGTTCAGGAAGCGACTACAAGGTTCTACGCGAGCACCTTCGCGTGAGAAGGATAGTTTTGCGCTGGGTGCTGCACAACCTCACCGCAGCTCAGAAGCAGGTCCACGTGGATTGGTGCCTAAGGAGTGACTTCCTGGACACCACACCGGTCAAAGTCTTGGGTTACTCTCCTTACAGTTATAATCTGGAACTGTGTCACTTATTTTTATTCCCTAAAATAAAAAATAAACTGAAAGGGATACAGTTTTCATTGCCGGAAGACGCGCTAGCAGCGTTCGAGAAGGCTGTGGAAAAAGGTGTCAGACTGGATAAAATGTTTCAAAAATTGGTTCAGACGCATGAAACTTTGTATAGAGGCTGCTGGAGAGTTCTTTGAAAACATTTGATTAAAATATTTTATCCTTAGATGTTAGTTTTTTAGTTTCTCAAAACTTTATCAATGTCCCACGTATTTGTATTTTTTTTAAATTCTTGGGTATTAAGAGGCCTAACCAAGGTATTGGGCTAAGAAGCAATTTTACACTTACCTAATTTTAGACGAAATTTATACATAATATCTATACTAGTATTGTATAAAAAAATTGGGAAGTGTATGTCGGGCTGCGCACAAAGTAGGGTTCCGTAGTCACTCCCCCTCCATCCGAATAATACAGCTTATGAAGTGAGTTTTCTGTTGTTTTTATTTCATACTTACAACGTTATACCTACTTAATAGTAATTTTCAATCGAATTTGTTGACAATAAATTCCATTCCCATCTTATACAACACATTGTTGTAGTGCTGTGATAGTTTTCCTTTTAATTTCATTATATATACTCCTACCGTGAATTTTTTTACATACTCAACATCAACCACTTGTAACAAAAATTTGCGCTTTAAATCTTATTATTTCACAAACGGATACCTAAATCTTAAAATGGTCTTCCCAACTCTTAAATGTTTTTATAAGACCTATCTAACGATACCCCACACAATGGGGTAAGTTAAAAAAAAAATACAACCCCACTTTACATATAGGGGAGGTACCCTAAAAAAATGTTTTCAAGATTTTATTCTTCCACTTTGTCGGCGTAAGTAATATGTGTATCCATACAAAATTACAGTCTCCTAACACTAACAGTTTTTGAGCAAAGCTGCGGACTTTGAATGATTCATAATTCATTATTATCATTCACTCACCAAGTAAGGGTTGAAATTGTAAAAAATACTTTTATTGTGGGATAGCCCGATCATTGATGAAGGCTATAGGCTATATAACATCACGCTAAGACCAATAGGAGCGGAGCAGCAATGTAAAAATATTGCCAAAATCGGGAAAAATTACGCAGACGAAGTCGCGCGGGTCAGCTAGTGTAAGATAAAAGTATGTATAATAAGCTGTGTGAAGCTTTATAAAAACTGTAAGTTGTATTGTCTTCTGTATTCAGAGAAACAACAAATTGTTTTTGAAATAATTTATGACTTTTTGGCTTCCTTTGCCCCACATCTTATATTTCAAACGTTAATATTTTATTATTTGTGTAGGTAATGTTAAAGCGGTTAGTATTTCATTACGCGTTCAATTTATTTCGTAACCAAGTTTTTAATCGTAGCTTACTGCTTATTAGATTTTAGCTTTAACTGGTTTAGGGAAATGTTTTAATTTGCCGACGTCTGAAGACGGGACTTGAGACGTAATAGAATTGAATAAAAATCCGTGCTTATTAGGTAATCATCTTGTAAATGTTTAGATCAACTAGGTTTAACAGTAACTGTATGTACATACCTATATTTCGAATGGAAATGTCCTTTAGGACTTGCTTTATAATACCATTCCGTTATCATAATAACAAAAAACCCCTCGGGACTAGTCGTCGTCGATTTATAGAGTGTTGCGTTAGTCTCATAGGAGGAGTATGAGACTAACGCAACACTCTGACAATCCTTTTGGCACTAATAAACAAATATACTCGAAGGGTTGATGTTTCACACAAGTGGCGAGTAGGCACGTGATGCTGGACCCTCAGGGAGCGCGTGATCGTCGTTTAAAGTCCAAGGGCACCTCTCAACTCTGAGCCGCTCAGGATATGTTGCCCCTTGTCGTACTGTGCGAAAGGCCGTCTTCGGGGCACATTTATGCCGGCGAGTCTCTAATATAATATCATTGCTGGCGAGTCACCGTCTGCTGCTGTCCGTGTTTTTAACATGTGTTTACAGGGCAGGCGTCTTAGTACTTTCATAGACCTAGTCATCCAATCCATGAGCCCCTCAGAACCCGGTCTTTTATATTATCTTTTCTTGCAATAGTTTTACTCTAACCGGAGATCGTCGTTGGGTACATTTCCATAGTGTATACAGCGATAATCGCCAGCTTGGGTTACATGTCTTTAGGTTAAAATGTTTAACGAGCCTCTACGTGTTGGCTACGGCCCTACGCACGTCTCCCAAATGAGCGGGACCATAGTCCCGAGTTGAAGATAAGACAGTCATAATAATTATAATAACTATTTACTTCAGGCTACTAAGGTCATACATAAAAACATAATAAATTAATACGTATATCAAACAATTACAGAAATACATATCTATAAAAAATGTAATAAACTCATCATAATTTGCTATAAAACTTATCACTGAGATACGCGACAGAGAACGTCTTACGGCGTAGTGTTTCGCTGCGTTGTGTCACCCAACCTTACATCTATACTTAATATTATAAAGCGGAAGAGTTTGTTTGTTTGTTTGCTTTGTTTGTTTGTTTGTTTGTTTAAACGCGCTAATCTCAGGGACTACTGGTCCGATTTGAAAAATTATCTTTTTGTTGGATAGCCCATTTATCGAGGAAGGCTATAGGCTATATAACATCGCGCTACGACTAATAGGAGTGGAGTAGCGACAAAAAATGTTTTAAAAACGGGGAAAATTTACGCATACAAAGTTGCGCGGGACAGCTAGTGTTGTTATAAAATTATAGTACCTGGATGACCGAGCTTCGCTCGGTATTCTTTTTGTTAAACGACGTTTTCTTAAAATTAAACCGATCCGAAGATCGATTTATCGCCCCCAAAACCCCTTGCAAAATGAATTTCATGAAGCCGTTACCGAGATTAAAATTTTATATATACATAGGTATATATTATATATTTAATTTATTTACAAATATTTTAATTGCTCGTTTAAAGATATAGGATTATACTTAATCGCGTATAATAATTTAAGGTAAATTACCTTGTTTATTGCCCGACGTTTCGGCCGTATTGCAATGGCCGTGGTTACGGGTAGATCTCAGCGTCGCCTCGGTGAAGCGCGGGTTTCGGAAACTACCCTCGCTTGATTTTTATCACTCACTGTTACGGAACTCTCGGTACTTCGACACATAACACTGAGGATATCTGCACACTGGCGTGAAATGCTTGTTCGGCGGTGTATACACTTGCTGATCACAGGATTTCACGATGTTGACAAACGGTATCTATCTTCTCGGTTGACTTGCATTGACATGCTTTTTTTATTTCAACCGCTTCCCTCGCCATCCTGGAATAATAGTGACGGTCAGTGGAGAGGATCTGTGATTTGTGTAGTTCAATCCAGTGATTGGATCCCGCATCCAGCAAGTGTGGTCGGTTTTTCACAGCAGCGATATGTTTCTTAACCCTTTCCGCTTTACTACCACAGCTGCAATCCACTTTGTAGACGCCCGGTGTCTGTAGAAGATTTACATCCTTAGGAGTACGTAGTTATTTAGCTACCTTGGAGTGCGGACTATATACAGTCTTTATCAGTTTCAGTTCAGTTCCAATATTGTCCGTCAGTCCTTTGCCATACAGTAGAAAAGCTGGAGCCCTGTCAAACCCCGGAGTCTCTGCTCTTTGTACGTCGTGTGCTTCCTTTGTATCGGTTCTGCTTTAGTACCTCCTGAACATGTGTGAGCTCACTTTCTAAATGTTCAGGTTCACAAATGTCATATGCTCTATTTGTCAGCGATGATACCACGGATTGCAGATGTCTTGAATGATGGTGCGAGTCAGCATGTAAGTATCTGTCTGTATGCGTCGGTTTTCTGTACACAGTGTATGCCAAGCGGGTCAATTCACGTATTTAAAGCAGTGCAGTTGCAGTTCAGTTGCAGTTAAGTTTCGATTAAAACGGCGTTTTCGTATTCTTGTAACTTTGGAATCGATCATAAAAACGCTTGCGCACCGTACTAGAATGCCGCTATCGCGCTCTCGAGACGCATACTTGACGCAAGCGTATTTGAGATCGATCCCAATGTTACAAGAATACAAAAATGGCCGTTTTAATAGAAACTTAACTGCAACTGCACTGCTTTAAAAACGTGAATTGACCCCCAGGTACCATTGCTTCTAACTATTATTTTAACATGGAGAAAGACTAACGATCTGTTCATCTTTATTTAAAAGTGAACCTTATCTAAGGGTGTAGGAGTTCAGTCTTTAGCAAATTGTTCTACTTCCTGTCTACCACTCTTCATAATACAGAACACGTTATCGTCGTACCTCTTTCACAGTTTGACCTGGGACAATTGTAGGTCGATTGTTTCTTCAAAATATTCCATCCAGATGTTGGCCACCACTGGCATCACTGGGCTACCCATGGCCACTCCGTCGATCTGGAGGTAGTGTTGTCCTTGGTAGATGAAGAAGTTGCCTTCCAGACAGTTTTTAAGTAAAATAATGTACTCATAAGACAGATCGTTTGCTCTCAGCTTTCTCTCGATGACCTCAAGGCGGTCCTGAATGGGAACGTTGGTGAATAGTGACTTCACATCAAAACACACCATCACCTCGTCTGGTTCCATTTTCATGCTCTTGATGATGTCCACAAAATGGCGAGAATTCTTTACAAAAGATGTCGTTTTACCCACTAAATGTTGCAGTATTGAAGAGAGGTGTTTCGCTAGATCGTAAGTAGGCGAGTTGGTAGTAGTTGTTTCCTAGGTAAATAAAAAAAACCGGAAGACTAATTAGAATATAAACATGACATTTAAACTGCTAACAGTTAAGTTTCGGAAGATTTTTTTATCATTGATCATATCATAAAAAGAAGTGATTTGAGGAGAAAAAAACAGTGACGTCATAGACCGCTATTTGTATGAGATTTTCACATAAAATCTGCGTTTTGACATTTCATAAGGAGTTGTTGTTTTGACTAGTTGGAAACTAGCCCCTTTGTTGAAGACAAAGGGGCTAGTTTCGATTGTTTTAAATGTAAAACTCTAATCGAATTGAAATTGGAAACTTTTTCTTTTATTTTACTCTTTTGTTCGCAAGTAGATATCCATTAATTTGTACTGCAAATATTTTAATATTTCAGTGGCTTACTGCCTACACAGTCGGGGTAATTATAATTTGTGATCTGTAACATTTCTCACTGTCATCACAATTACAATGAAAGAGAAAAGAAAATTATCTTTAAATCAGTTTCATCTAAGTATTTTGATTGAATGATCTATAATAAGATCCTTTGCCAAAAACCGTACCTAATGTGGCATTAATATCGAAGAAAACGTTGGCATCCCTGATTAAAGGGCGACATTTAAATTTATAACAGAGATTGATTTGTCATTTTCAAAATTGTTTTGTAAAAGTTACATCATTAACGGGCCCTAATATGGAAGTAATTGTTAAAGCCAAAGACTGCGAAGAGAGCTATAGTATATAATTACTACGGCGGTGTCCTGAAATGCCCGAAGTGAGACCGAACTTTTGCTAAAAAGCTGGGTAATATTAGTCAACTTCGAGAGCATAAGAGGCTAAGCCAACAGGGCTGCGACATACCTAAGTTTAAAATAGTAGTCGTTTTAACAGAAACCGCCAAATAAGATTATTATAATATATAATAAGTAGATAACAATAGCACACAAACAATAATAACATATACAGGGTTATTTTTGGTTTAGTGTGAAGCTTTTTACTTCAAGAAATCATATGAAAAAATGAAAATATTGAAAACTTGCAGAGTTATAAGCCATTGTAGTTGTATTGTGTTATCGTGTTCATTGCGTCCTGTAGTACGTTTACACGGTTATTATTGAAAAATAAGTGATGATTAGATTTCACATAAATTAGTCACAAGTTAGAATATTAAATATTTAATTAATGATTGATTAATTGATCCAAAAACTATCCGATTGGATTGTGTTACTGATTCCGAGCAAACTAGTTTCGGTTTGTACTATAACGTTGTATAAACAATATAGTATATTTTCGGATTAAGAAGGTCTTCATTAGTTGATCAGCGTTAGTTTTTTAATGTTTTCAACGTATAAAACAAACTACTTTACAATTTTTTAATAGTAGTAGATTGTATCCTTCTTCAAGATAATATTTCCATCACACATTTCTTCAGTTGTTTGCTGATAATCTTCTACATTTAAGTCAAGCCTGTCTTAGGTCAAGTAGTTTCCAAAGTTTCATGTTTAGTCAGTGAGTGACCTTTCACTTTATACTGAGATAGATTGTACCCTTTCTTACGTAAAACACAAAGATATACATACGTAACTCTTTCAAGCTTTGACGTCAGTTGTAGGACTTCCCACGCTCGTTAAGAGAGTCAAGTAGGTCGCATTATGGGATGAAGATGATGTACCCGTACTCGTAGGCAAGATTGTGTCGTTACGCCAACAAATTTGATTTACCTATTGCGTTAGGGGAAATGATTTCTTGATTTTGTATACAGTTAAGTTCTGGTAATATACATATATTACCCGATATAAAGAGTAAACGTTTTCTGTAGGGTTAAGTGGTTGATCCTTATAAGAGTTGTTGATACTCAGTAGTTTTGATTGACGAGGACAAACGGTAATTTTATTCTGGGTACATTTCCCGTGTCGAGCAGATTAAACAGTTGGTGCCTAATCTGGCTCTGGTATTTTATTTACTTTTGGGAATTAGGAAATAGAGAGTACGATAATGCTCTCATACTCTTTATTGTATGCACACATACAATGTGTGTAAATACACACTTTGTACGAACTTTTGCTCTATTATAATACTACCTGCTGGGCCCTTGACTTTCTCTCTGTGGAAAGGATGGCGATTAAAAACGAAGCTTATATAGCTACTTTCTTCGAGCTACTAATAACCTCCATGCCAACATTTAAATTTTAAAAATAAATCCAACCAGTATATTCGGTAGTAGCGCGTTCTATCAAACAAACTCTTCCGTTATCCGAACTAATATTATAAATGTGTAAGTTTGTGCCTAACTATGTCTGTCTGTTACGTTTTCAAGCTTAAACCGCTAAACCAATTTAGATAAAATTTGGTATAGGAATTATATGAGACCCGGGAAAGAACATAAGATAGTTTTTAGCACAATAACCGACATCTACCTGGGCAGGGTCCTTATTCACTATGTTTTTTTTCGTTTTCGCGTTAAGCCCGCGCTTTTAACTGTCAAAATCTTGACATAATGATATATAGAGAGAGCTGCGCTTAGAAATGCAACGCGCATGCGCGCGGACATCTTTGAGCGCACCGCGCATGCGCCAATTCGCGCGGGCTTGCCGCAAAATCGAAAAAAAACATAGTGAATAAGGACCCAGAGCCGCGGGCGAAAGCTGGTATTACAAGTATAAAAGATAGATGTCTTACATAGTTGACTAATCTGCCTTAAGAATGACTGCCGTCGCCAAAACCGGTTAGATGAAGATTTTAGGGATTATGGCAATAGGAAATTAATGGAATTTCATCGAATTTCTTTTAATTTGAAACACAGTTGTATAGGTCTTTGTTTCACTTACATAGTGTATCTATAGTAAACGCAAGCAAACTTTACGACTAAACGCACAAAAGTAATCACATCACGTCTATATATAATTTTACGAGCTTATATTTTATAGCCTAAAGGTGAGAGCGCTGATAAGAATGTATCCTTCGTTGTATTACATAATTGGTCTAATAAGAAATATATTAAGTCTTGAAAGCCTAGAGCTTAAGGCATAAGAAAGCCATTTTTCGCGAGTTCGAATCCCATTTTTTAGGTTCCGTAGCCAAAATATCAAAACAGAACCCTTTTAGTTTCGCCATGTCCGTTAGTCAGTTCGTCCGTCTGTAGCTTTGCTCAGAGACTGTTAATGCTAGAAGGCTGTAATTTTACATGAAGATAAGACAGTCATAATAATTATAATAACTATTTACTTCAGGCTACTAAGGTCATACATAAAAACATAATAAATTAATACGTATATCAAACAATTACAGAAATACATATCTATAAAAAATGTAATAAACTCATCATAATTTGCTATAAAACTTATCACTGAGATACGCGACAGAGAACGTCTTACGGCGTAGTGTTTCGCTGCGTTGTGTCACCCAACCTTACATCTATACTTAATATTATAAAGCGGAAGAGTTTGTTTGTTTGTTTGCTTTGTTTGTTTGTTTGTTTGTTTAAACGCGCTAATCTCAGGGACTACTGGTCCGATTTGAAAAATTATCTTTTTGTTGGATAGCCCATTTATCGAGGAAGGCTATAGGCTATATAACATCGCGCTACGACTAATAGGAGTGGAGTAGCGACAAAAAATGTTTTAAAAACGGGGAAAATTTACGCATACAAAGTTGCGCGGGACAGCTAGTGTTGTTATAAAATTATAGTACCTGGATGACCGAGCTTCGCTCGGTATTCTTTTTGTTAAACGACGTTTTCTTAAAATTAAACCGATCCGAAGATCGATTTATCGCCCCCAAAACCCCTTGCAAAATGAATTTCATGAAGCCGTTACCGAGATTAAAATTTTATATATACATAGGTATATATTATATATTTAATTTATTTACAAATATTTTAATTGCTCGTTTAAAGATATAGGATTATACTTAATCGCGTATAATAATTTAAGGTAAATTACCTTGTTTATTGCCCGACGTTTCGGCCGTATTGCAATGGCCGTGGTTACGGGTAGATCTCAGCGTCGCCTCGGTGAAGCGCGGGTTTCGGAAACTACCCTCGCTTGATTTTTATCACTCACTGTTACGGAACTCTCGGTACTTCGACACATAACACTGAGGATATCTGCACACTGGCGTGAAATGCTTGTTCGGCGGTGTATACACTTGCTGATCACAGGATTTCACGATGTTGACAAACGGTATCTATCTTCTCGGTTGACTTGCATTGACATGCTTTTTTTATTTCAACCGCTTCCCTCGCCATCCTGGAATAATAGTGACGGTCAGTGGAGAGGATCTGTGATTTGTGTAGTTCAATCCAGTGATTGGATCCCGCATCCAGCAAGTGTGGTCGGTTTTTCACAGCAGCGATATGTTTCTTAACCCTTTCCGCTTTACTACCACAGCTGCAATCCACTTTGTAGACGCCCGGTGTCTGTAGAAGATTTACATCCTTAGGAGTACGTAGTTATTTAGCTACCTTGGAGTGCGGACTATATACAGTCTTTATCAGTTTCAGTTCAGTTCCAATATTGTCCGTCAGTCCTTTGCCATACAGTAGAAAAGCTGGAGCCCTGTCAAACCCCGGAGTCTCTGCTCTTTGTACGTCGTGTGCTTCCTTTGTATCGGTTCTGCTTTAGTACCTCCTGAACATGTGTGAGCTCACTTTCTAAATGTTCAGGTTCACAAATGTCATATGCTCTATTTGTCAGCGATGATACCACGGATTGCAGATGTCTTGAATGATGGTGCGAGTCAGCATGTAAGTATCTGTCTGTATGCGTCGGTTTTCTGTACACAGTGTATGCCAAGCGGGTCAATTCACGTATTTAAAGCAGTGCAGTTGCAGTTCAGTTGCAGTTAAGTTTCGATTAAAACGGCGTTTTCGTATTCTTGTAACTTTGGAATCGATCATAAAAACGCTTGCGCACCGTACTAGAATGCCGCTATCGCGCTCTCGAGACGCATACTTGACGCAAGCGTATTTGAGATCGATCCCAATGTTACAAGAATACAAAAATGGCCGTTTTAATAGAAACTTAACTGCAACTGCACTGCTTTAAAAACGTGAATTGACCCCCAGGTACCATTGCTTCTAACTATTATTTTAACATGGAGAAAGACTAACGATCTGTTCATCTTTATTTAAAAGTGAACCTTATCTAAGGGTGTAGGAGTTCAGTCTTTAGCAAATTGTTCTACTTCCTGTCTACCACTCTTCATAATACAGAACACGTTATCGTCGTACCTCTTTCACAGTTTGACCTGGGACAATTGTAGGTCGATTGTTTCTTCAAAATATTCCATCCAGATGTTGGCCACCACTGGCATCACTGGGCTACCCATGGCCACTCCGTCGATCTGGAGGTAGTGTTGTCCTTGGTAGATGAAGAAGTTGCCTTCCAGACAGTTTTTAAGTAAAATAATGTACTCATAAGACAGATCGTTTGCTCTCAGCTTTCTCTCGATGACCTCAAGGCGGTCCTGAATGGGAACGTTGGTGAATAGTGACTTCACATCAAAACACACCATCACCTCGTCTGGTTCCATTTTCATGCTCTTGATGATGTCCACAAAATGGCGAGAATTCTTTACAAAAGATGTCGTTTTACCCACTAAATGTTGCAGTATTGAAGAGAGGTGTTTCGCTAGATCGTAAGTAGGCGAGTTGGTAGTAGTTGTTTCCTAGGTAAATAAAAAAAACCGGAAGACTAATTAGAATATAAACATGACATTTAA
This sequence comes from Herminia tarsipennalis, assembly GCA_945859575.2. Lineage (NCBI taxonomy): Eukaryota > Metazoa > Arthropoda > Insecta > Lepidoptera > Erebidae > Herminia > Herminia tarsipennalis. Next base: position 11,419,424 of record OX243836.2, on the reverse strand, counting down.
ACTGCTAACAGTTAAGTTTCGGAAGATTTTTTTATCATTGATCATATCATAAAAAGAAGTGATTTGAGGAGAAAAAAACAGTGACGTCATAGACCGCTATTTGTATGAGATTTTCACATAAAATCTGCGTTTTGACATTTCATAAGGAGTTGTTGTTTTGACTAGTTGGAAACTAGCCCCTTTGTTGAAGACAAAGGGGCTAGTTTCGATTGTTTTAAATGTAAAACTCTAATCGAATTGAAATTGGAAACTTTTTCTTTTATTTTACTCTTTTGTTCGCAAGTAGATATCCATTAATTTGTACTGCAAATATTTTAATATTTCAGTGGCTTACTGCCTACACAGTCGGGGTAATTATAATTTGTGATCTGTAACATTTCTCACTGTCATCACAATTACAATGAAAGAGAAAAGAAAATTATCTTTAAATCAGTTTCATCTAAGTATTTTGATTGAATGATCTATAATAAGATCCTTTGCCAAAAACCGTACCTAATGTGGCATTAATATCGAAGAAAACGTTGGCATCCCTGATTAAAGGGCGACATTTAAATTTATAACAGAGATTGATTTGTCATTTTCAAAATTGTTTTGTAAAAGTTACATCATTAACGGGCCCTAATATGGAAGTAATTGTTAAAGCCAAAGACTGCGAAGAGAGCTATAGTATATAATTACTACGGCGGTGTCCTGAAATGCCCGAAGTGAGACCGAACTTTTGCTAAAAAGCTGGGTAATATTAGTCAACTTCGAGAGCATAAGAGGCTAAGCCAACAGGGCTGCGACATACCTAAGTTTAAAATAGTAGTCGTTTTAACAGAAACCGCCAAATAAGATTATTATAATATATAATAAGTAGATAACAATAGCACACAAACAATAATAACATATACAGGGTTATTTTTGGTTTAGTGTGAAGCTTTTTACTTCAAGAAATCATATGAAAAAATGAAAATATTGAAAACTTGCAGAGTTATAAGCCATTGTAGTTGTATTGTGTTATCGTGTTCATTGCGTCCTGTAGTACGTTTACACGGTTATTATTGAAAAATAAGTGATGATTAGATTTCACATAAATTAGTCACAAGTTAGAATATTAAATATTTAATTAATGATTGATTAATTGATCCAAAAACTATCCGATTGGATTGTGTTACTGATTTCGAGCAAACTAGTTTCGGTTTGTACTATAACGTTGTATAAACAATATAGTATATTTTCGGATTAAGAAGGTCTTCATTAGTTGATCAGCGTTAGTTTTTTAATGTTTTCAACGTATAAAACAAACTACTTTACAATTTTTTAATAGTAGTAGATTGTATCCTTCTTCAAGATAATATTTCCATCACACATTTCTTCAGTTGTTTGCTGATAATCTTCTACATTTAAGTCAAGCCTGTCTTAGGTCAAGTAGTTTCCAAAGTTTCATGTTTAGTCAGTGAGTGACCTTTCACTTTATACTGAGATAGATTGTACCCTTTCTTACGTAAAACACAAAGATATACATACGTAACTCTTTCAAGCTTTGACGTCAGTTGTAGGACTTCCCACGCTCGTTAAGAGAGTCAAGTAGGTCGCATTATGGGATGAAGATGATGTACCCGTACTCGTAGGCAAGATTGTGTCGTTACGCCAACAAATTTGATTTACCTATTGCGTTAGGGGAAATGATTTCTTGATTTTGTATACAGTTAAGTTCTGGTAATATACATATATTACCCGATATAAAGAGTAAACGTTTTCTGTAGGGTTAAGTGGTTGATCCTTATAAGAGTTGTTGATACTCAGTAGTTTTGATTGACGAGGACAAACGGTAATTTTATTCTGGGTACATTTCCCGTGTCGAGCAGATTAAACAGTTGGTGCCTAATCTGGCTCTGGTATTTTATTTACTTTTGGGAATTAGGAAATAGAGAGTACGATAATGCTCTCATACTCTTTATTGTATGCACACATACAATGTGTGTAAATACACACTTTGTACGAACTTTTGCTCTATTATAATACTACCTGCTGGGCCCTTGACTTTCTCTCTGTGGAAAGGATGGCGATTAAAAACGAAGCTTATATAGCTACTTTCTTCGAGCTACTAATAACCTCCATGCCAACATTTAAATTTTAAAAATAAATCCAACCAGTATATTCGGTAGTAGCGCGTTCTATCAAACAAACTCTTCCGTTATCCGAACTAATATTATAAATGTGTAAGTTTGTGCCTAACTATGTCTGTCTGTTACGTTTTCAAGCTTAAACCGCTAAACCAATTTAGATAAAATTTGGTATAGGAATTATATGAGACCCGGGAAAGAACATAAGATAGTTTTTAGCACAATAACCGACATCTACCTGGGCAGGGTCCTTATTCACTATGTTTTTTTTCGTTTTCGCGTTAAGCCCGCGCTTTTAACTGTCAAAATCTTGACATAATGATATATAGAGAGAGCTGCGCTTAGAAATGCAACGCGCATGCGCGCGGACATCTTTGAGCGCACCGCGCATGCGCCAATTCGCGCGGGCTTGCCGCAAAATCGAAAAAAAACATAGTGAATAAGGACCCAGAGCCGCGGGCGAAAGCTGGTATTACAAGTATAAAAGATAGATGTCTTACATAGTTGACTAATCTGCCTTAAGAATGACTGCCGTCGCCAAAACCGGTTAGATGAAGATTTTAGGGATTATGGCAATAGGAAATTAATGGAATTTCATCGAATTTCTTTTAATTTGAAACACAGTTGTATAGGTCTTTGTTTCACTTACATAGTGTATCTATAGTAAACGCAAGCAAACTTTACGACTAAACGCACAAAAGTAATCACATCACGTCTATATATAATTTTACGAGCTTATATTTTATAGCCTAAAGGTGAGAGCGCTGATAAGAATGTATCCTTCGTTGTATTACATAATTGGTCTAATAAGAAATATATTAAGTCTTGAAAGCCTAGAGCTTAAGGCATAAGAAAGCCATTTTTCGCGAGTTCGAATCCCATTTTTTAGGTTCCGTAGCCAAAATATCAAAACAGAACCCTTTTAGTTTCGCCATGTCCGTTAGTCAGTTCGTCCGTCTGTAGCTTTGCTCAGAGACTGTTAATGCTAGAAGGCTGTAATTTTACATGAATGATCATGAATAAAATAAATTCTTGAAGAACATTATTTTTGTGGGTACCTCCCATATATGTAAAGTGGGGATGTGATTTTTTTTCTTACCTACGCCATCGTGTGGGATATCGGTGGGGAAGACCATCTTTATATTTAGGGATCCGTTTGTGAAATATTAAGATTTAAAGTGCCAATTTTTGCTAGAGTCAAGTGTCCTCCCCCTGCCAGCTAAATGGTTGATGTTGAGTATGTGAAAAAAATCTGTCTGTGTAAAAAAAAATATTTAAATAGTGAAATTACAAGGAAAACTATTACAGCTAAGAAAGCTTTACAAGTTTACGAGTAACAGCTGACCAAATGAGAAGTAATTGTAAATTATTATTAAGTAGGTACAACGTTGTAAGTATGAAACAAAAACAACAAAAAACCCACATCATAAGCTGTATTATTCGGATGGAGGGGGGAGGGGAGATGACTACGAAACGCAACATTATGTTTGGTTCGACATGCACTTGCCCGGTTTTTTTTAATAATAATAAAACCTTATTGTTCTCTCTAAAAAAAAAATTACATAGGACTTATCTATTTATCATTTATTTTTAAAAACTACTGTATTCGTTAGGCATATTAATTAGTAAACCTAATCTCCTAATACAAACAATTTAGTTTAGCTGGAGGGATTCACAAGATTGCTAGTAATGTGCGACATAGAATTGGTACCCATTCCAAATTTTGATTGGTTTTACACTTTTAAAGCCGAGAATCGTAAGTTTGGTCTTGATTTCCCATGATACCATATGATCGATTCTCACGTTGAGTAAGGCAATGCCACTGATGGATCTAGCGAGAGTAGGGTATCAGAGTCCATCTGTGTGTGTATGTGTGTGTGCATTTTAAGATATAAAATCCATAAATTAAACAAAATCCTTCATCCGCCACTGATAAAAGCGATAGATCATACACTCACTGACTCAATACTAAATGTTGAAAACTGCTTGAGGGTGGTTGGTGGTTTATATATCGAAGACGTCAACTACAAAAGGGTTTTTAAATATTTTACAGTATTGCATAATAAACGGAACGGAACCACGTGAAAACTAGTTTATTTAAAAAACAAAAGTTTTGATACTTTAAATACACAAGTACATTTTACTGAAGCAAAAGTTTTAATCCAAGTCTAAGTCATAATGCAGGAATCTTTTTAATTAAAGTGATGGCATCTGCGCATTTAAAGTAGGGCCATAAATTTTGAAAACTATAGCCTCGTTGAAAACTGCTGGCAAAATCTAGTTGGGAACAATCTCATTATGAATTCGCTATCTCAGAGTACGGAATACAAATACAATAGGATCGCTTCTGCAACAATGCATGCATTCATCCAACTATACATTTTATTGTTCCCATTTCTTTCTCCACATATTCGGTTCCATTCCATTAATTTATTCATTAAAACGTTTAGAGCTTTATACACTCACAATTTGGCCTAAAAGGCTGGTTTACTCCATTATGAAAGCCTATTTTGCATCCATTGTATTGTTTCTAATACCATTTTATCGATACTGTAGGTACATAGGTAATGGTCCTTTTCCTCGGCGCAAAAATGGGATAACGACACCTATTGATTCTAATCTTTTTTTTTTCAAGGAAAGGAAATGGCTGAGTTACCGGTAAAATCCATAAAAAAACAGTTTTAGATATCTTAAATATGATCTTGAAATAAAATGAAGATGTTTAACATGTTCTTGCAATAAAATGAAGACGCGTATATACTTATATATTCAAATAGATTATTTAATCTGCTTCAAACAAAAAAGTTGGTTCACTGTTTCCCCGATTTTGCTGGGATTTTCGCTGTTCCACGATGGGACGATGGGATTTTCGATATTTTTCTGGGAAGGATGTAAAACGTTTTCCAAGATTTAAATACCCATAGACGTATAGAACAGGACTGCGCCATAACTTCACAAAATTAACCACTCTCTAAAAAGAGACAATGCTACTTTTTGTACACTCTCTGTCAAATAGACAGGGCCACACGACCGTGCAACTCTATCCATAAAGTTGACATATGACATTTTCTTTTTAAATGTGCTAGGTCTCGTTGCCACTATATCGATTTCATTAAAAAGTGTATTATAGTATGTCTAATGGTTAGTGACCCTGACTGCTAAGCCGCAGGTCGTGGGTTCGATCTCCACCCAGGATACAACTTTGTGTGATGAGCACGATGGTTTATTCTGTGTCATATAAAAAAAAAGTTCAGTATTGTTTTTATCTAATTTAAATAAACACACACCTCCAAAAAAATACACCTGGATTACAATCGAATATTCTTAATAAAATAACTTTTTACAAACTCCACATTTTGGGATTTAACATTTTGCAAATTCAACATTAGGACTAGACAGTTTTTTTTTTTTTTTTTTTTTTGCGTCAACCCCTAACATATAAACAAACAGACACGAATAAAATCAAGCATGGTTTTGGATTCAGAAACCTTTAATTAGTCAATCTAGGTTAGTTTTTTTTTAAATATCTTCAATGCTGAATGAAATTTAATAAATATTACAGATACAGCTATTTTACAATTTTATATTATAGATTATACTAAAGATACCCATCACGTACACGAAATTCTTGCAGTTTATTTTTAAACACCTTATATAGACATGGGGTTGCCATGGTGGGGCAGAGTGGGGCACGATTGTTTATAGTGTCTAGGTGTTAGATAGGTAGATTTACTACTATATTGGGCAAATCACTCTAATTCCGACAAATGAGGTAGCAATTTATTTGTCATTACGGTCAAGTACCCTATGACATCACGTGAAGAGCGGTATGAACGTTATCACAGTGAATTTTATAGGTACGTATTTACGGTATCTACGTTATTTTTTTTATGTCATGTTGGACATGTGTCTCAAATGAAAGGTTGAATAAGCATATTTCAAAAATATTTATTGTATATGTGTTTGCCATAGTCGGATATGGGTCTTTGTAAAACTGTGTTTAAAAATATATAAAGGCAGGTTTACTATATTGTTTTGATAAAACATGTTAATTAAAATTCGTGGTAAATACACACAGAGATAGAATTTGCTTTTTACCATATTCTTATTTTCTGAGACAATCGATACGACAATATGAGATAGAAGACACTCTATTTCTATTTTAATATCGCCGTGTTGGAAGGGGCCTACGGCATGTGAAGTCAGCTGTGAAATATGATTGATTTATATGCGCGGCTTATCATGTAGACCACTTTTCGTCCTCTTTCTAACGCCATTTTTCCGAGTATTGCAATAAATTGACAGAAATTTGATATAGGTACGTAGCTACATATAATATTGTGATGGATGAGTGAATAGAGTAGTAAAAAATAAATGTCCAGTCTACTTTCTTTTCCTAAAACAAAGCTTCGTAACTTCGTTATTTTTTTTTAGTTTTTATGAACTTTAATTTCGTATATGCACAAGAAGATTGTTACTATTGACGATTATCGTGAATGAATGGATTTAATTTTGTTAATTTCTGTCCAATTTTGTTTTATGTTGATTTAGTAGCCCAGGTGCGATACTTTTAAGGCCAAAAAGATTAGTAATCTTGAAAATGACAACTTATACGATAATTAAGCAGCGGCTGCGGAAGTCTAATGGTTAGGCATCACCCACCAACCCACTCCGAACACAATCAATTTAGCTTAGCTGAAAGGCAGTAATGTGGAACCCATATTCTTACATTGCTAAAAAAATATGAAACAATACCTAATCACAAATTGAATACAATATTCTAGAATTTGTATTTGTATTCACGAGGCCATAAATTTATGTACAAGCGAGAAAGTTGAAAATCTAATGGTCTGTATTTTTTTGGAGAACATATTTTTGGATATAGGTTGTATATCATCATGCTAGCCAACTAAGGGTTAGGCAGTCGACAGCAGCTTAGCCGAGAACGGCAACCATGATTTACGGGACATGGTCGAGTTATTGTATAAAATATCGCTGCAATCTGTCTATAAGTCATAGAACTGTATATTTATTGCAGTATTTTTATGCTGACTGCTGCTTATTATGATATAAAATACTCAATGCAGTCCGTGCCGAATTTACACTTGATTTCATTTCACGAAATCTTGGCGAATATAAGTTCACTTTATTGATGCTACGCAATATTTCATGCTATTTTAATAATCTTATTGTAGACTAACCTTCACCTAAATGCCACTACCCCCCAGTCTTTTATCTGCATCTATCCGTCGTAGAACGTGTTTTAATTTTCTATTTAAATAAAAATGAATTACCAAATGCATCTTAGCGCAAATCTCAAGAGAGGATGGATCGATTCTAAATGACAAAAAAATTATCAATCCCATCCATAAGGACAAAGCCGCGGGCAAAAGTTAGTGTACATTTAAAAGAAGATTTCTTGTGACATAAAGTTGATGATACCTGATACCAAAAGTTAATTCTTTTCAACAGTGGCGAAGAGCCAATTTTAAGAGCGCGACTCGCGATCGTCCGCGATGCACGGAAATGAACCTTTAAGGTTCATTTCCGCGCATCGCAGCCTACGACAGTCGTCGGCCGCGCGCGTCTGTCGCTTACCTCGGAAACGGCACCATACATTCTCATACTCTGACTATTGTCGCATCGGCCGCGCGCGTCAGTCGTTCGTCGTAAGCCGCGCGCGGCTCGCTATCGGCCGCGATGCACGGAAATGAACCTTTAATGTTGTTATAAATGTTTGGTATTAAAGTAGGTACAAGTAAATGATTAAAACATGAATCCAACTCTGGCCTCTTATTATCTTATACTTGAGACGAAATTCGGGTGCCAATTAGCCGGATTTAACATTATGGCAATTAGAAAATAGTTTTTTAAACTGAAATAAAAATTATCTTTGTTTTTATTTACTTATATTTAATATTAACTATTTTTTTAAATAATAAACGACACCCGTACCGGGCTTGTACCCTACACAAGTCCTCTGTCGCGGGTGACTTTACAAACATACAAGTCACTAACACAAAGTATGCCCAGACTCGGAACAACAATGTGTATATCACACAAAGCGGTGTCCCGTGTAGGAATCGAACGCGTAGCAGTAACACACTCAAACCGCGCCACAGAGGCATTACTTACATAAATTTAATTTAATATTATAGCAAAAATACCGTGATTTACTGTATATGGCGCAGCGGATGCTTAAATCTCTTAACGGTTTGAGTTGGAATTTGGCACACAGAATATTTACTATGGCGTAGATAACTAAGGTTATTTGAAAATTTACCCCCAAGAGGGTAAAACGGAAATTTAAATTTTAATTAAACTTGAAAATAAAAAGTAAGGACACAATTATATAATAATGACAGATGATGGTATGGTTGACGGAAAGAGAGGTCTCATACGAACACCCATGCGATGGATGGACCAAATAAAATCGCTTACGGCATGCTAATTGGGTGATGACTACAACAACAATAAATTATTTTAAACTATACAGGAAATAGTATTTGCAAAAATATTTTGAAAAACAATGTGTCTCTATAATTTTACGCTATCATGAATTTATAAACATCAAAACAAACATTGAAACTACATGATTCGACCATACAAAAGAATGACGTCATTGTTTTGTATTTAATTTAAATTAGTAAGGGACGCATCGTTTCGACATTTCTTAAAAATATACTGATATGAATTGACAGTCATCTGATATGTATTGTGGATGCCATGAGACTGCAGCAGACAGAATATCCTGGGGTAACGTAAGACCCTTCAGACTAGACAGTAATGAGTACTTTAGAATAGAGTAGTTAATATTATATAGGTACAGTCAGCTACATAAGTCGCTTAATAAAAGCCATATTACAAATCATTACAGCTTCAAAAGTAATGGAGCAAACCGAGGACTTTTCTTGCAATTCTAGTGATTATTATGTTCTAAATTGAAGTTTCGTAACCATGCAGAAGAGGGTATCTGTGCTGAGTCGGTTTGAATATTCGCAAATGTTAAGCGACTTATGTAGCTGACTGTACGTAACTACGTGCTAAAATCATCGAGATACTACCTATATAATAATGTTGGTAAGGTTGACTGAAAAAGAACCCGCGGACGGATACCTATGCGATGGATGGCCCAAATAAAATCCCTTATATGATAATTGTAGATGCCATGAGAACTGCAGCAGACAGAATATCCTGGCGTAACGTAAGACCCTTCAGACTAGACATGATCTTAGCTGAGTGAAGAATACTACCTAAGAAGAAGTCCGCGATGCACGGAAATGAACCTTTACGTAGTACATTTAATACCTCAATGGCTAAAATGGGTAAATGTTGAAATGCAAGCTACCATGGATAAAATATGTATACCTAAATATTATTCCTGTCGAAATATTACTATGAGCCATGATTACGTCAGTCGGATGTTCGTTTGAGCGAAAATCTGAAATCATAGTATTGTGAATTTGTGATTCATGAGCAAAAAACCAATACATACTTGGCTGTGAATATATTGTACGATAAATGTTCTTTTCTTTATTTATTTTTAGTCATGTTCTCATGTGATTTACATTCTGCCTCTTTTGCCTTGAGTGCAATAGACTTTTGTTTGAGTAACCGTAGATTTTTTTCTTTTAGTTTTCAAATGATATTTTTTATCGAAGAATAAAATGGCAGCCATGGAGATATGTCAGTGATTTTAGTTTTTAGGTCAAGTTTACTGTGTCAAGGTTTTTATATTTTTTTTTGGTGCATATAACATGAAAGAGTTAATACAAGTTAATATTCTATTTATAAGCATAAATTATAATGACCTAATTTAAAAATACGCTGATTTACTTTCTAGTTTTAAAATTGGAAACACGCTTTAGGCCCAGGCCGCACTGTGTTTTACTCCCGCGTGTAGTTAATAGCGAAACCGCAGACGAATAATAGCGAAACGCTTGCGCACCATACATAAGATTGTCGTTGTTGCGCTCTCCAGACGCAAGCGTATTTGAAATCGATCCCAAAGTTACAAGAATACAAAAATGGCCGTTTTAATCGAAACTTAACTGCAACTGAACTGCAACTGCACTGCTTTAAATACGTGAATTGACCCCCAGGTCTTGTTTTATAATACGCGACAGAGTCCTAGCGGGAATCTTCATTTCTCGCGATAAGATGTTTTGCTTCCTACTGGGATTTCGACGAATTCTGGCTTTAACAGCCTTTATAGTTCTAATAGCATGCAGCCGCCCCGATAGTACGATATACGAACATACGGCTGATATCAAGCTTTTGAAGTGTTTGGAAAATGACCGACGCGCGACGGCTCCATACCCACTTTTTGCTAGGCGATCACCGCAATCCTATTTTCTTTAACACCCCAATCCATATTGTAATTTGATAATGAACACGAAAAAAATTGTGAAATGGCGCGAAATCGAAAGAACTTTTAAAAATAATAAACGCGTTCCAAATTATTAAAAAAAAAGAAAACTTTATGTAACAGTATTGATGGCCGGACTAGTTATAATCTAAAAGTTTATATTACAAAATATAAACTTTATGTCGTAGCACTCGTAGAGTACTTTCGGCGCGTGGTAAATAACTCGTATCGTAGAACGTGTTGACGCGCTACGCCAATGACGTCCTTTTAACGTGCTTTGGTTATCAAATTATACGCAAACCTACTCTTTCACGCTTCATAACTCTCCAATGTGAAGCGTGAAAATCTGTTAGATAGAATGATAGCGTTTTTGCAGCTTACGCGTACGAAGTCGGTAGACGACAACCATTTATATATGCAAATAAATTTTCATAACGCAATTATGAATGTTCTCGTTATTTTAATTTATACATAGAATAATTTGTTTCATTTTTTGGCAGAGCCTCGTATTTATAAGCCTTGGGCGTTCTTGACTAATAGACGAGGATGTAATTACGAAACCATCAGCGTGGTCGAATTTCTTATAATTTTTGTGGTTAATACTAAAGTAATGGCATTGTATCTTACTAATAGTTAGAATCACACTAATATTATAAAAGCGAAAGTTTGTGAGTGTGTGAGTGTGTATGTTTGTTACTTGAGTGAGTGTGTATGTTTGTTACTGTTCATGTCTAAACGGTTGGAGCGATTTTAATAAAATTTGGTATGGAGTTAGCTGACACCCTGGATTAACATTAACACATAGGCTATAAAACGCGAGTAATACCGCGGGGCATAGCTAGTATAATTATAATGTTTAGTCAAGCCGCCATTTGTTATTCTGTTTTTTCCGTCTCGTGCATCCATATTAAAACACCGAACTGCGAAGGCAATTATTCTAGTATCTTTATAGTTTATACTATCCAAGGTTAGTTTACTTTGTGATAAATGTGTACATAAATATCCCAATACTAAAGATAAATATTTTTTGATTTATAGACAACATTTTGGTATATGAAATAATGGTATAATTAAATAACCCAAAACCTTGTTTGACTAAAATGTTATTGGATGTGTTATTATTTTTTTTGGAGATGATATTTAGTTAAGAAGAAGTATATCTTCTTCCGCCCTCATACAGAATTTTAACTGTTGCATGTTTTTTCTCTAATTTTAGGATTCTGAACCTCACAAGGCATAACCCCTAAAGGATCGTGTTTCTGGCTATCCAAATTCAAACTTCAATCCACTAAATTGGGTTGACATTTGTTACACGTGTACATTTTTGTAACCCCAATACGGACGCATAATGTAAATAAATTAATTTTCAGTTAAGGGGTACAATTTAGGTAGCAAAGTGGTAAATAGAAAAACAGTTGAGAAAAACAATGTGGGCTCGACTCCATAACAAATCGCAAAGACGTGGACAGTGAAAATTGTGTCTGTTATAAGTTTGAGATGTAATTCTGTCAGCGTTGGTTTATATTTAGAACTCATTAAGTATAGACAAGGATATTTGAAACCTCTGCCAAAGACGAAGAAGTATCTTGTTAGCAATCTTATTTGAGAGCATATAAGTCTCGAAGCTGTAAAACGATCTATACTCGACATCGTAATTTGCCAGAGTTGTACGACGTTTATTTGGATTTTCATTTGAGACTAATTCGATTTTTAACCGACGAGAAGAAGATTTTTTGAGGACTTTGCTAACATTTTAGGGCAGCTATGACTTTTTCAGCAACATTGTTGAATTGGGTTTGTACCTATAGGTCCATAATATGGAACACAATCATTTCTCGGAAGTAAATAGTTCTAAACACAATTAGGGGACGTCATCTATCTCATTTACTCACTGGCACTACAATTCGACGAGACAATCGTGCAAACGCTGTTCTCGTAGTGGGATTAAAAATTAAAAACCTGTATCACATCTGCGTTCTCGGTGCATATCATGACAGCGGATGTTCAGTGTTCGACAGTTGGATTTGTGTTGATTATAAATTTTTTTTTTTTGCAATATCTCCTATATTGTAAGAGCTATAAGAGGTTAAAGGATTTTTTTCATTTACATATTGTTGTGAAGTTTTAATACGAGTTATTACAGTATTCCATATTTGGGGTTATTCCTTAATTGGCGACTTTTAAGTGTTTTGGTTTTTATAAAGAACAGTACCTTCAAATAAAAAAAAACGGGTTCCACTCAGGGAGTGCCGGCAGAAGTGATAATTTGAACATTAACGTTGTGCATTTTTGAATATTTTGGAATGGTTAGGGATTTTTTTATCACTTTATAAGTACTGTCATTTATGTGGTTAAATACTATTGCGCTATCGTATACAAAAAAAAATGTCAATTTAAAAAAGGACAGTGACAACGACATGGCAATTAAAAAGTTTATTTCTCAGAAAAAAACATACTGATGAAATTTGCATAATATATATTTTTTTATCTTACTGACTTAATAATAAAAAAAAATGCAATAATACTCGTAAATCAAAAATAAAAAAACCAAAATCAAAAATTCAAATAACAAAGGGAAATAAATAATCGTTACTTGGACTCGAACTGGGTCTTCTGGTTTCTGGACCACCCTATTTCCCACCTGAGCTATATTGACATTGTAGATGGTGGCGAAATTTACCTTCGTATTCTAATGATATTGTAGCAGTTTTTCGTTAGTCTCCCTCCGTCTTACGAATTTTCGATCAGGGTCGCGAGATCTACGAATTTTCGATCGGGTCACGTGATCTACGAACCTTCGAACAGGGTCACGTGATCCTGACGCGAGTTTAAATTTTTTGACCCATACCGAGTTTAAAAAGTGCACACTGCAGCTACAGAAGCTTTTACTTCAATATAGAAAATAAAAACCTGTCACAATGTTACACGCAAATGTATGACTTGTAATTATCATGTACCAATATTTTTTATTTTGGAATATTTATTTTTTATTCATCCAAAACAAAACAATATTTCATATTTGGTTACTTTCCTTTATATAAAGACCTTCGCCCCTTATATATTGATTTTTAGTTGCCTTGTACTTATTTTAGAAGTCGGTAATATTTTTTTGTAAAAATGTTTTTTATTTCTCACTTTTTAGTGGGTTGATTTGTAATTCACCTAAGTTACAATAGGCTTATGTCAACTGCTGAAATCCTTTTACAAAATATTGCTTACCCCGATGCAGGGCCGTTAATTGTTGACGAGTTCACTATCAGCTCTATTACATTTTGTAATAGTAGTATAACGAGAATAAAGTGCTACTCAATACCATATTAAAGTAATTGAATAGGTCTGCTCGTAATTTGTGGTCTTCATCATCAGTTCCACTTCACCAATTGGTATTTATTAAGAGTAAATGCACATATCACTATGAAATATACCTAAATCACTGTAGGTGTGCCTTCAACATTTTAAGATTTCCTTCGATTTCTCCAGGATCCCATCATCAGATCGTGATCTGACGACAATGGGATCAACTTAGAAGTATACCCTTTCAAACACAAAAACAATTTTTTAAATCGGTCCAGCCGTCTTTGCGTAATCAGTGAACAAACATAAAAAAAAAACATACAGACGAATTGAGAACCTCCTCCTTTTTTAAGTCGGTTGAGGATTTAACTACATAAATTACCTATATTTCAAACAAATTTATATATCGTTTTATAAAAAGTTTCTGATTTTATGTGGACTATACAATTTAGTGTAGTTATTCCCTACAATAGTGCAAATGCTGTAATTTTAATTAATTTTGTACTATCTGTGCCGCCAACTTCGTATGCGTCAATTTTCCCCGTTTTTGCAACATTTTTCATTGCTGCTCCGCTCCTATTGGTTGTAGCGTGATATTAAATAGCCTTATAGCCTTTCTCGATAAATGGACTACCCGACAGAAAAATAATTCTTCAATTCGGACCAATAGTTCCTGAGATTACCGCGTTCAAACAAACAAACTCTTCAGCTTTAAGCAAGCTAATATTAGTATAGATTTGTTACTAAGGCCTAATTTCTAGTTATGGGTTTGAAAATAACCTGCTCTACGAGTAATTACGGGTCTAAACATACTAACTAATAGTGAGCTCTTCAAGCACAATACACCGTAAATATTTTGTGTTTAAACTTTTGTAGGTACATTAAAACCTTTCGATCAGAAAGACAGTCTCGACTACCTTTATGACTGTTAGAATCTATACGATACAAAATAATAAAACGAGACCATAAACCTAGATACAGTTCACGGGGTGAGGGTCAAGCTCATTGCCGTTTATCGCAGGGATTTGCAGTTCCGACCCATTAATTCCAATTATATTTGTACTGTCTTGTGAAAAGTTTACTAAGGGGGTTGGGCATCTATCTATATTAATATTACAAAGAGGAAAGATTTGGTTGTTTGTTTGCATTGAATAGGCTTTGAAACTACTGGACCGATTTGAAAAATTCTTTCACCATTAGAAAGCTACTTTATCGGGAAGTAATATAGGCTATATTTTGTTGTCAAAAAAATTAGAGATCCCTATGAAAATTGCAATAATGTAACTCATAGTATAAAAATCTACAATATGACACCCGTGCGAAGCCGGGGCAGGCAGTTAGTATTATATAAAATTCTTTGTCCTGACTGACTGATTAACTGACTGATGGATTAACATACAGCCTAAACCGCTGTTTGTAGAGATGTGATATTTCGAGGACATACGGGTATCTAACTATCTAATACCTTTAAACGAACAATTCTTGTGTATAGGTACTTATGTATACAATCTGAATCTCTGCAACGGCTCCAACGATTTTCATGAAATATAATATGCAGGTTCCGGGGGCGATGCATCGATCTAGCTAGATTTCATTATTAAAAAACGTCAGATAAAAAGATAATGAACGAAGCTCGGTCATCCAGGTACTTTCATATAATGTAGGTATCCGATAAGTAGAGATTTTTGGAAATTCATCGACTGAGGGGATAATTCTAGTAGTTTAGTTTGTGTGAAACTCCGTCAGTTTTAAATTTAGATTTGTGAAATTTCGTATTTGGCTTTTTAGTTTAACATAATGAAATACGGATTTAGCGTTTTCGCCAAAATCACCTCCTAAGGGGGTAAAATAGGGGTTGCAAGTTTATATGTAACTTAGTCCGTTTTAAAGTTAAATCTGTGAAAATTTGGCATTGCGGTAAAGAAACACGTCTTTTAGTCTTTGAAAGCGAATCAACCCTTAACGGGGTAAAATCATCCACGCTGGCGAAGCCGTGAGTGATCTAGAAGTAGCGCCAAATCTGTTGCTAAGCGCAACTTGAACTGAAAAAATTCGTCCATTTTTCGTTGAAGTCCGAGGATTCATTTTAAGAAATATTGGAAAAACCGCAAAAAAATCATATTTTCGAACTCAAACTTAACGGGGCCAAAGCCGCGGGAAGAAGTTAATTCAAACTAAATAAAAATGTGAAAATAATTCTGTCTGTCTATTACATTTCCGCGCTTAAACCACTGAACCGATTGAAATAAAATTTGGTATGGAGATAGCTTAAGTTTCGGAAAAGGACATGAGTTAGTTTTTATTGCGATAACAAACATCCACGTGATAAATTTGGTAACATAACTGAAGATGAGCACGATCATCTTAAAAAAGTGGAAATTTAATTATGATTATGTGTTCAAGCTGTCGAATCGAATTTAACAACGCAAATCGGTTAATCGACTTAATACCGAACCATTGAAGAATGATATAGATACACCAAAGATTTTGTTTAAATAGTTACTTATTTAACCCCTTAGGTTATAGAACTGGAGTTTCGGAACTGGTTCCGATCGAGGCTTTTTATTTACTAGTTCTGATTGACTGAAGGTAACTGAGGTAGAGACACAGACAGGTCTTTAATAAATTAAAACAGGTATATAATCCTACTAATATGATGGACTACTGATATACGGATAGTTTTTCTTAATGAATCCAAATAGTTCGTGTAACATGGTTGCTGTTCGCCATGCTTGAACTTAAACTTTTTTTCTTTTTTTTTATACAATATAAAGATAAATAACAATGTGGGATTGGGGATTGGGTCCCACATTACTAGCAACCCTGTTAACCCTTCCATCTAAGCTAAATAGCTTGTGTTAGAAGTGGGTTCACGTCGGTAGTATATTGGGTAGGATTCGAACACGTCGCGTGTTCACGGTTCAAGTTCGATGTCTTAACCATTAGGCTCAATTAGGCTACTGCCGCTTGACACGCTTCCGCATGTCTCAATAAAACAAATACATACTTACCCCGTTAGATATTAGAAATAAATGATACAAATATAAAATAAAGTTGAATCTTTCTTTCTGTTCTAAATTTTAGTCTTACCAAGTAACAAAATATTATTATACGGTTACTATAAATCAGTAATTAGCTAGTACTAAACAGGAAAAATAATAAATGAAATAAAAAGTCATTATTATAAAGGTTTTAAAGTAAATAAAAAGCCTTGGTCGGAACCTGTTCCATAACTGTGGTTCTATAGACGGCCGTAGGGGATATAACACTTTAATGACATACACCAATTACTAAAGTGGATCTTCGCCATTTTAGCTTTTTTCATAAAAATATAGGTAGTTTCAAAAGCATTATGTCCCTACAAAAATTGTAGGCGTAATAACAATATTTTGTAAATACCAACTCTAAATGATTGCCTGGCTCGTGCCGAACAGAAGCCATTGTGTCAGAAACGATTTATTTTGAACATTACTCGTGATTTCTAGAAAAAGCTTAAAGAAAACGTTATAATGTTTAACACAGTTATATTTAAGCGCTGATCATTTGCAGATCTTATTCTGCCGTAACTTGGATTGCTTTTACAAGTTTTATTGCGAGCAAACGACATACTTTGCAATGTTTCTGTATTCTGGCTTCGGTTGTTACAGCTTTAACAATATCTAAAAGTATTTCTTGTCCTCGAGACAAAAGTAGTGGTCTATGAGCTATGAGTTTGAATTGGTTTATCGGACTGACCGTTTAATTATGTGTATCTGTTTTTAGCTCCCAATGTCAGAATATTGGGATTCTTGTTCATTCGTTACAAAAACCTTACTTATAATTATATTTATTTCTGATACAGTTTATACAGGCACGATAAAACAGGCGGGGAGGAGTTTAAACGAGCTAATGTTTTGCACAAAACCTGATTATCTTTTAAACAATTGTACGAATTGACTTTAAATATAGCTTCATATGGTTAAACATTTAGGCGTAAATTAAAATAATTAACAAACAGTGATTCAAGAAAAACAAATAAAGTTCGACTTACTGTATGTAATGCTAATAATTCAAAGCAATCTATTCGTTTGACCGCTAATATGAGATTGACTCACAGACACTTATTAAACTTACAACACGCCTCTGTTTTCATCGGGGGGTTAAGATGGAAAATAACAAGCATTCCACTTTTACAATATCATATGGACTTATTATTTTTGTTGCAGGAAGAGAAAGACCAGTTGTTGACTACAAATTGCTGGATCACACAGATCTGGACGGACTACCACTTGCGATGGAACACCAGCGACTTTGACGGCATTGGCGTCATCAGGATACCATACGAGAGGGTCTGGCGACCCGATATTATTCTTTATAATAAGTAAGTAAAAAGATATTAATCCAACTGACATTGCTTTGTGTAGAGGTGAAACACGTGTTGAAGCTTCACTTCGTGAAAGCAAAATATTGCAAGTCCAGGGTATTGTTGATGGATCCTTTGTTGTATTAAGGGCATTTCCTTATCGTGGGTTCTCACCATAAAATCAATTTAAGATAGATTACCGCCATGTGATTCCTGATTCAATCAGTTATCCTGAGAATGTCATTGCTTTGTTCTGATTGGAAAATACAATGTAGAAGTGTATTGTTTCTTCATACTCGTATTTATCCGAGATACTCCATTTTTTAATGGATGTTACCATTAACCCATAATACGGTTTTTATCTGAGAGCAAGACGTTCGATCAATTACAGTAAAGCCTTCGATGTATAACCGCTGTTTTCTAAATCGAAGCCTGTTTGGGTCCCGTAAGTGACATTAAGCCTAATCTCGCTTGTCACACGAAGATCCTTATGGATGTTTAATATCGTTAGCTATACTTCACTTATGTTCGTACTTTATGAGCTAATAGTTAAGTATCACCATTTTTAGTGGTTTATATTATAGACGAAACTTGAAAGTCCTCATGGTTATTATAGCAAGGCTTTCAAATAGCTTGATTGTGTTTTGTTAAAAAAAAAACTGCCACACGTGAGTTGGATTAGCAAACAGAGGGGGTTCGTATCGTACAACATTTTTTAGTTTATGTTTTCTGATTTTTCTCCTTTATTTGTGTTATGAGACAGTGCTACTTGTAACATTTTATGATTGTAGGTCAACTCCTATATGTAAGTTTATGTCTTTGGTAGCCATAAACATATATAGGAGTAAACCAGAGACATTTTTTTAAATCGATGATATGCTTTATCGATTTTTCCACTAACTTTACAATCTCTCGTCCTTTGAACACGGTTCCTTTTTTATAAAAAGTTATACTTATTATGAGTAGCTGATTTGACTCGATAGATAGCATCTCAATTATTGTGTTTTTGATCTCAATCCCTTTGTTTAATTCATGAACGTACCATTGAATTCTATAAGACGTGTTTGTTCCACGGTAGTGTTTGTTCATACAACAATAAACGGGTATTTAATTACGGAATTAGGGTATTTTGTATTTATACAACATGTTAAATAACTCAGTACACTTGAGGTAAACCCTGTGGCAATTTTTGTCGATAATTAAAAACAAACATTACGACTCTATGCTGCTTGTATTTGCTAGATTGTATTGTCCTAGTATGTGTATATTTTAATAATATATCTACAACAAATATATATTTTTATAATATGAAAAAAATAACTCTCTTCAAAATATTGAAGTTAGGGTTTTAAGCTTGGAATTTCTTTGATGGGTGAAATTCGCATATAGCTCATACGACAAAGAACCAAAGCTACTAACATGCTCGCAGGTTAAGCTCACCGAAGTAGCAATGGACGGGGTTTGCTAAAGTTTGGCTAGGGCATGGCAACCCCTAGGCAGATAAATCGGAAATTTAAAGAAAACCGCTGGGTTGGACTGTTCAAACGGATCGGGTGTCGTGGAGTAAATTAAAGAGGCCTATCCAGCAGTAGACTGATGGTGACTGATGATGGGGGTTTTGAGAAGTCCCTTTTGTACCAAAAGGGACTTCTCTTCTTTTTTGACCAAAAATCAATGCGACCAGCGCCGGCTCTAACTTCGTATCAGGATAGAGTGAAACAGCATTTCAGCGCACTTTGATTGGCATCACAAAATGCTTTTTAAAAGGCATACTTTATTTTCTACTACATCGTTTTTCGCATTTGACTTTTTGGTATCCCTTGCCGCCTGGCGCCTTGGCCGACCGCTCCACTCGATCTCCCCTAGGTCCTTCAATCTGAAAATAACTATATTTTTAAAATTAATAATTAAATTGTGTAGTATTTATGTTTCATTGGATACTGAGAGTCTAGTTGTAATTAATGCATTATTCGATTGACATATTTATAGTTTTACGACCGTTTTCAAATACCTATTTTTTTTTATTTGACTACTACTCTATACAAAATATACTAGTAGCCAAATCCATCATTAAATAGGATATTGAAAACCGTTAGTGAACATGTTTTTGCTATAGATTTTTAACTAAATACATTGAAGACGTTGTAAATATTTTGTGTTGAAAAGCTTTAGGAAATATAATCAAACTTCTTAAGGAAAAAGAATAAGAAAGATGAGAATTATGGATCATTAAGTATCTCAAAGGTAACACCCGAGTGCACAATCTACAGCACAGTTTTAAATAAATGACTCTTATTTGTAAAAGTAATGGTTCGTTTGCGTTTTGCCTTGTGTGGTTGTACCTACGTTAAACTGCAGACATTTTTTTGGTTATTTATTATGATTATTCATTCCAGTTCTTTCTCCAAATTAAAAGTCAGTACCTTTTATAATTAGAGTAATTAAATTTATTTTTGATGACCGCCGGCAAAATTTTATAAATGTCACAAAAAATTATTTCAAATGGAAATACAACATTATTTGTTGACAGTTTTTCCCTTTTTTGATAGACAGTTCTGGTTAAAATTGGATTGTTTGCTTCTTTCTTGGAACTTTTAAATAAAGATACATTTAATTTACAAAAGAAAAACATCAAAGATTTCGTACCTAATTAGGTTCCTGTAAAGAACATTGAATTCTATTTTCGACGAAATTAACTTAGATTTAGAAAAAAAACTCAGTTGTTAAACACCCTCTCAGTATTCGTCAGCTTGTATTGAAAGAGACTGTAAATGGCACGTTTATTTTGGTCGTTTCCATAGTTAAACACTACAGGCAACGTTAAGGGAGTTATTTTACAGACGCGTAAAGCTAGGCGTTTATTTTAAACACTTTTCACGTTTTAGTAGATGAATGCATTGCAACAGTAATATTTTTGCTCAAACCCGCAGATGTGCCAGTTTATGTGAACAGGTTTCTAATGTGATACGTGGTTTGATTAAATAACGTTGAAACCAAACACCTAGAGTAGCTACAGAAGGCTTCGTACGTTCATGTTGTTCTGAAGATGTATCCTGTGATTGATATTCATAGATATCTAACGGATTATATCTTCTGTTACTTGCCAGTAAAAATAAATATTCACTTTCTTGTTAACTTTTGTCACGTCAAATTATGACAAAGTGTTTATGGTTCTGGAAATTCATTAAAATTATCTTGTATGTTACCACACTTTATGACAATTATACATTTTATTCTATTCTATCTATAGATATCTATTGCATTTATATGCTCTGTGGTGTTTTCTATCTATAGATGTATTCTATCTATAGATATCTATTGCATTTATACGCTCTGTGGTGATAACTTTGTGTGCATTACTCGAGCGCGTTGTATCCATGCTTGTGCCATGTGGTACCACCCCATCTCTTCCCGTGGGTGTCGTCAAGGCCACTAAGGGATTTTCCAAAGGACGAGCAACATCGTCAGTATCTGCGTATATTAAAGCCTTACTGCGATCGCCAATCGGCTCGCAAAGTGTAGTGATTATGGCAATTACTTATAATAAGTAGGTTCTACGTTGGAGATCTGTGCCCAGCATTGGGATATCATATGGGTTGATATGTAGTTGTATGTTGGTTTTTCTTTTGGACTCGCAGTGTCGTATAATGGAGGTGAGCGACAATATAAAGGAGTGTAAATAAAATATACACTTAGAAAATTGCGTATTTGTACTCTCAGAATGAGCGATAGCTGTTTCAATGTCACATTTTCCTTTTGAACGTTCCTCTCTGTACTCAGGTTTCTAAGCAACCTAAACTGTGACGGGGTATGCATAATGGAAATGAGCCGTCACTATAGGAAAATTTGCACTTCTGTTACTTGTCAAATAAACATTAGAGATACTGGATTTAGTGAAATTGAACTGTCTGGGTAATTTATTAGTTATTTCGCGTCAAGAGGTACCTACACCTGAAACATACCCTTCGCCCCCAAACCTCACCCAGATTGTTCCATTAGCCGTTTGATATATTGCTTTACAACACTGCTGTAAATTAGCTACTGTCTAACTGCCCTGTTTTACATTTATAAACTGTGTAGAACAAGTTTAGAACTATGTATACTAAATTATTGGTAGGGTCAAAATCATCATACTTATTAAATAGGTACTTCATTGATTGTGACGAAAATGAATTGCCTATTCGGTGTGATTTCTTCGAAGTAATCCTACGTTGTACTAGCAGTCACCGCTTAGAACAAAAATATGTATTTTTGAAAAAGTTGTCATAGTTTATTTTCAGTAGTATTGTTTTTTATTTAGTGTTTTAGTTTCATGTAGTCAAAAAGAAGTATTATAAATATTGACTACTTATATAACTACATTCATATTAGATATATTTCGAGACTTAATCACGTGAATTACTTAATCGAATTGCATCCATCGGTGCAATTCGATCGAAACGTCGGGTAAATAAAAGGTTCGTACATTTAAATAATTCACGCGACTAAGTCCCGAATTATATCTAACTAGCTGTCCCGCGCAACTTCGTATGCGTAAATTTTCCCCGTTTTTGCAACATTTCACGTCGCTACTCCGCTCCTATTAGTCGTAGCGCAATGTTGTAGCCTATAGCCTTCCTCGATAAATGGGCTATCCAACAAAAAAATATTTTTTCAAATCGGACCAGTAGTTCCTGAGATTAGCGCGTTTAAACAAACAAACAAACAAAGCAAACAAACAAACTCTTCCGCTTTATAATATTAGTATAGATATGTATAAAAACCGCGAAGGTTTAAAAAAAAAAAAATAACTACATTCAATTTGGAAAAACATTGGCTTGAATTAGATGCCGTAACCTATGAGCATCACCACATACGTCCTAAGGTTCATACTGTAAATCAGCGGTATGATATGGTCCGACGCAACGTTCCAGTATGCCTAGTATGCAGATTAGGCTGGACATTAATTCTAATCCATAAAAAATCTAAATGTGCTCATGGGCGGATCCATGATTTCATTTTGGGGGGAGAATAATAGGCAAAATGGCAGCGTCGGATCTAACGTGCTTACGACGAGGGGGGAGGGTGCATTTCATTTCACCTAACATCGGCCAAGTACGAGTCGCACGCACGACGGGTTATGGGGGCACAGGAGGTCAGGGCAGAGAACCGTCTGGCACGTGCCCCCGTGACCCCCTGAATCCCCTACCTAACATACCTACTACTAAGTAGATTTATTTATTTCTTCTCTTTTGTACAACGGGACCTGTATAACATTAGGTCAATCGTATGATTGTTTGCTACCACAGTTTTGTAAATACATAAATATATTAAGTAACAGGAAGTTTAAAAATTAGATTCCAATGATCATTTTAATAAATAATGTCTGTTAATGAATGAGTAGCCTTAATTAAAACGGTTCTCTTAAAATAAACTTTAATTTAATACTAAATGATATCTTCACAGTCAGATTAAATTTATTAGCTGATTGTACAAAAGCGAATTTAATCTACGTACAGAAGTAAAGATCTAAGACCGAGTCCCTACCCTACCACCCCTGGAGCCATTTGCCAACGACCCTTTTTGTAGACAATAAGAACGAGAAATTGAATATCAATTTTAGTGATTTTTTATATTTTAAAATAATATTAATTTAATGAGAGAGTAAGAAATAAAGAGTATCTATAAAAACAAACAATGACAATATAGACTACAAATAGTAAACTTGTTACAAATCGGTGCCCACACTCATTGTCTCCAGAAGTCTGGCCGCGTTTCATCTTTGTATGGCCGGCTTATTCTCTGGTCACCCGAGCTATCCCTTAGCCGCTGGCTCCTGGTAGAGGCAGAAATCCCAGATATTACTAATGTTCGCCCTTGTTCATACTTAGGTAACAAATTGTCTCGCTACAAACAAGCGGTTCATTTGGTTAAATCGATTTAACTATTTGCATTTCGATTTACATTACGAACTATTTTAGAATTCAAAATCGTGTCACTCATTGATATATTGTCATGTTGATCAAATAACACAGTTGGTGTGTGATGTTAATGTTCGTAATTGTGGTCATGATAAATCGAACCAAAACCAACCCACTAAAAAGTGAGAAATAAAAAACTTTTTTACAATAAAATATTACCGACTTCATAAATGTATACAAGGCAACTAAAAGGCAAAAAATAATATCTACCTAGAATAACAAAAACAAATTAACATTTTGAAGTTGGTGCCTTGAAATAGTCGTTTTTGTTTAATTCGGCACCAACTTCAAAATGTTAATTTATTTTTGATTTGTGGTCTTCATCGTCAGTTCTTCTTCACCTTGTGGTGCTTTTTCAGAGTAAATGCACGAATCACTATGTGTCAAATGTACCTAAATCACTGTAGGTGTGCTTAATGTTTGAAGAGTTCCCTTGATTTCTCCAGGATCCCACTTCCAAGTTGATCTTTCAGTGGGACCAATTTGGAAGTATACCCTTTCGAACACAAAAATAATTTTTCAAATCGGTCCAGCCGTCTTTGCGTAATCGGTGAACAAACATACAAAAAAAAAAAGTAGTGTAGTAGTAGTGGCGTCGTGTAATGATATCTTGTCAAGTCGACACTTGATGCAATGACGACGATTGACGGTCACCACCAAGGCAGAGAGGGTTTGTCAAAAAAAGGTATTTGTTTACCTAAAAGTCGTGCTCAAATATATTTCTGTCGCTGCTATTCACCAGCATTATGTGACAGTGACAGCGTGAGACTTGAGAGTTAACGACGGCACGGCGTCTCAAAATTCAGTGACGTTTGAGTATTCGGCCGTTAATTTAAAAAAAAACGTTCTTCGCCTTAAAGATACGAACTCTTCAACATCTTCAGTATTTTTTCCTGTTCTTAAGTTTTCTCATCAGAAGGTATTCCACGAAGTTTACCTCATTAATCATGATCGTTGTGATCGGTTCATAAACGATGTTTACATTTGCATTTCTGCGCAATCATGAATTTCTTCTCTCATGATTTTTCCCTGAGTTGCGATAGGAGGCGTCTTAACATTTTCCCTGTCCTAAAGTAAACAACATTTTGTTCAAGAGTCTTATCGGTGCAGTAAACTGCCGATATGCTCCAACCAAAATTGTCTTTATCAGCAATGTAACTTATCTTAATCAAAAGATAACATAAAAAAATTGTCAAAAAAAATTTGAACTTTATCCTACTCGTACTCTCATTATTTACAGAAAGGTCATTATTATCAAAGTGATTATGTACCTATCTGCGCTATGTCCTGTAGATGCACCTCTCTCCTTTGGCAAAATTGAAAAGTACAGAATCATTTTGTACCAGAGAGAAGTTATTTTAACTATTACGTGCTTTGTACCATGTTTCACTCTTTTAAGAATTGAATTTTACAAAATCCGCTTTTAGTGGTAGCTCCTACGTAACATTAACTATGTGTGTGCCGAATTTCTCAAACCTTTCAGTGATTTTAGATGTGCGTTGATAGATCAGTCAATAAGTGAAAGTTTTCATGTTGGTTGTAGGTTTTCTTGTGGTTAGGTGTTTTAATGTTGGTCAATTCTTAAGATGATACGAAAATGAATATCATCTCAGTATTAACCGTTGTGTGGTGAAATTATGAAGAACGCGAAAGTGTGAAATAATATAATATTAATAGAATATCTTGGGACACCTCACACAACTGATAAACATGTTTAAATATTTCTAAATACATATATTGTATAGATAAATTACACCCAGACACAGAATAAACCATCGTGCTCATCACATAAAGTTTTATCCTGGATAGAGATCGAACCCACGACCTCCAGCTTAGCAGTCAGGGTCATTAACCACTAGACCAAAAAGCCAGTAAAAATTCTCAAAATCGAATATATTTTTTTAAATTGAAATTATTACGAGTACAAATACCAATATGCCATTCAGCTGCTATGTTTTATCCATAAGCGGCGAAGGTATACATGATCTCACTAAATCCTTGGATGTTATTTCTTATCACGGTCCTCTCCCTTTCAAATTGTTTTTGCGTTATACAGTGTTCAAAGTCTTACATTAAAATTAGATTTAGATGACGAGTATGTTCTATAAATATATAGACATTTACCAGAAATATTTATTCAAGAAGTTTGAATAGTATTTTAATGGAAATGTTTTCGCTTTGGTTTGATTACCTTACTTTTTTTTTTATCAATGTTCATAGTAAATCTAAAAACTGTAGCAACTAATCGATTGTAGGTTACAATCTTAATGGAAACCGAGTAGCGAAAGCAAATATTTGTATGAACTGTACTACTTTTATTTGACATATTTCTTACCCTATTGGGTCCATCCTTGTTTGTTTGGGCAATTTGGAAGGCCTGGTTTCATTATATAGTTCTGTAATTACTTTTTTATTTATTTTATACAAAAAAGTGCGTAATATACATACGCAAATAAAAGCTAATGATATGTGACGGATCAATAACACATTTAATTATTATTGTTCCAAGAAGAATATTGTAGGTAATATCCGTTTCAGCGGCGTTAGAGTTAGTACTGCTGCTGCGCAAGAGGTTGTTAGTTTCCTACCCCGGACACCACTGTGTGTGATCCACAAATTATTGCTCCAAGTTTGAGTGTACTTTGTGACCGTAAATTGAATGTTTGTAACTCCAACGCGGAGCTTGGAGTTACAAACATTCTCATTATTCACATTTACTATTTATTTATTTATTTTGTATAACTAACAGTTACACAGTTGTACAAAACACATGAGCACTTACTTCGTTATTCACGAAATATAAATTGTAATAACTAATAAATGGTAATACAATAAATAATATTTTAGTTAAAATTAATAATAGATCATTATAAATTATGTTAATATTTAAAATATTAACATTTGAGCTGTTAATTATTTGACTTAATCTATTGCGAAATTTGTTAGCAGGTGTGGCAAATAAATCTTAGCCTGTAAAAAAAGTATTATGATTTTGACATAAACCGCGCAGAGGTGCACGGACTCCAGCAATTGTTCGACAAGAAGTGACAGCAAAGACAGGACGGCCATACACCTCTCGCCTAATGACGGATCTAGGAACTAGTTTAGTTGATTTGTTATTTCAATGCAATTATATCTATGGTTGCAAACATTAAAAAGGAACATTGCTTCAAGAAAAATGCACCTGGACTTATGGTTCATTAGATGGTAGGTATCAAGTAATTTCTCATAAGTGAGATATCAATAAAAGCACTTGTAGTCCATAGATTTGAGAAATTTACATTATACAGATACCAATAAATCTACATATTTGCTATAGTACAGTTTCCATATTACTACCACATACTACAGCTGTGGTCTAATTAATGATTTCAAAATATGTATTATGTAGTTGATTTGAAATCAGTTGCAGATCTCATCACAAATCCATGTATATACGAAATGCGTTTTTGTTATGGTGTCAATATGCTGATCAAGATGTAATTTGCTATCTAGTAAATATTCCTAGGTCACGAACTACGGAAACTTTTAGTAATACTCAGGTATAATTCATTATTAGATCATTAATTAGAAAATCTATTCAGATCTTCTTGAATCAGCTTACAGTCAATGGATTTTTTTACTATTTTCAATATTTTTAGGTCATCTGCGTAAAGTAAAAAAATTGAGTATCTAAAACAGTCGTTGAAGTTATTTATGAATAAGATAAATAGTAGAGGGCCTAGTACCGAGCCCTAGGGAACGCCAGATGTGATACAGTAATTGATTCAGAGTTTATAACCACTTTTTGAGTTCCATTAGTAATATAGAAAGAAAACCAACGAAGCAGGTTGCCCCGGATTCTATTAAATGCAATTTTGGTCAGAAGCAATTCATGATCCACCTTGTAAAATGCTGGGAAAGTCCCTTCAGATATGCATTTGTTATAGATAATACTGAGAGGAATATAAATACATTCCACCGTTCGTTTTAAAAAATATGAAGGTAAATAGTTTGGCCCCGAACCTTTGGTGCAATCCAAAGATTTTAAAGCTTTCAGAACTTGTTTATAATTGTTAAAAGTTATGCTAGATAGAAGAGAGCAAATTTTTGCGTAGTTATTCGGCGGTGACCATGTAGTTGTGTTAAATGTGGAAGGCTCATAAACTGAGTGAAAGAAATCCATGCACATATTGCAGATCTCAATTGAGTTACTGGACTTGTGATTATTGTACGGCATTGAAGATGGAATACCACTGTGGTCTTCCCGGTTTGAAACATAACTCCACAGATACCCTACTCCAGGAGTTGTAATTAGGTTTATATAAAAATGATAGGATTTTGAAAATTACTAAAATCAAGTTATTGTTACAGCGCAGACCCAAACTACCGTTCGGCGGTCATAAACACGAATGTGATAGTGAAGAACACAGGGGAGGTGACTTGGCTTAGCCATGGCATTTACGTGTCAGTATGTGATATCAACGTTGAACAGTTCCCGTTTGATGTCCAGCTGTGTACCATGAAGTGGGCGTCGTGGACTTACGATGGTTTTCAGGTAAATTGTTTTTTTTTTTCATTTAAAAAATATGAAAGTATATCTACTTATAAGCTAGTTTTTTGCCCTGTAAATTACAAATCGATGAATTATGTAACGTTTTATCAAAATCAATTCAGTAGTTTTGCGTAATTGAGTAACACACATCCATACAACAACGCAACTTTTCGTATTTATAATTTTGGATTCTTTTTAAAATTATTGCATGCACTTATGATTTGGGGTAGGTAAAGTGTATATGGAAAATAAGTCCATTAAGCTATTTATACAATAAGTAATATGTTTTTTTTTTGTATTCGTCATTTCATTACAATCTAGCCTTCAAGACTAATAAATAATTTGATTTTAACTTAATCTGCTATATTGTATACTAAAACTTAATGTGTCCATTGGCACTTTTTAATCACTTTGTTCTTGTGTTCTATTGGGTAGCACTCATTGCACTACGTAACACTCACTCATTAAACTAACTGGAAGGGCTTAGTTCTTTTGAGTCTTCGCACTATGTCCGTGGTGTCGAGGAGCTGAATAACCTCGACATTCACATGTATATAAATAGATATGAATTTGTTTTAAACTTTCGCCATATTTATCGGAACTTATGAGGTTTGTACCTTTAAATAATTCATGCAATTAAGTCCCCGATATCTAAAATGTAACGAATACATTTGTAGATTTAAACAAAATATTCACAGCTTACGTGTTACTCTGTGTGCGTAGTATTTTAATACTCTTTGGTACTCTGTAATGCCAATGTCAGACACAATAGGGTAGATGACTGTCAAGTCAAATAAGTATCTTTTAAAGAAACGTCAAAACGATGCGCCTCGTACTTATTTATATGAAATACAAAACAATGACGTCATTCTTTTGTATGGTCAAATCATGTAGTTTCAATGTTTGTTTTAATGTTTATAAATTCATGACAACGTAAAATTGTAGAGAAAGATTGTTTTCTAGAATATATTTGCAAATGCTGTTTCCTGTATAGTGTAAAATAATTTATTGTTAATGCAGTTATCTACCCAATTACTTGACAGGTTGATGGATTGGGTTTCGTTTTGTAATAGTAAAATAAATCAAAATATACCTGTACATATATATAATGCAGTATGTATTTAGTATCCAATGATGTTATAAAAAACCGGGCAAGAGCATGTCAGACCATGCTCAGTGTAGGGTTCCGGAGCCGTTGCCGAATGAAAAAATCCGATTTGAATAATTACACCAGCAGAAGACCGTATGTTCATGGCGCTTATGTTTGTTTGGTGAGCAACACAGTTTTTCGGTAATAATGTAATGACGCTAGGTATATCTCATTATGTGCGAAATAATTTTAGTTTAAAGTTTTGTTAAGCGCTACCTTTTTGATATATTTCGTATTTTTTAGTCACACGGTTAGAGGTTTTAGATTTTTAGTCAAAAGATAAGGAGGGGGGGGGGATGTACACAATATATGCAACTTTTGGGGCGATTATTTCTAAAACTATTAATTTAATAAAAAAAAAATGTTTTAAAAGACCTGTCGAATGATGTCCCACATATTGAAGTTTGCTCAAAAAAATTTTTTTCTGCTTCTGTTACATGTACTATGGAGTGGCCCCACCCCCCTCCTAAAAATATATATTTTTATTATTTAGCTATCAAACTAAGTAGCGGCTACTACAAGACATCTTTTCACTAAATTTAATCAATATTCATTGTTTAATATTTGAGGAGAAAGGAATCTAGGGTGTTAAATGCTATCAAGAAGCTCTAATCGGGTGAAACGATTTGTACCCACTACCCGTTGCGCGATGTATTCTGTGGCGGCATTGGGTGAAATGACTACGACGCACACTTGACCAATATTGGGGGGCCAAAATTTGATTACGCTCGAACCTAAATCTGGGTCCTTATTCACGATCTCTATTCCGTGTCCGTGGCGCATGCGCAGTGCGCTCAAGAATATCCGCATGCGCATTGATACATTTTAAGCGCAGCTCTCCATTTACCAATATGATAAGATTTTGACAGTTCGCACGGGCTTGTCATGGACGCGGAAAAAAGATCGGGAATAAGGATCATGGCCTCGGGCCGGCACTGGTTGTACCTAATTTAAGAATTTCATGACTTACTGTCCAGTAGCAGTCCCGTGCAACTTCGTCTGCGTAAGCTTCGTCTTCGTCCCCGTTTTTACAACATTTCTCATTGCTGCTCCGCTCCTATTGGTTGTAGCGTGATGTTATATGCCTATAGCCTTCCTCGATAAGTGAGCTATCCAACAGTAAAATAATTTTTCAATTTGGATCAATAGTTCCTGAGAATGCTGCGTTCAAATATACAAACTCTTCAGCTTTATAATATTAGTATAGATTATAGACAACTCCAGGTAAATTAAAAAGGCGAGACATATTCCCTCTCATTATTTAAAACACTTATCGCGCAAACCTACTGAAATCAAGTCATCTTATTTAATTCACTGCACAAAATAGCTTCAAGCACAAAAACCTTATAACAGAATTAGAATCACTCTCCTGCGAAATACGTTTTCACTCCAATACCAATACATGAGAATATTCGGTCGGAAAGGTAGACGAGACGTTTCGTATGAAAATGATACAATTAAGCCTGTGACACCTGAACCGGGAAACGGTTAGTAAATTGGCTAACTCGATATAGCAGCATAGATTACAAACGTTACGTTTAGCTGTGGACTGAGCTCTACCGAATGTCGTTGAAATTAAGCTTATATTTGTTCAGTGGTAAAACTCTTGTCAGTGCATATTAGCAATATGCTTAATGCGATAAGAGAACCTGCAATAATATTACGATTTTTCGCGGAGATATTCGAAAATATGATGGTAGATAGTAAAATGGTTACGGGTGTGAACGGGTACTACTTGGGTTGACTAGTTGGACCTTGTCATTATCATCTTAAAGGTTTATTTTTAATTAATGGTTCATAAATATTTGTATATTGAGTATTTTTCTTACAATAATAGAATCGTATGTTGCCTTCATCCTCTTCTGTAATTTTTGTAAGATGATGCTCCCATCCACACCATAGGAGGCTAATTCATTTAAAACTTGATTAAAAAAAAGTTGCCATGAGTTTTATGTAGAATCATTCTATTCCAAATTTTGTCTGACGTTCATAAGCGTTGCATTTTGTAACCTAAGTGAATAAAATAGGTACTTTTGATTTTTTTATTGTTACACTTACCGGTCCTTGCAACATCGATCTTTGTTTTTATTATATTTGTAAAATAGAATAGAAGAAGATAAAATTCGAGAGACAAACTATAACAAATGCATTGATATAGTTTGTCTCTCGAATTTATGTGAGTGGTGGATATTTATATGAGTGGTGGTTAGACAATAGGCAAAAATTGGCAACAAAATTCTAATTAGAATATTTATGTTAGTAGTTATGATTAGATATTACATAATTACTCTACGTTATTCCAAACCTACACAAATGACCTTTGTAACATAAACATTAACCTGCAAGTCAAAATAATATCATAATGCTGATGACACATCGAATATTTTTACAGTTATAACCAAGAAAATAAAAATTCACGGTAAGGTGGTTATTTTTGTCACCATTTTTATTATTTTTCATAATAATTGTTAATTTATTTGTCTTTATTGTTCTTATTTTTAGATTTTAAGGTAAGCTTTAGTTTCGAAGTTTTTTTTCAAAATAGGTACTTTTACTTTCTTGCCTAAAACAGGTTTCGGCTAGGCAAATACAGATTATTGTACCTTTACTTTCAACAATAAATAATTATTAAGTAAATATATATTTACATCTGATACCAGACGGGCAGACTCTGTACAAAAATAAACAAGTGGCCTTTGAATCAAAACTCATTTGATAACCCTACTCAGACCCATCTAAGCAATAAAAGTGTAGGGTTTCTTTATCCCGTGTGTTTACGCCAAAGTTTTTTAATCATCCACATAGAGACCGTTCTGCAGAAATCGGATATCTAACAAACATGATACTTACCTTGTTATATTATAGAGTTTCTTCTTAGTATCAAGATATTTAACTTTATTTTGTACCACCTTACGCCGGCGGCTCCACCCGCGTTGATGTCGGTTATGGCGATAAAAACTATCCTATGTCCTTCCCCGGGACTTAAACTATCTCCATGCCAAATTTCATCTAAATCGGTTTAGCTGTTTGAGCGTGAAAGTGTAACAGACTGACAGTGTTACTTTTACATTTATAATATTAGTATGGATGGCCCATGACGAGGCTGCTGTATTTCGGTTTGATGTAGCTTATGGGTGTCTGGTTTAGGTTAGTCTGTTAGTCCATAT
Source organism: Herminia tarsipennalis (assembly GCA_945859575.2). Classification (NCBI taxonomy): domain Eukaryota; kingdom Metazoa; phylum Arthropoda; class Insecta; order Lepidoptera; family Erebidae; genus Herminia; species Herminia tarsipennalis. The sequence continues at coordinate 11,386,501 of OX243836.2, read as the reverse complement.
ACTAGGTTAACTATACGTGGGTTGGTGGTGAGTGAACAGTTTCAATGCAGTTTAGTAGTCCATCAAACTTATAAATTGGCCGATACCGTAGTGTAATAAGTATTCTATGCCGATACCAAATCGATGTGGTAGAATACTTCTTCATACTTATGAGCCAGACGAAACTGTTGACTGATACAAAGTCTTATATGAGCCGGGACTCTTAAAGGCACCACGTAGTATAATATTATGTAGGTACAATTGTACATAGTAGATTATGACGACGATGGTGTAAGTATAAACTTCGGGCGCTTCTCGTATAAGTAAAATAAAACTTTCCTATCGGATTGACGTGACTGGAATTTAATAAAATGTGTTTGAAAATATGATTATCTAGAAAAATATAACCTATTCCTAACAGAATTCATTGAAGATTTTATTACAAAAATGCCAAAATTCAACATTTTCACCACTGAAACGTGTTTCGAATAAACAATGAGCTCTAGAAACAAAAGAGGTAATGCGCATCTTCAATTTTAGTAAAAACATGACTTTCGTAATAAATATATTGCTTTTTGTATAACAATAGAAATATCTTCATTACTTGGAATGGTCTTGCTTGCCACGGCATATTACTGTTGTGCACTGAATGCACATTTACAATTGTCGGAATATAGATTCTTTGTATTGCAGTGACTTCCTCTGAAATAAAACAACAGCGTGCTTTTCTACGACAACACTAGCTTAAAATAATTGTTGTAAAAGTGCACGGTAGACGGTCTTGGGAAAAAAATATATTGCTTTTCCATTTTGTAGGAGGGAAATAGTGGTTTTAAAGTATTAACGACGACCTCGCAGCTGAATAATACAATGGCAGATAAATTCAGCATGAATGAACGTTATGATTTCAACTTGCGTAGTGAAACTGATTTATAAGTAATTTTTAAAGCATATATTTTTTTTTTATATCTTTTTATAATAGCTGCCCTGAACCTTAGTATGATTCAATTTCAAAGAATTTAAACCCGGTTCACATTGTACCTAAAAGTTAGGCACCTACTAATAAAAAGGTTTCTGAAAACATTTGACTAATTAACAACGATTATTAAATCACATTTTCGTAAAGCTTTTCGTAACCCTTTAATCATTTTTAATGTCTGTAGAACCCTCGTGAAACCGCTATTCAATGCCATGTCACAAAAAATTAGATTTGCCTTAGTAAAAAATGTAAATTAGATTATTATTAGTCTGTGGAATACGTAATTATTTTTTCAAAAGAGTCATTTTGAATGTCTGCAACATTGAAAACTAACTTTTTTATGTTATGTTTAGTTAGTTTTTATTTACCTATAAGTTTTATTTCAAGTACTTAGAGGAAGTACTAACTTTGATATTACTCTTTTATTATCTCCTAATTATTTAATAAAATGAAAGAAGAATGGCTTATTATGGTCTTTACGACGGTCAAGTTTTACTACTTTCTTGGGCACTTTATTTTCTCTCAACGACTGCAAATATAAACTTAACCTAAGCCGACAAACACTTAACTATTTACCGTGTTTGTTGACTTTCATCACACAATAAGTAACTTTAAAAGAAACCTTATTTAATTAATGGGTCACATTTTTTGAAAATCACACCCCTCCATTCTTCATAGAACAAGTTAGTCTTGCGCCCAAGCCCTTCACAGAAGTAACTATAATATACAGGGTGGTTTAGTACATGTATTAATATGAATCATGGCAAGGTATATAACGATATATTTTCTATACAAATTGTCGAGTGACCGCACACGCAACTATAATACATATTTCTATGACTTCATAAAACTTATATTATTGCTTATATATTTATAGACATATAAAGTGCGGCATAACTAATGCAGCAGTGGAATCATTCCCTGAGTTCTCTGAAGGACAGTCAATTAAATCCAATAATAGTGTACCTACTTGTTGGGTTCATAATTATTAAATCATAAAATCCTTTATTACAAAACACATGCAAACGTTAGTATTGTGACGGGCTCAATGAAACGAAAGCAAAATATATATTATATCATCGTCAAAATTAAAAAAAAAAAGAATCAGGTTGCAAAACAACACTTGTATATATACGTCGGGATATTACATGTACATGTCATGTCAAGTTCGCAAAAAATTGGTAAAGCCGGAGAATAGAACATGGCAATAAAAACTGGGGGCCACTATTTTCAAATTGACAATTTTACAATGTTTCAATGTTTATAAACTTGATATCCCCATATCAAGATTATAAACATTCAAACATTGTAAAATTGGCAATGGTGTATAGTATATTATACATTCAATATACTATACACCATGTTAACGGACTGATGCAAATTATATTATTAAAAAGTTAGAATATGAGATAAAATAAACAGCCTTAGCCTTAGTGGGTTCAACATAATAGGACTATAAGGTCTGTAATAAACAAGGGTAAAAACTATTTGTGCCTAAACATTTGACAAAGTACTAAAGTATTAATTCTTATATCAAATAAATAATATAATGGTATCCGTGTGTGGTAGTTTGTTATAATATATTAAAAGCAAGTAACAACACTTTAATTTATTAAAAAACAACTTTAATCAACTGATGAATCTTATTATTTACACATTTATTGGTTTCCGTTATACAAAATCACAATTTGAATTTTAACGCTAAGGGAACGATATCAATTGACGCGTCCGCACGCGCCTATGTCTCGAGCAAAAGTGATCGTGCCGACCCACGCGCTATGATGACGTTTTATTTGACGTATGACAGCTTGTTCGGTCTGAAGTAGGGGCAGCTGTCAGTGCCTAGCTTCACAGCAGTGTGATTCTCCTAACAATATATTATAGTACGGTAGGTATTTTAATATACATAATATATTTGACGTGTGTGACGGGTTCAATCTCTCTCTAGCCACATCGGATTTCTCTCTTCGATTGACAGAAATACGGATATTACATTATGAGAATGAGAGTATATAAAGTGCATTTGTGTTTGAACGTACTCTTATGCGTAGTTGGCAAGTCTCCACTTAAATTTTAATCTGATGAAAGTGACTAAAATATTACATATATGTACAACTGTTTACTGCTAACTAAATTCAAAACGAGTTTCGCTATCGTTGATCTACAATGAAAAATCATGATTATAAAACTAAAATGTAATGAAAATAGGCACCTGTAAAAAGAAAATATTAAAGGCAATCCTTTGTCGTGATAGAAAATTACGTGACTGGATGGTTATTCTAAGCTATTGAAGCCTTTGTGAATATGGTCTTAAATATGAATCATTGATAGTGATAGTATATTAGGGTGCTATGAAAATGAGCACTGACAAAATATTAGAATTGGAAAGCAATTTTTTGTGATGATATTAAAGACGTGAAAGAATAGGACAGTGCCACCTTTTTTCTCATTGCTTTTCAGCCCTTTTTACGCGGTTTATTTTTTTTATTAGTTATCTTGAATTCTTGAAGTTTACCTTTGTAAAAAGTGCTGGAGGGACCGAAAAAGAGTAACTCTGTACTGTTTTCTTATTCATAAGTAACGGAAACATGAATACATACCCTACAGTTGTTTAAGTATTCGTTATTACAGGCTTCGCTCTCGTTTTGCGTTTGTTCACCTCTTTATAATTCGAGTTTCCTGATTCCCTAAATTCCATATTATCCCATGCCTGGTCTACATGGATGGGATAATATGGGATTATGATGGTCTACATCATAAAAAAAAGAAACGCTTGTGCAAAATTTAAGCTTTCTATACAGGGTGATTTGTAATATGCTAATAACCTCCCGCCCGTGGCTTCTTTACGTATCACTGAATAACTTTGTAATATCAGTTTTGAAAAATATTTAATGTACGAGTATTAATGAGCTACGACCTGTTTTGGGCGTTACCCACCCACCATACCCACTTACGTAGTATTTTACTGGAGTAAAATCGTTGTTTGTTGTGAGGTTTAGGCCCTGAACCTGACAAAGAAACTTCGATTTTACTTCGTGGTCTCTCAGATGTGTAGTAAATGATTGTGTGACAAAAGTAGGTGGGAGGTGGTGAAGAGTAAGTTGTATTTTTTTTTCAAAAATATGTAATGAAGCAATTTGGTGTAATGTAAAAAAACCGAGAGCTGGATGTTATTAGTATGTTATAAATCACTCTGTATACAAGGGTTCGGGTTGGGCGTTGATAATTTATATCTGTCATACTCTGTCATTATCTTCCTAAGTGCGTGATGTCAATAGCCGGGTCCATACCAGATGCACGGGCTCGTGTGGAAGCCTCTGTGTTCTGCTCGTGAACTTGACTTTGCCAAGCAACCTCATTAGTCTGCCCTAAGACAGAGAGGTGAGCCTCGCCAGGGAAGTCGGACCAAAAATAATATGGAAGATTTCAGCTAGGCTTCTGGTAGCCTAGCTAAAACCATCGTTTACATCAAACGAACAACGTTCACTAATGCCTTAGTGAACGCTGTTTCTTGTTACCTTGTCTGCTCGGTCACCTGAGCACGTATCTTAAATTTTAGTAGAAGACGAACTACTTTTATTCATTGTTAGTCATGCAGTCAGAACATCATCATTATTTATTATACATGAGCTTTAAACGCCGGTCGATGAGCAGTCATTGTATCATTAGCCCGAAATATAAAGTTTACTACTTAGATATAAAATATATAGGTAAGTACTTGTATCTACTACCTACATATTATTATCAGTCACTCTGTAACACATAAAATGATATTCACCCAAAAGTTGGCTCACAAAGTTGTTGGTGTCTGTGAATTAGTAACTCGTTTGAAATGTAGAGGTATCCATAGACAATTCTGAAACTTCACACGACGCGAAATTGGCGGCTTACTTCATTTATTATGTATTCATCATTGTTTATTCGCTGTTATTTCAAAAGGAACACGTTTCAAACCCACAATGTGTCATTTGATCTATATGTTAATGAGGATCTTGTATGTTAATCGAAATCACTTTAGAAATGAGCTTTACCCATTTACAGAATGATTTTTAATTTACTATTAACTTTCCGCTCTTGGCTTTTATAAATTACACCAAATACTTACAAAAAAAAAATGAATTGAAATGAACTTACGTAATTTTTGAAAAGAAAATTCAAATTAATCCTTCACCTACCACCTACTTTTGTTACCCAACCATTTACCACACATCTGAGAGACTCCGGAGTAATATCGATGTTTCTTTGTTATGTTGAGGGCCTACACCTCACAATAAACAATTATTTTACTCCAGTAAAATAGTCTGTAGATGATTTACGGCCGGTGTCAATAATTAAACTATCGACGGATTTGGCTACTACAGCTATATATTTGACATAAGCTACATACAAAATATGTCAAAATTCTACCTCTAGTATCCAAATCCATCGATAGTTAGGTTATTGAGACCGGCCGTAAATGATTCAGGATTAAGGGTTAATTTATTATATATTTTCCAAAATTACTAAACTTCAACATTCTAGATTAATCAAAAAGTTAATACTTAAAATTTGGACACTTACCTACCTTATTAGCCACGAATAACCAAAAATAAAAACAACAAGGAAAAACAATGACCATTTTTTCGAAAACACATCAGATTTTGTCATAATACTTAAGAAATAAATATCGGGAAAACAGTCACGCAAATGCATTTGCGTGACTGTTATCCCGACCGGCCTAGCCGACTGTTTTCGAAGCCGGTGTCATGATTATTGTTAGGGCATAGAAGTTAACCATTTCCCTTAATATTTTTATTTTGTTAACGTTACATTTTTTAAGTATAACATTGAATGCTACTAATAGGTAATAAGTATTGGATAGGTATTGAAATCCATTTTATTTTTTTCATGGTAAACATGGTGACTTCATTTTAAACTACACTGCAAAAAGCATTTAACTAAAAGTACCTAGTATGTTAAAATATCGTAAGGACAGCATGGCATTATTCTATTTGTCTTTTCAAATGAAAATATGTGCAAATTATTCGTAACTATCCCACTATTATGACGGAGAAAAGTAAAGGTCTGTCTGGCCACATATACCACCCTAAAAAAATAAGAAAGAATGTCATTGTACTTAAAATGAAAGCCCGAGGCACGTTTAGGCGTCCTTTTACACACAATGGAACAGTTGCCAGCGTACAACAACATTTTTCATTAGGTATTCACGATTTAAAAAAGTTCACATACTACATACGCAGTAATAAGTTATGTTTTTATTTCTCGTATGCCAGTACCATTATAGTCCATTATCCTTAATAGCCGAAAAGAGATGTTTATAATACGCTTTTAAAGTTATAATTCACGATACCGCAATACCACGTCATTATATCCCAGATTGCTTTTAAATAAAATTACTTTGCAATATAAATATGTATAGTACTTTTGAAGCACCTGAAAAAGGTACTAAGTACTCTCATAACAACAATACATTTTATACACATGAATAAATAAATTTGAATACGTTTTCTGAGGTCTAAAAATCCATTGACGTTCAATAGATTTTTAAGATTTCAAAATAAAAAGTATACCTATAGTTACGACTTTTTGCGTATTTTATTTATAGTCAGACCGCTGGTTGTAGGGTCTCTTAAACTTTCAAAGACATATTAATCGACTTTTTTATTTCTTTTTATTTAAAAAAGACGACTCCCGCAGTAGGGTCAAGCCTTGTGTCGCGGGGGACTTTACAAACATACAATTCACGGACTCAAAGTACACCCAGACTCAATACACTCAGACAACAAATTTGTGGATCACACAAAGTGGTGTTCCGTGTGGGAATCGAACCCACGACCTCTTGCGTAGCAATCGGGTACACTCCCACCGCGCCACAGAGGCAGTCAAGACTAAGAAATATGTTTAAATATTTCAATAACTTTCAACACCTCAATGTAGCTGTTTTTTGCTTTACGTGATGTGCTTAGGTAGGTATATCATTAAATTCTAAACGAACAAGTGTGTAGGTATATCAAAAAATACTTTTTCACTAACTATACCATACCTACTCGTGTTCGCTGGTTTTTGCTAGGTAACATAGATAACTTTTAATGGTCTCAATATTATAAAAGATCCGGCTATCACAACCAATTTGGAATTTCCCGGAAATGTGTTTTCAGTGTCTCTCTATGGGTTTTTCTACATAGAGTTCTATAGTGACTACAGTTACACGTTTCATAAACGGCTTTATGGTCCACAAACCTTCGCCGGTATCTAGTGAATGTTTCCTGGGTGACATAATATATGTGACTACTTCGCATATTTTAATTTAAAGGGCAAAGGTAAAATCGTCAAGAATTTTATTTGACATACCAACGGTTTTTATGAACGCACTAGAATATGCAATGTTATGAGAATGTCTACGATTTCTTTGATTGTTTTTGTTTTATGCAACTACTATTGCCAAAAATTTATAATATAGGTTATTTATATATATGTTAAAACATCTGACCTTTTATTGTATCCTAATGTAGCAAACAAGACATTAAAATAAAAAGTACGTTGACATTTTGTGAGAAACAGATCGTGGAACAAAAATCAACATCACCAACGAAATTAGAAATTGTGTAAAAGCAAGTAGGTTGTACATAAATTAAAAATATTATATTGTTTTATTTAGGTGCGTTTTAATTTAATAACACTTATGGGGCGTCTAAACGGGGCATTTTTTAAGGCAATTCGTAGCGGCAATGCTGTAGCCGGCAAGATGGCAGTACTCTCTAATATTGATTTGATGGTGGCCAGACGTTCGCTGAGCGATCGATTTTCTGTAATGTTGCCCGGCCAATTTTGTTGTCGTTTCAGTCGCTCTCTATTTTATTGTTGCCGAGTTGTGTAGCCTGTTTCGGAGACTGAATCATGCGCTATACAATTGCAGACATATTGCCATTATAGGTCGAGCATTAGTTGCCAATAGTGCCGCCACAAATTGCTGTAAAAAATGGCCCGTTTAGACGCCTCTTTAGATGTTTTTTATGGTTTTCTTTCTTTGAAGAAATGTATTGTTCCATTTCAAGATTTTACATAGATATAAAGAATATACGTTATGAACAATGTATCAATATTTAAAAAAATATGTGAGATCGTATTCACATATATGTAGAAATAGGTTCATGTATATGAATTAGTGATTTTTAGTATTCATTGCCGGCCTTTTAATCCTTTTGAACCTTTGCCTCGACTACCACAGGCTAGTGTTCAGATTTTAGACATTACTTGTAGATAAGTTGTGTCTAAAATCAACGTTGATAAAATTACTCATTCACTCACTCAGCTCACAATTTGATTTGAAATTGTGAGCTCTTCTTGTGATTTCTGGTGTAGGTACTTTGTGGCCGTGATTTTCTACGTTTGTAAAGTCCCTCGCGACATAGAGCTTGTACCTACACTCCGATAACAAATAATCCGACGTTATTGACTATCAGAATTCTTTGAAGTAGATATGAAGTAGGTTTACCTAAATACACCAAGTAGCCTCACTGATTCGTACCCTGTTTGTACTATCTACCCTAGATCGAAACACTAAAGTAAAACAACTACAGGCACAACTCCTGTAACCGGACGAGTTAATGCCTGTTAGGCATTTTTACCAGTCAACTTTAGGGTAATTAAGATAAAACCGGTAATGTTTAAAGCCATTAGTATAAAATTTAGATATAGAAGAAAACAAAGAAGATAGTAGATACCTACAAGAACTCCAGTAATTGAAAATGAACACAATAAAACTTAAACGGAATTAACGAAAAGGTTATTAGCTCTGGAGTTAGTACAAACCAGGCTAAGAGGATTTAAAGCTTCGTCCCATTAAATTTTAACACTTTGCTTTCGATATTCCTTTTAACTTTGCACCTTATTCTTAAACCTCTTAAACACTATAAAACCAAAGTAATCCAGATTCAATGCCGATAAATTTCATGACGAACTCTGGGGTTAATAAAAAGTCTATGCGAGGTATCTATCGCTTTAAAATTTAAGGCCTCTCGAGACCCTGTTATTTGACTTTTAAATTGAGATTCTATCTTTTTTAAAATCGGCTTTCATTCAATACCTACGATCCGTCTATTCAAGAGGATTCTAAGCTGCACTCGTACTACATACTCATGTCGTTGCCATATATCTAGTTCTTGTAACGTAGAAAAATGTATCATGGATTTTATTCTTTCAAGTGATTCGACTGCAAGCTTGCATCTTTTAAATACAAGTTTCTTAATTCACGGTCCTTTGGAGTTACGTGTGTTTATTTTGATTTATCCTACAAATATTATAAACCAAAAAGTTTGTGAAGTTTGTTGCTTTTTCACGCCAAAACTACGGAACAGATTTTGGGGAAAGTTTGTAGTAAGTAGGTAATGCAGTTTATATTGACAACATTTTAATAAAATTAAAAAGGTACCTAACTTTTAATTAACGTAACAAATATCGTAGGCTATTTTTACCCGACAAGAAGGATTATGTTTGTTTGTATGTATGTATATTTATTTGGCACGCTCTGGAGTCTAAATGGCTTGATGGCTTTTAGCTTGAGAGGTATCGTTCGTATCGTTAGATTCGTCTCAGTTGAGAGAGTAAAAAAAATAATGACGATTCAAAATTATAATGACGAATTTTTGGCCCCAAAATTAGGAAAACAAACGGGTTACACTCCGGGAGTGCCGGCAGAAGTGTAAACTTGAACATTAACGTTGTGCATTTTTGAATATTTTGGAATGGTTAGGGAATAATATACACTGACGGACTCATAAACTGCATCAAAGTTCAGGTTTACTCTAAAAGGATTTTTTTATAATAAGTATGCAAACTTTTTAGATTAAATTATATAAATATGGAAAGACTGGCTCTTAATCTTAAAAAAAAATTAAATTTAAAAATAGAACTGCGGTAAAACAAATGAATATAGCCGGGAAAAGAAAATTTACTCGTAGTATCAGATTTGCGTGTTATTTATAGCAAAGTTTTAAATTAATTCTCATTGATTTTTTTTGTTTGGTCAATTGAATTATTGTTACCAGCATAATTGTTGGGTTAGTTTTTTAACACATCGAGAGTTTTTGAACCATAATATGGATACTTCGTCCGAACAAGCGGCACAAATTGTAGCATTGGTGCGGGAGGGCTTGGATCAACGAACGATTGGTAGAAATTTAAATTTAAACCAGTCTACGGTTTGTAGAATATACAGAAGGTTTGTAGAGACAGGTTCTTACAGGAGGAGACGTGGTACAGGCAGAACTCGAGCAACCACAGGTCGTGATGACCGATTTATTGTTACAACTTCCCTGCGAAATCGTTTCCTCACGTCAGTTAACATCAAAACCGAGCTTAATGAAGTGCGTGGAAAAAACGTGTGTGCACGAACAATAAGAAGAAGGTTAAAGGAAGCGGCTATCACCCCTTTTAGACCAGCAAATGGTCCAAAGTTGTCTGCAGCTCACAGACAAGCTCGCTTAAGATTTGCGCGTCATCACCTGAATTGGACAGAAGAGCAGTGGGCCTCTGTATTGTTCACGGACGAGTGTAGGACATGTTTATATGGTGCAGATGGTCGCAGAAGAGTCTATCGTCGACGTGGGGAGCGATATGCTCAAAGTTGCATTGAGGAGCGTGTTCCTTTTGGAGGCGGTTCATGTATGGTCTGGGGTGGCATATCGATGAACGGGCGAACAGAACTTGTGTTCATAGACATGGTCCGTCAAAACGGTAATAGAGGGGGTTTGACAGCACATCGCTACATAACAGAGATATTAGAAGATCACGTGGTGCCTTACATGGGATTCATAGGCGAAAATTTTACTTTAATGCAGGATAATGCCCGGCCGCATGCAGCTGCACAAGTTCAACATTATTGCGAAGAGGTTGGGATACGTACAATGAATTGGCCAGCACGCAGCCCGGATCTTAATCCCATCGAGCATGTTTGGGACAATTTAAAAAGAGCTGTATATGCGAGAAACCCTTCGCCTACGACAGTGGCAGCACTAAGAACAGCACTTTCAGAAGAATGGGACAATATTCCGCAAGATCTTTTAAAAACCCTTATAAAATCTATGCGGAACCGATTAGAATCCGTAATAAGGGCACGTGGGGGTAATACACCTTATTAAAACACAAATGAACCCCTAGCATAAAGTTTGTGTCTATTGTTAAAACCAATTTTTTAATTAAACAATTTTTCCTTAAACTTCTGTTTTTTCTTCAAAAAAGGTCTTAAGGTCCTTTCCAGTACATAAACTTAAACTTAAAGATATGATCCTACGCTGTTTTAAAGTTCACGAACCAATCTAGAGGTTTCAATTTAAATCTGTATAGAAAGTTTGCATACTTGGTTAAAATATTTATTTCAAAGTCGTCTATTACTTTGATGCAGTTTATAAGTCCGTCAGTGTATATATATATTTTTACCAGTATAAAAGTACTATCATTTAGGTTGTTAAATACAATATTCATCTATTACGCTATCGTACATAAACATGACAATTGAAAAAAATACAATCACAACGACAAGACAATTAAATAAAAAATATAAAATATTAAATCACAAATCAAAAAACATTAATAAAAAAGGGAAAAAATATAATCATTTAGACTCGAACCGGGGTCTTCTATTTTTAGACAGCCCGATTTCTCAACTGAGCTATTATAACATTGTAGATTGCGGCGAAATTTATCTTCGTATTTTAATAATCTTACGAATTTTCGATTAGGATCACGTGATCCTGGCGCGAGTTTAACATTTTATACCCATACCAAAAAAGTGCACAAGCCGCTAATGAAGTATTCACTTCAAAAATATAATAATAATAATAATAATAATAATGACCGTGTTTTGACGCCAAACTATTTCAGTTATTAATTTAAAGCAGTCGGATTTTTTGTTTTGTAATAATATAGCTTGTTCATCGCGATTTTGCATTTGCATATTTTGATACGGAGCTGTAAATATTTTGACAACTCACATACACACAGTTTACCACCATTTTCGCAATTCTGATGTGAGCTTATTGTTGCAGTTGGATTTAAAAAAACAATTTGACGAAGGTGACACAACGAATTACCAAACGAACGGCGAGTTCGACCTAGTGAGCTTCGACGCCATTCGTCACGACCAGTACTACTCCTGCTGTGTGGAGCCCTACCCTGACATCACTTACATCATTAAGCTGAGAAGAAGACCCATGTTCTACGTCTTCAATCTTATACTGCCATGTCTACTTATTAATGGCATTGGTAAGTAAAAAAAAAACGATAAACTCATTGATCTATTATAAGTTAGTTTTTGTTAAACAACTTCAATTGCAGACATAGTTTCTTTACAGTTTTTTATTAGTAGAGAGATAAATATAATATGCTATAAGTAAGAGACACTCAACTCAAGAATAAAAAGGTCAACTAAGAATGTCCTCCATTTACTATAAATGTGATTTCAACTAGTCTTACAAAACTGAGTAAGTCTAATGTCGTCTCAAATCTTCAAGAGGACTAAGCGAGCCGTGTTTAAGCAGCGTAACATCGTTTACTGCAAGAGGCTTTTCGGGGATTGCCTTCATTACACATTTTATTACCAACCTCTGATTGCCGGGAGAAGTACAGGCAAACGTACTTATACAATAAAGCCTTATTAACACAACATTAGATAGATGATGATGAGCAATAACGGGTACACGCCGAGCGAAATATATTCAAGATAATCTGACATTTAAGGAGAATAAACACGCGCAAACAGAATATCCATCCCTAATGTGATTACATTTATAAGCAGATTCAGGCTTTTATAAACCTCTTTTATTATTATACATCAGACGACACGTGTAATGTGCCAACGACATACTTTATCACGAACTTTTTTCAGTTAGAATATTTTTTAACGTTTGGAATTTTTCCGCTAGCTCTTCTTGTGTTCTACGTGCCGTCGGAATCAGGTGAAAAGGTCACTCTGGGCATAAGTGCTCTTCTATCTATGACCGTCTTCTTGATGACTATACGGGACACATTGCCACCCACTGAGAAGACGCCTCTTATTAGTAAGTCGTTTTAATCTTTTCGTAATTTGGCATTTGAAAAGAGTGGTCATGAGTTTTTATCGCTAAGTTCTTTTTTCACTGTCTTTACATTTCGCGAACTTGGCATTATTGAAGTACTTGTTTTGACTTTGTCAGTACTTTGTGCAAAAACTTTTTTAACTTCTTATTTTTATTTTCCGAATTTAATAAGATGCATCTATCACTTATCATTTATCATAATACTGCAGCTGTTTCTCTGTCAAGGGCAAAAGTGAGATGAATAACATTCATTATTTTATGGGAACATTTTGTAAGAAGGGATTTTTAGGAAAGCGTTTCACCATTGACTATCTATAGAGAATAATATAAAATAGTCTAGAATAATATAAAATAGCTTTGCAGCATTTTAGTATATACCTATTAATATATTTAAATTTGACCGGCTCGGTTTGGGAGTTCTGTCATTAGGACAAAAGCCATTTTTTTATACCTACCTACTTATGCACCGTTAACATATTAAAATCCAAATATCTTTATTTTGCAATACCAAATCAATGTTTGCTTAAAAGTGAATTTTGGCCGCAGTTCCAAATAATTATAAAGCTGAGAAGAAGCTGCCTAGAAACTCGTGTTCCACTCTTTTAGAATTATCAAGTTAGAAGTATTACAGTAATGGTTTTATTGAACGAGCTGGTGTCTTTAGTAAATAGTAGGTATACGTTAATAATTTATTTCCTTTTTATATATTTAGAGGCTTGGGGTTACATATACGACCAACTCAGGCCCATCGCAACCTAAACTTGAATACTTGCACTTGACTTGACTCATATACTTTAAAAGATATCAACATCTTTTAAATCCATATTCAACTTATCCATACAAAAATATATATAGTATACGTATACATTAGATGATGTCTTCCAGGTCTGTATTATGGAGTGAGCACCTGTTTGGTGTCATTTTCGGCGTCTTTATCCGTCGTCACACTCAACATATCTTACAGGCGAGTTTTATTTAAATTATCTGTTACTTTAACAAAAGCAACTCTTTGAAATTTCGTACAAACTGATTGTCAAAGAATATAGGCGTTTGTTGTAACAATCATTTCAACTAAGAAGTTTCGGGCTTATTGAACAATACTAATTAGGGCCTACATGGACCATACCTATATTTAGTTTTTAATAATAGTCAAAATGAATGGGCTTGGCTCATGCTATTTTATCAATGATGTTTTATTATTTCAAACATCTTTGTTTTTATTAAACAGTGCTACAAGGATCTTTTGGCGCTTGGATGACATTAACACGAGGACGCTTGACAAGATGGCAGTGTTGGTTCTGATATCGGCCACGTGCCAATTGGGTAGATGACTACACTAACAATAATTTATTTTACAAAATGTTCTGAAAAACAATGTGTCTCCACAATTTTACGTGGTCTTCCAACAATAAAATTAAATGATTTGACCATAGGAAATAGTGACGTCATTGATTTGTTTTTCAAATGGTTTTTCATATAAATTAGTACGGGGCACACCGTTTTGATGTTTCATAAAAAGATACTGATTTGACTTGACGGACTTGGATGACATTGACATGAGAGCGTTTTATAAGATGGCGGTGTTACTCGTAATTTTGATCATTGACGTATAGACCTGGACCGCGCCATCTCTTTCAATTAAAAAGTGAATATTGACAGCAAAGCGTGAAAGTAGCGTTGTCTCTTTCTAGAGAGTGGTCAATCTTGCGCGGTTATGGCGCAGTCCTGGTCTCTACATCAATGTTTCTGATTTCGGCCACGCACCAAATTATCCTTGTAGCACTGTACTAAAGAAGTGTATTATAATTTTCGACCTACAAAGTTTATTTTCACTTTTTATTACGTTACGAAGTAGATATAATTCATACCATATAACACCCTCTTTAGTGTATTAAAATGATTGAAAAGATTAAAATAGTTTGTCATAATTTGCGTAAAAAGTATGCAAATACCATTCAATTTAATAATTAATACCAATTATTGCGATTAAGTATTCAATGAGTATAGTCAGAACATCAACATCATTAAAATGTTCACATTTGCATTGTCCATTAAGTTAATTAAAGTTAATCTCATTGAAAATATTAGTTGAAAATTGCTAACGAATGTAACCAATACAATAAAAAAATCTATTTTTGAGCCTCAAAATATAATCAAAGAGTGCGTTTTGATTGACGCGGAACAAGTAGTCCAGTCTCTATGACTATGGTTAACACATCTGTTGGTTAACACACAGTTCCGTTCCGTTTGTCTCCTTTCGGAGAAAAAGGGATGGAACAGTGTGTTGTCTTTTTTTTTCTTAATTTTTGGAGTATACTGTGTGAACGTGTGGTGTTGCTCGTAGAGGAGTGAGAGGGCAGCCGGTGCCGAACGTGTTGCGGGAGCTGGTCCTGCAGCGCCTCGCGCGCCTACTCTTCATCAACTTGGATACTGACGCACCAAAGGTAACTAAAACAATATTTTAAAAAGGAAATTCAACACCACTAAAAACTATAACCTAATGTAACTTCCATGAGTAGTTTGATACAGCCAGACAGACTCTATGAGAAACTTGCTTATATTATCTTATTGATTCAGATGTGTATGAAGATACTGGCTGGATTTTGGGTTATTTCAAGTTCACGACATAAGTACCATCAATGTCTGATTTATATATATTAAAACACATAAATATATACCTACTCAATAAATACAAGTTAAACCTAATGTTACATTAAGAGTTATTTACCTGGAAAAGTTGTGTAGCCTAGCTGTTTTCATACATCTATATTTTGTCAAAGTAATTACATCTTAATTAAGACGACATCTTCGGAGCGCTTAATCTGTGTCTGCAGCTCTTAATACAACATAAATCAATGTTGCCATGTAATAAATTATGTGTACAAGATATTGGAAAATGTAAATGTTTATGTAAACGTTTTGTCTGTATTGGCTGATTAAAAAATAACAATTTGTTGAACTGATAATGAATTTGATCATCATCATCTTCTTGCCCCTTTTGTTAATTATTTGGGGTCTGCGCAATATATGATTAACAGCATGATTTGACTTTTGTAAGTAAAGATTCTGTGTGACGAATTAAGGTCATTATTTTCTTTCTTTTGATATCAGAATTAATATTTTATATTTAATCATTCGTTACAAGTACTTTGGCCAATATTTAAGCACATATAGTTTTTACCTTTGTTGTAAGTAGATGCTCCTACTATATTATACCCACTAAGGCTGATTTTGGTTTATCTCATGTTTTAACTTTTTGATAATACAATTTGCATCAGTCCTTTAACATGGTGTTTAGTATATTAGTCGCAGCACCTTACCCCCATATCAAGTTTATAAACATTCAAACATTGTAAAATTGGCAATTTGAAAAGAGTGGCTGCGAGTTTTTATTGCCAGGTTCTTTTCTCCGGCTTTACCTATTGTTTGCGAACTTGGCATTACATGTACATGTAGAATCTCGACGTATCACAAGAGTTGTTTTGCATCCTAAATGAATAAAGATTTTTTTTAATTTTAAGTAGCTTACTTCCATACACTTTTATCATAATGTCATCTCTGTATTCACATCTACTCTTGCCATGTTTTCTTTCACACAGTCCATCCATCTTTCCTTGGGTCATCCTCTAAATTTACAACCTGCTTCATTCATACTTAGCATCCTCTTTCCAATGTTTCTTTCAACTCTTCTCATGACATGTCCATACTAAGAAAGAAACATATCGAAATTTATATCGAGAGAATATAATCGTTAATAATTAGGTACGTAAATTGATTTCAAAACTGTGTCAAACAGGGCTATCATCATTTTTAAAACGAAATCTGTAAGAGTCCGAGTGTTTGTGCAGTTGGGGTATACATTAAATACTTGAAATTGGCAGAAATTGGCCGGAAAATCGGCTAGATTGCCATCAGTTCAAAAATAATGAAATGAAATCGATTTAATTTATAGTTAATTAAAAATTAACTCAGATGCTTTACATTCCATTCACGTTTTACGCGTCCACGATCATGTATTTGTAATCTGCTTCCAACATTAAATAAAAATATTTATCTGTTTTCAACATGAGAGATTTCTGTTGTATTGATATGTAGGTACCTACTGTAGTGCCTATCTGTTATTTTGGACTACCTATTAATTCCCCGGAGGTTGCCGCTGGCTTCTATCCTCTCGATATATTTTCCGCCTCGTGTATCACTATTCTAAATGCTGTCAAGAGACCCTACAATGTCGCGGAGAAATAATATTTTTCGCTACAATTGCCCCATGAGAAAATGGTCTATATTTAGCTAAAGGATTCTTTACTTGATACGATAATAGCTATTGTTATATGACAGGTTATAAAACCGTAACTAAGATCGATGGTGATGCCGTTTTCAAAGTTGAATGCGGTGAAATAAGAAGTGAAACTGAAATTCACTTAAAATATCACTTTTTTATAAAAAAAAAACATTATGTACTATGTCTTAAATACATCAGTCCACGATTTAATGTGTTTAATCATTTAAACCTATATATATCAAAATTAATAATAAAAGTACCTTAAAGATTTGAGTTGTGGAATGTGTACCTACTCCATAGAAATTTCTTAAGGAAAGACTTGACAGTCATCTAGCCCATGGTTTCCTAAACTGCATTATGCCGCCTTGGGGCGTCGCGGAAGTGCATACACCAGGAGCGTCGCGAAGCGATCCACGTAGATCGCCTGTCTGTACCGACATGACCGAGTCGTGTCAGCGCCGCGCGCATTTTGACTATCCAAACATTAGCCCCGTTTTAAGAAGATATGCTCAGAAAAGCAAGCATTTTTTCTCATTAATAGCCAATCGATATCTCTTTTATTTTTATTTTTTTTAATTTCCTCGTAGTTTCTAATAAGAATTGTATGTTAGGCTAGAATTACTCATTGGTAAGTACTTTTAGGCTACAGAGTGGGAGGGGTTTTAAGGGCGTAGCACAAAAATGACAAACTCCCAAGGGCGTCAGAGTAAAAATAAGTATGGCAAGTCCTGGTCTAGCCTATTACAAAGCTCACAGAGATTCTCAAAAAAGATCTTAATTTTGTTTTCCACGATACACGACCATGATATTTTTTTAATGTATGTTATTAAACTCTGCAGTTATTTGAGATTTATTAGCCACAAAAATTGGAATACCGAAATATGCTAATGAGTTTGAAACTTCGAAGATGGAATTAATAAAAATGATGTTAAACTTCGGAATTTGATTGGCTAATTTCTGTCGCGAAGTCGTGACCATTAAAAGTTCTTCATAAGTCCGGTGTCAAAGCCGATTTTCTTTTTATTATAACATTAATCGGCTTAATTTAAGAGAGCTTATGTGGTTTTAAATAAAAAAGTACATAGCACAGAACGCTTATTTGACTTGATCAAACGAAGATAAAACGGCCACTATCGATTTAATAGATTCAATAAAAATATTAGTGATAGACCTAGGTATATTTTCTCCAACTAACATGAACTTCCAAACTAATAGATGTACTCAAGGGATGGGCAATAACATCGCCCCCTTATTGCTACTTCAGCTTACAGAGATAGACACAGACAGCCAACAAGTACAGTGAAGATGGCACATTACCCAGACCCCTGTCAATGTAAAAAGAAGGTTATCCCATAGGGTATATATTTTATCGCTTTTTATATGTATTTATTGTGATGTTTATTTTCCTATTGCTATGAACACACTATCCTAATGGCATCAAGAGCGGTATTTCGTTTGCGTTAAGAGTCCATTTTGCTGGTGCAATATTGATCTCATATCGTAGAATGTATTTTCGCCTGCGGTTTTGTCCGTTCCACCTGTTTTAGGTCATTGAAAATCGTGTAGGGTCAAAAAATTCATAAAAGCCGATAATCTAAATATGTAAAAAATAAAAAGTTTTGACTCATTCACTCACTCCTTGTGTCAACCTAAATCTTTAATCTAGAAAAAGCTGATATTTGGCAGTAAGGTTTCTTTTGTCTTCATCTTGGATCAAGGAAGGTAACATTTTGCGGAGAAGCTTCATCAAAAAAGAAAATCTTGAGAAAGCTTTTCAGGAATCTCTTAAGACCCCCATTTGCATCATGTTTTATTAATTTTGATGTTCCAAGGGTGACAGCGGCACTATGACGGCTGGCGCGGTACAAGTGAATCCCCGCACAGGCTCTCGACTGAAGGCAGAGGTGCGCTGCGACGGAGCCCCACTGACGCCTGCTTCACCACGCTTCGCGCGTCACAACCACAACCATCTTGGTAAACTTTACCAACATTATTGTGTATAGTTCACATCAAACGTGTGAGCTAGCTTTTCCCCCTGGTTGCGCCCGCGTTACATTTTATTTTTATAGCCCATGTGCTAATCTGATAAACAACATTACTGTAAAGTTTCATCAAAATTCGTTCAGTAGTTTTTGCGTGAAAGAGCAACAAATATCTATCTATCCATCACAAGCTTTAAGATTTATAACATTAGTAGGATTCCAGCAGAAAACCTATGGCTACACACCTAAAACCAACAATTCTGTTGCAGTATTTTACCAGCCTGACCTCATGGGAATTCCACATTAGTACCTAAACAGTACCTACTCACATATATTTTTTGTTGAGACGTCATTTATCTCCGTACAAAGTTTTATCTCAGCCCCTTAGGACGTCAACTTTACTGTCATGCTGGATAGTATATAAAGAAATTTGGAACATCCGTTTCACCCCATTAGGGATTGGTTGCCTAAGTCACAAAGATTGTATTAACTGTGTGCCAAATAGTGTTGTGGTTTGAGTTGTTCATTGATAGATCGGTCAGTCATGCGTACAAATCATTAGGTGGAACAACTCCAAACGTTGCCACACCGAACACAGTCAGCGGGGGAGGAGCCGTTGGCAGTACTGCTGGGGGCGAAGCAGCATGCGGGGGCGCAGCAACATGCGGGGGCGCCTGTTCACGATGCTCATGCTGCGGTTGCACTCTACGCGAGGCTGCCGCCAGACACGAACAGAGGGTTGCCGCAAATGAACGCCTGGAGCGGGCTAACATTGAATGGAAACAGGTGAGATCTTAACGTCATTATCTACAGCTGCTGTAGTTTACTTGCAGACTTACATCCCATAAGCAATCGGTTAAGTGGAACTTCTATTAACTGTTGCAAAATAGACGACAAAGCGAACACAGCACTGCATTAGTCAAGATGCGCTGTTACAAATATTTATGAAAAAAAAATGACGTTGAATCGTGTATCATAAAGCCATAAGGGTTTTATGATACAGGATTCAACGACGACTCTGTGTATGAAGCAGATATTATTTTTGGAACGAAGTTCCTTATCGCGCGTTGTGAAAGGGGGCTAGACGGAAAAAAATTCCCACGAAAAGTGGTAACGACAGTTTTTGACACACGCAAGCCGTGCGGCGTGCGCGTAAGATATGAACATCTAATTTGACGGAGAAGTCACCTGTCGATTTGGTCTAGAGGCATAAATTCTGTACACACTGGCAATTGTGTAGTTGTGGGTTCGAGCCTTCGGTTTACAATAGTCTTTTTGTAAGTTATTTTCGTTTCGTCTTTCTATTTCGCATTGAACAGTGTGGTGTCGCGAAGATTATAAAAAAAAAAAAAAAAGATAAGAACTTCGTTCCATCCGGGTGTCCCTTGACACCTCTCAAGTTTTTTTTTTTAAAGAAACGTCTGTCTTATAGACGTAGTTGTGACGTCGTCTGACCAGTCACTTTGTGACCACGGCTGGCGCCAACCGGTCAATAAATCAAGAACTCAAATCTTATCGAAGTAAATAGCTAGCATGAATGCGTTTATTTCTAGTTATTTATTAAACTAAATGCTTTCTAAGTGGCTGACTATAATAAGCCAGTTTAAAAAAAATGGACATTAAATTTGGTCCAAACTGTTTAATGAGTATTGAATGGGAGCCACGATGATGGGATTTGCGACGAGGCTACAATGTAGCTTATACAAGCAAGGTTCTTGTTCTATCTTTCGAAGGCTGTCACTATGTAAAATACATATTATGTGACACGTCATTTCGATCTAGGAATATAGGACATACCTACGTTGTATCCAAATCTGTTTAGCGGTTTGAGTGTCATTGAATAAACGTCTATAGCTACACTTTATTTTTTAAAGGTACCAAACCTAATTAGAAAATATTAAAAATCCTCCCAAAAAATCTAGTGTGACTTTAATCTCTCTGCCTACGCGCCTATTGGAATTAAAAAACTCACAAAAATACATGAAACCACTGAAACCCTAAAAACACAACACTTCTTTTTTGATGAAGTCATATTAAAATAACCTCTTTACTCTTGTATGGGATTATCGCCCTGAATGTAATATTGACGCTGTTTTAATTGGAATACGATCGGTCTTCAAAGGCATGACTAATAAATTGATTAGTTTGAATACCAACTTTAACGATAGATCACCTATCCCCCAAGCAGGTTTCTGATGCTAAAGACAAAATAATAGTAGGTATTCTTTTCTCGAATCGTTATCTAGTCGGATATATTAGGGAATATTAAGTATATTAAATAATGTAAACTTCCAGGGTGATTACTCTATAGTACTCACGCTGAATGTTTACATTATTTTCAATTAATTATCGATGTTGCTAAGGATGTGACTAAACGATCGCTAACCTTCTTCCTAAACTTTCCTAAGAAATTATTTATTTATTTTTTCCCGCCGGTTTTCTTCACAATTAAGGTTATTTTGAGGAGAATTTTGAATTTAGGTTATTTTAATGGTTTTACATGGCAAGAAGCTTTTTGCATTTGCATTTTTGTTGCAATTTATAACTAAATTTCTTACTAATGTAGATACATTAGTAAGAAACTTAGTTACAAATTGCAACAAAAGTGCAAATCACTAAGTTTCTTACTATGTAAAACCGTTAAAATAACCTAAATTCAAAATTCTCTACCTACTAAGTGTTTTTGATTTCATCTGAAGTGAATCTTTTACTTCAGATGAAATCAAAAACACTTAGTAGGTACAATAAACGATTTATATTGATAAGGCACATTTCTCAGTTCATTATTAAATCATCAGATCCATTTTGCACACAGCCCCAGAGCACTAATACCTACTACACTGACAATGTAAGTAGTCCAAATTTTTCAATCTTTAAAAAATAAAATTATTGTTTTATTAAAGTAATTGGCAAGAAATGCCTATAAAATGATGTTATTCAAATTATATTAATTACTCGGTTCTTAGAAATAGCATAATAATTCATAAAAAAATTATCTAATTTCCGATGGCTTGTTTAAACATTGTCAACGTGAAGTTGTCAAAGGTGTTTACTTGGATTTTGAGGACTATATACATAAAAACCGGGCAAGAGCATGTCGGACTATGCTCAATGTAAGGTTCCGCAGCCTTGATTATTTGCATCAGCAGAAAAGCGTATGTTCATGGCACTTACGCCCTTTTGTTGAGAAACGCAGTTTTTCGGCAATAACTCAATGACGATATATCCGAACATGTCCAAAATAATTTTAGTTTAAAGTATGTACAAAGCGCTACCTTTTTGTTTTTTTTTATTTTTTTTGGTCAAGCGGTTCAAAAGTTAAGGGGGACTATTCTGTTTTTGCCATTTTGGCTACGGAACCCTAAAAATGCACAAAAATCCATCTTTGAGTGTTAGTGGATAAAAGGATTTTAATTTTGAAATATTAAAATCTACTATTATATTACTACTAGCTGTGTCCCGCGGTGTTACCCACGGTTTATTAGCCTATGTGTTAATTCAAGGTGTCAGCTAACTCCATACCAAATTTTAATAAAATCGCTCCAGCCGTTTAAACGTGAAGAAGTAACAAACATACCTACACACTCACATACTCACAAACTTTCGCCTTTATAATATTAGTGTGATATAAGATTTCATAAGATTAACCTACACTACTGAATGTTAAAGTCAATTTAATTTAGGTAAGTCCGGAATTATATAGTTATCAAACTTAAAACAGTCAGCTTATGCTCGGTATAAAAGTAGAATAAATGATAATTAATTAACTGCGATGTAATAATAAAACAAACGTTAAAATAAAGTAGCTCTTTGATCTTTAAACAAAACGGCTGTTGTGTACAACATGTCATGAAATAGGCCATATGAAAGTAGAAATCGACTCGACTCGGTTTTATTTTAACTTCTTTTCTATGCCTTATTTAGATACGACCTTTAAAAAGGTAGGTACTGTAATGTGTAACAAGGAACCTTGGCTTAGGGGTGCGCAGCCAGGATCCTTACTCCAGGGAATCAGGGATAAAAAGTTATTTCATTAGCCCAGTAACGACATATACTCGTATTATGTGCTTTTTACACTTCTAGACTTTTTTCAGACCGTTCGTCTTGACGCTTCCCTAAATTCTCTCGATAGTTTTTTTCTTTTTCTTCTTCCTCATTGTTTCAAACTCTTGGAACGTCAAGACAAACAGTTAACAAGTAAAGAGGCTTTATGCGAGCGGCCGGTGGAGTCTCCGACGCACCTGCCACAGTACTTATAAGCCTTTCGAAAATTTCTATCGGAGCACCAAAACAAAGAAGTACCTAATCATTTTCTTAAAGTTGAAACCTGCTGAGGCAGAACTGCAAAATGTAATCTAATAGTCGGTTTTCCATTTATAAACAGAAACCACAGCCGCAAGGCACGCGAAATGAAAACGCCAAAATTACGACATAGTTTTGCTTGTGCCCTTGTGGTGTGGTTTCGTACGGTAACGTGGCGCCCTAGTCACCTTCACGTAAGCATTTGTGTGGGTGTATCAGTTAATCATTAAGGTAATATTTAGCATTCGTCTAGTTAATGGCAAACCAACAGATAAACATCCTATGAGATTATGATACACCTAAAACCGGTAATACTGGTGCACCGGGTCCTTTTATCTCATAAGGACAGATTCTCATAAAGACAGATTCGCAAAAGGACAGATTCTCATATCATGTCATATCATTCTCATATCATCATCAGTCTCATGGCAGTTCTTTTGTTCAGAGGTTCCACTCACGTGAATGTTGATTGTCGTGATAAAAAGTGTCCTATGTCCGTCCCCAGAACACCATTTATCTCATTGCCCATTTTTTTTTTAACCGGCCAGTTCTTAAAGTAGGTAGTAGTTAGTCTTAAAAAGATGATTACTAAGTCTTAAAATAATTAACAATATTAGAACGGCTTGACTTTAATTATACTTTATAAAAAAAACGTACACTTTTTTAAGGTCTTGATAATTTGATTAGGTTGGTAATCCGTTCAACCGAATGTAGAGCGTACCAAGAAAAATATACAAATACCTTCTTTTGGCGCAGTCGGGTAATAACAAGAAACTTCGTAGTGCGGACTAGGTCTTAAACAATCTGTAGTCGTGTTATAAATGTATAGTCTAGTCTACATAGTTATAGGTTACTATACTCTAGTAACCTATTTAAAGCTATAATTCGTCCGGCCAGAATGTATTATACGATTGTTTTAATACGTTTTAAAGCCTTTGAGATGAACGGATCAATCATTATTAATTAGTTGCCTCGTTTTAAATTTTATCATTCATCTCGCTTCATTCCATTTTTTTCGATTGATATGTTGTTTGACGATGATTGTACATACATATGTTATAGTATGCTGGTATTCGTTCAAAACTGAGTAAATTGAACATTAACGGGATTACGGGTGTTTTTTGGAAATTATTGACTGCCTCTGTAGCGCGGTGGGAGTGTATTCGACTGCTACGCAAGTGGTCATGGGTTCAATCCCCACCCAGGATAAAACGTTGTGTGATGAAGCACGATGGTTTATTCTGTGTCTGGATGGTATTTATCTATAATATGTTTATGTACCTATGTATTTAGAAATATTTATGTATTTTATCAGTTGTCTGGTTTCCATAGTACAAGCTCTGCTTAGTTTGGGATCGGATAGCGTTTGTCCCAGGATATATTATTGGGATATATATATTATAAAGATATATTATTACCTTTATTGAACTTATGGCAAGCTTAGCATAATCTTAGACTATCTTTATATATATAATCACTTGTCCGGACTGACTGACTAATTCATCAACGCAGAGGCTAAGTCAGTTGAAAGGCAGTTGATGCCTTTTGTATTGTAGGCATCCACTAAGGAAGGTTTTTAGAAATTCGTCCCCTAAGGTTGTAAAATAGGGTTTGCAAGTTTATATAAAACTATCAGTATTGAAGTTAGATCTATGAAATGTCGTATTTTGCTACATTTAAAATAAAGAAACACGAGTTTCAGTGTTTTTCGAAAATCAACCCCTAAGAGCATAAAATAGGGGTTGTAAGTTTGTATGGAACTCCATCAATTTTGAAGTAAGATTTGTGAAATTTCGCATTTAGCTTTTTGCTATAAAATAAAAAGGCACGTATTTCAGTGTTTTGATCGAAAGTGAAAATGAACCCTTACGCGGGCGACAGCTAGTTGTTTATAAAGCTAACGGTTAGCACAATTCTGCGTCCAGTTTTTGTAATTTTTTGCTTTACATAATAAAAAAACTGCCTACTCTCAGCTCTCACGTTATTACATACAGTTTCGTTTCATAAATAATTATTAAGAATACGAATATACAAACTGGCTGTTGCTTGTATGTATATTTACTACGCAAATGTATAATAGTTGAAATAGTTCCCGGAACAATGGGCTCCGACATGTTTGAAAGTGCCATCCGTATTTGACTTATATAACTCTGTATAACTTGCGGAACTGATATCATGTATGTATGACGAAGGTATAGTCGTGTTTTGACGTGTCCTATTATAAGGCTTAATAAAGCAGATTTATTTGACGACTAGCTTTTTCCCGTAGCTTCGTCCCTCATATTACTAGCACTCCTGTCAACCCCTCTCGCTAAGCTAAATTGCTTATTTTAGGAGTGGGTTCACGTTAGTAGTATAATGGGTAGAATTCGAACCCGTGACTTCAAAATTCAAAATTCTTTATTCACTTAGGATGCAAAACAACTCTTGTGATACGTCGGGATTCTACATGTACATGTAATGCCAAGTTCGCAAACAATAGGTAAAGCCGGAGAAAAGAACCTGGCAATGAAAACTCGCGGCCACTCTTTTCAATTGCCAATTTTACAATGTTTTAATGTTTATAAACTTGATATGGGGGTAAGGTGCTGCGACTAATATACTATACATATCAACCCATAAGATGGCCCACTGCTGGGCACGGGTCTCCCCAGTAGAACCTACTAGTATGTAGATCCTGGGGGTAATTGCCATAACCGCCACGCTTGGCGAGCGGGTTGGCGATCGCAGTAAGGCTTTAAGTACGCAGAGGACGCTGCTGCCCGTCCTCCGGGGTGAAATACTATATATACTATACACCATGTTAAAGGACTGATGCAAATTGTATTATCAAAAAGTTGAAACACGAGATAAAGCAAACTTCACGATTGTGAGTCTGATAACTTAACGATTAAGCTGTCGCCACTTTATTCGTGTGTTTCTTAAATATACTTAGCTAATACTTAGGCTTATTTCCCTCTCACGCTGATCGTCGGTGTTGTCTGACTGACGCTGTATGTAATTAAATGTAACGTTTCTAAGTGACGCCGATCAGCTTCGACTAGCATCGGCTCCTCATGTCTATATAGTGTGCTTCACGGCCGACGATCAGCTTGAGAGGAAAACTAGCCTAAGAGAATCCGACTCACTATTAGCCTTTTATTAAACTCCGTTAAATTAAACGTGTATGCCATTTACAACGTGTAACAGAAACGTGTGGTCAACATTTATCAGTGGACATTACATTGACATAAGTGTTCCACCCAACAGTACTATAGCATTTTGATTGCCATAGTTATTGCGTTTTCTTTTTATCAAATTTGAGTACGAACGACGTATGGCATGATTATTGTATGTCCTCTGGTGCAAAATCTGATTGCATTATAATGGCTAATGCGCTTATTACACAACACTAAATCAGGGACCCTAAATCCTTAAAAAGATCGGTGTAATAAGAGTTAGGGCCCTAACTCTCTAACAAATTTTCAAGGCCACCTCGATTTAGGGCCCTGATTCAGGGTAGTGTAATAGCCGTTAAAGAACTTTTTAATTCATATTTTTTAAATCGAATTTTAGGGTAAGTAAGTACTCAGATATTGACAAAGCATTCAGTATCATTAGTCCACCCCATGATACTAGTGGTATTAACCATCGAGATACTTAAAATACTGCACTAGTATTATATTACCATTTCATAGAATTTCAACGAATTTCACACAGTCAATAGATTTGCACAGTTTTGAATTACCATAAAAATTTGAATAGCAAATTGCCTGCGAAATATCAATTCCTTATTTTCCCATCGAAAACGACGCCAAACGGGCGCGTCGTTGTACGTAATGGTAGAAGTTTTATATGTGCGTACATATTAACATAATTTAATCTTCTTTCAGAAAGGCTAATATTGAATGAAGAGTTATATAACAAAATTTAATATTTAACGAAACCCTTGCTCGGCGATGTAATCATAAGGATAAATTAACTGAACAGACTTCATTATTGTGTTCGCATCGCATACTTACATTTCAGAAAATTTAAAAATTGGCACTTATCACATTTGATGGTTAGACATTTGTACAGTTTGACAAGAGTTTATGATGATGTCTACTTGAAGATATTGGCACAAAATAGCAAAAATTTAAGTCAATGACTTTCACTTTTATTTAATTTAATAATAATAAATCATTTATTCCTATCAAAAGGTAATAATGATCTCTTATTATTTAAAACACTAGCTGTTCCGCGCAACTTCGTATGCGTAAATTTTTGCAACATTTTTCATTGTTGCTCCGCGCCTATTGGTCGCAGCGTGATGTTATATAGCCTAAAGCCTTCCCCTATAAATGGACTAGCCAACAAAAAAAATTAATATAATTTTATCAAATCGGACCAGTAGTTCCTCAGATTAGCGCGTTTAAACAAGGTAATAGTGTGTGTTAGTGTGTGTGTGTGTGTGTGTGTGTGTGTGTGTGTGTGTGTGTGTCTGTGCGTGAGTGTGTGTACGTTTGCATGCGCTTGTGTGTATATGTTGCGTGTGCGCGTATATATAAACAGTTATTTTAGGGTATAGATAATCCTGGCCTAATAATAATATATAGTACGTGTGATCATGATGATAAAATAGTCAATAATTCAGCTTGAGTTATTGCAGCCATCTGATGTCCGCTGCTAGATGTAAATCTACCATTGACTTTAACAAACAATGATCTTGTGCCACTTTCCTCAAATATTTCACTACCACTTTGACCAGCGTTTCAGGTCATCTAGTAAGAGTTGCTAAGAACCTTCGTTTCCCTGTTTGGACTCGTACACACAAACAGACAGAATAAATTAAACGAAAGTAAAAGTTTGACTGAATAGGCCAGTTGCAAAGAATTGCCGTGATTAGGAAGGCAACGTAAAGTTGATAATCATTTTAGATAAAATAAATCTTGTTCAGTCTTGTCTTGCTGATATACTCGTAGGTATTGTCATCCCTAACTTTTAAATTTATAATACACAAACTAATCCAAGTTTTTAAAGAACCGTATGAGAGTAACTAGGTACTACTTAATATTAATATTATTATTAATCGTATTTCTGTCTTTCGATGTTGTAACAGGAGACTAATCTAGTGAGATGGCGTAGGTATCTTAGTCGAAATATTACCTCGTACAATATGTTACCATTTTATTTCAATACTCATATATCAGGTTGATATCGGTTTTCGTTTTGTGCACTGAGTAGACACTTCATAGAAACTGTATATAATACAACATACTCGTATGTGTAATATTATGTTTACAAAGTGTAATAGAAAGGTGTGATATACCTTATCCCCATATTAAGTTAATAAACATTTAAAAATTGTAAAATTGGCAATTTGAAAAGAGTGGCCGCGAGTTTTCAT
Source organism: Herminia tarsipennalis (assembly GCA_945859575.2). NCBI lineage: Eukaryota > Metazoa > Arthropoda > Insecta > Lepidoptera > Erebidae > Herminia > Herminia tarsipennalis. The sequence continues at coordinate 11,357,535 of OX243836.2, read as the reverse complement.
TGCCAGGTTCTTTTTTCCGGCTTCACCTACTGTTTGCGAACTTGGCATTACATGTACATGTAGAATCCCGACGTATCACAAGAGTTGTTTTGCATCCTAAGTTAATAAAGAATATTGAATTTTGGTCTTATATTATAACATACACTGATACTGACTATAAAATACATTATAAATACCATAATTGCATTTTTAAAAGATGGAAAAATTTTAAGTCCAGGCCATGGACTTCATTTTTTTCTATCTTTGAGATGACCATTATGGGTATTATAATACAATAATATTAATATATTGTTTATTCCTCTCAAAAAGGTACAATATTTAAAGTACATTAATATATTCCTATATTAAGCAACGTAAGATCTAAGTACCTTAGTGAGAGCTGGAGCCTGTACTAGTACTGTACTTCGAAACCTATGCGACAGATCTCTAGGTTCATACGTGTAATGCAAAGAACGTAGAGGAGGAGATAAACTACAATATATTAAAGGTACTACAATAGTGCATGAGCGTGTGAGGTGTATGCGTGTGTGGTGTGTGTATGTGTGCGTGTGCATGTGTGAGCGTGTGTGAGTGTGTGTATATGTATTTGCGCGTGTGCGTGCGTGTGTGTGTGTGTGTGTGTGATTGTGCGTGATTTATTAAAAAAAAATAGTTGTTTTGCACATTATCCAAATTAATGCCAACATTTTTTTTTCATCATTGTCATTCAGAACAGCGAATACGAAATAAAGCCTAATTAAGCTGCCATACCTGTTAGTCATTTTAAGGTCCAAAACGCACTTGCTGCTAGCCGGGGCACCGTATTTGTATTTTTGCACCACTGCCCCAAAAAGGATTAATTGTTTTCAAGGTTCATGTATGTACGAGTATTTCTGTGAGTTTATTCATTCCACTATAACTTCGAAACGACTGAGCCAGTTTAGATGATTGGGGTAGGTAATGTAGAATCGTCAAATAAATCCCGGTAACATAGGCTAGCTTATTTTTTAAATAGTTATATGGCTGCCGCCGGCATGCGTCTGTATGGTTTAAAGTCACCCTAAATTTACTTTATACTTCTTATAGGGTCAAAACGGGTATCAAAATAAAAGTCAAATTGAGACTATTTTGAATGATTACTATAGGTATGTTTAACACTACAATAACAACGCGGGTTTGGTTTGTGTTTGTTTGTTTTTTTATATTTTTTAAATTTGATATTATCTGATACTGTTGTGGTACCCACCAAGATGGATCATAGGGAATCTGTTACCACACCGTTAATCTTTGCGCCACCCAGATACACCAGAACCTCCTTACATCATCCTTCATACTTTACGATTTACGGCAATCGTGTTTTCCTTCAAGAGTGGTTAGAAATCATAGAATAATCATAAATAATGACATTTATTTATCCTTTAATATAAAAATACCAAACCTAAATAATGTTGAGCTATTCATGTTTTAATATTAGTCGACAGTCGACACGTTCGCATTCACGCATCGGGCATAACTCTGAGGTAGTTCTATGTTATTTGTTACGTTCTCGAGTTTGTTGGATTTCTGAGCAAAAATGTCACGTATTACGATTAATTCAATATATGATACACACAAGACGAGAAGGAATCTACCTCCGAAGATGTGCATTTCTTCGTACCAGGAAGAACACGACTATGAATAACCTCTGCGGTAGCGGGAATAGTTCGCGCAAAATTACCTAAATCTGTCTCTCTATCTGTTTGTTACGCTTTCGTAAGCATTCTAAGTACATTTCTCCCTATAGGAGCTGCGTGTAAAGGTCTTTATTAATTGTCCAATTTGCCGTCCTATTTATAGCATTTGATAAATTGGAAATGGTAGTAGAAAATGTATCGACGTTCGGCTTGGTACGATAAATAAAACGTGATGCAAATCGTCCGTTCACTCGCGATGTTCAAATAATCTATGGCATTTGTTTCTGATCCTTCGCTCCAATAGACTGAAGAGCGTCTTTCTCGACTCATTTCATTCAAAATGAAAAGCCGCACCATCAAATTAACATCAATAGTACTTGTTTATTTTGAAAATTATCAGAAGCCGACGTCGAATTGACTGCGTATTTTTGAGGAAAACGATCCTCATTGCTCAAGGTTATTTAATAATTTAGCAGCACTTCAGTAATATTACTTCTATTTCAGGGATATTTTATTTTTATGTTCGTATGTTTATACAAAATGCCTTTCGCAGGTGGCAGTTGTTGCTGACCGGGCTTTGTTGGCGGTGTTCGTCCTCGTCACCACCATATCAACAGCGGCAATTTTGTTGCCGCAATTCAACAACCTTCACGTCGGGAACACGCCTCTAAAACCACCCATTTAGAGGCAAAGCAAATTTAGGAGTACTCAAACAAAGTCTTCTGCCAACGAATAATTACGTGTCAATAAATGTGCCAAACGATAAAATGTATCGCTACACCTACACGTGGTAGAAATATATGTGTGTAATAAATTATATACGATTGATGGGGCTATTATCTTAGGCTAGGATTCTGGTTCATAAACATTCCAGATCTTATTTCAAATCACTGCAAATATAAAACAGTATCGTCGATTATTAACATGAGAACAATATCACATAGGTTGTAAAGTGCTTTCAATTAAAACATTGTCAATTGATTTCATTAATTAAGTCAACTTGCAGTATCAAAAATCAAACAAAAATAGAATTGTTTGCTTCAGAATCGCAGGGCATTTGTGAATTTGATTGATTCAGTTGAAAATGAACAAAATATACATAAACAGCTGTATGTGGATTTAAAGTAGGTTTGTATGAATGCGCAACTATAACTGTATTTGCCTACAGCTATGAAGGATGGTGAAAAGTTTGAATAAACCCCTTTTTGACAACAAACAACAACCGGTTTGGAGATAGTTTTGACGTTTGTTGTGAAAACTAACAGTAACATGGAAATTTTACCACACAGTTCTGATAAATTTGAATGTTACTGTTCAAGACATGGTGAAGGCCACCCCTAGCTCGGTTTGTTTTCATCCTTTGTATGAATGTTAATGGTTTCGGAAGTAAAATGTTAGTAGGTAGGAAAGTTACTTAGGTTTAAGTATATTTTATTATGACACCTATAAAAATATATTTGTATTTTTCGATAGCAATTGACATTGTCTGCCAAAGTTAAGACGCTTGCTGCTTTTAAGAAAATTTAAGATTTTTTTTCTTTTTCTTTTTTTTTTTAAAATAACTAGGATTGTGGTACCACATTACTAGCAATCGTATTAACCCCTCCAGCTAAGCTCTATGGCTTTTGTTAGAAGTGGGTTTACGTCGGTTATATAATGGCCAAGATTCGAATCCACGACCTCACAATTGCGAGACCGATGCCTTAGCCATTAGGCTAGGAGCCCTGAATATTTATTTCCTTCATATTTTATTGCGCTTTGTGGATAAGTGATGGTTCCTTGAGAAGGTAACAAGTGATCCCGCCCTACCGATGATATATATCGCGAAGCTCTATGCTCTTAAAATGACTTGGTGCCTCTTTACGCCACACGCAGCAATAATCGTTTCAGTAACAAATCGCTGGTCGTAAATAAGGAAGCTCTATATAAACCGTGTGGTTAAGACCCATCATTTCTTTCAATGAACGTTTAGAACTTTGAAAATATTTTTCAAAAGAATTATCTGTAAGTGGTGGGCTCAATAATTAAGTAATGGATGTTTATACTAGTAAATTATTATCTAATAGGTGAGGAGGCTGCAAATATGCAGTTTACATGACTTGGCGTTGGATGGCTATCCAAAGATTAATAGATATATAAGTTCTCTAATGCCCTTTTTGGCTTATAACTAGGGATCTGTCTCCCTCTAAGCAGTATTTAGAAAATCCGTATTAAGAAATTAGCTTTTTCCAACCATACCCTGCTTGTAGGATGAAATTATTATAATACAAAAATATTTTAGTTTAGTTATATATAACTGCAGTGTTAAAGCATGCTGGGTGTGGTCACCAGGTCATCTCCATTGCCCAGGTGGAAAAGGTGATTTAATAACCTTCTATAAAATATACCATCCTATTATAGAACGCGATTATCGATTATAATCATTTGTCCTTCAATAAATAGACAAGAGGCTTGATACGTTTCTAAATTGGATAATGAGTTCGGAATTGTTTTATTTTCCTTTCATCTGAACATCATAATTTCGATTCGCCACTCATCATTACGTTTGCAATCTTCAAAGGCTCGACTACCTAATTTACATAATATAAATGTACAGTTAGAATAATTTCGGCACCTGCAAGTAAAAACGTTGTAACTCTGTCTTCATTAATTTGCAATTTTTAGTAGGAAGAGGCTTTACGGTAAAGCACAATAAAGAACTTAAAATCGTCAAAAATAGAGTTACAGTGTTATCCTTACTGTGCCAAAATATTTAATAATGTCAATTAAGATGTTAAATATTGCAGCATTAATTAGATGTGATAGATAAATTTATGCTTCTTAATGGATAATAGAATCACATTGAAGGTTTTATAGATCTGAAATATTGTGTATTATAGTTAATGAAATGATCACTTACAGAAAAAATGTTGATGTTACCCCTTAGTAATCGAATACTTCCTTTTAAAAAGCCAAATAATATGTAGGTATGCTACGATACATTAAGAATATACGTACCTATACGTACGTAATCATATTTTATAATAATAAATCAAAGCATCGTCATAACTAAATCTGTCTGACTAGAATAAATAATGAAGATAAGGTTTCCCGTTTTTAAAAGGTTGCAAGTCTAGTCTCATAATATCTATTAAATGTAGGTATAGAGGAAAAAATCGTCTCAGGTGGAACTTGACCCCGTTACTAACTCCGGAACGAGACATGTTTCACAACAAACACACAGACAACAGACACAAAGTCATAACATCTATTTCGAGATTTATCAGAAGGTGTCATCAGTACCTAGTTTTAGTCAAACATAGTATATAGAGACTGGACTGCGCCATACCAGGGCCAGATATAGGGTCATTTCGAGGTAGGACAAAAATTTGATAATAGCGCCCTTCACCTTCGCAGATAACGTGCTTACGATGGGAGGGAGGGGGAGGTGCTTGCCCCTTAAGAGTGGCGCCAGGGGCAAGTGCCCCGGTTTGCCCTCTTTAGATCCGGCCCTGGCCATAACCTCACAAGATTTACCACTCTCTAGAAAGAGACAACGCGAGTTCTGTAATGACAATTTATTTCAATATTTTTTAACACCTAATTGCCGCACGAAAGTTTCGTCTCTCCAGCTTTGCAGCCTGTATAGACTTCATACTTGAAAGGGAAGGCGGAGGCCAGTCTCTATGTCTATGGTTTCAGCCTAAGTTGCTACTAATCTTGCTGTAACCCCGATTAGACTTCTGGCCGTAATAGTCAGAATTAAATAAAATATATTAAGCTCATGGTTGTTACAAATTAAGTAATAATGTAAATATCATAGTAAGATTATGAAGAGTTGTTAAATGATAAGCATTGGTTACACTGTACAAATAATAATAAAATTTGTGAAATAAAAATTAGGTATTATTGTTTTATTTTTGAGAATTACTATGGTATAAGAGTGGAAACGCTTTTGCATCGTAATAGATGATCTAAACAGAGTTCATATGCAGGCTTTAGAAATACTGTAAAGTCCGATACGGGAGTGCCACTAACATCCGCATAATCACCACCTTAACTGGCCTACGTTCTCGTCCGTACTTCGTCTCGTACTTCGTCTAAATTCCTCCCTAGCCTATTATTTTCATTGTATTTCTATAAAATGCCTGGCAGGTGGCGTGTCGCTAGCCTACGAATGGCATTTCATAGAAATACATAAATATTCAGCCCTAGCGCGGGAAGAAGCTTGACTAGGCAGAAACCGGATTTGGCAGAATTTTATTATGACAGAAATGGTATCTATAAGGATTCCTACGGAACCCCAAAAACGAGAGTCGCAGCGACGCCTGCAGTAGTTTAGAAATTATACCTTACGCTTGAAAATGTTACACAACAAAGAAAGGTATTAGAATTCCTAAACAGATAAGGAGGAAGGTAAGAAATAGACGTAAATCCTATGTGGACCTGCAGCTGAATTGAATATACATAATATGTAAATTGCTTTCAGGGAGTGTGGCATCACGTTTAGCATTGGAAGGTAGGTATTCGAACGTCTGTAATGACTTAAAGGCAATAGATAGGGACTTGTTCTGTTAATAAAAATGGTGCTTACTTACGTAAAGTAAAGTAAGTGCTCTCTAAAGCAATATCTGTCATGGCGGCCATTCACAATGGAGACTAACCCACTCTGCGCGAGAAATCTTAGTACAAAGTGTGTGGAAACACAAATACACTTCTAAGTTAGGGAACTCTCTTATTCCAATAGGGTGGGTCTGATGACCGAGTTTCCAAAATACAAAGAACTGTAACGTTTAAAGAAAACAATCATCTAACTATAGTAATATATAGCCGAATGGCATAGGCATCGGACTCGCAATCGTGAGGTCGTGGGTTCGAATCCTGGCCATTATACTACCGACGTGAACTCACTCCTAACACAAGCCATAGAGCTTAGCTGGAGGGGTCAACAGGATTGCTAGTAATGTGGGACCACAATCCCGCATTGCTAGTAATCTTATTAAAAAAAAAAAAAAAAACTATGGACCTGATAGCAGCACCCAGCAGGATGATTTTGATCCGTTTACTGTGTTTATTTATGTGAGTGGAAGATTATAATTACTCTTGAATTTTCCGTTTCCTAATCATCACTGATTTCACTATCTACTCTACTTCACAATCAGTCGCCATTGAGTCATGGCTCCCAAAAAACAACGTAAGTAGTTATCGAACATTCGTGGGGGTTGAAACATAACCGTAGCACAAATGGCAAATAACTGAGGACATTGCCCTCAGCTATTTGCCAATTATGGACCACAAATAACCGATAAAAACAAGCACTTATTTCTATTTACAAATTCTTAGTGGAAGACACGTAGAAGGTTCCAAATAAAACTTTGTAATGTTTTGTTCAAATGTCAGGGCAAAGTTTTTCTGGAATCATTGGCTAAAATATTTCCAAGTCATAAAAAAAACTTACAGCGAATAGCTTATTATAAACGATAACGTTTTAAAAGTTTTTTCATTAAGTACTCATCAAGAAGGATTTTGGGAAACGACGTCGGGCAACTTACCTACAGAAGTTTTAAAAGATTATAATAACGTTCTAGGAAATAAAATCACTTATTCACACTAAGGGACCGTCTTCACGGGCCAGAGAATCGCGGCGATATTATCGCCGTGCTACCTATTTCTATACACTCTCTTAGAACGTGTCTCCACACGACGATATTATCGCGACGTTGCGAGTGCGAGAGAAACGTCATAGTATCGCTACGCGCTCGCCGCTCCAGATGCGAGAGCGCGGCTAGTGCAAAACAAAATCACGGACTTGTCAATATTATTAGACGAAGATTTATTAACACCACATACTTTAACCAATAGTGACAAATATAATTGAATTGTTTCTCGCAAAACTTGTTAATATTTGTTGCTGCAGCATTATTGACTGCATAGAAAAGTTTATGTTTTTCACAAATATAAAGTGCTAATGTTTTGAAACTTTGTAAAAGTAAGAAGAAATTGAAATCAAATTAAAATTGTTATGCCATCTTGACATCAAGATGGCAGGACCAAGTTGATAGCCTGCTCAGAGGCTTATCCTTCCTATGCATATCGTACTAAATAATTAACTTTTTAACATAGAAGATCATTATATTATGGTATGGAATGGTATTAAATAATTCACATTTAAACATAGAAAACACATAAAAAAATAAGTCGTGTCTAGGTTACGCGATTTCCAAACAAGATTGGCAGAAGGTTTTGACGCGGGCTTCATCGAGAATTACCGCCACGCCATATGTTTAAATACATTGCGGGCCGCGCCGCCCAACGCCACGCGCTACGCCCCGTTAATGGGGCCGATACGAGTCGTGGACTATACGTGGGCGGAATAATCGCTCGCTCGTGGAGACTACCCGACGATAGTAAAGCGGCATCACCGCGATTCTCTCGCCCGTGGAGACGGTCCCTTAAAGCCAGTATAGGTAAGTACGGTAAAACTCTCTTTTGCTTCACGATTTCTTTTGGTACACAAGTTATTCAACTTTCAATAGTGACCGATCGCTTACCCTTTCCTGAAAGAGCGTTCAACAAATTATGTGGACACATTTTTCAAGTCATATTTATTTTATAGCCGGAAGAGTTGCCTTATCCTCAAAACTTTCACACCCTTGTAACTTTTGTGACAGACTTTAAGTAAACTTTTCTCGACAGAATAATTTACTTAGCAAGTTGAAATATTTTCAAAGAGTATGAATAATTTTATTGGATAAATAAATGCAACATAATACCTAATTTGTTTATAAGATTTATTTATTACAGTGTAATGAATACTAGCTATGCAAAATATATCGTATCGATAATGGATCTTTCAAGCTATAAATCGATGCTGTGCCAGCAACTATATGTAGCTTGAGCGATGCATTTCAGCTAATGGAAGGAAACTTGCGCTATACCCGTAATATTAGTGTTACGACTAGATCCAATATTCATAAACTGAACTACTTCGAAGACGATACAGCGTAGTCAATTAAACTCAGACCAGGAAGCAATACACGGCACTGTTTACGAACCAGTAAATGTAAACCAAACATTGCCACTGAAATACTAGAGATCCACGTTTGCAGTTTCATCATTGTCTTTAAGGTCAAGGCTATTTTCTTAACCCTATCGACCCAATTGGAATCACTTGAAACTAACATTGGTGCCTTGAACGGGATTCGACTTTGTAGAAAGTGAAACGATTCAGAATCTGGATATTATGGTTCTTAATTACAGTCATTAGCGTCATTTGATATTAATAGGGTTTTATTGGAACCAATATTAGGAAAGTAATAAATTGAAATTGCTATGTGAATAGCATAATAGTTTAAGGTAACTATGCTCTAATTTCGGCTTCAGCCGTATGGTCACCCATTATGGTCAGACTTTATTTAGCTTACTAAAGTCGTCAGACTTTATTTAGCTTACTAAAGCCGTCAAAAATATTAACAACAATAGGTGTAAACACCTATTGTTGTTAATATTGGCCCCTGTGGCGCTGTGGGAGGGTATCCGACTGCTACACAAGAGGTCGTGGGTTCGATCCCCACCCAGGATAAAACTTTGTGCGATGAGCACGATGGTTTATTCTGTGTCTGGGTGTTATTTATCTATAATATGTATGTATTTAGAAATATTGTATGTTTATCAGTTGTCTGGTTCCATAGCTCTGCTTAGTTTGGGATCAGATAGCGTTGTGTGAGTTGTCCCAAGATATTATTATTATTATTATTATTTTACTTTACTTTCAAACCCTTAATGTAAATTACTACACGTGGAATTATAGTTTAAGAATTGTTCTCATAAGCCGTGCAATAAATAGTCCATATTAGTTCTGATAAAACATTAGATGAAGTGAGTGCTTATGTATACTCATTAGGACTCGACGCACACAACAATATTATCTTATCTTATATCTCATCTTATCTATCTATGTTCTTTGATATGGAAACGACATAATTAATTGAGAAAGCCAGCAATGTTTCACAAAGCTTGCTCTATATTCTGAAGTACGATAAAGTGAGATTTAACGTCAATTTATTTTTAGAGATCCGGGAATCTGACTGCAAATATAAAACTCACTGTTAGATATTTTTTTATATGAATGGTTAGGCTGAGGTAACCATTCGGTCTGAGTTGTAGCAGATGTACCAATATAGTTTTACTCACAGGGTGAACCAACATAATGCAAGTAAGGCCATATATAGCAATAGAAATATGGATTAGACTTGTTTTTTTTTAATATAGCTTGTGACACTTCTGGCATCAATTTTCTTAATGCAGTTTAATAAGTATAATGCAGCACCTACTGCATTATCTATTTGTCTAATATATATCTTATTATACCTTTAAATGAGCAATTCTTTTATATATAATCTGAATCTCGGCAACGTCTCCAGCGATTTTCATGAAATTTAGTAGTATGCAGGGGGTTTCAGGGGCGATAAATCGATCTAGCTAAGATTCATTTTTAGAAAACCGAGCTAACCTCGGTCATCCAGGTACAAATTATTAATCAGTAGCAATCGACTTTGTGAATAAAGACAGTTGGAATAAAGTAATATACCAATTGTCTTTAAGCAAGTTAAGAGTAGTTCCTCTCCTTAAATTATTATCTAAGCTTATGTAAGGCTTACCCGATGAGCTTAGTTTTTTAGCAGGAACACATCACCTTTCTAGATGGTTGGTAAAAAATAAATAGCTGACTTCAAACATTCAAGACATTTGTTTCTTTTAGAGTCTTTAGACGGACGAAACCTTTTGAATGTGAAGACAGTCCGCGCTTACTTGTCTCCTTATTATATTTCCTCACGGTCACTCAATTTTCTAGACGATTCATTTTGTTTTCAATTCAATTTGGGAAATGGTCACCGAAAGCAACGCTTACCGTTACGTCTGACTTGTTTCATTGTTATTCGTGAAATTATTATAATAAATTTATACCGAACAACTTTTGTATCTTCGAGTAAAATATTTTTTTAGGAAGATGTACAAAATAATATTATTTTTAGGGATTGTTGGTCTACAAAGATCTACATGTAGTTTTTAAAATCTATACTAATATTATAAAGCTGAAGAGTTTGTTTGTCTGAACGCGGTAATCTCAGAAACTACTAATTCGAAATGAAAAATTATTTCACTGTAGGATAGCCCATTTATCGAGAAAGGCTATAGGCTATATAACATCTCGCTACGACCAATAGGAGCGGATCAGCAATGATAAATGTTGCAAAAACGGGGAAAATTTACGCAGATGAAGTTGCACGGGACAGCTAGTTTAATAATATAACTGGAGTTGTAGTCAAAATCTAATGATGAGATACTCCTAAAGCTCTAGTTATTTGAATTATGTAGAATGGAAGACCAGTATGTACATAATTATTTTGATGTGGCAGACATGGTGCTTAGAAAAATCTAATCGATTTTTATTCTCTTTCATTATAAAAATAAAAGTCTTTTTGGAATAGACGAAACTTTTCAGAGGTTTTTTTGCGATATAGATAAGGAATAAGATTTTAGGAAGCTCAGGTTCTAAGGGGATATTTTATAGCCTATATTCTATTCTGAAGTATTAACTACATTGCACTCAAACTGCCTCTGTGGCGCGGTGGGAGTGTATCTGACTGCTACGCAAGAGGTCGTGGGTTCGATCCCCACCCAGGATAAAACTTTGTGTGATGAGCACGATGGTTTATTCTGTGTCTGGGTGTTATTTATCTATAATATGTATGTATTTAGAAATATGTAAGCATGATTATCAGTTGTCTGGTTTCCATAGTACAAGCTCTGCTTAGTTTGGGATCAGATAGCGTTGTGTGAGTTGTCCCAAGATATTATTATTATTATTGTAAAGTTTAAAAAAAACAGTTTTGTAGTTTTTTGGATGATAAACATCCATCCTCCATTCTCACAAACTCTCAGATTTGTTGTAGGAAGCTTGACACTGCTCACTCAAACTGTCCAAACAAATTGTCACAAGTCCCTCTTACGTATAAATTTCAAATCCGTTTATTAAATTTATTAAAAAGTTACACGACGAATAAATCACTAACGACCCCTAAAGTTAAAACTCAAACTCAAAGGTGAATTGAGTACACCTGATGGACAAAAATATACTGTGAATTTAATTAAAGCCTTGACGGATAGGAGGAAATGCTGTCTGTCATCTGCGAACATGATGAATTATACGAGATCTAGCGACAGCAGGCAAATGGTATAACTTATAGCTTTTAGTCAAATTGTACCCATGTGAGAGGTATAGAGACATAACTTGACATAGGATCAGGCTAAATTGGTTCTTATCTAACTCTAACAGCTTGTACGTTTTCTGTTAGGCGAAATTACAGTATTCACAACATAAGTCTTAAAGGCTTCATTTCCACCTATAGATAAAATAAGTTCTTATTTGTAGGCATAAAACTACGAGATATAAAACTACCATATATTATTTTAAGTCAGTAATATCGACTACTTGTGTGTAGTTTGATTGTCTCAGAATGTACCTAACCTAAAGAATCATGGCTAGAACTAACCGAGGGTTAGTGGATCTACAGAACAGTATCATAATAAGAACAGACTTGGTTCTGTTTAAGAGATGTGATATGTATGTGTGTGTTTGTATATTATGTAAGATTCCCATCAATTAGTTCAGTAAAGTCAGGGTAGCTATTCAGGGTAATATGGAATAATACAAAGTAACAAATGGCAATCATATAGATAGCAACCGTGTTCAGGAGGTCAGACAAATCAATGTCACCATTAGCAATATTAATCTACATATCTAAGTTCTTGGTACTAATAACCTGTCAAACCAATAGCGGAAGTATATGAGTAGATTTGTACTAAAAACGCTAAGGACTGGAAGCCTCCTGTTCAATTCATTATATTTTTCAAACTATCTTGATTTTTTTTCATTTTCGTTGCAGGTTAAAATAATTAAAAACAACATCATAAAAAACAGAACTGTCCACAAAATTTTGGGTTTATCTCGAGAAATTTTATCCATTGAATCATAAATCAACCTTTGAACGTCCTTTGTGTAAAAGCTTAAAAATCCAATTGTAAAAGCTCCTGCGTATTCAGCTTTTCATCGCAAACCATAGCGTTATCACTAATACAGTATAGATTGATTGATAGGCAGATTTATGGGCGGATACGGTTCTTGTAGTGACAGGTTGGTTGCCATTGTTAGATAATAGTAAATGTGATGGATTTATGACCAATAATACTACTTTGTAACAGCTTAATTATTATTTTGCGTGGTCTTTATCTTGAACGTGAATAATACAAGAGTTATAAAGACTAACGCTTAAATGGGTAAGTATAAAAACCTTTTTGGTATTTTAACACAATGTAAAAACTTTGATCCCGATTTTTGGTGAAATAAAGTCCAACAGTGAAACATAACATTACCAGAACAAGTATCTACATCTAAAGCTTGTATTTCTTGCCTCGTTGCTTACACAATATTAGCAAGGTCATTTACGAAGGCTTACCAAAATATAGTTCAATTTGATCGCAATTTCCGCACAAGCTTATGCGTGGAAATCGCAATGTAAGCGCACAGTTAGGAATCCATTAATCACGGAGGGTTACGCGAGTGGCTGGGCACGAGAACTTGAAAACATGTTAAATTTGATACGAAACAATAGGCTTCACGGCTACATGACTGACATTTCATAGTATATGTACCATATAATGTACTTATAATAATATTTAAAAACCGATTGGGTCTTCGTTTTAACCTGAACTGCCACTAAATTGGAGAACATTTTTCAATCACTCAAGTAAGGTGATTCGATGTTTGACATGTATGTATGCATGTTTACGATTTTCTCAAAAACTAGTGATCTGATTTAGATGGGGCTTTAACTATTCAACTGCATTTTTTTCTTGGAAAGATTTTAGTGTATAAAAGGTTATTTCAACTCATAAAACACCAGAGATATAGTCTAAAACACAGGAGTAAGTCAGCGAAATTTGCATTCGGTGATGTACTTCATATTTTTTTCCTTGATTCATTTGAAGGAGGTTCATTTTTCTTTTTGTATTTTTTTTATGTTTTTATAAAAGAAGACTCCCGCAGTGGGGTACAAGCCCTGTATCACGGGGGACTTTACAAACATACAAGGTACGGACACAAAGTACACTTAGGCTCGGAACAACAAATTGTGGATCACACAAAGCGGTGTCCCATGTGGAAATCAAACCCACGACCTCTAGTGTAGCAGTCGGACACACGCCCACCGCACCACGGAGGCAGTCGAAGTCGAAGCCGTCCTTTTTTTTAAAAAAAAGAGATAACTAGCAATGTGGGATTGAGTCCCACATTACTAGCAATCTTGTTAACCTCTCCAGCTAAGCTCAAAGGCTTGTGTTAGGAGTGGGTTTACGTCGGTAGTATAAATGGGTAGGATTCGAACCCGCGACCTCACGATTGCGAGACCTATGCCTTAGCCATTAGGCTACCGCCGCTAAAAATGTTATAGGCGGCTCATTATTTCTGAAACTTAATTTTACTGTATGTAACATATGATGTTTAATATGTTACAAACAGTATAATTTAGTTTTAGTTAACGGTCCGTCTGTGACGACGCGCGACGGTCAAACTCAAAATCAGAAATAAGATCAACCTCGTACTTAGGCAGGTATTTATATTTTTATTTTCATCAGTGTTATTTAAGTGTAATAATGAAACAAATTCATCACAAAATAAACCTAATACAAAGCACCAACATGAAAATATCAAAGACAGCAGGTTCTTTGTGACTTCTTAGAGTAGGCAGTAATTTAATATCTGTCCCATTTTACGAGTACTTATGGCATTTTCACACGATAGGGAGAGTACATTAGACGTAATATTGTTTTACCAAAAATAATGGACGCAACTGATTTAAATTGTGTGGACGACAACTTGACAACTGATCTCAAATGCAATTACACAAAAACAGGTCGTTTTTAAAACGTACAATTTTAAATTATGTTAATTGAATATCGTCCAAATAATAGCAGTCTCTTCAAAATAAATCGTTCCTGTTTTGAAAGACTGCTTTTGTTTCGACGAATTTTATTTGTTTTTAAAAGCTATATGTTTTATAATGGCACAGTCAACACAGATACTACTTGATGCCGATTTAGTTAGTGGAGTCCCCGTAAAAAACAATACCTTTTTCATAAACAAATTAAAATCATGATTCGAATCCGAAGACAACGCGCGGAGTAATGTGGACGTAGTTATGCTACAACGTTCCAATCCACAAAATTGTCAAATTTGATTTTTTGAGCCCAAGCTAGGTATTTTGGATCGTTCTATCTAGTGCTGAAGACACTGACTCTCTTACGATAATGACTATTGAAATAATTAAGCGGTCTTAATGATAAAACGAACCAAAAGATCTAATTATAATCTTATAAAGAGACATTCCATTTGGATCGTACTATTTTAATTCGCTTTGGACTGAATAAAATAAAAATAATGATCTAATCAACTTGGAACGTTTTATAAATAACTAATTTTAAATCTTATAAAGAGACATTCCATTTGGATCGTACTATTTTATTTCATTTTGGACTGAATAAAATAAAAATAATGATCTAATCCACTTGGAACGTTTTATAAATAACTAATTTTAAATCTTAAAAAGAGACATTCCATTTGGATCGTACTATTTTATTTCATTTTGGACTGAATAAAATAAAAATAATGATTTAATCAACATGGACCATTTTAAAAATAACAATTTTAAATCTTAAAAAGTGACTATTCATTTGGATCGTACTGTTTTAAATAGTTTTGGACTAAATAACATAAAAATAATGATCCACTCATCTTGTTATATTTTTTTTATTATCTATTTCTTCTTTTCTTCAATGTTTCAAACTACATGAATGTAACTTACGACTATGGGAAACAAATTAGATTTTGTTATAAAATTTTAACTTACGCATCACGCAACGACTACGGCGGCGCCGCCGGCGCGGTGCTTTACCTACATTTACCATCCTGCTCCCACGCCTTAGTGTGTCGTATGTTATGTCTCTCTGTTTCCGTAGACTAGTGAGAACGATGCGCAGAAAGATGCGCACTACGTAAAATTTTAATTAAAGTTTATTTATTGTGACCTTGTGTCATAGTGACAGGTTGCAATATTATTGTAAACAAGTGCGTGCGGCTAATTAATAATTGCTCTTAATTAATTAATATTACGCGTGTTTTAGACAATAGGTATACAAAGTGAAGTTTGTGTTCGCGATGAACGAGGAAGAATTAGTAAGTACCTAACTAATTTGTGTATTGATCAGTCATTGATTTTCTTAAAAATTAAATGTGGTTTATTTATGTAGGTACATAAAATGTGGTTTACCTAAGTATAGTCGTTATTTTTTCGCAGTTTGACAACAATGAGGATAACAAGGATTTAATGATCTTGTTGTCAAAAAGACGAAAATTATTAAGCTTGCGAGATACGATAAAATGTCGTGGCCAAAAAGATGACGACGGTAAGTACCTACCTAGGTACTAAGTAACTTAAAACATTATCGAAAATGAGATGTTAGTTAACCAATGTTGAGTAGCCGTAATGCCGCCGGCCCAATTGCTTGTGCGTTTCAAACATTTTGTGTGCATGAACATGAATATATTTTGTCTTGGTTTGGGTGTTTCTATGTATAATAATAGTATGTATATCCGTTATTCTAGTACCCATAATACAAGTAGTTTGGGCCGACGATGAAATCGTTGCGTACCCCTTATGGGACTAACAGGCGTGACAGTATGTATGTATGTATGTATGTATGTACTTTACCTCTAATTACTTATTTCTTTCTTTCAATCAGTTCTATCAACATAATATTTTTTTTTATCATCTAGGAAATTATGACATCGCATTGGATAAGCCTATTAACACTCCATTATCATCAACTACGGAGATTTCAATTACTCCACCACCATTTTCACCAATTACTCCTCGAAATAACCAAGAAAACAAAGAACGTAAGTAGTTTTATGAAAATAATTGGTAGGTAGTTATGACTGCCTCGGTGGTCTAGTGGTCGTATAGTGCGACTGCTGTGCACGAGGTCGTGGGTTCGATTCCCACCCGGGACAAATATTTGTGTGATCCATAAATATTTGTCTCGTGAGTCTGGGTGTTTCTATGTATTATAAGTATGTATTTACAAAAAAAAAGTAGTATATGTATGTATATCCGTTGTCTAGTAACCCATAACACAAGCCTGTAAACTGCTTACTTTGGGTACTAGATGGCGCGTTGTGTGTATGTAGTAGATATTATTATTATTATTATTATTCAGTATAGTTTTATACAATCACAAAATATCTGTGTAGATGGTTCTAAATAAAAGTTATCTTATTGTTTTCAGATGTATTATATACTGGCAGGCCATTGACTTACTTGTGTTCAACTATTTCGCCAACAAAAAATCAGCTAAGTACGTTCATAATTATGTATATATAAATGTATATTTTATAGGATAATGATATAATATAGGAATAAATAATTAAAATGATAGGACTAATGATATATTTTATAGGATTTTTTTGGTATTTAGGTTTCCGTACCCAAAGGGGAAAGATGGGACCCTATTACTAAGACTTCCTGTTAGCCTGGTGACAGCACTATACTGTATGAACCGTGATAGGTAGATATTTGACAATTTGAGTCAGATGATGTATTTTCGGATCTTGTTATTTGGTCGATATTCGTAAGGGCTTGGCATTATGGTACAAAACCCTGCGTGCGCGAGTCTGATTCGCATTTGGTCGATGTTTCACTATAAAATAGTTCTTTAAGTACATATTAATTTGAAACTATTTAGTTTCAGATGAATGCTCCACTCCAGATACACCACTGCCACTCGATCTCGCGGATGTAACTTCTGTGAATAGTACAGCAATAACTACGATTACTTTAGAACCAAATTCATCGTTTATCACATATACGAGTATGACTCCAGAAAATACAACAGCTCTCAATGATGTGGAACAGGATAGATCGCCTCTTCCATATATGTCTCCTGAAACCCGAAAAATTTTTAATGTCCTTAATGAAACAGAAATGTGTCTTGAAAATGATTCACCCGATTATATTGAAAACAGTGATGATAGTGTTGCTGATCCAAACTTTGAGATTCGTAATGATTATTTAACGGTCTCTGAAACAGACTGTGAATCAAATGTTAGTGACGACGACAATAACACTCAAACCAATAACAACACTAGAGATGAACACATTGAGAGTTTCGTAAAAATTAGCGAAGAATGTAGCAAGAAAAGGGTATTGAATTCAACAACTATGAATATAGAAAATGATACAAGACATGACACTATAACACAAGATGAAAATGAAACTAATTTACCTACTCCTCAAAAAAGAGTAATTTTAAGCCCTGTCATTGAAGTTCAGAAAAGAGGAAACATTTCACCTGAAAGGGAACTTGAAAGCTCAAATGAAAAAAACATTAATGAAAACAATGACCAACTAATAATAACATCTAGTTCCCAGGCCGGAAGACCGAAAAAAGGCCGCAAACGTAAGCATCCTGAATCCAATTCGGAAAGGAAGTTTAAAAAGTATAATAATTTATCATATACTACTGTACGCTCACAGAAAAAAATTGAACCAAAAGTATATCAGGATTATCAATGCAAATGCCTTAAAATATGTGCCAGTGCAATTTCGTTGGAAGATCGAAAACAAATATTTAACACTTATGTAACTCTTGGATCTTACAATGCTCAGTTAATGTATATTAAGTCATGTGTCACAGAGGAACCGAAAAAACGGAGCTACACCATGACTTCTGTTCCTGTTACCAAAAAAAAGCCTAAACAATTTCATCGCACCTATAAATTTAACGATGTCAAAGTCTGTCGCGATATGTTCCTGCACACTCTACAAATTACACCACAAAAAGTTACCATAGCATTAAAGAAGATTCGTAATAATGAAATAAATGACCTTCGAGGCATGAAAGACAAAAGCTGGAATAAATTGACTGAACAGAACTTAAACTTTATTAAGGAAGTTATTTCAAAATTACCTACATATGAATCGCATTATCGTAGGGAGAATAACAATGAGATCCAATATTTAGAGCCTGGCATGACAATATCGAAAATTTATGATATTTACAAGAAACTTTTTGTTGAACAATTTGGCACCGAGTTAAAATGTGCCTCTCTTGATACTGTAAAGAAAATTTTCTTGACTAATTTTAATTTGAGGTGTAAACCGTTAAAAAAAGACACTTGCAATAAGTGTGATTTGTTTGCCGTGCAATTACAGAACACTAGTGGATCAGAAAAAACAAAAGTAGAGGCCGAGAAATCATTACACTTAGAGAAAGCACAAAAAATGAGGGAACAGATGAATCGCGACTTTAAAACTGCACAAAATACCCCAAACATAGAATGCTTATCATTTGATCTCGAAAAAACTTTGCCCCTGCCTCGTATACCGACAAACGTAATTTTTTATAAACGACAGCTTTGGGTATATAATAGCGGTATACATTCAGCATCAGATGATATAGGGCACTGTTATATTTGGGTAGAAGGTGAAGCCGGAAGAGGCGCTCAGGAAATAGGATCATGCCTTATCAAATATATTGAAACCAAACTACCTCCTACTATAGAACATCTCATACTATGGAGTGATTGTTGCGGTGGCCAGAACCGCAACATAAAAATTGTTTTGATGTTGAAGGTTATCTTAGACTCCCATTCTACATTAAAATCGATAACTTTTCGGTATCTTGAGTCAGGACATAGTTTTTTACCTAATGATACCGACTTTTCGAAAATTGAAACTGCGCTTAAAAAGCATCAACGTGTTTATACAGCTGATGAATATATAGAAATTATGAAAAATGCTAGAAAAAATAAACCATTTCAAGTATTTAGAATGGACAAAAATGATTTTTATAGCACGGAAGATATTGAGAAAAACATAGTAAATCGTAAGAAATTTATAGATAAAACTAAATTAAACTGGCTCCTGGCAAAGGAAATAAAAATAGAAAAAGACAAATTATTTTCTATTTTTATGAAGACGTCCCTTGATGAGGATTATAACGAACTTAACATTAAAAAAACGACAAAAGGAGAGATTTCGACAATACATAGATCTGATCTGAAACAGTTATGGCCTAACGGGAAACCCATTGCTCCAGCTAAATTGGCTGATTTACGATCTGTTTACAAGTTTATTCCAGCGGATTGTCTTAGTTTTTATAAAACATTGAAAGCGTCTAATGACGCTATTGACGATGTCGATGGATTTGGTAAGGAGCTGGATTTCGATCTGGATGATGAATAAAACAAGAGAAATTTCCATGTTTTGATACAACTACACATACATACATACCATCACGCCTCTTTCCCTTTCACGCTTCCATTCACACTCGCCTTATCAAAAGTCAGTCTTCTTTCATCCATCCTCTCTACATGACCAAACCAACTAAGCATACTTTTCTCAATTCTTGTCACTACATCTTCTTTTATTCCGGCCCGTTCTGTCATAGTCTCTTTCAAATACCATTACTTTGGTCTTACTTACATTCACTTTCATACTTTTTTTTAGTTTACTTTTTCAGTGATCTTTTCCCTGCAGACTTACCAATTTTCATTCTTTCCAAGGCAGCCATAATTTCTCCCACACATATCTCACTTTCGACATTTTCATTCAATTGGTCATCATTCGTGGCATCCTCCAACTTTTCTTCTCTTTCAAATACACTTTCAAAATATTCCTTTCATCTTTTTAACACACACTCTTCATCTTTCTCTGGCTTCATTCACTTCTTCATTCGTTGCCTTTTGCATTCTTCGGTTAGCTTTTGCTGCTAACCAATCCATCCACGCTTTTTTCTTTTCTCTCGATACCTCTCGTACTTCTTTATCCATCCATACATTTTTCTGTTTCATTCCTTTTCCCCTTTTAGCCATTCCGCAAACGTCTGTTGCAACATCCACTACTCCTTTCTTAAACGTTTCCCATAACATATCTATCTCACATACCTCTTTTGTCTCTCGAAACCGTTCTTTCTTTTGAAGTTTTGATACAACTATTTTTCTTAATAAAGTTTTGATACAACTATATTTTCTTAATAAATATTTTTTTAATAATGTTGTTTCATTGTTATACTTATGTTTTAGAAAAAATATATAATAACAACCAAAATATATCAAATTTCAGATATTGGATCGTTTTTGCAAATTAAGTTAAAACCTACTTCCATACAAAAAGCCTTTTTTCAAAAACGTTCCAAGTGCATTTTTTTCATAATTTGTATGAGAAATATCAATAAATTTTAATGACAAGTATATAATAAAATAATATTTATTTATTTAGTTGAAACAATGCATACTACTTAGTTGTACTCGCTACCAAAAAAAAGCGTACCACAAAATTACAAAAACGCGATTTACTCAGTTCGACCTGCGTGTGGATTGGAACGTTGTAGCATAACTACGTCCATGTAATGTACTAACAATGTATATACAAAAAACAAGGTACTATTTTTTTTTAATTGATTTGGTGGAGAATGTGGTGCCCAAATTCCAGAGAAAGTTTTCGAACTGAGTGTGAGTGACCCTGCCTGACTGTTAATCCAGAGGTCGTGGGTTCGATTCCCACTAGGACACTACTTTGTGTGACCCACAAAGTCTCCATCCACAGGGCTTGTAGGGTACAAGGCTTACTAGCCATGTGTCGCAGACATGGCTGGATCCAGGATTTCATTCTGGGGACGGCACGAGAGGAGAATGGCAGTGCCGTATCTAACATGCATACGAAGGGAGTGGGGGGGGGGTGCATTTCGTTTGGCCCGGCCAAGTGTGAGTTGCATGCACGACATAGGGGGTGCCCCAAAAAAATGGGGGAGTGGAGGCACGGGGGCACGTGCCCCCCAGACGGTTGTTTGGAGTCTGCTTATAGTTCGAGGAGGACTTTACAATGTACGAGAGTTGTCTAAACTTAGAGAAAGCTACAACCAGTCAGTTGCAACACCAAATGTAAACATCCCCGCGCCTCATTCAAAAACGTGCACCTGATTCTTTAGAAAACTTTCCATTGTTTTGTTTGGTTATGTCACCTTTTCATTGCCACGTGATAATGCACGGGTACAAAATAGTGCTGCTAGTTCCAAGCCTGCAGTCGACGGCTGTATAGGTCTAGAACAAACGCCGACCGCCCACGTCACAACACAACCTAGACACATATGAAACTTTAGTGATGGGGATAAATGTATCGATGTTTTGTGGTAATTGTGGTAACGATATTTTATTTATTTTGTATATATACTAATATTATAAAGCTTAAGAGATTATTTGTTTGAACGCGATAATCTCAGGAACTACGGGTTCAAATTGTAAAAATATACTACTGTTGCATAGCCCATTTATCGAGGAAGGCTATAGGCTACATCACATACACATCACATCGCGCTACGACCAATAGGAGCAGAGCAGCAAAAACGGGGAAAATTGGCGCATACGAAGTTGCGCGGGTCAGCTAGTTTTGTTTAAGTACCTACATTATTACAATATTAGTATAAGCCAAAAATTTGTTGTAAGGTTTCTAGTCATTATCAATATACGCCTCAATTTAAACCTACAATAATATCATATTACGTACAAAGGCGTGTGTTTTATTGTTTTTATTTCATATTTGCACTCAATACATACTTCTATTAGTATTACCCTAATCGGCATGACGATTTATAGATTTTGCCTGTGCACAAGCACGTCCCATTTTTAAGGGGTTTCGTAGTCAAAATGGTAAAAACGGAATCTTATAGTTTCGTCATGTCTGTCTTTCCATCCGTATGTCACAGACATTTTCCTCAAAGACTACCCAATGAATATTGATTAAAGGTATTGATTATTGGTGAAAAGGTGTCTTGCAATAGTCGCTACTTAGTTTGATAGCTAATTAACAAAAATAAACTTTTTGATTAAGTTAACATTTTTGGAAATAATAGCTCCTAAAGTTGCATAAATTGTGTCTTCTTATCTTTTGAACCGTGTTATCAAAAAATATTAAAAAAATCGAAAAGGTAGCGGTTAGCAAATACTTTAAATTTTTCATACGGCAACGGCTCCGGAACCCAACACTGAGCATGGTCCGACATGCTCTTGCCCGGTTTTTCTTTTTATGTTACCTGAATGTAAGTAGTTATATTTTGCCTTAAGTTAACCTACCAATGTGGTTAACCAGAAGCTCCATCTTTATTTTTTAAATGTAATATTCTAATTGGTAGTCTAGCCGATTTTTCAGTCAATTATTGGTCTCATTGATTTTACATAATATATATTTTGCAAGATGTAGGTATCTTGTAAAATTTTAAATCCAAAAGGGCACTGAACATCTGAGCAATAACTAATAAAGCAATAACAAATAAATAGTAATGAATAAAAATAAAAATATCGATATCAACAGTTCTCATCCCTAAATTGTAGTACAATTGCAAGGCCACAAGCTTTGTGTCGACGATGTCTGTAAATACATTTCGCCGACAGTCCTTTGGATATTTTAATGTGTACCTATTATATGTGAAAGCAAATTTTGATGCGAATCATAATTAGATACTCGCTAAAGATACCTACCTAGTAACTGATACAAGTATATTGTAATATTATATTTAAATTCCCAATAAAGGGAATTAGGGGAAGTTAATAAAGGGAAGCCAAACCATTAGTAAATTACGAGACGATATTTCTAACAACCCACGATTGAATTTCATCACAGATTTCGAAAACAAATTCAAGTTGTCGACCGCGGCGCAACTGTAAGCTCTGTCAACTTCGAACAGTGTTATTATTTCAACATGATTGATTGGTTGTCTCACAATATGCCGTAAATAATAATATTCGTCAGTTTGCAACAATTTTCAATAACGGCATAATCATAGTAATCTTAATCTTTTATTTGTGGATCATGGGTGGGTTTACATCGGTCTTAAATTTATATTACTTACGTACGCTATGCCCTACTATGTAGTATGGTGTACAAATATATAAAAGAGAAAATAAGGAATTAAATTAAAATTAATTAACAATTATTATAAACACATTATTATCATTATCACGCTATACATTATTTTTATTATTAAGTTTTTACAATCATTCTTATCAATATAATTTATGATAGTCACGTAAAGGTTTAGTCATCAAAATATTCTTCGACCGAATAGTAGCATTTGTCTGTAAGGAACTTATGGAACTCTTTTTAAAATAACAGTTCTTCATATAAAGTAAACTTCCCAGTATCCGTTAATTTTCGAAATTCTTTGAGTTTGATGGTTTGTTGTACTGAAAGTATTAAGTTTACGAAAGGGAAATGTACATGAAATAAAAGGGAATTGATTATAGTTTTCGTGCGTTTCCTTTTTTTCAAAATAATTTTATCGTTAATTCATAATAATACGAAATAATGTGAAAAAGAGCCCATTGTACCAGTATTCGGTAGATTTGTACCAGTAAATGTCAAATTGTCCCGATACCCAGTAATTGTCATTATGAATTTAAACTCTATTGCTTAACTAGATAGTTAACGGTTACTAGGACATTACCGGGACTAGGTACTTCTACTTATGTCTTTAATACATATTGGCAACTTGTTGTAAATTAAGGGCGCTCTACGAAACATACTTTTGTGCATCATTGTTGTTTTACACGGTACAACACATAACTTTCCTTGATAGCGTGTTTATGAATATTTGTCTAATAAATGTCGCACACTCGTAAATATATATGCATAGGAAAGTCATTAACCTATATTCTTTAAAAAGTGGTTGGTTCAATCTTTTGGTTTGATTCCAAACATTGTTCGTATACATCGTTTTTGCGCTCTGAACACATAGGGCCATTCAGTCGAGTTGCCCCAGAAAACAATACCATAAAGTATGGAAGAAATATTACCATAGTACACTGTTATGTACCTCCTTGGTAGTGATGTTTCTTAGTTTGTAAAGGCCATTTAAAAGCATGTTAACATAACTTTGTACAGACATGTTTAATTTGTTCTTTCCAGCTCATTTTCTGGTTTAAGTTCAAGCCTAGAAATTTGATTGTAATATTTTCTTTAATTTATTTACCCATATTATTCACATTGATTATAATTATTTAATTTAGTTTTTTCAAAGTTTATTTAAAAATGATGTGATATAAGCCAGTTAATAATTGATGTTAAAGAGTTGTTTATATTATCAAACGAAAAAAAAAGAAAAGGACCCTGTCCTTATTCACGTTCTTTTTTTTCGTTTTCACGGTAAGCCCACGCGAACTGTCAAAATCTTGTCATAATAATAAGTAGAGAGTAGCGATTAGAAATGCATCAACGCACATGCTAGCGGACATCTTTGAGCACACCGCGCATGCACCAGATCGCGCGGGCTTGCAGCGAAAACGAAAAAAAATAACGTGAATAAGGACCCAGTACAATCATGAGTCCACAATCCTGAAACAGACCGTGACTGTTTGGAACCACAACAAGACAGCTATGTTTTCAAGCTGTCATTTCTTTTTCGAAGTATGTTCATGGTGAATAGTTTAGTTAGTCGTCAAAACAGACACATAATTTATTCATTTGTATGTGGTTTTTAAAATGTAGAATTGCTATGTAAAAACATTTTCTTAATTATAACAATTGATGAAATTTAAAATGATTGGGAATAGCAGATGCCACTATCTAAAAATTATATTAACTCCATTGAAAGTAGAACTATTTAATATATGTACCAATAATTTTTATTAGGGCTAGTTCAAATTTAATTAATCAAGCTTAAAATGTTTAGGTTATGAATGAAGAAATCTCATTATTAAATTATGAATCAAACATAACGCTTGCAATGCCGCAGGGAAAAGCTAGTAGGTATTTAATAATTTGATATTACAAAATATCAAGTCGAAAAAAATAACGAATGACATTTGCATCTTTTTTTTAATATGATCTTAATTTTTCCCCGTCCCTTCAGGGACCGTGATTTGCATATTCATCAGATAAAAAAAATATGATTATGTCGTTAATCAAATATTTTTATAACTCAGTGCCATTTCAAAGTTTTACTTATTTTATCATTTATCTAGAAACTTCTTAAGGTAAACAACAACTTGTAATTATTGTAACTGTACCTTTACTTATTTATTATGTAGGTAGTGTGTACCTATGCTATGTTGCCTGCCCTAATTAGCATTGGCATTCCATTTCCAATAGAGTACACGCGTGGTCTATTGTAAGTAGTAGACCATAGCAATATTTCTGTTAATAACTCTTTTTTTACGCATGTTGGCGACTCAGTAAGCCAGATATGTTTCGATAGTTAAATTTGTCTACACATTCCTGTCTCACACACACTACAATCTACAATTTCCTTCAAAATCACGGGGCTACCATAGTGATCCGCGCGAGTATTGTCGCATTAAATATGAATTAGCATTTAGTATTGTTGTTATGTTTACAAAGAAATGTATAAGTTAGTTTTTAAAATGAAAATTAATAAAGTTATTAAATACATTAATTTACAATGTTTACTGGGTGTATATTTTAAGGGCGTCCTAGGTCGATGATTCTACCATACAAACGCACATAAGTGATTACTCCTCTGTTTATGGTGGTCAGTCAAAGCTTAAAATTAATATCAATTCGCTTTACCATAAACTATAATTAAAAATAAATGAATATTTTAGAGTTTTAATAATTTTGGCGAAATTCCAATGCTTTAAGGCTTATAACTTTCAATATAATGCATTTATTTTTACCGCTTTCTACAAGCCTAGTTTATGATAAAGCAAATTGATATTCAATCTAAGTTTTGACTTAAGACCATATATAGAGGAGTAATCACTTAAGCGCGTTTGTATGGTAGAATCATCGACAGGGGTGCTCTTAATTATTTTTTTTAATAATTTATATATTACTAGCTGTCCCGCGCAACTTCGTATGCGTAAATTTTCCCCGTTTTTGCAACATTTCACGTCGCTACTCCGCTCCTATTAGTCGTAGCGCAATGTTATATAGCCTATAGCCTTCCTCGATAAATGGGCTATCCAACAAAAAAAGAATTTTTCAAATCGAACCAGTGCTTCCTGAGATTAGCGCGTTTAAACAAACAAACAAACAAAGCAAACAAACAAACAAACTCTTCCGCTTTATAATATTAGTATAGATAAAATCAATAACGTAATTTAAAATATGTAAATAAGTAGGTATATGTTAGATACATTTATTTTTGTTTTTTGCTTTCATAACCCTTTTTACTACAATAATGGCGAACAAATAGATCGTCGGTTGACGGTAATTCTATAGGTGGATATTTCCCCTTAATCAAGACGTAATATACCATAAAAATCACGATTCGTAGGGTTTGTGTCACTTACAAATAATTTCAGTGATTTTTTCGTTATCATAATAACCTTTATTTGCAAAAAAGGCAGATTGCAGAATATTTAACATTCATCGTTTTACAATTAACATAGTGGGTACAAAAAATAAATTACATCTCCAATCAAGTGGGTGAAGCGCTGTTGTCCTAGCTAGGTTATTATGTAGTCTATTAAGTTATTTTCGTAAATTGTAATTTTATTAAAGTTTTTCCAGAATGTAAACGTTTATGGACTATTTATAAAATTAATATATTTTTTTTTTTGACGACTCCCGCAGTAGGGTACAAGCCCTGTGTCGCGGGGGACTTTACAAATATACATGTCACGGACACAAAGTACACCTAGATTGGGAACAACAATTTGTGGATCACACAAAGTGTGTCCGTCAGTATCCCGTATGGAAATCGAACCCATGCATGACCTCTTGCATAGCATTCGGACACACTCCCACAGCGCAAGTTGTGTTGCAAGCCCTTTGCAACACATTGCAGGAGTCGTCTTTAAAAACTATATATAGGTAGTAGGTATTTAAAAAGACTACAACGACGCAACGACTTGGCGAAATGTTGTGTACCTACCTATCTATAAGCACGACGTTATTAAGTCTGACTTTTTACTATCCTCCATCACAGGCCTTACTGGTGTAATAAACTTCCCCAAAATTATTAATTTATATAAAATAATGGAAAGGTTTAAATTCGTATAAAATTTTCCAACCGAAACCCACTTTCATTGCCGACAAAAATCTCTTACGAAATGTAAAAATATTTTTAATTTCCGGGTTAAGAATGATTATAATAGCGCCCAGTAGAAGGTTTGGGTACAATTTATAATTTCATCTCCGGTTGTAATAAGATTCAGGGTGACAAGTTGAATTTTCTACGATGATTCTCCGTATGCGGCAGCACATTTAGATTCTACTTTTTCTTCATAGAGAGAAAAAAATGATGAATGAACGAAGAGTTGATTGTTTTCAGTTCTGCCCTTTAAATTATAACCAATGGTAATGAAAGAGAAATGCAAGGTTTTCAATACAATACGCCTCATGTTGTAAATAGGTCGATTTAGATTAAAACCAAGTCATGTATGCTGCACTTTGCGCCACGTTTGCTAAGTTGTTAAAACACAAGAGTAAACGAGTGCTACCTTATGTTCAGACGTAACGTACATGTTTATAATTTCATACTTATAAGTCTGTTATAATTCGCGTTGCCAACAACTCTACAATAAGATGAAAGAAGTTGTAAATGACCGATACCAAAACACGTGTCAAGCGCACGTTATCTGGGGGTCAATTCACGTATTTAAAGCAGTGCAGTTGCAATTAAGTTTCGATTAAAATGGCCATTTATGTATTCTTGTAACTTTGGGATCGATCTCAAAAACGCTAGCGTCAAGTATGTGTCTCGAAACGCAATATCGACATTTTAGTACGGTGCGCAAGAGTTTTTGAGATCGATCCCAAAGATATAAGTATACGAAAATGGCCGTTTTAATCGAAACTTAACTGCAACTGTACTGCTTTTTAAATTTCTGAATTGACCTCCTGAACGTTGGATCATTAATTTTGAATATTTTCACCATTACTTCCCTCTACGCATTACATAAAATGATTAGGTAGGTAGGTACATATATATTGCCGGTATTCAACATAAGGTAGAGTAGAGCTGCAGTCGTCTTGGGAGTTTACCTTTTTCACAACAAACATTTTCGCTTGGGGATAAAGACGTTACTTTTTTTAAGTGACTACCTCATCGTGAACTAAATTCACAATAATATGCATACAGGTAGGTAGGTATATTGTTTATGGTGTATTATTATTATACTAAAATTATAATGAAAAGAAAACCCATCACTTTAATATCTACTGGCGAAGTATTCTGGTTATACAATTTTAATTATTCGTTACATTAATATCTACCTACTTTCTAAAAGTCTATCTGTCTCTTACAAAAAAATCTAAATATTGAAATTTAAAAGTATACGTACCTACCAAAAAGTTACAGAAACAAGTACCAGTAATTGATTGAGACTCGTAAACACATTGCTTGTTCAGTCTTTTTCACAATAGTCCTACATTTTAGCTTCGCGCCTCGCTTTGTCGTATAAATCCTTTGAAGCCAAAGTATATCTTACAATGTATCAGCTAAAAAACCGCCTCGTGCGTCGCATAAAATACAAAATACATTGTTGCTTTCCTTTTATTACTTCGGGGATCACTGTTGAGACCGTGACTGTAACTTGCATGAATTGTGAACATTGTATTACAGGTACAACAAGTTGCCACTAAATAGAATTTATTTATGTAGGAATGACTTATTCTAACGAGAAACTGACTAGACTGAGATGACGTTTCTATTTTTTTTAAAATACGAGCCTTTAAGATAGAAAAGGTTTAAGATTGAGCCGATTTGTTTTAAGACGGCTTTAACTTTTTACTACATAATTCTGGCACATACACGTCAGCAGTATTGATAAACAATATTCTACCAAGTAAATAGAAGCCTTATTTTCCACTAAAGCTGGTATATTAAAGTATCGGAGCATTTGATCTACCGACCACGGCCTTTGCTGACTGAGATATGTCACCCCATTTGATAACATGCAGACGAAGTTTCAATTTGTATGACGTCGCTAAATATTTGTGATAAGAACTAATTACTTCATGTATATTTATGATTGATTATTGATAAGTGGTTTATATTATTGCGTATAAATTATATAGTATTTGAATTAAAGGCTTTTATTATTATTTATCATATTTTTTATAAATAAAAGGAGAAAAAATCAAGTGACGCGCCTTTAACTTCCAATTGACAAAATTCTACTGAGTGAAATGTGCACATTTATACTTTTTCTGATAGCTTATTTATCAACGAACAATTTTATATATATATTTAAATAGCTTTAATACATAATTCTAAAGATATATCGTTCGTATCCTTCCCGGCCGACGTCAGGCGTCAATTTGACAGATGTTCCTGTGACAGAGATGCCCAAAAAAAATGGCGGACCATTTTTGCTTGGACATATTAGGGGATATATAACAACAAAGCATAAATAAAACTGTAATACTTTATAGACAATCTTTAAACCCAACATGATCCCGGCTCTTCGAGATTGAAAACAGTCTATAGCTTTTGAAAGAAGTACAAACTTGGACAACAATAGAGTTGCAATATCGATAGCGTTCATTCAATGCAGCAGTATCGAACATTCAATCATCAACCTATAGATATCTATTGTTGTCATAAGTACACTAGGTCAGGTCATACTTTAGCCAAATCCGGTACAGCAATAGCATCAGTGCTTTGAAAATGTACGAGTATTTGATGTTGTAGAAAAAATGTCCTTTTCGTTAGTGACAGACTTTCTAGTGGCGATTAAAAAGTGAAGTGACTAGGTTCATCGTAGTAATTCATTGCCAATCGAGAGAATGTTTCAAGATGCTTTTTGAGATAACAATTTTGTTCTGATTGAAGCAATTATTGATGAAGGGTCTTGTCAATATACAATGTTATGACTATTGTGAGATCAGATATTTTATA
Organism: Herminia tarsipennalis; assembly: GCA_945859575.2. NCBI lineage: Eukaryota > Metazoa > Arthropoda > Insecta > Lepidoptera > Erebidae > Herminia > Herminia tarsipennalis. The sequence continues at coordinate 11,326,927 of OX243836.2, read as the reverse complement.
AGGAATAACGTAAGACTCCTGATATAGCTGTTTTAACTACGTGACCTCTCCACACTCTACGTATAAGACAGGAATTGCCCGAGGGTTTAATATACAAAGCGGTGCGTGGTAACCTAATAGTTGAGGTATCGGTTTTAATTTTGTACCAATCTCGCACTGAGTGACAACTGCATTGGGTCCTTAATTACGTTCCTTTTTTCCATTTTCGATGACCGCCTGTGCGAACTGGCGCATAAACGGTGCGCTCTAAGATGTTCGCCGCGCATGTGCCTTGATGCATTTCTAAGCACAGCGCTCTATAATTTACCAATAAGACAAGAATATGACAGTTGGCACGGGCTTGCCGCAAAAACGGAAAAAATAAAGACCCTGAACTCATTAAAATAATATCGATGACTTTATGTCGCCATTTATTATAAATACTGCACACAAGTTGTATAAAGGTGGATTTAAAATTTCTAAAACGTTTTTTATCGCTTATATGAAAAACCCTTCTTCCTATTCCTTCATATCTAACCTCATCTCATCATCACTAACCTCTATAGAAGTCAGTGCTAATCATTCAGATTATTCTTCTTTTCCTTCGCTTAGTAACTTATCCATATTTTGTTTCCAACTTATAACGTTTTCTACATGCTTACCTGTAACTAATTGCTGCGGTACAACAAAAACTGCTTTCAACCCGTTGAGCCTACGAATATTACAAAGCCTTTCACATGATAAATCAATTTACACTTGGCTTGCTTTCCATGTTCCGCTCTGGCACGTCAATCACCGTCAACAAAGCTTAACATTGTTCTAATATTTTCTATAACAATAACATACATCTGAAATACATATTCGTACAATAGGCTGTCAAAAGCAACATAATGTAATATCACTGCTAGTAGACGTCAAGGGCGGGACCTAGGAGAGGATTGTGAAGTTATGAGATTGTCCTGGGTTGGTTTCCAGGTTTACATAGCTACTTATTTTATTTTGAGACCTGCCTCCTGCCTTATTTTCAACCGACTTAAAAAAGGAGGAGTCAGACTCAATTCGACTGTACTTTTTTTTTTGTATTTTTGTTCACCGATTACGCAAAGACGACAGGACCGATTTGAAAAATTCTTTATGTGTTTGTAAAGGTATACTTCCAAGTTAGTCCCATTGTCATTAGATTACGATCTGATGATGGGATCCTGGAGAAATCGAAATTAATATGATATTGAGTAGCATTTTATTCTCGTCATACTACTATTACACAATGTAATAGAGCTGATAGTGAACTATCATGTAAACTCCTCAACAATTAACAGACCTGCATCGGGGCTAGCAATATTTTGTAAAAGGATATTAGCAGTTGACATAAGCTTATTGTAACTTAAATGTATTACAAACCAATCCACTGTTCAACAGTTTGGCGATTTTGTATGTACAAAATAAACAAATGTATCTTTTATGGTAAAAAAAAAAACTAAAAAGTGAGAAATAAAAAACTTTTTTACAAAAAATATCTTGTAACTTCAAAAATAAATTGAAGTTGGTGCCGAATTAAACAAAAATAAATATTTCATAGCACCAACTTCAAAATGATAATTTGTTTTTGTTATTATATGTAGATATTATTTTTTGCTTTTTAGTTGTCTTGTATTTATTTTTGAAGTCAGTAATATATTTTTGTAAAAAAGTTTTTTATTGTTGACCAATGCAATAATTCTCGGTTGGCCTTTTGGTTTAATGTGTGTAGGCATTTATGTGTTTGTGTATAACGCCATAACTCTCTTCGCAGCACACTAACATGCAGGGAACCTCTATTAAGCTTTGCCTTTTCTGTATTCAGAGGGTTTCTCTCTCCACCTTCACTTCTCACACCTTTCATACCACGTTCGCCTGCCACCCTGACGTGGCCTAGTGCTGAATTCTGAACCGAATAGCCTTCAAAAGCCGAAGCTAAGTTTGACATCCCCACATGGCGCTGATCAACTGCCGAAGCACATGTCTCCGTAACGATCCCGAGATTAACTAGAACCCCTTTTAATTATTTTGTCACGTGAGAATCTCAGCTAATCTCGCAGATCTAGCCTTGCATTTTGCAACTTAAATCTTGTATTGTTAACTATTTTATTAAACATACTAAATTCTATAATAATTATAAAAATTATTTATTCACTTAGGAAGCAAAATACTACACTTGTGAAAAGTCGATTCTACATGTAATGCCCGTTCGTAAACAATAGGTAAAGCCGAAGAAAAGAACAAGGCAATAAAAATTCGCGGCCCTCTTTTCAAATTGCCAAAGTTTACAATAAACGTTCGCGATTTGTACACATTATAGAATTTTATAAGCTACGGGTCTCGACCGTATTGCAACGGCCGTGGTCACGGGTCAACGACCGTTGCAATACGGTCGAAACTTTGGGCAATAAACTACATACACTAAATTTAGCCTTAAAATAAAATATTTGTGCGATTAAGACCCGTAGCTTATAAAATTCTATAATGTTTACAATGTTTCTTTGTTTATAAACTGTTTATGCAGGTAAGGTGCTGCCACTATTATAATAAATACCATGTTAGAGTACTGATGTAAAACAAGATTAAAAATATTAAAAGAATGATACATGAGATTGGGTATATCAAGCTTATGAGATTGGATATATCACTAACTATTAAATTGTTAAACTAAAATTAACATCTTTAATTCCACACCTACAAACGCGACAAGGTACATAGTACAGGTAGGATAGTAGTAGGTATTTATAAGGCCCATGATGTAAGTTTTCTTGACTACGAGACCTCTTCATTCTTTGAGAGGAAGACAGGATTCCCCCGAAGAGGCTATATCTACACGTAATTTATTTTGTGGCGTAATCTATTCAATCACTACTTAATAGCACAACACTGTGCCTCCCAATCGCGCCCTGAGTCATAACCGCACCATACTTCCTCATTTATCTTGTCCTAATGGCCCCAACATATTTTCTCGAAGGGGTACCTGTAAATATATCTACGTTTACTATTTTTTGTCCGCCACTTCACCTGTTTGTTATTATGGCCCACAAAAACGTTCCCATGCCGTGTACCACTCGATTTTTCAGGTTAACGATGTACGGTTTATCATTTTCAAAGCATGTCTGATGGCATGATATTTGCTCATATTGCCGCATCAAGTGGAAATGTACTGGACCAAATATGAAACGGACTATTTGCAAAGTGGACACTTTGCAAGGTGAATGAATCACAAATATGTAATTGTAATATTTCGCGATATGAATGATGTGCACTAATTGCGACGAAACTACAGCGGTCATTATTCAAAATTATACTATACTATACTAATATTATAAAGCGTAAGAGTTTGTTTGTTTGTTTGTTTGTTTGTTTAAACGCGCTAATCTCAGGAACTACAGGTTTTTTGTTGGATAGTCCATTTATAGAGGAAGGCTTTAGGCTATATAACATCACGCTGCGACCAATAGGAGCGGAGCAACAATGAAAAATGTTGCAAAAACGGGGAAAATTTACGCATACGACGTTGCGCGGGACATCTAGTATTTATATATTATTTTGGAACATGGGTGGCTGCCAGTTAACTTGGTTTTTTTTAACAAATATTTATCTATAAATATAAAAGGAGAAGACGAAGCCGAACTGACTGGCTGACATATCAACGCAGGGCCTAAGCTATAAGAGTTAGAAACTTGAAATTTTGCACAGGGGTTCCTTTTATAACGTAGGGAAGCACTAAGAAAGGATTTTTGAAAAAGCCAAGGGGTACAACGGTGGTGAAAAGTTAGTATGAAACTTTGCCGTTAAAATATTTTAGTAACAATCTGGCATCCACGCGGGCGAAGCTGCGGGCATCAGCTTATGCCCGCAGGTTCACCTATATTTGTCATGATGTATTTGTAATTGACCAAACCTTTAAATTTTATTTAACATTTCTTTCCACTTATCATACAAAGGCCTAAAACATTGACAAGGACTTGTAGTCGTTTGTTTAAAACTGTATTTTAGTTCTTATTTGTCTTCATATTAAAATACTATTTGATCAGTGCAACTTCGTCTGCGTAAATTTTCCACGTTTTTCCAACATTTTTTATTGCTGCTCCACTCCTATTAAGTGTAGCGTGATAAGATAGCAACAGTAAAAGATCTTTTTAATTCAGACCAGTAGTTCCTGAGATTATCGCGTTAAAACAAACAAAAAAAAACTCTTCAGCTTAATGATATTAGTTTAAATTAAATGTGGCGACACGAAAACGATATAACAAAGTTAACCAAGTCAATACGAAATTATATATAACTTTTGATTTGCAATTACATTCTCTAGTACGTGGACGTTATTTTTATTAAAACGTTCCTCATTATACTAAAAGAAGTTTAAATTACTTTTTGAGAAGTTTTTTTGATCAATATTTATGTTTTCGGTGATATACATATTCAGACCGCTAAAGTTAATTTTGCTTCTTCTATCTAAGTAAAGCCGAAACAAACGAAAGTATTAGACGAAACAAACGAAATAATCCCAGATTTTAATTATGCCAGTTTACGTTATATAAAAACTAGCTTTCGGCCGCTGCTCCGCCCGCGTTAATGTCGGTTATCGCGATAAAAACTATCCTATGTCCTTCCCCGGGACTCAAACTATCTCCATGTCAAATTTCATCTAAATCTGTTTGAGAGTGAAAGCGTAACAGACAGACAGACAGACAGAGTTACATTCACATTTATAATATTAGTATGGATGTGAGCACTGTGACAATTCACACCTCTTGGGTTTATGTTATACCTGCTTTCGCTCTTGGCATTGCCCTCATAGCCCTCTTAGAACCCAAGTTTCGGCAATATTTTCTTATAAGAAACCTTCCCGCATAATTTTAGATGTTTAGGTCTGAAGGTTTGAGCTAGGCGTATATATAAGTGAATAAAGAGTCACGACTTTCATTCATACAATGTTATTTTCGTATACCTAGTGCAAAGCTCATACTTTAGATTTATACTTCTAAAATTCACATAAAAATAAGATAACCAAAGAATATTATTTTTTTGATTAATTATCACTTGGTCTGCTGTTACTCATAAACTTGTAAAGCCTACTTAGCTGTAATAGTTTTCTATGATACTACCCTTATTTTTTCCATGTCACCAAAAATAACCACATAGCTGGAAGGGGGGGGGGAGCTCTTGAGTCTAAGAAAAATTTACACTTTAAGGCCTAATATTTCCCAAACGGATCCCCAAATCCTAAAATTAAAGTAATATTCACAACCTCTAAATATATTATAATTTTAAAAGACCTATCTAACGTACCTAAAATCACATCCCCACTTTACGTGTAGGGGAGGTATCCGATTTTTTTGTACGTTTTGAAGTTAAGAAGCGGAATGGAGTCACTTAGTCTAAGGAGAGACGTTGCTTCCCTCAGTGTGTTCTACCGCTTGTATAACAGAATGTGTTCCGAGATTTTTTGATATATGAAATTTACAGCCTACTTCTAGTATCGCACCGCTCGCAAGTAGTTCATCTTCACACTTTGGAGAATAAATGGTCGCGCACCGTGCGGTAAAGGTTGTGGGATAAGCTTGCTGCCGGGGTTTACCCTAAAGACGAGTATGAGATTTGGCAAAGGGTTGGCAACGTGCCCGTGATATTTCTAATGTTGCAAGCTTCCATATGCTATGGTAATTGCTTACCAACAGGCGGGAAATAAGTTTGTTTGCCACCGTCATGGTATAAAAAAAATACACCACTAGGTCAGGTTAATGACATGCAGGAGTTGTAAATATGACTGACATATCGCTATTTTTACAGTGCCGCGTTTTACTTGTAAAATATACTCGAAATACGTGATGACTAGATAAGAACGAGACTATGTGATTTAAAGAAGAAAACTAATAAGTAAATAAACTTGAAACTGGCGAACTCACAAAATGTGCGAGCTATAATTCCAACCGAGTAATATCGGCGGGAATAAAAAAACAGGCAAGAGCTTGTCAGACCATGCTCAGTGCAGGGTTCCGCAGCCTAGAATAATTGTATCAGCAGAAGAGCGTATGTTCATGGCACCTATACCCATTTGTTGAGAAACGCAGTTTTTTCAGGTATAACTCAATAACGGTATATTCGATCACATCCCAAAAAGTTTAAAGTACTTTTTTAAGGGCTACATTTGTGATTTTATTTTTATTTTTATTTTTGGATTACATGATTCAAGGGGAGGGGGGACAATTTATGCTACTTTCGGAGCGATTATTTCCAAAAATATTCACTCAATCAAAAAACTTTCTTAGAAACCTTAAAATGTTTTTAAAAGACCTAACTCGTTAATATTAGCTGCAAAAAAAATCTGCTTCTGTTGAGTGCCCCCCTAAAAATATTATTTTTTATTATTTAGCTATCAAACTAAGTAGTAGCTACTACTAGACACCTAGTCCGTGTTTGCCATTTTAGCCATTTTGGCTATGGAACCCGAACAATTACATAAGTACCTATTATTTTGAAGAACGAATCTAGAAGGTACGAGATTTATTTCTAAAGTCTGGACAGTCCAATAACACGTTGAATCTTTAAGCTATTTTTGCTGAAGTTGCTCAAATTATTCAGTAAGTTGTAGACTTTGGGTTTAAACTTTGTTATTCCAAGTTTTAAGACTGTCACGAATTCACGATTATAAGTTTCAGTGTCACAACGTTTTGAAAAGTTTTGTCTAGATTTTTCAGCATTATATTTTGTACGTGTGTATGTTGACGATATCATGTCTTTAAGAGAGGTTATTCTTGTTATTTTAGATCAAATCTTAGTCACATTTTGGTGAACATGTGTACTTTTATTTCAATTCAAAAAATACACTTACCTATGTACGAGTATGTTTGGCTAACTAAAATTCGAACGCAGTTCATAAAACTTTTGAGTTACAACCATTACTTCACTTCTTAAGTCAAAGACAATAGAATTAGATACTCCTTGTATAGTATATATTGTTAAATAAATAAAAATGAATTGCCGAAATGCATAGATCGACTGCACCAAATTGGATAATCTGTTTAGGGTTCCGTAGCCAAATGGCCATTTTGGCTTATGCATCATTGCATGGATACACATATTATTAACGCCGACAAAGTGGAAGAATGAAATCTTGAAAAAAAACATTTTAGGGTACCTCCCCTTTATGTAAAGTGGGGGTGTGATTTTTTTTTCTCACCTACCGCTTCGTGTGGGGTATCATTAGATAGGTCTTTTAATAAAGTTTAGGCGTTGGTAAGACGATTTTTTGATTTAGGGATCCGTTTGTAAAATATTAAGTTATAAAGTGCAATTTTTTGTTAGAGTCAAGTGTCCCTCTTCCAGCTAAATGGTTGATGTTGGGTATGTGAAAAAAATTACGGTAGTAGTCTATCGAAGACTATCGCAACCCACAAATGTCAGTTTCACTAGGTACTGGAGTTAGCAATTTTAAAATACAGTTACGGACGGTAGATAAGTCTTCTGACTGATTCATTGAACTTAATTTTAGTACTTGTTAACAATTAGACGTAGTATTTGTTCTAACAATTAGAGGTGGGTTGGTGCTGTAAAATAGTGGTTTTGAAAGAAAGTCTATAGTGTGAAAATAACGTGGCAAATCGACTGGCCTGTGGGTCTTGCGGTTAGTGACGCTGACCTTAGCTAGAGGTTGTGGGTTCGATTCTCATCTAGGATAAGTATATTCTACTATTTAACCCTTTGAGGTTGATGTACTGAATCTTTTTATAATATAATCTTATTCTTCTTTTGGTCTAGTCCTCTAATATGGTGTACCTATAATATAATATAATATAATATAATATAATATAATATAATATAATATAATATAATATAATATAATATAATATAATATAATATAATATAATATAATATAATATAATATAATATAATATAATATAATATAATATAATATAATATAATATAATATAATATAATATAATATAATATAATATAATATAATATAATATAATATAATATAATATAATATAATATAATATAATATAATATAATATAATATAATATAATATAATATAATATAATATAATATAATGTAATATACCTACACATAAACAGTTTATAAACAAACAAACATTGTAAACATCGGCAATTTGCAAAAAGTGGCCACGAGTATTTATTACATTGTTCCTTTCCTATTGCTTGCGAACAGGCATGTAGTATGCAGGTAGAATCATAGCCTTTCACAAGTGTTGTATTTTGCTTCCTAACTGAATAAGAAATTTTGATTGATTTGATATACCTATTTCGAATTTATATGTATGTTTACGAGTATCAGTTGCCTGGTTGCCATAGTAAAAGATCTTTTACTATAGCAACCAGACATTGATAGATGGTCTTGTGTGAGTTGTCTGATATAAGTTAAATCTTTCGACATTGTTTCGTGTATTTTCGCACAAAAATGTGAAAATATGCCAAGGTTTCGCTAATAACAGAAGTGAAATCTAACTAGAAATAAAATTCATTTGAAATTCTAAAAATCAAACATAGGTCCTATCATACATGACATATTATATTTTTGGAATAATTTGTTATTTGCGACTCAATAGAGTAGTTTAGCAAATTTTTTTTTTGAACTACTAGTAATGTGAGTCGTACAGTGGCCTGAAATGCTTCGTGTCGGTCCACCACGAACCACAGTCGGTGAGTCGCCCTTTTGCAACTTGGTTGATACAGTGTCGTGTGTCTAGATAGGTTCCGGCGTTGATAGAACTATTTTCATACATATAACTTAGCACGGAACCCTCAGTGTGCGAGTGCAACTCGCACTTTGCCGGTTTTTATATAGCGGTTTAAGTATTGAATGGAAACGCTGCAGATAATTCCAATCTCACTTTTATTTTATGTATGCCAGTAGGTATCTATTTCAAAGAATATGAAGTGCTCGGAGAATTTTTTAAATTTTTTCTAACACTTTGCTAGGAATCAGTCAGAAAATTTATCTACCGTCCATAACTGTCTATTAAAATTGTTAACTCCAGTACCTAGCGCAATTGACATTTGTGGGTTGCGATAATCTTCGATAGACACAAAAACAGAACTGTGTTTAATGGCCCTTAGCTACAAAATACAGTGTAGGTACCAAAGGTAAGTTTTCTTGGAAGGTACAATGCGCGTTCAAGCAACTCGCCTCTCATAGAGACATTGCTTACTATATCGACGATTATAAGGCTAATTGATCTAAGCGACATTTTTTGCGACATTGAGTTATGTACATATTTGGAATCAGCTATTTTTTTCCGTCAAATAAGCAAGGTTACAAAGTTTTCTGAGCACTTTTTTGGCGCATAGTACCTACAGGCCCCGTTTCTGACGTCATTGATCTAAACGACACAATATAAGACTAATTGAAAGACTCAGTGACTTAGGCTCTTTTGAGCATTTTTAGTTGTCAGCTGACATGGCGCTTAGTTCACGTTCCCTCCTAAAATCTCTCGTAAATTTTAGCTGTTTTATTCACCGCATGTAGTTATATATACCTATATTACGGGTCTTAATCGCATGAATCATTTAGGGTAAAATACCTTGTTTATTGCCCGATGTTTGTGTACAATTGCTTTTCTCTAAGTAAATTTGATGCATTTTGGTAGAAGCGATATAAAAATTCTAATAACAAAAACCAATCAGAAAACTTCTTTCTTTACTTACAAATATGTGTTAAAATTTTTAATTAGAGTCAAGTGTCCCTCTTCCAGCTAAATGGTTGATGTTGGGTATGTGAAAAAAATTACGGTAAAAAATAATCATCTAATGGTTTTTTTTATAATATATTTTCCTAAAAATAAAACCACCGTCCTCCGGAGGAAATCCCTAAGTCGCCTTTACGACACCCACGGGAAGAGGGGATACTATTAATTCGCTCAATCAATTAGTACTGTGCCAACAAGATAAAAAAATATCTAATACCTCATCCACTCCACCAACATCACCAAAGCCACCTTTGCGGTTAACGGATAACGAAAGTTTGTCGAATCATAAGTACAGTACACGTACATATACCACGTCAACCATGTGCAAGAGACAGCAGCGTCCACGCCGGGCTATTATCCGCGCAACGGGAGCCGCTGACACTGACCTTAAGACGCTGGAGCATGTGAAGTATATCCATGTCTGGAACTTTCAACATGATGTCTCGGAAGACTATTTAAGATCTTATTTAATGAAGAAATACCCTGAATCAGAAACACTTACTATTCTGAAACCCGACCCTGCACACACTAGACATAATTGCTTCATACTGGGCGTCCCAGCCCATATATTTGATACGTACATGTCACCAAACAATTGGCCCAAAAATACATCGCTCCAGGAATGGTTTGTTCGCCGACCAACGAAAAAAAATCAAATGATAAAACATTTTTTCGTGAAGAAATCTAAGAAAATGGATATGATTTTCTATCAGAATGTTCGAGGATTGAAATCTAGGCGTACTAATATCAAAAACCTACTTCAAACTTTTTCGGGAAATCTATTAGCTTTAACTGAAACACGCTTAGATGACACAGTATTCGACTCAGAAGTATTTCCACAAGAATATTCCGTATGTAGATGTGATCGTGTAGGACGTGGCGGAGGAGGTGTACTGCTAGCTGCACGACCCCCTATTCACTCTTACGGCTGGACTGCAAACCCGAAAAGTGTGACGAAATCATATGTGCACAAGTTACTAAGGCACGTATGCGTTTTGTGTGTTGTGTAGTCTATTTACCGCCTGGTGTACCTGACAAACGATATCATAACATTTTTAACTGTATTAGAACAATTATAAGTAGCAATAATAAACTACCGGTTGTGATATTAGGTGATTTTAACTTGTGTTCAGCTAATTCTTCCATTCGTAATGATTATGAACTATTTATATCCGAAACTAATCTTTCGCAAAAGAATACTATTACTAATGATCTCGGAAGAATGTTAGATTTAATATTAGTAAACTCACGTGTAACAGGAGTCTCGGTTTCTACTTGTACTGGAATTGTATCAAACGAAATGCATCACCAACCATTGGATATCACTATATACATTGCGCCGTATAGCCACACATACATAAACAATAGTAATTCATCTCCAGTCCAGTTCAGTTCAACTTCTGAACGAAATTTTCGTAAGGCAGACCTTTATCAGTTGTATACAAAACTCGCAAACATAAATTGGGAGGCAGTATACTCTTGTTACGATGTAAATGAGGCAGTTAGAATATTTTACAACCTAATAAATAGTGTAATAACTGAATCAGTACCCTCAAAAAGGCCACCTAGTACCAGAGATCAAAGGTATCCGCAATGGTTTACTACCAATACTATTGAGTCCAATAAACTTAAGAATAACTATCACAGACTTTACAAACAAACAAATAACCAGTTCTAATACGCATTCTTTTCATATTACAGACGTCTAGTTAAAAAGGGGACCGAATCAGATTTTTTAAAATACACCAACTATATACAATCGAATATTAGACGCGACCCTCAAACATTTTGGACATATGTACGGAGTAATAGAGGAAACAACGAGCAAACTACTTTTGGGGACAGGTCATCCACTCAGATAGCGAAAGAATTCTCGAAATATTTCAGTAGCGTTTTTCTACCAAGAGCTCAGACATTAAATATAGACCATGCATATACCGCAAATATACATACCAACAACCATATATACATCAATGAGATTCATGAATGTGAAGTTGTCAAAGCCTTAGGAAGACTGGCGCCAAAAACCACTCAAGGTCCAGATTGCATTCCACAGTTCATAGTTAAAGATGGTAATAGAATTTTTTCAAAACCCCTACACTACATGTTTAATCTCTCTATCAAAACACAAGAATACCCCTCAATATGGAAGACTTCTAAAGTGCTCCCCGTCTATAAAAGTGGCCTAAAATCCGATATTACAAATTATAGACCCATAGCGGTTTTGTCCGTATTTGGTAAAGTCTTTGAGTCAATCCTACATAAAAAAATATATGATGACATGCGTGGATGGTTTGCAGAGGAACAGCACGGTTTTCTACCAAATCGTTCGACTATGTCTAATCTTCTCAATATAACTACACTCATAGCTAATAACCTGCATAATAAAAATCAAACAGATGTGGCCTATTTTGATTTCCAAAAAGCTTTCGATAGGGTGGACATTAATATACTTCTATGTAAAATGGGAATGGCTGGTTTTTCAAAACCATTACTACATTACTTCGCCAACTATTTAACGAACCGCAAACAATATGTCGTATACAAAAATGCGCGCTCAGACCTCTACCCAGTTACCTCCGGGATAGGTCAAGGTAGTAGTTTAGGACCTTTGTTATTTTTAATATTAATAAATGACCTTCCAACATATATAAAAAATTCCACAGTTCTCATGTTTGCTGATGATGTAAAGATCGCCTTAACAATTAATAACGTAAATGATACAACCAAACTTCAAACAGATATCAATAATATCTATGACTGGAGTACTGTAAACGGCCTTAATCTTAACATCAGTAAATGTGCCGTAATGTCCTATAACAAAACCCCACAACATATACACACCATTTACACTCTAAATTCCGAGCCACTTCTACGAGTTTCAACAATACGCGATCTTGGAACCCATTTTGACCCGCACCTGACTTTCAATCAAAACATAATTAATACCTGTAACAGATCCCGCAAAAGTCTAAGCTTTGTATTACGCCAAACAAAGATATTTGACAACAGCCAGGCTATTACCATACTCTATAATTCATATGTCCGTAGCCTGTTAGAGACGAATAGCGTAATCTGGAATCCACATGAAAAAACTTATACATTACTAATAGAAAAAGTTCAAAAAGCCTTTCTTCGTTACCTCTACCTAAAATTATATGGTTATTACCCGTACATGTACCCCACATCATTTGTGTTGGGCATGGTCGCATATCAAAGCTTAGAAGTTAGAAGAAACTTAGCTCTTATTAAATACTTCTTCCGTCTAATTCGTGGTTTCCTAACTAATCCCCCACTGCTACAATTTATCTCACTTAACGTTCCGCCACCCATCAGGCAGACACTCCGTCCCAGGCAGCGCCCGCTATTCTCGGTACCTAATTCTACTATCACCCTCTCAACCAGTCCACTTTACCTTGCTCTCACTCACATTAACAATCTTCTATTGAGTAATGAAACAGTAGATATATTTAATTATACGGAACCGAGATTCCTGACTGCAGCTTGTCAGTACTTGGAGTCTATTGCCACTCCTAGTACCATTAGAGTAGAATAAATGTAACTATGTATCTAAAAAGCTATAAAAAAAAAACTGATATTATTGTATAATTTCATTGATTTATACTAAATAATATGTGATGTACTTATCTTAAAACTTGTATGGTTGGATTGTCTGTTAGTATAAGTTGGATAAATAAATAAATAAATAAATAAAAACTATTCTTAAGCCACACGGCATTAGCTAGGCGGTGATGGCGGCGGTAGCTTGACTAAGGTAAACTCTTCACAAAGCAGATTATGCTAAGCTTACGCTAACATCAATAATTTACACGGTCAAGTTTTAAAACGTAGTTCTTTATCGAAACAAAAGAAAGAAGAAGAAAGAAAATAAATTTATTTTGGTACAAAACACACGGGGCAGGCAGAAGAAGAATTTGAATATACATAACATACATAACATAGAATTAAAATAATAATAACAATAGCGAATAATAATAATAATAATCGCAATTAATAATAAAAATAATCAATAGTAATCATCATTAATAAACAGTTAAATTATTACACAGAAAATGGGCGTCTCGTGGCTGCATCAAAATAGGAACCCAGTTCAGCTTGATGCCGGGCGCATATGTCTATGCACCTGGCGCTGGTTTTCAACTAGGTCCTAGTTGTGTATGTGTGTGTGTGTGTATCGTCGTACCGTAAAATGTAAAAAATACAAGTTCGTATATTTTCCGAGACAGACATGTTGTATAAAATATTACAGAAAAAAACTAGTGATATTGTTTATTGTGTCAAAAAAATTAATGAGTTCGAAAATTTTATGGAACAATACCGAACAAAATTTGATGTCAAGTATAACTATACATTAGAATCAAATTGCGATCGACCGAAAAAAAAACGCGGTGTTGACAATGTTCAACAATATTACAGGCGCGTGTTTTACGAGATTATTGACAATGTCTTGAACGAGTGTCGTAGTCGTTATAAAAATGTAAAAGGCCTTAAGGTTTTTAACCTACTTTCGTATGAATTTTATGCTTTGTTTGTACAGTACGATCAACGTATCTTGACCGGATTGAAGTTAGGTTTTTATCACTTTCGCGCATGTCATAGAGATGCGACCCTAAAATTACTTACGAAAACGATTCATCGATTAAAAATACTAACAACATTTTAATTGTGAGGCTAGACGAAAAAAAGCGTAACGTTTCTATTATTTATGATATTTTGTAAAGCTAGAATAAGAAGGTTGTGTTATATTATTGTAAAAGGTTGTAATGTTTATTATACCTACTATGTCAAACTGGCTGTGTGTAAATATAATTTATGTATGTATGAAAAATCGTAAAATGAAATAGGACAATTTTAAAATGTTATGTTATTCCAGATTGTTTTTAATCATGAGTTAATACACAATAAAAGTAACTACGTTCAAACCAGGTGTCCATAATGTCTTAGTTGAAACTTGATAAATAAAAGGTGTCCCTTTTATTTATCAAGTTTCAACTAAGTTAAACAAGATAGCTATGCCAAAGGCCTATATTAGCGTACCTACCTACATAGGCTTGATAAGCCTATGTAGGTAGGTACGCTCTATAGATTCCAACCTCAGGGTATATTGATTTAGTTTTTGTATTATTATTCCAAACAACGAACAACACAGCTGTTAGCTTTTGTTTGTAGTTAGTATAATAAAAAGCCAATAAAAAACAAAGCAAAATGAAGTTTTTTCGGCCTCTACAAAAGGGTAAAATACCTACCGGCTGTCGAGTGAGGGGGTGAACAAACAACATTTTCTAAATAAGATTATAATGGAATTTTTAGACCTTCAATAAAATTTATATGAATAGCTCTTCATTGGCTGTGGCAAATATTTATATTAAGGACGAAATTAATTCCCTTTGGTTATTTAACTGTGAAATTGAAATATTTTAAAATTCGTTTTCGAAGTTTGGCCGCGTGGGTTTTAGTTGTCGCAGTGGAAAGAGTAAAAGAAAATTCTATGTTATTCCAGGTTATAAACTAACTACATTCAATTTCGTTCCGCCATTTTACGTGAAGCTTGGACAAACAGTAAAACCCAACATGAAATAATAAACCATGGTGTACAGTGCTAGCAATGTACAGAATTTGGTCATAGCTTTATTATTATTATTTATTATTTTTATCTTGGACAACTCACACAACGCTATCTGATCCCAAACTAAGCAGAGCTTGTACTGTGGAAACCAGACAACTGATAAACATACTTATATATTTCTAAATACATACATATTATAGATAAATACACCCAGACATAGAATAAACCATCGTGCTCATCACACAAAGTTTTATTCTGGGTGGGGATCGAACCCACGACCTCTTGTGTAGCAGTCGGATACACTCCCACCGCGCCACAGAGGCAGTCAAGCAGCAGTCAGCAGTTCAGCACTTTACCTGCGTCACCCGGCCCTACATTCAGTGCAATTACATCATTCATACTGTTTACTTGTACTCACTATTAAATCAATCAATAAATAACAATTCAATCTTCCAATCAGTTATATTTGTTTTAAAAATAATAATAATATTATTAAAATAGTTTGAGCTTTAAAACCTTAATAACAAAGAAATAATATCCAATTTAATTTTTTTATTAGGGATACAAAAGCTAGGTAATAAAAATCTAACATTAGATATGCCGCAGGCCGCAACATCGCATCTTATTACAACGAAATTTCGTGAATAAATATTAACATTTTCGCTTACAAATAAAGTTTTGCATAAAAGCTTCCTAATCTATAATTTTAATAAGCATTAGGGTCCGTGATCGTAATCGTATCAAATAGTAATTCTATGTAAATTTTCGTGATAGGATTTAACAAAGACAGGCGCCAGTTAAAGCAACTAGGCTTAAACATACGACGATGCAGAAATATCGACTCCCGCACTAGGGTACAAGCCCTGTGTCGCGGGGGACTTAACAAACATACAAGTCACGGACACAAAGTACACCCAGACTCGCGACAACAATTTGTGGATCACACAAAGTGGTGTCCCGTGTGGGTATCGAACCCACGACCTCTTGCGTAGCAGTCGGACACACTCCCACCGCGCCACAGAGGTCTTAATTGCGTGTATAATTTAAGATAAAATTCCTTGTTTATTGCCCGACGTTTCGACCGTATTGCAACGGCCGTGGTCACGAGTAGACTGGTTCAGCTCAGCGCCGCATCCGTGAAGCGCGGGTTTCGGAAACTACCCTCTTACTACTCACTATTACGGAACCGTCGGTACTTCCACACACAACACTAAGGACATCTGCACACTGGCGTGTAATGTTTGTTCGACGGTGTATACACTTGCTGATCACAGGATTCCACGATGTTGACAAACGGTATCCATCTTCTCGGTTGAAATTGACGTGTTTTTTTATTTCAACCGCTTCCCTCGCCATCCTGGAGTAATAGTGGTCAGTGGACAGGATCTGTGGTTTGTGTAGTTCAATACAGTGATTGGATCCCGCATCCAGCAAGTGTTCCTGACTTATTTGTCTGTCAATTTTTCACAGAGCCGCGATATGTTCCTTAATCCTTTCCGCTATTGTGGGCTTAGTTTGTCCGAAGTAGGAACTACCACAGCTGTAATCCACTTTGTAGACGCCCGGTGGCTGTATAGGAATTACATCTTTATGAGTACGTAGGTGCTTAGATACCTTGGAATGCGGACTATATAAAGTCTTCTCCTCTTCGTACGTCGCTTGCTTCCTTTATATCCGTTTCACTTTAGTACCTCCTGAACATGTGTGAGCTCATTTTCTAAATGTTCAGGGTCACAGATGTCATATGCTCTATCTGTTAGCGATGATACCACGGATTGCAGATGTCTTGGATGATGGTGTGAGCATGTAAGTACCTATCTGTGTGCCGGTCGGTTTTCTGTACACAGTATGTGCCAAGGTATCATTGTCTCTAACTATTATTTTAACATCGAGAAAGGCTAACGATCTGTTCATCTCCGAGTTGATTTGGCTTACGATCGGGCGTAGTGGGACGTTACCTTTATAAACCTTTGGCAACCCATAAAACTACAACAGCTGGATGCTTTTAGGTCGAAAGAGTCGGTTATAGCCATCGTTCGTGATCAGGGGGTCAATTAACGTATTTAAAGCAGTGCAGTTGCAGTTAGGTTTAGATTAAAACGGCCATTTTCGTATTCTTGTAACTTTGGGAACGATCTCAAAAACTCTTGCGTCAAGTATGCGTCTCGAGAGCGCAATAACGACATTATATAACGGTGCACAAGCGTTTTTGAAATCGTTCCCAAAGTTACAAGAACACGAAAATGGCCGTTTTAATCGAACCTAACTGCAACTAAACTACAACTACACTGCTTTAAATACGTGAACTGACCCACAGATCTTCGTGGTCCATAATCAATACTCGTATACGTATCGGGACTCTGGCTGACTTGTAAATTAAGATCCGTAGTATACATAATTTTATAATGTGTACAAATCGCGAAAGTTTATCAACATGCATTTTAATATTTTCAATTAATTGCTTAAGCTGTCTGAACCGATGTGAAAAAACAAAAATGATACATATCAAGAAAATTTAATATGGTTAGGAACATTACATATCCTCAGCCATCGACAGATGGGTATTGACGTACATACGTGTTCATTTTATTTAGGATATACACAGAATTTCCATTTCGTTCCCCATGACACCTCACTGATATTATAGTTGTCATTGGTAACTAGGTACCTAATAGAACTGCTAATTTCGTCCAAAATAACGTCGGAATAGCTATTCAGATAGCAATTATGATACATCCCCTATGGTATTGTAGATAATTACCTAATTAGTCAACGAAAGAAAATAGTAACGAATCAAATGCCTGTCTAAAAAGGAACAGATGAAAAGATAAAACTCCCTCTAGCCAATATTCTATCGATTTATATTCCTAGAGTAACGGTAGCTATCGACGATTGGAAGCCTTCCGAATGGACGCATTTGAAATGGATGTACGCAAATGGCATCATTGACTATGATTCCATTAGGACGTACGCAAGAAGGTTATACTAAAGACTGCTGTCAACACTATAAATTTGTTTCAGAAGAAGTAAAGAGAACAAATTCGACATTTTGCGAGACCGTATTTCTCTTTCGTGACCATGGTTTGTCACTGTGTTTAGAAAGAGAAGATAGGTCTCTTTCTAAGCGAGACAAAAAAATAAATCATAGACGCAACTACTATATGCTTCTTGATTTGCCCACTTACTGACAATACGGATGCCTTCGAAATAGCGTGGCGTGATATACGCCCAGGACTGGACGAACCTCAGTTTGGAATTCCAAAACCGAACGAACGTCCATTCAAATGGATTACGTTTTTGACATTATCGATAAATGTTTGATAGACTCCATTTAGATCAATGGATGCATCAGTTTAAAGAACCTTTATTCTCATGAGAACAATATAAATAGTTTACTTACATGAGAGAAATATTAATCCGTAAGTACACTAATCGTATAACAATTCGTAATTTCTTTGTTCATGGTGACAAAAATGAGATCATTATTAACGTGATGTTTTTGGTAGTTAACTGACAGACTGACTGACAGACTAAACAGTAATGTAATGGAGTTATTCGCTGAGTTGGTCTTACAAAATTTCTCACCAAAATACCTTTCCTCGACCGATAATGGAGTAATTTACATCTGCATCTACATCTACACTAATATTATAAAGAGGAAAGATTTGTATTTTTGTATGTAACGAATAAACTCAAAAAATACTGGACCGATTTTAATAATTCTTTTTTTGTTGGTTAGCCCATTTATCGAGGAAGGCTATAGGCTATATAACATCGCGCTACGACTAATAGGAGCGGAGAAGCGACGAGAAATGTTGCAAAAACGGGGAAAATTTACTCATACGAAGTTGCGCGGGACAGCTAGTAAAAAATAAAGTGGATACGTACACAAACATTCGCCGGAAGTATTTATTGTACGCTACTCGTGTTCGCTCGCATGAGGAGGTGTGTCTGCGTAAATCGTTATCTGCCATATTTTTATGCATCATCAGTGGGGCCCTACCTTTGTATCTATAAACAAAAAACATACCAATACCTGGTACCTATAGGTAGCTATTCCTCGAAAACATTCCTATTAAATATGAACAAGATCATAAGATATTGGGCTGACAATTGGTTTTATTGAATATTTTTGTGTGTACGACCATAATAATTTAGATAAACACAAAGGTCTGCTGATTGTATACCTACTTACCTATTATCTACATAGGTATGTCTAAGTATATTGTATCGGTATATCTACTCGGTAATAATATGCTTAATATATCTACCTACTCAATTAAAAGTGATCTGCGATAGTCATGTTAATACGTATTGAATATTGTTAGTAGGCAATTTCAATGATGCCTATATGCACAAAAGCTTTGCTTAATATTAATATGCACGAATGCACTAATCACTCCCACAAATTATGTCGAAATATACTAAATTTCGGGAATGTATTTTAGTTTTATATATTGGAGCTTTTGATTGTTAATATTCGTATTAGCATAAAGCAAATTCAATTATGAAAATAGTTGAGTCTCATTTCATGAATAAACTATCAAACAGTGCCGGATCTATACAGGCGCGGATCCAGAATCATGTTGTTTGGGGGGGGGGGAGGAGGCAAGGCGAGGATCCAGGATCATGACCCAAAAGGATTCATAGGAATTCCTTCTGCTGACAAGACAAAGATCGAGATACCTCATCTGAATGGCTTATTGTGTTGACACAGATTGCCCAGTTGCAGAACTCAATAAAAAAAAAAAAACATTGGGTCCGTCCGCACGACGACATATGACCCACACTTGGCCAATGTTGTTTTTTTTTTTTATTGAGTTCTGCAACTGGGCAATCTGTGTCAACACAATAAGCCATTCAGATGAGGTATCTCGATCTTTGTCTTGTCAGCAGAAGGAATTCCTATGAATCCTTTTCATCTATTTTATCAAACAGATGAATGGGATTCATAGGAAATCTCACGGTAAGTGTAGGGACATAGTGTCCCTACACTTACCGTGAAGTTACCGCCTTTTTAATCTGGAGTGTGTGATAGTTTTGATAGTTTTGAAGCCAAACCGATGCCGGACCCAATGCATGGTGAACACTAGAAAATTCATGAGGCTGGGGGGAGGACAATTGCCTCTGTTGCCCCCCCCCCCTTGGATCCGTGCCTGGATCCTATAGATAATTCTATGGATTATTTCGAGGCGGGGCAAAACTTGATACAAAACCACCACCTACTAAGAATGTGCTTACGTGCCCCATCAACATGCCATAAAGCGCCCTTTGAACATGGCCTCCCGGGAGGGTGCCCCGATTTGACCCCGCACTAGCTCCGGATCTGCTATCTAAACCTACTTTTTATTCATTAGTGGTAAGAACTGGCAAGAAAGGCTCTTCACAACTGTAGTGCTCACGTCGCAATCATGAAGAATGATAGGATTAATAATACCGTGACGACCGAGCAAGTCGAGATATCAGCGAGGTTTAGAGCACTTCTCCGTCGATGGATAGATGGGGGACCGTTTTTAAATAATTTCACACCTCTTCATAGGTACTTACTTCGGAGAACACGTTGATCCGTTTGTTCTGCGTAGTGCTTCCAATACCGCTAAGTATTCCGCGGTTGCGGGATTACAAGCGCGGGATTTGCGTTTTTTGATTCCCACCTAGCATATTGTAATGAGAACCACTGTTTTATTCTGTGTCTGGGTATTAAATGTATTTATTTTAAATATTTAAGTACTTAAATATGTTTATCAGTTGTCTGGTTGCCATTTAACAGGTTCTGCCAAGTTTGGGCCTTCGTTCCTACTTGTTCTATTACATAGTTCTACGTTAAAACTATGTTACACATTATCCCTTAAGTAACATATATGTTGATGAAGATGCTTGATTCTTAAATAAACCAAGTATCAAAATACCCTCACGATCATATAACGGCTGAATGTTTTTGATGTCTAGGAGATGGTTTGGCTCACGCAATTTGTCTGGCTGAGCAAATATATGTTCCGTATAATCCCTTTATTTTTATTAAAAAAAAAAAAAGATAACTAGCAATGTGGGATTGAGTCCCACATCACTAGGAATCTTGTTAACCCCTCCAGCTAATCTCAAAAGGTTTGTGTTAGGAGTGGGTTCACGTCGGTAGTATAATGGGTAGGATTCGAACCCGCGACCTCACGGTTGCGAGACCGATGCCATAGCCATTAGGCTAGGAAGAATCAAGTATCAGAATATAAGCTAAGTATTATAATACCTTCACGATCATATAACCACCGAATGTTTTTAGTGCCTGGGATAAAGTTCGGGTCACGCGATTTGTCTGTCTGAGCAAATATTCCATACAATCTCCTTAATATCTTAAAAAAAAAAACTAGTGACATAATATATACTAATAAGCCTTAATAGTATCCTAGCACTGCTAAATGTTTTTGATGTCTGGGAGAAAGTGTGGCCCGTACAATTTGTTTTGGCTGAGTAAATATATGTTCCTTATAATCCCATAAGTAAGATGGTATATAAAAACCAAGCGTCAAAAATAAATTAAGTACCTATTATAATACCTTCACGATCATATTAAAGGCTGATTCTATTTGGTGTCTGGGAGAATCTTTCGGCCATGCAATCAGTCTGGCTGAGCAAATATATGTTTCATATAATCCCTTATGTAACATATATAAAAATCGAGCATCAGAAAATAAGATAAATTATCACCTTTTTTTGGCCTCTTTAAAGTGTCTGGCGGAAGTTATGGCCTGCGGGAAGTGTCTGGCAATGCTAAATGATATTTTTTTTATAGCATTTTATAGTTTCGCCATTTTGGGTATAGAACCCTAAAAAACATGAGTTAGTAATACTAATTAGGACAATGTAATGCGTAGTCGCGTCTCTAATTCTCTTGGTTTAGTTACCGCCCCGGCCTGCGCTTCCTGTCACCATTTACCTATTCCAAAAAATGCATCCTTGCAACCACTTGTCGCCAACTTCAATCCGGCCGAGTTACATTGATCCAACTGTAAATATCCGTATTAGATTAAATGGATGACCTACCCTCGCAAAACCCAGACGATTCCGCCTTAACAATGTTAATGCAAATACGTTGTCTGTTCATCACACTACCGACAATAACTCTCGCTATTTAATTATATTTGTCACTGCGAAGCATTGAGTGTAACAGGAGGTAAAATCCTTAAATAAATATCTCACAAGCAACTATTTCAGGTGGTGTGTACTTAGCTATCAACCAATCAATCAATGTATCTAATTATATTATAATATAATATGTATAATGTAACGACGGGACAATTCACACAACGCTATCTAATCCCAAACTAAGAAGAGCTTGTACTATGGAAGCCAGAGAACCGATAAACATACTTATATATTTCTAAATACTTACATATTATAGATACATAACACCCAAACACAGAATAAACTATCGTGCTCATCACACAATGTTTTATCCTGGGTGGGGATCGAACTCACGACCTCTTGCAGTCAGATACACTCCCACCGCGCCACAGAGGCAGTCTTTATTATGAGACCACGGTCAGTGTAACCCGGTTGAAACTAAGGCAACCAACACACGGTCAATCCTGATCAAGGTTGCAAATCGCAATGGATTGATGATACATCTTGATTCGCCTAGCTGTAACATGGCGCGATCCGTCAATCCAACACGTTACACATGAAATCCGTCAAAATTCCGGCACAAAAATATTTCCCTTGGATATAAATAAATACCTACCTACTAATATAATATATATCTTGGGACAACTCACACAACGTCGTCTGATCCCAAACTAAGCAGAGCTTGTACTATGGCAACCAGACAACTGATAAAAATACTTATATATTTCTAAATACATACATATTATAGATAAATAACACCCAGACACAGAATAAACCATCGTGCTCATCACACAAAGTTTTATCCTGGGTGGGGATCGAACCCACGACCTCTTGCGTAGCAGTCGGATACACTCCCACCGCGCCACAGAGTCAGTACTATATAATTAAATTAAATATTTAAATTTCTTATAAATTTAAATTACTTATCAATTTAAATCTTTTGATATGGGACAGAAACCAATTTCTATTCATAAAATCGGATGCCTAAGCACGAAGTTGATTGTTACATTCGCGCAATCAGAGGCGATTAAATCTCGGGACTCGGGAGTATTGAAACGCTGGCGTGAACATTGCTGTAATGAGAGTAGGCACAGCTGGCTGCGTTCCACATAACGAAAAATATGTACAATCAATGCTCCTTTTCTTTATTTTCTTTTGTGTTAAATAAAATATAGTGTAGGCATATGTATTGTTCATTAATAAGAAATTGACGACTGCTGTGATCATTTTTAATGCAGAATGTAGCGGTATAAGCTCAGAGATATGGAATAGCTTACGTGTTAATCTAATATCGTGTAAAATAAAATTGAAAATATATTCTGTACGTTACGTTATATGAAATGTTTAGCTTATTGTAACTTAAACTAGCTTGTATTTTTAAATATTAACACTTCATACTTATAACAGAGCAAAGTTGTCTTTGTGACTTTGCTAAGACAATTAAATGAGGCGCTTGATACTTATATTTTTTAGGTGATGTCTGCGGTTTCACCCGCGTTATGTTTGTTCATCCCTTGCAGCCCAAGTTTCCTGGAATCTTTTTTTATTATAGTCTAAATCACAAAAGAAAACTTTCCAACATTTCTCTAGCTAGATACCTACAAGGTTTTGAGTTGGGTGCTGATGATTGAATCAATACATTCTTTCATGTTTAGAGCCAAAATCGCAAAACGGAACCCTTATAGTTTCACCATGTCCGTCCGTCCTTCCGCAGCTTAGCTCAAAGACTGTTAGTGTTAGAAGATTGTAATTTTGCATGGATACACATATTAGCTTACGCCGACAAAGTGAAAGAATAAAATCTTGAAAAACATTTTTTTTGAGGGTATCTCTCTTATATGTAAAGTGTGTGGGGTATTATTAGATAGGTCTTTTAAAAACGTTTGGGGTTGTAAAGGCCATTTTTAGATTTCATTCACTCATTTTTTATCACGCTTGTGAAATATTATGCTTTAAAGTGCAAATTTTTGTTAGAGTCAAGTGTTTTAGTCATTTACTTAGCGTGCAGCCGGGGGGCGCCTGCCAGCTAAGTAATAGGTTGATGTTGGGTATGTAAAAAAAGCACAGTAGTAGCTGTGGTAGTAGTATATATATTGAAATTTTAAGGAAAACTGTCACAGCTAAGTAGGCTTTACAAGTTTACAAGTAACACCTGATCAAATGAAAAGTAACAAAATTTTCAAACAAATCCATTGAAAATTATTATTAAGTAGGTATAACATTGTAAGTATGAAACAAAAACAACAGAAAACCCACTTCTTAAGCCGCATTATTCGGATGAGGGGAGAGTGACTACGGAATCCTACATAGTGCGTGGCCCAACATTCACTTGCCCGGTTTTTTATACATTGGTATATTCTGTTTTTATAAAGAGAACTACCTTGATAAGGAAACTCCAACCAACTATTTAGTAATATAAATACCTTGTCCTAAGCTACCGGTTAGATACCTAGTTCCCAATTTCGCGACCAGAAATTCCACCTCACTCTGTGCGACCTAATCTAAATATCTGCCTATGAACCTACTATAGTAATACTACAGTTTTATAAATAACAGGTAACATCTTAGGGGAACGTAGGCACATACTAAACTAAACAAAAGAAAAAGGTCGAGTGTCTAACATTGAACGAGGCTTCCTCATATTTGCATATGTATGTGTTCAGATCTCCGTAGTGATGCGGTTATAAGCAATTTCATATTTTCTCGTTCGAAGTTTGAGCCATCGCGTAAAATTTTTAATAACACGCAACCTACTTGTATGTAGAAGCTCTTTGTTGTGCTTTTCACATAATACCTTAATATAGTAATCATCGTTGAGCCTTTTGCAAGCCACTATAAGATTTTGTTAAAGCTAAAGCCTTCGTATTCAACGAAGCGTTGAGAAAACTTTAAAGGATTAGATGTTTCTCCAACGGGGTTGTTTAGATTGTTATTTGTGGACCAAAAATCTATGTAGGTGTTCTAAGTTCGGCTTTGAATAAAAAGGTTTTCTCTTTTTTAACAATAGATATAATATTTTACAAGTTTTATTGATTACTAACTGTCCTGCGCAACTTCTTCTGCGTAATTCTCTCCGTTTTTGCAACATTTCTCATTGCTGCTCCGCTCCTATTGGTCGTACCGTGATGTTATATAGCTTATAGCCTTCCTCGATAAATGGGCTATCCAACAATGAAATAATTTTTCAATTCGGATCAGTAGTTCCTGAGATTACGGCGTACAAACAAACAAACAAACTCTTCAGCTTTATAATATTAGTATAGACTAGCTGTCCCGCGCAACTTCGTATGCGTAAATTTTCCCCGTTTTTGCAACATTTCTCATCGCTACTCCGCTCCTATTAGTCGTAGCGTGATGTTATATAGCCTATAGCCTTCCTCGATAAATGGGCTATTCAACAAAAAAGATTGTTTTAAATCGGACCAGTAGTTCCTGAGATTAGCGCGTTTAAACAAACAAACAAACTCTTCCGCTTTATATATTAGTATAGATATGCTAAATAAATATTTACCGCTGGACCAAAGTTAATAAAGCATGATTTAGTCATCCTCATTTTGTTCAGAGCCTATAAGTAAGTAGTACCTAGTAGGCATATTACGTGATACGATAGCATTACAATAATATATAATTATGATTTTAAATTTTAGAAATATTGGTCGATGAATCGCATTAAAGTATATCCGTGTCTGATAACTGAATTATGATTAAATACCAGATAAAGTGTAGACATTTAAAATCCTATGATACATGAGACAATATATACTTATTTGATTATCTTCAAAACAGCTGAACAGATAAAACAGTTTTCATATTTGTCCGCCATCCATCTGTTTATGTTTTTTTCCCCATTGTTGCAAAATTTTTCATTGCTGCTCCGCTCCTATTGGTCGTAGCGTGATGTTACATAGCCTATAGCCTTACTCGATAAATGGGCTATCCAACAATAAAAGATTTTTTCAATTAGACCCTGTAGTTCCTGAGATTATTGCGTTCAAACAAACCAAATAAACTTTTCAGCTGTCTAATATTAGTTTATACGATGTCACAGTTATGGAAACTGAGAAACAACTTGAACTTACAACACCTCTCCTTTTTCATCGGTTTTGAAATTGTTAGTTAAATAATTGAAGCACAGAATAAATAATAGTACTATAGTAAAGTAGTATAGTAGTAATAGTAGTATAGTAGAAGTTACAAAGTATCTATAGTAGAATCCGATTATTACGACGTCCAAGGTACCTATAAAATTACGACGTACTTACTGGACGCCACGACGTACTAAACGAACTGACAATTATAATGTTTATCACATACGTCATAATGTATTTATTAATATTGACTTTGCTGTTTTGCTACAAACGTCCAATGTACATTTTAAATCCACTATGAGGCACCTGCACTGGTTTCGAATTAATACCGAAGTATGAAAATGCAAGCAGATCACAGTCTTTGTAATAGATTTTCGCTGATCTTTATGTAGTCATCACAAATATAATACCTACTATAATTAACGCATTGTAATGAAATTGAAAATGTTGTTCGGAAGACGACACAATAATTTGATAATTTGGAGGTGATTTGATGATGAGTAAAATTTCAACAATCAAAAAATAATAAATTACAGTGTGTTGTTGCGCTTTGATTAACATTGTTGATGTCATATTATAATGACATATTATTACAATACATAATAGTATTTATAAACATTTATAATATAAATTAAAATATTAATATTATACTTATATTGCTATTGCTTTAAGTATTTTTTTTTGGCATTGCAAAAACAAAGAAGTTATACTGAGATAAAAAAAATAACTGTTAGATGATAGATTCTATTTATTGAAGGGCTAAGCTTGACAAACCTGGAGGCCTACTTTATTTCAATGAAAACGAAGTTTCGATCAAAACTGAGGTGGTGATATACAGAGCCGAGAACAGCAATTCAATCCACTCGTGTCTGAAAACTGTCAATGGGTTTGGGCTTCTTATGCTTATCCAAAAAATAAATAATATTGGCAAGTGCATGTCGGGCCACGAACAATGTAGGATATACATATATGTATATACCTTATCTGGACTTTCTCTACAAGATACTTGTCATCTCGTGTGATTACATGCCCTAGCCAACTCAATCGCCTTTTACCCATTTTTTTCGCAACAGGTGCTCCTTTAAAAGAGTCTCTGATGTACTCATTGCGAATTTTATCGGGCCTGGTCACTTCTGCGGCCCACCGCAGCATTTTTATCTCGTTTGTACTCACCTTTTGCTCGTGTATTTTCTTGACAGCCCTCGGAACTATACATCATGGCAGGTCTAATCGCCGTTTTGAGACTTTACCCTTTAGTTGTATGGGCATTTGACTATCGCAGAGCACCTCTGTCAGCGTTCTCCATCATAGCCACGCTACGTTCACTCTGTGTGTCACATCTGTCACAATTTCTGCTTCGTCAGGTAGCATTGAGCATTGTATTTAAAATGGTAAGCTTATGGTGATGGCTGGCTATAAATATATATCACAGTGTTAGATGAAGGTTGGCCGCTGAAGTCGCACTTGAGAAGTATTACTGTAGTACGGTTTTGCTTCGGCTGATGCGTAGTCTGTTGTCCTCTAACGCTTTATTCCATTTGTGAAAGGCCACCCTTCTAAATTTATTTGCGATTTTGTCTAGGAGTTCAACGTCGTCCACATAGAGCAAACACCATAGTAGGAGAGACTGGATAGTTTTTGTCAGATAGTCCATAGACAAGTTAAATAATAAGGGGCTGAGGGCGGATCCTTGGTGCACTCCTACTTTGGCATCGAAAGGTCCGCTAAATCCAGCAAGTCTTCTAACTTGCATCTTAATGCCATCGTACGTGTCTACCACCAGAGTTGTGTAGAGCACTACACAACTCTCGGATTTGTTGTGCCCTCATGGATTGCCACACCAAGTTTCGTGGTATCCTGTCGAAGGCCTTTTCGAGGTCTATAAACACGATGTGCATATCCTCTTGGCCAGATGTTTCTCTATAAATACTCTCACAGTTTGAATAGCACCTTTTTTCCTTAATAATTTTCTTTTTAAATAAATAAATAAATTTACAAAACTTAATTTTGAACAGACTAAAAATAATTTTTTAGTCTTATATTTCATATTATGAATGTAATGCTGTAGGTTGGGGTTCTACAAGATAATTATGTGAGAGATAATATATCTTGACTAAATGTCAAACCATACCCACCTACATTTTTCTATCCACGTGACTAAAATAGCATATAAACAGACTGGAGAAGCAAATAGAGTACCTTATAAACTTATCTTTACAACCTTTAGTTAGACCTTCATCGGAAGAATAGATTGTAATGTCCAACAGAAAACTAATACCAACATTGATTATATACATCAACAAACAATTGCCCTACTTAAACAAAAACAAATCTTATCTCAACTAATACGCCAGACAGACAAAGATTAGAATAGAAAGATAAAGATTCAAGTAGCGATAACAGTGTATGTACACTACCTACTACTAATCCATCTATGTAGACACAGTAGGCTAATCTTACATGTATGTAGTATTAAGCTGTACCCCGCAACATAAATCTATCGTACGGAAAACGGTTTTTTCGGATTAAAAAGTAGCTTACTGTTATTCCACACCATAATCTATCTGTGTAAAATTTTATACAGATCAAACAAACTTCCATTTTTAGGGTGCCGCAGCCAAAATGGCAAAACGGAACCCTTATAGTTTCGCCGTGTCCGTCCGTCGGTCTGCTACTTAGCTCCGAGACTGTTAGTGCTAGAAGGCTATAATTTAGCATGGATACCCATATTACTTATGCCGACAAAGTGAAACATAATTTTTTTGATAAAAAAAAATATTTATTTTTATTTATTTATTTAAAAATTTAAGAAAACTTACAGCTAAACACAATAGTTAAGATAACAAATAACATAAAGAAGGCCAATTAAAAGTTTTCGCTAATAGAACATAATATATACAATAGTAATTATATCAGTAGACAATGAATTTATTATTGTGTAGGTATTCCCTTCACAACTTAACGAGTTACAGCAGGCCAAGTGAGAAGTAACAAAGTTTTCGTACAAATGCCAGTGAAAAATACTTATATAACATTGTTAGTAGTATGAAACAAAAACAACAGAAAATCTACTTCTTAGGCTTCATTATTCGGATGGGGGACTACGGAACCCTACATTGTGCGTGGCGCGACAAGCACTTTCCGGGTTTTCATATTATATTGGACTTTTTATTCCGGAAAAAATACGTTTCCCGTACAACAGATTTATTTTGCGGGCAACAGGTAAGCTAAACATGACTATCAAGTTAAATCAGTAGGTATTTTTCCCCATCAAAACCATACGCTCCGTTCAATTTTTTATTTGTGGATGGAATACCGGTGTATTCCATCCACAAATAAAAAAATTACGTCATATTGAGATTGTCAAATCATTTAGGTACTTTAGTTTTTATTTTGATGACACAGCAAACAATTCAACAAACAGTTCGTGATTAATTTAAACATTAAATTGTTCACGAACGTATTTATGCCAAGCTTTTTCCGAATAGCTATATTCCATCCGAACGTATTTAATAAGACGTCCTATTGCCTAATTACTGTATTTTTTTTTATTATAGTCTGCTACAAAATTCTAAAAATACATTTGCCTTTGATTTCGAAACAAAATAACATGGGGATGGTGCCGTCTAATTAGCGATCAGTCGATTACGTTAATTAAACGGCAAACAGGCTTGTTTCAACTGTTATGTTAGAGGAACCTGCTATATACAGGGTGATTTTCAATATACTAATAACCATCCACTCGTGGCTTCTTTAAATAACACTAAATACCTTGTTATATCAGTTATGGAAAATCCATATCCATCTATACTAATATTATAAATGTTAAAGTAACTCTGTCTGTCTGTTACGCTTTCACGCTCAAACAGCTAAACCGATTTGGATGAAATTTGGTATGGAGATAGTTTGAGTCTCGGGGAAGGATATAGAATAGTTTTTATTGCGATAACCGACATCTGCGCGGGCGGAGCCGTGGACGAAAGCTAGTATTTAATAAATTAACCCCTAATCACCTACCACTTGTTTTTGGAGTTATGACCTTTACTACCTACACACAATTTTACTGGACTAAAATCATTGTTTATTGTGAGGTTTAGGCCCTCAACCTGACAAAGAAACCTCGATTTTACTCCGGGATCTCACAGATGTGTGGTAAATAGTTGTGTTACAAAAGTAGGTGGTAGGTGGTGACTGGTTACTGAGTACTGGACTGGGTACACTTTTCATCAGTTGACCTACTTATTATTGTTTTAATCATAAAAGTACTTAAAGATAAGTTTTCGCCTAGCGACTATTTAACATCGACCTAAAAGATCTAAGTTGATACCTATTAGATTTTAAAGTATGAAATAGTAGTTAAAATAGTAGTTTTTATGTTTTATTTGGCACCAACTTCAAAATGTTTAATTTGTTTTAGTTATTCTATGTATATTATTTTTTGCTTTTTCGTTACCCTGTATTTATTTTTGAAGTCGGTAATATATTTTTGTAAAAAAGTTTTTTATTTTTTACTTTTTAGTGCGTTGGTTTGTAATTCACTTACGTTACAATAGATTTATATCAACTGCTTAAATCCTTTCACAAAATATTTCTTGCCCCAATGCAGGGCCGTTAATTGTTAAGGAGTTCACATGATAGTTCACTATCAGCTCTATTACATTGTGTAATAGTAGTATGATGAGAACAAAGTTATATTAAAGTAATTGAATCGCGAACCGTGAAACATTCAATAGGTTCGCTCGTCACTTCTGGTCTTCATCATCAGTTCACACTTTGGTGCTTTTTAAGAATAAATGCACGAATTACTATGAAATATACCTAAATCACTGTAGGTGTACCTTTAATATTTGAAGAGTTCCCTCGATTTCTCTAGGATACCATCAACAGATCGTGATTTGACGACAATGGGACCAACTTGGAAGTATACCCTTCAAACACAAAAATAATTTTGCAAATCGGTCCAGCCGTCTTTGCGTAATCGGGAGAACCCCAAAATACATGTCTTTGGCACCTATTATAGTGCCTAAACTTTAAATTTATCACGACCTTCTATTTCGTCGGGGGTATAGAGGCCATTTGACATTCATCGTAGATAGGTCAAAATAAAGTGATCGTTCACATTAGACGGGGATCAGACGTGGTATTAGAGAGATTAGAGGCAATTTCACCCGGCCTTCACAAAGCGACACTCAACGACTCTCGATGCTAGATAGCCGTGTCAGATATCCACTTTTTCAATCGATTTTCTAATAGAACAATGACACTTGAATTCTATTCTAAAAATCAGTAACATAATGAGTTCTACCGACTACTAAAAAAACAAATTTTCTGAAACTATAATTACTAAGTATGTGTAATTATGAGACGTTTGATAATAATTACGATACTTACTTTAATAAACTGAAAGAAACAGTTAATGGAAAACTCTTTGATTAAATAATGTCTAGATGAAGCATTCCCTCAGTAAGACTATAAAAAAAATGAAGCTACTATTTTTGACGTTTGACACTCGTTTAAAATGGCGCGCTAGAATAACTATGACTAGAACATCTGATCTCCCAGATGTTCATAGTTATTCTTCTTACCTCTCAACAAGTACGTCCATTTGACTGTACTATTTGACAGTTTTTTGCTTTAATTTTAAATGCCGGATTACGAGTCTAGACATTATATAATCAACGAGAAAACTAAACTGTCATCATTTTCCCAGCTCCGCATAAGGCTTTCTCTGCCTCTCCATTGAAGTGGATCTCCAGCGGAGGGGAGAAACAGAGAAATATTAACCAATAGGATTGCATATAATTAGCGCTTCACTCCAGTGGAAAATGCTGCCGGAAATAGGCATGAAAATTGGCCAGATTGACATAATAAGAAAGTAAAATAAATGGACGCTGAAAATATACAATTTCATAATATTTTTGCCACCTACTCATTTAAATATAGAATATGACGTAGTGTAGGAAGGCTACACACCTAAGCGGGTCTGCTCATTCGGTTCGGCAGTAGGTACCTACTTGCCAAACCAAACAAAGCCGGCCCAAACCAACTACATGTTCGTCTTCTTATCAAGTGCCGATCCGGTAGTTCAAAGCCAAGCGGCTTTTTTCCCGAACGTTCATCTACATATACCATCCGGTCTATGCCGAATGATGCCGGCCCGAACAGGTGTATACGAACTCTAGTAATTCAATTGAATTTGGCATCACGTGAAGAAAAATACTCACTCAATACACTGTCTGTTGAATACACCTGTAACTCAAATGAAGGTCGTTTAATTAGAAATGCTAGCTCACTTTAGTATCCTAGTATCTAGAGGGCTGTAGATTTGTTCGGAAATTCAAGGGTTATGACTGTCATTGGGCTTGCACGACTTAGTTGCGTGTTTGTCTATGCGCAACATTACATTGAGGTTCAAAGTCGTATGTGTTATTATTATATATGTATATACAGCAATTAATTTTGTTAGTAAACTCTTAATTTACTTATATATTTTAGTTTAAACGTGACTGTGCACACGTTTTCTTTATTAATAATAATTGTTTATCAATGACGTGTACCTATTGCCTTCGTAATTTATTGATTAGGTGATTGGTTTTTACAAAAAGTTATATAGTTTGTCTCTTTTGTCTATCTATGCTAATCTGGCAATAAATATATATTTAATCAAATTAAATACCACCTGGAAACACATTTGCTGAGTAATTTCAAGTGACGTATTTTATTTGCTTTTCGATTGCCGATAACTTTAACGTAACGACTGAAATGCTTCAACTCCTGAGGGCGACAAGGAAAGTAACTTGTCGTACAAAGTTCTTTTTGCTTATTTAATTTTATGCTCCTGTTGGTCGCAGCGTGATGTTATATAGTCTATAACCTTTCTCAATAAATTGGCTATTCAACAGTCAAATATTTTTTCAATTCGGACCTTTAGTTCCTGAGATTATAGCGTTCAAACAAACAAACTCTTCAGCAACATTACCTTGAATATTTGGATATAACTCTTTAAATATAGCCAATCGGCCAATTAGCGTTGTACGGTGGATTCGCGCCTGTCCCGAGATTATGTCGCGACGTATTCCACGCTTTCTTTCTTTATCAAAGTGGGAGTAAAGACGTATTTGCCTTTAGTCCTTAGCAAACCACGACGCGACGATGTGACGTTGTCGTTAAATCAGCTTCCAAGAAGCCTGCTTATGGTGCCAATACAGCAAGGGACACGCTCACCCTCGGCTATAGGCTACTGAGATGAAACATTGCTCGATTTTTTAGTCGGTGCCACTCATATACCCTCTACTGAGTTCCGTCTTAGAAGCGATATCCACATTCGAGAACATTCGAGAAGATTTTTTTGTGGGAGTGGTGTACATTTTGTTTTATGTTATATGATAAGTATACAAACAAACTTATCTTTAAGTATTGCCATCCATTTTGTAATATAATCATTAAGTTATGAGAATGATACAAAATCTTATATTTATAAAATACCTACATGTGGCCCCACGTGCCACGAATACTCTTTATCATTGGACTAAGTATAGCAGTAATAATATTATAAGTAACTGATAACATATAACTTAAACAGTGATAGGTTATCATGACACTTATATTCCCACAGTATCAGTTTCGCACAGCGAATGTATATAAACAAACTGCTGACACCAGGTCTCTAGGATATCAACCTTCGATGATAAGCGCTCTAGAAGTGTTTTTGAATATTATCACATAACGAGTTGTCTTCTAAATAAATAATATAATTATCTATCTATGAAAATGAAATCCATTTGCTAAATGCATGTTATGCGCCTCAATTTCAGAGCGGCTGGATCTATTTTACTATAATTTTCAAGGGTTCCGTAGCCAAAATGGTAAAACGGAACCCATATAGTTTCGCCATGTCCATTCGTCCGTCCATCCGTCCGCAGCTTAGCTTAGAGACTGTTAGTGCTAGAAGGCTGTAATTTTGCAAGGATATACATATTACTTATGGTGACAAAGTACAATAAATTTCGAAAAAAATAAATTTAGGGTACCTCCCCTATATGTAAAGTAGGAATGTGATTTTTTTCCCAGCTACCCCATCGTGTGGGGTATTTTATTCTATTACATAGTTCTTTTAAAACGTTTAGGACATTTAGGAGGAGTTGTCAAGACTATTTTTTGGCTTAAGAATCCGTTTGTGAAATATTAAAGCTTTAAAGTGCCAATTTTTGTTAGAGTCAAGTGTGGATCCCGGAGTATTATAGATGTTTCTTTGTTAGGTTTAGGGTCTAAACCTAACAATAAACAACGATTTTATATTATTTCAGTAAATATGATTTTGAAATAACATACGTTTATGTATGTAAGTATGTACTTACTGTTTATTTATACATATGGTTTAATTTCTATTTTTCTTTTTTTTTTCTTTTATTTTTACACTTCCGACTACTATTATAGGTATATCTTTCTACCCTAGAGCTCAAAGGTTTGCTGGTAGAAAACCTAATTTTGAGTTAAGCTCGCCTTTATACATAATTACTTTTATTTTGTATTTATTGTTTGTATATTTTTTTCTATGTGTACAATAAAGAATTTGAATAAACAACGATTTTAATCCAAACTCCAAAAACAAGGGGTAATTAGGTGATTAAGGGTTATTTTTTTTTTTCAAAGCTGATAAGTATTACCAAGTTATTTAGTGTTATGTATAGAAGCCACGAACAAGAGGTTATTAGTATATTACAAATCACCCTATACCTAAAGATTTTTATTACCATTTAGGAACGAGACGTAGTAATGGTCAATTAAGTTTAGCTCAAAAATAAAGTTTGTTCATGATAATTACCACTCACATAGGTGGAAGCCGCAGGTATAGATACGTACTTAATCTAGTATTTTAACCGACTTCAAAAAAGGACGTTATCAATTCAACCCGTATGTATGTAATACTGTGAAAATCTGTTATAAATTCATCTAAGTTTCCAAGATAATTCTCATTTCATGTTTATCCTGGCAGTGCGGTTGCAAGGTAGGTAGGTATTTAGCTCACAGTTGTGTAGTCTACATGTAAATGGCAGGTAGCTGATTATTTCTGGCTTTGCAGGGATAACCACGGCATAATTAGCCTTTTGAAATAGTGTGTATTTCGGAGGACGTTGGACTACTTGTATCTGAGTTTCTCCAAAATTTACATAGTTTTGACTCAGGAGATCTTTAATTAAAAGAAATCTCAAAAAAGTGTAGGTAATTGTTTAGGGTTTGTATGTATGTATGTTTTTGAATTTCTTTATTCCACCATAACTATGAAAGTGTTCTTCATATTTTGTAACGACGGTATCAGTTTTTTTTTATAAAAAAGATCTAGCAATGTGGGATTGTAAGTCCTACATTACTAGTAATACTGTTAGCTGTTACAGCTAAATTACTTGTGTTAGGAGTGGGTTCACGTTGGTAGTAAAATGGGAAGATTCAAAACCGCGACCTCCCGATTGCGAGTTCGATGGGCTATTAGGCTACAGCCGCTTAAATAAAAAATAAGACAATCATGACTTGAATTCTGACTGATGATGACGGCAGCCATAGTTTTTTAGGGTTCCGTACCCAAAGGATAAAAATGGGACCTATTACTAAGACTTCACTGTTCGTCTGTCTGTCACCAGGCTGTATCTCATGAACCCTGCTGAAATGAAAGCTAGACAGTTGAAATTTTCACAGATGATGTTCCTATTTCTGTTGCCGCTCTATAGAATAAAATAAATATTTAAGTGGGGTATGGGAATACCACAAACGTGATTCATTTGCCGTTTCTTGCTCGATATTTAGGCTGTATCTCATGAATCGTGAAAACTACGAAGTTATTTTTTTTACAGATGATGTACCTATGTATTTCTGTTGCTGCTATAACGAATACTAAAAACAGATTGAAATAAATATCTAAGTGGGGCTCCCATACAACAAAGGTGATTTTTTTTGCCGTTTCTTGCTCGATATGATATTTTAGGCTGTATTTCATGAATCGTGATAACAATGAAGTTAAAATTTTCACAGATGATGTACCTATTTCTGTTGCCGCTATAACAAATATTAAAAAAATAAAAAAACCCGCCTGCACATCTCGATGAACTTAGTAAAGTGCCACCGACTGCATGAAATTATATAATTATGTAGGGGGTCTTGTTTCCATTTTTTTTGCGCAGGCGGGTTTTTTATTTTTATAATTTATTTTTTTATTTATTTCTTTTTAGTGGTTATAGGATGAAACCGATGTAACAACTAACTTTATCACAGCTATTGTCAAGTATTGAAAATAGAAAAAAGAATGGTTGCTAACTAACTTTTTTAGTATTACAGTCATAATCATCGGCTATTCCCAGTAGTACTACCATGTAGTCCTACCAGTAGTACTACTGGGAATATTTATCCCATTAGATTTACCGATAGTAAGACTTGCCTATTCTATTCTTTTCCCAATAGTCCTACTGTTATAAAATATAGACCTAGTAGTGTCATAGATAAATCAATTTAAAAAAATAACAATTTTAGCAGAACTAGTAGGTATCACCTATTCACCTACGTACCTTTTCCAGAAAATGACCAATAGTTATTGTTCCATTAATCAATTGCATTTGAGCATCCTGAATAAGTCGATCTCTTTTAGTTTCAGCTTTTTCTCTTTTAATTTTTACATTATTTTGTATTTGGATTTTACGCATTTTTTGATATGATGCATCTCTTTGTAAAATATTCAGCAGCTGGTGTAAATTAGCTTTTTTCTTACCAACTTCACGGTTTAATGTAAAATGCCACGACTCTAAATAGTTAGTGGTGCGGTGTCGTTGGCCAAATACACACATTCTCTCAATACTATTAGGTTTTAGCCAATTCCTGATCATGTAACTCTTAAATGTGTTCATATTTTCTTCTATACCGGTGCATTCCATTTCGTCACGTACATAATCCCAACCCTCTAGAATCATTTCCTTTGGTAAAAGTGGAAACATTTTGCAAAGGGATACTATTCTGTACTCCTTTAATTTTAAACTTTTCGATTTTCTCTTCAGACTTTCACAATAATGAAAATAACAACCGCTTGATACTATTTGTGGAAAAACTAACTTTATAGCCATCATCATAGCATCTTCATAGTGCGTTTTAAATTGCGTAGGGTTCCATTGCGGTATTTGACTTTTTATTAATTGCAATAATGTAACGTATGTTTGTGTAGTCTTGTCTGGGAGAAAGGAATAGATAACTGGTATTATATTAGTAGTTTCTTGAGAGCTACCTAGATCACAGTGTATACTATACAGCTGAAGAAAGGGTACTGGGCAAGCTCCAAATGTGCCATCACCGAAAAAGTCATTACTTTCTGTCATTATTGTTCTAGCGTCACTGGAAGCAAACACCAAAATTCGTGCACCATCATCTCCATCTCGATAGTAGTCAGCTAAGATAAAAGAATCAAATTTAGATGGTATCTTAATGTCTGAAAAGCTTTTGTAGTACAGCTTTTCAACTTCTAGGGTTTTATTGCGATGCCGGTATAAAGTTGACTTCATAGCCGAAAATTTGGGCAACTTGTTAATAAGGTCAATACCTGTATATTCTAATGAAGCCACTGTTTTCTTATAGACACTGGGCACTGATATAGTGTCTGATTCACTGACTCTTTTTTTACACTCGTGTATCTTCAGGTCTATTTCATTTTTCCCATGATCTGGAGCGCAAGTAATTAAATGTGGTTTTGACTTTATTACGTTATTATGATTAATAGTTACCGATCCAATACATTTACTCTTACGGTACAGAGCACATCGCCAAATTATTCATCCGTCACTATAAGTTTTTAATTTGTAATACTGGTAACCATTCAGAAGTAGTATTTCACCTCTTCGTCTTTTTATTATATTTGTAATATCACACATATTTATGTTAATAATTTTTAATCGTGACTTTATATTATAATGCAATATTTTACTCTTTGATACAATTTCAAACTATGTAATGAGCTGTCAATCACGCTAATGTTTTATCTTAGGTCATAGATTCAAGTTCAATAAGTAGGTTAGTCTAGTTTAATATTAGGTCTACAGTTTGGTAAGTCTAATGGGATGAATATTCCCAGTAGTACTACTGCATTTTTAAAGTAAGTCTAATGGGATGAATAGTCCCAGTAGCACTACTGCGTTTTTAAAGTAAGACTAATGGGATGAATATTCCTAGTAGTACTACTGGTAGGACTACATGGTAGTACTACTGGGAATAGCCGATAATCATGCTATACCTTTTTGAAATGCTTACGATGAGCCCTTTAATTTGATACCCATATTGCAGTATCCAATACACTTTTTTTAACCATTCTTTTTTCAATATTTAATACTTGACAATAGCTGTGATAAAAGTTAGTTGTTACATCGGGTACATATTACAACTACTAAAAAGTGTTAAATAAAAAAATAAATTATAAATATTTATTTATTGTAAAAATAAACTCCATATCTGTGACTAGCTGACCCTCGCAACTTCGTCTGCGTGAATTTTCCCCGTTTTTGCAGCAAACATTTTTAATTGTTGCTCGGCTCCTATTGGTCGTAGCGTGATGTTATATATCTCGATAAATGGGCTATCCAACAGTAACTCCTATATTTTTTCAATTCAGACCAGTAGTTCCAGAGATTCTCGCGTTTAATCAAACAAACAAACTCTTCAGCTTTATAATATTAGTATAGATTTATTAGATCAGTAGCATTGCATGCTCTAATACAACAGTTGCCGAGAACAATAGCATGGTTAAAGTAATTGGTCATTGTGTATTTGGGTCAGGGCGTTTACTATCTGGCGTTTTTCCATTAATAAGGATGTCATTGTTATAACGACTGAAACATTGGATCATTAGATACCTATCGGTCATAATATTATAAACAAACTGACCCGCGCAACTTTACGATAAATGGATTATCCAACAATAAAAGATGTTTTCAATTCGAAACAGTAGTTCCTGAGATTATCATGTTCAACTAAACAAACAAACTCTTAATTTAAAAAAAAGAAAGTTATAGATGTGAAAATAACTTTCGTCAGTTGCGTTTTTATGCTTAAACCGCTAAACCGATTTAGATGAATTAGGTACCTACTTATGGAAAGTTTAAGTCCCGGAAAAGGACATAGTATATGTAGTTTTGATCAAGATAACGTGCGGAGCCGCGAGCAAAAGCTAGACTAAAAATATAAACCAAAACCTTGTTTACATTTCATAAAATATTAAATAAATAAGGACGTCATAAAACTAAGATGGCGAGCGTTTGACGTCCCTTGATCATTATGCTAAGGCGCGTTGATGTCGTTCTTCTTTAGGCTGGGCGCACACTAGGCAGCCTGGCCGCGCCACCCAGGGCGCGGCAGTCAACGTACAGTACTCCCAAATTAATAATGCACATGCAGATCTTCGCTAATTGTCGTATTCCCGGAAACACTCGAATCATGGAATCGTAAGAGCCCTAAACAAGGCATTTGCATTTTGCACCTTGTTTAAAAGAGATAGGAGTCAATATCATGTGTGCACAATCGAAAACAAATCGGGCGTTCGGCAGCTGTCGCCGGTCAGCGAAATGTCTGTCAGTCGTCTTTATATATTGGTAGTGACTGCACGTGTTCTCTATTTGTGGAAATATATAGAGCTGCTATTACACACCCTTCTTGGTAAATATAATTTCAACATTAATTAGCTTATTCAGATTTAAATAGTATATTTTGAAAAAAGGAAAATAAATAACATATTTCACGTTTTTTTAATATTAAAAAAATAAAATACCTACATTAAATACATATTAAGTACTAGAAAAACATTTAAAAAATGAGATTTATTTAAATTAAATAAATAGATAAACATGCATAAAAAATATATACCTAACTCTGCCCATGCCATTTTCTTTCAGACGAATTCTTCCAAAATGGATAAATTTAAACGTGGAAAACCGCTTAATTCACAAGCACGGCAAATGGTATTTAATGTGTACCTTTATTTCTTAAATGAAGCCAATGTTTTCAACAGAGACCATGATGGTTATTTTAAAAAAATTCAAGACCGTGTTACAAAAGCTACAGGAATTTCGCGACGAACTTTGAGTAATATCTTAAACGAAAAAAAACATAATCAATCAAAGAAATTTTCTACACCGAAAAAAGGAAGACCTAAAAGTAGATTTCGGCTGGTACTTGATGATTTCGACTACTGTGTTATTCGTAATATGATATACAATTTTCAATTGACGCTGAAAGAACTCCCAACTGTAAATAATTTAAGAATAAAGTTGATCGAAGCTATTAATTTCAAAGGCTGTGCCGAGACTTTAAGGTTGATCTTGAAAGACATGGGGTTTAGGTTTCTGAAAACTGATAATAACAGACAATTACTTATGGAAAAACATGATATACGCCTAAAAAGGATCAAATATCTCAGAGAAATACAACAGCTGAGGAGTTCTGGTAGAAACATAGTATTTATGGACGAGTCGTATGTGCACACATCACATACTAAGGGTAAAACTTGGCAAGATAGCAACAAAAAAGGTATCAAACAACCCATTTCCAAAGGAGAGCGAATAATTATTGTACACGCAGGCAATGAAAAAGGCTTCGTCCCAGGGGCTCTAATGTTACATAAATGTGTCGACTCAGAAGGTGACTATCATAAAGAAATAAACGCGGAACGTTATCAAACTTGGCTACGCAATCAATTGATTCCCAACTTGCCTCCTAATAGTGTGTTGGTAATAGACAACGCCCCATATCATAATAAGCTGTCTGTGAAACCACCAAACTCAAACACATCTAAACCACAAATGACAGCTTGGTTACAACAACACAACATTCCGCATGACCCAAAGAAACTGAAACCCGATTTGTATAAAATTATACAAAGATACAAAGAAAATTACACAGAATTTGCCATTGACCGTATAATGGAGGAACATGGGCATAAAATTATACGATTGCCACCATATCATCCCGATTTTAACCCTATTGAAAATATTTGGTCCCAAATAAAGCAACACGTGGCCAAGAGAAATATTGCAATGACTGTGACGTCAGTTAAAGATGCTATATTAGAAAAAATCAATAAAATAGGACCAGAAGAATGGAAAAAAGTTTCTGATCATGCGGTTCAATGCGAAGATGAATATAGAAAATTTGAGCCAAGAATCGATAGTTATTCCGATAAACTGATTATTTACACAGGTGATAGCAGTGAGGAAAGTGTAAATGAACAAGAGCATAATGAAACTTCTGATGAATCTGCGATGTCGGGAATAGAGGTCTTCCTCGATTCTGATTAATTTTTTTATAATTGTATTATTTTTCTGGAATGATTAGTGCTGTAAACAAATTTGAACTGAGATTTTGATTATATTTTATGTAAACCTCTATTTGAAAACGTTTTTTTCTCCTTCTAATAAAACCTTATGTTATTTAAACCTTTTCCTCCATAATTACACCAACTTCGGTAAGACACTTGAAAACTAATCACTCCAACAATGATTGTAGCGTTTTCGCTATTTACTTACATGGAATTATCGAATCAAATTTCGTTACAGGTAAATCAAATCTGTTTTAGCACAAAACACATAATATATAAAATTAGGCATAGAGAAATTGCTCTTAACCACTCTATATAAATATCGTCTTTCGACGCTCGGGTAATACGACCGTTGCCGAACAATGACGAAGATTTCCGAAGATTTCTATGCGCATTATTACTTTTGGAGTACTGTATGACGGTTTATGAGAGACCGCGCACTAGCCAGTCAAGAAATCCTGGCTGCCGCAGCCAAAAGAACGGGTCTGAATGACGGCCGCCGGTTGGCTGGGGCTTGTCATATCGAATTATGTGTCTGCTGTCCGTCGGCGCGCACTTGTCGCAGCATCCAGACGTATTTTGTGTTCGGAACAAGGAAGTTATACTAAAGACTGGAGTCAACACTACAAATTTGTTACTGAAGAAGGGAAGAGAATAAATTTGAATTTATTTGACTTTCGTGACTATGGTAACCATGAATTGACACTATGCTTAGAAAGAGAAGGTGGGTGTCTTTCTAAGGCAAACTACACGATAAACCCTAGGCACAATGACATACTACTTAAAGTACGATAGGTAAGTAGAATAAAGAGTGTACCTAGTTAAAGTACCTACTTAGGTAAAATATTGACATTAGTCAAGCCGAAATGTTGTCGCTATTAGGTAGTCAATAAATAAGTCATTATATTTTGAAATGCTTTAAATATATAGTCCGAGAGGGTAACTGATAAAAGTCGTCCGCATCAAACACTAAGAAATCCAGCTATAGTAAGTGACAGTGACCCAGGTTCAGATAATTTCATACTTGCTTAGAACAATAGTGATAAGCGCGCACTACGCAGCCTGGCTGCGGCGACTGAAATATTTGAGCAGCCAGTTTAAGCAGCCAATCTACAGCCAGTTGTCACATATCGTCATTTTCCGAACCAAGAAGCTTATAGCGAAGACTGGAGACCGAAAATTTTCGGTCTCCAGTCGTCACTATAAGCTTCTTACGTTCGACGCGGAAGACTTTTATCAGTTCCCCTCAAATATTTTAAAATATAATGATTTATATATTGACTACATAATAGCGACACCATTTCGGCATGACTAATGTCAATATTTTACTATACATTTATCTAAGACCTTAGGTATTATTAATACAGGCAAGGTTTGTTTTCTTATCAAGATAGACTTACTAGATTTCATACTTTGGATTATCTTCAAAAGATCAAGATTGGCTAAGGAATCGCAATTATCATTTGAATGCAAATTTCCAACAAATTGTTGGTATTTAAATGCAAATAGGATGAACACGAACATAAATGACGATACAATCAAAACTAATAATAGAACGTAATAATGTTACTAGTAGGTAATTTAGCAATAGATGGACTTATGTTGAAGTTGAAACGTACCTATCTTTTATAACATAACTATACGCAATCTAAAGACTACCAGTGTCCTAGATAGCGCAATAAGGAAATTACAACCTTTTGTGCATAAAGTCCTTTAAGAAGATGGTGGCGTTTCAAACACCGTGGCGGCCAGGCAAAAGGCAGACCGAGAAA
Source organism: Herminia tarsipennalis (assembly GCA_945859575.2). Lineage (NCBI taxonomy): Eukaryota > Metazoa > Arthropoda > Insecta > Lepidoptera > Erebidae > Herminia > Herminia tarsipennalis. The sequence continues at coordinate 11,283,314 of OX243836.2, read as the reverse complement.
TGTGTGAGGTTCAGCAACGTTACCACTGTATCCGTACATATCACTACATAGTATAAAACAAAATCGCTTTCTCTGTCCCTACATCCCTATGTATGCCTAAATCTTTAAAACTACGCAACGGATTTTGATGCGGTTTTTTTAATAGATAGAGCGATTGAAGAGGATGGTTTATATGTATAATAACATCCATGTATTTTATACCCGTGGGAAGCCGGAGCGGGCCGCTAGTAATAATATAAATAAAATAATATCTTAGGACCACTCACACAATGTAATTTTATTCCTAACTGCTTAGTTAGGAATAAAATTACATTGTGTGAGTGGTCTATGGTAACCAGACAACTGATAAACATACTTATATATTTCTAAATATATATTTATTGTAGATAAACTACACACAGACACAGAATAAACCGTCACACAAAGTTTTATCTTAGTGTGGATCGAACCAACGATCTCCAGCTTAGCAGTCAGGGTTACTAACCACTAGACCAACAGGCCAGTCAATCTTGCGCACTGGGTATAGCATTTTCTGCGTTTGGCTATCCTCGTATAAGACTGACGGACGTTTCCGAAATGGTTAGGATTTTTTTACTGTAAAGTCCTTCCAGTTCCAATCTATTCTCTATTAGGTATACGTTAGATAGCCTATTTATCGGTGAAGGCTAACCAATAGGAGCGGAGCTCCGTGAGAAAAACGTAGAAAATTTTCGCAGACGAAGTTGCGCGGGTCAGCTAGTAAACTATAAAAATACTAGCTGACCCGCGCAACTTTCTTCGAGTCAATTTTCAATATCAAATAACATCACGTTACGATCAATGTTAGACGAGCATCAATGAAAAATGTTGCAAATACGGGGGAAAATGACGCAAACGAAGTTGCGCGGACTAGCTAATATTAGTAGGTATACATAGATTTAGAAACCGTCTCGGCCAAATGTTGTGGGGTAAGGAGTGATAAATGAATCACGTTGCTTTTCACCATAGTTGCTCCCCGCCAAACGCTCCTCAGTATTTTGGAGAATAAAGTGGGTTGTCAAATGAATTGACGGTATTAGCCTTACGTTCACTATCCGATAAATGAGGAAGTTATAGAGGCCCAACACAATGGCGGTCTATTTCATCTCATACCCATCCAGTAAACGGTCGTACGGTGTACTAAACATTAGATAATGTAATTAAGTGCCTACATAAATATGTATTTAAGTATTTCAGCTAAAGATAAAACTTTAAATTAGAGATGCCACGGAATAACGAATATTCGGCGAGTCTCTTAAGCGCTAAATATTCGGCAACACTTAAACGCTTTTGCGGGTGACAGGTTTAAACTTACATCACCAAAGTACGTGTTTTGACGATGCACCGAGTTTTCAGGAAAAGAACGATTTTTGTGCGTTCATACTAAAAGATATGTATTTAAATTTTGTATGATTCACTGTCTGAGTTAGTATTATTAACCCTTCAGGTATTCTCTTAGTTTTTGTGGTAGTTCCGTCTGTATTTTTCAATTTTCTTGTTATAAATTCCCAAACCGAAATCTTTCACATATGTCCCATATGCTGAAGAAAAAACATTAATATGTACAGTCTATGCTAGCAAAATGATTGTCACTTTTCCGTGTCTGGGTATATTTTGCAACCAAGAATATTAATATGTATATTTAATCTCTAAAAATAGATTTTTTCCTTAAATGGAGAATGGCTGAAACCTGAAATCACAAACGTGGCACAGATTACAAAATACTTTTTTTTTCTTTCGAACGAGAACGTAGGTACTGTTAAATTATTATGGTAAGTTACCTATTAGTGTATGCACATTTTTTCTTTATCGTTGTGAGTAATATTATGCTTTATTTTTCGCGTGATTTACTATTCGGTATTCGGCCGAATATTGCCGAATAGCCGAATACCGAATATTAACAGAATATTTGTGGCATCTTTACTTGTAACTTTATAATATGACACGCATATAATAAATAATTTAAGCAACATATGATAAAAGAAAATAAACAATGCGTACTTATCTCAAAAGTGGTTTAAACTGGTTGATATTACTGAGTATTAGTACCTATCTAAAAATATATTATACGCAATTTATTTCATCTTTAATGAGGTACCTAAATATGAATTAGTAGAAAACATAAATATGAGATTCTGCTATCAGGGTGTGCCGGGGTTAAATACGGATCAAATTCCACTTAAAAGTAATAAACTAAGATTGAAAACAATAACATATTGAGACAAATTTCAAATGTAAGGTATATATTAATATGAATCCCTATTTCCCTTGATCACACGAGATTTGATACATTCTTTTTTTTTAGTTTTCTAATACTCTGTAAAAGGTTCTTAGGTACTTAAAAAAACGGGGCGGAACGGAGTTTGCCGGTACAGTCTTTTTATAAACGCAAAAGTTACTGTCGATAGACGTGTTTGATACTCTCTAAAACTACTAGACGGATTTTAATTCAACTTAACCAGGTTAAAGTATAAAACATATATTATTAAATAGCTCATAATGCCGTGTGGTGCCGGCTTAAGAATAGTACCACCCCATCTCTTCCCGTGGGTGTCGTCAAGGCGACTAAGGGATTTCACTCCTGAGGACGGGCAGCAGCGTCCTCTGCGTACTTAAAGCCTTACTGCGATCGCCAACCCGCTCGCCAAGCGTGGCGATTATGGCAATTACCCCCAGGATCTACATACCAGTAGGTTCTACTGGGGAGACCCGTGCCCAGCAGTGGGCCATCATATGGGTTGATATGAGTATAAATATATTTTGGGTATCTATTATTTCACTCTAGTGTAAGTGTAGGTTGGTATTTATAAAGCTATCTTGTAGGTATCTCAAATACCTACAAGAATTGCTCGTTTATAAGTATATAATATAATCTGAATCAGGGCCATTTCATAAAATTTTGTATGCAGGGGGTTTCGTACGTTAAGTCGAATCGTATCGTACTTTATGCGTCGTTAACAAAAAATACCGAGCAAAGCTCGGTCATACTGGGTACTGGCGCACTCGTGGTGCTCTCAAAGATGTCCGCCGCGCATGCGTGTTGATGCATTTCTAGCTGCGCTTAGAAATGTATCAACACGCATGCGCGACGGGCACTATTTACCATTAAGACCACCAGATTTTGATAGTTCGCACGGGCTTGCCACGGAAATGGAAAAAAAGAACGTGAATAAGGACCCGGGTACTATTCAATAATAGTATAGTAGCTTTTATTTATGTACTAGAATTGCTTTGACTTAGTTTCTAATGGTTTTTTTTTTTATTTCTTTTATGTTCTGGTAGTTTATCATGGACATTGTGTATGGACGTATGATTGGGTTCAGTGTATTTTTAGGGTATAGTTAATTTGATTTTACGGCGTAAGGTATTTCGTTAGATTCTCCGTAGTCTTCTGGAGTTCTGAAGAATTCCAAGTGTTTCAACGAACGTGAGTGTACGAACTTTATGCTTAAGGATGTGTGGTCTGCAGCTAACTGTGGATTCTATGCTCAATATACTTACCTAATGCGGAGGCGTTTTTTTTTTGTAGTATGAACAGGGAAGGTTTAAAGTTCATCATGGAAAAACAGTATGGATATATACTGTTTTTCCATGATATTACACCGTAACTTAGTGGAATAATAGGTGACAAAAACTACCGTCCCGGCCACAAGTAAATGGAATTCCTCGTAGCCAAATCAGTTTGGCGAAATAGTTTGGCCACGAGGAAACGGGGGTTATTTTAATAGTCTTTAGTGATGTCAGAATTTGATGATATCTGAGCGAAGTAAACTAGAAAGAGCGCCCATATTTTTACGGTACGCTTAGGATAAAAGGGCATAATATATTATAGACACAAGTTTGTAATCATTAAATTCTTTATAACAGGAATATAATGTAATACGCAAATAACAAAATAATGTAAATTAGTTAAGATACAAACAAGTTATCAGGAAAATATTTCTAAACTTCTGGTACTCTTTCAGGATAACGCCCTGGAATGAAATCTGGGTTGTCGAGGCTGTACTCCCAGATAAGGTACTCTGGTTGGTTGAGGTACAGCGGCGGTATGTCGTCACTAGGCTCCAGTTCCTCATTGAGCAATTCTTTGTTGCGAGCTAAAAGTTCTTCAACCCTTTTTAGAGTTTCTTGTGAGACATCTAAATATACAAACATTATTAACAACTGGGATAATCATCAGTCATAATTAGTATTAGTTCTGTATGGGTCTAGACGTCCGCTTAGTTCACGTTAAACTTATGTATTATTGTCTACATTTTAACTAGATGCGAGTTTTCTAGAGTAGGTATCTTACTCTAAAAAACTCGTGTAGAGTACCTGTGATTTTCGCAGATATGAAATTCAATAAACCTCAATACCAATACAAGACCTCAATTCAATTCAATAAAATTCTTTATTCACTTTGGGTGCAAAACAACTCTTGATACGTCTGGATTCTACATGTACCATCGAACAAAAATGTGGTATATCACCCTAAGGTACAAGTTCCATTGTACATAATAAAACAATAAGATTGATATTACCTTGCAATCGTATTCTGACAGCTGCTAGACTTAACTTTAATGTCAGTTTGGTAATAAAGGAAGATGAATCAAACCCGGTAGACTACTTTCTTAGTCGACTGTACATGTAATGTCAAGTTCGCAAACAATAGGTAAAGCCGGAGAAAAGAACCTGGTAATAAAAACTCGTCTGTGTCGAGAATATGTGGCTACATTATAAATACTAAGTGGCTACAAGCAGATCGAGAAATCTGCGAGATTATGCAACGTTACCACTATATATTGGTCCATAGATGAGTGACCGTTTTCGAACATTTTCACACCATTCCGCGCCATGGAGAGAACGGTAAGCCTTCGGTCCTGCGCCTAATTTCTCTCCGTATCGGATTTCCGTCGCATCGAACTATGAGAGTTAGAGAACAGAGAGTGCACTTGTGTCTGCGCATACACTCGTGCACAGTAATATCTGCTGCGTAGTCGGCTAGTCTCGAATGAGATTAGCCGCTGTAGCCGATATCGGTTAGGAGACCATTATAAACCTGATCATCTATACTTACTAGTTCTTCGTAAATCCAAAATCAGCAATTTTCTATTTTGTTCAAGAGCACGGATGAGCGTCTCTTCAGCTTTTCCAGAAAGATCATTGGCCGCCATGTCAAGTCTAGTCAGACCTCGGTTTAAACTAAGGATACCTGCCATCTGGATAACAAAAAGTTTGAGCATCGTTTTGTATACAACAATTAACAACATTAGATCATATGATATTGTACCGCAAGTGCTGTCACGGGACAAGTCAATGACGCTTTACATATAGACGCGTTTTACCGCACACTGTTTTTTGCAAGAAAAATGCAAGGTAATTGTCTCAAATGCACTTAGTTCGAGCGAGAGACTTGTATAGTCTTTTACGTGAGAATAAAGGGGAGCACAATATCGCAATCGATGCCGTCGACGATTTTACGCGTCTTAATACTATTACTTATTTTGTGGTAAAACGTAATTGGGACAAGTATACACATGCAACATAGGTAAGTGATTTGCTGTACAAAGAGCGCGTGAATGGTAGAATGAATGAGCCACTACTTATATTTGCAACAGGATCCTAATAGAAACATTGTAAAAACCAGACTCTTCTTATAAATGACATAAACCCTAAGTTTCAATCGTATTAAATTATATATATATATAATAAAACCGCGATTAAAATACAGTTTGTATATTTAATCCCTGTCCGACCATATCATGTTCCCATTCAATTTGTCATATTTTTTTTTAAATTTAAGATTGTTTTATGCAAACAATATATACTTCGGGACTTAATCGCGTGAATTACTTAAAGGTTCGAACGTTTTATTTACCTGAAATTGGTTATTTAAATCGTGAATTTTAATTTTCAATAAAAAAAAACATATATATATATTTTTTCTATTTCTTTTTAGCATTGTTAACAGAATACCTACACACCCCTTTCGGGTCGGCCTGGGTATACTACTTGTATAAAAAAAACTACTTTACGACCTATTGTTATACCTACCAAACACACACAAAATGTTTTATTAAACCACAAACACCTAGACGCGAGATGATCTGAAGAAAATACTGTTTGTGGTAAATTAATATATTCTAAGAATATCCCACTCTTCTAAATCCGTTTAAGTTACAGTCGAATAAAGAAACTTAGAAAAATACATGAACTCTGAAAATATTACACTACATTTTTGGGACAGTCGCCTAAAAAAATAGCCACCGTCCATTAGGATCCCTGCTTAAATCCCCATAAGGGGCCTCCAAACGGGCCATTTTTTACGGCAATTTGTGGCAGCACTATTTGCAACTAATTGCTCGGCCATTAATGGCTATATGCCTACAGTTGTCTGGCGCATGATCCAGTCTACAAAACTGGGTACATGACCCGGCAACAATAAAATAGAGGGAGACTGAAACAACAACAAAATTGGCCGGGCAACATTGCGGAAAATAGATCGCTCAGCGATCGTCCGGCAACCATCAAATCAATATTGGCGAGTACTGCTATGTTGCCGGCCACAGCATTGCCGTAAAAAATGGCCCGTTTAGATGCCTCTTTACAATGCCCTGTGAACCATAGCTGTGGTAGCAAGAAATCGAATGCAAGCAAGCAAGGCTGCTAGCCCAACCTCGATCATATCACATATAAATAAAGAAACACAGGTGTTAGGAGTCATAAAACCCAAATCCTGGCGTATTTCACAATAAATCCATATTTTATTTAGGTACTTTAAAACCGGCAATAAAACAACATACGTAACAGCGATAATTCTTCTATCTTTTAACAATAAGCGTCACCTCGGTGTATCTTATCTACAGCAATTGCATTTTTCTTGGTAATGGAAATTACAAATGCTTCCTAAAGTCAGTAAAATATACAAATAACAAAACTAGCTCTTTTCATGATTTCGTCGACGGATCTAAAAACGACCTTAAAATGAATTTAACAATAGCATTTTCCTTAAAGATTTTAAAGTTACTTAACAAAACTGATTAGTAATCAGCTTCACAATATGAGCAGCCTAGACTTATTTTCCAAAATGTTGACATTTTCAAACAATTATACGACGAGAGCTTGAACTATTTCTATTGGTACTTCCAATAATTCAGTCATTTAGTTACTCCTTTCAAATAAATTAATCTTACCTTCTCTGCAGAAGCACCACTAAAACCACAGGAATTAACTATTAACGTCTGTGGTTTTACTTTACTTCTCACAAATGCGGCAGCGAACATCGTTGCACATTCCAAAGACATTGGGTTCAAACTGAAATCTAAAAATTAAAATTTATAAACCTTAAATAAAAATTAAAGGATATTCAGTCGTTAAAATTGCAAAACAAGAGGTATTCTTAAGTTCCGTGAAGTTAGTGAACTTAATAGTAGAAGTTGAGGCAAGCCAGTCCTCAATACTAGGGTGAGTAGTGAGATGACTTAAGAGGTGCAATGTTTCGATGTAATCTGTGACGAGTACTTACCCAAAAGTTCAATCGGCGCAGCGGGTTTCATTTGAATAGCATAAGCTATTCCCTGTATCCCAACTTCTTTAAATCTATTATTGGCTATTCTTACTACTTTGAGGTTATTATGAATGGATATAAACCCTGCAAGTGCTTTCATGCCGTAATCCCCAATTTTACAGTGGTTAAAATCTAATTCTTCGATACTTTCTTTTTTCACGAGGTTTTGAAGAATAATTTTTGTTTTAGAACAGTCTAAGTTGCTTCTATTGATTCGAAATACTCTCAAATGTCTCAAGTTTTCCAGTCCTTTACAAAGAGACTCGCAGTCGGCCATACTAAACTCAAAGTATCTTGTCATGTATTTGTCTTGTAATTCATTTTTTCCAAACACCAAGGATATTTCTTGAAGGTTGTATAATCTGACCAATATTGGTTCTAACGGTATATGGTCATAAACCTTACGTACGCTGAATTCGCAAGTATCTTGTACTATATCGGGATTAGGAATTGGTGGTTGGGGTTGAAGAACGATTTGTAATTGGTTTATACCCAATTCAGAAATGTATGGACTTACCTAAAAAATAAATGGAAAATATAACACAAGCTTCTTTTTTTATAAATTAAGGTAATTTTAATTTGTGTACCAGAGTGGCCAATTCAGAGGCCTCGTCTTCTTGGAAGACGTCGGGATTGGTATATTCTAAGTATTCCTGAAGACAAACTGACAAAAATTTCCCTTTCCAATTCGTTACTCCCATTTCTTTTCTTGACGGAAACTTAGTTAAAAATGATCTCTTCCAATATTGCTCATCCTAGAACCAAAAAAACATAACTAAGAAATTTGTAAAATCTGAAACGTTCATAACCATTTTCAATGTTTGAAACCGAAATAAGCTATTTTTATTTTATACTCTGTTTCAAATACGATGTTCTTTTTGACAGATGTCTTATCACTAATGTTAAATACTAGTAAAGTTTAATATAATTGTGGTCATTACTGAGCGACATCAATATTATATTACAATTCCGAACAAATTTAAATCGAAACACGATATTAGCATTAGAATAAGAAAAAAAATTAATATTAATTCAACAGGATTGCTACAAATATGGGACCCACAATTTGCTAGTCATCTTTAAAATAAATATATTTTTAAATGTGAGACGTAGGTATCTCTATAAGTTTTGAGACAAGATGAAACTATACTAGATATTATCAATATTTAATTTTCATTTTTTCGAAATACTCTCCTTCATTCTCTATGCGAAGTTCTATGCGCCTAAAGTGCCTTAACCAACTATTAAAACACTGTTGCCAGTCTTGGTCCGATAGTCTGAAATTGCGACTTCGTAGGCGGCCATGGCCTCTTCGGAAACAAAAAGAAATCACAAGGAGCTAAATCAAGACTCCTCAAGAAACACCTTTGTATGTGACGAAGTAATTCCGAAGTCCAGTCTTTGGTCTCATCTCTCGCAGAGCTTAAAACACTTTTGGCAATGCTACTGTTGTATAATATAAGTTAACAGAGGGCTTACACAAGGTACATTCGTTCCGTGGCGAATTCGTTAACGCTGTTCTAATCGTCCGCAAGAAAAACAAAAAAAAATTCTATGGTCTCCACCGCAAACGTCAAATTCTAATTCGAATGTGACTTTGTCTAGACCCCCGGATCTATGATTTTCTAATATTGTTGTCGACACATGTCTGCTGCTAGAAAAAAAAAACTAGCCACCATTTTTTTTACCAACGGTACCAAAGACCTCGGTCTTTGCAGTTTTGTCGGCAACTTTCCTTATGAAATGACCCATACTGACGACTATCTCTTATTTACGGATTATATTGATAAATCCAATCATTTCGTCGAATGTGATGATTTCCGAAACACGTCTTGCCGTTTCATTTTCAAATCGCAGACGCCTTTCGCGGCACTAATCCACACGAGCCTGTTTTTCAGTGACTGGCCTGTTTTTCAGGTCTGAGAGCAAACAAAGCTTCCTCACTCTAAAATGCTGATGCAAAATAATGTTAACGCTCCCCAGGCCAAAAATCTTCTATATGTCCGAGTAAGTAAATCGTGGGTCTTCTTGCACCATCATTTTAGTAGTACACACATTTTCTTTAGTTACTGTCGTTTGTAGGCGACCACTTCTATGGTCATCTTCGAAATTTGTTTTGCCCTTTTCAAATTTACTGAATCATCTAAAAACTGTTGCTCGAGATGGCGCAGACGGGGAGTCTGCCCCATCTCGAGCAACGTAAATAATAAATAATAATAAACGCTGAAACCAAATTTAAAATCATAAAATATCATAGCACGCAAATGTTCACGGATAAGCACCATCGTTTCAAAGAAAACGCGGGAACCGTCGTAGTAAAACGACAAGAACATCGTCATTTTTAAACCAGTAACCTGGCTACTGGCGTTCTATTTTTAGATAAATTTACTTTTTAAAAATATAGGTAATTATAATTCTTACTGATGCGTTCCATTTTTAAGTTTCGAGCATCTCTAAAACTTATTGAGTGACCTACGTAGTAACTTTGTCTGTTTGTCTGTTACCTTTTCACGCTTAAACCGCTGAACCAATTTAGATGAAATTTGGTATAGTTTAGGTCCCGGGAAAGACACACGGGCATCAACGCTATTCGAAGTCGAATTTTGAATCAAAATTATTGAACTTAATCTAGATAATATAATGTATAGAGCGAAAAGTGTGGCTAATAGCAGCAAAAGACGTAGTTGAAAAAATCGGAGTAAGTCCTGATATTGTCATTACACATGTATGTAGTATTTTCAACGTTTTCTCAGAATAATTATAGGCGTCAATTAGGCAAAAAAACATAACGTACGTACTAAAATACAAAATTGTTAAAATTATTAAATAACTTTATATTTGAATCCTTTTTTAATCATGTAATATTAATCGATTTCTTTGGTTCAACACTTGAAAGATTTTCAAGTTATCCCATAACTGTCGTCCTATATCTACTCGTTGTCATAGCAACTCTAATATCTATATCTATACTAATATTATAAAGAGGAAAGATTTGATTGTTTGTTTGTATTGAAATTTGTGCAACCGCGAGGCGCCCGCTAGTATACTATAATAACGTATACCTATAATAACTCTACTGACTGTTTGTTTCATTAAGAATTACTTATTAACTAAAATAAGTGAAAACTAAGAAATGATGCCAACTAGAGTCAAAAGGGACATCGTAAAAGAATCGGAGTTTAAGGAGGTTGTTTTTGATTAGCTTATTTAGGATATATTTTCAAAACTTGTTTTAAATTTCGATATGTGTATTTAGGTACTATTCTTCTATACCTACTTATATTCACACCGATTCTAAATAAAGGATCATGTATACGCGCAAATAGTTTACATGTTTCGTAGAAATCAGGTGGAAAATACTTTTTAGAGATCCAATATTCTAAAAAAACATTCTAATGATCTGACTGACTGTGTTGAAATATAAAGGTTCGGAGAAATATGTTTTAAGTCTTTTTACTCATCAGTTCATAGAAATATGTAAACAAAAATAACTAGCAGCGTTTGTCACACCTTGGCACGCTTGAAACAATTTTACATTTTGTGATACATTTTCGCATTACGATGGAAGCCCTAATTGTCTTTCTACTTAACTCCACTACCCAGACTTCATCTCCAGACGACTTATTCTTTTGTAATGCCACTTTGTGGAGAACTGGCAACTGGATAATATGTTGGAGTCGAACCAAACAAAACTGAAAGTGCTTCTTGTCTGTGGTTTGTTACCGCAAAAGACAGTATCCCTTACGAAGCAGTTGCTCTACATTCGACATGGTTTGTCATCCCATTGATAAAAAATAATTTCCGTTTAAGCCTCGCTACTGATAGGAGGACTGGCGCATTGAACAAATAACTCTTTGCGCCACCGCCGTCTAAGACCGGTTTCTGCTTAAACAACGAACTGTGCTCGTGGAGGCCTAAATTTGTGCAATGTCCGTTCGATTCTTGCGTCTGCTTCTATGATGAAATTTGTCCACTGTGCCAAATGTACTATTAAAAAAACAATGCATTACATTGTAGCGGATTAGTAATAAAATAATACCTTGATATGTGGCACGCTAAATTTTAAGGGAATATCCGCTGGATACATATCCATCAGCATATCAATGTCTTTCTGCAAGATTTGTTTGAGAGGGTTCAACCTACGAAATATCTTCGATAAAGCCAGACTGGCAAAGTAAGTAAGTGGTGCAGGTGTGAAATCGTCGTCCCATTCAAAATCCTCGGCGACTATCTTGCGGCCCGCTTCTGCAGGCGAGTTTTTCATAATAGTCGACGTGGCATATGCGGCTCTCGTATTCAAATTGACAACGTATGGTACCTTCATTATTAAATTATTATTTTATTGTCGTTTTTAGCGTTTATAAATTAGTATTGATTTTTGTGTTTCCTTTGTACGAAAAAATCGGTTTACGTCAGGCACAGTTTGATATTTGATGTGTCATTTTTGGCCCTTCTTTAGTTTTTTATCGTCGATCAACATTAAAAACTTTTTGTGCTTGAATCCTCTTTACATGAATTTTATTGGCTCCGGGGTATGTTGGGCCAAGTGTCAAAATGACAAGCTAATAATGCCCAATTGTTAAATCGCTCAGTTGTCATAATACCCAGGTGTAAAAACAACAAATTGTTAAAAAGTCAAATTGTCATAATGTCCAGTTACCAAAACCACAAATTATTAATGTCTAATTGTCAAAACTTAATAGTTTTGGTACAATAGAGGGGTATATAATACGTTCCCAAGACTTCGAAAATATTGGACGCATTTATTGACAGCAATATAAGGTCGGTGTGTACATGTCTTGGTCACAATGGATGTCACGATATAAAATAATACATCAGCAAAAGAGCGTATCTTCATGTCACTTACGTTTTTCAGTAAAATATCTGTGATATACCCACGGACGTGACATAACTATAAGGGTACAGTTTTTGTCATTTTGGTTAAGAAGCCCTAATACCACGAGTACCTAAAAAGGACATTGTAATGGTCTTTATGACATCTGCCCAACTAACACGATCACGTTTTTTCTCCAACATAAAGCATTCGTTCTGTACTTTCAAATATGTGAGTACGAGTATGAGTACGTTTATGTCGGCTACCCGGCTACCCGGTCTTGATGTTATGACTTTTTGGACATTTAGAGACTTATACATATTGACTAAAGGTCTATATAACATCTGGACGCTACGACTTCTTGGACATTTAGACTTGTACATATTGACTAATGGTCTTTATAACATCTGGACGTTACGACTTCTTGGACATTTATACTTGTACATATTGACTAATGGTCTTTAAAACATCTGGACTTTACAACTTCTTGGACATTCTGAGACTTGTACATATTTGCTAATGGTCTTTATAACTAGCTATGACTTCTTGAATATTCTGACACTTGGCCTAACATACTTCGGAGCCATTTTATTGTTTTGTAAAACAATTAATTTACACATTTAAGGAAAATGTATTTTACTCTACATCGTGATGCTCAACAGTATATAAAATTATGAACTAACAAGTATAATAAATGACTTGATCAATTTCAATTTAAGAATGACGCACCAGTAATTTACTCGTTTAAGTATATTGAACAAAGTTCACCATAATATAACATAAATATAGAGTCGGGTGTTTCCGGCGATCTTCGTGAACGATCGGATCAAAACAAAGTTGGGTGTTGCGCCCGCGCCGCCGGCATATCGCCGCATTCACTGTTTAGTGTTACTGTGTCATATCATATTGTATTATCGGCTTGCGTGCGCGACTCTATTACTCTGGCTATTAAATACATCAATTTTAAATTAAAAATAAATCATTTTACATTCGTTTATAATTGAAATTTAAAATCAATATGGATTCTACTGACAAAAATTCGTCCAAGAGTCGTAATACACAACAAGGTTCGAGCTACAATCCGTGGAATTTGTTTACAGCAAGAAACCGCACTGAAAGTGAAACTAGTTCTAGTTCGACCAGTTCCCAAAACAGTCAAACAGGTAAGTCATACCATAATTATTTTGAAATACTCACATGTATACAGTAAAACTAACTATAAATATTATTAGTCATTATACCATCGTCGACGTTTTAAAAGTGTTTTATGGCTATATGAGTAAGACTTAGTTTTTAAATATAGAATATAACACTACAAAATTTATAAGTAATTAAGAAAAATACAAAAATAGAACAAGGATAAATAACAGTAGGTAGGTAGGTAAGTACCTACCTACTTTATACAGTTATTTTAGTAAGTTGACAACCAGATGCTCGAAATTAAGCCACACGCTAGCAATAACAAAACAAAAAAAAAAAAAACAATTTGTCACTTGGCTTAGCGTCTCTGCACTGCATGTTAGTATGCTTATAAATTTGTAAAGTTAACGAGAGAGAATGCCAACCGGTTATTTAATATTATTCTACGGGTTAAACAGGTTACTTTGAACCATAAAGACAAACTAAACAGCTAATGTACGCCAAGGTTTATGACTTAATAAAGAAATAATGTTGTTAAAAAACTATTTTATTGAGACTCAAATGGTTCTCTATTTTGACTTGAATTTGGAACAATTTACCTTTACATTATGGCGAGGTAATTAACCTCGAATAATTGGAATAAATGACTTGACATGACAAAAACATGGCAGATATTTTCCTATTTTCTTAAATACAATAATCTAATTGAATCTAATTCGAAATTTCGTTGCGGTACGTCATTTCCATTATCTACTTCTTTTCGCCTATTTTTCAGGCACTGGCAGAATTAATTAGGTATACTTAATGAATTCTGCCTGTACCACTTATTTACTATACACAACAACTGCACAAACCTACCTGTTATCTCGTATTTTCGTTAAACGTGAAGTGAAAATTAAAACAAATTGTCACAATTCTATATTTCACGTACGTACCTACTTAACTTTCTAAAGCGCTGCTGTTTTTTCTATTGTCTTTGTTATTCATTCATTCTATTTTAAAAATAGAATAGAAGAAAACAACACATTTGACAGTTAAAATGCTGTTATTTACATAGTATTAAGAACAAGGGGGGAATATGTTTATAAGCACTAACAAATGCAACGGACGAACATTATAAGTCAGTCAATTCAGTAGACACATTTACAAGTTAACAAGCAGGAAGGTTAACAGCGTAAACACGGCAAATACATTTTTGAAGTACCTAGATGTCTGGGTTCAATGATATCTGTTGGTGTTCTCTCTCGTGACGAGAATTAATCAAGAAATTCTGTACGCTTCATACATAAAAGTCTCCCTTGCTATAAATAAACGCTATGAACAAAGAAATACGTCTGTTTATTAAAAACTGGTTATTTTTATCCTTTTATTCTAACCATGTCGCATAACAATCAATGTGTAACTAACGTCATTATGGTAGATTATGCCATACATCACCTTGGCACGACTTTGTGCCAATGTTCTAGAGATTTTCTAATACGTTCCTATCTATTCAAACATACCAAATTTGAGCAAATTTAGACATTAGAGCAATCCGCACAAGGTGTAAAATGCATGCGTTGAACAGAAAATATTTGTGTTGAAATTTATTTTTGTTGTTTTTGTCAAGATCATTTGTCAATGACGTAATTCTTATTCGAATATAATGTAGAGACCATTTTGTTGCCCAGTTTCCGCGTATAACCGCGATAGCAACAGTGGTAAGTATTTTTATTGAATAATTATTTTATCTTTTTTTAATAACTTGTTTATAAATATAATGTTAACAATCATTAACTTAGCGTGAGGTCATAGACTAGACTGTTAAAGTACCTACTCAAATATAGTTTTTAAGAGCGCGGGTTGTCTAAACGAGTAAACAGTTTTGTTATTGTTTAAAAAACAGGAACGCAGTAGGTGATAAATTTAAAATATCCTCATATTAACATTTTGTTACAACCTGCCTTTATGAAACCATCGTTCTTTCGTCGTTCGTTTTTCTCTTTGTTAAAGATACCTATTTATATTACGTAGATTTTATTCGAAAATAGGCAAACTTAATTCAAATCGCGCTGTCATGTACCTAAATAAAGTGTACGACTGCTGCTCTTGAGGTTGTAACTTTGTCACACGGGACAAAGCTTTTGATCCAAATATTTGTTCAGAGTCTGGGTGTATTCAAATCCTGTTAATCGTAGACAGTCCTCTATGATACAGGTTTTGAACCTTAGCGCAGAAACTTAATTTATAAATAAATAAGAAAGGCTCTTAGAAAATAATCAGAATTAACGTCACCTGAATAACTCTAAGCTCTAGAGTTGGCTAGGGCTTCATCATGGCGCCGTCCTTATATTTGTATGTAGATACTGGCAATCCTTAAGTCAGTAAGGTCACAGAGAGGTCATATGACCTGGCATAAGTAGAAACTTATTGGCACGTGCTTTGAATGTAGACACATTAACATAAATATAACTATAATTGTAGCACTACGTGTCTCACAGGGGCAGCGACCATTAACTTGTACAAATGCGATTAATACCCCAGTGGTAATAGGTTATCATAGAATTTAAAAACAGACATAATTACTGCGCAGTTGACTGTGATAAAAACTTGCCAAGTAGGTAGTTACCTCGAGCTTACAAAACGAAATAAGTAACTAATCAAAAGATTTCAATGTCGTATATAGGTACCTATTGCTCATTATAGAGGTCATAATTAGCGAGACACGATAATCGTGAGCTAACCAAACATAGATAAAAACAGCTTTGAATGAGGTTGTTTTTCTTTAAAAGTAGCATATTTTTTGCATTTATTTTTCCTATTTCTTTGTTTTTCTTTGGTTAGAATTAGGAATTATAAACCCGTTGTTAGGAGGTTTGAAGGTTATTCAATTTATTAAAAATTATACAAATCAGCAGAGACCGTACAAGACACGGAGGCTCGTGATTTTTAGCAAAAATGATCACGCATCTACTAATCAGACCGTGGCATTGTTGGTTAACTTCGTTGATCTTAGATTTACGCAGTATCACTGCGTCACAGTGGATGAACTAAAATATTACGTAAGATTATCAAAGTATCGACTCGTGAGTGTAATATTGTTAGGTACGTTTCTAAAGATATAGATCAAATAGTGACGGTTCAAGATGAAATACTTATTTATAGCATCTAGCAATGATATCACGATGATGAAATATTTCCTTAACATTCTAAGAAATGAGAATCATATGATTAATAAAATACCTACCTACGAATTAGAAATAAATTGGGGAATTCCCAAAAATTCTGTGTCGTATTATTGACGGAGAATACTCTGATTAGAACCTTATTTTATCAGATATATTTGACAAAGACTGGTTGAAAGGCGGAGATGGATTACGGTCTGTTTTCGCATTTCTGGGATGACAACGCAAGCAATTCACAACACGAAACCCGGCGTCTTAAGTGCTGAGCTGTCTGATATAATAAGTATTAGATGTCTATTAGAGTATTAATCTAGTTGGATAGTTCAAAATAATATTATTCTATCGATTGCAAAAGGTAAAGCGATATAGTCTGTGAATTCATTCAGTCCTGTAAATTATAAACTTAATTGCCAATGTTTATTAATTTTTTATTTTTTTTGTAAAACACCTCTCCCGCAGTAGGGTACAAGCCCTGTGTCGCGGGGGACTTTACAAACATACAAGTCACGGACACAAAGTACACCCGAACTCGGAACTTTGTTTGAACAATTTGTGGATCACACAAAGTGTTCCGTGTGGGAATCGAGCCCACGACCTCTTGGGTAGTAGTCGGACACACTCCCACCGCGCCACAGAGGCAGTCAAAGATGTAATTGTTTCCGTCTCAAAACATATGAAAGTAGTATGTATTAATGTTCTGTGGTTTCCGCATAAATTAACACTATATACAAAGGTAATCAGACTAGTCAGTAATTGATGCGAATTTTTTAATAAAATATTATATCTTATGACCAAAATTCCAATTTAAGTACTACCCGACAATGTTTAAACTTCCTTGTCCAACAGTATCGACCATGAAATACTTTAAATATGGTGTCCAACTATCAGCCTACTCATTGTCTCATATATTTGCACAGCCGGCATATTATTATCATTTCGTTACAATATAGGAAATGAATTTACCTCATTTACATAAAGATTCGAAACAAGGGACGATTGAGGACGTCCATCCAAGCGAAATGCTTAGACAATTGACTAAGTGGCTTCGGTCAGGTAGGTAAGTCCCGAATTGTCCCAAGAATTAGATAATATCATGCCGTCCCTTTCAAACAGTAGTGTTTTTGTTCGAAATTCATTGACTGTGAAGAGTTCGGTCGTTTCTTGCAATGTTTTGCCATTATACAATGTGTGGATTACGCTTTCCGCCTAATGTAATAATGTAACTATCTTCATTATTTATTTTATTTAGTAAACTTATTTCATGTCCGACGCAACTTCGTCTGCGTTAATTTTCCCCGTTTTTGCATCATTTCTCATTGCTGCTCCGCTCCTATTGGTCGTAGCGTGATGCTATGTAGCCTATAGCCTTCCTCGATAAATGGGCTATCAAACAGTAAAAGAATTTTTCAATTCGGGTCAGTAGTTCCTGAGATTACCGCGTTCCAACAAACAAACTCTTCAGCTTTATAATATTAGTATAGATAGGTAACCAGCAATATAGATAGACTAAACATTCTTCTTTTGACTGCCTCTGTGGCGCGGTGGGAATGTATCCGACTGCTACGCAAGATGTCGTGGGTTCGATCCCCACCTAGGATAAAACTTTGTGTGATGAGCACGATGGTTTATTCTGTGCCTGGGTGTTATTTATCTATAATACGTATCTATATAAGTATGTTTATCAGTTGTCTGGTTTCCTTAGTACAAGCTCTGCTTAGTTTGGGATCAGATAGCGTTGTGTGAGTTGTCCCAAGATATTATTATTTTTTATTCTTCTACTACTCCTCTAAAAAACCTAAATTTTAATCCCCTACCCAACAAACAAAGTAGCGTAGAGTATAAGCAAAAAATATAAGCATATTTGTCCTAATAACATTCTAACAATTGCATTATAGCAGACCTTTTTACTTAAAATAGCATTAGACAACTCTTAACATACTCAAGAGCATTAGTTTTTGTTATCTCAGTCTTATAATTTGCTACAAGACTTATAATCGTGTTCGTGTTCGTGTGCCGTGTGGTGCCGGCTTAAGAATAGTACCACCCCATCTCTTCCCGTGGGTGTCGTCAAGGCGACTAAGGGATTTCACTCCGGAGGACGGGCAGCAGCGTCCTCTGCGTACTTAAAGCCTTACTGCGATCGCCAACCCGCTCGCCAAGCGTGTCGATTATGGCAATTACCCCCAGGATCTACATACCAGTAGGTTCTACTGGGGAGACCCGTGCCCAGCAGTGGGCCATCATATGGGTTGATCGTATAGCATACTTGAAGTTACTTTTAGTGTAGTCTTAAAACTGCTTTGAGAGCTTTATTTTGCTTGTTGGGTAGGTATATCTTTTGGGTCAATTTTTGAATAATGCTGAAATACAAATCAATTTAATTGTAGTAAAAAGCCAAAATCCAAATCAAGTAAGGGAATATAACTATTCACATAGAAAAGATTTAAAATACAAAATAAAATGAATCAGGTATTCATTTTATTTGTATTTTAAACTTAAACAATAAGCACCTACTAACAATTTAGGTATTTGTCTTAATATCGACTGCCTCTGTGGCGCAGTGGGAGTGCATCCGACTGCTACGCAGGAGGTCGTGGGTTCGATCCCCACCCAGGATAAAACTTTGTGTGATGAGCACGATGGTTAATTCTGTGTCTGGGTGTTATTTATCTATAATATGTATGTATTTAGAAATATATAAATATGTTTATCAGTTGTCTGGTTTCCATAGTACAAGCTCTGGTTAGTTTGGGATCGGATGACGTTGTGTGAGTTGTGCCAAGATATTATTATATTATATTATTATTATTATATAAGAGAAGACACACTGGAACAGCAAAGCTGAAAGGTGATGTAAAATTGTTTTTTATTATGATCGCAGGTACTCAGTTCGGAGGTCTACAGAGGCAAACAAGCAAAAGCAACGAAGAATACCTTTGGATGATGTAAGTTGACCTTTATTTTAATTATTCTTTAGCGTTCAAAAACAGACACAGTTGTCCCGAACTCCCGACGCTCGTTTTTATGCATGTATAGACAGAAAACTCTGAAATTGGAATGTTGCCAAATCCACCAAACCAATATGGTGATCAAATATGAAATGCTTTCGATATTAATAGATCATTGCAGAAACGCATTATGGATTTTACCACGTGATTGTTTATCTGAATTATATTTGATTTAAATTGTATATAAATCAGATATAATTCATATCAATTGTATATTTCAAGAATATTTTTAAGTACACATACCTACGATTCGTTTGAATTGTACCTACATTACTATGTAGCCACAAACAGGGCACGTAAGCACATCTTCGTGGTAATTAGGTGCCTACATACAACATACAATTGCACGAAGTACTTGCCCGTAACATAACATGGCTAACATTGTGTTTAAGATTTAGACACGCGTTTCGCCACATAGTTTTTCCTTTACAAGGTAACACGCGTTCTAGTTTCTTTAAAAATTGCATGGCAGCCCTGTCTGCTAATAGAATATGTTCGTTTTTATGCAAGCCACCGTTCAGTCGAGCAAACCGCTAATGTACAATTTAATTCGAAGACATAACCTCAATTTACACCGGTTCTTATGTTGCATAACGACAATGAACCAATTGATAAAAAAAGCGATGGTGCTATAAAAGGATCAGGTATCTTTAGAAATATTGACTGGTTTTTACAAAATGTGATCCATAGATTCTTATTTTATTATTTTTGTCAATAATGGACGTATCCAGGGGGTGGCGGGGGAGGGGATTGAATACGGTTTAACGTCGGGTTTTGTTAGATATTAGAGACTAGCAGCCTACCTCCTTTACGCCTGTAATACCCCTCTTCCAAATAAGCTTGGGTTCAACGACATTATTTGAATATCCTACAAAATGTAGAAATTTTTTTAACATACTATTTATGTAATACTTATTATCTTTCCTTATATTTCAGTAATTTGCATTCAATAGGTACATAGGTAGATTACTTAATAAGTGCTAACAGAAAACCTAACTATTTATTGACCGTCTGATAAAATAGCGTTCATTGAACTTAAACGACATGAAACTAAGACGTCATTAGTCGATTTTTCAGTCGGTAGTCGGTAGACGGAATTTTGCATTTTAAAGTTAAAGTTCACGGGAACGTTAACGTAGCATTAGTCATCACTTTTCATTTGTCTGCGTAGTCTGTGACAGGTTGACATGACAATTTAGAATTCCTTTTTAGAAAGCAAATGCACTCAAAATTGTCAGCTAGATTAAAAATGATAAATGTATCTGACGGGAATTGGTGCAATCTAAGATGGTACCGGCGCTGCGTGGGTACATAGTAGGTACCTACTATATTGGTCATCTCAACCTAACCTCATATTCCATTTAACATCTCGACTTGTCGCGGTCTATATACCTACTTACTATGTACGGACTAGCAATGTTACGCAATCAAGTGCCCAAAAATGTCTCAATAAACATTTTTTTATTTCATCATCTTTTCTTTTTATTTGTCTTTGTTTTTATAAATGTCTTCTAAGAACTCATTTCTTATAACTTAACTACCCTTTCCGCTCGTTATTAGAACAAAGTATCATTAATTGTATTATCATCTAACAATTCAGTGAACAGCTAACCATTATATCAAGAAAATGGGTTTGGGATTAAGTGAATACTAGAAGAGAGCGATAATCCTATCTTTATTAATGACGGTTTACTTATAGATCGATAAAGATATTAACCATACACGTCCTTCATGAATATTTCATCTTGAAGTAAACTAGAATGAAAAATCATCGCATACGGTTGCAAAAGACGAGCTTATTAGCAATAATGGTAGGTCTCGAAGGTCGTCCAGTTGTGGCTGCGTGGTATTTCTGCAGCCGATGCAGTCTCTTACGCTCTCACAAGCGGCTCTATATGTGGGAGGGAGAGGTAGTATGCTGACGGTTGGCTTCCCCTCTCGCTGATGTCGAAACCTTCGGTTGCATGCGCGAGCGCTGGGCGCGAAATGCCGCGTGCCAGCATTGACAACGCGCAACGGTTAGACCGCACAGTACTGAGCAAGTGCTCTGTTAAAAGTGATAGTGAAATGAAAGAAGCACGTGTCTGGCGGTAGCGCCTGGAATACAGCCTTCGCTGGCTTCAGCTTCGGTTAGTGGTGTCCTTTTTTTGTGCAAAAAATATTTAGTATAACTCTAGAGTGATGACTCAGACGGTCAATTTCAAAACAAAGAAACATGGAGTTATCGTCCGTGACGACTCGTAATAACAAGTTTTTGTGACGTATGTATATTTTTTGCCGGCATCAGCAAGTTAATCCGCCTTGTGTGTGTATGAGAGAATACTTAAATGACTAGAATAGTCATTTGTAAACCATCTATTGATATAGATGTACGTGTTTAGTGTTTGAATCGTTCAACAAAGGTGTGGTGATTCAGTATGTTTGTTTAAATAGTAAAAATACATGGTTCAGTGTCATTTTGAGGAAATATTCAATGTAAATCTACGTTATTTATTTGTGAATGTCCGACTGTTGCAATAACACCGGTTTGGAAATGTTAACCAACATATTATTCCTCGATCACTGGTGATAATCTCAAGGTAAAATCGACATATTTGTTGTTCTTGACACTGTTTATGGGTAACTAACTCATGAGTGTATAATTATATCGATATTGTAATAGCTTTTGTAATGAATACGTTATTAGGTTGTGTATTAACTGATTCTTTGAATAGGTTGGCAGATAGGTATATTATTTATAATATACCTAATATTGTAGCTTTAGGATTGAAAACAACTGGTGCAGGTTTCGACTGGGTCGATTCGTTTGCTAGCATTAAACATCCAGATATAAAGTGTGAAAGTGTTTTTTCCTAAAATACTACCTGTGACGCAATGTTTAATTTTATCATACTTGTTTATTTTAAAGCTTACTAGCACTTAGTTCAAAACTGATTATAATAATGGCTTGGATATATAGGCTTGCTTGGATTTAACATATCGGTATACCTACTTACCTGATAATAAATCAGTATTGTTATGGGATTGTGTAAGTAATATACGACTCTTATTTTTATTTTATTTGGGGAGCTTACAGGTATTGTACAACTTGCGTAAAATACATTAATAAAGGCCAATAATAAGCTTTATTTATTTATTCTTAGAATAGCTGGTAGATATAGGCTAGAAACACAAAAGGGCAAGGCATATTACGTTGACCTAATATTTGTCAGTTCAATAAATAAAGATGAGTTAAGTCTTTCGCAAAAGCAACACTTAGATAAAAACTAGGTTTTAGTTACAACGTTGAACTTTCTGATCTTTTGAAACCAGTCAAATTACTTATAAAATACATTAGTTGGGAACATCTTGACGCAATGTACCCACCTACATAATTGTGTTTAAACTTCATGACTCAAATAAATTTTGTAGTGGCGCCAAAAAAATTAGTAGGTATTTAAATAATAAGAACAATGATGAGAGAGGGAGAGGTCACGAAAAGTAATTGTTCGTTGAATAATAATAATATCTTGGGACAACTCACACAACGATATCTGATCCCAAACTAAGCAGAACTTGTTTGATTGAAAACCACACAACTGAAAAACACACTTATTTATATATTTTTGAAACACATACATATTATAGATAAATAACAACCAGACACAGAGTATACCATCGAGCTCATCACACAAAGTTTTGTCCTGGGTGGGAATCGAACCCACGACCTGCGGCTTAGCAGTCAGGGTCATTAACCACTAGACCAACAGGCCAGTTAATATTTTATTTAATGATATGTTATTTGCTACTCAACAGAGCAATTTGCTACTGCTACCAACAGCCACAGGAGTGAGATGATTATTATAATATACTAGCTGTGCCCGCGACTTCGTTCGCGTGGAAGTTGGGTTTATATTAAGGTAGTTTATGTTACAATTTAACTTCTGTGTAAAGCATATTGGAAACATGCTCCACAATGATCTGTGGCATCTATGGATATTAGGGCCTAGCTCTAATCAGGGCCCGACCTATGGCAAGGCAAGCCAAGCAAATGCCCAGTGCAGCAAAATGAAGGGCGACAAAGTTTATGGCGCCAGACGGTTAGAAGACAAATTATAATAGTATTTTACCAAAATGATTTGCATCACATCAAATATTACTATTATCGGTTTCGGGTTAAATGAAGCCCGAAACCGCCCAAGTACTCGCGCGAAATAGGGCTAGTGTGAGATAAGTTTTTAAAAAAATATCCTGGTTTTAAAACATTGCATTCCCGCGGTACTGTGATGCGTGTTCAAACAAACAGACAACATTCAAACGTTTCTAAAAGATAAATAGTGAATTAGTATATCTTTTAGAAACGTTTAGTTTAAATACTAAACAACTGTCGTAGCCGAGGATAGAACAAAGTGTGCAATTAGAGAGGCCTATGTCCAGCAGTGGACTGCGATAGGTTGATGATGATGATGATGAACCTGTCGTTAATTAAGATCATCATAAATTCATATCCGTAAATAATATATATATAATACATAATCGTAAGATTTTCAGATTTATTTTTTAAATCAATTTACCTGATTCTGTTTAATTTGTATTTAAACGCCATCTATTTTCAAAACTGGGTAAGTTTATTTTAATACTTGATGACTTTAAATTAAATTATACTTAAACTATCATGCATATTAAACGTAGGTAAGCAAGGTATTTAACCTAAACGCGATTAAGACTCGTAATATATATATATTCATAATAGTTGTGCCCGCGACTTCGTTCGCGTGAAAGTCGGGTTTAAATTAAGGTAGTTTAGGTAACGAAATAAATTCTGTGTAAATATGTTGGAAACAGTCCTGTTGACTAAATACTTACTAAATAAAAATTGATCTGTTCTATTCTTTTAGATAGTTAGTTTGGTGTGCGGCTTAAGAAAGAAGTGAAAGAGAAAGTGTGGTTTTCTGTTGTTTTTGTTTCATTCTTTCAACGTTATACCTACTTATTACCTAATAATTTTTAATAGAATTTGTACGAAAATGTTGTTACTTCTCATGTGATCGTAAACTTGTAAAGCCTAAGTACTTAACTGTGATAGTTTTCCTTATAATTTTAGTATTTATACTACTACCCTTAATTTTTCACATACCCAACATCAACCATTTAGCTGGCAGGGGGACACTTGACTCTAACAAATATGTTCACTATAAAGCCTAATATTATACACAAAGGAATCCTTAAATCTAAAAATAGTCTTCACAAACCCTAAACGCTTTTTAAAAGACCTATCTAATGATACCACACACGATGGGGTAGGTAGGTGAGAAAAAAATCACATCCCCACTTTACATATAAGAGAGGTACCCTTAAAAAAATAATGATTTTCAAGATTTTGTTCTTTCACTTTATCGGCGCGGCGTTAGTAATTTATTCATGCAAAAGTTGCAACCTTAGCACTAACAGTCTCTGAGCTAAGCTGCGGACGGACGGCCATAAGGGAACTATAAGGGTTCTGTTTTGTAATTTTGGCTAAAAATGGGGTGTATTTCATATAGTGTTACAACGCAATACTAATAATAAAACTGCTGTAACACTTTAGTAAGCAAACACAGAGCGTGTCATGTGTGAAAATGTCAGATATCCCTAAAGGTACGGTTGACAAACAACGACCCCCCTCCTCCCGTCACCCGAACTACTCACACTTGAACAATGTTGAGCCATTCATTATCGTTGAATTGATGAACACGTAATCTCCAACCATAACCCCAAAACATGATCCTCGATGCACCTGTGTGATGCGTGGTCAAACAAACGGACAGACAGACAAACATTTCTAAAAATCATAGCAATGTGTTTCTTTTTAAAACTTCTTTTACTAAGTATAGAACATTATTGAATACAACGCCATCTACTTTCAAGAATGTTGCCGTTGTTTTGTTGTTCACAATTTGATTTCATAGATGGCGCTACATGTACTTTTTTTACGTGTGTAATGTCTTTTTTTTTAAACGAACACATCATTTCTGGAAAATGTCGAATACTTTTTAACTATAATGTAATATTGTTTTTCATTTCTACTACGATTAATTCATTACTCTCAGCAGTGCATGCAATACCTATAATTAATTGCATAATTTACTTGATTTTTAATATAAAAAGTAATAACCAAAGTAAATAAGTTACCTACGGTCGAAAAAATAACTAAAACATTCAGAAAAATATTAAAAAAGGATAAAGACAATTTAAATAAATACAAAAAGAACATATTCAGACCTCAGATTCGAGCCTGGGACTTCGTCGTCAAAGTCCGCTAGCATAGCTTCGAGGCTATACTATTAGCTACTAAACACGTCAAAATAACTGTTCTTATGAAACTTAAAAATGTTGTGTTTAGCTCCTTTTAGTTTTAGCGTGAAGTTATGCATTCCACGGGTTACAATTATAGATAATGTCTAATTGTGGAAATTTTTGTGATAAACCATTATGGTGCGACAAAAAATACGTTGCTACTCGTTCCCCATAGACGTTAGCGTATTGATTCATAGTGTAAATAATGTCCTATAGTATTTACTATAAAACTGCAAATTTTCATAAAGATCCGTCTAGTAGTTACTGTTTTATAACGAAAAATAGCTACAGACATTATCCCTTACTGCTTAGCTCCTATGGGAAAAAGCGTGATAATTTATAGCCTAAATGTTAATCTGCATCTATTAGATTGCACGTGCAAAATTTCAACCGAATCTGTACAGTAGTTTTTGCGTGATGCGTGTTCAAACAAACAGACAGACAGACAGACAGACAGACAGACAGACAGACAGACATTTCTAAAAATGCAGCAAAGTGTTTAAATACTCTTTTCGAACATTTCCTAATATTTTTTTTCACTAAGTTCGGCCATGTACAGACACGTGAAATTTACAGTTTTATTATATGTATAGATAGATATAGATATAGATATATGTGGCTAGTAACACACTAGATTTGTGTAAATATTTTTGTAAATTTTACAGATTTTGCTTATGTACAGCAGAATCACTACATAGTATAAAACAAAGTCGCTTTCTCTGTCCCTATATCCCTATGTAGGTATGCTTAAATCTTTAAAACTACGCAACGGATTTTGATGCGGTTTTTTTTAATAGATAGAGTGATTGAAGAGGAAGGTTTATATGAATAATAACATCCATTAAATAGTAGAGAAATAAGGAGCGGAGCTGCAATAAGAGATGTTGCAAAAACGGGGAAAACTTACGCAGACGAAGTTGCGCGGGTCAGCTAGTTATAAATAAATGCATTGAATGTACCAACAAAAATGCATTATATTACAACTGCTAGGCGTACTCTACTTGGCTCTGCAATTTACTCTGATTACCTACTTACGAGTATGTTTATGCCGTTTTTCTCGGATCAGCACGTTTAATTATCCATTTTGTTTCCGGCAACAATTAAATAACAACATTCACGTTCTTTAGAATTCTTTTGTAGTGCCTGAATATCTGCTTATACTTATTGAAATCCTTTTATCTAATGTCGTCGATCTTCTAGAGACGTGTTTTAACAGATACTAAGAGTACATTACAAGGAATGGATTCCTAATGTTACGGCTCTATTGAGCTCGTGATCTTGTCGATTTCTCTCATTTACACATTCAATGAGCTCACTGCGATATGGTTTTATAGATATGTAACGGACTATTTTCTGCTTTTTATCACTTTGTATTCGTCTAAAGTGCTAAATATTCAACCAATTTGGTTGTTTGCTTCCAACTTTTGTTTTGTTGTTGACTGCCTCTGGGGCGCGGTGGGAGTGTGTCCGACTGCTACGCAAGAGGTCGTGGGTTCGATTCCCACACAGGACGCCACTTTGTGTGATCCACAAATTGTTGTTCCGAGTCTGGGTGTACTTTGTGTCCGCGACTTGTATGTTTGTTAAGTCCCCCGCGACACAGGGCTTGTACCATACTGCGGGAGTCGTTTTTAAAAAAAAAACAGCCATTCAGTGGGGTTTGTGAATTTGTATTCCAATTTTGACTGTTGACCAATGGACTGGCCTGTTGTTCTAGTACTAGTAGTTAGAGATCTTGACTGCTAAGCCCGAGGTCGTAGTTTTTGTGTGATACGGATGATGTCTGTGATTCACAAATTGTTGTTCCGAGACTGGGTCCTTGATTTGTATAAAGTACCCCACGACACAGGGCTTATACCCTAGAGAAAAAAAAATGCCGTGGTAGGTACATTTGGACAGAGCAGACCAATCAAACCGCTTCCTCTGTTAGGGTTATTAAAATTTCTTCACAATTTAAGTAGTTAACAGCTCTAAGTAATCTTTTGGTTGGCTTTATGGCATGTGTAGAACTACTACTAGGATTGCACAACGGCCTTAACCCAGAGGCATCGTACGATACTCATACGAGCACCAAGCCTGTTGTGTGTACCTGTCAAGATTAACCTTCATACAACATGACTATTCATGACATACTTATTATGGCCTGGTGTCTATTATACTTTTATGAGGTCGTATGAAATGATAAATCATCAAAATATATATTCAAGGTCAAAGTAACATCATAGAATTTGAAATCAAAGTTAACTGATGATTTGGTATTGTGCATCAATGGCCAAGGCTTCGTGATTGTGAAGTTTGTTTTGTTTGTTTGAACGCAATAATCTCAGGAATTACTGGTTGGAATTACAAAATTCTTTTACTATTAGATAGCCCATTTATCGAGGAAGGCAATAGGCTATATAACTTCTCGCTACGACCAATACGAGCGGAGCAGCAATGAAAAATGTTGCAAAAACGGGGAAAATTTACGCACACGATGTTGCGGTTCAGCTAGTCAACTATATCGAGAATGATAAATAAACGCTATTCATCGACGTTGAACCTAGTTTCAGATTTCATTTAAACCAATTACACGCTGTAACTTAACAAATAACTACGTATAATACTTACAAATATAATAATAATAATATCTTGGGACAACTCACACAACGCTGTCTGACCCCAAACTAAGCAGAGCTTGTACTATGGAAACCAGACAACTGATAAACATCCATACTTAATACTATACTATATACTATATATACTATTAATATTATAAATGTGAAAGTAACTCTGTCTGTCTGTCTGTCTGTCTGTTACGCTTTCACGCTCAAACAGCTGAACCGATTTAGATGAAATTTTGGAAATTTTGTATGGAGATAGTTTGAGTCCCGAAGAAGGACATAGGATAGATTTTATCGCGATAACCGACAACCATGCGGGCGGAGCCGCGGGCGAAAGCTAGTCCATACTAATATTATAAATGTGAAAGTAACTCTGTCTGTCTGTCTGTTACGCTTTCACGCTCAAACTACTGAACCGATTTAGATGAAATTTGGCATGGAGATGGTTTGAGTCCCGGGAAAGAACATAGGATAGTTTTTATCGCGATAACCGACATCCACGCGGGCGAAGCCGCGGGCGAAAGCTAGTACTTATATATTTGTAAATACATACATATTATACATAAATAACACCCAGACACAGAATAAAGCATCGTGCTCATCACACAAAGTTTTATCCTGGGTGGGGATCGAACCCACGACCTCTTGCGTAGCAGTCGGATACACTCCCACCGCGCCACAGAGGCAGTCTGATTTTTCCCTATTGGTCTTAATAACAACGAGAAACATAGGTATAGGTAGGTATTATTGCTCAAACATACTATGCCAATGTCATTGTAATAATAATAATCATTGCTGTAATTACACGTACGTAATTAGGTATGTAACAATTTGTATTATTATGACCGTGTACCTACACAATTTACTGTGACCGAGTTTGCAAATCTATATTAATCTTGTACTGCCATCTATGTTAAAAATGACTGGAAAATACGTGCCTTAAATTAATAATATTATGTCCAGTGACCACCGTACTGACACAAAATAGGGAGAGTGCAGAAGCCAAACTCATGTTACATACATGAGTTTGATACTAGGTACGACTTTTACACCTACACTCACAAGCGCGCATAAAACAAGGAATCTCTGATCGTTACTTGTTCCAGCTAGTTCTGAAACTCCGCGTCTGTGACGCTCAGTGACATGCTCTTAACGCACGCACATTTACATTTCTATGTGCGCGTGCGTCAAGAGGGTTTTGTATGAAGCATGTTATATAAACGTGTTTAATCTATGGTACTGAGCAGAAGCACAAAACACTGACATGGACACGGAATCTCGGAACAACTTCGGAACAAACAGTCCATCAACGATGTACAATCGATCAAGTGGTCTACCAGTTTTGAAAAAACTTCCTGCGTAACCGAATTAGCCATAAGGTTGAAATTAGTTTCTCTCTGAATACAATTGCAAGGCAAAATCAACCTTGTTGTTTTATAACGTTCAAATGAACTTCAACCGTAGGGTGATAGACGACGACTTTAAGTAAACGTCAAGTGACCCACACACGCACTCAAACACATGCACACATACCTACACGCAAACCTACGCACTCACGCATCTATACCTACATATAGTTAATGCACAAGGAGGTCCGTTACACAGGGCTCGAGCCTAGTTCAGGCCCCAGCTCTCAAAAGGTTTTGTTTTGACTAAGCTTTAGATCTGTCATTTATAACTATTGTAACGTTATTGAGAGAAATAAACAAATTTATTATTATTATTAGACGCCAAGTGTGTTGCATGAGCGCGTTTTATGAGGCTTTCCTTTTGTACTCTCAGTATTTTGTGGTCAGGGTCACGAATATTTGTTATGTATACAATTTTCGAAATAAGTTGCATACATTAGCTTAAAAATTTAGATTAAGAGAGGCGTAGCAATCTGTATTTTGAAGCAATGTTAGCAGGGTCAAGGTTTTAACTGGGTTGTTATTTATATTGAGTCTTTCATAAGTATTTTGAAATATGTATATATTTTAATCTAAATCATGGGACATGGGATAAATTGCTTCATTTTATTAACTTTATTATAAAAACTGGGTTGGGCGAACACACTAGTTGGTAATATTCTTGGATTAATCGTATGCTATAAGTCTGAATCAGAGCTATACCTACTTGATTGCCGTCTTTATAAGAAAACCTTGATTAAATTAAGGCATCGGTCTCGCAATCGTGGGTTCGAATCCTACCCATTAAACTACCGACGTGAACCCACTCCTAACATAAGCCATTGAGCTTAGCTGGAGGGGTTAACAGGATTGCTAGTAATGTGGGATCCGCAATCCCACAAAGCTTGAAACAAACAAATTGGGTTGAAATGTGGACTCGCAAATAAATGTTGCGGCGTAGTCATCAGTTAGGAATCTATTAGGTATGCGAGTTTAAACTTAACGCGGAAGAAACCACTGGAACAGATAAATAATGTTGTCTGCATGGAATTCTAGTAAAAAGTAATTAGATATAATATATAAATATATCATCAAAACAACTTGACCCTAAATTACTTATCTTTTATAATTTATCGCTAAATGCAATCTTAAGTGGAATTATGTAGGACTGCACCAGGTGATATAGGTGCACTTATTTTTTTTTTTATAATAACATAATATACCTACTTAACACATAACTAAAGGGTCTTTCAAATAGAGCGGGTCGATATTAATAATCTGTGGCGGCCATTTTGATTTGGCGGCATCTGTCAAATCTGTTTTTTCTTATTCAGTCACTGATGCCAAATCACCATGGCAAGTTACACGGTTGAGCAGCATGTGCAAATGATAAAACTTTATTATCAAAATGAGTGTTCGTTAGTGAAAACGTTGCGCGCATTGCGCCCATTTTACGGCAGACGCGGTGGCCCTTCAAAGTCTACTCTCCAACGATTGGTGACTAAATTCGAGACGACCGGTTCGGTAAACAACCAACCAACACCTTTACGTCAAAGGAAAGCCAGATCGGCCGAGAACATCGCCGCTGTACGTGAGAGTGTTCAGGAGACTCCGAAGCAGTCGATTTCTCGCCGTGCACAAGAACTCGGCCTTTCGCAGACTTCAACTTGGAGAATTTTGCGTCGGGACTTGGGTCTGCATCCATACAAGATCCAACTGACCCAGGAGCTCAAAATTAATGACCATAGACAACGCCGTGTGTTCGCTGAATGGGCGTCACACATCTAGTTTTATTCAATTTTAACATCGACCCGTCTTTGTTGAAAGACCCTTTAGTTATGGAATCGATAAAAGCCGATACTTATTCATATCTTATTGCCTAATAAAGTGCAATAAAATTAATAAATAATGTACTTAAAACATAACATGATAACATATCAGTAATAAGTGCACTCATTCGTTCAGCATAAAGTTCAACTAAATAAAATGTCGGTATCTTCACTAAAGTACGTAATATGAACATAAAATAAACGATATACCTATCAATGTCAAAGCGACTCTAAATGTACTTCAAACATTCGTACTTGCATTGAATTCTTCATTGAATTGAATCCTGAAAACCTGAGAAGGATAATCAAAATCTGAATATTAATTTGGATTCTCAAACATGTTTCAATACAGTGTTAACGATAGCGAAATACTTTTTAAATTCCCTAAAGTTAAGTATCTATTGACGGAATAAAAAACCGGGCAAGAGCATGTCGCATCATGCTCAGTGTAGGGTTCCGAAGTCTTGAACAATTGCATCAGCATAAGAGTTGTAACTCAATGACATGACGGTATATCCGATCTTATCCGAAATAATTTTCCATATAACATGAAAAAATTTACATAGTAGCGCTTGATAAATACTTTACTAAAATTATTTCGTACATGATCGGATATACCGTTATTGAGTTATTGCCGAAAAACTGCGTTTCTCAACAAAAGGGCGTAGGTGCCCTAAACATACGCTCTTCTGCTAATGCAATTATTCAAAGCTGCGGAACCCTATACTGAGCATGGTCCGACATACTCATGCCCGGTTTTTTGTAGCTATTCAGAAGCGTACAGTACATTATTGTAAAGTTTCACCCAAATCCCTTCAGTAGATTTTGTTGAAAAAATAACAAAAATCCATCTCATATTTTCGGATTTATAATATTGGGACAACGACGCACTGAGACGTACGACCCCTAGTCGATGGACACGCTCGGTCGGATACAAACAAATCCCTTTGTCACTAACTCTGTTAGCTAACTTTATTATAACTATTAGATCTTGGGGTCTGCATCTATATACTTATACAAATGTATAGCGTTACATTGTAAAGAAATTGGAAAACTTATATCGACAATAGACATGCCTATACGAACTTCCCGATCTTCTTTGATCGGTACAAATCAGTCGGTAGCTGTGCGAAGGAATTCTATGACGCCTGCTCGTCAGCAGGTTTTGCGCGATTGCCTAGTATCGTCATACTGGGCCATCGTTTCTTATTTATCGACTAATTCTAAATATCTATACTAATATTATAAACCTGAAGAGTTTGTCTGTTTGTTTAAAGGCGGTAATCTCAGGAACTACTGGTCCGAATTGACAAATTATTTTACTGTATATAACATCACGCATCAGCATTGAGAAATATTACAAAAACTGGAGAAAATTACACCGATGAAGTTGCGCGGGACAACTAATATTCTATATACCTAAAAGTAATTTATGTGCATAAAAAATATACTTCTTATATATATTTGTATACAACTTTAAAATATACATACATTATTTCAACAAAAAATAAAGTGCAGTCTCGTATAGCAAAGTGCGTCTTCCGTTTTTGTTTGGATGCACGGTTTTAGGGCAGATACCCTTCCAGACAGAAGGGACTTTATTTCGTACATAAAGTTGCCTAGGTGACGTTAATGTTGTAGGCTTCGTCTAAATAAGGGCTTGAGTTTATGAGACCGTGTTGTGCTTCAAGTCACATTTGTTACGAAGGTAATTGTACTTTACATTAAGTTGTTTTGTAAGTATACCTTCGCATTAAATAGTACCAAGGCCAAAGGGGGATTCAAAGGCCATAGAACCTCTCCCTGATTAAGCTGAACCTAAGTCCATGTTTTTAAGTCTAGATCTCTCTTTTCAGTTTTAAAGTATATACATTACATTGGTGGACTATTTTTTGTGTATTTAACAGCGTCCAACACAAAAATACTTGGGTATAAATTGGATATAAGTAATATATTGAAATTGAGACCAGATTAAAGTCAAAATATTTCACCTGGTTAGACTATATAAGAAACAAAACCATAATAATTAAAAAAAATAAAAAAACGCGCCTACCCAACTCATAAGTACAACCCCGTAGGCCGTGTTGTACATTTTTGAAGTTTACACCATTTAAAGTTAAAGTTACATCACACTAGTTTTGAAACTACTATTAAATCCTTTGCAATCTTAGGCAATTTTCAACAAATTTCCAATGTGTACCAGTCCTCAGTCCAAGTGTGGGGCGTCAGCTTCCACAATTACAATAGCGGGGAAAATACAAATGCATAAAGTTGGAACAGCTAACTGCATTGCACGTGTGATAGGTAGATATGTGTATACGCTGACCGGCCTACACATGTCAAATGTTTAATTACTGGTATGCAACTAGCATGCACGCTGCTGTTCTATTTTACTGTTATGTGAATATTCGTCCTTACTAGCGGACTATATGCCTGTTTGCCAGTCACCATTAAGAGAAAGGCCAAAAATGTCATAATTCTGATTATCCCTTAAATGTAGCTTTTGAAGGACACTATTACAAATATGGCTGTTCAATCCAAATGCGTCTTCATTACACAATATTTGGCAATTTTGCTGTCCACTCCTTCCCTCGACTCTCACGACCGGTTGACACTATAGCCACATTGCCAAATATTTTATCATTCATCTTATTGATTGTATGTATTTCGGGAACAACATTATATTCCTTGCCTCGTGTTTCTTTGTTCCTCTTCTAGCTATAAATATATATTTGTACGTACCTAACACTATTTATATAGGTTGACTTTTAATATACTAATAACCTACAGCACTTGGCTTCTTTACATTACTAAGCAGTTGGCAGCCTTGTAAAATTATCAAAAACAAAAAACATATTATAAATAAGGTCATGTGCATGCTGTAAAGCTAAATATAGTAATCTAATGTACTTATATAACATCCTATGTACTTGTATTTGTGTAAATAAATAAATATGAATATGAATACATTTATGTAATGACTAGCTTTGGCTCGCGGTTTTACCCGTGTTATTTTTTATTTACATTGGTCCTTTTCACACGTTCCGGTTTCAATCCGGTCTGCTACAATACAATACAATATTTGATGTAATTAACTAGCCATATAATAACACTAGCTGACCCGCGCAACTTTGTGGGTAAATTTTTCCCGTTTTTGTAACATCTTCTATTACTGCCATAGCGTGATGTTAAATAGCCTATAGCTTTCCTCGATAAATGGGCTATTCAACAGTAAAATCATTTTTCAATTCAGACCAGTAGTTCCTGAGGTTATCGCGTTCAAACAAACAAACTCTTCAGCTTTATAATATACCTAAGTACAGATTTTACATTAGACCAACGAACATTCATACTTTGACTGATAATAAAATCGACTACGTTAAAGATACCGATGGACAGTGACCGATACCGACTTTGACCCAGTGGGAGGTACAGAGGAAGGAGTATATAACTTAGCAGAGATCTGAAGTCTATAATTTTACAAACATTCCTGAATTATATTCTGTACCTAAATTAACAATGAGATTACGCGTGATTGTCTTGAAATAAAACAACTTAAACTGTAGATAATGTTGTTTAAAATACCTTTCTGTTGTATTCATATGTCTCTCCAGAGTCTCTCTCCTGTTTTCTTTCTCAGTGTAAAGGAAGAAATACTTACCCATACCACAGATAATATAATACTATACTAGTACCCATACTTACAAATAGGTACCTACTTACAGTTAGCAATGATTAAGAGTCAATTCGCCTAACATATATTTTGTGTGTGGGATGACTTTATTAAATTCCTGAAACCCTTATATTATTAATATCAAAACTTTAGTAAATTGATAAAAATATGTAATGTAGTTTATTGACTTTTGTGGAAACCAAAACTGTTTGCATTTCATGGCGGTGAAGATAAGCGGCCTATTGACTTACCTAATCCAATGATCCTCGATTCAAAATTAACTAACAGTTTTAGTGCTGCGAATTGATGTAAATCCTTAAACAGTCAATATTATGTCAATGTTATATATGTAAGAAGTACATTAATCACTATTATCGAGTGTTTGAGTCGATAGTACCTATTGCTACAATAATATTGACCAAGTAAGGTCCACTTATCAGATTACAGAATATATCCCCCACATTCGTCGGTAATATTAAAAAAATAACTAGTCACCTATCTATACTAATATTAAACTAATATTATAAAGCTGTAGAGATTGTTTTCTTGTTTGATTGTTTGTTTGAACGCGGTAATCTCAGGAACTACTGATCTGAAATATAAAATTAATTCACTATTGGATAGCCCATTTATCGAGGAAGGCTATAGGCTATATAACATCTAGCTACGTCCAATAGGAGCGGAGCAGCAATGAGAAATGTTGCAAAAACAGGAAAAATTTACGCAGACGAAGTTGCGCGGGACAGTTAGTCTACAATATAACCTCTATATTTTGTCCAAAATTTAAATATTACAGAATAAATACATGTCTTCAAATATTTATTTACTAACACGGCTGTTTAAATATGTGTAGATATAATGACTGGTAATTAGAAAACATACCTATGTCTAGCAGCTTATTTACTGACTCTATTTACATCAGGGTCCTAATTCACGTTCTTTTTTTTCGTTTCCACGGCAAGCCCGTGCGAACTGTCAAAATCTTATCATAATGATAAATAGAGAGCTGTGCTCAGAAATTCATCAACGCGAATGTCCGGTGGACATCCTTGAAGGCACCGCGCACGCGCAGTTCGCACGAGCTTGTCACGAAAACGAAAAAAAGAACGCGAAATTCAGGTTATTTTAAATTTGTTTACGTAGGTAGGTACTAAGATTGTACAGTCTAAAAAAACTACAAGGATTTTTCCTCACACCGTAGAAAATCGTGTAAGAAATCTGCACTACTATCGTACAAATACTTCAAACATACTAAATTATTCTCTTATTTTATCGTTCATCTTAGATATTTAAACTAATACATATTGAAAGCTAGGACTGTAAATTGTATCTAAGTACCAACTTACCTATTTTTAATTGATTTTATGAACTATGCAAATCATGACAAAGCATGTCTGAATTTATACATACAAATAAATAAAATTGAAGTAAAGAATATTATTTTGACATTACGTCAAAAAAATACTCTTTATTAATTTCTTTGTTTCGGTCTATTTATTTGTTTCGCCTACTCTCCGAAACGGCTGGACGGATTTTGACGGGACTTTCAGACAGCTGATGATGTAAGTAGTACTTTATCATCACGCTAACCTCTGTAAGGAGTGAGCAGCACTGCAAACGCACGCGGGCGAAGTCTTGGTCTCAGCTAATTAGAAATAATCCACGTATCTACCTATATGGCAGTTACAAAATAAACATTAACCCTTCTATTTTCGTAGTACGCACGTATTATTAGTATGTAACAATCCACATATTATTAATATTTTATATAATTCTAATAACATTTAAACGACCCGAATCGGTCGGCCATGAAACTCGCCATCCTAGAATAAGAGAGATGTCATGCTGGATTTGCGAGTTTCATGGCCGACCGATTCGGGTCGATTTAAATGTGATTAGAATTATATAAAATATTAATAATATGTGGATTAAGAGATGTGTTTTATAGAATAGATGTTGATAATGTAATAGATGATGAATTGAATTAATAAACAGTGTATTCGCTTTGGGGAAATCCAGAAGTTTGATTTAAAAGCCCGATAGAAGTTCTGAGGAACACCCCCGGTACCTGCTCAAGAGCTGGCCTGATTGTTACATACTAATAATACGTGCGTACTACGAAAATAGAAGGGTTAATGTTTATTTTGTACGACGGCGTAGCTGCCGCAGTATCAGCTCTATCAGTTATATAGAACCCCTGGGGTACAACGTGCGTCAGCAATTGCACCAGCGGTGTATACTGGCAAATTTTGATACAGGGCCTAAGGGCAGGGCATCTAAGCCAAGATATGCCTCTGGTAGACATACTTGTGGCCTAAAATCGAAATACTGTAAAAGTGTGAAAGAATTACCTAGAAATACTGTCCTCTAAACTTTTTTGACACTAATCAAAAACTAGCTGACCCGCGCAACTTCGTCTGCGTTTTTCCCCGTTTTTGGAACATTTTTCATTGCTGCTCCGCTCCTATTGGTCGTAGTGAGAAGTTATACAGCATATAGCACTATACCTACTAATACTAGAGGTCGGTGCCTAAAATAAACTTAATTACATTTGGTAAGATTTATTTTGATGACAAGTTTGGTCTGAATGTCCATTTAACCCTCGCGAGAGTTGAAGGGTACTCTTATCAAACTTCAAATCCAGATAATAGTTTTCCAAGTAAAACAGTTTGATCTTATAGACCGAGAGGAGAGCGACAAAAAATGTAATCATTTTATAAAGGCTGATTTTTTATATTACGTCACTTTAGTGGAGTAAAGATTCCGTTAGTTAGCTAGATTCCTTAGCATTTGGCGTACAGGGACTTAAATCGGCTACTGGAAGCATCTGCTACGAAGTTATGTAGACTGACAAATGTTATGTGATTCTGATAATATTATTCACCGGATATAATAAATTCCAATTATCAAAACAATACCTATGTGTGTGTTAAATAATATAATGTAGGTACTATTCAAATACCCTATTGATCTATGATTTTAAATTAACTTCTAAGTACCTACTCATAATGTATATATATTATTTTACCTGTTAATGAAAATTATTTAAAGTTTAAAATCAATTAATGTTTAAGTAATTTGTCTTTAGAACCACTTTCAAAATTGATTTTAATTACACAAATCTATTGAAAAGATTCAAGTAGGTAATGCGTTCTTGAATCTTCTAAGCCCATTGCACGAAGATGGAAATACACTTCACAATTTGACATTAAGTGGGTTAAGAAGACCAGGGTCTTTATTCGCGTTCATTTTTTCCGTTTTCGCGGCATTCCCGTGCGAACTGTCAACGCGCATGCGCGGCGGACATCTTTGAGAGCTCCGCGCATGCGCCAATTCGCACGCGCTTGCCGCGAAAACGAAAAAAAGAACTAAAATAAGGACCCAGAGTATGAATCGATTGCAGTTGTGTAGATGAATACAATAAATACGAATAAATTATTTTACACTAATCAAGAAACAGCATTTGTAAAATGTTATAAAAGTTAGCAGTTAGACGTTTTTTATAACATTTATCTCACTTGGCATGTAACATAACAAACCAAGACCTACATCAGGTGTACGTACTCAAAAAACCATACAGAAAACGTATTATCTTCGAATAGGGGTGACAATTAACATTCCTATAACTGGCACACTTGCATATCAACTTCTTGCACATGCTACCTAAATTATGTGTATACACTAACTGGCGTGCCTGATTTTGATTTACTAGCATGCAAGCTACTGTTCTGTTTTAAATTCGTTCGTACATCTTCTTAACATAAACCTGTAAACAACCCTAAACTTTTATCGCAGATGGTGGACTAAGTTTAGCTGGTTTTTCTAGCATATGTATGTCTGTAGGAAATGTACCATATCAGTATTAAATGCCCCGTGTCGGGTTATCTAGGAGTTGTTAGTCAAGTCTAATGCATGATGGATAAAGTATTAGTTCTGAACAAAAACAAATGAGTGTCGCGTGAACGCGTGATAATGATTACGTAATACATTTCTGTAATAATTATTATATGTTTTAGATTGATATCTATTATATAATTGTAGGAGTAAATTAATCACTATCACGCATTTATCACATCTTTAATAGTCATGCATAGGTCGATACTTACGAGTATGTATGACTAATGATGCTGAACTATTAGAACAGATATTGTACCTATAGGTATTCTAATTTCTAACTCCTATAGTCATAATAGCAAAAGTTTTGTCTTCTTCTGCCCTACTTTTAAAAAACAGAATGAGAAACAAAAACAAAACATTCGGTAGTTAAAATGCTGTTAGGTACTAAAGTATTATGTAACAGTTCAGCATTTTATAACATTGTAGAGATACCTACACGTATATTTGTGGTATATCTTATGAAAGTTGGTAGAGTAGTAGCAAAGATAAATTAGCGAACGAACGGACGAACCATCGTAATAATATTAATAATCTATGCCATATACATATGTTAGCATAGCTATTTGGTTCCCTGGCTCCTGTGCTAGTTAAAACTGTGTTACAGTGAGTTAGTGTCTGTTTTAAAACTATGTACATTATTATATAATAATAAAAGACCCGTGCAACTTCGTCTGCAACATTTTTCATTGATTCTCCGCTCCTATTGGTCATAGCGTAATGTTATATAGCCTATAACCTTCCTCAATAAATGGGCTATCCAACACTAACAAGAATTTTTCAATTCTAACCAGTAGTAGCCTGAGATTATCGCGTTCAAACAAACAAACAAAAAAACAAACTCTTCAGCTTTATAATATTAGTATAGATTAGGTTAATGTGTGTATCTATGTGTCTGTCTGTTTTATCGTAGCGCCCCAACTTATGAAAAGATTTGTTTGCGGTTATCGGGATAGTTCTTTTCAAATAGATGTTTCATGAAAATCTATTCAGGGTCCTTATTCACTATGTTTTTTTTTCGATTTCGCGGCCATCTCGCGCGCATGCGCGGTGCGCTCAAAGATGTCCGCGCGCATACGCGATGCATTTCTAAGCGCAGCTCTCTATGTACCATTATGACAAGATTTTGACAGTTAAAAGCGAGGGCTTGACGCAATAACGAAAAAAAAGTTAGTGAATAAAGATCCAGCTGATGTAAAGTATTTTAAAGATTATACAGTAATCATACAAATGCATTATAAAGTTAATGTAATTCCTTCCTTGGATCAAAGCGTTGACTTAGTTTATGAATTTGCAAATTATATTCCAAGCGCCACAACACAGGCCATAAATAAACACAAGAACTACTCCAAGTACAAATTAAAGTTTTTTCTTTACGACATTGTTGAACTAACGATTGTTTTCTTTTGTTGCAGGTGGCGTTCTTAAGTGAACGAACACCGAGAGCTGGGTCCCGTGGCTTGAAACTTTGTCTTAGCTGTTACTTTTACTTTGTATTGCAATATAATTATGTGTGTGGTAACGCCTAATGTACGATCTATAGCGTAGATAATGTTGGAACACGTAGCTTTGATACCCACATGGTTCCTGATGGCGTGGCTCGGAGCTTGCCTCATATTTAGCCCTTTCGCTATATTCTTCGTAATGTGTATACCGCAACTACCCCTTCTAGTTGTCAGGAGGGCTTGCCATATTCCTTTTGAATATATTTGACATGAAAGGGATGGTCGAGTGATTAATAGTCATGTATTTTGTAGATTAAAAAAATATTTTAAGATTGTATAAAGTGTAAATATTTTGTAATGAATAAATTCATATTTTTTGAAGTATATTTTGTATTAAATGTTCTTTTTTTTCAAACCTCGACCTTACAGAAGACTAATCTTTTCAAGGGAATTATTAGGTACCTTCTCTTCCCGGGAATTACTAAGGTAAGTTCATCTAATAAGAGCCACGTTTTTGGAAATCATGAAAAATCTGTTTTGAAAAGTGTTTTAATTAGTAAAATATCATGAGCAAATAAACCGTTTTTATTTGAAGAGAAAATATTGTGCAAAAAAAATTAATTAATAGCAGTTACTCACAAAAAAGGTTTTTTATAGCTTGTCGATGGTCCATATTGGGCATCTAAATCAGATCCATATTGTGCATTGTGCAAATAATTAAACTGAATCTTCATAATATTTGAGTCGAGGTCCTTATAAAGTCGTAGAAAATGTATAATTTTTATGATTTCTAGTTATAAATCAAACAAACTGTAGTTCTATTAAAAAAAAATTATTTCTCTAATAAATGAAAATATCAAAATGTAATTAATTCATGTTTTTTTCAGTCTAAGTCATTGGTCCTTATAAGGTCTTTGGACCTTATTAAGTATGTAGAAATTACAGATTCATATAAAGTATCTGTGAATCATTTTCAGACCATCGTGCGCCACGTTTTCTGCTTTGCGACAAATGAAAGCTTTAGAAAGACACCTGCTTATTCACATTATCAAAATCATTTAATTATCAATCCGATCATGCGTATTTAAAACTTGATGTACCTAATAAGGTCCAGCCCTTATCAGGAGACAACGAAATGGACCTAGTCAGAAAAAGCTAAGCAAAATTAATTTAATATGCAGTAATTTCGATAACTTACCTTGCCAATATACTTTCATAAAGTTTTCGTCGGCTTTTATTACTAAAATCAACCAATTTTTTTTTTTACTATTTTTCATAAATTGAGTCACGTCAACCGCCGCTGTGGTTACTCAGAGTCATTGTCAAGACACTTGGCGCGAAAGCAATGAACGTTGATGCACTTTTATGATTGGCCAATAGGAAGGGTTCTCACGAAACCTGTTTTAGTTTTAGCAGTAGATGAGCGAAGTTTGAATATATGGATCTTAATAGGAACCGGCTTTTATTAGGCGCACCTACCTTTTACCTTTTGCCACATCGATCGACCTCCCATTGTACTGTATATAAACAATGTGCCGTGGGGGAACTTACAAATACAATTAACGGGCACAAACTACACACAGACTCCGAACAACAATGTGTGGATCACACAACGTGTTGTCCTGTGTGGTAATCGAACACACGACTTCTTACGCTGCTTTCGTACACACTCACACTTTTGGGACAGTGTTAGTAAAATGTGTAGAGAGAAGTTTATGGTAGAGAGTATTTTATATAAAGGTACCTGCAGATGAAAATAGATACTTGAAGTAAAAATATTTACCCTTGATTTACTTTAGACGATACTTCGTAGAAAGAGATAGAGATATTGATAAACTTTCACGATTTGTGCACATTATGAAAATATATATATTACGGGTCTTGGGCTTGCCGTGGACACGGATTAAAGATCGTGAATAGTTAAGGACCCGTGTGTGTAGACTCCGTTTAGATATTACTTAACTTCATGGCAAAATTATAATGATACTTAAGGTATTGTTAACATTGGACTATGGTAAGGAACAGACAGCAAAATGCAGAAAAGAATTAGCGTATCTTCGTCTCTAGTCGTTACGATTGTGAGAAATTTGTGCATAAGATTTGCTATCTCCGTTCTACCCCTGCTTAAAAAAGCACACCACTAGGTATGACTTCTAATATTTTCATAGGCCTATCCTAATTTACGCCATAACGTCCAGTCCTCCGCTTCACGCATCTATTCCATCCCAGCGATCTTCTTTAGGTCGTAGGTTCATCTGGCTGAACATCGTCATATGGTAGGTATGAAATAACTAAAACTCGGTTAAAGACTTCCTTTTACCCAATCGTGGTCTCCACTCTAGGACTCCTGGTATTTTAATATAGGGAAACCGTCAAAACACCCAACTAAGGAAAACGATTCACCTTCTCTTTTGTACAGCGTATTGTACCTACAGAGTCAGCCCTGAAGGCAAGTTAAAATATGAAAATGAACTACGATCCCCCAGGGAAATGTTTCGGTAGTCGTGCGTTCATTTGTCAAACTTTTATTTAAAAATTGCTTATTTATGAATGCAATATATTCGGGTTTTTTTTTATTTTTTATTGTGGGATATTTTGAAATGTAGTGCTATGATGTATGATGCCAAACGTTTGAGAATCTAGGTTTAATTCAATTCTATCAGGGGTTGTACTTTTGTATTAGACAGGTTTCGAAGATAAAACACGATATATTTTAGACAAAAAAGAAAAAAACATTGATTACTAAGCGTTTATTGTAACTTATTGAGGGTCTAGCTATTTTCATCTGAAAATGTATAGTTATGACTGTTAAAATAGGCTAAAAGTTTGACTTTAATACCTGTTTATAAAATATGAATAAGGCCTCAGAACTTTGGGAGGTCCTAATTTCGAGATATTTGGTTTCTAATTCCGAGGCAACTGCCCAAATGTGAGCCCAAACCCTAGTCCGTGCGAACTGTCAAATTCTTGTCATAATGGTAAATAGAGAGCTGCGCTTAGAAATTACATCTTTGAGAACGTGAATAAGGAGTCAGAAGAAAAATTATACAGAATGTTCATAAAAAAGACATAATTTTGAGTTTTAGTTTATATCGTTATTGTAGGGTATCTACCGACACTGCTACGTTAAAAGAATATGTACTTTTGAAAATATGTTTGTTAAAACTTGACAAGTTAAAAATTGAAAGAATAATACCTCTATCTTGTAGATAAAATACATTTTTTATTCACTTAGCCATAGTCTAGATTTCCTTGACATAGGATACCACAACACATTCTCGAAAATTGAGATCACCGTTCGTTTCCAATTATTTCTGTGATGAATGTTAATTGAAGTTATTACAAGACAGTGGCGCAACTTTATATCTATTCCTATGAAGTTAATAATAGACTAAAGACTTTTATTGAAATGACCGACCGTGACCAGACCAGACTGTTTCATAAATGTAGACAAATGTTCAAAAGGATTTTACTAAAGAATTGATAATATATAGATCAAGCTGATATAGTAATATGAGATTAGTTATACAACAGGTCTTAATCGCAAATAAATTTAAAGTAATACCTTGTTTTCACGGGTAGACGATAGATGAGCCTACCCGTGACCACGGCCGTTGCAATACGGTCGAAACGTCGCCGGCGAGCAGTAAAAAAGGTATTTTACCTTAAATTATTCACGCGATTAAGACCCGTAGTATATATAATTTCATATTACTATATCAGCTTGATATAGTATGGCGTGATGGAAACTTCAGTTTAGCCACTATACCAGTCGCAGGTAGGTATTTTGATTTAACATTATTATATAATATTATAAAGTAATCTCAGGAACTACTGATCCGAATTAAAAAAAATATTTAACTGTTGGATAGCCCATTTATCGAGGAAGGCTTTAGGCTATATAACATCGCGCTACGACTAATAGGAGCGGAGTAGCGACGAGAAATGTTGCAAAAACGGGGAAAATTTACGTATGCGAAGTTGCGCGGGACAGCTAGTTGAGTATAAGAAAGTCGCTAGGATGGACTGGGAGGATCGGGGCCTTACGTCCAGCAGTCGCACACGCTCATAACTACCTGTACTAATAATACACGTAAAGTGTCACAG
This sequence comes from Herminia tarsipennalis, assembly GCA_945859575.2. Classification (NCBI taxonomy): domain Eukaryota; kingdom Metazoa; phylum Arthropoda; class Insecta; order Lepidoptera; family Erebidae; genus Herminia; species Herminia tarsipennalis. The sequence continues at coordinate 11,238,347 of OX243836.2, read as the reverse complement.
AAGGACCTGGTTTATAACACTTACCTACTTATCTCTTATCGCTGAGAGCGATCTCTTTTAGGCCATGGTCGTACCTACTCGTAGGATCATTTTTCGTTGCGTTGTAAATTGTACCACCTGAACCCCCGTTTAGGTGGCACAATTTACTATAGACCGGCCAAATGGTACACTGTGTACCTTGTTGTACTGTGTTTTACCTTGATCTTCAATTTAGGAGAGGGTTCAATCCCCAAAACCACCCCCCTGGGTATGCTCATATACATAGCAAACATTCGTTTTTAATAATTAAAACAAACTGTTTATTAAAAAAAGTATATGACTTAGGTATTAGTAAGGTACTTGACCTTACTGATACCTAAGTGGGTAAGCCATTTCTAATAATCAATAGGATATAACAGTCATAAAATAAAACAATGTTTTATATTGTTGATAAAGTTGGCGTTAAATCGTGAACAGCTGAGTAATTATATCTTTATTAAAAAGCTGAGTCAGAGACAACCAATCAAGGGTTACGGCTTAGTAAACTGTCTTTTGATAAGTCTATAAGTTAGTGGTAAAGGTTGATAAACTTTCGCGATTTGTACACATTATGAAAATATATATATACGGGTCTTAATCTAGTGAATGATTTCAGTTAAGTTTACACGTGACCACGGCCGTTGCAATACGGTCGAAACGTCGGGCAATAAACAAGGTATTTTACCTGAAATTATTCACGCGATTAATACCCGTAATAATTATATTTTCATAGTGGCGAAGGGTCCTGATAACACAATTCTTCTCGGTTTCACTTTGAATTCTAGTTACTTTATATTATAGGTACAAAGAACCGTGAGGATATATTGTTGCATCGAGTTATCTCAAGAAGCTTCGTCTCTACTATAAATACAGATACTGATCTCTCCATAAATACACAGTGGTCATAGTCATATGCCTATGACCACTGTGTCACTGTCTATCTAGTAATGACTAGGTAAGTACACACTTGGATTGACCCCATTATCTATTCTTTCGAAAAATAGAAGAGTGCTAGTCTCTGCTATTTTTCGAAAGAAAAGATAATGGGGTCAATCCAAGTGTGTCCAAGCTGAAGAGTTTGTTTGTTTGTTTGAACATGAGTTAATAAGTTGTGCGGGATAGCTAGTATTATATATATACTAGCTGACCCGCGCAACTTCGAATGCGTCAATTTTCCCCGTTTTTGCAACATTTTAATTGCAGCTCCGCTTCTATCAGTCGTAGCGTGATGTTATATAGCCTAAAGCCTTCCTCGATAAATGGGCTATCCAACAGTAAAATATTTTTTTAATTCGGATCAGTAGTTCCTGAGATTACTGCGTTCAATCAAACAAACAAACTTTTCAGCTTTATAATGTTAGTATACATATATTATTATTAGTTTAAATTACCAGCCAAGTGGATTGTGTGCCAGTGGAGTGCCTAGTCATACTTGATCGACAATGCTAAGTGAACCCAATGCGCCGCATTTGAACAACCGTCCATTGCCACCGGTTTTTGTTGCAAACCGAACCGACAAATGTCTATACAACATGAAACTTCAAACCTCAGAGACATCCTGGTACCTATGTGGCTTTCAGTTTGCTTTTGCCATACGATAACCGTTCTCTCCTGAAATCCAATCAAGATTGAGAGCATCGGAGGACCTTGTTACAATGTGATCTAGATAGATATGGACAAATCTATGGTTTAATCCAATTGACAGTTTATAATCATCTTTAAAAGCTGCAATAACTGAAAATCTCTTTCTCTCTACCTTGGTAGGCACCTTTCATTATTCAACATTATGTTATTATATTATACCATGCAGTACACTACCTACCTACTTTTTAAGGCTCCGTAGCAAAAATAGCAAAACAGAACTCATAAGTGGGTAAAAAACTATAAAGTTGCGCCATGTCCGTCCGTCCGCAGCTTCGCTCAAAGACTGTTAGTAGGTACTAGGAAGTTGAAATTTTGTATCCCTAAATTGAAAAATGATATTAACAACCCCATAAATGTTTTTAAAAGACCTATCTAATGATACCACACACGATGGGTTAGGTGAGAAATAAAAATCACATTCCCACCTTACATGTAGAGGTAGAGGTACCCTACAAAAAAAACGTAAGTAATATATTCATTCATGCAAAATTACAACTTTCTAGTACTAACAGTTCTAAGCTAACCGACGGACGGACGGACGGACGTTGCGAAATTATCCGAACGCAGACTTTGTATATCCAAACGCTCAATGAACGTGAACGTTTAGCGCGATTTTTTTTGCTAGCTGCCGCTATGCATACGTAGGTATCTATTGAAACGAGTCTCGAATATTTCTAGAGACAAGAAAAATGTTGCCCACCGCAACTTCTCCTTCTCAAACGGCTGCGAGACTTAGCCGCTCAAAAACGTGTTGCCAATTGAAAATTAACGATTTTATAACTTCAATATTATAATTTCAACTTTATTATTGTAGTAGGTATGTCACATTTTAATATACTGTACTGTTTTTATGTGAAAAAGTGTGGTTTTTATTTGATCTTGACCCAAAAATCCCACATTTCGATCATCGGAACGTTTGATTAACCGAATTAAGTAATATCGGTCTCAATTAGTTCTGTTAATGGAGGTTCTACTGTTGTTTTATTGTCCGACGTTTCGACCGTATTGCAACGGCCGTGGTCACGGATCGACTGGTTCAGCTCAGCGTCCGCAGGTTCGGAAACTACCCTCACTTGATTTTTATCACTGATTATTATGGAATTATCAGTACTTCACATCACGGGATTCCACGATGTTGACAAACGATATCCATCTTCTCGTTTTTATTTCAACCGCTTCTCGCGGCATCCTGGAGTAATAGTGACGGTCAGTGGAGATGACCTGTGGTTTGTGTGGTTTGTGTGATAAAACAAAGGTATTTAGCCTTAAAATAAAATATTTACGCGATTAAGATTCGTAGCCAAGTAGCTTATAAAATTCTTTAGTGTGTACAAATCGCGAAAGTTTACGAATACATACCTATAGGTTCCACTGTATTCTATTTTCACTATGTGAAACTTCGACAGGAGTTTCATCTTGACACGTCGAACTGTACAATATGGTATTGTCCAACCAATAAATTCCGTCAATGGTATTTGCTACCGCTGATTCGGTTGCGTTAATTTCATGTCAATTAAATGGAGAGTGTCGCGCCGCCTAGACTTGCATTGAGCAGACTTGAGTGTGCACCTTGACTCACTCCAGCTGGTGGCAAGACAACCAAGACTATAAGACAAGTGCACTGTTTTGTCGCGCTACAATATGTTATGAAAGGCTTTAAAAACTAAGTTGAAATAGTAAAAAATAAACATTATTCAGTAATATTAAATGTGTGAGGGAAAACCTCGCACGGGCGGGACTCAAAGCCGCGATTTTAAGGGATCCGAGTTGTTTTTTTTTTTTCTGAAACATATTTTAATAAATTAGCTTAAAGCTTCTACTTCTCATTTTTAACTGTCGGAACCGAAGTCGGAGGTGAAAAATCAGTCGGAAGTTCCGACCTTTCGGAGTCGGAGTTGAAGCTCCGTAACATCCCTGATCGAAACTTGTGTATAAACATTTTAATGTGGCTTCGACATTCTCTGACGGTCTTCCACGTAATTGGTGTTAGCGCCATCTATACTTGTCATAGCTAAATAAATAATCTAACTTACAAAATACTGCGCTAGATGTCAGTTCTCGATTTAAATTCAAGATATCGTTGTGTTTGGGATTGATACAAAATAGTGTGAATTTATAACGAAAGTAAGAAAGAAAGAAAGAAATTGTATTTTTGAAGTCTTGCAATATAAGCAGAGACAAAATCATTAGTGGAATATGGTAGGTATGAAACATTATCATTGACCATTTAAACATCGCATCGTCAGAGCTTGCTATCGGGCAGAGGAGCTAAATTCTTAGAACCCCTAAAAGTGATTTAAAAAATTTAAACAGTCTTCGAAAGTTTACTGAAACAGTGAAATAACTTATATTAATATTGTTACGAATGCAAAAGTTTGGATGAAAGGACGGATGATGGTTCAATGACACAGCAACGGGTAAATGGACCCGTATGAAATTAGGGCACAAAGGTAGATTATGGTCTGGAACTCGTAAACTATAGAATGGCTACTTTTTATTCCAGAATAATGTTCCCGTCGGTTTATTTTATATTTTTCAAATATTTTACGCGAACCAAGTGGCGGGCAATAGCTTACTATACGATTACTATACTATACGATTTGTACGAATATGGTTGATAAACATGGTTGAACTTTTAGTGTTTGTCGTTTTTTTAGAGTTCCGTAGCTAAAATTGCAAAAACGGAACCCTTATAGATTCGTGATGTCCGTCCGTCTGTTTGTCTGTCCGTCCGTATATCACAGGCGCTTTACTCAAAAACTATACGATGAGTATATATTTGGACATAAGCCGCTACGTAGTTTGATAGTTATATAATACTAGCTGTCCCGCGCAACTTCGTCTGCGTAAATTTTCCCCATTTTAGCGACATTTCTCATTGCTGCTCCGCTTCTATTGGTCGTAGCGTGATGTTATATAGCCTATAGCCTTCCTCGATAAATGGGCTATCGAACACTGAATTTTTCAATTCTGATCAGTAGTTTCTGAGATTACCGCGTTCAAACAAACAAACTCTTTAGCTTTATAATATTAGTAAAGATAAATAAATATTTTTGTGTTGTTGTTGTTTTACACAGCTAGAATTAAATATTTTCCAAAACTGACATTACAAAGTTATGCAAACGGGAGGTTAATATTAAATTACAAATCTTCCTGTATAGGTAAGTGTCGAATTGATAACATACTTTTTTAAAGTCAGTAAAAAATAGGTATGGCCATATTATTATGTGCAGGTAAGATATATATTGTTGTTGATGTACATATACGTCAACAACTGTATAAATACGCCACATGTCATCCATTATGTAGGTACTTTGTATGATATCATATTTATACTACGGCTGTAACAAGGTTAATTAAGGATATTGGTCTCAGTGATTACATCAATGTCGGCGAAGTAAATATAACTTTTCACATTATGTAAAACATTGATTAAATGCATTATGTGTAGGTAGGTAGGTAGTGTACAATTTACACTACACCAGGCAAGTGTATGTCAGGCCACGCACAATGTAGGGTTAGTAGTGCCCTGTCCTAATAATGCGACTTACGAAGTGGGTTTTCTGTTGTTTTTGTTTCATACTACTATAACAATGTTATACCCAGTACTTTTCAATGGACTCTGTACGAAAATTTGATTACTTCTCACTTGGTCTGATGTTACTCCTTAAGTTGTAAAGCCTACTTAGCTGTGATAGTTTTTCTTTTAATTTTTCTACGAGTATATCAACTACTACCGCGATTTTTTCACATAATATGTGTTGGGTACATACGAGTATTATGTACCCAACATCAACCATTTAGCTTGACTGTAACAAAAAATTGCACTTTAAATTTAAAATTTAAAGAAAAATGGTTTATTTTATTTATTTATTTATTTAAAACTTTATGCACAAAGTTGTACAGAGGTGGACTTAATGCTAAAAGCATTCTCTGCCAGTCTACCTTAGGGTGATGTAGAAATGGAATGTGTGAAAGGTGCAGTAACCTAATTGTAAAATAAGAACTTCCTTATTATTCTTACATAATACACAAATAAAACAATATAACTATACAATACTATACATACTTACAAAAATACATACATACATATATACCTACATACATAACTATACAATAGTATACATACTTACAGCAATACATACATACATACATAAATAAATACATAGATACAGACTAATATTTATGTTACTAATGTTGTGATGATTCAGCTGATCCATCAAGGAATAAAGTGCCTACCTTCCATTTAAAATTAAGGCGATTGGGTGCCATCCTAATTTCGGGGGGCAGGGCATTCCAGAGAGAAACAGATTGAACTATAAAAGAGCATCCGACGAATCCAGAAGAATGAGCAGGGCATAAAAGAAGTAGATTGTCGGAAGATCGAAGATCTCTACTGTGATTTGAGTGCAGGTACTGAAAGTAGGAAGTCAAGTAAGAAGGGGCAGTAGGAGAATTAAGAATAGAATAGAGTGTAGTGAGAGCGCGTAAACTATGTCGCTGGCGAATAGGGAGCCATTTAAGTTCGGAACGGTAGGAAGAAACATGGTCAAACTTACGAAGATTGAAAATGAATCGAATGCAGTTATTTAGAAGTCGGTCAAGTTTATTAAGGAGCTCTGCATTCAGGTCAAGATAGCATACATCACCATAATCAATCTGGGGGAATATTAGCGTTTGGACGAGCATTACTTTAGTTTTATAAGGAAGAAAGTTCTTGAGACGATATAACGCCCGCAAAGTACCCGTAACCTTTTGACTTACTCGTACATTTGTTATTTGAGTATGCCAGTTGAGGGTGGTATCAAGGAAAATCCCGAGATTCTTAACCGAAGAATGTAACGCGATAATGGAGCCGTTAAATATGACAGGTGGTAATGTGTCGGTGTTCAATCGAGTTAAAAGGCGTTGACTCCCTATCACAATGGCCTGACACTTAGACGGATTTATAGTCAAACCAAACTTGTCTGACCAGGTCTTGACAGCGTTAAGGTCCCCATTAAGCTTAGTGATGGCCTCGGATATGTTATTCACATTGGCCTGGGCATATAACTGCAAGTCATCTGCGTAAAGATGGAACGCACACTGAAGGACATTAGTAATGAGATCGATAAAAATAGAAAATAATAGAGGAAAAAGAATACCGCCTTGAGGAACACCAGCGTCAAGATCGCGCCAACTCGATAAAGTATCACCCACGCGCACGGACTGCTGGCGTCCCCGAAGATAAGATGAGAACCAGTTTAAAGAACCTGCCGAGAACATCAGATGAGATAGGATAGAGAGTAAGATATCATGGCTGACAGAATTGAAAGCATTAGAAAAATCAACCAAAACTAAAACCGTAACTTTGGTATCATCCATGCCAGTTCTAATGTCGCCAGTTACTTTGAGAAGAGCAGTGGTGGTGCTATGTCCTGGCCTGAAGCCTGATTGAAACTGGCTCAACAAATTATTTCGATGCACAAAATGTGTCATTTGTTTATGCACGCAAGCCTCCAGCACTTTAGATAAAAACGGAAGAATAGAGATAGGTCGAAAATTATTTGGAAGAGTGGGATTTGTAATTTTAGGCAGAGGAATAACAAAAGCATATCGCCACGAAGACGGGTAAGTCCCTGAATCTAAAGAAAAATTGATGATGTGTGTTAAAGCCGGAAGAAGATGATCAAGAATGGGTATAATCATGCGACGGCTAATACCATCATTACCAACAGCATTCGATTTGATAGAAATAATTATCTTATTGATCTCGCCAGGTTCAACTGAAGAAAAGTGAAAGAAGTCTACGTTGGGGCGAGGAAGGTTAGCTAAGTACTCACAGGTACGACGCTTGGTTAGATGATCAATAGGTACGAAGGAGGTGAAATGAGTATTGATTTCATCTATACCAACCGCCAACGGAGGATCAACACTTCCATGTTTGCCAATTCCTAGAGTCCCCAAGAACTGCCAAATACCCTTGGGAGAAGATGAATTAATATGAAAAAGAATATGGCGGCGTTTAGCGTTGCGAATCATCTGATTACACCGATTCCTTGCAGTTTTATAAAGGGCCCAGTTATCATCATCCCGGTCTTTCTTAAATTTGCGAAAAGCTCGGTCTCTGCGCCGCATAGCCATCCTGATTCCATTCGTCATCCAGGGAGCTGGAGGCCGCTTAATTTTAACTTTTTAACAGGCGCATGAATGTCATACAACCCCAGGACCAAATCATTGAAAACGTCAATTTTATCATTTACCGTAGGGGCCTCAAATACCGGTTCCCAATCCAATCCCTAAAAAGACCTATCTAATTATACCCCACACGATAGGGTAGATGAGAGAAAAAAATCCCATCCCTACTTTACATTTAATAGATTTAAAAAATTAAAAAAAAAATCGGCAAGTAATATGTGTAGCCATTCAAAATTACAGCCTCCTGGCACTAACAGACTAAGAGCTAAGCTACAGACGGACGGACATGGCGAAACTGTAAGGGTTCAGTTTTGCCATTTTAGCTACGGAACCCTAAAAACGTAGCGAGATAAAAATAAATAAAAACATGGGAACTTCCATCAAATGTTTTACATCTTCCATCTCTTTTGAAGAAACAAAACAGGCACCAATATAAATGTAGTGTTTTAGCATAAGCATGTACCTACTGGGCAGCTCGGCTGCGACAGCCATGTGTTCGGACTGACGAAATGGTCACGCACGAGTGGCTGTCGATTGGCAGCTCAAATATTTCATCCGCCGCAATCAGGCTGCCTTGTGCGCGCTTAGCCTTAATCTTTGGGAATGTCTATGGGCTTTCCATCTGCTTCTTATTCCTTCACGGATGTAGTTACCTACTATTGATCACGGATGGTTCCATGGAGAACGTATGGTACTGTCATGAGCGACTGACCCTCCTTTTGTCTAGGTCATAGCGTGTCATCCACTTGTTTAAATCCGCTCTTTGCAATAGTGTCCATTCCAAATTCCAATAGTTTCGACATAACTAGACGTTTTGCTATACAGAACATCTGATACTCTCGGTTCCAATGATGATATACGTCTCTGCTAATGTAGCAAGACTTTAAGAAGTTATCTCTTCCATATACCGCGTGTCGCGGTAAGAAACTATTGGCTGCGTGATTGTTTTGTCTGTATTTACTTCATATCTAATTAAAGAACGCTTAGTTCATTCTCTAATAAATTATGAGTTCGATATTACACCACTTATCTTAAGTAAGCAGAGACGCTTATCATCATTGGAACCCCTCCTGATCATAAGGTCTAAGTAGCAAAACGTCCATCATCGCGAACCGTGACCATGTCTTTGTTATCACAGACCTACACAAAAGAGACAAGTGTTGGTCTCACAGTCGCGTTGCGCTCGTCACAGTCGCTCTTTTTCAGTCCATTCTCTATGTCTATGGTCGCACCCACATTAAAGTGCTTATACACACGATTCTACTTTAGCGCCAAAAACACACTTGTCTTGACACCAGTTGGAGTAAGGAAAGGTGTTACCGGCTCACCTTACCGCTTGTTCAGATCAGCGTGTTCTGGACAGCTTGGCTGCGACAGCCGTGTGTTCGAACTAACCAAAAAGAGTCACGCACGAGTGGCTGTCGATTGGCTGCTATAACTGGCCGCTCAAATATTTCAACCGCCGCAATCAGGCTGCCTAGTGCGCGCTTAGCCTTAATCTTTGGGAATAGCTATAGGCTTTCCATTCTGTTCTTATTTCTTCATAGAGCCCGTCATGAGCGCCTGACCCTCCCTTAGTCTAGGTCCCACGGATAAATAGCAAAAAGTGCTGCATAAACCAGGACAGGACTACGGCCAGCAGTATCGAACGACCAACATACACATTTCTATGATATTAATTTATGCTTGCACCTTTGTTGCTAATAAATAGGTGGAATCTGCAACGTCTTAATTTAAAATCCTTGCCGCAACCACCACTAAGACTGGTAATAAGTTTGCCATTATTTTCTGATTTAATTCGTAAAAATAAAAAGAAGGTAGATGGTGCTTGGTGTAAAATAGGATACATTACTAGCAATCTTGTTGACCCTTTCCACCTAAGCTCAAAGAGACCAATGTCTTAGCCATTAGGCTTCCGCTTCCTTTTTCTCATTGTTTATTCATATGTTTACAAATTCGTCTAGTGGTTTTAAAAATATGAGATAATAAAGAATATTACATACGTACCTACTACATACATGCAAGATACCTACGCGCGGAAAACATAACCGTCCTTGCAGCCAGGTAAAAACTTTTAAAAGGATTGTAAACTGTTAATTGGATTAAACCAAGCATAGGTAGATATCTATCTAGGTCACGTTGTAACAATGTCCTCCTATGCTCCCAATCTTGATTGAATTTCTGGAGAGAACGGTTTTAGTATGCCAAAAGCAAACAGAAAGCCGAATACGTACTCGTAGCAATAATATCCGAAATGTCGGAGGTTCGATATTTCATGTTGTAGGTAAGTATAGCCATTTGTTGGTAGGTATGTTTGGGAACAAAAGTCAGTGACGCAGTAAGACGGTCGTCCAGGACGACGCGGACGAAGCGCTGTGGCTTCTAAGCATATTACACTGCCCTAAATCAGGGCCCTAAATCGAGGTGCCCTCGAAAATTTGTTAGAGAATTAGGGCCCTAACTCTTATTACATCTCTCTTTTTAAGGGTTTAGGGTCCCTGATTCAGTGTAGTGTATTAAGCGCATTCGTCCTTTTTCGTATTAAACGTACCTAACACATGTTTATACTGCGGAGGACATCTTTTAATGCTATGAAAAGCATAGAGGGGGTTCTGTCCAGGTGTAAAATGAAGAGTGGTGCTTGACTTTGAAGCTCGTGAACTATAAAACCGGCGTTAAACGTACCGGCTGATGTTTCTAAGCTTTTACAGTTGGTAAGTGGACTCGCCCCTACCGAAATATAATAGAGCGACTATACTGCAATAGTACCTACATACCTACTTTAATATTAGCAGTCATTGCAACACAGTGGCCATGTTACCAGTCATCTGAAGAGATTTTACTAAAGCTGTAACCCTCGTTTGGTAAGGACTCAGCTGTCTAATAAAGATTTAATTACTAAATTGGTTGGTGCAGCTGTTCGTGATTTAGTGCCAACTTTGTCAGCAATATAAAACATTGTTTCATTTTATGACTGTTAAATCCTATTGATTATTGGAAATGGTTTACCCACTTACTAGTAAGGAATTTGTGTACTTGCATTTAATCTTGCATAAACCTACGTCACTGATAGGCAAGTAATTTTTTCTAGCCACCCTTAATTTCTGTCGATCTAGGCATTTGCCAAGCTTGTCCTCCCCTAGATCGGGCCCTGGTTAGATATCGTACTGTTTTATTAAAATTTAATGACGAAAAATATAACCTATTATTTTTTTTTTGATAAAAGTCATGACAAAGCAGAGGCGGAATATATTATTTTTGATAATCAAAACAATATTTCATTTCTATTATTTTATGAGGACTTATACAAAAAACTTTAATAAAAATCTTGAAAATTTGCACATTATGACGAAATTGGGTGCCTACTAAAATCGTGACTTAAAATCTTTAATATATATATATATTAAAGATTTAAAAGATTTAAATAGGGATTCATTATTATATAATAATGAATCCCTATTTTCCTTGGTCACGTGATAACTAAAGAACGACTTTACCGACTTCATTCCTTTTTTTTAGTTTTCTAATACTCTGTAGAAGGTTCTTACTTAAAAAAAATGAAGAAAATAACGAAAAAAAATCGGGGTGGTACGAACATTGACGTAGAGAACAGGACTGCGCCATAACCTAACAAAATTGACCACCTCTAGAAAGAGACACCTCTACTTTGTGAATAATACCTGTCAAAAGTCGCACGAGATTTTTCTCTCATAAACGCCTTGCAGTCAATTTTTACTTTTTAATTGAAAGGGATGGCGCAATCCTGGTCTTTACCTCGATGAATATAAATTTTGCCGGGACAGCTAGTATTCAATAAAAATATCGTTTTGACGTATAGTTTTTTAGTCTATTCTTTTAGCATTGCTAATAGAATACCAACACGCCCCTTTCGGGTCGGACAGTTATTATTTTACACATTGTATAATGTGTAAGTATTTTTATTTAAGTATATGTTACAGTAAATATGAATAATTCGAAATTATGTATAATAGCTATTCATAATGAACTAACTTTTACTAGCAATTATTCTTAATAGGTAGTTGATCTTAAGAAAAGTATCGATCACGAGTTGATGATGACGGATGATGATGATTGATGAAACCAATCTTCATCGTCACCAACCATCATTGGTTGTTTATAATTGTTGGTGCCGATGATTGATGATAAATATTATTACGTAATGGTGACTGATGATTGATGACGTTGATGATGTACCTACTGTTAAGTTTGTATGGGTCAAACTTTATCGGCCAGATCATAAGAATCGCATTTTCTTCGGCGCTGTAGAACTGCAGTCTCTTCACCCTTGCGTAACAAAACACTGGTGGCGGAAAAGCAAAGAGCGGAGGCTGAACTCTCTTCGCGTCTCCGGTTTCTGAATAATACACTCGGGGTGTCACAAACAAGTACCACGTGAAGTCGGGGTTCGGTTTTGTCATAGTTTTGAACTTGATTTACTACATACCTACTACTAGTTTCGAATGAAATATACTCACCTATTTTATTGCTTAATTTAAGACTTGCACTGCTGTTGACACAGGGCGTGTACCCTACTGCGGGAGTAGTTTTTTTTTTTAAATATGTAGGTGAACATTATACAAAAATATATAACTATAGGTACATTTATGTAGTTATATTTTTGTATAATGTTCAGTATTTATTTTATCGTCATACGAACAGACGGAGGACTTATTACTTGTACTAAAATAAATAAGACCAATTGTTGTAACATCTCTTATAATTACCTATTTTTTGTAAATGTTAATTTATTAGTCTATGTTTTCTAGTTTAACAGTTATTGTTTGTAGTTATTAAGTATAGTTTTAGTTTCGGAAAGTATTTATTAAAATACTTTTTACTTTCTAGCCTGAAACACAGGTTTCAACCTAGTTCAGGCAAATACTTAACTGTGCTATTTGTTATTATACCTTTATATAAGTATATTGTACCTTTACTTTCATGAATAAATTATTATTATTATTATTATTATTATTATTATTATATTCTCCATCTAGCCAAAATGGCTTTTGTCTGTTAACTAAGAATAACTAATTTCCAACTAATTTACTGCACCCAACTGCACCTACACATTTCATTTTTACATCACCCTTAAGGTTCATTTCCGTGCATCGCGACCGATCGCGAGCCGCTCGCGGCTTACGACAAGCGGCTGAGGTAAGTGACAGACGCGCGCGGCCGACGACTGTCGTAGGCTGCGCGCGTACTATGAATATTGTCGCATCGGCCGCGAGCGTCAGCCGCTTGTCGTAAGCCGCGAGCAGCTCGCGATCGGCCGCGATGCTCGGAAAAGAACCTTTAGGCAGACTGGCAGTGAATGTTTCCAATGTAATCCACACTCTAAAAGTGTCCATATTTCAACAACAGCTATAAAGTACTGACGATTTGAGAAACATTTTAAAAATCGCGGCATGCCGGGATAATTCCACGTTTACTTAATATTTAAGGTCCTAAATGGGACAATCTAGTGGCTGAACCAAAGTAGGTAGGTACCTACTTACCAAACTGAAGACACTGAAGATAACAAATCATGCTAATCCCTACATTAATATTAATCCGAAAGCTCTAACAAGATGTAAGCATGTTGGTTGCTATTTAACGCCAAGCTGCCTCAACGGACTATAAATGAAACTTTACACTATTCTAATTTATACATCTGTAGGTACCTATAGCCAGGCGGTTCCAAGGGCTGGCAACAGGGGCGAATGCGCCCCCCACCCGTGTTGGGTTAAAGTGCCCCCCCCCCCCCCCCTAGAACATGATTCTAAATCCGCGCCTATGTTTTTCACATAGGCTATAAAAATACTAGAAAGAAAGAAGAAAAAGAAGCATTTATTGACGGCACAAAAAACAACACAAAAAGTGAAGTAATCTATACTAATACTAGCTGACCCGCGCAACTTCGTCTGCGTAAATTTTCCCCATTTTTTCAAACATTTTTACTTGCTGCTCCGCTCCCATTAGTTGTAGCGCGATGTTTTATAGCCTATAGCATTCCTCGATAAATGTGCTATCTAAAAGTAAAATATTTTTTCAATTTGGACCCGTAGTTTCTGAGATTATCGCGTTCAAACAAACAAACAAACTCTTCTCTCTCTTCTAATATTATAGTATAGTTATAAATGTTAGGGGTGGATAACCCTTATCACTTAGGGGCATGAATAATAGATTGTAATTTTCCCTTTTTTCTTCCTTTTTTTATAACATTTTTCATTGCTGCTCCGCTCCTACCCATTTATCGAGGAAGGCTATAGGCTATATAACATCGCGCTACGACTAATAGAAGCGGAGCAGAACGAGAAATGTTGCAAAAACGGGGAAAATTTACGCATACGAAGTTGCGCGGGACAGCTAGTATGTAATAAAATAATATAGACAAAACGATTATATGCTGAAAATAATTCAGTAGGTAAGTGCCAGACAGAATATGCCTGGCAATGATTTTCAACTGGGCCAGTGGGCCCTTTAGTGACTTACTGCAATCCCAGCACCATCTGTGCTGGGTGTGTGCAGACAACCTAAATCGAAATGCATGGATGGAAACTAAATTATTTATTACGATTGCACGCAACTTCGTTTGTATGGTGGTAAAACAAATCCATGCCACGGGAACCTGTAAAAATTTAATCCAGATCGTGATTGAATAACAAACATCTGTATTTCTTTTTTAATTACGCATCAAAATAAAAGTAATAACATATTAACGTTCAAGTTTGATGAAAATCCTCATGAAAAATGTGGAAATAAAAAATGCCATCTGTCTATCAATATCGGAACTAAGATACTCACTTCAACCCAAACTAATTGTTGTTATGTGTCGTTCTGACAATAGTCACTAGATGGCTCTTTGTTCAGAAAAAAATACGAAGATAAATTAAAATTTAAATGGCTGAATACTGTCGAATATAGTGATGATTTATTATTAGGATTCCGTATATCAATAGGAGAAACCCAGGCAAGTGCATATCGGGTGACGCACAATGTAGGGTTCCGTAGCTTCCCAGAAAATGCTAATAAAAATTACCTATAGGTATGACGTTGTTAGTAGTAGGTATGAAACAAAAACAACATAAAACCCATTTCTTATACCCCATTATCGTGCTGAGGAGTTACGGAACCTTACATTGTGCATGGCCCGACATGCACTTGCCCGGTTTCTTAGGGTTCCGTAGCTTAACTGGCAAAACTATCAGGGTTTCCCTTTTCCCTTAAAGTTTCGCCATATACGTCCGTCCGTCCACAGCTTAGCTCAGAGACTGCTAGTGCTATAAGGCTGTTATTTTGCATGGATACACATATTACTTACGTCGACCACGTGAAAGAATAAAATTTTGGAAAACATTTTTGAGAATACCTCCCCCGTATGTAAAGTGTGGATGTATTTTTTTTTCTCACCTACCCTATCGTGAAGGGTATCACTAGTTTAGATTTAGAAATCCGTTTGTGAAACATTAAGCTTAAAAGTGCAAATTTGAATTTGATTGTTAGACTTAAATGTCCCCCGCCAGCTAAATGGCTGACGTTGGGTATGTGAAAAAAATCACGTAAGTAGTATACCTATATAGTAAAATGAAAAGGAAAACTATCACTAAGCTAAGTAGCCTTTACAAGTTTACGAGTAACAGGTAATCAATTGAGAAATAAAAAAAAATTCGCACAAATTCCATTGAAAATTATTATTATGTAAATTAGGTTTAACGTGGTAAGCATGAAACAAAAACAACAGAAAATCCACTTCTTAATGCCGCATTATTCGGATGGGGGGGGGGGGGGTACTACGGAACCCTACATTGTGTGTGTACCGACATACACTTGCCCGGTTTTTTTTAGTTTTTCTTAAGGCGAAGACCTTTGTTCAATGTGTTCTTTGCAGGCAGCACTTGTCAGTTAATATTCACTGCACTTACTCAAATGGTTGTGTCCGTCTTTTTTCTAGATCAGTGTTGTCGAGGAGCTGTATTGCCTCAACATTCACATGATGGTGAAGTCTACGCTCATGGGCTTCAGCAAACTTCTGAATGGTTGAATTCACGCTGTTCATCTTGAGATCCTGATGGAGATCACAATTTCTAATGTACCAAGGCGCATTTACGATGTTCCTTTAGGTATTCTGGAACCTTTGGATTATCTGCCGATTGTTCTGAGTAGTACCCACACAGCTGAATACCATGAGTCTATACTGGCCTTGCATTAAAACCTGTATAAATAGTAGGACATTATTTTGTATAATATATAAATCTAGTAGGTACATATTTCATTGTTTGTTTATGTATGATTTTTCAAAACGCATGCGTTTTAGAGATCCACGATGAAGAAGACGCAGGTAAAACTTTCAACTTAATAATAATATAAATATGTTGGGACAACTCACACAACGCTATCTGATCTCAAACTAAGCAGAGCTTGTACCTACTATGGAAACCAGACAACTGATAAACATACTTATATATTACTTAATACATACATATTATAGATAAATAACACCCAGACACAGAATAAAGCATCGTGTTCATCACACAAGTTTTATCCTGGGTGGGGATCAAAATTACGACCTCTTGCGTAGCAGTAGGACACACTCCCACCGCACCACGGAGGCATATATATTTTTTTTTAATTTACCAACATGTAACGATTGATAGGTACGCAAACCAAGTCATAGTAGGCCACTTGAAAAACATAATATATCTAAGGTTTTACCTTTAACGATGTTGTTTTGCACTTTTATACAAAGCTTAATTATTATAATTGAATACTAATAGGTACCTACTGATCATTAGGTACCTATCTAGCAAGTAATTGTAGTTTGAAACTTTGTACCGATTATTCCCATTGCCAAATAACAAGGTTGCTACTTACTGTTATTGCTTCCTGCAATCGACATTTATAAAAGAAAGGTTTTGGACTTCTAATTATTACAATGTCAACCACGTTGGCATTATGTTTCTAGAGTTCTAATAATTAGAACCCTAGAAACTATAATGTCATGTCATTATTACAATGTCAATAAAAAAAGACCGTGTAAAATCCTAATAAATAATATTACGACAGTTTAGGAGGATTTATGGATAGATTTTGATTGAGTCTAGTGGTTAATGACCCGGACTGCTAACCCAGATGTCGTGGTCGATTTCCATCCGGGACACGGGGTAGTGTGACCCACAAATGGTTGCTCCGAGTGCAGCCACACTCGGAGCAACAATTTGTGGGTCATACTTCTGTCCAACAATTTGTGTCCGCGATTGTATGTTTGTAAAATACCCCGCGACACAAGGCTGTCAGGGCTTGTCCCCTAGAGCGGGAAATGTCTATTTGAAAAAAAACTAACAGTAATGTAGGTTATATTACTTACCTATTCATTAGAATAGCACAGACAAAAAATATCATAATAATAACTTTCGCAACCGCTCATTTAAGGCCTTGATATGTATAAACTTAAGCCCCTTTAAAAATCTAAGCATTATAATAGGTAGGTACTTGTAGAGATAAGAACAAAAACGTGCTTCAATCCTTCTATGTAAGTTAGTAATCTTTGTGATTGCAATCGTTCAAAAACCACACGCTATATACGGATTAGTTAATGAACTCTAAACAGCTGTTCGCAGAATACAAGCCACAGCATAAATTGCTTTTATTAAATTTTTTGTAACATTTTGGGGCAATTTAAACAATTTTATTTAAAACTTGCTGTCCCGGCAACTTCGTCTGCGTTAATTTTCCCCGTTTTTGCAACATTTTTCATTGCTGCTCCGCTCCTATTAGGGGTAGTGTGATGTTATATCGCCTATAGCCTTCCTCGATAAATGGGCTATCTAACAGTAAAAGATTTTTTCAATTTGGACCCGTAGATCCTGAGTTTATCCGGTTCAAACAAACAAACAAACTCTTCAGCTTTGGAAGGTGAGGGAAAATTGACGCATACGAAGTTGCGCGGGTCGGCTTGTAACTACATACTTGGTATAAAACAAAGTCGCTTTCTCTGTCCATATATCCCTATGTATGCTTAAATCTTTAAAACTACGCAACGGATTTTAATGCGGTTTTTTTTAATAGATATAGTGATTGAAGAGGAAGATTTATATGTATAATAACATCCATTGAATAGTGGAGATATAAGGAGCGGAGCAGCAATAAGAAATGTTGCAAAAACGGGAAAAAATTACGCAGACGAAGTTGCGCGGGTCAGCTAATTCGAAATAAATAAATTGTTTTTAGTTACTGGCTAGACAGCATGCCTCAGCCAATATGTAGGTTGGTATAGTATCTACGCATTGACTAGATCATCGCAGAGACGAAAAACATCAGGAAGACTTGGAGCGAAATGACATGGGATGGCGGCGCGGGCGCACGGTAGACACGGTAGCCCTCTGCCATCTAGGGGTCACAGTAAAATAAGCCAAGTCAAATCTTTGAGTAAAGAAAAAGACGTGAAACTGAGGCGTCTAATTGTTTGTAAAATATTTGTACCATCCGTCATCACTGTCCTATAGTTCGCGATATAACGCGAGAACGAGATGGCAATATTTGATTTTATTTTACACAAGGAAAAACGTAACCTTAATTCAAATCAACAAATGCATCCGACGGGAAATAGTGCAGACTAAGAGGGGGGCGCTGCACAGGTACGCCTGCGTACCAACTAATCTTTTAGACATCTCGATTGAAGTATCGACCAGGGTCCTTATTCACTATGATTTTTTTTTTGTTTTCGCGGCAAGCCCGCGCTAACCGGCGCATGCCCAGTGCGCTTAAAAGATGCGCGCATGCGCGATGCTTTTCTAGGCGCAGCTCTCTATTGAATTTGACAGTTAATAAGGGCGGGCTAGCCGCGACTACGAAAAAAAAAGATAGTGAATAAGAATCCAGCTGTTATGAACTATTCATTGCAGATTAACAATCACAATGATACTGGCTAAAAAGTAAGTATTGAGCTGAAATATCACCTTGATCGCTTAACTTGAAAGAAAAGCTCTAGCTGGTAATCCTCTGATTTATCGAAGGTAGTTTTTTTTTAAATAGCGTGATTTTTACACTTATTAGAATATTATCGAAAATGAATTGCGTGATATATATATATATATATATATATATATATATATATCGATACCGGAAGTATCAATTAATGTAAGGGACAAAACACGGTTTTTCAGGAGAGCCAAAAACCGATTTTATTTTTTTAAATCTGTCTACAACTTTTTACTGTCTGCTCCAATTTTAATTGTGTCTAGAGCAAAGTTTCTTAGAATCTCCTCTTCTTTCATGCTAAAAACGAAATATTTAGGATTACCCAGCGGTTTAAAATATAGCATGTCCCTAACATTAAAAAAATATTTTTAGTTGTGCCTTACGTTACAAATATTTAATGTGTAAATCGTCAAGCATAGTGTAAGCAGCAAGAGCAATAGAAAATTATACGTAATTCTATTGTAAAGTACTTTAACAGTGTTGCAATTTGATGTAACTATAGATTATCTACTAAAATTATGGTATTTTAACCCCCATGGAAATAGGTTCTTTGCATGATTAATGTTAGTTTCAGCTTAACTATCACAGATTTAAATGAAATTTAGGGATACAAAAATAAGCGTATTTTCGATCTTACACTGTTCAGAGGATAAAACGATTTATTGTTAATTTTTATTTTTTATTTTCGACTTTTATGTCTACGTAATTTTTATGAATTTAACACACTAATCAGTCTATAAAACTTTTTGTTAATTTTTAACAGTCTTACAAACCTAGTTATCTATATAAAAATAATTATGTATAATTGGCTCCACGATCCCTTTAAATTAACAGTCCTACAAACTCTATACTTTTAATAATTGCGTTTAATTAGCTTTTTATTTAAATTACCAAATTAATAAAAAATATGTTTTCTCCGACTTAATCAACAGTCTTATTTATTAAGTAATTGAATGAATGTACTGGAAACGAAAGACAGATGAAAAAATATGAATTGTCTATAAGATTTATATACTATTACAAGAATAATGAATACAGATTATGATGATAACTATTAGTAAATTAAACCACTTTAATAGTGAATTGGAAATCCATTTCACTATTAAAATAGTTTAATTCAAACCAAATAGAAAAAGTTATTCCTTAACTTTTTCTATTTGGTATTATATCTAGTTATCATCATCAGCTGTCATCACATCTTCATCGTCGTCGGTTTCATTGAGGGTATCTTTAACTGACGATTTATGCGGAAGATTCAAAATTTGCCAAAGTATTTTTTTTAAATGTGCACACTCTTATATTTTTCATTCGCAGGTCTTTATTTTTAAGAGTAGCTAGAGTGAATACGGAATCCGCCAGATTCTGGAAGTTAATGAAATCCATATGCTCTAAGACACTTACATTATATGGTTGAGGCCGTTTTCTAGAATAATTCTTAAAAAAACTATAACCATGAATTAAAGTAAGGGGCATGTTATTTAAATCGACTGATTTGAGGTTTAAGGTAAGGGTGTCAATTATTTAACACTATGACTTACCTTATTTTTCAGAGAATATAAGTGCTAACGTCTGTTACATCATTATTATTGTCAAAAATCGTTTTACGCAGGCCAAAAATTTTTGCTGTAAGGGATTTTTTTTTAACGATAGAATTTTTTCAATAATACCAATCGATAGAGCAAAAAATTCTGAATCCAATGATATATATAACGCATTTTCGCCAAAATGTCCCTTACGTTAATTGATACTTCTGGTATCGATATATATATATATATATATATATACATATACAGAACTTTTATTTACCCGACGCCACCCTCCGATCAGTTTGCAATTCGATTAAAAAGAAAAAAATGTTCGTGTCCTGATAAGTCCCTATAATAATCTAATAATTATCGTTATTGTTTTACCTTTCAATTTAATTGTCGACCTCACTCTAAGAGTACTTAGTATTAAAGCATGATAACCTATTAAAGCTTTGCACCATCAGGGTAAGACCCAGGTCTCAATATTATCTAAACATTCATCAGTTGATGTGTGGCTACCATAATACTTAAATAGGAATTCCAGTGACCGACCGAAAGTGAGTGATTAGTTTCCCTCAAACTAAATACAGATCAAGGATTAAACTATTAGTTTAGTTTAACTGGCAATAGGTACTTATGTTTTTATAAAAATGTGCTAACCGTAAACTGCGTCAATATGATGAAAATACTACCTCATACAAAGTTTAATTCATACTCTGTAGTCGGCTCCATGACGTGCTGCTTACCAAATAAGTTAAATTAAATCCTAAAAAAAGGTGTGTAAGTTTAAGCATCATGCTTACACAGAATTGTCTAAATAGGGCTATTTGTGTATTATAGCCGAAGTTTATCAGTTCACGCGGTGGACAAAGCACAAGTCGTTGCATTCGCTAGCAAGGACGTACGCAAAGATATAATACTGCTAGATAAGACAGTTCACATTTTCAATTACATTTTTTTTATAAAAGCTTTTGTTCCCCTCTTAAATAAGAAGAAGAAAATAGTCAAGTGAGATTTTAATCACGTCTGACAGCAGTCATATACCTAGGTTATCTTTAAATCATGTTACCCGAAGTCATTCTGAGCTTTAATCATAATTTGTATATGTGTAGGTACCTACTTACATACATTTATGAACCCTGAAAACATTAGGTAGGTTAGACTGGGTACGGTTGTAACAGGGTACGATTGTAACAACTCTAATATTATCGAATCTTTGCACGGTAGGTGAAAGGTACAAAGAGACCCTCCTAGATTCCCGACAAGATTTCAGTGTTGCGTCATCGTTCACGAGGTAAATGCACTTACGAGGAGCCCTATTGTGTTTCGGTATGTATTTTTGGCAAATCTATTTATAATATAGCTTAAATGATGTTACAATTATTGTATTCACTTTTATGCACCGGACCGGCAGCAGCGTACTTACAGCCTTACTGCGATCGCCAACCCGCTCGCCAAGCGTGGCGATTATGGCAATAACCCGCAAGATCTATACATCTCTCTCTCTCGATTTATAAATCTTACTTCTGTTGATTTATTTTAGGTTAGTTCTTATATTTATCTAAAAAATGGTTGTCTGAAAAGTCAAACCGACTTTACAGATAAACATTTTTTTTACGTAATAACGACAAGTAAACATTGATGACATTGTAATAAACAAAGCGTTGTTGCTTAGCAACCATGCCTGTGACAGCATTAGCGGACCCGGGCACATGCGCCTGATGGCCACAATGCTTATCAACAGGCGGAACTTGACGGACCGTGACTGTAACACTTTTTCCTGCGTGCCACGTCGTGGTCATCGATTTATAAGACAAAAAGTCAAAAAGTAAATAAACGTGCTTTAAATATTGTTAACTTCTTAAAAGTAAATTTTAGTGTTTTTTATTAATTTAACTGTTTAATTTTTACTGTTGCAACTGTCCGCCATTGGTGTTACAACCGCCGTTGGTATGGGCTCGGTTGTAACAATCGCATTTACTCATTAAAATGTCATATTAATAAAAAAAATACCTGAACTATATGGTACTATACGGTATGGATATTATTTTAAAAACAAATGCCTTTTTGAGATGACAGTGTTGTCATCTCAAAGGCATTAACCGCTGCATAAGGCTGTATCGTGGGCATATATAAAGGAGAATTGTTACAACCATACCCAGTCTATCCTACACTTCTTTTTGGAGCAGTTGGCGTCACGTTATGAAATGAAATAAAATGGTAGATACGTATATCTACTCAAATTCGTTTGCCTATTGATCAAAACTAGGCACATAGTTGAAGGTCGTATCTTAACCTGAACTAATCATAAATACGGCTTAAACCATTGAATAGAATCGGCAAACATACATGTTCACGCGATATATCATTGTAACTAGGCTGTTTACTAAAATCGGTCATGGCCGACTCGTTTAGTTGGCAATCAATGAACGTAAGTATTTCATATTTTAATATTTATAGCGGATTTTCTACAAATCTAAAGATTATACTGAAATGAACACCATCATGCAATTTTTACCTTGCACTTTTTGACATGGTTGCACTGCACTAACAATCCTACTATCCACTACGAATTGTTAAGAAATGAGATATCTACCTACCAACTCGTGCGTTTGCTCACAGATTTGCCATAAACATGTATATGAATAATTGTTAAGTTTTTGTATAAACGATGTGAGGGCAAGAAACATGAGATGTTTCTTGCACTCACATAAAAGTTAATGAACGGATTTTGTTGAATCTTTGCAGTTATGTCGTTTATACAAAATCTGTGAGCAAACGCACGAGTTGGTAGGTAGATATGTCGTTTCATAACAATGAAATCAGATTGACTTCGACTGTATTTTGGAACCTCCATTCCACACTTTTGGGGGTAGAATTTTCAAAAATTATTTTACACCATATTAATGATTTTTGTTTCAAAATTGCCATTCAATTGCCGTTTAGAGGTTTAAATTAATAGATCAGCACGGTTTTCTTATAAAATAACCAGGTATAATATTATTGATGTGTAAACACATAATGTGTCAAGAAGTTTTTTTAAATAGGAAAAATGCTGGTGGAGAATGTTAATCGTATTTATTCAATTTTATACACGGAAGTGAAAATCGACTAGAGGTTTAAGTAATGCCAGGTCAAGAGATGATTCCACTTAATTAACGTACTACAGTAAACAATCAATGCACGCAATGTCACTTCTATACAGGTAGGTCGTTGTTCGCACGAGACCTGCGCCGGCGCAACCACTGCCCGCCACTCCGCTACCATTCGTCGAGCGCGCGCAACATGGCCTTACCTCTCTCACTGCGCGTGAGTATTTCTGTTTATTTCATTAACATATTATTACAAACATTGATCTGTTAGTTGGTATATAATATTTACATAGTTATGCAATTTGTTGAACTTTAATTACAGAGCTGAGTTAAGTCATGGTTTAATAGATCTGTGGCATGCGAAATAACTGAGTTATATTTCTTTAAGTTCTGTTAAAGTTTATGACTGCAATGTCATTGAATAAGAATGTTTATTATAGTTATGTGCACTTCCTGTCGAAGCTCTAGCTAGGCTTTCTTTGTACTTAAAATGTTTATATTTTCTTCAACTTTTCTGTATTGTAAATAGAAAGTTTACGATACCTACCTATAATTAATTTTAATCATTTCCCGCGCGTTTAGTACTGTTTTGTGGCAAATATACTACTAATTAAGCATATGCGCGTTTACCATACAAACTATGTCCCACTATTTGGCTCTCTCAGGGATGTAATATCCAAAAAACATTTTCTACCAATTATTGTTTTTAAACTTTCGCGATTTTTATACATATTAGATATACGACCCGTGACCACGATCGGTGCAATTCAAACGTCGGGTAAATAAAAGTTTCGTACCTTTAAATAATTTACGCAAAGTCCCGAAATATATCTAATTTTCAACCAAATTTCACCTTTTTTGGTAACATGTTTTGTTGTTATTATTTCAGTTGAATAAGATTTTTTTTTTTTTGGCTACGATCAGTTATATACAGTTATAATACATAGACATGTGGCTCTTTACAAATAACCTAAAGGGCCGAAATAAAATTCCGTAATTATTAAATTATAACTCTTAAATTGGAAGGACGCGTATAACAAGAAATTGCTTAATAATAAGATAAAAAACACTGAAGTTAATTAAGATCTAATAATATTAATTAGTGTCCTTCTTATTTAAATCCTATAATAAAATAACATAAACGAAAAGTAAGTACCAACATACATCGTTTATGGCCTGTAGGTAGGTACAGTTCCGTAAACAGATCAGAGTAAATTAAATATTAGTTATTATAATATGGTAGGCCTACATTATGTTAATAGCTATGGTGTAAATAGTACTAAGTATCTACCAATTACGGAGTGTCCATTATTGTCGGCTTCCCTTTAAATTGTAGCTTTTTAACACTGTAAGTAAAGATTAAACAACCTAAATTAATCATATTTTTATGATATGTATCGAGTTATCGCAATAAAAAAATAACCCTTCGTAAGGTAGGTAGGTCTATTATTTTTGTATCCAATTGTCGCAAGAAAAAATTAACCCTTCGCCTAAGTAGGTAGGTACCTACGTCGAGCAACGAAGAACAATCTTAAATTTAAAAGACTTTTTGTAGACTAGTAGGTAGGTACTAAGTAGGTACTAAAATGTAGAAGTAGGTACTTATGACGTCAGTGATTGGAAATACCGCGTACCTAATGAACAGTGACAAGTACAGTTCATTTCGATACGAATTTAACTCTATACCAATTGTAAATAAGTGCAGTATCATTGACAACACGTCACAATGTATATATGCAGTATACCTATCAATATTTTGTACTAACGTCACAAAATAAAAATAACTCGTTACTAGTATCTACTACTATCTACCTACATTTTAAATTCATTTACGCACTAACCTTTCTATTTATTGTTTCTGCAATCTTACTAGATCTTCAGTAGATATGTTGATAATCTTGATATTTTGAAGACATTTTCCCATATTTTAATTGAAAATAGGAAGAGTTACATGTAGAAGTAATAAGTATCTACCTAAGTTACGTTTTTATAAAAGTCAGTACAGTCTGTGTATATTATGTTGATTATTTTTATATGCAGCTATTTACAAAATATTTTTTTTTTTTATTCATAATTGGAATCCGTATTCGAATTTTAATAAACGTTTTAATAATATATTTTTTGGGTCTTTTATTGCACAATATTTGTAATAAGTTGACAACCCCATACTATTTCGAATAGTGTACGAAATTAACAGCAAAATCAATTACAAGATTGCCTAGCGTTACATCTAGTTGCGTATGCAAAAATGAGTTGCTTATTCTATCCTTTAGTAGGTACTACTGTATTTACGTCATTAAAATTGTCAAAATGTAGGTAGGCAATGTTACAGCTTTGTGCTCCAACTTGGCCTAGCGATGAAAATTATTATATTTTCCAAATAGAATACTCATAACTTAGTTCTAAGTAGCCACATAATGCCCTCTAATCTAATCTTTATGTCCAACCTAATAAATACCAATATTAGTCGTAATTTTTAGAGATTTAAGCCTATTACCTTTACACCAAGGCCAAGTTGCAGCATTTTACGGTACCCACTAAAATTAATAATAATAGTAGTAAACGCATTATTGTCTTTCGATTGATGGGCACTGTAGCAGGTGTCACTGGGCAAATAATAATAATAATATCTTGGGACAACTTACACAACGCTATCTGATCCCAAACTAAGCAGTACTTGTACTATGGAAACCAGACAACTGATAAACATACTTATATATTTCTAAATACATGCATATTATAGATAAATAACCCAGACACAGAATAAACCATCGTGCTCATCCCACAAAGTTTTATCTTGGGTGGGGACCAAACGACCTCTTGCATAGCAGTCGGATACACTCCCACCGTGCCACAGAGGCAGTGGAGAATGAGGGTTAGGAAGTAATGTCTGAAAAGTGTAGTGCGATGCGGTGATAATCAGATTTTAACCAAACAAATATTTGTGCGGTACTGATACTGTAATGAGCTAGTGTGGCGTTTACCATCAGGTTCACGTGCTGCTCGTCTCATCATTTAGTCGTATAAAAACGGTTTTGTTTTTAATTCTTGAGGTATATTATATATTACATATTTTTGTATTTATAATGCCGTGTGGTGCCGGCTTAAGAATAGTACCACCCCATCTCTTCCCGTGGGTGTCGTCAAGGCGACTAAGGGATTTCACTCCGGAGGACGGGCAGCAACGTCCTCTGCGTACTTAAAGCCTTACTGCGATCGCCAACCCGCTCGCCAAGTGTGGCGATTATGGCAATTACCCCCAGGATCTACATACCAGTAGGTTCTACTGGGGAGACCCCTGCCCAGCAGTGGGCCATCATATGGGTTGATATGATGATATGAGGTATTTATAATAGTTTTGTATATTATATCCGTCTTCCACAATAAGCATAGTCGTGGAACTCTGTTACTGGCTTAGATTATTGTAAATGCTTTTCTTTGTAATTTAACAAAAGCTGTTGAGTTTCCTTAAATAAATATATTTTAACTAACCATCAATACCCGGGTCCTTATTCACGGTCTTTATTCCGTGTCCACGGCAAGCCCATGCGGAACTGTCAAAATCTTGTCATAGTGGTACCGTAGTACTATTACATATTCTGTGATAATGGCAAATGCACTGGAGAGCTGACTGAAATGCATCAACGCGCATGCACGGCAGACATTTTTTAGCGCATCGCGCATGCACCTAAATGCATTAGTGAACACACCAAGATTTTGACAGTTCCGCCTGGGCTTGCCGTGGACATGGAATAAAGATCGTGAATAAGGACCTCGGACAAATTACCGGTTATCGGATTTCTGGCTAACGTATCTATAATCAGTTTAGCCTTCACCTAAGTAAAATATCAAATATGGTAAGTAGGCTGTGACGGTTAGTGTCGTAGACAAATGAGAGCAGTCTAATATCCTGTACGTTCACTTATCTAAATTATTGGTTACTAGCTGTCCCGCGCAACTTCGTCTGCGTTAATTTTCCCCGTTTTTGCAACATTTTTCATTGCTGCTCCGCTCCTATTGGTCGTAGTGTTATGTTATATAGCCTATAGCCTTCCTCGATAAATGGGCCATCCAACAGTACAATTATTTCTCAATTGGGACCGGTAGTTCCTGAGATTAGCGCGTTTAAACAAACAAACAAACAAACAAACAAACAAACTCTTTCGCTTTATAATATAAAGTATAGATGAACGATTTTACCAGACTTCACACACTTTATCAAAGTATATATTGTAGCTAAAGTAAAATTTAAGTAGGTACTTTATGCATGTAAACCATGGGACCTACCCCCTCAAATCCCTTCGAAAAACACGTATATACCCAGCTTTCTCTGACCCCCTCAGCTCGAAGGGAGGTGAGGGGGTCAGTACAAATAAAACCGGCGAAGTATGATCGCTCGCTCCAGGGGGGGAGGCAATAAATCCTTAAATCGCCCTCAGGGTAACGTAAGAGGTAATAGACATAGATAATAAATCGAATTTTGTAGTATTTTTTGCTGATCTGAACTGATCCCAGCTGGTCCGAAATTTCGTGTCTGTGTGAGGGTTCCTTTTGCGCATTTGTCAGAAGCTATTTCTTCAACTCTCGGTGTTTTGTCGTTAAACCTAGTGCTTCCAATTTCGGTATTGCGGGATCCCACGCTATTTTTGCAATCCCGCTTCGGGAACCCGCGGGATTTGCGGGACTGAGGAGTAGCACACTTTAGATTCCCACCCAGGATATTGTGATGAGCACGAATATTTATAAACATTACTTAATGTATGTTTATCAGTTATCTGGTTACCATAGAACAGATTCTGCCTAGTTTGTCTGTTACCCTTCTTACCTACATGTTCTCCTCATTTTTTTTAGTTACTGGCTGTGTGAGTTGTCTTATGATATTACTTTACTATTATTACACTTGAATTTGCCATAAAAGTAGACAGAATCATTTATTAATCGGGGGTTCAATGGGTAAATGACTAACATTTTTATATAAAGCCTAAAAAGGTTAACCACCGACTAGTGTGAAAGCGAAAGAGGTTTATTCTGCTGCTGGCTAGATTGCCTTTAAATTAAACAGGAGTTTAACAGACGATAGTTTAGAACTTCAAATGTTTTCTTCACTAATATATTAAACTGACTACTGACCAAATATTTAAAGTTTTAATTAATTTTGTCGACATCTATATGAAAATTATTGTTGTTGTTTTTGATCTCTAAAAGTGCAACTTCATTTATCTCTAAATAATAACAAAACCGAAGTGACAAGATGGTGATTTTTTCTTTTTTTTAAAAGACATCTTTTTACAATCACGGACACAAAGTATAGGTACACAGATTTGGTACATAAATTTGTGGATCGCACAAAATGGTGTACCGTATAAGAATCGAACCCATGAGCTCTTGCGCAGCAGTCATACACACTCCCACCAGGCCATCGAAGCTGTCAAATTCAATTAAGTTGATTATTTTGTTGTAGTACCTATATACCTTTTACAAAAAGTATTTATTTCTAAGCGGGATCCCGCAAATACCAGGAGCCGATGGGATTGAAATTGTTGAGTCCCGCAAATACCGGGATTGGAGATAGACTGCGGAAGCCCTAGTTTAACCTAATGCATGCAAATAAACAATTGAATGATTACAGTTAATGCATGACTTATGACGAAAACTGTTCTTGACTAAAAGCTCAATTTATTCTTACAACATCGACGTAGAACAATGCTAATTCAGATCGTCGATATTTTGCAATATCCCAGTAAACCCATACCTCGATTCAATTCTGAAATTCACAGCATGAAGATTTAAATAATACATTTTCATTCACATCTCACGTTTTTTCATTTATTTTTTATTTATTTCATGTTATTTAAAGGTATCAAAGGAGAAGCTGACTGACTGACTGACATATCAACGCAGGGCCTAAACTATAAGGGTTACAAACTTGAAATTTTGCACAGTAGTTCCTTTTAAAACGTAGAAGAGCACTTAAAAAAAAAGATAACTAGCAATGTGGGATTGAGTCCCATTTACTAGCAATCTTGTTAACCCCTCCAGCTAAGCTCAAAGGCTTGTGTGAGTGGGTTCACGTCGGTAGTATAATGGGTAGGATTCGAACCCACGACCTCACGATTGTGAGACCGATGCCTTAGCCATTAGGCTACTAGCACTATGAAAGGATATTTGAAAATAGCAAAGGTAGTTAGTTTAAACTTTGCCGTTTAAATATTTTGGTAACAATCTGGCATCCTCGCGTAGTCTACATGAATAAATAAACACAACAAACCAATAGGTATGTTGGCGCAAATCGCCTTCTATTGGCAACAAATTGTCAAACAGTGATCTTATTCTTTTAAATTATAGTTAATTTTATTAACTGTAAGTTAGTAATTAACATGTTAATATAATTTAGGCGTAGTCTAGAGCTCGCATGTCTTCAGATACGGTTCGAGTTTAAATAGTTGACAGGCGACGTCTGCCACCCTTGCCCTCTACCAAAGCTATCATACGTCTCGTCATGTGGTATTAGCTCAATTATCATTCTGATTGCCAAGAACAACCCATATATACTATATAATATCATAAAGAGGAAAGATTTGATTGTTTGTTTGCGTTGATAAAAATCTTTCACCATTAGAAAGCTACATTATCGGGGAGTAATATAGGCTATATTTTATTGTCAAAATATTACAGATCCCTACGAAAATTTCAATAATGTAACTCAAGGCACATAGTAAGTAATATTACTACGTACTCAAGGTATAAAAAGCTACGATATGAGACCCGTGCGAAACCGGGCCAGCTAGTAACTAATATATCCAATTAATTATATATCTTACTAGCTATCCCGCGCAACTTCGTATGCGTAAATTTTCCCCGTTTTTGCAACATTTCTCGTCGCTACTCCGCTCCTATTAGTCGTAGCGTGATGTTATATAGCCTATAGCCTTCCTCGATAAATGGGCTATCCAATTTTTTTTTTAAATCGGACCAGTAGTTCCTGAGATTAGCGCGTTTAAACAAACAAGCAAACAAACTCTTCCATTTTATAATATTAGTATAGATATTATCTTAACAATAATATGAAATATTAACTTGTATAACTTGTAAGAACAAGTTATGCAATTTACAAATTGCATACAACTTGAACAAAACTAAATACAACTTGTTCAAGTTGCATTTAACTTGCATACAACTTGAACAAACCTGTATGCAAGTTGTATTACATCCAAGTAACTTGCATACAAATATCTTGCCTACTGCAATGGCACCTTTAAGTGTAGTAACTCCGCATAAAATATCGTAATGTTTCTGCACATAGAACTGTTACAATTACAATTAAGTACCTAGTCACCAGTATATAGGTAATGTTAACCCAATTACATCAATATGACTAGAGAGCATAAAAGCATTTATTTCATATACTTCATGATATTAATTGTGACAACATAAATGAAAGCTGAATGAGTCTATTCAAATCTCGATCTGTCAGTCACAAATGAAAATGACTATAATTCTACACATATGCAAGTAGGTTGTTTGTTATAGTTTTGTGTAAGGCAATTGGCACTCATCACGAAGCGGGGCGCGTGGCGACGGAATCACGCGCGTGGTAACGGGAGTGCAGATCTGTCTTTCTCTCTATCAGAATATGCGTGATCTGCAACGCATTCACGCACTCACATGCGGGTAACACGCGACCTTTCACGTTTTATTGTTATTCTGATAGAGAGAAAGATGGAGCTGCCCTCCCGCAAACACTCGCGTCTCCATCGCCACGCACCTCGCAGCGTACAACGTGGCAGTTTGCCAATCCCCTAATTTTGACGAAGACGTTTATAATAAAATTCTTGTACCTACCTACTTAATACCTAAATAAATATTAAAACAATGGAGTATAATAAAAATAATACAAAAATAAACTTAAAAACCAAAAAGGCACACACATCGAACCAACATTTGACATGTTGGTCCAAAGATCACAAAGATAATTTAGTAAATCTTGCCCTAAATAAATTCAATACTTTATTTGTTTGTAGTTTTTTCCTATTAACTTAATTTTCCCGTTAGAAAACTGTTGTCCCCATACATCGACCAAGGTCGCGGTTAGCTTACCAACTGCAAATAAAATTATAATCGCAAAAAAGTAATTATTTTGTGAGGTAACTACAAATTTACGGTTTTCAGTTGACATGACATTGCTTCTTCAATTCATTGGAAGTCCACTATAGGTTTTGATTCCCTTGCGAGAGTTGCGAGTCAAAATATGCGCCACAAACGGAGCATAAATAGTGGAGCCGTATATTTAGATTGCGTTGACTAGAAGTATCAGATCCGAGTATTTAATATTAATTTCAGCTTGATACTTCTACGCGTTCTCAAGAAAAGGGTCTTGATAGACGGACAACAAAGTGATCCTATAAGTATTCCGTCTTTGCCGACTAACGTACGGAACTCTAAAAAGGATACAAATGTTATTTTTAAGATATGAAAAATTGATATATTGAAAATCTATTTATATCTATAAAGCCAGTCCTAATCGTACCAGTGAGCTTTGGGCGTGAGACCAATATTTACGATTGGTTAGTCCATGTAGGCCGAAATATCATCGGGAAAGTTATTGCCTATGGCTTTGCCTCTGAAGATCGTATCGCCATAAAGTAACCATACGTCCTTATGCTTAACGAGTAAGCCACCTCCATACCACATACTCGTACATACCTCATCTAAATCGGTGCAGTATAATAAAAGATTTGATTTATGATTTAAAAAGACAACTTCCGCACTAGGGTACAAGTCATGTTTCGCGGGGGACTTTACAAACATACAAACCACGGACACGAAGTAGGAACAACTAGGAACAACAATTTGTGGATCACACAAGGTGGTGTCCGTGTGGGAATCGAGCCCACGGCCTCTGGTTTAGCAGTCAGGGTCATTAACCACTGGGCCAACGGGTCAGTCGAATTAGCTTTCTTTCCGAGCGCATTCTTCTTTCTACCCGATTTTAAAAAGGAAGAGACAGCTATATTGGCGTTATGTCGACTGCCTCTGTGGCGCGGTGGGACTGTGTTCGACTGCTACGCAAGAGGTCGTGAGTTCGGTTTCCACACGGTACACCACTTTGTGTGATCCACAAATTGTTGTTCCGAGTCAGGTGTACTTTGTGTTCGTGACTTGTATGTTTGTAAAGTCCCCCGCGATCCCGCGACACAGGTCTTGTATAATAATGGGGAAGTCATATATGTTCGTAAACTTTCGCGATTTGTACACATTATAGAATTTTATAAGCTACGGGTCTTAATCGGTAAAGGTAAAGGTATTTAGCCTTATAATAAAATATTTACGCGACTAAGACCCGTAGCTTATAAAATTCTATAATGGGGAAGTCGTACTTTAAAAAAAAATGTTGTGAAATTACACTATCGTTATACAAAGAGTATTTTGATTTAATAGGTAGGTACGTTAGCTTAGACAAGCCGAGGCTTTTAGATAAGTACTGTTATGCATTCTGTGATATATTCACAACATGGCAAGCGATGGGTTGTTGACCTCAATTGAGAATGCACAATGATGCACAATCCTTATTGCAAACGTTGCACCATGTATCTTTCACATCGCAATACTAAAGTAGGCTCTATGGTTTTCCTTATTTCTACTATATTTAATAGATATACATTGACGTATAGACCTGGACTGCGCAATAACCTCACAAAATTGACCACTCTCTAGAAAGAGACAATGCTATTTTGTGGATAATACCTACCTGCCAAAGACCGCGGCGGTAGCCTAATGGCTAAGGCATTGGTCTCGCAATCGGGAGGTCGTGGGTTCGAATCCTGGCCATTATACTACCGACGTGAACCCACTCCTAACACAAGCCATAGAGCTTAGCTGGAGGGGTTAACAGTATTGCTAGTAATGTGAAACCACAATCCCACATTGCTAGTTATCATTCTAAAAAAAAAAAAAGGCCGCACGCGTTTTCTCTCTTATTTACTTTATAATTGAAAGGGATGGCGAAGTCCTGGTCTATAAGTCTATGTAGGTAAACACTCTGATGACGTTTAAGTACCTACCTACCATTGTTGAAAATGTAAAGGACATCACGTTAACTCCGTTTATTGAACTTTAAAACCTTTCTTGAAGCAAAAAGCGTTATCATACAAGTATGCCCGGATAGCGCAGTAGTTAAAATTATAGGTACTTATTCTCTCTGGTCGTTTGCATGTGCTAGAGGCGAAGGGTTATATCGGAAATATATCTTGCTGAACTTGGTTGTTTGTACCTATAATACTAAGTGACTGCAATTCAAAGGGAAGCCGAAAGTAATGGTGTTCTAAGGACCCTCCGCTACTGGCATGAACCTATGTCACTGGAAGTCTAGACAAATACCACATTTGACATTATGTTGAGAGATTTGAGCGATGACATTTTTAAATTTTATGTCAAATCCATACATATGTGCCTTTCCACATGCGTTAATGTTTTAACACACTAATATTATAAAGGCGAAAGTTTGTGAGTATGTGAATGTGTATGTCTATTACTTCTTCACGTCTAAACGGCTGTTGCGATTTTAATAAAATTTGGTACGTATGGAGTTAGCTGACACCCTGGATTAACACATAGGCTAATAAACCGCAGGTAACACTACGGGGCACAGCTAGTATAAGATAAATGAAACTTGTCTAGGCACCTGGGTCCGTTAGGATTTGAAAGAAATGGATCTCGAAACGCCGACTAAAATATAGGCATTTTATGCATAGAAATAAAAAACAACAATTGAACAAAATACACTTTGATTTAATTCAGTAAGCTTGTTTCAAAATGTTTTTCTGTGTGTGTGTAATTTCGTTATCAAAACGTTTTTATAATCTCTTGTTTTACCGCTAAAATTACCCTCATGTTAAAAAGTCGGACTTCCTATAGGTTTTCCTGTAATCTATCTAGTAGTAGCTTCGGAGGTCTATTTTCATGGTATTTTTAACTATAAAATAATTATATGTCGCAGAATCGTAAATTGACTTAATCAGTCTAGTACATTCG
This sequence comes from Herminia tarsipennalis, assembly GCA_945859575.2. NCBI lineage: Eukaryota > Metazoa > Arthropoda > Insecta > Lepidoptera > Erebidae > Herminia > Herminia tarsipennalis. The sequence goes on along the minus strand of OX243836.2, from coordinate 11,203,879 downwards.
GGGAAAATTGGCTAACGGACAGACAGAAACACGAGTGATCCTATCAGGGTTAATTTTTTATCCTTTTGAGGTACGGAACCCTATTGTAATATTTATCGTATTCATTTTAAAAAGTATTCATATCGCTTTCCTTATTAGGTAACGTACTTTCCATATCAGTTTAAAGTTTTTTGATGTAGGTATCTTATATTTAAGGAATTTTCACCTGTTAACACTTACCTAATGATTACAGCCTGTTTTCAACAAATTCATTTTTAGTACACAAACTCATTCATGAAGAAAGATGGAATAAAAAAGAGAAATTCAAAGAGAACTGGCATGATGGCGCGGGCACTGCTTGGGTGGAGGAAGCATCTTGGTCTTCTCCTACGTAACCTTATATCCTGCATATCATGTCGACTGGTATCAGCCTATCTATAAATTCGCGGCGAGCGGCGAGGGATTAAAATTTTCCTAAGGGAACTCGATAATACTACTAATAACGGTTCTTCGTACGTATATTAAGTAGGTAACAAGAATTCAAAGGGATACCGAAAAGAATAGTGTTCTAAGACTCCCCGCCACTCGCTTGTGTTGTTACACATAAGCACCACCGCTTGATTTTTTTATATTAAAACCAGCTTCAAATACGTCTAGTATAAATGCTTCACTTCCTTACGCCTACATTACAATTGTAGATAATTAAATCCAGTCATAACAAAGAGTAAAACCGGTGTTAAGCGACATTTCATTTAACACTTAAAACCTGAATTGATAAAAATCATTACCTTATACCTTGCGAGTGGGCTTGACATGTACCTAACAAACATTATTATTGACTTGACAGACACCTCAACAAAAAACAACGGAAATCTATTTACGTCTACGCAAATACAGGGGACCCGCGGTAATCCGACAATCGTTTTGCAGGGCGTTGTCGGACTCTCAAATTTGTCAGATAGTACTAGTACAGAGAGTACTTTGCAATCCGACAAATAACAAAGCAAAGGATTATACTGTACTGCCACAGACCCCAATAACCCGGATTTTTTTTAAGGAGAGTTGGTAGGTATCTTGTAATCCTACAAATAGGTATGTCGGATTACAAGAAGCTACGGATTGGGGGGAGGGGGCTAAGCTACGGATTAGCTACGGATTTTAAAAATCAACCTGTATAATTAGAAACATATACCTGCAATAGGTAGGCACTATAGATAAATTACACTCAGACACAGGAATCATGCTCATTACACATAGGTTAGTCTTGGGTGGGAATCTTGGCACAGATAAGATGATACTTTTTGTAGATGTAATTTGAAAGCACTTTTATTCTAATTTTGTATGAACTTGCTGTTGTTGTCTATTTGTTGTAAATATTATATTTCTTTATTACAATAACATAATCGTCCTTGCCATTGCCCTAAGTTAATGTTTGTGCTTCATTTTAGTTCCTATCTCACTAAAACGAAAAAAGAAAGTGGTGTTATGTGGGATTTTAAAGCTGGTGACTCGAACACAAAACTTTAAAAGTACAGCTGGTTTTGCATATTAAGTTTAATTGAAAAGTATCTGGATGTATTTTTTTAAACGACATTATCTAGAAATTAAACCTAGCTAGGTCGATTTATCGTCTATCGATAATCTTGTTCAAATACAATCCTTTGAGCTTAGCTGGCCCCTCCAGCTAAGTTCAAAGGATTGTATTTGAACTTCAGCTGGGTTCACGTCGGTAGTATAATGGGTAGGATTCGAACCCGGCGACCTCACGATTGCGAGTCCAATGCCTTAGCCATTAGGCTACAGCCGCGCTCCGCTCCGTAAAGTAAATGGATCTCCAGTTAGCTTAAATTTCCCTCCGCATTTGTGTATGTACTAAAAATAAAATAAAATTGCTTGTCAACTTGTCGCGGACTATTAGGTATCTACCATAGAAAATTCAGAATAACTTACAATGACTAAAGGAACACTAAAACAAATGTCAACTTCAATAGTTGTTTGTGTGCGTGCCCGCCGTGTTGGGTGTGATTTTTTCAATTCTTTCTTAGACCTTGACGGTGGGTGTGGTCAAGGCGACGGCATTGTGCCTCTGTATGATTTCCGGATTGCAAGCGAACACGACGCAAGGCGCCGGCCAATCGGCTCCCCACTCAATGTCGAAGTTGATTCTATCGTTAACATTTTAAAGGTGTTCGCGACCATGACCGCTTAATTAAGCGTTCAGAGAAATGTTTCATAAAAAACTTAAAAGCTCTAAACAAATTTGCCCTCCGTGATTCCGGGCGTACCAATGTCGATATTAAGTAAAGCTTCGAGCGACATCCACAGTAAATCACATTAATATTATAAAGGCGAAAGTTTGTGAGTACATACTGTTACTTTTTCAATTCTAAACGGCTGCAGCGATTTTAATAAAATTTGGTATGGAGTTAGCTGACACCCTGGATTAACACAAAGGCTAATAAAGCGCGAGTAACACCGCGGGGCACAGCTAGTTAACTATAAATTCTACAAGGCTTCATGCAATAGAAGGCCAAGCAACATACTTGAACATAGGTACATAGCCCTGCAACTATAAAATAAACTTTTCGTTCCGTAGCCAAAATGGAAATAAAGGAAGCCTTATTTTTTTTTTTAAAGATAACTAGCAATGTGAGATGGAGTCCTACATTACTAACAATCTTGTTACATGGAATGCTCCCCCTAAAAATATTGATTATTATTATTTAGCTATCAAACTCCTACTGGCGGCTACTACAAGACACCTTTTCACCTAATTTCATTAAGATTCAATGAGCATTCTTGAAGTAAAAAGCCTGTGACATACGGACGGTCAGACAGACAGACACACAGACAGACGGACATGATGCAACTATAAGGGTTCCGCTTTTGCAATTTTGGCTACGGAACCCTAAAATCACAAAGGTAGCACTTAATAAATACTTTAATCTAAAATTATTTTTTCCCATGCTCGGGTATACCGTCATTGAGTTAATGCTGAAAAACTGCGTTTAACGCTCTTCTGCTGATGCAATTATTTAAGGCTGCGGAACCTTACACTGAGCATGGTCCAACATGTTCTTGCCCGATTTTTCTTAATTATGTTTTGAGGTTACGTTTGTAAAGTGTACAAAGATAAAAGTGATGCACATTGATATATCACTTATAGTCCGCAGGTACGAGTAAACAGGGCGTAGGTGTCTTTAAATTCTATTCATTCATCTACACAAAATCTCATTCACAAAGTAATAAAGTCAAGGTCAGAAGTATATGTAGGTATTATTTGTAAACTGTGCTTAATTAATTATATGTAATTATTTTTGGAAATGAATGATTTCTTTGTCTCAACGATACGTAGTCTTTATTTTAAGAAAACTGAGCGTGGGTAAAAGAGGAATTACTTTTTAAAATCACTAAACTATTTGTACATTAAATGTTAAATATAGAAAAGATAATAAAAATCTTATGTATTAAAATCTTAAATATACTGTCCAAATTCAAAACTTCTGTATTCATGACAAATTAAAATTAAAAATAGTCCCCATAGTAAAATCATTGTTTGTCAGGTTTAGGGCGCAAACAACGATTTAACTCCAGTAAAATAGTCTGTAGGTGGATAAGGTGATGACTCCAAAAGAGGTGGTAGGTGGTAAAGGGTTCATTTATGCAATATTTTTCAAAGTTATTTGATGTAATGTAAAGAAGCGGAAAGTTATTGGCATATTACAAATATACAGGATATTGGCCAGTAAGTAAGGTCCTGCAACCATTAGGTACAACACATTGCTAGTTATCTTTAAAGAAATTGCTTTTGACAGGTGTAGAGACAGACAGAGATTTGATTTTAAGATGATTGTGACAATAAGATATATCCTATGTTACTCCCCGTTATTGTAGCTTTGTAATGGTGAAAAAATTTTTGAAATCAGTCTAGTAGTTTTTAAGTTTATTTGTTACATACAAAAACACTAATCTTTTTTATCTTTATAATGTTAGTATTTATGTAATTATGCCAAATCTTATTGCACTATGACTCTCTATGTATGACTGCCTCTGTGGCGCAGTGGGAGTGTATCCGACTGCTACGCAAGAGGTCGTGGGTTCGATTCCCATACGGGACACCACTTTGTGTGATCCACAAATTGTTGTTCCGAGTCTGGGTGTACTTTGTGTCCATGACTTGTATGTTTGTATAGCCCCGCGACACAGGGCTTGTACCCTACTACAGGAGTCGTACTTTTCTAAACTTTCGTGTTATTTGCTGAAGTATTATCTCGCTTGGTAAAATCTAAAACTACAAAGCTAGTACTCTAATAATATCAGGTACCTACATGCAAAGAATGCCACAGTTTTAATGCAAATGCAATTAGATCAGACCAGTTTTCCTTATTCACCTTACATTAATTTAATACGATACAAATTATACACAAAGTACCTACTGATGCAGTTGGATTTTTCCATTGAATCTTAATATTTGAGTTGTATTTTTCCATTATAACTTAATACTTGTCGCAGTCAGAGTGGCCGCTTGCGACATCTGTAGTTTACTATCCGAACTAACAGTGTCCTTCTCAGTCATAATGTAGGTACAGTACGATCAACGTAACTTGACCGGATTGAAGTTAGGTTTTTATCACTTTCGCGCATGTCATAGAGATGCGCCCCTAAAATTACTTACGAAAACGACTAAATATGTTTAATCGATTAAAAATACTAACAACATTTTAATTCAACAATATAAAAACACTATTTAAATGACTTCATAAAAGTTTAAATTTAGAACAGTTACAGTAAGTACTAAAGAAACTTTGAAAAACAATTTCTATACGAAAATAATCACAAAAAAACATGAGTTATTAATACTAATTATGACAATGTAATACGTAATCGCATCTCTAATTCTCTTGGTTTAGTTACCGCCCCCGCCCTCCGCTTCTTGTCACCATTTACTTCCAAAAAATGCATCTGCGCAACCACTTGTCGCCTACTTCAGCCCGGCCTAGTTACGTTGATCCAACTGTACAGGGGTACCTGAGTAATTTAAGTTATTATTCGTACCACTTTAATTTCGCCTATGATAATTGCCGATTCACGAGATTGCAACGCTTTTCAAAAGCTAGTCTATATTAATATTATACCTAAAGACGAAAGATTTGTATTTTTGTGTGTATGTATGTGTGTATGTTTGTAATGAATAAGCTCTAAAACTACTGGACCGATTTCAAAAAATTCTTTCACCGTTAGGAAGCTACACTAACCCCGGGTGACATAGGCCATATTATAGAGCATATTTTTTATCCCTGTATTCCCAGGGGAACGGGAACTACGCGTATGAAACCGCGAGGCATCCGCTAGTATTAAATATTTCGCATAGTTTGAGAACGTAGGTATACCTACGAGTACTAAATTTAGATTTAGATATACCTGCTATGGTACCCTGTTTTAAGTAAAAAGGTGCACATTAGGTTACATAAACAACATTCGATTTTAAACGGCAAACTAATGCACACATAGATAACCTATACAAGGTGTAACAGAAAGGTGTGGTCATATTCAAGGGTTGGTATGTGCCCATGATACTGAGTGCACATACCTAATTTTATCAATATCGGAGTACCTACCTACCTTAAAAAATATTTATTGTTTTTCATTCATTTATTAATAAAAAATAAATTACTTAAAAAAGTTCTATACCATAATAATCCAATCGAATTTTGTACCAGGGCAGGGGAGGTATAATTTTTATGCCATACGCCTTTCACTACTGAATTTTGACAATAAGAATGTGCTATAACTGTGTAATATTAATGAGCTATGGCACCATGGTAGTTTCAATACTGATAATAACATAGGGTATGTTATTATCAGTATTGAAACTACCATGGTGCATTCGCTGCTGAAATTTGATCACACCTTTCTGTTACACACTATTATAAAAAAATCGTAAAAGTAGGAATGCATGATTTAATTATCACCAGTGAAAAAGAGAAAAATGTAATCCACTGCTTTCATCTGTTAACGCCGACGGCGATGTGACTCTGATATATAAAAACTAAGTCAATTGTATAGATTTTAAGGTGCCGCTTTCTGAGCGCTTATAACCTATATACGCCATAAAATATCATTGACGAGGTCGATATAGCCCCACCTGTCACAGTGATTATTTTAGCCGTTCTAAATTCTGTACGTAAGGACACTATATATTAGATATTGTATGATAATATCCATAGAGTATAAATATCTATACCACACGTGGTGAATGTAGTTACCGGTGGCAACTAACGTGTTTAAATTTCGTGACATACTGATAAATGATAAACTATGCATTATGATTGAATATGACCCTATTTCGAAAGGCATTTTATAGCGACACTTGCTGTTTACGGCTATCGAAGCCAAAAGAAGGGTTAGATATAGTTTTAAAGTCTATGTAGGTATTAGTATTGTTGTATGTTCCATCCACCATAGCACCCAACCACTCATCTCATATTCCTGAGCCTCTAGACAAGTAGTTTAAACGTCAATCGAATAGAATAACGTGGTTGCGCGTACAACACCGCGAAAATGTAAATTTTGATTTTTATTATGTTAGTTTTTTGCGCTATTACAACTACATCATGTTAGTCAAAATTTCATCATTTTTTTTTGAAGCCGATTGAGTTTTCTACAAAATTTAATAAAAAAATAAATCAATTCCTTTATCTTGCCGGGGAAGCCACAAATAAAAATCAGAACACGTGTTTATTTTAAATTATTACTTAGGAAATAATTTTTATAGGCATTTCTTGCCAATTACTTTACAAAAATTTGAAATACAGACTCAGGAATCGAACCCGAGACTTCCGTAGCCGTAGAATCGTTTGGCTACGGAAGTCTCGGGTTCGATTCCTGAGTCTGGATTTAAAATTTTTCTATCTTTCAAAAATGCGATTATTATTTTTATTACTTAGGAGTCTTTATAGTATCATAGTGGAACTTCATACATAAATTTAAATGAATGCTTTGTTAAATCTACTAATGGGCTAGTTTCCAACTAGTCAAAACAGCAACTCTATAAGAAATGTCAAAACGCAGGTTTTTTATGGAGATCTCATTCAAATACTGGACTATGACTTCACTATTTTTTTCTCGTCAAATCACATCTTTTTATTATATGATAAAAAAAAAATTAACACAAAATTTTATCGGGACTTAGCTGTTGACAGTTTAAATGTCAGGTTTATTTTCTAATTAGTCATTTGGATTTTTTTGTTTATCTAGGAAACAAGCCTATTGTATGTGTACTCTTTATTTACTTATTAGGTATATACAAATTCTCAAAAACTACTTAAAAAGACGCATTTCGCATTTACATGTCAGTGCATTTGCAAGCCTTGTTATGAAATACTTTTACACTATCAAATACATGTTAAAAATAGACCAATCTTTAATATTGACAGTTAATGTACAGTCAATGGAAAAAGTACATGATCAAAAACGGAATTTCAAATTTATTGAATGATATTTGTGGCAAATTTAGCTAATGCTACAATGTCCCTAAAGTAAATGATTGAATAAGTTACCGATAAATTATATGATTGTACCAGAACTTGATGATCAAAAAAGTTCTAAACTAAGTGATAGAATTGAAAATACTGTTGATGCAATCTTGCAATTTGCATTCTTGGATTACTATATTCGTAAAAGATTTTATAAAGTTACGATTTTCAAGACTATCATTTACTTTTGAATGTCAGTTGCAATTCGCTAAAGAATGCTAAAAATACGGGTTTACACAAAGTTATGATTTACAAGACTGTCATTTACTTTTGAATGTTAGTTACAATTCGCAAAGAATGTCGAAATACAGGATTTCATAAACTTATGATTTTCAAGACTATCATTTAATTTTGAAAGTCAGCTGCCATTTAACCCAGAATAATAGAAACACAATATTCTTTAAGTTATGATTTTTAAGACTATCATTTATTTTTGAATGTCAGTTGCAATTCGCCAACGCATGCCAAAATAGAGGTTTACATAAAGTTTGAATTTTCAAGACTATCATTTACTTTTGAATGTCAGTTGCAATTCGCCAAAAAATGCAAAAATAAAAGATTTAGGTCGCCAAAATAATATAATCTCCTTCTCGGTTACGTCCCGGTGATGGTAGCGGTGGTCAACGAAACGACCTTAATCCAAGAAAGCAAATTATATGATTTAATTAACTTATGACTAATTGGCCATTATATCGTTTTCAGTTAGTGAGCGTATTACTGATTGGTGCGCTAGCTGATCCTGCGCCCGGTCGAACGCCAAAGGTGTATAATGCCCTCATCACATCAAACCAGAACTTGGAGCCGAGCAAAGCTTATCCAGTATACCAACCAGTATTGCACGACGCGTTTGCATACTCCTTCCAGCCTGCTTTCTTCTATGGTGGAGATTTAGTTGGCAATGTAAGTTTATTTTATATCTGTCTTTGTTCACCCAAAATGCTAAAGGTCGTAGACCCTTCAAACAGTTTTCTCCTGGACCATCTTTCGTCAGCCTATCTTTCTCGACAGCGCGAATGTCTATTTGTCAATTGTTTGCACTTGACAGCAGTTCAGCGACTGATATGCATTGGTCAGGTTCAAAAATGAAGTAGAGCTGCCCGACGACATTTTTGAACTTTACAAACATATAAGTCACGGACACAAAATATAGCCAGACTCGGAACAACAATTTGTGGATCACACAAAGTGGTGTCCCGTGTGGGAATTGAACCCACGACCTCTTGTTTAGCAGTCGGGGAGACTCCCGCCGCGCCACAGAGGCAACTTAGTAAATAATATAGAGTTCATGGTATGGCCGCAGGTCTGATCAGCGCTTTGTGGTTCTGCCTTTAAGTATTTTATATACTGTAAGGTTTTTAATATTGAGGAGGGCCAACAAGCATACATCACGCCTAAGAGGTAGCATTTTCCATATCATAGTAATAGACATCTATTACCATATTACTATGACATAGACGTAGAAAGAGATAGATAGAAATCCAAAGTTGCTGTTTTTTTAGGATCTGTAGTAAACAAGAAACCTTTTTTAACGAACGTTAAAATTGTTTTTTATGCAAATGATTTACAGGCACTTCAAAAACGTATTCGTAAAAAAATCGAATCGAATAGTCGCCATCTGAATGTACCCTTAATACCTATATACCAATAAGTATTTATTAGCCATTCATGTTTTTTCAGGGTTTATTGCCTCAGCCAGCATTAGCACCAAAAACTCCATCAATAAACGAAGCGGCACCGAACTCCACCCCTGATTCATCAAGCGGTGCATCCCCGGCGCCCACGGATACTCCGGCTACTACTCCCAAGCCTGCAGAACCCGAAATCGAATCCAAAACGCCCACAGCATCTCCTCCAGCCCCACCTAAAACAGATTCCCCGATTCCTTTAAACGAATTCGGTTTACCACCACAGGTAGTACCACTTGGTCAAATAGATCCGGTATATAACGCATTACCACAATTCAACCCATTTGCATACAGGTATCCTGGCTTCAGATTCTACGATCCCTACGACCCTTTTAATTTCAGTCCCTACGCAGGTCTTCCCTCGGTATACCGTCCAGTACTTAATGTGTTCGGATCTAGCCCTCCCGCCGTACCTAACAAAGATACCAACAATACTCCTGCATCTCCCGAATCGCCACCTCCGGAACCTAATGAACTTAACATTCTGAACTATTCCTCAAAGGATCCAGCTATACCTAATGTGCCCCCACCTCCTCTGCCTCAGGGTGGCTTGAAATCTGATAAATCTGAATAGTTATAATAAAGTATAGTTTTTATTATTGATTTGTCTGCCTTATTTGTTTGATTTGACTTATTATAGTTTTAAATTATTTTTAAGATTTTACATGGATGATCTAGTTGAACCCTGAATTGACATAGAGCAGGGATGCTAGTTTTCATTCAGTTAAGTTTTTAGGTTAGGAAATATCAGAGGGTGAAATAAGATCAAATCCTCGTAGGATATTTCCATTATCTGGCTCTATACCTACCGCCACAGACCATCACTCAGTTGAGACAGTTTTTAGATTTAAATTTAGGCACCTTGAAAAAAAAATTAAATGTGGGATTATTTGTCCCAGGATCCACATTACTAGCAATCTCTATAATTTATCTCTATTTCACAACGTTTAACTAAATTAATATAAATAACTAAATTAGCTTCTGCTTTCTGCTCTCTAAGTTAAATTGATTGTGTTGAGAGTGGGCACTTCACATCGGTTCGAACCCACAACGTCACCATTTCGAGGCCAATGCATTAACCATTAGGCTACAGCCACTTTCAAAAATAGTTTGGACATAGGACAGGACATATTCAAGGTGTTCTTCTTATGGAATTTTAATGTTTTTTGTCTTGGAATATACAGTAACTTAAGGACGCTAACAGTGAAGATTAGGGCGCGATTGTCTTCCAAAGAACTGATACAAAGCTTTATCTAGTAGACAATTACAGTAAACGTACTACTGATGCCAAATCCCGATACCATTCATGTATTATATTCCTATATGTAGACTTTGACAATTGTAATTTCAGTCAACATTTTTTATACTATCTGTATTATAGCTGTTCATCATCATCATCATTGTCCTATACCATCTTACTTAGATGATTAAAACAGCGTCACAAGAGCCTCAGCATTTTCGTTGGTGACTACCTTCTCCACGGAAGCTTTATCGCCCTGGACGCGAGGAGGCGCAAGCATACCCAGAACCTCCGTCACACTCTCAACCTAACTGACAGAACCCACAGGAATGATAAATCAATACGTGCAGCGTCAGATCGGTTGCAGGTCGTGACTCGTGTCTTACGAAAGGTAGCATACCTGGTTTTCTTTCGAGTCTGCCTCGCTTCGTACTGGTTAAATTTTGCGATGTATTTACTCTATCAGCTGTTACTGATTGTAATTCTACTAAAACCTCTAGAACTTGATTCCCAGTGTACATCGGTGGTGGTTTTTGCCACGATAGTATTAGTTTAGATAAAGTTAATCGTGTAATTATGAAATGCATCAATTTAACAGTGTTATCTTTAAATTAGTTGCAAATATACGACGATAACCACACAACATTGCAGCATTGATACCTACTAGAGACGATAACGATGAGTTCCTGAGTACTACTAAATTATTGCAACGACGTCATTCTATTCGATTGACATTGTATTCGATTAGAGTTTATGCCACTTGTCTGAAGGCCCAGGCTACCGATTGCACAGTCGCGGAATGAAAATGTTCGTCACCTTAAAGTCTATTTTTGCTTGAAGACTTGAACCGAATCAAAGAACACAAACGCCAACATGTCAATGTTGTCTAACTAAAAATAAGGTTTTACTCAGAATAATAACTCAACAATTTATAGCAATAGATGGAATCTTGAAATATTTTTTTTTTCATTACATACATCAACCACATGCGAAAAAGTTTTTATTTCAAGGTAATAGACAATGATAGAGCAATGACTGAAAATTCGTTGACAGTGACAGCTTCTTGATAGACGCGAATGATAACACTGCTATTGGGAGTTGTAAAAATGGCGGCAAACTAACCGGCCATTATTTTTACAGCTCCGAGTTTACTTGTAAAAAATGATTTGAATACGTGATATTTTAATAAGAACGAGACTTTGTGCTTATAATAAGTGCATAAATACTTGACACTGGCAGAAATTAGCTGTTAAAACGGCTAGATTGCCAAAAACCGAAAGAAGAAGAAGAACACTGCTATTTTGAAATGTCGCATTGTACGACTACTTCTCGATTCGCTTAAATATAACCAAAGGAACTAACACTGCTTTATCTGTCTTATTTTAACATATTGTTTTTACGTATTGCAATCGGTGACAGAGAGTTATAGGGGTATAATGAGACATGAGACAGATTTACCTTACATCTATTAATTAGTTAGTTAGTTATCTGAGAGGTTTTAATTCAACTATTCATAGTCAAGGAGTATTTGTCTGAATTAATTGAAACTCTGTTATCACGATTGCCTAATGTGACATGGTTTGAAAGGGTAACATGTGTTTACAAAGCGTTAATGACTTTAATTGAAAACTGACGAACATTTTCTTTCCGCACCTGTAGGCCTACTCTGTTTCTTTAAAACGAAATTCATGAATGTTCGTTTCCGTAATTTTGTTAGGTTTATGGGGACTATTCCTTTTTGGATAAGCACAAGAAGTTCGAACTCATGGAAGATTTTTTGGAATGATTGGATTTAATAGATGTTCCTGGTTCTGTATATTACCACCTAATTTTTGATCGAAACTTCGTTTTCATTGAATTAGAGTAAGCCTCCTGTACATAAGGATTTTCGTTCGGTCACAAACCGTATCCAGAGTCAGTTATCAGGCATCAATATTATCAGTTTTTCCTATATCCATGAATCAAAACCAAATAAGCGTGATAATAATGATAAGTGCAGTCGCATCTTTAATGAACTCATTATAAATGTATACAACCTTCACAAGCAATAGCTGCAATCAAATGATAGGTATTGCCGAACGCTGGCATATTCTTAACATTATTTCTTCTTTATTTCCTGCCGATATCTGGAAGTTCCTTGCAACCGAAACAATGATTGTTTGCCCGCTACAATATATGTAGATGATCTCAACGTATATCTCCGTATGTCACAGGCATTTTACTCAAAGACTACTCAATGAATATTGCCGCTACTTAGTTAAATTATAAAAAAAAAAAAATTTAGGGAGGCACTTCATCCATACAACATGTGGCATATCATTCGACAGGTCTTTCAAACATTTTAAGGTTTCTAATAAACTTTTTTGATTGAGTGAATATTTTTAGAAATAATCGTTCCGAAAGTTGCATAAATTGTCCCCCCCCCCCCCCTTAACTTTTGAACTGTGTTACAATAGTAAATATGAAAAAAATCACAAAGGTAGCGCATAATAAACACATTAAATTAAAATTATTTCGGACATGATCGGATATACCGTCATTGAGTTATTGTTGAAAAACTGCGTTTATCAACAAAAGGGCGTAAGAACATACTCTCTTCTGCTAATGCAATTATTGAAGGCTACGGAACCCTACACTGACAGTTTTTTATCGATTTAAACGACATAATTTATAAAATAAAAATCCAGTATAAAATAAACTTTCATATTTTTATTTCAAATCGACTAAGAAATTTAACAGCTATAAAATAATACAAAAAAATTCATGTTATAATTATTTAACATAAATATCATAATTATTATGAAAATTAACACTTATAAAAATGTAATTAATTTATAAGTTGGTGGTTCAACTAGAAGATATACGAGTACCTATAGCTTTAAATTAGCATACCTACTACTTCCTTATCACTTTTTTCAAAAATCTTTCAAAGCTCCATCATTGAAAGATTTGCTCGCAAATTGGTCAAGAACAGTCACATCGTTATGCTGAGTTTACCTTTTTATCTTGTCATTTTTCTCCAATTGTCGAAATAGTTCAAGAATATAGATAAAGGAAGTATATCTTTAGCCAAAACTCTCGAGGCTGACAATACAAAACTCTTTAGTAACATTTCATATAACTTAGCACTAACTCTCTTGTCGTATTCTTCCTACCGATATTATAAATGCGAACGTTTGTAAGATCGAACAAAAGATTACACAAAAACTATTAAACGCATTCGCCACACAATCTTTTGCCCCACATAAAAACACGATTCATCCCGAGTTCATATTTCGTCCTTAAAAATAATTAAATTATTATTTTTTAATGTTTCGTTCCATTTTTCGTTCTTTTTCATCTTACTTCGATAATTTAGATGTTTTGCTTGAAATTTGGACAAACAGCATAAAAATGATTGGTGAATAAGAAAAATATTAAGAACGTAAAAGTCAAAAGTAAATTCCACCAAGAGCACTATTCTTGGTGGAATTTACTTTTGACTTGATCATTTATTATACATTACATAAAAGCGAGCGTAAAAAAACGCTACATTATAATATGTAGCGATATTTTTTATATCTAATATCGCTATATAATATAGGAAATATATACATAGCAAAACACATTTTTATTCTACAAAACGTTTTTAAATAGGTACTTTTTAAAAAGTTTTGATCGTCAGTAGCTATTAATTCATTTTTTACTGGTTTTTATTTATTTATGCAAATACAATATAGTAGTTTCGTATTCTTATTTTTTATAGTATTTAAAAAAGTATAAGTAAATTAGAAATAAATAATAAAAATATTAAAAAAAAAATCGAAATTCTATATAAAACTTTTATTATATTATATTAATTGTTGTATTAAGGGCATTTCCTTACTACTTCAATCGTGGTGATTCACAGATCGAGGGTGGGTGGTGGGATCCCTCCTTTATAATCTACTTAAGATAGATTTCCGCCATGTTACGCCTGATTCAATCGGTTACATTTTATTTTGAAGTAGTAGTCAAATACCCAACTGTGTATTTAAACGTGGCTTCAATATTATTTAAACTGCCAATCAATCCCATCTGTGGTGGTAGGTGTCCGGGGCGGTCTCGTCGGCTGTGGCTTCTTGATAAACCAATGTATAAACCACCAGTATCTATCTGTTGTTGTTGTGGTCTTTGGTGGTGGCGGTAATATAATATGAGGAGTATACAAATATAGGTGCCAAACTATATCTTTATTCAGTTCTATTGGTAAAAACCACTCAAACAAATAAGTTGTGAATTTTTTAAGATTATAGAAGTAGATAATAGTATTGTAACAGACCGTAAATCTAGAAGGTGCATACCTCACCGCATTAGAAACGTCAGCTACTGAAAGGAGTTTAATGCAGACTATAGGTAAGGTTGTATTTGTCAAGAGCTGAAACCAAATAACAACACTTTAATTATTTTCTTTTATATCTATACTAATATTATAAAGAGGAAAGATTTGATTGTTTGTTTGTATTGAATAGGCTCCGAAACTTCTGGACGGATTTGAAAAATTCTTTCATCGTTGTGAAGCTACACTAACCCCAGATGACATAGGCTATTTTTTATCACTGTAATCCCACGGGAACGGGAACTACGCGGATGAAACCGCTAGGCTATATCTAATATATAAAATTCTCGTGTCACGGTGTTTGTAATTTAACTCCTCCGAAACGGCTCGACCGATTCTCATGAAATTTTGTTTGCATATTGGGTAGGTCTGAGAATCGGACAACATCTATTTTTCATTCCACTAAATGTTAAGGGTAGTCTCCCACCACCCCTATTTTTTTTTTTAATTTTTAGGTAATTTTTTTTATGATACCGTATTCAAAAATACATACAACCCTGAATTTTCACCCTTCTACGATCAACCCTTATTTTTTTATTTACCCCTATTTTGCAAGGGGTTAATTTGACGCAGACGAAGTTGCGAGGGTCAGCTAGTATAAACTTAAAAACATTACTCAAGATGTATGGACATAAATCCAGAGTGAACAGATACGAGCGGTAGCTATATTTTAACTGAAACTGTCTGATAGTTTTGCTGTTCGAACAAACAGACAAGCGACGGTAGCCTATTGGCTAAGGCATCGGTCTCGCAATCGTGAGGTTGCGGGTTCGAATCCTACCCATTATACTACCGACGTGAACCCACTCCTAACACAAGCTATTGAACTTAGCTGGAGGGGTTATCAGGATTGATAGTTATGTGGGAACAAAGTCCCACATTGCTAGTTATCTTTTTAAAGAAAAAAAAGGAAGTCATTCTGCAAAATTATTTTACTTACTTAATAACATTAAAGACAAACACGTGAGTCAAAAATTGATTATATTCAAACCGGCTAGACCCTTGGGCTAGACAGACTCGGAACAAGACGGACCAGAGACAGAGCTCGCTATGTGTCTGGTCGCGCTGCGCTGCGGATGCTCGTTTTGTGCGCAGGTGTGAGTGTAGGTACAAAAGTCATAGTACTCTTTCCTTTTGTACCTACTCTCTTGTTTTGTGGATACATGCGTTAAACTCCACCACCTTAACTTTTTTTTCCTCTTCCCTCTGGTATCATTCGGTAGGGATTATGGCTAGCACATCCTGTGCATCGCCAATGTCTAGTTCATATTCTTTTTAGTTTTCTTCTTTGAATCACAAAGTCTCGATAAATGGGCTATCCAACAGTAAAAGAGTTTTCAAATTCGGATCAGTAGTTCCTGAGATTCCGCGTTCAAACAAACAAACAAACTCTTCAACTTATAATCCAGTTATCACATATTTCAAGTATATTTTACACTGTTTTACACCTTATAGGCGGAGCTGTAAAAATAGCGACATGTCCGTTTGCCGCCATTTTTATAACTCCAACACCTTACTTTATAATCATAGAAATGTATAGCATTTTTTTTCTTAATACGATTTGGCTTGTACAGTACAGATGCGGTGTATATTGTTAGTTTTAATTTGGTATAGGCTACAAAACGGCCCTTTACTTTTATTTAAATATATTAGTAATAAAAATATGGATTTACTTACGTGATATACTACAGTGTCTCCTAATTGTTCTGGTGTTATTTGAATTCTTCTATATAGAGATTTGTTTTGTGCATGACAGTCACCATACATATATTCATGGTGTACGTGATCTGGAAAAGTATTGAAGTACCATTTTCTTCATCACCATCACGCAAATAAATCGAAAATGCAGAATGAACAGCTGGCACACTTGTATTACAGCCCCTTGCACGTGCTAAGGGACCGTCTTCACGGGCGAAAGAGTCATGGCGATATTATCGTCGTGCCACCTATTTCTATACATTCTCATAAAGTGGCGTCTAAACGGGCCATTTTTTTACGGCAGTTTGTGGCAGCAATGCTGTGGCCGGCAACATGGCAGTACTCTCCAATATTGATAAGGTGGTGGCCGGACGATTGCTGAGCGATCGAGTTTCCGCAATGTTGCCCGGATTTTGTTGTTTCAGTCGCTCTCTATTTTATTGTTGCTAGGTTGTGTAGCCTGTTTAGGAGATTGACTCATGCGCCATACAATTGCAGACATATTGCCATTATTGGCCGAACAATTAGTTGCCAATAGTGCCGCCACAAATTGCCGTAAAAAATGGCCCGTTTAGACGCCCCATAAAACGTGTCTCCACACGGCAATTTTATCGCGGCGTTGCGATGAGTAGCTGAGTGCGAGAGAAACGTGATCGTATCGTCGCTCTCTGTCAAACGCAGGCGTCCATTCCATCACGCTTTACGAGTCGTGACGATACGCTGGCGGAATAATCGCTCGTTCGTGTGGAGACTACCCCAGTACCCAACGATAGAAGAGTGGAATCGTTGCGATTCCCTCGCCCGTGGAGACGGTCCCTTATTGTTGTGTTTAAGGGGACATTACACCTAGCGATTCATTCATTTAGCGCTACGCACACCAATGACACGGCCGCTCGCCTCGCTCTTCCGCACACAACCATTACTTCACAGTGCGCAGAAGCGCAGGATAAAATAAAGTCGAAAATTCGTTCGTACATATATTAGATTACGAACGTCATAACTATGACAATACGAGATTATTAACGAGATCATATTAAGACATATCCTTATATTTCTTTATATCATCCCGTATCTTAAAATTTTTTCAAAAGTCATGCAATTTTTTCGCATCCTAATATTCAAGTTTTCTATATAATTTTTTGACCGAGCCTAACCCTGTTTCGCGTAATCTACCTTTAGGTCCTTTTCACACTGTGTGTTCCTATACATTCAACGCCGGAAGCCGACGACCGGGTACCCGGCGCCGGACTCGGAACATGTGAAAATCACGTTAAGGTTTTAATTTACTGACATCCAATCAGTATGCATGTTATTCTGTTTTACTAACAAGTGTATCTTCGCCGACAATTTGTGTTGTTCCAAAGATGCTCAAAATTAGTAGCTTAATTGAGGTCTCCTTCAAATGCTATACAGCACACGACGTATAGTGCTTACCTACTTTAAACATGAAATTGTTGAGAGTATTCTAGGTGTACAAAAATATAGGTTATTGGAGTAGGTACACCTAAAATACTCTCGACAATTTGTTGTAAAATAAACGCACCCTAATAATAACATATAGTATAATATAATAATAGATTAAACATAATTATATGATCTGACATTGTTTTTGGGCAACTTATGATTTACAAAATAAATAAAATAACATTGCCAAGTATCTTACCTCTGGCGTACACCCCTGTAAATACGATGGAGTCGATCGATGTAAAAACCCTTCTGGAACCATATGCTTGACCTGCTGTAACAAAAAAAAAACAACTAACGTTTAAATACAAAAAAAATCATAAAAAATAAATATAAATATATACAATCTATATTAAAAAGCTGAAGAGTTTGTTTGATTGTTTGAACGCGATAATCTCAGGAACTACAAGTCCGAATTCAAAAAATCTTTTACTGTTGGGTAGCCCATGTATCGAGCAAGGCTAACATCATGCTACGACCAAAAGAAGCGGAGGTGCAATCAAAACCCGTTCCCGCAAATCATTCCCGAGCATGTTCTTAGCTGAGTCCGCTAAGGGGCGTAGCGCCCCTTAGCGGACTCAGCTAGTCAGCTAGCGGTGGTCATGTTTCACCAAAACGGTTATTATTTTTCTCGGTGATGGCTAGGATGATTTGCAAACGGTTTTTACTATGTTTAAGTCTCATTTCTGAGCATGTTCTAGTTAAGTTTCAATGTTACTGATTGCCAGGGGCCGTTACAGTTACGCGTTTGTTTCTGAAAACAGCTCAAGCTCATCTTTTTATTATTAAAACGGAATAGGTATTTACTAGTTCCGTTACAATTCTCAACACGAGTACCTTGTATATTTTGTAAAAAATCTGTATAAAGTGTGAAATGAAAAACAAAATAATTTGAACAAACCCACGACGGGCGTTAAAAAAACAAATAAAATCTAAACTAATAGGAGGTGGGTAGTAACCTAAGAAAATCCGTCGGGGTCTTTTTATTCTGACCTGTAACATTTACAATGGTATTTTAATTCCATTCGGGCAGAAAATGGTAGACCCCGAAGAATCTTCTTAGGTTACTTACCTCCCGTTAGTCGGGGGATTTTTAAATTTTATTTGACTCTACAAATACAATAATTGCATTTTTTTATTTGACTTTTTATGGCTGTCGTAGGTTTTTTAAATTTTTTAAGTTTTTTTTTGTTTTGATAAACCTATAGTCGGCAATATTTTTTTGGAAAAAATTATTATCTAAGGGGTCGGACTTTAATCACGTGATGTGTAGCCATTTTTAACCCCCCCCCCCCCGTTTATATGGTGATACCTACGTGGTAAAGTTTTAAACTAAACCCCTCTGTAACAAATTTTTTGGTACAACAAATATTTTATAAATTTTCACACGAATGTGAGTCTCGTACGACGGGGGCTTCGAATTGATCCAACACTCGGTCAAGTGTGAGTCGCTCACATGATGGGGTGGGGGTGCAATGGATTCAACGCCACTATCCCTGGCGATATGTAATATTTGTTATAATACAATTGCTCGTAAAGGGTCTCTTATTTAACCAATTACAATATCGTAATATATCTCATTACGTACTTGTGCGTTATTGTAATGTAAAACGCACGGTTTATCAAAATTCTCAGTCAAAACGAACGATACTTTTTTAAATCTTAGCAAAGAGTTTTTATGTCAGTAAAGTGCTAAATATAATAAATAAACAGATAATTTCATTAATTTTGACCATATATTACAGCCATTTATCTGTAACTAAACACAAAAATATTAATTTAATTTATTAGTAATACTGGCTATTTGTGTGCCTTTGCCTTAAAAAAAAGCGCTGATGGGCGCGCATCGCTACTTTGTGAACAAGTAAAAATTATATATTATATTCCGCGCGCTTTTTCTTTTCACTGTATTGTTTTTTTATTTGTTTCCTCGCAAATATGTTATAAAACGTCGTATGACATACGTGCGCTTTGATAATTACAGTCTCGGCTTTCTTGTAGCCCTCGCCTACTGCTCGGGCTAGCAATATCGCCTTAATTTTCAACTTACCGCACTTATATCATAATGTACTATTTCCAAACTTTTTCAAACCTCACGAATTTTTCAAATTCATCGAGCCGTCTTCGAGTATCTAATCGGATAACAAACAAAAATTCCGGGCTAGAGCATGTCGGAAAATGCTCAGTGTAGGGTTCCGCAGTTCTTAAATAATTGCATCAACAGAAGAGCGTATGTTCATGGCACTTACGCCCTTTTGTTGAAAAACGCAGTTTTCGGCCATAACTCAATGACGGTATATCTGATCATGTCCGAAATAATTTTAGTTTAAAGTATTTATTAAGCGCTACCTTTGTGATTTTTTCTATATTTTTTGGTGACACGGTTCAAAACATAAGGGGGGGGGGGGGGGCACAAAATTATACAACTTTCGCAGCGATTATTTCAAAAACTATTCACATAATAAAAAAAGCTTATTAAAACCTTAAAATAAACCACACGTTGATGTTTGCTGAAAAAAAGTTTTCCCAGTTTCTGTTACATGTATGGAGTGTCCCCCAATCGTTGACATTAATGAGGATTCCTAAATACCACTGTGACAGAATACTGATTGAAATTGAAATGTCAAATAATGCTGTTGTGGTATGTTACATCTTATAATAAAAACGTAATGGCAATTTATATAGAGTATTTAATAGTTTCAATATTGCATATTGAATTAAATTACAGGATTCTATATATTCAATAGGTTCTCTTGGAACCAACATTGGTATACCTACTTATTCCTAAGTCCTTGATACAACCAGACCAAACAAGTTTGAGAATATATCATTTTTGCCATTTATCTCTTTGTATTATTCACCTCCCTAATTTTTTAACTATCAATACTGAACTGATTGATAAGGTTATATGATATAGTACTGAACTGATTGATAAGGTTATATGAGATTGTAGTAAATGTAGTTACAATGAGTCGTAGTACTACTACGATAAGTCGTAGAACTTCTACGAGAAGAGTCGTAGGACTTCTACATAGTTCTACAATAAAAGCTTAAAAATTTGGCTACATCTCGCTTCAATTTTTAAGTAAAATATAACTTTACTTACCCAAAGAGACAATTAGAGTGAGATAACAAAATAAATCCTTCATAGCCAAGTTGCACACCTCTAACTAGACATGTGATTACTGCCGTTAGTGAAGTGAACGATATTTGGACCGAACATTTTATTACCATGAGATTGTAAACAAAAATGTTAACCGACAATTGCTGCAATGTTTGTCCATAGCTAGCGTTCTTGGTACACAAACTTCTAGTAAACAATTTGTAAACAGACCACAAACTGCTAAATGATTTATGCCATCATTTCAACAACGAACGTTGCCTTAACTGCGGGTCTGACAGGTGAATTGTAAAAAATTGTGCATTGCGATTGTGATAGGATGCGAAAAAATATAATTTATTTACTGTTGTTTTCAACTTCAGGTAAGATTTAAATATATTTTGAGTTGTATTTTAAATGTCGTGCCTTTAAAGTAAGTAACAAGACTGTTCGTACTCAGCAATAATACTAGCACTTAAAAAGAGCTTTAGTGAAGTGCGAGAGCAAGTCTTCTATCCAGAGCCCCTAGAAAAATGGCATTCTATTCGATTAGAGTTTACGCTAATCCAATAGAATGACGTCGTTGTGCGCGCAACACTGTTAATATGAGATTAGCAGTAGTGCGCGCGCAATTACGTCATTATATTCGATTAGCGTAAACTGTAATCGAAAAAAAAAGCCATTAGACTAGGTCTAATGGCTTTTTTTCGATTAGCGTAGGACTATGTCGCAAAACGTATTCATTTTCTTTCCTTTTTTTGTATTAATAAAATGATTGACAAGAAATGCCCATAATATTACCACACGCCTTATAACATTATCATTATCACTATTGGAACAGGCCCCACCTCTCTTAATGTATCTTTCTTTCTCTCTGAGACTGGATTCGGACAGCTTCGGACTCCGGCCGGTCACACCACCACACGGCCAACTGCGAACTCGATTTCATTGGTTTTACAACGTATATCCGACTGCTCAGCAAGAGGTCTCATGGGTTCGATCCCCACCAAGGATAAAAGTTTGTGTGATGAGCACGATGGTTTATTCTTATTCTGTTTCTAGGTATTATTTATCTATAATCTAAATGTATTTAGAAATGTATAAGTATGTCTATCAGTTGTCTGGTTGCCATAGTACAAGCTCTGCTTAGTTTGGGATCATTAGAGTTGTGTGAGTTGTCCCAAGATATTGTTATTATTATTTCCCATAACATGTTTACTTTTATTAGAAAGTGATGAAAGAAAGCACCAACAACATAAAACAGTAAAAAAAATGTAAAACATGAAAAAAATTGCTACTTCATGGCACCAACTTCAAAGTTACTCTATTTTATATTTGCTGTTTAGTTACTTTGTGTTTATTTTACTTTAAAATAAACACAAAGTAACTAAGTATATTAGTAGTATTTTTTTTGGAAAAAAAGAAAATATTTATATTTTATATTGATTATGTTGCGACTGTTTTTTTGGTAGGTATATTAATATCAATAAATCTAAAATCGTAAGAATCGGCCCACCCGTGGTTGAAATATAAATGGTATTACTAACCCGGCCTTTATTTTATATATAGGTACCTAATAAGATAGACGTGAACGAAACTTTTTATACAGTACGTATAAAAATCGATAAATAATAGTTTTTTTTACTTCACCACATCTTAGATAAAGTAAAACAAATACCTACCTAAATTACACACTTAAGGTTCATTTCCGTGCATCGCGGTCGATCGCGAGCCGAAATGAACCTTTAGCCATTATATCATAAACAAATATATACAGAATAATATCACTATATATTACTTTAATTCTTAGCTGCATCCTAAGTCTGTTCGTGCTGAATTTATATCTACACTTTGAAGTGGTTCTTTGTCAGAATAATTGCTTTTATGTGTTTTATGTTTGAGGTAGCATGGATACAGCCAGCACGGTGCGCGTTGACTGACTTTTACATGTGCCACGAAGACTTCACCCTGAAACCGACCGACGGAGTGCTTAATGAATTTACATTTCCTTGGTTGGGCTTCGTGCAATATATTCATGGTTTGATTATTATAAATAGCTTATTGCTCTTGTATTACTCGGCCGGTTCCTGCTCGGCCCGACTATTAATATCAAATATGTATGTACCATCGATTATATATTGTGTAGTCAGATTTAAAATGTATAGAATATTAATTTGCAAACTCTTTCAACCGCTATGAATAAATAGCGGTAGCCTAAGGCTTCGGTCTCGCAATCGTGAGGTCGCGGGTTCGAATCCTAGCTATTATACTACCGACGTGAACCCACTCCTAACACAAGCCTTCGAGCTTAGCTGGAAGGGTTAACAAGATTACTAGTAATGTGGGACTCAATCCTACATTGCTAGTTTACTTAAAAAAAAAAGTATGTTAAAAATGACCTAAAACTGTGCAAACACATTTAGACCGAGCAGAAACTGAGCCAAGTAGGTACTAAGCCACTAAAATGCTCTTAAATTAAGCTTCCAGTGAGGTAAGTGTTTCAATATGGGTTTTATTTTAGTTAAAACGCGGCTATTAAGGGTTTACTAGTATTATTCAATTAAATTTTTATTGAATAGTATCAATTTCTGCCTCAATAGAACGTGGTCTCAATCATCATTTATCCGGCAAAATAACTAATTGACGCCACCTTAACCCCCGGCTCTACACGTTAGCTCCAAGGTCAGTCAGGCGCGGATCCAGAACTTTGTTCTGGGGGGTAACATTTGACTCAACCGGCCAAGTGTGAGTCGCTCACATGAGGGGGTGGAGGTGCATTTGATACAACTCCTGTACGCCAGCTAACACCGCCAAGGGGCAGGGGCAATTTTACACCGGCCCATGTAAAAATTGTCTTCAGTCCCAACGCCACTCATTCCACGTGTGGATCTAGAACAACGCTCATCCCAACGTTGGTGCCAATGCTATTTTCTAGACCCACGCGTTGGACGAGTGGCGTTGGGATTGACGTTGGGGCCAACGAGTGGACCCGGCGTTATAGTATTAGGTAGGTACGACGCTTCCTTAATTGACAGTAAATCTGTCTACGTGAATGTCAGTTTCCGCATTAAATAACAAAAAAATCAAGCACATATTCTTTTTATTTTTATTCTAATTGGGACTATCTAACCTCCACTACAGAACATCCAAACTTTGCCCTTTAAAAACTATCAACCTGTCATCATCGCCATTGAAACCTGTCGTACTACATAATACATCTACTTTGATAATTGTCAGTTAGCATTGCCATATAATTAATATTACTTTTAAATAAGAATCCTGTACACCGCTTTGCACTCACGGCGATCATCTAGATCATCATCGAGATACGTGGTTATTTATTTTTCTTTCGCCATTTTAATTTTCAATTTAATGTAGGTATAGATCATTAGGTGGGTGGGTACAGTAGGGTTCTAACCTCCTAAAGCGAAATGCCCGAATACTCAAATGTCATTCAATTTCAAGAAGCCGCCGCCGTTAATCCTCAACCTGTCGTTGTTACTTACGGCCGGTCTCAACAATCTAACTATCGATGGATTTGGCTACTAGAGGATATTTGACATAAGCTCCATACAAAATATGTCAAAATTCTACCTCTAGTAGCGAAATCCATCGATAGGTAGGTTATTGAGACCGGCCGTTAGAGGTGAATAGAGGCGATAGAAATATCTTAGAGCACGACTAGCATCGAATGGGCATTTGAAGTATTTTGAAGGTTAGAATTCAAAAAGTTTTAAAACTATTACTACTAGTTACCATATTTTATTCACAGACTTGACACATCTATTGCACGCGAGAAGGGCGCCGCGCTTGATACTAATTCAGAGACAATTTGGACTTAGCTTGGCGTCTGAAATGTTGAATCCACCTAAAAATTATAAACTGTATGTATCTGTATCTATAACCTAGTTTATGACATGTACCTATACTAATAAAATCATCTCGTTGTCCATCTGTCCAATTTATTAATAAGACCACAGCTACGCTCTGTAGTTGACACTATGACTAAGACCCTTTTTTCTCTGAAACGGGTGAAGCTATCCAGTTGAAGTAAAAAATACATAGTTCCTTGGAGCTGTAACAAGAAATGTTATTATATTATTAGCTTGTGAAATAAACGTACCGGGGACACTGACTTCTATTATAGTACCAGTTCGCTGGAATGGCTATCCCGTACAAAGTGACAGTAGACAGTAAACACAGCAATAATAATTTCAAATGCCGAATAGAAATAGAACTCACAGGACGGTATTCCTTAAATATATATTCCATATCCTTGGAAGTCTACAGGATGATTTGTAATATAATAATAACCTCCCGCCCGTGGCTATATTTATACCAGTTTTGAAAAATATTTAATCTTAATATATTTTAATATTAACCCTTAATCACCTACCACTTGTTTTTGGAGTTATGACCTTAACCACCTACACACTAGTTTACTGGAGTAAAATCGTTGTTTATTATTAGGTTTAAGCCCTAAACCTGACAAAGAAACATTCATTTTACTCCGAGGTCTCTGCCATGTGTGGTAAATGGTTGTGTGACAAAAGTAGGTGGTAGGTGGTATATTGTGTTTTTTTTTCAAAATTTTATTACGCGTGAGGTAATTAGTATATTAAAAATCACCCCTATTTAATTTTTACAACTTATCGTCCAAATGTGTGTGGCGCGGTGGGAGTGTGTCCGACTGCTACGCAAGAGGTCGTGGGTTCGATTCCCACACGGGACACCACTTTGTGTGATCCACAAATTGTTGTCTCGAGTCTGGGTGTACTTTGTGTCCGTGACTTGTATGTTTTTAAAGTCCCCCGCGACACAGGGCTCGTACCCTAGTGCGGGAGTGGTCTTTAAAAAAAAAAAAAAAATGGCAAAACCTAATGGAAGTATGGTTGCTGTCGGCAGTAACTTATCTAGCGTACTAGTAGTTAAAGGTCGTGTCATTGTTTTTACTCCAAACATAATACGTAGTCGAGTGCTGCGCGGTCCGAAGGCGAGACGAACTCCACATCACAGTCACAGTATCTGCCTACAATTTATACTCACAAGTAAATAAAAACCTGTGGGATAGAATTCACCTAGTATCAGAAAATTTGGCAAGAGAGGTTTCACAACACATACTAATATTATATGTTTAATTGCAGGGGTAATGCGATATTTGGTGATTACGAACGAGACCCAGCAGATTGTGATCTGCCATTTATTGAGGTTGCAAAGGAGCAGAGATGTCCTCGGGTGTATCTCGAAATACCATTAATCGATGTTATACCACATCCAGAGTTTCTCAGGTATCAATAGCTTTATTAGTTATATTTCGGGACTTAATCGCGTGAATTATTTAAAGGTACGAACCTTTTATTTACCCGACGTTTCGATCGAATTGCACCGATCGTGGTCACGGGTCGACTGATGGCAGCTTAGCGATGTCTCCGTGAGGCGCGGGGTTTTTCAACTACCCTCGCCTGGTCTTGATAATTTTGATAATTTGTACTGTCGGTACTTCTACACACTACACTTACAACGTCTTTACACTGAGGCACGGTGTCTTTACGGCTACGATTACATTTGTTGATAACAGGGTTCCAAGATGGTGAGAGCCGGTATCCATCTTCTCGGTTGAAGTTCTTATACTTCTTGATCTCAACCGCCTCGCGTACTATCCTGGAATAATAGTGGCGATCGGTGGAAAGCTGGCTTATGCAATTCTATCCAGTGATTTGGTCCTGATTCCAACAAATGCTCAGCGATAGCAGACTTGTAAACTTGACGGTTTTTTACAGCAGCGATATGTTCCTTGACCCTGTCTGCGATTGTCCTTTTGGTCTGTCCGATATAGGAACTACCGCAACTGCAATCCACCTTGTACACGCCGGGTGTTTGGAGCGGAATAACATCCTTTGCCGTTATTCCGCTCCAAACACCCGGCGTGTACAAGGTGGATTGCAGTTGCGGTAGTTCCTATATCGGACAGACCAAAAGGACAATCGCAGACAGGGTCAAGGAACATATCGCTGCTGTAAAAAACCGTCAAGTTTACAAGTCTGCTATCGCTGAGCATTTGTTGGAATCAGGACCAAATCACTGGATAGAATTGCATAAGCCAGAGGTACTTTCCACCGATCGCCACTATTATTCCAGGATAGTACGCGAGGCGGTTGAGATCAAGAAGTATAAGAACTTCAACCGAGAAGATGGATACCGGCTCTCACCATCTTGGAACCCTGTTATCAACAAATGTAATCGTAGCCGTAAAGACACCGTGCCTCAGTGTAAAGACGTTGTAAGTGTAGTGTGTAGAAGTACCGACAGTACAAATTATCAAAATTATCAAGACCAGGCGAGGGTAGTTGAAAAACCCCGCGCCTCACGGAGACATCGCTAAGCTGCCATCAGTCGACCCGTGACCACGATCGGTGCAATTCGATCGAAACGTCGGGTAAATAAAAGGTTCGTACCTTTAAATAATTCACGCGATTAAGTCCCGAAATATAACTAATATGTATAAAAATCGCGAAAGTTTAAAAACAATAATCAATAGCTTTTATTAACTTCCTATAGATACAATTTACAGAATTATGATTTTTATTGTACTAATAACTCGTTATTAATTAACCCTTATTACAAACTCCCAGTAATTACAAATTAACCCTTTACCACCAACCACCTACTTTTGCCACACATCTGAGAGACCCCGGAGTAAAAACGATGTTTCTTTGTCAGGTTCAGTCAACCTCACAATTAACAATGATTTTCTCCACTGAAATTGTCTTTAGATGTTTAAAGTCATAACTCAAAAAACAAGTGGTAGCTGATTACGTATTTATTAAATATTTTCCAAAACTGATATTACAAAGTTATTTAGTGTTATGTAAAGAAGCCACGAGTGGGATGTTATTAGTATATTACAAATCACCCTAGTAAGAGCATTGTAACTACCTAGCGGGCCTTTTTTCTATTTCTATATATATTTTTTAAATAGAATGAAAACACTTCGCTAGTTAAAATGCCAATTGCCAAGTATTCAGTGGCGAAGGGTCCTTAGAACACCATTCTTTTCGGTTTCCATTTATTTTCGAATTATAGTTGTTTATTATTGTGGATACAAAGAACAGTGTCCAACAAGATATATTTCTGTATCGAGTTACCTCAAAAAACTTTTAACCCTTAGCCTAGCGCAGTAGCGTATTGGCTAAGGCATCGGTCGCGGGTTCGAATCCTACCCATTATACTACCGACGTGAACCCACTCCTAACACAAGCCTTTGAGCTTAGCTGGAGGGGTTAACAAGGTTGCTAGTAATGTGGGACTCAATCCCACATTGCTAGTTATCTTTAAATAAAAAAAAATCGCTGTCACTAATTCACTGTGTGAACGGCCCGCCTCGGCTTTGCTCGGAGTTTTTTTTTACAATGTAGCACATAATATGCTTGTTTAAACAACTAAATCCATTTGTTGGCATTCCATATACTTAGGTGGATTCTAAGGTTTAAACGTAATTAAACTGGAATATAAAACCTATATTGTATTCCATTTCAATTATATTCGAATCGACTTGCTTACTAACGATATAACCATGATTTTAGATTTCATACTACAACCAGCATAGCTCTCGTCAAATTATTAAGGCCATTGAACTCCAGTAAGTACATAGTACGTTATTACATACATTATTTGAATTATTTTTAACTTCCTTTTAAATTAAATACACTAATTTTTACTAACAGTTTTGTTGACAATGCATTTTCACATCAAAGCATACATCTATCTATCTTCTATCTATACTCTTTTAAAAATCTAAAGTAGCTGTGTTTGTATATTGAATATATTTAAAAAACTAACCTAGATCGACTAATTATGGGTTTCTGAATCCAAAACCATGCTTAGTTTTTTTTCGTGTCTGTTTGTTTGTTTGGGGTTGACGCAAAAACTACTGAACCGATATCATTCCAGTTTTGGGAGCTTAATCTCCTATGTCCGGATTAGGTTATAGGTAACATATCATCACGCTACTTTCCTTAGGACCTGAGCAATAACGTGTCTTTATGATGCCGGCGGTGCCGCGACCATAAGCTTGTTTAAAATAAAGCAACCAAAACTTGCATAGTCTAAACCACGCAAGGCATAGTATAAACTAGGCTTTTATTTATTGAAGTCAATTAATGCGCTTGAACATACAAAAAAACCTATACTTACGCCGAAATACCGGACTGTGAATCTAGTCTATATATAATCTGAGTAGTGTTTGATTTGACAAGACTTTTTATTGAACCAATGACAGCTGCTATGTTGATGGGATGGCTGAACCGCTGCACATAGGTATTATACCAACATACCTATTAAGAATTTCTTTATTTTCAGATTATATGATCCCAGTATGTCTTCCAACCACAGGAGAACGTGTAAAACTGAGAAGACTTAGAAACGTATACCTAATAGACTACATGAGCAGTATGATTTTTTAAATGATATTTGAACTAAACGCTAGATATAAGTATAATAGACCAGGTTATATTAAACTTAATAATTATTTGCCGTGTGGTGCCGGCTTAAGAATAGTACCACCCCATCTCTACCCGTGGGTGTCGTCAAGGCGACTAAGGGATTTCACCCCGGAGGACGGGCAGCAGCGTCCTCTGCGTACTTAAAGCCTTACTGCGATCGCCAACCCGCTCGCCAAGCGTGGCGATTATGGCAATTACCCCCAGGATCTACATACTGGTAGGTTCTACTGGGGAGACCCGTGCCCAGCAGTGGGCCATCATATGGGTTGATATGTAATAATTATATATTTTGGCGTGGGCTGCATGGCCCTGTCTCAAATCATAAGTTCGTTGCGTAGTCGTCGTGTAAAAATAATGGAAAAACTGTTGATATACAGTGTTTCTATTATTTTTACACTGCCACGTGTGTATTGCTAAAGGTAATGCTGCAGGCGCGAGCATATCTCTTATCATGATTTCGCAAAAATGTACTTAGTGATTGTAACAATAAGTATCATATTGTGTTACATGATGAAGCACAATCTATACTTATACCTACTGAATTTAGATGTAATGAAAGTAATGATTCGAAATGTACCTACACAGTTGCAATTGTCGTTACAGCTCTTAGTCGTAACGAAGGATGATGCTTTTGTGCATGCCATATTTCGTTACTCTGTCGGAAATGCACATGCCCGAAATCACTAATAAGAAAGAGGCATCAATGTTCTGTGGTAGGAACCATAGACATAAAAAGAAGCAGCGTCTGCCCTAGCTCCAGATCGGGATAGAGCGAAATAGTCTTTCAGCGCATTTTGGGCCTCTCAAAAGACGTACATCATCGTACCTCATATTTTTTTTGATAAGATTGTTTTTCGCATTAGCCGACTTTGCTCAGTAGAACCCCACCACCAATTTTACTCCCGATTAATATAAATAAAGACAAGGCTGGTTTTGGTGCCTCCTACAAAACGTGGCATGCCGCGTCAATGTTTCCACTTCTTTTCGAAATAGTATCTAGGTAGACGAAGAATTGGAGCCATTGACTACTCCGTAGAGTGCGCAACGAACACTTTCATACTCGTACCATTATTAATAATCTTATCAACAGGTGTACCGAATGATTTTAATGATGAAAGAATGGCAAAACGAACTCTCAAATTGCACACGCACAAAGAATGCGCTGGAATTCTAGAACGCAAGGTAATTTTTATACGTGACTAGTTCATCCAACATACATTATTTTTTCATTTTTCTTTACGTAAGAACCTTTAAGAAATAGCTAAAGTCGTTCTCTAGTTATGGCGTGACCAAAACAAGAGAAAAGGGGATTAATTTTTATATTATGAGATGAGATATCTGTCAAAACTCTGTAACTTAAAATTCATCTGATAACTTTAAATCACATGGACTGACTTTCATTGCTTGGCTTTATATAACTCACACATAACAGGGGGCTACCTACTCCAATTTCACGAAAAATGAAGTTTTAATCGAAGAAATGAGGTAGAATCCAGAGGTTCCGACTTTTTGGGTTAAAATTATTTAGAATCACTCTTTGGCAAGTAATGGAACGAACGAGAATAACCTCTCGTTCGTTCCATTAGTTTAGGGTCATCAATGTAGGGTTTAAACCTTACAAAGTTAAAGAACTTACTCTCAAAACCTTAAGAATACGGAAGGTTACGGATCTCTTGTTCTTTGGAATGCACACACGCACTTAATTTTCAAAAAAATATTTGTCAGACCATGTGCTTGTTTGTTATGAAAAAATCTATATTTTTTATTCTATTATCTTTGTAGCGGCTGGACCTCAATGGCACGACACAAATTCTGTGTTCTTCGGGTTGTGGTATGCGAACGGGATCACCGATTATTATCCAAGCCTCAAATGGACGTTTCGAGCTCATTGGAATTTCCCTTGGCAATGCACCTTGTCATGGTCAGGCCATGCGTCTTCGAGTGAATGACGATCTTCCGATTTACATTGACGTACACCCCTACTCGACGTGGATTATCAACGTTGTCACCGCTCATATAATACCCAAGCCGTACTCTCAGCATGCTCTACTGAATAGTGGAGGTCAGTGTGTTTTGAAATATGAAGTTCATTATCACCATCATCCCTCCAGGTGGTCTACTGCAGTCTAGACAGACTGTAACCATAGAAAAGTGCTTAGGTTGCCTAGAGTGACCGACAAGTTTCTATAACTAGGTAAATGTATTTTTTAACTTACTCCAATGTCTGCGAAATAATATTATATAGCCGGGTCCACGGCAGGCGCACAGACTCGTGCGGCTGCCTCGGAACTACTCGATAATAATGTTTCAAGGGTTGTTGTTTTGTGATTCAAGCGACATTTAATTTTATTATTATTTCTTTTTGTAACATTCAATACAATGTAATTTTGTTAATGAATAAAATGACTATGTACGACTGCTGAGCAAGAGGTCGTGGGTGCAATTTCCACACTGGTCACCTCTTTGTGTGATCCACAAATTATTGTTTCAAGTCTGGGTGCACTTTGTGTCCGTAAATTAAATGTTTGTGCTACTGCCCCTTTTAAAAATATTTGCTTTAAAGTACAATTAAATTAAATGGTGACTAGATATGGTTCAATGGAGCTGATAATGAAATAAATAACTACTAGGTGAACTCCTCAACAATTAACGTCTTTGCATCGGGAAAAGTAATAAATCGTAAAGGGAGACAAGCAGTTTACAATAGATTATGTTAACTTAGTAGTTAGTTAGTTCATATATACCTACAATAATAACAGCTTTATATACTTCCAGATAAATATCAGAGACCAGAGGGATATAGATCGCAACGTAAAAGTAATAAGCAAACGTGGATAGGGCGAACATTAAGAATTGGTAAATTGAAAGAATGTGCTGGCTGGACCGACCCAAACAGCCCAGATTTTAGAGATTTACCAAGTATATTTTTCTACAGAGAGAAATTTGATATTCAACCCAAACTTTTTCCTCCTCCACTTGCTCTGAAAGTGAACATCACGGTATGTATTTTTTAATGACATAAATTTGAGAAACGAACAGACGTTAAAGAATTGCAACTGATTACTATTTGTTTCTAGTAGGACAAGCCATGGTTTGGAACCAGGGCTTGTTGTGTTCCTAATAGGACTTAATTTACTAGTATGACTTAAAGCAGACGCTGATCCAGTTGTTCAGGGGGGAGGGCAACATTTGACTCAACTGGCCAGAAGTGAGTCGTTCGCATGACGGGGTGCATTTGATTCAACACCGGTACACCAGCCACCACCGCCACCAAAGGAGTTTTGAAAACACACCGGTCTAGTGTCTGAATTGTCAAAATCCTCAAAAAAATTTGTTTCAGTCGAGTTTGGAGGAGGGGGTCAATAGTCTCAGTTGCCACCCCCCCCCCCCATTAGGTCCGCGCCTGAAATTTTAAAGTAACATAGGTCCCACGCCATGTCACTATGATAGAATAATCCGCTGTTAAACGAATCGTGCGCTTATTTATGTGATTATGTTATGTTCACAGATAGATGCAGGTTTTGAATGTGAAGTCGATTGTGTTCGAATTAATATGCCCACTCGTCTACCTAATATACAAGTAACAGGTTTGGGCACATCCTGTATACAAATCAATTTCCGTGAGCATATATACGTACGTCACTATCGTTTTTTTGTAGGTCTTACTGGAGTAAATGGTACTGCAGGTAAAGGATAATCAACCTCATCTTGATTGTATTTAGAATTATATTTCTTTCAATTAGGAATAAGTGATTTTATTTTTTAATCAGCTCTACCCCGTCGTTTCACCCGCGTTACTATATAGTCTATAGCCTTTCTCAATAAACGGTATATCTAATACAAAAATAATTCTTCAAATTGGTTTAGCAACTCCTGATATTAGCGTGTTCAACCAAACAAACTGTATCTCTTTATAATATTAGTAGGTATATTAAAGTGTGTGTATATATATATATATATGAATCAGTAAGGAATCAGTCCTTTATTTTCAGATGGTCATATTTTAAGATGGTTTAATATGTTTTATAGTTTATCTTAAAAGGTGACCCATGCGATCCCATATGGGTAAAACGAAAGAAATAAATATTAAAGTATATATTTAAATGATATTTGGGTTTAAATTATATTGGAATTGAATAATACTTCAAGTAGGTACTAGATGCGATTATAACCCTACAAAAAAGACGTAGGTAATTGTTTAAAGAAATCCGTATCTAATCATCCAATCAACATTACTGATGTTGACTGGATGATTAATTACGGATTTTTTTAAACAATTACGTGGTATTTTTTTTATTATATTAGTGTATGCCAATAACACAACAATGCCAGAATAAAACTTTGTGTAATGAGCACGATGGTTTATTCTGTGCCTGGGTGTTATTTATCTATAATATGTATGTATTTAGAAATATATAAGTATGTTTATCAGTGGTATGGTTTCTATAGTACAAGCTCTGCTTAGTTTGGGATCAGACAGCGTTGTGTGAGTTGTCCCATGATTTTAGATATATTATTAATGTTATGTATGATAAGAAATATGTATGATAGTCGTCCCAATGATAACCATGCAATCGCCTGCAGCAACAAAGCACAGGCATACCATGCGCTACATCTATTTACGATTCGAGTATAATACACCAGCTGTAAATTTTTCCCCGTTTTTGCAACATTTCTCATTGCTACTCCGCTCCTATGATGATATGCGTGATGTTATATAGCCTATAGCCTTCCTTGATAAATGGGCTATCCAACAATGAAATATTTTTTTCAATTCGGATCAGTACTTCCTGAGATTATTATTTTTTGTTGGATAGCCCATTTATCGAGGAAGGCTATAGGCTATATAACATCGCGCTACGACTAATAGAAGCGGAGTAGCGACGAGAAATGTTGCAAAAACGGGGGAAATTTACGCATACGAAGTTGCGTGGGACTGCTAGTATTAGTATAAATTTATATTTACAAGTAGGTAAGTCTCTCTTGGTGTTTAATATGTGCTACTATTATTTAACTGCTTATGTCAGATCACAAAACAGAGACATTTCTGCATTATTATACTTATAGAGAATGTGTTACACAGATTTTTCTATTTTCTGTCAAAAAAAAAAAACAATAAGAAATTCTAAGCTCTATTCGGCAAATCAAAAATATATTTATGTGTAACTAGTGACAATATTATTTTTTGCAATTATGTACACAACAACAAGATTCAAAATCTTGACAGAAATTATCCGGGAATTTTTTTGAAGAATGACTGATATAACAAGACCAAGAAATAAAAATTATACTTTTAAATGATGTCAATTGATATACGTGTAGCTTCCATTATTTTATTGAAAATCAGATACATGAATGCATACGCTAAAATGTTTCTATCAATGATGGAAAAATAAGCAACACAATACACAGCTTAATATTTATAATATTAATGACATTTCTTAGGCGGATTCGACGGATATCGTGTCTTCATTATTCAGACTGCTGCTGTCAGCATTAGCTCCTGCAAAACTCGGTGAGAAAGATTGCGATGGTTCTTCAGAGAAAACGTTTTGCCCAAAATCTTGAGTTAATTGTGGATATTGGGGAAAACTCTGTTCTGATTGCGGCGGAATTTGTGTAGGTCCCTGGGGGTTTTGACCAATTTGGGGATAAAAATGTATTGGTCCTTGAGGGTTTTGGGAGATCTGGGGCAACTGGGGGAATGAAGGTTTTGAGTCGTGAGGAAAATGCGGAATTTGCGGTTGCTGAGGGAATGAAGGTGCAGCTCCTTGAGGGTTTTGGGGAATCTGAGGAAATTGGGGGAACGAATTTTGAGGTGTTTGGGAAATCTGAGGTGAATGAGGGATTGAAGGTTCATGGGATGGGGGTGCAGGTGCTTGAGGCTTTTGTGAAGTCTGCGGGATTTGGGGGAAATTAGGTGTAGATACCTGAGGGTTTGGACTTGTTGGTGGCAAATAAGGGAACGAAGGTCCATGAGGTTCTTGAGGGAAGTTTGTAGGATTATGATGCATATTTTGAGGGTTTTGCGGAATCTGTGGAATGAGTGGTTGTTGGGGTAAGGCAGGTATAGGTTCCTGAGGATGTTGCGGTTCTGAATTAGATGGGAAATTCGGGAAAGTATTGGCAGATGGGAATTGAGGAGCATCAGGCTGAGTTTGTTGTGATGTTGGTGGCTGGTTACGTAATAAGGTATTCCCTTGCTCGCCACCAGCTGCTGACTCAATAACAGCAGAATCCTCATCTCCAGCTAGTGGTGGAGATTGTACGTTTGGTGATTCTGCAGGGCCAGGGGGAATTATTGGAGCGGGTGAACCGGGAAAGGAAGGCGCACTAGGAAAACCGGGAATAATCGATACACCTGAAATTGAAGCTGGTTCAAATGCTGGAACTAATGATGGATGTCCAGGGTAAATGACACTAGCAGCTGGAATATAAGATGGGCTTCCTATGTGGTAGTATCCAGCCGGTAACGGAGCAAAACTGTTTAGCTGTGGCACATGATAGGAAAATTGTGGATGACCTCCAAATGAGTATGATGACGGCAACTGAAAAAAAAAATAATGATTATTTAAACTTATTACACAGAGGTTTTAGATTTTTTTATAATACCGAGGAGAATGAACAAAACTAAGATAACTGCACCGACAATGAACTAAGAACTAATTAACTAACAATAAACTATTTATATCAGTTTAAACGATATATCGGGAATGCCTTGACGTAAACAATAATTTAATTATTAAACTGTGAAACTCATACATTATGTTTTGTTACGCAAAATGATGAAAGTAGTACTGCAACTCAAAATAAACATTGAAGGTTTTTGTTATATAAATAGTTAGCGATGTAGTAAAATACTTCCCTATCACATTTACATTATTGTTTTATTTCAACCAGAATGTGTCTTGTTGTTTAAAATAACCATAAACGAAAATTTCATGACTTTTTGGGGTCCATATCTATCTTACAATTGCAGCGTGCACAAATGCACTCGTATTGCATCTGTATTGCTGCTATATTACATTAATCGCCTTGCAAAATTATTTTTACGTCAGCGATAGAATATAAACTGCGATAGCGAATCTATCAGGCTTGTTTTGCGACTGTTTCGCATCTGCATCTTTTCAAAAAGTCTCCGCAGTTGAGGGAATGGAGTTATGACCTTAACCACCTACATACTATTTTATTGCAGTAAAATCGTTGTTTATTGTGCGGTTTAGCCCCTAAACCTGACAAAGAAACATCGGTTTTACTCTGGGATCTCTCAGATGTGTGGTAAATGGTTGTGTGACAAAAGCAGGTGGGTAGGTGGTAAAGGGTTAATTTGTAGTTTTTTTTTTTCAAAAAATATATTTTGAAGTTATTATGTAATGTAAATCGAAACGTCGAGTAAATAAAAGGTTCATACCTTTAAATAATTCACGCGATTAAGTCCCGAAATATACCTAATAATGTAAAGAAGCCAAGAACGGAAAGTAATTAGTTAATTAAAAATCGAAAATTCCGGCGTATGAAGATATAAGTAAAGATAGTGGACCAAATTAAAGCTTAAGAATGTCTTAACTAAAACTACAAACACTTTCCACAGACCCAACTACTTGAAGATACTTCCATTATGTTGCCATGGTAAGCTTACCGAGTTGATGTACTGCGTAGTAGAGTAGGCGGTTGTTTTAGTCTCTCCAGGCACTATGGTCTTTAAGGAAGGTTCAGACAAGGCAACAGCGCCGGGCCATCCTATTGCACCACCAGCGACGTACCCGGACAAGGCACAAAAAATGGATAGAAAAAATACCTGCAATTTAAATAAATTATGTTGAACTATTTGTGAACTAAATTTGATTTGTTTAACATTTGTTATTGCTCCGCATGTTTGAATAATTTTGTGTCTGAATTGTTGTAAGGGTGAAGGTACACATACTAGTAAAACAGAACAGAGCCCCTAGATAAGTGGCATAAACGCTAATCGAATAGAAACCCGCTTTTTTTATATAACATACGCAATTTTGTGTACGCAACGACGTCAGTCCGATATCTGTCTATTCGATTAGATGTTATGCCATTTGTCTAACGTGCATGCTAGTTGCCAGTAAATCGAATATAAAAATTCCAGTTAGCATATACACATGAAAATTAGGTAGGATGTGCAAGGAGCTGTAATGCAAGCCAACTTCAGGATTGTGTACTTTTGCCTTAGCAGAAAAATTACATGAATTTCCGTTTGCTTAAATTTCTTAAGTTTACGGGACTTATTCTAATTAATTTTTAGATAAGCACAAGAAGTCCGAACCCATAGGCGATTTTCAGGATCGAGTGGATTGAATTGATGATGCTGGCTGCTACCACCTCGTTTTTGATCAAAACTTTGTTTTCATTGAATTATAGTAGACTTCCAGGTCGAGTAATAATTGACAGATTGTGACTCGGTTAACATTTGTAAACAAAGGAAAGTAGATAAAACTGTATCAGTAGCCTAATGGTTCAGGCATCGGTGTTGCAATACTGAGGTCGTGGGTTCGAATCCTACGCATTATACTACTGACGTGAACCCACTCCTAACACAAGCCATTGAGCTTTGCTGGAGGGGTCAACAGGATTTCTAGTAATGTGGGACCCACAATCCGACATTGTTAGTTGACTTTTTATAAAAAAAAACTTTATTGCAATTTTATAAAAAGGCACAATTTTCAAATATTGTGCTCACTTCGACAATTAAATGTAGATGAATCTACACAACTCCAATTGCCAATTAGGCTACTAGTAAACAGTCAAATATATTCATAAATCCAGTTTAATTTAGTAAAATGACTCCAAATAGAGTACGATAGTATAGTGGGATAGAAAAGAGAGAAAACAGGGTACATTCCATTCTTTTATTTAGAGAGGTCTTTGTATTTTTAAAATTATTCAACTAGCAAAAATATGAATAAACAACAACACTAGAAGAATAAAACTGCTTCGCCAATAGGTACAGTAAATACTATGTTCACAACAACAGATTTTGTTAAATTAAACTTTTTCATCCAGAAGAAATTCTACCTTATTAGGATTCTTCTTTTCATTACATTATATCCGTTAGGGTACCACATATAGACCATAGAACCCATCCTACTAATATTATAAATCTGAAAGGCTACGAGGATGGATATTGTGGCTATTTCACCCAAAAACTCAGGCGCAGATCCAACCCATAAATAAAGTGAACCTAAACCCAAAAAAATATATTTTGATGAGTCCTTTACAGCTCGGAAACGTATTGCACCTTCTCGGTTGATGGTGGTGATACATGGTGCCTTTTAATTCTTAAAAAAAATACCTTGAAGATTTGGATATAACTCTCGTAGCTTGAGCCAATCAACTCATGTGGACACTACACTGCATCCACCTCTGCAAAAACTACTTAACGAATTTTGATAAAAATTTAAAGTAAATTTAGTTTATACATTATCATCACACTTAATATTATAAAAGCGAAAGTTTGTGAGTGTGTATGTTTGTTACTTCTTTACGTCTAAACGGCTGGAGCGATTTTAATAAAATTTGGTATGGAGTTAGCTGACACCCTGGATTAACTCATCACACTCACACTATATATCACACTAATATTATAAAGGCGAAAGTTTGTGAGTATGTGAGTGTGTATGTTTGTTACTTCTTCACGTCTAAACGGCTGGAGCGATTTTAATAAAATTTGGTATGGAGTTAGCTGACACCCTGGATTAACACATAGGCTAATAAACTGCGGGTAACACCGCGGGGCACAGCTAGTAATATTATAAAAGCGAAAGTTTGTGAGTGTGTATGATTATTACTTCTTCACGTCTAAACGGCTGGAGCGATTTTAATAAAATTTGGTATGGAGTTAGCTGACACCCTGGATTAACACATAGGCTAATAAACCGCGGGGCACAGCTAGTAGGCTATAAATACCAAACATAACGCAGGCGAATCCGCAGGAAAAAACTACTAGTAGCATAAAGTACACATCCTGAGTCGTCAACAGCTTTAAAGAAATATTATACAAGAATACACAAACAGGCTTTTGCCTACAATATCAAATCCACCATTCGAAGGAGCAAAACCACTTGATATTTAAATTCACTTATTTTTAATGCACGAACTGATTCACAGTCACTTGTCACTAAAGTTGTGTTAAATAAAAAAGGTGATCCAAGGTTGGAGCACGTACCTTCATATTCGTATCACTTGTGTTCTCTGTTATACGCATACTGATCTTCAGACGAGCCTTTTATACGCTAAAATAGTACCCCGCCTACTTACAAAGAAAGCCACGTTCAAGATAATGTCTAAAATATAAACTAGCTTATGCTTGGGGTTGCGTTTGCAGTTTGCAAATGAGTTCTATCACCATTGTTTTATTTATTAAGTATATAAAAAAACAATTGTTTTCTATAACGCTAAAAATCGAAAACGGCTTAATTTATTTGTTTTTTTTTGTTTCTTGTATTTTTTTCCTGTCATCTAGAAGTACCTAAATTACCTACCTTGTAATGTAGACGTAAAAAAATCCTTTTTTTTTATTAGGCTTAGTAGTTTTGGAAATTAAAAAGAATAGGGGAGATTTTTTTTCTACAAAATAATTTTAAAATTATTATAAGCAAATATAATACAATAAATCCCTTCATTTGATATTACGTGATATCTACAACTTGTTTTTTTTTAATCAATTTTCAAAAATAGCGTTCAAAATCTCATTTAATATATAGATGTGTATAATAATGAACCGCTTTCTCATAATGAATATCAAAGAAAAAGTGGTCAAGTAAGCACATCAACGACTGCAAATTTCGCTGACATACTCCTATGTTTTAGACTAAATCTCTGATGTTTTATGAGTAAGGATAACGTTTGATACACTAAAACCTTCCCAGAAAAATGTGCCGAACAGTCTAATAACGAAAGGCCCATTAAAATCAGATTATCCGTTTTCGAATTTTCGAAATTATGAATTACGAAATTCGAAAAATCGTTAACATACATACATGCTTACGGGTTAAACAGAGAACGATTTTTTTTTGAAGGCGGTTAAAAGTAGGACAAACCAAACGGAACAGTCAATTTCAGTTTCAGTAAGTAATTGAACATTTCGGATTTAACCTCTTTTTTTGTAACGGACACATTCAAACTCGAAACCAACATAAATCTTATGCAACTATGTTCGGTCTTTCTATAAAAGAGACAGATAAACAAACGAACATGCAAACGAACTATATTTAGGTAACTTACTTCGTTATGCGATAGTTTTTTACAAATTGAAATGTGATATGATAATAATCTAGAGTTTCCAGTGTTTCAAGTGTTTGTTATTTCGTAGTCTTCATAACAAAAATGTAAAGGAAGTAATTTTATCTTTTTAATAGATTTTTGGGATTTACCGTTTGGACCAACATGTTTTTTGGGTTAAATACCTTATGTTATTGCCCGATGTTTTGACCGTATCGTAATATCCGTGGTCACTGGTAGACTTTTGCATGCAATTAAATACATGTACGAGAACAAAATGTTGAATCTATGTCGCAGCCATATCTTATAACACGTCGTATTACAAGTTGGTTGGTGGGTTGGAAAACGTCGTCTTAATGTAATGCGGCTACCACATCTATACTATTTGCCACTAAGGCGTTTAACCATCAACCTCCTAACTTACGAGATTACGACTCCCTGAAAGCGTCATCACAATTGGACGGTAGAAAATTTTAGAATTTTATAAGCTACGGGTCTTAATCGCGTAAATATTGCCGTTGCAATACGGTCGAAACGTCGAGCAATAAACAAAGGTATTTAGCCTTAAAATAAAATATTTATGCGATTAAGACCCATAACTTATAAAATTCTATAATGTGTACAAATCGCGAAACTTTATGAACGTATATTAGAAAATTTACTAGCAAGATTTAAATTTCAGACAAACCTGAGGCACAGGGGAAATAAAAATAAAAGCAACATGATAAATACAATTTATTCCAATTTTCCTCAAAACATTTTCCACCCTGGAAGTTATCTTTAGCTGTAAAGGAACAGAGCTTCACGTCAACATTTTTACATACCATCACTGCTGATGGAACACTGTTTGGTTACAACTTCATGCTCTGAGAGGAAACTTACGAGATCACACATAAAAAAAAATCAATATAAAATTTATAATTTCAAGATACATAATCAAAATGGAGCGGTTTCAGAGTTGTACTTTTTTAAGCTTTACTTTTTCCCATTAATAAATAATTTCCAAAAAAGTTTTTCATTTTACTTCCAAAGTAATTGAATGCAGAACCTGTTGCAGAGAAGGGACCGCTACCTCCAATAACCTTAGATTTACCCACAAATGGATTAATGAACATCTGCATTATTATCCGTAAAAATCTTAACGGGGATAATTTTGAGTCATTGATAATAGCTGCTCTATCTGAAATAAAATAAAGAAATTATGACATGAGGTACAATGAAATAAAATAAAAATTGTTCAATATAATATGACGTGTCCGTTTAGTTGTCCATGTAATATCAAAAGAGCATTCGTCTTGTTGGTACACATAAAAAAAACAATTTATAAGTTTTTGTATGTATTGTATGTGTACTAGTCGTTGGCAACGGCTTTCCAGAATTTGGTAGGAAATTTGCTGGCAAGTAGGGAATTTCAGAAGGTCTACATACTCGTAGAATACCATGAGGTGGAAATATTACGTAGATGAAACAAACCATACGTTGCAACTGTTCATTTTGCTAAAGTAGATTATATTTATTTATATTATACTAGCTGACCCGCGCAAAAAAAAACTTCGTCTGCGTAAATTTTCCCTATTTTTTTTTTTTTCTTTTTTTACAACATTTTTCATTGCTGCTCCGCTTCTATTGGTCGTAGCGTGATATTATAACCTATAGCCTTCCTCGATAAATGGGCTATCCAACAATAAAATATTTTTTCAATGCAGCCCAGTAGTTCCTGAGATTATCGCATTCAAACAAACAAACAAACTCTTAGGGGTATGAAAAATAGATGTTGGCCGATTCTCATAGATACCGGATAAGCACAAAAAAAATCATCAAAATCGGTCAAGCCGTTTCGGAGGAGTATGGCAACGAAAACTGTGACACGAGAATTTTATATATTAGATGTATTGTATTATGCCTTAACAAAAAAAAAAAGTAGTAGTACCCAAAGAGCTTTCATAGACATAGAGTTATTATAGAAATGGTTGGGGAGATAGTCAACTGCGATTTACTATTACTCTCTCTTTCTATTCGTAACATATTTCGACTTGTTTATACACAATCAATCATGTATCTACTCTGCCGCCCAAAAATGAGTATATAAGTGACGTTTTGACGTTATAGTTGCCCGTTGATGAAATTAGTTTCATTAGTTTTCCACAACATAGCGAGGTTTGTTATTCTCCTACGGGCGGGCTATACTATGCGTATTTTACTAAGGCACACAAAACAGAACATAGTACCTACACAATGCACATTTTAAATTAAAAGTTACATGACTATGGCATAAGTATATTTGGGGCAAGAAACTAAGTATTTTTTCATAATACTATTTTGCTGCTAAAATGCATAGACGTGTCTAAAACAAGCGTTATAGGTATTTGAAAATCTTACCGGTTTCCAAAAATGTATCGTATCTCAAGGTGTCTAAAGGACTAACTTTTTCCGTTGTTACTTTGTATTCGCCTAAATAATAATGAGGCAGTTGTTCATCTTCATCCTAAAACAAAATATAACAGCTGCATTTTACAATGCTCAAGAGCTTTGAACATTGCGATAATGTGTTTAAGGTAAAGCGATGCTTTGCTTACCAATGGAAGTATTCTTGTATTATGTATTACTTGTATTTGACTACATATCTATTATACATGATATAGGTACTCCGAAATAACAAGATCTGTGATGACTGATTTAAGTCGACCTGTACCCTTTTTGTGATTTTTACATAGAAAATTGCAGATTTTTTTTTTCGATTTCCACACGGGACACCACTTTGTGTGATCCACAAATTGTTGTTCCGAGTCTGGATATACTTTGTATCCGTGACTTGAATGTTTGTAAAGTTCCCCGCGATACAGGGTAGGAGCCGTCTTTTAAAAAAAATGCTTAAATCATTAAAAAAAACTAAAATTACAACAAGCATCCTGAACTATATAACTTGATATGAGTTACCGCTTTGTGAAATGATGGTCAGTATCATTATCCTCCATCCATCCACATGTGAATTCTTGTAATTTGTATTTGAACGAAATCATGCGGGATGTGGATTCAGCAATCATAGTCGTCTAATATTAATTTCTGGGCGAATCAGAAATCGTCATGTGCTCAAAGATGACTAATATAGCAAATCTTTATGGAAAAAAATCGGCCACACTTCGGGCATTTAGACAAGACCATCATATTGTTTAAATATATTTTCTACCGACGTGAACCTGCTCCTAACACAAGCCGTTGAGCTTAGCTGGAGGTTCTAACATGATTACTAGTATCGTGGGACCACAATCCCACATTGCTAGTCTTTATATATATATTTCTTGTGTGCGTGTGTATGTCACTGAACTCCTCCTAGACTACTAGATACTAGATTTTTTTTTGTGTGAGTTCATGGGGATTCGAGGATGGTTTAGATTCACAATTGAACCCGATTTACAGAAAAAAAAGAAGTTCGCCGGGACAGCTGGTTATCTTTATAAACAATGAGCTGAAGCTGAGTGAATTCTGGCGTTAAGCTCAGCATCAACGTCACTTTATTTAGTTTCTAGCCATTTAGACTTCTTCATAAGCTTCAACAAGTCGTGACCGAGGCAGATTTGAAGCCTCTACAAATCGTATCTAATAAACCGATGGCCGTAAGCCCAGTCTTACTCACGTTACAGACAAGCTTATTATTTTGACAGTCTGCTATTAAAAACTGATCATTTGCGTACATGATCTCTGCTGTCATATCTTAGGAGACCTAAGTGCGGGGTATCTTTTCGTTTTGAAGCTTCTTTTCCTTCCTTGACCATCATAGCCCATAAAGCCTCCCGAGCCACACAGAAGCCTTTCTAGGTCAACCAAAGATATAAACATTGGTTTCTCTCGACTATTGGCCTTTAGTTGACGGACGGAGAAGCATCTTCACTATATTTTATCACCATCACCAACGTCTACCTGTCGAATAGGCCTTTCCTCATGTAAGTAGGTACGCCATGACACCCGGTCTTGACACTTAGTTTTACAATATTTAAAGGGAACTCAAAAATGACTATATTTCTAATTAAGTTTCTAAATCGTTAAGTACACATTTTTTATAGTTTCAAAATGTTGAACGTTAACATACCTCAAAATTTTGTACGATAACAGGTGAACAGTGAACGTTAGATA
Source organism: Herminia tarsipennalis (assembly GCA_945859575.2). NCBI lineage: Eukaryota > Metazoa > Arthropoda > Insecta > Lepidoptera > Erebidae > Herminia > Herminia tarsipennalis. Next base: position 11,158,942 of record OX243836.2, on the reverse strand, counting down.
CCACTAGAACAACAGCAATTTGAAGTAACGACATTTTAGCAATCTGAATCTATACCTTATGTGATACTGGACGACAATACAACGAACAACACGGTTATCTTGTTTCTAATGTTCCTCAGGCTAGAATCAAAGCACTTGCCCTTTGTGTTTTATTTTGTTGATTACTTCTTAGAAACAACAATAACATTAATTAAATCAATTATTGTTTAATCTGTAAACAATGCAACAATGAAATTGAATGATTGAATACTTAAACAAAAATGTTGGGGCGCTGGACTTCGGCACGATCGTTGTACCAAACATCACGCGTCGTGGCGTCTTCGTCGGGAAGGTAAATAAAAGATGTGAGACTTATATACTTACCCCATTATCATAGACAAGCCCAGGGAGAGGATTTGAGTGTTCAAACTCTCCCCACACCCCCGAAATTGCAAAAGTTATTTATACATATACATTTGACTGTAAATAACCAGTATATATGAATAACTATGAATACAATAAAGTTTTACAACTCAATTTACACCCGTTTCCTGTCGTCCGAATATTTTGTAAACTTTTCACACAATTCAAAAAAATAAGATAGAAAGATAGAAAAAAATTAAGTCCAGACCCAGGAGTCGAACCCGAGGCTTCCGTATGCCAAACCGGGGCCGGAATCGAACCACCTATCTGGACTATGTTACTAGACCTCAAATTTTTCTATCCTTTCATGTACGTGAGTTGGGCCCTGTTTTCACACAATATTTTAAAAACCTTACACTGTCACTAATATCTTTAGTTTTTGGTAAAATATACCACTAGACTGATTTACACAAATAAGACGTCGTTACATTCGCCTTGACCGTCCAAGTGTTGTGGAAAAAACAAATATGGCGGCTTTCAGATATCAGAACAAAGGTGTTAAAAAGAAGTTGTTTTGAATACTGCATTAAGGGTGTCACATTAAAGGGCTCATCGTAAAGATTTCAAAAGGTATAACAGTAGCTAACAGTTAGTAACCATTCTTTTTTCAATTTTCAATGCTTGGCAAAAGCTGCGTTAAAAGTTAATTCTTACATACTACAACCACTAAGGAGTAATAAATAAAAAATATAATACTAAAAATCGAAAAACCCGCGTGCTCAAAAAAGATGGAAACAAGATCCCTTACATATATAATATCATGCAGTCGGTGCCATTTCTAATTAATGTTTAAGGGCATAGAAATATTTTGCAGGCCAGAGGATGTCTGAGATAACTTTTTGAAAAAAAAACAGCGATCATTTGCTAACGACAAAGCTGATTTAGCTGTTATGAATATCCGCGACATCTGGTATTACTTGCTCTAGATTTCGTTGAATGATCTGAGGCAGGCTGGCATTTAACTACTGGCCTTTATCTAATCTCAATGACATTTAATTTGTTCAAAGACTTACTCTTACAATAACATGTGAAAGTAGGTATATTTTTGTTTAGTTTTTATTCAATTCACAAAATTAAATATACATGTGCTGACTATGACTGGTAGACTAGCTGACTTAACACATATATAAGTTTATTTTCTTTATACTTACAATATAATTGATCACGGAGACATCGCTAAGCTGCTATCAGTCGACCCGTGAACTGTGGTAAATAAAAGGTTCGTACTTTAAAACAAAGATATTTTTCGAAAAGCGCTAAGCTCAGACACCCCAACGAGCATTTTACTTCAAGAATGCTAATAATAAAAAACCGGGCAAGTGTATGTCGGGTCGCGCACAATGTAGGCTTCCATAGTCCAATCCGAATCATGCGACTGAAGAAGTAGGTTTTCTGTTGTTTTTGTTTCATACTTAACAACGTTATTCAATGGAATTTGTACGAAAATTGTTACTTTTCATTTGATCAGCTGCTACTCCAAAACTTCTAAATCCTACTTAGCTGTGATAGTTTTTCTTTTAATTTCACTATACATATACACAACTACCGTGATTTTTTTCACATACCCAAAATCAACCATTTAGCCGGCAGAGGGGGGGGGGACACTTGACTAACAAAAAAATGTACTTTAAAGCTTAATATTTTACGAACGGATCCCTACATCCAAAAATGGTTCTCACAACCCCTAAATGACCTATCTAATGATACCCCACACGATGGACCTACCATCCCCCGTCCTCGTCCTGGTGGGTACCCTCAAAAAAATAGTTTTCAAGATTTTATTCTTTCACTTGGTGAGCATAAGTAATATAAGATTACGGCATGGTAAGACAACGTATCAACGTTTAATCTAAATCCTTATCTACGACATCGCGACAGATGAGACAAGCAATATTCTATTTCTTTCTACAACGAGGACGAGGACAAGAAACTTTTAAGAAAATCTTCAATGTAGCTTCTCCAATTTTCATGGTTGTATCTCGAAATTTAGCGGCAGCTATTAAAACTTTTTTCAAAAACAGCTTTGACCAAAATTTATACACTGGCTGGCAAAAAATAAAGATAAATACGTACAACAGGTTATTAATAGCAACTGTCAAAAATTCACAATTTGACTAAAAAACTTTAAAAGATTATATAAATCTGAAATGAAATGCAATTATTACAACAAAAATAACGGTGTTACTAGCTTATCCAAACTATACTGTAATGAACGAGAACTGTCAGGTAAAAATTAAACTATTTGCTTATAAGACCAATGTGTTTCCAAAATATAAACGTATATAGGGCCCACCTCTCAATAACGGTTTCAAAAGGCCCAGTCTTTAACTACATCAAGTGAGGATTGTTCGTCCGTTTCAACCGAAAGACGTCCACTGCTGTACATAAGCTTCTCCCAAAGATCGTTCGATCGACACGTGTCCAGCAGTTTTACCCGACCTTCACCAGGTCATCGGTCCATCTCATGGGAGTCCTACCTGTGTTGCTTCTTCCAGTTCGTGGTCGCCAGTCGCTTTGGCAACATCAGCCATCGGTTCTCCGAGCAATGTACCCCGCCCACTGTCTGGCAATTTTGTGGCTTTATTGGTGACCGGTGTGTATTTTAGGATGTTCTTAACCTCCAAACTTTTGATTTCAGGACATACCGGTTTCATCAAGGATTCCTTCACCGTTTTTAAGCAGCGGTGATGAAGGAAGTCACACAGTACGCGCTTGCAAAGTTCCAGAACAGCGACCACGTAAGTGTGAACTATAATAATGTACCACCACCGTTGTTGACTGGCAATAGATTAGTGAACCCACCTAAGCTGGCTAGCTTAAGTCTAAACCAGAGTGTGTGGGTTCGGTTCCCATTAAGGATAAATGCTGATAAGCAGGACTGTTTATTTTGTGTCTTAGTATAATTATTTTACTAGAACTATCTATACTAATATTATAAAGCTGAAGAGTTTGTTTGTTGGTTTGTTTGAACGTGGTAATCTCATGAACTAACGTCCGAATTGAACAAATATTTTTCTGTTGGGTAGTTTATTTATCGAGAAAGGCTATAAAACATCACGCTACGACCAATAGGACCGGAGTAGTAATGAAAAATTTTGCAAAAACGGGGTTAATGTACGCATACGAAGTTGCGCGGGACAGCTAGTTATAAATAAAATGTTTATCAGTTGCCTGGATGCCATAGGTTCTGCCTTGTTTGGGATCAGAAGACCATGTGTAAGGTGTCCCAGGATTAAGTATATTCTTATCTTTATTTTTTCAGCTAATGAGGCTTCTGCACAAACTCAAGATGTTGTCAAAACTAAAAGGAAATGTAAGAATCTACTATTTTAGAAGCAATATACTGCTAATCTATACTAATATTATAAAGCTGAAGAGTTTTTTTGTTTGTTTGAACGCAATAATCTCAGAAACTACTTGTCCGAATTGAAACATTCTTTTGGATTCTGTTAGATAGCCCATTTATCTAGAAAGGCTGTATAACATCACGCTACGACTAATAGGAGGGAAGCAGCAATGAAAAATGCTGCATAAACGGGACAAAGTTGCGCGGGTCAGTATATAGTTTTAAACAATAGTCATCCAAGAAAGTGTTCTTACCCTTCCAGTGTAACTAAACTATCACTAAAGTTGAGATTAGTATCTAAGGGAATATAATGTCCGGTCACCGGGTACCCGGCGCTTAGTGTATGGTTATGTACGGTAGCTTTCCGGCGTCCGTCCGTTCCGGCTAGGAAGTCGGCGACTGGGTACCCGGCACCGGATTTAAACCAGAACATGTGAAAAGGATCTAAGAGAAAATCAACCTTGCTCTTTTACTTCAACTGTGATAATTAAGATAGACCACATTTTTGGAGTACCTACTGTATATTTTTATAAATTCATAAAGTATTCTACTACATGTAACACAAAAAAGTAACAAAGTATAAGTACGTTGTTTTATGTAACTAAGTGATAAGCGTCTTAATCAATACCAGTTCTGTTCTATGCTTAATTGTTATACGTTACAACTTTTGCGTTGTTTGATAACAAATATGTACTTATATATTATTTTAATAATTTTCAAAAAACAGTTAGGTACCTCTTATACCGCCACGGAGGTGAGCGTGCATAAGTGTTAAAGAAAAATTGAACAAATTATCACCATTAAATTTCATTACATGGTCATACTGTCAACGGGAATTTTGGTCTCATATTCTTTATTAGAACACCCGTGCCAAGCGGGACGGGCTTTTTATAAAAGAGGCAGGTTTAAAAGAACAATATTGCAAAGGAAATATATTTCCCGTTCGGCACCGCGCACCCCTACGTTTTTCATAGAGTCGGGATCAGTCGACCGGCGACCGCCGCGACGCGCAGTCCTCGCGACCCGACGCTCGACAACATACACTGTTTATTTACAATTAGACGGTCACATTTTACAACAGAAGGGACAACACGCATTCACGTACGTTTGTACTATTACATTATTAGCATTCAATCATCTTCCATCACACTATTAAAGCTTCACACGATTTTAAAGTGTCAACACAAACACATTGTTGTGTTCCCTCATTCACGGGAATGCCGATTTTCTGTTTGCTCTTAGTAATCTTCGAACAATAGTTTTGTTTTCACAAATATTGACCCGTAGCAACTGCTTAAATGTTTGCATATGTATTCAATGTTCATCATTATTCTTACTTCTTGAACATTAAACATTTTTGAACTTTAATGTTAGAGAGTAGTGCGGAATTATGTTAAAGAGATAGGCAATTGGCGAAACGAATATCGACCACAAACTATTCTAGCTAATGTTTCTTTTGTTTCTATATTAATAGGTACCTCCGGTATTGAATATCACTTTTCAAGATTAAGTACACATCACAAAGATATATAAATCCTTGAAAACAAAAGCTAGTGATTAAATGTGTACATGCAAAAATACTCCATGCTACATGTGCCAAAGACTACATGTGATTTTTATTATTGTGTCCATTCGAAAAGTCTTGCAATCCAGTACACTCATTAATTCGTTCTAATAAATTAGTTTTAGTTCAATGATGTTTGTAAAATCTTTTATAAATTAATTATTCAAGGTTGAATATTTATATTGGTTACATATTTAGTTTATACAGGATAAATTTGAATTTAGTTGACAGGATAAACTTGCGCGTAGTCATGATTATAAAAAAAAATATTCGACGAATTTCAAAGTCATCCATCATCATCATGTATTTTTACAGGCCATACAGCATCTATATATAAGTCAAATTTGTTCATAATTTTTGGGTGATAAAAAAAGAAAAGAATTACAATAATAACGTTAATGTAATAGTAAGTGTAGGATCAAAAATAATTGAAACAAAGTACCTAGCTAAAATTTTTACCGCAGAATCGTTATTAACACAGATATCTTGTAATCACATAGAGGCATCTCGGCATATTTTCATATTTTGACAGATTATGCTAATGCACAATTGACTAGAATGTCAATTTTGGCAAATGCACAAGTTGTAAAACGTTGATGATATTCTCCACGTTTATCTACTTTTTTTGCGACTGCTGCTAGCCACCCACGTGGCTTTATTTTTCAGTTTTCCATTTCGTGGTACTAACGACTTTGCTTGTTTTCTTAAATAATATAATTACGCGTGTAATTAACTGTCCAGGTTGTCGATGAAATCTCCTATGTACAAACGTAATATTAACACATTTTAGTTACCACAATTCTTTTCAGTCATCAGTAAAATTTCATCTGTACTAACACTTATATACTAATTATTCATACTAAGTATGTTTGTAACGAATAAACTCAAAACTACTGGACGGATTTAAAAAAATCTTTTACATAATGAAAGCTAGATTATCGAGGAGTAACATGGCTATATTTTATTACCCGTGCGAAACTGGGGCGGGCTGCTAGTCAACAATAAAACTGATATCAGATGTGTCAATCTTCTGACCGTTCATTCGGTTTGGATGTTCAATTTTATTTCATTTAATAATGTTTGGAGGCCACGAACTACATTAACTTCTTAGAAAAATAAACGTTAATTCAAGAGAATCCATTAAAAGTCAAAGTACATTTCGGCCAGTCAATATCAACACCAGATCCAGTCCCCCCCCCCCCCCAATCTGAATAATTCGAATTAAGACGGGTGTTTTCTGTTGTTTATCTATTGTTTCATACTAAGTATTTACTAACAACGTTATATTTTTCAATGGAATCTCTACGAAAATTGTGTTATTTCTCAGTTGGTCTGCTGTTACTCGTTAAGTTGTAAACCCTACTTAGCTGTAATAATTTTCCTTTTCATTTCACTTTAAATACTACTACCGTGATGTTTTTCACATACCCAACATCAAACATTTAGCTGGGGGGGGGACACTTGACTAACAAAAATTGGCACTTTAAAGCTTAGTATTTTACAAACGGATTCCTAAATTTACCTAATGTAAGGTCTTTACAACCCCTAAATGTTTTCATCATACCCCATATCGAATAAAAATCACATACTTTATGCATCATTACTTTACATTACATATGGGAGGTAACCCTAAAAAAAATATTTTGATTTTTTTAGGGTTACCTCCTTTTGGCTACGGAAGCCTAAAAGGCAAACATCGCAAACGCGCAAGTGACTACGATGTTTTTATATATTGTTAAGTCCAGTGAGAGTAGTTAACACCCAGGTTTGCAACCCCAAAAATCCTATGGCACTTGTTAAAAAACTACCCTAAACAAGCGTTTTTCAATCATCTTTGTCCTATACTTTAATAATTATAACTAAATGTGCTACAATTTAAGCGTAACTTGGATACACTATGTCCATTGGTTGCAAAGATACAGCAAGTCAAAAATGGTCATTTTTTACAATGAGTAAAAATGTTGTGGTAGTGTAATTTTCCAAGACACGTACCGGCTGAAATAATGCTCCTAGGTAAAAGTCAGTAATGATCAAACTCAACCTTGTTCACCCCCCCCCCCCCCCCCCAACTGCAGAGGCTGCAAAATATAATTCTTGGAGGACCTACCAACCTAATATCTATACTAATATTATAAAGCTGAAGACTTTGCTTGTTTGAACACGGTAATCTCAGGAACTACTGATCCGAATTGAAAAATTATTTTACTGTTGGATATAACATCACGCTACGACCAATAGGAGCGGAGCAGCAATAAGAAATGTTGCAAAAACGGGGAAACGCAGTCAAAGTGCGGGACAGTTAGTATAATATAAAATAGTAGACCCAGTAAGAACTGGCTCTTCTCTGCTTTGCAATAAAATGTGCAATGTAAAATAATGAACGAGGCGACCTTTTGGTTAACTTTAACCTGTTGGTTAACGTTAACCTTGCTTTTGGTTAACTTTGTGTGGTGACGCATAACTTCGAGTAAAGGAGCTCGAATGGTAGACAGAATTAAATAAAAAGTAAATCGTCTGATCAGCACAGCATCAACAAAAAGAAAATTATAAATTTAACATTAATTTTTTCAACTTTTGTTGAAATGTGAATTATTTTTACGGTTAAAATTACGTTTCGTTGTGATGTATAACATTTGGCGTGATAACAAAAATACACAAAGATGTATCTTCTAGTGCGGAATGATATAATACAATCATAAGAGCGATATATTCGATAGTTTGAAAGAATATTGTGTACTTCAAGTGGCAACTTGTGGTCTTACATTGAAGATTATTTCCGAATTAAATTGTTATGGTAAAAACATATTTAATTTATTAAAAATATGGTAATAACAATTAAAAAGGTGATTAATAGGCTAATATAAATAGCGACCTTCGAGTCAAAACCATTTTTTCGTATATACAGACAATATAAATCGTTTTCTGCTGGCTTTGGAAAAACCGCATACACAGAAGTCACCTTTCTGTTCCTGTCTGATGATGTAACGTCAGAATAGATTTTAATACGATTTTTACGAAATTATGGGTCTTGAAAAGAACGTGGATAGAAACTGGTAAAAGAAAATTTATATGCAAAACTTTTTGACCCCCTTTCCTACATAACATCACATAGTTTTTTTGTTATAAAATGTTTAGTAGAGGCGACTAATTTCAATGGATTCGCCAGTGTGAAAAGTTACGAGTCGCTTTTTGGTTCAAAAAATACGCGTGATTTCTTACTACACCCCCCTGGTAATATTTCACCTCACATGATTGATGGACCCCTAAGTATGGTTATTAGCTTTTGGTATTTTTTTTAGCGGCGTACCGCATGGCAGACGAAGGCGCAACAGACTGCTTGTTCGAGCGACTCCGGCTGCATCAGCAGCGCGCGCCCGACTCCATCGAGGTGGCGCGTGCTATCACCGCACGGCTGAACGCGCGGCTCACATCACACGGTAACACCACAAAATATATGATATAAATATACTTTAGTAGACGGTCTAACAGCGTATTAACTAGCTAATGTTTAGTCATTGTTTTTCGTTCCATTTTCAAAATAGAATAGAAAACAAAAAATTACCTAGTTAAAATGTTGTTAGAATGTCTATTATGAACTAGCTGCCCGCCCCGGGTTTCCCCTGGCCTTGCCCGGCTTCGCACGGGTGTAATTTCTACGTACCTACGATTGAAAAAAAAAAGATTTTATATAAACTCTGCCCTGACAATAACGAACACAATAACTTAAAAAAACTTTTCTTACAAAAAAACCTTCTAACCGACTTCAATCACGGTTGATTTGCTGACATTTATTAAGTTATTTTGTTGCTATGTCCGAAACTCATTATCAGATCTTTACGAAACTTTTAGGAGGAGAACTTTTAGGAGAGGTTTATTCCGAAATGGTCCCATTTCGGAAAAAACCTCTGTCGGACAAAAAAAATGCAAATCTGTCCTCATTTTTCAAGTTGGTTAACAAAAAAAATAATAATCCAATTTGGTGCAGTCATACTGAAATTATGCGCGTACATTATTCATATAGATAAGAGCGCAGAAGATAATCTTCACACACCGCACGCGATCAACACAAAGATAAGAATTTTGGGAAGCCTTCCAAACAAATCGATCTGAAGTGGTCTGTAATTCCGTGTCCCCGAATGTGTGCGTTGGTAGAGCGAAGTAGGTAGGTACGTCTGAATGTTACCTTTTATACTCTCGCGGACTTGTATAATAACCCTCTGATTCATAACAAATTAGGAGACTTTTCAACAGTATTTCAACTAGCGAATGTTTTGTCTTATTCTATTTTGAAAATGGAATGAAATACAAAATATTCGCTTGTTAAAATGCTGTTAAAACGTCTTCCATATTATTATGACTAAGAGGGTTAAATTGTAAAGTACACGCGTAGGTACACCGGGATTATTCCCTAATACGGGACTAACTACATAGGTGTCAAAGACTGCATTTTGCACTTAGCTGATCCTGTTACTTAAAGCAATTCTCTCTAAGCGGTAATTGTGTATAACACACAATTACCGCTAATTTCAGACTCCACATCTCCACAATCCTTTACGCTTAATCGCTTTAGTTTATCTATTTATCTTTGTACTTTGTAAAAAAGATTTTCATTATCATTTAGAATTTGTTTTTCTTGCGAACATCTGTCCATTCGTTTAGGAACTACGATGGCACGCACATATACACACACATATACTTGTACACAAACAAATACAGAGACACGTTAAACTTATAACAACTCCTTTTTGTCGAGGGCAAAAAAGGAAAGAAAGCGTAGAAGACATAGGCAGACATATTTTTGGCAACCTTATCGAAAAAGTACTAACATACCTACTTGTTCTACAACTAATAACATTTTGGCACTGTTGTTGAGTGCATTTTAGGACAACAAAAAATGTTACCTACCCACATTAATCAATCGATTTGATAAAATGCCTTTGTAACGTCAGTGTGCAATAAAATGCGATGTTAATATATTATATATTATATTTATTTTACGTAAAAACTGTTTATTTTGAGATAGAAAGAATTGGCGTAAATGGAAGATTAAAACCGGCGCAATAATTTTATGAAGACAAGCAGTATCGGACCAAATATTCGAAGACATTTGAGATCCAATCTTCACTCAGCATGAACTACACTGGGTTATTGCCGATTTAAAAAAAATACTATTCATTTATTTTATACTAGCGGACGCCTCGCGGTTTCACCCGCGTAGTTCCCGTTCCCGTGGGAATACAGGGATAAAAAATAACCTATGTCACCCGGGGCTAGTGTAGTTTTACAACGATGAAAGAATTTTTCAAATCCGTCCAGTAGTTTCGGAGCCTATTCAATACAAACAAACAATCAAATCTTTCCTGTTTATAATATTAGTATAGGTTACTTTTTTCTGCGGCTTGGCCCGCGTTATGCTTGTTGTATATTTATAGCCTATGAGTAAACTACATTGCTATAAAGTATAACCAAAATTCGATCAATACTTTTGCATGAAAGAGTACCTAACAAAAATCCATCCATCCATTCTTACAAACCTTCGATTTTTTAAATATTAGTAGGATTAATCAAGCAACTATATCAAATCAATCACATAGAAAACTCCCTAAAAGAAGTCGCTAAAGTAAACAAATAGTGAATTCGTATTCACAGTTTCACAGTCTACCATTGAGTTCAATCGTGCGTCGCGCGTCGTTTCGACTAACAGTCTCTTGTAACGAAATTACCTATTGTAATAAAAATACCACCCCTTGTATCGTGGCAACAAAACATTACCCTTGTCTATCGTTTTGGTCGTAACTTCATACCGATGTGAAGATAAGTATGAATTGATTTTGATGTTTATTTGTTTTGAAGACGCACAGCGTTTTTTTTTAAACGATCTGGGGTTGTTATACGTGTTAAACGAATTGATAAATGATGATGAAGTCGGTCACAGTAAATTACAACAATAAATGAAACCCTTATAAATAACAATATTTTAACTAGCGGAGATTAAGTTCATCTCTGGTAAAAGAATATGTTTTAGAGTTTTGAAGAATTTACATTCAATTGTTATTTATTGTTTAGAAATAGAATAGAAAAAGACAAACATTTATTGAAGTATTATGAATTCAAAAACATAATTACTCACCTTCTAGGAAAAGTTCTGTTTGTACAGTACAACTTGTGCTTAGTGCAAGTTTGTTATACGTTAACGCGAGCGACACGTTTAAGAAGTTTGGCGTTCTGATTGGCCCGCTTCAAGCTTTTAACGGATTAAAGAGCCAAAGGCGATTAACGTTACGATGGCGTTAACGTAAAAATAACTCGCCCTTTAGGCACAGAAGGAAATTTTATAAAATGCGGTCGAGTAATACACTCAGACATCGACCCGGGCGAGACAGGATCTCGGCGCACCTCGGACCACTAGTTGGGACCCACTGCTCTATATTCTCGGTATTTTGTTGAATTACTTACGTTACAGGGAAGAATCGACCATCCTAAAATTTCCTTATTATGTATTGAAATTTTCACTATATTCTTACGACACACTATATTCACACGTACAACAGTTTCGAATTTCACATTATATTATATACGACTTAAGTATTACCTACCTATTCAACGTATTTGATATTCAATTTTGAGTTTTACATAAATATGTATGAAATTATTCGGTGTCTTGGTACCTGCGCTTGGCTTTAAATGGCGTTCCTTATCTGATACAATAGATTCAGAAACTAACAGGCCGTTTATTAGTATGTAAAAACCCATTCCACTACTTGGTACTTACTATAAATTATAGTTTTAGTGTTCCCGATTAGAATTTTCAAGGTATAAATGCACTTTATGAAACTTTCCTATTGAGAAGACTGTAAGTCCTGAAACTATTGACGACCAATGAAAATTGCCTTACCAAGAGCAGAACATCTAGAGCTATGAAATCTTTGTTTAATATTCTGTATCTACAAAATAAAGAACTCCGTCTAAAATAAGTCACTCCTAATTAGATAGGATTTATAAAAATAAGTTCTTAATTGTACCCACACCTAATGTTTTATTAAAAGTTGGTGGCAGAGAACGTTTTCTCATTTAGTTGCAAACACTGCTCTTATACTTCGAAACTATTTCTAAATTCGCGTCGCTTCCTTATCTGAATATGTGTGCGAAGAAACCAAGCTACGTGCAAGGATAAACTGAGCCCACGTATGCAACGCATTATGACATCAAAAAGTCTCTTGATTTTGTATGAAAACAGTTGAATCAGAAACAATCATACGCAACGCTATCAGATGCATTCCCCGCAATGTTAAAATGCATATTGGCGTGGAAAGGTGGATGGGATATCATACATTTTGAAAAGCAAATTTATCCCACGGGAACATTTTTCCGGGAAAAAAAGTAGCCTATGTGCTATTCTAGACTATAGATCTCTCTCTAATCCATTTTTTTTTAAATCGTCCAGATCCGTTTACTCGTTGCGGCGCGGCTTGATCGAATAACAAACATCCATCCACACACCCATACGTCCAAACTTTTGGATTTATAATATTAGTAGTATAGATATACAACAACGAATCTGTCAATCAATATAATATAAAATATGGGAATACCTTATTTCTCAATTATCTTTGGGAAATATCGACAAGTTAATTCATGAGTTTGTTGTAACATAAAATCGATATTCCTTGTGATATGATAGATAAGGGTGTATTACGTTATCTATGCATGTGCTATGTATGATAAACTGATAACACACAGCATTTTCATGAGTCAACTTCCGATGTCGGGAACTTCAAAATATCAACTGTATCCGTGGAAAAACCAAAAACACACTGAGATATATAAACTAATCTTCTTAGATCTGCGGACTTCATGTCTTGTTGACAATGTGAGTTAACGATTTTTGGATATTCCTTTTTCATTTTCAAAGAAGCAATGCCCTTTGCAAAAAAGTTTATGGCATCAAAATGAGTTAGAACGAAAGTGAGGTAGGTTACAGTCTTAAATGTAGAAGTACCTATCTACACTAATATTATAAAGAGGAAAGATTTGTATTTTTGTATGTAACGAATAAACTCGAAAAGTACTAGACTGATTTTAATAATTCTTTTTTTGTTGGATAGCCCATTTATCGAGGAAGGCTATAGGCTATATTACATTGCGCTACGACTAATAGGAGCGGAGCAGCGACGAGAAATGTTGCAAAAACGGAGAAAATTTACGCATACGAAGTTGCGCGGGACAGCTAGTCTTCGATAAATTACGCCATTTCATTACCCAGTTGGATTTATATACGACAAAAAACACTTTAGACGACGAAAAAATTTGCCCTATAAATCCTAATTGATAGTCAAAGCTTTCGGTTTTCTGGAAGGATGGGAAAAGATAAACCATTGACTTAATTCTGTCAGGTAGGTTAGGCGACAGGACGTTGCACCCAAAAATCGGGAAACTGACATCTTCAATCCGATAAATATAATCTAACATCTATCACAATACCCTAATCGATAAAGTCTATTAAACTAATACAACTATCTAGACTAAACTCATATGATATGCATTACCTCGTGAGACTATAAGAGCTCATTCAGTTAAAAGTTATTTGTACACATAGTACCTATGTTTGTTTGTCCACAATATAGTTATATGAATGTAGACTGCATTTTGGCAATCTGCCAAACAATGGATTTTGACGGCATCCTCACTAATACCCCGGGCGAACGCAAAAGTGATAATTGAAGATCGCTGGGTAATGGAACAACAAAAAAACTGAAAGATTTACTCATTAGTACGTCAAAAAGACAAGACATTTTCAGTGAACAAAACATATGACAATAGATTAATTGTACTCAAGTGAATACTAAGGTAAAATAGCATTGTAGTTTTGATTTTAGACAAATTGTTAGTATAGTTTCGTGGCACTTCAGTAAATTATCATACTATGTGATTACTAAATAAATACATTCCAAATTTCAAGAAACTACTTAAGGAAATAACTAGGCTAATTACTTTTACGCGTGTAAAGCGACTATGTATTGCTATTGTTTTAATTTTAGTAACCTAAAGTACATCATAAACAATAAATTTTGCTGTAGCATTTCCGCTGATTACCAGACCAGTTCAATAAGTTACGTATTCTTACAACAATGTCAAAAAAGGGTAACTCAATAATGAAAAATATCTTCCGGCAGAACTCAGGGCCCAAAGACCATGCCAGCCTCAACTATAAAAGTTTAGTTAAATCTGGACCTCAGGAATGAAATAAAACCCATATCAAATCAGTGGCGGATCTAGAAGGGTTGGAAGGTTTTAAGGGCTCAAGTCTATTTCAAACGTTTCTGAACTTCTTTTCCTTAATAAAATTTACCCTCAGCGAGGCCAAATGATCTATGACTATCCCATTTCTAACACCAACTACATTCTATTCCACAAATTCATTACCAAAGTTAAAGTAACAACATTTCAATGGATTTGTGCGTGATAAGGATGAGTTAATAGCTATCAGTTTATCAAAGACACACTTAGAACTTTGTTCCCTGTTCCTAATATTCAGTCAATAGCTCTATTCAAACTTCTTTATGTGTTAAATGTTACGTTTTGGTTTAATTTCCTTTTAAAACTACTTAATGGATACAAACAAACTTGTGACTGGTACGGCCTCGATCAGATTAGCAATTTTCTTATACCCTGCAGTTGATGAGTTACGCATTGTGTCGGAAAACTTCCTTTATCAGACCATAAAGCATTGTAAAAGTAAAAGTAGTCATTGTAAAAGTAGATTTACCAACTGATAAAACAAACGTAACTTTAGTAGATTAATCATTGTAATAGTTAAAAGTAAGTTTTGGGGTTCTACTATTTTAGTTATTAACTAAATTCGACTACTTATTCTATACAGCCACTCCAACAAATTCATCTGAGGGTGGATACACGGTAACGATATCCGAGAATTCACCCTGAGCCTGGATGGGTCATTTATCCAGCTAGGCTCAAAGTGGATTTATGATAACCTTTCGCGATTTGTACACATTATGGAAAAATATAGGTCTTAATCGATAAAATTACAGGTCTTAATCGCGTGAACAATTTAAGGTAAAATACCTTGTTTATTGCCCGACTTATGAGAGTGGATTCTCGAACATACATTTTGTGAGACCTTATCCACCCGTCTAATTTTTTGGGTTGAATAAATGGAACAACTGAATTCGGCATCTCATCATTTGAGGTGGTTATTCTGTAATCTTTTTTTTTTAATAAAGGTAACTAGTAATGTGGGATTGTGGTTCCACATTACTAGCAATCTTGTTAAGCTCTCCAGCTAAGCTCTATGGCTTGTGTTAGGAGTGGGTTCACGTCGGTAGTATAATGGCCAGGATTCAAACCCACGACCTGACGATTGCGAAACCGATGCCTTAGCCATTAGGCAATAAAATCTATAAAAGTTGATGCCAGTTCTTCATACCGGCTAGAAGACCACTACAACTTATTTGAATTCATTGATCAACCACTTCTTCCATGAGAATAATAAAAAAAAATATTCGTATCTCTCTAAAACCTTGTGCCTAATTATTTTTAGATCCCTAATTCATAAGAGCAATTTCTTATGATTCTTTTGATATAGAGTGTTCCAGTATCTTCCGTAAGAAATAAATACTAAACACATCCGCCCGATGTCCAGTGCCAATTAATTACGCAATGCTTTTGACAGAACACTTTATAAAAAATACAAAATTGTGATAAATCTGTCTCTATCGTAAATAAAATTGTATTCAAACTACATAGGAATAAAATCTTGACAGTAATCCAAATATTATATATTTTAAAACATTAAAAAGATTTTTATGAAATGTTTACAAAGACGATGTGCGTATCACACATTAATTATATCAATATTTAGGTACTTACTAGTAATGAATGAGAGCGGTATTAGATATAGAATTATTTTTTTTGGCCTACGAAACCTCCAACAACCAACCAACTGGAAACTCGTTCGATTATATTTCAAGGCAACGGACTAGAGTCGTCCACTTGAATCCTGATGTTTGGATGCGTAAAAAAACGTATTTTTTTTTACAAAAATGAATCGCGTTCAAGGAAAAAAAAATCGCGCACATCACCGAATGCAAATTTCGCTGACTCAATCTTATGTTTTAGTCTATAGCTCTGGTAAAACCTAAAGTACATAATAGTAAAATATAATATACATACTTATATTATACTAAAATATAATATAATATTATACTAAAACCCTCCCAGATATCTAGTCGGATAGCGAAAATCCCATTTAAATCGGATCACGAACTTTCGAGAAAATCGCAAACATACGGGTCAAACAGAGAACAACCTTTTTTGAAGGCGGTTAAAACGTGACCTAGGTACCTAAAACAGTCTTAAAAAAGTTTACTTCAAATTACACAAACTTCGGTTAATACAAACACTCTACCTACTCATAAAAACATCGTTCACCTTTATTACTTACATCTTTCGATTTTATGGACTGAAGGCAAATGGAACACGTTGCGTGTGAACCTAACCTAACATGACTTATTTAGAAAACTTACGTATGTACTATACATATACATACCGATTGCGTGTACAAAATGTGCTTTGCTACGCAAGGGCATCGACTCATACAGCCACTCTTTCACAAAATTTAGCTGCATTACGTGTATACCAACTCTCGTTATTTATATTTTTTTCTCGCCAAGTAGGCCAATATTTATTTTTCAGTCACATATTCCGATCGTAATTTGAAAAGAATGCAGTCTGAATTTTACTTGGCTGGGAATAAAAATTAACATTCATTTATTATCGAAATGTTTGCAACATCAGTGAAAAAGCCACGCCTCTACTTTTCATTCATTTTTCATTTGTTCCGTGATGATCAAATATTCGCAACAGTATGCTGCTATCAGTTTCTTAATAACTATTTTAGAGTCACATTTCCGTGCCTCCTGTAACAAATGGATCCTATGTTGTAACCAAAAGTCGTTTATAACTTTATCAGTATCCCACAACGTATGCACTTGTGTTATACTATCACACTTTCAGTTTATGTCTAGATGCGTTATCAATTAAAGAAATATTATTTAATACACATAAAAAAATGAGGCTTAAAGTTTAAAGCTTTAAACAACTGTCTTAAAAATGATTACTCGTTAGAAAACTTCGCGAGCTCCTAAAGCACTGTTTTTTGCTAGTATAAATAAAAACTAAAATAAGTATTTCTTTTCCAAAGTTTCGGTTATGTACTATAATTGGTGTTACGCGAAGTTATTTATTGTGTTTTCAAACCTATAAAACTGGAGCCTCGCTAGTAATATAAATCAGCGAGTAAGGTGTTATCACTGCAGCAGAATCGCGTGCGGATCGGTTATAAAATAAGGGTTTGGTGCAGTGGGCCCTCCGCCAAGACGCCCGCCCGACCCGTGCCTACACCAATAGTAACGATTAATTTATACAGCTATATTCGAAACTTATCAGCCATTGTCAATTACAACTGGTACAAACAGTACCAGGGAGAAGTTGCCACACTTCGTACCATTTACCGAAGGTCTTTATACCGAGGGGCGAATATTAAGTGTCAGTTCAAAGGCATTAGATTGCTTTTGTGGTAAACATGGGTTTTGAAATGTATTTTCAACCGACTTCAAAAAGGAGGAGGTTCTTAATTCGACTGTTTTTTTAATTTTTGTTTACTATGAAAAAAATATATTTGTTATGTCTGAATAGATAGAAAGAAATCGAGGGAACAGTCAAAATATTGAAAGATGCTTTTTAAGAGTAAACGCACGTGAAAACATGGATTTTACATTTTTACTACAATTATATAGAATAACACGTATTTTAGCGTTTTGGCAAAAAGGGGTGAAATACTAGCTGAAATTTCAATATAAGTTGTTAGTATTTTGAGTTTTAAATTTAAATTTTCTGTACTTGTACGTTTTTAAAAACAATAGATTTTTTCAAACAATCATAATTTTATATTTTTTTTAGTATGTATTAGTTTGACATTTTCAAATAATCATTAAACTGATTTTACGAAATAATGATATTTGAGTTTGAGTTGATAGATATTTATATAAGGTACAATTAATTTATTTCCGATAAAATGTACTTTTCGCTTACTAACAAAATCAGCAGCAAAATCTAGTAATAAATAAAATTGAAAGAGTAACAATTAAAGCGATATTCGCGCAGGCCGGTCTATTTTCGTAATGGAGTAAATCAAGTTTCGCCTTGACATTGGTCTGACGTTCGGCACTCCCAACACTCTATATACATTGTACCTACCTCTAAATAATAATATGTGTAGGTCTCTTAAAATGGGTTCAAGTCCATTTTTGTCAAAAAAAAGTTCTCTCTTAGTTTTTTAAACCATATTTAGGTTGACTTTAAAATTGAGCAATACTATGTAAATTTTAAGCTGACTGAACGTTAAATGCGCCTCCTATAAAGTACATTTTTGGAGTTATTGTCCTTTAGTTCATCAGCAAATATATTGTGACACTACACTGTCACAATATATCTGATAATGAACAATGAACTTGGTGACTGAGTCCTTAATGGTCTTTTAAGTACCTACCGTCTAGCATAAAATGCAGACATATTCCACCCTAGATATAATACAATGACCTTGAACAGGGGAACGAGTCAATATTCAGGTACGAGTTGACACTTGAAATTCAATCTCATTTATTTGCACTATACATGTTTGTCTATTGTAGCATCTTACCCCTCATTAATATAATAAAGTAGCGAATGTTTAGTCTTATTATATTCTATTTTGAAAATAGAATTAAAGGCAACTATATCTAAACCATTTGCTAGTTAAAATGCTGTTATTATCGTATTTTTTATTAATTTCTGTTTTTTATTCTATCTCTCTATCTATAAATCTAATAAAAATGTCTAGCTTCGAACACGCTAATCCTGTAAATAACTCGGAAGAGCGAAGTCTCCTCTCACAAGCATTATATGGCTTAAATGGAAACTCCAAATGTAATGTAATGTACCCAAATGTAGAAAAAGAAATAAACATTTTTATTTTATTTAATATTATATTCTACGGGGTAGGGTTTCGTCTAAAGTCTGTTTACATGATTACATAATAAGAAAACATTGATGACATATCACCATTCACGTTGCTTAGCAACCAGTCAATAACGTTACATGTTTTCGTGAGTGCAGCCGGTTATCGATTTGTAAGACGTTATAAAGTCAAAAAAACATATTTACTCGTTATAATTGTTTAGCCATGAGTATCCGGAATCGCAAAAAACCTAGAGGTAATCTAGAGATAATAATTTATAATTTTGACTGCTTCTGTGGCGCGGTGGAAGTGTATCCGACTGCTACGCAAGTGGTCGTGGGTTTGATCCCCACCCAGGATAAAACGTTGTGTGATGAGCACGATAGATTATTCTGTGTCTGGGTGTTATTTATCTACAATATGTATGTATGTATTTAGAAATATATAAGTATGTTTATCGGTTGTCTGGTTTCCATAGTACAAGCTCTGCTTAGTTTGGGATCAGATAGCTTTGTGTGAATTGTCCCAAGATATTATTATTATTATTATTAAGGGTGAACAAACTAAACGTGAACTAAGCCGACCCCAGTATGCAATTTCACAACAAACCAACAAATCAACACAGGTTCTCTCGCTAATTAATAAATAGTCATTGCATAGTCCATGTTGATTAATTACATTTCAGCAATGTTGACGCTAATATTCGACAAACAAACACACGGAAATGTATTAGGTCACATTGATGTACTAATGATCCCGTTAATGGCTCATCATAAATCTTAATCAACCTTAAAAATCTAAAACGCTTGTTTCAACAACAACATAAACATAATATAAAAATAACATGGTGTGAGTGTTGAATGGAAGCCAAATTTTCGATAAATGTAACCAATTATCGATGTCCAATATTTAGACAACGCGAAGCATTTCTGACATCTCAGTTATAAATAATTTATTCAAAGCAAATCAATAGCATATTCGATCAATCAAAGGAAATTGCCTTTGAAATTGTTGTGGATGTGACCTAATTTATAATTGCAACAATATAATTAAGTTTCGTAGTACAAAATCGTTAATATACAAATATTATAAAGCTGAAGAGTTAGTTTGTTTATTTGTTTGAACGCTAAAATCTCAGGAACTACTAGTTCGAATTGAAAAATTATTATATATAATTATTGTTGGATAGCCCATTTATTGAGGAAGGCTATAGGCTATATAATATCGCACTATGGGGAATGGGAGCGGAGCATCAATGAAAAATGTTGCAAAAACTGAGAAAATTGATACAGACGAAGTTGCGCGGGTCACCTAGTACAAGATAGACGTAGATATCGCTCACCGGCTTGGAATTTTGGGGACACGTTTGCAAAGTGGTCTAAAGTGGTCTTTAATTCCGTGTTCGTGAACGATGTATATGTGCGCGTGGTACGTATAAAATTTACCTTCTGTTTCTACTCTCGATATTTTAAAACATTAGGTCACGTCATCATAATAAGAAGAAACTCTTTCTACTCTCTCTCTTCCTACTCCTGACTCCTCTTTCTCTTCCTACTTCTGACTCCTCTTTCTCTTCCTACTCCTGACTCCTCTTTCTCTACTCTCCTGACTCCTCTTTCTCTACTCTCCTTAGACCAAAGACTTAAATGCAGAAATTACATAGAACTAATTTTGATGTAGGTTTATTACATGTTACCGAATACTGGCCTAGTTCGAACCTATTCGTGTACCCGTGTAAACTATGTTCTAAATGTGCCAGTAAATTGTTAGGTAACACAACAACATAAATAGAAGACAATGTTTTAAGTAAGGTATCTATTTAGAAAAGAAGCTTCTACTTCCTTACTTAATCGTAAAGCAGTCGTCGCAAGCGTCTTCCCAAGAATAGTTCGTATGCATATATTATTAATACAAAACTTTAAAGACCGTCGGTATTGTATCATATGTGCAGGAATATATCTATTAATTACTACAGAACACCCGCAGATCCAACCGAGGGAAATACGTCAAAAAATGCGCTACGAGTAAATACACTTCCTCACTAGTGGTGCGGACACATGCTTAATATAATTAGGTAGAGATCGTAGCTGTTATAGTAATATGCTGTCTTTTTTTTTGGTAGATTCATTGCTATTGTTTGGCAGAAAAAAAACAGAAAATCCTTAATTTCAAAATATACCTTTTTTCTGACCTTTCCACTATTTTTCAATCTGATTTGACCGGAGTAGTTCTGCAAAATAAAAGAAATATTGTCACTAGTTCAAGCTGTTGTTATTACAGATGAACTATTAACGTTAGATGAGAGTACAGCATTGTGCCATAAATATTCGGAAATACAAAGTGCAGTTATGCCAATCTGGATATCTGATATGATGTATCTGGCAGCTGGTGACGGGGACTGTTTACAATTTTGTTGTTGGCACCGATTCCCACTAGTAGTGTAAGTGACATACGACCGCTACTGTAACTCCTGAAGCTAAACATTCATGGATCAATTTCAAAGTATCAATTATCTATTTTATTATCTGTACCTATTCAAGAAATCGGAATGACGGTTGAAGCCAATTGCTAAATAAACTACGTCAACACGTTCTAATGGGCATCACTTGGCATCTAATGGCGTTTTGATTTTAGGTATTTATTTGACATAAATCAATGGATATTGGCCAATTAATCAATACATATCGACATAGCCCACCGGATTAGCAAGCTAAAGTGGCAGTGGGCTGGCCGAAGAACCGACAACCGTTAGGGTAAACGAGTTCTTGAGTGGAGACCGCGGCTCGGCAAACGTAGAGTAGGACGCCCTCAGGCCAGGTGGAGTAATGATTGACGCAAAACGGCTGGCAGGAGCTGGATGCGAGAAGCCGAAGATAGAACAAAGTGGCGTGCAAATGGAGAGGCCTACGTCCAGCAGTGGACTGCGATAAGCTGATGATGATGATGATGAATCAATACATCTTGTAACAGAATGGTGTGGTGAAATTTCAGCACCAGCGAGTTTAGAGCACATTTAGCGTATATGTTAAGCAGCCATTATACGTTCAATCTAGATCGAGAATCGAAATCCCGTGTTCCTGATCAATGATCTTGATCCAGGTTGACTGTGTAACGTGTTGGATTGTCGGATCGTCACATGTATCAATTCTATTGCGATCCGCTACCTTGTTAAGATCTAATTCTAACCTAACCTATCCGAGTCGGGGTGCCCTAAAGTCCAGATTGCATCCAGATCCTCCTGGTAACAATAGTTGGGTGATGTATAGGGTATAAAGGGAATGAATATTATAGTAAATAAATAATATACTAAACGAATGTTATGTCAAATGTGCATTATAAAAAGTGTTCATTATATCAAAAGAAATTAGATAAAATGAAATTATATCTACAGTTCAATATGACAACTGATCGTTATATTAAATAAAATTATATTAAGTGATATTATGTCAAGTGAACGTTAGATTTTTTGTTATTATATCAACCGTTACACACCCGTTAAGATCACCATCAAGTTTCAGTAGAAATTCAAAATTTGATTGCATTATTTTGGATCGATATTTTTAGTTGATGTTTGAAGGAATAACCTTTTAATTATCATGAAATGAGGTTGGTTGAAATTAAGCACAAACAACCGGGCTTTTTATTCCACGGTGTAAAAAATAAATCGTGGCGCACATACATGTAAACAAATTAGTACTAGGTATTCTACTATCACTCCTTCATCACGAACTGATTATGGTATTAGATACAGTGTGAAGTTAAAGCAAGACTTTAACTTCACACTGTATAAACTGACATTATATTTGTTTCCTAATAAACATCAGTCCCATTGAAATATTAGTATCGACATGGTAAACAGTATTCGCTCATCCGTGAGTTGTTACGTAGTGCAATGCCCACGCGTCGCCCGCCGGGACGCCCCTCGCCCGGCTGTGTTACGATGTGTTGCCATGGCGTCAGCATATTCTAAAAATCATTACGGCTTGTGAATTTAGAGACTGCCCGCAATGTTGCCAGTTTTTAGGGATTTCCTGAAAATTCAGCGTTTTTTTTCGGCTCTAGGGGAAAATTCAGGAAGATAGGATAGGAGGATATTTTAATATTCATTGAATTTGGCATTTGGGGGGAATTTTTTAAGGTATTTTAGTACCATATTTTCCCACCACCGTCGCATTAGCAACTCACACTGGGACAGTGAAGCCAGACAAACCAAATGCACCCTAATTTTGAATTTTGACCGAAATTTTGAATAAATTTTGGGGGAAATCCACATGATCATATGGCAACACTGCCTGCCCATGCGGATCTGCGCTGACCGTTCCAGTGACGTAGTTGACACGCGCGTGCCCCGCTGGCACCGAGCCAGAGCCAACGAGACGGCATGTCATTGTCAATACTATCCCGCTAGGCCATCCTTATAAACATTTCGATCCAACCTATACCTAACACGACACTGTTCTTGAACTAATTTATTGTCCTCTTCCGTAGTTAATTATCAAGGTTGTTGTACAACATATAGTAATATGTATAGGCCTCACGGATTTCTAAACTGTAATTAAAGTAAAATGTGTGTAGCCTATCGCATAACGTGAAAAACTAGTAGGAAGAGCCCCGATTTTTTAATCATCTCATTATTACCCGACTATAAAGAAGGGTTATGTTTTTCGCGCGTATCTTGTATGTATGTATGTAATATTCTTTATTACCTCACAATCCACTGAACGGATTTATATAATTCACACGTCGTTAGATTCTTCTTAACCGCCCAAGTGTTCTTAGATAGGTGACGGCTTTAAAAACAAACATAGCGGCTATGAGATGTCAAAATAAAGGTGTGAAAAAAAAAGTTGTTTCGAATACTGCAATATGGGTATCAAATTAAAGAGCTCATCTTAAGCATTTCAAAACTGTATAACATGATTATGACTGTTATACTAAAAAAGTTAGTTAGCAACCATTGTTTTTTCAATTTTCAATTCTTGACAATAGCTGTTATAAAAGTAAGTTGCTACATCGGTCCTTCAACTACTAAAAAGTATTAAATAAAAAATTAATTATAAAAATAAAAAACCCGCCTGCATAAAAAAGATGGAAACAAGATCCCCTATATAATTATACAATTTCATGCAGTCGGAGGCATTAATAAATCTCGATTAACTTAGTAAAGTGCCTCCGACTGCATGAAATTGTATAATTATGTAGGGGATCTTGTTTCCATCTTTTTTGTGCAGGCGGGTTTTTTTATTCGCTTCTGGCCCCGGTTTGGCTACGGAAGTCTCGGGTTCGATTCCTGAGTCTGGATTCAAATTTTTCTATCTTTCAAAAATGCAATTATTGTATTTGTAAAGTCTTTGGCAAGAAATGCCTATAAAAATTACTTCAAGGGTTTTTTTATTTTTATAAGTTATTTATTTTTTGTTTATTTTATTTGATGACTTGATACTGTTTTCTATCAATCTCACTGAAAGATTAGCTCTTTCTGCGGTTTCGCTTCAATGGATCCAATTTCAATAAAAAACCTTGGTCACAGATAATATAATACTATACTAGTACCTTGGTATAATCAATCCTGTAACCATTTAAATCGGCCCAGTACCTTCTAAGATTAGCGTAAAACAAACAAATTCTTCAGCTTTAGTATATTTTATTTGGAAATAAGTGTTAGTATTAATGTAGAAAAGATTTTTTCGAGTTAGAAGGTTTATGTTAAAGATTTTTTTGAAACTCATTACTTACACCCTTGCGTTACTAGGCTTGGTTTTTGACTGAGCCACAGAGGAGTTAAAGCATGACTAATTTGTTCAAAGCTATAATAAAATGACCGCAACAGTTTCTATATGAATTGAATGTTATAATAAGTACGTACCCACTGACTTAGTTTGGACCCAGTTGGTCGAGGTTCAATTAAATTGGAATGGTGATATTTACTCGTCGTAAAGACCACTAGTTGGCCTCGAGACCAGATATTCTGCTCCAGTTGTTGACACCAGAGCAAAAAGACTCGCGGAAGCTGTGTTACCAGTCGACGCATGCGCACGGTCATAGCTCTTGGCTTCGCCTGCGGCATAAGTACTCTTGGCATTTTGTAACACAACACCGAGGATGTTTCAAACAACGCTTGCAACGTACATATAGATATCTCTCACGGACACAGAATCTCGGAACACCCTTGGATCATAGTAATACGTTGCTCGTGCAAAGTACATATATGAAGCGTACCTTCTGTAGATATTTTGTGGTAAATTGTCACTGCAATTGTACTTTCTATTTACTAATATATTTCTGCCGAGGTTTTTCCAAAATATTACAGTATGGGATTCGTCCAGAGGGGAGTATTTAGATTTTTAAAGGGTTGGCGGCCCGTGACACCCCTAGTGTTGGAGGCATCCGTAGGCTACGGTAACCGCTTACCATTAAGTAGGCCGGCCGTATGCTTGTTTGCCACCACCATGGTACAATAAAGAATCTGTGTAGCCCTTGATTCAAGCCGTTCTCTATTTGTTTTCAGATAAACATGTTCGGCAGACAACTCTGGAAAAAATATGGAACAAACATTCGGGGGCCATGCAAATGTTACTTTCTATATTGGAAGTGAGTATAAATAATTAAATCCCCGAATACAAAGTATTAATTTTGAAGCCATTCGGTAACTAACCCAGGACGCTTATGACATTTTCTCGACTATTTAGTTAGAGCGAATACTTTTCTTTTCTTTCGGTGCCTCTCCACTAATGAAGGTTCGCGTCAACTTCTTCAATTATTCTTGTCCAGCGCCAGTCTGAACAGCTGTTCTACTGATAATACTACAAAACTCTTAATAAGAGTTTTCTTTATTAATCTTTTTGTAATAGTTACTGTTAATAAATTAGTTGCAGCTCATTTATGACTCTAATGCGATTATGCGAAGACGATTAGTAGAATAGCAATTTAAGATTATGCAAACGCAATCTATAGGTAGGTAATAACAGTTAACTTTTTTTTTAAAATTTTTATTTTTATGTAACAAAAGCTAATAATAAGATTTTTTTTCGAAAATGCCGTATCTATCTGTCTATTTAAATAGATCTCCTTTGAAATATTTTGATTTGGGTAAACTTGTATCGTCAGTACCTACATACTCGTATTTTTTAATTGAAAATTTCAGAATACCAGGGATTCCGCCACTGCCACCTACATCACCTCTATATTAAGGGAAGCACTATGTTTAAAACAAGGCAAAGGAAAAAAATGTTCAGGTATTATAATTTTTATTTTTTCTTAAAAAACAATGTTCATTTTTACTGTCGTTTACTTTAACTTGCCGGGTCAACGGTTAAATTGAGGACCTATTATCTCAAGGACTATACTTACCTCTTAACTTAGCACTTTGTAAAAGGATTTCAAAAATTGGAATCAAATTTTTTCACCTAAAATTATTTTTGATACCTAAATTAGTTCCCACTGAAACACCGAGTACAAAGAAGAAAGAAACCAAAAAAACAGGCAAAGAAAATAAAGTACCCGCTGTTAAAAAGGGTATGTTGTGTGTGCCGCTTAGTGTCTACAATTGTATAAATAGTTGATATAACATTGAGCAAATGTATAAACAAACTAATAATGTTGTAATAAGCCTAAATAATTTCGCACTGCATGCTTTAATATTAATTACGAATAGAATTGCTATAGTAAACCAAAAACTCACCAACGCCCAATCAAATTAGTCTAACGGTTTCAGGTTTTTGATCAAGTATCTAACCTTAAGCTATCTTAAACTAAAGATATAGCTCACTAATGGTCGTTTTCAATAATGTATCTATCGATGGAATCTTGACATATTTTGTACTAGCTTTCGCCCGCGGCTCCGCCCGCGTAAATATCGGTTATCGCAATAAAAACTCCTATGTCCTTCCCCGGGGCTCAAACTATCTCTATACCAAATTTTATCTAAATCGGTTTAGCTGTTTGAGCGTGAATGCGTAACAGACAGACAGACAGAGTTACTTTTACATTTATGTGTTATAATATATTAATTAGTATGGATTAGTATGAATGGAGCTTATGTCACATCAGGGGGCACGGTAGTGCCGTCGCCAAAACGAGACAGGATGCAAGCAGCAAGCGCATGGCACTACCTACCTTTTCTCGAAGCGTTTCGTCGTATTTTTGTATATATCTCTAGTAGCCAAATCAATCGATAGATAGAATATTGAAAACGGCCGTTAATCTTTAAATATTCACTAAAGTTTGTTTTTACGTAACTCAAATTGAGCACTTAGGAAAAATCAATACCCCAGTGAAACAACTCGTTGTACTGTGAGCTACGTAAGTAGGTAACAAAAACAATATTTTAAATCATCAACTTTGCGAAATTAATAGGACAAATTGCTCATTTAAATTTTTGTTATTATCAGGATTTTTTTTCACTAGGCCAATTTCAATATTTGACTTATGTAGCAGACTGTATTTTTTACGAGTAAATTAAAATAAAAAGGTAACTCATGCCTTTGGAAAACACAGGTAGCGAAAAAATCCTTTAGAAAAATTTGCTGCACAAAAATATAATTTTATTTAATTGCACCGTAATGTAAATATATCAATAACAGCACGTGAGGTAACATATTGAGCAACACTGGCATTTTAAAAACTGCTTTACAAATACCGTACATATTGGTCTACCAACTGACATTTAAGAAGAGCCCACTTATTTGACATTGGACCAGTTGACGACACGGCCTTGCTTCTAGTAATACTTACTGGAGCTATTGTTAATTCAATTGTCAATTCACTGCACTGTCGATCAATTAACATAGATATTTCAACATTGGATTTATGAATTATAACTACATAACAAAATTCACAGCACCAACCAGCACAGACCAGTGTAAATTCTAAATAAAACAAAAAATTGAAACAAATATAATCTGTAAAAGGAGAAAAACGACTTACAAAATATTGTCAAAATCAATAATTTCAGCGCAGAACTTCGCGAGGCAGCAATGCTCACAGCACTTCATATCGATAACCGGCACGGAGGCGGTGATCCGCACGTTGATATCAACACACAATAAACGGGACGGGAATGTCGCCAATGAGCTGATGGTGATGGACCTCGTGTGGATAATCGCCTCGCTTGCGCCGAGAGGTAGGAACCTACGTAACCTACGCGATTGATTCCAGCCAACAACATGACGCGGCATCTTTGCGCACAAGACTTTATAATGATGAAGGGCACGCCAGTGGTCATAAGGAGAGTCATCACTGCCATGCATGATAAAAGGGAACGGCATTCCGGC
This sequence comes from Herminia tarsipennalis, assembly GCA_945859575.2. NCBI lineage: Eukaryota > Metazoa > Arthropoda > Insecta > Lepidoptera > Erebidae > Herminia > Herminia tarsipennalis. Next base: position 11,130,344 of record OX243836.2, on the reverse strand, counting down.
GTAGACTTGGTGCTCCAAGATCTGCTATGGATACTTGCACCGATTTGCTCTCGAGGTTACCCATATTAATTTTGACATAAGTTATTGTTTTACACGACTGCTCGAAAAAATAACTGTAAGGGTAGACTCCTAGGATCATTTTGTTTAAACCATACAAAATTAATTTGTTTGGCGTTAAACATGATTAGTAAATTCACACTGATTTATTTTTCGTGTCAAAAATAATTTAGGCTTCGGGTATCAAAATGTAGGTATCACATTCAAATATTATTAACGGATTTGTGTTATTTATAAGGGCAGTCGTATTTTTACTTATTAAGTAACTAATGTCCACATTTTTGGATTCCACACTCCTTTTTTTACGTTTATCACAACACAAATATGTATAATGAAACATTAGATATACCTACCAACACAAACTCGCTCACTGTATTACATATTACATTAGTAAGTATACTTAGACTTGTGTAGTAGATACTTTTGATTGTAGTTAATACCTAACATAATTATGCGTTTATTTTCAGATCCTAAATTTGCTATGAAAGTAAGAATGCTGGGCTGCGTAAGAACAATGCACCTGATACTGAAAGGACATTTTACAGACAACAAGATAATATTTCCTTTGCTTGTTATAATGAAACAATTAGCTAAAAACCGTAAGTTAAAATACCTATAATTTATACCCTATTATGTAAATCACATTTCGATATTTCGTGCTCAAATCAAATGTTTCCTTCTGGAAAAGAATATATTTGTCTTTGTATAATGATGATGATGAGACATGATGGACAAACCCTATTCGATTAGAATAATCGAATAAGATTTTCCATCTAGAAATATATTTGAATAACTCTTCTTGATACCAGTGTTGTATTCGTACGGCTTTTGTATAGTAGCAAATATCAGAAATCATATCCATCCTGCTTCCACACATATAAATACTTACAAACTGTGCCAATATAAACGCTATTGTTCATGTGATCTTATAAAGGTCACATTAAATGTTTTCAATACTATTTTAGTACATTCAAGATTTATTTGCTCTTCTCATTATTGTAGCTCACATTTAACGTACTAGGCATTTAAAATCTATTGTTTTAGAAGATTTTGAATTTCCCCACAATGACGTCGCTCCATCGCATGGTTTTTTTATGGCCATTTGGCGATGCAGGCATAATAAGATAGTCATATTTTTAATATAATTATTTGACTTATAGAATTATTTCACTTAAGAATAGTATGTAATTGTGATATATTTGACTTATATTGTTGGACACACGGTGGGCCCACAGACTGGATTGTGGCGCATACAATCTCTCGGAGAGAAGGCTTACATTCTGGCATGTTTTGAAGCTGTTTGTCTTATCTTTATTTTATCTTATATTGTTTCAGCGGCCACCACTTCTATTCTGATCCGTGACGGCGTCATTTCGACATATGAACGGGTGCTGGTGAGCCTTGGTTTCATACCAACAGCTAGACTGAGGCTGTGTCTCGACGCCATTGATTATTTCAGTAAAAATAGTTAAGTGAATAAGTAATAAAAATAAAACTTTAATATAGCTTAGTATCTGTGGAAATATATGTGATCCAATCAATTGTAAGCTACTGGACTTTTATTGGGTCAATTAGAAGACAACGCCATAACAGCAGGTTCCCCGCATTCCACATCTAGTCTATGCTCATCAGAGTATTCGCATCGTCGACTTATCTAGCCGGGTACCTCACAGTACGCTTGCCGATGTATGTGATTAATAATTTCAACTTCATGATCAATGAATCTCATATTATGTGTTACTTTATATTGCACAATATGTCAACAACGCTACACAACAATTTGTCAAAGTCGAATGAGACCACAAAATATTGTTACGTGACACTCCTACACGCAACCAACACATTCACTGCCTTTGTCAACTTTGAGAATGTTTGCGTCGCTAATAATTTTGTTATGTTCTGTTTTGAATCTATGTTTGCATGTCCAATGCGTTATGAGTATGACAGTCGATTCTCACGGGCATAACTCACACAGAGGTGTGCTGCATGCAGATCGTGAAGACAGGCCTCTCTAGCGTGCTTCTCAGAGTTTTCGACCGGTGGGACCGCTACGAGGGACGCATGAGACTCAAGATTTGTGCACACATTCTTCAGACTCTGCAGCACCTTTGCAACATCAGTACGTATTGATAATTTTTGAAACGTCTAATTGAACGTTTGTTGTTATTCTCTGTTATTCATGTCGTTTTAACAGATTCTCCACCTTCAGAATCTAGTCATGTATTTCGTTTCATTGAAATGAAAGTGAGACCACACAAGAACTCCTGCAAGAGAGCCGCTTAACGTGATCATTTTAAATAGATGATCTTCATACTGAAGAAATAAATCTACCCAAGCTACGAATACTAGTTTTCCAACTTTTTAAGAAATAACAATTTGAAAGAGATTAGATGGATGACATTAATTTTCAGAAGCGGGTCGGCGGGCGCTGTGTACTAAGAAACATGTGCAGATATTGCACAGATTTTGTTCACAATGCCCCGATGAACCAGAGTTTGATGGTCTTTTAGCGAGAGTGTGCTCAGTAATAACGCTGTGTTTGAGACATCAAGCATTACCTGTGCCTGCTTCAAGCCCAGCTTCATTTCCTCTTAATTCCATTCTTAAAGGTAGTATTTTTTTATAAGTATTATCTCGAACTCTCTAATCCTAAATCAACAAGGTACAAATTACAAGTGAGATATTTATGCAAATTTGTTTTCTAGGAACAAATACATCATGGCTTTGCCACGAGGATGAAGAAGATGCAGCCAATTCTGACTCAAAAACTATTAATTCAGACCTCGATGATGATAGTGCCTATCCTGATCTGGATGGCGTCGAAGAATTTCCGGACATCGACTTTGAGGAAAACGAGATAAAGAATGAAGTACCAGCTGAAGAAGTAGAAAAACCATTACTAAGCAAAAGTGATAGTTTACAAAATTCTATTTGGATTAATTCTAATGAGAGAGAAATAGAAGACTTAAAGAAGTACGTAAATGTTCTCTAAATTAAGACATAATGTATAGTAACTACAAGTTTTTATTATATTTAATGGCCATATCATTCTTATACGGTCCATTAATCGAATCGAAATCCTGTTGATGGAGGCATCACGATTCATTATAAATAATATGCATTTTTGAAGACCTGCATTACCATCGTCCCTAACTTATCTAATCATCTTCTTGTACTTATTATAGTTTTTACAAAGTCCATAATTAAATCTAACAAATTGAACATTTTGTTTCAGATACTTTTTTTTTTTTAAAGAATTTGGTTCGTACAATAAGCAAGTAAGACTTGTTAAAAGCCGTTCCAATTCTAGAGGGTCCATATTAGAAGACTTCTTAGTAACGCAAAGTATTAGTCAGAAAAATGGATCATCTATGCTGAACTTGCCGCCTTGTAATATGTTAGGCAGCACAGATTCGGATCTTGTAGGAGATAGTTCATGTACCTCAGGATCTAGTTACATGCAATACTATAAAATTCATGAAAGTCCGTGTAAGTATATATTATACATAAGTATATTTAGAATCTTTATCTAGTCGCATTTGTATTGATGTCACGTATAACGCAATGAGATCACGAGCTCCTAAATTGATACGGACGGAGCTATGGATAATGGTTCGTTTGTAATATTTATCATTATTTTTTGTGAGCTTATAATAATTGTATTTGCCCTATAACTTCAACCATCGTTGTATTTATGTTAGTCCATTTAAATTTATATTAGTACTAATGCTTCGCAGTTATCCACATCTATTTACGCTAACTAGCCCCGGGAATAATCGAGCGGTGACGGCCTGCATAAAAATATTGCATATTAACCCTAATAGTACGGGTTCCCTAGAACAAATTTTAAAATGATACATGTCAAGCTGGAATTGACATAGCAGCTTCGTTTTGTCGAGACGCCCAACTTTATGTATACGAAAACTTTATATAGTGGTACGTTAGTGAAAAAAACAGGTGTTAAATATTACAAACTTAACTTTGCCGTTGGAAAACTATTATCCCCATACATCAACTTAGGCCGCGATTAATTTACCCGAAGTTTGCCCGTTTACCCGAATTAAGGAACCCGTACTATAATGGAAAATGGGCGTCATAAGTTTGACTTATAAGCTGGATATAAATATCAATTGATAGCTCCGTAATACAGTCTTCTTAGAATACTATTTTTTTTTAAACGCAGCACTTTCCTAAAAAAAATTGATGAGACTCAATGTTTGTTTTCACGCATAAACCGCCTAACCGATTTAGATGTAATTTGGTATGGAGAAAGTTTGAGTCCCGAAGTAGGACATAGAATAGTTTTTACGGCAATGCAGACATTCACGCGGGCTGTGAATGACGGTTATCACCTATTTTACTGTTGCAATGTTTTTTTTTCAGCTACTACATCTTGTTCGTCGTTAAAGATACACAAAGATATTTCAAAGTTCAGTTCATTTAAAACCATCTATAGCACAATATCATCCAGAGTTAAAAGCGTGATTCCGTTCGTGAAAGTAGCTTTCCCAGACATGATGGGTGGACAGAGTCACAACCAACCTGAACCCTTGAATAAAATGGAGCGCAGTGCGTGCAGGTAACTATCAAAATACATGAATAAATTTCATAATATCGTGACAATAGTACAAATTCAATGGCTTTTAAACAAATTATGGAAAATATTAATCAATATGACTAACGCAAGTTACGCATCAAGGACGAATGTGAATTAATCGATACATCTACACTAATATATAAATGTGAATGTAAGTTTGTTTGTTACGCTTTCACGCGAAAACTACTCAACCGATCATCATGAAACTTTGTACACATATTCTTCGAGGTATTAGAAGTAACATAGGATTAAATAAAAAAGGGAAAATTTACGCAGACGAAGTTGCGCGGGACAGCTAGTGGTATATAAAGATGCTCTATTTTATCTATGGGTTTTGGCCCAAAATGAAGTGCAGCCCCCGAATTTGTCGCTATTGTTTATTGACTTATACTATTGAGCTTACTATGTGTTTGAACGCGTATCAACACCGAACCCACAGTCAGTTAAAGTTAAATGACAAATTATGACAACAGAAGTATATAATAGCTAATACATTGACTGGACTGTTGGCCTAGTGGTTAGCGACCCTGACTGCTAAGCCGGAAGTCGTGGGTTCCATCCTCACCCAGGATAAAACTTTGTGTGATGAGCACGATGGTTTCTTCTGTCTTTGGGTGTAATTTATCTATAAAATGTATGTATTTTGAAATATGTAGTAGGTTTATTAGTTGTCTGGTTGCCATAGTACGTGCTCTGCTTAGTTTGGGATCAGATGACGTTATGTGAGTTGTCCCAAGATATAAAAAAATATATATTAAGATTTCTGTAGGACAGGTTTCATTGATTTGATAGAAGGAAATATTGATTACGTTCCGCTCTTTTAAATTAAATTATGTGGTAACCAGGGACACACATTGACTTATTGACTTTATTTAATATAGAACAATGCTTTGAGAGCAGCTTAAGACATCTTATGTTACCCTGCTACCTAGCCGGCCTGCCTCTGGATACCTTGCCGAATCTACTGATGATAAACTTCATTAATTTGAATCATACGTATTACTTATTTAGGATGAAGCTGCTCTCATGTGTCGACAGAGCTATTAACCCTGAAGCTTACATGAGTGAGACCGTATACGATTTGGATGCACTGTCGTCAGCCAGCGCTTCCGAAACCAGCTCACTAAAAAGGTAGGTATTGAATCCGCAGGAGGTGAAAGAAAACTATTTCGCACCGTCATGGCGTCATCGTCATCTTATGGTTGGTTTGAGTCTGACATACCTATCTATATCATGCCCTCGACGAGGTGGAATACACGGAGATTTTTAACACACGTTATTTATAACGAAGCCCTACTAATGAGGCCTATTAACTCTAGGTGGTTAAGTGTTAGAGTTATATTATGCCGCTTATTGATCCCCACTCCTACCGATAATACAGTAACTTCTACAGTTACTTACTCAAATAAATTGCAACAACCAAAGAAAAAAATGTAGTAGGTAACACAAAAATGTTGAAACGAAACGAACTAACGACTTTTAGGGTTCCATAGCCAAATGGCAAAAAGCATAGTTTCGTCATGTCCGGAAGGACAGACAGACTGTCCGTCCGTATTTGTCAGGCATTTTACTCAAAGACTACGCAATGAATATTGATGATCGCTCTTCTGCTGATGCATTTATTCGAGGCTGCGGAACCCTACACTGAGCATGGTCCGACATTTTCTTGCCTGGTTTTTTATTTTACTGCAAAACCATTAATCAATTTTTCATTTAACAATTTGTCTTTTTTTGGTAGTGGCAGAAATTGCTTATTAAGTGGAATTTTACAATGCTTATGCATTATTTCAGTTCGGACTTGCCCTTGCTCGGTAATAACGATGAGCAGGAGTTGACAAGAGGGAATCAGTTCTCTTCGAGGTTGAGCTTTGAATCTAGATTCGAGTCTGGAAATTTGAGGAAAGTTATTCAGGTAATTGTTGACAAAATATGTATTTTTTTTAAACGACTCCCGCGTTAGGGTACAAGCCCTGTGTCACGGGGGACTTTACAAACATACAAGTCACAAACACAAAGAACACCCAGACTCAGAACAACAATTTGTGGATCACACAAAGTGGTGTCCCGTGTGGGAATCGAACCCCTTTTGCGTAGCAGTAGGACGCACTCCAACCGCGCCACAGAGGCAGTCAATATTATAATTTATGTATATTCGTATTATACAACGTGTAACAAACAGGTGTAGTCAAATTTCAGTGCTAATTATCATAGTCCAACAACCTATTGCATTATTGTGGCATAGTTATAGGCATAGTTTTCTTTTTGTCAAATTTCAGTAGCGAACAGCTTGTGGCATAAGTATTATATCTCGTATCTCTAGTATTATATTAGCTTATTATGTCAAAGAACTTCATGATATATTATTTTTATTGCTAACTAAAAATGTAATGATGTAATTAATTTTATCAAAATCGGAGTGCCATTTCACTCAACATTTTCTTAGGCACATAACAACTGTCGGATTTGACCACTACTTTTTGTTACACGTTGTAAATGTTGAGGTCGCGGGTTCGAATCCTACTCATTATACTACTGACGTGAACCCACTCCCAACATAAGCCATTGAGCTTAGCTGGAGGGGTTAACAGGGTTACCAGTAATGTGGGACCAAAATCCTACATTACTTGTTATCATAATTTAAAAAAAAATGGGGAAGTTTTGCCTTTAATTTTTAGATTCTCCGCCCACATCTTATAATATTTTTACCGAATGCCGGCAGTATTTAGCCACCTCATTATACTTCTACCACAGATAATATAATACTATACTAGTACTTCTACTGACCTTATAATAGTTTAAAAATTGCCTACAAGTCCTTAGATATCTCATCAAGATGAATGACTTCAGGTAGGTCCGAGAGAGTACGAGTTGATTCTGATGCCAGATGTGAACTCCACGAAGCGCCACCAGTGGTTCTACTTCGAAGTCCGCAACATGCAACAGGGCCGCCCTTACATCTTCAACATCGTCAACTGTGAGAAGTCTGACAGTCAATTCAACTTCGGGATGAAGCCCGTCATGTATTCTGTCAAAGACGCTCTTTCTGGTAGACCAGGTAATCTATCTTCCTGTTCAAATTTTCTTTAATATCCCGCGTGGGTGTCTATGGGTTGCTTTATTTTTTGACCTGGGAAAATAACTTCTGAAACAGATTACTATGTTTCTTTTTTCTATGATTAATATGGTGGAAACAACTACTAATGGTAATGTTTACAATTGGGTATTTGACTACTATCAAAATAAAATATTTTAAAATAACCAGGTAAAAATATGTCATAAAGTGTTCTAAAAAATATGTTCATTTATTATCATAAAGAACATATATTTAATGTGTTACTTAATTTATAATCATAAAGAGAAACACTGAAAGTAAATAATTTGACCATAGAAAACGTGACGTCATATGCTAGCATTCCATACAAATTTGTATAGACCGGCTCGTTTTTGACGTTTCTTAAAAAGAGGCTGATTTGACTTTAGTCAAATACCCTATGGTTCATAAGCTCTAATGTTGTGCTACATTGCTCTTAGCAAGCTTAACTGGCTAAGGCACCGGACTCGCAATCGTGGGCTGCGGGTTCTAATCCTACCCATTATACTACTTACGGGGACCCACTCCGTACACAAGCCATTGCTGTATTGCAGCTTAGCTGGAGGGGTTAATAGGATTGCTAGTAATGTGGGATCAAAATCCAACAATGCTAATTATCTTTAAAAAAAAATGTCATTTAAAATCTCGAAAAATGGATATGCCATTTTTCTTACCAACATTCAACTAATTTAATCTCATAACAAATGAATTTTTATCCAAACACATACAAAGATATCCACCCAATACAAAAGATAAGTTATTAACATATTACTTCCTAGCGGTTTTTTCTCATATGGGACAACTTTTCTTAATCAATAAAACCTGAAACTTGACGCCGATATCAATGATAACAGTATCTAAGGTTATAAACACACATTTAACAGCCATTTACATGATAATCTCTAGTACATAACACCCCGTATAAGTTTATCGCGAACTGCCTACTGAAATATGTCGGCCTATATTCACCTTGCATAGGTACTATGCGTTTCAAACGATATTATAGACGTTTGATAACTGTCATGATGACATTTTGATTCGCATTACGACTGCAACTTCATTATATGAAGTTGCAGTCGTAATGACAGTATACTGCACAGTATAATGCAGACGTAAGGTCAACAATAAAATGATTCGTATAAAGGTGTCATTAAGGTGTGTTTTGGACAGACGAGGGGATAACACAGAGGTACCTACCTACTCTAGTGAACTATACATAAGCACTGTATCTTATTATTTATTCCTAGCTGTCCCGCGCAACTTCGTATGCGTAAATTTTCCCCGTTTTTGCAACATTTCTTGTCGCTACTCCGCTCCTATTAGTCGTAGCGTAATGTTATAGCCTATAGCCTTCCTCGATAAATGGACTATCCAACAAAAAAAGAATTTCTTAAATCGGACCAGTAGTTCCTGAGATTAGCGCGTTTAAACAAACAAACAAACTCTTCCGCTTTATAATATTAGTATAGATTAGTATAGATTAAAGATATGTTTTAGTTAAAAAAAATATCACATCTGATTGATTTTACCCGACTTTAGAGTTTTTGTTGCTAGCGGTACAATTTTGACAAGTACAGAGTGAAGTTGTCGCGATCGCGATTATCTTCTCATTTGAAACGCATAGTATATCGTGATAGAACCTATAGGACTAAATTACTTTGCCGATCTATTTCATACTAAGATCTACGTGGTGCCGTTGTTTTATACTGAATCATAGCCGCTCATTTGCATTTGCTTCATAAATGTTATAATAAACTGCACACATAACTTCAAAAGCATGTGTGACAGTGTGACCATAAAATCTAAAGAATGTGGTTATAGGCTTTCAACCGTTTAACATCACATGTTAATTTACACATAAATGAAGTTCCAGGGACGACATGCCTGGCCTGAACCATGGACCGTTATACTGGTACCAAGTTCTCCTAACCAAGTGTAGGAAAAATATAGTGATGAATACTAATTTGCACTTACTAACTGTACATGATTCAAGTACACATATAGTTCGTAACAAGTTGACGAGGCAATCGGGATACGAACCCTAAGCCCGCGCAGTACACATTTCAGAATGCACCAGTTTTCAATCTCACTTATATTAGAGGAGATGTGGTACATCAACTTTCACCATTTATAAACATGACTATGATATAAATTTAAATGTGAATGCTTTTTTGCTTAAAAGTAATGACTGTGTTCTTTGCTATTTTTTTTCCATTTTAAAACTAAAAAGAAAGAACCGGTCAAGGGCATGTTAGGCCACGAACAATGTAGGGTTCCGTAGTCCATTTAGCTGAAGGGGGGGGGCACTTTACTTTTAAAAAAATTACACTTATGGACTTAATATTTCTCGAACGGATCCTTAAATCTAAAAAAAAAATATCTTCACAACCCCTAAACGTTTCTAAAAGACATATTTCACTTTGCATACAGGGTAGGTACCCTAAAAAACGTTTTTTAAGATTTTATTCTTTCACTTTGTCGGCGTTAGTAATATGTGTATCCATGCAAAATTATAATTTTCTAGCACTAACAGTCTCTGAGCTAAGTTGCGGATAGATGGACGGACATTGCGAAACTATAAGGATTCCGTTTTGTCATTTTACCTACGGAACCCTAAAAAAGCAGGCACAGGTTTCTTTCTTGCATTTATATTCTCAAAAATCAAAAATTGCGAAGTTGGTTATATGCGTAGTGAAAAGGGTTCCGCAAATTAATACAAGTATTATCTTTATTTTTACTTGAACCTAGGAGATACCATAATTACCTACCTATATTATACTTACCTATAAATATGCAAATTTTTTTTTTTACTAATGGAGCAAAGGGATGCCGCGTCGCAGTATTTTGAGCGCACTTTGATTAATGCATCCCTCGAACATTTTTGAAAATAATTACTATCAGCTAGCAGTCTACCCGTGATCACGACCGTTGCAATACGGTCGAAACGTCGGGCAATAAAACAAAGGTATTTAGCCTTAAAATAAAATATTTACGCGATTAAGTCCCGCAGTTTATAAAATTCTATAATAATTACTATCAATCTAAATCTTAGTGAATTACTTTAATGCCCTAACCTTATTACCAACAGTATTTTTTTTTTACTTTAATCATCAGGTAATTTAATAAAATTAAACAAAAGAAAGCGTCCGCCAAAAAGCGAACTGGATCCAAAAGAAGCGTTTCGACTCTGATGTCGATAGTAATAGTTTACCAACAATAGACAATAGTTTATCATTAGAAGGACCGTGAGCATATTCGTCACCAATACAAAGATTTGATTTTAAAGATAGATTATTCTTTTGCAGGTTGGGTTCGAGCAGGCTCCGATATATGCTACTACCGTAACAGCTACCACTATGCGAACCAGAAACACCACAACAAGTGCTACTTGACTGTCACGTTTAACATCGAGTTCCCTCACACCAACGACGTCGTTTATCTCGCATACCATTTCCCCTTTACTTACTCTATGATGATGGTGAGATATTTGTTTATCAATTATTAATACTAATATCTTGCCCAACAGATTTTTTTTTTTACAACTTTTCTAACTATTCGTACTACCTACATTGCTACTGTCTACTGGAAAAGAGAGTCATTTAAGGAAATTTATTTTGATTGTACTGACAAATTAACACAACCTCAAATTTTCAAAACGACAAAATATTTTCATCAATTGTATCTAAAGACAATTCCTATTAAACCTATTACATTGCACTTAAAAATGTATCTCGATAAAAAGAATAAAATAACATTTATTAAATACAGATATTCGAGAAACATAGATAGCAACCATTTTAAGTAAACCTAACTTAGTATTTTTGAACAGACTCGGATCTGGCAATGGAGCACTCAGATGCCTGTAGGAGCATACCTACGCATGGAAGCTCTCTGCCATTCGCTGAACAGCAACGAAGTCCCGTTGCTTACGGTGTCTGCAGAGGACACGCCTGCCAATCCCATAGTGGTATGTCTGCACACCAATACCTCAAATACCAGCCGCCATGTTATTTTTTACTACATAATCTCGACCATTCCTTGCACATATAATCAATTCTTGGTACAGATCTTCCTGTAAATTGCTTGCAAAAACACTGTGGTATTCGCACATGTTCATCGCATCCATTTCTGTATAACTTAATTTAGTTAAGTGTTAGAACGTTGGGACCACTTTTATGTCTAGTTAGTTAGTGAACGTGTTTGTTTATATTTAAATAATGATTTTAAGAAACAAAGAAGAGAAAAGTAAGTAAGAGAAAAGTTGTAAAATGCCTGCCAGTGCAGTCAATTTTTAAAATGGCTTGACTTTACCATTTTAAAAATTGACTTATAAGAATTATTAGGAAACTTGAATAACTCAAAATGTTCGCGGTTTTTTTCTTTTAAATGTACAACTTGTAACAGACAGGTGTCATAAAATTTCGGCCCCGGATTATATATAGGTACATGGCTTAAGTAAGTTTCAGCAGCAGTCAGACGCGGATACAATAGGGGCAGTCCGCTCCCCTTCCAAACTCGATTAAAATACCTTTTTTTTAGCTCATTTGACAATTTTCACACGGGATCGGAGTGTTTAGGCAGGTATGTATCTCCTGTGGCGCCATATAAAGTTTTAGCAGCAGTCAGGCGCGGACCACAGGGGCAATATCCCCCCCGCCCCCTTACTCGTTTGAATGACCTTTTTTGGCTCATTTGAGAATTTTGACATTGGATTCGGAGTGCTTAAGCAGGCAATTACCCCCCCCCCCCCCCCCCGGTAGATATGGTGTACCAGTGTTGAATCAAATGCAACACAACCGGTTGAATCCAATTTGAGGAATAGTTAGGTACGATGTGATGCAAAATTAATGATTACATATGTACATAAATTAATTTGACCATACCTTTCTGTTTTACTTTGTGTGTTATTATTATTTTTTTATTATTGTAGGTATAATTATTATAAATTATATTTATAAAATTATCACGCAAAGGTTCATGCACATAACAATACAAAATATAAATGATTCTATTAATATTAACATAAATTATTCTAAGTACATATCTATTATTAATATTGAAATATTTATGTAACTAATATGATTATATTTACGATTATGTAACTATTATGTACTATATGTAACTATTATGATTATGATTATATTTCATTTCATTTTGAGTAAATTTTATTCTAAATCAATTTGTGTATAGCATGCATTTTAATTACTTATGTACTAAAGGTGATCCCATTGCTGGGCAAAGGCCCCCCCCATCCTCTTCCAGTCGTATTTATTACGGGTGAGGCGCGTCCACTTTGTATATAGTGTGTGCTAAACAAATTTAGTACAAATGGTATCGAGATTGAAGGAGAATAATTATCATTAAACTATTTCGGTTTCGCTTTGTGATAGTACCTACATTGTGATAAGGTAGCTTTAACTTAGAAATCATAACAAAACAGTGCTTACATTGGTGGCCAAAAGTTTTAATGTAGTTGTTGTAAATTCTTTTTTTTTTCCCACGCTATCGACTGTTTAGTTTTTAGTTGCCAGTAGAACTACTTAATTGAAACCTTAGGGATTTGCTTAAGATTTCATCAGCATGTAAATAGTTTTGCCAATGACGGAATGCACTAATTTCAACATAAAAGGTATTAGAACTGTCTCATCTGGGTGGTTATACATTATTGCATTATTAAATGCATGAAGGGATTTTTTTTTTCTCAGGCGGGACTTAAACCTTAGAATATATAACATTATTGCATTGTTTATTTATTATTTTATCTTAAAAAAATCATATTTTTTTGGGTGTAGGATCGTGAGATAGTGTTCTTGACGGCACGAGTGCACCCCGGCGAGAGCAACGCCTCATGGGTGATGGACGGCACGCTGGCGTGTCTGCTGGGCAGCTCGTCCGCCGCCGCCACGCTCAGGCACAAGTACGTCTTCAAGATCGTGCCAATGCTCAACGTCGAAGGAGTCATCAATGGATGGTGAGTACAAATAAAACAGTTATCCTTATTAAAGTATAAACTTTATTAACTTCACTACATCACTATTCTTTAAATTCTTGAGTTTCAACTTAATATACTTAACTAGGTACGTCACGTATATAAACACTATCTTATACCACTATTTCAAATGATATGTCCGAACGATCAATATCCTTTAATTTTCTTATATTAAATTAATACATTTTACGGTTTATCATCAAAAACATCGGAGATCTGACGTTTCTACGTTATTTACCTCAGCGAAATGTTAGGTACCTATACGTGGAATACTCATTTTGTGATATTCAAAATTAGGAAGACGGAGGCAAGTCGCACGCGCGCGAGTCGCCAGCACCTTCAAACCTTATTATCATATTGCCCCTTATATACCTTCGAAATCCCCATAATCATTCATGTATAAACTTGAAATATTACGACACTAGAAGTCTCATTTACATTACGTGATATAGATATAACAAGGCGTACAGTGCACCCTCAACACGCAAGCAGCTAATGTAAAACCTTAAAAATACGTATAAATGCCTCAAAATAATTGAAATAATACTTTTGGTAGACTGAATACCTAATTGTCACGAAATGATAGAATCGCCGGCCGGGCGGTCACTAGTAGGCAGGGGGTGCTAGCATGCCGCTGGCGTGGACGGAGTGCTCAGTGGCGTCCGGCTCGGCCGTGGAGGGTGCGTCGTCGGCGGAAGCGTCGCGCTGCTCGTTGCTCAGGTACGCGGCGGGGTCGTCGCCCGCCATGCCCTCGTCGTCGTACGGACCCTGCGTCACCTGCTCCTTCTGCTCGGGCTCGGCATCGTGCGCGTGCGCGTCGGCCGCGCGAGAGTAGTGCGAGTCTATCTGCGGTGATGAAGACAGCCCCAGTTTCTTGATGTGAGGAGACTGTAGCCCGTCGAGCGACGTAGGGCGCAGTTTGCCGATGAGGTCGTTGAGGGTGAAGTGAGTCGGCAGGTGTTCAGAGCGCGGCGGCGGCGGCGACGACGACGTCAAAGGGTGCGCGGTGGTCGTCGTCGTCATGGACAGCGGCTTCCTACCGGACAAAACATACCGACCCTCGTGTTAGAGAGCCGCTAGTAATAACCCCACATGGTTCGACCTCAATTTTAAAACAATTTTGGTCGTGTTAGAAACATTAACAAAACAAATATTAGTTATTATATTAGTGATTTTTTAAATAATGTTATACACATATAAATTATTTATAAAGTATCACTTGGACAAGAGATACCAAGCAAAGCCCCCTTCACCCACCCACCAAATTATTTTGTCAATTTTGAAATTCTGCATGAGATGATTGTAAATAATATTAAAATTGTTAAAGACGTCATCGTCTTAATAGCCAAATAATGTCTGCTGGGTGTAGGGCTTTTGTTTGGTGGTTGGGTTGGCGCAGAGGCCTTATCCCGCGGGCCAGCACGCTATGAGCATCGACACGATGCAGGGTTTAACTTCATTGAACTTATTATGTTAGCACACTGACTACATCTTAAACTAGTTTCCCAAAGGTTATAAAAGTTAACCATGTCGTCCTTTTGACATGTTGCATACACATAAAAACGATAGTTCGAAAGCAGTTTAAATAAGCCGCTAAATGTAGGGGAGAGCGCGCGGCTAGTCGGGGAACGGGCCTCCGGAGACGGCTGGCATCTCACCTGGCATTACCCCTGCGCGGAGGACACGGGGATGGAGCCGTAGTTGTAGTAGTAGCAACGCGTCTGCTCGCAGATGAAGTCCTTGATCTCTCCGCAATGCTGGGGCTCCCAGTGGAACGTTGGCGCCTTCAACGACACGCATCCGTTCGTCATCACGTGCTCCGTTCTGGAATACCAACTAGTTTTTTATGCAATATGCATTGTAAAACCGGTACAGGGAATTGAAAATGCATTGCCCTTTAATGCTACGCTATTTATAAACGAGTTAACGCAGCCAGCAGAGCGCATCGTGGGAAAAACTCTTAACCAACAATTTTCAAGAAAATTTTATAACTCTGCTTATGACATGGGAATCGCTGTTGAATAGAATTGGATAATGTACTGATACGCAAGAAGCTAACATTAAAGCTAACATTATGTTAAGATATACTTCCATAACAAATTGAATGCCTTTTTTAGTATGATAGTGTGTGAATTTGCCATACCCATGCCTGGCAGTGCGCTGTGGAGCGGTGCTTCCTTGCGGCACATCAAGAGGGTCGATGCTGTCATCCGCGTGCTGGCTTGGGGCGTCCATTGTCAGACGTCTCATGTAGTTGAACGTTGCGTTAAATGGTAACCCCGTGCTCATCCACAGATACATATCCGTGCCCAGATTATTGCCAGACGTCCAAAAGTCGTACTTGTTATATCCTGGAAATTATTAATACTTCCTTAATTACAGTACATAAAGACTCAAGGCTGAACTATTTTTTTCATTCTTGTAAATCAAAGCCGCTATATATGCTGCACACTTAAGTAATCTCACCTGCATTAGTCAGGTATGTAGTTATAGAGTCGGCTTTTTCCTTCGTCTCAAAAGACGCGAGCTGCAGTCCTAATGATCTGTAAACAGAAAATAAATATAATTAATATCACCAGTCTTACTGACATTCTTTCTCTAAATTATCTTTGAAGTATAGAAAAGCTATTTCTGTCTCTTACGAGTATTTATAATTCTACCTAAGTGCATTTATCCGTTATTTTTAAATTATAAGCTCTCAAGCACTCTTCTGTATACTTATCCTAACACAGCATTTACTTTACGACGGTTGTACAATTAACTTACGCTAACCATAAACGCGATTCCGCTAAATAACCATCCCTGCTAATAGTATTAGCTTGTACAGAGTACCTACAAGTTGCACCGAAGCCTGTTTATCGAGACGCAATTTATTCGCTAAAGACAGCCCGTTCAGTTCGTGGCCTTGCCACGATGGGACCGCATTCCTACTCCCAAGTTCAGAAAACTCAGAGGGATTAAAAACCTCCACAGCTGTAGCTATCTCACCGTACGCGTATATTATGATCTTCTATGTGGAACTTACTATAGCTGTTATTTTAAGAAATTCTTAAACCTGATTGTTTGGTGGTACGTAAAACCTAATGCAACTAAAAAAAAACAACTAAATAATAAAAAAATATAGATAGGTTTACTAGACGGAAATTTTAAATGATATAATTATCAATGACATATCCGCTTTTTACCATTTTCCAAAAAATAATAAGAAATTCCGAACATGCTTTCATTCTTACTTTTTATCATGAATTAAAACATATAAATTATGATTCACTTGAATTTATCATGAAGTTCTGGAAAATATCTGCTTGTGTAAGACATCTTCGGAATTATTTATTTATTTTTGTCCACAGTCTGGTTCTTGATGGATCCAGTTTTAAAACCTGCCCTTCAAAATGATTGATATTTACTACTCGCCTTGTCAGTGTTTCGTTTTTTTAAATATTTTTAGAACTGTTTTTCTCTATTTTGTGGGAGTCATTGTCATTGTTGGTTTTTTTTTCTTCAATAAATTATTAAGTGAACAAAAAATCAGCAACGATCACTCTTCCTCCATCAATACCGTTAGTTTCTTTTTGTCGTCGCGGTCACAGCGAACCGTAACACGACTCGAAGCAGTTTGTAAATTATCCACGGGTCCAGTGTTATTGCGACCGGTGACCGCGACGCATGAGCATAAAACTTGTCGTCACGAAGCACCTGCTCCTGTATTGCATCTCGTCATGGCTGTCACGACTCCAATTCGTGTCATATCTTACGACGATTTTGTTGCGACCTTAATCGATTTCTTAGTGCCATTATTTTCCTTATACACTATTTATTTAAGAATAAGATATTGTTGGTAGAACTTTTACCATCGTAAACAATTGGAACCGTAAATAGGTCGTGACTTCGACGCGGTGGAAGGACATCGTGACCGAGCTACGGGGCTACTGACCTTTCACAGCAATTTAAGCGTGCACGTGGTTGGATCTAGATTGCAGAGTACGGCACATCTACAGCTCTATCGTAGCGTTAACTGCATTAAACCACTTCGGAGTAAACCAAACCATTTTCTCGGATAGGAAATCATTATTCATTCACAAAAAGCATTCGCCTAAACAGAATATGGCTGAGAGGCCATGGCATGTACCTACTCGTCCATAGTTATAATTAATGTCTTGTGCTATGTCGTATATTGTATAGGTAGAAGCTTTTGTACGAATACAATTTTAGTAGAACGAACCATTTAAAATACATTAACGTTACAGCGATTTAGAATACAATTGACAGCAATTTTGCACATTTTAACATTGTTTGGTACAAAATGTTCACGGAAGTAGTTCGCGATGGTACCGATATTGTTCTCGACTTTTCTCTGAACCTAGTAACGGTTAATGTAAATGACCCTGTACTTCCTGGTGTCGAGGCGTCGAAGCGCACCAAGGCACTAGGCGCGCTTGTTAACGCGGACCCAACTGAACTTATGTTACAGCTCTAAGAGAACACGACACACCAGATAAGAACATACGAAGTCACGATTGCTGTATATTTATCTCATGAGAAATTCGTCTGCAGTCCCATAGCTTGCAAATCCTGAACTAGTCTGAGACTCGATGCCACGACTTATTCATAAAACGCTTGTAATTTTATTAGGTCGGGTATCTTTACTTCACTTTGGATAAGTGCAGGTAAAAAAGTTCTATCATATCATACCAACCCACATGACGTCCCACTGCTGGGCACGGGTCTCCACAGTAGGACCTACTTATTATAAATCGCCACGCTTGGCGAGTGGGTTGGCGATCGCAGTAAGGCTTTAAAGTACGCAGAGGATGCTGCTGCCCGTTTTCCGATCTGAAATCTCTCAGTCGCCTTGACGAAGTTCCATCGATTAAAAATGTCTTGGCGACGCAATATGATTCCTGCCTCTTACGTTTGATTTTACTATAGAAGGTTAACATACTACCATAAAAATATTTTAATATTCATACCGTGAAACTTATAACATAAGTAGGAAGAGAAAAGAGTTATTTCGCCTGTCTCACCTGCAGTACTGATAAGCGAGGAAATAGTTGAGCTCTGGGCTGTATGGGTTCATTCTTGATATGAAATATTGCACGCCATCTAGCTGTATAGTTGTTATCCTTTGAGCTGAAACAATAGAAACGTATATTATGCAAATTATACTAGCTATAGATATAGTAGCACCAGCACCTATAAAGAACAAAATTACATACAAAAAACAATATTTGTAAATTACAGACTTGTGTTCTTTATCGAATTAAATATTAAAACCTTGGAGGAACACCTCAAAAGCAAGAAGGAATTGTAACATACTGTCATTTGTTTGAAAATATGTGTTACAATAGTTCTTGACACGGCAATGAATATGACCCGGATAATGACGCGACTCTCATTCAGTTCATTCATCGAGTTTAATGCAAGTGTTATGAGAGCGACGCCTCTTCAGTCCTCGCCTCCATTGCCTTGTGATTTACGTCATGTGACATTGACACTATTCTGTACATCCATTCAAATATCTCAACAATAGATACTACATCTTACTGTTCTCCGTATGTCCTAACCTTTCTTTGCTAAGTTCCTGTTTTCATATTTTAAAATTTATTGTTCCTTAATATTCCCACACTTCATTTCACCGCTGTTTAATATGACAAGCGTGGCGCTTGCAGTTCATTATTAAAAAGTTCGCAGTTTTGCACGTCATTTTTGTACTACGATTGCAGTATAATGCATATACGTGCATCGCTTACGAGACAAAGTGTTTTGTGGTTGGACCCCCACTGCGATATGACGGCAAAACTATATTAAAATGTCCACAGTGTCGTGATCGACCGCAAAACTTTTATTATATTTAAATTGTTCTGTAACTCTTATTATTATGTCTTAATTAACCCTATAACTATTTGAAGCTTCAATCATTTTATGATTTATCTGCTCACATAGATGTTCTTTTAAATGAATACCTGCTTTAAATTAAATTATATTTCAAGTATTTTTCTAATTACATTTAAAGACTTCTGCTACTGTTCAAGTAAATCACACTTATTGACCGCTATTCATATTGCCAACTATAATATGTTAAAGCAATAAATCACAAAGTTTTAAAGTAAAATCGATCATTAACACGGATGATTTGGTTAAGTAGACGCGCAAAGCATAGATAGGTCAATACACTTTGATAATAGATTAGAACTGCAGTGTCATCCACTTTAAGAAGCATCGACGCGAATCTCACGCTCGGCCGAGCACGAAATACTTCGGACTGCATCTTTACAACCACGACCATATTAAACAAGACCACGACCAAACAAAACCAAGATTTTGTTTTCTTAAGAAAGTAACGACATAGCTCTCAAAGTTCCATAAATATAAATAGAATAACAGATATATGTAGCATGTCGTGATGTATCCTGCAAAATGTACTTGTAAACCCTGTTCAACAATGCACGAACAGAACGAAGATTCCTGTCCTGTCCATCCTGTCTTCAACCACGTACACATTATTCAACCATCAAGAAGGCGATTAATAATATGTAATTAAATGTATCCTGCCTGTTTCGTGTCTGTCGCTGGTGAAGAAGAGTAAGAAACCTCACGTCGTCTGATTTACATACTAGTTGTAATGGTAGTCCATTAATTGGCTTAGGATTGATGTCTTGTCGCTCCTTCTCACGAACACTTGCATAGATACGAGCGAATTGCTGGAGCAGCGTAATATGTTATCGACGTCCTGCTTCTAATGAATTCCCTACGAATGCAAAAGAGTAGTGTAAATGATACTACTATGAAGAAATTTCCGTATAACTTAAACTGACGTTAATTGATCGTGTGTTTGATATCTATAAACTGATCTTATTTCAATACACACACCGTTTCATTACACCTCCTGAAAACGTTATTTGATACATAATACGCTTAAACCGCTTTAGAACGCTTTAGAGCTTTTTGTGTTAAATTTAGCTCACAAATTAAGAATTCCAATACATAATTACGAAGTCAGAACGTTAAAATAGAAGCAAAGAACTCTATATATAAATATTATGTGGCAAATGCTTTTGACACAGTGTCTGAGTTGGTTCTTTTAGAACAAATTATTATAGAATTGTAAAGATACTAAGAAATTAAGAACTAATAAATTCACTAAATATGCGGATTTATGGTGGTACGGTGTGTTACAATGGCACGGAGTTCTTCAAGGAAGTGTAACGGTGCCAATGCTGTTCTTCGTGATTATTAATAATGTAGAGTTACATGCACATAATGACAATATTCACATTCACACATAACAATGACTAATCCTACAATCATGCATTGTATGTCAAAGTCTAAAGCACGAATAAGGAAACGTATGGACACGCCTGTACCATAATATTCTAATGCTTTCAGTTTATTCCAAAATCAATGGTATGTTGTACGAAGGACTGAGTTCCACAATTGAGCTTCACTTGGTTATTAGAGTTCCTGAGTCTGCGATTGGAATCCATGCACAATGTAACCTCATGCATAAACGATGTCGCACATTACTTGCTTACTTCGCTTTTACTTGTGGCTTAAGTTTATTCTTGATGAATGCTGTATTATGCAGCCACTTCTAAAACAATACACTCAACTTGTCTTTATCACTGCTTTTCTTTTCGTTCGGTCATTCAGTAAAATAATTAAACTCAAATAATAAAATTAACATTTCCAATAGATTATCTTTTTCATTGTTCACAGCTTTGGTAGATGAGTAATCAATTTTACTCTATTAAAAGCACAATGAAGAATGATCGTTTCGATAATTCCTCTTATACCGCAAGTCATAACAAATCAATGGAAACATTGATAGCCATGTGCAAGACTTACTAGTACGATACAAATAGACTTTGTGTTAGTTGATTGCAGTCAAGTATAAAGGTAGCCTAGGGCCTTCGTTTCCGCGTATGGTTGTATTAATCAGCCTATTCATTCCAAATAATAGTAGAGGTATGTGATTGCATACCTATATATGGGTATAAAAGCTGTAAGGAACGTTTAGAAAGTGGTGGTTGACGGCGAGACGAGTGCACACTAGCAACAATGAGCGTCAGGGAGGCGGGTCACGTCGCGTGAGTCATGCGCGCGCGCCGCATACTGATGAACAACATCGGCACTCCCGTCCCGTCCGCGCGCCATCGTCATCGGAACCACCAAGACGTGGATGGCTCTGTTCCATATAGTACAGCGCTAGTTTTGTAGGTGCGACTATGTGACCAGGGTTGTCTAATGCTCATTTCCTTTGATGCAATGATGATTTAGTTATAAACTGCATTCATTATATTTAAAATGGTCTCCAATTAGGGTCATCTAAAGAGGTTTATTTCTTACACCGTGATGTACAAAAAAAAGGTTGTCTGTAAATTCTGTTTACGGACGATACATTTACGTGATAATGTCATAAGAAAATATTGATAACATTGTAATAAACAACCATGCCTGTGACAGCTTTAGTGGATATGGCCACAATACTTCAGCCTATCAGCAGGCGGAACATGACGGACCGTGGCCCTTTAGTGCGTGCACCTGGTCATCGATTTATAAGACGTTATCACGTCAAAAATAGCACAACCCTAAGGTTTCTAGGGGTGAGTGCACTCTATTGTCATTGATGGCGCCGTCACCTGGATATCCGGCGAGCTCATCCACCGGACACTAACGGGTCCATGTCCAAAAACTTGTCGCGAATGTCACGACCGCGGTGCGCAATCGCAAACCAACATCACGATTTGCACTCAGCGGCCTTTTTCTGATCGTAAAATGCGATAACTTCTTTTAGTTTTAGCTGCAGCTTTAAACGTGCACTCTCAAAAGTTGCCGTATTCTTCTAATAGCTGTTTATGGGTACACAAAAGATTGCAGCGACAATAAAACTGTATACACAACAAAAATATACCTATCTTTGATCTAAATGAAAATTCTGTGAAAAGTATATCTGAGAAGTTTAAAAAATGATACGCAGGTAATTAAGATAACGTGTTCTTTTATATTTACTCGAATATTATTTAATATAGAAAATAATATCGGGAAAAAGTTGCATCGCTAATTGCTAAGAAAGAAGAAAAGCAACTAACTCAAAAGAAATTAAAATCAAATACTCCATTAAAAGCTATTTGGAATACAAAGACAGACTATTCTATTTTCGTTTAGTTTATAAATTCAGTGGATGTCGCATCAACATCGCGGATATCGTTACTCAATCAACTGTCCGATGTTACATTGGCCATTCGGAAGTTGGCAGATGTAACAGACGCGCGCTTTCGCATACACAAGGCGATATAATGACATTACTTGTATCTCACCGCAAGCCTCTCTGCCACAGTCTCATTAAAATTCGTTTATACGCTATCTTGTCACGAGAATCTCACGTCTCATATAATAACAACTTCCTCCCATTCATCGGTATCTATCGATGTTACATGGGTATAAAAAGTAACAAGCTATGATACGTTTATTGTTTTATTCGTTGTTGAATCTCTAATGAATGATTTAAATCAACATCGAAATAATTTATTTAGATTAGATAGACTTCAGTATTTTAATGTTGGAGGTTCATTGTATGAACCTTTTTGTAGGGTGACACCCAGCGAACCCCACAATCAACTTTGTATCATTTTAAAAAATATATAATTATCACAAGTCCTCCCTATTTTGAAGGATAAATTATGGAAATAAAATATACTTAAAATTAACAAAATATGCACTCATTAAACATATTTTTTTTTATCTATTGCTTAGAGTAATGTAACAATACAATGATAAAAACATTGTCCGCTTGACTGAATGATTGCAGTGGGGAATTTCTTTAAGCAGATTCCTCTATTTTTGCTCCCTTCTCTGGCAGTATAATTGGTATTAATTATGCATTCAGGGAGAGCTGTAAAAGGTCGTGTAATTATCATTAGAATGTTGTTATTTCCACACATGAACTGTGAGTTGCTAATACCAGCTACCAGACTAATGAAGACAATTATAAGTGATCACTAAACCTTTCACTCTTACTCATTAGACTGTAAAACATAAGTGCAGGTCAGGCCAGCGAACTCTACATTACTTGAATATTTTCTTAAATGCAAAACAAGAAATATTTCTGAGAAATTCCAACCATCCAACCACAAAAACTGTAATGCACATTTCTTTTGAGAGAAATTCTTATCGCACCATATCTAATATCACTATGCACTTAGCTCGTATAGACCGGTTGAGAAACGTTGCAAATTATGCACTGCATTATTAGTATCTAAAAATAACGCAACTGGTCCTATTCATAAGGTTGTTACACATGAACAAACAATAAAACCAAAGGCAAAAACAAATAATAATGAGATTAATGATACAACAAACCTTATGACAATGAAAATGATCATAAGAAGGTATCAAAGGCCTTATATAGATTATTCCTTAATCCGAAGAAACTCAGCTTTAAAAATTCGACTCTTATGTACGTCTAAGAGATAAGACTCTACACCTAACCCAAGTTTGCTAAACCCTTGCTTAGTAAAGCCAGTGGAAATTTTCTAAAAACTCATAACTACTTTTTTAAAAACCAATTGCCAAATGTTTATTTGTTTCCAAATTGTGTCATTATTATTAAGTAGGGCGCTCTGCAATCAATACAGCATGGACTCTCAGGCAATAAATAGGAAAAACTGACATATTTAGTTACAACTCAACTAAGTAGGTATTTTAGTCTCCCGAAGTGTGTTAAGAAGCACCAAACTATGAAGAAATTGTAAAGATAGCATGCAACTGAACCTAACAATACAATGGAAATTTTAAAAGAAACAAATCAATTCTGTACAATACCAACCAGAAACCAGAACAGGACCAATAACAAGACTGACCAGTCGTCCTAAGCAACACCCGTTCACGAATATGACGCATGGGTAAGCCATTATTAAAGGAAAAAACCCGACCTAATTCGTACAAAATACACTTGCGAACGAAAGCGTTAGTTTCGTTCCCAAGTGTATTTCGTATGATACAATGCAAAAGATGCTACTGTACACTGCGTTTACCTTAGAATATATGTAACATTAGTGCTATTACATGCATGTACGACGACCCTAAGTGGCATCTTGTATAAGGTCTCTATCATTATAATAACGGAGCACTCAGTCGCACGGGATATGAACATATTTCAATTTTATGGCAACATTATTTACCATTAAGTTAATGCGTTGATTGGATAAAACATATTAGATAAAGAACGTGATAGAGTGCAAAAAGAATCAGTTAACATACTTCTATAAACATTACAATATTTGAAAAACGTTGATATTTTTAAGACTTGAGTCAAACCATAAATAGTTTTTTTTTAAATTCAGTAAGTAGGTTGATCCCTACAGAAACCTTTTTTTTTTAATTTATTGTCTCCTAAGGAACGGATGTTATACGTTACGTTATGTAGGTATGTTAAGTTTACACGAAAGTCGTAAAGTATCATATTTCTAATAAAAATGAATTCGGGTTGAATTATAAATAGATTTAAATACTTTAATAGCCGTCATCCCCAAATAGAGTCAGGTACTCGGTCCCACATTCTTAGTAACATAAAATATCAAGTTACTGCTTTTTTACATCATCATAAACTTCTTTGTTAAGTTAGTATCTTACATATAATAAATTCAACTAAGGAAATTTCAATTAAAATTTTGACGAGTAAAATGTTAATAATTTCCGATTAAATCGAGATATTCTTTCGTATTGATTAAAAGGTATGTAAACGTGAAACCGCAAACCGTTGGCGCCGGCGGCAGCAGGCGGGTTAAGATGTGCGCGGGCGCAAAGCGTGTGCACTAGCGTGTGCGTGCCCGCAATGCAATGCATTACATAACGCGAACCAGTTGGCGGTTCGACAACCACCCGGCACCGCGCACACGCTCGATGCTCCATACAAGACGTGTATTTCACGGCCGTGCCAAGTTCAATGTTAAATAATATACCTCTATCGTATACTGTAAAGTCTCCCACCTCGATTAGATAGCCCATGCCAACATTTATATCGTGATCTAGTACCTACTTACGTCGCGCCATTTATTTTGTAATACTAAACAAGTCGTTGAACTTGTACCGGAAAATTGGTTTACGTCAACCCTCATTATGAATCTACAGAGATGATTGATGATTCGAACACCTGAAGCCGCAGATCACTCATCAAATTACCTATTCCAAATTAATGTATCGTAAAAACTGCAATTTTGGTTTCTATCAAAACTTTTTGATTGGCATTGTGCGTGGGAACATCGATCGGGTTGTTCGCGGTCGGATAACGATCGGAAGGCAAAAAAGGGACCGAGATAATAGCGAAAGAGCGATGCGCAGAGACGATCCCAAGGACGGCGCGCGCGACTCCTCTCTCGCACCCGCTGCGGAATGCACCTACCAGACTATTTTTAGTAATCAAACCCGAAGCCGACCCGGCCCTGGTCCCGGCCAACGAAACAAACAAATGTCCACGACCATTGGTGATTCAACTGAAATTGTATTACTAACGAGCTCGTACTAGTACCTCCGCGCAATTACAATAAACGTTGAGCGAAACAAAAACATACGACGGTAACTGAGAATCGTTATCGAACTGTTTTTGTCATCTAGTGACTAAACTATTATTCTCCTGTTTTTCTGTGAGGAGCCAAAGCTCACGTCCGATAAGTAATTTGATACAATCATGCCACCTGGAGTTCTGGCCACATTACTTTGAATTATAGCGACGAAAAAAATGTAAAAAGAAGATGATCACAATATACTGTGGCCTTTCGGCACCCGACGTTTGAAGATTAACTATATTTAATGTTCATAAGTTCGATCCCAATTTAGCTACGGTCTAGTTGGAATTATCTTTAAATCTAATTTAACGTATCATCGATAAAAAGTTTTTGTACGTATTTTTTATACTCTTCATTTACAATATTTGACTAACTTTAACGATGACAAGCTATAATCTATGTGATGTGAAAGAAACTATGCTATTTCACATTTAAAAGCGAAATTTAATAGTTTGCAAATCGTAACTAATATGGATTTCATACATTGGTATTGGTCCTCAAATATTGTTTAAAACTTAAGCTAATGCATCTTAACTTACTGCGTTCAATGCCAGACTGTCCCCTTGTTTACAATAACGATGTGGTCTGTAGGTACGCAAACACGACGTGGAAGAGCTCTTACGAATGCTACTCTATTAGGATGTTAAATTATAC
This sequence comes from Herminia tarsipennalis, assembly GCA_945859575.2. Classification (NCBI taxonomy): domain Eukaryota; kingdom Metazoa; phylum Arthropoda; class Insecta; order Lepidoptera; family Erebidae; genus Herminia; species Herminia tarsipennalis. The sequence continues at coordinate 11,103,393 of OX243836.2, read as the reverse complement.
AACAATGCAATAAATCAGTATTGTAAATCTAAGAACAAACCTCGTAAATCAAATCTTCAATTTATTACCACGGAGAGATGTATTGTAATACGCCGGTAGCATTCAGAATTTATAGTACGAGTATCAGACGAGAGAGAATCCGAAATTGATTTAGTCCTTTCTCTAATATACATGTTTAGAAACTTCGTCATAAATAAAATTGGAAATTTGTGAGATGTGTGAAATTTGTGTGCTTAAACTGATTGAGTCTAAATTACAAAGCACTCTACCTGGATAGCCATAATTAGACCCCTCATAAACAAACCGCTGTAATTAGACGTCCTGGGTCTAACATTCTACGTATACGATTAGCAACATTGTCCACTACATCGTTGTGGATTAAGAAAATGTAAATCCAGCAAGACTGGCGACTATCTGTGTATAATCTGCAGTCATTTACGGTAACGGTGCGAGCGCTACAAGTACGGATTGAAGCGGCGGTTCTCGGCGCACCATAATATTATTCCATGGAACTGCAGCGCTAGATGTCCTGGCCACGCGGCTAGGCCAGGGGCGATGAACCCCCGCACCTGTCGCCACTCCCTCCGCATCCCCGCACTATTTTTTCCCAACATCGACTTCCGTCGAAGAGTTTTTGCCGACCTGTCGATAACCTGTCCGATAGCTGCGGACACGCCTCATTAGCGGAATCACTCCCTACTATGTTGATTGGTTTAAATCGTCAACTTTTCTCCTACACACACCCGCATGGAGACATCCCTGATGAGGTAATTCTCAACATTCCGATAAATGGTTACCTACGTTGACGAGTGTCAATGACTCAGTGTAAAAAATGTTTCTGAGAATCGCTACTATTTTGCAATTTAACTATTTGTATTGCGCAGATCAAGAAAATAACTCACCATGTTGGTGGCGAAGGGCCCTTGGAACACAATTATTTTCAGCCTCCCTAGGAATTCCAATTAGGTATTAAGTAATTAGATTTCATACGAAAATATAGGTTTAATTAAGAAAAAAATTACCTTCGCAACTATTATAGCTTATAATGATCGAATGTGATTTTTTTTTCGACAAGATTTATTAACTGATAAAACAAAGGTTAAGGGGTCATTTTAATATTTCCATAAGGTTCTTAATGGATGGACGGAAGAGTGTGTGGTAGATCGAGGAGTGCATTGTCACATTATTCTGTCGCATAGCTGCGTACGCGCTGCGGTCGAGTCGCACACTTGAGTCAACACGCGAAACGCACCGATCAACGCATGCGCCGCTTACCGCATACGCCGCTTTATGGCTTACCTCAGTGTCGTAAGCTTTGTTGATATTACCTACCGGTTACGACGGATTATACAAATTTTATTGCGTGTAACAAGCTGTGTTACACGAACATATTATTTCATATACTATTCGTGTAATCACGATATTTAATGATACGTATACCATAAATAAACATTATCAAATTATTGCATTTAATTTTAAGAATCAATTAAGTCTTCAGTGAAGTTCGTTTTTTTTTCAGAACAATTTCATACAAGACTTTTATTTTTTTACTTAATATTGTTTAATTTTATAATGCTCAAGTTATGGTTATTAGAAAAATAATGGTAAGAGCAGCTATTGTACTCTAATGAAAGTCTAACAATGCAGGTCGAAGACCCGTAGGTCACAGCAACCACCTTGCTGCCTCCACCATGCGTCCCATTGTGACTCTTACATAAGTAATAACTACTTTTTGTAATGTTAAACTCATGTGCTTGTATGGGTTTTTACAATTTTCTGCTATAGTTTTATGTGTATTACTGTAATCTTTTCTGTTATGGAGTTTCTTTCAAAGTTCGTTCAAGTGGAGTTGGTATATTAGGAAAATATATTGTTACGAATTCAAATGTTATTGAACATAATATGTAAAAAGGACGCGCAGTTTAAAGTATTTTAAGACGTATGCTACAATGAAGGATATACAAATAATGATACAATTGGACAACTACATTGCTGACAATTTTTAAACCGTTTATATTTCATAACCATATCCTGTCAACAGGTTTGCCGCACAATTTTGAAATAAGTAATTACGATTACAAGGATGTTAGTTGATTTGTTGTTCATCTTTGTTGTGACATTCAACATGTCTGAGAAACACAAAAATTTCAAGAACATCCCAAGAATATCCTTCACGTAATTGTCTTTTAAATATGATGGAACAGACGATACTTAAAAATGTATAGATAAACGTACCTGCCGCGGGACCAAGGGTAGCTGCGAACAGCAAGAAGCAGGTGGCCAAAACGATCTGCATGTTGATAGAGTCGAGCGAATTCTGCGGGGAGGGTGCGGGTATATGTAGGCACACGCAGGAGTGCACACTCGCAACACGGGACACTCGGGCACACTGAACGCGCGTTGCCCGGGACCCCCCCTTATAACAGAGACGCGTCCCGCGCGCACCACCACATGGGACCGCTATTGCGACCGTACCTCGCAGCCTCCTATACAAGTCACTATCGCCTTGAATACACTCGACAGATGAGGTACCGAAACAGCAATGTAGACAGCCCGTCCATCCTTGTCATTCGGACGTGGTGCGGTGTCGTCAGGCACGGACGTCCGGCGGCGGGCGGACGCTCGGCTCGGCGGCGCCCGCGCACCTCGACACGGGAGTTATCTCGGCAAATCGTACCGCACAATAGTTCGCGCTCAATTTGTTCTTGTTGCGGTCGATGCGAATTCTTCGCTTGTCCAAAGGGTTGTCGACGTTGTCGTAGTTTTTTCTCCGCTCACGAAGCGATGCGGTCCGCTTCAAGGGTGTGCCTTTGTTATATCTTCCATTGAAGATCGGCCACGCAACCCACCCGCAATTATTGTAAGCTCAAAATTTATTCATGCAACTTAAGTGGGTTAAGAATCCAAAATAATGGTTCTGTCAATTCGCATAACGGTTCTTACAAATGTATAATCACACTTCAATCAGTCAGAAGATGATTAGGTACTGAGATGGTACTAACCTATATTTGAAAGCATAATTTTATATAATTTTCATAATTTATAAATATTTAGCTCCACATTTTCATAATTACAACGTTGAGGTCCTAAAGACGCTTGCTACAACGCCGCCGGCACCGTCTTCTTTGGAATTTATCTTACAAAGATGGACACATCCGCAGATTACTATTAATTAAGAACGTGTTTGACCTTGTGACAGACGTACAAATGCGCCGGCAAGTTCAATATTAGATCTTTGCTGAAATAAAAGCAAATGGGGTCGTCTCAGAGCAGTTGAAAGCCGCCGCCAAAGCTCACCACTTTAAACATGTTGCTTTGAAAGCCACGTTAATTGGTGAGACGCTATTTGCTTTACACGCCATGCAGCCCCACAAGTTTGACATGCACATACGAATACGTCCACCATATTCCATTTATCTATATTCTGTACCTACCTCTTCCCTGTCACTAGCAATAAGTATAACTTAGACCAAAAAAAGTGTATGCGTATTTTTAAATGTTCCATCCCAATACAAGACACTGCACTTAAATGAGGTCTGCAAAACTTAAATTGCTCTAGAGCCCGAAGAAACACTTTTAAAATTTCTTTTTTATCGCATTGCAGCGATACCTATCAGTATTGTTTTACATCCGATGAATTACATTCGCGGGCGATACCAATCGATAAAATAAAATTCACGGTTTATTTTAATAAAAAATATGAAGGTATTACTTTAATAGCTGCAAAGAGAAAAAAAGTTTCGACATTCGAACGATACAAAGTTTTTTGATCCAAAGATGTTACTGCGCTTCGGGGAGCATTTAATTGAACGGGAGCAGAGCTCCGATGTTTTGAATAATAGTAGTAATAGACCGCACATGCCGCACAAACAAAACTATTTATGCGCCATTCACAACACGGCCCTCGACAGTACTCGAACTCGAACCGAACTGGCAACACATTAATTGATATAATTACCTTCAATTGCGTGCAAAATTATCGCTCAGTTTTTTCATAACTAAACCTCTTAACTCCTATGGACAGAAATAATTTAAAAGGATACATGCCTAGCCAATTATTTTATAATTCACATCGCTAATAAAATCTTTTTTACAAAAAAATTAACTACCTTCAAGGAAAAAATAATATCAAGCACATCACCAAATGCAAATTTCGCTGATTCACTCCTATGTTTTAGTCTATATCTCTGGTGTTTTATATACTAGGACAACGCTTTATACACTAAAACCTTCCCAGGAAACTATGCAGTCGAATAGCGAATACTTCATCTAAATCGGATTACTAGCTTTGAGAAAATCGCGAACATACGGGTCAAACAGAGAACAACCGTTGTTGAAGGCGGTTAAAAACATTATCCTTCACGGTAATTTTGTCCACGGTCTTCAAGCTTTAATAATATTTTTCATCTAAATATTTATCAGATACCTGGCGCTGGTGATTATCACTTCGCACACGTGTATTTCATCCGTACGATTTAAAAAAACTTTTGTAAAAACCTTGTCTGGACAATGACGAACACAACAAAAAAAGAATTAACCAATTTGGCACATTCGTCCTTAAGTTATGCGCTACATACATTTCGGTGATTCACATTTATTTATATATAATATATTCTTGGATAGATATATTTTCAAATATACTTACATAATAATCGCTACACTATTATTGTATTTGGTACCTATAAACGCAGTTATCGATTAATTATCAAAACAAACCATGGATTCATTCATGTAACATGTTAAGTAATCACTAATGGCATACTTACTAGTATTATGTATGTTGCATAATGTGGACGTACATCTGCGGAATGATTGTTTGAAAACACAACCATGTGTCACCCACTAGCTTCGAGCGGTCCCCAATCAAAGCATCCGTCAACGGTCGTCTTGCGAACGTGATTATTCTAATGTTTATAAGTTGCATGCAATGCCTACGCCTGCGGTGGTCGTCATACTACTCTGATTACCTCGATTACGATAAAAAATGCTACGCGCTATCGTTTAAATGACTTTTTAAAAATAACCTAGTAATAGTCAACCGCAATAGCAACTGACATGAAAAATAAAGTATAAAGTGGACGGTCTCCTTAGCTAGACGTCGCTGAATAACATTCGGAATATTGCCCGATCATTATGCTGGGTGCGCGCAGCGGTTCGACATTTACATAGAACCTATTATTAAATTAGCCATAACGATCACAATCTTCATTTACAGTTTAGTGTACTTTGATGACTTATGAATGTTCTGAAATTACTTATCGCTAGATTTTATTTAGCTGCTGCCTTCAGCACCTTGGCTTTGTGACCTAGACGTCTCATCCAACAATTTAATCTAATATAATGTAATGCTTTGTGATATCCATATCTATCCAACGCTTTTCACCGGCAATAGTAGATACCTACCTATATCTACGTTCTTAAACTACGTTGAACCGATAAAATAAAATACACGATACTCTATTTATTGGTTAAATTCCACTACTAACGCCAATAAAATGATAAATTAGGTAAATAAAGTATCTACGCTTATTTCATTTATCATATTTGTAGCTCTCAAAAGCGGATATCTGTTGCTATTTTTCTTTATCGTAGATAGTGACGGAATATATTAAATTATTAATGGGTAGAATAGCTTACCTTCACATAATTGTTTTGCTCAAATACAAATGTAAGTACAGTACTCCCAAATTAATAATGCACATGCAGATCTTCGCTAATTGTCGTATTCCCGGAAACACTCGAATCATGGAATCGTAAGAGCCCTAAACAAGGCATTTGCATTTTGCACCTTGTTTAAAAGAGATAGGAGTCAATATCATGTGTGCACAATCGAAAACAAATCGGGCGTTCGGCAGCTGTCGCCGGTCAGCGAAATGTCTGTCAGTCGTCTTTATATATTGGTAGTGACTGCACGTGTTCTCTATTTGTGGAAATATATAGAGCTGCTATTACACACCCTTCTTGGTAAATATAATTTCAACATTAATTAGCTTATTCAGATTTAAATAGTATATTTTGAAAAAAGGAAAATAAATAACATATTTCACGTTTTTTTAATATTAAAAAAATAAAATACCTACATTAAATACATATTAAGTACTAGAAAAACATTTAAAAAATGAGATTTATTTAAATTAAATAAATAGATAAACATGCATAAAAAATATATACCTAACTCTGCCCATGCCATTTTCTTTCAGACGAATTCTTCCAAAATGGATAAATTTAAACGTGGAAAACCGCTTAATTCACAAGCACGGCAAATGGTATTTAATGTGTACCTTTATTTCTTAAATGAAGCCAATGTTTTCAACAGAGACCATGATGGTTATTTTAAAAAAATTCAAGACCGTGTTACAAAAGCTACAGGAATTTCGCGACGAACTTTGAGTAATATCTTAAACGAAAAAAAACATAATCAATCAAAGAAATTTTCTACACCGAAAAAAGGAAGACCTAAAAGTAGATTTCGGCTGGTACTTGATGATTTCGACTACTGTGTTATTCGTAATATGATATACAATTTTCAATTGACGCTGAAAGAACTCCCAACTGTAAATAATTTAAGAATAAAGTTGATCGAAGCTATTAATTTCAAAGGCTGTGCCGAGACTTTAAGGTTGATCTTGAAAGACATGGGGTTTAGGTTTCTGAAAACTGATAATAACAGACAATTACTTATGGAAAAACATGATATACGCCTAAAAAGGATCAAATATCTCAGAGAAATACAACAGCTGAGGAGTTCTGGTAGAAACATAGTATTTATGGACGAGTCGTATGTGCACACATCACATACTAAGGGTAAAACTTGGCAAGATAGCAACAAAAAAGGTATCAAACAACCCATTTCCAAAGGAGAGCGAATAATTATTGTACACGCAGGCAATGAAAAAGGCTTCGTCCCAGGGGCTCTAATGTTACATAAATGTGTCGACTCAGAAGGTGACTATCATAAAGAAATAAACGCGGAACGTTATCAAACTTGGCTACGCAATCAATTGATTCCCAACTTGCCTCCTAATAGTGTGTTGGTAATAGACAACGCCCCAAATCATAATAAGCTGTCTGTGAAACCACCAAACTCAAACACATCTAAACCACAAATGACAGCTTGGTTACAACAACACAACATTCCGCATGACCCAAAGAAACTGAAACCCGATTTGTATAAAATTATACAAAGATACAAAGAAAATTACACAGAATTTGCCATTGACCGTATAATGGAGGAACATGGGCATAAAATTATACGATTGCCACCATATCATCCCGATTTTAACCCTATTGAAAATATTTGGTCCCAAATAAAGCAACACGTGGCCAAGAGAAATATTGCAATGACTGTGACGTCAGTTAAAGATGCTATATTAGAAAAAATCAATAAAATAGGACCAGAAGAATGGAAAAAAGTTTCTGATCATGCGGTTCAATGCGAAGATGAATATAGAAAATTTGAGCCAAGAATCGATAGTTATTCCGATGAACTGATTATTTACACAGGTGATAGCAGTGAGGAAAGTGTAAATGAACAAGAGCATAATGAAACTTCTGATGAATCTGCGATGTCGGGAATAGAGGTCTTCCTCGATTCTGATTATTTTTTTTATAATTGTATTATTTTTCTGGAATGATTAGTGCTGTAAACAAATTTGAACTGAGATTTTGATTATATTTTATGTAAACCTCTATTTGAAAACGTTTTTTTCTCCTTCTAATAAAACCTTATGTTATTTAAACCTTTTCCTCCATAATTACACCAACTTCGGTAAGACACTTGAAAACTAATCACTCCAACAATGATTGTAGCGTTTTCGCTATTTACTTACATGGAATTATCGAATCAAATTTCGTTACAGGTAAATCAAATCTGTTTTAGCACAAAACACTTAATATATAAAATTAGGCATAGAGAAATTGCTCTTAACCACTCTATATAAATATCGTCTTTCGACGCTCGGGTAATACGACCGTTGCCGAACAATGACGAAGATTTCCGAAGATTTCTATGCGCATTATTACTTTTGGAGTACTGTACTTACCTGCATAAAATGTCAAACCTTTAACTGTTCCAACAAATGTTTTTTTTAATAATTTATATTCAAATTCAAATTCAAAATGTTTTATTCACTTAGGATGCAAAACAACTCTTGTGATACGTCGGGATTCTACATGTACATGTAATGCCAAATCGCAAGTAATAGGTAAAGCCGGTATAATCCATATTAGGTTATTAAGTTATAACACTCTCCGTTAAACACGATCTAACATAAAAAAGTATAAATTATGAGTAAATTATCCAACAACCATCAACATAAAACCAAAAATAACTAGACCAGTATATTAAAAATCTCATGGCTATAAAAGTTTCTCCAGCGAAATAGCATTATCGGCTTGGTTGGTCTTATTCGCTCGATTTCCATGACTTAATCAAATTATTGCCTGTTAGCCAATCGTTCCGCTGCTAGTCGTGGCTTTTTTCTATTTCCCGTGGGATTCTCCACGTTTCTTACAATTTATATACCTATAGGCAGTCGGTAATCGGCATAATTTGATCTATTTCTAACCACAAGCTTGTTAAGCGGAGGGTTGTGGCAAATAATATAATCATGTTCTTAAATTTGAAATACATGAAGAAAATTGCCAAGATGATGATTTTTAGTTGTATAAAATGTACTTACGGGTTTATTTATATTGTCAATGAGCTGATATTTGTTTAGGGTTCCTTACCTCAAAAGGAAAACACGGAACCCTTATAGGATTACGAAACATATGGAGGTATCGAGTTGAAATTAAAACTATATACTCAAGTCTACAGTCTCTTGAAGCTGTAAAAAATCAAACTTCCAAATTAAGGTAAAAAAAAGATACGGTCGTCTATTTTAAAAACTGCGTGACTCGATTCCTGAACTATTTAAAATATGTACCTACAAATTTGTATTTACGAAGCCCTGGGTGAACGAGTCCGGCTCGCACTTAACCAGTTTTTACGATTGATGCGACTAAACCCTCAAGTAAATATTAGAAACGTTCATTAAGCAAACGTCTAACGTCTCAATAATCTATCTTTCGATGGATTTGGATAGAGCTATATCCATACTAATAATATAAAACTGAAGAGTTAGTTTGTTCGTTTGAACGCGATAATCTCTGAATAACTATTTATGTGTTGAACAGCCCATTTATTGAGGAAGCCTATAGGCTATATAACATCACGCTACAACCAATAGAAGCGGAGCAGCAATGCAAAATGTTGCAAAAATTGGGAAAATTGACGCATACGAAATTGCGCGTGTCAGCTATTAAGTCAAAAATGTACCTACCTCCAGTAGCCAAATCCATCAATAGATAGATTATTGAGATCGGCCGGCGGGTAAATAGCAAATCGTATTTTCAGCAAAACGTCCGACTGCACATTTACTTAATAAGCAAAAAATGTATAATATTTTTATTTTTAAATGGAAATTATTCTACAATAGCTACTAGTAGTTTTATGTGTGGCCTATTAATGTGTTCAAGTAGCGTATAATTACGAGAATAAAAACAAAATATCATAATAAATGAGGTTTGTTTTTAAATGCATATAACATTAACACCAGTTGCAAAAGTCAAATGGCTACTCTAAATCGTTTACTTTATATGATTTTAAAGCCGATTTCATTGCACCCTAAGTAGAAGTTTATGTACCTATCTAGACTTTGAACATCTTAGGTTTTTACTACTTTACTACTTGAGAATTTCTGTTTATTGAATTTGTACCCATTATACAATTCAAGCGCGAATCCAAGGGGGGAGGAGCAATAGGGGCAATTGCCCGCTCCTTGCCCCCCTAACTCGATTAAAGATCTTTTTTGGGGAGTTTTGAGGATTCTGACACTGTACCGCTGTGTTTTGACAGGCAATTGTCAGAGGTGGCTGGTGCACCAGTGTTAAATCAAAATCACCCTTCCCGCCCTACATGCGAGCGATTTACACTTGGCCGGTTGGGTCACATGTTTCCTCCCCATGAACAAAGTTCTGGATACGCGCCTTATACAATTTCATAGTTCAGTCTTGACCACTGTCACTAAAATTTAATAAAATTATCAGGGAGCAGATTTTGGTAATTTAAGCTAAAATATTTACGCTGCTGAGAAAGAAACTTATATAATGCTTAGTACCTAATATTAGCTCCAAGTCAAAAAAAAAAAGAAAAAAAAAATGTGCTAAGTTTGCACTAATCCGAACAATAATGGACGGAAACTAACCTACCCTAAAGGATAACGTACAAGCTGTTTATTTCCCAACATATAAATAAATAATAATATTATTAATATCTTGGGACAACACACACAAAGCTATCTGATCCCAAACTAAGCAGAGCTTGTACTATGGAAACCAGACAACCGATAATCATACTTATATATTTCTAAAAACATACATATTATAGATAAATAACACCCAGACACAGAATAAACCATCGTGCTCATCACACAACGTTTTATCCTGGGTGGGGATCGAACCCACGACCTCTTGCGTAGCAGTCGGATACACTCCCACCGCGCCACAGAGGCAGCCGATAGGATAAACAAGCTGGATTTTATCTTGAATACCTACGTCATTATTACAAATGACATGTCTATAGTCCACATCGATCCCGCTTATGCGTTGGTTTTTGTCCTATATTGTTGGGACTTAATGCAAACTGGAATGCCTATTTTGCCTGGGCTATTATAAATCAAAAGCTAATATATAACATTCCACCTTAGACATCATTTGAAATGTATCAGGTAGGCTACACACAAAAGCAGTTTAACACATTCGGATCTATATTCTTATTCGGCAGTACTTGCCGAATCGAACAAAGCCTGCCCGAAGCAACTACGACACATGTTCGGCTTCATTAACAAGTGCCAATTGGGTAGTTTAAAAAACCGGGCAAGAACATGTCGGACCATGCTCAGTGTAGGGTTCCGCAGCCTTGAATAATTGCATCAGCAGAAGAGCGTATGTTCTTGGCACTTACGCCCTTTTGTTGAGTAACGCAGTTTTTCGGCAATAACTCAATGACAGTATATGCGATCATGTCTAAAACAAGTTTAAAGTATTTATTAAGCGCTACCTTTCTGATTTTTTTCCACATATTTTTTGGTCACACGCAATTTATGCAACTTTCGGAGCGATTATTTCCAAAAATATTTACTCAATCAAAAAAGTTTAATAAAAACATCTTCTTCTACACTTCTGTTACATGTATGGAGTGCCCCCCCCCCCCCCCATAATAATTATTATTTTCATTATTTAGCTATCACACTAAGTAGCGGCTACTACAAGACACCTTTTTACCAAATTTCATCAATATCCATTGAGTAAAATGCCTGTGACATACGGACAGACAGACAGACATACGGACATGACGAAACTATAAGGGTTCCGTTTTGGCCTGTGCCGAATGATGCTCGAACATGTGTGTAGTAACTCTTACAAATGCGACATAAGATCTAATTAGGTACCTTAATACAATGATTTTTAAGTAAAAAGGTGTAGATAGGTTACATAAACAACATCCGATCTTTAAAAACGGCAAACTAATGCACACATATATAACCTACTAGCTGTCCCGCGCAACTTCGTAAGCGTAATTTTTCCCCGTTTTAGAAACATTTCACGTCGCTTCTCCGCTCCTATTAGTCGTAGCGCGATGTTATATAGCCTATAGCCTTCCTCGATAAATGGGCTATCCAACAAAAAAAGATTTTTTCAAATCGGACCAGTAGATCTTGAGATTAGCGCGTTTAAACAAACAAACAAACTCTTCCGCTTTATAATATTAGTATAGATACAACGTTATTCTTGGTATAGTGTAAACCTGAAAGTAGTTTGCTCAGAATCAGTAATGCAGTCCATTGGGGTAGTTTTTAGACCATGCTAATTTTCTATTAATTAATTGTTAATTAATTCAGTAATAATTCTAACAGTCCAAATCCTGTTCACAATGTGATGTGAAATGTAATCATCATTTATTTTTCAATAATAACCATGGATTACGTATTACGGGACGCAATGAGCACGATAGCGCGAAGAACACAAGACAACTTGAATGGCTTATAACTGTGTTAGTTTTCAATATAGGTATGTATTCATTTTCTTTTTTTGTGATTTCTTGAAGTAAAAATCTTGTTGGGGTGTCTGAGCTGACAGTGGTAACGTTGCTTAACCTCGCAGATTTTTCAATCTCCTCGATCGCCACTGAGGCAACATTTCCACTGCTGAGGGTAGCTGAGAGTAAGGGCCGCAAATGTGGTAATTATCTTTATTTTAGCAGACTCACTACCTGCTGATGGGGGTCACATGTATAACTTAACAACATCTATAAAAACTTCGTTACAATAATATTGGAGCTGATATTTACACAAAATATCGCCAAGAGATCAACGAACTTCATTTTTACATGTTTTTTTTTTCTTTTTTCTCGTTTCTTGAAGATGTTTACTGCTTGCCGTCCTCTAGATCAGAACAGCGTAAAATTGACAGAACGAATTGGCATAATGTTGTCTGTGCGATTTAAATAGCGTACTTTATAGCTTTTTTTAGTTCTTTGTTGTACAAGTTTTTGTCTTTTATTGCAGCTAAATGTGTATGAATTTTTAGTAATCGCTAGATAAATTCGATACGAAATTTGCATTATTTTGGAATTTGGCAGGTATTTCTATCTGTGCAGAGTTTTTTGGTGCTCTACAAATGGCAATTCGATTTTTGGGATTCGCTGCATATTTCATATTTACAAACGTGGTACCTACAATTTCCTTTTAAGTGGTAATTTTCTAAGATTTATACATTGATTTCTGAGATGACACCCTGCCTATTGGTAAAACAGGTACTAGCCTATGAACACTAGCAAAACCGATAGTGAAGGAGTATATTATGAGTTACCAACTCTAATTTAGAGAAAGCTCGCATTGCAACAAAAATCGTACCAGTGTTATTTCCGCAATTCTGTAACACTTATAATCATAATGGGTTTACACGCATTTGCGATTTAAGTTTCACGGCTTTGTAAATTAATACATTTTTTGAATAAATTTATCTAGCCTTATCGTTCGAAACTTTACGTGTCAAGCATTTAAGGTACATAACTGTACCTGTTTTCACAAAAATCAAAATAAAGGAGAAAAAATTAAAAACCTAAAAATAAGTTTAGGACATTTATAAATTTGGTATGGAAGAGAGTACGCTGCGGTAGTCTTTGATATCAAAATTAATGTATCAGTGGAATTTGATTGATTCGGCTTGTTAGTACTCGGAATCTTAATCACACATGACATTGCTGCTGTGCGCACCGGTTTGAGGCGCAATTTGAGTTTTTTGGCGAAGTCTTGAGCCGAGAGCGCTATTAACGCGGACCGCCGTAACATTTGCATGACGAGAAGCTTTGCGCTACTCCGGCGCATCATGGCATACCGTGTCGCAAACACACCTCATTAAAACTAATTAAAAGTGTAAATAGCTACATTTCTCTCATGATTAACGTTCGCGTGGAATTATACAAAGTCATTTGCGCCCTCGCCAGGCTTTGAAAAAGGTTCAAAAATAGTACAAATAAAAATAATACTCTACCTAGAAATCATGAGACGTGAAAAACTGTTTTTTAGAATGAATTTTCATAAAAAGAATATCGTCTAAGTTGTCGGAAGTCGTTTTTTTTCAAACGAATTAATATTACCTTTTCTCTTTGTTCATTTTTATTATACAATCGTTAACTACTTAAATTTCAACTGAATTCTATTCCAGCTTCCTCTACATCTGGTTATGTAACATTTAAAGTGTGATACATAATTAACTTGGAGACAAGGTAAAAGCTTATAAATACTTTTTTGTTTACGTATCCCTAGTTTTATATACACAGGATGTAGACAAACAGCACTTGGACCATAGGTGAACCCGGGGGGCAACTGCCCCCGTGCCAGACCACCACCACCGTAGGAGGGGCAATTGCCTGCCTAAACACTCCGAAATAATGTCACTAAGTTACCTTTTTTTTACGGAATTCTAAAATTCCCTAAAAAAGGTCATTCAGTCGAGTTTAAGGGCAATTGCCCCTGTTGCCCCCTCTCCCTTATTCCGCGCCTGATGGGTCTTAATAATGGAACTACGAGAAAACAGGGGAATTCACGTATAATATTAGTAAAGCTAACAGACAGTCAACTCACTTGTATGAACCAAGTTTAAAGCATGAACTTAATAAAGTGGTAGCGCATGTATTAAGTATAAAATAGCGTGCACTACGTGTTTTCTATAACAAAAACAACCACGTGCAGCTAATAGAATTGATGGTTGGCGATAGGCGTAATCTCCACTTACTATATTGATTCGCTTCGCCGCCGCGTGGTCGTGACAAGAGGGGATATGTGTTTAAGCAATTACCGGCTAGAAACTGAAAATGTTGGATGGTACATCATCCAAGTTCGTAGCGTCCCGTTATAATTGACGTGCACACGAGGGCTAGGCCGAGGTGTCAGAGGAGCAGGGCTGCCAATGTAAAAATATTCTTCTTAAACGAAAAATGAAAATGAAACGCACTTTGAACGGAAAAAACCTACCCCGTCGTGATATTTTTCTTCACATTTAACAAGTCAATGATACCAGACTCAGTAATTAAAAATGTTTTGGTTATTAATAGTGTCCGACCGAAGCTTCGGCTTCGTCTTCGGCCCAAAAGCCCGGCCGAAGCCGAAGTTTTGCCGAAGGTTCCTGGGTTTGTAGGGTTGAAATTAAACGACAGGACGAGCGAGGCCGGGAGTCTAGACTTTCGTTTTGTTTTGTATTTATTTTATCTCAATTTAATTGTGATAGTTATGATTAAGAAGTAACAAAAACTTAGTGAAAAGCACTATAAAATTTTCAAGACTGTGTATTTAATTGACCAGATCCTGACATTATCAAAAAATACAGAGTATTATATTAACCTTATATACCTCTTCTGTTTTCCCACTTCATGGATAAAGACTGAAAGAAAGACATTTATTATTCCCCACTTCTGGATAAAGCCGCTAAGTTGGCACCCCTACAGAGGAAAGGTGCGGTGGAGGCACGCCTACCTTCCTAACTATAATTTACCCAGAGTTTGTACGACAACCCCTAATCAGATTCAGTGTTTAGAGATATCATTATTCTCGACACATTTTATTTGGGTGAACAAACTAGATACCTACCTTCGATAAAATATGTGAATTCATAGAGCGCACTAAGAATGGAAGTCTAGCGACTAGCTCTGTCTTCGCATGGATTTTTCTACACTTTCTATAGAAATAATATTTGCATATATACAGGAAGATTTTTAAAATACTATAACTATACTACCCGGTCGTGGCTTCTTTACGTAACACTAAATAACTTTGTAATATAATTTTTGGAAAATACCACCTACCACTTGTTTTTGGAGTGTATGAACTTAACCACTTACAGATTTTACTGGAGTAAAATCATTGTTTATTGTGAGGTGCATGTCGGGCCACGCACAATGTAGGGTTCCGGGATGTCCCCCCTCCCCCACATCCGAATAATGTGGCTTAAGAAGTGGGTTTTGTGAATGTTATAATCTACTTAATAATATTTTTCAATGGAATTTGTATGAAAATGTTGTTACTTCTCATTTGATTTGATTTGATTAGCTGTGATAGTTTTCTTTTTAATTTAACTATATATACTACTACCCTGATTTTTTTCACATATCAACCATTTAGCTGGAAGGGGGGTTTACTTGACTCTAACAAAAAATTGCACTTTAAAGCTTAATATTTTACAAACGGATCTAAAAATAAAAATGGTCTACCCAACCCCTAAACGTTGTTAAAATACCTATCTAATGACACGATAGGGTAGGTAAGAAAAAAAGTTTAGGCCTTAAAAAAACATCAATTTTAATCCGGGGTCTTATAGATGCGTGATAGGTAGTAAAGGATTCATTTGTAATTATTTTTTCAAAAAAAAATATTAATTACTAAGTTATTTGGTGTAAAGTCAAGACGTCACGAGCGGTTATTAGTATATTAAAAAAATCACACTGTCAAAACAGCAACTTACTACAAACAGCAAATACTCTAACTTTGAGTCATGTTCTCAAAAGTATCTCTGAACATATTCTACAGTGACTTCTAAAGTAAGTACTAGTATGTTGGACATGTTACCCCACAACAACAAGACATTTGATTTTGAAGTTTGGACGGTCATTTCTTCTTCTTCTTCTTCTTTGAGTTTATGGCAATCTAGCCGTTTTAACGGCTAATTTCTGCCAGTGTCAAGTATTTATGCGCTTATTACATGCACAAAGTCTCGTTTTTAGTCAATTATCACGTATTCAAATCATTTTTTACAAGTTAAACTCGGAGCTGTAAAAATAATGGCCGGTCAGTTTGCCGCCATTTTTATAACTCCCCACGGTAATTTAACAAAACTAAATAGAAGTCTATACTTATGTAACAAGGTTAACAACAACGGCCATTTGTCATATGTGTCAAAAAAGTTCACAGGGCGGTTTTTTTTTTTAAGACGACTTAACAAACATACAAGTCACAGACACAAAGTACACCCAGACTTGGAATAACAATTTGTGGATCACACAGTGGTGTCCCGTGTGGGAATCGAACCTACGACCTCTTGCGTAGTAGTCGGACACACTCCCACTGCGCCACAGAGGCCTTGACTGCCTCTGTGGTGTTTACATCTATCTTTTGAATAAAGGGATAAAAATACTAATGACTAATTAAAGAAAACCGTGTAAGTCTAATGGGTATGAATAAAAAATCAATATAATTTATGATGTACCTACCATAATAGATATAAATGGTGAAAATATAATTTAAAATATTGACAACATCATCTATCTTTTAAATTAAGGGCTATAAATACTAATTACTAATTAAAGAATAAGGTGTAAGTCTAATGTATAAAATTATATCAAGTAAAAAAAATACGTTACTGATATAAAATCAGCTAAACCATTTTCACTAAGACATTACTAACATGCCAGAATATAAGAATTAAACGCGCTCTTTCTTCCAGCACATATTTTGAAAACAAAAAATAGCAAAATGCTTCGCAAACATTAAACATGGTATTTAACATAATTATTGTGTTGACGTGTGATATCCTTTTCAAGGGTTCAAGGTTACGAACGTGATCTCAAAATATCGTAAAACCAATATATCTATAGTTCATCTGCGGCGCCGATCACTGGTTTCTCACGATGCGACGGAATTATTCTGTCCAATGTACCGCTATAGCCTCTAGGGCAAATGCTGTAAGGATCAAACTACCATACCTGTACAAATGTGAGAAAAAATATTTCTATGTATTATCTTAAGTGTTTTATTTAACGATCGTTTGACAAGCAGTTGTGCGGGCCTTTGTTATCTTTGTTAACTTAACAAATATTGACACTAGATCAAGTCCCGATGAAAGACTTATTTGCAGTATTATAAATGGGGTCCAGTATTTGTTTAATCACTTGTAAAACGCTAAAAATACCTCAATGTAACATTTTAATAAGTACATAAATTATTTAAAAGATAACGCGGCAGATAAGCAAGCGGAAACAAGTAAAATTACTAAAATCGCTGCCTCATGGTGAAGGCTTTAAATGTAATTCCGTTGAGTACGTTCACAAATTGTCAATGTGGAAAATTCATGGCGTCTCAACATGGTGTTCACATCGGACCCGCGGCGGCGGCGTATCTAAAGCTCAATTGCACAATTAGTGTTGGCTCCATTGTGCTTCCGGATTCCCTCGGGATTACACTCACCATCATAAGATACGTTTTCCTCACCGACACGGTCCCTCCTATTATATTCTTCGTACATCGTCGCTGTTATACGTGTTATGTTGGCGATAAATTCTTGTCGTAAAATTGTACTCGTCGTGATTAACAATAATTGTGAATTGATAGCGGTCAAGTGTAAAACGGACGTTTCCGCAAGTAATGCGCAAACACGTCCGCAGCTCGATTAATATGCACATCGGCGGTGGTATCAGCTTGAGTTATTACTTAAGGATACATAGCACCTACCAATTAAAATATAATCCAGAACCTTCCGGGAAACTGAGGCGTGGGTACGCGCCGACACCTCCCTCCGCTCGTCAATCCTGCTCAACTTTGCCGTCCGTCGCAAACACTAGCGCACAACATTTTTTATATTTGCCACGTTAAGGAAGGTATTGTTTTAAAGCCATTGTCTGTAATAGGTATACCTATATATCTACAGGGTAAATTGTAATATACTAATAACCAGCTAATACGTGGCTTCTTTACATAACACTATAATCATAATAATAATAATATTTATTTATTTCTCCCTTCACAAAGGCATTTCTTACACATCTATAGTATTACATTTCTTCAGGAAGCTTTATGATCCTTTGTGAGAGGCTGGTGTCCATACTAGGAAACCCTGTGTGACGGATCACCAGGCCCTCGCCTCGGAAATACAATTAGAATTAGGATACATATTACAAATAATTAAAATACAAATTATTATACAAATGTCAGAACAGTTTGACATTGCAATAGGTATGAAACTGTATGAATGAATGCTTGATTTACTGTTTTAAATCACTATTGAGGAGTGTATATATGAGCAAAGGAACACTAAATAACTTTGTAATATCAGTTTTGATAAATATTTAATACTAGCTGTACCCGGCGGTGTTACCCGCGGTTTATATAGCCTATGTGTTAATCCAGGGTGTCTGCTAACTCCATACATAACTCCATACATAATTTTTATTAAAATCGCTGCAGCCGTTTAGATGTGAAGAATTAACAAACATACACACATTCACACACTCACAAACTTTCGCCTTTATAATATTAGTGTGATTAGTGTGATAATAACCCTTAATCACCTACCACTTGTTTTTGGACTTATTTTTTATTTATTTTTTTCAAAAATTATATTACAAAGTTACCTATTTGGTGTAATGTAAAGAGGCCAAGAGCGGGAGGTTATTAGTAGGTATATTAAAAATTAACCTGTAGGTATTAATATATAAAAGAGAAAAGTGACTGACTGGTACCTACCTCATTGCTTGAAATTTGGCACACAGATAGTTATTCGTTACCTACCTAGGACGTAGGGTAGGTAAATTAGGAACCACTCTTTCACCTCCTAGTGAATCGTTTCCAAGTTTCCATTAAACGGATGCAAAGCCGCGGGGATAAGTTATTAGGTCCATTTTAAACGTCACAGCTAAACGAAGGCATATAGCCTACCTGTAACCCTATGTTTAACTGTGACGTTATCGTACAAAATGGTTCGGAATATTTTTACCTCGACGAAGCGACCTCTAAAGTTAATTAATTTCTAAAAGAACCGTTTAAAGAGATTTATGACCGTCCTTGAATTAGTAAAAACCATATTCTCAAGAACTAAAACAACCGAAAAGGTCTAATAATATCTTGTTTCTTTCCGAGGGAATAGAGAAAAATGAGCTTCGAAGTATCTGTCCCAGTACTTGGAACTATTTTATGGATCCTAACCGGCATGCAAGCACTTGACAAGTAATAAATCACAGGCATTGAGCAGTTCTTATGAAAAAGCCCTCTGAAAGGAACATTGTATCATGCAAATCCTTGACCTCGGATTTTCTATTCAAATGTCATTATTATTCCTGTCTTGTATCGCCATTAAGAAAGTACCTACTCGTACAACTTTGAAAGTGGCTACAAGGAAAGTATTCGCGTACACAACCTAAGCGGTCATAAATAATACGAGGCGAGCGGAGTCAGCTAATGAATTACGAGTGCGAGGCTCATAATAGCGGGTCGCGCGCGGCGCTAAATGCTGCGCACGCGGTCACCGCCGCGCGCCGCGGGCATTGCTCGCACAGCCAGCGCCCGCGCCACTGAGCCGCGCCGCGCCGACCAACCCTCGTCGACGCACAGACAACGCCGATCTCGTGCGAATAGTTCACGCTCTGCCTCTTGCATCATTGTAATAGACGGATGGCCCGGAGTCAACGACACCCGTCGGCGAGTCATCGCCGTCATCATTCAACTTGAACAACTGTCTTCCAAATGTACCTTTGCTCGATTATAATGAATCATTACGAGTATTACGATGCGCGTTCCGAGTTGATACTGATATAATGCGATAAGCTGAACAACGCCAACTGCAAGGGAATTTATAGGAGGCTCTGAAGCGCCAAGGCCGACCAGTCGTTGCTATTATGTAAATAATGCGCTCTGTCGTGCCTTGGCCAGCATTCACCGGCATACTGCATCTACAGATCACCGTTCTTATCTCAAAAGCACCTAAATAATAATTGTATTTCAAGATGGCACAAAACAAATAAAAATCAAGAAATCTATATTTATGAAGCGATGCAGGCTTGTTACTGTCGAAGCTGATAGGGCCAATAAGGCTGATATGTCGGGGTAACAGAAGGCACAATATTCAAATACAGAAAACAGATTGTAGGGCTTGAATTTAATTTAATTACAATACGAAACAATAATTTAAAAAATGCACAATTCTTAGCGACTGGTGCAAAACCAATTTTCAATGTATAAAATACGACGTAAGTAATTTCTAACTAATAAACAGATTGTTATAACCATGTAACATTCTAAAACAATTTTACGACATGCTATCTAAATATCGTCCCTATAGCCTTTTATTTTTCACGATCTAGGCGCCTATTTGCAATCTATAAATAAATATTACCTGTTCACTGAGTCATCTTTGGATAATGTAGGTAATATTTTTTAAATTATAAGGTACCTGTATCCACATCTGGACATGAGTGACATACTAATATAAAATTCACCAGTAGATATAAATTTATATCGAATTAATCAAATCATATTTTGATGTGGCAGACTAAACACGTTTTTGTATTTTTTATAGGTCTATAGAAACCTCGTGCCTTCGTCCTTTCAAAGAAGTATCGGTTATTTCTTTGTCGTGTTGTTAAATAATGGCTGAAGTCGTGAGGCTCGTGAAGAGATCACACTCTCAACTCGCTATTCCTAAATCAATAGGATTGGACTGCGCGGAAGTGTTGAATACTGCCCCTTTATGTTGGCTTATCGGGCTCATCACTGTCGGAGACTTGCGGAAGACACGATCCTGTCGAGCACATAGAATAGATTATTTGCAGTCAGGAACATTATAAATATCTCACAATTTTTGCACCAATTATGTATAATTATGTAACATAATGTTAAATGAATATTTTGAATTGTAATTTTCTGAATTGCAACGCATCTAGTTGAGATATGTGGTGTTTAACCGTTTTTGGCCTTAACTGAAGCTGTGAAAATAATAAATACCCTCGCAAGGAAATGCTTGTTGGATAATGATGACTGCATTCCAACAGTGAGGATTGTCGCCGGAGAAAAGTAGCGTGTCATTGAACCGTCCTGTGGCGAATTGCTCTGTTTCCGCAAACACTCTACAAATAAAAGCAACTACCTATTGTGACGCCGTTACTCACTGCCATTTAACAACGGACCAAACACAAATAACAAAGAAAAGCTAAAACACTGAAAAGACTCCACGTCGTGAAGATTTAATAACAAAGATAGCACAATTTATACATTCTCTCGCATCGCATCTAATGGATATACCTGCCATTCTTGGCAACTGATTCAGCTAGGTTATAAATACAAGCTAAGCACGTGTGTTAATTCCATAGAATGCTATTTAATAAAGATAACCACGTCATGTTATTGTCGCGCTAGCACCGGATAAGCGCAGCGACCGGCCGATTGTCTCGCGACTATCGTAAATAACTCGCACCGTGTCCGGTGTCGACCACGAATACTGAGTTGCTGACGACGGCCCTGGCGAATCCTGGCGGAGTCGTTCTGTCCTCCGCGTCCCCTAACTCGATAAACTCGCCGTCGTCTTCCTTTACAACAACGTTACAAGCTAACAAACCGCGTCCGATCGACGAATCGTTGTCGAGAACCCGTGGTAGAGTATGCTCTCGGTGCGGCTCGCAGGAAGCAGCCTCCGCGCTAGGAATACGGATGAGCGTGACGTGTGCCAAGAGTCCACCGGTTTATCTAAACTAAACTCCGGTCCGCTCCTCTATCTACTGTTAAATTATTACTGTCTCGTGGTGTCCATTTACGAAGCTTGAAGTGCCTATAAGTATTTATCGAGGACGTGCAATTTGAGCAGTATAACGACGATCTCGGGCCACAGACTTGAATTCGCCTCTGGCTATGAATTCCAGCTGAGGTAGGAACAATGGACATATGTATATAAATAGGTGGAATAAATATAAGATGGTAGTGTTTATTTGGTCTATTTTACTGACTGAACGATATGCGAAGGGTGCATAGAGGGCGGGCAGGGATCGAGCGAGGCCGAAGTATTACTAAGGTCCGATAGCATCGGTGCGCACCGAGCTATAAATAGATGAGCAGGCGGACCCTTGAACCAGCCGCGGTCGTCACCGCGCGCACCCGAGGGTTACTGCTTAATAACGTTCTACATTATTATATAAGTACACCGTATTACTCTAGATAATGGATGCTTTGGAGGAGTAGACTTTGCTACCTAATGTTGAGTTGGACTTATAATTTATTTAAAGCATGCTAATGAACACCATATTAAGTACAAAGAGAAAATATAACTGACCTTTTTGAAAAGAAAATCATGATACGTAAGAAAACACCTGTAAATGGCAATGCATAATTTAGTTTCCGTCACAGTAAAGCTTTAATTGGGATATGGCAAAAAAGTTGTACGTATCAAAGTGGCAAGATGCGACATCCCTGTCAGTTGCTCCGGTACTGCAACAATCTGCCATAAAACACGCAGGCGGGGTGCAGCTTCTCGCTTGTTTGCTTTCATTCGCGCATGCAGACCACGGTTATTTTTTTCCCTGATTAGAGTAAAAGATGCGCAACCGGTCGTGAAGCGAAGGCCGCGGCCAGGGCCGGACGAGGGCCGGGCGCAGGCGAGGCGCGCCGCCTCCGCGCCCGCTAATGATGCGCCTGCCCTGAACCACTCTAATTGGACGAACGCCGGACCGCTCCAGGAAAAAATACATACGAACCACGCTCACAACACAAAATAATCAGAATTGCAAAACACCACTGAATCATACGAATTATTAAAATTCTGCTAAAGGAACTAACGTAGGTCGTCATAAACATGCAAGCGTACAAACGTAATTATGAAATTGTATCCTTACCTGGAAACGATTTGGAATACATAATTATTTTCTTATTATCACTTATCAAGATCTGTGAGGTGTGAATATTTAAAACGGGACTGTTCTGGGAACTATTAAGTTTGAAGTGAGTCGCAGGGGACAGTTTAATGACATAATAATATTTATAAAGACCACAACAGTTACTTGTATTCTTTTCTTCGCTGTGTGGTGCATGGCGTGGCGAATGCGATTATGTCAGGAGCACGTACTCTATAAGAATTGCCCTTTAATAACGGTAGAAGTACAGTGAACAGTCGTAGATTGCAGACGCACTAAAGTCTACCTAGCTGTAGATAATGATACAATTGACGTTTGTTATTTACTGGCACGGAGGCTTCAGCTTAACATCTAAGACCCCGTGGGATATGAGGAAGTTATAACTCATTAATGAACTTACCTATACGATACAACATATCGACTTCTAGATATAAACTTGATTGAACAAATATGTAATAGTTTTTAGGTTGGAAAGTAGTACAAGTTAGTACCTAACCATGTAGGTCAACCAGTGATTAAATTGTTTTGCTACTCTAGTCAATGTCAACATTGTAATAGGACTTTTCTTCAGTAGGTACCTACTATTAACATTGTGCCTATTACAAGTTCAATGGGAGCGAGTGGGCATGGTTTGACGAGCGCGTGCACTCTCGCGAATCACACGCACGCATTGGCCATCGTGTCTCCACAAATTCCTACGTGGTCACCCATTTCATTTGCCCATTTAATAGCTTGTCGTAGTTGTCGTATTAATTGTACCCGTAAAGTTTTCTTTGTCTCCCGTGAGAGCCATATAAGAACCTGAATCGTTTATAAATTTATATATCCGTGCGAGTTTTCCATGCGACCGCGTCCCGCATCTAATAAAATATTAACCGCTACGATTGCAGCGTTGTATAAAGTTGTAAATAAGCGGATTCGATCCGGCCTTTATGTTTGATAATAAAATGACGACGCCTGACTCTCGACCCACGAACGTGTCATTTCAATTCAATAGACATGTCTCGACGTCTTATCGGCGCTAACTTGTCCCTCATGAGATTTCCTGGTTATCTCGTCTCGTCCTGTAAATTGTCATTTCTTATTGCAGCCATCGATGCGGCTTGACTAATGAAGATTTAAATCGACGGTGGTGTAAACCGAGTCCCGTTCTACATCCTTCTATTTATCATACTAAGGTGAGATAGCGTAACGGAACTCTATTTTTTAATAAGTTCTATTTATGTTGTAAGTAGGTATATTAGTATCTAAATATTTTCTTTATATGCCTTAGGGACTAATAGAATATTTGGTGAGAGTATGGAAGAAGCCGCCGCTGGTATACTGCGACTATCACGGACATTCTCGCAAGAAGAATGTTTTCTTTTACGGCTGCGCGAGTGCTGAGAGTTGGTGTTCAAGTGATCGAATGGGTCTTGATGAACCTGTCAAGTATTTAGTAAGTTTATAATCTTACCTACTAGGTATACCCTATACCTAAGTGGACCTTCCTATCTTAAAAGACATATTTTCTTAAAACTTTCTTAGTGTTTTGTGTGCTACAAGCTAATTAGTTAACCCCTTAAGTATGTGCTATCCTAAAAGTATATTACTTTTATTATTAGTTTTTGGTGATCTTTTAGATGTTGCCAGCCCTCATGCATCGGATATCGCCAGCATTTGCACTCGGCTCGTGTTCGTTCAGAGTGGAGAGAGAACGGGAGAGCACCGCGCGCGTCACGGTATGGCGTCATCTTGGAGTCACCAGGTCTTACACTATGGAAGCCTCCTTTTGTGGCTTCGACAGAGGACCCTTCAAGGTAACGACCACCATTAAATCGAATTTTAAAGTTTAACCATTATTACTACTACGTGTAAGTACAGTACCTAGTACCTACCTACTGGGTAATTTTGAAAACGATTTCCATAATGGAAAAAATACCAACGTAGTTGTAATTGCGAATGAAAATAATTCAGAATTACTTAGAATACATTTATGTAGGTACTTACAATTTGCAAGTGATTTAAATCTTTGTAGAAGTATAATATAATAATAATATACTTCAGCATCTAACCAAATAACAGTTATTTGCAGATTTACTCGTGCCTAAGGATAATTCTAACTATCAGGGATTATGATACGTAGGTACTGTTCATTAGCGAATGATTCACATCCTGTCTCACTTATAGGCCAATTAGAAATGACAGGTTATCTTCAGATTAATGATAACGATACTTAGTACCTGGCCCGACATGTGGGCTATTACATCTAGCGGTGTCCAAGTCAGGTATCCAGCGTGTCCAACCCATACTAGGGACTAGATCTGCCTGATAAGGGCCGCGTCGCTACAAATCTTCTATCTGCTTCACGTGAAAAGACATGTATCCTTCGTTGTTTTATTAATGGATATGTAGGTACATTGCCTGCGGGTTCTTTCCAGTGATATTTGATAGGCAACATAAGATTCATAGATAGCATTTCTGCCAAGCAATAAATTCAAGGGCCACTATTTTAAACCATCAGATTAATATGAATCAGTGTGTAGGTATAATAGATTAGATCAATTATATAGATTCATATATATATATATTTGTTGTGCCAAGATCCAAATACCTACGAGACATAGCTACGCCTCTGATGCGCAGACATAAATGTACTCTCTATTTCCCTAATTCTCATAGTCATTCAACAGTGAGATATCAGACGCAGGACCGACGACTTAACATGCTTTCCGAGGCACGGAGGCAATGTATGGTCGTTGCACGGAGGGGTGTTGAATTTTTCGTAAAAGGTTACTCATCTATGGACCTTTAGATTGGCTCGGTCCTCCTCACAAAATTCTTAGTGTATCCCAAACAGCAAAACTACAGCAGTTATCTAATAGTTAACTCTAAATATTGGTGAAATATTTGTATCAATTATTAGCGACAGTAGTCTAATGGTCAAAGCATTGGACTCGCAATCGTGAGGTCGCAGGTTCGAATCCTATCATCATACCTACTACCGACGTGACCCACTCCTAATTCAAACTATTAAGCTTAGCTGGTTGCTAGTAATGTGGTATGTACCCATAATCCCACGTTGACACTACTTTTGAAAAAGAATGATTTATTTCTTAGCGTGTTTATTTTCGTCAGGGCTTTCACTTGAACACGCAGCATTTGCAGAGTGTCGGCAGCGACTTCTGCGAAGCACTCAATGGCCTCAACGAAACAGCCACCAACGTCGACATACAAATGACCAAGGACCTCAATGGGTAATTACAGAACATGAACAGTTCCTTTATAGTAATTGCTAATGAAAAAATATTTAAATTGTCCCTGTGGTTCAGTGAATCCTAACGATTAAAATAGGTAGTCAGGAGATAGATTGACAGATCGAAACTATTTCGATTGTTGGGGTATTCACTGACTACTTCAATCGTTGGTATTCACTTGTTGAGGAGGACTCCTTGATAATAATCGATTTTAAAGTAGGTAGATAATATTGAAGACTATAAAGACACCTCCTCAATAGGACAGAATTCATAAGCAATCTATTCGTTACAAATTATATCTTTAGAGTTATAAACTATAAATATTTATTGTAACTGTTTTCTTAACAGAAATATCATTGAGATAAATCTCAACAGCGCAGGGAACGACAGGCAAGTTACGTTGTCTACCAGAGCCGACGATCCTGTATGCCGATAATGATACTAATAAAATATATAGGAAACTATTAATCTGCCGTTGAGTATAACTCAACATACAAATTGAGTTTTGCATAGTCATAGGCAGGTAGATATTTAGCGACAAAGTTAAAATTGACAAAGCCCCTTCAGAACATAGATTTAAAAAATAATTAAAAGATCTACTGAGTAAAGAAAAAATATTTCTTTCACGCTATGTAAAATTATGTTAGGTATATATTGTATAGTGTCCATTTTGCATACAGAATCGTCTATCTGACATGGTGTGTACCTACACAATGAACTAATACTTCGTGGTAACCTCTCGTTTTTCTGCACGATGAGAATCCAGTCATGCATCATAATTGTCCCTTTGTATGCGTAATACTTTCAATTACTTTCATAACACGTGTTGCCCACATACATATCATTCTATTTTTAACTCTGCAAGCCTTCCCTCTATTTGTTGTCGTCAACTCTATGCATATAAAAATTGTTAAGAAATTCTTTTTGCGACGGCGTAGCTCGCATTTCTAAAGATAGTGCGCATAGTTTAAGTAGTGTTTTTAGACGCAAGTAGACTTAACAAAACAAACAAGAAACCATCTTACATTTTTCTGAAGACAAATATAATAAAATTCTATTTACGCGGGAAAACTTTTTATATAATTCTTACAAGTACTATCATCTGTCAACAGGCCAAGACGTCACGATATGGATACACCAAAAATATTTACTTGTAAGGAACCGGTCATAAAGTCATAAATTAAGTCCAACCTATATAATAATCATAAGATACTTATGATTCATAAATATCCCTCCCTATACATATCCCAAGAACGCATTATTAAAGCTTGTTTACACAAGCACTAAAACAAGGCGCTTAAACTCGTATGCTCGCACAGATGATAATCACATACAAGTTTCGCATCTCCCTACTTTATGTTACTCTTAAGTATATCTTATGAAGTTAAAGGATGTGCAAAATTACGTTTTCTGTACTTAAAACATATGAGCTTAACTACTTTTAATGTGCATTGTTATAATGTGTACCCTCACGACACGAAAGTTATTAAAGCTCAACGTAAGTAACTACGGTGTGTTTTTAGTTTACCTACTTATCCTTTACTAAGGCACCAACGTGTTGAATAAGATACCCCATACCTCTACTTAATTGAAACCAAAACTTGATTAGATAGTCATTTAAAATTTAATTTCAATTTTAATTGCATATTTATTTTCATTTCTCTCTCGTGTTTTTTTGATTGTTCATTGTCACGCAGTTCAGTGTGTCTCTTGGCAAAGTTACTAGTATAGTAATATATTATCTGTGGCAAAGTCCTCTTCTAAAGATTTCCACTGCATGCGATCCCTCGCAACTCTCCTCCAGTTTGGACCTACTGTAAGTTTCAGATCGTCCTCCCATCGTAGCCTTTGCCGTTCCTTACTTCTTTTGGCATCGCTAGGTACCACTTCGTCAAGATTTTGGTCTAATTACCTAATTAGTTACAAAATTAATTCTTGATTTATTTATTAAATCTTGATTAATGAAAATATTCACCAATTATTTTCAAAAATATGTTCAGTGATGGATCCAAGGGCGGAGGGAAACTAAGGTGAACTGAGCTCCTTCTCAAGGTATCTGAGTCTTCCTTTTTAGGGTTCCGTACCTTAACAGGTAAAAAAAATAACCTTTGTAAGATCACTCTCTTGTCCGTCTGTCTGTTCTTGTGTCACCACCGATTTGCTCAGGAATACCTTAATTTAAAACTGTTTTTATTTTTCGGAATTTTCCCTTTACCTTGCTTTTAACCAAAATTGACAATTCTGGATCAATAGGAAGTACCCTGGGTCGAAAACGTATATGGTAGTTCCCGTTGACCTAGAATCGCGAAATTTGGCTTAAAAGCAAGCTTACAGCACAAATAAAGGAAAAATTCCAAAAAATATAAAAGTTGAAAATTAAAGGGTGTCCCTATAATTATAATAAGTATGTACCTACAAACTGGTACGGAACCCTCGGTGGGCGAGTCCGACTCGTGCTTGTCCGGTTTTGCATAGCTTTTATTGCGGGCTCGGGCTTTGAGCGCGGCGACCGAATCAAGAAATTCCGTAACGAAAAATTCCGTAACGTAAATAAAACCTAACACTCCGCCTACCATGTAGCTCGGCCGAGCGTTCGCTTAACGTATATGTATATGGTACGACTGTACGAAGCTCGCACGGATCGAGACGAGCTGCTCCGAATTATTTAGGTACATTACATTTGTAATGGAAAATAAATGAATTTAAAAAAAAAACAAGAGCCCCAAACGGAAATCCTATATTGCTCAACGGGATCCATAAACTGGTAACCATAAAATGTAGTCTTGAGATACAATAACGTGTAGTTTACGAAGAATACATACATACCTAAAACATTACCTACACGACTAAAAATAAAATATCACATGATATACCCGATTGAAATAAAGAATCATTTTACAGTCCTGCAATAAGAATGTTGCTAAGGACAGATTTAATATGCATAATGTCTTGCCGTAAGCCTCTTTGTTTGAGCGAGACAAGAATGAATGTGCACTAAAATAAAAAGTGTCACACACAGTTTATTTGTTCACATGAACTTGAACGAGATGTCACGGCTCAGGGCAAAGCAGCTTATAATCTGTTAATTTAAAACTGCTTGTTGCTGGAGATTGATATTTCAATTTCCAGTACAGTCGCCAACTAAATTTAAAGCAAATCAAATGTTTAAGGCCAATGATGTAAAACATGTTCGTGATTTTTGGATGGCATTCAATTCTTACGATAAAATGACTCACATACTTGGGGGTCTAGAAAACGTACTCGTTCCAAGAAATTGTCTATGGGTTCGGGTTCTTGTGCTTATCTGAAAATTACCTAATTAGAATAGTCGCCGTAAACTTTAAGTATAAGGAAATTTACGAATTTCGTAAGAGGGAAAGAGAGTTGTACCATTAAGCCTAAACGGATCTTCTTCTTCTCAGTCATTCTGAACCAGTTTGATGTAGGCCTCCTGCAGATTGCACCATTTAACTCGGTCTTGCGCTACTTGTACAATTACAATACACTTTTTTTCTGTAGTTTTCCTTATATCATCCTCCTTCCATCGCATTTGTGGTCCACCCCAATGCCTCTATTCTAAGACCGCTTTAGCCCACAGGGCCATGTTTCTGGGCTATGTTTCTTGCCCGCTGACATTCAGACTTGCAACTTGGTGTCCGTGAAAATGAATCAATTGAAAGTCTCTCGTAGTGCGGGAGTAACTAAAGACAATGTAAAATTAAATAGACCATCATTGTCTTTGACTTCCAGAATTTCCCAGAAAACATCAGGCCAGTAATGTCAAATCAAATATTTAACAACGGAGCACTGAGATGCACTTTTGCGGCCAAAATGCTGATAAAAAGCCGTTTCCTAATGGCCTATCCTATTGCGTCTTTGCATCTATTCCTATACCTAGTGTTTTATCATTGACCAAACACTTTATAAAAAATAACTCTTCAGCTTTGTAATATTTAGTAATGAATAATATGGATATAATTTATAGGTTTGCTTTTAATTTTTGCTCCCTGACTGCGCATGGGCGTGTGAGTGTGCACCTGCCTACGAGCTCGTATATCTATATATTACGTGCGCGAGTGTATAACATAAATTATCTGTATATAATAAATTAGGTAACATCACTATTATATTTTTAACCAACTAATCATCCATTTTAGCCGACAATTACCTATCTAGTAAATCTGTTATACCATAGTCAGTTCTCAAGTAATCAAGCACTGTGATACTAATAGATTGTTTTTTTCTTTAAATAATAATAATCTTTATTTGTTATAAACACATGTTAACATAGCCTTGAGCCAGGAAGTTAAAACTGTGTTATTTGCCGATAATTAATTTATCATACCTACCTATGTTTCTTTGCAGTGAAATCGCAGTGGACAGCGAGGCGGGCTCCGGATCAGACAGCGTCTTGAAAACGGATTCCGATGAAGATTTTGACTAATTTGAATTTACGTTAACTTAGGGTAAGCGCTTACTGCGAAAATATTATACTCAGGCACGGTCTGTGTCACGAAAGAAACGTCATATCAACATGACATAAGCGTACTCGTGAATATACCAGACCTTCTTGCGTATCTAAAAAGTGTAATAGCAACAAAATTTAGAAGTTCCCAAACATTTTGAGAATATATATTAAACATGCTAGTTTAGAGTTATTTCTAACCATAGCAGTATCGGATAGTGATAGTTGTTTTCGTACGTATTTTTATTTTTTAACTTTTTTTTTTTATATATGTTACTGACAGTTATCTATCATGTTATTGTACAAAATTGAACCGTGTAACGTTTCTTGTCCACAATGATGTGAGTTTACATTATTTGGTGTCATATTGTTTCATTAAATTGTAACTGGCTTGTGATCTCAATTACAAAATATTATGAAATCAATACTTTTTTATTTCTTGTTATCCTGACATTATTACAATCGTCAAAATTCTACATTGCTGTGCTGTTTTTGAAAAGTGGCGTACCTACCTGAAGACCAACATGATTCTAAAAGGGTCTTACGACCAAAAATGTAGGTAGCAACGGTATGAGGGCAGCAGGGGTGTCTACTTGAGCCGAAAAGCCTCTGTTCGGCTGCCTCAACCCGCGACAGCGCAAACACAAACCATACCGTAGAACCATAACCATTCTGAACTGAACGTTCATGCTCCAAGACGGCTTAGTGTCAGCGACATGGGCATATATAAGGGGGGGGGGGGCGTGCTCACCCCAGAATGGTCCCGTGCCCACCGTGGAATTTGGAATAGACACCTAAGAAATAATATTGTCTAAAATCGGGAAATCTACGTACCTACTTATATTATTACATACTGTCCAGAACATTCCATTTAGTTATTTTTAAAAAGACAACAACATAGGTAATTCTAATATCGAGTGCCCCCCCCCCCCTAATTTCTAGAGGGGGCACTCGATACGTGTAACAGATAACCATCTACGTGTGGCACATCATACGACAGGGCCTTCAAAATATTTTAAGGTTTCTAAGAACGCTTGGTCAAATCATTTTTTTGGAAATAACACAACATAACACCAGCTTTCAAGAAAATCGCGAACATGTGTCAAATAGAGAACCACCTTTGAAGGCGGTTAAAAACTAGAAATTACCCTACTTACCTACATGGCGGTAACACAATAATACCCCCCCCCCCCCCACCTATCGCGCGAAGTATGGCATGTCAGGCGCCAGGCCCCCCTGGAAAATAACCCTGACTCCAATGGTCAGTGGCGTGCTCAACAGAGAATTGAGACCGGTGAGCTCGAGCGAATAGCGAGCAAGAGGAAGCAGATGAACTTCCCGGGCCACGCTCATTTGTTGTAGCAGTATTATAGGCCGACCGCTTAACTCGTATATCGCCTGCGCGGTAAGAAGGGAGCGCGGGGTGATGTTGGTGATGTTAACGGGTGGGTGAGCGGGGTGCGCGGGACAGAGAACTCACGTTCTCTGTCCCGCGCACCCCGCTCACCCACCCGTTAACATCACCCCGCGCTCCCTTCTCACCGCGCAGGCGATATACGAGTTAAGCGGTCGGCCTATAGGACATGTATATCCTTGTTCCCCTACCTACCTGTGTGGAACTTAATAAGATCACGGCCGACTCACCATCACACGACTCTGTTACACAGGTGTGTGATGCGGGTATTTTAATGATGTCAAGTCCATTCATGAAAATATTTTTTTTTACATTTTAAGAAAACGTTCTTCCGCAATAACATAAGTCATCAACGTGAATAGGTATTAAAAGTATATTTTGATTAGACTATAATGCTAAGTTACATGTTGCATACAGATCTCTACAGAGTGTATCCATTAAGACCACCAATTACTATTTCCCAAAATGACCGCCTCGGATTTCTGTAGTCACTTCGTCGTTTGCCTATAACTACTATATAAATACTATACTTTAAATAACTATATTATAAAGAAAATATAACAGGTTTTTATAATGACTGAATGCCATAAAGTCGGCGTGCCAGAATTTCTGTTCCCTTAATATCTATTTTGAAATTACGCCTATATGGATTATGGAGGGCAGTTGTACCTAGTATAACCGACGACGTATGGGTGTTAGATACTACGAAATGTATAGACCTACACCTTTGCCTACCCGTTCAGGAAAACATGCAGGACTATGAAATTTCATAGTAGATGGACATTATGGAATTAAGACATCATGGGAAGCGGATATAGTGGATAGGAGACATTATGAAGTGTAGGTATATTGGAACAAGACGTTTTGGGAAGTGGTCATTGTGATCCTAAAGGTAGCGTATCGTTTTGCCGTTCCATAAAAGATACTAATTTGGCTTGACATTACTCAATACCCAATTCCCGCTAGACTCGTCCTCACAATGTTTAATCCAATGCTAATCCACCTTTTAAAGTGGTGTGACTACAAGAACACAACTCAAATTTCAACTGAATGAACTGAAATTAATTACCTCGTAATCACACCAGTGTGACTAGAAGGGAAATAAGTTCATCGTGGCTAAACGGTGTGACGACGAGTCCTGCAGGCAACTGTCCAGTTTTTTGAATTTTAAAACGAATTAATATATTATAGGTATTATTATATTTATTATTAATTAACCAAATATTAAACAAAATAAAATTTCCAAAACTATATTGTCATCAACAACATTAAATCACAATGTATACTAAAATTAAATAAATAATTTGCACTGTTTTGCATAAACTTGTCTTTTCTGTCAACATTACATCGACAAGTGTAATGTAGAGTGATTCATATATTTGAGAATCTTAAAAGATATAAATATAGATAAATTTTGTGTTTCGATATTGGCTTTGATTGCTAATGTGATGCTAAATAGTATATAACAATTAACAAATAATAAAGACATTCCCTTCTCATATTAATTTAGTAACTGTATTTTAACTAGCAAATGTTAGGAAGGAACTTAAAACAAAGACAAACTTAGTTTTACGTTCATTTTTATTAAAATAAGACAAAACATTCGCTAATTACTAAAGTTAAAAATAAATTAAAATTCTGTTACTAAAGTTTTATGAACAACGGGGTTAGGTTACAACACTTATAAATATTAACAAAATACTGATATAAAACGACATTATAAAAATTGTTTATCTTAAAAAATAATAGTGCACTAGATCACACATAAATGGTATTGCCTAATTTAATAATAGGAAATATGCATATATTTAAATTAATTAAAGTAAATCTCGATAGTAATTCCAACTACAGCCATGGAGTTATACAAAAAAAAACACTTTTTAATTGTTTTTACATAACGCGATCTCTGTCGCTAATCACTTACGCGAAGACCCAGTGTTATCAAAGTGATTATCATGAGGATATCAGAATTCGATGCAAAATCCTTAGATAAGAGAATGCATACACACGAGCTGTCAAATGTCACTCTCCTATCTTCATTATTATTGATTGAAAAAAAAAAACTAACTGAACTAATTTTTCATAACGAAATAAAATCATACCGTCATACTAAAATATATTTTTTGATAATTGTCACGATAGTGCCGTCTGATACCCTCGCGTTCAAATACCTCATAAGATTTAAAAAAAAAAGATCAGTATTGTCATAGTTAAAGGTTGGTTCAGACTCATAATTAAAAATCAAGATTTCCTTTTTTGACTACTCCTTTATCTGTAGCGATTGCATTGCACATATAAACATAGGCACTGGCTATCTATCACTAGTGTTGTAAGGAATATGTCCTGTTGTATACGTCTCTATGCTCTCAATACATATTATTGCAAGATTTTAACAATATAGGGGGTGATTTTATAAACAACACATAATGAGAATAACGAATTTTTACATAGGTTCGTTTTTAACGTGATAACTAACGTCTTATAAATCGATGACCGGCAGCACTCACGTAAAAAAGTGTTACGTTCCGCTCACGTTCCGCCTGTTCACTGGTTGCTAAGCAACGCGAATGGCGATATGTCATCATTGTTTTCTTAAAAAGTGTCACGTTATTGATTGGTTATCACTTAAAATTATCGTTCGTAAACCGGCTTTTACAGACAACCAGTTTTTGATATAAATCTGTTGTCTTGTTGTCTTCCCCAAAACGAATATTTTATAAACAGACGAACCTAGTGTAAACTAAGGTGTAACTTGTTACGTCTAATTCTATAAAATTGTATCAGACGAAGTGTCAATATTAAACAAAAATGAAATCAATATTTTCTTTTTGCTGAAACGGGTAAGGTATGTGACCATACGGCCTTTTTATTTACTTTTTATAACTCTACTTGAAAATTGCAAACTGCCCCGTTTTGAACACACGCCTGGGGAGAAACTCGGGACTATATTGATTCATTTTCTGCCTATAATATTGGCATCTGTACTATTTGAATACACTAATTTATCTCAGTGCTCTGACGGCTACATTTCTTTTATTTATGTTTTTTATACAATATAATGGTTATATATATTGCCTATAGCGGGAGGCCGAACGAGCGATATTTCAATAGCGACAGGTGGTATAGGCCTTACACGACTCCCCAAAAAAAAAGTTTACGTAAGTACTTTTGTGTTTATTTTTTTATTCCACCAAAACTTCTGAACGCCTAAACTGATTTCAATTACTCGGAGCAATATAGACAAAGAGGTTATATAGAAAAAAAAATAAAGCTGGCGTCAGTCGCGATATATTTTTTTCTTCTGATCGGTTCAATAAGGGTTTCAAAATATAGGCCTCGTGCGTCAACTTTTAAACCGTACAACACTGGTTTTTGTTTTTTTGCAAGGGCATTCGTATTTAAGATTTTATAATTATGTTATTGTTTTAATAAGAAATAAATGCATAGATTCTGATTATCTACCATTATCTGAGTTAGACATGCCAGGACCTTTTCAATAGAACTTGAGATTTATCTTCATAAGATTACAAGTTATATATTTGCCATACATTAGTACAATTATTACGTACCGTTTGGTAAAAGTACCGCAAGGCAATCGATCACTTTATATTTGACCCTGACAAAGATATATACGGACGCAGTATTTAATAAAGATACAACGGATTGTCATCTGGTACGCTCTCATAGCCTACTTTAAATTTACGACGAATAAGAAATTAACAGAAACATATTATACATTAATCAGACAATAGTAGATGTTAAAAATGCTGAATACACACATTCACATGTTTTTGAATTTATAATTACTAAAAAAATGATTTGACGACAGGAACTAATGACGTCATAATGTTATATTCCATACAGATTTGTACAGAGTTTGGATCGTTTGGACGTTTCATAAATGGATCATATGACGCACAAAAGCCGGTTCAACAGCTAGAAGAAATAAACAAATTTGTGCCTATTTACAAAGGGTCAAGAACAAGAATCATTTACTAATATTTGCACTTACATCAAAATCTAATATATAGCACTTTAATATAACATTATGGATTTATACAAAATTATGAGCAAAATTAGAAAAAAAAAATTCAACATCTTATGTTAGAGTATTTAAACAAATTCTGTAATTATTGGCGATTGAAAAAGAGTAGCCATGAGACTTTTTTGGCCTACTATTGTCTCATTAAAATGGGTATTTGACTAATATGACAATATATTACTAACCATGCAACAATACGACTTAAAACTATGAATTTTAAATCATCAAAGAAATGATTTGACCATAGCAAGTATAACGTCACAAGCAAGCATTTCATACAAATTTGTACGAAACGTTTCGTGTAAGTTTGATTTTATTTAAAGACAAATACCCAATTAAATAATCTGACATGAAATGCACTTATATACTATGCTATCACGCGTGTATTTTATGTGGCCACTCTTTTATACATATAAAATCATTATGTATTTACAATTGACGTAGTTATTGCCGAATGATAGTCCAATCTTCCTGCGATGGACTACGGCACGCACATACACAATTTGATACGATCGCGAGATCCAATCGTTCCTTCACTCAACATCGGGGGCGACTCTATTCGTTCGTGGACACTAGAGTGGGAGCATGAAGGTATAAAAAGTATACAGAATAATATTTTTATTTAGGTTATTTTCGTTATACCTTCATAAGTGAATGTGTGGGGCAGTGACGGATCCGGTGGGACTAAGTTTCCTGACAGAGCATCCGAGGCCATCCGTGTATGTCGGCTTTCCCTTGTTAAAATCTACAAAACCTTGACTTGAACCTTCCTCAAGACTAAACCTTGGATTGTGATGATTTCTCACCTCTCACCACTACCCAAAATCCTGGTTTATTTAACCTCCTCTGTCCCCTCCTCCTAAAGATTTCTTGGGCAATTTATATAGTAATTTTGGATAGTCGTACAGGGTCCAGCCCTCCACCCCACACATACAAGTCAAGTCCGTCACCCTCGGGTCCGCCAGTGAAACGTAAGAGTACGCACGTCGTGTATATGTACAGGGTCCAGCCCTCCACCCCACACATACAAGTCAAGTCCGTCATCCTCGGGTCCGCCAGTGAAACGTAAGAGTACGCACGTCGTGTATATGTACAGGGTCCAGCCCTCCACCCCACACATACAAGTCAAGTCCGTCACCCTCGGGTCCGCCAGTGAATCGTAAGAGTACGCACGTCGTGTATATGTACAGGGTCCAGCCCCCCACCCCACACATACAAGTCAAGTTCGTCATCCTCGGGTCCGCCAGTGAAACATAAGAGTACGCACGTCGTGTATATGTACAGGGTCCAGCCCTCCACCCCACACATACAAGTCAAGTTCGTCATCCTCGGGTCCGCCAGTGAAACGTAAGAGTACGCACGTGGTGTATATGTACAGGGTCCAGCCCCCCACCCCACACAAACAAGTCAAGTCCGTCACCCTCGGGTCCGCCAGCGAAACATAAGAGTACGTCGTCATTGCGCTAGGGGCGCGTGCGCGGGCGAGGGCCGCGCGCGCGGCGCCTGGCGTCGTTGGCGCGCCAGGAACGACTGCCCCGACGACAGCAGCGCGAAGCGCGCGTCCACCGCGTCGCGGTGACAGCGCACGCCGAGCTGGTACCACGCCGTGGCGAGCAGGCGCTGCTCGTTCGCGCCCGGGAGACCCGCCTCGCCGCCGCTCCATCTGGCCGACTTGATGACCTCCTTGGCCGTTTCCAAACACTTCTTGTACTTGTCCTCTATGGCGAGCAGGTCGTGGTCTCTCGCTGTGAGCGCCTCTTGCAGCTTGTTGGCTCTCCGCCGCTCCTCCGCGAGACTCGCTTGGAGCTCTTCTACCTGCAGAGCTGGAAAGGAGACAACACTTTTGTAAAATGCTAGGTTTGGCCCACGGCTCTGTCTACATGGATCTTGTTCTCCATACAAACTTTGGACCTCTGTTGCATCCCCTTCGCGGGGTGAATTTGGAAAATTTTCATCAAATTTCTTAGCGGATGCTTACGTCTTTATTTATTTAGGAAACATGCAATGATAAGTCATGATTCAACATGTACATTTAATACTAAGTTCGAGTGCGTCGGGAGTTAAAAATACCTTCCACAATATAAAGCGTACGCCGTAAATATTGGTGTTTAGATTACTTATCATTTTTTCAATTTATTTGACGATGCTCGATATTTTTACACCGAGTTTCTAAGAAATTTGTTAGTAACCCTTCGTCGTCTTCTTGACAACACTCTCTGCTCTGCGCATGACTGTCATAATTTTACCAACATAAAAGTTACAACCTTACCTGCATATACAGATTATAAACGTACAAACTATGTAAGAAATGCCAATTTATAAAGAGCGGCCGCGAGTTTTGTGCCCTTGTTCTGTTCTCCGAGTCGCGAACTTAGCATTACAGGTAAATGTAGAATCATGACAAGTGTTGTTTTATAAACAATATCATCATAAACAATAGTGAACTATTGTTAATGATGACATAATTTAATACGAATGTTTTATCTCCTCATATTCTTCTATTTTACTGAAGTGTTCAAATAGAATATAAGGAGGTTTTGTTATAATGATAAACAAATAGAAAGTCTTAAAACTAACATTTCTTCTGGTTGTCTTCCAGGTTGGCTTCGAGCGTGGCTTCTAACTGCATGACGCGCTGGTTCGCTTCACGGTTCACCGTACGTTGCTTCTCTAATCGCTCCACGTAATCTTCTAGAAGCGCCTGTAATACGAATACGAACATTTGTTACATTTCAAATTTGGATGATGACTACAATCAAGCAATAGTACGTCATTACGAGAGATCTTAATAAATGTGTTATTCCACAATTTAAAGGGTGAACGTGCCTAAACAAGGAATGTTGCGAATATTCGCATCCGCATCTTGCATAATCAATGCAAGTTGTCATGCAGACGCAGATGTTAAATCGGCGGCCTCTGTGGCGTGGTGGGAGTGTGCCCGATTGCTACGCAAGAGGTCGGTCGGGTTCGGGTCGGGGCTAGGGTGTCATAGATTACATTAGTACAGTCAAAACTTACTTGCACGGACGTTTGATCTAACTGCGCTGCCTGGTTCTCTCTCAACAATTTGTTCTCGTGCGTCAAACGTATTAGCTTCTCTTTTATTTCGTGTGGCGACTCGCTCATCTCTCCCGATACATTGCCTTCATTTGGACCTAAAACATTTTTAAAATATTTTAATTATGTATTTATTGTGTGTAAAAAGTAATAGTGATGTAACTCGAGCGCTCGGCAGAGAAGTGAGGTGCGGTAAGCGGGAGTCGACCTGCGGCAGTACCCCAAGAGCTCGCTTGCATTGGGGTACGCTGAATTCAGGTGTGTCCGGAACTCGAAATTCGTGGATTGATTTTTCAATAC
This sequence comes from Herminia tarsipennalis, assembly GCA_945859575.2. NCBI lineage: Eukaryota > Metazoa > Arthropoda > Insecta > Lepidoptera > Erebidae > Herminia > Herminia tarsipennalis. Next base: position 11,063,676 of record OX243836.2, on the reverse strand, counting down.
GTAATAATAACTTTATTATTTTATAATCCGTTTGCAATCGTTTGTAATGTAAAAAATCTACTGAAAAGCAAAAATATTTTTTACACAGGTGAAAATAATGTTCAAAACTAATGAAGGTTTTTATAGAAATAGTTTAAATGAATTCCAATAAGTAAGTATGACATAATGCTAGAATATTGTTTGATAAAAACAATATTCAAGCATTATGTCATACTTAAAATGTTTGCCATGTGTGTGCCACATCAGTATTATAATGATAAGGATTCGAAACCGCGACCTCACGATATTGCGAATCCATGCACATTTATAACAGATCGTAATGAACAACAAATTACTCATTAATTGTTCTTTTTGGGACAACCCTTGCAATTTTGTATGTCGCGTCACCACGTCGGTAATTTGCGCTGCATCAAAAGAGTTGCATATCCACCTTAAGACCCTAATGCCAGAATCGCCTTTAAAAAAGAGAAAGAACATTATATATTTACCAGCAGTAATAGTAGAACACCGTAGTTCATCGACAGTGTTGCGCAAAGTATCTCGTTCGTGTAATAGCGCGTCCCGCTCCCGTTGCAATGACGCCGCTCTACTACTCAGCATTTTGTTCTCAATCTCCAGTCTGTCGGCTTCCGTTCTCTCTGTATCTAGTTTCTTGTTTAAATCTGTCACCTGGATAATAAAATTTACCTAAAATTAGTATTTTGGTTCCTAAGTGAATAAAAAATTTGAATACATAGAAAATTCATTCAAACTGTTAACCGTTCCAATTGAATTTACTCAAAAAAAATTGATGTTATGATGTGCAATGTGCAAAATATTTGAGACATAAAAAAGGATTTTTTTTAAATTGAATAAAGCAGTTTTCGTTTTTATCAAGATCGGCCCTGAGACCACTGTGAGCATTTTTCACTATCAAAAACAATATTATTGTTGCGGAACCAGTTATATAACGGAGGTAGAAGTATACGGGAGGGGGAGACTGTACAGAACATTATCCTAGTACCCTAGACCTTAAAATCTCATTTGCAATCCCTAAGTAACATAGGCTAATCGAACTTTTCAATCTCCTGCAGGCCCCTGCTACTTGCGTGACTTTGCAATGTACTTAAGCGCACACGTCGGCAGGCCGAAGGTCCCGGTATTACAGTAAGTAAATAAGCAATCAAGAAGAAGTAGAACCCCCAGAAAAGAAAAAGAAGAGCAGCCCCACTGTCGATTTTAGGTATAAATGTGTGTGTTAACAAAATCGATCGATTTGTATATGTATTGAAAAAAATAAGACTGCTATTATTGCCTACCACGGATATGTAACGTCGGTACTCCAATATGGTATTGTAATATGGGGTAACTCGGTACACGTGGGTAAATTACTTGTAACACAAAAAAATGCATCAGAGCAATGTTTAAATTGAACCACTTGAGATAGTTGTAAAACATTGTTTAGACAACATAGGATACTAACAGTACCATGCATATATATTAGGGTGCTTCATAAAAAAACATTTTTTTCTAACTTACCTTACCCTCTCAAATATTTCTCTTTGATATAAAAAAATCCTCACCAAACATGAGCCCTATAGCTCAACTCTAAGCGGTCGCTATTTATACTTTAGTTTCCCATTTAATTAACATGGGAAATCTTACACTTTGACAGAAAGAATAGTAGGACTAGACAGACTCAAAATACCACAGATAAAACTAAAACTGTATAAGAAAAATTGTTACTGTATACCTATAAAAATATAAAAAAAAAAATATAACCACCTCCCACAAGACATATCAAATCTACATATTAGACAGTTTCGCAGAGAACTAGTAAAATTGTTACAAGAAAAAATATACTACAATATCTATGAATACCTTAATTATAAATTTTAATAATTGGGTTTAATGTATAAATTTTAATTTATCTTTATTTATATTTTTTTTATTTTTTACACTATTCAATACATTTAAACATAAAAAAAACAATAAAAACATTTGATTGTATAAAAAATTGCAAACCCACCGGCGCACACTGGTCTGGATTTCAAGTATAGTGGACTTAGGGATCAAAGTTGGCCAAAAGCGCTGAATTTTTTTTTGCTTACTCGTTTTGATAGTAGAAATAACTTTTGTTCAGGCAGTTTTTGAGAAAGTGCTATTGGTTACAAAAAAAAATATTAACTTTTTTTGTATGGAGAATAAGTAATAATTATGAAAATCTCTAAAACGGTTATATAGTGTTAAGCGGGGCGGCTAGTAGGCGTTATAGTAGACATAATCCTTGACATTTTGTGTTCTGGGGATCATTATGATATGTCTGCCGCTTTGACGTCCACAGCACTTTGAAACTTTTCATACTAAATGTATGGGTAGACTCAAGTCAATATTTTGTATATATTGGATTTATAAACATAAAATATTAAAAAAGTAGAAGTCAAACTCACGCTCATTGTTCAGAGTTAATAATTTAACCTCAGAAAAGTAAATTTATCCTTTGTTTTGACTTGTAATGTCCAGAATTGTAAACTATTATATGTTTATTTGTTCGCGGTCGGTTATCAAATAAAACCGTGCACACACTGAATAATAGGTGACCCCCACCACACGACCTCCCCTCCCCACCATTACAAATTATACTCGAAGCTCATTGGCCAAGGCGATTTGTCAGTTGCCGATGCATGCACTCATATAAAAAAGGCGCGCGCGCGTTATTTTGTCACTGCCAATTCAACTCTTGAAGAAGCAACACCTTTGGAAAATCAACTTTTACTTATTTCTACGAGAAGGAGACATCAAGGACTACAAGTGACTCCATCAAGCTTGTATTCCAGTTGACGTTCAGTAGAAGATTCTGAAGTGATAATGAAATTTACAAGATCCATCACTGTCAGCTTGAATCGCAGATGGATCGCGGCAAACAGAACTCGGAAGACATTTATGAACAAATATATGGCTTGGTTGGAGACGCGAATCAAGTGGCCATGCTGCGATTCCCTGAATCTCACCGAGGTTTTTGAAGGAGCCATTCATTTAGAGGAAGAGAATCAACTATCGGCAATTTTTGACGCTGTTAATGTATCAACATCAAGTACGAAGGACATGGGCCCTACTACAGAAATCGAAACTAGGAGCTGGGAAACAAACAGAAAAAAAGACGGTCAGGTGGTTTAAGCGACTACTCGGAAGATGAGTTATCTTTTGCTTTGGTCTCTAGTCTAAAAAAGAAAGGAAGAATGGACCTTGCCCAAGTTATTGAACACCTTATGAAGAATTCTCACCGAGCTCCAGACGTCAAATCATATTTGTTGGACAAGGAGAAAAAGAACGTTATACGGGAAGATCAAGCTTTGGCTCTTACCACATCATTGGATTTGTCAAAATGGAAATACCTCGCACTAAGAACATTTATGTCGTCTATCAAGAGTTCTGCACAGCTTCCCTCGTACTACAAATTATTAGATGCTAAGAAGAAGTGCTATCCTGACCTCTCAGATATTGAATTGAATGAACACGGAGCAAAGGTGAAGCTGCAAGCACTACTGAATTTAACTGTTCAGAGAATCCTGAAAGTTGTTGGCGACCCTCTTGGTGTATCAAGTGGAGAATTAAAGATGACCAGCAAATGGGGATTCGACGGAGCTTCAGCACAAAGCGCCTACAGACAGAAATGCGAGGTGCCGGATTTAGACGACTCATCGGTATTCATGACGAGTCTTGTGCCTTTGAAGCTGGAGTCAGCAAACGTGGTCATATGGGAGAATCCAAAGCCTTCTTCGACGTTTTACTGCCGCCCTATCAAGTTTCAGTTTGCAAAGGAAACCAGCGATTTTGTTAAAGAAGAAAAAGCTGCAATGAAGGAAGAAATCAAGAATATTTCAATATCAAGATGCAGGAATTTCGAAATCAGTCATGAGCTGCACATGACGATGATTGATGGCAAAGTAGCCACAATTGTCACCGATACCCCATCTGCAGCTACTTGCAACATATGTCTGGCGAAACCAAGTCAGATGAATGACCTCTCGAACATATTATCAAGACCTGTTCGGGACGAGGTGTACTAGAATGGATACTCCTCACTTCATATGTGGATTAGATGCATGGAGTGTTTACTGCATATATCTTACAACTTGGACTTCAAGATGTGGAGTGCAAGAGGCAAAAACAAAGATCTTAAGAAAGCAAGGAAAGATCTAACGCAACGTGAGTTTAAAGAACAGATGGGACTCTTGGTAGACATCGTCAAACAGGGATTTGGAACCACCAATGATGGCAACACTGCCAGAAACATTTTCAGGGAATATGAGAAAACTGCTCATATCACTAAGATTGATGAAAATCTTATCAAGCACTTCGCAATTATCTTGCAAGTCATATCCTCTGGAGATGCCGTTAACACCGACAGATTCCAAACATACTGCAGAGAAACAGCTGAGCTCTTTGTACATCTTTATCCATGGTACAACATGCCAGCCAGCGTACACAAGCTACTCATTCACGGTGCTGATATTTGTAGACATTTTTCTTGTCTTCCCATTGGAATTTTGTCGGAAGAAGCAGCTGAAGCAAGAAATAAGGAATTTAGGTATACAAGAGAGCACCATACGCGGAAAATTGGAAGAATCCAGAATAACGAAGATATCCTTCATACGTTTTTGATAACTTCCGACCCCTTTATATACCACATTAGGCCAAAGTATACAGAATCTAGGAAATTGTATTTATTTGAAGAAGCTCTTCAGTTACTAATATCAACAGTAGAAGAAGAAGAAGAAATCGAAGTCGACAAATGTCCAATAGACATTTCAGATCCCTTGGAATAGTTATGCTTTGTTTTGGATGTGGAGGAGTTCTACATCCAGTCCTTAACAGCTCTTTTCAGAGCTACCACTGTCTCTGTTTCAAGTATAGAAAATTGACCGGTGTTTAGGGCTTCATGGAGAGGTACCTCCTCACTATACGTGCCATGTCAAGAAGTACTGCCTTCTGCATCAGGCCCTTGACCCAGCTACCCAACGCGAGCCTCTGTAGATGTTGGTCCAGGCTCTTCGCAACAAGTCCGTGGACTGATACAACTATCAGCACAATGACTGCTGAATCCACATCCCACATGTCAACAATCTAGGGGGCTAAGTCCTAATATTTTATTTCCTTATATTTTTCTGCCTTCACGAGATTATTGTCATGCGGGATGGTGACGTCAACAATCATCACAATGTCAGGCTTATTGGCGACAATAGTCCTGTCAGTGATGATAGATCGATCCCAGTACAATGTGGCACGACCATTTTCGAGAACAGGGTCGGTTGCATACCTGTAATATGGTACCTCTGTTTCAATAGATAATATTTCAGGGCAAGTTGCCGATGGACAATTCTGGCTACTTGGTTATGTCTATGCATATACTCGCCGTTAGCAAGACGAGAATAACCAGAGATAATATGTCTGAGAGATTCTCCGGGACGATGGCATGCCCGACAGATGTCAACCGTCCCATCCTTCATTATATATCTCCGATAGTTATTCGTCTTAATAACTTCATCCATAATCGCAAAAACAAAACCCTCGGTTTCCCCAAATAGGTCACCGAACCGTAGCCAGGACACAGATGACAGTGTGTCTACATCACGTCCATTTAAGGCCCGATAGAAGCGTCTATGCAGTTCCTTACCCTTCCATATTTCCTGGCGGTCATCAATAACAAGTATCACAGGTTTTCGCCTGTTCTCTTTTGCCAGAACGAGCGGGGAGAGCCCGTTGTCCACGGTAACTACATCTCCCATCCGGACTCTCCTATCCAAGGCGTCCAATTCGGTCTGAGTCCACTTAAGTATTCTGAAGGAGTATATTAAGAGCGGCCAACCGTTGCATGCGGGCACCTTGTTACCGCCTGAATGAAGACTGTTAAGAACTTTTCGAAGACAGCTGAAGAAGCGCTCCTCCAACGCTTGTTTCATATCTGCATTATTAATACCCAAAGCCTGCGACATACCTAAGTATTTGTAGGTGTCAGTCCCGGAGAGTGATCGAAGTTGAGTGGAATCCGTGAGCTGTATTCCCATGGATTCTACCATCCTCCCTTGCTTTATAACCGCACATTTATCCACCCCAAATTCCATCCTGATGGAGCTGCTGAAGGCTTCGATTACCTTCAGCAGATCCATCAGTTGTGAACTGCTGGTGGCAAATAACTTAAGGTCATCCATGTATAGCAAGTGAGATATCCCCCAACTTCCTCTCCGCAACTTAAAGCCTAGTCCTGAACCCTCCAGTAGGGTACTGAGTAGGTTCAGAGCCAGACAGAACAACAATGGGCTCAGACTGTCGCTCTGGAAAATTCCCCGCTCAATCCTCATTGGCTCACCGTTGCCCAGAATCCGGCGACACCCAGGATAGTGAAGGACCGTTCTCCATTGCCCCATACACGACCTCAAGAAGGTATTACAAAGTTGCATTAACTTTGTACAACTCCAGCACCCTCAGGAGCCATGTATGTGGCACAGAGTCATAAGCCTTTTTATAGTCTATCCAACATGTCGACAGACTCTTGCGGCAACGGTGAGCCTTTTCAGTAATGGTCATGTCTATGAGGAGAAACTCCTTAGTACCACGGGCCCCACGCCTACACCCATTCTGAGAAAGTGACATGATGTTATTGTCTTCAATGTGTTTATTGATTTTGTTTCTCAGAATGGATGTAAGCAACTTATACAACGTTGGAAGGCACGTTATTGGTCTATAGTTCTTGATGTCTATGGTATGGTACTACCGGTCTTGTGGAGCAAGTGGGTAATGTCTTTTGTCATAAAGCCCGGTAACGAACTGGACTCCAGCGATGCTTGGAACCGAGAGGCCAAGCAAGCATGTGAGCTACGTAGCCACTTAATCCAGAAGTTGTGCAATCCATCGGGCCCGGTGACTTCCAGTTTGGTAACTGATGGGCTGCTAGGTCTTCGGCAACGATATTAGTTGTCGACATTTCTTCAATGGGCTGACATGCTTGCTCAACATCTCGCATCCAATCACCTTCGGAGTGGACAACATGTTCCGACCAGATGTTCACTCGCTCCCATGTTCGATAAACCCACTTCTGATCATTTTTGAACATGCGGTTTTGGGTGTATCTCTCCACACGTCTCCTGTATCTACGAATACGGTTTGCCCACGCATATTTTTTTTGTTTGTAGAAGTCAATGCGCTCCGTGACCCATAACCGTGATGCATCAGCCAAACTGTTGCACGAGTCAAAATAACTACTTAATAGTGAGTCCAGGGCACACACCAGCTCTAAATTTTTTTGACTGCGTGGAGCGATACTCCCGAAGCGCATCCTCAAAAGTGCTCCTCAGTAAATCATTGCAATGGGTACTCACAGTGGTAATAACATCGTTCACTTCCTCATCGGCGCACCTAGAGGCCACTGAGGCTGTAGCGGCAGCAGTTTCAACTACATCCGATGAGGTAGGTACGAGGCGGTTGCACTGTGCGACCGAGCGTAGCCTCTCAAGCATGTCATCCCCCAGCATACGATTCCGCTGGATGACACGCACATGATCCGACAGTCGTTGAACTGAAACGTTGATAGATTGTTCAAAGGTCTGAAAGAATGCAAGTATCCGACTACGATACGCAGTGAGGTTAGCGCCTCCCTCTGTCGGGTCGGCCTCTTCCTCAACGAAGCGCAGGTGTTGGTGACGACGCCGAGGAGAAAAACTCGTCGCTCGAGCTCGCCGCAACTGCAACTGCAGCCGATGTACTGTCTGACCTGACATGATCAGGCGGCCTTTGTTTTGGCTCTTGTCCACATCGTCCAGTACAAATATCTTAAAGTAACACGGTTGTTATGGCAGTGGGGTGTCTCTCGGCTCGCACGACAGTCGCGGTCACGTGCGTCGCGCTCGCGTGTACTTGAAAATATTATTTTTCTTTTCGACACCTGCAATGTCTTCTAAGCCTAAACGTCAATATAATACGTATAAAAGATATTACTGTGTTTACGGATGTTACTGTGTTTACGGATGTTACTGTTTACTGAATAAAACGAATAGTGAATCAGAATTATTTTTTTTTACAATTCCACTGCGTCATCGAAGTACTTACGTGTAAAAGCAGTGGCGGCAAGTATTTAAGTACTTAAACTCAAACTCAAATATCTTTATTTCGTAAAATCAGGTTAATGATTATTTGAAAACAAATTAATACATACTAAAAATTTTATAAAATTATGATCGTTTGAAAAAAAAACAAAATGAGGTTAGGTGGCAGTTCCAAGTGTAAAGCTTATGAGAAGAAGCTGCCAAGAAACTTATGTGCCACTTAATAGCCTGTGAGAGAAAGCAGTTCAATCCCAAGCGTTTTTGTCTTCCATATAATCAATTATTGAGTAGTAACTTTTCATACACATTTTTTTTCTTAATGGTACACTTAAATTTATTACGACTCAATTTTTGAATATCGTTAGGGATTTTATTGTAGAAACGTATACATTGGCCCCGAAATGATTTGTTTACTTTTTGTAACCTTGACGCTGGTACAACAAGTTTATGTTTGTTCCGCGTGTTAAAATTATGTATATCACATTTTTTTACAGAAACTATCAATATTTTTGTGAACATATATAAGGTTTTTATAGATATACTGACATGCAACAGTCATGATATTGATTTTCTTAAATTTTTCTCTAAGTGAGTGTCTACTACTAAGATCGTAAATTGATCGAATAGCCCTCTTCTGCAGAACGAAAATGGTTTGAATGTCGGCAGCATTCCCCCACAGTAGAATACCGTACGTTATTAAACTATGAAAGTAACTAAAATAAACTAATCGCGCTGTTTCAACGTCTGTTAGCTGACGAACTGAACAGAACAGCAGAACTGAGTCTATTAGACAATTCACTTAAATGTGGGCCCCACTGAAGCTTAGAATCTAGAGTAATTCCTAAAAACTTTGTGATCTCTACAGGGTTCAACTCATCTTCTTTTATTTTTAAAGTGGTATTTACTGGTTTCACGTTAGGTGTTTAAATCGAATGCATTTAGTCTTGCCCTCGTTTAAGAGTAAATTATATAAAAAACATCAAACCAGTTAACCACTTTTGAGATAGCCATATTTACATCTTCAGTCTTTTTGCTGGCGTTTTAATTTAAATAAGAGTGATGTATCATCTCCAAACAGGACTACCTCATGATTATTATTTACTAAATATGGTAAGTCGTTTATGTAAATTAAAAACAATAACGGCCCGAGAATAGAACCCTGTGGGACTCCCACTTTCACCACAGACCCCGGGGAGCGTTTACCATTAACATCAACTTTCTGAATCCTGTTACTCAGATAGGACGTAAGAAGATTCAGAGCTGTGTTTTTAATACCATAATGTTGCAATTTCCTGATTAATGTTTCATGCAGAACACAGTCAAATGCCTTAGATAAATCACAGAAGACGCCTAAAGCATCTTGCGATTCCTCCCAGGCGTCAAAGATATGTTTTATAAGCTCCACACCAGCATCGGTTGTAGAGCGACCCCTAGTAAAACCAAATTGTTTAAAGTGTAATAATTTATTTTTGTAAAAGAAGTTCTGCATCTGATCATATATTAATTTTTCAAAGATTTTACTAAACGTTGGTAGTACTGATATGGGTCAGTTGATGCATATTTTTTTTTTTTTTCATTTATTCAGGAACAATATTACATTGTATTTGAATATATTACCTACAACTTTATACCTAACTAGCTGTCCCGCGCAACTTCGTATGCGTAAATTTTCCCCGTTTTTGCAACATTTCACGTCGCTTCTCCGCTCCTATTAGTCGTAGCGCGATGTTATATAGCCTATAGCCTTCCTCGATAAATGGGCTATCCAACATAAAAAGATTTTTTCAAATCGGACCAGTAGTTCCTGAGATTAGCGCGTTTAAACAAACAAACAAACAAACAAACAAACAAAGCAAACAAACAAACAAACTCTTCCGCTTTATAATATTAGTATAGATATACACAAATTTGAAAAAAAATGAAAGCAAGTTACAAAATAATAATTAAGATACATGTCATTTAAGCACTACAATAAAGAAAAGACTAGAATAACACAATAATAATAATAATACATGTCATTTTAACATTCAACAACAACAACATAAATTAAATCAATCCACATTAATATACATTATTTATATTTACCAAAATTATTATACTAGATTAAATATATATTACAGTTAATTTATGTCATAGAGACACCTACTCAACAGAAATGCTTTAATTTTACTTTTAAAAGAACCTGTATATAGAGAGCATTTTATATCCGTGGGCAATTTACTAAATAGCTGTACAGCTTGATATCTAGGGCTATGCTTTACGATATTTAACTGAGGATTCATAAAGGTTTTACATTTTTTTCTTCGGGTCTCTTCTCTAATCATTCTTTCTTCACTATTTTCAAAGTTAACTAAATATTTTTTTAAATTGCATAGTATAACCAAAATATAGAGGCTTGGCACAGTCAAAATACCCAAACTAGTAAAAAATGGCCTACAACTCTCTGTCTGTGAGATGCGCACCATGGTGCGAATGGCTCGCTTTTGTAATATGAATGCACTTTGTGTGTTGTAACCATAGCCATTTCCCCAGGACTGTATGCTGTATCTTAGTCTAGATTCAACAAGTGCATAGTAAACTACCTTCAATCTGTCAATATCAAGCTCCTCTTTTAGTGATCTTATTGCGTAACATGCGGAAGAAATCGATGCAGTTATTGCTTTAAGCTCTGTTTTCCAGTTCAATCATTCATCAATTCTTATGCCTAGGAATTTGGTTTCTTTTACCAATTCAATTTTTTCATTGCCCAGCATAATATGCATATTGTCACTGCTTCTGGAAGTAGTTTTAAAGGCTAAGATTTTAGTTTTGGTGGAGTTTATTTTAAGCTTATTTACGGTAATATAGAAAAGGCATCTAACAGCTTATTAATTTTTATCGTCAGTTCCTCAACCCTGCTTCCTTCTATAATAGCGTTAGTGGCATCAGCAAATACAACTAATTTCGTGTCAGGAATAATTCTATTAATATAATTAAGCATGTCATTGGTAAAAATAATAAATAATATTGGACCCAAAATTGAACCTTGCGGTACACCTGCTTTTACGTTAATTAAAGCGGATTTGTGGGTTACTTTACATCCACTTTGATCGATAATGTTAGTTTCAACATACATCTTACGGTTTTGAATATAAGACGAGAATAACCGTAAAACATTGTCTTTAAGACCATAGTGACGTAGTTTGTTGATTAGGAGGTCATGGTCAACGGTGTCGAAAGCGGAGCTTAGATCCAAAAATACCCCAGCCACTCTCATTCTCTTGTTGATTTTATCAAGAATGTCATCTAAAAGTGTGTAAATGGCATCTCCTGTACCAACTCTTTTTTGATATCGTGTTCATAATTTTGTTTTTATAAAGATGTGAAAGTAAACGGTTTTTCATAATTTTTTTCAAAGATTTTCGAAAGTGTTGGTAATAGAGAGATAGGTCTATAGTTTTTTGGTTCAGTTTTGCAACCTTTTTTGTATACTGGCACTATTCTAGCCACTTTCAGTTGATCCGGAAAGACAGACTCCTCAATACATCTATTGAAAAAACCTGACAATGGTGTGGCTAATACATCAGCGTGCTTTTTTAATACGCTGATTGGTATTCCGTCATAACCACAGGATAGCTTCCTTTTTAACGTCTTAATTATGTTCATTATTTCATGTGGCGAAGTACGAGAAAATTCCATTGGATTTACAACTTTTTCTGAATTTTGCTGCAGAATTTCGATAGCATGTTCTCTATCACTTTTCTCATTAGGATTTGTATAACTAAATTGTGTTGCTAGATGGTTACATATTTCTCTAGGATTGTCATTGTCATAAGGTTATTCAAATTATATCTAATAGTGTTTTCTTCCTGTGATAATCCATTACTCAGGGGAAATGAAAACATAACAATTTTTTTTTCATTTCAATTGGACAACTCCTCAAAATAATTTAAAAACTTATTTTTGTTTACATTTCCCCTATCACCGACAAAAATAATTATAGTGCTAAAATTAGATCTTAAAATATTTTCCATGATATTACTATAGGACAAAGCAGGCGTGCAATTATTGATGATTCTAGTTTGTCCCGTACTCAACTTTGACATTAGGGATCCAATGCCCTTACCAATTTCATCACTATACATCATAATAGTACTCAATTTAAAAAAACTGCTAGTTTGTGCTAAGTTATTATGGAGTGCTGGCAGTGGAGAGGGATCACATGCTAGCGATTGGCAATCTAGTGATAATCTACAAATTGGACTATGCCTACTTGTTAATGGAGTTGATTGCTCATTGTTACAGTTGCAAGAGTTGACCAGCTTACCTATAGCCAACACCAGCTCCCTGCTCTGTTTTTCAGTTACTTCATATTTCATTGTTAGAGTCTGTAATTATTCATGGAGGCGGTCAATCTCTAATTGCATAGCCCGTGTATCCTCAACATACTGCGATGAGACATTGTCCAGCTCCAGTGAATACATTTGAACCTGATCAATTAGTTGCTATCTCTGTCTATTTAATGCCATGCTATCAATAAAGAATTTGTGTTTACTAATTATTTTTTTTGTTTTTGTAATGTATTTCTTAATTTTTATATACTTTTTAAGCTTATTTCTGCTGCATTTAATAACCTTGACAGATTTATTAGACTTTTTAAATTGCACGGGCCCATCACGGTCATTTAGGATATTGTTATATTCAGAGTGCAACTTTGCCAGTTCATCTCTCAACCGTTCATTCATGTTTAAAACGTCTAACAGTTCTTTTTCATTGCCCTCTCTTTCCCTGTTAAGTTGATCACACACACTTTCACTTAGTAATAGTTAAAATAAAATCCCTAATTAGTTGCCCAGAAATAATATATTAGGAACAGGATAGGATAATGTTTACAAAGGAATATCTACACCCGTGGGAATCGAACAAACGACAATTGGAATTTTTATGTCTATAATGCTAAATGTACGTTTGTAATGCTTAATCTATTTATTTATCTCAAAACTAATAAATTAACTAGGTACAACTTTACGAACGAAAGTTTACAAACGTAAACTTCTCAAGTATCAAACCCAAGTTTGATCTATTTACGACAATTCGACGCTTCAATTACACAACTTTAAATAGGAAAAAAGGGTGTAATGGTGACCTAAGAAAGAGAAAAGAGAAAAAAAGGGGTTGTAATAATAACCTGTTTCTTGTATATGTCGAGTTGTGCCTTCACAGCGTTCGCTTTGACGGCGGCCTGGTCGTACTCGATGGCGCGCTGCACGTGCTCCGTGTTGGCGTGGTCCAGCAACTTTACCTGCAATGCATACCGTATCACTGTACCACATCACTGTATTCTACTTTCACGAGGGTGAGGGGTCCCTGACTCGATCGGCGATCGAGCAGATCGAGATATCTGTTAGGTGAAGCAACATTACCACTATCGGTATGGACCGATAGTAGTAATGTTGCTTAGCCGGAGAAATGATCAAAAAACTACCGTCTATGGAGACGGTAGTTTTTTGATCATTTCTCCGGCTTCACTTATTGCTTGCGAACAGCATTACACGTATATGTACAGTCGCGGAATGAAAATGTTTGTCCGTTTTCAAATACACTTATTTAACGTTGTTACCTTTTCAAACTATGTATCACACCAGACAGTTGTATACCCGTATGCTGTAAATTGTGCTTAACTGTTTATACAGGTAAAAAAAATACAAACTACCCAGAGTGCTCAAGATGAAAACGTTGAGTATTGCATAGACGAAAAGGATCTCGCCAAAGTAACGGAATGGATTAGCACAAAAAGTAGGATGAAAAGGAAGTTAAACACCACCCCCTCTCCGATACAAACTGGTACAAGTAGCCAGCGGCAAATTAACTCTGACAAGGCACCATCAGTCAAAAAGGTACCACCTCCTCCACCTATAATATTAGACAACATAAAGATTTATTAAACGTCCAATGATATCCTAACAGAAAGCCAAACAGCACAGTCCTTTACTGCTAAAATGATGAGTGGGGACAGTGTTAAGGTTAACACTAAAACCGAAGATGCCTATAGAGGGCATTCTCCAAACTTATGGCAGAAAGAAACTTTCACTGGCACTCCTATGAAGATAAACAGACTAGGCCGATAAGAGTTGTTGTGAAGAAACTATAATCTACCTATCAACCAGAACGGATCAAAGATAATCTAATTTCACAGGGCTTTCAGCTAGATAATGTAATAAACAAGTTGGGCTGGAAAAACAAACTACCTCTCAACGTGTTTATATTGTCATTTAAAAAATGTCAATAGAATCTGTGGCATACAACATATTTTAGGGTGTAAAGTCGAAATACATCCCCCTCAAAAATCCCAAACTAATCCCTCAATGCGAAAGGTGTCAAGCATATGGACAGACCCAAAAGTATTTCTCAAAAGTGCCAAGATGTAAAATGCACGGGCAAACACCTTACAGCTAACTGTACTAAGCCAACCGTAGAAAAACCTAATCGCTTAAGAACAAAAAGCCAAAACAAAAGTTCCTAACACCAACCTTGCAACAACCAATTAACAAAGTCAACCTCGACAAACAAATCCTAAAATCAAGCTCACAGCAAATCCCGCAAAATCCCCCTGAAAAAAAAAAGAAAAGGGTATCCTATACATAATTGCGGCACAATAAGGTAAACAACCACCAAACCTTGAAGATAAAATATGCAAAATATTGAACTATATTTCCACCTACTGTCAGACGTAGTAGTGCTATTATAATTTAAAAAAATATATGCCGCTACGAATATAGTATATATAGATACGAAGAATAGGACATGCAAGTTTTAGCGGTATCTATTAAAACAAAATCTTGTCACACTACTATTGCGGCTATCTATTGCCCTTCAAGGTATATGATAAGAAAAGAGCAATATACCATATTTTTCTAGGGCCAAAGTTTAGAATAGAATAGAATCTTTATTTGTCATAAAGTGTGGTAACATACAAGATAATTTTAATGAATTTCCAGAACCATAAACACTTTGTCATAATTTGACGTGACAAAAGTTAACTAGAAAGTGAATATTTATTTTTACTGATATCATATAATATTAATCAATGCCATTTATATTAGGAGGGGACTTTAACACTCACACTCATTGGGGATCAAGATTGACTACGACAAAAGGCAGACATTTATTAAGTACAGTTAAAGACAGGGAGTGTGCAGTCATGAGCAACTACAATATCAAGGCCAACTGACAATAACAAACTACCCGATATTATTGACTCCTTCGTATGTAAAAATATATCTATGAATTACATAAGCATAGAAGAAGGCTATCACATGAATTCGAATCACTCACCGATAATATAAAAATGTTGTAATAAAATGTTACTCAGAGAGAACCCATTGACTCTAGTCAACAGTTGGACAGATTGGAAAAGCTTTTGCCTGGATCTGGTTAATTCTATAGATCTTAAAACTGCAATAAAAGACCAAACTCAATTTGACACAGAAGTTTACAACTTTGTGGCAAGAATTCAACAATATGCATGGCACAATACGCCACAACTAAGAAGAAAATTTAAGGGACACATCTATCCCAAAGAAATCATACACCCGTATTTATAAACGAGTCATTAGTTGTTACTTAGCAATTACTTCATTGAGACACGGCTAGCTCTTAAAGTAATTACTTAGAAAACCCTATTTTATAGATAAGTAATAGTCGTTACTTCCTTGAGCAAAGTAACCACGTATTACTTATTACTTAGCAACCGGTAAACCGCGTAAAACGTTCCTTTAAATAAACAAGATTTTAATAAATTGGCAAAATAGAGAGTAAAAAATATATTACGACAAATAGCTACAAATTTTAAAACTTTAAAAATTAATAATAAAGAAATATATCGGATTAAATTTTGATTTTATCGATATTCTTCAATTTCAATTTTCCGAATGTAACGACATGCAACATAATTGAATAGTAATGCTACCAAATGAAATGAAAAAAATACTTGAGATACATGGTACGGAACCATGTATTTCAAGTATTTTTGAAGAACTTATTTTTAATTTAGCGTCATAAAACTCGCTTTATGTGACCCAAGAAATGTCACTGAAGACGTCATCTGTGTTTTACTGTTTTATTTAAAGGAAGTTTTGCTGGTTAAATACGGGCACAAATTACTATAAATTAAGTAGTATAATTTTAATGGTTGAGCCCGCAAGCCTGCGACCGCGGTCAGCCACTCCGTTGTGTCGACTGCATTACTTATCCCGGTGGAATCTCAAGTACCACCATCAATAGATTTTGCCAATGGAGCCAAAAGCCTCATCAAAAGGAGCATCAAACATTACCCGGATAGGACAACGAACAGAGATACAGGAGATGCTTTTGTGACGGTGCAAGGAAAGAAGCGCCGACAGCTAACCGTCAAGAACCGCTGCGGCAAAGCTAAGCCTAAGGGGACTCTGCGCGCCTCGGTATCGAACACGCCGGTGTACATCTCGCGCCTGCATATCCGTGCGCCAGAAGTTCCGCTACATGCCGAGGGTGCAGATTCTGAAGTCGCGACGCATGGTACTTATGAGAGAGTGAGGCGTACCTACTGATATTGCTTTAATATATAGTGGTTTTAAGTAGTATTTACTTTTACTAGCACCTCACTTATTGTATTATTGTAAGTATGTAAGTCGGTAAGGTATAGATTTCTGTGGGCCATTGATGCCTAAAATAAATGGTATATTATTATTATTGTATTATTTAGCCACTGGCTGGCAAAGCGCCAAATAAATTGTTTATATTTTCCAAACCTTCCATATTTTTAAATAAAAATTTTAATTTAAGGTGACTATTGCTTGGCTAAGTATTCTAACGTTTGACATTTCTTACTTCACTCATTTTCTTAACTATAAAATAGAAACTGTTACTTAAGTAATTACTTTTACTTAAGTAACTGCTATTACTCGTTTATAAATACGGAGGATAGAACTACTATCTGAGAAAAGAAAACAAAGAAAAATCTGGCAACAAACCAGAGCACCACAAGATAAAACTGTACTTAATAACTTAACTAAAAAACTTAAGAGAAAAATTCAATACTTTCAAGAGGAATCGTTAAATTCTAACCTTTAGCTTCTAACCAGTGATCGTTCAACGGATTATTCTCTCTGGAAAGTGACCAAGAGGTTAAAAAGACCTATTACACAAATTCCACCTATTAAAGGACAGTAATGGAAAATGGGCTATAAGTAATGACCAAAAGCTTCAAGATTTGCACAATATTTAGAGGAAACTTTCCAACCACACGTCGATAAGACAGAAATTCTTTTGAATATGCAAATGTTACATAGTCAGAGAATAAAGCTCGTGACTCCAAAGGAAGTTTACAGAGAAATACAAAGAAACATAAGCTCACACAGGAAAAACCTCATCACAGGAGAAATTCTAAAGTACAATCGGCCTACTCGGCGGTCGTATACCCTTATGGCTATAATGGCTTGCGAGAAACGTTCGCTCTCTACGTAAGCGCACTCACACAGGCACATCTGCGCCTTATCGGATGCAAGGAGGCGGGGTCCTTGTTTTTTTTAGTGCATTGCGTTGTTGTTGTGCATATTTCGAGCCGATTAGACAGTTGTAAATACATACTAATAAAGGATTGTGACTTTTGTTGTAAGCGCGCTTTTTGCAGTTGCGCGAAATAGCAATGAATTATTTTATTGTAATACATACAAATCTACATTAATATTATAAATAGTTTATTTATATATTTATTCGTTTGTGTTGTTGAAATTGTAAAGAGGTAGTTTAAAGCTTGGAGAGGAATATAGTATATTTTGCCTCAATACTATTATACATATGGAATTGTGGACGGAGGTACGGGAAACTGTTAGCTTTTAATATTTTTATGAATTACGTTTTGATTTTTAATCTATCTTTTCAAAAAATATGAGTTAGTAGAGGGGTTTAAAACTAGTGCCTGTAATTTATGAACTAGAACCTATTTTCGATGTTTTATATTGTGCGTATGTTTTAGTATGATTCTGTTAAGTAGGATTATCGAAATTATTTAATTTAATTTTTGTAAAATTATTTTGCATTTTTGATACATATCCATACTAATATTATAAATGCGAAAGTAACTCTGTCTGTCTGGCTGTCTGTTAGGCTTTCACGCTCAAACAGCTATACCGATTTAGATGAAATTTGGTATAGAGATAGTTTGAGTCCCTGGGAAGGACATAGGATAGTTTTAATCACGATAACCGACATCCACGCGGGCGGAGCCGCGGGCTTAAGCTAGTAATATATGTTTCAATAATGCGAAATGATCGTTTTGTAACAAATATGTTACAAAACGATCATAAATATTTTTCAAATATGTATTTAAGTTATTTACGTCTTCATTTTGGCTTGCCCCACGTAAGTATTTAAGAGGTAATTTGATGCAACTATGAGTTCTATGATTAATCTATACTTATATTTTTAGAGAGTTTGTTTGTATGTTTGAACGCGATAATCTCGGGAACTATTGGGTCAAATTGAAAAAAATATTTTATTGTTGGATAGCCTATTTATCGAGGAAGGCTATAGACTATATAACATCACGCTACAATCAATAGGAGCAGAGCAGCAATGTAAAATGTTGAAAAACGAGGAAAATTTAAGCTGACGGAGTTTGCTGGTCTTCGTCTGCTTCAGACAGCTAGTATGCTATATATAGTTGTTCCCAGTGACTTTGCTCGCGTATATCTTGATTCGAGTGATAAGAAACCTACATCCTTCACCTGTTTTAAAACCTATATTATTTTGTAAGTTCTCTGTTATAAGTATTTTATCTAAATTTAATTTCAAATAATCATTGGATTGATTTAACGAAATAAAGATATTTGAAATTTAAAATTTTAATCGGGCTAGTAGTTTCAGGGTTAACCTCTACATACAACTTTAACTCTTTAATATTAATAGTATGTATGGTTTTAATTCAGCAAGTTATATTTAATTTTTAACCACTAATTATTTTAATAGAAATAAATGTATTACCTGGAATGAGGGCAAGAAATAAGGAAACGAGTAAATTGTTTTATTAATTTTATGGATCAGTCAAACAATTCCATTACACATTTAATATTTAATTATACTTTAAATTGTGGATGAGGTATGCCAACTAAAACAATAACGATTTGTTTTTAATATTAAATTATTATTTTACCATGCTATATAGTCATCAAAGTGCTTAATTACCAATTACTTTATCAATAAATATTATAGTAATAACGTCTTAGTTAGTGATAATAGTCAGTTTCATTAAATTTTTAAATTTACTGCCTCTGTGGCGCGGTGGGAGTGTATCCGACTGCTACGCAAGAGGTCGTGGGTTCGATTCCCACACGGGACACCAATTTGTGTAATCCACAAATTGTTGTTCCGAGTCTGGGTGTACTTTGTGTCCGTGACTTGTATGTTTGTTAAGTCCCCCGCGACACAGGGCTTGTACCCACGACTGCGGGAGTCGTCTTTTTCAAATTAAGTAACAATGTATGAATTAATGTATTATCTCAGATGCTAGCTTATATTTATTACAGTAAAATAACCAATAAGTTTAATTTAGAATACATTTTAAAATAATTACAAACATTTAATTTCAATACAATCTATTGGCTCTTCCGTCAATAAATATTAACTCTCCTGGAACATCAGCACTCGTCTACCCCCACATATTAACAATAATTCGTCCTCACATTCACACTTCCAGATTCACATTTCTGGGCTTGTATCTAGTATTTATTTTAAAAAAATCGTCTGAAAATTTAGCGTGTGATAAATCATAACCTCTGTACTCTCAAGCGAAACGCACTCCTGCTTCTTCTAGGTCCTGGCCTAATTTTTGTAGCGGAATAATGCACACATTTCTTATAGCCTGCATGCCGCAGTCAAATAGTCTAGCGAACGTCGACGTCTTGGTAAATGGCTGCACTTCGTATATGCTAACCATTTTCGTTACGCGATCTGACGTTAAAAGAGTCTTCCTCAGCATCCCGCTTTAACCAATCCAACGTCACGCTGTAAGCTCTCTGAAAAAAAATAACAAGTTAAAATAAATGTATAAAAGATCTTCGATACCTATTCATTAAAAGTTTGAATGAATAGAACAGTAAGTCAAGCACATTTTTAAAAATGTGTTATTTCATTATACTTAATATTATTTCTTTACAAATCAACAGACAATGAACGAGTTGTTACTGATAAAATTAGATATTAAACAGTTGAAATATGATTGAAAATAGAATATGCGTTATTATGAGAAGCTACCGTTTGCGAAAACAAATTCGCATGCAAACTATTATCAATCCTATTCGATTGATTTTAAAGATGATAATTGCCATAAGCGTTTCCAGTTTTAGGACATTTACTGTGCGTTGGTATCATGAACCTATTTTTTCGGCAAATATATTTATGACACCTGGAATTACCGAACCGTGGGAAAGCAAAAACTTATTGCATGCAAACTATTTTCAGTTCTTTTGTAACGATTTAAAGTTGATAATCGATTAAAAGATTCTCAGTTTTACAACTTTTACTATGGGGATCATAAATCTATTGTTTTATCAATACAATATACGCTTTATGATGCCTAAAATTTACTAAAACGTGGGAAAGAAAACAATTTATTTTGTCAAAAGTAAGAATGAGGATTTTCAATACTTCAAAAAATTGAACATAATTTATTTTGTTTAAACATAAATATTTTAAAAAGAATTATACCTACATGACATCTTTAATGTGAGAAAAATAAAAATGAAACACTATGATTTAATAAGGGTGGATTTAAGTATAAATCATAGAAAAAAATTATAAGTGTATAAAAGCACGAAATTCCTACTCTTCACATATCAGTAGAGACAGCCTTTTATATGTTGCCACTCGTTCTACAAAATAGTTTTTGTTCCGATTAGTACTACGTTTCGTTAATATATTTCAGATTAATTAAACGAGTGAAAGTCTAGTTCCAAGAAGTTCACCTTTAAAAAATATACGAATTAGCAAGTGACTCAGAACGCCACGTTTAAAGTAAACTAAATGTAAATATTATTGGACATCAAAAAATATAAATGAACTTTTACTTTACATTGATTTATGAAAAAGAGATTAACGGTTTATGAATTTATAATAAATCATTTTTTTTATTATTTATTTGCTGAATAATCATAAGTAGTTCTAAACCTATGTATGATAATAAAATATTTAAATATATTTTTTAAAATAAAATTACTTATTTTCTTATCATTTCGGTAGTAAATTAGTAGAATGTTTTTTCGACAATCATCGTTATATTTGTTTATATTTACATAAATGTTTAATAAATTATGCACTTAAATCTTTCTCACCCATTGCACCGTCTATTAACAAAAACCATTTAATAGTTATTGTTTTTTTTTTTTAATTATATACGAAATAAATACATTTCGTAAAATTCAAATAATAAGTTTATATACTTAAAATATTAGGAATAAATAACTGCGATTGATGAAATAACTAACCCTTATGCCATCATCATTGAGAATATTATTATATTATAACAACGAAACAAACCTTAGCTATGAAATTAACCATCGTCTTCGGAAATATTGATTATATTATTATTTGGTCTCCCCCAATTACTTTTTAACCAATAGCCAATTCTATTGTTAAACATAATTTATAATTATTGTAATAAAATATACGAGTAATTTGAATTTGACTTACCGTAACATTGGTAAAGGTTTGAATCCTTGGCCATGAAGATCTAAAATTTTATTCACGGTTTAAATTTCGGTTAATTGTGAAAACTCACTGAGGTCAGCAAGAAAGCATCCAACAGTTCAGTAAAACACAGCCACCGTAGGTAAACAGATGAAGAAGAAACTGTCCACTTATTCACACCACAAGTCAACGAGAGTTCTATCAGTAGTCAACGAAGTGGCAATCGGAATCCGTAAACAGAACAAGTCGTGAGCAAAATACAGTAAACATGCGCGCGTCATCATACAAGGAAGTGCAAATTGCAACTAAGTTAGCTAAAATGTTTTATGTTCCCGTTGGTTAAGGTGTGGACCTTAGCCCCGTCCTAATTGGTTGAAAGTAAAATGTGGGAGTGGTTTTTGCGTTTGTGTGTGTGACCGAACCGTTGTGAACCGCTCATAGCAAAATATTTTCAGGTGGTCGAGCATCAAGTGGGCCGATTGTACCTCCCATGTAAAGCCATTGTAAAACTAACAAAGATCATAAATTCTGCCTTCATGCTTAAACATGTGCCTGAGCCATGGAAGATTGTAGAAGTTATTATGATTGCTAAACCTGGGCAACCTCAGCATGAATAGGGTGTCCACTGCAAATGTTAAAAAAAAATCCCTGACTTTTCCCTGACTTTCCCTGATATTTTTTTCAAATTTCCCTGACCAAGTATACTTCTTAGAAAAATTAAGAGAGCAAAAAATTTTTAACATTTTTGAATGCAGGCTTCTTAAATGGTTGTTAAGCAAATTAAAAAAAAACAAATATATCTGTCTTTTTGGAACTGAACTTTAAGACTTTTTTTTACAAATAATTGTAAGATAACCAACAAAAACAAAACGTTTTCTTTTGTGTGGTTTTTTAGGTCTACGGACTTGGACTTTTTTTAGTTAAGACGCCATTCATTTATTACGCAAGATTTGGATTTTGGGCAGTTTTTGACCCCCTTCTTTTACATTAGAAAAATAAGAATCGGCTGACCCTTCCCCCTGTTTTATATTTATTACGTAAGAAACTGAAGGAAAATATGAATACACGGTTGTTTGTTTGAATTCTTATTTTGCAAATAAACAATTTATTGGAACGTTTGTTCGGTAGGTACTAGGTTAATTTTTATTTTTTAATCCCCGACGCAAAACAAGTGAACCAATTTGGATGCGTTTTTGTTTCATTTGAAAGCAGACTTAACCCCGAATCAAAAGACAGCTCCGGACCATCTGAAGTTAGAATATACACAGATGGATGGATCCAAAACCGCGATAGGCACGGGAGCAGAAGTCTATTCAGATGATCTCAATATTAAGATATCTACTGCTTTGGACAGAAGAAACACGATTTTCCAAGCAGAATGCATTGGCATAACCA
Source organism: Herminia tarsipennalis (assembly GCA_945859575.2). Lineage (NCBI taxonomy): Eukaryota > Metazoa > Arthropoda > Insecta > Lepidoptera > Erebidae > Herminia > Herminia tarsipennalis. Next base: position 11,040,499 of record OX243836.2, on the reverse strand, counting down.
AAGCGGCTCAAACAGTCGCAGCCAGAAATGCAAAAGATCTAAAAATAAAAATTGTAACCGACAGCGCTTCAGTGCTACAAGCGCTGTCAAACACCAGCATAAGCTCGACCTTTATTCAAGAATGCCACGAATCACTTAAGGCCATTACCCAAGATAATGAAGTGACCCTGCGATGGATAAAGGGACACAGCAACTCAATTGGAAATGACGCGGCGGACGAGCTAGCGAGACGGGGATCTAAAATGAACATCCACGGCCCCGAACCGATAATGCCCTTACCCCAGGCACAGGTACGAATCTGACATTGCGGCCCCGTTAAAACAAACAACCCCCGACGCAAAAGGAGGGGTGTTACAAGTTTAACGTGTGTCTGTCTGGACAACTGTAACTCTTAAACCAATGGACCGATTAAACACGGTTTTTTTGTTTGAAAGCGGATATGGCCGAGATGGTTCTTAGCCATAATTTACGAATATCTCTCGAGGCGTTTAAAGATCATCAGCTCATATCTTGCTTTACAAGGAGGTCTTGTCAACTTTTACAGGTCCGATTGAATTAAAATTTGGTGTACCTACTGTCACTTCGTTGGAATTTCCAAAACATGACAAACTTCAACTTACTTTTAGTCTGCGGTATACCTAACTAAATATAAATATTTTCTTTTTTTCAGCTAACATCATTGTGTTGCACATTGAGTAAATATTTTTGGAAATAATTGCTCCGAAAGTTTCATAAATTGTGTGGTCCCCCCCCCCCCTAACTTTTGAGCCGTGTGACCAAAAAATATGAAAAAAATCACAAAGGTAGCGCTTAACAAATACTTTAAACTTAAATTATTTCGGACATGATTAGATATACCGTCATTGAGTTATAACCGAAAAACTGCTTTTCTCAACAAAAGGGCGTAAGTGCCATGAATGAAATACGCTCTACTGCTGATGCAATTATTTAAGGCTACGGACCCCAACACTGAGCATGGTCCGACATGCTCTTGCCTTGCCCGGTTTTTCGTTACCAACGGTACCAACGGTCACTCGCCAAAAAAATCAAAATCAAAAATTCTTTATTCACATAAATACCTAAAGAATTTTTGATTTTGATTTTTTTGGCGAGTGACCGTTTTTGAACATTGTCACACCCCTCCGTGCGTCGGAGAGCACGTTAAGCCGTCGGTCCTGTGCCTAATCTGTCTTCGGTCCCATATGACTATCTGACTGTCTTGAATAAGATTCAGAGAAGAGAGCAAGGGGTAAAAGGACAACAAAAAACCCGCCTGCTGAAAAAAAGATGGAAAAAAGATAAACTTAAATCGTGCAGTCGGAGGCATTTTATTAAGTGAACTAGGATTCGTAAATGTTCGGAGGCATGATTTAAGTTTATCTTGTTTCCATCTTTTTTCAGCAGGCGGCTTTTTTTACTTTTATTATTTAATACTTTTTAGTAGTTGTAATATGTAATCAATTCAATTTCAATTTAATTTCAATTTCAATTTCAATTTCAATTTCAATTTAATTTCAATTTATTTATTCCATATACAGAAGATAACAAGATATTACAATTATTACAAATGTTTACTTAAATATCTAGCTTAATACTTATGCCTGAACTAGGAAAACCTGTGTTTCAGGCGAATAGTGCCTAAAAACAACTATAATCACATTTTAAAACATTAAAAAGTAAAAATTAACTATGAGTGAGTTTTAAAGAATAAAGATATAATATTTAGACAACACTATATGTACATATAAATCAATGAAACGAAAGCTGTAAATAATTAGTTTCTTAATTAAATTAATTAATATTAATATAATAAAAACCATATTTATTTGAGTACAATTAATAATTTCTCTGTATCTTCGTAAGACATATTTTGGAGGACTTCCTTAAGCTTCTTCTTACAATTTTCTAGGGTCATGGAATAAATATTTGCAATCGCATTTAGCCTATTATAAAGAAGCGGAACTAGGAAGATGAAGAACTTGGCAGTGAAACATGTTTTATTGCTATTTCTCTATTGCAAACTATATCTTTTCTTCGTTTATTAATGTATGCAGTGCTGAAGGGGAGACAAGTGTGCTGCTTTGTTACTATGTCCATAATAAATAATTGTCGAACTGTTAGTACTTCACAAGATTGGTAGAGTAGGTTAGTGGGATAAAGAAAAGGGCGAAACGTAGAAACTTTGAGGATAGCTCTCTGTGCTCTCTCAATTGTTAATAACAATGTTTTACCAGCGCCACCCCATGTGGTAATACAGTAAGTTAATAGTGACTGGCATAGGGCAAAATAAACTTGTTTAGTTAGTTGAGAATCTGCAATATAACGCAACTTTTTAAAAACAAATATTAACTTACGGATTCTGTTATTTAAAGCTTCTATGTGGTATTTAAATGTAAGGGTTTCATCAAAAATAACACCCAGGTATTTTATTTTATTTGTACTTTTAATGGCGGGACAAGTGCATTCAGTCTCAGTGGTGATTCTGCAATAATGAGCAAATAATGTTGGGGTAGTTTGTGTTTTCGGGACTTTGCGCATTGAAAAACAGATAAAATTTGTTTTTTCCGCATTTAGTGTTAGTAAATTGTGCTGAAGCCATTCGTTAACTCTGTTAAACCTATATTGCGCATGCATGTAAGCTTTGTTTTCAGAGCTAGCTGAAAAAAGAAGAGCTGTGTCGTCAGCATACGATACGATTATGCCATGGTCTAACTTCAGGTTACACAAGTCATTTATATAAATTAAGAAAAGGCTAGGGCCTAAAATACTTCCTTGGGGAACTCCAAAAGCCGTATTATTCTCATCATTACTCAATATATTACCAATCCTCACGCATTGAGTCCGCTCTTTTAAATAACTAGTAAAAAGTTTAAGTTGAACGCCTCTTATACCTATACTTTCAAGCTTACGCAATAGGATCGGGATGGAAATTGTGTCAAAAGCTTTCGCGAGGTCCAGGAAAATTCCCACTGTGTGGTTACCCTTGTCAAGTTCTTGTGCTAGATGGTCAGTCAGGTGATGTACGGCATCGGCAGTCGACATTTTAGCTCTGAATCCAAACTGTGTTTTTGCCAGAATGGATTTATTTTCGAAATAATGTATTAGTCTTTTGTTTATTATCTTTTCCAATATTTTAGAAATACAAGGTAGTAGAGAAATAGGTCTGTAATTTGTGACTAGACTTTTGCTACCTGATTTATGGACAGGAACGACAACAGCTTTTTTAAGACACTTGGGAAAATGTCCTGTGGATAAACATAAGCGGAAAATATAGGTCAATGGAGGCACCAAAATATGCTTGAACTGTTTAATAATTTTATTTGATATATTGTCCCAACCGACTGCACAGTCTTCTTTAAGGCCCATTATTATAGTATCTACCTCCTGTTCGTCAGTATCTAATAATACAAAAGACTCTAAAGTAGTATTATCCGAAGCACATGCCCTTGTATCGTAATATGATTGAACTTGAACTTTCTCGGCCAAACATTTGCCGATGTTCACAAAGAAGTTATTTGCAATATTGGCAGAAGTTAAATGTGATGACTGTGCTTGTAATAAATCTAAAGACGACTTATGTTGTTTTTGTGTATGTGTTACGTTTTTAATATGCTGCCAGATTTTTTTACTGTTGTTACTTGCCTTTTCTAGTGCGTTTTTGTTGTAGTTTATCTTAAGTTTTTTTAAAAGATCGTTACAAAAGTTCCGATATCTTTTGTATGAAACTTGCAACATAAAATTATCTGGATTGGCTTTAGACCTTTGATGCAGTTTATCTCGGTGTTTCATGCAGCGAATAAGACCTGTTGTTATCCATGGTTTTAAGTCGTAATTTTTGTTGCACAATCGAATATAGGAAGTATTTTTCTGCATAGCATTTTGCACTTTTTCAATTACATATAACATACATGATTGCGGGTCGTCGGAATTGTAGACTGGGTCAAAGCTGACGTTGCATAAATCGTCTTCAAATTTATTCATATTTAATTTACAAATTGTACGTGCGATATTTTGCTTAGGTAATTTACAATCTAAGCTAAGTAGGGCAGCATTGTGATCGGTTATTGTGGAATTAGTAACAAGTGCGATTGAAGGAAAATTTGATTTAAGTATGATATGGTCTAAGCAAGAACCGCTTTGGTGTGTAGGTAGCGTATGTGCGGGTAGCATGCCATGAAAGGAACATAAATTGAGGTACTCCTGCGCGGTGGTGTCTAAGCTTTCTGGATGGATATTTATATTAATGTCTCCAATCAAAATTATATTTTTGTAGGATGATAAACTGTGTAAGGTCGTATTTAAAGAATTAATAAAACTGCTAATGTTTCAAAAAGAAGGAGGCCTGTATATTGCTAGTATTGCAAATTCCAATCTGATTTTAATTAATAATTTGTTACAATCTTGAATATTTGGTTCTTCGACGGATACATTAAAGAGATTTTTGTATAAACTATTAGCCCGTCGTTTTGATTATAAATTGTATCGCTCTTGTGTATATTGTATTGCGCTAATTGCGGTAAATTATATTGCTGAGCAAGCCAACATTCTGTTAAAACTATAATATCACAATTTAAGTCTTTGTTGAAAAATAGTGAAATCGTCAAAATTCTTATAAACACTGCGTATATTTTGTGTTAGTATTGTTAGTGGATTGCTGTGGGAGGAGATAAGCTGTTTGCAGTTTTCAACGTCACAGATTTTGGACTCAGATACCGAGAAATTATCTAATTCGCTAATAAAAGTATTCATTAAACTATCAGTAAAACTAAAATATAGACTAATAAATAAATAAATTACAGGTCAAATAAACTCACAGTTAACGGCGCTCTTAGGCGTAATAACTGTACCTAGCGAAAATTTAAGTCAAAATAATTCGTAACAAACTTTAAATCGTTATATACAAGTATATTGTAAACAGTCTAGGGGAAAAATGATAAAAAAAACCTCATCATGTTACCTATACAAAACATAGTTTATTGTCTTTATTTTTTTTTCTCTATAATAATATGCCATCTGACTGTCGCCATTTTGAATTTTGATTGCTGTCATGTTTTAAGTGACATTGTGAAAGTGACATCAATGACGGATGAATCATCAAAATCGGCCCACGCGTTTGGTCTCTAAAGTGCCACAAAGTGCACTTTAAAGACCAAACGCGTGGGCGCACATACATACAAAGACTGATAAACACATTACCCTCCTTTGCGTCGCGCAATCGGGTAAAAACAAATTTAACGCAAACTAAGCTGCGCATAGACCTTACGTTTCTACGTACAAGGAGAGGGGCGCATTGGAGCCGAGTGGACCGTGAATTGACCAATCGCAGTGCTTGAAATAATCCTGGGTACAATTTCGAGCACTGTAATTTGACAATTTACGGCCCGTTCCGCGTCCGTGGAAACGCACCCTTAGGGCTCTTTTAGACGTCCGGTTTTTACACCGGACGCTGGATGGAATTTTGACGTCTTTCTAACATTCGACAACATTCAGGCAATAGTCCGGTGTCATGTGCGTGTGAACATAGTTATTGTAAGCCATACAACACTGCACAGTCAGGTAAAAAAAATCATCCGGCGTCCGGTAGAAAAACCGGACTATCTAAAAGAACCCTTATGCTAGCTAGCTCTAGCTACGCCATACACACGTTGCAACAAGTTGTTAAATGCCTAATTATAATCATGAGATAATAGTCCATTATCAAGTGCTAAAGGTGTTTGTTCTTTAATCTTTTATAGCCATATCACAGATAAAATAATATTCATGCAGAAGTTAACGTTTAGTTATCAATAACATGTGAAATGTGTATTAGAACATTATTATCTAATCAGTAATCAAGTCGATTTATCAGACGTTCTTTTATTAGAAATGTAAATGTTATGTACAAGTATGTTAAGCTAATAATATTAAGACAGAAAGAAATATTTGACTACGCTAATAGTATATATATATAATACTTTCACAGTTAGATAACCTGTTTAATGTGGAAAATCGGTGATATAATAGTGGGACCAAATATGAGTAGGAAAAATATATATATAATAGGCAAAGTTAGTCAAAATCAACATAAGGTACAAAAAAGTAAATGAACTAGCGTTGCTGTTATATATTGTTTGAGCAACGTACGACTTCGTGCTCTTCTTCGTAATCATTTTTTTTTAATTCAACCCTAACCTAAGTTACTGCATGACATTAAGTATTTGCCAATAAAAGTTAGGTCAAAATCGTTTCGATTTTTTTATACTACGACGGTGCAACATGCATACGGTAAACTTTACCGTAGCCTATGAACGCCTGCAACATTTGAGATGTCACGGTCGCGTTGCCGACCCTGTGAAAATCTAATTACTCCCCTATTGAAGAACACCATAGTGTAATCTAGGCCCTGACTCCGTGGCGACTGAGCAGATCGAATATCTGCGGGGTTAAGCAATGTTACCACTGTCGGTCCGTTGATGTGTGACCGTTTTCGAACATTGTCAAATCCGTCTGTGCCTCGGAGAGCACGGTGATCCGTCGGTCCTGCGCCTAATCTCTCTTAGGTTGTGTCGGACTTCCGTCCATTCGGACTATGAGATTGAAGGGAATAGATAGCGCACTCGTGTCTGCGCATACATTCGTGCACTATATCTCCTGCGTAGCTGGCTAGTCTCTAATGAGATTGGCAGCCGTAACCTAAATCAGTTCGTAGATCATTGGTGTAGTCGTTTGAAAAAAAAAAAAAATTAAGAATATAGTTATGAAATCTGTGTTACCTGTCGCCGCAAATCAACGAGTTCCTCCATCCGCTTCTTGTATGAAGCGACAGTTGCTTCCAGCGTGGTCGCCTTCGCCGCCATCTCACGCAGGGCGTCTAGCTCATCTTTTAGAGCGAAGTTTTCAGATGCTGCCATCTGCAACACGTATATTACCAAAACCTGTTATATACACTGTAACATGTTGTACATAATAAGTGTCTACACGAAAAGTAGTGGAAAGTCGGAGCAGGCCGCTAGGCTTCTATAATAGAAAAGAATGTCTCGACTCATTCATTTACTCATCAACGCCCAACTTAAACCCTTGGACCTAGGAAGCTGAAATTGTGAAAAAAAGGTTTCTTTTCCAGACCAGGGATAAGACAGGGTTTCAGGAAACTCGTGCTCTAAGGAGGCCACGCGGACGAAAACGTGGACAAAGCTAATAACTCTTTTAAACAAAAACCGGGCAAATGCATGTCGGGCCACGAACAATGTAGGGTTCCGTGGTCCCCTCCCCCATCCGAATAATGTGGCTTAAGAAGTGGGTTTTCTGTTGTTTTTGTTTCAAACTTACAACATTACATATGTGTGTTTTCCTTTTAATTTCACTATATATACAACTACCGTGATTTTTTTCGCATACTCAACATCAACCACTTGACTCTAACAAAAATTTGCACTTTAAATCGTAATATTTCACAAACGGATCCCTAAATCTATAAATGGTCTTTCCAACCCCTAAACGTTTTTAAAATACCTATTTAACGATACCCCACACGGTGGGGTAGGTGAGAAAAAATCACATCCCCACTTTACAAATAGGGAAGATACCCTTAAAAAAAAATTGAAGTTTTTATTCTTTCACTTTCTCGGCGTAAGTAATATGTGTATCTATGCAAAAATCCTTTTAGGACTAACAGTTTCTGAGCAAAGCTGCGGACGGACGGACGGACATGGCGAAACCATACGGATTCCGTTTTGCCATCTTGGCCACGGAACCCTAAAAGTGGTCTTTACAACCCCTAAACGTTTTTAAAAGACCTATTTAATGAAACCCCACACGATGGGGTAGGTGAGAAAAAAAATCACAGCCCCACTTTACATACAGGGGAGGAACCCTAAAGAATTTTTTTTTTCACTTTTTGGGCGTAAGTAATATGTGTATCCATGCAAAATTACAGCCTCCTAGCACTAACAGTCTCTGAGCAAAGGTGCGGACGGATGGACGGACGGACAGACATGGCAAAACTATAAGGGTTCCGTTTGCCATTTTGGCTACGGAACGCCTGCGCAAAAATAATGCAAAAAAATATATTTTTTTATTTAATACTTTTTAGAGGTTTGTAGGATGTAACAACTAACTTTTATCACAGCTATTGCCAAGTATCAAACATTAAATAAAGCTATTACAGCCATAATCATGTTATACCTTTTTGAAATGCTTACGATAAGCCCATTTATTTGATATCCATATTGCGGTATTCGAAACAACTTCTTTTATTTTTGAGATCTCCTAACCGCTATGTTTGGTTTTTTTTAAACGTCGCCTACCAAAGAACACTTGGCCGGTCAAGACGAATCTAACGACGTCTTAGTTGTATAAATCCGTCTAGTGGTTTAAAAGATATGAGGTAATAAAGAATATTACTTACGTACGTCCATGCAAGATACACGCGAAAAACATAGCCCTTAAGTCGGGTAAAAACTACATTTCATTTCAATAATCACCTTAAGCGTGGTCAAACCAAAAATCCTACCCAAACTAAAATCCAGGTGTCGCCAATGCTAGTGTACTCAATAAATTCATAACAATTAGCTTCTATATCAGTTTTACACGGTCACAAGTATTTATTGTACGCGCTAAACAGGAAGTTGTCGAAGTTAACACATCTAAATTCGAAAAAAGCTAACATAAATTAAGACTTTATCATGTTAGTTTTTGATAACCATTTCGATTAAAATTATAAAGAAAACAGGCACGAAAAACTAATAACCACTCTTCACATAATGTACAAATAATAAGCACATATTAAGTAGTTAGTAAACTACATACCTGAAGTTCTTTAATCCTAAGTTTGTACAACGTCAACTCCCGCTCAGCAGCGTCAGCTCTAGCACTCTGGTCATCCCTTTGCAGCTCAACTTTGTCTAGTTCCTCTTGCAAGTCGTCTAGCTGTGCTCTCATATTCGTATATTTCAAAGTGCCAGCATGCGCAGGCCCTAGAGAAGCTCCAGATTCATCAATTCCTGGCGACCAAGTTTCGGTGTAATCCGTATCCTGCGACTGTGCAGCAATCAGGCGAGTCACTTCGCTTAATAAAGTAATTTTCTCTTCTTGAAGAATTTGTACCTACAACATTTTTTTTATTACATTATTGTGCATTGTATGTTTATCCTTGGTAGGAACCCTATTGTGACTATCTACATTCTCGTCTCGATTAAGTAGTCTTTGTGTATCATGACTAAGTAGCGACTGCATATTTATCACCGCCCATGCCTCGAAGAGAACGCCAAGTCTAATCACTCTTCTTGTGCCAAATCTCACTCAGATCGTATCGAATTTTCGTGACATTAATTAGAGTGAGGGAATAGAGAGTGCACATGATTGTGTCTGCGCACATACTTGCCCACTCAAATATCTCATGCGACTAGTTTTCTGATGAAAACCATCAGCAACTAGTCGCAGGAGATATAACCGGGCAAAACCGAGCAGTGCAAACGTCGTTTCATAATAAAATATTTTTTTCGATTATTTTTAAATAAATCAGCTCAAAATCACTCAAAAACTATTTAATCAACCCAGTAAAGTATTTATTACATACAATAAACTATAAAAAATGCCATAAAGCTGTTTATGGTGATTCTTTGTATTACTATAATTGTTACATCATTTGTTGGGTACAAATACAAATATTACGCAAATAAATGGAATTGAATTGAATTGAGAATATAAAACTTCGTAATATGAGGTAGGACTACCGAATAAAAAAATGATTTTGACGTCTCCATACAAAACGTCAGATTTGCAACTGACAACAATATTACAACTTTTTAACGCAAACATAGACTTACAGACAAAGCAAAGCTTAGTGTAAAGTTATCTTTAGAGCAGCCAGTGCCAACATAACAATAAAAAACTAGTCTTTAACCCTTAATAAGGTAAAGGTATATATATTACCACTTCTTGCTTTTCTACTCAATTTGAGATATTTTTAAAATGGCAACATTAAATGGTATACGTTGTTCTCATTCTATTTTTTAAATAAATTTACTGTCATAATTTTGACACTTCATTAAGTTGTCAAAGTCATTTGGCAATCTACGGTACTGTCAAAGTCAACCCAACGAACTTTGGTGGCAAAAATTCGAAGTTTTAGTGGTTGAGTGCGAATTTTGTGCAAATTTGTTCTACAATAATTCTGGTAAGTGATTTTACGATTCAAATTTATAAAATAGGGTATGTTTACTTTTGTTTTACGTATTTGCAGCGTCCAGGAACGATTTTTAATACATTTTTCGACACCGTATTTAAGTGGTAAAATATTTACCATTGCCCGATTATGTTTACTAAAAACCGAAGGTATCTATATAAAATCAGTTTGTTCGTTTCATTTCCCGCCTCATACCAATATTTGTGTACAAGTGTTTGTCTGAGGGGTTAAGGTGGAGTCGACGTCTTTAAGCGTGTAGTTTGAATTTTTTCTAGTTTCTTTTTTCGTAACAAAAATTGTATGACAAACACAAATGAAACCACTAGTCTAAAAATAAAAATGCACCAGGAAGGGCAATGGTAACAATTTTACCACCAATCCGCAAAATTTTGAAGTTGTAAACGGGTAATGGTAAATTATTTACCACCGGAAAAACTACCCCTAAAATACACCCCCTATAAAAAAAATTTATAAAAATGAAATCTGTGACCTATTATTACCCAGAAACCAGAGTTAGTTTAAAAAAAAAGCACTCACAGGCTCGGGTTCTATTAAGGGTTAACGCTTTGATTTAACCCATAAGCATCTACCACACGTTTCACAGACCTCGGAGTCCCGGACCATTTTAAACGTGAATATATTTGGTATTCAACGAAAGTAAAGATCTTGACAATAATGGTCATGGAAAAATTAATGCTAAATAACAATACTATGAGTTTTTCTTCTTTAAATTACAGCAATAACTCAAGTTTCGCAGTTTTTAAAATAAACGGCCATATCTGTTTTTTACGTTAACTTAGAAGTTTGATTTTTTACTGCTTCAAGGGACTCTAACCCTGAAACCTGAAAACTAGATATCTCCACGCGTTCCCGAGATAAAGGGTTTTGACAGACAGACGGACAACAAAGGTTTTTTTAGATCTGGAAGTTGCGTCAGGCTTAAGAAAACTATACAAAATAGAAAAAGGAAAATGACATCACAACGAGACAATGAGACAGGTACAACGTGAACTGCATGTTCCAAAGGGACCAAAGGTGGGTGTATAGTCTGGCAGCGAACGGATCAAGGTGTGGATGGCGGGCATCTACCAAATGCTGAAGCGACAAGCTCGTTTTGGCGCAACATTTGGTCGGTGCCTGTAACCCACACAGAGGGGGAATGGATGCGTGACGTTGAACGAGCGTGTGAACTTATTCCGGAAATGGAAGATATCAACATTAACAGCACAGACATAGCCAGTGCAGTCCGTCCTTTTTCTAATTGGAAATCTCCAGGCCCAGACGGACTGCACAACTTTTGGCTGATACGGCTACGCAGTTCGCATGCTTGTTTGGCATCGCAATTCCGGTCCGCCCTAGAACTAGACTCTGCGTCGCTGCCAGCCTTTATGACTAAAGGAGTGACCCACCTGCTCTATAAGACCGGTAGTACCTCGGACCCTAGTAATTATACCGATAACTTGTTTACCATCGATCTATAAACTTCTTACATCTATTCCGAGAGCTAAAATAAATAAGCACATACACACATACTCCATCATGTGTACCTCTCAGAACGGATGTAGAAGTGGGGCCCGGGGTACCAAAGAGCTTCTCCTTATTGATATGACAATTAGTCAGCTAGTTCGCCGCAACCGAATACCTATAACGATTGAGCGGGGTATATTCCAGAGTGACACTCTAAGTCCCCTTTGGTTCTGCCTAGCACTAAACCTACTTAGTACCATACTAGAGAGTTCAAGGCTAGGCTAACAGGTTGCGACGTGGTGGTCAGGTCATATCTCACTTGCTGTATATGTATGACATGAAGCTTTTTGCCCCCACCAACTCACAGCTAATAGCGTTACTAAAAGTAACTAAAACCATCAGTAATTCTATTAGAATGGAGTTTGGTGTGGACAAATGTGCAGTCGTTCACATAAAGCGAGGACGGATAATGGAATCCGAAGGGACTCAACTCTCGGATTCCATTCACTTCAGATCACTACTCGCAAATGAGACCTATAAGTACTTGGGTATGTCGCAGGCGCTGTACATAAATGAGGTTGACATAAAACAGCTGCTGGAAGAACGTTTTTTCGGTCACCTGAAAAAAAGTGCTTAATAGCCTTTTGTCAGGTGGCAAGAAGATCCGGGCTTGCAACAGTTGGGTCATGCCACTTCTTATGTACTCCTTCGGCATTGAGTATACCGTGTGGACTCAGACTGAATTAGACGCCTTGGATCGAAAAGTCCGCACACTGATGTCGTCATACCGAATGCATCACCCACGTTCATCTGTGATGAGACTGTATTTCCCGCGGAAGTGTGGGGGCCGGGGTTTGTTGAACGTCAAGTCCCTTCATAACCGCGAGATATATAATCTCAGGGAATATTTCCTGCATATGGACGTGGGTATGCATCGGGATGTCGTATCGCTGGATACCAGGCTAACCCCGCTCTCCTTGGCTAAAGAGAACTGGCGCAGGCCTATAGTACTTGGTGTTAGCGAACACAGGGAGGTATGGCAGAGCAAGGAGCTTCACGGTAGGTTTTTTCGGGCTCTTTATGGGCCCGATGTGGACCTACTGGCGTCCGTGGCGTGGTTACGGTTCGGTGACCTCTTCGGAGAGGTTTTTGTCTGTGCAATTGCTGACGAATTTATCATGACGAATAACTACCGGAAATATATTCTGAAGGATGGCACTGCTGACATCTGTCGTGCCTGTCACCGACCCGGTGAGTCTCTCAGACATATCGTTTCCGCCTGTTCACGTCTTGCTAACGGCGAGTATTTGCACAGACACAATCAAGTGGCCAGGATAATTCACCAGCAACTTTCTTTTTGTTTTGTAGACGCTGAAATCCAGTACTATAGTAGTACCGTGCTGAGCTAGTTCTCGAGAATAGTCATATCACGTTGTACTGGGATCGCTCTATCATCACAGACAGGACTGTTGTTGCCAACAAGCCTGATATTGTGTTGATAGGCCGATCAGAGCGTCGTGCAATGATCGTAGACATCACCATTCCCCATGACGAAAATCTCGTGAAAGCCGAAAAACATAAACAAATTAAATATCTGGATCTGACGAGATTGTCGACATGTGGAATGTTTATTCGGCGATCATTGTACCTATAGTCATCTCCGTTAATGGTTTGATTGCCAAGAGCCTCGACCAACACCTTGAGAGGCTCGCGTTAGGCGATTGGATCAAGGGCTTGATGCAGAAGGCAGTACTCCTGGACACGGCTCGCATTGTGAAGAAGTTCCTTTCTCTGGGGCCGTAACCACCGGTAGCTTGGTCCCTGTACCCGATGCGGGTGGAAAACTATTTTTAATATTTTTAAATATATTTAATTTTTGTTACCTATATTTAAAAATGTAATTTATTATGTATTGTATTTTAATGAAGAGAATAATAATAATACAAAACAGTACAGCGCAATATAAACGCATTTATAATGTGCAATTGTGGCCCCGATTCAATTACCCAATACAATAATTTATATAAAAGTACGATACGCCTAAATAAATAAAATTATACTACTCTAATATACTGTAGGTATTATTAATTGTAACGTGAAAAATGACCATTAATAACAAAGCATTTTATTTGAAAAACTAAAGTGTACTTTGTAAGTAGCATTGTAGTAGTGTTGATAAACAAACAAGTCTGAAGTCTGGTAAGTACGGTAGATATTATAGACTTAGGATATACTACTAGTAGACGAACAAAGAGCTCATTGACGCTATAATAAAAAATATTATTGTAACCGATGCAAATAGGTACTGATATCCTCAATATAATATGTCGTGTCATATGCTAGAATTTATTTCATCGATAAAATCATCGATAAGGATTAGTCAAACCCCAGTGTAAACGTAACAAAACAAGATTATAATAAAAATACTACTTCAATCTAACTAATGAATGACTTTATTATTCAAAATACCGTAAAGTTTACAATTTCATTATATGGATTTCGTATTTACTATGACGGTTTTCATATAAATTTCTTCGAAATAAACTTAATAAAATCTACTAAGCCAATGGCAACTTAATGTGAAATGAATAATTCCCTGGGTTATTACGATAGGTAACGTCACAATTACTTACAGAACATGAAACCATCGTTTGAGATGAAATATATATTTTTTTTAAATATTCGCTAATAATATAAATAATCATAAATTCTGTTACAGTTCATTAACACGCAAGGCGACTTGGGAGTTCTTGTCATTCAATATGGGTTACAATGCTATTCATTTGTTTTCTCTTTCTTACTTGTAACACTGTCATAAAGAAGTATCCTCTTACTTGCACACTATGTTCGTCTATACGTTAGTATATCCTAAGTTTATGGTAGATATAATTCTTAATGAAAACTAAAAAAACTGAAACGGCATATTTAAATTCAAACTTAAATAATAGGAAAGACAAGAAAAGAAAAAATAACAATACAAACCTATATCACATTTAATTAAAGTTATGTTAAAAAAAAGTTAAGTTGAAAAAATCGTAGAGCTATGAAAGCAAACAAACCTGCTTTTCCAGCACATGACATTTCTGCGCAAGGGCTTCTTTCATATCAGCTTCAGACTTATCAGGAGCCGGTTTGTCCAAATGCGCACTGCCACGGTTCGGGCCCAACGTCAACGTTTGCAGTTCCTTTCAAACAAACAAACCATTAACACAATTTCACTATACAATAAAAGTTTTACTTTTATTAAACACAAGCTGCCACCGCATTCATTACACTGAACTGACAGTTAACATATAAAAAGGCACCAAACAATTGTATCATAATACAAGGACGTTAAACATAAGCGTAACTGAAACATTCAATTTCTTTACCGCGTGAACATGCAACTCTGAAAGCGTTTGGCAAGAACGTATGCTAACTGAATCTTGCAACGATGACTTTTATACAGTAACGCGCTCAGCTTATAATCATGTAAGTACGTTATAATTATATGGTTCAGTGTATAAAAAGGCGACGGCGTTAAATAATGTAGTAATAAGTAGATCGGCGATATATCCAAGTGATGAGATGTCTCTATGAAGCCGCCACCATGTCCGTCCAAGTACAGAATCAGCAAACAAAACCATGGCATCCAGAAGTGAGGCAAGGGGACGTTATTTCCCCGAAACTGTTCACAAATGCAATGGAGGATATGTTCAAGACGCTGCACTGGAAAGGACGGGGCATCAACATCAATGGTCTCGCTAACTTGCGATTTGCAGATGATATCGTTATCATGGCAGAAACGCTGCAGGACCTACAACAGATGCTGAATGACCTGGTTGACTCCTTTGTACGCATCGGCTTATGAATGAACTTGGATAAAACCAAGGTCATGTTCAATGAACATGTACTACCGGAACCGACAGCGGTGCACAGCGCCGTTCTCGAACTTGTTCAAAAAATATGTGTACCTCGGGCAGTCATTGTAGTTAGGTAGAACCAACTTTCAGGACGAGGTGAACAGGAGAATTTGGTTGGGTTGGGCAGCGTTTGGGAAGTTACGTCAAGTCTTCTCATCGTCGATCCCACAATGCCTTAAGACTAAAGTCTTCAATCAGTGCGTCCTACCCGTCATGACATACGGAGCCGAAACGTGGACACTGACGGTACGGCTGGTCCACAAGTTCAAAGTCGCTCAGCGGGCTATGAAAAGGGTTATGCTTGGAGTTTCTCTTAGGGACAAAATCAGAAATAAGGTGATTCGGCGGAGAACCAAAGTTATCGACTTAGCCCACTGCCACTTCAGCTTTCTAATCCGGTAGGATTAGAAAGCTGAAGTGGCAGTGGGCTGGCCATATTAGCCGAAGAACTCACAACCATGGGGTAAACGAGTTCTTGAGTGGAGACCGCGTCTCGGCAAACGTAGTGGACGCCCTCAGGCCAGATGGGGTGATGATTTACGCAAAACGGCTGGCAGAGGCTGGATGTGAGAAACCGAAGATAGTACAAAGTGGCGTGCAATTGGTGAGGCCTATGTCCAGCTGGACTGCGATGGGCTGATGATGTTAAATAATGCAATAAGTAACATGAACTTACTAATTAGTTACGAATAGATATGGTATAAAATGTTAAATATTAATTTCATTGCAATTTATTGGAGTCACAAAACAAAACATACGCCTACTATGTATTAATGAATCAATCAAGTATTCAATAAACATCAAGTTATAAAACAAAACAAGGCCACTTATAAGTCATGCTCCCATTTTACATCCGTAATAAGAATTGGACATACATTTTAAAACGTAAGAGTAAAATACTCTTACGTTTTAAAATGAATTGGACGTTACATTTTAAAACGTAAGAGTAAAGTAATCTTACGTTTTAATGGAGCATGACTTATAAGTTTATCATATTTACTTATAAGTTTTAAAACGTAAGAGTATTTTACTCTTACGTTTTAAAATGTAACGTCCGTCGTATAATGGGAGCATGACTTATAAGTGGCCTTGTTTTGTTTTATAACTTGATGTTTGTTGAATACTTGATTGATTCATTGATACATAGTAAAACGACTGAACGGATTTGCATCAAACAGATCTAAAAACCATTCCGAACCGCAGACAAACACAGCTACACACACACGTCAAACTTACAAACCCCATCTGTTTGCGTCGAGGGTTAAAAATAACAGGTGACATAAAATTTTAACAACAATTCTTATTATACCTATCAAACCGGGGGAGATGAGCCCTTGTGGCGTGAATTGAGAGATATAGCAATAGTGGAGACTAATATTATACATAAGAAATATTTCCTTGTTATATTCTCTGAAAGCATATTGGGCTAGCAACCAATTGCATCCGCGCCGTAATAATAAATATTTAATTACACAACAAAATGTCACACGTTTATAAATAATTTAATTAGCATTTTAAATTGGCTCCTTGAATGTATGTACCTATTATTTCGTGCAATTAATTTTAATATAGCGTCATTTTGCGGCCAGTTTGTGAACTGTTGTGTTGTGTTGCCAATTAACTTATTAGTAGGTATCCATGTTGCCAAATATTTCTAAATGTATTGACAAAAATAAGTTTAGGCAGGGAGGTGTCACTCCGCAGTTTAGGTATATTCGGGTAACTTAATACTTCTAATTAATCTTCTACGGGGCCCCTAGGTTCCGCGGAATCCCACTTTGCGAAACGTTGGGATAGATACATAGACGCATAGACGGATAATACGTTAGGCCACCGTATTTTCTCCTTCAATTTAAACAATAAGGCCACTAATTTGCCATTCAGTGGACTACTAAAAGATGTGCTTTTCGCGGGGAAGCAACGATCACGAATAGCGACGTGATTGGTTCCATGACTTTTTACCCGCCAAGATGGCATGCTTTTGAAAATGCTTTTATCAGTGCCTAATTTTAAATGTTTTGTTTTTCAATTATATGTCGATGTAAGCCATTGTATAAGAACTAAAAAAAATTACATACATATTCCCTATTCACACGGAAGAGAATTCGACTTAAACAGACTTTCTTTAATGCGATTTCTCCAATCTCAAATGAATAGCCTTTGCCAGTTGACCTTGCTACAAATGAAATCATACCCGTATAGCTTGCATTAATGATCTCTGGCAAGATGGCTCCATTTCCATTATTCCTGTAATATATTCTTCTTTTTTCACGCAGTTGACTGCACAACCTAATCGAAATTGAGAAGATCAAATAACTTCCATTTGAATATTTAATTATGAGTGATGTTCGTCTCGTGGTTAATGAGCCTGACGCTAAGCTAGAGGTTGTGGGTTCGATTTTAAGTCTAATATAAAACGAAAAATTCTAATATAAAATCTTAAAAGGACAAACTTACTTAAAACAAGTTGAAGCAATCTCCCCAAGTCGGAAGAGTCGGCAGTTTCAGATATATTTACTACATCTGGCCTTGAAAACTCTTGTAGACTTAAATTTAGAATGTCTTGGTGGTAATCTGAGGACAAATCCTTGTGATATACTTAAATATAGTTTCTTACACTTATGATTTGAAGATATTTAATCTTTTTTTTTTCAATTTTCTTTTCTTTTCTTTTTTAGATATTCAATTTGAATGTAAAAAATATTGATAATGATCATATGTAATAATTACTAAACTAGCAAAGCTAAAGAGTTTGTTTGTTAATACCCTAATCGTCCGAGATACTAGGCCAATTTAGATTAGGTATGGAGGTAGCTTGAAGCTTGAGAATGGTTATATGTAGGATGTAGGCTTTTAATCGAGACCTGCGATCCACGTTGGCGAAGCCGCGGTCAAAAGCTAGGATGGATATAAAAGGAAATAGAAATGCTCCAACAGAATTTTATCTGTTTTCTCCGAAAACATTGTAAGTGAAAATATGAACTTATGATTATATTATCCCATAACATTAATTGCAAAACTCTTGATTAAGACATATACAAAGATGTATCAGAACTTTCTGTGACAGGAAAAATTGATTGCCATTTCATCATAATCTGACAACGAAAACTATAGGCAGCAGATCTATTTTAAAAATATTTCACAATCAGAATCAATTTTTTCATTACATTCATGCTGATCTATCTTTAAAATGTTTCATAATCTTAAGCAAGTGATTTATAATTCATAGATAAGAAAGCAGTGTTTATAAAAACAGCTCTTTGACACTTATTTGCAATCTATAAATTCCTCAGGCATTTTATAAAACAATTATGACAAAATCAATTTGTGAACATATATTTTACTTGAACTCTAATTTGAGGTACATAAAGTAAAATGGAGATCAAGCTAAATCTATCATCATACTTAACAAATTCTGATGAAATTTGTTGATGAAAGTAATTCTGTGGGTTGGTGGAACAGTAGAAAGCATAAGGGTGCGTTTCCATCGGACGTGGAGTAGAGTGGAGAGTAGCGGAGAAGAGCAAGTAAAAATTGTCAAGTGCTTCAACTGCAACGGAGCAGGATGGAGTGAAGCTGCATTGAGATGTAGCAGTATTCCGATCAGTTAAATTCAATCACTTAGAACGATCTTACGTAATGTTGCCGTAATTTTGAAGATATTGGACAAAATAAAGGTGTTTCAGTCATGAGTGCAATGGATCAATTGACCCCAGACTCATGACTCAAACGCCTTCAATTACTATTTGATTTTCCTTCCACTTCTCCATCCACTCCCTTATGCTCGGTGCTGCTGGCTCTTTTGTTTTATTTATAAGTTTGCTCAGCTCCACTCCACTACACTGTTTCCACTGATGTGGGGCGGAGATTTAGAGCACCCTGATTGATCAATTGATGGTCCGCTCCACTGTGCCCCACTCCGCTTCAGTGGAAACGCACCCTAAGACTGCAACTCAAGGGGTGGCAGGTTGGATATCTGCATGGGATACCAATAAAATTTGACTTTGTAATCAACAAATAGTTATCTGGAGGCTGGATGACCTTTGTATTATGCAAAGTTCGCTGCAACAAGGGAACTATTCCCTAGAGCTGGAGTTGTCTTTTTTTGTTAAATACAATATAAGTACATACCCACAACACCTTCCAATATTTTTTTCAGATTGCTAACTTTTAATCTCCAATTATGTCCTACATTTGTCTTAATTTTCATATTCCAAGTGGGGGTGAAGTATTCTGGTGCTATTTGCGTTAGAGCCTCTGCCATTGCCACACCATCAGACAATTCTGAAAAGATCATCAATAAATAAATGGTATCCTACTAATATTAAAAATGCGAATTTGGATGAATGGAGATGAATTTGGATGAATGGAGATGAATGATAAGATAAATAGAGATTACCACATAAGTTACTTTTTATACTACATCATCATTTTGTTGACAATTTTAGAATAATAATAATCGAGGTCTCAGTGTGTTCAACCCCAATCATCCTTACAAATGACCAGGGCTGTCAATTAAAAATCCACAATTTAATGTGTTACTATTTTTTGAATCACCAAAACAATTAAAAAAAGTAAATAAATTTAACCATAGATAAATATGACATCATGTGCTTGCATTTCATACAAACTTGTAAGGAGTGTGTCATTTTTGATGTTGCTTGAAAAAAGACAAATCAGTCTTTTATTCACTTCAGTCGAATACCCTATTGTAAAGAAGATTGTCATAAAAGGTAGAAGAATAGTAATACTATTACTTGCATACTCATGTTAGCTTGAAATAATTGAGTACTTTATTCTTAAAACCTTTGTTTTATTTATGAAATTGATTTAACATACTGTAATTAATCTCTAGTTAATTACATTCACTCTTACTATTTTTGTACCAGCATATGGAGCACCATTTAGGGCATCACTATGTAGGCAGAGTAGACTACAATGTCTATGACATACACTATCTCTAATAAACCATATTATCTAGCAAATGTTTTGCTCTAGATAACTTATAAACACTATAGAGGTTAAACAATGAGATTTTAGACTGTAATGGCGAAAATAATTGCAAGTTTATAATCAAAAGAGTATGCAGCGATGTCTCAATGAAATAAAAAAAAGAACGAATTGACGAAATTATCCACTTAGCGGTCGACGCCTAATAGTAGAGATGGGTAACACTGCGCTGCGCCGCGCAAATACGCCAACTCGGTTCACTACGCACCAAAGAGCATGTAAAATATTGCTGCGCACCATGAGTCAACTCACTTCTTCAAATTTTGTTGGCGCACAGCGCCTGAGCAGGAGATTCGAAAGGTTGCTATGACTGTCTGTGGCGCGGTGGGAGTGTATCCGACTGCTACGCATGAGGTCGTGGGTTCGATTCCCACACGGGACACCACTTTGTGTGAACCACAAATTGTTGTTCCGAGTCTGGGTGTACTTTGTGTCCGTGACTTATATGTTTGTAAAGTCCCCCGCGACACAGGGCTTGTACCCTACAGCGGGTGTCGTCTTAAAAAAAAAAAAAAAGGCGGCCAGCAAAATGAAAAACCTTTGCAATGTTGCGGAAAACTGATTTAACATCAAAGCGTCACTTAAAAGTCAATTGGAGTTAATATAGATAAATAGAGTAGGGGAGAGTCTTACGAATAAAAGAGAGAGAAAACCGCAGCTAGCAGTATCTTTCTACAATAACTCTATGTCATGTATATTGGGGACGACTTAGGAAGATAGGACAATGAATTATGAAGTTCAAATAATATTATACAGGGTGTCCCAAAACTATGCCACACGGAGGGAAAGTAACTTAAATATTATAGGATAGATAGAGAAAGAAGACTTATTTTAAAAATATTCGAACTGCATTCAAGGATATTTAAATAATCGGCTATCTGGACTGGGAATCGAAACCGAAAAAAATGAAAAAAAGACACATTCTGTATTTTTACGATACCAATCGAAAGGGTCAATTATTAGTATTATTTTTTCTAAATGACATAGTATCTTAAATAGAAGGAAAACCATAAAATTTTATATATTTTAATAATACGCAAATAAACACACATTATTTGCGTATTATTAAAATATATATTGAGGCTGATGTATCTAATCTCGTGTACTCTTCTAATATTATTGACCTCTTTTTTTGCATCAGTCCTTTAATATGGTGTATAATATAATGGTGGCAGCCCCTTACCTGCATATACAGTTTATAAACAGAGAAACATTGTAAACTATTGTTTTTAAACTTTCGCGATTTTTATACATATTAGTTATATTTCGGGACTTAATCGCGTGAATTATTTAAAGGTACGAACCTTTTTATTTCCCGACGTTTCGATCGAATTGCACCGATCGTGGTCACGGGTCGACTGTTCGTACCTTTAAATAATTCACGCGATTAAGTCCCGAAATATAACATTGTAAACATTGGCAATTTGAAAAGAGTGGCCACGAATTTTTATTGCCTGTTCTTTTCTCGGGCTTTACCTATTGTTTGCGAACAGGCATTACAAGTAAATGTAGAATCGACTTTTCACAAGTGTAGTATTTTGCTTCCTAAGTGAATAAATCATTTTTATTATTATTATTGTAGTATCTTTGGCGGTGGCGTAAAATACCACATTATTATTATAGTACCGCTATTTGTCGTTTTACTAATATTTGCATGATGAATGTTTAAAATAATTAATTTTAACTTGAAATCATAAATAATACATACATATGTAAACACATAGAAGCAGAAACACTGAAAAATATGCAATAGTCCCAACTATACTACTATCTAATGGTCAAACATGTCCCTGTCGCTTTTTAAGTCGACGTATAGTTTCAGGGATGGTAAGTTGACCAGCAAGTTCCTTGGGTGCTTTTGCAGTCGTGATTTGTAACTATCTTCATGGGTTTTTGCTTCGTGTGTGACCATAGGTACGTTCAGGTTTTCGTGGACCTCTGCTGTTCTAATAAACCAGGGTGCGTTAGTCATTTGCTTTAAGATGTAATTTTGTACCCTTTGTATCTTCATCATATTTGAGGAACTAGCGCTGCCCAAAAGCTCTATCCCATAGGTCCGAATAGGTTTTAATACCGTTTTGTACACTAGTAACTTATTTTCCAGAGACAATTTTGAGTTTTCTAGTAGCCAATAGAGGCCCTTGTATTTTAGGTTGACTTTATCCCTTTTTTCGATGTGTTTCCTCCAGGTAAGTCGACGGTCTAAGTGCATACCTAAGTATTTGACTACATTGTGGTGTGGTAGTTGTATGTCATTTAGGGCCACTGGAGGACAGTCTTTCTTTCGGAAGGTGAATGTTACGTGCACCGATTTGAGCACACTGACGGCAATTCTTCATTTAGTTAAATAATCTTCGACTTTATTTAAGCTGTTTTGTAAAATTCAAGAGGCTTGAATGGGACATTTGTTTGAGGCAAGTAGGGCAGTGTCGTCAGCAAAAGTTGCCACTATAATCTCTGGGTTCTGAAGTAGATCGTGTGTAAAGAGTGTGTACAGAATGGGTCCAAGCACAGAGCCCTGTAGTACCCCTGCAGAGATTTCATAAAAGCCTGACGTACAGTCGTTTTCTCTAACTTGAAATATTCTTTCGGAAATGTAGGAATTTAAGGTTCTGTAAAATGTGTGTGGTAATTGAGACTAACTTAAATAACAAGCCCTTGTGCCAGACTCTATCGAAGGCTTGTTGTATATCGAGGAACGCTGAAAAACAGTATTATTTTATCTCGAAGGATTTCCTTATTGTTCTGCACACTCTATGAACCTGTTCTACAGTAGCATGTTCTTTTCGAAATCCGAATTGGTGGTCCTGAATAATGGATTTTTCTTTAGAGACATGAAGCATTCTGTGTAGTAGGAGTTTTTCAAGGATCTTAGACATTATCGGTAGAAGACTTCTTGGTCGGTATGATGTGATTTCGTGAATAGGTTTACCAAGTTTATGAATCATTATAACTTGTGATACTTTCCATAAATCTGGAAAATACCCAATCCTCATAATGGCATTGAATAACATAGTGAGGTATACCATAACTTTTTTAGGTGATTCTTCTAGAACTTTCTTATTTATGAGGTCATACCCCGGAGCCTTATTGTTTTCCAGTAACTTGATATTTTTATATACCTCTCTAAGCGTTGCTTGTTTTAGGGGCAATTCAAGTTGAAAGACTTGATCAAGGGTAGCATCGATATCCGATTCGTCTGCATTTGGTCCAGGTTCATTTGGTTTGAACATATGACTAAGGTGTTTTGCAAAGGCCTTGGCTTTGTCTTGGCCTGTTTTAATCCACTTGCCGTCTGAAGTGCAAAGAGAAGGCTTCTGATGTAGAGGTCGATCTAAGTTTTTGCAAGCTTTCCATAAAGAGTAATTTGTTGCCCTTGTAGCGGTTAGTCCTTTTAGGTAAGTGTCTAACGCCATATTAGCATTAGCTTCGGAAAAAAGGGTCTTCAGGTCTCGAGCAGCTTTGTTTTATAGAGGCAATTATTTTTTAAAAATTTTTTACAAAAAAAAATCTAATCAACTTTAATCCCAGTTGATTCTCGAGTTTCGTTGTCTATCTCCGAAACTCGTCATCAGATCTTTAAAAAAATTATATAGCACTATTTGGAAATAAACTTCTTAGAAAAAAAAATTTTTTTTTGAAAATCCGTCTACATATACTTAATGGAGTAATGCCCAAATATAAATATAAAAAAAACATCCAAATTAAGAATCACGAAAGAAGTGCTCAAGGAACTACCGAAAAAGGCTACTATTTTTCTAACAACCCTGTTTAACGGAATCCTACGCATACAATATTTTCCGAGTATATGAAAAGTATCTCAAATTTTCATGATACATAAAGTGGGAAAACCAGCTCACGAAATTACTTCTTATCGACTAATTAGCCTGTTACCAGTACTTTCGAAGTTATTCCAGAAAATCCTAAAATCTAGAATTAAACCAATGCTCGTGGATAATAAAACTATACCTGACCACCAGTTTGGTTTTAGGCAGCACCATTCTACAATAGAACAGACTCACAGAGTATGCAATGTTATAAGGACAACTTTTAAAACAAAGGAATATTGGTCATCAGCATTTCTGAATATTTAACAGGTGTTCGATAAAGTGTGGCATAATGGGCTCCTTTATAAAATCAGAGCAAATATCTCCCACAATTATTATAATAATAATAATATCTTGGGATAACTCACACAACGCTATCTGATCCCAAACAAAGCATAGCTTGTACTATGGAAACCAGACAACTGATAAACATATATTTCTAAATACATACATATTATAGATAAATAACACACAGACATTACCACAGACACAGTTACCTACGACAGTATTACCTACTAATGGCATCATACTTGTCAAACCGACTGTTCCAGGTAAAAGAGGGTAATTTCACATCCTCATTTTATGAAATAGAAGCCGATGTACCCCAGGGATCTATCCTTGGTCCAATATTGTACACTATTTTTACCTCAGACTTGCCAGAAGTATCAGGAACAACAGTGGCCACCTATGTAGATGACACAGCCATCCTTGCTAGAAATAGTGATCAAAACATAGCTTCTGCAACACTACAAAAAGGACTAGATGCAGTGAATACCTGGTTAAACAAGTGGCAGATAAAAGCCAGTTCCAGCAAATCCATGCAAGTAAGCTTCATTTTAAGACGTAACAACTGCCCACCTGTCACTCTCGGCAATAACCCATTACAACAAAACGATGCAATCAGATACCTTGGAATACACTTGGATCGATGATTAACATGGAAGGCACAAATAAAAACAAAAAGAGATGAGGTAAACATTAAATACAGGATCCTGCATTGGCTGCCAGGAAGAAACACAAAATTTACAAAAGCATCTTGAAACCATGTTGGATGTATGGTATTCAGCTATGGGGAAGTGCCAGTGATTCAAATGTTAACTTTCTACAACGACTTCAGAACATCATCTTAAGAAATCTATCTGATGCCCCATGAATTTAGAAATAAACTCAATAAAGGAAGAGATTCGAAAAACTGCAGAGACCTACAAGAAAAGACTAATAAACTACCCAAATGAACTCGCCCATCAGCTGGTGAAAGTCATCCAAGAGATGAGACTAAAACGGCGTGTGATCCTGGCACATGACTAAATGTAGTCATATATACAAGAGGAGATATTTCTGATGAGAGATACACTCGGCACGATAACCTACCCTCATCCAATTTACTCATAGTCTATAACTGATTGCAAATAATACAAATAACAAAACAAAATTGAGAACCTCCTCCTTTTTGAAATCGGTTAAAAACGTTGAATGGAGTTTGATTTCTTTTTAAAATTATAATGAAGTCCCCCGTGTTTCCCTCTGTGTAGCATAGTTTTGGGACACCCTGTATTTTTATTCAGCTAGGAAATGGAAGTTGAATACTGAATTAGTAAGTAAATTCAAATTCTTGACTAAAATCAGCAAATCAAACAAGATTTTTGTTTGATTTGCTGATTTTAGTCAAGAATTAATCGACTATTTAGAATCTATCTTTTTTCACTATAGTCAAAGGAATTTCACATAATTTGACTTCTTTTAATGTGTTCATTCAATTGTTGCGCCATGGTGCAACTTTGAGTTATCTTAATGAGCCGGCACAGTGTACAGCGCGTGAGTTTCTGCGTCAGCGCAATAAAAATCACTGAGTTACCCAGCTATTAGCGATGTGAGTAAAGCCGGTCGGATTTTAATTTACCATTATAATCTACGAACAGCTGGCAATAACTTGAGAAAGTTAAAATGTTATTTACCTGATGGATTTCCATGTTTTGCCTTCAGATCTAATATCTGAAACCACTTGATCAAATTGTCACATAAAATCGCATCGATTGTATCCATCCTGGATAAAATAATTGATGTCCCACTTTAAACTATTACTGTTTACTTCGATTTCTGATAGGAAATCATTATTTATTCATATTAGAACAATGAAATCTAAAAATGAAGAATTGTTTGTTTTGTCCGTAACGCGTGACATCTGCAAGTTCGTTTACGAAGATACTATAATAATAGTAAGTTAAGATACTACAATAAAAAAATTGTATGCGTTTCAAATGAGTTTGTTATCTGTTGATATCTGTCATGATGATAAGCTACCCGCCTGCAAGCTAAATTGAAACTTATTACCGCGTACGAACCGTGAATTTTCTTTGCGCGCCACAATTTTATGACCGAGCTGCGAAGTCCGCACGGGGTTGACACTTGAGAAGTTTTTTTACCTAGTTAATTTATTAGATAAAAGATAAATATATAGATTATGCATTACAAACGTACATTGAGCATTATAAACATAAAAAATCCAATTATCGTGTGTTCGATTCCCACGGGTGTAGATATTTCTTTATAAACATTATCCTATCCTGTTCCTAATATTATTTCTGGGCAACTAAGGATTTTTATTTTAACTATTTGCTTTACCACTGCTTTTACACGTACTTCAATGACGCAGTGGAATTGTAAAAAATGTTAGTTCTGATTCAATATAAAAAAAAAACCGTAAACACAGCAATACCTTTTATACGGATTTTATTGACGTTTAGGCTTAGAAGACATTGCAGGTGCCGCCTACACTAATGAAGTATACCTGCACTGTATTTTACTATTTATTATTACAGATATGTTTCTAACTGAAAGACCACAAAATGTAGAATATTCTTATATTTTGCCTATTTACTTATTTATGTTTTGTGTTTATTAAAAAATAAAGAATACCAGTAATATTAAAATAAAGAAAAATGTTAGGTACATAGTTCAAAGAAAATAAATATTCCGTCGTTCCACTACAATACACACACGTACTTTACCCGACTTGGGAGTTTTTGTTGCCAGCGGACAATTTTGACAAGTACAGTGTTAAGCTGTCGCGATCGCGATTACCTATAACTTCTCATTTGAAACGTATATTAGTTTGTGAAATAGCCTTAAAGCCATGAAAATGACTTAAACCACTTTTTCAGTTTCATAAAATATTAAGACGGCTATACACATTGGGCCAAGGTATTGGCCCAGAACGTTGAGCCAACGTGTAGAGCAGGCATAGTAGGGTTTCCCAAACTGGAACCGTAGAACAGTTACCAGCGAATCTTTTTTGACGTGTTATTGTTATTGTCATATAAATGAATAAGAATGACCGGATGCACTCACGAAAAAGTGTCACGTTAGTGACTAGTTGCTAAGCAACGCGAATGGCGATATGTCATCAATGTTTTCATTTAACATTAACACGTAAAATTATAGTCCGTAGCGACTTTACAATTTTTTTTCACATTTCTCTTTTTTAGGAAAAAAAGAAAAATGTGATTGCCTGCGTAGAAAGAAAAAACCTAGAACACGTTGGCTAATTCATACTTGGTAATCCAAATAGATTATGAACTGTCTTATCTGGACATTTGGATAACTGCACCCAGGGGTGCAGTTACCTCTCTGAGCCCCGTCATGAGCTTCGGAGTTCCATAAAATAAAAGGTATTTGTTGGGTGTTCCATTATGTTATAAATTTGGGAGCCTCTGGTGTAGAGGTCTAGTCTACTTGGCGGTGTGTTGGTATTGGCGCCAACACTGGCCGGTCAAACGAATGGAGTCGATTTTCGTGCACACATCAAAGGATCTTGGCGACTTCAGACTAAAAACTACTAGATATGAACGACGTGACGTCATCAAGAAGATAGACAAGGATAGTTATTTACGTCACCAATGAAAAAGAATAGATGAAAACTTTTTTTTTGTCCTTATCATCGTAGCCGTTTTTTTTTGTTTGGCCCACTACTGTGGCAAACAACGAAACTGTGCCAAACAAGTTTAAGTTTATTGGAATATATGTGTATTTCACTAATTGTTTGTGTACTGAGTTAAAGGACAGAAGAAGGATTTAGGTGTGAGGAATATGGGTGGCTCACGACACGAAAGTTATTAAAGCACAACATAAGTAACTACGGTGTGTTTTTAGTTTACCTACTTATCCTTTACCTACAAGGCACCAACGTGTTGAATAAGATACACATACCTACACATTTGAAACCAAAACTTGATTAAATAAGTCATTTAAGATCAATTCCTTTTCCTACTTAGCAACTTCAATTTCTTCTTTATTCTCATTTCTCCTTGTTTCTTTGGTCGTGCATTGTCACGCAGTTCAGTGTGTCTCTTGGCCAAGTCCTCTTCTAAAGATTTTCACTGCTTGCAAACCCTCGCAACTCTCCTCCAGTTTCCCGCTGTAAGATCAGATCGTCCTCTCATCGTTGGCATCCCTAGGTACCACTCCGTCAAGATTTTGGTTTAAATAATTGGTTAAAAAATGAATTCTTTACTCGACAACAAAATAATTTAATAAATGAAAATATTCACCAATTATTTTTCAAAATATGGATCCAAGGGCGGAGAGAAACTAAGCTGAACTGATCTCCTGCTCGAGATATCTGAGTCTTCCTTTTTAAGGTTCCGTACCTACCTCAAAAGGTAAAAAAAGAACCTTTGTAAGATTACTCTCTTGTCCGTCTGTCTGTTCGTGTGTCTCCACCGTTTTTCTCAGGAACGGGTGGACCTAGCATGTTGAGATTTTTACCAGATACTGAGGTCTATAGTCCCTATTAGATGTAAAATCAAGGTCCTAAGTCAACACGATAAAAAGATATGGGCAAATTTTTATTTTCGCAATAACTTGTAAGTAGGTACCAGAAATTACTTTAGATAATTTACAACTGTTCTTATTTTTCGGAATTTTCCCTTTATTTGTGCTGTAAGACCTTGCTTTTAACCAAAATTGACAATTCTGGGTCAACCGGTAGTACCCTATAGGTTTTGGGTCGAAAACCCATAAGGTAGGTTCCGTTGGCCTAGAATCACGAAATTTGTCAAAAAGTTTGCCAAAAAGTAAAAAAAGTTGAAAATTAAAGGGTGAATATTTATAATATGTAGGTACCTACAAATTGGTACGGAACCCTCGGTGAGCGAGTCCGAATCGCACTAATGCGGGTTTTTTTTCGTAATTTAACTTGACAGTCAAGAGCCCCAAACGGAAATCCTGTGAGTATTGCTCAACGGGATCAGCCTTGGTTACGCTATTGGGAGTGTTGGTGATAACCATAAAATTTAGTCTTGAGATACATTATAATTTACGAAGAAATACACGCACACCTAAAACATTACCTACTCGACTAAAAATAAAATATCACATGATATACCCGATTGAAATAAAGAATCATTTTACAGTCCTACAATAAGAATGTTGCAAAGAAGGACAGATTTAATATGCTTATGTCTTGCTGTAAGCCTCTTTGTTTGAGCGAGACAAGAATGAATTTGCACAAAAATAAAAAGTGTCACACAGTTTATTTGTTCACATGAATTTGAAAGAGATGTCACGGCTCAGGGCGAAGCAGCTTATAATCTGTTAATGTAAAACTGCTTGTTGCTGGAGATTGATATTTCAATTTCCAGTACAGTCGCTGACTAAATTTAAAGCAAATCAAATGTTTAAGGCCAATGATGTAAAACAAGTTCGTGATTTTTGGATGGCATTCAATTCTTACGATTGAATGGCTCACATACCTAGGGGCCTAGAAAACGAAGTTACGATCAAAAATGAGTTGGTAATATACAGAGCCAGGAACATCTATTTAATCCCCTCGTTCCAAGAAATTGAGCATGTATACAAAATATCACGAATTTCGTTATAACTTCGTATTTTCAAGGTCATTTCGTTTCTCTTTTATTATTCGGCCAGCATGTGGCCTCCATTTTTACTCTATCTCCATGATTTAGTTTATTCATAGTAGAATGGCACAAAAAAATAAAAACTGGCTAGTTACCGGCAACTGGGACACTACCGGGAATAGGTACTTCTACCTTACCACGAAATGTATCTTACACTACCTACACTTTGCCTACCCCTTCAGGAAAAACATGCATGACTTTATAAAATTTCATGATAGACTTTATGGTAAACGGACATTATGGAATTAAGACAACATGGGAAGCGGACATAGTGGATAGTAGACAATATGAAGGGTAGGTATATTGGAACAAGACGTTTTGGGAAGTGTTTATTGTGATCTTAAAGGTAGCGTATCGTTTTGTCGTTCCATAAAAAGAGACTAATTTGGCTTGACATTACTCAATACCCAATTCCCGCCGGACTCGTCCTCACAATGTTTAATCCAATGCCAAATGCCAATGATTACAAAAACACATCTCAAATTGCAACTAATTGAACTAACTGAAATTAATTACCTCGTAATCACACCAGTGTGACTAGAAGGGAAATAAGTTCCTCGTGGCTAAACGGTGTGACGACGCGTCCTGCAGGCAACTGTCCAGTTTTGTTCAAGTTTAAAACTAATGAATGTATTATAGGTTATTATTTACCCAAATTTAAACAAAATAAAATTTCCAAAACTATATTGTCATCAACAACATTAAATCACAATGTATACTAAAATTAAATAAATAATTTGCACTGTTTTGCATAAACTTGTCTTTTCTATCAACATTACATCGACAAGTGTAATGTAGAGTGATTCATATATTTGAGAATCTTAAAAGATATAAATATAGATAAATTTTGTGTTTCGATATTGGCGTTTGATTGCTAATGTGATGCTAAATAGTATATAATAATTAACAAATAATAAAGACATTCCCCTTCTCATATTAATTTAGTAACAGTATTTTAACTAGCGAATGTTAGGAAGGAACGTAAAACAAAGACAAACTTAGTTTTACGTTCATTTTTAATAAAAGAAGATAAAACATTCGCTAATTAAAATGCTGTTACTAAAGTTTTATGAAAAACGGGGTTAGGTTACAACACTTATAAATATTAACAAAATACTGATATAAAACGACATTATAAAAATTATTTATCTTAAAAAATAATAGTGCACTATGGTAATCTAGTTTTGTTCTATGATCACACATAAATGATATTGCCTAATTTAATAATAGGAAATATGCATATATTTAAATTAATTTAAAATAAATCTCGATAGTAATTCCAACTACAGCCATGGAGTTATTAGAAAAAAATACTTTTAAACTGTTTTTACATAACGCAATCACTTACACTACTCATGACGTGGAAGACCCGAGTGTAATCAAAGTGATTATCAAGAGGATATCAGAATTCGATGCAAATTCCCAAATTATGGGGATTCATACACACGAGCTGTCAAATGTCACTATCCTATCTTTATTGTTATTGATCGAAAAAAAAAACTAACTAAACTAATTTTTCATAACGAAATAAAATCATACCTTCATACTAAAAATAATTTTTTGATAATTGTTACAATAGTGCCGTCTGATACCCTCGCGTTCAAATACCTCATAAGATTTAAAAAAAAAGATCAGTATTGTCATAGTTAAAGGTTGGTTCAGACTCATAATTGAAAATCAAGATTACCTTTTTTGGCTACTCCTTTATCTGTAGCGATTGCATTGCACATATAAACATAGGCACTGGCTATCTATCACCAGTGTTGAAAGGAATATGTCCTGTTGCATACGTCTCTATGCTCTCAATACATATTATTGCAAGATTTTAACAATATAGGGGTGATTTTATAAGCAACACATAATGAGAATAACGAATTTTTACATAGGTTCGTTTTTTTAACGTGATAACTAACGTCTTATAAATCGATAACCGGCTGCACTCACGAAAAAAAGTGTTACGTTCCGCTCACGTTCCGCCTGTTCACTGGTTGCTAGGCAACGCGAATGGCGATATGTCATCAATGTTTTCTTATGACGTTATCACGTAAAATTATTTTGAATACAGTAATTTATCTCAGTGAGACTATGTTTTTTATACAATATAATGGTTAAATATATTGCCTATAGCGGGAGGCAGAAAGAGCGATATTTCAAGAAGGACAGGTGGTATATGGTATATATGGCCTTACACGACTCCCCAAAAAAAGAAGTTTACGTGAGTACTTTTGTTTTTTATTTATTCCACCAAAACTTCTGTACGCCTAAACTGATTTAAATTACATGGAGCAATTTAGAAAAAGAGATTATTTAGAAAAAAAAATAAAGCTGGCGTCAGTCGCGATATATTTTCAAGGGTTTTAAAATATAGGCCTCGTGAGTCATTTTTTAAACTGTACAACACTGGTTTGTGTTTCATTCATACTCATGCATTCGTATTTAAGATTTTACAATTATGTTATTGTTTTAATAAGAAATAAAAGCATAGATTCTGATTATCTACCATTACTTATACAACATTCTTTACAACATTTAGCTGAGTTAGACATGCCAGGACATTTTCAATAAAACTTGAGATTTATCTTCATAAGATTACAAGTTTCTTGGCACTATATATATTTGCCATACATTAGTACAATTATTACGTACCGTTTGGTAAAAGTACCGCAAGGCAATCGATCACTTTATATTTGACCCTGACAAAGATATAAACGGACGCAGTATGTAATTAAAGATACAACGGATTGTCATCTGGTACACTCTCATAGCCTACTTTAAATTTACGACGAATAAGAAATTAACAGAAACATCCTAGACACTACTTCACAATAATTATACATTATTTT
This sequence comes from Herminia tarsipennalis, assembly GCA_945859575.2. Lineage (NCBI taxonomy): Eukaryota > Metazoa > Arthropoda > Insecta > Lepidoptera > Erebidae > Herminia > Herminia tarsipennalis. The sequence goes on along the minus strand of OX243836.2, from coordinate 11,007,370 downwards.
ACATTGATCAGACAATAGTAGATGTTAAAAATGTTGAATACACACATTCACATGTTTTTGAATTTATAATCATAAAAAAATGATTGGACGACAGGAACTAATGACGTCATAATTTTATATTCCATACAGATTTGTACCGAGTTTGGATCGTTTGGACGTTTCACACATGGATCGTATACGCACAAAGAACCGGCTCTCAGCACAAAAAATATCTACGTACACTAAGATGCGCACGTAGCTACCGAGATCTCAACGTTGATATTCGACCGAGATCTGTGTTTATATGCGCGTCTATATGTACAGTCAGCGTCATATATAAAATAACACTTCACACTACAATGGGCTAGTCTCCAACTAGTCAAAACAACAACTCTTTAAGAAATGTCAAAACGCAGATTTTTTATGGAGATCTCATACAAATAGCGGTTTATGACATCACTATTTTTTTCTAGTCAAATCACTTCTTTTTATGATATGATTAATGATATAAAATCAAAATTAACACAAAATTTAATCGGGACTCAGCTGTTGGCAGTTTAAATATTACATTTATTTACTAATTAGTCTTTTCTATTATTTTGTTTATTTGGAAACTAGCCTATTGGTAATATTAACTGTTATTTACCGACTGTACGTGAGCCTGTTTTCGCTTCGTTGTAGGGAGATGCCCAGCTGATCTATCCAATTTAGCCTCTGTGGCGCGGTGGGAGTGTGTCCGACTGCTACGCAAGAAGTCGTGGGTTCGATTTCCACACTTTGTGTAATCCACAAATTGTTGTTCCGAGTCTGGGTGTACTTTGTGTCCGTGACTTAAATGTTTCTAAAGTCCCAGCTTGCTTGTACCAAACTGAGAAAGTCGTATTAAAAAAAAAACTACTTTACTACCCAATTATGATAGATTTACGATAGCCGATGTTTGGCTGGAAAATAAATGACTGAGTATCCGTTGCATCTTTAGTTTAGAGTGTTAGAAGAAATAAACAAATTTGTGCCTATTTACAAAGGGTCTAGAACAAGAATCATTTACTAATATTTGCACTTACATCAAAATATAATATTTAACACTGTAATATAACATTATGGATTTATACAAAATTATGAGCAAAATTAGAAAAAAAAATTCAGCATCTTATGTTAGAGTATTTAAACAAATTCTGTAATTATTGGCGATTGGAAAAGAGTGGCCATGAGACTTTTTTTGCCCTACTATTGTCTCATTAAAATGGGTATTTGACTAATATGACAATATATTTGTTATACTAACCATGCAACAATACGACATAAAAGTTATGAATTTTAAATCATCAAAGAAATGATTTGACCATAGCAAGTATAACGTCACAAGCATGCATTTCATACAAATTTGTACGGAACGTTTCGTGTAAGTTCGATTGAATTTAAAGTCAAATACCCAATTAAATAATCTGACTATATATATACTATGCTATCACGCGTGTATTTTATGCTAACAAGTCAGTTCTAAAGGCACCTCAGTGGCCACTCTTTTATATATACACTTAGAAAAATTATATGTATTTACAATTGACGTAGTTATTGCCGAATGATAGTCCAATCTTCCTGCGATGGACCACGGCACATACACAATTTGATACGATCGTGAGATCCAATCGTTCCTTCACTCAACATCGTCGGTGACTCTATTCGTTCGTGAACACTAGGGTGGGAGCATGAAGGTATAAAAAGTATACAGACTGAATATTTTTATTTAGGTTATTTTCGTTATACCTTCATAAGTGAATGTGTGGCGGATCCGGTGGGATTAAGTTTCTTGACGGAGCATCCGAGGCCATCCGTGTATGTCGGCTTTCCCTTGTTAAAATCTACAAAACCTTGACTTGAACCTTCCTCAAAACAAAACCTTGCATTGTGATGATTCCTCACCCCTCACCAAAATTCTGGTTTATTTAACCTCCTCTGTCCCCTCCTTCTAACGATGTCTTGGGCTTTTCAGCTGCGATCCTCCGAAATGTAAGGTTTTTCAGAAGATTATACCCCTTGGTCATCATTGCGCTGGGGGTGCCTGCCTGCCAAGAACGACTGACCCCGATGACAGCTAAGTAGTGCGTTTTATTCAGTGGAATCTACCTCGTAATCCCCTTCCCTTACCTATCACGACCGGTCTAGTGACCTTACATTATAGGATCTACCTCCCCCCCCCCGCCCTCACTAATCAAAATTTTAGAGTTTTCAGTAGTGTCAACCCCCTTGCATCCAGTTTACCAGCGTACACACGCCATCTATATCTATACCTAGGTTCTGTAGTCGTCATTGCGCTACGGGCGGCTGGGTACGCAAGTCTCGCGCGCGCTAAGAACGACTGCCCGACGACAGCAACGCGAACCACTAAATGGAATCAACCTCTCTGCAAATCTTGGGTTGTTTAGTGAGACACCCCCCCTCTCTTTCCCGCAACTCAGAATTTTAGATAACAGGGTCCAGCCCGCCACCCCGCACATACAAGTCAAGTTCGTCATCCTTGGATCCGCCAGTGAAACAAGAGTACGCACGTGGTGTATATGTACAGGGTCCAGCCCCCCACCCCACACAAACAAGTCAAGTCCGTCACCCTCGGGTCCGCCAGCGAAACATAAGAGTACGTCGTCATTGCGCTAGGGGCGCGTGCGCGGGCGAGGGCCGCGCGCGCGGCGCCTGGCGTCGCTGGCGCGCCAGGAACGACTGCCCCGACGACAGCAGCGCGAAGCGCGCGTCCACCGCGTCGCGGTGACAGCGCACGCCGAGCTGGTACCACGCCGTGGCGAGCAGGCGCTGCTCGCTCGCGCCCGGGAGACCCGCCTCGCCGCCGCTCCATCTGGGAAAAGATACACATTAAGAGTGCGTTGCCACTGACGCCGAGCAGGACAAAGTTGACCGTGATTTGACAAATTACAGTTCTTGAAATTATCAATTATACTGGGTAAGATTTCGAACACTGTGATTGGTCAATTGACGGTCCACACCACCTCTAAAACCCCTGGGTTCACAACCTAAGGGTGCGTTTCCACTTATGCAGAGCGAGGCGGAGTGCAGCGGAACGGACCGTCAATTGACCAATCACAGTGCTCGAAATCGTACCCAGTATAATTGTAAACGAAATCGTATTTAGAATTATTTCGAGCACTGCCATTGGTCAATTCATGGCAAGACGTTCTTCACAGACGTTTGGCACTCCAATTTTTTTTTAAGGCATTAATGTATGTAATAATAATAATAAACCCCTCGGGGCCAGTCGTTGTCTCCCTATATGAGATTAACGCAACGCTCTGAGGGCATAGTAGCACCTCTTGAAATCCTTATGACATCAATAAAAAATGTCTAATGAGGGTGAAATAAGAGTACACAAACCGCAGGGCAGCTTTGTGACGAGCTGAATGTGCGTAGCGACACTGCGGTCCCGATGCCTCAGAGAGTCGGTCAGGGCCTCGTCTCCCGCTTGCCTTCACTAGCCTTCACTCCAAGAGCGCCCGCAGGACTCTCAACCCTGTCTTGTCTTAATCGGCCGGCTAGAGGGAGGTCACCAAAGCTTGTATGCTCGGGGGTGGAAGTGTCATTTTCAAGGGCATAACTACGGGGAAACCCGCTCATGGGCCTTCTTCGTGATGGTGAAACCGGCGCCGTACCGCTCGACACCCCAAGCTGCTCACACCCATGTTGCTCCCTGTCGCCTGTTTGACTGTATGCCTGTGGCGGCCAGAAGGGGGCCCATCTAGTGAGTGGCGAGTCACCGCCTGCCCATTTGTCCGTGTATTTTTACCATGTGTTTGCAGGGCAGGCGCCATAGTCCTTCTATAGTACCAGCTAACCATGCCACTAACACATCACCTCCATAACCCAGTTTCTTAGCTACCACTTTTTGACAATAGTTTTTCACTAACCGGGGAATGTCGTTGGGTACATTTATGTGGTGCCGGCTTAAGAATAGTACCACCCCATCTCTTCCCGTGGGTGTCGTCAAGGCGACTAAGGGATTTCACTCCGGAGGACGGGCAGCAGCGTCCTCTGCGTGCTTAAAGCCTTACTGCGATCGCCAACCCGCTCGCCAAGCGTGGCGATTATGGCAATTACCCCCAGGATCTACTGGGGAGACCCGTGCCCAGCAGTGGGCCATCATATGGGTTGATATGATATGATATGATGACATTTATTTAGTGTATACAACGATATTCGCCGGTTTGTGTCACATAGCCTTTAGATTAAAGTGTCTGACGGGCCTCTACGTGTTGGCTTCGGCCCCACGCACGCCTCCCAAATGACCGGGACTCCATAGTCCCGCGATATGGAAACGACATACATAATAATAATAATAAGAACCATGGCAACCGCAAACATGTCAGTCAGTTTTATCATCAGAAAATATTTTAATATTGCATTATTAAACACCACAATAGATTAACAGCGTAAATAAGCGCTAAACACACAATGAAGATCTACAAAAAAAAGTGTGATGTGGATAAATGTGTAACCATAACAACCGTGTTACTTTAAATTATTTATACTAGACGATGTGGACAAGAGCCAAAACAAAGCGCACGCCTTCCATCTCCGGGCTCGTTGCCCAGCTCCGCCTTGCAGCCGCCTGGCCAGGATCATGTCAGGTCAGACAGTACATCAGCTGCGGTTGCAGTTGCGTCGACCTCGAGCGACGAGTTTTTCTCCCCGGCGGCGTCACCAACACCTGCGCGTCGTCGAGGAAGAGGCCGGCCCCCGGCAGGCTTGGGACCCCGTGGCTCACCGGCTGCGAATAGGGCCCCCGCCACCGGTGGTAATGTGCAACGCAAGCGATGGAAGGAATCCATTAACGAAAACGTCATGCGCGCATATTTTGCGGCTACAGAGGCATTAACCTCACTGCGTATCGTAGTCGGATACTTGCATTCTTTCAGACCTTTGAACCATCTCTCAACGTTTCAGTTCAACGACTGTCGGATCAAGTGCGTGTCATCCAGCGGAATCGTATGCTGGGGGATGGCGTACTTGAGAGGCTACGCTCGGACGCACTGTGCAACCGCCTCCTACCTGCCTCATCGGATGTAGTTGAAACCGCCGCCGCTACAGCTTCAGTGGCCCCTAGGTGCGCCGATGAGGAAGTGAATGATGTTATTACCACTGTGAGTACCCATTGCAATGATTTACTGAGGAGCTCTTTTGAGGATGCGCTTCGGGAGTATCGCTCCACGCAGTCAAACAGGCCACGCCTACCTTGTTTGCCCACACATAGAAAAAATATAGCGCTGGTGTGTGCCCTGGACTCACAGTTGAGTAGTTATTTTGACTTGTGCAACAGTTTGGCTGATGCGCATTCAATTATGTACTGCGCCGCCATTGCGGCATATCGCGTAGCTAGTGTCAAGTTTCCCCAGGACACGCCTACGCGACCAAAAGCAGCCGAGCCGGTGTGGCAGTGCAGATTTGTAAGGCGTATCGGCGAGTCTAGGGCACTCATCGGCAAGCTAATATGCTTTAGGTCGGGCAATACACGCCCAAAGATAATGCGCTATGTGAACCGAGCGTTTATGGGGACCGGTATTGGGCCCCACGAATATGCCACTCGGGTCACGGAGCGCAATGACTACTACAAACAAAAAATTTATGCGTGGGCAAACCGGATTCGTAGATACAGGAGACGTGTGGAGAGATACACCCAGAACAGCATGTTCAAAAGTGATCAGAAGTGGGTTTATCGAACATGGGAGCGAGCAGATCCCGGTGGTGACGATGGGTGCTTGCCGAATGATGATGCTATGGAGACTTTCTGGCGCAACATCTGGTCGGAACCCGTCGTCCACACCGAAGGTGATTGGATGCGAGTTGTTGAGCGAGCATGTGAGCCCATTGCAGAAATGCCGACAACGTTGTCGAAGACGTAGCCCTACCAGCCCAACAGTTACCAAATTGGAAGTCACCGGGCCCCAATGGGTTGCACAACTTCTGGATTAAGTGGCTACGTAGCTCACATGCTTGTTTGGCCTCTGGGTTCCAAGCATCACTGGAGTCCAGTTTGTTACCGGACTTTATGACAAAAGGCATTACCCACTTGCTCCACAAGACCGGTAGTACCACAGACCCCAAGAACTATAGACCAATAACGTGCCTTCCAACGTTGTATCTCACTTGCTATACATGGATGACCTTAAGTTATTTGCCATCAGCAGTACACAACTGATGGATCTGCTGAAGGTAACCGAAGCCTTCAGCAGCTCCATCAGGATGGAATTTGGGGTGGATAAATGTGCGGTTATGCATGTAAAGCAAGGGAGGGTGGTGGAATCCGAGGAAATACAGCTTCCGGATTCCACTCAACTTTGATCACTCTCCGGGACTGACACCTACAAATACTTAGGTATGTCGCAGGCTTTGGGTATTAATAATGCGGATATGAAACAAGCGTTGCAAGAGCGCCTCTTCGGCCGTCTTAAAAAAGTTCTTAACAGTCTTCTTTCAAGTGGCAACAAGGTGCGCGCCTGCAACGGTTGGGTCATGCCGCTCTTAATGTACTCCTTCGGCATACTTAAGTGGACTCAGACCGAATTAGATGCCTTGGATAGGAGAGTCCGGTCACTGTTGACTGCATCCCGAATGCATCATCCGCGCTCGTCAATGATGAGGTTGTATATCCCGCGAAAGTGTGGGGGTCGTGGTTTCCTAAATGCCAAGACCCTCCACAACCGCGAGGTATGCAACCTCAGGGAATATTTCCTTCGCGTGGACGCTGATATGCACCGAGATGTAGTTGCCATGGACAACGGGCTCACCCCGCTTGCTCTGGCAAAAGACTACTGGCGCAAACCTGTGATACTTGGTATTGATGACCGCCGGGAAATATGGAAGGGTAAGGAACTGCATGGACGCTTCTATCGGGCCTTAAATGGACCGGATGTAGACACATTATTATTTGTGTCCTGGCTACGGTTTGGTGACCTATTTGGGGAAACCAAAGGTTTTGTTTTTGCGATTATGGATGAAGTTATTAAGACGAATAACTATCGGAGATATATAATGAAGGATGGGACGGTTGACATCTGTCAGGCATGCCATCATCCCGGAGAATCCCTCAGACATATTATCTCTGGTTGTTCTCGTCTTGCTAACGGCGAGTATTTGCATAGACATAACCAAGTAGATAGAATTGTCCATCAGCAACTTGCCCTGAAATATTACCTTGTGAAAACAGAGGTACCATATTACAGGTATGCACCCGACCCTGTTCTCGAAAATGGTCGTGCCGCATTGTACTGGGATCGATCTATCATCACTGACAGGACTATTGTCGCCAATAAGCCTGACATAGTGATGATAGATCGATTAGAGCGCCGCGCAATGATTGTTGACATCACCATCCCGCATGACAATAATCTCGTGAAGGCAGAAAAAGATAAGGAAATAAAATATTTGGACTTAGCCCGCGAGATTCTTGACATGTGGGATGTGGATTCAGCAGTCATTGTGCCGATAGTTGTATCAGTCTACGGACTTGTCGCGAAGAGCCTGGACCAACATGTACAGAGGCTCGCGTTGGGTAGCTGGGTCAAGGGCCTGATGCAGAAGGCCGTACTCCTTGACACGGCACGTTTAGTGAGGAGGTTCCTCTCCCTGAAGCCCTAACCACCGGTGGCTTGGTCCCTGTACCCGACGCCGGTGGGTTTGCAATTTTTTATACAATTAAATGTTTTTTTTATTTTATATAAATATTTAATAGTGTAAAAAATTAGAGAAATGTTAAATAAAGGGAATAATAATAATATTATTAGGAACTTATAACATTTTATACACGGTACAATAATATGGAAACGATGATACCTGTCGTAGTAAATTACTGTGTTAGATACTAACGCCCCCCCCCCCCCCCAAGATTAAAAGTGTTTGAAATTACATCTTAAAAACACTAGTTTAATTATCCCCACAGTTAGTTACTTCAATAGAGTGGATTAGAAGACATTAAGTTGATGAACTAAGTGTGATGTGTGTGTGTAAACTTTTATGAATATTATTTTGTCACAAAATCTTCCGAATCTTCATAGTGGAGAGTAAGCAGCCATTAAAGGCAAACTTTTTACACTTAAATAAAGGAAGTGAAAAATTACTCAAGTTCCTATTTAGAATATTGCAGATTTTTGAGCTGATAAACAAATAATGTCGACTAGCAACTGCTGTACGTCGCGGTAATATTTGGCAAACCCTATCAGATCTTCGCTTTGAAGTAACAAGAGTTTGATCAAAACACAGTTCTGTATGTTTACGAAGAGTAGTATTTAAAATAAAAAGTTGCCGAACATTGAGGACTTGACAAGGTGAAAATACTTCTGAAGTGGGGAACCTGAGTGGTTTCCTCGTCAAAGTTTTAAGAACTGCCCTTTGTGCTTTTTCTAATGAAAACATGCAAGTTTTAACTGCCCCTCCCCATGAAGAAATACAATACGATAGAATAGATTGGCCAAGAGCAAAGTAGACTGATTTTAGCGAATGAAGATCTAAAATATTCCTTAGACTTTTAAATACATATATTAGTTTTCTAGTTCGAGAGGTGAGGGATTCCAAGTGCTGTTTCCAGGACAATGTGCTATCTATCAAGACACCGAGATATTTAATGCATGGCGTGCATTCTATAAGAGTACAGTCACAAGGATTCATACGGCTAGTCTTGGATACACGACAGCTATGAGCCTGAAGAGAGAATGAGATAGGTGGATGAGAGGCGTAGTTGGTAACAAAAGGAATAAACTTTGTTTTAGATAGGTTGAGGGTAAGGAGATTGGAGTCTAGCCAAGTCATGACACTTCTCAATGCGTACTCAGAGTTGAGTTTAGCTTCCTGCCAATCACGCCCAGAAACAAGAAGTGCCGTGTCATCTGCGTAAGTTACTATTTTGCAGTTCGGTAGGGGTAACTTACACAAATCGTTATTATATAACAAAAATAGAGTAGGGCCGAGGACACTACCCTGGGGGACTCCAAAACTCAAGATCTTTTCTTGACTAGCTACCTTATAAATTTGGACATACTGGGTACGGAGGTGTAGGTAGCTGCGAAACATGTTTAGAGCAACTCCTCCTATGCCGTATAACTCTAATTTTGAAATGAGTGTAGGTACAGAGACAGTGTCAAACGCTTTAGAAAGATCTAGAAAGATCCCTATAGTTTTCTGCCTTTTTTTCCGGTGAGTTCTAGGACTGCATCCTCTGTTGACATTCCATTTCTGAATCCATATTGGTTAGGTGCCAGAATATCATTTTCGTGAAGATATCGTGTCAACCGTTTATTAAGAATTATTTCGAAAATTTTTGACAACGCCGAAAGGACAGAAATGGGTCTATAATTCGTGACACTGCCTCTGGCACCACTCTTGTAAATAGGATGAACAATGGCTTTTTTAAAGACTACAGACAGAGATTGAAGACATGCATGAGAACCTGCCGAGCAGATTTTATAATAGAAGCTAGAATTCCATCCCAGCCCAATGCACAATTCTCCTTGAGGGTGATTACTATTGAGTTAATGTCTTCAGAGCACACTGGAAATAGTGCCATAGAATTTAGTGGAGAGGGGAATTTTGAAATATAGGGGGACATATTTATAGAGGGCAGGTGAGAAGAAGGGTCATGATTGGATATTTTTCGTCGAGTAATTTGCATGGCCAAATTATCTCCGATATTCGCAAAAAATGGGTTGACTGTATCAGCAGAGGACAAGGGGCATGTCGACACCTTTAAAAGCTCAGATGAATATGTTTTATTATTTTGAATATTTGCTACGTCCTTGATAAGTTTCGGATTTTTCCGAGCATTAATAAGTTCATTTCTGTGACAATCTTGTTTGATATTTTTAAGGAGGTTGTTGCAATAGTTCCTGTAGCGAATAAATACTGTTTTATGAGTGTGGTTTTCAGGACTTTTTTGTGTCTACAGTAAAGATTATCTCTAGTATAATGTGCCGAATGCATCTTAAGAGGCCAGCAGTAATCCACGGTTTCCTGATACGTTTACGATTTGAAATAGGAGCAGTACTTGTGTGAATTTTTACGATATTAGCAATGATTTTTACTAATATATCTGCTGCTAAGTCGGGATCATTAGTTTCGAATACAGGAGAAAAATCTGTTGTTTCTAGAGTAGCAACGATGGCACGAGTGTCCATTCGGTATGAAACTCGGTTTGGCAAATTAGGACGTTCAGTAGGCCCTGTCTGACATTGAAAAAGTAATGGTGCATGATCAGTTATTAGTGAGTCAAGTATAATGGTGATTTGGATTTAAAAAGAATATGATCAATGCACGAGTTACCTCTAGTGGGGTGGAGGTGTGTGGGGAGCAACCCGTGAGAGGCCAAGATATTTAAATACTCGTCTGTATGTGAATCTTTGCTATTTGGAATGATGTTAATATTAACGTCGCCAATTAATACTATGGTTTGAAAATGATTGAGGGCACAAAGAGTATCATTTAAACTATTAAAAATGGGTTCAAATTTTTATGAGATGGTGAGCGATATATCGCAACAATAGCGAGTTTGTTTAAAATATTTAGTATAAGACAGTTTGAGCCCTCGATTGACCGAGATTCGAGAGTACAGTTTAATGTGCTATTAACATAGGCGACAACCCCATCATTTTGATTGCTAAAGGTTGATTGATAAGTAGTGAAACCTGATAGAGACGGAATAAAGGGTGATTTACTTAACCAACATTCAGAAAGTATCAAAATGTCTAATTTAAACTGAAACCTGCTTAATAATAAGAAAAGGTTTTCAAAGTTGCAACCTATGCTACGAAAAATTAACATGAAATATCTTAAAGCCAAGTTTATCATTCCCTAGATAACATGAGCTATAAATCTGACACAGAAATGTGCTCTGTTACGAAATTAATGTCATCCATTTAGAGTAGTAAAGAGTAACAAATGCATATCTATCCTGGCTGTAAGTTAATAAGAAAATTTGTGATTTAGTATGTTACCTGTGTTATAATTATAATTGCATGTTTTATGTTTGATTCTGTAAATATAGTTATGTGTATACGTGTGTAAAAGTTGTATATATTTGTTTTCGTGAGTTACTAACTCACGAAAACAAATATATACAACTTTTAAAAGTAAAATATCTACAATATAAAGTATAAAAAATATTTAAGACTAGTTCAATACCGAAATCTTGAAATTGGTCCACGTAAACTTGAAATCCCAGTGCGGCTAGTCACTTTTGACTGTTTAATTTTTTGAGATCAGTTTCATTCATGATTTTGCCATTATAGTGCCATTTTCTATTTTACGTAGAAAGAGTTTTCCATGTGCTATCCAGCAAAACTTATATTCGTTAACTTTAGCGAAGTCTCTTGCAAGAAAGAAAAGCCTCTTCATTTTCATTGTAAGGTTTTCGGATATGAAAATTGGTTTTGCGGGTCCACTGATGTGTAGTTGTTCTGTGGTTAATTTAGAAGAAGTCTTGTTGAATTCGCGATACATATTAATAACACTTTCTTGTAGTAGCACACTACATAAGTCCACTATTATCGTCTTACTAGATGGATCTCTAGTTTTAATACGATAAATGTCCTTTATGTCATTTTCCTGTATTGGCACATTTAACACTTTACCCGTGTTTATTACAGTTTCAACCAGCATGGACTTTGTTTCTGAAGTGGGAGTAGGGATATTTCTAATTTCTAAACAAGTAGATCTGGCTTGACGTTCAAAAACTTCTATTTTTCCCTCAAGTGTTTTAATATACTGGAGATCTTCTTTGCGCTCGTGCTCTAGTTTGTCATACTGTGTTTTGAGTGAGTCGTATTTTTGTGCAAAGAAATCAAGTGTTAATTTTAGTTCCTCGGTAACAGCAGATATTTTTTCTATTTTTGGATTGATTTGTCTTGTTGTAACTTGAATTCCTTCATAGTTTTGCTTAAATCCTCTAAGGCGCAGCTTAGTCTCTCAAACTTGGCTTCAGGACGCTTTCTCTCACGGGCAGTTAGGTGTAGTTCCGACAAACCGGTATGTAATTGATTGGTAGGTACGACGAGAGATGCAGATTGCGGAATTTCACCAATTTCAATTGTTTGAACTTCCGTATCAAACTCTTTTGTCGGCGCACTGGGAGATGTCACGGCGGGTGAGTTCTACGACTCGGCTTCGGCCCGCTGCAGGCTCTTAACCAATCAGAAAGTCAAATGCGGTAAACTATTGGACCGCGTAAACATAAAACACACTGGCAGTTAGCACACCGTACGTGTGCCTTGTGTTGTATCGGTGTTCTGTTAGTCTAGTGGTTAGTGACACTGACTGCTGAGCCGGAAGTCGTGGATTCGATCCCCACCCAGGATAAAACTTTGTGTGATAAACACGATGGTTTATTCTGTGTCTGGGTGTGATTCACCTATAATATATATGTATTTAGAAATCTATGTCGAAGAGCCAGGGTGGTCGTATGAGCTATTCGCAGCTCAGTATTTGAATTAACATTAAGGTAATCGATAATATGAACGCGGATACACAAATGCCACGGCATCACTGTCCCTAGAACCACACTAACACTTTGCACACACGGCTATAAAAATAGTGACAAGTCTATCGGTAGACGTGTTGTCACTTCGACCGCTCGATTCAGACTGTCATCGAGACTACTGCCCCACTACCGGCACTTCAAATGTAAACGTAAAACTAAAGACACGCCATCTTGCGGCGGCCATGTTCAAATGAGTCAATAGACTTGCTTTTTAATCAAAACAGATACTAGGTCGACAAAAATCAATTAGCGTTTTAATAATAAGTATGTTTATCAGCTGTCCGGTTACCATAGTACAAGCTCGACTTAGTTTGGGATCAGATGCCGTTGTGTGAGTTGTCCCAAGATATAATATTATACTCACTCGAGCCGGTTGTTGGCGGCGGGCGCGGCGTCGGGCCGCGGCGCGCCCGCGGGCGGCAGCGGCGCGCGCGAGTAGCCCAGCGTTATGTCGGATAGAGACTGTTGCGCTGCACAAATAAACACGTGTTTAATACTAATTATACAGGTGATTTGTAATATACTAATAACCTCCCGCTCATGGCTTCTTTACATTACATTAAATAACTCTAGTAATATCAGTTTTGAAAAATAAACGCGTAACGTGAGTCAATTTAGTTTTAAATACGATCTCAAAGCATTTCCGGAACGAGTGAAGTGTATTGTACAGTGATTTAGTGTCACTGTTAGTGTTTATTGTAATAGTGAACTGTGTAAAATACTGATACAATAAAGACATCATTTCGGAATTTGGACATGTAACAATACTTTCTAATTACTAAATAATGACATAGCTTTAAATGACTAAAAGTCCCTAAAGTAGAAGAGTTCGTTTTTAAAGGCATTCGCATTCAATGCACTGGTGGATAATATTATAGTATTGCTATATAATGCTTCTATAAAAACTAACATACCAGAAGCGCGCGGGTCGAGTGACTTGATGACCTCCTTGGCCTTTTCCAAACACTTCTTGTACTTGTCCTCTATGGCGAGCAGGTCGTGGTCTCTCGCCGTGAGCGCTTCTTGCAGCTTGTTGGCTCTCCGCCGCTCCTCCGCGACACTCGCTTGGAGCTCTTCTACCTGCAGAGCTGGAAAGGAGACAACACTTTGTAAAATGCTAGGTTTGGCCCGCGGCTCTGTCTACTTGGATCTCGTTCTCCATACAAACTTTGGACCTCTGTTGCATCCCCTTCGCGGGGTAAATTTGGAAAATTTTCATCAAATTTCTAAGCGGATGCTTACGTCTTTATTTATTTAGGGAACAAAATATTATGCAATGATAAGTCATGATTCTACATGACATGTACATTTAATGCTAAGTTCGCGTGCGTCGGTAGTTAAAAATACCTCACACAATATAATGCGTACGCCGTAAAAGATTGTGTTTAGATTACATAACTTTTTGATATGATAGATTTGTTTTAATTTATTCGACGATGCACGATATTTTTACACCGAGTTTCTATGAAATTTGTTAATAACCCTTTGTCGTCTTCTTGACAACACTCTCTGCTCTGTATATGCAAACAGTTTATAAAAAGAATTACAGATGTAAGAAATGCCAATTTAAAACGAGTGGCCGCGAGTTTTGTGCCCTTGTTCTGTTCTGGGAAGGGATGTAAGGGAGCGCATCACCATCTTTCGCTCCAAGCCAACCCCACCTGCACGCGGTACATCCTGCTGTACAACGAACGAGGCTCCGGCGACCGGCTGGTGGCGGTATAACCATCCCAATTTAAGGCGTAGCTAAAGTAATAGGTCAGTGACGGGCAGCAGCGTCACTGATGCGAGAGCTATGCCCTGCGATCGCCAACCCGCTTTCCCAGCGTGGCGATTATGGGCATTACCCCAAATGCACGAAGCACAAAAGTCCCTTTCTGACAACGTTGTGGAAATGTCTAGCGTGTCGAACAGGGTAGCGTACCTCATTATCAAGCTCACCGAGAGGTATAGCCTCAAGGTAGTGCAAGTGTACGCACCGACCTCGGCACATCCAGACGACGAAGTGGAGGATATGTTCGATGACATATCGAGGGCCCTCCACTCCACCACTAAGACCCACTACAACGTTGTTATGGGGGACTTCAACGCTAAAGTGGGAGTACAATATTGCAGCGAATTGGTAGTAGGATCTCATGGATTTGGAAGCAGAAATCATAGGGGGCAAATGCTAGTCAACTTCCTCGAACGGGAGGGCCTCTTCTTGATGAACTCCTTTTTACACTATGACGAAAAACGAAATCGACTTCATCATGACGGACAAAAAACATATATTCAGAGACGTCACCGTGATCAACAGGTTTAATACCGGTAGTGATCACCGACTTGTCCGAGGCTCTCTGAATATCGACTTCAAGGCGGAACGTGCCCGTCTGATGAGGTCCAGGCTTCGACCTACTTTGCTCCAAACCATGATAGGATCCGAAGCGTACCAGTCAAACCTGGATAACCGATTTGCTGCCATGGAAACTACAACAGACGTAAACCAGAAGCTCGTAAATGTGGTTCGGATACTCAGAGAAGAAGGTACGAGATTTTGTGAAATGCAGCGTAAGGGCAAGAAGTCAAAGCTTTCGGAAAAGACTTTAGGGCTAATGAAAAAACGACGTGAAAACCCACCTACGTCACTTCGTAGGAAAAGCGCGCTCTAAACCAAGAGATCAACAAGCTTATACGACACGACCTTCGGCGCTCCAACACTATTTTGATTAAAAGAGCGATCGAGCAGAACCGGGGGTCAAAAGTGTTCATAAAATCTCTTGGAAGAAGCCACCTGACGAAGTTGACCACAGCAAGTGGAGAAGTCATTTCTTCGAAGCCGGCAGTCCTCTCCGAAGTGGAAGGCTTCTATGGCCGGTTATACGCTTCGCATGCATCTCGACCTGATCCTGAAAATGAGGATCCTAGAGCCACTCTAACACGCCACTACACCAAAGACCTGCCAGAAATCAACATTGAAGAAATCGTGCTGGCTCTTAGACAGCTAAAAAATGGAAAAGCTCCTGGAGAGGATGGCGTTACAACAGAGCTGTTAAAGGCTGGAGGTAAACCCGTACTGAGGGAGCTCCAAAAGCTCTTTAATGCTGTCCTGTTTGAAGGGAGAACTCCGGAGGCGTGAAGTAGAAGTGTAGTCGTCTTGTTCTTCAAAAAAGGAGATAAGACCCGGCTGAAGAACTACCGACCTATTTCTCTTCTAAGCCACGTCTATAAGCTGTTTTCAAGAGTCATCACGAACCGCCTTGCGCGAAGACTTGACGAATTCCAACCACCGGAACAGGCTGGATTGCGGAGCGGATATGGCACCATAGACCACATCCACACAGTGCGACAGATTATACAAAAGACCCAGGAGTATAATCAGCCCCTGTGTCTAGCATTCGTGGACTATGAGAAGGCCTTTGACTCGATTGAAATCTGGTCCGTTCTGGAGTCTCTGCAGCGATGCCAAGTAGATTGGCGATATATCCAAGTGATGAGATGTCTCTACGAAGCCGCCACCATGTCCGTCCAAGTACAGAATCAGCAAACAAAGCCTATACCATTGAATCGAGGAGTGAGGCAAGGGGACGTTATTTCCCCGAAACTGTTCACAAATGCAATGGAGGATATGTTCAAGACGCTGCACTGGAAAGGACGGGGCATCAACGTCAATGGTGAATACATCTCTCACTTGCGATTTGCAGATGACATTGTCATCATGGCGGAAACGCTGCAGGACCTGGAGGCCTACTCTAATTCAATGAAAACGAAGTTTCGATAAAAAATGAGGTGGTAATATACAGAACAACGGATACTGAATGACCTGGCTGACTCCTCTGTACGCATCGGCCTACGGATGAACTTGGATAAAACCAAGGTCATGTTCAATGAACATGTACTACCGGAACCGACAGCGGTGCACAGCGCCGTTCTCGAAGTTGTTCAAAAATATGTGTACCTCGGGCAGTCATAGCAGTTAGGTAGACACAACTTCGAAGACGAGGTGAACAGGAGAATTCGGTTGGGTTGGGCAGCGTTTGGCAAGCTACGTCAAGTCTTATCATCGTCGATCCCACAACGTCTTAAGACAAAAGTCTTTAATCAGTGCGTCCTACCCGTCATGACATACGGAGCCGAAACGTGGACACTGACAGTACGGCTGGTCCACAAGTTCAAAGTCGCTCAGCGGGCTATGGAAAGGGCTATGCTCGGAGTTTCTCTTAGGGACAAAATCAGAAATGAGGTGATCCGGCAGAGAACCAAAGTTATCGACATAGCCCACCGGATTAGCAAGTTGAAGTGGCAGTGGGCTGGCCATATTAACCGAAGAACCGACCACCGTTGGGGTAAACGAGTTCGAACTCGAGTGGCGTGCAATTGGAGAGGCCTATGTCCAGCA
This sequence comes from Herminia tarsipennalis, assembly GCA_945859575.2. Taxonomy (NCBI): domain Eukaryota; kingdom Metazoa; phylum Arthropoda; class Insecta; order Lepidoptera; family Erebidae; genus Herminia; species Herminia tarsipennalis. The sequence continues at coordinate 10,990,487 of OX243836.2, read as the reverse complement.
GTGGACTGCGATAGGCTGATGATGATGTTCTGTTCTCTGGGTCGCGAACTTAGCATTACTGGTAAATGTAGAATCATGACAAGTGTTGTTTTACTTCACTATTGTTTATGATGACAAAATTTAGTACGAATGTTTTACCTCCTCATATTCTTTTGTTTTACTGAAGTCTTTAAATAGAATATAAGGAGGTTTTGTTAAAATGATAAACAAATAGAAAGTCTTCAAACTAACATTTCCTCTGGTTGTCTTCCATAGCACTCGCGAGCCTAGGGTTGGCTTCGAGCGTGGCTTCTAACTGCATGATGCGCTGGTTCGCTTCACGGTTCATCGTACGTTGCTTCTCTAATCGTTCCACGTAATCTTCTAGAAGCGCCTGTAATACGAAAACGAACATTTGTTACTCTTCAAATTTGGATGATGACTACAATCAGGCAATAGTAGGTACGTCATTACGAGAGCTCTGAATAAATGTGTTATTCCACAATTTAAAGGGTGTTGCGTATATTCGCATCCGCATCTGATTCGCATTGATCTGGACAACGGCATCCGCATCCGCTTCCGCAATAATCAATGCGAATTGTCATGCGGATGCAGATGTTAAATGATGGACCATTAATTGAGAAAAATCTTAATTATAATTAATGTCCTTAGACAGTGACCACATTACAGAGCTAACAGAGCTCAAGTAAAGTATCACAATGGGCATTCACGTAGTAAAGCTGCGGTATAGTTGCAAAAATTCGCATCCGCAATTGCGGAGTTTCCGCATCGATAAAAAAACCGCATCTGCATTCGCATCCACGGATGCGTAAAAATCTACATCCGAAACATCCCCGGTCGAATCACACTATGTCGAAGGTATACGACCGAAGCTACGCGTCTGATTTTACTTTCCGACGTATTTAGCTTATATGAAACACCATAAACGCGGAAATTATATGTCAGAAATTCGATTGCGCAAATTGTATCTGGAGCGCTGTCGTTACTTATGTTTTTGAACTTCGGCTATACGATATAACGTGAAGTGATTTCGGCAAATAATAATAATATCTTGGGACAACTCACACAAAGCTATCTATAGAAACCAGACAACATATTACAGATAAATAACACCCAGACACAGAATAAACCATCGTGCTCATCACACAAAGTTTTATCCTGGGTGGGGATCGAACCCTCTTGCATAGCAGTCGGATACACTCCCACCGCGCCACAGAGGCAGTCAAAAGTAAGTAATTCAAATAACATTGCAAACGTATTTACGCCGAACTTCGTCGAGTATCTTCAGCATACTGTGTTTAGACATTAATCATGTATAATCATCAAAACAAATACTTAAATTAATGAACTGACGATCCTTAGTTGTGACGTCACGCCTCAGTATTCCATACAATTTTCGTTTATGTTTCATGTCGTTTTGACATTCACAATTATATGTCCTCTGGCCTAAAAGTCGGTAGTATTGGATATGATGTTTCCAATTGTTCGCTTAACATTTACCCTATTGCGTAACTATAATATTTATCTAATGCATAGTTTTATAAATTACTAGCTGACCCGCGCAACTTCGTCTACGTAAATTTTCCCCGTTTTTGCAACATTTTTCATTGCTGCTCCGCTCCTATTAGTCATAGTGTGATATAATATAGCCTTTCTCGATAAATGGGCTATCCAACAGTAAAGGAATTTCTAAATTCGGACCAGTAGTTCCTGAGATTATCGCGTTCAAACAAACAAACTCTTCAGCTTTAAAATATTAGTGTAGATTCTTAATTTATTTTAATACATAGATTACATTAGTACAGTCGAAACTTACTTGCACCGACGTTTGATCTAACTGCGCTGCCTGGTTCTCTCTCAATAATTTGTTCTCGTGCGTCAAACGTATTAGCTTCTCTTTCATATCGTGTGGCGACTCGCTCATCTCTCGCGATACATTGCCTTCATTTGCCCCTAAAACATTTTAAAAATATTTTTAATTGTGCCTTTATAATAGTATAGTGTAAAAAGTAATAATGATGTAACTCGAGCGCTCGGCAGAGAAGTGAGATGCGGTAAGCGGGAGTCGACCTGCGGCAGTACCCCAAGAGCTCGCTTGCATTGGGGTACGCTGAATTAAGGTGTGTCCGGAACTCGGAATTCGTGGTTTGATTTTACAAATATGTAATAATAAAATTCTGAACGGAACTAATTACGTTGCGTACTTTATTATTTTATAGTCCGTTTGCAAATTGTTTGTAATGTCAAAAATTTACTAAAAAGCAAAAAAATTTTTTACACAGGTGAAAATAATGTTCAAAACTAATCAAAACTAATGAAGGTTTCTATGGAAATAATTTAAATTAATTCCAGTAAGTAAGTATGACATAGTGCTGGAATATTATTAGATAGAAGCTTAAATGTTTGCCAGGAGTGTGCCACATCATTATAATGATACGGATTCGAACCCGAGACCTCACGATTGCGAATCTAATGAATTACTTAATAATTGTTTTTATTGTTATTTTTGTGACAACCCTTGTATTTTTTTTTTATGACTCGCCACCTGGCGAAAATTGCGTTGCATCAAAGGAGTTACACACCCTAAAACCCTGAGAAGAATATTATATGTATATTTACCAGCAGTAATAGTAGAACACCGTAGCTCATCGACAGTGTCCCGCAAGGTATCTCGTTCGTGTAGTACCGCGTCCCGCTCCCGTTGCAATGACGCCGCTCTACTACTCAGCATTTTGTTCTCAATCTCCAGTCTGTCGGCTTTCGTTCTCTCTGTATCTAGTTTCTCGTTTAAATCTGTCACCTGGATAATACAATTTACCTATAATTAGTATTTTGGTTCCTAAGTGTATAAATAATAATAATAATAATATCTTGGGACAACTCACACAACGTCATCTAATTCCAACCTAAGCAGAAGCTTGTACTATGGCAACCAGACAACTGTTAAATATTATATATATTTAAAATATATACATATTATAGGGCCCCGAGACCACTTTGAGCATTTTTCACTATCAAAAATAATATTATTGTTGCGGAACAAGTTATATCACAGGGGTTGACGTATGCGGGCGAAAGCTAGTATAAAACCTGCTTTTCACATGTCAGTTATTGGAGCGTTGAATGATCCATCTCTCCACTCGTTAACATGCGCTTAGCAATAATAACCATCGCGTGACACACTATCCACTGCATAAGTAGATCGTAATAAGAAAAAATACGAGTATATAGAGTGTCGTCGAACATTCCAAATGGATAATAGAATATTAAAACCTTGTATTCTGCTACCTTATTATGTTCCAGGAAAAAAAAAAAATCTAAATATGAGCATTGGGCACTTTGTATAATTTATACATCAAACATGCCTAAAGTGATTAACGGATTTGAATAAAATTTGGTAAATAGATCCCTGGATGAATTTATATCGGGGAAGGCAAGTATTGCAAATATATTGCTTTTATTTATTAGATTAGTTTACGGATTAGGTAAGTAGCTTGTCCACGTTAAGGAACATTCGTAAATACTAAGTACTCCCGAATGGAAGAACACTTCAGGAGTTCAATTTTAAAGATCCATTCTGAGGGGATTTGTGTGTCAAATTTCATCCTCGACGTTGACATATCGATCAACTAATAGTTTTCTTATAGATTTACAGATACATAGGCGGATCCAGGGGGGTATTGGGGCGGACGGGGTCACGTGCCCCCTCCCCCTCTTGACGGTTGTTTGGGCACCATCCGTCGTGCCTGCAACTCACATTCTCACATTAGCCCCACCACTTAGAAATGAACCCCCCCCCTCCCTCCACGTCGTAAGCACGCTAGTTCCGGCATGTGTCTGTGCCATTTGTCACTCGTGCCCCCTTCCCCCCCTCCCAGCATGGGATCCGCCCATGTACAGATATATCGTACACAGACTGTCTCCCCTCTCCCAAGCAAGTTTGCATGCCGAGCTGCCATACTTTGAGCGATACGATAATTTGGATAAAATTTCATCTATTTACGACAATTCTACGCTTCAATTACTGCCCGGTTGGAAACCCTGTTCAGTATTTAAATCTAGGGAAGAAAGGGGTGTAATGGTGACCTAAAAAAGAGAAAAGGAGAAAGAGTAAAGGGTTGTAATAATAACCTGTTTCTTGTATATGTCGAGTTGTGCCTTCACAGCGTTCGCTTTGACGGCGGCCTGGTCGTACTCGATGGCGCGCTGCACGTGCTCCGTGTTGGCGCGCTCCAGCAACTTTACCTGCAATGTATACCGTATCACTGTACCACATTATTCTACTTTAATGAGAGTGAGGAATCCCTGACTCAGTGGCGATTTAGCAGAACGAGATATCTGTTAGGTGCAACGTTACCACTGTCGGTCCATAGATGGTAGTTTTTATTGTTTTGCTCTTTTCGGCTTTATCTATTGCTTGCGAATATGTAGAATCATGACTTTTCACAAAGGTAGTACTTTGCGTCCTAAGTGAATAAGGAATTTTTGATTCTGATTTTTTGACAGGTGACCGTTTTCGAACATTGTGACATCCGTGGGTCACTCACGCACGTTAAGCCGTCGATCTTGTACTTAATATCTATTCGGTCCTATATGGCTATCTGACTGTCTTGCCGTAAACGACATCGATTAGGAAACCACTATCTTATTATATTATTTATTTATTTATTTATGTTCGGAAAACCAACCGCAAATGACAATTATTTTTGAAGACTGAGACATGCAACAGTTAGCGAATAAAAGGTTTTCACTTACTTATAATTAAAAATTAAAAATTAGTGTGCAGACTGGACTAAGCAGTATCAGCATTGTAACTATTCAGTGTATACTATTATTGTTTGTAGAGGTTACATGAACCCAACTGACGACAAATTATAAACTAACTTAAATAATAAAAATCATTAAATAAAACAACAGAAGAAGTCCCGACTCAACACCCTCCTCACCGTTTCCAGATTAATACAGAAGTTTAACTCCTTACATTTATTGTTTAACTAACTTTCGCCGGCGGCTCCGCCCGAACTAGATTTTGAGATTTTTTGACAAACAATTTTTTAATTTTACGTAAAAAAATATTTTTTTCTTAATAAAAAGTATCCCAGGTTACTTCTAATACCTCCAAGAATATGTGTACAAAGTTTTATAATGATCGGTTCAGTAGTTTTCGCGTGAAAGCGTAACAAACAAACATACATTCACATTTATATATTAGTAGGGATGTCCTGCTCGCTCTCCACATAAACGCATTTTTGCCAATAATTGCAGGGAACCACTGGTAAATGAATTGGAGTATAGTGCCTAACAACTTTGGTGGGTACATTGAATGAAATTTTTGACAATAGTTCAGGGCAATCAGTCGTTTCTGATATTATGTTTGACATACGAGTATATGTCACATCTGCTATTTCACGCCTCATTTTCAATGACAAAATGTGGAATTTGGCACACAGTTTTAAATATTTACTTGATGAATATTTAAGTTTAAGACGGTAACATAAATACCTTATGAATTTTCTCTGGACCTTTTCAATACGCGAAACGTATTTGTTGTATCTTGGATTCCATACTTGACTAGCGTATTCCAATATGTACGGAGCATAGCAAAGGTGCAATACAAAATTTTAAATATTTTAGCCTCCTTGAAATTACTAGACATACGCATTACTAATCCCAATGACTGTGAAGCCGCTATTATATAATCAATTAGCTCTTCAAATAAGAGTTTGGAGTCTTGTATGATACCAAGGTCGAAGAACATGTCCATGTAGGGAATAGTCAGACCGAATGATTGTTTTTTTTTCTGCTGAAAGATATAGTTGAACATTTGATGGGGTTGAGTTCTAGCTTATTGTCTATACAATATTGCTCTAAACGACGGAGATCAGACTGCAGATCCTCAGCGTCAACATTTGATGTAACAGCCCTGAAGATTTTCATATCGTCAGCCAAACTGAGTAGATGGGAGTGTCGAAAGCAGGTATCGATTTCACTTACACAGATTAAGAAAAGTAGTGGACCAAGAAAAGAACCTTGTGGTACCCCGCTAGGCACCATAATCCAACTTGATACATAGTTGTTGATCATAACTGCCTGGGATCTGTTAGAAATATAAGATGAGAACCATCGCAGCAGATCTCCTCGTATTCCCGCAACTTCTAATTTATAAATTAGAAAGTAATGATCAATTTTATCGAAACATTTGCTATAATCTGTATAAACGACATCGACCTGCTTCCCCTTACTCGTCGCTTCGGATCGTCGTTATAGAATACTAAATTAGAAATGGTAGAACGTCCGCTGATGAAACCATGCTGAGAGACACTAAAAGAATATTTCAATGCTGCATACACTTGATTGTAAATGATTTTTTCAAATATTTTTGCCGTAACACATAATTTTGATACTGGTCTATAATTTGTGGCATTTGTCTTTGAGCCTTTTTTGTAAATAGGCGTAATAAATGCTGACTTCCAATTTGATGGAACGATACAGTCGGAGAGTGATCTTGTATATAACAATTTAAAAGGAATAGCGGTAGTCTCAGCACATTTTGTCAAAAAAATGGGTGGTATTTGATCAGGACCAGTAGATTTTGTAACATCCAACTTTTTAAGGATATTACCGAACTCTGTAGCTGATATTTGAATATTTGTTATGTTAGCTAGATAGTCGCTACTTCTACGCTGATTATTGGCTGTATTTTGGGTGGGTTTAGAAAAAGTTGTATAAAAATATTCAGAAAAAACGTTACATATTGCATCGCCCGTGTTAGCTACTATGTTACCATACTTGATAATGCTTGGTATGCCTAAGGCATATCGGCGTGATTTTACATAGGACCAAAAATATTAAGGATTTACTTTAATAGAAGATTCTACAGAAGATATCTAACCTTTTTTACTCTTTTCCTTAATAGTTGATACATTTCCTCGTCTGAGCGATTTCCGTAAGTCTTAAACTTACGAAAGTATTTATATTTTTCTTTTATTAGTTTAATTAACGCTATTGAATACCAAGTTGGATAGTTTTTATTGTTATATGTTTTTATTGTAGGTATATATTTATTAATTAATTGGGTAACAAATGAGTAAAAGTAAGTTATTCTCACCACTATTTTATTATATTACTAGCTGTCCCACGCAACTTCTTTTTTATAATCCTATGTTACTTCTCATACCTCCAAGAATATGTGTACAAAGTTTCATGATGATCGGTTGAGTAGTTTTCGCGTGAAAGCGTAACAAACAAACTTACATTCACATTTATATATTAGTAGGGATTCTAACTATATAGAATCTCACGGTTGTACTAAAGACGTGTTATGCCTCATGCATGGCTACTATCATTATAAAGTGAATAGCAGAGTAACAGTAACAGCAAACCATCGTCTAAGAAAAATGGTAATAGATAGATTTTTCTGAATAATGAACCAGGGATAAGAAATTATTTCAGTAAACTAGACCAAGGGGTAAAGGGACAACAAAAAACAAACTTAACGCAAACTAAGCTGCGCATAGACACCTTACGTTAAGGAGCAGGACGTCATCAATCACAGTGCTTGTAACAATCCTGGGTATGATTCGAGCACTGTAATTGGTCCGTTTCGCGTTTGTGGAAACGTACCCTTAGGGCTCTTTTAGACGTCCGGTTTTTACACTCCAGTGTAAAAACCGGACGTCGGATGGAATTTTGAAGATATTCAGACAACATTCCCGTGCGTGTGAACACACTCATTGTAAGACATACAACGCTACACAGTCCGGCAAAAAAAAACCGGCGTCCGGTTAAAAAACCAGACTATCTAAAAGAACCCTTATGCTATGGCTAAATGTCACCATATCAGAAACATCAATGTTTGTGATATATCATTAAACGTTGATGTTTAAACGAAATCTATCATGAAATACCATCCTTTCATGATATTCGGCTACGTTATTAAGTTACGAGTTCTAAGATCTAGCTACGCCATACACAATGGCAACAAGTTGTTAAATGCCTAATTATAATCATGAGATAATAGTCCATTATCAAGTCCTAAAGGTGCTTGTTCTAAGGTGAAAAGGATTAAAATCTTTTATAGCCATATCACAGATAAAATAATATTCTTGCAGAAGTTAAGTTTAGTTATCAATAACATGTGAAATATGTAGTAGAATATTATTATCTAATCAGTAATCAAGTCGATTCATCAGACGTTGTTTTATTAGAAATGCAAATGTTATGTATAAGTATGTTATGCTAATAATATAAAAACAGGAGGAAATGTTTGAATACGCTAATTTAATATGTATATATATATATATATAACTTTCACAGTTAGATAACCAGTTTAATGAGGAAAATCGGTGATATAATAGTCGGACCAATGATATGAGTAGAAAAAATAGAAGCAAAGTTAGTCAAAATCCACAAAAGGTATAAAAACTAAATGAACTAGCGTCGCTGTTATGTAATGTTTGAGCAACGTACAACTTCGTGCTCTTCTTCGAAATCATTTTTGCCAGATGCCAGAAAGTTGCGTCAAAATCGGTCCAGCGGTTTCAATTTTTTTATACAACGATGGTGCCAAACATGCGTACGACCCGCCTGACGGTAAACGTTACGTCACGGCGTTGACGACCCTTTGAAAATCTAATTACTCCCCTATTGAAGAACACTTAGTGTAGTCTAGGCCCTGACTCCGTGGCGACCGAGCAGCTCAAATATCTGTGGGGTTAAGCAACGTTACCACTGTCGGTCCATTGACCGTTTTCGAACATTGTCAAACCCCTCCTTGCCTCGGAGAGCACGGTAAGCCGTCGGTCCTGCGCCTAATCTCTCTTAGGTTGTGTCAGATTTTCGTCCCTCTAATAAGATTGGCCGCCATAACCAAAACCGGTTAGGAAACCATTAGTGAAGTCTTTCGAAAAAAGGTCGAAAGTTTAAGAATATAATTATGTGTTACCTGTCGCCGCAAATCAACGTGTTCCTCCATCCGTTTCTTGTATGAAGCGACAGTTGCTTCCAGCGTGGTCGCCTTCGCCGCCGTTTCGCGCAGCGCGTCTAGCTCATCCTTTAGCGCTAAGTTTTCAGATGCTGCCATCTGCAACACGTATATTACCAAAACCTGTTAATTACACTGTAACATGTTGTACATAATAAGTGTTTACAAGTCCGTGGAAAGTCGGAGCAGGCCGCTAGGCTTCTATAAGAGAAAAGAATGTCCCAACTCATTTATTTATTCATCAACGCCCAGCATTAACACTTGGATTAGAAAGCTGAAGTTTTGTAAAAGGTGTCTTTCGCAGACCAGGGATAAGACAGGGTTTCAGGAAACTCGTGCTCTAAGGAGGCAACTCGGACAAAAACGTGGACTAAGCTAATAACTCTTATACACAAAAACCGGGCTCCGAAGTCACCCCCCGCCCCCCACCATCCATCCGAATAATGCGGCTTATGAAGTGGGTTTTCTGTTGATTTTGTTTCATACTTACAACATTATACCTATAATAATTTTGAATGAATTTTGAACGAAATTTTGTAACTTGTCATTTGATCCGGTTATTCGTAAACTTGTAAAGCCTACTTAGGTGGGATAGTTTTCCTTTTAATTTCGCTAATATATATATATACTAGTACCGTGATTTTTTTCACATACTCAACATTAACCATTTAGCTGGCGGGGACACTTGACTGTAACAAAAATTTTAAATCGTAATATTTCACAAACGGATCCCTAAATCTATAAATGGTCTTTACAACCCCTAAACGTTTTTAAAAGACCTACCTAATGAAACCCCACACGATGGGGTAGGTGAGAAAAAAAATCACATCCCCATTTTACATATAGGTAGGTACCCTAAAAAAAAATATTTTTCACTTTTTCGGCATAAGTAATATGTGTATCCATGCAAAATTACAGCCTCCTAGCACTAATAAGCTCTGAGCAAAGGTGTGGACGGACGGACGGACGGACATAGCGAAACTCTTAAGTGTTCCGTTTTACCACTTTGGCTACGGCTAAATTAGTTTTTTTTGCATCTTTTTTGCGCTTACGGGTGTAAGCGTAAAAAAGATGCAAAAAAAATTAATTATTATCACAGCTATTGCCAAGTATCCAAAATTGAAACTTTTTGAAATTCTTACGATAAGACCTTTAATTTGATACCCATATTGCGGTATTCGAAACAACTTTTTTAACACCTTTTATTTTTGACATCTCTTATCCGCCATGTTTGTTTTTTTAAACGTCACCTATATAAGGACACTTGGCCGGCCAAGACGAATCCAACGACGTCTTAATCGCATAAATCAGTCTAGTGTTTTAAAGATATGAGGTAAAATAGAATACTACATAAGTAAGATACGCGCGTAAATAATAACCCTTCTTTGCAGTCGAGTAAAAACTACATTTAATTTCAATAATCACCTTAAGCGGGTTCAAACCAAAAATCCTACCCAAACTAAAATCCTGGTTTCGCCAATGCTAGTGTACACATTAAATTCATAACAATTAGCTTCTACTATAATAATTTTACACGGTCTATAAGTAATGTACACGCTAAACAGGAAGTTGTCGAAGTTGACATACCTATCTTATATCGAAATAAAGCTAACATAAATTATGATTTTATCATGTTAGTTTTTGATAACCATTTCCATTTACATTATAAAGAAAACAGGCACGAAAAACGACTGACTACTCTTCACATAATGTTCAAATAATAAGCAATTAATAAGTAGTTAAATATACGAGTAGACTACATACCTGAAGTTCTTCATTCCTAAGTTTGTACAACGTCAACTCCCGCTCAGCGGCGTCAGCTCTAGCACTCTGGTCATCCCTTTGCAGCTCAACTTTGTCTAGTTCCTCTTTCAAGGCGTCTAGCTGTGCTCTCATATTCGTGTATCTCAAAGTGCCAGCATGTGCAGGCCCTAGAGAAGCTCCAGATTCATCAATTTCCGGCGACCAAGTTTCGGTGTAATCCGTAACCTGCGACTGTGCAGCAGTCATGCGAGCCACTTCGCTTAATAAAGTCATTTTCTCTTCTTGAAGAATTTTTACCTACAACATTTTTTTTATTATATTATTGTGCATTGTATGTTTATGCTTAGTAGGAACCCCATTGTGACCATCTACATTCTCGTCTCGATTAAGTAGTCATTGTGTGGCGTGACTAAGTAGCGACTGAGCATATTTATCACCGTCCATGCCTCGGAGAGAACGTCAGTCTAATCACTCTTCTTGTGCCAAATCTCTCCCAGATCGTATTGTATTTTCGTGGCATTCATTTGAGTAAGGGAACAGAGAGTGCACATGATTGTGTCTGCGCACATACTTGCCCACTCAAATATCTCATGCGACTAGTTTCCTGATAAAAATCATCAGAAACTAGACGCAGGAGATTCAGGCCACGATGACCGAAAACGGTCCATTATTATTATTATTACTCCCATTAAGTAAGTCGCCGCACAATTATATGGTATACTTACATAACTATATAGCCTGTAATGACCTCGCACATAATTATTGATTCTTTACAACTATTTCACAAAGCAAAGTACAGTGCAATATAAATGCATTTATAATGTGCAATTGTGGCCCCGATTCAATTGACCTTTACGATCATTTATATAATCGTACGATACACCTATATAAATAAAATTATACTACTCTAATACACTGTAGGTATTATTAATTGTACCGTGAAAAATGACCATTAATAACAAAGCATTTTATTTGAAATACAAAAGTGTACTTTGTAAGTAGCATTGTACCTAGTAGTATTGATAAACAAACAAGTCTGAAGTCTGGTAAGTATGGTAGATATAATTCTTATCAAAAACTAAAAAAAACTGAAACGGCATATTTAAATTTAAACTTAAATAATAGGAAAAACAAGAAGAGAAAAAATTACCTATATCAGATTTAATGAAAGTTATGTTAAAAAAAAGATAAGTTGAAAAAATCGTAGAACTATGAAAGCAAACAAACCTGCTTGTCCAGCACATGACATTTCTGCGCAAGGGCTTCTTTCATATCAGCTTCAGACTTATCAGGAGCCGGTTTGTCCAAATGCGCACTGCCACGGTTCGGGCCCAACGTCAACGTTTGCAGTTCCTTTCAAACAAACAAACGCTCAAAACAAACCATTAACACAATTTCACTATACAATAAAACTTTTACTTTTAAATAAACACAGGCTGCCACCACATTCATTCCACTGAACTGACAGTGAACATATTAAAAGGCACCAAACAATTGTATCGTGATACAAGGACGTTAAACATAAGCGTAACTAAAACATTCAATTTCTTTACCGCGTGAACATGCAACTCTGAAAGCGTTAGGCAAGAACGTATGCTAACTGAATCTTGCAACGATGAATATTATACAGTAACGCGCTCAGCTTATAATCTTGAACGTTATATATGGTTCAGTGTACAAAAGGCGACGGCGTTAAATAATGCATTACGTAACATTAACTTACTAATTAGTTACGAATAGATATGGTATAAAATGTTAGATATTTATTTCATTGCAATTAATTGGAGTCAAAATACTCTTAGGTTTTAAAATGTAACGTCCAATTCTTATTACGGATGTATAATGGGAGCATGACTTATAAGTGGCCTGGTTTTGTTTTATAACTTGACGTTTGTTGAATACTTGATTGATTCATTGATACATAGTAGGTGTATGTTTTGTTTTTAAAACTAAAATATTGTCTTTCATTAGCCGTTCAAAGTCATGTTTCGTCGCCACTGTCTACTAAATAGGTATTTTAGGTATCCGTCTACACCTGTTCTCTACTAAACCTAGATAAATAAAAAAACAGTCAAGTGCGAGTCGGACTCGCGCACGCAGGGTTCCGTACCATTATCTGTAAAAACGGCAAAATTATTTGTCTATTGTATGGGAGCCCCTCTTAAATATTAATTTTATTTTAATTTAATTATTTATTTTTAATGTGAATAATATAAATCAATATTCTGTGAATATTTCAAGCATGTACCTGTTTCCGTTATCAATATTGCGCAAAAACAAACAAAAATAATCATGTTTGCTGTATGGGAGCCCCCTTAAATATTCATTTTATTCTGTTTTTAGTATTTGTTGTTATATTGGCAACAGAAATACATCATCTGTAAAAAAATCAACTGTCTAACTATCACGGTTCTTGAGATACAGCCTGGTGACAGACGGACAGCGAAGTCTTAATAATAGGGTCCCATTTTACCCTTTTGGTACGGAGCCCTAAAAACGAAAAACAGCGATGATATAAAGTTGTTTATCTTTGAAACGGTTGAACGGATTTGCATCAAACAAATCTAAAAACCATTCCGATTAAATCTCTCTAACGCAAAATACCGCATCAAAATTTGTCCGCAGGCAAACAGCCATGTGGCTGTGTTTGTCTGCGGTATCGTACACACGTCAAACTTACAAACCGTCTGTTTGCATCGAGGGTTAAAAATACCAGGCGACATAACATTTTAACAATAATTCTTATTATACCTATCAAACCGGCGGAGATGAATTGAGAGATATTGAAGTAGTAGAGACTAATATTAAACACAGGAAATATTACCTTGCTACAGGTAATCTCTGAAATGTTATATATGATGAAATTTGGTTTACCTTAAGAAGTAGCTTTAATATTTTAATTTAATATAATCAATCAGCAAACAGAATCGCGGGAAACATTTAGGTGCATGAGTGTATGAGCGATTTTATGTCACTAAAATAAAACGTATTTTCATTTCTAATTCAAATGTTGTTTAAAATAAACTACTATAATAAAAGTGCTGATCAGTAGTTATTTATTAACTACCCAACAATAAACAGCAGATTGTGTAACCGTAATATATAATTTTAGCATCAAAAACCGTTAACTTGGGCTAGCAACTAATTGCATCCGCGCCGTAATAATAAACATTTAATTAGATTGCGAATGTGTGCAAGGTTATACTTTTATAAATAATTAAATTAGCGTTTTAAATTGGCTCCTTGAATTTATGTACCTATTATTTCGTGCAATTAATATAGCGTCATCTTGCGGCCCGTTTGTGAACTGTTTGCTGTGTTGCCAGTTAATTTATTAGTAGGTATCCATGTTGCCAATATTTCTAAATTCATTGACAAAAATAGGTATTGGTCCTATGTAGGATAACTCAGGGGTGCCCATACTTACTTTTAAAGTCTGAATTAATCTTCTACGGAGCCCCTAAGTTCCACGAAGTCCCACTTTGCGATATGTTGGAATAGATAGATAGACGAACAGACGGATAATACAATCATTCAATCAAACAACGGCGGAATGTTAGGCCACTAATTTGCCATTGTGTGGACTACTGAAAAATATGCTTTTGGCGGGGAAGCAACGATCACGAACAGCGACGTGATTGGTTACATGACTTTTTACGCGCCAAGATGGCGTGCTTTTGAAAATGATTTTATCAGTGCGTAATTTTAAATGTTTTGTTTTCGTAATAGGAGAAGTTTTTTGGAGCTGCATATTTTTTTCAATTATATGTCGGTGTATAAGAACTAAAAAATAATACATGCATATTCCCTATTCACACGGAAGATAATTCGACTTATTCATATCATACCATCTATTATACATACTTTCTTTAATGCGATTTCTCCAATCTCAAAGGAATCATAGCATACTTAGCTCTATGAATATGCAATGTTGACCTTGCTTCAAATGAAATCATACCTGTATAGCTTGCATTAATGATCTCTGGCAAGATAGCTCCATTTCCATTATTCTTGTAATATATTCTTCTTTTTTTACACAGTTGACTGCACAACCTAATCGAAATTGAGAAGATTAGAATTACAATCTAGTTTTCTATTGCAATATTCTTGTTGTACCTGTTTAACGATTGTAATTTGTTTTGTGAGCCTAATAAATAAAATAAAAATAAAGAAAATAAATAACTTCCATTTGAATGATTAATTATGATCGATGTGCATGTTCGTCTCATGGTTAATGAGCCTGACGTTAAGTCAGAGTTTGAGGGTTCGATTTTAATTGCAATATAAAACGAAAAATTCTAATATAAAATCTTTAAAGGACAAACTTACTTAAAACAAGTTGAAGCAATCTCCCCAAGTCAGAAGGGTCGGCAGTTTCAGCTATATTTACTACATCTGGCCTTGAAAACTCTTGTAGACTTAAATTTAGAACGTCTTGGTGGTAATCTGAGGACAAATCCTTGTGATATACTTAAATATAGTTTATTACACTTATGATTTAAAGTTACTAAATAAATTTTACATTCAAATTGAAAATAAAAATGCTGTTGCTCGCGTCCGTAGGATTTACCATCTATTCCTAACCAAACCACCCTACACGTGCCCCCTGGGTGGTGCTAAACGAGCAATAATTGACAGCTTCTGTGGCGCAGTGGGAGTGTGTCCGACTGCTACGCAAGAGGTCGTGGGTTCGATTCCCACACGAGACACCACTTTGTGTGATCCACAAATTGTTGTTCCGAGTCTGGGTGTACTTTGTGTCCGTGATTTGTATGTTTGTAAAGTCCCCCGCGACACAGGGCTTGTAGCCTAATGCGGGAGTTGTCTTTTAAAAAAAAAAAAAAAAAAAAAAAAAAAAAAAAAAAAAAAAAAAATAACGCCGAGCAACAGGCGGCGGTTAAATAACCTGTCTAAGGGAAATCACAAACCTATAGGAACTAAATCTCCTAAAAAAAAATGTGACACTGGTACCTTGGGAAAGTGCTAGACGTATAACTCCCAACCCCCCCTTTTATATGATTATGTCGAATAATGGAAGTATTTTGTCGTGCGATCCGGCTAACCCCCGGCGCCCTCTGGTATCCGGGCCGGAGGGTGTGAAATTGGTTACCGAAGACTACGTAGGAGTGGGAAACCAGGCTCCTACGGAAGTAAATGCTCCTGGAAAACGCAAATTTACCCAACAGGTGTTCCACCCCAGCCTATTTCACAGTAGAACGAGAAGTGCATCTATTGGAAGTGTACCAATAGCAGACCAACCGATAGCAGTACCAATACCTACGCAAGTGGAAACAGGACAATGTGAACAAAGTCCCCCAGACTGGCAAAGGGTACCCACAAGCCCAAAAAAGAAGCGGACGAAAATAAGCAAGACCCCATCACCAGAAAAACTGCGTACATCAAATAGATTTAGTGGATTGCCCATAGACCTAACTGAAGAGGGCAGCTTACCCGAAAGGAAGCCATCTAAACCTCCACCTATCATTTTGTATGGAATAGAAAATGTCATTAAGCTAACTGAACTACTGGAGACTGTCACAGAAAGAGATCAATTCACATATAAAATTGTAGAAACCAACTCCGAATAAATTCAAATTCAACTGAATCTTATAAAAAGCTCATAGACCTAGTGCGACAAAAAGGACTCATTGGCCATACTTTCAATAGAAAGGATGAGAGACACTTTAGAATAGTTATAAAAAAACTTACACCACTCAACACCTCATGATGAGATTAAAAAAGACATCGAAAAAACAGGGAACATAGTCTTTGGAGAAATTATAAATGCAAAGTTTGGACCCACCAAAAAACCAACTTCGACATTCTTTGTCAATTTATTAGATATAAAAGGAAATATATGAACTTATGATTATATTATCTTATAAAACTAATTGTAAAACTCTTGATTAAGACATACACAAAGATGTATCAGCAAGAAGAAGAGCAGTGAAAATTGTCAAGTGTTTCCACTGCAACTGAGCAGGACGGAGTGGAGCCATACTCCAATCAGTCAAATTCAATCTCTTAGAACGATCTTACGTCTTGTTGTCGTAATTTTGAAGATATTGGACAAAATGAAGGTTCAGTCAGAAAGTTTCAGTCATGAGTGCAATGGATCAATTGACCCCAGACTCATGACTCAAAGCCTTTAACTACTATTTGTATCCACCTCTCCGTAAACTCCGCTTGACTCCATTCTGCCCTGCTTGGTGCTGTTGGTTCTTTTGTTTTATTTGAAAGTTTGCTCAGATCCGCTTCCCTACACTGTTTCCACTGATGCGGGGCGAAGATTTAGAGCACCGTGATTGATCAATTGATGGTCCACTCCACTGTGCCCCACTCCCCTTCAGTGGAAACGCACCCTAAGACTGCAACTCAAGGGGTTGCAGGTTGGATATCTGAATGGGACATCAATTTGACTATGTAATCAACAAATATTTATCTGAGGACTGGATGACCTTGTGTTGATGATTTGTATTGTGCAAAGTTCCCTGCAGCAAGGTAACTATTCCCTAGAACTGGAGTTTTTTTTTTAAACAATAAAAGTAGATACATACCCACAACACCTTCCAATATTTTTTTCAGATTGCTAACTTTTAATCTCCAATTATGTCCTACATCTGTCTTAATTTTTATATTCCAAGTGGGGGTGAAGTATTCTGGTGCTATTTGTGTTAGAGCCTCTGCCATTGCCACACCATCAGACAATTCTGAAAAGATTATCAATTAATAAATGATATCCTACTAATATTAAAAATGGTAGTTTAGACAAATGGCGATGAGATAGATAATATTTACGCACCACATACCACATAAGTTACTTGTTCAATAAACAACTTATAACAATATTATACTATGTATCCCTATCCAATTTAGAATAATAATGATCAAGGTCTCAGTGTGTTCAACGCCAATCATACTTACAAATGACCAAGGCTGTCAATTAAAAATCCACAATGTAATGTGTTACTATTTTTTTAATTATCAAATCTATTAATAACAGTAAATAAATTTGACCATTGATAGATATGACATCATAATGCTTGCATTTCATACAAACTTGTAAGGAGTGTATCTGATGTTGCTTGAAAAACAACAAGATTTTCATATTTTTCACTTCAGAATCAAATACTCTATAGTAAAGAAGATTGCCATAAAAGGGAGAAGAATAGTAATACTATTGCTTGCATACTCATGTTAGTTTAAAATAGCTAACAAATTTTAAATATTTTTTTTTTAGAAATCTCAATCTTAAATCTTGAGGGTTTGTAAAACCAATCACATGATATTTTTATCCAAAAAAAACCTTAATGGTTCTAACACAGGGGTTGTTTAGTAAACAAAAAAATTAACAAGGATGGTTAATAACAAAAAAAGTAGGAAAACTCAAATCAACAGCTAAGAAATATTAAATATAGGAAATATAAAATAGAAGAATTGGTAATGTGAATTGAGATGCGACGGAGGTCACCATATTAGTTAGTATATTTTTATTATAAACTTATGTCATGTATGTTTAGATTTTCCTTTGGGAATCTGTATCAACATTCTACAGTAGTTAACATTAGGTATCAGTTTTTAAGGAAATTTTAGTACAGTGCCTGTACTAGTAATTTTTTTTTGACTCAAAAAGGAACAAGGACATACAAATGAAAGTAATTTCAACATACACCTTTTGTATATTTAACATTTTATTAAATTTGAATTTCAAAAGCGTAAACATCATACATCTGCCTGAATAAATTACATTATGTAAATTAGGTGATATTGAAAACTGAATAAATGTATTAGGCACTTCATTTTTATACATATCGTTTTATTCAGTTATTAGTACACACAGTGACATTGAACAATTTTGAATGTATATAGAAGATTAGTCATAACTACAATCACTATTTATTTCTTGATTGAGTACTTTATCCATAAAAGCTTTGTTTTATTTAAGAAATTGAATCTACTTGTATTGTATTGTAAATAATCTCTATATGATAATTACATTCACTCTTCCTATTTCTGTACCAGCATGAGGAGCACCATTTAGGGCAACACTGTGTAGGCAGAGTAGACTACAATGCCTATGACACACACTATCTCTAATAAACCATATTATCTAGCAAACTTGCTCTAGACAACTTATGAACACTATAGAGGTTAAACAATGAGATTCTAGACTATAATGGCGAAAATAATTGCAGGTTTAGCAATAGGACAATCAAAAGAGTATGCAGCGATGTCTCAATGAAATAAAAACAAGAACGAAGTGACGAAATTATCCACTTAGCGGTCGGCGCTTATTAGCGATGTGGGTAAAGCCGGTCGGATTTTATTCTACCATTATAATCTACGAACAGCTGGCAATAAGTTATGAAAGTTTAAATGCTATTTACCTGATGGATTTCCATGTTTTGCCTTCAGATCTAATGTCTGAAACCACTTGATCAAATTGTCACATAAAATCGCACCGATTGTATCCATCCTGGATAAAATAATTGATGTCCCACTTTAAACTATTACTGTTTACTTCGATTTCTGATAGGAAATCATTATTTATTCATATTAGAACAATGAAATCTAAAAATGAAGAATTAATAAATGTTTTCTGATGTCCGTAACGCGTGACGTCTGCTAGTTCGTTTACGAAGATAGTTTGTGTAATGAAATAGCATTGACAGACAGTCTTAACGTTTTTTGGGATCTTTGCTATTGTTGAGTTTAACTAATTTTGTTGTTTTAAGCAAGCAATAGCATTATAGAAATCGTTGAGTAGGTACGCAAAAATTACTTAAACCACTTTTTCAGTTTCATAAAATAATAAGACGGCTGTACACATTGGGCTAAGGTATTGGCCCAGAACGTTCAGCCAACGTGTAGAGCAAGCATAGCAGGGTTTCCCAAACTGGGTTTCACAGAACCCTGGGGTTTCATAGAACAGTTACCAGCAAATCTTTTTGGACGTGTGAAATATTCGTGAGTGTAGCACTCACGAAAAAGTGTCACGTAAGTGACTGTTTCTTGTTCTGACTATGCAACGTACAATTGGCGATATATCATCAATGTTCGTAGGACGTTATCACGTAAAATTATCATCCCTAAAGCTCGATCGACTTACCAAACAATTTTTTTTTTTTTTTTAGAAAATTATTAAAAAAAGTGATTGCCTGCGTAGAAAGAACAACAAAGAAAAAATCTAGAACACGTTGGTTAATTCATACTTCATACTTGTCATTTTATTTGGTAATCCAAATAAATGATGAACTTTCTCTGGACTTCTGGTTAAATGCAAAGCCCCAGTCATGAACTTCGGGGTTCCATAAATTAAAAGGTATTTGGTAGGTGTTCCATTAAGGTATAAATTTGAGAGCCCTGGAGTAGAGGTGTACTTGGCGGTGTGTTGGTAATTGGCGCCAGCACTGGCCGGCCGAACGAATCGATTTTCGTGCACTCATCAAAGGATCTTGGCGACCATATTACACGTTAGCGCATTAGCCCAACGTGCTGGTCCAATACCATATCCCAATGTGTATAGCCCCCTTTAGACTGGATGATTTTTTCTTCGATCTAACGTTTGCGAGGTTCGTTTTAGTAAAACTACTCCGGTCATGATGAGCATATCAGACTAGGCTCTGTGTAAGCGTTCCGTAGCGGTTACTCAAAGAAATGCACTAATTACAAACAAAAATAAAATTATAATAAATTACAAATACAATAATTGCATTTTTGAAAGTTAGAAAATTTTGAAGTCCAGACCCAGGAATCGAACCCGAGACTTCCGTAGCCAAACCAGGGCCAGAAGCGAACCACCTATCTGGAGTATGTTACTAGACCTCAAATATTTCTATCCTTTGATGCTCGCGAGTTTGGGCCCTCGCATGCCCATCGCCATGGGTAGTTAAAGAACTATTACGGCTTTTGTTATTGCTTCGTTACAGAGAGCATTTTAACAAATTATGATGTCGCAGGCCGAATATTAAAGTAATTTTTATAGGAATAGAATATTGATGTACTTCAATATTCGGCCTGCGACATAATTATTTGTTAAAATGCTCTCTGTAACGAAGCAATAACAAAAGCCGTGATAGTTCTTTAACTACCGACTTTAATACATTACATCAGTGACTACAATAAGATAAAATACAAAGCAAAAGAGCGTATCTTCATGCCAGTGCCGTAACTAGGGCGGCATGGTGCCAGCGATACCGGTGCCCAGGCACCGGTTTTTAAAATAACTGTTAAAATTATAGGTTTATTGCCCGACGTTTCGACCGTATTGCAAAGGCCCTGATCACGGGTAGACTGGTCCAGCTCAGCGTCGCCTCCGTGAAGCGCGGGTTTCGGAAACTACCCTCGCTTGATTTTTATCACTCACTATTACCACAGTTAATATTAGTACTATTACGGAACCGTCGGTACTTCGACACACAACACTAAGGACATCTATCTGCACACTGGCGTGTAATGTTTGTTCGGCGGTGTATACACTTGCTGATCACAGGATTCCAAGATGTTGACAAACGGTATCCATTTTCTCGGTTGAAATTTACGTGTTTTTTTATTTCAACCGCTTCCCTCGGCATCCTGGAGTAATAGTGACGGTCATTGTCAGTGGAGAGGACCTATGGTTTGTGTAGTTCTTCAATCCAGTGATTGGATCCCCCATCCAGCAAGTGTTCCGCTATTGCTGACTTATTTGTCAGTCGGTTTTTTACAACCGCGATATGTTTCTTAACCCTTTCCGCTACAGCGGAAATGTTAAGGAACATATCGCGGCTGCGAAAATCCGAATTTTCTTCGGATTCCCGAAGACAGTTTTGACTTTCTACTTAAACGTAATTGAGGTTCAATTTTATACACCTACCTGCCTTTACTACCTCCTGTCTGCCAAGTGCCAAAGCCACTATGATCCAAACTTCATAGTCGTAGGTACCAATATTCATGGGCGTATCCAGAGGGCAGTTGAATATAGATACGCTTCCCCCTCGGGAACCCAAATAAAAAAATACACTACGTGAGTGGGAGTTAAGAGTTTTAGAAAAAGGTATCTGCGCTAGCAGAGGACTTTGACGACATTGCGCGATAGCTAGACAGGTTCGATTCTAGGAGGGGCGAGGCAATGACTGCAGGCGTCAAACGCACTGCAAGATGTTTTTTTAACACATAACGTAGGGACCTAGCAGGAATAGCAGGGCTCTTAATGTTAGTTAGTTTCGCTGTTTTTGCACCATTTTTGCTGCCCATTCCAGCAATGGTTACTGTTGCGCGTTGCTCGCAATGGGGTTTTGGCGACGTCCACTCACACAATTTCTATAATGTTGCATTCTGTCCTACCAGTAGTCCGATGATCGAACTGTTTGTACAATTTTCTTAAACTGTTAGACAATTTTTTTCCGAACTATTAGACTATGACACTGAGGGTCTGTGTCTCTGTGTCTGTCTGTTTGGATTTTTTTTCCAAAATGTTAGACTAACTGCGATAATTGAAATGTTTGGATAAAATATTCCAAATTGTTTGGCTGACTAAGGTGATCCAACTATTTGAACATAAAATTGTACTTAAAATACGTACCCAAATATCACAGAATAATATAATATAATTTTTGAAATAGTATTTGGAAAAGGCGAAAAGAACAGTTCACGAAAGAATCTATAAGCCGACGATATACGGGGACACGATGTCCAAGAGCTATTCATCGCTCAAAAAAAGTGCATACGTATAATTTATAACATTTGAGCACATGTATCTTGTAAACCTCACTTTTTATGAGGAAAAATATTAAACTTGCCATCTATAAAGGTATATTTTAGAAATAGCCATATTTGTTAAGAAAAATATAAGTAGTTATCTACTTTTATTTAAATTTGATAAAAATAAACGCAGTGGCTTCTATATTTGAGCTGGAATTCGTTTCCGCCGCTCGCAGACGCCCGGCTCCTCGAAGTTCCGGGGGCGGAGGGCGCGACGCAGGCCGATTTTGTAGCGGAGGCGCTGAGGCGTCTCGCGGGAGGAGATGACGGTGTAAGGGTCGCCAGGCCGACACAAGTGCGCGAAGTTGCGCGTCTTCGGCCTGGATGACTCAGTAACGTCTGAGGCTGTCAGAGAGGCAATAGAGCAGAAGGCTCAGTGCTCTCCCGGAACCGTGAAGGTTGGTGCGATCCGCTCCGGCCCCGGCGGAATCGGTGCGGCGTGGGCGCGTTGCCCTGTCGCTGCAGCCAAAATTTTGGCATATGCAGGCCGGCTTCTTGTAGGTTTCTCTGCCGCGAGGATTACCATTTTCAAGGCGAGGCCCGCAACGTGCGGTTGACCGCAGCGGAATTAGTTTCCACTGCGGTCAACCGCTACGGCACACTACGGCACAGGTGGTGCGCGGCGGATAAACTGCCCGCCAACCACATGGTGAGGTGGAACAAGACGGTAGTCCTGCGGTAGCCCCACGAGGACTCCAGGCTCCAGTGCGCGGCGGCGCATTGGACGGCGGCGGTTGGAGGAGGGTGAAGTCGAGGCGCCTTCTCAAGCCTCTCCACCCTCCACCTAACGGGCACCTATGAACATGGTCGCTCCTCGCCCCTGTCGTCAGTTATAGGCCATGCTCGCTCCTCGCCCCTATCATTACAACACCCCCGTGTTGCGCATTCCAGGACGCGGTCGCATCCTCCTGCAGGGACTCCACTTTGTGGGGGGGGGGGGTCGCCGGCGAACCGAGAGACATCGAGGCGCAGCCGCGCGTGATGTCGTTTGGTGCGGCGGCTGTAAGCGTGATGGACGGGAAAATATCTTACGCTCGCAGCTTTTCGCGATGGCGGCGGTCTGTGTACCCAGGACGCCGTAGAAGCAGGAATGCCCGATGGGGCTTTGACGCCGAAGATATAGCAAGTTCAAAGGCGGTGAGTTGGTACATGGCAGATTTAATAGTGGGAGCAGGTCTCGCACTACCTCCAGCGTCTCCCAAGGTGCCAGGGTTAGGCATTTTAAACGGCCTTAAAAAAAAAGATACAAAGTAGGTCGTTCTCAAAAATAATAATAATAAGCATTTTTAAATTCATTCGTCTTTATTCAAATCAACTTTTCTCTTATCACAATTAACCGGCAGATCGCATCCCATATATTTATCATTCTTTATTGCATAATTTATGATTTGCTGCCACAATGGGTCAGTCAAAAGCAAATGTGGATCACAAAATAACAGTACTGCGACTTGCGCTCTTGTTAAGGCGACGTTCAGCCTCTTGGGATTTTTAACAAACCCCAATGCATGTTTTTGATCAATTGCGACATCAGACTCTGTTGTCCGTACTGTTGATATGATGATTATTGGTCTTTCTTGCCCTTGAAACTCTTCAACGGTGCCAATTTTTGGGCGCGGCAATCCCATTGCATCAAATAATAAGCGAATATATTTAATCTGCAATAATAATATTATTTAAATTAAAACATAGCAACGATTACATTATTTTTTTGTATAATTTATGTAATATTATACCTGGGCTATATAAGGCGTGACTACACCAATGTCATCCGCAGTTATATTTTTCTTAAAAAGTTTACATGCTGTCAATGCTACCATAGCACCTTCTTCAGGATTGAACCAGGAAGGACTGTCTTCCGCTCTTCTATTGCAACCCTTAATACCGTATACAAAAATACCCCCAGTCTTGGCATTATCAGTAGTTTCAAACACATCTGAAATAACATCTAATAATTTTCCAATCCAGGGCATATTCCTGTGTAATTTTGGTACCAACGAGGAGTCATAAAACATCTCGCTAGGCAATGTTATGACTTCTTCCAAAGACCTGTAGTTTTCGGTTAATCTTGTCACTAATTTCGCGTTGTACCCATTTTCAAAGGTGTGGTAGTCTCTCTGGTAAGGAAATGTATCCAATATTCTTGATAAATATGATTCATTGTAACCAAATTCTACACAATATCTTGACATAGCTATAGGTCCAAGTTGCATTGGATCACCAGCAAGTATAATTTGGCCATTTTCTTTGTCAATAAATGTCAATGGAACCATTATTTCTGGTTCTAAAGCTTGGCCTGCTTCATCTACAATTACGTGAGTGAAATGTCCTTTGGGCATTGCAAAGTGAATCATAGTTCCGATAGAATAGCATGTTCCAATGCAGACGCGATGTCTAGAAATATATGACGCAGAAACGTTCAAATTAAAACCATTCTTCACTTCGTGACTCGATTTCACAGTGTCTTCTCTAGCTATATTTATTGTGGCGCAATAAGGTTTTATTGTATCTGGAATATTTTCATTATCAATCATATAGTTTGCAATTAATCTAATAATGGAACTTGAGAATAATTTTCTATAATGCACTAATCTCTCAGTAACGAGATTAGCGGCGCTATTCGACGGTGTAGCAACTAAAATTCTACTGTCTGGCATGAGAGTCAATATTTGCAGTATTGTTTCTATAACAGTCATCGTTTTACCAGTACCTGGTGGTCCATATATGCAATATGGTAAAGGTCTACATTCCCCCAATAATATATTTTTTATAGCTTCTTTTTGACCAGGATTCAGATAGTTATTGTACCATTCTATTGCGTCTACTTTTTCTTTTGGTATTTGAAATGGTTGTGTATTAATACGGTTTGGAAATAAAATATCTGCACCTAAATTAGAAATGGCCAAATTAACTGCTTGATGAGCTCTTCTAAATATAGTTCTGCTAAAATGAAATTTGATAGATAGATCACTTCCTGAATAAGCTTCATGAAATTGTGGATGGAACTTGGCCAACACTAAGTCACCTTTGATTAAATGTACATAGCCTTCATATGAAGGAATATTTTTATCCCAAATGTCATTTGCAATAACTCTGTCTCCAACAATTAGTGACGGTCTTTTTTCTGACAATCCTTTTATTTCAATACCCAAGTACTCTTGACATCTTATTAAAAATCCTTTTTGTATATCATAACTTCTCATGCCTATAGTAGTTTGAATCTCTTCCATGTGTATAAGTGTATGCCATTTATCTGTGTAGTTACTGATATTTAAAGTTTGTATCAAACAAGGTAACCTCGTCTCTATTCTTGAGATAATTTTATTAAAGTCTAGATGGTTTATTGTCTCATTTGAATCGCCTAAGACTGTATCCCAAATTTTATCTGGTATTGCAAATAGGCCAAGTTTTATAGCAATAAAGTTTGGAGTCCTAACCAATTTTACACCAGGAACAACTGTCTTGTTGACAGTTTGTCTCATCTCTTTCATCAATGCAAACTGTTCTCTTCTCATATTATGCACTTGCTCTTGAGCTCTATTTTCATCTTGTATTGTATTACTTATTACATTTATTTCAATCAACCTATCGATTTGAAATCCTCTGAACATTATAACTATATGTTCTTTGGATCTGCCATAGAATTTAGGCTGACAGGTGATAGTTAGACTAAATGTGTGTCGAGGAAATATTTTTTTAGGTTTCATTAGGAAGGGGTTAATATTAACCTGGGAATCTCTTTTCTTGCAAAGTATTATCCACTTGTTAAACATTATTGGTTCGTTACTATTGTTTGTAATATTCAAAGTAATGCGAGGGTTCTCATTAAAATTAGCTGCTTCAAGTTTCAAAGGATATGTAATTTCAATATTATTTTTCTTTTCTACTTCAAAACTTTTTTCTTCTATGTCGTCATAAGCAGTTATTTCTTGTCTTGTTTCAGGAATTATCACAGTTTCTGTAATTTCCATTTTTATAGCTCTCCATGGGCATGCACCTTGATTGCTTTCAATGGCTTCAATAAGGACCTGAAAATAATAATAAAGACAATATTTAATTGTGAAATAATAATAAGTATTATTTTACAATTAAATATTATGCTTCATTTGCAATCCAACAATCTTTAACCTTTTGACAAAAATGACTTTGGTGGACCCGTAGTAATACGACAAACGTTTTGCAGGGCGTTATATAATAATCCACATTTTTTCATTAGGAGAGTAATCCGGCAAAATACAACTTAAAAGTGAGAAGATTCTATTTAAACTTTAAATCATACAACATATTAAGCAATACAACCTGTTCAATCATGTGTTACAATGTACAGTGATAGGCGTATCGAATTATTGGGGTTCGACTGAGGTTGCTACAGGTACAAAAACATTTATCATACAAATATGTCTAAGGGAGTCGAAGGGTTCAGCACATATCTACATTTTTTGTATGAGATCTACTGTGTTACTAACTTTTGAGCCAACAGTTGGTGGACCATTGTTTATAATACAGTGTTTGTTAAAGAAAATATGTCTGTCACAAATCCCAGTGTCTCCAGTACATGCTGTTATAACTCCAGATTTTAGTTTTGTCCTCAATGGTGATAAAGATAGCACTTCGATTATCTGAAACGATTTAAAATGTTAGTAATAAAAGTCAATAAAACTCTTGCATTAACTTCTAGATATTGTCCCAAGTTACTACCCTGCGTTACAACTGTATAAAGCTGTCTATATACATACACTCTAATAAAGGTGTAATTTAAAAGATTGAACTAACTTTTGGATATTATTAGGGTGGTCACTTACTGTATCAAAAGTAATATCCATAGGCTTCTCATTGTCAAATTTAACTTTGCATCGCAGCTCTAACCAATCTCCTTGTATAGGAACAAATGTAGAAGATACACTATCAAGATCAAATTTCAAGTTAGTTTCCTTTATAAAGACTGTTCGGTTCTCTCTATAATCTACTTCTCCAACAAACACATGTTCTGTTATATCAAAACTTCTTTCGTCAATAGCTTCTTCATTATCACCCCAATGTATTCCAAGGTTTTCAAGGATCCTTACTATGACAATGGTATCATTTTCATCTTTATAGCAGAGGTATGACACCTTATCCATAAGTTGTAAGTTTAGGCCACATGATTTTATGTCAAAGAAAATCATTCCATCTATGAGAACAGTATCTTGTTCCATGTATGTTATCACACCTGAAAATTCAATCCATTCATATTCTTTATACTTTATTATTAATAGGAAATGCCAAATTTGAAAACCAATAGGTATAGCCAAAGAAAATAATTCAAATTGCCAATCTTTACAATGTTTGTTTGTTTATCTATACTAATATTATAAAGCGAAAGAGTTTGTTTGTTTGTTTGTTTAAACGCGCTAACCCATTACGCGATAGCCCATTTATCGAGGAAGGCTATAAGCTATATAACATCGCGCTACGACTAATAGGACCGGAGAAGCGACGAGAAATGTTTCAAAAACGGGGGAAAATTACGCATACGAAGTTGCGCGGGACAGCTAGTCTATACTAATATTATAAAGCTGAAGAGTTTGTTTGTTTGATTGAATGCGGTAATCTCAGTAACCACTGATCTGAATTGACAAATTCTTAAACTGTTGGATAGCCCATTTATCGAGGAAGGCTATAGGCTATTTAAAATCACGCTACGACCAATAGGAGCGGAGCAGCAATGAGATATATTGCAAAAACGGTAAAATTTACGCAGACGAAGTAGCGCAGGGCAGCTAGTAGTCTATATACTTGTATGTAGGTAAAGTGTTGCCACTAATAAATTATACACTAGATAGAGAATGTATAGATTTACATATTTTTAAGTGTGGCCTAAGTATGCAAACTAAACATTGAAATCTTAATGAATGTAAGACAAAATGAAATTGGTATCCCCCATTACAATATCGTGAGATTTGGTTTGACCACCTCTCCACTACCTAATCTTACATGAAATTTCACACACACAGGACCTGATCTAGAATTATAAGCACTCCAGGCATAATTTTCGCCGTAAGTACCTCGCGCGACAGGGTGTTTAATCAATGAGGGTGTTCTAAAATGACGCTCAATAGGCGACAGCACTAAGAGCACCTATATTTATGTGCCTATTTGTTTCGCATTTGTTAATAAAATTAAATAAGTACAATAAATATTCTCTTAAAATCAAATTGCCACAATGTTGTGCAGTTTCTGTGTGCTCAAAGAAAATGGGATGTCATAAATTTCCTAATTTATTATAAAATAGGTTTAAAACAATGGCTTGTAGCCATTCATAGAGACTGGTTTATGCCTATAAATTATTTTAAATTTTAAATACACAATTTTGCACACACATTCGGTAGTTTTAAAATTAAACACTAAAAACGATTAGTGGAACTGTGCATAAACTATGTTTAGACAGGCGTGCAGGACCGCTTGTCAAAGTAGCGCCAACTAGTGGCGTAAATTTTCGTATAAACCCTCATTCATCCAATACCGTGTAAAGTACCTCACGATATGGTGGGTGACCCTCGTACACTCATTTTTTCCGCCCTCCATTTAAAATTATTATGTAAACATTTGTCAAGACATCTCCCTCACATGACATTTGATGAGATTTGGCTTGACCCCCTTCCCCCTAAATGCCTAAAGTAATTAATATGTATGCCCCCAAAAGCAACCTTATTTAAGTTTCATAAGGTTGATTTTTGTAGTTAGATTAAGAAATAAAGTTTAATTACATCTCCATAGATAGATCCAGCTACCTTTATGAAAATGTTATCGACAATAACATAAATAAAAGCTATGTATACCTGTCCTTTGATAACAAGCTGCATTTCTAGGTATATGTGAAGTGGGTTGGACTATTGTATCTTGAGTCCCCTGTGCAATCAATTCCAAATCTACAAGTTGTTCTGCTAAGAATTGTTCCTTATCATCATCAGTTTCATCTTTAGAATTATTGGGAAACAAATAATAATAAAAAGACTTGATATAGGAAGTCATATTGTTATTTTTTTTCTAAATTATCTTGTTATTGAACAAATCCTTTTTCATACTCAAACTCCCATTCAGTAGACTTTAAGTAATCAAGCTCTTTCCTTAATGTTTGGATTCTTTTTTGGTGAACCTCCTTTTGTGCACTTTTCATTGATTGTTCAATACTAAGCCCTAAGTCAGCATGGTTCAAAGACTGGTCGAAATTTTGAATTCTGCTTTGTGCTGTGCTCTGAAATAATATAACAGAATCAATACAGACATACCTTCGCTTTATATAAAGAAGGAAAGCCAAAAATGTAGAGACACTTATCGCTTTTCTTATTGATACAGCACTTTTTGGCTTAGCATAGCAGAATTGTTAAGTATATAAGATGTTAGCACTGCTAAAAGACACATATTAAACAATTTTGAGCACCATTGATGTCAGTTACAAAGTTGAGCTACTGTATGTCTTTTTGCTGAGGCATTTTGCCTTAAAAAAGCCATACTATTGTATAAAAAATAAACTGGATATTCTGGTTTATAGCTAATAATGATAATCCTGGCTCCCAAAATGATGTTATGATTTTGTGTATTCTTTGTGAGTTTCTTTACTCTACTATGGCTTTTAGTTGCCTGGACGGATTTAGATGAGTAGGATATTTTAGTACCATTATGACTCTTAGTAACATGCTAGGCTTCATGGAAAAAAGCAATATGGTTGGTGTCAGATGTAAATAAAACAAACCTACTCGATTGTTTTTTTCTTTTGTTTGGTCAATATTGGATTTAAGGGTATCAAAGTAAAGGTCTCATTGAAGCAATTTCAGTTTACAAGGGCAGTCTTTTTTATAATTTACTGATTAAATTCTTCTTTACTTACTTGCGGTGTTTCTGGTTCTGATGGTGAATAAGTTGATTGCGAAATGTTACTTGAAGTAGACATCATCAATTGCAATAATATTGCATATTTGTTAATGGGATAAATAAGCTTTTAGAATTGGTCTTGGTCTTTGGATCAATTACTCTGTGGGATAAATCAAGGAATGAGCCTACAGTACGATCAACGTACATAACTTGACCGGATTGAAAAGTTATGTTTTTATCACAGATTACTATAGAGTAGCAAGCTAAATAGTTTTTATCACTTTCGCGCATGTCATAGAGATGCGACCCTAAAATTACTTACGAAAACGTTTAATTCAACAATATAAAAACACTATTTAAATGAGTTCATAAAAGTTTAAAATTAGAACAGTTACAGTAAACACTAAAGAAACTTTGAAAAACAATTTCTTCACGAAAATAATTACAAAAAACATGCATTAGTAATACTAATTATGACAATGTAATGCATAATCGCATCTCTAATTCTCTTGGTTCAGTTACCGCCCTCGCCCCCCGCTTCTTGTCACCATTTACTTCCAAAAAATGCATCTGCGCAACCACTTGTCGCCTACTTCAGTCCGGGCTAGTTACGTTGATCCTACTGTATAACTGTACCACAGATAATATAATACTATACTGTACTTATCGTGCCTCAAAAAATCGTTTACAATGTTATTTATTTTCCGGCAAGTGACAGATAGGCAGGAATGAATATAAATGCTCTTTGACACAGGAATGACAGCGAGAAAAACAATCCCAGATTAACCATGGATAATAGAGACCCAGGACGACAAGGACAATCCAATTCACAGCAAAAATATGTTACGCAATACGATCGTGGCATTTTTAAAAAGATCGCGGAAAGTCATGACGCACAGGTGAAATAAACGTAAATCGCGACGACTCGTCAAAACGCGGCAGTCGCTACGTCTGTGTGGTAGCAACTGAGAGCGTCGCGGAAACCGCTAGTGTTTGATCTGAGATCGTAGTAGTGACTATTTTTTCTGTGGTCATTCACAGTTGTCATGGTTGTCATCACAAAACATTGTCATTAGTGTCATGTCACAATGTCACATCTTTGTTGTCATTACTGTTGTGAATAAAATTATAACAAATTCTATTAGTTTTGAAAAAGAATAAAAATAATTTCAGTTTTACTTAATGGACTTCTAATTCTAATTATACAAATTAATCGAGGTTTGATATCTGCAAATTGTAAATATAAATAATTACATTATTAATACTTCCACAATGCCTAGAAAAAAATGTGTTTTTAAAAAGGTTGATTTAGACTATGATGAAGAAGATTTTTTTACATCACGGTGTTTTCAAATCAGTTCCGATGTTGAATTCAAAGAAATTCCCTCCAATGGTGAAGAGTATCTATTAAAAGTTATAAAAGAACGGGCAAATTATGCTCAGGTTTCACAATGTGATTACAAAAAGTTGTCAAAAAGGCTCAACAAAAATGGTACTCCGTATTATGAAGAAGTGAGTAATATTACTGTATAAAACTCAAAACAACATATAGAAATAACAACCTAATTAGAGGTCTTTGCTTGACACCATCAAGGTTAAAATATGATTTCGGTTTTTGGTCTTAAACTTAAAGGTTGATCTTGTCACAGCAAAACATGAAAGGACTCAAATGCTTTTGAGGGAGGAGAGGGGGAACCATAAACCCCTTAGCCTCCCCATCCTGGATCCACCACTGCCATGCATAGCAGTCCTATGTTTAGACAATCATGAATGACATTCCATTTATAATCATTGTTCACATTTCAGATAAAAAATCCAGCCGCCCCAGATGTTATTAAACCAACAATAGAATGGCAAAATCTACAAGTAGCGGACTTCTCTGATGTACGCATGTATATACAACGAATGCTTGTAAAAGATTTATTACCTGCTGCTATAAAAGACCTAGAAATAAGTAAACATAGAGTCCGGGATTGGGCACCGTTATTTGATGAAGAACCAACTATGACCCATGTAGTTGGATTGTCCCAATCTATATTAGATAATGGTTTAGATTTATTGATTGAGAGACTAAGTTTGGTGGAACCCGGACAAAGTATAGACCGTAAAACAGGTGAGAATTGTTTAGAATTCTAAATAAGAATGATTTAGAATTGTTTAGACACTACCTGTCCATCCATCGCATAATTTTAATGACACTGTTACGTTACAGAACTACATACTACACATTTGGGAGTTCAAACAGACCCCTGTTTGAATTCTCAAGTGATTGAACAAACAAGGTGTGTCTACATTTAAAGTTAGATTTTAAAAAATTGAAACTATGCTTTGTTTTCTTCCATGTCTGTTTGTTGACACAAAACTCGGTGAATAAATTTTGATCAATTTATTTTTTAATATTATAGTTTTAATTACTACAATCCCTACTAAAAATACTGTTTCATCAAAATTGGTTAAGTGTAATGGTACATACAGCTTTAACGCCATTTACAACCCACTACTAGAAACATCAAGTACGCTGGCTAGCTTCAGTATAAGTTGGTTATTTATATGAATACCTTGTTGTCTAAGCTACTTTTTATATTGAAATATGTGCTACTGTGAACACTATCTGTTCGACTATTTCAGGGCAATGGATATACACACTCTTAGCAGTTACAAGATATCCACATTTACAAGACACTACTACTAAATTAAGAACTCTAGCAAGAAAATGTTTAGAAATGAGGTGATTTGGTTTAATTTTAATGTTTTGGCATAGACTAGTACAAAAAATTCAAAATACTAAGAATAATAGGTAAGAAAACTACTTGTTCAAAACTTGTGAGTTTGATTCTCACACAGGACCAATTGCACCATCACCACTGTGATCCACAAATTAATGTAATGTTAGTTTGTAAAGTCCTTTCAACATAGGATTTGTTCGCAAAAAGTATAAAAAGTTATATATAATTTTAAAAACTAGTTAAATACCATGCGAAAATTCACATCTACTGTAAATATGATCACTGTGGGAGACGAATTCAATCCTCCACAATATTTGTAAAAAGTGTTGATAAAACGTCCAAACATATGTGGCATGTCCATTCAAAATATGTAGTCATAAAAAACTGTACTGTGAAACTGTTCCCTTAAAAGCATGCTCTCGACATGTCTAAGGTTTTTCGTTGGTCAATCTCTAACTTTTTTAACATTCCAATTCTTCACCTTTCATCTGTTTTATAAATTATTAGCGGACACCTCGCGGTTTCACCCATGTAGTTCCCGTTCCCGTGGGAATACAGGGATAAAAAATAGCCTATGTCACCCGTAAAAGAATTTTTAAAATACGTCCAGTAGTTCCGGAGCCTATTGAATATAAACAATCAAATCTTTCCTCTTTATAATATTAGTATAAACTAGCTGACATGCGCTACTTCGTTTGCGTAAATTTTCCCTATGTTTGCAACATTTTTCATGGGTGCTCCGCTCGTTTTGGTCGTAGCGTGATGTTATAGCCTATAGTCTTTCTCAATAAATGGACTATCCAACAGTAAAATATTTTTCAATTCGGACCAGTAGTTCCTGAGATTATCACGTTCAAACAAAAAGTCTTCAACTTTATAATATTAGTATAGTTTTGTGCTTGTGCAATTGGGTATTTGACTACTATCAAAATAAAATATTTTATACTAGGTGTCCCGTGCAAATTCATCTGTGTAAATTTTCCCCGTTTTTGCAACATTTCTCATTGCTGCTCCGCTCCTATTAGTCGTAGTGTGATTTTATATAGCCTATAGCCTTCAACAGTAAAATAATTTTTCAATTCGGATTAGTAGTTCCTGAGATTACCGCGCTCAAACAAACAAACAAACTCTTCAGCTTTATAATACCTATTGTATTTTATATTAACCATGCAATAAAAATTCATAGTGTTCTGAAATATGTTCATCTATAATTTTAACTTATTTATTAATTTTTAATCATAATAAGAAATATTAAAAGTAGTGTTTTGACACTTTTGATGAGCAAGTAGTTTTCTTAAAAAAAAATATAATTATAAAAGTAAAAAAACCCACCACCAAAAATGGAAACAAGATCCCCTACATAATTATATATTTTTATGCAGTCAGAGGCACTTTACTAAGTTCATAAGATTCATTAATGCCAGTCAGTTCAGTCGGAGGCATTAATGAATCAAAAGATGGAAATCTATTTTGTGCAGATGGGTTTTTTATTTTTATCATTTATTTTTTATTTAATACTTTTTAGTGGGTGTAAGATGAGGCCGATGTAACAACTAACTTATCACAGCTATTGTCAAGTAGGTATTGAAAATTAAAAAAAGAATGGTTGCTAACTAACATAATATATTACAGTCATAATCAAGTTATACCTTTTTGAAATGCTTAATATAAGCCCTTTAATTTGATACCCATATTGCAGTATTCAAAACAACTTTTTTTTCACTATTTTGACATCTCAAAGCAATGTTTGTTTTTTTCAAACGAATCTAACGACGTCTTAATTGTATAAATCCGTTCAGTGGATTGTGTGTGAGATATCAGGTAATAAAGAATATTAAATACATACATACAAGATACGCGCGAAAAACATAACCCTTCCTTAAAGTCGGGTAAAAAGGTGCTGACTTGACTTCAGTCAAATACTCTTTTGCAATTTTTGGGCTAAACCTGGGCCTTTTCCTAGTTTTTATAATGTCTGTGTTGTACAGTGTTTAAGTTAAGAGATTTTAGCATTTAATAACGTTTTGCAGGTCCAGAATAAATCCCGAAGAAGACGACGCAAGAGAACTGGCGGCGCCTATGAACTTATTCATATCTTTAGTAGCAAGATATTTTGGACAAAAAGACTTGGCAGACTAATTTGTTTGTTGTGATTAGTGCCTGACTATAATTATAATCTATTTTTTGAAATACGATCAACGGGCGGGTAAATGACTGGGTACCTATAGTTCAAATTTGGAACAATGAGAAACGAGGAGTTACTATCCTTCTTAGGTGCTATGAAAGGTATGACTCGTGTAATTGTATTTTATAAGATCATTAGAGTTCTCAATGAGATCCATTTAAAAAATATCGGCCAAATGCGAGTCGGATTCGTGCACGAAGGGTTCAGGGTGTGCGCAGTGTGGCCACTGTACGTTCGCCGCACTGCCACCGCCAAGTCAGGTAATTGTAAAGAATTTGAATCTTATGGGCTAGTAAATAAACTTAAATTTGCTTTTGAATGAAAGCAAGTACGCGACCAGCACACGGTAACCTCGTGGCGGCTGCAAGATTTTATTCGCATCGTCCTACGAGGCCTAATAGTTAACTCGCAATCGTGGGGTCGCGGGTTCGAATCCTGCTCACTATACTACCGACGGACGTGAACCTACTACTAACACAAGCAATTTAGCTTGCTAGTAATGTGGGATTCTTAATCCCGCATTCTTTATAATTAAAAAAAAAAAGATAGTTTAGTAATGAGTTTTTAGAATTTAATTTAATATTGCATATTATAAAACCAAGTCTCCTGCCCGCCGTCGTTGATCTGTCCAAACACCATAAACTTATAAACAGACCAACATTGTTTTATAAAGACCATTTTTCGGACTTTGCATTTTTATTGTAAATTCCTAATTACCTTAGTACCTAGATGACCGAGCTTCACTCGATTTTTTTTTTAAACGATTTTTCCTAGAAATGAAAACTAGCTAGATCGATTTAATGCCCCCGAAACACCCTGCATACTAAATTTCATGAAAATCACTGGAGCCGTTGCCGAGATTCAGACTATATATATATGTGTAAATATTAATAAATTGAAATGTTTGCTTACATGTCTGTTTGTTGACACAAAACTCGGTGAATAAATTTTGATCAATTTATTTTTTAATATTATAGTTTTAATTACTACAATCCCTACTAAAAATACTGTTTCATCAAAATTGGTTAAGTATAATGGTACAGGAATATATTTATACCTTATTGAAAATCGCCTATTTTGTCTCGAAGTTCATGAATCCCTATTTCCTTGGTCGCGACATAACTAAAGAACGACTACCGATTTGAATATTTTTTTTTTTAAGTTTTCCCTGTAGAAGGTTCTTCGTAAAAAAAAAGTAAATGACGAAAAAAAATAACGGGGCAGTACGAAATTCGCCGGGACAGCTAGTACCAAATAAATTGCACATCCCAATTCCATGGAATCTACTAGATGTTTATTTTTAAATTAATCACTATTCCCCAATCTTATTTTGGTATTCAATACATAAAGTCTTACTATCATTTTTTTTAAATAATGCGTGTGCACGTTGCTAAAATGTATAAGGAAAAAATACAAAACCAATCAAATTCGTTAATTCGATAGGCTACCTCTAGTAATAAATTGACAATCATATAATTTTAACCCGCCCTTCACCCGTCTACGTGATGTGTAGGTACAATAAGTATTTTCAAAGCAATTGTAGAGCTTATTAGTTATTATGTACCTAAGTATTTTATATTTTCTGTAATAAACTTGGAGAATGCATGAAATCTTTTTGTTTAAGTCATCTTCAAGTTAAGATAACCTCCTTTGGGTTCGATTCAATGTACTTACTGTGAATTGGTAGGTTATTAATACTGTAATCTCAGATGAGTCAGATGTATAATTTATAAATTAGTTTAATAACAGAATATTGGGTATTTTGTGGTTAAATCCTTCACTCATGCATAGTGCCTACATCCTCGAGAGCTCTTCAGCTCTGACTACCTCAGAAGAGGTTTGTCCCCCAAATCTACATTTAGTGGTCAAACCTCTTCCGAGGTAGTCAGGTCAGTACATTTGGCTGGTGCTGAATAGCCGGGTCCACACCGGACGCTCCATTTTGAATTGGTGATTTCGCGATCCAGGATCATGGAGCGTGGATCGTACTAGGCCGATCCAGTTGGTTGAAACTTGCAATTCTAAAATGCGTTCCAGGCGATCCGTCATTGTCAGCTCAGTTGAACTTTCGTAACATTCATACAGCCGGATCGCGCGATTCACTCACAATCGTCCACACCACACTGAGGCTAGGCACCTTTGAAAACAAAAAACCGACAACGATCGGATCGCTTGCCTCGCGCGATCCATTCGTTGACATTAATTACAGGGTAGTACAATGACTCGCTGCTTTGGATGCGTTAGATGGTTCGATTTCGGCCCCGGTTTGGCATACCAAATTTTCCTATCTTTAAAAAATGCAATTAGGTATCTATACTAATATTATAAAGCGGAAGAGTTTGTTTGTTTGTTTGTTTAAACGCGCTAATCTCAGGAACTACTGGTCCGATTTGAAAAAAACTTTTTTTGTTGGATATCCCATTTATCGAGGAAGGCTATAGGCTATATAACATTGCGCTACGACTAATAGGAGCGGAGCAGCGACGAGAAATGTTGCAAAAACGGGGAAAATGTACGCATACGACGTTGCGCGGGACAGCTAGTGTATTAATAAAGTAATTCGCAAGAAATGACTACAAAAAATACTATTGTATGTATACACATAC
This sequence comes from Herminia tarsipennalis, assembly GCA_945859575.2. Taxonomy (NCBI): domain Eukaryota; kingdom Metazoa; phylum Arthropoda; class Insecta; order Lepidoptera; family Erebidae; genus Herminia; species Herminia tarsipennalis. The sequence goes on along the minus strand of OX243836.2, from coordinate 10,952,633 downwards.
ACGTTGGAAATAGAGTTTTGAGTAATTGTTGTAAAGTTTATTTTTGCATGTGCACTTCTTTTGTCATTAAGAATGCTTGAACGCGCTTCGTATGAAATATTATGAGGAGCCGACTGGCTCCGAGCGCATCCGCTATCAGATCTCTTCCATCTGGTCTATGTGAAATAGTTGGCGGCTCCGCACTGGCATTCCAAGCGTATACGATCCGGTCTGTGTGATAAGAAAAAAGCGGGCCGATCTGTATGAACGGACCCTAAAAGTTGGAACTGACCCAGAGCAGGCAGATTACTCAATTTGAGCGATTTTTCATCACATCTAGGTACCTACATAATATAATATACCAGGGGAAATCACCGAATTATGGCACTTTAAGAGTGAACAGGAAAAGAATACTACTTATTTAACTTTTTAATGCATACCGAACTTGAAAAATCAATGGTTTCCTTGTTTTTTAAAACTAAAATCTAAAGTGATAATAACTGGACGAGTGCCAACGATTTATTGGTTTGCTCTATTACCCGACAGGCCGACATGGCTATCCGGTTTTGAGATTAGACGAGGACAAGGACTTCCAGAACTTTGTTCAGGGGGGGGGGGGGGACAACATTTAATAATGAAAACGATAAAAATAAATGATAACGATTAACAATGTTTAATCGATTAAAAATACCTACTAACAAAATTATAATTCAACAATATAAAAATATTATATTATAACAGTTTTAGTAAATACTAAAGAAAATTTGATAAAACAATTTCTTTACGAAAAGAATCACAAAAAACATGAGTTAGTAATACTAATTATGACAATGTAATGCGTAATCGCATCTCTTAATTCCCTTGATAGCCGCGCCCCGCTTCCTGCCACCATTTTCTACTAAAAATGCATCTGCGCAACCACTTTCCGCCAACTTCAATCAGGTCAAGTTACGTTGATTCTACTGTACCTATAATATACTTAAATAATCTATATCAAGCAGGGGCGTACAAATGATTGACACTGAAGAGTCACTAGCACTTGGCCCCCAACATATTTTGATACGGGCAAGCTACGCCCCTGATATCAAGATGTTTTTCAAAGAGCAGAATTTACCTATAGATAATAGCCGCATTATTAGAGTTGTTTGATAAAAAAAATGACAGTGAGGAGTAGGTATCAATAAGATAAGTGAGGGCATTAGGGGAAGTAATAATAGATAGAGGGGTAGATAACATTTCCTAATAACATAATAGATAATTATCTTGTAACGATGCGCGATTGCGATCGTGTGCAAATTCTTTTATCTGTGGTGTGCAAAACGGTAAAGATATCTGGTAGGCTTTTTATGTATCTCTCCATTAATACTTTAACCCTTTACCAGGCCTCGGACAAATCGTGCAGAAATAATGTTTTTTTTGTAGATTTAGATGAGTTATAACGTTTGATGTGAGATTTTATCAATTATATTTAGAAAATTTGCTAAATACCTGAAAAAAACATGTGGGAAAACATATTCCCATTGCCTGTCTAGACGACGGCTTTTATATCTATATATAAAATAAAAAACGATTGTCATTTTGATAGCAAATTATATTATATATTTATATTAAATGGTTTTGGGACATAATCTAAATATGGGTCTTCATCTTCTTCCTCCGACGAAAACATTTCGCTTAGTATGCTTTCTAGCTGTTGATCGTTTATTACCTGAATAACAAAAAATAAGAATAGAATAACTAAAATAGACTGACAAATAATGACAAACAAAGTTTACCACTACCCACATTTTATATGATAAATGACCGTCAGTAAATCCTAAATAAAACCCGCGGCAAAAACTTAGTATAAAGTAAAGTTTTCAATTCACCGGGCAATGGGCATAATAACTCCCACAAAAATTAGGCATTCACGGGCTTAGGTTATATGGTTTCCCACATATTTTATTTCGTTATATTATAATATTTTAAAAGTTTTTACCTATAAATTATGCACAAATCACTTGCAAAACTCAAATTCTACAACATATCAAAAAATTGTACGACTTACCTTTCGCCGTTTCGCCATAATGTTTAAAAATACGGTGCACTTGTCACAAATATGTTCGTTCAGAGGCTGACCACAGATGAAATGGCTGAAAAAGTGACATTTACGTTTCGTTCCACTTTTTTTTCGTGTTACCATTGGTAATATTTCTATGTAGGCGTTTTTGACAGATTGTGGGTAAAATTTTTACCATAACCTGTTAAAAAAAATTAAAAAATCTACGTGGGAAATGCCCAATCCATAGCCTGGTTAAGGGTTAATCTACTTATATCTACCTACTGACCTTCGTCTGACGTGCGTTTGCTTTTTCGGTTTAGTAGTGGTTGGGTTCGTGAACAAATACGGTCAGTAACCCATTTGCCTGCATTTTCGATAAAAAATAATAATACCGAAAGCGGTCATCTATATTAATATTATAAAGCTGAAGAGTTTGTTTATATGTTTGAACGTGATAATCTCAGAAACTACTGGCTCAAATTGAAAAAAAAAAATACAGTTTGTTGTATAGCCCACTTATCGAGGAAGGCCATAGCCTATATAACATCACGCTACGTCCCATAAAAGCGGAACAGCGATGAAAAATGTTGCGAAAACGGGGAAAATTGACGCGGACGAAGTTGCGCGGGTCAGCTAGTCTTTTATATTATGATGACCGCGTTCGTTCAAGCATGGGACGAAGTTCAAGTGTAGAACCAACTCCAATATTCAATATTCAAATATAAAAAAGTGCCTTGGAGTGTGCCTGTCCCGGAATTACCTACTCAGTGCTTTGGATGCTTTGGTGCTGCGTGACTCATCGTCGTTGCGTATTAGGTACGCTTCGGCATGTCAGTGATATTGCTGGATTACCATACGTGGAATCATCTCTACCTAAGTCAAATTTAAGAATGGGGGCGGAAGACAAGGAATTGAGGACTCTGTGACGCGGTGGGAGTGCGTCCGACTGCTACGCAAGAGGTCGTGGGTTCGATTCCCACACGGGACACCACTTTGTGATTCACAAATTGTTGTTCCGAGTCTGGGTGTACTTTGTGTCCGTGACTGGTATGTTTGTAAGGTCCCCCGTGACACAGGGCTTGTACTCTACAGCGGGAGTCGTATTTACTAAAAAAAAATGGATAACATTTCTCCTAGTAAATTTTGTTTTGATGATAGAACCCCAGTAAAAAGACACGAAATATTCTCCTTTCCGTGAAATTGTATCTATTCATAAAGTTCGTAAAATCTTCACAAGTGGTATCAGCGATCAATCACATTATCTAAACACGAGGCACGTATTGCTTTATATTAGGCGTTATCTCAACAGAATATTATCTCGTAATAGTCGTAATATCTATTTGGACAGATATTAAACTCCCATTAATTATTATAATAGATGGGTTATCGTCATCATAATTCAGACAACCTCAACTATTTGTGTAGGTTTTCTTTTACAAGCATTTCTGTACCTACGTATACCCGAACTAATTTTACTTTTTTCCAACATTTCTCATTGCTGCTCTGCTCCTATTAGTCCTAGCGTGATGTTATATAGCCTATAGCCTTCCTCGATAAATGAGCTATCCAACAGTCAAATAATTTTTCAACTTGGATCAGCAGTTCCTGAGATTACCGCGTTCAAACAAACAAACTCTTCAGCATTATAATATTAGTATAGATGAAAAGGCACTAATAAATATACCGTGTTTGGTAGGCATTAGGTATACTAATCCGAGAGCTGATGGTAATTTTTGGGTGTCACGTATTAGAAAACTTGTCTAATACCTACTTCGCCTATAATACCCAAACAGCAGTGGCGGTGGGTCCTTAGAACACCGTTACTTTCGGTTTCCCTTTGGATTGTAGTTACTTAGTATTATTGTACTAAGAACCATATCCAGCAAGATATATTTTTGTATCGGGTTACCTCAGAAAAAAATTAACCCTTCGCTACTGCCAAACAGAGAACCGTAGACCTGGCTGGGGGATAGCGGGGCTAAATAAACTTTAATATTTTAATGTCCAACCCAAATTATCAAATATTTTTAAACATTTATTCTTAATTATAATTAATATCATATTACAATTTCACCGTGCCTCAAATATATTTTTTTCAACTGTTTTGCGAAATAATTTTACAGGCGCCTGGCTAAGTTTAAGACCTTTAAATATTATTAAATTTAAAGACGCAAAAAAATCAAAACGCCTCAAGCATATTTTCTTTGTAAGAAATTGCTTTCTTTAAAAAATATAAGGGTTTATCGATATAGCCCCGTTATCCTCCAACCGACTGTGGGTCTGCGCTTGGGTATTATAAGGGAGGTATTAGGCAAGCTTTCAGCGTGCCTCAAATACCTACCCAAAAAATACCATCCGCTCTCATACTATCTCCACAGCTATGTCTCACGGAGAGAAAGTACCTAACTTGGTACATATTGTAGAGAGAAAAATGTAGGTACTGAAAGAACACTTCGTTTTAAGTTTAAAAATAAATCAAACTGCATTATAAGATTTTTAAATAATGTAATCGTGTGCCTGAACCAAAGAGCATGTAAAATAGCCTGAAGTATGAATTGAGCTTGCCAAATGTAAAACAAACACCTAACATTCTGTATTTTACGATATAGCAAGACCATATTTTTTGCATACTTGGAAAATGCTAAAATACACATACACATATTAAACATTTACCTACACTACAATAAGTAAGTAATATTTTAAAATATTGGGTACTTACAAATTCTCACTCTTTTACAAATTCTTAGATCGGCGTTTAACGGAACTGATAGCTAGTTTAAACACATACTTATTAATATGTATGTATTTTCCGGGCTTATCAATTTACGTTATTATCTCTTTTATAAACCTACTTAAGTTTTAACTTTTATAGGTATTCTCTATACCTACCGCAGGTACCTATTACGCAGAAAACTTTATTTAACACTCTAAACGTACAAGTAGTTTAGCAGCTGGGAGAGACGTAGATAAGAGTCACGTGAAACGCGTGTCTAAAATAGAATCAATTCTAATAATATAACTGCGAAAGTAACTTTGCCGGTCTAGTCCCTCTCTTTGTATGTTTATTACGGTTTCACTGTTAAACTGCTGCTACGTAGCCTAATTTATTATCTTGTTTCACACCTAGGTATCTAAAGCGTATAATATCGTCACTACCCAACCGCACCTCCTTACCTATCTACCTAGTGAGGATTGACTTATTGCCGCGGCTTCGTCACATGAAATTGACTCATACCCTTGGAGTTCGTGTTTTTTCTAAAATTAAGTATCACAAATTAATCCTCTGCAATATTTCAGCTTTCAATATCCAAGGGTTTGGGCTGTGGGCCGTTGATTGATGCGTGAATTAATGAGTCAGTTTTCAGAGTTTATTTAAAATGATGTAGACTACAAGTAGATACGTAAGTTGTTAAGGCGCCATTAATTTATTACGTAAGAAGATTTAGGGGGTGGGATTTTAGGGGGTGTATTTATTCTTACAGGGAGGTGGTAGGAGGTCATGACAGTTCTTCGCAAGAACACAAAAATGGTCTAAGTTAAGATCGTTCGAAAAAGAATCCGCACGTACGAGTAAAATAAAACCAAACCGATTATGTATTACCAAAAACGTTCCTAAATATTGTTTCTTTGAAAGATTAAATAAGCCTATAGTATATTAATTTTTCGTTACGAAATAAATACCTACTTATTAAACTGGGGAGGAAGGTCTAGTCCGGCTATAAGTTCTGTTACAAATGAAAATGCATTTTTTTAATGAAGTAATGTAATATTACTAAAACTTAAATGTACATTTTTATTAAAGTCTCAGCAAAAAATAAAAGCAATATTCTATTCAAAATGGCCACCTTTGGATTTTATACAGTCCTTGAATCTGATTGGCCACGAATCTATGGATTTACGCACAGTTTCTATGGGAAATTTCGACACTGCTTGCTCCAGAGATTTTTAAGCGACTCAATGTCGCCGTGTCGTTTAGAGCAAGCCATGACTTCTAAAACTGACCATAATTTGTAGTCTAAAGGGTTGAGGTCTGGGCTAGATGAGGGCCAGTCTTTAGCTCTTATAAAGTCTGGAACGTTGGTTTCAAGCCAGGCTTGGGTAGTTCGTGCCTTGTGACCAGGTGCAGAGTCCTACTGGAAAGTCCACGGTACATTTTTAAAAAGTGTATTGATGAGAGGTTTCACAACACGATTCAAGACTGTCTCTTGATACACTTTGGCTGTAGTTTTCATTCCTTTTTCACAAAAATGTAGCTTTGTAACGCCTTGATAAGACACGCCCCACCAAACCATCGCTGACGCAGGATGATGACCACGCTGTACCTTTCCGACCACTTGAGCTCTTTAGAACTGTGAGCGTACACTTTATCATTTTACTTATTGTGGTGCTCTTCAATTGTGAATTTATTTTCATCGGTAAAACGGATATTTCTGTGCCCTTCACCTGCGTATCGCGACAGAAGGCGTTTTGTTCGATCCACTTACTTTGATTGTAAAGATTGTTTAGGGCATATCCTGTATATCGACGATAAGCACCGACCTTCAGGTTTTGTTTTATAATACGCGGCAATAATATCTTCATTTCTCGCGATAAGATTTGTTGCTGCCTAATGGGATTTCGACGAATTCAGCTTTAACAGCATTAACAGCACGCAGGTGCCCCGACCTTTTATGGTCTTCGGAAGTGTTGTTGCATCTCTTGATAGTACGTTATACGAACATATACCTATACCAAGCTTTTTAAGTGTCTGGAATATAATCGACAACTCCATACCCACTTTGTGCAAGGCGATCACCCTAATCTTATTTTCTTTAACACCCCAATCCATATTGTAATTTGATAATAACACGAAAAAATATGTGAAATGGCGCGAAATCGAAAGAACTTTTAAAAAAAATAAACGTGTTCTAATCAAAGTAGTTAATTAAAAAGTTGAAAAAAAGAAAAGTTTTTGGAATGGAACAGTATTTATGGCTGGACTAGTTAGAGGAAGGAGGGGATCAAAAACTGGGCAATCGTCTTACGTAAAGAATGAATAACGCCAAGTTGAAAAACCAAATGCGTAGACGCTATTATTATAATTATTTAAAGGAGTAGGTACCTACCTTACGTAATAATTCTACAAACAGGAAGATTAGTTAAGTTAGTCCCTATAGCTATTGTCTTTAAAATCCTTTTCTGGTTTTCCTTATACACCTAAGTACTATTTAATTGTTTCATTGTATGAATTTGCAAGGTAGGTACTATTTTGAAAATTTTCCACGCATACATAATCTAGTCGCAGTCGCACTGATTTTTAGTAGTTCGTGAAATTTTTTTTACGAAAAAATATTACCGACTTCTCATCTATAAACTATGTCGTGGTCGGATCGTAGAATTAAATATTTCATCATGAATAAGATTGTGACGACAATAAATTGTCGTCACAATCTTATATACAAGGTTATTTTTGGTATAGTGCACCCCAACAAGATAATTACCTACTTCAAGAAATCACATAGAAAAAAGAAAATTTGAATATTGAAAACTTGCAGAGTATGAGCCTTTTAAGTTGTCTTGTGTTCTTCGTGGTATCGTGCTCATTGCGCCCAGTAGTATATAATCTCTGGTTATTGTTGAAACATTACATTGTGAATAGGATTGGGACAGTTAGAATGATTAATGAGTAAATTGATTGATTGATGATTAATGATTGATTAAATATGTAATTAATAAGTAGGTAACATGGTCCTATCACTACCCCGATGGTTTGCGTTACTGATTCTGAACAAACTACTTTCAGGTTTGCACTATACCAAGAATAACGTTGTATACTTATTGCTTAGCAAAATATTATTATAGAAACGGAATCGCAAATCTTGAAACATTTATTATAGGGTAGTTATGTCTACAAAACTACCCTATAATAAATGTTTACCAGATAAACTCTAGTTTATCTGTGGTCTTCATAAATCAGTTGTAGGTATATAGGTAGGTAGGTACATTTTTTTTTTAAGAATTCCCTCGACTTCCCCAGAATCTAATCATCAGCTTCTCACCAGCCTGACCTCATGACAATGGGACCAACTTTACCCAAAGTAGTTTGGTATACCCGGTCCGACGATGTTTTTCGTCGCTGCACAAATATTGAAATTCTCTTGTGACAATCGTCAAAATATTGCGGGCTGTGACAATCCTAGCACGGGACACTACTTTGTGAAACTCACAAATTGTAGTTCCAAACTTCCAAGGATGTATAATGTATCTACTGATCTATACATATCTAAAAAGGTTCTATAATGTAAACTTAGGTGTGCATAAAGTAAAGGTTTATTACTGGCATGAGTATCTACGGACGCATAATGTTATATGAGTCGTTCTTTAGTTGTCTCGTGACTTTTTATATACCTAGTCTAGCCATAAATATTGTTACGAAGAAAAAACATTTTTTTTTATTGCAAATAATATTTATTACTTTTACAGTGTGTTAGTTTAATACATAAATAAAAAACAATTCAAAATATAAAAAGCTTATTCGAAGTGGTCTCCATTGGCTGCAACACAGTCCTTTAAACGTTGAGGCCAGTTATCAATAGAAGCACGCACTCTTTCCATGGGAAAATTCTTCACTGCCAATCGTATGGATTGTTTTAGGGACTCCAAATTATCATGGCGTTTAGAGCAAGCCATACTCTCTAAAACTGACCATAAATCATAATCCAGCGGATTAAGATCGGGACTAAACGACGGCCAGTCTTCAGCTCTGATGAAGTCCGAAACGTTCACTTCCAACCAAGACTGCGTGGACCGAGCTTTATGACCCGGCGCTGAGTCTTGTTGGAAGGACCATACTTGGTTATTGAACATGGTGTTGTTAAGGGGTTTAACTACCTTCTCAAGAATGGTATCTTGATACACTTGTGCCGATGTTTTGATACCTTTTTCACAAAAATATGGCTCAGTCACTCCTTCATAGCTAACACCCCACCAAACCATCACTGAAGTCGGATAATGCCCACGTTGCACTCTGTCGACTAATTGGGAAGCTTCTTTAGAGCTTTGAGCATAAATACGGTCATTTTGTTTGTTAAAATGTTGCTCAACTGTAAAGATTTTCTCATCCGTAAACAAAATTTTTCTGTGACCTCCCTTTGCGTACCGCTTCAGTAGTTGCTTCGATTTTACCACCCTATTCTTTTTTAAATTATCAGTTAAAAAATGACCAGTGCGTCTCTTATAGGCTGCAAGTCCTAAGTCATCTTTTAAAATGCGTGACATGGTTCTGGGTGCTATCTTCATCTCCCGAGATAAAATCTTTTGCTTTCGGACAGGATTTCTTCGAATTCTTTACCTTACTGCTTTGACCACCATTTTCGTACGAACACTACGTGGACGGCCAGATCTTTTTCTGTCACAAACAGAGAAGTTCTCATTGTACCTATTAATAGCCCGGTACACAAACATTTGACTAATACCAAGCGTATGGAGAGTTTTAAAAATTACATTCGGCTCCATACCAACTTTGTGTAATGCAATCACAGCGATTCGGTTTTCTTTATCACCCCACTCCATTTTAATATAGCAAAATATTGTACAATGTATTGGCGCCAAAATTAGAAAATACAATGAACAATCGTATAAAAATGACAGATTCCAAATTCAAATGTAATATCTTTCTTATTTTTAATTGTAACAGTATTTATGGCCAGACTAGGTATATAGGTAGAAGTACCTATAGATTAATCCAATAAAACAACGTAATACTCGTCATAATATCGAGCTATCCATAAAACGTTTTAAAGGCTTAACTGTTCATTATACATAAGTAGGTATGTCATTAATAATAATACCTACGTTTAGTTTACCTGATCTAGATATGGTACATTACTTAGGTAGTCACTTTCGATTAGATTTTTTTTGCGAAAGATGGAAGCTAAAAGACTTTTAAATAGAGGCAATTCTGCCTCATTTTCTCTATTTCTTTTTGCCAATCGCTCCCACTTTAAAAATGTTCTCATTATTGAGGAATTCGTATTGTGGATCAGTGACCGCCAATTCGTTGGACCTTGACCGCCAATTACGGAAATAAGTAGGTTCATCTCATCTGTGTCATTACTGTCATACGATAGGTAACCTACCGTTATAGGTACGAGCAAAAAAGCTACAGGACACCACTTTGTGTGATCCACAAATTGTTGTTCCGAGCCTGGGTGTACTTTTTGTCCGTGACTTGTATGTGTACAAAGTCCCCCGTGACTTGAACCCTACTGCGGGAGTCGTCTTTAAAAAAAAAGCTATTGTACCATCTTGAAACTCCTCGTGAAAAATGATCCTGGGTACGCTCATGCCTACAGTAACAATATTTGTGTGCTTACTCCTTACCATCACATGAATGGATCTCCGTTTGCCTACGTGAGCAGTGAAGCGCTGTAAGCACTAACTTTTTTAGACTAACGACCGGTCTCAATAATCTAACCATCGATGGATTTGGCTACTAGAGGTATATATTTGACATATGTTTCATACAAAATATGTCAAAATTCTACCTCTAGTAGCCAAATCGATAGGTAGATTGTTGAGACCGGCCGTTAGTCAATTATTCTTTTCCATCCGCAGGCCGCAGCATAGCTCAGAGATTTTTGGTAGATCTAGCACCAACCAAAAGTTGTAATTTATATTTTTACATATTTGGTACCACAGGAAATATACTTACTACACTTGTTATATTACTTACGCCGACAAAGTGGTAAAATTGAATTTTGAGAAAATAAATTTTATAGGGCTCGGTAGTTACCTACCTTCCCTACGCATAAGTAAAGTGGGCATGTGATTTTAATTTTTTTTACCTATGGGCGGACTCGGAGCTTAGGTAAACGGCGGATCTAACATGCTTGCGATGGGACGGGGGACGGGGTGTGCATTTCATTTCGCCAACACCGGTGTGTGAGTCGCACGCACGACGGAAGGGGTAGCTGCCCCATTCTGGGGGAGGGGGGGGGGGGGAGGTAGAAAGAGGCATATGGGCAAAAATATTCGGTAAGTACACAAAACAACCGTCTGGGCACGTGCCCCCGTGTTCACGTCCCTGGATCCGCCTATGCAACTACCTATACCTATCCTTTACCTAGATAAGTATTGTAGAAACCTATTTAACATACATAAGTAAACATTCAAATACGACATAAATATTCTTGATAAGCGCACCGATTGATCCTTTCATTTAATTCCAGGAACTCGCCCAATCATGATTATGATTATTGAGTTTATTGAGTAGGCATGACTTGTGCTAAATTGATCTTAATGTTTCATAGACATTAATTGGCCCATTCAGTGAATGCTCTGTGACCCGGGACGGGACGGGCTGCTTATCACGAAAATGTTCATAAATAAAATATTGTGTTTATTTATTCCGTCATCATTTTTATGAGAACTTATTCGCATATTTATAAACTATAATTTATTATACTTATCTATTGCGTTATCAAACTTTTAGTTTAATAATACTTTTGCATTTTTTTCCAGATTTTTCGCTATCTTGGTCATAGGTTTCTCAATCATTAGGAATTTGTAAAGTAGGACATTAGGTTACCAATAGCTATGCTATGCATGCTATGGCTATGTTCAGAATTATTTTAAAGAGTTGGTCCTAAGTGGAGTGGGGTGATAAGGCAGTGATGAATATTAGTGGTGTTACTACTACGGCTTTACCTTACCTACGGGTCATTATGTCGTGACGACTTATGAGCCGTAGGTGGGGATTCAAAATCAAGGCGAAGATGGGATCGGCATCGGTGTGTGGGTCGTTAAATGCTTACTGCTTAAAAGAAGAGCCGTAGGTAAAGTAAGTCAGTGGTGACCGAGCAACGTTAGACGTTACCACTGTCGGATAAGTGACCGCAGGCGCCTTGTACAGGGGCAATTGCCCCTCTCGACTCGACGTCTAAATGACTTATTTTTAGGGAATTAGAGATATTTAACTCTGGACCCGTGTGTTTTAAAAGACAATTGCCCCCGCTGCTCCCCTTTCGGCGGTAATGCCTAGTGCAGATACCCGTGTTGAATCAAATGCACCCCGTCATGCAAGTGACTGGGCCAGTTGATTCAAATGTTGCCTCCGCTTCCTGTCCCCCCCTCCCCCCCAAACAAAGTTCTGGATCCGTGCCCCGTGACCGTTTAGGATACATGTCACAATATCTACACCCCTCCGTGCCTCGGACAACACTCTTTGCGATGGTGGTTTTTCCGTCCCGTGTCGGATTCCGACCATCTTACAGTCTGATGACACGGAATAGAGACTGTAGGTACCTATTTGTACACAAACACCTGTGCATTAGGTATAATATGAAGATATTATACCTAATGCACAGGTGATTATTACGTAGTTGGCTAGTTTCTGATTGGCCGCAGTAACTGAAATGGAGGAGACCATTATTACTGCTGAAAACCAATAGGTAAACTTTGTATTGAAACTACAGTTGGATCAACGTAACTAGGCCGGACTGAAGTAGGCGACAAGTTGTTGCGCAGATGCATTTTTTGGAAGTAAATGGTGACAGGAAGCGGGGGGCGGGGGCGTTAACTAAACCAAGAGAATTAGAGATGCGATTACACATTACATTGTCATTACTAACTCATGGTTTTTTGTGATTATTTTCGTAAAGAAATTGTTTTTTAAATTTCTTTAGTATTTACTGTAACTGTTCTAAATTTAAATTTTTATAAACTCATTTGGTGTACAATAAAGTATATATTATTATTATTATTATTTATATAGTGTTTTTATATTGTTGAATTAAAATGTTGTTAGTATTTTTAATCGATTAAACATAATTAATCGTTATCGTAAGTAATTTTAGGGTCGCATCTCTATGACATGCGCGAAAGTGATAAAAACTTATCTTCAATCCGGTCAAGTTACGTTGATCGTACTGTAGTAGCTATGACTTTGAACCAAAAAATGGAGAGTAGGTATGTGATTGCGACGGCACGATACATCGATAAGTTGAAAGTAAGTAGGTACTTATTATATTACACAATTGTTCACAATAATAAATAAGTAGGTAATAGGTAGGAAGTGTAATAACTCAATGAATAAGTGATATTGTTTTTGTCGTGGCTATTGTATAGTGATTTATTGCAGGTAGGTAGGTACTTACTGTTTTAGTAATGCGTACTTACCTACTTATGAAAAATAATAAGTGCTTAACTTAATATAAAGGTACCTATTCCTACATGACAGCATTGTAAAAATAATAGTTAAATTGTTTGGTATTATGTAGGTAAATAGGTAAATAAGTAGCAGGGATAATGGGAATATTCGCATCTGCATCCGCAATTGCGGAGCTTACGCATCGATCTGGACATTTGAAGCAAATTTTAAATGCGAAAAAATCTGCATCCGCGACATCCCTGGTAAGTAGGTTTAGTATCATGACAATCAATAAGACCTGATGCAAAAGGTGGAAGGTGGGCGGGGCATCGCTTGACTTTTAACAATAACACTGGTGTTAAACCATGTCGTAGTGGATTTGATCACAATCTAAAATCGCCAATTGATCTAATCCCCAAATCGTCTCCTTATGTAGATACGCTAATGGTCCTAGTAGTACCTAAGAGACGATCTCGCTATACAACGTTATTCTTGTTATAGTGCAAACCTGAAAGTAGTTTGCTAAGAATCAGAAACACAATCCAATGGGTAGTACCTATAATTAATATTTTTTATTAATTAATTCATTAATCAGTCTAACAGTACAAATCCTATTCACAACGCGATGTAAAACGTAATTATCACTTATTTTTCAATTGATTGCAAACTACGAGACGCAATGAGCACAATAGCGAGAAGAACATAATACAACTTGAACGGGTTTTCAATATTTTCATCTTCTTTTTTATATGATTTCTTAAAAATAAATATCTTATTGGGGTGTCTGAGCTTTGCACTATACCAAAAATAACCTTGTTTATTGTAGTATAGGTACTACCGCTGTAAATTTTTTCTACATCAACCATATAGTTGGCAGGAGGGGGGTCAGTAAACATTTGTTAGAGTCAAGTGTACCCCACACTTGAGTAACAAAAATTTACTGAGCTATAAGCTGCGGATGGAAGGACGGACATGGAGAAACTATAATCCGTTTTGCCATTTTGGTTACGGAACCCTAAAGATCAGTGTAACTTTATTTTTTATAACGCGGCACCGATCTGGAACGCCTGAGGCGCCCTCTAAGATATAATGTTAAAGGAATTTAACTGCTAATAGGTACCTACCTACCTCTCTTGATATTTTATTTTTCTACAAAAATAGAGGCGCCATGATTTAGTCACAGCGGGCGCGAAAAGCGGACGCCTCCTTTTTTTTTGCCATTCAAGAACGCTTTGCATCTATTTATGGCAATTTTTAAAGATGGTTCATGGTACTTATTGAAACCTTTACGAAAAAAAACTGGTTTGTTTGGGAGACTGTCTGCGTGAATGAATACAAATCTGCAATTCGTAATGACTCTGGAAAACAACTTGTACCTAGATTTGACTCCAAAAACAATGTGGCCCTTGAATGAATTATGGAAGTTGCAGGAAGACTTATAATTCCATCATTTCCTGTCACTTTAAGCTCTTAAGTCTTTCACGAATCACACTAGTCTCGCATAGACTATCTAACCTACAGGATGTATTTCTCAAGGCTCAGATCTTCTTATCGACATGTGTCATATAACTTCTTGATCACTCTCAAAAGGTCATCTGGCATTGCCCCATAGACAAATCGGTGGCAGCGGGGCGCCAAAATTTTCGCTCCAACGCAAACCTGGTCTCGGGCTGGCACTGCATGTAGGTAGTAAGAAAATATAAGATACCGGGAGGTCACCTGGTCAGTGGGTCACTTTTTTAGGGTTCCATCAGTTTTGTTAGAGTCACGTCAAGAGTACCCCCCCCCCCCCCAGCTAAATGGTTGATGTTAAGTATGTGAAAAAAATTACAGTAGTAGAGTAGTACATTAAAAGGAAAACTATCACAGCTAAGAAGGCTTTACCAGTTTACGAGTAACAGCTGATCAAATGAGAAGTAAAAAAAAATCGTACAAATTCCATTGAAAATTATTAATAAGTAGGTATAACGTTGTAAGTATGAAACAAAACAACAGAAAACCCACTTCATAAGTCGCATTATTCGGATGGTGGGGGCTACGGTGACTACGGAACCTTACATTGTGTGTGGCCCGACATGCACTTGCCTGGTTTTTGCAACATATTTCATTGCTGCTCCGCTCCTATTTGCCGTAGCGTGATGTTATATTCCTCGATAAATGTAAACCAACAGTAAAAGATTTTTTTAATTCAAACCAGTAGTTTATGAGATTATCGCGTTCGAACTTAAACTTTTCAGCCTTATAATATTAATATAGATTATATTTGTTATCTATAGCAATATGGCACCATTCATTTATTATGCAAGAAGATTTTGGCCAGTTTTTGACCCCCTCCCTACCTTATGTAAACAAAATAAAAATCGACTGATACTACGTAATAAATGAATGGCGCCTAATATTTGTGTTTATCATGAAGTGAAGAAGAATCCCTATTCTGTGGCTTTACATCGCCGTCAAGATTTATTTTAGAGGGGTATAAGTATAACACTTTTTCCTAGTCCTAGTGCGATCGCCAACCCGCTCGACAAGCGTGGCGATTATGGCAATTACCCCTAGGTAGGAGTAGGTTCTAATGGGGAGACCTGTGCTCAGCAGTGGGCCATCATATGGGTTAATAGGTAACACTTTTTTGGTGCAAGATTAACAAGGTTCCGAAAACTCGTGCATCCCCACGATGTAGTATGAGGTATCTAATATGATCTACATTCTATACTACACCGAAAAAAATCTAAAACTAACATAAAAAACTACGTGGGATAGTTATTATAGATATTTTTTTTAAATCATGTTTCACTAATAAACAAAATAAATGCCTTGCTATTTTTTCAGACTGACTCAAGAACTGGGTCTTACCATCCCTACTGGCGAACGTGGAGTGGTTGGAATGGAGTCATACTCTTCCTATCCCGAATAACAAGGTATTGGAAGACTTAAATAAAATAAAACCGATTGGTAGTGCTTTTTTATTTCATCATGAAATTCGGGTTTACAAATAAAACATTGTGATAAAATGGCTTTGAAAACATACCGTTCACAAAATATTTAATTATTACTACTACAAATAAATAAAACTATAATAAAAATATTGTGAAATGATTAAATAACAAAATAAAATCGGAATTATAGATTCGGAATACAAAATACTTATGAATGAGAACGATAAAAGTTAAAAAATAAACACTTTAAAAGTGTTTTACACTATGTATTATGAGGTAGTGGGACATTTACATATGAAAGTAATAAATACTGCAGACAAGAATAGTCCAATGACGACACAAATACGAAACAATAGTTCAAACGAATGCATTAATCTTCACCTTTACATTGATATGTTAAAAGTATACCATACAGTGAATAGAATTACCTTTACAAAACTGTATGTTTAAAGTCAATATATGTAGATATAGCTAACTGATAAGGGGCTGGTTCTGAAATAATTACGATACGATGGCACAGGCAGCAAGATATAGCCATAAATTTCGATCGTGTAACAGTATAACTTTGAGAGCACACAAGAATACTTTAGTATTTTAGTATACCTAAACAAGTACGCTCTAAGTTAATTGTTGTATTTTTTATATCAAGTAGTAGGTAGAGGGAGTATTGGAAATACATACCTAACCAATTATAATATTCAGAAGTATAGATATTTTGGAATTTGAGATCACCTGTGTAAATGGAGCATTACCTACTACAGAAGAACAAATGCATTACGTCGAATATTTACATAATATCTAAACTATATAATGTTTGCCTATATGCTACGAGATACATCATTATCACCAACGCGTATGTGCTAAATACTTGACAAATATTGATAATTATTTATGATTTATTGTCGTTTAACGATACATTGTAAAACAAAAGTAAAAATATTAAATATGATACAGATATAATGTCACAGCTCAAAAAGTACGTAGACTTATTTAAATTATGGATAGGAATTGGCTTTAGATAAGCAGGTACTTAATAATGAGATACAATATTCGTTGGATGACAAAGAAGTCATAATGGCTTGATGACTTATAAATACCGCCTATTTACTGACCTCTAAACTTACTAGTCTAGAAGCGGTGGTAGCCTAATGGCTAAGGCATCGGTCTCGCAATCGTGAGGTCGCGGGTTCGAATCCTACCCATTATACTACCGACGTGAACCCACTCCTAACACAAGCCATTGAGCTTAGCTGGAGGGGTTAACAGGATTGCTAGTTATGTGGGACATTCAAACATTGCCAGTTATCTTTTTTAAAAAAAAAAAAAACAAAACAAAACTAGTGGTACAGAGGTCAGTACGCCTATTGCTTTGCAAACTTGACATTATTGGAGGTGCGGATCAAAGGAGGGGCAGCCCCAATTGCCCCTACACCCCCAGACTCAACTGAATGACCTTTTTTTTGAGAAATTTGAGAATTTTGACACTGGACCGGTGTGTTTTGACAGGCAATTGCCCCCTCCCCCATTCGACGGTGGTGCCTAGTGTACCCGTGTTGAATAAAATGCAACCCCGCCACCGGTTGAGTCAAATGTTGCCTTCCCCCCTGAATGCATATAACCTAGGTACATATACAAGGTGTAAATTAATCCCTGTCCGACCTGAAAGCGGTGTATAGCTATTCTGTTAAAATACAAAATACGTATTAAAATATAATAATATATACGTTAAAATGATTGTTTTATTCAATATTAAAATTCATGATTTAAGTACCCAATTATGATAAATTTTCAATATTTTTTATCAACATTGTTTGTATACACATTATACAATATATACTTAACAACACATTAACGGATCGGACAGGGATTAAATATACATATTGTAGAAAGAATCATACTTTATAACAAGCGGTGCTTTTGCTTCCCAAGTGAACAAATGAATTTTGAATTTGCCTTGGCGGTTGAAATATAGACACGAGCTACATTATTGAGGTATTTTCATAACACGTGTCGGTCTAAATTAGGAAAGGATTGACTGTGAAATAAATAATAATAATAACTATAATTATTACAATGATATAGGTCAAACAATAGGACATGTCATTTGTTGAAAAAAAAGTGCCATCATAATTATCATCCTAAAATATTCGGGGGTCGCCCATTACATTTTTAATTCGAATCGCGCGGTTAAAATAATTATAATTAAGTAACTATTAATAAATTAGGTAGAGATTTATCGTCTTTAAGAAAATATAAATATGTAGTTATTTGTTACTCACTTATTTAGAGTAAAAAGGACTAAAAAGTTACTTTGAAAGCTTGTTCCAAATCTTTTATCAGGTCTTCAGTGTCTTCCAACCCAATTGAGAGTCTTATTAAGGAATCTGTAATACCCAGTTCAGCACGTTGCTCTGCCGGCACCGATGCATGAGTCATCAAAGACCTAAAGGATGAATATACACATTAATAATAATGACCACGGCCGTTGCAATACGGTCGAAACGTCGGGCAATAAACAAGGTATTTTACCTTAAATTATGCACGCGATTAAGACCCGTAATTAATAATAATACTTTTTTTTTTCACTAGGGGACAAGCCATGTGTCTCGGGGACTTTACAAACATACAAGTCGCGGACACAAAGTACACCCAGACTCGGGACAACAAATTGTGGATCACACAAAGTGGGTTCCGTGTGGGAATCGAACCCACGACCTCTTGCGTAGCAGTCGGACAAACTCCCACCGCGCCACAGAGGCAGTATTTACGTAACTGAAAATGTCAATAATAAATGAATTAATAATGAACACTTACGGCAATTCTGCTAAACTTTCATATCCTCCTAAACTTTCGGCTAAAATAAATATTTTCAATGAAACTAAAAATTTTCTGGATTCTTTTAATCCACCAACGTGCTTAAAACTGAAGACACCCGAATGTCCGGTTGTTTGTTTTTTAGCAATATCGTGCTGTGGATGATCTGGGAGTCCTATAATCGACAAAAATAACAATAATTAGTATAAAATGTATTAAAAAATAGTATAAATTTGGTTGTAAGTGAACGCCATAAAGCGGTTGGTAATAAATCTAGATATCTTACCGGGATGCATAACTTCAGTAACTTTGGGATGATTTTGTAACCATTCAGCAATAACTAAGGAAGACTTTTTATGTTGCTCCATACGCAGAGCCAATGTTTTCAAACTTCTGTTGACTAGATAACAATCCATAGGCGATGGCACAGCTCCCAAAGCTAAAATAAAAATCAATAATGATAAATAATGATAAGTCATAATTGTAGAAAAGTAGAAACTAAGGGGAAAATGAGAGACGAATAGTGATACGAGTGAGGCAACTCGTTTATCCGCCACTTAGATTTCTTGGAAAAATGTTCGTCAGAGCGTTGGTGATGGCCAAAGAGTCCATCACCAACGCCCTGATGAACATTTTCAGGTACCATAATGGCTTTGGGTATTTTATATAACAAAAAATAGTTTCCTTTCTATTCTGTAGGCGTGTTTTATATATACCCGTTAAAATGTTTTTTTTTATTGAATATGAAAATTCATTATTTAAGTATCGAAATGTGTAAATGTTCAACATTTTTTTATCAACATTGTTTGCATAAAGCCTCTTACAATATACACATAACGGGTCGGACAGGGATTAAATATACATACTGTAGAAAGAATCATACTTGCATATTTGCTACAAGCGTTGCTTTTGCTTCCCAAGTGAACAAATTGAAAACTGTAGGCATTTTATATATCAGGCTTCGGCATACGGTGAAGTTAAAGGAGGGTTACGGTTTAGTCTGTATGATGTTCATCTGTTCCCATCATAATTCACGACTTAATTAGCATCCTGTAGGTTCTTATATTACCTACCTACCTAATTGCTAAAGCAGTTTCTTGGTTGGATATAAAATAGGTATCTACTTACAACGTTCTATCTATTAATGAAAATACCTACCTACTTGAAAACAAACGGCTAACTACGTATATAATTACAGTTAGAATACGAAGCAAACAAATGCATTTATAAACATTTACGACCTTGTTTTTCATGAAAGACAGTTAATCGACAAGTCTATATACATAATATGTAATACTTATGAAACAAAGTTAGCTCACTTGGCATGATACAATACAATAATGTGTTTGTACACAAAATGTGACGTAGTTAGGGACTGTGAAATGTCATCGCTACGAAAAGGTAAACAGTTTAGTTACAACATGATAAAAACTATGTAAGTAATTAGCGCCTAGTGTTTCCATGACATTGATAATGGAAATTGATCATAATCGCTACGGTGTATGGGTAAATTAATGTTTAAAATACCTAGACTGCATGACTGGCGATTTGCACGCCTGTGCTGGGCTGACTTTCAGTTTAATACGAAAGTACTTTGTGGGTGTGAATTAAAGTACTCATACTACCTACTCATAGCGCGACAGAGCTGTCAAATTGTGTAAAACCTTAACGAGACCTAGAACCTCAGAAGAGTGCATATTAATTAAGTTTTTTTTTAATTACGCATTAAAGCGGCGTTAGCCTAATGGCTAAGGCATCGGTCTCGCAATCGTGAGGTCGCGGATTCGAATCCTACCCATTATACTACCGACGTGAACCCACTCCTAACACAAGTCTTTGAGCTTAGCTGGAGGGGTTAACAAGATTGCTAGTAATGTGGGACAATATCCCACATTGCTAGTCATCTTTCTAAAAAAAAAAAAATGTTACAAGACACATTTATCATTGTATAGGTAAATAATGGTGGGAGGAAAATAATTTAAATAATTCTATAATGTTTTTAGGTTCGAGGACGGACCTAGTACCTAAACAGTCCTTAAGCATAATTTTATAGGGTTGTCAATTACCTATCTGGAAATGTTTAGGATCAAGATCTAGTGTATAAAAATATCATGTGTCGACTCCTACAGTAAGTGTTTAGGTGAGTTATTGCCATCAATCAAAAGTTTTCTTTAGCAGTACTGTAAATGAATAAGATTACAGATAAAGGGTCAATTTTTACGTCGGCGTTAGTTCGAGAAACGATTACAAACTTCGGGGCGGTGCATAAAGTTGCAACTTGGATGCATCATCAGACATTAGGGTTGGTAGAACGATTAAATGCAACTATGTCGCGCATGATGGCCAAGTACGGTCAAGACGAATGGTCGGAAAAAACGATTGAAATGTAAATGAATAAGATTACAGATTGTTTAATATATAATATCGTTTCTGGGCATATGAAACAGAGTTTGATTCCTCATCCCCTAGAGAAATAATCCCGGCTACGCACCCCAAAGCCAGCAAGTTCACGTTACAGCACCTACCTGGTAAAGGTAAGATATTATACGGGTGCACAATATTGATATAATTTTAAACTCACCATTTTGAAGGAACCGCAGTCTCTCGGCGAGATCATCGTCTTGAACGATTGCCGCACCCATAATCGTATCGGAATGTCCATTCATATACTTTGTTAGAGAATATACGACAATATCGGCACCGAAATCTAGAGGCTTTTGTAAGTACGGCGTTAGGAAAGTGTTATCCACGGCAATAAGAATTTCACTATTGCGACTTTTAGCCAATCTGGATACGGCAGCGATATCGATTACTTTCAACATTGGATTTGTAGGGGTCTCAATCCAGATCATCTAAAATATAAAAAAAATATTTTTTAAATACATAGTAGGTATAAATACGTAGGTACATTGAATGGGAACAATTTATTAGGGTGTATATAATATATCTTAGGCGCCATTAATTTTTTACGTAAGACGATTTTGGCCAGATTTTGACCCCCTCCCTATATTTCAAATCTATTACGTAAAAAATTAAAGGAACATTGAATAGACGTTTGGTTTGTTTTATTTTTTAAAGAAACAATTCTTTGTTTATTTTGTACGTTGCCTACTAATATTTTATATTACTGAATAGTGAACTTTGGTTTTATTTTAAAGGTTTTTTCCTCTCGCGCCTGCGCAATCGCGTAGATGCGCGCGCTTCTTCAAAGTAGGTATAATCTATCTTTCTGCATTTTTGTGATCTTACGTAAGAACTATCTAGACCCACCCCTTTCGTAAGAAAAAAATAAGACATGGTCGACCCCCCCCCCCTAAATTGTCTTACGTAATAAATGAATGGCCCCTTACAACAGTGCAATAATTATTATCAAATGTTACATCACAAGTAATATCTAAAGTTATTGCTTCGAATTAATGTAACAACTTCGTAGGTACTTTGAATTTAAAATACTAGTGATAAAGATTGTTGTGGTTAATACAATTATAATTATAAATACGAATGGTATGTAACAATGTTATGAATTTTCGTCATTTTACACGTGATCCATGTGCACACATTTAACGATAAAGCCAAACGCATTAAAAGTATTATGTTGTTTAAATAAACGTAAGTACAAAAAACTCTTTATCAATATTTAAATAATAAGAGGCTATTATGTCATTAGTATAAAGGTTTAAGACATTAGGCATAATTCGACTACTGCTAAAATAACCCGATGGGATATCATTATTTCGTTGCTGCTTTGTGAACCGTAGCAACCTCTTTTTTTAAGGATTTAAATTGGTGTGCAAAAGTTCTCTAGGAATAGATAATCAAATATTCCGTTACGGTAGGGAATGCTGTGATATTATATTTAAACTAGCTTTCTCATTTTTTTAATATTAGTTTTGACCTCGGACTTCAAAAATGGACGAATTGGTTCAGCCGTTCTTAAGTTTTGCGCTTAGCAACAGATTTGGCGGTAAATTTTTATAAATATAAATTGCTAGCTATCGCTCGCGGCTTCGTCATTGTGGATTTTTTTACCCCGTTAATGGTTGTTTTTCGTCAAATTTTCACAGATCTAATCTTAACAGACGTAGTTTCATACAAACTTGCCAACCCTATTTTACCCACTTAGGGGATTTTTTTTCCAAAAATCCCATATCAGATGCCTAATTTATATAAGGAATACGTTCTCGAAATTTCACGTCTTTACGATCAGCAGTTTAGGCTGTGCGTTGATCCATCAGTCAGTCTGTCAGCCAGGACTTTGAATCACTACATAGTATAAAAAGTCGCTTTCTCTGTCCCTATATCCCTATGTATGCTTAAATCTTTAAAACTACGCAACGGATTTTGATGCGGTTTTTTTTAATAGATATATAGAGTGATTGAAGAGGAAGGTTTATATGTATAATAACATCCATATATTTTATACCCGTGCGAAGCCGGAGCGGGACGCTAGTTTTATATAAAAAGAAGGTCGTAGGTAGGTATGTAATGTTTAACGAGTAATTTTAGAAATTACGAATTTTATCCACCTAGTTATCCTTATTCCGTAGTAGGTATCCTTTTTCGGTAGGTACCTATTGCTCCGTACCGTTAAGCAAGCTATTTTCCTGTTTATGACATACCTAATGGAAGCTTTTGCCCGGTAGGTATATTATTTTATTACGGTTGCTAGAGTAACATCTTTTTTCATTTTGTTATTATTTGTTATTTGAACAATAGTTTCGATTTTAAAAAAGGGACCTGACTGATTCCCTTTCGATAAGACCCCAGTCCCCAATGAGCTCTGGTGAACTTATACAAAGACCTAACTCTCAGTCGTTTTACGCAATCCTCTGTTAGGTGATGATATCTCTCCAGTTAGCCGACTATACGGTTAATGAATCTAAGTAAAATATTGCAAAGTTTATAAAAGACGATTTGCTACTTCAGTTTTCATTGATCGTATTCCTACCTACCTATACCTATTCCTTATTATACTCTTTTGTTAGTACTTATGTGGATAGTTATGTAAGTACGGTATAAATGCGTTTGTAAAATGCATTGTTAGGATTAGTGTCATCAGCGCATTAATATTTACCAACCTTAGTATTGTCTTGAAGTGCTTTTTCTATTTTTTTTAAATCTGTGAAGTCTGTAAATGTAATCTCAATCCCCATTCTCGCAACCACTTTCCTGAAATTGAATTTAAAATCTAATGTTTGCTACGTAACATGCATAAAATGTCTAAATAACTACAAAATATTTAAATTTCGAAAATAAATATTCATCCATGGGGTTTAGATCCCTTAATTTGGTTCTTATTATATTAAGAAATTTATTTTCGTAAGTTATTGTAGGATTTCAATTTAGTTTCCAAACGTAAAAAAGTACAAAAATAAAAATGTTCTAATCTAAGCAAATTTACTCAAAGTATGTACTAGAGTTTAGGTTTCCTCACCTGAAAAGTCGATTAATTCCACCATAGACATCATCGCAGCACACGATGTGGTCACCGCTGTTAAGTAATGAATAAACCGTTGTTGCTGCTCCAAGACCGGAAGCGAATGCCAATCCGTGCTTGCCTCCGTCTAATGCTGCAAGGCATTCTTCCAAAGTATTCCTCGTGGGATTTCCAGATCTTCCATATTCAAATTGCTAAAACAAATTATTTTTGGATAATGAAATATAAATACCAAGAGAACTAATTAACAACAATTGACGTCCCGGCATCGGGAAAAGCAATATTTTGTAAAATGTGACGAGGGGTTATAAAAAAAAACATAGGGAGTATAAGGTAGCTTCAGTCAAACATAAAATTTTTCAAACGTTGCATTTGTGCTAATGCTGGTCCATCGTAAGGTTTATTGATCGACTCAAAAAAGAGGAGGCTCTATTTTCGTCTGTAAATAAGTTTTGAAAGCCGAAAGTCACCTGTTAAATAATGATTCTCTCTATTGTACTCGCATCCACACCCGGATGCGAGTACAATGGAAAGAATGTGAGCTAATTGGTAATACAAAAACCTCAGTCAGCAGGTAAGGGATCGTCTTGCACCATTCAGACAATTACTACTACGTAGGTTTATATTGTGTCGATCTATTCTATGGCATTTGTCCGATTTTTAAAAAGAAAACATGCACGTGTGTGTCGTCAAGGCAACTAAGTTAGGGATTTCACACAGAAGGACGCAGCGCAAGGGCAGCAGCGTCCTCTGCGTACTTTAAAGTCTTAGTGCGATCGCAAACCCGCTTGCCAAGTGTGACGATTAAGGCAATTGCCCCCAGGATCTATAATAAGTGGGTTCTATAGAAGAGACCCGTGCCCAGCAGTGGGACATCATATGGGTTGATATAAAACGGGCACTTACAAGTGGCTCAGCAGGTCCAGGTTGCTTGAACGTGGTTGATGTAACTATGGGAGGTACTACGGCTGCAGAACTCCACTTGTCTGGATCTTGGCCGGCATGAATGGCGATAGTGGCGAAGCCGGGCTTCTGCTCCAGGAATCCTTGGTTTGCCATCTAACATAGAGAACCAAAAAAAATTTTAATATGTAAGCCAAATGTTATTTAACGTTTTAAAAGGCACAATTATTAATATTATTTAAAGTGTTACGGAACTTTGTGCGTGGACCGACATGCACTTTCCCGGTTTTTTAAATTAATGGAATCGCTCGCGTAATTCAACACCGGTACACCAGCCATCACCGCTGTAGGAGGGGGAGGGATAGCCTGTCAAAACACACCGGTACCGAATACTAACTATTACTAGGTACTGTGGCAAAATTCTAAAAAAATCTTAATAAAGAAAGGTCTTTCTGTCGAATCTATGATCTGTATCTTGGATCCGCGCCTGAATGGTAAGAATTGAATAACTTAAATATGGAATAAAGGAAAGATTAGTTATTCAACTGCATAAGGCATTCATGAAATCTGCTAATTTTCTACAAAGTACAAAAGTCGTTACAAAAAAGACTGTACAACAATGGACATAATAGGATAAAATCAAAGATAAACACTAGCAGTTCCAGGATTTTTGAAAATTATTCCCATAAGGGAGTAAAAAAGGAGTAGAAAGTTTGTATAAAAATCAGTCAGTTTTTAAGTTATCTATGATAGTATAGTACCTATAGTTTCTATGAAATTTTGTTGGCTTTTTGTTTTAAATAAAGACACGTATTCCAGCGAAAATCAACCCGGGCGAAACCGCGAGCAACAGCTAGTATTTACCCAATATTTTTTTAAAGCGCGCAGTGGCGGACTCAGGGGGGAAGTGAGAGGGGGTTCAAGCTTACCCCCCAAAATCATCTAAGTTCTTGCGTGTGCACCCCCACCCCTCCCTTCAAACAACCCTGGATCCGCCAGACCACTGAAAGCGCGGGAGTTTTTTAACCTAAGTATATAGATGGGTTCCCCTACGTAATGCTAGGTAGATACCTAGGTAGTTAAGCTTTTATTTACACACGTTGTGTAGAAAATGTCTCACACGTATAATTTTCGTTAAGCGTACCGAATTAATTTTATCGACGGTGTTTTATATTTAAAACATAATATTTAAATTTGCCATTTAATGCTGTTACTTATTTATTACCTCTTAGGTACTTTATGTATTTACTTATATATAAATATTAGTAGGCACTAACAAGATAATAATAAAATTAGCAATAGGTACTAAAATATGGTACTAATACTTACTTCATTTAATATTTCAATAAATGCTTATTTTTAATTTTTATGTACAATAATACTTAGGTATAAATTTATCAAAATATCTTGCTTTATAATTATAACAATAGGCAGTGAATTAATTTTATAAAACAATCTAAAATAAATTATTAAATTCAAAAATAAGCACATACCAAGTGGTATGTTCTTATTTTTCAGAACAAATATCAAATAATTTGCACGCTAAAATTCAAGGTTAATGTGCGGGATGAGAAAAATGTGCTATTATTTCGTCATTCAGCATGTTACAGAATCTTAGGAGATGCGAATGTATAGCTTACAAAGGTCTCTTGTAATAAATTATAATACGAATTGTTACTTACATTTATTTCCGATTTAAAACGTGCGGCTGTCGTGGAGATTCTTACGTCTAACCTATTAGCACACAACTAACAAGCTATAGATTTCAGAACTAAATGAGTAAAAGTAGACGTCAAAACGTCTTTTTATTGCGCCGGCCGGGGTAAACCGCACATTGACGTTCCACTTGATATCGAATCACAATTGGCCGAGCCACAGAGCCAATGAACTAACGAATCAACGCGGCTGGTAGCTGGTTACGAAACACCATGTGCATTTTCCACACGTCATGAACGTCACTGTACTGACGTCATTACGTTTTGTTTGAGGTGTACTGGTGTATTCATTAGAAATCTCTATTTACTGATAGTGAGATGTTCATAAATCATAACATTAATATCAAAAGTGATCGAAATATTTCTCAGAATACTATTATTTTTAAGTTGAAGACGTATTATTTGAATAATAATTGTTCAGAGATATATTTTTATTAATAGTTCAACTAAAACTAAACGCAATTGAAAAGAGCCAAAGATAAAGTCAACGTCAAAAAATCTGAAACTATTATAATTTGCGATTTGTTGTCATTTTTTCATTTCATTCAGGTATAAAAAATACCTACTCGCTCCGTGATTCATCCTTATCTTCTTTAAGTATTCTAATATTAAGTTTTACAACACGGAACAACGATTAGATTATATTTGGTTTAGAAGTCCTACATTGCTTGAAAATTTGGAATGCTAGTCCTATGTGCTAGTCTTTCTCTTGACAAGGTACTTGTTACAGAATTATTAAACGGTTAGTACATTTGTCTTAGTACTTTGCGTCAAAAAGCAACGTCATAGCCACTTGTATGATACAATTTGTTAAACTGATAACTCATCCATCGTCAACCATGACTGATGATTATGACTTGCAAGAAATATAAACTTACGTTGTGAGTAAGCGAATTGTTACTTCGAGAACTACTAAAACTGCATATCTGAGGTAATATTAAGCAAGTAAACTTTTTTGGTTTTATATTACCTATATTTATATCTTTTCCTAATATGTGTAGGTACTTAAGTACCTACAGATAAAAAATTGCACAGGCCTGCAAAGGTTTTCCCCTCAAAAACCTATATAGTAATTTGAATTATATAGTATTAGGTACAAAAAGAAATCACATTTTAAATTCATTTTTTAGAGACAAATATTTTTTTCAATTTACTTTGTAGTATGTAGAGGTTACCGAGTATTGCCAACATTAACTTTCAATTTGTTTGATGATAGTGCAAGTTAGTAGTACTGATGATATTTAAATATTCATGTTAGTATATCTTTATTATTTTATTAAAATTTAGAAGTTGTATTAAATAATAAAGTACTCCTATTGTGGTTGGACTATATGTGGCAATCACAATCTCAAGATATTGAATATCCTTCTTAGCCCCAAATAGAAAATGAAGATAGTAGTTAGTTAGCTCTACTACTACTATCCCATTCACAATAGAGCACAATATTGGATCAAATAGTATTGGACACACGTCGCATCACTCCCCCTGAAACTACTTTTTTTTAAAGAGGAGTCATTTGATCACTCTAAAATTCTGCTTTTTCCTCTTCATGTTCAGTTAGGTACCTAGTAAAAGCAATTTGTAAAGGCACTATGTAAAGACCACCTATATCATAAATTTAAAAGATCAAATAAGGCAATTTTGTTAGTTGATGCAAGAAGTTTGTTTTCATCATCATCATCATCATCATCAACCTATCGCAGTCTACTGCTGGACATAGGCCTAGAAATTTGTTTTAAAAATATATAAATAAAATAATGCCTGAATTTAATTTAAAGAGAGGAGAGAGAGAGAAACATTTTTAACACACAGTCAAATCTGAAATCATTTATAGTGAATATTTAGGCCAGAAATTGATATGAACTGGGTTGCAGTATGAGTATAAAATTACATTCATATATTGACTTCTTTTTTTAAAGAGAGGAATTCTACAATATCTACAATATATATATATGTATGTTACAAAAGCGCACATCCCTTGGTACCTAGACATAAATATGATGGTAGACTACTGCTAGATGTGGAAGAGAGATAAACCGGATATAAAGCCTTAGAGTAAAAGATTAAACTATGGTTTTAAAAGAACTAGAAGAGATCCCATAAGCTTTTTGATTTCCTTAGTTTCTTTGGCATTCTTTTTATCTAATGCTGTCAGTTTTTTCAGTAATAAAATAATTTTACATTATTTTTTGTTTGTTAAGGAAAATCATTAAAAAATTCTAAAATATGTGTCCCATCAATAAAAAAAATCTGAAGGTGCTAGAAAAAACAAAGCTGTATTTTTAATTAACATACTTAAACATTTATAAAATGGAGTGGAAAAAAGAGTTAAATTTTACAGGCCTGTGTAATTTTTCAAATACCTATTCATTAGTTAATAATGTATTGATTGATAATGATTCTTTTAAATTCTTGTTTCCTTCTTGAGATGGCAGCAGATGGATATTGTATGTATTGAAGTTTTGAAGTGTGTTACACAGCTGGAATCAGGCATAAAAAGTTTGTTGTTACTGTTCTTACAGTTGAATATTAAGCATGACTGAAACAATTTATCCAAGGCCAAGAAAATTTACCATTTAATTTATAGAATCACTATAAATTAAATGGTAAATTTTCTTAACGGTAACTCATACTATGCATGGTACCTATTAAAACTGCCTCAGTGAGAGGCAAGAGTTTAAGTGTTTGGTTCTCACACCGAATAGAATTTTGCGAGATTCATAAATGAACATCCAAACAATTAATATTTTTTTACTAATTGGGCTATAGTACATTTTAATTTTTATCTCATCATCAGCCTGTATTAGTCCACTGCTGGACATAGGCCTTTCCTAATTTATGCCACAACACCTGCCTTCTGCATCCAATAAGTTATGGTCATTAAAACATATACTTAGTCCAAGTAAATGATTTGACAAAAAGATACTGATTTGACTTGACAGTCTTCTAGCCTATTGTCGAGGAAAAAAAGTCTGAGATAGTCCCTTCAGTTAAGTACTACCAATCTCCTGCTACACTACTGATGCAGTTGCGATGCAGTTTTTTTTTTTTTTTTTTTTTAAATAAAGATTCCCGCAGTAGGGTACAAGCCCTGTGTCACGGGGGACTTTACAAACATACAAGTCACGAACACAAATTACACCCAGACCCGGAACAACAATTTGTTGATCACACAAAGTGATGTCCCGTGTGGGATTCGAACCCACGACCTCTTGCGTCAAAAGTTTTGGGCAATTAAGTATCCTTGGTGGTGGTGTTTAAGCTGTATAAACATGAAGGCCCACAATATTCTTAGGGCTGGCCCATCCATAAGGCGAACGGCGCTGGCAGCGAAAATTTTTGATCTTGCACCAACCTAAATCTCACCTGCGGCCGGCATTGCATAAAGCTGTCTGTTTTCAGTGGTCAATGGATTTCCATTTTTTTTTCTTAATGAAATTAGCATCAAACATATAGTCAAAACTAGTTCATTATAGGTACATGTAGATAAGTACGAACCATATGTTAATTATAATATGCTCATTAAATCTAAGGGGAATTGCAACCATTGTCATCTATTTTTAAGTGTATTGTTTGAATAGGGTTTCAGCACATAGCTAATGTGCAGAAACCCTGTTCAAACAATGACATAAGAACAAATAAAATACTCTGATATGAAAGGGTTTTCCGTTCCTTATTAGCCACATTTTGTATAGCAAAATAGGAATGAACTAATATTTAATACCCTAGAGGAAAACCTTGTGATGTCATAACTACATCTACATAAACCCCAATGAATACTCATCTTCCTATTTTATTGCTCTTAATTTTCCTTGTTAGTTGAAAACATTATTAGGGATATGTGTATAGGTAAAAGAAATAAGCTTTGTTATAATGTACTTACATTTTATTTTTTTATTTAATAAGTATGTCATCTTCAGGGTGTATATATTGCTAACAACAATGCCGTAGGTAAAAAAAATGTAACAAGATTATATCCTTATTTAAAGAAACGATTTTTTCGGTCTACGGTCCGAATTGGGTACTTGAATATGAAGTCAAATCCAGTTTGGTTATGCGCGTGCATACATTTCGGCTATTCATTTTTACCCGACTGCAAGGAAGGGTTATGATTTTCGCGCGTATCTTGTTAACTATCTAGAAGAGTATCGGTGATAGAGAGTAGAAGAGTAAAGCGCTTTTGGGCGGTGATACGTGGGCTTAGATCATTTAACCATTTAAATTCTCTAAGTACGTGGGTAACTCGATAAATTTTGAGACAAGAAAAAACTATACAAGATAGGTACTTAATAACAATATACAGGGTGTT
The DNA here is from genome assembly GCA_945859575.2 of Herminia tarsipennalis. Classification (NCBI taxonomy): domain Eukaryota; kingdom Metazoa; phylum Arthropoda; class Insecta; order Lepidoptera; family Erebidae; genus Herminia; species Herminia tarsipennalis. The sequence continues at coordinate 10,921,371 of OX243836.2, read as the reverse complement.
TGGAAGATCGATGCAAAGCCGTAAAGCGTAGCTAGTATAGACTGTTTAGAACCATTTAAACTAAACTTGTCTTAGACAAAGTGTGACCTTTTATTTTTAGCAATTTTTATTAATTTTTGATGACAAAACCCACATTTTGCAGTTAGTTGTCACTCAAAATAATGGCCAGTTTAAAAGATAACTAATTAATTTTTCATTTAATTTTATTAAAGTAATGTGTAAACAATCTAATAAAACATGATTAGGATATGTGTCATGAGATATTTTTTAACAGTAGGTAATTTAAAATATAGTATTTTTTTTTAATTCGTTAAATCCGTATTTTGACGACATTAAAACAAAACACGTTTGGTGCTTTTTAGGTTTCTAACATTTTTAAAAACATGTCTGGATATTGTTCTTTTTTTTGAGGCATTAACTACACAGATAACTCAAAAAATATTGAAATTAGGGTCCACACTACTTTGAGCTGTACACCAGTGTGTTACCCAGTTACATTTGCAAGTAACTGGGTAACATTTTAGGTTTTGTCATTCAAAATAAAAAAAAATTGCACTTCGTCTAAGACAAGTTTACTTTAAATGGTTTTAAATAGTCTATTCTAGCTCCACTTTACGGCTTTGCATTGATCTTCCAAACACCCTGTATATTTTACATTTTTTCAAAATACTCTCCTTCAATTTCTATGCAAAATTCCATTCACCTAAACCAACTATTAAAACACTTTTTCCAGTCTTGATCCAAAAGGTCCGAAATTGCGACTTCGTAAGCGGCCACTGTCGCTTCAGCACACGAAAAAAATCCCTTTTATTTTTTGAATTCTTGATTATCGGGAACAAAAAGAAATCACATTGAGCTAAATTAGGGACTGTACGGTGAATGGGGCAAGGTTTCATTCAACACCGGATTCCTCAAGAAACGCCTTTATTCTGAGGGACGTATGTAACGAAGCCGATTCCCCGAAGCCCAGTATTTGGCCTCCTCTGTCGCAGAGCTTGGAAAACCTTGCGGCAATACTACTGTTATATACTATTCCGAGTTAACAGATCTATGATTTTCTAACATTGTTGTCGACACATGCCCGCTGCGAAAAAAAAAATTAGCCACCATTTTTTACCAACGTTCTCGTAACGTTGGTAAAAAATGGTGGCTAATTTTTTTGCTTTGCAGCTTTGTGTTTGCAGTTATGTCGGCTTAAAACTTTCCTTCTGAAAAGGCCCATACTGATGACTGTCTCTTATTTTCCGGATCATATTGATAAATCAACGTTCCGTCGCCTGTGACGATTTCCGAAACAATTATGAAACGTTAATTTTAAGTTTAAAATTACTTAGTCGGTTGAACCAGAATATTTGCTATAATCCATAAATGGGCCAAAATCGAAAGCCTACTTCAGGCTTCTGAAATTTGGTGGGATTATAAAAATAAATGAGTTTGTAGGTCTTCTAGTTATAAACTTGCCAATTTCCTCTTTCTCGTCCTATAACTAGTAAACGGTAAGTGTATAGAAAATAAACAAGTCCTATAAAGAGCACAATATTCATGTTAAAAAAATTATAATATTTCACTAAGTAGTTTGCGAGATGTCATACCATCAGCAAAACGTTACCCCAGCAAAACTAATAACATGAAAATTCATACGAAGCAGCGTTTGCATGCACATTTTGCACAATTTAAAAGCTATCTTTCTAACTATTTAATATCCCGATTTTTATTGAATAATGAGTTATTCAATAAAAATAGATTTTGGTTTTTTTTTAATAAAACGACTGAATGCACAAGAAGTTGCGCACATTTCAACAGCTTGGGTCAAAGAAAATCTGTATCATTCATACCCTGAAAGGAGACAACATTCTGCTGGGGTAAAGCACACCTTATAATATTACCTACTGTTTGTTGATTTACTTAATATTTAGATTTACAATTGTGGCACTTAAGCCCCCCCCCCCTTCCGAAATTACAACACCTCTCCACCTCCACGCCCGCGCCCGGAAGAATGATCCTGGGTCCGCCCACGATATCAGAGAAAACATAAATAGGACTTAGTAGTGGTCATAAATACTAAATTTTACATACCTATCAAACTTTAAAATTGACGGAGTTTCATACAAACTAAAAACCAAAATGCCATTCTATGAGCGTTAATGTGCGGGCAAAAATAAAAATCTATGATCCTCTAGTGGGGTATCGAATGAAAAGGCTTTAAAAGAGAAGTACTAATATATATAATTATAATGTTTAAAAAAGTTTGGGAGCGGCAAATCATAAAAAAGACTTTAATGATATATTTCATAAATCACCTTGTAATTATCTTACTACGATTAAAAAGTACTAAATAAAAATGAAATACTAAAAAAACCTGCCTGCAAAATTTTATTGAATATGAAGTGTATCTTGTTTCTTTCATTTTGCAGTCGGGTTTTTTAGTTTTTATTGCTTTAATATTTAACAAAAAGTCGCTTTAAAAGCTTGATCCAAATCTTTTATAAGATCTTCTGGTTCCTCTAGTCCTACTGAAAGTCTTATGAGAGAGTCTGTAATGCCAAATTCTGCTAATTGTTTTTCTGGGAGCGCCACGTGCGTCATTGTACATCTGTAATAACATTACACAACAAATAAATTAAGTACATAATCACAGTATACCATTAAATGTAGAATCATTCTTTTCCAAATTTTGTCTGACGTTCATAATAGTCCGGTCAATTTAGACATTCGAAGTTACATAAAGTCCCAACAAGCTGAATTTCTGTGAAGTTGTTCAAAACATAATTATAAACAATGTCTAGAAGTTCCCCATCATTCCCCTGTAAGGAAAAAAATTAATTCAAGGTCAAAGGTCAAAAAAATGAGTTTTTCGCGATTTTCAGCAAAACGGTAAGTTTTATCATAAAAGTACCTCAGAAAAAAATTGTAGATCATAAAATTATCTATAAAAAATGTATCACTACTTTTTTTCTTACGAGCCATCGTTTCTGAGATATAACGATTCAAAAAGTTATAAAAGTTGTTATCGTCATAATATGCATGAGTACGCCACGTATATACATCTAGAGTTGTAATATTTTATATAATATATATATATATATATATATGTATATATATAAGCTAATAATAGACAGCTAATAAAAGACAACGTGAAGAACAAGAAGCCAGTACATTCACAACAAGTCCTCCTCGTACTAGATCACGTATCAGTGAATCAGCTTTTTGTTTCAAAGAACTATGCTTATTTTGTGGTGAGAAATTAAATGAAGAGAGTGAAAGAAGAAAATCCTCAGATTTTAGAATCGTTATATCTCAGAAACGATGGCTCGTAAGAAAAATAGTAGTGATACATTTTTCATAGATAATTTTATGATCTACAATTTTTGTCTGAGGTACTTTTATGATAAAACTTACCGTTTTGCTGAAAATCGCGAAAAACTCATTTTTTTGACCTTTGACCTTGAATTAATTCTTTTCCTTACAGGGGAATGATGGGGAACTTCTAGACATTGTTTATAATTATATTTTGAACAATTTCACTGAAATTCAGCTTGTTGGGACTTTATGTAACTTCACTCTCATTTTTTGGTCTAAATTGACCGGACTATAAGCGTTGCATTTGTTACCTAAATGAATAAAGTATTTTGACTTGATTTGACTTATATTCATACTAATGACAAGCTTGAAATTCTAGAAATTTAAGATTAATATAGTAATAATAATATCTTGGGACAAAACAGCTCACACAACGCCATCTGATTCCAAACCAAGCAGAGCTTGTACTATGGCAACCAGACAACCGATAAACATAGGTAACATACGTTCCTTTTTCTAGATAAATTATACTTAGACACAGAATAAACCATTCGTGCTCATCACACAAAGTTTTATCCTGGGTAGGAATCGAACCTACGACCTCTGGCATAGCAGTCAGGGTCACTAACCACTAGACCAACAGGCCAGTCAATTAGAAGATTTAAGTTAGATAGTATATACCTAGGTAGTTGAGATCAATTACACGGGAGTCCTTACTCGCAGGGGTTTAATGGACGGAGTGCTAAGCTTCCCTCCAGTTTAGAGTCGATCACAAAACGTAGTTTGTACTTAGCAAATGCTTAGGAATGAGACTAACTACCATAATAAAGCGGGTTTCCGATCCGGTTTAAATTCAAATGACAAAAGATTAAACTTACGGTAACTGTGCCAAACTTTCAAATCCCCCCAAACTAACAGCCAATATGAACAATTTTAAGGAACACAAGAACGTTTTAGATTCCTTTAATCCTCCCGAATGTCTGAAACTGAAGACACCAGAGTGACCCGACGCTTGTTTCTTAGCAAGTTCATGATGTGGGTGTGTCGGTATACCTGAAAACGTAACATAATATACTTAATATATAGGTTTATGAGCGTACCCATTGTATGTATGTTTCATCTTGTTTTTTCCTGACAACGCAAATTTCTGTTAGTGTTAATTATCTATTTGTAATAATAATATATTTATTTGCATAGAGTGTAGGTACCTACATTAAACGGTGTTGACATATTTTTGATCATTGTACAATCTACCTTAATATAGAGAAAAGAAGTACATGTAATGCTTAATCAAATTAAAAATAATTATAAATTGAAAATATCAAGAGTTAAATAGGTACAGTTTAAAATAATAATAATATGTGATGTGAACAAATTAAATTGGTATAATTCAATGATTTGCTCCAATATACATTTTTAATTCATGCTTTGAAATTGAAATAAAAATATAATTTACACTTTAACAGTGCCGGATCTACGATTATTTCGAGGTGGGGCAAAAACTTACGGCGCGGCGCCACCCAAGTCCCGGCCGAGTGTGAGTTAGTCGCTCGACGGGGTGGGGGGTTTACTCGAAACTGACGACCAAGTGTATGACTAGCTCGCGCAGTTCACTTGGCATATAAATCTGGTGCCCCATAATGGTATTGGCACCACCTTTAATATGATAATTGCCGCCTCTTAAAAAGGATTAAAGGCGTGGGGCCCGGGGCACATCCCCCGAATTGCCCCCCTTGAACTTTAACTACATAAAGACTTGGTCATAAGCTAGACTCGGTCACAGAAACGTCAATGTCCATCTTCGCGATAAATATAGCGTTAATTAATAACGCGTTAAATAGAGTGGCCACACTTGAACGGTCAACGTCAATACCCATTCTTGGCGATAAAATTGGCGGTAACGTCTTTTGAATTTGGTTTTGGTCCTATATATTAATAACCCTTTAGACTTTCCTTTTTCTTTTTAATGTCTTCAATGGTTGCCTATAAAGGCAATAATTCCAAAATAAGGCTCTTCGTGCGTACATGCGATCCCGTCGCGCTCACGGTACACACGAGAGTACTTATATTCTTTGGTGCACACTGACATACGTACAGTTGGATCAACGTAACTAGGCCGGACTGAAGTAGAAGATAAGTGGTTGCGCAGATGCATTTTTTGGAAGTAAATGGTGACAGGAAGCGGGGGGCGGGGGCGGTAACTAAACCAAGAGAATTAGAGATGCGATTAGAAAGAACATGAGTTAGTAATACTAATTATGACAATGTAATGCATTGTCATAATTAGTATTACTAACTCATGTTCTTTTGTGATTATTTTCGTAAAGAAATTGTTTTTCAAAGTTTCTTTAGTATTTACTGTAACTGTTCTAAATTTAAACTTTGTGTTTTTATATTGTTGAATTAAAATGTTGTTAGTATTTTTAATCGATTAAACATATTAAAATCAGCTCGGCGAACCTTGATCCCTATGACAGTTCATACTAGTGACGGGTCGATGTCGATATATCGCAACTTTTTATAGGCAAAGGCGTGACTTGCATTCAGCCACATCGATAAACATGTTTTTAAAATATAATCTACATTACTATAATTATAATGCTTGTTATATTTACAAGTATCCGTGTATTTGTATATGGGGTTGCCAATATTCCGATGCAGAGGTAACATGGTCGGACTGTATAATTTTAATGTGAATTAAAATTTTAGTTATAGCAACACTATCTGATCTGTCATTACGCTAGTACTGTCAGTTCGCTGCGCCAGTACGAGTCTTGTATGCGCCACGTGTTTTGTTGTGTCATCGGAATCCTTTGTTTGTTACTATTGTTGTTTTCTGTTTTTGTTATTGTTGCTGTTTTGTTTTTGTTGGTGTTTCAAAATGCCGAAAAGACTGAGAAAAACTGTACTCAACAGTGAAACGCGGGAGTTTGTTGTACGCTTGCGTGACTATTTTGCTCGCGAACTATAAAATGGCGGACCTTTGTTGCCACTTGACAACGTACGCGACCGTGTTGCTGATGCTTTGGGAATTGGCAAAGCTACCGTTTCCCGAATTACAAAGGAGAAGTTCGGCGAATCGTCGATGGAGGAGAACAAACTATCAACTCCAAAGAAGAAAAAACATAATAGGGCACGACCCGTAACTAACCCCGATGATTTCGACATGGCAGCGATACGAAACCATATTTACGGCTATTATTTTCGAGGTGAACTGCCGACTTGCACAAAATTATTAGCGTCGCTGAAATCGGTTGATTTATTTAAAGGTGGATTCACTTCTCTCAGACAGGTTATAAAAAAATGTGGATTTCGTTATGGGAAGTGTGACAAAAGAAAAGTGATAATGGAGCGGAAGGACATTGGATTGATGAGGTGTGATTTTCTACGACAAATAAAAAACATCGAGAACTGGGACAAGGTGGTTTATCTGGACGAAACGTGGCTCAACGCCAATCACTCAGTCTCCAAAACATGGACAGACGACACAGAGAAATCCTGTACCAAAGCACCAGAAGGCAAGGGCCAGCGTTTGATTATCTGCCACGCTGGCACAGCCAAAGGTTTTGTACCTAACTGCTTGTGGGCCTTCAAATCCGTGAAAACAAGTGATTATCACGAAGAGATGAATTTTGAGAATTTCAAGAAATGGTTCACAAAACTATTAGACAATTTAAACGAGCCCCACAACATTTTAATGGACAACGCCCCATACCACTCTGTGCAAATTAATAAAGCGCCTACCGCGAACAACAATAAAGGCGAAATAATAGAGTGGCTGCAAAACAATGGTGTGGCAGCTAATACTCAAATGCTGAAAAAGGAATTAGTTAGATTGTTGAACCTTCATAAACAGCAAACAAAGAAGAAATATTTCTTGGATGAGATGGCAAAATCAAAAGGGCACACCGTGATTCGGCTACCGCCGCTGTTTTCAAAAACCCGTTTACAGAGCTCCTGGGGAATGCTGTTGACTTCGTTGCGAATATTTTCTTTAAGTTGTTCCACAGTGCTTGGATTGTTTTTGTAAACAATGGATTTTAAGTATCCCCATAAGAAAAAGTCACATGGGCTTAAATCGGGTGATCTAGGCGGCCAGGGTATGGTACCGTTTCGGGATATGTTCTATTGGGGAAATAACTGCCGCACAGCATTCATAGACACATTAGCAGTATGAGCTGTGGCCCCGTCCTGCTGGAACCATGTGTTTCGATTGTAACATGAATTATTCTGTAGTTCTAGTCTAAAAAAGTCGTTTATCATCAGGCTGTATCTCTCTGAATTCACATTATTACCTGCAAAGTTGATTTTGTAATTCCCAATATCGATGAACGTGCACGCAGTGATAAACGGGGATTTTCAACGACAGAAAGCATTACACGGTCGACATTTTCATCTGTGGCTACCGATGGTATAGGTCCTGGTCTGGGTCTATTTACTGTTGATCCTGTAGCTCTGAACCTTGCTACCCATGACTGAATAAGGTTAATCGATGGTCCATCACGTAATCGACGAATACCGTAACGATTATTAAATCGACGGCGTGCTACAGACAGCGAAAATCCACTCGAAATGTAAGCCTCGACGGCAAACGCGCGGTGCTCTCCACTCCACTGTTCCATGGCTACTAAAAAATCCGCAGCGCTAGCGCTACTAGCGATATCCCCCGCGCCCCTCTATCGGGTTTCGTTCAGAAACTATGTTTGCTTAAACTTTGAAATCTGCCACTGGACACCCTGTACAATAAATTTGTTAAATCTCCTTTATTTTATTATCGCAAACAACTTAAATGATTATAAGTCTGACACTAAGAGCGTAGGTACTCTATTGATGTATTTTGTACACTCGTTTCCATTTTCGATATTTGTTTATCGATACTTTTCCGCACTAGTCGATATCTTCCAAACGGAGTAACTTTTGCAGGACGTCAACGTAAAGTCTGATTGAGATAATTTCTTGTAAGTGTTAATAATTATTATAATTCTAACGGGATATTATTGTAATTGCATATATCTGCCTAAAATTAATAAATATCATTTTTAGACACCGCCAATTCGATTATAATATAACGGTGACGCTACTACAAGGTTGTGTCGTGGGAATAACTGTCAGTGTCATAGGGATCAAGGTTCGCCGAGACTATTATAGTTATATTTCGGGACTTAATCGCGTGAATTATTTAAAGGTACGAACCTTTTATTTACCCGACGTTTCGATCGAATTGCACCGATCGTGGTCACGGGTCGACTGATGGCAGCTTAGCGATGTCTCCGTGAGGCGCGGGGTTTTTCAACTACCCTCGCCTGGTCTTGATAATTTGTACTGTCGGTACTTCTACACACTACACTTACAACGTCTTTACACTGAGGCGCGGTGTCTTTACGGCTACGATTACATTTGTTGATAACAGGGTTCCAAGATGGTGAGAGCCGGTATCCATCTTCTTGGTTGAAGTTCTTATACTTCTTGATCTCAACCGCCTCGCGTACTATCCTGGAATAATAGTGGCGATCGGTGGAAAGTACCTGTGGCTTATGCAATTCTATCCAGTGATTTGGTCCTGATTCCAACAAATGCTCAGCGATAGCAGACTTGTAAACTTGACGGTTTTTTACAGCAGCGATATGTTCCTTGACCCTGTCTGCGATTGTCCTTTTGGTCTGTCCGATATAGGAACTACCGCAACTGCAATCCACCTTGTACACGCCGGGTGTTTGGAGCGGAATAACATCCTTTGCCGTTCGTAAAAGCTTCGAAACCTTGGAGTGCGGACTATATACAGTCTTAATGGAGTAACTCTTCAATACTGTTCCAATTTTGTCCGTAACTCCTTTGACGTACGGCATGAAAGCTGGCACTCTGTCGGCATTTACTTCTGGTTTTCTGCTCTTTGGACGTTGAAGGTTATGCTTGTATCCGTTGCTTCTTAGTACCTCCCGAACGTGTGCAAGTTCACCCTCCAAGTGTTCGGGGTCGCAAAGGTCGTATGCTCTGTTTGTTAAAGAAACTACAACGGACTGTAAGTGGCGCGGATGATGGTGCGATAAAGCATGTAAATACCTATCCGTGTGTGTAGATTTTCGGTACACTGCGTGTCCGAGGGTACCATTTTGTCTGGCCGATACCTTCACATGACCTTCGCAGACAGGGTCAAGGAACATATCGCTGCTGTAAAAAACCGTCAAGTTTACAAGTCTGCTATCGCTGAGCATTTGTTGGAATCAGGACCAAATCACTGGATAGAATTGCATAAGCCACAGGTACTTTCCACCGATCGCCACTATTATTCCAGGATAGTACGCGAGGCGGTTGAGATCAAGAAGTATAAGAACTTCAACCGAGAAGATGGATACCGGCTCTCACCATCTTGGAACCCTGTTATCAACAAATGTAATCGTAGCCGTAAAGACACCGCGCCTCAGTGTAAAGACGTTGTAAGTGTAGTGTGTAGAAGTACCGACAGTACAAATTATCAAGACCAGGCGAGGGTAGTTGAAAAACCACGCGCCTCACGGAGACATCGCTAAGCTGCCATCAGTCGACCCGTGACCACGATCGGTGCAATTCGATCGAAACGTCGGGTAAATAAAAGGTTCGTACCTTTAAATAATTCACGCGATTAAGTCCCGAAATATAACTAATATGTATAAAAATCGATTAAACATATTTAGTCGTTTTCGTAAGTCATTTTAGGGTCGCATCTCTATGACATGCGCGAAAGTGATAAAAACATAACTTCAATCCGGTCAAGTTACGTTGATCGTACTGTAGTGTGGCGGGTAATTCTCGTGTTAATCTCTTTGACGTACCGCCACTTGAGTTATCGCCTAACGTCAAACGGCAATGTGAATGCCATTGTCTAAGACAAGTATCTTATATACATAATTAAGTATTTAATTATTTCTAGGAAATTTATGAAGCATTTCTGATTTCTAGTGGGAAATAATAATTATTAAACGAATCCACATAGTTACAATATCTACATAGGTAATCCTGTGACCCCGAGTCATACCCCCGAGTATAGTTGGCGAAATGTTCGTAGTTGTAATAGTCCGAGAGGGGCGACAAAAAATGCAAGCATTTTCTAAAGACTAGGCACTTCACATTGGTAGAGTAAAGATGCCGTCGATCAGCAGGATTTCTTAGTGTTTTTTGGCCGAAACCGAAACGAAAAGAAACTATATATAAAATTCTATGTCCTGACTGATTGATGGATCAACGCACAGCTTAAACCGCTGATCATAGAGACGTGAAATTTCGAGAACTTATTCCTTAAGTAATGAAGGGATTTTTGGAAATTCATCCCCTAAGGGGGTAAGTTTGTATAAAACTCCGTCAGTTTTAAAGCTACATTTGTGAAAATTCGTATTTGGCTTTTTGGTTTAAAAATAATGAAACACGTGTTTCAGCGTTTTCGGAAAATCAACCCCTAAACAAGTAAAATAGGGGTGGCAAGTTTGTATGACATTTCGTCAGTTTTAAGGTTAGATCTGTGAAATTTCTTACTTGTTTTTTTTGTTTAAAACAAATAAACATGTGTTATAGCGTTTTTAGAAAATCACCCCCTAAGGAGGTAAAATAGGGGTTGCAAATTTGTATGTAACTTCGTCCGTTTTCTCTCGTCTGTGAATATTTGCCTTTGTGTTTAACGAAACACGTCTTTCAGCTTTGAAAGCGAATCAACCCTTATCAAGGTAAAATCATCCACGCTGACTAAGCCGCGAGCGATCTAGAAATAGCGCACAATCTGTTGCTAGGCGCAATACTTGAACTGAACCAATTCGTCCATTTTTCGTTAAAGTCCGAGGATTAATTGGAAAAAATATCGGGACAAACGCGACAAAAGACAAACGATGGCAAAGCCGCGGGTAACATCTAATTAAAACTAAATAAAATGTGAAAATAATTTTGTCTAACATTTTCACACTTAATCCGATTGAAATGAAATTTGGTATGGAGATAGCTTAAGTTTCGGGAGAGGACATGAGTTAGTTTTTATCGCTATAACTGACATTCACGCGGGCGGAGGCGCGGGCGAAAGCTAGTATCTATAATATAATTACAATCGGTAATATTTAGGAATTCTAATACCACGATGTCATTGTGTCAACGATTCGAACGATTCGAGACATATTCATTCACAAGTAGAAAGATCAAACACCTGAATTGATTATAATTATTATTATAGCTGTATAAAGTAGCTTTGAATATAACTACTCTAACCTATCACCTGCAATCGACAAATTAAATATTACAAAGGATATTGTATGAATTATTACCTACAACAATTATTTTTAATGAAGTACTTAACAATATTTAAGAAAAAAAGTAATTTCCACATAATAACTTACAGGTTAACTAACTAACTCACGATCATTATTATTATTATTATAATGATGATCATAAATCCAATGTTGTACCTAATTAATTTATTAAGTAGTTTACTTAGCTAGTTTTCATGTCATCTATCAATATAAATATAATATTCACTGATTATTCCTAAATAGTTATGATATTCTGCTTTCTTTCATTACCTACCTATCTACTAGCTACCTGTTACCTATGTCAATGATCTTTTCACCCGACTGTGGAGGAGGGGTATGTGTTTGACGTGTATGTATGTGTGTTCCTTTGTGGCATTATATAGACCAAACGCGTGGGCCGATTTTCATCATTGGCAGTCGATTCGTATTTTGTTATTTTTAAATTAAACATTCGTCTAATGTTTTATTAAAGTTTCGCCGACACAACTGAAACTGAACTGTTGTGTCGGCGAAACGTTCTTAGTAAGTTTCTGCCGGAAAAACTCTCACAGATGAATGGTGCTTTGACGAACTGTATAAAATTTAAGGTTCTAGCGACGAAACTCTCATTATGTAAATCATTCTATAGAACTGTTATACAATCCATTTGGATTACCTGGATGCAAAACTTCTATCACGTTAGGTTGTTGTAACAACCAGTTTGCAATAATTAAAGATGTTGTCTTATGTCGCTCCATGCGCAAATTCAATGTTTTGAGGCTTCTCGTTACTAAATAACAATCCATTGGCGATGGTACCGCTCCTACATCTGTAAAGGAGAATCATTTAAAGATGATTGTCAAGTGAGTCTAATGAATCGGAGTAGGAAAATCAAACTTAAGTAACTACTACTAAAAATACGAATCATCGCACAATTGCAGGGTGTTTGTCTTACCATAGTAAACGCAACAGAGGTTAAATTAGATAAATTCATTCAAAACAGCATACCTACCTACTTTATCGCTAAGAATGAAACAAAAGTCCTTGGCAAACGCAATATCCTGCGATGGCGTCAGGGGCGAATACAATGGGTTTTTAAATGTTCGCATTGACTGGCAAAACTACTTACACTTGGCCGGTGTCAAAGCCCGCTCCCCCAGAACATGATCCTGGATCCGCGCCTGATTCAAAATTTTGTTTGTCCTGTAGTTGCCTATCTTTAATGTTCTATTCTCGGCTAGCCGGCTATTCGCCAGCTAGTCGAGAATCTAGTCTCTTATACTAGTCCAGCGGCAACATGTTTCATACCCAATTGATTATTTAAAATGGTACGGATCGCCTCGTGAGAAACAGAAAGTTCAGCGGCTACCTCTCAAATTTGAATGAATCGTCATTCAAATTTGAGAGAAATAGCCGCTGAGCTTTCAGTGTTTCAGCCACTAGTTCCTTCACTTTTGCTATGTTAACTTCAGTTAAAGCGTTGATGGCCTACCAGGGCGAGGCAAATCTTCCATAACATCTCGCTCGACTGCTTTTGAACGTTTTGTGCCACTCATAAGCACGTGTTTTTGATAAAGTCGATTAACCTGTAATATTTTTTTTTTTCGACTGTAATATTTTTAGGGACTCCGAACGCAAAATTCAATATGCGATGCAAAATTTAAAACAATTTTTTGTTCGATGTTTTTTATATAATCTAACTAACAGATCCAATTGACACACCGTGCCAAAAGGAAAACAGTTGTGCCAATCTAACAAACAACAAAATAACAAAAAATGAATTTGGAGCCATAAACTGATCATCCATTTCCGATACTTTTTTGACTGATAGTGATATAATAAACGGATTTATAAACTTACACATTTGTAGAGTTGTCAGCCTGTCCGCCAATTTGTCATCATTAATAATAGCTGCACCCATTATTACATCAGAATGACCGTTCATGTATTTTGTCAATGAGTATGAAACAATATCAGCACCTAAACTAAGAGGCTTTTGGAAATATGATGTGAGAAACGTGTTGTCTACGCCCACAAGGATATCACCATAGGATTTGACCGTTTTGCTTACGACAGCGATGTCAATAATTTTCATCGTTGGGTTCGTAGGCGTTTCTATCCAGACCAACTGAAATAAAAATAAGATAATAACTGTTACTTTAGAATAGATATTATTATCTAGGTTGCGCTAAGTTTGCTGTTAATGTACCTACTTAAATATTTTATGACGTTTAACTCAGTATTTTCTGCTTGTCATCTTAATCCTGCAATTTCTATGAACCTCGAATCCTTATTGGCTAAGTAGGTACTGTCTGCGGAATAAGGTCTTCATATTTAGATATCTACCACAATCAGTAAATTAGCTGTAAGAGGTAACTGCTTGTTGAGCTGAACTTTAACTACCTACTCTTTACTTAATATTCACAAAAGTCGGATCTGTCCAATCTACACCCGCGCATAACTCCCTATTTTCTGAAACGAAGTGTTTATCACAGATTATACTGACCTTAGTGTTTGGTTTTATTTCTTTTTCAATGTTTTCAATATTCGTAAAGTCTGTAAATGTTACTTCAATCCCCATTCTCAATATTATTTCTCTGAAAATGATAAAGGCGAATAAAAATCATTCCCTAATATTAATTCAGTAACTATTTAGACATCATATCAAAATTATTAGGTATGAAGTTATCGCGATAAAAATATGTTAGCGTTCTCTAAAATAATAGATACAGTTGTTTTCAAACGAATATAAATTACTTATCAGTGCAGTTTAACAAAAAGTCGTTATCATTTCTTATTGTTTAAATATATTCTTACGTGAAAAGGCAACTAGTACCAGAGTAGATATCGTTACTGGAAAGTATGTGGTCGCCCTGACTTAATATCGAAAAGATTGTCATCATTGCACCATGGCCGGAGGCAAATGCGAAACCATGTTTTCCACCTTCCAATTCTGCCAAGCATTGCTCGAGAGAATATCTATTCGGATTTCCGCATCTGCCATAATATATTTTCTAAAAAATGTTTTACTGATTAAGTTTATTGGTCTGTTGGTCTATTGGTTGAATCAAGCCAGAGGTCGTGGGTTCGGTCCCCATCCAGGATAAAACTTTGTGTGATGCTCATGATGGTTTATTCTGTGTCTGGGTGAAATTTATCTATAATATGTATGAATTTAGAAATATATAAATATGTATGTTTATCAGTTGTACCATGGTACAACTTACCATAGTACAGGCTCTGCCTAGTTTGGGATCAGATGGCGTTGTATCAATATTAATGTATCGTGCGCTCAAAATATTGTGTGAAAAATGTAGAAATTCAAAAATAGGTTCGCCTATTGCTTGTAGCTTGTAGATGATGTCACAATATCTATGTCACAAATGTTCTTATTTATTTTTTCATCAACATTGTAACGTTATATCTAATGTCATGGCCTATGATAAAAAATCGCACCACTCTATATACCTACACCTTTAACTTTGGGTTCAGATAGCTTGAATGTGGCTGCTGTTATTATAGGCTGAATTACTGCACCGCAATATTCATCTGGGTCTGTTCCTCTTGGATGTATAGCAATAGTAGCAAAACCAGACTTCTGCTCCAGAAATCCTTGATTATCCATCTGACATATCAAAACAAAAAATATATACATATATAGATATTTATTCCATTTCAATATTTAGCATTTGCAATTGCATATTTAACCAGCCCCTACCGTCATCGAAGTAACAAAAAGTATGGTAATCATTACTTAGGTAACTACTACCCATTATTACTAGAAACTTTCGAGATATAGGTATAGAGTCTATACTATAGATAGATAGACTTACGAAAGGATAAAGCACTCAGTACATTTTTCGCCGGTGTAGAATCAATTACACCCGACCCGCCTTTCTCTCCCGAAAACCTAGATCTCCTAAATCTATACTTGGTCAGTAACTATGGTCAACGTATTTGGTTTCAACGGCGGATCCAGTAAAAGGGTTATAGAAAATACAAATCCTTTTATCGGCTTAAATTACTTATGAAATTAAGAAGCCTGACCTGCTTGGATCTCGATTAGATATATGTGCCTATAGGTATGCCCTCTAAAACGAAGATTGTATTTATTGATATCGATCGAAGTTATTTTATTTTCTATATTATATTTATGATAAACGAGGAACACACTAATTTACGTACTGAAGAGGTAATTACTCTTATGTGAATTTTAATTTCCTTTTTTATAAAACTGTTCTCAAGTGGATATATCCAGGCACGTTGCTTTAAATTTGTAATAATAAATATTCAGAATTAACTTGTACTCACATTATGACCGCCGCGGTTCAAATAATACAAAACATTGTATTATCAATGTGATACCGAAAACGTTGGCGGCCAATTTATATCTATAATACTTATCGAAGCGTTGTTTAATGAAGTCCTTGGTATTCAATCTGTACTTTAATATGAAGTGGGTATTGATTTTATCGGTTTAGGTATTAGCAAATACTGTGACTATATGTACCGTTTCTTCTTTAGAAATGCTTATAATATTAGCACAGTATATAATATGTATGTATATTAGGTAGGTATTACCTACGTTAGAACAGAAATACATTTATTTTTAGATTTACACTTTTTCGGGTTCCGTACTACCAAATGGAAAGCGGCACCCTTATGCTCCAAATCTACTAAACCTATTATCATGAAACTTAATACATATAGCTTTAGCAGTACCTATTTAATTAAATGAAGACACTTTTACACTTCAAAATACAGTCAAACCTGGGTACCTAAGTGAGAACCGGGTTAGCGTGAAAACTCTGTTAGTGAGAGTATCTGCCAGGACACGCCCCACCAGGATGATGACCACGCTGTACCTTTCCGACCACTTGTCTAGTGACGGGTGACGGTTCGCGAGTGTAGTGTCAGGCTGTGATGGCAGAGAATCACGCGCTGATACCAGAGGCTACTACGATATACACACAGACAAATATGAAGGAATCGCAAGATATTTCAAAGAACTTGATGTGTGGGGATTTTGAGAAGCAATTAAGTTCCAAATTCAAAGTAAGAATTAATTAAAAAGTTGAAAAAAAGAAAATTGGATTAAAAAACATTTGTAGATTTAACATTTTGTAGATAGAACATTTTTTCTGAACGAACTCTTGATTTTGACATTTTTATTATATAGATAAATTAATTCGAACTGCATTCATAGATTTATCTAATCACCTGTCTAGACTGCGTATCGAACCCGCAAAATATGGAAAAAGAAACATCCTGTATTTAATAGGTACATTTCGGTTCGATTTCCGGTTCAGACAGGCGATTCTTTAAAAACCTTTGAATGCCGTTCGAGTTATTTAAATCAAAATGAATTCTTTCAGTAAAATGATCAATCTATGTTTCTGTTGTTTTTGTTTCATACTTACAAATAATAATTTTCAATAGAATTTGTATAAAAATGTTGTTACTTTTCAATATATCAGCTGTTGCTGTGAGAGTCGTAGATATACCATATGTTTAGCTGACAGACGGGACACTTGACTCTAACAAAAATGTGCACTTTAAAGCTTAATATTTCGCAAACGGATCCGTAACCCTTTCGTTTTGCCATCTTCATCGTTTAAACACACCTTACGAATATTTACCCGCTCTTAGGGTATTTACCCTAGTTATACTCAATCGGATCACATGGGTACCTAATTACCCGCTGCCCATCTATTTACAGATGAACGTCGCGTTGACTAACTGTGTTGAAAGGTTATATTGACGCAACTTAATTCATCAATATGATTATTCTGTACACCTACTCTCTTCTTTAAAACGAAATTCATTAATTTTCTTTCAATTTCTTGAGTTTACGGGGATTTTTCTAATTAATTTTTAGATATGAACAAAAAGTTCGAACCTATTAAATGATTTTCAGACGCGAGTGGATTGAATTGATGTTGCTGATTCTTTAAATCACCATCTCATTTTTGGTCGAAATTTCGTTTTCATTGAATTAGATTAGGCCTGTTGGTGATTGATTCACGAACAATGCATAATGTAGTATTTATTTAATTAGATAAAATTGATCGATATTGTTAGATTGCCCAAAGTCACAACAAAATAGTGTTATTCTATATTAACAAAATATTTGTAGACTCGAAACAGTGTTATTATTTTATAGTTATGTTAATAATGTCTGATATATCTTAAAGATATAGATCTTTTATTTGAATGAACTTTTGTTATTGATATCTTAAAGTATCAACAACTCGAATGTATTCTAAAATAACTCAAAAATTGTGAGGAGCTAAAGTAATCCGCCTATGATATATGTTAGTTTTAGAAAATAGTTGCAGAATGGCTTCTTATTGCAGAATTGTTTTCCCGCCAATTTCGCGCAAAACAAATTATCTGTCAAAAAGCAATGAGATAAACAGTTATTCTCTGTTGTTCTTGTTCTGTTGTTTAACAATTTAATTTATTTAAAATATTGACTGTACCTCTGTCATCAAAGTAGTGTGATCTACATTAAATATACGTGCAATAGTGTAGTACATAAAAACAATGAAAATTGATAGCAAACCCCTCAGGTATGCTCATGCCGAGGGTCATACGGATGTGTGTTATACCGAGGATGGACAGTAAGTTTTTCAGATCTTTAAAGTATCAGTAAAAAGTTAAAAAAAAAGCTTTATGTGTTATCTAATTTCATTACTTCAGGCATATAATAACCTGCGGTAACGATGGTGATGTGAGAATATGGGTGGATATTGAAGATGACGATCCGAATTCTCACTGTGTTGGAGAAAATGCACTTGCTGTTTGTTACAAAGAGAAGAGGCTGTATGTGGCAACAGATAACCATGCTGTTCAAGCTTATACTTACCCAGCATTTGACAAAGATGGAATTGTTACAAGATTTACTGCACCAGTTACACAAATCAAGTCATCAAACAAAATTGAGGTAATATTATATACACAATACTATGTTTACTTATGACCTTTTTTAAAATGTTCATTAAGCATCTCCAATTTATTGTCCATAAATATTTTGTACTAGCTGTATCGCGCAACTTTGTATGCATTAATTTTCCCTGTTTTAGCAACATTTTTTATTGCTGCTCAGCTCTTATTGCTCGCAGCGTGGCGATATATAGCCAATAGCCTTCCTCAATAAATGGGCTATCCAGCAGTGAAAGAATTTTTCAATTTGGATCAGTAGTTTCTGAGATTACCGCGTTCAAAGAAACAAACTCTTCAGCTTTATAATATTAGTATAGATAAACTTTGAAATCTTTATTAGGCATTGGGATGTACATCAGAGAATATGGAAGCTAAAATATGTAACTTAGAAGGTGGTGCTCCATTATTTGTGATGGCGGATCACAAAGGCCCTGTTCTAAGTATTGATATATGCCCACATATGAAATTTGCAAGTACCGCTTGTGGCGATGGCAAGCTAAGGATATGGGATATTGATACGCAGAAAATGATCAAAGAAATCTCATGTATACCAAAGATTAATACATTTTATGCAGCTAAAGTATTATGTAAGTACCAGAACCATATATTTATTGCTTTTAAATTGTTTTAAAAAATTAACAGTGTTTTTTTCTTTGTTGAAAGCAATAGGTTTACACACATTAAATTAAAAAAATAATCTTGATAATCTGATCTAATTGATTATGAAAGGTATTTCAAGACTCTACTTTGATTTATATGACTATGTATATAAAAAAAGCCCGTTACTTGATGCAAGTTTCTTTCCTGTTGCTTACAATTAAATTGAAGGAATAGAAACTTGCATAGTTTCATTGACTGCCTCTGTGGCGCGGTGGGAGTGTGTCCGACTGCTACGCATGAGGTCGTGGGTTCGATCCCCACCCAGGATAAAACTTTGTGTGATGAGCACGATGGTTTATTCTGTGTCTGGGTGTAATTATCTATAATATGTATGTATTTAGAAATATATAAGTATATTTATCAGTTGTCTGGTTGCCATAGTACAAGCTCCGCTTAATTTGGAATCAGATGACGTTGTGTGAGTTGTCCTAAGATATTATTATTATATTCTTTATTTAAAATAGAGACAACTCTTGTTTCGTCGCGGGGAATTTTACAAACATTCAATTCATGAACACAAAGTACACCTAGACTCGGAACAACAATTTGTGGATCACGCAAAGTGATGTCCCCTGTGGGAGTCAAACCCACAGCCTCTTGCACAGCAGTCCTACATTCACTGTGTCAAAATATCCACTCCACACAAATATCCACATTGTCCCTTTTGACTGCGCTGTTCAGCATAAATTATCATAAAGATATGTGTTCTAGGATCTTACTTGAATTTGCAATACTTTCAGGCCGAATGGATTTTGAACCAACAGAAGGCAAATACTTAGCATACCCAAATAATCGTGAAATTATCTTGTTGGATTGTGAAAGTTGGGGCCAGAGAATGACTTTCACACATAGTTTGGTAGGTAATATATCTTCAATGTAAAATTTGATGTTTGAGCAATACACTATGACCAAACCAGATTAAGATAGAGATATCTTCTCAAATCTCTATATCAAGTATCAAAATCTTGCACTTTGTAAAATGAGACCGGGAGGAGAGTGCTAAGAAATGCAAGTACTTTATAAAGGTTGCTTTTTTATATTACGTCACATTAGTGGAGTAAAGAAATAATCATTTGGTCAGTCAACTGGGTTCCTTAGCGTTTGGTTACAGGGCTTTAATCAGCTACTGACAGCATCTGTTACAGAGTTATACTGACTGACTAATTGTTATGTGATTCTGATAATTATTCTACACCAGATATACTAAATTTCAGATCATGCATTCTACATATATTCTACATTCTACATATATACAGTTCAAGCACTATTAATGAATACAACTTTAATGCATGATTGACGCTCCTGGTTACAAAATTTTGCATGACTGACAAACGTAAAACTTATTTTGAATTAATATACTTCTAGAAAACTAATTTTTTTAATTTTAGAAAGCAGTTTCACTACATATTTAGTCCAATAAAAAAAAAATAACCTGCCTCTACTCCAAACGCTAAGGAACCCAGCTAACTGACCAAATCAGCCTAAAAAAAGTACTTGCATTTTTAGATATACTCTTTATTATACACCAATTAGAGGACAATAACAAATAACATGGGTACTACATCTAGTGGTACAAAAGGTAGTCTTATTGCATTCTGCAATTTCTTCCAGACTCTCTTCTCTTATCTATATTTGCTTACAATAAAATAAAATATATTTTTAATCTACTTACAGATAAAATGTGCAATATCTCAATGCTTGTTCTCACCATGTGGAGAATATTTAGCTGGTAGTACTGTGGCTGGCCAGATAGCTGTATGGGAAATTGGATCTGGTAACTGCATTGACATTATTGAACATCCTACTTCACATAATGTGTCTGCTATGGCTTGGAATCCTAAAGGTAATTCTCCATACTGCTGATCTTTTTTAATATAATACCCTCAAAGACATGTTCGGCTACAGCAACAGCTTTAAAACTCCTGCTTAAATGGCGAGCTTGGTTGTTCAGCTCTTTAGTGTACTCTTCACTGACTTGTATTACCTATCTTTGCACTAAATGTATGCTTACATAAGGGCTATGTTAGCACACCATTTGTATAATTACGTAAGTTATGGATGCTGGTGGTTAGCCATTCAGATCTTCCCCTTTCTGATCCAGGGTAAATCTACATTCCTGTTCAAATATTTTCACACTTAAATGCATTTTTAGTATAACTGTGTGTCTGTTTGTGGCTCCCGAATGCAGTTTTCTTGTGCCAATTGCATTAACTTTGTAATAAGAGATTGTAAATCTTAGCTTACAATAATATAGAACAGTTACAGTTCTCTCATATTGATAAATAAACATTCCATTAAATACTTAAATTAAGAAAATAAAGGTAGTCACACATAACATCCTACCTTTTTAACAGTTTAATGAATCTGTTAGATGAAAATTTTTTTGGACATTCTGAAGCTAATCATTTTTTTAGAATATGTACACAGCTTATTAAAATATATATATTACGGGTCTTAATCGCGTGAATAATTTAAGGTAAAATACCTTGTTTATTGCCCGATATACAGATCGCTAGCTTTTCTCGATGTTAAAATAATGGTTAGAGACAATGGTACCCTAGCACACACTGTGTACAGAAAACCGACCCACACAGACAGATACTTACATGCTGACTCGCATCACCATCCAAGACATCTGCAATCCGTGGTATCATCGCTGACAAATAGAGCATATGACATTTGTGACCCTGAACATTTAGAAAGTGAGCTCACACATGTTCAGGAGGTACTAAAGCGAAACGGATACAGAGGAAGCACACGACGTACGAAGAGGAGAGACTCCCGACCGGGGGTTGACAGGGCTCCAGCTTTTCTACCGTATGTGAAAGGAGTGACGGACAAAGTTGGAACAGTACTGCAGAAATACTCCATTAAGACTGTATATAGTCCGCACTCCAAGATAGCTAAGCACCTACGTACTCCTAAGGATGTAATTCCTCTACAGACACCTGGCGTCTACAAAGTGGATTGCAGCTGTGGCAGTTCCTACATCGGACAAACCAAGCGAACCATAGCGGAAAGGGTTAAGGAACATATCGCGGCTGTGAAAAACCGACAGACAAACAAGTCAGCAATAGCGGAACACTTGCTGGATGCGGGAACCAATCACTGGATTGAACTACACAAACCACAGGTCCTCTCCACCGACCGTCACTATTACTCCAGGATGGCGAGGGAAGCGGTTGAAATCAAAAAACATGTCAATTTCAACCGAGAAGACGGATACCGTTTGTCAACATCGTGGAATCCCGTAATCGGCAAGTGTATACACCGCCGAACAAACATTACACGCCAGTGTGCAGATGTCCTTAGTGTTGTGTGTCGAAGTACCGACGGTTCCGTAATAGTGAGTGATAAAAATCAAGCGAGGGTAGTTTCCGAAACCCGCGCTTCACGGAGGCGACGCTGAGCTCAACTAGTCTTCCCGTGACCACGGCCGTTGCAATACGGTCGAAACGTCGGGCAATAAACAAGGTATTTTACCTTAAATTATTCACGCGATTAAGACCCGTAATATATATATTTTAATAATGTGTACAAATCGCGAAAGTTTATCAACATGTACACAGCTTACATTATCTTAGCCCTGATAGGCACGAACGATATTATACGTGAGTTAAAAAATCTAGCGACCCGGCATCTCGATGTGATTATGTGATCTATTCCCAACAACCAGAGTTGAAAATACAACACCACGCGATAAAAATACGTTACGTTGCCGTGTGAACTTTTACTTGGTAATGCATTTGTTCTATTTGAGTGATTTATTTACGCTCATTAAAAATACGCTCGTGCGAATGAGCGCTAAACAGCACAATACGAATCTAATTACTGTGCGTCACATTGCAGTAGGTAGTTTCATACAAAGCATAATAAACAGGGAGTTTCATACAAAGTATACTGAACAGCTCGATTTGTTAAAGTGCCGATACCTTTTTTTTTATCCCTTATTCATGAAATGAACACTACAGTATTTTAATATAAGATTTACGGCCTTCTGGTCGTCAATCTTTAGCATCACTACATTGGCAAGTAATAATAAATGTTTCCCAAATTATTTTAGGTAATGGTGTACTCGCATATTGTGATGTTGCTGGTCAACTGGGTACTTTAGTCAACTGCTACGGAAAAGACAGCAGTAAACTTGGTGAAGATTCTAATACTGATGACATTGAAATGGTGGAAAAGGGTGATGGTAAGTTTATACAATTTTGAAGGCTATTAATAACTGTTATTTTGGTTTGTTATTGAGTTAAAAACAATGAAAGATTTGGTATTATTCACTATATTGATTAAGTCCATCTTAATCAATATCAGTCAAATATGCCAAATCCAATTTCATAAATTAGAGTCAGATAATCATGTTGCTTAACAACTCTACTTTTACAGACAATGATGATATGGTAGACAACTTAATAGAAAACTATGAGAGTGACGATGACAATGCAATATCTCTGGACAAAATAAAGAACGAGACGTTAGGTCTGGGCGTAGACAACGACGACTCGCGGCCTGCATCGCGACACACCACTCTCGCTCCTTCTACAGTCCCGGCACAACCTCCCTTCCAGCCTTCAGCCACTCCTACACATCTAGAACACAGGTTAGTTACAACAACAGAAGATAAAGAACCAGACGTTAAGTCTGGGCGTGGAGAAGGACAACTCAAGTCCTGAATCGCTACAAACCACGCTTGCTCCTTCTATAGTCTCGGTACAACCGCCTTTCCAGCCTTCAGCCACTCCTACACACCTTGAACACAGGTTAGTTACAACAACAGAAGATAAAGAACCAGACGTTAAGTCTGGGCCCGGAGAACAACTCAAGTCCTGAATCGCGACCAACCACGCTTGCTCCTTCTACGGTCCCGGCAGAATTTGCCTCCCAGCCGTCAGCCGCTCCTACATATCTAGGACACAGGTTATTTACAACATAGAGGAACTATATTTAGGTAGGAGTTAGAACGAGACGTTAGGTTTGGGCTTGGAGTGGGACGACTCGCGACCTATCTTACTACACTCTACGCTCGCTCCTTTAAAAGTATAAAAAAACCGCAATTAGCCTCCTGATTGGCCCATTGTGCGTGTTGTACTCATCCTATCCGTCACTCCAGCCAGGAGCCAAGTTAGTTACAACATAGCAGGGGCAAATGCTAAAGGGAATCGTATTCTAATACGATACGAAGCATGTAAAAATCCAAATCCAAGAGGTATAGATAAGATTCAAGAGGATCCAGGGGGGAGGGCAAAAGGGACAATTGCCCCTATTGACCCCCCCCCCCCCTGGATCCGCGCCTGTATGTATGCAGGTAATACTTACGTAGTGGTTTTCTAAAGAACTTATTGATCAATTAGATTTTTTTAACTATGGATGGGTTAGAGTTCCCTTGATTTCAATTTCACACCACGCGACTGCAATATAGATAAATAAGTTTTCGCGAGTTTCGAATCGATAGATTTGTTATAAGTTATCGCGCTTAAAACTATCTTATATTCTTCCCCATGTCACCATTTCATTAAGACCTATTCTACCATTTACTTCGATATCGTTAAGGCATCTGTCCGACCAACGGCGAGAAAAAGAGTAGCGAGTAGCGATTTTATCGCTCAACTGTATCTTTTTTGTTTACACGGGATCTACATAAGCATGTAAGCGTGTAAACAAAAGAGATATATATATTAATAGTTGATCGCTGAGTGTTGCCACTGCCGGCGAGTACTCGCTCTATACAGCATCTCTATTGTTTACTCAGACGGGATTTACTAAATACATCTGTTGTACGTTTCTTGAGCGATAAATCGCTACTCGCTTCTCGATCATCGTCGTTAGTGGGACAGGTGCCTTAAGAAAGATAAACTCTTTTTCGCTTTTTAATATTAGTTAGGATTATGTACTGTAAAAATATTGAAGGTTAACGAGCGATTAGAGATTGAATAATCTCCATCCGAGAAATGCTGACTGAAATAAAGTCCATATAGAATACACTAAACTTTATAGTTTTCTCCCTGTCAACCGTTTTCATCATCTCAGATTATGACGAACTGAAATAACTATAGTATTATTTGTATGAGCACACTTGAACTGAAATTGATGGGAATTCGAGCCTTGGCCAAGTAGCGCGAACTAATTTTGGTAGTACTGAGTTTGAAAGCAATGTCCGAATTTTGTAAATCGGTATTTTCACGTTATCTCATCAGACTTAATTTAATGCTGTTATTATGCAATTAAACTAAAACACCATTAAATTCTCAGGTACATGTGCTGGAACGACATTGGCATAGTTCGCTGCCACACATCAGAGAATGGCGAGTCTACAATAGATGTAGAATTTCACGATACAAACTTGCACCATGGCATACATCTAAACAATTATTTGAACCACACGATGGCCAGTTTGTCTACTACTGTAGTGGCTTTAGCTTGTGAAACACCCAGGTAAGATTAACGAGAAAACATAATTGTCTTAAATCCTTGCACTATTTATGATTCAACTTACAGTTAAGTTTGTATAACATCAAAAGAACACGACAGGTTTATGCTGTTTCTAATGATTATGTTTATGTATAAGTTATGCTTTGACGAATCCTGACAGTGGTATCTTTAAAATTGAATATCAGATATTTAAGTATTGTCTAATATTTCCATACAAAACCAAGTTATGGCAATGCTGCAAAGACCTTTTTTACCAACCACCAGGAGTACTCTAAATAGTATATATTATATTTTTAAAAGTCTATTTAAAAAAAATCGTTATTACAAAACATTTAGGTGCCACCTAAGGCATCATGCAACCGGGTTCCCCAAATGCAATTTATTGCAATTTGTTGGTGTAACGAATTTCTAAGTATGGATTCCCTAAATAGTGGACCGCATATGAGACCCTTTGCTGTAGGTGAAACGTATTTTGACTGCCTCTGTGGCGCGGTGGGAGTATATCCGACTGCTACGCAAGAGGTCGTGGGTTCGATCCCCACCCAGGATAAAACTTTGTGTAATGAGCATGATGGTTTATTCTGTGTCTGGGTGTTATTTATCTATAATATGTATGTATTTAGAAATATATAAGTATGTTTATCAGTTGTCTGGTTTCCATAGTACAAGCTCTGCTTAGTTTGGGATCAGATGAAGTTGTGTGAGTTGTCCCAAGATATTATTACAGATATTATTATTATTTCTTATTTGTCTTCAGCAAACTGGTGTGTATATCACTGGTGGGTAGTAGCAAGGAATGGAGTGCTTCCATGCCTGATACGGAGGAGATACTATGTGTGACCGCGGCTACTGCCGTTGTAGCTGTGGCTACTAACGCGAGACTGTTACGACTCTTTACTCCTATGGGCACGCAGAGACAGGTAATCTTATTGACAACACTAACTCAAAATACATAGGTACAGAGGACCGGGTCCCTACAACGACGCACACTGATACTTTACTCTGCACTCACTTCGGAGCCGCTGTATAACGTATGTCACTACGATACCCTCCAACGGGCTCTTAAATATTGCAGTGAAAGATCCCCTTTCATAGTATCCCCGGCTCCATAGTAGATCCCCTAACTTCTTATTACCACTAGATAAGTTTTGAATTTACAATGCACTGCCTTACGGTCCTTCAATTAATGTTGGATTTAATAATATCATGTTCTTTCTTTTCTTGATGGCAATATTGGCTAAGTATTTTTAGAGATTGCCTCGTTTAACCAAAGTTAGAAACGTCACATTTTCATAGTATTATTAATATAAACAACGTTAAATAACTAAGATATACTGTCTATATTGACTTAATTAGGCATGATTGTTTGCAGGTAATTTCTTTAGCTGGGCCTGTGGTCACATTAGCAAGTTTTAACACAACTGTATTGGCAGTGTACCACAGTACAGATCCAGGTGTTTCAGATCAACACCTGGCAATGGATATTATTGCAATGAATGGTAATTTTCTTGGTATCATTATTATAGGATGAGATCCGATCTTAGAAATATACACCCTTATTAGTTCCTCGTGTGTTTTTGAGTCATTGTTTATTTGGAAAATTTCATGATGCTATCAACAAGAATTAACCTTTAGGTTTTGATTCACCTCGGCAACCCAATTGCGATTTATCAATCTAGACAATATTAACATTATAATCTTTGTTAGGATCATATAACAGATCAGGGTTATTATTTCTTAGATTATTACAGTAAGGCCCTAATTTGGTTCAAAAATGGGAGTAAAAATAGATTAATGACGGAATTAAATGAATTCTTGACGATTATCAAAACCAGGGCTCGGAAACCGGTTAAATTTCCAAACCGGTTTTGGTCATTGACCCCGAACCGAAATGAATTCAGGTTAAGGTTATCTTTACCGGTTATTTACCGGTTAAAGTGGGAAACCGGTTTTTCACAAATTCCGATACTGTTCAGCGAAATAAACCGGTTAATTTAAGTTTCAAGGACATTAGTGAGTACGCGTATCTCTATTAATTTTTTGAACCGAGTGTTTCGTCTGTTTAGTCAACGTTCAGATTCACAGAGTATTTTGTATATGTTTACATTTGTATAATTAAACATTTACGTTTGCGCACTGAATCATAATAATAATTGAGTGAAATTGTGAATATCAGTAGTTACATTTCTTAACATACAAAAATGCTATAAATTCTTATCAACGAATGAAGTCTTACCGGATAGTCAACCGCTTTTTCTTGCTGTTGCCGAAAATAAACTTTCCGATACAGATGATAGTAAGTAAACATACAGTGAAATAAAGTAAAACAATTTAATTAAATCTAAAAAGTAACATACTATCTATACTAATATTAAAAAGCTGAAGAGTTTGTTTGTTTGAAAGCGGCAATCTCAGGAACTACTAGTTCGATTTTTTTTTTTATAATTAAGTATCTATTACAATACTTTATATAGATTAATACAATCTAGCCTAAAGACTAATGAGTAATTTAATTATGACCTAAATTGCTATAAGGACTTAAATCTAAGAATGTGTCCAATAACACTTATCTTATTGTCTCTATTACATATGTGAAGTCACTTTGTTCATGTGTTCTTTTACGTTGCACTTATACTACATTTAATATGTCACTGTTACACTACACTAATTCAAACGGCTTTAGCCGTTTCAATCTTCTTTTTAACTCAGTGGTATCAAGGAGCTGGATTACCTCGACGTTCACGTGTTGTTGAAGCCTGCTTTGATGTGCTTCAGCTATTTTTTGTATAACTGTCTCTATGTCATCCATTTTAAGGTCCCGGTGGAGATCACAGTTTCTTAAGTACCAAGGGGCGTTGACAATATCCTTGAGCACTTTGTTCTGGAATCTTTGTATTATTTGTCGATTGTTCTGAGCGGTAAACCCCAAAGCATAAGTCCATACTGGTATTAACACCTGTTTATATAGCAGGACTTTGTTGTATACTGAGAGGGAAGAGTGTCTTCCCAGTAGCCAGTACTTCTTCTGGTAGCGTAGGGATAGCTCTTCTCTTTTTTTCTTGACATGTGCTTTCCAGCGTAGCTTTGCGTCAAGCGTCATACCGAGGTACTTATTTGTGAAGTCAACATGAACAGACTTACTCTCATTAAGTTTTATTCTCCATTTTGTTGTCCACTCTAAGACTTGGTTGATGGCTACTTGAACCTTTTCTACTGATTCGTTGTGGGTATTTCCTACTGCTATGATGGCTGTATTGTTAGCAAAGGTTGCAATAGCATTATTTTCTCTGAGCTCTGGAATATCACGGGTGTATAAAAGGTACAGTACCGGTCCTAGAACACTGCCTTGTGGAATTCCAGCTTTTATTTCTTTATTTTTAGAACAAACATCCTCTTGGCGTATTCGAAATGCTCTACTAGAAATGTAAGATTCTAGGATAGTAGCAATTTGATCTGGTAACATTGTTTTCAGTTTATATAGCAAGCCTTCATGCCAGACTTTATCAAAAGCTTGTGCCACATCGAGTACTGTAACGTAAGGTAGGAGGGCCCCCAGCCAGATCCGACGACCTAAATAAGGTGGCTGGGATGGACTGGATGCGGAAGGCAGAGGACCGGCTGTTGTGGCTAAAATTAGTAGATGCCTATGTCGAGCACTTGCGAGCTATGCCGGTAACTTTAGTTCTTTGTCGGTTGACCTTATTCCGAGTTTTATCCTCCCAAGCATACGTCGCTCCATAGCCCGCTGCACAATTTTGTTTTTTTTTTGGACTAACTCAACCGTAATAAATGACTTGGCACCGTAGGTCATAACGGGTAGGACGCACTGGTTACGTTGATCCTTCAGGCATTGCGGTTAAGGCGGAGTGAAAACTCGACGAAGTTTGCTAAACGCTACCCAACCCAATTGAATCCTTCTATCGACTTCTTGTTCGAAGTTGCTTTTACCAAACTGGAAACAAATCAAAGTCACGTTAAAGTTACCTACGGCCGAGACCCACACATCTAGAGGCTCCATTTAGGCTGTGCAATATCGTCGGCAAACCGAAGGTGTGAGATTTACTCACGGTTTATGTTTATGACCTATCCAGTCCAATCAAGTGTCTTGAACATGCGTTGGTGAACAGTTTCGGGGATATGAGGCACTATTGAATTCGTCTTGCAGTATGTATGGATGTGGTCTACGGTATTGAAGCCTTTTCGTAACCCGGCTTGTTCCGGGGGCTGGAACTCGTTGAGTTTTCTAGAGAGGCGGTTGGTGATCACTCTCGAGAACAACTTGTAGACGTGGCTCAGGTATGAGATAGGTCTGTAGTTCTTCAGCAAGGGGTTATAATTTTTTTAAGAACAGAGCCACGCACTCCAGCTACACGCTTGTGTTAAGCCTTGGTGGATGACGGAGTTGAAGAGATTTGCTTTCAGGACTGGGGTCCCACCGGCTCTCAAAAGCTCTGTAGTGATTCTGTCATCACAGGCACTTTGTCATTCTTAAGTTGCTCGAAAACTGCCCCGACCTCGCCCTGATCGACATCCGATATGCCCTCGGTATAGTGGCACGGAGTGGGGTTCTGTGATCATCGACGCTAAGTCCCATAGGTTTAGCCATCCGTGATGCATACATGTCCATAAAAACTCTCGATTTCCCCAAATATCTCCAGCCTTGAGGTTTTACCACTCGCTGTGTTTAGTATTGTCAGACAGGGTCTGCCTAGCTGCTGTGAGAAAACTTAAGTGCCTCTATTTCGATCGATCGCCGTCTCAATGTTGCGAGTGCTGTAGCGTAGGAGGTCAGGTCATGTCAGCTTCCTGATCTTCAGGTTTATGGCTCTCATATCTGACAAAGACAACTGCGTGTCTCGTCTTACCCTCATTAGTTCAAGAATCTCGAGTGAGAGTTCGGACTCCCTTTTTTCGCGTTTTCCGGGAAACAACTTCCGAGATACATCCTGTAGCGTTTTGACCAGTGTCGGTTTTCTCGTTTGTGTTTCCAGCGATGCGAATCGGTTTTGAAGCTCCAACTAGAACTTTTCGGGGCATGAGGCTATCTGGGGGGCAGTAGGTCGGAGAAGAGGCCTCATTATTTGGAGTTTTTAGACCTTGAAGCTAATAATTAGAGACCCTTGAACCAATATGTGATCGCTGCCAGTATTGAGCTTGTTGATCACCGATACGTCTCTAATTATTTGCAGCTTGTCCGTAATGATGAAATCTATCTAGTTTCTTATTACACCATCGGGGCTTTGCCATGTCTACTTTCTGTGAGGCTTCTTCTTAAAGAAAGAATTCATTAAGAAAAGCCCCGACGACTGTAGAAAAGTAACGACCATTTGGGCCCTGTGATTTCTGCGCCCTACGCAGTTAGGTCCAATTTTTGTTTCGCCGCGTTTTTGTACTCTACATTAGCATTGAAATCTCACATAACAACGTTGTAGTGAGCTTTTGTATCCTTTCATCATCGTCCACTTTAAAGGATTCGTCTGTAGACGCAACAGTAGATGTATTAAATGATTCATGTCTCACAAAATTTTGTATTTAGTGATACGTATGTAAGTTCCGCTGGCCAAGTGCAATGTAGTGACCATGTAATAATTCAAAACTTAATTTCGTAATTGGTTAGCACTTCTAAAAAAGTTCTAAGCTTATTAGTTCGTAAACTTTCACGATTTGTACACATTATGGAGTTTTATAAGCTGCGGGTCTTAATCGCGTATATATTCAATAATGAACTGATTGAACTACACGAACCACAGATCCTCTCCACTGACCGTCACTATCTACTACTACCGCATGGCGCGGGCAGAGGTTAAAATAAAAAAACACGTCAATTTCAACCTAGAAGATGGATTTCGTTTCTCAATATCGTAAAATCCCGCGATGATTAAGTGTACACACCGTCGAAACAAATATTACACGCCAGTGTGCAGATGTCGTTAGTGTTGTGTGTCGAAGAACCGACAGTTTCGTAATAGTGAGTGATAAAAATCAAGCGAGGGTAGTTTCAGGAACCCGCGCTTTACGGAGGCGTGCGTGGTGATTACAACCTTTCATCAAACATTTCGATTTATTGGTCTCTTAATTTTAAGCGAACATAGATTAAATCTTATTTTATTTTCTTTTTCCCATGTTGAATATACACACAAAATTAACCTATACTAAATAACGGCCGCACGCTTGTAGTTTTGCAGGGAACATGATTTAACACGACGCACGACGACGGTCTAGCCCATACATGTGGGAAAGAAAAAGTACTAAGTTTCAATGACGTGAGGTCGAGACCGAACGACCGTGCCTTGCGTCACGAGTCGTTTGTTTGAATTTAACCGGTTAATTCAACTCACATTATCGGTTAGCATTACGCTCTGTTTTAACCGGTAATCAAAATTATTTCGTTATGATTAATACCGGTATCTTGATTAACCGGTTAATCGATGAGCACAATTAAACCGGAATTATTACCAATAATAACCGCTATTTATAAACCGGTTCCGAGCCCTGATCAAAACTACTGGACCAATTTCAAAAATTCTTTCACTTATCGATAGCTGCATTTTTGGGAAGAAACAAACTATATTTTATTCTCAAAAAAATAGAGATCCTTACGAAAACTGCGTTTATATATAATGGGGAAAAGTCTGTGCGAAGCCGGAGCAGGCCGCTAGTGTATGTACGAGTATCATATTGTTCTCTCTATTTTACATAAGATTCTCGTGAATTTTTAAGCATTCTAGGAATTTATACTCTATGTCGTAGACATATAAATCGATACGAATTAAGCCTAAGGTTATGCTGGTTCACCATAGTTTTTTTTGTATTGACATTCACATCATTTCATTTATTTATATATCCCGCGAAATTATGTTCTCATCTGTTCTGACAGTCACTCATGTTACAATGGGCATTATATTGCCTTCAAATATAATTCACGATTACAATTCCAGGCCGTCAAATCCGCAGCAAGACAGTCCCGGTACCAGTATCCCCGGGCTGCAAGCTGTCGTGGCTGGGAACGTCCTCTGGAGGCTCGGTGTGGGCGCACGACAGTGCGGGGCGCGTGCGGCTGTACGACGTGCACAGCGCGTGCTGGCTGCCCGCCACTGACACTACTGCACATTACAGAGGAGCTTCGGACTCCTGGTTTATTGTCTCTGTGAGTATCTACGTCACAAAACGCACAGGTACAGAAGGCCGGGAGGCTAGAGAGCCGCCCTACAACGAACAAAAGAGATCTACGACCATATAGTACAAAATATGTTCGTAAACTTTCGCGATTTGTACACATTATAGAATTTTATAAGCTAGCTGGTCACGGGTAGTCTACCCGTGACCACGGCCGTTGCAATACGGTCGAAACGTCGGGAAACAAACAAAGGTATTTAGCCTTAAAATAAAATATTTACGCGATTAAGACCCGTAGCTTATAAAATTCTATAATATAGTACAAATATTGGTCGAATGACAACAGAAACTGCGCATGTTGAGATTTGCGTAGACGCGCATCTGTGTGCTTGAATCTGTTGTTGACCTCTGTTAGCCGGCCTTATGTACCTATGTATTATGTGTTCTATGCTAAGAAGATGTGCAAGGGCTAGCCAGAATTACGTTTCGGGAAGTTCCAATAAGGCCATAACGTGATAAAATCGATGAAATGTATAATAATCACATCTTAAACAAAATGTGACACATGGATCATCCTATTTTAATAGGATATAGAATATCCTCTGTTTAAAGTATAGTTTAAAATGTTGATTTCCTAATAAAAATCCACAAAAATTTTATTTCAGCAAAATAAACACTTTACTGCTTTAAAATTACTTTAAAATTTAAACATGTTTTATTCCCGCGTAAACGCTGTCTTGTGTATTCATGACGGCATATCGGTACAATCGGATTAGTGTCAGTCGGCGCCAAAGTCAGTGTCGACGATGCCAAAGTGTAAAATGTAAAAATAAAATTAAAAACTGACTATTGAAAACAAAAGTAAATAAATGAAAATAAAAAAAACATCTAGTTAAGCGGTCGGCCTATAGCTGGCGCTATGGCGCTACTTTCTATGCGCATTTTTTCCACACGTGATATACAGATCAAAAATACCAACTTTTCATTTTAATTTAATAAAACAATCATGTTCATTTATGACCCGGAAAGCAGAATATCTATTTCTTTTCCTATAAATTTATTTTTTTATCGAATTTCATAATTTATTGTGCACTACCGAAAGTACCCTATTTCACTGACAAACCCTGGTGTAACCACAGCCATATCTATTCATAAGTATAGTTGCAAGTCTGAAAATGTTAATACAATTTTTACAGGTGTGTGAAGCTACACAAAAAATTCGTGCTATTTTATGCCGAGGTGCGTCATTCCCAGCCACTGCACCCAAACCTATTGTTGCCGAATTACCTATTCAAGTAAGTGAAATGTATCATCATAAACCAGTCTTTAGGTTATAGATACTAAGGTCTATTTCACAAGTTCCGGTTCTATAGAACGTAAGCTTAACTTATCATAAGGCATTTGTCCCACCAACAGCGAGAAAGCGAGCAGCTATCAACTATAGTCTCGCTCAAGAAACGTACATACGTATGTAAATCCCATATAAACTAAAGAGATGCAGATATAAGTAGTTGATCGCTGATGGTTGATTTACTTTGTAAGAAGTGAAGTAATGTGTTTGCTGAATACGTTTATATTTACTTATTTTAGAGTTACTTATAGTATTATTATTTAGTTATTCTTGGTTTATAAACGATTACACTCGAACACACTGGTTCGTTCAATAAAATTTATTTTTGTAAAGAACAACTTGATGATTTTAATGTGTGGCCCATGAGTTTCTTGGCATATTATATTGATATTTTCAAATAATCTTTAATTTGGTTTTACGAAATAAAGATATGTGAGTTTGAGTTTGATGTATATTGTAGATCCCATCTGTATAACGTTTCTTGAGCGATAAAATAATTGATAGTTGCTCGCTACTCGCCAGCGGTGGGGAAAGTGCATTAGCATAAATAAAACTTGAAGAAAATCTTGACAGCATAGACTGACCGTTAAAAAGCTTGAACTAAGCTAAATTACTCTCTATAGATCTCAATCAAATAAGTCAAATCAAAGTAATTTCAAAAGTACACGTACCTTACAAGTTTGTATGAAATACCACGAGGACAGTATCTAAATGGGGATGGCACTATAAATGCAGACTTGAGTCAAAATATTTTATATTGATGCTTATATACCTCTTTCGATCTAAATTCAAAGTAAATCAAGATCAAATATTCTCTATATCTTAAACTCGTTAAATTGTGGGCAAACATAATTTGTTCTGCATTTTAAGATGTGTTATATAACAATATTTTCATTGCAGTCGCCTATGTAATCGCATTCGTGTTTTGTGACGTAAAACTAATATAGCGGCAAATCTCGTTTGATATATTATGACTGCAACTTGTAGCAATAGTTAATATAATAAAAAAAAAAATGTTTTCAGATACCTCTTTGTGAAATGGACACAGAAAAGAGTCAGTATGAGGAGCAATTGGTCCGATGGGCTCATACGACGGCTGATGTCGACGTGAAGACGGCAAGAGAGACTGCACTCAAGTTGTTTGCGGTATGGTTTTATTAGTGACTCGCTTTCGTACGCGGCTTCGCCTGTGTTATGTTTGAATCTCCTTTTCACCCTTTTAGGTATGGAATGTTCAAAATTCCGTTATAAGTGGGTGTCTATTTGTTTGCCAAAATCAACCCTACCGGTTCTGTGATTGGAGTCAGTTACTTTTATGAAT
Source organism: Herminia tarsipennalis (assembly GCA_945859575.2). Classification (NCBI taxonomy): domain Eukaryota; kingdom Metazoa; phylum Arthropoda; class Insecta; order Lepidoptera; family Erebidae; genus Herminia; species Herminia tarsipennalis. Next base: position 10,886,003 of record OX243836.2, on the reverse strand, counting down.
TACTAGCTGTCCCACGCAACTTCGTCTGCGTAAATTTACCCCGTTTTTGCAACATTTCTCATTGCTGCTCCGCTCCTATTGGTCGTAGCGTGGTGTTATATAGCCTATAGCCTTCCTCGATTAATGGGCTATCCAAAAAAAAATATTTTTTCAAATCGGACCAGTAGTTCCTGAGATTAGCGCGTTTAAACAAACAAACTCTTCCGCTTTATAATATTAGTATAGATTACTGTAAAATTTCATCAAAATGCGTTCAGTAGTTTTGCGTGAAATATCAACATAATAATGCTGATTTTTTAAATTATTAGAATTCAAAAATTCCCCAATTTTTATTTCTAACTAGCTAACCCGGCGTCGCTTCGCAGTGGCTTTTTGTGCTGAAACCCTCGCGGGCGCCCCAGAACATCCTACCTAAGTTTCATCACAATATGATCAATAGGTTCGGGACGCAAAGATTACATACAAATATTGATTTTTATTATTTTTAATTTCAGCTGGCCTGCCGTAGTGAAATAGAACAAAGAGCGCTAGAACTAATGGAATTATTAAAAGACGACCGCTTACTACCTTTGGCTGCAAAATACGCATCGAGACTTGGTCGCGTACATTTAGCAGACAAACTAACAAATCTAGCTGAGACTTGGGAGAAAGAGACTGATAAACTAAATGTAGCACAGAATATACACTTCAACGAGTTAGATACACAAGAGACGTATGACGTCAGTAGTAGCGAGCAGGATATGAATGCCAGTTTGATTTTGGCGCCTAAAGTTAAGCAGAAGAAAGTGGATGTTGATACAAGTATTAGGCCTATTGTGAGTATTGTACCTTATCTTATATTTTAATTGCATTTTTCCATGGCTTCGCTCGTATTCATTCTGATTTTTATAGCTATTAGCTGACACGACAAACTTCGTACCGCTTAAATTGGAATGAAATCTAAAGTGTGGTGCCATTTTTGATTTTATGGTAGTCAGTTTTTATCTTAACCAATTTAGTATTGAGGCAAACAATATCTATCTAGAACCTTAAAACAGTCACTCTTAATCTCAGAAACGGCTCCAACAATTTTCATGAAATTTTCGGGGTTTCGGAGGCGATAAATCGATCTTTAAAAGTTTAAAAGAACATACCGAGAAAATTGCGGTCATCCAGGTACTAATTGTTCAAATTGGTCAAGCCGTTTTCGAGTTTTGCAGATCTAACGAACAGCAATTGATTTTTGTGTACATGTAAGTTGAACATAAAATCTGTCCAGTAGTTTTTGCTTGAGGAAGTAACAAACAGCTAAATGATTGTTACTTTCTCACGCAAACACTATACTATGCAGTAACTAAACGAATTACAGCAAAAAAGGTGCTATTTTGATTCGCGCATGGACCACCACAAATCATTGTTCCTAGTCTGAATGTATATTATATTTATGATCTGTATATTTCTAAAGTACAGGCACCCATATACTTAAGCACTACTCTTGTTCTTAGAATTAATTTGTAACTTTGTACTTAATATATTTGAATAAATGAATTATGAAAGTTCCCCGCAATATTTTTATTAGTGTGTTTTGAATACCAAGTTTTTTCGCGAAATATTGACGAGCAATTTATTTTTAGCCGATAAAATCGTCGCCGGGCGGTGCTAGGAACATATTTAGAAAGCAGCCGGTAAATACAAAGAATGCAGGAAGTCCATTAAGTTTAACTGAACGAGTTTTAGTTGATGTTCACAAGACCCCCGACTCGACTGAGAATGACGATGTAAGTATTGTTTGTTTATTTTCTAAGGGACTCCAAAAAACTTGGTTCTTTGTTTGACTCGTATGTTACAACTGATTTGATTAGGAGAGGTTTTCGCTATGTATTTTAAAAAGAAAAACTACTCGTCTGATTTGAATAGGATTTCTGCTGTGAATTGCCAATTTTTCTGCGAAGGTTTTAGTGTATAAAACATTGTGTATAAAACATTTCAACAGCGGATAGGGTATGTCATAGTATTGCACCTACCATGGTGCCATAGCTGGTTGCATTATTATTACATAGTTATAGTTTTTGTCGAAATTCAGTAGTGAAAGGCGTATGGCATAAGAACTGTAATTTCCCTGGTACAAAATTCGATTGGATTATTACGGCATAGAATGTTTTAAGTCAAACTTTTTTAATTAATAACTTTTTCACTCATAAATAAACCAATGAAAAAATAATAAATATTTTTTTAGGGTACTCACATTTTGATAAAATTAGGTATGTGCACTCAATATCATAGGCCTACCAACCCTTAAATATGACCACACCTGTATAGATCCTGGGGCCAATTGCCATTGTTTTTATTTTCCTTGATTTATATTTTAGTACAACTGTGCCATTAAAGTCAGTTTATATAGCTTATAGAAGCAATAGATGTGTTGATAATAATATGTTGAGCATGTGGATAGCTTAAACGTTTATACGCAAATATTTTTACAGCCATCAAAACCGCTCGAAGGTGAAACATTCGTAGATTGGTTCACAAGAAACAAAACTACATTGGAACAACAGAATCCTGAACTTGGTCCGTCAGAGTTAACTCGACACGGCATTAAATTATTCAAAACTGTACAAGGGAAACCTACTGGCAACTCAGAAAACGGTCCTAAGAGAAAATTAGATGACGTTGTTAATGAAATCGAGTCACCTGTCGCTAATGCTCCCAAGCAGTCAAAACTAAGCGCGTTTGCGTTTTCGAAGAAAGCATAAATAACATTATTAGAAATATATCGGGACTTAATCGCGTGAAAAATAAGGTACGAATCTTTTTAGTACCGATTTAAATAATCTGGTAATTGAAAAACTCCGCCGCTCAAGGAGCAGCGCTAAGCTACTATCAGTGGACCCGTTGCCACGATCGATGCAATTCGATCGAAACGTCGGGTAAATATAAGGTTCGTACCTTTGAATATTTCACGCGATCAATTCCCGATATAATTATGTCTAATATGTGTAAAAATAGTAAAAGGTTCAAAACAATCATAAACAACATTATTTTTAAGTCAAGACAATGTACATATATTTTCGAAATAATTGATAAATTAGGTACATTTCTATTATTTAACAAGTAAACTGTTTTTTATTAAAAGGTGTTTGATTAAGCATTTAACAATTCAACTTCGTCGGGTGGTGGGAACAGTCCCTCTTTGATCATCTTTTGCCATTCAGTGCCATTTGGATAAGTAAACTTATCTAGTATTCCTGGTAAAAATTGTGTACTGTATCCGGTATACCCCTGGAAAACAGAAAAATAGTATTTTGTAGGTAGGTACATAGTATAAAAAGAAATGTGTAAGTACGAAGTACATAATATACTTCAATAACAACCGGTGCAAATGTTTGCAATGTCTTATGTCAAGTAACAACATCTGATGCAAGTGTTCAGAATGCCAATGTCAATGTTTTTTCAAGCTTTAATTAGAATAAATATTTTGCTGTTTATAATAAGCAGAAAATTTACTTAATGATAACAACTATCATATACTCGTCTATATATAACTATATTTAATACATTATTTGTTAAACAACTTTGCAAATAACAAGATAAAAATTAGATAGCATCTCGGGTCAAGTTTGTTTGAATATATAAACAGTAGATATTATATGTTATGTTTTAAGTAAATGTTATTAGTAAATAATAGCGCTCGTGATGTAGGTATTTAAGATAAATTGTATATAGTTTACAATTCGCGATTTCGAATAGCCTTGAGTAGTGTTTAAGTGCTGCTCGAATTTAAGGTACAAGTTGAGGTCGTGTCAAGTCCGAGATGGACTGCGGACCGCACATTTCATACTTTCGATCGAGACAGAAAACAGAATGTCTTTTGATCTTTTGTCTCTCGAATTGATGCAATAAAAAAAATGCGTCAGCGTCGGTCTCAGACTTAAAAGCGTCGTAGAAAAAACAAGCCTAAATCTTTGACCTATTGTTAGCTCATGGGCACAAGTGATTGCTCATTGAACATAATAATGAACTAACGCAATTTGCACAACATGGGTATAACCTGGGGGTTGAAAAACCCCGAAATCGTAAAAAGTAGGTATTATTGTACAAAGTAAATCCCCCGGAGTTACCCCCTCCTCCTCCCAAAAATGTTCCTGGATGCCCCGATGGTGTACAGTGGCAGATATTTTACATTTTCCGGTATAATGTACTAGCCTATGCAAAGCAAATCTCATCTAGACCCATTCAGCCGGATCTGGCGAGATAGAGTAACAAACATCTATCTATCCAAACTATCGCATTGATATATCTAGTACGATAATAATCTTACCTTAGAAAGCATGTATCTTGCATTCTTGACGATGCAAGGGTCGACAAAGTGTTCATGTTGTTGGTCCACATACTCTATAAGTCGGTCCTGCATAGTGCCAGACACGCTCACGTAGTCCCAAAATTGTAGATGCTGTACCATCTCACACAGGCCGACACCTCCCGCGTGAGGACATACTTTCACTATACAATACAGATAAAAGGAGTTTTAATATAGGTGAGTTGTTCGCCGTGGCTTCACCAACATTAGTATATGTTAGTTACCGCGAAAAAATGTAGGGTGTGTTTCTGTAAGTTTTAGGTTCAGAGTATCTCATCTCTTAAAAATAGGAAGTATTTGTTTGTTACGGATAATCTGATCCTAATACTTTAAAGGTAGGTATAATTACTATAATAATAGTAATTATACCTACCTAATAACCAGCGCCGGCTGATATACTCTAGCCTTGCGTCATATTTAAAACCGCCTTCATAAAAGTTCTGTTTGACCCGTATATAAGTATGTAGGTACATTACATTAATCACGTGGATTTGACGACATACGACAAAGTCCTTTTCTTTATCTGTATACTTCTTAATAATAATTTACCGGAATCGCGCGTTTATGTATTATGATGATGTAAAGTGTAATAATTACCATTTTTTTTATTCGGGAGGATTCTGACTGCACCCACTTCTGGTTGTAACTATATCTGTTTCTGACCTATTCTGTATTCGTCGACTTCTGGATTGGTCAACTCTCGTGAGTCAGCATTTTAGCCCGTGTAAAGCAACCCTTTTTCTACACTGAAGAATGAGGCTAGAATGAGAATTAACTACGATGGAGGAAATTATTTACGAGGAAGGAAATTATTTTTACATAAAAAAATGGTTTACTACTATGCGATCCAAATGAGAAGATAATCGCGATCGCGTCAACTTCACTCTGTACTTGTCAAAATTGTACCGCTAGCAACAAAAACTTTCAAGTCGGGTAAAGTACGTATGTGTATTATGATAATGGGACGGAAGTAATATTTATTTTCTTTGAACTATGTAGGTACTACCTAACATTTTTCTTTATTATAATATTATCTGTATTCATTATTTGACAATAAACACGAAACAGAAATAAGTAAATAGGTAAAATATAAGAATATTCTACACTTTAATAATAATTATAATACTCTTTATTGTACACTAAATATACAAGAACAAGGTATAACATTGTATAACTTACATGTAGGTGTCAGTGACTTTAGTGTCAGACGTAATATTTCTTTACCTAAAACTTATTAACTATATATTAAAATACAGTGCTTATATATAGTTCATTAGAGTAGGTAGGTACTTCTGTGTAATACTAATGAAACCTTTTTACGAATCACTTTATTGCTGACTTTACGTTACACAATGAAGTTGCAGTCGTATTGCGAAACAAAATACCATCATGACAATTAATAAACTCATTTGAAACGCATAGTATGTTCAAAAATTAAATTTCGTACATCTTGTTATTTTCTCATTTTGGCAGGTATTTTTAGGGTTCCGTAGTAAACAAGGAACGGTTAGCTCAGAGACCTTTCGTACTAGAAAGTGTAATTTGGCATAGATATACATATTAATTATGCCGACAAAGTGATAAAATAAAATCTTAATTTTTTAAACACACCTCCCCTACATGTAAAAAATGGGATGTTTTTTTTTTCTCGTCTACCCCATCATGTGGGCTGTCGCTGGTATAGGTAGGTAGGTCTTTCAAAAATATTGCGGTCTGTTAAGACTATCTTTCGACTTAGGGAGCCCATTTTTATGCAGGGGGGGGGGAGTCAAAACTGCTCCCCCCCTGCCAGCTGCCAATGGTGGTTGTAAGATAAGTGAAAAAAATCGAGATAGTAGTATATGTAGCGAAATTAAAAGAATATCTATCACAGCTATGTAGGCTTTGCAAGTTTAGAAGTAATAGAAAGTGAAACGTAACCATAATTTTCGTACAATTTGCATTAAAAATGATTCATAACGTTAGACGGTTTTTCACAAAAAAAACCACTTATACCACGGAACCCTACATTGTGCATGGTCCGACATGCACTTGCCTTTTTAACTTTTTGTCAAAAATCCCGCTATTTTCTAATATTTTTCAGTTTTAAGAAATAACTTCTTTTTATATATCCTTTTTACCTTTGTGGAAGGAAATGCTCCTACTATATATATTGTAGCCACTAAGGCTGATTTTAGTTGAAACATAAGGTTTCAACTTTTTGATAATATAATTTGCATCAGTCCTTTAACATGGTGTAGGTATAGTATATTTGTCGCAGCACCTTATCCCCATATCAAGTGTATAAACATTCAAACATTGTAAAATTGGAAATTTGAAAAGAGTGGCCGCGAGTTTTCATTGCCAGGTTCTTTTCTCCGGCTTTACGTAATGTTTGCGAACTTGGCATTACATGTACATGTAGAATCCCGACGTATCACAAGAGTTGTTTTGCATCCTAAGTGAATAAAGAATTTTGAATTATAATAAAATGGTAGTTGAATTGCCTCCTTCTTCAGTTTATGTAGAAAAAAGTTTCCTTTACAAGGGCTAAAACGCTGGCTGTACCGAGGGTTGACCAATATAAAAGTCGACGAATACAGAATAGGTCAGAAAAAGGTATTACAACCAGAAGTGTACATTAAGAAGTATAAAGACAAAGAAAAGGACTTTAAAATAATATAATATCTTATAATATAATATCTTGGGTCAACTCACACAACGTTAACTGATCCCAAACTAAGCATAGCTTGTACTATGGAAACCAGACAACTGATAAACATACTTATATATTTCTAAATACATACATATTATAGATAAATAACACCCAGACACAGAATAAACCATCGTGCTCATCACACAAAGTTTTATCCTGGGTGGGGATCGAACCCACGACCTCTTGCGTAGCAGTCGGACCCACTCCCACCGCGCCTCTATGTGTGCCACATATGTCGTCAAATCCATATAACACCCCATTTTCGCGTCAGCTAGCTAAAGCATATCATATTATACCTTTAAGTTTCTCAGCCATGAGATACACGGCGAGTATCTCATTGATGCCCCCGATACGCGCGGAGTCAATCTGACAGTACTGCATGGCGCCGCTTTGAAGGAACTGCTTGAACATGACGCGGTTGGCGCACATCTCGCCTGTAGCTACACCGATGTTGTATGGCCTGCATGTAATCTAATTTAAGTAATAAATCTTGGGAAGAAAGAATCCTGGTTCTGTTTTGTTTTGAGGCAGAGGAGAGGTTACATAACACAGGGGAGAAACTTAAATAAGGGTGGCGCTATAGTAGTAGGTATGTAGCAATTATTTCAAACCGTCTACAGCTGCAACATTCATACCATATCCTTTATCTACGCTAGCGTTACGTCAGAGCGTTTTTGAACTGTTATTTACAGCTTAGAGAAAAGCGATGAGATAAGAGATATAAACTTAACTCACATTAGTACAGACACAAGTGCACTCCCTATTCTCTTACTCTCATAGTCCGATCGGACGGAAATCCGACATGACCGGAGAGAGATTGGCGCAGGACCGACGGCTTAACGTACTAACCAATGCATTTTTCGAAAACGGTCACCCATCTTTGGACCGACAGTGGTAAGATTGCTTAACCTTACAGATATGTCGATCTGCACGGTTGCTACTGAGTCAGGGACCTCTCAAACGATAATACAATATTGGAACTAGCGCATGTTTTGTATTCTACTATTCTACGATTATTTCGAAAATATAATGAAAGACAAAACATCTAGTACAAATATAATAGGTACTTAGGTGTAACTCAGGGAGCTCCACTGAAGCCTCGTTTGCTCTCCTAGAACGATGAGACAACAAAAGCAAAACGGAGCACATAAAGACATATACAAAGATGTTGACACGGAATCGAAGCGAATCTTTAATATGTAGGTACATATCGTAAAATGCATCAAAAGTTCTTACGCCAGAGCCTTCGAGATAGTAGCATGTCCAAGCACGTCATCCGGTGAGGTCGGCTCTTCAATCCACATTGGCTTTAGAGGTGCAAGTTTCTTCATCCACTCGATCGCTTCGTTCACGCTCCACGCTTGGTTCGCGTCTACCATCTGTACAGACAAACAATAGCCATTAAGTATAGATATTTACGATCAATACCAATATCCAAGTAGCAAAAGGTCCAACTTCCCAAAAAAAATATTGACCATGCTCAAAATGTTTGGCTAAGTGTGCGATTTTTCTATTTTCTAAGGAATTAATTTTTCGTGTACGAAATAGCTTTGATCTTGGTTTATCAGTTAACCTATTATTTTACTAAATTTATACTAATAGTAGCTAAAACCAAATGTTCACGCTTATAACAGTATTTAAAATACACATAAAATATTTTCAAAATGTTTCCTTTTTGTATAAAGGTCATAAAAAAAAACAAATCTCAACAAACTTTTTAATGCCAATCGATCCAAATTCCTACAACAATCAAAACACTCTATGAGACCAACTGAATTTGAGGTACCTATTAGAGTCAGAAATCGTAAAATAGATGCTCATTGCCGACGAAATGTATAGAAATCATTTTTTTGCCCCTTCTAATATTTATTTATAGTACCCGAAGCTCATTTGGTCCCATAGTCTTTTCATTGACATGAAAAACAGAATCGATTGGCATCAAAAACGATAAATATGTTTATAAAATGTTGTCATATATTAAAAAAATTGCTCCTTAAGAAGCCATCGAATCTTAAATTGAAATTATTACATAATGATATCTCTTTATACCACTAACAATCTTAGATATAGCATGTGTCTGTTCGCTCTCAGTTTTTTTTGAGAATTGTTATTGAAGTACATTTCAATTTTCATTTAGGACTTCATTCGCGATAGACGTGTCTTTGTTAGCAATGCAATATTTTTAAATAATTAAGTTTACGTTTTAAATTGAAACTATACCGCGGCGTCAGTGAAATTAAGTGTGTCGCCAATGACTATCTACTATTTACATAGACAGCAATTATGAAATATCATAACCATTATAGCTAAAATTGTGTTTTTGTGTTAGTGATGTCTAACCAGGAATTTAGCCTGTTTGGACGTAACCAAACAGCAATGGGTAGCCACCCGCCGACGCCAACTCGGCAAAGTCATTCTCGTGACGATAAGCAAAATCTGCCCACGGAAGTAGTACCTACTTCGGAGATCCAGAGATGAATGGGGTCCATTGACACCCTTTTGAACGAAGTGTGTTCTATAGTCTCCGAGGGAAAAATGAACTCGGACCAGAAGCTCCAAGTCACTAATCTTTGTCGCAAAGTCACGAGTGGGACATCCCAGATGGCTGTTCTATATCAAGCGCTAAAACAAAAGGCTATGCAAGCGCATGCGACCATTCAGCACCTAGAGGAACAGCTCGAAGAAGAAAATTCTCTTCAGCTGTTTAAAGAAGTCATTGAAAACAAGATAAATCCGGTACAAAACAATTATTTTGCTGACATGGTAAAAAAAGGTGCCGATAGCTTTATTCGTCCTAATAACAGGAGCTCTGTCAACGATAAGACGAAAACGAGTGATGACACTAAATCTCTCGTGCAAAAAATTATTTCACCCGAGGAACTAAAACTACGCGTTCGTGGCCTGAAGAAAGTAAGGAATGGAGGCGTTCTTATTAGTACCGAGTGTAAAGGAGATATTGAAAAGTTAAAGAAGTCAGAGAAATTAGTTTCTTCCGGCCTGGCTGACTTCCTAGGGCGGCGTTTCGTTGGTTCTTCACCAACGAAACGCCGCCCTAGGATCGCTATCATAGGTGTCCCTGTAGCCCTCAGCGAAAAATATGTTTATGATTGTTTATACGAACAAAACATTGCTGAGAAGTTTCCAACTGAAACACGCAAGTCCTTTTTGAAGACTATCAGATTGAGTCACAAATCTGGTAAGAAAAACTTCTTGACCTGTAATTATATATTAGAAGTTCCTGCCAATATTCGAAAAGCGCTCATCAATCAAGGACGTATTTTTATAAATTGGACGTCATGCCCTGTTAGAGACTTCACAATAGTCACCAGGTGTTTTAATTGCCAGCAGTTTGGACACGCAGCCAAGTTCTGCCGAGAATCCAGCCCGACTTGTAACCACTGCGGAAATCTGGTTCATTCCTCTAAGGAATGTAGTAATAGAGACTCTCCTCCGAATTGTGCGACGTGCAACCGTTTCAAACGAAAATGTGACCATCAAACTGGGGATGCAAACTGTCCAGCACGTAAACACGCAGAGGACAAATATATTAATTCAATTAACTATGAAACCGCTTAACGCTTCATTAACATTTGTTTGAAACATCTTTGTTTTGCCAGTTTGTAAATTATTGTATATGTAATCTAGTTCAGGATATGGCTAACTTGTAATTGATTAGGCTCACCTACTATTTGTAACTTAAAATATAGCTCAATATATTTTCTAATTTTCTTTTAAGGCTTAATACTTTTATTATATCATCAGGTTGTGGGTTCGATTCCCACTCAGGACAAACCTTTGGGGGAGCAGCACAAAAGTTTATTCTGTCTGGGTGTAATTTATCTGTAATAAATATATATTTATAAATATATAATATACATATTAAGTATGTTTATCAGTTGTCTGGTTGCCATAGTACAGGCCCTGCCTAGTTTGGGATCAGATGACCGAGTGTATGTTGTCCTAAGATGTTATTAATTAGATGTTATTATATATTTACTGCCATTGTATGTTTTTTTTGTAAAAGTTTTTCTTAATAAATATTATTATTATTATATTTATGTTTGCTTGGCTAACCGTGTAGTAGTAGTAATATACGACAAAAAATTTAAAATATCTTAAAAAATAACCATAGGTATTGTATCCTACTTTAATAAATATTGTGTTTATCATTGTCAAATGTTACGTGCAGTCAACAAGACTGCACGTAACACTCAGAAAGTTTTGTGAAACTAAAAAACTAACATCTATAGATAAAATAATTTAATTAAATCTTTTCAAAGAACTCTCTACCAGCCTCTATACAAACATTCTGTGGTTAATATTTTCAAAATAATTACAAGTGGCCAGTGCCATAAACATAAAAACTTTTTTCGCAAAGCTTTCTGAGTGGCCTGGTATCTTATGCAACATAGATTCATTAAAACTAATTCCTCTGTTCATGTACCCAGGATCATCTTTGGGAGGGGACGGGAGTCAGACCCCAAATCCTCCCACCAGGTACGCCCATGCCTTTTTAGGGTTCCTTAGCCAAAATGGCAAAAACGGAACCCTTATGTCGTGTTTTCGTCATGTCCGTCTGTCTGTCTGCCTGTCCGACCGTATGTCACAGGCATTTTATTCAAAGACTACACGATAAATATTAATTAAATTTAGTGAAAAAGTGTCTTGTAGTAGCCGCTACTTAGTTTAATAGCTAAATTATAAAACTAAATATTTTTAGGGGGGCACTCCGTACCTACATGTAAAAGCTGTTTTTTTTCAGCAAACATCAATATGTGGCCCACCATTTGACGTGAATATTTAGAAGTTGCATAAGTTGTATCCTTATATTTTCAACCCTGTGACCAAAAAATATGAAAAAAAATCACAAAGGTAGCGCTTAATAAATACTTTAAACTAAAATTATTTTGGACATGATCGGATATAAAGTCATTGAGTTATGTCATTGAGTTTGAGAGCTGATGTAAATAACATTGACTGGACTCCTATCTATAACTCCAACGTTCTTGATGATAAGGTGCTTATTTTTACTAACACCTTAACGGCCATTTACGACAAGCATGCACCAAAAAGAGTAGTAAGAGTTAGACATTTACCTGCACCATGGCTGTCTGAAAACATAAAAGCATTTATGGCTAAAAGCGATAAAGCCAAACGTAAATATAAAAAGTTCCCAACGGAAGATAACTGGCTGCTTTATAAAAAACTGCGTAACCGGTGCGGTCGTATGTGTAGAGATGCAAAGAGACGCCACCTTCATGACTCCATTCAAAATCTCAATACAAAACAAGTATGGCAATTTCTTAGATCCCTTGGCATTCGTCAAACCTCCCCCAACAGTGGGAGCTATATAGACCTTAATGCACTTGTTGCTTATTTTTCTAGCTCTCCTACTACCATTCCAGACAATATTAAATGCGCTACTTTATTACATCTTTCCAGTCTTCCATTGCCGACTAGTACTTCTTTCTCTTTTCATCCAGTCTCAGAAGAAGAAATTCAGAAATCTATCCAATCCATATCAACTAAAGCAGCAGGCGAGGATGGCATTCAACTGCAAATGCTTCTTCCCATTTTAGAATATATCACACCAATTATTTCTCACATTATAAACTTTTCTCTGTATTCAAACACTTTCCCTACATCATGGAAGAAGGCTCACGTTATTCCGTTGCCTAAAGTATCGAATCCATCCATACCATCTCAGTTTCGCCCTATTTCTATTCTTCCCATAATATCTAAGGTTCTTGAGAGTATTGTCTATAGCCAACTGTCTTTCTATCTCTCCTCTAACGGCCTGTTAAGCCCTTTTCAGTCTGGTTTTCGACGTGGTCACAGCACTGTAACTGCCCTTATTAAAATAACTGATGATATAAGACTGGCCATAGAAAACAAACAACTGACCATTATGGTTCTTTTGGATTTTAACAGTGCCTTCAATTCAGTTGACTTTGACCTTCTCTTAGGCATCCTAGCTTCTCTGAATATTTCTTCTTCTGCAGTGTCCTGGTTTAATTCCTATCTTCGGGGTCGCTCACAGACTGTTCGCTGTGATGATCTTTTCTCTGAATGGCGAGATTTAACCACTGGCGTACCCCAAGGTGGTGTTCTCTCTCCTCTTCTCTTCTCCATTTTTATAAATGCTATTACAAAGGTCCTATCTTCAAAGTATCATCTCTATGCAGACGATCTGCAACTGTATCGTCACTTTAAAGCTGATGAAATTACTGGTGCTGTTACTACAATTAATAATGACCTTGAAGAAGTAAGTTTAGGGGCTAAAAAATTTGGACTTCTAGTCAACCCAGATAAGTCTCAAGCTATTATTGTTGGTGGCAGATATATGTTAAATTTGTTGGATCACCAGAATCTTCCTCAAGTGTTTTTTGATGGAGTTAATATACCGTTTACAAAAAGTGTAAAAAATCTTGGTGTCTTTATAGACTCAAATCTTTCATGGGATGTCCACATTACGGAAATAAGTAGGAAATTATTTTCCTCATTTCAATCTCTCAAACGTCTTCAGAAGTTCTTACCGTTCCAAACTAAAGTTACTCTTGCTCAATCTCTTCTACTTCCACACATAGACTATGCCGATGTTTGTTTTCTGGATGCTAGGGAGGAACTCGTTGACAAACTCGAACGTCTGCAGAATTTGTGTATCCGCTTTATTTTCGGATTACGTAAATACGACCATGTCTCCGAATCTCGGAAAAATCTAAAGTGGCTACCGATTCGGCAGCGTCGTAACTCACACATTCTTTCTCTTCTCTATACTATTCTTCACAATCCTAACTCTCCTTCCTATCTACGTGAACGCTTCAATTTTCTTGTTCCCAGGGGTAAACCCTGTCGTTCCGCCTCCTCTCTTCTATTGAGTACTCCCGCTCACAGCTCCAGCTGTTACGATAGCTCTTTCACCATAAAAGCGGTGAGGCTTTGGAATTCTCTTCCTCACCCTTTACGTGACAGCCTCTCTCTTAACGTTTTTAAAAAAAGGACAAAAGAATATTTTCACTCTATCTAATTAAGTATGTATTATAATATTTTATTTATGTAATATTAATATGTAAGTGTATGTATTATCTGGTATGTATATATATATTATATGTATTTATTTAGGTTTATTTTATGATTTTGAAATAACATACGTTTATGTATGTAAGTATGTACTTACTGTTTATTTATACATATGGTTTAATTTCTATTTTTTCTTTTTTTTTTCTTTTATTGTTACACTTCCGACTACTTTTATAAGTTTATCTTTCTACTATCTAGAGCTCAAAGGTTTGCTGGTAGAAAACTCAATTTTGAGTTAAGCTCGCCTTTGTACATATTTACTTTTATTTTGTATTTATTGTTTGCATATTTTTTTTCTGTGTACAATAAAGAATTTGAATTTGAGTTATTGCCGAAAAACTGTGTTTCTCAACAAAAAAGCTCCATGAACATACGTTCTTCTGCGGTGAAAGTATTTTAAATCGGATTTTTTGCAATGGCTGCGGAACCATACACTGAGCATGGTCCGATGAATCATGAACAAACATAAAAATCCCCATTTGAGCATGCATGCCTATCAATTCCTTACCAAAACGTTATTAGGTCCAATACATTTGCGTACTGCGCTGCATCTCCTGTAGTCGTCTTCAAAGTTCACTCCAACTTTCACTTTGAAGTACTTAAAACCAAGCTTCAAATATTTTTCGCACAATGACTGCACTAACTCGTCGCTATAGCCCATCCAACCTGTAAGTGTATTAAATTATGTTAATTTAATATTGCTGTTTAAAAATAGCAGCAATAACTAGAGAATATTTTGACTGGCCTGTTGGCTTAGTGGTAAGTGACTCTGACTGCTAAGTCGGAGGTCGTGGGTTCGATCCCCACCCAGGATAAAACTTTGTGTGATGACCACAAAGGTTTATTCTGTGTCTGGGTGTAATTTATCTATGATATGTATTTATTTAGAAATATATGTTTATCAATTATCTGGTTGCCATAACACAAGCTGTGCTTAGTTCGGGATGTTTGTTTTTTTCAAACGTCACTTATTTAGAACACTTGGGCGATCAAGACGAATCTAACGACGTCTTAATGTATAATTCATTGGATTGAGATATATCAGGTAATAAAGAATATTACATACATACATAGGTACATACATACATAGGTACATACATGCAAGATACACGCAAAAAACATAGCCCTTCCTTACAGTTGGGTAATTAAATATTGATCACAGTTTAATACCTTTTATAGTCGAGGCGACCTTGGTAGCAATATGCAACAATTTAATAATAATTACGTAGATAATAATCATAACGCCCTTACCGACTTGTGTGGTGTATGCAGGATATCCATTCTCCTCTAAATATTTAATTCTGTCCGCATTGCCGTTTTGTTTATCCTTTAGCATTTTAATCGCTTCTTCTTTTGTTACGACATCAGTTATGTATCGGAAATCTATTGTTGATACTAAATCCTAAAACACAAGACCATAATTTTAGACACCTTATAGGTAATTATAGCAGGAGCAAAGTGTTAATATTTTGACGTGATAACGTCTTATAAATTGATGACCGGCTGCACACACGAAAAAGTATCACGTTCCGCCTGCTGATAGGCTGAAGTATTGTGGCCGTCGGGCGCATGGCCCGACGGCTGGTTGCTAAGCAACGCGAACAGCGATATGTCTTCAATGTTTCTTATGACGTTATCACGTAAAATTATCGTACGTAAACCGACTTTACAGACAACCATTTTTTTGTGGTAACTCGATACAAAATAATCCTGCTGGACACGATTCTTTGCGTCAATAATTTTAAATATCACCTCCCCCCGGGCAGTCTTCATATTTGTGGTAGCTACAGAAGGCTGCCCCGTATAATAGGCGTGCCCAGGACTATTTTTCGGGGGTGTAGATCAGCACAGCTTTAAGGGAAAGAGCCGCTAGACTCGTTGATGGTCCTTCCTGAGGTCGATAAACCGTTTCAGAGGAGGTTTAAACACCCAACTCACTCCACCACTTGTGCAACCTCCACCTTATGTGACCTCCTATAGACACTGTAAATAGGTAAATAACAAAAATCCATTCCGTATAAAATACCTCTGGTTTCATATCCACAAGAAGTTTCCACAACGGTTTGTTCTCAAGACGAGCCCACAAATCCCATAAAGAGTTCAAGATGGCAGCGGCTGCTAAATGCGCTACGCCTTTCTCTGGTCCGATCTGAAAACAATATAAAATAATTATTTACACATATACCTAAGTAACTTAAGGCAGGTTTTAATCCAGAACGCATATATAAATACCTACCTACTTTTATCAACTTACCTTGATGACTTATTTTGATGAAATAGGTACGGCATGAAAATAGCTGAATTTGAAAAACGAAATCCACGTCACGAAGGTTTGCCGGGGGGACTTTACAAAACCCACTATTATCTAATAAAATACAAGCATATACTCAGATCCAACATTTATCAATCTCGCAAGACCTGATTTGATTTCCCATCTGCGAATCGAACGCACAACCTCTCAGCCCTCTTGTACCGAGACGTGACATAAAGTAGCCGAGAATTAAGTAGCAGGTAAAAAGACACGTAGTAAGGGTTGCTTTAGTAGGTAGGTACGTGGGTAATATCTACGGATGTCTACATAAAATACGATCATACAAGATAATCTTATCTATTGAAATGAAAGTAACGGACAAGCTAAAATGTGCATCTTTAAGTAGACATTCTACTTAAAGATGCACATTTGACCTTGTCCGTTTAGAACAATATTTAAACTGATTCTAAGCAAATTATTAGAATTAGAATTAAATTAGTAACCACGCCACAGAGGCAGTCGCCTCTGTGGTGTGGTGGTAGTGTATCCGCTTGCTATGCAAGAGGAATCCCCACCCAGGATAAAACTTTGTGTGATGAGCATGATGGTTTATTCTGTGTCTTTGTCTATAATATTATGTATGTATTTAGAAATATTTAAGTATGTTTATCAGTTGTCTGGTTTCCATAGTACAAGCTCTGCTTAGTTTAGGATCAGAAAGCGTTATGTGAGTTGTCCCAAGATATTATTATTATAACATTAACAACGTACCCATCTCATTTGCGAGTCGTTAGTAATAGTCCTCCAGAAGCTAGCGAAATCTGCGAAGATATCTCGGGCATTTTTCCCAAGAATAAACTTCTTCATAGACCTGATGGTGAGGACAACGATCTCGGTGCCGCGGCCGCAAGTGAAAGTGAGACCAAAGCCTTGTGCCCCATTTTTGGTGGTTATCGTCACATAGGCACATGAGTAGTCCGGGTCAGTATGCTGTAAATATTAACGTATTCTTTAGAATTTATTGTTTTGTCAAGGTTATGACTTTGGTTCGTGTCGAATGCTTAACTACTGAAATAGATAGCTACTTATGCAGGCGATGAATTTGAAAGATTGGTAAGTAGATAATACCTACTTTGTACCTGGGTTTCCCGATTATTCATTCCCATTAAATAGCGAAATGTAAGTAAGTAAACTAGGTATAGTGTAGGTACTTATTTCTGTCTATGTTATGTACTTTTACCTACTCGTTTGAGGTAGAATGTAATCTCTGAATGATCTTCGTAAAAAGTATTTACTAGTAGGTTGCCGATTCACAATTTTGTTTGACCTACCTACAGTAAATTTGGCTTTTGGTGTAGTACCGGCTTAAGAATAGTACCTACTACCCCATCTTTTCTATGTAGCTACTAAATGTAGGTTCCAACTTCTGTTTAAATATTCGTATGTCACCCAAGGAATTCATAAAGGTACTTGTAAGTTCCATGCTAAAACATCACAGAATAATAATTAGGCTACTTTTGCCTATTATTAACAAATGTCACAGTAAGTTATTCAACACATATATTACTCACCAATGCATCAGATCCATGTGCTCCAAGCGAGGTAGGAAACCTGACGTCTTTCACGTCAATTTTCACAATTTCAAGACCGCAGCGTCCGGACGACATTTCTCGTGAATACCGTCGTTGTCACTGATGATAGCAACAGTGCTCGTCCTCTAATGACCCCGAGCGCCAGTCTTAATGTTTTCTTATCATTTCAATGGTCGTTTGTCTACCCGTATATAAAACTTATAGGTATACAATATTTTAGCTACAAATAATGACATATTTTTCTACTTGTAGGTATTATTTAATTATTCATTTTGTTAATCTCTGAAGAGACATGACAATGGTCTCCAGTAGGTAATATTTATTTTGCAAATATTAATAAAGACGAAGAGTTTATTTGAACGACGACGCTATCTCCGAAAGTACTGGGCCGATTTTGATGAAATTTGTTATAGTAGTAGTTTGAAAGTATCTATACAACTACTGTTCTCAGTGGAATAAACAGTATGACATTTAAGATTTCAGAGAGAAGAAAGACCTCCGTTCTCAGATATACCATTTTTAGGGTTCCGTAGCCAGAATGTCAAAACGGAACCCTTATAGTTTCGCAATGTCCGTCCGCAGCTTAGCTTAGAGACTGTTTTTGCATGGATACACTTACGCCGACAAAGTGAAAAACATTTTTTTTGGTACCTCACCTATATGTAAAATGGGGATGTGATTTTTAATTCTCACCTACCCCATCATGTGGAATATCATTAGATAGGTTTCTTAAAAACGTAACAGGGTTGTGAATAAATTTTACTAAAGATTAAGCTTCAAAGTGCAATTTGTTGTAAGAGTCAAGTGCCCCCAGCTCTTTGCCAGCTAAATGGTTGATGTTGGGTATGTGAAAAAAATAACGATAGGTTATATGTTGTGAAATTAAAAGGAAAACCATCACAGCTAAGTAGGCTTTAGAAGTTTACGAGTAACAGCTGATGGCGAGGGATTACGGAACCCTACATTGTGCGTGGCCCGACATGCACTTGCCTGGTTTTTTATTTGCTTTAGGTTTATGCTGGGAAATACAAAAAAAGTAGTAAAGGCATTGGGCGAATTCCTTTAGATTAAAATAATAAAAAACGATATCAGACATTATAAAATACCTAAATTTTGATTTAAAATAAAACATGCCGAGAAACATTTATGAACATATATTTATATTATTAATTTCTTATTGTGTATTGTATACATTTTATGAAAATATCACGTATAAAGTATTGTCAATATAATTTTGCTACAAACATTATTTTTCCAATCTTGACTAGATCCTAAACACATACAATAAAACTATCAAATAATTAACTGATATTGGTTTTTTTGTACCTAGACCTTGGCTACTGAGGATATCTACGTCTAGCTATACAGGTCGGTCAATGTTTTGGGTATTTGCAAATACTTATCTGGGCGATTCTAACGTACTAATTCAGGTTTTTGTATTCAAATTAACATAAACATAAATTAAGGTTAATCTTTATTTAAATACCCAATATTTGCAAATACTCAAAATTTATTCTATCGATATCAGTTTT
Organism: Herminia tarsipennalis; assembly: GCA_945859575.2. Lineage (NCBI taxonomy): Eukaryota > Metazoa > Arthropoda > Insecta > Lepidoptera > Erebidae > Herminia > Herminia tarsipennalis. The sequence goes on along the minus strand of OX243836.2, from coordinate 10,866,517 downwards.
ATTTAATTCAATCTCAGGACTAAAATCTTATAAAACGGTATATAAATATTCAATATAATATACACTAATATTGTAAATATAAAGTATAAAAATAGGTAGGTATTATGCATCAATATAATAAGACATTGAGGTGTCAGAAGACTGAAGTGTAAGGCACGAAATACTGAGAGAGTACAGAATGTAACCCTCATAGTAAGCCCCCTCGACACACGCATACATACACCTCGCTCGCGGATACGGTATCTCGGAACGCCTTCCTAACAAAGTGGTCTGAGATTTTTGTCTATGAATGATCTCGTTGCCCGAGTTATGAAAGTACGTATGAAGGTCACTTTCTGTATCTGCAAAGAAGCACGCAGCAGACACCACTCGAATAAGGTTTCATAAAAGCTCGTCAAAGCAAAAGTCAATTACCATCTGTCAAATCTTATATTCTAAAGTCAATTTAGCATAGATTTGACAGTTATTATTTTATTTTTTAAAATGAGCATGTATGCCTGAATAGTGCAAACAGTAACATTGAATAAACCAGTCCCAAAGTTCCATAGTAAAGGTTTACCTTTTATTACAAATTATTATTATCATCATAAAATCATAACACAAGCCAATAAAAATATGAATCGACTACCACTTATAGTTCATTAGTGATAGACGCAAGTAGAAGCACCATGCACAAATTGACACACAATATAGACATAGTAGGGAGCCCTTGAAACAGAGATAGGCAGGTTCCCTAGAAATAAAAAGTATGTTTAAATTCTTTCGTATATAAATGTTGATAAACTTTCGCGATTTGTACACACCATATATATATATATATATATATATATTACGGGTCTTAATCGCGTGAATAATTTAAGGTAAAAAACTTGGTTTATTGCCCGATGTTTCGACCGTATTGCAACGGCTGTGGTCACGGGTAGACTGTAGCCGTGGTCGGGCAATAAACAAGTACCTTAAATTATTCACGCGATTAAGAACCGTAATATATATTCTTACTTATATCTTGAATTTACCTACTTCTAACTTAGTACCTATATAAAGTTTTAACAAATTATATTCTTATACATATTAAGTAAACATTTTCTAAGAATATTGTACTTAAAAATAGCATGCGAAACTTTTGCCTTCTAATAAGAAAGGCGGCATTAACTGGAAGAACATGAAAATATTCTAATTGTGATGCTTTTTAAACACTTTCTAAAATGTAATCATTACATAGAATATACTATGTATAGTAAATTATGCCTTAGTTTAGGTTCGACAGTCAAATAATTAATTAGTGCACTTCTTATGTATGTAAGGAAATAGATTATTTACTTAGCATCGTTTTGAACCATAGCTAAAAACTACTTTATACTTGCTTAATGCAAAATATTAAGATTTAAATTCCATAATTGGGTAGTAGACTACAAAAAAAATTATCTTATTCTATAATTTATCAGGCATTTGAAAATAAGTATTCGTTAACAATTTATCATGTTTTTTTTTTTAATTTATAATCATTACAATGAACACTAAAAGTAAATGATTTGAAAATGGGAACTTATGACGTCATTTAAATTTTATCAGTGCGCACCATTTTGAAATTACAAATATTCCTTTTTAACTTGACAATCAACTACCCAATCAAGACAATGTAAATTCGCGTCACGCGCATGTGTTTTAAGTAACTTAATTTCATAAGGTTATTAATTTGGTCCCTTAATTCGAAGCAAGTTATTATCACAGCTTTAAAGTTGTTACTTTTTAGTCTTCTTGTACATAGTGGAGAGTTGTTTGACGATACTGCGCTCCCCCTCCTCCCATAGCAACGTGGCGAGACGACCGAGGCTGCCGTCATCATCGTTGTTCACCCAGTCCAGTAACAGTTTGTAGCGAGCCTGTTGCATACCGAGTTTCATGTTAGAATTTTTTTTAAAGAGTACTCACGGTAATGTGTTTGTGGAGTCCCCTGTGTCACCAGGACTTCATAAACAGAAAGTTAAGATAGATTTGGAATAACAATAGGGTCCACAATGTTTAAAATGCTGGTTGGTAATAAACACGTTTTCCTAGTATAAGAATACATTAAAATTTAAACATTCTTATTGCCACTAAAACGCTGTCTGCCATGTTTATAACGTCATATCGGCGTAAGACGATTGGTCTATGCCGATATGACGGCATATTGCGGATAGATTGGTGTTAGTCGGCGTCAAATACAGTATCGGCAATGCCATCTATGCTGGCTTATATAGCAACGTAATCATTATTTATATTCCGAGAATGCTAGATGGCGCCACTTTCTATTTGCATTTTTTCCGCTGATAGTTTCAAAAATAGGACTGACAGATCAGCGAATTCGGTTTTGCAAATATTACGTCACACGATGGCGGCTCGTGTTTCATGTCACGCATTGACGTATAAACCTGGACCGTGCCATAACTTACAATTAATAAAAAAATAAATTATAAAAATACAAAATCTTGTTTTCATATATTTTGTGCAAAGTTTGTATGTTTGAATGCATTATTATAAGCAATTAGCTACCTGCCCCGGCTTCGCACGGATGTCATATCGTATTTAGTTTTTATACCTTGAGTTACAATATTGCAATTTTCGTAGTACTCCAATTTTTTTGACAATAAAATATAGCCTATGTTACTCCCCGATAATGTAGGTTTCTAATGGTGAAAGAAATTTTTAAATCGGTCCAGTAGTTTAAAGTTTATTTGTTACATACAAAAATACAAATCTTTCCTCTTTATAATATTAGTATAGATAAAGACGAAGCTTGTGGAAGGACACAGGATACTTTTCATAGATACTAAATTTCATTAAAATGGTATAGACATACATAGTTAGTATTTAAAAATATTCGCAGTGCTTTTTCTATTTTTTTCATTACAAAGCAATATACTCATAAAAAGTATCTTAAACTTGAACATTGCGTTATTGTAATCATCACAATAAATATGCAAACAATTATTCATGAGTCACAAAAATTAATGTATATTTGCTTTCCTCAATGTATATTAGGTCATCTTATTCAAAGTGGGTTGTAAAACGTCTTATGGTCATTGGCCACGGTCACAACACCGCTTCGACACAACATCATTAATATTTATTTTGTCATTTAAAAACTAGATGACCGAGCTTCGCTCGATATTTTTTTTTAAACGACATTAAAAATGAAACTTTACTAGATCGATTTATCGCCCCCGAAACCCCCAGCATACTAAATTTCATGAAAATCGTTGGAGCCGTTACCGAGATTCAGATTATATATAGGTATACAAGAATTGCTCGTTTAAAGGTATTACTATTACTTAGATACAATGTGTAACAGAAAGGTGTGGTCAAAATTCAGCAGATAGTGTATGTTGTCAGTATTGCACCTAGCATGGTGGCAGAGCCACCAAAGAGCCACCGCGAAAGCCGATTGCATTATGATTACATAGTAATAGTATATTTCTTTTCCCAAATTTCAGTAGCGAAAGGCGTGTATGCCACAAGTAATTTACCTCCCTGGTGCAAAATTGGATTGGTTTAATATGGTATACATTTTTTTAAGTCTTTTACTGATAGGGTGTTCAGTCTTGAGGTTGCAAAATAAAACTCACGTGTGATGTATAAGTAAAAGGTGAAAGAAGTATATTAAATAAAAGTGGCACGTTATATTTACAAAATAAGGTTCGCAAGTTGTATTGCATGTAGCAAGTCAGTGCATCGCGACCGACCAATCACGACGACTGCGGTGCATTCTCGGCGCCATATATAAACGTGTGGCACAGCGCGCGGCTTAGTGCATAAATAGTTATTGCGTTGGGATGTCGTCTTTTTCAGCACGCGCGCTACGGTGTCGGCGTCGCGATGTCGGGCGCTATCGGCGGCTTGGCATGTAGGACGCCACATCACTCCCCCTCAAGCGAAGCGTACGTTGTGTTTCACCGTGCGGCCGGATCTTGTGACGTAGGCGCTGCTCGGTGAAGACGATGACGTTGCGTTGTCGCTAGGGGTCATGATCGAAGATGCAGTGTCGCTCGATGCGTGGATCCGTGGCACTGCGCCGCATGATGCTGTGCTCGATGATCTAGTGGGTGAAGCTGTGTCGCTCGGTGCGTGGATCGGTAGCGCTGCGCCGCTCGGTGCTGTGTTGCAGATATAGGCCGGCTTTAATCTGTCGACAGAAATAACAGCGGTGCGAAGCGGTAACCGCAGTGTAAAGTGTTTCCCGTCTGGGCTGCGCTGTAAAACTTCGTACGGGCCATCATATGGAGGTGTGAGAGGTTTGCGTACGGTATCGTTGCGCACAAACACATGTGAGCAGGTTGCGAGATCCTTGTAGACGAAAGTGTTCATCGTTGATGCTCGAGCTCTCGGAGAAGGTGTTAGTGACGTCATCGTTTCGGTCAGCTGACGGACGAAATCCGCGTCTTCAATGTTCGACGTTGTAGGTACGAAGAAATCAGACGGAATGCGAAGAGTCGAGCCGTATGTCATTAATGCCGGGCTGACAGATGAGTCGTCACGTAGTGCATTTCTAAGCCCTAGTAGTACCGTAGGAAGTTCGTTGACCCACCTCCCGTCGTTCGTTCTCGCCATCAGTGCCGCTTTGAGGGAACGATGCCATCGCTCGATTTGTCCGTTCGCTTGGGGATGAAAAGCCGTAGTCCGTATTCGAGTTACGCCGAGTTTCTTCATGAGTGAGGTAAACAGTGACGACTCGAATTGTCTCCCTTGGTCCGTAGTAATCTGCAGAGGACAGCCGAATCGTGCTATCCACCCGTCGTACACAGCCTTCGCGACGGTCTCAGCTGTGACGTCACGTGTGGGAATTGCTTCAGGCCATTTGGTACAGCGATCTATCATCGTCACGAGGTATCTATAATCTTCCGATGGAGGTAAGGGCCCGACTATATCGACGTGCACATGTTCGAAACGCGACGACCGTTGAAACTCGCCGAGTGGACTCACGACGTGTCGTTGAACTTTAGCGCGTTGACAGCTGATACATGATTTCGCCCAAGTACCTACGTCCTTGTTGATCGACGGCCAGAAGAACTTTGTAGTCATAATTCTTCGCGATAGTCGTACTCCCGGGTGACTAAGTTCGTGCTGCGCTTTGAAAGCTGGGACGCGATACGGCGGTGGTAGGTATGGACGAGCGTTCGCTGTTGACGTTTCGCACCATATCGGTCGTTGAACTCCCGGTAGGTTGACGCGCGTAAACTTGAGATTCGGATTTTTCATAGATTCGCGTAGTTCGGAGTCCTCTTGTACCTCCGCGAGTCTATTATAGTCGACGGTTGCGTTGAGTACTTCGACTTCAGCGATACGTGACAACGCGTCAGCTGCTTCGTTCTTATCACCGTGAATGTACTTGATGTTAGTGCAAAATTGACTGATGAAGTGTAGTTGTCGCTCTCGTCTTGGTGTGTCGCTGCTACTCGGCGTTCTTGTTAGCGCGTACGTCAGTGGCTTGTGGTCGGTACATATTGTGAGGTCATTGCCCTCTACGAGTCGGCGTAAGCTCTTAACAGCTGTATACATTGCTAATAATTCGCGATCGTATACACTGTACTTACGTTGCGTCTCGCTCATCGTTTTGGAGTAGAAAGCGAGTGGTTTCCACGTATTGTCGATCTTCTGTTGTAGAACGGCACCAATACTGCTGTCAGATGCGTCGGTGAGAAGACATAGTGGAGCGTTAGGTATGGGATGCGATAAGACGGTGGCCTCGAGTATGCTTTGTCGGCATTGCTCAAAGGCTTGTTCGGCTTCGGGTGTCCATAATATTGGTGATTTATCGTTTTTCTTACTATTGTGTAGGTATTTGTTTAACAGATGTTGATGTTCGGCTTGGTGGGGTAGGCAGCTACGGTAGAAGTTTATCATACCTAGGAATCTTCTTAATTCTTGAACTGTGCTTGGTTTTGGAAACTTGAGTATGGCTTGTATGCGATCTTCAGTGGGTTTGATACCGGCCGATGAAACTTCGTAGCCGAGGAATTGTATCTTGTCCTTGCCGAACTCACACTTGTCGACGTTAAGTGAGACACCGTAGTTGTTCAGTCGTTCGAGTACCTGATGTAAGTGACGCTCGTGTTCCTCTTCTGTTTTCGAGTGGACCAACACGTCGTCGACGAAACAGAATACATTGTCGTCGAGTCCTCGCAGTACTTCATGCATAAAACGTTGAAATGTCTGACCTGAGTTACGCAGACCGAATGTCATGCAGTTAAACTGAAAGAGGCCAAATGGGGTTATTATGGCCGTCTTCGCAGCATCTTCTTTCTCCATTGGTATCCAAAAGTACGCCATTTTTAAATCGATTTTTGAAAATATTTTCTTTCCGTGCAGTTGGTACGTGAAATCTTGAATTCGCGGAATGGGGTACCGATCGGGGGTTGTCACGGCGTTGAGACGGCGATAGTCGCCGCATACGCGAAGTGAACCGTCCTTCTTCTTAACGACGTGTAGTGGACTAGCCCATGGACTATTCGACGGCTTGCAGATACCCATCTCCATCATCTTCTCGAACTCTAACTTCGCTGCTTTGTACTTATCTGGTGGCAGGGGGCGTGGCCTCGAGTAGATCGGTTGTCCTGTTGTCTCGATGCGATGTGTTACTTCGTGTTTCGTCGGTACTTTGAGTGACATGGGTCGCAGAACGTCTGGGTATTGTTTCAGCAGGTCGTGATAGGCGTGGTTGCGGTTGATGACGTAAACGGCTTCGGTACTTTGCACTGTGATGGTGTTTACACTGAGGTCGGTGATGCGGTCGATGAGTTTGCGGTGATGTAAATCGACTAGCAATTCGTGCCTCGCTAGAAAATCTGCGCCTAGAATTGATGTTTTCACCTCAGCGACCGTGAACGTCCACTTGTAGGCTCTACGTAAACCCAGGTTGAGCTCGAGTGTACGCTCTCCGTAGGTACGTATCTCCGTTCCGTTTGCGGCGAACAATCTGTAGGTATTTTCTGTCGGCTTCGTGGGTTTCTTATTTCTAGCGGCTAACACAGATATGTCGGCTCCGGTATCGACGAGAAACTTCTCTCTGCTGTTAACATCGACGACACATAGGCGGTAACTTGGTTTGTTAACATCGACGCCCGCCAACGTGGATGAACGTTCTAGTTTTCCGACTTCTGCTTCTGTTTAGCACACGGCGGTTCACATTTTCGGGCTTCGTCACCAAATTGAAAATGATAATAACATACGGTCTCCGGGCTTACGGTTCGTGTAGGCACGTACTCGCGAGTTCGACCGCGATCGATTTTGGCGGTAACGGGAATGATGCGTCGAATTTTGTTGTCTCGTGCGAAGTTCGGCGATTTCTAGCGATAATTTCTCGATCTGTTTAGATAGTAGGTCAAACTGCAGGTTTTCGTTTGGTACGTGTTTTCTTTCGAGCGTATGCGCGGAGTTTAACGATGTTGATGGCGACGGACACGTGGGACGCACGGCGACCGCGGCAACCGTCGCAGGTTCGAAGTGTTCCACCATTTTGTCAGCCATCGCAGCTAGGCCTTCGAGCGACGATTCGGTGTTCACGGCGAGCACGGCGCGCACTTGCGTAGGTAATTGATTGAGCCACATTACCTTTAACGCCTCTTGGGTCAGCAATTTCCCGCCTAAATCAGTCATCTTGCGCAGTAACTGGCTAGGCTTCATGTCGCCGAGTTCTAAGCCGCTGAGCAGCTTCTGCAACTGGCGATGGTCGGACTCTTGAAACGTGGAAATCAGCCTATTTTTCAGTGTAGCGTATTTGTTGCTCGCGGGCGGGCTCAGCACGATGTCGGCGATCTGCTCCAGGTCGTTGCAGCCGAGCAACGGGACGACGAGATTGAACTTCTGATCTTCTCCAATTCTGCTAGCCGCAACGGCGGCTTCAAACTGCGCGAACCATAGGCGTGGGTTTTGGCGCCAAAATGGCGGCAGACGCGCAGGCAGCGAGATTGTGGCGACGTCACACGTAACGGTCGTTACCTGTTCTTTCACGTCTTCTACTTCTTGTGGGCTGGTTTCCTCTGTAGACATCTTGGAGTTGCTCCTTGATCACGTCGGGGTCACCAATTTACTGATAGGGTGTTCAGTCTTGAGGTTGCAAAATAAAACTCACGTGTGATGTATAAGTAAAAGGTGAAAGAAGTATATTAAATAAAAGTGGCACGTTATATTTACAAAATAAGGTTCGCAAGTTGTATTGCATGTAGCAAGTCAGTGCATCGCGACCGACCAATCACGACGACTGCGGTGCATTCTCGGCGCCATATATAAACGTGTGGCACAGCGCGCGGCTTAGTGCATAAATAGTTATTGCGTTGGGATGTCGTCTTTTTCAGCACGCGCGCTACGGTGTCGGCGTCGCGATGTCGGGCGCTATCGGCGGCTTGGCATGTAGGACGCCACAGTCTTTATTTTTTAATTGTAAACTTTCTCATTCATAAATAAACAAATGAAAAATTAAGAAATAAAATTTGAATGTACTCCTCATGTGCAAATACAAATACAAATTAATTTATTTGCTTGAAATAAGGGTTTACAAGGATTCAATATCATGGACATAGCAACCCTTGAATATGACTACAGCTTTCTGTTACACATTAGATAGATTATATCGCACACTATTTAAAGTCCTAATCTGAATTTTAAGTTTTACTTAAGCTGTCTGCTACAATGAGTGATGAGCATTGCAAAACCTAACTTTAAGCCAGTCAAACTGTATTTCCTGTACATTTAAATGTGCAACCCCACTGAGTTTAACACATTTAGAATCACAATTCGATCACAAAAAACCCGTCCCGGTTTCGCAATATGCATGTATTAGGTAAAAATTATCTGAATTATACTGAAAACCGCATCAAACTTAGTTTCTTATTCAGATAAAATAGATAAAAGATCTAAGCATACATAAGGACAGACAGTGGCGACTTTGTTTTACACTACATATATAGAGTTAATATCAACCACACTTTTCTTACCTCAGATATATTACCAACTGCATCAATCTCAGCAGTTTCAATCCTGCCCTGACTGTAGCCCAGTGACCTAAAGAAGTTGTGCCAGTTCTTGCCAAGGTTCTTAGAGATATAGGCCCTGAAGTCATGGTCAGGCTGTAACAGAACCAAATATCACATAAAGGACTAGATTTCAAATCAATACAATCGAAAAAAAAACTGAATGATTAGAATCAAAACAAATTTTAATTGCATATTCAAATTGCATCAAAGAAATGATTAGTATCACTACTATCAGAGTGAAAAGGTTAAAATTTGTCAGACTTGACAAAAACAACAAACAAATGTGTAATATTGTGAGTAAAATTCAAAATCTTTTTAGTCTGGCAACTCATTATAGATTGATACCATAAAAAAAATGAAGGAGAAGCTGAAAACAATTGTGTTCTAAAAAGTCTTTGCCACTGATAAATATTTTGTGGGATTTAGGCATTGGAAATTTAACACAATATATATTACAATGGTACCTTTATGGTAGCTTCCATAAGGAGAGTGATGAGATTGTCCTTCTGTATATCCTCTTCAAAATTTCTACTGGAGCCAGTGTTAGTAGGTGACACTGGAGAGACGGGTCCAAAATAGTAGTCATTTCCCAATCTCACTTGTGATGCATTTACTATATTATACACATTTCCCGTAGCTGGAATCAATGAAAATATATCATTTTTAAAGGATCATTGGGCACACTATACTGCAAACCGAAAATCTGATTGTGGTTGAATAGCTGATGGCAGATAAGAGCTATGGTAAAAAAGCATTGCACATAAGGGAATAACGAAGAGGAACTGACACAAAAGAAACTCAGCCGCGACAACAACAACTTGTATGGAAGTCATCCTCTATAATTAAAAAAAATAATAAATGTAATAAAAGATATCTAAACAATTTAATTATATAAATCTTATCTATATCCGGAGGAAATGGTTTAGTTAAAATTTTGTCACACCTAATATAGCTGTGTGTTGACTCAAAATTCAAGTGATTGAATAGTAATATCAGTAGGATGATAAGAAATATATAAGTACTTACTGACTTAAGTACTTACTGACTTTTGAAGAATGACAAGAAGGTTATATGACTTTTTAAGTCTTTAAATTAATGATAACATACAAAAATGTAGTTAGATTATAAAAACGAAAATGTTATTTTATCAAGAGATTTAAGATGCGTAAGTTTATCAAGTGTGACCTAAATCATGTATGACAGCAGCCATATTGTCTTTAAAAAAATATATCAATTAATAACTTGATACAGGAACAGGTGTTTAGAAGTACTTTGGCCAATATTTAAGCACATATAGTTTTTACCTTTGTTGTAAGTATACTATATTGTACCCACAAAGGCTGATTTTGCTTTATCTCATGTTTCAACTTTTTGATAATACAATTTGCATCAGTCCTTTAACATGGTGTATAGTATATTAGTCGCAGCACCTTACCCCCATATCAAGTTTATAAACATTCAAACATTGCAAAATTGCCAATGTGAAAAGAGTGGCCATGAGTTTTTATTGCCAGGTTCTTTTCTCCGGCTTTACCTATTGTTTGCGAACTTAGCATTACATGTACATGTATAATCCCGACATATCACAAGAGTTGTTTTGCATCCTAAGTGAATAAAGAATTTTGAATTTAGAAGTTATAGTGAAATAAAGCAGCTCACGAACATTACCTACAAACATTCCTTTTTGTAGAGGTAGGACATGTAATAAAAGCTTTTAAAAAAATAAATATATCACACAAAAACATCATCAGTTTTCCAACTGAATGTTATATGTACATCCATGGTGTTAGAATTATCCTCAGATATGTCCAGGAGCAAGAGTATAAGAAGATTTTTTTAATTACTCAACTCAATATTTTATATTATTGAATTTTAACACTAATGTTGTATTTGCTTCATTGTAAAAAAGCAGATGCAACATTCATGCAAATTTCAAGCCAGGAAACTGGCTACTTTTTAAAATTGTCACTATTTACTATGTTTGTTTACAAAATGTATTTGAATGTTAGAAGCTGACACTAATTTTAATTATATTTGTCCATGTAGGAATGTATTATTGAGGTGAATTCTCTGTTTAGGTGGAATTAATCTAGGTTAAGTATTATCTGCATACTAAAAACTGTTCTACCTTATGGGTATTATTGACTAACAAACCAATGAATGCCAATCTTACAGATCCAAGTGTTGTAAATTAGGTGTATTGTATTATAAAAGTAAGTAAATAAAAATACCTTGAACATTAACAGAACTATTGCTATCTCGTTTCTCTTTACTTGGTTTAATTTCCTCCTCTTCAACAACTTTCTTTTTGGACTTAAAAAACGTTTTCTTTGGCTTTTTTTTAATATCATCTTCTGGTTCTATGATTATTTCTTCTTCTTCAACATCTTCAATCTCTACAAACACTTGTGGTTGTTCTGGCTGCGCAGGAGTTTCATTATTAACATCTTCTGAAGGACGAGGAGCCCTCGGTACTGCATCCGACTTAAGATTTTTAAACATCTCCAAGAGTTTCGACATATTGAAGTTCAAAGCAGTCATTCTTGTAAATCTGTGCGATGTAATCGACAATCTAGAAACTGAGAGACAAAGAACTTTAGACCAGAAGTGAAACTATTTTTACTTACAAGAGAGCAAGATCTCCTCAAGATAGCAAGAAAAATCTATGTAGCAAGTTAACAAATGTTTGTAATGGGTACTTACGTGAGTAACAATTAGCTAATAAATGTATTCATAATTTAAAAGGCCGATAGTGTAGATAGAGCTCAATCAGCGTAGCAAAACAGTAATTTTTGTTGCAACAATGTCAAATACACAGAACAAATATACTCTACGAGAAGAATGTCAACTCCCATACAAATTAAATTTCACAGAAACTAGCGCCATCTCTTGCGTGCCCCCGCCCAGTTTTAGTTTCCATGGCGCGAAATTCAAACCTTCTAGCCCATTTCACAATTTTGTTTAGGGAAAGGAATGGCTTTACATTAGTAAGAAACTTATAAATAAGTTTCTTACTAATGTAAAGCCACTCCGGATATCAATGAGTGTAAATTAAAAACAATAATAATGAAAAAAAAACCTTTATTGTCGGCGCTTTTAAATCAATTTTAATATTATTAGTTAACAATCTTTGAAATACATCAATTTGATTTTGCACTAAAAATATTAAGTAGGTATATATAAAAAATTGACATTGAGAATTAAATACATCTATTTAGGTTTCAATTTTAATTTATGTACCTATGTATTTTAATGTACTAATAAAATGTTCGTAACAAAAGATCTGAAAACGTAATCGGAGCTAAAGTTGGTAATGTAAACATATGCACGTCGCAATATTAGATAATGAATACTAAAAGGCACAATTTCTACAACAATGACATTAAAAAATATATATAGAACAACAATCGTTTTGCAAGTTGACATCACAGTAAATTAGTAATTATATTAACTGTCTTTAGCGAAAAAGAATAGCAAAACTTAGAAATAAACTGTGTACAGTAATGTATAAAAAAATATATATATTAAGAAACAGCTAGTCTCTACATGATTTATACCCTGATCATTATTTAGCAGCTAAAATTGAATGAGTATTGTCGACATTGATGATCATTAAATAGTGATTAGGAAGAAAGATCAAACTGTTTATAGTGCATGTAATACATGCAATATAAATAGTAATATGAATAAAAAATCTCTTTTTATACATTACTGTTAAAGCCTATGGTAAATTCTAAGATCTGCCAGTTTAAAAAGCATATAAAATTACCAATTCTAAACGTAAGTTCGAACCCTTATAAAATACATACATAACTTACGTGATACTAAGTTTAGTTCAGAATGTTACAGCCCAGAACATAGATGTGATGAATATTTAACATTTACTTGGTATCTAAAGGTAATGTCATATTAAAAATAACAACTTTTATTGGTATTAATTCTGCAAATCTTAAGTTTTACATAATTAATTCCATTCCAAATGAGAAAAAAAAATTTTTTACGAAACAATTCGAACTTTTACCATTAAGGCTGAGATCTATAGAAATCTTTAGGTCAATATCAAAGCAAAACTTAGATTTACAAAAAAATTACAAAGTTTATGGCAATCTTTAACTTAATAAAATTAATTAATAAACCAAAATTTCAACAGTCAGCAAATATTACCAGCCAATAGTTTGTAAATCATAGGTTTTACTGTAAGATCTTAGAATTTACCATAGTTTGTACATATTTAAATTATTTATTTATGTGCCAAAATGTCAATTTTTTTTTTTAGGCTACTTTTTGGCTTTCTTCTGCAAAAGCTCTATTTTTTTTAGTGCAAAATCGTTTTACATTTATGATGAATATATTTTTTATAATATAATCCATATTTGTCGCTTTGTGCTCTGTGCAATCATTCAAAAAGTTAAAATTTACGTTGGCCTTTGCCTTATTAATAATTTCATTTTTTAATTTTTTTACATGTGCATTTTTTTCTAAATAGGCATTTATAACTGTACCACATTCTTCTACACAGAGTACAAAGGACTTTTTTGGATAATTAAGTGATTGATTATCACCATACTCTTTTAATTCAATAAATTGATGTATTTCAGTATGATCTGCAGTTGTTAACATATTTAGACATTGTTTACAGTTTTTATTTTTATAGTGTTTTATTAGAAACCCACATACATAGGCACACGCTTGCAACTCACTACTATCTTCTGATATTTCAATATCAGAAGACAGTAGCAAGTAGTTGTGTTCTAAAGACACAGATGATGTTCCTTCATCTGAACATTCATCTTCATTTTTGCAATTTAGCAATGATTTAATGTTATTAATAATAGTTTCATTATTGTCAATTTCACAATTACCTACACCTATATGGGAAATTTTGCTCAGAATTGTTGTTTTTAGAGCTCCGACAAACTGCCCAGTTGTAGGGTTACAATTAGAGCCACAATTAGCCCGGATGCATCCAAATAAATTTTCTAATGGATCTTGTTGGAGCCTACGAGTAGCAAGGCTTTTTAGTGAAGGATGTCGTTGACGCAAACTATGCCATAACCTTTCAACTCCATTTAGCGTCCAAATCCATCCTTCTTGTGATGGTGGAGTTCTTGTCGCTCCTATAAACTTCATTGACTGAATTTGATTTTTCATCACCTTCATAAACTCCAGATGTGGTGTTGAATGTCTTAAATTAGTGGAAAATGGCTTTCCTCTGCGTAGGTCGGGTGTGTCACTGTTTAAAGTGTCAAACAGTTTATCCATTTTGGATATCAAATCCGCTGTTACAATAGCACCAGCAGGGAGCCCTGTAAAAAGAAATATATTTTAAAGACTTCTGCAAACTTATTAGATTCAAAACAATAAATATCAACGTGAATTGCAAATGACTTCCTCATGTGAGTATGTAGTTTTGCATGGAATCAATTTATGTGATCCACAAATTGACTTGTAATTGACTTTGTGTTAATTTTATATCAATTTGTAAAGTACCCAACATATGAGTAGTGCGCGAGTTGACTATACTGATCTATATCTATGCTAATATTATAAAGAGGAAAAAAATTTTGCATGTAAATAATAAACTTAAAAACTACTGGACCGTTTGAAAAATCTTTCACCATTGGGAAGCTACATTATCCCTAGGTGACATAGGCTACTTTTTATCCCTGTATTCCCACGGGAACGGAAACTACGCGGGTGTAACCACGAGGCGTCCGACATATAAAAAACAATTTTAAGCTGCAATTTTTTTTCCGAATTTTTAATAATAATTTGTATTTGTTAATTCTGTGAATAGTTTCTAATTACCTTGGCCAATTCTTGCATATATCCCAGATGAAACTGTATGACTCAGCACCTGAACTGCCAACTTGACTCTCATTTTTTGTTTAGTATTCGGATTCAAGTGCTCTTGTTTAAGCAAGGGTGCAAATGCATAGTTAGGGTTTGCATTGTCCAGTTCATGGAATTGGACAATATGGCTCCACTTGGCTATACCTGCAACAATGTTAATATAATAGAAACTTATTAGTTATAGATTTTATTCCTGTGAAAATTTGAAAAGAATAATAAAAAGCAACCTATTTCAGGTTATAATCTATCTCTGTGCCAAACTTTATCCAGATCCATTCAGCTGTTGTGGATTGATTGAATAACAAAAGTCGCATTTTTAATCTCTTATATAAAGAAATCTTATATCACGGTGTTTGTAGTCGAACTTTTCTAACTTTACTTTCTTCCGAAATGGCTCGACCGAATTTAATCATTTTTTTTTGGATATTTGGTAGGTATGAAAATAGGTCGTAAGGATTTTTTTTTTAATTACTAGGAAAAATGTATTCTGACGAAGTTGCGAGGGTCAGCTAATGCTAGATTAGTATGGATTACAATGATTAAGAAAATAGACTGTATAACAAAATAGTAGGATGTTTATGTAGTTTTTATTATTAATTATTTTCTGAAATTGTAAAAACTTAACTGATAATTACCTGTTCCAACTCTCTCATTAGATGATATATCAGTCAACCATTGTATATCATATTTTAGAAATAAATTTCTAAAGCACTTAATTAAGTGAGGAGGATCAAACAATGCTACTACTTCATGACCATTGTAGAAGAAGTATGGACTGCTGACGGTTGCCCCCAATATATTGTAAGCTCTCCTATTTACACCATCCATGTCACATACAGTAGCTGTGACATTCACACCATACTCGTAGCACTGTCCTAGTACCTGAAATAGTAATGTCATACCTTGATTGCCAAATAATTTAAAATTAATGTTATAAATACTATTTTATAGTCTGTGACTAGTTGGCCCATTAGGCGGCTAGTTAACCATCAAACTGACCTAAAACCTTGACATACTTAAATTTTAACAAAAAATAAATCCTAAATAATGGTAGTCTGAATTTGCTGACTAATCAGCCACTTTATAGCCAACTAGTTGGTCAAAGTTATAGTCCCATCTCTAATAAGACTACAAAAAAGTGTGTTATAAATAATGCATACCTCTTTTATTAGAATTGTTAATCTATCAGCTGTAACTGAAGAGCCTGACAAATAATAGGCAACCGGCTGCTTGATTCTTTTTCTAATACCAGCAATCATGAATACTAACGCATATGAAGCTGGTTGTGATGTTCTGCCTTGTTCACCATGATCCTGGAAACCTTCTATAATCTCATCCTTCTGGTTAAATTGTATGTTTTTTTTTATAGCCATCTCATCAAACATCAGGACAAATTCATTGTTCACTGGCTTTTGGGTTTGGGCAAACTTGCCAATAATTTTAAAAATATGCTTATTTATGCCTACTTTCAGCTCCAATTTTTTCAAAAGTCCTTTTAAAGAGGATGGTGCAGGCAGATAAAACATTCTCCTTAAGAGTCTGTAACAAGTGGGGGACCTTTTATACAGTCTTAGAGCAGTAATCTTCATTTCACTGGTCCATCTTCTTCCTTTAGGTTTCTTTTGGTAATTTTTAACCTGGCCTTGCAATAAATGAGCAAATGTTGGGGTTATTTTTTTTGACAATGCTGTCACTGCTCTACTTGTTGTCAATTTTTCCAACAATTGCTTATTTTTCTTTTTTCTCAAAGTCCTCTGTCGAGTGCATATATTTTTCAAATAAATTTCGCATTTATTAAATGCAGTCTGCTCACACTGCTCCAAAATCTTTTGATGACTCTGGGCTCTCAGCCCAGAGGGTCCAGGAATAGCAAGTGGTGGTCTGTTGGTAAGATCAGAAAGTGGGTGGTTTGCAACCATATTTTCATCATTACCCACGCATGGCACGGTCATATCCTACAAAATTAAAGTTTGTGTTGATTATTCTACCTACTATGCAATAGACGACAAATTAATAATGGTTAATAAATCATCCACAGCTTATGACCTTTACTAAAAATTGTATATTAATAACTAGCTGTCCCACGCAACTTCGTATGCGTAAATTTTCCCCGTTTTTGCAACATTTCACTTCTATGTCGCTTCTCCGCTCCTATTAGTCGTAGCGCGATGTTATATAGCCTCTGTTATGATGATGTTATATAGTCTTCCTCGATAAATGGGCTATCCAACAAAAAAAGAATTTTTTAAAGCGGACCAGTAGTTCCTGAGATTAGCGCGTTTAAACAAACAAACTCTTCCGCTTTATGATATTAGTATAGATAATTTATTTTCAGACATAGACCATTATTTTCTTTAAATGAAGTGTACATTTTGTTAATATACATAATCTTAAAAATTCATGTTAATATTTATATGTATAATATAGAGTATTAGTAACAAATTTTTAAAATCAATTTCAAAAGAGCCCTTAAATATAAATTAATAATCAAAAATCAAATTTTACCAACCTCTGCTTCTGGAAAAGCAAACTTCCTTAATTGCTTGGTGGGATAATCAATAAAAGATGATTCTTTAAAATGTTGGTGGCACAGCATTTTATGACTAGTGTGCAGTTTTTTTTGGAAATCCACTGAGGACCACTGTTCATCGGGGTAGCAATATTTTGCCCACAATTCACAACTGAAATACATACAAAGAGAATATCAGTATTGTATCTATAAATTTATACTTATAAGAAACATATAGGAAGGTTTGGTCATTTGTTTTTAAAAACATTGCAGTTTTGGCTACTTGAGACATTTTAAGGAGACATTTTATATATTGTATATATTATTATTTCTTTGATGTAATGAATTAAGTGCCCACGTCGCCGTCACCACTTTTCTGCTTGAGTATGAGACTTTGTACATTAATAACCATAATTGTGCTCTCGCAGTTAATTTATACATTCGCTTACTAAGTATCCTGTTTTTTAAAGAAACCCTTGCCTGAAAAGTATCACAAAACTATAAATTTAAATTGATTAAACTTTACCGTTGGCTATTGGTATTTCCAGGTTTAGGAAATCTAAACAGTTTTATGTCAGGGTCATTGGCAGGCGAAATACCGCACTTTACACATTTCCGTTTATTTTCCTTCATTGTACTTAGTTCAACACAAAAAAAAGAGTCACTATCTCGTAGGTACCCACACAACACTAAACTTTTCAAAACAAAAAAACGGAGGAACCTAAGCTCAACTCAACGTTAAAAAGATGAAAACGATTTAGTTATTGTGAAAAAATGATTACAAAAACTGCAATGCGCATGAGACGACGAAAGCAGCGGTAGCCATTTTTTGCATTTTCTCGGTAACTTCGGTAATTCCAGACCATAAACTTTACTCAATGGGTTGCCAGCAACTTATAACAAAATCTACCGCAGTTGATGCCATAAAAAATAGAACGCTAATTTAAATGTGTTTTTATTTTATATTTATTAGTATTTCTATTGACTAGAAATAAAAAAAAAAAAATTTAACTTTAATTTTCTTATTATGAATTTACATTTAATTACTTAACTATAAAATAATCTACTAAATTAGAAGAAAATATTCTTTGCGCAAACATTACAAATTGAATAGATGTTGCCTGTCTAAAAAAGCAAGATCAAAATTTAGGTCTTTCAAAACAATATTTAGGTCTCTCATAATAGTATGTAGTATGGCAACACCTTTGCAGCCCCCGCTTGATCAACCAATTACAAAGGAGATGACACCCCCTGGTCAAATATAAGTGAGCCGTTGTCAAATAAAATGTCACTGCTGTCATTTGTTACAAATATCATCACGTATTATTTTATCTTTTCTCCTTTACCTAGCAAAGTAAAAGAAAAGGATAGAGAATTAAATATAGATATTGTAATGCTATAGATATTAATAATTTTATTCCTATTTTGCTTTTGAGCATCTATGACATGAATAGGGTTTACCCCCGTTTTCCGGAGAGGACTTCGATAACTTCGATTAGTCATCATGAGATCACATATGACCGGGGATTTACCTATAAATATGTTTTGCATGCATTTTTCTATTACACTACACTCTCAACTCTCAATCAGTCCACTTCACCTTGGTCTCACTCATATCAACAATAAAAAAGTTGATACTTAAACGGAACCGAGAAAGTTTGTATGAAACTTCGTCAGTTTTATAGTTGGATCTGTGAAATTTCGTATTTGGCTATAGGGTATAAAATATAGATGTTGAATTGAAATTAAGAAAATACAGGTTGTTTCTTTTTTCATATTTGGAAGATTCGACTCCTGGTCCAGACAGTTGATTGTTCAAACTTTTTTTTTTTAATTATTTTATAAATCAAAATTAAGTCTTCTTTCAGTAAAATGTTCTATCATCGAAATGCAAGAATCCTAACTAAAGTTTGTTTTCCTTCGCTGGCAACGTAGTATTCCCGGACCTCCACCTGATTAATCCAATGGCTGTTGTGCTCTATGATACCATTTCTCAGTCATATGACTTAGCTCTTACTGAGCTAAGTTATACTGCCTGAAGACCGAGCTACTGATCTAGTCCAGGCCGTACCGCTGCGCAGAATAGTTATATCTACTATCGGAAATGTAACTTACTTAACTAATACATAAGTTAGGCTAAGCATCATTCGCACGATAGTATTTTTAACGCGCTTAAAATTGTTTTAAGACATGCATCATATTCCGCAAGATATGGCTGAATTAATCCTCTAGTCTAATAAGTGATAAGGGTTAAGCATCAGGCCCGCCGCTAGCTATTTGGACGCCCACGTGTAAGAAGCGAAAATGCCGCCCCCTATGTACAACTCTATGTTCTGGAAGTGGGGGGGGGGGGAGGGTAAGATAAGTAACTGTAGGTACCCTACATTAATATATCGTGTAGGTACACATTGACTAAACCACTTCGCTTGTTTCAATCAATTGATTTATAAAAGTTAATAGAATCTTATGCTTTTATCCTACAAAATGAAGAGACGAGCAGAGGGTTTAGACGAGGTACATTCGTTCCGTGGCAAAAAATAATAAAATATCTATGGTCACCACCGCAAACGTCAAATCCTGTGCGCCTGATAGCGTCACGCTAGCCCATAACAGTATCAATGCCACCCAAATCCTTGTTTGGCAAAGATCTCAATGTCACCACACTGAGCTCCTCATTTGAGACATGAGTTCATAAGTCTAATTTGTCCATTAATTACACTTGCTACAGTGACCTTTATCCGAAACTTAGTGATGTGTGTTAACATCACTATTTCCCGAAAGAATAACTGACACCATTGTGGTACCCACCAATGACGGTCTACGGCTTAGACCTACCACCGTGCACCGGTACAAAAAAAAAGTAAAATCTTTACATAGTATAAAAATAAAGTCGCTCTCGCTGTCTGTGCGTTTAGATCTTTTGAACTACGCAACGGATTTAAATGCAATTTTCAGCAATAGATAGAGTGATTCAAGAGGAAGGTTTATATGTATAATACATCATCCTGCGGGAACGGGATCCAAGTGTACGAAGTCGCCGGAGTCCGCTAATGTACCTACAATAAATGAAAATAAATGTTAAGTCCATCTGACTAATCGATTGTGAGATATGAACAACGAAAAAAAGTAACCCAAACTAGGTGATCTACTGTAGCTCATGGCGGAGCACCGATGGGGCCGAAGCGTTTTGAGTGGCAATCACGAACCATTAATTAAGTTAATTATTTAGTTTTTTATTGAACTATTTGTACAAGCAAAGATCTGAAAATAACGGTAAGTTGACTTATTTAACTTTGTGAAAAATTAAAGTACAAATATTTGTTTTTACTACTATTATAGTGTTTTGATTACACCATATACTTTCATAAATGATTCAATTTAAGCATTTACTACAATAAAAAAATATATTTTCGGTGATACGCTGTCGCCGCACGGCGCGACGCCGCATCTTTGGTAAATCTGTCATGCGGAACCATACATATTGCCGGATAAAAATAATGAAGAAATTTCCTGCTCTTTAAGAAATTAAGAATATTCTTCTTTCAGTCCCTAAATATTTATACTTATACTTATATCATCAACCCATATGATGTCCCACTGCTGGGCACGGGTCTCCCCAGTAGAACCTACTTCTTATAGATCCTGGGGGTATTTGCCATAATCGCCACGCTTGGCGAGGGGGTTGGCGATCGCAGTAGGCTTTAAAGTACGCAGAGGACGCTGCTGCCCGTCCTCCGGTGTGAAAACCCTTAGTTAATAATAATAATAATAATAATAATAATATCTTTATTGACAAAGTTGTTAATACAAATGTGAATTCTCTGGGCCCTGAACTAGTGTGAACTGTATTTCAGAGTTCAGTGTCTTATAGTTAGGTACAATGTTATGTCAATTTTAATCATGATATACAAACAAAGGATATAATATCTATCCTAGTGTTACGACATTTGTGTGTTGTGTGTGTGTGCTAGTGTGTGTGTGTGTGTATGTGTGTGTGTGTGTTTTTTTTTTTTTTTTTTTTTCTAGAGGTAAAAAATACTCTTACGTATCGTCAGGGTTCTAGCCTGGGTATGTCGGACTCGATGTTATGACTAACCCTATACCGACTAAAAACCTCCTCTGGCGTCAACCTCCTATTCCCCCACGGTACCGCCGCTAAGCATTACTTCGTGGAGGGAGGCTCTAGCTACTGCTCTTCCGTCGTGCTACTTTCACGGATTCTTGTTTTCCGACCGTTTTCTTTCCAATCGACGGAGTTCCTGAAGAACTTCCGTCGCAAAAGCGCTCGTCGCCTGCCATGCTGCTTCCGATGAGAGCATAGCTTCTATCAAACACTCTGGCTGAATTTTCTTCGTAAGGGCCTCTGCCCAGGTACTGCGTAGCAGGTCGAAACGAGGGCACGTAAAGAATACATGCTCTGCATCTTCACTAACTCCTGGGCAGGACGGGCACATTGGAGATACCTCGTGCTTATATTTATAGAGGTATGCCCGATAGCACCCATGTCCTGAGATCATTTGTGTCAGGTAGTAATTGACCTCACCATGATTACGGTTCAACCAGTCATCAACTTGTGGAATAAGGCGGTAGGTCCATCTACCTTTTGTACTGGTATCCCACTTCGATTGCCATCGTCGTATGCTATTTAGCCGTTCCTCCTTGCCAAGTTCTCTAGTGCTCAGTGTGGTCGTTACTTTACGGTGGTAAAGGGCTTTTCGTTCTTCGGCTAGTACTTCAATTGGCAGCATCCCGGCAATAACGTTTACAGCGTCATCAGACACTGTGCGGAAAGCACTGGCAATTCTTAAAGCACTCAGCCTATATACTGGTGCAATTTTCCTTCGGGCTTCCTGTATTTCAAGCGCATCTGCCCAGATGGGGATTCCATAGGTGAGTACGGATGTTACTACAGACGTCAGCAACGCCCTCCTTCTCTGCTTCGGGCCTCCTATGTTGGGCCTCCTATGTTCAGCCTTGATAAAGTCGCTCTGACCACCGACGCTTTGGCACCCACGTACTGTGCCTGTTGCTTGAAGTTGAGTCGGGCATCTATCATAACCCCCAAATACCGAAGAGACGGCTGGGATGTGATTTCGTGTGCTCCGACTTGCAGTGTGATGGTTTCCAACCGCTTCCTGCTAGTAATGAGTACTGCCTCAGTCTTGTGCTCGGCCAGCTGCAGTCCAACTGTGTTCATCCAGCGGCTAATCTTTTCGATGGTAGCATCAAAGGCGAAGGTAATTTCTTCGAGATGCTTTGCAACAACCACTACGGCTACATCGTCTGCATATGCCACAAGTTTGACTTCTTTTGGAAGTTCTAGTTTTAATAATCCGTCATACATGATATTCCACAAAAGTGGGCCTAGTACCGAGCCCTGGGGTACTCCTCCAGTGACTTTGTATGTTTTAGGACCAGTCTTTGTGTCATATTTTCGGATCCTGTCGGTAAAGTAGCTTGCAACCATCCTTCGTAAGTATGCTGGTACCTTCATTTCGTAAAGGGCTTTCATAATGCAATCCCATTTGGCGGAATTGAAGGCATTTTTTATGTCTAATGTTGCTACCAGACAGTACTTCTTCGTGCCTCCCTTCCATCTGGTTCCGGCGATTGCGTCCTTAGCTGAATTGACGACAACGCTAATTGCATCCAAAGTAGAGCGTCCTTTCCGAAAGCCGTATTGGTTGCTAGCAAGAAGCGGCTCGACTGCTGCTTCGATCCTCCTGTGTATTATGCGTTCGAGTATTTTGCCAACTGTATCCAACATGCAGAGCGGACGATAGGATGTTGGTTCTTCCGGAGGTTTCTTTCCTTTGGGGAGGAGGACTAGCCTCTGCTGTTTCCACATCGATGGGAACGTACCTTCTGTGAGGCATTTGTTATACACCTCTAGGAATATTGCAGGGGTTGCTTTAATGGCAGCTTTCAGTGCAATATTTGGAATTCCATCTAGGCCAGGAGTTTTCATATTCCCTACTCTAGAGCATGCTTCGAACAGCTGATCTTCTGTAATGGGTGGAATTTCTTCTGTTTCATATTGCTCTATCTGATGATGTAGTTGCGTTTGGTAAGGAAACAGGGTGGCAACGATCTTGTCTAAAAGTTTGGAACAAGTGGGCGATGGCATTGGCTGGCTTTTCAGATGAGTCATGACTACCTTATACGGTCTGCCCCATGGGTCGTCATCTACCTCAAGGATCAGCTCATTCCAACATCGTCTTTTGCTGTCTTTGATGGCTTTTTTTAATCTTTGGCGAGTTTTTTTATATACTGCCACCAGTTCCTCATAGTTTGGCCTTTTCTTACAGCGTTGGGCTGCTCTTCTCGCCTTAAGACACTTTTTACGGAGATTACTGATTTCCTCGTTCCACCAGTGCATCGAAGAAAGCCGGATCATAGCACGTTTCCTAGGCATGGTGATGTCGCAGGCTTCTGTCATTCTCTTCATCAGATATTTTGCCATATTTTCAGCATTTCCATCGTTGATTGGTTCATCATTAAGAGCCACCGTGAAAACCTCGGGATCGAAGGCCAGCCCATTGTCTTAGTTTTCCTGTGCATTCTTCCGGTGCTTTGTTCGGAGGATACTTCCCACAAAAGTGCACAGTGATCACTGACTGTGTAGATGTCCATCACCTGCCAAGAAAAGTTTTCCTTAACTAGGCTGCTGGAGACGAAGGTTAGATCAACGATGGAGTTCGCTTCGCCTCGTACAAACGTAGGTTTATCTCCACTGTTTAGCAACACTACATCCAGGCTGAACATTGCCTCCAGTAGTACCTTTCCTCGAGCGTTTGTCTCCTTACTGCCCCAGTCAACTGCCCAGGAGTTAAAGTCCCCTGCGATTGCAATAGGAGAATATTGGTTTGCGTCTTCGGTCAGCCGATCGATAAAGTTCTTGAATTCCTCGAGTGAGAGGCTGGGCGGGGCATAGCAGCTGTAGAAATAAATTCCCCCAAGTTTTGCTACGACAAAACCGGCTTCATTATTATTAACAGTACTCTGAATGGTACATCCGCCACAGGCCCAAATCACAGCTTTAGTGGTGCTATCTGTTTCCCATGATTGAGTTGTGAGTTGTCTATATGGCTCCGAAATCAGCGCAACGTCTGGATTTAGTTCTCGTACGGTCTGCATGAGCAAATCGTGTGCAGCCTCACAGTGATTGAGGTTTAGTTGCAGTATCTTCATAATTGTGTCTTTTTTCTCACCTTCTGGAGAGCCTCTTTGAAGACTGAGCATCTGCTGCTACCAGCAATGTGGGCACAATTTTCCGTGTTGCCTTTTTCAAGACACAAGGCACATCGAGCATCTTTTTTACAGGTGGCAGCTTTGTGTCCACCTTCTCCGCAGCTGGTGCAGAGATTGGACCGGTCCACGTTGCTCTTACACTTAGTGGCAAGGTGTCCATAGTGCCAGCACCTAAAACACTTGGTTGGTCTCTCCACAATTCTTATTCGGCAGTTGACCCAGCCAATTCTGATTTTGCCGTGCTCCCCCAAGACCTTCTTCGCTGTTGACGCTGCAAGTGTCACCGATGCAGTCTGTGTACCGCCATAGGCTTTGCGCAGTGATCTGATGGCATCCAGAGTCAGTTCATCATTTTCTTCAGCCGCTTTCTGTAGGGCTTCGAGAACATCTTGTTTAGTCGTCGTGTCATCGAGGTCTCGTATTTCGATTTCCTCTTGCTGTCCCTTGCTTATGACTTCGGCTTCGTTCCCCAGGAGCTTAGCAATGGTTTTTTGTAGCCTGTGACCTTTGTCTGTGCTCTGTTTGGTGAGGATGATCAATAGATCACCAGTCGCTGTCCTGCAGATTTTATCTACCGTTGAGCGTACTTGCTCATCGGGAACATCTTTCTTGACCCGAGTGAGTATATCCGCATACTTCTCTTTTTCTTTAGGCCGAACAATCAGTGCATTGGGCCTCCCCACAGATTGTCTTGGCTTCTTCTTTTGAGACTGCTTCTTCTCTTTATTAGATTTGACTGTCTGCCACTCTAATATCTTCTTGTCGGGTTCCTCTTGTGTTGTAGTTTCAGCGAGTAGGGTGGGTCCTGTTCCCTTCATTTTCTTCGCGGTCTTGCTCCCCGATTCTGGTGATGTCCGCTCTTTTCGTTTAGCCTTGCGAATATCACGTTTTCTTCCAGTAACAGAATCAGCATCAGCTTCGGGTTCACTGTCTATCGTCGTGGTCGTCTCAGTGACGCTCCGTACCCGAGGTGTTGGTGGTGTACAAGAGACTATTGGCGCCAATTTGGTTCCAGACTGGCTCGTGACTCTGGAATCTTCCAACGTTTTTAATCTGTTGAAGGCACTGCCAATACTGGCCACCTTGGTTTTAATCTCCTTATAGACGTTGATTTTGGGTTGGACAAACTCTCTGAGTTCGCTAATTAGCTTCTCAAGATGGTCCCACGCTTGCGCCCTTTTCGTGTCCGCACTTGCGTCTACAGCTGCTTGTTGGGCCTCCTGGCCACTGTTGCTTCTTTGATCATTTTGGTTTTTATTGGTATTTAGACTTATCATTATGTTCCCACGAGAACCTAGGGAAATTTTCGTCCACTCCAGCAGAGCCCCGGTTGCTGGAGTAAGGCCACTAAATACGCCTGGGGTGGGACCCGGTGCCCCAGGGGAACCGTTTGCGACGCCACTTCCCTGGCGCCATGCAGTCTTCGACACGGTATCTTAACGTCTTAACTTGTGTGTGTGTGTGTGTGTGTGTGTGTGTGTGTGTGTGTGTGTGTGTGTGTGTGTTTGGATTACATTAGTAGGCCTTTTTAAGCATCATATTCTCAATTTCATCATAGCTGAATTCTTTTAGCCATTCTATTAAATGTGACTTGAATTTAAACCTGTTATATTTTTTAATATCTTTAAATACTTTTAAAAATTATTATTTATAATAGGGGCTATGGTATTATAGTGACGTTGGGAGAATGTACTTTTTACGTGTGGTACAGGACAGCGATCAACACGTTTGATGTTCAAGGGTAGTGATAGTGAAGGTATTTTGCGTAAGTGGTATCTCAGTAACGCCTCCTGTATAAAAAGTTTTCTTACAGATAGAACATCTGTCCTGGTGTAAACACTGCATGTTGGATGTCTATAGGGTAAGCGCATGAGTACCTTAAGCACAGAACGTTGGGCTCTCTCAACACTAATAAGATGACTTTTGTTAGCACTACCCCAAGCACAGATACAGTATCTGATTAGAGACTCGCATAAGGCTCGATACGTTTGAAGCAGAAGTTTGGTGTTGGCAACATCTCGTAAGTATTTAAAAATATAAACTAATTTTCTGACTTTACCAGCTAGTTGTAGAGTATGAGCACCCCAGTCTAATCTACTATCTACCATTACTCCCAGGTATTTAAGGGAGTTTACCCGTGATAGAGAGACACAAGTGCAAGAAATCCGGCTGGTAGTGCGATTGCATGGAAACATATGAAGTTTGAGCGCTAAGTTTTGGGGTGCGTCTGTAATGTGAGACTTACTGAAACATATGTACATTGATTTAGATGCGTTGAGAGTCAGAAGACTGTTCTCCAGCCACTCGGTGACCCTAGCGAGACCGTTTTCAGCCGCTTGTATAGCGTTATGCCAGTTTGTTTCATGAAACAAAAGGGTAGTGTCATCAGCATACATGATTAAATCGACATTGGAAAGGAGAACATTATTTAAGCTATTTATATAAATAAGAAACAATGTTGGCCCAATTGTACTCCCTTGGGGGACTCCAAATGTGCAGAAATTATCACCACTTCTGCAGTTATTCACCTGAACCCTCTGTTGACGATTTGTAAGGTAATCCCTAAACCACTCCAGTACAACACCTCGTATACCGATATCTTCCAGCCTAGACAAAAGGATAGTGATAGAGACCGTGTCGAAAGCCTTCTGGAGGTCCAGAAAGACTCCAACACACCTCTCTCCTTTTTCCATATACTTCGTTATGGCACTTGTTAACCCAAGTACAGCATCTTCAGATGACTGTCCCCTTCTAAAGCCGAATTGATATTGTGCAGTAGATTATTATTTTCTAAGTATCCGATGACACGTATATTAACCAGCTTTTCTAAGATTTTAGATAGACTAGAAAGAAGAGAAATTGGTCTGTAGTTTGAGGGGTTATCTTTTTTACCAGATTTATAAATGGGACATACAACTGCTTTTTTGAAAATAGCAGGGAAAGTGCCTGTTTCGAGGCATAGGTTGCACAGGTGTGTAAGTGGACATGATAGAGAGGTGACATTTTGTTTTATAATATCAAGTGTAATTTTATCCCACCCAGGGGCACTATGGGATCTCAACCCTAACACTACTTTTTCAATTTCTTGAGGGTCTGTGGGGCTAAAAGCCATTGAATGAGGAGATGGGTTTTTAGTGTTAGGCAAGCGAGCTAGATCTTGTTCTGTTTGTTTCATGTTGATCAGCAAGCCACTGGCCAACGCACTGCCAATTGTTGTGAAGTAGTCATTGACAATGTTCAAGGAATTTACAGGTGTGTCTGATATATTGAGCAATTCGTAAGGTATAGTGCTTTTGCTTTCCATGTTACAAACCTCCTTTATGATTTTCCAGGTGTTTTTAATATTTTTTTCATTTTTGGTTAGTTGGTCCTGGTAGTATTCTATTTTTAATCGTTTAATTAATTTATTGCAGGTATTTTTGTAAGTTAAATAATTTTGTTTTAAAATAAGGTCATTGGGTTTTTTTTTTACTATAATATGCATTTTGTCACGCTTTTTAATAGATTTAACCACTCCTTTAGATATCCTTAGGCTTAAGAGATTTGTATCGATTTCCAAATGTACGCATGCTAGTGTTTTCCTTAATAACCGACAAGAGTTTCATCGCTAGTATTTCAGTAGCCAAATTAGCATCATTAGTATCATATATCCAGGATTCATCTTTAATTGTTGTGTAAATATTCTTATAATTTATGACCCATTTCCCGTGACTACTTAGATTTCTATTTAATAACCCATTCCGAATATGCAATAAAATAGCGCAATGATCTGTGAGCTTGACTGTGAGTTGACTTGACGACACCCACGGGAAGAGATGGGGTGGTACTATTCTTAAGCCGGTACCGCACGGCTCCAAATATTTATAGGTATAACATTTTTGTCACTGAAATTAATTGTTTTTCCTCAACAATAGGTAGGTATAGGTATCTACATTTTTCTATAGTTCATTCCGAATCGACACATTTATAGGAGCTTTATCACTCCT
Source organism: Herminia tarsipennalis (assembly GCA_945859575.2). Lineage (NCBI taxonomy): Eukaryota > Metazoa > Arthropoda > Insecta > Lepidoptera > Erebidae > Herminia > Herminia tarsipennalis. Next base: position 10,837,910 of record OX243836.2, on the reverse strand, counting down.
TTTCACAGTTTTCAACTTGTTTATCAAACTTGAACGCAGGTGACACCACGAGGCACAGCTGGTATAATTTAATCATAGAGCAACACGGAGGCGGTTGGCCGGTGGCCCGTTTTGCTCTATGAATATAATAGAGGTCGGGAGGGACAGGTAAACGTAGTATTAAATTCTCTTTGGCGACAGGTAAATGATAAATGCTTAATTTTGATATTCTAATTTTGAAGTAGCATTGAGTTTTGCAAATTTGACAGTTATTTTAATGACATCTATCAATATCTACTTTGAAATTCTCTTTACTATAGTTTTTTAATTAATTTGGCAAAAAACATAGGGTATTCCTAAAAATGGATCGATCAGAAGGCGACAAGAAACCGTCCTCATCGTTATTTAATTTATTTAAACTAAGTATTTTTAATGTCATATTTGCCAAAGATACTGAACCTAATCAGCCTCCGCCAAAAACACCGCCTTCTCAAAGCAATCACGAGTGTAAAGACCTTTCGAAACAAACAGTTGGTGATCTTGGAAAGACAGGAGCCGGGTTGACAGGCTCTCGTACAAGCCGAGAATGTGAAAAGAAATGTGAGGACCGACTGCCAGCAGGAGCTAAGAATCCTGGTCTACTAAGGTACATACACAATGGAGCCCGATACAGATTACCGCAATGTTTTGAAGGAGGCTCCGTTTCTGTAAAACAAAGTTGTAAAAACAATTGGATCTTTGGTCATTCACTATCCTTCAGTTCTGTATCGCCTGGAGGGTATAAACTGTTGCTATCGTATACAGACAAGAATAAAAGTACGGCAGTGCCTTACTTCGTGATGGAAGCAGCTCCGGGCGGCCAGATGAGTTGCGAGATGCGAGTCGGCCCAACAAATGGGACTCGCGCGACTGTTATAGCACAAGTAGCCGACACAGAGATTTACAGCTTTGAAAGCATGTTAGATATTTATTGTAACACTGGTACTGCGTCTATCATAGCAGTAAATCGGGAATTTATTGCATTACATTATTTACAGGTATGGATTGAATACGATTGAATACTTAGAAATTATAAAACACGATTTTGGGTAACATCTATCAGAATTAAATTTCCAAGTGAGGTTCCTAATTAGTTAGTAGCCTAGAGATTAAGGCATCGGGTTCGCAATTGAGACTCGCGGGTTCGAATCCCACACAATATATTGTCGACGTGAACCCACTCCTAACACAAGCAATATAACTTAGCTGGAGGGGTTTTTTTTTTTTTTAAGACGACTCCCGCAGTTGGGTACAAGCCCTGTGTCGCGGGGGACTTTACAAACATACAAGTCACGGACACAAAGTACACCCAGACTCGGAACAACAATTTGTGGATCACACAAAGTGGTGTCCCGTGTGGGAATCGAACCCACGACCTCTTGCGTAGCAGTCGGACACACTCCCATTACGCCAAAGATAGCTGCTTAAAATATTAAAACTCACAGTAAAATTAAGTACCAGGTAGTGTTATAATTATACCCTTTATGTTGCACTGAGATGCAAACACAATTTAGTTACCTAAGTACATGTAGATTCAGTGGCGAAGTTATGAGACGTTCCTAAATCCATGCATATCCAGTCTTTCCTATTTTTTTTGTTTGCCTCACCTACGAGGATAATAAAGTCCACATACACAGCAATACAAATGACCTACGTTTCAGGCTTTAACAGAACAATTGTCGTTGGGAGCAGAAGTGGTGGCTCGAGGGCAGAAGGCAGAACTTAGTTCAGCGTCGGCCGCCGGGCGCTGGGTCAATGGCGATCATTTATTTAGCGCCACGCTCGGTAACCGAGGCTTAGATCTGTGTTACGCGCGGGTCATTAAGCCTTTCCTCACTGTGGCTGCCATGCTCGAGGTAAGAGTAGTCATCAGTAGTTTGCAGTAGGTAGGTACTAGTCAAAAACATTATACGTCATCGCAATTTAAATTTGAGCAGATTTATTAATCTGCCGTAAGAAGTAGGTAAAAAAGATAAATCTTTTTAGGAATTGGCGTATCTACACCTGAGTATAACATAATCCTGCCCAAATTTAGTTTTAGTACCTACCTACTAATTAGAAATGTACTTGATATCGTAACGTAAAGAATTTCTATATTCCTTTGCCCGTTGCTAAGTACCTAATTGAAAGAATATATCCTTCAAAGAAAACCTCAGTAGGAATTTACAAATAATTTTGAAATATTTAAAGGTGGGTTTCGCCATCCGTCGGGCGGTAGCGACTCTCGCATACGAGTGGCACACGGACGATTGGACAGTGAAAGGCTCGGTGGACTCCGACGGCCTCGTTGGCGCCACGCTACAAAGAGCCCTCGGAGGAAAGAACACCGACCTCACCTGCGCCATCTCGGCGCTCCTCAACCATCCTAACGATAAGTTCAAACTCGGGTTTGGAATCACTGCTACTGTTATTTAAATAAAATCAAATAAAACGGCTAAGAATTAATTTGTAGTTGTTTTAACCAAGTTCTAGCGATTAGGTAGGTGCCTCCGCGCTGTAGCGAATTTTTATACTCGCAAGTGGAGTATTACGACTTAGCCGGCTTTTAAATTGCAACTAAACTGTCCATTACGAATTCCATGGTGTAAAGTTGCTAAATATTTTATTGTAATATTAAAGTATTGTTTGTGTCATTTAAAACAAAGGTGCTAATTTTGATTGTCAATATTTATCTGCATTTAGATACCTATGTATACCTACCTAATTATATTATAATTGAGATTTTCGTAACTTTAATATGTATTATGATTAAAATATATTCAATTACTTCACATTTACGCATTTTTAATAAAATAAATACGATTTCCACTAAAATAGAAAAGCCTACCTTCACGTCACGTAGATGTTGATTTATAAACCGTTTGCATCGTTTAAAGTCACGCAACATTCACCATTGTTGTCATCACAACTGAATAATGCACACAAACACTAGAAAATAGTATTAAAAATTCATTTGTAATGTAACGATAATGTAGGCGTGTATTACACACCGTCGGGTACGTCTGTGGCCCGGCGGCGGATAATACACGCTAGGCGCCTGCGCGGAATCGGGGCGGGGTCTTCAAAACCGCCCTAAAGGACCTACACTACGCAATGTAGCTTTTATACCCCCGATATAGGATATAAATTGAAATATGGGGTTGAGAAGTGTGGCAGTGTGGGCGTGCGAGGTGTCAATGCTGCAGTGTGTATCTGATAGAGCGTGGCGCGCGGCGTGGCGTGGTCGCGGCAGTAATGGTGATGGAGCGGCTGGCGGACTTCGTGAGCAAGTCGCTGGAGGGTGGCGAGGCGCCGGCACCGCCGCCGGAGCCCGGCGAGCCGGACGACGCCGACGATGTGGAGGTGGACATCACCGAGCTGGAGGAGAAGGCGCCGCCACCGAAGAGGCCGCGCAACTGGCTGCTGTCGCCCGTACCACTGCAACACTGCAAGAGAGAAAGCAATCATGACGATGATGATGATCATAGACATGGTGAGCCGATTAAGCATGTAGGTACTTACCTAATTTGACATATTATATTTATGGTTTCTTTAATATCTGTTTTGATAATTACCAGTGTATTAGTGACATTTTGTTTAATGAAACATAGCACCTGATTGTAAAGTGTTGACTTTGGTTATTGTAAAGATACCTCTGAATTAATGAGTCATGCCAAATGTGTTTAGTTTAGTTTTTAGTGTAGTGTCATGGTGTAAACTTTATCGATGAATTCGTTATAGCTTGTTGATGAGTTCATTCTCTAGATTCTCATTAGCAACACAATCTTACTAATAAGTATTGTAAATGCAAAAGTTTGGATGAATGGATGTTTTTTACTCAATTATAAATGCTACATTTAACATTACAAATTCACAGAGATAGCTAACATAATATAGTAGGCTTTTTATCCCATAGGAGAGATTTGTTTTTGAAAATGAAGGACAAAGTCGCGTTTAAAATCATGGGTTGGTCGTTAAAATAATAAGGAATGAACGCTTTATTTAATCCCATCATTACAGATGTCTTCCGTAAATCCAAGAATTCGCACTGATTATTCTAAACAAATAAAATTAAAATATCTAAGAAGTCAGAGCAATCAGATTAATTATATTTGCAACAAACGTAATTGTGACCTTTGACCTCTCTAATGTAATTAACTTCGCAGCACCCGAATCGATCGTGAACTCTCGCAATATATTTGTAACTCCAATACTCACTACCTACAGTGTAAAATTCTACCTGTTATCGATTACATAGTTTATTTTGTGTTTTTAAAAGATTACTAGCAATGTGGGTCGCACATTACTAGCAATCTTATTAACCCCTCCAGCTAAGCTAAATTGCTTGTATTAGGAGTGGGTTCACGTCGGTAGTATAAGGGTGGGATTTGAATCCATGACCTCTTGAATTATTTGAAAGTTCAGTTGTTCAAGTTTCTGCTACTATCCTATTGGGTGCCACCCCTGGGTACGAGTTTGGTCGCGGCTCTACTCACATAGGCAGCTGCTAGCTAGTCATATTTACTAAGAAAAGTTTGGTAGTCTAGCTTGTCAGGATCGGGGGAGAAGGGGGCGGGCACTTATTTACTCGCTGAAGTAGGTACAACATTGTGTGATTATATCACTCATATACAAAAGACGTTGTTTACAACGTGTAACAGTAAGGTGTGATCAAATTCAAGGGTTGTTATGTGCCACTGATTCTGAGCGCACATACCTAATTTTATCAACACGGAGTATCCCGAAATTGTTTTTTTTTCATTTCTTTATTTATCAATGAAAAAGTTATCAATTTTAAAAAGTATGAATGTTTGTGACCTAATATCCAATCAAATTTGTCACTAGGGGAGGTATAATTAGCCATACGCTGATCGCTGCTGAAATTAAATACTATTAGGTTCTTTAATGAAATCTTAATGGACACAATCAATTCGACCAATCGGATTTTAGTTTTTTAATTTGACACCTTTCTGTTACATGATATAGAAATCAAACCTTTTATCACACAGAATACGGGTATAATTATTGTCATTCTCTGTCACTTCTTGTTTTTATTGGAGACCGAAGGCGCCTACTATTTACCTACCTATTGTTATTGTTATTTGTTTATCATACATCTTTTCTGTCTTACGGCCGGTCTCAATAATCTATTTAATTGGCTACTAGAGGTAGAATTTTGACATATTTTGTATGGAGCTTATGTCAGATATATACCTCATATATAAATAATTTAGAAGCGTTTACATCCAAATTATTCAGGTCACAATATTAATCAACTCAATTTAGGTCAATCATTATCAATCTTTCTCAAATCTTCAGCAAATATATCACATCATCAGCAAATAAAAGCAATTTGCTGTGCATGAAATAGGAACCAACGTCATTTATGAAAACATCATAAAGAAGCGCGCCTAGCGGCACTCCTAGCGTGCCTCAAGGCTTTTTGCTAGGAGTTTCACTACCAGCCTGAGACCTGTCCAGAAGATAAAGTGAGAACCAGCTATACAATTTACCGTGGACACCAATGTCAATAGGATCTTATGGTCTATACGATCAAAGCCTTTACTGTAGTCCATATAGACCACGTCAACTTGTTTCCCTATATCCAAATTGTTGGCAGAAAAAGTAGTCATTACATACTAACAGATTAGAAGTGGTTCACCCTTTAAATTTTTTTTATTATACGCTCGAGCTATTTTCCTAATAAACACAATTTTGAGATGAAGCGATATTTGATATTTTTTTTAAAGATAACTAGTAATGTGGCGTGGGACTCAACGCAACATTAATAGCAATCTTGTTAACCCCTCCAGCTAAGCTCAAAGGCTTGTGTTAGGAGTGGGTTCACGTCCTCAGGGGATTGTTCGACGTGTGCCTGGCGTCTGGACGGTTCCCTGACTGCTGGAAGGCAGGGAAGCTGGTGCTCCTTCCGAAGCCGGGACGGCCTCCCGACTCAATTGCGGCCTACAGGCCTATCGTGTTGCTGGACGACGCGGGGAAGTTGCTGGAGAGGATTCTCGCTACCCGAATCGTCCGGCATTTGAACGAGGTCGGCCCTGATCTGTCGAACGCTCAGTACGGCTTTCGTGCTGGGCGCTCGACCATTGGGGCCATTCTGCGCCTAAGGGCCGCATCGGAGGAGGCCGTCGCCGGTGGAGGAGTGATGTTGGCGATATCACTCGATATCGCCAACGCCTTCGGGTCTCTGCCATTCAGCTGCATCAGAGAGGCGCTCCGATATCATGGAGTGCCCGCGTACCTGAGGCAGCTAGTGGCAGACTACCTCGAAGGCAGGAGGATCCTGTACGAGGACCGAGAGGGTGAGGTAATCCGCAGGGACGTCTCGTGCGGTGTTCCACAGGGTTCTGTCTTGGGGCCCCTCTTGTGGAACATTGGCTACGACTGGGCCCTGCGGTGTGGTTTCCCGCCCGGGATAGCGGTCATCTGCTATGCGGATGACACCCTAATCACGGCCCGGGGTGGGAATTTTGAGGAGGCGGCGCGCCTGGCCAACCTAGGGATTTCCCGAATGGTCGGGCGCATCGAGGCGCTGGGGCTTAGGGTGGCCCTTTCCAAGACGGAGGCCCTATTATTCCATGGGCCCCGTCGCGGTCCACCTGCTGGCGCCTCGATTTCCGTCGGCTCGGCCCTCGTACAGGTCCGGGCCCAGATGAAGTATCTGGGCCTAGTGGTAGACGGGCGGTGGCTCTTCGACGAGCACTTCCGCATTTTGGCGCCTAAGCTCGAGGCTACTGCGTCCGCACTGGGGAGGCTGTTGCCGAACCTGGGCGGGCCTAGTGCCTCGAGTAGACGGTTGTACACGGGGGTGGTGCGGTCGATGGCTTTGTATGGCGCACCCGTGTGGGCGGCGTCCCTGACCGCCCAGAATCGGGTCCGTTTAGGGAGACCCCAGCGGACCATGGCGGTCAGGGCCATACGCGGATACTGCACGGTGTCTGCAGAGGCGGCATGCGCATTGGCCGGCACACCCCCGTGGGATTTGGAGGCGGAAGTGCTCGCCGAAGTGTATCGGCGGGCGGTGGCTGTTCGTGCAGGGGGTTCGGTGCCCCTGCCCGAAGAGCTACGCGCTTGGCGGGGTGAGGCCCACCGGGCAATCATGGCCCGGTGGCAGGGCCGACTGGAGGCTCCACGGGCAGGTATTCGAACCGTGGAGGCTCTCCAGCCGGTCTTGGAGGAGTGGGCGGGGCGGCAGCACGGGACCCTTTCCTTCCGGCTGGTGCAGGTCCTTTCCGGGCACGGGTGCTTCGGGAAGTACCTGCACACAGTTGCAAGGAGGGAACCGAGTCCCGCCTGCCACCACTGCGACTGCGGTGAGGACTCGGCGCAGCACACCCTCCAGCATTGTCCAGCTTGGGAGGGGCAACGGCGAGTTCTCACCGCAGTGGTCGGAAGTGACCTCTCGTTGCCGGCCGTGGTTCTGTCCATGGTCCGGAGCGAGGGGTCGTGGAATGCGGTCGCATCCTTCTGTGAGGACATCATCTCGCAGAAGGAGGCGGCGGAGCGCGTCAGGGAAGAGAGCTCCCTGGCGGATCCGATCCGTCGCCGGCGAACCGGGCGGCGTCGGCGCGCACATCTGCGCCTTATGCCGCCTTAGGTGGGGCTGCGGGCGGGCGTACGGGGTAAATTGCCCCGCCCGCGGCCTTCCGTGGAGGCGCGGCGCCCTGTGTGTATCCAGGGGCCGCGTAGGTGTGAAATGCCCGGAACGCAACAACATCGCGTCCGGGCATTGCCACTGGGCGGGCCGCCGACGGTATAACACATTCCGGCGGCCCGTTCGCGAAGGTGGCGAGCGATACACGGCGGGTTTTTTAGTGGGTGCAAACCCCACACTACCTCCACCGTCTTCCCCGGACGGTGGGGGTGTTCGTCAGGAATTTTTCCCGCCAAAAGAAAAAAAAAAAAAAAAGGAGTGGGTTCACGTCGGTAGTATAATTGGTAGGATTCGAGCCTGCGCCCTCACAATTGCGAGACCAATGCCTTAGCCATTAGGCTACCACCGCTTCTATTATTAAGACCCATTTTTTTTATACAATGCATAAGATATGGTTGTGACTAAAGCTGAGTACAACATTAGTTAGGGCAACCTGGCGATAAATTTTCTTACAGCATACAAATAAATATGATAAAAATATCATAACATAATTGTAACACAACCGAAATTAAGAAACTTATCACACTGATATTATAATTTTCCATTTCTAATATAAATTTCAACAATTAAACAATGAACTTCTATATACAATATTCTATCGTACCTACTTAAAATACCTAAATAAGATTCTTCTCTTAGTACGTTTAATTTTTGATGATTTAAATAACTCACCAGTTGCTTTTGTGGAATAACTTTGCAAATATATAATATATATTTATATATTATATATAAATACTAGCTGTGACCCGCGGTGTTACCCGCGTTTTATTAGCCTATGTGTTAATCCAGGGTGTCAGCTAACTCCATACCAAATTTTATTAAAATCGCTCCAGCCGTTTACCCGTGAAGAAGTAACAAACATACCCACTCACATACTCACAAACTTTCGCCTTTTTAATATTAGTGTGATACAATGTTATTTTTGATATAGTGCAAAGCTCAGATACCCCAACAAGATTTAAAAAAAAGAAAATGTAAATATTGAAAACTTGCCTAGATAAAGCCATTCAAGTTGTTGTTGTTCTCTTAATATTACGTAATCCATGGTTATTGTTGAAAAATAAGTGATGATTACATTTCACATCACATTGTGATCAGGATTTGGACTGTTATAATGATTAATGAATTAATTTATGATTGATTAATTAATAAATTGAAAACTTGGGGAAAAGTAATAAAAATAGAGGGCCTTATTTCCGGTTATGGATTTTTATTTATTTATTTAGCTTGCCAACAGTTGTTACATTACAACAATCATAAGCATACGACAATAAGGGGTTTTATATAACTAAATGCACAACCAATTACAGGCAAGCATGACTTGCGCAAATTTACTTATGTGCTAATTAAATACTATCTTATATCTAAATTGAGATTGAGTACCTACTCGACTTACTTCGAGAGAGGAACGTGTGCGTGTACAGAGTCTTTGTTGGAAAGAGCTTCTGTTATTATTTTTTTGAATTGCCATAATGTGTTATTGTTTAAATCGATGGACTAGCTGTTTTCGTTTAAGATTCTGCTTAGTCTCGGTATGGCTGAGTTACTTCCACAGGCAGTTCTTCGATGAGGGGGCACAAGTGGTTTTATTTGAGCGCGAGGCATTCGTGATGGAACATTGAAATTAATTAGGCTCAAGAGCTGAGGACAGTCAATTTTGTGGCTTATAATTTTGTAGAGGAACATGAGATCTATTAGGTCTCTGCGGGAAGCTAGGGACATAATTTTAAACCGCTTCAACCTATCTGTCAATAATGCCTAATGTTCAATTCTTAAGGAATGCACCGCATAATGAGGCCTCCAAACCACGCTACAATATTCTAGAGTACTTCTGACTAGCGCATTGTACAACAGAACTTTGGTACTAGTTTTTTGGAACTCCTTTCCGATTCTGATGATAAAGCCTAACATTTTATACGACTTTGCAATACATCCTTCAATGTGCGGCAAGAACGTTAGCTTTGTATCCGATATGACACCCAGGTCTTTAACGTTATCGACTCTTAGGATCGCTGTATTTTCTATGTTATAGCAGGTGGATTTCTTATTTTGTTTCCTAGTGAAAGTTATACATAGGCATTTACTTGCGTTCAGACACATGCCGTTTAGTTTGCACCATAGTATTAAAGAATCAAGATCACTCTGTACAAGAAAAGCGTCATTGGTAGACCTGATCATTCTTAACAATTTTAAATCATCGGCATACAAGAATGGTTCGCAATGCTTTAAATGATTGGGAAGGTCATTAATAAAAATGTTAAAGAGGATCGGGCCGAGGTGATAGCCCTGTGTTACACCTGAAGTGATCTTATATTGTGTGGATTTAAAACCGTTAGCAACCACAAAGAAGGATCGATCCGTCAGATATGACTGTAGCCATAACAGCATCGATTTACCGAATCCATATGCCGAAAGTTTGTGTAAGAGCTGTTTATGTGGGACTGTCTCAAACGCTTTACTAAAATCAGTATAGACAACATCTACTTGTTCTTGATCGTCTATTGCCTTCGATACAGACTCAGTAAATGTAATTAAATTAGTACTTGTAGACCTACCACTTACAAATCCGTGCTGATGCACCGTAAGGAACCGAGAAAAGTAGTTTTCTATGTGGGGACAAACAAGAGACTCAAACACTTTAGCTATTGCAGACAAGATGGATATAGGCCGGTAATTACCTGCATATTCCGATCATCAGCTTTGTGAATGGGCACTACCTTTGCTTGTTTCCATTTACTCGGAAATATACCTGATTTTAGAGAGTCGTTAAAAATTGTGCATAGAGGGGATGCAAGATCTTGAGCGCAAGATACAAGCAAGATTGGTGGAATATCATCTGGGCCTGCTCCCTTATTGATGTCTAAATGAATAAGACTATTTAACACGGCGTTACTGTCTATTACAAGATGAGAGAAGAAATCGCTGCTACTCAGGTTAGAAGGAATGTTATCAATGCTTGAATTATGACCTAGTTGCTAATCGTTGGACTTGTACACGGAAGCAAAGTATGATGCAAAAACATTGCATATATCCTGCCCAGAGGTACATATAGTACGACCATCGCTAATAGTGTCTGGATAGGCAATAGCCGTGCCGTTACGCTTGGCTTTAAGAAAAGACCAGAAATGTTTCGGGTAGAGTAGTAGTAGAGCCTATATTGCTCTCCACATTATCTATGTCATTTTTGTACGCTTCTTTGGCAAGTTTATCATATTGCTTAGAGAGACATGTGAGGGAGAGACGATCTAAAGGATTATTGTAAATTTTGTACCGCCTTCTGATGTTTTCTTTTTGTCTGAGTAGACTGACTAGGTCTCGGTTAAACCATGGTGGGTGTTTTGCGTTTTTATGGGGCTTTGTCAACGATGAATATAGTTTTATACCTGTCCATAATGCGTCATATAAAGCATCTACTTTGTCGTTGACATCGCTACAATTGAGTAAATCTTGCCAATCAATACTTTTTAAGTAGTTCTGCATCAAGTGGAAGTCAGTTTTGAATATATTGTATTTTAGTTCTGATTTAGATATTAATGCCTTTAGTGCTGGAAATAAGAGACCAATGTTTAAGGGTGGGTGAAGTCGATCTACTATAGATAATGTGTCAATTGATTCACTTACAATGCACTTTAATCCTTCGCAAAGAACTAAATCGAGCACTCTACCCATGTAGTTACATACAGAATTTTTTTGAGTAAAATTATTTACATAACAAAAAAAAAATTTGGCAATACCTGCACTCAAATTTGTACATTATTTTTAAAATATGCAATAAAATACTCCTAATATATACAGAATGTAACAGAAAGGTGTTGTCATATTCAAGGGTAGTATGTGCCCATCATACTCAGTGCACATACATCATTTTATCAAAATCGGAATACCCTAAAAACATATTTATTATTTTTGTTTTCGTTTATTTATGAGTGAAAAAGTAATTAATTAAAAAATGCATGATGTAAAAAGTTCTATGCCTTATGGCATAGAACTTTTTACGTCATGTCATATTATTATTAATCCAATCGAATTTTGTAACAGCGGAGGTATAATTCTTATGCCATACGTCTTTCACTACTAAATTTTGACAAAAAGAATATGTTACACCTAACTATGTAATTATTATTACACAGTTAGGTGTAGCATATTCTTTTTGTGTACCAGCTATAACACCATGGTAGGCGCAATACCTACTGATAACATACCCTATCCGCTGCTGAAATTTGACCACACCTTTCTGTTACATCCTGTATAGTAAAAAATAAAATAATAAAAAATATACATCACATGTACACACGAAACTTGCAGTTTAATGAGTATTTAGTTTTAAAACAATTATGTTGTAAAAGACATCTCGCATTTGACCATACGTTAATTTTACATAATTTGATACAACGAATTTTTATCACGGAATTTTTATTCTTAGATAGTGGTAGCCCTGACTAAAGTGTCACAGAGATATAAACAATGATTGATGTTTTAGCCGACTTCAAAAAAGGAAGAGGTTCTCAATGCGACTGTATGTTGTTTTTTTGTGTGTTTGTTATATGCAAACTTTTTTTTCATTTTGAAATTAAACAATAATTATACAATATGGTCTATCATTCGGTCTATCTCAACTATGAACGGATTTTCATGCGGTTTCCTTTATATGGTACCGGCTTAAGAATAGTACCACCCCCTCTCTTCCCGTGGGTGTCGTCAAGGTGACTAAGGGATGTCACACCGGAGGACAGGCAGCAGCGTCCTCAGCGTACTCAAAGCCTTACTGCGATCGCCAACCAGCTCGCCAAGCGTGACAATTATGGCAATTACCCCCAAGAGATCCTGGATTAGGAGTAGGTTCTACTGGAGAGAACCGTACCCAGCAGTGGGACATCATATTGGTTGATATTTATTTCTCTATCATACAGTTAAATCCATACTAATATTATAAATGTGAAAGTAACTCTGTCTGTCTGTCTGTCTGTCTGTCTGTCTGTTACGCTTTCACGCTCAAACAGCTAAACCGATTTAGATGAAATTTGGTATGGAGATAGTTTAAGTCCCTGGGAAGGACATAGGATAGTTTTTATTGCGATAACCGACATCCACGCGGGCGGAGCCGCGGGCGAAAGCTAGTTTATTACGAGGGTGGATCGAAATATTCGCGGCCTACCACATAAATACTTGACTTATTTTAATGTAACTGACCTCATTCGATTTGTTTACTCTCTGGTTGTCACATTGTAAAATTCTGTCACAATAGCATTATCTGTTTTTAAATTAGACTGAATTTTGTGAGCCTAAGTGCAGCGTTTTTAAAGAATGGAGAAAATTGAGCAACGTGCGGTCATCAAATACCTGTTTAAAAAAAAACTGACTCCAAAAGAGATTCACGAAGATATGTCAACAACATTGGGGGAATCTGCTCCATCGTATACGACTGTGAAAAAGTGGGTTGCAGAATTTAAACGCGGACGAGAGAGTATTGAAGATGACCCTCGCTCCGGCCGGCCTACGACGTCTACGACTGAAGAAAACATTGGGAAAATCTGTGATCTGATATTGGCAGATCGGAGATTGACCATCAGGGAGATTGCTGACACTATTGGCATCTCATATGAACGAACACAAAACATCATAGTCAATGAACTTGTATTTTCTAAGGTTTCTGCGCGGTGGGTCCCCAGATTGCTTTCAGTTGAACAAAAACGAATACGGCTCACGATTTCTCGCGACAGTTTGGAAATGTTTGAGACTGATCCACAAGTTTTTTTGGACAGATTTGTTACAATGGATGAAACCTGGGTACACCACTACACCCCAGAGTCAAAACAGCAATCCAAGCAGTGGAAAAAACCTGATGAACCGACTCCAAAAAAAACCAAAACAATTTTGTCAGCTGGCAAGGTGATGGCGTCAGTTTTTTGGGATGCTAAGGGTGTCATCATGGTGGACTACCTTGCAAAAGGTGAGACTATAAACTCTGCTTATTACTGCACCCTTTTACGTCATTTGCGTGAAACGATCAAAGAGAAAAGGCCAGGACTACTCAGCAAGAAAGTGTTGTTCCATCAGGATAATGCACGCGTTCACACGTCTGTTGAATCAATGGCTCAAATTCGTGATTGTGGCTTTGAATTACTGCCCCATCCCGCCTATTCCCCTGATTTGGCACCTTCGGACTTTCATTTATTCCCAAACCTTAAAAAACACCTTGGAGGTCAAAAATTTTCATCAAATGAGGAGGTTGAAACCGCGGTGGGTGACTTTTTTGAAGGCCTTGAAGAAACTTTTTTTATGACCGGCATACAGGCGTTGGAAACCAGATGGAAGAAGTGCATTGAGTTAAGTGGAGATTACGTGGAAAAATAAAATTACTTTTGTTTATATTTTATATTGTTTTCTTGCTGAGGCCGCGAACTTTTCAATCCACCCTCGTATATATAGGACAGGATTTCACGCCAACAAAGGGTATAGTTATAAGAATGTTAATTATTTTCTGTTGTTTTTAACCAAACTGGAAAAGTCATAAATTTTTAGGGTTCCGTAGTAGCAAAACTAGCCTGTCTGTAGACAGAGTAGTACAATAAAATCTTGAAAAAGTATTTTCTAACAGATACCTCCCCCTACACGTAAAGTGGGGATGTGATTTTTTTCTTACCTATCCCATCGTGTGGGGTATTGTTAGATAGGTCTTTCAAAATATTTATTGGTTGTAAATCTTACTTTCCGGTTTAGGGATCCGTTTGTGAAATATTAAGCCCTAAAATGCGAATTTTTGTTAGTCAATTGTCCCTCCCCTCTCTGCCAGCTAAGTGGTTGTTTTGGTGGTGTAGATGTAGAAAAATTCAGAGCAGTAGTAAGTATATATAAAAATTAAAAGGAAAACTGTCACAGCTAAGTAGGCTTTACAAGTTTATGAGTAACAGCAGACCAAGTGAGAATTCACTATTTCATTATTCTATAAAGAAATAATGAAATAGTGAATAGAATAACGAATTTAAATATTTAAAATAAATCAAATTATCGCTTATGATGCAAAACAACGCTTGTGATTCGTCGGGATTTTACACGTACATGTAGGGCCGTCTTAAGCCATGCCGAGGCCCTAGGGCACATGAGAATATGAAGCCATAGGGCTTCTAGTATGTAGTAGGCTATGCAGTGCTGGATCAACGATTGAAAATAATAAATCAGGGGGAGGTTGATATTTTTTTAATCCACAAGGTCCCACAAAAACACAATCACAAAACACACAATCTGAAACTTTTTATCAGACGAGAAAATCAGGACGTGCAAAGGAAATTTGGAATATGCCATGAAAATTTAAAATATACATTTTGATATTATAAGTTGGAACAACCATTAGGTACTTAAGTACAGCGATAAAACAAAACGTAATAACTATGACTAACTAGGCTATAGCAAAAGGGTCCCTGACTTAGTGGCAACCGGGCAGATATTTGCGAGGTTTAGTAACGTTACCACTGTCGGTCCATAGATGGGTGACCGTTTTCGAAGAATCTCACACCCCTCGGTGCCTCGGAGAACACGTTAAGACGTCAGTCCTGCGCCCAATCTATCTCCAGTCGCGGATTTTCGGATTTCGGATTTCCGTCTCATCAGGCTATGCGAATAAAGGAATATACATAGAGTGTACTTGCGTCTGCGCATACACTTGTGTTGTGCACTATAATGAACTGCGTCTGTGGCGCGATGGGAGTGTATCCGATTGCTACGCAAGAGGTCGTGGGTTCGATCCCCATCCAGGATAAAACTTTGTGTGATGAGCACAATGGTTTATTCTGTGTCTGGGTGTTATTTATCTATATTATGTATGTATTTAGAAATATATAAGTATGTATATCTGTTGTCTGGTTTCCATAGTACAAGCTCTGCTTTGTTTGGGATCAGATAGCTTTGTGTGAGTTGTCCCAAGGTTTATTATTATTATTATTCTCTTTATTAAAATTAAATACATATACATTACATTTTTAAATATAGCTAACAAAAATTAAATATATTTAAAAATATAAAAAATAGTGCCCCACCGGCATCGAGTACAGGGACCAAGCTACCGGTGGTTACGGTTCCAAAGAAAGGAACCTCCTCACTATGCGAGCCGTGTCCAGAAGTACTGCCTTCTGTATCAAGCGCTTGATCCAACCGTCTAACGCGAGCCTCTCAAGGTATTGGTCGAGGCTCTTGGCAATCAAACCATTAACGGAGATGACTATCGGTACAATGATCGCCGAATCAACATCCCACATGTCGACAATTTCGTGCGCCAGATCCAGATATTTTATTTGTTTATCCTTTTCGGCTTTCACGAGATTTTCGTCATGTGGAATGGTGATGTCGACGATCATTGCACGACGCTCTGATCGGTCTATCAGCACAATATCAGGTTTGTTTGCGACAACAGTCCTGTCTGTGATGATAGAGCGATCCCAGTACAACGTGATACGACTATTCTCGAGAACTGGCTCAGCAACGTACCTGTAGTATGGTACCTCAACGTCCACAAGGTGGTATTTCAGAGCAAGCTGCTGGTGGATTGTCCTGGCTACTTGATTGTGTCTGTGCAAGTACTCGCCGTTAGCAAGACGTGAACAGCCGGAAACAATATGTCTGAGGGACTCACTGGGTCGGTGACAGGCACGACAGATGTCAACAGTGCCATCCCTCAGGATATATTTCCGGTAGTTATTCGTCATGATAACTTCGTCAGCAATTGCACAGACAAAACCCTCGGTTTCACCGAAAAGGTCACCGAACCGTAGCCAGGCCGCGGACGCTAGTAGGTCCACATCGGGCCCATGAAGAGCCCGAAAGAACCTACCGTGAAGCTCCTTGCTCTGCCATACCTCCCTGCGCTCGCTGACACCAAGCACTACAGGCCTGCGCCAGTTCTCTTTAGCCAAGGAGAGCGGGGTTAGCCCGGTATCCACCACGACGACATCCCGATGCACACCCGCGTCCACATGGAGAAAATATTCTCTTAGATTGTATACCTCGCGGTTATGAAGGGACTTAAGGTTTAGCAAACCCCGGCCCCCACACTTCCGCGGGATATACAATCTCATTACAGATGAACGCGGGTGATGCATTCGGTATGACGTCATCAGTGTACGGACTTTTCGATCCAAGGTGTCTAATTCAGTCTGAGTCCACTTGAGTATGCCGAAGGAGTACATAAGAAGTGGCATAACCCAGCTGTTGCAGGCCCGGATCTTGTTGCCACCTGACAAAAGGCTATTAAGCACTTTTTTCAGGCGGCCCAGGAAATGTTCCCGTTCATGTCAACCTCATTTATGCACAGCGCCTGCGACATACCCAAGTACATAGGTCTCAGTTGCGAGTAGTGATCTTAGGTGAATCGAATCCGAGAGTTGAGTCCCTTCGGATTCCACTATCCGCCCTCGCTTTATATGAACGACTGCACATTTGTCCACACCAAACTCCATTCTAATAGAATTACTAAAGGTTTCAGTCACCTTCAGTAGCGCTATTAGCTGTGAGCTGGTGGGAGCAAAGAGCTTCAAGTCGTCCATATAAAGCAAATGAGATATAACCTGACCACCACGTCGCAACCTGCAACCTAGCCCTGAACCTACTAGTAAGGTACTAAGTGGGTTCAGTGCTAGGCAGAACCAAAGGGGACTCAGAGTATCACCCTGGAATATACCCCGCTCAATCCTTAAAGGTACGCCGCCACTTTCTTGGGTTCCTCGGCACCCTGGATAGGTAAGAAGCGTATGTACGTAGAGTTGTATTAACTTTATACAACTCCAGCACCCTCAGAAGCCATGTATGTGGCACGGAGTCATACGTAATCGCCTTCTTATAATCTATCCAACATGCCGATAGATCCTTTCGGTTGCGACGAACCTGCTGGCTTATAGTCGTATCAATGAGGAGGAGCTCCTTAGTACCCCGGGCCCCACTTCTACATCCATTATTATTATTATTATTATCCTGCGTAGTTAGCTAGTCTCTGATAAGATTAGCCGCCGGTTAGGGTACCTACCTCTCCTATATAGAAGAGGTACCCTTAAAAAACCACACATCCCCACTTCACATAAGTAAAGTTGGAATGTGATTTAGGCATCCGTTTGTGAAATATTAAGCTTTGAAGTGCAAATTTTTGTTAGAGTGAAGTGTCCCCTAGCAAAATTAAAAGGAAAACTATCACAGCTAAGTAAGCTTCACAAGTTTACGAGTAACAGCTGATCAAATGAGAAGTAACAACATTTTCGTACAAATTAATATTATGTAGGTATAACGTTGTAAGTATGAAACAAAAACAACAGAAAACCCACTTCATAAGCCGCATTATTCGGAAGGAGCGGGGGGGGGGGGGGGGGCTGACTACGGAATCCCACATTGTACGTGGCCCGACATGCACTTGCCCGGTTTTTTTTTTTTAATGGTACTGGTTGCTTGAATGATGTTAAATGAATAGTCGGAGATATAAAAATGCAGATTAATGTATTTGTGTTATTTATTAAGTTTCTAAGGGTTAATCAGTTACGGCAAAGAATACTATGTTACGGGGTGAATTCACGTCTTCAAAATCTAGGAATTCATTGTAACAATCAAAAAATTCATTATAATATCAAAATTCATATCAAAATTATTATCTGCTGTTACTTTTTATACAACGCATACTTACTATTTTTTAGTACCTATTATTACTTTGAATTTTTTTTTTTACTGTGTCTCTAATTTTGGTGTTACCATTAGCGTGGTTCCAACTAAATTATTATTTCAACCTCAGAATGAGAGATAATAAGTTGGTAACTCGTTTATACTTTAATTTTTCTCTCAAAAGTCTCATAAAACCTCATGTCTGCGTCATGAGTTTTTCAAGATCAAACGTCACAAAAATTCGTTTTCAACCGACTTCAAAAAGGAGGAAGTTCTCAATTCGATTGTATTTTTTTTATGTTTGTTACCCGATTACTCGCAGACGGCTGGACCGATTTGAAGAATTATTTTTGTGTTTGAAAGGGTATATCCAGATTGGTTCCATTGTCATCAAAGTTCGGATCTGATGTTGAGATCTTGGAGAAATCGAGGGAACTCTTCAAATATTAAAGGCACATCTAGTTGTAATTAGTGTATTTACTCTTAAAAAAAAACTATTGAGTGAAATGGAACTGATGATGAAGAACACAGATGACCAGCGGAACTATTCAACAATAAATAATTGCGGGTTGCGATCTGAGTACCGTGTTCGATACCTCATTCTTCGCCTCCATCAAATCATGTAATGGAACTGATAGTCTAGTATTAGGTGAACTCCTCTAAAATCAACGGCCTTGTATCGCAAAACGCAACATTTTGTAAAAAGAAATGAGCAGTTTGGATTATGCTATTGTAACATAAATCAACTACAAACCAATATATGAAGTTGGTGCCTAAAACATAAAACTACATTCCCTGGCACGAACTTCAAAATGTTTAATTATTTTTTGTTGTTGTACCTATATTTTTTTTTTTGCCTTTTAATTACCTTATATTTTGGAAGTCGGTTTTTTACCTATCTATGAGAATATTTTTTTTTGTAAAAAGTTTTTATTCTCATTTAGATAGGTTTTACTCGATTATCTTGCTTTCTATGGCTCCAATGATATTAATTTGCACAATAAAAAGTTGAGTGAGAGTGTAGAGCATACAATTTGCGACTAGGTAATATTTGTTTGTATGTAACTGTATGGTATTACTGTCGTTAATGAAGCGACGTATTATTTTATAAATACAGTGAAATAACAGTGGATGACACTAGGCAATCTGGAGCAAAATTATCTTGTATCCAGCTCTCAGTATGGTTTTCGCTCGGGAATCTCTACAAGCGATGCAGTCTTGGCCCTAACTAATAAGATTGTTTCAAGTATGGATCCGAAGGTGATCGCCTCTTTTTGGACATCAGAAAGGCATTTGACACGATCTCAGTCCAAGAGGCACACAACTCTATATATATCAAAGTTATCGAACGGGCCTTCGTCAATGTGTTAAAATCTCAGAATTGACTAGTGACGAATCTCCAATTACTCATGTCATCCTCCAGGGCAGTATCCTTGGTCCTACTCTGTTCCTGATTTATATAAACGATCGATACAATGAATCTTACAAACGGATAAATTTTCACTAACATTTCACGGTCCCTCGTTAGAGTCAGTATTCGAAAACACTCAGCTTGGCTTAAGCTGTGTTACTGATTGGCTAAACAAAAATCTCTTTACCTTAAATGTCGATTAAACAAAAAATGTTATGTTTTCACTTCCCCACTTGATAAAGTCCTTCTTCCCTTGAACGCACTGACTATCCACACATGTACAGTCCGCTCCATAAGCCGCTTATCATTTGTTTTTTTTTAAAGCATCTCAGCACAACTATGTCTTACCGCATATTCACGAAAATTTAGATATGAACAAAATAGCCGTCCTAAAATCAAGTTATTAAACTTTAACTTGATTTTAGGACGGCTATTTTGTTCATATCTAAATTTTCATAGATAGTCACATTATTTTTGGAGTTATGGTGGTTTAAATATTTGCAATTGTCACTAACTATATAGGTATACAAATATATAGACGAAAACCTTATTATTTCACTCTCATATTGATACTCCAGTATCTAGAGTACGTAAACTTATATGCGTATTTACAAATCTTTGACATGTAGCTAATGCTCAGGTTCTCAGACTTACTTACCAAGCTCTATGTCAATCACTTACTCAATATTGCATAGTTGTCTGGGATGGTTGTACGAAAACACACCTGTTAAAACTGGAACGCGCTCAAAGAGCACTTCTAAAGGTTGGTTGGCAACTACTCTATCGATTTCCAACTAAACCTACACATACATATGCTACCTAAGAAAATGCATTTTTTTAAATGCAGTAATGTAATATTACTTAAACTTATATGTACAATTTATTAAAGTCTCAGCAAAAAATAAAATATTCTATTAATTTTTTTTTTAATAAGGCCACCTTTTATACAGGCTTTTAATCTGAAATTTCGCCACTGCTTGCTCCAGAGATTTTTTAAGAGACTCAATGTCGCCGTGTCGTTTAGAGCAAGCCATGTCCTCTAAAGCTGACCATAATTTGTAGTCTAAAGGGTTGAGGTCTGGGCTAAATGAGAGCCAGTCTTCAGTTCTTATTGGAACGTTGGTTTCTAGCCAGGCTTGGGTAGTTCGTGCCTTGTGACCAGGTGCAGAGTCCTGCTGGAAACTTCACGGTACATTTTTAAAAACTGTATTGCATATAGGTTTCACAACACGATCCAAGACTGTCTCTTGGTACACTTTGGTGGTTTTCATTACTTTTTAACAAAAATGTAACTTTGTGACGCCTTGATAAGCCATGCCCCACCAAACCATCACTGACGCAGGTTGATTAAACCACGCTGTACCTTTCCGATCACTTGAGCAGCTTCTTTAGAACTGTGAGCGTACACTTTATCATTTTGCTTATTGTAGTGCTTTTCAATCGTGATTATTTCATCGGTAAAGAGGATATTTTTGTGCCCTTCACCTGCTATCGCGACAGAAGGCGTTTTGATCGATCCACTCTCTTTAATAGTAAAAAATAATTTAGGGCATGTCTTGTGTATCGACGATAAGCACCGATCTTCAGGCCTAGTTTTATAATGCGCGACAGAGTCCTAGCGGGCATCTTCATTTCTCGCGATAATATTGTTTACTTCCTAATGGGATTTCGACAAATTCTGATTCGCTCCGATCTTTTATGGTCTTCGACAGAGGAAGTGTTGTTGTTTCTGTTGATAGTACGATATACAAACATACGGCTGATACCAAGCTTTTGAAGTGTCTGGAATATGACCGACGGCTCCATACCCACTTTGTGCAAGGCGATCACCCCAATCCATATTGTAATTTGATAATGAACCCGAAAAAATATGTGAAATGGCGCGAAATCGAAAGAACTTTTAAAAATAATAAACGCGTTCCAAATTCAAAGTAATTAATAAGTTGAAAAAAAGAAAAGTTTTTGTGTAACAGTATGGCCTGACTAGTTAGTGCTGTACTGTGTAGTTGACGTACTAAAAGAACATTACATACTTTGTATGTAATGTTCTTTTAGTACGTAAACTTTTTATCCTAAATCTCATCTAGTCTGTAGTTCAGTCACAGTTAGCTCTAGTCTAGCCCAGCGCTGTTTTAATTTTCTGAGTAGCTTTCAAACTCAAACTCAAATATATTTATTTCGTAAAACAAACCAATGGTTATTTGAAAACGTCAAATTAATACATACTAAAAGAATAATAAAGTGTTTGTAAAAAAAACAAAAAAATGTTAGGCGACAGTTCCAAGTGTAAAGCTCATGCGAAGAAGCTGCCAAGAAACTCATGGGCCACTCTTATAAAATCATCAAGTTTTTCTTTACAAAAATAATTTTATTGGACGAACCTGTGTGTTTGGTGGGTGTAATCGTTTATAAATCAAGGATAACTAAATAGAAATACTATACCTCTAAAATAAATAAATACAAACGTATTCAGCAAACACAGTAGTTCACTTCTTACATAGTTTATATAATCCTAAAGAACATTTTTGATTAGCTTGTGAGAGAAAGCAGTTCAATCTCAAGCGTTTTTGTTTTGTTCTTCCATATAATCAATTATTGAGTAGTAACTTTTCGTACACAATTTTTTCTTAATGGTACACTTAAATTTATTACGACATAATTTCTGAATATCCTAAGGATTAGGATAAGGATTTTACATTGGCCTCGAAATGATTTGTTTACTTTTTGTAACTTGTTAATATTATGTACATCACACTTCTTATAGAAAGTATCAATATTTTTGTGAACATATAGAAGGTTGTCATAGATATACTGACATGCAACAGTCATGATATTGATTTCCTTAATTTTGACCGTAAGTGAGTGTCTGCTACTTAAATTGTATATTGATCGAATAGCCCTCTTCTGCAGGACGAAAATAGTTTGAATGTCGGCAGCATTCCCCCACAGAAGAATACCGTACGACATTACACTATGAACATAACTAAAATAAACTAATCACGCTGTTTCAATGTCCGTGAGCTGAGGATTTTTTTTTTTTATTGTAGTTTTCACTTCTTTCACCTTAGGTTATGTAATACATTTAGTCTTGCCCTCGTTTAAGAGTAAGTTGTTAACATGAAACCAGTTAACCACTTTTGAGATTATTTATTATTTACTAAATAAGGTAAGTCCTTTATGTAAATTAAAAACAAAAGGTCCGAGAATAGAACCTTGCGGGACTCCCATTTTGACCACAGAGCCCGGGGAGCCCTTTGTTTATAACAGGGTCAATAGGATTTTAAATATATACCTTACTAGCTGTGCCCTGCGGTGTTACCCGCGGTTTATTAGCCTATGTGTTAATCCAGGGTGTCAGCTAACTCCATACCAAATTTTATTAAAATCGCTCCAGCCGTCTAGACGTGAAGAAGTAACAAACATACACACTCACATACTCACAAACTTTCGCCTTTATAATATTAGTGTGATAAGTGTGATGACTCTTTCAGAATGTAAAAAAGTGGTAACAAAGTGGCTTTTGTCTCTAGATTACATTGAAACAGGGGATATTATTATTATCCTAAAATAGAACGCATGCACGCACAAAAACACACGCACAATATATTTAATTTGAATATTTTGTACGCACACATCTTGGTACCTACGTTTAATTTTTCCATAATTATCAGTACGACATAAAACCGTTCAAAGGAGAGAGTCTGGAGATTTGTTATACAGGCTTCTAACATAGTACACTCGCTACAGGCTCGCAGCTCTCACGAAGGTTTTAAATTTAAGCTGTTAAAATGTTAACATTTTATATAACACTAGCTGTTCCGTGCAACTTCGTCTGCGTAAATTGTCCCCGTTTTTGCAACATTTCTCATTGCTGCTCCGATCCTATTGGTCTCAGCGTGATGTTATATAGCCTACAGCCTTCCTTGATAAATGGGCTATCTAACAGTGAAATCATAGTGTCGTAGTAGAAAGTCATTTCGGATCAGTAGTTCCTGAGATTACCACGTTCAAACAAACAACTCTTCAGCTTTATAATATTTGTTTAGATATTATATATTACCTGTTAGAGAGAAATAGAAGAGAGTATTAATATTACCTACTCCTAAAGTAATTCCTAAGGACCAATATATTTCTATTAGTAAAATCTACAGAACATTGATACCTACTAGAGATAAAATCCAACATGCTTTATTATGTCAAAAAATGTTTTCACTATTTATATTTATCTACAACGTGTATGTATTGAGAAATATATAAGAATATTTATCAGTTGTCTGGTTGCCATAGTTCAGGCTCTGCCTAGTTTGAGATCAGATGGTGTTATTTGTCCCAAGATATTATTAATATTATTTACATACTTAATTACCCGACTACAAGGAAGGGTTATGTTTTTCGCGCGTATGTGTTTAATATTCTTTATTACCTCGAATCTTTTGAAGCACAAGGCGGATTTAAACAATTGAGACGTCGTTACTTTTCGTTGTTTTATTCGCCCAAGTGTTCTTGGATATTATTATGTGATGTTTAAAAAAAAAACATAGGTAGCTGTGAGATGTCAAAAACAAGAGGTGTGAGGAATACCGCAATATGGGTATCAAATTAAACGGCTCATCGTAAGGATTTGAAAGGTATTATAACATGATTATGACTGTAATACTAAAAAAATCTATTATCAACCATTCTTTTTTCAACACTTGGCAATGATGTGATAATAGTTATTTGATAAACAAGAGTGCAAAGTTGCTTTTTAAACGCGTGCTCAATTTTTAATGACCGACCAAGCAAAGGATTCTAAAATAATTAAATTTAAAAATTATAAATCCCGCCTGCTGAAAAACGATTGAAACATTAAGATATCTTGCAGCTACAGCATGATTTTTAAAATGTATTTTTTTATTTTAACTTTTTAGTGCTTAGTTGTAAGACGTAAAGTAACGTAATACTTAACTGTAACTACCGAAAATTTGAGAGAAAATAATTGGTGACAAACTTTAAATCGCTATATGTCCTGAACGGTTATTTTAAGTGAAAAATGATTTAAGAAACCTCATCTTAATTTTAAAATAGTGAAGGTATTTTAAAATTAAGATGAGGTTTCTTAAGATGATACCCCACATGACATAGTTTGTTGACTTTATTTGTTTACTCTATGACAATATGGCGTCTGACTGTCGCCATTTTGAATATTGATTGCTGCCATGTCTATAGTGACGTGACACTCGGACGATTAATACGAATCGATTGACATATGAATCATCAAAATCGGGCCACGAGTTTGGTCTTTATAGTGTCACAAAGGAACACATACACGTCAAACACATAACCCTCCTCCGCAGTCGGGTATAAATTAATAGAACGTCGATATTTTTAGTTTATTTGTTAAATTGAACCTCCTCAATGACTTTGTTTACCTACATTTTTATCGATAGGCCATGGAAATCTATTATTTTTAAACTTTCCCCATTTTTATACGAGTACATATTAGATAAGTATATTTCGGGACTTAATCGCGTGAATTATTTAAAGGTATACCTTTTATTTGCAATTCGATCAAAACGACGGTTAAATAAACAAGTAACCTTTAATAATTCACGCGATTAAGTCCCGAAATGGAAATCTATCCATATTTTTTAACCGACTTCAAAAAGGAGGAGGTAAAATACATACCCGTAAAAATAGTCAGAAGTTTTGTTCTCAAAATGGGCTCAAACCGCACGGGTATCTTCATCATCCGAAGAGAATCTTCTTCTTCTTAAGTCTGCCTTAAGTTTCGAAAACAAATAATAGTTATTAGGTGGGTGGCGAAATTTCCTCGAAGCCACATTTTGCAACAGCAGCCTTGGCAATTGAAGCAGTATGAATGGAAGTATTATCGTAGAGAAGTCGAACACCTCTGCTAAGTTTTCCATAACGCTTCTGCTTGATCGCCTTTTGTAACAGCTCAATAAGGGTGGCGTAGGACCACCCTTATTGAGCTGCCTTTTACAGTGATATTCTTTTCTTTATGTCAATTATTAGTATTCCGTGCCAATCCCAAAATACCGCTGTCTTTTTGGTGGATTGCGTTACCTTGACCTTCCTAGGCGGCTTTTCGCAAGGTTGATGGCACTCCATCAATTCCCTTATGGAGAGAGGATCAATGTAGGTACAAAACCATGGTTTCGTCTTAACAATTGACTTCAAAAAACTCGCTCCTTGTCGTCTTTACGCTGCCAAAACTTCTTGAGACTACACTTTTCGCTCACTTCGCTGCACCCACCGGGCACTAACTTTATTCATGTAAAGATGTGCATGAAAATAACTGCATCAAAATCCGACCACTCGTATATACGCTACGACGACGACACAGACGGACCCACAGATACAACGTCAAACTTAGGAATAAGACTGTCTGCGTCGGGGAACGAAAATAGTGTAATTAATTAAACCAAATGCTTTTTCCTCTCTTTTTAATGATAACTAGCAATGTGGGATTGTTGGTGCCACATTACTAGCAATTCAATCCAGCTAAGCTCAATAGCTTGTGTTAGGAGTGGGTTCACGTCGGTCGTATATCGGCTAGGATTCGTACCCGCGTCCTCATTATTAGACTGTCACTGTGCACATAATTATGATTTTACCGTCCGTCGTATAGGTAATAATGTCACTACATTCAGAGCAATACCACACCAATAACACTACTCGTGCTCAAACAAACGAAATATTTCCCGATATTTGTTCTTAGGTTTATTACAAAGTTGATTCAGACGAAAATGTACATTCACAGTAGCTATGTAAAGTTCCCATGGCAGTTGTAACAAGGGCCTGTAGGACAACAACAGCATCCCTGGACACAGGACGGTCCACAGCAAGAACAGCACCTGTCACATCCCCCAGGACACCTGGCGAACGTCCCGATGGCGAAATCCCGGTAACAACCGTGCTGGGTCGGCATTTTGAAATTATATTTTTAAAATTTTCACGGTTATAAACTTTTTTTTAGAATTTTTGCGTTTAGGTATTAATACTTTACACATAAAATCCCTACGAAACTGATTTTGCTATACGCGATGAACAGAGAGGCATACCGATCGTTGCAGTTCTTTATCTACCTACCTACATGGAAATAAACAGCTCAAATAAATTCAGAACAATTCCAAATAAATAAATTAAATTGAAGTAATCAATTAAAATCTCGTACAAATCCCATTGAACGAAAAGATTTTGTGTAAACGATCATTAATTATATTAAAGCAAGGATTAGCACCGAACGCCTGGCTGAATGAAGGAGCTCTTAAAAGATATCCGTAAAAGAGTTCTCAATCAAATAAATCAGTAGCGCTCGGCGGAGACAAGGGGTATAGTCGAGCGTCGTTGTACAATTAATCACAGTTCTCAGGTCGTTAGGTGTCTAAGGAGTTTGGATGCCCCGGAGACGAAAGGGGAGAGCGGGTGTGGCCCGCAGCGCCGCCCACACCCGGATAATCCCTCCATTTACATAATTGCCGTATAAAAAGGAACGCTTCCCAATTTGCTAAATTGCTTCAAACGACAATCTTAAGCGTATAGTCGTGTGCTGTGTAACAACGATTGTAGAAAGTAAATATCGAAGTTACATCCTTGTTTTAAGACAAAATAGTGCAACTCTTCTTCTCTCTAGCAATCCAGTTAGGGCGCGCCGGCGTTTGTTTCTTAGCAAACACGTAGATACATAAGTCACTACGTGTTTTTATTTATGTTATTACCTATAAAGGTACAGCCCGCTTAAGGAAGTTTTTATTTATTGATTTAGAATTGCACAAAATTAAAAAATACTTTATTCACTTAGGATGCAAAACAACTCTTGTGATACGTCGGCATTCTACATGTACATGTAATGCCAAGTTCGCAAACAATAGGTAAAGCCGGAGAAAATTACCTGGCAATAAAAACTCGCGGCCACTCTTTTCAAATTGCCAATTTTACAATATTTGAATGTTTATAAACTTGATATGGCGGTAAGGTGATGCGACTAATGTGCTATACACATCAGGACTGATGCAAATTACACACATCAAAAGTGTCTAGGGATCAACATATATTTTTGCAATAACTTTTCTCCTGATTGATTTTTTTTTTTTTATTTCTTTAAGGATTCATCAAATAAAGTGTTTTCGTTTGTCACAGTAACGATAAACCAAGTCACCTTTGCATTAATAAAGAAATTTGCCATTTTCCTAATAAAGGGATTTTTGACATTTGAACCACTAACATTAAAGTTCGAAAAAAAGACTGAAATAACAGTTTTCTTTAAAATTTTATTGGGTAACTTAAACAATTAATAATCCGTGTTTCTACCGCGAACACTAACAACACAAGAACATCGGTTTGGCATACTCAAAATGAGTTCATCCAAATCACGCTGTGGAATGGCCGCCCATGTTCGTTGCAACAACAAAAAAAGGTCTTCTTGCGACTGGATACCCTCCATATTCGGCAGAGCTCTTCTCTGTAGCATATCCCATGCATGCTCAATCGGGTTCAAGTCTGGCGACTGAGCAGGCCAGGGCAGGACATTGATGTTAGCTGCGGCGAGAGTCTGTCTTACAACTCTTGCGGTGTGCGGTCGTGCATTATCATGCATTAACTGAAATAAGGGACCGATTTGCACTTGTAGAGGAACGATGACGTCTGATACAATCGTCTCAGCATAAATTTGAGCGTTGAGGTTGCCTCTGATCCAAATCAACTCAGTTCTTCCGCCGATCCAAATACCCGCCCATACCATGATGGTTCCACCACTATAAGGATGGACTTCCTGGCAGGATTTTAATCGCTGTTGGCGTCCAGGGGTTCTCCAGTGTCGTATACGTCTTGTATCCGGTCTCATACCAAAACGAGACTCATCAGAAAAGCACACGAAACGCCATTGTTCTTCTGCCCAATTTCTGTGTTCAAGAGCCCATTGATATCGAATCCTACGATTGTGCATTGCTATAGGTGGTACCCGTAGCGGTCTTCGGGAATGAAGGTTCACTTCATGCAAGCGGTTTCTGACTGTTTGGTCGCTAATTAAGTTCCCTGAAGAGTGATGAAGCCTCACGGCTAACATCATGGCGGTTATTGTTGGACCTCTTCGAGTTAAGATTTGAATGTATCGGTCTTGTCTCCGTGTGGTGCAGCGATACCGTCCTCCATGGCGCTCAGCCACGGTACCAGTGCTTCGGTAACGTGTCCAAAGTCGACTGATAACACTCTGACTTGTATTCAGAGCTAAAGCCACAGTACGTTGCCGAGAACCAGCTTCTATCATTCCCACGGCTCTGAGCATTTCTTCCCTGCTTAAATGACGTCGCCACTCCATAATAACGTTGGTTTTAATCAGTAGTAGGGAAACAGTAGCACTAATAATGTCTTCAATGCGTTGTATGTTTTTATAGGGAAAATATTGACAGCTGATTTTCATCTTTTACTCGAATTTGATTCACAGTTCCTGATTCAAATTATGAAATGCACCAAAAAGGATCCATATAAATTTATAAAATCATAAATTTATTACAAAGCCACATCTCAATCTCAAGAAATCCGCATAAAAATGCTTGATCCCTAGACACTTTTGATGTGTGTATATTATTAAAAAGTTGAAACATGAGATAAACTAAAATCAGCCTTAGTGGGTACAACATTCTAGGAGCATCTACTTACAACAAAGGTAAATATTATATGTGCTTAAATATTGGCCAAAGTACTTGTAACGAATGATTAAATATAAAATATTAATTCTGATATCAAAATGAGGAAAAGAATGGCCTTTATTCGACACACAAAATCTTTACTTACAAAAGTCAAATCATGTTCTTAATCAACGTGACAATTAAAACAAAGTGACAACAAAATTCAACCAAGCATAACAAAGTAACAGAGCAAGCCACTAGATCCATTTTTCTTTATCATTACATATTCATCCACAATAACCTCTACGTATAAGATTGATTTTTGAGTACATTTTTGAACTGAATCACTGATTGACTCACAATACTAGCTTGTATCTTGATAATGCTCTCACAGAAAGACCCATAAATGAATTATGAGTGATAAGTAGCCTAAGATATTGACCTACTAATTTGTGCCTATTGCTTATGTTCACCAAGTGAACGTCACTATTTTTGTGATATAAATGCAGATTTTGTTTAACATAGAACATCACTTAACATAAATAATAAAAATTCCCTGAGCCACCAACAACATTTCAAGCACATTCTAACGTCAAATTCTAGCGTAGGTAACGCTAGAATTTAACGTGAGAATGTGCAGTAATAATAGTTTACTTAGTTTAGAATCATTAGTCAAAATCACAGTTCGCAAGCAACCGACATTTGCTGCTGTAATAGGTACTTACCTATATACTGTTTTTTCCTCTAGTTAAAAAACTAGTTCATTCTCATTACTAAATCTTTGAGCCTATGGGTTTGTACTTTTAGGTATTATTTGACAAGTAAATCCATACCGTAACATACATCTAATATTATTGAAATAATTAGGTACAACGGGCCCATTCCCACTTGTTTTGTGTCGGATTCGACACGCGACAATTTAAACATCGTTCAACAACACAACATCAGTTAAACATCACATCCTTTAAAAATCGGTTGCTCTACTGAATGTTTTGCCATTAGAGCACCCGATTTATAATGGATGTGAAGCAATATTATCTTGGTGACTACGACTCCATGCTACGAAATGTGCTATTACGCTCCATGGAAGCGACAACAAAACAAAGTAGTGTATACTTCTAATAATGTAATGTATTATCGTAATATTGTTACGTATTATCGAGATTAGAACTCGGTTAATGTTAAGTTATTTTCAAATGGTCTTACACTTACTCTTATACACAATGGATATTATGTAGAGTAAGAAACACGTAGACTTACATTAATTTTTTGTAGACCTTGTATTAGGCTTCGTACATAGATTGTCAGTTACATTTGTAATTAAAAACTTTTTTTCAAACAAGCTAATTAATTACAATACAAAAAACCCGCCATTTTTTTCTAATTTTGATGTAAGTACTCTGTGTCACTCTTACAACTGAGACGAATCTAACGATTGGCTATAATTTCGGCTCTAGAGCGGTTCAAAAAAATATACATACATACTCGAAAAACAAAACCCTTCATCTTACGCAGTTAATTAAAAATAGGATAGAAATCTCAAAAATCATTTTCGGATTTTTTATCGTATGCATATGCTAGTACATACGCTATAATATAGGCTATTTGTAGCCGTGGGCATTTGAAGACTATAGTTACCTTACTCATACACAGAAATACGTACTTACAACATTTAAAGACTATGGTGACCTTACTCATACACAGAAACAGGTACCTACAACATTTGAAAACTTTGGTTACCTTACTCAAACACAGAAATAGGAACCTACAACATTTGAAGACTTTGGTTACCTTACTCATACACAGAAATAGGTACCTACAACATTTGAAGACTATGGTTACCTTACTCATACACAGAAACAGGTACCTACAACATTTGAAAACTTTGGTTACCTTACTCATACACAGAAATATGTACCTACAACATTTGATTCACTGCGGTTTACTGCCTGGTAGTTTAGTCACATTGTTGCTATTGTTATAGAACCACTCGTTTCCAATGTGTCAATTTCTTTACATAGTTTAAAACAAAGTCGCTTCCCGCTTTCTATCCTTATGTGCGGTTAGACCTCTAAACTACGCAACAGATTATTATGCTGTTTATACTATCATTGAATAATAATAATATCAATTATTATTATATTATTATTGAATGGTTTATAGGTATGTTGTGTGTACCTTCACAGGGTGATTTGTACCATACTAATAATATCTAATATATAATAATATCTTAGGACAACTCACACAACGCTATCTGATTCCAAACTAAGCAGAGCTTTTATTATGGAAACCAGACAACTGATCAACATACTTTTATATTTCTAAATACATACATATTATAGATAAATAACACCCAGACACAGAATAAACCATCGTGCTCATCACACAAAGTTTTATCCTGGGTGGGGATCGAACCTACGACCTCTTGCGTAGCAGTCGGATACACTCCCACTGCGCCACAGAGGCAGTCGTCTAATAACCACCCGCTCGTGACTTCTTTACATAACACTTAATAACTTTGTAATATCAGTTTTTTTTTAACTATACTAATATTATAAAGCTGAAGAGTTTGTTTATTTGAACGCGGTAATCTCAGGAACTACTGATCCGAATTGAAAAATTCTTTCACTGTTGGATAGCCCAGACGCCCAGCACGACCGATAGGAGCTGCAATGAGAAATGTTGCAATAACCGGGAAAATTTACACAGACGAAGTTGCGCGGGACAGCTAGTATTTAATATATTAACCTTAATTCACCAACCACTTGTTTTTGGAGTTATGACCTTAACCACCTACAGACTATTTTACTGGAGTAAAATCGTTGTTTATTGTGAAGTTTAGGCGCTCAACCTGACAAAAAAACATCAATTTTACTCCGTGGTCTCTTAGATGTGTGGTAAATAGTTTTCTGACAAAAGTAGTAGGGAGGTGATGAAGGGTTAATTTGTATTTGCCAAAAAATATATAACGAAGTTATTTGGTGTAATGTAAAGAAGAGCTCGCTCTGAGGTTATTAGTATATTAAAAGCACCCTGTAGATAGTGTTGAAAAGATCGTGCGATAATGGGCGGGATAGTCACACTAATATTATAAAGGCGAAAGTTTGTGAGTATGTGAGTGTGTATGTTTGTTACTTCTTCACGTCTAAACGGCTGGAGCGATTTTAATAAAATTTGGTATGGAGTTAGCTGACACCCTGGATTAACACATAGGCTAATAAAGCGCGGGTAACACCGCGGGGCACAGCTAGTTTAATTATAAAACGATCGAAGTTTGAAATTCGAGACGTTTTCATAAAGATATAGCTTTTGTGGATTCTTTTAATATATCGTAGTTGTATTCCATCTACCCGCCACCGGCAGCCCTTGGAACGATCCATCCCCAGAGAGACGAGGGACCTGCCGTCTCATATGAAATGTTGATTTAAACTGCACTTTTATTTTGATTTGTTTTATTACACCACTCTTTTATGAATTGAATTTTATTGATGCGTATATTTGCTGAATAAATTCAAGATTTGTAAGGGTTAAGGCATCAGGACTGGATACAGCAGTGAAATAACATAATGTTATATATATACACTAGCTGACCCGCGTAATTTTTTTGCAATATTTTTCATTGCTGCTCCGCTCCTATTAGTCGTAGCGTATCTAATGTTAGCCTTCCTCGATAACTGGGCTACCCAACAGTAAAATATTTTTTCAATTCGCGATAATACGTTCCTGAGATTATCGCGTTCAACAAACAAACTCTTCAGCTTTATAATATTAGTATACATAGGGATAATAACAGGGTACCTGTACTAGGGTAACCTGTGCTACAGGCGTTAAGGGTTAAGGTATTTATGTATAAAGAATTGTTAGGTCTACCTATAGGTACGAGTACATCTATCAGCACTAACCTAGCCTTTCCTGCAGGCCCCTTAGAAAATATCATGATGTCACATTCAATGGTCTTGTCGACACAAGTTTATTCTCTTTTTTCGTATTTTAAAGACACCTCCCGTTAAAGCTATGTGTCAAGGGTTCTACATACATACAATTAATGGACATGAATGAACAAAGGTTCACACCCAGGCAATTATGTGACACAAAAAGAGATGTCCCGTATGGGAATTTCCACAGCAATTTTACCTGTAAATGTTTTCTAGTAATGCTAGATTTCTTTTATTTGCATCGTTAGCAGAGTTGTCATAAATCTCGAAATGTAGTGTTTTGTATTACTTCTAGATATAACGGACAAATCTTCAAATGGGAGTGGTAATAACGGTGGCGGCAAGCAGCGGCGGTCGCGGACCAACTTCACTTTAGAACAACTCGGCGAGCTGGAGCGACTGTTCGACGAGACGCATTACCCTGACGCCTTCATGAGGGAGGAGCTCAGTCAGAGGCTCGGCCTCAGTGAGGCTAGAGTACAGGTATTTATCATCATATCATATCAATCCACATGACGCCCCACTACTGGGCACGAGTCACCCCAGTAGAACCTACTTATTTATCTAGGGATAATTGCCATAATCGCCTCTCTTTGCGATCGTCGTAGTAAGGTTTTAAAGTATGCAGAGGACGCTGCTGCCCGTCCTCCGGTGTGAAATTCCTTAGTTGCCTTGACGATATCCACGGGTAGAAATGAGTCAACACTATTCTTAAGCCGGTTTCTCACAGTCATTTTCATTTGAAACGATAGTATGTGTGGAATATTTAACGCGATGCCGTTGCGTCCATCTATACTAGAGCTTATGATGTAAAAGTGAGTGTGTCTGTCTATCTGTTGGTTAGCTTTTCACGACTACACGGCTAAACGGATCGTAATGAAATTTTGTAAAAAGGTATACGATGACATATGGCGGAGGATACTTTTTTCACGATCGCTTATCCACGCGGGCTTAGCTGAGGATGCCTTGCTTTCTTACTTTCCCTTCCTTGTAATTTCTTTTCTTGTAGTTCTTTAATTTGTCGGAGTGGTATGAAAGAGATATCATTTTCTCAGAATTAGATAGTAGTAAGGTAACTTGCACTTTTGTAGATAACCACGTAGATATGTTATGAATATAATTAGGCTTTTAATGTACCTACCTACAAAATTGTCATATCTTCCTAATACCAATATTAATTGTTTTATTATGTGGCGTCAAAGTGTCGGACTTCGTATGTCATATTGAGTCAAATATAAGAAGGCCCTGAAAATTACTTAAAACTCGTCTCATTGGGTCTTCTAAATTAATTTTCATAAAACGTAGAGTTTGAACCGTCAATTCGGACCATTAGTTTAGTAGCTCCCGAAAGACACAGATTACCATAACATCTCACTTTTTTGCCTGTTGTTAAAGAGCCACTCATGTTGCTAGTTTCTTGCCTGTTGCATACATTTAAAATGAAGCATTAAAAACTTGCATGATCTAAAGAGCCATTTATCCGAATAAATTGTATCTCTTGCAGCAACAAAGTTGTTTCCATACCTAGTCAAACTACACGTTAATCTTTAATTCATTGCATTCAATCATTGCTCTTGAACTTAAAAGAACCTTAATATGTAACCTATCCGACACAACAATGGAAATCACAGCACCTAAATATCAATAAGTTAGTAATAGGCAAGACGCCTGACATTAGTGAAGACACACAACCGGAGTAGGGGTCAAGGCTTTTATCTATTTATTTTTTCCCCTACTATTTGACTCGGACAATCGCAGCACTTAACGCCAATCGGACGCTAATCGCGATATATTGCCGATAAAGGCGCACTTGTTGGATACTCGCAGCTAATTACTTGCATTAGTAATGAAGGGTCGGCGGCCGCCGCCCGGTGTCGAGCTTCTCAACTAAGCGAGTTACAAGGGTGCGGAATATTGCAGGCCCTAATTAATATCGCAAGTGATCATTTCGTGAGTGTTATGTACGTGTTAATTGAAATTTCTGGTGATAGGTATACAATTATAATAAGATTCAGAGTTCAAAATTGACTAACAGCCTGCCTTAGTTTGTCACTTGTTTTGAACACTGCTGAAATTATAATGTCGAAATTACAAGCTATCTTTTGATTAACTGGTTTTTGTCCATGCTACGGCATTAGAGGGTCCAGGTGGAGAGGATAAGGGTCTATAGGCTCAGTATGTTATCTTTTTAATTCATTGTTTAGATTTTTTTTTAAAACGATTCCCGCAGTAGGGTACAGGCCCTGTGTCGCGGGGTTACTTTGCAAACATACAAGTCACAGACACAAAGTACACCCAGACTCGGAACAACAATTTGTGGATCCCAAAAAGTAGTATTCCGTGTGGGAATGTATTAGGAACGGATGTAACTTAACACTTTCGCGGACAGAACGTGATTTTACGTCATTATTTGAGATTTTGATACGGCAGAACGTACAATCACGTTCAAAAACATATTATTTACTAAAGAACGGTGAATTTTCGTTTTCGAAGGCGAAAATTCGTTTCAATGTACCTTGTGTCACAACGTATCGAACACTCTAAACCTTACTGTCACGTAGACTTACTTTTTTACCATTTTAAAAATTAGTACAACTATTAGTCACAAAACGTATGCAATGCAGACGATGACGTGATTAAACGTTTACGTCATATTGTCTTTTATTTAACTAATATCATTTATAGAACATATCTAAACTTACGTCAAATCTTTTTGAATGAAAATTATGTCATTCTAGAACACAATTTATACTGAGACCGTCCGCGAAAGTGTTATAGAAGTTTATATGCTACGATTTTTTGCAGTAGAAACACAAAAAAACATTTTTTCAGTTAGTTTAGGTTAGTATTTTCCTTTTTCAGGGGAGAAAAAGGAAAATACTACTTTTCCTGGGGTCAGTTCTTATTACCAGAACTGACCCCGACGGAAAAAAAAGTCCTGGGTACACCTATGACACATTGTATAAATACAAATGTCAGTTTTGCAGTTAAACAAATGAAAGCAGTAGGTAGATAGGTACAATTGTTTTGCAGGGAACGGAACGCGAGGGTTGTTTGCCTGTTATTTAGTCGAATTGTCTTATGTAAGCAGAGCTAATGAATTCGCCCCTAGTTAGCGTATCGGTCGGCACTCGCTCGAAACAATATATATTATACATACGTACTGGAACTCCTACAGCGATAGTTTTAATACTATCTATTCACCTTTCAACATGGCGACGTAGCTATTATAAAGGTTTCTGTATAAACAACCCAGTTACAAATCATCACCCACAAAAATCTATCGGTTTCTTATTTTTTTTCTGTTTCCGCCGATAATACTCGGTTGGGATTATGGCTCGCACATTCTGTGCATTCAGTTTCAAGTTTATTTCCTTTCAAGTTTACCTCTTTGAATCACAAAGTCTCGATGTCAGTTCCAAGTTTACCTATTTCCTTTCTAGTTTTCTTCTTTGAATCACAAAGTCTCGTTCATAACGAATTATCACGTATTTCAAGTATATTTGAACTCGTAGAGTACCTACATATATTGGTTCTGTGATTTTATACGTTAAACGCGGAGCTGTAAAAATAGCGACATGTTAGTTTACCGCCATTTTTACAACTCTCCGGTTTCTTCTCTGTCAGTATCTGTAAAAAAACAATATCAAGTGATTTGATTATTTTCCTGTTTTCTACGTAGGGTGAGAAACTACCTCTTTTAGAGAGAGTATAATAAGAATAAGTGCAGTGAGCTAATTCAACGTTTTTTTTTAATGTAAGATTTCAACAGCAACAATTATGATAAATCATTGCCAGGGTTGACATGATGAACTTCGCATAACAATAGCTATGCCACCATTAATATTGAATATAAGCAATTACTGCGAAAAAGCGTAGGCATAATATCAAACTTCAATATCGCATATGATTTTAATTATTTTTATCTTTGACTGCCGCGGTACCGCAGTGTGTAGTAGTGTACTACTGTTGCCATAATGTCGTGGGTTCGATTCCCACACGGGACACCATCTTGTGAAATCCAAAAATGAAAGAATAAACCGTCTTTATTCATCAACATGAAGTAGTGACTATACTTTTTAAGCGTTAGGACGGGCTCGCACAGGAAGCTTGACGCAGTTGATTACTACTGCTTCATACAACTCGCGTACATTCGCCCTTACAAGCTTTACAACTCTATTTGTACTCAATGTATGCCACTGTTACTGTAACTCAATGACAACACGGCATAATCAATTGTAACCAGTGATTCAGAAGTTTTGTTAATGTAAATCGTAGTATAGCCGTTCGCAGTCTGCAACGTGCAATCAAGAGCGTTCCGTGCCGTCCTCAGTAATGTCGTTACCAGTGTTTGTCCGTCCCACTGGCATGCATGCCCGGACGTACTGCCCTGTAACCTACCCTATATAGGTACACTACGCATATATTATAAGTATGTCTACGTTTACTCACAGGAATTTACAAGCAGTCTACACCGGTTTCGTGGCCGTGGGTCAGAACAGCTAGATAGAACCATGTGTAGCATCTTACTTGCATATAAATTCAGTTTATAAACAAACAATTATAGTAAATTTATGCAATTTGAAAACAGTGGCCGCGTTTCGTCAGCTTTATCTATTGCTTTGCGAATTCGGCACTTATATGTAGCTAATCTATTCACAAGTGTAGTATTTTGCTTCTTAGGTGAATAAATAATTTCGAATTTGAATTATATAGAATAGATCATGAAATAAACGAGTAATACTTTTGCTATCCATACTAATATTATAAATGTGAAAGTAACTCTGTCTGTCTGTCTATTACGCTTTCACGCTCAAACAGCCAAACCTAACTAGATGAAATTTGGTATGGAGATAGTTTGAGTCCCGGGGAAGGACATAGGACAGTTTTTATTGCTATAACTGACATCCACGCGGGCAAGGCCGCGGGAAAAAGCTAGTTTCTCATAAATGTGAAATCGAAATAGGTAACACAACACAGAACTGGCATAGATATATATTTAATACTAGCTGACCCGCGCAACTTCGTCTGCGTTGTTTTCCCCCATTTTTACAACATTTTTCATTGATGCTCCGCTCATTTTGGTAGTAGCGTGATGTTATATAGTATATAGCCTTCTTCGATAAATGGGCTATCTAACACAGAAAGAATTTTTCAATTTAAACCAGTAGTTACTAAGATTATCACGTTCAACCAAACAAACAAACTCTTCATATTTATAATATTAGTAGGTTTAAATGAATAAGGAAGAAGGAAGTAAAAGTATATATAAAGTTTTAGAAGTATTGAGAAAAAACCCATTAGTACTACCATAAAACTATTTAGTAGAACAAGTGAAAACAAAGGTACCTAGTGTTATACAGTCACAGTATTATTGTTACTGTTACCGCGATGGCCTTAAGAGACAAACTGTTTTACAGTATCTGTTTTCAAAGCGTACCTACATCTGTTCACGTTATCTGTTAACTTATCAAATTATAGTATACAGATAAATTTATGTTAACCAAACTGAACATTCTACAATGTACAACGGGTACCTTATACTTACACATGACTGCCTCTGTGGCGCGGTGGGAGTGTATTCGACTGCTACTCAAGAGATCGTGGGTTCGATTCCCACACGGGACACCACTTTGTGTGATCCACAAATTGTTATTCCGAGTCTGGGTGTACTTTGTGTCCGTGACTTTAATGTGTGTAAAGTCCCCCGCGACACAGGACTTGTACCCTATTGCGGGAGTCGTCTTTAAAAAAAAAACACATAGATATATTCTCGTGCTCACTGAGTGAATTCACACATATTTATATTGTGTACTTATCTTAAGTTGTTTAGTTATTACACTATTGCATTAGGTTTAACCTGTAAAGTTATTGTACTTATTAGATAAATAATCTATACTAATATTATAAAGCGGAAGAGTTTGTTTGTTTGCTTTGTTTGTTTGTTTGTTTGTTTAAACGCGCTAATCTCAGGAACTACTGGTCCGATTTGAAAAAATATTTTTTTGTTGGATAGCCCATTTATCGATGAAGGCTATAGGCTATATAACATCGCGCTACGACTAATAGGAGCGGAGTAGCGACGTGAAATGTTGCAAAAACGGGGAAAATTTACGCATACGAAGTTGCGCGGGACAGCTAGTCTATACTAATATTATGAAGCCGAAGAGTTTGTTTGTTTGTTTGTTTGAACGCGGCAATCTCAGGAACTACTTATCCGAATTGAAAAATTATTTCACTTTTGGATAGCCTATTTATCGAGGAAGGCTATAGGCTATATAACATCACGCTACGACCAATAGAAGCGGAGCAGCAGTGAGAAATGTTGCAAAAACGGGAAAAGTTTACGCAGACTAAGTAGCGTGGGTCAGCTAGTAATAAATAAACTTTGACCCGTTGGGTCCAAAAATCCATTCTTAATTGATCGAATGTTTCATACTTATAACCTTCCTACTTCCCAAATATAAATTTTGTAAAGTGATTTATGATTCAATTTTGTATTTTATTTAATTGTTGTAACACACTGTCGTCTAAAGACTAAACTCTCTTACTAACATTCTGAGTCATTATAGAAGTTTGGGGGGTCTTAATCGCGTAAATATTTTATTTTAAGGCTAAATACCATAAAACTAGCTTATAAAATTCTATAATGTGTACAAATCGCGAAAGTTTACGAACATACTTATATTCTAAGTCATGTCATCCAAAACCCGATAATAAAAACGATGAAGAAATTAAGTACCTACATTATGCCGTTTCGTCGTGTAACAACAAACTAACGATCTCTCAGCGACTCGCTCCGCCCTTGTTTGCGCCGTCAATTATTAAAATAGGATTAAATGCAAATGCTTCGTTTATTTGTGATTTGTTTTGTACACAGTGTACATTTTTATGTAGTCGGATAATATAGTTTATAAAGCTTAGCTTTTATAGTTTATTGTAATTAATTACACATGAAATATGTGCTACGAAGCGCTACGAGAATGCTTAGTAAAAATATTTCGTAGCTCAAATTTCAATGGCACGAACCGAATTTTGTTTTTTAAATATGACCTATTCATTATAGAATTTTATAAGCTACGGGTCTGAATCGCGTAAATATTTTATTTTAAGGCTAAATAATGTGTTAAAATTCTATAATATGTCGCGAATCACACAAATCGCGAAAGTTTACGAACATTTATATGACCTATTCAATTTATTCTACAGGTTTGGTTTCAAAATCGAAGAGCAAAATGCCGCAAACACGAGAGTCAGATGCACAAAGGTAAGAAGACCCCTCTGTTTCAGCTAAACTTAAAATGCAACTGTTAATTCAATAAATATCACTTTATGTTAATACGTTCATGGTGGTTTAAACATAACCAAACGCATCAACATCCATAAATTTATATTCAAAACAGTTTCCCTGCTTAATGTAGTCGAAAACTACAAATTGCAAATGATTCTGGCAAACTAGTTGTCGGCGAGTTGGCACCGCTGAATAATCGCAATGAGTTCACTCGTGCGTTGGATGCACTACATCACTAGCGCTGCCGGAATGCCGGAACGCTGAAACGCCCGGCTCACTGTCAGTACAAAACTAGCACATTATGTATTCTCCATGACTCCGTCTAACTCGATTACAACTCCCGCCGGCGCCGGTCCGACTCTAACAGTTTTTTAATTCGACCATAACTCACGCAGATGAATAATTAAAATGGCGGGCCGAGGCGGGAATCCGCGCGAACGCGGTAAAAAAGCCCGGGAAACGGTACATGCGAAGCGATAAATTCAGGGAATTGCACAACGCACTTAGCGATCGACTGACTGACCTCCCTCACTGGTCAAGAAGGAGATAAATAAATAAACTTGAGACTCGTTACACTCTGAACTTGTCTTACATTCTGAACACAACAATTTGTAAAGCTAGTAATTTATTTATTTATTTGGAATAACTTACAGTACCATTTTTAAAATACTTTTTGTTTTTTCTAGTGTGCACTAGAAAAAACAAATTGTTGTGTATTACAAACATGGTAAACTTAGATATATCTCTGAAAAAAAAACAAAATGAGGTTAGGCGGCAGATCACTTGGATCTGCCGCCTAACCTCATTTTGTTTTTTTTTTCAGTGTTAAGTGGTACAAAACACATGTGCACCTCACTTCGTTAATCAAGAAATATAAATTGTGATAACTATTAAACAAGATTGAAATCTTAATAGTATTTTAGCTAAAACTAATAATATTTAATAATTTAATATTTTAAATATTAACGTTTCAGCTGTTAATTAATTGAATTATACCTACTATTGCGAAATGTAAAGCCCCAAAAAGTTTTTTTTATGATTCTTTATGACACATACATTGTTTTTAGATAACAGTACCTACTTACTCCAATCTGCTCTATTTTACCTAACGATGATAAAAGAAGGATTGTGTTTTCTATCTCCAAGATACTTTGATGATAACGGTGTTTTTCTGACCATACCGCCAGATTTTACTAATTATAACAATGACTCTTTAATGTACATTAGCTACAGGCAGCCGATGGAGTACGGAGTCCATTCTGCAACTTTTAAACAAAAAATAAATGCGCCAGAGTTGCTACATAGCCAGAGACTACTGACACTATTTCCTATCTCACTTAGTATCTATTTATTGTTTTGATTGAACTGTAGTTACTAAGAACACATAGCGCAATTACTTAAAATAGGTGTCATCTTCCATCTTTTTGATTTTGCGGAATAAAATGGAATTTCGGTGAAAGCTATACGTAATCAAAATTACATAAGTAATTACCTACACTTTTCATTACATTCACTTTATAGTTAGTAAACTTACATTTGAAAACAAAAAGTAAGAAACACAAAGAGAAATGTCTAAACAAGATATCGTCAAAGCTAACAATTAATTAGGCTCAAATTGACGTGTCCCACATCCCCAGTACCACGAAAGACGAACGAAAATATCACTTTGTCTCATATCGTACACGTTCTGTGGCGGGCGCCGTCTCCGCTCATAACGTCGCCAACAAAACAAACGAGACTTGACTGCTCGAGTCTCCGCAAAAATCTCAAGAAGATTCTGAGAGCATTGAAGAACCGCTAAACGGAGCGTAAAGCGGAAAAAAGCCGGAATCGAATAAAATGATTCCCCACGGGAGCCATTCGGACGCAATCCCGCCGTCCCCTGCTAAATGTCTTATTAACTTATGTGCCGTCTCCCCTCACCCCTCCCCCCCCGCGCCTGCCGCCGCCCCGGCCGACACGAGAATAATCATGTAAAGTGAAATGAAACGGTTATTTGTTATGTTATGCCCCTTTAACGGAGCGTTGAGATTACCGATGTCGTTATTGATTTACGCAATCGTTTGTGGCTCATATTACTGATTTAAACATGAATTGTATTTCATTCAGTTTATTTCAATAACTTTATTTAAGTACCTATATGAAGGTCGTTCAGATATGAGAATAAAATTATACAATGCCAAGTAAGCAGACTGATGAAGTAGGTTGCTTAAAGTAATTTTGCGTGCGTAATTCTTTTGATGAGAAGACGTTGGAAAAAAATATTATTAGAGTTCCCGTAATGTTGTTTTTCAAATTACTCATCTAACTAAAATAGAGTTCGTTGATCTCATCATTTAATCTAAGAATTTCCAGCCAATCCAATAGCGGGACAATTTATATAGGTAGGTATATTGATATTGTTTAACTTTGATTTCGCAATTGTCCGATGGTAGAATTCCTTAGATAGGTGTCTATACATATAGGATCTTACATTTCATCATCTTAACTTAGCGCAGTAGTATAAGACTATTTTCTTATACTTAATACAAAAAAGCAATATTTTCTACATCACTTTACATTAAATCTTAAACAGTAGGCACTGAATCTTCATAAAAATTAAGAATTCATATTTAACGAAGACATGAATCTTCACCGCTCGCAGTCTCGCTATAAAAACAATCAGAGCAGCCGTGAAATTCAAGAATAAAAGAATATACCGAAGCTTAATTGTTCCCCTGTTCATAAAATTGTAAAGTTATTCGCGCGTCGCGAGGGTGGCGATATTTTATTGCGCACAAACCACTGTAAAGATGTTCCGAGCTGTTTAAAATAAGCGAGAGAGAGAGAGCACCCCGCCGAGCGCTGCTTACCTTCTAATTCGATTAAATTAAACAACTCAGAGTTAATCAAATAAATGCACCGTGGTCGTCGGCGGAGGGCGCCACCGCCGCGCGTCGCTCGCTCCTCTCGCCGGACGCTCGCTCCGGTATTTATGTCGGCACTTCTCGAAAGTAATTCGGTGTCAAATATGGAAATAACTCATACGCTCGGAGAACATCCATTTTGATAATGCCGACGGCGACCGGAGCGGTTCTGATTTACAGCGAGCGCGAGTGCCGCCCTCGCGCCTCGCGCTGCGCCGCTCATACTGCCCCCCACACGTATGTTATTGCTACATAATTTATTTAATACTACAATATTTAAAAATTGTGCAGAAATTAATAACAAATAATACATATTGAATTTATAACTTAACTAATTGTAACTAAGTTTACAGATAGTTTAGTTTCATGAAATACTTAAATAACTTTTCAGTATAACTTCAGAATGAAAATGAGTAACTGTTTTTTTAATATTGAACACGTGGACAACATTAATCCACACAATCTAGGCTCTTGACCCTGTTGTAGCAGTGTAGCTGCTCGTAGCTCTACAAAATACCTCTCGTAGCTGTCTACGTAGATACTAAATTCGTTATTTACTAAATGAATTAGTATTAAATGCAGTAACGAATTTAAACAGTTAAAAAGGATTCAAAATAATCATTTTTGTATTGCTTATTGCTAAACTGCACATCCTTCCAAACATGATTATTTCTTTAGCTATTTATTTATTATTGAAACTTACACACAATTAATCGATGATAAAATTTAAAAAAAACTCCTTTCTAATCACGAAGAGAAACATTTCCGAATGCCGTAGTTTATTAAAACATCTCTTCTAATATAATCGAATACCGAGGTCTTCTATTACAGTAATTAAATTAATGAATCTTTGAGACGAGACCCACGGAGCACCTTAAGTCGGGCAGATCCGCGTTAATTTATTAATTGGCCACTTCGCTCGACGGG
This sequence comes from Herminia tarsipennalis, assembly GCA_945859575.2. NCBI lineage: Eukaryota > Metazoa > Arthropoda > Insecta > Lepidoptera > Erebidae > Herminia > Herminia tarsipennalis. The sequence goes on along the minus strand of OX243836.2, from coordinate 10,793,507 downwards.
CGGGCTATAAACAACGGATCTCACTTAATTTACGAGCAAATTATGCTTTACTTAAATATCAATTTAATTAAGTGGAGTTCGGAACGGATCTCTGTGGATTTGTGTAGCGAGAGGCGAGCGGGCGCGCCGTACGGCTCGTCTGTCTCTGCCAATCGAGGCGGATCGATGAGAGCTGTCGGCGGCTAACAGATTAACTTGTTTCATTATGTATTTACTTTCTTTGTCCCTTTAAACTAGATCTCATTGTAAAAAGTACGGATTCTAAAGGTACTTTTTCTTCGTAAAACATTATCTCTTATATACTAAAACTGTTATCAATCAAAAATTAACAACAATTGTTTAATGCATAATCTATTAACCTAATATAAATATAACAATACATATTAGAGCAATAGAGCTGTTTAGTCAACGTTAAAACCAACTATACATAATTCACCTTTTAGTGTTAATTTTTTTTTTTTTTTTAAAGTCTTTTATTGTTTAAAGAGACTTTTTAATAATGTCAGCCTCATCATAACCTAATCTTAATTAACAAACTAATATCTAAAATTTACTTAAATTTTCATCATAACCTAATCTTAATTAACAAACTAATATCTATAACTATTCTTAAATACCTACTTATAGGTTATGGATAGTGAATATATTAAGGGACAGAGGCACTCACTGCTGCAGCTACCATTTTGTATAACAATTTGGCTTCTAACGAGCCAGGTGTTGCTAATATATTTATAAAAGCTCCTATTTCGTAAATGTTTATTCTACAATGAGCTAGCAGTGAATCTCTCTCTCCCTGGTTCTTTTCACATTCCATTAGCAAGTGTTGGACATCATCAATCTTACCACATACCTCACAATTTGGTGACTCTACTTTTTTCATGAGATGTCCAAACTTTCTAGATGGAAAGTGACCAGATCGCAACCTATGGGCCATAACTATATCAGATCTAATTATATACCAAGGAATCCGAGGTGGCTCACTCTGTAACGTCTTGTACCATATCCCTTTTTCAGTACTTCGTTGGTCAAAATATTCTCTGAACTTATCGTAACATATATGTTTAACGAGAGACAGAAATTCATTGTACCAGGGTTCCATTTTAGATAACGAGCCTTCCAAGGCCGCCAACTTCGCTAACCTGTCTGCTTCATCACTCCCTCTTAGTCCAATATGAGAAGGCACCCATTGCAACCTCAAATTTATTCCACCTAGGGCTAAAGCGTTAATCTGTTTAATAATTACATAGGCTATCGGTGCACCTCTGAATCCAGAGACGCATCGAGCCAGATGTAACAGTGCACTTTTGCTGTCCGTGCAAATAACTACATTTTGATTATAGTGGTGTCTAATATGTTCAAGAGCCTTTGAAATTGCAACTAGTTCAATATCCATGATGGAAAGTAGCGAATTCAATTTGTACAAAGCTGATGTTTTATCGTTAATGCTATAGAATGAGGCTCCACACCCCTTATCACTTTTGGAGCCATCAGTGTAAACCGAATACCAACCGAAGTACTTAGTCTGCAATTCCTCAATTATCTTGAATTTTAAAGATGTAACGTCTTCACTGTTTTTAGATCTATTTACGCAGTCTAACGTACAACACACCACTTCATCCAAATTAATATAGCTAATCCATATATTTAAGGAATACATTCCTAAAGGATTTGAAGAATGTATATGATAACCCTGGCGCTCACTATATACTGTTAGTAGTAATGGTCTCTTTTTATTTTGCCAATATCTAGCATGTGGGTGTTCCTTTAATTCTTCTAACAACTCGATTGTAACATTGTTTGACCAGGATCTAGTTTTTATACAAAATTTATAAGCAAGGTATAATCGTCTAATAAACAAAGGCGGTATACAGAGTTCACTTTCCATCACGTGAATTGGCGAGCTTTTAATAAAACCTCCTATAATCCTCAGAGCTTGGTTTTGGATTTTGTCCAACTTATAAAGGTGGGTCTTAGCGCTATTGTCATATAAGAAGCATCCGTAATCAATTTTACTTCTGATTAACGAAATGTATAATGATCTCATATATTTAGGATGGGTACCCCAGGAAGGTCCACAAAGAATTTTAAGTAAATTTAAAGATTTTAGGGCTTTTTCAGTAGTTTCATTAATGTGTTTTTTCCATAATAAAGATCTTTCTAACCATATGCCTAGATGTTTAACACAATCGACTGAAGGTATCACAAAATTTCCAATTTTAAGTTTAACTTGAACACTTCTCCTACCTCGACTAAAAAGGCAAAGCTTTGATTTGTTCGCTGACAGTTCCAGTCCCATAGAGTCCAATAGTTTAGCTAAAGAATTAAGCGCTAATTGCAATTCAAATTCGCAACAAGTTATATCCCTGTGCCTGTAGTAAAGGACAAAGTCATCTGCATATTGAGATGCAATCACATTTTGAATCTTATTGCAAATTTTTGAGGTGACAATGTTAAATAGTAGAGGTGAAATTGGGTCACCTTGAGCTAACCCTTTATTTGAAGTTCTAGAGTCAACTATACGTCCATCAATGCTATTTTTTATCATCAGACACCTTTCGCTCAAAAAAGACCAAAAATAACTACAAAATTTAGTACCAATCCCTAATTCATCTAGCACTTGAACCACATTCTCTACTAAGACATTATTGTAGGCGTTTGAAATATCTAAGAAACAACCCACAGTAGGGATGTTCTCAGTGAATCCTAATTGAACATATGTCACTAACCTTGCAACACAGTCTAGACAAGATTGGCCCTTCCTAAAACCGACTGTGTGAGATGATAGCACGAATTGTTTTTCAATATACCATTCTAGTCTTTTACACAACATATTGTGGAATATTTTGCAAAGACACGACATAAGGGATATGGGTCTTAGTTTTGGTTCCGAACTCTGATTAGATCCTACTTTAGGAATAGCAATGATGACTATATTTCTCCATTCTTTTGGGATGCTGCCTGTGTTGAAAATACAACTATACAACTTAAGCAGAATTTTTTGGGCTGCATGTGGGAGATGAAATATCATAGAATACGTTATGCCGTCATAGCCCGGCGCGGTATCTTTCTTATTGATACAATTCCGTAGTTCTTGCAGAGTAAATGGTGTTTCTAGTAGCTCATTACGCGACTGACAGTTAGGAGGATTTGTAACCGTATCCGGTGTCAGTGTGTATAAAAGGTTCTTTAACTTCTCCTCGGGCACAAATAATTTAGACTGTCGAATTCCTTTACCCACCGCATCTTACGCCACATGTCTGAAACAGACGTACCCTCACTGATACTATCACAAAAAGATTTCCAGCTATTAGATTTAGCTTAAGAAATTAAAGTCCGAGCTTCAGTAACCTTTTGTTCTAATTTGGCGAGGTTATCAGGAGTAGGATTTCTTCTAAATCTAGCTAAAAGTAGTCTACACTCCGCAACTACCTTCGATAGTGTTGGGTTCCAGTACTCCTTAGGTCTAAAATTTGTTTGAGGATTTGTGCACATTTTGATCAAAGGTAAATTTTTGATCAAAAATATGTTTATTAGCTGAATATTCAATTTGATTTTGTAAATATTCATACATGGTTTGAATATTCATTTCACAGTTATTAAGCCCAGTGAATTTTTCAGTAAGTTCTTCCTTAAAATCCCGCCAATCAGCCCTTTTAAAATTGCGTTTTTCAGTGAACTCTAAGTTTCCCTCATAATTCATTGAGAATTTAATAATAAGGTGATCGCTACCTAGATTTTCGTTTGTTATCATCCAGTTAAATTTAATAGCAATGTCAGCCGATACAAACGTGATATCAGGTGACGACCTCTGTAAAACTCCGTTTACTAACTTTACCATAGTTGCTTCCCCATTGTTTAGTGTAGTAAATCCATGATCCAAAGCAGAGTCCATCAGTTGAGCACCTCGTGAATCCATTTTATATGACCAATTAGTATGGTGGCCATTAAAGTCACCAGCAATAAGTGAGTTTTTTGAAGCCAAGGAAAAAACACTATCCCAGTCCGACGTGGTAGTACGTGCTGACTGGGGACAGTAAATTGAAATTGCATTGTCTAGATCTTTACAATTATACAACTTAACGTAGATAATTTCTATTCCTAAATTATGTAAGGAAATAGGACATAGTTGTGTTTTTATAGACTTATGAATAATTATTGCAACTCCTCCGTAGGAGTCCTCTCTATCCTTTCTAAATATATTATATTCTCTGATGTTAGTTCTAATTTCTTCATTTAACCAAGTTTCACAAACTATAGCTATGTGTATTTTTTCTTGTTTTAGTAATGCATCCAAACTAATTGACTTATGTTTCAAACTCTGACAGTTCCATTGAAAAATATTAATAACCCTGTGTGTGAGATATTTAGCCATTGAAAAGATTTAACAATAATTGGAAAATATTCCCCCCCGATATAAACTCAAATATAAACGACTTACATTCATTGTAAATTACTCTCAAAGCAGATACTAACTTCTCTTCAAAGTTACTTTGTGACAAAACTATTTCCTTAACCTTTACACAGATGTTCAAAAATATTTTCTTAAATATCAATTTTCTTTGTTTGCGTTTTTCAGTATCTTTGTCGTCCGAAATCGAATCACGATTGCATCTTCATTACTGATTTCTATCGATGAGTCTTGATGATGTAGATCTTGTTCCATAGGTAGATTGTCAACAACCTGTCGTTTCGTTTTCTGTTTTGATCCCCTATTTTTTATATTTTGCCTCGTGACTACAGCTTCTTTTTCAAGGTTAACATGCGAATGTTGTGTTGCATGTAACGGACACACAGAATCGGTAATTACAACTTGTGACGGACGTACAGATTCAATTTCTTCATTAAATGTGGTTTCTGAGAATATCTTAGTTTTTGAATTTATTTGCGTGTTATTGCATATTTCCAAAGCTTTTCTGTAGGGTACATTTTCTTTGCTCATCACGTCTCGTATCATTTTTTCTTTTAAAAAGGATGGACACGATTTGTCGAGTGCCAAATGTGGGCCTTTACAATTGGGACAAACAAATTCTACTATTTCACAATTTTCATGTTGTTTACCACACTTGGGACAAAGAGCCTTCCCTAATGGGCAATTTTTTTAATGTGGCCGAATTTCCAACATAGGCAACATTGAGTTACGGGAAAGATGTACCGTTCCACTCTAAATCGACATCCATATGCATACAAGAAAGGTGGTACAGTAGAACTATTAAAGCATACGCGAACAGTCTCACTTTCTACCCACTTGTTTTCCTGTCCCATACGCCTTAACCTCTTCACCGATACTATTTTACATGATGATTCCAGTTCTTTTAACATTTCCTCCTCTTTTAGCTTGAGGTCTACGCCTTTGATTATTCCATAAGACAGATTAAGTTGGCTAACAAGTTGTGCTCTAATATCCATATCTGATATTTTTTTGCATTTCAATATTGTTTCGGCTTGCTCCTTATAACGAAAATGTAACATTACTTTATAAGGGGATTTATAGTGCACTTTAAGTATATTAGTAATCTTTTCATCTTTTAGCATTCTCGCCAGCGCCATTTGTTTAAAGTTTAAAACAAACAAAAAAGAACATATCAGATATATTCCGGGACTTAATCGCGTGAATTATTTAAAAGTACAAACCTTTTATTTATCCGACGTTTCGATCGAATTGCAATTCGATGGAAACGTCGGGCGATTAAGTCCCGAAATATATCTAATATGTACAAAAATCGCGAAAGTTTAAAAACAATAAAATAAGAACATACCATTAGTTTGTTCGCCATGTCTGCAAGAAAGCAGAGGAGGTAACCCGTCAGAGCATTGTCGCGTGGCTCCGTACGTGTTAATTAGTACGTAATTCACCGGGGTGAATTCAGCATTGCAAATTAAGTCATTTGTCTACTGAAGGAGTGAATAAAACCTCGAAATGGATAAGATCGCCTTGATAACGATAGCTTTTTAGTGTTAAATAGAAAACGAAAAAGAACAAGCCATTAGTTTTTCCACCAGGCTTGCTAGTGAGCGGCGGTGGTACCCCGTTGGAGCCGTGTCGTGTGGCTCCGTACGTGTCAGTGCCGCGGCTGTCGGCAGTACCCCGTCCTCCTGTGTCCGCGCCTCCGCTGCCGCCTCTGCCGCACCCGCCGCCTTCCACTGCGTTTGCTCCATTCGACTCAGCACTCCTTTCCGCTGCTGCTCATCAGGTAATCCATTCTTCAATTATATTCTTTTACCGTTTTCCGTTGAATAAATGTTAGGTTATTTCTTTTGTTCTTTCTTTATTCGTGACTGTTTGCAAAAAATTGAAACATTAATAGGTAGAGGTTAGTATAAATCTCAATGATCCGTCCCAATATAGGTAGGTGCTATAGAACTCTCCGCCAAAACCTGACCAGAAGCTCTACAGGGTCCTTATTCATGATCTTTTTTTTCCGTTTCAGCGGGAATTCCGCGCGAATTGTCAAAATCTTGTCATAATGGTAATTATAGAGCTGGGTTTAGAAATGCATCAACTTGCGCGGCGGAATTCTTTGAGCGCATCGCGCATGCGCTAGTTCGCACGGGCTTGCCGCGAAAACGGAAAAAAGAAAGTGAATAAGGACCCTGGTCATTATTCCTCCATAGATTTAAGGAATACTTAGTTCTGTTCTGGGGAAGTTAGTCCAGGTGCAGACAGACGAGAGGGGTGGGGTGCAAATGTTCAATTGACTCTTAAATTACAGCGGTCAAGTGCGAGTCATAAAACACTTATAAGGTTTCGGGATGGAGTTTGAACTTTCAAATCCCTTATAGTATATAAGGTATAAAACTTAGGTATATAAATGTGTGGGTATATTACCAATCGCAAGTTATATTTCGTGTACAGTACGCAAGTGCAGCGGCGGCAGCTGCAGCGGCAGCTCTATGCCCTCCCTACGCGGGTCTCGCAGCGCTCGCAGCGAGGTGTCGGTCCTCATCCATCGCAGACCTGCGGTTGAAGGCGCGGCGACACGCAGCGGCGCTGGCCGCGGCGCGGGTCTCACCGCCGCCGCACGCGCACGCGCCCGCCACCGCGCACGCTCCCGCCTCCGCGCCTGCTGACGCATAGCCGCTCACTACAGAAGGATCTTCTAAAGACCAGTGCGTTCCAAATTTGAAGTTAGTGCGATTGTGCCATTTCTATTTAAGTAAGTAAATGTTGATTTCGAACTTTTAGAGATCTGTGTGGAGTTGGTGTCAAATTACTGTGTTTGTTTTTATTTAAGTACTTAACTATCATATTTTCTGATTGCTGTTTGTACCTATTTCGATACTTTAGGTTTGTAAATAAGCTGCATATTTTGGAAATGTTGTCAAAACCTCCCTAAAAATGCCTAAAACCATAGTCTATTCTGGATCTCCTTTTTGCGACTCTAGTTTTTAATTGATAAAATTGGTGATAAAATTTAAGGAAAGTATAATTTTATTAGATATCATAATTAATTTGCCTACGTTGAAGCGATCTTGTCCATTTGGAATAAAGGAAATCAATCTATTTAAATAACTAATAAAAACTTAATTATCAAATAAGTAGGTCCATAAGTTTTTCAACGAACTAAAATACTTGACAGATATTAATCCTAAAGAAATAATGATGTAAGTAGGTAGGTAGATACTGATACTTGTGTAAATAAAGACTATCGATATACTAAGAGGACTCCTGGTTCCTAAGCATCAAAATGTAAATCAGATAATTCGTTATGTGGGTGTTACCTATAGTTGTATGTTTAAGATATAATAAGCACCTATGTTCTGACCAGAAAAATAAAACTACACAAAGTAGTATGAATGTAGGATACATTCATACTACTTATAATGAAATCGACAATAGAAACATCTTGTTGTCTCTAATTTAGTTAGTGTTATGAATCTATAGTCTACGATAGCCTATTTATTTACCGATGTACCTAGTGGACATGGGATTTTTTATACATGCTACACGAATGTAAACAAAAACGTAAACGAAAGCACCTGAACTGAATCTGAATCTTCTCGGTCTTCCCCGTCTCATATCATGTTTCGCATGTCAACCTATCGCAAATTACATCACGTAATAAAAAAACCACATATGCCTAGTTAGAAATGGTGGGCAAATATATCAAGTGCAATTACTAGGCAATTGAGATTTCTGAACTAATGTCTCAGATGAGGAGATCGGTGCGGTGCCATTCAGATCTTTGCCAAACAAGGATTTGACTAGCATGACGCTTACAATCAGGTGAGTTCGCCTGATGGTAAGCATCTTGCTCGTCTCTTCACTTGGTTGTATACCTAAATATAAAATGTTTTAACTCTAGTATTTCTTGCACTTGTTAGAAATCTTTTAGATTAATTTGTTGGGAGTTATATATTTTTTATTTTTCTGGTCAAGCAATGATATCTAAATAAATGTGTTTGTGAAATATCGTATCCGCTTGTATCAGGCATGTACAGAAGAGTATGTTATAAAATATTGACCAAACGAGTAAATTGGACTGTGAAATATTTGTAAATTTAAATAAGCTGTGATAAGTGTACGAATAACGAGTGTTGGAATGGAACGAAAATGATCTCATAGGCTCGGCTTATATTTATTTCTAATGTATAGTTATATCGTAAAATAAAATATAGGCTGGTAATATTATATATTATGCGTCTAATAGTCAAATGATAATATATTTTAATAAAATTATAACGCAAATTAAGATAGCCATTCCTTTTGAAGTCATTTTTATGTGTTTTATTTATTTTATGTGTACCTGGGTACGTTTTTCAATGTTGAGTAAGTAAAACATCACATGGTAATTACTTTTGTAAACCAATATCATATTCACATAATAATTTGACGACATACAAACAAATTTTGGGATTTAGAAGGAGGTTTTTCGTTGTAAACCAATCTTGAACTAGTGTGAGTGTTCTATTTATTTCGTCAAAATTTTCTATTATACGATTTATTTTGAAAATAAGAGATGTGTCATCAGCAAATAGAACGATGCCACAGAAGTTAGTTTGCCCCAACACAAGTATTCATAATTACTTACTGGGGATGTCTCATTTTTACCAAAATTTATGTAATTGTTTTGAAACAAGTAAACAATTTCAATTTCAATATGAAATGGTAAATCATTAATCTAAACCACGAATAAGAAGGAACAGAGTATTGATCCCTGAGGCACGCCAATACTAATTGGTGATCCAGGCGACCTTACTCCGTTTATATCAACATATTGAATTCTTTCACTCAGCTAAGAGGGAAGTAGATTAATCATCATAATAATAATATGTTGGTACAACTCACACAACGCTATCTGATCCCAAAGTAAGCAGAGCTTGTACTATGGAAACCAGACGACTGATAAACATACTTACTTATATATTTCATATAAATAACACCTAGACACAATAAACCATCCTGCTCATCATACAAAGTTTTATCCTGGGTGGGGATCGAACTCACGACCTCTTGCGTAGCAGTCGGATACACACCCACCGCGCCACAGAGGCAGTTAATATATTATAATACCATTCTAGATGGTGATGGGTATGTAGGTATCCCACCGACTATTGCGGACCTAGCGTTATCATTATTTATTAGACGCATATATATCTCAACATACCTAATACATTATATAATAAGATCTCTTCTAACATTAAGTGCAATGATAAATCAATGTAAATATAAAATACATAATATAATAGGTAGGTACCTAAGTAACTGGTTTCGTAACAACGCTCTGTTCATAGTTGTGTACTAAACTTAATAAATAATATTAGATGACGAATACTTCATAGTTTCCTTACCTCATTACTGGGTATAACTCATAAGGATACCTATCTACGTCAAGTGATCTTTCTGAGGCGCTATTACGTTATGCAAGTCACTTGTATACAAGTTGCAAATTGCATTCAACTTGTATAAGGTATTCGAACTTATACAAAAGATTGAAATTCAAAAAATTCAAGATTCATAATTCACTTAGGATGCAAGACAACTCTTGTGAAACGTCGGGATTCTACATGTACATGTAATGCCAAGTTCGCAAACAATAGGTAAAGCCGAAGAAAAGAACCTGGAAATAAAAACTCGCCAATTTCAAATTGCCAATTTTACAATGTTTGAATGTTTATAAACTTGATTTGGGGGTAAGGTGCTGCGACTAATATACCTACTATACACCACGTTAAAGGACTGATGCAAATTATATTACTCGTATCAAAAAGTTGAAGCATGAGATAAACTAAAATCAGCCTTAGTGGGTACAATATTGTAGGAGCATTTACTTACAACAAACTTAAAAACTATATGTGCTTAAATATTGGCCAAAGTACTTGTAACGAATGATTAAATATTAAATATTACCTAATCCTGATATCAAAAGGAAGAAAAGAATGGCCTTTAATCGTCACTAGTCCGAATGAAAAAAAAAATTTAACGGTTGAATAGCCCATTTATCAAGGAAGGCTATAGGCTATATAACATCACGCTACGACCAAAAAGAGCGGAGCAGCAATGAGAAATGTTGCAAAAACGGGGAAAATTTACGCAGACGAAGTTGCGCAGGAAAGCTACATACAAGTATAAAATTAATGTGACAATTAAAACAAAGTGACAACAAAAAGATTGAAATCAATAGTTTTATTGTTGATGGTATGAGCATGTTTCCAATGCAAGCAACTTGTATGCAAGACTTGCCCAATGGAATAGCGCCTTAATTGTTGCTGCCGTAGTACTTACTATTACTTATTGTGTGCTGTTGATAAGAGCGATAAACAGGCTTAGGAAGCGTTGCTAGAAACTTAATTTTCTATATTTTTATTATGAAAAACTCATTTCTCTTCACTAAAACAGACAAGTTATAAAAAGTTTGTTTGACCCTAACTTCTTCTTTTTATAACATTTTCAAACAAACATTGGTTTGGTTTAACGAAATAAAGATATCTATTTAACTCTGAGTACTGACGAGTTTCATAATAATTATCCTCTCTACTAACTATATTTTCGTAGGTATCAATGTACTGTGCTCGTAAAGACATGACATTTACTTTGGTATTCTTTTCTTTAATTTTAAAAATGTTATTATAAACCAAAAAAAATTCACTAGTTAAAATGGTATTATGAATAAGAGGTGCCTAATTTTTTCGCACTTTCAGCTACGTTACAATTTCTTCTGGGCCCGACAGCGTCACCTCGTCCTAATATCAAGTCAGTTCTTTTTAGGGTTTCGTAGCCAAAATGGGAAAAACGGAACCCCTATAGTTTCGTCATGTCTATCTGTCTGTCTGTCTGTCTGTCCGTATGTCAAAGGCATTTTACTCAAAGACTACTCAATGAATATTGACGAAATTTGGTGAAAAGGTGTCTTGTAGTAACCGCTAGTTAGTTTGATGCTAAATAATAAAAATAAGGTAGCGCTTAATAAGCACTTTAAACTAAAATTTATTTCGGACATGATCGGATATACCGTTATTGAGTTATTTCTGAAAAACTGCGTTTCTCAAGAAAAGGGCGTAAGTGCCATGAACATACGCTCTTCTGCTGATGCAATTATTCAAGGCTGCGGAAGCCTTCACTGAGCATGGTCTGAAATGTCTTGCCCGGTTTTTTATTGTACTGAAAAGACTTCGATTGTATTAATGGGAAATTTCAGGTAAATGTCTTTCAGAAATTACATGCCACAGTAAAATTAAAAACTCCGCACTGTTTTTCCGGAATGAAATAGATGATACTAGGTAGGTACTTACTTTCCTTAACTATCTTTGTGGCTGGGTGCAAACAGGATGATGGTGATTCAGCATCATTCCATTCCTATAGGACTTTTCAACCTTAAAGTATGACGTTTACCTATAATATGAACTTAGATAATATGAATGACGTTCCTTCGATCGACGACGTACGTAACCACACGAGGAAAAACCCTTCGCATCTGAATAGATCGAACCGTTTTCGAAATAAACATTCGAGGCAGGTGCGGATCAAAGGAAGCGAAAGGAGGAATCCCCCCCCCCCCTCCCATAGACTCGACACAACAGAATCACATATTTTTTTAAGAGAATTTGACAATTTTGACACTGGACTGTTGTGTTAGGCAACGGTCATACTGGGCCGGTTGAGTCAAATGTTGCCCCCCCCCCCCCCTCTGAATAAAGTTCTTGATCCGCGCCTGATTCGAAGGCACAAACTCATGAGCGGGGCAAATACACCACAAATACAGTCCACAAAGTAGCAACGCTAATTTGTGGAGTGATGATTTACGCAAAACGGCTGGCAGGAGCTGGATGCGGGAAGCCGAAGATAGAACAAAGTGGCGTGCAATTGGTGAGGCCTATGTCCGATAGGCTGATCATGTGCTCATTTTAGGTATAACAGAAATTGATTTTAACCTTTTTATCGGATAAGCATGAGACACAAAATAACAAATTAACAACAACAAGAGAGCTTAAACCTTTTGCAATCAATGTGACTTAAACGATATAGTGTGTGCAACAAGAGACACTCATGTCAAAATCCGTCAATCATATCACAAAATAATAATTCACATATTCAATATCAAATGAAAATTTTGATTCGAAATATCACTAAGCGAATATCGCGAAGCAATGATACAAATGAGTCTGTGATTTGACAACACTCATAAATCAGGGGTGAGTCGGGGTTGCATCCCCAACGGCGAGCGATATTGTTTCTACATTTGTGGCTGATTGATGACATCATAGGCTGTATGGACGATGACTGTGCTAGCTATAGAACTTATCACAATAATACTTACGTATAATTAGGTAGGTACCTATCTTATAATACCGACGGGTTTCTAAATAAGGCTTATCGTTTAAATAATAAACTCATCAACTGTCAAGTGAACTCAAGTGTATAGGTAGTTAGTTTAATTTTTATAACAAAAACATTGATAGCTACATATCAGGTACAAACCTTTTGGAAACGTTTTTCAACCGACTTCAAAAAGGATTTTGAAGTTGGTGCCTAAAACATAAAACTACATTTCCTGGCACCAACTTCAAAATGTTTAATTATTTTTTGTTGTTATACCTATATTATTTTTTCCTTTTTAGTTACGTTATATTTATTTTGAAAGACGATTTTTTTTTTTGTAAAAAAATTTTGAAGTGTCAAATTATAACATAAATTTAAAAAACTTGCTTGGTTTCCGAAAGGTTTGACATCAATAATTCTCTGCTTAACATCAAGTTTCTTTAGTTTTTAGTTTGTCTTTAATCATGAACCTCGTAAAGTTTCATGACTAAATATTAGATACAATCATAAACAAAAATTTAAATCAGTGACAATAAAAAAGGTTAAAATGAAATCTACGAATGCACAAATCTGAATATCGCAAATTTAAACACAGATAAACAGCAGTGATCGCGACAGTGCGACGCGCGGGCCCAGAATCAGGGAGCGTGTTTGCGCAAGCTGTTAAAAAAGCGCCCGGTGCTCCCGCCCTCGCATCGGGTGCGCCCAATTAGGGCGGCGACGTTGCTGATTGGGCGTAATCGCGTTAGTATCGGCGACAAACAGCCTGCACCCGCCGCGCCGTCTCGACAACATACCAATACTTCACAATTGTATTTTGAACCAACACCATCAGATGATTCAATAGGGCACTAATCTGATGCAATTGTAACAGCTGCATCGTTGTTTTTTGTTTTAATAAACCATTCAATAAGTAGGTATCTTTAACAATTTTTGTGTAAATACTGGTATCAGCTTACATCAATAATAAAAATAATATCTTAGGACAACACTCACACAATGCTATCTGATCCCAAACTAAGCAGATCTTGTACTATGGAAACCAGACAACTGATAAACATACTTATTATAGTAAATAACACCCAGACATAAAATAAACCATCGTGCTCATCACACAAAGTTTTATCCTGGGTGGGGATCGAAACCACGACCTCTTGCGTAGCAGTCAGATACACTCCCACCGCGCCACAGAGGCATCAAGAAACAAGAATGACGTTGGTACCTATACTTTTAATTCGATGGTATGATAGTATTTCTCAATGGAACCACGTGTAAAAATATTACCCGTAGCACCTCCCAGAGCGTGGAAGAGATCACGAATAATAAAAGGACTAATCGTCTGTCATAATAATCAGAGATTGTCTTTCAGTTTGGTTGTTCCTTACACAAAGAGTGAACGTATCAGCAAGATTGGCTTAAGCTATTATAGCATACTACTATAATCCCTTTGTTTTGAGTTTCACGATAGTTACAATAGATAGGTACATCAACTGGCTACCGCGTATTTCACGTCATCATGCCATAAAACAATAGATATTTAACAAATATTATTAGATATTTATAGCTTTTGTTAAGTATATAGGTTTAAATAAGAATCTACTATCAACTGGCTATCCATTCACAGTGGCTCTATTGTGGTTTTAACACGTGAGTTATTTAAAACTATGAAAGACTAGATATTAATATTAAGGGAAACCTGAAGCATATTTTCAAGCTGAAAGAGAAGAATTGTGAGATACCGCCAGTAAAGTAACGGATGCTCGCGGCTGCACCCGCGTGTGTTGGCTGTCTATCGCGATAAAATGTATCTACCCTATTTAATTTCCCAAGCTTTGGTTTCTTTTCGTTTATTTACTAGAAACCATGGAAATGTGTTCAATGTGACTTGGAAAAAATCGCCCCGTATACCTACTTATAAGTAGGTTGTGACTAAAAAGGACCATTTTACCGACATGACTGACAGCTGAAATACCCAACTAGCAAACCGCATTTGATTATGGACAGTTCGTTATAGAGTTTAATAGGTATATAATAGGACTACAAGTTACGTGATTATATTCAATACAAATCTTTACTTCGTGTAGACTTAACGTGCCGTACGGTTCTCAAAAATGTTCCTTATATTTTATTTCTTGGCATTTTTTTCTTGCTGTTCTCTCATAGACTGTAAGTTTAGCAGCAATGGAACTTTTTATTATTTCGCATACGGCAGCAACATGTTGGCAAGGAGGATACATCTCAAAAATCCATCCGCAAGGTACTACAGTCCCGCCATACTTAAGGTAAGTCGATTTACCCCTAAATATTTAAACTTTAGTTAATTTTGAGACATTTCCAAAATTATTTCTGTCGCGATTGTTAAATATAAATTTGACATTCACATAAAATGATAGTGACAGGGAGAGTTTTGACACGGATTTACAATTAAGTTTTATTATGTTTAAGTGTTCGGGTATTAAGTAACTACATTGTCATACATAGGTATTACAATAATAAGTTAGTGGTTGATAATATTGGACCTATTTCTGCGCGTAAATCGTAATCAATTTTTTATGGTTGTAAAAGTATAAAATTGATTTCTTACGCTGTGTAAAATAAAAGAAATTTATCATCACCTTCGATTCAAATACAAATGGTTTTACAATTTTATAGACTAGGTACTAGCTGTCCCGCGCAACTTAGTCTGCGTAAATTTTCCCCGTTTTAGCAAAATTTCTCATTGCTACTCCGCTCCTATTGGTCGTAGCGTGATGTTATATAGCCTATAGCCTTCAGTGAAAGAAATTCGGATCAGTAGTTCCTGAGATTACCGCGTTCAAATAAACAAACTCTTCAGCTTTATAATATTAGTATAGATTGGTATGAGTCTATAAAATTGTACCTATAATAATTCCGAGTCTACCTGTGACCACAACCATGATACAGAATACAGTCGAAACGTCGAGATACAGTACCGGCCTTAGGGGGCACGCGTTTGGTCTGACGTCCCGGGCGCCGTGACCTGAGGGGCGCCGTGGGCCGAGAGGGCACAGCAGTGACAAAGTCACCTGATGAAAAAGAGGGCGCCCTGGTTTCTGCCTTATTAGTTACTAGCGGACGCCTCGCGGTTTCACCCGCGTAGTTCCCATTCCCGTGGGAATGCAGGGATAAAAAATAGCCTATGTCACCCAGGGTACTATAGTAGGTATAGTAGGTATTATATTATCTGTGCCCAGGGTTATTGTAGCTTCACAACGATGAAAGAATTTTCAAATCCGTCCAGTATTTTCGAAGCCTATTCAATACAAACAAACAATCAAACAAACAATCAAATCTTTCTCTTTATAATATTATTATAGTATAGATTAGGCTTCAGCCAACTATCTTACAGTAAATGTTGCATTTACGATTATTTCGAAGTGGTGAAAAACCTAAACGATGCCGCCTCTTCAAGGGCCATAGTCAAAGAAGCCAGTCTCTACGTACTTCGTATGATCGACTCACATCGAGTCCAGTCAAATGCCACTCCCCCCCCCCCCCCTCTTGACTCGCCTGGGGCGCCAGTTTCGCAGTTTATCGAGATATTATATACTTAACTTTGAACATTAAAATATCCACACCATTAAAACACAAAAAGTAGGTCATCAAATTGGAGCCTGTATAGTTGCAAAGGTCAATCAACTTCTCTGTGGTTCAATCGACCTTGGCAATCGTACAGATTTTAGGTACTATTAAAAAAAATACTTAGCTGACATTCAATTAATTATATTATCAAAACATCACTTTAAGTTAGTGCCTGCCAGTTAGTGCCCTTTAATATTTTTTAGTTTATTTTTTACACCGGCGATTTTTTTATCTTTTTTTTTATTTGTTTCCATGTGAATCTGAATGTGATCATCAACTTTTGTAGCTGACTGTACCTATTAATAAAATCATTTTATATGTCCGGGTAACAATATCTATATATTTTAAAAAAAACATAGTCAGGCATCCTATTAAAGTAGGTAGCACACGGTTTTTTTTCATGGCCGCCAGCGCGAACATAAAAAAGAACATGGATGCTGGAGCATGCGCGGTGCGCTCAAAGATGTCCATGCGCATGCACATTGATGCATTTCTAAGCTCTCTATTTACTGTAATGAAAAGATTTCGGCAGTTCGCACGGATTTTCGCGAAAACGGAAAACAGAACGTGATGTAAACAGTAGTAAAGTCAATATAAATATGTAATTAAAGTAGATAGGTATGTAACATTGAGTAGCTTGAGCCGATTTCAAGTCAGCCAAAGTCATAGTTGGTCCATCTCTATTATCCTCTAATAATGAAGATTTTGTCTCATAATATCGGGGTTTTTTAAATTATTACCAGAAGTTTAGGCCGTATTGCATTTTTATACAATACAGGTATTGTTTCCAAAGGCAGCCGCAGTATCATCAGTAGGATATAAATTCGCTAGTAAAATAAAATGGTTCTTTTTTCAGAATTACAGGCTGGATTTCAATATGTACGAAGTATCTTGGAATGGCGCCGTAGCAACCGTAGTACGGGATGACAGCGAAGATGTCTGGGGGGTCTTATGGAAGCTCAATACTAATCAAGTCAAAAAACTGGACACGTAATATTTTAAATTTTCCATAATTATATAATTCTACTTATATTATAAATGCGAAAGTTTGGATCGATGGATGTTTGCCGCTCAATTACGCCAAGCGGCTAAGTGGATCTGGTGATCTTGATGAGATTCGGCACAGATATCGATTATGTTTAAAGTCTGGAATAGCGCATAAGCTAGTTTTTATCCTGGAAAAATGAATGGTCCCCGTGGTATAGATTTGGTTTTCAAATTTTCACGCGTACGAAGTGAGATTGGGTCCCATATTACTAGCAATCCTGTTAACCCCTCCAGTTAAGCTAAGTTGCTTGTGTTAGGAGTGGGCCCACGTCGCTACCCAGTGAATACATGACGTAAAAAATATGATATCAATGTGACAGAAAACACTAATTTTATATCATTATAGCTGATCCGTGCAACTTCGTATGGGTCAATTTTCCTCGTTTATGCATATTTTTTCATTGCTGCTCCACTCCTATTTATCGTATCCTTCTCCGATAAATGGGCTATCCAAATATAAATTCATTTTTCAATTCCACCTAGTAGTTCCTGAGATTATCGCGTTCAAACAAACAAATTCTTCAGCATTAATATTAGTATATATTACTTAACTAGCTGTCCCGCGCAACTTCGTATGCGTAAATTTTCCCCGTTTTTGCAACATTTCACGTCGCTACTCCGCTCCTATTAGTCGTAGCGCGATGTTATATAGCCTATAGCCTTCCTCGATAAATGGGCTATCCAACAAAAAAATATTTTTTCAAAGCGTACCAGTAGTTCCTGAGATTAGCGCGTTTAAACAAACAAACAAACAAACAAAGCAAACAAACAAACTCTTGCGCTTTATAATATTAGTATAGATTTGGCCTAAAGGCTGAACAATGAAAGGAGTTTTACCGCTCATGCTTGAGGTGGTGTAATGTCTTTGTCTGCTACAGTATCTACCTACCTGGTTTTACTGGACTGGCCTGTTGGTCTAGCGATTAGTGACCCTGACTGCTACGCCGCAGGTCGTAGGTTCGATCGCCACCCAAAACAAAACTTTATGTAATGAGCATGATGGTTTCTGTGTCTGAGTGTAATTTAGAAATATAAAAGTGTGTTTATCAGTAGTCTGGTTGCCATAGCGCAAATTCTGCTTAGTTTAGAATCAGATGACGTTGAGTGAGTTGTCCCAAGATATTTATTTACTTACAAATGTTTTATTTACATCCCACAGTCAGGAAGGAGTACATTTAGGTTGGTACTACGTGAAAAATGTGATCGTCACGACGCCTACAGGAAAAAGAATTATGGCCCGAACGTATGAACAGACACTAACCCCTAATAAAAGCCTAAATAAAACCTCAATGTTACCAATAGAACGACGTCCTTCAAATACTTATCTTGAGGTGAGTTGAAATGCCTATTTGAATGTAGGAAAAATAACCCATAAATTATACTACCCTATTGTTCTAGTCACAGATAATATATTAATATACTAGTGTCTATTGGTTAGTGACCCTGACTGTTATGCCAGAGGTCGTGGGTTCGACCCCCACCCAGGATAAAAGTGTGTGTGTGATGAGCACGATGGTTTATACTGTGTCTGGGTGTTATTTATCTATAACATCTATGTATATAAAAATATATAAGTATGTATAATAGTTGCCTGGTTCCCATACTACAAGCTCTGCTTAGTTTGGGCTCAGATGAAGTTGTGTGAGTTGTCCACAGATATTATTATTATTAGTAGGTATTAGTAGTAAGCATGAAGACATATACTAAGTATATGAAGACTATATCAAAAATAAAAAAATATTACAATCCTTTGCGTGGCGCAGTCGGGTAAAAAGGGTGGCTTATGAACAAGACTATCCTTTATTTTTCTTCTTCGAGACACAAAATTGACGGGGTTAACTAGTGATATAACATTTTTAATGTCTATTTCAGGTAATCGCCCTGGGAGCGATAGAATCACGTCTTCCAGCAGATTACATCGGATATATCTTCTCATTTCCTACCAATGGGCTAATGGCTACTCGAAAAAGGAGAAATCAACTGGGATATCCATTTTAAGTTTTGTTGGATGGTTGGTTAAGATATTTGGTAGAGCCACCTTCATGCTTAAAATAGAAAACTACATAGCTATGCCTGATTGAGCTAAAATGATTATACGTGATAACAATTGGTAGCTAACTACTCTACCGGATCCAGAATTTAAATTTAGGACGAGGCTTAACCCCGCCAAGAGAATATTTTGTCAAATTAAACACTAAAAACACATGGAAAAGAAGAGATGAGAACCCCTTAGCCCTCCCTTTGGGTCCGCCAGGACCTCCTTACATAGGATGCCAGTCTTTGAGTGGTACCTACCTATGTGATACCTTCCTACTTTACAAGCAAAATCCATTGCAGATATCGACCTACTAACAAAATGATCAAAACTTAATTTTAATTAAATTTAAAACAAATTTATTACTGTTTTAGTTTATCCTATCTTTAGTTACCTATTTAAGTCTCTATCTAAATTAACTAGTTGTGCCATAACACAATTCCGCGTCCTTGTCTTAAACAAGTTGAAGCATTATTTCTATTATGGACTCTTTCAGTGTTCTGTTCGCAGCAGTGCCGTAACAAGCCTTTTATGCGCCCGGCGCGAGCTTGGTAGTTTGATGCGAACTTTGCCCTTGGTATTGGTCCTGATCTGGCCCTGTGCCTGGGCATTAAGGTGGAGTGTTTTTTTTTTTCTTGATATCTCCTTTAAGTTTAATCAATGATCCTTTAAGAAAGCTTCATTCATACCAAAAATCAAAAGTCGCAAATATGTCTTCAGGTGGCGTATCGCCGCAAAAGTTTATAAAAACTTCAATTTTCCCATAAATTTAAGGGAAAATAGAAGTGACTCGTCAATCATACATTTCATTGTCTTAGTTTTCATGTAAAATTTAGAGTTGGCAACCCTGCAAATTGCTGTCAGTTTCACTGTCATGCCATGTAGTGTTGCAGAACTATCGATAGTTTGACTATCGATAGTTGACCTCTAAAACTATTCAGGATATCGATTCTGCTCTCGATAGTATCATCACGTCACAATAAAATCGATACTATCGATACTTTCGATAGCTTTTTTTGTCCAATATAATTAACAACGATAATACTATCGATACTATCGATAGATTGACGTCCAATAGAATCGATACTATCGACAGTATTGTAAATTCTTGCAGACACAACCATAAACAATCGATTTTATCGATAGTATCGATAGTTTTGTACTATCGATTGTAGGAGATTTTTCAATACTATTGTCAGTTAATTGAAAGCTATTTGCCTACGAGTTCCAGAGCCGATGCAACCTGCCATCAGCCAGTTTTTGTGTTGTTTTACTTGTATGTTTAGAGACAATTAGGTTTAGTTGACGTCAAACATTGGCAGTGAATGGACGATTACGTTGTTTTTAGTGGTTAAATACGTGATTTTCTTCGATTTTTGTAAAAATGGAGGGTAAGTGATGTTTTTATGCAGATGTTACAAACCTATTGTTTTCTTTTTATTTACTCGTATCTTTGTTGATACAAAGATAAATAAAAATCATCTTAAAATCCTTGGTATTGATCACATTAAATTTTCAGTGAATAATACCGTCTGTAAATTTAAAAAAATAATCATAATTGGTAAAACATAGTGTATGATTTAAAGGTATTTCAAAAGTTAATTAATTTTATTTTTACTATCATATGTACGAGTAATACAGTTTTGGTTTTTCATATTTTAGGAGTAAATAGAAAATGCAAATATATTTCTGAAACAGAAATTGATGACGATTTAACTCAATGTCGGGACGAAGATGACGAAGTATTTCAAAATTCACAAGTTTACTCACAAACGCGCTCAAAAGAAAACTTTCAAGCTAATAAGAAATTTAAGGATAGCGGTACATGTACTGATGTGATATATAAAAAAATGCACCCCGAACCTACCGTAATAGATTTACATGGATGTAACTATTTCGGGCAATTAGTATCAAATGAACTGTTGAGATTTAATATAAATCAAAGATATATGGTAATGCAGAAAATTCTGGAGGTGTTACAAAATTGTGGTGAAAAATCAGAGAAAATTCAGCCGTAATTAAGACAGTGTTTTTCTAGTTTAAGTATTTCCCAAACAAATAGATTTTCTGTCATATAAAGCCTTAAGTATTATTTATTAGTTTTAAGAAGTAATTAAAAGGTGGTAATAACGAATAAAACACATTAACTAATCAATTCTTTTATTATCAAAGAAGTCAACAAATTGCCATTTAGCTACCCATCCATAGTTCGGTATGATTTAACGAATAAAAATAAAGAGAAAATGGTCTTTAATTTGAGATTATCTCAACAAAAAAATAACTGCGTGGCCGATTGCATTTTTAATAATTATTCTTATGTTAACACACTATACAATCACATTAAGACTAATTTTTAATTTCAATTACGTTATCTAATCATAATAAAATAAAGAGCTGTGATATTAGAACAACTTTTGGTTCATATTTATGAATAGCAGCTCGTTGATGTGCTTGGCACTAAGACGGTTTCGGCGATCGGTAATTAAAAGACCAGCTTTGGAAAAAACACGTTCAGAAGGAACAGAACTTCCGGGTATGCATAAATATTTCAATGCTATGTGTTTCAATTGGTTTTCTTGATGGTACCAATATTCAATAGGATATTCAGAAAATGGCAATGTGGGTTTTTCTAAATATTGTCTCATGT
Organism: Herminia tarsipennalis; assembly: GCA_945859575.2. Taxonomy (NCBI): domain Eukaryota; kingdom Metazoa; phylum Arthropoda; class Insecta; order Lepidoptera; family Erebidae; genus Herminia; species Herminia tarsipennalis. The sequence continues at coordinate 10,771,418 of OX243836.2, read as the reverse complement.
CTATTATAGCATCCGCAGTAACAGAAGTAGCGTTATTTTCATGTTGGTTGTCAACAAACGACAGTAATCTGCTAAGTTTTGATTTTTTTGCCGAAAGCGAATGGGCTGTTTCTCGAGATACTTGAGATGTGCTTGCAGGTGATAGAGTTTGCGATGTCAAAGAAGATAAATATGTAGCATATTCTTTTTTTACGAGAGAGATCGCTTTTTCTGCATCAAAGGGGGTTTTAAACCCAAGCCTCTTAAAATGGGGATTCAGAAGCGTAGAAATCATACATGGACTTCGTGATTCATAAAATTTAAGTTTGTTTTGTACAGATGTTTTCATACACTCAATTATTTCTTTAACAAAATCAGAATTGCATCCATTTTCCAATTCAACCATTTTTAGACTCAACCCTTTTATCAATGGAATTATTAAGGAAATTGTGACGTACTCATCACCGGAAATACCCTCGGTGCATGTTTCCAGAGGCTCGAATATTTTTTGAATTTCCTCAAGGTACGCATATTCCATTGGTGTAAGGTTTTCTGGTGCACTTGGATATTCATTTAACACCAGTGTCAGTTCTGGTCTCACTTGTAATATTCGATTTAACATATAAAATACAGAATTCCACCTGGTTTCTACATATTTAATTAGTTTTAATTCTGGTTTATTCATTTCTCTTTGAACAGACCGCAATTTGTCTGATGCCAATGTACTGTGTTTGAAGTGAGTGACTATCCGGCTAGATTTTTCCACCAGTTCCTTAAGTCCAGGTGCAGACAGAACATCTTTCATGACTAAATTCAGTGAGTGCGCAAAGCAAGGGACATGACGTACTCTCATAACCTCCGCTACTTTAACCATGGTAGCAGCATTATCGGTCACCAGAGCTATGACCTTGTTTCGACAGTTCCATTCTTGTAAAACATTATCTAAAACCTGCAACAAATAATATTATGTTACCTATATAACTTTTTTGGAAACATCCTTACCCATTTTGCGAAGTGCTCATTTTGCGAAGTGCACATTTTGCGAAGTGCACATTTTGCGAAGTGCTCATTATGCGAAATGCACATTATGAGAAATGCCCCTTGTGAGAAGTGCTCCTTGCGTAATGCACATTTTGCGTCGAGTGCTCATTTTGCGAAGTGCGCATTCTGCGTCAAACCCTAAGCGATTACCGGGAGGGAGAGACGGAAGGAGGGAGGAAAGGACTGAGGGACGAAAGGAGCGAAGGAGGGAGGGACGGAAGGAGCGAGGGAGGGAGGGACGGAAGGAGCGAGGGAGGGAGGGACGGAAGGAGCGAGGGAGGGAGGGACGGAAGGAGCGAGGGAGGGAGGGAGGGTTTTAAAGGAAGGGGGGGAGGGTGGCCTCCAGTATCCTCACTCACGCAGGGAAACGCAACGCAATCATTACTTCACCCTGGTCTTCTGTAAGGCCGTGGTATCACTCCGGTTGAGCCAGAGCCCATTAAGTTTTCATTCCATTTATTCAAGAACCCTGATCACAAACTTAGGAATCAAAATCAACGAGGTTATTTTTCATTTCATCTCATTTGATTTTGCGGCAACTATATGAAAGTCTGTCACTACTTTACGCAAAAACTACTGAATGGATTATAATAAAGCTGTACAATATTATGGCTTGTATTTACTAATGTAAATGCAACCCATAATATTTACAACAATAACCTAATGGGTAAGATACCTTTAACCACAGGAAAAGTCTTACTCCTAAGTAGTAGTGGCAAAAACGACTATTTTACAATAGTCAATTATCAATTGTCAATTCATTTTAAAATAGCCGTTTTTGCCACTACTATTCCTAAGGCTAGACTTGCGTAAGATTTAAATACTGTTGAAAGCTTAAGAGCAGGCACTACGAATTATATACTATTTTGAATAAATATAGTGAAACAACCATAAATGCTAGTAAAGTGAAACTTGAGTACACAATTATTTAGACTTTTATCTGTCGACCGACAAAGAGAGAAACACGATTGGAAAATATTTCCTCGATAACATTTTCATTTGAAAATATCTTGCAAAATATTTCGTTATTCATTCTTAAATAATCACTAGCCACGAAAGAAAGCTATTTACTATCGTATGTCAAACGCTTTTTTACCTAAGATAATTAGTCCTTTAGATATCAACGAAAATATGAATTTTCGAAATTTTTAGTGCTAGGTTTCGGTAAAACCACTCACGCGATATTCAACTTTATTGTTTACTGCATAAGGTTCGATCGCACAGACAGCGCTTACGACGTGAAACACAAGTCATAATGCCTGCTCTTAACATAATAATGCTTCAAATATAATGCAATAAATATGTAAATATATCTACTCACCGAGGCAATTTTATCTGCGTTGTGACTTCCTTCTAGTACAGTAGCTGCTAGCAGTGCTGTTTGCAACTTTTGTTTATTAATAAAATGAACAGTTATTGCACACACGCCTTGATTACTACTGGATGTCCACATATCAGTGGTTACTGCTATTTCTTTGACATCTTTTAACAGTTCAAATAACTGTAATTTAAGATTTGTGTATAGTTTAGGGAGTAGGTTATTTGAGATGACACTTCTTGATGGTAATTGGTATTTAGAGTCTAATGCTTTTATAAATTCCCTCATTCCTTCATGCTCAGCTAATCGCAGTGGTTGCATGTCTATAGCTATCAATTTGACAAACATAGAATCTAAATATTTTTTTCTAGAGGAATTGGCACTGTAAAATTGTGCAGGGGATACAGGCACATTCTGAGGACTTGTGAGTTCTGGATTGATTTCGTCCAAATTTTCTGAAGAACAGGGTTGTAGTAAATAGTCTGGATGTTTACGCACCATGTGGTCCTTCATGTTTGAAGTATTATTACTATATTTAAAAATTTTCAAACATAGCTTGCACAATACAAGTCTATCAGACTTCTTTTCAAAAAATTCCCACATCTTCGATGTTTTTTTCTGTCTATTAGGAGTCTCGGGTGGGCTAAAACTAGCCATGGTATTATAGTATTTACCTAATTAACTAATTAAACGTATTAAATTTAACACAAACTATACTGAACACAAATAACTATTTTAAACTGTAGGGTAAAGCTAAAAAGTTTTGACATTAACCAGTGTTGCTATTTTAATTCTATTGATGCGCACGCACTAATTCAAATAAACAATTTATAATAGTCAATTAGTCAAAACATACTTTCATTGTCAGTTACAACACATTTTATTACATAGCAATACTATCGAAATATGGCTGACTATCGATAGAGCAAAACTATCGATACTATCGATAGTATCGATTATTTTTGGACGATACTGTAACATTTTGTAATATTATCGATACTATCGATACTATTGGATGTAAACCTATCGATAGTATCGATAGTATTGCCATTATCAATATTATTGCTCTTAAGGCGCTATCGATATTATCGATAGTATCGATAGTATTGACACGTGGTAATACTTTCGATAGACTATCGATACTATTGTGTTTACCTTAACTATCGATAGAATATCGATAGTTAATCGATAGTGGACTATCGATAGCCAACACTAATGCCATGTCAGTATTATTGACGAGACACCAGCACGAAATTTTCACGAAATAAACAATATAAATTATCACTAAAACCCATAACTAGCTATGATAAAAATAAATATATTCAAATACCTAAAATAAAACTATTGTTTCATATGCATTTCATATAAAAATGCAAAGAATTGACACAGATAGGTAAATATTTCATCTATCGTTATGATGTGCCAAATACTTAAAACTCATTAGCAGATACAAGGGTAAGAGAATTTATCTGAGCCAAAAGTATAATTAACCCAGCTAAGACTTGCTTCATTACTACGTCAATTAACTATTAGTATGTAAGTGACTTTACAAAAACCCGTACATTTAATCAAATAAATGTGTGTTATTGAGAGATGAAGCATGTCGATGAATTGTATATTCGCATTTTCTTTATTTCTATTGCTGCTTGTGGCTCTCAACATATATTTTTTCTACATTATAAGTACTGAACATAAACTTGCCAGCTACAAACTTCCATTCATTAAATCTGACCCTTCACCACCAATAGTTAGAGAAATAAATGATCAATTGAATCATTTACCTAGTCAATACTTTATTAAAAATTCAAAATTCATAGCTGTTCAGAAAAGTTTAATCAGTTTGTTTAACTCTTCTGGAGTTAGTATAGAAAGTGTGTGGCGTAATATTGACAATGTAAGTATTAGAAATGTTTACTAAAGTGCGTGAATTGATTAATTATATTTCTTTCACATAACATCCATATACACATATAAACCTTTTGACTGCCCCTATGTTTGTTTGTTGAAAATGCCCCTATGTTTGTTTGTTGAAAATTAATTATATTTCTTTCACATAACATCCATATACACATATAAACCTTTTGACTGCCCCTATGTTTGTGACAAAAATCTCAACAAACTAACATAGGTTTTAATCATATAAATACAACCGAGATCCTACAAACAAAATACCGAGAAATAGTCACTAACTAATCTCAAATCACTTTGTTTTCTATGTACTATTATCTATTACTTGAAGCTATATATTATCTATGTATGAAGCATGCATCCTGGGAAGATTACCTTCTATACTCATACTTTCTCGTACCACAAGTATGAAAACATTTTGACATATAAATTCAACCAGGGCAGTCAAAAGGTTAACTACAGCAAATAATTAAAATTTAATAACCATCTCTGTTATGTTTGTAGTGGGCAGATGATGAGTCATTATTTCCACATCACAATGGTGCTCCAGGTCAAATATTACGTTCCCTCAGAACTGCACAGATTGAGATCATAGACAATGCTCCAAAAGGCACACAATTAAAACTACTTATTGTTTTAGAGGTATGTACTTACCATTATCTATTAATATTTTAAATGAGAAAAATTATGAGGATTGATGGATATTTGTTACTCTTGCACACCAATACTACCATGGGCGGATCCAGAATTTTATTCAAAGGGGCAAATGAGCAAAGTATAGAATGCAAAATTGCATTTATAAGCAGTGGCTCGAAAAACATCCGAATATATTTGCAGTTAGCCTAATAAACCGCAACTACCGGGAAATGTCTTGCGAGAAGTATAATTATATTGTAGTGGACACAATGCCAGGGACCGTCATAATATCTGCTTGCATGAACTCCCTAGTAAACAAAACTGTCTGGGGGTTGGGGGCACTAGCCCCTGGGCCCTCTCTTCTAAATTGGCCTATGAATACTACTGACAAGATTTTAGTTAAATCTTAAAGGAAGGTAGCTTATACATATATCAGGATGGTGCACCACTCCCCCTTGATACAACTGGATTTACCACAGAGATTTTTTTCCCATTGGATTTAGTCCAACTTAAATATTCACCACAGGCGACAGGCTACAATCCTTAATAGTGTTTCCTGAGTGTTTTTAAACTTTTTCTTGACCTAAACCTACCCTCAGCAAGATTAAACCACCTCCAAGCCAAGATCTTGGCTTGCTCAGTGGGGTCAAAACACACCAGACTAAAAATTATTTGTATGTTACAGGGTAAACAAAAGCTTTACTTCAAACCAAAGAGGTATAGTTTAAGTCATGTTATAAGAGGAAACATTTATGCCGGATTTGACCGACATAATTCTGAAGTTCTGACATATTACTTGGCAATGATATTAAACTATAAGTGGATTGCACCATCAGTCATTAGACGGATACATATTAACAATGATGTATTAGCACATGCAACCACAGGATTACAACAGACTATGATAAAAAATGGTAATTTTTGTTTAATTTTTTTATTGTAAAAAATTAAAATATACCATAAGTCACCTAGGAAAAGATGGCCGTGGCCATGGCTTATGCAGTAACTTTTTTATACCTACACTTGCAAAAACAAAACTTTCAACAAACAAACTCCAATTGCAGTAAATAAATTATATTTGTACTTTTCCAGAAAAAGGATCTATGTGTATTTATGGCAAATGTTTCTATTGCAAAGCAAATGAGACTGTATGTCCAGACAATAAGGGTGAGATCGAAGGAGCAGCTATATTGTACTTAGATAAACAATTTAGAGTTTACAAATCTCCATGGCGACGATCTTATAATAAAAAGAAAATGGAGTGGGAAACAGATATAGACTTTTGTAAGTAAGTACTTAATATTTTTATGACCACTTGAAGTAGGTACCACTTTAAACTGAATTTAAAGTTATATAAAATTGTTCTGGGATTATTCCATAAATAGGATTTAACCTTTTAAATTATTTTGTTACAGAAAAGTGACATTGACTCACAGCACGAAAAGAATACTCAATTTAATAGATATATCTATAATAGATTTCTTGATACAGAACGGCGATCGCCATCGCTATGAAGTGTACAAGAATAAAGTTCTGCTTTTAGACAATGGGAAAGGACTTGGGAATCCAATGATGGATGAGATTGATATTTTAGCACCGCTATATCAATGTTGCATGTGAGTAGGCCACTGATTTTAAACCCCTATGATGTGGGCCACTGAATTTAAACCACCTTGACCATGTGGTCCAACCATAGGGTTATTAGAAATAGAGTGGGCAGACAGCACCATCTACAGTTGAATCAACGTAACTCGGCCGGAATGAAATTAAGTTCATTTCACTTTCGCGCATATCATAGAGATGCAACCTTAAAATTACGAAAACGATTAATAAATTATGTTTAATCGAGTTAGTAATACTAATTATGACAATGTAATGCGTAATCGCAGCTCTAATTCTCTTAGTTTAGTTACCGCCCCCGCGCCCCGCTTCCTGTCACCATTTACTTCCAAATACAATGCATCTGCGCAACCACTTTTCGCCAACTTCAATCCGGTCAAGTTACGTTGATCCTACTGTAGTCATGTTTTTTTTAAAGATAACTAGCAATGTAGGATTGAGTCCCACATTACTATATAGCAATCTTGTTAACCCCTCCAGCTAAGCTCAAAGGCTTGTGTTAAGAGTGGGTTCACGTCGGTATAAAATGGGTAGGATGCGAACCCGCGACCTCACGATTGCGAGACTGATGCCTTAGCCATTAGGCTACCGCCTCTTCGATGATGACGAGTCATGTTGTCTCTTGATTGACTAGAAAGATAAATAAAACCGCAGTACCATATCATCTCTTTTTAATTATAAGTACAAAAAATCACAGCTTGTATTGATTGAAAGATTGTTTGATTACTGTTACGAATGATACTTTGTGATGCTTATTGGCTCATGCGACAAGATAGAGATAGATATGATACTGCAATTTTCTCTCTCTCTCTCTCTTGTTATATATTCGTAAGACATTTTCACTCACAGTCATATGTTTCTTAGACTCTAGTGATAATAACTCTGGGTGCAACCATTTTGTCTAACCAATCAGATAATAAGGTCAGATTACCAATATATCTATTCTTGAATTTCAGATTGTCACATTCAATGTGGCAAACTTTAGAGTTGGTGTCTGGTGGCAGCTTAACAGAGACAATAAAACTCCTAGCATCTTTCCAAGGGGAAAATCTTGCTACTGACGAACATTATAGAGCTATAGAACGAAGATTACTTAAAATATATGCTACTGTGCAATACTGTATTAAAAAACATGGCAGTGCCAAAGTTATTAAAAATATAATTTGATATAAGTAATGTTTGTATTTTTTTATCAATCATAATAACGTTCTCCTAACCAATTTGTGGCGAACTATTTTTTTTTTTTTTTTCAAGCGTAGGTTACGTGAAACAGGGTTCAGATCTCTCAAAAATTTATATAAAAAACCTAAATAGTAGGACACGAAAAAAATTGTGTCACTAGTCGAAGAGTTTTTCTAGATGATAAAAAGTAATTTAAGGATATGTCTTAATATGATCTCGCAAATAAATCTTGAAAGTTGCGGAAAAATGAAAAACGAACATTTTCGTATTGCCATAGTCATGGCGTTCGTAATCCAAAATATGTACGAACAAATATTCTACTTTATTTTGACCGGAGCTTCTGCGCACTGTGAAGTAATGATTGTGTGCGGAAGAGCGAGGCCGGCGATCGTGTCGCTGTGTACGTAGCGCTAAATAAATAATTCTCTCAGTGTAATGCCCCCTTAAAGACGATTCCCGCAGTAGTGTACAAGCTTTGTACCCAGACTCGGAACAACAATTTGTGGATCACACAAAGTGGTGTCCCGTGTGGAAATCAAACCCACGACCTTTTGCGTAGCAACTCTTCCACCGCGCCACAGAGGCAGTCTCTCATTAGAGACCAAGGCAGGAGATATTATAGTGCACAAGAGTGTGCAGGCACAAGTGCACTCTAATCCCTCACTCTCATTGTCCGATGTGACGAAAATGTGACTGGAATATATGGCATAAGTTTTGATAGTTATTTTTTTTTAGTTTACGGATATTATTCTAATTATTTTTTAGATAAGCACAAGTCCGAACCCATAAACAATTATCGAGATCGAGAAGATTTCATTGATGTTGTTGGCTCTGGGTATACCCTATATTTAATCAAAATTTCATTTTCATGGCTTAAAGTGCTTCTTAGCATAGTTACTAGGTATAGTATTATATTATCTGTGGCATTTATTACATTTATTTATATACATTTATTAAACTCGCTGATCTGCTGTCGCCTCAGAGTCTTATCGTGACTCAATGGCGACTGAACAGATGCTCTTCTAGTAATTATGCCTAGACGGAACGGACGTTTTAGGGCCGCAACGAAAGAGGCAGGAAAATGATTTCCTATTTAGTGTATCGGGGATGTCTTGTGTATTACCCGTTAACTGCAAATAGATTGGTTGAATTTGAAATAAAACAAAAGTTATTATAATATACGATTGTATTACATACTTTTTAATTAATTATTATAATGTTTAACGGGAAATTACATGTACAAACTGGCGGCGAATACGATGTCTCTCTTGAGTAGTTTGATAGCTTCACTGAATTTGTTCTCGAGGTCCGTGTTACCGATGTTCTTGGCTGCCTGGCACAGCTGACGTAGGACCTCTTCCAAGCGACGCATGCATCTGATTATAGAACCTGCCAAGTAATGTTTTCGTTTTAGCCATATTGTATAATAAAGTAAGACAAGTCAGGGTTAAATAATAATTTATACTAATGATATGGATATAGAAAGTTATCTCTTTGACGTGATAACGTTTTATAAATCAATGACCAGGTGCACGCTCGGAAAAGTGTCACAGTCACGGTCCGTCACGTTCCGCCTGCTAATACGCTGAAGTATTGTGGCCGTCGGGCGCCCGGGTCTACTATAGCTGTCACAGCCATGTTTGCTAAGCAACAGCGAATTGTTTACTACAACGTCATCAATGTTTTTTTATGACGTTATCACGTAAAATAATCGTCCGTAAATCGACTTTACAGACAAACATCTTTTTTAAAGACATCTTACAATATAGGGTGTCGCGGAGGATTTTATAAACATACAAATCACAGATACAAAGTACACCCAGACTCGGAACAACAATTTAAGGCCACACAGAGTGTTCCGTGCGTGAATTGAACCCAAACTCTCTTGCGCTATAACCGTAAACGATCCCACTGCACCGGCTCACTCATTTGATAATATTTGTAAAAATACAATTACTTGTGTATAACAAGTGTCTACTGCGTATTTTGGAAAATTTTAGTTTGTATTGTTTATAGATGTTCTTATCTATACTAATATTATAAAGCTGAAGAGTTGGTTTGTTTAATCGCGGTAATCTCAGGAACTACTGATACGAATTTAAAAAAATATTTCACTGTTGGATAGCCCATTTATCGAGGAAGGCTATAGGCTATATAACATCACGCTACGACCAACAGGAGCGGTGCAGCAATGAGATATGTTGCAAAAACGGGGAAAATTTACGCAGATGAAGTTAGTATATATTTACGTATTGTTACTATATAGTTTATACCTTCGAAGACATCAGTCATCTTGCATATCTGCAGGAAGGAAGCGCCCTTCGACCATGCGAGCACCACGTCCATAAGCGTGCACTTGAACTTGCCCACGTAGTCGTCTTCATCAAGATCCATTTTAGCGTCGATCGACACCTTTGCTATCCGTCGAGCGTATTCCTAAAATTGAAAAAAAAAAAAAACTAGAATCGATATCAATCTCAAATCTTGACGAATAATCATATCATCGTAAAGAAGTAATACATATCACTTTCAAGGTACGATAGGCGTGACGCATACTAGCTGTATTTGTACTTTGTTATAAACCAGTGATTTTAGGTTGTAGGGTTCCGCAGCCTTGAACACGTTATAAACCAATGATTTTAGGTTGTAGGGTTCCGCAGCCTTGAACAATTGTATCAGTAGAAGAGAGAAACGCAGTTTTTTGGCAATAACTGAATGACGGTATATCCGAAATAATTTTAGTTTAAAGTATTGCGCTATCTTTGTGAATTTTTCCATGTTTTTTGGTCACACGGTTCAAAAGTTGCACGTTGCACGATTTATGCAACTCACACACACAAGTGTTTTCACAAACAAGTGTCACCTGGCCTAAAAGTTGCCAGTATTAGAAATGATTTTGCCAATCGGTTACCTGACATTCACCCTAAAGTTCCTTAGATAAAACATTTGTAAAACTCTAAATGTATGGGAGTAGAATCATGTTTATTGTTATATGGATTTATACAAAAGTAGTCGCATTTTCTCCGATGTTGATAAATCTTCTTTGGTTTCCTAGCTATTACAGATATTTGAAGTTTTTGATAACTTAGCATTAAACAATGCTGTTTGTTGTATTTAGTTAAAAAATTAACCTGTTTAATATTAATTTAATAAAGACACGTATAATTTAGTGAGTATACACAATTTCCCCATTGATCTTATTTTTTTAATTATTCAGATTTAGACAGTAGAATGGAAAAATGAAATATTATAAAGCTGAAGAATTTGTTTAAACGCGGTTATCTCAGGAACTACTGGTCCGAATTGAAAAAATCTTTTTCTGTTGGGTAGCCCATTTATCGAGGAAGGCTATAGGCTATATAACATCACGCTACGACCAATACGAGCGGAGCAGAAATGAAAAATGTTGCAAAAACGGGAAAAATGGACGCATACGAAGTTGCGCAGGACCGCTAGTTTCCCATATTAAGGCATGATGTCTGAAGCTGATATACATTTTATATCTATCTATGCTACGTTTACACGCAGGGACGCCAACATTGACAAGTCTAGGGACACATATTGATGAACGCACAACAATTGATATTTCTTTACTAACTGTGTCACCATTAGAGTTCGATATAATCATTGTAAGAGAGTTCGATGTACTGACCTGCAACTGCCTGAGCACCTGGCGCAGCTCCTCGCCGGTGGCGGAGGCCTGCGAGGAGTTCTCGTCGCACACGAAGCAGCTCACCAGCGCCGCGCTCTGCTCCGAGCTCAGCGCGTTGAACACGCCGTTGAATATCAGCTCCGTCAGCAGCAGCTCGTCGGCACTGACCAATACACAACATGGATACATTGCTTAAAAGACTTTTTACTGCCTCTATGGCGCGGTGGGAGTGTCTGACTGTTACGCAAGAGGTTGTGGGTTCGATTCCCACACGTGACACTACTTTGTGTGATCCACAAATTGTTGTTCCGAGCCTGGGTGTACTTTGCGTCCGTGACTTGTATGTTTGTAAAAGTCCCCCGCGACGCAGGGCTTATACCCTAATGCCTGAGTCGTCTTTAAAAAAAAAAAAAAGTTGACCCCGAGCACTAATTTGTAAAAAAATGTATTATAATTGATCAATAAAATTATTAATATTATTAAAATAAAAAAATAAAAAACATTCAATGTTATGAATTAAATAGTACTGAAAAAACATGACTGATTTATAAAACAAAAAACTTTTTTAAAGGCGGCTTTTACAGTTTAAGAATCATCCCTGTGTTATAGGGCACTTAACCGATTTCAGTCACGGCAATCTAATCAGAGACTAGCCATCACTACGGAAGAGATATTACACGAGAGTGTGCAAACACAAATGCACTTTCAACTACCTCACTCTAACAATTTGAAATAAACAAGTTCCGGCGGCCCGTGGGTGAAGGCGGCGAGTAGGTACACGCCGGGTTTTTTTTAATATTGGTAGGTCTCGCTCTACCCGTTGGGCATATTACTGCGTTAGACTTTTTAACGTCAAAACAGTACAATTTAATCACAATGATATGGTATATTCACGTTATGTCACGATGATGAATAACACTAGGTAACTATGCCGACCATTGATCATTACCAATATTTTCATTAGGAACCGGAAACATATAATAATAATAATATCTTGGGACAACTCACACAACGTCATCTGATCCCAAACTAAGAAGAGCTTGTACTATGGCAACCAGACAACTGATAAACAAACTTATATATTTCTAAATACATACATATTATAGATAAATTACACACAGAATAAACCATCGTGCTCATCACACAAAGTTTTATAATAGGTGGGGATCGAACCCAGGACCTCTGGCTTAGCAGTCAGGGTCACTAACCACTAGACCAACAGGCCAGTCATATGGATGGATTAGAAAAATCAGCAGAATATCTAATGACCTAATTTTATTAGTAACTGGCGACCCGCGTCTTCGCGGTTTCGTACGGGCTTTTCTCTACTATATATACACACAGTTTTCGTAAGGTCAGTGTAGTAATTTTTGAGTTTATTCGTTACATACAAAAATACAAATTTTTCCTCTTTATAATATTTGTAAAGATCTTACTTAAGTGAAAAGACAGTAAGACTAACTGACCTGCTCAATTCACAAGCGATGCGACCTTTCAGTTCTATGACGTCAGCAGCGGTACAATACCCGAGCCGCCTCAACACTCGCTTCCTCTTCTTTAGTTCGTCCATCTGCAGTATACTCTTGGCTTTCTTCAGTTCAGCTTTAGCTAGGTTCAGTTCTTCGTGTAACTCTTGTTTCTTTTCGTAAGCGGCGGTAAGGGCGCCGCGGCTTTTGTCTTTGTGAAGTGGGTGTGCATAAAGTCTGTAAAGATGAAATTGCAATGTATATTTTTACTAGCTGGCCCGCGCAACTGCGCGCGTCTGCCTCAATTTTCCCCTTTTTTCCAATATTTTTTATCCAAGAATTCAGACTTACTGTGACGGATTCAAGTGCGCATTTTGTATTACTAGTTTCGTCCCACTGATCAAAATCGGAGAAGGATAACATTATGAGCAACAACCAATAATTCTAAGATATGTGACTTCCATCAATCTGCTATATACCCGTGTATAATATCTCCAAGAGGAGACCTAAGCATATATATATGTTCGTAAGCTTTCGCGATTTGTACACATTATAGAATTTTATAAGCTACGGGTCTTAATCGCGTTAATATTTTACTTTAAGGCTAAATACCTTTGTTTATTGCCCGATGTTTCGACCGTATTGCAACGGCCGTGGTCACGGGTAGACTACGGTAAGACCTAAGCGTGCCTAATGTATTTAAATATACTAAAATGCACGCGAAAACAAAAACAACATACCTCTCTTCTAACTGTTTTATCCTATCCACACATTCCTTGAATACGCTATCATTGATCTTCATGTCTTTTATGGGGTTCAGCAGAGGTGGTCCATCAGAAAATCGTTTCTTCACTTCGCCAATAGTTTTGAGTACTGACTTGCGGTTATCCGCTGGTCTCAGGTCCTTAGGGTAGTAGACTCGAAGAGAACTTATTTGATATATTAATGTATGTAACACTGGTACAACTTCCACGTCTCCTGCCTGTAAGAGAAGTAGTTTGATAGTCCTTCTCTGTTTTAAGTTTGATATTATACTATTATTATTTATATTACTTTTACAATCCTGGAAACTGCGCAAGAATGACTCACTCGGTGTTTTGATGTTGATTAATACACTCCCCCACGCACGCCCCCCCCCCCTGCGCAAATGTGAGTCATTCGGTGCTTTGGTGTTGATCAAATACCCCCCAGAAAAAGTAGTTAAGAAAGTAATCATGCAATCATTGTAAAGTATTTATGATGTAATCAGATTACTAACTACATTTTGTAGTTGCTATCATGTTTACAATTACAAAATGTAGTTAATAATCGAATGTGTCTCTGAAACTCATCATCAGATCTATACGAAACTTTTATGGGACCATTTCGGAATAAACCATTTCGAACAAAAAAAGCATTTCAAAATACGTCTATTTATGACGCAGTTATGCCCGAATATACATTAAAAGAATACAAACATCCGAATTCAAAAAGGAGGAGGTCTGAAGACCTCCTCCTTTTTGAAGTCGGTTAAAAATCAAAATTATGTATTTTTTATTTTTGTTTACCCTTGTTTGTCAACTGAATTAAAAATCATCCTGAATATAAGAATCACAATATAAAAAGCATACAGTACGACGACCCCTTTGAAGTTGTGATAAATACCGACACGAGCGTCTGGAAGCTAGGGTTGTCGCAAATAAACATAGATATCAATTTAGATAACCTCTAAAAATACGGCAGCCCTGGATACTGAGACCACATTGTGTACGTGTAGCTTAGTCTGCCCACCCCCGCCGTCGCGCTCATCACCATCAGCCTATCGCAGTCCAAAGCTGGACATAGGCCTCTCCAATTGCACGCCACTTTGTTCTATCTTCGGCTTCTCGCATCCAGCTCCTGCCAGCCGTTTTGCGTACATCATCACTCCACCTGGCCTGGCCTCCGTCGCGCTCGTTAACTCCATAATGACCCCGTCTAGACGGCTTCGTGGAACACCTATGAGTAATTCGAGTGTGGTACAAGTTAAACATAAGACTGACCTCTCCAGGCGGACAGGGCACGTTGGTCTCCGGCCCCTCACCCTGACCCTTCTTCACATGCAGCAATATATCTACTATGATCGTCGTCTCGGCAGTCAGCGGGTTTTCCTCCTGAGGCCTCCGGCCCTTGCCAGTTTTGTGTCTGAAGTTCACTATTATACCCCAATCGTATTCGTACTTCTCTGTTTTAACCTACAATGGACACGATTAAATATGTATAAGCACATTAAAATAGAGTTTTGTTTCGTTCTACATTATTAATTCAGTATGTAAATAAAACACTAGCATTTCACCTAACCAATTTTTTACGTGATAAAGTCTTATAAATCGATGATCGGCTGCAGTCACAAAAAAGTGTTACGTTATGTACTCGTTGCTAAGCAACGCGAAATGGCGATTTCAGCTACTGATAGGTTGTAGTATTGTGGACATCGGCCGCATGCGCCCAGGTCCAAGCTGTCACAGGCATGGTTGTTTATTACAATGTAAATATTTTGGCAATTGCAGCGACATGCGATACAATTGGAAATAAAATTAAAAAACATGCATGGTTGTTTAATCAATGTCATCAATGTTTTCTTATGACGTTATCACGTAATATTATCGTCCGTAAACAGACTTCACAGACAACCATTTTTTTGTCTTTGTATTGTTATATCATTCTATTTACAAAAATATAATAGAAGTAGACAAAACATTCGCTAATTAAAATACTATTATTTACTGCAAATCATAATTATCTACATATATAAAAATCAATGTTTGTCTGTATGTCCTCTATGCGTTCCGATTGATCAGATTTTGATGAAACTTTAGCAGAATGTTCTGGGAAGGCCGGCGAGTGTAAAGCTAGTTCAGCTAGTTTTAAATAAAATATATTAGCTGTATTACTAATAAATAAAAAAACACGATTCAGCTGGCTCATACCGCCTGCAACCCGTATTAATGTCCAATGCCATGTCTTAAAGCAGGCATAATTGCTTTATGTAATGTGCTTCCGTATTTGTTCCTGTCACATATTTTAACCAGGCCGTTAGGAGTTAGCAAGTCGTTATTTCAATAAAATTTGTAAAACAAGCGATTTGGACCCGTTAGTTACAAGCGTTGCAGTAGCGAGGCGGAGTTTAAGCCTGGATTTTTTTTAGTAAAATATGTGAACAGCATGTATTATTTAAGTTTTTTTTTTTTTAACGTATAAATGTAACGTACACAATCATAGCTTCCATATACAATTGTTTATAAGTGAAGACCTGTAATTGGCTTTTTGTTTGTATTCTGTCATTTTCTTCCACAAATGTTGTAGCTGTTGGTTTTCCGAAGTGAAATAAATAAATAAACATAGTATTAAAAAAACCATAGAACATACCTTGACTAACCGTCCAGGTTGCAAGAAAGGCTTTAAGTACTCAGGTCTGGTGATGAAAGACCGGAACTGAGCTCCCAACAGATCTAGTTGCGACCTGATGCTGGAGTACGACGCTATGGAGTGCTCCTGCTCGATGCTCAACGAGTCGTACTCTTTTTGCTTTGCTTTTACCGCTGTTTATAGATTACAAATAATATTTTTAGCCTCTCAGCCAAATCTTCAAACCAAAGGACGTTATCATATTGTTTATAAGGACCTTGGGCATACCCAGGGGTATACGATAATAATAATAACTAAGATTTTTATTTCCAAACTAATTTGCACTTAAATTACATATAAATGATAACAGACACATTAGTGGTTTATCTTATTTTTATTAAGTTATCACTTATTGTAGAAATAGTGTAAAAAGGCGGACTTAATGCTAAAAGCATTATCTACCAGTCTATCTTTGGGTGATGTAAAGATAAGAATATGTAGGTGCAGATTGTAGAAAGCTAGATAAATAATAATAATAATAAAAATAGTCGAGAAATTAAAAAACACCCAGGCAAGTGCATGTCGGGCCGTGGCCGTGGCCGTAGTCCCTCACCCCATCCGAATAATGCGGCTTAAGAAGTGGGTTTCTGTTTCATATTTACAACATTAAACCTAGTTAATAATAATGTTCAATGGAATATGTACAAAAAAAATGTTATTTCTCATTTGATCAGCTGTTACTCGTGAAAATTGTAAAGCCTACTTAGCTATGATAGTTGTCCTTTTAATTTCACTATATATAATACTACCGTGATTTTTCACATACCCAACATCAACCATTTAGCTGGCAGGGAGGGGGGCACTTGACTCTAACAAAAATTTGCACTTTAAAGCTTAATATTTCACAAACGAATCCCTAAATAAAGTTAAAAATGGTCTTCACAACCCCTAAACGTTTTTAAAATATCTACCGAATGTTACCACACAATGGGGTAGGTGGGAAAAAAAACCATGTCCCCACTTTACATATAGGGGAGGATTCAGTTCAGAACGGTAAGAAGACACAGGGCTATACTTACGAAAGTTGACAATAAATGTAATGCAGTTGTTTAGAAGTCGATCGTACTTATTAAGAAGGTTTGCATTCAGCGGGTCAATTCACGTATTTAAAGCAGTGCAGTTGCAGTTAAGTTTTGATTAAAACAGCCATTTTCGTATTCTTGTAACTTTGGATGGATCTTAAAAACGCTTGCGCACCGTACTAGAATGTCGTTATTGCGTTCGTATTTGGGATCGATCCCAAAGTTACAAGAATACGAAAACGGCTGTTTTAATCGAAACTTAACTGCAACTGCACTGCTTTAAATACGTGAATTGACCCCCAGATCAAGATAGCATACATCACCATAGTCAATCAGGGGAATTAACGTCTGGACGAGAACCAGATAAAAGTTTAGTGTAAGTTGAGACTGGTCTTATTCTATGTTATCTAGATTTCAGATTTGGACCCCATTCGGGTGTTACTTTCACCCGAATGGGGTCCAAATCTGGGTCCATGTTGGTCTGTTTTTTTGCAGTGTTATTCCGACTTGCACCTGCCACGGAGACTATGTCGTCTGCTCATTCTTCGTACCCAGGGGTATATGCGGGTTGAATTCTCCGGTGTTAGACGTAAAATCCCCCCCCCCCTAAATTAGTAACCGCCCCTCTGAAATATGATCCTGGATACGCTCATTATAAGGACATACACTATCTATAGTAATATTCAGAAACTTACTGTCTATAAGATCCGGTATAGCTGCCTGGTTTTGGAACTGGAAGAAACTCCTCTCTAACATATATTCTGGGTTTATTTCTTCCACTCTTAACAAATTCAATACCTGAAATATATTGTTTATGTTAGTAATAGTTCATTTGTCACCATAGGTGGATCCAGAGGGGGGGAGAGCACGGGACCTCACCTCAGACGCCGGTGCATGCTACATCCAGCACTACCATTATTTGCCTCTCGTGAACCAATGAAATCCTGGGTCCGCCCATGTTTGTCACATTTCTACAGCGGACATCTGATGGGTTATAGATTGTCAAGTTAAGTCAGTCTCTTTTACAATACCCTTTGTAGAAATTTGTATGGAATATAACACTATGACGTCATAAGTTCCTATTTTTATGCTTATAAACTCAATTAAATGTTAAATTGTAAATATACATTTATTTTCACATCATTTTAAGGCCACTTTTGCTCATTAATAGATCCAATACAATTTACTATTATACTCGTCATCTATTTACCAACAATTAGATATCTATACTATTATTATAAAGCTGAACAGTTTGTTTGTTTGAACGCGATAATCTCAGGAACTACTAGTCCGAATTGAAAAAATATTTTACTGTTAAATAGCCCATTTATCAGGGAAGATTTATGTCTTTAACAACTTTACGCTACGACCAATAGGGGGTAAAGCATCAACGATTGTAAGTGTCATAGTTCACTGTCTATTAGTACGTTTAAAAAACTAACAAAAATGTATAAAAAAGTATAATTTACCATATTATAAGTGAGATGGAAAGCAGAGTTGATAGGATCTGCTTTTCCTTGCACCATGCCTTTGACAACTGCTGGAGTGACTTTCTCATCGATCATGAGAATCACAATACCTTTGTCGTCGAGACCTCGACGTCCCGCGCGCCCAGACATTTGAATGTACTCGCCTGATGATATCTATGGAGTGGAATAACTCTCGATTTCATACAAGACTAGTTTATGCATGTGGTTTTTGCGTCAACCATGCCTCTGTGGCGCGGTGGGAGTGTGTCCGACTGCTACGCAAGAGGTCGTGGGTTCGATTCCCACACGGGACACCACTTTGTGTGATCCACAAATTGTTGTTTCGGGTCTGGGTGTAATTTGTGTCCGTGACTTGTATGTTTGTAAAGTCCCCCGTGACACAGGGCTTGTACCCTACTGCGGGAGTTGTCTTTAAAAAAAAAAAAACCCTTAGTAGTGCATTGATTCTGGCATTAATCATGGATATCTTGACCATAGATAGATCATGGATAGCTCTGATTAAATTCAAATGTGTCTTTTCTTTGTTGAAATAGACTAAATATAAATTTACTTACAAATCGAAAGTCTTTTCCATCAAATTTCTGACAGCTTGTGAAGACAACAGTTCTGGCAGGCATGTTGAGACCCATGGCAAATGTTTCAGTTGCAAACAGCGCCTAAATTGATTATAAAACCATTAACATTTTAATACATAACGAATAATCAAGTTTCTTAATGTGCATAAATAAAACAGGAAATAAAGACTTTTCACTTGGGGTTGGATTTTTATTATGATCTTTCTTTTTTTTAATTGTAAACAAAATCCAAAAGTCGTGATCGATCGTATACCGCATGATCGATTATACGTAAAGTCGTAATCAATCATGTACCGCGATTACGATTTTTCGGATTTTGTTTAGAATTGATCGATATATAGAAGTTACTCGAGGTCAAAGTTTACAAAATACGGTTTTCGGCAAATATCTTTGTTAATTGTCACTGTTATCGAAAAATATTGGTTATGGGATTTATAGCTCAGAAAATTGCCTACAATAACATAGCATTCGTTTTTTTGTATGATTTTTTTGTCTTCAGTCTCCAAACTATGACAGACATTGTATTAATTACCTTGATAAGTCCCAGTCCAAACAATATCTCAATGGTTTCCTTCAATATAGGCAGCAGTCCACCGTGATGTATGCCGATGCCGCGCCTCAGCAACGGTATCACATTCTCGACCTGCGGCAACTTGCGATCTTCCTCGGACAACACATCCATTGCGTTATTGAATACTTCGTCTACCAACTTCTTTTCTTCAACTAAAAATAATACAATACAGCCTCGTAAATAATTGCAGGGCATTCTATGAATTAGGTCACTTTTTCTTACAAAATTTGATTTTTATAAATACATATTAATAATTATATTTCTACTAGAGCATTTACTAGTAACAGAACGCAAAACATTCGCTGTTTTAATTTTACTCGAACCTCACTTAGAACATGACGCTCGATGTATCGCAACGAGCGTTTTGGTGTAACATTTTATTGAACAAAGCTACGAGCGCGGGTGACGGGAGTATATGCCAGACAGAAAGAAATGTTACAGGTAAATGTTAACTCGACTTACAGCATTTACCTGTAATTACGTCGAACACAGCGTCGAGCATTCGCAAGAAAATCTAGTAAATAGTTTCTCTCTAGTAAATAGTTTATACTCACCTTTAGAGTCAGAGAGATTAACTATTTTGTTTTTTTTATTTGTTCTTTTCACGTACATAGTATAAAAAAATGAAATAGGGAAAACGCAAAAGAACAGCTGAAATTACGCAAATTACAAAATTCGTATCAACGGATTTATATTCAATTTTAAGTGATACGTAAATTACCTGGTCAGATTGTAATAAAAAAAATATGTACTCACTAGTATTAAAATCCAATTTCGCCATCTGCATAGCATACGATTCGCAATCCTTTTTACTGAAGCTGAATATGATGACGGGCGCGAAATTCCTCTCCATAATCATCTTGACGATGTTGAATATGTTAGTTTGGTTGGCACCGCGCGGCCCGCCGCGACGACCGCGCTGGTCGCCTTTAGCTGCGTCACCCGCGTTACTTAGTACTGCCATAGCAGTGTTGAAATTGTCTTCTTTGAACATACTCTGATGACAAACAAGTTGTACATACTTAGTACTATTTCTTAGTCTACATTTTTTTTTTTGTCTATAAAAGACGACTCCCACAGTAGAGTACAAGCCCTGTGTCGCGGGGGACTTTAAACATACATGTCACGGACACAAAGTACACCCAGACTCGGAACAACAATTTGTGGATCACACAAAGTGGTGTCCCATGTGGGAATCGAACCCACGACCTCTTGCATAGCAGTCGGACAAACTCCCACCGCACCACATTCATAGGGAATAACACGATTAACACGTGACAAAATCAATGGCGGATCCGGGGGGAAAAAAGGCCCATTTTATTGTAATCAGTAGATTACAATAAAATGGGCCTTTTTTCTAGTCTTTTTTTGTCTAGTAAGACAAATAAAAAAAAATTGTTCCACTTGGGCACAAAGAGAGGCCCTCCTCTGCACCCTCCAAAGTAGACGAGTAAAAAAAATCGGGCAAGTGCATGTCGGGCCACGCACAATGTAGGGTTTCGTAGTCGTCGTCGTCCCCCATCCAAATAATGTGGCTTAAGAAGTGGGTTTTCTGTTGTTTTTGTTTGCTACAACGTTATATCTACTTAATAATAATCTTCAATGGAATTTGTACGAAAATTTTGTTACTTCTCATTTGATCAGCTGTTACTCGTAAACTTGTAAAGCCTACTTAGCTGTGATAGTTTTCCTTTTAATTTCACTATATATACTACTACCGTAATTTTTTTCACATACCCAACATCAACCATTTAGCTTGCAGGAGGGGGGGGCATTTGCACTTTAAACCTTAATATTTTACAAGCGGATTCCTAAATCTAAAAATCGTCTTTACAACCCCTAAACGTTTTTAAAAGACCTACCTAATAATACCCCACACCATGGGGTAGGTAAAAAATTAAAATCACAAGCCCACTTTACTTATAGAGTAAAATTATTTTTTTTTTCATGATTTTATTCTTTCACTTTGTCGGCGTAAGTAATATGTGTATCCATGCAAAATGACAGCCTCCTAGCACTAACAGTACCTGGGCAAAGGTGCGGATGGACAGACGGTTTTAATCCTACTTTCCTTTTGCCAGCAATCATTCCTATGTAACAATGTTTAACCACATAGCCAATGTAAAAACTGACCGAAACAAATTACGATCTCATGCCCAGTCAAAGAAAATGGCGATAGTTTTTATTTCTCGTTGTGTGTAATATAAAATTAAGTTTACCTTTAAATTAAAATAAAACACATAAAATAATAATAAACTAACCTTCTCATCAACTACAAGATGTATGCCGTCCCCACCAGCAGGGAATATATAATGCTGTAGTGGAGTAGGTCTGTATTCTGTATAGACAACATGGCAGGGTTGCGAGTGAAGCCTGCACACCCATTCGGCGAACTGACGCGCGTTCGGGATGGTGGCCGATAGAAACACGTAGTGAACATTGTCGGGTAGAAGGATTAATGTTTCTGTTGAAGTAACATATACAAATATATTCGCAAGCGTTAAATGTATTAAATTTTTTTTTTTTTTTTTTTTTTTTAAATGCATAATAATACAATTATTTACACAATATCTGTACCACGAAGACCTCACAGGGTCTATCTGGGTAACAGGAGCCGTGCAATATACAATTTATTTTTACATTTTCTATATCTATCTTTCTATATCTATATTTATTATATAAAACAAAGTCGGGTTTGTTCCAACACTTATAACTCAACAATGGGTAGGGCGATTTTCATGATCTTTGATTTGTTGGATTTGTCTCCGTCCCAAATGGCAGAATAACTATTCAAAAATTGTAAAAATTAACGCAAAAAATGCGTTGCGGCACGGAGTTAGCCGGGACCGCTAGTTATTTATATAAGGTAGGTAGTACTTTTTTAAGTTAAATTTAAAAGATTTTTGAACAGTTTTGTACAATGTTTGCAATTTGTACGGAAGCTTATTCAAAAGGCTAGGAATTATAAAGTCATCAATTCTTTCACCGTACAAATTGTGAGTCTTAGGTAATTTAAACTTATTTTTAACTTCTAATGTTCTTAAGTAATTCGGTCTTATCTTTTCAATTAATAATTTGGGTTTAAAATTTTCTGTTAGTGTATTAAATTCAAATTTTTCATATATATTCATTACATTACAATATCTAAAAAGTTCAATTTCATTATCTTTACACTTTCTTTTTATATGTTTGGGAACTATAATTTTCAATAATCTTAATTGTAAGTGATAGATCTCATTCCAGTATGTAATATACGTTCTACCGTAGCTGCCTAGTCCATAACTGACAACAGAGTCCGCTAGCGCC
Source organism: Herminia tarsipennalis (assembly GCA_945859575.2). Lineage (NCBI taxonomy): Eukaryota > Metazoa > Arthropoda > Insecta > Lepidoptera > Erebidae > Herminia > Herminia tarsipennalis. The sequence continues at coordinate 10,748,226 of OX243836.2, read as the reverse complement.
ATGTATAACATCCTGAGTATTTTGTATGGAAGCTGATTTCTTAATATGCTAAATTTGCCAATAAGGGACCTCAATTTATTGCATATATGATCTTTATGTGGACCCCAGCAAAGTCGGCTGTCAATGATGAGACCAATATACATGTGCTTGTCAACAACTTCTAGTGTTAAACATTTACAACTACTAGCAGCCTTATGCAAGCAGTCATGCTCGTGGGCCACGATTACGGGTTCGGTCGCCACTTTATTGTGTGATGAGCGTATGTGAATGATTTTTGTTTTTTGTGCGTTTATTACTAGACCCACATCGTGTGCCCAATTACACAGCTGGTTGAAGTCGGACTGCAGAGATTGTTGTGCAATGTCGATATCTTTGTGAGCGACTAACAAGCATGTATCGTCCGCGAATTGGTATACCGAGCCTGAATGTATTACATTTGTCATGTCATTTACATATAATAAGTATTCAGTAGGCCCAATTATGGACCCCTGAGCCGTGCCTTTAGAAGTTAAGATTTTTTTGCTATATTGATTTAGGATTTTTACAGTCGTGTATCTGTGTTTGTGATAGTTTTTCAGTAGATCGAGTAGGGGACCCTGTATACCATTTCGCGACAGTCTGTCAAAAAGCACATCATAATTGAGCATATCGAATGCCTTGCTGAAGTCAATAAATAGTGCTAGTACATGCATTTTATCATTCAAATAACTATTTATTTCGTTTGTAAATTTATACAGAAGTTGAACTGTGCTTTTGTTTTTTTGAAAGCCGAATTGATTTTTATTAACAATGTTGTTGTTTTGCAAGTATACATTGATTTGGTTACTTAGATATCTTTCCAAAATTTTATCGATACATGAGAGTATAGTGATGGGACGATAATTATTACAATCATCATGTTTACCTTTTTTATAGATTGGTCTTATCACTCCTATTTTCAAAAGATCAGGGTATATGCCAGTCTTTAAGCAACTATTTATTAAGTGTGTAATGATCGGTATTAAATGGTCCGAGGCATACAAAATGTCTTTGGCTCGGATTCCATCATACCCTGGGCTTTTTTTACGGTGTATATGTTCGATAATATATTTCACCTGTTCCTCACATGCTGATTTAACTCTAATCGATCTATCCGGAATCAGTTGGTATGAAGTTTGGTCTAAAATGTTATTATTACAAAAGTTACTAATAATTTTAGTATTTTTATCAAATTCTGTAGCAAATCTATTTGCTAAGGTAATAGGATTTGTTTTAAAATGTTTTAGTAAAAAATCGTCCACGCATTGCATTATTTTGCCTGTTAAATTATTTATTATAGACCACAGTTTTCTAGTATTACCAAAATTTTCAGACACCTCGGACATAATTTTTTTATTTTTTATATATTGTGTATATTTATTTGTTTTATTTCTATATCTGTTATATAATAATCTCTTTTCCGGATTTGGTTTATCTCTATACCATATATCATACAATTCATCACGTTTTTTACACATTTTTTTCAACTTTTCATTAACCCAGCTACAGGATTTCCTATTATTTGTATTAATTGTAGGTACAAGTTATTTTACTTTTATTGTATACAGGGTGTAACAGAAAGGTGTGGTCATATTTAAGGGTTGGTGTGTGCCCATGATACAGAGTGCACAAACCTAATTTATTCAAAATCGGAGTACCCTAAAAAAATATTTATTATTTTTTCATTAATTTATTTATGACTGAAAAAGTTATTAATTAAAAAAAGTATGACTTAAAAAGTTCTATGCCATAATAATCCAGTCGAATTTAGTACCAGGGGAGGTATAATTCTTATGCCATACGCCTTTCACTACTGAATTTTGACAAAAAGAATATGCTATAACTATGTAATAATAATGCAACCAGCTATGGCACCGTGGTAGGTGCAATACTGATAACATACCCTATCCACTGCTTAAATTTGACCACACCTTTCTGTTACACCCTGTATATCAGCAAATTTCGTATAAATGTCATTTACAATTTCATTTGGGTCGGTATACTGTAATAATGCTTTCCAATCAACACTACTAAGTTCACTGCGTACCATCTGTTCGTTAATAATCGCGATTTCGTTATTCTGAGAATATACTCGTAGGTTACTCCCACCAGGCGCACTTGTGATCGCGCAGCCGGTAATGCAGTGGTCGGCCGGTGCGCTGTGAACTACCGCCGTCGTAAAAATATTAGAACTTACGTTTCTGATAAGCATATGATCGATGCATGATTCGGTTATGCGGTTTCGATATTTTTCGCTGCGAGTGTATGAGTTTATTCCGCTTATAAAACCAAGGGTGCACAATGAATCCAAATAACGTTTGGTATCAGTGTTAATCATTTTGATGTTAATGTTCATATCGCCCATAACTAAATAATTCTGTTTGACAGTGTAAGATGATAATAATGTGTGCAGTTCCAAAACAAAACGAGATTTATTAGTGTCAGGGGGTCTATAGATAACACTGACTCCCATTGTGAAATTAGTACCGGATTTTATCTCTCCAGTGATGTATTCGAATTCTTTTACGCAATAATTGTTATGTCTGTCAAATGTTATGGAATTGTGCACATATAACAGCACTCCACCTCCTTTTCTGTGAGTTCTTAATTCCGAATACATTATATAGCCAGGTAATACATTTGCATTATGTCATTTTTTATATTAGCTTCGGTTATCGATATTAAATGAACTGTGTATTTGCTATTCAGGACAGTATATTCTAACTGCGCAACGTTTTTTTTTATTGATTTTATGTTTACATGTAATATAAACAAACCATTTTCGGCATCTGGTATTTTATAGGTAAAATCATCCCATGTTTGACAATTTAACTCATTTATATTATGATAAGTTGTGTCCATTACGTTATATCAAAGTGTTTGTAAATGCTTAATTATAACATTTAGAATAAAAGAAGGGGAAAAATAAAATCAGATTAGGTACTTACATTTTATGCGATGATTTTACCTTTTCAATGTCTAGTAGGGAACGTATTGTTTGTATATTTTTTTCATTTTCGTTTTTGCGGATAAGAATATTGCCGTGTTTGCACCATATATAGTCGAATTTGCCTTTGAGTTCTTCTTTAGTTCTCCATAACAAGAAGGCGGTAGCTGGTGTCAGACTCTCGCGAAGATATACTTTGTCCGATCCGTTTTGTCCTACGCTAGCGACAGATAGTATTTTTGATTTCGCAGCTTCCAGCCAGATATCCCGGTTTCCTTCTCGCAGAATCACTGTTATAGCAGACGGTAATTTTTGTTTCGGCACATTTTTGCGGGTATTCTTTTTTCTGTATACTTTGACTATATCTTCTGGATTTTGCGAAATACTCATGGCGATCTTCTTTGCGATTTCGACCGTGTTCTCTCCCTCTGTCTCTTTGATTCCACATATTTCTAGTTGGTTTGAAATTCTGGTCTGCTCAAGTTGGTTAGTTTTATTTTCGAGAATCTCATGTCTGATGTTCATATTTTTGAGATGATTTTGGAGGTCAGTACACTTATTTTCCACGTCTTTCATAGCGGTTTCATAGGTTTTAATCTTCAACTCGTATTCATCAATTTTATCCGAGTAGAATTTCAATGAGCGTTGTAGTTCCTCTCTGATAATTTCTCTCACCTCGACACGTAGCTCCCGTATCATTTGTTGTGTCATAGTACTGCTGTTACTGGGTGTTTGGGCATGTTCGGTGTCCGAATTTTCTTCGCACTCATTTTCAGGCATGATGCACGATACTCGTTTCGGTTTGCTACCACCGGCACAGGTTTTGCACTTCCAATCTACGGAGTCAGTTGAGTTAAACACAAGCAACTGATCCGGGGTTATTAATGCACAAGCAGCATGGAGCCACTTACTACACTTTCCACATTGTAGCCCGGGGGACTTTTTACTAATTAATTTTACACATTTAACACACTTCACCATTTTAATAGAGTTATACTAATTTTGGGGGTAGGTATAGATAACTCGCAATCTAAGTGAGCGTGTCTACGCTCGTGCGCTGATTGAGCAGAAAAGGAGAGCACTATGTAATCGATTGGACGCTTTATTATCTGAGTACGCCAGGAGGGAAATGATTAGATAATTCATTTCTTTAGGCTCTACTGACCACGCGGATTGACGGATTTCATGATGTGAGGTGTCATTAAATTCGTCTCAATTTTGGGAGTATTATAGGGTATATAATTTTACAGTTTGTTAATTTTTAGGAGTAACATTTTTAGGATTCGTATGTTTCTATTTTTTTAAAGATAATTTATCTTGTTAGGATATTATAATAATAATATCTTGGGACAACTCACACAACGTAATCTGATCCCAAACTAAGTTTGTTCTATGGCAACCAGACAACTGATACATCATACATACATATCAACCCATAAGATGGCCCACTGCTGGGCACGGGTCTCCCCAGTAGAACCTACTAGTATGTAGATCCTGGGGGTAATTGCCATAATCGCCACGCTTGGCGAGCGGGTTGGCGATCGCAGTAAGGCTTTAAGTACGCAGAGGACGCTGCTGCCCGTCCTCCGGGGTAAAATCCCTTAGTCGCCTTGACGACACCCACGGGTAGAGATGGGGTGGTACTATTCTTAAGCCGGCACCACACGGCACGACAACTGATACACATACTTATATATTTCTAAATACATACATATTATAGATAAATAACACCCAGACACAGAATAAACCATCATGCTCATCACACTAAGTTTTATCGAACCCACAATCTTCGTCTTAACAGTCAGGGTCACTAACAACTAGATCAACAGGCCAGTCAAGTCAGGATATTGAAGCAGCGAGTATAAAACGCGTTAAACATCTTTTTGTGGCCCGGCAGCTAAACGCTTGAAAATGAGGTCTAAATAATAATTAGTTGTACCAACCTTCCCAAACTACACCTCTCTCCTTGTCTCTCATATAGTGGATTTCGTCAAATACAACCCAACCAACTTCGCGCATGATTTCAGATCCTCTATACAACATGTTTCTCAGAATCTAAAACAGAAATTATGACTATAAAAACAAAATAAACATTGACAGACTGTAGCCTTTTAGGACACCACATCAGCATTTTGATGAAAGTCTAGTGTAGGCCTAAGGGAGCAAAGTCACAAGTGTTTATCTTATTTTTACTCACATAATCAAAAAATGAATGACATTGTTAATGTTGACCTATTAATTTATAAAGAATTCAACAAAATGCAAACAGAACTGGAGGCCTATTCCAATTCAAGGACAAACGAAATTAGAATGAAAACCTAATATATTAGATACTAGCTTTCGCCCGCGGCTCCGTGGGTATCTGTTATCGCGATGAAAACTATCCATGTCCATCCGCGGGACTCACTATCTACATACCAAATTTTATCTAAATGGGTTCAGCGGTTTAAGTGTGAAAAGGTAACAGACAGAGTTACTTTCGGATTTATAATATTAGTATGGATAATAGTCTCCATCTTGAAAGCATTGGACAAAATAAAGCAACAAGTTGGTCAGGACCACATGGCAAATATACCTAGTCTGGCCATAAATACTGTTACAATTAAAAATAAGAAAGATATTACATTTGAATTTGGAATCTGTCATTTTTATACGATTGTTCATTGTATTTTCTAATTTTGGCGCCAATACATTGTACAATATTTTGCTATATTAAAATGGAGTGGGGTGATAAAGAAAACCGAATCGCTGTGATTGCATTACACAAAGTTGGTATGGAGCCGAATGTAATTTTTTAAAACTCTCCATACGCTTGGTATTAGTCAAATGTTTGTGTACCGGGCTATTAATAGGTACAATGAGACCTTCTCTGTTTGTGACAGAAAAAGATCTGGCCGTCCACGTAGTGTTCGTACGAAAATGGTGGTCAAAGCAGTAAGGGAAAGAATTCGAAGAAATCCTGTCCGAAAGCAAAAGATTTTATCTCGGGAGATGAAGATAGCACCCAGAACCATGTCACGCATTTTAAAAGATGACTTAGGACTTGCAGCCTATAAGAGACGCACTGGTCATTTTTTAACTGATAATTTAAAAAAGAATAGGGTGGTAAAATCGAAGAAACTACTGAAGCGGTACGCAAAGGGAGGTCACAGAAAAATTTTGTTTACGGATGAGAAAATCTTTACAGTTGAGCAACATTTTAACAAACAAAATGACCGTATTTATGCTCAAAGCTCTAGGGAAGCTTCCCAATTAGTCGACAGAGTGCAACGTGGGCATTATCCGACTTCAGTGATGGTTTGGTGGGGTGTTAGCTATGAAGGAGTGACTGAGCCATATTTTTGTGAAAAAGGTATCAAAACATCGGCACAAGTGTATCAAGATACCATTCTTGAGAAGGTAGTTAAACCCCTTAACAACACCATGTTCAATAACCAAGTATGGTCCTTCCAACAAGACTCAGCGCCGGGTCATAAAGCTCGGTCCACGCAGTCTTGGTTGGAAGTGAACGTTTCGGACTTCATCAGAGCTGAAGACTGGCCGTCGTCTAGTCCCGATCTTAATCCGCTGGATTATGATTTATGGTCAGTTTTAGAGAGTATGGCTTGCTCTAAACGCCATGATAATTTGGAGTCCCTAAAACAATCCATACGCTTGGCAGTGAAGAATTTTCCCATGGAAAGAGTGCGTGCTTCTATTGATAACTGGCCTCAATGTTTAAAGGACTGTGTTGCAGCCAATGGAGACCACTTCGAATAAGCTTTTTATATTTTGAATTGTTTTTTATTTATGTATTAAACTAACACACTGTAAAAGTAATAAATATTATTTGCAATAAAAAAAAATGTTTTTTCTTAGTAACAATATTTATGGCTAGACTAGGTAAGAGAGGAAGGCTGCCGGAGAGATGGGCGGATGAAATAAAGTTAACAGCAGGTGAAAAGTGGGTAACGTTAGCCAATAATAGATCAACCTGGAGATCAGTGGAGGATGCCTACACTCACTGAGAGGTCCTTAATAATAATTTAAAATAATAATATTAATGTATAATTCCTTTATTAAATTTAAAACAATGATTCACAAAGTTTCGTTTTAGGATCTTTCCCGAAACAACATTTTGTGAAGTGTGAGTTGTTTAGTAGCAGACCTCACTGCTACGTGGTTCACTTTTTAAAAAGATTACCCATTTTGTTTATAAGTTACCTATACCTTTTCTCAAGCTTGAAGCTACTTTAAATAAATATATAATGTACATGTAAAATGTTACCTCAGTAGTCATAATAAGACAAGAAGCAGACGGATTGATAGTGACATCACCGGTGATGAGGCCCACATCATGGAACTCCTCAGAGAACTCTCTATACTTCTGATTGGACAAAGCCTTTATAGGTGTAGTGTATATCACTCTCTGTTTGTTCTTCAGTGATAGCGCAATAGCATACCTGTTGAAACACACATTTGAATAAAAAAAATGTATAAAACTAAAACCTGTTTAAAAAAACATAGTGTAGGGCACTATTCTTTTTGGTAAAGTATGAAACAAGAAATTATACTCTGAATATTACAAATGAGAATGTCTCTTAGAGCTCCATAGAAAACTATCAATGTAAAAATTAAACTACTATCTATGGTTCTCAGAATAAGGTCTTTCTAACATTACATTCACTTTTATAATTTTGAATTTAGGTATTAGGCAGATATTCAACCGAATATGAAGATAACAAAAATACAAAATACAAATATTCAGACGCTTCTCTAAAAATTATGTTCATACTTACTCAGCAACCACAGTTTTACCGGCAGAAGTATGGGCAGACACCAAGACAGACTGTAAGTTATCAATGCAGAGTATAGCCTCCTTCTGAAATGGATCCAATATGAAACTATACTGCTTAGCAGGTTCTGATGGGAGCGGCATAAGAGGGGCATACTCGTGGTTTGGTGGTATTGCCACTTCATGTGTACATCCTTCATGTGTTTCCAATGTATGTATGACTATCCGAGAATTAAGGAGACTCACACTGAAAAACAAAACACATTGATACTTTAGACTGCCTCTGTGGTGCGGCGGTGGGAGTGTATCCGACTGCTACGCAAGAGGTAGTGGGTTCGATTCCCACACCAACTTTCTATGATGAGCATGATGGTTTATTCTGTGTCTGGGTGTTATTTATCTATAATATGTAAGTATTTAAAAATATATAAGTATGTTTATCAGTTGTCTGGTTTCCATTATACAAGCTCTGCTTAGTTTGGGATCAGATAGCATTGTGAGTTGTCCCAAGATATTATTATTATTATACAGTTATCAATGGTTTACTCAAAAACATTAAGGAACTGTAATAAATTGGTCAGCATGTTTAGTTCTTTTTTTTTCAAAATTAATAATTAGCAATATGATTAGCACATTGTTAACAATCTTGGTAACCCCTCCAGCTAAGGCAAATCGCTTGTGTTAGGAGCAGGGTCACATTGGTATTATAAAGGGTGGGATTCTAATTTGTTATTAATTTTCTTTGAATAAGTACTACAATTTATTAAAATCGGTCAAGAGTTTAGTAGTGAAAATGAAACAGACAGCTACTATAGAATTAGTATAGAAACATATGATTTAACACTTACTTGATGTCGCTTATTATATCAGGATCATCATCATCTTGCTTCAACCTCTTTATAATTTGCGATTCAGTGTTCTCCTCTTCTTCAAGAGTACGTTTTATATTAAGTGATTCTGATGATTCCGGTGTTGGTTCTCTGTAAATTATATTATTTTATTTAGAACAGCTAACATTTAATTTTAATGTTTAAAGGCAGCTAAGTTATTTATTAGAGTATGTTTCCTACTTACACTTTGTCGTCCTCTTCCTTGTTAAGGTTAGGAAATTGAACTGAAGCTTCATTCACAGCCGGTTCATCGAAACAATCAAATAAGTTATTTATATCAGCCATTTCACTTATTTTAAACACATTTACAAAATTCTAACCTCACTACTCAATACAAAATAAACGCAAATATTGATTGACGTGATTGAGCTGTGAGCAGTTGATCCAAAGAGTAGATTATACCACAGATTAATAATAAATAATAAGTACTACAGTACGATCAACGAATGATAAAAACCTAACTTCAATCCGGTCAAGATACGTTGATCGTACTGTACATGCTCAGAATATCTATCCTTGTCCATCTTCTTGATGACGTCAAGTTGTTCTTATTCTGAGTATCTATTTTTTAATTATGTTGCCCATGATAAAGAAAAGGATGAAAAGTTTTTTTGTCCCTATCATCGTAGCCAGTTTTTTTCTGTTTGGCCCACTGTGGCGAACAATGTAACTGTGCCAAACAAGTTAACGCGAGTTAGGTTTTATTCGAATATTTGTGAAATTCACTATTTTTTTATGTACTGAGGTAAAGGACTCGTTAAAAATAGTGTATTTATGTGTAAGGGATAGGGTGGCTGCAGCATCTAAGGCTGTAAGAGCCACAGTGAAAGGAAAAGCAAGGGAATCACATTTCATTCGTAAGTATTACAATCTAGTGCTTATTTTACATTGCGATGAGTTAAAAATATTATATTGCAACAGGATACATCGAGTATTATGCTTTGAAGTGGACCTCTGATTGAATTTAAATGTTATTATTGCAAATAAAATCTTCTTGAATGTTTTTTTTTCTGGCAACATCAAATGTGAAAGCGAGAAAAACATAGGTGGGCAAAAATGCATGTTTTCGATCAACTTCAATCCGGTCAAGTTACGTTGATCGTACTGTAGTCGATTTTAAAAATAACTATTGTTAATATATACAAAGGTTTATTAGATTTAATAAGTGCAGCATAACAGCTACACGTAAAAAAAGCCGCACATCTGTAAGATCAATAGATTATAAATAAGAATGGAATAAAGAATTTACTAAAATTTGGGTCATTAAACCGTCGGTCAGCCTTTGATTTTTTCAGGTAAAAAAATAATTCTTGGTAAAAAAACAATACTATTTTTAGGTTCTTTATAATATTATCTACCTATTACAAAACAAAAAAAAATAATGTTACTAACAAATATTAGAAATATAAGCCGCCAAAGAACAACCATACCAACATCACTGTTGCTAGGAACGCTTATTTTGGTTACATATATCCATTACTAACGTACGGTGTCATTTACTGGGGAAACTCGACTGATGCTAAATCCACTTTTATTCTACAGAAGAAATGCTTGCGAACAGTGTATAATATGCATAGCACTGAATCATTAAGAAATATATTTAAAGAAGGAAGTATACTTACTCTCACCGGTATTTACATATTAGAATTGTGTTTGTTTGTCCGAAATAATATGCAATATTTTGATTTGAAATCTAATACAAGAGGAAATATTCGTCAAAAGTATAAATATAATTTAAATTTACCAAGTATTTCAAACGCAACATACTATAAAAGTACCTACATAACTGCCATTCGTGTGTATAACCACCTACCTGTCGCCATTAAAGAACTAAACGGTAATCTGTATAAAGCTCACTTGAAAAAATGGCTACTAAATAATGTAATTTATAACTTGAATGAGTATTTCGAAACTGTGTAAAATGTATACCTAATTTCAGAGAAACCCATTTGTTTTTCTGTTCTTTTTTTTCTAATATTTTTATGTTTTGTTATTGTTTGTATAAACACTGTCAACTAACCGTGTCTATTGCATACCCGATATGGGTAGACTGTTGTTACTTTAATAATTATAATGACACCTTATGTACACAGTTAAGCAATAAATATATCTTTATCTTTATCTTTATCTTAAACTACCTGCTTTTCAACAAAAGTTCATGCAAAAGTAACATAAGCAATGACGGTAGGGTTGCCTGTGTTGCTGCTAAAACGCGGTCGATGAGTACGCTCGCTCAGTTTTATTATTATATTTGGCCATTAAACCAATATACACATTTAAAATTGTTTTAAGTTACTTGCTATTAGTAAGGACTTCATTTAAAAAAAAGAACTTTAGATTCTATTGACGATTTCATATAAATATGACCAATATAAAATGACGTTCATGGTTTTTTGGAGGTTATGGTCGCACTTATCGACTGTTTTAACAAAAGATATATAATTATATTAGATTATTTATATCTAAAATGAAACTATGATAACCATTCTATAATGTCATATTATTTTCTTTTTCATAAATATCAAACTTTTTCTACAAAACACAATCAAAATATTCTAACCGTCATCGTATTTCGCCCGCGTTTTACGCCGTTTTTTTATTCTGGAAGTTAGATTTATATGGTGTTATTAGCTTTCTATATCTTTCATTCAAATTTTAGGCATAAAACATAGGATGGTTTTCATATAAAGTTTTATAGTGAAATCAACAACCATAAACCGCATGACAACAACCGAAATCCGGTGGCTACACAGACACAGACAGATGCGCCATAAACTGTCAAAACCGGATTTCGGTTGTTACACAGACTAGGGGTGCGCTTATTAGGAATTAGTTTCCAAAGTTTCTTTAATATTTACTAACTGTTCTAAATTTAAACTTTTGTGAACTAATATAAATAGTGATTTATATTGAAGTAATTTTTATAGGCATTTCTTGCCAAAGACTTTACAAATACAATAATTGCATTTTTGAAAGATAGAAAAATTTTAATCCAGACTCAGGAATCGAACCGTAGCCAAACCGGGGCCAGAAGCAAACCACCTATCTGGACTATGTTACTAGATATCAAATTCTTCCATCTCTTAATGCTTACGGGTTAGGCCCCCGTAGCGACATCTAGTCGGTAGTTAAAGAACTATCACGGCTTTTGTTATTGCTTCGTTACAGAGAGCATTTTAACAAATTATGATGACGCAGGCCGATTATTGAAGTAATTTTTATAGGCATTTCTTGCCAAAGACTTTACAAATACAATAATTGCATTTTTGAAAGATAGTGATTTATATTGTTGAATTAAAATTTTGTTAGTATTTTTAATCGATTAAACATCATCATCAAATCGTTTTCGTAAGTAATTTATATGTGAATTTAATCTGTTAAGTGTATACAAAATGTCAGCTGAAAATATGCTTTCGTTTACTACCATTACCTCTAGAGATTATCTGGCTGAATTAAAATTTAGTTTACTCTTTGATTAAAATGCTGCAAATCTATTTTTCTTGAATAACTCTAAAACGCCTGGATGCACAAATTCAAATCTGTATCATTCATATCCTGAAAGGAGACAACATTCGGCGAACACTGTTTATGGGTATGTTCCGATATCCACTGGAGGACTGTAAAGTGTATTATTATTTATTAATGTGTATACTGCGAAGCTGTTCCTCTATAGTTAGTTACACTGGTTACTGTTTAAAACGGAACGCAGTCTAGTTTATCTTCCACGTTTAAGACGTATCCACTATCCACGTTCTTCCAAGAAGAAAAAAATTGAATGTAATTTAATTATATTTAAAAATTGCCTAACCAAGGTAATTAAGAACTGAAATAGTTGTTTATTGTCTAAATCAATGGAATTAATTTAAATTTCTGGTCGCTGTTGATCATGTGATCAAAGTACTGAGAGCACCTTACCATAAAAACGCCAGTACTCACAGTACAAAGATGACGACGTCTTAAATTACCCTAGGATACTGCGGCAGTATACTGATAGTAGTAACGGAAACCATGAGCAGTGCTCGCAGTGTATATCGGAACACACAACCTTATTGATAAAACTGTCATGTCAACTTTAACTGGCAACATTTGTTATGACTCAACGGTCACGTGACCCGTGAAGCTTGGGTTTATTACGGTTTGATTGGTTCGTTTAGCGTTTGCTTTTCGTGTGCTCTACGCTTGGCTGGAGGAGTGCTAGTCAGTGTGAAATAATTCATTTTGTGTTTGAACTACAATTTGTGACTGAAAAGATCTATTACAATGTCGTCAAAAACAAAAAAGACTGTTACATCGTCGTCTAACATTAGTGTAGTGTCGTCCGTGCAAAGCCCACAGCACTCCAGCACTCCTGTGGGAAGCCGCCCTTCGAGCTCTGCCGGCCGGCCGAATAGTCCTTTGAGCCCTACTCGGCATACCCGTCTACAAGAGAAAGATGCTCTACAAAATCTCAATGACCGTTTGGCGGCGTACATTGATAAAGTTCGACAATTAGAGAGTGAGAATTCGGGTTTGCGTCGAGAGATTCAAACTACACAGGAGGTGGTCACACGCGAGGTTTCTAACATAAAAGGCATCTACGAACACGAACTCCAGGACGCCAGGAAGCTTTTAGATGATACATCGCGTGAGAAAGCTAAGTTAGAGATCGACTTGAAGAGGTTATATGAAGAGAACGATGACTTGAAAAAGCGGTAAGATTCATTAAATTTATAACTATGATCGTAATGGTTTATTTAGATATATTCAGTGCATGTGTTAGTATAAACTGTTCCGGCTAACCTTAGAACAGCGAGTTTACGTCATCAGCAGTTTCTTAGCGGGTGCGGTGACGAGCGCGGCCGACCTCGCTTTTACGACATCGTGACATCATAGCCCGATATATATCTACGAACTAATCACATTCCTAACTATAACAATACGTACATGATATACATTGTCTACCACTTTTTGTACCTGATTTGTTTATAAACAATACCTTATTTACCTAATCATTCTATGTCATCAATTACACTTGAGAGAGGTCACATCACATCTAGATTATACTTACCTGTTAAATACTGATAAGGATAAAATACTATTGAAAATCAAGATTAAAATTAATTATAGAGAAAAGTAGATACCTAGTAGTAAAGTAGGTACTATTTTGCGACTAAAAACTATGAATTAATTTCTTCAATATATCAAGCTTTATAAAATCCCTGACCTCATTTCCATAAGCTCCCACATCACTACTACTCTGTTGATGTCGACAGAGTGTAAAAAAGCTGAATTTGTGTATGTCTATATAGACATACACAAATTTATTTCTGCCTAAAAACAACTCTTGATACAGGAACTAAACTTTAAGTTGACCTTCACTGTTATTTGCATTGTTTGTAATAGATGCATGAAAAAATGGTCTATTTGTCTCTTGCAATGTCAACTACTTTTTACGCTACTTAAATTTCAGTCACATAATCTATTTAAAAAATATATACTTATGAAGAGGTGGTGGACTACATTTATACCATGAATAATCCTGTGTTTATTTAGATAACAAATCTTGGTAAATAACAAAATAATTCACTGATGTTATGTCTTGAAGCAGCAAAGATAATCTATTTGTGTCAAGGTAAAGCTGTTTTACCTTTTAATTTTCTCTTAAAATATAATATGTACACTTCAATATTTATATTTGCAGTAGTTATTTGCTTCAATTTTAATATCAAGTACAATATTTACATTACTCTAAAACTGGATCACATCACTTGTCTGTAATTAATTTAATTGAATAATGCTATCTTTATAAAGTATACTGAAGACTTGTCTGTTATCAGCAATTGGTTAAATTTTATTTGCAACAACTTGTTGCATGATACAAATACAAATGATTCACATAAAAATGGCTATACACTAATCTTGGGTATATGTTTATAGAATACCTGCATCATACCTGACAATATGAGTGCTCTTTAACTTGTCAATATTTGCTATAAAATTATTTTACTGTTGGATAGCCAATTTATTAAGAAAGGCTATATAACATCACACTGCAACCAATATGAGCAAAGCTGCAATGAAAAATGTTGCAAAAACAGGGAATAATAACTAGTTAAGATATACATATGTACTGTAATGATTTTATGTATTGGCAGTAAGTGAATGACCTTATATGCGGCTCCAAAACAACTACAAAATCACAGTTTAGTCGTAGTAGAGCAGTCAGGATTTTTTTATATATTAGATAGTTAAGTTGTCTATATCCTTTATAACATCACTGCAGTAATTACCTTGCAAAATGCATTCTTAACTATATGTGATGAATGAATGTCTTTGAAATTCACCTTGACTCTGTTTGCCATTTTAGGTAACCAACTAATGTTGATACAAACTTAGAAGGTCAGCCAGTTTCAATACAAAATTCACATAACCATTTCCCACATACCTACATTGTCATGGCTTATATTACTGTTGATGACAATTTAAAAAAGTATATTTTATGACTCTACAGATTTTACTTCCTCAAAATCCCCAATTTGAAGGCCTAATTTTTATTTACTTAATTTTATAGAGATGTTATGGGTTTGAGACTATTTTTTTTATGAACACAATAAGTTAAAATCACACAAAAAAAATTTGAATCATGATCTGTGACCAATTTACCAGTATTGTAAAAATAAAACCTTTTATTTCAAAACTAGCTGTCCCCCGCGCAACTTCGTCTGCGTAAATTTTGCTCGTTTTTGCAACATTGCTGCTCCGCTCCTATTGGTCGTTGCGTGATGTTATATAGCCTTTCTCGATAAATAATATACAGTAAAATATTTTTTATATTCGGATCAGTAGTTCCTGAGATTACCGTGTTCAACAAACACTAAAGCTTTATAATATAGATGTAGTATAAAAGCAAAAGAATAAGCAGAAATAAACAGTGAAACATATAAACTATCCTCCCTGAGTCGTAATTACTTCGAGGCAAGAGTACCAGTCGCGTCGTGACCTTGTCACACGCAAAATTTACAACTAGGTCATGGCAGTTTTCTTTATTCTTTTCGGAAGTTAAACATTTCACTGGCTTTCATATTTTTGCTATTTTTTTCATGACATCTTGTCATGAGTACATGAAGTAAATTACAAAGTAATTCTATTAAATGTATGATAAAGTTATCAGAATTGATCTATCTCCATTTAAACCTCTACATGTCGGAATAACCGTCTTGACCTTAAGAAGAAATGGGCTTAAGGGCAGGCGAGGGCTGGCAGTTTGCTAAACTAGGAGGTTTTTTCGAATTTCTGAGAAATTGTTCAGACTAATTCCACCAGCTCAGTTTCGGCACTGTAGAACGCGACAAACATCCAAGTATCGCCCTCACCTTCTAGATCATCACTTGGCAATCTACCACAGTGCGTTCTAAACGCAATTTTTTGCCACGCACAACGATCTTGTGGAATCAACAGTCGCCAGCTGTATTTCCTAACTGCTATGACTTAAAGACCATAAAAAAAATAACCTCATCATAATCAGGGTGTATCGGTCCACTGCTAGACGTAGGCCTCTCCTAATTTTCGCCACAACATCCGATGCCTTCCTCATCCAGTCCATCCCAGCGACCTTCTTTAGGTGTAATAAAATATTATCAGGACTTAATACCGTGAAATATTTAAAGATACGAACATTTTATTTACCCGACGTTTCGATCGAATTGCACAGATCGTTGTCATGGGTCGACTGATGGTAGCTTAGCGATGTCTCCGTGAGGCGCGGGGTTTTTTAACTACCCTCGTCTGGTCTTGATAATTTTGATATTTTTACTGTCGGTACTTCTACATATGTACATACGTCTTTGCACTCTGAGGTGTAATGTCTGGAGTGCGGCGATTGTATTTGTTAATAACAGGGTTCCAAGATGATGAGGTCGGTATTCATCTTCTCGGTTGAAATTTTTGTACTTAATCTCAACCGCCTCACGCACTATTCTGTAATAATAGTGGCGATCGGTGCAAAGTACCTTTGGCTTATGCAATTCTATCCAATGGTTTGGTCCTGATTCCAACAAATGCTCAGCGATAGCAGACTTGTACACTGAAGTGTTTTTTATTCTTCATTCTTCGCTTTGTTATTCTTAAGTTGCCCGATAGCTGCCCCAACCTCGCCCTGGTCGACATCGGGATGTCCTGGTATAGAGGCGCGTGAGTGAGTCCCTGTGGTCATCGACTCTTAAGTTCCTTAGGTTTGGCAATCTGTGATTCATACAGGTGTCCATAAAAAATCGATTTCCTCAAGTATCTCAAACCTTGAGGTGACAGTTGTCAAACAGAGACTGCCTAGCTGCTGTGCGAATTTTCTATTTTTCTTTGGTACCTCTATTTGATGTCAACCGAAAAGAGCCTACTCTTTTCTTAAAGGCCGGCAACGCATCTGCTATACTTCTGGTGTTGTAAATGTCCATGGGCAGTGGAAATCACTTACCATCAGGTGAGCCGCTTGTTCGTTTGCCCTATCTATATTAATATTATAAAGCTGAAGAGTTTGTTTGTTTGTACGCGGCAACCTCAGGAACTACGGGTCCGGATTGAAAAAATATTTCTGTTGGGTAGTCTATTTATCGAGGAAGTCAATAGGAGCAGCGCAACAATGGAATAATGTTACAAAAACGGGGAATATTGACGCATACGAAGTTGCGCGGGTTAGTTAGTATCTCATAAAAAGAAACAGTGTTATCTAACAGGATAATATTCAATTTTCCCTCGTTCGAACTGTATACATACTTACGTGCAATACATTGTACAGACAATAGTTTATCGATTTTACATACTAAATGTTATTTTTCAAGTTCACTTGTGGTCTTTATATCTACATTTTGACAAATCTATTTATTTCTATCTGTCGGTTTACGTGTTATGTACAGCAGGAACCATTGAAATCATTGCTTTGAAATCTGACCACGAGGACCACTTAGGAAATTGACTTTTATGATAAGCTAACGCTTATCATAAAAGTAAATTTCCTAGTATTTAACATAGTCCCTTAAATATTGGTCCAAAACATTGAAATAATATTATTTAATCTAATCAGTTTACTTACATGGCCTCTTAATGACATGAATAAGTTTATTTTTATTAAAATTTACATGAATATCATGAAACTATTTACCGCTTATAATGCCAAACGAATATAGATACAAACAGCATAAAAAATATAATATTTAAAATAATTTTTGCAAAGCTTTGTGAATCAGGTTTTTTGTCTTGGGACATCGATAAACTAGTCGGCTATTGACCCTGGTATGTTTACGTCAGCTACATGGGCGTTATGAGATGAGTTGGCGTCTTAACTTAATTCTTACACATTTGTTTCAGTCTTTCTCTATTCTTTGTCCTTGTATGTAGTAAGTAAGTTTGATTGGGCTTAAGTCTTAAAAAAACATTCAACAATCATCCTTCCTCCTAAAATAACTAAAATCTGTCCTCATAATAAGAAAAATCGCTTTTTGAACCTAGAAACAGCACACAAACAACCGAAATCACCATTCTGCGATTATAAAGATCTTATGCTGTCAGTTATGTACAGTAAGATATTCACGCTATATGTCTCAGATTTTATGATGATAATGTCCATGATTTTAGCTTTTTACAGGAAATCATGTTAAATAATCTATACTAATATTATAAAGCTGAAGAGTTTGTTTATTTGTTTGGTTGAACGTGATAATCTCAGCAACTACTGGTTCGAATTAAAAAAAATATTTGTGTTGGATAGCCCACTTATCGAGTCATCACGCTACGATCAATAGGAGTGGAGCATCAATGAATAATGTTCCAAAAAGGGGGAAAATTGACACAAACTAAGTTGCGCGGGTCAGCTAGTATAAATAATTAATAAAACAGTTTATGTAATATCTCGTTGTAAGATCATATAATATTCTACAATTTCGGCGTTCTAGTCCGATGATTTTAAGAATTATAAATAAGCTACAGTGGTTCCTGCATAATAAGTTGACCGAAGCTTTAGCGGCGGGGGCGTGACGTCACAGCTATATTTACGTATGACATCAATGTAGCCTTCGATGAACGAATTTAACCATAATGATGACGATTTCTTGAAAGTATGTGATCGTGTAGTTTCAAGAAATCTCATTCGATGAATTCGCTGTGGTGTTAGTGTTTTAAAAGGAATTGAAACTATCCGCGATACCTCCCACGTTGCGTAAGTTACTAATAAACCTATAAATGTAGCTATGCCAGTTGACGGTGCGATGTCTACAAATGTCCCCTTAATGTTTATTAAAAGTAGGTCGTTTAAAAAAACATATTTATAGACTCATTTAAGAATATACGAAAATAGGTCCAATTTTAGGCGGCGAACAGTCGTCGTTCACGTTTGCAGTAGAAGTATCACTACATAATACTAAAAGTACCTACCTATTCGTAATGATTTAAAGATAGCAACTTACAACTTATGACGTCATAATGTGTTGTTCCATACAAAGTTCTAAAGAGTGTGTCGTTTTGATTCATAAAAAGATACTGCTTTGATTTTACAGTCAAGTACCTTATTGTTATACAAAATATATTTTTCGTACCGCCCCGTTATTTTTTCATTATGTTCCTTTTTTTACGTAAGAGCCTTCCACAGAGTATTAGAAAACTAAAAAAGAATAAAATCGGTAAAGTTGTTAATGCGTGACCAAGGAAAAATAGGGATTCATGTATACTAATATTATAAAGCGGAAGAGTTTGTTTGTTTAAACGCGCTAATCTCAGGAACTACTGGTCCGATTTGAAAAAATCTTATAGTTTGTTTGAACGCGATAATCTCAGGAACTACTGGAAGGTTGAAACGTTGAAGGTTGAAGGTTAACATTGAAAAAATATTTTATTGTTGGATAGCCCATATATCGAGTAAGGCTATAGGTTATAACATCACGCTACGACCAATAGGAACGGAGCAGCAATGAAAAATGTTGTAAAAAAAAAAAGGAAGAAAAAAGGGAAAATTTACGCAGACGAAGTTGCGCGGGTCAGCTAGTTTTTATATATATATATAGATTAAAATATTATTTTGAAAATAATTCAGCCATGTTGATACCCGGAAAATATTTCAGATAAGCATTTGTAATATAATGTACAATAGTGAATTAAGGAAAGTATGTAATCGCTATTTTCATGTTTGACCTTGGTTATCTAAAATATCAATAGTAGGTGTTACGGGTGACGTAAATAATGTGATTATTACCTATTACTAAAAACAAATATCCTGACGTCATATGTACATACAAAACTCATGTGTCACGTCTATATAAAATATAGGTACCTAGATCATTATAAATATGATAACGATGATTTTATTTAAGTAAATATGTAAATGTTTATCAGATAACATCATTTATTTCTGTCCGCTTAATTTATTATTATGGTAAAATTGACTCAAGTTAAATTCGGCCAAGGCCCTCATGCGGGTATCCGAAACTTTAGTAATCTGTGCCGATACGATAAAGTTAACGTTCCTTTGTCGTTCATGATGCGCGGGAAACACGAGAGTCGACCTAACTAGCGTCGTTATACAACACAAAACCCCGAGAGAACAGAAGGAAAGCTTCATACAAACGCGCTCGAGCAAAGCACACATGCACGGATATAATCCCGACCACCGATATTCTTATTTTTTCTTACATAGGAGGAGGGAGAGTGCCAAAGGTTGGCCAAATCGTCTTCTATACTAATATTATAAAGAAGAAAGATTTGATTGTTTGTTTGTATTAAATAGGCTCCGAAACTACTAGACGGATTTGAAAAAATCTTTCATCGTTGTGAAGCTACACTAACCCCGGGTGACATAGGCTATTTTTATCCCTGTATTCCCACGGGACGCGGGAACTACGCGGGTAAAACCGCGACGCGTCCGCTAGTATGTAATAAATAAATAGCGCCTTAGAAAATATAAACGAAACAGAAAAAAAACTTTTCCCTTTTTGATGACCTAAAAATACTCGACAATTTTTAACTCAGAAATATGAATAATCATCACATGTGACTTTTACTCTAGTTTTTAACCCTATATCTAATTGAAATTGTATGAATTGTCCTATTGAAGTATGTATGGATCTTTCCTTCTGTTCTTTCATCGTTTTGTGATACCAACGTCTATTCATATCATTATACAAGACAACGCGGGAACCGGATAGTGTCGTGTTTACAAAAACATTCCGTGTGTGGTTGCGCAACATTGGGCAGCATGGAAACAACGCTTTATTACTAGGATTACCTCGTTTCGATGCGACGACGTTGTATGTCTTAAAAACTCGTCCCTGTAATTTGTAATATGAATGGAATGTCCACATATTTACATAATTTGGCATTGACGAATACGCGCGACGTATCTGTTCAATATTTTACATCACTTCACACTTCACTTAGTTTACTCGATTTATTGTATTTATTTTGGCAGTTAAATTTGTAAAACGAGTATACATTATGAAAATATATATATTACGGGTCTTAATGCGTGAATAATTTAAGGTAAAATACCTTGTTTATTGCCCGACGTTTCAACGTCAACGTAAGACTGTGTCAAGACCCGTAATATATATTTTTTCATAATGTGTACAAATCGCGAAAGTTTATCAACATTTAAAACAAGTATAAATGGTAGTATTTCAATTTCAGCTTAGATAAGAAGACCAAGGACTGCCAACAAGCTGAGAACTTGGCACGCCATTATGAGACTCGCTTCACCGAGGAAAGTAACAAATACAACTCTGCTCTTGCTGATAAGAAGAAGGCTCAAGATGAAGCCAGGGTATGTATCGCCTTTTAACATTTTACTCACCTTAAAGAGTCTACTGACTTTGCTTTGTATATGAGTAAACTCTTGGGAAGTTTCATATTACTCAATATGTCTTGAATTGCAAGTCTTCATGTTCCTCTCAAATTTTTAAGCTACCCGTGTACTCGTATAAATGTCATGAAAAAACAAACAAACAAACAGATGGAGAGACAGAAAGAGTATAGATATAAAGAGGAACATCTTATTTGGGAGAGAAGATAGAGAGTGTGGTATAAATCGGCACATTTAAATTGTAAACGAATTTAAATGTGCCGATTGTAGATTTTTTACCCTGAGCCGCCCTATACCCTATGATATGTTTTACCCTGTGTTGCTGTAGGGTCACCCTCCCGTATTTACCGCCTTTCGACGGACACTTTTCATACAGTGATCTATAAAAATGAACAGTAACACCACAATGATGATATGTGTACAGGAGCTGGGTAAAGAACTGGAGAAGTTGCGCAAATTGTACGCTGACACGCGCAAGACATTGGAAGAGGAGATGCTTTGCCGCATCGATATGGAGAACACCGTGCAGAGCCTGCGTGAGGAACTCTCCTTTAAGGACCAGGTGTTCCAGCAAGAGTTACAGGAGACACGCACTAGGCGCCAAGTGGAGATTTCTGAAATTGGTAAGTGATTTTTTTCCTCCAACGTAAGCTGGTTTCAGTGCTTTTTTGTGTTCTATAGGATTTGTGTAGAACCTGTGTGAAGTAATCATAAATAATATAAAATGTGATGTGTACCACACAACATAAAAATATCAGCCTGTATCGGTCCACTGCTGGACAGGGGCCTCGCCTAATTTACCCCACGACTGTCCTTCCGCGTCCAATTCATCCCAGCTACTTTCTTTAGGTCATCGGTCCATAAAAATATATCTTTATAAATTAAATTCGCTTGGAATCTCATTTCAAAAATGATTATTAGTTCTCAAACAGAAATTTTAGACATAAAATATGTTATCGTTTTTAAACTTTTGCGATTTTTATACATATTAGATACATTCGATCGAAACGTCGGGTAAATAAAAGGTTCGTACCTTTAAATAATTCACGCGATTAAGTCCCGAAATATATTTAATATAAAATATGTTGTTTTAGATGGTCGTCTGACCCAGCAGTACGAAGCCAAGTTACAGCAGAGTCTGCAAGAATTGCGCGATCAGCAAGAGGCTAACATCAAGGCAAATCGCGATGAAATTGAAGCTCTCTATGAAAACAAAGTAAGTAATTTATTTATCGAGTCAATAGATTTAATATAAATTATGAGATGTTAATGATTTTCTTCATAGTCTACCTTCCTCAGCCTGTAAGGTGTTCGAGCAAATCTAACTTTTAGCTGCAAATATTCAATGTAACAGTTTTCAAGTTATTCGTTTTCAAAGTCAACGAATAAAAATGATTGTTTGAAAACCAGTCTAAAAAAAAAAGAAGTGAAATTACCCGACAGTTTCAAATGTGCTCATGAGAATATTTGTTTTAGCTGAAGAACCTGCAGAACGCTTCCAACCGCAACAGCACAGCGGCGACTGTGGCGGTAGAGGAGCTGCGTACGATGCGCACACGCATCGACAGCCTCAACGCCACGCTCAATGATCTGGAAAATAAGAACGCCGCACTTAGCGTAAGTGTTTCAATTCCTGCGTTGTCTTGTATTTTAATGTCCTTTTTGATGGGTTTATTATATCCTGTTTAATATTGAATATGACTTTGCAATTAGGAAGTCCATTTTAACTAGAGCCAAATAGTAGAATATAGCATTTCTTATTTTATAAATATTTCGGTACAGTGTCTTTAAAAAAACGTTTATTATATTTATTTATTAATTGATTAATATTTTTAATTGATTGCTAATATTTAAATAGCTATTGAAAGTCATGATTTATTATTGTTTATATTTCAATTTCACGTTTAACATGCAAAGCTTCATTTTTACCGTCAAATAGGACTACGTAATTGGAATGGAGTTAGAGTCCTACTATACGAGGTTATAAAATAGGAGAATATATTTTCGTCCAGATTTTGATGATGTAGTAAGATGTTAAAGGCAATCTACAAGGTGTATATTACGTACAGAACCGTTGCCGCGAGCTGGAACGTCAGTTGGAGTCAGAGCGCGCTCGGCACGCGGAGGACCTGGCGGCGCTGGAACAAGAGTTGTCCCGTCTGCGAGACGAGATGGCCGCCCAGCTGCGCGAGTACGCCACGCTCATGGACATCAAGATCTCGCTCGACCTCGAGATCGCCACATACCGCGCGCTCATTGAAGGAGAGGAGGACAGGTACAACTTTTTTGACTATTTAAAGATAATTAGGTTTCCTGATTGAGTGGTTCTCTAGCTTTTTAGAGTTCTTGATGTTGTTATTCTAATTAACTAGACTAACTCGGTTTACCTTCTCCATTTAGAAGTAATAACCATTTTAAAGGGTAGATTACGCGAAACAGGGTTCGGCTCTCTCAAAAATTTATATAGAAAACCTAAATATTAGGACACGATAAAAAAATGTGTCACTAGTCAAAAAAAGAGTTTTTCTAGTAGATGAAATAAAGAAATTTAAGGATATGTCTTAATATGCACCCACAAATAAATCTTGAAGTTGCGGAAAAATGCAAAAACGAGCATTTTCGTATTGTCATAGTCATGGCGTTCGTAATATAACATAATATGTACGAACGAATATTCTACTTTATTTTAACCTGCGCTCCTGCGCACTGTGAAGTAATGGTTGTGTGCGGAAGAGCGAGGCCGGCGATCGTGTCGCTGTGTACGTAGCGCTAAATAAATAATTCTCTAAGTGTAATGCCCCTAAGTTGGGAACCAGGTTCAAATCTTTATTTTTTTTTATTTATTGTCGTGTAGGGGGGACACTTAGATTGTCGTTTGGGGGGCTTGAACTTGAACCAGATAGGGCAGTTGTTGCACCATTGACACGAATCGAATGCCCTTTTTTAGGTTTCCAACAACAAATTCTGTATGTTATATATTCACTGACACTCTCGAGTATAGGTTTTAGTTCACTTAATGAATCGTACGCAAAAAAAAAAAACTCAAATGATTTTGGGGGGCCTTGAGCCCTTTAGCCTTGGATCCGCCACTGTATAGAAAGTGTTATATGCAAAAAAAAAGATATAATCGGCTACTCCTAGTACTAAAACACAACTCCCACAGGTTGAACCTGACCGCCCAATCCCCGGGGCGCGAGTCCCGCGCCTCCACGTCCATGTCGATGGGCGCGAGCGGCGCGCGCGGCACGCCCGCGCGGCGCGCCACCCCGCTGCGCGCGGCGCGCAAGCGCACGTTGCTCGACGAGAGCGAGGAGCGCAGCCTCAACGACTTCAGCGTCACCGCCAGCGCCAAGGGAGACCTCGAGGTCGCCGAGGCCTGCCCCGACGGCACCTTCGTGCGCATCAGGAACAAGGGCAAGAAGGTAAGACCACCCGACTATTTATCCCACATGTTGACATATGACTGGACTGGGCGGCAATCTGATAAATCGCCATTTTTACAGCTCCGCGTTTAACGTGTAAAACTGTGTTAAATATACTTGAAATCATGATAACTACGGGTCAATTTACGTATTTAAAGCAGTGCAGTTGCGCAAGCGTTTTTAAGATCGATCCCAAAGTTACAAGAATACGAAAATGCCGTTTTAATCGAAACTTAACTGCAACAACTGAAACTGCACTGCTTCAAATACATAAATTGACCCGCTGAACAGGAACGAGACTTTGTGATTCAAAGAAAAAAACTAGAGGGAAAATAAACTTGAAAAGAATGTGCGAGCCATAATCCCTACCGAATAATATCTGAGGGCCTACCTTTGTCCAAATGGCAATATGCTAGTCGCGTCATGACAAATAAAAACATGACTGGACTACGCCATAACCTCACAAAATTGACCACTTTCTAGAAATAAAAAACGCTACTCTGCGACCAATACCTGTCATAAGCCTGTTACATGCACCAATCAGATTTCTAGAAAGGGAACTACAAACCACATGCGTTTTGTCTCTCTCACGCTTTAAAGCCTGTATTTACTTCCTATGCGAACGAGAAGTCCAGTCGAAAGGAGCAGTCCAGTCCTTACGCTTATGGTCTCACAAGATGATGAGGTATCGACCCTTAACCTGTTTTTCCTCCACTTCGCCTTGTCCTTGATATGATCATCGATAACATGCTATGCTATCATATCCTTGTGCATTATTTCTTTCTAGGTGATCTTGATTCTTCCCCTAGAAGTCTAGGAGTTGGTCCGAGAACAGACAATCCCAAATGAAATCCAAGCCTAATAAACTCATTTTAAATACTTGATATATTTAAATCTATGCACATATTATTTTGTTTCTGTTTAATATTCAATATACAATGAATTTGAGATAAAATTAAAATTAAATTTTACAAGTACAACCAGATTGAATGCGACCGGTACGATGCTGACTCAATCTTTATAACCTTTGTCGTGTACAGGAACTGAGCCTGGGCGGCTACCAGATCGTCCGCAAGGCCGGCGAGCAGGAGACGCTGTTCAAGTTCCACCGCACGGTGAAGCTGGAGCCGGGCGCGCTCGCCACCGTGTGGTCGGCCGACGTCGGCGCCGAGCACGACCCGCCGAGGGACATCGTCATGAAGGGGCAGAAGTGGTTCGTCGCGGACTCCTTCACCACCGCGCTCATTAACAATGATCAGGAGGTAACATCGCACTCATTTTTCACTAATTGCCTCACACGGTGTAGAACGGGGTCTCCCAAAGGTTCCAATTATTAAATTATCAGGGCTTCGCCGAATATATTTATTTGAAAGATTTAGATTCATTTATTTGCATAACATAGATACAGAACATGGTAAGGCACATACATTTAAATATAGACTCTCTGAGTTATACCACTATGGGTGTGCAAATTTAGTTTCGTGCATACAAGGATAATAGATTAAATTAAAGGAATAAATAAAATAATGACATTACAAGATTATTTTAAGATTAAATACAAATGATCATAATTCAAATAGACAAGTTTTCATTTCAAATATCCAGTAAAGTTCTCATTACATTTGCCTTGGGGTTCCATAAAATTAAAGGTTAAATAATAAAATCAAAGTTTGAGAGTAGAAGTTTAAGTACTCATATGTCATAATATTCAATTGTCTGATACGCAGGAAGTAGCTATATCAGAGAGACAGAGAAGACAGATCAGCACGAGCGCACAGCGGCACCGCGAACTCGCGCACAAATACCCTCGTCGTGAACAGGTATGTAATACCTTGCTTGTCATTTTTACTCCACAAACTTCATATATTTTAACTCGCAAAATGTTGATTAAAATTAACCATGAACTCGATGTATTACAGCTGGGAGAGCTCCGCGAGGGAGAAGAGAACTGTCGTATAATGTAATACGTCGGTGCGTCCGCCGCCACTCGGTGCCTCGCTTCACTGCCGGAGCTCCCCACTCTGCCCTGTGGGCAACCTCTACCTAAGTAATACACTGCACTGTCTACATTCACACACACAATCTAGTGTTAAGTCAGAATGTCTTTAATTTTTGCACATTGATTTTATTATTACCAGCAAAAGTCATAAGTATTGTTGGTAAATGTTATAATTATTAGTTTTATGTAACGGTGCAGTATTGAAATGGCAGAAAGTACTCTCTAATAGGCATGTAGCCAATTGTATAAGATAGCCTTGTCACAAGGACATGTATGACATTTAAGACTGGTAACCCAAATTGATTATTTGTTTATTTTATTTTATAATAAACTTGTGTAAAGTTGATATTGCTATGTGCCTTTTAGATATTACTTTAAAATCTTTATGCATACTTTTGTCTTGATGTCTGTTTGTTGCCGTTGAAATATAAAACAAAGTATAAAGCAGTGCCTCATATGGTTTTTACGTAATATATTTCTTAACGATAGTGAACAAAGTACAAAATAATTGGTTCACATGTTTTTGAAAGATTGCAATCCTTCAAAGATAGATACACCTAGCTTTTTGATGACCAGTTATTAAAGTCAGTTAACTTACGAAATAGGCAATGATGCAAACAAATATAAAATACTTTGGGGGATTGCAATCCGTAGTGGGTAAGTATAGAAATATTTCTTTTTATTCCCCACCCATCTTTGAGTTAGAAAATAAGAAAGTTTATATTCTTAAAATTAATTTAAAATCCCATCTAATACGGAGTTCATACATGTAGATTAAATCTACTAATAATATCATTATTCTTAGTGACATACGACTAGATAAATCACTGTATTAGGTTAAGTTTCAGTTGACTATCACAAACAATAGCATTTTAGAATAAGCGTAAGTAGGCACGCATAGTCTTTACGAGGTCAAAATTAATAGGGCGGAATATATTCTTAAAAAATCTTTTTATTTATACCAAGATAATTTAGATAAAAATATTATTTCTTAAATACATTAGTATGAAATAACATATTCGCCAAGTTATGTGCCTGACTTATTAAACAAATTCAAGTCTCAAATGAAACGCTCTCAATTCAATATGAAAGGTGGATCTATGAAACAGCATTTAAATTTAGTTCTAACAATCATTCGAATAAAATTATGAAAGTATGATAAAAAGTAACAATACCATAATTCTTAGAATGGAATTGATGTTGTCATTTATTTGGCGACAAGTGTCGTGTTATCTTTGTTTTTAATCATTGAGGATAGAATCTGATTCATTATCATTCTACTTTGTTTTGTGAGTAATCATGAGACTTCTTTTTAGTTTGGACCCCAGTTTATATCTTCCATATGTATTAAACAATTTAATATTAAAAATAAAGGTATATTTAAGTATTACGGGTGTTTGATTTATGTATTTTCCTTAACGCAGCACAATCAAACCATTAGGTATAAAACCACATTAATTACTCTTTAGTTGTTCCCATTGACGTAGAGAGCACGACTGCGCCATCTAATATATAAAATTCTCGTGTCACAGTTTTGTTGCCATACTCCTCCGAAACGGCTTGACCGATTTTGATGAAATTTTGTGTGCATATTGGGTAGGTCTGAGAATCGGACAACATCTATTTTTCATACCCCTAAGAGTTTGTTTGTTTGTTTGAACGCGATAATCTCAGGAACTACTGGGCCGCATTGAAAAAATATTTTATTGTTAGATAGCCCATTTATCGAGGAAGGCTATAGGTTATAACATCACGCTACGACCAATAGGAGCGGAGCAGTAATAAAAAATGTAGTAAAAAAAGGGAAAATTTACGCAGACGAAGTTGCGCGGCTCAGCTAGTAATCTAATAAAATTGACCACTATCTAGAAAGAGACAACGCTACTTTGTGGACAATACCTGTTAAAGGTAAAAAAAATATGTTGCATTACCCAAAGCTTGACTGGTAGAGAATGCTTTTAGCATTAAGTCCGCCTTTGTTATTGTGCATAAAGTCAATCACACTAATATTATAAAGGCGAAAGTTTGTGAGTGTATATGTTTGTTACTTCTTTTCGCCTAAACGGCTGGAGCGATTTTAATAAAATTTGGTATGGAGTTAGCTAGCTAGCGATACCCTGGATTAACACAGCTAGTAAATAAATAAAGGCCACACGAGTTTTTTCTCTCTTTCACGCTTTGTAGTCAATATTTACTTTATAATTGAAAGGGATGGCACGGTCCAGTCTATAAGTCAATAGTTGTTCCACGCTTCTAAAAATCCTTTTTAGACGAAAGAAGTTGTGCGTAAGAAATAAAAAACCATTGTCTTAAATAACTTTATATTTTCTGTTATAATGTAATTGCTCAAAAAGGATAGTTAACTATCTTTAATATTTTTTTACTCGCATTCATTACACTTCATTTGTTTTGATACTGTGGCTTCACTCAACCTTATTTTATGGTGGCCGCAAATACGTGTCAGTCATGGTGTCACGGGCCGCAAAGAATAAAAATCCCCCGAGCTACATACTGAAGGGGTTTTCAGCGACATTAAATGACGATACGCTAACATACGTAGAGCCAAAGAATGTAAATGAAATTTTGATTGAAATGTTATGTATCATTAATAGATTAATTACACTGCACACCGCGGCGTGGTAGTGTTATCTAGTACCTACCTATTAACTCAGCGTAATCGGTTTTTTTAGGCTTGCAATTCTAAATTGTAGAAAACAGATCGCTAGGTGGGCCAACCCCATAAGCCCGGCGGGCCGCAGGTTGAGTATAGCTGGTCTATGCGGCGAATATTCGTATCCGCAATTGCGAAGCTTCCGCATCCATCTGGTCATCCTCATCCGTAAAAATCATTAAGAATTTTCATGCGAATGCAGATGTTAAATGGTGGACAGTACATCGAGAAAAAAATCGCAACTATATTAGATACTTACCATGTATAAACACTAATTATCCGGGGTTCCTACTGAACAATTAGGTTTAATTTATGAACCTTTACCTAAGTAGAAGTATATAAAAAAATAAAATCTTATTTTTTATTCTACTTATAGTTGCGAATATTCGCATCCGCAATTACGGAGCTACTATTTCGATCTGGACATCTGCATCCGATTAAATCCGTATTCGCATCCGCCGATGCGAAAAATCTAAAATCAAAGAAAATCCAGACCAGCACTTTTGCTACCTTAGCAAGTGCTATGCAGTGGCGTAGCTAGGGGCTAGCAAGGGCGGTCCGCACCTGGTGTCACCCTTTTCGGGGTGACATAAAGTTTGATAGCTTCTGTTATACATGTTGGACCAAACCAATGCCAATGCCAATGGAGGGGAAGTAAGGGTAGTTTCCTTTCAGGGGGCATTGGTTTGGTCCAAGCTGTTAATATATTTAGGGAAATATTTGAGTTAGCAAATTTTACTCAAAGAAAACATTCTTTTATTTTTAGAAATAAAAATAACTGTTTTTAATCTTATGGAACAAATCCCTCTAATGTACTTTGATCTAGAAATGATAAGGTAATAAGTCAACAAATAATCGCAAATGGAAACATTTCATTAAGTTTCTCTCAGATCATATTGTGGTACCCAAATGTCAAGTTTTTCTTGTAGCCAGATTTTTCTTAATGACGTAAAACTGTTTTATAATCAACATTCAGTTCTTCAGCAATATCGTAACTACTAATATGTCGATCTTTTTCAAAGATGGCACTGATTTTATCCGTGACAGACCGTCCAGAGCCTCATCCTTCACACTAAAACTTCCAGACTTGACTTAAAAACAATGAAAAATGGTGGGAAATAGTTTTCTTTATTTATTCTTCCGAGTGTCAACATTTAATGGTATTAAAACCAGCCCGTTACATTCAGTACAATCAAACAGGTTTCATTACTAACAATACATTCAAAATATGAAAATACTTTTGCCTCTACCTATTAATGTTGTCATAGTATATGCAAAATTATAGTCATTCTTTACTGGATTATTTGTTTTGTTACAGTACAATATCTTTGTGCTGTATCTACAATCTACATCACAATCTTATGTTCCTTATCGCACGTTCAGTATCTATTAAATGTTTCTACTATCTGTTATCAACACGAAGTCGTTAGTATATAAGATGCACCTTTGGATAATTAAAGGGTTGTAATTCTAATGGGTCTAAGTGCCAAAAAACAAAAATCGATATTATTACAAAAATATGATCGATGTGCCAAGCCTAATAATATCCAAATGGATCCAAGTGCCTGTGTCTTTGAATTTTTCACTCACACACGGACGAAGTTGTGGCGCGGTCTAAGTGCCAACGCACTTTCGCTCGAAAGGGACTGTGATTTTGTGCGTGCGGGGTAGGTTGCAGAATGTTATTGTTTTGTGTTGTTAGTTGACCAAATTACGTGACACAAGTACTGAACATGATGTCAACTAAAACTGTAAAAAAGAATGCAGTTATTTGGAGTGATAACTGTATTGGACAAAACAAAAACCGAATGGTTCTGTTTGCCTTAATCTGTTTGGTAGCTAATGGTATTTATGATACTATTGATCATAAATACTTGGTCAGTGGTCATTCTTTTATGTCCTGCGATCGAGATTTCGCTCAAATTGAAAAAAGAAAGAAAGTCGTTAAATGTTTTGAACCAAAGGATGTCGCAAAAATGATTCGAGAGTCGTGTCACAAAAATCCATTCACCGTAGTTAATTTAGACCAAATGGATTTTAAAGACTTCAATCAGGCATCGGCCACCTTTTTAAATACTGCTAAGTTAAAAATCTCAACCATTTCTTGGATCCGCATCGATAAAGAAAAGTTACCTTATGTTGATTTAATGGAATCACACAGTGATTCAATACCGTGGGACAGTATAAACATTTTTAAAAAAGGCAAGTCACCACGTCAACTGGAAAACTACGTTTTGCCAGTGCTAGAAGCTCGAAATAATATTTCAAAAGAAAAATTAAAGGATTTAAAGGAAATGCTACCATACATACCCCCCGAAAATAAACCTTTTTACGAACATTTGATTAATCAAACCGAAGCCTAAGAACTTTTTTAATATCTTTTATTAAGGCACTTAGCCCATTTTCAATATTATTTCCTGAGGCACTTAAAACATTTTAAATTACTAAATGTTTATGTTGTATTACTTTCTTTATTGTCTATTTTTTTTTAATATTTTTCACATTGTATAACTAAAAGATATGTGTTAAATTGATTTAAGTAAAAATAAATAATTATTTCATTAATTTGTCTATTTCACAACCTTTTTTTGTTATATCTCTAAAACATAAAATTGGTACTTAGACCCTTTAGAATTACAACCCTTCAATTATAACCAGACTATACTACATCTTTTGTCTCATTTATACCTAATCATATACTGCCAAGAAGTTTGGCAAATTGGTGACCCCGACGAACGAATACGCAGCAAGAAACATGGCACAATCACCGTGCAAGGCGAACATAAATCAGCAAGGAACACTTGAAGTAGCTGCTGGCACCTCGGTTTTATCCCGCATTCCGGAATTTTGGAAAGACCAACCAAGATTATGGTTCACGCAACTAGAAGCCATATTAGCACGACAGAAGCAAGGAGACGAATACAAATACTGTACAGTAATAGCAAAGTTATCCAAGGAAGAAATACTACAAGTTAGTGACCTAATCACTTCACCACCGACTACAGATAAATACAAAAACATCAAGGAACGTTTAATTGATTGTTACGAAGAAACAGAACAGCGACAGTTTCAAAAATTAATATCAGAGACAGAACTCGGTGATCAAAAACCTTCGCAGTTATTACGTCAAATGCGAGTCCTCGGGAGAGGAAAAATCAGTGACGAAACAATTAAACTACTATGGTTCAGGCTTTTACCAAAATCAGTTACTACGGTTCTAGCAGTTACGGAAGACATGGAAATTGACAAACTGAGCCAAATTGCAGACAAAATAATAATGAATTCAAAAGTAACCGAAATATCAGCTGTTAGCAACGACACTTCAAACGACAACAATACAGCATGCATTTTAGCCCAGCTAGCAAAATTACAGATAGATATTGACGCAATTCAGCAAGGTCAATATGGCTATCGACCCAACACGCACAATCATTTCAAGAAACGTCAACAATTCCCGATTATGAGGCCGAGAACAAACTATAGAGGAGCAAATCGATTTTGTTACTACCACGAAAGATTCGGAAAATATGCAAAGAACTGCATTAAACCATGCGGTTGAAAACCAATGACTTACGTACGGAACCAGGGAAACGAATAAGAGCACAGACAACGGCGAAACTCTGTGCAATCCACCCATCCAATCGCCTCACCATTACCGACCGAAAAAGTGGTATGAAGTTTTTGATTGACACGGGCGCAAATATTTCAGTCATTAGCAAGCAACAGAGACATTCAATTTTACAAAATGAATAATACACACTATACGCTGCAAATGGGACTAAAATTAGGACTTACGGCGAGAAGACGCTTACCTTGAATTTAGGACTACAACGATGTTATAAATGGAATTTTGTAATCGCCGATGTTACACAACCAATAATTGGAGCAGATTTTCTAGAGCACTATAAACTATTAGTCGACATAGCAGGTCGCAAACTTATCGACAAAGTTACAGAGCTGACAACGCATGTAACTTCGGAAAAAGCGACACAACAAACAATTCGTACTATCGCAGTGGGAACGAATCCACGTATTACGCAACTTTTAAACAAATACGAAGACATCACGAAAGGGTCCTCTCTCCGCAATGCGCCCAAACATAAGATTGAACATCACATTATCACTACAGGACCACCCGTCGCAGCTCGGGCAAGACCATTACCTCCAGAAAAATACGACATAGCCAAAAAGGAATTTCAAAATATGATAGAACTCGGAATTTGCCGACCGTCAGATAGCCCATGGGCAAGCCCATTACATATGGTAAAAAAGAAAAATGGCGAATGGAGACCGTGCGGAGACTATCGAATGCTCAATAGCACGACAGTACCGGACAAATACCCACTACCAAGATTAACTGACTTTACATACATATTAGAAAATAAGAAGATACTAAGCAAGATAGATATACGTAAAGCATACCATTGTATTCCTGTTAAAGATATAGAAAAAACAGCCATCATCACACCTTTTGGACTTTTTGAATACTTAAGAATGCCTTTCGGATTACGCAATGCGGCACAAACATTTCAACGATTCATGGATTCCTTATTTAGAGATTTAAACTTCGTATTTATATTTGTAGACGACTGTCTCATCGCATCGGACAACGAAGATTTGCATTATCAGCATTTAGAAACGGTTTTCAAACGTTTACACGAGAATGGAATAACCATTAATCTCGAAAAATGCGAATTTCTCAGAAGGGAAATAGATTTCTTAGGTTATCATATAACGAGCCAAGGAATACACCCTACCGAAGAAAATTACAAAGCAATCATGGAATTTCCCAAACCGAAAACAATTCAAGAATTAAGAAGATTTTTGGGCATGGTCAATTTCTACAGAAGTAATATTCCACGCGCAGCGGAAAATCAAAGAATTTTAAACGAATATCTACATGGTTCAAAAAAGAACGATAATTCACCTGTTCCTTGGACAACGGAAGCAGACAAAGCTTACGAAAAATGCAAGGAAAGCATGAAAAACGCAGTGTTAACAGCGCATCCTTCCCGCAACGCATCACTAGCGCTCATGACCGACGCTAGTGCTACTTGCGTTGGTGGAGTTTTACAACAAAAATCCGGACGAAAATGATGAATTGCATTTTTGGACTGAAAAATATGAATTGCATTTTTGGACAGATTTGAACTACTTTTTGTAATTTATTAAGTATTTTATACATATTTTAAAATGTATAAAGGAAAAAATCGTTTCAGGCGGGATTTAAACTTGCGTGCGCGGTGACGTCACGATTGCCATGAAATCGTATATAGAGGTTAAATTTAACTTTGGCCGTCATGTCTGTGTGCTGGAGTTGGTAACTTTCTGTGACGCGTATTTGAGTGCTCCCTAAAAAAATACATTTTTTTTGTTATTTAACAATCGAACAATGTGTAGTTTTTGAGTAAAATGACTGTGACATACAGACATAATACACTTAAATAGGTATTATATGATCCCAAGATGTTTATTAAATAACATTCATTGCTTTTAACTTTCGATAGGGTCACACCATCAACTTCCGCACCGGGTGCCACTTAGGGTAGCTACGCCACTGGTGCTATGCAGTAAATCTAATTCATATAATCTATCGTATGTTTAAATAAACATCTTGCGGGAAAGCAATTTAAAGACAGAAGTGTGTAAATTTTCTTGTGTTTGTATTGCGAGTCATCAACAGAATTACGACATTTTGTGCTATCAATACTATCGATGCTATCATGTCTACCGATAGTTCTATCGATAGACAAACTATTGCGGCGGTATCGATAGACTATCCATAGTAGCCTATCAATCGGCATCACTCATACCATTACTTATTCTGTGCTTATACATAGGAGCCAAGTCATCAAAATACACAATTTTCTGCATTACTTACATAAATCAACTTATCTCAGTATTGGAGAACAACATTCTTGACGTAAAGGTAATGAATTAATCACGTGAAATGAATTAATCAGTTCTCGCACCAGGGGCGTATAATGTTTATACGAGCCCTGTATCAACATGTGTTTAGGGACCAGGTGCCAAAGGACTAATGTGAGTCACTAGCACACCAGCAAGACCGTCCCGGCCAGCAATTGCTAATGCACGTTCGGGGGCCCTGTCTCCTGCTGCGCACTAAAACCCCAATAGAAAGATGACGTTGCCCAAACCGCTGCCAATTTGAAGTGTTATTTATTGGCGTGGACTTGGTTGTCTACTTGAACTATGGTCCAAATCAACCAGAAAAAGGCATTAGAACGCGCGGCAATCTGAAAAGGAAGAAGGGACGATTACTCTGTGAACTATTCGATTTAGGCGAACTGCAGAAGTGCAGTCGAACACATTAGTTAAATCTACCAGTTGGGTTGGACAATGGCGAGTTGGTTAAAAGGACATGTTGGTCAATAAGTTGGTCAATGAAAAGATGCTTTTTTGCTGAGTCACAAACCATAGACAATTTTACAAAGATCGAATTAGCTGTCATAAAATGTACCTGTCACATAATTGTCATAACAAACGGATAACCTAAAACTTGTGAATGTGAACTATTTTAAATAATTACCTATATGATTGCCTATATTTCATGAGAAATTATCCATAACAGGATAACAACAGATGGTGAAATCAAATATGGATTCTGGGTAAAGTTTTCTCTTCTATTTTAGTGTTTGTTTTTTGTGACTTTACTAAAATTGTGTCTTCGCAGTTAAATGAAAATAACGAAGCGAAACCTTACTTTCATTTTATTTAAATTATACTTTGCCTGCCAATTTAGTTTCAGTAAATTGAAAAAGCAATTTTATACAAATGGATTTCCCTCTAGAAGAGGTAATGACTGCATCCTAGTACACATTTAGGAGCTGCTACTTATGCTACTTATAGAAAATGTATGCTGTTGTGATATCTCATCACAACAGCATACATTTTCTGTAAGTAAATTAATTAGGCAAACTATAAAATTGTTCTCTCAGTAAATACTTACACTTATTGTTTTTAAACTTTACGATTTTTATACATACCCGACGTTTCGAAATTTAAATAATCCATGCGATTAAGTCCCGAAATATATCTAATAAACAATCACACATTCAGGTTTGTGCTTTGATTAATTTAAGTGTGAAGCGAGCCCTAACACTATGCCATAACATAATAATAATAATAATAATAATAATAATAATAATAATAAATTTATTAAACTTCTTACATGTTACAATCATACAATGTATAACCAACTCCCAATATAGGGTAACCCTGTGTCTTAGGAGTTAGTTCCTTCCATTAGGCACAGCTTAAAATAAATACAGTGAACATCATAATAATCTATAAGTGCGTATGTGTATTATATGTGCTTGTGTAGTGTGTGTGTGCGTGCGTGTGTGTGTGTGTGTGTGTGTGTGGGCGAGAGAGTGAGAGATTATGCTTCAATTATCGTAATTAATAGAGATTCTAAGTCATTATATTGTAATTGATTAAGCCACTCAATTATTTTCTCTTTGACCTGGTAGTTGCTCAGTTTTTTTAATGGAATCACTTTTTCTATTTTGTTGTACAGTTTAGGTGCAAGGTATGTATAGTGTTTTCTTCCTATATAACTGTTTAGGTTTGGAACAGGACACCGGTTCAAACGCTTATTACATAAGGGCAAATTGGGAATTATATTCCGGTGATATCTGCACAGACACTTGTATATAAAAAGTTTTCTTACACTCAGCACTTTAGCCTCGCTATATAGAAGTGAGGTAGAATACCTAAAAGGCAAAGATAGTAGTACCTTAAGTACTGCCCGTTGAGCTCTCTCAACTTCTATCATTAGCGTCTTAGCTGCCGAACCCCATGCACAGACACAGTAGGACAGAACACATTCACATAATGCTCTGTATGTTTGCAACAGAAGTGGAGGGTCTGCGACGAGTCGTAGGCTTTTAAATGCATGAATGAGTTTCCTTGTCCGATTAGCAATTGTCGATATTTGAGCTTTCCATTTTAACTTGTCATCAATAACTACTCCAAGATATTTGATGCTTTCCACTCTGCTTAAAATACAGCATGGGCATTGAGCGTTCTGTGCGTGTAACGTTCTGTTGCATGGGTAGGTATGTGTTTTAATGAAAAAGTCACTGCCAGGGCTTGAAGCGCTATTCTTGCTAAAACACAAGTAGCTGGTTTTTGTGGTGTTAAGAGTTAGGAGACTATCCTCCAACCAGGCAGTAACTCTACTCATACCAACTTCCGTAAGCCGATTAACCTCCTCCCAAGAATTTCCGTGAAAGATGATAACGGTATCATCTGCAAACATTAAGATGTCCGCACCCGTAATCTGAAGACCACACAGGTCGTTGACGTACGTCAAGAATAAACTAGGTCCAAGAGTGCTTCCTTGAGGAATGCCGTATAAACATGTGAGGGTGTCGCTGTAACTACCGTCTATGCGAACAGTTTGTTGTCGATTTGATAAATAATTTTGAAACCAGCTATGTGCTATACCTCTTATTCCGAGGTTCTCCAGGCGTGTTAGAAGTATTGGCCTAGAGACTGTATCAAACGCTTTCTGGAGATCCAGGAACACCCCCACACATTTTTTCCCTTGCTCCAGATAGTTTGTCAATAAATCCGTCAGATTTAAGACAGCATCTTCAGTAGATCGGCCAGATCTAAAGCCGTATTGATTTTGTGCCAGCAATTTGTTACTCTCCAGATATTTTACCATTCTTGTGTTAACAATTTTTTCAAGAATTTTTGAGACTACACTTATTAAAGAAATTGGCCTATAGTTGCATGGATCACTCTTACTACCTGATTTGTGTATAGGTATAACAACAGCACTTTTGAATACGGTTGGATAGGTACTCGATTGAAGGCTAAGGTTACATAAATACGTGATTGGTAATGCTAGATACTGGGCAAATTTTTTGATAAATAGAGTTGTGATTTTATCCCTCCCCGGTGCACTCTTGGGTTTCATACCTTTGATTATACTTTGTACTTCAAATTGGTCGGTAGGTAGTAGCGACATAGAGTTTATTGGTCCGCTTAAAGTAGCTGCATCTTTTGCTAGTGTTTTCTCGGATACCTTGAGCTTATGTAAAGTCTTATTTGCTAAGTCTTGCCCTATTGACGAAAAGTATTTATTTATCTCATTTAGAGAATCTTTCTGGCTACATTTTATTTGCAATAATTCCGATGTTGATTCTTTTCGTTTATTATTATAATTACATATTTCTTTAATCACTTCCCAAGTTTTCTTTATATTTCCATTATTTTTATCTAATTTATTTCTGTAGTAATTTTGCTTTAATTTTTTAATTAGGTTTTGACAAGTATTTTTATATTTTTTATATGTATTATAAATTTCTGTGTCTTTTGATAGTGATTTAGCTTTTTTATACATTTTGTCCCTTTTTCTTATTGACCTTACAACCCCCAAGGTAATCCAAGGTTTTAATGGCCGTAGACGCTTAGGAATAGGCACAGTACTGGTGTTTTCAGTTATCATTTTTTGTAGCCGGGATGTGAATATATCAGTTGCCTGATTTACATCATCAAGTCTGTAGATGTCATCCCAGGTTGTCATTTGTAGCCTTTCATGCAACTCGGTGTAATTAATTATAGTTCTGTATTGAACAGAACATTGTTTTGAAATTGAGATATCATCCATGCATAATAATATCGGACAGTGATCAGTCAGCTCGTCAAAAACAATAACTTTAATTTGACTTTTACTTTTAACTAAAAAGTGATCTAAACAGGCTTGTTGTCTAGTAGGTATATTAATGCATTGCCTAAGCCCATATGAAGCCATTAAATTAATATATTCAGCAACATAACCCGTTATGTTGTCAGGGAGAATGTTTAGATTGATGTCGCCCGTAAATATTATAGTTTCAGCATGAACGTTTTGTAGTATAGAATCTAGACCATTGATATATCTCGTAGGATTGTGAAAGCAAGGCGGTCGATATGAACATATTAAAGACAACTTATTAGTAATGGTGAGGATCAAACAGTTACCATCGGCTAGGTCTGGCTCATAAGCCCCAACACAGATACATTTTTTAACAAAAACTATAACGCCATCATTCTTATTTATACTTCGTTTAGTATTAAATGTCTGATAGTCATCGATTGACGGTATAATCGTACCTTCGTTTATCCAACATTCCGTAAGCACTATGAAGTCGGGGGTAAGTTCGAATTTTGATATAAATACGAGAAATTCGTCCATATTGCAATTGACGCTCCGTATATTAATAGTAATTACAGACAATTGCTTCAGGCTGTTATTCGCACACATTAAACGATAACATAAAGAAGGATCCGCTGTTTTTATGCAAGTAACTAATCCGTGACTATCCATATCCGACATTACGGTATTACTGTCAATACGATCGAATTATATATTGGAACTCTATGATCAACCTGTAGCCCTCTGTGTTAAACAAAGGAAAAAGTATTATTATTGTAACTGTAAGGTCTGCCTGTTTTATATATTTTAACGTTTGTTTATCTTTCGTTTTGTTCAATATGAATTTTAGTGTAATGAATTCATGTAGGCATATAAGTAGTGATTGTGATTTGTATTGATTGTGTATTGTATTAAAGATAGGTATTCTGTTGTAAAGATAGTGTGTACATCGGTAGATTATTACATGGCTAAAGAAATTAATGAAAACTATAAAAAACATTAAATTAAAAAAGGAAATACAATCAGATAACAAAAACATACAACGATATATAACAGTATGAGAATATTGTTCTAGTCACTTGTCAATGTTTAGTTTGCGCAAGTCCGCTTCCGTGTTGATCATAACGGGCGGTAGACCCTCTTTTTTTCTTAAATATATTTTACCATAAGTGCACCAACAGTACTGGAAGTCGTTTCCTTTTGCGTATTCCCTTGCAAG
Organism: Herminia tarsipennalis; assembly: GCA_945859575.2. NCBI lineage: Eukaryota > Metazoa > Arthropoda > Insecta > Lepidoptera > Erebidae > Herminia > Herminia tarsipennalis. Next base: position 10,707,799 of record OX243836.2, on the reverse strand, counting down.
GTAGAATAATCTTCTTGTTTTCAAGGTTAAGTTTTCTGAAATGAAAACTGGTGTTCTCGGCCCGGTAAACAGCAGTTCTTCAGTGCTGAGCTTTTTGTTATTGCCTTTATTATATTTTTTGACTGCTGTAATCAAGTTTTCCTTCAACAAAATACTGTTTAGGTCGACCACAATAGGCTTATTCAATTCTGACTTAGTACTGGTGCGGTAAACATCCTTTATATCCGACATTAAAACAGGAACATTAAGCGCATTTCCCATGTTTATAACCATTTTAGAAAGGTCAACTTTGCTCTCCTTTGCCTGATAAGGGATATTTCTTACTTCTATACTAGATGTTTTTAATTGGCGCTCGAGATATTCAATTTTATTTTCCAAGCTAGAGATAATTTGAGAAGTACTGGTTTTCTCTTGTTCAAATTTGTTGAGTTTATTGATAATCTCATCATATTTTCCCGAAATAAAATCGACCGATTCGCGTATTTCCGCATTCTGCTCTCTAATAATCTCTATTGCCGACTGCAAGGTAGACAGTCTGGCATTTTGTTCAGTCTTAAAAGATTCAAACATTTGCATTATATCATGCTTAAATGCACTTAACTCATCATCTTTCTTCACTTTCTTTTTAACAATTTTACCTTCCGAATCTTCCCTTTCTGATAGCTGAGGAGAGTTAGGAGTGCGTTTCGGCGGCATAGTTAGGCAATTTCATAAAATAAATAACTATGTTTCGATAATAACAACTCGTAGTAACGCTACCAGGACAACAGCAGTATCAGAGAGTTAACTCACAAGCTAGGCTTTACACATACAAAGACAGTGTACGTACGTACCTCCCACACTAATGAATGTATTAGAGCTGCTTCAGCTTCTACTCCAATGACTAACGCAGGTGCGCTGCAATTGGCAACAGCAGCAGACGACTCCACCCGGTAGGAAGGCAGACAAGCAGCTGTGGGCGTCGATGATCCGTGCGCGGGCGTCGCCTGGGGTGATAGCCTCCACCCCTTTACCAGGCGGTCAGCAGAGGTGGGCGTTGTTGGTCCGATGCTCAGGCGTCTCTTGCGGGTGGTGATGAGTCATAGACTATAAGATACCAGGCGCCTTTGTTTATGAAGACCTCCTCGGTGTTTATGTTGTCCTATTTTTGTTTGCGGATTATTTTCGATTAAATTACTTACATTTTATACAAAATTAGCACGAGTTCACTAAAAACGCGTCTGTACTCTACAGAGGTCCGGGGGGAAGGGGACATATACACATTTGTGGTACCATTTACTGAGAAACTATTACACTTTCAGGTTTGGACATTGATATAGTAATTTAAGTTTATGTCTAGATGTGTTATCTATTAAAGAAATATTATTTTATACACATTTAAAAATGGGGCTAAAAGCTAATTCTCTTTAAACAACTGTTTTAAAAATTATTCCTTGGTAGTAAACTTCTTGAGACCTCCTTAAGCACCACTTTTGCTAGTTTATTTGTATAAGTTGAGGTATACCTAAGTTTTTTATTCTAAGATCCATGTGGATAAAGTCCCACTGAAAAGCTATTACAAATAATCAAGCAATTAATATGCAGTGTACACAATACATATATTAATTTATGAAATTTATTATCATTTAAAGCATTTTGCAGAATCCAGTTGTCTTCTGCATTTGCATAATTGCAGAAGACAACAGGACAACACTTACTGCTATTATTCAAATTGTACACTCATTTCCTTGAACTATTTGGTATTATAAAATAAATAATTTGATAATGTCAAATAGTTTAAGGAAATACATTTATATTATTCTCTATAGACTACAGTTGCAAGCCCCAATATGAAGTACATTCACCAAAGTTTTGATTAACTATTATGCGAAATGTTCACTCTTATGATAAACATTTTAACATCTGTAGTAGTATTCAAATATATGTATATAATCTATCTATATTAGGTATTATTTAATAAAGAAATTTTCTATGAAATTAGAAAAACTTATCACTTTTTCAAGTCCATACCTACAATTTATAAGTTCGTTGCAATAGCATTGCTCATATCTCATTTAAAATTATCTATTACTAACAATCTCTCAACTAAGCCATGGATAGAGAGACAGACCCTTTAAAAAAATATAGTTGAACTAGTGAAATAAATAAATAACAAAAACCTATACTATATATACTATGTACTATTATACTATATATATACTATATTACAATTAGGTTCTATATTTAATACTAGCTGTGCCCCGCAGTGTTACCCGCGGTTTATTAGCCTATGTGTTAATCCAGGGTGTCAGCTAACTCCATACCAAATTTTATTAAAATCGCTCCAGCCGGTTAGACGTGAAGAAGCAACAAACATACACACTCACATACAAACTTTCACCTTTATAATATTAGTGTGATTATAAATGTGAAAGTAACTCTGTCTGTCTGTTGCGCTTTCACGCTCAAACAGCTAAACCGATTTAGATGAAATTTGGTATGGAGATCGTTTGAGTACCGGGGAAGGGTATAGGATAGTTTTTATCGCGATAACCGACATCCACGCGGGCGGAGCCGCGGGCGAAAGCTAATAACAAATAAGCCTTTATTGCTGTTCTCTTTCTTTACATTATCTTCTAATAATTTATGGCCTTAACGTTTCATAACTAAATGTTAAAACTAAAAGAAAGTAAATGGTTATTATTCTATAACAGCTTGTCTGTTGTTTGCTGTAGGTAGGTAGTAGGTATTATATCCATGCTTGGCCGGTAATTTTCGCGATATCATCTTCCCGTCTCATTGTTTGTATACCAACAGAGGTAGATAAACAATGAGATGCCTTTTACCGTCTTATGGATAACATTCTGTTATTAACCTTGTCCATTTATCCTCCTTCTCTCTAACCAGAAACGAATTTAGTGTTTCTTAATCCGAAACTGTTTTTTTTTTAAGACGACTCCCGCGGTCGGGTACAAGCCCTGTGTCGCGTGGGACATTACAAATACACAACTCACGGACACAAAGTACACCCAGACTCGGAACATCAATTTGTGGATCACACAAAGTGGTGTCCCGTGTGGGAATCGAACCCACGACCTCTTGTGTAGCAGTCGGACACACTCCCACTGCGCCACAGAGGCAGTCAAATGTTTTGTTTTTTCATTTCTGTTTGTTTTTAAATAACTGTAAATACAGCTCGATCTTCGTTTAATTAGCTGTGCAATACATTATAAAGCCTAAGTGAAACAGTTGAAATATAATATACAATCACAGCTATCCAACTACAGTTGGTAAACGGTATATCTATCAGTAAAATTATGCAATAGCAGTGGCGGAGGGTCTTAATAACACCACTAGCTGTCCCGCGCAACTTCGTATGCGTAAATTTTCCCCGTTTTTGCAACATTTCTCGTCGCTGCTCCGCTCCTATTAGTCGTAGCGCGATGTTATATAGCCTATAGCCTTCCTCGATAAATGCGCTATCCAACAAAAAAATATTTTTCAAATCGGACCAGTAGTTCCTGAGATTAGCGCGTTTAAACAAACAAACAAACAAACTCTTCCGCTTTATAATATTAGTATAGATTATTTTCGGTTTCCCTTTGGATTGTAGTTACTTAGTATTATAGGTACAAAGAACCATGTCCAGCAAGATATATTTTTGTATCGGGTTACCTCTGAAAAAATTTAACCATTCGCCTCTGCGCAATAATAAATAAGCTTAGTTATATTTGTTCAGATTAGAGATTTATGAAGGTTTAATGCAACCGGGCAGAACCACGGAGTCAGCAAGTGTAAAATGAAATTAATCATAAATTTGCAAGGAAGTCATTTTAATTTCTAAAACGTATGCTCGCGGTTGTACCTACAATTTTGTTGACAATTGAAATTGAAGCACTAATCAACCAAGTGAAGTGTTTATTTTGCATGAGTTTTAAATGGAAACATTTTGAAATTAGGCAACTCAGACTAAAAGAATAACACATTCTTTTAGTCTCAGTTAGGCAATTACACATTTAGCTATAAGTTACGAGAACATCAATTCCTGTGATCTATCTATACTAATATTATAAAACTGAAGAGTTTGTTTGTTTGTTAGAACGCGGTAATCTCAGGAACTACTGGTCCGAATCGAAAAAATATTTCACTGTTGGATAGCCCATTTATCGAGGAAGGCTATAGGCTATTTAACATCACGCTACGACCAACAGGAGTGGAGCAGCAATGAGAAATGTTGCAAAAACGGGGAATATTTCCGCAGACGAAGTTGCGCTGGTCAGCTAGTCTATAATAAAATTTCATAAAATTCTGATAATTAAAGTGATCCCTCTTTTCGTATTTAATAAACAACTTCCACATTTCCACAACAGTGCTCGAAATAATCCTGGGTACGATTTCGAGCGCTGTGATTGGTCCATTCCGCCCCGCTCCGCGTCAATAGGAACGCACACTTAGGATGTCACAGGCGAGGGATTTTAACAACATACAATTAATAACGTATTTAAAAACGAAAGGAAACAAATTATTATTAATATTGTACATCCAGACTCGGGACTTTAGACTTTATGGATTGCAAGTCCGTATGGGAATCGAACCCACAAACTCTTTCGTAGCAGTCGTACGCACTCTATGTCTGCTAAGTTAAGTAAGTAAGAAGCTGGTGTTCGCCAAATCTTAGTGAAGTCTGAAGAAACCCTTCTAGAACTGGAGAACAATTTGTGACTATACACTGCATACGTGAGCCTGTTCATTTTATTTATAGTTCCATATCTTTACTGTTTCACTAATCATGTTTTATATAGTGTATACACCTGTTACAATACAAAACATTATACAATACTTTTGGAATACATTACACAACACCTTACCAATACCTCTACAGAGTACTTTTTGTTAAAGCCATGTGTGAAATACAAAACCTTAATAACTAACAACAAAAACAAACACAAAATAACACTCATCTACAGTATCCACAATTTACTTAACATCTATATACACACAATATTCACAATCAGCTATACACACATAATTCATACTAAAGGTTGCCCCAACATTAGGAATGTTATTTCTACAACAGACTCGATTGCTCCGTTTTCTAACTTATTTAATATCTTTCTTGTAATTATAGCTCATATATTGCCAACCAACAGTTCCACATATCTGCACTATACATTTTTCACTATTCGATCGCTGTCATAATACTTTTATTGACGAGTTGGAAAACGATGAGCAACAGATTGACTGCTTACTTCTTAGTGATACCAAACTATGTTCCCAATACATCAAATATGTAAATAGTGATAGAGGGTCATTATCCGTTCTCACATTTAATATAAGAAGTATTCACAACAATTTAGACTTATTTCTGACATTTATATCAGCATTGAATTTCTCGATAGATGTTATCGTTCTGACGGAATGTTGGACGGATGTAAATAACCCGCCACCTACTATGGACTCCTATGCCACGTTCTGGACCAAAAACAGTATTAACCAAAACGATGGTGTAGTGGTTTATATTCGCGAAACCATACAAGCATCATCGCAAGAGCCTGCATGTTCGGAGGGTAATTTTCTAATACTCAACATCCTGCCAGACTATTCAATAATATGTTCATATCGTCCACCTTGTTTTAAAAATAAAACGAATTACTTAAACGCACTTGACCTAATACTAGCCTCTATCAAAGCAAAAAATATAATACTTACAGGCGACATAAACATAAATACCCTTAATGACTCTAAAGAATCTACGCAAGATTATTTAAACCTCTTGGCTATGCATGGTCTTAAAATAGGAGTTACTAAGCCCACCAGGTCTAAGACCTGCCTTGACCACTTTATGATCAAAACAGGTAGCCCATGTAAGATCGTAGTTTTTGAACAACAGCTTACGGACCATTCACCTATTTTGCTATATATCCGGAATGGTATTGTAAATAGGAAGGAACTAAGCTATAGGAAAGTGACCATAAATTATGAGAACATCTTTAACGATTTAACAAAGGAATCGTGGCAGGACATTTACCAAACCAATGACACTGACATAGCCGCCGAGATAATCTCAACTAAACTACTATCTATTCTGAATCTTAATACTAGAACTACTTCGTCTTCAAACCGGTACAAACCACTAAAACCTTGGATATCCAAAGGAGTTGTTAAATCCATACGGAGACGAGATAAGATGCACGCTAAAATGAAAAAAGCACCTAACGACTGGACCCTAAATCTTAACTATTTGAACTACAGAAATACTTTAAACAACCTAATTAAATACCTAAAAAAACAATACTATCAGGACAAATTCACTAAAAATCAAAACAATACTAAAGAGACATGGAAAATTATTAAGGAAGTTTGCAATATGAATAAAAAAAACCCTATCCCTCAAGAGCTTTTGAATATTAAGGACACTCCAGCTAAGTCCTTAAACACCGTTAATGACTACTTTACGTCAATTGGTGGTACCCTAGCGGGTAATTTGCTAAATTTAATGCACCAGACTGAGGACGAACTTGCCTCCTTAGCTAAAGCTAGAAATCCTCCTTTAGAATCAATGGCCTTCGACCCAATTGACCCACAAGAAGTAGCGGTGGTACTGCTCGGAATGAGATCCCATAGCGCACCAGGTTGGGACAAAATCACTACTGAAATCCTGAAACAAAACATCATCTCCTTAGCTTCTCCTCTCACTTACTTATGTAACCTTAGTCTTGGATCTGGCTCGTTTCCTAAAATCTTCAAAAAAGCTGTAGTATGTCCGATACACAAAAGTGGTGACAAAAGTAACCCTACTAACTATAGACCTATTTCTCTTCTCTCTGCTCTGAGTAAGGTTCTCGAGAAACTAGTTAACAAACGTATCATTTGCTACTTAGAGAAAAACAAACTCCTGCATGATAGGCAATTTGGCTTCAGAGAGCGGATGTCAACTGAAGACGCTGTTCTCAAGTTGACAAGCGCTATTAATTCTTTCACTGTGAAAGGAGAAAGGAGTATAGGTATTTTTCTAGACCTACAAAAAGCATTCGACACAGTTTCAAAAAAAATCTTATTTACAAGGTTGGAAAACGTTGGAATAAGGGGCATCGTACTAGATTGGCTTAAAGACTATCTAACTGACCGATTGCAATGCGTAAAGGTAGATAATTATACGAGCGACAGTCGTTTATGCTCTTTCGGCGTCCCTCAAGGGAGTACCATTGGGCCGACTTTATTTTTAATATATATTAATAGTTTAACTAATATAACGTTACCCAATATGGAACTCATTATGTTTGCTGATGATACCGTTTTATTATTTCACGACAAGAACTGGAATGCGGTTCTCGAAAGGGCTGAAACTGGCCTAGCTAAGATAACGGAATGGCTCGAAGATAGCTTGCTCAACATCAATGCTTCAAAAACAAAGTTTATGTGTTTCTACAAATCCCATATGACGAGACCTCACCCTGAAATTGAATTAAAAATCCACACATATCCATGCAATCGCACTTATAACCCTACAAATTGTCACTGTTCTTCGCTTTCTCGCGTGCAAACAATCAAGTACTTGGGAGTCACTGTGGATGAGAAACTTGATTGGAGCGCTCACACACAAAATTTGGCTTGTAGAGTCAGGAAAATGATTTACATCTTTAAAACTTTACGTGACGTAACAAGTCAGAAAGTCCTAATCCAAACATATAAAGCCCTATGCGAGTGCTTGATCAGGTACTGTATTTCTGTTTGGGGAAATGCAGCTAAGACCCACATGATAGCTGTTGAAAGAGCTCAACGAGCTGTATTAAAGGTGCTTTTGCGGTTATCTTATAGGCATCCAACTACAAATATATATGAAAGGGCAGATGTACTTTCTGTGAGAAAATTATACATATATCAGATCTTATCAAGATACCACAGACATACTGTCCCTTTCCTAGCGCCGTCGACAAAGCGCGTTGATCGCTGTCCAGTCCCGCGCGTTTGTCGTACTTTTTCTCAGCGTCATTACAATTTTATAGCTCCGCATTTATATAACAGAGTCCTAAAAATCTACAAAGACTGTAAAAGGTACAACAATTTTAAATTTCGTAGAGTGTTGGTTAAATGGCTTAGTGAATATACTTACGACGATATTGAAAATTTGCTACTTATAAAAACCTAAAAAACTACACCCATGACCCATCATTCCAAACACACACACCCTCACCCACATCCACACCCACACACACACACACACACACACACATACACACACACACTTTTTATCTTTTACTTATATAATTAATTAATAATGTTTGCTATGTAAGCTATAGTTGTAGACATAAAATTGTTTGTACACTAATATAAGAGACGAAGTCACTGGCCCCTGAAATACAGTTGATACTAGTTCGGGGACCAGAGTATTTCACTTTTACTGTAATATTTTATGTCAATAAATTATTATTATTATTATTATTATTATGTCAGCAGGCTGAGGCAGCTTTGTTGACAAGTATGAATGCCCTTATCCCCATTTCACAGGCCAGTATTAATTCAAACACGGTCTGGTAATTCACACTAAACGGTCTATGGCAGTGGTTCGCAACCTTTTTGATCTCGATACGTTACCCTTTTTGATTAGTTTTAAGGGTAGATTACGCGAAACAGGGTTCGGCTCTCTCAAAAATTTATATAGAAAACCTAAATATTAGGATACGAAAAAAATGTATCACTAGTCAAAGAGTCTTTCTAGTAGATGATATAAAGAAATTTAAGGATATGTCTTAATGTGATCCCGCAAATAAATCTCGAAGTTGGGAAAAAATGCAAAAACGTGCATTTTCGTATTGTCATAGTCATGGCGTTCGTAATCTAACATATGTCCGAACGAATATTTTACTTTATTTTGACCTGCGCTCCTGCGCACTGTGAAGTAATGATTGTGTGCGGAAGAGCGAGGCCGGCGATCGTATCGCTGTGTACGTAGCGCTAAATAAATAATTCTCTCAGTGTAACGCCCCCTTAAAGCCATTTTACCTCCAATATCCAAAATCTATTTTAAGCCAACCCGTCTCTCCTGTCCTCCGGCTAAGGAATCTAGGGCGTTAAATGCTATCAAGAGGGCTGAATTAATTTGCAAAATGCGCTAAATTGATTGGCACCGTCCCCCTGTCGCACGATGTAGGTACTTATTTATTATGGTTTACATTACACCAATAACAATAATTAAAAATAGGTAGTACATTACACAACAATTAAAATTAATTACATTTAGGCTTTCACAATACGCCAAACATGCTGACAATTTTTCGACCATACATCAGCAAACTGATCAATATTCGGGTTGGAATCCAAAAATATATTGAGTGCATTAAGAGTTAGGCGGTAGCTGGTGAAATTATTGGCATCCACTCCTCTAAAATCTGGCACTGCAAGGGTCTATGGTTTATATGGCGGGCGGGCGCTGCCGCTGTAACATCTAACAGTGAACTGGTGCACGATGCCACAAAATCCCGGAGTACATTAGGTAAGTTTTATACAAACACGTCTACAGTACGATAAACGTATCTTGACCGGATTGAAGTTAGGTTTTTATCACTTTCGCGCATGTCATAGAGATGCGACCCTAAAATTACTTACGAAAACGATTAATCGATTAAAAATACTAACATTTTAATTCAACAATATAAAAACACTATTTAAATCAGTTCATAAAAGTTTAAATTTAGAACAGTAACAGTTAATAATAAAGAAACTTTGAAAAACAATTTCTTTACCAAACTAATAACAAAAAAACATGAATTAGTAATACTAATTATGACAATGTAATGCATAATCGCATCTCTAATCTTCTTGGTTTAGTTACCGCCCCCGCCCCCCGCTTCCTGTCACCATTTTCTTCCAAAAAATGCATCTGCGCAACCACTTGTCGCCTACTTCAGTCCGGCCTAGTTACGTTGATCGTACTGTAGCAACGTACACATGGACTCGTACACATGGACTCGTTCACGGACATGAAATCTCATACCACTTTGTACCGTAGGTGTTCCAAGGTTATGTGTGTTGACGTTGATCGAGCACGTATACCTATGAAACTTACCTTGTGTTTTGTCTCTATATGTTGTGACAATGCTAATGCTGAAAGCTGACTTGGTTAGTGTTGGCAGATTGCGACCGAGTAGATTGAGAAAGAAGCGCAAGAGGTGCGAGAATTTTGTATTATATTGAGCACGAAATACTTCATTTTATTGAACTTACGAAAATCTGTCTCGTGTAAAATAAAAACGTATAAATGTATGTATACTAATATTATAGATAAAGTTGAAGAGTTTGTTAGTTTGGTTCGAATTGAAAAATTGTTAAAGTTGGATAGCCCATTTATCGAGGAAGACTATATAAACATCATGCTACGACTAAGTAACAGGAGCGGAGTACCAATAAAAAATGTTGCAAAAACGGATAAAATTGAAGGGGGCTTAAATGTTACCCATTTTTTTGCAACATTTTTCCACGAAACTACAAAAACCCTCCTCGAAAATTGATTCTGGGTATGCCCATGATAGCTTTATCTAAACGTGTTTCATGGCTTAAAGAATGTCTGCGCATTGAAACTATTTGCCAGCCGGCGAAAAACTTCGAGGACAAGCGTTTCAGCTTTATCATTGCACAACAATATTAATGTACTCATTATCAAATTTTCGTTGAAATCGGTGCATAGTTTTCACATTACTCATCATTATCGAGTTATCGACATTACATAGTATAAACTAGGCATCCGCTTTTATCCGTTTGTGCACTTAGTTCTTCTAAACTACGCATTAGATTTTGATAAGGTTTCCACTATTTATAGAATTTCTTTCGTTACTTATGTGTAATACATCTCAGGCGTAAAATATAAAACACACATTATTATGCAGATACTTAGTATGTAGTGTTTATTTTTATTAAAAAAAAATGTGTGGCACTCGGGGACTGCCGCGGTAAAATTGCATAGCATTTTTTATCAACTTATGCAGTTTTATTATAATTATTTATTTATTTTTTATTTAAGCAGTTTTTTTTTTCATTACATTTTGGAGCAGCTCGTCTCGATCCCTGCGAGCTTCGTACAGTCGTACCATATAGGTACATATACATTAAGCGAACGCTCGGCCTAGCTACATGGTAGGCTGGTGTTAGGTTTTATTCTCGTTACGGAATTTCTTGATTCGGTCGCCGCGCTCAAAGCCCGCGATAATAGCTATGCAATAGCTTAAAACAAAATTCAAGACTATTTTTGGAGGTAGAGAGATTCTGCTTAATTTTTTTTTAGTCATCATTAGGCTTAATAATTTGACGACGATTCGACATTCACTGTCAGTAGGTAGGTACCTAGGCTAACACCCCGTTGAACATTGCCCCACGCGCAGACACAACGTCAAGCTCGTTGCGGTCTTCCCTAAGAAGATCAATTCTACGAAACTCGCTGCGCACTAACTCTCCTGAAGTTTAGTTAGTAGTAGTCTCATAACCGTGTTTTGTAGAGAACTTGTTATGAGTACACAGTTCCACGCGCGCTAATAATAAACTGAACGGTATCAATGGCGATGTTTACACTGTTTACGCCCATGTTGGACGTATACTAAACTTGTGGAAGTTAAAAAAAGATTTGCTCACCTTCATTTAAATATAGTACTAGGCTGTATTTTGAGCATCCGGGCTAGTCCGGAGCGGCTTCCATACCTTGACCCAGGTGGGCGTTACGGCGCAATAGGTCAGGAGGGAGAAGTGCGCGCTCGCGGGGGGTATGTTTGGGCGGCCGTAGTAGCGTAGTGACGTCAGGGACGCGCGGTATCGACCCCGGACCCGAGCCGTCACAACACCCCTCCTCCGCGCTGCCTTGCACCGCCCGGCCCAAGAGTAGGCAGACCATGCAGAATGGCCACTAATCTAAGACATTTGAAGGTCATAATTTCCTCTAACTGTATCTACCTACTTAGGTAATATCTGTTAGAATCTTGGAAATGTTATACTTAAGTACTTACATTAAAGTTATTAACCTCATGCAATTTTTATACATATTATATTACCGTAGGTATTCAATTGATCTAGGTCTAAGTAGGTACCTACCGTATTCGGTAACGGACACGTATTACGAGATACGTAACACGTGTCCGTTTACTTCCTTTACACAAGCTCTCTTTTATTCGCGGTTAAAATGCATTAGGTAGGTACATATTGTATGATAGATAAAAGGTATATAAGTAATACGTTACGCTTCGCTTCTTTTGGCAAAATTATTGGGATAAAAATCCTTGTGGAGCTAGGCATAAACGCTCGCTAATCCTGACTGTTGAAGTTCTTTTGCGTCTCTACTCTGTGTCCTGCCGCCCAGCCGCAGCCGCCGCGCAACTACGCATCGCGCCATCCGGAAGTTTGCTGACGCTAATGGAAAACGTTCATGGCCCGCTTTGATGAGATCCTTGCGCCAACCCACACCCCCGTTGAATTCAAATAATATTACCCACGTGGAGTGGGAAGAGAATTGCGTCTTATTATTACCCTGCTCCTATGGGATATTAGGTACCATTGCATTTCATTTGGAGGTTAGATATGAGATTACGGTGGCGTTTAGTTAATACGCTATGTGTTTGTGCAAACTAAGAGCAAACCTGAAGTTAGAATCGGATTTTAGTATTCGAGTACTATTACGTTCAAATGAGCCTTTAATTCGAGCTTTTTTTGTGGGTTTATGTTACTTATCGAACCAGCCTGACCTGACTATTTACTGCTAGAGTAGGTAAATATTAATAAGTGTTGCATTAACCTAATTAACCGATTTTTTTCTGATTGATTTTAACACGATTTCTGGCAATGCCTTTAAGGGGCGTCTAAACGGGCCATTTTTTATGGCAATTGGTGGCGGCACTATGGGCAACTAATTGCTCGGCCAATAATGGCAATATGTCTACAACTGTATGGTGCATGATCCAGTCCCCTAAACGGGCTGCACAACCCGTCAACAATAAAATAGAGGGCGACTGAAACAACAAAAAAATTGGCCGGGTAACATTGCGTAAAAAAGATCGTTTAGCGATCGTCCGGCAACTATCAAATCAATATTGGAGAGTACTGCCATGTTGCCGGCCACAACATTGCCGCCACAAGTTGCCGTAAAAAATGGCCCGTTTAGACGCCCCTTAAGTTTAAAACACTATGATGCTACAGATGTCTGAACTAAATTCCCACTAATATGTGATATAGGTTATCCAAGTTTAACAGGATGATAAGTAAAAAAACAAGTAGAAATTAGTATCTAGTTCCCATAAAATTTGTGGTACCACAGAAAATGTTGATCTTCTTCCAACCTTCACTTGGTACCTACTCTCTAGTGGCGCCATTGACTAAATACGAAATCAATTAAACACCCCTTAACAGGTAAAACAAGTCATTAAATCTACATCAGGGAAATTCCCACAATCAAGGAAAAAGTTGATTGATTTCGCGACACCCACAACAAAATGTAGGCTTATATACTTGTTTCTCGCGTCAATATTTTAGCCGAGGTCGTCCAGCCCGAGTATGCATGCACATATCATGATGCAATCACTGAACTCAATTGACAAGTTTATGGAGTAACATTTACAGCATGAACTAGAAACAGTTACTTTTCCTATGCCCTGCTTTTTAAGGTTTAGATTCAAAAATTTGTTGCTTTCGCGTTTTCGGGCGATAAACTTCAGAGTAGTAATGTTACTCTTCGTATTCGTTTGCTTTTAACGTAAACGGTTATGTTGAACAACTTATGAACGAACCCTTACGACCAAAGATTATAAGATCTGTGTGTTCTGAGCTTACGACTGTACATCGGCTTACAAAGAGTACCTAATGAAAAGTACCTAATGTATCAAATATATGAACACTATTATAATGTAACGAGTGTTAACTGTAAGCATACGACGCAAAAGCTTAAAAGCTTATGTAACAAGTGCGCAGTAGCTTCGACCAGAGGGAGGGACATCCCTCCAATTTTTTTCCGATGCCCTTGACCTGAATTGGTAAGACCCTCGAATAGTCTAAATAAGTTTGAGAGAGCGCCTCTTCTCCCATGAGAGAAGGTGTAGGTTATTTATGATGGTGAATATTTGCTAAAAAAAATATTAATTTTCCCAATGATGTTGTTTAAAATATCAGCATTTCTTTTACAGGAAATTCCTGAACACTGTTTGTGAAATTACTGAACTAGAAATACTTTTTTGACAATGTGATTTTTGATAAATAGATAGATATAATCATTAGTAAGACGTAATCATCAATGAGACTCCTTGTCATTTAATTGTATTTTCCTTACAGCACACCTAAGATGTTGTAACAGATCTTTAAAAATATATAAAAAAAAACAAAATATGGCGGAGAACTGTGAAAAAGCTGGCAACATAACGACAAAGCGTTTTAAAAAGATTCCAGTATACGTCGTAGAAGAGCACAACGATGCATTACAATTTATTTATTCGGCCATCGGAGGCAAGAAATTGCCTTTCGAAGGAACAGCTCTCCTTCATTTGGACGCACATCCAGACATGCTTATCGATCGTAAATTAAAAGGAAATGAAGCGAGATCTGGAAGAAATGTTTTGCCATTATTACAAATAGAAAACTGGATTTTGCCAGCGGTTGCAGCTGGTCACATTAATCAGGTGGTGTGGTTACGACCGCCGTGGGCCAAGCAATTCCGGGACGGAACTCGTCCAATACACGTGGGAGACCATCCGACCTCTGGCGAACTCCGCGTCGATAGCAAGGAACCTTACTACCTCTCAGATGCACTATATTCAACACAATTAGAAAATAGAAGGAAGTTTATTTTTACCTCAGCGGAACTTTCAGATTCATCATTCGAAGGCGATGACAATAGTATTAAAAGATACATTGAAAATCTTAATATAGCACAACCATACGTCCTAGACATTGATTTAGATTTCTTTAGTACAGGAAATCCTTTCCTATCGCTGTACGAAAATATTAAAGTCTATGATAGATTGTTACCGATGTTTGATTTTAAACTTCCTGATACGGATGACGATGAAACAGTGGATAAAGTGGTCATCGCCAGAGAAAGACAACTTGAGGAACTCGAAAACTTGTTTCAACATCTAGAGCATTATGATAACTTAGATAAATATGAAGGAGAAAAATCTCGGCTGTATCTAATGGTAATTTGAAATTATGTTATGAATCCATTACTTCTGATTTCAGGGTGCTACTTTTTCAATACCTATTACCACAATAACTAGGTACTGTGCTATTACCGAGATATTGTGTGACAACACATTACACTGTGATATTATAGTGTTGTCAAATTATCCGTTCATAAAACAAATATTATGATAAGTAGATTATAAGGGAGGGATCCCACCACCCACCCTCGATCTGTGAATCACCACGATTGAAGTAGTAAGGAAATGCCCTTAATACAACAATCGAAATAGATTGACAGACCGCATTTAAAAAGAGAGACCTGCAACAAAGAAAATTAGTGACAGGTACTCTTACCAAGTCGAGTAGTAGGCACCTCCGGACCCTTGACTTGCAATATTCCGCTTCCACGAAGTGATACTTCGACACGTGTTTCGCCTCTACAGGAGGCATCCACAGGACAGCTCAGTCGGTGCCAAACTGTCCTGAGTTTCCTTACTACTTCAATCGTGGTGATTCACAGATCGAGGGTCCGCCATGTTACGCCTAAATCAATCGGTTAAATATTATTATATCAAATGATAACGATAATGAAAAAAAAATGAAAATCAATTTATGTTTGCATAAATCAGAAATAATTGTGAATTGAAATAAACTGGTTAATTCATGAGGTTAGTTTAGGAAGGCTTTTTTTTATCTAATCATTTTAATTAGGTTTCAGAATTAGCTGCAGAGATATCATCAGAAGCTTCTCGTTTAAACGAGAAGCCGGACTGGTGGGCCGTGTTTGCTGGTGGATGCACTCGCGACCAAGAGGGTTTACCGTATCACATCAGCTCACAGGAAGAAATCCAACGATTGGTCAAAGACGGTTTAGTCCCCTTGTTGAAAAGGTTGCCACCTCCAGTATTGATCACGGTTGCCAGATCTACAGACGACGGATACTGTCCTCCTCATCAGGTGATTAATTTGAACCATTTCCAATGATTTCTTCATAATCACAGTTATGGGTATTTCATAAGGTCATAAATCCTTAGTTAGGTAGGCATTCAAAAATTTTCGTTGGTTGTTAGTTTTAAGCTTATTTCATTGGTTTGGTTTCAGGTCGATTACATCCAGTCCATAGTTTTAGAAGCATTGAAAGAATTATACGACACTGATGATCCGGCGCTCTACTACCTCAATGTTAATACTCTAGAATAAGAATAATATTTGTGATTGATATTGTTGTCATAATAAAAACTTTTATACTTAAAAATTGTGACTGATTGCAAGTAACATCATCACATTCATCAAAAATGTACAAGTATAGATTCATATTGAAACAAAGGAAAATCAAAGATTTATTTATTTTTAACAACATTTACAATACCATTACAGGATTCCCAATGCGGTATCATAAGCTACATAATTTGATAGGTATTGTTATTCTGCGAGTAAGTGATTTCACCAGAGCTTATCAGAGTTATTTAGTAGGTATCTATTTCTGATAGCGGGTTTACTGACAAATTTTGAGCCGAAATTAATTTGTGACGCCCTATTTACTCCCTTTGAAATATCGATGTCTCATAGTCGTATGGTTGGTATCGTTAGTATTATATTATCTGTGGTATCGTCTATGTCATTGTCCTGGCAATGTTAAGCTCTAAAGATTACAGGATCTGAAGCACTTGGGTCGAACAAGATAATGTGTGAACATTAAAAAATCCAACATGTTAGACATAAACTTAATTATCTTCGAAACGGCTGACAATAATAAGCTTAGAATCATGCAACCGAACTAGCATACAAATCCATCTATGATGATGATGACATGTTAAAGTTTGACACGCCTTTTGGGGCATAAAAAAACAAAAACCGGGCAAGTAGGGTTCCGTAGTCCCCCCATCCGGATAATGCGGCTTAAAAAGTCAGTTTCCTGTTGTTTTTGTTTCATACTTACAACGTTACTGATATGAGGTACGAGGAAAATATTTATTTTTATTATTTAGCTATCAAACTAAGTAGCGGCCGCTATATGACACCTTTTCACCAAATTTCATCAATATTCAGTGAGAAGTCTCTGAGTAAAATGCCTGTGACATACGGACGGACAGACAGACAGACGGACATGACGAAACTATAAGGGTTCCGTTTTTTGCCATTTTGGCTACGAAACCCTAAAAACGAATACGATATAACTGCTGTAAGTTGCTGAGGAGTTGAGTATACCGCAGACTAAAAATAAGTTAAAGTTTGTCAAGTGTGCTGGTTGCCTGGCTGCAGCATCAGACCAAGAATTGCATAATCTTGCATTGTTATTTAGCATACATGGGTGTTTTAAATTTAAGGTCACATATATGTTTGAAAGTAAAGTAAATACCCATTATGGGTCTAAGATCCCTACCGCAGCTAACAAAAGAGCTGAAGACCTTGAAATGGATTTTAGAAACCTAAAACACCTGCTTTTATTATTCTTTCGCTAGGTCGGCGTAAGTAATATGTGTATCCATGCAAAATTACAGCCTTCTAGCACTAACAGTCTCTGAGCTAAACTGCGGACGGACGTACGGAACGGACATGGCGAAACTGCGGCGTTCCGTTTTTGCGTTTTGCCATACCGATGATGAAACTTCCTTGTGCAGCATAAACCGAAACACTTAATTTTTAACTATTCCCTAATCAGAACCACTGTAATGATATATGGTATAATATGTAATGTTACACCTATATTTTATAGAACAACTTGATAATGTGTTTATACGGAGTCGTCGCGACGCAGTCTTATTCAACTCGAGTGCCAAATTCACCCTCGTAACTCAGTTTAAATGTGTTTAACAAACAGTGCTTACTACTATTACCAGAAGGAAATATTGCTTTTGAACAGCTTGATGGCAATGTACGTACAATACGTACATACGTAGGTATAAGATATTTACTACACACTATATTTTATGTTGGTATTTAGACGTAAATACCAACATAAAATATATTTATGTGTAAAATGTACAAAAAATCGACTAAACGCTTCGAGAAAAGGTAGGACCTACTGAAATGCGCTTTCGTTGCATCTTTTTAGCGTGGTTACGTGGCTAAATTTGTACCTTAATAAAATGATTTATTTACGTAATCTTTTCTTTCTTCTTATTTCTTCCTTTACTCGTTTTCATTTCATTTATTTATCAAATATGTAGCGACAGAAGTTCTACTTACTGTGATTTTTTAGCGTTTTATTGCTTATTTAGGTACACATTTTACCCATACATGTAATCGCCGGCTTCAAACTAAGGGGAAACTTATCTACCGTTCGTACAGCATGTCTGAAATAAATAATAATAATAATAATAATATCTTGGGACAACTCACACAACGTTATCTGATCCCAAACTAAGCAGAGCTTGTACTATGGAAACCAGACAACTGATAAACATACATAAATATTTCTAAATACATACATATTATAGATAAATAACACCCAGACACAGAATAAACCATCGTGCTCATCACACAAAGTTTTATCCTGGGTGGGGATCGAACCCACGACCTCTTGCGTAGCAGTCGGATACACTCCCACCGCGCCACAGAGGCAGTCAATAAAGAATTTGAATTGAATTGAATTTAACCGTTCCACCACCGAGCCGCGTCGAAATTTTTAATTTTTCCTTCGGTTACGGTTTTAGTCGATTGATAGAAATACTTTTGAGCAGGACTCAAAGTGATGTATTGTTTGAGAATTCGGAGGTTAGACTTTCAACATGTTGGCCCCTTGGCTATTTCCACATAGGTTAGTACTACTGCAAGTACTGCAACCCACTACTTAGTAATCATTAAAGAGCTGCTAAAAGTCAAGCCGGTCGGTGTCACTATGCAGGTCAATTAGCAATAACGATCGATGAATCGATGACGACACACTATTACAGCATCCTTGTAACACATCAGGAGCTAATGAGTACCTACCTATACCAATTGTGGAGCCTGACTACATATGTATATGACAAGTAGGTAACCCTTTATAGTAGGTATCTATACACAGTCGGAGGCACTTTATTAAGTTCATCGAGATTCAGTAATGCCTCCGACTGCATTAGGTATATTTTAAGTGAAGAGGATCTTGTTTCTATATTTTTGCGCAAGCGGGTTATTTTTTATTTTTGTAGAGAGATGTCAGATTTTGAAATTCTCATGAAGAATAGGATGTAGATATATCCTATCTACATCTACAGACTTTAGAAAGAAAGGAAAAATATTAACAGTAAAAAAAATAAACAGTAGGTAGGTACCTATCTACCTATCTTAGGTCTAATTAGATGCATGTGTGGGTCTATAAATCAAAAGAAAGTAATGCTTTTTAAGACAGCATTTACCTTAATATATTTTACGTTTTCCTGAAACAAAAACACTCAGCGGAGACTCAATCAGCCAGCTAATTAAAATAAAGCAAGCAGGTAAGGTAGATCTACTGCTTTGCTATAAACTTTTTTAATCAAAGGTGTTAGTTGAAATCTAAGGATCGAGCAAATGACCCTATGCACCTAAGTACATACAAGAACGTCGTATTATTTTTGAAAGATAATATCACTTGATTGAACAAACAATTTAGTCCTTCGATTGAGGGCGATTGGGGTCAACTGCGCATCGAACAGTCGAGTCACATTTACTAACATGGAGAACTTATGTGCCAATTATGTCCAATAAAAACATACCTACTATACCATAATTATTTTATACGCATCATGGTATCATTTTAAATCTTCTCATTGGGCTCTATATTAGCTTATCAATCAGTTCCGCCTACTTAGGTCTAGGTTAGTGATAAGTAAAACGTGTTGTGTCTGATCTCTACTTAGATCGGATTTCCAAAAAACTTCGAAGTTGTTATTTTGAAGATTACCCTTTAATCAGTGCCTCTGCTGGCAACCAAATACCTACTACTGAGATGATCAACGCACAGACACCTGGGCTAAGAGACAGAAGTAAGGGGATTGGCACACTGCCACGCACAATGATGCGGGGTGCGTGGCGACGGAGCCACGCGCGTGGTTGCGGAGTGTGTAGCGGGGAGTCACGCGCGTGCTTCCGGAAGTGCAGATCTATCTCTCTCTCTCTACCAGAAAAACAAAAACGTGAGAGGGTGCATATTCCCCCCATTTAGGGGCATTTTCTTGTTATCTGCTCTCACGTTTTCTTGTTATTCTGATAGAAAGAGAAGATATGCACTCCCGCAAACACGCGCGTGGCTCCGTCGTCACGCATCCCGCAGCGTAGTGCGTGGCAGTGTGCCGATCCCCTAAGAGAGAAGTATTGCTACTGTGTGTAGGATAACATTCTGAGACTTCTGAAGCAAAGGTTTGTCAACTCATCTGCATCGGAATAGCATCCTGTAGGTACTTGGACTGTCTATCGAACATACACATAACCAGAAGGTTAATGGCTGAAGCGCCCCCCCCCCCCCTCCTCCCCCAAAGTATCTTAAGATACGTGTGCTTTTCATAGACCCATATTTACCTTTTCTTCTGTTTTATCAATCTCTGTTGCCACTATGTCACGGGCCCCTACCTATTTAAAATTTAGTAGAAAAACTCCCTTGCCCTGTGCTTATTTTAGATGGAATATTTTAATGTTGAATAGATAGTAGTAGTAGTTATGTACTTGTTTGTGTGACAAGCTGTACCAGATATAGAAACCTTGGAAATAATTCAGTAGGTTACAGGAGCCCTATTAGCATATAGGCCTTGTTTGAAACGATATGAAACGCACGTTAATATTTATTTATGCAAGGAAATTATACATCGAGTGGACGAGAGATATTTTTTTGCACACAGTGAATATAATCGTGCCGCACGGTACCTGAATCAACAAAGTCTGAGCACATGGAGTATTTTTATATCACTTTGTGGTCTCTGCTTGGCTCTTCTTATCTTGGCTCTTATATCTTAGAATCTTACATTACAAACAGAGCATTTAGAGTAAGACAAGATGATGCTTACTCAGAGCTTAAAATGATAAAAGCCGGGGTGCCACAAGGTAGTGTGTTGGGTCCGATTTTGTACCTGTTATACACCTATGACATTCCTGAACTGAAAAATAACACTATTGCAACCTTTGCGGACGACACCGCTATTATGGCCACAGGGTCTAATTATAAGGAAGCAGTAGATAAAGTTCAAATAGCTTTAAATCACTTTCATGACTGGGCCCAAAAATGGAAAATAAAATTAAACGAGTCAAAATCCATACACATTGACTTCACCAACAAAAAGGGGGATTATCATCCAATATATGTAAATGGCTTACAAGTTCCATATGCAAATACAGCGAAATACCTAGGTATGACACTCGACGCTAAGCTTCGATGGAAAGCTCACGTAAAAAAGAAAAGACAAGAACTAGACATGCGTTATAAAACTATGTACTGGCTACTTGGAAGGAAGTCAAGTGTGTCTATACATAATAAAATTTTAATATATAAGCAGATTTTCATGCCAATATGGACGTACGGAATCCAACTCTGGGGCTGTACAAAACCCACTACCATAGCTATTATCCAGCGGTTTCAGAATAAAGTGCTAAGGGACATTGTCAATGCCCCCTGGTATATCAAAAATGAAAATCTTCATCGTGATCTCAACATAGATACAGTCCACCAAATTATCCATAAAAGTGCTGAAGCACATGAACATAGACTTCGTCACCACGTGAATGTCGAGGCATTCCTGTTGACCGACCACACGGATTTAGTGCGAAGACTAAAAAGAACTAAACCATTTGAGTTAGTGTAGTTATAGTGAACAAATAAAAGTGACAGTGCTTTAAATTTACACAAGAACAAAGTGTTTTCATGTTATCAGACTCTAAGAAAGTGCAACAGACATTATTCTTAGTTATAAAATTAGTGTAAACGTCTAAAATTAAGTTAGAGTAAAATTGCTTATTAGCCTTATAGGCTAGATCGTAATGAATTGTAAAGAACTATGTTCTTTATACCCAAGAATAAAAAAAAAAAAAAAAACGGTACCTGAATCAACAAAGTCTGAGCACATGGAGTATTTTTATATCACTTTGTGGTCTCTGCTTGGCAAGTTTATGATGCGTTATGATTTATGTTGGTACGAACTATACCTAACGATAACTCTAATATTGTAGTTGGCATCTAAAGGTAGGTATGTATCTACCTATACCTACCTACACCTACCTACTTGAAATTTTCTAGCACTAGGTATTACTCATAAAGTGTTTTACGATGCTCCCTAAACTTTACATACTAATGTAACTAACTTGGTAGTGGAAAGGCATACGAATGATGTGCAAGATGTTATTGGTTTTTATGAGATGACGGGACAGAGGCGACAGAGCTTTGAAAAATGTTGTTAGCTGGTAGGTATCAACTCTGGGTGTAATTTGTGTCTTGTGAGTTGTCTATTTAAAATGAGTCGTAAGTAGGTAGGTACCTACTACATATTAAAAGACAGACAGGTAGGCAAAAAGACATTGGCGTATCCAGCTTTAGACCTAGGTGGGACCTCAGTTTTTTTTTTGCTTGCGCGTTTTTTTCTGTTAGAGCTACGATTTTTAGAACAGATTTTTTTGTATTTCAATTATACCAGTCGCAGTTTATGCGTTCGGACGCACTATATACTGTAACATACCAAGTTCATCGAGAACCATTAATACCACGACATAATATTATAACATGCAGGAGATCTTGTTTCCATCTTTTTTGTGCAGGCTGTTTTTTTTTCTGTGTTTTTATTGTGGGTCTCATATTACTATAATAGCAATCCTGTTAACCCCTGCAGCTTAGTTCTATAGCTTGTGTTAGAAGTTGGTTCACGGCGGTAGTATGATGGGTAGGATTCGAACCCGCCACCTCACGATTGCGAGTCCGATGCCTTAGCCATTAGGCTACCGCCATTTTAAATTTCGAAGTCATTACACAAGCTGGCGAGCGCCACCAGAATTAAAAAGTCGTTGAGCGAGCTGGGCCCTAGAGTACCTAATTATAAATATCACTACACGAATAACCCCTTATTCGTTCGTTGCCCAGCGCAATTCTCAAAGTTACTGCACAAGCAGAGGAATACCACTTGAAGCCTATGAAGTAGTGGGAGCCGCCGCGCGGCCTCAAAAGTCAGATCACGAGGAGAAGAGCGCAGCATGTACTGCACACCACAAGCAGGGGACCTCAGCGCAATCTTAATAGTCACTTTGCAAGCAGAGGGGCATAGCGGGAAGGGAATTCACTAAACGAGTTGACGAGCACATCGTGAACTTATAACCAACCGAATCAGCTGGTTCTTAAGCCGCTGCGAGCGAAGAGAAGCGCAGCTATTTAGAATCCAAAATGTGAGTTGGTGGCCGCAGCAACGTTTTAAAAATCACACACATCCGAAGTTCAAAATCACTGCGCGCGCTGTCGATCAGCGCAAATTTTCAAATTATTGAGGAAGCTGCAGGCCGTAAAGTGATTTTAAGTTTCACTGCATGAGGAGAGGGGCACACAGTGTGGTCACTGTGCCCCTAAAACACGAACAAAGAAGTCATTGAGCGAGCTGGAACCGCAGCGTTGTATTCCCTACATGAACAGGGGACTGAGTGAGCTGAGGGACATAGCGAAAACTTAAAAGTCATTGAAGAAAGCGAGTGGAGTAAAAATTTTAGGGTACGAGTAGCGCGCAACTGTAGCGATTGCGCGAATAGGCAGCACTAAAGGTACAAAAACAGACAGAGAAATTAACTTTTAAAGAACCACTGACGAAACGTCCATTTGGAAGCCTTTCGAATGGACGCATTCCGAATGAATGTACGCAAAATTATGATACCCTTGACTTACTTCCATTTAGACGTAGGTACCTACGCAAGAATATATATACGGATATACAGCTATACTAAAGAGTGCTGTCAACAATATAAATTTGTTTCCGAAGAAGTTAAGAGAACGAATTTGACTTTTTGCGATACCGTTTCGTGACTATGGTACCTATGGTACCTAACCGCGGAAAAAAATTTTCTGTTCCGTATACCTAACCATGGCTTGACGTTTAAGGTTTGAGAAGTTGGGTCTCATAAATAACAGCGAGACGAAAGCATAAACCATAGACACAATTACTACACTCACTGACAATACGGATGCCTTCCAAATAGTGTGGCGTGATATAAGACTATTTGGACTGGACGAACGTCAGTTTGGAATTCCAAAACCGAACGACGCCCAAAGTTTTTGACATTTGCGAAAAGTTTTAAAAGACGTACACTCCTTTTGGATTGACGGATGCATCGTCAATGGGACACTTAGGAATCCAAGCTGCGACCGTGGTGCTTACGCGGGGACATTTTAATGCCTTTGACTCCCTAGAACCGAACCTGCCTAGCAAAGGGCTTTTAGTCTATTTTCGGGTTCCGGGAAATAAAATCATGACTCAGTCCAGTCTCGAAATGCCCGGGAAAAACGAGACTTTCGAGACTGTTATAAAACTAGGTTTCATACCCAGAAAATAGGTTTCACAATCATGCAAGAAGCGACGAGTGCGTGATACTCGCAGCGTTACTATTACTTACTGGTACAAAAATCACAAACATGCCGACGACGCCACACTCTTTGCCTCTAACGAAGAAGAAATGTGCCCCTTGCTGGAGAGATTAGAACGAGAAATTGAAGTCCATCATAAACAGAGACAAGACCAAGGTTATGAAAGTCGATCGCAGCTCACCATGACCGGCAGATCATAAAAAATAACGGCTCCTACGTGAAGGACATCAGAAGACGAATTGGCATGGTGAAAAATGTCATGTCCCAGCTCAACCATGTATGAAACGTCGACATGAACATCTCGAAAAAGACAAAGAAGAAGCTCGTCACCACCCTATTTTTTTTTTCATTCATTCATTGTGATCTGTACCTACTACCACAGATAATATAATACTATACTACTATTAGATAGATTTCGATCAGAAAAGCAAGGGATCAGGGCAAAAATTTTGTTGGAAAAAAATGAGCCACAGAATGACGGCTTAGTTTAGACGCTTTAGTTGCCAAGTGACCGGAATAGAAAAAAAACTGGTGGTTTAATAGGTTTTTTAAAAATAGTAACAGTTTGACTTGAATCTCAAAAGTCTCGTTATTCCCGGGACTGGAGAGTAGCAGTCTCCAATCTCTAAAATACGAAAAAATCGTCGAGACACAAAATTTTCGTCTTGACCGAGACTCCCAGGACGAAAGACGACTCCAATCTCTTTTTACCCGCTATCTGCACTAGCGCAGGGTGGAAAGAGGACTTTGACCTTTTTCTAAAACTCTTACTCACGCAGTAGATTTTTAAGAAGGGGGAAATTTTTATTATTATTTTCTGTATTTCATACCCGCATTATATTAATAACAATATTTTACTTGACCTTAGCTAAGTTGTAGCGGGACGTATGTATAAACTTTATAGACAACAGTTAGTGGTTCAGCTGCCCCCCCCCCCCCTGACACCGCCTGGGCACGCTCACGTACTCCAAAGAGACACAGTAAATACCTACCTATTTTTATTGGTACACTATGGATCCCGGCGCAGCGTTGGATACTAATTACCTATGGCAATGTGATGGTACCTAATATAGGTGTAAAGGTAAATATACTACGCTAAAAAGGCACACATAACATGAAAACGTTCGGTCTCACCGTCTCACTCACCTCATACTAACATGGCCGTGGACGATAAGAAAAACTTGCTTTCATTGATAAAATGCTGCTTGCGTAAACGTTGTTTTTCAATGGCGGTTGATAAGCCTGTGGCGCCCACTTGCAGATAAAGAACATGTACCAACTCAACACGTAAAGGCCTACTAAAGGAAATGAACACAATATGTCATCGATCTGATGTAAATAGTGACTTGCATTGTTTATTTATAATTTCAATTTATTTATTCCATAGTCATAAGATAATAAGATATAACAACTGTTATAAATGTTTACTTAAAGGTCTAGCTTAATACTTATGCCTGTTCTAGGAAAACCTGTGTTTCAGACGATTAGCGCATAAAAACAACAAGTAGTAGTCACATTTTAAAAACAAATAAAAGTGAAAAATTAACTATGAGTGAGTATCATAAAATAAAGATATAACGTTTCCATTGGAAATTTCGCTACTGCTTGTTTCAGAGATTTTTTAAGAGCAAGCCTTGTCCTCTAAAACTGACCATAATTTGTAGTCTAAGGGGTTGAGGTCTGGGCTAGATGAGGGCCAGTCTTCAGCTCTTATAAAGTCCGGAACGTTGGTTTCAAGCCGGGCTTGGGTAGTTCGTGCCTTGTGACCAGGTGCAGAGTCCTGCTGGAAAGACTACGGTACATTTTTAAAAAGTGTATTGCTGAGAGGTTTCACAACACGATTTTAGACTGTTTCATATTACACTTTGCCTGAAGTTTTTACTCCTTTTGTCACAAAAATGTAGCTTTGTGACGCCTTGATAAGACACGCCCCAAACCATCACTAACGCAGGATGATGACCACGCCTGTACCTTTCCGACCACTTGAGCAGCTTCTTTAGAACTGTGAGCGTACACTTTATCATTTTGCTTATTGTAGTGCTCTTTAAAGCGGATATTTCTGTACCCTTCACCTGCGTATCGCGACAAAAGGCGTTGTGTGAGATCGATCCACTCTCTTTAATTGTTAAGATTGATTTAGGGCATGTCCTGTATATCGACGATCAGCATCGAGCTTTAGGTCTTGTTTTATAATACGCGACAGAGTCCTAGCGGTAATCTTCATTTCTCACAATAAGATTTTTTGGCTTCCTAATGCGATTTCGACGAATTCTGGCTTTAACAGCATTTGTAGTTCTAACAGCACGCGGCGCCGCCCCGATCTTTTATGGTCTTTGACAGAGGAAGTGTGGTTGTATCTATTGATAGTACGATATACGAACATACGGCTGATACCAAGCTTTTGAAGTGTCTGGAATATGACCGACAGCTCCATATCCACTTTGTGCAAGGCGATCACCGCAATCCTATTTTCTTTA
This sequence comes from Herminia tarsipennalis, assembly GCA_945859575.2. Taxonomy (NCBI): domain Eukaryota; kingdom Metazoa; phylum Arthropoda; class Insecta; order Lepidoptera; family Erebidae; genus Herminia; species Herminia tarsipennalis. Next base: position 10,680,697 of record OX243836.2, on the reverse strand, counting down.
ACACCCTAATTCATATTGTAATTTGATAATGAAAACCAAAAAATATGTGAAATGGCGCGGAATCGAAAGAACTTTAATAAAAGCGTTAATTAAAAAGTTAAAAACCCACTATAATAATAGTATTTATGGCCGAACTAGTTAGTTTCTTATTAATTACTTGATTCGTTTCTTACTTTAATTAATTAATAGTTATTAATAAAATAAAAACTATGTTTACTTAAGTAAAATAAATAGTTTCATAATTTCAAATAAATTCATAACAAAAAACATCTTATAAACCACCTGTGACCATGGCCGTTGCAATACGTACTAAATAATCCTTAAAATATTTACGTGGTTATAAATATTTTAAAGATTAACCAGGACTATACCGACAACTATACTACCTGTCTGTCTGTCTGTCTGTCCGTCCGTATGTCATGTCACAGGCATTATACTCAAAAACTACACAATGTATATGGATGAAATTTAGAGTATAGGACATTGTATAGCCGCTGCTGAGTTCGATTGTTAAATAATAAAAATAAATTAATATTTCTATGGTTCTTTATATGCAACGGAAACTATTTTTTTTTTGGGTTCCGTAGCCAAAATGGAAAAAAAGGAAGTTACGCAATGTCCGTCCGTCCACAGCTTAGCTCAAAGACTGTTAGTGATAGAAGGTTGTAATTTTATTCATATTACTTACGCCGACAAAATCAAAGAATAAAATCTTAAAAAACATTTTTTTTGAGGATATATATAAAGTGGGTATGTGTTTTTTTTCTTACCTACCCCATTGTGTGGGGTATCATTAGATAGGTCTTTTAAAAACGTTTTGTGAAGACCATTTTTAGATTTAGGGATCCGTTTGTAAAATATTAAGCTTTAAAGTGCAATTTTTTGTTAGAGTCAAGTGCCCGCTAAATGGTTGATGTTGTGTATGTGAAAAAAATCAGGGTAGTAGTTTATATGGTGAAATTAAAAGGAAAACTATCACAGCTAAGTAGGCTTTACAAGTTTACGAGTAACAGCTGATCAATAATGAAACGTAACAAAATTTCATACAAATTACATTGAAAATTGTTATTAACTAGAAATAATATGTAAAAAAATAAAACAACAGAAAACCCACTTCTTAAACCGCATTATTCGGATAGGGGGAGGGAGGGGACATGCACTTGCCCGGATTTTATTAACAAACATTTATACGTGTGGCACATCACTCAACAGATCTTTCTAAAACATTCTAAGGTTTCTAAGTTTTTATTTTCGAACATTTTCGGAAAAAATCGCCCCGAAAGTTGCAAAAATTGTGCCCCCCCCCCCCCGCATTGTGTCTTGAGTTATTGCCGAAAAACTGCGCTTCTCAACAACTTTTTCAAAACGTTTTTTTTCATTTATAGTGCATTTCATATTTTCTTTGTAATAACAACTGCGGAACTCTACACTGAGCATGGTCCGACAAGCTCTTGCTCGGTTTTTTTCACATTGTTTTTGTTCGTAAGAAACGTGGTAAGATAAATGGAGACCTGTCATCGATGCTTCACGGCATAGCATGACCGCTTCAAGTGATAAAAGATAATAATGCCAAACAGATTTCCGCTGACCTTTGACCAATCAGTAATTTATCTTACAAATATAAATATTCTAATATCATAAAGCTGAAGAGTTTGTTTGTTTGTTTGAACGCGGTAATCTCAGGAACTACTTATTCGAATTGAAAAATTCTTTCGCTGTTAGATAGCCCATTTATCGAGACAGGCTATAGGCTATATAACATCACGCTACGACCAATAGGAGCGGAGCAGCAATGAGAAATGTTGCAAAAAAGGGGGAAATTTACGCATACGAAGTTGTGCGGGACAGGTCTTAAATAAAATTGTAGTGTCTGTTTGAATATAAAAATAACAGTTTTTTTTAGTAAATGCATGTAAAAGTACCTACCTATACCTACATGGCATGACCTTATACATTATAACAAAAACACGGTTTCAAACTTTTTTGTCTGTCTGTCTGTCTGTTTGTTCTGGGTGATCTCCGAAACGGATGAACCGATTTTGACGTGACTGTCAATGACAGACAGGAGATGATGTAACTTAGGCTACTTCTTATCATCACTCTAACGTCTATAGGGAGTGGGACGTACTTCAACTTCACAGCACAGCTAGTTGATAATATATTTAGTCATATTTATTCTTCGTTGCAGCTAGTTGATAATATATTTAGTCATATTTATTCTTCGTTGCAGCTAGTTGATAATATATTTAGTCATATTTATTCTTCGTTGCAGCTAGTTGATAATATATTTAGTCATATTTACCAACTACAACAATAGGCAATACAACTTGGTAAGAGTACCTGTCACTAATTTTCTTTGTTGCAGGTCTCTCTTTTTGAGTGCGGTCTGTCAATCTATTTCGATTGTTGTATTAAGGGCATTTCCTTACTCCTTCAATCGTGGTGATTCACAGATCGAGGGTGGGTGGTGGGATCCCTCCCTTATAATCTACTTAAGATATATTTCCGCCATGTTACGCCTAATTCATCGGTTAGCTAAAATAGTATTTCTTAATTTTAAACCAAAAAACCAAAAGGTGGAATAGATATTTTGAGGTAGTTTCTAAATGGAGTTCACACTATAAAATAGCCTCTTGAAGTAAATAATATGTCATTACAATAAAAATATTGCCTATTGTTCTGCATGATTTTATGTTAGTTTTGTAGTTAGGTACTTACGTTATTATTAGTAGTAACTATTTATTATTTTGTTTTAGGTCATGAATATAATTAACTAGCTATTGTTAAACGATTACGATTGATTGGAGTAAGCGTAAATATATACTTATCTTGAGGCAACTCATAGATTTGATCCTAAACTAGCCAGAACCATATTATGGCAACCTAACAACGGATAAACATAGGTACTTAAATATTTAATGCTAATTGAATATGATAATATGACTTGTCCACACTAATTTTATAAAGAGGAAAGATTTGTATTTTTGTATGTAACAAATAAATTAAAAAACTATTGGTTCGATTTAAAAAATTCTATCATTATTACAAAGCTACATTATCGGGGAGTAACATAAAGGGGCGTCTAGACGGGCCATTTTTTACGGCAATTTGAGGCGGCACTATCAGCACCTAATTGCTCGGCCAATAATAGCAATATGTCTACAATTATAGGTATGGCGCATGATCCAGTCTTCTAAACGGGCTACACAACCCGACAACAATAAAATAAAGAGCGACTGAAACAACAACAAAATTGGCCGGGCAACATTGCGGAAAATCGATCGCTCAGCGATCGTCCCACAACCGTCAAGTCAATATTGGAGAGTACTGCCATGTCACCGTGTGCCGGCCACAGCATTGCCGCCACAAATTGCCGTAAAAAATGGCCCGTTTAGACGCCCTCTAAGCTATATTTTATTGTGAATAAAATAGATATCTCTACGAAAATTACAATAATGTAACTCAAGGTATAAAAAACTATGATAACATACCTATACGAACCTGGGGCAGACAGCTAGTAGGTATATTATATATCAGTTATTAGAAATATTCTTACTCTTGTTATATTTACCAGCAGACAGTAAAAGGACTGGTTAAGCCCAATTTGACATGTTTTAAAAATATAACACTTAAATCCTATCAGAGGCGGAACAGGATTCGAGGGGGGGGGGGGGCACGAGAGACAAATGGCAATGCCGGATCTTAGGCTTACAACGAGACGGGAGGGGGAGAGATTCAGATTTAAAAGTACAATTTTATTTTAGGGCACCTATGCCTCCGTCATTTGGCCTCATTATTTAATCGTGCATTTAAAGGGTCTTTCAAATAGAGCGGGTCGATATTAATAATCTGTGGCGGCCATTTTGATTTGGCGGCATCTGTCAAATCTGTTTTTTCTTATTCAGTCACTGATGCCAAATCACCATGGCAAGTTACACGGTTGAGCAGCATGTGCAAATGATAAAACTTTATTATCAAAATGAGTGTTCGTTAGTGAAAACGTTGCGCGCATTGCGCCCATTTTACGGCAGACGCGGTGGCCCTTCAAAGTCTACTCTCCAACGATTGGTGAGTAAATTCGAGACGACCGGTTCGGTAAACAACCAACCAACACCTTTACGTCAAAGGAACGCCAGATCGGCCGAGAACATCGCCGCTGTACGTGAGAGTGTTCAGGAGACTCCGAAGCAGTCGATTTCTCGCCGTGCACAAGAACTCGGCCTTTCGCAGACTTCAACTTGGAGAATTTTGCGTCGGGACTTGGGTCTGCATCCATACAAGATCCAACTGACCCAGGAGCTCAAAGTTAATGACCATAGACAACGCCGTGTGTTCGCTGAATGGGCGTCGGAACGCTTGGAAGAGGACCCCGATTTTGGCCAAAAAATAATCTTTAGCGACGAGGCACATTTTTGGATGAATGGTTTTGTTAATAAGCAAAATTGCCGTATATGGGATGACCACAACCCACATGAGGTTCACCAGATAGCAATGCATCCACAAAAAGTAACTGTTTGGTGCGGATTTTGGTCTGGCGGCGTCATTGGTCCGTACTTCTTCGAAAACGAAGTTGGCGAGGCCAGCACCGTCAACGGTGAGCGCTACAGATCAATGATAAACAATTTCTTTTGGCTTAAATTGAACAATATGGACGTGAATGACATGTGGTTCCAGCAAGATGGCGCTACTTGCCACACAGCGAACGACACAATCGACATTCTGCATGAACGGTTTGCGGGTAGGGTTATCTCTCGCAGAGGTGACGTGAATTGGCCACCAAGATCGTGTGATTTGACTCCGCTAGACTTTTTCTTGTGGGGTTTTCTGAAGTCGCAGGTCTATGCCAATAAACCACATTCGAACGTTGCCCTGAAAGCCAACATAACGCAGGCCATCGCTCAGATTCAGCCGGATCTATGCAGCAGAGTCATTAAAAATTGGACCTCTCGGATTTGTGCCACCATGTGAAGCCGCAGCGGACATTTGAACGATGTCATATTTCATGCATAATGGCATAAACGGGCCTTTCAAATAAAAAATAAATTTCGTTAATATCTCACACACATCTAGTTTTATTCAATTTTAACATCGACCCGTCTTTGTTGAAAGACCTTTTAGTACGGTCACGGGTAGACTAGTAGAGTAGAGTCTACCCGTGACCACGGCCGTTGCAATACGGTCGAAACGTCGTCGGGCAATAAACAAGTTATTTTATCTTAAATTATTCACGTGATTAAGACCCGTAATATATATATTTTCATAATGTGTACAAATCGCGAAAGTTTATCAACATTCGTTTAGTTTCACGCGACACCGGTCGCGACACGACACACCAAATGTAAGTGGCCAACGACAGAGGGGTAGGTGCCCAAAAAAAAAATCGTTCTGGGGGGGCAAGAAACAAATGAGCAGACAAATTCAATACAACACATGAATTTCAGTATACTATACCGTCTGAGGCGTGCCCCCGTGCCCTCCCCTCGATCTGCCTATGAATTCTATCATATTAAAAAATACTCTAGTGGTAAAGTGGAGGTAATGCTGAAAGGGGCCAAAAGCCTTTTACCCTCGCCTACTTCGTATATTTAACGTAGATAATCGCAGCCTACTGAGTGTTCACGTATTTATTACCTGTTCAAATTCAAATACCTACTTGTAATTATAGTAGAACTTATTGCGTTTGCTTACCTACTTATCTAAGTACATTCTGATTCACTTACCTACCTACCGGACACATCTAAAAATAGGAAAATGAGTGATAGTGTCAAAAAACCACGAAGTTGTTTATAACAATATAATTTTGGCATGTAGCGAACGAGTAAGTAGGTACTCGTATGAGCCAGATTGATAAGAACGGTTATTTTCGCCAATTACGACGACAATCGATAAAATTTGTATATTTACCTACATAAACATTAAGTAAGTATATAGCGAAATACTTTAACTACTGACTAGTATGTCTAATTGAGACAATAAAGTTTAAGTTCTTTTGTTAAGCTGGTGCCTCTTTACCATTAAACTACTGAATCAGAAATATTTTGAATATTAACTAGCTATTAGAAGTTTATAACGGGTAACATTCGTGTTCGGTGTGTAACTGATATGGATATAAGTAGGTATACGAATCCAGTTTAGGTGGTCTGCGTGCTTGTAAAGTTACAACAAGCGATCCAGTCAATGGACATTATGAAGTCTATGTTTCAGAAGAACCTAATTAGGTACTTATAGGAAATATGATTTTAATTTTTTATGAAATGAAGTATTTTAGGAGTATATAATTTATTTTATTTATTTATTTGGAAGACCAACAGCAATAACAACAATATTAATAGGTAGGTAAAAAAATACACAGGTAATGAAATTGAATTTTATAATTTACTAGTTGACCCGCGCAACTTCGTTTGCGTAAATTTTCCCCGTTTTTGCAACATTTTTTATTGCTGCTACGCTCCTATTGGTCGTAGCGTGATGTTATACAGCCTTTAGCCTTCCTCGATAAATGGGCTATCCAGTATCCGGACCTGTAGTTCCTGATATTACCGCGTTCAAACAAACAAACTCTTCAGCTTTATAATATTAGTATAGATTATTTAAACCCCCAACCATAAGCTCTCACCCAGCAATAGCACTTAAAAACCATAAAAACCGAGGTAAATTTAATAAGTAGGCCTCACGATCACGACGTGACTTACTCTACTACCACAGTGGTTTTTCAATATTTTTGGGTTCCGTACCACAAAAGGAAAAACGGTACCCTTACAGGATCACTGTGTTGTTCGTCCGTCCGTCTGTCTGTCAAGACCATTATGTTGGGAATGCGTGGAGGTATCGAGTTGAAATTAAAACCATATACTCAGGTCTCTCTATAAACAGCCAAACAATCAAACTTCTAAGTTAACGTAATAAAAATATATCGCCCTTTATGAATAGAATAGAATAGAATCTTTATTTGTCATAAAGTGTGTTAACATAAAAGATAGGTAATTATAATTAATTGCCAGAACCTACACTTTGTCATAATTTGACGTGACAAAAGTTAACAAGAGTATGTGAATATTTATTCTTACAAAATTAATAATTAATATGATAAAATATAATATTATTGAATGCCACATGGTAGATTATATAAGATTAAAATTAGTTTAAAGATTAAATATAAAATTAGTTAAATATTAGATTTGAATAATCACAAAAACATGTCACTACCAGAATTAATACCTATGCATATAACACCATGGATCATTTGCATTAGTTTATTTTTGTGGACAAAAAGTTCAGTGTAAATGACTTTTGAATAAAAAGTTTTACACAGTGTAAAACTTTTTATTCAAAAGTCATTTACGCATTTTCCTATTAAATTTTGTTTTGGGTAAATCTTTAATTTCACTTGGAATAATAATAATAATTTTTTTTTTATTTTTCCACAAAGACAGTTACAAATTTACTTAGAGCTAATTGAATACAGTATTCATAAATCCTTCGTGAGAGCATGGAGTTGTATACTTTTACACACATAGAATAGCAGTTTTTTTTAAAATGTAGTTGTTTTAGGTACTACTAAAAAGAATATACCTACATGCAAAGAAGAGTCAGGATACCTAATTGTTTAAAAACTGGTTTGCAAGATTGATATAGAGGTATAGGCATTATACACTAATACCTGGCCATTGCACGTAAACATTTTTTTGCACTAACATACCTTGTTTATATCGGTGGAGTTTCCCTATATTAATAGGCTGTACTTGAGCACTGACGCCACATAGCCATAATATGCAGCTAAGAGAGTTTTTTAAATCCGCTGTTTTTCAAATCAACAGACAAATCTGTTGAGCTTGTCGCACACTTTCTATATGTGTGCCTTCCAAATGCAATTTCTATCCAATACAATTCTTAAAAAGTTAGTCTCTGATTTTTCATGAATAGTTTCATTTTCTTTATTAATATTTAATTTTTATATCATATAATTGTTATTTTTAAAATACATATAATTTGTCTTATTAACATTTTTTTTAAGTTTTTTTTCCTGGAGCCATAACTACTTGGTTAATAATGCCATTACTTTTATTTCCTACGTTATCTAAATCTTTATCATTGACGACAATTGAGATACAATCCGCAAATAATGTGCATTCATATGAAGTAGGCAGGAGTGAATATCCGGCAGGTCATTAATATAAAATAAGAGGAGGGGCCCTATGACGCTGCCCTGAGGTACTCCGAGCTTATTTACCATGTGTTAGGATTTATTTTTAGTAATTCTCGTTGAGCATTCAAGTTAGTAATCTCAACACACGGTGTTCTATTATCTAAATAAGAAGCAATCCAACTTAGTGCTGGCACCCTTATACCGTAAGCATTTAATTTATGTATTAGTATATCATGGTATACATAGTCGAAAGCCTTGGTCATGTCAAAAAAAGACAACAACAGTTTTATGTTGCTCATCAATGCTATTAATTATTTTATTTATTAGGTTAAGACATGCCAAGGAAGTCGATTTATTTTTCTGAAAAACAAATTTAATAATTTAATAATAAATACTTTTAATAATTTAAATTTGTTAGTCAATTCTACTATTTTTATTTATGCAAAAAAACGTATATTTCGACACTTTAAAGGAATCAAAATTTATAGGGTTTTTTCCGTTGACACCAGAACTACGAAATTTGGCAAGTAATACCGTCTTATAATACAAGTCTAAGGAAAAATCTGAAAACTATACATTTCTATTTAAATCATAAAAATATAGTCTTTAAGCAGATTAGATTCCTGAACTATTTATAATATGTACCTACATACAAATTTGTACGGAAAACTACTACTTTTAAGGCCATTTTACGCTCAACATCAGCCAAATTTTTACCAGGGGAGGGGGGATTTTTACCAGCATCATTACTCAGATCTGTTTTACCTCCGTGGGGGTAAATAAAACACTGGTTGGAAACCCAGTTACTACCAATGGAGGCAAGGATTCAAAGGGTAGCACATTGGACTTCAAGGCCCAGAGAGTCCTCTTCTCCCCCTCCTTTCCCCCCTTTAGCGCTTCTGAATTGTTGTGCATGTCGGGCCACGCACAATGTACGATTCCGTAGTCCCCCCCCCCCCCTCTACCTCTACCTGAATAATGTGGCTTAAAAAGTGGGTTAAGTTTTAAAGTTTGTTTCATATTTACAACGTTATATCTACATAATAATATTTTTCAATGGAATTTGTACCAAAATTTTAATAAATTTGTAAAGCCTACTTAGTTGTGATAGTTTTCCCTTTAATTTCACTGTATATACTACTACCGTATTATTTTTTACATACCCAACATCAACTTTTTAGCTGGCCGGGGGGGGGGGGGGGGGGGTTATTCTTTCACTTGTCGGCGTAAGTAATATGTGTATCCATGCAAAATAACAGCCTCCTAGCACTAACAGTCTCAGAAATTAAAACAAGCCTAAGTACTATATAATTTTTTTCATTACATTCTTACGTAATATATTATTTAAAGGGGGAGGAGGTCGGTCGATTCTTATTTTTTACATAGGGTAGCTCCCTATGTGGTCTAAAACTGGCCAAAATCGTCTTACGTAATAAATGAATGGCGCCTTAGGTATATCAAGGAAAACTGTATTTTTTGGGATATCTAAACCAGTCAATAAGGAACAGAACTTGGTTGCGGTTTTCCTTTTAATATGAATCACAATCACGATGAATGAAAGGCAGGCTGTCAATGGGAGTAGTAATTTCATTTTTATTACACATTCCTATTTATGAATGAGTCGCATTCGAATACCTATTCAAATTGTAAAGCAATTTTTATATCCGGGTTTAAAATATTTGTACCCGTTACCTGTATTCTGGTCATGAGTCACAACTTTCACTATTTGCTTTATTTACAATGCACCACGAGGGCGAAGCTGCTAGAAACAGCTATCTCTGAAGTTTCACCCTGGTGTAGGCTATTTTTTTACCCGACTGTGCAAGAAGGAGGGTTATGTGCAAGTGTATGTATGTATGTATATATTTTTACTACGCCCCAGAGCCTAAACGGCTTGATGGATTTTAGCTTGAGAGCTGTCATTAGATTCGTCTTTTTTGTGAGAGTGACACTGGGTACTTTAAAATAAAAGGATTTTAAAAGCTAATAACAAATATATATATATACCTACTAGCTGTCCCGCGCAACTTCGTTTGCGTCAATTTTTCCCATTTTTGCAACATTTTTCATTGCTGCTCCGCTCCTATTGGTCGTAGCGTGATATTATATAGCCTATAGCCTTCCTCGATAAATGGGCTACCCAACAGAAAAATATTTTTTCAATTCCGACAAGTTAGTTAGTTAGTTGAGATTACCGCGTTCAAACAAACAAACTCTTCAGCTTTATAATATTAGTATAGATTACTTATATATTTCAATGTAATTTGGAATAAGAAATGCTAAAAAATAACAACATAAATAAAAAATGAATGTAAAAAACCCGCCCACAAAAAGATGGAAACAAGATATCCTTCACATTTTATATCATGCAGTCGGGGGCACAATTTTTAAGTTCAATAGGATTCATTAATGCCGACTGCATGATATTAAATGTGAAGGGTATCTTGTTTTCGTCTTTTTGCTGGTGGGTTATTTTAATATTTAAATTGAATGTCATATTTATGGAGCTTTGTAACAAATATCCAATATTACCATGTCCCTCATAGCCAAGTCACCTTCTGCATTACGTGCTATTACAATATTTTTTTGTTTGTTATATAATTTGTACAGAGAACTCGCTAAGTCTGACAAAGGGTTGAAGGGCTCGCCAGTATACTGTTTATAAAGCAATATCGTTTACTACTAAATAAATATGCCTACAATCGCTCGCTTCGGACACACACCATCAGAACATGTTGAGTGCCTTATTCTACTCCACATACTACTTCGCAGTTAGGTGTTACAGATATACCGCAATCTTGCCGATTATCCAGCAATTTCTGCCAGTAACAAAGACCGAGCATATGGATTTAATACGCAATATGGATTTAATATTTCATGTACCTACATATTTACGCGGAGCTGTAACTTGTGAAAATACCGCTATTCAATCTTCCTCTTGTATTCTTCTTCTAGAAGGATGAAATTTAAGGGGACATTACACTGAGCGAATTATTTATTTTGCGCTACGCACACAGCGACATGGTCGTCGGCCTCGCTCTTCCGCACAACCATTACTTCACAGTGCGCAGGAGCGCAGGTCAAAATAAAGTAGAATATTCGTTCGTACTTAGGTTAGATTACGAACGCCATAAATATGACAATACGAAAATGCTCGTTTTTGCATTTTTCCGCAACTTCAAGACTTTCTTTGCGGTATCATATTAAGACATATCCATAAATTATTTTATATCATCTACTAGAAAAACTCTTTGACTAATCACTCAATTTTTTTCGTGGCCTAATATTAAGATTTTTTATATACCTACATAAAAAGGATATTTAAAAACTCTACTAAGGGGATAAAATAGAGAACACAACAGTTTGTTTAAATACACTTTAGAAGTTGCAAGTAATAAACCGGTAAACACCGGGCGCAACTGCGAGATACAGCTCGTTCATTTATACATATAATTAGACAATTAAAATAGTACCTAAGCCAACTCCTTGGTTAATACCGTCCAGTAGTACAGCATCGTAAAACGATGGAAGTCACGCACGCATGACAAATGATTCAATTTTTGCCGCTCAAGAGTTATGGTGAATATACACACGCGATTTTAAAACAAATAAAATAAGCTAGTAGATACCTACTAATTTATAGATGTCATAAGATAGAAAAATATAAGGTAAGAGTCATCTCCTATTTTAGAAAAATGTGAACGATTGACATAGCTGGGAAAGAAAGACAATAAAACTTTTTAAAAGAAAAAATAAATGAATATGAATAAATACCTATGTATTTAAATTTTATGTAGGTACTTACTCTTTTATAATGTGTTTAGAAGTCATCGAGATATTATATACTATAGTACATTAATACCTCAATGTTACAGGTAAACATAATTACCTTTTGAATAAAATCAGTTAGAATTCATAATAAATAAGTTCCGTATTTTCTAGGTTCTCTATGATTAAAATATATCGTTGACATACGGTTGACATATTAATATAATCAAAGATAATACCTGTATATTTTTTCGCGGTTGAGTGAGAAGGTTTTGACTAGCAAGCAGACAGCAGCAATGAAAGGGAGATAGGCCGTTCGTTCGTACGTTCAAATCACGCTTAAAAAATCTGTTTTATTATAGTCAGGCCTTAATCCAGGAATATAGACCAAGGCAGCGATCATCATCACCCCAATAATTGTGCACTCTTGACTCATTTTTATACCACTAAATGTAGAGACGAGCAGGACGTGAGCCTGATGGTAAGCGTCACGCTAGCCCATAACGGTATCAGTGCCACCAGTCTTAGTTCGGCCAATATCTGATCGGTCCTCATTTGAGACATTAGTTCATTAGTCTCGTTTGACTAGTATTTTTTTTTTTTAATTTATCACATTCTTGGTAACATTGTTTACAATTGTCGCCAAACTGCTCACGAAGTTTGTAGGCGTTCACTAAATTAGCTCAAGATCTAAATGCTACCTTTATCTACAATTTTTTTATTTGCTACCTTTTAAACAAATTAATAAATAGGTTTCTCCGATTATGTCTACTTTTTAGCCGACTGCGCAAGAAGGAGGGTTATGTTTTTAGTGTATATGTATGTATTAAGTATATCACTAAATGCCTTAAATTTTAGGGCCGCATAAGAGATGCGCGAAAGTGCTAACTTCAATACGGTCAAGTTACGTTGATCCAACTATAGTAAGGTACCCATAAAAAAAGAAAAAATGAAATGGCGGATTTTTGGCGCCAAAATATTACAGTTATTAATTTTAAGCATATTCCACGAAATAATGCCACGAATTAGAAAAAAGAGACGGCTTAACACGGCGGACACCCTATCCACATTTAAAATGGATTTTTGCAATGTCAGGGGTCTTCATAGCAACCTAGACGCTGTACACCACCACCTTGAGACAGCGCGGCCTGCTTTGCTCTTTTTAACGGAGACGCAGATATGTGCCCCGGATGACATCTCGTACCTTCAATACCCCGGCTACGAATTGGAGCAGACATTCCTTCGGAAAGCCGGGGTGTGCGTGTTCATCCGGGGCGATATATGCTGTCACCGCCTTCGGGGCCTCGAACATGGAGATCTGTCCATTTTATGGCTTTGCGTAGACCATGGGGGACTTACCCGAATCTACGCGTGCCTCTACAGATCTCCTTGCAGTGATTCGGGGTCGACTCTACTGTTTGCGAACGTCCAAAGGGGGATTGACCAAATGTTGGAGCAGTGCCCATTCGCAGAGGTGGTGGTCCTCGGTGACTTTAACGCTCATCATAAAGAGTGGTTGGCATCGAGGACCACCGATCTCCCGGGTAGGACTACTTTCAATATGGCCTTGGCCTATGGTCTCTCACAACTAATAATACAGCCCACCCGAATTCCAGACGTTGAGAGCCATATAGCCTCCTTGTTGGATCTTCTGCTGACAACACATCCACGCGGATACAGGATAGTCGTCGATGCTCCACTTGGATAGTCTGACCACTGCCTTATCCGCAGCGAAGCCCCCATTGCGCGACCCGTCCGCTCTCCAGCGAATGGTTCCCGCAGAGACTGGCGATATGAGTCAGCAGATTGGGATGGACTCCGCGCAAGATAACTTCTGCTAGTCCAACCTCCCACCACTGCGCAACTTCGATGGCGGTCTAGCCCACAGTGCTAAGGAGAAAGCCAATCTCTTGGGCCGACTCTTCGCCTCTCACTCGACTTTGGATGATAGAGGAGCCACACCACCTTCCACCTCAAAGTGTAAGAGCTCCATGCCAGAAATACGTATCACGCAACGTGCGGTTAGGCAGGAGCTTAGGCTCCTTGATACCCAGAAATCGAGCGGGCCGGACGGCATCCCTGCAGTGGTACTTAAGACGTGCGCCCCTGAGTTGACCCCTGTTCTGACGCGCCTCTACCGTCTCTCATATAAAACTGGAAGGGTTCCATCTTCGTGGAAAGTCGCCAATGTCCACCCTATTCCCAAAAAGGGTGACCGGTCAGATCCGTCAAATTATAGGCCGATAGCGGTAACATCCTTGTTTTCAAAAGTGATGGAGAGAGTTCTCAACACCAGACTCTTGCGATATCTTGAGGAGCACCAGCTGATAAGTGACCGCCATTACGGCTTCCGTTACGGTCGCTCAGCTGGTGATCTTCTTGTGTACCTCACGCACCGCTAGGCTGAAGCGAAGTTCTCGCTGTCAGCCTCGACAACGCCAAGGCGTTTGACAGGGTCTGGCACAAGGCCCTTCTATCGAGGCTTCCTTCTTATGAAATCCCCGAGGGGCTCTGCAGATGGATCGCTAGCTTTCTGGACAATGGTCGTCGTTGACGGTGCTTGTTCCATTATGAAAACCATTAATGATGGCGTTCCACAAGGCTCGGTGCTGCTCGGTCAATCATATGCTGTCCATAGAGAACATACATTGCTATGCAGATGACAGCACGGGTGATGCGCGATATACCAACAGAACGTCCCTTCACGATATACCAACGGAGCGTTGTTCAGGAGAAACGCAAGTTGCAACACTTGTGTCAGAAGTCGAGGACTCTCTGGGACGGGTCTCCGAATGGGGTGAGAGGAACCTGGTTCGATTCAATCCCACAAAGACACAAGTATGCGCGTTCACTGTGAAGAAAGACCCATTTGTCCTAGTGCCACAGTTCCAAGGAGCTACACTCCGAGTCTCCGAGAGTATTGGGATCCTCGGTGTCGAAATTTCCAGCTAAGTCCAGTTTGGGAGTCATTTGGAAAGTAAAGCCAAATTGGCGAGCAAAAAGGTGGGTATCCTCAACAGAACGAAGCGTTACTTCTCGCCGGCACAGCGACTTGTGCTTTATAAAGCGCAGGTTCGACGGCACGTGGAGTACTGCTCTCATCTCTGGGTGGGTGCCCCTAAATACTTGCTTGATCCATTTGACTCCCTCCAAAGGCGAGCTGTTCGGATCGTTGATGACTCCAATCTCACGGACAGACTGGAGTCTTTACAGCAGAGGCGTAATTTTGGTGCACTTTGCGTACTCTACCGTCTGTTCAACGGGGAGTGCTCTGAGGAACTGTTTGACATGGTGCCACCGTCACCGGGCGGCGGTTACCGCTTACCATCAGGTGGGCCGCTGGCTCGTCTGCCAACCATAGGCAATTAAAAAAAATAACTTATAACTAGCAATTTAGGATTGAGTCCCACATTACTAGCAATCTTGTTAACACCTCCAGCTAAGCTCAAACGCTTGTGTTAGGAGTGGGTTCACGTCGGTAGTATAATGGGTAGGATTCGAACCCGCGACCTCACGATTGTGAGACCGATGCCTTAGCCATTAAGCTACCGCCGCTTTATATATATATATATATATATATATATATATATATATATATATATATATATATATATGTATGATGGCACCGCAGTTGGCCGTCATTTTTAAAACTCCCTGAGATCCTTTTATTTTCCAAATTCATTATCTTTGGTACATATATATATATATATATATATATATATATATATATATATATATATATATATATATATATATATATATATATATATATATATGTACCAAAGATAATGAATTTGGAAAATAAAAGGATCTCAGGGAGTTTTAAAAATGACGGCCAACTGCGGTGCCATCATACAAATTAAAATACGTCTGTAAAGTGATAGTTATGCAAGTGTGAGAAATCGGATAGTTATAGATTGTAATCAAATTAAAAAGAAGAAAATAATATCTAGCTTCTAGGTTTTACACAGCAGGTGAAAAAACTTTCACTTACTTATCAATAAATCTAAATCATATAATCGTAAAAAAACTATTTACTTAAATTAAAATCCGTTCAAAACCCACGAAAGTAGGTAGGTTTTCATTCAGCTTCAGCTTCAGCTTTCATAACAATGTTTGTTTAAATCTTTGAATATTTGATTACATTGATATAAACTTTATTTTAAAGTATCTAAGCAAAGATTGGCCACTTAAATTAAGGATTTTCGTAATTGAATATCCCAGTGCCTATCACCTAATCAGTTTGTCCGGGACAACGCAACGCTTGAAAGGTCTGATGTCTACACCCTCTTAAAGGATGCGGATGTTGAAATTATCGTACCCAGCGAATTAAGTTGGTTACTACTTACAATTGCTTACCAATTGATTCTTATTCCTTCCTACACCTACATATATCAAAATCTGTTGATTATAAAAATTGTTTTCTCCATGCAAGCAGAACTGATTCCTAACATGTGGAAGCTAATTTGCGTCGACTTGTGAATACTGTGCTCGAAGGGGTTTGTAAATATAACGTACCTATTCTATTCAAAATAAAATACAGCAAGCAGTAATAGGTACATACTTAGTACCTATATCAACTTACAAGTGCTAAGCTGAACCGATATCGGCATCATCCGGCATCCGTTCAATTTACATCCGCACTGGGCAGCCGTCATAATCGCTTGAACCTCAGGAATTACCATTGCCATTGTGCATTATTATATTATATGAAAATACATTTCCTAGATTTTGAAAATCTAATAGGAACGCGTTATAAGAGCGTCCCCTGAGCGTCCTACCGGACTGAGCAAAAAAATAAGCACGCGTGAACGGGCGAGCCGAGCCGCATTCCTCGACTGGGTCGACGGCACGGCCAGCCCCGCGCACTCCGCTTCTCCTTTTCCTCAGTCGTTCGCGCGCGTCGATTCTGATAACTTGTCTGCACGTTATCCGCAACTTGCCGCGTATTATGTTTACAAAAGTGTTGTTATTGTTTTTGTTAATATAAAATTTTACATTTCAAGTGCTTAGACATGGTGACAGTGTGAAATATTATAATACTGATTGTGTAAAGTATTGTTACATTGTGGATCGCGAGAAGCAGACAAGTACGGCAGGCACCGAGCTCAGGTAGCGTTTCATATTTTGTTTTCGATCTGATTACGACTGACGCTAGACTATTTAAATCAAGTTTTACGCGGTTGGCAGCGTAGATTCATATTACAGGTTATTTGTAAAAACAGAGCCACGTGACCAAATGTATGTTCGGTGCACACCACGTGGTGTGAACGGTGGTGTAAACAACTCTGTGCCCTTCTCCGCAACGACCGACGCGGTAGCGCGAGGCGCAGGCGGGTAAAATGTGCGCGATGGCGATGGCGGGGAGCGGTTCGACATGACGCGATGTGTACTGTCTCAAGAGTCATGTGCTTATTAGACTTCACTAAATCAGGGACCCTAAATCCTTAAAAAGAGCGGTCTAATAAGAGTTAGGGCCCTAATTCTCTAACAAATTTTCAAGGCCACCTCGATTTAGGGCCCTGATTCAGGGTAGTGTAATAGCCGTTTATAGACCTCAAATTAATCATACTTGGAGTCGATATGGGTGTTGCTAGTTTAGTTCTTTAGGTATAGATAGTGCTCTGTTTACAACAAATTGATTAAAAAGCATGAATGTTATAACCCATACATAGGTCAATATTTCGAAAGGTACATTGCCAAACAACACATTTTTTCAAAACATTCGACCAAGTAGGTGTTTATGTAGTGTTAGGTTGGTGTTATGGATATTTTTATTGTAACGTTACTACTTATTTTATAACCAAGTATCTAAGTCACGTAGGCGTTCACAATATGTATATTCATTCAAATCAAATGATGTCAATCAAGTTTTGTTTGGGAGTGCGCGTGGGAACCAATCACAAACAAAATAAATTATTATCAATGAAAGTACCTACGCTTGTCTGTCGACGTGATCAAAATAAACTTTTTTGACGCTCGTTTCATATTATCTTTAAAAAGAATAAACAGTAAGTTGCATTATTTTTGCAGTCATTCTTCTGTATATATAGTGTGCGTAGTAACTATAATTGGTCTGTGATAGTGTGTGTGTGTGTCAATTTAGTAGGTGGTTTTCCTATTTACATTTAAAAAACCCGCTCAACGAGTTTTAATGAAGTATCATTAAACCCGTTCAGAAGTTTTACAAACATCCATAAATCCACCCATCTTCAATTCTTCACGAACTTTCAGCTAAAACAGGTGTAGAATTATATACCGGACGTTCGGTAATATCACGCTCTAATCTGATCATTATGATAAATAAGTATATTACTTCATTCAGTTACTTATGCCCAAATACAGTAGTAAAAATAATAAAATAGAAGCAGACTTCAAGAAAAAGTTGATATCTTTTTGCCTTCTATACGAAGACAAAACGTCGTCAACTTTTTCACTTATTATGATATGCCTAGGTTGTTTATGTAGGTACATAATAATTATGAGTACCTAGGTTATTTATTATTATTAAGTACCTATATACCTTCATTATTTGATCTCGTAAAATCGACATCGTCTTATTATCGACAATTATTCATAATACATAATTACGAGTATGATAAGAGCAATAAAATTTAACAGTTCATTACCTAGGACCTAGTTTTTAGCGAACAGTTTTCATTTTCTAATTAGGCACGATCTTTCTAAAGATGTAGGTCTTTTGTACTATGCGTTTCAAATAAGATGATAATCGCGATCGCGTCAACTTCACTCTGTACTTGTCAAAATTGTACCGCAAGCAACAAAAACTCCCAAGTCGGGTAAAGTACGTTAATGGAACGGACGTAGTATTTATTTTCTTTGAACTATGTACCTAACATTTTTCTTTATTATAATATTATTAGTATTCGTTATTATTTAATAAACACCAAACAGAAATAAGTAAATAGGCAAAATATAAGAATATTCTACACTTTTTTAACTAAAACATATCTATAATAATAAATTGTAAAATACAGTGCTTATTTATAGTTCATTAGAGTATGTAGGTATTCTGTGTAATACTTATGACACCTTTTTACGAATCATTTTATTGCTAACCATAAACCATACAATGAAGTTGCAGTCGTAATGCGAATCAAGATGTCATCGTGACAGTTATCAACTCATTTGAAACGCATAGTAGATTTATACAGTTGTGGTAGGTATTATATTTTGGTTGTCGGTGATATCACTGATATTGATGTTTACATGACTAAAATAGCGTAACAAGAGCCTTAGTATTTTCGCTGGTGACTAAAACAACCTACAATTAAGCACACAATAAAGACGCGACATTGTATTTTGTGGCTGCGGCTCGCACTTGGAGTCCTACAATAAAAATACTCCAATTGATTTCAACCGAGGGGGTTCAAATCACCAGTCCCTTCTCTTTCCAGTATTTTTCGATCAAAAATTCAAATACCAAACAGAAGTTTGGAACAGCGTAGTTCGCAAAGGTCACGTCAATCATGAAGTTTACATTTTTAGAATTTCAAGTGAAAAGGATGATGCACATCTACGAAGGCCCGTCATGTGCATCACAGTATCTATTTCTGTCTGTCTGTCTTTTTCAGCACGCAGCATCTAAGTAATCTAATTCATAGTGCAAATGATGCTGCTACCACTTTCTTGTGACTTTAAGCATTTTAAGCCATTTTTATTATTAAGGATCTAAAACGGCTATTACACTACCCTGATTAAGGGCCCTAAATCGGGATGGCCTTGAAAATTTGTTAGAGAATTAGGGCCCTAACTCTTATTACACCGCTCTTTATAAGGATTTAGGGTCCCTGATTTAGTGTAGTGTAATAGGCGCATAAATAATGCTGCTGATCATTAACATTTAACAAATTATAAATAAGATATGTAATTGTTCCTTATATGCTAAACCTTACGATATATTGAAAATGTACCATAATTCATGCATATTAATTGTACTCTTATCAGAAAATCTTCTCATTGAAATTTAGATGATTTGTAACTGATTACGTTACTCAGATTAATTCAGAGAGCGATAGCGGTAAACACTTCTAGTTTACCTTATTGAATATTTGCAAGTTCGATTAATTAATTTAAGATTATATTAATTATTTTATCGAACTTGCAAATATTCAATAAGGTAAAGGTTATGATAAATTAAATTATGTTCGATAAGTTCGTTACGATGTCCTTACTTAGTAGGTATACGTTTCCCACCAAATTCCTACCTATACGACACTTTACAGACAGACAGATCAGGTGTCACAGAATTCAAGCTATAATTTACTAAGTTTTACCATCATCATCAGGACAATGATCTTAGGATTTATCGGCCGAATGCTCAAACGTCACTCAGATTTGAGACGCGCCATTAACTGTCTCATAAAGGTAAATATCTAGTAGCGACAAGTAATTTTGAGCATGACTCGAAGTTTTAAATCGTCGAGTATTTGTTGGCTGATACTATTACGAGATCAGTTAATATTAAATCTGTACTAGTACATAATAATATGCATAAAATATTAAGAATGCCGATAAGCGAGTGAGCAAAGAAACAAACCTATTATACCTTGAAGTCTTATCAATACAGTAATCCGAAAACGTTTTCACAGTGCGTTTGGCCTTGAATTAACTTGTTGATGCGATCTGTTGCACTGTTTGTGTTAAATTTCAAAATGTTTATTGAAACGTAATAATACTTCCAATATTATAAATTGGTAGAGAAAGATAGCTATTTGTAACTCAAACACAGTCATTCGCTCGATCGCTAACTGAACGCATTTCGATTACATTTAAATCACCGATTGACCATAATATTCTGGGCAGACTTACTGGAACTACGTGGCTAGTAACTAGCTACCAAATATGTACTTGGTGAAGTGATATTTAAAAATACATAACGATTGCAGTCGTCTATTTCCATGTAATGTAACGTTATTGCGAATGCTCGATGCGGTGTAAATGTTGTAAAGCGAGAGAACCTCTAACATTTCTTTCTGTCTTGCATACATTCCCGTCACCCGCGCTTGTGCCTTGCTCGATAAAACGTTTCACCAAAAAGCTCGTTTGTTTTTAAAATGAGGTTGTAACAAATCATCAAGCGTCATGTTCGAAGTGTGATTCGAGAAAATTTTAAAACATCGAATACTCGACGTTATTTTATTAGTAAACTAGCTGTCCCGCGCAACTTCGTATGCGTAATTTTTTCCCGTTTTTGCAACATTTCTCGTCGCTGCTCCGCTCCTATTAGTCGTAGCGCGATGTTATATAGCCTATAGCCTTCCTCGATAAATGGGCTATCCAAATCGGACCAGTAGTTCCTGAGATTAGCGCGTTTAAACAAACAAACAAACAAACTCTTCCGCTTTAGATGCTCTAGTCTATACTTACCTACCTTTAAATCTTTATCAAAGAAGACCTACTAAAGTCGCTTGTCCATCCCATAAACTAAAACTGTAATAATTAGTTATAGTTTTGGAGATTACTTCCTCTCATTCTCATTTAAACTTTGTTTTGATTCATAGTATAAATTCGTGACTATATTACGTTTTTGGCAATACAGCACGTCTACCTATATAGTTGTTGTTTTAGGGAGGTAGGTTATATGTTATCTGTAGGTACGTGTAAACCTAATGAACGATTAATGCATTATCACGTTACGGCATTGTTATCTCACAGAAATACATCGGTGAAGTATTATCTGTTCATTCCTGTGGATTATGTAGTACCTACGTATCCCATCAAAATCGATTTTAATTAAAGCAAGTGCTCGGGGTATGATAGATGCATGTCACGGTGCAGGTTCGAAATGGCAAACAGTATTTATTATATTTTATGGCGTACCTATATCTGCGAGTTATATACTGTATATGTAGGTATACACGCTGTTTGTATAACATTTTTTTCCGCGGCTGCTTCTGATATTGGTGTCTTAGTGCATGTGTTAATCTAGAGAATAAACTCCAAACCGGTCAAAAGTACTTTTAACTGCCAAAATCAGTCAAAGTTACTTCTGACCGCAGTCTTTAGACAATAGTTCTTTTAACTATTCTTTCAGTCACCCAAAGAAGCTGGTCAAATGTACTTTTGAATAAGAAATCTAAAAAAAAACTCGCACAACTTCGTTTGCGTTAATTTTCCCGTTTTTGCAACATTTTTCATTACAGCTCCGTAGCGTGATGTTATATAGCCTATACCCTTCCTCGATAAATTGGCTAGCCAACACTGAAAGATTTTTTCAATTCGGATGAGTAGTTCCTGAGATTACCGCGTTCAAACAAACAAACTAAACTTTTCAACTTTATAACTTTATAATATTAGTATAGATTATTCCTAGCACTCGTCAAGTGATACAGATTCTGCGGACCTGGGTTTTCACGGACACCTCAGCATTTTGTCTGTGGCTAAACGTTGGCCGCCGCTTCGTAGAACGTATAGTTACCACAATCCGACTGAGCGTGAGGTAGCTACATTACATTACGGCGACATTTATTATAATCCGGCGCGCCGTCTTGCAATACGGCGTGTTATACAATATGGCTGCAACATAATTATGCAAAATAATAAATTCACTAAGTGGTCGAATGGTCTTACATTCGTGTTAAAAGTAGTTTTGGCTAGAAGCGTCAGTCAAAACTAGCTGGAAATCTACAGTCAAAGGCACTATTACCTATGATTTTCAGGCAAAACTACCACTGACCATCTGCACAGTCGAAAATACTTTGCCTGTTTTTAATAGTTATACCTAAGTACTTTTGACCGGAAAGAGACATATACATGTATGTATTATAATCGTCAAATTCGTTCAAAGTTTGTAATCACGCCCTCCGGACGCGGACGTGACCGATTTGAAAGGGATATCCTATACAATACATTAATAGTAGGTATACATATTATAGGTTTTCCCATTAAAGTATTAGAGGGAAAAACGTTTCGCAATTTCATATATGTAAGTTATTGCTATTACTATTATTAATATTTAGAGGATTGAGAACCCCCAATTTTAATGCAGCATAAATTAAACGCGGTAGTGAGAGCGCAAAATATAAAAGTTTGCAACAAAATTGTAAAGTTTCACGTTTGTGCGCTTTCCTAAGTGCGTTCGTATTCAATGGGAGGTGGGGGTGCAATGTTTTGGGTACTGAGCCAAGCACGCGCCGCCGCACTGGTCGCGGTCTGATCGATCGTGCTGCGCTGCGCTGTTCTATCTATTATTTATTACCAAAAATATGGCGGCGTGGTGCGGCATGGGGTCGTCGAACTCTCTGTCCGCCACTACACGCAGCGTAAACAACAAATGCAGCGCGGGAAACTAGTCCCCTCCCTATCTGTCAAGGTTTTAACTGCCTGCCGTGTGCAGGACCTTGAGGCAATCTTGTTTTTTTTTTTTCATTCTCTACATTTACGCTAGCACTTTCACGGTTTCGCGCTCATTTTAATTGCCGGAAGTGTCAATAATAATGACAGGTAACAAGTCAATAATTGTGTTTTGCTTTTTTTAGCAGTATTTACGCACCAGATATCAGTAAAATTTTAGTGTAAAAGTAGGTATTATCAAACGTGTTGTCTTTTCCTATCTTTGGTTTTTCTACTGTTGAATGCACGAAGCAGTGCTGATACTAAGCGAGTATGTTTGTTTATTTGGTTGAACGCGATACCACTGGTACGAATTGAAAAAATAATTTAGTGCTTGTTGGATAGTTCATTTATCGAGGAAGGCTATATGACATCACGCTATGACCAATAGAAGCGGAGCATTAATGAAAATGAAAAATGTTGCAAAAATGGGAAATATTGACGCAAACTTTCCCCGTTTTTGCAAAATTGGGAAAGTTGCGCTGGTCAGCTACTTTTAAATAGGTAATGTTATGTGAATGGTACGATGTACCATGAAAATGCTATAACTGTCCACGCGGGTAAAACCGCGGGAAAAAGCCAAGTACGTATACTATATTGTAGGTTATTGTTTTTCTCTTTTTACCGAATATTATTTTATACAAAATGAAAAATTAGTTACAAATAATTACTTGCATAGGTAGGTACTTGTATATGTATTTCTAGGGAATCTACACATGGAGTAATTATCAATGATTGAGGTAAGTAGGTACCTAACTGATTAAAACATTGTTAGCTGTTTGTTATGGTCAATTGCGCAACAATCAATATTGTGTGTTGTTTGCGCTGTTCTATTAACTTCTATGACGCATAGGTACACTTTAATATTTTCCCGCCAAATCAACTCGGTTATCCATTCGTTATCTAACCTGATTAGACCAAAAATCTGTGTAGCAAGCGCGTGACACCGTCAGCTAGGCGCCACCGCGCCAACCGACACTCGGCGTCGCTGTGAAATAGCCTTGTAACATACAAAACGCGGTTAAGCATTGTAATACTACATACTACTGACTGAATAATACAATACAAAATACCATAGGCACACCTAAGCGCTTATTTTACGTCTCTTCTCACTTGTACTTCTCAGTTTAACGAACACTGCCGAATAATAGCAAAGTGAAAACCCTTATGTCATGCAACGATGCTTTGGGATATGCGAATGCCATTTGAGTTGGGATTGGGATAGATTTTCTGGATTGTTCCAGGTCGTAAGAATATGATTGCGTGATTATAGTTTTTTTTTAAATTATTTAGATATATTTCTATAATTAATTTTCGATTAGATAGTACCTAAACAAAAAAAAAAACCTGGCAAGTTCATGTCGGGCCATGCACAATGTAGGGTTCCGTAGCCCCCCCCCCCCCATCCGAATATTGTGGCTTACGAAGTGGGTTTTCTGTTTTTTTTTTTGTTTCATACTTACAACGTTATATCTACTTAACTAGCTGACCCGCGCAACTTCCTCTGCGTAAATTTGCCCCGTTTTTGCAACATTTCTTATTGCTGCTCCGCTCCTTATTTGTCCACTATTTAATGGATGATATTATACATATAAACCTTCCTCTTCAATCACACTATCTATTTAAAAAAACCGCATCATAATCCGTTGCGTAGTTTTAAAGATATAATGGAGACGATGGAGTAGGCGAGAAAAAAAATCACACCCCCACTTTACATATAAGTAGGAGAGAAACCAAATTTTTTTTTTTCAAGATTTTATTCTTACACTTTGTCGGCGTAAGTAATATGTGTATCCATGCAAAATTACAGCCTCCTAGCTCTAACAGTATCTGAGCAAAGGTGCAAACGGACGGCCATGGCGAAACTATAAGGGTTCCGTTTTGCCATTTTGCCATTTAGGTACTTGTTAATAAAATAATATTAAATTTTTGACATTGGACTGTCTCCTTCTCAAAATAGTTATAGATCGTATTAGATTTGTATCGTTGTATGTCATGTATATCTTTGTTTTAATCGTTACGAATGGCCCATCGAACACGCCATTTATTCCTATTTGCATAGCCTCACGAACGAGTGGCCATTTATAGTACAATTTAAAATTAAAATGCCCTTTGAGTCCTCCTGTAGACCTGTATGCATAATGGGTAGTATGATTGTACTTGATTACATAGGCGACAGATAATAAAATGTTTATGCGCAGCACATACTTGTTTACTTAATTTTCTATACATATAGCCTGAGAATGTAATTTCATATTTTTAAATGCTGACCGTGTTGTTACTTTCCGTTCTTGGTACACATAAAATGCAATATATTTTTTCCTTTTTTGGCATTTTTTAGCATCAACAAGTATTTATGCTGTTGATGCTATACAAAAGGGCCTTCTTGTTCGTAAACAGCAATTTAAGTATTATATTAGAAATGTAGTACTTGACGTTAAAATCGGCACGTGTGACCTATAGTGGATTGTCATTTTCAACAAACAAAGCTAAGAATCATCTCGATTAAAATAGCTTTCTAATAAAAAAACCGTCCAAGTGCGAGTTGGACTCGCCCACCGAGGGTTCCGTACCAATTTATATATAGTATACATATTATAAATATGGGAACATCCTTTAATTTACTAATTTTTTATTTTTTGGATTTTTCCTTTATTTATGCTTTTTTTGCCAAATTTCGTGATCCTAGGTCTACGGGAACTACCATATAGGTTTTTGACCCAAACCTACATAGGGTACTTTCGTTGACCTAGAATTGACTATTTTGGTTAAAAATAAGGCCTTACAGCACAAAAAAGGGAAATTTCCGAATTATAAAAAGTTCAAAATTAAGGTTAATTTTGGTAACTACTAACTAACATACCTACAAGTTTTCTCGAAAATCTAAAAGAAAGAAAGAAAAAATATTTATTTTACGCAGATCCATACATAAATATGAATATTTATTTTTTATTTTTGTTAAAGTATTTGTACTTCCTCTGAATTTAACTTGGTAGGTACCTGTAATTATGCAACGAAAGAAAAAAATATTATAATGCCAAGTGTCGATGAAACCGACACGAAAGCTACGTTCCGCACGGTTGCCGTTTGCAAAATATAATTTTTCACATCATCGAGGTTATTTTGTTCAGTACCTAACGTGTTTCTTAATTAATATTTTCCTGTTACGGGCGTGTCGTGAGAACAACGACAGCTCCCACGCTAATTACCGCAGTCTTTATACCACTCATTGGCCTCTGCAAGCCGACACTTTGATCAATGAAATTTATATTCATCAATGAAACCACTATTGTTGTATCGTACAATAAGGTTGGCAATTTGCAGAGACGCTATTGTACGCTAGTGTGAGATAATGATTTATTATCGTGTTTGACGTCTAATGCGCGGAACTCGATTATTTATTTAACGTGGCTCGCACACAACCGGATAATTTAATTATAAATATTCACTGCAAATAAACAGTTTGGATCACAACTAATTAATCAAATATCAATATGAATAAATTAAATCATAATAACATTAAAACACGTCATTTTGCCGACATTTTCATATTTATATTCTAGAAAGTGTAAGTGTACTATTATAGAAATACTATTATAACTAGCCTTAGCATAAGGTGGCATAGGCGAAATACCCAACTACCAACTTACAACACAGTTTTCGGTGGTTTTGTAGACTAATAGTTCATACTAGCTTTAATAAAAGACGACTGCCTCAGTATAAGCCCTGTGTCGCGGGGGACTTTACAAACATACAAATGACGGACACAAAGTCCACCCAGACTCGAAACAACAATTTGAGAATCACACAAAGTGGTGTCTCATGTGGGATCGAACCTACGACCTCTTGCGTAGCAATCGGGCACACTCCCACCGCGCCGCAGAGAGTACCCGCGCAACTTCGTCTGCGTCAATATCCGTCGTTATTGCAACATTTTTCATTGATGCTCCACTTCTATTGGTCATAACGTGATGCTGTTAAGCCTATAGCCTTCCTTGATAAATGGGCTATCTAACACAGAATTTTTTTAGAGAATAGATTTTTTTTGCAATTCGAAGCCTTCCTAGTTCCCGTGATTATGGCGTTCAAACAAACAAACAAACTCATCAGCTTTATAATATTAGTATTAGCATAGATTTATAAATTCGGGAGTTCAGAGTAATCTTCAGCGCAGCATAGTCAGAAAACATAAGAGTATATTCATAAACAACGTTTTATTGTACCTAATACAGGCTATGCTACTACAGGCACCTTAGTTTTGTTTATTTACTTTGTTGTTTTGGCGGTTAAAATGTATAACGGAAATTGTTATATAAATAAAATATATTTATCGTTTCAGCTCGGGTCATGTGGTCAGCAGGCCAGGGGCGCGGCACGGCGTGATGCGACGCGCGTGCGACGGGTTGGCTTGGCCAGTGGTGGCATGCATGCTACTGCTGGCATGTGCAGCTACCGATGCGGCCGCTTCCAACGAGCCGCATCATATAGCTCCAGGAAGTGAGTAACTAAACTATCTCAGACAATTATATGACGTATCCTGAAAACAAATATCACCAATTGATTTGTTCAGAAGAATCATGAGCCAGGCGTAAAATAACCTAGAAGGAAGTAAAACCTATGCTGCTTATGAGATTTAAAAAAAGTTACCCTTGGTATATTATATTTATTTGAAATACATTGATTAACTATGTATTTTTAAGCGTCAAACTTCATAAAGGTTGATACAGTACTTGAAATTAACATACACATCATAGAATTAAAGCTTAATATAGTCGGGCAATAAAACAAAGGTATTTAGCCTTAAAATAAAATATTTACGCGATTAAGACCCGTAGCTTATAAAAGTCTATAAGGATAATTTCTTTATACTACGACGAATAGTACCTAAGCAATTACGCCATTTAGGCTCGACATTCGTCAACCAAAGAAACTCTAACGATGGTAGGCTCCTGGTGACCTTACCAGTTATAGAATTGCTTTACTGTCTTTTGTAAGGTTCAAAATGCATTACATATATAGTTCATTTTATAATATAAATTTATGTAATATGAGTATCGTAGGAAATACATTAAAATTAGTCATTATATTCTCCAGGCTACGATATCTGTTGACAGTTCATCTTTGTCTTACATCTCTCTCTCGTCTCTACGCCTCGATTATTTCGTAAGCTTCTGTATTTCTTGCGATAGTATTATTCACAGGAGAATTATAATCTTGTTTACATTTACCAAAGTATGTCAAATGGGCCTGAAACCGAAGTGAATCAAGTCAGAGATATTATCATGTCACTATCATGATAGTGGCATGGCATGATAATAATATCTAAAACTTGATTCACGATGTTATGTGAGTAAACTTTAAACCTTCGGTGTAAACATGTTTTTTCCGTTTGATGTTATTTCGATATTTTGTTTGTCATCGCATGGCATCGAACTTTTAAAAGCCGGCGTGGGGGCATTCTCTATATCGTGCCTAACGCTGTTCAACTTTAATCGGGAGATACCTACTCGCCTCGATGTGTTTGTTTGTAATTTTTGTTCGACGTCGGACGAGCTAGTGAGGCCTCGTTTAGGAGGCGCCCACCGTTATCTTGTGAACCGGACCGAAATTCACTCGTCCGTGTAATATGCGCACTGATATTGGAATTTAGCAATTTGAATGTTCAATTAGAATATCTAATTGACGTTACCTTTTCGTATTATAATTCTACCTATTATATTATAATTATTTGTGCTTTAAAGATTTGCAAATATTACATTTTTGGTTTGGTGCCTCATGATATGTTTTTATAGCCGTGACTATTAAAATATATTACCATTTTCCTTGGAATGAATGTAGTTTTCCATTTATAAAATTATAATTTTGCATTACCTATGGCAAACAGTTTGACTAAATTGCAAAACCTTTAAATAAAAACTGAAAAATAACATAATTTTATGGAAATATATATATCAAATCGCGAAACTTTATCAACATTTATAAGTTTTTATATCATGTATTATATGCAGTTTGTTTGTCCCACAGTTTTTACTGAATCACTTTTTAAGTGATTCGATCAATGTATCTGTATTGCAAATCCGATGGCTTAATCGCAAATCGCTATTCGCTAGGCAACCCTCGCCGCTTGTAAATGGGTACCACATTAATTGGCTTTTAAATGTTCTCATTATATATGCATGACTGAAACTAACGGCAAAATAGACATTGTATATAAACTGTTAGTTACGTACAATGTCTGTTTTGCCACCAGTTATTGTAAACCGAAATTAGTATACAGCTTTGTGATGTCAGACACTTCACCACGAGATATAAGATATATATGTATATAAGAAAATTACATAATTGAGACGTAACCCGTAAGAGAGTATCCAAGAATCTGAAGTTTGACATGGTCCCTCGTCCCTATAATATCACCCTTCATAGTTCATGCATTAGTCTTTTGACTGTATGCCAGCTGTTTACGTATCCCTATCCAAGTTACAGCTGTCAGGTTCAATGACCTCGAAGGGGCCTATGTGACCCTCTTTTTAAAAGGGATCGTAAAATAATTTTAATTGATCTCATATAATCTAGGTAGGTATTTGATTTGTGTTGTATTTGTCAGGAGTCAAAACAATGTTTGCATTTTGTTTTTGGGAATCTACTAGAAAAGTCAGCAATATGAATAATGATAATAATAATATCTTGGGACAACTCACACAACGTCATCTGATCCCAAACTAAGCAGAGCTTGTACCTATTATGGTAACCAGACAACTGATAAACATACTTATGTACCTATTTCTAAATACATACCTACATATCACTACATAGTATAAAACAAAGTCGCTTTCTCTGTCCCTATATCCCTATGTATGCTTTAAAACTACGCAACGGATTTTGATGCGGTTTTTTTTTAATAGATAGAGTGATTGAAGAGGAAGGTTTATATGTATAATAACATCCATATATTTTATACCCGTGCGAAGCCGGAGCGGGCCGCTAGTTATAGATAAATTACACCCAAACAACTCATCACACATAGTTTTATCCTGGGTGGGGATCGAACCCACGACTTACGGCTTAGTAGTCAGGGTCACTAACCACTAGACTAACAGGCCAGTTTATGGGTAAAGATTTCCATAAACCCTAAAAATTTGACGTACAATTTGTCAGTAGTAGTGCATGCGGATGCACTTTACTAATGACGTTAGTAGTCAAAAAAATATATAAAGAATGTAACTACTTACTTAGATGTTTAATGATTAAATAGATTCACACACGTAGATAAATAATCGTATTTACTATAAATCAATTTATTAGATGTACGTAATATAAATAAACGCACAGTTTTCCTCTTACCAACAAATAAGTACATTCAAGCCCAAGCCGTTTGAATCGAACTTATTTATTCATTCATAATGTGACTACTACAAATGCATGATACTTAGTTGTGTTACAGATCATTAATGTAGTACGTTATTGCGGTGAAGCTATGAATAACACAATGTTATTGAGTACTATATTTACTCAGTACTATGAAGTTATTTCTGTACACTAAACTTCGATAAATTAAATGCTACTGAAGTCAAATATTGATTGTGTTTGTAACCACAGATAATAAATGGTTGTAACATTTGTAACTAATGTATTTGTTTGTTATGGTGTAATACATCTCATTTTCTTCACTTAATTATGTAGTTGGCAAGAGAAAACTTAGGCACCTGCCAGGCATAGAGAGAGAGATGGAGGTTTGGAGAAGGCTAAGGGGCTCAAACAAAGTTTCCGAGTCCTAAATTAAACTTGAAATAATATTTCAAATTAAACTTTTTAGTGAGTAGGACACGACCTGTTTAAACGAAATATGAAAGATGTTTAAGCTACAATAAACATACAGCAGACATAGCTTGGGCAATGATTTATAACCGACTTCAAAAAGAAGGAGGTTCTTAATTTTTGTTATGTATGTTCAGGCATAAGCACATCTCCGTCATATAGACGGATTGTTAAAAGTATTTTTTTGTTCGTAATAGGTTTATTCCGAAATGGTCCCATATAAATTTCAATAAGATCTGATAATGAGTTTCGGAGATAGACAACGAAACTCCTCAATAAATGCCAAATCAACCGTGATCGGTTAGATTTTTTTGTAAAAAGGATTTAATCGATACAACGATGGTTAATTTATCACACGAATCCGCGAGCAAAAGCTAGTGCCTATAATTTTCGTCCGTTCTTCTGTTTTGAGGCAGAGTAAGCGTCCCACTCACTAAGTGCAATAGTTCTTAAATAAGTACATATTTACTTAAATGTCCTTATCTTAGTGTTCAAGAATTATAAGAATAGCTGTTGTGCCCCATAATGGTTTTTTTTTAACACGTCCAAAGTAATTAAATTATTCCCTTATCTCTTCTCAGTTATCGGTATTGGTGACATTGAATGTATGTTTCATCTTTATCCCGTTTTGTTAACTAACTACAAAATTAACTAAAACAACACGTCAAGTTTAAATTAATAAAATATTATTAATAGTCTGTCCAATTAACAAAGAGGTGAAATATTTTGTATTATGCACACACAATTTATTGTTTCACGAAAACATACGTAGTCATTTTTATCATTTTTTATCAATAACGTATAGTTGCCAAAACACACGCATTCTATGTATTTGTGTGTGTACATACGTGATGTTTTGAATTCTGAAATTTGATAAGAAAGTTTCTCACATACAAACATTTTGTGTGATAAGTAAAAGCCATGGATGGCGCCGTGATAAATTTTATCGATATTTGTTTGTTTATGTAATTTGTTTCATGTATTTATGTTATTTTCATGTCGTTGAGTAAAAAATGGGTCGAATGATGTAATAAAATGTATACCTACGTGATCAAATTAGGTTCTTATGTGTAATAAATAATAATGCTGTCAGAAACAACTTAAGAGCCGTGTGTACCAATTATGGATAAAAATACAATATTATTTTCTGTTCCCTCAATTTCAAGACATTATAATCAAAATAAGATCAATCTATCAACATTTCTAGCTAGAAGCTAGAGTTGGACAGGTTGTTGAGAAGCTCCACAGATTTAGAGTAGGTCTTACTGGTCTACTTACAGTAAGACCCCGCTTTACGCGACCCCGTTATGCGCGGTTTTACTATAACGCGAATTTTTGTTAATTTTTGTTAACATATTGTTTAATTAAATAAGTTTAGACATATTGCAGAGTATAGACAATAATGATGACCGTGTGTCAAACAATTAAAAACAGTGTTGGGTGTTATAAACATATTTTACAAGAACGTATAAAAAACGCTACCCAAAAGACAAATAGATGTTTTTTATTTTTCGTAAAAAGTAACTATTATTAATAGTAGATATGTATTGCATAAAGTGTTCTTAGAATTAAAGTGATTGATTTAAAATGATTCGTATTTTTTTTGTACTAAATTTTAACTATGTTTAATCATAAAACTCGATATACGCGAATTTCAGTTAACGCGATTTTTTCCGGAACGTATCCCTCGTGTAAAGCGGGGTATTACTTTGATAATAAATATTGAATAGTCTGTAGATAAGAATGTCAGACAAGATACTTTCTTGTTTAAATGATTAAAAAAAAAAGTTTTAGAAGCAGAATGATGAGCCGATTTGGATTTTGTTGGTAAAGGGATACCTTCAGACGGGTCCTGGAGAAATCAAATAAAGTCTTCAAATATTTTAGGCGATATTTTAAGCGATATCCATGTCCATATGATAAAATTAAACTGATGGTGCAGACCACAGATGACCACCGGAACTACTCAATAAAATAATAAGTAATTCAAGGCGTGGGTTGTGATTCGATTGCTTAGCAGTATTTATGCTTGTCATTATTGTGACAAGCATTCTGGTATTGTTATTGCTTTAAAATGGCTTACTTAGTATATATGTTACGGTAAAAGTGATTATTTGGAAATTATTAATAATTGTCTATTATTATTTATAATCACTACATGATTTGGTCAATATGATTTATAATAACATTAAAATTCATCACTTTTGATTTGTTATTAATAATTCTCTACTCTCGTCGGTAAAAGTAATAAATAAATGTAAGGCTCGAATTTATTTGTCCAGTAGGTTTTTTTTATTATTTCACAGTAGGTACCTACTTACTTTAACTTGGTTTATGTGACTGACACAAACCAGGGTCAAAAAAATACAGAACCGAGTTAGTCCATCCCGACTGCACGTGGTACTGTTGTTTGTGACACTCAGAGAGTCTTATTTAAAATGCAGCCGCGAAGGAAGGTCAGCCTCCGCCCGCTGTAATAAGTGCCGGCACCATGTGAACCGTAACGCCGCCGGAGAAGATGCGATTCTAAAATCTAGGCGATAACAATTTTGACTAATGTGAACTAGACAGTTTAATCACCATCTTCATTACAAATCATCATCAACAATCATTCTCAACAATTAATCATCATCATTAATTCCTAATAAAAATATGTATATTTTTATAGTCTTCTTATTAAAAACGCATTAAACATAACTAATTTATTACATCCATCGGTAGGTACTAAGATTAATAATCACCAGTAAAAGTGATTAATTTCTTACTTTTACCACGAATTCTGGTAATTATTAATAATGATAGACAATTATTATTAATTTTCAATTAATCACACTTGCCGTAACACATATTTTCATATTAAAAAAAAAGTAAAGAATTGCCCCCCTTTTGATCCTGGTTAGCAGATTTCCGAGTGTGAGTCAGGAATCGGGAATTGAGAGGAAATCAGTTATTAAACATACGTATAGTTTTGTTAGTATTATGCTTCCGTTTCATTTTCGTTGTCTGTGGGTTTCTAGGTAACGTCAACAGGATTTAAATAGTCAAGCTGGCTCCACACGTTGGCCCCAACTCGCCCAATGTGTGGATCTAGAAAATAGTATTGGCGCCAACGTTGGGACGGGCGTTATTCTAGATCCACACGTTGGCCTCGTCCAACGTGTAGAGCCGGTTTTAGAATTTATGAGGTACATTCATATTCATTGTTATCTTTGTTTAGATTAGTTTTATGTGTAAATACTAGTTCCCTTTATCAGATTTAAAGTGTACTCATTTTTTTAATTCTCTGTCAAAAATATTAAAATATTGAGGGAGTGTTAAATGCTATAATTATGCTTCTATTCACTATACGGTACTGTTGCGAAGAGTATTTAAACCAGAAGCACTAGCGTTGAAAATTGCTTTCACATTGAGTAGACACCTTTTGCAAATACAATACCACAATAACAAGTTACTGTGTAAATAGTAACAATAACATATCAAGTTACTGCTGATATGTATCAGAAATATTTTCGATTTAAGATAGAAAGAGTCTGAGATTGCATCGTATCTGTATTACGTGACCTACCGCACAAAGTGCGTGCGGCAGCCTCGTCTAGCAAGGCCATCGGGCGCTGAGCGCTAATTTCAGTGAATTGTTGATTTATTACCCACATGCACAAACAACATTATGTGATACAGTAGATTCCTGATACTAGGACAAACAATCGCTAACAGAAACAAAAATATACTCACTTCAATTTAAAATGCAAGTTTTCATAACTGTCATCTAAACTAATATTTTAAGCTGAAGAGTTTGTTTCTTTGTTTCTTTGGTTGGACGCGATCATCTCAGGAATTACTGAGGACTCAGGATTATTATTATACTAGCTGTCCCGCGCAACTGCGTATGCGTAATTTTTCCCCGTTTTTGAAACATTTCTCGTCGCTTCTCCACTCCTGTTAGTCGTAGCGTGATGTTATATAGCCTATAGCCTTCCTCGATAAATGGGCTATCCAACAAAAAAAAGAATTTTTCAAATCGGACCAGTAGTTCCTGAGATTAGCGCGTTTAAACAAACAAACAAACTCTTCCGCTTTATAATATTAGTATAGATTAGCTGTGCCCCGCGGTGTTACCCACGGTTTATTAGCCTATGTGTTAATCCAGGGTGTCAGCTAACTCCATACCAAATATTAATTAAAATGCTCTCCAGCCGTTTTGACGTGAAGAAGAAACAAACATATACACTCACATATTCACAAACTTTCACCTTTATAATATTAGTGTGATTACATTGTTGGATAGCCCATTTATCAAGGAAGGCTATATAACATCACGATACGACCAATAGCAGCGGAGCATCATTGAAAAATGCTGCAAAAACGGAAAAAAAAAATAGACGAAGATCCGCAGGTCAACTAGTAGGTATATTTTAATTAGAATTCTCGCACAAGTCATTCTACTTGAGCAAATTTTTCTAATATTCTGTTTCTTATTAGAATATTCTTAATTATCATTGACTAGTAAGTATAATGTATGTACATACCTACTTGAGATAATCTCTGTTACATGTATACGTGAAAGCATCTAATTACTTTGTGTAGTCACATAGGCAATGTTCTTATCGTAGCGGTTAGTTTTCCTTAATTACAAGTATTTATTTTATAATATTCTTGAGATCTTTGATTTTAAAAGAGATCTGTGGGAAGTGGGAACAGAAAAAATATCTATGTTATACGGTTTAATAAGGCTGAACAGAGATTAATTAGATATTGGTAAGAAGCATGCATACCCAGAAGGTATTTGACTTCCTGACGTACACATCACATCGATTCGAAGAACTTGGTGAAATGCATAATGAATAATATACTTAGTCTTACTTATGTTAGGGTATGGTAAGGTTAAACTCAGAACTATTTATCAACTTACTGAACACAGACGTTATTAAAAAAGTTATCTGTTTACATCCCAGAACGATAAGCCGCTTATCGTACGTTGATTTTGATGGCAGTAATCTTGGCCTCGTTGCGCAGTCTAAGAAAACTGGCGCCATGTCTTCATTAACTACGTACCTAATTAAGAATCAGTAACAATTACTTTAACAATATTGTTTTTAGCGAAAATACAGCAAAGAGATTGTGTAGACTAATTTTAGAAACTATGGCGTGAAGTGAGTAGTTTTAATCAGATAAATGTATGTATTACCGACATTATATCGTTTGTTATGAAAAACACATAGTTGCATTATCATTATCAGTGAACAAGGCATGCAGTGACAAAGTGCTTGCGACGTGCGACTGCTCAGATTGTCGAACGTAATCCACTAGCCATCTGATAGAGCATGACCTACCGCATTAGCTTGCGAGTATTATACGAGTACGTCAGAAGCTAACATATGAAATGTGAATCTCGCTTTTGTTGAGAATATTACGGAATTCAAACAGTGAAATGACGTTACAAGGTCACATAACCCGTCAACCACTTACCTAGCTTTTTCGCTTATAGGTAGGTATTAGATATGTCTAGTCAATATTATTATTAGTATTGTTATATTAATTCCTAAAATTATTTTTATACTATCTGTAGGTACTTTCACTACTTTTATTGTTTGAATTCTTTGCACACTCAAAATTTGAATAAATCGAAATTTAACGAAAGCAATTATGACCTAGTAAAACATTGACTTACTTAAATCTTAAGTATGTGTTACGTTAAGTATGAAATTACAACTTTATTCGTTAGATAGATACTTATTGTGTCTTGTACATACATATATTTTTTTCTATAATTATTTTTTCTATAAATAAATTATAATGGGTTAAAACAAATACAATACCACACCAATATTCATAAGTAATGCGCTTATTACACTACACTGAATCAGGGACCTTAAACCCTTAAAAAGAGAGGTGTAATAAGAGTTAGGGCCCTAATTGTCTAACAAATTTTCAAGGCCACCTCGATTTAGGGCCCTGATTCAGGGTAGTGTAATAGCCGTTTAAACAGGGTATCACAATCTGATGGAATTTGGCGAAAAAATGTAATCAGCTCCGTAAAAAGTTCGGGGGAAGAATGTGTTAGGAGCGAAAGAAAGAATTATGGGGAGGGGGATATTTAATTGCTTTATGTACCAGTATAAATCAAAGTATTGGTGATTTCTAGGGCACGCGAAAAATTTCTGTCTATTTTAAAACGAAACTCAATCTGTCAAGTCCATTCTGTTTGACATTGGCCGTGTGTCGTAGACGCAGTAGTAAGTATGCGTAATTTTAGTATTTTAATTTGCGGGAGTGTGTGTTTATTTAATTTATTAGAGTTTCTAAAATGGCAAAATTAAAACCCTTATAGTTTCTTCATGTCCTTCTGTCTGCCCGTCTGTATGTCACAGGCATTTTACTCAAAGACTACACAATGAATATTGAATTTTGGTGAAAAGGTGTCTTGTAGGTAGTAGCCGTTACTTAGTTTGATAGCTAAATAATAATAATAATATCTTGGGACAACTCACACAACGAACACATGAAACAACATGGAAACCAGACAACTTATAAACATACTTATATATTTCTAAATACCTACTTATATATTATAGATAAATAACACCCAGACACAGAATAAACCATCGCGCTCATCACACAAAGTTTTATCCTGGGTGGGGATTGAACCCACGACCTCTTACGTAGCAGTCGGATACACTCCCACCGCGCCACAAAGGAATAATAATACAAATAAATATTTTTAAGGGTGTTTATACATGTAACAGAAGCTGAGCAAACATCAACGTGTGGTAAATCATTCGACAGGTCTTTTAAATACACTTTAATGTTTCTAAGAAACTTTTTTGATTAAGTAAATATTTTTAGAAATAATCGCTCCGAAAGTTCCCATCTTTTGAACCGTGTGACCAAAAAAAATAAAAAAAATCACAATGGGCTTAAATAAATCAAATATTTTGATCACAAAGTGTATATCTATTAATATCTGCAAACAGTACTTATCGCGGTCTAGATGATCAATGGAGTGCACTGTGACACATTTTCTATTAACTCATAACAAACTAGAACATTGTTAAATTCAAATAAGTTTTAGCAAAATTTTTTATTTTTTTTATGACCATGTTTTTGGGCATCAGAGGTCAGGTGAACTGCCACGTTCGAAAAAATCTAGCTGTTATTTTAGTTCAGCATTAAAGTTGGTATTCTGAATGGTGCAAAATAGACATAGTGTTTGACAAAATAACAGGTGAGAAGATAAAGATAGTTAGTGAATCATTATGTATTTCGGTTATTTGTATGTGTTCCACTGTCGTGTTAAATGTGGTATCGCTGTAGGTAGAGGTTATGCCCGACCAACTATTAAGTCGTACACTCGTGCGTACAAGATGCAATATTATGAACAAGGCTAATATACAAAAATCAAGTAAAGTATACTTTAAAATCCTCACTGAAGTATACACAACCATTACAAATGTAGCCCACGCTACTACCTACATAGATATCAGTTAAAACACCCTCTGTCTGGGTGGGATAGGTCGTCAGACAAACATGTACCACGTGGAGTCGGGGTGGGCAACCTCCCATCAACTCATAAGTAGTTATCATACAAAATGCTGGAAAAAATGATATTTTTTTAAATACTTACATTGAATGAAGTAGATTGTTTTTGTCGAAACTCTACTTTTCGCAATGGGATTGATTATTTAAAGGCACAGGTAAAGATGGTATCGAATACCGATCACAAGATGGCGACATGTTATTTAGATTTATTGCATGCAACAGGCAAGAAAAAGTGTCGTGTAAATGTCACTTATTTAATTGATGAACTATCCAAAAAAAACATTTTCGGCTACCTGATCTGTTTTTAAGAGGATCTCAGTGTTCATTCGTTACAGTTCCCGGTAGAAGCCAAGCCAAACGAATATATCTCCCTGTTCGGCTTTGGTTTTTTCGGCCATCGTGTATACGTGACGTGAGGGGCGTATACCCCCGGGCACCCTCCTGGGCGCGCGTTCGAAAAACTCCAAACACAAGCGAAATGCGCGTCGCGTCCACGCTTCACACCAGATATTATAATATAGAAGTTCACGATCGTTTGCACGATCTGGAACAAACGCGTATAATTAATAATGTATCTCAGTGACTTATAAAAATTTAGTTTATTTGCGAACAATCTAAGGCGTTGATAACGCGCTGATAGCTGTCAATGACCTTGAATATCGCTGTCACTATCGTTTCGCATAGTTGTAAAACGCACTCTAAATTAATTCTTCTTTTAAAGGAATTTAAATAAAACATTTATTCTCCATCTTCGCCTACGAATGAATTGATAATTCAGGGGCTATAAAATAGTACAAGATTCATAAAAATACCGCGAGTAGATCGCATGATTCCAAATTTTGTCTATTAGGCAGTTGGGTAGAATCATAAGCAGAATTAGTTTCAAGAATATAATGATACGTATTTAAAGAGTCACTCATTGACTGATACACAAAATCTCGAAAACTACTTGACCAAAAAGTTAGGAGTACTACCTTAGGAGGACGTCTGATAAGAACACTTTTTTACGAAATTATGTTCCTTGAGGGCGAGGGGGGGGGGGATGACAATAAGGGCTTCAACAAATTTTTCATAACATTCCGCAGCTGCATGAGTATTATTCATTTCAGCGACCTTCTTAGGTCGTCGGTCCATATGGGTGTCGTTTCTACCTTAAGTTTACCGAGTCGCGGTCTCCAGTCCAGTCGGGTTGTCACTTTAGCGTGCTTAACCTGCGTGCTATGTGTGGTTCTTTGTCGGATGACTTCGTTGCGAATTTTATACTTTAAAGAGACTCCAAGCATAGCTCGCTCCATAGCCTGCTGCGTGACTTTGAATTTGTGGACTAACCCAACCATAAGTGTCCACGTCTCGGCCCGAAGGTCATAACAGGTAGGACGCACTGGTTAAATACCTTGGTCTTCAGGCCTTGCAGTAGAGGCGAATATTCGACGAAGTTTGCTAAACGCTGCCCAATCGAATTCTCCTGTCGATCTTTCCCATCTTAAGGGGGCATTACACTGAGAGAATTATTTATTTAGCGCTACGTACACAGCGACACGATCGCCGGCTCTTCCGCACACAATCATTACTTCACAGTGCGCAGGAGCGCAGGTCAAATTATAGTAGAATATTCGTTCGTACATATGTTAGATTACGAACGCCATGACTATGACAATACGAAAATGCTCGTTTTTGCATTTTTCCGCAACTTCAAGATTTATTTGCGGAATCATATTAAGACTAATATTCTTTATTACATCTACTAGAAAAACTCTTTGACTAGTGACACAATTTTTTTTGTGTCCTAATATTTAGGTTTTCTATATAAATTTTTGAGAGAGCCGAACCCTGTTTCGTTTAATCTAAAGACATCTTCAAGAGCTATAAATGTTAATAAACTTTCACGATTTGTACACATTATGAAAATATATATATTACTGGTCTTAATCGCGTGAATAATTTAAGGTAAAATACCTTGTTTATTGCCCGACGTTTCGACCGTATTGCAACAGCGGTGGATACGGTCGGACGTGACCACGGCCGTTGGCGAAGAGTTTCGGGTATATGACGTCCCGTCCCTGTCTTACACCTCTGCGCAGCTCTATTGGTCTGGTCTTGTGGTCCTGAATCTGGATTGTCGCGCCAGTCTATACAGCAACGGCATCGTTGCAGAGCATCCAGCAGCCCTAACATAACTTCATAACTTATTATAACTTCAATTAAATCCAAAATTGCACTGGGTTGATACGATTCATAGAGCCCGATTGGGACCCACGGTACATCCAGGTCCGTAGTTCGTACTAAATTGTGGTCCCCTGGAAAACATACAAGGCCACTTCTTTTACTATCAGTAGCCAAGGCTTGACATGGCTGACTAAAGGCAAAGTTGCCGTAAGCAGAGAACTATACACTACCTTGTGGTTTCTGTCGATACGAGTCAGTGTGCTTAGTGCGAGTTTGTTTTACGTTTACGCGATCGAATCGTTTACGCGATCGAATTGTTTACTGCGTTTGGCTCTCTGATTGGTTAAGAGCTTGCAGCGGGCCAATAGGAACGCCAAACGTCCTAAATGTGTCGCGTTAACGTAAAACAAACTCATACTAAGCACACTAATATACCCAGTTTATCGAATGCTAGACAAAGTGGCATTCAGTGGCAAAAAATGCCAAAATGTTTTTTGTGTCCACTCCTCGAGACTATTTATATGCAAAACGCACGTATATAAATGTCCGCTATGCGTTCTATTTCTGTTCGCAGTGCTGTTTATTTTTCTAATTACCAGCCGAGAAATAGACGCCCGTGCTGCTCGCAGTTAAATTTATCTCGCCCTATTTTCTAGACAATTATGGAAATGGGTCACGAGGTTGGTCATAGCTAGTAGCCTTACCCATGATAAGCCGATGGAGTAACATCACAATGTGATACTAAATTACTTATAGTTATAATTAGGTGCTAAACTTGTCCAGCATATTTATAAACATTCGACACAAATGAGATAGCAGTTTCATTGACGAAAGTGGTACTATGTACTGATGTTTAACTTTCTTATTACAAACTAATTGTCAAGCTATTTGCATCCCGT
This sequence comes from Herminia tarsipennalis, assembly GCA_945859575.2. Classification (NCBI taxonomy): domain Eukaryota; kingdom Metazoa; phylum Arthropoda; class Insecta; order Lepidoptera; family Erebidae; genus Herminia; species Herminia tarsipennalis. The sequence continues at coordinate 10,639,012 of OX243836.2, read as the reverse complement.
CTCTTTCTGCTAGTATTTGTAAATAGTAGTCGTAGTAGTGTAAAGTTAATGTGTGTGTACAATTTTAAACAATGCCAAATCGCACGCCCCCCACCAAAGTGACATGCACTACAGCGGGTACTGCCACAAAATTGTAATCTGTGGTACAGCTATGCGATTTTTATTATTCTTTGCATGTTTTGTGTTATTTTTTGTGGCATTCAGCTCTCAACACGTATCAGAGCACTTATAAGCAAGTAAGTTTCGTCCTAGAGCACCAAATGGTGGGCAGATTAGTTTCAATATGGAACAAAAAAAATAGCCTTCACAATTTGTTTAAAATACCCAAATAACAATATTTAATCCAAATTTACAATTTTTTTCTGATTTATTCCTACGATAGGCTTCGTTTCGTCCACGTGAAATTTCGTAAAGTATAATTAATTAATTATGAATTAATTACATTCCCATTTTTAATATTACAGTCGGTGTTAGAATTCCTTCTAGATACCTACTCGTATAATTACAAAATTATCATCTACGCATCAGAAATGTATCGTCAACTCAGAACTTACGCAAGTGATGTTTATTTACGTATGTATATAATTCAGTCGGTTTGTTTACCACGTAAGCGGGACTACGCCTGCCAAAAAAGTCACGTTTATTGTTTTGTCATTGGTACAGCGAGTAATTGTTCTTCATTACGAGTTCAAATAAGGCATCCAATATCTATTACCGGCTCTATTTTTTTTTCTAGGTATTTCCCCGCAGTTCCGTCCTCATGAATGTTGGTTATTAAAGTTTCGCAATACAATTACACTAAAATTGCGACGGTAGATACTTTTAAACGATGAAACTGTACAGTTTTTAAATTTTTGTTAATGATATAGGTAGATATATTATACTTTTAAATACACCTACTTGAAATATATGAATTAAATTAGGGGTCCTTATCTAGGGGAATACAACATTCGTGTTCATATCTATGACAAGCATATTTAAGTCAATGCAACACTCACTGAAAAGAAAATGAAATCTTTGACAGAAATGCAAACTGTTTGAGATATGAGATCGAGTTCGATCGTGGGCAAATGTCATATCGGTAGGAGGTCAGTTTCTGAGTAGGTCAGTTATTTATAATGATGATAAAGAACAGTTGAAAACAATAAAAGCTTTAGCTAATACGGAAATACAAAAAAAGAAAATAGTAGGAACAAAAGATTGTTTTGTTGATGTCTACCGTTATGTAAATTTGAATGTAAAATATTTTAGAATGGTTCGCATTGGCTGTCGTGAATTGTAAAATTATTTAAAAAATACTAGACTTGAGGGGTATAGGCTATTCACATAAAGAATAATAATCTTTCATAATAAATTGTTACGATACTGACATCTGACAGCATGAACCTGTGCGACCTTAACCATTATATTTCTAAAACGTTCTGCTAAAACTATAATTTACTTATTTCTTTTTCCGGTTAAAACATATACGTATGAATGTTTGCATCCACTTTTTATTTATTTTAGACTTATAAACTGAAATGATTCAGTGATTCCGAAATATTGTGAGCGGCAGGGACTTTCTGATGACGTCGCAATATTTGATAATACAAATAGCAAATATCTGACGTCCCCGTACGGAGTGGAGTGCTTTACAATTCCACCCACCACAGGGTTACACCACCCTTTCTTTATGTTCTTAGCATAGACCAGATGCTGATGCTGCTGACTCGTCATAACGATTTTCATAATGTATTTACAAAGGCATAATATAATGTTATGCATGTAGATTATCACTTTGTCATATACTTTTGTCTATCTGGTTTTCCTTTTTTGCATGTCGTCATTATTAGGGTTCCGTAGCTAAAATGGCAAAAACGGAACCCTTATAGTTTCGTCATGTCCGTCTGTCTGTCCGTCCGTCCGAATGTCACAGGCATTTTACTCAAAGACTACTCAATGAATGTTGATGAAATTATGTGAAAAGGTGTCTTGTAGTAGCCGCTACTTAGTTTGATAGCTAAATAATAATAATAAATATTTTTAGGGAGGGAACTCCATACATGTAACAGAAGCTAAAAAAATTTTTTTTTAGCAAATATCAACGTGTGGCATTTGATTCGACAGGTCTTTCAAAAACATTTTGAGGTTTCTTGATAACTTTTTTGATTGAGTAAATATTTTTGGAAATAATCGCTGCGAACGTTATATAAATCGTGTCCCACTTAACTTTTGAACCGTGTAACAAAAAAAATGTGGCAAAAATCACAAAGATAGCGCTTATTAAATACTTTAAAATAAAATTATTTCGGATAAGATTGGATAATACCGTCATTGAGTTATTGCCAAAAAACTGCGTTTTTCAACAAAAGGGCGTAACTGCCATAAACATATGCTCTTCTGCTGATGCAATTGTTCAAGGCTGCGGAACCCTACACTGAGCATGGTCCGACATGCTCTTGCCCGGTTTTTTTGCTATTATTACAATCTTTAATAATGGCTTACAGTTTTGTTCACGTGAAGGGCGTAAATCCTCTTTGCGCACTACACACAAAGTTTAAGCTACTAACGACTAGTAGTCGCTACGAACCAGCAGTTGACACTATAAATGTTGATAAACTTTCGCGATTTGTACACATTATAAAATTGTATATGTATATTACGGGTCTTAATCGCAACCACTGTTTGCCAGTTCGATCAATGATCATGATTCGTGATTATTGCTCATTAATAAAATCTACTGTTTCTCCGCACTCTAAACGTAGATCTAACTTCTAATTAGGCCGAGTTTATATTAGTGTGCAGACTAAGCTCACCCTTACCTTGGGAAAAACTTGGCAAAAATTTAAAGCGTAGGTATGCTGACCGTTGAAATTAATCGGTGTTTGGTCTTAGCGTAAAATTAATCTTAGGTGTTTATTACAAGGCTGACGGTCTGCATAGGCTTTCTCAACTTTTATTGTAATATTTTACTTATGTTAAGCTTGATCTAGCTATACCGTAACACTAGATAGCCTAAGTTGAAACGATTGGGTTGAATTGATTTGATATTTCTAGCTCTGAATTTTACCAACTTTTATTTAGTTTTTATGCATGCATAGAAATAGAATCATGGCATATATTCCCTATGTCCACCATCATGATCTGTATTTATAGAAAAATATGAATAAATCAAAAACTGTTGAATTCTTCCGTTATTCGTGAATGCAAGTTTCATTCATGCGTCAAACGCATTCGCCTTTGCCATTGCCCGTTAAGATTTTAAGAGGATTATTATAGCTGTAAATAATTATCGTTATTTTTAACATATATAACGGCAATCGAATTTTACATCAATTTTTTTCTACTTGGATTTTTTTTTCTACTCTAACCTCAAGAGTGTCCAACCCGACACATTTAACATTATATACGTTTGTTAAATGAATCGTCAACACAATTAAAAAAGTTTATTGAGATCATCTAATTTGTGTGTGTTATGGATTATGTGATAGTACAGGGGCGTTCATTAATTGAGCCGAATCTTACATGGAGGAGAGGGGGGTCTGGGCAAGTATCACTTATTAGCATTATTACTATTAAAAAAAAATAAAAAATTCGCAAGTAACCATCTAAATTTTGTGTTTTTTTTTTCATAATTGAGGTTGATACAAAATCTGTTAAATATACACAGTCGAAGCTTGATTTCCTCTTACTAGCCGGGCATTACATGACAAAGATGGCTCAAGTAGAATAAAATTGTCGCAATAACTGTAAGTTAAATGCAAGTCCATGTCGGCAGAGAATAAACAGATATATTCTCATAATAACATGTTTAAAAATAAACCGTTCGAAGAAATTCTCTATTCTTATTAGAGAATTTCTTCGAATGGTTTATTTTTAAACATTACTATAAGCAGGTACTCACATTTCCGGGAAAACTATATTATTATCGTTGATATTTATACACTGAGAGAGTATATTATGTATTTTTATTAAATGTGAGTATTTTTAGGAAATGTGTACCGGAAATATCATCATCCTCCTGCCCTTTCGTTCCATACTTTCCTGTCAGACTCATCTCTGTGTTCGTTTCTTCTTGTGCCGCGTCCAGATTAATGTAACGTTCTTACTAATGATACAATATCGGCTATTTCCATGTAATGTAACGTTATTGCGAATGCTCGATGCGGTGTAAATGTTGTAATGCGAGTGAACATTTACCTGTAACATTTCTTTCGTCTTGCATACATTCCCGTCACTCGCGCTTGTGCCTTGCTCGATAAAACGTTTTACTAAAACGCTCGTTGTTTTTTAAAATCAACGGGCGTTTTAGTGTGACGTTTAATAAATGGTTGTAACAAATAAATAATAAGTGTGGTTCGAGAACATTTTAAAACAGCGAATGCTCGCTGTATGAGTATGAAAAATTACTCGATTCATACGGTTTGATAAACTCTTTGTTTTTATTATTCCGATAACGGCTATTTGTTTTGCACTGGGCTTATAGTAAGTAATAAGCTCAATGGGAGGTTAAAGAATTGACTAGCAATGTTGTTAACCCCAACAACTGAGCTAAATTGCTTGCGTTAAGAGTGGGTTCACGTCGCGCGTCGTTAGTATAATAGGTCGGATTCAAACCCGCGACCTCTCGATTGTGAGTCTGATGCCTTAACCGCTAGGCTACCGCCGTTTCATACTTCATAAGTAAATATTCTATGTTTGTAAGATTCTTAAAATGTTTTGAAATATAATGAATTCAAAAATCTGTGATGCAACGTAATGGGAAAATCACGTGTACTTTAGTAAACAAGAACGCCGGCAGCTCAGGTATTAATGAGTGTAACAGCGCGTGTCGCATGCTGAGAGGGGAGCGACAGCCGATGGACGATGAGGAGCCCGTCGACCACCGCATGTCTCGGAGGCACCGGCTTGGGCAGCTGTGCGCGACTTTGGGTCGCCGCGCCGGCAGGCTAACAACCTCAAATGATATTCTCCACTCGCGAAGGTAGCGCGGTCGTCGACCGAAAGCGGGCGTCTTTCTCATCTTTGCTCGTTCCAATTAGTGCTGTTAAGTATTTGTAGCGGGCCCCCATATTGGCCTCTCTTGCCCCATACACACGCGCAGTTATTAGCAATGCGATTGCTAAGATTGCCCCACATCACCTGAGCGCATGCGCGAAGTTCGCTCCACTTTGTTTTTGCGTTCAATGTCAGTGTATCGGCTAATTTTATCACGCTTCGCACATGCTACGTAACTATCTTGTTTGACGAGGCCAAATGACGATTTGTTTTGATTTGATTAGCCGCACCAAAACATAATGAATGTTCTTAAAGCGGGAAAAATATTTTTTATTTGCTTGTTCGAGTTAAATTAATCAATAATAAGTATTTAACCATTTGTATAAGTAAGACTATATAACAAAACAGAACAAAATATAAAAACATTGTATTAATAATAAAGAAACACGTCATAGAAGTTTTGAACACCCACACCACACCGAACTGTTCTTATTTCGTTCCTGTATATCCAAGGTTGCCTAACGGTGGGTTCAATAGCTTATCTACATGAACTGTCTGTTAAAATAGCTAACTCTAGTAGCGAAACTGACATTGTGCCGCCGATAGATAAAAAACCTTTCGCGATTTTTATCTATCGACGGACAAATCACAAGTTTATATTTTAACAGACAGTTAACGGTAGATAAGTATTTTTTTTCTTTTCTTTTTTTTGGGATTTTTATCTGTAAAGATATGTCTATCCCATTGAGACCTCTACAATTGCCAAATGACTGTGGGAAAGTCATTGTTAATTTTTGCATATTGTTTACCTATCTTTAAATAGGGTAAAGTATCTATTGTCGGCATTTTACAAATCTTAATTATTGATGTATCTAATTTATATTAAATTACAGAGCATCGATCCTAAGCTTCGTTCCAATTACATCAAAATAATTAGCTGCCTGCCCCAGCTTCGCACGGGTGTCATATGCTAGGTATCTACCTTGAGTTACATTATTGCAATTTTCGTAGGGATCTCTAATTTTTGACAAAATATAGCCCATGTTAACTCCCCAATAATGTAGTTTTCTAATGGTGAAAGAATTTTCAAAATCGGTCCAGTAGTTCTTGTGTTAAATCGTAACAAACAAACAAACAAAATCAAATACTCCCTCTTAATATTAGTTTAGATTATGTTAATAATAATATGTTGGTATCTGATTATTACCGACATTTATCTACATAATATTAGCATGCCAATATGAATCAATACTGAATCCGAAACTTCCAATAACACGTGCCTAACTAATTAATACAAAACAATGTCTATGTATGTATAATTTCTCTCATTAATACGTGGATACGATATGTAAATCAGATAGGTACTTCGTTGAAAAACAACTATCGCGTATTAACATACAAGTAGTATATATCTAGTAAGTATAAAACAAAGTAAAATTCATTAAATTTCTTGCTATAATTCAAGGGTTCAAACCACGTCCTGGTTTACAATCATAATAATATCTTGGGACAACTCACACAACGTCATCTGATTCCAAACTAAGCAGAGCTTGTACTATGGCAACCAGACAACTGATATACATATGTACTTATAAATTTCTAAATACGAGTACATACATATTAAAGATAAATTACAATCAGACACAGAATAAACCATGGTGCTTATCACACTAAGTTTTATCTTGGGTGGGGATCGAACCCACGACCTACGGCTTAGCAGTCAGGGTCACTAACCACTAGAGTCTAGTGACTAGACCAACAGGTCAGTATAAAGTAAATATGGTGATTATGTCAAAAAGGTCACTATTGTAAAATGCCACCAAGGTTAATCTATCAGACATGGGGCAGGGGCATCCACCATTGAAAACAACAGTGCCGCCTACCAAATTTGGTCATTATTAGGAAATGGAAAGAAGGAATTGGAATCGTGGACATGACAGAACCGTGTCCTGTTCTGTCCACAATTGGGCAATTTTTCGTTTATTTCATGTTCTAATTGTTATGAAGATTCAGTGTGGAGGATGTATTGGGGGTAACATGCGGTCGAACGAGGTGAACGTGACGGTATTCGCGTCACGAGACGCTATTTCCGCAACAAGTGTTGTTTTGAAGATAGAGGCCCCAAGCGGGCGAGCGCAAGCGTCATACCCGCCGCCCGCGGTTGCCATTTCCATAATAATTTATCAGCTGATCTTTAACAACATTATAATTCCTAAACATTTTGTCACCACAATTATTATTTTTTTATGGTTCCGTAGCCAAAATGGCAAAAATGGATCCGTCCGTATGTCACAGGCATCAATGAATATTGATTAAATTTGGTAAAAAGGTGTCTTGTATTGTAGTAGCCGCTAATTAGTTTAATCATAAAATAAATAGTTTTACTTTAATATGTAACAGAAATGAGTTATTGCCGAAAAACTTCCTAACTCAACAAAAGGGCGTAAGTGCCATAAACATTCGCTCTTCTGCTTTTGCAATTATTCAAATCGATTTTTTTCATATGGCAACGGCTCCGGAACCCAACAATGAGCATGGTCCGACATGTTCTTGGCCGGTTTTTTAATTTTGCATTTGAAGTTATACGGAGAGTATTCATCAACATATTATTACTCGCTCGTTTAGTCTCAGTATCAGCTCAAAACGGGCTTGTAGTGATGTCGTGGCTGGCACAAAGGCCTTCCTTCATTTATTGTGGCCGATTTGAGACGCTGCAGCGTCACATGAATTGGCTTTGGCTCTACAGTGCGCTGCAGAGTCGCTGCGTGTGATGCGTCCAACAAGTCCCTCCATCCCTTTTTAGAGTTCCGTACCCAAAAGATGTCAATCCCTATTAGGTAATCTATACTAATACTAGCTGACCCGCGCAACTTCGTCTGCGTAAATTTTCCCCATTTTTGCAAACATTTTTACTTGCTGCTCCGCTCCCATTAGTTGTAGCGCGATATTTTATAGCCTATAGCATTCCTCGATAAATGGGCTATCTAAAAGTAAAATATTTTTTTCAATTTGGACCCGTAGTTTCTGAGATTATCGCGTTCAAACAAACAAACAACTAATATTATAGTATAGTTATAAATGTTAGGGGTGGATAACCCTTATCACTTAGGGGCATGAATAATAGATTGTAATTTTCCCTTTTTTCTTCCTTTTAATTATAACATTTTTCATTGCTGCTCCGCTCCTATTGGTCGTAGCGTGATGTTATAACCCATAGCCTTCCTCGATAAATGGGCTATCCAACAATAACATATTTTTTCAGTGCAGCCCAGTAGTTCCTAAGATTATCGCATTCAAACAAACAAACAAACTTTTAGGGGTATGAAAAATAGATGTTGGCCGATTCTCATAGATACCGGATGCACAAAAAATTTCATCAAAATCGGTCAAGCCGTTTCGGAGGAGTATGGCAACGAAAACTGTGACACGAGAATTTTATATATCTATACTAATATTATAAAGCGGAAGAGTTTGTTTGTTTGTTTGCTTTGTTTGTTTGTTTGTTTGTTTAAACGCGCTAATCTCAGGAACTACTGGTCCGATTTGAAAAATTCTTTTTTTGTTGGATAGCCCAATTATCGAGGAAGGCTATAGGCTATATAACATCGCGCTACGACTAATAGGAGCGGAGTAGCGACGTGAAATGTTGCAAAAACGGGGAAAATTTACGCATACGAAGTTGCGCGGGACAGCTTCCTCGATAAATGGGCTATCCAACAAAAAAAGAATTTTTCAAATCGGACCAGTAGATCCTGAGATTAGCGCGTTTAAACAAACAAACAAACAAACAAACTCTTCCGCTTTATAATATTAGTATAGATATAAAATTCTCGTGTCACAATGTTCGTTCCCATACTCCTCCGAAACGGCTTGACCGATTCTCATGAAATATTTTATGCATATTCAGTGGGTCTGAGAATCAGCTACTATCTATTTTTCGTACCCCTAAGAGTTTGTTTGTTTGTTTGAACGCGATAATCTTAGGAACTACTGGGCCGCATTGAAAAAATATGTTATTGTTGGATAGCCCATTTATCGAGGAAGGCTATAGGTTATAACATCACGCTACGACCAATAGGGGCGGAGCAGCAATGAAAAATGTTGTAAAAAAAAAGGAAGAAAAAATTGAAAATTTACGCAGACGAAGTTGCGCGGGTCAGCTAGTATACATATAAAATTTACGCAGACCTTGTTGCGTGGGTCAGCCAGTGATAAATAGACTGTGGACATTTGAAAATTAGTACTTACCTATGTAGTGGTACGTCATCCCGTGCGAATTCGAGTCACACTTGTCGGTTTTTGGGTCTGCCACAACGAAGAAACTCTCTGACACCCACTCTGTTGTTTTGGCCTCCATCTAGCCAAAACAACACCGAGTAAGGATATATGCTACACATGTCCGGTACAGTTCCAGCTATCATAACTGCTAACTGCTAGTATATGAGATACCGTGCTTCTCCGTTTAATTAATAATTTCCAATCGCGCATACAATCGCAAAATTCAATGAGGTATGTTGCCTTTTGTTACTTTCACTTAAATAATTGAAGTGAAAGTAAGAAAACACGAAATGGAAATATTTTTAAATAATCGACACTACCAGATGATACTAAAAAATAAATGTCACCTTTCGCAAAATGATGCAAAAATATTTTGGTTTTATTCCATGCAGTCAAATTAGATATTCATCGCCAAATTTAAATGTAATTTGTTGTGTCATTGTGTGTATTTTTTTTAATATCTACCGAAGATTATTTTTTTAATATAAATATCTAGCAATGTGGGATTGAGTCCCCCCACATTACTAGCAATCTTGTTAACCCCTCCAGCTAAGCTTAAAGACTTGTGTTAGGAGTGGGTTCACGTCGGTAGTATAACAGGCAGGATTCGAACCCGCGACCTCACGATTGCGAGACCGACGCCTTAGCAATTAGGCTACCGCCGCTTCAAAAATATTGTAAACTTCCTATTAACATTAAACCTTTTAAACACAATTAAATTATAGTTATACTACTTATGAAGGCTCCATTCTCAAATCGTATTTACTATGCAAATAAAAGCTCGTCATCATGCCGTTCAGTAGCCTTTGATTAATCTCTGATAGCGGTCGGAATTGATAAATTATATACCTAAACAAAATCTCAAGATTAAAGGAATCTTTCAAATGATCTACAACTAAACATTAATTGAATGTTTGACATGTTTGTGAAATGTGATCCCAAAACTATTTTTTTCATCAGATGGATCACTCACCGCTAAAGAAAGAACCATTTCTTCTGTATGACTTTCGAGTCCTCCACGAGTCATGAGTAACTGAAGCCATGATATCATATGTCTGGCCTGTTGGTCTAGTGGTTAGTGACCCTGATTGGTGTTATTTATCTATAATACGTATGCATTTATATAAGTATGTTTATCAGTTGTCTGGTTTCTATAGTACAAGCTCTGCTTAATTTGGGCGTTGTGAGTTGTCCCAAGATATTATTATAATATTTTAATTGTGATATTCTTTTATAAAAATATAATAGATAATTCTAAAAATAGTTTCTGGATATAAATAACTTTGCGTAGCTGTTGTATCATATTAATTAACATCAAATTCAGTGTTGAATGAAAGGATTACGGCTGAATAGCTGTTGGAGCCGTTGAATAAAAATACCTAACTTTTCAAAAACATGTTTTATAATGTTTTCCTCAAGTTCAAGGTTGTTCATAAATATGCGACATTTGAGAAAACAGATAAATTGTTTCAACAGCGGTCGATTTAAATCGATTAAAGATTCAGAATTTGTTATTGTCAACGCCCCAGTGCATAGGTACATAGCGATTTAGTCTAATGTTGTTGTTGAAAGGCGTACCAAAAATTGTAAGAATACCGGCAATTAAATAGTACTAGAATATGTTAAGCAGAATAATACTTGTTCAAGAACCGGTCGAGTGCTCGCGAGTGGCGAGGACAGTACGCGGGGTGAGAGGCAGCTAGCCTGCACCGGCATGCATTCCGAACGCATTCCAAGACTGGAGCCGACAGACGACCTAGCCACGGCATTTACCGTCCCCGGTTCGAATACCATACACTTCATGAATAAACAACACTAATTTGTGTGATCAACTTGGAATGTCACCGGTCACTCACTATTAATCAAGTGTAGTTATAATAAAGTGTTGTATAAAACGCGTGTGTTGTCATACTTTTGTCATGGTAGATTTTTTCCGGATTCCGCAAATCTGACTGGTGTGTTAACACAACAGTCGTTTGCATCCTGTTTTTATTGGACAGTGTTATTTACTTTACAATGACTAGACCATACAGACCAGAATAATAAATTTATAATAGTGAAGATAATCAGTTAATTATTTATCTATACTAATATAATAAGTTGAAGAGTTTGTTTTGTCGCAATCTGATACGTGAGGCGAAGTCGCGGGCGAAAGCTTAAAATTGTGAAGTTAATCTATACTAATATTATAAAGATGAAGAGTTTGTTTGAACGCGATTATTTCAGGAACTACTGGTCCGAATTGGAAATTTATTTTACTGTTAGATAGCCAATTTTTCGCGGAAGGCTAGGCTATATAACATGACGCTACGGCCAATAGGAGCGGAGCAGCAATGAAAAATGTTCAGCTAGTGAAACATAAAATGATCAAAATACTTCCTCCTTTTATTGGTTGTGCAAACAAACATTGGACAAGGTCATGAAAGAAAAAGAAAGCCTAAAGAGTCGATACCGGAATAAGTTGCATGTGTTTGCAACATTCGAAAACATAACAAATAAAAAATAAAGTACAATATTTTATTTTTCATATTTTCGAATGTTGTAAACAACTACCTGCATAAATAAGATGCACAAATGCATATTTTATAATATATGTATTGAATTAATTCCGTATCTACCTAAATCTTACACTCTTAATCGAAACTTGTCTATTGTTCAGAATTCAAAATCTATATCGTACAATTTTAATTGTTTATGAATCGGCAATTGTTTAGTCGGTCATGTGGTACCTAACAACTAACATCAATATTATAAACTCAGCGCAATTATGAAAAAAAAATGCTGAATTTGCGGATTCTATCAGAATTTTTTTTTTTTTATGTAGAAAATTTACTACGCGTGTTTTACGGTTTCACGTTGTTCACCTTTGTGAACAAAGTGACATAACTAGTGTCCTCATTGCACCCATATGATATCACCCAGGTGAACTGAGGAGGCGAGTGAGGTGTCCATTGTTCACTTTATTGACCCACATTCTAGTCTGATTAGGCACCAGTCCATATCAACCCATATGATGTCCCACTGCCGGGCACGAGTCTCCCCAATAGAACCTACTAATGATAGATCCTGGGGGTACCAGCAATGAAGTACCGGTACCAACAATAAATTAGGTACCAAAATACAGTGGACAAACACTATTCACGTCTTAATTACAGTGAACTAATTGCAATTAAATAGTATGTTTTGCAATTCTAGGTTACAAAAAGTTGCACTAATAAAACCCTGGTGAACATGGTAATAATAATAATCAGATTCACACTCACACAACGCTATCTGATCCCAAACTAAGAAGATCTAACCAGAGCTTGTACTATGGAAACCAGACAACTGATAAACATACTTATATATTTCTAAATACGAGTATATACATATTATAGATAAATAACACCCATACACAGAATAAACCATCGTGCTCATCACACAATTTTTTTTCCGTGTAAGTGGGGATCGAACCCACGACCTCTTGCGTAGCAGTCAGATACACTCTCGCCGCGCCACAGAGGCAGTCAAAGCTGCCATATAATAGACCACGCGAAGCCGGGGCGGGGTGCTAGTAAAGAATGTACGAGGAAAATCAAGAAATGAGGTTAACCGGACATGCCGATTATTGAAAGTTCATGATTAGAAAGTACTTAGTTCTACGAATTCGCACACTCATACCTACTTTTTGTCGATCATGATAAAGGAGAAGTAGAACTGAAATCTATACTAATATTATAAAGGTGAAGAGTTTGTTTGTTTGAACGCGATAATATCAGGATCTACTGGTCCGAATTTATATTTTACTGTTGGAAAGCCCATTTATCGAGGAAGGCGCGCAGGAGCAATGGAAAACATTTGAAAAAACGGGGAAAATTGAATAGAAGAAGCAGGTCAGCTAGTAAATATTTAAAAGGACTTTAATTTTTTTAGAAACATAACGTACCTACTTGAGAACTACGACTAGTTCCTAAGTATGTTTTCTTTCTGTTGACTATAAGAATTTCTCTATACAAGGTGTAACAGAAAGGTGTGGTCATATTCAAGGGTTGTTATGTGCCCATGAAACAGTTGTGGCACCATGGTAGGTGCAATACTGATAATGCGATTATTACACTACACTGAATCAGGGACCCTAAATCCCTAAAAAGAGCGGTGTAATAAGAGTTAGGGCCCTAATTCTCTATCAGTTTTTCAAGGCCATCTCGATTTAGGGCCCTGATTCAGGGTAGTGTAATAGCCGTTTAAAATACCCTATCCGCTGCTGAAATTTGACACACCCTTCTGTTACACCCTATATAATGAATGTAATATGACTTATCATTTTATAGGGAAATTATCTCGTTGAGTAAAATAACCCGCGTTTTACATCTAAAGCCATTAATATGTCTGCTAGGCTCGATGACGTGACAGTGAAATGGAACGTGAGCAATACACAACTAGTAAACAACTTCTGCATTTTGTATAGCAATTTATTAGAAGGAATAACGCCAATACTGATTTCCTGAGGTCTCTGACAACACTTATAACGCTAAGCTGATGTGGATGGTCAAGGTACCATTTTAATAAAGGTAATTACATCAATGTACATCCCACAGGCTTGGTTAAGTCATAGCAGTGAGTTGACGTTATCGCTGACTCAAATACACCGGAATGTGACAGTATTACTGATTACGAGATCATTGTTATTGTTGGTGTCAAATACCGCATTTGTATGCATTTAGAAGACAATGAACAATACGCATCATTCTCTTCTCAAGTAATTGATAAGACAAATCTAAATAGAGACCCTTTGTTTGTGGCGGGTGGCTTTTAGGAATAAAAAACTGCAAAAGCATTCAGTTTTAGATGCTCTTAGATGTAAATATAATGGCATCGTGTAAATGAACATGGGCATGATTTGTATTCGTTTAATAATTTTAATAAATGTTAAAATAACGCTGTCTGTCTGTCTGCTACGTTTTCACGTTTAAATCGCGTTGTGTGTGCTTATTGCTTATAATATGTTATCTCTAATATCACAGCTGTTCTTGTAGGAGGAATGTATAGCTATTATAATAATTGGAGACGAGAAGATTTGCGCTGTGACAATTCCAACCATTCCATTAAACATATGTTTTTTTTTAAATTTGATAGTAAGTAAGTATATAATAATATCAGTATTTTATCTCGTGTCAATTCCGGGTCGGTGACCGAGACAGGCGAAGTATGTATGTGAAACCTTCACACGGTCACGAAACGTCTTATTATAGCAGCACCTAGTACTTAACCTGCAAGCAAGTGACATGGTGATGTTTGGTCCTTAATATAAATCGATTAGTACCTTCAAAATCAGCATGATCTTCGATCAAACGACCGTTAATGAGTCATCATCACGGCGGCTGCGACGTAAACAACCGGAGCTCCTCCCCGCGAGGCCACCGCGCGCAAATAAACGTGCCTCACATGGGTGTACCGCCAACTGTTTTGTTTGACGCACCCGATACACACTCATTTTTAGCATTTATTTTTGTGTGCACAAAACATTTACGTATTTTATTATACGTAATTTTGTTACATGTGATTAACTTCATCGAGTTCACACAGTGTTTACACACACACACACACACACACACGGTTTTAAATTGATGCATTCGAAAGAAATATGCACAGACAAGACAACAAGGAATTGCGCGTTAGGTAAATTAATAGTTTGAGTCTTTGGAGTTGTTATTGATTTTATTGTGAAGGACACACCAAATAGATCCTTGTTCAATTTTAAAAGTGGGTACTTGTTTATCTTTAACGAATAACATTTCTAAACAGTCCTGTGTTAATAAAATAAGGCACCGACTGCTATCAAATAGGTTCCGAAAAGGTATCGCCTAAATTAGATTAAATTTAAAGTAACTACGTTTTAAATGGGACAACATTAAAAAAAGCGGCCAAGTGCGTGTTTAACCACGCGCTATGAAGGATTGCGTAGTTGTCTTAATTTTAATAGATTATACTTATATTTACTCCAAGTTAGCTTGTTGACTATAGCATTAACTTGTAAAACATCTGACAGCTTATAAAGCAAATTCGTGATAGTTTTTCTTTTAACTTCGCTATAATAAAAAATACCATTTATTTGTAATATTTTCCAAGCAGATCTCTTAACCAAAAAAAGGATTTCATACACCGGTAATATTTTTAACGACCTATCAAACAACAACCCATGCCATGAGATAGATAGATTAGAAAAAAAAACATATTTTCCTTACGTGTAAGGCAGATAGCGGGTACCCTAACTTATGCCCACGCGTCAAAATACTATTTTCTAGTACCTACTAAACGTCTTTGAGCTAAGCTGCAGACAAAAAAAAAACCGGAAAAATAGTCTGACTAGTGCATAGGGTGCCTGGTGCCATAGTGTACCTATACCTACTTTTTAGTCGAAATTAAATATTTCTTCGGAATACTGATTTACATACTTGATTGCTAGACTTTGGGTGTTTATTATTTGTTATTGTATTTTGAGTTAATAACAATATTTTTCTTAAGCCAAAGCATTATTTTTGTGTGATACAACAACAATTTGCTAATAAATACTGTCCGCCAAGTTTATTTTAAATAATAACATACCTACCGGTCAATTAACGTCGCAGTTTATCGATACAGGGGTCGTAGATTTGATTAGGCCGCCATTAACCACGATACGCAGTATGCGTAAACAAATAGTGTCTATGTGCAAAATTGTTGTCGAGTTCAAAGGCAGGTCACGTGGGGGGTCGGCTCGCGCTGCCGCACCACTTTTATTACATTCCCCGAATAAAATGTTTGCAAGCCAAGGCCTATCCTACGCACTTTGTACATCATGCGCGCACAATTATTTACAGCGATATTGTTGTGTTATATTATTATGTAGGACTTAACTCCCTAGTCGTAGACAATATCTGATATCACATTAAAACTATTTTTAAAAACCACTCTAAGCTACAAGTCTTGTGTTGCATAACAAGTGCACAATTATTGAACACTGCGTGCATCAAGAACAAATAATATTTTTTCTATTTATAGATCTATCTTCCCTGGGAATCGAATTACCGCTGAGAAATGAAAAAAACCGAGAGTTTCTTGATTTGTTAGTAGCGAAAATTACTACTCTATGTCCACGGGTCACCATCATTAACACCTTGGATGAATTAGGCAAAATCTTTTTCTTGTTTCGTCTTAATGATATCGAGATTTCCTCACAATATAACACGTATATTCTCTACCTGGCGTATACATATTATGCCATTTAACTAGGGTACCACTTTCTTTAATAAATGATTTTCTAAAAGAAATTCAGTGTCTTACTATAAAATTTACCTGAGACAATCATGTAAGACAAGTAATAGGTTGGGTAATGCCAGTAGGTAATGGTAATTCGATAAAAGACAAGAGGTATCTGCCTCCAAGATTCGGGTCACGATCGTAAAGGATAACGTGTACCTACAGTATTATAATAATAATGAACACAGTAAATATGTTGAAGAAGAAAGATAACTTAGTTACAAAACTCGAGATTAATTTAACTTTATTTCATGTATGTACTTGAGTCTTCTCACATAAGCTGTGCCCAGCCCAGGAGGCCTACTATAATTCAATCAAAACGAAGTTTCGATCAAAAATGAGATGGTAATATACCGAGCCAGCAACATCTACAACTCGTTTCAGAAAATCGTCTATGGGTCCGGACATCTTGTGTAAATTTAAGAAATTTAAGTAAACTAAGGTTTCTAATAAACTTCCTTGAAGAAATATTTCCTTTCCTTCCTTAAGAATATTTTTGGAAATGATCGTTTCGAAAGTTGCATGATTTTACTTTACATCACTAACCCGCTAACTGCCGGAGACGTTTTCTGAGTACGTTTTTATTGCCATGAGGTAAACGTCCAGCGAGGTGAAAAGGAGAAGGTGGTGGTCGTGTCGTAGCTGATAAACAGGTTGTTCGATTTATCTATAGCTGGCAACCCGGGTAGAACAGCTGAAGAAGGATTCACAATTACCACCGGAGAATTGATGGTAACGAATTTAGTAATCTGTGGTTAACCAAATCGTATCACGAGTATGTTTACCAACAGCTCGAATTAAAAATAACCTGCAAAGATATTGACTCTATGGTGCCATGTTCGGAATATTCCACTACTGTGACATCACCTTGCCACTCTTATTTCTAACGTTTGTTAACTTATCATTAGCGACCACCCTTGAATGTTGCTCACCATTATTTTGATAGCGCGGGTAACATAACCGTCTCTCAAGTTTAGTCGCTACTCGCTGCCATTGTGAAAAAACAGATGAAGAATTGATGCATCATCTGTTACTGATAAAAACGAATGCTAGTCAAACAGTTACTTATACAGGGATCGAGGATGGATGACTTTACACTTTGCTTTACTATTTTGTACTTAGGTAGGTACGACTATGTTTTTTTTTATGTGATAGGGGGTAAACGAAGACGTCAGATGCGAGATGCGTTGCTGACCCTTAAAAAACATAACCCTTCCTTACAGTCGGGTAAAAAGAGATGGTTCTGTTTTTGAAGGTTCCTACTTCATATCGGCCTCAAGATACAGCTGGCGATTCCACAAGATGGTTGTGCGCGGCAGAAAATGGCGTTTATAACGTACTGTGGTGGATTGCCAAGTATCTATAAGGATACCTACGAAACATATTGGAGTTTGCTGTGGTGATCTTTGGTGAATTCGTTGCCGTGTTACGAGAAAGGTATCTTTCATTATTTCTATTGGCAGTACTAAATTCACTTAAGGCCAAAAATTAAGAGTTTACAGCCACTCTCCCTTTCTCTTTTTAGGTTTAATAATTTATTATGTTGCATTTGTGATGGAGTGTTTGATTACATTACCTATTGTTTATTGGAAGATTTTGACACGTCCTTCCTGCGACCGACATAGAAACTACCTTAGCTAAGTAACATTCAATGAATGCTTAATAGTCTTAATACTATATTAGGTTTATACGCTCCACGGGATTTGAGAAGCGATCATTTATATTTTCATTCAGGGACCGGAAACATAAATCAACGTAGCGCGACGCACCACGACTGAGAAATACGACGCATATTTTCTACTACTTGCAATTACTTACGGACCGGCCGGCCCACACTGGTTCAAGATTCGTAAAATAAGGACTTAGGATTTTTTGGAACGTAGTTCGTTAACGCACGCTTTTGTTTGCAGACTGAGAGGCTAGACGGAAAAAGGTGTTACATTTTGAAATCGATCAAAAAAACGTGTTACATTTTGACATAGATCAAAAAAGCTAATATTTGACATCGATCTAAAATCTATTATTTATAATTATGATGTGAAGCCTGAATAAGGAGGTTGTGTTATATAGGTTGTTAATCATTAGTTAATACAAACACAAAAAAAATATAGCAAAAGGAACAACGTTCCAACCGGGTGTCCATAAGACACCTCTCTCTTTTCTTTTCTATTATCCTTCGTTTTCTTAGTGCTCCATATCTCTTGATGTGGGACGGACTGGGGAATACCTCTATGATACTAAATGAAACCATTTTACCGTACAATAAATATAAATGTCATCATATTGGACGATCAAAAACTTTTATAATTTTGCACTTACTTTGTTATAACCTCGAGGTATGGTATATTATTCCTTCAAAGGTTGGCAATGGCATCCACTGCATTCAGTACATAGGTAATATTGGTATGCACAACACCACCGATCGTCAGCGCCAAGTGAGACAAAGAAGACACAATTATTTATGGTATTTATTTAATTTATTAAAAGTAAAATATTTTTGCACATCCACACACGCACACACACACACACACACACACACACACCACACGCACACACACGCACACACACACACACGAACACACACACACACACACACACACACACACACACACACACACACACACACACACACACACACACCACACACACACTAGGACCCAGTTGAAAACCAGCGTCAGGCGCATATAATATGCGCCAGGCAATAAGCTGAACTAGGTTCCTATTTTGGTGCAGCCACGAGACGCCCAATTACTTTCCGATGTTTTAATTATTATTTGTATGTTTTTGTTACTTTATTCTTTTTATTTTATTGGTAATTTTATAATTATAATTTGTATGTTTTAATTATTATTTATGTGAATAGTTTTAATTATTAATTGCACTTATGTTATTTAATTTTTTCTTTTTATATTGCCTGATAATACTCTTGTCTCGTGTGTTGATTCTAAAATAAAAAATAAATATAAATAAATATATATATATTTTAAAAATTATAAAATTTACAAAAAAAATGGTAATACAAATACCTAGTCTAGCCATAAATATTGTTACGAAGAAAAAACATTTTTTTTTATTGCAAATAATATTTATTACTTTTACAGTGTGTTAGTTTAATACATAAATAAAAAAAAATTCAAAATATAAAAAGCTTATTCGAAGTGGTCTCCATTGGCTGCAACACAGTCCTTTAAACGTTGAGGCCAGTTATCAATAGAAGCACGCACTCTTTCCATGGGAAAATTCTTCACTGCCAATCGTATGGATTGTTTTAGGGACTCCAAATTATCATGGCGTTTAGAGCAAGCCATACTCTCTAAAACTGACCATAAATCATAATCCAGCGGATTAAGATCGGGACTAGACGACGGCCAGTCTTCAGCTCTGATGAAGTCCGAAACGTTCACTTCCAACCAAGACTGCGTGGACCGAGCTTTATGACCCGGCGCTGAGTCTTGTTGGAAGGACCATACTTGGTTATTGAACATGGTGTTGTTAAGGGGTTTAACTACCTTCTCAAGAATGGTATCTTGATACACTTGTGCCGATGTTTTGATACCTTTTTCACAAAAATATGGCTCAGTCACTCCTTCATAGCTAACACCCCACCAAACCATCACTGAAGTCGGATAATGCCCACGTTGCACTCTGTCGACTAATTGGGAAGCTTCCTTAGAGCTTTGAGCATAAATACGGTCATTTTGTTTGTTAAAATGTTGCTCAACTGTAAAGATTTTCTCATCCGTAAACAAAATTTTTCTGTGACCTCCCTTTGCGTACCGCTTCAGTAGTTGCTTCGATTTTACCACCCTATTCTTTTTTAAATTATCAGTTAAAAAATGACCAGTGCGTCTCTTATAGGCTGCAAGTCCTAAGTCATCTTTTAAAATGCGTGACATGGTTCTGGGTGCTATCTTCATCTCCCGAGATAAAATCTTTTGCTTTCGGACAGGATTTCTTCGAATTCTTTCCCTTACTGCTTTGACCACCATTTTCGTACGAACACTACGTGGACGGCCAGATCTTTTTCTGTCACAAACAGAGAAGGTCTCATTGTACCTATTAATAGCCCGGTACACAAACATTTGACTAATACCAAGCGTATGGAGAGTTTTAAAAATTACATTCGGCTCCATACCAACTTTGTGTAATGCAATCACAGCGATTCGGTTTTCTTTATCACCGCACTCCATTTTAATATAGCAAAATATTGTACAATGTATTGGCGCCAAAATTAGAAAATACAATGAACAATCGTATAAAAATGACAGATTCCAAATTCAAATGTAATATCTTTCTTATTTTTAATTGTAACAGTATTTATGGCCAGACTAGGTATAATGGTCTCCTAACCGATGTCGGTTACGGCGGCCAATCTCATTAGAGACTAACTAAGGAGATATTATAGTGCTCAAGTGTATGCGCAGACACAAGTGCACTCTCTATTCCCTCATTCTCATAACCCGATGGGACTATACATGACCGGAGAGTGATTGGATGTAGAACCGCTTAACGTGCTCTTCGAGGCACAAAAGGGTGTGACATATCTCAAAAACAATTACCCATCTGTGCATTTAAGCGCAGAATGTCCAATCTTCATCATTATAACGTTATGATGAATATTAGACATTCTGCGAACTGGACATTATATGACCGCTGGACAATTTGCGAATTGGACATTCTGCGCCTAAACGTTTCTGTGGACAGACAACAGTGGTAACGTTACTTAAGCTTAGAAATATGTTGCCACTGAGTCAGGGATGGCAACTACAACTACAAATAGAAGCGGCGGTAGCCTAATGGCTAAGGTATCGGTCTCGCAATCGTGAGGTCGCGGGTTCGAATCCCACCCATTATACTACCGACGTGAACCCACTCCTAATACAAGCCTTTGAGCTTAGCTGGAGGGGTTAACAGGATTGCTAGTAATGTAGGACTCAATCCCACATTGCTAATTATCTTTTTAAAAAGAAAAAAAATATTTAAAAATAATAATAAGCCGAATACAAAGATATAATAAGAAAACGGAGGAAAATAAAAAGTTCTAATTTTACGAATATTGAACCAGTGTGTGTTTCAACGTAGTATTTTATCGCATGAGTATGCAGTTTGTTTTAAGAATAAAACGCAATTGCTGCAACCGTTACTTACGAGTGCATTCATAATGGTTTGTAGATTACATAAACAAACATGTTAGTGTGACACGTTATTTACTAAGAATGGTTCTTTGGTCACTGCAGTGGAGTAAAATGATCCTGATGAATTACCTATTAAACCGTAATCGCATTAGCGTAACTTATGGCGAAGACTGAAGAATAGCGGGTGTAATCTTAATCTAACAATGATGCTAGTTAATTAGAAGATACGTTGCACTATACAATTTGCAGTGAAAGTGCAGTGAGTCACGCGTCCACATTGCGAGACCAGTACAAGACAGATTTTTTGCTATAGGAAATAGAATTGCTCCCGTGCCTACGCCGCCTATAGGCGGGTGTTAAGCGTTATCGAAGGCGACGGTTTAAGTTATGTTATTAGTGTAAATTGCCTGCAACAAAAGGGACCAAATTCCAAATTTAGTAAATGATAGGAGCGTCGACACCTAAAAGCTAGAGATTGGCTAATCTATTAGCTAATTGTTGTTTTATTTGTGGCTTACTTAATGATAAGTAATATATTAGTATTTAAGATCTACCTTATGTTTATGCAAATAAATGATAATGATAATACATAATCAACAACAAAATAGGAAATTGAGTTAGGTACAACTTAATTCATTTTTGCCTCACACCTTCACCATTATAAACGTATAAACCTATGTATATAAAAAATCTAAACAAATATGTTGTTTAGATTTAGAAACCTTTTTAACTTCTTACCTAAATGTTGCTAAACAGAGAGACATAATCATTTTGTGATAAATATCTTTTTATACAGAAAAAAACTGAATTTAATCCAAATATGAAACTTATTAATCTATCGTTATAAATGTATTAATCTACTTTAAAAAAACTGAATTCAATCCAAATATGAAAGTAATTAATTGAGAGCTATAAATTAAATATAAAAAACGTAAGCAAAAAGTTCTTGCTGACATTATAGTCGGCCTTATATCTCTTCCCCTTTGTAATGCCATATGCAAAGCAACCTATTCCATGGATTCTAGATTCAAGGATTCAAAATGTTCAATAACAATCTAAGATATTCCACGAGTCGACTAGAGATCAAGAGACAGCAAAAAACTTTTTTTTTTCTTCTTCTCTCCAATATTAATCGGTAGAGATTATGGCTCGCACATTATGTGCATACACCAATTTTAAGTGTAATTTCTTTCTAGTTTCCGTCTTTCAATCACAAAGTCTCGTTCTTGTCCAGTTATCACGTATTTCAAGTATATTTTACACTGTTTTACACTTTAAACGCGGAGCTGTAAAAATAGCGACATGTCAGTTTGCCGGCATTTCTACTACTCCGCCAAACAAAATATTATTGTGATAATGATAAAGTTGTTTTGGTCTTAAATCAATAAATTGAATGAATATTATCCAACACATGAATGTAATAGATAGATCTGAGCACAAGGAAAAGTTTGACATCGAAATGGCGGGACTTTTTTTGACACTGAAAAACTTTTTGTTGTTGTTTTTGTGGCTTTATTCAATTTCTTGAAGTTAATAAATTGACTCGAGTTTTTTCACAATCTATTCAAGGTCATCAACAGGAAATTGTACACCATGAATTAAATCGCCACGTGACCAATATTACGGTATCCGCAATCTGACATAAAACCAACTTCCTTTTCCGATAACGGTAAATACAAAATGTGTGCCAAAATAACGTTATAAATGATTATTTCATAAAGCTCTTATTGTAAACAAGGGAAATATTATTCATAACATACAAAGTGTATAAACTTGGATTCATTCATTCATTATCTTGTACAAAGCAGATACATATGCAGTTTACGAGTACTATTTGCTATTGTAAATAATGCACTATAACGTACGCGGTATGTGGACGAACGTCATAGTCATTGCATTACACGCCTTTTACTGCTCATCAGGGCCTTGACAAAACGTACATGGATGGATGCCATTAAATTAAATGTGAGTCAACTTGTTTATCCGGCGTACCTTTTAGCCGAGCTCAATGACTGCAATTTTGCAAAATTATCGTAAAACGTAAAAGCTACTCGAATGCATCGTAAAGCTCTGACGTCGCGGTCGTCATTGCGTCTCGTTCTTCTTCCACGAAACAATCTATTAGAAGCCTTATCCCGTCAGTTTATGATTCAAAGTCGGCCATAAAGGAATGAAAACCTATACGTGTTACCATTTTAGAACGTGAAAACGGAACACGGTTTAGCGGTATGAGGGCCAAGGGTGTGGGGCTGCGGCGAGAGGAGTGGAGGCTGTAGTAGCGGCGTAGTAAGCGCAAGTGGTGAGGCATGAGGCGAAGGGGACGAAGCCCGCGTTCATTATTGGCCAGTCACTAACTCACTACGTTGTTGGTACCGATCGGCCATTGTAATAGGGATTTAAACTCTTATCGATACTTTACGTTTTCCTTGTTATTGTAAACATTGCTTAACAGTTGATATCTGAAACAAGCGTTTTACTCGTTTCTGTAACAGGAAGTTAAATTCAACCGAAGAAAACCATTGATTAGATAGAGTTGCGTTAAATATTAGCGACTTTATTAATTAATTAGTGAATTGATAACTTCATAAATGGTTTATTTAGCAATTGTAATAAATTGTAGTTTTATTAGGTACCTTCCTCATCGAATCCGTATTTACTGATTATTGAATTTCTAGGTATTCGGAAAGATACATATTGCTGTATGTAGATTTCTATCTACATACAACAACATGTATATTTCCGAATACCTAGAAATTACTAGGGTCTACACATTATAAATAGTAATCATAAATTCTATATGATACTAAAGTTTATATACCTAACTAGCTGTTTGTTAAGCGGTTTTAGACCATTGAGATAATTATTAATTACTACTACAGTAAAGATAGTCTCCGTGTTTCATTGAACTGGGTATTACTTGGCATTTCGATACACTTACCTAGTTGCCTACCTTAACTTGATGACATACCTGTCTCGTCTTAATCGATTTAAAAAAAAACTCAAAATAACCCACCACTATTTTAAATTATTGGTACCTATATAATAATATTAAATTAATAATAGCGTGAGCAACATTGCTTATAATCAAGGTACATCACTATTCCCTCAAGTTTTACAATACATTCCAGCCAGATTATAAATACAGTGCACTCAGTCCCAAAATACCGAGAGTACAGAAGGTAACTTTCATAGAATGCGCATTCGACGTACACTAAACATGGATCCCGGACCCGTAATCTCTAAACGACTTCCAAATAATGCGGTCTGAAGTGATCTTACATACTTGTGTTGTGCGTTGCATAAGCGCAGTACGTACGATGGTTACCTTCTGTATTGTCAGTATTGTGAGTGAGTGACCGAGGTTTGCGGAAAGTGAGACAGCAATATGCGGCGAGTTCATTTGCATTGTGTCTTGTGTTCAATCAATGACGCGGTGTCTCGTTACGTGTGGTTCTGGTTGTACTCGTGATATTACACCACTACCTCCACCCCGTTGGGTACTTTGCTAATGTTTTGTAATTGTTCCCTCCATAATATTATCACAGTCATATTGTGAGCAGCCTCTAGATTTCATACTTTACATCTAACACCTTTTTATTAAACGGCTGCATTAACGGTGGCGGTAAATGAATATTTTTCTGGCAAGGTGATGATGTAGGTATAAAAGGTTGTCTTAGATTACAAAACACCAGAATTATAGTGTAAAACATGGGGAGTATTTTTTTCTTTCTATTTATAGACGATTCTCGCAGTAGGGTACAAGCCCTGTGTCGCGGGGGACTCTACAAACATACAAGTCACGGATACAAAATACACCCAGACTCGGAACAGTTTGTGGATCACACAAAGTTGTGTCCCGTGTGGGAATCGAACCTACGCCCTCTTGCGTAGCAGTCGGACCGGACCCACTCCCACCGCGCTACAGCGGCAGTCCATTTAATTTTGGAATAGCTTAATCTTCAAAACAATTTTTCTTCCCGTATTTTACCCTCTTGGGGTTGTTTTGCCAAAAAGGCTAAAACACGCATTGTTTTTTTTTAAAATATACCTACTTTTAATTTTTATAGAATTTTCAAACAACCTTTCAATCCCTATTTAACCTACGAAGATCACGAGTGGCGGAATTACAAAAGAATTTAGTGTGTGCCTACGTCATAAAAAGAACCCGTTGATCAAATTGAAAAAATAATATTAGAAATAGGAACCTTCATTATTTCTTAATACATATTATGTCGTACCTACTTTTTAATATGAAGAATATTTTTTAGGTACCAACTGTTACTGTAGTACAAAAAAATCTTTAAAAGCAAATGGTATATTGTCATCATAGTGTACATCGAAAGAATTTATTTAGTTACAAAATTATCATATGTATAAAGGATGACAATGTCTAATATAACGATAAAATTATATCTACACGGCACGGTATTCACTAATTACTAAAATTGCTGTTATCAGGCCGGCCTTGCCTGACACGCGTAACGGTAGCGCGTATTGTTTACGTTACCAATTTGGTTTTCCGTCCCGCGCATTCCATGCACATGCGCACTGAGCCCTTGACCTTCGTCATGGCCCTGTGATGGGAAGTCTGTGCTGCGTAAATCCGGCTACGCATCAGAATCAGATAGCAGAACTACGCAATAACCTTGTGTAGTAAGTACCTACTGTAATGATTCTCAATTTCTTTGTCATATTCATGACTAAATCGTTACACAAACATGTAATAAAACAGTTAGGTACTGAAGGTCAAACATTATTATTTGACGATTTTTACATTTGTTGGAATCTATTTTTATCACCTTATCAGTCTTACGTCAGTGTTTGTTGTTTTGAATTTGAAATTACCTAGCTGAAACACCTATTTCACTGTTCAGTGGGTGCCTCATTCGTATCGGTTCGGCTTCTGTCTGGCTGCCTGTCCTTAAGAGGTGAGGAGGGCACTTAAAAGTAGGGAGAGGTGCTACTCGAGTTTCATAAAATCAATTTAATGCGAAGTATAATTATGCTAATGACAGTATGCTCAGTAAACCGTATTTCCATATTAATATCTTATCCTACTAAGTTTGTGCGGATCGATAATTGGATGTTCGTTGCTTAAGCGGGTAAAATCACCCGATTTTACCCGCTAAAGGGTTAAAATCAACCCTTTAGCGGGTAAAAGCGGATTATTTTACGCTTATTTGACGCTTTCAACTATAAAGTTGAAACACGTGTTTTTATTTTTTTTAAACCAAAAAGTCCAATACGAAATTTCACAGATCTAACTTCAAAAGTGATGGACGGAGTTTCACGTAAACTTATAACCTCTGTTTTACCCCCTTCAGAGTTGATTTTCCTAGAACGCTGGAACGTGTGTTTCTTTATTTTATAACCACACAGCCAAAAACAAAATTTCTCATATCTAACTCCAAAACTGACAGAGTTTCCTACCAACTGGAAAAAATAGGTGTTGCAAACACCTATTTTTTCCAAAAACGCTGAAAAACGTGTCATTTATAGAACCAAGAAGCCAAACGTAAAAAAAGTCACAGATCTAAAACTGACGTAATTTCACACAAACTTGCAACTCCTACTTTATACTTTTAGAGGTATATTTTTCAAAAACGCTGGAATACGAGTTTCTTCATTTTAAATTAAAAAGCCAAATACGAAAATTTACAGATCTAACTACAAAACTGATGGAGTTACATACAATCTTGCAATCCTTACTTTTCCACTTAGGGAACGAATTTCCAAAAATCCTTTCTTAGTGGATGCCTACAACATAAAAATACCCGCCTGCACAGAAAAGATGAAAACAAGATCTGCGACTGAGACTGCATAGGACATCTTGTTTCCATCTTTTCTGTGCAGGCAGGTTTTTTTTTTTTTTATTAAATATTTTTGTTACTAGGATGTAACCAAGATGGAACAACTAACATTTATCACAGCGATAGCCAAGTATTGAAAAAAGAATGATTGCTAACTAACTTCTTTAATATTACAGTCATAATCATGATATACCATTTTACGATGAGCCCTTTAATTTCATACCCTTGTCGCAGTTACACCTCTTATTTTGACACCTCATAGCCGCCATGTAGTTTTTTTTTAAACGTCACTTGGGCAATCAAGACGAAACTAACGACGTATTAATTGTATAAATCCGTCTAGTGGTTTGAATATATGAGGTAATACAGAATATTACATACAAACATACAAGACACGCGCGAAAAACTTAACCCTTCCTTACAGTCTGGTAAAAAGGGCATCAACTGTCAACATTTTAGGTTAGTTATAACCCAGGCCGGCTCTGCGTTCATTAATCAGTCAGTGAATCGGTCAGGACAAGTGATTATTATACCTATCACATCATTTACATAATTAAAATTCTACAAATATATAATTTATCTTAATCTAATACATATATAAGGTGTTATATACCGGATTAAAGATCAACAAACTGGTTAAATCAAAAATTTGTAAACAAAGTAATTAAATTTTATTGCCAAAAATACTGGATACAATCTAAAAACATTGTAAAGAGAGGAGTATCTATTTTAGGTTGGTTCTTATTTAGTTTAAATGGAATTGACTAATTAAAGAGTAGGTAGGCAACAATTTATTTTCTGTACTAAATTGTTTCGTAATAAACCTAGAGAGACGTTTTTTACTTTTACCTTTTGGCGGATAAATATAAAGTCTATACTAATATTGTATCTCAGGAACTACTGGTCCGATTTGAAAAAATATTTTTTGTTGGATAGCCCATTTATCGAGGAAGGCTATAGGCTATATAACATCGCGCTACGACTAATAGGAGCTGAGCAGCGACGAGAAATGTTGCAAAAACGGGAAAAATTTACGCATACGAAGTTGCGCGGGACCGCTAGTTTATAATAAGACATGGGTCCATTTCAGCGTGAGCTAAAAAGTCATGGTCCACTGATCCATAATTCTAGAACATTTTTCTGTCAGAAGATAATTCAGAAAAATCAACTAACAATAACTATGACTCAAAATTCTAGAACAATGTATTGAATGGATAACTACAATTATGTCTACAACTAACTATACCTAGCTATTATAAAAATAAGTGGCAATAAAGTTCTCAACTGGTCGTTAATATGATATTAGCTACTTCGCGGGGGGTTATTTGTCGCCAATAATTGAATTGTTTACGGAAACATCGTCGTATTATTTATTGCTAAATGTTATTAAGAGTGATATGGTGCCTACGATTGATTGACTGTTGACACGCTTTCTGATTGGCTGTTGATCGTAGCTAGAGATGAAATAGATTTCAATAGCTTTAGTCTCGCATAAACTCTGAAACGGCTGGATCGATTTTTTTTTTGTTTTGCTCCCCTCAATAGATAGTTTATAAAAATTAGAAATACCTTTTATAGGATAACGACTTAACGGTAACGGTTTTTCCAATTTTTCAACTTAATGCCGTTAATTTAACGGCATTAAGTTGAAAAATTGGAAAAACCAAAGGAATAGCCGAAAAATCGAAGTTGATAAATAATTGGTATGGAAAGAATCAGGTACAGTTGGATCAACGTAACTTGACCGGATTGAAGTTAGGTTCATATCACTTTCGCGCATGTCGTAGAGATGTGACCCTAAAATTACTTACGAAAACGATTAATTATGTTTAATCGATTAAAAATACTAACAACATTTTAATTCAATTATATAAAAATGCTATTTAATACGAGTTTGTAAAAGTTTAAATTTAGAACAGTTACAGTAAATACTAAAGACAGTTTGAGAGACAATTTCTTTACAAAAATAATCATAATAAACATGAGTTAGTAATACCAATTATGACAATGAATCGCATCTCTAATTCTCTTGGTTTAGTTACTGACCCCGCCCCTCGCTTCCTGTCACCATTTACTTCCAAAATAGGTATGTATCTGCGCAACCATTTGTCGCCTACTTCAGTCCGGCCTAGTTACGTTGATCCAACTGTATATGAATTTCAGGTGGTACGAAGTTCACTTGGGTAACTGGTACATTATAATTATGTAACATAATATATACTTAATTATAAGCAGACGTCGAATGAATATAAAGAACACCATAATTATTATTGATTAGGCAGTTGAGTCGTCATTTAATTATAGAGTTTAAAATCAATATTTTTTTTATTCTAACGTTTCTTTTTATTTGTTTCAGTATGTTCTTCACTGGATATAAGAAGTTCCGCGGACCAGATGAAGAAACTGAGAGGCTGTCGAGTGATCGAGGGTCAACTCAGCATCGTTCTACTGGAACACGCAAAGCCCAAGGACTTCGAGAACTTCACCTTTCCTGAACTGAGAGAGGTCACCGATTACATTATAATTTATAGGTAAATTAAAGCTGAACAAAACTCGTCTTGAAAATACTGGCTTAAGTATAATGTTAAAATGAATAGAGACACTTATACTTGTATTTGAATTCATATTTTGTATTTTTAGGGTAAAAGGTGTGCAGAATCTCGGTCATATCTTTCCAAATCTTTCGGTGATAAGAGGCATGAAGCTGTACAAGGATTTCGCTCTCGTTGTATTCGACAATGAGAGTCTCGAAGTAAGTTGTTTTTATTTATAAATACTAAATAGTGGGTACACAAAATACCGAGAGTACCTATACAAGATAATTTTCATAATTATTGCGCTCTAACAAGAATTTCAGTCTACTTCGAAAGTTCGGACAGACTACCTAACGTTGAAGACATTCCGAATTTCGTGTCCATGAGCGATATTTTAATTTTGAACATATGAGCCATTTTTTGGAATTACTGTGTAACTGTGTAACATATCAAATGAAAGTGCTAGTTTTACAGATGTTAAATATATTATTTTCTATTATAATTTTAATATCGTTATTTTTAAAGTTATCTCCGAAGATACTGAGTCCAATATTTTGGAAAAAATACCAAAGATAGTTCTATTCTTCACGTATAGATTACAGAAAAACCTATAAGATGTCTGAATTTTGAACATGGAGGTCATTTTTGGGGGCCCAAGTAAAAATTTGAAAAAAAAAAGTTTTGGTAACTACTCGTATGTCATGTAAATATCAAATAAAAGGGATTATTGTAAGGATATCGAATGTATTTTTTTAATAATTTTGAAGTAATTCGTTTAAAAGTAATTAAGGAAAAACCATGAAAACAGACCATTCTCCTCGTCTAATATTTGCTACTCAATAGAGCAATTTGGCAACAAAAGTCGCACGTTAATGTGGTCCGAAATGCTTCGTGTAGTACTACGGCCGGTGAATCGCCGTTTTGCAACCTGGTTGTTTCTAGATAGATGTCCATAATGATCGAACTATTAGCGTACCTATAAGTTGGTAGGGAACCATCGGTACGCGAGTCCCACTCGCACTTGGCCGGTTTTATTGAAAGATATGAATGGAATTCAAAATTTTCGGCTTCAAAACGACTACAACTTCTGGTGTATATTTGAAGTATCTGATTATATAGAAAGACTGGTGATACAATGATCTAATAAAAATAAAATGACTGAACAAGTTCATAAAACAGGGTTTGTTACAGCGATAAATTACGTAATATTGTTTTATGGTATCACAAAGCTTAGAAATGCATTTTATTACAATAATACACGTTTTAAATCCAATAGTATACTATTTATAAACAGGTTCAGTACCCAGGATCAATTTTCGGGGAGGTTTTAGGTGGTCCAATTTACTAAATTATTCGCCGTGTGATTCCGGCTTAAGAATAGTACCAACCCATCTCTTCCCGTGGGTGTCGTCAAGGCGACTAAGGGATGTCACACCGGAGCAGCGTCCTCTGAGTATTTTAAAGCCTTACTGCGATCGCCAACCCGCTCGCCAAGCGTAGCGATTATGACAATTACCCCCAGGATCTATAATAAGTAAGTTCTACTGGGGCGAAACGTGCCCAGCAGTGGGTCATGGGTTGATATGTTAGATATGTACGTAATTGACTAAACTTCGGCCAAATGTTTACATTGGGGGGGGGGGGGGGGGTTAAATCCCCCTGCACCTATACACCTGTCTCTTTTTGCGTCTCAATGAAATAGCCAATTAAAACAAGTTAACGTAAAGGCTAAACTTAAAAAAACTGTAAAATTTCAGAACAAAAATCATTTTGTTCTAAAATTTTAAAATCTATTTGAACAATATATTAGTTACGATTGAGCATTCAGTAAAAGTTATTTAATTTCCACAGTCATTGGGGCTGCGTTCTTTGATGAAGATTCAAAGGGGAGGTGTGCGGATACAACAGAACGACGTGCTATGTTACGCCGACACGATTGACTGGCAGCAGATTACTCCACATGCGAGTAACAATGTCATTAGGGTGAGTTACCTAAACCTATTATTATTGATGTAATAAACACTAAATTACCGAAAGGTTTCACATATAAGCCGTTAGTCACAGGAAACCTTTTAGTAATACTGCAAAGTACCGAAAGTACAGAACCTTCATACAATGAGTTCTCGAGGGGTCCGTGACTCAGCGGCAGCCGAGATCGAGATATCTGTGAGGTTAAGACACATTCTACTGTTGGATAGATGGGTGACCGTTTCCGAAATATATCACACCTCTCTGTGCCTCGGAGAACACGTTAAGCCGTCGCCGTCGGTCCTGCGCTCAATCTCTGTCCGGTCGTGTCAGATTTCCGTCCCATCGGGTTATGAGAGTAAGGGAATAGAGAGTGGACTTGCGTCTGCGCATTCACTTGTGTCTGCGCATACACTTGTGCACTATAAGGTATTAATTTCTCTGATGGGGTTGGCAGCTGTAACCTACATCGGTTAGGAGATCTTTAGTAATATTATTTCGAGTAACGCACAAGACATTGGTCACGGACACACAGAATCTCGGAAGGCCTTCCAAACAAAATGGTGGCCTAGTGCGAGTTTGTTTTAGGTTTACGCGATCGAATCGTTTACCGCGCGCGATTGGCTCTATGCTTGGTTAAGAGTTGCCAGCCAATCGGAACGGCAAACCTCCTAAATGTGTCGATCGCGTTAACGTAAAACAAACTCACACTAAGCACACGGAAGAGGTCTGTAAATCTGTATCCGTGAGCGATGATTGCGATTGACCGTATGTGTGCGTTGCTCGAGCGAGGTACGTAAGTAGGTTACCTTCTGTACTCTCTGTATGTTGTGGTAATACGTTTACGTATTGCGTGCTGTATTACTATTATATAATTTTTACCCAGTCGTGTTTTTCCATTCATCGTATTCCATTAACGAGTGTATTAATAGGGTTTACCTCAAAGGTAGTTCACGGAGTAATTGATTATTTATACTTAATAAAATTGGGTTTTAAATTGTTGGAATGTCTAGAATACATAAAATAAAAATATGTTGTTACAATTCACAGAATAATTATTGTGCCTTGTATCAATTGTAGCGTATTTAAATTGACTCACTTCGGCTTGAAATGGTCTTGTTACTGCCTTTTTAGGGTTCCGTAGCCAAAATGACGAAAACGGAACCCTTAAGGTTCATTTCCGTGCATCGCGGCCGATCGCGAGCCACGCGCGGCTTACGACGAGCGGCTTTTCCGCCATAGACGTGCTACGTTGCTATGGATGCATTTGATATCCACCAATCATATTCTTTGGTCCATATAGCTTACCACTGGTAGAAACGGGTTCAACTAAGCTATGTTTTTTATATGTAGGGATTCGTGCTATAGATAGTTGATAGTGGTGTAGCTATGTACAGAACAGAGTACCTACAGTAAGAGGCGATAAGATGTGCTATAATGATGTCCATCTTCATAACACAAACTTACTCGGCCCGCTGCATGGCTTACCATCAGTGGAAATGATCACATAGTTTCGTAGCTTAGCTTTCACATACTCACAGCATAGCTGCATAGCACATATCTGGTGGAAAAGCACCTTTATAGTTTCGTCATGTCCATGTATGTGCATCCGTCCGTCCGTATGTCATAGCACTCCTTATTTACATGTAACAAAAGCTGAAAAAAATATTTTCCCCAAACATCTACTTGTGTGGCACATCATAAAAAAACCCAGAGTGAACAGATACAAGATGTAGGTAGGAATGTTAGTGGTAGGTACGGTACATGTATAGTGATATTAATCAGTTAATATTTCAGTTTAAGATTTAATGGCTAAGTTTAATTCGCTCTAAAAGATATTATCAGAGTGTATCAACATTACCTCTGGCTGGACAGGTGTTCAATAACTGTAGCGTCGTTTCCTCACCTTATTACTGTTTCTTATTAAATTCGGTCTGGTCATGGTCTCGTGGATGTTGGATTTATTCGCTATTAGTTCCGCTACAGGCCGTGTTTACCTGTACGGTCTGTTCCCTGCACGTAACACGGATATAAATATTGATGTGCTATTTGAACTCATTCATTAAAAACTTACATGATATTTTATAGAGATTTCTAAATAGGAGTTAATAGGTAGATCTGGTACTTTTATTGTAGTGGCAATTAAAGTTAGAACTCGACGATTTATTAGGTGGATAGAAGCAGGGTGGCCTTAACCCATTCCGAGGCCTAAGTGCATATGGGAAGAATATGATGCTCTACGATTGAAAAAATAAACCTGGTGGGGGAGGACGGGAGGTGCATTTCTATCGACTCAAAAATTGAATGCCCCTTCATTGCATTTGGCGCCCTGTACGCCCAACATGTCCCTAATGTAAGATTTAAACTCATAGACAAAAAAGTCCTGTCAGAATTATCGCTTAATGCAATTAAATATTTAACATCCTTCCTATTGCTTGGAAAACTGCTAATGTCACACCAATAGCACTACTAAACCAACAATAGCCCAATAACTTTGCTGTCTATCTTGTCAAAAGTTCTCGAGCGACTAGTATAGTACTACGTCATTCAACAGTAAGCAACTTAGCCTTATACACTAACTGCTTATTTGAAAACATGAAGAATCGACTACAAGCTGGCTGTATTTACACAGATTTCTGCAAAGCTTTTGACAAGGTAGATCATGTGATACTTTTACATAAAATAGAGTTCAACGGTATTCGTTGAACTTGCCACGATGGTTTACAACTCACATTAAAAATGAACCCAAAAAGTTGCGATCAATAGTTTCGCTTCTAATGTGATCAATGTTACATCAGGTGTACCCCAAGGCTCAATTTTGGGCCCCTAGCTGTTTTTATTATTCATGAATGGCATTAATTCTTGTTTTAATAACACCAGATTTATTATATACGCAGACGATCTTAAAGTTTTTCGTCAAGTGGTCACTGTTAATGATTGTGAATAATTACAACAAGATCTTGACCGACTACCTTTTTATTGTCTCGCCAATAAACTGCAATTCAGCTTATCTAAGTGCCAATCAATTTCGTTCACGAAGAAAACTTGTTTTCTTATCTTATCTATATTTTATGACTCCAAACTTCACTATGGTGCGCACATTGATCACATTGTCAGCAAGAGTTTCCAGCTTTTTGGATTAGTTAAACAAACTTGTGAAATGTTAAATTACCCCAAAACGTATCTCTTGCTATATAAACACTTATTAGGTCGCAACTAGAATATGCTACACCTATCTGGAATCCTTTCTGTGACAAAAATATTGCTATCAATGAAAATTTCTTATATTTATGACCATACACGGTCTTCCCTTAATATTCTTTTACAGAAGTTTTCAATTTCCACCCTTAAACTTAGACGTTTAAGAATTTTTGAATAAAATCTGTAATAATTTATTTGATTGCGTACACTCAAATGTTATTTGCAACTTCAACACGCAAAGCCAATGCGGGAGAAAGGGCTCCCTTAAGACAAATTATGAAATCTTACAATGATAATAATTTTACTGACATTTGTCATTTTTTTTAATGTGTCTTAAGGAAATGTAAGTCATATTAAGTTAATATAAAAACACATTGTTAAGTATATTGCTATTGTATCTCGTATATGTATAATTGGACGCACTTGCAATTGTGAATACTTGATAAGCAATTACGTGGATAACGGTGTTGGTTGGGTAATAACTAAGTGTAGCCAGTAAACTTAAGATTTGTAATTCTTATTACGTAGGTCTTAGTACGAGGACGTGTAATCGTTTGTTATCCTAAATAAAATAAGATAAAACTACATTATTAAATTATCAGAACATTTTACTCGCCTGCACTATGAAATGGCCCATAAACCTGAAAAGCTAACACATGAATATCATCTTACAGGCCGATTAGCTTATTGCCCACATTATGGGCCCCATTATATTCAAGGTTCTAGAAAAGATACTTCCTCGGCGACTATCATATGCTTATACGAAAACTCAGTAACTCCAGACTACCAATTTGAGTTTAGACCACGACACCATTGAAGAAATACACAGAGTGTGCAAAATATCAGTGAAGAAATAAAATTACTCTTCGGCGTTCCATAATGTTTTAACAGGCCTTCGACAGGATATGACATAGGGAATTACTGTGTAAAATCAAGTTACGGCTACTTCACAGTTTTATCAAATACTAAAATCATATCTCAACAATTCAATATTCAAAGTCAAAGGAGATGACTGCTGGTCAGGTTTTCACGAGATACTTGATGGTGTGCCACAAGTCTCCACATTTTTGTGCAGATCTCTATTTTTTAGTTAAAATAAATTAAAATATGAAATATTTTTTTCTGAGTTTATTATATTATAAACAAAAAATTACTTAAATAATTTCTCTTTCTAATATTCATGTAAATGTAGATGTAAAATAGATACGGAAAATATACACACCAAAAAAACAGTGTCAACCCAGAAATGAAAAAAAAAAACATGATTTCGATGAACTACCCAAGTTTGAACTCACGCACTGAGCACATTCTACCAAACTTTGAGAACCAAAATCATTCTGTATTGGTTACTAGAAAGCTTTCTCATTTACTTTCTATGTTAATGAAGTTGAAGAAAAAGATACAAGTTAAAAATAAAAATTAAAGCTAAAAGTGCCATTGCTATTGTAGCGCTACCCCTTAATTTAAGTAAGCTTACTTAAATGTTATTCTTATTACCTATCAATGCTCAGTATTTAAATGTATATTATTTACTCTCTAAATATTTTTGTTGGGTTATATATTTATGTTGATATATATTCTTTTTAAACGAATATACCTATCCGCCTTTGGAGACGCCCCTGAGAGTGGTGGGGCACGTGCCCCGAGTGCCCGTATGGTAAAAACGTATTTTTCACCATATGTCCACAGGTTACTACGAGAACTATTCTGCTTAGTATTAGACATTCACGGAGACGTATGTCCGTCATTCATCTAGACTGACTCGGGATGGATTCTCAGACATACGTTTCCATGTATTCACCCAAGGGTGCATTTTTAGATGATACATATTAGGATTGTCACATAATTAACTGCGGCTGCCGGCTAATATATTAAAAGCG
This sequence comes from Herminia tarsipennalis, assembly GCA_945859575.2. Classification (NCBI taxonomy): domain Eukaryota; kingdom Metazoa; phylum Arthropoda; class Insecta; order Lepidoptera; family Erebidae; genus Herminia; species Herminia tarsipennalis. The sequence goes on along the minus strand of OX243836.2, from coordinate 10,601,951 downwards.
AGAACAAACGATTGACATAAGTCAAATTCCGTTTATGACTTCAAAACGATGATATCATAGTTGGAATTGTGATACTGAGCTACATGATTACTAGTACTACATGTACGAAATGACTAACTCTAATAATATGCAATGTAATGTAATGACCTCCTTCTCGCTCAATTAACATTAATATTGATCGAATGCATTTTTGATTTGTAGTTGAACTATGACACGCGACTTTGTGGGCTGTGCCCGAACGCTGTGAGTCGTTATGAGGATCGTCGGCAGGCGGACTTTCAATGTCCGACTGACGCATCTCGTCGGCTACTCTGCTGGAATGACAAGAATTGCCAAAAGAGTAAGTATTGGTCTAATCATTTACAACTAAAATATCAGCAGATTTTCTTCATGTACCTAACGCATATTTTTAAAAGATTATTAATATAAGCAATGGGTACTATTATTAACTAGCTAACCCGCGCAACTTCGTATGCGTCAATATTCCCCGTTTTTGCAACATTTTTCATTGTTACTCCGCTCCTATTGGTCGTAGCGTGATGTTATATAGCCTATTGCTTTCCTCGATAAATGGGCTACCCAACAGAAAAATAATTTTTCAATTCGGACCAGTAGTTCCTGAGATTACCGCGTTCAAACAAACAAACTCTTCAGCTTTATAATATTAGCATAGATCATTAATTTATGCGTACCCAGAGTTTAACACATAAAAGTAATGGTGTGTACAACTGTGATGTCAATCTTAACAGGGGCGTAGCTACTTTCATATCATCAATACGGGGCTCTAAGGTCGGGGGGGGGGGGGGTACTCACACTAATCCTTTGGTCGTTTGGACCTTGGGGCACCTGGCCCCCTAACAAATCCTGACACAGGACTCCTCTTAGGCAAGCTACGCCCCTGAATCTTATTAACTCCTCTAGCTAAGCTAAATTGCTTGTGTGAAGAAGGAGGTAGTGTGTGATTCGGACTGCAAATCAGATGTCTTTACTACTAGATTACAGCCGCTTAAATTTACTGTTGACTACTGAATAGTTGTAATTTGTGTATTTATGTTATTCAGTATGTCCGACGGTTTGCGGTGACCGCGGGTGTTTGGACAACAATACGTGTTGCGACAGCGCGTGCCTGGGAGGTTGTAATGGCACCACGCAACGTGACTGCTTCGTCTGTCGCAATTACTCCCTGGGCTACGGCTCGGATCGCATGTGTGTGGACTCCTGCCCAGTTGGACATTATAAGGTATATTAGCTGTATTGACATTACAAATCAATCTTAGATGATTTAGCGACAGTCGTGCAATTTCAATAGACTAGCTATCAGCTGAATACCTACTCCAACGCAACTGGAACAGCAAAACTGGAGAGGTGTTATACAAATAAATTCATGTTATTTTTTGGAACGAAGTTCCTTATCGCGCGTTGTGAAAGGGAGCTAGACGTAAAAAAATCATACGAAAAGTTGTAACGACACTTTTTGCTATAGTAAGCTATTGTAAGCCGTGCGGCGTGCGCATGTTTCTCTGTCTGTCTCTCTCTCTCTATTTCATAGAAAGCAAGCCATGACGAAAATATATTTGAAAATAAAAAAATTAAATAAAAATCCCCCTTGACACCTCTCAAGATTTTTTTTTATAAAGATAACTAGCAATGTGAGATTAGGTCCTACATTACTAGCATTCTTCTTAAACCATCCAGCTAAGCTCAAAAGTTTATGTTAGGAGTGAGTTTACGTCGGTAATAGGTAGGATTCGAACCCGCGACCTAACGATTGCGAGTCCGATGCTTTAGCCATTAGGCTACCGCTGCTTAGAAGATTTACCATTATAATACCTAAGAATTTATATGATCTTATGATCTATATGTGTTGTTTATGTACTGCAGTTATCGAGACGTTGCGTGACAGAGCAAGACTGCCGCAAAATGCCGCCGGCGTCGCTGGCCACTATGGCGGACTCCCTCCGTTATTATAAGATATTCGGAAACGAATGCATCCTGAACTGCCCTATCAATTACATGGAGGTAATTATATAAATACACACAACTCATTATTACCTATATCATTTGTACTTAAGCTGATCGTCGACACTGACTAACAGACGCTGTATGTTATAAAATACTAGCTGTCCCGCGCAACTTCGTCTGCGTAAATTTTCCCCGTTTTTGCAACATTTCTCATTGCTGCTCCGCTCCTATTGATCGTAGCGTGATGTTATATACCCTTATAGCCCCTACAGCCTTCCTCGATAAATAGGCTATCGAACAGTGAAATAATTTTTCAATTCGGATCAGTAGTTCTGAGATAACCGCGATCAAACAAACAAACTCTTCAGCATTATAATATTAGTATAGATAACGTTTCTGAGTGACGCTGACCGATCAGAGCTGACATGCGTCGGCTCCTCATACATAGTGTGCGTCTGCGCCGACGATCAGCGTGAAAGGAAAGCTAACCTTAATCACTACTTTTGAAACTGTATTTTTTTTTAATCGGCTTCAAATGAGGATGTGTTTGAAAATCATAAACATACATATTTTTCAACACATCATTCATCCAAATCGGATCAACAAAACTGTTGATCCGATTTGGATGAACATTTTGCTATTCGACTGCTTATTTTTATGGGAAGGTATAGTAAATGAAATATGTACATATTATAGGTACCTAGTATATTAAATGTGTAATGAATAAAATACAGGAGTAAGTCAGTGAAATTTCGATTAATCATTGATGTTCTTGATAATTTTTTTCTCTTAACTGAAAAATATGATTAAACATTTTATTTCATAAAAGTACATTGTTAAACATTAATTTTAATTGTTTACTGTAGGAGGGTGACGCTAAGAACTCGACGTGTAAAAGGTGTCCAAAGTCAGTTTGTGTGAAGGAATGCGCTGGAGGGAAAATTGACTCTGTGGCAGCAGCTGAACAGTTCACGGGTTGTACACATATAAATGGCAAGCTGGAAATTGCTATACGGGGCTCTAGTGGTAAGTTTGCTGTAATTAGTTAACACATTATGAAAATCTCAAAAATTTGGGCTTGTGAAAGTACTAGCCGAAAGTTGGAAATTCCACTTGTTGTACATTCGCAACAGAATACTCTTCTGTAATATTTGTCTTTACTTTTCTGTCACTTTATTGATACATCAGTAATTTCAAATAAAACCAATAAGTACAATGTGCCGAATTCTTTTTGATTAAAAAATTAAGGATGATCTTGGTGGCACCAGAAATGCTGAACCATACCAATATATTTTTTTTAACTTTTATTGGACACCTAAAGTCGAAAATTGGGTCTATTGCATACTAGCATAAAGGGGCAATAAAGATATAATAATTTTATAAAATACAATAAAACTCAACTGGAACTATCGTGGAAATTATCATATTTTATACACATACTAAATACATGCTTATAAAATCAGTAGCTTTTATCAAAGCTTTGATTTTATATGTATATAGGAGTTGTTAAAAGACTGAAGAATGTCACTAGCCATCCCTAGGCTCCAAATCGCCTTATAAGATTATGTTTTATCTTTAATTAACAAGTGAAGCTAATAAAGGCGTGTTGAAATTGTTATTTGTCAAATTTATTTACGCGGCAGATAAAGAAGTTAAATATTTAATTAATTAATTAGGGAGGTCAAGAGGTGGTCGCAATGGGTAGTTTACCAGATTCGCTAATCACCAGGTTCTCAACTTGCCAGACTAAGCTAACCAGATTTTAACTATTTAACAAGAAATGCATATCACTACGATAACCACAACTACATCTATAACAGAGAAAAAAAAATGTATAATGAGCTTTCTATAGCAAATATCCTAGCGAACAAACAATATGGGTTTAGACAATGCAAGTCTACAAAGCTAGCAACATTCAAATTAATGGTATTAATTATGAGCATACAGGAAAATATCATATAGTGTTTTTTTCGTACGTTTAAGTAAAGCATTTGATTTTGTTAATCATTCTATTCTTTTACATAAATTAGTAAAATACTATATACGAGGCGTAATTCTAAATCATACTCGTATCGCCTTCTATACAAGTATGATTGAGAACTACGCCTTATCTTTAGTATTATAATACTAATTAGTTATTCTAATGACTTGTGTCCTTACACAAGTCACTAGATAACTAAATTCAACTGTTATACAAACAGCGTAGAAAACATAGATTCAGAGCATAGACTAATTATTCTGGTTTATTACAGGGTAATATTCTGGGACCCTTACTTTTCCTTAATATTAATGACCAAAAGTTCGTAAAGTTCTCTGCGAATGTGAATGCATATTGTTTGCAGATAATATTACTGTAGATATATTATGAAGCTTTAATTAAAATAACATTACAATGTTTAACTTAATGGTTGCATTCAAATTCATTGAGGTAAATATAAAAAAACACAAAGTTTGTGGGTATTGTAGGCGATGGCTTGGAAAGAACATATTGATAGTATTTGTAAGAAATTAAGTAGGTTCGTTTTTGCACCAAAAAAGGTTAGAGAAATAACGTCAGCTGAAACAGCACTAACGGTTTATCATGCTTACGTCTGCTACGAACTACGAATAACACTAATGGGTTTATTCATCAGAACTTATGCGGGTTTTTATGGCACAAAAAATGCCTCCGTGCAATTTATAACTTGCACCGGTCAGAATCATGTAGGCCGATCTTTAAATCTCAAAATATTCTAACTGTTCCGTCTATCTATATATATATTTATGAGGTAGCAAATTTGGAAAGTGTATTATTCAATTATTCGAAGTTCAGGACAACACAAGACAACGTAAACACAATTTATTATTCTTATTTAAAAATGCCAGTGCCTCGCCTTGAAATGATTAGACGAAGTTGTATATTTATATGGTACCTCTCATTTACAATTCCTTACCAGAAAGATTATTCAATCGCCATATCAACAATTTTGAGCTGCCTTAAAAAAATGGTTAATAGATGAGAGTTTCTGTTTAGTAGGTGAATGATTTTTTATAGAAATTCTGCTTACGTTCATGTCAGTTTAGAAACGCGTTGTAAGTTCAATGTTAAAAATGTAATAGTTTTTTTTTTTTTTATAGTAAAATTGAAACTCTTTCATCATAGGCGGATCCAGGGGGTTAGGCACGGGGGCACGTGGGGGCACGTGCTCAGACGGTTGTCTTGTGTACCGAAATTCTTGTATTAAATTTCTTTACAGATTTAGATTTGTTTCTTGTGTGTGTGTGACTATGACGATTTAGGAACGTTTATTTCTCTGTATGTCGCATGTTTCAGTTAGGTTACAATCATATAGAGCCAGGGGCTTAAAATTTTATTTGATTCTTTTTTACGCCTGTCGTGGGGTTTTTCAATTTTTAAATATTTTTTTTTAGAGAATGAAGGTCGCATTACGTTAATTAAGAATCTGACAGTTCATTTATTGGCACGTTATTTTCTAATTCTTTTGTTTTCCATATAATACAAATAATTAACTCATTGCATTATAAAGTAAGTAAACAAAGGAAAAAATATATAATTATTTGTGATTGCTCAGATGGAAAAAGTGTGAAAGATTGCAATAAGTCTAGATTCTTTGAATTACAAAAGCGGCCTTAACTCGTTATTTTTTTCAATATTTTTTTTATTTTTATTTAAATTTCATTTGATTTTGTTTTTACTTGTGGTAAGTTGAGAATCTGTTGAATTGCGAATCTGGAAAATTGGGAATCTGGTAAACTGCTCATAAAGGTTACATTACTAATTTTCAACATCAAGTCTGATTTTGGCCCAAACCGACTGTCCGCTCTTTGGTACATTTTTTCCGTTAATTCCAAAATTATTGGTATTATTGGTGGCATTTCCATTGTATGTTAATTTAAAAATTTTATGAGTTGTTTATTTAATACCACAGTATTTTTTACTATGCATTCAGTTTCGCTCCTTTCAAGTGATCTGACTGTTGATTGTATGAAGCTTACCTTTGATACTTTCGATGTTTCTGTGACTTGTAGAAGGATAATGCAAGTGTAGGTATATGATTATACTGTATTTAATTATGTTGTAGGTAACACATTGGAGGTACTAGAAAATTCCTTGGGACAAATCCGTGAGATAGTAGGCTCTCTACACGTTTCACGTGCAAACCCTTTGGTATCGTTGATGTTTTTGAAAAGCCTCAGAAATATTACTGGAGCCTGGGATGACAATGGCAAAAACAAGTAAGGATTGTTTCATTATATTTTTATGTGCTATTGGAACGAAGTTTCTTATCGCGCGTTGTGAAAGGGGGCTAGACGGAAAAAAACATACGAAAAGTTGTAACGACACTCTTTGCTATAGTAAGCTAAACTTATTATATATATTTAAATTACAATTCCTTCACTAATTAATCGAAAGGAACTTCGTTCCATCCGGGTGTCCCTAGACACCTCTCAAGTTTTTTTATTATATTACTGGAGGAACATCGTAAGAACCGTGATGTTACCCTACAGAGAGGGCTCACCCTTCCTCATAGACACCATGTGAGCTGCGGAATGAAGAGCCGTTTGCTACTAGCTTTATAAACACAATGTTTGTAGATTAGATTGGTACGTTCGATTATTTATTCATACATATAATATTTATAGTGGCGGTAGCCTAATTGTAAAGCCTTGTAATGTAATTTAGACGCTTTATAGCGTGGTGAAATTTCGATAAAGCCAAAACGGAAGTAATTGACGTGCAATTGCTATGTTGTATGCACCAAAAAATGCATTTCCGGCAAATCAATTTTGCCAGTAATTAAAGCCTTAAAAATGACTAATAAATGCTAAAGTAAAAGGATATAACTTTAGCTATTTATGATACTATCCTATGACTAATTTATATATGTTTGGCTGTTTACCAAACAGTAAAAATCTATGTACATTATTATTGCATTGTACAACAAATCACCAACTATATCGGTGCTAAATATTAATATTAATCTAAATAGTTAACTGTACACGCAACTGATATTCCATATATGCTTTACGTATTAGGACAAACATACCAAATTGTATATATCAAGTTCGCAACTCTACGAATTTGAAGATGAGAAGAATAGAGAGCGAGATAATATAAGATACAAAAACTGTAACGAAAAACGAAACGTAATATTTCTCAGTGTACAATCTGCACACATGTCGCCAGCTAAGTTTACGCGTCTGATTGGCCCGTAAGCTGCGCACAACTCGAATTTAGGTATTAGAGGGGATGAAGGAGACGGGTGGGGAATGATGGCTCTGCGCTGAACTTCATTCGAATACAACTTCACGAACGCAAACTTACGTGACGTGAATTGTACCTAATTGTTTATTAATATTTCAGAAATCGTCAAGTGTTGCATATATTTAACAATCCAAATCTGGAGTTATTGTGGGACTGGAAGACCCACGGTAATATTTCGATATCAGGGGGCACTCTATTTATACATTTAAACCCCAAGCTGTGCTACGACCAGATTCTTCCTCTCAAAAATATGACAGACGATCCGAAGTCTAATTTCACTGAAAATGAAGTATCCGACGGCACCAATGGGAACCAAGCATCCTGTAAGTAGAGATGTCATAAACAACTGTTTTGTCAGCACGTTTAAACCTTGTAGTAAGTAGTAAATATTAAAAAAACACAAATTATGTGTCTTACGGCGGACTATTAAGGTTCATATTTGGGTGTATTTGGGTGGTCTAAGTATCATAAGCGTAAATAAAAGTTAATCCCATCAAACGTAGACTTAACTTGTAATATTTTGTCACTTTTTTTATATCTAATGTCAATTTGCCAATTCAATTGTGCCTTATGGCTGAAGAAATAAGGTTACTTTTCAATTGTGCTGCTGAATACGTACCTTAATTTTAAATTAAATTGGCTTATACTGTGTGTCATTTACGGCTGGTCTTAATAATCTACCTATCGATGGATTTGGCTACTAGAGGTAGAATTTTGACATATTTTGTATGGAGCTTATGTCAAATATATACCTCTAATAGCCACTATCGTTGATAGTTAGATTATTGAGACCGGCTGTTAGTGTTTGAAAATACAGCTCAAGTTCTTTTCTCCTAAGCTCCTTGCTCTAGCTCCGGCTTGAGCCGAAACTTGTTCTATTCCACAATATTCATCTGCGTGTCTATAGGTGACTCTTTTTAATAAATGTGATTTATTTCACAGGTTTACCGGACAAACTATCATTGCGTGTGAGCCAGTATTTTACAACGGCGGTAGTGTTAACCTGGAACGAATACTGTCCAGATGACATGCGTAGACTACTTGGATATTCCGTATACTACATGCCTACTAAATACAACGTAACGCTCTACGAACAGAGGGATGTGTGTTCCGATATGTAAGTTTATGTACTTTCACCCTTTTTAGGGTTCTGTAGCCAAAATGGCAAAACGGAACCCTTATAGTTTCGCCATGTCTGTTCGTCCTGTATGTAAAGTGGGAATGTGATTTTTGTTTCTCACCTACCCCATCGTGTGGGCCATCATTAGGTCTTTTAAAATCGTTTAGGGGTTGTGAAGACCATTTTTGAATTTAGGGATTCGTTTGCGAAATATTAAGCCTTAAAGTGTTTGTGTTTTTTTCAAGTGTTCTCCCCCCTGCCAACCAAATGGTTGATACTGGGTATGTGAAAAAAATTTCGAACTAATTCCATTGCAAATTATTATTAAGTTGGTATAACGTTGTACGTATAAAACAAAAACAACAGAAAACCCACTTCTTAAGCCGCACTATTCGGATGGGTGGGCTGATCAAATCAGAAGTAACAAAATTTTCGAACTAATTCCATTGCAAATTATTATTAAGTTGGTATAACGTTGTACGTATGAAAGAAAAACAACAGAAAACCCACTTCTTAAGCCGCACTATTCGGATGGGTGGGCTGATCAAATCAGAAGTAACAAAATTTTCGAACTAATTCCATTGCAAATTATTATTAAGTTGGTATAACGTTGTACGTATAAAACAAAAACAACAGAAAACCCACTTCTTAAGCCGCACTATTCGGATGGGTGGGCTGATCAAATCAGAAGTAACAAAATTTTCGAACTAATTCCATTGCAAATTATTATTAAGTTGGTATAACGTTGTACGTATGAAAGAAAAACAACAGAAAACCCACTTCTTAAGCCGCACTATTCGGATGGGTGGTCCTACAGAACCCTTACCTAACGGTAGCAAAAAGCGGACTAAGCGCCCATTATCTGAACTTAGGGATGGTCATCAATTTTATCACTTTAAAATTTACTTTAGCGTACATGTTTTAAAGTCGTAATCCTAACTGCAACTTTTGTGTAGTGTCAGAACGTTGCTAGTACAATGAGTGATGACGCTTATCCTAACCATTTTATTTTCAGCTGGAACGTTCTCGATAAAACGCTAGATGAAGTGCGCAATGGAACACGCGATGTGCCAGTTGGGAATTCCACTGATATATTAATTAACCCATGTTTGAACCAGCAGCCCACGTTCCTACCATTGTCACATCTTATGCCGTACACTCGTTACGCGGCATACGTCAAGACGTATACAACATTGCAAGAGAAAAAAGGCGCGCAAAGCTCTATAATTTACTTCACTACTTTGCCCGGAAGTGAGTATTTATTTTGCTACTTTTTTTTCATTTTTTAGTTTTAATCAATAATATATTTACATCACACTGGGAAACAAAAACATTGTTTTGCGGCATAAAATATTATTATTTTGGTATTTAGCAGAGCCAAATTATCCAAGATTGAGTAAAAATCCTGTTCCCCAATTTATTTCCAATCAGTGTTCCTCAGTGTTATTGACGATTCGTAAGTCCATATTAACATAGCATTTGAGGTCATTGATCCTAATTGCTCCCCTTGCCTATCACTAGTTATGAGTCACAGATTGTGCTAGTTATTTCAGTTTTTAATTGTTTGAGTCTAAACATGTTGTGTTTTTCTAGAGCCTAGTCCACCACAAGGATTATCAATAGAGCCATTGACACCACACTCAGTGGTCATAAGATGGTCCCCGCCAAGGATGCCGAACGGCACAATAACATTGTATTACGTGGGAGTGCAAGCTAACAGTTACAATAGACAGAAGATACTGACAGAGAACATCAACTATTGTGCCAATCGTAAGTACCCCAATTTTTTTATTTTTTTTTTATTAAAAAAAAAACTTTTTTTTTTATTAAAAAAAAAAACTTTTTTTTATAAAAAAAAACCCCAATCTCGCAGTCGAATAGCTCATACAGTCGTTCGACAAAGTCTGGGGTTGAAGAGCTTGACGCAGGGGGAGGGTAGACCACGCTACGCGGACACAGCATGGTCTCAGTATCCAGGGTTGCCGTATTTTTAAATGTTAGTTAAATTGATACCAATACGTATTGCTTACTTGCTGTATTATTAAAACCTTGAAACTGACATATGTAATATAACAATTTTTGCCCTGATTTACAGTTCAAACGAGGCAAATATTTTTAGTGTAATAGATTATGTACAGCATAATTTTATTTACTTTTCTGTTTATGAAAAAATGTAGTTATGTAGATATTATTAAGCCATTTAGAAACATTGATTCCTTTAGGTTTATAGTTAAAACCTGGGATACAGGTGTACATGTTTAACCTAGTTACTAGTATATTATTATATTATCTGTGACCTAGTTCAGGGTATAGCTAATAATAATTGCAATTAATTAGACTTATCACTATTTGTAATACCCATTGTAATTTTATTTTTAAGAATTAAGATTTTTCTATTGCTCTGCCTAGTTTGGGATCAGATGACCGTGTCTCCTACACGTTGGCCTAATGTTTTCATATAATTTGGTATTATAATGTACATATTTAGTTTAATGAATAATATATTATTGAGTCCGTCCACTCTCGCTAGGTTCACGTGTATACTGAACGTAACAAGAAGCTCTGAGTATCTCGAGTCGTGCGTACTACGCGCGAATAGCGGGCGAGTCGAGATGCCGGCGAATGACACGCGACTACGTGCGAGTGAAATCCTTTCGCGCGAATCATCTGAACGCAATGATTGCACATAGAAAGTAATCACTAAATTATTGTATGCCGTGTCTCGACGTTAATATTTGCTATTGAGAAATTAATTTTAGCCAGGAATAGAACCAAATGATTTTGAAAAAAAAAAACCCACTGGTATAGTGCTTCATGGTAATCGACTGATAGAAAAAGTAAGCATAGTTTAGTTTTGAGCTGAAATTGTACTTTTATTGCAGCAAACACCCTAACGAATCTGATAAAGGAAGCTCCCGATAAGACCACAGAGAAAGAAACGACAGGTGACGTAACTAACCCCATGTGTGATTGTCCTTGCGATGACAAAGCCGACAAGCGATTTCTTCCTCAGACTGAGACCGACCGGATGGAGACCATTGATTTTGAAAACGCGTTGCAGAACGAGGTACCTTTTTTTAAAAGTAGTTATGCTTTGAAGGTCTTTGAGTTTTAGAACCTGAGTTCCCAACCTGGGCGTGCAAGCGACTCACACTTTATTGATGTTGAAGGGGAAATGGCTTCTAAAGTACTCAGGTTAAGGAGTCCTGATCTCTCAGGGTCGAACTGACCTGCTCTTAGACGAAGCCTGAAACCGCCCCTGATTATTATCTTTTTATTATTTATTTTTAAAAATGTGAGAATTTACATTATTGTAAAGCATTTTTGCTATTTATGTTTAACCAAGTCGCTATAGTAACCAAACCTGATCAATCAGTAATATATATATACTCATTTGTTCAAAGCGCAGCAAGGCTCTTTTTATTAGTTTTCCTGCTGAATGACTGTGGCGCTATGGGTGTGACCACAACTGCTGCGCAAGAGTTCATGGGTTTTATTGCCACACGGAACACCATTTTGTGTGATCTACAAATAGTTGTTTACATTGTGTCCGTGAATTGAATGTTTTTATAGTACCCCGCGACGAAGGGCTTGTACCCTACAGTGGGAGTTGTCTTATAAAGAGAGCTCAATTTTGATAGTTCACCCCTTATGACCGAATATTTATAAGCCTTTATTTTGCAGATTTACAAAAAGAATGAGAAATCGCCCAAACAGAAAAGGATGAAGCGATCCATCGACCACACGCTCGGCAGCATGTTCGTTAGAGTGTCAGAGCCCAAAGATCCCAAAAAAGATGTGACCTACAACAACACACAAGATGATGATGGTATGTAGAACTCTCCTATAGTTTTAACACGCCTTTCTTTGTTTCGTACCCTAGCCTTTAACTATTATATTTTGAAACTAAAATTGTGAGTAGGGTAAAATCATAAGAAAGGGTACCAAATTTGACACTTCATTCCCTTTTCGTAATACTTCTCTTCCTAATACCTCTCTACTCTACTTCTTTTATTCTATTTTGAAAATACAATTAAAACAAGTTAAATTAATACAAAAAAGAACCGATATAGTATATCCTAAGTCTATGGCTTAAAATTAATAACTGAAATATTTTGGAGCCAAAAATACGCCGTATTATTTTTTTAATTCAGAATTAAGAGACGGATCTAACGATACCTCTCAAGATGAAATCGATCAACCCAACCCAAAGCGCAGTGAAGTAGAGCAGTGTTAACAAAGACAAAATATTCTCTTGTTACATAAATTGCTGTTATTTCCGTATTAAAAATAAAATTAATATTATTTTGATTGTAATTAATTACAAAATTGGTATATATTTTTCATAGGATATGTGGAGTCTATGTACTATAAGCTGGACGGTAAGGTGCTATCGTTGACGGTGGATAATATGCGACACTTCACATGGTACACTGTTAACGTATGGGCCTGTCGAGAGAAGGATGCCAACGAGGAAATGAATAAATATGATGACTCTTGGTGTTCAGAAAGAGCTTATAACATATTTCGTACAACGGAACGAGGTAAATTTAACTGATTTTTTAGCTATCTATGATTTAGTAATTCTGAGTATATAATGTTGAGGAAGCTTTATATATAAGCGCTCGAGCAACCAGTGCCGGCCCGAGGCCAGATTTTGATTGAAGCTATATAAAATTTTGGCGACCCAATATTGCAACCGCTTATTATAAGTATCTTCTGTACTCTAGGCATTTCAAGATTAACAATATTTTTCTACACTTGACATTTTATTAGAGTTGCTCATAAGCGGGATCATTGAAGTATAGACTGCCAAACGTTTCAATTAAATAGTAAATATTGACTGCAAAGCGTGAAAGAGAAAAAAACTCGTGCGGCCTTTGACGGGTATTGTCCACTAAATAGCGTTGTCTCTTTCTAGAGAGTGGTAAATTCTGTGAGGTTATGGCGCAGTGCTGGTCTCTACGTCAATGATCAATTTCAACCAGGTCCGTTGAACCGTTCCGGCGTGATTACATTTATAATAATAGTAAGACTGTACCTATATTTTCAGTAAGCGCAGATAAGGTGGACAATTTGCAAGCGGAGGTGATAGTGTCAAATAAAACTCTGGGAGATGTGAATGTGACGTGGAAGCCGCCGGTTAATCCCAACGGCTTCATCATTGGATACATTGTGCACTACTTCCGCGTCGAAGATGGACAGGTTTGTATATTATATATTTCATAATTCGTTACCAATATATACAACAATATTTAAGCATATATAGTTTTTACCCTTGTTGTAAGTAGATGCTCCTACTTTGTTGTACCCACTAAGGCTGATTTTATTTTATCTCATCTTCCAAGTTCTTAATAATATAATTTACATCAGTCTTTTAACATGGTGTATAGTATATTAGTCGCACTACTTCTTACCCTCATTCATATCAAGTTTATAAACATTCAAACATTGTAAAATTGGTAATTTGAAAAGAGTGACCGCAAGTTTTTATTGCCAGGTTCTTTTCTCCGGCTTTACCTATTGTTTGCGAACTTAGCATTACATGTTCATGTAGAATCCCGACGTATCAAGTATTGTTTTGCTTCTAAGAATTGAAAAACAATTTTGAATTGAATTGTAACACTTTAAGTATGTATAGTTGTCGCAATGGGCGGATCCAGAAAGCGGCTTAAGCTTCCCTTAAACGTATCCGAGGTCTCCCGTCGATGTGTGCTTTTAACGTAACCATAAAGAGGTTCTTTCGGCTTCTCCCAAACCTGTCTTGTGTACTTGAGTGCCTGGCTGGGTCAACCATAGACATAGATGCTGAACTGAATGGTCCCCTTCCAGGTAGAGAGACCTTCTAGAGAGAGGTCAATTATATGAAGCTAATTGCTCAGTCCAGTCTCTATGTGGGCAAACCCGCTCCCCCCCTCTTCTCCCCCAAAGTAAATCTTGGATCCGCTACTGGACGCTTTTAAATATGTTTTGACCGCGACTGCTGTACTGCGCTTAAGAAAGCTGCGGCGAGGCACAGCGGTTTTGGTTAAACCATAGTTTTGAGTCATTAAATAAAAAAATTCTCGACTCGAATCCACAGTTTCCATTGTTCATTTCGTTGGTGTTTGTTTAGAGTACAGACGCGGGTCTTCAGAGCTGTGTATCAGCGAGCGAGTTCGAGAGCAAAGGACGAGGGTACACGTTACGTAACCTGGCGCCCGGCAACTACAGCGTGGAGGTCACACCCATCACCGTCGCAGGCGCTGGGAATGTGTCCTCTATAAGTCCTCCTATATTTATATCGGTATGTATACATAATTATGGACCATTCTATACTCTGATTGACTTACAATAGTCAGCCAACAACTCACGAACAACACACAACTCTTGAAAATATAAAGATCGAAAGTAGTTAGGTGCTACAAAGACCTTTCGGCACTTGGATGACATTAAAATGTGGGCGCTTCACAAGATGGCGGTGTTAGTTCTGATTTCGGCCACGTGCCAATGGCACTTGTATGACATTGACATGAAGGCGCTTTACAAGAAGGCGGCGTTATTTCGGATTTCGGCCACGCGCCAAATGATCCTTGTAGCACCTAACAACTTTTGATCTCTTAAACACAAGAAAAAATAGAATTAATCCAAAAATTAATTGTAAGATTAATATTTGTTTTTTTTTTTTAATTATGTATATCTTGGTTTTTTTTTAAATTAGGTTTTTTTTAAAAAAAGTTGGTTGCTGAATGTGGAAGCTTGTTATTAGCAACATTTTAACTACCTACACAGTAGCTTAGTATGCTATTAGTCTATTATGTATTTGTAAAGTCTGTAAGCTTTCCTAAAAGTAAATACATAAATAAATAAAATAAATAAATAAATAACTGCAAAGAGTTTGTGAGCTGAGAGAGAAAAAAAATACAATTACATAATGATGATTTCTATGTACATTTGTTTATTAGGAAAGGATTGCGGAGTCAGGTTACGAATGGATCTGGGGCGTAGTGGGGGGCTGTCTGATAATGATCCTGTTTCTGGGCGGAGCTATCTGGTACGTGCGCCGAGGGTTGCTACCTTCTACTGAAGCCAACAAGTTATTCGCGAGTGTCAACCCTGAGTATGTGAGCACTATGTATGTGCCTGATGAGTGGGAGGTGCCAAGGGCCAACATTGAGTTCGTTAGGGAACTGGGACAAGGATCATTCGGAATGGTATGTTTCTTTGTAATAAATATATATTTTTTGGATGACGAGTTACTTTATCTACATGTTCCTTTAATGAAAAGGGGTGTAAGTCCATGTCTGTCGATTGGTGTAAATAAATTTAGGTCAACTCTAAAATAAAGAATTTCCTTAAAATTATATGAATAAAAATGTTTCAATTTGAAGCATGCTAAACGTTTTTTTCGCCTCCTGTAAAGATACATTTTAGAGTTATACTCCTTTTCGCTAGAGATATAGAATTGTTTGGTCTACTTCACTAGCCGAATTGGGCGAAACGAGTTGTTTTGGAATATGCTGCGTTAAACCACAAAATACCGATTGAATTTTTTTTTTTCAATTGCCGTTAATAAAAATATAACCATTCCGGACAAACCCTTTAGTGGTTTGTGGATTACTATTTTATACTAAATGTTAGGAAATAATGAAATTAAATAAACAAAAAAAAAACCTTTTTAAAGGCTTCGTTTTTTTGTTTTAGGTGTACGAAGGCATTGCCAAAGGAATAGAAAAAGGAAAATCGGAGACACGGTGTGCCGTTAAAACCGTCAACGAGCACGCCACAGATAGGTAATGCTATAAAAAGTTATTAACACAGGGTCATAACTACTTAAGAGTGACGAACTTAAAGTTATAATACTGTACAAATATCACATAGAATCTTGTATTGGGAATATTGAGACGCACTGCCGTTAAAATAACTAAACATATTTATTGGTGATATATTTATTTAAAATCAAAAAACAGTCGATTAAAGAAGTACCACTCCCGACGTCAGGCGCGGATCCAGGAGTGTGGCAATAGAGGTGATTCCCCCCCCCCCTTGACTCATAATTAAAACTTATATTGTCCAATAAGCGTCGCTATGCACCCCTCCCCGTCGCAAGCATGTTTAATGATATGATCCGGTACGACGACACGGTAGACTCACGGGCGGGTCGGTCGACAGGGAGCGGCAAGAGTTCCTGAACGAGGCGTCGGTGATGAAGGCGTTCGACACGTTCCACGTGGTGCGGCTGCTGGGCGTGGTGTCGCGCGGCCAGCCCACGCTCGTCATCATGGAGCTCATGCGCTGCGGCGACCTCAAGACCTACCTGCGCTCGCACCGGCCCGACGCCGAGTGCTCGCTGCCGCGCAAGGGGCCGCCCGTCGTGCCGCCCACGCTGCAGAGCATACTGCAGGTCGGTGCTTCGCCCTCACGTATACACCTGGACTGCGCCATAACCTCACTAAATTAACCACTCTCAGGGTGACGACGCTACTTTGTGGACAATACCTGCCAAAAAGACAGGGCCGCACGAGTTTTTTCTCTCTTTCACGCTTTGCTGTTAATATTTACTTTTTAATTGAAAGGGATGGCGCGGTCCAGGTCTATACGTCAATGGTTCATAATAACTTCATCTAGTTTCAGCTAAAAATTGTTTGCCGTGAGCGAACTTAAAACTATGTTTTAAGCTGGACATCGACACGACAAGTTTAAACTCTCTTACTATAAAACAAAAAGTTTATTTTTTAAAAACCCAATTTTAAAACGATGACGACGAGTAGAAGAAGAATGTTTACCAATTTTCGATAGGTATATATATCACTAGCTGCCTAGCTGGCTTCCCACAGGTATCATCGTCGTAGTTTTTTATACCTTAAGTAACATTATTGCAATTTTCGTAGGGATCTCTAATATTTTGACAATAAAATATAACCTAAGTCACTCACCGATAATGTAACTTTCTAATGGTGAAAGATTTTTTAAAATTGGTCCAGTAGTTTTTAACTTTATTCGTTACATACAAAAATACAAATCTTTCCTCTTTATAATATATATATAAAAAGTAATCTATACTTCTATATTCTATACTATAGAATATAGAAGCATAGATTACCTTTTCTTGTTGTTGATTTATTTTTTAATAAGAGAATTAAAATATTTTAAATTTCCAGATGGCTATAGAAATAGCCGACGGTATGGCTTACCTATCGGCCAAAAAGTTTGTGCACCGCGACCTAGCGGCGCGCAACTGTATGGTCGCCGAGGACCTCACCGTGAAGGTCGGGGACTTCGGCATGACCAGAGACATCTACGAGACTGATTACTATAGGAAAGGCACCAAGGGCTTACTGCCGGTGCGATGGATGAGCCCCGAGAGCCTTAAGGACGGGGTGAGTTATTGCAATTTACATTAATATTATTATTTGACGGGTTCCTAATTTAATGGTTATCGAAAGCATTATTGTAAGCATGAATCATGGACAGCATGTTAAGCCATCGATCCTGCGCCTAATCTCTCTCCAGTCGTGTCGGATTTCCGTAACATCGGACTATGAGGGCGTGGGAATAGAGCGTACTTGTCTGCGCATATACTTGTGCACTATTATATCTCCTGCGTAGTTGGATCTGATGAGATTGTTCGCCGTAACCGACATAACATAACATATAAAAATACATACATCAACGCAGTCTTTTGATGACACAGTGTAATGAGTTTGATAGTGGGATGTATAAATGTTGGTTCCGAATTTCGGATCAGTCGGCTAAGTTAAAATACACCATGACCTTAGCTTAGATGACTGTCAAGTCAAATTAGTATATTTTTAAGAAAAGTCAAAACAATACATTTCGTACAAATTTGTATGAGATACTCAATCATGACGTCATAATGTTGAATACCATCAAATCATTTACTTATAGTGTTTGTTTTGATGGCTATGAATTCTTAAATACGAATTATGGAATAACATCGTTATTCAGATTTTTTTTAATGACAATATATTGCGTAAGGAAGTAAGAAATCATTTATTTCTATTGTAGTTAACATTCCATGTAAATTCGCCCACGACATCGACATCGTGCTTGTACCATAGTGGGCAGTAAATAAAACAATATTCATATTAATTATGTTTTCACAGGTTTTCTCCAGTAATAGTGACGCATGGAGTTACGGTGTCGTCTTATGGGAGATGGCGACACTTGCAATGCAGCCGTACCAGGTAATATAAGTTTTCATTATGTCGTGGTTTAGTTTTGTTCATTGTTATCTACTGTGTTATTATTAATATTTTGAAGTAGTGACCGACTATTAGGCAGGTGTTAATAGTATAGATCTACAAAAAGCTTCATCAGGATAATACCTTCGAGTAAAAAATAACTAATACTCTATAATTTTGAGTTCGATTTCATTATATTTTGGTAAGGGCTCCGCGGTACTATTACATTATGGTCATTCGATTGAACATAATATTGAGACGTAGACACATTCAAAATGAAGTTAAAATGTCATTAACAGACAGACCGATATACACAAAATTATGACACCCCTCTGTTTCCGGTGGGGAGAAGCGAAGGTTAATAAATATAAAAATGTTTGATTTTATACTACTAGTACAAGGCAATAGCATAGCTCAATTCGACCAGTGTCAAGTATTCATTCTATACTGTAACTGCATAAAGACACTGTCTTCTCGATTTATCACCTACTGACCTGCACAACTCCGTCTACGTTAATTTTCCCCGTTTTTGCAACACTTTTCATTGATGCTCCGCTCCTATCGGATGTAGCGTGGTGTGCCTTCCTCGATAAACGGACTATCCATAATTTTTCAATTCGAACCTATAGCTCCTGAGACTATCGCGTATAGAATTCATGTATTTTCACGCGTTAAACGAAGAGCTGTGAAAATAAAGACAGGTCGGTTTGCCGCCATAAACGGGCCTTGAAATCCAACGTAGTTAGCCGCTATCTTCACAAGTACTAACGTGATACCGTCGCGCGTCAGGGGCTGTCCAACGAGCAGGTGGTGCGCTACGTGGTGGAGGGCGGCGTGATGGAGCGGCCCGAGCACTGCCCCGACCGGCTGTACGAGCTCATGCGCGCGTGCTGGGCGCACCGGCCGCACGCGCGGCCCAGCTTCCTGCAGCTCGTGGCCGACCTGGCGCCCAGCGCGCAGCCGCACTTCCGACAGAGAAGCTTCTTCCATTCTCCGCTGGGCCAGGAGATGTACGCGCTGCAGCGGACCGCCGCCGGTGAGTTGCACCGCGCTTACTTGCTCACCATCTACATTATTTTTACCAGTGTCGATTCGATCGAGCAGATAGAGTTGACTGTGTCGGTTAGAGACCCTTCTTTTACACCACGACACTGACCAACTAGCTGACGTTGTTATTTTTTCTAGAACCATTTACAAAAATAAGAAAACTAAAAAGATGAATGGAATCTGTAAAGTCGTTCTCAAGTTATAGCGTGACAGAGGGAAATAGGAATTCATTTTTATATAAGTAGGGCAATTTTCCTTCGCTAGTTAAATGTTGAGAACTCGGTCTATGGATTTTTACATTTATATCACGACTCGTCGACATGGGCGCATGGGATTTAATTAGATGTGTTGCCCATACAGCGCCCCTAGGAAAACTATTTAGATTTTCATATTCACTTTACACAAACGGTTAACACTATGGCAGAAAATGGAAGGTATTTAAAAATTATTAAACACAAAATTTGCTACACGCTAAGCACAACTCTTTTAAGACCCCAACTCTTAAATTAATGGAACGGGTCCTCAAAATTTAAATCTAAATGAAACCGTAGGTAACGTAGGCGAATGCTAGTAATATACCTAGGTATTGATTGTCTAAAATACTCCGTGTACAGGCTCGCTTCGTTTACTAGATAGGGAATAGGTATTAGAGATACGTCGGCAAATGATAACATTTGTTGCGACTGCGTACGTATGTTTAATATGAAATCGCTTTCTGTTCCCATCACGCCCGCGTAGAGAAGTGTGCCGAGTCACCGGCTTGCTAACGAATTGTAAGTAGCGGGACGAGTTTGCATGTCTACCGTAAAGTAAACGCGAGCCACCTTTGTTATCATTTTCTGAATGGCCATACATCATTAAGACTTGTTAATTATGTTTGTTCAAAACGTTACACTTCTTTTTTAAACGGTCATTTTAAAAAAGAAGCACACTTGGCCGTCGATTTCATATTCGGTGAGGAAACCGTGGCGGGTTTCAAGAGGATCAGTCCCCCAGTTTTATTCTTTAACAGAGTGATTTTTTTAAGTGGACTTCGAAATCTCAATAAAATGATCTCCAGAGGGAATTCGGTATTTGACTACTATCAAAATAAAATATTTTATAATAACCATATAAAAATATGTCATAAAATGTTCTGAAAAAGTATGTTCATTTATTAATTTAACGTGTTTATTCATTTTTAATCATAAAAGAGAAACACTAAAAGTAAATGATTTGACCATAGAAAACGTGAAGTCATATGCTAGCATTCCATACAAATTTGTTCGGAGCGGGTCGTTGTTGACGTTTCTTAAAAAGAGTCGTATTTGACTTTAGTCAAATACCCTATTGTAAAAATAAAAAGTATTTTTCTGTCAAAATAATGTAGCATGTTCACTTCAAAAATACACTCTGTATGTCATTCCACTAGTAACCATGATGTCGAAGAAATGCGATGGCTAATAAGATTGATAGAGAAGCAGTAGCGCTTAAATTTATTATTTTGCTATCTGTAACTAGATTTTACGAGTTTCACGATATTCGAATATCTGATATCAATCAAAGCATCAATTGGTCAATTAAGATATGATTCAAATTGTTTTTGTGTTAACATTAATACCTTTTGTTAGATTTTACGAGTTTCACGATATTCGAATATCTGATATCAATCAAAGCATCAATTGGTCAATTAAGATATGATTCAAATTGTTTTTGTGTTAACATTAATACCTTTTGTTTTTATTGACTGTACATGGCAAGTACATGTAGAGTCCATAAAAACATGTCTTATTAAGTCACCGTTATAGTAGGAGAGCTGATGGTAATAATTGGGTAGGTATTTGAGGCATGCTAAAAGTTTATCTAATACCTCCCTTAAAGTACCCAAGCATAGAACCACAGACCTGTCTGGGAGATAACACTCTAGGTCTAGGCTAAATCAATTAACCCTTAATGTTTTATTAAAAAAAAACAAATAAGAATAAAGAAAATATTCTTGAGGCATTTTCATTTTTTTGTGACTTTAAATTTAATCTTTAAAAGTAAAAAAATGAATAAGCCAGATAATTTGGCTTCTAAGCCAGGCGCTTGCAAAATGTTGTAGCAAAAAGTTGAAAAAAAAAAATATTCTAGGCAGGATATTATTTATAATTAAGAATAAATGTTTAAAAAATACAGATCATTTCGGTTGGACATTAAATAGTAAAATCGTAGTAAAATATAGAAACTTATTTAGCCTCGCTATCCCCAATCCAGGTCTACGTTTCTCTGTTTAGGTAATATATGTAAAAGAAGTATTATAAATAAGTTTTCAGCCTGCCTCAAATACCCACCCAAAAGTTATCATCAGCTCTTGGACTATTATGTAGGATGTCCCTGTGCGTGTTTTCTTTTGTGTAACACTTCATTTTTATAAATCGGAACAATCACAGATGACAGCTGGCAAATTTCAGAGCTTAAAAATGAAGGAATGCAAACGCATGAAGGAAAAAATACACCAAATTTAAAAAGTGCAATCTTATTACTTATTAAACATTCTGGTTATAAATTATAATTACTTTTTTGACTACATACCTTTTTTAATCTGTAAGATTATATTGAGTGAAAAAATAAACTCATTAAAGTGTATACAATAGTTGTAATGGATACTAATAAAAAATGCTTCTAGTTGTACTTAAATTTGACCAATATTGTATTTGTCAAATTTCATGGTAAAACACAAAAAGATGATTTGACTTACATCTGATTTGAACAATATCTAATTTGACTGATATCAGACTTCATGAATGTCATGGAACTCAATTTGACGGGGCTAGCCAATACATTATTATGATAATTTAGGCCAAGACCGAGTATATAGCGACACTAAGGTTCTTTTCACAAGTTCCGGCGATGAATGTATAGCGACTGGAACGGACGGACACCGGAACGCGTAAAACCTACCGTACGTTGCCTTAAATTTCGCGCTGGGTTCCCGGTCGCTGGCTACCCAACGTCCGGATAAAAACCGGAACGTGTAAAAAGGACCTAAATAGTTTACCATTGACGCGGAACTGGGTGGAGTGGACCGTAAATAGACCAATCACAGTGCAAGAAATAATCCTGAGTACCACTTCGAACACTGTGATTGGTCAATTGGGATGATGACTACAGTAAAAATAAATTAAATTTTAGTAATCAGGCAATAGTACGTCATAACGAGATCTGAATAAATGTGTTATAACACAATTTAACATAATATAATAGATGGGGAGCCCAAGTACGAGTAGATAAGTTGGATTTACTCGAGCACCTTGTACCCTGTTGTGTACCCAACTGACAAGCGCGGATCCAGAACTTTGTTCTGGAGGAGGCAACATTTGACTCAATCGGTCTGCCTACTGAATATTAGTTCTTTATATAGTGATGCGCGCGTCTTGGGCAATCAATCAAAATATTTGATTATCATACAAATGGTTTAGCTAGACACGCTGATCTGATATTTCAACGATTATGTGGAAGTTTTTCTTAATCTTGACGATTTTTTTTTTTAAACCTGTTTTAGATGACCCATATATATATATATATATATATATATATATATATATGAGTTAGCGGCTTGTTCGAGTCGTTTGTCATTTGAATAGGAGCTTCTTGTGGGTTCACTTAACATTCCCGTTTCATGGGAAAGAGTTTTTTTTTTTTAAGATTTGTAGCCGCCAACTGACTTCCCCACCATTCTTCTTCATATTATTTTCAAAATTAAATAGGTCCCCACGACGCTCGAGTAAATCCAATTTAGGTACTTGGGCTCCCCAGCTATAATAGAGGTTAACAAGATTGCTAGTAATGTGGGACCAAAATCTCACATTGATAGTTATTAAAAAAAAAAATTAAAATTCATGATTTAACGACCCTGAGTTGTGACGTCACGCTTCAGTATTCAATACAAATTTCTAAAGATTTGACTTGGCAGTCAACATCTCCAGCCCGCCTCTCCACTCCGTCCAGCTCCGGGTCCGTAAAAAGGATTTTTATGCGGGCTCGTTCTCATTAGACGTGTTTACGTTCCGCAGAGGAGGAGCAGGAGATGCCGGAGGTGAACGTGGGGGCCGTGGCGACGGGCTCGGGCTCCAACCTGTTCGGCGTGTCGGGGCGGCTGGCGTCGTGGGTGATGGCGTCGCTGCGCTCGCGCACGTCGGACGACGCGGCCGCCGAGCCGCTGCAGCCGCTGGCGGCGCCCGCGCTCATGCCGGGCTGCAACGGCGCCGCGCCCGCGCCCGGCTGCTAGCGCGCCGCCCGCGCACCGCATCTACCTCAGCGCCGGCCGCGCACCGCCGGACGTCTCGTCCGAACGCAGGACTGTATCTTAGCGAGACGCCCTTGAGGTGTCGACGACGTCCAACTTAAATTACCTTCTAGTAAAATGTCTTAAATCTGAAATTGTCATACGAGTTGAATATCTGCGAGAGAGACGAACATCTTATTAGTGAACCGGTTGACCCGCGCGACTTCGTCTGGGTTATTTTTTCACCGTTTTTAATACATTTTTCGTTGATGCTCCGCTCCTATTTGTAGTGATTTATAAATAGCTGCCAACGAGTTCGCTGCACCTACTTCTATTTTTATCTCTACATCACCCTAAGGTTGAATGGTAGCGAATGCTTTTAGAATAAAGTCCTCCTTTGTACTATAACTGTGCGTAAAGTTTTCAATTCGAACCAGTAGTTCCTGAGATTATCGCGTTCAACGAAACAAACAAACTCTTCAGCTTTATGATGTTAGTATAGATCGTCTGATTACCTAATGAAAAAAAAATATACCTGTATATTCTATCACAATATTATTCTTTAACTTTGATTTACTTATTTTCTCCATCAGTGTACCTGTCTTTATTTTTTCATTTCAGAAGTTTTACTTGTATAACGATTTAAAATTTCAGTCATTTTTCTAGAAGGTCATTTTACTTCCATGTCGTGGATACCTCAAAGGCATTTTGCTAACATGTCCTTCTGATCCGGAGACAACAAATCCACGTACACATACACGCGCACGTACGGCGATCTCAACATACACACTCTCGGTTGATATTCAACCGAGAACTGTACACGTGCGCGTGTGCGTGCACACGGAGCGTCCCCGCGGGTCGTGCGAGCGAGCTCCCGTACGCAGCGAGTGACGCAAGCCCGGACCCCCGCATTTATACCCGGGGCCGGCCGGCTCTTTTCGCCTAACGATTCGTTTTCATATCAGGAAAGTAATATTTTTGCTGGGACGATATTGAGTGAGTCGATTTGTCTCGACGTGAATCCTATAGTTTACCTCGACGTTATTATAATAGTTGTAAATCGGTGTCACTTTTGACATAGCCTATTAATGTTAAGTTTACCGTTTAGGATTTGATGCGTGTATAGTTTTTTGTGTAGACGGATCGTGTACAAATTATTTTAATTGATTTCTTGACGTGTAGTTCGGTACTCGCTGCCGTTTCGAGGGCGTGAGTTTAGAAACGGGTGTTGGATTCGTTGACGTTATGTTGTTGCGCCTTGTACTTTCTGATGAGAGCGTATGTCGTCATCCCATCGATATAATTATACCGCTTAAAATACTCATTTGTTTTCGGTATACCGCTTTGTAAAACATCAATATCTTTTATTATATTATGAATAATAATTCCAAATATTCAATTTACATTTAACCACCAAAGATTTGGAAAATTAATCGTCTAAATTTATACATTTCTTTTTACTTGTAGTAGATGTTATCAATATTTGCAAAGATAATTATTATATAACTGTAGAGTAATTATACAGGGTCGTTTCAAATTAGTTGTAACTGGTTTTAGTAGGAACATGAAGCAACATTAAACAATTTAGTCGTAATGCATTTAAGAAAGACGAAAATATAAACATGTTGCTTAGTGTTGCCGACATATAGGTAGATATTGCACAAACTGCAAAACGATGTATATTTTGAGTAGTTCGTACGTGCGAGTACTTACTAGTACCAGTTAAGAGACAACAATAATTTTAAATGACTTCATATACCGCAACAATTCTTAATTAATCACAACATTGTATGAATGAAATAATTATAATAATTAACGGATATCGTGTTGCAGTTACTCTCAGATGGATATATGTATATAATTATTTTCCAGTCAAAATAAAATGCAATAGGTAAAAAAATTATAATGTTGAATCAATTTATATATAGCTGCAATTGAATATCTCGTTAAGACTACATTTAATAAGTTACTGAAATGATATGTTATTTGTATAACGCGAATATACATTATTATTTATATATACATGTAAATGGGGTGAATTACGAGGTAATTATATAATAAGAACGTTGTTATGTATTCACAAAGTTCAACTTTTATTGTGTTCATATTGTATTTCCATTTTGATAATTACAGGTTCTGATATACAAACTCACTGAATTGTACAGTGATGTAATGTTAGTTTTAATATATTATGTAACTGAATAGTTCCTTTAATATTTTTGTTCACATTGTATTGTGCAGTACCTATATACAAGTTGTTTATTTTAATTTAACAAATGAGATAATGTGCGATAGAAATGTTTGTTGGTGAATTTATGAAGTTCTTAATTCGAACTTTTATATAAACATGATTGTTTTGTATTTATAAAAACAACCAATATTTTTAACTATCGCGATTTGTACACATTATACAATTTTGTAGACTACTAGCTGACCCTCGTGATTTCATAAGCCTATTGTTTTCCTGTCTTTGCAATTCATACAAAAATAAATACTAAAATGGCGATTAAAAAAATATATAAAAAAATCTTTACTACCTATTCTCCTATACCTACCAAAAATAAAATAAAAATATTAAAATCGATCACAAACACCGTGATACGAGATTTTTAAATATTAATAGAAGAAGATGGGTACCAAACACCGAACGCGCAGAAGGAAAATTGTATACGTACTTCGCTTGAGCATCATACACATTGATTGTTTACGGAATCTCGAAACACCTTCGGAACGAAGTGGTCCGAGCTGGTCACAGGTTTGGAATCTGTGACTAGCTCGGACCACGATCGTGCCGCGATGTCCAAGTGTATGTTTTCCAAACGTATTTGTATAAAGCCTTTTTACTGTTTCATGTACCTACTTTTTTATAACCATTTTTTTATCACAGGTTTTAAATCATTATCTACCTACACGATTTCAACTCGTAGTCTACAAAATTGTACCATAACTACAACAATTTTACTGACGGCAGTTTTCTAGTTATAAATTAATAACTACGACGCTAGTTACATAATTGTAATTAACTATAAATTTATATATAATAAGGTGTACATCCAACCAAAGTTAGACTCCAATTATATACAACAGTCGTGGACATCAGAGCTCAATCGTCTCGTTGAGCGGCGAGTGGGCTCCGGTGTAGAGCGTACTGTAACGATAATGTGGTTTAAGGGTTTAAACGAGTGCCTTCAGACATCCAGCCTTCATGCATGCAGGTTTGTTGATTGTGTGAGGTGGACACGATACAGCAAGCGGCCGCTCCCGCATGACCGTTTGTTTCCTATTTATACACAAGTTTATTGTTCCACAACAGTAGATCAATTTAGCTTAAATTTACTAATTGAATTGTTTTCATTTTAACACAATCAAAAACCTGTGCCACAGGAAGTCTATTCTGATCGGTTGGCTGTGGATATGGGCGGTGTATGACGAATGGCTTACCGATAGTATTCTATTTAAGTCGTCGACTATCTACTGTTGTCGGTAGATAGTCAAGTCAGGTTAATAGTATCGTAGTGAAGTGACGAGGACGACTGCAGCTAATACACTCGTTTCTGTCGTTATCGGGGGCACAAGGCACGTTGCATCACCGGTTCGAACGTTTTAGTGGAATCGAAACAATCTTCACCTAATCCGAAATCCAAATATTGTTTTATGTGTAAAAATTGCATAGTGCCTTTTGCTCAATTATGAGGAATGTCGTAGGTAGGTACCGTTAAGCGTAACATAAATATACTAGAGCTCTACTTTAGTTCCATTTAGTTAGTCGCAGTCCCGCGCGCCGTCTGCACAACGTTGCCTCACACAGCGTTCGTTGCGGACCGTGCCTACTGTCGGACGACTCTAACTTACGCTCTTATTTTTTATCAGTATTTGTTTCATTGTGATTATCACTTTACAAGGCAGTTACATTACCTCATTTTAGTAATTATATTATGCATAAATTATTGACTGATAAAATAATTTCCAAATGATTTATTTCCTTGTGTGAATTGTGTATGTGTTTTGTATAAGTGTCGGGGTAGCGTTGTGCTATATGCTCAATTTAGATACAATTTCACCAAACGATTGATATAGTGTACAATTTTATATAATTAATTTAATGAAAACCGAGTACCTATTAATAATTTTAATATTTATATTAATAAAAAGTTATAAAAAATAGTAAAATATAGTTTTGAATATCATTGTATCCTATAACATCCTTCGTTTGAATATTTTGTGGCAGGAAGAATTTATTCCTGGTTTCTCGAAATAAAACTGATTTCTCAATTTTCAACATTAGTGTTTTTTTTATTTATTTTCCCGCGCGTCGATAGTGTGCACCCAATTTACTTCTTAACAACATATTTAAGAGGTCTTCTGGGTATTACACCTGTTACTGTACATTCACACGGTTTTTTACTCTCATAACGTTTCAGCATGACGGCTAGCAACCAGCATGCTATATCTCCATTATCTTTAACTTTTTCTAGAAATTTTATATAGTATTGTGGAAGTCCATTTTGTTCAGCTCCCATAATGAGAATTTGTTTATAAGACCATGACGGCCACCGTTCCACTGGTACTGGATCGTGATCACCTTTTGGCAGCGGATATATTTTCCTCATATAAGTGCGACAATTTATCAGTCCCATGTGAGGCGTGTTTACGGTGACGTACTTGATAAAATATATTTTTTCATCCACTCTATTTTGACTGAAAATATAACAGCTAAAGTTTACCTACATCATTTCCTTTATCAATATTTTTATAATTAACTACACATAGGTATTTGATAAACGGTAATAGAGATTACGGAACTAAGATTTTCTGGTGAATTTTATAAAAAGTATATATATTTTGGAAATATAAACTGAGACTTTGTTATTAAATAGCCCAATAGGTATAAGTATATTCTACTTACTCATCCAGTGATACCAAGTCATCTTTATGCAGCCTCCATATTATGCCCCAGGTATGCGCATTAGCGGTGGGTACGATAGTGGCGAGTGGTCCACCCCAGAAATTACTGAATCCACTGAAATCCAATCTATAATTCTAAAAAGACACACACATACATTTAAAGCTGAATTACACATTGCAGGTTGTATGGGACAGGCAAGAGCCTGTCGCATACAATTTAATCGAAGCAATAAAAACTTGTATGGTCTATTTAACCACGTGTTGGCATCGTAAAAATGGATTAGGACGGTTAGGGCCCTTTCGCGTTTAGGCCCGCCGAAAAAAACATTCGCTATATGTCCCGTTCGCGTTAAGTCCCTTTCGCATTATGTCCCGTTCGCGATATGTCCCTTTCGCATTAGGTCCCGTTCGCGTTATGTCCCGTTCGTGTTATGTCCCTTTCGCATTATGTCCCGTCCGCAATTTGTCAATAGATTTAATAATCTACTGTCTTTTTAACCGTGGTCTCGTCTGCATTTATTATTTTATTG
Organism: Herminia tarsipennalis; assembly: GCA_945859575.2. NCBI lineage: Eukaryota > Metazoa > Arthropoda > Insecta > Lepidoptera > Erebidae > Herminia > Herminia tarsipennalis. The sequence continues at coordinate 10,572,691 of OX243836.2, read as the reverse complement.
CAGTCAATTATTGTTCTAAAGGGGCGTCTAAAGGTTCATTTCCGTGCATCGCGACCGATCGCGAGCCGCTCGCGGCTTACGACAAGCGGCTGAGGTAAGTGACAGACGCGCGCGGCCAACGACTGTCGTAGGGCTGCGCGCGCACTGTGAATATTGTCGCATCGGCCGCGAGCGTCAGCCGCTTGTCGTAAGCCGCGAGTAGCTCGCGATCGGCCGTGATGCTCGGAAATGAACCAAATTACCATTTTAAATTACCGTAAAAAATGGCCCGTTTAGACGCCCCTTTAAATGTACAAGAAAGTTGCATCGTACAAATGACCCTTAAAGCGATAAGGGCACTTCACCAGGGCGAAGCTGCATGCAAAAGCTGTTACCTGGGTTGAATTTTGAACTTACATCAAGTCGTGCTATAGTCACGAATTCTGCAGTAGGATTATACCATCTTACTCTAAATCTTAATAAATTGGCACCGTATGCGAAGTATAGGAAAGTGTTAGACTGAAAGATAGTTTGGTTCATCATATTTTTTGTAACAATTCTTTAGCAAAACCGTGACAGAAGAAATGCAGCGCATGACATGATGACATAATAGGTTTGACAATAATAGGCAAAGATAATTTAACACTATGTTTAATGATGAATGGGCAATGGAATGGACCCTAAGGCCTTGTTTACAGAGAAGCGGGGCGTCTCGCTTCACGTTGATGTTTTTTTCTGTTCATAGAGAAGCGACGCGTGAAGCGACACTTATCATCGCACGCGTAAACACAAACATAGGTATGACAATTTATGACGCAGTGGCAAAGGATTTATTTTTTTCTAAGGTAACCCGATACAAAAGTACCTTACTTTTGTAACGTCCCAATATCCGTTAATTATCGAACCTCACTCGAATAAAAAGATATGTCGGACCATGCTCAGTGTAGGGTTCCATAACCAATACTACAAAGAAATGTACTAGGTACCGGCATTATGAAAAAAAAAAACACCATGTGTGACCACAAAAGTGCACCAGCAGAAAAGCACGTAACCTACTAACGTCCTTTAGTTGACAAGCGCAGTTTTTCGGCAATAACTCAAAAACAGTAGGTACCTACCTACCAAATAAGCGAACATGTTATAGATTTTAGTAGGAAGTAATTATTATGCGTGATTTTGTGCCTGTGACATACGGACGGACATGGCGAAACTACTTAAAAGAACTTACTTGAAGAGGGTGTTGTAACAGTAGGTTAGGGTACGGGGGGCGGCCTTTGGACCACCCCCGCCTTACTTTGACGACTAGTAGTGAATTTTATTAAATAACAAATCATAATCGCATTTTTATAAATAATAATAGATATTTTTTAAGCCCCACGAAGCAAATTCCTCTGTCCTTGCGAGTTGGGCTCTTCCTTGCATCATCTAGCCACTGTTTACTAGAACTATTGCGGCTAGATGGGGCAAGCAAGAGACCCACTCTTGTGCAGAAAGGCTAGAAGAATTTGAGGGTTAGAGACATGCATGACCGCTGGGATGGCATACGGATAAAGTCTCGGGTTCGATTCCTGGTTGCCCCTCCCACCCCTGGGTTAAAAGCTGGGTACGCCCATGTCTGTAACCTAAACCCTCTTGGTTGGCATGGCATGCTGTGGTCCAGACATGGTCAGAGGTCTAACGGCCCTATCTAGTCCATGTCGGATCTCTAGTGACTGAACTTGGAGCTGTTCAGATTCGGATTAGTGTGAACAGCTCCATATGAAATGTTTGACACGCGAGAAATGGGAACGGGGTGTAAATCAAGTTCATGATATTGTAAAAAAAAAGCAATGAAGTCAACAATAATAGTATAATTTTGATCACAGACGTATATAGGTATATAGAGTACACAGTGCCGTAACTAGGGCGGTGTGCCAGCGGTGCCTAGGCACAGGGCGCAGACCCTAAAGGGGGGCGAAAATTATCATAAGAACCAATATCAAGGCCGCAATGATTGGGAGCGCAAGCCACAACCGTTCCTTCCCATCGTCGCACAATCTTATGGCGATATGCAGTGAAATATGAAATAACGTGCATCATCGCCTGCCCCCCCCGATCTGATCTGCAGCGAGCGTATAAAAGGATAGTTATGGCACTGAGTGTACATATTAATATATTAGTACATGGTGGTGTGTCATTTTTATTAAAGTAAATTATATATATTTAGATACGTGTTATATGAATTAGGTAGGTAGTTAATTACGAACAGCATCCGCAAAATATAAATGCATTGACCATCATACAAGTAGGCAGATTGGCGATCCACATCAACCTAGTAATAAATGTTTCAGACGGTTGAAAACAAGCGTACAAACCAAGGTGACCTTGGCGGGAGCTTTATGGCCCACAGTTTTTACTTGGTACTTGGTTTGCAACAGCCGTCTATACTGTTGGAAACAAGCAAGGTCACCTTGGATTGTACGTTTGTTTCTAACCGTCTAGAAGACTCTTTAAACCAGTGTAATAAGCTTATGACTTATTTTGTTAGACTGTGCCTAAACATTGTTTTACAATATTATACAACAAATTAAACTATAAATATTTCAGTATTAAAAATACACTGATATACTTAGATGATGTTTCTTAAAGTTTAGTTGGTAACAAATACTTCTATATTATAGCGGTCATGATAACTTCTCAATCATAGCAGGAGGTGCCAATTTTCCATTATTAGGTATCTTCTTTAGCTCTTCAATGTAATATTCTGGTAGATTACATTCAACTGCACCCTTTACAATACACTCTAGGTAAGTTATAGAGGGCCTTCTCTCTTCTGGCAAAACTTCACCGTTTTCTCTAAGTGGTGGATTGATTGTTTGTTGATAAGTTCGACATTCCACTTTTGAACCATCAGAAGTAATAATATCTACCGTTTTAGCAAAGTACCAATTGGTATCAACACCTTCTTGCCTGAAAATTTAAACAGCTGATTAGAGAAACAAAAGGATTGCTTATAATACTGATGGTGATTAGAACACTCACTCATATAAAAGGCATCTGTCATGGCTTTTAAACAGCAAATATCTTAAGTAGCATCCAGCATTTTGCTTTGAGCGCCCCCCTCCCTAATAGGGGTACCTAATATTTAGACAGGGAAATACTGAAGAACACCCATACTTGGGAGGACTTAAATATTTTGAAGAGGGAGAGTGGGTCTTGAGCCTCTTAATTCCCTCTTGGCTTTGCCAGCAATCCTGTATAGGCCCTTGGCCCACAAAACGGCAAGAAAGCAAGCAGCTATCAAGTATTTTTTTTAGATATAATAGATGTAGATCCCCTGTAAACAAAAGAGATATTGATATTAATAGTTGATTGTTCACACTGCCGGCGGGTACTCACCCTATACCATATCTCTTTTGCTTACACGAGCTATAATAGACATAGGTATCTTTTCTCTCTTTGTGATTCGGTAGAGAACCAAAGTTATCAACATAGCCCACCGGTTTAGCAAGCTGAAGTGGCAGACAGGCCATATTAGCCGAAGAACCGACAACCGTTGGGGTAAATAAGTTCTTGAGTGGAGACCGCTTCTCGGCAAACATAGTGTGGGACGCCCTTAGGCCAGGTGGAGTGCTGATTTACGCAAAATGGATGGCAGGAGCTGGATGCGAGAAGCCGAAGATAGAACAAAGTGGCGTGCAATTGGAGAGGCCTATGTCCAGCAGTGGACTGCAATAGGCTGATGTTGATGATGAGTTATCTTTTGTATACATCTTGAGTGAGAAAATATTTGATAGTTGTTTGCTACTTGCCAGCGGTGTGACAAGTGCCTTAATCAAGCAAGAAGTCAAATGGTGTAAATAATAATAGGTGTTTTTGAGTAAGTCCCCATATACTTTAGAACAGAGAATCCCAAAGAGATTGATATTAACTTCTAGGTTTCCTGATAATAAAAACTGATTTTGGGGGTTGGTGTTATTAACAAAACTTATATTTGTTATGAGAATGACTAATATTTTTGTAGGAAGTATCATAGTTGTACTTTTAAATAAACTATATAATTTGGTAACTTTTTATGGCTATAGGGGTCTGAGTTAGTAGTTCATATTGAAAAAGAGGTCTTTTGCCCAAAAATTTTGGAATCCCTGCTTTAGAATTACAATGATGTCAAAATGTAGTTATTTTAGAAGTTCCATGTCAGGTCAACATCTGCTAAGTTTGTGAATAAAATGGTGATTACCTATCCAATGCAGGCATATCCACATTCTGTAATCTCCACACTGCTCCCCAAACATGAGAGCCTTTTGCAGGTATGATAGTTGCTGAGGCACCACTCCAGTTTGGAGAAAATTTTATAAAATCCAGTTGATGATCCTGAAAGTACATAAAGCATTGGAGTTAATGCCTCATGGATTCAACAGTTTAAGGCCGTGTAGTGATAGACTGAAGCAGAGATATATATACAGTTGTCTCATGGTAAGTAAGCCCATTTTTTGGAAGTAAAAGGTGACAGGAAGCGGGGTTTGAGGGGTGGTAACTAAGCCAAGAGAATTAGAGATAAGATTAAAAGTATTAAACTCATGTTTTTTTGTGATTATTTTATTGTGTTTCAAACATTCTTCAGTATTTACTTAACTATTCTAAATTTAAACTTTTATAAATTCCCTATATAATAATAAAGCTTATTTTATTCCATTACAAAGCAATAGTAAATACATAGTTATGTTAGTTAGGTGTTTGTAGCTTTTCTGTTTTTGCTGTTATCACGGTTGATTTGCTGGCATTTTTATATAGAGGAGTTTTGTTATATATCTCCGAAATTCATCGTCAGATCTTTACAAAATTTATATGGGAGCGTTTCGGAATATACCTCTTTCGAACAAAAAAATATGTTTGAAAATCCGTCTCTATTGAAACCTCCTCCTCTTTGAAGTCTATTAAAAATAAATAAATCAACTTCTTATCAATTATGCAATTGATGCATACTTACCTCAAGCCGGCCGCTGCCTAAAAATTCTGCTGAAGGATTATTGATACGTATCCTTTTCTTAAGTAAATTACTGCCGTATGCGAAGTAGAGAAAAGTATTTTCAACATGTTTAAACATTTTTCAGTACCTAGTTTAGTAACTGAAATGGAATGGAATGTTGTATTCTATACCTAACAGCGTCTTTATCAGTCTTTAGTATTCTTGAGGACAATATCAAGGTTATGTTTTTATCAAGGTAACGTTCAATTTTCATTTTATTTTGAATGAATTGAAAAAAACATGAAATGAAAATGACAGCTATTTGACAGTAGACATGTAACGTAAAAGTAACGACTCAATACCAGTATGAATTCGTTACTAGTACAAACAGTACTCGTTACTTTCGAATTGTTACTCGAGTCGTTACTTTCGGGTCCATTAGTATCTAAGTACTAAATTTATAAAATTACTAATAGCAAGCAAACAAAGTAAAACAAGTTAGTATCTAAATATTTTAAGGTTTATTTCCAAACTCACGAACATAATAATAGTACGAATAATGATAAAAAAAAATCCGAATAAGGCTGGATTAAACTATGTGATGTGCATGTTACTGCCATCGTGTGATCGCATCGTTACTCCTAGAATTCAAATCGGATACATTTGTGGTTCTTCGACATCCCCTGGGGTCGAATCGTATCTTAAATGTGAGATGTTACTATGAGTAACTGGGTACGGTTGACACGAGTAACGATACGCATTTGAGAGTAACGATTTGTTAGTTGACACATTATAGTATAGTGATGTGCGATGGCGAGAGGTTTTTGTTCGATTGTTGAAACATCATGAATAATGTGATTATTCTTGTTTAGCTTGGCCTTCGCAGTCGAAGTTTTAGTCCAAATCGGGCGACATTAACGACCAACCCCAATCGGTTGTATTTTTAGCAAACTTTTTATTTTATTAATAAAAAATAAATTATAAAAATAATAAACCCGCCAGCACAAAAAAGATGGACACAGGATCCCCTATGTAATTATATAATTTTATGCAGTGTATAAATGATACGAGAACAGCTAATAAGGGCCTTGCTTTTTGGCCAATGATAATGAATGTACTATGCGTTTCAAATGACTTGAACTGTCATGATGACATTTTGATTCGCATTACGACTGCAACTTCATTGTATGACGTAAGGTCAGCAATAAAATTATTCGTAAAAAGGTGTCATTAATATTACACAGAAGTACCTACCTAAGTACTCTAATGAACTATCACTGTACTTTATTATTTATTAAGTTTTAGTTAAAAAAATATGATGTCTGACTGAAAGGCCACTAAAGTGTAGAATATTTTTATATTTTACCTATTTACATAGTTCTGTTTGGAGTTTATTATTTAACTAGCTGTCCCGCGCAACTTCGTCTGCGTAAATTTTCCCTGTTTTTAAAACATTTCTCATTGCTGCTCCACTCCTATTAGTCGTAGCGCGATGTTATATAGCTTATAGCCTTCCTCGATGAATGGGCTATCCAACCAGATAATAATCCAGATAATGTTACTTAGGTACTAGTTAAGAAAACGATTTACTTTTGTAAGTAAAGATTCTGCGTGATAAATTACGGCCATTCTTTTCTTTCCTTTGAAAAACATGTATACTTATTCATTAAGTAGCAGTAAATTGGCCAATATTTAAGCACATAAAGTTTTTACATCGTCAGTGGATGCTCCTACTATGTTGTGCCCATTGAGGCTGATGTATCCGATCTCGTGTACTCTTCTAATATTAGTGACCTCTTTTTTTGCATCAGTCCTCTAATATATGGTGTATAATATAATGGTGGCAGCACCTTACCTGCATATACAGTTTATAAACAGAGAAACATTGTAAACATTGGCAATTTGAAAAGAGTGGCCACGAGTTTTTATTGCCTGTTCTTTTCTAGGGCTTTACCTATTGTTTGCGAACAGGCATTACCAGTAAATGTAGAATCGACTTTTCACAAGTGTAGTATTTTGCTTCCTAAGTGAATAAATGATTTTTATTATTATTATTATTAACAAGATTTTTTTAAATCGGACCAGTAGTTCCTGAGATTAGCGCGTTTAAACAAACAAACAAACCCTTCCGCTTTATAATATTAGTATAGATAAAGAATGCTAATTATATTATAATAAAGAAAAATGTTAGGTAGGTACCTATACAGTTCAAAGAAAATAAATATTACGTCCGTTCCATTGCCATATTAGACATACGTACTTTACCCGAGTTAGGAGTTTTTGTTGCTAGCGGTACAATTTTGACAAGTATGGAGTGAAGTTGTCGCGATCGCGATTATCTTCTCATTTGAAACGCATATTTGAGTGCATGCGTACCTGAGGCAGCTAGTGGCAGACTACCTCGAAGGTAGGAGGATCCTGTACGAGGACCGAGACGGTGAGGTAATCCGCTAGGACGTCTCGTGCGGTGTTCCACAGGGCTCTGTCTTGGGGCCCCTCTTCCGGAACTTTGGCTACGACAGGGCCCTGCGGTGTGGTTTCCCCCCTGGGATAGGGGTCATCTGCTATGCGGATGACACCCTCGTCACGGCCCGGGGTGGGAATTTTAAGGAGGCGGCGCGCCTGGCCAACCTAGGGATTTCCCGAATGGTCGGGCGCATCGAGGCGCTGGGGCTTAAGCGAAGCCCTATTATTCCATGGGCCCCGTCGCGGTCCACCTGCTGGCGCCTCGATTGCCGTCGTCTCGGTCCTCGTACAGGTTCGGGCCCAGATGACGTATCTGGGCCTAGTGGTAGACGGGCGGTGGCTGTTCGACGAGCACTTCCGCATTTTGGCGCCTAAGCTCGAGGCTACTGCGACCGCACTGGGGAGGCTGTTGCCGAACCTGGGTGGGCCTAGTGCCCCGAGTAGACGGTTGTACACGGGGGTGGTGCGGTCAATGGCTCTGTACGGCGCACCCGTATGGGCGGCGTCCCTGACCGCCCAGAATAGGGTGCCGCTTAGGGAGACCCCTGCGGACCATGGCGTTCAGGGCCATACGCAGATACCGCACGGTGTCTGCAGAGGCGTTGTGCGCATTGGCCGGCACATCCCCGTGTACAACCGTCTACTCGAGGCACTCGGTACTAAAAGTAGGTCACATTTAAATTAATGTTATTTAAATAACATTGTTAGTGCACACGTCCGTATGTAACGCTAATGTACAGAACGCAATAGATACACTCTTAATCACAATAAATACATTAATGTCTATAAATACTTATATAACAAAGTCGCGGTAGTTTTATTTATAAATCAACAACGGGTGGGCCTTTGATTACCCAGACACAGAATAAACAATTGTGATCATGACACATATTAATGCTGGATAAGAATCGAACCAACGGTGCCTATCTTAGCAGTCAGGCTAATCATAATTTAATTAGTAAATAGATTAGCAGACGTTTTAGGATTATTTTAACTAGCTTATTTTTAATTATGTAGTAACACACTAGTGCATAACTTTGTACTGTGTACTTTTTATAAAATCTTTTTCTACTACAGGTAGGTACAGATATATAGGTACAGGTTAATTAAATAACCTAGCCAGAAATACAGCACCTGACCCAACATGATAATGTAGTCTCTATACACCCTTCTCCTTATTCATAACTAGCTGTGCCCCGCGATATTACCCGCGGTTCATTAGCCTATGTGTTAATCCAGGGTGTGAGCTAACTCCATACCAAATTTTATTAAAATCGCTCCAGCCATTTAGACGTCAAGAAGTAACAAACATACACACTCACATACTCACAAACTTTCGCCTTTATAATATTAGTGTGATGTGATCAGGGCCGGATTTGAACTCAATGCCGCTCCTGGGCACCGGAAAAAAGTCCGCCCTAATACTAGAATTTTACATATGGGGGGAAATACGTGTGATGATGAAGAAAAGATGTTTTCATGCTGATTTTTTATTATTTTTTTTAAGGTAAAAGGAAAACTAATGTTATATAACTATCAGGTTATTTCATACATATATTTGTATTTTTCCATATTTCCGACAATATAACTTGAAAAGTAGCGGAGATTTCAGCTGATTACACATCGTAGGTTGTCTTCCGACTTAGCAGTTGGTGTGCACTATGGAAGCTATAATTTTTATCTGAAATCAATGGCACAGAAAAATTACTTTTCTTTAAACAATTACGCTGAATATGAACCTCCATCATAAGTGATATTTTTATTTTTGTGTGCTATTGATAAGTTATATATATTGTTGTTTAATACGAAAAAATACTCATAAATATATGTATGAAATAACCTGATATTTTCAATCAATAATATTAATTTTTTATACCTTAAAAAAATTAATAAAAATCAGCATGAAAACGGCCTTCTACACTTATTTCCCCCCTTAAACTTATAGTTTACTAGCTGACCCGCGCAACTTCGTCTGCGTAAATTTTCCCTTTTTTCTTTTTTCTTCCTTTTTTTATAACATTTTTCATTGCTGCTCCGCTCCTATTGGTCGTAGCGTGATGTTATAACCTATACCCTTGCTATCCAACAATAAAATATTTTTTCAATGTGGCCCAGTTCCTGAGATTATCGCGTTCAAACAAACAAACAAACTCTTAGGGGTAGAAAATGCCTAGACGGTGTCGCGACGTATTACATGCGCCTCCTTACTCGAAGTGGTAGTAAAGCTGCCAACGTAAGCAACACCGATGTCGTCGTTCTACGATGACCGAGCCTGCTGATGGTGGAGGCACCAAATCCGCAAGGGACACCCTCACCCTCGGCCATAGGCTGTTATGAAGGAACACCGTGTGATTTTTAGTCGGTTCGACTCCGACATACCCTCTTCTACGTGCCCTCGTAGGAGTGGGATCCGTGGGGATTTTTGCACACGTAAAAAAAAAAAAAAGAAAAAAGGGGTATTAAAACTAGATAGTAGCCGATTCTCAGGCTTACTGAATATGCATAAAAAAAATCATGAGAATCGGTCAAGCCGTTTCGGAGGAGTATGGGAACGAACATTGTGACACGAGAATTTTATATATTAGATATATTTTATTTTTCAAAATTAAAATAACGTATTTATTGCAAAAACTTTACAACATAATGTTATATATTCTAAAAACATAAATATTTGTTTTTTTTCTAACAATTATAAATTTGGCACTCAGGGTACTACACTCTTAATTATAATAATTAATTATCAATTTTTTCACAGGCAAATACGTCTGACTTTTTGAATTGCGAATTGGTCGATTAAATCTTTGCAATCTAAACGTTGAAGTACGTCGGATTCGATGCATAGAATAGCTAAGCTATTGAGTCTATTTGCAGTCATTGTAGAACGTAAGAAGTTTTTAACTCTCTTCAAACATGAAAATGATCGTTCTGCGCTACAGTTTGTTACGGCTAATGTCATAAATATTCGATAGGCGATTTCCACGTTTGGAAACTCAGTCAAAAAACAACAACTTTAATTCCAGAAAATAAAAAAAATGATTATTATTTGAAATGTCCAAGGAAAAAAATTGCTTAAATCATTTTGATTATTATTTTTTACTAAAAGTGCCAAAATTATAATTCATAAATAATGGAGGAATTGAATTTCTTGAATTATCAATTAAACAAAAAAATATAAATTTATTATATTGAGGAATCTTGATAAGACTAAAAAAACATTTTTTTCACTTTCAAAATTTTGCCGCCCTAAAACATTTGCCGCCCTGGGCACTTGCCTCGACTGCCCCTACTGTAAATCCACCGCTGGATGTGATAAACAAATAAATGAGCAGTTTTAAGATCAATTAAAGTATCGATCTTCTATTTAATTTTGAAAATGGAATTACATAAAATGCTCTTAAAACGTCTGCTAATTTATTTGATTACAATGATTCAGGGGGTTAAACTGTAATTATGATTGTAATCAAATTGTATTATAATGATTATAATAACAAATAAATATATCATTAGTATAATAATAAAACATATTATGACTGTCCTATTAGTCTGGTGGTTAATAGCCCTGACTGCTACGCCAAAGGTCGTGGGTTCGATCCCCACCCAGGATAAAACTTTGTGTGGTGAGCACGATGCTTTATTCTGTGTCTGAGTGTAAATTATTTATATGCAAATGTGAATGAATAGAATAGTATTTAAAATAACGATATTAAAATATATTAATTATTGACTGCCTCTGTGGCGCAGTGGGAGTGTATCCGACTGCTACGCAAGAGGTTGTGGGTTCGATCCCCACCCAGGATAAAACTTTGTGTGATGAGCACGATGGTTTATTCTGTGTCTGGGTGTTATTTATCTATAATATGTATGTATTTAGAAATATATAAGTATGTTTATCAGTTGTCTGGTTTCCATAGTACAAGCTCTGCTTAGTTTGGGATCAGATGGCGTTGTGTGAGTTGTCCCAAGATATTATATTATTATTATTATTATATTATATATTTCGGGACTTAATCGCGTGAATTATTTAACGGTACGAACCTTTTATTTACCCGACGTTTCGATCGAATTGCACCGATCGTGGTCACGGGTCGACTGATGGCAGCTTAGCGACGTCTCCGTGAGGCGCAGGGTTTTTCAACTACCCTCGCCTGGTCTTGATAATTTTGATAATTTGTACTGTCGGTACTTCTACACACTACACGCACTTTATCGCACCATCAGCCGCGCCACCTACAGTCCGTGGTAGCTTCTTTAACAAACAGAGCATACGACCTTTGCGACCCCGAACACTTGGAGGGTGAACTTGCACACGTTCGGGAGGTACTAAGAAGCAACGGATACAAACATAACCTTCAACGTCCAAAGAGCAGAAAACCAGAGATAAATGCCGACAGAGTGCCAGCTTTCATGCCGTACATCAGAGGAGTTACGGACAAAATTGGAACAGTATTGAAGAATTACTCCATTAAGACTGTATATAGTCCGCACTCTAAGGTTTCGAAGCTTTTACGAACGGCAAAGGATGTTATTCGGCTCCAAACACCTGGCGTTTACAAGGTGAATTGCAGTTGCGGTAGTTCCTATATCGGACAGACCAAAAGGACAATCGCACACAGGGTCAAGGAACATATCGCTGCTGTAAAAAACCGTCAAGTTTACAAGTCTGCTATCGCTGAGCATTTGTTGGAATCAGGACCAAATCACTGGATAGAATTGCATAACCCATAGGTACTTTCCACCGATCGCCACTATTATTCCAGGATAGTACGCGAGGCGGTTGAGATCAAGAAGTATAAGAACTTCAACCGAGAAGATGGATACCGGCTCTCACCATCTTGGAACCCTGTTATCAACAAATGTAATCGTAGCCGTAAAGACACCGCGCCTCAGTGTAAAGACGTTGTAAGTGTAGTGTGTAGAAGTACCGACAGTACAAATTATCAAAATTATCAAGACCAGGCGAGGGTAGTTGAAAAACCCCGCGCCTCACGGAGACATCGCTAAGCTGCCATCAGTCGACCCGTGACCACGATCGGTGCAATTCGATCGAAACGTCGGGTAAATAAAAGGTTCGTACCTTTAAATAATTCACGCGATTAAGTCTCGAAATATAATAAATATGTATAAAAATCGCGAAAGTTTAAAAACAATGATATTAAAATATTTAAAATATATATATTTCACATGCTCACAAGCCTTTTCATTTCTTAAGTTACACGATTAGGTTTACGTAACTTTTTTTTAAATATTTTCTAGTGTTTACCTAAAAAGTGGCTTTTAAATTTAAAACTATTTTATTTAGGTACGTTATGTGTGCGTCGTTGGATCACAGAAATACATATGTGTACCAAATTTGAACTTAATCGGTGCCGTAGATTCGGAGCAAATCGGCAGTGACAGACGGACAGACAGAAACACGAGTAATCCTATAGGGGTTCCGTTATTTTCTTTTTGAGGTATGGAAGCATAAAAACAAATGAAAGACCTGATAGGTATTATGTGAAAAAAAAACACTCGAAAATCTCACACCATGCATTTTTAATGTCAATTCAAAGTATCTATTATTATAAAACCGTAATTTTATGTGAAGCCAAAGTTAAACAACCTCAAAAAACAGCATTCAGCATTATTAAAATGAAAAGTGTTGGATATTGCTAAAGTTGAAAGTGAAAGAGATAGATTAACGGGTAAATAGTCAAATGAGACCGCTAGTAGGTACCTAACTACAACATTGCCTATCTATCGAAAACATACAAAAAAAAAAATACAAAAAAGTTTATTTCATCAACAAGTACATTTTGTTTTTTAAATTGTGATTGAAGCCTCCTTTTAGACTATAAATTGTCTGTGTTAGGAGGAACATCGTGATGACAATTAGAGAGTTTTGTCAGTGGACATTTTCGCAATAGACGCGAAAAAATCCTAAAGGCGGGAATTCTACTTCTTACGATACCTAGGGACCTACCTACTTATTGTTTACTAGCTTTCACCTGTGGCTCCGCTCGCGTAGATGTTGGATAACGCGATAAAAACAACTCATGCCCTTACCCGAAACTTAAGGCTATCTCCATACCAAATTTCATTTTAATCGGTTCAGTGGTTTAAGCGTAATAGACAGACAGAATTATTTTAACATTTTTTAACTATTAGTTTTAATTTAGTTTTTCTCGTGGCTTTGCCCCCATTTAGTTTCAGTTTGAAATATGAAATTTTGCGTTTTTCCCGATATTTTTCCAATTATTCATCGGACTTCAACGAAAAATTGACGAATTGGTTCAGGCGTTCTCTTTCAAGTTTTTGAAGTTCAATATGTGATAAAAAATATTATTAAATTGCTAGCTATCGCTCACGGCTTCGTCAGCGTGGATTTTATTACCTCTTGCCAAATTTTCACAGATTTTACTTCAAAACTGACGAAGTTACGTACAAACTTGACACCCCTAATTTTTAACCAAGGAGCCAATTAATACATTTCACAGATCTAATTTTAAAACCGACGTAGGCTCATACAAACTGGCCACCCTTACTCTACCCCCGTAGGGTTGATTTCCCAAAAACGCTGAAACACGTGTTGCTTTATTTTAAACCAGTAGGTAACCCAAATACAAAATTTCGAAGATCTAACTTTAAAACTGACAAAGTTTGATAAAAACTTGCAATCCCTATTTTACCCCTAGGGCTTGATTTTCCAAAAACGCTGAAATCAGTTTTCATTATTTCAAATCAAAAAGCAAAATACGAAATTTATACTTTAAAACTGACGGAGAGTTTTAAACTTACAGCCACTATTTTCATGCCCTTAGGGGATGAATTTTCAAAAATCCCTTCTTAAGGGATGCCTACATAATAAAAGAAATACGTTCCTTAAATTTGCACGTCTCTACGATCAGCGGTTTAGGCTGTGCGTTGATTCATTGATTCATCAGTCAATCAGTCAGTCAGTCAGCCAACCAGTGAGGACAAAGAATTTTATATACCTAGTCCGGCCAATATTTTTTTAACCAATGAAAATGCATCTTTGTTTATGAAGTAATGTAATATTACTAAAACTTATATGTACATATTTATTAAAGTCTCAGCAAAAAATAAAAACAATGTTCTATTTAAAATGGCCGCCTTTGGCTTTTATACAGGTCTTTAATCTGTCTGACTACGAATCTATGGATTTACGCACTATTTCCATGGGAAATTTCGTCACTGCTTGCTCCAGAGACTTAATGGCGCCGTCGTTTAGAGCAAGCCATGTCCTCTAAAACTGACTAATTTGTAGTCGAAAGGGTTGAGGTCTGGGCTAGATATGGGTCAGTCTTCAGCTCTTATAAAGTCCGGAACGTTGGTTTCAAGCCAGGCTTGGGTAGTTCATGCCTTGTGACCAGGTGCAGAGTCCTGCTGGAAAGTCCACGGTACATTTTTAAAAAGTGTATTGCTGAGAGGTTTCACAACACGATCCAAGATTGTCTCTTGATACACTTTGGCTGAAGTTCTTCTTTTTCACAAAGATGTAGCTTTGTGACGCCTTGATAAAACACGCCCCTGAAAACCATCACTGACGCAGGACGATGACCACGCTGTACCTTTCCGACCACTTGAGCAGCTTCTTTGGAACTGTGAGCGTACACTTCTATCTTCTTCATTTTGCTTATTGTAGTGCTCTTCAATCGTGACATTTTTTTCATCGGTAAAGAGGATATTTCTGTGCCCTTCACCTGCGTATCCCGACAGAAGTTTTGATCGATTCACTCTCTTTAATTGATTTAGGCCATGTTCTATATATCGACGATAAGCACCGTGCTTCAGGTCTTGTTTTATAATGCGCGACAGAGCGGGCATCTTCATTTCTCGCGATAAGATTTTTTGCTTCCTAATAGGATTTCGACGAATTCTGGCTTTAACAGCATTAGCAGCCTTTGTAATTCTAACAACACGCGGCCGCTCCGATCTTTTATAGTCTTCAACAGAGGAAGTTTTGTTGTATCTGTTGATAGTTGATATACGAACATACAGCTGATACGGGAGCCGTATCAGCCGTATGTTCGTATATATATACACACTTTGTGCAAGGCGATCACCACAATCCTATTTTCTTTAACACCCCAATCCATATTGTAATTCGATAATGAACACGAAAATATGTGAAATAGCGCGAAATCGAACGAACTTTAAAAATAATAAACGCGTTCCAAATTTAAAGTATTTAAAAAATTGAAAAAAAGAAAAGTTTTTATGTAACAGTATTTATGGCAGGACTAGTTATATATATCCTCCGCCTGCGTCAATTTTGGTTATCGCGATAAAAATAACAACTCATGTCCTTTCCCGAGACTTAAGCTATCTCCATACCAAATTACTTTTCAATCGGTTCAGCGGTTTAAGCGTGAAAACGTTACAGAATTATTTTAGGGTTGGGTAGCCAAAAAAAGCCAGTTTCGCCATGTCCTCAGCTTAGCCTGTTAGTGCTAGAAGGTTGTAATTTTGCATTGATATTACTTATGCCGACAAATTAAATGAATCAAATTTGAAAAAAAAAAAATTGGGTAGGTATATATACCTCCCTTATATCTAAAGATGTGATGTTTTTTTGTCACTACCCCATCGCGTGGGATATCATTAAATAGGTCTTTTAAAAAAACTTTAGGTGTTGTGAAGACCATTTTTCGATTTAGGGATCCATTTCTGGAATAGCTTTAAAGTGCAAATGTTAGAGTCGAGTGTCACCCCCCCTGCCAGGTAAATGGTTGATATTGGGTATGTGAAAAATTCACGGCAGTGAATATAGTGAAATTAAAAGGAAACCTGTCACAGCTAAGTACGAGTAGGCCTTACAAGTTTACCAGTAACAGCATTCCATTGAAAATGTATAACGTTGTAAGCATGAAAGAAAAACAACAGAAAATCCACTTCATAAGCTGTCAATCAGTATTCTGATGGATGGGCAGGGGGCAGGGGGGGGGGGGGGAGCTATGCAACTCTACATTGTGCGTGGCCCGATATGCACTTGCACAGTTTTTATAATATTAGCTCTGATTATTGGTTGTTTTCCCAAAATACGTGTTGCTTTACTTTAAACCAATAACCTTAATACAACATTTTGAAGATCTAACTTAAAAACTGACGAAGTTTGATAAAAACTTGCAACCCCTATTTTACCCCCTTAGGCTTGATTTTACAAAAACGCTCAAATCCTTTTTCATTATTTTAAACCAAAAAGTCAAATACGAAATTACACAAATTTAACTTTAAAACAGACGGACAAACTTACAGCCACTATTTTACCCCCTTAGGGGATGAATTTCCACAAATCCCAGCTTATCGGACGCCTACATATTTAAGTAATAAATCCTCGTAATTTTAAGTTTTTATTAACAGTGGTTTAAGCTGTGCGATAATCCATCACTCAGGACTTTGAATTTTATAGATTCTGAGTAAGTAGTTGCGCTTTTAATTATACCTTAGTTAATATTAAATAGAAAAAAAACCTTTAACTACCCATGGGAAAATACAGCTTTCTTTGCATAGGCTTTACAATTAGGCACTTAGATATATACCTATATGTACTAGCTTTTGCTCGCGGTTTCGCTTTTATGGATATCGGTAATCACGATAACGATAGCATAGACCTATTGCTGCTCACCCCTCGTACTATATCTAAGTTTGTACCGAAACAAACACGTCTTTTCAGACCTAACTTCAAAACTGACGTACCTATGTATTTAATTACTTACTGTACCTATTTACGAGTTTAATACAAACTTACAATAAATCCGAGGGTTCCGACCGTCTTGTCTTGGAAGAAGGACGTACTGCGGAACTCTTCTGGATTCTGGAGTGATTTCTGGCAAACAGATCAGTCATGGGTTTCATGATTAACAAATATATTTAGTAAATACTAGACATCGTTGGATATTATATATGGATCTTCATTCAAGTCATTAGGTATTTACTGGTGACTTAATTAATTAATATCTACAATACGAAGAAAAACGTGGCTACCTACTTTTTAGTCATTTATTAAAATTATAGGTTATTCATTCATAATTATTTTTATACTGGCTTATAAAAGTAAGAGTATGTGCCTAACCTGATAGACACCAGCGAGGCTCTTTCAAAATGGAGTTGGATTTTGACAAACTTTTTAAAAACTCAATGACTGCGTTAAAAATAATTGGGTGGGACCCACGTGTAAAAAGAGACAAGTTCTGGTTTTTACATATAATATTTATGTTTGGTTACATTGTAGCTTACTTTTTTAATGTGTTGTACAATATAATATACTACGATTTGAAAAATAACAACTTCACACAAGCCACCAAAAATGGGACCCACGTCATCGTGTATATAACTGCCTTTGTTAATACTTACGTGGTGGTATTCCACCAAAAACCTCTAATAAAATTGATAAAAAATGTCATGAAAGAGTATGAAATATCCAAAAGTCTAACCACTGTCGAACAATTGATTGTTAAAAAATACGCTTATCAAGGAACGTATGTTTGCAAGCAGTGGTTGCTCATTGCATTACTAGGCACTGGTTCCATGTTTCTTAAAAATATATTTCTGTACGTCTATAATTATTGGATGAATGAATTCGAATTGATACCTTTTTACGATGTATATTTTCCAAAAATAATTGATAATAAAAAAAATACTCTGTTAGGGTATTTAGTGATATATATCTATCTTTTTATGGTTTCGACATACATGTCACTGATGACCGCGGGATATATTCCTCTCGGTCCGATATTGATGCTGCACGCTAGTGGTCAGTTGGAGATTGTGAAGAGAAGAATAAATAATTTATTTGTGGAGCTTGATGACGACGTTATTCAGGAAAAACTGAAGATAATAACTGAACATTTACAGCATATTTACAGGTAAGTTAATGACAATTGGGTAGTTGACTACAATAAAAGTAAATTATTTTATAGTAATCAGGTAGATCTTAAAATGTTCTGAAAAGAAGTTAGTTTTTTTACACTGACAATAGAAACTTATGACGTCATATATTGTTATTCCGTACACATTTCTATAAAGCCACAGATTAAAAACTGTTAGATATGAACGAAGTGACGCCATCAAGAAGTAAGACAAGGATAGTTAATTACGTTGCCAATGAAAAAGAAAAGGATGAAAACGTTTTTATTGTTCTTAACATCGTAGCCGATTTTTTTGCTTGGCCCACTCTGTGGCGAACTATGAAACTGTGCCAAACAAGTTAACGCGAGATATGATTCGAATTGCCGTGTGGTGCCGGCTTAAGAATAGTACCACCCCATCTCTACCCGTGGGTGTCGTCAAGGCGACTAAGGGATTTTACCCCGGAGGACGGGCAGCAGCGTCCTCTGCGCACTTAAAGCCTTACTGCGATCGCCAACCCGCTCGCCAAGCGTGGCGATTATGGCAATTACCCCCAGGATCTACATACTAGTAGGTTCTACTGGGGAGACCCGTGCCCAGCAGTGGGCCATCTTATGGGTTAATATGTAATATGTATGATTCGAATATTTATTATTCGAATATTTGTGTGTTTCACTAATTGTTTGTGTACTGAGGTAAAGGACTCGTTAAAAATGGTGTATTTAAGTGTGAGCAATATGGGTGGCTGCAGCATTTTAGGTTGCAAGAGCCACTGTCTAGTCTTTATTACATTGCGATGAGTTAAAAATATTATATTGCAACAGAATACATTGTGTATTATGCTTTGAAGTGGTCCTCTGATTGAATTAATATGATAATATTGCAATTATAACCTCAAAGTAAACAATTGTAGTGATGCCCACTTTTCGGGTTCAATTTTCCTCAATCCTAGTTTCTAATATTTTAATTCTAAATCCTAGTCCATAATGAGCGTTGAATTTCGATTTGAATAAATATCTTTATAATTGATTTGATACAAGAAGGTTATTATACGCTATAAAAAGCTTTAGTGGAGCTTAAGACTTACCTATTAAGATTTTTTACTGAAAACTATACCTGCATAATATTGAGGATTACATTTTAGTTGATAATTGACAAATATCTTCTTTGTTCTTGTACTTGTGATGGGAAATCAGGAGGTCTTACTCACTCACTATGCATACATGCACTTCAAAAACTGAGCTAGTTTAAATATTTGGCAATCACTGTTAATAAACCTGTTTTCCTTTTAGGTTCCCTTTTAATTCAGAAAGAAAAGTTAGTGTTATTATTATTTATAAAATTTAAAAAACAAACCTTGAAAATTATGTAATTTTGAAAAATAATGATTTTTATAAAAGTGTGGTATTTCATTCTAAGTTATAAAACGACGGGGTAGTACTTTGCGAAAACCGATAGAATGACTTTGGCTGCCAGCCGTTCGTCAGAATTGGTTCTGGTTGGTAGTCGAAGTAGTGTAAACCACTGTCCACTTCAAGTGCTCTATTACAATTACGTAGTCCTTTTGTGACCATTTCTGAAAACTTAGCTAATCATTTTACACTTAAGTTGGAATAACAAAAATCGTAGTTAATAGCAGTGAGCAAAGGAGTAATAGGAATTCATATTCGTTAGGTACACAAGTAATAAGTATATCAATCGCTCCACCGGGCAGCCTTCGACACGATGAGATTATTGACGTCTCTCATTTGACCCAATTGATCACATGACAAAATTACCCTAAGTAACAGGTAATGACTTTTTTCTGGCAACACCAAATGTGGAAGCAAGAAAGGTACATAACTATAGGCCGACCGCTTAACTCGTATATCGCCTGCGCGGTGAGAAGGGAGCGCGGGGTGATGTTAACGGGTGGGTGAGCGGGGTGCGCGGGACAGCCCCCCGCTCACCCACCCGTTAACATCACCCCGCGCTCCCTTCTCACCGCGCAGGCGATATACGAGTTAAGCGGTCGGCCTATAGTAGTATTTGATCTAAGTATATAGCTAAGCTTATCGTTTTGACATTTCATAAAAAGAGACTGATTTGACTTGACAGTTAACATCCCTATTGGATAATTGACTAGTATCAAAATAAAATATTTTATATTACCCAATATGCAATAATATGTCGTGTTCAGAAAAAATATCTTCATTTATAACTTGACGTGTTTATTAATTTTTAAATATGAAAAGTAAATGATTTGGTCATAAATAAACGTGACGTCACATGCTAGCATTTCATACAAACTTGTAAGGAACGGGTTGTTCCTGACGTTTGTTAAAAAGATGCTGATTTGACTTCAGTCAAATACTCTAATATATAAGCGCCTATGTAGGTACAGTAACAGTTAAAGACAAAGAGTAAACTAATATTACGGAAAGTTAAAGTTGAGGGCTGCAGGCAGCAAGTAAAGGTGTACTTAACTGATGGTCTGCCGATAATGGGAGAATGCTTACATTTTAAACGATGTCCTACTTAACGCCGATGTAAAAACCGTTTATTGATAGTAAATTTGTTTGTGTACCCGGAGGCCTACGAATATATAAACGAAGTTTCGATAAAAAATGAGGAGATGATATACAGAGCCAGGAGCTCTATTTAATCCACTCGTTCCTAAAAATCGTCCATAGGTTCAACTTCTTGTAATTATCCAAAAATTATTAGCATAGTCCCCGTAAGCTTAAGAAATTTAAGTAAACGAATACCCATGAATTAAAGAAAGAGAGTAGGCCTACTGTTGTCTTTGTCAAAATGCTCTAGGATTTAGTAAAATTAAATAAAAAATAACATAATCTGAGCCCACAATTGTCTTTAATAGTCTTAAATCATAGTTACACGAAACATCAATCACTACACTTTGATATATATATATTTTTTTTCCTATATGCAATCTGTTTCGTAGCGAACATTTAGCATAGGGTAAGGAATATACTTTGGCTTGAAAGGCAAAAAGTCCAGTAACTTGCGCCCTTTATGTGTAGTTAGTCCCTACAGGTCTCTAGGAGACTTTCTTTTTAGTCTTTTAAATGTCCAATTATTATTCATCAAGTGAGTAGCCAGTTTGTTTGGATGTTTGTCCAATCTATTCCTGTAAGTTGTAATTGAGTGTTTGTTCTCCTCTTGGACAGTTCTAATTTCAAGGTCGTGGTGTAGTTGTTGGTTTGTTATAAACCATGGAGCGCCTGTGATCAACCTCAGCATTTTGGACTGGAACCTCTGGAGTATTTCCAGGTTTGAGTTGGAGGCTGTACCCCAGAGTTGTATTCCGTAAGTCCAGATTGGCCTCAAGATACACCCATACAACAGCAGTTTGTTTTCTAGCGACAACTGTGATTTTTTCCCGAGCATCCAATACATTTTTCTCAATTGGATCCCCAGTGCTTTACGTTTTGTGAAGATATGTTTTCTCCAGGTGAGACGACGATCTAAATAAAGTCCAAGATTTCTAGCTTCATTTGCTTGGGGTATTTGTACTCTGTTGAGCGTCACAGGAGGACACGTGTCTTGTCGGGTCGTGAATGTCACCTGTACTGACTTAGCCTCGTTTGCTTTTATCCGCCAGGTAGTTAACCATTCCGTGATGTTGTCTAAAGAGCGCTGCAGCATGTAACTTGCTTGTGCCGGTTCATCATGGGCAGTTAAGGCTGCTGTGTCATCAGCAAAGGTGCCAATCACAACACCATCTGTGGTGGGCAAGTCTGAAGTAAAAACCAGATATAGGATTGGACCAAGCACGCTTCCTTGTGGTACTCCTGCTTGAGCCCTGTGTAGTTTAGTTATTTCTTCCCCTTGTTTAACATAAAAAAGTTAGTTTGTTGGGAGTTGTTTTTTTATTTTGAACAATAAACCTTTGTGCCAAACTCTGTCAAAGGCCTGGGATACATCTAGAAATGCAGCGCAGCAATATTTCTTGTTTTCAAAAGCCTTATGGATCTCCTCTACCAATCTATGCACTTGTTCTATTGTGCCATGATTTTTTCTAAAACCAAATTGGTGGTCAGGTATGATTTTATTTTCTGCTATAACTAAGTTTAATCGCTTAAGAAATAGTATTTTCCATAACTTTTGACAATGTAGGTAGTACACTGATCGGTCTGTAGGAAGATGCATCTTTAGGGGCTTTACCAGGTTTAAGGATCATTTTAATTTGAGCTATTTTCCATTGAGGTGGAAAGATTCCTCTGATCAGTATACAGTTAAACAGGTACGTTAAAAAACCTATTGCTATTTTAGGTATTTCACGGATTATTTTTGCAGTAATCAAATCGTATCCTGGGGCTTTATTTTGTTTTAGATTTCTAATTGTTTCTATGACTTCACGTATCTTAATCCTTTTAATTGGCAGGTCGAGTTGATAAGGTTCACTAAGAAAATTAGTAATTTCTTCACTGTTGTTTGTTGTTTTCGATGTGTTCAGGGTAGAGTTTGGTACAAAGACGTCAGCTAGATGAAAGGCAAAGGTTTCACCTTTCTCTGCGTCACTTTTTGCCCAGGATCCGTCCTTTCTGCGTATCGGTGGATTGGTGGCAATGGGTCTTTTGAGTCTTTGTGTTGCTTTCCAAAGGGAATAGTCACTAGCCGCCGTAGCGTCCAGATTACGTAGATGGTCTTGTACATTTTCATTTCTTTCTGCAAGCATTACTTTTTTAAGTTTAGCTGTTAGATAGTTTAGCCGTGTTTTGTCTCTGTTGTATCTTGTAGTTTGCCATAATTTACGGGCCTGTCTTTTTTCAGCTACTAATTCACGGATAGGCTTCGAACAGTCTGGTTCCGTGTACTTCTTGGCAGCTGGAGTGCTATCCCATGCAGCATTTTGGACGCACTCATTAAAGTGTTCTACGGCTATCATAATGTCTTCTTCTGTTTTAAGAGGCAGGTTGCTATTAATATCAGACTCTATTATGGTGCGAAATAAATCCCAGTCGGTCCTACGATCGTGTAGCCTTGGTACGGGGTTAACTTTTCTGATTTTTTGAGAAACCTCTAATAGAACTAAACTGTGGTCCGATGAGAGGTCTTGGAGGGAAGAACATTTGAAACAATTTTTAGGAATCCCCTTTATGACACTAAAGTCTTTCAAGTCTGGGACTTTTTTCGGGTCAGTCGGCCAGTAGGTTGGTTCCCCGTTCGATATTGTTTCTAGGTGTAAATCGTTCACAGCGGCCTGTAATTGTCGCCCTTTGGGAGTTGTTAAACGAGAGCCCCATTGAGTGTTTTTGGAATTATAATCTCCACCTGCTATAAACCTTGTCCTAGGGTTTTGAAGAAATTAATGTAGTCTTCTTTTTTGATTACATGTTTTGGGGGCGAATAAAGTGCAGTGACAGTCAAGTGGCCACGCCAATCCTCAACAATTACACTTGTGGCTTGTATCTCAGGAGTTTTAAATGGTTCGGCCTCATGATGTTTGATAGTATTCTTGATGAGAATTGCGGATCCTCCGTGGGCTTTTCCATCAGGATGCATAGTTTGATAGAAGTTGTAATTGTAGATTCTGAGATAATTTTTATTTGTAAAATGTGTTTCAAATACTAGTAAGATATCAATTTTGTTTTTTTTTTTAAATGTCTCTACTTCAAGGACATGGTGTGAGAGCCCATTGGCATTCCAAAGGGCTATTTTTAATGAACAGAATTTGTCAGTTTGGTCATGATTTCCATTAGGAGATTTGTCATTACGGTTAATTGTTGCATTAGTTGTGTCATAGTATTCAAGATTATTTTCATATCATTGCTATTAGATTGGACTTCTGTTGATTCATTTGGGCTCGGCTTACTAGCAGGTGGGTGCAAGTGTTCATCGTGTATCAATGCTTGCTTGTATGATGGTTGGTTTCGCTGCCTAGTAGCGGTTTTTACGTGGTCTGGTTGATGTTCAAGGCGCGTTTTCTGTCGGTGTTTTGCTGGTTGAGTGGGATATTTGATTTTCTGAAGCTCTTTATATACTGCGCAGCCTTTATAGTTTGCTGGATGGTTACCTTCACAGTGTACACATTTTACTGAGTCCGATCTTTCTTTACGTTCGCACTTTGATGATGTATGATCTCCGGCACATTTTATACACCTGGGCTTCCTAAAACAGTATTTTCTTGTGTGTTGACAATTGCTACATTGTGGAATATCTCGTTTAGGTCTTGGTGGCTCAAAAACAACTCTGCAGTGCAAAAGACTTTTGATGTCATAGATATGTTTATTGTTATTATTGGATTCTATCTATATATGAAGTGTATCGGCAATGGTATTTTAGTGCTTCTTTGTTTGACGTTCCAAATATTAGCGACTTTATGTCCTTTCATTTCTAGTTCAGCTTTTATTTCTTCTGTATCAGTGGAGTAATGAAGATTTTTGAGTACGACTTTGAAACAGCGGTCTTGTTTGGGTTTGTAAGTATAAAACTCTGTATTTTTCCCTTGTAGGTTTTTAACTATTTTTGTATATAATTCTGTAGACTTGGGTTGTATTCTAACTTGATCATTACGGAGGACTTTTACTTCATAGTTATCTGCTGCTACCTCATCAAGCATTTTTATTATTGGTTGGATATTATTGACCCAATCTACATATAAGGGCGGGGCCTTAGCAGATTTTTCGGTGACTTCATCGATTTGTGCTTCTTGCGAATCATTATCTAGTTCGGAAAATCTATTCGAGATCGGTGTAGGTTGGCTCAGCCAGTAAGTGTCGAGTTTCGTTTGTTTTTGGGCCTTGTTTATTTCAGGGCTTTCGCGTAGCCTTTTCCTTTCAGGCACTTTTTTTCCATTGGTCTCTATTGGTCACTGTAGGTATTTTCATTTCCGTGTCAGCTGGTATAACGTGATCGAGATTGTTTAGCGACTGAGTTCGATATAAAATAATTCTTAATTTATTCATAGTTTAATTTTTAACATACACAACATTTTATCAATCTCTTGCCCCAGTATTTTTTTGGCAAATCTTTCTATGCTGTATACGACGTTATTCTTGGTATAGTTCAAACCTGAAAGTAGTTTGTTCAGAATCAGTAAAACACAATGGGGTAGTTTTTGGACTATGTTATATTTTTCAATTAATTAATTGCGGCGGTAGCCTAATGGCATCGGACTCGCAATCGCGGGTTCGAATCCTACCCATTATACTACCGACGTGAACCCACTCCTAACACAAGCCTTTGAGCTTAGCTGGAGGGATTAACAAGATTGCTAGTAATGTGGGACCAATCTTACATTGCTAGTTATCTTTAAAAAAAATATTAATCATTCTAACCGTCCAAATCCTGTTCACAAAAGTCATGTGCAATGTAATCATCACTTATTTTGCAACAATAACCATGGATTATGTACTACGAGACGCAATGAGCACGATAGCGCGAATATCGCAAGACAACTTGAATGGCTTATAATGTAACTCTGCAAGTTTTAAATATTTTCCTTTTCTGTTTTTTATATGATTTCTTGAAGTAAAAATCTTGTTGGGGTGTCTGAGCTTTATACTATACCAAAAATAATCTTGTATAGGTACCTTCTTTTTCTTCGAATGACTCTCAAATAATTGAGCGCGAATATCGCAAGACAACTTGAATGGCTTATATGTAACTCTGCAAGTTTTAAATATTTTCCTTTTCTGTTTTTTATATGATTTCTTGAAGTAAAAATCTTGTTGGGGTGTCTGAGCTTTATACTATACCAAAAATAATCTTGTATAGGTACCTGCTTTTTCTTCGAATGACTCTCAGAAATGTTTGTTTTCTTTCCGCTTTTTGTAATTTTTTTACTGGTTTGTGTTATATATGTTACGGAAATAAACGTTGTCAAGCCTGCTGTCCTTTCTAATAGGGTATTTGAATATAGTCAAATTAGTATCTTTTTAAGAAACGTCATTAATAATAGGCACCATACAAGTTTGTATGAAACACTAGCGTATAAAAAAATAATAAACAAGCTAAATTGGGTATTTGACTACTATTTTATTTCTTCCTTTTTTCATTCAAAACCAAATAAATCAAATAGGTATGAAGGTTAGACCACGCAGTCCACAATCACCGCGGAGTATACACATACAAGAACATTATGATGTTCGATATACGACACATTCATTACAGAGCCCACGTGCCACATCACGTAGTTTCTTAAAATTACTTAGGGGTCACACGAGTGTGAACCTCGAACTCTCGAACACAGAATAAGTCAAGTGTGAGTCACTTGCACGAGGAGGGGGCCGGGGATGTCAATTATTGATTCACGGTCGATCAAGTCTTAGGAATCACGAGCTGGAATACACGTGATATCTCACTACAACACCCCCCCTTTCGAGCCTCACGTGATTTATGGACGACCTCTTACTACCATGCATAACGGGATCTTTATTTAAAAACGGTTCTTACGGTTTGGCTCATTTTTTTAAATTAGATGTCGTTGTAACAATCTTGTTAGCCCCATCTCCACGAGCGAAAGAATTGCGGCGATATTATCGTCGTGCCACGTATTTTTCACACTCTCTTAGACGGTGATTTTATCGCGGCGATGCGACGACTAGTTAAGAGAGCGAAACGTCATCTGTACCTGGCACGCCTGTCTCTATTGACTGGCGGCGCGACCACAGTGCTCGTCGCGGTACATGGCGGTCTCGCAGCGAGTGCGCTGTACCTTTATATTAACGGAGGCTTAATGTCCAGGTAAATACCCATTTGGGTTTAAATCATTTGGTGCCAGCTCGTCGAACAATTTACATCCATAATAATTATTTTATTTATTGATTATTTTATATGACGCTATTATTTTGCTCTCGTCTGGCACCTAGCTGAACTCTTTCAAACAAAACTATTGTACAACACCTCGTCGCAGAAACGTGGTAATCGCCACGTTACGAATCGTTGCGGATACGCGCCGATTCCGTTTTGAGACGCGATGATCGCTGGCGGAATAATTGCTAGCTCGTGGAGACTACCTTACGATAGAACCGCGGACCCGTCGCGATTCTCTCGCTCGTTGAATAGAGACGGCCTAAGCTAAGCTCCAGCTTACCATAAGTGTCATGTAATTTAGTTTCGTAGATATCACAGGAGACACATTCAAGATCGGCTATGAGTGGGGTCTGATGGCTTCGACGTTGATTTTACCAGTCTCCATCTACGCAATTTTTGAGGTAAAGAGATCACATAAAAAGATAAATGATTGACTCTCTCACTTGGTTATTAGGTGTACGTAGGTCACTCGATAAGTTTTGGGATTCTCGTAATTTAAAAATGGAACGCATCTGTATTATGTATTTTTTAAAACCGGGCAAGTGCATGTCGGACAGCAAGAAAGCAATTGCATCAGCAGAAGAGTGAATGTTCATGGCACTTCGCCCTTTTGTTGAGAAACGCAGTTTTTCGGCAATAACTCAATGACGATATATCCGCTCATGTCCGAAATAATTTAGTTTAAAGTATTTATTAAGCGCTATCTTTGTATTTTTTTTTTTCATATTTTTCGATGACAAGGTTCAAAAGTTAAGGGGGCGGGGACACAATTTATGTAACTTTGTTAAAAACCTTAACATGTTTTTAAAAGACCTGTCGAATGATAAGCCACACGTTGATGTTTGCTGAAAAAAAAACAACTTCTGTTACATGTATGGAGTGCTCCCCATAAAAGTATTTACGAGTATTTTAGCTAAGTAGCGGCTACTACAAGACACCTTTTCGCCAAAATTCATCAATATTCATTGAGTAGTCTTCGAGTAAAATGCCTGTGACGCACGGACGGACAGACGGACAAGACGAAAC
Organism: Herminia tarsipennalis; assembly: GCA_945859575.2. Taxonomy (NCBI): domain Eukaryota; kingdom Metazoa; phylum Arthropoda; class Insecta; order Lepidoptera; family Erebidae; genus Herminia; species Herminia tarsipennalis. The sequence goes on along the minus strand of OX243836.2, from coordinate 10,544,661 downwards.
TATAGAGCTTCTGTTTTTTCCATTTTGCCTACGGAACCCTAAAAAGCTAATTTATTTAAAAATAGTACGCTATAGCCAATTTTACTACGACGGTTCCCGCTTTTTTGTAACAATGAAGTTTAACCGCGAACATTTGCGTACTTGCGTACTATGATACTATAGGATTTTAAATTAGGTAAAACTAAAAAAAATTAGCCTTCAACGATTACAATCAGCGTTAGGGAAGCCTTTCCCATGTCGAGCAACAGTTTTTATATGGTTCAGTGAATCTAAAAGGCGTAAAACAAACTTCGAGGATGATGACCATACAAGAGGCACTGCAGAACGGCAGTAACTGCAGAAAATGTGTGGACTACTGAAATTATGGTTCGAGAAGACCCACGAATGACTTATTCGGAAATCGAGAAGATTATTGGCGTTAGTTCGGGGAGCGTTAACATTATTTTGTATCAGCATCTTGGAATGAGGAAGCTTTGTATAGTACTGATTTAGCTCCATGTGATTTCTTTTTGTTCCCGTTAATAAAGGAACAAATAAAAGGGACATTGGAATGACCATAGACTTAGGATACGTTAGTATATCCTAAGTCTATCGCCTACGAAGTTGCAAACTTATCGAATCAAGACTGGCAAAATGTATTATAGTATTTCTGTTTTTGAATGTAAATTGTGGTAAACCCTAGTGCATGTATTATTATAAATTTAACGATAATGTTAAACCAATCTTGCATACCGAGACGGTGAAGCATGGTAAAAAATAATAACAATGTATGTAACAACTATATTTAAGACCTTGTATCGCAAGAATGACTGATTCGATTTGATTTGAAAAGTGTTTTAATAGTTGGTTTAAGCGAATGGAACTTTGCATAGAGAATGAAGGGGAGTATTTAAAAAAAAAACCGGACAAGTGCGAGTCGGACTAGCCTATACCGTACCATATCTACACTTCGAATAAACTTAAAAAGTACTTGACCGAGTTCAAAAATTATTTTACCGTTGGGAAGCTTCACTAACCCGGGTGACATACACTACTTGTAACGATTAAACTCAAAATCTACTGGATCGATTTCACCATTGGAGAAAACTGAGCTTAGGCTTAAAAATGGTATCTACTACTATTTTTTATCATTTAATTATAAATGTATAGTTTTCAGACTAATCCCTGAATATTACTAACTAAACCTAATATTTATTATTATTATTATTATTATTATTATTATAGTTTTAGGTCAACGGGAAGTACCCTATAAATTTTGATTCCCTAGCGAGTGTCGAAATATACTTATGTTTTTTGCGGCATGAACGGCCGTATTTTATTTACTTTAACTTGGAAGTTTGATTTTTTCACATCTTCAAGGGACCGTAGACCTGAGTATATGGTTTTAGTAATTTCAACTCGATACCTACACGCGTTCCCGAGATAAACTGTCTTGACAGACAGACTGATGGACGAACGGACAGGCAGACGGACAACAAAGTCTTATAGGGGTTCCGTTTTTCCGTTTTGAGGAACGCAACCTTAAAAATGTAAAAAAAATATAGTTTTTTCTTGTCTCAAAACTTATCGAGCTACGTACGCTTTTTCTTATCGCCCTATAATACCATGCACTATTATTTGCACTCTATCCCACGTACGGAACAGTATCGGACATAAATTCGTTGATAGCACCCCTTTTACATCCGAAGAAAGTGTTACGACGGGTTTTTGGGGTACACTTTCATTAACACCGTCCAACTGTGAGTGAGTCCTCGTGCGACGGGGAAGGTTTTTATCACTTACACGTGCCGTTTCGCGGCTTTACAGCGAGGCGCCCGGGCATAGACCCCGGATTACCCCCCCATCTCACTAGATCCAGCACTGGTACGGAAATCTTAACGTGTGTAGTATCGATTGGCCTGCTGACGTGTGTTGTGTAAGAAATTGTGGATTCAATTCCCCATGATACCCGGTTTAAGCCAATAGATTTTACCCAAGATTATTATCTTTCCGAATCTGTGTGCTCATGTCCTTGTTTTTATGTGACGAAAATCAGTAAAAAATACATTAGCATCTAGGTTACCTACTAAAAAAATGTTACCTTTTTGTAGACAGCAAAACGTGGTGAATTCACGGTTGAATTCATAGTGTTCGTATTCGGTGGTCTATTATACAGCAGCTCACCGTGCTACTACAGCGATCTACTCATGGAGAAGGTGAGTTAGTCTTCTTAGTACAGTGAAATTAGTCTCGAGAAATTTTTGCATATGTAGTGGTGTGTATGTTACTTAGATATTAGAGCGCGTTTCCACTATATCGTTCTGGCCCTTACAAAAATGTTTCAATATCCTAACATTACTATTTAATTTAATACTTATCCCTAGCAACACTCTGATTTTTGTTTTCAATAAAAACAAGTTTTTATTTTAAAGAAAAAGGTTTTGACTTTATTAAAAAAAATATGTCATTCAATTTCACGTCCTTGAGCAAACGACAAGGCGACTACCGTGAAACAATAAAATATCGTGTCGTTCTTTAGATGATAGTAGTTTAGCTATAGGTAAAAAGTTTTGACCATAATAATTACGAAACAAAACAAATAAATAAATCGTCACTTGATAGTGGAAAGTGGAAACACGCACAAAACCAGAATAAACCAGTTTACTCTGTCCGCAGGTGCCACGTGCAGTCTGACGTCAGTCGCTTGATACCGTTAGAACATAAAGCACGCATTTCATTAAAAAATTATAATTATTAGATACGTAGTAGTTTCATTGTGAAATTTTGTATTTGTTGATTGTTGTTATTGTTTGTTATTATTGTTAAAATATTTGTTGAAGTGTTTAATTTCAAGTGTGTAAGTGTTGTAACTTTATATTGATAATTCAAAATGGCTCCAGTGTTAAAACATGGTCGAGGCAAGCCTTTGACTTCTCAAACTAAGGAAGTTTTGTACTGTTTGTACAAATATTTCGAAAATGAGTGTAATAACAACCCGAGCAGTATTATGACCCCCACTCAATTAGTTGCTAAATCAACAGGAATTTCAATAGCATCCGTCAGAAAGGTAGTATCAGAAAGCAAATGTCGTCCTTCAGATCAGGAAGTAACATTTAAATCTCCTAAAAAGAAACCGAATCGTAAACCTACAATAGTAATCGATAACTTTGATCAGCAAGTTATCAGAAGAACAATTCATGACTTCCACATCACAAATAAAGAAGTTCCCACTTTAAAAACTTTGCACTCAAAATTGAAAGAAGATATCGATTATAAAGGTTGTGTCAGCACGTTACGAAAACACGTAATGTCATTAGGTTTTAATTGGAAGCAAACAGAAGATAACCGGAAACTTCTTATGGAAAAACACGAAATTAGATACTTGCGAATTAATTATTTGATGAAAATTGCTAAATATCGTGAACAACGCCGACCAATTGTTTACACCGACGAAACATATATACATACATCACATACCCTCTCGAAATCTTGGTCAGATGGAAGCACTTCAGGTTTGAAGCAACATATATCGAAAGGCAACCGCTTAATCATTGTTCATGCCGGTGGTATCGATGGCTTTATACCAAATGCATTGCTTATGTTTAAAGCCGACCAAAAAAGTGGAGATTACCACAACAATATGAACTATGACAACTATTCAAGGTGGATTCAAACTCAATTAATACCCAACTTACAACCAAATAGTGTTGTTGTTGTTGACAACGCACCATATCATAACTCAATACAAAATCCTGCACCGAATAGTAATTCTAGAAAACAGCAAATGATAGACTGGCTGACATTTCGAAACATTGAGCATTCATCCACGTTGCTTAAGCCTCAATTATATGAACTGATTCTGCAAAACAAGGCGAGATTTATAGAGTACAAGATAGACGAAATATTACGACAGCACGGTCATACTGTGCTGCGTTTACCACCATACCATCCGGAGTTTAATCCTATAGAAAATATATGGGGGATAGTGAAAACATATGTCGCAAAAAAGAATGTCGCAATGAATATGAAGGTTATAATGTCATTAGCTGAAGAAAAAATGAACGCCATAACTGTAGAGGAATGGAGAAAAGTTTGTTTGCATGCTATTGAGGAGGAAAGCAAATATCAGGGTAGAGACGCAGCTTTAGACACAATATCAGAACGAATCATAATTAATTTAAATAATTCATCTGATGAAAGCGAGGATGGGGATGATTGTGATATGCCTGGGGTTGATGAATTATTAGAATAAAACATTTATGGCCGGAGAACACCTAATTCATACACGTCTTCACTGAAGTGAAAACCGGCATTCAATGCTTGTAATGTTTGGAACTGGCTTGTCTGCCTCATACAGTTCCATAGATTACAATGCGGTGGATACACATTTTCACGACCGTATTAGTACGTAGTGCGTATGCGTAGACGTGCACGCATTTGGTGTGCTCCAGCCACAAACGTATATTACCTTTAAAACAATAAAAACTAAAAATAAAATGTTGTTTTTTTTATTTGCTGACCATACACTACTACAAACGCAAAAATTTCTTCAAGCTAATTTACCTGTACATAACGTAGGCACTGTCACGATGAACCAGTCACGTCTTGGAATATTCTAGCTATTATGGGGGTTAAAATTAAAACGGTACTTATTTATCCCCGTCAAGGGCGTCAAGACGTTTTCACATAAGCTAACCAACTACATTTTTTACTTGTGACCTCGTAACTTGCACATGACCACCTGTGACTCTCGCATGGAGAGAGGGAGAAAATACTGAAAGGAACAGATGTCTGCTTCACTTTGAGAACGAAGAGAAATTCACTGCTCATCAGTGAAGCATCGGCATCTGCCGCTACTGTGAACTATAATATTTACCACCTTGATACCACCTTACTGACTGGTGGTGGGCAAGTGGGCTACTACCCAATATTTATTTTTATATCTATACTAATATTATAAAGCTGAAGAGTTTGTTTGTTTGTTTGAACACGGTAATCTCAGGAACTACTGATCCGAATTGAATAATTCTTTCACTGTTGGATAGCCCATTTATCGAGGACGGCTATAGGCTATATAACATCACGTTACGACCAATAGGAGCGGAGGAGCAATGAAAATTGTTGTAAAAACGGGGATAATTGACGCATACGAAGTTGCACGGGTCAGCTAGTAAGAAATAATGAGACCAACAGTTCGTGCGCCTGATGGTAAGCGTCACACTAGCCTATCAGTATTTGCCCAGTAATTACACTTGCTACAGTGCATGTGTTAACTTCACTATTTCACAGAAGAATAAATAACTGACAGTATTGTGGTACCCACTGGTATGACTTAGATGAGGATTCGGGTTTAATGACTTTAGGGTTTACGAAAATGCGGCAGTATGTCGAGCTGATATCTAACCGCCAGTCGTGGAGAGGAACGGGAAAGATCCAAACTTTCTTTTTCTTGCCGTTCCTCTCCGTTTGTGTGTTTAAATTTTTATTATTTCGTGCAAAAACTGTCATTCACGCGGCTGTACTGCTGTGCAAAATATTTATTTTGTTCGAGGAATCCTTAGTTCTATGGTAATGAAATCATAGTAATTCTATAAAAAAATATAACGATCATTTTTTTTCGTCCAAGTAGGCCTTGGACCTTAATTAAACCCTGTGTTTATCTAAATTATAAAAATCTCTAAATATAAATCTCTAAATGATAACTTCCTCAATTTTCCAGCTACTCGACTGATTTTCATTCTTTTACACTCAAAGTTTAAAATTTTGACTTAACTAGGTGTAATTAAGTTAAAATTTAAAAACTTTGAGTGTAAAAGCATGACAATGTTATCAGCTTATAACACGAAATCAGCTTGACCGAATCCTTCTCTACCTCATTTGTAGCAAATATGTTAACGCTATAGTGACAGCACCCACGCACGATCTCGAGGGCTAGTCAATAAGATCAAATTAACATAAAGAGTGCTTAAAAATCGCTCCCATGGTTACTCCCTTAACCACACTATCTTCGGCAGGGTGAGGAGGTTCGAATGGCCCTGTACACATGCGGGTGGGAGCGGCACTACTCTCGGCGCGCGCGCACCTCGCTGCAGATACTGCTGCTGTACGCGCTAAGACCCGTCGCCATCAAATCTGTGTTCAAGACGCTGTGCTTGGACACACTCACTGATGTGAGTCTAAAACCGTCGTGTAATAATACCGAGAGTATAGTGTGTACACCACAGGCGAAGCGTTACGTTCTTTCTGTGGTAACCCGATACAAGAATATATCTTGCTGGAGATGGTTCTTTGTTCCCATAATAATAAGTAACCACAATCCAAAGGGAAACCGAATGTAATAAATAAATAAGTAATGGTGTTCTAAAAACCCTCCGCCACTGGTGTACACGTTAACGCAATCGAAACGTTTGCTGCGTTTGGCTCTCTGATTGGTTAAAAGCTTGGAGTGGGCCAATCGGAGCGCCAAACGTCTTAAACGTGTCGATCGCGTTCACGTAAAACAAACTCGCACGAAGATTTAGTACTTTCTATATCTATTCATACTTTGCTCGAACACCGCACATAGACATAGTTTACGGACAAGAATTTAAGACCCATCGGATCACTTTCTTCGCAAGACGTTCCAAGATGCCGTGTCCGTGAGAAATGTCCCTGAACGCGTCCGTCATGCGCGCATTCTACTGAAGGTTTTTGTACTCTTCGTATTTTGCGCTAATATCTCCTTGGAAATTAAACTCTTCGCTGAGCAGAAAGCGTAAGTAGTACCATGTAGCACATCATCGCGGTTCTTGTGTGTCTAGTTCGAGTTTGTTTTACGTTAACGCGATCGAAATGTTTATTGTGTTTGGCTCTCTGATTGGTTAAGAGCGTCGAGGCCCGCTCGACGCTCTTAACCAATCAGAGAGCCGTAAAACAAATTCGCACTAGACACACTGTTTTACGAATGCCTTGACTAAAACCGTATACTTACGTGTAAAAATATACTTACTCTTTTCCAGGTTTATCAGCAGTCTTATACGATTTTCAACCTAATGAATGCTATGTGGGAGTAACACAAATGAAGCCTTAATTAATAGGTCTCAAGCACAAATAATTAAGAGTGTTATATGACTACCTACATAATTAATTTAAAAAAAATAAACAATTAATTTATTAACAATAAATTTCACTACTTGTAATATCTCTATGTACACAATAAACACTATATTCACGCGAGTAGTGTTATAATATGGTCGTTAAAACACTACTCGCGTGAATATACCTAGTAATTTTAAATAAATAAACGATTGATATTTCACTTCATTTCACTTTTATGTACACAATAAAAACTATTTTAACACGTGTTTTTTTTTCCAAAACGTACCCTATTTTTTTTTAAAGATAACTAGCAATGTGGGTTTATGAAAAAGGAGGTAGGTGAAGGGTTATTTTTTTTATTTACATGACGAAGTTATTTGGTGTAATGTAAAGAAGCCAAGAGCAGGAGGTTATTCGTATAATAAAAATCACCCTGTACAGAGGATTGGAAATAAGGCACATACTCACAATGTTATAAGAGAATTTTATTGTTGTAATTACTGTATATCTATAGCATGAACTGGCAAGTAACAAAAAGAACAATATTTCACTAGAATTACGCTAGAGAACCATGTTCACACAGTTGTTGTGCCGAATGATACAACTATTAATTAAGTATAAGAAATTAAAAACAGTGATTTCAAAATTTGCATTCCATTCCGAATAATTCACCAACCAACACGAATTTTGTTCATATATGTACTTATCTAAAAAGCTATTTCCGAACACAATTTGACAGTGGAATTTTGACTACTTGAAACCAAGAATTTTGAATTTACTTTATATGTATAAAAATGTAGTACGATACACAGGGATAAAGTGGCAAAATTTAGAGATCACTGTCCCCTCACACAAGTAGATAATGCGCGCGCGCAACTAGACAACTATTTTAACAAGAACCCTGTCAATGTGGGATCAATCAATAGGTACTTGCGCGCCTTTTTACGCGACATTAAAAACATTGATAAAGACCTTATTAAAATAATCGATTTCAATATTGTAATACATGAAAAAATTTAAAAATTGCTTACGCTATAGTCTCATTTGGTGCCTGAATTGATATGTTCAAGAACTAAACGCGAAATAAATGCTAACTCTGTCTACCTATTTGAGTAACTAAACGAGGTATTTGTTTTGTGTCTATAGTTACATACAAAGACAATATAAGATTAAAATAGACCACCATTGTGTTTGGCCTCAAGACCTCTTCTTTTTTTTGTTTCATTTATGACAATCTCGCTTATTTAAAGACTAATTTCTTCAGGATCATGTCTTTATTGTAACAACACTAGGTATATCTGCATGTAGTTCTAGTATTTTTGCATGTTAAACGCGGAGCTGTAAAAATAATGACAGTTTAATCTGCCGCCATTTTTAAAACTCCCAAGACTTCGCCTTTGGCGTTCAAGCAACAATGGTGAAAAGCGGCGTGATTGATTTATTTGTATTACATCACATTTTTCTTTACTCCGCAATATTTGGCAGAGACGGTTTCCAGGTTTCTTAATGGCTGTCTATCTATCTTTTAATGTCTTTGGTTACATAGAACTAAATCCCGCGAAGTGCAAGTAAAAATATCTGCACGTGGTACAAGACGCGAGCTTCGCCTATGCTATGATAAGTATACGCTATTATTATCATTTAATACTTAGACGTTAACAGTAAACACTCGCCCCGCGCGTTCGACTGCTATGGAAGACTCGACGCTTACTAGAAGCACTTTCAATACATTACCAGTCGTTCGCCACTCACCAGTTTAAACAATCTCTACGCCATTAAATCGACTCCTTACTGTACTATTTATACAAAATGTACAATTTCTCAAAAGCGCCTTCAAAGATATCTGTCCTATAATTTCTGATTATGTGATATGATAAATGTAAGTCGTAACGTGACTGACAACAGTAATCTCGATGGCACTTGTTTGCGAGTAGTAATTACTTTATTATTGCTTTATTGTTAGTTATCTATGTTAAGTACATACTAGAAACTTAATATCTAAATGCTTTGTGTTATGTATTCTCTATAAATGTTGATGAAATTGTTTATGCAGGTATACGACGACGCTAGAAACATGACTATTTAAAAAAACTTAAGTCCACTCAGTTCTCTTTTCACTTATAAATACAGAATATTCGATTATTAAAGTACGTTATGAGATTACTGTGATCAAGTCACATAAAGTTAGCTTGCTATTGTCCTCTGCGGTATGTGCATTACATATATGATCACTTGACTTGGACTATTGGCTCATAGTGAAATCGTCGTGATCAATAAGCTGTATTAAAGTGGTTTGGCACTCAATCTCTGTCGGCTATAGTTATTAGGAAGATCTATGTAGGTAGGTAGGTAGGATATTTGTACTATTGTAAACGTATGCAATCATAAATTGGACAATAGCAAGCCGTATACTCATGTAGGTATATTATTTTAATGACTATCCAATATATGATATAAAAATTGTTTTAATTTATTTATTTATTTATTTATTTATTTATTTATTTATTAACATTGATTGCTCACTGAACTTACAGTTGCCCAATACGTGCAGTGAGTTATTGGCCATTAAATTATAATTGAATAATTCACCAAATCAATAAGTACTTAATAATCAACATTATGCAAAATTTAAAAATAATTAAACAATTAAAAATAATAATCAAATCAATCACATAATCAAATCAATCACATAATTAGTTACATACATTATAATAAAAAAAAATAGGTAATCATTATAAAATCAAATTAAATTAAAATAACATTAAACATATAGATAATAATCAAAAAGAAATAAAAAATAATAGTAATAGTAAAAAATCAACAATCAGAAAAAGTCATATAATGTTTGCATAATTTTACAAACGTCGGCAAGTTGGTGTAGAATATATCCAAGTCCGGATACTGAGCAATCAGGGAGTTGAGCAGTGCAACTGCCCGATTAGTAGGCGCAAATTGCGCGGTGCACGTTCGAACCTGCGGTGTGGCTAACAAGCGGTGTGAGCGCAGACGCGTATACTGGTTCGGTGCCGAAAGGGAGCACCGCGACAGTGCACTTGCATTATCAATCTTGTTATTAAATAACATGTAATAATGCAAGAACAGAGCACATTTACGCCGTAAAGTAAGCGTGTCTAAACCCACCATCCCAGATACATAAAGAGACGGGTACAAGTAAGGGTAGTAGCCGAATAGTTTCTTATATAGGAATCTGGCAAATTTACGTTGGACACGTTCAATCATTATGCCATACTTAGCCTCGTGAGGATCCCAAATTAAAGCATTATACTCCAAAATAGCACGAACGAAGGAAAAGTATAGCAGAACAACAGTGGCCCTGCTCCGAAAATGAATTGACTGCCTCATCACAAAACCTAGAGACTTAAAGCTTTTATTACAGATAGTCATGATGTGCGTATTAAAAGTTAGAGATGGATCTAAGGTCAAACCTAAGTAGCGTATTTGAGTGACTCGCTCCATCGGTTCACCAGCAATATTGTAACCGAAGGTGTACGGCGCGCGAGATCGAGTAAATGTAATCGTTTTACATTTCGACGCATTAAACTCTAATCGGTTGCGTACACTCCAGTCCACAACACTACTGATGTCCCTTTGGAGCGCTTCACAGTCATCTGGACAACCTATACCTAAAAATAGCTTCAGGTCGTCCGCAAACATGAGGCACTGAGCTGAACTAACGACATCCGGCAAGTCGTTTATCATAATCAAAAACATTGTTGGGCCCAAAACACTGCCTTGATTTACACCTGAGCGAGTGTCATAAGGGTCAGAGCGGTAGTTTCCTAATTGAACATATTGTGTGCGATTTGCAAAATAACTTGCGAATAACTGTATGAGGTTTGGCGTGAACCCGACCGCGGCAAATTTTTGCAAAAGCACATCATTATGGACGCGGTCGAACGCTTTTTTAAAATCAAAGTATGCCGCGTCAACTTGCCTTCTTTGGTCCATTTCCGCAGCACAATAGTCCACAAAGTTAATTAAGTTGGTGGATGTCGACTTACCAACTCTAAACCCATGCTGACACTCGCTCAGTTGTTGTTTGTACTGCCTAGTGATATTAATGTTTAAAATATATTCAAATACCCTGCCGAACGCTGAGAGCACAGCGATAGGCCTATAGTTAACGACTTGAGACCTGGAACCACTCTTAGGTATAGGCGTAACACGCGATACCTTCCATAACGCGGGATAAGTAGAAGTCCTAAGCGCTAAATTTAAAATATGCGTAAGAGGTTCCACCAGCACTCCGATGGTATCCTTAATAATATAGGCGGGTATACCATCAGGCCCCACAGCTGAATGAGCCTTCAAACGCTTCACGGCTTGTAGAATGTCAGATTCAGAAATGGTATTTATGTCAATGCGAGATGAACACAAATTACTACCGAGTGCACTTTCTTTGACATCTGTCGCTAATATTGGCTGATCTGATAAAAATACTGACTTAAAGTAAGCGGCGAAAGCATTCACGGCTTCCGACCCTGACACCACATTGCCGTCATACTCATATTCAGACCGTCGTGTAGAACGTTGACTCCTAACAAAGCTTAATGTAATTATGTGGATCTGATTTTTACTCCTATGTAACACTCACATTTAGGTTAGGTACAAACAAGTTACTAGGTAAATACGCTTATTCTCTTAAACTCCGAAACATGAAATTTACGTATGAAAGTAGAATGTCAGTACTTATTGACTTTCCGAGGCCTCGACTTTCACTTGAAAGGATCGCACAAGATCATGATATGCAAACAATTATTGTTACAAATCGATATGATGAATTTATCTTTACGACAGCAGAAGTCGAATTTGAACGACCTATATAATATAGCAACACACTTTCTTAGAATTGTAGTAGGCCATTTAATTTAGTAAAATATTTACAATAAAAATACGAAACTGTTTACAGTTTCTTTACGACATTACTCGAAGATTAGGCGAGAAAATCTCTAACGGCTACAATGGAAAGTCGTCAAAAAGACGAGCGTCGCACGTCGCCAACGAGGCGACTGTCCTGCTCCCGGCAGTGGACACTCACACCACGCGCCCAGACAGCTCCCCGTGGGGCACGTGCGACGCCCTCTCGACGACACGACGATTTTTACATTACACAGGCACACATAAATCCAGCAAATAAACTCCCTACAAACAAATATTTTCTTATTTACATCAACCCCTATGCAACTCTATTCAATAAGTTTGCGATTAATTTGAATGACAAATATCAAGAAATAAATCGAATTAGGTTCTCAACATAGGTAAATTTTTCTAAAACAGTTTCAAACGATATCAATATTTTACATTAATTATCTTTCAATACCTATAACATTAGCTATAATTTATAAGATCTCCAAGTTTGTTATAATCCTCGATTTAAATTTAACAAGATATTCGTTACCTACCTATTTACCGTATGCGTCTGCACCAGTTACAATATGAAAAGTGACAACTTAACAAAGAGGAGAAAATATTTCAATTATCATCGTATCCTAACTCGACTATAATCCTGTTACAAAACAAGATCAAAAGTTCATTTGGTCGGACCAAAACTTCAGTCGGTAAAATTGATCAAAACTTTAACCATGCGCAGTGGCAGGCTCCTCACTCGCGCGCACCTCGATCCGCGCCTCGCATCGCACATTACAAACAAACTGCTTCACACTCACACTTGCTCGAACACACGAACGCCATACTCGGCAGAAGCTTTCTTTGAGCTTGTCGTGAAAGTCTACAAGATAACAGTTAAAAAATCGACCTGGTTGCTGAAACTGACTGGGGACAGAAAGCTTCACACGTACGACGGCGTTCCGGGACCGTGATGGCCCCGTTATAGATGGAAGATGTAGATTTTACAGCGCGTGTTGCAGTCACGTGCTGAGCACAAGCCGCAGTAGCAACGGCGCCACCACCGACATCAGCGCGGGGAACGTGCGCTCACCGCGTCCGCATGACAGTATCTCAATTTCCTGGGGAAAACATGTTTACATATCAATTTGCTTAGAGGGAAGCAAAAGGTCCAAGATTTTAGAAAAGTAGGTCAATCTCTGTTACCTCAGGATGGTAAGAGCCGCAGTGCGTGGGGCGGCGGCGGTGGTGGCGCGGCGCGCGCCGGCACGAGGCGCGTGCACCCGCCTCCCGCGCGCGCACGTCCAGCCGCTTGGCGCCGCAGGGACACAGTGTATCCACCACCAGCAATATTAGATTACTGTGTGGAATCTTCTGCACGCTGAATGGTCTGTAGATAGATCGACGATTTATAATGGATACTCAATAAACAGCTGCATTAATGATGGAAGTTGCCATCGAGGTAGGCTTAGGAATTACTGGCGAAGCGATCTGAATGTGAGTTATTGGAGGGGAAAGCTCTAGATAGCTAGGTTTGGAAGCACAAGGAGATAACGTTTGTGTAGGTACAGTATTCAATAGATTTATTTTAGAATTTATGTAGATTGGAATCTGTCCCTGGAGATGATTATATTACTTAACAACACAATGGATAATTTTGTACTTATCAATAAAATGTTATGGTAAATATGAAGTTGCCGTTTAACATACTGGCCATTTTGAATTTTAAAATAAAAAATAATAATTTAACCTGCATTGTGTCAGATTTCAGAGTATAGCCGTGATTGTTCATTTTTCAATTGATTTTAAATTCAGCTTCTAAACTGAAGATAGAAACGGAAAAAACGGAGTAATTTTTGAATTTGCATTCCGACGTGGAATGCTGTATTTGGAGAGAATACGGCTAATGAAAGCACAGTGCGTTTTTGCTTTAACCGCTTTCGACTTTAAGAATGAACTACACGGAAGACCAACAACTAAAACTAACTAACTAATTGTTTGGTGGCCACTTCATGGTGTAATTCACCATAAAGCAATAACAGCAGCTGTTTACCATGTAGAACTCCATACAATGATGGCGATACTCGCAGCAAAACAGCCCCGACTCATCAATCGATCTACAACATTATCGCTCCAAGGTAACGCACAGTTCGTGAAACAGTTTAAACACTACAAGATCTGCAGTATAAAAACATCCGTCTTCCACCTTACTCGCTGGACCTGGCCCCAACCGAATACTATTATTTCCACAATTTACCGTAATATTTTACCAAGAAGCAGTACAAAATGCCTGCAAACAGTTTGTGGAGTCCAGATCCTTAGAGTTCTAGCGCAAGGGTCCAAAAAATGTTTAAAATTTTCAGTGTGAAACGGCAATTTCATTATTTAACCCCTAATATTATTACATAGGTACTCACCTTTCGCAGCCAGAATTGTGGCAATTAGTCAGCTTGCCTTTGAGAGGTTGTGCAGTATTTAGTCGAGAGGACTGCAAGGTGAAGAGTTCTGCGCTGGTGTCGCAGGGACGCACGGCGGCGGAGCGCGCGGCCTCACGCGGCGGAGCTGGTGGAGCACCGCCGCCTGGTGAAGGCGAAGGCCCAGCGTGCGGGCGCCCACCTTCCCTGGCGCTTTCCCCTAGCCCGTCAATGATAATTTCGTAAGTGCCACGGTCTCGATCCAAGTCATCGTCATTCTCCGTATCTTCGCCCTCATAGTCTTCGTAATCTGTACTCAGAAATACAAACGAATTTATATTAGGTTGGTTATAATTTAAAACCGGGTACTATGCATATGCGGGGTCATGGACAACCTCCACTCCTTAGGCACTTATCCCACCAACGGCGAGAAAATACGCAACTAAAACAATTTTCTCGCTCAAGAAACGTAAAATAAAATAGATGTGGGATCTACACTTATTTTAAAATAAGTGTAGAAAATAAATTACAATTTATTTTACTATTTACATAACTACCTAGTCTAGCCATAAATATTGTTACGAAGAAAAAACATTTTTTTTTATTGCAAATAATATTTATTACTTTTACAGTGTGTTAGTTTAATACATAAATAAAAAACAATTCAAAATATAAAAAGCTTATTCGAAGTGGTCTCCATTGGCTGCAACACAGTCCTTTAAACGTTGAGGCCAGTTATCAATAGAAGCACGCACTCTTTCCATGGGAAAATTCTTCACTGCCAATCGTATGGATTGTTTTAGGGACTCCAAATTATCATGGCGTTTAGAGCAAGCCATACTCTCTAAAACTGACCATAAATCATAATCCAGCGGATTAAGATCGGGACTAGACGACGGCCAGTCTTCAGCTCTGATGAAGTCCGAAACGTTCACTTCCAACCAAGACTGCGTGGACCGAGCTTTATGACCCGGCGCTGAGTCTTGTTGGAAGGACCATACTTGGTTATTGAACATGGTGTTGTTAAGGGGTTTAACTACCTTCTCAAGAATGGTATCTTGATA
Organism: Herminia tarsipennalis; assembly: GCA_945859575.2. Classification (NCBI taxonomy): domain Eukaryota; kingdom Metazoa; phylum Arthropoda; class Insecta; order Lepidoptera; family Erebidae; genus Herminia; species Herminia tarsipennalis. The sequence goes on along the minus strand of OX243836.2, from coordinate 10,529,261 downwards.
CACTTGTGCCGATGTTTTGATACCTTTTTCACAAAAATATGGCTCAGTCACTCCTTCATAGCTAACACCCCACCAAACCATCACTGAAGTCGGATAATGCCCACGTTGCACTCTGTCGACTAATTGGGAAGCTTCCTTAGAGCTTTGAGCATAAATACGGTCATTTTGTTTGTTAAAATGTTGCTCAACTGTAAAGATTTTCTCATCCGTAAACAAAATTTTTCTGTGACCTCCCTTTGCGTACCGCTTCAGTAGTTGCTTCGATTTTACCACCCTATTCTTTTTTAAATTATCAGTTAAAAAATGACCAGTGCGTCTCTTATAGGCTGCAAGTCCTAAGTCATCTTTTAAAATGCGTGACATGGTTCTGGGTGCTATCTTCGTCTCCCGAGATAAAATCTTTTGCTTTCGGACAGGATTTCTACGAATTCTTTCCCTTACTGCTTTGACCACAATTTTCGTACGAACACTACGTGGACGGCCAGATCTTTTTCTGTCACAAACAGAGAAGGTCTCATTGTACCTATTAATAGCCCGGTACACAAACATTTGACTAATACCAAGCGTATGGAGAGTTTTAAAAATTACATTCGGCTCCATACCAACTTTGTGTAATGCAATCTCAGCGATTCGGTTTTCTTTATCACCCCACTCCATTTTAATATAGCAAAATATTGTACAATGTATTGGCGCCAAAATTAGAAAATACAATGAACAATCGTATAAAAATGACAGATTCCAAATTCAAATGTAATATCTTTCTTATTTTTAATTGTAACAGTATTTATGGCCAGACTAGGTATACAAGTTTAGTTACAATTATGTGAGGATCTTTTGGTGACTATCTTTTGAAGATGGAGCGTTGAAGGAAAATTGTAAAGATATGCGTTCGTTATTAAATTATTAGCTGTCCCGCGCAACTTTGTCTGCGTAAATTTTCCCCATTTTTGCAACATTTCATTGCTGCTTCGCTTCCATTGGTCGTAGCATGATGTTATGTATAGCCTTTCTCGATAAATTGGCTATCCAACAGTAAAATAATTTTTCTATTCGGACTAGCAGTTCTTGAGATTACCGTGTTCAAACAAACAAACTTTTCAGCTTTATAATATTTGTATAGATTTAAAAAAATATAACACATGTGATTATTGTAATATATCAGGTCACATGTCTGTTAATTGTTTTATTAGGAAGAAGACTGAGAACCATCATATACAATCAAAGAACAGAAAATTGAGTTTTTTAAGTTAATTGACTGGCCGGTTGGTCTAGTGGTTAGTGAACTTGACTGCTAAGCCGGAGGTCGTGGGTTCGATCCCCACCCAGGATAAAACTTTGTGTGATGAGCACGATGGTTTATTCTGTGTCTGGTTGTTATTTATCTGTAATATGTATGTATTTAGAAATATTTAAGTATGTTTATCACTTGTCTGGTTTCCATGGTACAAGCTCTGCTTAGTTTGGGATCAGATAGCGTTGTGTGAGTTGTCCCAAGATTATTATAAAAAAATCTAGATGTTATTATAAAAAAAATGAACTTACAACCGGGTCCTTATTCACTATCTTTATTTCGTTGTCGTGACAAGCTCGTGTGAACTGGCGCATGCGAGGTGTGCTCAAAGATTTCCACCGCGCATGCGCGTTGATGCATTTCAAAGCGCAGCACTCTACCACGCATGCGCGGTGGACATGTCACAGTCACGACAACGGAATAAAGATAGTGAAGAAGGACCTTGAATTATAATTTATCTATACATCTGTACATATTATAATAAAACTGTAAATTTCACGTGTCTGTACATGGCCGAACTTAGTGTAAAAAAAATTTTAGGAAATGTTCGAAAAGAGTATTTAAACACTTTGCTGCATTTTTAGAAATGTCTGTCTGTCTGTCTGTCTGTCTGTCTGTTTGTTTGAACACGCATCACGCAAAAACTACCAGACAGATTCGGTTGAAATTTTGCATGTGCTATCTAATAGACGCGGATTAACATTTAGGCTACAAATTATCACGCTTTTTCCCATAGGAGCTAAGCAGTAAGGGATAATGTCTGTAGCTATTTTTCGTTATAAAACAGTAACTACTTGACGGATCTTTATGAAAATTTGCAGTTTTATAGTAAATACTATAGGACATTATTTACATTATGAATCGTTACGCTAACGTCTATGGGGAACAAGCAGCAACGTATTTTTTGTCGCACCATAATGGATTATCCCAAAATTTTCCACAAATAGACATTATCTATAATTGTAACCTATGGAATACATAACTTCACGCTAAAACTATAAGGAGCTAAACACAAAATTTTTAAGTTTCATAAGAACAGTTATTTTGACGTGCGGAGTAGCGAACAGTATAGCCTCGAAGCTATGCTAACGGTCTTTAACGACGAAGTCCCAAACTCGAATCTCGTATGGATATGTTCTTTTTGTAGTTTTTTAAATTATCTTTTTCCTTTTTTAATATTTTTCTCAATGTTATAGTTATTTTTTCGACCGTAGGTAACTTATTCACTGTGGTTATTATTTTTTTATATTAAAAATCAAGTGAAAAATGCACCTAGGTAAGATATTTATAGGTATTGCAAGCACTGCTGAGTAATGAATTAATCGTAGTAGAAATTTAAAACCATATTAGATTACAATTAAAAAGTATTCGACATTTTCCAGAATTGATGTGCTCATTGCTAAAAAAAAACATTACATACGTAAAAAAAACATGTAGCGCCATCTATGTAATCAAATTGTTCACCGTGTTATAATTCCTTAATTGTGAAAACATTTATTAGGGCTGCTTGCGATCACGTATTCGTTTCTTGCTGAGTGGCAACATTGTCCTATTTATTTAATTAAGGTTTTATTGTACTAAAACCATCTTGCGTATATTAATAAAAAAACTTTAATTATTAGAAGAAACTTCACTGGTTTTGAAAGTAGATGGCGTTGTATTCAATAATGTTCTATACTTAGTAAAAGAAGTTTTAAAATAGTATTTAAAAGAAACACATTGCTATCATTTTTAGAAATGTTTGTCTGTCTGTCCATTTGTTTGACCACGCATCACACAGGTTCATCGAGGATCATGTTCTGGGGTTATAGTTGGAGATCAAGATTTAAAAAATCATTAAAAACATCGCTAATGTTTGACCTATTTCAACGCTATCCATACATTAGAATGTACCTGTATAGATATCTAACGCTGCCATATTCGCGTTTACTAAAGTGTTACAGCAGTTTTATAAGCATTTCAATTGTATATCTTTGCCGACAAAGGAAAAACTTGAAAAAACATTTTATAAATATTGCGTTTTAGACCCCATTTTTGGCCAAAATGGCAAAACGGAACCCTTATGTCCGTCCGTCCGCAGCTTAGCTCAGAGACTATTAGTGCTAGAAGGCTGCAACTTTGCATGAATACACATATTACTTACGCCGATAAAGTGAAGGAACAAAATCGTTTTTTTTATGGGTACGTAGGATATGTAAAGTGGGAATGTGATTTTTTTTCTCACCTACCCCATCGTGTGGGGTATCATTAGATAGGTCTTTTAAAAAGCGTGTACAAATTCTATTGAAAATTACTAGGTATTAAGTAGGTATAACGTTGAAAGAATGTTTCATTCTTTCAACAAAAACAACAGAAACCCACTTCTTAAGCCGCACACCAAACTAACTATCTAAAAGAAGAGAATAGAAAGATTTATATTTAGTACACAGAAGACACTTAAATATTATTATAATTTAACAGGAAAAGTCATGAAGAAGATAAAAAAAAACCAGTAAAATAATAAAAATAACAATAGACAAAAAGAAAACAGACACAAATTATTAACAGAAAAACACAGTAAACGAATACCTAAAGAGTCTGTATTTGGTATTTATTTATTTTCACAAAGCTTTGGGTGTTGAAGCTATCAATAAATGAGTTTAAGACGATTCTTCGCTGCTGAATATCGCGGTAAATCCGACAGGACTGATTCCAACAAATTATTTCGTAACATAAACTTCCGACTTTCACGCGAACGAAGTCGCGGGCACAGCTAGTCACCAATAAAATTACTTACATAATCGTTACTTTACTAAATGACTAAATGAGGTGTTTTTATTACTAAAATCGCGCAGATGCAGTTTGATCATACGAGTACATACTGATAGTAAAATATTTTACTTTTCTTCTATTTCAATTACGAGCTTCTTTTTTAACTCTCCTCGCTTCTTTTTAAAAAAGGACAGAAATAGTTGAGGTCTAGTAACATATTCCAGATATGTGGTTCGATTCCGGCCCCGGTTTGGTTACATTCCTGGGTTCGATTCCTGGGGCTGGACTTCAAATTTTTCTATCTTTCAAAAAATGCAGATATTGTATCCTTTTTGACTTTCTGAGAATGTAATCTATGTATGTTCTCGAGACTTTGGATATATACTTCATATCTCTGGTGGATACATTTGTGATGCCCAAGTGGCAGCGAATATAAATTTTAATGGAGTAGACATAAGATAATGAGAAATAATAATGCTCTACTATTTCGCACAGACCTGTCAAAAGGGACTTCATAATTGAAGTAGGCATATTTGCGAATTACCCTTTTTTCTGAAGGAAGATGCAAATATTACATAATTACGAATCATTTGTAATTTAAATGTGTAAAATAGGGCTATTGTAACGTTTTAACTTGCCATTGTTTTTTAAGAATAATTTTGAACGAAACGTAATCTAAAACGGAACGTATTTCCATAGGCGTATCCGGACGCCTGTGTTTTAATTTTTTAATGTTTAATAAAAAATTAAAACACAGTCTGAAGTCTATTCTACATCGAAGTCTTTAAAATCAAGAAAAATATATATTGGACATTCCCTATTGCAAATTTTTAATAAGATTAGCTTACCGACTTCTTCCTCGGCGTAGGGTCTCGCTCGTGCAACCACTGGCTCCCACAAGGGGAACCACATCGCAAGTAAACTGGTCAGGTAACCTCCGAGCCAAGACAGAGGTTTCAAAGGCTGAAAATGAAACAATACTAAATTAACAGATGCTTTTCCTACTTTTGGTTGGCTTAATTGGTAACACGTTTTGTAGAAAGCACAAATTTATAGAAGCAGTATGCTATATGTATTTACCGTAAGTTTATTTCCATCTCCGCTGAAGGGATTTCTTGAATCTGGGCATCTCCCTTGATGGTCATGCACAACCACTTTCTTGTATATCCTGTCCTGGACGAGGGAGTCCATGATAGTGCCATCAACTTGACCAAAGAACCGACCAGTCTGGGAGACATCCTCGGAGAGAATTATAAAACCGTTGTCATCCAAAATGTAACAGTCTAACTCGTCGCCAGCGCATGTTTTCTTGCACACTGTGCCAGCTGTACACTGTGAAGGACATTTGTAGGGTTTAATAATCTATTTTAATAGATCGGAAATGATAGCGGGAAATATGAAGGTAATTTGAAAACCAGGATAGTGAATTATGTATTTGTCGCCAGAGTTTCTTAGAAAAAACTTCAGAAGCTACCAGGCAACACATTAGACTATAATTTTACTTTGGGTTTGCCGCAGTCAAGTAATAAATGGAAATAATGCGGATCAGTTTCAAAGTAGTTCTGTAAGTACTGCTTTAACTTTCGGAATTGGCTATCAATAAATTCCTTACCGCGGAAGTGACGTTCAAGAAGTGTCTGGTTAATGATTCCAATTGAAAATGTAATCCGACCACGGCGGCAGGTGCCCTGTGTCCTCTGGATTCCACGAACACAGCATGAGTAGCTAACACCAAGGGAGGTCGGCCGCTCAAATCCTCAGCTTCGGACCCATCTCGGAACGGTACAGAGAACACGAAGCTCTCCGGCTCAATCGCGTGGTGTTCTACCGCTCGACGGTACCATTCCGAATCGAAGGCCCGAGCATATTTTTCACTAAAGTGACTGTAAAATGATAGAATGTTGTGGTAATTGTGGCCTATTCTTAATTATCGAAATCGTTCGTTACAATCGTTTTTAAGACTTATTAAAAATTACTTTATTGCCCTCTGGGTATCTGAAGACAGGTAAAGATTATATTTTGTTAAGTATTTTATTTAGTAGATTGTAAGTACTAATAAACTTAATTCTCATCCAGTAAGTATATACCTATAAAATAGTGTTGTAGGAATTGGAGAAACGAGCGAAGTAGTCATAGCATAATTATTGAAATTGCATGACTCTGTAAAAAGACGTGCGTGATCTTATGGTCCCTTTAAGCATGCAGTACTTACGGTTCAGAAGAGTCAGCACTTCTAGAAGTGTTGATATTTTCAGTCCACTTCAGTAGACCGCTCCTTGTTGCGATGAAGGACATCGTCACCACGAACTTGTGGAACCGGCCTTGCCTGGAAAGACCAATATCGTTAATGATTTCATACTCATTTATTTTTTATGGGTTTCGGAAACACGGCAGCGTGCCCAAGTAGAAAACAACGGTGATGTGGATCAACACAATTTTAAATTACAACAAATGCTGATTCTAGTGTGGGGAGCAGTGACCTGAGTCTGCTTCAGTTCTATAAACAGCACAATTTATTATTGCTATTGATGATATTGATGAGATTTTCTCACGAGTAACATTCACAAGCGATTTTTTAAATAAGTATTTTTATCAGAACCAGAACGGAATGCATCATCCAGATCACGTGCTACCATCCAGAACCCAAAACCATTATACATATTAATTAGTGGCACATTCAAGGCTTAAGTACTTGCGAAGAGGATATTTATAGTCTTTGGGTATTCGTATATTCGACAGCGCAACCTCGGTTCGACGCTTACGAGATTTCAGCAATTGGAGAATAAAAATCATTGAAATAAACAATAAGTCCAAATGTTAATTGATTTACAATATAAAACTAATCGGCTTGTTGCTAGCCATTTAGCCGATAATGTATGTGCCCAAGACTTAGCCTGAATAAAAAATATTGATCTGACCTAACCAGGTAAATAAAATTCCTTATATTAAGACGGGATTAAAAAATCTTGTTTCAACTACTGCTAATGGTACTTCGTCAGCGTTTTATTTTTCCGGTTAGGTCAATAAGGCGTAAACTTAATTGCTATTATTGTTATCCAAGCTGGCTAAAAACACAGTATAAAATTTATTAGAACACTTTACCTGGTCCATGGGTGCTAAATATGAATACAAAATAACGAAAGACAAAAGAGGTGGGGAGTATTATTTTTATTTGTGTAAGTATGTCCAAAAACTGATTCCCAAATAGGTAGGGATTTTTTTTTTCGTTTTTTCAAAGATAACTAGCAACTCTTCCAGCTAAGCTCAATGGCTTGTGTTAGAAGTAGGTTCACGTCGGTAGTATAATTGGTAGAATTCGAACCCGCGACCTCACGATTGCGAGTCCATTGCTTTAGCCATTAGGCTACCGCTGGTTCAGTCTTTTTCAATTTAATCCGTAAGTAATCGTTACATCAGGATAAAATGTAGGTTCTAACGTATAATATTCCCCACAACTTTGAATAACATATTTCAATTTGACGTCAAATGTTATTATCATCGACACATATTTTCATTTGATACCATTTATAAGTAATTATAATCTTATACATATACATGACACACTCATTGAAAATTATCATACAGCATATACATCTGTGCCTCCTGTGATAAGTGGTACAGTAAAAAATCGACACTTTACAGTTGATTAAATAAGATTTAAAGAAATTTAGTTCGCAATCTATGTGGGCTAGGTTTGATTTGTAAAGGAAAACATTAACTTTCACAGCACATTTCAATTTTAGTGGTTAATATTATAGTTTTAAAGTAGTCCTTGAAAAACCTGTGATTTATACTCTATTTAATTTCTAATAAATGCGAAAATTACGTGATAAATAATGGTACAAGTAATGATACAAGTACAGTTATATTATGTTGCACTTGAAAGTCGTCTTCGTATAAATTGATATACATGAAAATAAAGTTAACTAATAACTCAATTGTAGCCTACCGAAATGTTGCTCAAACAAAAGGTATACCTCCCCCATAATAAATATGTAGTTTCATAATTTTGCGTAATTGATATAATCAGAAGAAATATGCCGAATTGTACCCTAATCAATATTGAGAAATCTGTTCATAGTAATATAACTCATATTGAAAAATAGAATGTGAAAATTAATAAAATCGCGCTTGTGTGCAGCAATTATTTAAACTATATTAGATAAAAGAACGCGAAATAGACCGAAAAAGTCAATATTTTTCAGCATTTTTAAAAAATCACGAAATGTGTACAACTCGACCAACGACTTAATCACTCATCACAGGAGGCGCAGACATATTTATTGCTTTGCTCTTGATATCTAAGTTTTTAGTTGGTATACCAAAGAGACATTGGTTTCTAGTCAAATGATTGATAGAGTACCTACACCATAGCTTTATCCAGAATTCGTACTTGAGTAATTAATTGACTAGACGCGGAAATTTGCTTGAATATATTTATTGATTGAAATTTTGCACCCCTGTTTTACCCCTACGGGGGATAAATTTAAAAATCCTTTAGTGTAGTATAGTAACTACCTGTGTGCCAAATTTCAACCATAGTCGTTCAGTGGTTTCAGCTGTGCATTAAAAGTTAATTTTGACTGAAAATAATTACGGTTTCCTTTTACAAGTATACGAGTATGCAGATGATCTTTACAGACCCATTACTCGTTGTAAAAAACCATACACAAAAGTGCACAATAGCTGATAAAAACTTTAGCGAGTATATTTCTCATAGCTATTATAGTAAGTCCTTTTCTTTAGCAGTAGTTATAATCATAAAGAAGTAGCTCTACCTACTGTAAATTGCGTTATTATTGTTACGTTACCTTGTTAGAAGGACCATTAAAGTCGCAATCGGGCTATTTGTGTGAGAAACACATATAACATTAGTACCGTAGAAACATGCGATAATTTGATTGTGCTTTGCATTCATGCAAGTATTTTGTTATATATTAAATATATTTAGAAGTGTTGGTTAACATTACAAGCATGAAGAAGCTAAGCCCTATTTGTTATAAGGCAAGAGTGAATGTCCCCACAGTTCGCTGTCTTACTTTTTGAAGCCAGGTATAGAAATAAGCTGACCACGGAAATAAAATGAAAAGGATGATGACAGACTTTTGATAAAATATCTAGGTATATATTTGTTTATATAATTAGAACGGTTACATTAACCAATGATACTTATACCTATTAAAAATTACTAAAGTAGGTATACTTATACTAGCAAACAAATAGTAACTGTAATATGCCAATGATATTAACACGTGAGGCTAAATTTTTGGACTTTGGAACACGGAGAAACTTAAGATTTGTCATAGTTATAGGTTATACGTTCAAGAAGTGCAATTTATATATGACTAGCTTTCGCCCGCGGCTCCGCCCGCGTGGATGTCGGTTATCGCGATAAAAACTATCCTATGTCCTTCCTCGGGACTCAAACTATCTCCATACAAAATTTCATCTAAATCGGTTTAGCTGTTTGAGCGTGAAAGCGTAACAGACAGACAGACAGACAGACAGAGTTACTTTCACATTTATAATATTAGTATGGATACAAATATTCTCTGTTTACGTTACTGCTAATTTCAAACACAGTTGGCTTTACAGATTTACTGATTGAGATTTGTTTAGTTATTGAAAAAAAAACAAATCAATTTAATATGTAAAGGAACTTCGACTACTAGGCGAATTCTAGTGTAAATTATACGTTTGAATTGTAAATGTTTATGTCTTCGATTCCTACCCCGGATAAATCTTTGTGATGACCACGGTTGTTTATTCTGTGTCTGGGCACATTGAGGGCTTTCGCGGATGGATTCGCTGCTAGAGGTGCTAGTGTAGAGTCACATCTTCGAAATGTCAAATATCATAGGTTGTGGATAGGTTTTGCGGTTAACATATTAATTAAAGCGGTTAACATAAGAATTATTGTGAATATATTGCAGTACCCGAGATGAATCATGGCAAATATGAGTTTCGGCCAATGAATGTGAATGCTTTCAAAGTACAACTGGCGCATATTTACTAAACTGTCTCTGTTTTATCTTTCGAAAACCTAAATGCACCTTTTTTTTCGAATAAAATAGGATTTTATATAGCACGGTTTTAAGGTATTATATTATAGATTTAAATATAATTTAAACTTTGACAGCCAGACTTGGCTCAACAGTGGCTGCAACTGGTAAGCACAAAAACGGTAGCCACCATTTATCTCTAACATTGATTTGTTTCATTGCCATAATACAGGCACGTCCTAGTTTGGGATCGGTTGTCCTAAAATATTAATTTCTTTACATAACCTCATTCATCATGCTTCTAATGTTAATACAGGGATTGAATTGACCACTTAGTGCTATAAAAGTCATACATCATGCACAAATACAAATGATACTTACTGTGCGTGGTGACTCGCATGTCCAATGTGAGCGTCCAATTCTTTAATTACCATAGCGTCCCTTATCAAGGATTGAACTAAAGTTTTGTCACCTGAAAATATAATTTTGTAATGACACTCATCGTTATTTAGAGAAAGGACAACGAGCAAAATATATGTACAAAAATTCCATTATTTTTTAATTGTTATATTATTGATATTTCAGTTTATGATTCAATGGCTAATGTTGATTGGGCGACTTTATCAGACGATATATTGGTCGATTATACTGGTCGCAGCTGGTACTTTTGTATTTTAATGGTTTTTGGTAGTTAAACGTTCTTGTCGCTCGACGCCAAGGAAGGACGGCGCCGGCGGTAATAATGATGGCGCTGGTGGATATATATATATGGCAGTAATAATGTTGCCGCTCATACTCGATCAAACAGTCTTTTTATATATGAATACGTACAATAATAAGAATCCCTGTCTTGTTTCTTGTGTGCGTTGTGCAATGTGAGTGCTCGTGGTCGGAGCGACATCCACTTCCAACCCGGCCGACCAGCGCGAGATAGGAAATGTACAAGTTGCTCTTCAGGCGAGTTGAACGTTTGGTCTGATGTGGATGCGTACTCGCAGTATACCCTGAAAAACATATTTTTATTATATTTATATGACATAAATAAACTTCTCTTGATAATTTTGAACATAGTAAACCTACTTAATGCTAAACGAGCTGAATTTCGTAAGTGTCAATCTATCGATAACAACTGATAAACTTACGTGTTACATTATATACACAATTTGACACGGGAATAAACGCGTCTATGGTGTAACCCGGTCGAAACGTCAAGCATTAGGTAAATACTTTATCTAGTTTAAACGCGTTTATTCTCGTGTCAAATTGTGTATATAAGTGATGGACTTGTATTGTAAATAGGTATTACAATTGTAATAGATTTATTTTCTTGGTGAATTTGCCGAGTCAAATTCGAAACATCTTTATAAATTTAGATTCGGCTACCAAACATACTCGAGGTTCATTTTGTTAACAAAAAAACAGATTTGTTATATTTCCTCTTGATTTTTAAATAGTTAACTGCAAATGAAATAGTTCTTTATCTAAAATTTAAAACTAATCACTTACCAATCAGGGTGAATTTTCCAGTCTTCGCCTTTAAAGTATTCTGTGACTGCATGGAGCAAAAAATATATCTAGATTAATATTAGCTATATTTAAACAGATTTTAACGTGGGCTAGGTAAGGCCCTTTTCCTTAGTAACCATCCCAAACATCCTAGTGGGAGGTAGTTAGAGCTAAGACGGCTAACCTCTTGTGAATGGAAAACCACATAAATTTAGTGAGAGGTTCAGTACTTGACTTCTATCGGTATTTAACATATACCTACCGGTAATAGTCAAGTAGTGGTTCTATCCTATATGCTATATGGGTAGAACCAACAATCTTTGGTGTTTGTGGCCGAACTCCTCCGAAACGGCTCGACCAATTTCAATGTTTTTTTCGTAAAGCATTTTTTAACCGCAATTTTATTATTTATATGAATTGCTTAAACGGGAAAAAATTGTCGTAATTGCGAGGATCAGATGTTTATAAGATCTTTCGCACTAAAATCTACCCAGCTGTTCAACACATATTCGTGACCTATCTTGAAGTCATTACCAGTTTATACACATTTATGGTGTGATGTTGTTGAACTTTGACTGCCTCTGTGGCGCGGTGGGAGTGTATCCGACTGCTACGCAAGAGGTCGTGGGTTCGATCCCCACCCAGGATAAAACTTTGTGTGATGAGCACGATGGTTTATTCTGTGTCTGGGTGTTATTTATCTATAATATGTATGTATTTAGAAATATATAAGTATGTTTATCAGTTGTCTGGTTTCCATAGTACAAGCTTTGCTTAGTTTGGGATCAGATAGCGTTGTGTGAGTTGTCCCAAGATATTATTATTATTATTATTATATTAACTACTTTGGTACCTAAATAGACTCATGAGTAACTTCCAAAAGGTTAGTTCGACTATATAATTTCCGGTTTATTTAAACGCAAATAATAATAATATCTTGGGACAAATCACACACCGTCATCTGATACCAAACTAAGCAGAGCTTGTACTATGGCAACCAGACAACTGATAAACAAATTTATTAATTTCTAAATACATACATATTATGGATAAATTACACCCAGACATAGAATAAATCATCGTGCTCTTTACATAAAGTTCTATCCTGGGTGGGGATCGAACCCACGACCTGTGGCTTAGCAGTCAGGGTCACTAACCACTAGACTAACAGGCCAGTCAATAATGTTAGTAAGTCTATATTTTAAACATATTGCCACGGTACCGCGGTAGGAATAGCTGAATTAGAGGTTATGGATATGAGCTGACTATTTCGTCTACATTATGCCCGTTCATTGTATGTTAGAAAAGTTGCCAATGACATAGAGCTTGCACCCTACCGCAGGCGTTTTGACCGCCGACGGTAGGTATAACAAATTTAAGCAGCCGATTGCGCTGGTAGCGAGAGGAACACGACCGTTTTTTTTATGAGGGCAGGTCCCACACTACCTTCCGCGTCGAAGGCGTTAGCAGTGACGGATGCAGGATTGTTGTTTAGGGCCGTGAATTGTCGTTTGGAACCTGTCGGCTTGAATCAAATAGGGCCGTTGTTGCACCACTCATACGAATGAAATGGGTGAATGGTGAATGATTTGGGGGGTGGGGGAGGGCTTGAGCCCCCTAGCCCCCTGACCCCGGGATTCACTACAGGGCGTTTGGCATTTTTTACGCTCTGAAAAAACAAGCACTTTTGACGGCCTGCAAAAATAAGCGTTGTCTAGTCTTACCGTTAATGGGGCTGTGTTTGACCTCCTGCTCTGCTACCAACTCGTACATTCCGTAACCATCTGGGAGCACAGCCGCCAAAGAGAATGGTGTACCGTCCACAGGACTGTAGAAATACCGCTGCCGTCTCGTCGCGACTCTTCTCATATTATCATATTGAACCTTAACGGCAATCTCTGTCTCCCCTTCTCGCTGTTCTATCATGTCATGCCGTAACTAGAAATTGTCAAATTAGTTTTTTTTAACTCCGGTTTCTGGAATGTTTGTTGCGAGAATGCGAGAAACTAAACTACAGATTGTAATTTTGGAACTATGATTAAATGCTAAATATTATTCATAAATGATCATACTTTCGAGATAGGTACTATGTAGGTAAATAAAAATGAATCACAAAATGTGATGTGATTACCTATACAATTTGTTTTTTTATACTATATCCTTATTATAATGACATTTATCCAGTATGAGAATAGTGAATAGATTTGTTCTGGGTAGAATAAAAAATGATTTAATTTAAATTAAGTGCTTAGGTATTTAAATGTGTAATATTATAAAGATAATTGTAAATAAAAATAAATGAATAACTCACATCTAGTAACAATGACGTGAGATTGACTCGGGAGTTCTCATCAGAATCAACTAGAAGTTCTAAGTCTGTAAGGTCCACGCTCGAATACAGAGGCCGTAGAGTTTCTGTGTACTGTAATATAAAAAAAAAGTTAGATATTAGGTAGGCGGCGGCCCAGTGGTACAGGCACTAATAGACACCAGTTAAGACATAACATTATTAAACCCCATCGGCAATACACTGCTAAAGCGGACCTTACACAGTCAATAATTGGAGCAAAACAATTGACTCAATATAAGATGCCCTCAAACGATTCAATAATACTGATCAATACAGGTATTAATTACACGTTCAATATATTGATCAATATCGATATTGACACAATAATATTGACCGTGAAAGGTAGGCTTTAGTCATCCTTGCGGCGCGGAGCTAATGATAGTAGATGATGCACAATGCACGTGCCGTTCCTTCGTAAATGTGCAGCGACCAGAGAGTAAATTTTATGCAGTAAAACGTCATATCGTCATATAATCTTTTTTTGTCCATTAACTGCAGGAATTCCCAGCTCGGTCCCAGGACGAGCAGGAGCTCGTCGTCATAGAGCCTACATTTGTAGAATTCTAAAAGCTTATTTCCCATTACTGCAATAATATATTTAATATTGTTGCAAAGATATCAAGAATACTCACCTCCTCGTTTGTATGCTGTAACAAAAAAATATATTATTATTATTAATTACAATACACACGGAGCCAGGTCACATCGGCCATGCGACAGCCAGCTTACCATGGCCGGCCGGTGCAACCTGGGTGAAACGTAAAGCAATTTAAAGCAAATCTTTCTAATTTTACAGTCACGCCGATCGTCGGCGTTGACGCACACTATGTATGAGGAGCCGACGCATGTTAGCGCTGATTGATCAGCGTCATTCAGAAACGTTACATTCAATTACATACCGCGTAAAGCAGTTAGCGCTGACCACCAGCGTGAGATTTCTTCTACCAGCTTTACTTAGTTATATGTTCGCGTTAACAAAAAGCGATCGGTATAACTGTCTGGGTTTCAATTTTTTTTTTAAATGTTACAAAGTAGTTAAGGTATCGTTCTCGCAATCGACGTGAACCCACTTCTAACGCAAGCAATTTAGCTTAGCTGGAGGGGTTAACGAGATTACTAGTAATGAGGGACCTATAATCCCACATTGCTAGTTAACTTTTTTTTTTAAAAGCTGGGGTGTCTAAACTTTCTACACTAAAAATAACGTGGTAAATAAAATAGGCTACATACCAGTGGTCTTAAGTCTGGATGATACAAAACATGCCCGTTGTTATCCACCATGAACGAGTAGCCATTCACTCCCAACTGGAAATTAGAACACATTTATTACCTATCAAATAAAATTGTTTTGGATTTTAATGACATGGTCGTTTGGACCTTTAAGTCCGTCTTATTTTATTTTACAAAACATTGCATTTGCATACTTAGAGTATGTTTCGTCGGTAATTTTACAAAATAGCGACATGTTAGTTTTCCGCCATTTTTACAACTCTATCAAATAAAAGGACAACATCCATAGCATAAAATATATGGGTGCAGAAGGTTAACAAAAAATCCACACACATATATACCCATCTGAAAAACAAAGTTATATCTGCTAAATCTCTATTTTACAGGAGAGTGATTTAAAGTTTAATTGCCACAAAATTGGTTGTTATTTCATTCGTGTCTCTTCAACAATAACATTGTGTTAAGCGCACATAAGAAATAACAGCAAATATTGAGAAAATCAAACATCAAATCGCTCTTTCGTAAAGTACAGATTTTGCAGATATACGCACGAACTTACGAATATCTTAACGTGCGTTGTCTTGATTAAAACTATTCGAACCAAAGCATGTGCACGTGTATTTGTGCGTGATCCTATTTTCGCTGGATGACGGCGATCTGTACCTATCTAAATGGTGTCTACAACGTGTATCAGAAAGGTGTGGTCATATTCAAGGATTGCTATGTGCCCATGATACTAAGGGCACGTACCTAATTTTATCAAAATCGGAGTATCCCCTACCATGGTGCCTTATGGTAGGTGCAATATTTCGAATAGAAGTTCTTACAAGTATTGTTTATATATACACTTACATGATAGTACCCACTACTAGATAATATCTATGTGAGGTCAATTTGCACTTGAATTTGTGATCAAATCTAAATCCATGATACATTCTTGAAACAATGGATAGATCTACGAGAAGAATGTTTTTTCATGTTTATTAATTACTGTACCTTATATGGTGAGACGAGCTTCTTTATTTGATCGACAGGCACATCTGTTCCAACCACACCAAGTAAATTAGCTTCTCTTTGCTGAAAAAAAAAAACATTTAATACTTTTAATGACAAACCAATAATAAAGCTGGAGAGCTTGTTTGTATGCGCAAATCTTTTAAGTTACTAGAACGATTTAGATAGAGTTTCGTATGGAGGTAGATGCTTAAGGAAGGTAATAGTTTTTTGCTTGATTCTGACCAAAATCTAGTCACATAGTAACTTAAAGATAGTCCAAGTAGATAGTAGTAGGTCGGTATTGTACACACAGTCACGTAGAATAAAAGAAAATATAGGTAACAAAATCATAATGTTAAGCTAGTGGTAGTTGATAATTACCGTGTGATTTCTCCTATCGAAGATGGGAACGGTGACGGAAGACATAAGTTGACCCATCCCATCATCTGCCAAAGTGCTACTCTGTAAACAATAATACGTTTCACTTACTATAACTACTAGTATAGTATCATATTATCTGTGCTATAACGAACACAAATGTCTGATATAAAACTCATAATCGTGATAATTCTGTCTTGTCGTTGTTGTAAACCTACGTTCTCGTGACGAGTGCAGAATTCGCTTCTAGGCGTTCACATTATACGAAAGGTATGAAATCGTAAATTCGTTTTAACCAAAGACGTCGTCACAGTGGGCCACGCAGTGATCAAACAAAGCACTCAAATAAAAATGGTATGAAACGAGTAACAGCGATCGTAGACCAACATAAACAACTAGACTCGACTACGAGCAAAAACAGGCAGCGAAATGCCATAATAGGGTTTGTTATTTTCGTTGGCCTGTGCTTTGCAATATTAAATTTCACGGTCGATCAACTACTCGTATGTACTTTTTTGCGAAATTACTGAACCTCTACCTACGGGTAAATGTTCATTTCCGTGCATCGCAGCCGACCGCGAGCCACGCGCGTCTTACGACGAGCGGCTGATGCGCGCGGTCGATGCGACAATAGTCAGAGTATGAGAATGTATGGCGCCGTTTCCGAGGTCTGCGACAGACGCGTGCTGCCGACGACTGACGCAGGCTGCGCGTGCACTCTGACTATTGTCGCATAGCCCCGCACGCGTCAGCCGCTCGTCGTAAGCAGCGCGCGGCGCGCGGAAATGAACCTTTACAATGTCCTTTTCGGAGTATTATTGTAATCCCTGGTCAACTCACCCTCCCGCCAACGTAGACAGGGCTCCAGTGCACCGGGTGAACCGTCTGGTACATGACAAGTGGTCTAGCCAGCACCTCCACGAAGTGCAGCACCTTAGACTTGATCTCTGCATGCTCGTTCACTGTCACGTAGAAACCTAAGCAGACAATAAATAGATACACGGTTATTGTAACTAACTTGATCACCACTTGTCGTTTTCAGATAAATACCTACGGGTAAGATTAACCTATACTACAAGATCTTACTGTTTTTATTTTTACGTATAATTATAATAATAAAAATAAAAGGACAACATCTATAGCTTTGTGCTTTTATTTTTATATATGGGTGTAGAAGGTCAACAAAAAATCCACGCACATATATACCTATCCGAAGAAAAAAGTTATTAAATATCCGCTAAATCTATACTTTGCAGGAGAGTGATTTAAAGTTTAATTGCCATAAAATTGGTTGGTATTTCTTTCGTGTCTCTTCGACAATAACATTGGTAATAATATTGCGTTAAGCGCTCTTAAGAAATAACAGCAAATATTGAGAAAATCAAACATCAAATCGCTCTTTCGTAAGGAACAGATTTTGCAGATACACGCACGACGTACGGACGGTCTTGGTTAAAACTATTCGACCCAATCCTGTGTACCAACACGTATGGATATGAATACCATATTTCCTTATTCCTTAAGAAGCAAAATACTACACTTGTAAAAAGTTGATTCTACACAACGGCACAACATAGTAGGAGCATCCACATACAATGTAAAAACATTTGTGCTTAAATATTGGACAATTTACTGCTCCATAATGGATAAGTATAAATGTTTTCAAAAATAAAGAAAAGAGTGTCCTGATTTATTTCCAGTAAACTTTATTCAAGGGCGTTTGCATCCTTATGATTCCATGTGTTACAATTTTTTTTCGCAAATTTGTAACTATGGTGGGATGACTCAGATCTATCAAGTAGTATTTAATCAATCAGGGACGGTAAAATTCAGAGATGATATTTTGGGATTGGCCGTGATAATTTTAACTCTCATTAGCACAATGTTTAATTAACAGTTTTCCGAACAAACCTTTATTGGTGCACGCCATATCCTTCATAGTATGTCCGGTTGCAGCGTCCCCTCCGACCCTGTATGTGAAAATGCGCACGGGCATGTGTGGCCAGTTCCAAGTGCGGAAAACTCCCTTGACACCTGTTGCACCTCCTCCTGCTCCTATTACCGCGATTGCCTGGTTGCATTGGCAACCCTGACCCGTTCGATTATACTGAAAGTAAAAAAAAGAATAAAAAAAGGGAATGATTGTTGAAAATAGTCAATAAAGTTCTTGAATTAAACTCTCTCATAAGGTAAAAATATGGCTCATTACGTTTGTATGAACCATAACAAACAGTTAAAGATGTCGAGCGATCGAAAGATATCATACATATCAACCCATATGATGGCCCACTGCTGGGCACGGGTCTCCCCATTAGAACCTACTAGTATGTAGATTCTGGGGGTAATTGCCATAATCGCCACGCTTGGCGAGCGGGTTGGCGATCGCAGTAAGGCTGTAAGTACGCAGAGGACGCTGCTGCCCGTCCTCCGATGTGAAATCCGTGGCCGTGTGGTACCGGCTTGGCCGTGTGGTACCGGCTTAAGAATAGTATCACCCCGTCTCTTCCCGTGGGTGTCGTCAAGGCGACTAAAGATATCATGCTAGATGCCAAATATATCGTAACATACATACGATGTCATCGTAGCTTAATCGTGTTTAATAACTTATGGTATTACGTATTTAGCATCATATCCGTCTTTGACACTCTTTAACTTACGAAGTAATAATAATAAATAATAATAATAATAAAGCTTTATTTAGTTCCATGCATAGTACATATTAGACGATAACAGTTGGTAACTTATTAATTTATTATATTCAATTACATTTATTACACATAAACTATATGAATTTGATTTCTAATTATATATATATTTTTCATTTTTTTTTGTAATTACTTTAAATTATTATTTGCTTTAATTATCGACTACTTAATTATTATTGCATGGACCCCGTTCGGGTAAAAGCCTCCCCCAAGGAATGCCATCCTTCTCTGTCGTTAGCTCTGTCTAGCCAACTTCCACCCGCGCACGCTACAATTTCGTCTGCCCATCTGGCCCTTGGTCGACCTCTTGATCTGGTGCCTTTTGGCCCTGACCACTTTATTGACCATCTATCGTCCTTGTAACGGGCCACATGAAGATAGATACATACATACATTAAATGCTCTTTGTTTTAAAAAATCTATTGTTTTTGGTTGGGAACTATAGGTGTGACAAAATACTAACTAATGAACTATCAACTATTCTATTGCGTAAATGTACGTGAAGATTTATTATTATCATTTATTTGTTAAGAGTCAGTATTATCCCAGACTGTTATCTACTTGTCTTGTACTTAAATGTAATAATTACCCGATGTAGTATCTCGAATGCTGTGGTCAAGGCTCCAGTCAGATTAGCTACCCCTCCAGATAGTTCGGCATTCCATAACGTTGCCTTCAGCTCTCTTAATGTTTCAGGAATAGCCTGCAAATAATGACAAAAATAATTTTCATAATCTTGGTACTTAATAGGATTTGTTTACATGCCTCAATCTGACAACATGTCATTACAATTATTTAATCTATTACAGATCATATATTATTAAGTTTCTAACAACAACCAAATAGCATTCCACCTATAAGTTCTAAAATGACTGTCTCTGTGGCGCGGTGGGATTGTGTCCGACTGCTACGCAAGAGGTCGTGGGTTCGATTCCCATACGGGATACCACTTTATGTGATACACAAATTGTTGTCCCGAGTCTGGATGTACTTTGTATTCGTGACTTGTATGTTTCTAAAGTCCCCCGCGACACAGGGCTTGTACCCTACTACCGTGTTTGTCCGTGTTTGATGTTTAAAAAATGCTTTAGACACAGGCTTAAAAAGTTTTAACACTCTTCTATTTCATTTGTGGTAAAAACAACCTTGTTGAAGTAATATCAGCACTATTTCTAAAGATTCTTAACAAAACAGTTTCACCTTGGGTCATATTGTTTCATAAAAGCCGACAAGTTATGTGTTCAACTTCTATGAGTTAAAGTTTTCTAACCGCACGGCCGCTGCAGCAGCTTGCAGCAAACAACCTTGAAACTACTAGAAGGCGCATTGTTATGAGTTCTAGTCGGCCATGGACGGCTTTTATTGCTTAGCTGTCTTCAAGTCTAATGAATAGCATAGAAGTAGCCATGTCTAGATATGCTCCGGGCTATATAATGTATTTGTTTTCATGTCACAGTTAGTAATTGAGTCTCTTTTTTTCAAAAGAGTATAGAGACATGTTTGCAAAGGGAGTTAAAATAATGATTGCTGAATAAGGAAGAAAAACGGCTGGATGTCTATTACATTCAATATTTTAAAAGTTAAAGAAGTAGTGGAGAATCGAAATGAAACACATGTTTAAATTTATAGCTGAGTTCGTGATTTAACGCTAACTCAAGATTTATGAATCCAGTGACTCAGTAATATCTTTTTGATGTAGTTAATATATTTTTCCCGATGTTTCGATAAAATTTGCCATAATATCAAAGGGTAATACGAAGTTTTCGTTACACTTGAATGGCTGTTTGTTGAGACACAGTTGAAGCCAAAATAAGGTTTGGAAGTAAAAAAGTGTTTTACATTACGAAGGTAAGCACAATGAAAGGATATTTTTAAATGTTGCCCTCAAGGTGGTTTGCCGACTTCCGTGAACACGAAATAGCGAACAATAGCTATTTTGTAAAATATATGCATAATTAATTACTACAAAATATTACGAAACATGGCCTAAAATTCACCGCCGAATCACCAGCTCTCAACAATCGCACCCGTTTAAGTAGCTTAACAGTTGAGGAGATATTTGGTTATTATATTTACAAATAACAGTAACTGAAGGAAATATGCCTACTATAAGATTACAGTAGACTACGAGCGTAATACCACTTTTCTTTACCGAGATAAAACAGGATTTATTTTTCCCGTGCGTGGATCCCACGTAATCCGATTCGAGAACAGATCCAAAATCCGTATTTACCGTATTTAATAACTTCACAGATATTGCTTACGAACAGTAAATAAGTCATTAGATAACAACAACGTTTGCAAAGCTGTTAATACGAGCAAACATATGAATGTACTAATGAAACATGGTGCGTAGAACAACTCTTAAATATACAAAGTTTCATTTCGCCGGGGACGACATAAAGCCAGAATGTTTGCCATGTAGGTAATTGCCTCGTATATTAGCGGAGTTGTAGGTTCAACAGTGTACTGCCAACTCGATGATTCCAACTGGCGATGTATTGACTTGTTATTGTCTAAGTTGTTGCGCATTGTGTGTTAAGTCTTCATTATTAAGAGGTGGAGAAAAAAATAATTGCGTATAAACGCTTCTCACTGATATGTTTTGATATAACCACGACGGTGATACAACAAGCAAATGTGGAATAAATCGTTACGTCATTGATACACTCGAGGGTTTTATTTTTATTAAAACTTTATTGTATTCATTTGTAGAGGTATCTTTATAGTAAAATAATCTATGCACACTGTATATACAAGAAATATGAAACAGTTATACCGGAGGTCGAGCATTATCTAGTCATCGATTGGACTTGTGAGTTGTCTCCTCGTCGGAGCGGCGGCGGTGGCGGGTGTTACTGAAGTGTGCAAGTATCGCAGCACAAAGTTGCAAGCTTGTGAGATAAGGGCGCGGTCGCACCCTCCCACCTGTCACAAGCTACGCGCTCTTCTTTGTACCGCCGATTTTATCTCTCAACTTTACAGAGACTTATGAACTGAATAAAGTGAGAACGCTGAGATGATATTCTCGTTGAAATATAGTTCTTTACAGACACCTCGGGAAATGCGAGAATGTCTTATCATTTAAGAGTTCAGACAGCGATATATGGGATAGACGCCAGCCGGCTTTAAAACTGGCCTCGGGTGCTGAACTTTACCATTTATTTGATGGAATGGTAACGAACCTTTTTATTGAGTTTTAAATGTTTTTTGAGGTCTGTGATGAACAGACTTCGGTGAGTAAAGTGAATTGTAAGTTAAGCCCTAATCTGGAGTCGAACTTACAATTCACTTTACTCACCGAACTCTGTTCATCACTCGTTCGTGTCGGTTTTTTTAAAGTGAAAACTTCTTTAGCGGCGTTGTGAACTTTTTTTGGTATGGGTATAAAATGATAAACTCGCATCTTTCTAGTGAGTCATCAATTTTGTGAGGTTATGGATCAGTCCTGATCTCTACGTCAATGGTATTTAAGCAAATAAATGATAGTACTTGTATACTGATGAAAAAAAACCCCAACGTTAATGTTAAAGTTTTCACTTCTGCCGGCACTCCTGGAGTGCTACCCGTTTTTTTATACTACGAAATGAGGAGACGAGCAGGTCATGCGCCTGAAGGTAAGCGTCACGCTAGTTCATAACAGTATCAGTGCCACCCAAATCCTTGTTTGCCAAAGATCTGAATGTCACCGTACTCCTTATTTGAGACATTAGTTCATGAGTCTCATTTGCCCCGTAATTATACTTGCTACAGTACCCTTCAACCGAAACACAGTGCAGTGTTAACATTACTATTTCACGGAAGAATAACTGACACAGTTGTGGTAGCCACAGACAGCCTATGGCTTAGAACTACCACTGGTAAAATCGCCTTCTCGTCCTCCCATTAATGAATCAATTTTAGACTATATATATTTTGACTATGTGATTTTTGTTTAAGACGTCTGTTTCAAGAGTTAATCGATTTCTATATTGATAATATGAATAGTAAACCGGTAAATAATAATCAAGGCCGGGTGAGCAACACAAGGGTGGTCCTAATACCACGAATCTATGGTTATTAGGATTAAGTAAGCTTGTTTGTGACTTAACGATATACAAATGAATTGATGTAAGTTTAACACTTGAAAGAAAGCCATATCAACTTGTGACATTCAGGTTCCCAAACAAGGGAAATAGCTGTCGAGTTGTCGAACATAAATATTTAAATGTGGTCTTTGACATGACGAATGTCGTGTGAATACTGTAGGGCGCGAGGCGGGGGCAAGGGACATCAAACTACGATTGATGAATGTGTCTTCGCGTGACACACTTCATAATGATGTTTTCTGCGTATTTATAATGTTTTCCTACACCCCTCGTACCGTCATCTTTAACCCTTACATTATTTGTTTTGTTGTTTCCTATGTGTCATTCGATTCTTGGAACATGGATTGACTATAGGCACTAAAGGTTCATTTCCGTGCACCGCGGCCGATCGCGAGTCGCGCGCGGCTTACGACAAGCGACTGACGCGCGCGGCTGATGCGACAATACTCAGAGTATAAGAATGTACGGTGCCGTTTCCGAGGTAAGCGACAGACGCGCGCGGCCGACGACTGTCGTAAGCTGCGCGCGCACTGTGAATATTGTCGCATCGGCCGCGCGCGTCAGACGCTTGTCGTAAGCCGCTCGCGGCTCGCGATCGGCAGCGATGCACGGAAATAAACCTTTAGTATATTAGGTTCCGTCAGCTCAATCTTTTCATTGGATCGTATTTGTTTTGTTCACATTAATTGTTTTGTTGTTTCCTATGTGTCATTAGATCACTTTACTAGGATTCGTCAGCTAAATATTTTCATTGGAGTTTTTCGGGCGTGAGTTAGTAACAATCACTTATGCCTAGTAATTTTCTTGTGACAAAGCAAAGCCGCGTTTAAAGCAAGCACAACAAAGCAATCACTAAAACGTTAGCTTAATTTACTTAATTGTAGTATTTGTGCAGTAAAACTAAAATGATCAGATAGGTAATATTAATGGTGGAGCATTAAGCTTGGTGGATTGAATCCATTACTGTGGGACCTGTGCGTACATTGTACAGATGAGTATCGCGCCGCACGCCCGCGCGCCGCTCCGATTGACACGCTATACTTGCATTTGCTACACATTTACATCGAATATTCGAATATAAATAGCGTGATTTATTTTGTATACTGTTATTAAGTTAATCAGTATTAAAGGCATATTAATGAATGCCTCAGTTTCGCAGCATGCACTCCTCATATGAAAACTGTGCAAAAGTGAAAGGAAAAATAAAGCTTTTTTATTTTTTTCTTGTAAATAAGTATTTTTTTATGTGTTATATTTTATTCTAAGTTAAATTAAGACATTTTGCGAAAGAAACATTTTGCCAAGAAGACGTTCTGTGAAAGAGACATTATGCGATTAAGCTCATGTTTTGTTGTGATTCTTAAACGTTGGTGCATACTCCGGGTGTCCTTTGTGACGGAATAAAAATCACATTCCCACTTCACGTGTAGGGGAGGTACCCGAAAAATGTTTTTTTCAAGATTTTATTCTACCACTTTGTCGGCGTAACTAATAATATGTATATCCATACTAAATAACAGGTTTCTAGTATTAAGGGTCTTTGAGCTAACCTGGGGATAGACATACGGACGGACGGACATGGCGACATGGCGAAACCAAAAGGGTTCATTTTTGCCATTTTGGCTACAGAACCCTAAAAAGGGTATACTCTGCTTTATCGATCTGGAGAATGTACACTTTTTTACATTTTCACCATTCTGTAGGTTTTATGATGCATAATACCATAAAACTAATTGCGATGAACAAATCACAATTAGTCTTTTACACCGAGTAATTAGATACACAAGTCATATGTGATTGCCTTGGCGGCACGGTGGAAGTGGGTGTGCGGTGCAACTGTTGCGCAAGAGGTCGTGGGTTCGATTCGCAGTCCCCCCCTCTGTCCGGAATCATTTTTTGTGTGAGTCACAAATAGTTTTTCCGAGTCTGGGTGTACTTTGTGTCCGTGATTTGTATATTTGTAAAATCCCCCGCGATACGGGGCTTGTACTCTACTGCAAGAGTTGTAAAAAAAAATACTTAAACCAGTTTCGGAAGGTAATATAGGCAGATGACATGTGTTAAAACATTATAAATAAATATAATCTTTACCTTGTAAGTAAGTTTAAAAGATATAGTGTCAACAAAACTATAGCCCCTAATAATAATTATAATATGAGATCATGACGGTCAAAGATCTTGGCGAAAGATAGCCGAGGTACTTGCACATTTTGTGGTGCGAAACTTAATTGAAACCTATTTGAAATGTGACTTTGTGTTTAATTATACATTGGCTTAGAATACTCAGGGGTTAGTCTTGTTCCTTCTAATTAACTAGACCCAGCAGTTTAATACCGTCAGCAATATTTAGGTCTTTAGCAATTAAGTTAGACACTATTGTCTAAACAAATGGTTCATGTTGGATATCTCTTACTAATTTAATGGCAATCGCGTGCGTTAGAGTTGTTACACAATCATTTGCATCAGTCCTTTAACATGGTGTATAGTATACTAGTGGCGGCACCTTACACCCATATCAAGTTTATAAACATTCAAACGTAAAATTGGCAATTTGAAAAAAGTGGCCGCGAGTTTTTATTGCCAGGTTCTTTTCTCCGGATTTACCTATTGTTTGCGAACATGGCATTACATGTAGAATCCAGACGTATCACTAGTGTTGTTTTGCATCCACAGTGAATAAAGAATTGTGATTTTTTTTAAGCGGGTCGGCATTATTCGGCACATGCCGGGCGGTAAAATCGAGTACATGAGCGTTTAGTACATGAACGTTTAGGAAAAAAGCCGCTTGGATTTGCCGAACACGTACACTAGGCTTGGGGACAGCGAGCCGGCATCAATCCGCAATCGAATGTACTATCCGATCGGCATTTGTTAATGAAGCCGAATATGTGTAGTAGTTCCTTCGGGTTGGCTTTGTTGTTCAGCAAATACTACCGAACCGAATGTGCCGACCTGCTTATGTGTGTAGCCGCCCTCATGTGTTTCATTCTTATCCCAATATAACCTATAGACATTATCTACGGATCAAATATTAAAAATGTATAAACTCCCATCAGTTGTACATTAAATAGGACTAAATTTATGTCAACATGGCAATTGGGATATCGGGTTAGACGGGGGTTACCACGACGTGACGGTACGCGTTCTACACCCACGCAGAACCCGTGACTGTCTGTCTGTACCAGTTCAGCTCCGTTCAAAACGCAGTTTGGCTAGACGGAAAAGAGCGTAACATTTTAGCAACAATAAAAAAAATATTTTATTATTGATTATGTGAAGCTAGAATGAGGAGGTTGTGTTATATAGGTTGTTTGTATTTTTGTATTGGCTAAAACGGAACACTTATAATTTCGTCATCTCCGTCTGTCTGTCTGTATGTCTGTCCAACCGTACGTCACA
The DNA here is from genome assembly GCA_945859575.2 of Herminia tarsipennalis. Classification (NCBI taxonomy): domain Eukaryota; kingdom Metazoa; phylum Arthropoda; class Insecta; order Lepidoptera; family Erebidae; genus Herminia; species Herminia tarsipennalis. The sequence continues at coordinate 10,502,565 of OX243836.2, read as the reverse complement.
GGCATTTTACTCAAAAACTACCCAATGAATGTTGATTAAATTTGGTAAAAAGGTGTCTGGTAGTAGCCGCTACTTAGTTTTATAGCTAAATAATAAAAATAATTATTTTTAGGGGGGGGGGGGGCACTCCATACAAGTCCAATCCCTAAAAACTCAAGCAATACTGGATACTGATTTAAGTAGTTGGTAATTGCCGCGGAAGGGGGATACACCATGGTACCATACCTACCTACCGGAAAAATAAAATGAAATCGCACATTATTTTTTTTATGAACCCATTGTTAGTATATTGACTACGCGCGTTGGCTTTAATAAACCCATTGTTAGTACATAGACTACACGCGTTGGCTTCGATTCATAATTCGAATCATAGAAATATGACTGGCCTCTTTACCTTAGGAATCAATTAAATCACATTCAAGACAGACGAAGGCACGGGCACAAATCCATGTGATAAGTTTATCTTACGGCAAAATTTCACCCGTGCGAAGCCGAGACCGGCACCTAGTACAGTATACACCTACCATCCAGCGTAATTGACTGGTAGGTCAGGAAGATACAATACATTACACAGTTTTTAAAATCGTGCTTGTTATCTACCGTTTTGCTGACCATACTTTAAGTACGTCACAAGCCTTTGTTTTACTACAAAATTGAATATTGTTTCAGGTTGCTTTGTGTATCTGCCCTTTAAACACTTCGCGGTTAATAGAATAATAAAAAAGTACCTATCCTAAAATAATAAAACAAACAATATAAAAATATGTTGTTAATGAAAACACGATCATGAAAACATATGGAGAATCAAATTCCAAGGAATATGGTGATTGTTTGAAATAATATAACAGGCTTTTAAGTAGTTTACATGAAAGTTATTCGGGCCGCTTCGAGATGTATATCGCCGATATATATACTCGTATCAAACAAAACAATTGATGGATTTGTAGGTATTAACTCTATCCGGACAATAGCGGACCAGTCCAAAAAGCTACTTTGCTAAGATTTTTACAAATCACGCGACAATTTGTTTCGTACGTAAATAAGATCTCAATTCGGTTATTGAGAGGATTAGAGGACTCTATGTCTTATGTCCTATGTTGAGTTTACTTCTTAAAAACCGAAAACCGCGTCGTCTTCCCACGTGGCTGCAATAACTAATTACATTCAAGGTATCTAATAGAATAAATTAAAAAGGTATGTAACAATCAATTTCCCGCTAAATATGAAACAGCGCGTTATTGTGAATTAATTACGCATGAATACTCCAAGCATTCATCCGCCACGCGCCATGAGCGAACGTTTAATTTTAACCCTATTTTCGTCCGCCCATTTCCATGTTCGTCAGTTTTTTTTTCAGTACAATTTTTGGCGTATAATCCTTAACGTGGTGTTATCTTGCCGTGACCCAAATCCTGCATTGTTAATACAAAATCGCGGACAATGTGCGCGGCAGTAATTGACACGAATAAACCGATATTAAAAGCTTTATACGTGGGTAGGCAGGCAATTCCGATGTAAAATATACGTCATGTTTAAATCAGTACTGGCGTTAAACAATTTGTTCCGCCCACCTGTTCCGGAACCCTTGTTTTAATTAAACTTATGTCGTCTAATTGCTCTTGATTGCTGTTTACAGAACGCGCTCAGGTAATAGTGTGTAATAAACTATTATCGAATTTTTAATCTAAAATATTCAACTGTTATTGAGCGTTATATGCATAATAAGTTCCTTTTTAGAAGTAAAATCCAGCTATATGTATTCAATTTAGAAAACGTAACCAAATAGTTAAGAGGGTGCCGACCAAAGCATACATTTTCACTTGACCTACAAAATTAGATTGCACGGTTGGCGTAACAGGCTTGCGCTTTGAAGTGGTGTTCATTCGATTCCTGTAGGAGGGTAACTTTTTATATGAATAAATGTGAAATTGTTGTTCGAAGTCTCTGTATATCGTAAGTCGTTCACAATCAATTAAAACACTAACCTCTATTATCGCGGATCCAGGATCATGTTATAGGGAAGCACTTTCACCACCAAAACTATTCACACTTGTGAGTAGCTTTACCCGTCAGCGCGGAGCAAATGTATGGCGAACACTTGAAAATTCACGAGTGTATGGGGGGGGGGGGGGGAATTGCCCCTGGTGGTGTTGCCCCCTAGGACATGCGCCTGCATCTATAGTACTAGTACCCTGAACTGGCTACCGTCGACAACAACAAGTTTGAATTTTGTTTGAGTGTTTTTGTTTTTTTTAAAGACGAAAGAAAATTTGACATTTGGACGGTGATTTTACAAATTAAATGGAAGTCTATACTTGTGAAACAACGGTAACCACAACGGTCATTTGTCATAAGCGTCAAAAAAGTTCACAGTACGGTCATTCGATTCGGAATTTGAAATTGCTGTCACTTTGTACGCACTCCAGTCCATTAATATTCCATAGTTATAGAGATAATTGTAATTAAAGATGAAAAACCGGGCAAGAGCATGTTCCGAAGCCGTCGGTGTCCATGTTTCGGAGCGATTATTTCCAAAAATATTCTTCTTCTTTTTTTAAAAAATATCTGTCAAATGATGTGCCACATGTTGATGTTTGCGCAAAAGCCTTTTTTTCAGCTTGTGTTACATGTATGGATTTTATTATTTAGCATCAAACTAAGTAGCGGCTTACGGCTACTACAAGACATCTTTTTACCAAATTTAATCAATATTCACTATGTAGTTTTTGAGTATAATGCCTGTGACATACGGACGACCGGATAGACAGACAGACGACATGACGAAACTATAAGGGTTACGATTTTGCCATTTTGGCTACGGAACTTTAAAAATACAGATATTTCAGTAGGTACGGCGTAGCGACACTTTGTATTACGGCTGTGCAATAGATTGTGAGTTTGATTCTGAAACTTGAAAGTGCTTTATGAAATTCCATTTGTGCAATTCGTGTATCCATTAATTGTAAGTATGTATATTTGTAAAGTGTCCCGTGACACAGGGCTTGCCCACAGGCGGGAAAAATGTACTATGTAGAATAAACTGATGAACTATTCCTCAATTAATCAGCCTGTATCGGTCCACTGCTGGACATAGGCCTCCTAATTTACGCCACAAAATCCGGTCTTCCGCCTTACGCATCCAATTCATCACAGCGACCTTCTTTAGGTCGTCGGTCCATCTGACTGGGGGTCGTCCTACCTTACGTTTACTGAGTCGCGATCTCCACTCTAGGACTCATTTGCTCCATCGGCCGTCGGTCTTTCGGCAAATGTGGCCAGCCCATTGCCACTTCAGCGTGCTTAACCTGCGAGCTATGTCGATAACTTTGCATCTTTGTCGGATGACCTCGTTGCGAATTTTATCCTTCAAAGAGACTCCAAGCATAGCTCGCTCCATAGCCCGCTGCGCGACTTTGAATTTGTAGACTAGCCCAACCGTAAGACCACATCTCGGCACCGTAGGTCATAACAGGTAGGACGCACTTGTTATATACCTTGGTCTTCAGGTATTGCGGTAGAGGCGAAGAGATGACTTGACGAAGTTTTGTAAACGCTGCCCAACCTAATCGGATCCTCCTGTCGACTTCTTTCTTGAAGTTGTTTCTACGCGAAACAGGAATTATTGCTATTTATGACATTATTATTTTTTAAAGATGTAATAACTTACCTGAGCCAATACTTTCGTATAGCATGAATGGATCTCAGAAACCGAGTCGCTATATCGATAGATGTTCACGAAATCATTCGGTCCAAGAGTATCGAGCAGTGCAGACACAGTTGACTTCGCCAGTCTCCAGTACGAAGAACTTAGATCATCGGAGTCATCAAGCAAGATGACCAGGTCTTTCGGTGACGTCGCCGCTTCAACAAACCAATTTGAAGACCTAAAGTCGTAGAAGTCCCTGGCGTGGTGTGAGTAGCCATCTTCTGGAGGCCAGGACATTGCTGTGAATAAGAAGTATTTATTAGAGGTTTTGTCGACTGGTATGTTAGTCTAGCGGTTTGTGACTCTGACTGCTGAGTTAGAGATCGTAGGTTTGAGTCCAACCTAAGATAAATCTTTGTGTAATGAGCACAATTGTTTGTTCTGTATCTTGGTGCAATTTACCTATATTAATATCACTAATAAAATATAATTATTTTATTAGTTGTCTGGATGCCGTAGTATAGACGCTGACAAATTTAAAATCTGATGATTATTTATTTAAATCCTGGATGATGATTTCCAAAAAGGCATATTTCCTCTAATACTCCAGAGCGTTTTAAGACAAGCAGACACACATTTTAATATAGCTAGGGCTATCAAAGCATAGCGATACTTTTGCAGGTCCATATAAGTTATGGTAATTGCATGGCACTATAAAATGGGTCGTGTCAAGCGCATGACCCACATAATTCACTAATTTAATACATTGAAAAAGTTATTGCGTAATTTAAGGCTACTCCAACTATAATAACCCTAAATAATTCCGTAAAAAAAGTTAGTATGCATCTGCGTGCTTTTCGACATCTTATTAATATAATGTAATAATATCTACTCATAAAACTAAGAATTTTATTTCTGTATTTTTACAAGATACAGAATTGAAACTGTTGTAAACTCTCTTCTGCAGCAATCAGTTTGTGAGCCACAGAAAGAGATGTAAAAGATGACCATTATCACTGCAACAATTATCAGTCAAGATGCTGTGGCCCTCGTAGTTCATGATATATTAATAACAGTATTTTAACTAGTCAATATAATATATAATATTTTGTCTTATCCATTCTATTTTGCAAATAGAATGCTATGATTGAGACAAAATATTCGCTGAATAAAATACTTGATGTTTTAACGTATAATGAATAATGGAGGCAACACTACAATACTGACGATTCTGTAGTAGAACATCATCAACTCCCTACTTAATATGAATAATAATACATATTTACCTGGATACCGCCTCATGAAACCCGAAGAAGATGCGTAGTACTGCCACGAGAGCGTCGGGTCTATTTCGTAGTTGTTCACAAATAACGGGTCGAGGTGCTCTGACCACGCAATTTGGTTCTGGACTTCGCCATCTGTCACAAAATAATGGGATTCAGGAAATATCTACTAGGTACTAATTTCATTGTAAACTTGTATTTATTGAAGTAATTTTTATAAGCATTTCTTGCCAATTACTTTACAAATACAATAATTGCATTTTTGAAAGATAGAAAAATTTTGACTATGTTACTAGACCTCATTTTTTTCTATCCCTTGATGCTCGCGAGTTTGGGCCCTCCATGCGCCATCTAGTCGGTAGTTAAAGAAGTATCACGGCTTTTGTTATTGCTTCGTTACAGAGAGCATTTTAACAAATTATGATGTCGGCTTTTGTTTGGCTACGGAAGTCTCGGGTTCGATTCCTGGGTCTGGACTTCAAATTGTTCTATCTTTCAAAAATGCAATTATTGAACTTGTATTTAGTCATAAGTGAAGTGTGCATGAACATAGTGTCACTAGGCTATATACATATATTATACTAGCTGTCCCGCGCAACTTCGTCTGCGTAAATTTTCCAAGTTTTTGCAACATTTCTTATTGCTGCTCCGCTCCGTGAAAATGATAAAAAACAAATTTCTCCTACGGAAACATTTTTCCGGTATAAAAGTAGCCTATGTCCCATTCCAGACTATAATCTATCTCTGTTCCAAATGTCGTCTAGATCTGTACCTATAGGTACATATATCCATCCATACACCCAAACTTTCGCAATTTATTTTAATATTAGTTTAGATTAGCATAGATAAATGCGGTGGATAAGTTACTCGTTCAAAAAAGTTTAAAATGAAAAAAAAAACACGTGATCTAAGCGCCGACCAATAAATGGCGTTTATTGATTTTAGGCAAAATATTACTATACTCACAATCCATCAATTGCCTATAATAGCCTTGTTTCCAACTCAAACAAAGTCAAAACAGTAACTCTTAAAAAGGTACCAAACGCAGATTTTATAAGGAGATCTCATACAAATTCCAGTCTATGACGTCACTATTTTTTCTAGTCAAATTACTTCGTTTTATGATAAGGTTAATGATAAAAAATCCTATTTAACATAACTAAACACAGGCTAGTATAGTATTATATTATCTGTGACACAGGTAAGGTAAAACAATATATGTTCTACACGTGACCACGGCCGTTGCAATACGGTCGAAACGTCGGACAATAAACAAAAGTATTTAGCCTTAAAATAAAATATTTACGCGGTTAAGACCCGTAGCTTATAAAATTCATTAAAGGTAAAACAAGTAAGCACAAAATTTTAGATAGGTCCTACTACAGTAAGTTAGTAGTTTTGAGATTTTATTTAAGTAACTAGCTGTCCCGCGCAACTTCGTATGCGTAAATTTTCCCCGTTTTTGCAACATTTCACGTCGCTACTCCGCTCCTATTAGTCGTAGCGCGATGTTATATAGCCTATAGCCTTTCTCGATAAATGGGCTATCCAACAAAAAAGAATTTTTAAAATCGGATCAGTAGTTCCTGAGATTACCGCGTTTAAACAAACAAACAAACTCTTCCGCTTTATAATATTAGTATAGATGTGCGCGTGAAGGAGAACTCAAACAGTGGTCAACGTACCCACGTAAGTCTCTCAAAACACAATCTCTTTTATAAAAATTGAAATACCCGTGAAAAGGACAGATTGTAGATAATAAAACTGTTTATGAAACAGGGACTACGGGCACGAGCGAGTTTCAACTCGGTTTATTATATGCAAATTATTTCACGTGCTGTTAAACTTATGAATTATGTATAAATGCAGTAATTTTTGGCCACACAATAGCGGATAATCGCGACAATGTTGGCACCCTGTCTAGCAATTAGGGAAATTTTCTTTAACTACCCATTAAAAGAAGTGTAATTGGCAAACTTGGTTCATTGGGCAGCCGTGATTGCTTTCTCCTAGACCGCCGGCCGGAAAAATTAATGGTCCGCCTGTATACTATGGGTTAGTTAAATAAACGAACAGGCTCTATGTAATGTTGCCCTTAAATTAAATACGGGCTGTCGGACGATGTTTGGGGATTCAGGACGTGACTGTTTTGTTTTTTTTTTTTTTGTGAAATTATTTGATTTTTGTGTAAGAGGTTTTATTCAAATATCCGTAATTCACATTACGCTGCGTAATAATGTAGACGGAATTTTTCAAACAAAACTTTCTGGTGCTGTCACAATCACTTTTTCAGCATCAATTAAATATTTAATCTGAAACATTTCTCTCAGGACTTTACATATTAAGATTCCAATTCAATTTAAAGATTATGTGAAAACTGAAATGAAATATGTCTAAACGCAAGCAGAATGCCTAAAATTTACGAATAAAATTATCTACCAAGATCTAAAACGCTTTTAATGGAAGATAGAAGTGTGATGGCGTAGTAAGTAACTTGATACAGCAAAGACGTATTGATTAAGTTCCTCATCTAACAAAACAGAAGTAAAATATAGTCAAAGAAAGATGGCAGACCGAAAATATTGTCAACGTTTTTGATGGATTTGAAATAACGTTTGTTCGAGTGAGCGCTACTAAATAGTCAGGAACACGTCAATCTGTCCATAAATCATTGTTCCCTCCCTTCCCTTACCCTTTTGTGGCCCCGTCTCCTCCTCCCCTGTGTCAACAATATATTAGGTTCCATTATTTAGGGATGGAGAGTTCGTAGTATTTTTCGCTTGTGTTTTATTATTCCGTGTAAAATATGAGGCCAAACACAACATTGCCGTTGTTTGTGTATCTGGTAATCTGTTCTGACATTTGAGAAAACTTGATATATAATATAAAATGCAAGCTTTGTAATCTGTATGTTTGTTAGAGTCCGTAATTCACTGTTATGTATGGATTGTTTTTATAATATTGTAATAACTGAAACTATAACTACAATTATGTTTATGGATAAAATAACAAAGGTAAATTAAAAATAAAATTAATTGTAAAACTGTTGAAAGATGAATTGACAAAAGTGAATCACAAATAGTATTTTTTTATTTAAAGGTAAGCTTCTTTTGCTCTGAGGGTAGGCACGTACTATGTGCACATATTTTGTGTCTACTGTGTTCATTGCCATATCGAAAACCATAGTATGGAATATCAATCAGCGTTTATGTTGATGTCTGAATGTGTATTTTAGAGTCTTTGTTATTTTTTTGCGAATCCTACTAATTTCAAACTGCTAAAGTTTGGTTGGATAGTTTGTTACTCAAATACACTAGAACATCTAAACGGATCTAAATGAAATTTGGATAATCCCGGATAATGTACGGTAGCCGCGGGACAGATTGGTTTTCCAAAATTTCCACGCGAACGAAGTCGCGGGCAACAGACATTGAGGTATTAATGTACTACGTACGTTTGTACATATTTTCTCGACAACAACTAGTAAATCTATAAAACAAACCTTCCGTGTTGATATACGGCGGCATAAGCACGGCACTGAAGCTGGTGTTAACAGCGATGTGGTCAAAGTGTCTGCTCGGTGTGAGTGTGAGCCGCCGCGCGCGTGCCGCCAGTGTACCATCATCGGCGTGCACGTTCAGCCAGCGCGCATCGAAGTACGAGCCTGGCGCGCCGTCGTTGTTACTGCCAGCTGATAAGGCGGCTGCCTCTGCGCTGTCCATTATACGCTGTATAACAGAAAAGGGAATAATTCAAACAAGCAGAAAAAACAAGAATATACCTAATTACGAAATTGAAAATCATCTTTATAGTTAACATAAACAGAATAGAAGCGGCCGGCGGTAGCTTAATGGCTACCGACGTGAACCCACTCCTAACATAAGCCTTTAAGCTTAGCTGGAGTGGTTGACAAGATTGCTAGTAATGTGGGACTCAATCCCACATTGCTAGTCATCTTTAAAAAAAAACTACCGAGAATGTTTTCACATACCCAACATCAACCATTTAGCTGGTAGGGAGGGGGGGACACTTGACTCTAACACAAACGGATTCCTAAATCTAAAAACCGTCTTCCCAACCCCTAAACGTTTTTAAGAGACCTATCTAATGATACCCCACACGATGGGGTAGGTGAGAAAAAAACCACACCCCCACTTTACATTTAGGGGAGGAACACTAAACATTTTTTTTCAAGATTTTATTCTTTCTAATTTCACTTTGTCGGCGTAACTACTATGTGTATCCATGCAAAATTACAGCCTTCTAGCACTAACAGTCTCTGAGCAAAGGTGCGGACGGACGACCGGACGGACGGACGGACATGGCGAAACTATAAGGGTTCCGTTTTACCATTTCGGCTACGGAACCCTAAAAACTTTGTTTTACATAGCTAAAATTCCTGATCAATTGACCCATTTGATTGAACTATGAGGTCCATCAACTTACATAAAAGCTAAGCAATCAATGATCATTATAACTTCCACGCGTTCTAAAATACTACTCGGTCGACTGAGTGTATCACGAAAAATGTGAAAGTAATAAAAACGCTGCGCATTTTAAAATAAAAGTTTGTTTTTGTGTCAACATTTCCCCTTTGATATGATTTACAAGGGTTGAAACAGTCAAGTCATGGAGAGAGCCAGCTAGCACAATGAGTGGACGAATAAAAGCAGTAGACAATTGTAGGCAATTAGCCGCCGTGGAATTGGGCTGATCGATAGCAGCCTTTGTCCTCACCGCCAGGGCATTAGCGAACGATCAAAAATAATCAGCTCCGCGCCCTACCACACCTTCCCTTCCTTTATTGAACAGGATGTGTTTTCTACCGCACTGTTTTTGTTAACCGTTTCGAAACTCCACCGCTGAATTTGTTTCATTTTGGCATCATTTCAAAAAGTTAATTTAATCAGTGAATTCGCGATGTCTAAAGCAACGTTGGCGTATTTTTTAATTTGATTTTATTACTCTACTACGCGACAGAATATTAAAAACAACAGGATTAGTGGAAGATTTCCCCTTAATCTTAACTCAGTTTCGGCGCCGGTCAGATTAGGGTCAAAATATTCAATTACATCGATTTTCAAATAAAATATGTCATCCCGATAACATCGTAAACGAAAGATGTTGCAGATAAGTGGGGTCGTTTCCAGGTCACCTTGTAGACTTTCGGGAATCCTTTGACCTGTGGGCGTTTGATAATATTATAGGGGTTGCGTGATCTTAACGACCCAGACCCGATAGCTTCTACCTACGGCTTCAATGTAGGTTCCACCTTGTTTGCGTAAACTTCATTACCGTAACATCTAGGGCCTAGGCCATTCGATTAGGCTACACTTAGTCCTAGAGTAAATTTTACGAACTAAAATTTGTTCAAATGGTTACCTATGGGTAGGTATATATATCGCAACCAACATTTCACAAGTTTTAAATCAGATATCTATGCACATAATTACGAAAGAAAATTTTATTTCTAATTCGGAAATCTGAATTCACAAAATAATTCTAGGTACTTATGACGTAGGTATCCAGGAGTTTAAAAAAGATCCACGGGAAACACAGTTTATAAATGAGAGTTTTTAGTTGTAAGACGAAATAGCCCCATCGTTGGATTTGTAGGAACAAGCTCGCGAAGTGGGGGCGAAGTAATTAAAACTTGCACTGAGCTCGGAGCCTCCGACAACGCGCCACCGAGCCGCACTTGCAGCGTCCGACACCCACTGTACACCACACTGTATCAACACCATTTTTATCAAAATTAATCCTTCAATAATAAGGAGAAAATCTCTTAAATTGCATTTTATTTCGTTCTGACGGGAGATATTTTAAGACCAACTTTAATAAGATTAATAAGATGGTGCGATACAAGAAAGAGTCGATAAAAGTTACTAAACTAGTTATCGGAGCGCTATTGAGCGCCTTTCAAGACTGCACACCTGCATAAAATATTACGATGACATCAAAACGACATTTAGATATCAAAGCCACATTAGGTCTACAAAAAAGCATTTTTTCAGTAAAGACCAGTTTCTATTTTATGGTTTCAAGATATTCATTAGCTCGCCAACACTTATTTACTTTGATTAAAGTAAGGGTAACCAAAATTTTAGTTTATGGAATATGTGACACACTTTTACATAATCCATAAACAAAAAAAAATGTTTTTAAAAATTAACAGTAGTAGCTACGATACTTTTTGTGTGGTCTGTTAGGTTTTTGCCGACTTTCTATCACAATCCTTGACGTAGATGACAAATAAAAAAAACCTTTGCAGGCGACATGGCATTGCACTAATTAAATTCTCGAGAGTTAATTTTTAATCTTAGAACTGAGAAAAAGCGGGTGCAAGCATATTCGCAGACTGTTATATGCACTCATGTTGATGCAGCTTAATTTTGTATATTAGTCCTAATTTTGTATGATTAGTTACTACTGTGTTAAGTGCTAGACTTCCGCTTTTCAGCGACCGAAACTCCTAATTAAAAAACAAACCTATGCCTCGAAGAAAGAACTTATAGAGAATACAAGTAATTTAACAATTACATGACACCTCAAACATATTTTATATGTGCCATTAAGAGCAGGTCTGAGACGACAAACATTCTTGGAACAATGCTTAGTGCCGCCCGTAAATATATTCCTTTATTTTGTTTCTGTTACAGTTTCATTAAGTGCGAAATGTAGGCGTCGTTTTTTCAGAGCGCGACGCCCGCAGCGCAACAATCCCCTCGATTTTTCAACTTTATTGTTGAGCCAAGTTCCACCGCTTTCGGCCCACTATTGCTGAGTTCTATTCCCAACTTATTATGCGAACTATTCTGTTTGTGAGCTCTTTGCTCAGATAAATTGAGTCTTTGGAAACGTGTTGTTATTTGTCAGATTATGGTGGTGTGTAAATGTAGTGTGCGTTCATTTTATTTATTCAGAACTTGAATATAGCTGCTATCTATTCTACTTACGTCTTGTAAATTAATTACTGAGAAACGCTATGAACAATGTGAGCGTGAAAATACCTACTATTTATTAAAGACATAGTAACGTGAAAATAAAACTAACAGGAGCTACGACACAGTGAGTCACCTCATTCAAATTCAAAATCATTTAGAATCAAACTGATATTATACAATATATATTCATATACAATTACATGACGTTGATACAACCCACACGTAAAACTAAAAGTTAAGTATCATTAAAAGTGCTGAAGTGATTTTCATGAAACAAGTCATGAACCATTCCGATTAAACCTGTCTTATAATAAAACCGCATTTAACCTGCCCTCATTTGGGCGGTTCAATGCAGTGTTCCCAGATGACCATATGAATTTCCTCCAACTTATTTCAAAATGGGGGGAATCTGGCAACAGTGTTTTAATGGTACAGACAAAGTCACAGATACACACGTTTTACATATGTTACAATAATTGTTTTTAAACTTTTTGAACTTTATACATCCTTTTTCCATCTTTTTCCTTGAAATAATTCACGTGATTATTTCGGGACTTAATCACGTGAATTATTTAAAGGTTGTGGTTGTGTTTTATTAACCCGACGTTTCGATCGAATTGCACCGATCGTGGTCACGGGTCGACTAGTCGACTGAATTATTTAAAAGTACGAACCTTTTATTTACCCGATGTTTCGATCGAATTGCACCGATCGTGGTCACGACCACGACGAATATGTTACAATACTCCTCTTTTCATCGGAGGTGAAAAAGAGTGAGTAATGTCGCCAGACCTCATATTTTACTGAACTCTGGATGTCGTCATCTTAGCGCTAACCGACACCGCTTTATGTCACTTTTTCTGAATTGCCTTCTTAACTAATTGTTATTAGTTGTTATTACTAATCGTATCTACAAGCAAGTACGTTCAGCTGTTAGTATGTACATAAATACCATCAGCTGAAGACCATAACATACTTGTTTGCCTGGAAACGGGGTTGGAACTACCCAAGTATATAGTGCTAAAAACATTGAGTTGTAAACTATTTACGACATACGACGAATAAAAACTTTATAACTTTTCGGTGAAATGTCAATACGAATGCCGAGGAATATTTTACGTTTGAAACCCGAATACAGTGTACTCTTCTGTTTATTATTCGACAGTGAAGATAAATAGGGGTAGTATATTAATGAAGACATTTGTAGGTACTAGTTGATATCGTAATTTTAGTACTGAATAATTCTAATTAGCACTGTAGTGCTGTGGCGTAAATTGGGAGAGGCCTGTATCCAACAGTGGACCAATACGGGCTGATGATCAGTATGATGATAATGACAGCGAGCTGTCAAGTATTAATGTATGCTCCATTAATCCTGTCTTCTAAGAGTCAAAATGTGTGGCAAAATTAAAATCTTGGTACAGCTGCCTGTAAGGTAACTCCCTTTGAATTAAAAGTGTTGTCTTGTCTCAGATATTTTCCTATTAATTTATCTCTACTAGCTGTCCCATGCAAATTCGTCTGCGTAAGTTTTCCCCGTTTTTGCAATATTTGTTATTGCTGCTCCGCTCCTATTAGTTGTTGCGTGATCTTATATAACCTATAGCCTTCCTCGCTAAATGGGCTATCCAACAGTGAAAGAATTTTTCAATTCGGACCAGAAGTTCCTGAGATTATCGCGTTCAAACAAACAAACTCTTGAGATTATAATATTAGTATGTATTTGCTATAAGAAATTAGAAGATCTATATCTATATGTATTAATACTTCTATTTTAAAATTCTTTCTATAGCTTAGATGCCATGATGACGCTTTAGTATCTACATAGAACCTATATAAGAGCTGATAAGCTCGCTCAGCCTTACAGCAACTGAGCGTTACTTTTGCATTTCAATATATCGATCTGGATAAACTTAAGTAGCAAATGGTGAGACTCAAAGTACTGGAAAAAAATGTTCCATATATTCATGGAGTTTATTTAAAAGGCGGCAGTGTAAACATAACATTGAGCGTCAACGAGACGGAATCATAGTGAATACGCAACGTTTATCTGAGCCGTTTATCTTCGCTTTATTCGCTCCGAACTCCTCATCTTTACCGGTTGCTACAAATGAGAGTGGCATATCGACGTGCCCTCTGTATTTCTTTTTAGAGCCTTTCTCCGCATTGAAATTTATTTACAAATTACTGCTCGTGTGTGTTAATGTTAATGTGGTCTTTTATATAATTGCGTTTTCTCCTCACGTTCTATAGAGTGATAAAGTGTTATTTTCTTTTTGTCTAATTTCGAGATCGCTTCGTTCGATTAATCGAGGATTTTACCACGGCGAAATTCATAGATGGCTGTTCTGTAACATTGAGTTAACAAAGTTTCGATGTAAGATAAATAGAATTTAGAAAGAGCGAATAATAAGAGTAGCATCAGGCCTCGATGATATATAGTCACCGATGTATTCAATTACGCAGAATGTTTGTATTACAAAGGCGACCTGTTTGCAAAAATAGTTTATGCAGTACTGCAGCCGTAATATAATACATTATGAGTCTGCCCCATTCAACCCACATTTACTAATTAAGTAGGATTAAACTAGGATATTGCGGACGTAACATTTTAAATGCACATTACTGTTGACAGTTTTATAATTAGTACGAATGTACTGTTATTTTAAGTGATATTATATTTAAAGCCGCTAATTAATTATTGGTATATTTTTATAATGATAAGGCAGCTGGTAAGTTCCAAAGTCACCAGAAATGAACATGTACAGTAAAGACCGATCAATCTATAGATATTATCATAACTCACATAACAGTCCTATTAGATTATGAAACTATATATATTACGGATCTTAAATTAAGGTAAAATACCTTGTTTATTGTCCGATGTTTCGACCGTATTGCACCGACAGTTCCGTAATAGTGAATGATAAAAATCAAGTGAGAGTAGTTTCCGAAATCCGTGCTTTACAGAGGTGACGCTGAGCTGAACCAGTCTACCCGTGACGACGGCCGTTGCAATACGGTAAAAAACAAGGTATTTTACCTTAAATTATTCACGCGATTAAGACCCGTAATATGTGACCCGGTATATATTTTCATAATGTGTACACATCGCGAAAGTCCTAATAGAACTTATCTTGTTAAACTAACTGTGGTCCACGGCTCCGCCCGCGTGGATGTTGGTTATCGTGATAAAAACTATCCCATATCCTTACCCGGGACTCAAACTATCTCAATACCAAATTTAATCTAAATCGGTTCAGCGGCTTAAACGTAAAAATGTAACAGACAGACAGGCGGACAGATAGAGTTATTTTCACATTAATAATATTAGTTTGGGTTACCTATGTATATTTATAAAAAATGGTTGTCTGCAAAGTCGGTTTACGGATGATAATTTTACGTGATAACGTCATAAGAAAACATTGTAATAAACAAATAAAAACGAAATGAAATAATTGTTGTTCAATTCAAGCTACGGACCTGGTTTCTGCCTGCCGGCTTATTGATCAATAAAGTTATCAAGTATGCATTCGGCACATTTTAGTTGGCTTACCACCGGCAAGTCTCACCAACTTTATATCAAGAGGCCATTATATACAAAAACAAAACCAATCAACACCACCATGGTCCCACCAGCTTCTCCAGTAAAAGTCGACGCAAACTCCGAGATGATAGCGGTGATATCCGTCTGCGTAAAGTTGCCACAGTTTTGGACAGACTCACCAAGATATAGTTCGCTCAATTCGAACCAATCATGGCACCACAAGAGCAGGGCGAATACCAAGTATAATATGGTGATAGCAAAACTGCCTAAGGAAGTAGTCCACCAAGTCAGTGACATCCTGACAAACCCGCCAACTGAGCACAAGTATAAGGCCAGTATAAGGTCTTTAACTACTGACTAGATGGCGCATGCGAGGGCCCAAACTCGCGAGCAAAAAGAGATAGAAAGATTTTGAGGTCTAGCAACATAGTCCAGATAGGTGGTTCGCTTCTGGCCCCGGTTTGGCTACGGAAGTCTCGGGTTCGATTCCTGGGTCTGGACTTCAAATTTCTATTTTTCAAAAATGCAATTATTGTATTTTTAAAGTAATTAGCAAGAAATGTTATTAAAAATTACTTCAAAGTATACGCAAGAACCAACGAACCGACATTGTAATAAACAACCATCCCTGTGACCGATTATGTAGACCCGGGTGCATGCTCGCGCATCGGCCACAATACTTCAGCATATCTGCAGGCGGAACGTGACGGAACGTGACGTCGTCAAAAGTGGAGAAAACAGCATGCGAAACCCAAGCAAGTAAGTAGTGCCAATAAACAGAACTACAAGCACACATATATCTTTATTATATCATTACTGAATTCCGTATATTATCATCGGTATGTAGTATCGTAAAGTGTTATAACTAATTTGGCAGCCTGTTAAGGGTTGTTTACACGCGACGACGTGCGCCGACCCGGTGACGTAATGCAATAAGTCTGCAACGTACCGTGCGGTTGACTGTCTCCCACACATGAGTAATCCGATTACATTGTACATATATGTAATTTAAGGGTGAACACACAAGCACTGTTGACTTTTTGCTAACAATATATGATACGCGTCGAGACTGCTTGCCTTCAGGGAACGCCTGCATTACATACTGTGGTCGAAACTCGAGAGTGTGTACCAGTTCCATTTTATGGAGATATGTTTGTAAAACCATTTGTCTTTGTAAAGTACTGTGTCCAAACTACAAACTCTGTGGTTTAGTGTTTGTATTAACAAAGAGACTGTGGATTTGTTGTTTATTAAAGAGGATAACCAGTACTGCTTTTGGTAGTACAGTACGAGTAACATAGTACATGGTGAAGACTACTAGGTAAATGAAAAGTTTATACCAACTGATATTATTGTCAGAATAAAATAACACGTCAACCGCTAAATCTGAATCGTGTATATTTATACTATTATTATAAAGCTAAAGAGTTAGTTTGTTTGTTTGTTTGAAAGCGGTAATCTCAGGAACTACTGATCCGAATTGAAAAAATCTTTTACTGTTGGATAGCCCATTTATCGAGGAAGGCTATAAGCTATATAACATCACGCTACGACCAATAGGAGCGGAGCAGCAATGAGAAATGTTGCGAAAACGGGGAAAATTTACGCAAACAAAGTTGCGACAGCTAGTGGAAGATAATTTTGCTTATGATGTGAAAAACAGGTGCTGAAGTAAACATAACGAGTTTCTATTATGGATCGCATATAAGGAAAACGTATAAAACAGATATAATTTAGTTTAGGTGAAGTAGGTACCTACTTTGTAAAATCAACTCAAATTAACAGTAAGTACTTAACTAGGTTTTGTTTCCGCAATAATAAAAAGCACTTGCCACATGTATGACGGAGCATCACTTTAGAATGACTAGTCTAATTTGTCTGTTTTTGTACAAAACTCACGGGAAATAAGTATTAGAATGGAAATTGAGATTGGCAGATTGTCAATAAGTTTCGCATACCCGAAGTCGGGCGTCACCGGTCTTGGAATAATTTACAAGTATACCTCGCCCGAATAATGCCTAACTGACAGTTCGACTGTTAAAAAATACACTGAATTGTTTTGTACAACCTACAGTCCAAATTGTCAGTTACCATACGCATAAATGATCTTTGGGCTGAAATTGCCGCTGCACACGACGTACACAACATACAGTGACATCAATGCTGCCGTACCTACTCTAGTGCTGTTCTATCGTGCTTTTGAATTTCTACAAAAATATGAATGTGATAGATTTATGGCTTTGTAAATAGCCATAAATGTAATATTAATCAATTTTGTATATGATGCTATTTATTTGTATACGTTTTATGTTAAGATCAGAGAATTGAGTATCAATCTCTAATATGTGTGGCTTAAAAGTTTAAGCGTACTGAGATGATGACATTCTAAGCACACCCACAGTTGTTTATGTTGTTGGTATTTAATATATATAACACTTTTTAAAGCTAACTAGCATTGTTAGCATCACTGCTGTAATACACACAGACGTTAACGTCTTTTTAAATGTAATTACAACAGTAAGAAACTAATAACCAGAGATCTCCCTACCCAGGTTCAGAGTTCTCTGTTTTGGTACTATAAAAGAAGTATTTACACAAGTTTTACATTTATGCATTTTTGCGTGCTTCAAATACCTACCCAAAAATTACTCTCAGCTTTTGAACTACTATCTATAATATTATAATATAATATGTTTCTTTGAAAGCGCTAATCTCAAGATTCTAATGATTACTAATTCGATTTGAATTAGATAGCCCGTTTATTGAGGAAGGCTATACCTATAGTTAACGCGGGTGAAACGCGGGGTACAGCAACTTTTCTATAAAAAGATTTACATTTTTAAATTTACTTAATGCAAAGAAGATGTAAATAGAATGAAGCCATAATAACCTAGCGTGACGAGAATCGTCTGTTTCTCTCAGCTACTAAGATCCCGCCCACATCCTAGCCCACGTGCTAATGGTAATAGAAGTTTGGTCTCGTAATACTCATATATCAGGATTGCGGGGAGGCTGCGCAATAAGTAATAACAGTTATTACTTTGTACGTGGAAATACGTCTCGAGCTAAAACGATACGTAGAATAGGATATACTTGTACTATCGTAAATGCTTCACGGTATGCCCTTCAGTTTGGCATTAGTTTTAATTGTATCCGACAACATTATTTGATAGAAATTGGTCCAAAATATAATGAATACAGTTTTAGTTTATTGAGTACAGTTAACTATATTTGTTTATTATATTATATTTGAATTGATTTTTGGGCTTCTAAAGGTCAGAGCACACTGATCAACTCGGAAAGGTATCGGCACCGTATCAACTTGAAGCGGCGGTAGCCTAATGGCTAAGGTATCGGTCTCGCAATCGTGCGGTCGCGGATTCGATTCCAACCCATTACACTAACGACGTGAACCCACTTCTAACACAAGCCATTGAGCTTAGCTGGAGGGGTTAACAGGATTGCTAGTAATGTGGGATCAAAATCCCTTTTTTTGAATCTTAAAAAAAATGTATATATTTCCTGTAGTTTGGAGTTTGCCTTTCACATTCATATTAAAAATCGCTATGCAAAATATTTGTTTAATATGCTTTGCTTTCTTCTGCTTTTCTCAAAGGTTTATTGATAAATAAATCAATATTGAGTTAAGATTTTCTATGCATACATTTAGTTTGTATGCAATCAATATCAACATGAGAATAAAATGAAATGTAATTGTGCGATTACATTACATTTTTGTGCATAAGAAGCCCAAATGATAAAAAGCCGCAAACTTCTGCTGCATTATTTGTTGCTAATGAAATACTCCTGCGTTTAAATGTATTTTTATTATAAATCAAAACAGTATAATACTCCATCCAGCCTAATCAAGTGGTAGTATAATAATAAAATACAATACATAAACCTAATTACCCCACCACATTGTTTTAGCAAAAGCCTTTTGAACTGTCAAATTTCATTCGGAATTATTCAAAAGAAACGATCGCATGTCGGATCTCAATGAGGTAGTTAGGTATTGAAAGAACAAAACGGCTGGAGGCACGTCTAACAATAACTTGATTACTTCGCTATAACGTTTATTAGAAGGCAGTGGTCGCTAAATTGAGTTTTCTGTTGAGGTGGCGCTTCAGGTCATTGACGTGTCCTTCAGCGATCTGACCCGCCCGCCGACGACCCAGCCACTCGCCTACGCGCCCTCACCGCTCCTTCATATCGCTTTAATATCAAACTACCTACTTGTATAGTATTGTTCAGTTATCAATTTGTAATAAGTTGTATTATTAGATTTGATTTAGATGAGCTATTTTTTAATAAGATTTTAATAGTTACAGCTATGCAATGTCCCACGGCGCGGGCGATGCCACGCGCCCTTCGTGCTACATCGCCAAATTTTACGGATTTTCTTCCGTTTGATATTATTATTGACCTTTTAGATTAGTATCGTAAAAATACAGACAGTTTTTTATTGACATTTGGGGGTTAGATTCCCTTTTCAGATATACGATTATTTAAAAATCATTGAATGAAGTTCGAATCAAAACAAAGTCATCTATTCGTAAAATATAATAATTAGAGCGGACTGAAACCCACTTGTATTTAAATGTGTATACACTAGCTGACCCGCGCAACTTTGTATGCGTTAATTTTCCCCGTTTTTGCAATATTTTTGATTGCTGCTCCGTTCCTATCGCGCGTGATGTTATATAGCCTTCCTCAAAAATATCCAACAGTAAAAAAAAATTTCAATTCGGTCCTTTCGTCATAAAAATGTCATTTCAAACGATTCTTCATATGATCATAGTAAAAAACATAACCCTTTTTTGCAGTCGGGTAACTTTGGGTAACGGGTAAGGTATTATACTTGAAAGAGCAAATTCGCAACATTGTTGTAATGTTGAAAATGCTGCTAGATATTTGTCAGTTTAGTATGACTACTTTTTATCTTGGTTGTACAAAGATACATTTACAACAAAATTACATGCATAAAATGTGAAGAAGTGTGACATTGTGACTGAACTATCCACGTCCTTTTATTAATACTATGTAGCGAGGAAAACACGACTTATGATTCTTTTAGATCTACCAGCGTCGCATTGTGTGCACTGTCATAATACAAATGGAATTTTTTTTTTTTTTTTTTTTTTTTTTTTATAATAAAGTATCTATTACAATACTTTATATAGATTACAATCTAGCCTAAAGACTAATGAGTAATTTAATTATGACCTAAATTGCTATAAGGACTTAAATCTAAGAATGTGTCCAATAACACTTATCTTATTGTCTCTATTACATATGTGAAGTCACTTTGTTCATGTGTTCTTTTAAGTTGCACTTACACTACATTTAATATGTCACTGTTACACTACACTAATTCAAACGGCTTCAGCCGTTTCAATCTTCTTTTTAACTTAGTGGTATCAAGGAGCTGGATTGCCTCGACGTTCACGTGTTGTTGAAGCCTGCTTTGATGTGCTTCAGCTATTTTTTGTATAACTGTCTCTATGTCATCCATTTTAAGGTCCCGGTGGAGATCACAGTTTCTTATGTACCAAGGGGCGTTGACAATATCCTTGAGCACTTTGTTCTGGAATCTTTGTATTATTTGACGATTGCTCTGAGCGGTACAGCCCCAAAGCTGTATACCATAAGTCCATACTGGCATTAACACCTGTTTATATAGCAGGACTTTGTTGTATACTGAGAGGGAAGAGTGTCTTCCCAGTAGCCAGTACATCTTCTGGTAGCGTAGGGATAGCTCTTCTCTTTTTTTCTTGACATGTGCTTTCCAGCGTAGCTTTGCGTCAAGCGTCATACCGAGATATTTAGCTGTGTTCGAGTAGGGTATTGGTTGGCCATTTATAAGCACCGGGCAGTACTGACCTTTTTTATTTGTGAAGTCAACGTGAACGGACTTACTCTCATTAAGTTTTATTCTCCATTTTGTCGTCCACTCTAAGACTTGGTTGATGGCTACTTGAACCTTTTCTACTGATTCGTTGTGGGTATTACCTACTGCTATGATGGCTGTATCGTCAGCAAAGGTTGCAATAGCATTATTTTCGAGCTCTGGAATATCACAGGTGTATAAAAGGTACAGGACCGGACCTAGAACACTGCCTTGTGGAATTCCAGCTTTTATTTCTATAGTTTTAGAACAAACATCCTCTTGTCGTATTCGAAATGCTCTACTAGAAATGTAAGATTCTAGGATAGTAGCAAATTGATCTGGTAACATTGTTTTCAGTTTATATACCAAGCCTTCATGCCAGACTTTATCAAAAGCTTGTGCCACATCGAGAAAGACAATGGAACAAACCTTTTTTTCTTCTAGAGCTTTCTCAATTATATTTGTAATTCGATGTACCTGATCGATTGTAGAGTGCTTTTCTCTGAAGCCAAACTGATGGTTAGGAATTAGCTGTCTATTTTCTATTATGGGTTTTAGACGTTTTAACAACAACTTTTCGAATAGTTTTGACATTACGGGTAGTAAAGAAATCGGCCTATATGATGATGATTCTTGAGGGGGTTTCCCAGGTTTTGCTATCATAATGACTTCTGCTATTTTCCAGAGGTTAGGGACATACTTTAGTCGAAAAGAAGCATTTATCAACGTGGTGATTTTCACAATAGCTTTGCGGGGTAGTTGTCGTAAGATTTCTCCTGTAATCAGATCATACCCGGGAGCTTTTTTTGTACTAATATTTGAAATTATCTCTTTTGAAACTTCTCTAGGCGTTACGAGTTTTATTTCAACGCTGTCTCTAGTCCACATTCGTCTTCTAGTTTCTATTAAATAGTTTCCAACATGCGGTTGAAAAATACTTTCCAAATGCCGAGCAAATCTAGACGCTTTCTGTTCGTTATTTACGGCCCAAGTTCCATTTTCTCCCCGTATTGGAGGAATCTGTACTATTGGTCTCTTCATACTTTTAGTAGCTTTCCACAGTGAGTAATCAGTCTTGTGGCAACTTGTTACTTGGCTGAGGTAATTACTAGTGCGTATGGCATTGTAGTGCATTATCTTCCTCTTAAGATTTTTAGTCAGATTATTAAGTACTCTTTTATCTTCCGGAGACCTGGTTTGGTGCCATCTTTTTCTCTGCTTACGCTTCTGTGCGATGATATTCCTAATTTCTAATGGATACGCAAATTTATTTACCTGTCTTGGTCTATAATGTGTACTATTCCAAGCAGCTTGTTGTATGTTAGAAGTAAATTTCTGAAGTTCTAAGTCTAGTTGATCAGTATTTTTAAGTGGTACTCTTAATTCTATAGTATTTTCTAAGTATTTAGTAAAGTTAGACCAGTCCGTGTACTTGTTTACTAGCGTCAGATTGCTCTCTTTGTATTGTATTCGTTGACTCAATGTTAAAACTATTGGAGAATGATCCGAGTTTAAGTTATAACATTCTTTTATTTGTAAATAATTCGGTGATATATTTTTGCACACAAAGAAGTCTATTAAATCTGGAATCTTGTGAGGGTCAGTTGGCCAATATGTAGGTTTACCTGTAGACACAGCTTCACATTTTAGCTCTTGTATTGCATATAAAAGCTCCCTGCCTTTGGTTGTCGTAAGTCTAGATCCCCAGTGGGTATGCTTCGCATTGAAGTCACCCCCAAGGATAAATCTCTGTCCGAGTTGCTTTAAAAAGTTAATGTAAGCATCTCTTATAATTGCGTGTCTTGGAGGTGAGTACAACGCTGATATAGTAATAGGGTATAACTTGCTTTTTACACAAACTGCCACAGCTTGAATATGTTCCTGTTCAAATCTAATTCCTTCATAGTGTGAGATATTTTCTTTTATTATGATAGCACTTCCACCCCTTGCAGTGTTGTTTGGATGCAATGCATGATAGATTTTATATCCTCTAAATTGTGTGTAACATTGTTTGGTGAAATGAGTTTCTGATACCAAACACACATCAATGTTTTCAATGTTTAGGATTACTTGTAACTCTTGTTGATGTTGAAGTAGTCCATTTGCGTTCCATGCCATGAT
Organism: Herminia tarsipennalis; assembly: GCA_945859575.2. NCBI lineage: Eukaryota > Metazoa > Arthropoda > Insecta > Lepidoptera > Erebidae > Herminia > Herminia tarsipennalis. The sequence continues at coordinate 10,479,134 of OX243836.2, read as the reverse complement.
TCTAAGAGTCATTTTTGTTTACATACTTTAGGTTTAGCGGTGTTAGTGCTATTTTCTAAACTAGTTAGTCTTATGTTAAATGATGAGATCAATTGAATAATTTCATCTAATTTAGTCTCCAGGCTGGCTTTTGGTTTAATGGAATTATTGTTGTGCATTTGGCTAACCTGAGCGTAAGTCTGCTTTACTGGCTTTGCATTGCTGGTTGAGGGTTGACTTTTGGGTATGGGCTGCTGTTTTATTTCAATAGATTTTTTGGTATTTTTATTTTTGATGTGTTGCATTTCCTTGGCTACAATACATCCCCTATAGTTCGCTGGGTGAGGTTCGCCACAATGTACACATTTTGGCTTATCTTCCGCGGGCTTTTTGCACTCCTTAGTAAGATGTTTGCCCGTGCACTTCACACATCTCGGCTCTTTTGAACAATATTTGTGCGTATGACCATACGCCTGACATCTCTTACATTGAGGAACTAAAGTTGAAGTTTTTATTGGATGAACTTCAATTTTACATCCTAATATACTTTTAATGTTGTATATTTTAGTGACGTCCTCTTGGTTTTTAAATGTGAGCATGAACATATTCAGAGGCTCTTTAGTTTTCCAACTTATTTTATTAGCTGCTTCTTCTATTTGATAGCCCTTTTTGAGTAGATCTTCTACGATTCTCTCAGGCTTGCAAGTAAAGTGAAGGTTTTTAACCATCACTCTTATCGGTCTTTGCTGCTTGTTTTCATAAGAATGCCATAGATATTGGCTCTTAGACAGCATACTTGTGAGGGATTTGTAAGAGTCCTCGCTCAAAGCATTTATTTTAACTACATCCCCATTCATGATTTTGGTATTGAAGGGGTTGTTTGGCAAAGCTTGAGAGAGTTCATCAAAGAAGGCTTGGTAATTTTGAATACCATCTACTATTATGGGCGGAGGGGGTGGCACCTTCTTGGTTTTAGGTTTATGTTCTGAAGGAGTATCTTCCAGAGACTCTTGATGTTTGGTTGGTGTAGTAGAGGTGTTCAACTTTCGCTTCTTACTTTTTCTATTCTTTACTCTTACCCACTCAGTCTCTTTGGCCAGTTCTTCCTCATCTGTACAGTAGTCAGTACATTGAGTCGAACTTTCCGTTAAGGTAGTGACAATCTTATTCTCAGTCACGTTTTTTTCTCGTAAATCTGTCACTTGTTTCTGCAGTTCCTCAATTTGAGTTTGCATACTTTCAATTATTTGGCGCAAATTTTTATTTTCCGCCTTTTCATCGCTGAATACCTTATACAGGTAGCGCTCTGTTTCGGTCGTCAATCTTATCCGAGTTCCGGAATCCATATTTTGTTATTGATTTAATATAACACACTTATAATTTATTCACTTAAACACATGATTCACAATCCTCAACTAGGTCATTGTAATGAACGGTCGGACGCGGCGGAATGCGCAGCGTCAGCGCTTTACCCGAGCACTAGTGCAAGAAGGCATGCGACGCGACCTCACTCGCTAAAAGTTGATCGAAAACTGCCTAAAATGGAATAAAATTGCAAAAACCGCAGTGCTTCCATTAATCTTTAGCAGGATTTTATTTACATTCTGACATAATATCTAAAAGCGTGTTCCAGAATCCTAGCGCTTACATCATTTCATTTTGTTCCATTTTCTCGATAACAAGTGGTGTAATTACATAGGTCATGTTAAATTGATTTTAGTGGTATGTGAGAGAGTTTTATTGTAGCGGGGAGGTGCAGGCGTCGAGCGCGCTTTAGAATATTGAGTAAGTAGCCTACAGGAATCAGCGCGGTGTATCCTGGGCGCGAGGGAGGGTTAGACGCGGGAGGCGCGAGCGAGCGGGACGGGGCATCGTCTCAAGACTGCGAATCAATAAAGTCCACTCGTATAAGTCGGGCGGTGCAGCGAGTGGATATGGGTCACGGTGCACTCAGCCCCCAAGATGGTATTTAATAACCCTCTACAAGCTCTGACAGATATTACTCGATCCTCCTTCCGCCCGCGACGTGTTTAAAAGTAAGCGATGAAGCGCTTGCAAAGATTTTAAATGCGCTTTCGAATCGTTATGACATGATAAAAACTGTGATCGCATTTTTATCGTTCGCGTTTTAAAATTTCAATAGGACAACGTAAAGAATCGTAAGAGGCGTCGTCATAAATGTCGCATCGGAGATGATTGTCACAGCAATTTCCGGCACCGATTTCGGTCCAATGGCGTGAATTATTTCAGAGATTTCTTGTCACAAACAGCTGGTGTTTCGCAATTTGCTGATGGCGGCATTAAGGTCGGGGAAGTGCAGCGACGTACTTGCTTCCCCCCATAGGGGGCCGCCCGCGGCGCCCTGCGGCACGCCGCCGGAATTTGGCGGTGCGCCTTGCACTTAGGCTTGCTACGGAATTTAAGCATACACATGTTGTATCGCATAGCGTGGGAAGTGTAACGTATTACCTTACAAGCGGTGCGGATATTGTGCTCGGTTCTGTATCTGAAGCCTTTGCCTTTCAAAGGCTTCAGACACAGAAGCTCGCAAAATCCATTGATTAAATAATATGAACAAAGTACGAACAAAATTGTACTACAATTTTATAAAGGCGTTTCATTGGATATTAACCTTTAAATATATTTTGACGTGGTAACGTCTTATTAAATCGATGACGGGGTGCACGCACGAAAAAGTGTCACGTAGCAACGTTGCGATTCGTCACGTTAGTGGTTATTGCGTAGCAACAAACAACGTTATTGATTGATTGCTATAGAGTCACGTACAACGGTCACGTGATTGATTGGTTGCTTAGCAGACATGTTATTCACTAGTTGCTAAGCAAAGCAAATGGCGATTTCACCTGGTGATAGGCTGAAGTTGTTGTTTATTACAATGACATCAATAAAACTACTTATTATACGGTAATTAACGCGCATTGTTTACCTTAAAATTGCTAGACGTTTCGACCAGGTTGCGGCCGTGGTCACAAGCGGACTGTCGCAGCGATGCTAAGACTCCGTAAGGTCGATGAGTCTTCATATACCCTCACCTTTTTGTTAGGGTCACTGCCCTCTACACTGATTGCATCCATGTTAACCGACTGCGAGCGAATACGAGGTTGTGTTTAAGAGTAGAGTTTAAATATGTTTAAAAAAAAAAAAAAACTGTCACTTAATCAACTGTTTCTTATAACCTTACATCGTAAAATTATCGTCCATATTTACAGATAACCATTTTTTTTTGTAAAGGACGTTCAAGGCAATTTAATATCTATCTTGCGCATTGGTGAATTTAATCTTGAAGAGAATACTGTCTAAGTATATATATCGAAGATACCGCTGGACTTTCAACAGTCCACTTGGTGTTATTTTAGTTGGCACTTATACTTTGGTGACATTACTAATTTGCACAAACACTTTTTACTTGTACTCGTCTAATCACGCTTCTGTTAAAATGATTGGGATTTTTTATAATATGTGTATTTTAAAGATTTAATTGCACACGAAACTTTAGTGTTTCGTAATATTAAAGTCATGCTTCCGAGAGCTTTCAGTACTTTGTTTGAAAGTACCATTTCCTTTAAATGCGAACTACTGCCGAAAAGATTTACGAGTGACCAGCAAGTTGCTACGACCTGCTACGTTGCTACGAATAAATCTAAGCTACGGATAGATAACAAAACAAAGTGAGCTACAATGACGGAGTTTGGAATAGTTTTGAACCAAAATTGATTTGGTTAGTGAAGACTATAGTCGGGACAGAATATTTGAAGTGTTTTGAAGGCATCGCTTGTTCTCTGAATAGTTGTATCGGTGACGGAGTTTGCAGCAAGCACGCGTCAACTGAGCACATCGTCGAGTACTGCTCGGTAAATTCTTTGCGTTACATAACGCATATTGTTGAGTTTGTCATAGTTGGTTGAAGTATGCGCTAGTTGATATCACCTGTCCATTTTATCGCCACATACTAGGTACCTACGGTTAATTAATAATTGAAGGGTCCATTACTCCAGTATAAAGAGCAAAACATTATCTCAGTGATGTTGAGCAACGTTGATAAGTACTTAGGTGGCTTAAGAACAAAACCTACGACCAGATTGAAGATATGCGTTTGGTATAGACAATAATAATAGGAATAACCACAGACAAATACACACACACACACGCGCGCACACACACACAATCGCACCGGAGATGTTATACCAATACACACGTACGCGTGCATAATTAACTTATACAAACATGCACTTATTTAACTTTAAGGTGACCGAGTTAATTATTTAATATGTAAACTTGGACGGGCGGAATTTCCTTTAACATTATTAAATGTAGAAATTAAAAACAATATTACATTACAAGTAAACAATACGATATTTTCTAGAATTTATGTTTGTTTGTTGTTTAAAAATATGAAAGATTAGGTCCGTGTTATATTAAATAAAACATGTGATAATGTCGGCCTATAGATGGGCGATAATTTTCCAAATCAACAACCTTCCGTGTCACGTTTAGCCGTCGGTCATGCGCCTAATTTATCTCCGATGGTAGGTATCACATTTCCGTTGCATTGCACTATGAGAGTGGGTACGGGTCTTAATCGTGTAAAATATTATATTTTTAAATACCTCTGTTTTAATGCCCGACGTTTCAATCTACCCGTGACCACGGCCGTTGCAATATGGTCGAAACGTCGGGCAATAAAACAAAGGTATTTAGCCGTGAAATAAAATATTTGCGCGATTTAATAAAAATCTATTATTTAATATAATTTATTAGTAGTTTTACTATTAACCAACAAAAAAATATATAGTCCAATACAAAAGGATAAATACTTTTGAATAATAATAATATCTTGGGACTACTCACACAACACTATCTGATAATAAACTAAGCAGAGCTTGTACTATGGAAACCAGACAACTAATAAACATACTTACATATTTCTAAATACATACATATTATAGATAAATAACACCCAGACACAATAAACCATCGTGCTCATCACACAAAGTTTTATCCTGGGTGGGGATCGAACCCACAACCTCTTGTGTAGCAGTCGGATATACTCCCACCGCGCCACCGAATCAGAATTATATGTTAATTTATGCCTACTTAGATCCTATAAGTTCACAAGAACACACATAATCATTATGTTAACACAACTACATAGAAATATGTATCATGCATCTGTTAGCGACGTGCGTGTGAAGTAATTAGAGTGTTAACATATACCAAGTGTAAACGATTCAGATACGTACTAACTTAGTATGAAACTATTGAATAAATGTGAGTTCAACTGAACAATTCTATTTCGCACAGCGAGCTGGCAACGCGCTCCTGTTAATTTACTCGTATACGTCCAACTATGAAGATATAACTATATGGGGAACTTACTACGAATATCAACTTTGGCCGGCTATAAGTCGGTCACATTATAGAATTTTATAAGCTGCGGGTCTTAATCGCGTAAATATTTTATTTAATTTTTTACTCTCAGTCTACCCGTGACCACGGCCACCGTATTGCAACGACACGGGTGGTCACGGGTAGACTGAGAGACTACCCATGACCACGGCCGTTGCAATACGGTCGAAACGTCGGGCAATAAACAAAGGTATTTTAGCCATAAAATGAAATATTTACGCGATTAAGACCCGTAGCTTATAAAATTCTATAATGTGTACAAATCGCGAAAGTTTACTAACATATATAAGTCGGTCAGTTTTTTATAATGTAGTCATGACAGGTGCGGATCCAAAAGGGGGTGGGCAACAGCGGCAATTGTCCCCCCACCCTCTCCTCCAGATGCATGAATTTCCAAGTCTTCGTCTCGCGAAGTACGTACACTTGGCCGGTGTTGTGTCTAACTGCACCCCCCGCCCCCCTCTCAGAACATGATCCTGGATGCACGCCTGAATCATGCTAGGTAAGTAACTAGTCTGGTTCTTATTAGCTAGTGACGAAAACGTCTCGATTTATTGAGTATGTATTAGATATATTTCGGGACTTAATCGCGTGAATTATTTAAAGGTACGAACCTTTTATTTACCCGAAGTTTACAGTCGACCCGTGACCACGATCGGTGCTATTCGATCGAAACTTCGGGTAAATAAAAGGTTCGTACCTTTAAATAATTCACGCGATTAAGTCCCGAAATATATCTAATAAGTATAAAAATCGCGAAAGTTTAAAAACAATTATTGAGTATGATTCTAAACATTATGATTCTAAAACAAAAATATTTGTAATGAAGGTTACGATTTCATTTCAATTGCCATAATTTAAATAAATAAATATAATAAAGTAAGAGCCTAATCCTAATAGATGATTATGACAGACTAATTGGCGACTAATCGCTGACATCAAATATGGCCGGTTAGACGGTATATCTCCTTTATTTAGAGACGTTGAAGAGAAAGAGATAGGATGTATGAAAAAAAAAAACAGAATCCTAAGTTTCAAGAAAATATCCCTATTTTTCAACTTTATTTAAGTCCATAGATACAAGTAATTATCACTGACTATTATATGGAGATAAATTCATTACAGTACAGTCTTTATACCCTAGTCTAAATTATTTAATTAATTAGCGAACAAGCAAGTACCACATTGATAAGCCATACAAATTAATAGTCTTTATACGAGGAATAAAGAATGAAGGTCAGAACGGTTTTATTTTATTAGTGCTTTTGGTAGGATTACGTATTTGAATTGATTTTTGGGCTTCTAAAGGTCAGAGCACACTGATCAACTCGGAAAGGTATCGGCACCGTATCAACTTGAAGCGGCGGTAGCCTAATGGCTAAGGCATCGGTCTCGCAATCGTGAGGTCGCGGGTTTGAATCCTACCCATTATACTACCGACGTGAACGCACTCCTAACACAAGCATTTGAGCTTAGCTGGAGGGGTTAACCAGATTGCTAGTAATGTAGGACTCAATCCCACATTGCTTGTTATGTTTCATAAAAAAAAATAACCAAAAAATAACTCGAGCTGTTCAGTATTTTTTTTTTATGAAACTCCCTTGCAAGGCACACTAATCGCCTCGCCTCGGGACAAGCTCACGAACAGTTGACGACGCGGCGACACGGGTCGATCCCTTTCAGAGTTTATCAGTGTGCTTTGACCTTTACAATCAAATAAATATTATGACCAGATTTCTCTTGTACAAGAGTGAGGGAATAAAGAGTAGATACGTTATATATTCTCTCACGCTTGTACTCCGTTGTTATGAGTCGGAAATTTGATCGACGGAAATCAGACTGACAGAACACAAACTTGTGTAGTATGTATGGCGTAATTGGCTAGGGTAGTCGAATTTGGTTAAGAGAACATTATTTAGATTATTCAAAATTTAATTGTATACCTTTAAATTAATTATTTTTATTACAGTTTTGTTGAAATGCAAATCAATAGTGGAAATAATGATACAAACAGAACACAATCCAATAGCGCATTTCTGAATCTAGGTCGTATGCGTTCCGTCCGGTTCATTGCCCCTCCTAAATGATGATATACATGCATACATCTAGCTATTTATTTACCATATTTACTTTGCCAGTATAAAAGAGAAAAATGGGCTAATGTAGACGGAATTATTTGGGGTACGCTCGTATTCACTTCCATTATTGTAGTTTACGAGTCTTCGCTAGTGGGGTAATTCCAGTTGGCATAGCAAATCCTGGTTGATTATGCTAACTGTTCGAATTCAGTTCTGTGAGTTTTTAATAGGATGCGGGGTACGTTATTGTGTTTTGTTTCATTTTGCTGGACGTTTATATTATTCGGTATATGTTTTGACTTTTGCCGTAATATAAATGTATCGTTTTTGTGTGATTAATATGAGGATTGTTTTTTAGTGGGTTTCGTCCGCGCTAGCATTGGTTATTACGCTTCCTTTTCTTCTATAAATACACCTCATGTGTTTTTTTAGGATATAGACGAATTACTTGCCAATGTTAATTTAAATCTGATAAGTCGTTTTTGCGTGATTTAGTAATAAACATCCAAAACCACAAACTTTTACATTTTTACTCGACTGCGCAAGAAGGAAGGTTATGTTTCCGAGTGTATGTATGTATATTCCTTTGGCACATTCTAGAGTCTTAATGGCTTGATAGATATTAGCTTAAGAGCTGTCGTTAGAGCACATCAGACTTAGAAAAAAAATGTTTGTCTGTAAAGTCGGCTTACGGATGATAATTTTACATGATAACGTCATAAGAAAACATTGATGACATTGTAATAAACAATTAGCTGTTGATTAGCAACCATGCCTGTGACAGCTTAAGCGGACCGGGGCGCATGTGAGCGCAGCATGCGGCCGACGGCTACAATACATCAGCCTATCAACAGGCGGAACGTGACGAACCGTGACGGACCGTGAGTGTGACATTTTTCGTGCGTACACCCTGTCATCGATTTATAAGACGTTATCACGTCATAAACTAAAACAGAAGATTTTTAACGCCGAAATATTTCATTTATTTAAAGAAACACTCGAAAAACATAAGCCTGTTTCTCACACAGGCGGGTAAAAAAAAAGTCGACTTTGGCATCAAACCCTAAACTACAAAATTACCTGTCATTGTGCAACACAAGTCCAACACCACATCCCATGTTCCCCTCTACCAATATTTACGTACGCACCACATTTTCAATCTAACGTGTTTCCATTGCAGATTTTTATTCGGTTAAATAAAGTGCGGAGGCAGGCGGGGCAGAGTACCAGAGGTTAGAGGGTGGGCATCATCCCGCGGCCACTGTTTACATTATACCTATTATATTATTATGATTTATTACTCAATCGATGCGCCCGCCCGCTGCCTGCGAGGCCACTCGGGTAATTTCCCTAAAATGTTCCCAAAGTTCATGTACATAGAGGAATTTGAACTATGCTTCAACTTTAAAGGAATCAGTAGCTTTGATACGACGAAGGTACTGGTAAATAGTTTATATAAAAATTAAGTGGAATTTATGTGGAGGTGAAGGCTTAAAGTAATATGCTTTGTGGTTGTTATGTATGTTGTGCGCCTACACTTTTGATATTATAGATTATTTCGGGAAGTACCTAGTTAAGATTTCCGAGAGTGTGAATATCTAATACGTATAGCATTTAGAGTTGAAAGTTATATTGTAAAGAATATATTATAAGACTGTTTATTAAAGGACCGTTCTGTTAATCTGACAGTATGTAACTTTTAGTTTATAATTTATCATTAATCTATTTAATTTACCATTTGTTTATACTAGCAAAAAACAGCGTTAGGCCTGGCATATTTCGACATTAGAATCCGTGGTATGTTATTTTTTTTTTTGGTTTTTTGTTATTGTTCATTGGTTGTCCACTATGCAATCTTCATTCTTATTTTTATTGGCAGACGTTATAGTAAGAAGAATAACGTTTTAAGAAGTCGCACTCTTCGCAATGATACGATTTCATGTTGCCCTACGCACGATGATGGTCTCATTGGCCAACGTAAATAAAATCCAAGCACATTGTTTTTACATCACAAGATAGACCAACACAATGGACACAGAAAAATAATAAAAAACACGATTACAGAAACGTTTATCTTTTTAATGTGGATGGAAAATTCGAGTTCATTCAACAATGCGTCAAATTGGAAGTGCATAGTCAGAATGCAAACAGAGAGAGGAACGAGTGCATTCAGCGAGGTTCGCCCGCCTCACGACGGCGTGGCGCCCGCACACCCTTCTTTGAATATAAGCGCCATTCCCGTCTGCCTATCTATCTACACATACCACTGTTAACGGAACTTCAGGCGAATATTTAAAGACTGCTCACGAATATACACTTTGGTTACAAGCTTTTATTTATGTTTACCACGTTTGTTTGGAGCTTTTGTAACTTTTGAACCAGCTCTCGTTATCAGAATTGAGTGTTTGTTACATAAAACTTGGTGACAATGCCAATAATGTCTAGCGTTGATGCAGCTGAACAAAAAACGGTATGATACCTAATTGAAAATTGATCGATTTTGAATTATATAGACGTTAGTACCTACGTTATACTTTATTATTAGACAAGTAGACTATGATAGTCTGGATACCTATTCAGCTAGAATAGTTGCCTAAAAAAGGAAAGTATTTTTACCTATTTTTTTAAAGAAACAGTGTCTTATTGATTTGTGCGAGTTGAATTTAAGCTGACGTAGCAGATTTTTGACCGATTTCATTTGCATCAAGGTTGCAAGGCGTTGAATTGAAGCGCGTTGATAGAATTCCAAACCGGGTACAAATCACAAAACATTCCAATTCCTCCGGTTAATTGAATCCTGTAGGCCTTCATTAGAGATGGCGGGGGACGATTCGACAAAAACGAACTTTTATGGAAAGGAGAACGTCGGCGTACGGACAAAAACCACAAATGACATTCGGTGGCACGGATCGAATAATTACGTCGACTGGCTCACGCTCAACTTGGCTTTCACACTCCCGACGCCGGCGCCCCTTCATAAAACTTCCCCTACAACTTCTCATGCCCTGAATTATTACATGTTTTACCAAAACGTAAGTGCTTAACAAACTTTGTTTAAGTGAAAAGATTTCGACATGGGTATCTAAAGACTTGTCGCGTGTCACTCACGTACGATGTGATCTTAAATAACAAACATGTATTTATACGTATGTGTTATGTAAAACTTTCTGCGACGAATCCGTTCATACTTATACTCGTTCTGCATATTGTATAGAAACAGCTAGCTCGTTGAGATTTATTCCCTCGAAATTGTCAACTTTGCATACAACTAAAAGTTGGCCAGGCAACAGCAGTCAGAGAACTAGTTGAGATTCAAAAGAATTCCAATATCAGCGGGTGCGGGCAAATCGCGAAGACGAGTAGCCGCGGGTGCGAGCTCAGGCGTGCGGAGTGGTGCGGAGCGAGGCTGAAGTTCACCATCGGCCATCGCTGAATATGTTAATGTCGGGGGACGGCGCGCTCGCTGTCACCGCAATATCGGTACTTTCAATTCGCAACTCGCCCGCTTCATCGTTAACACATTCCTATTGAGTTTTATACCGAAATGGAGCGGCACGGTTTTATTGCTTTTGTTACACAAATTGAAAAGTGCCTATTTGTGGCTCAGAGATGTTTAATTAAAATAACCCGACAATGGCACAAGAACATTCTGAATAATCGTTATCTTAATTAGTCAAGTTTCTCGAAGTTAACGCCGTTTATTCGATGCATTAAGCTGTACTTTATAATCGGTGATAAAACGAGTGGTGCCTTCATTGCAACAACATTACAAGGGAGAACATTTGTCTACGTTGTTAGTGTATATATATACCTACTTAAACGTAGTATATTTAATCGAATTAATAATAATATAATCAACTCACACAACACCATCTGATTCCAAACTAAGCAGAGCTGGTACTATGGTAACCAGAAAACTGATAAACATACTTATATATTTCTAAATACATATATATCATAGATAAAACTTACATTTAAATGCAGCGAGCACATTAAACCGTTACTCTCAGCTCACATAAATTTAAATGACGAATCAATACGTGGAATTAGTAACTATTTATAGCACAACAACTAATTTTCATTGGAATTAAATTGTTAAAATTCTTAAATGGTTTAAAGCTTATAACTTTTAAAATATTAGATAACTTATTTTCAATTATGTCTACTAGCCTAGTTTATGATAAAACTAATTGATAATAATTTTAAGCTTTGACTTACGGCCTCATACAGAGGAGTAATCACTTATCCGCGTTTGTGTGGTAGAATCATTGACAATAAGACACAACAATCAAATTATCTATTCATATTTATCCGTTTGAATTCTAAAAGCTATGGGAACAATCCGTTTAGATTCAGTACACAGAATGTAAGCGTAGCTCGATCTCGACTCGCATGACAATTCACTTTGAAAGGATTTCTGTATTGTGCACTAGATTTACAAACACAAGCGCGCGGCGCGACGCAGTACGTCCGCCCTACATGATGTACCCCTTTACAATCCTCTACGGTTACTATAGGCCTCGTACACATTTGTAGCATTTGAGTGTATTGCCATTGACGATACGTCAATGATACATTACCATTTATTGGGATACGAAATAAAATAATGTGTCCCGATTAATGGGCTATCGAAATCTTACATTTAGATGAAATACATTATTTATGTTAAATAAAATTGTGAAAATATATTGTAATTTTTTTAAACATTATTAAGAACAAATATTTTTTTCAAATTCTATTATTATTATTACTGTTTAATTTGACATACCTACTCAGAATTTTTATTTATAATCATATCGGCAATTAATTTTATGTTCCACTTTTTTCTGTGATTTTTCGGTTTGTCTTTTTTACTAAGATTATTTTGTTATTATTATCTTTATATTCAGACACAATTGTTTAATTGTTTATTGAAGAAATTAATTGAATTAAAAATAATAGGCTGTAAAATTAAATGTTAAGCTACTAAAAAAAACATTGTTATAAAAGGCAATAATACCTACAGTTTTACAATGCATATGCATTCGTTATTTCGCATTTTGTAGAGCTAAGGAACTAAGTAACTAAATAACTAACAAGCAATATTTTAAACACGTTTTTGTCTGTATGTAGTAGTGGAATCTCACATATATGTGAATCCATTTAATCATTTCATAACTACGATCGTTTTCTTGTTTTTACGCCGAGCGAAATATTCATTTAGCTCTACGCACACAGCTACACGGCACAACCGTAACTTCACAGTGCGCAGAAGCGCAGGGCAAAATAAAGTGGAATATTCGTTCATACATATGTTAGCTGGAGTGGTTAACAAGATTGCTAGTAATGTAATGTAACAAGCATTGCTAGTTATATTTAAAAAAAAAAACAAAAAAACGATTACGAACGCCATACATAACTATAGTTATGGCGTTTGCTCAATATAAACACGACAATCTTCGTTTTAAGCATGTTTCCGTAACTTTCGTGTAAACTGTTTTTTTACGGGTTAATATCTAATAGACAAACTCTTTGACTAGTAATCAATCAGTTTTTTATAGAGCCGAACCCTGTTTCTCGTAATCTTCCCTTAATATATTTTAAGAAGGTCAGATTAGAGTCTTCTTTTTTCAAATAATTATACGTATACGATACATTGAAATGCTACAAATGTGGACCGGGACATAAAGTTTTCCACTACCATTCTGCTCGAACAAACTTAACTCGAATTAAATTCAATTACATTTTATTTACGTAGGTAGGCTTCATGCCTCTAGCTGGGATTATGGTGGAGACATATTGTTCAGTCAGTTTCAATGTTCCGTGTCTATCAAAGTTATAAAGGATTCTAACGAGAAGGCATGTGGAAAGATATTGTAATTAATTGTTACTAGTTTTAATCATGAAATGCTTTTATTTTAATGGATCTGGAATGGGATTTGGAGGAAGCAGTCATATAATTAAAAGTATACAAAGTTTAAAACTAATATTTAAAATAAAATAATATATTTAGCTTAAAATAATCTAGAAAGGGCTACTGTAATGTCATGCCTAACCTTCTATACAGGGTAATTTGTAATATACTAATAAACTCCCACTCGTGGCTTCATAATAATAATACTTCTGGACACGGCTCGCCTTGTGAGGAGGTTCCTTTCTTTGTAACCGTAACCAACGGTAACCTGGGCCCAGCACCCGATGCCAGTGGGACACTTTTTTTCTATTTTTAAATATATTTACTATTTATTACGTATATTTAAAAATGTAATTTATATGTATTGTGTTTTAATAAAGAGAATAATAATAATGAAAATCTTGATTCACTTAGGAGGTAAAATACTACTCTTGTGAAAAGTCGATTTTACATGTAATGCCTGTTCGCAAACAATAGTTTAAGGCTTCTATAAATACTAAATAACTTTGAAATATCAGTTTTCGAAAATATTTAATTGTTTTTGGAGTTATAACCTAAACCGAGACTATTTACTGGAGTAAAATCGGTGTTTATTGTGAGGTTTAGGGCCTAAACCTGCCAGAGAAACATTTTACTCCGGGGTCTCTTAGGTGGTGAAAAAATAAGTAAGTAAAAAACTTAAATTGCAAAGTTATTTTTAGTTTAAAAATCGCCCTGTATAGTGCTCGTCTACTTTGAAGGAATCAGTTATGTGTGTTGTTCCCATGTTTGTTATTTGTAACTAAATTGCTGAACGGGTTTTGCTGTGTTTCCACAAACGTGTGCGACGCTATGGGTGAAGGGTAGTAATAAAGTTATTTTCAAAATAGTTTAGTTCTATTTTTATGTTTTTATTATCGTTCATTTATCAATCATAGACAATGTTTAATCATAATGTTACTTTTAAAGGCTCTAAAGTAATTGTGTTATCTTTCGCAAAAAGAACTTTTTTTATGTAGCATTCGCCCACCAAGTTTTAAAGTTTAAATGAATTGAGGACAATCAGAGATCTGCTGAGCCAAAATGTCGCGATGAAAAATTATTTTCTTTTTTTATTCTAACAAATAAAACAGTGCTTTTGTTAAATGTAAACAAAGAGACATGACAAAATACAAATGAGAAGCTTATCTAAGCCTGTCCATTAAGTACGAGTACCTAATATTTTATGATGATTTTAATACAGCTCAAGTATCTCTTAATCCCCATCTTGAGCGTTTACTCAGGGATGAATACATTAGATGCAATAAGTTTAATGCAGTACATAACTATTCTTAACTTTGATTGCCATATACGTGTTTATAACCATAAGGGGTCTGCAAGAGAAAAGAGAGATTAAGGAACGTTGCCACTGTCAGTCTACAAATGGTTGACCGTTTTCGAATAATGTTGCACTTCTTCTGTGCCTCGGAGAACATGTTAAGCGGTCGGTCCAACACCTAATCTCTCTCTGGTCATCTGATTTGATTCCCATCGGACTTTGAGAGTGATAGTGTGTTGACGCCTAGACTTGTACATTAAATTATCTCCTGCATAGTTGATTTTGACTTAACTAATATCGGTAAGGAGATCATTATTATAATCTCCTTACCTAGACTCCCTTGTGGTGCGGTGGGAGTGTATCCGACTGCTACGCAATAGGTCGATGGGTAGGTAGGTAGGGTTCGATCCCCACCTAGGATAAAACTTTGTGTGATGAGCACGATTGTTTATTCTGTGTCTGGGTGTAATTTATCTAAAACTAGCTTTCGCCCGCATCACCACCCGCGTGGATGTCGGTTATCGCGATATAAACTATCCTATGTCCTTCCCCGGGACTCTAACTATCTCCTTACCAAATTTCATCTAAATCGGTTAAGCTATTTAAGCGTGAAAGCGTAACAGACAGACAGACAGACAGAGTTACTTTCACATTTATAATATTACTAGCTTTGGCCCGCGGCTCCGCTCGCGTGGATGTCGGTTATCGCGATAAAAACTATCCTATGTCCTTCCCCGAGACTCAAACTATCTCCATACCAAATTTCATCTAAATCGGTTCAGCGATTTGAGCGTGAAAGCGTAACAGACAGACAGACAGACAGACAGACAGACAGAGTTACTTTCACATTTATAATATTACTAGCTTTCGCTCGCGGCTCCGCCCGCGTGGATGTCGGTTATCGCGATAAAAACTATCCTATATCCTTCCCCGGGACTCAAACTATCTCCATATCAAATTTCATCTAAATCGGTTCAGTAGTTTGAGCGTGAAAGCGTAACAGACAGACAGACAGACAGACAGACAGAGTTACTTTCACATTTATAATATTAGTATGGATATGGAGTATGGAGTATGGATATGCATGTATTTAGAAAAATATAAGTATGTTTATCAGTTGTCTGGTTGCCATAGTACAAGCTCTGCTTAGTTTGGGATCAGATGACATTGTGTGAGTTGTCCTAAGATATCATTATTATTGATAAATATCATAACATCCAAATAGACTGACCGGTGTTACGGGCCGTAAAGTAGCATTCGCAGCGAGCATTACGTCACGCCGTTGTGCTTGTTGCTCGCGCTTGCTCCATATTCGTCTGACGAGGAGGTTTTGTGATGAACTTTGATTGCAGCGTACGATAGCAGTGAGTGACTCGTTGCTCGCATGTTTGTGCTCGTTTTCATGTACTGACCGCACGAATGCTCGCTTTGTAATATGCTACCTAAAAGCTCCCACACACTAACAGACCGTCGGCGGATGTCAGCCTGTCAGTTAATCGCAACAGACTACAGACTAACAGTTTTCTATTAAAGATTGAACTGACGGCCAATTCAAACCATAGTGTGTGCGCTCCCCACTGGTGCGATCTTCGTCGTCAGGTATCGGCCGGACAGTTTGCGACAATGGAATACATACTAGCAAGTAGCTGGCCGGCAACCGTTCAGCTAGTATGAAGACGTCAGAGTTGCTACACACATATGTTCGAGCCGGCATCATTCGGCCAAGGCCGGGCGGTAAATGACGAATTATTTGAACTACCTGATCGACACTTGTTAATGAAGCCGAACATGGCAACCATGGTTCGGCAAGTACTGCTGAACCGAATGTACCGAGCCGCTTATGTGTGTAGCATTCACAGACCAATACCGGCGCATGATCTCGAGGTCTGAAACTGCCGTCTTTCGACCGCTAGTAAAAAGCCCCAGAGCAGGTTTGCAACCATTACCGACAGTAAATAATCGCTATAATGTGTAGACTATGCAGACTAAAGCGGCCTGATAGCGTGACAGACTGCAGGCGGGCTAGTAATGTGTGGTTGCGCTTCGTAGCGTTGGTCAGTCCCCTACATCTTACAAACCGATGTTACTCACCATAACTGCGTTGATCTTGAAGTCCATGTGGTTCTTGACTTCGGCCGCAAGCTCCCGTACTAGTAGGAGCCCGTCCTTTCTCACCACGTCCACGTTGTACTCGTTGTATTTCTGCAAACACAATAACACAGTGATTATTTGGAAGAGTAAATAAGTGCGAGGTGAGCAACAGGGGCTTTGCCCCAAGACTGATGAATGTCCAAGTATTTGAAACATCTAGTCTGCGTTGATAGGCAATTGTGATCACAATTTCCTGCCAGCCCGATCATACGAACGTAAAATGTATTTTTCATTTTCGTCGATCAAATGCATTTGAATTCACACTTGGCCAGTGTTGAGTCAAATGTACCCTCCCAAAAATGATCTTGGATCCGTGCCTCGGAGTTAACATTTAATTTTGTAAACCTCAGTGATTAGTTGGCGTACGTTTTGTTACAAGAAAATATTGACAGTACTAAAAACATGCCTAGCGCCGCCGTCATGTTTTTGCAACAAAGACAAACCAAGTTATTTAGAAACATATTGACCAGGGTTTTTATTCACGTTCTTTTTTTCCATTTTCGCGGCAAGCCCGTGCGAACTGTCAAAATATTGTCATAATGGTAAAGTAGAGAGCTGCGCTTTGAAATGCATCGACGCGCATGCGCGGCGGACATCTTTGAGTGCACATCAGTACGCACGAGCTTACCGCGAAAACAGAAAACTATCTGATCCGATCATTCGTAAATATTCGAACGTTAATTTAATCACTTCTGACGGCAGCAATATTGCTTTTTTAAAAACGGTTGTCTGTAAAGTCGGTTTACGGAATATAATTTTACGTGTAACATAGGCTATTTGGCGATTTTAGTAATAATGCTTATGACGTGGTAACGTAATCGAAGACTGGATGCACGCACGAAAAAGTGTCTCGTAGCAACAGTCACGTTATTGATTGGTTGCTAAGCAACTGCGAAAGGCGATTTGTCATCAATGTTTTCTTATGACGTTAATAAGAAAACATTGATGACAAATCGCCAAAAACATTATTACTAAAATCGCCAAATAGCCTATGTTACCCAACTTATTTAAAGATTCTAACAGTAGTAATCTAAATCGGTTCAGGCGATAGAAAGTCATGGTGGAATAAAAGAATATATATGTAAATATATGACACATGAACCCTGAAAATATTTCACTCCTTTTTTGAGGCAGTCGTGTAAAAAGTATAATCCCTGTAAGGTAATAAAACTAGACCTAAAAATTCAGAAACGTAGTCAATCGCTACAAAGCGCTACGAACGTCTACGTAATGCTACAATTTATATGGATTCAAAAAGTGCTAATAAAATATCCCCTAGTACGTACTTCGTCACGCTTGAGCGATACAATGTTAGTAATACGTCCGTAGCTTCTAACTAGCATCATAAAACGTGAGTCTACAGATTACCGACCGTATCACACTGCAGCAAACCTCACGGAGGGTGGCGATTATGGCAATTTCGCTACAGACGTGATATATCAAAGAGCCCTATTCTCGACCGAACCTTCTAAAGATAATTTGGATTCTATTTGCCTTATTATAGAAGTGATACACGTGCCTATGTATCTTGTATAATCAACATAAAATTGCGGCCTTGTGATAATAGCAAATGAGGAAACATTCCTATTCTATCTATGTAATTTAGTTTTAAATTTTGGGACTACTCATATACGCCCTGCTAAGCCTGTACTATGGTTACCAGACAACTGATTCTCATATTTATATATTTTTAGAAACAAAATAAGATAATAACATTAATATTTTTTGGGAATCGAATCGACGACCTCTAGCTTAGCAGTCAGGATTACTAACAACCAGGCTAACAGGACTGTCGTGACAACTCTTTCATACTGAGAGAATACGTCTCCAATAGTGGACAATTAATAAACAGATATGTTAGCCTTTATACTGCCAGTTAACCGACAATTTCAAGCGTTATCTTTCATCAACAAATACATATAAAACATAACAATAGTTCACAGCAAATAGACTAGTGCAAGTAATATCTGCGTAGAGTGAGCGTAATTTAATGCTTTCACGAGCACAGATAAACATTGGCAGGCATGTAGCGTTCGCATAATTTGTGAAAATGACAACAATCGTGTCGCATTCGTGCTATATTACGCGTTGAGTTATTGGTTACCAACAAGCCAACATCCAACATGGCGGGCGCGACGTGGGAACACCACGCGACCAACCCGAGACCTGTCAAATTTAAAAATGGAACGAACACATCCGGAATTTGGCGGATGCTGGCTGCCAAATTATTGTTATTCGGCCGAGGCGCGCTCCGTGCTGCCTTGTTATTGAATTTTGGATGTGCCCGATGTCGCCTTTGTTGTACTATCAAATCTAACGAGATGCGTCGCTGTGCTTATAATATTTTTTATTAACGTTTTTATCGCGGATCTTTTTATCAAAAACCTCCTTTTCTATACTATAATAATTGTAGCAATTATTGCTATAATTCTAAAGTAGCCTATCTGTTTGTAATGTTTGCAAGCTTAACCTATTTTGATGCAAATTGTTATGGGCAAAGGTGAGGGGCACCCTTGCCTCGAAGCTATCATGACGTACAACCTTCTTCGACCTCTACCTCTAGGGTTCATTGACATCCGATGGGACTTTTAGATATAGAAAAGAAAAATACGAATTTCACAGCATTTAACATGTGGAAATGCGTGTAAAATTCTTAAGACCTCTCTGAAATATATAATAAAAAATTGCTTGCAACATTAACTAGATTGCCATTAACTTAAAAAATAGGTTGCAGAATCTATTTTTTTAAATAGGTAAGGGCTTTTCATATCTCACTATTGCGAGCGAAATCAAGTCAGTTACGAAATCGCGTAGTTGCAGTATCAAAATTGAAACAGTACAAATCATATATTAAAAAGGATAAAGGAAAAAAGAATACAGTTTATAGATAGGCGGAAATATGTTTTATGGGAAACCAGCTGGCGCTTACTCAATAAAGTTCGTTTTAAGGGTACCTTTGCCGTTGAATGGGGAATGGCGCCATAGAGACGTCCGTCCTCTGTCCGCGACAAGGCACTCCCCTTCATATTACATTGTCTTCAACAGCACCCGGAGATCCCATTTAATCGATAGCCTACTTTACCCTTAAAAAGGGGGAACAGCTCAAGTGTAGGTTAAATTATCTTATGGCTCCATATAAGGTTGTTGTGGTTGGATCCGTACTTAGAGATTTTTATTGAGTGTTTTTTTGCACTTTGTCTACAAATGGTCTATATTTAACTGACAGATTCATTTTCTTATTTAGTGGGTCCCCTTTACGTAAGTACACAACCTAAATAGGTACTGTTTATTACACATCTATCGCCATCTTCTCTAATTTATAAAAATCTCATGTCACGGTGTTTATGTTGAAACTGTTGCGAAACAGGTCTACCGATTTTTTGAAGTGAAAACTTCTTCAGCGGCGTAGTGTGATTTTTTTTTTTAACTCGCGTCAGGACACGTGAGCTGATCGAAAATTCGTAAGACGGAGGGAGAGTAGACCGCCGGCGCGGCGTAGGAATGGAGGTAATATGGGGATATTTTATTCTCTTTCTAACGCGCGACGAAAATGTATGCCTGCTCCTGCTGACAGCAATAAAAATGTAATATAAATTGTCACGTTTGTGTACGTGTACGATAGTACTTTTAAACTGATAAAAAAGCAATTCGTGCGAAATTATTTCCTAACCATTCCAAAATATTCAAAATTGTACAACATTAATGTTTAAGTTTTCACTTCTGCCAGCACTCCCGGAGTGCCGGCAGAGTTTTTTTTGTATATTTGATTAGATATAAGAATAGGTGGTAGAGTATCTTTGATAATTTATATGGCAGAACAACGTTTCAGTTCGTTTTTATATATTTACTCATTTTGTAGTAGACAAATTCTGACCATTAGAAATAGACTGCTTACAAGACGACCTCAAACCAAACATCCTCTGGCTGCGCTTTCTACTAACTACCAGCAGATCTATTTGCACAATTAATATTCTTTTTCTTAAACTAAATAGGATCATAATTAACGTTTAAGCTAGTTTGAATCATCATACATTTTGTTGCCTGTCTTTCTATTTGATGCAAACTATAAATATTATTGGCTGTATTATCTGATCCCTTACTCGTTTTTTCTATAGCAAGTACGAAAATAATCTTAAAAAACGGTTAAAACTATTGTCTTCTAATAGTCACGGTCCCTACCATAGAACATTAAAATCAAACGCAACTTTTCTCAAACTCATAAAACGCATTGGAAGAGCTAATAAAGGAAAATATGCTGACGTACAGTCGAGCGTCTCGTGAGGGAGAATTCAGTGAGTCGAGGGCGACCCTAAGACCTGCATTATGTATGGGGTCCCGCTGTTAATCGTCCAACCTCATTCATTATTTTAATGGAATCAATTTCTATTAAAGATGCCGTTAGTAGAGGAAACAAAGAATATAAATCTTAGAATGTTTGTGTTGGAGAATACATTGAAATGGGTTTAGGAATTAAAACGTCATTATAAATGATAACAGGATAAAATTATTAGTAAGGGACTATACGTGTGATGGTGCCATAAGAGGAATGTGACACAGTAGTAACTAGACAAGTAACCGTGATAACCATCGTAACCATAATCAACCCCTAAGAGGGTAAAACTGGGGTTGTAAGTTGGCATGAAACTCCGTCAGTTTTGATATTAGATCTGTGAAAATTAGTATTTGTTTTTGTGGTTGTATATAAAGACACGGATGTGTATTGCCGAGGTCTCATGCAAATACGAAATTTTATGCATGAAACTCGTTTGATTAAGAAATAAAGAAATAAATGACAATCTTGGACTCTGAGTTTCATAGCCGACCTTTCAGGTAGTAGTTCTATGATTAAATAATAAATAATTTAAAATATATGATTAAACAATAATAGATTATTTATTTTATTATTGTTTAAAGTGAAATAATAATATAAGTTGTGATGATATGTAAGGTTTATTTCAGCAATAAATATTTTAGTTTTAATGGAAAATCGTCTTGTTATTTGAATGCCCGATACAAGTTCCTGAGGAATAGCCCCGATACTAGCTGACCTGAGCTAGAGAGCTGCGTCCGTTGTTACAATACCTACACGGATTTCAGCATTTTTATTGAAAGTGAAAATCAACCCCTAACAGAATAAAGTCATCCACGCGGGCCATGCCACGGGCGACAGCTATTACTTTTTATACATGTGAAAGTACCGCTCAGTCTATGTAAATGAAATTTGGTATAGAGATAGTTCGAGTCCTGGAGAAGGTTCCATACAATACCCCAAAAAAAAGCTCTTCATTGGGGTAACCGATGTCACGCGGGCGGAGCCGCGAGCGAACGCTAGTATCTACCAATAATATAATTTATTAAAGTAATACCAAATGACCAAGTAATACTAAGTGTGTAATTACAAATGATTATCTTATATTATGAGTTTGTTATTCGTCTTCATCCCATTTAAATCCATACTTCCATACTAATATTATAAATGTGAAAGTAACTCTGTCTGTTTGTCGGTCAGTCTGTTACGCTTTCACGCTCAAACAGCGAAACCGATTTAGATACAATTTGGAATGGAGATAGTTTGAGTCCCGGAGAAGGATATAAGATAGTTTTTATAGCGATAACCGAATAAGGTCAAGCTAGTTCATAATAAGGCATTGAAAATACAGTCGCAAGTTATAATTTTTAAGAGAACCATAACCTAGACACTAAATGTGATTTAAAAAACTGACAGACTAAACTAATTGGTTCCTTTTATTCCCGATACACTCAACGACTAATTAACTTCCAACGACGAAGTATATCCGACGAAGTGAGACCAATCTAAACAAATCCCCAATCACTAATATCATGTCCACTAAATTGGTAGACTATCAATATACCCAGACAAGCTGGTTGCTGTATTTAATTCGTTATTTAATCAGTATGGCTGGGCGGGAGGCACTGCGGCGTGGTTGCATAACCCCGCCCCGGGCTCCGGGACACATTGGCTAACAAGGAACCTAAATTCAATTAAGGCAGTTAATTTAACCCGCTTTGTGTGTCAACACCACCCTCGCGGACCTCTGATTAATTCTATATATTCAACTATTTTAATCTATTGTATATAAAAGGCCTGTATTTAGTGTTAGTCATTATATAAAGCACTTACTAGTTACATTATAATTATATGTGAATTGGGTAGTTGTCCACAACAAAAATGATTTATTACTTGAGTTATTTTACAATTAAACGTGATCCCTCTGTGACGCGGTGGGAGTATGTCCGACTGCTACGCAGAGGTCGTGGATTTGATAATACTTTGTGTGATGAACACGATGGTTTATTCTGTGTCTGGGTGTTATTTATCTTTAATATGTATGTATTTAGAAATATGTTTATCAGTTGTCTGGTTTCCATAATACAAGCTCTGCATTTGGGATCAGATAGCGTTGTGTGAATTGTCCCAAGATATTATTATTATTATTTAAATTTATAATCAGGAAGACGAATGATTTATCTATAGATCTGTCTGTCTACATCTACATGTCCACCGGTAAAATGTTTTACCGATTTGTTATTTTTATTTATTATTATAACATGACCGACCAAATGACAATCGAATAGAACGTCATCGTTGCGCGTGCAAAACCGCTAATATCTTCAGATCATTCTCTTTTTAGCGGTTTGAACGACGTCATTGCGACATCATGCAATTCGATTAGGGTTTATGCCGCTTTGTAGGCGCAGGAGCGTATACTATTAGAAGGTTAGTCTTGGTATATTTTAATGTGGTTTGCCTTTGTTAATGCCCAAACGGAGGAAGCAATAAGTACCAAGAAGGTAATTTTAGTTATGAGATATTACAGTACACTATAATATATCTTGCGTGGTTGGCTAGTTTCTGATGAAATTGGTCGTCGCAATCGATATCAGCTAGGAGAACATTAATTTTACTGTAGGTACCATACAATCTGAGTTATTTAAGTAACAGACTCCTATCCGTACAAAATGCATAGGTAAATTAAATGTTTAAAAACTCGCTACATTACTTGACCATATTATTGGCAAGGTACTCATTTAATTTTGGCACGTATTTCATTTGTCCCCATATCGAATACTCCGTCGCGAATCGACTGGCAGTGAATTTAATGTTATTTCGTTTATATTAACAAAGTTTACTATTAAAATCCTGATTAATCCGGTAATTTTCTTAAAATAAATTGATATATAATTAATACATTGATGTATTTGAAATAATCTAATAAAATTTTTGAACGCGGTAATCTCAGGAACTACTATTTCGAATTGAAAAAAATTGAAATTTTTGTTGGATAGCCCATTTATCGAGCAAGGCTATAGGCTAAAAACATCACGCTACGACCAATAGGAGCGGAGCAGCAATGAAAAATGTTGCAAAAACGAAGAAAATTTACGCATACGTAGTTGCGCGGGTCAGCTAGTTATAAATAAACCTTAACTAGTATTTTGAATAAGCAACTGTGTTAAGTAAAAGCAGTAAAAACGCTACGTCACGGGGTGGTCTGTTCGTCCGTTTCTTGCAGCGCCGCTGGACAGGATTTTCCACTCCGCCCGACTCCCGGCTACAATTGTGATCCATGCGCACTACACAACTCCATTTATTAACAAAAAATGTGTAGTGAAAAGGGCGGGATCCTTCTGCCTCACACTTATAAGCGAATTCCAAAACATGTGAACCGATGGCAAATATATTAGGTGGGCGCGCCGTTTTACAGATCGAATACATAGAATGGCAATAAATTATGGTGGTGGTCGAGATTATATACGATTTTCAGTGTCCTCTGCAATTTATAGAAGTGTTATGTCATGTATTTTATTATTAATTCAATTTACTTGATTACCATTACACCAGTTCCCACTGGCTTTATTACAGGGTTACTGACAGCACGGTCTCTCAAAGTGGAATTGTGATACGTAGTAGAAAAGACGTTAAAACATCATTTAAAATCTATGTTTACGTTAATCTTGCAATACTAATTACCACTTATAAAGACTAAAGATATTAATCATTAATAAGATTACCTATAGGTAATTAAAAAATATAGGTATTTAGCATACCTACCAAATATATTTTATAAATGTTAAGTACAACTAAAACATAAATTTTACAAATACAATAATTGCATATTTGAAAGATAAAAAAATTGAAATCTAGGAATCGAACCCGAGACTTCCGTAGCCAAACCATCACATAACAAATAACAAAAGCCGTGATAGTTCTTTAACTACCGACTAGATGGCGCATGCGAGGGCCCAATCTCGCGAGCATCAAGGGATAGAGAAATTTGAGGTCTAGTAACATAGTCCAGATAGGTGGTTCGCTTCTGGCCCCGGTTTGGCTACGGTAGTCTCGGGTTTGGTTCCTGGGTCTAGATTTCAAGTTTTTCTATCTTTCAAAAATGCAATTATTGTATTTGTAAAGTAATTGGCAAGAAATGCCTATAAAAATTACTTCAATTAAAACATAATTTTTTTTATTGATGCAATAGAAATTATTATTATTATTATTATTATGTATAGGTACAATTTCAAAGACTAGTCTACCCGTGGCCACGACCATGGCAATACGCTCGACAACTCGTGCAATAAAACAAACTTAAAATATTCCTACGATTTAAGATCCGAAATCTAGAAGATAGAAGATCCGAAATAAAATTTGTATAATGTGTACAAATTGCGAATGTTTTTGATATGATAAATAGCAAGGTTATAATCATGCTGGTCTCATATACCTGTTCATTAAAAATCTAAACAATTTTGAAGGCCGATCTCCACTTCATGAATATTTTAATAAAATTGAGTTAGGTGGTAATACATTATAATCAAGACACACTCTCCCTAAGTAACGTCGACCGATAACATGAGTACAAAACCGTGTTTTATTCACATACAAAATATTTGAAAGGATTACTTCTTTTAACCAAAATGTGGATGCCGATACGTTACACAAGGATGGACACTTTTCTTCGGGTAGAAGTTTCACAAAGAATGAAAGGTGTTCCCTAGCGTCATTGTATAGTACAATAGCCGAGGCAAAACAAACGTTCTCGAAGAACCACGCACTTTACTTCGTAGTCTATGGTCGCTCTTCAACATGGCTTTGTTCATACACCTTCTTTAAATTTTTCACTGTGATAGGTTATGAAATTACTAAAAGTTTGTATCCAGCGAAGTGTATGGTCTTTGGTTTAACTGCCTTACAAAAGACTTACACATCTAATGTTTTTTTTGTTAGAGATAACTATTTATTCAAAATAAAACTTAAGTAATTGGAATACAATTGCAAAATTGGACAAAAAGTAAAATTGTTATTCACCTTAAATTCTGGTTCTATGAACCTATTGATAAAATGTATTACGAGCTAACTCACCTTAAGGGACAAAATGTCGTCCTGGCCAATTAAATTTTAATTACAACGGCTTTCCAAAATGCCAAACTTTTAATACGTACCGTCGATTAATTAAAAATGTGTTAGTAATGAAATTAAAATTTTCCAAAACAAGCGAGACGGGCTAGCGTCTTGGAATTTCATATTCTCGTTACAATGCCGAGATTGAGCGTTGTGAAGATTCATTTGACTGAGAAACTTCATTTTGAATCAGATTACTGCAGCAGTGAATGCGTTTTTGAAATGTTTTCATCATAATTTAATTATTCAGTGTTACTAATGAAAGGCTCTACAGTCTTCCATTTAAATTATGGCAGTAACATTTTACTAAATATATTAAGTACCTTTGAGCTTTCGCGTTCTAAATTAATTAAATAATGTCCTATACAAATGAACTGTTTCTTTGGACAGCAATAAACAGTGGCAAAATCGGAACCTTTAATAGTTTTGTCATGTATGTCTGTTTGTCTGTCTGTCCATCCGTATGTCACAGGCATTTTACTCAAAAACTACACAATGAATATTGATGGCATTTAGTGAAAGGGTGTCTCATAGTAGCCGCTACTTAGTTTGATAAAAATAAACATTTTTATGGGGGGGCACTCCATACATGTAACAGCAGCAGTTTTTTTTTATTTTCAGCAAACATTAACGTGTGGCACATCATTCGATAGTTTTTTTAAAAATATTATAAGGTTTTTGAAAAACTTTTTTGATTTAGTGAATGTTTTTGAAATAATCGCTTCGAAAGCTGCCTAAATTGAACCGCGTGACCAAAAAATATGAAAAAAAAAATATCAAAGCGTACTTTCAATTAAAATTACTTTTGACATGACCGGACATACTCATTGAGTTACTGCCGAAAAACTGCGTATCCCAACAAAAAGGCGCAAGTGCTATGAACGTACGCTCTTCTGCTAGTGCATCAAATTCATTTTCTTCATTCATTCAATCATTCAAATCGGATTTCTTCATATATAGTGCATTTATTTGTAATAACGGCTAACATGTCGGACCAGGTTGTGCAGGGTACCCCTGCACAACCTGGTCCGACATGTTCTTGCCCAGTTTTTATGAATTTGTGCAACAATAATAAAAACCAAGCTGATAGTTAAAAAGTATCAAGTAGCCTAATTAGGCCTCTAAAATAGGAGCAATAATAAAATTGGGAGACAAAGCTTAACCAACTCCTCTAACTTCAATTGTCCACTTGTAATCTTTTGAAGCGCGGGTGTCGCTGTGGGAGCGGAAACGTGGACCACAACTAGCGCACTCTGGCGGACGTTCGGAGTTTAACCTAATTTGATTGTAGGGTGAATAGTGAAGGCTTGGACCTTCACGCTATAGTGAGTTTAGGTCGCTCGACGCTCCCTTTGTGCGATGTGGAGCAAGGTAAACATGAGATAGAGCTCAGAAATGAATGTTGCGAGCTCGTCACCATTTATTGTTGGATGGCTATATAACAGATCAGTCAATGTTTTCATCCAACTTTCGAAAATCAGGGGATCTAAAAAGGTTTATATTTTTAAACTCAGAGAGAAATTTTATTAATAACTTGCCTGTAACTTCGTATCACCAAAAATTAAATAGTGAGAATAAGCTAGTAGTTCGACAAAAGAATTACATCTAAAGGATTTAAGAGATTTTATTATTCAATGTATAGAATCTCTTGACTGAGCCCCACGCGCCGGAGCCGCAGTGAATGTGCAAGTTTAAATAAAGATGTAATAACTATAGTTTGCGATGTATCGTGATAAGAAAAGACCATGACGTTACATGTCTTACAACTGCGCAGCGCTCGTACCATCATAGTCAGCATCAGTTGCCGTCGAATGCATTTATTAGTTTTAATATCTGATTACTTCTAACAGATTGTAATGAAATTTTGGCAGGGTGTTCGTCCCCAGAACACTGCCAAAGCCCGCGAATGTTTCAGGCCAAAAAAAAGACACAGCGAAGCATGCCCAGGGTCACTAGTATACTAATAAAAGAATATCTTTAAACCGTTCAATAGAAACATCTTAAGAAGTGAACGTTATTAAAGCTGAAGTGTATTAAATAAAATCATAAAAGTCTGACCACGTATCAGAGAACTACTATAAAGAAGCTTATTAATAAATAAGAAAGTTAATAATATAATGATTTATTGTAGTGAGAGGTAGAGGGCGGCACTCGGCAAGACGCGGGTGGTGGTCGATCAAGGCTCCTAATATTGAATAAGTTGCGATGGCCAAGTTTTCGCGAAACATCATATTACTTGGGCAGCCAGCGATCTACACAGAATTTAGATGGTTTTATTATAGCTATCGTAACTGTGTAGGTGGTATACGGGAAGTTTTAAGAGCCGGTAGCTCTAAGAATAGCTAATTAAGTCCATGTTATACTAGCTCTTGCCCGCGGCTTCATAGCATTAAGATCTGATAACACCCTTGGGCGAAGAATGGATATAGTGAGAAGAATATTCCTTCTTAGTGTGTTCATTTACATTAAATACTAGTACACATGATTTTACATGTGTACTATAACACATGATTTTCTCGTGAATTTTTAAAATAAAAGTAATAGGCAAAGTTACTAGTACGCAAAGCTCAGACACCCCAACAACATTTTAACTTCAAGAAATCATACAATATATATATATATATATATATATATGCGTGTATATATATATATATATATATATACACATTACAATTAGGACGATACTGCAAATAACACTAGACAACTCTAATAACTTACAACTATGTAAGTTATCAATATATAGTTTTCGTAGTATGCAAACCGTGGTTATTAATGAAAATAAGTTATGATTACATTTTCCATCACACTATGAACAAGCTTTGGACTATTACATTTATATATTTACTACCGATTGATAATCAAATTAACGAGTGATCTAATTGTAAAAAATAACATTGTCCAAAAACTATCCCATTGGAATGTGTTACTGATTCTGAGCAAACTTACTTTCAAAAGCTACTTTCAGGTTTGCACTAAGTCACGGTAAGTGTGATAATTGAAAATTATTAATAATTTTCGATCATTATTAATAATGATCGACAATTATTAATGATAATGATTGATTGATGATGATGTTTGATGACGATTATTGATAATGCATGATGATTAGACTGCCAATTTCGCGTGAGTCAACAATCTTATCACCCAGATCAGACAAGTGCCTAAGTACCTACTCGTATACTCCGACTACGACTTGCATATAACGTACATAATATCAGTATTTCGTTCCATAACCCACCTAATGGCGTCTAGACTAAATATATTATAATTTTACAGACAACTTATGCTTTTTTCGTACTACCTTCACATAAAAAGTAATGGTTGTTTCGCTCGAGTATACTTATATGGCATTAGAATAAACGGTCATAAGATATTGCGTTTTCTAAAATATTCAAAGATTATTTTTTATGAAACAGATTGCTTTCTCTAAAGTGCTGATAGATGTCAATGACCTCGAATATGGTTGGAGATACATACCGTGCCCAATTTTCTAACACGTATTCTATATATATATTCGATTTTAAGATGACTCGATATATGTACTTATATGAGTTTACTTTTATGAGTTTAAAAAATCTCAAGGACGAATGACCCTTAGTTAGTTATTTATTCAAGCTAGAGCATACAACACCAGATTAGGACATTATCATTCAAAGGCGTGTATAAGGCTGACAAAAAATACATTTTATAGGTACTACGCATTCAAACAATTCGAGATCTGCGCTGGAACCCACAGACAAAAACCTGAAGTTTTTTTGTACCAATATCAAAAACCGATCAAAACAATATCATCTATTGATAAAAAGCAATCGTTTGTGTAAAAAATATTCCGTGTACATTTTTGTATTCAATATTATTTCAAATAAGTATATATGTTTGGAGGGATGAGATGAGTTTGATTACTTTACGAAATACTTTTCCAACAAAGCTTTTTAAGTTCGTGTTTTTGGCATTTCTGTGAACACCACTTGGATTGCTCTTATTATGTATTTCTCAAAATGACAAGTTTCAATGTCGTAATTCAATTTTATTATTTGACTAGCTGACCCGCGCAACTACGTCTGCGTAATTTTTCCCCGTTTTTGTTACATTTTTCATTGCTCCGCCGCTCCTACTGGTCGTAGCGTGATGTTATATAGCCTATAGCCTTCCTCGAATTCCTATCCTATCCCCTCCTAATTTTTCAATCCGGATCAGTAGCTTCTGAAATTACCGCGTTCAGACAAACACACAAACAAACTCTTCAGCTTTATAATATTAGTATAGATGTGAGCAATAAGCCATTTCTCTTATGAAAATTCCTTCTCTAATATCTTAATTATTTTAATACAGGCTGATTTTTAATAATTACCTCCCGCTCTTGGTTTTTTACATTATACCAAATAACTTCGTTTTGTACTTCGAAAAAAAAATACAAATTAACCCTTCACTACGTACTTAGCACTTACTTTTTCACACAACCCTTTAACACACATCTGAGAGACGCCGGAGTAAAATCGATGTTTCTTTGTCATGTTTAGGGTCTAAACCTCACAATAAACCACGATTTTATTTCAGTAAAATCATCATATCATATCATCATATCAACCCTTATGATGGCCCACTGCTGGGCACGGGTCTCCCCAGTAGAACCTACTGGTATGTAGATCCTGGGGGTAATTGCCATAATCGCCACGCTTGGCGAGCGGGTTGGCGATCGCAGTAAGGCTTTAAGTACGCAGAGGACGCTGCTGCCCGTCCTCCGGTGTGAAATCCCTTAGTCGCCTTGACGACACCCACGGAAAGAGATGGGGTGGTACTATTCTTAAGCCGGTACCACACGGCATCAGTAAAATAGTCTGCGTAAATCGTTAAGGTCATAACTCCAAAAACAAGTGGTGATTAAGGGTATATTTTCCAAAACTGTAATAACAAAGTTCTTTAGTGTTACTTAAAGAAGCGACGAGCGGGAGGTTATTACTATACCTATTACAAATCACCCTGTGTACAAGTCCGGCTATATGCAGGCTGAATCCATTTTTTGATAAAATTGAACTATCTACTATCGTTTTCTATAAGTACGAAGGCACTAGTCCCACCGCCGGCGAGTAGCAAGCAATTATCAACTACTTTATCTCTCAAGACACGTACAATAGATGTATACTGTAGATCCCGTCCGTGTAAACAAAAGAGATGCAATATAGAGCGAGTACCCGGCAGTGTGAACGGTCTAAGATCAACTATTAATATCTGTATCTCTTTTCTTTATACACTGGATCTACTTAAGTATGTACGTTTCTTGAGCCATAACATAATTGACGGTTGCTCGCTTTCTCGCTGTTGGTGGGACAATTGCCTAAACCTTGGCACCTGCTCAGAGTGCCACAAAAGACTATTAAACATTGGCGAACATCATGCAATATCAAGAAATGTTCAATACATTACTCCTTAATAGCATTACTCAAAATGTAAACCTGTCATGTATGTTAAAAGGTCGACCTTTCAACCTAGATGTCAATCTTGATCAGTAATTACAATCATTTTGATCATAAACATTTTAATAAATTAGAGATGTTTTAATGTAAAACGTACCACCAATCGTAGTCTCGTACATATAACATCACTATCTCAACCCAATAAATATTTCGCCGTTTAATCAACTTAGAAAATGCGACCGACACTGTTCAACATAGATGCCCATCTTGATCAGTAATAACAATAATATTGATCATTAAACATTGTATTAAATTCTCATACCAATAAATATTTCGCCGTTTAATCAACTTAGCAAATGCGACCTGATTGAAACCATTACCTATCAAGATACATCGATAAGTGACTAATACCATGCTTTAGTATGCATCCCCTCAGTACTATATCTATTCGGACACGTAACTGGGTCGGAGGCGGTAGGCGTCGGGGGAACTGTGGGAGCCGACTCGCACTTTTGTACGTACGCGCCAGACCGAGCGGGATCCCTACACGCTCTCTCGCCGCTTCCTACTGCCTCCAAGAGAGAAAAATCGCACGTACCTTTCACGCACGACTCTCAGAAAATGGTAACATTTTTGTTCCTTTTTAAATCCGGCTTCCACGTACGGCTTTTACCAAATATTAGAGAGAGATTGTGTGGGCAATATACGAATTGAAATTCATAAATTTTAAATTGCTACACATGAATCTCAATCATCTATTCATATAATCGATATGATACAGGTCCGATACTAAGATATGACTGCAGATAATAATAGGTAACACAACCAAAATACGTCTTACTTATTAGGTTATATAATTAGTACTTACTTTCTGTATTTGATTCATTTTCGTAAAATGTCTTCCAAACTCCCATAAATCCACACCAAATTTTAAGGCCCAGTTTTTGACTCTGAAACAAAGATAAAACATTAAATTAGTCTATAGATTTGTATGGTCTGGATAAGATGGTTTCGCGTGGTGACGAAGCAAGAATGTAAAGTGTCATGATCTTAAGGGTGTCGTAACTCGAAACAAAACCCAGTATGGTACCTCTCGTAGGACATGAGTCAGGTCCTGCAACCAATTGACTAGTCATTCCTGTGGGTTCTGTTAGTTAGATCGAGAAGGTGACGTAAGTGCTGGGCATGCTTGTGCCATCTAAATCACGTACCAGGCGATTCAGCGTCCGTGGAGAGGGTAGTCACCAGCGAAAATGCTGAGGCTCTTCTGACGCTGTTTTAATCATCTGATCAAAATGGCATAGGCCAATGATAATGATGATTATGGAAAAGATGATAGGCCTAATAACTCTTTTTCTTTTACAGAAACCTACTTACCTATAGTCCTATATCACTTAAATGAGTAAATACGCTTATTTTGTAAAACTCTAAAGCAAATTGAACATTATCCATTTAAAAGTAATGAAGACGTGGTGAAATAAAATTTAAGCGAAAATTATAAGTTAGAAATTACCGGGGGAAACGAATTTGGCCAATTCTGAGAGGAAAAATTTAAACATTCATCATAGCTTCTCACGGGGAAGTAAATGTGATCAAGGTAAGCAGGTTAAGCATTTTTTTCCACTTCGTTCGCCACCCCTTATTCGTACAAGCGCGTTACACTCGTACAATTTGTATTTGTCGCAACACGCCTACGTAAATGTATAGCCATCATTGTTTCGGGATGAGTCCTCTTTAATTAATAGCTCGGCCGATACCTGCCGGCGTTGGGTCGAGATTGAACATGTATACCTATTAATGGACGGTTACTTGCTTATATTTTTATAGTGTGTTTTATTTTGTCCTATTTGTTATGTATATTGGATATTGTAAAATCACCAGCATCTCACCCAGAATATTGCGGTAACCCAGGCTACTTGGAAGCGCTTGGATTGGTTTGAGATCTACAGAAAAGTCTATACTCATGATGACCACATTACGGATACAGGAAACACCCCTATATAGCAGGGGCCTCTAGTTGTTTTAATCGTGTAAGGCCATTTCAATATGATAGTTACTTGCGTAGACACATTCATCAAGCTTTAGAGTTTGATGAATTTGTGAAACTTCGCTAGCAATAACACATAATTCAGGCTGCTTAAAAAATGTAAAAGTTTCCTTTTTTATAAAAAAAAATACAGTTCATAATCAGCCTTCGTCCTCTTATTTTTGGATTTGATGGTAAACTAGCACGGTTAATCAGCCTCTTTTTAATAAACGTCACCCGACCCGCTCCGTACAAATTTGTATGAAATGCCAGCATGTGACGTCATGTTTTCTATGGTCAAATTATTTACTTTTAGTATTTCTTTTTATGATTAATAATGATGATAGTAGTCTAATACCCAATTCTGTAAAGACAGACAAACTTTTTTTATTTTTTCATGTATTAGCATAAGGAGGTGTAAAAAATATAATAACTTAGTTAGCCACCATTTTCAACAACTGCACATTCTACTATAGATTTGACTATACTATACACACTTATTACATTCCTTATCCTCTCTGAGAGTTGGTATCGTACTGTCTACCACGAATAGTTTCAAATAATTATTTTTGAAATATTGTGCCGATGTCAGTAGGTATTCTGAAATGCTGATATTGTCTGACGCTTGTGCCTAAAATAGGTACTAGATCTAAATCTGTTTGCAATGTGAACTGGATAGCTTTTACTATGAGAATTATATATATTTTTAACTAGCCTTAGAATAGAAAAACCTTTGTAAAAATGTTTGTGTATATTTAATTTTGAAACATTATAGTCTATTTATTATAAAGACTCATATTGAGTGTCTCAAAAAATACTTCTTATTTCGGCGGGTTTTTTTCAAGTGACTGATCAAACTTGCTCATACTCTTCTGGGTCGATTAGGTTAAAGTCGTAAATACTGTTGTGTGTTATTAGTCCGAGCAGGATTCATTCTAAACACTATTTTTTATTGAAATCTAAAATGTATGGAGACAAAGTCGCGTGTTTTGTCACATGGTTTTATTGAGTTAGGTGGTCATAGATTTAACTATTTGTATGCTTTTGAATAAATAGTTACTTAATTAGGATTCCAAAGAAATGGTTGTTTCAAACGTTAACTGCGATTAACGTTTGAAAATTTACATTGCGTGCAAATATGAGAATGTTATATGTCAGGAATTTTAGACTTAACATTTCTGAAGCACTAATTAATGGAATAACTGGGGGCACACGCGCTTTAAAACTATTCAAAATACGTTACCGATATTTCAAAGGTATTCCACATAAAGCTCTTTGGTGTTTTGTATTAGTCCTATGACTTAAAATTCCAATCTGCGTGAAGAAATTCCAATTTTAAATATAAAATTGCTTTTCCGTACTGCATTACTTGAGCTTAAACCGCTCTATCTATGCAGGATAATCCCTGTCCTGCATCATGATGAGAAATCGATGGATACCCGACTGCAACGATATGAAGTATAAGAGACGTTGCCGTCGTCGTCTAGACATTATTTTATAAACCTCGTCTACTAGATTAGAACTGCTTTAAATCTTTTCGTTCTTAGATACGAATTTTATTTATGTCTCAACTTTAAAAGCGCTTAAGAGCTTTAAAGTTGGTTTAAATTTCATAACTTGTGCATGTAATTTTTAGAGATAATCAGTTTTTTTCTTTTATATTCAAAGACGCTTTTTGTTTCTTCACATTAGATTGGACAGTTAGCTACATATTCGCTTAACATTTGAAAATTTTCAAAGCATTTCAGCACAATTTTGTCATACCGCATATTCACAAAAATTTAGATAAGAACTAAATAGCCGCCCTGTAATTAAGTTTAAAGTTAAATCATCATGAATGATCACATTTTGTTTGGAGTTATGATGGTTTAAATATTTCCAAATGTTAAGCGACTTATGTAGCTGACTGTACATTATTAAATAGAATTTTTAATTTTTATTTTTCAAAATTCTCTTTTTTTGTAAATTATAGAATTTTGCCAATAATATCACGTGGCAGATTTATGTTATTGACCCGAATAATGGTGTTATTGTTTAATAATCAAATAATCTACTTTTGCCTTACATATAGCTCCTGTAAATATGTGTAGTCAATGACAATGGTTTCTGAGCTGTCCTTCTCATCTGTTTCTTTAGGGAGCATCACATCGCTATCTTTAGACTACGTTGATAACATAAAGTAATAAGGAATAAAGGAAATGTAAAAGACGGGAACGGTTGACCGAATTTTTGGGCAAAACTTGGCTCTTATTTCCTTATTCCGTTTCGTTTAATTCAAGTTGCTCCACAATGTCCTCATTAGCAATCAGGGAATGTTTCGCGGGCATTGTTCGCCCAAGTTCGGCCGTCACCGCCACCGGTTCGGAATTTAGAATTATTTAAAATGTTCGTTTCGTTGGCCGGCAGGTGCGCGGCACGCAGCCTGCGGCATCTCCGAGGCTGTTACATGCCGTTACATGGGACCCGCCGACGCCTCAAACGAAAGCCTCTTGCCAACAAAATGACTTTTTGAGACTGTTATGACTAGATTCTGAACACTTGTTTATAAAATATTTGTTCGTAAAAAGGAATTGAAGACACGAGTTGGTGAAGGTCATATGAAATAATATATCATTATTTTTCTGACTATATATTCGCTTTTATGTATGTAGTCTTACACTGTCATTAACTACCTTCACTATAATTCAATATAAAAACCTATAATTTGAATATAAATCACTTTTGATGTTACCTTCAATCACATTTTTAAGCCTGTCATCACTGCAAGCCTTTGTTCACTTTACTTGTCACATCTTCTACTAATACTAGTCCATTCTATCTAGTTTTTACATTTTTTTTTTAAATAAAGGTTATGAGGATTGCTAGTAATGTGGGATCCAATCCCACATTGCTAGTTAACTTTTTTCAAGAAAAAAAAATGGTGTAATAAATCACCAGACAAGCATGCAAATTCACAACAATTTCTACAGCGTAAATTCGAATAGACATTCTTAAGATACATGAAGTGAAATTTCCTGTAGTTATGTAAGTAACAAGTTCATGCTATAGGTTATAGATACCATTTTACTTGAGCTTTCAAATGTATAGCGTGGATAGTTAAACAGAGATCAAGCCGTATCTGCTGTTACACTTGAACGATTTTGGTTAAACTTATAGCACTATTTAAGTTATAATACGAATATTGCCTTTAAAACAGCAATAAAGTAATCAAAATCAATTAACTCAGTTTTGCGATAACCTCGTTTATTGCCATACAACTAACATATATCTATACGCTTATCGAATAGAATGACAAACCGCGAATGTATTAAATTTTCATATTCGCTGTTTTGCACGTGCAAGGATATGATATTCTATTTTATTGCTATTATATTCTGAACTGCTTTTAATCAATACTTTAGAATAATGTAGTTTACACATTAGAACAACACAAAGGTTAAAAAAATCAAACAAAATACGGGCGAAATCGCGGAGTAAAGCTGGTTTTATAATAGTACCTACGGGTATATATCATTAGCTTGCTCATAATGATACAGTATACTAAAATGGGTGTCAGTGTGATTAGTTTGTAAAACTAAGAAAAGGGTCTTAACACTGCAATGATCCGCTTAAAATATCTTGTTACTGTAATCGGTTTAACCCTGGCACTGAGCATAGGGTTTCGGCGACCGGCCGGGGGCAAATTGACTTACGTTTCACCTGAATTTAATATCTTTCCAAATGCGTATGACAAATTTATGTTTAAAATACCGTGACTTAGGAAACGTGAGAAATAGGACCAGGGGAATAGGCGACATCAAAGGACCTGTTAAATTGCTTATCTAATTTATGATTGCCGTTTAATTTGGGGAGATTGTTTCAGGCGTAATATAATTTATTATGATTTAATAAGAAATGAAGCGCAAAAGAATGGATATTGAGGAAAATGTTGGATATTGGAAGCATCTGAGAGTAAGCTTTTCCATTTCAATATCATATCGACTTAGATGTATTTACGATAGAGATTCTTAAACTTAATTAATTAGATAGCAAATGATATCAGAGTTGCACCGAGTCGATAACGGTTGTTTTATTAATCAGCGTCCACGAGTGTTGGCAGACAGGGTGTCAGACGCGCTGCGCCCTTACGTAAGGCAGCCTCCGTAGTACGCGCTCCCCCTCCCGCTCCCCGCTCAGCGACTCGGCCCCTTCCACAAATTAGATAGATACAGATGGCCAGCTCCCTACAACCAGCGAAAGTAGGCTCACGAACACATAGACGCTCACTTACACAGAGCTCAGTCGAATCTTCAACCGAAACTGCGCACGTTGAGAGCGCCAAACTTATTTTTTGTACAACTAAATGAAGAGACGAGCAGTCGTGCGCCTAATGATAAGCGTCACGTTAGCCTATAACAGTACCACTGAAATCATTGTTTGGCAAAGATCTGAATGTTACTCATTTGAGACATTGCCCTTCAACCGAAATACAGCGATGCATTAACATTACTATTTCAAAGAAGACTAACTGACACTGTTGTGCTACTCACCAAGACGCTATAGTTTAGACCTACCATTCATTGTTGCAATGTGTGCGTGGATTTTTTGTTGAGCTGTAAGCCGACCTTCAGTACGTACTGTGGCCCTACCCCGCGCTGTTCCCCTCGGCGCCCCCGAGTGACACCCTCCACCTCGCTTTAGATCAATACCGGAGCCGGCGCCTTTGACATGTGCCCCTCGCGCGTGCCGCTCCGCAAATATTTACGTTGTGGAAACAGATCATAACTAGTTTCATTTGCCTGTTTGTACACCGCCGCCCAACTCGCAGACACCTTCGATATAACCAATTTAATTGACGAACATCTAATTTATGTCTCAATTATTTTTATGCGATCAATTTCTTGTTAATCACTTTTGGATATTAAATTAATGATTATTTCGTCGTTTAGATTTTTATTAACATTGCATTGGTTTCAATTTAAAGATTTGGTTAATGGTTATTTCTATAGATTAATCGGTACGTAAATTGATTTTAAATGCTGACATCGAACGGTATCGCTCATTGATTAGCCGTATTTTGGTTGTAAAATGCTCTAATTGAAGTACCTACATCCTCAATAGGATTAATTGATAGATACCCAATGACAATATTGAATTTAAAACTGATCATATAAATAGTTTTATTGTTTTTATATCTATTGACCAATAAAAACAGGTCTTTCAAGAAAAATGTTATTTTGAATAATTGTTTTGATTATATTTATTATCAAAAGAATTATTCAAAATAACGTTTTTCTATTAAGAAGTATTCAAATATCTAATATTGGTAACAACCAGTAACCGTATTGACTGTCGCACTCGCTGCCCATACCCTCTACATAGACATCGTAGCACTAAATGCTACGCTAGATGCTACGCCGCCCTAAATTTAATGTTTCATAGAGGAGTATGCAAACATACTCCTCTATGAAACATTAAATTCTACGTTTGTTTATTAGTTATGTAGTTGTTTTACTGTCATTGGTGTCTGTTTTGTTGAAAAAATATGTATAAAATTGCTATTAGATTGTTCTTTATTAGAAATGGGAATTGCACATTATTAGCAATGTATTTTTGACGTGATAACGTCTTATAAATTGATGATGGGGCCCACACACGAAAAAATCTCACGTAGCAACTGTCACGTTATTGATTGGTTGCTAAGCAGTCACATAGCAACAAATACGTTATTAATTGGTTGCTAAGCAATCACGTTATTGACTGGTTGCTAAGAAACGCGAATGTCGATTCCACCTGCTGATAGGCTGAAGTATTATGGCCGTCCGCCGTCACTGGCATGGTTGTTTAATACAACGTCGTCAATGTTTTGGCGATTGCAGCGACATGTGATACAATTGGAAATCTCATCAATGTTTTCTTATGACGTTATCTCGTAAAATTATCGTCCGTAAACCAACTTCACAGACAATATTTTTTTATTTTATTTTGCAATTCTCTCAGTATAGTTCCAACCATGAGTCGCGGGGATTTTACAACTCATTAGAGACTAATCAACTACGCAGGAGATTTAGTGCACAACTGTATATTCAGGCACAAGTACACTTTCGTAGACGAATCGACGGCTTAACATGGCCAGTAAGGTACGGAAGTGTGTAAATTTGCACAAACGGGGAAAATTTACGCAGCCGAAGTTGCGCGGGTCAGCTAGTATCACATCACACTAATATTATAAAGGCGAAAGTTCGTGAGTATGTGAGTGTGTATGTTTGTTACTTCTTCACGTCTAAACGGCTGGAGCGATTTTAATAAAATTTGGTATCGAGTTAGCTGACAATCTGGATTAACACATAGGCTAATAAACCGCGGGTAACGCCGCGGGGCACAGCTAGTTATATATAATTTATGTATTTATTTAATAAGATATCTTTTTTATGGGTGTATTTGTATGAAATGGGCCTTAGTAACCTGAAATAAATCGTTTTTATTATTATGATTATTGGACGTTCATGGGACTAGGTCTTGGAAGAATTTTGTGCTGGAAATCTTTCTAACGATTTAAAACATCAGATTTAAAGAGAAAGAGAGTTTGAATTTGTTGTAGTATGTAAGAACTTACGAAGTTAAGATTGGTCGTCATTATATTCACTTGTATAATAGTATAACCTATGAGTACGAGCCCCGCATGGTGTTCGTGGCGATATCCCGCGTCCCAGATAGTTAATTGTAGCGGTTTATGGCGGTCCCAAGTACCACGAGTTAGTTATGGACTGCTTTGGTTGATGTATGGTCACTATGGTGCCATTGAGCAGTGATGTTTAGACTTCAATAGGTTACTGATTTAATTATTTAATGGTAGAATTTAATGACTGCCTCTGTGGCGCGGTGGGAGTGTATCTGACTGCTACGCAAGAGGTCGTGGGTTCGATCCCCACCCAGGATAAAACTTTGGGTAATGAGCACGATAGTTTAATTAAGTGTCTGGGTGTTATTTATCTATAATATGTATATATTTAGAAATATATATAGTCTGGTTTCCATAGTACAAGCTCTGCTTAGTCTGGGATCAGATAGCGTTGTGTGAGTTGTCCAAAGATATTATTATTAATTTATGAAACTTTTGTGTGATAGAGTCACAAATATTCAAACAACCAAGATTTTGAAACGATTTTCATTGTCATTAAGAGAATTGATTCCGAAAGATCATGTAGTGAAGTTGATTATAATTGTTGCTGTAAAAATGTCTCTAAAATAGAATTCAGACTAAGATTTACAAAGTACAAAATTTTAAAAACGCGGCAACAGAAATTGGATTACCAAAGTTTTATCTGATGTGGCTAACTGAGGGCTTAGACGAGGTACTGAGTAGATGTGTCAAGGGATCGAACATCTCACATGAAACCCTAATGATAGTTGTGAACAGTTTTCTTTGACGTTCTTTTAAATCTAATTTTTATTATTTTTGACTATAAGAAAAAGTAAAAAATAAACAATTGAAAAATAAAACCGTCAGGGCCGATGACGTAAAAAGTCGCATTGAACGAATTATTGTAAAATAATTAATTTAGGCTAAAACCTGTCTTGATGTGAATGCAAAAATAGTAAAGGTTGTGTTTTGATTTTTCACAACGGCATTACGATCCTGTTCTTCGTCCTGGTACCTGCTCTCCTAAGAGCCCTACGTCACTGTACATTTTCTCCGTGGCGAATTCACTAACGCCTACAAAAGGTCGATTCCCAACGATCGTTTGCAAAAAACTTGTTGGTATGGCATACCCATACCAAAATTGAATTTATATGGGTACTAGCTAAGAAGATAAACATAATTATTATTAACATAATTGACAGGCCTCTTGGTATAGTGGTTAGTGAGAGTCACTAACCACTAGACCAACAGGCCTGGCAACAGACTGGTAAGCCAGAGGTCGTGGGTACCATAGTGCTCATCACACAAAGTTTTATCCTGGGTTGGGATCGCCCCACCCAGAATAAAACTTTATTTATTTTAGCACTTTGGTTTTATTCTGGAACTAGAAATGGTTTTACTTCTTCTCATGAACTAATGGCTCGAATTGAAGAACTATTTTATTGTTTAATAAGGAATGACTTTTAAAAAATCGTCTTCTAAGGGGGTAAAATAGGGGTTGCAAGCTTATGTAAAACTCCGTCACAAAATTGTATAAATTAGCGGTATTAAAATTAGATGTGTGAAATTTATATACTACAATAAAGAACACATTTTTCAGCGTTTTCGGAAAATCAACTCATAAGAGGCTGTAATAGGGGTTGCAAAATGTATAGAACTCCGTCAGTTTTAAAGTTAGATCTAGGAAATTTTCACATCACGAGTTATAGCGTTATGATCGAAGGCGATAAATCAACCCTCAACTGCGCGGGCGAAGCCGCTTACGACAGTTTTAGCTTAGTTATATTAAATATCTCTCTTTCATTTTCCTTTCATGATTATAAAGTCATAAAAGGAAAATCAAAGAGATTTAATAATCAATAACATGACTCAAATTTATGTAAGATTAAATATATAATCTAAAAGTCATCACATATGTGACAGTTTTAGGTAGTGGGGTACTGTATCGATACTTTATAGCGTTTAGGCGAATCGTGATTAGGCAGTCCATTATATATTTATTTAATTTTACTAGCTTTCGCCTGAGGCTCCATCCGCGTGGATGTCGGTTATCACGATAAAAATGTGCTATTCTATGTGCTTCTCCGGGACTCAAACTATCTCCATACCAAATTTCATCTTAATCGGTTTAGCTATTTGAGCGTGAAAGCATAACCTCAGTCCTCAGTCTGACTGGAAATGCCATGTAGGAGATCGTTAGCACTTTATCGCACATGACAAGGAAGCCGACATGATTGGAAAATAGTCCTCAGCATGTAGTACCACAAACATTGCCCGAAGCCTTACAAAGACGTAATCAACCGCCTGAGTCAATACCGCTAATCGCGAGATAATCGCTTCACGTTTAAGGGTATATTTTAAATCAATCTAATGTGTGGATTGTATGCATGAATAGTGACAATAAATGTATGACTACCTAGGTACTTATATTAAATGTATGATATACGTGAATTGCGTGAATTACTTACATAAACAATGAACACTAATTGTTCCCATTATTTCACTAAATATTTTAATTAACCTGTCATTTAGAAAATACAAATTCATTACGCACGCACAATACACGCAAACACTAGTAGATTGTGTTATTTGATAAATGTTTAGGTATTTATGAGCTACTTTATACTATTGTTTGGTCATCCTCTTTGCTTTACCCGATATTGTTTTGCTTATAAGTATTATTAAGGATAAGTACTTATTAATGCGATCGTCTTCGACTTTTACCACACATTACTTTCTGTTGAAACACACGGTGCGGATCCTGTGTTTTGAATCGATTTAGGTACAACACAATGAAAAGGATACTAGCGTTCTAGCTCTAAGTCGTGGGGTCTATACAATTAATAGACACCAAGTACACCCAGACCCGGAATTACAATCTTTGGATCGCACAAAATGGTGTCCCGTGTGGTTATCGACCCACATTCAATTAGGTATAAACTGTGCCACCGAGGCAATAAAAAAGAGTAACAATTTGGCATGAGGTTGCTAGCATTCATGAATGAGTTACGGCAGAACAGGGAGACAATGGGGCGAAAATTTGATCCACTGTCCCCACTATTTAATTCGACCGATTGACACATATTTTACCTCTGACAAACATACAAACATCCAAGCTTTAGCGTTTATTATTAGTTTTGGATAAATGATCAATTTTGTTTGTCTCTCAAGCCTTAACGGATCAACAGATTTTAATGAAATTTGGCAAACGGGTGACAAGATAATTGATTAATAAACAAACCATAACGTAAATGCTCCTATTACCGCCAGTTTTAGCTGTCTTAGGTTCACTTCAACAAAAACAGTTATAAGCTGTTATGTCAGGAAAAATGTTATAATTTAAAATTAACCTCAATGATGTATTCTTTGATATTTAGTACTTAAATTCAATGTTAAATAACACAATAGTTATTAAATAATCGTATAATCCAAAAGAGTAGTTGATTCTATTACCGACCCATAGAATGCGGCAAGATTCTATTACCGCTTTTTCTGGTTCTTTTACCGACCACTAAGAAATCCTTCTATGAGATGAAATAAAATGAAAAATAGATTTTTAGGTATTTATTATGTAATAATAATAGTGTTGAGATCAAAATTGTTATATTATAATCATAATTATTTATAATAAAATATAATACTACACTATTACAACACCAATACTACACAAAAAAAACTAATACTACACTAATACTACACCAATACAACACCAATACAACACCAATACTACACTAATACTACACCAATACTACACTAATAAAACTAATACTACATCAATACTACACTAATACTATCCCAATACTACACTAACGACGTGGACGTAGAGCAGATGGGGGGTAGTAAGAGACTCGCTTAAATAGTAAGTAACTATCTATACACATAAATAAAATTGGAGTGTCTGTTTGTAATATTAAAATAACCGCTTTCTACTACATGCATATGAATCTATATACGGTACACATACCAAAAATAATATTTGAATTTTTTTTGTCTGTCTGTCTGTTTGTTCCGGCTAATCTCTGGAACGGCTGGACCGATTTGAATGGGACTTTCACTGACAGTTAACTTATGTAATAAGGAGTAACTTAGGCTACTTTTTTCGAGATCTTACGCGGGCGGAGCCGCGTGGAAAAACTAGTTATAAATATGTGCAAAAAAGTAGTATGTACCTAATATCACCGGTCTAGGCCGTGCCAAAGAAATATAATACATTAATTACATACGCTCGAAAAACAACCGTCCTTCTGACACAGTCGGTTAAAATACCGTCACAGCTGTGAGTCGGTAATAGAATTAAGTATGAAGATTACAATATTCTATTAGCGACCTATAAAATTAATATCAAACCGCTAATATATCTACTTTATGGGAATCTGTTCAATTCAATCTCATTGCTTTACCATTTTCTTTTAATATCACGTATTTATTAATCCAAATAATAAAGGTTATTTAAAATATAATTACATATAATAATAGTGATAATGAGTAATGTTTAATCTAGTTTTAACCAATAACTTTAAGAATTTTCCTTGTCGTTAATTGATCTAACGAAGTAAAATAATTGTATGTATTGAATGCGAA
The DNA here is from genome assembly GCA_945859575.2 of Herminia tarsipennalis. Lineage (NCBI taxonomy): Eukaryota > Metazoa > Arthropoda > Insecta > Lepidoptera > Erebidae > Herminia > Herminia tarsipennalis. The sequence goes on along the minus strand of OX243836.2, from coordinate 10,434,245 downwards.
AAAAATTTAATTAAAATTAGATAGTTTATAATAGATATTATTTTAAAATACTAAATAATCTCAAATTTCTAACAACGCCATGGATCGTTATTAGAATCAAGTTTTGAATTATTGATTCTATTACCGCCTCACATTAAAACATAAATTTATAACATAAAAACTAATAAAAAGGATAAAATTGAGTGTTAGTTTTGAAAATAAATATGTACATTAGAGTTGTAATGTGATAGCACGAAGACAAATCAATTATTAGTATGCTATTTTCCTTAAGTAATATTGAGGTGTACTTACGTGGCTGGTGGCGCGTTTCTATGAAACGTGCATCTGCTTCGGGCGCGTTCCACTGATTGTCAAATTATTTCATTCACTAGCTACTTAGAGACGCGAAATTTACTCTTTTATTTTCCAACAAAATTACCTAACTAATTTTTAAGACACGATTTTTCTGGAACCTATAGTATGTCTGATCTGAAAGATTTAAATATTAGATCGTTGATAGAATACAAATTTTAAGGGGTCGTTAATAGAAGCTTTTACGTTAGTTATTTTATTTACTCAAGGATCCATAAACCGGAACTTAATGCGAGCAAAGCCGCAATGAAAAGCTTGTTGCTATTCATAATAGTAGCAGGATTAGAACAGCACATTAATAGACCAACATCGGCAAAAACCTGAAGTAAAACTTTTACGACCTTTTAATTTTGTTTGCGATGCTTAAAAACTACTGAACAAGTTTTAATGGAACTTAAACTTAAATTATACTTAAGAACTTTTATCCTATGCTATAAAATTACGTTCCGTCTAGAACCGAGTTTAGTGATCAATGTTTGAAAATGACTGGGCGGCAGTTACTATTGATTTTTTTATAAATCCCGTAATATGTATAAAAGCAATATTAAAAAAAAATGTTACTTTTAAGAATTAGATAAAAAATAACCCAAGTATTACTTAATTACTTCGGAATTAGATTTCGTTAGAATTAATTAAGTTATTTAGCCATCCAACGTGGCAATGCAGTCAGCCTTCTGGGAACGATACCAGTTGACATCAATGGGGAGGAAATCTTTGAGGCCTAAACGGTTTTGTATCTTCCTTTTTTATTTTCTTTTTGGAAATATCTTGTAAATATTATATTATTATAGATGTAATATAGAGTAGCTTTAAATATCTTGTATATAATTCGAAATTAAATTTATACAAATTAGTTATTTAGCCTCAAAAATGCACTTTGATACGACACTTAATAAATATATTGTTTGACAAATATCAACGACCCATAGCGCTTAAAGTCTTATTAACCGAGAGTTCCGCCTTTATGAAACTTATATGGATTATTGTAACAGTAGTAATAGTTAACCGTGTGGTACCGGCTTAAGAATAGTACCACTCCATCTCTTTCCGTGGGTGATTTCTACTGAGGAGACCGTGCCCAGCAGTGGGACAACATAAGGGTTAATATGATGAATAATGGTCAACTTGACGAACATGACTTTAATATGAAAGTCAATCAAAAACTTCATCAATCATTTTATATATCAGTTTTAGTATGAGTTTAACCTAAATCAAATAAATTTAGCAATATAAACTCTACTACTTTAACAGATTGAAGAAACATACAGGGTTAGACAACCTGATCATCATAAATGCTAATCGACTGAAATAATAATCGAATAGAATGATGTCGTTGCGTGTGCAAAACTGCGAATATGAAACTTTGTAATATGACATTCGCTGTTTGCGCGCACATTGAGGTCATTTCGACGTGACTATATTCAATTGTCATTCTATTCGATCAGCGTGTATGCCATTTTTCTGACTGCCTCAGTGCTTACGATAGTGTTGATAGAAGTTCGAATTCCTTAGGCATCACTTTATGTGATCCACAAATTTTGGTTCGAATTTGGGGCTACTGTGCATCCCAGAACTGTTTACTTGTAAAATTCCCCCAGACACCGGGATTATTACTTTGTGCGGGAGTCTCGTACCTACCTACATAATACCTAGTATCATAAATACTACTACCTACTAACGCACTATATAAATGTCAAAATAATACAAACTTCAAAGAACAACAGATGGGATCTACTTAGGAGGTTATACTCTATTTTAGTAGTTCTATTACATTACATAAAATAAGAAGTAGTTCAACGAAATTAATTTATAAAGGGACCATTTAAAGGTCAGTTCCCGCCCACGTTTCTAACACAAAGGAAACAATTACATTAAGATGGAAATTTAATAAATGGCCGAGAATGTCCACTTCTTGTAAAATAGTCAGATTGAAAGAAAAATAGACGTGCATTAGTTTCTCCGTTTGATTACTACAGTTCAGGCGCGGACCTAGCCCCAAAAAAAAACTGTGGACCCGAAAATTTTGAGTCTGATGCAACTTTTATTGCTTGAACATTTATGCAAACTAATATTACCTATAGGTATACAATGTTATTCTTGGTGTAGTGCGAATCTGAAAGTAGTTTGCTCAGAATCAGTAACACATTTTTTGGACCATGTTACATTTTTCGATTAATTGATTTATAAATCATTATATACAGTCCAAATCCTCTTCATAATATGTGTGATTTTTCAATAATACCCATAGATTACGTACTACGGGATGCAATGAATACTATAGCGCGAAGAACCCACGACAACTTTATTGGCTTATAACTGCAAGTTTAACATTTTTCATTATCTCTTGAAGTAAATATCTCGTTGGGGTATCTGAGCTTTGCACTATACCAAAAAGAACCTTGTATATGTGAAAGAACCGCTAACCGATTTAGATGAAATTTGTTACGGAGATGGTTTGAATCCTGAGTACAGATTTTTAAGTCCAAAGTACTTTATTCACTTAGGTTACAGAATGCAACACTTATGAACATCAGACAAAATTTGTAATAGAACGATTCTACATTTAATGCCAAATTCGCAAGAGTAAAGCCGTGTGAAAAGAACTTAGCAATATAAACTCATGACCACTTTTTTTTTTAAATGCCAATAAATTATTACAATATATTTGTATATACACAGTTATGCCAGTAAGGTGCTGTAACCATTACACCATGAAACTCACAGTTGAATATAATGCGGTCCTGTTAACCCATGGTTCATTTTTTATTGAACATTTCTACCATGCATTAACCTATCGACCAATTTGGTCAATAGGCTAATGCACGGCCTACAAACCTAATTCATGAGGGTTGTGGGCGATCCGCCCCTGTTATGCTATTCTTTATTTATATCTCGCTATGTGCATTGTAGGTTAAATGTGATCCATGGAGTGAAGCATGCATAACATAAGAAAAACTGTCAAAGGGAACAACAGAACTATCACTCAACTCAAAGATGTAGCGGTAAAGATTAAAAACTAATATGTAGATGGACAGGCCATATATAAAACTCAAGAAACATAAAAAGAAAACGAGGAATACAATACAGGAGATGGAAAGATGACTTGAGAAATACAGCAGGAAAGACATGGCCACGAGTGGCACAGGACAGGACGGAATGGAAAAAGTTGGTGGAGGCCTGTGCCAAATCTGGGCAAACAGACTTTACTTCCGATGCCAACATATAATATTGTAAATTTTGTCTGAATAAAGGCTATTATTATTATTATTGTTATGTGCATTGTAAGTGCTTAGATTTGTTAATGCTGATTTAACTTATACGTAGGGATAAGCTCTAAGGTTCACATAGAACATCAGTGGTGTGATGTGGTCAACCGCAAAGCAACAATATGCTGAGTGTAGTTTATGTCGCAGATTAGCTACTCACTCAATCAAGAGGTTTTGAATTCAGTTGATATTTTTTTGTGTTTATTACTAAAATACCTACATAAAACCTACTAATTCATGGTACCAACTTAAAAATTTTTAAGAAAATATTTGTTTTGCTATTAGTTAACTTTTATTTTGAATGTAGGTTTTATTAATTACTAAATTTAAAATTCTTTAATCATTCAGGATGCTAAACAACATTTGTGTAATGCCAAGTTCACAAACAATAGGTAAAGCCGGAGAAAAGAACATGGCAATAAAAACGCGCGGCCACTCTTTTCAAATTGATAATTTTACAATGTTTGAATGTTTATAAACTTGATATGGTGTAAGGTTCTGCCACTAATATACTATATACCATGTTAAGGGACTGATGAAAATTAATAGATATTATTAAAAAGTTGGACTAATATACCAAACACACTGGTTGATGTCTATAAAATAATTAGATACTGTATTATAACTTAATGTTTTTGAAGGCATTAGTTTACTTGATCCCTTGTTCTCGTCTCATCAGCTTTACACTCGTAACTGCCGACTAACTTATATATTTTATTTTATGAAATGAAAACCTTAAAGTTTGAGTTCAAATGACACTGTTGACTACATTTTTGTTCCCCTAACCTAGAACATACTATACATTAGGCTCTATCATTCCCTGAACTTCCTGCCGCGCCTACAACGCTAAAAGCTGCCCCAATGGCCCTCAATACCTTGAACTACAACCGTATCTCATATAAAGGTATTGTCCAGTTTCCGTCGCCTGAGAACGGATATTGCACCTAGCCACATGTTGCTTACCAGCGGTCAAGACGAAGGCCTCAGTGCAAATACCTCCGTAACATATTAAATAGGTAACGCAAATATTTGGACGTGCGTACTCAGTACTAAGGTTGTGTGTTGTTTGTTTATTTGACTATTGATATTTCGCTTTCTATGGCTTTTGTCCAATGATGTTTTAAGTAAATAGGTGTAGATAGGTTACATAAACAACATTCGATCATTACGTACGGCACACATAGATAACCTATAACCTATATATTGCAATGACGCACTATAAAATAATCGTAAAAGTAGGAAAGCATGATTTAATTATCACGAGCGAAAAAGAGAAAAATATAATCCGTTGCTTCCATCGCTTGACTCCGGCGATGCGACACTGTCATATAAAAGAAGGCAATCGTATAGTATTTAAGGTGCCGCTTTCTGAGCTCCTGTAACCTATCTACACCTTTTTACTTAAAACATAATTGCTTTTGTCATAATAAAAAATAACACAGCGCATAAAAGTATCAAAGAATTGCTTTCAAGTTAGTTACGTTAAGGTGGCCACTGACGATACGTCCATTTGGAAGCCTTCCGAAAGGACGCATTCCGAATGAATGTACGCGAAATTATGACACCATTGACTGTACTTCCCTTTGTACGTCTTCCATTTGGACGTACGCAAGAAGGTTATTATAAAGACTTGACTTGTCATTTCGCGAGACCGTCTTTCTCTTTCGTGACTATGGTTTGACACTATGTTTAGAAAGAGAAGGTATGTCTCTTCCTAAGCAAGACGAAAGGATAAGCCATAGACACAGTGTTTCCTTTGATTTTCCTTTCACTGCGGCTCTTACAGCCTAAGATGCTTACTCACACTTAAAAACACTATTTTTAAAGAGTCCTTTACCTCAACACACAAACAATGAATGAAACATACAAATATTCAAATAAATATAACTGGTGTTAACTTATTTGCTGAGTTTCATTGTTCGCCAAAGTAAGCCAAACAGAAAAAATCCAGCTACTATAATAATCACAAAAAAAAAGTTTTTATCCTTTTCTTTTTCATTGGCAATGTAATTCACTATCCTTGTCTGTTGTATCCTTCATGATGACGTCACGTCGTTCATATCTAGTAGTTTTTAATCTAAGCGTTTCTGAAATTCATTATAAGTTTTTGACAGACATCCACGCCATTTGGATTGATGGATGCTTCGTCGGTGGGGTCCTTTAGATACATTCTCCAAATCTATAAGAATAATTGTTTAACGGCTAGATCATAAAACCGATTTTGACGATTTAAAGTTGAAGTTTTTGGATACTGGCTACTTTTTACCCGATCGCACCAGAAAGAGGGTATTGTTTTGAGCATATAAACGAGAGAAGGTTCAAAAGTTTCCGGTCTAACAAAAAACGTAAGTATTAGTAGAAAATATTTGCAAAGTCTGCCTTAAGTTTCGAAAACAAATAATAGTCACTAGGGGCCAGGTCGGGACTATAAGGTGGGTGATGAATTTCCTCGAAGCCACATCTTGCAACAGCAGCGTTGTTGGCAATTGAAGCATTGTGAACGGGAGCATTGTCGTGGAGAAGCCGAACACCTCTGCTTAGTTTTCCACGACGCTTCTGCTTAATGATCGCCTCTCGTAACTGCTCAATAAGGGTTCCATTTACCGTGGTATTCCTTTCTATTATGTCAATCAATCCGTGACAATTTCAGAATACCGAAGCCATTTTTTTTTTTTGGTGGATTGCTTTACCTTGGCCTTCCTAAGCGGCTTTTCACTAGGACGACTCCACTCCATCGATTCTCTTTTGGAGAGAAGATCATTGTACAAAACCATGGTTTCGTCCCTCGTAACAATTTAAGAAAAACTTTTAGATTTCCTATTGTTCTAAACGCCGTCAAATCAAAACTACAACAAACATAAACCTCAATACACGAAAAAGTTTAAATGGAAGCACAAATCATCGATTTTTTTTTAAATCACAAATTTCTCCAGCCAGATACTTTTGGACCGCATATATGTATGTAGGTATGTCCATTGGCACGATCTACAGCCAGAACACGCGCTACAGAATTTCATAATGTGAGGAGTCATTGGCTTCGAATTAGCTGTTTGCTACTATGCCCTGAAAGGATCCATGAATATCACTTATAAGGTTCAAATACGTGTAGGTATACCTAGTGCTTTGTTCTTCATATTCATTAAATCTAGATTTCAATCAAATTAATATGTAGGTGCCCTGAACTGAACACAATTTGTTTGCTCGCTCTATGATTGTCGAGGCGTCCTCAGCTTGCTTTTTTTATAAGAGGCTTTCATTTGCATTCGTAATGTAAAGAGCTATTCACGCTACTGTGATGTGAAATTGAATAATGTTTCAATGTTCGTTAAAATATATAAAAGAAGTGCTATGGTTCCAAGTCCCCGTTAATGGAAAATTGATTTTATAATTTTCAATTGCTTTTTGACAGTCTCGATGGCCCATTGTGACTGTATATCTATAACAGTAATGTAAGTGTTAGTTTTATATCAAAACTAGCTGACCCGCGCAACTTAAACGAAACGTAATTTTAACGTAAATTTTCCGCATTTTTGCAAACATTTTTACTTGCTGCTCCGCTCCCATTAGTTGTAGAGCGATGTTTTATAGCCTATAGCATTCCTCGATAAATGGGCTATCTAAAAGTAAGTCGCGTTCAAACAAACAAACAAACTCTTCTCTCTCTTCTAATATTATAGTATAGTTATAAATGTTAGGGGTGGATAACCCTTATCACTTAGGGGCATGAATAATAGATTGTAATTTTCCCTTTTTTCTTCCTTTTTTTATAACATTTTTCATTGCTGCTCCGCTCCTATTGGTCGTAGCGTGATGTTATAACCTATAGCCTTCCTTGATAAATGGGCTATCCAACAATAAAATATTTTTTTCAGTGCAGCCCAGTAGTTGCTGAGATTATCGCATTCAAACAAACAAACAAACTCTTAGGGGTATGAAAAATAGATGTTGGCCGATTCTCATAGATACCGGATAAGCACAAAAAATTTCATTAAAATCGGTCAAGCCGTTTCGGAGGAGTATGGCAACGAAAACTGTGACACGAGAATTTTATATATTAGATATAGAATAACGCCATCTATTGTTTAATTAGAAGAACAAAATGTAATAAATGTTCTAGAAACTTTTAAATCTTTAAGAAACAAATGAAGTCGAATCACTCGCTTGTTTGCAGTGTCTCACAACATAACTGTGTTTTATTAATAGTAAGAGGTTGTGGGTTCAATTCCTACACCGTACCAAACTTTATATGATTGAAAGAAAGAAAGAAAATAATATAATACCCGTGCATGTTAGCACCCATTATATACAGCTATACTTTTCAAAATAAAATATAGTAGAAATCTATTTGGACAGTAACTCAATGACGTTTAATCGATCATGTCCGAAATAATTTTAGTTTACTCATTGTTGTATTATTATTAAGCGCTACCTTTGTGATTTTTTTTCATCAGCCCCCCCCCCCCCCCCTTAACTTTTGAACCGTGTGACCAAAAAATATGAGAAAACACAATTTATGCAACTTTCCAAAAATATTCACTAATTCAAAAATGTTTATTAAAAACCTTATGATGTTTTTAAAAGACCCGTCGAATGATGAGCCACACATTTAGCTTCTGTTACATGTATGGAGTGCCCTCCCTTAAAATATTTATTATTATTATTTGGCTATCAAACTAAGTAGCGGCTACTACAAGACACTTTTTTACAAAATTTCATCAATATTTATTGAGTAGTCTTTGAGTAAAATGCCTAAGACGAACAAGACGAAACAATAAGGGTTCCGTTTTACCATTTAGGCTACGGAACTCTTATAAAATATTTCAAATTCTAATACCATTTCAGTTACGTTTACATCAATTCCAAACTCAAATTAATATGACAGACAATGATTAATAAAACAGAGGGTATACGTTTAATCAGTACAACACAATCGTAATTAGTTGAAGCGGAAATCCTCGTTAATAATTCAAAGTTTTTACAACCGCTTCATTGTGAGTGGTCCAGGGGGAACCGAACAGCCTCCATTTATCACGAATTGATCCATCTCAGAACTTTCAACTGTCACTTGTGAACTTTTTCGTTTAGCAAATCGCGGCGTTGTGACGACGAAATGTCATTACCGAAATTCATCTTAGTAGCGGAAGAGTAAAGGGAGGCGAGCGACGTGGGTTGGAGGAGGTATGGGGCAAGGAGGCGCGAAGATCGTTCTGTAATTGCCTGTCGATAAGGTGCTAAGCGCTGTGGAGTAGTCTGGCTCTGTGCATAGACAGTACGATGCATTTATACTTCGACTGCCTCTGTGGCGCAGTAGGAGTGTGTTCGACTGCTATGACTGGGTTCGATTCCCACACGGAACACCACTTTGTACGATCCACAAATTGTTGTTCCGAATCTGGGTGTACTTTGTGTCCGTGACTTGTATGTTTGTAAAGTCCCCCGCGACACAGGGCTTGTACCCTACTGCGGGATTCGTCTTAAAAAAAAAAAAAAGGACATGTGTGGGCAAATGAATTCTCCTTCTCAATTCGGTTGGAGTTTAGTGAAACCAAATTTAAAATCTTTATTCCTTAGGAAGCAAAACTGCTCTTGTAGGTAAAGTCGGGTAGATGAACAAATAAATAAAGTAATACAATCACTGGGTATGTGAGTATTATTAGTATTATTTACGTTTAGGTACATATTACTTTAGCTCGCATATATTTATGCATTGCATAGCAAATCTTAGTCCATAATTACGATCTTTATTTCGTGTCCACGGCAAGCCCTTGCAGACTGTCAAAATCTTGTCATAATGGTTAATGGAGCGCATGCGTGGCGGATATTTTTGAGCGCGCCGCATATGCGCCTTGATGCACTGGTAAGCAAACCTCCCAAACTATTTCGTTGACTGGAAAAAAACCTAGATAAGTAACTTACAGAAAGCAAATAAACTTGATAATATTATATTTCTTCGTGATAATAATATGTCGAAATGTCGTCATGCTCCCTCAACAAGCTGAATTGGAACAACAATTAGTGGACCACACAAGCAGGCGCTAATTCAGGATCATGTTCTGGGGCGGAGGGGGGCATGGAAAAGTGTATTGCATTTGACTCAACACTAGCCATGAGTGAGTAGTTCGTGGCGCTACAGGGGTAGTGGGGTGCATTTGACTGAACAGCGGCCAAGTGTAAGTCGTTCGCACGACGGGGCACGGGGGTGCATTTGAACGAGGACAACGAAAAAAAGTATGAGTCGTCGTATAAGGGGCAATTCCCACCGCGCCACAGAGGCAAAAACTGACTGCCACTGTGGCGCGGTGGGAGTGTATCCGACTGCTACGCAAGAGGTCGTGGGTCCGATCCCCACCCAGGATAAAACTTTGTGTGATGAGCACGATGGTTTAATCTGTGTCGGGGTGTTATTTATCTATAATATGTATGTATTTAGAAATATATAAGTATGTTTATCAGTTGTCTGATTTCCATAGTAAAAGCTCTGCTTAGTTTGGGATCAGATAGCGTTGTGTGAGTTGTCCCGAGATATTATTATTAATTGCCTATTAACGCAGACCAGATGTATGGCAAAGACTTGACAATTCATAAGTCGGGATGCCCCCTCCTGCCCGTGTGGGCATCACTAGTGGAGAATCGTATGCACTGCTGAGGTATTTTCTAACTAAAAAAAGATTTTCCAAATCGGACTGGTAGTTCCCGAGTTCCACCGACCGACACATAAACAACTTCATAATATTCAGGACACCCAAAAACTGCGGCAACAGGTGTAAATAATAAGATTAATGTGCGAGGAAAGCAGGGGTGCTATGGTTGTGTCAATTTACATCCATTTCTGTCATAGAATGTAAATTACATTGAGGTTTTCGGTATTTATGATAATTCGTTGGTCGCGTGTCATGTCGATAAAATGTATTCTATATTGGGCATTCAAGACAAATTATTGTGTATCTAATACATCATAGAAAAGTATGAAGAATTAACTGTTGCCCGTTGTTTAACCCACGTGAATGTCGGTCTTCTACAAGTATCGAGTTTTGGTATAGTGTTATAAAAATCCCTTTAGTACATTTTCCTTTAAAAAAATGGCGCGGTGGGACTGTATCCGACTGCTACGCAAGGGGTCGCGTTAGATCCCCACCCAGGATAAAACTTTGTGTCATGAGCATGATGGTTTATTCTGTGTCTGGGTGTTATTTATCTATATTGAGTGTGTATTTAGAAGTATATAAGTTGTCTGGTTTCCATAGCTCTGCTTAGTTTGGGATCAGATAGCGTTGCGTGAGTTTTCCCAAGATTGTTATTATATATATTTTTCCAGTTTAGTCTCTATGGAAGTCGGTTATCCCTATAAGTATTAACACAAAATGCCAAATAATAATGTTATTAGTGAAAATCACCAGAAATCAAGTTTTACCGTGCATTAAGCACGGTAAAACTCGATAGAGTTTATGCATCTTCACTATGTATATATGTAAATTTTTGTAAGTCAGTAATAAATAAAATAATAATTCAAACTACAGGACGAATTTTATTGAAATTTAGGTTAATATACCATTTAATCAGCTGTTGCTGTTATTATGGTAATTACCTGTAATATGTGCATCGATATGATTATGCCACTAATAACATTATTATTATAAAACAGAAACACATACCTCATATTATACAGCTTTTAAAAACAATCTTACATTACTGGTATGTAAGTAGCAGAGGCGAAGGGGTAAAAGTTTCCTGAGGTAACTCGATTCAGAAATTGCATAAAAACTTGCTGGACACTATTCTTTGTACCTACAATATTATGTAAGTATCATCGGTATAATTCAAAGGGAAACCAAAAGATTGGTGTTCTAAGGACTATTCGCCACTGGTAAGTTGGTATCAAATGAAAGTAGGTAAGTGTTCAATATCAAAAACTTCAAAGTTTATACTTTTTAGTAATATTTCTTGTATCAAACAAGCATGCCTGATGCAATGATTTCGTTACGCGTACTAAACCGCGAAAATGAAAATGTTTTGATTTTCGCGGTTTTGCACGCGCAACAATGACATTCTATACGATTAGCGTTTATGCTACTTGTCTAGGAGGGCAAACCTTTAATAACTGCTTGTCGGCAAGCAGTTATTAAAGGTTTGTTAAGGATATAACTTAAGAACGAATGGTCTTAAGTTGGCACTATCTGTATCCACAAGGTACAATAAGCTTCCTAATGCAAGTATACGGACGCACCTGTGTCATTTCAAGATTAAGGCACAGTCTGCAAGCCAAAGGAGTTACAAGCTTAATTCTGTAACACACCCAAAGCCGTTTGCTAATCTGTGAATCGAAACAATTGGTTGATTAAGTGTACAAAATCGATATTTTGTATACTTAGTCAACAATTTAATCCGATTTCGTGTTTGCGATTCAATGTTTGAAAATGATCCCTTGTTGCAAGAATGATTGCGGAATGTTAAACTTTTCGGAATTTCTATGTATCGATGGTTATCGAAACGTAAAAATGACAGTTATTGAAATTTTTGAAAAATGTAGAGCGATCAACGGAGAAGCAATTTGTGGCGAGACCAATCCCTTTTGAGCGACCTGCTGAGGTTCCCCCTCCTGGACATGAATAACCATGGTCGATTTGGAAGTATTTATATAGACTTCGGACTCAGGTCGGCCGGACCAATGAAAATATGCTGAGGTGGGTATTCACCGTAGGTGCCAATTTGAGCTTTATGTGGTGCAATACAGACAATGGCCCACCTTACATCGTGTCCTGTGTGCCCGACCACCAGCACACAGAGGACTTGATGACTGCCGCAGACAATGCAGTTAACTTGGCCACGTTGTGTACCTCCACAATATTTTTTTTTTGTGTTTGACGTTATAACGTCTTATAAATCGATGACCGGGTGCACGTACTAATAAGTGTCTAAAAAAAGGTCACGTTATTGATTGGTTGCTAGGGAACGCGAATGGCGATATTTATAACTAGCTGTCCCGGCAAACTTCGTACCACTCCGTATTTTTTTTTTTACGTAAGAACCTTCTATGGAGAAATAAAAAACTAAAAAATGAATAAATTAAATTGATATAGCCGTTCTCTTGTCAATTCGTGACCAAGATGGGATTCATTTATATTTATGTATACTGTCGAAAAGCTAAGATGGAGAAGAATGTCAGTTTCGCTTCTAGAGTAAGTTATTTAACAGTCAGTTAACGGTAGATAAGTTACTGAGACCGGCCGGCCGATAGTGAATAGTCTTCTCTCTCTCTCTATCTGTAATGACCTTATATGTTCTTATCACGCGCGAACCACTTAGAGTTATTCGTAACCTATTATGTTATCTGGCCAGGTCAAATGATATATTTTGTTATACAGAGATTATTTTTATTTCATTTCAATTCAATTCAAAATTCTTTAAACATTTATGATGCAAAACAACACTTATGATACGTCGGGATTCTACATGTACATGTAATGCCAAGTTCGCAAACTACAGGTAAAGCCGGAGAAAAGATCGTGGCATTCCATCACTCTTTTCAAATTGCCAATTTTACAATGTTTGAATGTTTATAAACTTGATATGTTGGTAAGGGGCTACCTCTGATATACTATACACCATGTTAAAGGACTGATGCAAATTATATTATTACAAAGTTTGAACAAAAGATAAAATAAAATCAGTCTTACTGGGTATAACATAGTAGGAGCATCTACTTACACCAAGAGTAAAAACTATATGTGCTTAAATATTCGCCAAAGTACTCTTACCAGTACTTTTAAACATAACATTTTAATACTTTAACTACGAATTATTAAATACAAAATATTAATTCTGAAATCAAAAGAAAGAAAAAGACTAAAAGTCGTGGCTTCTTTGCATAACACGAAATAAGTTTGTAATATCAGTTTTGGAAAATATTTAATATATGTATTACCCTTAATCACCTACCACTTGTTTTTGGAGTTATGACGCCACAGATCATATGACTGGAGTAAAATCATCGTTTATTGTGAGGTTTAAGCTATAAACATGACAAAAAATCATCGATTTTACTCTGGAGTCTCACAGATGTGCTTGGTAGATGTTTGTGTGACAACATCGACGATTCAACCACGACAAAAATAGGTAGTATTATACATAGGTTAGTTTGTATTTTTTTCCAAAAAATAGTACGATGTTATTTGGTGAAATTAAAGAAGCCACGAGCGGGAGGTTATTAGTATATTAAAAATCATCTTTGCTAATATTATAAAGCTGAAGAGTTTGTTTGTTTGAACGCGGCAATCTCAGGAACTACGGAACCGATTTGAAAAATTATTTTTCTGTCGGGTAGCCCATTTATCGAGGAAGGCTATAGGCTATATAACATCACGCTACGACCAATAGACTTGCAAAAACGGGGGAAATTTACGCATACAAATTTGTGCGGTTCAGCTAGTCCTATATAAAGTAACTAGCTGTCCCGCGCAACTTCGTATGCGTAAATTTCCTTTTTTGCAACATTTCTCGTCGCTACTCCGCTCCTATTAGTCGTAGCGTGATGTTATATAGCCTATAGCCTTCCTCGATAAATGGGCTATCCAACAAAAAAAGATTTTTTAAAATCGGACCAGTAGTTCCTGAGATTAACGCGTTTAAACAAACAAACAAACTCTTCCGCTTTATAATATTAGTATAGATGTGCAAATTATGAAATACCGAGATTATAGAACACAAAATATCGAGAATATAGAAGGTGATGTATGCATATGTAAAAGTATGTATAGATATTACAAATAACATAATAAATTATTCAGATCCTTATTCAATAATCGGACTTAAGTTACATAAAAATGTCAATACCTACTTATTATATTTAGTAATAAGATACCTATGTAGGTATCGTGTGAAACCTATATATAAAAGCTAGACTTTTATAAAAGTAGAGCAATGTCAATGCCCTTTTGTAGAAGTAGGTATTGCATAATGCAATACATGAAATCTGTTATTGACAGATGTTGTGAAATATTTGAAAAACGAGACCCTTTTCTCTCTTTGGACATCATTAACATCATTATAATGATGAAATCATAAAAATGTTTCAATAAGGGGTTCCTTTTCATAAACATTTCAATTATTCTTACCCTTAAAACCTTGTTCGACTATAATTTGATTTACAAAAACATTTCGAGAAATAATACACTGACCAATGAACAGCATTATTTATAAAGATTCTGCAGTTACAACATAACACAATAATTTAGTGACAGTCTAGCTAGTCAAACCAATGATATAGAACTCCATAGTAGTCTTTTACAGTAAATCTCTAATTATATAGAGATTTTTATAGCAATAATCATGGTCTATCAACGTTGGTGTATATCCAAAGCTCAGCGCGTCACCAAGGATATGCCGCGCGGACCGCACTTAGGTCAGGCAATAGATCCTGCCTCTCAAAGCTTAAAAACTTAAGAATCAAATAAGGAATCCTTGGTATAATACATTTATGATCAAATTCTGATGTCTCTCAAAGGTAAGGCTGGACTTTTTGTACTTGGTTGATTGAAACATTTAATTAAAATGTTTGCACAAAATTCAGTGATACTACGAACTCTCATATAGGCAAAATCAAATTGCCAGTAAGGTAATTCGTTTGGTAAGCTTTTTCGAGGTTCTTCTAATATCATTCTATTAGAATTATGTTTAAGTAGGCCCTAAAGAACACCGTTATCAAAGAAAAAACGATAGGTATTGTGCAATCGAATACGTGACTAAATTTTAATCAAATCACTTTGAGAGTAAGAAAGCCCATATACATACCTAAGTGTAGCAGTTATTACACAAATAAGTGATCGCACTAAAAACATTTGGTTTATTATTTATTCTGTAGCGTCTAAGCTATTAAAATATACCATCTAAACTACGAAAATAGTTAACCGTACCTTCACCTGACTACAACAGTATTGTATAATAATCAACCTATGCTGCAGAACTACTACCAAGACATACCATATTACTAATTAGATGCATAATTCGCATTCGAATCTTTACATAATATTTGTCAAAATGAATAGTAGTAACGATAGTAGTCTGTGGTTTAGTTTGTCGCCGGCAAACTGTCTACGAGCTACGGTTCTACGAGAACTACGAGACTTACTCATTGTGGGGTATATCCTCTAGCTGGTTGGAGAGGGCGGCGGGGGCGAGCAGCCCGATCAGCGCGATCAGCGCGAGCAGGCCGAGCGGCCCCCGCGGCGACATGCTGCGACTCAGCGCCATCGCACTCCCCACATGACAAGCGCACACGACAACCGACACAGCACGCACTCGCTCCTACATAGATCAACACACCGTTCGCACTACACTCTCCCGACAATGTCACCAAGGGGCGTACGTTTGTGCATGAGTCATCGAGTGATCGTGAGTGTCTGGTTAGGACCGGGGCCGCTGTAGGTGCGGGCGAGCCGCAGGGCGAGGACAGAGCGTGTCGCGCGCCAACTCCACCGGCGCGCGCCCCGCACCCCGCGCGCCGCCCCGCGCAGCCCCGCAGCCGCACTGACGCTGCGCGCGAATCATACGCCCAATAACGCAGCGGCCTACTACTTATTACTGAGATTTATTTGCTCATACATAGGGTTGATGGTCAGCGACCGTTGCGAACGCCTCCGTCCCGCCGTATGAAAACATCCGGCGTAGTATTACGTGGGGCGTACCGCCGCTTTAGCAAACGCGTGGGTTGTGCGAGCCTGGTCGTGGCGAGGAGCTGATCGTGCCGCAGACAGGTCGCAGCGCGTTGAGGAGCGTGGTGGCAGCGCGAGATCGCCGGGGAGCCGCCGCCAGTTGCCACGCACATGCGTGGGCAAGTCGCCAGGAAATCCTTTATTGATTCCCGCGCTCCCGCTTTCTAAGGAATGTCGCAGGCATTGCTACCGCCAAAATTTCACCCTCCCACTATTATAATTTGGCCTAAGCGGATCACTGTGCGCTCGGCGGATTGCTTTCGTTACACCTAACGAATTTTAGGGATTTTCCTCGAATTTAAAGAAGATACGGGAAGGTATAAAATTTAACGTTTGCTTTTACGGAGTTACGGAAAAATATTTTCCCAACATGAAATTTAATGTATGGTTTATCGAATTTCGAGTAACATTTCCGCGATAACTGAGGAGGGGAGGGGGTTAATGTTTACGTACAGATTAAATTGTTTAGATAGCGATACACAATAACCGAATATTTTTGTAAAGCCCTAAATCAACTTAACGCAGGTCATAGTAGCCGTCAGAACCTTTGCCGCATTTCTCTAGAAGCTCTCGATGTCTTTGCTACTAGTAGTAGGTATTTGCTTTCTTTTCGAAGTTTTCAGTCTTTATCCTATGACAAGCAGTTACGATGGCGTATAAATTCTACTAATAGTAACATTACCTACCGACTTGAAGAGTCGGTACTGTTCATTAAAGAAATTACTGTCACTAGGTTACACCGAAGAGCTAACCCAATAGTGAAGGAAATTCTCTGTGTGTGTGTAAAGGTGAAATCATAATAAAATACAATGTATTTTGTACAGTTTAAAAGTATTTTATTTTCTCTATACAGTCGACATTAACTTTTGTGTTAACAATAAAATTATTGTCACGAATACGATTGGTAAAAAATGATTTACAGCAATAATATAAAAATGTTTGACAATTATACTTTCTATTAAATAATTGTACTTGTCACTATACAGGTACATTATTTGTTTTTGTAAAAGTAATTAAAAAAAGAATTACTGTCTTTTGAAATTCAACAATACCCACCATTTAGTTTTAATATAATTTAAATAATCGTCGTAAATAAATGCTACAATGAATCATAAACACAGTCAAAATAATTATATTTCATTTGTTAATTTTTAAAAAACCTACAAAAGTTAATAAACGCTTTCGTTTCAATTACAACCTACAGTTTTTCGACAATATGTCAGTTAAAATTGTATAAAAATAAATGATACAAATGTATGCGACTCGCTCAAGCACCGAGCGGGCGCTGCCTAAGAGCTTTGTCACTACAACTAATGTTACAGCTATATTTACAGAATATCGTTAAATTATATAGGTACGTATAAATTAATATATCCTACTAAGTACTTTGCACAAAACGTCACAACGTCACGCATCGATCATCAAGCACGGTGAGGTCAGGTATTGTCGGCACACGCGACGGCCTTCCACACAGTACTTGTGCGTTGATCTTTAAATGCAGTCTTCACAAATTACTAAGTTACCTAAAGATCACAACAATACAGTTAGGTTTAAACATAACTAAGTAATCTCATAAATAGCCGCTTAATCTAAAGTTAAAACTACCTAAATAATTTGTACAAATAATCTGAGATTACCCACAGATTTCCCTGGTGACAGAATAATTATAGACATACAAATAAATAATATTATAAATTAATAATATTTGACCACAGTCTTTAGAAAGTTTAAAATGTAACAAGAGTTTGGAGACAAATGGAAATGTCTTTATAATAGGAACACACAAACAAATGTATAGATATGACCTTCTACATAATGATATTTGGTTTTTATACAGTAAAGAATTCACTAGTTTTCACACTGAAACTCATGTATACTGAACCGCGATATAGAAGCACTGGTGGCACGCTTCATGGAATGATTGTAGTACCTTGCTGTATACAATATAGTTCAACAGTAATATCAACATCAGATACTAGCACTTCCATCGTGTACGCGTTACGATATAGCCTCCACTATATTCATATGAAGTTAACTTAAAATTACAATTCTCGTAATACTGTCTTAAGGTACTGATTATAAGCGGTATTGCGAACCTTAAAACATGTTTTACGTACGATTGCTCAGCTTATAAACGAGATTAACTCCGTAACTTTAGGTAAAGATGTCAACTTCGATCAAATCATTACATACAATATAATAAAATGCATTCGTGCAAATACAACTAGCCATCACAGCGTGTTGACACCGTTGTGCATGGTTGAAAATTGACACAGTCAGTCACAACCGTAGTGCTTCAATGTCTTGAGGAGTCACTTTCGTGTCCAGAGTCGCGACCGTTCTCTCTGGGAGATGCGCGGTGTTCTCTTTCATCCCTATATCGGTCCCTGCGCTCACGGTCTCTGGACCTATCTCTGTCTCGTTCTCTCTCGCGATCTCGATCCCTATCTCGGGTTCTTTCTCGATCCCGGTCCCTATCGCGATCTCGGTCCCTGTCTCTGTCATCATCACGATCCCTGCGACGATCATAGTAGTGGTAAGAGCGCCGAGATTTTCTATCACTTGGTGTGACTACTTCCACCTTTATATTTGCTGTCGCCGTTACCTGTGAACGTAAAAAATATACATTAGACATGCGGACAATCCTTGTCTGTCAATAACCTCAAATTAAATAAATAATATAACTGTATAACCATGGCAAGAACTATATACGTCTTGCTACTAACCTTAGTAGTAACAGCACCGTGCGGCGTCTTGGAAGTAGGAGTGGATCTTCCAGACGCAGAATCGCTTCCATTGTAAGTAGTAGTTTCCACTACCACTTCTGGCTGCACAACAATAGACTGCATAGATGACTGTACGGAAGGCGCAGAGCTGTGCCAAGATGGCGGCTCTTCTGTGATGGTTGTTAGAGAAGGCGCGCTTGGTCTAGGAACACTCTTGCCTCCCCGATTTGCTTTATCACTGCTAGATGAGGTAGATTTTCGACTATGGATCGGTGAGCACTTCGGTGATGGCGTGGACAGACGTTCTGGATGCTCTAAAGGCCGAACCTAAATAAAAAAAGTATTGTTATTATACATAGTAATAATTATATTAAAAAAACGGAATTTTGGTGTTTATGAAATTTAATGACAAAGTAGAAAATAAACATACCTCAGCTGCAGGTCCCAATATAGCCAATATGATAGGGAAGAATAGCAATCCATCAATGAGTCCCAGCAGTACCAGCGCGAGGAGTAGTCTTAAAAACAATCTGGCTACGAATCCAAACTCGCTGGTAGCCAACATGGAGGCAGCGAGCGCAGCCGCTAACGCTCCGTGAAGAACTGGAGCGAGGACTGATTCCAAGGCCAGTGATGCTCTTCGACGCTTACAGCCAATTGAGGTTACAAAGGCCTAAAATAAAAAAAAAGGGGTTAAGTATAACAAATCAAGACATCCACTAAATATAATAGGGTAGATGACTGTGAAGTCAAATCAGTATCTTTTTAAGAAACGGCAAAACGATGCGCCTCGTACTAATTTATATGAAATACAAAACAATGACGTCATTATTTTGTATGGTCAAATCATGTAATTTCAATGTTTGTTTTGATGTTTATAAATTCATGACAACGTAAAATTCTAGAGAAACATTGTTTTTTAGAATATTTTTGCAAATACTATTTCCTGTAGGAAAATAATTTATTGTTATTGTAGTCATCTACCCAAGTGTACGTAGATAAATCAATTGTTTTAATTAAAGAAGTGTTTAAGTTTATGTAAGTACTTACCAAGCATAAATGTACAGTAAAATGAACTCCTCTGCCAATAGCCAGTACAAGTAAGACTGCAGGAACCGCTGACAATTTAACACCAAGTAATGCCATTGTGCCCAATAACTGCAGAACAAGCACCGCCAATACCAACGTCACAAGCACTGCCGCCCAGAAGTTCAGGAGTAGGACCATGACAGCCTGGAGAAGAAATCAGAATATTAATATTTAGAATTTTAAACCTATTTTGAACAACATTTCCATTTCAGCATTTCTAACCAAAGATGTCTGCTTTGATTATTTCAATTCAATGGTTTCATGTCTATTTGTAATGTATCAAAAATAAATTTATAAAATGCAACTTACGACAAATACAGCAGCCAGGGCACAAGCGAGGGCTAATAGTAGAGATGTCCTCAAATACAAATACTGCTCCCAAAACAGGAAAGGAATACCAGACGGGAAATTAGACAATCCCTTCGCTTCGAATTTCAGACACAACTCCCGAACTGACATTATCAGGCTCTTTATACTCTCAGTGTCACTAAGCCCAGATAAGTAGAACGGCAGTTGGGTGTATATCAATGGTGATGATTTCGGTATCTTTAGGTCCACGTCGCTCGGCGAATGCGTCCACCTCTTTGGTTGAGGCTTCAAGTTGCCTTGTGAAGCTCCATATGCCAACGCATCATTTGTAGCCCACGCCGATAAGTAATTATAAAATGCCTTTGGATTAATGATACCGTCTTTATCGACCAATCGGTGACCATTTTTCGTATCGGTCGTTATAAGAGATCGGTCGATCGGACTGTCTACATGTCCAGTCTGCACCATCAGTTTGTATGCCAGTATGCCCTCGTCGGTAGCGTTCTTACACCAATATTCTTGAGTAATGCATCCATTTTCTACTTCTTTATCATACGCAGCTTGTAAATCTAGAAGCCAGTCGCGGAAGAGGCTCAGCCAGAATTTCGTAAGTCCACCGTTATCGTTCTTTATAATGTTTGGTATTCTAACAAACTGGTCGTGGTATTCGTACAATAGTTTCTGATTGGTTGGATATTCGAAGTCACCTTGAGTGACAGCGTACATGCTGTAGAAGCCGAAATATTTCTCTTGGCGATAAAGGAATTCATGTTCGTCAGTATTCTCTGGTACTATGTCTGTGAGATCTAGACCGTCTTTGACTTTCGTAGCTCCCCAAACGCTTGCTAGTATGATTGCGATCAACGCTAACATTGATGTCACCTGTAACCAAACGAAATGTTAACCACGGTTTTGAAATGAAGATCCTAACTGCATTTTTATAATATACAATAAGAACCTTGACGACAATACCTTAATATAATATGTAATTCAAATTAGTTTTAGTTTTCTTTTTCCTTGTAACTATTAAGTTGGGAAATAAAAAGGTTTTATTATATTATATTATTATTATTATTAATTACCTTGACGGAAGGTCGCATGATGAACGGTGCGTAGTGGTTCTTCGCCCACTTTGTGAGCGAGAGACTAAGACAGCACGTCATCCTTGACTGGTCTCCCGTATCCTCAGGATCCAATGGTTGTCTACTTGTGTCCTTCCAATTAGTCTGGAAAAAACAATGTTTAGGTTAAGTTTTAATGTCTAAGTTATTAATACTATTTTAATTAACTTCTTGTGTCAATATTGATAAAAGAAGACATTGATGAAAATCCTACCTTATCAGTCTTTCCACCTCGTGATCTCGATCGCTCAGCAATCTTAGGTCTTTTAGGTACGGGACTCTCTGGCATTAAACAACAGAGGAAGTCTGCTCTCGCTGCTGACCGTCGACGAAGATCCAGGGAGATCATTGCCGGGAATACTAGTAGCATCGAGCCCAAATTGAACAGGAGAAGAATGGCAGCCTGTACAGAAAAAAGATTGTTATACAAATGGTTTAAATCACCTTTGTTACAAATTTTAAAACCCTGAACAGAACATAAAATATACAAAAATAGATACCAACCTGAAGACAAAATACTCGTAACGCTGGTATCGGCAACAACGCAGCAGCCAAAAAGGCCATCACATTGCACAACGATGCCAATAGGACGCTGAGACCGCTCTTCTTTAGCACCAGGCCTGTCCGCTCCTCACGTGGCACATCTCCCGCTTGCTCCACATACGTATGAGTGAGAAGGAACATGTCTTGAACACCCAGTCCTAGCGCGAGGAATGGTACTATCTGGGTACTCGAAGCATTGAATGGTATACCTGTAATTTGTTGAGTTAGAATTAGCGTTAAAGTTGAAATTATAGTCTACTATAGTTCAATATTAGAGAAAAAGGTTTTACTTATAACAAAATAATAAAACAAAAAAATAATCACCTAACAAAGCACAAAACCCTAACCCGGCTGCGACAGTGATGGAAAGCAGAAGTACTCCTGCTATACCCACGCCCGCTTGCGAACGAACAGAATCACGCCATTGGATCAGAGCAACGGCAACATAAATTAACTGAAAGAAAATAATAAAACAACTTAAAAACACTGACGCAACAGAAAAAAAAACAATACAAAAACGTAAAATAAAAAAACAATGAAGAAAAAAAAAGATGCTTACCATAAACATGTAACCTAACATGATATTTTTTAGGGATAGCTCCGAGAATTTCCCGAGTATGTCATTTAGGGTTGAAGTTGAGAACGGGTAGAAGCTGTACGACGGCGACACATATTCTGCTGTTGTCATTCTTTTCACCTCCTAGAAATAATAAATGGTCACAATTAGTTACGAGAAAATTATAATCCTGTTAGGACAATTAATGAAACGTTGTAAAACTATTAAAAGCGAATTGGTATATTCATAATTAAGATACTTACAGCAGCAAACTTCCTCTGCCAGGAGTCTAAAACTGCAGCAGCTTTCTCTTGAGTCCATCCCACATGGTGCACTTTGTAGTGATCGGCCCAGTACTCGTACATCTCTCGCTCGCCCATCAGTTGCACAACCGTCTGTAGAGCCTTGGCACTTCGTAAGGCTGACGTGGAGTTCCTCGTCGCACCACCCACAATCAGCTGTTCCGGCCAGTGCATATACGCTGCAGCGAAACCGTAGCATCCGTGAGATAGTTCTGCCGCTACATCTGGAATCTGGAAAAGATAACAGTACTGCATGAACAACCTGCTTTTATACCTGAATTGTTTACGATAAGTACCAAACTGAGATTTTGTGACCATAACAAAGCTTTGCATCTTTTCAGTGTATTTACTAATATTGACACTTTATACCCACTATTAACGTATTACAAACTTCTTAAGAATGTCATTAAAATTGACAATAACTGAGAAACAAAGCGGACCTTAAAATTTATGAGGTTTCCGTGGAACTGCTAGCATCCATCGGATGGTGAGCATTATTGATATAATAGTGTCATTGTGACGGGCGATAGCTGCGGCAAACGAAGCCCATTGAAGCGTGTACAATGCGCCCGTATAATGCGGCGGTCCGGCTGCGCGGGCGCGTCGAACAATGCGCGCCCGATCTGCGCCTGGCCCTTCGCCGAACGTGGGTGGCGGCGAGCGGAGCAGACGCGACGCACCGACCTCACAAAAACCTACCCGACGCAATTGAGCACGCCACCAATCGACTATTTGTTCAAGACAATTTGTACATTCAAAGCGCAGTTCGCGATTGAAACGTTAAGCCTGATTTATACTCTCATTGAAAAAATATTGTGTTGTCAAAACATAATTAATGAGTAGCGAGAAAAGGTTCGGTTGCGAAACGTATATTTGGTGATGATGTTATCACATAGTTTGTACCATGCATAACTTTCACGCAGGGCGGGCTGCACCCGCGGCAGGTAGTCGCACCATCTGCCCGGCGGCGACCGCTTTCATCCTGCCTTATTACCGTTTCCAAAAATATTTTATTATTATGGAAAGTATTTAAACTTTATGTGTTCGTCTCGATAAAGATATTTTATTTGTCGTGATCCTACACGCTTTATTTATGTGCCAGTAAAACTGTCGTAAATTGAAGTCTTCATAAAAGGACCGGGAGTTGTCGTAATGATCCCTAATGTCGGTCTCACGAATGCGTGACAAATTATTTATACACAACTCACAACAACTGAACAAAGATATTAAGACTACCTGAAGGTTTTATAACATTTAGCAAATACTTACATTGCGCGTTTTCTTGTTCGGTGCCGTGTCTGGACAGTGTGCATCGGTGGGGTCGAGACACGGTTTCTTCATGTAGGCGGAGGTAATGCCGGCCCTCTTCATATAAGCCTCCATTGTACTGAATGGGAATTGGAATTTCAATTTCCCTACTTCTTCTAAAACCTCTTGAGGGTGTAAGTGTGTCCATTGTAACTTGTGTTGAAGTCCACTGTGGAAGATAATTTACAAATTAATACAATTCTTCATACTCCAAACCATTACATAAAATCTAGAAATGGTAATTAGATACTTACGGAACAAATATAGGATAATCAGGACCCAGTAACTTGGACCCTTCCCAGAAACAGTCAAGGGGCGTGATGATCGCGCATGGAATGATGTTGTCAATTATCTTTTCTATGTGGTACGCTTCAAAGTCGGGGATGCTGGGGCTGTAGCACAAATCCTTGAGCCGCCACTCTATGTCGTACATATGAACCGTCACACGAGTCGCTGCGTGGACCACCTGCAAAAGAAAAGTATTTTTATTAAAAACTGATCTTTGTATAGCTAAAATACGCACTTAGGTATATACCAAAAGAGTCTTTTGTAAACCCAAAACAACTGTTATAGAATCAAAACAAATCCTGGCAAAAATGTGACTCATCTTTGACTTGAAATTGCCCATAATTGCAGAATTTATTAAAACCTTCCTACCTCAAAAGTGTAACTCTAAGCAACAGGAAACAGACAGGCCAATCTTGACTCTAATTCGTGTAATAATGATGAGACGACATACGATGTACTGATTAAGACGTTTCAATGTGAATAATTCAATGTGAGTTTTAAGTATTAGAAACTCGAATTACCTTTAGGTGAGCAAGCAGCGCGCCTGCGTGCAACAAGGACACGTCAGGGTCCTTGGCAGTTTGTATAATGAGCTGATGCGTTGATGAATCAGCCTCACCCAGCGCCTTTGCAGTATACTTTAGTTCCGCTTCCAAACGACCACCCTCTGTAGACAAATTAGAAAACTATGTTAAAAAAACTGCTTAACTAATAATTGATCAAGACTCGGCTAAAGTTTTTGGGTCTTGCAAGTAAGAAAGGTGTAATTGATGCATTATTTTGAAAGCTCCATAGTAGTCTGATGATTGAGTTCAATGGGAAGTAACTTCGAAAAGTCTTTATAGAGGCATTTAACTCCTACATGTATACTTTCTAAAAAATAAAAAAAATATATTTCAAGTGGACGATGTTAATTTATATAGTTCGTGGTGGACATAATTCAAATTCATTAAGAACAATGGACAAGCAGAGCTCGTTTAAATAATAGCGTAAACTGTAATAACCGGATAACGGTATTATCCACGTTGTTAGCAGCAGTATTAATATCGATGGCAAATTAGCTCGCAATTTGTGCTCGAACAAAAACCTTGATTACATATCAATGAAAATGTAATTAATTTCGGCTTGATTTTTTTTCTGTATTGCGAGAGTTCTGGGCGAATTCGTTCATTAAATATCTTTGGTTTAATTTAATCATTATGGGCGGTGATTTCTTCACTTATTTACTTTTCTGCGCCGCTGTTTCTGGTTTATTGATTTCCCAAATTTTTTGTAATTAACCTTCTTTTATTCGTCGTTTACCTAGATTTAAGATATAATATGTAATATTGTTTTATTAGCTGTTTTTTCTTGTTTGGAGATGGAAGATGAGATCGATAGAAGGCTCAGCTCAAGCTTGATTTAGGTAAAACAAACATCTTAACGAAAAATTATACTGACCGTACATTTTTTTAAATTAAACTGTTTAGCAATGTTGGTCGCCCATTACTAGTAATCTTGTTAACCCTTCCAGCTAAGCTGATTATCGTGTGGTGTGGTGTAGATTCAAGTCGTTATTAAAATTTGTGAAATTCGAACCTCGACCTCTCATTTTCCGAGCCCGATGCCTTAACCATTAAGTTACCGATACCTTTACGCAAATCATAGGCGTTATCATTATTTGTGTATAAAGTCAACGGTCAGAAAATGCCCTTTTAAGTTTACTCTACAAATCTCAGCCTGAGAGTCAAAGGTAGATTTGTTTCAGGTGCTCGAAAATGCTCTATGGAACAAAATTTAGTAAATTTCTTAGTGTGAACTGAATTCTTTTTAATAACATGCCCGTTAGTAACAAGGACCTACAGCTAACATTAAGGTATTAATGTACTACATATTATCTCGATGACAGATAATGTATTTTAAAGTCACCTCACTATTTTAACAAATATTTACAATTATATTAGTGACAAACAACAAACATTACATGGATTCAATGACATTGTTTTATTGTTTACAGAAGGTTTACGATAAAATGTTTTGATGTCAAACGGGGATACAAGTCAAATTTGTTTTTAGTATCAAGGAGATTTGGTATAAACTGATAATGCGACCTTGTGGTTCAATGAACTGTCACTTTTAAATATCGAATTAAATTTTTTACTGCCTCTGTGGCGCGGTGGGAGTGTATCCGACTGCTACACAAGAGGTCGTGGGTTCGATCCCCACCCAGGATAAAACTTTGTGTGATGAGCACGATGGTTTATTCTGTGTCTGGGTGTTATTTATCTATAATATGTATGTATTTAGAAATATTTATCAGTTGTCTGGTTTCCATGATACAAGCTCTGCTTAGTTTGGGATCAGATAGCGTTGTGTGTATTGTCTCAAGATATTATATTATTTATTTTTTAAATTACATTTTTTAATGTCAACTGTTTACCCGTTAAAGGATGTTTCTCATAACTATTTTCTCGAATCTACCAAAACGTTCTTTTTTCGAAATAACACCAATATTTGAATAGATAATTATAAACTGAATCCTAATTTAACATTAACCTCTTTTGAATAAACGAAGTTAAGTGATCCAGTGAGGAGGGCCGTAAGTCTTTGGTAATTACATTGAGACTATCAGCTGTGTCAACGATAACAACGTTATTTTTGACGACTGATAGAGACAGGGAGAGATGAACTTTACAACAGATCCAAATATAGTCACTGCGCCCTATCTTCACCGTTTATTACGTCAACACATTTATAAGAAAGGCGGAGTTGGTGGCAGTACAGTTAACATTTAGATTCAGTGATTTATAGCAGCTTTTGAGACATTGCAGTACCTACCGTTGGGCGCCGTTTTAATTACAAATACTAAGGTTGAACGTTCAAAGTTCAACCATGAAAGTAGGCGGTAGGTATTAACTGCAGTCACACTAAGAATATCTACTTAGTTAAAATATTTGATCTTGTTAATTTATATTGGAAGTTTAGGCTCTTTTTTAGATCGGGTAGATCAAAATTGTAACAGGTTCTTTTGATTAACATTTGAACAAAATGATTCTGCGACACTAAATAGAAGCGGCGGTAGCCTAATGGCTAAGGCATCGGACTCGCAATCGTAAGGTCGCGGGTTCGAATCCTACCCATTATACTATCGACGTGAACCCGCACCTAACACAAGCTTTTGAGCTTAGCTGGAGGGGTTAACAAGATTGCTAGTAATGTGGTCTCAAAACCATTGCTAGTTATATTTTTAAAAAATGTTAATACCTCAACCGTTATGCCTTCCATCACCGTATTCATAAACATTTAATGTAGGTAACATATTAAATGCTAGAATACAGTCAAACGAATAAAAGGAGACGATAAATCTCGGAATAGCTTAAATTTTAGCTTCTATTGAATAAACTTTCAAAAGTATGTACAAGTAACTGTATTGTTTTATGAATTATATAAAGAACCTATAGAAGTTGTGACAACCATATTTTATGAGTTAAGTAATGAAGCCATTGAAATCTTTATAGCAAGACTATAGCTCTAAACAAATGGTATAATGTCCCAATCGTTCCGCAAAATATGTGTTAAATTGAACATGTTTTGTAGCATTGAATCATTACTAATAATTAATTAAATACATGGATACGATTTCACACATCTCGCGTTTGTAAATTCCAGCAGTTAACTTAATAAGGACTTATAGAAATTGACACGAATCGGGTACTAAAATAGTTGATTCAAACTTCCAATACTTTTTAGATATGCAAATCCAGCAAAACATTGCATAATCAGGAGGTCAGTACCCACGAAATACTTTCTTTCACTTTGTAGAAATAGGCAATACTGTTGTTATTAATGGATCACGATAAAGGTTTGAAAGGCGTATGTCAATGTAACACCTTATCTGGCCAACATCCTGGCATAAGTGAACCAGTCGTTCTGCGAGACGCGTGAGAATTCGTTCCAATTAACACCCGTCCTGCTGATTTATAAGCCGGTTTGTAACTTTTTGTGCCGAATTAGGTCCACGACGTGTTAGAAAAAAAAGGTTTGACAGTTTCGCTTAGCCTTAAATTATGTTGTAAAGAACTGCCTGCTCTTATATGTGTTTATACTAAAAATGCATCTGCTAAAAAATAATGAAATCAGCGGGATGCTTTTGCTTAACTGCCTACAAGCACGCCTTCAATTTATATCTTAATCCAAATGTATGTTTTGTGACGTTCTTATGTACATGTAGTAAAAATATATCGCAGACAGCTGAACCTTAAGTAACCTATCTATTTTAATATTCAATTTATAACTTTATTGTATTGATAATTTTAAATGCCACATTTTAAGCGGCAAATGTACTTCAAAAAAGAACAGATTTCCAAACGAATTCATCTGGCATTCCAAATTCAAACTAAAGTTAAAACGTGTATCTTCTGTGAAACATCCCTTCGTCGGAGACACTTGAAAGACGTCACAAACCGTATTTGAAACTATTTCTCACATGTGTGAGTCTGTGAAACAGTGGCTCGGCAGTTAACGCCCTCGCTCCACGCTCGGAATGCTATTTTATTTTGGTCGCTAATTTATAGTGTGACGGGTCAATGTGTTTGTGCATAGAACTCACGCAACGCGTTGAATAAACACAATAGAAATAAATGCTTATCTCAGTATTACCATTTAGTATTAATGCTTTATTTATCATATAATGCTTTTTGAATTACAAGCCAGACTTGTTAAACTGAATCAATGTAAATTTACAAGAATTTCTTTGCTGAAATGGGTTGTAATTGCGTCCGTTTGAAATTTGGTTTTATTTATTTGACAGTTGTGCTTATTAATGTCATTTCCAGCAGCAAAAAGTACGAAAGTAAAGAGCATTCTTATGACAGAGAACCAACCTACTTACACAAAATATTTAAAACTTTATCTACGTATAAGCAACCAGTGAATACTAATAAACAACAACAAATTTGACGAGCGCTCACTTCGACTTTGTATATAAAGACGACAGCTACATTTCACCAACCAATATTAAATGCAATAACATTATATGATTTACTTCAAAGTTCATTGTAGATGTCAAAATGGCTATTGTAAAATCGAACTTTTGAAGTTGTTCGCTCACAGTGTGCAGTAAATAGTCAGTGTATTGAATAGTTTTACTTGGTGTAAGCCGCAAGTGTTGAGATGGTAATAACGTTAATAGTTGCGAGGACCACCTGACAGTCGTCAGTCATTTATTCACAGTTAAAGATAATGTACTAATGCTAATGCAATCATAATTTCGCAGAACACTTTGTATGTAAATGAGCTTAATAAGCATTAAAATTACAAAACGAGATTGAACAAAAAATCTGATGAAACGTGCCAAGACTTTTTGTTCGTCTCGAAGCATACACCGTTGTGTGTAACTGTGTACCTATATATTATTAATATATAGGTAGATATAAGTAGGTAGGTATGTTTTTGATTATAGATATCTCTGAATTGTATGTGCACTTAACAAGCTCTC
This sequence comes from Herminia tarsipennalis, assembly GCA_945859575.2. Lineage (NCBI taxonomy): Eukaryota > Metazoa > Arthropoda > Insecta > Lepidoptera > Erebidae > Herminia > Herminia tarsipennalis. The sequence continues at coordinate 10,404,203 of OX243836.2, read as the reverse complement.
TCACAGAGTAGTAAAGGAATAAAAAACAGTTATGGATACAGTTTGTGCAACTTTTAGTAGATACGAGTATATTGGGCTTGTATTTTAAATCGTCAAGACACTTTTGGATTCAGGCAAAGTAAAGATAAAACTACCTTTTTTTCATCATCTTTTTGTGCAGGGAGATGAAGTGTGAACCTTTTGTGTCAAAGAATAAACTGCGTGAAATAGACACTCTAGGGAACCAGGGTCTCGCAGGTAAAGAAGTTTCAAAACGTTTTATTTTCTTATGAAAAATCTAATAGTGGCATGTGAACTGTGAAAAAGTCACAGTGTTAACTTGGAGTAGGTTTTAATGACAACTACAAATTCGTAACATGCACTACACCAAATAGAAAATATTTTGATGCTTCCAATGTATTTTTTAGGTTAAACTTACATTTAAAATATGAGAGACATATTGCAGAGCTATCGACTTATGCCCGGTTCCTATAATCAACGAGTCGTTATTGTACTAAAGCTACCATTCGTTTTTGAGTTACGGATTACGAGCCGTAAGTGGCGTTCCTATAACATTTTGCGTCATCTACCTGCGACGAACGGTTGTTGGTTACTTGCTTACCGAAGCCCTCCGTTCGGCACTCATTGCGTTTTGAAATTGCATGCAAGCACATTTAACATTAAAATAAAATTGAAGATATTATTGTTATTTCAAGCATAATTATTATACTTTAATACAGAAAACTTACTTTTTCTTCATTTTATAATTTTAGCGTCAGCGAAATTTTTTATTTAAGAAATAATTTTGGTTTTTAATTCATGTTGCTGAGAACGAAACGAAACGTCAAGATTGCGCGCCGCGCCAAAACAATAGCGTTGGGTTTGATTGTACTTTGTGTTTGAGACTTTTGAGAGTTAGCAAAACACAAAATAAATTCAAAAATTACCTAAAATGGATATTAGTAACATGACTTGTGTAAGTACCTATTCAAGTTTATAACATTTATCAAATAAAGAAGTCTTGGGTAGTATGGTCTGAATATCGTTTTGTGTTACAGAAAACAAAGAAGCCGATGACCAAGGATGAAGTGTCTCTGTTATTGGATTTAATTCAAAGTAAGCCGATAATCACGAGCAAGGAGACGAATGCTGCGTCTAATAAGCTGAAAGAAGAAGCGTGGCTTTCAATAACATCGCATTTTAATGCAAAAAATGGTCAAATTCCGCGGCATACAGACCAATTAAAGGCGAAGTGGGACAACTTAAAAAAAGCAGCACGGAAGAGGTGCCAACAAATACGGCTAAATAATTTTAAGGTAAGTAACATATCTATAATCTAAAGCAACTATTAGCTGGTTGTGTAAGTGTATGTGTGAACTTATAATGGCAAACCGAAAGCTATATAAGTAAGTACTTATTATAAATAATATAATTTTCCAACAGACAGGTGGTGGGAAACCTGATGTCATACCCCATGACGACATTTTGGAAAGAGTAGCAGGTCAGATGGGATCAACATGCACTGGATTTGAAGTGCCATTTGGTGGTGATGGAGTTAGTTTTATTGAAGAGGTGGTAATAGTTGATGGTGTTGGTATCAATGAGCATGCTTCCTCCCCTATACTAAATCCCAAAGCTGATGTAGTAGAACATTCAACATTCACTACACCAGAACCTAAATACATCTCGTTGCCAATAAGTGAAGGTATATATTTTTTAAGTTATTGTTTTAGTAGATAATATTTATATGGGTACTATGTGACGGTGTGTGTAGGACAGTTATCTGTACTAACTTGGTGCGGGTAGGTGTGGTGTAGGTATATCAATTTTGGTATTTGCTTGGTTGCATGTACAACTGTTCCCTATGCTAACATATCTAGCAGGGCAAGTAGGCCAATTTTCTTCCATTTATTTATCGAGAAGGCCCGTGTTTAGCAGTGGGACATGTTGTATGGGCTGCATTCATAAAACTTTAATTACTTATCTATGGCTGTAGCATACACATAAAAGGGGTCATTTGTTTATTTAGAAATTGAATTCAATAGGGCTGACTTACTGCACTTGCAACTATACACTAATGGTATATAAACTATTTTTATATTTTACAGCAAAAAAGAGAAAAGTAGATGGTTCAATGAAACCCAGATGCTTATATGGAATGAGAGGCATGTCAAAAGAATTACAAACCAGCAAAGGTACCTACTTACTTCCTCAATTTCAATTATCTAAGCTTGAAACATATTTATAACTTTAAACTAATTGTACATTTTTTTTTTATTTACACAGAAAGAAAACAGAAATATGATGATGTGCGACGTGAACGAGACTTGGCAATAACTAGATATTATGAAGCTAAAAAAATAAAAATTGATTTAGAAATTGAAATTTTAAAAGCAGATCAGGCCAAGAAAGCCAGCCAGCATGTTAACTTAACACAACCTGAATGAATAAATATCATTTTTATAGTATTTAATTATTATTTAGATTTAAGTAAATAAAACATGTAATTTTTAAAAAGGGATTGATTTTATTTATAAAACAAATAATAAATATGCAAGTATTCTCACTAAATAATGTAATATAATGTTCAATTGTGCTCTTCTTCAACCAGTCTGTTGTTGAATTATTCCAAACTAAAAACAAACAATTTAATTAATTGATATAGAAACTTTCTTTTTTTGTTGTACTGCCATATATATTATTAATATGTCAGTAGATAATTTCAAAAACATTGTATACACACATAACACATACTTATTAAAATAGTTAACAATCAAACTTGCTCGTTCTGTATTGAGAACGTTTTCATGGTCATTGATAGTTGGATCTCTGTTTTCCAGGGGTTCGTCTGTATCCTCTGGTGATATCTCCACCTCAGGAGGAACGTCACTGATGCAGCGCATCCTGCATATATTGTGAAGTACAGCAGTTGCAATTATAACTGCATGTGCATTTAACAGGCTTAACCGCATAGTTAATGAAATTACTGGAAATCTTCTTTTCCAAACTCCAAAACACCTAGAACAAATAATAATTTGTGCACAATAAAAGAAAGATTCCACAGTAGCAATAGGATGAAGCTGCAGCTATGACAAAAACTTTAAAAATAAGTACCTTTCAATACAGTTTCTAGTTCTAATCTGAGCTTCATTGTACAGCACTTGTCCTCTGCCTTCTGGGTTTAGTAGAGGTGTTAAAAGGTATGATTTCAATGGGTATGCACTGTCTCCAAGTAACCACCTATTACCAAACATACCACTTTCACACTGAGCTAAATAAAAATAAAAGTATAATCATCATCTCAGCCCATAAATCTTACTGCTGCTGGGCGCAGGCCTCCTCCAGACCATTACTGGCCAATTATATAACACTGGTCAGACGGATTGGTATAGTAAATAAACAAACAATTATTGTATTTAATGGAACTCGTGCATTATCAATTAAAGTAATAAGTTGATGTTGGATTACCTCTTAATTCTGAATTATTGAAAATTGTTGCATCATGAGCTGAACCTGGCCAACGAGCCACTACATTCATCAATAATAAATTGGCATCACAAACAGCTTGCACATTGATGGAGAAGTATCCTTTGCGGTTTCTAAATTCCTCTCCTATCTGAGAATCTGAAACAGCAAAAGAACAACTAGTAGGTACCTAGTTATTGAAAATAATGAAACCAAAAATGTTCAATAATACTACTGTAAAGTATAGTATGCTATTACATGAATCCTCCTTTAAATGTGTTAAACTGATAAAGAATGAAGAGACTTGTTTAGGTAGGTACTGTGTTAACTTGTACAATAAGTACCTATTTATAAAAACACACAAAATACTCACTGGGAGATTGTATTTTAACATGTGTACCATCAATTGCTCCTAGGACACGCGGAAAACGAGCTATTTGATAGAATGCCTGGTCTGTGTCACTTCTAATTTTAATATAATTATTGTACAGCTGCGCTATTGCAAAACTAACATCGCGCACGATTCGACTAGCCGATGATTTTGAGACACCAGTGAAATCTGCAACTGACAGCAACATTGTGCCCAAAGCATAAAATCGTAATGCTAGTAGCAGTTGATGCAATGGAGTTATTCCATGATTTCTGAAACAAATAGGTACTCGTAGGTTAGATAGTTCGTTAAAATAAATACATACAAATGATCACCATTTATTTTGATGATTAATAATAAAAATACCTAGGGAGGTACTTACCTGGCTCCTGTTACTCGTAAATGAGGATGAATTTCGATCAGCAGCTGTTCGACAGCCGGCTTATCAAGCCGAAACCGCAGCTGAAACTCGTACGCATCTAAAATATTTATATGGTTCACTCTCTCTGTGTAAACTCTCCGAGTTACTTCTTCGTCGGAATCAGATCCTGAAGTCCAGTCCGACAACATATTTAACATTTCACTGTCACTTTCAGAACTCGACATTTTTAAAAATATTACAGTAAGTATTTGTAAAACCAACTTGAAAATAACCGACCGAAATCCAACGGTAGCAAAATGACGTACGGATGGTAACTGTGACAGCTCACTGACGTTTACATTTTTTTATAGGAACACCATAATGTAAGATCTTCATACAAATCGCTTACGGATCGTAGTTGGTAACCCTCCCATCCGTTAGTTACAAACCTTCGGTAGTTTGCCCTACGAGTCGTTTATTATAGGAACAGTTTGTGGTTACGGCTAGTTAAAAATGTTACTGTTCGTTATTAAAACGAGGCGTTTCATAGTTATAGGAACCGGGCATTAGAAAAATCAACATTGAAAGTGTCGTTTCGTTACACAAGTGAAGGGCGCGGGCGGTGACCGTTTCGTAATCATTCAGGCTAAACATAGCCACCACTCGTGCCGGATATTAGGGATTATCATAAAGCAAGTGGAATGGAATCGAGCGTGGTGGGCCCGCACAGGGCGCCTCTATTTTAACACCTACCAGAGCCGTGGGCGCGATTTACGACGCCACCATCACGCTAGCGTCCGACTTGTATTGCTTCAACAGATATTTAAGTATCGGATTGTCGCCCTTGTTGATTCCCACGACCGAGCCACAACGTGCCAAAAACACTGACGCCAACATTGTAAATAGTCCTCAAGTTTGTAAATTTAAAATATTTACCAAAATACGTAGATGTTTATTTAGCATAGCGATTATTATTATAAACTTCACGCTTCAATCAAATTTTAGAAGAAAATTGGCAACGCTTGTAATAATAAGCTGAATCATGCGTGTAAATAGACTCTGGTTTTTCCGGCAATACATTGTACCTACGAAAATAAAGTTTTATATCATACTCTGACTTCGAAAGATAGGAAATTCCGATTGATTTTACAACTCCGATTCCGACTTTGACTAGGTATGATACTTTTAAATCGAAGGTACCTATCGTGCGGTGGCCGCTCCTGTAAGCTAATTTATATACCTACCTAAAAAAAATTACCTATTAAGGAAAAATTGACACGAATTGTCTATCATCGCGGGTTATCAAGCGATTTTTTCCTTCAGCCATGTAATATGAATAACTGAATATTTTTTTTATCTTATTATCTAAAGACTTAACTCAACATATTTGTCTTCGCCCACCACCTCCAATTCCGATTCCGATTCCGACATTACAACTTTAAAACTTTGACTCCGACTTCGGTTCCAATCAAACCACGTCCGTAACAACCCTAGAGTATATTTTACTAATCGCTAATGTAAAAGAGCATGGTACAAACTGTAAGCGGTAAGAGCGAATAGGGCGGGCAGTAAGCGCGGAAACACGGCAAGGTCACGCGAGGTTATCGCGTCCGTCTGCCCGCGTGCAACTTTCACACTCACCGCGTGTTATCGAGTCGAGCGAGAACGGTGTCTTTTATATAGTTTAGCTGCACTCACTCTTATCAACCAACGTATATACGCATTGCATAAGTCAACATAAACAACAATAATCAGTTTCTCTGACAGCACAATGCGTAATGACCGCTTGAATGGTAACTAAATCTGTCAATGTACCCTGGCGACGATCAATGCGAAACTCAAACCTTTTATTGCATTCTCGATGCGTGTGCGTCGATAATGACAACATTTCTACTCGATGTGGTAGCGAACGATCAGTGCGGACAATCGCAATGAATGACGTCGCGGAGGATCCGAGGACGAGGGGAGCGCGGCAATACGTGCGCTCGCGCATGTGGTTGTGGCCACCCGCGCGCCACCGTGCCGAGCCCGTGTGGTCCGGTCCTCCGCCCCGCGCGCACCCCCCCACCTCTGCTGGCCCTCTATGCAAATTAGCCAGAGCGTAGACAACAGATGGATGGCGGAATAAACAAACCGCGTCCTTTGCGGATGGTACGCGACCGCTCGACCGATCCGCAAACACATGACGCGACTATTAGCGCACGCTCTCCGATCATACCTGGTTTTGATTGATACAAAAAACGCGGCAAAAAGTATTCAAAGTTCTTGTTCTTAAGCTTTCTAATTAATGAAAGCAGACTAATGAATCTCGCAAGATTACATAAAACAGAAACTCTGGTTAGGGAGAAATCTGTAACATTTCGGTCATAGTCGCTAAATCGATCGAGCTTGAGGCCGGTTTTTGGACAAAAACTAGTCGCATTTAGAAGTGAGCGAGTAACGAGCGCGTTCGATCGACTGTGGTCGTGCTGCGCGGCCGGCGTGCCATATAATCAACCAACAGATTATACTGCGCTGTATTATGTATCAGTTACAAATAACACGTGTGGCACATCTCATTTAACATTCGAATCGACTGACTTAACTACGTAACTGCATCTACAGCGCCTCGCTGATCGAATTTACTGCCTGCTTCAGCTAAGGTCTGTTGTTGCGTGAGTGATTTTATTGGCGTGTACTAGAGAGTTTACTTAAGCTTTAGTAGGTCGAGTGTATTGTAGAACATGTGATAAAGTCGCGTGGACACGCTCTGCGTGGGCGAAATGGGCCGGAGCATTCAACAATTCCGATAGAAGCTTTTGTGTAAACTTAGCTTAAAACAACATGGGTTCGATGTATCAAAAAGCTAAAGCTTTAAACTCTTTCCGTTCCGAAGCACCTTTGTACATTAAAAAACAATTAGGTACTGTACAGGTAAACACATTCTCAATTGTCTAGCAAATAGAATACCGTAAGTCCTTTCAAGTTCCGCAAATAATAGGTATTATAATGATTCTGAACGCTGCATAAGTAAGCACCAGTTTACAGAGAACTCGACCACATTGTATGGTCAATAGAAATGAGAGAAAAGCTCCCCTCCGGAGGGATCAGGGTACAATAGATGAGCGTGGCGCGCAGCAAGGCGTCTTCACACAAAAGCGGACCGGACAATCAGATCCCTCGTTTTTTGTGACTCAATAGAAATGTTATACATTTTTTTAGTTTTATTGGTCGTAATTTCACGTAGGGATATTTACGGGCGGCCGCAGGCCACCTAATTAAGTTGTTAGGCGACTCCGGGACCTTCGGCATTGTTTAACTCGACCGGCTTTGTTCCGCGATAAGGTTTTGTGAGACAGTTACCTTTGAGTGTGTTTGTATTGTTTGGACAGTAGCCGACGACTTAATATAAATTGACATTTCAATGTCTCGGTAGTTTTATTTGAAGAAAATGACTTGAGGTGTACAAAATCGATATGATATGACATTTACTATGCATACAATGAACTCTAGACATAACATTTTTACAATAACCCTTTTAGAATAAGCGTATGTTGACACTTAAGTGATCGATAGGTTTAAAATAAATCTACTCGATAGACATTCGACTAATCCATAAGAGACCAAGAGCATGTGACAAAACAGCTGACACTTGACATTGGCAGAATTAGCCAATACATTGGCTACATTGCCAAAAGAAGAAGAAGAAGTAGACATTCGACTAGGGTTTCGATTATTTATAAATCGTTATCTGTACCTATTTAACTATATATATAGAATACGTGGTTCATCACTCGCATCACAACACAATGCGTTTAAGCAGGTACTTCCCTGGGATAGACTGCTTCCTATTTGTTACATCCGCCCTTTAGCGGTTTTTTTTAACTTGTTCCGCTAAAAGCACTGGCTGATAAAATGATACGGCATTAAAAGTCATTTTGATAACTGCAACAAAAACTTGATTGTAAAGTTCCAATTTCGGCTTCAGGTTCAGTTAAATTGATTTTAAGTGCATTTATCGATTATTTATTGAATATTTTCAGCTTAAGATTTTTGGTGTAAATAAGTTGACAAGTCCCGATTAAAAAACAAAAGAATTAGGTTGTTTACTATTTTATATCAACAGATAGGTCTTAAATTGCTTTAAAAATTAGTGTTCTTTTGCAACTAATGAATAAAATACAAAAATAAATGATTTGACAATAGCAACTTATGACGTCACAGCATGTTATTTCATACAAATTTCTACAGAACTTTGACATTTCATAAAATAAAATAGATTTGATTTGACAGTCCACTACCCAATGAGTCTATAATTAATGTGACATGCTCGTTTATGCCATTCAGTGCGAATGGACAATAAAATCTGCGTGTCATATTATGTTATCATTGCACCTTAAATCATGACATTATCAACTTTATCTACAGGATGTAGTAATAACGGATGTTACACTCTTGCACTTCCTCCTTCCACAAATTTAATGGACTAGATTCGTGACGTCATATATGTCCTCCAATATAAACTAATATTAAAAAACTGAAGAGTTTGTTTGTTTACTTGTTTGTTTGTTTGAACGCGATAATCTCAGGAACTACTGGTTCGAATTGAAAAAATCTTTGTTTTTTGTAGATTTATTTGTCAGCTGTCCCGTGCAACTTCGTCTGTGTAATTTTTTACCGTTTGCAACATTGTTCATTGCTCTCCGCTCCTAATAGTCGTAGCGTGATGTAGTGCAGCATAAAGCAAAATATTTTTTTTAAACAAACAAACTCTTCAGCTTTATAATATTACTAGCAGCCTGCCCGGGCTTCGCATGGGTGTCATATCGAAGCTTTTTATACCTTGTGTTACATGATTGTAATGTAGCTTTCTAATGGTGATCGGTCCAGTATTTTCAGAGCCTATTCAATAAAACAAAACAATCAAATTTTTCCTCTTTAAAATATTAGTATAGAAGCATAGATAACTCTATAAAAAAAGTAGTAAACATAAAAATCTGATCAATTAATGTGTAGGTATCATTTCTTACATTCATAAAAGCGAGAACAGGGACCACCCAACTTTAAAGAGTCCGAAATAAGAAAAAAGGTTCAGTTATTTCAACCTTTTGTATCCTTTTTGGTTTGAAGGATGCTTCCTAGAGTTTTATTTGTTTCAAAACTGCTTTTCAATGATAGCACTTTTGTTGCTTAGATACTTACAGTTATATGTACAAAGGTTTTATGTCAATTGTTTTTATGAGAATTGTTTTATGGCATTTGGCTAAATCAGTGTTTCAAGAGAAGGATGATATATTTTTATTTTCAAAACTTTATGGTCTGATGTCCCTTAAACCTATTAGACTATTTATAATATTTTGATGGTGTCCATGAATGGCAATACAACATGATATGCACTGTAATATAGACACAATTATAGAGAAAGGTTTTAGTCAATTGTTCCAAATACCTAGTATTTTTTTAATCAACCGAAAAAATAAGTTATGCCAAGCCATTAAGAGTCTCAAAATCAGACTGATGATCGAAGCGGCAGTAAGCTTAATGACTAAGGAATCGGTCTCGCAATCGTGAAGTCGCGGGTTTGAATGGTTTAGTAGGAGTAGTATGGACCTATTAGTAAAATGGCTCATGATGAAAAAAATGACCTATTCTCGAAATGGCTTATTTTTCAAAGGACTTGATCTCATTACCTTCCCATTATACTACTGACGTAGCTGAAGGGTTTTTTGCTAGTAATGCGGGACTGAAATCCCACAAAACTAGTTATCTTCAAAACAAAACTCAGAAGCAAGAACAAGTACCAAAAGTTACACTATACTAGAAGGCCTGGATTAATTTGACATGAATCTTAAAAAATGATTACCAATTAAACCGATTAACGAGCTATGTAACATCAAAAGAGTTAAAAGCAAATCCTGGTAGATAATAAATAATAAAGTTTAATGGTAGGATGTGGACGCGAGATACTCCGGCGTTCTGCTAACATAGCAGTACCCACATGTGCCGTGAGCATGTCTTGCCAAGATCCCAGTGAGTATACTATCGTAACTAAATAGCTATTCTGATTCAATACTCCCCAATCTGACAGAGATTTATCGTAGGTAAATAGATCAAGTTTTTGCAAAGATATCTTAGTAAATTATTACTATATGAATTATCGTATTATGTACGTTAATTGTCTTATTCTTCAGTTGATTTGAAATTATAGTTCAGTTTGCCGTCATTTTCACAACTCCGGAAGATTAATAAATAGATCAAGTTATGGCAAAAATATTGTGCCTTTATAAGTATACTCAATTATGAATAATCGTATTTGTACGATAAAATTATCGTACCGTTATGATCCTGTTCTGAATGCTTATTCTGATAATAAGTGACTGTTTGATTCGATTCAGTTAGCAATCTTTTGAGTCGTTTGTACGACAACTAGACCGAGTTGTCATCTGACAGTATTAATTACCGTAATTGGATTTCTGATCTATTAAGTAGAGTAGAAAAAATATAAAAAAAGATGTCGTATTTAATTTCATTAATCTTAATAAAAACAAGACTTAAGTGTATTTTTTTATTATTATTTTTTTCAATTTTAAAGCTTACTTATTGTAGTTATATGGTGCTACGAAGATCTACACGGTTTAACGTACCAAGTTTAGTATGTAAATAAATACATAATATGCTTGTTTCCTAGGTAAATAAAAAAAATCAAATAGTCTAATAAGTAAATAAAACTAGCATTTAAACAACAAACGATTAATAATAGTAAAAACAGACACATTAAATTGTCAACGATTTTATTGTCAAAAAAAAACGGTTGTCTGTAAAGTCGGTTTACGGACGATAATATTATTACATATCGCCATTCGCGTTGCTTAGCAACCACTCAACATTGTGACACTTTTTCGTGAGTGCAGCCGGTCATCGATTTATAAGAAATAATCACGTCAAAAAAATTTAAATTACTATAAAATGTAAAACGTAGCAAAAATATGCTATCACCTGTTGCTCGCGATTTCATTCGCGTGGAAATTAGATAAACAAATCCATCCCACGGGGACCGTACACTTTTCTGGGAAAAAAGTAGCTTACGCGCTGTTCCAGATTATAATTTATATGTATGCGAAATTTCATCCAGATCCGTTAAACCGTTTCAGGTCTCAATCAATCTCATCCATTTAAACTTATACATTATAATTTATCTATTATGAACTTCTTCTGTACATATACAGGGTGCCAATTGAGTCAGTCGGATCCTAGCATGGTGTTAGGGTGATCAGACCATGTAGTAACATGGTCTGTATTTGTGGAAAAAAAATACATTAATTTTGAATTTCTCGTAGTCGATCACACACGGGGATATATTATAGAAAACAAGATATATCAACAGAATACATGCTCACCACTTTGTTTGGTGAGCATTCCCCCTGAGGGGATGAAAGGGGGTCCAAAGTTTTTATGGAGAAACAAGATCCACGCGGTCAGTCGCAGGCGAAAGCTAATATTACATAGTGTAGTATTTTTAAGCTATTGCATAGCTTCTATTGCGGGCCTTGAGCGTGGAGACCGAATCCAGAAATTCCGTAACGAAAATAACCTAACACCTAACTCCGACCGGCACAGCGGTGATACTTTTTTAGTTTTTTTTTTATTATCTTATTTTTTATTTTTTTAATATATATATATTTTTTTTTTGTTTTTTTAGTTGACAAAAATGCTATGCAATAGCTTTACCGCGGCAGTCCCCGAGTGCCACAGTTTTTTTTAAAAGTAATCTATACTTATATAATATTATAAATGCAAAACCTTTTCCGAGTTTAGATAAAGCTATTAAACCCGGAAAAGTGAATGTCTTGTAGGTACTCCACATCAATAAACATGTTGAAGTAAATTAATAATTCACGTCAATGAATATAAATCAAGGAATGGACGTGCAATGTCCGTACGTGGGTCGCATACCTGCCTACTACGTCGACAATAAAGGTAATATTGTCTGAGAAGTTTTTATGTAACTTGGACAAAATATACATACATGTACGTGTTTCGTGGTTTTTGTATTGATTATCCGGGAGTAAATTGACAGACCTATTAGTTTTGAGCTGATCTGTGCGCTCGGTCTTTACGGGCTTTAGTTGTGTGCTGAGGGCTCGGAAGAAAGAAAAGAGAGTGCAGGTAGCCAATGCTGGGTATTAGGCGGCGAATGTATAACCTTGTACGCCAAATCGTATGAAAATTAAAAAGACATGCACGTTGCAAAATTGAAATAAAAAAAAAATTAGATTAGAAATTGCAAAAAAGCTAGGTTCACAGTATACATTTGGCCGGTGTTTAGTAAACTGTACCACCGAAAAAAATGATAAATGATCCTAAGTACACCCCTGACTAAAATCTATACTAGATGATAATAATAATATCTTGGGACAACTCAAACAACGCCATCTGGTCCCAAGCTAAGCAGAACCCACGACCTCCGGTTTAGCAGTCAGGGTCACTAACCACTAGACCAACCGGCAGATTAAGATGATGTTCTACTACATTTATTACAAACAGTTGCATTAGACACAAGAACTAAGGTTCATTCAACCAAAAAAGATTACAAAATTGTTGCCTACGTCGCTACGACTGCAAAATAATTTCGAACTCGTAGCCAATTTGTAGTACCTACGAATGTTATTTATTGCAAGTTAAATTAGAACTGTAAACCAAGTAGATCTTTAAATGGACTAATTATAGATAATAACCATTAATAAAGGTAAGTAAAATTATTAGTTTCATAATCATTCTAAGCACATCTTAAAGCAGGCTATAATTTATGTACAAGATTCCATAGACATTCATATAAGCTAACAGCCAATTATTGTGACAGGTGAATACGTTCGTCTATTTATAAATATTTATGCCTATGCAAGTACTCATTATACCAAGTATAAACGGATATAACATTCACAATTATGATACCTAATTAATTTATGTCAGAAATGTTTCCGTAAAAGAATATTTAAATAATGATACGTTTAAAATAAATTATGAACGAATTGAAATATAATTAAACTGAATCGGGTAGCGCACCGGACGCAAATGTCCATTCAGCTGCCTGATTGACGAATTTAAATTCAAGTTTACTCTGCGTATAAGGGCGGCAACACACTGCGGCGCTCTGTGTAGTTGCGACACCGCATGCTGCGCACGTCTCATTGAGACGGAAGCGGCTCCACAGACGCGCCCCTCTGCATTTGTATTCCACATGATGCACAATATGCTACAATGTCTTTATCGTGATGTGATGCCCCTTTCTTATATACCTTTCTTACATATACTTGGTAAATATCTCTATATAAACTTTGAAAATATAATTGAACGTACCTTGAACCCAAAGTTGGTCGACCCTTGAATGTATCTGCGCAGATTTCAATCCAACGCAGAATGTGGAGAGTACGAGGATCGCGACAAATAATACTTTGCCCGCGTCACCTTGGAGGAAACAGCCTAATATGAACAGCTGTTCTTGAAGCCACGCACGGATCCACAGAGATGTGCGCCCGCCCTCGATGTTACCCTGCAAAGTAACAACACATATTTATATTCCATTCAATGTAACAAACTCATTACACATTAAAGAACCCATGACACATGCCTGTACATAGCACAATGGGATAGATGTGAGTATGTGTATCTCCGCCTTTAAAGCATTGGCATAGTATAGTTGTAGTACGGGACTGAACACTGAACAGTAGCTATCATGCGCCTGCTGTCACCACAGAAATATCTGTTTATTAATCTTTCAATCTTATATCAATAAACATAGAGATTATGGGATCGCTTTGGCGGTAGATATAATAACATCGAAGTCTTTAAACGTCGAAATAATTTCCAAGTTGATTGTGATTAATGACGGGCGGCTGCGAGCCCGGGGCGAGCGCACCCGTGGCGCCACGTCGCAAGGCTCCGGACACAAGATGAACCGACACAGACCGAATCTCGTGAAGCGCTTACTAATTGCATAATAATAACTCAATCGACGTCTCGTGTTGAACGCAACGATTAAGCGATCAAGGGTACGTTTGCCCTTACGAAATGTTTTTTCGATATTATGTACTTTAATGTGAAAATAATTTGCAGTTTCACATTTAAATCTAGGTGGTAAACACGCCTTCTTTGTTGCGGCGAGGCTGACCTCTTGATTACAAATTGATTTCGAAATTATCAATAAATATTAGTAATCGACTTTTGCCTCCATAATCAGGATAAGTTCTCCTTATCGACATATTTGTAAGACTAAAAAATATGTTAGTGCCGCAACAAACACAAAAACAAACAACATAATCACCTGCTGACAAATGATGTAGCGAAAATATCGCACCTCTAAAAAGAGAGAAATGGAAATCCAGCCGTAATTAAAATACCATTAAGGATTTAAGTCAATTCCAAGAATTGATTATAAATCAGTTAGAAGCTACGATGCTACGCGCCGAAATTGAGTTATTTAGTTTGTGAGCGTAAATAAATAAATCGTAGCGAGTATAATGGCAGATACAGCGAAGGATCGTAGAACGGTGCGGGCGAACGGACGAGGTGAATGTCGGTTGTCGGGCGCGCTGGGTGGGCGTGACGTCACGGCCGGAATGCGCCCGCGCCGTCCCGCGCCCCGCGCTCGTCGCCGACCCACGTGGAGCGTACGCAACACGCCACCACGCTGCATCACCACCATACACCTCTCCATTCAGGTACCAATATTTGGCACACAAATGCACGGCATACGTATTGTATTATATGCGAGTTGATTTATCAATAACGTGCTAGCGTGACTCGTGAGGCGTGAGGTGAAGATCGTCGCGAGCGTAACCTGCTGACGCAAGTGTTACGGGATTATTTACTATGTGTAATCCGCGATGCGCAGGCGCCGGCGAGTGCGCTTCCTGCAGATAAGAGTTTGGCCCACTGGGAGCACTGGAGCACGTTCTCACGATCGCTGCAATATGCTTGTACTAAGTAGTAGTACAAGTACCAAACGCTTACTAGATATAACAGGTACTTGCGCGAGTCTAGGTTGTTTACTCGATAATTTACCAGTTATTAATAAACCATTATTATAAACAACCGTTAATTATCGGGCAGGAAACGGTAACAGATAATTTCTGATAATACCTAAGGAGCGATGTAGCTCGCTCAGTAGTCGCCGACTCACTTTGTGTGTTATCTGAGGTCAAATGCGGTATAATAGTTGTCTCAATTTAATTACTTCATAATGTGTCTCCAAATAGTTCAATTTTGTTATTGTTATATTTATCAACACTTGTGTGGGCTCGTTACGTATCTGATTGATAAAGTATATATGCTCATAGGGCGAAAGGGTGACAGTAAATAAGAAAGACAGTAATGAAAACAAAGTATTACTAAATAGATATTTCTCAATGTATTTACATTACGATGGTATTTTTTTTTAATAAGCGTGTGTGGAATGTACGGCTTATAAGAGAGTTGATGGCAGGGCAATGCATCATTCACTGCTGTCGTGTTTATCAGTTTAACGTTAGCACAAGAGCGGAGTACGGTTGAAGTATGATTGGCGCGATCTCTGACATCCGGCGGCATCGGGATCCATCGACATCCAGTACATCCACATCCAGCCACAGGCCACGGTGTTCCGTATCTCCATATAATAGCCCGTGGGTGTTCGCTCTAACATTATTCCTATACGATATGAGTCTTGTTTTTTTTATGATTCTCGATATTTGGAATGTTAAAACTAAATCAAAGCTTCTAAATTCTGAATTCAAAATAGCTTAGATCTTGTAATAGAACGTTCTTAGGATAGAACTTCACATCAGGCGAATAATTAAGTTTGTTTACTAACATTTTTAATCATCAATGACACTAAAAAGTAGTTATGTAAAATAAAGGACATTTTTAAAGTTACTCTAAACTGCTGCAATGGTAATTTTTCTTTTGTTCTAAAATACCTAATAACGATAAAATTTATTGGGAAACATGTACATATTTCTTAAATTTCATTTCTACACAGGCTAACTCATGGATGGTAACTACCTAGTGTATATTAATACGAAAAGAGCTTAAATAAATTATATAAATAAAGATAGATTCAAATCTCAATAAGGCCTTAAGCTGCTTTTTAAAATTCCACTCGTCCGAAGTTCCGTTCAGAATTAAGTATTATAGCCAACAGGCGGGCGAGAATCAATAGCTATATTATGATCGAATAAAAAAGAAACATAGTGAGCCTACGACATATGTAGGTGCATGTATCATTATATATTCGAATGGCCCTCGTCAAGGACATCACGTTTGACCAATTGGCCAGTCGGCCACCGGCGACGCGCCACTTGCCAATGCCATTGAATGTCAATGACATTTTTGGATTCTTTACGTAATTCATTGAGATCCATATATTATAGAACCATAGGCTATAAAGTGCTAGTGATTTCTCAACCTACATTACGTACGTATAAGTTGAATTGTTACTCCGAGACTTAACAACACACAGGATCAATTTAGATTGGTTTTCATTTAAGATGCAAATCCTCGTAGGTAATGATTGAAATTAAGTAAGTCGCGATTATTTTAATGTTACATAGAAGTCTGATGCTGTAACTGTCACTTTAAGAGGAAAAATAATAACAGAAGTAAGTTTGGGAAAGTCTTAAAGATAAAAATTGGAAATGATTACTTCATTTCAATTTTATTAAACTTTTTTTCCTGATTCTAAGCAGTTATAATTAATTATAAGCTATTTCAAGAAGTTTTTGCCGAGTATACCAACATAAGATAGTTCCCTAGCAATCAGAACTCTTATTCTCTCTCAGAAACTCCCTGAGGATTTCTGGCAACATCTAGTTGTCTCCCCAAAGCTCTTAACGTCATTTGAAAAATGTACCTTATAAACTGTGATAAATAATGACATTCCTTAGTCTGAAACTAGGAGGAATGACCCTTTAAATATGTTTTTGATCAACAAAAATTTTACTGATGTAATGAATATAGGTACGTAGTAAAATAATATTATACCATATCGTTATATAATTACCTACAGTCTTAAAAACTCTGGGTCAAAGTTTGTAATAAAATGCCCATATTTATACCGGTTGTAAAATTTCAGAAGCTGTCAACCTAAAGATAAGAAATATCTTCATTACTTAACGCGTTACTATCATTTTATATGCTTTGTGCAATATCCTTCAAGCAAAATCAATTGGTCACAACTTTACTAGCTTATACCATTACTTATTACCATTAGGTAATTGATAAAGACTTTACCAATTACCTAATGGTAATAAGTAATTGTATAATCTAGTAAAATTGTAAAATATTTCTTACGATTTTTCGATCTCTGGAAGCCTACTCTAATTCAATGAAAACGAAGTTTCGATCTAATATGAGATCTAATATAATACAGAGCCAAGAACATCTATTTAATCCACTCGTGCCAGAAAATCGTCCATGGGTTCGAACTTCTTGTGGTTATCCAAAATGAATTAAAATAGTCCCCGTAAACTTAAGAAATATAAGTAAACGAAAATTCATGAATTTAGTTTAAAAGAAAGAGAGTAGGCCTACTGGTTAACTAGGGATCGAAAAATCGTTAGAAATATTTTACTAAATAATTTATTACTAATTTAAAAGTCAAAATTCACCACAAAAAACATAAAGTTAGATACTTTTAAACATTGTAATACATATTACTTTTTCGCTTACAATGTTTCGTTGCACAATTCCTCAGTACTCAATTAAGTCAGTGCTTAATAGGTAGGTCATTTTTACTTTGAACCCATTAATAGAATATCTTTATTTAATTGGCAATTAACTTTTATAATCCAGTAAATCGATGACCATTGAATTTATTACAAACCTACTGCTAAAATATTCAACAATTTATTATATTTAATTCGAAATTGATTAAGACTTCGAAAAGAATGTAAAGGATCGCTTAATCAACCCTTTTAAATAACCAAGTACTGATTACATGTACTATTGTACAATGTAGTACTAAATCGCATAGCAAAATCATAGCAGGCATATTTTTAATACACAGTGTCAATCAGAATCGGTAAATATTCGATAATGTTGTGAAAGTCGCTAACTTAGGTAGGCGGCGTAACCGGTTCTGGTGGCGTGTGATAATGATGTTATCGATAAAGCACTAGGTTAATAGTTGAGATGACGAGATAACATCTGGCTACATCGGTCGAATTCTTATGTTCTTTTTAAACCGAACTAACCGAATTTTTCTGTCAATAATGCCCTTAGACAAATACCGACTTCAATTTTGATGTTTTTTTCTAATGATTGTCAGGATTCCTTTAAACATGTTATTTACGATTTTAATCTGCTACTTCTTCCAGTTCATTTACTTTTCGTAGTTCGTAGAACACAATAGTAATATCTTGAGACAACTCACACAACGCCATCTGATCCCAAACTAAGCAGAGCTTGTACTATGGAAACCAGACAACTGATAAACATACTTAAATATTTCAACATACATGCTTTATATAGATAAATAACACCCAGACACAGAATAAACCATCATCGAACCCACGACCTCCGGCTTAGCAGCCAGGGTCACTAACCGCTAAACCAACAGGCCAGTCAATTACTGAACGAAGAAGAATTGTCGTTTGAATCGATAGAAAGGTACATAATCTATGTATATTACATAATAACGTCAAAAATAATAATGAGGATTTAAATCCTAAAACCCTTAAAGCTATTATAAAAATTGACATTACGGAACACCGCAAATTCTATTACACTTGGCTGCTTACTAAAAAGAGGGGGAAAACAGCTGGTCTTGTAGAACTACTGAGACGGAGGCAATAAGCAGTGATGGGGAAAATTGCTGAACGTGCAATGACGTGTGTACGCCACGTGTTGTGGCGCCCCATAATATGGACAGCCCGAAATCTGATACCTATCGAAATTGCTGCCATCCCAAAATTTAGCAACACCGATCTTTATCACAGTTTTAAAATCAACATCGTAACATATATTTACCCAGTTGTGAGCGAAAGCAATTTGTAAGCATTTACACTTACGGACACGTTTGGATATAATGAGCAGGTTGTCCCCAAAGACGCACCTTTAACATTTTTGGATACAGTACAATCATTTATAGGTCTCCAACGCAGCTGCCGGCCGCCGGCGAACGCAATGTTTGGACGAAGACAAACGATATGTGGGAAAAACTAGTGGAAAAGAGATGGAATGTAAACCTTAAAGAAAAGGAAAGAAATTGCCCTTTTGCCAGGGAGGAAAGAGATGTAAGATCGGAAACCACAAGATGTCTCAATTCCTCGAGGCGAGCTCTGTGCGGTCTTGTCAGACATAAAACTTCGTAGAATAGCATTCTTTTATTTTTATATTGAGGAAGCAGTTATGTAATTTAAATGTTTGTTCATCATTTGAGAGAAGCCTTAATGTCTATTCGATATTCAAGTAATGTTATTAATATTTATAAATTAATTATTTCGACTGTAATTTACAATAACTAATTAATTACGTATTCTTATAAAAACGCTGAGTAGGCATTTTTATTCCTTGCATTTTGTATGAATTTAAATTACATGTTATTCTATAATGAATACAAGAAAAACATCAATTGACCGATAAAATAATAAGACTAAGATTTTTTTTGTAAGCGGTTCGTGTGGTGCGGGCTGCGTTGATGTCTCTATCGGCGCCGATGCGATGCGCGTGCGCAGCTCCCCTCCCCGCGCTCCCGCTGCGCCTTAATTGCTTCATCTTGCATACGACCGACCAAGTTCCTACATTATAAGTAACTACATATCTACAGAAGGTATGCTACATTAACCCTACCACATATTACAGCTGTTTTTATGATTTTGTTCATAGTTGTTTGAGTTAATGATTCGATGAGTGGAGTAGACTTAGTTTTAAATATTTAGAGTTAAAATTTCTATTTGTTTTGATTATTACAGTTCAGTTTTTCAAGAATTCATATTTTGTATTGAATGGTATGCGCAGCGTGAAGGCTTTTTGAGAGAGTTTGGGAGTGTAAGTTTTGCGAATAGCATTGGTAGGGGTGCGGACCACCGCGGGGCGTGCGTGCGGCCTTCTAGGAAAGCGCTACCTTCCCCGAACCCGTCTGCCACTGTGGTATACATCGACGTGCCTACTTGCCTCGACAATTGCACAGTTTACTATATGTACCGGCCTTAACAATTGTTTTCCCTTGAATTGATTCTGAAATATCTGTTTTATTTTATTTTTGTTAGTACCTATTCCTACAGATAAAATATTTTAAAGAAAATGATCTACAAATTATAAGAGGTGTTTAATGTTTTGGTACATGAGTAATAACGATTTAAACTACCTTTATTTTAAGCATTAAATAATTATTTCACTTTTATTTATTTGACAACTCTGAACTATGAGTGCATTGGGGCAAAATAGAAAAGTATCTACAATAAATTTAGGTAAATAGAATTGTGTTTGTCGACCATCACAATTATATGTTGTGCTGTCATCTCGTAAGAAATTAGGTAGCCTAGATATTTAACACGACAAAATACGCGCGGCCTTGATAGTACGCACACTTTCCACTAGTCGGCGCCACCGCTTTGCGCTGCCGCGTTCCTCAACGCGATTGGCATTCGCAGAAAAACAATCACACGTGCAATATGACAATCGAAACTGGACACTGCATCTCGTATAAGAAGTGAACACTGCACCTTTTCTAGTTCGGAGAGCGCTAAGGCTGCGTCCACCCAGCTGGTACGAATGTACAGATCGGCGCTGTGGCGCGCCTCGGCAGCTGAGGGGCTCTCGTGCGCGGCGGCCGCTATCCGAGGATTCGCAGGAGCCTCGGAATCGGGAGCCACCATGATCTCGGGGCCAGGCTTGTCACCAGTATCCTCATGAAGACGGCCGGAGTCCGTCTGGCGGCGCACGCTGTCATATCACTCGCCGCCACATAACCACACACTTGTACACCAGTATTCGGCACTTCTATCTATCACTTTACCGTTCGAAACACGGACCGACACCGAGTTTCATTACAATGGGCACGGCGCGTGTGCGTGTCGACAGCGGCGCGACTCGAGCAATACTGATCCGAGCCCCGAATGCGTAGACTGAATGTTTGTTGAGCCGCCATGATGATTCGGGCGATTATGTTGCCGCCCTGCTTACGACGGGGACCGAAGCCCGGCGGAAACGGCCGAGCCTCCGCGCCTGAGGACCACACACATGTAGAGCCTGTCTCCCTCTAACAATTGAGAGGAAGAGGGAAGCTAAGCGGCAAAATAAAAGCATTGAATGAAGCTGCTACGAAGCTACGATTGCCACCGGATCACAACGAATACACACTATCATTACCGATATCGACTGTATAATTTGATACAGTGGCGGGAATAAGGCCAAAGAAAATCAAATAAATACAATAACAATCGTATCGGACTCGCACAACACGTGTGGTAAATGCAGACTCTGATAAACTTTTTGTTGACTAACAGAAACGGGAAAGCCGAGGGATCCTAGAGACACTTCAAAATGATGTTTGCCTCGTACTCACAAAAGTTATTACATCCCCACAATTACCACAAAGAGAGTACGTTTGCTAGCCAAACATTCACTCTGTATACAGATAATAAAGGCGGATCAAACATTCGGACGCACCATATCATTTTGTTTACAGAGTTTTCTGAGTAAAAAGTTGGACGAGCGCGCCCCCGGCAGGGCGGCGAGCTGGCCCTTTGATGTTGCCGACATAAAACGCCGCCGGCGGTGATTTAACTAATGAATTTATTTAGCGGCTGCACTGACTGATTGCCGCCCTGTCCCCAACGTTCTTCCTAGATAGTCCTCTAAATTGATCTTTGATAAGAAACAAATGACAGGAGTTTCAAAAAAATGAATAACTTTTTTCTGGGGACAACAACAATACAGTCTGCAAAAAAATACAAACATCATCAAAACTATTTAATCATTACTTATTACTTATTTATAATTAACTATTTAACTTTACATCGAATCTAAAAAGAACCAATCCCAAAGCTAATCCAGTGTCCAAAATCCTTTGAGAAAACAACAGACAGATTTTTTCTTTTTCCAGTAAAAAGTAAAAATATATATCTGTTGATCTATTGTTTTGTTTCTTGTAAATGGCTAATACTATACTGGCGTTTCTAACCCATCTTTGGTAGTTTCTTAGTCTCTATAGAGACCACTGCCTAACTTCACCTGGTCTCACTGCCATTAACAACTTTACTACGAATAGTAGTAATTTACTTTAATTAGCTGAAATGTACGTGTACCCACTATTAACCAAGATGCATATTTTTTGACTTCTTGGTGGTTTCATTATAAATTCATTACAAGTGTGAAACCAGTCGCTCACCACGTGACAAAAGTGATAAGTATATAATGACGTAAAACAAGCCACTCAGAATGAATGCCCAATTAGCAAGTGTACCTTTTTTCGCGACACGAGACTTGAATGTCATCAGAAATTCGGGTTTGCCGAATATAGCCGCCGAATTGGTATTCTAATGTATCTCCAATATTGTGTGCTTGAATTCGAGCCGATGATTTAACTACAAATTATACGTGACAATGAATTATTAACACCAGGTAACAGTGGCGAGTAGTTGAGTGCATTCTGATCAAGTTGCCTCATTTTCTCTTTTCATATCAAGAAAGTAGATCAATCTACTGCCTCTATCAGGAAAATCAGTTAATCAAATTCACTCTGAAGAACTGGTAAAGTTGCGAAGATTTTTTTTTCCAAAAACTATTTATTTCAATGCATTAAGGTAAGTTTACAATTTCATGCTCCTAGACCTAAAATTAATACTATAGTACATATTTTCTCGATGTATTTGTAACACCTTAATCTTAAAATATTAAAGCGAAAAGTCGCTCACTGACTAAACCTAAAATTTTACTTAAGCTGCTGTATACAGGGTGCTTTTAAATATACCCCGCTTTTGCTTTGCCAAAAACCAAATAACTTTCAAATAACAAATTAACCCTTAACCACCTAGCACCTACTTTTGTGACTTAGGCAGGATTTACCACACATCTGAGAGACCCTGGAGTAAAATCGATTCTTCGTCAGATTGAGGGCCTAAACCTCACAATAAACAATGATTTGATCGTAATAAAATAGTCTGTAGGTGGTTAAGGTCATAACCCAAAATAAATGGTAGGTGAATAAAGGTTAATTTATTAAATATTTTCCAAAACTGATATTACAAAGTTATTTAGTGATATATAAAGAAGCCACCAGTAGGAGGTTATTAGTAGGTATATTAAAAATCATCCTATATAGGTAGCTTATACTAGGAGACATGCAAAAAAGGCAAAAAGGCAAAAAATTATAGAATTTTATAAGCTACGGGTCTTAATCGCGTAAATATTTTATTTTAAGGCTAAATACCTTGTTTATTGTCCGACGTTTCGACCGTAGTGCAACGGCCGTGGAAATATTTACGCGATTAAGACCCTAAGCTTATAAAATTCTATAATGTGTACAAATCGCGAAAGTTTAAGGCAAAAAATGCTAAAAATTACAAAAGGGCGATAACAAACTTTCGAACCGCCGGCAACAGCTAGGCAGTCAGATTGTCAAGATGGCTTAGTATGAAATGTATTTACAGAGTAGCTACTATATTATTTTAAGCATTATTACAATCACATCAATTCAGATAGGTATTCCTCTAATGACATCTAAGAGTAAAAAGCGTCCGGAATTAAAATGCCACTTGACGTTACATCATATCAGGTAGCACAAAAGGTTTACTGCATAATACAGATAATATAAACTCAATCGGATTAACATCTCAAGCCACACCTGACGACAACTGGATTTCACGGAGCGTACAGCCTTCCCAGAACCGTGAAGGTGCAAATGTCCCTATTGAATTTATTCTACCCTATTGAATGCAACGTATAGATCCATCTCGCGATATCGGGCACCGCAAATATACTACCGCCATAATAGAAATGCCGATAGTAATCACCAATAATGTCGTATTTCATCCCCACAAAGTCAAATTTCCTACAACAAGCCTATTCAAAGCCATTGGTATTGTTTAGTTTCTCAAGGGCGGCTAACTTGGACATTTTGACACTTCGGGCGAAGACGCAGCGGGGTGTCCCTCTATACATCTTCTTAGAAACTTGTGTGAGGTACAGAAATGGAACCATAATGTTAAATGTTTCAATTATGAAATCTTTACTCAAGAAAGCGTTGAAAAATTTAATGATATTATACATATTTCTTACATTGAAAAATACTAACTATACTGTACTGGCCCCTTACGAGGTGTTCGGCAGAATTGGGATAGGGCAGAAACTGGATTTGGCAGAATCGTGTTACGGAAGAAGTACAGTTAGAAACAGAATTATTTGAAAATGAATACTTTTTAATAAAGATAGTTATTAATGCTATAGAAGAGTGGCATAGGAGAATCAATACTAGAATTTCAACGGCCATTATTGTTAGGGTTCTGTAGTGAAGAAGGAATTCTTATAGTTTCGCTATGTCCGTCAGTCCGTCTATCCGTCTGTCGATTCCCAGGTTAGCTCAGAGACCCTTAGTACTAGAAAGCTGCAATTTGGCATGGATATATATTACTTAGGCTGACTTTGTGCGCGGTGGGAGTGTATTCGACTACTACGCAAGAGGTCGTGGGTTCGATCCTCCCTCAGGATAAAACTTTGTGTGATGAGCACGATGGTTTATTCTGTGTCTGAGTGTTATTTATCTATAATAAGTATGTATTTAGAAATATATATACATAAGTATGTTTATCAGTTGTCTGGTTGCCATAGTACAAGCTCTGCTTAATTTGGGACCAGATTGCGTTGTGTGAGTTGTCCCCAAGATATTACAAGATATTATATTACTTTTTTCTATGGGATATAATATAATCTATACTAATATTATAAAGCTGAAGAGTTTGTTTGTTTGTCAAATTTGCCGGTCTTGGCAAATTAAAGTTTATAATTAACAAATAAAAAATAGGGGATGGTCGTAGAAAGGTGAAAATTTAGGGTTGTGTGTATTTTTGAATGCTGTATTATAAAAAAAATCTAAAATAAAAAAGTAGGGTTGGACTACCCTTAACATTACCCTTAACATTTAGGGCGATGAAAAATAGATGTCCGATTCTCAGACCTACCCAATATGCACACAAAATTTCATGAGAATCGGCCAAGCCGTTTCGGAGGAGTTTAACTACGAACACCGCGGCACGAGAATTTTATATATAATCCCCGACGAATAGTTCTTTAACTACCGACTAGATGTTGCTACGGGGGCCTAACCCGGTAAGCATTAAGAGATAGAAGAATTTGATATCTAGTAACATAGTCCAGATAGGTGGTTCGCTTCTGGCCCCGGTTTGGCTACGGAAGTCTCGGGTTCGATTCCTGAGTCTGGATTCAAATTTTTCTATCTTTCAAAAATGCAATTATTGTATTTGTAAAGTCTTTGGCAGAAATGCCTATAAAAATTACTTCAAAATATTTTTTACCTGATAACGACTTATAATTGATGACCGGGTGAACGCACGACAAAATGTCACAGTCACGGTCCGTCACGTTCCGCTTGCTAATAGGCCGAAGTATTGTGGTATACCGCGGTCCGCTAAAGCTGTCACAGAAATGATTGCTAAGCAACAGCTAATTGTTTATTACAATGTCATCAATGTTTTCTTATGACGTTATTACGTAAAATTATCGCCCGTAAACCGACCTACGTACAACCGCTCTTTTTCAAAAAGAAATGAATTTCAATGTTATAAAAAATTGTAGCACAGAAAAATAAAAGTGATTTAAATGAAGATAAACATTACTGCAGTATATATAGTATACTAGCTGTCCCGGCGACTTCGTCTCGACTCTTTTTTTTTGTAATACGGGTTCAATTATGAATCTAACCCATCCTCGAATCCCCTTGAACTCACACAAAAAAAATCATCAAAATCGGTCTAGCCGTCTAGGAGGAGTTCAGTGACATACACACGCACACACGAAATATATATATAAAGATAAGAAGACAATTCTGTTAAGTATGCTGTTTTTTGTTTGAATGTACGAGTAACATTTCTGTCATAACACGATTCTGCCAAATCCAATTTCTGCCTAATCAAGTTTCTGCTTTATTACGAACCTGCCTAACACCGCCTAAACCGTACTGGCTGCTTCCCGCGGCTCCATGTAGGTACTTTGCAATGTCAAGCTGTAAGTTATATAACATTTTAATGCTAGACGTTTCAGAGATTATGCATATCAAACAAAAATATATTTTTATTTTTAGAACAGTAGGTACGTAATGTTTTAAAAAGAGTAATATATTTTGATTTGATATATAACTAAATATAACAAATTTTTGCCCACGACCATGCCTACAAGAGGCCTATGTAGCTACGTAGTGTACCTTTATCGACCAGATAGTCAGTCCTTCTAAATCGACTTTAAAGACCTCAAACTTAATTGAATATCTACCTACTACATTACATTAAAACGCTCTTCCAAAGTGTCGCGACGACTGCATCAACAGAGAATGCTTAATCACTTTTTGGCATTCTGGTCAGCAATCACGTTGTTTAATAAAAATTAGGAGTAGTCGGTGCTGTCGACGAATACGACATTGACAAATTTATGGCCCTATGTTGCATCGTGCACGCCTGAATTTTAGCCAACAGAACACACACAGAGCTAAACATTACTGGAAAAGATAGCAGACGTTCGTATTTAAAATTAGTTTTTAGCTGTAACCATAATGCTTTTATTTGCAGGCAATTGCTTGTGGTCTCATGCATAGCTCTTCTAGTAAGTCTCATGGAGCTAGGAGCTGAGTCGGTGGCTCATTGACATGTAGTTCCTGCGCGCACAATTGACGCGCATGTCGCCATACAGTTTTATTGTCCTCGTAAAATAAGAAACGAAATGAATTTAGATTCGGTAAATACGGTAATTTTGTACATTATCTTCTGGACATACCTACCTAGCAAGGTTGATATAGCTCTGTTTTAAATACTTTAATATTATCTTTATGGAAACTTTTCCGTCTTCTTGAAATCCATTGGATGGCTCTCTCTCTTTATCTATACTAATATTATAAAGCTGAAGAGTTTGTTTGTTTGTTTGAACGCGGCAATCTCAGGAACTACTGGTTCAAATTATTTTTCTGTTGGGTAGCCCATTTATCGAGGAAGTATATAGGCTATATAACATCACGCTACGACTAATAGGAGCGGAGCAGTAATGAAAAATGTTACAAAAACGGGGAAAATGTACGCATACGAAGTTGTGCGGGACAGCTAGTAATGAAATAAAATTAGTTAATTATATGTATTTTATGTTTAACACTAGTTTTTGATAGACTAGACTAGACTAGATAGATTAATTCTATAAAGATCCACATCCACATTTGGTGTCATTGGATTCATCCGATCTGCACAATGGTTCCAAGAGACAGTGATAGAATAAAAATGGACAGAGTAAATTAAGACAATAAGTAATTTGCAATTATCATTGAACAACTCCCGCACTACTGTACAAGCTTTATCTCTCGGGGACTTTATCTACATCCAGATTCGTAACAATAATTTGCGGATCACTATGGTGCCGATAACGACGACACGAATGGTGTCCCATGTGGAAATGGAACCTACGATCTCTCGCACATTTGGACTCCCACTTCGCTATTATCGATGGCAATTTAATTGCCGATTGAAAAAAATGCAATTTTTGACGTTTTTTATCGCGTGTACTGTGACGTGAACCTCTTGCTGGCTTTGGGGTGCGCAGCCGGGATTATTACTCTCGGGGATGAGGAATCAAACACTTTCTTAAGCCCAGAACGATATTATATATTAAATAACTTGTAATATTATTCCTTTACATTTTAATTCTTTTCCTTGACCATTCGTCTTGACGCTTGGTCCAATTCTCTCAATTGTTTTTTCCGTTTTCTTCTTCGTCATTATTTCAAAGTTTTGGAACGTCAAGACAAACAGTTCACAATTAATGAGGCTTTATGCGAGTGGCCAGTCGAGTTTCCGACGCACCTGCCACAGTACCTATTTGCATCGAGGTCTTACATTTTAATTCTTTTCCTTGACCATTCGTCTTGACGCTTGGTCCAATTCTCTCAATTGTTTTTTCCGTTTTCTTCTTCGTCATTATTTCAAAGTTTTGGAACGTCAAGACAAACAGTTCACAATTAATGAGGCTTTATGCGAGTGGCCAGTCGAGTTTCCGACGCACCTGCCACAGTACCTATTTGCATCGAGGTCTTAGTGAATCTACAAATAAGTAGGTCCTTAAATCTAAAGTCGCAGTAAAATCGTTGTTTTAGATTTGTCAAAAACAAACCAAATCTTACCAGTGATACTATAAAGAGGTAACGACACCAGTTCTATGTAAACAACAAACAGATAATACTGTCCTAATTGTAAATAACAGAAACTAATTAAAACATGAAACAATACCGCCATACCAACGTATTTTTATACCAACTGATACAAGACGAGATAAAAATAATGAATCGTATCTGTATACGAGTAGGAACAAACAATGTAGTTTTACAAAAGCTATGCGTTGGCGGTTGAATCGTAGTGTTTACGAGATTATGAATGGACGTACAATAAATGCGTATGTTTACAGTTGATCTGTTGCCGTGCTGGTACAATATACGCATTTGTTTCAACTATCTAGTTAATTAAGCGTTTGCAATTAAATTCATGACTCAGAGATGGTCGAGCAAATCTAAAGATCTGCGAAGTAGTAACGTTATCACTGTCGGTCTATAGATTAGTGACATATTAGATACATTTCGGGACTTACTACTACTACTATACCGATCGTGGTCACAAGTCGACCCGCGACCGCGATCGGTGCAATTCGATCGAAACGTCGGGTAAATAAAAGGTTCGTACCGTTAAATAATTCATGCGATTAAGTCCCGAAATATATCTAATACTTACTAGCTGACCCGCGCAACTTCGTATGCGTAAATTTTCTCCGTTTTTGCAACATTTCTCGTCGCTGCTCCGCTCCTATTAGTCGTAGCGCGATGTTATGTAGCCTATAGCCTTTCTCGATAAATGGGCTATCCAACAAAAAAAGAATATTTCAAATCGGACCCGTAATTCCTGAGATTAGCGCGTTTAAACAAACAAACAAACTCTTCCGCTTTATAATATTAGTATAGATGTATAAAAATCGCGAAAGTTTAAAAACAATAGATTGGTGACAGTTTTTGACCGTAATCCGAAGATTACGCTAAGCCGTCGCCAGCGTCTAATCTCTCTTCGGTTTCGGAATTTTCGTCCTTACGAGATATGAATGAGGAAATAGAAGTCTACTCTTGTCTGGACACACACTTGTGGACTATTTTATTTCGTGCGTAGTTAACTAGTCTCTAATGAGATTGCCGCCGTGACTAAAGTCTGTTAGGAGACCATTATAATGTAGTATGACAGTTGCGTCGGTAGTGTCCTAATAGATCGACAAATTCAACATATAATCTCATTAACATTGGCCCGTAAATCCCCGATGCTATTGTCGGTTCCATAAATGGGAACCCATTTTATAATCAATTATTATTACTGACACATCGTCAAACTCAAGTTTTATTGATAAAATAAACTTTAACTTTAAATAAACTTTTACTTTAACTAAATATGCCATTCAGATTTCCGACTTTGCCGAAACTTTTGAAGTTTTGCAAAAACAATCTTTCATAGGTTTGTTGTACTCGTATGTGTTCTGACAATAGCAAAAAATTATATATACTACGGGTCTTAATCGCGTGAATAATTTAAGGTACCTTGTTACACAGTAAGTCTACCCGTGGTACCACGGCCGCAATACGGTCGAAACGTCAGGCAATAAACAAGGTATGTTACCTTAAATTATTCACACGATTAATTATTAATTAATACCCGTAGTATATATAATTTTATAATGTGTACGAATTGCGAAAGTTTATTAAAATTAATAGCAAAAAAACGCTAAGTAGGTAAGTTGGTCGATATGTTTTTCTGTAATGCTTTGTTGCAAATGTGATATTGATTTCTAGGGTGACGTAGGGTATCCTTTTATAAATGTATCTTTTAGGAGAACACCGTATTTGACACTTTACTGCAACACACGCACAATTTCACACAAGCGCGAAACGCGACCGCGGCGGTCGTAAGTCGCGACCGCGCGTCGTCGCGCGTAAATCAACCACTTGAAGTATTTTAATTGCACGTTCTTCGGTTTCGCACCTCGCACAGACATCTTGATAAAATCGTGTCACGCCACATCGTTAAATAATGTAGTAGTTACAGCTATAAATTGTTTGATTTAGAACACGTCTGTTGGGTTAATTTACGCGTTACTATAAACTAGTATAAGGCTTCGAAGTTACGAAGCTATACGTGACATGAGATGGCGCCATAGCGGTATCATTTTCTCTAACATTAACAATATTAATGTTTATGTATTTCGGTGGTTGTTGACCTGATACCACGTCCCTGATAATAAAAATAATAATAAACCATTTAAATGAATTATTTACTTTACAGCAGTACCTAAAGGAGGTCCTTAATCACGATCTTTATTCCGTGTCCATGCCAAGCCCGTGCGAACTGTCAGAATCCTGTCATAATGATAAGGCTTGCTGCAGAATAAAGAACATGAATAAGGACCCAGTAGGGCCTCTTATACCATATTATAAGTGGCATCGCTAGCGTTAAATTTAATTTTATTTTGATCCTCCGTTTCATCCTTGTCAGGATTGAATTTTTATTTTACAAAGTTCGTTAGAATATTATTTGCATTATACCCACTTTGTGGCATTTAGTTAATTACTGTCACATTAACTTTTGTGCTGTTTACTTTTAAGTTAGTATTAATTAATTATGATAATGTACACTCTCCTAAGCTAATTTATTGAATATTGTTTCTCAGTAAGTGAATTATTGTTAATTCTTATGAGAAAATAAAATTCTTAAACCAATTTTATATAATAATAATATTATCTTGGGACAACTCACACGCTATCTGATCCCAAACTAAGCAGAGCTTGTACTATGGAAACCAGACAACCGATAAACATATTATATATTTCTAAATACATACATATTATAAATAAATAACACCCAGACACAGAATAAACCATCGTGCCCATCACACAAAGTTATCCTGAGTGGGGATCGAACCCCCGACCTCCGGATTAGCTGTCAGGGTCACTAACCATTAGACCAACAGGCCAGTTAGCCTAATCTGTAAAAATGTATATACCTACATTTTTACAGATTAGGCAAGGCAGCCTAAGACAAGGTCTAAGAAGTGGCATATCAATTGAGTCACGGCTTGCACGATGCATCCTAATGTCACACCATTCACGTGTGTTTACACCTTTCCTAGAGCCACCGGGTGCCAGCAGTGGCTCTCGGAATCATGGAATGCATAGGACCACTAGAAACCTAATCAGAATCAGGCCCATGTAAAGGGTACAGCAATATTGTGACCCAGATATTATTAACTTCTTTAATAAACCCTAGTATCAGTTAAACCCTAATAAATACATACTTATATAGTACCGACTACGTTACTATAACAAAAACTGGACTTAAAGAAATTATTTTCACATGCTTTGAAAAGGCCTGTAAAAAGTAACCGTATATTTAAAATCGCTTAAATCAACAGACTTTCTGACTTGATTATCTCAGAAAGCCAACATTTACCTACATTATTTAGTATCATTATTTAATATAACACTCAAAGGATTCATAAAACGGAGAATAAACAAATACGCCTCGAGTGAGTTTATCCTCTCGCTAGCTTCCTAACCGCTCTGCAATCATTGTGAACCGTGGGCCAAAATAAACTTAACCGAATTATTTATAATTTATGTTTAATAGCGGAGCGCTGTGGGTGGTCCGCCGGCGGAGACTTAATTGGATAAATTGCTGAGTTAGGCGCACGATAAACTGAATTAAATTTGTTGTTTTACCTGGATGTTTACAAACGCATAACGGACTTCGGACATTCGGTCGTCTGGAAACGTACGGATACGGACCTAACTAGGTGGTTTCAGGACACTTCTAACATCAAACTCGGAAACAAAGTACCTATGTTTGATGTAAAACAAATTAGGTATCTACGAGGATTCGCGCACTTTCTCTTCAGTAGGTTGGAATTTTCGATATGCGCACTGACGTAATGAACAGTGAAACATAGGTCATTGGTCATAGTAATTTTTTTGCTATCTAAACGCCAACTGAAAACCAAGAATACTGAAAACCATTAGGAATATACCTACTTTTAAAAGTTCCACCAGATTTTTTATTTCATTTCTAAAAATGTTTGCAATTTCTCTCTAACTTTGTAATAATTGAAACGATAGTTTTAAGGAACTTATTGTTCCTTTCACTATTTTTAGTACATAAGTTAGGTATGACGACGTGAACGACAACGAGCTTAGCTGGAGGGGTTAACAGGATTGCTAATAATGTTGGGACCTAGACGTGTTGGTCTCGGCATGAATTTGGAAAAAACAAAATCATGTTTAATGAACATGTCATGCTGAGACCAATTTATATCGGAGGGTCGATGCTCGAAGTTGTTCAAGAATATATCTACCAAAACAACTCCTCTTGAGAAAGAAATCGATAAGAGGACCAAGGTATATAACTAGTGCGTCCTCAAATTACAGTTACGGTTGAGCTCCACAAAGTCAAAGTCGCGCAACGGGCTATTAAGAACTAAACAAAATGGTTTCCAAAAACATAAATCAACAACATTGAGAGACATAATAAAAATATTAGGTCAAGGTCAATCTGCTGCTGTAATCTATTTTGACTTGTCAAAAGCATTTTACTATGTAAGCCATCCTACTTTACTAGGTAAATGTGAAAAATATGCTACCTTGCATATTTAACGCAATGCGTAGAGGTCTGTAAAATTAATAACAAACAGAAAACAATGATAATAACAATAAATAATAATAATAACATCGCCACGATTTAAACCAGTCAAATGTCGATAAAGTAGCGTCGAATGCATGGCTTAGTCGTGGTGAATGAGGGGTTTATGATTGTTATACAGGACCAAGTTATTGAAACCAGAAACTATGGCAAATACATTTTTAAAAAAGTAGTGAATGACACCTGCAGAAAATGTAACAGCTCATCAGAAAGATACAACATATAACAAGCGCATGCAAAACAATAGCTCAAACCGACTACAAACACCGACACGACCAATTAGTGAAGATCATACACTAAAAACTTGCACACATCCAGAACACACACACACACAGTCACTCCGCCAATCATACCCTCCACATCACATACTTCTAATGATTTCCTCACTGATGCCCACTTGGCTTAAGCCCGTGCTATCAGTTCTACCGGTCAATGAGACCGAGTAAAACAAAAAAACAAAATATAATAATGAAAATTATTTATTCCCTTAGGAAGCAAAATACTACACTTGTGAAAAGTCGATTCTACATTTACATGTAATGCATGTTCCCAAACAATAGGTAAAGCCGGAGAAAAGAACAGGCACATAAAACTCGCGGCCAGTTTTCAAATTGCTAATGTTTACAATGTTTCTTTGTTTATAAACTGTATATGCAGTTAAGGTGCTGCCCTACCACCATTATGTTATACATCTTATTAGAGGACTAATTCAAAAACAAGAGACAAAAAATATTAAAAGAAGAATACCTACATGAGTTTGGATTTATCAACCACAATGGGTACAACATAGTAGAAGCATCCAGTTACAATGTAAAAGCTTTATGTGTATAAATATTGGCCAAATTACTGATAATTAATAAATAGGTTTATATGTTTCGCAAAAGAAAGAAAATAATGTATAAACGTTAAGAAATATAGGACCACATATCAAAATAATAATAATAATAAATAATAAATAATAATAATAACCATTTATTTCAGGCTACTAAGGCCCATATCATACAAATACATAGGTAGTAGTCAAAATAATGTGTATGGCGTTCCCCAAGGGAGTGTACTTGATCCTCTCTTATTCTTGCTATATGCAGATGATTTACCTGATATCACCAATTTTATGGTGATACTTTACGCAGACGACATATTCATCGTTTAGTAAATCGAATCATAAGTTTCGTAATGCCCTATATACATCGAATTAAACACATTACCGACAGAAAAAACTTTACATGCAGTAATATATTCTACGTTACGGTTTAATAATAAGGGGTAGCAGTAGCGATGCGCATAATGCATTTGTATTACAGAAAAAATGGTTACGAGCAGTATGGGTGGTTTCATTTTAATTATTGAGACAAATTAGATTCTTTCCTCCTCTCTCTCCTTTATTTAAAGAATTGAAAATACTACCACAAGGTGATTAATAAGAACTATTTGTTTCATTATTAACGTTTTTTTACAATGATTTATCATTGTCTATTAATTTGTATGGTTGTAAAACAGCTTGTAGGCCCCCTATATTTCTAATCCCTACAACACTAGTACAGGAGTTGTCTTTAAATAAATTAAAAATATAAGAATAAACAAATAACGTTCATGATTCACCGATAAAAACTTCATCTAGAAAGCTCTTTCCAAAAGCTAACCACTTTACAAAAGCTAGATACTTGGCAATATA
Source organism: Herminia tarsipennalis (assembly GCA_945859575.2). NCBI lineage: Eukaryota > Metazoa > Arthropoda > Insecta > Lepidoptera > Erebidae > Herminia > Herminia tarsipennalis. The sequence goes on along the minus strand of OX243836.2, from coordinate 10,369,413 downwards.
AATTACACGTTATCGTTATCACGCAGACACTATTTCAAGTGAGCAACGAACTTAAAACATATCAGTTGCCCAACCCAAACAAATCATAACAAGGTGTTTTAAGTACACTTTATTTATACTGTATTTAAGTGTTATTTTATTAATATATGCCACAAAATATCGATAATACAGAATGTAAGGTTCACACTTAAGTACAATCAACTACACATATATATATATATATATATATATATATATATATATATATATATATATATATATATATATGCTGCATAACGTTTGCAAATCTTGGAAAGGACTCAGCACAAATATCTCTCACCACACAGTCATCAGTTAAAAAATTAACATAAATGTATGTGCCATGCATTTTGGAGTTATGATTTGAAATATTGGTCTTGCTAAGGCACCTGATCCACCGCCGGCGATGAGAGAAAAGCGAATAGCGATTTTATCGCTCAAGAAAAGTACAATAGATGTTTATTGCAGATCCAGTATAGAGCGAGTACTCATCGGCAGTGTATCAGCGATCGACTATTAATATCAATATATTTTTTTTTACAAGGGATCTACATAAGTATGTATGTATCTTGAGCGATAAAATCGCTACTCGCTTATTCGCCGTTGGTAGACCTAAGCGACATAATTATGTAGTTGGCTGTACTTCACTCAAGTAACGCAAACATAAGTAGATATCGTCCACGGACACGGAATCACGCAACACCTGCGGAACCAATGATGTTTTAAGTAAAAAGGTGTAGATATACTATACAATTGACTTCTTTTTATATGTCAGTGTAGCATCGTAGGTGTGAAAAATGAAAGCAGCGGATTATATTTATGCCGTGTGGTGCCGGCTTAAGAATAGCACCACCCCATCTCTTCCCGTGGGTGTCGTCAAGGCGACTCAGGGATTTCACTCCGGAGGACGGGCAGCAGCGTCCTCTGCGTACTTAAAGCCTTACTGCGATCGCCAACCCGCTCGCCAAGCGTGGCGATTATGGCAATTACCCTCAGGATCTACATACCAGTAGGTTCTACTGGGGAGACCCGTGCCCAGCAGTGGGCCATCATATGGGTTGATATGATGATATATATATTTTTGTCTTATTCGCTCGAGATAATTAAATCATGCCATGCCATTCCTACTTTTACGCCTTTTTAGGGTTCCGTAACCAAAATGGCAAAAACTGAACCCTTATAGTTTTGTCATGTCCGTCTGTCTGTCCGTATGTCACAGGCATTTTACTCAAAGACTACTTACTCAATGAATCTTTATGAAAATTGGTGAAAAGGTGTCTTGTGGTACTTAGTTTCATAGCTAAATAATAAAAATAAATATTTTTAACTTTACTTTTTACATTTTTAATTGAAGCAGATTTTTTTTTCAGCATACATCAACGTGTGGCCACATCGAAAGGTCTTTCAAAAACATTTTAAGGTTTCTAATAAACTTTTTTGATTGAGTGAATATTTTTGGAAATAATTAGCCCCTTAACTTTTGAACCGTGTGACCAAAAAATATGAAAAAAAACACAAAGATAGTTTATTATTTCGGATAAGATCTAATATACCTACCGTCATTGAGTTATTGCCGAAAAACTGCGTTTCTCAACAAAAGGACGTAAGTGCCATGAACATACGCTTTTCTGCTGACGTAATTCTTCAAGGCTGCGGAACCCTACACTGAATATGGTCCGACATGCCCGGTTTTTTATAATACCATTAGTGTACGTATTTAAAGATCGAATGTTGTTTAAGTAACCTATCTACACTTATTTACTTAAAACATCATTGTATGGAACATAGTAGTCGGAAGTGACCCGAGATTCCGTCCATGGACGATATCTATACGCACATATAGATATCGTCCTAGATGTCGTCCATGAACTATATCTATATTGTACGGCACATATCTTTATGCTGTTGCTGAAGCGCTATTTAAGCGTACTAAATAAAATGACACCGTAATGGATTTTTTAAAGTGAAAACTTCTTCAGCGGCGTTGTGCACTTTTTGGGATGGGTAAAAATTCTAAACTCTCGTCAGGACACGTAACCTGATCGACGTAAGACGGAAGGAGAGCAATCGACTGAGTAAGGCGGAGAGAGAGCAATGAAAAACTGCTACAATATCATTAGAATACGAAGGCAAATTTCTGCTCAGGTGGGAAATCGGACTGTCCAGAAACCAGAAGACCCCGGTTCGAGTCCGAGTAACGATTATTTTTTGCTATTTTTTATTTTAATTTATGATTTTGGTTGTTTGATTTGTGATTTATTATTTCATATTTTTTTACTAGATATTATTTCAGTAAGATCGAAAAATATTATTTAAATTTTATCAGTATGTTCAAGTTTTCACTTCTGCCGGCACTCCCGGAATGCAATCCGTTGTTTTTTTTAAATTTATGTATTTATTTCTAATTTATTTATGCACTTTTTTTATTGTTTTATTTTTTAAATAAACCGATTTTCTTTCTTTCTTTTTTTTTAAGCGTGTTTGTGTGACGCCTACCTTCTGTTACAAATATTTTGTGGATCTTTTTAGTACGATAAGTCGATTTCCAAGTAAAAGAGGCAAGTTGCTGGCTCTGTGGGTGGTCTCCCTGACGTCTCTATGCGCCGCTGTCCGGACCTATGGACATGCATCTAAATGTCCTTATAATTCTCTACATCTGCCACTTTGCTCCGATGTAGGGTGACAATGTAGATAATTTATTCAGGACATGCTTTAACACCGTTTTTATACAGTGAATCATCTGGTCAATATCCTGGTTTTAGGACGTATGCACAATGACAAGTTCATTCCTAGGTCGGCCTATTCTCTATACCCAGTGTTTAATCTTTATTATTGTCAATGAACCAAAAATATATAACTTTGGTTGGCGATATCGAAGTACCTTAGTTAGTCACTGTGGCTTAACAACAACCACAGTGACATAAAAAAGCAACACCCATTTTTCACTTCATTAAGAAGTTGCTCACTTCATTAAGAACATTTATGACATCATACTGTATGTACGTTGTACGTCTTCAAAAGAAAACTGTGAATGTCTGATTGACTGATCTATCAACGCAACGCGCTCCTACGCTCCAACAACTGAACGAATTGAATTGACATTTGACACACTAAGTTATTATGACGTAGGTATTCGCTAAGAATAGATTTTTGTAAATTCAACGCGTGAAACTGGGTTCCAAATTTAAATCACAATCAAATAATAATAATCAATTTATTTTATACCAAAATCCATATTTTGGTCCATATTTGAGATTAACTGACCCGCGCAACTTCGTTTGCGTCATTTTTCCCCGTTTTTTGCAACATTTTTCATTGATGCTTCGCTACCATTGGTCGTAGCGTGATGTTATATAGCCTATGACACTAACAATTAACGTGACTTTCTATTGGTATAATAATTTTAAAATCGGTTCAATCCAGATATTATCCCCTACAATCTCACAAACTCAGAAACTTTACCTATTTATAATATTAATATAGATTAGTACAGATGAACAATAAGTGATACTTTATAGGTACTTTGGATAGCGTTTTATTTGAGGCTTTGAGAAAACTCTATTCACAAATATTTAGTTTTGAACGTACATGTAAACAAGCCTTTATAGATGTAACCTAGTAGTTGAATAGAAGTAACTACTATACACTACAAGACACGATTGAAGCATATATATTATTCGTTGTATATTCTATCGATAACAATTTCAAGGAAGTCCTTCTGTGGTAACAAGTCGTAAAATTTATCGAATTGTATTGTCTTACGGTAGTAAAACGGTGAAGGTATTCACTGTTTTATAGTACGCTAGTTTTGGCACAATTGAAATCAAATTTATTAGTAGGGTCTAACACATAAATTACAAGGTTTGGAACCCTTTAAATTATGCATTCAACTATTGTCTTGAATGACTTCAATTCAATATTATTTGTTTGTATTTTATTGACATAAGGTAACCCTTATCAAAGTGGGGTTTTGAGTTATTAAAGAAATATGTACCTATGTTCAAGTAAAAAACTAAATGAACTGTGCTATTTCATGGAAAATATTTCACATCAACTAAAAACTTTGTCATCATTGAATAATTTCTTGAACACTTATTAAATCCTTTGCATAACGCTTAATTGTTTATTGATCATCATACGATAACAATTGTTCGACATTCTATGCGAACGTAATCAACGTTGGCGGTTTAGACCGGCCCACCGCCACGACCGGCTTCCTCCGTAGCCATGGACTCAGAACTTGTCATAGAGTCTTTGAACCAAAAAGTTTAAAAAAATATATATAAAAATAAAAAAGCCCGCCGGGTTTTTTATTTTTATTTTTTTATTTAATTCTTTTTAGTGGTGTAATATGTAACCGATGTAACAACTAACTTTTATCACAGCTATTGTCAAATATTGAAGATTGAAAAAATAATGGTTGCTAACTAACTTTTTTAGTATTGCAGTCATAATCAAGTTATACCTTTTTGAAATGCTTAAAATGAGCCCTTTTATTTGATATTTGACATCTCACAGCCGCCATGTCTATTTTTTTCAAACGTCACATATCTAAGAACACTTGGGCAATCAAGACAAATCTAACGACGTCTTAATTGTATAAATCCGTTCAGTGGATTGTGAGATATCACATAATAAAGAATATTACATACATACATACAAGATACGCGCGAAAAACATAACCCTTCTTTACAAACAAAGCAGTTTTGAAACGTTAAGCCTACTGGCGTGGGCCAGTAGGCTGCTATGCAAGAGGTCGTGGGTTCGATTCCCACCTAGGATAACTTTGTCTGATGAGTACAATGGTTTATTCTGTGTCTGGGTGTTATTTATCTATAATGTGTATGTATTTAGAAATATATAAGTATGTTTATCAGTTGTCTGGTTTCCATAGTACAAGCTCTGCTTAGTTTGGGATCAGATAGCGTTGTGTGAGTTGTCCCAAGATTATTAATTATCTGTGTAGTTGACTAGTTGACAGTTGAAATTGGCCACCGTGATTGAAATCGATTTGGACATTTAGGAAGGGACTGTCCTAAGAAAAACTACGGTGCGCATGGTCGCCGCACTCGATCGCATACATAATGCAAGGGCAACTGATATTTCCCATTAATGATAGGTGTATATTTTTTGTTACCAACTTAATTAATACTAAATGCATGTTTATAATACCTTAACGTGTACTCTCTGATAGTTTAATTACTTTAATCATTGCCTGCACTAGCGGTATGACCAAGAGGCTCAAAGTATAAATAAGTAATGTATACTAAGATCGACTTGTTGTGTAGGAACTTATAGCAGTTTTTCTCTTATACGTTTAAAAAGTCAATTAAAGGATTATAAATGGCACTTAAACAAACCTGAATGGTTTTCCTATCGGAGATATTGCAGACAGGTCTAAGATAATGTTAGTATGTTCGCCGCGAATGTTATTAATTTATTTTTAATAAACCGGGGTAAAGTATGAAGTAATACTTTATGGATTTACTTGTTAACACTCAATTAGGTTCAACTAATAAGAATACACCTCCAAAGACTCCAATATTTACGCAGTCTTTACGAGTATAAGAATCGTAGAAATAGTAGGTTTAAATGAATGTAAGATTCTAAATCTTTATCAATCTAGCTAAAATTTGTTTATTTATTTAATACATCTGCTAAGATCAATTTTTTTTTAAATCTACACTTAAAGAGGTAAAACAGGCTGGCAATAAAACAATTTTTATAAAAAATTTCACCGACTTTATTCAATTCTATTCAAGTTTCAATTTATTTATTCCATATACAGATAACAAGATATAACAATTATTACAAATGTTTACTTAAATTTCTAGCTAAAAATAAATACAGGGTTACTAAAACAAATCTATACTAATATTATAAAGCTGAAGAGTTTGTTTGTTTGTTTGAACGCGGTAATCTCAAGAACTACTGATCCGAATTTAAAAATTAGGTCACTGTTGGGTAGCCCATTTATCGAGGAAGGCTATAGGCTATATATAACATCACGCTACGACCAATAGGAGAAAAGGGAAAATTGACGCATACGAAGTTGCGCGGTTCAGCTAGTGGAGAACAAATAAACATTTTGAAGTTTTTTATGTAATAGTAGTTGTTTTGTTTGGCACATAATCAGTTCCACTTTACTAAATTGTGCTTTCCTGAGAGAGACACGAATTACTATAAAATATATCGAAATCATTATAGGTGTGCCTTTTATATTTGAAGAGTTCTCTCGATTTCTTCAAAACTTCATCAGAACGGGGCCATTTTTGTAGTAAGGTTATACTACAAAAATGGCCCCGTTCTGATGAAGTTTCAAACACAAAAATGTTTTTTCAAATCGGTCCAGCCGCCTTCGCGTTTTCGGTTAACAAACATACAAAAAAAGAAAGAAATACAAAAAAACATACAAAAGAAAAGAGAAATTATCTTATGGACACCCGGTTGAAAAGTAGTTCCTTTTGCTATATCTATTTTGTATTTGTATCTGCACATAGTTTAGGACAAAGTCGATTTTTCGGTCTGTTTCGAATTTTTATGCGGTTTGCCCTATCATTCAGACAATTTCTTATGATATGCATCATAAGAAATTGTCTGAATATAATTACAAAACGTATAATTTAATACATGCATATTATGTGAAAGTCCGTGCAAAGTTGGAGCGGGCCGCTAGGTAATTAATAGATAATATAAAAAAAAGGTTGTCTGTACAGAGTCGGTTTACGGACGATAATTTTACGCGATAACGTCATAAGAAAACATTGATGACATATCGCCATTCACGTTGCTTAGCAAAGAATCAATAACGTGACTCTTAGCAACCAATCAATAGCGTGACCGTTGCTTAGCAACCAGTCAAACCAATTAAGTCAGTCTGTGGCCATTGCTACGTGAATTTTTTTCGTGCGTGCACCACGTTATCGATTTATAAGACGGTATCACGTCAAAGTAAAATCCTGGAAGATAAACATTTTAAAAATGGTTCTATTCCAAATAAAGGTTTTTAATAGATAAAATAAACAATATAGTAGTCCTGCTGAACATAGGTGGAGACGGGGGGGGGGGGGGGGGGGCACGGTGACACGTGCCCGCCGAGACGGTTGTTTTATATCTTAATAATATCTTAGGACAACTCACACAACGCCATCTGATCCCAAACTAAGCAGAGCTTGTATTATGGAAACCAGACAACTGATAAACATACATATATATTTCTAAATACATACATATTATAGATAAATAACACCCAGACACAGAATAAACCATCGTGCTCATCACACAAAGTTTTATCCTGGGTGGGGATCGAACCCACGACCTCTTGCGTAGCAGTCGGATACACTCCCACCGCGCCACAGAGGCAGTCAAATAATAAATAAGTTTTGTGTGAATTTCTTTGTTTGCCTCCCCCAGGACGAATATTTTTGGGGCACCCCCTCCTCCTTCGTGCCTGCGACTCACACTTGGTCAATATCGAACGAAACTAAACGCACCCCACCCCCATTCGTGCCTGCGACCGACCACCGACCAAGTGTGAGTACTTGTGGGTATATTTTGTTGTAATTCGAGCATTTAGTCTTAAAAAACACCATTGAGTGAAATGGAACTGATGATGAAGACCACAGATGTCCAGCGGAACTATTCAATAATAAATATTGCGGGTTGCGATCTGAGTACCGTGTTCGATACCAGATTCTTCGCCTCCATCAAATCATGTAATGGAACTGATAGTCTAGTTTTAGGTGAACTCCTCAAAAATCAAGGGCCTTGTATCGGAAAACGCAACGTACCTACGTTCCAAAGAAACATACAGTCGTATTAAAAACCTTTTTGAAGTCTGAAAATAAAAGTTATTTTACGTTTTAATATATTTTTAAATTTATAATCGTCATTATAGTAATTTTTATAGGCATTTCTTGCCAATTTATTTCGTCAAATGAGTCGGTGTAACAAACGATAGCTTAGTTACATAGGCAGGCTTGTTTTTAATTTTCTAATTATGTCTTGTTTATGTTGTCTAATTATCCTGTGGAAGTATTTAACATGTATATATGAACAGAGTACGTTGGTCAATGGCGGGCAGAGTTTAGTGTTCAGGAAGCAAGTTAGTATTCAAGACACGCGCCTCATGAAAATGCATCAACATTTAACGTTATACAATAATCTTTTAGATATAAATTACAGATGAGAGTAAGCGCCAAGTATTCACTGCTTGACTTTCAATGCTGAGAGTAAAATTCAACGTCATCGACGACTTTCTAGTGCCTAAAGGATCAATTTGATCTGTAAGTAGTACCTACTAATAATAAATAGTTATTTAATCCTGAAAATAAAGTAAATAAATAAAGTATCTAAAAAAACACACTAACATACTAACTAGGTAGGTATTAAAAAATAGGTTTACGAGATAACGTTGTAATAAAAGAACTAACGTTTATAAAATTATAAATAATACGTGCGTATTTTTATTTTTTTTGGGCAAATTAATAATGTAGAAAAAGAAAGACAGAAAATAAATAAATAAAATTTTAAAAAAAACCCGCCAGCAAAAAGACGGAAACAATATACATTTAATATCATGCAGTCGGAGGCACAATTTTTAAGTTCAACAGTATTCATTGACGAACCCGTCTTTTTGCAGGCCGGTTTTTTTGAAAATTTTTTTTCTTCAAAAATACTATCTATTTTTGTATTTATTGAAGGAGGGGGGGGGGAGGTTTGAAACCCTCCCCTATATACGCCTACGAGGCCTTGAATCAAAATCTGATTCTGATTATGGCTTAGGGTTAGATGAACATACAGGATGATTTTTAATATACTAATAACCGTCGAAGCTCCCGCTCGTGGCGTTACATGACAGTAAATAACTTAGTAATATCAGTTTTGAAAAAAAAAAAAATTAACCCTTAATCACCTACCACTTGTTTTTGGAGTTATGACCTTAACCACCTATTTTATTGGAGTAAAATCATTATTTATTGTGAGGTTTAGGCCCTCAACCTGACATAAAAACATCGATTTTACTCCAGGGTCTTTCAGATGTGTGTGTGTACAGGTGAAGTCGAAATTTTGGCTTCCACTACTATAAAAATAAATAAATTTTAGCAACAATACTTATTAATATTAATTATAACCTGTTCGAAACCTGTTACTGAAATCGAGCCTATCCAAACTTTTTTGGGGGTAAGTAATTTTATTTTGGAAGAAATGCCATACATTATTTTTTTTTTCTCTTCGGAATAGTAATGCACGAATAATATATAGTGATAATTTGAGTATCGGGGAAGGACATAGGACCGTTTTTATTGCGATATCTAACAATCACGCGGGCGGAGCCGCAAACGAAAGCTAGTAATGTATACCTACTTTATGTCAATTATAATTTAGAGATTGAAATTAAAAGGTGAAAAACTATTATTTACCACATCCCAAGTTGCGAATTAAAACCGAAAATCTACTACAGCCATCTTGGCTGTGGAAACATTATAGTACGCACTAGTGTTGCTATATTCACTCGAGATCATTTGTTACATTTCTATTGACATAACTCGAACCAGCTTCACAAAAAGTATGAAACAAAAGTCTCCTCATCTGCTCTAATAACCTATAAAGCCCCAGTTAGTACCAGCGAACGTTAAATGAGACATGCTTATACACACTATTCCTTGTCAGGCGGACAATGAGACATGCTTGTAACAAATCCCAGGCGGGTTTGTTATTTTTTAAATTTATATTTTTACAGAAAATATGGAAACAAGATCCTCTATTTAAATCATTTCATGCAGTTTTTGGTTCGTTTCGGTTCTTTTCTGTGAAGGCGGGTTATTTATTTTTTAAAATTATTTATTTATTTAATACTTTTGAGTGATTGTAGGATGTAACAACTAACTTTAATCACAGCTATTGCTAAGTATTGAAAATTGAAAAACGAACGGTTGCTAACTTTTTTTGTATTACAGTCATAATCATATTATACCATTTTAAAATGCTTACGATGAGTTTTATAATTTGATACACTTAATGTAGTATTCGAAACTTTATTATGACATCTCACAGCCGCCATATTTGTTTTGTCAAGACGAATAAAACCACGTATTAATTGTATAAATCCGCCCCGTGGTTTAAAAGATATGAGGTAATAAAGAATTTAACATACATACATACAAGATACGCGCGAAAAACATAACCCTTACTTGCAGTCAGGTAAAAAACAAGCTATATCGTGAACAAAGCCTTCTTATTTTTCATCTTGCATTTCGTCACAGTGTTGCAAACTGTACCGACAGTAGATTTATTACAGCATTACGAAGGGTCATGGTTACCATAACATCACTACGAGCTACGACTTTAAAACGCAATTACCCGCGAAAGATCACTAACATCTCTTTCGGTTGTTAACAAAAAACCCTTATAAATAAAAACATAAATAGCCATATGGAGCAATAAATTTGTTTATTGTACAATAAAATAATGTAGCGAGTTCGTGCTGGGTGGTCCACGGCACAAAAACCCTGGCAAGATGGCGGTACAACCCGTTGCCATAGAGACGCGACGCGTCCCGCCTGTAACGCTGCACCGTGCTACGAATACCTCGACTTCTAGAAAAAATACAGGTGAACAATAAATAATTATGCCTCAAAAATAGCACAATTACATAATTTATTTGTAAAATTTTGCAATTTAACCTTTTGACTGTAAATATTCAAGCAATAGCTAAGCGTAATTTTTACATTATTGTGATTACAAAACATTCATAACATACAAATATTATTACAAATTTATCTGAACAACAAATAAAATATCTACTGTTTGCATATTCTTAACTGTTTTGATACCGCTTCGTAATAAAACACATTCGATAAAATTCATAATTATGAGTTTTTATTATACCAATATCAAACACATAATATTCAATTATATTGATAATGAACTCAATAAAAACATCATAAATTCTTTGAGTGGCGACTAATTAAACAGTAATTGGTACATTACGTAGACAAGCAACTAATATTTTATACCAATAAATTTAGTAACTGCTAACATTATAAAAGTAAAGATGAAAGCGACAATATACGTTGGTATAATGTTGTTTATTATTTTCTATTCTATTCTACACATAATGAAAGTTATTAAATGATTAAATGGTTCTTATTCATCCATGTCTAATGTAGAATTATTTCCATGTATTATTTGTGTGAGTGTGTGCCTGTTTCGGTGGGCGTTTGAAGCAGTGTGCGCGCGGCGAAGCTGTCTGACAGAGCGCTCGGCGGAACAATCGACCCATTGTTTTGTACCAACCACGCATTAATTAAATAATACTTGTCGTTCCGTATAATGACTTAATTTTGTACTTCGACCGAACAACAACTGAGTTTATTAACTGACTTTGTACTTTGAAAATTTAAACGCGCATGCTCGCTCTTAACGTTTTTACCATTATGTCTTATAACTTTACAAGCAATATTTTGTTACAACAGCAATAAAAACACTGTAACTTGTATGTCAAACCTTCATCTCTCCGAGCATAAATGCATAACTGCATAAAAGTTTATTACTAGTAAAAGTTTCTATTGCCAATAATTATAGGTCTGATGCAGTGTGTTTGTAATTAAGCTTTTCTTATGGTGTGAATTATTGTATACGAAATTGCATCGATAGTACATATTCATTTAATCGTATTAGATTTCTAATTCATTTACAAGAGGAAGCAGAGAATTTAAATAAATGTGACTCATAAAACAAATGCATCTTCGAAAACTGATAGCGCCATTTTATCAGTGATGAATTGATCTTTAAAAATATACCTCATATAGTTATTTGATACCTTTACCAGTGTTCAGTAGGCATACCCGCGCAACTTGTGCGTCAATTTTCCCCGGTTTTGCAACATTTTTCTTTGCTACTCCGCTCCTATTGGTTGTAGCGTGATGTTATATAGCCTATAGCCTCCTCGTTAAATGGGCTACCCAACAGAAAAATATTTTTTCAATTCGGACCAGTTCTTACTGAAATTACCGCGTTCAAACAAACAAACAAACTTTATAATATTAGTATCAACAAGAAACTATTTGATGAATATAATTGATCCTAAACGCTACTAATATAATAAAACCGAGAAAGTGGGGCTACGCACAACGTAGAGTATCACTTGTTATACTTCACCTCGCTTATTGGATGTTATGGATCGTGGTTATGGTATAGATGGAGAACACAAAGCTTATAATCAGTTTCGCAACATCGCTGGATAGAAATCTTTTATATAAACTCTGAAAAATTTGTTCAAAATTAAAGAACGAACCGCCGGCGAAAAAACAAGAAGATTGTGTAAAAAACGAGCCGGAAACGGATTCCTGACTAATCGCAACGAAGCGTTGTTGGTATAATGTCCTAATGTCTCTATAGGATGGCGCAGATTGATGGCTTGTCGATTGGGCACGCCTGCCTCCCGTCGCCGGCCAACTTAACTCGAGAGTCCCGACATCCCGATCAGTTCCCGGTAGCAGGCGGCAAGATTAAACGCAAGCCTTCGATATAATTGCATACTAGATTCTCCCGGCGATACGCAAGGGAATTTCATACAGTAATATTGTTTTTTGGGATAAAAAACAGGCTATGTCAGGCTATCTTTATTTAACAGTTTCGTAAACTATAAGGAATTTGACTGAATTCAAATTAGTCTCTTTTAAGTTCTTCGCTCCTGAAATGCAAGCTTGTGACTCCACAAGTTCTAATTTATTGTCCTAGTTAAGTAGTCTATTATCTAATTTGTTTTCTGTTAATCAAATTGACCAATAGTATTCGCGGTTCGTTCTTTAATAACCAATCCACGAACGCTATTGGTAAACTCCATCTGTCGGACAATATCAAGCCAGAACGGACTCTGTTGCACAATCCCAAGCTAGTTTGTAAGCTTCGTGAAAGAAGGACGAACCAACTAACAGACAAATGCAATTTCATATTCATACGGATCATAATATTAGTTCTACTTTGATGATAAAATAAGCTTTGCCTTTCGAAGTTCAGACGAGGCAATTATGTGATGACAGGGTCCATTACTGACGACGATGTCTACCTGCACTGATGAGTTATAGTATCTCTTTATAACTATATTATTATCAAACTGATGATATGAGCATTGTAATCAAGAAAATGGATTATTACCACATCCTTATACAATTCTTTTTTTCGTTTCCGTTTTCAACTGAAAATCTAATTTCGGCCGGACACGTATGTATTAAATAGGTACTCAGTATTTTTTTTTAAAACCACGACTGGAGTAAAGAAGAATCAAATAAAATTTTGCAACCCCAAAAGGAGGTAACCGCAACTCATTGAGTTGTCTTTGAGTAAAAAGCCTGTCACATACGGACGGACAGACAGAGAGACGACATAAGGGTTCCGTTTTTGTCATTTTGGCTACGGAACCCTAGAAATGGTTGCCTTAAAGTCGGTTTAGGGACGATTAGGTATTTTACGTCATAACATCATAAGAAAACATTGATGACTTGTAATTAATTGGTTGCTAAGCAGCCACGTTATTGACTGGTTGCTAAGCAACTCGAATGGCGATTCCGCCTGCTGATAGGCTGAAGTATTGTAGCAGTCGCGTCGGGTCCACTAAGCCTGTCACAGGTATGGTTGTTTAATACAATGTCATCAATGTTTTCTTAAGATTATGACGTTATCAGACTTTACCATTTTTAGTGTAATCTTTGGCTATAAAAGAAATGCAGTATACAGAAAGTATACTACAATCGAAATCAGCCCAGCCGTTATCGAGAAAATGGTAACAGACACACACAAACACCTCGTAAAAACCGCTTAGGTTTTGAGACGCTATAAACTCTCGTGATGTCACTGTCACAGAGGGGCCAATAGTAGATAGAATAGATACGGGACTAGATTTAGAAATAAAAGCTAATTCCGTCTATTATGTTGAACATATTTTGATGACATTGGAAGCCTAATGGTTAAGGCATCGCACCCACAATCGTGAGGTCGCGGCTTCAAATCCCACCCATTATACTACCGACGTGAACCCACTACTAACAAAAGCTATTGAGCTTAGCTAGAGCGGGTTAACAGAATTGCTAGTAATGAGACCCAATCCCAAATTTCTAATTGTCTTATTTAAAAAAAAGTACCTATACTTACAAAATAATGGAAGAAATGTATCAAACAATTTAACATTTTAGGTATCGTCACTACGTAGGTAACGCGTCTACGCTTAGGCACCTGTCCCACCAACGACGATGAGCGAGAAGTAAATAGCGATTTATCGCTCAAGAAACGTACAACAGATGTATTTTGTAGATCCCGTCCGTGTAAACAAAAGAGATGCAGTATAGAGCGAGTACTCGCCGGCAATGTAAACGGTCAGCGATTAACTATTAATATCTGTATCTCGTTTGTTTACACAGGATCTACATAAGTATATACGTGTCTTGAGCGATAAAATCGCTACTCGCTACTCTTTTTCTCGCCGTTGGTCGGACAGGTGCCTTATCCTAATTCTATCAATTCATAATACAAAATAATATTTATAAAATACGCGCTGTAACTTCGTATGCGTAAATTTTCCCCGTTTTTGAAACATTTCTCATTGCTGCACCGCTCCTATTAGTCGTAGCGCGATGTTATATAGCCTATAGCCTTCCTCGATAAATGGGCTATCCAATAAAAAAATAACTTTTCAAATCGGACCAGTAGTTCCTGAGATTAGCGCGTTTAAACAAACAAACAAACAAATAAACAAACAAACAAACTCTTCCGCTTTATAATATTAGTATAGATAAAGAAAGACCCACGAATAGATGGATAAACTGTGTGAAAGATAAGAAGACATGGCGAGAAAAGGAAAGAGTACCTACCTACAGACATAATTATTGCACCGATCACAAATAATTAATTGGAATAATGGGGCAAGAAGATGATGATTCTGAAATAATATTTATTTAAGCGGCGGTAGCCTAATAGCTAAGGCATCGGTCTCGCAATCGTGAGGTCACGAGTTCGAATCCTACCCATTATACTACCGACGTGAACCCACCTCAAACACAAGCAATTAAGCTTAGCTGGAGGGGTTAACAGGATAGCTAGTAATGTGGGACCAGAATCCCACATTACTAGTTCTTTCTTCTATCTTTAAAAAAATCGAGCTAATCTCCGAAGGTATGGAATCGATTTGCAATGGAGATAGCTTGAAGCTTGAAGAAGGCTATAGGCTACTTTTTACCACGATCCGGCAAAAGGCATTTATATATTAATAGCTGTGCCCCGCGGTGTTACCCGCGGTTTATTAGCCTATGTGTTAATCCAGGGTGTCAGCTAACTCCATACCAAATTTTATTAAAATCGCTCCAGCCGTTTAGACGTGAAGAAGTAACAAACATACACACTCACATACTCACAAACTTTCGCCTTTATAATATTAGTGTGATGTGATAGTCATTTAACACGAAAGGAGTTTATGTAAGTAGCAGACAAAGTTGCAGGCAAAAGTAAAAGCAAATGAACAGTGATTTAATGTATCCGTGATTCACAGCCTCACAGGACGACGGTGGTCTCTTCTACGTAAAAACAAATTAAGATTTCAGGAGTTAATGAGCGAGTTCTAGGAAGGTGTGAACTCGAGATCTACCCTGTTAACGATCTCAATAAATATCAGGCGTTTGTCAGCGAGCGTGCCGCCGCAACCCACTCTCCTCAACACCACTTGAAGTTCTTTTGGTAAAATTCCTGCAATTTGTCAAACCGTAATTTGGCGTTGAAACAAGAGTGTTTAATTGGCATCCTTTGGTGGATAAAGTAATAGTCAAAATTACCTGTGGAATTACAAAGTATACTAACAGATAATAATAATATAATAATAATATTTTGGGACAACTCACACAACGCTATCTGATCCCAAATTAAGCAGAGCTTGTACTATGGAAACCAGACAACTGATACTGATAAACAAACTCATCTACGACTGCCTCTGTGGCGCGGTGGGAGTGTATCCGACTGCTACGCACGAGGTCGTGGGTTCGATCCCCACCCAGGATAAAACTTTGTGTGATGATCA
Organism: Herminia tarsipennalis; assembly: GCA_945859575.2. Lineage (NCBI taxonomy): Eukaryota > Metazoa > Arthropoda > Insecta > Lepidoptera > Erebidae > Herminia > Herminia tarsipennalis. The sequence continues at coordinate 10,353,329 of OX243836.2, read as the reverse complement.
CGATGGTTTATTCTGTGTCTGGGTGTTATTTATCTATAATATGTATGTATTTAGAAATATATAAGTATGTTTATCAGTTGTCTGGTTTCCATAGTACAAGCTCTGCTTAGTTTGGGATCAGTTAGCGTTGTGTGAGTTGTCCCAAAATATTATTATTATTATTATATTATTATTACTAGCTGTCCCGCGCAACTTTGTATACGTAATTTTTCCCCGTTTTTGCAACATTTCTCGTCGCTACTCCGCTCTTATTAGTCGTAGCGCGATGTTATATAGCCTATAGCCTTCCTCGATAAATGGGCTACCCAACAAAAAAAGATTTTTTTCAAATCGGACCAGTAGTTCCTGAGATTAGCGCGTTTAAACAAACAAACAAACAAACTCTTCCGCTTTATAATATTAGTATAGATGTATTAAGGAAGCGGTGACATCCTAGTGGATACGGCTTCGGACTCGCAAATGCGAGATCGTGTGTTCGAATGCCACCCATAAGGTAACTCCTACAACACTTATTAGTGAGATTCGAACAAAAGAACCCCCTACTAACACAAGCAACTTAGCTTAGCTGGAGGGGTTAATAAGAAATGCTAGTAATGTACGACCCACATTGCTTTATCTATACTAATATTATAAAGCGGAAGAGTTTGTTTGTTTGATTGTTTGTTTGTTTGTTTGTTTAAACGCGCTAATCTCAGGATCTACTGGTCCGATTTGAAAAATTATTTTTTTGTTGGATAGCCCATTTATCGAGGAAGGCTATAGGCTATATAACATCGCGCTACGACTAATAGGAGCGGAGAAGCGACGAGAAATGTTTAAAAAACGGGGAGAAATTACGCATACGAAGTTGCGCGGGACAGCTAGTTAGTTATATTTTTTTTAAAGTTGCATGTACAACAATCATGTTTGGTATGCCACAGTCACTTTGCTTACATTAAAAAATACCGTGCGAACATATTACAAGCTAATGGGATAAAAATAATGGGACATTATCGTCTCATTGACCGAAAATATCGAAGTGAAATATAGAACTTTGTTAAACATTTCTTTAAAATTGAACATACGATAAAATACTTTTGTGGTAAATGATGCGGTAAATAAATATAAAAGTCAAATAATGTTCGCACAACCTTGTGTGGTTCCGAGATTGCCGACGCCAATATAAATAATAGGTAATTTCATCTAATTCTCCTAAGATAATTTACTTTGATTTATAACAGCTATTTCATTTAAATTTCTATTTTTTAAATGGAAAGTGTCCTCAGTTCGAGCATATATTTTAGTTATGAACCTAACTGTAACTTCCAACCCTTCTTATAACTTACGAGTTGTGTTTACCTCCAGATACAAACCCATCTATACTAATATTATAAAGCGGAAGAGTTTGTTTGTTTGTTTAAACGCGCTAATCTCAGGAACTACTGTTCCGATTTGAAAAATTCTTTTTTTTGGATAGCCCATTTATCGAGGAAGGCTATAGGCCATATAACATTGCGCTACAACTAATAGGAGCGGAGCAGCAATGAGAAATGTTGCAAAAACGGGGAAAATTTACACAGACGAAATTGCGCGGGACAGCTAGTTTAAAATAAAATCTGTTATAACGTGTATTGTAGAGATCATATTCAACAGCTGTATGTAAGTATTAAGTCATTAGTCTTATAATGACCATAGATCGGAACTATGCCTCAAGAAGAATGACGGAACTCTTTAAAAACAAATGCTGCCCATGAATCACGTTTAGATTAAAATATCAAAATATAAAGCTAGCTAAGTTCCTTTAAAAAGCATTAGATAACACAACAACATTATACATCCAACACCTAACAAAAAAAACATGAAAAAAGAACATATTGAAATAGAAACATCATAAAACAGTATTACAAATTACACAGTAATTTAGGCGAAACGTTTGGCACAAACGATATTTCTCGGTGAATTATATAAACATTAGTGTTTATGGGCCGCATCTAAAGGCGAGTGCGAAAGTGCGAAGCTACAGAAGTGATGGATATCAGAGTTAGAAGAGCGATGTGCGCAGACTCCGTGCTCGCGAAATTCGGCAGCGGCGCACGCGCTGGTACTCGCCGCGGCAGGTGCCACACAACCGCGGTCGCATTCTTTTGCTAATTTTTCATATTTTTGCGAGTAAATGACTCGCGTGAAATGGAAATAATTATAAATGTGGCGATGTCTTTTACTAATTTCACAAAAGGCACAAATGAAGAGGTATTTATAGGTAAAATGTTACAATGTAATAGTAAGTTAGTAAATACCATTCATAAGTATATGCAAAAATATGCATGTAAGTATATGTATATTTTCTGATGTATTACTAATTATCAGCAAACAGTCATGTTTATATTATGTGGGTACGGCAAATAATTAAATTGGTTTCGACGGAAGACTAAATACAAATTCTAAACATGAACCTGAGCTGAAATATTAAAACAACAAATTGACAGAAGAAACATAATGAAAAAAGTTCAATTTCCTATCGATCTGCTGAGTGACGTTACAGAAGCTGCAACCAATCAAATTTCAATTATGTCGGTTGTATCGTTGACGGTCACATGTCAATCAAAGGTCTATATCGATGGTGTCGGTAGCAAGTGTAGTATGCGGGAGATTCAGAGGATTGTGGATGGCGAACGGGCCGCGAGTACGGAGCCTCTGCCACGTGGGTGGGCGCCGCGTGTGGCCGCGCGCTGGGTGGCCCACTACCGCTCGCACGCATCCACACATACACACGTCGCACCAACACACGCTCCCGACGCGCAAATAAACACAATAATCAACTAGCGATACTTTACTCCGTCACCGGATAGAGCAATCGCTCGGGGAGATTATTGCAGGAATCGCGACGACTGACACGCGCCTGCGCAACCACAGCCCTCACCTCCACCGCGTGGGTGGACGCAAACTACCCACTTTACGACACTCCAACCTAACCAACGATGCTAATTTTCTAATCCGCTTACAATCTACAGATAAATTTACTATTCAAATACATTGAAGTGTCTAAAATTGTATTAAAGGATCATAAAGTCTCTCGATATCATGGAACCAGTCTCGTATCGTTTTTCAAATCGACGGTTTGTTTCATTTTGTTGTATAAACTGACAATGAAAACCAGTAGTATCGATATCTATAGGATTATCTTTGTATAAATGGAACCAAATAGAACATATCACGTTTAATCAAATAAGATAAACTGATGTGACAAAAGGAACCGGTATTCGCTTGAAATCCTTTACTCACAAGTATTGCACCTAAATAAAAAAATATAGAATTGATAGTGCCATGACTGCCTCTGTGGCGCGGTGGGAGTTTGTCCGACTGCTACGCAAGAAGTCATGGGTTCGATTCCCACACGGGACACCACTTTGTGTGATCCACAAATTGTTGTCCCGAGTCTGGGTGTACTTTATGTCCGTGACTTTAACTTTGTAAAGTCCCCCGCGACACAGGGCTTGTACCCTAGTGCGGGAGTCGTCTTTTATAAAATAAAAAAATATATATATATCCATTATAGTTATCTACAAATGACAACATAAATTAAACACCGTATCATTTCTCCTTATTTTTTCGCAATCCATAAAGTTATAATAGGCGCAAATAGTTGGAAGCATCGACGGCGGTCGCCTTGATTTATAACTTAATATTCAATCGTAAACCTAATCGAAGCCTATTGCGGGCAGCGAAACGAGACAAGCTGCTTAAATGAACATAACTTCTACTAGAACTCGTTTGTCCAACGATCCAGCCCATAAATGGATGCAATTTAAAACATAGGTAGGTACTGTTATATCTGTCAATAAATTCAATAACTAGGATTGAAGGTAAGACCATAAGTACCTACATATATATATACCTACGTAATTAAATAAAAAACTGCTTTTTTGTACGAGAAATGGTTAATAAGTTGCTATAAAGTTATATCGACCGAAGCCGCTGCCGTTATTACGAGTAATAATTATCTACTTAATAGACACACTTCCCAGGTATCAGATTTCCTATGTATAACGTTTCATTATAATTTGTGATGCTTGCTCTGCTTATGGGAGTTCTGGTCATCATTTTGACATTGCAATTTAAACTTCTTTACGGGCAAAAAATGTTAAACTCGCGTCAAGATCACGTGACCCTGTTCGAAAATTCGTAAGACGAATGGAGAATCAGATAGGAAATCGGGCGGTCCAGAAACCAGAAGATGCGATGACTTTCGAGTCCGAGTAACAATTCTTTTTTTCCCTTTTTTATTTTGGTTTTTTGATTTGTGATTTATTATTTCATATTTTTTTTATTATTATGTCAGTAAGATCGAAAAATATTATTCAAATTTCATCGCTATGTAATTTTTCTGAGAGATAATTTTGAGGTAACGTTTAATTGTCATATTTCTGTACGATAGCGCAATGGATGAATATTGTATTTAACCACATAAAGAATTCAAAATTTCTCGCATCGTCTTCTCGATATAAGCCCGCATTACGGTTTAACTTTACTAAAATTCTGCCTTTTCGTACCAAAATTAACTTACATACTTCGCTGCTGTCCCATATGGAAATTTCAAAATTTGCTGACACCATTAGATGACCTCATGAGGTCAACTTTAGACTCAATTTTGAACATACAGCTCAGCGATAAGTCCTGGACCCAAGCATCCCTCCCCATTCACCATGGTGGTTTAGGGATCCGCAAAATTTCTAGTGTCTCCTTACCAGCCTTTTTGTCTTCTGTCCACAGCTCAGCTAGTCTTATTGGTAAAATCCTTCACTCAAACCATAAGACTGCGGGTTTGGAGGAAGCTAAAAAAGCTTGGTCATCAGCATGCCCAGGTGAGGATATCCCTGCCCGTCCAAACTTTCAAAGAAGCTGGGATGATGGTTTGTGCAAATTTTCATACAACACTCTGTTTGACGAAAGCTCTGGTCTTGAGCGCGCTAGACTGTTGGCATCCAGCTCCAGAGAATCCGGTGAATGGCTTCGTGCTTACCCGTCGTCAAACACTGGCACATTTCTGGAGCCTGATACCCTCCGCTTGCTATCAGCCTGCGCTTAGGGATGCGCATATGCACTCCGCACCGTTGCCCCTGTGGCAGTGAAGTCGACCAATTAGGATACCACGGGCTATCTTGCCAAAAGAGTGCAGGTCGCTTTTCTAGACACGCCGCCCTGAATGACATAATCCGTCGGGCTCTTGCCTCGATAAACGTACCAGCTTCGTGTAATGCTAAGTTCGCAAACAATAGACAAAACCGGAGAAAATAACATGGCAATATAAACTCGCAGGTAATTCTATGAAGAGCTATGGTACCTAACCTTACTCATTTCCAGAATATCATATTATAGAACTAACACCGTTCGATTGAACTAACATCATTAGGCATAGCGCATGATACAAACCCCCTCTAAGCTGAGCCTACGTACTTTACGGAGTTGAAGTCTGATCTATCACGACTCCGATTATGTAAATACTAGCTGGACCGCGCAACTTCATCCGCGTCAATTTTCCCCGTTTTTGCTACATTTTTCATTGGTGCTCCGCTTCTATTCTACATAGCGTAATGTTACCGCCTATAGTCTTCCTTAATAAATGGGCTATCCAACAGTAAAATAATTTTTCAATTTGACATAGTAGTCCCTGAGATTATCGTGTTCAAAAAAACAAACAAACTTCAAGTATAGATGACTAGCCTCTCTAGCTAGCTTCAGGCGTTCAGAAGTTATGGCGGAATAAAGAAACTTAACTTACATACATATCAGAAAACAACGTGTAAGTAGTAAAGACTGAATCCACCCTTGACATCATACTCTTTCAGTGTAGTAATTTGTAAAGGTTTTAAGTAAAAGTCAGTAATGCCACAGTTGTGCTCGAATCAAGGCACTTCTTTACCCTTATGTTTGATTTATCGTTCGCATTTTACACAACTGCATTACGCACGAACTCATTATTTAATGAACATGGCCACATTTAGACAGCAAACTCTTATCTTGCAATGATAATGTGTTTCAATTCTTATCGTAATTATAAAATAGAAAAAAGTTATGCTTAAAACCCGAAATTCGAACGCGTTGATGTCCTTTGAATTAAAAAACAGACCTACTAAATATTGGTATTTTGGTTGTAATTTTCAATATACTTATACCAAGTTTTATCAGCTTAGCAGTTCATTAATGGGATGGATTCAGTCTACCCGTGACCACGGTCGTTGCAATACGGTCGAAACGTCGGGCAATAATCAAAGGTATTTAGCCTTAAAATAAAATCTTTACGCGATTAACACCCGTAGCTTATAAAATTCTATAATTATTTATGGAAATTTGTAAAAGTACGTGCGTGTAATATTTGAAATATCAATATTGTAAACATTATTAATTTACCGTTAGTTATTCCACAAAAAAACTTCTAATTAGGGATTATTATAGTAATTTGTTTGATAAGATGGTAGTTGAACAGATAGATGACCTCGGTTAGGTTAGGTTCATCTTCATCATCTCCTTAAATGGGTGACCATATTTTTTCAAAATGTTTTTCCACTTTTTGTCAAGAATATCTTAAGTCGGAAGTTGTGGTCGTAGAAGTTCGTCACAATCGATCGAGAAAATTAAGCAAGTAGGCATTAAGTCGTACGTCATTGAACCGAAACCCCTAATTTTTATGCGGCCATTGTTCGAGTCGGCGTGTTTTATGAGCCAAGTGACCGGTAGCCGAAGGAGCCGTAGGTGCCTCCCAGGACGGCTGCAGAACAAAGGAAATACCGCTACATGTGAATTTCGTACAAATCGCACACCAAGTGTTGGGCGAAACACTGTTTGAGCTTCGTGCCTTTGTTCATATTAGTTCTTTCGACAAGCTTCATTAAAGGTAATATGCGAGGTACACGAACAAATGTGGACTGTGTATGGTTAACGATAAAAGTACTGTATACGTTTCAAGTTAGGATTATAATCTTAAACTCGTCAACGTGTGTTAGGAATAATTTGTACTGGTCTGATTTTAAATCAATGTTTTATGAGACTTTTATTGCTAACTGTACTTTTTGTCAATCTATTACAAAGATATAACGTTATGTATTGTAATCTATGTATTACTAGTCCATGCTAGGTATGCAACCTGCATTATAGGATAAAATCAATTGAAATCATTTCTTAAAATTTATGCAAAATCCATACTAATATTATAAATGTGAAAGTAACTCTGTTACGCTTACACGCTCAAACAGCTGAACCGATTTAGATGAAATTTGGTATGGAGGTAGTTTGAGTCCCAGGGAAGGACATAGGATAGTTTTTATCGCAATAACCGACAACCACGCGGGCGACGCCGCGAGCGAAAGCTAGTTTAAAATAAATCGCAGGACAAAAAATGAGTATAATTGGACAGAACAATTCCACTACATAAATAATATATTTCAACCAAATAGAAGTGTGTTAATTAATAAGAAAACAGTCCGTCCATTAAGTCTGTAAATTTACGATCATATAGAGTTAATAAATAATGAACAATATTATAGAACGGTCACAGATACACATCTAGACTATGTCGAGAACTCGTATCGATAAACCTACATTCCAATAAATACATAAACTAAGAAAATAAAGGTATTCACACACAACATCTTACTGTTTTACCAGACCCTCTAATTGATTACAATCTATTGACTGCCTCGGTGGCGCAGTTTTACGACTGCTGCGCCAGAGTGTGCGGGTTCGATTCGAGACACCACTTTGTATTTCCTATCCTAAAATTGTTGTTCCGAGTTTGGGTGTGCTTTGAGTCCATGATCTGTATGTTTCCGACCTAATTTTTGATCAGAATATTTAGTTTGCTATAAATGCACATAAACTTTCGCGATTTGTACACTTAATGATTTTTTTATATTACGGGTCTTAATCGCGTGAATAAGAAGACTGACCTGACTGACAGTCTACCCGTGACCACGGTAGTTGCAATACGGTTGAAACGTCGTGCAATAAAGAAGGTATTTTACCTTAAATTATTCACGCGATTGAGACCCGTAATATAAATATTTTCATAATAGAATATTTAGAATTATTAAATAATAGAATTATTATTATAAAGAATGAATCGATGGAATTTGACTGATCAATTCATTATTTAAAAGAAACGTGATTAACTTTAATCCGAAAAATATTTAAGTGGGTAATATACACCATGAAGTTGTAGTCGTTTTAGAGCCAAAAAATTTGAACTCGATATCAATAATTATTAAAAAATATTAATTTAAGAAATTAATAATAATAATATCTTGGGACAACTCACACAACGTTATCTGATCTGATCCCCAACTAAGCAGAGCTTGTGCTATGGAAACCAGACAACTGATAAACATAAGTATTATAGATAATTAACACCCAAACAAAAAAGTTTTATCCTTATTAACAATAAAACACAAACATATCGTAAAATATCTATATTTATTCAGCGTCAACACACTTTCCATAAAAACGGACATTGAAATCTTTTCCAAACAATTAATTAGCGATTAGACTATTAAAATGCCGTAGACGAACCGTGCCGCTCTAATGACAGACCACCTACGTACTATTACAAAACTAATAATACAAAGTTAAAAAACAGGCACACATAAAAACAATTATCTTTGACCGCATTGCCATAAAAGAGAGTAACATGACCAATCTGAGAGCAATTAAGGACTCTAATAGCAGGAAAGGATAGTAGGTACGTGAGCAACTGCGCCCGCGTCGACTCAACATTAATGTTTATTGTGTGTTCCTAGAGATCATTAATATTTACATAAGCTTTCCATTTAGGTTGTAGGCTCGATGGAGACGTTAGGTTGCCTTATCCGGAGCTAGACCGCCTAGCGATAGCATTCAAAGTATGTCATAGGCACAATATATTGAGAGTTTAGAAGGTAGCCTTTCATACCTCGCCCAAGCAACGCACAAATAGACATCGTTCATGGATAGGGAATCACAGACCTCTTCAGACCATTTGGAGAGGCATTGGCATGACGAGCAGAACATGTGCTTGATGGTAAGCGTCACGCTAGCCCATAATAGTATCAGTACCACTCAAATCTTTGTTTGGCAAAGATCTGAATGTCACCATACCGCGCTCCTCATTTGATCGTAACAGCACAATAGTTCGTAAATCTCATTTGCCCAGTAATTATGCTACAGTACCCTTTAACTGAAACACAGTGATGTGTTAACATTACTATCCCACCAAAAACTCATAGGTCACCAAAAGTTTATATGCTACCACTCTAAAAAAGTTATCAGATCTCATGGAAAGCCAAACTCCTAACTCACCGCCCTAACCTAGTACTCTTTAATTCTCATCATGACGTATAGCGTTCTGCGTGAATCCTAGTCTTAAGTTCTCTACGAACCCTACACCGTAGTCAAAATCGTGGCTTGGCTGTTCCATTTCTCAAGGCCCATAATTAACACTACTTACTACTTAGTCAATATTTTCTATTTATAAGCCTATATGAGTGCCCATGTCACTCTTACGAAACAGCCAAGCCACAGATTGACTGTATTGTCGACCAAAGACGGCCTCTGTCATCCTCTCTATATTGTGTATTATACCCTATCTTAGACTGAAGTCTGCCTTGTTTGAAGGCGATCTGAGATTCTGTGTCTGTGAGCGATGTTTATGTACGCGTGCGTTGTAGAGCGTGGTGCATTGTATGAAGGCTACCTTCTGCACCATTAGTATTTTATGTCAGAGGCGTCCAAGAGGAGAATTATTATATTAGGAGGATCCTACAGATACCTTCTTATACATTCATACTTCATTGAATATTGGTAACCGCGAAGCAACGATGATTGAGCAGGTGAATTAGTCTGGGAGAGTAAGTTAATACTAGGTTATGTTTATAGATGGATGGGATTCGTTCGTGTTTTAAATAGAAAATTAAGTTGCCGAATTAAGCGCCTCATCTAAGCCCTCAGATGGTCTTGCTAGAGACACTACAATTTGACTGCCTCTGTGGCGCGCTGGGAGTGTGTTCGACTGCTACGCAAGAGGTCGTGGGTTCGATCCACACCCAGGATAAAACTTTGTGTGATGAGCACGATGGTTAATTCTAGGTGTTATTTATCTATTATGTGTATATATTTAGAAATACATAAATATGTTTATTAGTTGTCTGGTTTCCATAGTACAAGCTGTGCTTAGTTTGGGACCAGATAGCGTTGTGTAAGTTGTCCCAAGATATTATTATTATTATTATAATTACTTATAATATAATTGATTACTCTCGAAGATCCTATCAAATCATTTAAAATACTCGTAACTATGGATACAGAGTTATAAAACCAGTAACACATGTCACAATAGTAAGTATCTACGTATTGGGTAAACCACTTCCGTGATGGACCATTAAATCCAGCTGTAGATGACAAAATACTAATGCTGTTTAAAAAAGCATCGTTTTCTAACTAAACTATAAACTGATAACGATTGTTCTATTTATGAATCGAATGCGATCACCAAGTGTCAAGTTTTAATGCTATAATTGTGACTAAAAAGACTGTAATATGTCGTAGTTTGAAACCAGATTGAGAACATCATTAAGTTTAAGCAACCAAGTGATCATAATATTTTCTCCAATGAAAATCTGAACCAATTTTCCAATTACCTTGTGCCAGTGACATAATGCTGGTATCTTGAACAAATATTATTTTATGCTTCTCAACTTTAAACGTAGCGCAAGTTAAATGCTGTAATTTTCAAGTTAAACGCATAGCTGTGAAATTTACAACAACTCAATTTGACGCATTTTTCAAACCCTTTTACTGTAAATGTTGATAAACTTTCGCCATTTGTACACATTATGAAAATATATATATATATTACGGGTCTTAATCGCGTGAATAATTTAAGGTAAAATACCTAGTTTATTGTCCGACGTTTCGACCGTATTGCAACGGCCGTGGTCACGGGTAGACATTTTACTGTAGTTTATTAAAGATGCTAACAACAATAAGTATTGGTAAAATAATTCCGTGTACTTAGTAACTTCGTAACTTCTTTATTTCACTTTATAAGTAGGTATCTCATTCTCTGTATAGATACAAATATCCTGTATCTTGCCAAGCAATCAAGATAATGCTCTTGAGTTTCCTTTGTAAGTAAACATATTACCTAATCAGTGAAAAAAAATCATGATGATCACAAATTGATGATGTACATACAGTAATTTACACAGGTATATGGATGTAATGCCTAAGTGCCAACTGGAAGGTTCAAGTGTTCACTTTGTACATAATATAAACCCACGCTATTTGCTATAATTTATAGACCAATTTCATTTGATTTGATATTTGCTCCAGCCTACATAGTTCGATAAGAAAATGGATTTATCTTTCAATTGATGACATTTCAATGATCGCAAATTGGTGCTAGGCGTAGCTGACAATAGAGAGCGTTGGGTTGGATGGTTGCGTCAGCGCAGGTCGGTGCGTTGTGGGTGGCCTCTGTCACTCATCGCGCCTTAATCAATTTGTACGCCCTTCGCTGCGAGCGCGCACTGACATCGCGACGCACACCATACATGCGCTTTTCGTCACGCATCCTGTACCAGCATTCATCTATTAATACACTTCTAAGACCGGCCCTGAGACTATAGAAATAAAAAGGAAAAAATATCTTCCTAATGTATTTTAAAACGCTTCTGAAGCTCATCGTAAAACTGAGTCCGGAGGCACAATACACAGCACTTGTTTTTGCTTCGCGTGAAATTAAATTAGTAGCTTATGTTTTTCCTTTATGTTAAGCTATTTCTTTAATATGTTTTATGCAAATCTACTAATTGACTTAGCCTTGAATACGTAACATACACCAATCAAAATAAATTACTTTCGCTTTAGATAAGTATCATTTTTTGCTCGAGCGGGGATCAACGTCCTCAGAAGCGCACCAAAGGATTTTTATCCTCGCGGACATCCGTCTATAATATGTGTTTACCTACTTTGAATGTATCTGTAAACTCTTCCGGCATTAAACATACAGAGACTTACAAAAAGACGCAAAGGATGATAAAATGACAACACAAAGAAGGTAAGTTTATCTACAAATTAAAATGTCACCATATTTTATATACCATTTATTACTAGCTAAAGCACAGCACAGTAATAAACCAGGAACAATGTCTAGACAATATTTATAAAAGACCACCCAAGTGGAATAGTTTGCGGCTAACTTATGGCCAAGTTTTGCAAACAATGCCGTTCCTAGTGTAGAATGGCTCAATTAGCAGAACGTACGAGATAAGGCCGGCTGCACAATGGGCAGTAAATTATCGTAGATACAGCCATCTTTTTCAAACTATGATCCTGAGTTGAAAAAAGATGGTAAAAAATCTTTTGTCGAAACTATCTCACGATAAACCAAACAGTGACATTACAAAATTGAAAGTAAAAGTAAACAGTGTATAATCAATCATTAATGGGTAATTGTGACGGTGCAGGCGTAGGTCAGCTCTCAGAAAAACTGAAAGTTAATTAAAGGCGAGGATGTCGTCCGTTCTCAGATGATTTTTTAATATTTAGTCAAGGTGGCATTCGGCGGCTGAACAAACTTTGGTTCGAGCGCAACATCGATAATTCACTCCTCAATCTACGCAACGATTCCCTGTATGTTTCCATTGTCATAGGCAATATTTTTTCATTATCGTCAATAGTATCTAAAATGTTTTCCGTTTTGTTCATCTTTAGTTGTGGGACTGCACAGAGAAAGTGACCATATGTGATGTACTCAACCTATTGCAACCGACTTAATGTGTTATAATTATAACTATACTGTTTTATCGAACAAACCTATGGGTTTGTTCGATAAAACAGTATAGTTATAATTATATTATAGGTATGCCTCGGGATAGTTACATGTTTCATATGACACAACAATTAAGTTATTATGGCACGCTAAAACCAGTAAAGCTGTAAAGAATAAAGTGAATATATTATAAATGTTGATAAACTTTCGCGATTTGTACACATACCGTAGAATTTATTATGTAGGTACTAGCTGACTCGCGCAACTTCGTCTGTGTAAATTTTCCCCGTTTTTGCAACATTTCTCATTGCTGCTCCGCTCCTATTGGTTGTAGCGTGATGTTATATAGCCTATAGCCTTCCTCCCTCGATAAATGGAAGAATAATAAATGAAGAATTTTTCAATTCGACCCAGTAGTTCCTGATATTTCCGCGTTCAAACAAACAAACTTTTCAGCTTTATAATGTTAGTATAGATGTACCCAATAGTTGTAATTGGTGGTCGATAGAATTGACATGAATTAAGTACCTACTGCAAATTACCATTCAGGTAAACGGGCAAAAAGTTAAATAAAAATAAAACAATGTTTTCAAAGATAGGTATTTTTCAGTAGGTATGCAGATCTATTTATATAAAATTCAGTATGAAACTCCGTCAGTTTAAAAGTTAGACCTCTGAAATATTGTATTTGGCTTTTTGGTTTAAAATAAAGAAATACGTATTTCAACGTTTTCGGAAAATCAACCCTAAAAGGAGTAAAATAGGGGTTGCAAGTTTATATGAAACTCCATCAGCTTTAAAGTTAAATCTGCGAAATTTCATATTTGACTTTTTGGTTTAAAATGTAGAAACACGTGTTTCAGCGTTTTAAAGAATCGTCCCCTAACAGAGTAAACAGGGGTTGAAAGTTGAAAGTCCATCAGTTTTGAAAAATTGTATTTGGCTTTGTGGCTGTAATTAAATATACACGTGTTTTAGCATTTTGATTGAATACGAGAATCAAACCTTAACAGGGTAAAATCATACACGCGAACGATGCCGTGGGTGACTGCTATTACCATTTACGTTTTCACGCTTAAACCGCTCAGATTCTCTAGATTTAAATGATATTTAGTATGGAGATAGTTTGAGTCCCGGAGAAGGCCATACGATAGTTTTTATCGTGATAACCAACATCACGCGGGCAGATCCGCGAACGAAAGCTAGTATATAATAAAACGAGGTTAACATGACGTATGACGTATTATTGATTGATTAACAAAAATGAACAGATGCTTGAAATCATATCCCCATGGCTTTTATAACGGCTGGCTGGTTGGCTTGGCAGTGTCCGTTACGTAATAATAAAATTCACGTGGTATTCTCTTATACTAATGGAAACGAAACTTACGATGTCTCCCGGTGGACCTCACGACGATAGGCGTGCATCCGCCGCTGCAGCCGGGGTGTCCGATCTCTACACAATTATTTACATTAATCCGTCGCGGTACGGTTACGGGGCGACCAAGACCGGACGCACTATACTCTCCTGATACTAAAACCACAAAACACCAAGAAACCAGAAGAAAATTTTCTTCTTCTGTCGTCAATGTGTACGTTGAACCGTGGCCGAGCTCAAGCAGCGTAGGTAGGACACAGACGCTATATATCAACCCATATGATGTCCCACTACTGGGCACGGGCCTCCCCAGTAGGGTCTTTTTGAAAAGTGGTCTTTTTGAGAAATGGTCATTATGTGCCGGAGGGGATCCTACTTATTATAGATCCTGGGGGTATTTTCCATAATCGCCACGCTTGACGGGCGGGTTAGCGATCGCAGTAGGCTTTAAAGTACGCAGAGAACGCTGCTGCTCGTCCTCCGGTGTGAAATCCCTTAGTCGCCTTGACGATATCCACATGAAGGTATGGGGTGGTAATATTCTTAAGCCGGTACCACACACAAACACATACGCTATACAGACAAAATTTCGCCACATCTTTAGCAAAAAGTGATCATAGATTTCGTGTGCTACGTATCCGATCTCCACGCAATTACGTTGCACGTCTGCGAACGGTTGCGGAGTCTTCTACAGAGAGAATACCGGACGCACTATTCTCTCATGAAGCTAAACCTACACAACTCGACAGTACCTGCACTATAATCATGGGACACCATCATTTGCCAGCGAAAGTGCTGAGGCTCTAGCATCTATTTTAATCATTTGATCAAGATAGTATGCGCCGATTATGATGATAACAGAAGGACACCAAAGTTGTAAAGTAAACGTATAAAGCTCGTGGAGATAGAATCTGTGAACACCTTCTGAAGAAACTAGTCCTGAATCCGTATCCTATGTGTGCGTTACTCGAGGCGGTGTAGTGAAGGCTTCTTTCTCTACTCTCGGCGTTTTGTGCTAAAGGCTAAAGCTCACTATGGCTTTCAACTCGCTCCTGAAACTCGAAACTAATCTCTTTTTTCCGATGGCGGAGTTGACAGAACTTTTTGTCATTTTTTAATTTATACTTACCTACTAGTAAAATGCTATACCTACCTACGTATTATAAACCTACTTAAATATTCCGTTATGTAGGTACTTACTTTGACATATTGCTGATTTTTAAAACATTTGAATGAAAAATCATTTATTTTGGTGTATTGAAGTTCCATTTTGGTATATAGCTAATCATTTAAGAATCTGTATAGTGGTACAAAAACCAAAGTATTTTACTTTGATTTTTGTACCACTATACGGAGTATAGAATCTCAGTAGATTCGATACTCTGTAGTATTTGATTCGAAACCGAATTCTACTTTGGCTTGACCACAACCTTACCAAAATCGGTACACCTACCTCATTTCTGCTATATGTATATACGAGTACCTATCTTAGAGCACCAGCACTTCAGAAATATACTTACCTCGTGTATTCCAGTGAACAGTTATAGTTAGAGACGTAGTGAGAAGTCCTGCTCCTGTACCAACAATGTGAAACAGTGTTAGCACAAAGGCGTCGGCGGCGGTTGTGTTTGCGCATGCGTTTAGAGCCTCCTTGTTACCTCGATGCCACCGGATAAACAATACTGTCGAGTTGTGAAAATGGCAACAAACTAACCCATCATCATTTTTACAACTCAGCGTTTAACGTGTAAATACACATGAAATTCGTGAGGAATCCGTAACACCTATTATGTGTGCATTTGTGCAGTTATAATGTATATACAAAATATATGTAGATACTTAAAAAAAATCGTACCACAATCCTGCCAAAAAGCAGGCGAGTCAGTGATGACGTCACCAAACCCATGAGTGACCTATTCTCTATTTGTCAATTCTTCGCACTTGACAGCAGTTCAGCAATATGTGTCAGGTTCAAACATGAAGTTGATCTGCCTTGCACTTGGCAAATAATATAGATGTTCATGGTACGGCCCCAGATTGGCATCAAGTAAAAATAAGAATAGGGAATCGCTGTGGTTCTTAGCTTGTTTCATGAAAAGCCGTTCAAATGTTTTGAAGATAACTTTATATTTCACGTGTCTCACTACTACTAGCTTTAGATGTTAGTAGGTACTAGGTACCTACTAAAGTTTCTAAGTTTGTTAAACAGTCACGTCTGAAACTCTATAGGTATACCTAGATTTGCATGAATGCATACATAGATAATAGGATATTATCCTGAATTAGCACATGGCGTACATTTATCTACCAAATGTCGTGAGAATGGAACCATGGGCTAAGACTTACTTAAAATACTTAAGTAAAAACACCAATTGAAACCATTTTCGCAACTTAGACCAAAAGCAATGTTTTACTCTTTTACATAAGTACTTTGGAATTGGCTTAAACATTATTAAATAATCTCAAAGAGCGCGTTCATTTAAAACCTTACAAGAAACGCAGCAAAGTATTTACAATCTGTAAAGGTTAACATTAAGTTTGGCATTGTTGCGTGATGTTATGCCCATAGATAACGATCAGAATAGAGCCTTACGTCTTTAGTAAAAGACATCTACTTAAGCTTAGCACTATTGTCGAAGAGATTTCACCATAAAGATTACGAGAAATGCAATCGGGCTTGAGTGCAATTTGTACGACGTACTTGTCCTTAATATATTTTACATAAGTAGGATTTAATCTGTATCTAAATACTTTAACGACCAGCTTACTTTTTTCTAAGTAAAGTTATGGGTTTACTTTATTTGTAAGTAGATTCATAAGAGGCACTAATAACATGAGTAGGTTCCTACCAAGATTTTTATTAAATAACCCATTCCCAACCTGTGGGTATTTCCCCCCGCTATTGGATTAAATTCAATTTAAATATGTATTTTTTCAGGCACAAATTAAGTTTGATTTGTTTATATGAAACATAATTTGTACCTGAAAAAAGTTACTCCCAAAAATATACCTGTTTCGGTTTAAATGTTCGTAAACTTGCGATTTGTACACATTATAGAATCTTATAAGCTATGGGTCATAATCGCGTAAATATTCGTCGGGCCATAAAACAAAGGTATTTAGCCTTAAAATAAAATATTTACGCAATTAAGACCCGTAGCTTATAAAATTCTATAATCAGTTTAGGTATATTTTTGGCAGTAATTGGAGGTAAGGCGTCATAACGCCCACGCCCGTCATGTCGACGAATCTCGTGCGATCTGCTTACACGCTTACAGTAGGGTCTAATATTAGTATACATTTGTAACAGCTATGTATATACTATGCCCTCCTCCCCTTCCTTTTGTTTCTGGCCGATTTTGGGTGTAAAATTGGTTTAATGATTATAAAAAGGTTGGGAACCACTATGCATGTATCCAATAGTATCTATTCAAAGCAGACACATCAAAAATTAATTCAACATAATCATAATAATTATATATAAATGCTAGGCTTGCATGTATAAGGGCTATTGGATGTTACTAGATGGCGTCATGATTTTTTTTATATGTTTTATGTGCATTTTAATACATACTTACCAGCTTTCGCCTACGGGGATGTCGTCGTCATTATTGCTATAAAAATATCCTATGTCCTTCCCCATTAAAACATACCTATATAAAAAGTAACTAACAGTATACACACTTTCAAAATTACTGTACATAAATTTTTAAGATTAAGAAAGCTTTAATCTATTATTACAAAGCTGAATAGTTTGTTTGTTTGTTTGAACGCGATAATCTAAGGAGCTACTGGTCTGAATTGAAAAAATATTTTACTGTTGGATAGCCTATTTATCGAGAAAGGCTATAAGCTATATAACATCACGCTACGACCAACAGGAGCAGAGCAGCAAAAATGTTCCAAAAATGGGAATAATTCACGCATACGAAGTTGCGTGGGTAAGTAATATAATAAAAATAACATTTATTACCTCTGAATACCGCCCCTCAAGCTACACTAGATGCACAATACTCACCTATGCAATTATATATAATCATCATGCATCATTAAATAAACCAAATAAATAATCCAGTTAAATAAACCGTGACGTTAAACATACGAAACGCAACCAAGTTAGGGGTGGATGATCATGGTGTTTTTTTTCGTCCGCCGTTGTTACCTACCCCGTGTATTGTGTGACTAAGACGACTACTGTGTACTCAGGACGAACACAGTAGCTGTTTATGCTACCTGTGCTACTCTCTACCTGCGTTACACTCACACAATTCTTATCATTCTATAAAATACTACAAAATCCTTAAACAAATACTCTAAGCAGGATTTTGGAATCAAACAAACCGAATGAGATAAAAACGACCGGCTTGCACTCAACCGACACTACGTAATACGAATACGAGTGGGTACACTTCACTTCCATTCTATTTTAATATAATCCTTCCAAAGTTTTTCGTTTACTTGACCACAAGTTTATGTCTGAGAAGAACCAAAACATAAATCTTACCCACGGACATTTTTAAAGCGAAAAAAGTAACACATGTCCGAACCATGTTTTAGAGGGACTAATTTCCTTTGGAGATTTAATTTTTTTTCCTTGTTTTTGTGAGAAAACAAGAGAGATACCACCCACGACGATTTGACGAAGGCTCCGCATTAAACACTGTAATATAATGAAATAAAAGCATTAGTGTTATATTAACAATGTTGTTCTGTGACTCTGAGTAAGACAGATATAGTGTGCAGATCCACATAAAAGCTCTCGGTACACCCGAGTGCATAAATTAAATCGATAAATAAATAAAATTGTAATTGCAGGTGTAGATATCGATAATTATAGTTATAAATGTTGATAAACTTTCGCGATTTGTACACATTATTAAAATATATATATTATTATTATTGTTTATTGCCCGACGTTTCGACCGTATTGCAACGGCTTCCCGTGACCACGGCCGTTGCAATACGGTCGAAACGTCGGGCAATAAACAAGGTATTTTACCTTAAATTATTCACGCGATTAAGACCCGTAATATATATATTTTAATAAATTATAGTTATTTACTAGATGATGCAGTATCGATAGTAATAAAAGTAATTTGCTTTGAAATATTTCGTTTTCTTATCATTGAATAGTTTGATTTTAAAGAGCTTGCAAGAAAAATATTGTTTAACTGGGTCTGCCTGGTTTTTAATAGTTCTCAATCAAAATTTTCAGATACCATACTACTAAAATTACAATAACCTGCAAAAGCTAGTGGGAATTGATTTCAGAACAAGAAAATTTTGTTCTGAGGAATAGATAGACTGAATGCGGAAATCTCAGTGCCGTCTACGGTAATCTATATTGGGCATAGACATCTAGTTACCAGGAAGTTGACTGTACGGAAACTAAAATTGTTTATTGTATTTAATTTTAGGTATGTTATGTCCCAGTTGTTTTTGCATCGACTGTACATGCCTCGCAACTTCTCGCACCCGATAAGAAAAGTGATCGCGTCTTATGTGAGGTCACCTCATAACTTGCAGGACTTTAGGTGCCTACATCAAACTACATTTACAAAATTATGATTAAGAAATTAAAATCATCGCATGATGATTAAAGAAGCGGGTAATTTCAGTCTTCGCCACATTTATCAATAACATTGAACAAATTATTAAAATATTTTGTGGTTGAAATATTTTATTTAAAGTTCTGCTATGTTCTTAATCAAAAATTCCTGCGGATTGACCATAAAGCATGCGACCACGACCGCGACCACCAATCCTCTTTGACCAGATATCGTGAAATATGAGGGTCGTTTACTAACAATGAGAAAAATAAAAGCTTTGACAACCAGATTCAAATTTACAAAACTCCGTCGTGGCCTATACTTAAATTACCTACCGCAAAAGCTCAGCTTAATCCACATACCTCATTTTATTATTCTGGTAAATTAAGTTCTTACGATCTCATAATAATGAAACGTCTTAAGATTTATACAGGTCTTATTTACGATGACACGTTATATTTATTGATTCCAGAAGTGGATATTATGAAGTGATTATCAGGTTTTATAATCACTGGAAACGTCACAATGAGGATGCAAAAATAAATGCATTCTCACTTTAGTCACAACCAAAAATACGAACGTATTACTGGCGATAACAAAACGAGTGAGCTGACATTCATCTCGTATTTCGTTATTCTTGTATCTGTTGGTAACGTTTAGAATAAACAGATAGATAGACGGACGCTATGTTTAGGAGTGGTTGTGAATCGTGCTGGGTGGTCCGCGCGGGCCGCGAGCGCTGCCAGCCGAACAGAATAAGACCGAGATTTGTACGATATCGCGCGCTCCAATGAAATTGAAATAGATAGCGAGTTGGGATTTATCTCGCGTCACATCGGATCTAGTGCACCGGTGCGCCTAGATATGTCACCTCGGTACATTTACCGCGCCGTATCTCCGACGCCATTACCGCATGCCGCATGTCGGTGCGAACAACCAACAAGCCGTGACGAAATCGTATAAGATTACAATTTAGATTTAATTTTATGTCTACAGGCTTCTTTATTACAGACATT
Source organism: Herminia tarsipennalis (assembly GCA_945859575.2). NCBI lineage: Eukaryota > Metazoa > Arthropoda > Insecta > Lepidoptera > Erebidae > Herminia > Herminia tarsipennalis. Next base: position 10,332,608 of record OX243836.2, on the reverse strand, counting down.
AAAATAAATTTCATGTTTGTCAGCCTTTGTGGTGGATAATTTCTCAATAAACGGTATTTACACCTACTTTAGACTACGCTACAAAGTTAATGTGAGGTATATATCGATATGATCGTAATTCGATTTTCATTTTATGACCGTTACACCCACATTGAAGTACTTATTTAAACCAAATTAGTAGATACTAAACAAACGCCGCCACCATTTTGAATTTTAATTATTCTCCATAAACAGAAACGGCCGGTGATAATAAAATTAACATTCTGTTTTACGATAATAATATGTTGTTCATATCTTACATTTAAATGCAAATCTGTACAAAATTAAATTTCATTAACCGGCAATAATTTGATAAAACTATCCATATACCTTCCTAAGTAGGTATAAATGTCTTCCAGAATCGGTACAAAGTATAATTTAAAGACGAGTCAACAAACTTAACACTTAGCACTTAAGGCACCAATTTTCTTCACTTTCCTATCATAACCACCAATTAAACTATAATGATTCCATTTATGTATTACTCGTTAGGCAAGTATACAAATGAGCTTTTATATTTTCAAGTCCGTTGTATCTTACACGTCAGAGCTAATCAAGCGAATTAAAATTGTTTCTAATGCGCTTATTATTCAACACTAAATCAGGGACCCTAAACCCTTAAAAAGAGAGGTGTAATAATGGTTAGGGCCCTAATTCTCTAACAAATTTTCAAGGTCACCTCGCTTAGGGCCCCTATTTAGGGTAGTGTAATAGCCGTTTAAATGATTAGGAAGGGGATCAATACCTATCATAATTTATACCTACAAATATCTGTCTTACAAAACAATGTATTAAAAAATATATGAACTTAGCCTTTTTTAAAATTGTCTTCCACTCTTATTATTACTATCTACCTACCTACCTACAGTGGAATAGATTACAATTTATAAGCTAGAAGATTACTATACTTAGATACATTCTATTTAACAATAGTCATCAAACCACTAACAATAATAGTTCTAGGAACGTTTCAAACAATCATTATGGCCGGTCGTCTTAAGCCTTCCTCATATGCAGAGCACAGTTCCGCATAGACACGTAATTATAGGCCGGACTCAGTTTATAAATCTAGTCGAAGATCTGAGATGATCCACCGAAATGTTCAATGAATGATTAGAACTTAGATCTTTTAAAGATCTAAGTTCTAATCATTCAAATTAAATTAAATAGTCAATTAGTAGAATTTTAAAAATACCTATTAGTACCTAATAATAGTAGATAAGCAATAATTTATGTAGTGTTTACGTAAAGTAGTTAGTTAAATAAGTCTTAATAACTTCTAATAACTTCGTATGCGTAAATTTTCCCCGTTTTTGCAACATTTTTCAATGCTGCTCTGCTCCTATTGGCCGTAGCGTGATGTTATATAGCCTTTAGCCTTCTTCGATAAATGGGCTATTCAATATTTTTTTTTTTTCAATTCGAACCCGTAGTTCCTGTGATTATCGCGTTTAAACAACAAACTCTTCTGGCGCTTTAACAATTTGAAATATTGTTTCTATTCAGCTACTTTTGTAGTTGATTGTAATTCGTTTTTAGTAAGTTTTGACTTATTTAAAATAGTGTTGGTACTAAAAAACTAAGAGCTTGTTTTTAGTGGTGAAAAACTGGCATTCTTTAGCTACGGGTCTTAATCGCGTTAATATTTTATTTTAAGGCAAAATTTTTTTTTTTTTATTACCCAACGTTTCGAACGTATTGCAACGGCCGTGGTCACGGGCCAAGTCTACCCTAACGTCGGGCAATAAAACAAAGGTATTAAGCCTTAAAATAAAATATTTACGCGATTAAGACCCGTAGCTTACAAAATTCTATAATGTGTACAAATCGCAAAAGATTAAGTTTATGAGAATTTTGTACCGTACCCAAATAGTGTTAATTATGTATTTTTTTAGTTTGCTCAAGTGTGACTTACTCAATATCTTCTGCATAATAAGCTATAGCTAACTTTACAAATAAAAATAACTACTGAAATCAGTGTCGGTAAAGATACCTAAGAGATAAGAGACTCGGTATTCATTATATTTACCTACATACATATAAAGTGAATCGAGGGCTTTCTCCTTTTCGTAGTTACTTAAAAATGCAACGCAACGAGTAGAGTAGACACAAGAGGTTCTTCGTTTCAACGAACGTCGAATAGTGCTAACATCGCGCTACCCTTCCAAGAAGTATATCAGTACAATGTTCTAAATGTTCGCGACCACCCACCTCGCTCATTGTTATGAACCATTGTACACGACACTTGATGCTATTCAGTGAGCGTCACCTCCACAACACAATTGAGATCTCTCATCTTTCTATTTGTAAAGATTTGCTTGTGACATTTCATATTAATCAATACCACATAATAATACCTATACGTACTATAGAGGATATTATTTCTTATTGAGGACAGTTAGTAGGTACTAGCAACGCATTCATAGCTCATAATTAACCTACGATTAAAAATTGTTAAAGTGTTTGTTTGTTATGAATAGGTTGTTAATGTTGGAACGATTTTGATGAAATTTGGGAAGTATGGAGAGTTAAAAACTTGACTACATTTTATGACGATAACTGGGGACTCGACGTCAGCTAGCCCAGAATATATAAGTAGGTTACGTTTGTTTCTGAGAAACCATAAAACCTATCCCGTATAAAACAAAAGTATAGTGAAAATCTACAACGTGTAAATTAATTCCTATCCGACCCGAAAGGGACGCTTATTAACAATGCTAAATAAATTAGAAAAAAATTATATCCGTCAAAATGTTTTTTTTATTGAATACTTATTAAAATTCACGATCTTAGTACCCAATTTCGTCGAAATGGGTCAATTTTCAAGATTGTTTGTATAAGGCCTCTTTACAATCAAAACAAATCTTTTCCACCTCCGCATTTTCACTTCTCTCCTCTTCAAAAAAAATTAGATAATTTTTTTACATTTTTTTTTTTAAATGTCTTAAATCGAATGGGAACATGATAGTTCCCATTCGATCTACGTCATTTTTTTTTCAAATATTTATATATTTTAAATATTTAATCCCTGTCCGATCCGTTAATGTTAGATATCCCTAACAACACATTAACGGATCGGACAGGGATTAAATATTTACAGGGATTAAATTTTCATGTTGTCTATAGCTACCCTGCCCTGCCTTTCTTACTTTCCTGCTTTTCTACATACCTAAAAAGGTCTATAAGAAAATGTCTATAAGAGAAAACTGAAGCCCATCAGACTAAGCAACTACATAAAGTTTCTAACCCTTTAACACGGAACACAGAAGATTCGTTACGTTGAATACTTATATAGGAACCTAGGTGGCCGCAGCCCTGTACAATACCAGACTTTTACTAAACTAAAAGGCAAGTAATTTGCAAGTCAAGATTTCTGTGAATTCTTATTCAGTTCCCGAATAACTCTGTAACTTTCCATGGTTGCAGTTTGGTGAACAATGTTGCAAATGAAATAAACATCCGTTGAATTTGTGCGACAATCGGACGGGAGCGTGACACGCGTGCAAATGCCGCCGCCGTCCAACGTTTATGACGACAATCCATCTTTGAAAGTCGTTGAGGTTAATCCTGAGTGCATCGAACACTAACAATGTAATGACGCGTTAAGTACCTACAACGAATGTTCAAAGAACACATTGTTTTAAACACAGGTTGAGGTCAAGAACAAACTGAGGGACTTTTGCCCTGAATGTTCCAACGACAGATAGGAATACTTAGTCCGCTACAGGTCAACATGGCAATTGCAGTAGGTACTTTTAGTAGGCAACCTACCTACCTTCTCCGTTCCGTCGTGGGTAACCTACAGGAATTCGTGGAGACAGACAAAAGAATCGCGTAAGTACTGTCGTCGTGGTACCTACTCATCGTCTAACCTCATATCCTGATTGTCATATCGACCTGAAACGTGGACTTACTGAACATCTACGGTGGGAGTGTGTCCGACTGCTACGTAAGAGGTCGTGGATTCTATTCCCACACGGGTGACGTGTGATCCACAAATTGTTGTTCCGAGTCTGGGTGTACTTTGTGTCCGTGACTTGTATGTTTGTAAAGTCCCCCGCGACACAGTGCTTGTCGGGCTGTCACTGCGGGAGTCGTCTTTTATAAAAAAAAAAAAACTATACCTATAAAACATGCTTAGAGGCCTCAGAGCTATATATTTGTGTCGCTACTATTGATCTTAGTGACAGTAGAGTACAGATTTAAAGTAAGACTACCTTCCTAGGTAGTTCTAGAAAGACGATAAACTGATTTCTTTATTATTTTATAGTTCTTTGAGGTGGCAAAATAACAAAATATGAATAATAAATGACTGAGCCACAGATAATATAATCTTTAGCTAAGTACGCACTTAGGTAATATATCTACATACTTATTTGACTGCCGTGATTATTATGCCATTAACAACGCATAATGAAGATAAGAACGCATAATTATACGCCTTGATTGTATAAGCGATTGCGCAAGTTATTCAGATTATATTATTGAACATTGAGTAACATATTATGGAGCTGCAATTTAATTCGCATTAGGTACAAGCGGGGTGACGGATAGTCGTTTAATCTTTTCATTCGCAAATGAATGGTGAATCGGTCGAGCCGTCGAGCGCGGTGGCCCGAGGTGACTCACGCCATCGACAGTCAGCTCAATCCTTCATCTTCAGAATCACGACAAAGACTGATGTGGACGTACAAACATTAGAGCTGGGACTAAATTCCAACACAATGTATAATGTTCGTGCTTTTGTACGTTGAAAGAAACACATTTAAATTCATACTTGCTCTCAAAGCTCTTTTGTAGTTGTATTTTACCTTCACATACTAATTTATAAATACCTACTAAGGGAAACACACCTAGATACCAAATCAAAACATGATAAATGGCAACCATTAAAATAAGTAAGTAGGTTGGTATTTCTAGAAGCCTTTAATGTCTAGTTTCCTACTCACAAAATAGTACCTTGTTTACTTTAATTCAGGGTAAACAAGTAAATATCTAGAAATCGAAATATCAAACCAATTTATCGGCATAATATTTTAAGATCGTTGGGTAACATTCTACAACTATCAGCATTAGGTAGGTACGTAGTCTATGTACATAGGTCTCAGATAGACTCGTAGAGCGTATAAGGCATATAGATACTGGACATAAAAGGCGAATAACATGTCTAAATACAGTTACGAGATAAAAGCAGCAGTAGTTTATAGTTTTTGTATGCGTAAGCTACCGCACAAGCACGCACTCGCGAACCTCATTCATCAGAGCTGATTGATTGCAACTGTCAAAACGTTAATGGCGGCGAGTGGCGGCCATATTCGTCCCGATGAATGCACCTAAGCCAATATTAATGCATGTTATTGATGAGCCACAGCCCAAGTTCACGGTTACTTATTAGATGTGTAATTTATTAAACATTTAGTATGAGTTAGATGGGGTAAATGAGCTTACTATCGTCTCGTTAGGGTCTGGACAGTCAAATACAGTTTGAAGTTATCAAGCTGTTTTCTAAATGGGTTCAAGCCCCACAAAAGTACATATGGCTTACTTTCTTTCTTTAAACCGAAATTCATGAATATTTGTTTACTTAAATTTCTGACTATTCTAATGAATTTTTGGATTAGCACAAGAAGTTCGAACCCATGTACAATTTTTTGGAACGAGTGGATTAAATAGATGTTCCTGGCTCTGTATAATACCACATCATTTTTAATCGAAACTTCGTTTTCATTGAATTAGAGTAGGCCTCCAGGTTCCACGTAGATTAGTGTCTCTTCGTATTTTCCTTGTGTTTAAAATTAAAAACCCCAAAAGCAAAACCCTAAATTCGCCACAACTAAAATCTAACAGATGTATAGATTTATGATATTAGGTGCTGCATCTACTCGAACAATATGCATTGGCTGTTTAAAATTCTAAGACTAAATTAGTAAAACATTTATCCAAATACAAACATCGGCATCATGCCAATGATAGGCTGATGTGTTAAGTCTGAATTTCAGAATCAACACGGCTATGTTTGCGGTTGGTCTTGGTCGGTAACTAATTCGGCCGTCGTCATTTATTTAGAAATCGAAAACACCTGAATATTAACAATTGCATTGCATTTTGTATTCAACTGTAGGTACATATCAACCCGGGTCGTTCGTAGAATTTAAAATTGATTACGACAATCAATCTTTAATTGAATTCGTATCGGCCATTCGATCTGCGTGAACAAAATACTATTCAGGATTAAGTACACATTCATCGCCACGAACACATGACGAATTGGTATATCTTCAATATTTTTAAGCATCAATCTCATACATTTAAAAAGGTGGCATTCAATGTTCCGGTGATATAAATTACGACAATCAATAAAATGGCGTGCGTCAATCATTGTATTGTAGAGGCTATAGGTAGTTTAGGTTGTAAAATTGATATTGCGGTTACTTTGTAGGTGGTGTGACGTGGTCTCGTGGTCTCGGCCGGTGGTCGGCCGTATCGTGCGTCACATCGCGACTACACTGACGACTTGTCTAGTTATCAAGATTACCTATCTTTACGCTATGGATCGCGGCGAAGAGTGTGTACACGACGTGTGTTGATAATGATCTGCTTTTACTGGACTATCACATAGAAATAAGGTTTTAACTTTGTAAATGTACCGGTTGTTCTACAAAGGACGTACCTACCTATCTCAATGAAGAGAGTATCTATTAATTTTGTAAAGCAGGAAGCAGCTAGACACTTGCTTCCCATCAACAATGCATCGATAATGCCTACTTAAGATAGCTACTGACGAAACGTTCATTTGGAAGACTTCTGACTTCGTAGGTAGGTACGCATAGGACGTACGTCTTCCATTTGGACGTAGGTAAGGTTATACTGAAGATTTGTGTTAAAATAAATTTGTTACTGAAGAAGTGATGAGACCAAATTTAAACTAATTTGACATTTTGCGAGACCGTCTTTCTCTTTCATGATTTGATACTATGCTTAGAAAGAATAGGTGGGTCTCTTTATAAGCGAGACGACATTATAAACCCAAGCACAATTACTATAAGCCGTCTTCTAGACGGTTGGAAAGGTTTCCCGCCAAGGCGACCTTGCTTGTTTCCAACAGTGTAGACGGCTGTTGTAAACCAAATTACATACATACCCTGTTGGAAACCAGCGAGGTCACCTTGGCGGGAAGCCTTGTTTTCAACCGTCTGGAACATGCTTAAGCTTCTTGATTTGCCCACTTAAGGTCAATACGGGCGTCGTCTATTTTATAAGTCCAGTCAAAGTCAAAATAAGTTTTTGACAGACGTCCACTCTATTTGAATTGATGGATGCATCATCATGGTCGCTCTTAAGCTATAATTTTTCTAATTATTTATTCTACGGGAATTAACGCGCATTGTTTACCTTAAAATTGCTTGACGTTTCGACCAGATTGCGCTGATTCCGAACCCGTACCTATAATAAATAGTTATAATCATGCAACGCGAAAGTTTAAATGTTAGTATACCCTCGCTTCATTTGTGTCACTCACTACAAAACTGATGGTATTTTGACATACAACACGGGACATCTTAACACAGCCGTGTAAAGCTGATTCGGCGATATGTAGTGCATACTCGATGATCAAAGGATTCTAAAATGTCGACAAAAGGTATCAGTCTTTTCTTTGAAAATGATCAAGTTTTTTTTAACCACTGTTTCGGGGTAATGGCAACCGTCAGTGGAAAGGCACTTTGATTTGGTGGATTCAAAGTTCAATGTTTGAATTACTCGTCCACTTGAAAGAGCTGATAAAGGAACGCCTATGAAGAGTGACAAACAACAAATATCTAACAAATTACACAATGGCTAAGTTTCCAATTAATCCAAACAATATGAAATGGAAAATGCAGATTTTATATGTTTATCTCATACAAAAAGCATGCTATGACGTCATTATTTATTCCAGTCAAACCTAATTTAACACACCATATAATTGAGGCATAATCGTTGGGAGTTTAAACATTAGTTTTATTTACTAAATTAGCCTTTTGATAGTTTTGATTACCAAGAAACTATATGTTCGTAAATTTTCGCAATTTGTACACATCACAGAATTTTATAAGCTGAATCAGTCTATCCGTGACCATGGCCGTTGCAATACGGTCGAAACGTCGGGCAATAAGCAAAGGTATTTAGCCTTAAAATAAAATATTTACGCGATTAAGACCCGTAGCTTATAAAATTCTATACCTAAGAAACTATTGTATTAATCCAACTCATGTATTTTACCAAAGAAAAAATATATATTTTTAAAATATATAATGAAAAGGCATATAAAGATTTAAATAACTTTATTTAATAGGTACTAAAATATAAAGTCCCAAATTTTTGACACTGTTTTGTACAAGAATTGGGCTCGATATACCTACAGTTGGAAACGAAACACGCCCATCACTCATATCCGATACATACCTTACACATTTCAATAAAATAAAAATATTTTTTTTACTTTTTTACACAATACCACATACCTAGTCTATAACCGCTACAGAGTATAAATTCGACACAATATTTATTTTTTATATACAACATTGCACTAGTATTTTATTGTAAACATGGACACACCATAGAACAAAAATTCATAATTTAAAAAAGATATATAATTTATAACCAAAAATCCAATTATTTGCTCTCGTGTAACGATCAATCGATTTATAGAACAGTCAACAAAAAAACGGCAACAAACTTGAATTTCAAATAGTCTAAAATATTTTGACCTATTATTTTTTTTAATAAATCTTAGCCTCTATATAAGTAGCAGCATTTTAGTTATTGAGTGTTGTATCATAAAGGGGCGTCTAAAGGGGCCATTTTTAAGGCAATTAGTGGCGGCAATGCTGTGGCCGGCAACATGGCAGTACTCTCCAATATTTAATTGAATGCCGGACGATCGCTGAGCGATCGATTTCCGCAATGTTGCCCGGACAATTTTGTTGTTGTTTCAGTCGCTCTCTATTTTATTGTTGCTATGTTGTGTAGCCTGTTTAGAAAACTGAATCATGCGCAATACAATTGCAGACATATTGCCATTATTTGCTAACGGTGCTGCCACAAATTGCCCGTTTAAACGCCCCTTAACGGTGAGTAGCACATCATTTTTAATAAGTGTAATCGCTTATTAAAAATTACAGACATGCTACTCAGTTATAATTAACTAAATCGAAATTTCAATTCAAAGCTGTTATGATTTGATATCTGCCTATTTTATTTTTCCATATATTTAAAATAAAAGGTTCATAAGGATCCTATGAATTGCATCCAATACGGGCTAACAACGTTGCGTGCGATGAGCTATTTTTTAAGATTATATGCTATTGTTGCAGTTATTTTATCATTTACTAGCTGACCAATTTTCCCCGTTTTTGCAACATTTTTCATTGCTCCTCCTCTCCTATTTGTCGTAGCGTGATGTTATATATAGGCCTATAGCCTTCCTCGATAAATGGGCTACCCAAAAGAAAAGGATTTTTTCAATTCGGACCAGTGCTTCCTGAGATTACCGCGTTCAAACAAACAAACAAACTCTTCAGCTTTACAATATTAGTATAGATGCGCAACACGAATTCGTTGGCAGGCCGCATAAGATGCATGCTTTCATTGTCGTGGCCCCAAAAGAAATCAATAAATTATAGTAATTTTATAGACATTTCAATTCTTTCTATCTTTCAAAAATGCATTTATTATAGAAATCAATAACATTTATCAGATCATATTATTAGGACATCAAAAATTGTAATAAATGTTAAAGATACAAGTTTCATCGCAAGAATTCAGATTTCGATCAGTAATTAATTTACTCAGATATAAAATAAGCCGTATGGTACAATAAATAATGAATTCGATAATTTTAAAAAAACGTCAACATATACAAGATATGTTTCATAAAACATTAAACCTCAATTATTTAAATTTAACATTTGATTCATGCTCAAAAATATTTTTGCCGCTACTATTCATGTTTATTAGACAGCATAAGAGTAATGGCGTCTCAAAGTTAAGTGAAACTCGAAATTTTAACTATTGGTAACGTTTATTTACACAATGTAAAACTTTGCAAAATAATTTAAAATACAAAGTAGTTTCAGATATTCTATTATCACAACAAATGCGATTATTTCATGTTAAACGAACAACTACCGTGAAAAATATAAAGACTATATATTCAAATATTCTGTAGATAACTACTTAAATATGTGGTTCCATGATTTCCATACCTGAAAATAAAATATAAATTAGTCATAATTTTGCCTTAAAATTTGCTTTAAACATACTTTCATCGTCATCATCACTAGACTATCGCAGTCCACTGCTGGACATAAGCCTCTCCAATTGCACGCCACTTAGTTCTATCTTCGGCTTCTCGCATCCAGCTCCTGCCAGCCGGTTTGCGGAAATTATCACTCCACCTGGCCTGAGGGCGTCCTACACTACGTTTGCCGAGACGCAATCTCCACTCAAGAACTCGTTTACCCCAGCGGTTGTCGGTTCTTCGGCTAATATGGCCAGCCCACTGCCAGCTTGCTAATCCGGTGGGCTACTACTTTAGGGCGCATCTAAAGCTGAGATCTACAGAGCGTACTAAGTAATTACCATACCATTTGGAAATACATTGCCATTGGCCATTGTATAATATTAGAGAATTGAATATTCTCTAATTGGTTTTTAATAAAAATAAACCCGAGCACCGCATGTTCTACGAAGTCAGTTAAAACCGACAAGCCATGTGTTCGCTTTCCCGAGCTACCTTATCATATAGCTAACCTCGTGTAGATAATTTGTAAGCTCAGTTACATGACCAATCGCGAAAGGTCCATTTATTAAAAAAAAAGGTTAAAAGGCTTTTTCACACTCAAACAGTAGCCCGTTGCATTCAATGACACATTCTTTACGGTGTATAAAATCGTGTCGTAGGGATATTTGTAAAGCTTTTTATTTCTTAAATCAAGATGTATACGCTATAAACTTTTTAAACTAAATTATTGTACTTTTAAAACGTTAACTCTAGTTTATTTTATTAAAGATAACTAGTAATGTGATATAATGGGGTCACATTACTAGAAATCCTGTTAACCTCTCCAGCTAAGCTCAATTGCTCGTGTCTGCTTTTTAATCTAACCTAACTTACTCCTAGTAAGTTAGATTAGATTAAAAGGCAGACAGAATACACAAAACTTTTTGTTTGATTTAAAATGCTAACACACGATCCAAATTGATTTTATTAAAACGAAAAATCGGCAAAAGGCAATAAAATTATTTACAATTGCGAAATATGTGACGTTACACTGGAAGAAGAGAGATTACACAAATGACAAAAAATCAGAAAATTCGTGCGACTTCTAATTAAATAGATGGTTGGTTTTTGGAATATAATAGTAACTCACTTTAGCTAAGTTCAAAGCCGGCGCCTGCCTGTATGGCGTAGAGCAGCTTCTCTGCCAGCTGTTCTTCCGAATGGAACTCGGGCAGTTTGAGCAGGTTCATACACGTCGACGATGATGGCAGCCGGTCTGACGCACCCGCTGACTGGATGCAGAACGGTGGGTGCAGATCCTGGGTAAGTAATTACAGTTTTCAAACTTGTTACAGACTAGCTGTCCCGCGCTCCTATTCGTCGTAGCGTGAACTGCTGTTATATAGCCAATAGCCTTCCTCGATAAATGGGCTATCCAACAATAAAATCTTTTTTCAATTCGAACCATTAGTTCCTGAGATTATCGCTCAAACAAACACTTAAGCTTTATAATATTAGTATAGATAATCCATATCTAACCTTTGCACAAATTTTGGGTCGGATATGTCGTTTTTATATTCAGTAGTCCTAGTAAACGGAACACAGACACAGAAAAAAAATACACATACTAAGTGAAGACATACCTTGAACCCAAGGAGCGGCGGTCTCGAACAACTGGTGACGAACTTGAGCAACTGCCGACGTTGGGCGTCCGTGAAGTTATGTAACACCTTCCAGAACCACTGCACTGTTGGGTGAGACGTCGAGAAGCCACCTGAGTGGAAACGGTAGGTTGGAAGTAAATCTCATTTTTATAAGGAATGCCGGATGTCGAGAAGAATGGTAAGGAATAACTATGGCAACTTGAATAGGCTTGTTTCCTAAGTAAACAACAAAATCCATAAGACTAATTGGTCAATAAATCTGACATTTAAAGTGCCAACAGTTAAGTCGCGATGAAATTTTGCTTTAAATTGGATTTTTTATAATTGAACATATAAACAGAAGTGATTTGATGTGAAAAAAATAGTGACGTCATAGACAGCTATTTGAATAAGATCGCTATATAAAATCTGCGTTTTGACATTTCTTAAAGAGTTGTTGTTTTGACTAGTTGGAAACTAGCCCATTGAGTTCTACTAGGACGTGTAAATTTGAAATTTAATTTTAAAAACGCTGCAAAATATTTCGTGTATAATAAATTTGCCAATTTGCTGCTAATAAGCGTCAAATTCGTCGGTGCATGGATACACTTTACAGTTGTGATTTTATTTTGTAAACGATTCTCGTATAAGGAGATATTATCCCCAAAACGAAGTGGCTTTTAAGAAGATAGTATTATTATAAGACATATGAAACAGGATTATTTCGTACAACGGCATGGAATACAAATTTATGACGTCATAATAGGGTATTTGACTGAAGTCAAATCAGCTTCTTTTTAACAAACGTCAAGAACGATCCGTTTCTTACAAGTTTGTATGAAATACTAGCATGTGACGTCACGTTTTCTATAGCCAAATAACTTACTAAGGATGAATATTATATAAGTAAATAACACTGTAAATGCATAAATATGTTACATTATGGATGAACACAAAAAGGCTCTTGTCCCACCAACAGCGAGAAAGCGATTAGCGATTTTATCGCTCAAGAAACGTTCATTACATACCTTATAGATCCTATGTAGAAAAAAGAGATACATATAATTAATAGTTGATCGCTGACCGTTCACACTGCCGGCGAGTACTCGCTATATACTGCATCTTTTTTGTTTACACGGACGTCGGAATCTACAATACATCTATTGTACGTTTCTAAGCGATAAAATCGCTACTCGCCGTTGGTGCTACAGGTACCTTATGGACATTTTAAAAGATACTATTGCTTTATGATGTAAAATAACCCAATCATTATGATTAATTTGCAACTAACCTGCATATTGCGTATGTCTCTTCAAGTCGTCCAGATCTATAGGCACCTCAGCTCCTGAGATAAGCAGCTGCAGTTCACGACAAGAGAACATTCTCAGCCACTCGGCGCTCACCACTGATGTTAACCCACTCTTGAACGCGTTACATTGAGACCTAATCTGTCTGGAATTAGATAGGTTATTGTGAGTTGTTAATATGGTGGCAAACTGTAATTATTTGCACAGCTTCGCGTGTAACGATAAAAATCGTGGAGTTATTATAGCTAGAGTGAGGGAGACAGTCAAGAAGTTGTCTCTTGACTAGAAAGAGAAAAAAGCTTTTACTTACATACAATAGGGAATATGCAGGTGACTTCAAACACCTATATAATTATTTTTTAAATTTACCATAATTTTATACTAAAAATTAATCATCAAAAAGTGGCTGTTTTTTAAGTCCCTCGCAAATTTTCAAAACGCAACGCTATTGGTGGATCAAAACGTGACGAAACAATTTACACTCGATGCCTTCAGTCAACAAGTTTGTATGGTTTCGAGTGGTTACTTATATTGTTTTGCGGTTTTCTTTAATATTAAGATATTACTTTTCTGTGTTATAGAATAAAATTCTTATGTAGAAAGACTTAACACAAGGACTGAAACCGGTTTTGTCAAAGCACTATCGGATAATCTTTCTAAAATAGACGTGGTTATGATGACCACGTATATCGCACCTAATTCAGATTTTACTCGTAAGTCTGCACGTTTGCTGAACTCAAAAGAGTAAAAGCTGTGAGGTTATATCACTTTTATTTGGTTCGAGGTTTCAATCGTCGGTAATACTGCTATGGATAAAATAGCTGTTGCCCGTGTGAATTTCGGTTAGGGGGCGTCCATTAATTACGTAATGTGCCTAGGGGAGTGGGGGTGCTCGAGCCGAATCTCACCCAATCTCACGTGTCAACCCCCTCTGTTGCCAAATCTGACGTAATTTTTCTCTTGACCAGTGCTGAGTTAAATGTGAAATCTACTGTGAGATTAGGGACGGGGTCAATCCAAATCTCACAATATGTCACCAAAGGGAGGGAGGGAGTCCAAAATCGCCTCACGTAATTTTTGGACGCCCCTTTATAGCGATAAAAACTGTCCTATGTCTTTCTCTAGCGATATCTCACCAGAGGGTATCTCTCTGGTGAGATACTTCCACTTACAGGCAGTCATATACCTCGCCCACTCTAGCTATAATAACTATGGTGAAATGGTGAAAATAAATTAAATAAGATACAAAACTCGTAGGATCGAGTTTTAATGCAGTACAATAAATACTTAACAGTGGCAGAAATTAGCTGACAAATCAGCCAGATTGCCATTAACTTTAAAATAAGAAGCAGAAGAAAGTTATATGTTTCACGACCTTTTCATGGGGACGTAGGACCAACATGCATAATATCTATTATTAAATATTAATTTTGAAATATTTTCAAGTTATAAAAATGTAAGTAATATACCAATTATTTATAAAGTTTAAACAAGTTTGACACAAGAAGTCATTCCTTAGAATCGGGATGAACTCGATCAACAAATAGAAGCGTTTTTTTTTAAATTCTATGTAAACATTGTTGTTACTTACTTATTTAATTTATAATCGGCGACTAGATGAATGTATTCTATTCTATTTTCTGCTGTAACAGGAATATTTGTACCGCCCGGTTTTAATTCCTCTACCTGAAAGTAAAATACAAAACATTACAAAACTATCTACTATACATAATGTCCCAAAACTATGCCACATGGAGAGAAAGTACCTTAAATATTATAAGTAGGTAAATATTTAGAAAGCTTTTGAATGAATGAATTTTACTGAAAGAAGAATTCAATTTTTTTTAAAATAATCACCTCTCTGAACCGAGAATCAAACCCGCAAAATATGACACATACCGTCTTGGTCTTTCCCATTTAATCTCATGTTGTCATGTTGACCTGTTGCGATCGATAAATTCATACTTGGAGTTGTAAAAATGGCGGCAAATTGACATGTCGCTAGTTTTACAGCTCCGCGTTTAAAGTGTAAAACAGTGTAAAATATACTTGAAATACTTGATAACTGGACAAGAACGAGACTTAGTGATTGAAAGCAGAAAACTAGAAAGAAATTATACTTGAAACTGGCGTATGCACAGAATGTGCGAGCCATAATCTCTACCGATTAATATTGGATGGGAGAGGAAAAAAAAAATCATACTTTATAAACACTACTTATCATCAGGTAAGTCATAAGCTTGGCTGCCTTTGCTACGTTAACTGAATAAAAAAAAACTACAAAATCTATAGGTAATATTACAAAGTTCAAGAGTTTATTTGAACGCACTTATTTCCGAATGTACTGGGCCGATTTTAATTGGTATTTCTTTTTAAAGACGACTCCCGCAGTAGGGTCAAGCCCTGTGTCGAGGGGGACTTAACAAACATACAAGTCACGGACACAAAGTACACCCAGACTCGGAACAACAATTTGTAGATCACACAAAGTTGTGTCCCGTATGGGAATCGAGCCCACGACCTCTTGCGTAGCAGTCGGACACACTCCCATCGCGCCACAGTGATAGTACATGTCGTGTACCAGTATCTGGTATAATACATTACCATTATGGTTATTATTATTTGAAAGTAGCTATTTATGCTGTATTTAATTGCGATAAATCAACATTCACGTGTCGTATTAGCAAAACGCGCTAGTAGGACGTAGAAAGTAAATCCTAAGAGTACATACCCTTTGTTCTCCTAATTCATCAGTAAGTATAGTGAAGTCCAATCCTAAGTCAGGCACGTCTTGTCTATTATGAGCTCTGAGCAGTAACAAGCCTCTATGTAGCGCGGGGTCAAGCGACGCTAGCGCGTGAACATCCGCTTCGCCACAACCACACAGCTTGCCTAGGAAGAACTCTGCTAGAGGTAACTCGACTAAAAGGTTCTCATAGAGTGCCTGGAAATAAATTTAATGATTAAACGGTTGACGTTATCGCTTTGTCTCGCTCTAGTAAACAACTGTAGAAAGGAGAGAGAGGTATAGACACAACAAAAAAGTGACTTCAGGTAAACAGATTCAACATTTCAGCTACGGTAATTCTTTGTTTAGTAGAATACCAGAAGACATGTTGTCCGTTTTCCCAAAGAATCATTGCAAGTATAACGGCGTTTAAAAGAGGAACCAAAATATTGGAACGTAGTTCCTTATCGCACGATATCATCTATTTGCAGGCTAAGATGCTAGATGAAAAAAAGCGTAACATTTTGACATCGATCAAACATCTATTTATGATTATGTAAAGCTAGAAAAAGGGGGTTATGTTATAAAGGTATTTGTAAAACGTTGTAATTTTTATTTTACCTATGTCAAACTGGCTGTGTGTAATATATATATATATTTTTTTTTAAAGAACTCCCGCAGTGGGGTACAAGCCCTGTGTCGCGGGGGACTTTGCAAACATACAAGTCACGGACACAAAGTACACCCAGACTCGGAACAACCATTTGTGGATCACAGTGGTGCCCCGTGTGGGAATCGAACCCACGACCTCTTGCGTAGCAGTCGGACACAGTCCCAATTATGTTTGCCTGTTTTTTTCTTAGCCTATCGTCGAACAAAAACCTCCACCAACTGATAATACTACTCCTGTCGATCCTGGGACCACAATCATCCATTTGGTCTCAGAACAATAAGATGATTTAATCAGATCATCGGTAATTTTAGTGGGGAGCCAGTCTACATTGCGTCTTTCAACTCCAACTTATTTTATTCAGTGGTACAAAAATGTGGTATAATTAAGTAATTTAAACTCACCTTGCCCAACATTCTGCCTATAAAGTAGTAATGCATCGGAAAGTCGTCATATAATAAATGCACGCCAGGATTTGGATATAACATATTGTCTACATTGAGTCGGAACAAGCCTCTGTTGGGATCGAACGCTGATCTGCAAACATAGACAAAACCATATCAAAAAATAAAATAATATGAATCTCATATAATATTCTAAGGCTACGCACAATGAAGTGTTCCGTAACTAACTAGCACAATAATGCGGTATAAGAAGTGGGTTTTCTGTTGTTTTTGTTGCATACTACTAACAACGTTATATAAGTATTTTTCAATGTAATTTGTACGAAAATGTAGTTACTTCTCACTTGGTCGGCTGTTACTCGTAAACTTGAAAGTCTAATTAGCTGTGATTGTTTTTCTTTTAATTTCATTATATATACTATCCTAACTTTTTTCACATCTCCAAAAAACCGTCTGTGAAATATTAAGCCTTAAAGTGATTATTTTGTCAGAGTTCCCTAAATCGAAAAAATGGTAGGAAAATTTTATTACTTCTAATTTGATCAGCTGTTACTTTTAAACTTGTATATCCTTTTGATTTCACTACTACCGTGATTTTTTTCACATACCCCAACATTATTAATTTAGTTGGCCGAGGGGGGGGGGGGGATTGCACTTTAAAGCTTAATATTTCACAAACGGATCTATAAAATTTATATGGTCTTCACAACCCCTGGATAGAGGCCGGGATGTGTAGCCCGGAAGTCGCTGCGACCTAAAAGATCTATTGTGACACTGTATTGTATTGTATTTGGATAGAGCCTCACAACCCCTAAACGTTTTAAAAAAAATCTAAAGATACCCCAAACGATGCGGTAGGTGAATAAAAAAAATCACTTTCCCACTATATAAAATCTTTACTAAAGAAAAATGTTTTTCAAGATTTTATTTTTCCGCGAAAGTAATATGTGCATCCATGCAAATTACAGCCTTCTAGAACTAAAAGTCTCTGAGCTAAGCTGCGGACGGACGGACGGATATGGCGAAACTATAAGGGTTCCGTTTTACCATTTTGGCTACGGAACCCTAAAAATGAATTATTTTATACTAATCAAGCAATAGTCTTAAAATGGTCTAAATATAAATGTTCTTTTTCAATTTAACATGTTTTTCAATTAGTAATCATGAAAGCGAATACTATAAAAGTAATGATTTGACAAATAGGGACTTATTCCATCACTGTGTATTATTTCATACAAAATTTCTACAGAGCAAGTCGTTTTACCATTTCATAAAGAGACTGATTTCACAGTCAACATCCTTATTTAAATAGGTTTCTATCTATTTACTTACTTTAATAGTTCTGAGAGGAATTCTCTAAATAAACCGCCACCATCAACGCCAGCTTCCTCAGCTCCAGCTTGATTGATTAACTGTACCCGCAGCTTATACTTTAGATCTGGCTCTACAAACAAAAACAAAATACAATAACAAACTATTTTCGACCTTAACGCAATCTATTATGTTGTGGAGTGTCGCGCCGCGTAGAAGCGTATTGGCGGGTGTGCATACTAATAACGTGTGTTCTGACGTTTTTTCTGAACAGTGACAATCGAAACAATGCACCGAATGCACGTTTATAAGAGAGCTTTCAATTTTTAATGATGACACTTTTTTTTATTTTTTTTTACCTACTTTTTAAAGATTCTAGATATTTTTAACAAAACGCTTGGGCCTTGTTTACAGAGAGGCGGGGCGTCGCATGTGGCATGGCGTCTCGCGTCGCGTTGGATGTTTTTTATGTTCAAGAAAAAGCGGCGCGTGAAGCGACACTTATCATCGCACGCGTAAACACAAACATAAGTATGACAATATACAACGCAGAGGCAAAGGGTTTAATTTTTTCTAAGGTAACCCGATACAAAAGTATGTCTAGTTGGACATGGTTCTTTGTACCTTAAAGATAATGTGATAATAAGATGATGACTGCCTCTGTGGCGCGGTGGGAGTGTATCCGACTGCTACGCAAGAGGTCGTGGGTTCGATCCCCACCCAGGATAAAACTTTGTGTGATGAGCACGATGGTTTATTCTGTGTCTGGGTGTTATTTATCTATAATATGTATGTATTTAGAAATATATAAGTATGTTTATCAATTGTCTGGTTTCCATAGTACAAGCTCTGCTTAGTTTGGGATCAGATAGCGTTGTGTGAGTTGTCCAAAGATATTATTATTATTATATTATTATTAATGTAAGTAGGATTCAAAAGGAAACCGAAAGTAAAGGTGTTCTAAGGACCCTACGCCACTGATATGACGCTGTTTATAGAGATGCGTGGCGGGAGGTGTGGCGGTGCTCGCCGCTGTGACCGCGGCGAATCCTCAAGCGTGTAGCAAAGCACGCGGCGGCTATCGCTGCGTCGCACGCTGCAGCGCACGCCGTGTACTAATAAATTCATTTTTTAACATAGAATATTATTATAGTATGGTATGGAATGGTATTAAATATTTCACTTTAAACATAGAATTTTCTTTAAAAGAAAAGGTTGAGTCTAGATTATACGATTTCCAAATAAGACTGGCAGAAGATTTAGATGCGGACATCGTTTCATCGAGAATTTTTGCTACGTGTGCCGCCGAGTGACCCGCCGCGATAAACGCCGCAAGCTCCGCCGCAAAAAATGCTCCATTTCAAACAAACGCGTGTACAATCGCTTCTCCGTGAACGCACCCATACAACGCCATATGTTTGAATTCAGTGCGGGTCGCACCGCCCAAGTCACGCGCGACGCCCCGCGTCTCCGTAAATGAGGCCTCCGTAGACACGTGCGTTGCGTAAATAGAAAGAATATTAATTGTTGTTTGTTTATAAATTTTGCATTGTAGGTACCCAATTGTACCTACCTACTTAAGCTGAAAAATAATAAAAATAAAATGATGCCTACGCAAAATATTGTTTTAATATATTAGATATATTTATTATTACTAGCTGCATTTCTTATTAATTGATTCTTTTAATTTTAATTTTGGTACAATTAATTAATTAGACATTTTAAATACACAAAATAGGTAGGTGCACGCACCACGAGAGTCCGCTCGCTACGTAATCACGACTTCCAAATGCTAGAAATACATTAATCTAGTGTATCGTGGCGCGCCAGAACCCCCACTACCATTCTGGTGCGATCGCCTGCGAGCGATCCGCGTCACGACAGATCACTCTGTAACACACCACACTGCGTTAATGTGAATGATAGGCTTTTGACGCGTCACGGTACACCACAACACAATAGTATGTTTCTGCCTTTAAGTACATTTTTGATTGATTACGTGAACCCGACTTTATTAGGCACTACAAATAAAAACATAATACAATAGCAAAACATTTTCGACCTTAACCTATCTATACTGACATTATAAAGCGGAAGAGTTTGTCTATTTGTTTGTTTGTTTGTTTAAAAGCGCTAATCTCAGGAACTACTGGTCCGATTTGAAAAATGCGCGGGATAGCTAGTCTATACATATAATAAAACTGTAAATTTCACGTGTCTGCACATGGCCGAACTTAGTGAAAAAAAATATTAGGAAATGTTCGAAAAGAGTATTTAAACACTTTGCTGCATTTTTAGAAATGTCTGTCTGTCTGTCTGTCTGTCTGTCTGTCTGTCTGTTTGTTTGAACACGCATCACGCAAAAACTACCGTACAGATTCGGTTGAAATTTTGCACGTGCAATCTAATAGATGCAGATTAACATTTAGGCTATAAATTATCACGCTTTTTCCCATAGGAGCTAAGCAGTAAGGGATAATGTCTGTAGCTATTTTTCGTTATAAAACAGTAACTACTTGACGGATCTTTATGAAAATTTGCAGTTTTATAGTAAATACGATAGGACATTATTTACACTATGAATCATTACGCTAACGTCTATGGGGAACGAGTAGCAACGTATTTTTAGTCGCACCATAATGGTTTATCACAAAAATTTCCACAATTAGACATTATCTATAATTGTAACCCGTGGAATGCATAACTTCACGCTAAAACTAAAAGGAGCTAAACACAACATTTTTAAGTTTCATAAGAACAGTTATTTTGACGTGTTAAGTAGCTAACAGTATAGCCTCGAAGCTATGCTAGCGGACTTTGACGACGAAGTCCCAGGCTCGAATCTGATGTCTGAATATGTTCTTTTTGTATATATTTAAATTGTCTTTATCCTTTTTTAATATTTTTCTGAATGTTTTAGTTATTTTTTCGACCGTAGGTAACTTATTTACTTTGGTTATTACTTTTTATATTAAAAATCAAGTAAATTATGCAATTAATTATAGGTATTGCATGCACTGCTGAGAGTAATGAATTAATCGTAGTAGAAATGAAAAACAATATTACATTATAGTTAAAAAGTATTCGACATTTTCCAGAAATGATGTGTTCGTCTAAAAAAAAAGACATTACACACGTAAAAAAAGTACATGTAGCGCCATCTATGAAATCAAATTGTGAACAACAAAACAACGGCAACATTCTTGAAAGTAGATGGCGTTGTATTCAATAATGTTCTATACTTAGTAAAAGAAGTTTTAAAAAGAAACACATTGCTATGATTTTTAGAAATGTTTGTCTGTCTGTCCGTTTGTTTGACCACGCATCACACAGGTGCATCGAGGATCATGTTTTGGAGTTATGGTTGGAGATTACGTGTTCATCAATTCAACGATAATGAATGGCTCAACATCGTTCAAGTGTGAGTAGTTCGGGTGACGGGAGGAGGGGGGTCGTTGTTTGTCAACCGTACCTTTAGGGATATCTGACATTTTCGCGGGCATGACACACATGACACGCTCTGTGTTTGCTTACTAAAGTGTTACAGCAGTTTTATTATTAGTATTGCGTTGTAACACTATATGAAATACACCCCATTTTTAGCCAAAATTACAAAACAGAACCCTTATAGTTCCCTTATGGCCGTCCGTCCGCAGCTTAGCTCAGAGACTGTTAGTGCTAAGGTTGCAACTTTTGCATGAATAAATTACTAACGCCGATAAAGTGAAAGAACAAAATCTTGAAAATCATTATTTTTTTAAGGGTACCTCTCTTATATGTAAAGTGGGTATGTGATTTTTTTCTTACCTACCTACCCCATCGTGTGTGGTATCATTAGATAGGTCTTTTAAAAAGCGTTTAGGGTTTGTGAAGACTATTTTTAGATTTAAGGATTCCTTTGTGTATAATATTAGGCTTTATAGTGAACATTTTTGTTAGAGTCAAGTGTCCCCCTGCCAGCTAAATGGTTGATGTTGGGTATGTGAAAAAATTCAGGGTAGTAGTATAAATACTAAAATTATAAGGAAAACTATCACAGTTTTAGAAGTAACAACATTTTCGTACAAATTCTATTAAAAATTATTAGGTAATAAGTAGGTATAACGTTGAAAGAATGAAACAAAAACAACAGAAAACCCACTTCTTAAGCCGCACACCAAACTAACTATCTAAAAGAATAGAACAGATCAATTTTTATTTAGTAAGTATTTAGTCAACAGGACTGTTTCCAACATATTTACACAGAAGTTATTTCGTTACCTAAACTACCTTAATTTAAACCCGACTTTCACGCGAACGAAGTCGCGGGCACAACTATTATGAATATATATATATATTACGGGTCTTAATCGCGTTTAGGTTAAATACCTTGCTTAGGTACCTACGTTTAATATGCATGATAGTTTAAGTATAATTTAATTTAAAGTCATCAAGTATTAAAATAAACTTATCCAGTTTTGAAAATAGATGGCGTTTAAATACAAATTAAACAGAATGAGGTAAATTGATTTAAAAAATAAATCTGAAATTCTTACGATTATGTATTATATATATATTATTTACGGATATGAATTTATGATGATCTTATTTAACGACAGGTTCATCATCATCATCATCAGCCTATCGCAGTCCACTGCTGGACATAGGCCTCTCTAATTGCACACTTTGTTCTATCCTCGGCTACGACAGTAGTTTAGTATTTAAACTAAACGTTTCTAAAAGATATACTAATTCACTATATCTTTTAGAAACGTTTGAATGTTGTCTGTTTGTTTGAACACGCATCACAGTACCGCGGGAATGCAATGTTTTAAAACCAGGATATTTTTTTAAAAACTTATCTTACACTAGCCCTATTTCGCGCGAGTACTTGGGCGATTTCGGGCTTCATTTAACCCGAAACCGATAATAGTAATATTTGATGTGATGCAAATCATTTTGGTAAAATACTATTATAATTTGTCTTCTAACCGTCTGGCGCCATAAACTTTGTCGCCCTTCATTTTGCTGCACTGGGCATTTGCTTGGCTTGCCTTGCCATAGGTCGGGCCCTGATTAGAGCTAGGCCCTAATATCCATAGATGCCACTGAGCATTGTGGAGCATGTTTCCAATATGCTTTACACAGAAGTTAAATTGTAACATAAACTACCTTAATATAAACCCAACTTCCACGCGAACGAAGTCGCGGGCACAGCTAGTATATAATATAACTAGCTGTCCCGCGCAACTTCGTCTATAGCCTTCCTCGATGAATGGGCTACCCAACAGTGAAAGAATTTTTCAATTCGGATCAGTAGATCCTTAGCTTACCGCGTTCAAACAAAAAACAAACAAACTCTTCAGCTTTATAATATTAGTATAGATTATTTAAGTACAATTTTAGGATGGTTAACTGTAATGCAGCTTAAACTTGAGATCAGTCTTTACAAGCAAATATAAAATACAAGTATGATAGATAACATGCAATTTTCAACCGTAATCACCGGCACTACAAGTAAATACGAGATACAACAAGAAGCTTCGACCGCAATCTAACACAATTAAATACAAATGTTGATTGATTAGTGAACTCGAATTTAAATTAGGCTCTTAAAACAATGACAAGCAGTTTTCGACTTTAATCCAATAATATTAAGTGTAATTTTAGTCTCACCATTCTCCGGTCTGAGTTTATCAAAAGCGTCTTCATATAAATGTGTTCGTCGTACACTAATGTTTATCGAAGGGCCTTCATTAAAGTTGTTCATTTCATACCAATGCTCGTGTTTTTCTCTGCAACAGACATCGTACGATAATAAATTGATGATTGAAATATAATAATATATTAAGAAATTTACTTAGTCTTTCAACATTACTTTTCATATCAAAATATGTTATGGTGTTTATGCTGCCCTTCTATTTTGTTAGGCACACAAGGGGCAGATGTATTTATGCTGAAACGCATTTTTTTTAACAATCATAAAAAACCATATTCTGAAATGTATGATTCTATTCTATTCTAATTTGTTTGTTGGTTCCTACAATGAAGACGTTAAAAAAGGTATCATTATTATGACTAATTACCTGGCTAGTAATCCTTGGAATATCAGCACACGAGTCGAGAATGATACAACGAACGGTATTTCTCTGAGAATTGTGATTGTTCTCAACTCTTTGATCGTTAATGGTGGTCCTTCATCTGTGAATGAAATGTTAGAACTATAAAATAGTAATTAGTACATTAGTAAGTATGCCAAAAACCTTTCTCAGGGGATTAAAAGGCGTACAACGGCACACTAGCATCACTGCTTTAGAAGAATATTATCTTATGACTAAGAAGGAATCATAAATTACGGGTCAATAAAGACCCTCAAAAGTGTATCTAGACTTTTTGAATATTTTTCAAAATAAGTGATGATTATATTTCACATCACATTGTGAACAGGATTGTTAGAATAAATAATGAAGTTGTAAAATATAACATAGTCCAAAACCTACCCCATTGGATTGTGTTACTGATTCTGAACAAACTACTTTCAGCTTGGCACTATACCAAGAATAACGTTGTATATCTATAGTCCGGTCAATTTAGACATAAAAATAGTGATCAAATGAAGAAAATTCCGACAGAGCCAAATCTTCGTAGAGACCTTAGGTTTACCACAAGGAATAAAGTGTCAAAAGTCCCCATCAGTCCCATGTGTGCTAAGGGAGTTATTTGGGGCCCAAGGTCAAAATTTTAGGTTTTTTGGGTTTTTCTCGAAAACGGTAAGTTTTATCGAAAAGTACTTCAGAGCAAACTTGTAGATCTTAAAATTCTCTATAAAAATGGTTCTTATGATTTTTCTCTAAGACCCACTATTTACCAGATATTGCGCTTGTAAGAATCACGTTCTACATAATATGCACACATTTCCACACCACCTGTGAGGTAGTGTACTCGGCGCGATTTTTTTAACGTGGTATCCCCGGTAGGCCTATTTCACAACCTTTATGACGTTATTTTCAGGAACAATTATTATTTAATAGTATGAAGATTATTGTCATGGGTTACTGAGTTTAACTGTCGTTCTAACTTTTTTTTGTTACTTTAATCTGACTCATACTGTTCATATTCAACTTCAACAATCATGTTTTCTTCAATTTCTTCTTGTTCTTCTTCTTCTCCTTCCTGTTGATTGCTTGAAATGGTTGAAATGAAGATGAATCAGTTGTCTCTTCATCAAAATCACATGAGTCTTCCTCTCTTGTATTTAATTGAACATTTGATAGTATACTCGCAACAAATGTTGAGTAGGAGATGCCGATGTTGGAGAAAGACAAGATAGTTGTACAGATATTTAACATTTGTAAAAAATACACGAAGCAAAAAGCAAGTACAACTATCTTGTCCTTCTCCAACATCGGCATCTGCTACTCAACATTTGTTTCGAGTATACTATCAAGTTCAGACATGGCAAGGCAATGAACTGAACCCTGAAGACTGGGGTTGGAAATTGATAAATAATACTTTGAAACCGATTCGAACTTTACTACCCCCTGCTCCAGAAAAACTTCTTAACATTAGAGTTATTAGTGCCAAATGTGGTTATAAAAAAGTAGGGTTGCAGTGTTCTCCAGCGTGTACCAATTGCCAAGGTGTCTCTTGCTCAAATGTTCAATTAAATACTAGAGAGGAAGATTCATGTGATTTTGATGAAGAGAAAACTGATTCATCTTCATTTCAACAATTTCTGAGCATTTATCAACAGGAAGGAGAAGAAGAAGAACAAGAAGAAATTGAAGAAAACATGATTGTTGAAGTTGAATATGAAGAGTATGAGTCAGATTAAAGTAACAAAAAAAAGTTAGAACGACAGTTAAACTCAGTAACCCATAACAATACTCTTCATACTATTAAATAATTATTGTTCCTGAAAATCGCGCCGAGTACACTACCTCACAGGTGGTGTCGAAATTGTGTGCATATTATGTAGAACGTGATTCTTACAAGCGCAATATCTGGGAAATAGTGGGTCTTAGAGAAAAAAATCATAAGAACCATTTTTATAGAGAATTTTAAGATCTACAACTTTGCTCTGAAGCACTTTTCGATAAAACTTACCGTTTTTGAGAAAAACCCAAAAAACCTAAAATTTTGACCTTGGGCCCCGAATAACTCCCTTAGCACACATGGGACTGATGGGGACTTTTGACACTTTATTCCTTGTGGTAAACCTAAGGTCTCTACGAAGATTTGGCTCTGTCGGAATTTACTTTATTTCAATTGTCTATATTGACCGGACTACTATAGGAATGTGGCCACTCTTCTTTAGATCGTTTTTTTTCTGTTGGAGGAACGTAACGTCTTGCCCTCCACACACATACGTACATACGTACGTATACGTACTCAGACGCACACACATACCATGTGACACAGCGAGCGCCGCAGAGAGGTTGGGCGGTCTCCGCAGGTGCCTGGTGTGATGCCTGGCGCGCTCGCCCTCAGACGTACATACGTACCATGTGACACAGCGAGCGCCGCAGAGAGGTTGGGCGGTCTCCGCAGGTGCCTGGTGTGATGCCTGGCGCGCTCGCCCTCAGACGTACATACGTACCATGTGACACAGCGAGCGCCGCAGAGAGGTTGGGCGGTCTCCGCAGGTGCCTGGTGTGATGCCTGGCGCGCTCGCCCTCAGACGTACATACGTACCATGTGACACAGCGAGCGCCGCAGAGAGGTTGGGCGGTCTCCGCAGGTGCCTGGTGTGATGCCTGGCGCGCTCGCCCTCAGACGTACATACGTACCATGTGACACAGCGAGCGCCGCAGAGAGGTTGGGCGGTCTCCGCAGGTGCCTGGTGTGATGCCTGGCGCGCTCGCCCTCAGACGTACATACGTACCATGTGACACAGCGAGCGCCGCAGAGAGGTTGGGCGGTCTCCGCAGGTGCCTGGTGTGATGCCTGGCGCGCTCGCCCTCAGACGTACATACGTACCATGTGACACAGCGAGCGCCGCAGAGAGGTTGGGCGGTCTCCGCAGGTGCCTGGTGTGAGGCCTGGCGCGCTCGCCCTCAGACGTACATACGTACCATGTGACACAGCGAGCGCCGCAGAGAGGTTGGGCGGTCTCCGCAGGTGCCTGGTGTGATGCCTGGCGCGCTCGCCCTCAGACGTACATACGTACCATGTGACACAGCGAGCGCCGCAGAGAGGTTGGGCGGTCTCCGCAGGTGCCTGGTGTGATGCCTGGCGCGCTCGCCCTCAGACGTACATACGTACCATGTGACACAGCGAGCGCCGCAGAGAGGTTGGGCGGTCTCCGCAGGTGCCTGGTGTAATGCCTGGCGCGCTCGCCCTCAGACGTACATACGTACCATGTGACACAGCGAGCGCCGCAGAGAGGTTGGGCGGTCTCCGCAGGTGCCTGGTGTGAGGCCTGGCGCGCTCGCCCTCAGACGTACATACGTACCATGTGACACAGCGAGCGCCGCAGAGGTTGGGCGGTCTCCGCAGGTGCCTGGTGTGAGGCCTGGCGCTAGCCCTCAGACGTACATACGTACCATGTGACACAGCGAGCGCCGCAGAGAGGTTGGGCGGTCTCCGCAGGTGCCTGGTGTGAGGCCTGGCGCGCTCGCCCTCAGACGTACATACGTACCATGTGACACAGCGAGCGCCGCAGAGAGGTTGGGCGGTCTCCGCAGGTGCCTGGTGTGAGGCCTGGCGCGCTCGCCCTCAGACGTACATACGTACCATGTGACACAGCGAGCGCCGCAGAGAGGTTGGGCGGTCTCCGCAGGTGCCTGGTGTGAGGCCTGGCGCGCTCGCCCTCAGACGTACATACGTACCATGTGACACAGCGAGCGCCGCAGAGAGGTTGGGCGGTCTCCGCAGGTGCCTGGTGTGAGGCCTGGCGCGCTCGCCCTCAGACGTACATACGTACCATGTGACACAGCGAGCGCCGCAGAGAGGTTGGGCGGTCTCCGCAGGTGCCTGGTGTGAGGCCTGGCGCTAGCCCTCAGACGTACATACGTACCATGTGACACAGCGAGCGCCGCAGAGAGGTTGGGCGGTCTCCGCAGGTGCCTGGTGTGAGGCCTGGCGCGCTCGCCCTCAGACGTACATACGTACCATGTGACACAGCGAGCGCCGCAGAGAGGTTGGGCGGTCTCCGCAGGTGCCTGGTGTGAGGCCTGGCGCGCTCGCCCTCAGACGTACATACGTACCATGTGACACAGCGAGCGCCGCAGAGAGGTTGGGCGGTCTCCGCAGGTGCCTGGTGTGAGGCCTGGCGCGCTCGCCCGCCACCAGCAGCACGGCGGCCGCGCCCTCGGGCACCTCGCCCGCCGCCGGCCACGACGAGCTGCCCAGGAACTGCAGGCGACCGTCACGTGCATACAGCACGCGGAGGAGAGATGTGCAAACCTGAAGCACCAAATACATACGTACAGGGGCCGTACCATGAACTCTTATCCTGCTAATTTCGTACCATTATCCTGCCAAAAAGTAGGCGAGTCAGTGATGATGTCCCCAAACGGGCGAGCTACTTATAGTCTATTTGTCAATTCTTTACACTTGACAGCAGTTCAGGTGCCAACATGAAGTTGAACTGCCCTGCACTTGGCAAATAATTTAGATGTGCATGGTATGGCCCCAGGTAGCCACGCAGCTCAACAAAAAATCCATGCACGACGTGCACGTACGGCGTTCTCCACGTAGACGACTCAACCGAGAACTGTGTACGTGCGCGTCTACGTGTGCGGAATCAGTCTCGATCAAATTTGTGCCTGAACCACAATCTATATATATAAAAATGTTATGTTGGTTTGTGTACGCTTCAAAAACTCAAAAAGTTCTACACCGATCGAGCTGAAATTTTAGCATGATATATAATCCGCATCAAGGATTGTTTTTATCTAATTTTTGCATCAGCCACATATCCGCGACCGCGAAAAAACTGTTTTTATAACGATCAGCTGTGTACCAATGACCGCGCCATCTGCCGGAAGCGAGGAAAACACTCGCTGACAACCGCAATAGTAATGGC
Organism: Herminia tarsipennalis; assembly: GCA_945859575.2. Taxonomy (NCBI): domain Eukaryota; kingdom Metazoa; phylum Arthropoda; class Insecta; order Lepidoptera; family Erebidae; genus Herminia; species Herminia tarsipennalis. Next base: position 10,303,237 of record OX243836.2, on the reverse strand, counting down.
ACAGTCAAATGAGAAACAATATTCGTTCCCAATTACATTGTTCATTTACAAAAAAAATTGCATCTAATTCTGATTATTATACAATCTGAATTAAATATTCACTTAAATCAAGAAACTTTTGTGTGATCGTGTCGTGATCGAACTGCCCCTTTCACCAAATCGTAAGTAGAGGTTATATTTTATTGTTTTGTTTCTCATTTCGCAACCATTCAATCACAATGTGCCACAGCGAAGCGTGGCAGGGTACAGCTAGTAATATATAATGGTACAAGTGCTCCTTACATATGGTTACAAGGCTGTGGGGTGCATGTGATTGAGCCGAGTTTTCAACACACTTGATGGTCTTTAAATATTTATAAGGATTTTAAAGTCATATGTGGTCAAATCATTGCAGGCTGATATAATAGAAATATCTTCTGCGAATAAAATACCAAAAGTAATGTCATGATTTAAATTGACTACCATTATGTTGGAATAATAATATAATGGTACCTTAATGTCATAAGTGGTATCTATATTTCTTCATCAATATTAACTTTCAAGACAAGGGTTATGGTTTATTGTGGTAAACAGGATATTTCAAAATCTCCAAAGGGAGATCTGGCGCCGCGCGCCGTTCCTGAACGACCAGTTCTCCCAAACGATCACCCGTTTGGGAGATTGCAGCCCGGAAATGGGCGTCTTAAAATCTTCCGTCCGTCTCCGTCCACTATGTTATTGACTATTGTGAATAATTTTACATCTTTAAATAAACATTTCATGGAAACAGATTTTTTTCATATCTAATATAATGGTAGCCAATGCAAAATATGACATTACTTTTGCACCACCCGTTATTATTAAAAATAATAAAGGTCCAAACCTACTCCCCTGAGGGACACCACAACCACTGAACAGGACTATATAGCCACCTAAACTTTATTTTTTTCCTATATTGGCCAGTTCAATTATTTGGTTCCAGCCATAAAGGGGCAAGGCCTCTGATTGCGTATTCGTGTAGTTATGGAACACAAAGCCGAAGGCTTGGGACATTTCAAAAACTAAGATTTGATACCTTTTATATCTACATTTAATATTAATATTACGTTATTTACTATATTTAAAGCAGTAAACTGTGGTTGATTTTCCTCTCTGGAACCCATTATTCCTGTTTCATAAATTTGCTGGTTATGCTTTCATGCATAGTTCTTTTAAAATTATAACTCTACGAACCCGAGACACACTTCCTGCAGCATGCGACATAATTCACACACGAGTGTTCACTGAAGTAATATAATTAACTTATGAATAGTGTTACTCTAAACAGATGAGCCCAAGCTTAAGTTTAATTCTTCCCGGAGATATCACAGCATCCCCATACAGTACAGTGACAGCGGGCCGAGAGTCCGGGTTACGCCAACTCTATGACCCCGAGACACTTCCCGAAGCGTGCGACATAACTTGACCAGTTCACTGACATAACCCGTCCACTTCACTGGCATAACCTTACTGAATTATTATAGTTAACTTATGAATGGTCTTACCCTGAACAGATGTGCCCAAGCTGGAGTCTCATTCTTTCCGGAAATCTCAATATGCGATGCAGCCACAGCATCCCGGTACAGTACAGTGACGGCAGGCCGCGACTCCGGGTACGCCAACTCTACGAGTCCGAGACACACTTCCCGGAGCGTGCGACATAACCCGCCCAGTTCACTGAACTCAAACGCGTGAACGCGGCAACCAGTGGCTGGTACGATTCCCGATACTACTGGAACAATAAATATCTTTTTCATATGTACATTAATAAATGTATATAATTTTTCGATCGCGAAGAAACTCCGTGACATATTTGGGAAATCAGAAACATAAACACTTTCCATCTGCCTTCAGAGACACGACCAGGCTATAAAAAACATTTCATTCCATTTTCAAATAAAAAAACATGTGTAATTTTTATAAACTGTGAACTATGTTATCACCCCACAAAATATCGATAAACTTAAGAAAAATTGGTCAAAATAAAATATCATGAATACATAGTAGCAAGTAAATGTGTAAAATGAATAAAATGACTTACAACTTAACTTCTCATCACTGATATCTCGGCAGAACTCCGTATCATGTAGCGTTCCCACTAGCAAAGAGAACAAAGCACAGAAGGTCGCCAGCGGTGCTAATAACCGGTTCACTCCAGTATCGTGGGGTAACCCTCGAGTCAAAGCCGACAGTAGAGGTTGTGCAGGTGCACCGAAGGATGACTGTTGAGTCATACCGCTGAGCCACGACCACACGCCACGAACGAAGACTGGCTTGAATGCTAGTGTGTATAGTATTCTGTGCAAGATAAACAAAGTTATTTTAAGATAACTAACGTGATAGTAAAGTTCGCCTTACGAATAAAAGTAGTCTTTTAAATTAGACTATATGGGGATTTTTTAAAGTGGCAATGTGGGATTGGGCTCCACATTACTAGCAATCATGTTAACCCCTCCAACTAAGCTCAAAAACTTGTGTTAGGATCATACCCATTAAACTACTGACGTGAACCCATCACGTCAGTAGTTTAATGGGTAGGATTCGAACCCGCGACCTCACGATTGCGAGACCAATGCCTTAGGCATTAGGCTACCGCCGCTTCAAACTATGAGTATGGTATGATAACTTTAATATTCTCAACGTTTCGAATTGCACTGATTGTGGTCAAAGACCAACTTGTACCTTTAAGTATTTTACGCGATTACTTCTGACTTTATGATTCAATAGAAAATCTCATTCTGGGTTTACTTTGGTAATGGATATTATGTATGTTTGTTTGTAAGTCCCCCCCGACAAAGGGAGATAATATTCCTTAATGATGGAGTTGTTTTCTTTATCTAACAAAATTGTACCTTAACAATTTAACACAGAGAAAAATATAAATCACTAGAGGACGCCTCGCGGTTTCACCCGCGTAGTTCCCGATCCCGTTGGAATACAGGGATATAAAATAGCCTATTTCACCCGGATTTAGTGTAGCTTCACAACGTTGAAAGAATTTTTCAAACCCGTCCAATACTTTAAGAGCCTATTCAATACTAACAAACAATCAAATCTTTCCTCTTTATAATATTAGTATAGAGTATAGATAAAGCATTTACCTGTACTTATGCAAAGCAATCTTGTGACTCAACAACAGATTATGGCATATCTCCGTAACGCAATCCAGGAACTCCTCGCTAAGATCAGCTTCAGTAACATGTGAACACGTAGTCATCACACAACGGTCCGGTTCATTCAACAACTCTATACACTTCGTCAGTAAAGTTTGCTCCCTAACGGTAGTAGGATTCGGTTCCATTTCTGTGTCACTATCGTCATCTTTATCTGCCACTGTTTCTTGACTGTACAAAGAATCCTCGTACTCATAACTGATTTGCTTATTACAAACATTTGCAGTTAACTTAGCGATAATTTTAAAATAGTCTAATATTATAGGATTGTTTGGCAGTGATCTTGTGTTGTCCATATTTCGTAATACGTTAACTGTGAAAAACAAATAATATTAAAGGCATAAGATTCTATAGACTATCAACTATCTAACACTATCATTCCGATCCGCTTCACACGGAGTTATCTCCAGTATATTCCACTATTTCTTTCAGAAGGTTTATATGTATACTGGCCATATTAGCCGAAGAACCGACAACCGTTGGGGTTGGTGTTCTTGAGTGGAGACCGCGTCTCGGCAAACGTAGTGTAGGACGTCTTCAGGCCAGGTGGAGTGATGATTTACGCAAAACGGCTGGCAAGAGCTGGATACGAGATGCCGAAGATAGAACAAGAGTCCAAGAGTACACTGCGATAGGCTGATGATGATATATATACACCAGCTGACCCGTGCAACTTCGTATGCGTCATTTTTACCCGTTATTGCAACATATTTCTTAGCGGCTCCTATTGGTCGTAGCGTGATGTTATATAGCCTATAGCTTTAAACAGTAAAATATTTTTTCAATTCGGACTAGTAGTTCCTGAGGTTATCGCGTTCAAATAAACAAACAAATTATTCAAGTTTTCAATATTAGTATAGATAAAATGTGTATGTATTATACATATAAACCTTTTGAATCCATCTGAATGTTAGTAAAAATCGCATCAAATTCCGCTGCGCGATTTTATTTTATTATATGTAAAGACTGGGACTGGACTGGTACCGGGCTGTGGCTGTACCAAGTCCGTGCGTATCCCTACTCGGCATTTTAGTTTTTTTAACTCCGAATTTTTGCAGTTTAGCATCCACCGATAAAAGATTTTGAGAAATTCATTCCCTAATAGGGTAAAATAGAGGTTGCAAGTTTGTATGAAACTCCCGTCAGTTTTCGTATTTGGCATTCTGGTTTAAAATAAAGAAACACATGCTTCGGCATTTTTCGAAAATCCACCCCTTCAGGGGGTAAAATTATCCAATCGACAACTAACAGTAAACCCTATTAGTAGAGATACTAGATCTCTACTAGTAGGGATACCTACTTACAAAAATATCCGTACCAGTAGTGATACTCGGAATAGGAAATATTTTTTTAATCCACTGGCTAACCACGTCCCGGGCGTGACCTTGATATGTGTGAATAGAACTCTATCCGTTACGGCTTAAAGATATAATGGAGTTGTAAAAATGGCGACAAATATTGTATGAAAATACATTATTTACGCGCAAAGTCCATAAGACCGAGTTTATTTGCTAAAATTATTTTAAGTTAAACCGTACAATAAATACTAAATACTAACAGAAATATCTAGAAGATATAATGCAAAAAACACTTACCAAAATTCGACGGTTCTAACGCTAACACCGAGTGCAATAACCACGAATCGTTTGTAAGCACTTTACTTCGGTACTTGTTTTCATCTCTCAAGCACTGTATTAGAGCTACAAAAGGGAACTTTTTAAGGGCGTCGTGGGATAACGCGGGTATTATAAACATCTCCACAGGCTCGGGGTAGGGATGGCAAAGGAATGCCGATGTGAATTCTGTCATAATGCTGTCGCTGAAAAAAAATTATACATATTATTAATTCAGGCGCGGATCCAAGGGGGGGGCTAACAGAGGCAGGCTCCCCCCAGAGTCATGAATTTGAAAATTTGTTCCCCTCTTCCAGAGGCCCGTCGCGTGACGACGAATGACGCACACTTGTCATTAGATTACATTCGAGTCTTGAATGTGGATTCGTCCATGTCCGTGATGCCTTATCCCTTATGCCTATTTGTCACTCCAGGATATGAACTATAGGTACATTTGAGTGTGATTGACGAACAAAGATTCGAACATCTAGATACCTATCCCGAACTCTGCCATGGAATTCCAAAAGTAAATACGGTACGGTGCGGTATGCGGTATATTTTCTGCGTACTCACAGATTTACTCGACCGTTTCACATCGAAACAGGTAAGACCCACGTGTGTACAACAAAAGTCCAAGTCAAAAGCCTAAAATCATATCTTATAAAATATATATTTTTCACATACGAGTAAAAAAATTACTCAACTACGAGTACCTAAATGATTACTCATGTACGAGTAAATCTATGTACGTACAGAGATAGGGCCAGATTTAAAATAAATCCTCCCCGATATACATTTAAAGTAATATAAAATATACTCGAACATTTCACATCGAAACAGGTAAGACCGACGTGTGTACAACAAAAGTCCAAGACAAAAGCCTAAAATCAAATCTTATAAAATAATATTTTATACATTTCAAAGCGTAGTGTTTTACTCACATACGAGTAAAAAATTTACTCAACTACGAGTACCTAAATTATTACTAATTTACGAGTAAATCTAAATTTAAATTAAATCATACCCAATATACATTTAAAGTAATATAAAACATATGGAACTTACTCATAATGTGGAATATTCACTCGCGAGATAAGACCGAGCGGTCTTTGTATTAGTTCTAATAGTGCTCCCGCCAGGGGAATCGGTGGATTCGGCGAAGGTCCATATAAAGGAGGAGTCTTCTGACATATTAAGTAACACATACCTTGGAAATAACCTAGAAAATAATAATTTGACATTAAAAAGTAAAAACCAATAACACTTGAGATAAAAGCTGATAGAATAAGCATATTGCAAAATTGATTCAAAAGTGAATCAAAGCTTTACTCGAGGCACACAATGCATAGGTACAGATGGTCGGCTCCCTACAACGAGCGAAAACTGGCTCACGCACACATAATCGCCGACGTAACAAGATTTCGATCGACTTCGGTCGAATGCCAAACGAGACTGGACACGTTAGAGATGCGAGTCTGAATGCGTGGATTTGTTACTGACAAGTGAGTACTGCTGTACCCATGTATTTTGCGCTCGAGGTCTCACAGGTCTACAGTATAGGAAGCTTGATCATTTCAATAAAAACACAAAATAGACGCGATCAACATTGCTTCTTATAGAAAAGTAAATCTTATTAGCATGTCATAGAGTACATTTTTCAATACTGTAATATAATTCAAATTAATGTGATAAATTACGATTCTACATGTACAGTCGGCCAAAAATATGGACTATCACCCTACGATTTAAGTTCTTTTGCACATCATAAAACAGCAAGGTTGTTTTAATTGCAATTATATTCCGACAGTCACTAATATCAACTTTAATGCCATTTTGGTCGAAATGTTGTCGTAATTGGTAGACCGATTTTTGGTTGACTGCCAGGTTCGTTATGTTTAAAGTTACCTCTTTTGACAAGATATAAAAACGTGCTCGCAACACCATTGAGTGCTTCATCACAGTTGTTGGAAGCATCTGCAGATTTAGTGGAAGTGAATACCTCAAACATTCTTAGTGGCACTGCTATAGGTACCTGTAGGTAAATAATAATAACAAAGGATTAATAGGAGTAGTATAGTAAAGTGAAGAATTATACAGGGTGGGCCAGAATAAAGTTCACTTTTGCTTGTCAAATAGATTGTTACTCGTGGCAGGAAGCGGGGTGCGCGGGGTGTGAGCGGGTCACGCGTCGCTTGCATTTTTAGTCGCCATGAGTCCGTTCACGGGAGAGCACCGCGCGTTCGCTGTTCAAGCATTTTACGAAAATGGTCGTTCCTACATTGTTGCGCGACGTATGTTTAGGGTTAAATTTAATTTACCGAGTATCCGTCAGTGTCCTAGTACACAATTACTTAAACAAAGGCTGAAGAGGTTCCAAGAAACTGGTTCGACGCTTCCAATGAGACGTCAAGGTCGTGCCCGCACTATACGCACAGAGCAAACGATTCAGGAAGTTAATCAATCTGTTGAACAAAATGCGGAACTCTCTACGCGGCGACGTTCGGCAGCTTTGGGGATTTCGAGAAGCAGTTTAAGGCGTATTTTACGTGATTTAAAGCTTCATCCATACAAAATCCAGCTGGTGCAGACTCTTTCACACGATGACTATATAAAAAGAGCGTCATTTTCCTCCACGATGTTAGAGCGATTTTCTAACTTCGGGAACATCCTTTTCTCGGACGAAGCCCATTTTCATTTAAGCGGATTCGTCAACAAACAAAATTTTCGATATTGGAGCGCTAAACAGCCTTCGCTCAAGCATCAAAAGCCTCTTCACTGCCAGAAAGTGACAGTTTGGGCAGCCATTTCAGCCAAAGGGCTCATTGGGCCTTATTTCTTTGAAAGTTCTAGAGGCCAAGCGTTAACTGTAAATACGGAGAGATATGTGAAAATGCTTGAAGAGTTTTTAAGACCAACTCTTGCTGGGCTGCAAGAGTATAACTCTCTGACTTGGTTTCAGCAGGATGGTGCCACTTGCCACACGTCTAATGCCAGCATGGGGGTCATAAAGGAGATGTTCCCCGGTAAAGTCATCTCTAAGAGAGGTGACATTGAGTGGCCACCACGAAGCCCAGATTTGTCTCCACCGGATTTCTTTTTGTGGGGATACCTCAAAAATAAGGTTTATTCAAATAAACCGCAAACAATTACTGCCTTAAAAGAAAATATTCAATCAGAAATGGCGGCTATTTCGACAGCGACGTGCCGGCGCGTTTTCGAAAATTTTAAACATCGCTTAGAAGAATGCTTGCGGCGAGAAGGAGAACATCTCGATGATGTCATTTTCAAAAAATAAATTATAATAGTTTTTCTTTATGTTACATTTGAAATAAAATCTTTAAGTACTATCGGTCTATTTTTATTAAGGTTTCAAAAGTGAATTTTACTCTGGCCCACCCTGTAGTATACATTGGGGCTATATATATATTTTTTTAATCCCGTCTGTTTGCTTGTTTTTTTATTAAACTTAGAGTATCATCATTAAATTTTGTTTTATGAAATAAGAAGTTTTTTTTTTAAATGTAGGTGAAACCTATCATTATAAGTAGGGCCCAAACTATGGCAGAGCAAGCCGGGCAAATGCTAAAGCGGCAAAACTGAAGGCTGGTAAAATTGAGGGTGTCAGTCGCCTGCGCAGGCGCACAAAAATTATTTTGCCTGGAGCGACTAAATGGCTAGATCGGGCTCTGTCTGTAAGTTGTTTTCTGGCAATTCCATTGTTATTGCCACTATTGTACAATAATAATGATTCCACACAACATTTTTCTGGGAATACACAGAATATAATTTTCCTTATATATTTACAATGTGCCAAAAATTGGATTCTTTTCCTTATCTTGTTTGCAATGCTTATATGTTTTCCTCTTATTTATATTGGAAAGAATACTTACATTACTCAGGCTATGCTGAAGTTAAGCACAGATAAAACTTGTCAAACCATAAGCTGACCATTGACCTCAAAGTTTCAGCGTGAGTTTAATATATTCTAGCCCTTAGGGCGTTTGTCCACCGCAATCCGTCAACGAGACGTTAACGGGACGTCACCGTGGACGAGATAATTTTAGCCGTGCCCGATGTATCGCTACTTTGTCGACATCATGACGTCCCGTTGATGGGCTGCGGTGGACAAACGCCCTTATTCATAATACTTTAGCAATAGCATTTTATGTAGTGATGTCTTCTTCTATTTTCGTTCGAAAATGGAATGAAAAACAAAACGATGGACGAATAGCCGTTCGAGCAAACTAGTCCTAGAGTGGAGACCGCAACTTGGTAACCGTAAGGTAGCATGGCCCCCAGCCAGCTGAATCTAAAGGTCACCGGGATGGACTGGATGCAAAAGGCAGAGGATCGGATGTTAAGACGAAAATTAGGAGAGACCTACGTCCAGCTGTGGACCGATACGGGGTGATGATAATGATGAATAAAGAGAAGTACTAATACTCTAATAAGTATTAGTACGTAGCAGTCGGACACATTCCCACCGCGCCATAGAGGCAGTCAAAGTAATCTTTGACTGCCTCTGTGGCGCGGTGGGAGTGTGTCTGACTGCTACGCAAGATGTGGGTTCGATTCCCACACGGGACACCACTTTGTGTGTCTGATCCAAAAATTGTTGTGTGTACTTTGTGTCCGTTACTTGTATGTTTGTAAAGTACCCCGCGATGCAGGGCCATGCCAGTTTGTCGTCCCATTAACGGGAGTTAGTGGTAATAGAGTTTACAAATTACTTAAAATAATCCATAAGAGAGAGTACCTCATTATTATCCCTTAATAATTTTAGATGAAGTGTTAACAGTCTTCTTATCTGTATACAGGCACCATTAATTTGGTATAATTTCACCGAACTTTTCAATAATAACTGTGATATGGCAACCTAAAAAAAAATAAGAAATTACATTGCATATCATTAAAATATTGTCTGCCTAATACATATACAGTAGTCAAATTAAGCTGAAATGTTTAGACTGGAATTGAGCTAATACAACAAGAACTGCTTTTAAGACCAATATAAGAATATATATTTGTTTATTTACCAATTAATCTGAGAATAATTTCGATTTCCCATTAAATATACCAAAGACTTATTAGTAACGACCTGCTCCTAGCCTGTGTGCACGTGATTACACCAATACTTACCTACATTTTCAACGATATTCTAGATAAAGAAATAATACCAGCGCATTGGACTAACTCAATAATTACTCTCCTGCACAAAAAGGACGTCACAAAAGACATAAATAACTACCGACCCATAAGTCTTATGTCCAGTATGTATAAAATATTCTCTAATGATGAATAGAATTACGAAAACACTAGACGTAATACAACCGCGGCAACAAGCCGGGTTTAGAAGCGGTTTTTCGACCATAGACCATTTACACGTTGTCAAGCAGGTGTTCGAGAAAAGCAAAGGATATAACCTTTATTCTGCGCTTTTGTCGATTACTCTAAAGCGTTTGACTCTCTGGAACACGAAAAAAAATGGGCAGCATTAAAGAATCAGGGAGTCAACCACAAGCTCATTAGAATTATAAGGAACATATACAAAAATAGCACATACATATCAACCCATAAGATGGCCCACTGCTGGGCACGGGTCTCCCCAGTAGAACCTACTAGTATGTAGATCCTGGGGGTAATTGCCATAATCGCCACGCTTGGCGAGCGGGTTGGCGATCGCAGTAGGGCTTTAAGTACGCAGAGGACGCTGCTGCCCGTCCTCCGGGGTGAAATCCCTTAGTCGCCTTGACGACACCCACGGGTAGAGATGGGGTGGTACTATTCTTAAGCCGGCACCACACGGCAAAAATAACACAGCCAAGATTAATTTAGAAAGGGAACAAAAAAAAAGAAAAAGGAGTGCATCAAGGAGACCCTTTATCTCCTAAATTGTTTACTGTTGTAGTAGAAGTTTTTCGTAAATTAAACAAAGATGGCTATGGCATCATTGGAAAAAACCTAAATCATCTGAGATTTGCAGATGACATTATCTTATTTGCTGAGACATCAGAACATTTGCAGTCTATGCTTCTGACTCTAGGAAAAAAGAGCATCGCAGTGGGAAAAACACAGCTGAAAGAACAAATTATTTCACCTACCAATCTAACAACAAAAACAATTGAAGTGCGGATTGGTAACACATGGAAAAGATACTGGGGACTAAAAGAAAGCATATCATGTCAGATATCAGCGTCTTCTACAACACATGTATTCTGTCACCTATGGTTGCCAAACCTGGGCCCTTACAAAGGCACACAACAAAACAGGAAAGATGTCAAACTGCAATGGAAAAAAGCATGCTTAACATTAAACAGCTAAACAGAATCCCAAACAAAACTATAAGGAAAATTACCAAGATCAACAGTATATCAGGCGAAATAAAACAGTTGAAATGAAGACAGACAGGTCACACTCTCAGGAGTCAGGAAAAGTGAAACAAATTTATTGTTAGTTGGTACCCGAAGAAAAGAAAATATCGCAGGAAAAACATGGTACAGAATGCAAATGAAAGAGTGCTTTGGAAGAGTCTAGGAGCCTTTGTCCACATGTGTTTTAAAAGAAAGAGCATATTCATAAGTGAAAAATTAGAAAAAATTAGTGCTTACTAAAAAATATAACCCATTATTACGTAAGAAAAAAGAAGACAGTTGACGGAAGTACTAGTATAGTATTATATTATCTGTGACAGAAGCAAGAAAATTTGTTCAGAATAATGATTCCACAAGAACACCAGGAAGCAAATATGAAGTGGAGTGAACTTTGCACCATACACGGACAACTGACATTTAAAAAAAATTAACGATTTTTTGGATATGGAACGAAATAATGGATATTTTTTTGGTTTATCTGTTGTGTTTTATTGAATACAGATTCCCTAAATAAGTTTATTTAAATTTATAAGCAAAGAAGTTGCCTAGACAGTTGTCTTAGAAAAGTTGCCCTGTTTCGTGAGAAATGCCCATAATATTTAGCAACTTTATAGTTCTCATTTTTTCCAGATTCTGTGGGTTCCTATCTAATCATAGGCAAACCTGTAAATGTTATTAAGTATAATCAATAAACAAAGATACAAACCAGCCTATTAAAATCTTGTTGAGCATTATAAAAGAACAATATTTTAGCAACAAGTGAAGACAACAACATGTGGTCATCGGGGTTGACTGATGGAAATAAACTATCAAACTGGTCCCGCTCATTTTGTTTACAGTGTTTCCTTGTTAAGTAGCTTCTAACATATGCTTGGATTTTTATTGTACTGTACAGTCGCTTTCTAAATTCCTGTAAAAAAATATTGATATTTAAACTTCAAATATCTTTATTTTATAAAACCAAGTCAATGATTATTTGGAAATACTTATGAAAATAATAAGAGAATTACATGTAAAGCTCATGAGAAAAAAAAGCTGCCAAGAAACAAATTGCTTTCACAGCTTGTTGTATGTTTGTTGCATGTAATTATTATAGAATTTTATAAGCAACAGGTCTTAATCATGTAAATATTTTATTCTAAGGCTAAATTTTAACTTTAGCTTTTATACAAAATATTTACACAATTAAGACCCATAGCTTACAAAATTCTATCATGCGTACAAATCTGAAATGTTTACAAGCATATATGTAATTATTTGTAAAATTCTTTCATAGAGATGTTAATTTATCCAGAATAATATAGGACAGATTTTTTCAAACTTCAGAGTTGTTAATTTGCAGTCGTTAGAACTGAAGAGAGAAAATATATAAGCCTTTACTCTGCTGTAGGACAACACAGATTTAAAATAAAAATTAAAAATAGATGTTGAGTTCTAATATGTATACAAAGTAAATAAAATAAGAGAAGAGTATATTGAACTAAAAGAAATATAATCAAGACCAATAAAAACTGCTGAGTCATTATAACATTAGGTAGTATTCATTAATTACGGACTCATTACTTGTCATTCTCATGCAGCAACTACAAATTAATCCCCTTTTTGATTCTTAACCAGTATCAAAATTCTTAGCTAGCATATCCAGTTCAAAATATGTTTATGATGTTAAGAGATTTTATAATTCAGTTTAAGGTTATACATTTCATTACAAGTAATTGCAACATTTTTCAAATAGTTACAGCAGATATTATGCAATTTATAGTAAAGTGAAAGTTTGTAATTAATTGAAACACAAGATAACCTCTCTTTTTTGCCTTTGTTGTTGTGATTGTTGTATCAAAGTGGCTCTGCTTATTTGGCGCTGTGCACTCGCGCCAGCCAGGTTTTGTTGAGGCTTTCGCCTAAAGTCTCCATCAAACGAATACATAGCTGAAAGCACAAGATACGGCCACTTGAAAAAACAACTTTATAAAACAAATTGTAAACAATAATCAGCTGAACGATTCCACAATCTTCTATTTTTCCAAATTTACCTCAAACGAACTCAATTATATTGCAATGTAATTTTAATGAATAACAACATAATATTATGTTATTAATCAATTCACTTTTAGATGGAAAGTAATGTTCATGAGTACTCAACTGATAAATGTAATTTTTATTGTTTTTTACATACACAATGAACAAGAAATTACAAATTTACACTTTGACAGCAAACAAATACTGTATTGCTAGATAACAAAATGAAAATACCCATGTCTGGATAGTAACACATTATTAAAACGTGTTTTGTCATCATAACACACAGCAATAATGTATCTCTAACCATACAAAATCTACAGAACCGATACGGTTCTGTTCTGAGTTTCTGACGCGACACTCACACTACACCACAATAATAAAATATTTCCGCCTTAACGTGTTTTTGTGTGCTTGTACACTTAAATTAACAATAATAACTCTTCAAGAGATAACAATTTGTATGCAAAGTTTTGTGGCAAAAAAAAACAAAATAATAAATAACTACAACGTGTTTAAAACATGCTTGACTGCCACAATTCAGGGAAAACTTTTACTATAGCAATATCAGATGCCACAGATAAAAAAAATGTTTTTTTTTTAGCAACTTGTATATTAGTAAATGTTATAAAAAAATGTATAGAAGATAAATGTATATAATGAAAAACAAATTGAAAAAAAACGCAAACACAGAAACTATATTAATGACAATCAAACATTGGAATTAATGGAAGAAAATCTATGGAAAAAAATAAATGACAGGACACAAAAGCAGTGCTGCCAGATTTACTGATTTAGCAATAGATCTACCTGATTTTAAGAAATTCTACTCATACACTAGACATTAATGCTAAAAATGGGTGTGCGTTACCCCAGCAGAATGTTGTCTTCTTTCAGAATATGAATGGTTCAGATTTTCAGTGCAACATGCCGTTGAAATAATTGCAACTTTTTAAATTTGTGCATCCAGTCGTCTTTGAGTTTTTAGGAAAACATGTTTATTTTTCACAATGGTCTTATCTGGGTACAAAATAGTTAGAAAGATAGCTTTGAATTTGTGCGAAATGTGCATGATATGGTTTTCATATTATTAGATTTTTTGCTGGGGTAACGTTTTGCTGGTGGTTAGATCTCGCAAACTACTTGGTAAAATAATGTTTTTTTTTATCATGAATAGGTGGTAATTTGTGCTCTTTAAAGGACAGTTTCCTTTCTATACAGTTACACCATTTACTAGTTATGAGCAGAGATGAGCGTTTAAACGAAAAGCTCTTTAAAAAAATGTTTTTCAATAAAATACAAACAAATTAGTTTTTTACACTTTCCCTACACTTGTATGTTTGAACTATCTTAATTCTTTAAATTTAAGTCACAAAATGACATTGACATCAGACATTTACAAAAAGTACTTCAAAGTTCAAAAGTACTACGTATTTCATAAAGTACTTAAAGCTTAAAGCTTTAAGTACTTTATGAAACCCCTTATCAACGATTTAACGTTTTATAGTAATACTTTTCAGTAAATTTTATCTGTTATATGTATGGAAAATTTCAGCTGAAAATATGGTTACGTTTACATAATAACATTAAAATTCCACCTTAACCTTTATACAAAATTAGGATATTAACCGGCTAAATTGCTGCAAAAAAGCGGGTGCGCGGTACAACAAACTACATACCTAACTTGGCATCAATAAGATTATTTTTGCTTGGTATGGATACAGAAACTGTAAAATATTTTTTAGGTTTAGAATAAAGATGATAAATAAAACGTATATAAATTTGTTTCACATATTTTATTTTATTGTACACTTTATACGTACAACATGATAAAAGATAATAACATAACGAATTACGTTCCACTTGCTGATAGGCAAAAGTATTGTGGCAGTCAGGCGCATGGCTGGTTGCTAAACAATGTCATCCTATGACGCAATCACGTAAAGTTATCGTCCTACTGACTTTACAGACAAACATTCTTGGTGGGTACTTACGTATTTCGTGATGGTGCTTAAGGGTAGTTTCGCTTTTTATAGGTTTACCTGATTCAAATACGTGGGTTCAAAATAAAATGTACCTGTTTCGACATTACTTTTGATATGCTCGAGAATTGAAATAGTCTTTAGATATAATTTTCAAGTTAAATTTCCTATACCTACCCATACATTTATTATTTTCCTTATAAACGAATTTCTCGATACACAAAAAAATTATCTCATGAGAGCACCCCAGAAAGACCTCAGAGAGCCAATGCCTACACTACAAAAAAGCCTTTTTGAATCTAAATTGTAAGATATTTTATATTTTATAGCGAACGGTTTTTATCTACCTATAGGCAAGCCTCATAGGCTAGCAGGTGATAAGGTTTTCTGTCATTATACAGTATTAAATTGATGGTTTTAATTTCATTTATTATAGAACTTGCTGTATCCGATCACACAGCACAATTTTTGAGCTGTCCAGTCAAACAAACTTTTAAATTTAATTACTGGTATACCACTATACGGGATTATTCCAAGGAAAACATAAAGAAATTTAAAAAACATCTAAAGGCTATCAGTTTCGCCGAAGTCTATACGGAAGAAGACCCAACTAGGTCATTCAATTTATTTTATGATTTCTTTCTGTTATTGTATAATTTATGTTTTCCTAATGTTAAAATACGTATACCTATTAAAAAACAAATAAAATGGATCAGTCGCGGTCTAAGGGCATGCAGCAAAAGAAAAAGAGAGTTGCTATGGAAATGTAGGTTAAAACCCAGCATAGAAAATAAAAATAATTTTAAAATACTTTCCAAGTCACTAAAAAAGGTTGTAACTCTTACTCAAAAATCACAAAATGAGAATTTTATAAAAACGTCTAAAAATATGAGCAAGGCAACATGGAAAATTATTAACAGTAATAAATATAATATTCCTAATGATAATATAACGCAGATAATGTCAGGAGACAAAGTTATATCTAGTCCTCTTGACATAGCACAGGCTTTTAATGATCATTTTGTGGATCAAATACAGCCTGTAAATAATACCAAAATCAAATTAAACTCTGTTCCATATAAAAAACCATCGTCAATGTTTATGCTACCTACAGTCCCACAAGATATACATCAAATTATAATGTCACTAAAAAATACATCTAGCACTGGGATTGACGATGTTACCACAAAGATAGTAAAAGAGATATCTACAATAATTGCACCAGTTTTATCTCACGTCATAAATAACTGCATAGTATGTGGTATTTTTCCAGAACAGTTAAAAATTACAATAATTAAGCCTCTCTTTAAAAAAGGTAACAAAGACAATTTGTCGTGCTACAGGCCCATAGCTTTAATACCAATATTTTCGAAATTATTTGAGAAAGTGATATATAATAACCTAAACACTTATTTTGAAAATAACAATATGTATATTTGTAGATAACCAAAAAGGCTTTAGAAAAAATAAATCTATTAATATTGCTATTTATGATTTTCTAAACTTGGTTATAAACAGAATGGACAAAAGTCAATCTGTATTAGCGCTTTATATGGACATGTCCAAAGCCTTCGACTATGTAGACCACAAACTTCTTATAAATAAACTTAATAGCTATGGAGTAAGAGGAAATATTGCCTCATTATTAGAATCTTATCTCAGCAATAGAAAACAAGTAACAGTTATTAGAAGAACTTGTAAAAATACAGAATTTTTATATAAATCTAGCCAAAGAACCTTAAAATACGGAGTGCCACAAGGCAGCGTTCTTGGGCCCCTCTTATTTATTATTTATGTAAATGACTTTCCTACTGCATCCATATATCCCATGATAATGTTTGCAGATGACAGTACTTTGGTTTTTAACGAGAATTCAAGTACGCTAACTAGGGATATAAATTTAAGTTTGAAGTCTGTGATTGATTGGCTAAAAGCAAACAATTTAATTATTAACTTAGAAAAGACAGTTATTATGAATTTTCAACAAAGAAAAAACAAATATTTAACCCCTATTATTAATTACAATAATATAATTATTAAGGAAACTAATGTCACTAAATTTCTTGGCCTTGACATAGAAAATAATTTAAAATGGTTTAAACAAATTGACAAAGTATCCAGTAAACTAAATCAATACTCCTATGCATTATATATTTTAAATAAAAGGGCTAATCGATCAACAGTATTGACGGCATATCACGGACTGGTTGCATCAACGCTAAGATACGGAATAATATTTTGGGGAAATGCAACAGATATAGATGTAGTATTTAAGGCACAAAAGCGATGCATACGAGCTATTTGTGGATTGCAAACAACTGATAGCTGTAAACCGCATTTTAAACGCTTGAAAATTTTAACAGTAGCATCAATATATATTTACGAAGTAGCTTTGTTTACTAAAACTAATATAATAAAGTTTTCACGAGTGACTAGTCAGCGCAGGTGTGATAAATTGCATTTAGTTGGAGGCAAAACAACTCTTTTTCAGAAAAGCATATTTGCAATGGCTCCCAAGGTATACAACAAGTTACCCAAATGTATAAGAAATTCAGAGAGTCTAAACATGTTTAAAAATAAATTATTTACATTTCTTATAGATAAAACTTATTATTCAACCATTTACTATCTAAATGACAACACAATATTGTAATAATAATAATAAGATTTTATTTAATATTTTGCATGTATAATGATTTTGCTTTATAGTCTAAACTGTTTTATTTGTACTGTATATTTTATGACATACCTATTTATAAAAAATCTACATCTTTTAATTTAATTTTGTATTGTAACTTTATTTTATTGTTTCTGTTTTAAAGTGTTTCTGAATTGATTTTTATTTAATTGAATGTTGTACCTGTTTTTAAATTTAATAATTATATATTTGTACACCAATCCCATTGGTAGAACTTGGCGGTCGAAATATTGTTTAACATCTGTATGTACCATGTTTCACAAATAAATAATACTTTGACTTTGACTTTGATTTAAAAATGTATCTATAATTTATTCTTTGTAAGCATAATATCAATAACAGCTTTAGATTATAATTCATTTACGTGCTAAGTACCAGTTAGATTCTATGCGTTTGAGTCTTTTCTTACAGAATCCCTATAGTCACTTTCCAGATCTTCAAATCATCTATTACCAAAATACTAGGCAAGTTGAATCAAAAAACGCATCAAACATTGATTAACTTGTGTCGTTTTCTTACATAGCTACCATGGCCACCTTCAGGATTTTTAATTGAATGTACATTTTTTTTGTGACATTATAATGGTTAATTCATCAATTAATCGTTGTTAAATCATGAATAAAGGAGTTAGTTTTAAGTTAAAAATAACTTAGTCCGTTAAAACAGAATATTCGATAAAAATCACGAATGGGTTCAAGTAGGCTTATGATATTTTGTTGGGATAATGAGAATAAATGAGAGGTATGAACAAAAAACATCATTGGGTTTCTAGGACTTTTTTAAATGTATCTTATACATAACTAGTAAATGGAGTAACTGTGTAGAAAAGAAACAACTTCTTTAAAGAGCACAAATTACCACCTATTCATATTAAGAACATTATAACTTCACTTATAATTCACTAAGTAGTTTGCGAGATCAACAAAACGTTACATTTACGTTAAATTTTCGCGATATGTACACATTATGAAAATATATTTAATACGGGTCTGAATCGCGTGAATAATTTGAGGTAAAATACCTTGTTTCTTGCCCGACGCTTCGACCGTATTGCAACGGCCAGCCGATGCTTTTCGCAATGGACCTTTCGGAATATAAAATACGTAGGAAAATAACTTTTAATTTGTGTGAAATGTGCATGCAAAAGCTAAATTTGTGTATCGTATGGTTTTCATGTTATTTGAGTTTCTGCTGGAGTAACGATGTGCTGATGGCTTGATCTCGCCAACTACTTAGTGAAATATATATATTTTTTAACATAAATAGGTGGTAAATTGCTCTTTAAAGTACTCATTTATTTTCTATATAGTTACACTGTTAACTAGATAACAAAAACCATCGTTGGAATTCTAGGTCTTTTAGTTTCGAAACTAGAAGCTAATTTCCTTTTTAAAAATGTGTTTCTTAACTAGTAAACGGTGTAACTATATAGAAAATAAATAAGTGCTTTAAAGAACACAAATTTCCACCATTTGTTTTTCAGAATTTATAAATTATAATATTTCACTAGGTAGTTTGCGACTCCAACAAAAACTCAAATAACATGAAAATCATACGATGCACAAATTTAGCTTTTGCATGCACATTTCGCACAATTTAAAACCTATCTTATTAGATAACCTATGCGAAATAATAATCTGAATCTATTTTTCTTGATTATCTCAAAAACGACTGGATGCACTGAAAATCTGTATCATTCTTAATCTGCAAAGAGACAACATTCTGCTGGGGTAAAGCACACTGCTAAATAAAAATCTGCCTGTTTTTTTTGCATACTCTTTAGTTTACCAAAATACTATCATTTGCTTTTGCAACTGATTTGTTCAAAATCCATCTGGCAGCACTGGCCTCGAAACAAAACTGTCTGTCTTCTAGTGTCTATCCAATGTGTAACCATTAGCCGGCAAAAGTCAAACTGTCAAACAAAAAATTGTCTATCGTAGTGTCGTCGATTGAACCGAAAACACGAAAAAGAAAACAACGCGATTCCAAATCAATTCCGAACAACAGAATAAGTATTTTATTATATGAATTAATCGAGTTCTCGCATAATATTACATAAAATGTCGGATACAGACGAAGGCGACAGCCCTGAAAACTCAGGCCGTGTAAGTAAACGTATAAACGTACATACATTGTTTGTTAATCTAAATAATATGGCCTGATATTCTCTTGGTGAGTGACCCTGACTTCAAAGTCAGTCATTTGTTCGATTCCCATCCGTTTGGAAATATATATAAGTATATTATCAGATATCTGATTGCCAAAATACAGGCTCTGTGTAGTTTTATTGTGATTCGATGGCTGTGTGAGTCTGTGAGTGTTGTGACTACTAATATTTGTAATTATTGGTATTATGTGCTTTTCATTGTCAGGTCTCAAGACCAACCCTGGCACAGGTAAAAGCTGTAATATCTTTCATGGAAAAGCATCCAGATTTAGCACATAGAAGACTCAGAGTAGGCATGGGTCATGCAAAATTTAAAAAATTATGGGTGGAACTCTCTAACATTACAAACTCTATTGATGGAGCTGTGAAATCTACAAAAGGTTGGATCAAGGTAAGAGAAGAGAATACAAGTAGTTTCATTGCTGTTCTCCCATACAGTATTTTACATTATACATCTTAAGTAACAGTTTGATTCACAGTATTCTAAGAGCAATTTTAATATGTGTGGGAGGCTGCTGGGGCCGATAAATTGATCTAGCTAGGTTTGATTTTTAGAAAATCTTGTTAAATAAAACCAAACAGAGCTTGGTCATCCAGGATATTTAAAATGAAATGAATTCTTAAAAATAAAATACTTTATATGATTTTATTTAAGTGGTTGTTTAAGTTCTAACACCATCAATCATAATCATTGCTTATTGCTGGACATAGGCCTCTTTAAATTTATGCCATAAACTTGATCCTTCTATATAGAGTCTGTGCCAGCACTAAAATACCACAGATTTTTAAATTATACATTTAACAAATTTGTGGTGTTGGAGTGCTAGAACAGACTTTAACACTACACACTACTTTCACATTTATAAAATTAATCTGGATAAAACATGTAAAAACTAAAAAACATATTTTTATGTGTTTTATTTATTCATTTTATAAATGTTTAAGCTAAGTTATCTGTCTGGCTGTTATGTTTGCACCCTTAAAGCAGCCTTTATTGCGATAACCATTATCCGCAAGCTCTTGGATGCTGATATTGTTACTTACTATTCATGAATAAAAACAAACTTTATCTTATACTGGCTGTCCCTGCCCCTTGTCATGTTTTTTTTTAGAATTCTCTGATGCAATAATAGTTTTCCTGCTTTAGTGACAGACAAATCCAACAAATCAAAGATCATGGAAATCAATCCACCTTTTGTTGAGTTATAAATGATATAAACGGAATCTAACTTTAATCTTATAATATTGTTGCAGTTTTGGTCAGACAAAAGGCGAAGCATAGTTATCAAGAGAAAACAAATAGAAGAAGGGACATCAACGGGGTCCTTGACTGCACTGGAAAAAAAAATTTTAGACATATGCGGTGATAAGGCTACAATGACCACTAGTGAGTAACAGTTAGAAAAGTTTTGAATCCTTTTGAATCCATTTGAATATCATAAGCAAACCCATGTTTCAAATTCTGGTGGCTTATTCATTGTGGTGAACCCCTTGGTCAATATAGGATTTTGAATGGTGGGGCGGGTAGGGTTTTGTTCCCCTTAATGCCTGAATTAATCTGCAACGGGCTTTGCAGAACAGTATATAATAATAATTAAGCTTTTTTTATTTCCAAACTAATTTGCACATACTACGGTTTGGACCCCATCTGGGTGTTACCCTCCTCCATCTCCTCCCATGCTCCCCTGTTGCAGAACAGTATTCATGGTTAATTCCAACCTAAGTTTGCGCTGCAAACTCGCACACAAACTGCTTTTTTAAAAGCTTTTACTTACAATGTTTGTGTTTGGCATGAATCTTGGAAGCTAAATTAGAATGACTTTCCAGTGTCCGATTGAGCTTAAATTTGCTATGCATATCTTTGGTGACAATACAATAGTATGGTACTCTAGTGCTGTTCTGATGATGAAGCCGTAAGACGGCCACAGGAGCTTCTCAACTAAATAGGATAATCTGTTGAGTTTGGGCTTATTTGTTTTGTCTTAGTTACTCACTACGACAAAACAAATGAGCCCAAACTCAATGGGTTATCTTATTTAGATTTCTTTAGTGCTGCATCATATCTAGGATCTGGTAATGGAGTTGAAAAGTGGCCATAAGAACTTCTAAATTAAACAAGATAAACCCATCTAGTTTGGGCTTGATTGGTTTGTCTAGAGGAGTACTTTTATTTAACTTCAAATCTACACTCAAAAGCTTATTTTAAATATTTTTTTTTATACAATTAATTTATTTATTTATGGCAAACCTTAACTTGGAGGCAAAAAGACACCTACAAAGCTTCTGCCCTTATTTAAATAGTGAATATTTATCTTTGTAAAATCATTTTAATGTTTATTTCATAATGCCTTTTTTTAAATATTATTAAAATAATGCAGGAAAAAAGAAAGCTGTTAAAGAAGAACCATGCAACGGTGATGATAATGATTCGTTTGACGATGACCTCTCAAATGACTATAGTCAAATGGAGAATAGTAGACTATACTCATCAGAGGCTGATGAACGACAGTTAAATATGATAGACAAGTTGGTAAGTGCTTTAGCATTTGTTAATATAAATTGCAAACTTATATTCATCACAATCACTTCTAGAACATTTGATTGGACTGATGGATGTCACATATCTTCCATTTTGCCTGTTTCCACAAGTTGTCTTCTTTTACCGGTTTTAGTTTCAGAACATATTTTTAATTAAAATAATTTTGTGGTAAGTTAAAGTGATAAAACTAGTGATTATATCTAGCAACGCTGAGCTAAAGTAATAAAATAGGCATATTTATAGCGGAGGGTGTAATTTTGCGCTTTGTTAAGAAAGGCCGGAGAATATGCTATATTTAATATCTGGGCGATTATTTGACTAGGCCGATGCCCTCAGCAATTTCTGCCAGTGTCATGTAGTAACAACACATGGGTTTAAATAATTGTAAGCAATGTTGAAATATAATATATAAATTGTGGCGTTTTGATTTGAGACCTGCAACAAAGGACAATCACAAATATATGTTAGTAGCTAAACTAGATAGATACAGATTTTGAACACACAATATATACTAGGTACAATAATTATAATTTTATTATGTTATTGGATATAAATTTAATAAAGGCTTTAATCATTATAGGATTTGGGAAGAATGAAAGGAGATGACGAACGTTGACTGGTTTTTGGATACCGAGTTTTGAGGAGATTAGGTCAAAGGGGAAAGGATCATTTATTTATGGACAGTTAAGAAAAATATGATCTAGGGTGCCATCATCGAGACCACACTCACACATTGAATTATCACGGACTTTGATTTTATGTAGGAAGACGGGGGTACAGCAATGTCCAAGACGAATCCTGCAGATAACAGAAATGACGGTTTTTGGGACCTTTTTAAATTTGTAAAACCAGGGTTTCCCTGGTATCTCTGGTTGAATTGATGCATATAAACCACCCTTTGACTCACTTGACCGGCTCCAGTATGACTGCCATGACTTAAGCATGTCAGTTTTAGTAGAGTGCCCCTGATACCTGAGTGTCCCGGTATCCATACCAATATAACCTCGATTTCTTTTAAGGCGCAGGAGTATAAAGACTTTTTGATTTCCATTATAACTGGGCTACGGAGATTATCTTTAAAGGGATTTTTAACAATTGCCTCAAGGGCACTACGGGAATCCGAAAAAATAACAGCTTTATTTATGGAACTATGGGAAAGAATGAATGTGCATGCCTCGAGAACACTAATGCATTCTCCAGTGAACACTGATGTCTTGGGGGAGCACTGAAACTGGAGGTAAATGTTGGAGTTGGAATAGTAGACAGCAATACCAGTATTACTGTCTGGTGATAATTTCGAAGCATCTGTGAAAAATTTATGGTAATTAGGCCATTTCTCGTCTATCCTTGAATTAAAAAGATCATTAGCCTGTAAAGTATCCTTATTAACGCCAATGTTTGGGATATAATTTATGTTAAAATTTAGACTTTTGTAGGGTGAACTGTATAATGGAAATTGGGAACATTGGCGGATCGGGGTATTCTCCACAACTGCAAGGATTTTTCTAAACGAGTTTAAAACTAGGGGAGGGTCTATATGGCTCCAGTAATCGCTTTCGTGGTATAGTGTGTTCAGTTGGGTAAGTTTAGGTAATAATTTATGACTATCGGTAAAATATGTTTTAAAAATGAATCTATCTGCAAGATATTGCCTGCGAAGAAGGGTAGGAGGCTCACCACTTTCCACCTGTAATGCATTGATTGGAGTGGATCTCATGCAACCTAATACAATGCGCAGAGACTTGGACTGAATTAACTCTAGTTTCGATAAGGCTGATTTGTTGCATGGCTCAAGTAGAAAACTGCCATAGTCCATCAAACTTCTGATTGTTGCATTGTAAACAAGTTTCAAAGTAAATGGATGAGCACCCCACCAAACTCCAGCAAGGGCTCGCATCAAGTTAACATTTGTCTCGCATTTATTAAATATTAAATTTAGATGAGCAGAACCAGTTAATTTCGCGTCTAAGATGATGCCCAGAAATTTCGCCGTGTCTTCAACCTTGATGGGAGACCCTTCAATCTCGAGGCTAACGGTTTGATCTTTTACGGGAGAAAATTACGGCCGAACTTTTGGTCGCTGAAAGATGGAGGCCGTGGGAAGTTAGCCAGTGGTTTAACGAATTAAAGGAAACCTGTATGGAATCCGCAGCCACTTCAACCTCTGAGTCAGAGACATACAAACACAAATCGTCCGCATACTGTAAAATTTGGCAGTTGCTGTTAAGCGACCGATGGAGGTCTGAAGCATAGATGCTGTAAAGTAAGGGACTAAGAACAGAACCCTGGGGGAGCCCACGCCATACAGTTCTGGGATCTACTTTGTCACCTATATATGGGATATGAAGATTGACAGTGCGGGCAGATAACAGGTTGCTTATACAACGCTGTATCTTAGCCGGAACACTCAGCTCACGTAATTTACTTCTGAGTGCGGAAAGAAGAACATTGTCGTACGCCGACGATATGTCTAGGAAGATTGCAACGACAGACTCTTTCCTGCTGAAAGCAATTCGTATATCCGTCATCAATATACCCACACTGTCCATAGTACTATATCCCTTGCGAAAACTGAATTGTGATTCCGATAAGAGGCCCCTGCTTTCCACATGCCACTCCAACCTATTTTTAATAATATGCTCGACGATTTTACAAATGACTGGTGATAAAGCTATTGGACGATAGTGATCAGGGTTATTTGGGGGTTTGCCAGGTTTTAGCAGTGGGATAATCAGTTGAGATTTCCAACTGTCTGGGATGATGTTATGGGTAAAACAAACGTTAATTATATCTAGAAGATATTGACGACTAAGTGGACCTGTTGATTTAAAAAAGGATTATGGGAGACCGTCCAACCCTGGAGCAGAATCCCGAACATGTTTTAGAACGGCATCTAATTCTGTAAGCGAAAAAGGCTCATCAAGGGGATCATTCGAGTCACCCCCATCCCAGGAAGGTAAGGGATGTTCTTCTATGTGAGGTACATAGGCAGGCGCTAATTTATTGAAGAAGGGGATTGCAATATTGCGAGGGATAGGAGGAGAATTTTGCACAGAAAAACCACGTTTGTATCTTTTAAAATTTTTCCAAACCAGAGAAGCTGGACATGAGGGAGAAAGGGAGGAACAGAATCTTTTCCAACTTTCATATTTTTTTTTCCTAAAGAGGCGCCTGGACTTAGCAACGATCCGTCTGTACTCTATTAGGTTGCTGGTGGACATGTTGCTGACATAACAATTCAGCCTGATTCCGGGATTTGATCATTATGGTGCATTCTCGATCCCACCAAGGGGGAGAGGACACTTTCCCTGAGGCTGAATTTTTCAATGGGATGGAAGCATCAGCAGCCAAGGAAACGGCGTCAGAGAACTTCCGCAGACATTCTTCTAAATTTTGAGGGCTGATTTTTGGGATGCTAAGAATTTTTTCCTCCAGGGCTAGTCGGTACTGGTCCCACTTAGCCTCGGTGATTCTATATTTAAGTAGAGGGGTGAAATCTCTAAGGGGTGTGGAGCTATTACATAACGAAGTTAGGATGGGATAGTGGTCACTGCCATAGGTAAGGTTAAGACGACGCCACTCTAGATTTCCCATTAAACTAGCTGAACATAAGGTTAAGTCGACACAGCTTTTATTATGTCCAGGTTGAGGAATTCGGGTTGCTGAACCGTCGTTAAGGATGCACAATCCTACTTCATCCATCAAATCTGCAAGTTCTGATCCTGCACTATCTGTGTGGTCAGATCCCCATATTATGTTGTGACAATTAAAGTCACCTAGAATAATTATCCTATTAAATAAATTACAAATATTCTTAATATATAAAAAACAAGAGGAATTGGGATTTGGGATATAGATAGAAATGAAATTGATGCCCAGGACATGAACTCCAACTGCATCAATCCCATTGCCATGATGGGGTAGAGGTAGAGGAGAAAAAGGGAGAGAGTTGTTAACTAGCATAGC
This sequence comes from Herminia tarsipennalis, assembly GCA_945859575.2. Taxonomy (NCBI): domain Eukaryota; kingdom Metazoa; phylum Arthropoda; class Insecta; order Lepidoptera; family Erebidae; genus Herminia; species Herminia tarsipennalis. The sequence continues at coordinate 10,276,688 of OX243836.2, read as the reverse complement.
AGCACCGCCATAACCATCACTTCGGTCATCACGGTATGTGCTATATCCAGTAAAATTAAAAGGGAGGCTTGGCATTAACCATGTCTCCGATAATGCGAAGAGTACGGGCTTATGAGAATTAATTAAGTGGGAAATTTCATGCTTTTTTGGGAGGGCACTCCTGACATTCCATTGCAGAAACTGGTGATCCATCATGGTGCGGTTTAATAATCTTAACTAATTTATTGGCAACGTGGTCTGGTAGGGTATATTTAGATAAAAGGGCAGATAAGAGGGTTATTAGTGTTTCTATTTCATTTGAGGAGTCAATTGTCTGCGAAAGGTCATAGAATGGCTAAATATAAATTTACTTTCCCTCAACATCTCAAAAACAAACTATATAACATTCTCACTTAGAAATACACACCAACCTGACTCCAGCTTAAAATTAATAGCCCATTTCTGCTGTACAAATTCAAATATCTGCAATTGCACTACCTTAAATAAAATAACTCACACTAAATATCTTGGAGTGGTGGTAGACCAAAATCTGTCATGGTACCCACAATTGGAACTTATCTCTAATCGAGCACGTAAAATGGTTTGGATTTTTAAATACCTTAGAAATATTGCTGATAGACACCTACTAACTTATGTTTATATTACACTAGTCCAATCAATACTTCTCTACTGCATACCGGTTTGGGGAGGTACCTATAAAACCAAATTTGTTAGCATTGAGCGTACACAGAGATATATACTAAAAACAATGCTACACAAAAAAAGACGTTATAATACGCACAATCTATATCGCGAAGCAAATGTTCTAACTGTTAGACAAATATACATATTAAAATGTATTCTCAGGACACATAATAAGATCAACATCGACCCAAAATTACCTAAAAAACGAACACCACGATCAGTCATAACATACCCTGTTACTAGAACCGTATCTTCATCCAAACAATTTCACATAAACTCATTAAAAATGTACAACAGCATAAACAAAAAGCTCAATATCTGTAACACTACCAACACACAATGCAAAAGAAAAGTAACAGATTGGTTAAAATCACTTACGTATCAAGAAACGGAACAACTACTCATTTAAAGTCAACCACATCATAACACACACAAACACTCTCTCACACACACACAAACACTCTCTCACACACACACACACACATAAATACACAAACACGCGCGCGCGCGCGCGCGCGCACACACACACTCACACACACACACACACACACGCACGCACACACAATCATACACACACACACACACACACACACACCCATACACACACACATACACCCACACTCATATACACACACACACACAAATGTACTTAATTACCTATAAGATAACTGTTAACTATTACTATGTCATAACATAAGCCACGGACAAAAGGGGACTCTTCTAACACAGGTTTTCTCAAACTTAACAGAAGAGCTCCCAAACCATATTTATAAAAAACATGTAATAGTTGAAAATAAAGATTTTTATTTTTATTTTTATTTATTTAATTGTGGAAGGAGAAGGAAGAGAATTGTTGCAATTGAGTGCACAGCCATTAGCTGGGGATGGAAATGTGTAACTATTTACAGCATGGGATTTGGGCCTACTCTGTACACTTTTCTTGTAGGTAGTGAAGGTTGGTACATGAGACTGAGGTTTATTGGTGGTTTGACGTGAGAGGTTGAGGGAGGAAGAGTAGATGGGATTTGGTTGTGAAGCTGTAACATCTGAAAATGATTTTGATACAGGTGCAAAAGATTTTGATGCTTCACTATATGAAATATTTTTCTCAGCCATGATAACTTTTATATTATTTTGCCGAATGTGTTCTGGGCAGTGTTTACTGGTCGCTGTGTGGTTGCCGGAGCAGTAAAAGCATGTCACTTCCTCTATTGAGCAACCTTCCCCTAAGTGTTCTCCACCACAGCGGTAACACCGTGGTTTCGACCGGCACTGGGTTTTAGTGTGACCATACTTACAACAGCTATAGCACTGGATAGTGGGAAAATGATAGAGGGAAACAGGAAGGGAGTTATAACAGCAGTACACTCTATCGGGAAGCACCTGACCGTCAAACGAAAGGACCACAGTTGGGGTTGGTTTCCATTGCGTTGTATTATCCTCAGTAACTTTACGATTTATCCTGCGAGCCTTAAGAATTCGGCCGCAGCCAAGGGGTTGTTTCAAATTCTCAATTATTTCATCCTCTGACCATTCCGTAGGGACACCTCGAACCACACCCATGCGAGTAATATTAAAACTCGGAATCACACAAGTGTATCCTTTGTCTGATACCTCTGTGTTAGATAGAAAGCAGTTGACATCTAGCGGGTTTTTAAATTCTACAGCAATTCTGTTTCTACCAATTTTTTTGATGCCATCTTGTTTTATGTTTCTGACCTTTAATTTCATAAGCAACTGACCAAATTTGACAGGGTGGATAGCCGTACCGGAATCTGATCTAGGTTCCGAGACCGAAACATGCACCAAATAGGGGGCTACATCTATGTTTGAGTACCGTGTGCGACTTAGTTGGGAGAGAGATAATTGTTTTGGTCTCTTGTCTTGAACATCTAGCTGAGAGAGAGACGATTGTTTAGGTCTTTTATCTGGAACTTCATTTGGATTTGGTGGAATGGCTCCCTGGGTAACATTACGTTTACGTAGTTGGCCTTGGGTGGCCGACTCAAATTGTGTCAATGAAGCGGTTAAAACAGGAATACGTAAAGAGATCCTGTGATTTATTGGTTTCATGGATATGAGGGTTAATAGGATCTGGTGGGCGACCTGGTGCTAAATTTTCTTCTACCTCCATGTTTTATAAACATACGCCACGCCATACAAAAAAGGGAATAAATCGGACTTACCAAGGAAATATTACACAAACACAAATAGAACGTACACAAACAGATACAGTTCACCAACAATAACACCAAAATTTGTTTAAAAAGCGTCCTTAATCAATTTAAGAAAATGCTCCACATGTGATTGTCACCAACACTTACTCTTATCCGAACTTGGCAGTTCATCATATCATAAATCATCAGTGTCATTATTCATACCATTATAATCATTATCAATTCGTACCAAAAAAAAATAGATATATATATAACGAAAAAAAAACATTAAATACAACTAATACAGTGAAAACAAGAAGTGTTTATTACTTTTACTAATTGCAACTAGCTGTTAGGGGGCGTCCATAAATTGCGTGAGGATTTTGGCGGATGTGTCCTGCAAGTAATTTCACACGATACCGCCCTAGGTAGGTCGCGCGACGAGGGGGTGGGTGCACCTCGCGCCCTTAATTGTTTCGATTTACTATCCCTGAATAATTAAACCGATAAAATAATATTACGTGACAAGACCCCCTCGGTTCGACCCCCCCACTAAATGCCTCACGTAATTAATGGACGCTCCCGCTTGTGAATAATAGCTAGATGAAGTGATTAATTTATGACATTTACTAGCCCATACGGTAATCACATTGTCTGTAAGGTACTTTCATTTATATAAAAATGAAAATGCTGGTGGCTGAACACAAAGCAATGCCCAGTTTCGAATCCGGCCACGAGCGGACGATCTAGACGCTTCTAATGATTCTATGATTATTAATTTGTGATAGTAGTTTAAAAGTTATGTGGGAGCAATTGATTGAAAGAAAAAAAGAAAGAAAATAAATTTATTTTGTCCTCAACAAAATACAGTAATTAGTAGTACCTACATAAATAAAAAGTAGGCAAATGGTCCTAACTCAGCTAGATTGCAACTCCGCATTATGAGGAGCTGCGCTGGTATTCTGCTAAGACCACATTTTTAGATGTTATGTGGTAACAGAAAAAAAACGAATGTGACCTCTCTTTTGGCTTCGCTTATTTAGGGTGCTTTGCCATTTCCAAATACCCGGAGTACTTAGGGTGGAATGGATCGTGAATTGACCAATGACAGTGCTGGAAATAATCCGGGGAACTATTTCGAGTATTGTGATTGGTCAATTGACGGTCCACTACGCTCTATCGCGCCTTGCTGTCAGTGGAAACTCTTATGGGTTTCTTAAAACGAAACTATGTATATACAAACATGTGTGTTCACATGTTTGTTTGGTAACGCGGTTCTTTATTGTAGTTTGAAAGATAAAGATAATATTCTAACTTACAGTAGAATCAACGACTTAACTTGACCGGATTGAAGTTAGGTTCTTATCACTTTCGCGCATGTCATAGAGATGCGACCCTAAAATTACTTAAGAAAACGATTAATTATGTTTAATCGATTAAAAAAACTTTGAAAAACAATTTCTTTACGAAAATAATCACAAAAAACATGAGTTAGTAATACTAATAATTATGACAATGTAATGCGTACATAAACGCATCTCTATTTCTCTTGGTTCAGTTACCGTCCCCCGCTTCCTGTCACCATTTACTTCCAAAAAATGCATCTGCACAACCACTTGTCGCCTACTTTAGTCCGGCCTAGTTACGTTGATCCAACTGTAAATACTGCGACAAGTTTCGTTAAAATCGGTAGTTAGTAACTTGATCTCTGTTTTACTAAAGTAATTTTTATAGGCATTTCTTGCCAATAACTTTACAAATACAATAAATGCATTTTTGAAAGATAGAAAAATTTGAAATCCAGACTCAGGAATCGAACCCGAGACTTCCGTAGCCAAACCGGGGCCAGAAGCGAACCACCTATCTGGACTATGTTATTAGATTTCGAATTTTTCTATCTCTTGTTGCTCGCGAAATTAAGGCCTTCGCAGTGACATCTAGTCGTTAGTTAAGGAACTATCACGGCTTTTGTTATTGCTTCGTTACAGAGAGCATTTTAACAAATTATGATGTCGCAGGCCGAATATTGAAGTAATTTTTATAGGCATTTCTTGCCAATAACTTTACAAATACAATAAATGCATTTTTGAAAGATAGAAAAATTTGAAATCCAGACTCAGGAATCGAACCCGAGACTTCCGTAGCCAAACCGGGGCCAGAAGCGAACCACCTATCTGGACTATGTTATTAGATTTCGAATTTTTCTATCTCTTGTTGCTCGCGAAATTAAGGCCTTCGCAGTGACATCTAGTCGTTAGTTAAGGAACTATCACGGCTTTTGTTATTGCTTCGTTACAGAGAGCATTTTAACAAATTATGATGTCGCAGGCCGAATATTGAAGTAATTTTTATAGGCATTTCTTGCCAATAACTTTACAAATACAATAAATGCATTTTTGAAAGATAGAAAAATTTGAAATCCAGACTCAGGAATCGAACCCGAGACTTCCGTAGCCAAACCGGGGCCAGAAGCGAACCACCTATCTGGACTATGTTATTAGATTTCGAATTTTTCTATCTCTTGTTGCTCGCGAAATTAAGGCCTTCGCAGTGACATCTAGTCGTTAGTTAAGGAACTATCACGGCTTTTGTTATTGCTTCGTTACAGAGAGCATTTTAACAAATTATGATGTCGCAGGCCGAATGGTACCGGCTTAAGAATAGTACCACCCCATCTCTTCCCGTGGGTGTCGTCAAGGCGACTAAGGGATTTCACTCCGGAGGACGGGCAGCAGCGTCCTCTGCGTACTTAAAGCCCTACTGCGATCGCCAACCCGCTCGCCAAGCGTGGCGATTATGGCAATTACCCCCAGGATCTACATACTAGTAGGTTCTACTGGGGAGACCCGTGCCCAGCAGTGGGCCATCATATGGGTTGATATGCATGATATGCAGGCCGAATATTGAAGTAATTTTTATAGGCATTTCTTGCCAATAACTTTACAAATACAATAAATGCATTTTTGAAAGATAGAAAAATTTGAAATCCAGACTCAGGAATCGAACCCGAGACTTCCGTAGCCAAACCGGGGCCAGAAGCGAACCACCTATCTGGACTATGTTATTAGATTTCGAATTTTTCTATCTCTTGTTGCTCGCGAAATTAAGGCCTTCGCAGTGACATCTAGTCGTTAGTTAAGGAACTATCACGGCTTTTGTTATTGCTTCGTTACAGAGAGCATTTTAACAAATTATGATGTCGCAGGCCGAATATTGAAGTAATTTTTATAGGCATTTCTTGCCAATAACTTTACAAATACAATAAATGCATTTTTGAAAGATAGAAAAATTTGAAATCCAGACTCAGGAATCGAACCCGAGACTTCCGTAGCCAAACCGGGGCCAGAAGCGAACCACCTATCTGGACTATGTTATTAGATTTCGAATTTTTCTATCTCTTGTTGCTCGCGAAATTAAGGCCTTCGCAGTGACATCTAGTCGTTAGTTAAGGAACTATCACGGCTTTTGTTATTGCTTCGTTACAGAGAGCATTTTAACAAATTATGATGTCGCAGGCCGAATATTGAAGTAATTTTTATAGGCATTTCTTGCCAATAACTTTACAAATACAATAAATGCATTTTTGAAAGATAGAAAAATTTGAAATCCAGACTCAGGAATCGAACCCGAGACTTCCGTAGCCAAACCGGGGCCAGAAGCGAACCACCTATCTGGACTATGTTATTAGATTTCGAATTTTTCTATCTCTTGTTGCTCGCGAAATTAAGGCCTTCGCAGTGACATCTAGTCGTTAGTTAAGGAACTATCACGGCTTTTGTTATTGCTTCGTTACAGAGAGCATTTTAACAAATTATGATGTCGCAGGCCGAATATTGAAGTAATTTTTATAGGCATTTCTTGCCAATAACTTTACAAATACAATAAATGCATTTTTGAAAGATAGAAAAATTTGAAATCCAGACTCAGGAATCGAACCCGAGACTTCCGTAGCCAAACCGGGGCCAGAAGCGAACCACCTATCTGGACTATGTTATTAGATTTCGAATTTTTCTATCTCTTGTTGCTCGCGAAATTAAGGCCTTCGCAGTGACATCTAGTCGTTAGTTAAGGAACTATCACGGCTTTTGTTATTGCTTCGTTACAGAGAGCATTTTAACAAATTATGATGTCGCAGGCCGAATATTGAAGTAATTTTTATAGGCATTTCTTGCCAATAACTTTACAAATACAATAAATGCATTTTTGAAAGATAGAAAAATTTGAAATCCAGACTCAGGAATCGAACCCGAGACTTCCGTAGCCAAACCGGGGCCAGAAGCGAACCACCTATCTGGACTATGTTATTAGATTTCGAATTTTTCTATCTCTTGTTGCTCGCGAAATTAAGGCCTTCGCAGTGACATCTAGTCGTTAGTTAAGGAACTATCACGGCTTTTGTTATTGCTTCGTTACAGAGAGCATTTTAACAAATTATGATGTCGCAGGCCGAATATTGAAGTAATTTTTATAGGCATTTCTTGCCAATAACTTTACAAATACAATAAATGCATTTTTGAAAGATAGAAAAATTTGAAATCCAGACTCAGGAATCGAACCCGAGACTTCCGTAGCCAAACCGGGGCCAGAAGCGAACCACCTATCTGGACTATGTTATTAGATTTCGAATTTTTCTATCTCTTGTTGCTCGCGAAATTAAGGCCTTCGCAGTGACATCTAGTCGTTAGTTAAGGAACTATCACGGCTTTTGTTATTGCTTCGTTACAGAGAGCATTTTAACAAATTATGATGTCGCAGGCCGAATATTGAAGTAATTTTTATAGGCATTTCTTGCCAATAACTTTACAAATACAATAAATGCATTTTTGAAAGATAGAAAAATTTGAAATCCAGACTCAGGAATCGAACCCGAGACTTCCGTAGCCAAACCGGGGCCAGAAGCGAACCACCTATCTGGACTATGTTATTAGATTTCGAATTTTTCTATCTCTTGTTGCTCGCGAAATTAAGGCCTTCGCAGTGACATCTAGTCGTTAGTTAAGAAATCTAATAACATAGTCCAGATAGGTGGTTCGCTTCTGGCCCCGGTTTGGCTACGGAAGTCTCGGGTTCGATTCCTGAGTCTGGATTTCAAATTTTTCTATCTTTCAAAAATGCATTTATTGTATTTGTAAAGTTATTGGCAAGAAATGCCTATAAAAATTACTTCAATATTCGGCCTGCGACATCATAATTTGTTAAAATGCTCTCTGTAACGAAGCAATAACAAAAGCCGTGATAGTTCCTTAACTAACGACTAGATGTCACTGCGAAGGCCTTAATTTCGCGAGCAACAAGAGATAGAAAAATTCGAAATCTAATAACATAGTCCAGATAGGTGGTTCGCTTCTGGCCCCGGTTTGGCTACGGAAGTCTCGGGTTCGATTCCTGAGTCTGGATTTCAAATTTTTCTATCTTTCAAAAATGCATTTATTGTATTTGTAAAGTTATTGGCAAGAAATGCCTATAAAAATTACTTCAATATTCGGCCTGCGACATCATAATTTGTTAAAATGCTCTCTGTAACGAAGCAATAACAAAAGCCGTGATAGTTCCTTAACTAACGACTAGATGTCACTGCGAAGGCCTTAATTTCGCGAGCAACAAGAGATAGAAAAATTCGAAATCTAATAACATAGTCCAGATAGGTGGTTCGCTTCTGGCCCCGGTTTGGCTACGGAAGTCTCGGGTTCGATTCCTGAGTCTGGATTTCAAATTTTTCTATCTTTCAAAAATGCATTTATTGTATTTGTAAAGTTATTGGCAAGAAATGCCTATAAAAATTACTTCAATATTCGGCCTGCGACATCATAATTTGTTAAAATGCTCTCTGTAACGAAGCAATAACAAAAGCCGTGATAGTTCCTTAACTAACGACTAGATGTCACTGCGAAGGCCTTAATTTCGCGAGCAACAAGAGATAGAAAAATTCGAAATCTAATAACATAGTCCAGATAGGTGGTTCGCTTCTGGCCCCGGTTTGGCTACGGAAGTCTCGGGTTCGATTCCTGAGTCTGGATTTCAAATTTTTCTATCTTTCAAAAATGCATTTATTGTATTTGTAAAGTTATTGGCAAGAAATGCCTATAAAAATTACTTCAATATTCGGCCTGCGACATCATAATTTGTTAAAATGCTCTCTGTAACGAAGCAATAACAAAAGCCGTGATAGTTCCATTAGAAAGCTCAAGTTATAATTCACAGACTTCCTATCATAGCCAAATGCAGTCTCTAATGGGTAAACGATCAGTGAAGTTAAGCAACGTAGGCACGAAGATGGGTATCCAATACCGGTATCCATGCGGACGAAGCCGCGGGCTTAAACTAGTATACGTTATTATTAGTATGACCACAGATAGCTATATCTATCTAATCATTCATTTGTTTTATAGGTAGTAGTCATGGATCAGCAGTCAGCGGCGCTTTCACAGATGGCGCAAGCAACTCTTAGTTCTTCCAAAGCATTGGAGAGAATAGCGGAGGCGTCTCATTTACAAGTAAGTATTCATCAAATTTTACTATCTTTCCAATAAAAGCAACCACACTCTACCAATTCCTTCATTGATTAGGCAGCGCCACTGGCCACAATACATCTTTTTACGTATTAAAAAATGAACATGTTTTTTTATTCACAGGCATTGGCAGTCGACAGACTCGCAGGCTCATTTGAAACTATTAGCGCATCATTCCATGACGTTAGAAATGCTATATTAGGGATCGATTACACTTTGAAAAGGTGTTACCCTCCAACGGCAACGCAGCAAAGGCAGAATTCAAATATATTCAGCTAGAATACACTTTCATGATCAATTCGATTGTATAATCGATAGCAATAAAAAAAGTATTAAAACCATATTCATGGTAATATCATCCTTAGCGCTAATGTCTTTAGGTTTAATTTAAATTGACTGAATTTGTATCTGACCTGTACATAATCATTTAACCTTGTGTTAATATTAATGAATCTGCAGTATGAATAAGATTAATTTTAAATCATTTTCCGTTTTTTATTTTCCTCCCATTAAAAATATTCATTGGGGTTTGTAAGAAAAGTTCTGTTTGTATGGTGAAAGATTATATTCCTAGGAGTTTATCTTATCTCTGTTTGATAGCGATTGTTTTATCAATTCGTGTATCATTGCTCCATTTTTATAGTGAAACAGAACTTGCGTCAGTGTAACCGTATTTTAAAGTACACTTCACAATAATGCGACTGCTCGCTTGCAGTGTTGTTTACGACGTAAATATAAAAGCATGGAGTTGAAATATTGTATTTTAATAATACTTTTTGGTGTATCGGTTCGGTGTGATGTGTGCCCGAAACAATGTGATTGTGATATGGAAGATGGGTTGAACAGGGCACAGTGTGTTGATCAAAACATTATCAGTATAGATGTGGGTGTGCCTAAAGAAGTCCAAGTGTATAGTCTGAGTCATAATGCTATAAGCGAACTGAATAACTTTTGTTTTAAGGTGAGTTGTTTTATTTTTCTGTCTTTGTACTTATATAGGCTGCGACGTAGTGGGGAGAGCGTTCTGAGATGCTCTGGTTTAAGCAATGTCGCTGCGGTCAATATGGGATGGGTAATCATTCATAGGTTGTTTTTCACCTTAATGCTTAGTGTCCCACCTTCCTCTTGCACAACATTGTTTTTTTGTTTTTGTCTACGTCATTTATCCTTGGGGATTCCGTAAATAACGTCGATTGCCCGTTACACTACTGCTTGGCACTACTTACTCAGTCTTCTAGAGACTATGAATTTTAAGTCTCAAGGCTGGGACAGTAATGGGTCGCATCGTCTCTCTCTAATCAATCATTGTACTCACTTCAACTTTTATCCTGAGAAATTGTTTACCATTTAGCAGACGTGGATTGTTTCTATCATTTTAAAGTCTCAAAACAGTGGCACTTAGTAGCACCGATGACCTAAATGGCCTTCTGTGATAAGAATCGAGCATTCGATTCCGGTGACAAATATTTGCGTGACCTACAGACATTTTCATACAGACAAGTACCTTGCCAGACTTGTTCTTGTATAATTTTTTATGTTTTGTTGCATACTTTATGAACTTGCACTTGTTAACAAACCGGCTTACTTTAAAATTATAACGGGTCTTTCAAAGGTCAGTAGGTACCTACTTACTTGTAACAACTTTGGTAATAGCTGCCTAGTTCCTTATTTGATAATCGAAAAAGAAGGTGGTGGCGGATTTATGGCTTCAGCCGACTTCTCTCTTTTTCCTAAACTCAAATTACCACTTCCACTCGTTTTCATTCGATAGAAGGCATGAAGGAGAATTCGCGGCGAGAACTGAGCTCAATTCTGGAAAAAGCGTTTAAAAAATGTTATGATGATTGGATTATTCGTTGGCGTAAGTGCATCGTTTCTGAAAGAGCATACTTTGAAGGCGATAAAATAAGTTTGGATGAATAACTAACGTTTTGTCTATTATTCATCGTTTTCCGGTACCTTTTTGACAGAGTAGCAGAGGCGAAGGGTTAATATTTTCCTGAGGTAACCCGATACGAAAATGTACATATCTTGTTAGAGACGATTTTTGTACGTACAATGTTAACTAAATACAATTTAAAGGGAAACCGAAAGGAATAGTATTCTATGGAACCTTTCGCCACTGAAGTGTACCTAGTATATTGCGGATTCGTACGCAGTCATCATCATCAGCCTCTATTAGTTCACTGCTGGACATAGGTCTCGTTCAATTTACCATGACACCCGATTCTCCGCCTTTCACATCCAGTCCATGCCAGCCCAGCGACCTTAAGTAATCGGTCCGTCTTGCTGGGGGTCGTCCTACCTTATGTTTACCAAGTCGCGGTCTCCACTCTAGGACTAGTTTACTCCAGCGGCCATTGATCCATCCGGAGATAACATCAGCCCATTACCACTTTAGCATCGTTATCTTAAGTTGAGAATTAAAATGTATGTGGTCTACAAATAGTTATTCCGAGTTTGGGATGATTTTTGTAATCTTTATCCAAATGTATATCTTTCGTATTTTAGGAGAGCGGCTACTCATCGATTCAGCTACTGGATTTATCATACAATCTGATATTTTGGATTGGTCTTCATGCATTCTCCGGGCTAGATAACTTGTTGCATCTAAACTTGAGCAGCAATAGACTGAGGTTCATCCCATCGGATCTCTTCTGGGATACCCCGGAGCTAGACACACTCGACCTGTCTTCAAATGTATTTGAGAGCCTCAAGAATGAACCATTTATTATGCACGCGAAATTAAAGGTTTGTTAACATCTATATCTTACTTGGTCTGTATAAAAAAATATCTTGGATATATAAACAGAAACAATGAGCCTACCTAGGTAAACACAATAGATTACGGAAGGACTAAGTAAGTAAGAAACTCAGTGTAAAGCTAATGGGTTGAAAAAAATTAAAAGCACTTAAAATTTCCAGTATCAAGTTTTGGTCAGGTTGGGTTTTTTACTTACAAATTTAGCTGCGTTACTGGGCAACATTAGACATTACAATTTACTTAATTTGCAAGCATGATGTACAATGGGTAGGTACATTCCATTTTGGTCATATTTCTCATTAGTATAATGTCTTGGTTTCAGGTGCTCAACTTGAATAATTGCCGAATAAAGGCTTTGCCAAATCGCCTCTTTGGTAGACTTCCTAATCTAAGAAAGTTAGATTTGAGCGAAAATTACATGATAACCATAAACACTGATATTCTATTGCCATTGCGTAAATTAGAAAGAATAGAACTACGCAATGACTACTGGCAATGTAATCTTAGCTTCATGGCAGCCGAGGCTTGGATATCCTCTCGAGGAATAACTTATGAGAAGCAATGTAAGAAAAGAGGTCCAAAGATGTCCGAGAAAATGATATCTGTAGAACCAATTGAAAGAGAACCAATCGAAATAACCGATGTTTGGAATATAACTACGGATTTTAACCAAACTATCACCGAAGCGCCGACGAAACCACTAACGCCGCTTGAGAAATTCGACAAAGACTTTTCTGCACTGCAAGCATTTATTATCGGAATCGAAGTGGGATTAGCTATAGGTATAATAGGGACATATTTATGGTTAAATAAGTTCTGTACCTGTGGTGCATTGAGATGTACTAGGCCGCAAACGAGAAGGCAAAGACGACGGAGAATGCAGAGGGTGGATGGTGACATGAGGACTAACTTATTATGGAGTAATATTGTGAATCCAGATTTAGAAACGCCTCCTTCGTATCGTAGACAATTGTCTTTACCTGACAGAAGTCCACCGTTCCGCAGTTATGGAGTGCCCGGGGTCGTTGAAGCCCCGTTGCAAATCGATGCGATCCGTTTGCCAGATCGAGGCGAGACTCCTCCTCCGCCTTATAACGAATGCCGTATTAATATATGATTTTAGGCTTGTGAGCCGTGAACTGATCATTAGGAAGAATCAAGCAAGGGCTAAGGTCTATGCTTTTGTTTTTTTTTAAGAATTGAATGACCTAATCCAGACCTTTGTCCAGAAAAAGTGACATTAAGTAAATCCCCGACAGATGACTTGACAAAGTTGACTTCTTCAAAAAGGCTCGATCTATTTTCATGAAACAAAGCTAAGAACCATTTGCTTGGGAGCTACGATACGATGGCACAGATAGACTCAAATACACACAGTACTTACAACACAATATAGGTACTCTTTTTTGTTATTTTCGTATGGATTGAAGCGTGTTTGAAAAGTGTTTTGAGTTTCTACTACATGTAGTTTTGCAATAATATCACATTTCTGGATAAGCCCTTTTTAGGTATGTTAATTAATTTTATTGTGATATTTCGCTTAAGAATAATTTAGTCAATAGCTATAACAGTCTAAATTAAGGTATTTTTAAGACATTTTTCTAATATTATTAAAAGAAAATCGACAAAATTATTAGAGGACAAATAACAAGATTTATTTATAAAACCATTTTTTATTTATAAATACCATTATCACATTTGATTCATTAACATAATTAAATGATCTGTCATAATATAAAAGTTAATAATATAATATGCTAAGTCAGACTCATAGAATTTAATATAAATTCTCTAAATTATAATAGATACACATAATTTGGGTAACTCTATAGAATTTTGTACATTACATAACACAACCTTCTGGCAATTGAATATTTGTAAAACTATGGCATTACCATGGCATATAGTCCAAAAAAAATTAAATGAACACTGGTTTAAATATATTGAACTATTACAGGCGCCCAACTTTATCAGTTAACGACATAGTATGAATTGAAATCTATCAAACAATATAAATGATAATGCAGACAAGAGTGTTATTTGTGTATGACTAGGATACCACGATATAGGACTGAACATTTAAAATAACTAGACTACATGCATATCCTGATATAGTCTGTGATAGGTCGATGGCAATCAGACAAGGAAGACCAAGACGGTACTGGTGAAAAGGTAAGTCATGCTCTGCGCACGCTTCGCAACACACGGCCGGACTTCGAATATAGTACACACCATGGGCGTAATGGGGGAAATTAGGAGTGGACAACCCCTGCCCACCGAAAGCGTAATGTATATGCATAGTACACATTTAGCCGGTGTTTATAGAATTGTACTACGTACCCCCCCCCCCAATTAACACATGATCTGGTTACGCTAATGGTACACACCTTTGCATGCCTCGCAATAATATGTCTCCAACACACTGTCTGCACCAATTCTTGTCTAATGCTTTTATCTCGCCCAATTTTAATCTTGCTTATATTTTTTAATACGAAAGTGCCATGTCGGCCGGCGGGGATCATCTATTCATGATCATCATCAAATGATTGTCGAAACAAGAATATAATGATTTGGATAAATGTTCAAATCTTTAGCAATCACGGCATTCTTATCGTGGTCATACCGAATAACACTTAAGGAAAAACACTTTAACGACATGAGTCATGAAACTATTAATCTATCCTATATTCATATTTGTAATTGATTGGAATGTATTGTTTATTTTATAATTGCAAAAGTTCATAAAAAATAGTATTAGATTATATACATCCATTTTGGCTATAAAAGGAACATAAAATGGGAAATGCATTTATTAGTTTTGAAGTATACCAACACAATGGTAAAAGAATAAAATATATCCAAAACAAATGCTTTTCCAATATCTAACACACATACATAGTATTATAATAAACATCAAGATTATTAAAATAGTTATAAAATAAAATACAGATCCTATTTACATTGCTTATATCTAATTATATTATAATATACGTAATCAGGCACATCATGGCATGTCATTTCTGATTATCACCCGAATGTTTCCACCAACCAATACCAATTTATTTACATTATATTTATTTAAAAATAGTATAATTGCGCGCCATGTCTTCTTATTAACATAAATATAATATATTCTAACAAATACTCTCAGATCAGTAGCGAATCAAAAGTACATTTTTTCATATCAGAATATTATCGGGCCTTAATCGCGTGAAATATCTAAACCTGACGGGAAGGTTATTAACCTTTTATTTACCCCACGTTTCGATCGAGTTGCACCGATCGTGGTCACGGGTCGACTAATGGCAGCTTAGCGATGTCTTCCTGAGGCGCGGGTTTTTCAACTACCCTTGCTTGGTCTAGATAACTTTGATTTTAAAAAACGCGATTAAGTCTCGATAATATTATAATGTGTGTCAAAATCGCGAATGTTTAAAAACAAGTAGTACATTTTCCGTTTTGATTTAGAAATGAAATTACACCCAGACACAGAATAAACCATCATGCTCATCACACAAAGTTTTATCCTGGGTAAGAATCGAACCCATGACCTGAGATCATAACTTAGCAGTCAATAGTTACTAACCACTAGACCAACAGGCCAATCGAAAATTTAATATTGTACATCCTAAACTTTGGGTTCGGTGTATTCTTGCGAATGTACGTGACCGGGATTCGAAAATTTAAAAAAACTTTTAGACTAAGCTCTAACCAAGGATTTCCAAACTATTTTGGGTAAGAGACCCTTTTTCCAAAATTAACTGATACCTCAGACCCATAGCAAAAATAAAATAGTTTTTTCTATTGATACAAAATACACCAACTTAAGAACTTTGCGGTTGATTTAGTAACTTGACATTAAGTATTTTCTCATTAAAATTTAACAAAATAAGTAGACATAAAATTCAGTAAATTATGTGCTTATTTATCACGTTTATTGATATGTTGGTTTTTTAAAAGCACAACAAAAATACAGCTTAGATATATTTGGGGACTTAATCGCGTGAATTATTTAAAGGTACGAAGTCGACCCGTGACCACGATCGGTGCAATTCGATCGAAACGTCGGGTAAATAAAAGGTTCGTACCTTTAAATAATTCACGCGATTAAGTCCCAAAATACATCTAATATGTATAAAAATCGCGAAAGTTTAAAAACAATAATAATACAGCTGTTACACGTAACGTTTAAACTAAGAACTTGTTTTAATTAATATGTGTCGGTTTTTAGACCTCGCCTAATCCCAAAATCAGTTAGTTTATTTCGATGTTGACCACTTAGGGTCGATATCAACCACTTTGGAACATCCCTGCGATACACAAGAGGTATTATGAGAGGAAAAAATATACCTACATTTTGTAAAGAACTTGTTGAAACTGATATAAATACCTGTCCATTATTCTAATCCACATTACACGTCTACAATATCATCGTCGTTTTCCAGAGCCAGTTGGCTAATGTTCACGTAGTCCGGATGGCTAGAGAACTTGTCGACGAGCTGGCTAAAAGATGGCCGGGTGTCTGGACTGTACCCCCAACAGTCCCGCATAATTTGGTAGATTTCATCTGGACAACCTTCGGGCTGTTTCAGTCGTGTGCCGCTTTCTATTAGTTGTATAGCCTGCAATATTATATTCCTGATGAATTGGTTTTTAAGAACAGCATATTGTGACTAGCTTGACCAGCGCAACTTCGTTTGCGATATTTTCCTCGTTTTTACAACATTTTTCATTGCAGTTACTCTCGTATAGGTCGTAGCGTGATGTGATATAGCCTTCCTCGATAAATGGGCTATCCAACAGTAAAATAATTTTCCAATTCGGACCAGTAGTATCTGATCATTCAAACAAAGAAATAAAGAAACTCTTCAGCTTTATATTATTAGTATATATAATATAAATTGTAAAACCTTCGGTTTGATTGGAATGTGCTTGTCGGCTAAATCACAGAATTTTTTTGAACCCAATATACTACCGACGTGAACCCACTCCTAACACAAGCCTTTGAGCTTAGCTGGATAGATTAACAGGATTGCTAGTAATGTGGGACTCAATCCCACATTGCTAGTTATCTTTTAAAAAAAAATAGTGTAACAAACCTCAATCCCCCTCATATCTCCGTAGGGCTGCTTCCCATAGGAGAACATCTCCCACAGCGTGACGCCGTAGCTCCACACGTCGCTGGCGTGACTGAACGTGCCGTAGTTGTACGACTCGGGCGCGTACCACTTGATGGGCCACTTGCCGCCCACGCTCGCCTTGTAGTACGAACTGTTTGTTGATAGCGCGCGGGATAGACCGAAGTCGCTTATTTTTGCTTGGTGCCTATGAAAAATATAATAATATCTTGAGACAACTCACATGACGCTATCTAATCCGAAACTAGGCAGAGCATAGCAACCAGACAACTGATAAACATACTTATATATTAAGGCACCTGTCCCACCAACGGCGAGAAAGCGGGTAGAGATTTTATGTTACGTTACATACTTATGTAGATCCCGGTGTAGATATTAATAGTTTTTAGACCGTTCACACTGCCGGCGAGTACTCGCTCTATACTGCATGTATACACTGACGGGGTCTATAACATACGTTTTTTAAGCGATAAAATCGCTACTCGCTTCTCGCTCATCGCCGGCGATGCGGGCAGAACCGCAGACTAATGCTACTAGCTTTAGTCTGCGGCTTTGCCCGCGTGGATGTCGGTTATCGCGAAAAATACTGTTGTCTGCCCTTACACAGAACTTGAACTATCTCCATACTAAATTTCATCATCATTTTATTTAAGTTGGTTTACCGGAATAAGCGCGAAAACGTAACAAACAGACGGATTTACTTACACATTTATAATATTAGTTTAGATTAGAAACGACTAATAATGTAGACAAGAAAAAAAAGATAGAATATAGCCTTATGTTTCAACAGTTAGTTTATGTATACACAAAGATAAGCACCTGCTGGCGAGTAAAATGTTCCTAGCTGCTAAATCGCGGTGAACGAAGCGTCGCTTCTCCAAGTACCGCATACCAGCGGCCACTTGACACGCCCATAATCGCAGTTCATACCCAGGAGATGCTTTATCCGGATGCCGAACAAGGAATTCTAGTAAGGATCCCAAAGGTACTAATTCTTGAATCATGGCCAACGGAGGACCCTGTAAATAAAACAATATATTTAACAACTAATATCTAGTCAGTATATTTAAGAACTATTAACTAGTCAGTCTGTCTGATAGACAAGTAGAGTAAAAAGGTCATGAACATACGACTGCTGTATACATAGGTGTAAGCTTTATGAGTTCCATAAAAACATTTTTTACAAATACATACATATATTGAACTATCTATACTAATATTATAAAGCGGAAGAGTTTGTTTGTTTGTTTAAAAGCGCTTATCTCAGGAACTACTGGTCCGATTTGAAAAAATCTTTTTTTGTTGGATAGCCCATTTATCGAGGAAGGCTATAGGCTAACATCCAGCTGCGATTTATAGGAGCGGAGCAGCGATGAGAAATGTTGCAAAAACGGGGAAAATTTATGCATACGAAGTTGCGCACAGCTAGTTAGATGTAAACTAAAAATAATGTCATTCGTTTAGCAATGCATTTTGATATGATTGTTGCTATATTTCAGTATTAGCTTTAGTCTGCGGCTCTGATCGCGAAAAAAACTATCGTCTGCCGTTTCCCAGAACTTGAACTATCTCCATAGCAAATATATACTACCTTACATGCAAGAAAAGAAGTAGAGGATGTCAACACAAAATATGGGCGGATAAGACAAAGGAAACAGCTGGGAGCATCTGGAGCCGGAGAGCACGGGACAGGCTAATAAAAAATAGGCAAACAGATACCATTATCTGTACTGAGTTTTAATTGTAAAACTGCTTAGATTATTAAGAATGTATAAAATGTATCTGATTTTTTTTTAATACTAAATGTTGAACCCTGATTGAATTCGTCATTCCATTACAATCTAGTCTTCAAGAATATAAATAGTTAGATTGTAATTTAATCTGCTATGTTGTATACTAAAACGTATAGTATTATATTATCTGTGCTAAAACTTAAGAATGTGTCCATTCATGTCCATGTATCTGAATAAAAGCTATAAATCTATACTAATATTATTAAGCTGAAGAGTTTGTTTGTTTGAACGCGGTAATCTCGGGAACTACTGGTCCGAATTGAAAAAATCTTTCACTGCTAGATAGCCCATTTATGGAGGAAGGCTATAGGCTATACAACACGCTACGACTAATAGGAGCGGAGCAGCAATGAGAAATGTTGTAATAACGGCAAATTTACGCAAACGAAGTTGCGCGGGACAGCTAGTAAATAAATAAAACAAGTCAGTATTTATTTGGCAATACCTCGATAACTTAGGGAAAAGGTAATTCAAGCTATGAACACTCGACTATAATGTATGAAATAAATAGTAATGTTAATAACCTATTCCACTACACAACCTAAATATAGCTTCATAAAGCCTTCGTTAAATCTATACTTCTATACTAATATAATAAAGAGGTACAGTTTGTGATGTTGTGAGTTTGTGACGCTGCAGTGGGTAATCTCTGGATCTACTGAACCGATTTTGAAAATTATTTTACCAATAGAAAACCACGTTATTTGCGAGTGTCATAGGCTATATACACTCGCAAATAACGTGGTTTTCTATTGGTAAAAACAAATTCAAAATCGGTTTATGAGATCTGTTCAGACATCACGCTTCGACCAATAGGAGTGGAGCATCAATGAAAAAATGAGGGAAAATGACGCAAAGAAAGTTGCGGGGCTCAGCTAGTCTTTAATATGAGTTATGTTAGGGTATTAGATTTGTGCTATTGGATTAGTAGATATTAGTATAGTTTATCACAGATAAGTATGTATCACAAAAATACACCTATCGGAGAGGTGCATGTTAGTGATACAGGGCAACCACTGATATCACTAAACTGATAATGATAAGAGATCCGAAAGTATCTGTTACAATGACCTATTGACCTACTATTATCACATGGGTATCAAATGTTCTAAATAGAGTCATCAGATTTTTGATAGGTTTTAGTCGAGAGGTCGATACAAATCTCACCCAAGAAACCTGAACCTACCGACGTGAACTCACTCCTAACACAAACAATTTACCTTAGTTTATTGCCCGACGTTTCGAGCGTATTGCAATGGCCGTGGTCACGCGTAGACTCAGACTCAGGCAGTCTACCCGTGACCACGGCCGTTGCAATACGGTCGAAACGTCGGGCAATAAACAAAGGTATTTAGCCTTAAAATAAAATATTTACGCGATTAAGACCCGTAGTTTATAAAATTCTATAATGTGTACAAATCGCGAAAGTTTACGAATACATAATTTACCTTAGGTATAGTTGAGTCTACTCGTGACCACGGCCGTTGTAATACGGTCGAAACGTCGGGCAATAAACAAGGTATTTTACCTTAAATTATTCACGCGATTAAGACCCGTAGTTCACAAGATTGCTATTGATTATACGATAAAAAATAAAGATAGTACTAACCAAAGAAACTCCAATGAGTCTGACAATGCACCTATGTCTGACCGACATCATGACCTTGGCTTCGGACAGGAACTCCTTCTTATTAGTATCTGTATGTTGCATGTGTAGTGTCTTGACTGCGACCTGTACTGGCACTTGGTCGAGCGGGCAGTATGTCGCTCGAAGGACTGATCCGAACTCACCCTCGCCTAGTACTGCCCCTAGGGTGAGTTCGCTCATTGGAATGAATTCTGAAAAAAAAAGAATAATTATTTTTATTATTATCCTAATTGTCCCCTAACCGATTTCGATTACGGCGGCCAATCCCGTTATGTAAAATTGACTGTAGTGTAGTTGCGCTACCAACAATGAAGTAATATTACTTCATGGTTCAACAGTACATAAAAAATAATTTAAAAACACCTGACAGAGGTACTTGTTCTAAAACCTTTACACATGATGGGGTTGATGAGAAAAAAAAATCACATCCCTACTTTACAAATAGTGGAGGTACCCTAAAGTTATATTTTTTCACTTTGTCGGCAGAAGTAATATGTGTATCCGTGCAAAATTACAGCCTTCTAGCACTAATAGTCTCTGAGCTAAACTGCGGACGGACATGGCGAAACTATAAGGGCTCCGTTTTGCCATTTTGACTACGGAACCCTAAAGTGTTTGACTTTGTTTGTTTGAACGCGATAATCTTAGGAACTGCTGGTTCAAATTGAAAAAATCTTGTTGGCTAGCCCATTTATCGAGAAAGGTTATAGGCTATATAACGTCACGCTATGACCAATAGGAGCGGAGTAACAATGAAAAATGTTGAGAAACGTAGAATATTTACGCATTCTCATAATATATGCGAAATACGTTGTTACATTAAAAAATAATAATCATTTAATGAACTCACCTTGAAGCGTGGAAAGCTGACCATCAGAATTAATAGATATCTCATTATAATTCTCAGCCAATGTCACTACAGCGGAGTTATTAGCCGGTACTTTATACGTGTCATTGTCCTCAAGCGAATCATCATTATTATTAATACTGTCATTGTTGAAATCAGAAGAAAATGAAAGGTTTCTTGTGAGGAGCTCGAACATGTTATTATTGTTGGTTATTGGTGGGGCCGTTTGAGCTGAAATCTGTTTGTCACTCAAGATGTCATGTTTGACTAAAGATAGGGATTGATTCATTGTAGCGCGGCTCGCCGATAACTTTTTGGTACGCGGCATTGTGGAGAACTGGAAACAAGATTTGGTTGTTAACGAACATACTTCGGTCACCTATGAGTCAGTTAAGGCCCCGCAAATTTCTTGATGGCAGTAAATAATGAACTGTATCTTCATGGACGTAAAGTAAAAAAGTGAACTCTGTCTTTGACTACTTTTACACTTTAACGGCCGTTTTGCAATAATCTATCTATGAATGGATTTGGCTACTAGAGATAGAATTTTGACATATTTTGTCAAATATATATCTCCAGTAGCCAAATCGATTAATAGACAAAATATTGAAAACGACGAACTTTTCAGTAACATAACAAAAAAACAGAACCTGACTGAATGAAAATAAAAGAGTGTACCAAAGAAATGAACATACAGACGTACGCTCGAAATCATTACCCTTTTGGTGCAACCGGGTAAAAAGTGCCTGCAAACTTGACCCTTAGATTTCATTTGGTAAAAAGAGGATGCAATTTAGCCAAGTAGATGTTTAAGTAAATTTTTATATCCAATGTCGTAGGATTTAGTATACTATAAACTCGAAGAGAAAAAACTAGATTTACTATTAGCAATATACTTACTTCAGGTAAGGGAGGTTTCGGTTTCGGTGGTACAGCTTCCGTCAACCGAGTAGGTAGGCCATCAGGCACTGTACCATAGTGCTCTATCAACCTCTCTAGACACTCTAGATATGGACCATCATCTATGAATAGCCAATTATTCTGAAATTATTGAAAAAAAAACAATATTAACCAATTCATGTACCATAATTAAGATCATAAGTAATTTGTAATTTGGCAATTACATAAGACTTTTAAAGCTTTCTCTCAAACTGTTTTCAACCATGAGTCATTAGCATTTAACTATTGGTTTTTTTAATAAAGCCCAGTTGGGGGGAAGGGAGGAGGGGTTGAAAACAGTTGGGGATAAATTCATAGAGTTATCCGGCAACACTGAGTAACAATGACAGCTATACAATTATTCACAATTTGTTTTCTTTTGTTATATATGTTGTGTTTTGCTTACCTCTTTTCTAATTATAAAGTTGTAAGGTGTATTTTCGCTAAGCATTGTGAGTACATAAGCACCGGTGTGTCGTTCGCTGTATCGTACTAGGAACACGCCGTCCGACATTTTACCCTCCAAGTTGTGATTCTTGCAATACTCTTCGAGAATCTTTACTGCTTCCTCACGATTTAATGTGCCGTGGTACCACTGACTTTTTGAAGTTCTAGGTAGCGCTGGTTGATAATTTTCTGTAAAAATAAAATAGTTTTCATAATTGTTAGTCTCCTTTGTCAAAGTCAAAGTTCTTTATTCACTTAGGTTACAGAATGCAACGCTTGTGAACGTCAGACAAAATTTGGGATAGAATGATTCTACATGTAATGCCAAGTTCGCAAGAGTAAAGCCGTGAGAAAAGAATTTGGCAATATTTGAAAATATTTTATCCTTAAAAATCGGTATTAATCGATACAGCTATACAAAATTTTAATTTCCTAAATAGGAAACTGAAATTCTATCACACTCATTTTGTGTGATAGACAGACATCAAACCAATGGGAACATTTTGAAAAATATGACTAAAAGCATTGTTATTAGGCACAAATTAATCAGCTATTTCGACGTTTAGGTGCTTAATTTGTGGATTAGATAATTTTGACGGGAAACCAATGGTATAACGCCTCTCATCCTGCGCTTATTCATTTATAATTATCAGTTTCTAACATTTTTTTAAATAGCATCATTCGCTGGATAAAACAACTTACTCAATAATTTGTAGCATTCATTATGTCCGTATTGTTTTGCTAAATCTGCAGGAGTATCGTGTGACAATGTCCTCGGACGTGCAGGTGCTCTCAGTTCTAAGAGTACCTAAAAATTAAAGCATAATAAATCCCACTACTAGAACATTATTACATATCCATCTTTTCTCCTCCTAAAAATTGTTGACATTTATTTCTCTATGTACCGGTACCCAAGTCATTTAACCCTTGGCTTGCCTGGTGGAGTCCCACAGACACACATATCAGTACAAGTAGCTGCACTTCATTCAAATTTGTATTTGGCGCATAACAACCTCTTGTAGCTGGCCCCTCAATACTTCAGTGTGCTACGCTATTATTTTCGATATGACTTTTTGCCAACACGCATGCCAAGGGTTAACAAATTAGATGAAAAGAGAAAAGGTGGGGAAAGGGACAAAAGAAGAGTTGTAAAAATTGCGGCTAACTAACATGTCGCTATTTTTACATTACCGCGTTTATCGTGTAAAATCACAGAACAGAAATATACTCTACGAGTGTAAAATATACTTGAAATACATGATAACTGATAAGAACGAGATTTTGTGATTCAAAGAAGAAAACTAGAAAGAAAATAAACTTGGAACTAATATCGAGAATTTGTGATTCAAAGAAGAAAACGACAGAATATAAACTTGAAACTGAAAGAAAATAAACTTGAAACTGGCAAATGCACAGATGAAGAATCCCTACCGAGTAATAACGGCGGAAAGAGAAAAAAGTATAATAGCCATACCTTGATGCACTCTATGTGCCCTCTCTGAGCAGCGTCGTGTAAAGGAACCTTGCCGCTTGGTGCGTGTCTCATCTGATAGTTGGCATTACCTTTTGTAATCAGAAGCTCTGTTGTACTAGGCAGGTTGTTCTGACATGTATACTGAAATTTGAAAAAAAATAAAACCTATATTACCTACTTACTGTGGGTATTGCCAACGTTCATAAACTACAGTTAGTTAGGTACTATTTACGCGGACAAGTACACACTTATTTAAGCTTTAGTAAAATCATTTCAACTAGCAAATATTTTTTTATTTTTAATTATTGAAAGAAGACAAAACATTCGCTTTATATCATACTAGCTTTCGCCTGCGGTTCCCCCCGCGTTGATTTCGGTAATCGCGATAAAAACTATCCTATGGCCTTCCCCGGGACTCAAACTATCTCCATACGAAATTTTATCTAAATCGGTGTAGCTGTTTGTGCGTGAAAGCGTAACAGACAGAGTTACTTTCACATTTATAACATTAATATATATTATATAGTATGGATATTGCAAAAAGAAAGAGAACTCCCCCATTATTTTACAATCCCTGTATCGTGAGGAATTAACGAACACAAAGTACATCTAGACTAGGAACAAGTTTTTTTTCTATCGCACAAAGTTGTGTCTCATGTGGGAATCGAACTCCCGACTTCTTGCACACCACTCGCACACACATTCTATTTATTTATAATTTGTAATATGCTACACAAAAGTCTTGGATTTCACTAGGCTTGTTTACCATTGCGGTGGTATTTTAAATACATATAGTATATAATAGTAACGAGAAGTATAAGTATGTAGGTACTTCTCATATAATATGTCGAACAATCAACAATGGATGTGGCAGAGATAAAACAAAGTACGTACACATTATCAGGATAATATCCTGCCCATCTGATAAAACTTCAGTGGCAATATAAAGGCTTATAAATAATACCTATGTTTGCTTACAATCAGTTATACTTGAACATGTAATCAATTTCTTCAGATAATTCAATACCTACCTGTCTATAAACTGCGCTCCGGTGCAATGAAACGCACATGTAAATACATATTTCAAAATTTAATAATCAACTTTTTTTTATATGTTTTTGTCAGTGCTCAGTATTTTTAATTGTTAATGATTTTAATAATCTAGATTAATTCACTCTTCAACTTTTAAAGAACACTATAATCATTTTTGTGGCATCATTGGATAGATATTAAAATAATCTTTTAATTCCACATTTAAAAAAATATTAAATTATTTGAAATTTTAAAACTAAATCACAAAACATATTAACGATCTGCGACATGTGCGATTTCATTGCACCAGAGTGTACTAACCTACAAACACTCAAACGTAACTTAACTTTAAGTCATTCTCACTCAATATTTCTGTCTCTACTGTTCACTTTTATGTGACAGTGATAGCATGATAGTTAACGGCGTCTCAAAAGTGAAAGACATTAGAGTGGCCGTGAATTTACGTGAATAAATTCTACGTGACTACTATTGTAGTTACATACGACAAACGGAATAAAAGTTTATATTATCTATTAAAAAATAGCAATTCACTTACATGTAAAGGTGTATACCCGAAGGAATCCCTCACATTGACTGTAGCGCCACTCTCAATCAGTTTCGCAAGAATATTGTCACGTCCTGCCCTAGCCGCAATATGTACTGCTGTCTGGCCATCCTGGTTCTTCGCGTCTCGACTGCGGTACCCGCAAGCTAGCATCTGAGACACTACATTGTAATCTCCTGCTTCGGTTGCCCTGTTGGTAAAAACTTTCATGAGTAATACCTGAATTATCCTTATGATAAGTAGCCGTGTAGTACCGGCTTAAGAATAGTACCACTCTATCTCTTTCTGTGGGTATCGTCAAGGCGACTAAGGGATGTCACACCGGAGGACGGGCAGCAGAGTCCTCTGCGTACTTTAAAGCCTTACTGCGATGGCCAACCCGCTCGCCGCCCGCTCGTGGCGATTATGACAATTACCCCCAGGATCTACAATAAGTAGGTTCTAATATGGAAACCCGTGCCCAGCAGCAGGACATCATGTGGGTTGACATTTGGCTAAAGATATAGTTGTGTAACTTAATATTAAAACCGACCAAGTGCGAGTCGGACTCGTGCAAGAAGGGTTGCGTACTTCCGTACCATTATCTATACAACATTAGACACTATAGGTATTATAATAGAAAAGTTAACTAAAAATGTGGGCTGCACATTACTAGCAATTTTTAACCCTCTCCAACTAAGCTAAATTGCTTGTGTTAGGAGTGGGTTCACTTCGTTAGTAAACTAGGTAGTATTTGAATTCGCGACCTTTCGATTTTTAGTCCGACGCCTTAAAAATATGGCTATCGGCGCTCATTAAACTTAAAAGACGACAATAGTCAAAAGCATTAAAATATACCTCATAACTTTGGATTATATCTAGCAGCTATCCTTGAGAGAAAAAATAAGAAAATATCACGTTTGTTACTAATCTCAATTCACAGCATAAATAAGGGAAGCTTGGACTTATCGGTGCTCGGTTTATTGCGGACACCTTTATACATTTGAAACTAATCGATTATTTTAAATAGATTTAACCAACACCGTTCAAAGTGAGGATATAGAAATACGTTGGCGCCAATGCTATTTTCTAGACCCACACTTTGGGGCCAACGTGTGGAGCTGTGTTAATATTAAAACTTGAAAGGTGCAATGTAAGTTGTACGTAAGGAGTACGTCTCATAAATTTCTTTATTATTCCAAATTGGTATACAAACTCGGACACCAATACTTTTACTTTTGATAACCAACTAAAACTTGAGTCACGTTTAATCACATAATTTACTTACATTAACATAGGTAATGACAATACAATTAAGACAATGAATTCGATAATAGATCACAACGGATATTTAAATATCAATAAGGACCAATGTACGCGACAATGAATCATTAACATAAATAATGAATCATGCTGCCAAACACAGATGTATATTGAAAACTAATTCTTGTCATATAGTCAGAGACCATCAAACATTCTCAGTATATGACTAATATCAGCTCACTGATATTTGTATTCACTTGAGCTAACATTGGCTTTGATTAGTTGACACTGAATCCAATTATAATCCTGTTCTGAAGTTTATTCAAAAATATGACCGTACGAATGGCGCAATGGCTGTTAACGTAGACAATCGATTAGATTACCTCATCAGTGTCACGGTGCGAAATACTGCGGGTGCAATATCGCAATTTAGCAAGCTAGTACGCTCATTAAAAATCTGATTTATCTTTAAACGCGTGAAATACCTAATGTAAAAAAAAGCGAGAAGTTTTCAATGGACACCCGGTTGGAACGTAGTTCCTTTTGCTGTATATTTTTTGTTTGTACCAATGATTTAAAACTCAAATCTGGAAGAACATAACATTTAAAAAATGTCCTATTTCAATTTTTTTTTTTTTATTATTAATACAATAATTGCATTTTTGTAAGATTTGCGAGAGTTGATGTGTTGGTATAGACATATAATGCACTGAGAGGAAGATCATTTGATCAAAACAATAAGGAGAAAATAGGGATGGGAGATTGATTTATCTTGAAGTGCGTGATCGGATTGTCATCAAAACAAAGCTAAGAACCTTTATCAACAATGTTGTAGATCAAAGCTAGGGACCAATCGATATAAGCAGCTTTCTAATTAAAATTAAAATCAGTTTAAAAATATAAGGTACTAACTGTCACGCGCAATTTCGTTAGCGTAAATTTTCCCCGTTTTTGCAACATTTATCATTCCTTCTCCGCTCCTATTGGTCGTAGAGTGATGTTATATAGCCTTCCTCGATCCAGCAGTGAAATATTTTTTCAATTCGGATCAGTACTTCCTGAGATTACCGCGTTCAAACAAAGAAACTCTTCAGCTTTATAATATTAGTATAGATAAACTTTTGGTCGGAGGATCCCCTCATCGCTTTTTTTTTAAAAGGGAGATCCTTTTAAAAAAGAACGATCCTCTCTATTGTTTTTATATTTTTTTATAGTTGTTCATTGAATGTTTTATTTACATTTCAATTCTGAATGGTCTAATATGTATGTGGAATTACATAGAAGTTCTTTCCATAAAAGGAAACGATTTACTTATAGTTCCTTTTCCCCAAAATACGTTTAAAATCCCGACATCTGAGATAAAAAGTTGATCTTCACAATTACTTCTGATTTTTCTTTTTGTAATTTTTAGAGTATTTTCACGCTAATTTTATACAGGTTAAATGTATGGATGGTTCCCGATCCGTCCACTGTTATTACTTTTTTTCTGCAACGAAACTCACAGAGCCGTACAAATTCCTCGGGTACCACAAGGTAACGGCTTAGGGCCGGTACCCTAAGGTCACGGGGTCAAGTCCCGCCTCAGATGATGTTTTCCTTCTAACATTTAATATGTATAAAGAGATTTTCATCAAACAATACTAATAATGACCCCGATACAACTGTCTTTCGAATAAAAAAAAACGCATACAATCCAATCATTTGGGCGCTACGATGCAACAGGTAGAGTCACACGTTAAAGTAATAAAAGGTAGGGTTCTTTCAAGTTGCGGGTAAAAAAGTAATCCTACATTAAACCCGTACAACACTAGCCAATAAGGAATCTCTAAAATCTCTTTGCACAAGAATGTGATTACAAAAACTTGTAGACATGTGACGCAATTATTTCGGAACACATTTGGTATTCCAATCAGTGTTCATTGCGAAGACATCTTGTCATAAAGCGTGCTAGGAATGTGTATATGTATATAGTGTTATGTAGTTATTATGCTGAGTGCACATATCCATGCCTACTGCCCTTCTCTTGTTATTTATTGAATAAACATATTGAACAATGCGACCAACAGGAAATATTCAATAAAGTTGTCAGCAATGTATTAAATTACGGACACTTAAATGCAATGCCAGTAAAATTCAGTGCAATAACCCCTTATGATACTGGTATGGGAATTTAATTAACCCTATTAATATTATTAACGTAAAACAAAAGTATGTGGGAACTCTTTCAGGCAAAAACTACTTAACGAACTTTGATAAAACTTTACAATGTTATAGTTTATACCTATTCGATCATACTATTACTGTGCTGTTACTATGGCTGGTTTAAAATAATAAATGTTTGGAAATGTTTCTTGGCTATCTATAAAACATTCCTAAAAGAGCTAACAAATGATCCAACATGGTATTGTCCAACCAATGGAATCAACAAATAGTACTTGTGCATTGTTTCTTTTAATAAACAATTCATATTGCCGTAGGAAGATTTTATCAGTTACGTAAATTCAAACTGGATAGCCTGCACTCAACATGGTAATATATTCAAGGCCATGCTTAAAAGATTGGACATATAAGATTCTTCTTAGAATAACTACACTAACAGCTCAATGTATCCCCCTGTGTATCGAATCACGACTCAACGACACAAAGGCTAACCTAACCTTCAAGCAAAGCTTGGAAAATTAGCTTTCAAAATTTGTATGGAGCTAGCTCAAAGAGCATTTTAGGGATGTAACAGAGGTGGTTTTATCGGAACCGATGTCGGTGTTGGAGTTCTTGAATTTGGCATGTCGGAGTCGGAATCGAAGGTAAGGGGAGAAAACAAATATGTTGATAAGGCTTTAAATTAGATAAAAAAAGAAATATTATTTAGTCATATTGAACGCGTGAAGGAAAAATCCGCTTGGGCGGGACTTGACTCTCAGAACCCGCGATCTTGTCGTTTAAATTAGCTTAAAGGAGCAGCCGACGCATGCTAGGTATCTGTAACCTGATTAAAATGTCCGATTTAAAAGTGTTGGAGCCGAAGTCAAAGTCGGAAGTGTTAAATCCATCGAAAGTTCTGACCTTTCGGACTCGGAGTCGAAGCTCCGTAACGTCCCTGCTAATTTTTATCAAAATCAACCCAGTATTTTTGGAGATTTTCGCGTTGATAAACTCTTCAACTGTATTATATAAGTACAGTGACTTCATAACAATCAAACATTAGAACAGATTCAAATTATGTTATGAATTTACAAGAATAGCTGTTATGAGAATCGTTCACACACTCACAGAAACAATTCAATATAAACAAAGACAAGACTATAAAAGCTAAAAGGATGCCAGTCAACATCATTTAGGCAAGCAATAAAACATGAATGGTGAATTAAGGGCAATCTATGTGCTCTCATCTTAATAGAACTTCCTTCTTCAACAAGATACTATCTCTAATTGGCTTTCCCCTACTCTTTTTAATTATTGGATGTTTATAGGTACCATATATAAATATTTTTTAATTAACTTCCTTGTCTTCTCGTTATAAAAATAAGATATTTTTAAGACAATCCCAATCAAAAATTATTCTATTCCATTCCCTAGATGAGGTAAATGGAAAATTATATATATATAATTATAATTAATTCTATGTTTGTATTCTGTTTCATACATATTTATTCAGCTAATTTGAAGATAATCCATTGTTAATGAATGCTGTGTCAGATGATTTTTGATGCGCACATTTATCATTATGACATCTGGACTTCTTATCAGATGAGCAGCGAGATAGGTAGAAGCCCAAACTAAATGGACGTCAAATATTTAAACTTAGAGTATGATAGTCTTTTTCAACTGACAATACTATCTTCATGGGCTAAGAGCTATCCGAAGAACAAAGTTATAGTTGTAAAATCTCTCAAAATCTTAGGGGAAAGCAATATTAAGCTGGTTTTACACAAAATTTGCTGTTATTTCTTCCGTATGTTTAACAACACATTCACACAAACAATATTATAGTCTAGATAAGTATAACTTTGTTTTGGATAAGTCGATATAATTTAGCGTTTATATACAGCTACACCCCTGTAGACTGGATCACAATAAAAAGCTTCAAGCTACCACCATACCAAATTTCAGATCTAGTGTCATATCAGAATCTAATGTGATCAAACAAACTTTTCAGCTATATTATCTATACATATATACACATGCATAGCAAACATGTTAAATTGGTTTATGTTTGCTTCAAAAACTTATAAAGTTCTGCACTGATTGAGCTTAAATTTTGACATGATTAAAACTCACTTCAAAGATTGTTTTTATAGGGAAACCAGAGGCAAAAGTTAGTATAATAATTATAAAAAATATACATTTATTCCCTGAATATAGTCCTGAATAAGCATAGTTATTGGTTATGTTACTATTATAATAAACAAATACAAGAGCAGGCAGAGTTTTACAAAGGTAATTATTGTTTTTAGGCTTGTCATCTTATATCCATTTATTTTGGTTCATTGATTTTTTTTCTTGTTCATTGTGCAGTTACTTTTGACATGAAAAACTTTAAAAAATAATTTCTAACACAAAAAGGGTGGTGTTATAATGCATCCTTTAGCTTGTTTTATCTTTGTTGTTTACATTGAAATAGTTTAGCAATTGTCTTTGTGATAAAAACTACCTACTATTACTAAGTGTCCTACCCGGGACTCAAACTATTTCCATACAAAATTTAATCTAAACCAATTCAGCAGTTTAACTGAGAAAATGTTACAGACAAGAGTTACTTTCACATCTGTAATGTTAGTTTAGATTGTTTCTATATAATTCATATTTGAATTGTGTAAATTATTCTTATAATAGCTATGGTTATATATTTATAACAACATAGCTTATATGTGTATCTGTCTGTAACATCATAGCACTGAAGTGGATGGACAGAATTGGATGTGCTTTCTTATAAAACTAAAAAGATAATTACACTTATCTTAGTTTGATAATAACTGCTTCAACTATTTTCAAATCTTTTATAATATGCAAACAATAGATATTATGACAAAATTTGAAACAATAAATTATTCAAGATAGACAACAATACCAAAATGATTCATGGTCATGGTGATTTTCCATCAAAACATGTCAACAACTTACCGGTGTAAAAGATTAGTAGTGCCCTGAGTACGGGATTCATGGGGTGGCGGTTGTCCCTTGCAAACAACCGATAGCCTTGTAACCAACCCATTGGAGTCCCCGCGGTAATGCTGTATGAGTGTGTCCAGCCCATGGACCGTTGTGTGCTCTTCTATAGAAAAGAAGGCATCCTCTCCATGCCTTCTTATTTGATAGTGCACTACTTCACCCTATAAAATAAATTGGTACCTAATTTTATTATATAGCCTTTTAATAACTAAACTTACATAATGTATGAATTGAGTTGAAAAAGCATTGTTTTATAGTCAATATAACGCTTAACTTCCTTCTATGTATAGGTACTTCTGAAGGAAACGTCACATAAAGTTTATAATAAAGTTGACATTTGAGGTTATAAAAACTTGTTTTAGCTGACCTGATGCAGAACTGAGAGGACATAATCTCCATGGGAAGTGTTGCTTTCTCGTACTAAGAACACACCATCCTCACCCTCTGTGAATAAATAACATTTTTCCATGTTATACGTTATCACAAAACATGGTAAGTTTAACAATAACAATAAACAAAATGTATATTTCCAAAACATACCTTCTTTTAATAGCTTCTCAGCAGCGTCTCGTGATATTTTCCCATGAAACCAGTTAACATTATCCTCTCTGTTCATTCTCAACAAAAAAGAGTTTGTCTGAAAAGTTAATAAGCTTGTTGAGCAAGTATTTTCGCAGATGATAATAAACTTTTCTTGAACATTTCTCATCAATTTAAAACTATAACATTCACACAGCTTAATGATAATCAGATTAAAAGAAAAAATATCATGTTGGAAGTAACGAATAATGAATTTCAGAATTTGTTAAATAAATTTAAACACAAACTTCTGTGCTCACGACATAAACTTTTACGAAGTAGCCATTTTTATGTCTATTTCTTTCTTACATAGCACACAGTAGGTGAATATATATAAACGTTCCAACAAGGAATCTTGGGTCTCTTTCTAAAGCAGTATTAACCCTACTTGTTAAAAGGAGACGGGTACATAACAAACCAGTTTGCTATTTTTCCGTATAATATTGTAAACGTCAAGCCAACGACAATGGTCAAATAAGAAACTGATAAGAATTTTTAGGATGATTCATCCTTGTTATAAATCGTAATAAATTTTAAAGCAATTTACCTAATAACTTCAGCGTACATTAGTAATTCGTAGGATTAAAATAAATAGCTTACCTTCAATAGTATGAATGACGTCATGGTTGTTATCATGATATCCAACTTCAGAAACACAAAAATATTTACAAATATTCCAAACAAGTATTTTTATGAATATTTTCTTCGCTTTTTATGAACACACATATTTAGAACTTATTTAGTTTATTATTACGATAGCACAAAGTAAAAAGCGCAACGCGGAGAGCGGAGTGCGTCTAGCAAGCAGCCGGCAGACAGGCGCGGTATCCCCGACTCTGCCTTCCAACGAATGACTCATAGCAAGGTCAATTCCGAGAAATGAATCACCAACGTACTCAGTTCTACAATGCTTTATGTAGTACGCATTCCCCACAACACTGCTTCATTATTGTAATTGGTAAATAAAGACATAAATTAGATGTAGGTACGCTCGTCATATTAGTCAGGTACATAAGTAGGTACCTAACTACTTAGGTACGTATGTAGGTATAATAAGAAACCTAAGTATCTATCTAGGTACCTATACCTATCTATATAGGAGTTTTATTGTATCTACTAGACTAGCGTACTTACCTAGGTATCTACCTACCTAACCAAAATTGCTAATGTTAGGTAGGAATTTTGAACGGATTTAATTAAGAATACCTACCTAAATGCATAGAGAGAAACAAAGGCTCCCAAGTGTTCGCCAGAGGTTTTCTATGGGGTAAACCTAGATGACGAAACTGAAGACTGACGATGGCAGAGTTATATTGCCAATAATGTCCAGACCGGAGCTTTTGAGAGAGATTGAGAGGCGCGGAACTAAGAAGGGGAGGGGGGGGTCAACTTCGCTATACATTTGGTCCGAGTTGACAGGCAAAATACTCACACTTGGCCGGTCTGAGTAGGTGAACATGATCCTGGATCCGCACCTAGATTAAGAAGTTCTATAGACAGATAAACACGTCGCCGAAGAAACCTGTCGCTAATCTGGAGAAGGACCCAAGACCCGGATTGACCCGACACTATACCGAAAACATCCCGGAGATCGGTCTGTGTGAAATTAGTGTGGCTTTCAAACAACTTAAGAACAACAAGGCGACGAGTGGCGACGAAATTTCATCAGTAACTCAGTTGAGTCACTGAAGGCAGGGGGATCGCCGATCTTTTCTCTCAGTGGGTCTTAAAATGAATATGGCCAAGACGAAGATCATAGCGAACATCCATGTCACACCCACTCCCGTAAAAGTCGAAGACTCTACACTCGAAGTTGCAGATGATTAAGTATACCTGGGTCAAAAGAAAGCGGCGGTAGGTTAATGGCTAAGGCATCGGTCTCGCAATCGTGAGGTTGCGGGTTCGAATCCTACCCATTATACTACCGACGTGAACCCACTCCTAACACAAGCCTTTGAGCTTAGCTAGGAGGGGTTAACAAGATTGCTAGTAATGTGGGACTCAATCCCACATAGTTATATTTTTGTAAAAAAAAAAAGAAATTAGACGAGTCCAATTTCGAGCAAGAGGTCAGTGTTCTGGAAGGGACAAAAATCTAGGTACTCGTGCCAAATACTACAAAGCCTAAAAAAAGTCTAGGACCAGTGTGTGTTGGCATTTATGACTTACGGCACTGAGACGTGGCCCTTTACAATGGGCCTCATAAGAAAGCTCAAGATCACCCAAAGGACAATGGAGAGAAATGGGCCGATTTTTCTGCGAGATCGAATTAAGAACGAGATCCGTAGAAGAATGAAGGTCACCGATATAGTCCAGAAAATTGGCAGACTTAAGTTAGTGAAGGCAGGGCAATTGCTCGAAGAACCGATGGTGACACGTGACCACGAACTGAAAGGCGAAGCGTGGTTACAGGCCTCTCACAAGGTGGATGGTGAATGTCGTGGGTGACCACTAGACGCAGGACCGGTCGTTATGGCGATCCTTTAGGGAGGCCTATGTTCAGCAGTGGACGTATTTTGGCTGAAACAACGACGATGACCTAGGTAGGTAATAGGTATCTGCCACAGTAATTTACCTAGGTACATTCTACCTATACTACATTCTTACTTAAGTTCATATTTTTTAATGAACGACCTCATCTTTTTGTCTTATTCTCTCAAACCGCCGAAACCTAACCTAGTATGCTAGAAGTGGTGATAAGACTAAGATCTTTCCAAAAAATTGGTCGATTCCACTGGTTACCGTAGAGCTGGCAGCTTCCTCGCACAACGCATCAGCATTGCTATACAGCGAGGAAATGCAGCCAGTATTTGTGGAACCATGCCCAGGGGTCCCAATTATTTGGATATGTATTAGTTTTATTTAGTCTTAATTTCTAGTTTAAATATAGTATTTAATAGTTAAAGTGCAATTAAAAATCAATGTATACATATAAAAAAAATAAAAAAATGTATATTTAGAAAGAGTAGTCGAAAGTAGGAGAAACAAGATATTCTTCATCTATAGGTACTAATATTATAAAGCTGAAGAGTTTGTTTGTTTTAACGCGATAATCTCAGGAACAGCTAGTCCGAATTGAAAAAAATATTTTACTGTTGGATAGCCTATTTATCGAGGAAGGCTATAGGCTATAGGTATAACATCACGCTACGATCAATAGGAGCAGAGCTGCAATGGAAAAACGCGGAATATTTACGCAGACGAAGTTGCGCGGGTCATCTAGTATTTAATATTAGCTGACCCGCATAACTTCGTATGCGTAAAACCTATGTTTAAAAACTGTTTATAGTGGCAAAGTGTAAAAAACCTGCAAAAAGTTAGAAACAAGATACTCTTAAAATTGAATACCATGCAGTCAGAGGCATTAAGATAGAAGGCTAAGGCCGGGAGGAAGTTGCTCGGGTCAGCTAGTTAATAATCTCACTTTTGTTTTTGCCTGCATTTTTAAGTAGCTCAAATTCAATTCCAGAATTGTCATGTCGACCTGTCGCCAGGCGCGAATTCCAGGGAGAGGCAACAGGGGCAATTGCCTCCCCCCTAGACTCAACTGAAATACCTTTTTTTGGGGGAACTAGACCGGTGTTGTCCTCCCCAGTGCTGGTGTACCGATATTAACCCCCCCCCCTCCAAAACAGTGGTTCTAGATTCGCACCTGCCTGTTGCGGACTGTAGGTAGGTACTAACCATATTAAGTATGATTATTAGCTATCTATTGAATTAACACTGATGTGTGTGTAAATGACAGCCCTGTTAGTAAGTAGGTACGGTCACGCAAAGCTTTATTGCAATACAAAATACAAGACGCCGATGACTCACATGATCTGCAAATAATATTATTTTATGGACCAAACAAACAGTAGGTATATAATTATATACCTTGGTATAGTTTCGGACAATTCCATAATATATTTTATATTTACTAAACTGTGACTATTTGTAGGTAGCTTTGCAATCAAAACTTCAAACAAATGACAAGTGCATATTATTCCTTACCTGTTAATGATTTGTTATGATATCCGTTAAGACAGAAGAAAAAATAGAGAAGAAAAAAAAATGGCAGTAAGAGATGCGAGTTGTATTTAAAACACTAAGAGCTACCCTTCAAAATAGAATATAATGGAAGAATTGACGAAGTAAGTTTGGAAATTGGAAACTTTTCATTTCGTTGGAGGAGAATATTCTAATTCAACAGTTACAACTATTAGTACCTAAAAATGATTTGATGATGTAAAAGACGCTAAAAGAAAGGCTTCTAAAGATGGACGTAGTGGAACAAAGTGGTCAGACACTTAATCCCCAGTGAACGAACTTCTGAAGTCATCAGTCAAGCTAGCGCTGACACTGACAAACCGCGTTTGCAATTTTATTCTTTTGGTAGGAGAGACAGGATTACAGTTTTGGTGGTTAATTCTGTTTCTAGTGATTCTATACATCCTATAGATTCAAGAGAAGCCAAAATAACTAGCAAAACTGAAGTAGGTACTTATTTTTCTTTTCGCTTCCTTTTCTCGTCTTCTCATATTCGTTTTTTCATCTCACATTTAATGTTTTAGTCTTATGATTTTTATTGATTTGGGAATACTAAACATGGTCTCATCACTACTCAAAACTCTTCGTAGGTCGAGTTAAATATCTCGCTTAAGTCCGAAAAATATGCTTTAAACCAGCTCTTTTTTACTCTTCAGCAGACTTGCTTTGCTACATTTTTTTTTACTGCAGACTGGCTGTCTTTCGAAATCAAGTTATATCACTTAACACCAGAACTTCCATCTTTAAAAGCATTTAGTCTAGCATCTTCTTTAACTTCTAATTGTGATTAAAATACTTATATATCCAACACATAGTAGGTATCTACTTCAATTTATCTAGCTACATCAATCAACTTCCAATTTTATTGTATTTAGGGCACAAGAGGTGAAAATCGTTGCAACTTACATCAGACTAATTAACTATGCTGACTTATGGACTTATTACTTTCACATACCTAACTACTTACCTACCTATTAAAATTCTTCGTCCCTGTCTACATAATATCTAATTTGTTCATATAAATACACTCTTACTTACTAGATACCAGTTGTATTTATTCTGTGATACCAGTTTTATAGATAGTGTGTTTAATTATCGTTATGAAACACTCGTCTGAATACCTTCGCCTCTAGTGTACCAAGTGATTGCGAAAGTCCTTTGCACCTGCAGAAAGGCATCAAGCGTTCTTTCTTCATTGAGTATTACCAGTATTGCTTATCGTGGTCTGAGCGTGGTTAGGAATGCTATATCTCACTACTTCAGGCTTTTATACTAACCTAACTACTCTACTTTTATTGTGAGTCTTAGTACGTTTATCTATCAGGAGGCCTACTCTAATTAAATGAAAACGAAGTTTCGCTATAAAATGGGGTGTGATAATATACAGAGCCAGGAACATCAATCCACTTGTTCCTGAAAATTGTCTATAGGTTCAGACTTCTTGTGTTTATCTAAAAATATATTGGAATAGTCCCCGTAAACTTAGAAAATTTAAGTAGACGAACATTCATGAATTTCTTTTAAAGGAAGAGAGCGGGCCTACTGATCGCGTTGTGTCTGTCACATCAGACTGGAGTTAGATAATACTTTAGCTTTATGAATATAAACCCACTTGTTATTTTTTCGGAGACTAATGCAACTCTCAAAGATTTATGGGTCCACGTTAGGTTTAATCAAGCTATTAATCACAGTTGAGAGTCATATTGTTTAGGTAAGTAACAGGAATTGATAAAGAAATCAGAACAATATAAATGGACTGGATGACGATTTATTTGTCCACTTCTGCGTGATTAGATAAACCTTCCGGTGCCTAAGTATTTAGAAAGCATTTGATATACCTTCTACCTAGAGCATGGAGTGGACAAACCAGTTTTAAAGTTTGTTTACCTCACGAATGCAATGTTTATTTACTTTCATTCGTCGCCCGTCTCCTGCACTGCAACCTGTCCGTGTCCATTCGCATTCTGCTTGGAATACCCAGTTTAGTCCGCTATTGTTCTGGTTAACCATTTGTTTATATATTTTTGTGAACGCAAGTTTTAACTTACGTTCATACAAAAAATATTAACAAATGGTTAACGATTAAAGATTAGATACTCTTTACAATACATAACAGGTATCTACCTGCTGATCGCTGAACTCATGATTTTAGAGCAAACTATAATCTAATCTTTGCTAGCTGGGTGACCACGCTTCGCTCAGAGTTTTTTACTATGGGTATCATTATTTCAGGCAATGTAATAACCAGAAGTTTTACCAAAAACCTTATACCCGACTACGACAATCTTTGTACACCGTTTCAAAGCTTAAAGTTACTTAAGTGATACCTATAGGTTACTTAGAGGTTTTATTGTCGACTAAAAACGTTAAAATTATTTTGACGCCTCTACTTTTTCATTGTATTTTATGAAGAGATAGCTGACCCGCGCAACTTCGTCTGCGTAAATTTTCCCTGTTTTTGCAACATTTTTCATTGCTGCTCCGCTCTTATTGGTCGTAGAGTGATGTTATATCCCATAGCGTTCCTCGATAAGTTGGCTATTCAACATTAAACTTTTTCAATTCGGACCAGTAAGTAGTGTCTGAGAGTATCGCGTTAAAACAAACGAAAAACAAATTCTTCAGCTTTATAATATTAGTATATCTATGATAATAATGATAAATGATAATATCTAGGGACATATTATGTGCATAGTGTGTCCATATTTATGGAGACATTATGCAATTATAGAGTTAATGCAAACATAACAAGCAATGTATTCGGTATCAAATGAATATGCTAATTAAGGCCTTCCATTTGATACTAAACACAGCATATTTGAAAACAATAAATAAATATACCCCATTTACATGCCTTATACCATACGCTATTTAGTATACATTTTCTTATCATAATATATGAAAATGTAGCCTATATCATAATGTCACGCGCACAATAATAACGAATCAATTGACACATTCATTAAAATCGTATGAGTAAGGTAGTCGTTACGGTGGAACATACGTACCTAAATACAAACATGTAGAGTGCTAAAACATAACCCTTCCTTTTTGGCTTCGCCGTAGTCGGGTAAAAGTATAGGTAGAAAAATCCTATCTGTACAGTTAAAAAAGACGACTCACACATTAGGGTACAAGCCCTGTGTCGCGGGGGACTTTACAAATATTCAATTCACGGACACGAAAGTACACCCAGACTCGAAAAACGATTTGTGGACCACACAAAGTCGTGTCCCGTGTGGGAATCGAACCCACGAGCTCTTGCGTAGCAGTCAGACACACTCCCATCGCACCACAGAGGCCGCCATTTATTAAATTAGGTCTAGCTTTAGGTCTCGGCTCTGCCTCCATGAATCTTGTAGAGCTTAAGTTTCATAAAATCCTTTCTTATGAGGCGTTCATAAATTATTATTTACCCCCTCCCCCCTAGGAAAGGGGATTTCACGTAGATTTCACATTTACTCAATACTGATCAAGTGTATTTTTCAAGGATTGGGGCTGGATGATTGAGTATTT
The DNA here is from genome assembly GCA_945859575.2 of Herminia tarsipennalis. Lineage (NCBI taxonomy): Eukaryota > Metazoa > Arthropoda > Insecta > Lepidoptera > Erebidae > Herminia > Herminia tarsipennalis. Next base: position 10,236,157 of record OX243836.2, on the reverse strand, counting down.
TTTTTATATGTGTACATCTTCTTTATCTTTAGAGAGCATGAAACCAATGCTTCTCGTTGTCTGTACATACGCTTAGATTTTCTAAACTACCTGCGTAACAAATGTTGATACGATTTTCACTATAATTCATATAATTTCTTACTTAAAGACATAATACATGCATGGTATGTGTAGATATACTGTATAGATCAGTGGTGCCCAAACATTTTTTTCGCAGGATTCAAAAAATGGTCCGCGAACGATTATAGATCGAAGTTTCGCGTGCACAAGCTCAATAATCACATTTATTTAATTATATTTTCGTAATAAGTATATATATCCCCATATGATATTCCATTGCAGAGCACAGGTCTCCCCAGTAGAACCTAATTATTATAGATCCTGAGAGTATTTGCCATAATCGCCACGAATGGCGGGCGGGTTGGCGATCGCAGTAGGCTTTAAAGTACGCAGAAAACGCTGCTGCCTGTCCTCCTGTGTAAAATCCCTTAATCGCCTTGACGACACCTACGGGAAGAGACAGGGTGGTACTATTCTTAAGCCGATGTTTTCGATTTAAAATCTAAGTATCAAGCAATTTATTTGGTAAACTTTCGCGATTTATACTCATCATGAAAATACTCGTATATATATTACGGCTCTTAATCGCGTGAATAATTTAAGGTAAAATACCTTGTTTATTGCCGGATGTTTCGACCGTATTGCAACGGCCGTGGTCACGGGTAGACTTGTTTGTTTTCGGATTGATCTAGTGAAGATAACTCTTCAAAAAATAAAGGTAAATGGCGGTTCCTCCGAACAACAAAGAATTAAAAGTGATCTCTGTTCAAGAAAAGGTTGGGAAATACTAGATTGTGGAGAAAAGTCCATACGAAGCCGGATCATACTACTAGCAAAAGATAAATAAATTGACAAGTAAGTACTCAGGTGAATATTTTTTATCTGAGATGCAGATAGCCTGAAGCTATGATCGCTGTGCCACGGGTGACTCATTCTGCTTTCTACAGTCACTGAGCCAGTGGGTAGCGGTCGATGACACAAGCCTGTTTATTCCCCATTCGCACTAGACCTATTGTGCTAAAATCGTAATGTCGCTATCGTTTTACAATGACTAGAACAAATGTTCGCTATAGCTGTAGGCGGACCAGGCATAGCCAAAGGTATTATTTGTTGTGTTTGAAATATAAAGCTGAAGAGTTTGTCTTCATTTTTTTTTAAAAGATAATTAGCAATGTGGGGTTGGGTCCCACATCATTAGCAATCTTGTTAACCCCTCCAACTAAGCTCAAAGACTTGTGTTAGGGGTGACCTCACGATTCACGACCACACGACACGGGACCGGTGGCTTAGCCATTAGGCAACCGCCGCTTGAACGCGATAATCTCAGGAACTACTTGCCCGAATTAAAAAATATTTTACTATTGGATAGCCCATTTATCAAGGAAGGCTATAGGGTACACCAACAGGAGCGGAGCAGTAATGAAAAATGTTGCAAAAACAGGAGCAAATTACTCAGACGAAGTTGCGCGGGTCAGCTGGTCCTATTATATTGGTTGTTAGCAGATTAGTGCGTAATGCATGACTTTATTTAACTCTAAGTACAAAATATTCGGCAAAAATTCTAATACGTGAATTTGCGATCAGGGTTTGTGACATTCAAAGTCAGTCATTGCGAGATACCTATATTTTTTCAAGTCTACTCACCTACGTCGTAGCAATGACTACGTCACCGCAGTATACATACCTACTTATTTACTTACTTATTAGAGCAATAGCTCCATTAGGTAAGTAGGTAAGTAAATATATTTTATACTGAGTCATAGTAACATAAAAACTGAGCATTTCGTTTAGATACCTACTACGCATTACTTACTGAGTAATACGTAACCTATGTTACTTTATAGAAACCTAGTTATTACTTAGTTTTCTACGAGTAAAATGTATCTGATTATTGTGTGTCTGTAGGCTGAGTAGGTATCTACTTTTAGAATACCTATACCCAACAACCTAATTACTTAATTAGGTTATGTAAGTGAGGTGCTTACTTTAATTAGTTAAACCAGATTAAAGGCAGTGGTACGGCATATGGAGTCTGTGCTGCGCGTGGAGCCTTGCTGTGACTCTAACCGAAAAAGCCGAGCGACGAGCCATTCAGTGTCTGTAACCTTACCTACGTGTGGTTTATGTTTATAAGCACCTCAGTGTCAGCACTGTCAGCCATGCACTCAGTGATGTGTGCTCAAGTGAATGTACCTATCAGCCATTCAGCACAGAGTCGCCTCGTTGCTCCATTTTGGGACTGAAGTGGAAACAGATGGACTTTCACATCCCGCGGCACGCTCAAAATAAGGCAGGTTATTGGGATCCAAGAAGATTAAATACGTTATAACCACAATTTAAACAAAAAAATTGTATATTAAATTCAAATATTTATTTTAATTTTTGAGTTAGCTACAACTTTTTAAGGCATGCGCTCGGTGTTTTTTGGCTCGCTTTTCAGGATTTCGAATCTACGCACGGGCCCAGGATTGCTTCCCGCTAGCTCCGGCGCTGATTATTGAGCATTCAAAATAAATTACATTTTTGTGATAAAATAGCATCGGTTGGAAACTAAAATAGAACTTCCCCTCAAGAGAATAAAATGACAAATAAAAAGTTACAGGCCGCAAAGACTGAACAGTGAAAGGAGTTTCACTACTCAGCCTCGAGGCAGGGCATGCCCGTTCAAGTAGCTATGTATAATGATAATGAATGAAGTTTACTCATATGGAATATTGAATGAAGTGCAGGCGGCGGTAACCCTACATACCTACCTATTGACGTGGATAAGGAAACGGCGCGAGCCGGCCGACCTCAAAAACAAGTGCGACATGACTAAACCAAAACGACGAAGTCCGAGCCGAACGGTAGCGCCGATGAGGTAATCACTCTATGAATGAAAAAAAATATAATAAAAAATATAAAATACCCTAACTGTTAGGTCGATGAACAAAATCTCTTAAATACAAAAAATAGCTTTACCTTAAATGAGTAAGGTTCGTTTTTGCGTGATAATTTATTTTAGTTTTGAATGTCTGGTACCAGATGCAGATCATATTATGAGTCATCTGCGACTAGCAGATCACTAAGCGTGAACATTAGGTAGATAGCCATGTATAATATCTGAGAATAATTGCGGTTCTATATTTAGAGTGATGACGAATTTATATCTTACTAGCTGACCCGCGCAACTTCGTCTGCGTCTATTTTCTCCCTTTTAATCCGCGTCTATTGCTCGTAGCGTTATGATAAATAGCATATAATCATCGTAAATAAATGGGCCTCCAACACTAAAATATTTTTCAATTCGAACCATTCGTTTCTGAAATTATCGAGTTCAAGCAAAATCTCTTCAGTTTTATAATGTTAGTACAGATGTCTTTTTGGTTGTTTTATATAGCTTGTGGTGAGGACAGGCAAGTGTCTCGTGAATTCTGAATTAGACGAGGATAGAGATGGATGGATGAGCATTCTGCGTCAGTTCTGAACTTGAATGTAGGTAGGGAAAACATTATTTCTGAACGAAGAGTATTTAGCAGTAGCGACATGAGTAACAAAAATATAAACTACTAGTCGAAAACGTTATCTCATCTCAGTGATATCGTTTTGCTTCTCCTCTTTTACGAAGTAATAATAATAATATCTTGGGACAATCCACACAACGCCATCTGATCCCAAGATTGGCAGAGCATGTACCTACCTACTATGGCAACCAGACAAGTTATACACATCTTTATATATTTCTAAATACATGCATAATCAACCAGTAGACCAATAAAATAACTAGTAACTTTAGTAAGTCAGTCATGTGTTGTGATTATAAGGTTGACAATACAAATTTGATCCTTAAGTACGATTAGGGCACACTGGTAGGATTTAGGAATATTGTTTTGAAATCATACATTTAACATTTTTTTTAAATCTTTATTTTTTTACAAGCTTATAGTTATTCAGTTAAAGTTACTTTTGTCCATATGTTCATATGTTTTTTTAGGGTTTCGTAGCCAAAATGGCAAAAACGGAACCCTTATAATTTCGTCATGTCCGTCTGTCTGTCTGTCCGTATGTCACTGGCATTTTACTCAAAGATTACTCAATGAATCTTGCTGAATTTGAAAAGGTGTCTTGTAGTAGCCGCTTCTTAGTTTGATAGCTAAATAATAAAAATAAATATTTTTAGGGGGGCACTCCTTACATGTAATGTAAGCTGAAATTTATTTCATTAGTTTACTTGAAAAACCGCATTTAGCCCACTGAATGGGCCATTGTACGTGACAGCTTCATTATTCCATCTTTATTCCTTTACATTTTCTCTCATATTGCAGAATCGTTCTCGGTGTCATGTCATATTATGACAAGTATCTGGATGACCGAGCTTTGCACCTTTTCTAAAAATGAAACCTAGCTAGATCGCTTTATCGCCCCCGAAACCGCATACTGAATTTCTTGAAAATCGTTGGAGCCGTTGCCAAGATTCAAATTATATTTACAAGAATTGCTCGTATAAAGGTATAAGATACATGATAATTCCGGGCAACTTCGGTTGAGTAAGGTAGCAATATGGCCGCCCGTCAGAAGCGATTAAATTCACATTTGAATTATTTTGTCTTCTGATCGGGTCAATGTGGTCTCATTGAGAAGATTTAAAATGAAAACACTTAGAGAGTTTGTATTAGGTACTTACTTACCTATTTGTAAATGGAGTAGTGTATTTTCATTTTCTTTTTATATTATGTTCATGTTTGATCTTATGATTGGCCTGTTGGTTAGTGGTCTCTTATTTAAAAAAAACCATCAACATATTTCTTTAATTTCTCAGTTTTCATTTAGATATTATTTAGTACCGGGCTTTAATATTTTTAACATAATTAAAACGAAGAATAAGTATAACAGTGACTTAGGCAGGCTAATACTCAGTGGAATAGTAGATGCTACAACAGTTTTATGTGGTCTCTAGTTTTCAGATTACATAATAAAACAATATTTGTAGAACATGGCATAGTATTTATTATCATAAACATGATAACTAAATTACATTATAATTTTAATACATTAAAAACAAATAAGTAGCCATCTTATTGATAATTACTACATAATATTAACAATTTCAATAGTTTTTTTTGTATATAAACTATTGTATGGAAAAACATTTGAATACTTTTTATTATGACATTACTTTGGATATAATGTTGCTAGATTTATCTATTTGTATTTAGTATAGTATACGCAAATAATATAAAAAGATATAAAAACTGCATAAAATAAAAATAATATAAAACATTTTGAAGTTGGTGCCACGAAATAGGGGTTTATAAGTTTTGACAAAAAAAACAAGACTAACAATATATTCCCAAAAGATCCCCCGCTGACTGAGGTAACAAAAATTCGTCAGTTTTTATTTTTTATTTTTATGGTCGGAGTCCCCTTTTAACCAAATAAATGCCTTATTGTAATGCGTGTTTCTTATATTAACATAAAAGAAACACGCATTACAATAGGGCATTAATTTGCTTAAAAGAAGTATGATTTATTAAATTTTGGTCTGTTATTTACTAGAGCAAAATAGTCGAACGAATTATTTTTGAACGCGATTAGAAGATACCCCATCTTCTAATCGCGATCAAAAATAATTATGTAATTAGCAATAAACGTACTATCTTATAAAAGTTTAGCAGTTCAGTTTTGTTACCCAAGATTTTTCAAAATCCTTTGTCTCTGTTTGGGCGCCATTAACCATTAATGGCGCCCAATGATGGTCAATGACTTTCAATCAATCGTTTTAAGGGATGTGCGTTATGATTTCACGTTGTTGTAATTTGTAACAAAAATGCCATGTGAATACAATCAATTTCATTCGCAGCAAAGTTTGAACTTAATAGTTATATGATGATATCTTAATAAGTCCAGATCCAAGATGATGAAAACTTAAAATACTTATCTCAAATCTAACCTATTTCGTTTTAAAAACAATGCAATAATATTCCAAAACTTACCCATTACTCTAAATTAAAACTATACTTACGTACTTACCTATAGGTATAAATACTTATTTGTATAAATAATGTGTCTATTAGTATTATTCTATTTACAAATGCGTAGTTAATAAAGTAACTAAGTGTAAAAAATGTGTTAATGAATTCGTGAACATGTCTTTTAAATTTAGGGAACTCTTAAGGTCTAAATAGGTACGAGATTATTTACAATAGAGATTATTTCTAATAATGTCAATTTAGGTAGGTATACCTACTGAGTATAAGTATTCTAGCCTTATTCATCGATTTTCAATGTCCTTCCTAAGCACATTATTTCTAAGTAGCTATTTAATCACATTGGGCTGTGTTAAGAAGCCAAAATTTTGAAAACTTTTCAAGGAGTTACAGAACATGTGGTCCGAAAGACAATGCTCAAATAAACTCAGAGCAAACAGACTGTAACTAGGAATGCATGCGTGATTTCTGCAAAATATTTCTGTTTAAGATTGTATGACTAAGTGTGATTATGTTTTCTGCAGGAGTGATTATTTTAAACTAGTCTTTGCCAATGTTTTACTGGTAGTAACTAGAATAATGGGTGGTCTATTTCATCGTAAAAAAGATTCATATAATGGTTTATATTACACAAACCATAAACTAACGTTTCTTGTTCTACGTGAAATCGCCATTTTGTCATAAATTTAAATCTCTGTGGTATTTTGTCTTGTCCAGACAAGTTGGCTCGGTTACCTATCATCTTAAATACACACATGCATTAATTTATATACAATAGCTTAAAAAATATAGTATAGTTGTGTAATTCGACTTCAAATCAAATATAAAAAAAACACATTTATCGCTCAGAATCGAATCAAAGCAGATGTATTTAAATCGGGTCCACTACCTTGACGCAAAAATATTTGCTTTGGAGGTCTATCTATTTCTTTCAACGACGTCTGGATCTCCATCCAGACGGGAGAGACGGAGAGACCGCCAAAGTCAAACATGCGCGTAGGTACCCAGGACCATTTTTAGGGAGGGGTTTTTGTAATTTGGAGTGTGTTTTTGATGGTTCTACGTTTTATTGTGTGTCTACTGCCTCGCTATAGCAACCAGACAGCAGATGAGACTCACTTAGTTGTTATTGGCAATTTTGGCTCGCATTTTAATATTCTGAACTAAATACCTATACCTATTAATGGACGGCAATAAACTCGGTTAGGTACACTAACCTATCAGTATTTGACCACACACAAGCATTGTTTTATCACAGCTTATACTTAAGTATTCTTAACTTTCTTACATTACATTATTATTCTTATATCGCTTTTCAAATAATTTCCTATGACAGTGATCAAAACTAAAATATTCCAACTGCTCTTTTCTATAACTAAGTATTTTTCTTTTTCATATTTTTGAGTTAAAAAATAAAATGTTAATCTAGCTAATTTTATCCAGTGCCTAATTTTTATCGCCATTTTCTCAGTTGTCTTACATCGCTGCTTTTTTGGGTTGTAGACTTTTATTTGCTTAACGATAATTACACTGTTGTTTCCATCCTTTTATTTGACTTACGTTTTGTTGTAGAACATTGCAATATAATTTCTAAGTGCTACTATGACCACTGTCTCATCACTGAGTATAGTTCTAACTCTAGCTAAGTTTCATCAAGCTTAAAAATTGACTGTCCGCCTTTTTACTTAAATAATCACAATGTCATCGAGTGAGCCTTATCTGATTAATTAACCGATACAATTTGATAGAAGGATCACGTGTAGCAGTTGTCTTCATCGGCATGGTCGGAGCAGTCGATAGTGCCATCGCAGAGTTGAGAGAGACCAATACACAATCCGTCTACGCAACGGAGTTCACCGCCCGGACATGGTGATCCATGCGCATGCTCTACCTCTTCCATGCGCCTACCAAAGTGGGTTTTAAGATAATCCTCTAATACTTTTTGGTTCATCGCCATACCCTCTTCTTCGCCTGAATTTCCAGGTTCGGCAGCATAGTCTTCATTCACTTTCTGTAATGAAATTAATAATATCTACAGGTATATAATTTGCTATCTAATTAACCTTTTTACTTTTTGCGAAGAATACAGGAATTGACGAGATCTTGTAACCAGTTTGCACCGACCGTGGTCCACAAGCACTTGTGACAACGACTGGTGCAACCATGTCGCAACGTCAGCCAATCTAAATGCAGATAATGCATGATCAGGTTAATCCCCATATTCTTTGTACTTAGGTATTTGTAGCATTTATTGTTTTTAGTAAGTACTATTTATTTAAAATCTAAAACCCTTTAAATCCATAACCTGGTATGTAAAAAATTAAAACTTGATTAACCTTTAAGAAAGCAGCTCCATCGATTTTTTTTTGTGGAATATTACTTGTAGCGTTTTGTATAACATTAATTACCGGTTCCGTAACGAGAGACGGTTTCGAGTTTCGTACTGGACTGCGGAGACTGTCATAGATATTTGGATTCGAGTTACTTGGGTTGCTAAGTTTCCTTAACAAGTGATTTCCTTTCATTTTGTCAAAATTTTCGAATATTGCCCGTTGGCCTATATTCATATCTTCTATTGATAAGTTGTTCTGCTCATCTTTGTCAAAGGATTTTGTGACGTTATTTTTCTTATTTGATTCTGCACTACGAGTTTTGGTCGTATGTACATTCTTTCTATGAATCTGGTAGTCCGCTTGCGTGGTACGGTGGTACGGCGTTAATCGGGCAGGAGATGGTGTAAATGTCTTAGTTACTGAAGAGATACCATGATTGGTATCGCTCGTCACAAGTAGCTCCTCCCTGCTATCGATTTCTCCTGAAATTAAAAACACTTAAATTATCAACGACAATAACAATAAATCTCTAAAATTATAGGTCCTGACCGAGCTGAACTGAGTCTGTTGGTTAATCTGTCTATTTTTTTATACAACTCAGAGTCGTGCAGATAAATGAATCTTTAAGTGGCTCATTATGTCTAAGTTATTGTATGTAGTCATCGTCAACTCATTAAAAAGGATGGTGTAGGAAAGCCTATTCTGAAGTTAAGCTAACTTGCACCACTATGCAAAGTTGCATCACGGAGATGCCAACCAAACTTCTGCGTACCTACTCACGGAACTCAAATGTGTACCTTTTTGTGTACAAAATAAATTCTTATTATATTGTTATCATGTATTATATCATATTATTTAAATATTATTACGAATGTAATTGTAACCACAGACAAAGATACTGGATTGTGCTATCCCACAGGTCGCACGGCCAGTAGTTGTTCTCTTTCTAGAAATTTGGTTGATCCATGTCATGAAAATATAGCGGTATTGACCACTATTGACGTATAGACCAGTAGGCTTACTCTCTTTCTTTAAAACGAAATTCATGAATTTTCGTTTTAATAAATTTCTTGAGTTTACGGGGAATAATCTAATTATTTTTTGGATAAGCACAAGAAGCCCGAACCCATAGAAGAATTTCAGACACGAGTGGATTGAATTAATGTTCCTGGCTCTGTCACCACCTCATTTTGACCTCATTATGACTGCCTCTGTGGCGCGGTTGGAGTGTATCCGACTACTACGCAAGAGGTCCTGGGTTCGATCCCCACCCAGGATAAAACTTTGTGTGATGAGCACGATGGTTTATTCTGAGTCTGGGTGTTATTTATCTATACATATAATAAAACTGTAAATTTCACGTGTCTGTATATGGCCGAACTTAGTGAAAAAAAATATTAGGAAATGTTCGAAAAGAGTATTCAAACACTTTGCTGCATTTTTAGAAATGTCTGTCTGTCTGTCTGTCTGTCTGTCTGTCTGTTTGTTTGAACACGCATCACGCAAAAACTACCGTACAGATTCGGTTGAAATTTTGCACGTGCAATCTAATAGATGCAGGTTAACATTTAGGCTATAAATTATCACACTTTTTCCCATAGGAGCTAAGCAGTAAAGGATAATGTCTGTAGCTATTTTTCGTTATAAAACAGTAACTACTAGACGGATCTTTATGAAAATTTGCAGTTTTATAGTAAATACTATAGGACATTATTTACACTATGAATCATTACGCTAATGTCTATGGGGAACGAGTAGCAACGTATTTTTTGTCGCACCATAATGGTTTATCACAAAATATTCCACAATTAGACATTATCTATAATTGTAACCCACGGAATACATAACTTCACGCTAAAACCAAAAGGAGCTAAACACAACATTGTTAAGTTTCATAAGAACAGTTATTTTGACGTGGTAAGTAGCGAACAGTATAGCCTCGAAGCTACGCTAGCGGACTTTGACGACGAAGTCCCGGGTTCGGGTCCGATGTGTGATTATGTTCTTTTTGTATTTTTTTAAATTGTCTTTATCCTTTTTTAATATTTTTCTCTATGTTTTAGTTATTTTTTCGACCGTAAGTAACTTATTTACTTTGGTTATTATTTTTTTATATTAAAAATCAAGTAAATTATGCACCTAGGTAAGTTAATTATAGGTATTGCATGCACTGCTGAGAGTAATGAATTAATCGTAGTAGAAATGAAAAACAATATTACATTATAATTAAAAAGTATTCGACATTTTTCAGAAATGATGTGTTCGTCTAAAAAAAATACATTACACACGTAAAAAAAAACATGTAGCGCCATCTATGAAATCAAATTGTTCACCGTGACCAAATAATTCCTTAATTGTGAAAACATTTATTAGGGTTTCTTGCTGAGTGGCAACATTCTTGAAAGTAGATGGCGTTGTATTCAATAACGTTCTATACTTAGTAAAAGAAGTTTTAAAAAGAAACACATTGCTATGATTTGTAGAAATATTTGTCTGTCTGTCCGTTTGTTTGACCACGCATCACACAGGTGCATCGAGGATCATGTTTTGGGGTTATGGTTGGAAATCATGTGTTCATTAATTCAACGATAATGAATGGCTCAACATCGGTCAAGTGTGAGTAGTTCGGGTGACGGGAGGAGGGGGTCGTTGTCTGTCAACCGTACCTTTAGGGATATCTGACATTTTCGCGGGCATGACACACATGACACGCTCTGTGTTTGCTTACTAAAGTGTTACAGCAGTTTTATTATTAGTATTGCGTTGTAACACTATATGAAATACACCCCATTTTTAGCCAAATTGGCAAAACAGAACCCTTATAGTTCCCTTATGTCCGTCCGTCCGCAGCTTAGCTCAGAGACTGTTAGTGCTAGAAGGTTGCAACTTTTGCATGAATAAATTACTAACGCCGATAAAGTGAAAGAACAAAATCTTGAAAATCATTATTTTTATAAGGGTACCTCTCTTATATGTAAAGTGGGGATGTGATTTTTTTTCTCACCTACCTACCCCATCGTGTGTGGTATCATTAGATAGGTCTTTTAAAAAGCGTTTAGGGTTTGTGAAGACTATTTTTAGATTTAAGGATTCCTTTGTGTATAATATTAGGCTTTATAGTGAACATTTTTGTTAGAGTCAAGTGTCCCCCTGCCAGCTAAATGGTTGATGTTGGGTATGTGAAAAAATTCAGGGTAGTAGTATAAATACTAAAATTATAAGGAAAACTATCACAGTTAAGTACTTAGGCTTTACAAGTTTACGATCACATGAGAAGTAACAACATTTTCGTACAAATTCTATTAAAAATTATTAAGTAGGTACTATAACGTTGAAAGAATGAAACAAAAACAACAGAAAACCCACTTCTTAAGCCGCACACCTAACTAACTATCTAAAAGAATAGAACAGATCGATTTTTATTTAGTAAGTATTTAGTCAACAGGACTGTTTCCAACAAATTTACACAGAAGTTATTTCGTTACCTAAACTACCTTAATTTAAATCCGACTTTCACGCGAACGAAGTCGCGGGCACAGCTAGTCTATAATATGTATGTATTTAGAAATATATAAGTATGTTTATCAGTTGTCTGGTTGCCATAGTACAAGCTCTGCTTAGTTTGGGATCAGATGACGTTGTGTGAGTTGTCCCAAGATATTATTATTATTATTATTATTTTCAATCGAAACTTCGTTTTCAGTGAATGCGAGTAGACCTCCTGGACCGTGTCATCCTTCTCAATTAAAAAGTAAATATTTATTTCAAAGCGTGAAAGAGAGTAAAACACACAGGTATTGTCCACAAAATAGGGTTGTCTCTATCTAAAGAGTGGTCAATATTGTGAGGTTATAGCGCAGTCCTGTTCTCTACATCAATGTTGACCACATAGTCGCGTTGCCACTTTCTAGAGAGTGGTCAATTTCTCAGTCAGTTTCAGTGGTTTGTCTATGGTTAATACTTATGTCGAATTTTATTAAATCGTACCACGTGTTGTCTGTTCCCTGCGGTTGGTTACGTGTACTCTGTTGGGTCTTCTGACTGTTGGAGAAGGCGCGGAGCCAGCCGACTCCTCACCAAGCTCGCTGTGTCGATCAATAGGAGCTTGCACGTGACGAGGACCGCAAATTAAGTCGCTTTCATCTTCGCCATTAGAACAGTCTGCGTAACCGTCGCACACCCATCTATCCAATATGCATCCGCCAGATGGACATCTACAAAATTAAATTCATTACGTTTATTTATTGGAAAATATACAGCATTGTCCTTGAGCATTTACCACCAAAGACAATTAAGCTTATGTGGCCTTCAAATAGTTACTGTGTACTCCAAATAGGCGGTTCTCGAAAGATTCAAGAGGCGCTTAAAACTTTCTAGACGGAGGATATGTAGCTGGGCACGTAGTTGATCATTAGGTACTTACTTGAAGTCCGACGACTTGCATTCAACACATTTTAGTTCATCCTCTCCCGATGAACAATCGGATCTGCCATCGCATGTCCAGTGCCGAGGTATGCACAAACCATCGTTGCACGTGAACTCGCTATTATAGCACGGAGTCTTAGCTGCAACGCAATCGTTGCGGGCGTATTGCCTGCAGTTGAATACCTGTGCCAGCTCACGAGGAATGTGGCCGTCACAAGTGTCGACAATAGCTGAAATGGGTAGTTGAATTATTACGTTAGGGTATTTCAACATATTATTGAATGGAATAATTATTGATCAGAAGATTGGGAGACTGAGTCAGAACTAAAAATCTGTCTGAGTTTTGTAATCCTTAGTAATCTGACCGTAACTGGAGGTTACGATTAGAGGTAAATGAGAAAATTACTAGTCTTTCATGTCAAGTACTAGAAATAAATTAAAAGCAAGCTACAAATCAGAAGCAACGAATATTTTGCTGGGTCATTGAGCTGTCTGAGTTCTTAGAAGTTGATCAGGTTTACTCTTGATTAAGTACCTATTAATGACGCATTAAAAGATAAACTAAACATAATGACTAAAGTATACATACCTTTACATAGATTGTAACATGGCTTCTTTGGCGAGTAAGGTGGTGGGCTACATTCAGGCTCTAGCAACGCACAAAGAAAATGCTTGACACGGTCGCTACAATTTGTGGCTACCAGGTAATCGATTTGAGTGGTCAGTGAAGTAATATCGACACCATTTACTTGTACTGGGGCACTCGTTAAGTCATAAGGCAGGACTCCACGACATAATGCCATGCGAGTTGAATGACATTGCACTGAAAGTTAAAAAAAATGATTGATTACACGTTAACAAAACAAATGGAACCCAGAACAGACATTGAAGTGCGAAAACCCAGTGAAGAGTCATGCATCCTTTGATTTAATGTTGTACGTACATTATGTTCGTAATCAATTAGTTTTGTCCTATCAATGCATCCGCATTAACAGCTGTAAACTTACCCTCCGAGACATTAGTTGGATACTTCTTCGTAGTAGTGTCGTCTCCATCACGCCATGTCGGGAGTGTAGGGGATACACGGGTATTATATAAAGCGTTTTGAGTAGTCGGCTGCATCTTTTCAGCATCTTCTAAAGAGATACCAAAAAGCTTAGAGTGACCTGAAGTAAAACTGACGTCAGCTCCAGGAAAAGCGCGAAGTTTCGCCAGTTCTAAGTTAACAACACCGAGACTATCATGTGTCTTGTCTTTGTTGTTTGTTTGCTTTTGGTCATGGAGATCATTAACAGTTGCTGCTAAATGTATGGTTTCTGTAACGGCACCTTCCTTGAAGTATACCGCTAAAGGTTTCTCAGGTTTTTGGGTAATATGCGGTTTCAACGTAGAATTGGCGTGTGATGAACCACCAAATATTTTCGGAACTCGTTTATCAGAATCAGCTTTCTCGTTGCCGTATTGTACTTCAGGTGTGAGATGAGTTGGAAACACTGGATAAACTGGCAGTTTTCTTGTGGTATTCGTTTCTGATAATAAGTCAATTACGGAAGTTACATTGTGCGTGTCTTTATCATCTTCGGCGTCGTAGAAATCGATTTCTGATGTACCTGCAAATATTGTTTTCACAAACATATTGTTTACAAACAATGAACATGGTTTGTTAGTGACTTCCTCCACACCGTGACCAATCATTCATGTTTTAAAGGAACATGTTTACTTAACTTTATTAAAATAATATATTCATATGAATATTGCAAGTGCTTCTCGTAAAAAGTGATACAAAAAGTGATGACGTATATTTCAAACGCAGAATGTATTTTGTTAGTTACAATTCCCTATTTTATTACGATTTCACCACACAATATGGTTTGTAAATGTGAGTGCCATAACATACAATGTGAACGAAAAATGCAACAAAACTATTGTGATGCTTGATCTAAAAAATGTTTAAGTTTTATTTGTAGTATCATAGTATCCAAACGAAGTAAGGGATTCTAATCCTCACAATCTAAGTTTTACCTTTGACGTTATCGACGATAAATAATAAATGTGTCATTGGGAATTCGAGTATTTTTAAAAAGGTATATAATAACAATTCCTAAACCCTGGAAAAATTAACGTTAATTTGTTTAAATCAGTCTAAAAGGCAATGGAAACTAAAACAAAAGGCGGAGTAGAACGTTAACATAGTAGAACGTTAACATAGTTTGGCATGAATTCAAAAGTTATTATGGCAATGTCTGATAGGTACGGGAATATGGTATGTGTTTCAAGTCTTAGTTCAGAGTACGGAACCAATTAAATCGTATAACTTGAAATCATTGAAAAATTGGATATAGGAACTCTGTGTGTCCGTGGCTTGAATATTTGATAACACACGACACTATGAGGATTATGACCGCTGGAGCAAACGAGTCCTAGAGTGAAGACCGCGACTTGGCAAATGTAAGGTAGGACGCGGCCCCCTGCCAGGAGGACGGTGGACCGACGACCTAAAGAAGGTCGCTGGGATGGACTGGATGCGGAAGGCAGAGGACCGGATGTTGTGGCGAAAATTAGGAGAGACCTATGTTCATCATTGGACCGATACGGGCTAATGATGATACGTGACACTGGGATTATTTGCATAAACGGGCATTACAGTTAGTTTTTGTCTTACTATGTTGTATCCTTATAGTGTACCTACTTATGAATTTTATTTATTAGATAAGTATTTAGTCTACCTCACAAACAAAGACAATTACTAATTCTTATAATTTTGAATTGTTTTCTGAGAAAATTAGTTTCCGTTGGTCATCGATCCGTTGTTAAATTCTTATTAGGTATTGATGATGAAACGTCAGAAGGGAATTCTTAGATTGTGTGTGTTGATTATCTATAATTTAAATCTTCACTTCGGTCATTAACTTTTTATCTTAAGTGTCAAGAAGACTTTCATATTGCCAATTTTCTTTTCTTTTGCATAATTTTTAAACTACTCTGTATACCTACTTAGACAAAAAAGAAGAGGTGTACCATGTTTAGTATAATATTCCTTACCAGATTTCTTGGCGCCTTGTTTACTTTGAGGTGATTTGTTTCTATGTCCACTATGTTTCCGATGTCCTACCCCGGCTGCCATAGGTTCCCAGATGGTCCCGTTCGAGCTTGAATTATCCAAGTTGTCTGGAACATAAGATTGAAAAGTATTTTAATACATTTGGGTCACTTCGCTTTGATTAATAAGTGAGTGTTTTATTAGTTCTGTTTTAGCTTGTGTTCTAAATCGTGACTAACCAATTCGAGTAGGTAGGCAGGTGCCTATGTAACGTACCACAGCTAATATCACAAAAAGGATTGGTTTCTAATTTTGCAGACAGATTTTGAAGTGACGCGAGGTTTTAAATTTCTGTAATAAAATAATTTTATGCGGCCGAGGACAACGGACGTTACGGTTTAGGTACCTATTTGGCTTTCGCGTGCCCGAACGATCTTGAAAGTCACTTTTTATTTAACTATTAGGAATAAGTTTTTTCATTTATTTTGTTACTTTTAAGAAAATACTGGGTATAATGACGTTTTCTAAAAATAAATGCCCCGAAACACCTTGCATACTAAATTTCATGAAAATCGTTAGAGCCGTTGCAGAGATTCAAACAAGAATTGTTCGTTTAAAGTTATTAATAGTAGTTATTTTGTTTGTTTGACGAATTGCTATATTGCTACAACAGGCGCCGCAAAATTAGCAATATTTGGTTAAAATAATGCTATACCAATTCTATAACAATTGTGTTATACCTACCTATATCCTTCGAAAATAGCTAAGAACTTATAAGATATCCACCATAAAGTTGATATATCTACAGGGAAGTAGTACCTATCATATAAAGTAACTGTTGACGTGAAACTATGTTAATAGATTTGATCAGCTACCTACCTACCCACTTTATTGCTATTTTATTTTTACCAACCCTCCCATACTATAAATAGAGAGTACTACTAGAATGGAAGCGATAAGAGTTACCCACGTGACAGTGTTTTATAAAGCCCAGTTTTAGCCGAATTTATCTAGCTTTTGCAGTTTTGTCTGTGGGGCTTTTCCATGCTTCGATCACGATCTTTTTCGGACATTATTATCGTAAGTTCGTAGTAATCAACCGTTTAAGAAATGGGTCGGAATTGTTACGTTTCAACAAAGAATCGCAAATGGAAACACGTTGCACTAACAAAGATGGCACTGATTTTATCCGTGACAGGGCAGTCCAGGTCGAGAGCGAGCCTCATCCTTCACACTAAAACTTTCAGACTTAAACGCTTGAACCACATTTATACTTCTCGTATTGATACCGCATTAGATTCGTAAACCGCACAAATTTTATTCGCGACGTTCGTCGCATTTTTTTTTTTTTAGCGTTCCGTAGCCAAAATAGCAAAAACGGAACCCTTATGGTTTCGTCATGTCTGTCCGTAAGTCACAGGCATTTTACTCAACGACTACTTAATGAATCTTGATGAAATTTGGTGAAAAGGTCTTGTAGTAGCCGCTACTTAGTTTGAAAATAATAATAATAAATATTTTTAGGGAGGGGCATTGCATACATGTAACAGACTAGACAGTTTTTTTTAAAACATTTTAAGGTTTTTAATAAACTTTTTTGATTGAGTGAAGAGTTTTGGAAATAATCGCTAAGAAAGTTGCTTAAATTGTGCCCCTTAACTTTTGAACCGTGTTACGCGCTAGTACTACTACTACTAGCGCTTAATAAATACTTGAAACAATTTTTTTTCTAGTAAGATCGGATATACCGTCATTGAGTTATTGCCGAAAAACTGCGTTTCTCAACAAAAGGGCGTAAGTGCCATGAACATACGCTTTTCTGCTGATGCAATTGTTCAAGGCGGAACTCTACACTGAGCTATACCGATAGTACCGATAGTTCGACATGCTCTTTCCCAGATTTTTTTGTGATAAAACTTTAAAATGTACCGAATTTCTTCGTCACATACGTTTATTTTGCTTGCTTGAAAAACAATTGAAAAATGGCGGGAGCTGTTTTCTTTTATTTATTGTATCTTCAGAATGTCAACATTTTATGATATTTAAACCAGCCAGTTACATTCAGTATTCAGTGCCACGAAAGAGGTTTGATTACTAACAATACATTCAAAATACGAAAATACTTTTGCCCCTACTTATTATACTAAAAAATTCACCGTTTTGGGAAAAGTTAATTAAATTAAAAAAAATGACTTTCCCTTTTTTACTATATACGCCATATAAATTTCACATCCCAATTCTATGGAGTCCAGTTTTATAAATAAAACACTGTGCATAGCGGGTAGAGCCCACGTACAGTGAGTAAGTTACGTTATGTACGGTGTATAACATATTCATTTGTCATCATTTGGTGGGACAAGTGTCTAACTGTTTATAAATTGATCAATTACGAAAGAATCTCAGTAATACTATTTCTTAGCTGAATTTTGTAGATAATATTCTCGATGCATTTATTAAATACAGGATTCGTGCAACTGATTGATATAAATAAATACAAGACGTGCGCTCAAAACCTGACAACCTTAGACCTCACTTGACATGTTATGATCGTTAACATAGTATTTAATTAAAGTGGGTTTTAATTAACATCATTTTTAGAGTTCCGTAATGGCGTAATGGCAAACCGGAACCCTTATGGTTTCGCTCTGTCCGTCTAGTCTGCCCCCAGTTTAGCTCAGAGACCCTTAGTATTAGAAAGCTTTAATTTGTTACTTAAATAGGTACTAGTTACCGACAAAGTGGTAGAAAAAAAAATGTTTTTGGTACCTCCCCTACACGTAAAGTGGGGATGTAATTATTCTCACCTACCCATCGTATGGGGTGTCATTGGATAGGTCTTTTAAAAATATTTAGGGGTTGTGAATGTCACTTTTCGATTTAGTGATTCGTTTGTGAAATATTAAGCCTTAAAATTCATTTTTTGTTAAAGTGAAATGCCCCCCTCCCCTGCCAGCTATTATATTTCTTCTATAGATGCAGCGGCAAAAATAGAAAGATACGTTAACAGGGTAAATAGCTAGGGGAGGTGAGTACCTACCCTAGCTATTGAACTTAACTCAACGAAAGTTCGTTCAGTTCATTCAGATGCTCACGGATACGGAATCTCAGACCGTTGTTCTGAGATTCCATGTCCATGAGCCTACCTAGGATCATTTTTAGGAGGGGTTTTCGTAATTTTTTTAGGAGGGGCGGACACTAAATACCGGCTAAATGTATACTGTGTACCTAACTTTTTACAATTTCGGAGGGTTTTTAATCCCCCGTTATGCTGTGCGATGCTAGAGCGCGGGTTCTATGAAGCTTGTTTACTCTCGTAGTTTTGTATCAGAAGATGTTCTAGTACCAACGCAAAGCTCACTCTTGGCTTAGAATAGTTGGCAACAAGCTGTTATCTAAATGAAAACATGTCTAACAGAGAGTGAAGAGCGGTGAAAGCTCGGTTCAAGATGTCACGGCACTCCCCCGCCCGTGTCAGCCTAGTATCGCCATTAATCGTTATCGTGGTTGCACAACATACATACATAACTAATGTGCCGGTAGTAGGTAAGTAGATATACTCCCATTTTCACGAATCTCAGTGTCAGAGGTGAGCAGACAAGATTCATTGCAACTTTAATAGAGATAACTTTTGGTTGAAAGAACTGTCAGAGAAAAAACAAAACAATAAAAAGCATCTGACAGTTCTTTTGGTTGAAAGAACTGTCAGATGCTTTTTATTGTTTTGTTTTTTCTCTGGTTTAACAAATGTAATTTTTGTTTCATAATCTATACTAATATTATAAAGCTGAAGAGTTTGTTTTAACGCGGTAATCTCAGGACCTACTGATCCGAATTGAAAATTTATTTTACTGTTGGATAGCCCATTTATCGAGGAAGGCTATAGGCTATATAATATCACGCCACGACCAATAGGAGCGGAGCAGCAATGAAAAATGTTGCAAAAACGGGGAAAATTTACACAAACAAAGTTGCGCGGGATAGCTAGTTATATATTAAAGGTACCTACACAATATAAAATAAAAATACCAGTACCAACAAATACTACCTTAGCTCACTGTGAGTTCCCTACCTTCATATCTTTGAGTTATAGAGAGGAATATAATAGTATGTCATATAAATAATAGTTAGTCCCAAGTGTAGGGAGGTAGTGTATTTACCGTGGGCGTAGGTACACAAGGGGTTTTTTTTTCTACGGTTAATGCCCGTTTTAAAGATAATGAAACTAGTGGCCCTCTGGTCAGGTATTGCATATGCCAGGATCCCGAATGAATTAGAATAGAAATGCTATGCATGATATGCTATGACAAGAATACTATAGTATTCTCGTCATAGCATAGCCCAGACGTAAATTGATATTTCTTTATCAATTTACATTTAATACCTATTAACATATACAATAGATCCCATTTGAATTGTTTATTTATTTGATTGCGTTTCTCAATCGTGGTGTCCGAGACAAAATGGCGCCCGGTTTGTACGTATCTATATATTTGAACTAGTATATCTATACCTATCTATATCTATACAGATAAATAAAATAGAAGTGTCTTTTTGTAATGTCAAAATAACAGTTTTTTTTAATAAATGCATATGAAAGTATCTAGCAAAAACAGCTTTAAATTTTTGGTCTGCCTGTTTGTTTGTTCCGGTTTGTATCTCCGAAACGGCTGAACAGATTTTGACAGAACTTTCACTGTCAGACAGCTTTTTGATGAAAGGAATAACTTAGGCTACAATTTTATTATCATTACCCTAACGTCTATAGGGAGAGAGCAGTACTGGAACTTCAGACGGCCGCAGTCGCGGGCACAGCATATATACTATTATAAAGTTATGTATTAAGCGTATGAGGTAAGCACATTAAATATATTTAAGAAATCTAACCTAGATCATTTAAGACGACGACCTAGAGAGCTGAAATTTGGCTGATATGTTTCATTTGTGGTGTGGTTCCATTATAAAGAGTCCTAGAGTGGAGACCACGACTTGGTTAATGTAAGATTAGGACTTAGAACGACCCCTAGCCTAGTGGACCGACGGACGACCTAAAGAAGGTCGCGAAAGGATAGGACCTGCGGGTCAATTCACGTATTTAAAGCAGTGCAGTTGAAGTTCAGTTGCAGTTAAGTTTCGATTAAAACGGCTATTTTCTTATTCTTGTAACTTTGGGATCGATTTTAAAAACGATTGCGCATCGTACTAAAATGTCGTTATTGCGCTCTCGAGACGCATACTTGACGCAAGCGTATTCGAGATCGATCCAAAAGTTACAAGAATACAATAATGGCCGTTTTAATCGAAACTGCACTGCAACTGCACTGCTTTAAATACGTGAATTGGCCTCCTGGTTTTGTGCGAAAGTTATTAGAGGTATTGGCCTCTCCTTGGTTCCCAGCGATCTTCTTTGGGTCGTCGGTCAACCTTTTACCAAGTCGCGGTCTCCAATCTAGGATTCTTTCAAGGACCGATGTCCACTGCTGGACATTGGCCTCTCCTCCTCGACACGGGCTGATGATGATGATGATTTTTCTTTTGTGATGTAAACAAAGGATAAATTAACAAGCCTCCACATTTAAGTTACCTGAAATCCTTTCGATTTCAGGTAACTTAAATGTGGAGGCTTGTTAATAGCAATATTGTAATTAATGATTTTTTTTACTTGTAACATGTTATTAGTCTGTAAAGCCTCTTCAAAATAAAAATAAATAATTAATAAAAATTAACCCATAAGATGTCCCAGTAAAAATGGCCGAATAGGTGAACCTGTCACGGAGACATCTGTCATTTGACGTCTGACGTCGTCCCGGGAAGCAAAATTACGTTATATCTTTGGAATTATGTATTGAGGCTATAAGCTTGCCTTACGTTTCAAGAAACCTTCAATTTTAGTTGACGTGCAACGTGAAATGAGTTTCTACGAACGCATAAGTTTCGCAGAAGTGTGACTTAACCGATGTACGGGATGTTGTATCTACTTATTCAGGCTCTCTCTACACATATCCTACTTCACAGGTAATTAAAATGATTATACGTTATGTAACAGCTCAAGGCGTGCGCTAAATGAAATGCAATTTGAAAACTAGAGGTGTATTAGTTACGGGAGCGTGTTAAGTGTAACGTACACTGTCGTTTTACCTAATAATGAGTATACTATTCGAAAAGAGTACAAGGCTTTTGTATCCAACTGTGTCCTTATTCACTATGTTTTTTTTTCAATTTCGTGGCAAGCCCGCGCGAATTGGCGCATACGCGTTGCGCTCTAAGATATCCGCGCGCAAGCGCTAGGTATGCATTTCTAAGCGCAGCTTTCTATATACCATTATGACAAGATTGTGACAGTTAAAAGCGCGGGCCTGACGCGAAAACGAAAAAAAAGATAGTCAATAAGGACCCTGAAATGCTTTAAAAGCTGCGAAAGTATAAAAAAATTGAGCACTTGTTTCGCGAATGCTGTCCAAAACTTATCTATACATTCGCGTAGTACCTACTCGTGCTAACACAAAATACTGGGTATTTCTATTTTGTGTTGCCAATCTGAGTGATCGGTGATGAAAATTATATGTGTACGTTGAACTTTCGCGTAGCCGCAGAGAAGTCATTAGCTAGTTTAGTAGATTACTTTACACATGAGACAGGCTATTCAAAGCTACAGGCGACCACACCTCGTCAGGTGCCACGTGCGGTTTGGGCTGCCAATAAATTGCTCCCTTAATTACAATAATTTATTACCTAATTTCCTATAGATAAACTGTTTCATAGTACCACTCTGACATATTTAATTATGATATATAAATTATTGTAAAACAACATACGAGTAATTGATTTGTTGGGTTTGTTTGAAACATGGTTTATTTATCTATGTACCTACCCAAGAGAGGTGAAGTGTTCATACCAATATTAAAAATGCAAATGCGTGTCTCTTTGTGCCTTTACTCTCTTTTCACAAAGTTGCTTAGTGAGACTTTTAGTACCAACATAACTACCTACATAGGTAGCTATAAAATTAACAGTTTAACCATATATTTTTCAATAGATGTCATTAAACGTCATAGAAAGTCACGAAGAAAATGCGATCACCAAGTACGGTGATCTAAAGACAACCAGTAGGGTAAAATCACCAAATATTGGCCATGTCAACATTTTTAGGCTTATTAACTTTATGCACTTTCCATTAACTTTATACGTATTTGCAACATTTTTAGATTCTGTTATGTAATTAATGAATTACTTTTATTTCGTGTTAATGAATTTGATGTGGAATTCATCAATTTTATTTATATGCCACGAAACCGTCAGGAAGTCAAACAGGGAAGATAAATAAAACTGAGTTCAGCATTAATATTAACATTATTTATTGGCTATAAACTCGCTACATAACATAAAGCAATCTCAATGTCTTAAAATTAAATCAAAATCAACAACAACGAGAATATTATAAATCAACAAAATAATTTACAATTATTAAGTGTGTACACATATAAATATTATAATCTATCTAATATATAAAATTCTCGTGTCGCGGTGTTTGTGGTTAAACTCCTCCGAAATGGATCGACCGATTCTCATGAAATTTTGTGTGCTTATTGGGTAGGTCTGAGAATCGGACAACATCTATTTTTCATAGCCCTAAGAGTTGGTTTGTTTGTTTGAACGCGATAATCTCAGGAACTACTGGGCCGCATATAAAAAAAAATGTATTGTTGGATAGCCCATTCATCGAGGAAGGCTATAGGTTATAACATCACGCTACGACCAATAGGATACGAGCAGCAATGAAAAATGTTGTAAAAAAAAAGGAAGAAAAAAGAAAAAAGGGAAAAATTACGCAGATGAAGTTGCGCGGGTCAGCTAGTAAAGTATAAGATTGTTTTATAGTTATTTATACTTAATTTTAGTCTTGGAGCGCATGGGAGTAAAATCATGGAGCGGGCGGGATTAAGCCTTAAAAAATACTATAACGTTTATAAATTACTGCGTTTTCTAGGAAAACCACGTACATAATTTTATTACCAATTGGAAAAAAAATCCAAGAACATCCTCTTTGTAACTAAGATCTTGGTCCTTATTCACTATCTTTTTTTTCGTTGTCGCGGCTAGCCCGAGCTTTTAACTGTCAAAATCTTGTCATAATGGTCAATAGAGAGCGGACATCTTTGAGCGCACCACGCATGAGCCAGTACGCGCGGGCTTGCCGCGGAAACGAAAAAAAACATAGGGAATAAGGACCTTGTTTTTCCTCCAATTTTACGACTTTTTGCCTTCAATCCCTCCATGTTTTCTATCGCGGAGTGTAGTCATTAAATACACGATTTGTCTCTTTAATGCCCATATTTTTATTCTTTACTGCATATAATGGGTCTTTAATTATTCTATTCCTGTCGTTTCTCATCCGTTTAACAAGTAGGGAAAATTCCACCTCATCTTTTTCAGGTTTTGGTTGCGAAGCTAGCAAAGCTTGACCATATTCTGTACCTAAAAATAGCCACAGATGAGTAAAAGGTGAAGTAATGACATTTGAATGATTTTGTTAAACTAGGTATAAGTATTGGCCGAAATAAGAAAAACACTTCTCTCATGACGGTCGTAGGCAGATTAAATAGTGTACTTATATTGTTAATTAT
This sequence comes from Herminia tarsipennalis, assembly GCA_945859575.2. Classification (NCBI taxonomy): domain Eukaryota; kingdom Metazoa; phylum Arthropoda; class Insecta; order Lepidoptera; family Erebidae; genus Herminia; species Herminia tarsipennalis. The sequence continues at coordinate 10,211,712 of OX243836.2, read as the reverse complement.
CACGTTCAGAAAAACGCTCTGAAAGATTGGATTAACTAATTAAAATAATTAATATTTATTACCTATGTAACCTTATGCGGGCCCAAAGGCCGATTTTTTTTTCCTAAATCTCGGCCAGGCTAAGATTTTACCAAATATAATCGATTATATCAATAATCTGTCGTTAGTTCGTATTTATTAACCATTTTAATGAAATCAATTTTCATAGTAAACTATTTAACAAATTTTACGTATAAACTAACCTCTGTTTAGCTGATTCTGTGTAACCGAGCACTAAAATACTAAATTCACGCTATACATCCTAGAGAGACTTGATGAAGGCCAAATAACGCATAAAAATTAGGCAGCTATAGTACAATATTCAAAAGCGGCGGATACCTAATGGTTACGGCATCAGACTCGTAACCCGCGACGGGTTCGAATCCTACCCATTATACTACCGACGTGAACACACACATAACACAAACAATTTAGCTGAGCTGTACCTAGGAGTTAACGGGATTGCTAGAAATGTGAGACCCATAACCCTACATTGATAATTATCTTTAAAAAAAATGATACAAGGCAGTGGCCGATCATACGACAGTTTACCCTACCTATAACTGAAAAGATACTTTTACCGTCCTTTTGAATTAATTCGCAGTTGATGTTCGAAAGACGGCCTCTCCCGAAGCACAACAATAAAGACAGGCAACATAGGGCGAGGGCACATATTCGCAACTTCTTTCCATAACCTTTTTTTAACACCTATTGTTAACTAATTATACCTAATGATGAATAATATTATTCAAATAAAAAATCAGCTAAGTGCGAGTCGGACTGGCGCACGAAGGGTTCCGTATCATTATTTATACAACATTAGATATTAGATTTTTAGAAATTGTAATATCGAGCAAAAGCCGCAAAAAAATAATCACGTTTGTTTTATGGGAGCCTCACTTAAATATTCATTTTATTCTGTTTTTAGTATTTGTGAATATTTCAACTGTCAATCTATCGCGGTTCATGAGAAACAGTCTGGTAATAGATGCACAGACAGATAGACAGACGAACAGCGGAGTCTTAGTAATAGGGTTCCGTTTTACCCATTGAGTACGGAACCCTAAAAAGACATAAACTCACGAGTGTACACATTGTGAAATAAATAACAAACAAGTGTTAATAAAACGTGATGAATATGCACGATTACGATTTGCCTAAAATAGTAAGGAATGCACATTTGTATGAAAATTTTTATCAAAGTTGATTTTTTCATCATTAATGACCGTAACCGAACTTGTTTATGAAATACACTTTCATCGCGACTTAATTTATGGCATGTTATATAAAATGCATTGTAAGATGGTGTTAACGAATTAATTTTATCTATCTAAAAAGGAAAAGAAATGCAAAAAGTGGAGCAAGTATAAAAATAAAACCGCTTACATCCTTTATGGATGCACAAGAGTTTTGGCGAGGTCAACTTTCATTTTTACGTATCCTTCGCAAATAAAAATACAATATGAGAGCAACAAAAGAGACTGAACGCATCCGGTCACACGCCGCTCGCCCGCGGTGCGCCAGCGCACCCCACGCAATCAAATTATTGCTTACCAAGATTGCACCACAAAATACAGGGAATACAGAAGGTAACCTTGATACTTACCTCGCTCGAGCAACGCACATATAGACATTATTCAGGTTAACAGAATTATAGACCACTAACTGACCCGCAACTTCGTCTGCGTCAATTTTCCCCGTTTTTGCAACATTTTCAATTCCTGTTCCGCTCCTATTGGTCGTAGCGTGATGCTATATAGCATTCCTTGATAAATAGGCTATCCAATAATAAAATATTTTTTAAATTTGAGCTAGTAGTTCCTGAGATTATTGCGTTCAAACAAACGAACTCTTCAGCTTTATAATTTTAGTATAGATTTCATTGTGCTTTGTTCAGAAGGCATCCGAGGTTCCATATCCGTGAGTGTACGCAAGGGGTTGAAACCCCCCGAAATTTCAAAAAAGGTAGGCATAGTTCACATTTGGCTGGTGTTTTTACCACTTAACAACCCTTGAAATTACAAAAAAATCTCCCTAAGAATGATCCTGGGTACACCCATATCAGTGAGTGATGTCTATTAATCTTTGACTGGCGTCTAGTGATTAGTAACCCTGACTGCTAAGCTGGAGGTCGGGGATTCGATCCCCACCCAGGTTAAAACTTTGTTGTGATAAGCACGATGGTTTATTCTGTGTCTGGGTGTAATTTATCTATAATATGTATGTATTTAGAAATATATAAGTATAGTTATGTATATCAGTTGTCTGGTTACCATAAGTAGGTACAAGCTCTGCTTAGTTTGGGATCAGAACACGTTGTGTGAGTTGTCGCGAGATCTTATTATTACAATATTATTATTGTGGGCGTTACTCACGTCAGCCGTTCTATGAGTATTGCCTTCTGTAGTCTCGGTATTTTATGATTATATTACCATTTAAAATCAGTTATTAAAAAAACCCTTCGCGTGTGAGATGTGAAAGTGGCTGAATATTTATGAAGAGATCAAAAGTTTCGAGTGCCCCATACTCTTATCAAAGTACAAGTTGTACATGAAAAGGACAATAATTGCTTTTATAAGTTATTTTATGATCTTTCAGCTTCCGTTTCGAGGGCAATTACTGTGGTTTAATGCAAAAATTAACTTTTGCAAAACTTTCTATATGCAAATATTCTGTTAATTTTAGACTGTCATATTGCTGATTGACTCTATAAAATAAGTAAAGTTTTTGAGAAAAGGATGGTCAGCTGATGATAAATTGTAAATGTATTCTAAACTAGAATTCAATTACAGTTAACCAAGCAATAAAAATGTAAACATTAAGTATCGGTTTTATTAACTTATATAACTAATATGTATTTAATAGAGCTACATATAAATTTATATGAATTTTAATGTTATAAGAAAATCGACCCTAAAACGGGTGAAATTGGGGGTTAAAACGTTAATAGCGTTTTTAAAAAAAACCGCGGTTTTGTGAAATCGAACTTAAAACCGGTGAAATAGGACGGGAAGTTTTTCGTTAAAACTTCAGGTAAAAGAAAAAAAGTATTTTTGGTAACATTAAACTTAAAGTCTATCTTACTAATATTATAAATCCAAAAGCTTGTGCGGATGAATGGATGGATGTCTGTTGCTCTATTACGCAAAAACTACTGACCGGATTTTGATCAAATTTTACAGTAATCTAGTATATAAATACATCAAACTCGCAGCAAAATCAAATAAAAGGTGGACGAAACCATGACCAAAAGCTGTATCAATGGCACCTATCCCACCAACAACAATGAGCGAGAAGCGAGTAGCGATTTATCGCTCAAGAAACGTACAATAGATGTATTTTGTAGATCCCGTCCGTGTAAACAACAGAGATGCAGTATAGAGCTAGTACTCACCGGCAGTATAAACGGTCAGCGATCAACTATTAACATCTGTATCTCTTTTGTTTACACGAAATCTACATAAGTATGTACGTTTCTTGAGCGATAAAATCGCTATTCGCTTCCTCGCCGTTGGTCGGACAGGTGCCTATACCTAATCAAAGTTTGAAGTATCACCTAGGTAGGTACAAATTGGAAGTAGTCAGCATGTGTTCGAACCGTGGCATCTCGCGATGTTACGTGTCAAGTTAACCTCTGACATGGCTCATGACATCCGCCACATTTCGCCCAAAACTGAACAGACACCTCTATCACATTATAATAACGACTTTCGATCAACAATCTTATAGCGTCTGACATAATCAACATTGTATCGAATATTAACATGGGAATTCTTAATTAATGTCTGCAACGGGACATATCAATAGTGTACGAGTATATATTATACATTATTGTTTTCAAACTTTCGCGATTTTTATTCATATTAGATATATTTTGAGACTTAGTCGTGTGGATTACATAAAGTACTGCCGTGATAATGTTTTTTAAAGATACCACACAAAGTTTAATAACACTATAACATACATTATAATTAGGCATAATGTAATTATTTATTAGGTAATATTTCGGGACTTAATACGATACGTAGATTCTTCCCTAGTATACCTACCTATATAGCCAGCGCAGAACAGAGCGCACACAATGTCTCTTCGGGGCGTCCTAGTCGATGATTCTACCATACAAACGCGTGATTACTCCTATATCAAAGCATAAAATTAATGTCAATTATTTTTATCATAAACTAGGCTTCTCGTAAGCGATGATTGAAAATGAATTAATACTTTGCAAGTTATAAGCCTTAATAAATTTAAGCATTTTAACAATTTTTAGAAACCGTTTTGCAACGGCCGTGATCACAGGTAGACTGATTCAGGTCTACCCGTGACCACGGCCGTGCCAATATATTTTAACAACAATTTTAGCGAAATTCCAATGTATCTATGTAATGTATTCCAATGTATCTCCTTGTCATTTTTCAATAAGATCCGTTCAGCCGTTTAATAGGAAATGGTAACACACAGATGACAGACACAACTTCGCATTTATAATATTAGTTTGCATGGTTGTAAATTCTCATAGAATAAGTAAAATAAGTAATCTGCAAATAATTCTGTATACCCCTATAAGCTGTCATTAAGGTCATTAGATCTGCTCATCAGAATCAAATCAGCAAAGAATAGATACCGTTTCAAATGTATTCCCAGACTCGTCAAATGTGACAATTCTTCATAAATATAGTTGATTTGTGTGAGAACTTATTATCTACATCGAGTAATGCTAAGCAATGATCGCGGTAATAGCAGTTTCCCTGTGAAACCCACGATACAAATATGTTCGGTATGTTGCAAACCTATAGGTAGATAGAACATTATCTTTGGGAAATTGAAAGTTAGCGACGTGACCACTTCAACAAAGCCTTGTGAAAGCCATATATGAACACATTGAGAATAACTACGTGTAACCGGAATTCTGTTCCTAATACAGTTCTACCTAAACAATTTTGATTGTCTGATAGGTATTGCGTATAAATGTTCCATTTCTATTTTTTCAACCGACTTCAAAAAGGAGGTGGTTCTCAATTCGTCTGTATGTTTTTTTTTTGTATGTTTGTTCAACGATTACGCAAAGACGGCTGGACCGATTTGAAAAATTGTTTTTGTGTTTGAAAGGGTATACTTCCAAGTTGGTCCCATTGTCATCAGATCACGATCTGATGACGGGATCTTGGAAAAATCGAGGGAACTCTTAAAATATTAAAGGCACACCTACAGTGATTTAGGTATATTTCATAGTGATTCGTGCATTTACTCTTAAAAAATACCAATTGGTGAAATGGAACTGATGATGAAGACCACAAATGACGAGCTGTCCTATTCAATATTTCACAGTTTGCGATTCAGTTACTTTAGTATGGTATTGAGTAGCAGTTTATTCTCGTTATACTACTATTCCACAATGTAATAGAGCTGATAGTAAACTCCTCAACAATTAACGGCGCTGCATAGGGGTAAGCAATATTTTGTAAAAGGATTTCAGCAGCAAAAATAAATTAAACATTTTGAAGTTGGTGCCGAATAAAACATAAAGACTACTATTTCAAGGCACCAACTTCAAAATGTTTAATTTGTTTTTGTTATTCTAGGTATATTATTTATTGCTTTTTAGTTGCCTTGTATTTATTTTAGAAGTCGGTGATATTTTTTTGTAAAAAAGTTTATTTTTGTTTTTAAATTTGGATTCAGGAACATAAGTTTCTACATAAGTACATAAAAAGCTGGCTGGCGTTTGACTCTACCATTTTTTTTTAAAGGCGATTCCCGCAGTATGTTAAATACACTGTATCGCGAGGGTCTTTACAAACATACAAGTCACGGGCACAAAGTTCACTCAGACTCGGAACAACAATTTGTGGATCACATAAAGTACTGTCCCGTGTGGGAATCGAAGCGCCACAGAGGCAGTCAAAAATTTGCACTTTAAAGCTTAATATTTCACAAACGAATCCCTTAATCTAAAATGGTCTTCATAACCCCTAAACGTTTTTTAAAGACCTATATAACAATACCCCACACGATGGGGTAGGTGAGAAAACTTGTGAGAGAGAAAACTTTACTTATAAGGGAGGTACCCTAAAAAAAATGTTTTTTTAAGATTTTATTCTTCCACTTTGTCGCTGTTCCAAGCAAAATTACAGCCTTCTAGCAATGACACTCTGAGCTTAAACTGCGGACGGACGAACAGGGCGAAACTATAAGGGTTCCGTTTTGCCATTTTGGCTATGGAACCGTAAAAAAGTTAATGTTGTTTTTCACCACTTCTAAGTGCTTGAACGGGTATTGTAAAGTCGAGTGTTGTTAGAATCCTTAAATGACTTCGGTAACATAGGTTTATTTATAACAAAAAGGAATATTTTGCTGGCTTCAAAATCAGGTATTAAGTAATATGTTACGTTTTTGGTATTTGCGATGTTTGGGTCAAAAAACTTTAAAAGATGTTATCTCAATCTCAAGAAAGGTAAGAGGATGATCGACAAAAGATCGTTAATAGGTAAACGGGTGAAAGGTATAGAAAGGCGATAATTCACAAAAAGTAAAGTTACACTTAACAAAAAGATTTATGATAAGCCGAAGTTGCTAATAAAAAGTGTCACCACCATTGTTCAAAATGCAGCAGGTTATCACGACACGGTCTTAATGAGATTTGCTGTAGGTACGGCAACAATAACTTTCTTTAAAAAAAGTTTACAATTCAAAATTTAATTGTGTTTGATTTCACGCTTACTATTTTAAAGAAACTGGTCTGGTTAATGCTTATACGCCCTTTGTATCAAATTATGTAAACGGATTCGTTTCAATTACACACTCACAGTTTCGGTCATAATAAGCTATGAGTTCAAGCTCCCTTTAAAACAACAAGGACTGTGACCTGATGACCTATGAGGAAACTTTTAAAATTGAGTCTGTTAAATCCAATAAAGTCATTCAAGCAAAATAAAATAAATTCTTATCTCTAAACTTAGAGAAATTAATACTTGAATGATAGTAGATGCTAGCCTAACAAGCGCTGATTAGAGACATAAATATAATACTTCCAACGGGTAGAATACGATATTGAGATAGAGCTTTAGAATCTGTTACATAATTGAAAGGCTAAAAGGGCCAATAGCTTAGGAAAACAACAGTTAAGTTAACCACTGAGTGAAAGCAGTGGCAGACGTCTGACTCCAACATTTTTCAAGCGGACCCATTATAATAAAAGCTTAGTCGACGGGGCTATTTTCGAATACATATTTCGTGCACACAAAAGCGGTCAAAAACTTCACTAAGATTAATATGTATAAATGCATCTGAAAGTAACAGTAGTTGGTGTTGATTGAGATGACGTAAGCACTATGCCGTCCACCATTCCGCCTAATATCATATTCCGATTGTCGTCCTTCCTGTCGCAGATTGAGATAAAGTTATAGAAATACTTACCAGGCATAAGGAAGTATACAAAGACTGCCAATGCGATGCAGACTGCGACGAGAGCAACAGGCCATCGCAGCACCCGAAGTGTCTGCCTTATCTTGTTTGCTCCCAAATTTTCATCACCCGTCACTCGGTATAAGCTGTCTGGATGAGAACCCTGTAGATAAAAAAAGGACCAGATTATTGTTTAATCTTGAAGGTTTTTTACTACGAATGTGGCAAAGGGAACCTGTCGTCTACCTATACCTGATGAAAATGTATAGTAGCGTAAGTATAATACGAGTAGGTACCAGAGGCGAAGGGTTTAAATTTTCCTGAGGTAACCCGATATGAAAATGTATCTTGTTGGGCACGGATTTTGTACCTACAATATGTGTAACTAGAATTCAAAGGGACACCGAATAGAATAATATTCTTAGGAATCTCCGCCACCGGTAGGTACCTACAATCCTATATAGACTGTGAATGATAGATTAATTAATAAATATATGAGGCCTATTATATAGATATGCACGGTTTTCAATTCTTCATGTTCACTAGTATACAAATACGCCCACAGCATATTCATTTGACTATTTCGAATATTACGTAGACACTTAAAGGTACAAAGAATTTCGTACAAAATAAAATTGAAAAGCTTTATCTATTTGAGAAGGGTAAACCCTTCTGAAATACATGGACAATACTCAAAAACCCACAATAAGTCAACCATCAGAGTAGTTCACTACTGTAAATTCAAGGTACATAAAGTACTGGCAGGAGCTGGATGCGAGAAGCCGAAGATAGAACAAAGTGGCGTGCAATTGGAGAGGCTTATGTCCAGCAGTGGACTGCGATAGGCTGATGATGACATAAAGTACTGCAATATAGATTTTAATGTACTGGGTATATAATTTAAAGTTTAGTGTACGTCTCTAACCGCAAATTGAGTCTGCAATACAAAACCACTTTTTTAACCTGTTACAATATTGGTGCAGATTACACAAAATTAGGTTTTTTACTGTAATTTTGTTGAGGTTTAATTAATTTGTACAGGAAAATTGAGAATAAGTATAAATTGATCTCTTACTAGGATATAGTACGGTAGGGTAACTGGGACTGGTTGTAACTGGAGTCAGTATTTAAAACGCAATGATAGCTCAATCGGAAATGCTGTACTAGTAACGATAGGAAAAGAGAAACCGGCCAAGATTATTTTTTTTTAAATTTATTATTGAATCATTAAAATATACAATTTACAAATAATCATAGCACAAATAAACCACTGAGCTTGGTCCTTATGCTACGGAAGTCGGATCTCAATACAATTGTTGACGCTTAAATCTAAATGTAGGTATAATCAACGAGTATTATTTAACAATATCGGTAAATCTAATAGGTAAGTATTGATTACTACAATACAATAGTGTAGTCGTAGTGTGAATCGGCAAGTACATAATTAAGAATAATTCACGAAATTGTCTAAAATATGATTTTTGAAAATAGTTTTATAATTATTTTTTGTTATTTTATTTCGCAAATCAGAGGGTAGTTGACTGATCAAACGATTTCCGTCTCGTCCGCGTTAATTTTGGATATTACCTTAGTTTCAAAGATTATTCTCTATAGTATAGAAAATAATATTCAATCAAGACATTCTCTATAGTAGGTATTATACATGCCTACATACTATAGAAGTTTGCAGATACATAATTCGCAATACATCCAATACAGGTTATTTGTTATAATGGCTTAATCGCTGTACCAAATTCCAAGAGAAACGATTTCAACAAAAATGAATATAACCATAAAAGTCAATTCGCCCACATGTCCAATGAATTGTATGCAATATTTATTCAAAACAAAGCTCATGTAGGTATTGTGATCATCTCGATATTACGTGATGGTGATAAACATTTTTATTATATCATTTAAATGGAAGAAAGCTGCTGTCGGTGTTGAATATAACTTGTAGTAAGTACCAACATTTGGGATAATTTATGCAAGTTAACATCGACTTGGGTGATATCTCACATTATGTTCCCTCATAGAGTCGGATAAACTAATCCACAGAATTTCATTCATTCGTTACGCTTAGGGAAAAATTTACTTTTATTAAAATTTCGTGATTTGTTCAGATTTATATCGTCTGGAATAGCAAATGCGCAATATTATAAATTACCAAAGCTCCAAAGGAAAGGGAATGAGCCATATAGTTTCAAGTTATTTTGAATTTTTATGCTTACTATTCGGTTCTAATGTGAATATTTTGGACTGCGGTTAGAGATCATTTGTGCCGAGTTGGTTTGAGTGTTAACTGAAAATGGTAAGCGACTTATTTAGCTGAATATACGCCATAAGCTGCAATAACAATAGGACTTCTTGCTTTAAAGGTTGAAATAGGTGAAACATAGTGAATAATAGGAAAGTCCGTAAAATTCCTCTACTTGAGGGCCTAAGCCTCAGCTCGATATTTTTATAATAACCATATTTCGGATCGAAAATGACTCAAAAATTACAAGGTTTATACATCGTAGCAGTAGTCCTTGGGAAATAAAAATCTCTCACAACCCCTTTGCCAAGAATTTGACGTCCTCGTCGTGTTTCGTCTCGCGATTGCTTATCTTATAGCCGGTGGACTGCCCTACCTTAACTGATACTGCTCCATTATACATAAACGTACATATATTACGCATGTATATTCACATCTATGGGACCCGACATTATTTATCTGCTTTTATTATCATAAAGAACGACCAGGAATGTGGGCGATATTTAAATTCGTATAATCGACTGTAATTCGATGCTGATTTATTGATGTATTTTAAATATTTTATGGCAATAAATTGCATCTGGAATGGACGTGTTTTTAACCGAACGATAAACGAAAGTAGAAAAGTCTAAATTAGGCGATTATTTTTTATGAACCTAGGTTTTTTTATCTTTTATTATCTTTTTCATATAAATTCTCTCTTCGAAAATTACCTCTGTGGCGAGAGTGTGTACGAATGCTGCGCAAGAAGTCGTAGGTTCGATTCCCACATGCGACACCAGCTTGTATTCGTGATTTGAATATTTGTAAAGTCCTCCATGACACATTGCTAGTACCCTTCTGCGGTAGTTGTCTTTTCTTAAATAAACTAAAGGTTGTCTGTAAAGTCGGTTAACGGAAGATAATTTAACGTGATAACGTCTTATGAAAACATTGGTGATAAAACATCGCCATTCCGTTGCTTAGCAACCAGTCAATAACGTTAGCTCCAATTTTATCGCATGTTTCAGCAATTGCCATTCGCTGTTGCTTAGCAACCAATCAATAACGTGACTGTTTAGCAACCAATCAATAACGTGACCGTTGCTACGTGACACTTTTCGTGCGTGCACCCCGTCATCGATTTGTAAGACGTTATCACGTTAAAAGAAAGAAGAAGGGAAAACAAAATTGGTGACGACATTTAATGTTTTAACATTTTACATTTAATGTTTCTAAGTTACCGCCGTTCATCATTTTATTTAAAGTTGAACGCGATTAATTTACCTTCGAGACGCCATCGGTTATCTTGAAGAAATAATTTTGTAGTAATACCACATCAATTAATAAAAATACCGTGACTATTTGTACGGATGAAATGGATGTATAGATCTTTATTACACTTTCATGGAAAAATTATGAATCATATTTGGTGAAAGTTTACAATAAAGTAGCTTAAACGACACATTAGTAACAAATTCTCCAAAATATTAACAATATACCAACAGAGACTAAGTCGCAAGGGCCGTTACAAAATATATATACCTAGGTACCGGTAAATGCATGAATTCATAGCAATCAATAATACATATAATTTCTGCATTCGTTCTTATGTACCGCGCAGCAGTAAATTAGTATTGGTAAAGCAGTATAATCTTCTTTGGATCTACGTGTAATGGCAGAGCTCCCGCAGCGTCGTATCATCTTAATTCATACAAATTACTTATTAGCTGTCAGACTTTAAATAATTTTGTTATAGATATTCAATCTCAACATGTATGTGATCGGTATATTATCATGAGGCTACTTGTCTTTAGGTTATAGATGCAAGGCAATAAAGATTAAAGCGAATTAATTATGCAAATGGGATTAACATATTAATTAATATTTAGTATTTGACGGAGGAGAATGTTAGTACGTATTTAAGTTTTAAAATTAGTGTTTGTCAGATATTTTAAGTAGGAATGTGATATAATCATCAAGATTAAAGTGACTTTTGAAAAGTAGGTAGTTTACGCACACAAGCTAGTTTACGCAAATTAATCAATTTAATATCAAAATAATCTACCTAAAAACGTCACACGTTCTTAGGTAGATTATTTTGATATTAAATTGATTTGAGAAAAAAACTTGTTGACTGGTCGTGGGTTCGATCCCCACCTAGACAAAACCACCTAGACATAAAACTTTGAGTGATGCATGATGGTTTATTCTGTGTCTGGACTTACCTATGACGATGTTTATTAAAACATCAACAAAGTTATCTGAATTATTTAGCTTTGATATTGAGAAATCGTAGTTATTAGTTGAAGTTTCTAGTCTGAACTGATAAATATCGAGTTTAATCGGTACTATATGTATTGATTATTATGATATATTTTACTAGCTGTCTCGGGCAACTACGTCTGCGTTTTCCCCGTTTTTGTAACATTTCTCATTGCTGCTCCGCTCCTATTAGTCGTAGCATGATGTTATAGCATTCCTCGATAAATGGGCTATACAACAGTGAAATAATTTTTCAATTCGGATCAGTAGTTCCTGAGATTATCGCGTTCAAACGAACAAACAAACTCTTCAGCTATTTAATATTATATAACTTAATGCAGTGTTATTTAAAATCATTAGGTACTACTATTAGTATGTTATACTTAGAGTAAAGCATTTTGATATGATTTTCTCTCTTGTCTTGTCTCAATGTAACTCGGCCGGATTGAAGGGGGGTAACTAAACAGGAAGTGGGGGCGAGGGCGGTAACTAAACCAAGAGAATAAGGCATATTTATTAGCAGAGAACCAAAGTTATCGACATAGCCCACCGGATTAGCAAGCTAAAGTGGCAGTGGGCTGGCTATATTAGCCGAAGAACCGACAACTGTTGGGGTTAAACGAGTTCTTGATTGGAGACCGCGGCTCGGCAAACGTAGTGTAGGACGCCCTCGGGCCAGGTGGAGTGATGATTTAGGCAAAACGGCTGGCAGGAGCTGGATGCGAGAAGCCGAAGAAAGAACAAAGTGGCGTGCAATTGGAGAGGCTTATGTCCAGCAGTGGACTGCGATAGGCTGATGACATATCTATTTATATCGTTTTATATTAGTTGAAAGCTGGTTTCTGATTTCCATACACCAGTTTTTAAATACCACCACTGTTTTAAATATTACACTTAGGTAAGCCTACAGCGTTACGTTTGTAAGTTGTATTATCACTATTTTTTTAAACAATTGGAGACCACGTAATAACAATAAAGTCGGTGTTCTGTACGCATTTGGGTCATCAGTTTTAAATTTCCAATTACGACAGTCATTAAAATTTTCCTCGATATTAAATTGGCAACTTATGATCTTGATCGTAAAATAAACACGAAGAACGAAGCCTTCGACGGTGTCGAGTCGTTTATGTTCTTTAATTGCATATTGTCACCATAACTTCTTCGAAAAAGTATTAACAAATCACCAACTTAACTTTAAGTTATGAGGTAACAAAGTTATTATTGAAACATAATACGTAGCTACTCGTATTGTGAGTTGTAACAATGAGTCATCCGTCTTGTACATTATGATTTTGACCGAATTCATGTGTGATTTTCAATTTGATTTATTCCCTGATAAAACTGGTTTGCCTATACAAATTTTAGTTGCACAAGACTTATATTTTGCAATGTAGTAAAAGGAATACCCGTAGATTTTGACTGCCTCTGTGGCGCGGTGGGAGAATATCCGACTAGCATCCGACCGCAAGAGGTCGTGGGTTCGATTCCCACACGGGACACCACTTTGTGCGAACCACAAATTGTTGTTCCGAGTCTGGGTGTACTTTGTGTCTGTGTGTTTGTGAAGTCTCCCGCGACACAGGGCTTGTACTCTAATGCGGGAGTCGTTTTTTTAATTAAAAATAAATAAAGATACTCGTAAGATTCGGTCCTTACAAGATTTAAAAAGAAATGCTTTTTCGTTTAACCTTCCTAGTTGGACATGAAAACTCTGTTAGCAATATAATTTACTAGCTTAAAAACTATCCTTAACGGACTATGTCCTTCCCCGGGACTCAAACTATCTCCATACCAAATTTAATCTAAATCGGTTTAGCTGTTTGAGCGTGAAAGCGTAACAGATAGACAGACAGAGTTACTTTCACATTTATAATATTAGTATGGATGTATAGACTGCGTCTAATAACATATCAAAAGATCCAAAATAGGGTACGTGACAGTCAAGTCAAATTAGTTTATTTTTATGAAACGTCAAATATTGGCTACCAAGGTTTTTTCACCTAAGTGTAAGTTACGAGTGAAGCTACTTAAACATATAAGAATTGGTCTATATTCCGCAATAGGCAAATAAAACAATCAGCCAACATCGCGAAGAATTATCTGTATACTGTCTTAGTGTTACCGTCTAACCTATACCAATCTGTCCTGGACTATAAAAACCTATGGCAAACAAAACTACTTTCCCATTTTACATAAGATAGAGATACGCTGCATTTATTACACGTACTTCCTAAAATAATAAGTTTACTAAAACGTAGCCTACGTCATGCGTAATTCATCGAAATCGGTACTGGTTTTGTTGTTGTGGCAGAACATACGCAAATATAAACGAAGGTACATACATTTACTGCTAATCTACTCGTAATAATATATATCACAACCCGTCCTTTGTGGCGGCCGTAGTCGCGTAATAAAGAAGGTTTTAACTAAGGTTTTATCCTATAAACAGATAAATGAACGTCTGCATTGAATCAAGCAAAGAGAACATTCGCTATGTTGTAAACCTAACATAACAAGTCTATTACAAATACAATAATTGCATTTTTGAAAGTTAGAAAAATTTGAATCCAGACTCAGGAATCGAACCCGAGACTTCCGTAGCCAAACCGGGGCCAGAAGCGACCACCTATCTGGACTATGTTACTAGATATCAAATTCTTCTATCTCTTAATGCTTACTGGTTCAAATTTTTCAATTTTTTTTCTATCTTTCAAAAATGCAATTATTGTATTTGTAAAGTCTTTGGCAAGAAATGCCTATAAAAATTACTTCAATAACAAGTCTAGTCTATAAACTCATCAGCGTAATATATCTATATACCTAAATAAAAATCCAGTAGTTGTTAGTCCTCACTTCAGCATTCGTCGTATAATGCGGAAGGCATTTTGCCGTAACGTAATTCTAAGAGTTGATTAACTTACACACATGTTCCAATTTCAGCACGACTAGATATCGCTATCATAATTAGTTTATGAGCAACTACCTTATAAATGGAGTATTAAACATTAAAACCTGGTTTGTAAGCCGTGTAATTAACTAGCACTATTACTACACGACGTAATCACTCGACCACTCAGCGAGCAATTCCTTCTGGATGAGAAATTGATAAGATATTCAACCATATTCAGATTTCAATCAGAATTCATCGTATACCTTCATCAAATTGTATATACGTAATATTTGATTAAGACATAAAATATGTAGATACTTCAGAAGTATCGTCGTCGAGTGGATGTTAAAGACATTACGATAAAATATTGCGCACTTGTTATAACTATTGATGTATATCTAAGCTAATATTACTAGTTCTTTTTCAAGAAAGAGTGTAAATCTATTCTCACATATTTTTACATACTATGTAGGCTTCGTGGCAGAGGAAGTAGATAGGTATTCCTGCTATAGACAAACACTGACTACTATTGACATAAAAGCAGAAAAAAAACAATGTAACAGCAATCATGTTTGACTATCTTTATATAATCATCGATAACTTCACTAAAGAATTAACTGGTCGGAAGTAACAAATTAATATTCAGTTTTAAAGATTATCTCTTAAGATTAAGTGGTATGATGTTTTATTTAGTAGAGCCATTTCACTTTTCACCGAGTCAAACTACAGATTAATTTTGTTTTAATATGTCATATAACATGTCCAGTATGTTATAAATGTATCTAATGCGAATGTAATCAGATATTTGAATCATTTTGTTGTTATTGTTAGGAATGCGACTTTAGATTTTATCTGAAAAATTTCGCCTGACGAGTTAGACTCTACTACACATTTACATAATGAATGAGTTAGATAATCTCGCATTTTTGTCTATGACAAATATTTTATTTATTATTACATTAATATAAATGAATCGAAAGAATTTCACAGTACATAAATTAGCTTTATGTAATTATTGCTTATTGGTTCCATCCAATTACGTATTTATTAATAATCGTATGTTTTATTACGTTCACGATTTATAACTTCACTGAATAATCTCAAAATGATCGACAGATTAACGAAATCAAAAAAATAATAAAAGCAAGACCAACTACCGTGATTATTTAATTTAGTAATTAACATTGTAACGTACCTTAGCAGCGAAGGGCTTGATCTCCCTCGGCTTAGAAAAGTATTTATCGAGCTTGGTATCGTAACCGCTGCTGAGCTCGTTACCCGTAGGAGGGGGTATGTTCCGCACCCTGTATGTGCCATACTGCTCGCCATGTTCCGATATGGTCGGCAAATTAGTATTAGGCGTGCTACAACCACTACTGGAACGAGAGTATACCGAATAAGCATAATTAACCGATCCGTCTGCTGGGTTCTTAGGTTTCTTAACAAAAGCGTATCGCCTAGGCCTTTCCTCCGTTGGCTTCAAATCATAGGTTTCAAACTTCTCAGAAACAAAGTTTTCTTTTACATCTGTATTCGGCACATAGCGCAGTAATCTTGGCTCCTTTACATCTCCTTTGTCCTTCGTCTTCTCAACTTTGATAGAATCTGTTTCGTTGTCCAACTGAGCTTGGTGCAGCGAATGCTGTAACTCATTTGCTGTTCTATGACTCTTACGCTTAGCCTTCCGATCGACGCGTAAATGGACATGGTCATCTACTATCTCCGACTCTGACGCCGGTTTATCTCCATATAAAATATAATTTCCATTCACCATCTTGTAAAAACTGTTCGATTCTTAATTACAATATGTTATCATGAGCACGTCATTGTTTTTCGATTCACTTGCACTTCAGTTTAGATGTGAGATGTCACTGAGTTGAGAACAGAATAAGACTGTGTCATCGAAAATGAATGAAGTCGTTTATTACGAATGCAGGTTGTTTGTTTATGCTTTATTTGTTTATTGATACAGCGGAATTCTTGTTAATTGTGTACCATTAATAAGAATGCTGCTAATTGAAGGATGTTATGTCTTTGTTTGCTTATTAATATGATCATCTGAATATCAATAAGTAGGTATTCAGTTAACAGATTTTTCTGTAATTGTTTCTCCTTGTACAATTTTATTGGCGTATGTCCTAAAAATAAAATAAGGCCCTCGAAATTAGCCATTTTTCGTATTTATAAGAAATAAAACAAGTACCGCATATACCTACTTAAAAAATGAGCCCTGCATCATACGCAATCTGGATGGTAATAACGAATCGATTGAAATCTCATTCATCGAAATCGGATGAGTGGTTTTGTTGTTATGGCAGAACATACGCAAATATAAACGGAGGTTCATACATTGACTGCTAATCTAATAATATCTATCACAACCCGTCCTTTGTGGCGGCCGCAGTCGCGTAATAAAGAAGGTTTTAACTATCTTATAAATAGTAAAGTTGGCAATAAATGAACGTCTGCATTGAAACAAGCAATGAGAACATTCGCTATGTTGTAAACGTCAAGTACCACATACCGGGGACAGATAACATTCGAAGCGTTATGTCGGCCATTATTGTTTTGGTGTAGTTCCCGCGCTTTTTGCTCCCTTAACGCGGGAACGTTCTCAGAAAAGCGCGTGCGCGACAATGGCGCCAGCACGGGACACGCAACGAGAGTGAATTGCAGCCATTGTGCAATCAGCCTGGTAGGCCAGCTTACACCTCAACAAAAAATCCATACATACGACGATCTCTGTCTCGGTTGACATTTCGACCGAGTTCGTCCGAGATCTGTTTATGTGTTCGTGAGCCTGTTTTCGCTCGCTGTAGGGAGCCGGCTATCTATATCTATTTAAATTGTGTAGGTACGTTATGCAACTGATGTGCCGTTAATGGTAGAGATGCAGTGATAACTAGGTTCATCTATTACGACTCGTATTTCCTGATGCATACTAACGCGAAATAGTTTTAGTTGACTCTTAGAAAACGTTATGTAAATGACGGAGATGGTGAATAAAATTCAATGCGATGTAATTTTAATTTAAAATCTTACCGGATTTATTCTAAATACTGATATTATAAGCCCTGAGTTTCGAATTACTATTCGAACCTATAATATATTTTTAAATTGCAACGCTAAATTAGTGCATATATTTAACAAAAATATCTACTAAGATATTTACGTATAACGTAATGTCTATCTTGAGATCGTCAGATCTAACTACAGGAGCCATACATTTTTAGAACAGGCTCAAGTCACCATTCAATGATCTATGAACAATGAAATTACAGTTCAATATATCACGCAAATAGAGAAGGTGCTATCATTACAAAAGGCTTAAGAAAACAATAGCACAATGATGATCAGAATTTGTTTATAGAAATTTATATTCAATAGACATATATATGATTGCAAAGACAAGACAATAATTGATATAATCGTTCGCATTGTAATAACAGAAATGATGAACCTAGTCCTTGATCTATGTGTAGGCAGGCGGTTGTTTCGTAAGCTATTATTATTATAATTCAAGCCCAACCTGAAGTTCGGTTCGTCTTTTGATATTCTAGGTCCCTAGTCTACACGCTACTTTTAACGCTAGCGTTCGTCGATAGCGTAGCATTTCAGACAGCTGCTTTATGGTCTAGAATTTCGATCGCATTAAAAGGGCCTGACAAAGGCAACAAAGGTACTTAGAAAATAAACACATAGAAAACCAAACGTTTATGACTACTATATGTGTATGTATTATGACATGGTTAAATCACAATCAGCATCGTATCGATTGATTAAACGCGATTTCGAGATATATTCAGTAATCGAACGCAGAAAAAATCATACAAGCGATGTAACGTAGAAGCTAGCACTGTCTGGCACTGATTATCGATTCTAAAAGTATCGAGTGTGCTAAGGCTCTTATTGGTATTTGTGACCTAACCCTACACACTATTGTGAATTCAAATATCATGAAGTTCATTCCTTTGTTCACATTTGAATGTTATTTCGGTCGGTAATTTGGCATCACGATATTAGTTTTATAAAAAGTTAAGATTGTTATTTGCATTTGAATGCAATAGGCATCTATAGATTTTTCCAAAGGTTATATTATATAGATACTATTGAAGGTCAAGGTATATTTCTATCTGATGACCTATGAAGAATTGTAAATGAAATAAATATGGTTCTATTGGTGTCAATCTCTATCATATCAGAAAAGGATATCCTATATAAATTGCATTTTAATTGCTAGGAAAATAAAATTCAATTGACATTCAACATAGAATATAGTTCAATGACGCATTGGTTTGTTTTAAAAATTAAGAGCAGTGAAGTCACGTAGTGAACTTCTTAACTATTTACATTGCTCTAGAAACAATTAAATTACAGTAGACCATAAGTGCAAATATTAAAATTACTGTATGTCTAAAGTAATTTTAATATTTAAAGAATAAATTTCGGGGGGAGGGTCTCAAATCAATTAAAACAGAAGTACAGAACGTCCCTGTACTTCTGTTTTGATTGATTTGAGATTCTTGTAACAATAAAAACCGTTCCGTGATTGCTACGGCTATTGTCTATTTCCTTTTATTAGAGTTGTACTTGTTCAACAAAACAATCGTATTACCCCCTAGGAGACAATAATGCCAGGCTTATTACGTTAACGGGTAGAAGAGTAAGGCGCCAAATAGCCTATAATACGTAGCGGTATTCATACAGTAACATCGTCACAAGCCAGCGATCACCACGGTCGTATAATACTTGATACTACTGCGAATTATTCACCTAATTGGAAAATGAATATTGATGATTGGATTTTCGTGAAGGAAACTGACGCTTTCGCTTGAATGTTAATTATATTAGGAAGTATTAAATGTCTGTTTTGTGCACATTGTATGCAAAATTAAGGAAAAACCTGTCCATGAAATACTGCACATACCTACTCATAAGTATTGCAAATTTTCTTTTGGGCTTTTAGTCTCAAATGCAGATCTTATTAGAGCTACACAGAGGGATTGCATCAGTATGTCTGATGCAATCACTATTTTATTACTTGGGTGACGCAGCTTAGTATCTCAAACCTTCGGGAGTCACAGAGAAAACGGTCTTTGACGTTATTATTAGGCGTGAAATTCTAAAACAGTTCACGTTAACATTTTCATGATATTGTGATAAAATAATGCGGCCTACAGTAGTATTAATTTAATTAACACACTTTTATTCGATTCTAATCTGTACATTGAAACCGTGACTGACTGATCTATCACACCAGAGTTCCGTTTTGCCATTTTGGCTACGGAGCCCTAAAAACGGCGATAAACCGTTCCGAGATTCCTATATCTATTGGTTATTTCCTTTTATTAGAGTTGTACTTATTCAGCAAAACAATCATATTACCCCCTCATAATCATATTACTATATTAAAAGGGTTGAAATTTGGGTGAGTTAGGATTTTAGGGATTTTGACGTAGCACCCCTAGGAATCTTAAAGTTGTGAAACAAGGTTCCAAATTTCAATGTAGCGTGTACATGGATATAACAATATGTAGGTACTAACGTGTGTATGTTTATTATAAACAATGCTCCCTTATTATACAATATTGGTACCAACATTTGTGACAGCGAAGGGGGTTGGACTATATCAGTGTGCGAGTGCATAGTGTGCGTACACTGATTGATATTCAGCGAGTTATTAGAGCATTGAACTGTGACACGTTACAATTAACATTCTGTTTGACCGTTAGCGGTAATGTGCGTAATTTCAAGAGAAATCGACTCCAGGTCATCGACTCTATAGATCGAATGTATAGGTACAAATTTCCGATTATAAATAGTACATATAGAAATAATCTGTATAAAATATTTTATATGTATTTTTTTATTGATTTAAATAGGTATAAAGTCGGAAGTTATATTTTGACTGATGGTTGAATACCTACTCAAACGCTAGTCAATTTCAAGATGCCTTAAACTGGCATGCTGCTGACACACCACTTTAGATGTTATTGCGATTGAATTATTTTTGAAAACGTCTCAAAGTCAGATATCTTGTAATTACTTGGGGGTAAGTAAGTAGGTACAGTAAATTTTGACATCATTGATTGACTTCAAAATGTGCGGAAGCTCACACTCATTGATGGCGAAATTAGCATTCGGTTTTACTTTCGATGGGGTGGCTTATTATAGATGTATTTTTTACCAGCTAACGATATTTATAGATACATATAGTATGTAGTGTATAAAATAGTTTAAATATGAAATCGTTTTCGAATAACTTTGGTTTAATTACGATAATTACCTACTTTCCGTTATACAACAAAAAATTAACAAAATATAATATTTGATCACAGGTATCTTACCAGGTAATCATTATATTAGGTTTAATTGTTGATTTTTCTAGTTGTAGCAAATAAGAAAATGTTATTCTACACAGCTTTTTCTACGTTTGACAGAACGTTTACGAACGAGTATATGTATATAGTAATCTTATAGTTAAGAAGATGTAATACTTTTGAAAGCATTTAGTAACTGCAACACTTAAATAACAACCAGAAAACGTTTTACATTTGTAAATTACTCCATAATTTGTGGCTTTTCTCCATTAAAGAAACGCTCAGGCATGTAAAAACAAACAATCCGCATTCAATAATATCTTTTGATTGATTACTTAACCGCACAACGCACCGTGAAAACAACACAACACAGTCAATAAAAAAAACACAACTTTTTGTTTGGAAACTCGTGAATAGATGAATAGTTGAACCGGGGTGCTTGTTTGCAAACAAGGCGTGAAATATTGGCATGTGGAGTAGACGGTGCAAGGCTGCGCGTGCGACTGAACGCGTTACCAGATGAGAGAATACCGCCGTTGCACCACTACGCATTGTCAACATAACCGTGGAAACCCACTAACAACAACTTACGCAATCTATTATATCCAGAAGATACCAGATACCATTTTGAGTGCTATTATTGCCCACTGCATTAAATAGAACACAAACAATAGTTTGATTATAGTAACGTAAGAGAATGTTGTGGGAACCTAAGGAACTATGTGGTTGGTGTTGTGAGCATTTAGTAACAATGTTTAAAATTTTATAATTATGTAAACATTGTAAATTTAAAGCGCTTTTTTGGAGCCGAAAGAATGTCATACAAATCGAAGGCAGTAAACGTGAACAAATCATAAATGCATTAGGAAATTATTAGAATATAAGCACTGCAACGGTTCTCACCTGCACGACATATTGGTAGCTACCATACAGTAAACCTTGCGCGCAGCTCAACTATGATATAGCATGTTGTATTTTATTGATTGATTGTATAAGCGAGCTTACTGCTAGCTGTCATCTAGTGGATAGCTTGCAGTCAGAAGTGGAGCCGTGCAAATGTGGCGCAGGAACGATATCGTATAAATGAACAACGACCTTGAGTCAACGTGTTCGCATCAAAGTGTTACTAATCCAATGCCCGCAGGGGACAAAATATTACACTCGATCCACGTTAGTCAGAGACATAATTCAATCGACTTTTTAAATATGTCAATCATTCCAGCAAAAATTTCAATGGTTGTCATCAAATATTGATTTGATGTGTCATCAAATAATTCCAAAATGTTCTATTAATTTTCAAATTACACTCAGAACAAAATACAGAGGCGTGATCATCACTAAAAGTTTTATGATAAATGGGATCGAACACACTCTGGTTTTGCAGTCATGGTCACTAGTCAAAGTCAAAAATAAATAATATGTGTAGTAAAATGAGCTCAATATTATTTAGACAAGTCAAAATTTTGTTAAAGTTGGCGTCATTTCCTTAAAAATTTGCATCACATTTCAACAAAACGCATCTTAAATAACAACAGAACCTCGAAATAGTTGAACACATAACATAAACACGTATTATATATTGCACATAATAATTATGAACAAAAAGTTCTGACAATTCAAGAGACGCTTGTTCTCAGTAGACATGTACTAGTTCCCATGAGGGAACGCGGACTGTTTCCATTACACAACGATTTCCGACAAATAATCGTTCTAAAAGCATTTCTTTGGCAAAAAGCCATCAAACACAATGGAAAGTGTCTTTTAATATATTATTCCCTTTGCATATGTTTTGTATGCAACGTTTCAGAATGTCATTTGCTTTTATTGGCTAAGAAATAACAAGAACATTAAAGCATTCGTCAAAGCCTGTGGTGAA
Source organism: Herminia tarsipennalis (assembly GCA_945859575.2). NCBI lineage: Eukaryota > Metazoa > Arthropoda > Insecta > Lepidoptera > Erebidae > Herminia > Herminia tarsipennalis. The sequence goes on along the minus strand of OX243836.2, from coordinate 10,188,682 downwards.
TTGTATTTCAACAATTTGCTACTGAGTGTGAATTTATTGCAATCGCGTGTAGATGATTGGTAATAGGTTTGACAAAAGGATATAAAACAGAGGGAATAAATTAATGTAATTTACAGCATATTTACATGCAGAAGCTTAGGATTGCATTACTGTACGACTTACTGCGTCACCGTGCTTAGACAATTGATAAGCTAAAGTGTGCACTTAGATAACTATTTCTCTGGATTTCCAATCGTTCATAAAGTTAGTCTGTCTGTCACAGACTGATATATACATTAAATCTATTTATATCATATTATATTTTAAATATAATATACTCATAAATAAAAATGCATGTATTGAAAAATAAAAATGATCATCATCGAATATAAGTTTAAATATTTTTAACGTGATAACGTCTTATAAATCGATGACCAGGTCAGCTGGCACAAAAAAGTGTCTATATTAATTGGTTGCTAAGCAAACGGTCTCGTTATTTATTGGTTGCTACAGCGAATGGCGATTGCAGCGACATGACATGCGATGCAATTGGAACTAACATTATCGATTGGTTGCTAAGCAATGCGAATGGCGATATGTCATCAATGTTTTCTTATGACGTTATCACGTAAAATTATCGTCCGTAAACCGACTTTACAGAAAACCATTTTTTAGAAACATTCGCCAGTGCCTATATATGAGCATTTAGGGCTGTGTTGCCTCCTGCAACACAGCCACTTTGCAAACATATAATAATCTGTTTTAAGTCTGAATGTATCCAGGCTCAAAACAAATGACTATGAATCTCACATGTGTGACACACAACAAACGTTAGAAACGTACCTACGACCTATTACACGGAAGCCACACGCACTGCGCTACCGAGACATTTCACGAAGTAAATTCATTCTGAGAACAATAATTTGTGAATCACACAAAGTAGCGTCTTGTCTGGGAATCGAACCGGCAGTCTCTTACGCAGCAGTCAACGCGCCACCAAGGCAGTCAATTCACCTGCATTAGAGCTGTATAGCTCTAATGCAGGTGAAAAAGTAGAAAAAAACGTGTATACGTATCTATACTTATATTATAAAGCTGAAGAATTTGTTTGTTTGTTTGAGCTCGGTAATCTCAGGAACTACTGATCCGAATTGCAAAAAATATTTTACTGTTGGATAGCCCATTTATAGAAGAAGGCTATAGGCTATATAACATCACGCTACGACCAATAGGAGCAATGAGAAATGTTGCAAAAACGGGGAAATTTACGCAGACGAAATTGCGCGAGACAGCTAGTGTACCTACATATAAATTTCAATTAGGTGAAATGGAAACGCATCAATACAGTTAATAGTGGCACTCACAACAGATGAATAAAACAAGGGAACTTGTGCAACAGTAATAATCGCACTCACACAGGCACAGCCAGGCAAACCGACAGCCGAGCACATGTATATATTGTTCTTTAGGCAGAACCAATTATTTATAATGACAAGTAATTACAAGACAGTTTTGTTTGTTCATTGAAGAGTTTTGAGTATTATAACAGCTGTAAGAAAGCAATTTGTGAAGGTTTTTGTAATGTAATCTAGTGCAGTGTTTATTTAAGTGTTAGTATTTTGGTTTCGACATATAAGTAAACTAGCTGTCCCGTGCAACTTCGTCTGCGTAATTTTTCCCAGTTTTTGCAACATTGCTCATTGCTGCTCCGCTCCTATAAATCGTAGCGTTATGTTATATAGGCTATAGCCTTCCTCGATAAGTGGGCTATCCAACAGTGAAAGATTTTTTAATTTTAATTATAAATTCCACATTACTAGCAATCCTGATAATCCCTCCAACTAAGCTAAATTGCTTGTGTTAGGAGTGGGTTCACGTCGGTAGTATAATGGGTAGGATTCGAACCAGCGACCTGACGATTGCAAATGCCTAGTAATTAGGCTACCGCCGCATTATTTAAAGAATACCGAAAAATAATAAATTTAGAACGATAAAAACGTAATCTTAATTAAATTATCGAAAAATCATGACATAACGATTTTTATAACATCAAGCTAATGATACCTACCAAATATTTCATAACTTATCAAATATTCTAACAATGTGTAATTAGTCATGTTGTCTACACAGAAGAAGTGCACGCATGCGTAAAGATCGCGTGTAGGAGGAGCGTGTCAACGATGCGCGTGCGAACTGCGAACGTACGTACAAAAGACATCAACGAGTTACGTCAATCTGTCATAATGCTGCATTTTCAACGCCTGTTTTGTTTTATTTAAACAATATAAATTATTATTTGATAAAATTACTCAGAACATTTAATACACAGGTAATAAACACATAGTCATCTACTGAGTAGTCATGATTAATACGAGTGTATTTGGATAGAAGTAGCGCAAGACCGAGTTAGATGGCGCAGTCTGAAGGAGGCCTACACTTTGAGAAAAATTGGTTGTCTGTAAAGTCGGTTTATGGACGATGATTTTAAGTCATATCGTCATAAGAAAACATTGATGACTTATTGCCATTCGCGTTGCAACCAGCCAGTCACAATACGTCAGCCTATCAGCAGGCGGAACGTGAGACTTTATCAAGAGTGCAACCGAGCATCGATTTATTGACACTGCAAAAAAGAAGAAGAATTTCATCGGTTTTTAAAATAATATGCATTTTTTTAATTAGTCTGACTGACAAATGAAAGTAGATAAAAATTAAATTGAGAGATTCTTTGTCACATACTCAGTTAAGAAATGCTTAATTTGATAAAAAAATATTACATTTTATTGTTTTTAAACATTCACATTATTACATAATATACAACGCGTGACAGAAAGGTGTGGTCAAATTTCATCAATTAATATAAGGCTACTAGTATCACATGGCATATGTATTGCATCTACAATGGTGTCATCTGATTGCATTACTATGATAGCTTTAAAACGCTATAACAATGTAATCGGATATGGCACCATTTATCAAATTTCAGTTGCAAACGGAATTAGGCATAAGTATTGATAAACTTACGCGATTTGTACACAGCCTCTGTAGCGCGGTGGGAGTGTCTCCGACTGCTACGCAAGAGGTCGTGGGTTCGATTCCCACACGGGTCACTACTTTGTGTGATCCATAAATTGTTATTCCGAGTCTGGGTGTACTTTGTGTCCGTGGCTTGTAAGTTTGTAAAGTCCCCCGCGACACAGGGCTTGTACCTTCATCTTAAAAAAACCAACGGGTTGCACTCCGGGAGTACCGGCAGAAGTGAAAACATGAACATTAACGTTTTATATTTAGATAGATTACACTGATACCATTTGAATAATATTTTTCGATCTGTGATCATGTTTTTTTTATTATAATGTCAGTACCTACCTTATAATTAAAAAAAACATGAGATAATAAATCACAAATCAAAAATCTAAATTAAAATGTAAAAGGCAAAAAAATTATCGTTACTCGGACTCGAACTGGGGTCTTCTAGTTTCAGGACCGCCCGATTTTCCACCTGAGCTATAATAACATCGTAGATGGTGGCGAAATTTACTTTCGTATTCTTATGATATTATAGCAGTTTTTCATTCTTATCCTTCCGTCTTACGAATTTTCGACCTAGTCACGTGTCCTGACGCGAGTTTAACATTTTTTATCTATCCCAAAAAGTACATCGCTAAAGAAGATTCTACTTCAAAAAAGCGAAAGTTTTGATGGATGGATTGATGTTTGTTTGTTCGTTGTTGTGTGTTGAACGGTTGAACAGATCTGGAGGAAAATTGGATTAGATATATATATATACAAAAAAATGTACTGTTTCCGTGGAATAATTAAGTTTCCACACCATACTATTTTGTATTTAACAATAGACAAATACTTTTACTTCTAACAAACTACGCAATGATGATACATATTTATTTTGCAACAGTTTGACTCCTTCAATACAATTATTTCTAATCAGATAATCATATAGTCTAACCGTCTAATGGTTATGTTCCTGGGACCCTTACACAACGATGTAACGCAATACAGTCGAAAGTAATAACTATTGTCTAATAATCTCTCAAGACTGGGAATTTACGGTATCAGATCTCTTATAATTAATTGCTATTTTAATTATTCTGCACTTTGAGCTTTTGACATAGGCATTCGTATTAAAACAGATGAGGTATTTGTTTGCAATCTCTATTGCAGTACTGTAGTACTTGAGGAATCTGTGACTCAGCGGCGGCAGAACAGACCAAGAAATCAGCGAGGTTTCTCGCCGTTGGACGGTGAAGGCACCGTCGAAAAAGAGCAGCGAGTAGCGATTTTACCGCTCAAGACACCAACATACTTACGTAGATCCCGTGTAAACAAAAGAGATAGATATATTAATAGTTGATCGCTGAGTGTTCACACTGCTGGCGAGTACTTGCTCTATACTGCATCTCTGTTGTTTACACGGAAGGGATCTACAAATACATCTGTTGTACGTTTCTTGAGCAATAAATCGCTACTCGCTTCTCGCTCATCGTCGTTGGTGGGACAGGTGCCTAAACGATGCGACGCATTATCAAATAGATAGGTAGATAGGTGAGTGGTAGCTTTCTGAAAAAAATACATTCTTAAAAAAAAAATATCGTCAAATTATCTCAACAACTATTAGGAAAAGGAATAGGAAGAACACTGCATAAATCTCATTAGCCACTTTTTTTATAAATTATGCTGTTGAGTAATTAATCTATACTAATATTATAAAGCTGAAGAGTTTGTTTGTTTTGTTTGTTTGTTTGAACGCGATGATCTCAGGAATTACTGGTCCGAATTGAAAAATTCTTATTCTGTTGGATAGCCCATTATCGAGGAAGGCTATACAACATTACGCTACAACAATGGCCTTGCGATCAATTTAGATTTTCTCATATTCTACAATTACATAATAATGATACAACGCAAATATCATATTATATTGTAATCAGTAACGCGAAAGTCTATAAATTTGTATCATTATTGCAATCAAATTACCTGTAAGTGAGTATTTGTAATATGGATCGGCCATTACCCGTTATTATTTTTATAACCAGTCCAATAAGCTTAATGTTTGTACTAAATCGATCATTATTAGATAATGTGGAAGTTCAGATCGAAATAGAAAATATATTGCCATGTCAAAGGTCTCAGAGAGCGGAATGTGATTCTTTCGAGTCATAAATATACATGTATAGCCCGTGAGAGATCGAATTGACTGCTTCTTTGGCGCGGTGGGAGTGTGTCCGACTGCTACGCAATAGGTTGTGGGTTCGATTCCCACACGGGACATTGGCAATTGTTGTTCCGAGTCTGGTTGTACTTTGTGTTCGTGACTTGTATGTTTGTAAAGTCCCCCGCGATACAGGGCCTGTATCCTACTGCGGGAGTCGTCTTATTAAAAAAAAAAAAAAAGAAGTAGCAATTATAAATGTATCCAACGGGAAGTAGTATTGACTATCGGCCAGTCTTAATAATTCTATAGAAGTGAATAAAAAAACACACAAACTTGCGATACTTTAATATTAAGTTTCACAACAAAGTATAGTGTTGAATTGAGTTGTTTCAAAATAAACTAATAAATAAAATAAATGATTTCACGAATCATTTCGATGTACGTTGTAAGATCGACAGTAAGAGGGCCGGTGAGAGGGAACGTTAGACCTACTTAGCAATGCATTACTATAATGTATATGAACATATAACTAGCTACAAAATTGTATATGATTTGAGAAAAATATAGGTACCTACCTACTTATAAAACGCGAGTTTTAGCGAGGCGCATATTAAAGTATTGATACAGTATGTAACTACTAGCTTTTGCCCACAGATTTGCTCATGTGGTTTAATAAGTTAAAAAGTAGTATATCATTTTCCAGTATTCAGCTTAAGCTGTCTCTTTAACAAATTTAATCTAAATCTGCCCAGTATCTTTGAATATTAACGCAAACAAATCAAAGAAGGATCTCTTTAGCTTTATAATGCTAATATAGTAAGTATAAAAATATAGCTGAACCTACTTATACTAGAAAAAAATATCAAGCATATCACCGAATGCAAATTTCGCAAACTCACTCCTATGTTTTAGTCTATATCTCGGGCGTTATATAAGCTAGGACAAAGTTTTATACACTAAAACATTTCCAGAAAAATATACAATCAATCAATCAATCAATCATGTTTATTTTGTGATTTAGGGTACATAATGGTCTTATAATAATAATAATATACAAGTTCTCCATAAATCTGCCTGACTGGCTTACACAATTCCATTAAACAAAAGTATCTTAAAATCTCAATAAATGTAATAATACACCCAGACACAGAATAAACCATCGTGCTCATCACACAAAGTTTTATCCTGGGTGGGGATCGAACCCACGACCTCTTCCGTAACAGTCGGATACATTTCCACTGCGCCACAGAGGCAGTCAAAAATGTATACATTATAGGTAAAACTTTATAATATATAAAATTTTATTTTCAACAGCATAATTTAAAAATGAATAGTCTTCTGATTACTTTAGAATAGTAAAAACCGCATCAAAATTGGTTCAGTAGTTTCTGAGAACATATATACTGGTCAAACTGAGAACCGCCTTTGTTGAAGGCGGTTAAAAATACTAATCTTACACTTCGTAACGTAACCACAAAAAGGAAGACATTTCGCAGATATTATTTAAAAAAAACTGCTCCCGCCTTTACATAATGCTTTTATTCGTATTTGATGACGTGTTTTGTCACTAAACCACTGTACTTACTTCACTATTAACATAGTTAAAAGATACGTCAACAGTCCATCCACGGCTTGAGATTAATGAAACGTGTGAATCGCCATTACAAACAATTTACATACCACACTCAGTATTCTTATCTTTTACTAATTAATTCATTATATACGAAATTGTGGAAGAAAACGAGTTTGATATTTGTTGATACTCGTCTACTCTTTTGAACCAGTCATGTGTATATAAATATATACACACATGACTGGTTAATAGGTCAATCCTGCTTAACCCCCTCTGCAGTTTTTTATTCCACGTAAATGAAAAGGAAATAAAATAAAACTGTAAATTTTTTTGGCGTGACAACGCCTTATAAATCGATGACCGGCTGCACGCACGAAAAAGTGTCACGTTCCGCCTGCTGATAGGCTGATAGTATCAGCCTATAAGCAGGCGGAACATTATTATTAAGTAGGTATAACGTTGTAAGTATGAAACTTTTAATTATTTATTAATTGACATGTCGTTGTCATTGTCATTTTTTAAATTGACGTGTTTGTGTACGATAGCACAATACATGAATACTGTATTTAACTGCATGAATGATAGTATTTTTATATTGAAAAAAAATTTTTTTTTTTAAGGTAACTAGTAGTCCGGGATTGTTGGTCCTACATTACTAGCAATCCGGTTAATCCCTCCAGCTTACCTCAATGGCTTGTGCTGTCCACGTCGGAAGTATAATGGGTATCCGAAATTACAAACCCATGACCACATGATTGCAAGTCCGATGGCTTAGCCATTAGGCTACCGCCCGCAGCTTATAAATTCTACCCATTCCGATGTATTCTAATTAGAAAATATCATAATGGATCACCCATTTCGATGTATTCGCATTTTTCTTTGTTGTATTGTTAAGTTCCTTTGGTCAGTTAGTTGTAAATTATAATGTGTTACCTTGCTTCACTCGCGTGAACTTCGTTTGCCTTGCTCATAATATAATGTATTGATTGTATTTTTGTAAAGTTCCCCACGACATAGGACTATTTTATACGTAATATAGGATTTACTGAGGTAGAGAATTAAAAAAAAAACTTTAAGAAAATTCTTCCAGAGTTACAATAGTAAAAACAAATGTAATATTATCTCAGCCCATTACAATATTTACAATAGCCAAGCCAGATTGAAAAATTAGTTTATTGTAATCTATCCTGATATTATAAAGCTGAGTTTGTTTGTATGTTTGTTTGAACGCGATGACCTCAGGAACTACTGGTCCGAATTAAAAACATATTTTACTGTTGGATATCCCATTTATAAAGAAAGGCTATATGCTATATAACATCACGCTACGACCAATAGGAGCTGAGCTGCAATTAAAAGTGTTGCAAAAACGGGGAAAACTTACGCAGACGAAGTTGCGCGGGACAGATAGTGGTATAATAATCCTAATAATTCTATCTTCCTCAACGCCTCAGGCGACACAAGTAAGTAACACGCTGACGAAGACATCAGAATATTATGACATCAAAATCAAACTACCGAATAATTTGTTTTCCAATTTAATTATAATGAAAACACATAAATAATAAGCGGAACAGTCGACGTGAATTATATAATATCTGTAATTGATTGGGAGATTCTAATGATTCGTTATAAATGTGTGAATTAGTGCTGTATTACGTTCGTGGGCTATTAATCTTATGGCCATACATCACTGACACGTTGGGGGCACTTGGTGACTTTGTGGACCGGTTCTACGCGTGTTGCTCAACGTTTTATACTGGCAGCTCGCTTTCAGTTAAGTTAGCTATTAATAAAACAAAACTAAACATTGTTGTTTGTTGGCCGTGTGGTACCGGCTTAAGAATAATGCCACCAATTTCCGAGCGAGAGGTATAATTGTTCTTTAGGTATTATGGTACGGTTTGTATGTGGTTAAGGAGACACAATTTGCGAGTATCTATGGTTTTAGAACTACTTGCGGCACAAAGATTTCCCTACTTCGTCCGCGTTAAGTTGAATTTGGTTTAAAATTTGAAAGCTCCGCTTCACCCATTTTGGAGTTGAATTTAAAAAATGTATTCTTAGCACCCTATGTCTTATTAACTACTTATGTAAGTGCTAAGTGCCAATTTTCAACCTATCCTTTTAGCGTATCAATCAGTCATGGTTCCCTTTTACGAGTGTACATCAAAACATTGAGATTAGGTATCTGATATTTAAGTGTTTAGTATGGTGTACAAATTTAATTTGATATGCATTGGAAATAATTAAAGTGAGCTTTCTCTTGTCTTCTTTTCTTATAGGAAGCCAAAGTAAAATCTTCAAGTAAAGTATATATTTAAATATTACGTAAATTGCAGGCACTAGGCTTGCTACGATAAGATATCAACAAGATTAGTTACTAGATTAATTTGTAGTTTTTTTCTATTAATAATAATATCTTGGGACAACTCATACAACGCTATCTGATCCCAAACTAAGCAGAGCTTGTACTATGGAAACCAGTCAACCGATAAACATACCTCCAACCGACTTATATATTTCTAAATACATACATATTATAGATAAATAACACCCAGACACAGAATTAACCATCGTGCTCATAACACAAAGTTTTATCCTGGGTGGGGAATTACATCGGACATCGAACCCACGACCTCTTGCGTAGCAGTCGGATACACTCCTACCGCGCCAAAAAGGCAGTCAAGCTAGTTAACATTTGACAATGTAGCAGTTTAACCATTTATAAATCCGAATAAGTGCTCTAGACTTATAATTGTCATAAAATAATAATTCTACATATCTAAAAGCATGCCCAGCTACATTGTTTCAACTGCCTCTGTGGCGCGGTGGGAGTCTGTCCGACTGCTACGCAAGAGGTCGTGGGTTCGATTCCCACATGGGACGCCACTTTGTGTGATCCACAAATTGTTGTTCCGAGTCTGGGTGTACTTTGTGTCCGTGACTTGTATGTTTGTAAAGTCCCCCGCGACACAGGGCTTGTACCCTACTGCGGAAGTCGTCTTTAAAAATAACTTCTAAAATACCATTTAAAGATCTATATGATGAGCATGCTTCCAGATAAACCAGTTTTATAATTCCGCCTATTAAACATGTTAATAGTAATTTATTAATTATTTAATGCTTTAATGGTTAACTATTTAAATACAAAGCTGTATAATTGCCTATTTTGAATAATGCCTATACCTAATCGGATTAAAAATGAAATTGATAAAGTATGTGCACTAAATTATATTTTCTTTCATCGTTTAGGAGTTAGTAGTATTTGTTATATATAAATCATGGTAGAAAAGCCAATAGCGGAAGTGCTAATATGTCACTATGTCGCAATAATTTTGTGTATCGCAATCAATTCGATGCGACACGGAATAGAAAATCTATCGGACATAAAATGGGCGACAATGTCAGAAGTCAAATATTCATTACCGCCGGACTAGAATGGCGTTGTTACGAAGTTTATGTAATCGGAAGCAACGGGCAGTCGGCAGTCGTCACTGATTCAACATTTTCACTACAAACACGCGATTATGATTACTATGACTCGAATTATAACAGTAATCAAATTGTCATTTATAAACATGAACGGTGATTTTGTAAATGAAACAATAAAAATGTATTTGTGTGATGCAAGAAGTTGTTACATTATAAGATATATTTATTACCTAATGCTAAGTAGGTAACTAGCAATTGATATAGATATGTACCTATATCTCATGAAGTAGGTCGTATCTTTATAAAAAAAAAAATTGCACTCCGGGAGTGTCGGCAGAAGTAAATGCTTTAACAATAACGTTCTGCATTTTTGAATATTTTGGAATGGTAATCGTTTTTTTTTATATTCCGTGTAAAAGTGAGAGTGTGAAAAGACCAATATTCATCTATTGCCGATTTTAATTTCATATATATATATTTTTTTTATCTGTATAAAAGTACTATAATATAAGTGGTTAAATACAGTATTCATATATTGCGCTATCGTACACAAACATGACAGTTTAAAAAATGACAATGACAACGACATGACAATTAAATTAAAAATATGAAATATTAAATCACTAATTAAAAAACTATTATTATATTTAAAAAACAAAACCCAAAAAAATTAAATAAAAAAGGGAAGAAATAATCATTTGGACTCGAACCGGAGTCTTATGGTTTCTAGACCGCCCGATTTTCCACCTGTCTTCCCACCAATCCACCAATCTTACGGTCACATGATCCTGGCGCGAGTTTAACATTTTATACCCATACTAAGTGCACGTCTCAGCGCATAATGTCCTTTTCTCGAAATGTCCTTTTCTCGAAAGGTCCTTTTCTAAAATGTCCTTTTCTCAAAATGTCCTTTTCTCAGAATTAATCAATTTTAAACATGTAATGTAAAACGTACATGTAACTGTAAGTTCAGAGCATAATGTGAAATCAGAAAAAGAAATATAATTAGTATTTAGTTTCTTTATTTTCAGGCAAAAATTTTAATAAATCCTTATATATGTTTGTCAGTTTTTTTTTTCGACAAAATCAATAGCATTGTAGGTATATAAAAAAACATTTCTTCATCACAATAAATTCAACTACAAACAAATCTTACCATATTGCACATGCTCAACGCCGCTAAAGAAGTTTTCACTTCAAAAATATGCAATGGTTTTTCACGTCTGCCTGTTTGTTTGTCTGGGTTTCTGGTACCTACCTACTTTTCATTACACTTTTGCAGTTTTTGTTACAAACAGACAAATCTATCTATTCGAAGAACAAAGTTATATCTGCAAAATCTGTACTTTAAGTTTGTCTTATACAAAATTTACTACTATTTCTTCCGTGACTATAATATTGTTTGTTTAAATGTGTTTCGGATAGATCGAAATACACTTTCGCAATATTATATTAGTAGATAGTAACTCTAAACTCGTGTCAGTTTGTTATCTTAGCGGGAAATAATATTTACAGCCTATATCCCTATTTATTTTCCCTATTTATTTTAATACTGACTTAACTAATAAGAGACGAAAAGATATAGTCTGCACATCTGATTCCACCTCAAGATATATGTTCTCAAACCGATTTTTTAATTTCATAGGCCCTTTTTTGTATAATAGATTAAATCGAATTGTAAATATATACCACCTAAATTATTTTAATTGTAAACAAGCTGTAAGTTCCGAATTACAAGATATGTCATACGAACAGACGGAGGACTTATTACTTGTACTAAAATAAATAAGACCAATTGTTGTATCATCTCTTATAATTACCTATTTTTTGTAAATGTAATTTTTTTTTAGTCTATGTTTTCTAGTTTAACAGTTCTTGTTTTTAGTTATTAAGTATAGTTTTAGTTTCGGAAAGTATTTATTAAAATACTTTTTACTTTCTAGCCTGAAACACAGGTTTCAACCTAGTTCAGGCCAATACTAAACTGTGCTAATTGTTATTATACCTTTATATAAGTTTATTGTACTTTTACTTTCATGAATAAATTATTATTATTATATTATATTATTATTATTATTATATATTTATATCTTTCCTCATAAAAACATAATAAATGTTTTCCATTCACACAGCTTTCTAACATGATTGCGACTTACATAACCTATAAAGTATTGAGGTACAATTGACACATGCATGTGTCACCTAATGAACTGCACTCGTGTGAAACAATCTTCGGTATCGAATTGATGGATACTGTGAGTGCGGAAAAACATTAGCAATGGGTGCGAACAGTCGTAAACTATGTTATATGTCATGATTCTCGATTACAAATAGGTACCTACCTAGATAGTGGGGCACACCTACTAAGTAATAGTTAAAACTCTTAACTTCTAATAAGGAAATGCTATTACACTCTTCGTAGTAAAAAGGAAGACCAAAATCTCTAATTTTCGCTTAGTTCTAATGTTAATTCAATAACACAAATTCTTGTGAAAGACAATTGCTATTCTTTTTTTACCCGACTGCGCTACGCAAAGGAGGGTAATGTGTTTATCAGTCTACGTATGTATGTGTATTCCTTTGAAGCACTATATAGATCAAAGGCGTGGGCCTATTTTAATGATTCATACGTCAATCGATTCGTATTAATCTTGCGAGTGTCACTAAAGACATGAGAGCAATCAAAATACACAATTGCGACCAGACCAGCCAGATGCCATATTGTGTTAGAGAAAATAAATCAAAGTCAACCAACTATGATATGTGGGATATCATATTATGGTATTTCAAAATCATGATGAAGTTTCTTGAATCATTTTTCACATAAAATGACCGTTTAGGATATACAGAGATTTAAAGTTTGTTACCTACCTTTTTCACTCAAATTTTCGGTGCTTACGGTTATTACGTCTTATAACTAAGTACTAAAAAGTATTGAATAAAAAAAAATATTTAAAAAGATCAAAAACCATACAAAAATATAAATTATGCAGCTCTGGCTGCATTCATGAATCCCAGTGAACAGTGAACAGTGAAATGATTAGTTTGATTGAGAATTCAAAGAGATATCTTTATGATTTTTATTTTTTTTACTTTGTTGTTACAGGCTAGCGTGACGCTTCACGCTAGCTTGTAACAATACCAGTGCCCCCAAATCTTTGTATGGCAGTGATCTGAATGTCACCGTACCGCGCTCCTCATTTGAGACATTAGCTCGTAAATCTCATTTTCCCAGTACACTTGCTACAGTGCCCTTCAACCGAAACACAGTTGTTGTACCGATCAAGACTTATGCGTATGGCTTAGACCTATCACTCACAAAACGCTCGATGCCTATTCGTTAGTTTCGCTTAAACTCAAAAAACAATAAGGGTTCCGTTTTGCCATTTTGGCTACGAAACCCTAAAAACAACTTAACCCATTTGCTCGAAAAAACAGCAGAAGAATCAAATATCGACATTTGCAATTTTATACTCATTTTAGTTGACTTACATGTAATTTTTAATAGAATCACGGCTTGGTTAATTACATTCAAAACCACCAGAAAAAGCCAAGGCAAACGATGCGATTTTTAGACATAAAGCCTTTTAATATACGATAGATGCGATAAAGCCTTTTAATATACGACATCAATTTAATTAATCAGTTATAAATGATTCTTTAAGAATATCTGCTTAACTGATTCCTCGAGGCAGAAATAATACCATCGATCTGGTCCCGGAATCTTTGACCACTTCGTGGTTGTTCCGAAGGTGTTTGAAGATTCGTGGCTTTGAACGGTGTCTATGTGTGTGTTCGTGGAACGTGTATGTATAACTCGGGCTCTATAACGTATAGAGCCCGAGTTATACATACGTATATTATTATACGTATAACCAACGTACAAAACAGAAATAAAGAAAACAGCATTGGCACCGACGTTGGGACGAGCGTTATTCTAGATTCACGCGTGGGACGAGTGCGTTGGGGCCAACATGTGGAGCTTTTCTTTAACTTTCCTTCTGTATCTTCTATTTTTTTTAAAAAGAACTAGCAATGTGGGATTGAGTCCCACATTACTAGGCATTAAAGGCTTGTGTTAGAAGTGGGTTCACATCGGTAGAATTCGAAACCGCGACCTCACGATTGCGAGACCGATGCCTTAGCCATTAGGCTACCGCCGCTTCGTATCTTCATTAAAATGATAATGAATTTAATCCTTATAGTTTGTACACAAGTTCACACTGCGTTGATAAAAGAAAAAAAATATCAATATCAAATAAGTATGGACAGTACGATATTATGGACTTCAAACTTTAAACAGTCACGGGTTATCAACATTTGTATAACGTCAGACAAATAAACAACAAACAAAGTACATAATAGTATTTAAGGTCAAAAACCAGCAATTTATTGAGAAGTGAGGACGTCCAATCAATAAAATGTGATAAATGACTTACAACTTTTACATCATGACTTTGACTTTGAAACTTTAATCATACTTATAATTTGCACCTCGAACTGTTTTAATCATGACGTCAGCAACAAGTACTTACCGGTTGGATTACTGAATAAATTAACTTTTAGGGCTAAAGTGAACACGCTACTTTTAAAAGAAACTTATATACCTAACATTTTACACGTAAAAAGCTACAAAAATACTACCGTTTATAAATAAATAGAAAACGAAAGTAAAGAAAGAAAATAAAACGCAACAAATTAATTAATTTAAAGAAACCGACACAAAACAAAAAAAGTTTTCAAAATCGGATTCTCGATTACGTTCGACTACTCAAAACGGGTTTGGTATCAATATAAACTTTTTTTTAATTTATAAATTAATGTATCCTACTCATAGAGTTCTTATACATAAAGTAAGGAAGTCTTCCGACTGTGTGTAAGTGAAAATATTTTACAAGTATAAACAGAGAGACAGCCACAGTAGGTACCTTATCTATCTCTATCTTGGCGCATGCGCAATGAAGTGTCATTCGTAAGAGTAATCAAACAATCTGTCTGTAATATCTGCACTTAAATAAAAAGAAATAGCTAAGGTACTGCGGTTTTCTTTCTCATTCTAGTCAAGAGATACATAGCTGGCTGTCTCCCCTACTTTATCTATAACTAGCGAACGCCTCGCGGTTTCACCCGCGTAGTAACGTTCCCGTGGGAATACAGTGATAAAAAATAACCTATGTCACCCGGGGTTAGTGTAGCTTCACATCGATGAAAGAATTTTTCAAATCCGTTCAGTAGTTTCGGAGCCTATACAATACAAAAATAAACAATCAAATCTTTCCTCTTTATAATATTAGTAAAGAAGTATAAATATAGATTAGGTGCTCTATGGTCCTACCTCTCTTCAAAATATTTAAATATAGAATACGAACGCAGGGTGCACAAAAAGCAGTATCGATACTGTCAAAAGCTTATTGATAAACAATCGATGTTAAAAGTATCGTGTGCGTTACGATCATAGTTCGATCTCGATACTTTACCTCGCGACGAGTCACGAGGTTATTCTAATAAGCTGTATAATCTAAGTACATTAGTACAATAGTACCAGTTCGCATCCCGCCGACCTTTGCCTGACATTTCTGCTATAAACGAATTCTTTAGTTAAGCTTGAACTTTGTATACTGACGAAAACACGAACGCTTTGTCCGCATTGTTGCAGGGTCGATTCCTGACACGCGCGAATAGACAATAACTAAATTATCATTCTGCTAATGCTACATTTAATGTTAAATAGTAACCTCTGTACCTATTAAAGACGTTCTCAACATTTTATAGAGATTTATAGGTATGGTATAATACTTATCTTTTGTTCCTAATATATTCATAATTAGGTATATGAGAATACTTACTTATACAGCTAGAATTTAAGTAGATAGAAGCAAAATTGAAGTTCTTATTTTACAATTAGGTTACTGCACCTACACATTCCATTTCTACATCACCCTAAGGTAGACTGGCAGAGAATGCTTTTAGCATTAAGTCCACCTTTGTACAACTTTGTGCATAAAGTTTTAAATAAAATAAATAAATAAAATTGTGTTGTGAACATGTTTGATTGGTTTCTTCTTGGTCACAAAAAGTTATTATCAATTTAAATAATCGTTGTATAGAACACCCTACTTATAACATTATCGCACAATAAAACAACTCACTACTCGATTATTTGTAAGTTAAGAAGTTATCGATTTGATTAAAATCTTCCATTGAAAAGATCTATGCCGTAATAATTAATTTTGCATTTTAGATTTTGTACTACGAAAGGCGCTATACCTTCACATGTACTGTTTGCTGCTGAAATTTAACAACAAAAACACGCACACTTACAGATGTCATAATAAGCATTGACGTAGAGTACTAAACTACGCCATAACCTCACAAAATTGATCACCTCTAGAAAGAGACAACGCTACTTTGTGAACAATACCTGTCAAAGGCAGCACAAAGTTTTTCTCTCTTTAGACGCTCTGCAGTCAATATTTACTTTTTAATTGAAATGGATCCTGGAAGTCCTGGTCTAAGATACGTCAATGATAATAATGCAATAATATTTAGCTTCATGACACAATCATTTGTCACCTAATAGACAACATCTCAAAATATGCAATACTATAGACATATAGACTGGGCTGAGCTATTCCTTCTAGGGGGCCTAGACAAAGTCATATTCGAATAGCGTGTCGCTAATGGAAAATAATCATAGTATAGAATTTGACGTGTGCCGTGGAGACCATAGACATTTATTTATTTTAGTATGGCGTTATCGAGTTCGCCACGGTACGCTCAAAGATGTCCGCGCGCATGCGCTGTGATGCATTTCTAAGCGCAGCTCTCTATTTACCATTATGAAAAGGTTTTGACAGTTCGCGCGGGCTTGCTACAATAATGAAAAAAAAAACCTGAATAAGGACAGGTATGAAGTAAATACAGGCTGCAAAACGTAAGAGAGACCACACAATCGTGCGGCCAGTAGTTGTCTCAATGAAATGTCATAAATGTATTATGACATGTCATCACTCTGACAAGTATTGGCCGCACAGTCACATTGTCTCTTTCTAGGGAGTGGTCAATTTTGTAAGGCTATTGCTCATTCTAGACTGTATGTCTATGTGCAATAATTGCTATCTGCTTAGATTTGTCCACACCTTTGGTCACCACACACCTGATGTACCTAAAGCTCACCACAACTCATAACTTTTATAACACAGAATTGATATTAAAAAGTAAAAAACCTGTCTTATACATACCCAGTACATACTGTTTCAAATGTATCTAATATACTTATCATTGAAATGTCGAAAGTGATATGAAATAGGTAAGTACACTGAATTGACATCGTATGAAAACTTTTTCTTTAATTGCTTCCTTGTGGAAAGGCAATCAAAATAATTAAACTTCTCGTTTTATTGACGGGAATGTCTTGCTAGAAACTATTTCAATCAACCACGATTTATCGTAGAATAGAAATACGTACACGATATTCTGTTTCTGTACTGATTAAAATGAATTGCAGATTTTTTGCATCTTGAGTTACATTATTGTAATTTTCGTAGGGATTTCAAATGTTTTTGACAATAAAATATCGGAGTCTATTCAACCCAAACAAAATTCAAATCTTACCTCTATTTAATATTAGTATAGAAAGACTGAATTTTATTATTTTTCAAGAAAAAAAGTTTGCAAATCAAAACGTAAAGGTCAAAACCATCTTGAAATCGCTCGAAACTTGTCTTACAAACTCTTGAACTAATAATATATGCAGTGACGATAAA
The DNA here is from genome assembly GCA_945859575.2 of Herminia tarsipennalis. NCBI lineage: Eukaryota > Metazoa > Arthropoda > Insecta > Lepidoptera > Erebidae > Herminia > Herminia tarsipennalis. The sequence goes on along the minus strand of OX243836.2, from coordinate 10,170,756 downwards.
AATACCGAGTTGTACAATTTCAATAATTATTATTTTACAACTCAAGGTTGTCAGAGCATCTTAACTGGTTTTTAATTAGATACCTACCTGTTATTAATGATTATATTCTAGAACTGGTAGTTAGCGCGACTTTGAACTACATCAACTAGCTAGGTATTTTCTTGGTCAGATCTCTAAAGATAGAGCGAATATTTCACGTTAAGAAGACATCAGCAATATTAAAACTCTGTGGATTTGTGTAACTAACTCGTAGATGCCTTACTGAGATAGAAATGCATTTATGGTTTTTAAACTTTCGATTTTTATATAATTATATTAAATATATTTCGGTACTTAATCGCGTAAATTATTTAAAGGAACCTTTTAATTACCCGACGTTTCGATCGAATCGCACCGATCGTGGTCACGGATCGACTCAAGTAAATAAAAGATTCGTACCTTTAAATAATTCACGCGATTAAGTCCCGAAATATATCTAATAAGAAATGCATTTGTTTGAATAAAACCAAAACGAACATTTCCTTAGATGTAAAATATTAAATACTACTAAGCCGAGACGGGCCTAGGCTGTTAAGGAGATACTCAACTCTTTGTTTTATAAATAGAACATTACAATATGAAAATAAAACTTCTGGAACACATCTTATGAAAAAGAAACAAATTTTCTATTTTTAGTCATAATATCAAACTTAATGCTCACATGATTATGACAATGACCGAGTGATAGTATTTCATAGATCCTCGTCGGTAATGTCAATTACAAAACCCTGGTTTGACATTAAGGTAGGTATTGCAAATACTCAGACGTACTTGAGCGTACCATTAACAAAAAGATGATAGGAACGAACATAGTATTGCAAAGAATGTCGAAAATAAATCTTCTATAGTCACGTCTATAGGATTTATACAGTCATTTGTTAACAATCGAACTCTTTCAATATATTCTATTGCTTAAGTGTCATGCTACACTAGGTGCTCTAAATACTTTTTTTTGATAAGATCTCTGCATTGAGGCTGATCTGAGGTGAATCAGCTACGATATGCCGGAAACTGGTTTAATATTAGGTATGCTGAAGGTTCCGCATCGTTAACTTTTAATATTTCGTCAAGTCTTGGATTCCAATAATAATCATACTATGATATCTAGACCAGAACGTTATTTAAAGTTATTATATAATATAATAATACATTGGGACAACTCACACAACGGCATCTGCTCCCAAACTAATCAGAGCTTGTACTATGGCAACCAGACAACTGATAAACCTACTTATATATTTCAAAATACGTACATATTATAGATATTACATCCAGACACAGAGTAAACCATCGTGCTCATCACACAAAGTTTTATCCTGGGTGGTGATCGAACCCACCACGACCTCCGGCTTAGCAGTCAAGGTCATCAACCACAAGGCCAACAGGCCATAGTCACTTAATATAAACTTCTTATTACTTGGATGTTTGTATTTATAACTTGCGCTGTTGAGGCCAAAGGCGTACCTAGAATTATTTTTTGGGGCGAGTGGTCAGTCCATGTCCTGGGAGGAAGAAGCCGCCTCTCTGAGAGAGTACAGGCGAATGCACTTAATACTCTACACTGAATCAGGGACCCAAAACCTTTAGAAAAACTTGTTTAAGAAAAATTAACCGCCTTCAAGGAAAAGGAAAAGTAAAAAGTAGAAAGGTCAGCGAAATTTGCATTCGGTGATGTGCAAAATCAAGCACATCACCGAATGCAAATTTCACTGACTCACTCCTATTTTTTAGTCTATGTCTCTGGTATTTTATTAGCTAGGACAACGTTTCATACAATAAAACTTTTCCAGAAAAATATAGAACCAAATAATGAAAACTGCATCATAATCGGTTCAGTAGTTTCTAAGAAAATACATACATATACGGGGTCAAACAGAGAACCACCTTTCTTTAATGCGGTTTTAAACAGGGTAATAAGAGTTAGGTCCTTAAATCTCAACAAATTATCAAGGCCACGTTTCATTTGTGGCCCAGGGGAGTTAGACAAGATACATTCTTTCCGTGGCGAATTCGATAACGCCGTACTAATCGTTCGCAAAAAAATAAAAAAATGTCTATGTTCTCCATCGTAAACGTCAAATCCCTTAATAAAATTCTTTTCAATTAACAACATCGCTTTTCGAATATGACTTTATCTAGACCCCCTGATTCTGAGTAGTATAATAGCGTTTATAATACAGCTCGCGGTCCAAAGCGGACTGGTGGATGGAATTCGAATCTTGATTTTCGATCACACCGCGCCGGTTCCTCACATTGTATTTTGAGCCGTGGCATAAAACAAATCACACAAAAGGCCTGGGTACATCTCGACATCGTTCCGAAATTAGGGCTATTGGATATCTGTATTAATTTGAAAAAATACAAAGCTACATATATAGGTTATTATTCTACAATAAAAATAATAAAAGCCATTTAAACAGTGCTTCAGGCAAATTCTATATGAAAATTATGTAGGTATGTTAAGTGATTCAATATACACACATCAAAAGTGTCTAGGGATCAACATATATTTTTGCAATAACTTTTCTCCTGATTGATTTTTTTTTTTTATTTCTTTAAGGATTCATCAAATAAAGTGTTTTCGTTTGTCACAGTAACGATAAACCAAGTCACCTTTGCATTAATAAAGAAATTTGGCATTTTCCTAATAAAGGGATTTTTGACATTTGAACCACTAACATTAAAGTTCGAAAAAAAGACTGAAATAACAGTTTTCTTTAAAATTTTATTGGGTAACTTAAACAATTAATAATCCGTGTTTCTACCGCGAACACTAACAACACAAGAACATCGGTTTGGCATACTCAAAATGAGTTCATCCAAATCACGCTGTGGAATGGCCGCCCATGTTCGTTGCAACAACAAAAAAAGGTCTTCTTGTGACTGGATACCCTCCATATTCGGCAGAGCTCTTCTCTGTAGCATATCCCATGCATGCTCAATCGGGTTCAAGTCTGGCGACTGAGCAGGCCAGGGCAGGACATTGATGTTAGCTGCGGCGAGAGTCTGTCTTACAACTCTTGCGGTGTGCGGTCGTGCATTATCATGCATTAACTGAAATAAGGGACCGATTTGCACTTGTAGAGGAACGATGATGTCTGATACAATCGTCTCAGCATAAATTTGAGCGTTGAGGTTGCCTCTGATCCAAATCAACTCAGTTCTTCCGCCGATCCAAATACCCGCCCATACCATGATGGTTCCACCACTATAAGGATGGACTTCCTGGCAGGATTTTAATCGCTGTTGGCGTCCAGGGGTTCTCCAGTGTCGTATACGTCTTGTATCCGGTCTCATACCAAAACGAGACTCATCAGAAAAGCACACGAAACGCCATTGTTCTTCTGCCCAATTTCTGTGTTCAAGAGCCCATTGATATCGAATCCTACGATTGTGCATTGCTATAGGTGGTACCCGTAGCGGTCTTCGGGAATGAAGGTTCACTTCATGCAAGCGGTTTCTGACTGTTTGGTCGCTAATTAAGTTCCCTGAAGAGTGATGAAGCCTCACGGCTAACATCATGGCGGTTATTGTTGGACCTCTTCGAGTTAAGATTTGAATGTATCGGTCTTGTCTCCGTGTGGTGCAGCGATACCGTCCTCCATGGCGCTCAGCCACGGTACCAGTGCTTCGGTAACGTGTCCAAAGTCGACTGATAACACTCTGACTTGTATTCAGAGCTAAAGCCACAGTACGTTGCCGGGAACCAGCTTCTATCATTCCCACGGCTCTGAGCATTTCTTCCCTGCTTAAATGACGTCGCCGCTCCATAATAACGTTGGTTTTAATCAGTAGTAGGGAAACAGTAGCACTAATAATGTCTTCAATGCGTTGTATGTTTTTATAGGGAAAATATTGACAGCTGATTTTCATCTTTTACTCGAATTTGATTCACAGTTCTTGATTCAAATTATGAAATGCACCAAAAAGGATCCATATAAATTTATAAAATCATAAATTTATTACAAAGCCACATCTCAATCTCAAGAAATCCGCATAAAAATGCTTGATCCCTAGACACTTTTGATGTGTGTAGTTAAGCATTCCATATGAATTACCCACTATTTTTTTCGTTATTGGTCACGATTCGAAACTATAAACTCAGAGCGTGTTTACATGTATTGAATGAGCAAAGAGTCGTGATTTACAATATAAATGAGATCAAAGCATCATGATTGAGAGGTCAACTTGTTATGCATTACATCCGGCTATTACCAACACAGGTAATCTTAAAATGTCATTTGATAAATATACGCGGGTAATTAAGCTTACGGAGCTACTATAAAACTTAGTAAACAGAGTTCTAAATGTTGATAAACTTCCCGATTTGTACACATTATGAAAATATTTATATTACGGGTCTTCATCACGTGAATAATTTAAGGTAAAATACCTTGTTTATTGCCCGAAGTTTCGACCGTATTGCAACGGCCGTGGTCACGGGTAGACTCCAGTCTTCAGTCTACCCGTGACCACGGCCGTTGCAATACGGTCGAAACGTCGGGCAATAAAAAAAGTAAGGGCACAATCTTGAAGAAGGTATATTTTGCCTAAACTCAAAACCACAAGTTTCGCTGCGCGAATGCTTTCATACTAAGTAGGTATATGGTTAAAACGTCTCAAATATTAAGGAAGAAGTTATAAACGCGCTATAGCAAAACGCATGTCAAACTCTCGTCATCTCAACCTATTATTCATAAAACTACTAACGTACATCGGTCGATATTGTTGTAAAGTTTGAGTTAGGTGTAATATTGTTTGAAGACTTGCAGATTTGCGTTTTACAATAAGTATGAAATTTAAAGAAACCATACTTGTGAGCATTTGGAAATCTTCACATTGCTCTATCATTTCCAAATACTGTTTTTTTTTTACTACTACTGTACTGTACTAACAGACAGTCCAGTTGGTCTAGTGGTTAGTGACCCTGACTGCTAAGCCGGAGGTCGTGGGTTCGATGCCCACCCAGGATAAAACTTTGTGATGAGCACGATGGTTTATTCTGTGTCTGGGTGTTATTAATCTATAATATGTATGTATTTAGAAATATATAAGTGTGTTTATCAGTTGTTTGGTTATCATAGTACAAACTCTGCTTAGTTTGGGATCAGACGACGTTGTGTAATTGTGTTAGTTGTTCAAAGATATTATATTACTGTATTAACATACTGTCCTGTTGGTCTAGTGGTTAATGACCCTAACTGCTAAGCCGGAGGTTGTGGGTTCGATCCCCACCCAGTATAAAACTTTATGTGATGAGTACGATGGTTTATTCTGTGGGTGTAATTTATCTATAATATGTATGTATGTATTTAGAAATATATAAGTAGATATGTTTATCAGTAGTCTGGTTATCATAGTACAAGCTCTGATTAGTTTGGGATCAGATGACGTTGTGTGAGTTGTCCCAAGATATTGTTATTATTATTTACTTACGCAGTCTGCACACGCAAATCTAAAATGTATTCTTAGACATATCCACCTACACAAGTACTAAGTTCAATAACGATCATCCTTTCAAGAAACCGAGTGATTGCTTACACATGGTAATATAATTCAATCATTATATATTTACCCACTTAATAATAGGTTAATTTTAATGTATAGAATACACTGCGCCTACGTTTCGCCAGTTACTTATAACAATGCAGAATATCTAGCATTTACTTACCTAAGTGCCTATATAACCGCAAACATTCTGGAGGTGTCGTAGCGCGCATTACTCACGACAGTGTTACAGATAATTTGCATGCAAATCCCAATTGTTGCAGTTTCACAATATTTGAAGAAACAAAGCCATATATCAATAAGCGATTTGTTTTCCAAGTTAGTACAATTGCGTACAAAATGTTTATTTTTAACGTATTCAATAATATTTATTGGCACACAGATAGTTGAATTTTTCATGCGCTTGACCCAACAACGGCGCCAAAATTGTGAGGTTGGCGAACTACCTTCAGTGGAATGAGAAATGCAGTTATTTTAAGGTTATCGTCTCGATACAATGTAGTATGGACAGGCTTACAATTAAAATCAATGTCGTGAGTGATAAGGAATAACTTAAATCCAAGAACGTTTATACTTATGTTTCTGAATGGAAAATTTAAAAACATACGTAATTTTTAGGGCTCCGTACCTCAAAATGATTTTTTAACCCTTATTGGATCCCTTTGTTGTCCGTTCGTCCGTTCGTCTGTCTATTAAGCCCCTGTCTATTAAAACTGTGGATGTATCAAGTTGAACTTAAATCTAAGTCTAAGTTAAAGTAAAAAACGGCCATTTATTATAAAACAGCAAGGCTCGATTCCTGAACTATTTATAATATGTTCTTACAAATTTGTATGAAACCCTCGGTGGGAGAGTCCGACTCGCACTTGTCCGATTTTTTGTATTTTTAGTAGGTAGAAAAAAGTAGAGACACATTTAATTAAAATTATCTATTTGTTAATTTTGATAAGTATCGTGCATATAAGCTAAACAAAATAAAAAAGCCAGCTTTAAAGAACTTAAATAGTCCTAAATACTCAAATGATACTTAACTTCAACTAACTAACTAACTTCCTACTCCAAAGTATTTTGGCGCTACTATTCACCTTTTAAGTGCAGTTTAGGTACTTACGAATATAGGAAAGCATTCTTTGGGTACAGAATACCAATAAATCTACTATTTTTTCCCCTTTGTATACTTCTACAAATACGTATCTACTTCAATATTGTTACTAGAATGTAGTGAAATGAGTATGAAAATCAAAAAGGTCTTTGGTAGAGGCAGTATACTGCTGATACGGCCGATACTAATAATATTTTAGTGATTCTCGTATTAAGTCTTGTGTCAGTTCACCCGTGTCGACTGTCGTGTCAGGGTCTATGGTTTTGCGCAAGACGGAGATGCCGCAAACGTGTTTATGTTATACCCAGAAAGCCGCGAGTGTGAGAAACATAAAAATGTCCACCATGTTATTTTAATTGATTGTGTAACATGGTGTAAAGGAATAAAATACACGCATAAACATTAAAATTACAACGTTGAATACATTCTTGAGTTGCGGGTAATATACCTACTATTTTATTTATAAATGCATTACATTTTTGTTGTGCTAAATTAACATTTTTTGAGCATTAATATTCACTTGGGTTATGTAGCCTTTTTAAGATATTAAGATGTCTTGTCGAAGTAGCTATAAACGGCGCCGCTGTGTAGTCTTAACACTCTTTACCCGGATTTCTTTTGTAAGACTGTAATGGGTGGTAGTACAGGGTATATTCGGAAAATAAATACCACTAAGATAATAACAGCGTTTCTCATAATCTGAGGACATAAAAAATAAACGCATCCAAATCTCCCATCCGTCTATTTGGACCCTACGTTCCTACGCTCCTATAGTTAACCTAAGTAAAGGTCAGTGTCCTTATTCACTATGTTTTTTTTGTTTTCGCGGCAAGCCAAAGATGTTCGCGCGCATGCGAGATGCATTTCTAAGCGCAGCTCTCTGTACTATTATAACAAGATTTTGACAGTTGAAAGCGCGGGCTTGACGCGAAAACGAAAAAAAAGATAGTGAATAAGGACCCTGTAGCAGAGACACAAACAGATACACACGCCAGACTATCATACTTCTCCTTTTGTGTCCAGGGCTAAAAATAGCGTCCGCTCCGTTCACATTACCCGTGTTGAATTTAATTCAGAGCAAGGTTTTAAGTAATTCAGAATTTCTTTGGAAAACCCACCGGTAGAGTCGACGATTCGCTTATTACATTCAAATATTATTTTTGTGGAAACCGTCAATAAAAAACGACATGAAGTTAGTAATTATGAAGTAATGAACTTGGGGTGGATCGGTAGTAGTAAAATAGAGTCTAATGAATCGCTTGTAGTGAAGAGGTCCCTGACTCAGTGGCAACGTAACAAATCGATATATTTGCGAGGTTATGCAACATTACCACTGTTGGTCCATAGATGGGTGACCATTTTCAAAACAATCCTCGGAGAGCACGTTAAGCCGTCGGTCCTGCGCCTAATCTCTTTCCGGTCGTGCATTTCCATCCCATCGGCCTATGCGGGAATAGAGAGTGTTTTTGTATCTACGCATACACTCATGCACTATAATTTATCCTGCGTAGATGGCTAGTCTTTGAAGAGATCGGCCGCCGTAACCGATATCGGGTACGGTGGCCATTAGAATCTGATGCATTCAGCTGCTATGACATTACTGTCTTAATTTTTTTTATTAAAGACGACTCCCGCAGTAGGGTACAAGCCCTGTGTCGCGGGGGACTTTACAAACATACAAGTCACGGACACAAAGTACACCCAGACTCGGAACAACGATTAGTGGATCACACAAAGTAGTGTCCCGTGTGGGAATCGAACCCACGACCACTTGCGTAGCAGTCGGATAAACTCCCACCGCGCCACAGAGTCAGTCTAAATCACTATGGAACAACCATTATAAAACCATAATTACTTGGCATTTATAACATTATTCTGTAGAGAATATAAATAAGAAAACGTACCTAATAAAATTCTTTCAATTCCATAGTAAACAATTGCAATTACAGAACAAAGCCTTTAACGATGACCTAAGAATAATCGCATAGTAGGCAAGTGTCATTCAAATACCAACAATAGCAGTCAAGTGGCATCATATTATTATACTGCCGTCTAAATTATTGATATTTAACTATGTGAAGGTCAGGACAATGATTGGTTGAACCTCGAACTGTGGATAATACGCGAAAACACAGGCTCAAGTTCAACTTATATGTAAAAACATATCATCCGATTAGATCGTATCCGATGTTATATTATCGACCCGTGATTGAAATAAAATTCATGGGTATTCCATTAGTAGGTACGAAAATAAATTACTTTACGTTAATCAATAGGTAAAAGTAAGTTTTAAATTAACTGAAAAAAAACCGGGCAAGTGCATGTCGGGCGACGCAGTATGTAGGGTTCCGTTTAATTTCACTATATATACTACTACCGTGATGTTTTTACTCAACCATTCAGCTGGAAGGGGGGGGGGGGCTTGACTCTTACAAAAATTTGCAATTCAAAGCTTAATATTTCGCAAACGGATCCCTAAACCTAAAAATGGTCTTTATAATCCCTAACGTTTTTACAAGACCAATTTAATGATACCCCACACGACCGCAGCTTAGCTTAGAGACGAGTGAGTGCTAGAAGGCTGTAATTCTGCATGAATAAAGATATTACTCACGCCGACAAAGTGAAAGAATAAAATCTTAAAAATATGTTTGTTTGGGTACCACCCCTATAAATAAAGTGGGGATGTGATTTTTTTTCTCACCACCCCGCACAGTGCGTAATTTTCATAATCTAGAGGGACAAAAGTCTAGGGCCCAAACTGTAAAAGTTTACTATGCGATAAAAGGTATTGAAGGAAATATAAAGTCATTGTCAAGGTTTTAGACATATATTGCAACATTTTATGTATAACATATAATACAAAAATGACAATACACAAAAAAAAAATACAATGATTCGAACATACAAAAAACAACAAAATGTTTAAGAGAAGGGAGAAGTATATAGATACAAATGATAATTACCGACACCAAATTCAGTCAGAATAATAAGATTTTTCAAACTCGCTATCGGTATCAGATTCTTCAGTTTCGGATCGTTCAGAGTGAATTCCTTCGTGTTCTATGTCAGGAGTTCTCATTTCCAAAAGCTCACAGACTTCAGGAGTAATTTTGCCACGTCTTGTTTTAGGAGCAGCACGAAAGCTTGCAATATAGGGGTCTGAAGTTATAAGTACTTAATAACTCTTAATGTCTTTCGCGTAAATAATTCTCAGAATTTTCTGTTGTGCTTATTTCTAGCCTCTTGTGCTTCTTCCGAAAGTTGGCCGAATGGAAGAACACTGCTAAAAAAATGAGAGACTTATATGGACGCTTACAGGCATTGGATGCCATGAGTACTCCATATAAGTCTCGTTTTTTTAGCTAATTCCTGAAACTTATTGATATTTCATTTCACAATTATATCTACACCAAATTCAGTCACACCTTTCAAATTAATTATAGTTTTCAGTACATCTTCTTGCACTTTACATAATCTTATAATTGTGCGATCCATTAGACTTGCGGAGTTGTACTTCGGTTGCCATCGATATCTCTTTCAGACTTTCGCCGTCTTTTTGTTTTGGTGCTCGAACTTTCAAAGTCTTTTGCGGTCTTCTGAACGAACCCGAACACGTTTCAGGTAGTGACACACCTTCGAGCGCCTCAGTAACAATACTAGGTAACGGCAGGTTTCCTTCTAACAATCCAGAATTTGTATTTAGGAAACGATCTCTATGTCTTCCCGACTTCGACCATTTTTCTTCGATTTTTTGACAAAAACTTCTGATAGTCACTTTTAAACTTCTTATAACGTCATCCGAAAAGGACGGGTTATCAAGTTCTTGCAATATGTGATGTAACAAAGCATCTGTTCTTATTTCTTTTGCATTAGCAAACCATTCGTCGAAATAATTTCTACCGGAAATTTGCGAAGTAATTCTGAAAATAAAGAAAAGTTGTATGAGTGTCGCAAATATGCGCAAACAAATGAACGTTTTTTGTGTAGCTAACAAGTAGTTCTTTCGAATAAATGTAATTAGGGATCTGTATATTCCGATATAATGTACTAAAACTCAAGTACAAATAGAATTAGTAGAATTTTGATTATAAAAATAAACTCTCTCTGTTCATATAGTGCTCGTGATTAATTTTTAAAACATATTAAGTAAAATACATGTGGAAACTTACCTTAAAACTCCCAAGAAAACAATAACAACACACAATCACTGGTAGCGCACATACACACAGTATATTCAACGAGCAAACTCAGCCGAATGACGCGATCGCTTTGAGAGCTTGGACGACGAATCTCAGATAGTCGGCCGTCCTGACCCTTTTTTTAATGTGTGGTGCGTGTTCTTGGAAAATAAACCTTAGTGACACGTAATATGGTTTGTCTTTTTTGAATATAAATAACTATTTTACCTACATAGACTAGTGTAAAATTTGACTTTTGTCCCTCTAGATTATGAAAATTACGCACTGTGCCCCGGTGAGAATAAAAATCACTCACAGTCTCTGAGCTAAGCTGCGGACGGACGGCCTGACATGGCGAAACTATAAGGGTTCCTTTTTGTCATTTTGTATCTAATATGCGTGTAAAGATTCCTACGAGATCATTGTCATTATTCGCATAGACGTCTGCGAACCCATTTGGAAATTCCTTTTTGAAGTGAGAGAACGTGTTTTTATGTATGCCAATATAATTTGACACTATTTGGAAAACTGTGAATGCATCAAACTTTGCAAATTTATTCGAGAATGTCGTCCTACACACTTAAATGGCGGTATAACATTAATTAAATCTTTATCATCAAAACAAATTAATGTGACGAATGTCACAATTTCATTCACGAATTGTGACGTCACAGACTTCTATTTCATACGCTTCTACGTTTCGACGTTTTTGAAACATGTCAGTCAAATATGATGGTTGGCAGGTTTGGCAACAAGCAAATCGGATCATATGTTAGCACTTTATGAATGATTTTATTATGATCCGTGTCTCCTAAAACAGTTTTTGTTATTGTGTACAATAGACGCACCTTCGTGTAATTTTGCATATTGTTGCACTGAATAGGAGTGTCTGAAGGCTTCTAACAATGTACACCTACGTAACTAAAATTAGCAACGTGTATTATATTATTTGAGGTTTATTGTAAGCGATTGTGTGTAGACTGTTGTGTGCGCGCTTAAAGACCTGAGACCTCCGGCGCAGTAATTTTAACAAAGCATGTTTTGACTGTGGGTTTTCTACAGTTTAGTATTCCTATGAGAGCATACTAAGGTACTACTACTTCGCTGTAATATTTCGTAATAGATGAACGTACAGGAAAAAAGGTGTTATTGGGTGGGGTTTAAACTTTTATTAATGCAGTTTATTTTATGTAAGCCACATTAATATGAATAGATCTTAGCTCGCTTCAAAAAAATAGTTCAGTCGTTTTTAAAATATTCAGGATTTTTTCTCGCGTGCTAGAGGATTCTTGCCCATTTAAATTATCTATTTAAATATAATTCTTTGTCCTGCGACTGACTGATTGTCTGACTGACTGATAGATCAACGCACAGCCACAGCCAACAGCTGATCACAGAGACGTGAAATTTCGAGGACGTATTCCTTGTATAATGTAGGCATCCGATAAAAAGGGATTTTTGGAAATTCATTCCCTAAGGGGGTAAAATAGTGGTTGTAAGATTGTATGAAACTCTGTCAGTTTTAAAGCTAGATTTGGGAAATTACGTATTTGGATTTTTTGTTTAAAATAATGAAACACGGGTTTCAGCGTTTTTCAAAAATCTTTGAAACTTCGTATTTGGCTTTTTGGTTTAAAATAAAGAAAAACATGTCTTTAAGCGTTTGAAAGCGAAAATCAACCCAAACAAACTATAAAACGCATTCTCCGCGTAGCCATAGATCACTATCTCCAAACGTGTTATGAAACACTATTGTAATCAAACTCACTCTACTACGCTTGGGGCTAATACTCATCTTAGCACATCTAGACGTCTATGAAAGCTGAGTTAATAAATGACCGATCAATGATCCCATACCATCAAGTGTTACAATCAGTTATATAACCGACGCAACACTTTGACCCACTTTATCTAAACTCATCTTTGTTCAATAAATGACTTTCGCTCACTCTACAAACTGTACACAAACCGACTGACATATATGTAGTGCAAATAGGATCAGAACTAGTTAAATAATGGTAGCCTAGTTTGCAATCCTATTTAGAACCGCTAAAGTAAATTTGCAAATATATTTAGAACGGTGGCACATATTGCGAAAGTCATACACATATTGTGGTACTAACTTTCAGAGTCAGAACGTTTTTCAAGTCACTAACGTGCTTAAGCATTCCTTCTTTTTATATAAAACCGTTCTAATAGATTAGATTCTATAATGTAGAGTCATTCTATTCCAAATTCTGTCAAGCGTTTATAAGAGTTGCATTTTGTAACCTAGGTGAATAAAGTACAGTAGGATCAACGTAACTTGACCGGATTGAAGTTAGGTTCTTAACACTTTCACGCATGTCATAGAGATGCGAATAATAACTTACGAAAACGATTAATTATGTTTAATCGATTAAAAATACGAACAAAATTTTAATTCAACAATATAAAAATACTATTTAAATTAATAATAATAGTTTAAATTTAGAACAATTTCTTTACGAAAAAAAAAACAAAATACATGAGTTAGTAATACTAATTATGACAATGTAATGCGTAATCGCATCTCTAATTCTCTTGGTTTAGTTACTGCCCCCGACACCCGCTTCCTGCCACCACTTACTACTAAAAAATGCATCTGCTCAACTACTTTTCGCCATCTTCAATCCGGTCAAGTTACGTTGTATGACTACTGTAGTATGACTTTTATTTTTGAGATTATGTCAATCTTGCCTATTTTTTGTTGTAAGTATACCTATGTAATATTTATTGTACACTTTAGATAAACAAATACTCCGTTCCTCAATTTTGTAAATGTGTCAAACATTTTCACACGTTTACTGCGGATCCTTGAAAATGGAGCTGACACAGTTTGCCACCATCTCCAAGGCTCAAGATCTAGATGAAAAAATAAATTTAATTGTCTAATACACCTTTTTCACGTGATAACGTCTTATAAATCGATGACAGGGTGTTGATTGGTTCCTAAGCATGGGTCTCGTTATTGATTGGTTCCTAAGCAGTCACGTAGCAATAGTAGCGTTATTGATTGGTTGCTAAGCAGTCACGTTATTGACTGGTTGCTAAGCAACGCGAATGGTGATTCCGCCTGCTGATAGGCTGAAGTATACCACGCGTGGTCCACTACAATTTCATCAATGTTTTGGCGATTGCAGCGACATGCGACACAAGTGAAAGAAAGTAAAAAAAAACTGTCACAGGCATGGTTATATATTACAATGTCATCAATATTTTCTTTTGGTGTTATCACGAAAAATTATCGTCCGATAATAAAATTATAACCGACTTTCCAGACAACCAATTTTTTTTAAATCCAAAGCACACCTGTTGTTACTAACAATATTGGTTGGATGTGAATCAAACCGATTTATTAGGCAATAATTTTGAACGATCATCCAACGAATCATTAATTGACTGTAAAAGTCACGGAAGTAGTACCTACTAAAATGAATCAATAAAAAGAATCACCGCCTAATAATATAATTCAATTAGATACGACGATGAATTAAAAATATACGCGTTTTCGCGTATCAATAAAAAATACTGAATTGACCTCGTAATTGCAGCTATTCGAGCTTTTGTCACAAGACACTGAGAGTACAGAAGGTAATATATTCGATCAATGCACAAATAGACGTACATCACTCGCAGATACCAAATATCTTTAGAACGAAATGATCTAAGAGTTCTTGGGGGTTTAACAAGGTACACACAGAACGGTATAAGTGAAGGTTGTTATTCCCTAGCGAATTCGCGAACGCCTACAAGAGATCATTCGCAAAAAAATAAAAAAAAGGTCTACGGTCTCCGGAAGCGCCAAATTCTTAAAAAATAAAATCCGCCATTTTATTTCGTTTTCTACTTGATCTCACTGTTCGTTAGATTAGTGACAAATCCAACCAGGACTAATCCATAACCTCACTCTCTAAAAAGAGACAACGCTACTTTGTGGACAATACCTGTCAAAGGCCGCACGAGATTTTTCTCTCTTTCACGCTTTGCAGTCAATATTTACTGTTTCATTCAACGTGACTTTGTCTAGGCCCCCTAGTCTTTGAGCGATATATATAATTGACATGGGAACACACACGGGAATTTTAAACTAGGCAAGTGTTTTTTATGCATGACGTTTCCACCGGGTTACACCGACAACAGTGGATAGTTATGAAATTATATTGGTATATAACGGGTCTTAATTGCGTCTACCCGTGACCGCGGTCGTTCCAATACGGTCGAAACGTCGGGCAATAAACAAGGTATTTTAAATTATTCACGCGATTAAGACGTAGTATATAAATTGACTGGCCTGTTGGTCTAGTGGTTAGTGATCCTGACTGCTAAGCCAGTGGGTTCGATCCCCACCCAGGATAAAAGTTTGTGTGATGAGCATGATGGTTTATTCTGTGTCTGGGTGTTATTTATCTATAATATGTATGTATTTAGAAATATATAAGTATGTTTATCAGTTCTCTGGTTTCCTTAGTACAAGCTCTGCTTAGTTTGGGATCAGATAGCTTTGTGTGAGTTGTCTCAAGATATTATATTATTATTATTATATAATTTGATAATGTGTACAAATCGCGAAAGTTTATCAACATTAATAGTGGGCAAATTATGATGTTAGTGTGCTCACGGGCACAAGATCTCGGATCACTTTGAACTACTTTATTCCAAAGGTGTTCCGTGAAATCCGAATGTCCGTTGCGGTTGCCTCTTGTCCGTTGCTCAAGCGATTATACGAAGCTTAACTTCTATATTCTTAGAATTCGTGCTTTTATGTTAGTGTACGTTTAAAATATGCGATGGCGCGTCTCATACCCGAGTCGTGTACCTAATTGGTAATGCGTGAGCTGAACGATGCCACACGTTTATAAGCTTATGTGGCTGTGAACTTTTTGCCAATCGACGCACCTTATATTATGTCAATTAGAACTCAGTAGGTCATTGAGAGATCTAATTGTTGGTTACGTCAAGTCCGTTATGTAACTGCGAAATAGGTCAAGGTTTAAGGCAGACGTGCCCAATGGGGAAGAGAGATTTGAGGGTAAACCCTCCTCCGAAATGGTTTATTGCCAGTTTTTGACTGCCTTTGTTTTGGTGGGAGTGTATCCGACTGCTACGCAAGAGGTCGTGGTTTCGATCCTCTCCCAGGAGCATGATGGTTTATTCTGTGTCTGGGTGTTATTTATCTATAACATGTATGTATTTATAAATATATAAGTATGTTTATCAGTTGTCTGGTTTCCATAGTACAAGCTGTGCTTACTTTGGGATCAGATAGCGTTGTGTGAGTTGTCCCAAGATATTATTATTATTTATTTTTTGTTAGAGTATGAATCTATGAAAGTGGGAAATTAGATTTTGACCAATTTAGGGTCAATATGAGATCGAATCAATAAATAAAATAAATCAACACAAAGGATGGGAGGATGAGATAAATGAAACACCTGGAGCCGGAGAGCACGGGCAGAGAGGAGTGGAGGAATTTGAGGGAGGCCTTTGCCGAAAAAAGGCGAACAGATACCGCTATCGACATTTATTATTAATTGTAAAACTACTCAGAATATAAATAAATGAATAAAGACATCTAATTGGTGGTTACGTTCTAGTTACGTAAAAGGATGATTATTAAATTGGCACTTAGTAGTCAAAAATATGTTTTTACAAGCCAGGTACATCCTATCCACCTACCCACATGACTTCGCTAGTGTTTTGTTTATTTACCCTTGGAGCTCGAGTTTTCTGTAATCCTTTTTAGGGTTCCGTAGCCAAAATTGCAAAATCCCTTATAGTTTCGTCATGTGTGTCTGTCTGTCTGTCCGTCCGTATGTTACAGGCATTTTACTCAAAAACTACTTTATGAATCTTGATGATATTTGGTAAAAAGGTGTCTGCAGTAGCCGCTACTTAGTTTGATAGCTAATTAATAATAATAAATATTTTTAGGGGGGCAAACATCAACGTGTGGTACATCACTCGACAGGTCTTTTAAAAATATTTTTGGAACTAATCGCTCCGAAAGTTGCATAAATCGTGTCCCCCCCTCCTTAACTTTTGAACCGTGTGACCTAAAAATGTGGAAAAAATCACGAAGATAGCGCTTAATAAGTACTATAAACTAGAATTATTTCGGATATGATCGAATTTACAGTCATTGAGTTATTGCCGAAAAACCGAGTTTCTCAATAAAAGGGCGTAAGTACCATGAACATACGCTCTTCTGTTAATACAATTGAAAAGTTGGCGGAACCCTACACTGAGCGTGGTCGGACATGCTCTTGCCCAGTTTTTATACCTTGTTTACATCACAAACGAAAACTTCTCCGCAAAATTTTAGCGTTCTAGGCCCAAGCGTTTGGGCTGGGTGTCGATGAGAGAACGATTGAATTAATAATAATGTTTATTTAAAAGATAATATGAAAATTCCGAAAACCAATAAAAAAAAAACTTTGTGAAAAGTAAGCCCCTACGGGAAAACCATAGCAATACTAATTTCGATTATACTACAATAGGTGTGGGATAAACTATAGAGTTAAGATAATATGTACCTTCTGACGGAACTGCAGAATCATTGCAAATAAGCATAATTATCATCGCTACTCATAACGAACTTAATCGAATTATTATATTTGACCTTGTCTTATATTGCTTAAAATGCGCAATAAGCATACCTAATTGGATAATGATAAACTAAAAGTAAGTACTTTAGCCATATAATTTCAACTAATTAATGTGTTTTCTGGATCTGTGGTTCATATGACTATTAAAGATAACTATTGCTAAGTGTTCGCTGGAATGTTAAGTATGGAAATAGATCTAGAGACATCTGAGGGTAATCGCTGACTAGCTCGCACCTATGAGCTGTGTTCGGAGCAAGCAAGCGGAAAACCGGACTTTCAGTACGAAAAGAACGAACTCAATACGAAGTTCCAAAAAAATTCATAGCGGCTAAGGTAAAACATAAAAATATTTGGAAACTGTTTTACGATTCCGTGCGAAATGCGATGTTATTCGCATAGACGTCTGCGAAACCATTTGCGAATTCCTTTTTGACGTAGGTATTTGAGATCATATAAAAGATGGCGTAAAGGTTAGAGGTTTTTGTTCGTGGTCTTTTTATGTGTCAAAAAACTGTCACTGCCGTCCTATACTTGTAGGATCGCGTATTCTTGCGAATATGGAGGACCGACATTAGATTAATCGCGTACCTACTATATTAATCGCCTTCACTTAATTTCACCCTAGTGTCAACTTTCACTAAAGCTACAAAGTAAGTAATTGAGCTAACGATATGTCATGTGATAAAATAGCATGATTTAGTTATATTTTTATAAAAGATGCGCGTACGGCTTCGATTAATAGAATCGGTGAAACTACACTGCCGCGAAACTACTGTTAGGGTTTTGTATTTAATAAACATCGTAATTTACTTTATAGAAGAGCAACTGGAGATAACAATTTTATTACTACCATGCAGCATAATGCCAATAATAGATCCGCACTAATGTATACTAGCCTAAAATTATCTTTGGATAATTGAGACATAATAATGTCCTATTATATCGACACCCTACTACTAGTAATCTCAACATAAGGCACATGCATAATAAATTATGCAACAATATATAATTGTTTGTATTTGACGTTTTAGGAAGAAAATTTAATTACTTGCTACAATTAGAGTAGGCGATAGTGTTCATGTACCTGACAATTTAATAGGAGTGGTATAATAGGTGTTATTGTTGTACCCACACTGAATGATGAACGGATGAGTCAGAGTGCGCAGCAGCGTTTCCATCAGCGGATTCATCGCGGCGCAGGCGTCTAATATGACATGAGATTAATACCCTCACCTTGGCACACTCACATAGTAACGTCCTAATTACTATACAAAATAAATACTTATTTGTGGGCGAATGTATGAATGAATATTTAAACTCATTAATTAATTTGATGCGACTGTTTTTAACAAAGCGATATTCAAGTATAAAAGTTCATGGTCAAATTTTGTTTCTATTCAGTGTAGTTTAATTTATGTTTATTTAGGATAATAACAGTCAATACAAAGAATTTTACTGAGAACTATGGCTTACAAAAAGGCCACATATCGAATCAAATGTTTACAAAAATAGCTTAGAAAATAAAAAATACAAGTTTTGTTGATACCTAATTAGAAAGTTGGATTTGTACAAACAAAATGTACTAGTGCATAAGAGCAGATGTACCATAAGTAGAAAATCTTTATATTTTATGAAAACATCAAACGTTTCGTTTTTTAATCACACTAATATTATAAAGGCGAAAGTTTGTGAGTATGTGAGTATGTATGTTTGTTACTTCTTCACGTCTAAACGGCTGGAGCGATTTTATTAAAATTTGGTATGGAGTTAGCTGACACCCTGGATTAACACATAGGCTAACAATAAACCGCGGGTAACACCGCGGGGCACAGCTAGTAAAATATAATCTAGAAATAACAATATAAATTTATTTAACTACACCAGGGTTAGGTAAACTTGAACATTCAACCAACCAATAAGTTCTGTTTTCTTGAATTTAAAAGAACTACGATATTTGATTTTAACTTACACAATATGCATTCATTATACTTAATCTAAAATATTCTAATTTGTTGACGATAGACGCACGTTAGTTCAGTGCAAAACGGGGCTGTGAGATGACACATTAAGAGATTTTAATGTCAACTCGGCTCATAAACATTCAGCGTTAATGTTTCTATTAAGCAATTACAAAGCAATAGCTGCTTACAAAACTAATAAAATTATGTATTCAAGAAGCAATCATCACTTGAGAAGAGGCAAAGTTTCGGTTTATATCATCTAGGTACACGATAATTTATAATATTATAAATACATTTTTATTTCCATAACCACTGTGATATCAGCTTACGGCAGCAAAAACAGTTATTGCACGAACTAAAAGCTTTGATAAACAGCGAACGAATGATAAGTAGATACCCCCTGGTGTTGCTAAAGTTCAAAGGCTAAGGTAACTACATAAGGCGGATCTACATATGTGCAAAAATTGTTACGTGCATCATAAGGTTCGCGCGACTTACAACGTGCGGCTGACACGCGCGTCTGATGCGACAATAGTCATAGTGCGCGCCCAGCCTACGTCAGTCCTATGACTGAGGTAAGCGTGCGTCTATCCCAGACTTCTGAAACGGCGCCATACATTCTCATACTCTGACTATTGTCAGCCGCATGACAAACGAAATGAACCTTTACCGCGGTAGCTCATAATACGTACAAAGGTTTGGGTATTGTACAAATTTGTGTACGCATATGAGGAACTGTTAGCGTATGTCAAATGGAATGTCACTTTGTGTGTTCCACAAATCGTTGTTCCAAGTCTTTGCGTACTTTGTGTCCGTGATTTGTATGTTTGTAAAGAACCACGAACACGAACCCATGTCATGCGAATTACTTTTTGACGTTTTTACAATAATCGACAAATATGCGGGAGACTATACGAAGGTTCGTTCGCTTTCTTTGATGTGAGTCAATAAACTGACATTGATGTTGTATAGGCCCGTCTTTAGATACAATAATCATACGCTAGTTTGTTATTTTAGTAATAAAAATACTGCGGGCATATTGAGGACGCTTACACGACGCGATACTTCGAACTCTTGATTGCAATAGCTTTCCAATAAATTGTCACAGAGATACTGTGTGAATTCCGGTAGTGATGATAATTATGTTACTTAGCGAATATATGATATTTTGTGTAGATATAACACAAAACCTTCAACTTTTATCAAAAGGCGCTTCCGGTGTTTAATTTGCGAGTTATTATGAAATAAAAATAACACTAAAATATAATTATTTATGTTATTTTTATTTCTTTACATTGCTTAGATAAGTTTTGCCCGCGGCTTCATCATTCGAGCGAATTGATTTCGCCAACTTTGCATAAAAGATCCCAATATATTTCAGGATAGAAATAAGCCTATGTCTGCCTTAACCTATTGACTGCCACGGACGTCTATGGATGTCAAATTAAAAGTGCTTAAAAACTGTGTTTTTTCGACGTGCCATACCGTTGAAAGCGTCGTAAGCATGTTTTTTCAAAGACGTCCGTACCGGTCAAAAGGTTAAAGCCGTTCATGTCAGTAAAAATATTATACTGGTACCTAAGTAGATTATGGATTATCTAGTCAGTAGACCTGTGGTTCCGAATTTTGTCGTTCCAAAACCTGACTGACTATGACCGCTCTGCCAAGAGTGAAACGACAAAAATGGATCAAGAGCAACAAAGATTTATTTCTTATCTGTGTTAGGGGCACGTCTTGTTACCAAAATTAAAAAGCAATTGACCCCAAAAACTAATCGGAATATTCCTACGATATTCTCGTCTCCATATCTTGTTAACACGGCAATGAGGAACCGTATTGTTTTTTGAACAATCTTATCTTAAAATTCTCAAAATAAAAATAATGTTTTACTTTTAACATAATTGTTTACAAACGTAGTAAGTATGTAGGTACTTTACTACGATTGTGACTGTATGTACATAAACAGAGGGATCAGTGACACAGCTGTGATGAGTTGATGACCTGGTGACCGAGAAGGTGATACATCAATGAGGTTTAATAATGTTGCGCGAAGGTAATCTATCAAACAAACATTAATGAGCAGTAGTTAAAGTAAATACAAGTTGTCGATTTGTATTAACCGCTAAGCCGTAAATTATTAACCCCTAACAAAAATGTAAAGTGTCACTTATGAAAGTTTTTGACGTGAAACATCTTATAAATCAATGACCGGCTGCATTCACGAAAAAATATCACGTTATTGACTGATTGCTAAGCAACAGCGAATGGCGATTTCAGCGATAGGCATGGTTGTTTATTACAAAGTCATCAGTGTTTTCTTATGACGTTGTTTTTAATATAATTGTTATTTTATCCTCGCACGAAGTAATGCAAGATGCAATATTAAAAGTATATTATAAAAAAATATATTTATTTAGATATATATCTAATAATGAAAAAAAACACGGAACTCAAAACCACTATCGGGGATCTTCACGTGCGAATCAACAATGTGGAACAACAAGCTCGATCGAATAATTTGGAATTACAATGTATGCCTGAAAATAAAAATGAAAATTTGTACACTATTGTCACACAACTTGGACGGACAGTAAATTGTGAAATAAAAGAAACGGAAATCTTACACTGTACTCGAATCGCCAAGGCTAATTCTTCCAGCGCCCGCCCTCGGTCCATAATTGTCCAGCTGTCGTCACCAAGACTGCGCGATCAACTCCTCGCATCGGTCATAAAATATAACCGAGATAATCCTCAGCACAAGCTAAATTGTGGACACCTGGGTTTTGCGGGGCGGATTTCTCCCGTCTATGTAGTAGAACATCTCTCTCCGACGAACAAAGCGCTACATGCAGCTACTAGGATCAAGGCTAAAGAAAAAAACTACAAATATGTATGGGTAAGAAACGGAAGAATCTATGTGCGAAAAACTGATGGAGCTGAATACATTCTAGTAAAGAATTTGGACTGTTTGAACAAAATCATCTAATGAATAACTCATTTTTGTTATCTTATTGCATGCTTAAGTAACTATACTGTTTTCAAAATTCAACAGCTTAAATATTTACTACCAAAATTGTAGAGGCTTGCGAACTAAAACAAATCATTTTTACCGAAATTTATGCTGCACGAACTATGATATTGTTATACTATCCGAAACATGGTTAAATAACAGCGTACTTAGCAGTGAGCTGTTTGACGATAGATTTATTGTCTATAGAAGGGACAGAGAAATGTCAGGTATTCAGAGCCATAAGGAAGGCGGCGGAGTGCTTATAGCTGTAACAAAAAAAATTAACTCAAACTGTATTGAAAGATGGCAAAGTAAATGTGAAGACCTTTGGGTCACTATTGACATTCCTTCTGCAAATTCATCACGTCAGATGGCTCTCTGTGCAGTATATCTTCCGCCTCCTGTATGCTTATCCACGCTTGAGCTTTTTATTGAACACTGTAATTATGTTTTCGAAACAAGTAACATGCCTATAACCATTATTGGTGATTTCAACTTAGGCAAAATAAATTGGACTGTAGATGCAGACAACAGTTTACTACCCGGAACCTGTCAAAGCTTATTGGAATTCGTAAATGTCAGTAATCTAACTCAGTACAATAACATAAAAAACAGCTCCGGACGTATCTTGGATTTAGCTTTGTCTACTGCACCTTCGTGTTTTGTATCTGAATCTTGTAGCTCTTTAACCAAGGTTGACAAACTACATCCTCCGCTTGACCTCTCCCTTTCCTTGATAAATGACAGTAGCCTGCCATATAACATATTAAATTCGAGGCCTAACTTCTATAAAGCGAATTACGAGCAAATAAAAAAATATTTAAATGAACAAGATTGGAATCATCTCTTTAAAGGAAATAATAACGTTGATGACATGCTGAAAATATTCTATGATGTGCTTAAAAGTGCGATTAGTAAATATGTTCCAAATCGTAAATCAACGAACAACCGTTACCCACCATGGTTTAACAAATCTTTAATTAGGTCTCTAAAAGAAAAAAATATACTACGTCTACGATTTAAAAAATATAGAAATCCAATGGATGAACTAGAGCTTAAATTAGTTTCCAAAAGATGTCAAAATTTAGCTAAAGAATGTTATAATAATTATATGAATGTTATAGAAGTAGAAATTAAAAATAATCCCAAACTATTTTGGTCTCATGTCAAAACAAAAAGAGGCGGTTCTAGTGCCTACCCATTGACTATGACAGACGGACAGACCACAACATCAAACGGGTTTACCATATGTGAACTATTTGCAAACTATTTCTCATCCGTTTACAGCCGTGATATAGAGAACTGTGACTATGATTCTACCTTCTTACAATCTTTACAAAACAATAGCCAGTGCCTGACCTACCCAATATTCGATCATGAATCACTACTCAAAAAGTTACAATCATTGGACATTAATAAAGGAGCCGGTCCGGATGGTATCCCGCCATCTTTTATCTCTGCATGTGCCTCGGCCTTGGTCTCTCCCTTATTGGACATATACAACACATCACTAGCCTCAGGGGTTTTTCCACTAGAATGGAAAAAAGCTAAAGTCATTCCTATACATAAATCAGATAAGAAAGATGTCATCAGCAATTATAGACCTATATCGATACTATCAATATTTGCTAAAATTTTTGAATCAATGTTATGTCCACACATCCAACGTCATTTTAAATTATATATCAGTGATCATCAACACGGATTTGTACAGTCAAGGTCCACAGCAACAAATTTGGTAACATTTACGGAGTCTGTTATACAAACAGTAGATGAAAATAAGCAGTATGATGTAATTTATACGGATTTCAGCAAAGCATTTGACAGGATTTCCCACTCTGTATTAATCTATAAGCTTTCAGCATATGGCATCACCGGTCCTTTGTTACAGTGGCTCAGGTCATATTTAACAGAACGTGAATTCTATGTGGTTGTTAACGGCTTTAAATCTGAAAATTATAACATCACCTCTGGCACCCCTCAGGGCTCTCACTTAGCCCCAATATTATTCAATATATTCATAAACGACTTCTCCAAATGTTTCCGATTTTCTGATCACTTCTTGTACGCGGACGATTTGAAATTTGCTAGAAGGATTGATTCCTTACATGACTGCGAGCTCTTACAAGAAGACTTAAACCGAGTTGTGGAATGGTGCGAAAATAATAAAATGGAACTTAATGTTAAAAAATGTAATCATATGAAATTTTCGAGAAAACATCAAACTATATTTTGGCACTATTCTATAAGAGATCAGAAAATCGAAGAACAGGAAACTATTCGAGATTTAGGTGTAATATTCGATAGTAAAGTAACTTTTGTGCCACATATTGATAATATTACTAAAAAAGCTTCAAGAGTGCTGGGATTTGTAATAAGAAATACTAAAGAATTTCGCGAAAGCAGCACTAAAATTATGCTTTACAATAGCCTAGTAAGGAGCGTCCTGGAATATTGCAGTGTCGTATGGAGACCTCACTATGCAGTTCACATGCTACGATTGGAACGGGTTCAAAAACGATTCTTATGGCACCTTGCATTTGCAAAAAAGAAGTCCAAACAATTACCAACCTACAATACACGACTGCAGTATTTCAGGATGCACTCCCTATCTTTGCGCAGGAACACGGCGGAAGGCATATTTGCCTGCAAACTCTTACAAAATAAAATTGACTGTCCTGAGCTGCTGGGTCTCATTAGATTTCGTGCACCCACTAGGATTCCCAGACATTGCATAACACCACTGTGTCCGCCACTGAGAAGGACGGTGCTTGGCGCAAACTCGCCCATTCTTAGAATGTGCAAAACTGTCAATGGATGCAGTGACCGAATTGACATCCATCTCGAAAGCATTGGCAAAATTGTGAAAGAAATAATCAACCATTCTCAAACTATGTAATAATAAATGAATATTTATGTATACTTAATTATAGTTATTATTATTTTTTAATTTTTATACTAGAATAATTATTGTTTATTTTTCTTTTTTTTTTCTTTTCGATTATTATTTAATATTTTCATCACAATTATTATCGATTTTTTTTATTTCAAATTATATTCAATTAATCATTTAATCACTTAATCTCACTATGACATATTTTTAATGTTATCTTTATTCTCAACTCAATTATTTGATATTATACTAATGATATTATATAAGCAATGTTTCAGCAATAATTTTAAAATAGATTAATATTAATGTCCGTTGGTTCATGTGGTGTTAACCTGTAATTAATTGTTACACGCGTTAACGTTTTTATGATTAATAGTTTTTAAGCGATGCAAATGTGTAAACAATTGTTGGTTAACCAAATAAATAAATAAATAAATATACTTTTAATATTGCATGTATATATATATCAGTTTGACATATTCACGCAATGTGAAAGATTAATTACCACATTTCTTGTGAATTTGTAAATAGATGCAAATCATGTTGCAATTGATTTACGTTGATCGCCCCACATATTCGAACAATCGTACAATTTACAGCGAGGGTTCACAATTGCGCTTTTCTTGTATGATTATTTAAATAGGTAAGAGTTTTTACTCTCATCGTAGCCTTTATTTTTGGACTTTTGTCCATAAAGGCTACGGTAACTGCCTTGTAGAAACGAATGCTTATTTGCTACCTCATTGCAATAATACTAACATTAAACTTTTAAAACTTTTCAGAAAGCGTTGCATTATTATAACTATTTATTATACGGGAATTATTCAGTCCGCTTGTGACCACGGCCGGTGCAACCTGGTCGAAAACGTCAAGCAATTTTAAGGTAAGCAATGCGCGTTAATTGCCGTATAATAAATAGTTATACTTATTGTAATAAAACTAAAAATAGAGAATACCCGAGGAACTGTAAAACAAAGTAGGCATTTACATTCGCTTCTTTTCTTGTTAATAAATGGATAATAATATCATTGCAAGTTGGATACACAATGTGTCCATTCAGTATCATAATTAGGTAGGTTATAAGTTAAAATTAAAGATATTAAAACGTAAATATTTTGTTCAATATTGTTTGCACTTATTGTACAGCTCATACAAAGTCTATTTATCTTAATTTGTATTTTTACTTTATTTTTATCGAAAAGTGTAAGATTTTGAACCCCTGACGCAAATATAGGGTTATAAATACCACACATATTGATTGAGATTTAAAACTCGGATTAGGTAAAATTTTTATTCGTTCTGTGTTCTACCTGGTCAAATCAACCCAATCTGCCCAGTGATTAGAGCTGTGCGTTGATAAATCAGTAATGATTTACTAGCTGGGTGATGAATAGAACATTGGGAAGTATCGAGATGGCGTTGTAATAAAAAAAAAATGTGTGGCACTCGGGGACTGCCGCGGTAAAGCTATTGCATAGCATTTTTATCAACCTATGCAATTATTATTATTTTTTTTTAGCTTTTTTTTTCATTACATATCGGAGCAGCTCGTCTCGATCCGTGCGAGCTTCGTACAGTCGTACCATATACAAATACGTTAAGCGAACGCTCGGCCGAGCTACATAGTAGGGGGAGTGGGGGTGTTAGGTTTAATTTTCGTTACGGAATTTCTTGATTCAGTCGCCGCGCTCAAAGCCCGCGATTAAAGCTATACAATAGCTTAAAAAGCTTTTTACAAACGCTTGCTAAATATTAATATGAATTCACATTAATAAAATATTTGATGGTGTCACAGTCCACCATGAGACATTATACAAGTGTTCTATTAGAACGCCTTTATTGATACTATCAAGTCATAAGAATGCCCCGATCATAAATATTCGTTGTCAAACCCCATTACGTGTATAGAATATTTTGAATGTGTCTGTCACGACTAAATAGATCGCCATAGCGTGTGAGCTGCAAATTTATATCTGGAAGATAAATGAAACAGGTTAGATTTATTGCAACATTTAAATAGATAACGTCTTTTGGTTTAACTTGTGCCTAGAGCTTTGTGGTCAGTTTTGTAACAAAGATAGAGAGTACTACAGAAAGAAATTTTCAAACGTGTACTTCGCCGAAAATTAACGACCAAGTCTGCTAATGGTAATAAATTACAGTCTTCTAGCACTAACAGTATCTGGGCAAAGATGCGGACGGATGGACGGACGGACGGACAAGGCGAAATTATTAGGTCGTTTTGCCATTTTGGCTACAGAACCTTAAAAAGGTACCTACTTCGCTCCAGTATCGTTCATAGATCACGAAATCGTTGACGGAACAAAGTGCTATGTATTCTAGGTCCGTGTACAATGCAATATCTTTGTGTGCGTTATTCGAGTTGCTTGCATTAAGATTCCCTTCTGTAGGTACCTTTTTTATGTGTGTTGTAATAATGCAGTATAAAATATCTACCGAATATAATACAACATCTACAAAAAAATAGCTACTAACACTGCAGGAATAAAAATACTTAAGTAAGTAGGTATATTACAATAAAAAATTGCTTAACATATTTGAAGGTCTTCGTCTTTACAAAAATAAACTTAACAGTTCTGTCAAGAGCTTGTTATCCAAGAAATTGCCTTCATCTTTGATAGCTGAGCCGCGCAACTTCGTCTGCGTAAATTTTCCCAGTTTATGCAACATTGTTAATTGCTGCTCCGCTCCTATTGGTCGTAGCGTGATGTTATATAGCCAATAGTCTTCCTCGATAAATGGGTTATCAAACAGTAAAAGATTTTTTCAATTAGGACCAGTAGATTATAGCTTTCAAACAAACAAACAAACTCTTCAGGTCATTTGGTATTAAGGTATTAGTGGGAACTATTTTTATGATTGTAATTATGAAACTTTGTCTGTGTATGCCACATGTTACTTTTTATTTTTATATTCTTACTTTTATAACTGCATGTTATTTCAAATCAAATAAAAATGTCTAGCTTGTAACACGCTTATCCTGTACATAACTCGGAAGAGCAGAGTCTTCTCTCACAAGCTTAATATAGCTTAAATGGAAACTCCAAATGTAAAAACTACCCAAATGTAGAAAACTTTTTTTTTATCTCTTGATCTATATTACCAAAATTAGTACCTATACAAACTGCTTACTTTGTAACCGTCTCGAGTGTACAAAACAATACGATAAGTTTGTGTACAACGGTGTTTAAAGTCACACGCCTTAAGCGCGTTCACCTCTCAGCGAGCTGATGCTTATTCGTCCAGTCAAGGCAAATAGCCCTAATGTGAACGCACCATATCAAACTGGCACATCCATATAACCATTTATTATACGGGAATTAACGCGCATTATTAACCTTAAAATAGTTTGACGTTTCGACCAGGTTGCACCGGCCGTGGTCACAAGAGTCAGTTATCATCATGCAACACGAAAGTTTAAATGTTGGCACATCCAATTCAAAACAGTATTCTGAAAATGATTGCTCTAAGACTGGACTACCCATTCATGAATCGGTGTGACCGTATTCATATGGAGTATATCCGGTATTATTTTAAGAAATAACTTTATTAGCAAAATGAAAATTTACAATGTTAATAACTACAAGCTAGATAACCCTACATACGAACTATATACATACTATTAACATTATTTACAACTTACCTAGTAAACTACAAAAAAGAGTTAGGCGTCGAAGAATTCCTCCCCATCGATGTCTACCGGTATAGTGCCCAGAAGGCTGGCAACATTGCCACGTTGTATGGCAATGCTTATTCTCTGTGCAAAGAAAAAGCCAGCCTTCTGGTCACGAGATGCACTGACAAGACGCTGGGAAATGTCTTTAAATAAAAGGCGAGCACTTTGACCCCTTGGCCCTAGCGTCTCAACCCCAAACGGCTCAAATATGTAATCTCCGACTAGATTACTATATTTGCGCCGTTTGAGAGTCTCCGCAGATGCAGCAGCAGCGCAGGCACAGCTCGCAGTGTTTGGAAGATGGGAAGGCGCTAGTGTGTCGACACAGGTTGCATCCTACACCAAAGGTCTTCCCATCTTCCAAGGTAGCAAAGTCATACCTTCCGTCCTCTTGCCATCGCTGCGTGCCAAACCATTAGGTTCAGCAACAACTGGCACACCAGTGCTGACAAGAGCCCGACGGATGATGTCATTAAGGCTAGCGTGTCGTGATATGCGGCCTGCGCTCCTGCTGCATGATAGACCATGATGCCCAAAACTGCCTACGGCTTCTCCACAGTGGCATCGATGAGGAGAGACACATGGGGCACCTAAACGCAAGCAGGCAGCAATGCGGAACGTGGTGTCGTCCAACATAGTGCCTATGTTGGACGATGGAAGAGCCTGAAGCCAAACACCTGATTCCCATTCACCCACAGCCAAGAGGCGAGCTCGCTCTGAAAGATTTGATGTAGTATTTGAAAGGTATTCTCTTACTGAACTGCAGAGCGGGCCGTCCCACTGTCCCTGGGCGAAGGGTTGGTGGGCAAATCAAAGTTTGGGCAAGCCATTTTCCAAGCGTTCAAGGCCTCAGACTTGCACCGGACTTCAGAACTAACCAGTGTAGGTTCTAAAATTTTCCTGGTTAACTCCTTAGTGCTGTGAAGTGAGGACAAGAACGCCGGTAAACTAACAGCAGAAATCTTGCGAACGCCGAGGTCACCAAGATTATGTTTTATTACTAACATTAGTCTATAAGGTGTTTGTTATATTTCAATATTGTTTTACTAATGATATTATTATTAAAACTTTGTACATATATAATAATAATAATAATATCTTGGGACAACTCACACAACGCCATCTGATCCCAAACTAAGCAGAGCTTGTACTATGGAAACCAGACAACTGATAAACATACTTATATATTTCTAAATACATACATATTATAGATAAATAACACCCAGACACAGAATAAACCATCGTGCTCATCACACAAAGTTTTATCCTGGGTGGGGATCGAACCCACGACCTCTTGCGTAGCAGTCGGATACATTCCCACCGCGCCACAGAGGCAGTCAAAGAATATTATCTCGATGTTTAAAACATGCTAATCTACCGTGCAATGCAAAAAACACGATCAGACGTATTCCACGGTGTTACGTGAAATTAATACAGTACTTATAATACGGTTACACGCCTTTTCGTCAAGTATTTATCCATAAAATCATCGTTCGTCACACTGCCGTGCATCTACCTCAATCGTAACAAATAAACTCTGCACTCGAACTATCATTAAAGTATCATTTTGTATGACTTATTTCGTCACATTTTTCAGGAAGAAATAAAATATAAATATGACACTTAGGTATGTGATGTAATGATATCGCCTATAGTGGTATACCTACGTTAGTAGTTACATCTCTTAGTAGCAGATTTGATGATCATTATATTCAATTCATCCATTAAGGTAAAAAGTTTACGCAAATGTTCTATCTGATTCACCTACGTTGTTTAGTCAGTTGAGCCACGTCTTTGCAATGTAAGAGAGTTAAATATATTAAACATATTAAATCAAAAACGGGGCAAGTGCATGTCGGGCTACGCACAATGAAGGGTTCCATAGTCCCCCCCCCCCCCCTCCCCATCCAATAGTGTGGCTTTAAGAAGTGGATTTTCAGTTGTTTTTGTTTCATACTTACAACATTATACCTACGTAATAATAATTTTCAATGGCATTTCTACGAAAATGTTGTTATTTCTCATTACATCAGCTTTCACTCGTAAACTTATAAACCCTACTTAGTTTATTGTTTTGTCAGCTTAAGTAATATGTGTATTGTGTATCCATCCTAAATTACAGCCTTCTAGCACTAACAGCTAAGCTGCGGTCGGAACTCTATGGGTTCCGTTTTGCCATTTTAGCTACGGTACCCTAAAAATATACCTATAGGTAAGTGTAAAATCTATAAAATCGAGTCTTTATACTCTTAAAAAGTCGAATAAATACTTAACAGTAGCAGACAGTTAACTATCAGCAGTTTTTTTTTAATTAACTCAAAAATAAGAAGAACTTTTGAACCTTTTAAAAAAGTTGTTTTCTTAAACAAATGCTTTATCTACTCAGCTCTTGAAATATTTATCTTTAGTATTATGTAAATACAAATCTAACAAACCATATAAACATATTTTCACACACATTTAAGACCTGTATCATGTTTAGTATGACCTAAAACGCTTACAGCTTTACTGCACGCTTGTGACACACAATCGTATAAACACACTAACAAATGGTGACTCAGATCACGGATTAGATACTGTTTAGAGAACGCGTGCCTGTATAAAAGATAAGTGACAATAACATTATTCATCTTTGAATGATGGACACATCAAGGCTTCTGTATTGGTATTTATGGTAGGATGATTGGTCAGGGGCGGGGCAAGTTGTCTGTCGATGCTCGGAGCCTAGGTGCTGGCGCCAACGAACACAATAGATTATTTCGCAACACACCCTGTACACCGACCGACATTCGACATGTTCTTACATTTCGTATTTAATAGATATTCAAATGGCACATGTTTTAACACTCAGTGCGAGGTCGTATACTTGTAGATATACCGCCTTAATCTCGCTATACAAATACCATGAGCGTTTGTCATGTTATTTAAATAGGCACACTTAATCGAAGACTGAAATTACATTTCGTGCAATCTGAGGACGGTGACCAGAATATTAATAATGGTCTCCTAACCTAATTCGGTCACAGAAACTAGCCAAATACGCCGCAAGGACTATTATAGTACCTACTCAAGTGCAATTCCTTCGCTCGATCGCAGAGAAATTCGCTACAACAGTAGAGAGGTTAGGCTCATGACCGATGGCTCAACATGCTCTTCGAGACATGGAAGTTGTGACAATATTCAAAAAGAGTCGCACCTAGTCACGGACCCCTCTAAGTTAAATACATATAGCCTCAGCACTACGGAACGTTTTGCTGTACTGATCACGCTTCACATGTAGATTACATCAACGGTTTATACATTCCCTAATTATTAAGTCAAAAACACTTAGAGAATATAAAAGATCCCAACTACTTGGTGTCTTTTTATCCTTTCATACTTCCCTATCAGGCCTCATAATATTTCTGCTTGCTTCTTACATCGCACTCGTCGTTGGGGATGTGACAACCCTATAGCATTTGCCACTGGAACCGAATGCTGCCCGCGCGTCACCTGCAGGGTACGCTATCTGATTAGGATCAGATCCTTATAAAACATAATGAAGGATATATGTTACATGCTAATACATTTTCACGACGCCTACGCAAAAGTTAACTAAGCTCACACAGTTTCAAGAACGTCTTACACAGGTATTTTAAAGTTATATATTTTTTAAGAACTTATTGATTCCCAAAATGTTAAAACAAGTAAGTAATATACCTAGACAGTGAATTTACACCGTTTTATCAGCAAGATTATAAAGATATCATTAAGGTACTTCGACTAATACTTGGGGGCTATTATTTGACGGATACGGATAATAAATTTAACACACGGATATGTAGGAGATTATAGACGTAATGGACTTTCAACTGAATTATCATAGAATTACTTTATCTGACCTACTAAATACTAACTGCTGTAGGTACTCACAGTCGTTTAATGCTTACTTATATCATTCCCTTTTCAATTTTTGTCATACAAAATCGTTACTAATGTATGATTTAATAAGCTTTAATATGAGTGCGGCAGTTAAATAGTATTTTATACCTGACTAGCGGACGCCACGCGGTTTCACCCGCGTAGTTCCCGTTCCCGTGGTAATACAGTGATAAAAAGTAGCCTATGTCACCCGGGGTTAGTGTAGCTTCACAACGATGAAATAATTTTTCAAATGCATCCAGTAGTTTCGGAGCCTATTCAATACAAACAAACAATCAAATCTTTTCATTTTTATAATATTATTAGTACCTATTAGTATTAGTATTAGCATAGAAGTATAGAAGTATAGATATACTTAGATGAATACTTAAACAAGGTTCTCTATTCACCACGAATAGTAGAATTTTGAATAACTAAACTAAACTACCAAAAATGGATAGTTGATTACAAATAAAATAAATTATCTTATCAGGCAACAACATGTCTAAAAATACTTTGGAATAATATTTTCGACGATAATTTAAATTGTTTAAAATGTATTATCATCAAAACAAATATTAACAGTAAATTGATTGACGACAGTAGGTAGGTAAATTATGATATTATAATGTTGTTTTTTCATACAAGTTATGGAGAGTATTGTTTTGATTAAAATAACTAGTTTTATAAAATAAAGCAAGTTAATTCAATAACGTTTACGAGTCTATAAAGTTCTACAGTCACATGGGCCTAACATAAAAAATGATTCAATGAATTGTCTAAAAAAACCATCACTTTCATCGATTCATAACTAAATGCAAAAGTGATCGGACACCATTCAACAAATTTTACTTACTCAATAGTTCAATGCTCTACAATTGCGGCCTACGTCATTTTCTGATATCCCGTCTGCCGATAATGTTACACACTCGGTACCTATGGGCCCTCAGCACATTGACTGATAAAGAGCAGACTAATTTCAAAACCTTTCCGTTACCCAAATTGAGTTTTACGTCACTGATTTCGAGATAACAGTCCAGCTGTAGTACTACAAATACATTTTATAAATGGAAAGTTTTAATTTCTAATCTTTTTAGTGTGATTTATTTCGGTGCGATGCATTGCGTGAGTTGATTTGCTAATCAGATTCTTCTGTAATCACATCTTTCATCATCATTAAATTACATCTTTGTAAACACTTATACCACACTATTGCCTGTCCTTCTGTCCTGTATCATTGAAGAAGTCCACGATCAAGGGAATGGGAATCCCCAATGATTTAGGACAGAAAAACAGGCTACAAACATACTTTCAAATAACGGACACACAGTACAACAAGACTCGAAAACCAACCTTTCTCACAATGCTCTTTCCGTATGAGAATCGAACTCTCTTGCACTTTAAAGATGGTCTAAAATTGAGATCATCACGCTCTCATTTACCTCCCAATAACAACCTAACCGTAAACATGGTCGCTCTTCGATAAGAAACGCGGGCGTCCTTAACATGCACCTCGACATGTAGGCTCTGTTAGATAATATTTATTAAATAATAAATTGCCTTGACTGCCCGCCTACATAACCCACGAACAAGTAAATTGATTGCATACTGCATAACTGTTAAAATATTATAAATGGGAAAAATTAATCAGATGTATGTTTGTGTATTTAACCTTACACTTACGATGAATAATAAATTCTACCTAATGCAGACATCTCAATGTAATTTTAAACTTACGTACAATACATTGACATTCATCGGTACGATTCGTAACTTAAGTTTTATTATTGTGCATCTACAGATGACAATAGGACAGGGTCGCCTGAAGTCCTAAAGGTTAAGGTGTTTATCAAACCCGAAAAAGGCCTAAAACTAAAAAAAATAAAAACCAGTTTATTTGTTCTAAATATTTTCCATTTACAAATTCATACGAGGTGTTCTATATTTCTTTATAATTCTAAAGACTCCTGAGAAACACGGTGTGGTAATGGTAAAAAATGGTTAGTTGGCCGAATAGGTTTTCTCTCTGTTCCCAAAAGGAAGCTAACTCTCATAACTTTTTCTTAGTTATTTTACGGAATGACTTTTACTAAATTTTACGGACTAATAAGAATGATTCTTAAACTAGCTCTTGAACGATAATTCTGGTATTGGGGTGGGGCACAAGGGTACGTGCACCCCTCCAGACGATTGTTTTGTGTCGTCGTGCGTTTTTACTCACACTTGACTAGACAAATGAAATGCAGTTACATCTCTCGTGCCCATAGACTCTTGGACAATTTATAGTAAACGAATGTTAGGTGTGTTAGTTAATATAGCTAGACCTATGTTTGAATTTCGTTTTTCGTTGAACTAGAGTACCGGCCCTGGTTCTAGCAACCTCTTCCTTATGACATCGAAATTATTCAAGATTGTACCAGACAAGGTTATGCCACTAACTTCATTCGATTCGCACAAACTGCGCAATTTAGATCGTTAGCTTACACTTAAATTTTATTACTTAACTTAAATATTACTATTATTAACTAGGTATAGTTTGTTAATATTCATCTGGTTGACTTTTCGAGGTGATTCTGTCGTGATGTTTTAAAGTGAGACTGCTAATGAGTTCGAAACTAATGAATCATTTATCACTTCAAGCAAGCGTCAAAGATATTCAATCATCTCATTGCATTGGTATTTAAAAAAACTGAACTATACGCCTTTTTATTTATTTAATATTAAATATGAAGCAATAGCTATTATTGCAACATTTAAAAGTAAGAGATTAAAAACCGTGTCGAAAAAATATCAAATTCTTTTCATTAACTTTATTCAAGAATTTCATTTAAAACTATCAGGAATAAGTATGACCTTATACTAAAGTCGAAAGACTTTTTGCATTAGCAGCTTTCGGGTGTCAGCCCATTTACTAAATAGAGCATGCACAAGATTTGTTACTGAGATAAGCATTTGGCAACTAAACAATGTTGCGAACTAAGTACGGATCCATCGTGGGAACTAATGAACCTTTACTTACCAACAGCCGAAATAATCGACCATCTTGCGGTCACGGGCGACCACTGTCTATTTCTGTTTGTTTTAGGAGTTACAACGAGTAATGACAATAATGATAATAATCAGTAAGATCATCAGACTTATTTACAAAAGACTTGTGGTTTTCTATGAAGTTTTTTAAACAAATTAGGTACTTACGGTTTAAAAATAGACTTGCGGTTGTCTATGACATTTTTAAACAAATAACGGTTTTTGACTAATGACCTGAATACTTCGGAAATTGGAAGTCATTTCAAGTAGGTACTTACTCTGGGTACCTTATGGTAGAGTTAGTACCTACTCGATATGAAAATGATAGTGGATAAAGTAAACGCACAAGTAGGTACTGATATTTACAAGGCAGAAGACACAATGACTTAAGATACAACTTGTACCTAAGGGACCGTTTGACGTTTCAACCGTGATCATAAGCAGACGCCATACGAATACGTCTCGAGACCAAGCTAAATATTTTTTAACAAATCAAATTGCATGGTGTTGCACAACACTACACACGATCTCCCCATGAATCTTATAACCCATCGCCTAATATTTCATTAATGCATGCATTAGCGTCATAAACATTGTTTATCACCACCATAATAACATGTAACAATAACTTAAACTGCTCTACGGCAAATAAAACAAAATAGCGTCTGCTAACGACTCACGTACGATGGTTAGAGCAGCAATAAGTTACATAACAAACAATTTAAGCGATCTCCTATCTCCGTAATACATGTCACAGTATCTTCTTGTATTGCAACAAAGTTGCATATAAGGAAAGTTTAAATCAAGGCATCTCTAGCCCATATAGATTGGTGCACAGTTCTCTATCGAAATAAATGTCTTCTTTCTTTGATTGTTTTGTTTATTTGTTTAAAAATACCTTATAATATGAATACCTACCTATATACTGCATTTACAATGTCTTTTTGTTTTTTTTTAATCTTTTATTTAATTGGAGTTTTTATTCTTAAGAAAACGTCAACCCCATCGTACCTTATACATGTACAGTAAACTTATTCTAAATACACAAAATTCTTAG
Source organism: Herminia tarsipennalis (assembly GCA_945859575.2). Lineage (NCBI taxonomy): Eukaryota > Metazoa > Arthropoda > Insecta > Lepidoptera > Erebidae > Herminia > Herminia tarsipennalis. The sequence continues at coordinate 10,133,755 of OX243836.2, read as the reverse complement.
TAAATAATACAATGTCATTTATTGAGGTCGTAATTTACCTGCCGGTGGAACGACAATTTGGTTGTGTCCCTACTAGTTAGATAGACCCATCCAGAACAATTGTTCTGAAACCACACTTATATTAATGAAAATTCAAAACAAATTTTAAAGTTCACTTTTGAGCTTTGATGACACACTGAAAATCAGCGTTATGATGTGGGTCTCCGCAACATAGCAATATGCTGAGTGTGGATCTATCTCAATCAATTATGTATAATTATATACTATGTATCTATTGTTGAATCTGTCACAAATTCTTCCTTAGCAAATACTTATTACCGCAGTTTTTTAAAGTAAATTTTATTCGTTTCGTAAACGAAACTTCTTTGTTCGTTGAATTAGAGTAGGTTTCCTGGAGGCCTATTCAAATTCAATGAAAACGAAGTTTCGATCAAAAATAAGTCAGTGATCAAACATCAAGCATGAATCAAGCAACATCAATTCAATCTATTCGTGTCTGAAAATCGTCTGTGGGTTCGAACTTCTTGTGCTTAAACAAAAATTAATTAGAATTGTCCCTGTAAACTTAAGAAATTTAACAAAACGAAAATTCATGAATTTCGTTTTAGAGAAAGAGAGTAGGCCTACTGTTGAATGGAACATGATCACGCACACAACAAAAGAGAAGTCGGTTACAACGAGACATAAGTTACTTTTACGTTTTGTATTGTTAAGTAATACCCACATAAATCAATAGGTAAGCTACCAGAACTGACACAATAAGAACTTTTTCTTATATCTAACACCATGTCAACAGATCAAATAAATATCTTTTTAATTGAACAATTGACGTGAATAGAGCTTTGTGTATCAGCGAATTGAGTGCATTATTCGTTGCAACTTTTTACAAAGTAAAAGTTAAAGTAATAACAAGTTGCAATATAGTTGCAACACAACCACAATGCTCAGTTCGTTTGAATTTTGATCCAATCGTTTTGTGTGAAGAAACGTTCGCGCAAATTAACGAGTCAGTCATCAGAATTTGTTACATACAATTTCTTTAGTTCAAAAATAAATACTTTTTGGTTAATATTTATATCATTAGGTACTTAATGTTGCAAAACCTACGACGCGTACGTACCTACATAGATACCCAATACCCTAGTTACATAGACACCAAGGATGTTACAGAGCTTCGACTCCGACTCCGAAAGGTCGGAACTTCTGATTGATTTTCACCTCCGACACCGACACTTTTATATCGAACGTTTTAATCGGAGGTCCTACCATGCGGCGGCCGCTCCTTCAAGCTAATTTAAACCTACATATTACTGGTATAAAGGAAAAAGTCTCACGGATTCCCTATGATAGCAGGTAAAATCTCGCCCGAGCGAATTTTCCCTTCACACATGTAGTATGACTGAATAATGTTTCTTTTTACTATTTTATCTTATTTTCTTAAGCTTTATTTCAACATGTGTTTCTTCTCCCACCACCACCGACTAAAATTCCGACTACGACTAACCAAATTTTAAAACTCCGACTCCGACTTCTGTTTCCATAAAACCACCTCCATAACATCCGTGATAGACCACCCCAAATCGTGTACGTATTTACAGAAGTACTTTTGGACTCTATGCTCTTACTTGTATGTACTTAATTATTAAGCTTAGTCGAATAAAGCCTAAATTGTATTTAGAATGACTTTGAAATCAGTCGACAAATTGATTGGAGAGATTCCGTTCCTGTCAAACATACTTACATTCGTCTTACATTGAGATGTTGCCAACTAAAATTGTAAAAATATTAAACAGGTTTTAAGATCTATCGATAATAACGTAAAAAAAGTCATTAAAGAGGTTAAATTTAACAAATAAACTAAAAATATCAACGTGTTATTATTTTTGTCTAGTGTATAATACATAAACAAACCAATATGCAGCAAAAGCGGCGGTAGCCTTAGCCTAATGGCTAAAGAAACAGACTCGCTATTGCGAGGTCGCAGGTTTGAATCCTACCCATTATACTACCGAACCCACTCGTAACACAAGCCTTTGAGCTTAGCTGGAGGGGTTAACAAGATTGCTAGTAATATGGGTCTAATGAAATTACTAGTTATCATCTATCAATTTCAAATGGTGCTCACGCGACATGAAAATCGAAAAAAAAGTTTTTTTTATTCTCTTGACTACACGCTGGTGTATCCTTTGAAGTTTGTCGACTAAATAAAAAGTCACCTGCACAATACAGTTTTTTAAATTCATATAAGTAAATATTTCAACATATTAATTTAAGGGCAGTCATTGAAGGATCCTTCATCACAATGAACCCATTCTGATTTAGACCCAGTATCATGACTATGCCTTTAAACAGCTACATATATAGTCCACGCTTCAAACGTTAACGATAGATATAGTTATATACTACTATAGTATAAGTATGTCGAAGTCATGCCCCATGAGTCTACGTCCACGCAAGACATGACGTGATTTGATTTCTAGCTGCATCTATCTTAATGTAAACAACGATGATTCTATGATACGAGGATTAGCCTACATATTAACGTATATGTATGTAAATTGATATACCTAACCTAACTAGACTTCTATGTGTTAAGAGAATTTAAAGTTAATACCAAGTTGTAGTACCTAGTCTAAACCAACATACCTATTATATATTACAATAAATTTGTACTTATTTATATGAAATGTTACAAAGATACTTTTAGATTTTTTTTATTTTAAGACAATGCCGGGGTCAGAGATATGTGCACTTAAGGGCACAAAGCATACCCAGACCAGGAACAACAATTTGCGTGTAAATCCACAAACTCTTGCAAAGAAATCGTGTACTCTCTCTCTCTGCGCCGTTGAGACAGTCAACTTCTGAAGTACTTACCATGAAGAATACCAAGCACATAAGCCGATAAATTATGTCGACAGTTTGTAAACTGCACTTACCTGAAAAAAAGAAAAAGAAAATTAAATATGTAGGCAAATTACGAAGGACACAAATAATGTTTAAAAAACAATAAAAAACTTCCAACAGCTTACCTACATCCTATGTAGAAATTATCAACACGCAACAGACGCGTGCAATGATTAGGTTATAATAAGCAAATTATAGATAATATTGAACAATCGCTATCAATATCTCTGTACATTTCCGTTGTTAACCCCAATTGGAAAAACTTTGTCAACATTCCGCGATAGATTACGCAATTGTTTTGTTTCAGAAATGTTCGCGAAGATTGCCGTGACGACTGATTATACGTTTTTAATCACGAAATGCTGTCATTGTTCCACTCAGTAGACATGCGATGTCTGAACAAACATGAATGATATAATTGAAAGCAGAACTCTATCTGATAATTAATAAGCGGTTACCGAAGCTTATGCTGGCTAGTAACATCGGAGGTATCATAATAATACTTACAAAGGGAGTACAGAAGGACATGCTACGCAATTTCTATACTCTAGTGTATAGAAATTATACTCCAAGTGGAATGCTCAATTAAAACCAAATAACTATAGGTGAACCGGCGGTAGCCTAATGGCGTTGGTCTCGCAATCGTGAGGTCGTGGTTTCGAATCCTACCCGTTATATTAATGACGTGAACCCACTTCTAACACAAGCCTTTGAGCTTAGCTAGAGGGTTTAACAAGATTGCTAGTAATGAGGGACTCAATCCCACATTTGCTTGCATTATTAAAAAACAAATATTATAAATATTTTATATAATACTTTTAAAAACCGGGCAAGTGTATGTAGGGCGGTCTGTTGTTTTTGCTTCATACTTACGACGCGACGTCATATTTACATAATAATAATTTTCAATGGATTTTGTATGAAAATGTTGTTACTTCTTATTTGATCAGTTGATCAGCTGTTATTCGTTAACTTGTAAAGCCTACTTGACTATAATAATAATAATATCTTGGGACAACTCACACAACGCTATCTGATCCCAAATTAAGCTGATAATTACTATGATAGTTTTCTTTTTAAATTCACGATATATACTACTACCGTCATTTTTTTTTACATACCCAACATCAACCATTTACTTGGCAGGGGACTTGGAATGGGGACATTGACTCCAAAGATAATTTGCACTTTAAAGCTTAATATTTCACAAATGAATCCTTAGGTTCTCTCAACCCATACGATGGGGTAGGTGAGGAAAAAAAATGTACCCTCAAAAAAAATATCTTTCTAGATTTTATTCTTTCACTTTGTCATAGTATATCAATGAAAAATTACAGTCTTCTAGCACTAACAGTCTTTGAGCTAAGCTGCGGACGAACGAACGGACGGACATGGAGAAACTATAAGGTCTCCGTTTTGCCATTTTGTCTATGGAACCCTAAAAATTAAGAAGAAGAATATCTATCTACCTTATATCGAAACGTGAACTCGTTCAACACAGGCATTTAGCTTAGCTGAGAGGTCAACAATATTACTAGCAACATACGACCCCACAATGCTTGTAATCTTTAAAAAACCTAGTCACTTCCACATGTCGGTAAATAGCCAAGGCTTTCAAACCTTAAACCACACATCAAAGAAAAGTTAGCGCCTCATTTAATCATTAGCTGCTATAAAATTTTTCGTACATTTGAACGAAACGAGGTTAGAAGGCGTTAAAGCGCGCAATACAGGTGGGGCTTCGTGCTGGAATCTGCACAAATGTCATGGCATTCTTACACACAAGGGCGACTCCATAGATTTATCGATAACTGCACTTGCTAACCAAGTAATTGTTGCAAAACAAACGAAATATCAGGTTTTTTGTTTTTGTGTGTAATTTGTTCATCAGTATATTAACATAACCTACTTATACGTATAAACAAAATAACAAATAGAAGCATTTCTAGCTAGCCCAATGATTTATTTGTTCGACGACGAAGCCAGTTCATAGTTTTCCAATCATTGTTTAAAAAATATTGACTGTAGTTTTAATAACAATTTACACCTTGGTTTGAGAAAGCCTAGTTGTATTTACAAATTCCTATGAAATTGACATTCAGTAGTACCTAGGATACCAAATGATGTAATGCAAATGCAAATACCTCGGCAACAAATCATGGCTCTGGATTTTATAGTGTAATATACATATATCCACTGCCTACTAACCTAGGTCAGATTTCAAATAAAGGCATCGAGTTAGGAACAGTGTCCCGTTATGAATGCCACAAGGATGACGAAACACCTATAGACATCCTCTGTGGCTGCGAGGCAATTCACCACACCAGGAGGCCTACTCTAATTCAATGAAAACGAAGTTTCGATCAAAAATGAGGTCGTAATATACAGAGCCAGGAACATGTATTTAATCCACTCGATCCAGAAAATTGTCCATGGGTTCGAACTTCTTCTGCTTATCAAAAAAATAATTAGAATAATCCCCGTAAACTTAAGAAATTTAAGTAAACAAAAATTCATGAATTTCGTTTTAAAGAAAAAGAGTAGGCCTACAGAAGCCAGCACCTTAGAGGGTACTTAATCACACCTGATATCGTTAAGGCCACTCCACCAAGATGCATAGTTGACTTCATGGTCAGACTAAACCTTGGAGATATCCTTTAAGGAAGCAAGAGGCGTCACAATAGATCTTTAGGTCGCAGCGGCTTCTGGGCTACACATCCCGGCCTCTATCTAGATACAATACAATACAGGGACCTAGACATATGGCATTCTATTCGATTAGAGTTTACGCTAATCGAATAAATAGACGTTGTTATGCGTGCACAACTTCTAATCTCATATTAACAATTTTTGTATTTTCAAATATATTTTTTTAATTCTTTCATAACCTCACCCAGTGCTGGGTTAGAATTTCGGATCAAGTTAAAAAAAAATGAAAATATTCGATAACCAAACGATAACAAGCTTACTAATAACAAGTCGCTGTCAATCACCTTAAGTAAATCATGGTAACGTGCCATAGAACGGCATTAACGCGTAATTGCTGATCAGCGAACCAAGTAATGGATCTTAACAATCTAAGCACCTTGAACAAAACCAACCGAAGCCTATTGATTGGGGACGCTCCCACCGACGAAATGATTAATCGCATTACTTGTGTAACGTATCGTTCTGCTCTCTGATTATTGCACTTACTAAAAGTAGGTGCGCAATCAATTTCTCAGGTCTGAACATGGGTTATTCGTAATGGGTAATAAGGTCTATTATTTTCTTGTACGATTATTTGATCGAGTAATTTTAGTTGTGAAGTGTCAATAATCGTGCCGGGTTTGAGAAACTATTAACAAAGTGTGAAGACGTTCAAATGTGACTAAAAACTAGAAAGGCAAAGAATTAAAGAAGATAGAAATCTCCCGAGCCTTTTCTTCCTTTAAGTGTGCGTTAGCAAATATTCATAAAATGCCAATCAGACTTCTCCCAGAAGTGATGGAAAAGTATAAATTAAAAGATGCATACGTACGGTGTAATACACGCACCACAGAAGCCACTGCGGCATAGTATTCCCTTTTACCCAAAAATGAGTTTGCCAAAAAAGTGCTTAGGTAAGAATCGGCATAACATTAACAATAATCTGTGTATATAACTAACAATTTGAAAGCTCTACATTGCTGCGATAGAAAACATAAATCAATACTTGGCATAATACCTATCTTTTTAGACATTAAGTATAGGTAAGTATTGAATATTTAGGTAATCAGGAGACATTGCATTAGTTCGATATTAATTACAGCAGTAATTAGTCTTGAATAGAATGAGTTTGTGGATTGTAAATTATCAAGTTCCGTTTAACTTCGAGACAGCCGTGTTTGTATAAAAATAGAAAGCGTGATTCAATCATTAGGTCTGTTTAAAGATAATTTACCTTTCCTGAATTGGAAATACATTTCATAAATTGAGGAAACCAATTTTAATTTCGTAAAATTAACGAAAAGTAACTTTTCTACTAGGTACAAATATGAACTGCAAAAACATGTTTGTAGAAGATATTCAACCAACTAGGTACTAAAATACTTATAAATATTTTATGGATTTCAATCTAAGAAGCCTGTATGAAGTTACATAGATCAATTATCCATCTAGCCAATTCACGTAATTTTACCACCGACGTCAAACTATGCCTACCATTTATCAACGTGATCTATACCTTCCATATTCTATTTGACAGATGGAAGGCGGTTAATTTTACGACCTGTACTCATTCTATTGTTCTCTATTCACTTTCACGCATATAGATGTAGCAAAGATTGAAACAGTTGCCCGGAACTTTGGAGGACAATGACATTTCCAATAAGCTATACCTACCTACTTTAGTTATACATGCTTCAGGAGAAATAGGCTGGTATTTATGTAAACAAACTTCAGCTGACCTAGATGACTGGTTGCTTGCTGGTGAGCTTTTTTACAAAACAATCGAAACTTACGCCATTAAACTCGCCCAAGTATTATCATGGTGATGCTTTCCCCAAGAAAGTACTTCGAAATAGTTACAGACAAACTAATTCCGGGAGCGAGATCTATGTTATCCACAAAGAAATCCTGTTTGTTGCAGTGGAAGCAAGGTTAGAGATTTTTATAAGGAGGTTCAACTTTAGAGAAGCCTGGCACTTAAGGTTCTACTATAATTTTAAGTTACTGTGAACGAGAACAAGAGACAGTGTGCATTTTCATTGTACGTCATCCATTCCACTATCTGCCAGCATAGATAGATAGGTAACCACTATATTTTCATTCAATGAAATAGGTACATCCTCAATTATTTTTAAAATAGTCTTCAGAAAAGTGAAGGTTCTTCAAGGGTCTTCAGAATAGTTGTTAACTAGCTGTGCCTTACCACTCTCAGGACAATTATTTCTGTTGTCGAGTATTGATATCTATTACCTACATACATATACATACTTCTAGTGCAAGTTTATTGCATCACTATATAATATTGAGAATGCATTGACGTTAACATGTTTTGAACTTTATAACATCAATAATATTCAAATGAACAGCTGTTTCAGCAACGTGTCTTGTCTTCTTAATTGAATCTATCGATTGACGTAAATCCTGGTCTGGTGATAATAATGAATATTGCAACACATAGTAACGTCAGCATTGCGTCTTGCAACCCTTTCTCATAAAGTACAGTCGGTAATAAAAGTTATTTAACCATGGACATGACATGACACGACACAGTAGTCAGGATTAGGGGGTTGAAACACACTCAAGCACAAAAAATGTTATACAAATATTTAATTATAAGATGACAGAATATATATGTACTAACTTATGCCCGCGGCTTCGGCCATGCAAGATTTTTACCAAAATATTTTAACGGCAAAGTTTCTTACTAACTTTGGACCCCCGTTTTATCCCCTTATTAGAGGGTGAATTTTCAAAAATCGGTAAGAAAAGATTAATGATATTGTAATAAACCACCGTGCCTGTGACAGCTTTAGTGGACACAATACTTCAACCTATCAGCAGGCGGAACGTGACGGACCGTGATACTTTTTCGTGCATGCACCCCGTCATCGATTTACCTATAAGACATTATAACGTCTAAAAAAACTGTGAATGTAACAAGGGAGTTTTGTCGTTGACTGTACTAGCGCGCGGAAAATTCTACAGGTCAAAACAGTTTTCTAGATAGCCTAACATAACTAACAGATCATTGTGACATCTGTTCGTCGCGTGTCGGACGTCTACGCAATGATGTCACACCCTTATCAATATTATCACTACCGGGTCGAGAGCGAAATGTTCTATCGCAATGACAAACGGCAATTTTCTGGAAAACCGTCTGACCGCTCGCTAGGTGGCTGATTGTACTTACAACTAGAAAATATTAATTGTAAAATACTCGAGGGTTCATTTTAGATTACATATAATAATAAGCTAATCCCTGCAGCGTCATAAATTCATAATAGCCGAAGGGATTAACTAATGATTTCGTAAAATTAAACATAATTTATGACAATTAGACAAAACTTTGAAATCACTCATCAACTCGTTATTCGTACGATTCCTACAAACCAAAGAAAATATACCTTCTCATTTAAAATGAACGAAAAATGTGTTACTTAAGTAACTACATATATTTTTCTTTATTTCCTATATCCTTCCCCGGGACTTAAACTGTCTCTACACCAAATTTCATGTAAATCAGTTCAGTGGTTAAAGCGTGAAAACGTAGCTGACAAACAGATAGAGTTACTTTTACATATAGTTTGGATATAAAACACACACCTATAGTTTGGATTATAAAACAATTGGATGTTGCCTGCGACTTCGTTTGTGTTAAAATTTTGAAAATCAAATTATCCCACGGGAACGTTTTTTCAAAGTAAAAAGGTAGTCTATGTGCTATTCGAGACCTATCTACCTTTCTGACAATTTTCATCCGGATCCGTTTACCAGTTGTGGCATTTGATTCAAGAACACATATTTATCCATATATTCAATCTTTCGCATTTATAATACAACTAAGTAGCTGACCCGCGCAATTTCGTATGCGTAAATTTTCCCCGTTTTTGCAACTTTTTCATTGGTTCTCTGCTCTTATTAGTCGTAGCGTCATGTTATATAGCCCATAACCTTCCTCGATAAATGGGCTATCCAACAGTAAAAGAATAATTCAATTCGAACCAATAATTCCTGAGATTATCATATTTCATACTTATGTATACATAAGTACGAATCTTTTAACAAATTCAACTTAACGAAGGCGTTCCTGAGAAGAAATAGCCAATGTAATCCATTAACTAAATATTTACCTATTTACTAATCAATTGACATGAACAAATTAAACCACTATTGCGATTTTGACATAGGCTTTCAACAAGTAAAGTTGTAGGTAATGTAAAAAAAGCTTGTACGTACATATGCATTACCACAATTTCAATACAGGTTTTCACCGATCGCTTATCATTTATCATCCGACGTTAAGATTATTTAAGATGCTATCTACAAGGATCCATTTCGTACGATTATCTTAAGATATGGTTATACGTTCAACGAGTGCCTCTTTGTGATTTATGTGAGCCTCGGATTATAGCCCCGTAAGTTGTCCAACAGCTTTCAACTATTGAATAATCGCAATTACTACTTTAGACGATATTGGTGTGAACCAGTGAATGTCGATGGTCTGTAATTACTTCCTAATACATGGGGAATTCATGCTCAAATGGGCACTGGGGGATCTACTGGCTCCTTATGGGCTCTAGCCGCCCTCAAAAGCAGGCGCGGACCCAGAAGTTTGTTCAGGAAGGGGCAACATATGACCCAACCAGACAAGTGTGAGTATTTGATTCACCGATACACCAGTCGCCACGTTGGGGGGCAATTGCCTCTCAAAACACACCGGTACAGTGTCAAAACTCCCTAAAAATAAGGTCTTTCAGTCGATTCTGGGGAGGGCAGTTGCCCCTGTTGCCCCCCCCCCTCCAAAGATCCGCCCCTGCTCCAAATATATTTACTTATAGCTACCGCCGTAACAGCCATATCAATGTACCCAGGCTACAGGGGTTCGTTAGCGATTGCGCCCTCAGTGCCAGCGATAAATTCGTGCGAGCGAGTCACTTGGCCTTGAGATTGGATTTTGGCATTTGGGCATTAGCGCCCCCCAAACACATTTTAATACCGGGCCCGTCTTGGGTACGCTACACCTCTGCTTTACCAAAATCTTGGATTCCTCATCGGTTTCAGGCCTCCCCTTCCCCCAAAACAAAATGTCGGATGTGCCACTGCAAATGGGTATCAATAACAGTATAGTAACGTTACATAGGTACAAACGTAACTATAACACCTAATTAAACTTATACACAATAACTTTTTATAGCTGTTCCGTTATTGCAACATGATGTAATTAAATGTAGAGCTGCTAAACAGGCGATTCATTTTGATGTTTTTTCTACCGATGAAATCAACAATAATTTCGATTCATTCTTAGTCTTACATTGCTCTATTACCTGCATATAACTATAACCAAATTTGCGTTATGAATGCGGAAAATGTTTCATGTATAATAAAATGAATTTCAGGAAACGTTTGCTTATATGTTTTTTAATATTAAGTATACTATCATGAAATTAAACCAAGATGTGAAGTACCTACCTACCTATAATCTTATACCTTTAAACGAGCAATTTTATGAAATTTAGTATGCTAGGGGTTTCGGTTCCGATAAATCGATCTAGCTAGGTTTCATTTTTAGAAAACGTCGTTAACAAAGGTCGGTCATCCGAACTAAAAATACAAAAGATAACTAGAAATACTAAAACAATAAAAGATAAAATACCAGTATCATGAAATTGATGCACGCTTTTTAAAATTTGACACTTACACGTGAAAACTTGATAAGTGCCGTAAATAATAATTGTATTCGACTATTTTCTGCTTAACTTTAAATTCAGCTAAACACATTACAATACATGCAAGCAGTTGATTAATTTCATGAGTAAGACAATACGAAGTTCGCTGGATCGTCAGCAATTTGAATATGATACTAGTATCATAAACAATTTCTTCTTGCAACTTCTTTTTGCAACTTTACTGGTATACAAATCATACATAAGTCAAAAATATTAATCAGCTACCAGTCATCAGATAGTATGATAGATAGGTACTTCGAGTATAGATTGTGGCATACCAACCGCTCTTGAGACAGTTACATCATACAAGACAATTAATAATTTCACGGCAATACCTACTAGATACAGAAGTTAAAGCAATTAAAACGATTTGACTACCTAACAGAGTGTTTCGCAAACAGTGGCACACCACACTCATGACATATGACACCGCAGTTTAATCCCCGTAACGAATCGCGGCAGTCACAAAGGGTGTGCTTGGACCAGACGGGTCACGAGTAATGGCGCAACTCGTCCTCATTAATACCTATAAAATATACTTACGACATTATGTATGTACGTTGTCGTAAAACTCAGTAATATGTAAATCAAAATCGTATCAAATGAAGATACATTTTGAAGGTTGGCTGGCGCTGATGCGCTTCATGTCAAGGTTCTGAGATCTTGTCACCTAACTGACATGCATAATTAATTTTATAACCGCTATGCATTTAAAGAAAAATGTCAAAGATGCATATGTACAATCCGATTAAAGGTATCTAAGTTACCCCAGAACAGGCGCGGATATAGAAATTTGTTCAGGGGGAGTCAATATTTGACTCAACTGGTCAAGTGTGAGTCACTCGCATGACAGAGGGGTGGATTTGATTCTACACTAAGCACCACCGCCGAATGAGGGGCGGAAGGCAATTACCTGTCAAAACTCGCCTACCCAGCGTAAAAATTTTCAAATCCCCCAAAATAAAAGGTCATTTAGTTGAGTCTGGGGGGGGGGGGGCAATTGCTCATTAGACCCGCGCCTGCCCCAGAATATGCAAATACTTAGACGTACATAAAACCATTTTTTTCGTAATTATTCACTTGAAAGTGATAGGAAGATAACATGAGACTTGACGATGTTTTAGTAGCATAATATACGCTAGGTATATTAGGGATAACACTCGCATACTGCCAATTTATTTAAAGAAAAGTTATCGCTGAAACAGAGCGCCACAAACAAATTGTACCTACTGTCAATCAGAATCCCCAAATAGTACCTAGGTATCTACCCCTGGCGACCTTACTTATTCCCAGCAAAACAACTTCGAGATTTTTAAATCGAGACTTAGATAAATACTTTAAGGCACAAGCAATAATTAGGCTAGATGCCTAATTATTGCTTGTGCCTTTAATCGAATTCATAAAACAAAATAGATAAATTTATTTACAGAAACAGATTTATATCCCACAGGAACATTTTTCCGGGATATAAGTACATAGTCTATATGCTATTCCATACCGTAATGTACATTTGTGCCAATACTGCCAATCAGTTTACATCAGATCAGTTTACCCGTTGTCGCGTGATTGAATAATAATAATAAATTGCAAAAAGATTTTTGCAAAATTAGATACTGCCTGCAGTAAACGATCCAATTGAATGGTTGAAGGACCTAAACGAAGAGCAAGCTCGTAAGAGGTCACTCAAAGTTCAGTGAGACTACACTGCACTCAAAACGCGGCCCCAGGCTGAATGCGCGCCTTCATCTTACAACACAACACAGGAATGTTGCAAATACAACAATGTATTGTACCAAGTTAAAAAAAAAAATTATTAATTTTCATTTCTTTCTTCTATTCAACAAGTCCTGTGTCCCAGGGGACATTATAAACACCACTAACAAAAAAGTACGCTCCGACTCTGAAAAAAACATTTATGAATCACGCAAAGCACTGTCTCGAGTGGGGATCGAACTCATAGTGTCTATAGCACAGCAGTCCAGCTAATACCAAGGACCTAAGGAAGACATTTCTGCTAAACAACTAAACTTCTCTAAAAAGTTTCTTAGTAAGAAGAAACGCCTCTGAAGCATAGGTATACAAATATTTGGCATATCAAAGCATCAGTAACCATGCGGACACAACCGGCGGCGATCAGAATTATAGATAACCAATGTGACACATTAAGATACTTACGTAGGTATTTAAATAAGAGTATTTATACCACGCATCGCGATATGAAGTTTTTGCGAATCGCCGGCCGTGATATTGAAGATAATAGCTATACTAATAGTAAATCTTGATGGCGGGCTAATCAAGAATTAGATATAGATATCAGTAGTCTGAAGGTTTTTTCCGTTATGATGTCTGTAATTGCAAAAAATACCTAAAGAAAACGGTATGGCCGGTTATATGCAATTTGTTTGACCGACCGAATGCCTATTGAAACGCAAGTCAAGTATTTTGTAACACGTAGTTAAAGCTTGATCTCAATGTTGTCTTCCGTTCAGACGCGGATACAAGGGGGTGACAACAGTGGCAATTGCCCCCCACCAGACTCCACTAAATGACCTTTTTTTGAGGAATTTGAGAATTTTGACACTGGATCGGAGTGTTTAGGCAAGCAATTCCCCCCTCCCCCTCCCCTCGGTGATAATGGAAATGGTGTAGGTCACATTGTTGAATCAGATGTACGTTTGCAGTTGAGTCAAACGTTGCCCCCCCCCCAGAACAAAGTTCTAGATCCCCACCTGTGTCCTTTTCGGCTTTTCACTTTCAGGAGAATCGGCAATAGACACAAAAATACTTATGAGAGTATTTGAAAGTATCGTTTGAGTATTTGGAAATAAAAGTTTAAAACTTAGAGAAAAAACTCATGCGAGTAATTTGTATCATGGTCTTTCTATTTCTTCTTTCTTTAATCTAGTTCCGATTATAAATGACATAGGACAAAATTCTATAGTACTACAGTGCAAGGCTTTGGTAATGGGATGGGACGGGTTGCTAAAATAAAATAAAAGTTGATAAAATTTGTATGCAAGCTAGCTAAAAATAAATGTAAAAGTCATCTGGAAATAAAGAAATAATATCTACGTATTCAAACATTCCAACATAATAAACATGTGTAGGTATTGTGTTTGGTCTGAACCAAAACAACGGATGGTTGATCCATGCAAACAGATAGACTTTTCGAGACTAAACGATTAACTACTACAACAACATACTCGTACTACCTTATTTCATATCTTTCACTATCGCATCGCGTGAACATATGTATTTTCATACCACACAAACAATACTTTTGTCCAGTCCTTATCTTCAGACAGTCTGCAATAAATTAGCAACTATTACTAATTATTGACAGATAACAAGTTCGACGGCGTCCGTGTTCTATTATTTCATTGAGTGCAGTCAGTTCATTGTAGCCCTTTTGTTGATAAAATGTACTTAAACAATCTATATAAAAAATGAAAGTCGTTATTTAGGTACTCATTCATTCATTTATTTTTACTAATTCACATATCAACGCCCAAGCCATTGACGTATAGACCTGGACTGCGTCATAACTTCACAAAATTGACCATTCTTTAGAAAGAGACAACGCTACTTTGTGGACAATACCTGTCCAAGAGACATGGCCGCACGAGTTTTTTCTCTGTTTCAGGCTTTATCGTCAATATTTTCTTTTTATATAAAAGAATGGCGCGATCCATGTCTATACGTCAATGGCCGAACCAAAGCCTTGCACCAAATTTTTTTTTTTTTAAATGGGTTTGCTCTGGCTTTGATCATGCCTGATGAGGCCTACGATGGAACGAGCGGACCGAGAAGATACCTATGCACTCTAGTCTTAAAAGTGTCCGAGTTATAATTAACTGAAAACATTGACGCCGCCAAGGAGTTCCACACTTTAGCTGTTCGTGTAACAAATGTAGAAGGGTATTTACCGCTTTATGCGACAGATGGGTGGATGGGTAAATAGTTTACCTAAATTTTACAGAGGTTTTTATCGTGTTTTCAATCTTCTGAATGTAATACCAACTAAAAGATCTAAATAGAGTTCACACTGCGAATACTACCACTTATTTGACAACTCGGAGGTCTCTCTCTCGCCTGGACGGATGTCCAGGCGCTATACAAATACTTAGATAGACCTTGAAAATAAGTCAAGGGAAAATATCCTTAATACCTATCGCAAATAAAAGGATTATTTAGGTGTATTGTTAAGCTCAACAATTATTCACCGAGCGACTCACTGGTCAATAACATGTTATCTCGCTTCAGTATTATTGTGTAATGACGTCGTTTGCGTTACGTGATCCAAACCATGTGTTCATCAATTACACTTTTTTGATTCTCAATTGTATTTTTAGCAATATAGAATTATGACGATGGACAAAGAAGCCGTTGACAAGTTATGTTTAGAAATCAATATTATAAAGCGGATGAGTGATGTTTGTGAATCACTCTCACTCACTCAAAGTTAAATTTAGAATAAATAAATATTCGTTGAGCAATTTAGATCATTCATCTAACGATTTTTATCGTAAACTTAACTGTTTTCATTTGTTATGCATTGATTGAGCACCAACGCCATGAAAGAATCTTCCAAAAAATTCAGAGATTTTACAACATGAATAAGACGAATCAAATCCGTTTTGATTTTATTACATTAACAACCTGCCTTATAGTCTATTGAATTATTTATCAAATGGCTTGACCTAAGTACAACCTTTTGACGTGATAACGTCTTATAAATCGATGACCGGCTGCACTCACGAAAAATTGTGACGTCACTTGGCATTACATGTACATAAATCCCGACGTATCACAAGAGTTGTTTTGCATCCTAAGTGAATAAATAATTTTGATTTTGATTTTTTTTGATCACGTAAAATTATCGTCCGCAAACCGACTTTACAGGCAACCATTTTTTTATGGCAATTGTAGAGTTTATTTTCAGTACACGAATGCATGCAAAATTGTAAGCTAGTTTAAATGTAGGTAATAAATGCTTCTGACGGGAACTTGCAGTCCAGCGTACTAGACGTCAATGCTCTAACCTCATACCTCCTTTGACCTCTCGCAAACTTTTTTCCTTTTTTCTTTCTTTTTAAAAAGATAACTAGCAACGTTGGATTGGTCCCAAATTACCAGCAATTTGTTAACTCTTCTAACTAAGCTCAAAGATTTGTGTTAGGAGTGGGTTCACGTCGATAGTTTAATGGGTAGGATTCCCTCACATTTGCGATACCGATACCTTAGCCATTAGGCTACCGCCGTATAACTAAACATGATTTGACAGCCTCTGTGGCGCGGTGGGAGTGTATCCGACTGCTACGCAAGAGGTCGTGGGTTCGATTCCTACCCAGTGTCTGAGTGTTATTTATCTATAATATGTATGTATTTTGAAATATATAAGTATGTTATCAGGTATCTGGTTTTCATAGTACAAGCTCTGCTCAGTTTGGGATCAAATAGCGTTGTGTGAGTTGTCCCAAAATATTATTATTATTAATTTAAACTAAACATAATTCTCATTTTAATTTGTATATGCGTATTTTTTAAATCCTAACGCATCACAGAAACAACGTGTAAAGTAAACAGTACCGCATTTCGTCAGTCTATGGTTACTGCTTAGAAACAGTAAAGATACAACACATAAACCGTTTTATTAACTAACGCATTCTTATATATCACGATACTATCACATGCATCGATAATGATAAAATCGCCCCACATTACGCGTGGGCCTCCTCGGATACTGTTATCTTACGAACCAATTATTATTGTAAATAACTCTTTAACGTAGTAAAACATATGGTTTCATGTCCGACTAGTTATTACTGGGTAAGCAATAGAGCACGAGTCACGCGAATATATCGTATTTTTGCATGACTAAGGAATTCTAACGCAATCAAGTTTATACGGGTGATCATTTGCATCATTAGGGAACTTGAACGAAATGTAAAATAGCCGCTCTGGTATCGATAGTAGCAGACGCGGATCCAGAAGTTTGTTCTGGAGGGGGCAACATTTGTCTAAACTGGCCAAGTGTGAGTCGCTCGCATGACGGGGAGGGGTATATTTGAAACAATACCGGATTACCGGTACACCACCCAACAACGCCCAGGCAAAACACACCGGCCCAGTGTACAGTGTACACCGAGTGTACAGTACAGTGTACACTCGGTCTTCCAGTCGAGTCTGGGGGGGGGGGGCTGACAATTGCCCCTGTTGCCCAACAACCCCCAGACTTCCCCACCCCTCTCCCAGACTCCCTTGGATCCGCGCCTGGATAATAGAGACTAGCTGTGTATGAGTTATTAAAACTATGTCTTATAGTTAACTAGCGGCCCGCTCCGGCTTCGCACGGGTCTAAAATATATGGATGTTATCCATTCTATATACTTACTTTACTTACTAATATTATAAATGTGAAAGTAACTCTGTCTGTCTGTGACGCTTTCACGCTCAAACAGCTAAACCGATTTAGATGAAATTTGGTATGGAGATAGTTTGAGTCCCGGGGAAGGACATAGGATAGTTTTTATCGAGATAACCGACATCCACGCGGGCGGAGCCGCGGGCGAAAGCTAGTTATACATATAAACCTTCCTCTTCAATCAGTCTATCTATTAAAAAAAAACGCATCAAAATCCGTTGCGTAGTTTTAAAGATTTGAGCTTAAATATGGATATATGGACAGAGAAAGCGACTTTGTTTTATACTATGTAGTGATGTTTCAAAAGGCATGAAATGCTATCCAGGTAAATAGTCCACAATATTAAATACGAGTATCGTAACTACTTGAAGTCATAATAA
Source organism: Herminia tarsipennalis (assembly GCA_945859575.2). Lineage (NCBI taxonomy): Eukaryota > Metazoa > Arthropoda > Insecta > Lepidoptera > Erebidae > Herminia > Herminia tarsipennalis. Next base: position 10,115,630 of record OX243836.2, on the reverse strand, counting down.
TTTTACCTTGATACTATGCTTTTTAGGTTCATCTATATCTTTTTACGACGACTGGACAAACATCCAGACGAATGAGATCCATTGGTTTCATCAATGTCAAATAGGTATTTAGAGTTTAAATTGAGAGTAGAAACTTCTTTTAGATTATATCTTTATGCCAAAGGTAATAGTTTTTATAATTTAAGCAGTACAATGGGATCAACGTAACTATGCCGGACTGAAGTAGGCGACAAGTGCTTGCGCAGATGCATTTTTTGGAAGTAAATGGTGACAGGAATTGCGCATTACATTGTCTTGATTAGTATTACTAACTCATGTTTTGTTGTAATTATTTTCGTAAAGAAATTGTTTTTTAAAGTTTCTTTAGCTATTTACTGTAACTGTTCTAAATTTAAACTTTTACGAACTCATTTAAATAGTGTTTTTATATTGTTGAATTAAAATGTTGTTAGTATTTTTAATCGATTAAACATAATCGTTTTCGTAAGTAATTTTATGGTCGCATCTCTATGACATGCGCGAAAGTGGTAAGAACCTAACTTTAATCCGGTCAAGTTACGTTGATCGTAATGTATCAGAGCTCATATTAGTTTAAAAACGTTGATTTGACTTGACAGGCCTTCACGTCTAAAGTGGCCTTTCCCGAATTACCTTAGCAAAATGGCTAAATTATATATCTATAGTACAACTTAACCATATATTTCCGACATCATAATAAGAAGGAGGTTCTCAATTATAATACAATTTACAGACGAATGTATATAGGTAGCCGTTTTTGCCCGATCGCTCGATTGCACAATAACTTTGTTATGTGTGCATTGACTTTTGTTCAAATTAATAAAAAAACGACTAAAGTCAAAAGCTCAAGGTACATTTTTTTTGTTAGGTGGGGTATCCTACAATTACAACTCTACTCTCTTCATGATGGTGGCAAAAAAGTGGAGTGGTTTTAAGCTGTTCTGGTGTGCCGTGTGACTGACATCACAAAAAACCTGAAACGATGCCTATGGGACTGCCACGGTTCTGTAGCGCATCTCAGATGATTTCTATGCGGTAATCCGTAAAAGAACAGCGTCGATGTTAAGAAAGAAGAAATAAAGATAACTAGCAATGTCAGGATTTGGGTCCCACATTACTAGCAATCCTGTTAACCCTGCCTGGTTCACGGCGGTAGAATAATGGGTACGATTCGAACCCGCGACCTCACGATTGCGAGTCCAATGTCTGTCGATGTTTAACAGAACCTGTGGCAGAAACAACAATTTTCTACCTTCAGTGCTAAGCCCGACAGTCCCTTTTTGGCCCACTAAGTAAATAAAAGCTAAAGCATTAATTATTAATAATTTAATAAGAATTTGTTCTACTATGGAATGTGTTTATCCGAAATAAAAATATATTGTTATTATTATAACTACCCAAGAGTTTATTTCTTCAGTTCTTTGTTAAGTTTGTTAAATAAAATCCCATACGACATAAGCCAGTGAACGTCAAATGAAATTGCACTTTTAAAGTTGTATGTTGCATACCGCCTTGCGCAATATTATATTTTGGACACTGGCATGTAAATTTTGTGAATGATTGCTAGTTTTTATTGCTCCACCGTGAAGATTACTGTTTTATAACGTTACCGAGTGCCTCGGGCAGGTTCTGTCACAACGACAGTGACGAACATCAAATTTATAAACCACCAATTAAGAATTATAACATGGAAAGGTTTTCGAAGCAATTATAAAAAAAACACAGTGGGCTATGTCGTCCCACGGAATGCTAAGATGTTACATAAACATTGTCATATTACCTAACGTAACATTACGCCTGCTCCTATATAAAAGGTTATTTAGAGGTGTTTTGACACGTATCTACTTATTTGTCTCTTCAACAAGCAATGTAACATGATATCCTAACAAATTAAGGATAGACGGACTGTTTAACAGACAGGTAAATTATATGCCTTCTATTTTTGTCTAGCGTTAAAAATAGTTTGAGACAGATAGGCAACGCAATTGAGTGCCCCGGTGGCAGGCACTTGTGGGAATGTGAATGACTCCAGCCCAAGGTTGGGTTTAATTCTCAACTGGGACACCAGTTAGTGCGATCTACAAATTGATCTCGATCTACAAGTGTGGTATATTTGGTCCGTTATTTGTGAGTTTGTTTGTGAAATCTCCTATGAATTCGAATGCGGGAGTTGTCTTTAAATATCTACAGAACCCTAAAAAGAGAAATAAAGCCTAACTGTCTTACAGGTTACAGTGGGTCCGTGAAGCATTTTTTTTTGTTGTTAAATGAAAAGGAATGATTTTTTTCAAGTAGGTACAAGCAGGTAAATACCGGTATAAATACCGGTACTAAACAAAGCAGTCGAATTATCGTTATCTGTTCATAAAATATATTTATTGATATGAATGATTTACATTGTGTAAGGTTAAGTGTAGGTATAGACAATAGACATGTGACTGTAGTCACACTGCCTTTGGGGCAGATAGAAGGGCGAGACGGTCAAGTCGACTCCCAAACCCCTCTTCCCCTAGGTACGCCTATGAGACCATGACTGTTAAGCCAGAAGTCGTGGGTTCATTACCCTCTAGCTCCTAGATGCAAAAGGAACCACAACCTCTTTCTCCTAGATTTTAGAATAAATAGAATCTAGGCCTGTGTGACGAACACCCTTGTTTACAGTGTCTAAAAACAATAAGTGTATAAAATATTGAATTTTACCAGTTATCTGGTTACCGTAGTACAGGCTCTGCTTAATTGGGTTGGGTCCTTATTCACTATCTTTTTTTTTCGTCTTCGCGGCAAGCCCGCGCGAACTGGCGCATGCGCGGTGCGCTAAAAGATGTTCGCGCGCATGCAAGTTGATGCATTTCTGAGCCCAGGGGATCGAGTCTTTGAGATCGATCCCAAAGTTACAAGAATACAAAAATGGCCGTTTTAATCGAAACTTAACTTCAACTGCACTGCAACTGTACTGCTTTTAATACGTGAATTGACCTCCTTCTCTCTATTTACCATTATGACAAGATTTTGACAGTTCGTGCGGGCTTGCCGCGAAAACGAAAAAAAAGATAGTGAATAAGGACCCAGTGACTTGTCTCATGATATGATACCGTGATACGACCAAAAGAGTTACCTCTTTGGCTAACGTCGATGACATCTCGATCTGCTCGCTTGCCACTGACTCAAGGACTCTTCTTAAGGTATAACATACCTGTCTGAGTAGTAGACATTTCGTGCTAGACGAGTACCTATGCTCTATTTCAATCGCACCTGTCAACGACCCCCAGTCTGTCTGACGGGAGCCTTGGCCTTTCCTCAACTAAAAGCATTTTCATCATACATATTAGTCATGGGAAAGCCTACCGTGAAATCTTTGATTGCTTCGAGTAACAAACTGTCAAATGTTCAGTGAACAGTAAAATTGACCCACTGCTACTGCACGGTAGTTTAGGTAACTTCAAATTACTCCAATCAATGCAATAGAGTTTTCAAGGGTCATTTTGTGAAGGGCTGAGACGAGAAAAAGTACCCTATTTAAGTACTAAAAACAGCGGCGGTAGCTTAATGGCTTAAGGCATCGGTCTTGCAATCGCGAGGTCGCGGGTTCCAATCCTACCCAATATACTACCGACGTGAACCCACTCCTAACACAAGCTATTATCTGGAGAGATTAACAGGATTGCTAGTAATGTGGAACCCACAATCATACATTGCTAGTTATCTTTTTAAACAATTTAAAAAAAATAAGCATCCATGTGTATCTGAAATGTTTAATACCAATGTCAATTAAAGACTGGCTGACCCGCTAACTTCGTATCCGTCAATTTTCCACGATTTTGCACCATTTTTCATTGCTGCTCCGCTCCTATTGGTCGTAGCGTGATGTTATATAGCCTATAGCATTCCTCGATAAATGAGCTATCCAACAGTAAAATATTTTTTCAATTCGGACCAGTAGTTCCTGAAATTACCGCGTTCAAACAAACAAACAAACTCTTCAGCTTTATAGTATTAGTATCTATACTAATATTATAAAGCGAAAGAGTTTGTTTGTTTGCTTTGTTTGTTTGTTTAAACGCGCTAATCTCAGGAACTACTGGTCCGATTTGAAAAATTCTTTTTTTGTTGGATAGCCCATTTATCGAGAAAGGCTATAGGCTATATAACATCGCGCTACGACTAATAGCAGCGGAGAAGCGACGAGAAATGTTTCAAAAACGAGGAAAAATTACGCATACGAAGTTGCGCGGGACAGCTAGTAGGTTATAAAGCTGAAGAGTTTGTTTGTTTTGTTGATTTTTTCAATTCGATCTAGTAGTTCCTGAGATTACCGCATTCAAACAAACAAACTCTTCAGCTTTATAATATTAGTATAGATTATATAGCTGAAGAGTTTGTTTGTTTGATTTGTTTTGTTGGATAGCCCATTTATCGAGGAAGGCTATAGGATATATAACATCACGCTACGACCCGACGGACGACACGACGGAGCGGAGCAGAAATGATTGAGAAATAGTTGAAAAATTGGGGAACATTTACGCAGACGAAGTTGCGCGAGACAGCTAGTATAAGTATAGATAGGTATATCATCTGTACATAGTATATAACAAAGTCTCTTTATGCTGTCTGTTTCGAAAACTGAAAACGATAAACCCCGTCATTGCTATTTTCCTCTCGTTTCAATTCCCCAGAATGAAATCCTCGATCCGCACATATTTATTCTAAGCAAATTACCTACCACCGCCCGTGCGCAATTATTACTTAATGCTACATAGACCGCTGGTAATGTAAATTCATAATATAAAAGAGCGAAATAATTGACGAAAATTGCAATGACGTGATTACCCTATTACATGGTTAGTTATTAAACATTTAACATCGTGCGCGCTTTTAGTATTTAATCATGGACGCAAATACCTAGGTACTTCTTCAATAAATATTAGCTAATATTATAAAGCTGAAGAGTTTGTTTGTCTGTTTGAAAGCGATAATCTCAGGGTACTACTTGTTCTAATTGAAAAAAATCTTTTATGTTTGGATAGCCCATTTATTGAGGACTTAGATACTCATGGGCGTACCCATACAGGATTTGGGAGTTAACCCCCCCCCCCCCCGAAATTGTAGAAGGTAGGTAATATATTTAGCCAATGATTTACTAATTGCTATTTGTGCCACATAACCCCGATGAGATGAATTCATTACTGTTATGTAGGTAGGTAGATACTTAGCAAGCATAACATTAGCTACTAGGTAGGTAATTTAATGCTTACTAGGTCGGTAGGTGTGATCAAAGAGAATTTAGCACTTCGTTTAAGTGTGGTAGCAGTGTGGCATCAGCTTAAGATAGTACCACCCCATCTCTTCCCATGGATGTCGTCAAGGCGACTAAGGGATTTCACACAGGATGGTCGCGATAGCCAACCAGTCCGCCAAGCGTGTAGTAGCAATAAGTATGTTCTACGGAGGCGACCCGTGCCCAGACATCTGATAAACATACTTATATATTTCTAAATACATACATATTATAGATAAATAACACCCAGACACAGAATAAACCATCGTGCTCATCACACAAAATTTTATCCGGGGTAGGGATCGAACCCACGACCTCTTGCGTAGCAGTCGGATACACTCCCACCGCGCCACAGAGGCAGTCAAATGGGCAGGCATGATATGTTATGTTAGATATGATATGGGATTCCATAGAATAAAAATATTTGGTGAATGTTCCGTTATCTTTAAAGTTTAGGAACCCCTGACTGGGTCATTATAACCTTGTAAATGACAACATTGCACATATGAAAAAGAAAAATAAAAACGAATATTCATCCGTGTTCTCTACTTCCCACGTACTCGTATCACTTTCAAAATAAGATAGAAAAGGACAAAACACTTAATAATTGATGTTGCATGAACAAGGTAGGTAGTATTTTTGTAACAAACAACATGAACTCTTGACCTAAATACTTAATTATTGAGAGTTATTAGTAATATTTTTTATTAAAAGTGTAGGTATTTTTAACATATTGAGTATTATAATGATGCACAGTATTAACAGTTATATAGGACATAATATCTAGTCAGTGATTGGTTTGCCGGGGGCCCATTATCTCTCTGTGATAACCCAACGGAGGAGGCCGGGTCTTGACTTATATCTAATAATATGTATATGTTTGTAAGTAGATATACTACTTTATGTTTAGATAGCGGACGCCTCGCGGTTTCACCCACGTAGTTCCTGTTCCCGTGGGAATACTGGGATAAAAAATAGCCTATGTCACCCGGGGTTAGTGTAGCTTCACAACTATGAAAGAATTTTTCAAATCCGTCCAGTAGTTTCGAAGCCTATTCAATACAAACAAACAATCAAATCTTTCCTCTTTATAATATTAGTTTAGAAGTATATATTACTACGATATACCACTTAATAAAGAGTTACAATAAAATAGATAATCCTGTAGGTACATAAGCCGTGTGGTACTGGATTAAAAATAGTACCAACCTATCTCTTCCCGTGGGTGTCGTCAAGGCGACTAAGGGATGTCACACCGGAGGACGGGCAGCAGCGTCCTCTGCGTACTTTAGCCTTACCGCGATCAACAACTCGCTCGCCAAGCGTGGCGATTACGGCAATTACCCCCAGAATCTATAATAAGTAGGTTCTACTGGGGAGACCAGTGCCCAGCAGTTGGACAAATACAAATAAAAGAAAACAAACGCCAAATATCAGTAGCGATTCCAGCATTTTGCAGTTAACAAAAAAAAGTCTCCCAGCTTGACCCTATCGAGCAATTAAAAGGATTTGGATTGAAGGGGAGTGAGCCCGCTGAAGATTATATTTACCAAGGTAAACACTAAACATCACAGATCCACGTGACACAGATACTTGAGGGAGAGAGGGAGTCTTCTTAGCCAGCCCAATAGTCCTTCTCTTTTTTTATAAAAAGATAACTAGCATTGTGGGATAGTAGGGAGCAATCCTGTTAACCCCCTAAGCTGGTAAGCTAAGATGCTTGGGTTAGGAGTGCGTTCACGTTGGGGTGCTAAGTGCCGGAAAACCTCCTCGTGGTGCACCCTGGGCAACGTGTGCCGGTGGATTCGCGGCGTTTCGCGAAACCACCGTCACACGGCTAATGTTCTGGCAGAGTAGGGGGTGGCCCATCTTTGGGCTGCCCGGAGGACGGGCTTGACGTGCACTCACACTGCCGTCGAGCGGGCGGGGAGATCTTCTTTCTGCCACCGTCGGATATCGTAATCCCGATTAGGAGTGTCGTGGCCACGTCTCACGGCTCCGAGCGGGGGCGAGGGTCTTGGCTTGGTCGCCTGGGCTGCGAGGATGACAACCTCTATAAAAAATCCCCGAATCCTGTGTTGCGGAGCGTGACCAGAGGATGCATGGCCGATGGGATGTTCGGTTCCAAGCGCTACCCCCAGCTGGGGCACCTGCGGACCCCCCAGTTGGGATACAAATTTACGCTTACCCGGGTACAGGGGGCACTGCCCGGGTGGACCTTTATTTCCCCCATACTCGTGGGATCAAGTATGGACAATAACAAACTTCGTAATATTTTTAACAAGAGGAGCACAACGCTATCGGAGAAGGAGAAAGAGAAGGAGAAGGAGAAGGAGAGAGAGGGAGAGGACGTACGGCAAAGGAGTGCGGGCAGTCAGCCCCTAGAAGCGGCCGCTTCCGGCCGGCTGAGCCGTTCCAGGACTTCGGTGACCTCTGCGTCACTGGAGAGTTTGCTGCGATCGGGCCAGTTCGGCTCTGATTCGTCCATTAGCTCAGCGGTTAGCGACCTGGACCAGATGGTGGCTGGGTTAGGAAACGCTCCAGAGAGCTCGACGGCTGGCGAACGCCGTGCTAAACATCAAAAGCGCGGCGTCTCTCCCAGAGACGACGAGAACCTTCCTGGGCTTGACCTTGAGGCCCCCAGGAAGATACATACATCCCAAAGGGGGGGATCTGTGGCGAGGTTTGCTCGCCCGAAAACACCCCCTGCAGTGACGGGTACTAGTGCGGCTACTAAGGCTGTCAACAAAACGTCTGGCGTATTTTCTAGGCGGGAGGCCTACAACAGGGGCCGCTTGGAGGGGGAAATAGTTGCTGAGGAACGGGTGCAGCAGCTGTTGGGTGGGCTCTGCCCGTCGGGAGGGGTTAGCTCCCCGAAAACCACGGAAGAGCTCATGCGCTCGGCGACCACCTCCGTGGCGGTCATCACAAATGTGGCCGTAAAAAGCAAAAACCTCAAGGGCACCTTCGCCAAGGGCCTGAAGGAGTCCGCCTCGGCTTTAAAGGAGGTGGTAGAGGCGTTGTTTCAGCGGTCCACTGCCAACGAGGCGGAGACCCAGAGTTTGCGGGCGGACAACACCCAACTGAAGGAGGAACTAAAGGCGCTCCGGGCCGAGTTATTGCAACTGCGAGCCGATGTTGGATCGACTAGAGCCGGTTCTGCCCCGGCCGTAGTCAGTGCTATGCCGGCCGGTTCTGTCCCGGCCCATCGCGGAGAGAGGCCATCTGATGACTCTTTTACGGAGGCACAGATGAGGCAGCTCGCACTCCTTTTCGGGGGCCTCTTCGACGCTCGCCTTGAGGGCATCAAGGCGCGTCTGCCCCCGGAACCGAGCTGTCGGCCGCCGCTCGCGGCGCCTAAGCACCCTAAAGGGCCACTGTTGGCATGCCCGGCGCCACTACCCCGTACAGGGGGACGCGCTGGGTCAATTAGAGCAGCGGGCACCTCAAGCGCCCAAACTGCTCAAATCCGTCCCCCGGCGCCTGCGTCTACCCCCGCCTCTGCCCCCTCTAACGAGGAATGGCGAACGGCGCAGAGTAAGAAATCGCGGCGCCGGCAGAAGAAGGAGGCCCCTCCCGCCGTTCCCGTGCAGGAAGTTGCCCCGGCAAAGAAAGTTAGGCGGAAGCCGAAACTGTCTCCGCCGAAAACGGCCGCCGTCCTAGTGACGGTGTCGCCGGAGGCGGAAAGTCGAGGCGTTACGTACGCCAGCCTTTTTGGCGGGGCGAGGGCCGCTCTCCTGGCAGCTGGGGGCGTGGAAGTGAGCTTCCGCCGCTCACAGACCGGGGCCCGGCTCCTCGAGTTTCCGGGGACGGAGGGCCCAAGCAAGGCTAACTTAGTGGCGGAGACGCTGAAGCGTCTTGCAGGGGGCGAGGAGGGCGTAAGGGTTGCCAGGCCGACAAAGTGCGCGGAGTTGCGCGTCTCCGGCCTGGACGACTCAGTTACGCCCGAGGCGGTCCGGGAGGCAATTGAGCTGAAGACTCAGTGCTCTCCCGGAACCGTGAGGGTCGGTGCGATTCGCCCCGGCCCCGGCGGAGTTGGTGCGGCCTGGGCGCGTTGCCCCGTCGCTGCGGCCAAAACTTTGGCAGAGGCAGGCCGGCTTCTCGTGGGCTTCTCCGCCGCGAGGATCACAATCCTCGAGGCGAGGCCCACGAGGTGCTACCGGTGCATGGGCGCGGGGCACTTGCGCCCGCAATGCACAAGTAGCTTTGACTGCAGCGGACTCTGTTTCCGCTGCGGTCAACCGGGGCATACGGCAGCGGCGTGTTCTGCCGCTCCCCACTGCCCCGTGTGCGCGGCGGGCAACCAGCCCGCCGACCATATGATGGGGAGGGCGGGCTGTAAGCCTCCCAAGGCCGCAAAGCCACCTGCGGGAACTGGCCGAGCTCCTCGCGCCCAGGCTCCGGTGCGGATGGAGGAGGGTGGGGACGAGGCGCCTTCCCGTGCCCCCACACCCTCCACCTAAAAGGACTCTCTTAGCCGTGCTCGCTCCTCGCCCCTGTCGTCAGTGATAGGGGTACCGGATGCGTTGCGCGGTAGGGGGTCCAGGACGCGGTCGCAACCTTCTGCGGGAAATTCAACCCGTGGGAGGAGGCGGCGGGGATAGTCTGCCCCGTCGCCGGCGAACCGGGCGACGTCGAGGCGCAGCTGCGCGTGACGTCGCTTGGTGGGGCTGTGGGCGTGATGGACGGGGAAGTTTCCCACGCTCGCGGCCTTTCGCGATGGTGGCGTTCTGTGTGTACCCAGGACGCCGCAGGAGCAGGAATGCCCGATGGGGCTATGCCGCTGGGTGGGTCCGCCGAAGAAATAGTCAATTCCGGCGGCCTATCCGTGTGAAGGCGGCGAGTTGGTACACGGCCGATTTTTTAGTGGGGGCAGGTCCCACACTACCTCCAGCGTCTGCCCCGGGTGCTGGAGGTGTGCGTTAGGCATTTTTTACGGCCTTAAAAAAAAAAAAAAAAAAGGAGTGCGTTCACGTTCCTCGTACGGGTCCGGGCTTGGATGAAGTATCTAGGCTTCGTGGTAGACGGGCGGTGGCTATTCGACGAGCACTTCCGCATTTTGGAGCCTAAATTCAAAGCTACTGCCTCCGCACTAGGGAGGCCTAGTGCAGACGTTCCTGACTGCCCAGAATAGGGTCCGCTTAGGGAGACCTCAGCGATCAGGACCATACGCGGATACCTCACTGTGTCTGCAGAGGCAGCGTGCGCACTGTGGGATTTGGAGGCGGAAGTGCTCGTCGAAGTGTATTGGGCCCCTACTCGCGCAGCTACGCGCTCGTTCGGGTCGTTGAGGCCCGCCGGGCAATCATGGCCCGGAGGCAGGGGCCGGCTGGATGCTCCACGGGCAGGTGTTCAAACCATGGAGATACTCCAGGTGGTCCTGGAGGTGTGGGAAAGCACTGGCAGAGTGCTGGATCTTTTCCTTCCGGTTGGTGCAGGTGCTTTTCGGGTTCCTGTTCAGTTCCTTTGGGAAGAAGGAGAGAATTGAGTACCGCATGCCACCACTGCGATTGCGGTGAGGACTCGGCGCAGCACACCTTCCCCAGCAAGGTATAGCTTGGGAGGGGCACCGTAGACTTCTCACCGCAGTTGTCGTAAGCGACCTCTCGTTGCCGGTCGTGGTTCTGTCCATGGACCGAGACGAGTCGCATCCTTCTGTTAGGACGTCATCTCACAAAAGGAGGCGGCGGAGCGTGTTAGGGAAGAGTGCTCCCTGGCGGATCCACTTCATCGCCAGCGCCCCGGGCGGCATGAGCGCACGTCAGTACCTGATGCAGCCTTAGTTGAGGCTGCGGGTACGAACCTGCGACCTTACGATTGCAAGTCGCCTTAACTATTAGGCTACCGCTTCATATCAGCTTTCATCTTTGGATCAGCCACTGCAAAGTATCTCGAAATGATAAAATCAATAGGTCCTATGCTTTCATATAACATTTTAAAAATCGATTTTATCAGAGAGATAGTGTACAACAATAAATTGCTACAATAAAGCCGGCTGATCGGGGAAGTCCCTTCACTTTTCAGAAATCATAAAGACCCTAATACTTAAATAAGGACATTACAATGACACCATTCGCCTTCTGACATTAATTTATTTTCATTTAAAAAAAAAACAATTGTGTTTTTGGTTTTACTTTTCAAATAACAATTTTCTCTCTGTATAGATCCGGTGTAATGATCGGTGTACTAATTAAATATGTTATTTCAAAACATTCACAACGCTTTTAATAAATAACGATAAGACTTTAGATATACCGAAATTAATGCGCAAAACATGATAGTGTAATCGTAGTCTGACAAAACAGTTGGCCTTTTAAAATTATAAAAAAGAACTCGTAACATGAAAACTTGTCTAGCTGGCTTATTCAATAATTTAAGTAATCCTAAGATACGGTTTGCATTTAATTGATAAAATACACAAATCTGTGATGGTTATCATTGATATTTGATCAGATAAATCGTGGTGGTAAGTATGTAGGTATATTGATTGCAAAAATGGTTTATTTTTTAAATAATTTAATGTACTCCGCACTAGGGTACGAGCCTTTTGTCGAGAAGGTTTGGTGGTATACCTAACCCTCTCGACAAAAGGCTCGTACTCAATGTTTTAAAAAAATACGTTTACGTACTTCACCATCTTGATGGGGCTTACCTTAAACCCTTCTTTCTTATAATTTGGGATTGAGCAACTACTAAAAAAATTGTCAAACTACTTACTCGTACATATACTTCAATCATCACAGGTTAGGACTATTCCATTCTATTGTATACATTTATTGCAACTTGTTTTTGTCAGTAGGTACTGCTTATAATTTTACTTAATAAACAACGTACAAAAAGTACTAAAAAATATATCTGCTAGCTAAAAATAAACACAGGCCACATTTATCATGATATCAATGCAATAATATTCAACAGCCAATTAGCGATTCATAAACATCTACTACTTCATTCATTACGCAATATTTACATAATATTATACAAAATGAGATCGTTTATTAGTGAAGTATGAAGTCGTTTCCTTGTAAAGTGCTAGGTTATATCCACAAATCGAACTCGTAAAGGCTCCAACACACTATTAGCCTGTTAGTTAATCGCAACACACTACAGACTAACAGTCCAACCCGTAGTGTGTGCGCTCACACCCGGTGTGATCTGCGTCGTCAAGTATCGGAATCGGACGGACAGTCCGCGACAATCGAACACACACTAGCAAATAGACGACCGGCAACCGTTCGGCTAGTATGAAAACATCACAGGACACTGCCGGCGCACCGCCAGCATTCGACTACTAGTGTGTAGCGTAGTGTAGTAGAGCCGGTTTTCAACCATTGCCAACAGGCAATAATCGCTTTATTGCAGTGGCGGATCCAAGGGGGGTAGGGGGCTCAAGACCCCCCCCCCCCGATATCATTTGAGTTCTTGCGTGCCAAATCAAACTCGAGCGCGTCACGGATAATGAAACATAATTACAAAATTTGTTGTTGGAGACCTAAAAAAAGGAACAACGGCTCTATCTGGTTCAATCCCCCGCCTCTACTCCCAAACTGGATTATGCAGACCCAGGAGGACAGGAAGCCCGATAGGGTGGTAGACTGCAGGCGGACTGGTAATGTGTAGGAGCCCTAAATGCCAAACAAGTTGAAGTAGGCAGTCTAGGTAGTGAGCAATTGATAAATATGATTAGTGGTTGTTACTGACAGATGTAATTGAGACATTATAAAATTCCTACATGTTATGATGCAGGAAAAGTGGCCGGACAACACGAGTGGACTTGTCAATCAAGCACATGTGGTCTTGCTTGAAGAAAGTTTAACGAGAATCGCAGACGAGTTATGTTGCTAATCATTTGTCAGTCACTGTTGACACGTTAGATAAGTTCTGACTGTAGACATCTCTAATCATGAAGTAAAATTGAAGTTGTCTGTCTCGATGGCTTAATGGTTCGTACCTACGGCTGCTGCTCAGGAGGTCGTGGGTTCAATTTCCACACGGGGCAAAACCTTGTGTGATCCATAAAAACTGTGTTCTGAGTCTGGATAAGCTTGGTGAAAGTTCAGTAGGTATATCAGCAAATATATCATCTCTACTTTACATGAGAACGATTTGATATTTGATTTATTTCTTCCGTCCACATAACATTTGCGCGATGAAGAAATAAAAGCAAATGTTGTTTGCCAACCCCCGTCGCGGGGGACTTTACAAACATACGAGTCACGGCCACAAAGTACACCCAGGCTCGGAACAATAATTTGTGGATCACACAAAGTGATGTCCTGTGTGGGAATCGAACCCACGACCTCTTGCGTAGCAATCGGACACACTTCTACCGCGCCACAGAGGCAGTCAGTATTGTGGAATTCAAACTTCAAGTCGCTTTCCTGTAAAGTTTTTGTAGGTATAATTTTGTTCTTCGAATAGGTCAGTTTGTAAGGTCCCTCGCTATGGCACCTGTCCCACCAAAACGGCGAGAAAGTTTCTTGAGCGATAAATCGCTACTTGCTACTCGCTCATCGTTGTTGGTGGGACAGGTGCCAATATAAGTAGAACTAGTATCCTAGTCCCTAGAGCAGTAAGGACCCTGCTGCGAGCTGCGCTTAGAAATGCATCAACGCGCTTGCGCGGTGGACATCTTTGAGCGCACGGCGCATGCGCCAGTTTGCACGGGCTTGTCACGACAACGAAATAATGATAGTGAATAAGGACCCCGTTTAATTTGAAATATGTTCTCAATTGACTTTAATAAATTATTATATCAGTACTTACGGTCAGTTTGCCGACAGGAACATTTTTAACATGCCTTATACAATGTTGCCTTTCAGTGCTCAACAATAAATCGTATCTAGATTTAGACATGGCCAGGTGGCACGTGGTCATGCGATATGTCTCACATTGTACCTATGTAGGTATGTCGACATCGAATGAGACAGTAGTAGAAAGTTTTCTTTTTATACAAAAACTAGCTGTTGCCCGCGAGATCGTTCGCGTGAAAATTTTGAAAAGCAAATTTATCCCACAGGAACATTTTTTCCTATGCGCATTTAGCCTATGTGCTATTCCACTCTCTATAATCTATCTCACGATTATAATCTATCTCTGTTCCAAATTTCGTCCAGGGGGCTTAGACAAATGCCACACGCTTCTTTTTCCGCACACGCTACTGTTGGTTTTTGTTTACAAATTCAGCAACAGTCGCGTGACGTTTTGTCAACCTTATGTCAAATGCATACATTTTTTCGCGTTAGCGTGTGTGGAAAGAGAAGCGTGTGTCATTTGTCTAAGCCGTTAACCCGTTGTGGCGTGATTAAAAAAACAAAAATTTATCCATCCACACATACAAAATTTCTCGTTTATAATAATAAAATATATTTAAATATATATATAGGGAGTATCGATAATAACTAAAAAAAACTATAGAGAATAGGTAAGTCAAATCTTACAAGTTTTTTAATCAGTAGTAATAGTACCTAGCAGTTGACACATTTTAAATTATAACGTTATGACACCTTATTAAAAATGCATGCTGTGTTTGAAAGAAAGAAAGAAAGAAAAGAAAGAAAAATCGTTTATTTGCCACAGATACAATACGCTTCATAGAAACAAATAAAATTACAACTGAGTTTGTGCTTGCACGTCGTATCTGCGACAAACGAGGTTTCCACTCAGCTTAAATGCCATATTGTGGCATGAGCCACAACACAGCGCTGGTTTTCAGTGTGAACCCCAAGTGACGTCCGAAACCATTAAGGTATATCCATAATTAAATAAATAATATGAAGGTATAATACATTGCAATAAATATGTTAGTAAATTATAATAAACATTTTTTGTTATAATTGTATATAGATGATAAACATATAAAGGCACAGAACATAAAATGATATTACATTAAAATATATAAATACATGACTACAGTCTTTGTACTCATCTCCTACGGACTCCATGTTTGCATATTATAGAGTACAATTAATCATATTTAATCAACAGATGTTTCATGTTCATCTTAGAATTGTATTCAGTTTTGCAGACCATAAAAAAAAAAAACAACAACCTGCAGAAAATAAAAAATATTCAAAAAAATTCGCAGCTTTCAGTAGGTTTTACGCAGGTAGCACATCTTTTTTTTACTTGCATATCGTCATAGTGTTAGCTTTCCAAAAAAATAATGTTTTGATTTTAAACAAATATTACGCATTATTAAATATTTTACAATAATCATTAAGTAAGTAGCAATTATATTCAAAAATAAACAATGATAACTGACGTTTTAGTTTAAGTTTGTTTAAAGTAAATTATTATTAGTTATTCGATGTACCATAAAAAGTCTAGATTTATAATAATATTTTTAGAATATTATGTTTAGTTTTAAATTTATTTTATTGAATTATATTCGTTGTGGCTCAATTTTGACTTCCGCTTGGAGAGTTGTTTAGTGACGTTTAAAAATGGCTTGTCAACGGTCGTTTAACTTTTGCGTGAGCAAAGAAATAAAGTCAGTCTTTATTGAGCTACGGTACGAATCGGTTGTGCAAGACTGATGTGATCGCGAGTACTTTAATGTAATAAAGTAAACTTGATAAAGAACAGTGTTTTAATTCGTCTGCATACTAAGTGTTTTACCAGTTCGAGTGAATCTAGTTGTGTGTATCTAACAAATCAGAAGCAGGGATAGCACCAAGGAATTCTGGTGTACCACTAGCACCTTGGTGTGATCATACGTCCACAATAAGGTATGTAAATGTGATTTTTATGATTCAAAGTAGAATATCAACGGATAGATTGATTTTTAATATTTGTTTTGTAAATTGTGATTAATTATGACGGTAATAGGTATACCCACAAATGAAAGGTGAAAATCATTTAAATTTGATACGTGACAATTTTTTTTCGTAAGACTGTTTAAAAGTTATCATGTAATCAGTAGTCATTGTGTAGGTACCTGAAATAAAATAAGTATAATAATCGTGAAGCATACTAAAGATAACTTATGTGTAAATTGAGAACAAACTTACGTAACGATTTTACTGTAGAGTATGTTAGGTTATCTATTTATAAAACCTTGATGATCCGGTTTACCTACCTACTAGGTACCAGTCATAGTTATTCTTGCCTTGCAAGTAATTAAGTGACTCTCACTTATGTAAGATATTGGTTATAAGGTTTTGAAAATGGTTAGGGTTTTCTACATCGTAGATATTTATAACCATGCTTGATGTAGGTACATAGGTTAATTTAGTAAAGCATAAGAAGCTTCTTATCTAGTGATAATAAAACACGTTAATACATAGCTCACGTTTATATGCAAACAGATACTTGTTGTTCAAATTGTTTCAGATCATTATTAATTGAAGATGCCGAGTGGTCGTTCCGAGAGAGAGCGATTGTCCACACGGAGACCTTCCAGCATTGTGTTGGACGGATCTTCGAGGCGCAGTCGGTCTCGGACTCGGCAACGAAGTTCAAAGCGGAGTCGTCACTCGTCGCCGGCTGCCCGGTCTGGTAGACGTGACTCCGAGCACCGTAGACAGCGACGTGCAACTCCAAGGGATGAGTCCCAGGCAAGAGCTCAAAACAGGTCAGCCGTAACAACTCCACTACAGCACTGCACGTCACGTGTGCTGCCACTCAAAGGGAATGAATTGAGGCGTATTCGTGGTGAGCTCAGTCCTCGCAGATTGCAGACGCCTCGTAGACAATACTCCAATCCGGATAGATCTCGTAGCCCAATTCACCGTTGCAGTAATGAACAATCTTTACTGGCAACGGTACAACCCCAATCTAATGATGCTACTAATAATGAATTACTCAAGTGTATTAAAGAATCATTGCAATCTATCGCAGCTGTAAATCCACAGAGCAAAGAAAGATTTATTAACAACAATGTGGTTCCTGAATTTGATCCTAAATCAAAAAACCAAACTATTGTTACTTGGTTAAATAAGGTAAAGGAATGCTCTGAGATTTATGGTTGGGATGGCAAACAGACCGCACACTATGCACTCCCTAAGCTAGTTGGCACTGCTAAAAAGTGGTATGAGGGACAACCATCGGTATTACTCACGTGGGACGAATGGGTTGAAAAACTTAAATCTGCTTTTCCATCATATGAAAATTATGGTCATTTACTTACGGAGATGTTAGCTAAAAGGGCAAAGTTTGGGGATGATTTAGAAGAATATTATTATGAAAAGTTAATAGCTTTAAATCGGTGCGGTATAGTAGGTAGGAAAGCTATTGACTGTATAGTTTATGGGATAGATGATAGATCCATTCGGTATGGAGCAGAGGCAGTAGGTTTTGAAGACGCGGATAAACTACTCGGCTATCTAAGGGGTGTTAAACATGAGCGATTAGATAAATTTAGTAAAAAACCATTACGTTCTGTCACTGAAAATTCGCGTAAAACTACAAAAAGTGATTTCAATAGGGTTTTAAAATGTTTTAATTGTCGCGAAACGGGTCACGTAGTATCGGGATGTACAAAACCTATTGTTAAGTGCCAAAAGTGTAAACGAATAGGTCATGATGATACCGATTGCAATAGGTACCCGTTAGCAGATAAGGCAGAAGTTAAAACATTATGACTACATAACGGAGAGGACCTAGGAGTAGATGATAAATTTATTAAAAGCGTGATCGTTAATGATGTACAATTGATAGGTTACGTAGATTTTGGCAGTCAGTGTACCTTGATTAAAGAGACCGTTATGAACGGGATTATACCACGCATAAAATGGCAGTTGGATAGCTTACCATCTCTGAAAGGTTTCGGTAATACGTATGTTAGTGCTTTAGGTAAAACAAACATTTCATTGAAAATTGACGATGCTAAAATTTACGTTGAGGCCGTTGTCGTTCCTGATCATTACCTAAACTATGACCTCCTTATTGGACAGACAGCCACGGAGCAATCTCATATATGGGTATTTAAATCTAATAGGGATCTGCGGATTACCGATAAGCGAATGAAGGACTATGCACCACTGGTGTTGAAATGTGAGAAAACTGTTAATGCGGAAGGTAGTATTTCTATTAGGGTATTAAGTGACACAAATTTTAGTGGAATAATTTTCATTGAAAATGGTCGTCGTTTGAACTATGCTGTTAAAATCGGTACTTACAATATAAAAAACGGTTACGGTTATTTAACTATTCTTAATTATCATAACAGAATAATTCAATTTAAAGAAGGCCAAGTCTTGGCCCGTGCCTACACTGTTCAAAGTAATAGTAATGAATTGAATATTAGTAAAATAGAAGGTATCAAAAACTATAACAGTAAACTACTTCCTCTTATGTGGGAGGACCTCAATGTTGATGAAAGTTTAGGCAATGATCAGAAACTTCTATTGTTCAATACTTTAAACCAGTATCGCGATTGTTTTGCCAAAGATTTATCTGAGCTAGGTCGCACAACACTTACTGAAATGAATATTCTGCTAAGTGATATGGAGCCAGTTGTTTATAGGCCGTATAAGTTGAGTCATTTTGAACGGGAAGAAGTTAGAGTTATGGTTGAAGAACTTTTGAAGTTTGATATAATAAGAGAATCCCAATCTCCCTATGCTAGTCCTATGTTACTAGTCAAAAAGAAAACTGGAGATAAACGACTTTGTGTAGACTACCGCGCCCTGAATAGAAAAACTATTAAGCACCATTATCCATTGCCTCGCATTGAGGATCAGATTGATCGTTTGGCTGGAAATGTTTATTTCTGTGCTTTAGATTTGGCTTCCGGCTATTATCAGATCCCGTTGACCGAAGAAAGTAAGGGCAAGACCTCATTTGTAACCCCTGATGGGCAGTTTGAATTCAATAGAATGCCCTTTGGTCTGGCTAACGCCCCAGCTGTTTTTCAGCGAACGATCAATTTAGTCCTTGGTAATTTGCGCTATGATATCGCTTTGGCGTATATGGATGATATTTTGATACCGAGTAAATCCTTTGAAGAAGGTATTGAAAGATTAAAAATCGTACTTCAAAAGTTTAGAGAGGCTGGATTAACGCTAAAACTACAAAAATGTAATTTTTTTCAAAATCAGGTTGATTATCTAGGGTTTGAAGTTTCTAGCGAAGGTGTAAGACCGGGATTTAAAAAAATCGAATCTGTCAAAAACTTCCCAAAGCCCAAAGACGTACATCATGTCCGACAGTTTGTCGGCCTGGCTAGTTTTTTTCGACGTTTCATTAAAGGTTTTGGAGAAATAGCTCGTCCTCTTACAAAATTATTAAAGAAAAATTCTCCTTGGGCTTGGTCAAAAGCTCAAGAAGAAGCGTTTGAAAAATTAAAAACCTCCCTTATTTCGAGGCCGGTACTCGCATTATATAACCCTAAACTCGAAACGCAAATACATACGGACGCTAGCAAACACGGTATAGGGAGCATTCTACTGCAAAAACAAGTCGATGGAATTTTTAAGCCTGTAGCCTATTACAGTAGACAAACTTCTCCTGAGGAATCTCATTTCTCGTCGTATGAGCTAGAAACTCTCGCGGTTATTGCTGCACTAGTTAAATTCAGAACCTACGTACTTGGGTTAAGCTTCACTATTGTAACAGATTGTAACTCGCTTAGAGCAACTTTTTTGAAACGAGACATGATACCGAGAGTTGCGCGGTGGTGGAGCTTGATCCAGGAGTATGATTGTAACATAATATATAAATCCGGCAAAGGTATGATTCACGTTGACGCGTTAAGTAGAAATCCAACTAATGAAAATGCGGGAATAATTAATGCTATTGATACTTGCGTGATTATGACAATAACAGACGACTGGTTAACGACAGTGCAGTTACAGGATTCTGAGATACAACGGATTAAGAAAATCCTTTCCGATAAAGAAACCGATGACGTGGTAGAGATACGCAAAAATTTTGTACTTAAGCGCGAGAGGGTCTATAGATTAACTGAAGATGGGTTAAAATGGGTGGTGCCCAAAAGTTGTAGATGGCAGGTACTTCAGAAAAACCATGATGATATAGGTCATTTTGCGTTTGATAAGACCTTGGATAAAATAAAACAACATTATTGGTTTCCTCGTATGCGAAAGTTTATCAAAAAGTATGTAAGTTCTTGTTTAAAATGCGCTCATAATAAATTGCCAGCGGGCAAAAAAACAGGTTTCTTACACTCAATACCTAAACAAACTACCCCTTTTGACACCATTCATGTGGACCATTTGGGTCCTTTTGTAAAGTCAAAAAGAAAGAACTGTTATATTTTAGTAATTGTAGAGTCGTTTACAAAATTTATTGTTTTGAAGGCTGTTAAGAATACAAAAACCTCTTCCACCATCACAGTGCTTAGCGACTACTTTGGGATGTTTGGTTTACCAAAAAGACTAATTAGCGATAGGGGTACGTCATTTACAAGTTCTAAATTCAAAAGTTTTCTTAATGAAGTAGGCGTTCACCATATAAAAAACGCCGTTGCTTCGCCTCGGGCAAATGGCCAGGTAGAGCGCTATAATCGAACAATTTTGGATTCTTTAGCCTCTCAAAATCATGGTAAAGATGAAAGACTTTGGGATGATAAGTTATTACAAGTACAGTGGGGTTTGAACAATACCATTAATAAAGGTACAGGCAAAACCCCTTCTGAGGTTTTGTTTGGTTTAAGACTTACTGGGATTAGTGAAGGTAATTTAGTAGCAGAAATAGATAATGATAAAATAGAAAATGTCTCTGATGAAAATGAAGTAGCCACCGACTATAATAAAATACGTAAGATTAGAGATGAAGTAGATGAACGTACAAAAAGGTCCCAAGAAAAACAAAAGGATAGGTATAATAAAAAAAGAAAAAAGCCAGTAGAGTTTAAAGTTGGGGATTTAGTGAGGGTTGAAAGAGCAACTCATACTGTAGGTAAAAGTAAAAAATTGTTACCGAAATGTTCGGGGCCGTACAGAATAACTAAGGTCTTAGATCACGACAGGTATGAAGTAGCAGATACTCCCATTACAAAAAAGGGGGCTTCAAAGTACAAGGGGGTATTCTCTATCGACAAAATACATCCGTGGCTTTGCTTTAATAAGGGTACCGATTCGTCCACTAGTGAGAGTTCCGATGATTAACGTAATACAATGAAATTTATTAATCTTGTAATATGTCATTGTGCCTGATTGTAATTATAATGACTGAATGAATGATTTGGATATTGATGAAAATAAAGAAATACAGGTTAAATAAATGAATTCTGTTAAGAATTAATAAATGCCCCATCTGTAATTGCGATACATTTTGTATAAGTAAATCAAATTGTGATGAAAGTTGTATGTGGAACATTTTGATTTGTATTTTTGTTTTATATCAGAATTTGTTTAAAACATTCACGGTTATGACCGAGAGTGTAGAAAAATACTTGAAGTGCAATGTGCACACACTATGAGCGTACATTATTATTAAAGTGCAAGGTGCACAATATAATAGAAATCGCTATGAGCGTACCCTATTATTGTAGTGCAAGGTGCACAGCATAATATGGGTCGGATTATTGAAGTGCAAGGTGCACAATATAATAGAAATCGCTATGAGCGTACCCTATTATTGTAGTGCAAGGTGCACAGCATAATATGGGTCGGATTATTGAAGTGCAAGGTGCACAATATAATAGAAATCGCTATGAGCGTACCCTATTATTGTAGTGCAAGGTGCACAGCATAATATGGGTCGGATTATTGAAGTGCAAGGTGCACAATATAATATAAAGCGCTATGAGCGTATACTATTTTTGCAGTGCAAGGTGCACAATATAATGAAAAGCGCTATGAGCGTATCCTATTATTGTAGTGCAATGTGCACAGCATAATATGGATTGACTATGGAAGTGCAAGGTGCACAATATGATATAAAGCGCTATGAGCGTACATTATAATTGTAGTGCAAGGTGCACAGTATAATATAAATCGCTATGAGCGTACCCTATTAGTGTGGTGCAAGGTGCACAGCATAATATGGGTCGGATTATTGAAGTGCAAAGTGCACAACGTTGAGTCGCTATGAGCATACATTATTATGGTACAACGTGTACATGCAAAATAAACACCTGTGAGTGAATTTTTTTGTTTGTAGTGCAATGTGCATTATATATACCTAAAACAAAAAAAAATACTGAAAATTATGTAACTTATATAACGAAATGCAGTTGTGTAATAAAAAATTTTAATAATGCAATAATTTTATACTCGCGAGGTCGCGAGCGTTATCAGGATGGACGATTGTTAGCTTTCCAAAAAAATAATGTTTTGATTTTAAACAAATATTACGCATTATTAAATATTTTACAATAATCATTAAGTAAGTAGCAATTATATTCAAAAATAAACAATGATAACTGACGTTTTAGTTTAAGTTTGTTTAAAGTAAATTATTATTAGTTATTCGATGTACCATAAAAAGTCTAGATTTATAATAATATTTTTAGAATATTATGTTTAGTTTTAAATTTATTTTATTGAATTATATTCGTTGTGGCTCAATTTTGACTTCCGCTTGGAGAGTTGTTTAGTGACGTTTAAAAATGGCTTGTCAACGGTCGTTTAACTTTTGCGTGAGCAAAGAAATAAAGTCAGTCTTTATTGAGCTACGGTACGAATCGGTTGTGCAAGACTGATGTGATCGCGAGTACTTTAATGTAATAAAGTAAACTTGATAAAGAACAGTGTTTTAATTCGTCTGCATACTAAGTGTTTTACCAGTTCGAGTGAATCTAGTTGTGTGTATCTAACAATAGCTACATCTCGTTTTGCATTGTTAATAAAATGTTACATTTAAATGGCCTAAGAAGATTCTTATCATTACGGGAAGTCTTACGGAACGAGCTTATACCCATGAAAAATTTAATGCTCTCTAATATAATAAAGAGGAAAGATTCGTATTTTTGTATGTAACGAATAAACTCAAAAACTAATGGACCGATTTCAAAAATTCTTTCAGCGTTGGGAAGCTACACTATCCCCGGTGACATAGGTTCCTTTTTATCCCTATATTCCGACGGAAACAGGAACTACGCGTATGAAACCGTGAGGCATCCGCTAGTTTATTATAAATCGGTTGATGTGGTTCTTGGCTATATTTGATAATATTTCGTTCATCCATATTACAGATACTTTATCAACTCTTTATCTCACGTGTGCTTTTAAATGGACTCGATAAATCTATTTAGAAACAAACATACACAATTCGGCCTGCTATATACTAACCACTTATCTAAAAGTCAAAGTTTTGTAAGGAACATTGTCGTCCATAGTTCATGGCTTCCGCATACAAAAGCTGTATATTCTATTCCGGTTGTCGTGCAGTAGTGCCATCACTTACATAAGTTGTCAGGGCAACAGAGGTCAACCAGAAAAATACGACAATCAACCCTTTCTAATTCTCAACATTTTAATTCTTTCCTTATCGTCCTGTATAATTATTTATGTATACAGTCCGTTTGTACGACTATAATGCACTTATTAACATTTTCATTTTAATTTTATTGTTTGTGCTACTTGTAGGTATACAAAGGCATAGCAATGGTAACTGCTGAATTCGCCCAGGAATATAAAATATGGATACTTTTATGGGGTCGAATACGGCCTACTAAAGCTGTGAAACCACTACCCAATCTACCTCAAAATGGGCTAATTTAGTATAGGTAAACAAAAAAAACTAATTAGTAAATAAAACTACTATTTAAGTTACTAACGGTTAAGTCCCGATTAAATTTAATCATTAATCATATCATAAAAAGTGATTTGACTAGAAAAAACAGTGACATCCGGCATTTGTATGAGATCTCCATATAAAATCTGCGTTTAGTAGTAGTTTACATTTCTTAAAGAGTTGTTGTTTTGACTCATTGGAAACTAACCTATTATGCCTCCCCGTATCAACGACTCACACTGAAGAGTGTACTTAAGAGTGGAGTTAGGTCTTTGTCCACCAGGCCCCCTACCAATGTTTGACAACGGGGCCGTTTAAGGTAAGCTACGCCACTGTATCCAAGGTCACTGTATTTAAATTAATAAACGATAATTTTAATTACACATCTATCCATTACAAAAATAAATAGACATTATCTGTCTTCACGTGTCACGAATCTAATATCGGTGGTGATAAGCATTTGGGTTAATTATAAGAATCAGATTAATCGGTTTATATAACTTGGTGGTAGATATGTCGGGGCGCGTTTTACAAAGTTGTATAAATCGGAGTATGCCGTATGTGATAAGAGTCTTGGGTATGTAGAGCGTCTGGACATGTGATTAGATCATTGTAGACGACTTCTGCGCAGCGCGACTAATGGCGAGATAGGAAACAGTAGTAGGTACTGTAGTGTTACCTTTTTTAAGGTTCTGTAGTAAATAAAGAACCCTATTTTCGACATGTCTGTCTGACCAATCAGTCCGCAGATACTCTTAGTAGAAGAAAGCTATAGTTAGGCATAGATATATTATCCACGTACTAGCTATCGCTAGTAGCAGTAGTATAGTAGTATCACTTATCACTATCACAATAAATACTACCCAATGTGAATGACATTGGGTAGTTTTCTCAGGACTCAAACTATCTCCATAACAAATTTCATCTAAATCGCCTCAGCGGTTGAAGTGGCAAAACGTAAGTATGTAGACTACTTAAGTAACTCTGTTATTTAGAAAGTAACAGTTACTTTCTGATTTATCATATCAGTAGGTATGAATTACTTACGCCAGAAAAGTAATAATATATATACCTAATGGTAATATAAAAAAAAATGGGTTCCTACCTCGCCTTCACGTACCTAAACTTAAGAAGTACTTTTTTTTATCTACCCCATGGTATTATGTGTTTACATCTTTAATATCTTACAGCCAAGTACTAAAAGGTCAGTTTTGAAACGCCACTATGATTTAAATGTGAATAGTAGAGACGAAATGTTTTTAAGTATTTGGGGGGATTTTCGGGGTTTCGAAATTTATTGACTCCTTTAAGTTATTCCCTATAACTGCGGTTCTGATAACCTGCATTATCGATGTATTGTACAATAACTAAGACTTTCAAGTTCCATATTAGCTTCCAACAATAAATATTATTAGTATATTCTATTCTATACAAAATACCCATTCAAATAAACACAGACATATCAATAAAAAACCTAAACCAATAAAGAAGGTCTTCATCTCTGATATTCACTTTTTATTTGACGATGATTTGCAAATATACAGCCAATTATGTATCGACTCGAAGTATGCTAAACTGCCTTCTTGCTTTGAGCCACAGATAAAGACGTATAGGCGTATTTAATGTATAATGTATGAAGGCTAATCTATCCCAATCATGTAGGTAATGGTAGAAGTAGGAAATCGTAAGTGAGCGCGCAGCTTCATGCATTCTCTTAAGATATATTGATCGGATCATATACGATTATATGATCCGATTAGGTCGCATCTGATTGTTTTCTTCCGGGAAATTGATGTACTCACAAGTATATATAATTGTACTGTACGAGTGTATGTCACTGAACTGTTCGTAAACGGCTGGACAGATTTGATTTTTTTTTTTGTGTGTGTTCCAGTGGATTCGAGAATGGGTGTAGATTCTCAATTGAACCCGATTCATAAAAAAGAGGTGGTACGAAGTTCGCCGGGACAGGTAGTAGAAGTATAAATATTTGTAAGTAGTTAATAATATAATATCTTGGGACAACTCACACAACGTCAGAGCAGAGCTTGTATTACGGTAACCAGACAGCTGATAAATATACTAATATATTTCTAAATACATGCATTTTATAGATAAATTACATCCAGACACAGAATAAACCATGGTGCTCATCACACAAAGTTTTATCCTGGGTGGGAATTGAACCCACGACATGACCACGCATAGCAGTCGGACACACTCCCACCGCGCCACAGACTCACATTGTTTACTATTGTAAATAACTATATTTTGGTCATTGACTATGAATAGATTTTAGCAGACGTAATATCGGTAGAGATTTTAAATATTTTATCTCAAATTTGTACCTATATCACCTATGCAAATTATTATAAACTTTTTTCTGCGTGATAAATACACAAAATTATTGGAATGAAAACGGTCGGATACGACAAAGTCGAATCAACTGGTAGGCACCTTTGAAACTAATACGTAGGTAGGTAGCCACAAAGCTGCGGAACAACGATTTCTCATGAGATACCCTTATCACTATTATGCTCGTATGTCATCAATGAAAGTTATCTTAAACGCGGAAAAACAATAGATGTGTAATAAAGGCAAGTAGACTAACCCCAATTAAGTATTGTTTGAGTATTCAAGCTAGGTACCACGGATCCAGAGAGGTGCACGGGGGCACGTGCCCGTGTCTACCGAATTTCTTGTATTGTAATTCCATTTGGTTTGTGTCCCCCCTGAACGATATATTTTGGGGCACACCCTCTCCTCCTACTGTCAACTCACACTCTGCCAGTGTCAGGCGAAACTAAATGCAAACCCCTCTCACCGCCAACAGCCAATTACCCCTCGTAACCATCCCCCCCCCACCCACCACAATGAAATCCTGGATCCGCTTATGTACCTATTCAAACAAAACGGGTTCGTAATATCAGTGGAGGTTTTAGGCGGTACAATGGAGTAAACAACGGGGTCAACCCCCAAATACCCCCTGGTTACGCCAATGCTTTGAGTCATGCTCAAAAATAATTCTGTCGCTACTTTTCACCTTTAAGTGACAGTGACAGCATGAGAGTTAAAAGCGTCTTAAGAGTATCTATAAGTGTGCTTCAGTCTAACACTGAAGTAAGTACTCGTTAATAGTAGTTAGGTAATTTATTTATTGTCTCTATTGAATGTAGATAGAGTGTCAAGGATAGAAAGTTGGCCTTATTTTCTCAGAATGCACCTGCATTATTAAATAAACTGTGAGGAATGAGGATGTTTGCCGTGCGCACCTGTATCATTTCCGTCTTTTTAAGAATTTACCCTTTTGATAATATGTCCGTTTAAGAATCCGTCCTTTTTGAGAATCTACCCTTTTAAAAGTCAGTTTTTTATGCGAATAACGAAAATAAAGAAGAACTTTTTTTTTAAAAACAACTCCCGCAGTAGGGTACAAACCCTGTGTCGCGGGGGACTTTAAAAACATACAATTCACGGACACAAAGTACATTCAGACTCAGAACAACAATTTGTGGATCACACAAAGTGGTGTCCCGTGTGGGAATCGAACCCACGACCTCTTGCGTAGCAGTCGGAAACAATTCTAACTATTTGGTTCTTATCATGCCCATATGCTCTATCTTTTGCACAGTTGAACTACTGTCCCAATCTAGAAGAAATTTTGTAAAGCTTTTGAAATAACCGAGTCTACGAATATTAGGTAAACTACATTATTGATTATGCAAAAAGTTAAAAACATTCACTAATATAGCCTTTTTGGATATAGACCTAAAAAGGAGGTCGAGTCAACTTCTGCTAAGTTAGTAGTTACTTAAGTCGAATAAAGATTTAACAAATCGTTTCCTTCCTAATACCATTTTAAAGGAAACTGTTACATTTTCATTTACGACATTGTTGCATCATAATCACATTGTTCGTAAATCGTAATATCCTGTAGACTCAGTTTTGGTAGTGCCTTTATTAGAGTAAGTAGGTATTAGACTATTATGGAATACCTGCTTTCCATAGTGGAAAGTAACTTTTAGTCGTTGGGTTTATGCAAACTCATTAGTTTCATAATATTATACCATCGATATAAAGTAGGTATTATCTGACTATATCATACATGAAATTACATTAAGTACATTATATATTAACCCATGTGATGTCCCACTGCTGGGCACGGAGTCCTTATTTCCTATGTTTTTTCGTTTTCGCGACAAGCCCGCGCGAACTGGAGCATGTGCGGTGCGCTCAAAAATTATGAACGAAAAAAACATAGGAAATAAGGACCCGGGTCTCCCCAATAGAACCTACTTAATTCAAATATTTTTTACAAGACCGATCCTTACTAGTAAAAACAGTGGCGGAACTAGGTTACTAGGGTCTCAAGTCCCCCCCCCCCCCACCCCGATGATCCTCGCAACTACGTCCGCGTCATATGAGAGGGCACCTACAATACAACCCCGAAGGAGCTGAAACTTTCTTTGTTTTATCCACGAACTACTTGAGAACAGTTGAACAACATTTTATAAAATTTGCTACCCACTGTGCTAATTTAAAATCACGCGAACGAAACCTGGAAAAACATTGTTTGTATGTCTGTAATGGGTAATATTGTTTTATTATTAACGTTAAAAGTATAAACATATGCTATTTTAGGGTACACCACGCTATGGTCGGTTCACAAGCTTTACATGCATTACACACCCACTCGCACACACACACGCACGCGCGTGCACGCACACACACGCACACACACACACTGTTCATTGAAATGAACAATAGCTATGGAAGAGCGTAGTCACCTGTCACAGGCATTTTTTGCTTACTAGGTGACCGAAAAAGTTTTTATGAATAAAATTTATTATTATTATTATTACATATCATAACCCTTGACCCAACCACTCCCTTAAGATCATCTAAAAAGTTTAATTCGGTTACTAGAACATCAAGAAACAGTAGTGCACATATTAGGTAGTTAGCCTATTTGATTATATTGTATTCATATTGTTTGTATTTCATTATGCTCACAGAGTCACAGTGCAACCATCGTATCGTAAAATTTACGCCATTATTCATTCGATTTTCTACGAAAACAATTACATAATACATCTCCTTAAAAAGGGCATGCAGTTCTCAGAATCGTTGAACCGAAAAAATGCCTAAATCGAACTCAAATGTCATGGCCGTAATGTACAGATTCCATTGTAAAGTCACAGGGATCGGTCATTATTAACCCAACTTACCGATCTATTATGATCTGACATTGAAAGACATAATGACGAAGACGTGACTCGTTTTTGATCTTAACTGATTTGATTGACATTCAACAAATACTCAGGAATTTACTTTACAGGTTTTAAAAATTGTTTATTCATATTGGAATTGGGTGTCTTGAACCAAGGCCTAGAGCCTGGGTAAAAAACTTGTGGGTTTTTAAAACACAACAAATTCTTTGAGGGTAGTGAAGGTAGTATAAGTCCGCCTTTATGCGATATTCACAATTTGTCTCCCTCTTCCCTTAATTGGTTGTCAAATTTCCTACTCAAATATAGTGATAAACTACTCAAATATAGTGATAGTGAAAAACTGGCCTAGAGAAAAACCCAATCACATGAACGTATGAATATTATGGTGCGTTTAGTCAGACGCACGG
The DNA here is from genome assembly GCA_945859575.2 of Herminia tarsipennalis. NCBI lineage: Eukaryota > Metazoa > Arthropoda > Insecta > Lepidoptera > Erebidae > Herminia > Herminia tarsipennalis. The sequence continues at coordinate 10,086,054 of OX243836.2, read as the reverse complement.
CACGCAGCCCGGCAAGCAGCAGCACACGGGCCAGCTGTACAAACAAGCTGTCCAAAAACAGCTGAGAGCACATTCACGTCTATTCACACGCTTGTGTTCATACCCGTTGAATATATCTTTGAACGCGAGCATGTGAACCCACCATCACACGCAATATCGTCAAGGATAGCGTGATCTGTGATCACGGAACAGATGCTTTAACTCCTCTGTGTGATGATAAATAATAACATAGATGATATCTCTAACATCACTTGAGAAAACAGGAAGAAAAACATCCGCTATGATCATATTATTTAAGTATACGAGTATTTACATAACTTACTCCACAACTAGTACCATTACAAAACAGCATAGAATAGAAAACTGTAGATATGGCTACCATCGTAAATACCTGCTATTAATTACGCCGTGCTACTACTTATTATACAGCAAAAATATACAAGATGATGTTTAAAATAGATACTAATAAATATAAATAAATATTTTTTACATAACACTAAAATACTTTGTAACATAAGTTTTGGAAAATGCTTAGTATATTATTATACATATCAATACTAATATTTTTAAGCTGAAGAGTTTGTTTGTTTGTTTGAACGCGATAATCTCAGGAACTACTCGTTCGAATTGAAAAATGTAAATTTGTAATGTATAGCCCATTTATCGAGGAAGGCTAAAGGCTGTATAACATCACGCTACGACCAATAGATGCGGAGCAGCAATGGAAAATGTTACAAAAACGGGGAAAATTGACGCATACGAAGTTGCGCGGGTCAGCTAGTTTAATATATTAATGTATTATTCACCTACCACCAGTTTTTGGAGTTATGACCTTAACCACCTACAGAATATTTTACAGGAGTAAAATCGTTGTTTATTGTAAGGTTTAGGCCCTGAACCTGAGCAAGAAACATCGATTTTACTCCGTGGTCCCTCAGAAGTGTGGTAAATGGTTGTGAGACAAAAGTAGGTGGTGAAGGGTTCATTTGATTTTTTTATAATTATATTACGAAGTTATTTGGTGTAATGTAAAAAAGCCAAGAACAGGAGTTTATTAGTATAATAAAAAACAATCATCCTGTAGGTATAGGCTAAGTTTGTTATGAGAGGTTACAATGAGCAAATTACTCAATGCGATCATGCAATGAGCTAATGTCAATAAAATTACACAGATCTATTAAATAATAACTAAACTAGCAGAGGCAAGAGCAAAATGCCCTTCCGTGTTCGACATAAATGTTACGACATAAGTACATAACATTGACATTAATAATTATAATTATAATATAAAAACAATAAACCGGTAAAAACTATAAAAAGTCTAGAATTAAAAAAGTATGGCTGTGAGATTTCATTGCCTTGTTCTTTTTAGGGTTTCGTATCTCAAAAGGAATCAACGGAACCCTTATAGGATCACTTTGTCCATCCGTCCGTCCGTCTGTTTGTCAATACAAAGTGTATTGACAAACGGACGGACGGATCTCGAGAATGTATGGAAGTATCGATTTGAAATGAAAACCATATACTCAGGACTCCAGTCCCTTGAAGCAAGAATCTAACTTCTAAGTTAGTGTAAAAAAAACGGCCGTTTATGCCACAAAAACAAAGATTTCGACACTCTCAAGGAAAACCTGGAACTATGAAATTTGGCAAGTAATACCATCTTATACTACAAGTACAGGGAAAAGATTGAAAACTATACATTTGTAATTAAATCATAAAAATATAGTCTTTGAAAAACTGCGAGACTCGATTCCTGAATTATTTATAACTAGCTTTCGCCCGCGGCTCCACCCGCGTGGATGTCGGTTATCGCGATAAAAACTATCCTATGTCCTTCCCCGGGACTCAAACTATCTCCATAACAAATTTCATCTAAATCGGCTTAGCTGTTTGAACGTGAAAGCGTAACAGACAGACAGACAGAGTTACTTTCACATTTATAATATTAGTATGGATATGAACCTACAAATAAAATTTGTACGGAACCCTTGGTGAGCGAGACCGACTCGCACTTGACCGGTTTTTTTTTTTTTTTCAAACATTCTACCTTGCGAACTTGACATACCTACATAATCAAAAGTGTTGGATTTTCTAAATAAGTCAAACAATAATTTTGAACTTGACCAATAGAACAAATACTGACTGCCTCTGTAGCGCGGTGGACTCCCACCGCGCTACCGCGCACCGTGTCCGACTGCAACGCAGGTCGTGGTTTCGATTCCCACACGGGACACCACTTTGTGTGATCCACAAATTGTTGTTCCGGGTCTAGATGTAGGTACTTTGTGTCCGTAACTTGTATGTTTGTAAAGTCCCCCGCGAGACAGGGATTGTACCCTAAGGCGGGAGTAGTCTTTAAAAAAAAATTAGAAACTTATATAAAGCATGTGTAAGTAGGTAGGTATACAATGTACCATGTTTTTTTGTTTCTGTTACTAGTGAAACCACAAATCTATCTATCTATAGCATTTTAATTGCATATAGGTGAGTACCTACATATTAGAAGCTGATCCATGTTTATCTAGCTTTGTCACCCGTGTAATCGTGACTAGATCAACCTTCGTATTCTCAAACAAGATAGATCCATTAGAATACAATAGACTAATACACCTTACAAGTAATTAATATGCATATACGTATTGGCACCTCGAGATATCAACGCCAAAGCCAATCGAAATTTGTAAGGCTAAGATCTAAAGAGCTTAAGTAAGCCCGATTAAGATCTTGATAGAGCTGACCATTGAAAATAATGGCGCGAGCTAAGTCTACGATCAGCTTATTGGTTTGCCTAGTTTTGGAACGAAGTTCCTTATCGCGCGTTGTGAAAGGGGGCTAGACGGAAAACAATCTCACGAAAAGTTGTAACGACACTTTTTGACACACACAAGCCGTGCGGCGTGCGCGTCAGATATGAACATCTAATTTGACAAAAAAGTCACTTATCGATTTGGTCTAGAGGCATAAATTCGGTACACAGTATTGATGACAATTGTGTAGTTGTGGGTTCGAGCCTTCGGTATACAATCGTCTTTTTGTAAGTTATTTTCGTATCGTCTTTCTATTTCGCATTGAACAGTGTGGAAAAAAATTAAGATGAGAACTTCGTTCCATCCCTTGACACCTCTCAGGTTTTTTTTTGTATAATTTTGCCTACCTAAGCTTGAATTTAACCTACGAGAGCACGCTCTATAAATCTCTCAGGGATTCTGCCGTCACACTGTAGCTATTTGTAGCAGAAATAATAAAGTATGCTGATGAAAATTAGACCGTACGTAGGTTTTCGCTTCATACGAACATCGTAGCTATACTCATTTTAAAATAAATTGCATACTTAGCTTTAAAAAAAAAATGTTGTCTGTAAATCGATTTAAAGACGATAATTTTACGTAATAACGCCATAAGAAAACTTTGATGACATTGAATAAACAATCATGCCTGTGTGTGACACCTTTTATTTCCAATTGTATCGCATGTCCCTGCAATCGCCAAAATATTTATTGTATTATTGTAATAAACAACCATGCTTGTGACAGCTTTAGTGGAACCGGGCGCATGCGTCCAACGGCCATTATACAATAAGAAATCATACACCATATAAAATAGAATGTAGAAAATAAGAAATATACAAAAGTAGTGAATAAAAAACTAGATAATAAGAAATTGTAAAAATGAAAAGAAAATATTAAAAAATGAATAATTAAATAAAAAGCAAAGTTAAAATATGTAGATAGATAGCTAAGTTAAACAAAGATATGTAAATATAATAATAAGACCGACAGTCTGTCCCGACTTCAAGTGAGAAAGGTGATGAATGCAAGTAAGATACATGAAGCATGAACGTACGAGAAGCATGAAAGGGAGAACTATGAATGAGTAGAAAACCAAAAATTGTAACAACAGGCTCCGATCATATTGGAGGTAGACAGAAAAAAAAACGGCCACAATATACGGCCTATTAGCAGACGGAACGTGAGTCGTGACGTCACACTTTTCGTGGGTGGAACCGGTCATCGATTTATAAGATGTAATCACGTCAAAAAAGTTTGACAGGGTCGGCAACACGCGAGCGACACATATGATGTTGCAAACATCCATAGGCTTACAGTAAATAGTTGCTTACCATCAGGAAGGCCGTAAGCTTGTTTGCCACCTCAGTACTAGGTAAACTATAAAAAAAGTTTTGAATAACAGAATCTATGTCTTTCTGCCTACGCTAAGCACATGTAGGAAACGGATATTATCTTTTAACTTTCTTAAGTCCAAGTCATTACAACCCCAACATGACGTACGATTATTTCTCACGGAATAGACGTGCAAATAAATGTAGGTAGCGTACCTAAATAATAACTTCCTACATAGCCCATGTTTGTGTTAAGAAACTACCAGACGTAACATTCGCCCCGATGCCTCCAATTATCATATCATCCTCGATACGTCAAAATCTCGTCTCCGACCGACGTCAAGCTTAAGGTTCCATGCACATTGACGTCTGTTAATCGTGCGAATACCTTGAATCACCTTTCAGTCAGCAGCGTTTACATGATGAGAGTAATAATAATAATATCTTGGGACAACTAACACAACTCTATCTGATCCCTAACTAAACAGAGCTTGTACTATGGAAACCAGACAACTTATGATGATGATATAGATTAATAACACCCAGACACAGAATAAACCATCATGCTCATCACGCAATTTTTTATCCTAGGTGGGGATCGAATCAACGACCTCCGGCTTAGCAGTCAGGGTCCCTAACCACTAGACTAACAGGCCAGTCAACAATCGAAAAGCATCGCGATATGAATTCATATGCGAAAATGATAACGCAATGCGAAGGCGACTTAAATCTATACTACTGTTGTTTAGGTACTTGAACGCGCTAATGTTCCAACTGCGGGTCAATTCACGTATTTAAAGCAGTGCCGTTGCAGTTAAGTTTCGATTAAAACGGCCATTTTTGTATTTTTGTAACTTTGGGATCGATCTCAAATACGCTTGCGTCAAGTATACGTCTAGAGAGCGCAATAACGACATTCTAGTACGATGCGCAAGCGTTTTTGAGATCGCTCCCAAAGTTACAAGAATACGAAAATGGCCGTTTTAATCGAAACCTAACTGCAACTGTACTGCTTTAAATACGTGAATTGACCTCCTGTTCCAAGATACTGGGTCGATTTAGATGAAGTTTATATAGGAAAGGAGGGCTTTACTATCGAGGGCAAAAGCTAGCAAATAGGTCCTATATTCTGTCTCCAAAAAATCTCACTATATTCATTTTGGGCCTTTAACGTTCTGAAATAAGTAAGTTACGTATCGGCATTATTGGCTCTGTTGGACGGTCTAAGAATAATAAATTAAATTAACGTGTAACGAGCACAGTTATAATACTACATTCATATTGTACCTACCTAAAGCTGTAACACCAAAGCAATGCCTAATCAAAAATGACTAGTCGGTCAGTCTAGTCGAATTAGCAATGAATGAACATCAAAAAATATGCACGCTTGACGCCAGTATTACGAAGCCTTAGTAATATTTAAACTAGTACGGTCGTGATCAATCTTAGTTGTCGGACGATACTCCCTGCCCTCATAACAATCATGCTTCACTTGCCTAACCAAGCGTTACATTTACAAGATACACGCCATCAGCAAAAACAGCCTGTCGGAACCAATCCACACAGTTAATCATAGTTGTATATTTAAAATTCAGTTTTTTGCTGACGTGACTTATTATGCTTGTTTTATAATAAATGATTCTGTTGTTTATGTAGTGTTACTGGCAAGACTTAATAGTTGGTAGTACTTGTGTATAATGCCCACAGAGCATAGAGCAAAGGGCAACTCGATAACATTCAATTGTATAACAAATATGATGTATGGGCAATTAATTAGATATGATGCTAATGATGTCGCTAACGTCCTTAGACTTTAGTAATTGCGTATCGTTAGGGTGTATGTTTGTTATCCATTGCTAAATTAGAAGTGTTAAAAAGATTATGGAAGCCGCCGGGATTCAGTGGCGACGATTGACGTATAGACCTGGAGGCCTACTCTAATTCAATGAAAACGAAGTTTCGATCAAAATTGAGGTGGTGATATACATAGCTAGGAACATATATTTAATCCACAGGACATTCCTAAAAATCGAACTTCTTGTGCTTAACCAAAAAATAATTAGAATAGTTCTCGTAGACTTATAAAATTTAAGTAAACGAAAATTCATGAATTTCGTTTTAAATAAAGAGAGTAGCCAGTACCCAGGACTGCGCCATAACCTTACAAAATTGACCACCAGTCTAGAAAGAGACAACGCTACTTTGTGGACAATACCTGTCAAAGGCCGCACGAGCTTTTTCGCGCTTTGCAGTCAATTTTTACTTTTTAATTGAAAGGGATGGCGCAGTCCTGTTCTCTACGTCAATGGTGGCGACCGAACAGATCGAGAAACCAACAAGGCTAAGCATGGCTACCTCTGTTGGTTCATAAATGGGTTGACGAAAACATTAAGCAATGGGTCCTACACCTAGTGTCTGAGAAGTATAGGATTTCCTTCCTATCGGATACTCTCTCTAGAGAGTGTACTTTTGTCTGCACAAATTCGTATAACATTTCCTGCGTAGTTGGCCAGTCTACGCCCAAATCGGTTAGACGAACATCATTATTAATTAAGTAGACTTTAGAATCGCAATAGCAATAATAGCATTGAAAAGAAAGAGAAAAATAACACGGCCTTGTTCCCTTCAAACTTGTATTCGGGACTCGTGTCTTATTATGGGCACCTTGACCCACGATGACAGCCATGACATCGAACCTGTTTTGATCTCTCCACCACATATGCCGACTCGATCATCGGCAAGGCGACGTCACTAGTTTAACAACACCGTAATATCGTGACACTTATTCGTTCGACAGCAAAAACTATTGAGGACAAATACTTTTCCCAGCAATCATCTCACGTGATTTTATGAAACAAAAATGTGAGAAACAAAGTAATTCGCCGCTCACTGACACGACACTCGTATTTTTGATTGCGGTTAAACCTTAAGCTATGATTGCACGGTAACAATTCAGATTACATAACAAACGGATGGCCGCAGCTGTCGATAAGCCGACGTGCTGCATTAATCTCTGAAGGTTAGTTGCATTAGGGTAAATACGCATGAAGGCGAGCACAGGTCCTGGTAGGAGCCACAATAGTGAAGGCGAAGCCTTGATGGGCGGCTAATGAGTAGGTATGGCATGAGTGGAATGTCACAGGCGCACGACATGCCCTAGTATGACACATTGAATCGTTTTGTGTCTTAAGTATGTTGTTTTTGGTGGAATAGGTACATTAAAGTTTTGCTTAAAGGAACTTTGAAAAACTATCACGCTGGAGTGTGGAACATAATACAGAAACACGCTTACCAGTACCTAAATATACCAAAACCAAGAAAAACAATTTCCATTTTATTCCAAAAGCTTATCATAACTAAACATCCAAGTCGAGTACGACTATAGTTAACAATTTTATGATAGTCTTTGTTATAGTTATTAAACAAGTTAAAGTAAAAATATGTACAAACAATAAAATTCAAGAATCCTGTTTCTAAACAAATAGTTGATTGTTATGCTAATGGGAATGACCTCTACGGTCTTACTGGACACTCACAGACGACAATACTTGCTCAAGTCTAATAACATTGCAACAGTCGACATTGCTGGTGATTGCTGCCCAGCCGTGTTCACACAATTTCCATAAACTTAACCGATGCCCGCAAGATAAAATGGCAATCACGAATATAAATGCCTACACTTAGATTTATCTTCTGTAAAATATTTTATGAAGTACATAGGGTACTTGCAATTAACATACAAACGGATCTAGCAATGCCTAATGCTGTTGTAGGTACCTAATGGATACAAACTGCAAAATGGAAATTTTAGTATGTACCTGCCTATTACTTGCACATAGTGATTTAAATTATTTGGCTTTTTTGAATGCTTAGTCCCGTTTACGATTAGAAATCCTAGTAATTTTTAAATAGAGCGTTTTCGCTTAATGAGTTCAAAAATTATTTGTCAAACTTTTACTAAAGGCTTTATTAACTTAAAAAAAACAATATTTCTAATCCATCCATCCATTCCGGTAAATATATCTTTGTAGCCGGCTGAATGTAATTTAAAAAATAAACAACGCGGATGTCAACTGGTTTCGGTTTCGCGCGCTTCTTTGTAATAACGGGCAAACAAGATGGCTCCCGAAACTTGTTTGTGTAAAAATAAAACTGTAAAAGTAAATAAAAAGGTCGCTGTAGGTAAAACATCGGTTCCGTACTACAATGATATTGCTACGTACTATAAATTGTGCCATTTATTCGCATTTGGTCGGATTCGCAAATGGTCGGATTCTCATTTCGTCGGATTCAGTACAAATGAGAACATAAACATTAATTGTAAAATATCTGCTTTTGAACTTGTCGCACTTATGGTCAGTTATTTATATTATATTCGTAGGCAACTTATTTTCCTGGGTATATAAGAACCTATTTGTTAAAGGAAAAGGTTACTTACCTCTATGGTGGTAATATAATAAAAATTAAAATAGATCACATTTGACTTGTGTCCTAGCCTGTCATTGTTTTGTGTTATATAGTGAGAAAAAATAGTTTATCGAGTTTTTCAACATGAATCTAGCGGCAGGAAGTAGTGGCTTGAGTGAATTGTGTTTTATTGAAAGCAGTAAAGGCAAAAAAAAATTATTGCGTGCTGGACACAGGTATCACTTTGCCGTTTCTAATAAATCTGGTTCAACAAATTGGCGCTGTACTAATAGAAAAGATTGTTATTCGTCTATTACATTAGACTCCAAAAACAATATAATAAAAGAAGCTGTTCATTCTTGTTTACCAGATTTCGACCGTAACAAAGTTGATAAAATTTTTTATAAATGTAAACAAGAAGTTCAGTCTAATATGGAACCAATACCTAAAATATTTGAAAAACATTACTATAATGAAAATTTACCAGAAACTGAAACATACATAGAAGAGCATAAAATACCATTATTTACATCAAAAAAAGACTCACTGTACCGAAATAGAAAAAAATCACTCAACTTAAGCAAATGTAAATTTAAATATATACATGAAGTACGGTTATCGGAACGCATTGTTAACATTTTTTTTGCTTATGACGATGGTTCGGACAATAAAATATTAATTTTTGCAACTCCCTTAGCAAGACAAATAATAAAAACATGTCATAAATTTTACGGAGACGGAACTTTCAAATCTAGCCCGCCACCATTTTATCAACTATATTCCCTGCATGGCTATATCGGCACTGATGGTGATACGAACAATCTAGTTCCATTAATTTATGCCCTGCTCCCGGATAAATTAGAAATAACATACACAAGATTGTTCACTTTGATACGCGATCAGTTTTATGTAAATATAGAATATTATAAATGTGACTACGAATTAGCTGCGATAAATGGCATGAAAAACACATTTCAAAAAGTGTGCATTAACGGTTGCTTTTACCATTTCACTAAAGCAGTTTGGCAAAAATCGAAAGATCTTGGTTTGTCTTCATCTAGTGAAGGTCGACATGTCACTACTTTATATTCAAAGTTAGCACTGCTTCCACCTTTAATAATCCCAGAAGCGATTCTTGCTATATTAGAACAAGCTCCTGAAACTAATGAATTCAGCAAATTTCAAAAATATTTTTTAAAATACTAGATGGAAAAAATAACTTGTGATACGTTTACCTGCTTTGGTGAAAAACAGCGTACCACAAATGCGATAGAAGAATGGCACAATCGTCTTAATAAGAAGATTCCGAAAAAGCCAACGTTGCATTTATTTTTGTCGTTATTTAAGAGAGAAGCTGCCTTTTATGATGCAAAGCTCAAACGTATTCAGTTGCATTGTTCAATGAAAAAACGTCGTCCAAATGACATTCAAAAAGATGTTCAAATTCAAGCAATCATATCGGACTGCATAAGCAATAAAATCAGCGCAATTGATTGTTTGCAGCGTTTATGTACATTAGGTTAATTTTAATTTTTAATAAATTAATTTAATTACTCGATAACACTTTTCTTCTCAACTGAAATACGACGAAATGAGAATCCGACCATTTGCGAATCCGACCAAATGCGAATAAATGAATTGTGCTAGTGAATCAGTATAAGTATACTTAATTTTACTATAGGCAAGGCAAGCTCTATTTTTCGTAGTTGGCTACTTAAGTGAATGAAACACAGAACAGTTTAATTGGCTCAATACTGACTGACAAGAGAATGCAATATTTTTTTAATAGATAGATTAGGTATGTACAGAACGAATATCTACTACGTAACTTAAGTAGGTACATTTTATAACCAACATTTACTTAAAATAGGTATATTTTAAACCAGCATCTGAGTTAGGGGTACCCTAAACGTTATAGTTATTATTGTTATTTTTTGTAAGTAATTAAGTGAGCAAACTTACCTTGAATACAATTTTATCCTTCTCCATCTCTTTAACAGTTCTGTAACAAAACAATATTTTCAATGTTAGATTTCAGTTAAGAAGATATACCATAGATGTACATATCTACCTAAGTAGGTAATATCTAATGAAAGTGAAAGCGTCGAAGTAGGTACCTAGGCATACCAAATAAATTCAAATAATATAACAACTACATAACAAATACAAAATCGGGTGGACACCGAGGGTTCCGTACATTTTTTGTGCTATACCATACCAAAATTTATGGCTTTCAGATTTCTTCCTTTATTTGTGCCATGATGGCCAAAAGCAAGATTCATGGTTCAACTAAAAGTACCCTATATTATTAATTCCCTTGCGAGTTGCAACTGTCAAAATTTGCGTCATAAACTTATTGACTAAGACTAGACTTACTTAGTTTTTTTCACAGTTCTATACGATTGGAGTATTTGATATTTAATAAATGTGAATAAACTTTCGCGATTTATAAACCGTAGGTACCATCGGTCACATGTAAGAGGGTCGGAGGCTTTAAGTTGGCATCGTGCGATCCATGGCTTTATACGGAGCCCAATTTGAGCGACCCTGACGACCCGGAACGTTACTATTCTGTACCCCTAAGGGCCATGGTCGTCAGGGTTATTCAGGGACACCGCACAGTCTCTTTTGAGGCAGCGAGTCTCCTTGTAGGAACTCTGCCCTGGGATTTGAAAGCAGGAGCTCTAGCGTCTCTACTAAGTGGGCGACTACAAAGACCGAGCGCAGGACATGTAACGATCGTGGCGATAGTTCCAGTGTTAGATGGAAGGTTGAAGCGGCAGCACGGTAGCCTCACATACCGGCTGACCCAGGTGCACTCACTCAGATGTTTTGGGCAGTAGGTACCTGTGTCGTATTGGTCGGAAACCAACACCTGAATGTCATCACTGCGACAGTTGCCGCGAGGATACGGCGCTGCATACCTTGTTGGAATGTACAGTCTTGTCACAGCAACGCTGTGGCCTGGCTGTGTGGTACGTCATCTCTCGCCCAAAATACTATTATCATCGATGGTACATAGCGATAGCGCATGGAATGCCGTTGCTGCATTCTTCGAGGAAGTGATGGCAAGAAAAGAGGCAAGGGAAAGATAAAGGGAGAGGAAAAGTATTGTTCCATCCCGCAGAAGTTCCAAGCCCGCTCCATGAAGGGCAGAAAACGACCTCCGTTCCCCTTAATCGTTGGCATGAGAGCGACTGGCAGCCTGTGGTTCTCAAACTAGCGACGTGATAGCAAAAAAAAGGTACAATCGGGCAATAAAAAGTTATTTACACAAGAACGCGTGGAGGCGTTCTTGAGAAAATGGGTTTTGATATACACCAGACTGTCACAACAAAACGGAGAACTTTGTGATTTTATGAGGGTTCATATTTCCTATTAAAGTACGGAACCCTAAAAACAACAAACTCTTTATTCGAAATGCGTGATTTTAATTAGTAATATTAATTTGAAGTGATGACTACAAATGCAATAGATTTGTACGATTATGATCACGACTGCCGTAAGCTCAAACTTGTTTGGATTCTAAATACTTATTTCTTTCATAGATACAACTGCTTACACCTTGATTTGATATAACATTGAACTGCGACCTGCCTCGTTAAGAAATCCAACCCGCCTACTTATTTTAAACGCTTAATTTAGATGTATTTACTTGGTTTTGTTAGTTTGTAAATATATGTAAATGATTAGTTAGTTGTAAAAAATATATATTAAGTATGATGTATTTCTTAATTTAATTCTTTATTATAGCTATTTGAATCATTCTTTGGTAGATACCACTCCTAGTGTAAATTATCTATTAATTTAACTAATAGGTAGATAGATATACCTAATAGTTATTTTATATTACCTAATTAGGTAAGAAAGTCTAAGAATACGCTGATTGAATTGACGTGTGTAAGTTGTCCAAAAATATTATTATTATTGCTATTATTTTAAACACAGCTATTTGGTAACTATTTTTTTTTCAAGCTAGCCCGGTGAACTTGTTATCTACTATTTCAAATTGAAATATCATTTATGTACCAAATTAAAATCACATTCATTTTTTTTGGGTTTGCAGCTGTTTTTTTGGGTTTCAATATGAATTGTCCCAAGATATTACCTGTTGTTATAAGTATTATTATTATCTTCGAAACTCGATATTCATTCCACTGTACGCCGCAGTCGTGAACCTCCAGTACAATAGGTAGGTACCAGGAAGGTGAATGGGCGCAGGGACGAGCGTAAGTAACTTTATCTTTTGACATGAAGTTAATAGAAAGTCGTGACTTTATACCAAACATAGCTCTCTTAGAGAAATTCAGAGAATAGTGAAACAGACCGCTTGGCAGTCTAGTAAAAAAGTTAATTAATATTCTTCAGTCATTTGTTTTATTTATGGACGATATAAAAACTATAACTAATATTTATACGGACGATTTCTTGACTGCTAAAAACTAATTAATATCTTACGTGCGTGCGATCTGCTCGTGACTTGATCAAAAATCATTGCGTAGTTGGCGAAGAGTCAGTTAAGACATAAGAAATAGTGACAGTGCAAAAGGTAAACTTCATACACAGGTACTTCGCTCGAGCAACACTAGACGCGGATCATGATCATGTTCATCTTTGACCCAATACCGGCCAAGTGGGAGTAATTTTGCCGAACCAAATGTGTGGCGAGCACTCGAAAATTCTGGTCTGTCTGAGTCTGGGGAGCAATTACCCCTGTTGCCTTCCCCTTGGATCCGGGCCTGAGCAACACTCACATAGAAATCGTTCACGGACACGGAATCCGACACCACTTCAGACTTCTTTGTTTGGAAGGCAATCGTGAGCGAATATTGTATGCGTTGCTGGAGTACGTGTTGTAGGTACCTATGTAGGGTGTTTTTAAGATCTCACGCCGTACGGCACAAGCCTTGTGTCACGGGTGACTTTACAAACATATAATTCACGGACACAAAGTACACCTAGACTCGGAACAACAATTTTTGGATCACTCAAAGTGGTGTAACGTGTGCGAAGCGAACCCATGACCTCTTGTGTCGTACACTCACACCACGCAACCGCCAGTTGGCTTCTGTACCTTCAGTGTTTTGTGGTTTATGCTAAACTTTATGTGTAGGCATGCTTGGTACAAAAACAGAATCTGAATTTAGGTTACAACAGCGGTAATGGTCAAGTTTGGTGAAACACTTTCGATGTTATCCATTCTATTACGCATTTTTTGTTTATAATTGATTTAGGTAACAACACGTTGCATTATGAAAATGAAGGTGTTGCTTCCGTTACAACATGTTACCAGCCTATTTTTTACAGCAACACTATTGAGTACACTTAGTAAGTAGGTTACTACTACCTACTTAAATTACTTGCCCTAATTCAGCGGCATACTGGGATTATCCATATCATATTGGACTCAGTCGGATCTGTTAGCTGGCTCACAACACGCCATGAACATAATTTCGCCAACCGGTATATTATGAAAATAACGGTTGCAGAATTAATATTAAAAAGTGCATAATAGACCAAAATTATACAACTTTGCGTCAATTTTGTAATAAATGTGGCGTGACATTGCGGGCCATCTGTTGCGAATGTAAATAGCTGAGTTGTAGTGTTTTGATTTAGAGTTATGCAACCGTTGCAGTGTTTGCTTTACTCGCCATAGTATTTAAAAGTTACATCGATTGTAAGAACTTATTTATTTAACCGATCATCGCTCTTTAACTAGGTAGACCCGTGCTACTTCGTCTGCGTAAATTTTCCACGATTTTGCAATATTTTTTTGCTGCTTCGCTCCTATTTTTACACCTATAGCCTATAGCCTTCCTCAATAAATGGGCTATATAATAGTAAAAAAAAAATCAATTCATACCAGTAAAACAAACAAACAAACTCTTCAGCTTTATAATATTAGTATAGATATTTCGAAACTTAATAGCGTGAATTATTTAAAGGTGACCACGATCGGTGCAATTTGATCGAAACGTCGAGTAAATAAAAGGTTTGTACCTACCTTTAAATAATTCACGCAATTAAGTCCCCAAATATAACTATTAGGTAGGTAGATAAGTACTTCTAAGTTTGCGTGGCGCGTACGTATACCTGATTGTAAATGCAAATTAACAATGATTAATGTTAAATTATGGCCTAATCACTTACTTAGGCTTTAACAGGTGGTCTGCTCTTGAAAGAGGTCTTTTCTGGCAAGCATAATGTACCTATCTAGGATGTAGGCAAAAATTATATCCATAATAAATTAAGCATCATCAAATTTAAAATCGCTAAGCTGTAATTAGACTTGACTTTAAGGAAGGGCATTAGGTAGTAATTTAATGTACGCACCTACCTAGGGCATTACACCACAATATCCTTCTAGCTAAAGCCATGAAGGTAGGGCATTACTAATTTACAGTAGATCATTGCCCTCCCTCCAATGCTAGTATCTACCACAGCACATTGATACCTACTATAGACCAATTAGGTTCGGACCAATAAGGTCCGTACCTTTAAATTATTAATGCGGTTAAGACCCATAGTAGGTAGCTATAAATAATTTTATTTAAAAAAAAAATGATATTTTTTTCGTCATTAAATTTTAAAAAAGTAAAGCAAATTGAACCGGAACACTATACCATGGTATCTTTAAAAACACGTTAATGGATCGGACAGTGTAAATATATTGTAGATAGGTAAGGAAAGACCCAAAACACTTTTTCTAATATCATAATCACAGATACTAAGGGAAGGTTGCTTATGTCGTACCCTCTAAGGGACAAATTTAATATTTAGGTAAACGGAATCCTTTGCGTCAATTCATCATTCAACTGTTATAAAATTATTCACCAAAAGAAAAATATTTATTTAAATAGTTTTTCAAAAAAGTACCGACGCCGTCGGCGTCGGTACGACTATGACACTGGTCGCCCAATTCGTACCACCTAAAGCCCCAGTCAATGAACCGTTGCTTCAGGTCATCGATGATGTTGCAGAATGATCTATAAAACTGTTTTTCCCTTATTAAAGCGATGTGAAAATGTATATAAATATTTGTCAGCAAGTTTCTTACTTCACTAGTAATCATACCGATACGACTAAGGAATTTCCCATAGGTATCTACGAATTGGACAGCGGTACATTCTACGTTTTTAACCAAAACTCCAAAAAACCACCAAAAATAGAAATGAAGCACAAAAATAATTTAACTAGGTATCCTATTTATCTTCGAAGTAGCTTACGAACAAGCTTAAAATTTTAGTGAAAACAATGAAAAAAATACTTTTTGAATATTTGTCGATGACTGGAGGCGGTTTACACTTGTTTTTGGTCAATCACATGGCCCAAGCAGTTTACGTTTTTGCCAATTTATGCCATTAATTTTTATATATATAAAACTGGCTGGGAAAGGTACGATTTAAGCGGCGCGGCGGTACGACTAAAGCATCCTTACCCTATAATAACTATGTAACCTACAGGAATGTAACCCTATAGGGACTTTGTCAATAAAAAACTTTTATTCGGTAGGTAGAAATAGGTATACCTATCTACCTTGTACAATATCATCTATCCACTTATGATCAAAATAAACAAGGGTGCAGCACATCAGTGCATAACATTCAAGGCGTGGTTCTGCGTAAGAAGTATTATCTAAATATGTAAGCACTTTTGGCATGTCCTCGGTAACTATTAAGATACATCTGCAGTTAGCTCGAAGAGCCCGCTGTGCGCTGTGTCCAGTATTATGCAAGAAGATGTAATGGCCATTAGGCAATTGTGCAATAAATACCGAAGTACCATCTTGGATTCTAACAATCGGCTAATCTTGCAATCTACATGCATACCTATGTTTTAATGCTTAAATACCCACAACATTGTTTTAAAGAGAAAGTTCAGAGGTACCTACTTATTTAGCTTGTTAGGCAATTGAAGGTTTGGACACAATTTAGGTATATTTTCCATAGTTCCTAATAAGGAACGTTTAAGTACAATTAATGCATGCATTAGGGGGTGGCAACAAAGGCAATCCCCCCCCCCCCCGCGGACTCGACTGAAATACCTTTTTGGGGGAAATTTAACACTAGACCGGTGTGTCTTGACCTGCCATTGCCCTCCCCCCATGGGCAGGTGTACCGATGTTGAATCAAATGCACTTCGCCAGTTGAGTCAAATTGCCCTCCTGCTCCCCTCCCAGAAGTTCTAGATCCGCCCCTGATTGGAAAGCTTAAAGATAAGACCCAGGAATCCAACAACACATCCGATCGTCAATCTAGGCCGCTGTTAACCACCAAGTCACCGGAACATGTTCGTTAAACTTCAAATTTGTCTTGTATCTGCCTAAGGATAGCCTACTTGAGTAGGTACCTACACCGTGATTTATAAGTTTCTTCCTAGGGTTCTTCTCATGAGAGGCTACATTAAAATGTTGGGAACTTGTTCAAATTAATTATTGAGTTTCATGGATAGAAAACATTTTTGATTTTGATACTAACCAGAAACAGTCACTTACGAGTTAACTAACACAGCTTACACAGCGTGAATAAATATGAAGAATTTAGGAAGGTAGGTACTAATTTATTCTATCTTAACTACTGTTTTTAAATACAGGGTGATTTGTAATGTAGGTACTAATAACCGCCCACTCGTGGCTCCTTTACATTTCACTAAATGACTGTATAATCTACCTAATATTAGTTTTGAAAAATATTTGATAAATTAACCCTTAACCACGTACCATCTGTTTTTGGAGTTATGACCTTAACTATTTACTTTTACCGAAGTAAAATTCAATTCAATTCAATCGTTTATTTGCATTCCACAATGTATGCTTAGGTGGTAGACTTAAAATTAGACCATCGTGGACCCCGTTGGGCACAGCAAAATAATATAATTAATAATATTTAAATATAATTAGGAGAGAGGGGGATATTATCTATGTAGCTTAATTAGATAATTGTTTTTCATTTAGATAATCATTTACGGTGTAGGTAATAGCATTTTTGTAGTAAAAGGGTTTTTATTTTATTTATAGCTAGTTAATTTAGATTCGTTTCTAATTTTCTCGAGTAATTTATTATATATTTTTATGGACATAACGTAAGGGCTATTCGTTGTTTATTGTCAGGTTTGGGCCCTAAACCTGCCAAAAACCAGATTTTACTCCGTAGTCTCACAGACGTTCGGTAGAGGGTTGTGTGACAAAAGTAGGTGGTAGGTGTTTTAGGGTTAATTTAGTAAACAATTTTTAAAATGAATATTACAAAGTTATTTAGTTTAACGAAGCCACGAGTAGAAGTTATTACTATATTACAAATCAGCCTGTATATACCTACCTACCTAGGAATTGATTTATTTACAGACCGCGTAGTTTCGAGCGGCGGAAACAAACTGACGCAATGTTTTCTAAGCGGAAAACAAAATAGGTCAGTATTCTTTAATTATAAAAATAACTATACCTCAACCTATCTAGATTTATAAATTAATACCTTCTTCAGTAAAGCTATTCGCAAAAATAGCCGCTTCGTTTAGTTATTCGGTTAAAACTCACTTATTTCTCAGCTGAGGGCTATTCATTGCTTTAAGTTTTGACCGCCAATTCGCCAATTTATAAGGCAGTCCGAGTGACCTCCAAAACGAATGATGTCGATGACATTCAATGAAAAAATAGATATTTAAAAAAAAAAACAAATTAACAGCAATATGTAGGTAAATAGGTAGGTACCTACTATACATTATAAAAATGAAATTATAGTGCAGATGCAGTGCTAAAGAATAAATAACTGTTATTTATTCTTTAGCACTATAATTTATCATTATCTTATACAAATACAATGGTCCAAAAGATGAACTACTTTATATTATTTTTCTTTGCTTATCAATTTCTCAAGTTAGTGCGATTTATAGGTACGACTACGTAGGTAGGTAAGGTAATCTCAAAATATTCAACATCTGTAAAACACTCTGTATCAGCACACATGTGAGAACACTTTTAACGATTTCGTTTTTTTACACCCTGTATTAAATTTACTTACAATAAGACTGGTAAAACAGGATTTTATATACCTTTAAAACATTGTATTTTTATATTTAAAGATTTTATATTATAAGTCCATTAATTAGGTAACTATCGACCCTAAGTATCGACTTATTCTTAGGTACCTACCTAAGAATAAGTCGATGATAAGCCATTTTATCTATGATAGTAGAAGACTCACGTAGCCAAATTCTATGTGTGATAGACATCTAAGTACCTACCTAACAATTTTAACATCATTCTATCTAAATGTTACTAGAAATATCTAGTAGTGTTGTGCCTACACTTATTTATAAACATAAACAATTGGAAACAAACAAACAAATACTTACTTAAATGACCATAAAAAAACTATATTAAACTAATCATACAGCCGAAGCTCACAACACTATTGTCTATATTTTACAAAATATTTAATATATCCGAACGCAAAAGTCCAGCGGAGCTTACGAGATCGTGTTTACTTTGTTTACGCGGTTGTCATGGTAACGTATGTAGATACAATGTAGCGCTTAATGCGCGCGCGCCTGTGAACGAACGCAGACTGGCTGCGGCTGCGCCGGTCATCTACCACCACCGCGTTCTTCAGAAAGCGAGAGGAAGAGCCCAAGCACCAAGCAAGTTTTATTGTGCGAGGACATGTATATAAATCGAATAGTAGGCGTCTATATCATTTATATGCGGTTGCGCCCACGGCTATAATTCTTTATAGCTTGTTAGCGCATCAAACGACGTCTCTTAATCCATTATCACACTAATAACAAAGTAATATCTAAATCAATTAGCCAATATGTGATATAACTGGTTCGATACATCACCTTGAATTCTATTTCAGGCAGTTTTGTCAGTCAACTACGGCCTTGACTTAATTTAAAATTACAGGTAAGTATTATATTTCGTCCAAATAAGTCTGTGAACGGATCATTATCTAATATCTGACATGAAAATCTTTTTTTTAATTCTTTGAACTTGTAGAACAAGCGCGTGAATCGCTCTGCCTCTGATCACGTGAATCGTGAGTGTTAATTATGTGATAAAACATGCCCAATCAAAATGATAATGCCGATAAGTAGACTGATTGGCAACTGAAAAGTGAGTAAGTAGTTAGGTAGCAAGTAAAAAAATATATATTAGATAAACTTTTTGTATTTATTTGAATACAACTTCCACTTTCAATCTTCTATTTTAAAGTAATAATAACATAAAACTATGTCCATTTTAATGCCATACTAAATTAACTTGTACATGCTGTTATTACAAATTACTTGTACGATTAATAAAAGTAACTATGTACCTATATAAACTTAAAAATAAAAAATAAGGTACAAATTATGCTACATCCATTTCATACAAAAAAGTTCCCGTTTTGAACTGTTGTTACTAAGACAAGTTGCGCAGGTTGTGAAATGGGTTTTAGCCAGAGAATGTCTACACGAACAATTACAATACAGTAGTAATATATGCTACATAAAATATTTGATAAGTAACATTACGTGGGTATACGTTAATTCTGTAACAAAATCATAATAATTAATTAAAACAAATGATATGATGCATTCTTGTTGCGTTCGACACCAAAGTGCGATTCGCGTGAATGATTTCTATACATACAGCATAATTTCGATGCATCTTTCAAAGAAAGAAAAGGTAAAAGAAAGGAAGAAAATATAAAAGAAAGGAAGAAAATA
This sequence comes from Herminia tarsipennalis, assembly GCA_945859575.2. Lineage (NCBI taxonomy): Eukaryota > Metazoa > Arthropoda > Insecta > Lepidoptera > Erebidae > Herminia > Herminia tarsipennalis. The sequence continues at coordinate 10,065,815 of OX243836.2, read as the reverse complement.
TAAAAGAAAGAAAGAGTAATGTCGAGACATTAAAAAAAATATAGGTCGCTGAAGTTGTGAGAGAGATTCATCATGATCCAAAAGTGTACCAAACTTTATGCTGTATATACAGAAGTACATAAATATAATACTAAATTTAAAATCACGTAAATAATGTAAAAGCAGGCTGAAAGTAAATAAGAAGAAGAAGAACTAACATTAGAAGCATAGAAAAGGAGATGTTAGTAGAAGCAAGCTAACTTTAAACGATCCATTTACACAATGCATTTTGCACAAAAATAATGCATTTTGTAATTAACATGATAAGATTATTACATTATTAAAGCAAGAATAAAGTACTAAATTATTATTTTTGTTCTATAGTTTTTTTACATGTTATATACTAACAGACTATATTACACTTCTAACATATAGCGTCTACAATAATGTATGAACTTTTTACACTGTATTGACCACTTGATCGAAGCATTTAGCAACAAATTGTTCCTTATCATCCAACTGTTTACTATCAGTATTCTGGTGACGTGTTAACATCGCATCCTGTAGCGCGCTTAAAGCTTCAGAAGTAAACCTCTTTCCTTTAAGATGAGTTATAACTGAAGCCTCTCCATGGAACCCTGACTCTACTAAACCAGGAGGAATATTCAAAGTGACGTCATTAATGAGACCTTGTTCGACTGTCATGTTAATGACAAGCTCCTGTGTCGCCGAGTATGTTTTGGATGGAGCGAGTAACTCTGCGGGAACGGGGAATGCGCGGCTAACAGTAAATACAGGTGTTCTGCCGAAGGTCCATTCCCAAGTCTGCAACTCATTCTTCAATTCAGCAAGACCTGGTCAAAGAACAATAACATAAGTATCCGATGCCGCATTGTTTTCTGCATCTGGCCGGTTTTTTCGCGTTTTTTTTTTTTGAAATATGAATCCTGCATCTTTTTTTTTATTTCGGCAAAGGTAACCTAGTTATACAGTCTATATAAGCTTACAGCTGGTCTCGGGCTCATATTTTTTTTTGGAACGTTCTTCCTTACCGCGCGATTTTCATTTGTTTGCGGGCTGAGAGGCTAGACGAGAAAAAGCGCAACAGTTTGAAATCGATCAAAAATCTATTATTTATGATGAAGGAGGTGGTATGTATTTTTGTAAAAAGTTGTAATGTTTATTTTACTTAGATCAAACTGCCAGTGTATGTGAGAAAAATCTTAATTTGAAATAGGGCAATTTTTAAAGAGTTCATTTCTTCCAATTTTTTAGTTAATACAAACACAAAAAACATATAGCAATAGGAACTACGTTTCAAACGGGTGTCCTTATACCTTATGACCTCTCTTTTTTTAATTTGGCAAAGGTGTCCTAGATAGACGATCTGTGAATACAAGCTATTGCTGGTGGCTAAGTTTTAGATTGTTTATTGTTATAACTATGTTGCGTCGTTACATTATACCTATTTGTTTCAAAATCTGAATATTTTTCCTTTACTAAACCATCATCTTTTTTCTACACAAAATAGTTAACCAGGCGTATCGCGACAGCATTTTTTTACCACATTTATTGCTAACAGATATTAAAATGGTTTGAGAACGTACCTGGGAACCAATCTTCAGTTGGATTTACAAACTGGAAGCCACGTTGTTTTGAGATCTGTTCCTGACCACCATCTTCTAAGTGCAAGGCGGGAGTGCGTAGGTACTCGTAGCCGACCGCGGTCTGCAGACTGTCCACCGTCACTCGGTTGTTCACCTCGGAGAGATTCGCCACAGCGGAGCGGGTCGACGCAGTCGCGTTAGTCTGTATGCCATGCTAAATAGAATTAAAAATGTCCTTAGCTACAAAGTGGAGGGCCGTCAGGTCATTGTCAGTTGTAAGTAACTTGTTAGAAAGAAGCACCACCACACAAAGTTAATTTACAGTTAGGAAACATTTGGAAAATTAGAACAAAATAAATATATAATTAAAAAATAAGAACATAATTAGAAAATAAGAACATAATATTAGACAGTAAGAATAATAGCGAGAAAATTAATAAAAATACGACTGATACCCTTCTAACTAACAAAAACTAACTAAGTGATTGTGTCTTTATATTATGGCCTTTATGTTATTACCCATTTTTATCCAATCAAAAAAAAACATTGTCAAAAGTGAAAATAAAAAAAATAATCTAACAATACCTCAATCATCTAAATCCGTTCAGAGGTTTAGAAGATGAGTGGAATAAAGAAACAGACATACATGAACATCAATAACAATACAGTTCTTTTTTGGGGCCGTCATTTAAAAATAAAGTACATAAGTAAAAAGAAATAAAAAAATATTGCAATACGAATGCGTTGTCAACAACAGAAACTGATGAATCACACATAAACAATGAACTGTAGGTAACATGTGTGACCTATAACATTACTGAATATTCAAAAACGCGCATTATGCCACTATTTACTACTATAATGCTTCTAAATTCTATTTTACTTGCATTAAGAAATACTGTTACTATGGAACAAATGTGGGTTAGGCTTACCAATAGATTATTATTTGATTTAGTTGTTGAAAGGTTTGTACAGTCATTTTCATTATCAGAATGGAAATTTCCACAATATGGCCGCTTCAATAAAGTGAGATTATTCATTAATAAGAGTGATAATAAGAACATAATTAGGAAAATAAACATTGACACAGAATAAAGAGAAACAAAGGAAAAAAAACTTCAAAATAATACACACCTACATCAATAACAGCAATAACTATTTAGCAAATGATTTGTCTTTGTATTTCATTCTACTTTTAAAATAGAATAGAAGAAGACAAAACTACTGTTATTAATGTACATATCTTGGATTAAGGGTTGGAGAGCAGAGTTGTAGATTGTGTACTCACCTCACGTTTAGCAAGAGATTTGCTGAGATCTGCCTTATTGGCGTTGACTAAAAGAGTGCAGTGATGGTAGGCTGTCAAACGACCCAGTTTGGCTGCTGTTCCAGACACCTGATAATGTTACTGCTTAGGAAACTATTGTTCAATTAAATATTGTCGAAAAATACAAAGTTCATCAGAGTTAGAGTCCAATAAACTGGATTTATTCGATATGTTTGTAAACTTTCGTGATTTGTACACATTTTAAGTAAATCCTTATAAATTTCTATATTTTATAAGGATTAATGTTGGAAGGAAAATAAAATATTTACATGAATAAGACCCTGTAGCTTATAAAATTTCTATAATGGATTCATTCACAAAACTGATAGAAAAAATATTAATTTAGGGTTAAACTACTTTTATATATTTATATTATAAATATAAGATTGAAATACTTTTTCACCTAATTTTACAAATAGTTGTAGTGAAACTATATGTTTAGTCAATAAACAAATTTTGAAAATTGAAGAGATGTTTATAGCAAAACATACTTCTTATGTTATATTACCAATTGATTTTTTTAAAAAGGATACTTTAAAATTGTCTCGTACAATGATATCCTGGCGCTCATTGATGACAGACTTCACTCCAAACCCTCTAAAGAGAGCCCTCGTAATGAGTTCCAAATTATATTTCCTGTCATATCTCTCACGAGGAGTAAAGAATGTAATATTGAGGTTACCACGGTCATGGTATACTGTGCCACCTCCACTGTTACGTCTAGCCAAAGCAATTTGCTTCTCATTCAAAAGTGGAACATTAGCTTCCAACCATGGATTTTGATGTCTTCCAACCACAACACATGGTTCATTGCGCCAGACCATCATGACATGATGGTTGGTAAAATCCATATTGCGGTACATCCAGTCTTCCAAAGCCAGATTGGTATAAATGTCTGTTGATTGGGACATAAAAACAGACTTGGTGATCTCCCCCTCTGATGGCAGTTCACGTTCCTTCTTTGTGTTCACATTTTTGCTTGCAGTAGCCAAACTACGAGCACTGGATCTTCTGGTAATGCCTAAGACAATGCAGGCACTGCTTGCGGCAATCTTCTTCATCATTGATTGAGCCATCTTCACACTCAGTATTTTATAATTTGCTTTCAAACGGATACTTTTCTGTATGAACTAGCAAGAGCTGTCAATTAAGCGTTTATTTATTTAATATCAATATTATAAACTAATTAAATTGTCTAATAAAAGTTCAAATTGTCCTTATAAAATAATCTAGTGCTTAGAGCAACAGGCGTCTGTGTCAGCCGAAGAGAGGGAGATCAGATATTCGTGGAGGGCGATGGTTTGATGCAGCCACTTCCAGGTTTGGTGCAGGCTGTTAATTCGATACCGAATACCCAAACAGTCTCGACAGTCACTTGGCATTCCTCTTCTTGAATGCAGGATGAACAAAAAAATCACTTCACTACACACGAAATAAAACTTGGTATGTTAGACAGGTTTTTTAACTAAGTACTATGCGTACGAAAGTGAATAAAACAATTGCGTCGTAGGAGCGAGGACAGTATGTGATCGCACAACGATATCTAATGAATTAAATGAACTACCTTCCGCCGTCTCATTTTATTCGTATTGATAATGATAAGCGGGCTATAGAACTAGGAGGTCGAGCGAGGTCATTCGAAGTTCACAAGACAAGAAAACAAACAACGTGATAAGAAGCACGAAGTGGCCACGAGCAAGCCGTGCTTATCGTGCCTGTCTTGCGTATACCTAATGTTACAAAGATAAGTTTAGTGTAACTTTTAGCCAATATTGAAAAGACAAAAAACGTACCATTTCATCTACATTTATAAAATGTTGACAATAATATCATCAGTCTTTCATTCAATTAAAATTTCCTATAATACCAAACATTTCATTTGTTGTACTCGCACTAATAAAGTGATTGAAAATTGAAACGATGTCTTCAAAACATTGATTTAGAAAAATAGAAAATTATATGTATGACTTTTTTGGTTAATTTTTAGGAAGATTTTTTTTTTCTATCTAAATCGATTAAATTTGGTGTCAAAAATTTTAGACGATTTATTTAGAATTAGCATCTCTAAAAATCATTTTGACAGAATGAGTAAAAGGTTAACAAATGGTCCTACTTGGTACTGTCCAGCCGAGAGAAAAAAATATTATTTCTTTTCGACCAACAGGGTTCATTCATATCATGCACACTAAAACCACAGTAAATCTAGATAATAAAAAAAATCACCAATTGTGACTCTAATAATTTCATGAACGCATACATTATACATTTGAAGGGTCCATGACTCAGTGGTACTAAAAACTGACCAGACCGAATCATTTACGAGGCAATGCTGCCGCTGTAGGTCAACAAATGGATTACCGTTGGCAAAAATGTTATACTCGAAAAGCACGTGAAGCTGTTGGTCCTGTGCTTAATCTCTCTTCGGTATTGGATTCGGCAATGTATTTCGTCCTATCGAGCTATATTATGAGTGACTACGCAAGAGGTAAATATATATGAATTTAAAGTCAGCATTAAATAGAGTGACGGCGCTACGCCTTTTCTCCTCCTCCCTCCCTCTCCAAAAATATCTGAAACCTCCCTTAATGTTTATCTACTGCTCACCTTGGCAATGGCGTAGCGTGCGCGGATATTCGCCGACCGGGGCCGGCTAGAAATTCGCCGCCCCCTGTCCCATAACTTTATTATTTGTTTTTTTGATACATAGTATGTATCAATAAACAAACCTTATTAAGGTTCAGAAATACTCAGTCTATAAAAGTCTATACAAGATTTTATTTAATAGCACTTTGTTTATATTATGTGAGTGCTGCATAAACCTTGTTCATTTATGAAGCGTTATTGCTACAAGTCTTCAGTTCCTTTTTCAGTTCTTCATACAAGTTTTTTCATAATAACCCCGACCATATCTGCTACCTAATATAGTAAGTTTTGTTACGAAAACAACAACAGAATATAAACTTAATTTATAAAAAAGTTGTCAGGCATATTTTGGAAACAACTTGGACACCAAGAAAATATTGAGCCCCACTGAAAGTTGCAAAATCATTAAACTATGATGACTATGTTATTGGCGTTAAAGAGAACGAAGAGGGCTCCCGTTTGGAAAACCCAGGTGTCACCCAAAGATACAAGTAACTGCCTTGATAATTGTTACTTGTTATAAACCAACACAAAAGGGCCCTTGTATTTAGCATAACACCCATCATGCTAGGTGGTTCTTGGTTCTTCGCATAAATTCCATCTTTCATCTTGGACCTTTGATCGGGACACAAATATATCTAGGTTTTTGGAACTGACATACGATAGTAGACCACGCTGGTACTTACAAATACTGCTCGGGCCGAAAGTGCTTTATAAATCAAATATTTTTTATAGATAAATTTTATTATCGTATATAGTATCTTGTAAGTTTAATATAAACTTAAAAAAAATATTTTCTTCTTTTCAAAATTAAATTTATTATATCTAATAATATAATAAATTTTATTACGAAAAAAGTTTTACCGAAACATATACTTAAATGCCTTTATATATATATTTTTTTTTTAATTTAAAAGATTTATTTACAACTAGCTGTCCCGCGTAAATTTTCCCCGTTTTTGCAAAATTTCTCGTCGCTACTCCGCTCCTATTAGTCGTAGCGCAATGTTATATAGCCTATAGCCTTCCTCGATAAATAGGCTATCCAACAAAAAAACATTTTTTCAAATCGGACCTGAAGTTCCTGAGATTAGCGCGTTTAAACAAACAAACAAACAAACAAACTCTTCCGCTTTATAATATTAGTATAGATATACAAGTTCACTTTTGTTACAATCCGCCAAACTGCACAGCCGTAAAACTAGAGTCAATTCAAAAACCTTCAATTAAAAAAATATTATTTTTGTATTCAGCAACTTAAATTACATATGGATGAATAAAAAATCAGTAATCACCAGTGTAACAACAAGTATTATTATATTTATTTTCCAATTGAATGGATTTTTAATTATGTAAAGTACAGGAGCAAGAATATGGTGGTACGCATCAGGGAAGAGTTGTTTTTTCTGACTTTCTTGCGCTCCACCGCCAGCGAACCGGGCTGCGCCTGCGCTGTCATCTTTGCTTGGTGCCTCCTTACGTGGCTGTGGGCAGGTAAAACCGGTCGTCTTCCCACCCGCCGACCTTCCGTGGCGCGGCGCCCAGTGTGTATCTATCTTAGTGGGTGCAAACCCCACACTGCACCCACCGTCTTCCTCGGACGTGAGGGTTGTTCGATAAGAATTTTCCCGCCAATCTCAAAAAAAGCAAAACCAATCACACATTTAAAAGACACTTAGTCGATGTCGATAAAAACGGAACTATTGAACCAATATAGAAAACATAATAATTTATTTATCACAGTCTAATGGGTATATATTTTCATTATAAGTATAAATTTGTTTTTCAGTGATCAGTTTTCAAACTTTAGGTTTTTTTGCTATCAAATATTTTGGCTTATTCAAAATTTTTCTTGAATATTTACTTATAAACCGAAATAGCCAATATTGATTTAATGTCTCTCACTCCAATTTGGAATGATTACAAAAAAACAATTAATAAAATTATGGCACTTGCCGCCGCCGCGCCGCCCCCTTACATTCGGCAGCCCGGGGCCATGATCTTGGCTGTGTACCTAGGCAAAAACTACTACCCTCAACGAAAAACTGTCTCAAACCGAGACCGTTGAGCCCTCAACGTTAATAGCCATCGTCATGATTACCAAGTAGGAGCGTTTGTTGGCACTTTTAAGTAAAATTAATTAAGGTGAAGTTAATGTTGTATTGGAGTCGACATTTAAATCGATTTTATTCGACTAAATGTTTTCCAATTGAGTTTGAAAAGGTACTTACTTTTTAAGCTGTATTTTCTGTCAAACCTAAAAATGTCACTGTCTTGTTCATGTCATTTGCAACATTTGCATGCAGTGGCAGAGAATCACTCGCAAGTTGTTATTTTTTCGATCTTGTGTAATTTCAAGAACTTATTGAATACAGACCACAATCTTTCTCCAAAATGGCATTCAGGACTACAGGAGTCGCCCTAAGTAAGTATAATATAAAGTACTAGCCAACGTTGTAATTAATTTGCATTGATATTTTGTTATGTAACTATCTAATTTCTGTTATTTTCAGATAACATGAGGAGATGGGCTTACAAGCTTTCTGGATTTAACAAATATGGTATGTTTCCTACTAGTACACCTATTCTAATTAAGACATAGAAATACAGTGAGATGGAAATGACTATTGATGATTCGTTGAAACCAATAAAGGTTATAGATAAAGTTCTTACTAAGTCCCTTAGTAAAAAACATAATAATATAGTGCCTATAGCACGGTATGTTAATATAATATAACAATACACATGACTATCTGATTGCAAACTAGGCAAAGCTTGTACTATTACAACCAGACTATGTATAACCTAATATTTAAATATTTTTTTTAAGTACTTACATATTATAGATAAATTATAACCAGACACAGATTATACAATCATGCTCATCTCATAGTAAAGATTTATCCAAGGTGGCAATCTGTCTCTGTAGAATGCATACCCGGTAGTATTTTTGAAGGAACGAGCTATTCCAGGTGTAAAAGGAGAGGGTACTTGATACTTTAACAATAAAACAACCAATTAGATATATATTGCGGGACTTCTGTGATACATTCATCATGTGATTTATTTAAAAGTACAACCTGTTATTTACGTCAACCTGTCCAATTCAATCAAAACGTCGGCTAAATAAAGTAAGGTGTGTACCTTTAAATAATTCACGCGATTAAGTCCTGAAATATATCAAATATGTATAAAAATCGCAAAAGTTTAAAAACAATAATTAAAACCAATGTTAAACCTTTTGGGGTATTAGACCCTAAAATATCCACTTTGGGTAGGTATGCCTGCTCTGGCTTAGCAGTCAGGTTCCCACTCTTCAAATGTTCCCTCTTTTTTCAATAAATCAAAAGAAAAAGATCATATAAACTTTAAATGATTTAAAATACTAATCACATTAGACTCACATCACATGTATCTAATATATGTTATACCTACATGTTTGGAGATCCTTAGTGTGTAAATAAGTACATAAGTAACAAGCAATCTGTCAAATCAACAGTACTAATATGGCGAAAAGAGATTCCTAAGAAACATTCATTCTGAAAAGACACAAATAATAGTTCAATAGCTTGTTGTAAATTCTTTATGGAAATATGTACTTTGAAATTGGTGTAAAACAGAAGCAGAAAAATCTAGAAAATTTTATATTCTAGTTTATTTTTTCTGAATTTTATAAGAGCTGTCCCGCGCAACTTCGTCTGCGTCAATTATCCCCTTGTTTTTATAATCCCATCTTACTTCTAATACCTCCAAGAATATGTGTACAAAGTTTCATGATGATCGGTTGAGTAGATTTCGCGTGGAAGTGTAACAAACAAACTTACATTCACATTTATATATTAGTATAGATTTATTCTGTACAGCTTATGAATACAAAGATACAAGAGGTAGAAAATATTATATTTCCAAAAAAACATCTATATTGTTAAGATTAAATTTATAAACTAAATGTTTTTAACATCGACAACTTCCCTCCGGTCGATTACAACCTATTCCCAATATGGCTGAATGCACAATGAACGATTATCAAATTGACTGATTGTAATATGCGCTAGGACCGAATAGACTGAATCTTACAATGTCTTCATCCCACTATGGCTGAAATTTGTTATGCCTTTATGCATAAAATTACTGAAAATATTTTTAGTTGTGACAGTTGTTATTAATGTATAATGTAACCTATGCATTTGTAACCTCCTTGCACATGATAATGAATATGAAGTGTTTATGAAGATAAAATTGTAAACGTCAGTTATCTATCGTCAGTCATCATATATTAAGTACTTGAATTAAAATATAAATATAATTATAGCATTTTGGTTTATTGATTAATGTAATAATGGAAACTGATTTGTTTTTCGTGAAAAACCAACGAGGACACCCAGCCATTCTATACGATGGCCATAAATATAACTTCGGTAATAATAACGGAAGTAGAAGTTCAATGTGGCGCTGTAAAAATAGGACATGCTGCAATGGATCCATAACGTTGAACTTGGATAAAAATGCTATACTAGAACTACTAAAAAGGTCAGAAAATTTGAGTAAAGACTCCATAATTCGTGAGAGTGTACATATATGTAAACCACATTATAATGAGAACATTCAAGATATGGTTGTTTATAATTCTAAGAAGGATGCATGCGAGTCAATGACACCTATTAAAAAAATCTTTGAGAAAAATGTAGTCGCAATAAAGAAGTGTGACCCTAACTTTACTATGTGCGCTTATGAAGAGAAAAAGAGCTCGCTGTATAGATCAAGACATGCTTTTTTGAAACAAACGACTACTGAGTTTACGTACTTAAAAGATGTCAAAGTACCTAACGTATTAGCTGAAAACTTTTTAGTCTCAGATAGTGGTGAGGACGAAAAAGTTTTGATTTTTTGCACATTAACGGCTAAGCAACATTTACGTGTCGGAGTTGGACAACAGGCACAGTACTTTGGCGATGGTACTTTTAAAAGAGCCTTCCGGACCGCAATGTTGAATTTGCAAAATGTTGAATTCCCAAAATGTTAAATTTGCTAAATGTTGAATTCCCAAAATGTTGAATTTGCAAAATGTTGAATTTGCAAAATGTTAAATTCCCAAAATGTTGAATTAGCTAAATGTTGAATTCCCAAAATGTTTCAAGGAAAATAAGGAATGCTATTGTAGTTCTGATTATAAACAAAAATAAAATTAAAGATATTTATTTGTGAAACTCTTAACAAAACTTATAACTACCTACTGCCTCTAAAAAAATATAGACCTACCTACTAGAACAACGCGTCTGCTTCTGCCGGTACGTTGTAGAAACTAATTAAAATCCTAATTTAAGTCTTAAATATATAATTTTTTTTAAAAATTGCAATGGCTTTAATTTGTTCCTTTTAACTTTTTCCAATAACCTCGAAAATCTTTTATCAAATAATATATCGTCTTGCCTTCTATTTTTCTTGAAAGGGAAAAATAAAGATCTAGAAAGCTTACGGTCATAATTAGACGCTTCATTTAGTAATGTTTTAAAAACCAAAAATATATTTGGAGTTTTTGGCAGTCTTGAATTAACTCTTCTGTGATATCCCTCACAGGAATTAGTTGTTCTGTGGATATCATTTGCACAGCTAATCAATTTGTGATTCATACTGAACCACTGTTCTTCAAAATATTGAAGAAAACTATGCAAATTTTCTGAGTCACTGGAAGCAGCAGCCAGAATATCCCGCCAGGCTTCTGTCATATGCGTCGAAGGAAGTAATACGAAATAAGAGCACATTCGTACAATATTTCTATCATGTTTATAGGCAAGACTATTATTAGTGTTTTTCTTTTTGACCAAATTGCATTGCTTTGCCTTTTTCCAAACAGCCTTGTTGAAATGCTGAAAGCATCCTGTCAGTTTCACTTCAGAATATACCTTCCTTATCGCATTTATTTGGGCTGTTTCATAGTCGCATTTAAATTTTGCAATATGAACTTCAAGCTGATCCTTAATTAATGTAAATAACCGTGTATATGTTTGCTCTGTTTTATTCGGTAAAAATGCATAAATTGCGGGAAAAATATTTATGGTTTTCTCATCAGAGTAAACATCAAGGTGTATAATGTATAACTGGTAGAACGGCTGGGGGCATGATCTAAAAGTACCATCTCCGTAATAAGAAACACTTTTCTCTGATTTTAGTAATTTCAGCATCTTCCTAGAACATAATACAATAATTTTGTCCTTGTCTCCATTTTCAATCACCTTAAAAGTTTTTGACATACCGTTTGGAATTTTGACATCTTCAATTTTTTTTAAATATCAGTTTATCAGTTCCTAAAAATTTTTTCCGTGTCCTATATAGACAAGTCTTCGCCGAAGTAAATGTTGGTAGCTGGTGTGCAGGTATATTAGGGTTTCGGTCAACAAACTTAGTTAGCATATCTTCAAATATTTGCTGTATTGGTTTTAAATTTATGCACACTTCTTCCTTGATTGCATTTATTAACTGCATAATTTTAATTTTATTTGGATCGGTCAAGCACTTATGGTCACTTTGACGTAAAATTTTAATTTTATCCGCGCTTAAAGTTAATGTAGCTGTACATATATCTCGTTGTGTACACTTCCAGCGTGTCGAACCATTATTGTTCACCTTACCATCTCTAGTCAGTCTCCACTTCCCTTCTAATATTAAAATATCTCTATTTTTATTGTTTTTTGAAAACACAATATGAGACATGGTATAGGCCGACCGCTTAACTCGTATATCGGGTGAGCGGGGTGCGCGGGACAGAGAACTCACGTTCTCTGTCCCGCGCACCCCGCTCACCCACCCGTTAACATCACCCCGCGCTCCCTTCCACCGCGCAGGCGATATACGAGTTAAGCGGTCGGCCTATAGTATAATCGTAGTTATTTATTTTACAAACAAGGAAATTATAATAGAAACGTGAGCTGACAATATAAAAGGAAAATGACAAATCGATTATCATTTTATTAAAAGTGGCCAGTATTAGTAATGGAATTGATGCATAGAGGTTTCACTTACTACTGTTGGAGGATGAAATATGACTGTTTGTCACTGGTTTGATTTTTACTGTTTGGCTATTTAGAATTTGTGTTTTTAAAGTTTACTAGGTTAATTCAGTTTGTATTCTATTTAATTTGTATCAAAATGTTGTCGCGATAACGAAATATGTTTGTGTAAAGAATAAAATTGTGATTGTTTACGGAAGTTGGAGTGTTTCTCTTTACAGCAGATTTTCAACATTTAAAGGTAATATATTGAATCCACACACATATTCTAACAACTACAATAAAAAAAAATATTATTGGAGGCTAACATTTTACCCATTTAACATTTTTAAATTCGACATTGAGATTCAACATTTTGGGATTCAACACTTTGCAATTTCAACATTTTGGGATTCCACATTTTGTAACTTCAACATTTTGGGATTCAACATTCTGGGAATCAAATTTTTCGGACTCAACATTTTGCAAATTCAACATTGCGGTCCGGAAGGTAAAAGAGTACCAAAACCATTTTACCAGTGCTTTACTTTACATGTCGATGTAGGTACAAGTACTAAATCTACTAACGTTGTGCCAATTCTCTTTGCACTCCTTCCGAACAAGACCGAAAATACTTATCGCAGATTGTTTCAGTTTATACGGGATGATTTGCGTGTACATATCTATAGGTATAAATGTGATTTTGAGATAGCTCAAATCAATGCTTGCAAGGAGATTTTTCCAAATTGTTCATTGACTGGATGTTTATACCACTACAGCCGAGCTATTTGGAAGAAAGCAAAAAAAATTAAAGCTGACACCACTACTGAAGGTCGTAATATTGTTCGCATGTCTGCAAATTTACCATTACTACCACAGTTGAAAATTAATAGTGGCTGGCAAGACATATGTAAATTAGCACCAAAAACAGAAGCAATGCGGGCATTTGCAAAATATATGGAAAAGCAATGGCTTAAATTTGGACCTTCGGTAATAAGCTGTGCAGGTGATCGGCACCGCAGTAATAACGCTGTAGAAGGTTGGCACAGACGGCTCAACGTACGCATGCCGCATAAGCCAACGTTAGTTCGCTTCATTTATAAATTAAAGAAAGAAGCATCCTATCAGGATACTCGAATTAAGAATTCTTTATTCACTGAAGCTCCTAGACGGAAAGTTGAATGTTTTTTTGATGACAAGTACCACAAGCAACTAGATCAGCTCAGCAAAGAACAAATTAGTGAAATAACTTTTTTAAAAAACATGTTATTAATAAGGAAGCGAATGAAATAATATAATTAATAATATACATATTATTAACTCAAATTATTATTTATTTATAAGAATATTATATTATGTTATCTCGTGGTTATAAGGCCCAATAAATTTTGCTTTGTCTTTATTTAAGTTTACGTTTAATTTTAATCCCCGTGCAACTCAAATATATTTTCGTATGAATGTGTACTTTTCACATGTTCAAAAAGCAACCTGTATTTAATTTTCCAGCTAAACAGTTTCAGGATCGGGAAGAAATACTCAAATACACTGACGGACTTATAAACTGCATCAAAGTAATAGACGACTTTGAAATAAATATTTTAACCAAGTATGCAAACTTTCTATACAGATTTAAATTGAAACCTCTAGATTGGTTCGTGAACTTTAAAACAGCGTAGGATCATATCTTTAAGTTTAAGTTTATGTACTGGAAAGGACCTTAAGACCTTTTTTGAAGAAAAAACAGAAGTTTAAGGAAAAATTGTTTAATTAAAAAATTGGTTTTAACAATAGACACAAACTTTATGCAAGGGTTTATTTGTGTTTTAATAAGGTGTATTACCCCCACGTGCCCTTATTACGGATTCTAATCGGTTCCGCATAGATTTTATAAGGGTTTTTAAAAGATCTTGCGGAATATTGTCCCATTCTTCTGAAAGTGCTGTTCTTAGTGCTGCCACTGTCGTAGGCGAAGGGTTTCTCGCATATACAGCTCTTTTTAAATTGTCCCAAACATGCTCGATGGGATTAAGATCCGGGCTGCGTGCTGGCCAATTCATTGTACGTATCCCAACCTCTTCGCAATAATGTTGAACTTGTGCAGCTGCATGCGGCCGGGCATTATCCTGCATTAAAGTAAAATTTTCGCCTACGAATCCCATGTAAGGCACCACGTGATCTTCTAATATCTCTGTTATGTAGCGATGTGCTGTCAAACCCCCTCTATTACCGTTTTGACGGACCATGTCTATGAACACAAGTTCTGTTCGCCCGTTCATCGATATGCCACCCCAGACCATACATGAACCGCCTCCAAAAGGAACACGCTCCTCAATGCAACTTTGAGCATATCGCTCCCCACGTCGACGATAGACTCTTCTGCGACCATCTGCACCATATAAACATGTCCTACACTCGTCCGTGAACAATACAGAGGCCCACTGCTCTTCTGTCCAATTCAGGTGATGACGCGCAAATCTTAAGCGAGCTTGTCTGTGAGCTGCAGACAACTTTGGACCATTTGCTGGTCTAAAAGGGGTGATAGCCGCTTCCTTTAACCTTCTTCTTATTGTTCGTGCACACACGTTTTTTCCACGCACTTCATTAAGCTCGGTTTTGATGTTAACTGACGTGAGGAAACGATTTCGCAGGGAAGTTGTAACAATAAATCGGTCATCACGACCTGTGGTTGCTCGAGTTCTGCCTGTACCACGTCTCCTCCTGTAAGAACCTGTCTCTACAAACCTTCTGTATATTCTACAAACCGTAGACTGGTTTAAATTTAAATTTCTACCAATCGTTCGTTGATCCAAGCCCTCCCGCACCAATGCTACAATTTGTGCCGCTTGTTCGGACGAAGTATCCATATTATGGTTCAAAAACTCTCGATGTGTTAAAAAACTAACCCAACAATTATGCTGGTAACAATAATTCAATTGACCAAACAAAAAAAATCAATGAGAATTAATTTAAAACTTTGCTATAAATAACACGCAAATCTGATACTACGAGTAAATTTTCTTTTCCCGGCTATATTCATTTGTTTTACCGCAGTTCTATTTTTAAATTTAATTTTTTTTTAAGATTAAGAGCCAGTCTTTCCATATTTATATAATTTAATCTAAAAAGTTTGCATACTTATTATAAAAAAATCCTTTTAGAGTAAACCTGAACTTTGATGCAGTTTATGAGTCCGTCAGTGTATATTGGGACTGTTTAAATATTTAATTAAATTCAGTCCATTCGGTTATTTAAGGATTCAGTCCTATTGGGATTAAGTTTATTCGAAAATCAGGTAATTTGGTTACATGACGAATTGAACTTCAGGTATTTTGTTTTTAAGACTAATTGAGATTCAGACGTACAGATGTATCAGGCATGTTGGGAATAGCTTGTAATCGACCGGAGCCGACAACTTAATTATCTGCATTAGTATTTTTCGTCACCTTGCATTGAGAAATTTCGTCATTATTGTATATATATATATATATATATATATATATATATATATTAGCTGACCTGAATTTTCCCCGTTTTTGCCACATTTCTTATTGCTGCTCTGCTCCTTATCACTCCACTATTTAATGGATGTTATTATACATATAAACCTTCCTCTTCAATCACTCTATCTATTAAAAAAACCGCATCAAAATCCGTTGCGTAGTTTTAAAGATTTTAGCATACTTATGGATATAGGGACAGAGAAAGCGACTTTGTTTTATACTATGTAGTGATGAGCTTCTCATTATAAGGAAGAATACCCCCTCCTTTTGGAAGCTTAGAGACTTTTAATGTAATGTGGACTGGGACACATACCGAGAACCCTTTGTTAAGGTTATGCTATGGTTTATTACAGGTCTCCTTCGTGACGACTGCCTTCATGAAACCGAAGATGTGACCGAGGCTCTGCGCCGTCTCCCTCAGCACGTCATTGACGAACGCAACTTCCGCATTGTGCGCGCCCTACAACTCAATCTCACCAGAACTGTCCTCCCCAAGGAGGAGTGGACTAAGTACGAGGAGGATAAACTCTATCTCTCTCCTATTGTAGAGGTTGTAAAGAAGGAGAGACAAGAGCGCGAGCAATGGGAGAGGAAGTATTGAGTAGTAAATGTTTGATATTTGGCTTTATTTAAATAAATCTAGAAGTTACATATTGTAAATTATGTTTCATTAAATTATTAAGTTCAAAGTTTTGTTCAATTTCTCTTTTTTTAATACAGTTGCAAATATTCCGTTTCTTGATAATAATTCGTCGTATTCAAGTCACGAATATTAAATATCTCTAGGGCCCAGGCAGAGTATTCGTTTTGCATAACGTTCAAAACGTCTGTCTAATGTGTACAAATAATCGCGAAAGTTTATCAAGATTTAAAAAAACGCTAGATTTCAATGAAACAGTAATTTAAAAAACGATTTTATTAAATTTACAAAGTACAAAATAATATAATAAAATATAGATCAAGAAGAATATAAGACAATCATCAAAAAGAAGATATGGCAACAGAATATATTATGGCCGCTAACAATAGGGCGGATTCAAATATATATTTTTGTAACTACATATACATGGTCCCTCAAAAATAACTAGAATTTTCATAACAATAAATATACCTTTTAGTTAACGATTGACTAACGATCGAAATTTATAATCGATGGAACCTGTAATAGATGTTTCGATTAATTATATTTCGTACGATATTCAATACGCTATGACTTTACAATAATAAATTCATTTTATTAGAAATAAATGTGACTATAATAAAATGAGATAGTAGATGATCATGAACCATATCAAAATAGTGGCCAAGTTACATAACAATACAAAGGATAAATGAATGGAAGTCACAAACAATGCATTTTATAAGTCTTTTAAAAGGCGGTAATTTCATTCAGCATATTATATAATTACGCCCTTACTTTGTGAAGTAAATATCCAAAAAATAAATGTCTTTTTCAAATAAATAATAGGCTTATATATATATATATATTATATAACCTGCAATACTAATTACAATCTACTAGTTTATGTTAAGATCTTTAAAAAAATGTATGTAGTAGGTACTTAAATAGAATTATTTTAAAAATAGTAACAACTTCGCAGGGGATATTTTACATTGCCATGTTTAAAAACTTGTTGTACTTAACAAAATTTTAATTACAAACAAAAATTAAAATAATAATTAATTATTTTTGTACTTAATTGTAAATAATTTACGTTGCGGCACAGGCAAATGAGAGGAAAAAGCCAATGTTTATACTTTTAATTCTCACTGCATTTTTTTTTTAAATTCAAAGCCCTGCGAGAGATGCTAGTATTTTTAAAATAACGTCAATGTACAGTATGAACGAAATATTTTTGCTGCCATTGAGAGCAAACTCAAGTCATAGGTAATACCAAAAACATCCCTAATCGATTTAGCCTGTACAAAAACCCTTTTTTACCCTGTGGCATTTGAGTATTGCTATAATTATATATCATACTTGTTCATACTGTACAGTATGTTCGCACTTATTTATGGAAACAATTCACATCATTGTCATAATTACGCCGCGAGTTTGTATTGTCCCAGTTCTTATACGTTACCTAACTATAAATTGTGAAATGCAATTACCTGAATCAGATCTATAAAACATTCTTGTGCGACAATTTGTAAAAATACATAATCTGTTGATTTACCTCGCAAAAAAACATGGTTAAAATGCCTAAAAATAGCTTGAATATCAAAATAAATTTATAATAAATGTACATAGCTAACAAGTAGGTATCATGACGATAGTGTTCAAATGGAATCCACACTATGAAGACAATATACGTAACCTACATACAATGCGAACTCGAACAATTTATACTAATATTATAAAACTGAAGAGTTTGTTTGTTTGAGCGCGGTAATCACAGGAACTACTGATACGCATTAAAAAATTTGTTTACTGTTGGATAGCCCATTTATCGAGGAAGGCTATAGGCTATATATAACATCACGCTACGACCAATAAGGAGCGGAGCAGCAATGAAAAATGTTGCAAAAACTGGGAAAATGGACGCATACGAAGTTGCGCGGGACGGCTAGTGTACACATATATATCCCTCACGGACATGGAATCTCGGGACGCCATACAAACAAAGTGGTCTGTAATTCTTTGTTTGAACGATTTCTATGTGTACCTTGCTCGAGCGAGTGTATCTATTTTCCTAATTACATATATCCCACTAGCTGACCCGCGCAACTTCGTCTGCGTAAATTTTCCCCGTTTTAGCAATATTTTTCATTATTGCTGCTCCGCTTCTATTGGTCGTAGCGTGATGTTGTATAGCCTATAACCTTCCTCGATAAATGCGCTATCAAACAGATTTTTTAAAAATAATAGTATATACGAAGTTGCGCGGGACAGCTAGTTGGATATATTTGAAATTTTTTTGGAGACCAATCTATCTCTCTCGTCTGTATGTCTAGACGTCGTATGAAGGAGTAGGCCCATTTAAATACTATGTTCATGATACTAGAGAGTTATTTAATTTGGCAAAGAGAACAATAGTTTCTATTTACCATACTAGACATTTATATACGCAAGTATAAAATCAAATTTATTAAAATAAACTGATGAGCAAAATTACGTTTGTTACTTAGTAACTAGGTCATAATATACTTACATAATATGGCAAGTAGACTGTTCGATTGATATGATATACAGTTTTATATAAAACATCATAGCCAAGTATTCCACTTAAATATATAGTTGTAACTATAAAGACAATTAGATAAAAAATATTCTGTACAAATACGAAAAATGTATGAACCTATACATTTTTTTTACATGTATGTACATTTATTGGCAACTTTGTTTCCGAGTGATTAATTTTTCTTTGGAAAAATGTATTCGATATAAATTCGTGTCAAAATGGGAACTCACAGTTCCTCGTCTCCGATTGCTTCGAACGCATTGTTTTCAACGCAGTCTCTGCCAGATTTGAACGCAACGGTGGCGAACTTCTCAGTCAATTTCTGCACTGAAAATATTTCCCTCGAACTTCCAGAGTTGTAAGAATCACCATTCTGAAATATAGAAAAATTAATGTCTATTAGGTTAATTTTATAATTTAAAAAGGTTGTGTGTATAGTCGGTTTACGGACGATAATTTTAGGTGATAACGTCTCAAGAAAATACATTTTATCGCCATTCACGTTGCTTAGCAACCAATCAATAACGTTAGTTCCATTTTTTTAAGACCACTCCCGCAGTATGATACAAGCCCTGTGTCACGGGGAACTTTACAAACATACAAGTCACGGACACAAAGTGGTGTACTTTGTGTCCCGGAAAATCAATTTGTGGATCACACAAAGTGCTGTCCCGTGTGGGAATCGAACCCGTATCGCATGTCATGTAAATGCAATCGCCATTCGGTGTTGCTTAGCAACCAATCTATAACGTGGCACATTTTCGTGCGTGCACCCGGTCATTGATTTATAAGACGTTATCAAGTCAAAATTAGGTCGTAGGTAGGTCATATGCCGCCGCGACCATGTTCCGTTCAGTCTCATACGAATTTTAAGTTTGTTTGTTTGAACGCGGTAATCTCAGGAACTACTCATCCGAATTGAAAAATTATTTCACTGTTGGATAGCCCATTTATCAAGGAAAGCTATATGTTAATAAAACATCATAGTACGACCAGTAGGAGCGGAGCAGCAATGATGTTGCAAAAACGGGAAAAAATTACGCAAACGAAACGCATTTGCTCGTTTAAAACAAGTTTCAATTCGATTCAATCAAAGACTTTTTCGATTTCGCAGGATTTGACCGTTAATGGGTGCCAAAAAAATACATAAACTAAGACAAAAAGCGGTAAGTGAGTGACAAAATGAACTAACAAATGATGTCCAATCAATAGATATTTTTGCCGTAATATTTCAGTATTATAATTACGACTAGGTATACTCACGGTAGAGCTGAGCGTATCGCTGGAAGAGGAAGGCGTGATGAGCTGGCTGGAGCCGTCGAGTCGAACAAAAGTGAAGTTACCCCGCTTTGTGTACTGCGGCGAAGAAGGACCTTTACAATCCTTCTGCCGCATCAACTCGTCAACTATCGACTGAAATAATGAACAATCGAATTGTAACGCTTTGATTTTTTGCACTTCTGATGCGAAACAATTTATAGGCAAGTTTTATATTTGCCCATAAATTGTTTCGCATTCCATTCGGATAGAAAATTACTGAACTATGTTCGCCAGTGCTCAAATTTACGAAACGGTTTAACATCGATTTCATAGTGAAGTTACCAATTTTACACGTGGACTGAATACCGATGCCTTACATAATCGTGATCCATCACCTAATAACTAGAAATTTTTAATGTCAATTAGATTAAATATGTCATCGTTAACTGAATATCTATGCAATTAAGTAATTCCAAGATGATACAAGGATATTCAAAAAATCTGTTTCTCTACCTCTTCAGAGAGTTGTTGAACGTAAATTTATTATATAGGTGGGGATCCCTAGAACAAATTTGAAAATGATACATATCAAGCTGTAAATGTCATGGTAGCTTCGTTTTGACGAGACGCCAACTTTATGTATATGACAACTTTATATTATACAAGTAAAAGCCATACTCGTTGTTGCACATTATTTTTTAGGGTTCCGTAGCCAAAATGGCATCTAAGTACTTTACAAATTAACGAGTAACAGCAAACCAAATGAGAAGTAACAAAATTTTCGTACAAATTCCATTGAAAAATACTTATATACCGTTGTTAGTATTATGAAACAAAAACAACAAAAAACCCACTTCTTAATCCGCATTATTCGGATGGGGGACTACGGAACCCTACATTGTTCGTGGCTCGACATGCTCTTGCCCGGTTTTTTATTATAATTTTATTTGCGGTTGGTAAACTATAACTGCGGCCTATGTTGATGTATGGGGAAAAGTTTTCCAACAGCTTTTCATGTTTAACACCTGTTCTTTTTCACTAATGTGCCCCTATACAGTTGTCGTGTACATACAGAGCTTGATATGTATCATTTTAAAATTTGTTCTAGGGATCCTTACCTATAATAGACATTTGATATTTTAAGTAATAATAAAACAAATAATACCTGCAAACAAACGCTTATAAAGGTTGCGTGCTCCGTCCTCAAGGTTATCCATTTCAAGTTATCTTTACTAATAAGATATTCAAACGACAGCTCGAAGTTTCTGCTCGGATCCTCTAACAAAGGACCGTGACCGTTTTGGCTTTGTGAATTTTCAATCTGCAACGTCACAAAATGCACAAAAGAAGGATGAATACCTAATGTTTTAATATTTACTATGAGTTACAACTTTGCCTTACAAAATAGATCTATTGTACGTTTCATGAGCGATAAATCGCTACTCATCACTCATCGTTGTAGGTGGGACAGGTGCCTTAGTATGCAGTACCAAACGACAATACCAATTAATAAAGAATTGAAACCGCCATTGGCAAAACTGCAACGACCCCCGTCTAGCACTTTTACGACAGTTGCCTATCGATAAGAGGGAAACAAAGTTAGAAGACATGACATTCACCAAGTCGCAATGGGTTCGCGTGGTATTTCTCAGAGTTTTAAGTCCCAGTAAGGCTAGTGAAATGATTAAGACTAGATGCAAGACACTCACTGCATGCAAAGTCGTTATTCTCCAACACCTCATTCTTGTCACTTTGTACCGCTGTTCTCTCAAGGGCTGATCCAGGCTTGACAGCGTGAGGTCTTTAGAAGCGAGTGACACACGCACTCTGCTCGTGGTATCGGTGCCGCCCCCCGATAAATTCGATGATTCCGTCACCGCCTCCCCAGCAGGCACACGGCCGTAGTGACGCAGAGTTCTCGCTAATTCTACGTACTGAAAAATATGACGAATTGCAATTTAGTCATTTGATTTATTGGTAATAAAAGGTAATTGGCTAAGTGAATGATGTAACGCGCCTTGTCAAAGTACCTAATAAGTAAGTATTGTGGGATGAGGATGGGCCAAGAAGATTGGTACCTACTTAATGGAAAGCCCTTCGAGATACCCGTACCATACCATGGAGATATCCATACATAATAGGGATGGCTTGATTCCGTTCGGGGTAGATACTATAAGCAGTAACCACGAGAGGATACAGACACCTTTGAAATGGAGGGAAGGTTTGAGCCCCTTTGCTCCTCCCTTCTCTCTCTGAAATCGCTAATGATAAAAGTAGTCTATATTATACATGTACTTTTCTTGGTTTCTCTTAGATGTTTATATTAATTTAAATTATTCTCTAATACGGGCGCGATGTATAAGAATAAATAATACCCTCATCATTCATTATCAGCATGTATCGGTCAACTGCTGGACATAGGCCTCTCCAAATTTTCACCACAACATCCGATCCTCTGCCTTCCGCATCCATTCCATACCAGCGATCTTCTTTAGGTAGTCGGTCCACGGTCCTGGCTAGAGGTCGTCCTACCTTACGTTTACCAAGTCGCGGTCTCCACTCTAGGACTCGTTCACTCTAGCGGCCATTAATTTTTTGGCAAATATGGCCAGCCTATTGCCACTTTAGCGTGCATAACCTCCGAGCAATGTCGGTAACTTTAGTTCTTTGTCGGATGACCTCACTGCGAATTTTATCCTACAAATAACCCTAACCATAGCTCGCTCCATAGCCCGCAGCGAACTTTAAATTTGTGAACTAGCGCAACCGTAAGTGTCAACGTCTCGGCTCCGTAGGTCATAACAGATAGGACGCACTGGTTAAATATCTTGGTCTTCAAGCATTGCGATAGAGGCGAAGTGAAAACTCGACGAAGTTTACGAAACGCTGCCTAACCTAATTGGATTCTTCTGTCGACTTCCTTCTTGAAGTTGTTTCTACCAAGCTGGATTACTTACCCAAGGTAGATAATTTTTTTGGCCAGCATCGAGAATCGACCCTTCGGCATTAATTGGTCTTGGCATGATATGTTCATTTAACTGACTTAGGTTTTTTCCAAATTCATGCCGAGGCCCACACATCTAGAGGCTTAATTTAGGCTGTGCAGCATCTCGCTAAGCTGCTCCAGCGACTTCACTACCATGACGATATCGTCGGCAAAGCGAAGGTGCGAGATACTCACCGTTTAATTTTATCCCTTTCGGACCGGAGCTCAAACTACAAAGAAATTTGTAATTTTGAACTTGAATCTTAGGTAATTTGGGGTCTCAGATTACGAATCTGCTATAATTTTCCAGATTTTCCGCCGCCATCTTGGAAAATTCGTATATCAACAATTGTATCATACTGGGCCCTTCATTTCCTACGTACAATTGTGAGTTGTATCAAATTCGGACCAACACCTCCTTGTAAAGAGACCATGAATGAAATAAACATGAAAATTACAATATTATTTATTAGAAATCAGAAACACATCTTTGTATTAGTTATATTATTGATAGTCAACAAATGCTTTTCGCTCCAAATCATCTTCAGTCTTCGAAATTGTATAGGTACACCCAAGAATGCATGCATGTATTCCAAAAAACTTATTTACATTCAATAAAGAACAAATAGGTTTCATTTGTGTACCAGTATTGGCCATTTATTATTGATTTGTGGTCAAAGCCATATTTTACATGAGCTTGACAATAAAAAAGCGCTCGAAATATTCGTATGGAGTTTTAATATCTTCTGGATCACGAACAGCTTCTTCTGGAAGAGGTTTTCCATTGAAGGGCTTCTTTTGCTATCCTGCTAGCATACTCATAGGTGTGTTATCGTCATCCCTTTCCTATCTATCACTTTCTTCGTCTTTATAAGAAGAAGAGGAGTTGAATATTCGGCGTTTTCTTCATTGACGTTGTCCAAATCGATTTCGTCATTGTCATCGTCTTCGTCCCCAGAGCCATTGAGCATTTCTGCGATAGCAGCGTCGTTTAAAACCGGAAATATGGTTCGGAAACTGAGAAAAATGAATAATCATCAGAAACTTTTAATACGCATGAGGTAATGCATGGCCCACGTCGATACAATTGTGTCAATAAAGTTCGTTAAACCGTTACGCCAAAGCGTTTGCTTCCCAACAGTCACCGTTGTCACAAAAACATTCTATGTTTAACTATTTTTCTAATCAATAACTCGTATAATAACTACACTTACAAAACAAAACAATAGTAGGTACTTACTTTCGCCAAGTCGGGGAACGATATCAGTCGCGAACTGTACATGTTGAAACCGGCTCGCCGACTGCGCGTCAGTCAAAATTTGCACGGGAGCTGAAAGTTCGCTTCCCGCGCAATCGTACGATACTGGGCCCGTCCACTGCCAACGTAAAACTAATGAGCTATACTCGATTTTGTGACCCGCACAATTGTATTGGAGCGTTCCGAAAGGGTTATGCCCAGTCCAGGTCAATCAAGTTTCTTAAAGATGTCTTCGAGAGCGTTGGTGAGCAGTTTCGAGGATATGGCGTCCCCCGGTCTTACACCTCGACGTCGCTCTATCGAATTCGTCTTATAGTCTTCAATCCGGACGGCCATGGTGGCGGTGTCATACAAGCATCGCAGAAGTCCCGTAGGTTTAGCAATCCGTGATATGTACAGGTGTCCATAGAAACTTTCGATTACCTTTATTTCGCTCGATCGCTGTCGTAGTGTTGTAGTGTCGGAGGTCACGCCGCGTCAGCTTCCTGATGTTCAGGTTTATAGCTCGTATTTCTCTCATTAGTTCAAAAGTCTCCAGTAAGAGTTTGGACTCTCTGTTTTCGCGTTTTATACGTCCTGTAGCGTTTTGACCACTGTGTCGGTTTTCTCGTCCACTGTGCATAGCACAGTGTGTGTGGAATAGCACATATTGACTGGCCTGTTGGTCCTAGTGGTTAGTGACCCTGGCAGCTAAGCCGGAGATCGTGGGTTCGATCCCCACCCAGAATAAAACTTTGTGTGACTGTGTCTAGGTGTAATTTATCTATAATATGTAGGTATGTATTTAGAAATAGGTATGTATGTATGTTTATCAGTTCTCTGGTTACCATATCATGGCACTCACATCCACGTTACGCTAACTAAATTCGGCCGTATAGCAAAACAGTTGCCTCTATAAACATTGTAAACTTAATGAGGTACATAACAATTGGTCTTTTTGTAAAAAATATAAATTAAATCACTCACGACACAGGGAATCCTTGTGTAAGGTTCAGTGACATTGCTTTTTAGAACGTAAGTTTTTCTTGGTAATCAATGTATATGTAGTACTAATGTATATGATACAGAAATAAAATATTATTATTTATATTAAATAAATGAAATGACAGCAATATATAAAGATTGGGTTCAGTTGGCGTTGTGTGAGTTGTCCTAAGATATTATTAAAAATGTCCCCGCGTTTTCAATATTTTCACGCGAACGAAACGCGAACAAAGAATTAGGTACAATATTTTTTCTCTACTCTACTAAGCAGAGGTACCTATCTAACAAACAATTTGACTAAGAATCGTTGTAGGCTAAGTACTCACCACTGCACAAATTGGGCAATAAACGCAGTGAGATTTATTCAGTATGATATGACCTTTGAATAGTTCATTTTAATTCTTATGTTGAGGTCATTCGGAATCGGAAAGAACTCAACTTTAAATTTAGGTAGAGATACCTAAATTTAAAGTTGAGTTCTTGCAATATATTTATTATTCTACTGTACCTACTGAGTTCATCTCGAAAGGATACATACAAACGTGCACGAACACAGTGACGGATTTCCGAGGGCTTTGGGCAGCCAGACTGAGGAGGACATTCCGCGGGGTTCAGGATCATGGTCTGATCACCCCTCAGGGGTTCAGTCGGCGCCCTGTATATAGGTAGATACAATTCGCGCCTCCGATACCTAAATTCGAGTTGTGTACAGCTTAATCGCCAACATCAGACACGCAAACTTAGTGGCGACATGTGTACTCCCAGTATATTGTAGTACTTATGGTAACACAATATAGGGAATTAGCTACTTACATAATATTAATTAACCTAAGTAGGTATGTACCAAACTATAGTGAAATTATGTAGGTATAGGAAACTGTAAGTCATACCACAGATAATATAATACTATACAAGTAGTCATATCAATTGTTATTTAAACGTGGAAGAGTGTTGAAAACAAGTTTTAAACAACACGCTTTATGTAGATATATTCTACCAGTTTTTATTTCCAATGAGTATGAGGAAATTATCAGTCAAATCGTAATGAGTGATGTAGAAAACTAGTTGTATTGTTTGAATTCTTATTATATGCGTTGTTTTTTCATCTAAATACCTCAAGCGTTTTGAAACTCATTTAGTAACAAACATCCAACTTTCCCATCTTAGGCGTACTTTAGTAGATACTTAGGTACTAAGGTTCATGAGGATTCCTGTTCCTCTTTCTCCTAAGGGGAAGTTCTTCATTTTTTATCGATTTCTCATCCCCGAAATGTTATTTTATAAAATCCTCTTTCTCTGTCCCTTCCTTATTTATTATGAGGAAAATTTATAAGGATGTGTCATCACTATCGCTTCAAATAAAAAGCCTTATTTGTTTACTGATTTAACTTCAAAGTTAGTTTCAAACGTAAATGCTAGGTAGGTCACAATCCCGTATGCGCCACCATTGAACCTGACGAAACATGTCGCTAGATTTGCAGGAAATTTTCATTCGTATGTTGATATTATTACGTATATGTTGCGTTTGTTAAAGTTATTAATTTTTAAATATACAATATTTCATAAAAAAAGGCTTTCTTCAAAGATATAGAAAGCTTCTTCTATCTTTTCCACATCATAAAATTATTACCGTATTGCAACGGCCGTGGTCACGGGTACACTGACCGTGACCACGGCCGTTACAATACGGTCGAAACGTCGGGCAATAAACAAGGTATTTTACCTGAAATTATTCACGCGATTAAGGCCCGTAGTATATATAATTTTATAATATCACAATATGTTTCTAATACTTCGTCATAAGACATCCTTATCAACCTTAGTACTTATACCTAAGTATTTGTTTTGATTGATTTATAAACAGTTCTAAATGTTTAACCTTGGCTTTCTAGTAGTTATTCGCCTCATGTAGATAAATACAGAATCACGCATAGGTAAGTGTAGGCTTAAGCATAATGATTTAAGTACCGTTTAGCAGCTTAAAATAAACCTTAGGTGGTTAAATTATCAATCACTTATTTTTGTTTGTCAACCATTATTATAATGATCATTTCCATGTCATGGGTTCGATCCTCACCCAGGATAAAACTTTGTGTACTGAGCACGATGGTTCTGTGTATGGTTGTAATTTATCTATACCACAGATAATATAATACTATACTAGTATCTATACTAATGTTATAAAGCTGAAGAGTTTTTCTGAACGCGGTAATCTCAGGAACTACTGATCCGAATTGAAAAAATATTTCAATGTTGGATAGCACATTTATCGAGGAAGGCTATATAACATCACGCTATGGCCAACAGGAGCGGAACAGCAATGAGAAATGGTTCATTTTTAATAATTTCACTGGTCATCTATAATAATAATAAACCCCTCGGGGCTAGTTGTTGTCTCCCTAAATGAGATTAACGCAACACTCTGAGGGCATAGTAGCAGCTCTTGAAATCCTTATGACACCAATAAAAAATGTCACATGAGGGTGAAATAAGAGTACATAAACCGCAGGGCAGCTTTGTGGCGAGCTGAATGTGTGTGGCGACACTGCGGTCCCGATGCCTCAGAGAGTCGGTCAGGGCCTCGTCTCCCGCTTGCCTTCACTGGCCGGCGGGAGTGGAACACCAAGAGCGTCCGCAGGACTCTCAACTCTGTCTTGCCTTAATCGGCCGGCCAGAGGGAGGTCGCCAGAGCGTGTATGCTCGGGGGTGGAAGTGTCATTTTCAAGGGCATAACTACGGGGAAACCCGCTCACGGGCCTTCTTCGTGATGGTGAAAACGGCGCCGCACCGCTCGACACCCCAAGCTGCTCACACCCATGTTGCTCCCTGTCGCCAGTTTGGCTGTATGCCTGTGGCGGCCAGAAGGGGGCCCATCTAGTGAGTGGCGAGTCACCACCTGCCCATTTGTCCGTGTGTTTTTACCATGTGTTGCAGGGCAGGTGCCATAGTTCTTCAATAGTAACAGCTAACCATTCCACTAACACATTACCTCCATAACCCAGTTTCTTAGCTACCACTTTTTGACAATAGTTTTTACACTAACCGGGGAATGTCGTTGGGTACATTTATATAGTGTATACACCGATATTCGCCGGTTTGTGTCACATAGCCTTTAGATTAAAGTGTCTAACGGGCCTCTACGTGTTGGCTTCGGCCCCACGTTTCCATATCACGGACTCCATAGTCCCGTGATATGGAAACGACATACATAATAATAATATTTGTTTATATTAGTTATATTTCGGGACTTAATCGCGTGAATTATTTAAAGGTACGAACCTTTTATTTACCCGACGTTTCGATCGAATTGCACCGATCGTGGTCACGGGTCGACTAATGGCAGCTTAGCGATGTCTCCGTGAGGCGCGGGGTTTTTCAACTACCCTCGCCTGGTCTTGATAATTTTGATAATTTGTACTGTTGGTACTTCTACACACTACACTTACAACGTCTTTACACTGAGGCGCGGTGTCTTTACGGCTACGATTACATTTGTTGATAACAGGGTTCCAAGATGGTGAGAGCCGGTATCCATCTTCTCGGTTGAAATTCTTATACTTCTTGATCTCAACCGCCTCGCGTACTATCCTGGAATAATAGTGGCGATCGGTGGAAAGTACCTGTGGCTTATGCAATTCTATCCAGTGATTTGGTCCTGATTCCGGTCGGGAAACGTCGGGTAAATAAAAGGTTCGTACCTTTAAATAATTCACGCGATTAAGTCCCGAAATATAACTAATATGTATAAAAATCGCGAAAGTTTAAAAACAATAATATTTGTTTATTTTCCTCTCTCACACAGAAAATAGTTAACAGATGTTTCGAACAAGCTTCAATAGATTCAGATTCAATTTGAGTGTATCTGTGCGAGAGACTGGTATCTGCACTAGGTAAACCTGTATGACAGATTACCAGCCTCTCCTGACCCTAGATATGAAGGTGTTTGGTGTCATCTGCTTGATAGGTGTAATACTTTAGTTATTTTATTTGTGTGTGTGTGTGTGTGTGTGTGTTTGAGTGTGTGTGTGTGTGTTTGAGTGTGTGTGTGTGTGTTTGAGTGTGAGCTATAGTGTGTTGGATTAATATTTGTATTGTAGTTATGGTTGTACAATTCAGCTACGAAGGAACATAACGAAGATTTTCCGTTTCTTCGTAGCTAAGAGATTTTAACCACGAAGTGACAGCCCTTTTACTTTGAAATTTTGTAAGTGAATAAATATGCACTTTCACATTTATTTTATTATATATATATCTACCCAGGAAACCGAAAAATCTGCCAGAAAAAGCCGTAGACTGCCTATTATCTATTATTTGAGGTCTTCATCATAAGTTTCTTCACCAATTGAATGCATTTTGGAGAGTAAATGCACGAATCGCTATGAAATATAGGTACTTATATCAATACTAGCTACCCCGGCGAACTTCGTCTCGACTCTTTTTTTTTTTTTTTAATCGGGTTCAATTGTGAATCTAAACCGGATGGTTCGAACTCACACAAAAAAAATCATCAAAATCGGTCCAGCGGTCTAGGAGGAGTTCAGTGACATACACACGCACACAAGAAATATATATTTAAAGATAAGTATGCCAATAACACCTATTTAACGAGTTCTCGCAATTTCTCCAGGATTCTATCATCAGATGACAATAAGACTAACTTGAAAGTACCTATACCCATTCAAACACAAAAACATTTTTTCAAATCGGTCCAGCCGTCTTCACGTAATGCATGAACACACATAAAAAAACATACACACAGACAAACATAGAACCTCGTATTTTTTGAAGTCGGTTAAAAATTCGTTTCAGACGGGACTTGAACCCGCGACCTTAGGGGTATGGGCCCTAAACCGTTACCAATTTCGGCACCCAGAAATGTCTTCCAAAATGGAATTCAGCCTCCTTAAGATAGGATTTTATGGCACTTTGGCGGACATGTCTCGGTGCCGAAGCTAGGGTTGCCCATGTGATTTCCAGATTCGGATGGAATGATTCCCTCCAGATTTTACTTTCTCCAGACTCCTAAAAAAATCCTCATAAATGATATACGAGTAAAACAAACTCTTCAGCTTTATAATATTACTTAGTACAAATAACCGAAATATAGGATTTCGGTTATCTCTACTAATATTATAAAGCTGAAGAGTTTGTTTGTTTGTTTTTTACTGTTAAATAGCCCATTTATAGAGGAAGGCTATATAACATCACGCTACGGCCAATAGGAGCGGAGCAGCAATTAAAAATGTTGCAAAACCGGGGAAATTTACGCAGACGAAGTTGCGCGGGTCAGCTAGTACTAAATAGTTACGTATCTTTAACTCATAACGTAAATATCACACGTATCATGGAAAATGGTGGTTTAACACGAAAACAATAACATTGAGTCAACGCAAAGTCGTATATTAGCACGAAAATGATCGATGTGCATGACGCGAATGTGTGGAGATTTGACACGTTTTCCATATCAAGATAACATAATAATTATATTAAAAAACATTCAAAGTCCTTTAATAATATTTCATCATGTTGTAAATATTTTTTAGAAATATGTATATAATGCAAAGTGAATTAAATTATAATCTATACTTAATATTATAAAAGAGGAAAGATTTGATTGTTTTTTTGTTTGTATTGAATAGCCTCCGAAACTACTGGACGGATTTGAAAAATTATTTCAGCGTTATGAAGCTACACTAACCCCGGGTGACATTTTATCCCTGTATTCCTACGGGAACGGGAAATACGCGGGTGAAACCGCGAGGAGTCCGCTAATATCTGATAAGTTGGTACAATAATTCCTGTGACTATCATCAGCACCAGTGGTCTATCACAAAATACGGAGAATATCATATCTACAAGGTACCCTTACAAAATTGTCTTTCAGCGCCATTTGGTTACCGTTTTCTTTTCACATAAACGACCTAAAGATGGCGGCTGAGGTGGACTGGGTGCGGTATAAATTAAGAGAGGCCATGTCCAACAGTGGACCAATATAGGCTGACGATGATATGACTTCTTGACGCCCCTTTGCTCCGGCCCTTAGGCTACCCTGATCTGAGGCTACGCTCACTAGTCGAATTAGACACCGTTGCATTGGTGTAATTTTGACAAGTTGACTTAATAAATGAATGTCCGACGTCAAAATCTTCTATCTAACAGTAGGCTCATTTTTAAAGGTTCATTTCCGTGCATCGCGGCCGATCGCGAGCCGCGCGCGGCTTACGACGAACAACTGACGCGCGCAGCCGATGCGACAATAGTCAGAGTATAAGAATGTATGGTGCCGTTTCCGAGGTAAGCGACAGACGCGCGCGGCCGACGACTGTCGTAAGCTGCGCGCGCACTGTGAATATTGTCGCATCGGCCGCGCGCGTCTGACGCTTGTCGTAAGCCGCGATGCACGAAAATGAACCTTAAGGATTCCGTAGCCAAAATGTGCAAAAACGGAACCCTTATAGTTTCGTCATGTCCGCCTGTCTGTCTGTCTCTCCGTCCGTATATCACAGGCTACTATATAATAAAATTTTACCTATAACGAAATAATAAAAAATAAACATGTTTAGGAGGGTTTTTTTATATCTTCTGTTACATTTTTAAGCATACGTGTAACAGAAGCTGATTTTTTTTTCAGCAAACCCAATCTGTGGCACATTATGCAATAGGTTTAGGCTCATAAAACATTTTAATGTTACTAATAAACTTTTTTGGTTTAGTGAATATTTTTGGAAATAATCGCTCCGAAAGTTTTTCAGCAAACATCAACGTGTGCCACATTATTCGTCAGGGTTAGGCTCATAAAACATTTTAATGTTTCTAATAAACTTTTTGATTTAATGAATATTTTTGGAAATAATCGCTCTGAAAGTTGCATAAACTGTGTCCCCTTTATCTTTTGAATCGTGTGATCATAAAATATAAAAAAAACAAAAAGGTAGCGCTTAACAAATACTTTAATTTCGGACATGATCGAATATACCGTCATTGAGTTATTGCCGAAAAACTGCGTTTCTCAACAAAAGAGCGCAAGTGCCATGAACATACGCTCAATTGGTGCAATTATTTAAATCGGTTTTTTTATACGGCAATGACTCCGGAACCCTACACTGAGCATGGTCTGAACTCAAACTCAAACCTCTTCCGACATGCTCTTTCCCGGTTTTTGATAGGCTTACTGAAAGAAGGCTCTGTATTATTATAATCAAAGGTCCTATACATAGATACTAAAATCAGTAAATTTTAAATAGGTATCTAGATATTAACATTGAGTAGGTATGACTCATAGATACGTAAATAAATGATCACTCATCGATGACTAACATTGGACCATGACACTTTATCTACATCTGGTAGGTAATAACGACAAGAATGATAATGTTCAGGTGTATTGATATCAAATTCATTGATGGATGACACATAATATGTAATGTTCTAAAGTGAAATCAGAGAGTTGAAACGAAAGTATTATTGACATAAGTAGGCATAAACATAAAGAGTCAATACGCTGGCAACATTCAGCAGGGGAGCAAAATGAGCATCTACTCATGGAACGTCAAAACGACACGCCCCCTGTAGAGATGTGTTTAAAGTCACATTATTGGGAAGGGGGAGGGGACCACGGAACCCTACATTGTGCGTGGCCCGACATGCACTTACCCGACTTGTTGTTTCAATTACCCTATTCAATTAAAATATAATTTCACTCTCTTTAAACAAGTTTTATGGTCCAGGATAACTTTTCAATAACGAACTGATAAGGCATTATTTACATAAGATAATAAAACTCATTGCTCTCATTGACCCTACATTCTTTGTAGATAAACTTGTATAAATTAAATAGTTAACTACATCAGTCTGATGTTCGTCTTGTTTGTAGGGCTGAGAACAAATATCGATAAAGTAATTATATTCGTGTTTCTTCTTCTTTGCTCAAATCTCTTGCTAGCTTATCTGGGGTCGGATGTCCTTATACGGCTGCGCCAATGAGCTCTGTTCTGGCTTGTCTCAGTGATGACATTCTGCTTTTGGATGTCATTCTGCATATTGAACCACCATGTGGAAAGCTGACGTCCTCTTCCCTGTGGTCGATCGGAGATAGGCATTTAGGGTCTTTTTAACAGGGTGGTCATCGTACCAACACATTCGGCATTTATTTCATTAATAGGTGCGACCTTGAATTAGCTCCTGATATATTCATCTGAGTATTTTCATCTTCTTCGTGCGCAGTTTCTGTTCATGTGCTTTCTTGGTGGTCCAACATTCTGCTCCGTGTGTCATGACTGATCGTACTGCCGTTTTATATATTTTCCCTGTTACTCGTATCTATTTATAACTAGCTTTCAGCTTTTTGTTACGTAGGTACAAGCTTCAGTTACAAACAGTCCAGTTACATTGTTCTTGAACCTTGTTTACAACGGTATAGCGAAGCGGACTATTGAATGCACAAATCCGACTCCCACACTTATCCTGACCGACATGATTGCATCGGGTCGGTTAAAGACGTAAAATTGTAGAGAACATAGCAAAACGGATCGCACTTGAATGCACTAGTCCGACTCCGCCACCTATCCTGATCAGCACGTATGTGACTCTTGGGCTCGGAGACGTAAATTAGTAGAGAATTAGTAAAGCAGACTGCGCCTGAATGCATTAGTCCGACTCCGCCACCGCACATATGTGACACGTAGGTTCGGAGAAGTAACAATTTTGAGAATTTAAAGTTCTAAAACTTTTGTAAAAACCCAATGAAAACTAAAACTCGGTGAATTAAATCTTAGACGCGAGATAATTACGCAAAACCGATTATTGCGTTATTTTATGAAATCATACCCAGGATTCGCGGTCCAGTCCGCTCCACTCCGCGTCAATGGAAACGCACCTTTAAACGCTGGCTCAAATTTAAGCCAAGGTTTATACAAATTTTGTGCTTATTATTTTTTATTCCGAGGTGAACCCCTAAATTAACTGGCCTATTATTATATTAAGTAATTACCTTTGACAATTCAAGGTTATTGCACCTAATGTAAAACATTTTTATATTTATACTTTTATGCATAACATGGCATTTTTTTCATCGTAAACCGAAATTATCACTGCATTAAAACAGCTATTTGGGGCAATGAAGTTGAGGAAATTAAAATTATTTTTAGCTAGCCGACCCGCGCAATTTCGTATGCGTCAATTTTGCCTGTTTTCGCAACATTTTTCATTTCATTATCCGCGCCTATTGGTCGTACCGTGATATTATATAGCCTATAGTCTTTCTCGATAAAATAATGAGCAATACAAGAGTGAAATAATTTTTCAATTCGGACCAGTAGTTCCTGAGATTTATGTCTATAAATTCAAGTTTAAAATTTTTTTTTATATGACTTAGGTACAGGTACATATTACCTATAAAACAAAATCGCTCCTGATGTCTGTGCGCTTAGATCTATTGAACTATGCAATGGATTTTAATGCAGTTTCTAGCAATAGATAGAGTGATACAAGAGAAAGGTTTATACTTATGTATAATCATCATCCCGCGGGAACGACATCCACGCGTAAGAAGTCGCGGGTGTCCGCTAGTTGAGTATAAACAAATATCAAAATATAATGACACTACATAATTAACATAATTTAGTCACTTATCTCATAAAGCAGACATGATAATTGCTTGTGGAAACAAAACATAATGGATGAAATTACAGTCAACAATCAACTTAATGATCCTTGCTATTTGCAATGAAGAAACTTCTACATATTTTGAAGTTACTTTCACCAATTTAACATTTCCTACTGCGATCCAATATTTATAATTCCCGACGTAAAACGTAGCGTTCAAATTGGTGGTCGAATTTCGATGCAGCTTTTTTTTAGAAAACTAGATTAATCAGGATGATTCTCAACCTTTGTTTGATCAAAATCTGATAAACTGTTTTGAAGATAATCAGAAAATCAAATCAAAAAACTTTTCGTTCCACATGTTCCGGTTGTATATCGGAAATGCCTTGCTATATTGCCTATGTAGTTGTCTATATAGCACGTGCATATCTACTAATATTGGCCAATGTGATTGAAAAATATCATCATCACAAAATAATAGTCAAATAAATCTTAGAAAGCGTAATTACAAATAAAATGAAGCATCTTACCTACCTCTCTCTTTTGTTTCTTAGATTCAAATGACGATAGAATGTCCCTCGTCTGTGGGTCTGCTGTTATCCATCCCAAATCCAAATCTTCTATTATTTGTAAGTATAACAAATCCAATGACACCCTATCTATCATTAAGTCAACATCGTAACAGGGATCCCAGTAACTGAAACATATAATCAATGTTAAGCAATAATACGTATTTATTGATTAATTAACCTTTTGACTGCCACATTAATAACGAAAATCCGTGTTCCCCACACCACATTATGTAAAAATGTTGTATTTTTGATGTGTAATACTGTTGGTGGCGTCTTCAGCATGTTTTTATTTGACTTCCATACACATCCCTGGCAGTCAAAAGGTTAAACTTGTTATGATTTATGTTGGTTTACCTTTTCCTCAAAACAATTTTGTCTGCACTCCGGACGTATTTTTGAGATATGTATGGAGATTCATATTCTTCCAACTTTTTCAGCGCTGGCTGTCCATCTTTCGCACAACTCCAGTTAAAAAGATATAATGAAAAGTACTTCACTAATTCTTTAGGTAGGTTCATGTGTGTGCATGCAATATCTAGTATCGTATTTGATGAATCAATAGATGATACTGATAGAGGTATTCTGTACCCATTCATCAATGAAATTTCAATTTCTACTTCATGCATTTTAACATTATGTGTTTCTTGTTGAGCCGAAAACAGGAAAGTTATAAGAAGGTCAGAACTTGCTAGCTGAGGATTCTGGCCAACTGAAAAAAGGTAACTTATTTTAATGTGCCATTTTCCTCAACATGACTGTAGAGGTCATTATCACTGACAGATAAAAACATAACGGTACAGCAAAAAACATTAAATAAAAACTGTAGGTAGTAAAGTTTCCTCAAAAAGAAGTTTAAAAGTCCTTCTACAATTTAAAACATAAGTCAGATGATAGTTAGCAGTCAGACTAAACTTTGTTTAATCTGGGCACCACAGTTGTCTTTCACACTTTTAAAGCCACTAATTTCCAAACAATGTAGAACTTGTTGTGATAGCATGAACCTGCAATACTCCTAGCATGTTTTCCAAAATTTGTAGTTGTGATCTCTAAGGACATAGTGAAAACTGAAGTGTTTGAGTGAAAGTTTAAAAGATAACTAGGCAAGAAAAGTGTAAATTACCTAGTTGCATGTATTTTTCCAGTAAGACTCTTCTTTCTTCCAATTGCGAACTTGTCAGGAACAGCTTTTTTGGGGGAAACTGAGGTAATTTAATGTAGGGGTTTTGAGCTTGTAACTGTTCATGTAAGCTGAGCAGCTGTTTGTACCGAGCAGTGCAGTGGAAGACACCATCAATATGTATATTGTACCCCTACAATTAAAGTCTTAATTAAATTTAGTGTACATCTATAACTACACGATACAAATACTTAAAAGTAACATGACTAAACCGAATAAAATAAAAATATTTTCTTACAAAATTAATCTTATTATTGTAATAAAAACCACTTCATAACACACTTAGGTATTATTAAGTCAGACTGTTACAATAAATATCATATTTAAAATGTAAAAACACATTTAGTAGCAATTTAAAGTAGTATTAATTACTGAAAGTATAAAAAATATTATTACCGTGTATGAGATCCCATTGTCATCATGAAATTGTTGCGAATCGGGTATAGAAAAATGCATTTTTGTAATAGCTATGAATGCATAATCTTCTTCAGAAAATTTGCTTCTAAATGATTAAAATAATTTACTTTTTGATAACAAACTCGAAGATATCGCCCACTTTTAGCTATTTTGTTCTTTTCCAAAACAACACAGACTTTCCCAATCCACATCGAATAGAGACTGACCTGCTGACATTAGTAATTTAGTAAATAAAGCTAGATAACGATAACGGCATCGAGTGAAATCGAGATATAAAACACATTCTAAAATAAATTCATTTTTGTAAAGTCGACTAAAATAAACTTTAACTTAAAATGAAGTAATTAAAAATACACTGTGTGCATTACCCCATCAGAATATTGTCTCCTTACTCCTTTCAGGATATGAATGATATAGATTTTCAGTGCAGCATGCTGTTGAAATGTGCGCAACTTTTTAATTTTGTGCATCCATTTTGGAGTTATTCAAGATAGAAAAATAGATTCTTTCTTCGAGAATAAATGAAAGGTATAAACAAAAAACTATTATTGGGTTTCTAGGTCTTTTAGTTTGGAAACTAGAAGCTAATTTCCTATATATAATATAAATTGTAAATAACTAAATATATGTACACATATTATAATTTTAAATAACTAATCGATATAGAATTATACAAAAAATTGTGACACTATTTGAAAAATTAAAATTCCCTCGAACACGAAGGAGCAACGCAACACTGCTATCGCTATATTTGTCAGTCAAGTGTCACCTAATGCTGTCATTGTCATGTTTTATTTTGATCGATTCGTAAATTTTAGCAAATCATCAGCTGTGTTATTATTTGTGCCTTGTTGCATACAATAAAATAATTTATGCAATTATTTTATTGTATTGTGTAATAATACTGTATGCACGTTCTCTCAGACTAGCATTTTTTTTGTTGGAGGTGTTATCCTTACCGTGTATTTGCTAATACGAAAAATGTCTAACCAAATGCCGGTTATTACTATCCAATGTGATTGGAATGATGTTGTAAGGTAAATAACTTCAATTATTATTAATTAGATTTTGTCTCAGGGTCCACACATACACATATACACTTAAAAGGTACTCTTTATTTTTTATTTTTTTTGTAAAAGCCAAATTTTTGTAATGTTACAAAATCCGTTCAGTACCTACAGTGTGAAAAAGTAACCAACCTTCTTTCTTCAGAATCAATCCCTATATTGTCAGAAGTGAAATAAGAGCACATTCAAACGAATAAATTTCAGCTTTAATAGATTAATATACTTAGATAAATAAATTTGATAGTTGCATCTATTAAATTATATTCTCATTACAGATTACCTAAGGGTGAAGCTTGGATATCTTCAAAACAAATAAATCAAAATAGTATTCATGATAAACTCACAACAAGTTTGAGTGAAGGAAAAATTAAAATCAATTTTTCAGCCAATTATCAATATATATCCCTTAGTCCTTTGTGTTTAGTTGTCAAGCATGTGCCTTCAGGTCTCAGAGTAGCTTTTGTGGCACCATCTAAAGCTCACAAAATACATAAAAAAGGAGTTCTCTCAGTATCAGTGGCAGAAAATGCATTAGCAGTTTCCTCTTGTGAAGATGATAAACTCTTAATATGGGATTCTAGAACAAGTAAGCCATAAGATAAAGATTCATAATATTTAAGGTAAACAATGCACATTAATTCCTGTATAATTAATAGTTATAATCATGCAACACGAAAGTTTAAATGTTAGCATAATATATCATTCTGCCATATCACACTGTTGCATTTTTACAATTCAATATCATACTGTTGTATATTTAATGCCATGTAAAAGTATACCTAACTAACTTTAGTGTTTACATTCTTTTTCCCTACACTAGGCTGTGTATTTTGAGATTGACAAAAATCATCAATTGAGAAATCATTTTTAATAACCTTAATAAAAAAACTATTATTAAAATTAATTAATCCCGCCAAAGTCTGGTGAATTTAGGAAGTTACAATCAGACATTTGCATGTGGCAATGAGCATTGTTACCTTTACAAGGCAAGCAATAAATAACACATGGTGTTCATTAGTCCCTTGTAGTGGCTAGTAGTAAGTAACTACAGGCAGACTTTAAATACAAAAACAAAGCCAAATGAGAGTTACACTAAAAAAAATTGTATTGCGTCATTAGTTTTTGTCAGCATTTAGAAAGTTTTACTATTAACTCGCTAATTTGCATGTTCATTTGAACAATTGATACACATTTCTCTATGATCAACAGGATTTGTGCTATTAATACAGGCGCCAATATTTTTTCATCTGAAAATTGCTTTTTAAACCTACCACAACATAAAAATGTGTTTTCCAGGTGAAATAATCCTTGATCTGAAAGGACATGGAGGTCCAGTGTACAAGTGTAGATACTTCCCATCTGGTGTGGTGGTTTTGTCTGCTGGAGCTGATGGCTCCTGTAGGGTATGGTCAGCTGAAACTGGTATCAATCCTGTCACATTAAAGGGACACTCCATGGCTGTCACTGATGTCTGCATAGTTGAAAAGGGGAGGAATGTTATATCAGTTAGCAAGTAAGATGTATAACCATTAACATTCATTCAAATCAAAATATGCATTTCTACAACAGGGCAAGCAATATATTTAACTTCTACACATTTTTGTTATGCTAATATTATGTTACGTCGTACGAACGTAACGTACGTGAACGCGGGCAGTTCACACGCCTGTTATGTAATGTAGGTAACAATACTCATGATTCAAGCATGACAGAGCAGTGGCAGATCCAGAGGGGAAATAGGGGGTCGAGACCCCCTAAAATCATTCACCATTCACCTATTAAATTCGTGGGAGTAGTGCAACCACGAACCTATCTGGTTCGCCCCCCCAAACTACAACGCTGGATCCGCCACGGCGACGTAGCGGGTCGCCCGTCGCGTCGCCCCGCCGCCGCTGTTTTGTATGTTAAGTGTTGAGTAGGTATGTAATGTGTGCAATGTGTAACACAATTGTGACAGATTTTAATTTAAATCTAAAACACTAATTTCCTCTCCAAGTTGTGCCCCTACCTTTTTTTTTTTTACTATAATGGAAGATTGGCCATATTAGCCGAAGAACCGACAACCGTTGGGTAAACGATTTCTTGAGTGAAGATTGCGTCTCGGCAAACGTAGTGTAGGACGCCCTCAGGCCAGGTGGAGTGATGATTTACGCAATACGGCTGGCAGGTCTGGATGCGCGAAGCCGAAGATAGAACAAAGTGGCGTGCAATTGGAGAGGCCCATGTCCAGCAATGGACTGCGATAGGATAAGTGGAAGATTTAATTCAAATAAAATTATTGATAATGTTTTGCCAAACTATTAAATAAACAAATAAATTCTGAATTCTGAGTAAAGGGAAAAACGCTCAAGAGCTTTATATGCTGATAGACGTTTCATCCACTACTACTCAGTGGCGATCGAGCAATTGAGATATCTGTGAGCTAAAGCAACATAACCACTATCAGTGCATAAATGGGTGACCATTTTCAAACATTGTCACACTCCTACGTGCCTCAGAGAGCACGCTAAGCCGTCTGTCCTGCGCCTAATCTCTGGTCGTGTCGGATTTCAGAAGGAATAAAGAGTGCACTTGTGTCTGCGCATATACTCATACACTATAATATCTTCGTAAATTTTCGCGATTTGTACACATTATAGAATTTTATAAGCTACTAGCTTTCGCCCGCGGCTTCGCCCGCGTGGATGTCGGTTATCGCGATAAAAACTACCCTATGTTCTTTCCCGGGACTCAAACCATCTCCATGCCAAATTTCATCTAAATCGGTTCAGTAGTTTGAGCGTGAAAGCGTAACAGACAGACAGACAGACAGACACACAGAGTTACTTTCACATTTATAATATTAGTATGGATGGGTCTTAATCGAGCCTTTGTTTATTGCCCGACGTTTCGACCGTATTGCATCGGCCGTGGTCACGGGTAGACGGTATTTAGCCTTAAAATAAAATATTTACGCGATTAAGACCCGTAGCTTATAAAGTTCTATAACTATAATATCTGCTGTGTAGTTGGCTAGTCTCTGAG
The DNA here is from genome assembly GCA_945859575.2 of Herminia tarsipennalis. Taxonomy (NCBI): domain Eukaryota; kingdom Metazoa; phylum Arthropoda; class Insecta; order Lepidoptera; family Erebidae; genus Herminia; species Herminia tarsipennalis. The sequence continues at coordinate 10,024,243 of OX243836.2, read as the reverse complement.
ACCAATTTCTTTTCAGCTTAGTTTTTTTTTAGAGCACACAATACAAGAGTAGATAAAACATATTTATTTATGAACATATCAATATCAGTATCATTGTTTTATTTACAGAGATGGTTCTGCCAAGCTGTGGGATGTTGGCGAATCTAAATGCCTGGCCAACATTGTAGCAGAACTAGGACAAATTAATTGTTGTTCCCTTACCACAACTAGTGATGAAATTGAAGTAGAAAATGAGAGAGAGGTAATTAGTACTTGCAACTATTTTACTTTTTCTAAACTACATTGTATCCAATTAGAGTTGTTGATATTTAATAATGAATTCGCAGAAAATAAAACACGTCTCAAATTCTTCATTTAATGACGTCGACTTTTCGGCACATAGGCCTATTAAAGCATGTTCCAGACATTTAAACGGTTATTACACTACCCTAAATCAGGACCCTAAATCGAGGTGGCCTTGAAATTTTTTTAGAGAATTAGGGCCCTAACTCTTTTTACACCTCTCTTTTTAAGGGTTTAGGGTCCCTGATTCAGTGTCGTCTAATAAGCGTTTGCAGTTTGTGCTTTCGTCCATACGGTTGGAAACCAAAGGCAAACACGCGCGACCTTGGCGGGATTTTTGTGTGGCATACCAATTATTTGTTGCAAACCACACAAGCACACGCTTCGTAAACAATCTCGCACTTCATTGTGCAAGTACAACTAACCAAATGTTAGTAGTTAGTGTTACATAAATTTTTCGTCAGTAGGTATTTAGGTACTCCTGACATGAAAATGTTGAATAGGTAATACATTTAATACATTCATATTAATTTTATCATATTTAATGATTGTTGTGTGGTGGTTTGGTTTGTTGTTCGGTTGGAAACGCCGAATACACGGCTACAAATCAACAGCAAACCGCATGGTGGTGAGAGCGCTCCCACCCGCCAAGGACGTCGGAGGTCAAACCATAATTTAAACGGCTATTACACTACCCTGAATCGAGGTGGCCTTGAAAATTTGTTAGATAACTATGGCCCTAACTCTTATTACACCGATCTTTTTAAGGATTTAGGGTCCCTGATTCAGTGTAGTGTAATATGCGCATTAGTTTACAACATCCGTCTACACTGTTGGAAACCAGCAAGGTCACCTTGGCTGGAAGGCTTGTTTCCAACCGTCTAGAAGACGCTTTATAAAGACAAAAGGCAAAGGCAGTAATACAACTTTGTTTGTGAAGTGCCGCAACTATTTTATTTTAATGCAATTGAGTGTTTATCTAGCTGTGCCCATGACTTTGTCCGTGTGAAGTTAGCCGTTAGTTGTGGTAAAAGTAGCCTAAGTTACTCATCATCATTAGCAGTAAGTCTGACAGTGAAAGCCAGGTCAAAATCCGTCCAGCCGTTTCAGAGATTAGACAGAACAGACAGACAGAACGAAACTGTTTTTGTTATCAGTATCCTTTCTTATGCATTTAGTAAAATACTGTTATTTTGACATTACAAACACACTTCATTTTTTTTTATTTGTATAAAGTACTAGCCGTTCCGGCGAACTTCGTACCGCATCTTTTTTGTGTATTGGCTTCAATTGTGAATCTAAACCATTCTCGAATCCACTGAAACACATCAAAATCGGTCCAGTCGTTTAGGAGGAGTTCACAGTACACTGTACAAATTTGCCATAGTATGGCGATGTACCTACGGTAGCTTTCACATGTTCCGGTCTCTATACATTCGCCGCCAGGTAGCCGGCGCCGGATTCAAACCGGCACGTGTGAAAACGACCTAAGGGAAGTTAGATTGTGAACAAACGTTTAATTTTAAAGCTTTATAAAACCTACTATTGCTTCATTAGTGTAAAATGATATATTGTCAAGTTAAGAATTTAATTTAATCATAATGTATGTATAACATTTAATTTCAGATTGGAACTGGTAACAAGTTGCTAGTAGTTGGCTTGGAGAGTGGTCAAGTAGTTTGCGCACACGTGGCGAAGAGGGAGCTGATATTCTCCACGCATCTGGATTCTGCTTGCAATGCCATCGCTGTTGTCCATCAAGCCATTATTGTGGGCTGCAGTAACGGAAAGGTAATATTTATTCTTAGTTAGTACAGACAGACTTTTCAAGTGCTGAAATTGAAAGTCTGAAACGCCATAGGCAAAGAAACGTACCCGGGTGAGGGGATTTTAGGCGCGGACGCTTCGTAAAAAATCGTAGGTACAGTAGGTAGGTTTATTTATGGCAGTTTATATATGAGTTTGACTGCCTCGGTTGCGCGGTAGGAGTGTGTCCGACTGCTACGCAAGAGGTTCGAATGGTGGTGAATGAGGTGGGTTCGAATCCCACACGGAGCACCACTTTGTGTGATCCACAAATTGTTGTTCCGAGTCTGGGTGTACTTTGTGTTCGTGACTTGTATGTCTGTAAAGTCACCCGCGACACAGGGCTTGTAACCTACTGCGGGAGTTTTCTTTAAAAATAAAATATAAGGATAAGCACAGTATTTATATACACTGTAGTTCTTCTGAACTGAGTAATTGATGACCATTGTTTGCAATTACACTATCCTCAAATTCGAACTGACCAATTACTTTGTGCTCTCACCTAGGTACAATGTATCCTATACCATGTTGCTTTTATGACTGCTACATATAAGCATTATATTCCCGACGGAAAACAGAAATCAGAAGTTTGGTTTATCTTCTCCAACCAACCATTCCACTCATCCATCTCCACTTGCCTAATTGCAAGTTATAGCGTATTTTGGGCGTTGACACGCTCAGAATAGAAAGGAAACTCTCTGAGAGGTATATGGAAGGGCGGATGGAAGTTAAATCGTAACATTTCAGTCTAATAAACCGTCAATTTAATTACAGGTGGTACAAGTAAATCTGCAAAACGGCTCCATAACAAAAGAATGGCATGAATCAGCCAACCCAGTACTGAGTATAGTGGCACTACCCAACCAAACATTCATTGTTGGACGACAAGATGGAACATGCACAATCCTCTCACTTCAAGACGCATTCAGTAACGTCAGAGTGCAACTGACAGGATCCGATTGTGACGGCATTCGAGATCTGTCCTTCAATGGCAAGTGGGTATTTGCTGGTTGTAGGGACACTAATGTTCGGAAATACGATTTTAATCAAATCAATGTGCATTTTAAATGACGGCTTCAGTAATTTTATTTATTAAGAATATCTATTCATAAGATTTAATATACTTTTTATTGGTCATTTTTATCTTTTTTATTAATGGAAGGTATATTTATTATTTACTTATATTTATAGGGTCGAGAAGTCCTTAGACCTTGACAAATTAGATACCGATTTCGAAGCGGCGGTAGCCTAATGGCTAGTTCGAATCCTACCCAATATACTACCGACGTGAACTCACTCCTAACACAAGCCTTTGAGCTTAGCTGGAGGGGTTAAGAAGATTGCTAGTAATGTGGGACTCAATCCCACATTGCTAGTTATCTTTATTAAAATATATATATATATATATATATATATATATATATATATATATATATATATATATATATATATATATATATATATATAGATATTCCTACTAATATATAAATGTGAATGTAAGTTTTGTTACGCTTTCACGCGAAAACTACTCAACCGATTATCATGAAACGTTGTACACATATTCTGAGGAGGTATTAGAAGTAAAATAGGATACTTTTTATTAAGAAAAAAAAATATCTTTGATAAAACCGACATCTACGCGGGCGGAGCCGCGGGCGAAAGCTAGTATATATATATATAATTGACATCAAGGGCAGAAGTATACATTAATATGATTTTACCTGGTCAATCATAGACGATGTTTAGATGTTGCATCTCGGTGTATTTAAACAAACACATTTTGCACTGCGTTTAGAGGGTAATATCTGAAATGAAAAGCGAATAAGGTTCACTGTACGCGGGCCACAGAATATCCTATGACTGTTGCGTACGTTGTATCTAATGAATAAATCTTACCTATCCTGGGTATTGGTACCTAACATTCCAGTCACTTAGTAACCGTAAATTTCTGTCCCTCCCATTAGGTTCAACTCTCCTCTCTGATATTTCGTTTCAAATAATATTTAAAAAAAATGGTTGTCTGTAAAGTCGGTTTACGGACGATAATTTTACGTGATAACGTCATAAGAAAACATTGATGACATTGTAATAAACAACCCCTGTGACAGCTTTGGTTCCAATTGTATCGCATGTCATTGCAATCGCCATTCGCTAATAGGCTGATAGCTTTAGTTCCAATTGTATTGCATGTCGCTACAACGCCATTCGCTGATAGGCTGATACTTCAGCCTATCAGTGAAAGCGGTAACGTGATACTTTTTCGTGCGCTCTACCGGTCATCGATTTATAAGACGTTATCATATCAACAAAAAAAGTGATTAAAGTAGATTTTCATGCCATAGCTGTGGCATAATCAAATTCTTAGACTTTTGTTTAGTTAATTATCTAAATTAATTAAAAAATCTATATTTTGCCAAAACGATCCTTAGATCATTATGATACCAAGTATCTAAGTAATATCGTCATTTTTGTTACTATCTGGAGGAATGCTGTTAGAGTAATTACCTTAATATTGGCTTTATATTTTCGGTAACATTCAAACGTTTCGTGAGTTTGTTGGTTTATTTTTCCCCACAATACCGCATCTTTTGTTACATTGTGTTTCAATTTTCGCCATATTCTCGTATACTTATTAACCGCACATTGACGTTCTTTTTCTGCAACAAGAATAAAATACATTTACTTATACAGCAATAACACTTGATACTTAGAATGTTTAAATATATTCTCACTTTTTTTTAGGAGGGTAGCTGCTTCCTGACATGTGTTTTGGAGCCAATCCCTCCAAATATCAAGATTTTTAAACCCATTATCCAAATCTCTACACCATTTATGTATGTCGCTCTGTGTTAACTTCAGTTTAGCTGAAAACCGATTTTCGACTCATTAAATTTTTTAAATTACATAAAAGTAATTGCACTTTGAAATCTAGTACCAGTTCTCAGTATATAAGAGATCCTCTTGAAAGTTATTCAACAGGATCTCTAAGAATTTTTGTAGTGTGTGTGCTGTATTGTACCTTGTGTAGGAATAAAATCTTCGCTGGGTTCGCCGTGTGCATTTGTCTGGGGAAGCCATGATGGCGCAGTTTCAAGTTTAACTTCTGTAAAAAAAATATATAGCAGGGTACAATTTGATATGGACAATTATTTTGATTTCAATATATATTAAATTAAAGGCATTGTTCTCACCACCTGTGCCATATTTATAGAGTTCATACTTACTCCATTCATTATCGATTTTAACATTATTCTCTTGTTGAGTGCAAATTCCTTTGTTTTTACAAGCTTTGGCATTATTTCTAGCGTCATTCACTTCAATTTTTTTGTCTTTTCCAGTGATACTTTTATCCATAACTTGATGTTTAGACTCAAAACTGGTTACGGTTGCATCAGTTGCTTCAAGAACTACCTCTTTTGTTGGTTTTATTTGATCTGTTTGGACTTCAGTATGACATTTATCAGATAAATAGGCGGTAATTATGCCTTGTAACTTCTGAGATTCTAAAATTGTTGCTATATTCCCTTGTAATTCATTATTTAGAAGAGCTATTTTCTCAGCAATTTTAGATTTGAAATCTATATCATTCAATGCTTCTTTTGGTGGCAGTAGCGTTTGATTAGTTTCTATGTTCTTTGTTACTTCTTCATCTGGTAAGGAAATAATATCTAGTTTCTCTGAATGTAATTCTATAGATGAAAATTGTTTTTTATCCTTCTGTAGTATTACTTCACGTGACGTTAAAGAAGCTGATGACAGTAACATATCTTCATCGCCTTCCGAAAATTTTCCCAGTGATGTGATAGATTTGGTGACACTTGCGCTTGGCCTCAATAATGCGGCCGAAAATTTCTCGTTTGGCCATGGTTCATCGGCATCACCTATTATCCAGGAAAAAAATAGACACGTTTAAACACAACAGAGTATTATTATAAGCCCGAAGTGTATCTCCTTGTTTCATTGAAAATTTAACTAAATATTAAAGGGGTAAAGTCAGTCAGACGGTAATAAAGGAAAATATTACTTGACAAATACATGAAGGTCCGGACCCAGGAATCGAACCCAAGACTTCCGTAGCCAAACCGGGGCCAGAAGCGAACCACCTATTTGGACTATGTCAATAGACCTCAAATTTTTCTATCCCTTGATGCTCGCGAGTTGGGCCCTCGCATGCGCCATCTAGTCGGTAGTTAAAGAACTATCACGGCTTTTCTTCAAATTTTTCTATCTTTCAAACATGCAATTATTGTATTTGTACAGTAATTGGCAAGAAATGTATTTAAAAATTACTTCAAATATTACTTGAACTATATTCACTAACTATTGTAGAATTTATCAACTCACTGAGTAAGTGCTCATTAGGTTTTCCAAAAATTATGTTATGGTGTCTGAAAGAAGTGCGATCTTTCGATATATCTTGTCCTTTTTGAAGTGTAGACGTAGAGGTTAATTCACTGAAGAAAGATTATTATTATTTTATTTAAAATGCCTATGTTAGGCCTAACACGGTGTGGCACCTACTATTTGTGTACACCTCCTTCCGCGCAACGCTGTCGCAACGATTAAATGATAATTTCATAGTGAATTTCAAGATAGGTAATGAATGACTAAATTATCGCACACATAGCAAGCCCAAGTCAAGCCACAGAAAAGATCACAATTTTAACCGAACCCTATCTTTTATTATTTAGGATTAAAAACTCCCCCGCCCCAAGTCCCCAAGTTCAGTTTTGGCATGTCATTTTCAACCGTATGGGATAAATTTTAAGGTTTAATTTAATTTGTTTTCTTTGCCACGACTCGCCAGGATTGCGCGGAAGCTAACTAATGATTTTTGAGTACAATGTATCTATCGTATCGTATCGAAACCGTCTAGATGGTATCTACTTGGTGAAGACGTTTAATACTGTACCTTCTATGTATGGTGCTGTAGGGATTTACTGAAATGAGAAAATAATAAGATTAATCAATTATTACGCGGCTGTAATAGAGTATCACAATGTTTTTGTGATCTAGCAAAACAATCGAATTAGGTAGAAAAAAATAAAAAATTACCCATGTCTGAAATAGAAAACATTACTTTTTTGCTCCTGTCATCTGTATCTTCGGATGGCATTTCAGCAGATCCTTTCTTATTTAAAGTAGTTTCAGTGGTATATATTTCTTGGAGTTCATCATCTTTACCAACTTTGTCTTTAGACTCTTTGCACACAATACTAATTATGTTAAAAATTTCATTTTCAAAATATTTTGAATTTGATTCTTCATCGTCGTTAAATGACTTATGTACATAATTTGACTCTTCATCTCTTATAAAGTGGTTAATTAAATTATAAATTTCATTTTGGAAGTGTTCCTTATCTGTTATCTGATCATTTCCTTCAGAAAAATCAAATACTATTTCTTCTATGGGTTCTTGAAAGTTATTGATTATATTTTCAATTTCATTTCTGATGTGTTCAGAATTTGTGTCTATGGTGTCTCTATTTTCACTGACTAAGGAACCAGAATGAATTGATGCCTCTTCTTGATTTTTATCAAAAGATGGACAGAGACTCTAGAATTTTTAAATAGGAGTCGATTATTATAGTAGATAGTTTTATTAATTAGACGATTGAGAAATAAATAAATATTAATATTGTTAGGATAATCTGATTAAGATGCTACAACATAAATTCTCACCAAAACATGTTCAACCAAATTGTCAAGAAAATCTAGAACTGGACCCTCTTCTTCCTCCAAATCTGTGAAAAATGGCAATAATTTTGAGAGAGTACGCGTGCAAATGCCATGACACTTTATTTGTAGTCATAACCCCGTCCATTTGTCCAAAATTCAAATGATTTAACATAAAACGCACCTCGTAAATCTTCTTCTAGCTGCTTACTAGCTAGATCCTCAAGAATACCAACTATCCATAGAGTTATCTGCAAAATGTCGTTTCTATCAATATCATTTGTTATAGTCATTAATAAGAAATGGTCAATCAATGTATCAGTTAATGGTATTAGCAGAGCAGTAGGTACATTTTACTCTGCTTAGTTATATGTTTCTCATAATTATTATAATAATAATAAAATACTACACTTGTGAAAAGTCGATTATACATGCACATCTATAATGCCTGTTCGCAAACAATAGATACAGCCGGAGAAAAGAACAAGGCAATAAAAACTCGCGGCCACACTTTTTACTATTTTATTACCAACGTTTACAATGTTTCTTTGTTTAAAAACTATTTATGTAGTTAACTGCCACTATTATATTATATACCATATTAGAGGACTGATGCAAAAACAAGAGCAGGAGCAACTTTTTTAGTAAACGTCTACGTGGGGCGCATCATACGACAGGTCTTTTAAAAATATTTTAAGTTTTCAAAGTAGCAAAAAATGTGTGCACTTTTTTAGATTGTATTTTTTCTTAAGTAGTGCATTTATTTGTAGTAACAGCTGCTGAACTCTACACTGAGCATGGTCTAACATGCTCTTGCCCGGTTTTTATTATTTATGTAGTAAGCAACTATTGATGGTGATGTATGTACGATTTCCACCAAGCGGGCCACGACGCAGGAGCGCAGCGCAGTGCATTGCAGCGGATGCGCGAGCAGCCGACTGCGTCCGCCCGACGGCTACAGTCTGCTGGAACCTGGGTGCAAGCGCGCGCGTGCTTGCGTATCCGATAGCATAACTTTGCACATTTTTGTTTGTAATTTATGTATATAATATTGGTAATAACGAGATACAATGCAGAAAATAGACTTTAATTTTTAAATATCATGGAAAAACAAATATTACAAACCGTTTTGTTTAACATTAAACTAAAACAAATCACTTTACTTATACAATTTAGTAAATACCGGTCTTTATAGCGTATATAGTATAGATATTCGGACCTCTTTCACGACTCCCTTTCTAAACGGCGATGTATGTTAAAACATACATCGCCGTCTATAGTAGCCAGCAATTTATATTTTATTTTGATGGACTCATTGGGCAAAGGTTCTCGGTCGACTGACACGCGATCAATCGTGCTAACATATGAACATATGACCGTTTGACCAAAAGATTGACACGCGGGCCACACCCCCTTTCGCGCTTTCTACCCTTATAGGTATCAATTTCTGTGGGAACAACATAGTAGGAGCATCCACTTACAATGTAAACCCTATATGTGGCAATATGTTATTTTTTTTTTAATGTTTACCCACTCATAAAAACAAAATTAGGACTGGCTTTTGACTGAACAGACTCTAAATAACGAGTCTTAATTGTTATCGATCCAGCTAGTAAAAAACGAATTCTGTTTTACAGTACTTACTTTATTGATTATATCACTGTGAATCGATCTATCCTTTTCAAAATATTCAGTATTGATATTTTTCTTGCCATTTGCAATTTGCGTTATATCACTGTCAACAACTCGATATAAGTTTTCTAATCTAAAACGATTAAATAAGGTTCAAGTGTTAAGTTATGTTTAAGAGTAAGATCTTTACAAACAAAATTTTACTACTTTACTGATTTAAGTAAGCATTAAGCAGTAAGACTTACTCAGAATTTAATGACAATTGCCATGGTGCAGATAATCTTTGGACAATTTTTTGTGCAAATATTATACATAACTTTTGTGTATCCAAACAGCGTAGGGGCATTTGCATTTGATTTTTCCATTCATTTATGATTTCATTATTTTTAGTAGACCTGTAAATTTCAATAATTTGCTATCGATGAACCTTATATATATCTTCCACCTCTTTTTAGCATTGGAACTCATCTAACCACTAGGTGAAAGAAATCTCCCAGTTAGCCCTCATACGAACGAGCGATGTTTATACGTGCGTAAAAAAAATGCTTTTATAGAACAAATGCATTCCCAAGTGCACGTTTATACGGCAACGCGACTTATTTTTATCACGCAGTGTTGTATTTTCAACCCTGGGCATTGGGAATAGATCACTTAATCACATCGAGAGAATGGGTCGCTGGATTATTATTGCGCGTAAGCGAATGAGGGCTGACTTAAATATCAATTGGCTCGGAAGATTCCGAAGTCTTAAGAATATACCTACCTAAAGAATAGATATCAAAGGGAATCAAGTAAATAAGTACCTAGTGATCGGTTGTGGACCATCAGTAATTGCGATAATACGAATTTACAAGCTAAGCATTGAACGCACGTATTTTCAGGGCAATACTACCTACTTACTAAGTGGATTACTACTTACTATACTTGTATAATACGGGTCTTAATCACGTGAATATTTGAAGGTTTAGGAAGTCACCTTTTTTATTGCCCGATTTACCATTAAATATTCACGCGATTAAGACCCGTAGTACTTACTACGGGCCTTAATCGCGTGAATATTTTAGACTCAAAACAACAATTTGTGGATTACACAAAGTGGTGTCCTGTGTGGGAATCGAACCTACGACCTCTTGTGTAGCAGTCGGACAAACTCCCATCGCGCCACAGAGACAGTCAAACTTTCGCGATTTGCTCACATTATAATACACAATATACACACATCAAAAGTGTCTAGGGATCAACATATATTTTTGCAATAACTTTTCTCCTGATTGATTTTTTTTTTTTTATTTCTTTAAGGATTCATCAAATAAAGTGTTTTCGTTTGTCACAGTAACGATAAACCAAGTCACCTTTGCATTAATAAAGAAATTTGCCATTTTCCTAATAAAGGGATTTTTGACATTTGAACCACTAACATTAAAGTTCGAAAAAAAGACTGAAATAACAGTTTTCTTTAAAATTTTATTGGGTAACTTAAACAATTAATAATCCGTGTTTCTACCGCGAACACTAACAACACAAGAACATCGGTTTGGCATACTCAAAATGAGTTCATCCAAATCACGCTGTGGAATGGCCGCCCATGTTCGTTGCAACAACAAAAAAAGGTCTTCTTGCGACTGGATACCCTCCATATTCGGCAGAGCTCTTCTCTGTAGCATATCCCATGCATGCTCAATCGGGTTCAAGTCTGGCGACTGAGCAGGCCAGGGCAGGACATTGATGTTAGCTGCGGCGAGAGTCTGTCTTACAACTCTTGCGGTGTGCGGTCGTGCATTATCATGCATTAACTGAAATAAGGGACCGATTTGCACTTGTAGAGGAACGATGACGTCTGATACAATCGTCTCAGCATAAATTTGAGCGTTGAGGTTGCCTCTGATCCAAATCAACTCAGTTCTTCCGCCGATCCAAATACCCGCCCATACCATGATGGTTCCACCACTATAAAGATGGACTTCCTGGCAGGATTTTAATCGCTGTTGGCGTCCAGGGGTTCTCCAGTGTCGTATACGTCTTGTATCCGGTCTCATACCAAAACGAGACTCATCAGAAAAGCACACGAAACGCCATTGTTCTTCTGCCCAATTTCTGTGTTCAAGAGCCCATTGATATCGAATCCTACGATTGTGCATTGCTATAGGTGGTACCCGTAGCGGTCTTCGGGAATGAAGGTTCACTTCATGCAAGCGGTTTCTGACTGTTTGGTCGCTAATTAAGTTCCCTGAAGAGTGATGAAGCCTCACGGCTAACATCATGGCGGTTATGTTGGACCTCTTCGAGTTAAGATTTGAATGTATCGGTCTTGTCTCCGTGTGGTGCAGCGATACCGTCCTCCATGGCGCTCAGCCACGGTACCAGTGCTTCGGTAACGTGTCCAAAGTCGACTGATAACACTCTGACTTGTATTCAGAGCTAAAGCCACAGTACGTTGCCGGGAACCAGCTTCTATCATTCCCACGGCTCTGAGCATTTCTTCCCTGCTTAAATGACGTCGCCGCTCCATAATAACGTTGGTTTTAATCAGTAGTAGGGAAACAGTAGCACTAATAATGTCTTCAATGCGTTGTATGTTTTTATAGGGAAAATATTGACAGCTGATTTTCATCTTTTACTCGAATTTGATTCACAGTTCCTGATTCAAATTATGAAATGCACCAAAAAGGATCCATATAAATTTATAAAATCATAAATTTATTACAAAGCCACATCTCAATCTCAAGAAATCCGCTTAAAAATGCTTGATCCCTAGACACTTTTGATGTGTGTAGTTATGTAACTATATTGTGTATTATAACTTTCGCGATTTGTTCACATTATAATACGTTTACATATAATACGAGTTTGTCCGACTGCTGCACAAGAGGTTGTGGGTTCGATTCCCATACGGGACACCACTTTGTGGCATCCACAAACTGTTGTTTCGAATCTGGGTGTACTTTCTGTCCGTGACTTGTATGTTTGTAAAGTCCCCCGCGATTGTACCCTACTGGAAATCAGAGTAGAGAGTAGAGTGGATAATCAACATTTATGTTTTAGTGTATTATAGTGCAAAGATAAATAGGTACTTAATACTTTTTATGCAACCGACGTTTTCTCTTCTGGAAGCAATATAGTGCATCCGGTATTTTAACCACTGGTCGCAAATCCAATACTTGTTGTTTCAATCTTTCGACCTGAAACAACGTAATATAGTTTAATATCAGTTGTGGTCTATGGCTAGGTGCATACTCCGTTTTATTTAGCGGGGAGGGAGATTCTGTCCCGGCTAAAGAGGTGACGAGTGCTTGGCTCTATCAATAAAACCGTTTTGGTGGTTTTGCGAAGAGGGCAGTATCCCCAAAAATATTCCTTGGTTATACCTTTTTTTACCACATTCAGACATCTCACAATAACAATATAAAGTTCATGATAACTACCATTAATTCAGGCAATAAATATGATTTATTTCTCCAAGTGTCTATGCAGTGTCGTTTTGATGGTACAGCCAATTCTGCTGTTCTCATTGAACATCTTCTAGTTTTATCACCTTTGTTATGAAACTTTGTTATATTGTTTTGTGTCCGGGTCTTAGAGGGCTTATTTGATTTGGAACATGGTGGTATAATCCAATGACTACATCCTGGGCATGACTTGTTTAAACTTTCGTAAGTTTTTCTGAAATAAATAAGAAAATTATCTAGCTTAATTCGCAAATATTAATAACTAGTTGACCCGCGCAACTACAAATGCGTTTCGTCGTCACCGTTTTACCGTTTGTGCAACATTTTTCATTGCTACTCCGCTCCTATTGGTCGTAGCGTGATGTTATAAGCCTATAGCCTTCCTCGATAAATGAGCTATCCAACAGTAAAATAATTTTACAATTCGGACTAGTAGTTCCTGAGATTATCGCGTTCAAACAAACAAACTCTTTAGCTTTATAACATTAGACTTATTAGTTATATTTCGGGACTTAATCGCGTGAATTATTTAAAGGTACGAACCTTTTATTTACCCGACGTTTCGATCGAATTGCACCGATCGTGGTCACGGGTCGACTGTCGCGGCGACTGACACGGTCGAGTCGACCCGTGACCACGATCGGTGCAATTCGATCGAAACGTCGGGTAAATAAAAGGTTCGTACCTTTAAATAATTCACGCGATTAAGTCCCGAAATATAACTAATATGTATAAAAATCGCGAAAGTTTAAAAACAATAACATTAGACTTAGTATAGATATATGGTAATTAATCAGTAAAAATCTTTTTATATTAACACAACTTTACCAACACTACAAATTACCTCTTATGTCGCTTGCGTGTACCACATCTCTTTGTTGAATTAAGACCTATTGGCGCTTTTTCTTTTCGTCTATATGATGAAGGTTTTTTTTCACGCAGCTTGTTACCGCGTCCAATTTCACCGGCCACGGTAATGTTCCTCCAATTAGGTGCGTGATTTTCATTTGATGTACATGACTCGGGTGCTGGATGTAACGCTATTTCTTGAAACTCTATCATTATAAAATTAGGTTGTACTTTTTTTCTTTTTTCTCACATTACTAACAATCCTGTTAACAGTAATCCTCCAACTAAGCTAAATTGCTTGTGTTAGGATTGGGTTTAAATTGCTTGGGGTAGGATTCGAACCCGCGACCTCGTGATTGCATACCGATGCATGCCTTAACCATTCGGCTACTGCCGCAGTACTTTAAAGTAGGTAAGAATATCATCAGACTAGGCCTATCTAGGCAACGCTAACTTCCTGAAAAATACCTTCTTTATAACAATATAATATCGGACGTAAACCAAATAGACACTAGAACCAATAAATTAGTCCAGAACTGCGAACAATATGTTGGAATAAAAATTGGATCAGTGCACACATTGTGTGAGAGTTTGAAGCTTAAAAGACTTTAAAATTCTCTCTCAATAGCAAGGGTAAGTTTGGTGAGGAGACGACAACCCATTGGTAGGTACATCATAACCCGCATCCATGCAGCTCTGACCAATTTTGTTGATTGCTATGGGTAAGTAAAGTATTTACCAGATATTCGAGCATAAACGCCTTAGAGGGTAGTTATGTAAAGCTGACTGACAATGCTTATATTACCTACCTGAAGTTTCATATGAATAAATGTTATCCATCGATGGTTTGGTAAACTGTAACTTTTAGATATCGACATGCATGTTCTGCTGACTAAAATTTCTGAGTTCAGAAAATGATAACCGATAGTTTAAAAAAAAATATAATAGGTGTTGTTACATAAACATAAAAATCTATATAGCCATGAAAATGTTTTGCTGTGCCTTAGAAAATAGTACCTGCCTGCGTACTGTGATATTGATGTTAATAAGATACGTAGGTATAAATAAATATATATACAGGGTGTTTGGAGGGTGAGTAGCCATAGGAAAATGGTTGATAGGTAACGCTGTTGGTTACTTGTTGCGCTTAATTAAATAACATTTTGCCCTACGTTAGGCGAGTTATAATTTTTTTTCTATTTTTTCAAGAAAATCCCCATTTTTTTTATAAATGGCTTAATTTTTTTAAAATTAATGATCAAGGTGTCAATTAAATGATTTATTTTTATTGTTTAGTGATGTCTTATTCAGATTTAATCATAATTTCATACAAACAATGAAACAAAAACATAACATACCCTCTCAAACATCCATAACCCAAGAAGAAAAAATGTGATGTCCACTTTACAAGGTAAATTAAAAAAAAAATTATAAAGTGTGGGATTTTAAAATGCTTTTAAAAACTACCCTAGTTAATACTCTTTGTAACGGTATGTAACTATGTCTGTGTATGTAACATGTACCATAAATACTCGGATAACTCAACAAAAAACCGGTTTGTCTGAAAGAATGCCTTAAAAGGGTGACGACCAAACTAGTCAATTGAGCAGGTAAAATCCTTTTGTCTCATTCTAACAAAGCTAAAATAGCGTGCTATCTCTTTCATCACAATACACCCATCGGCCCCCCCGCGCTCTGTGTCCCTGTCGTGCATGTGTCGAGACCAGTCGAGACTTGTCGTTCTCTGCTACCTCACGTGTTTTTAACTCCGAAAATTTAAATATCCTACTTAATATCTCTCGTAATACTTACCTGCCTACCCGTACATCCCGAAGTGGTATCCGCTATATTCAGTTTTTTTTTTAAATGACAACTCCCGCGACACAGGGCTTTGTTGCGGGGGACTTAAAAAATATAAAAATAACGGACACTAAGCAAACCCAGACTAGAAACAACAATTTGTGGATCACAAAGTTGTGTCCCGTGTGGGGAAACCCACGGCCTCTGCTGGCTTATTAGTCCGTATCACTAGCTAGCTAGTGACTACCAAAAGTAGCTACCAAAAGGTCAGTCAGATTTAGTTTTCAAAAAAATCTACGTACTACTTATGATTATCCAGGTTTCGCTCAGGAACTATGGAGAGATTCATAAAGGCACGTTAGTGGTACAGCGCAAAGGCACAACATGTTGGACTGTGAATGGCCCGCTGATAAAATTGTTAGACCTTGTAGTTGCCAGTACGGCTAATGTCAAAATGATGTTGACATTGTCATGTCACTGTCTTGTCAATGTCAAACCAATGAATGAGTTAGTTTATGTCATGTCAATGTGTCAAACAGTGCCGAATTGTTATGAGGAATAGACTAGACGTCTATTTTAAAAAGTGCAACAAAATTGTTCGTAATCCAATTGGATTTTAATTACTATCTCATAATTGGCATATCAAGGCAAGACATAAATAAATAGTGTAATAGATATTAACTCAGTTCTCAATTCGAGTGAAGAATATTTTATTACAAGTTTATGCGTATTAACATTTGGACAATATTGTAAACAAAGAATCAGGACAACAATAACAATGTGGTCGCACTTAGAACGTGGTAGCTCCCCGGTGGACTGGTGTGAATCAAACTACTCTATTTCACCCATGATAGCAGAATTTGTTAATACTGTAAGTTGTTATAATTATTTTACTTTTAATTCACGAAACAAAGGACTGTTTTCCGTCCACATGACTGTCATTGTCATTAAAAATGTTGTTTGTAGACGATTTAAACGGTTTCAGTAGCTTTAACTAAGACGTAGTGAGATAAGTTGGTTGATTTAATGATGATAAATAAATGTTGCGAAGCCTTTTAGTCATGCATGCTTGCTTAAAGTGGTCAGTAATGTTATGAGGCTCATTCTTGCAGCAATGCGTGCGGTTTAAAACCAACTTATATGATGCAATTGTTTCAGGTCAGCAATGTTCTGTTCTTCTTATTTCCTCCTGTATTAATTCATCTCTTTCAAGAGTACTCCAAGTTCTTCAACCCAGGGATAAATGTACTGTGGGTTTTGTTGATGGTGGTTGGAATAAGCTCTGCATACTTCCATGCCACTTTGAGCTTAGTTGGTAAGTAAAATGTTTAAGTTTTTACCCAAAATTCTATGATACACTATTAGGTAAGTATACATAATGTTGTAGCCCCTAACTTAGGTAAGAAATACACTACAACATTAAATTGTAATGAAGTCTTATTCTTGTATATAAAAACTAGGCTATTTATATAAGTGTCTCATTTGTTAAATTTGAAATTAAAATGTTAATGAAGCAATGAGAACAGAATGTCTGGACTTCTGACTAAGTACAGTCTAAATAAAAAGGTCACTTATCATGCATACCTACTCCATATTCATATTTGTACTAATATAATAAAGCTTTGTCTCTGTCTTCCCTCTTCTATCTGTTTTTGTTTCTGTTTTAGCAGTGATCTCTGATCTATTTTCTATGTTTTGATTGTCATTATTAAGCATTTATGGTTCTTTCAATTCAACACCAATAAAGTTAGACAAAATCTATTTATCAAAGGAGAAGATTGTCTGTTTGGCCTCATTTATAAATAACTAGCCAACCCCCAGATATGGGAGAATGCCAAAAATAATTAGCACAATATTTGTACTGATCTTGTACTGTTTGTATGTGTTTTATTTTTAGAATGGATAATTTATTATTCATAGGTGTAGTACCTAAACAACCAAAAACTGACAGACCACAACATTACCTATTGTTATGACATAAATTAATTAATTTGTCGTCGCCATAAACACATTTAAATTTTATCGTAATCGATTTCCGAGACGCCATTTACAAAACCACGTGATACTTACTAAAACAATATTATTCTTTTAATGTTCCTTTTTTAAATAATACTTGCTTCTTAATCCTTTTTCGCATGAAATATTTCCGAGCATAGGTATTTACGAAGAGAATCCCGCGATTAAAGAGATGATCTTTCCCGACTTGATTTCGACGGCAGCCAGCGACCGCCATCGTACTGGGTCTTTCTTTTTTTTTTTCAGTAAAAAGGTTGAGATCAAAGCCCTGGGTCTGACCTCCCTTGTGTTTATTTTCGTCTCATGAATTCCGAAACTTTTTAGCAAGGGCTCCTGGTTGCGTACGACCTTAATAGATTTAATCGGTTGGCAAAAGACGCTTGATACCTCTTAATTTTCACTCTCAAACACTCGTCGATTCATTAACGTCGTTTAGAACACTGACCATTTATCCCACGTGGTGGAGGGGTAAGCCCTCCACGTGATTTTCCTCTACTTCGCCTTATCCTTGAGGTCGTCCTAAAAAATAGTATTTGATTCCGTCCTATCCCTGTGCACAGTTTCAGTCCACGAGGTCCTGGCGATATCCTATTCCAATGCCTTGTTTCCAACAGATGCCTATCTGTTGGAAACAAATAGGCATCTGTTATGTCAAATCTTGTTATGTGTCGCGTACCATCGCGTTCCCGCCACCTTAATAGTATAAAAAAACTGATTTAGACACATTCTATAAGATGAAATAACTTCCCTGAAATTAATCCACTGCATCATAAATATTGAGAACTAGCTTGGCCGCGACTTCATCAATACCACGTGGATCGGGTCGGAATAAAAAGTACCTACCGTATAACATTGCTTAAGCTTCAGGCTTATCCATAATATTTTGACGTGACAACGTCTTATAATTCAATGGAGCCGGCTGAACGCACGAAAAAACATGACTCATGAGGCGTTACCTCGCTCTGAGGCGTTCCCTAGCTCTGAGGCGTTCCCTCGCTCTGAGGCGTTCCATTTAAGTGCAAGCGAAAGCGCGGAACGAGCGACAAAGAGGCACAATCGGCCTCCGCGTTCGGCAGAAAACCATTCCATCAGTATTTTCTTATGACCAACGTCACGTTCAACTATCGTCAGTAAACCGACTTTACAGACAACCGATTTTTTTAAGATAACTATCCATGTGAGATTTTGGTCCCACATTACTAATTGTTTGCAAATGTCACGAAAGCTTCAGTAGGTAATGCCTACGCTGATGGTACGATGAGATTTCTCGCCCTATTTGATCCAGCTCACCTTCATAATCCAAGGCCGCTGCCGCTCCCATTTAATTTTGTCTACACGCTACGAGCATTTAGATTATGTTATATCTAATCAGATAAATTAATCTATAAAAATCAATTTCGTGTATTAGCGCCCCATATTACTTGCCTATCACTGTACTAACCCCCCCTCCTACTAATACCTACATATAGATATTGATAAGTTTGATGTTTATCATGCAATCACGCCCGATGAATCTAATTTAACATCCGGAATGAAACAAATAAATTATGCATAAGTGTAACATTTAACAACGCAAGTGAAATCTAATATAATTTTTAGGGTTCCGTAATGGCGAAAAGGAACCCTTATAGTTTCGTCATGTCCGTCCGTCCGTACGTCCGCACCTTTGCTCAGAGACTTTTAGTGCTAGAAGGCTGTAATTTTACGTACGCCGTCGAAGTGAAAGAATAAAATCTTGAGAGACCCACAATCCCACATTTTTTTAAAGATTTTTTTTAAGATAACTAGCAGTTATCTTTAAAAAAATCTAAACCAACTAAAAAGCACAAATTAATAACTTTATTTTCTTTTATAGGTCAACTATTGGACGAGTTGGCTATATTATGGGTCTTCATGGCAGGATTCGCGATGTTCTTTCCAAAGCGATATTTTCCAACATTTTTACAAGGAAATCGGTAAGATTATTATTTTGACATTGCATAGTAACACAACAGGGTAACGTTAAGTAAGTACCTACCTAACTGCGCAGCTTAACCGATAGCGATAAGTGCGTCTAATCGTACAATAGAAGGACTATCTTACATTAGACAATATCTGGTCCTTTACTCATCTATAAACACAGATTGAGCTGTCATAAACGTGTTGATAAACTCAAAATAAACAAATTATATTTTTTTGTGACGATCGGATATTTTATAAAAATATATATATTACGGGTCTTAATTATAATATTTAAGGTATAATATGTCAGTCTACCCGTGACCACGGCCGTTGCAATACGGTCGAAACGTCGGGCAATAAACAAGGTATTTTACCTTATATTATTCATGCGATTAAGACCCGTAATATATATATATTTTCATAATGTGTACAAATCGCGAAAGTTTATCAACATTTGATCGGATGTTTATTTATAGTTTATTATTTTTCTGATAAAGCAGGCTAAATGACTGGAGTTTTCAAAGCCACAAAGCTGAAATTGTGTTGTCGTTTACAAACATTATGTAGTGACGTGCTCGTATTTGATATGACTTCGTTACTACCTACTACTACCTTTTAATTTGACCTACTGTAGGCCTACCCTCTAAACTTAGTAAACTTGCGAAGTTACGTATTATTACGTACTAGCTATCCCGCGCAACTTCGTCTGCGTAAATTTTCCCCGTTTTTGAAACATTTCTCATTGCTGCTCCGCTCCTATTAGTCGTAGCGCGATGTTATATAGCCTATAGCCTTACTCGATAAATCGGCTATCCAACAGAAAAAGAATTTTTCAAATCGGACCAGTAGTTCCTGAGATTAGCGCGTTTAGACAAACAAACAAACAAACTCTTTCGCTTTATAATATTAGTATAGATTTCTTCAGTTTATGAAGACAACTTTCTTATATAATTAAAAGAAGTTGGACTCCATAAGCGATTTTCGTGAACGATATTGCTAGCTTTGGATTTTACCATCTCACTTATTAAAATTAAGACAAAAACTGTTTTTATTATTGAATTAGAGTAAACCCCTAGATTGAAAACCAATACGCCGTCCTTATGTAATTATCATCGACTTGATCAAGAAACTATTGTTCTTATGTTTGCGAGCCTTGAAATATGTTAGTACGATTATCTGTTCCTTCCTAGATGTTTATTATCAGAAGGAATTTGCCGTTGAGCTACGCATTAGTTGCTATTATTGAACAACACAGTGTGAATCAAGCTGCGACTGTTTATTGATTGAATCATTTGTACGATAATTATGTTCAATTTCATCCAAATCCATTGACTATTTACAATTGGATAGATAATGAAAATCAAATCAAATCAAATAAATTTATTTGTGGAACATAGGTACATGTGTTATAACATTAAATTACAATCGTCTCACTATGTTTCGCCTATGTAAGGCGTACAAATATGTTTTAAAAAAAATGCAAATTCTATAAAAAAAATATAAAAAATAAAAGTAAAGTCACTAAAGGTACGTTAGTAATAGAATAATATAGAAAAACAATTAAAAAAATAACATTCAATTAGATCAATTCAAAATCAAACAATATCAATAATTAAATTTAAAAAACCCAAAATTTATATAATTAATAAGTAAATCATCATAGTATGTTATTACACCAAAAACAAAGCGAATGTCGGGATTATTGATCATTTAAAAAATCTATTATATATCTGTGGCATTTGGTATACATGTGATAACTCATAAACAGTGAGTTTACAGTAGAAGCATTTTAAACTTTATGTTATTTTCTTAAATCGGAATAATGGAATAATGAAACAAACGAATGAAATTATTGTATTTATTAGTATTAGATTTTCTCTGACATAAAAACAAAATCAAATAGTGCTTTTATTTATTAATTAGTGGCACTTAACAACATTGTACCAAATGAAACAAAAATAGAAAAAAAACATTTTTGGACTTATCATGTTTACTCATAATTATTATAAGTTGAGATCGTGTTTTTATAATCAATAAACTAGAATTGAGTTCTTTATGAAACAAATATTATTCATCATAATTCTCCTCACTGTCACTCATATTTTGACGAGTATACCTGGACTGGCTGTGTTTTAAGGTTTTGTAAAATTCGTGGTATATGGGGTCTATAAATTCAAGGAGATCTTGAATGTCATTATACTTTAAAACATCAATAATAATAGCTTCATTATATGCCAATGGTATTTCTATATCAGCTAAGGGTACTAGTCTACCTCTTCTGTGGATGGAATAGAATCTAAAAGGTTCTTCTGGGCTTAGAGTGTACTTGAAACCAACATCTTGAGATCTTTTATAATTTAGCCAAAAAATACTATTCCATGCAAATGAGTTTTTGTCATTTGCAAGATTTCTCTTTATGAAATGCGTAGTTAATAGTTTAGAAAATCCAAAAAAATCTGATTGGCTCATTAATTTCACATCGTAGCGATTACTTGTCATTTTTATAACAGAGACCCAATCCTGAGGAACTGAAATAGTGCTGTTTCTCTTTTTAATAAATCTTTCGATTGCGGCATGATCCGTATCACATTCTAAATGCGTGTGCCCTGGTATAAGAAATTTGTGATCAATGACTTTAAGAGAAGTTTTTTGTTCTAGAACCAGCTTGAACATAATTGGTAAAATATTGTTTCTATTTTGGCCAGGGCACGTGTCCAAATAAAAAATAAGTTCTTCCACGTCATCGGATAAATTTTTAATAAAATGCCACAAACATGATGCTATTTCGTCAGCTCCTCTTTGAGCAATTCCTTCATGCCATACATAACAGCAAGTACGCTTTGTCGTAATATTTCGGATGGTCAAGTTAAATGTCCATAATTTTCTTTTATAAAAGCAAACAGAAGCAGTTAAATTCGGTGTTGCTAAACATTTTTGTAAATCAAAGGCGGCAACTACGACTTTTCCACCACTAGTACTACTTCTTTCCTTATCGAATCTCTTCGTTTCGTAATGATACGTCGCTTTATTATGATGAGCTGTTCTATCTGTTTCAAGTCCCTGTTTTTCTTCATCAGAAACACATGATTTGATTTTTAGTGACAAAGAATCACACGTTTTGCAAGTGTCGTTACTGGGCTTCTTAAACTTTAAATTTAAAGATTTAAAAACATTTCTAAATACACTTAGGCTACGTGGTTTAGCGGAAGGATCAGCTCTGGTGCTCTCAAATTTTTCTAAATAAAGATTGTATAAAATCCGGAGGCTCAAATTATGTTCTAAGTAGCGTTTAGAAGTATGACTTCTAGAATAATGACTTTCGTAGGCAGGCAAGCTATTTATAAAATCTCTAGCAAAACCTACGTCAGCTTCAGAACGTTTATGTTCAGGTTGCAATCGAGCAGTTCTCATATCTGTGTTAGGTATGATAAATGTCGGAGTACTCTTTTTTTTTTTAACTATGCCATTAACAAAGCCACGCGATTCAGCAAATACTTTAGTAAAACAATTTTTGCAAATATTGCCGTCTGCTCCATCAATGGTATAAGTTACTGTTATTTCTCTATTTTTTAAATTTGCTCTATGTCTTGTTCTTTCTTTTGCTTTGATTGTAATTAATCCTGCTAAGTAACGTCTTTGCGCATCCCTACTAGGTAAGGTCCTGTAAGCTTCAAAAACATTAAGTAAATTAAGATTTTCAGTTTTAATGTGACATTTTTCTCGACAATTTACAGATATACCAGATGGCCTTTTTGCTAAAATTGTTTTACCTTTTGCCGTTACAAATTCTTCCCCCCTCCTACGAGCTTCGGAGCGAATCTTGCGTAGCTTCCTTTGCATAGGACCATGTCCTTTCTTTCTTTTACTGATGATATTTGTTATTTGTTCAACATCACCACCTTCTGCTATTCCTTCAATATTGTCTGTTAGTGGCCCGTCATCCAAATTAGTTTCAGAATCTGAGCTATCTTGCTCCTGGACTGTGATATTGTGTGGTGGTTGCCATACATCACTGGACCCTGAACTAAAATCTTCACCAATGGGTGAACTGGCGCTTAGGTTTGGTTGTCTGGATGGACCTGGAACTGATATGTCTGGCACAGTCCCAGCGCCTGAAATAAAACAATAATAATAAATGATAATAATAATAACTTCACGCATTCCCTTTCGGGGTAGACAGAGGTATGTAAATACACCCACCTTCCGCCTGCATATTAGTCCCACATGTAAAAGTTTGCTCATATTTCGAATCTAGTAGTCCTAGATTCTCATTGTTAGCAGATATAACCTTTTTTCCCACCAAATTGTGGAGTATTGATGGCGATGAATGTTGATTATTTGTTTGTGTCGTGTCTTCAATATTATCAGGCTGTAAATATTAAAAAAAAAACCATTAACAGAAAGTCTAGCTCTCTACTGACTTTCTGACTACTGGAGTTTATCTGTAAAACACGTAAACTACCTACGTAAGAAATACTGACTTCGTTCGCAAAAATATGACCATGCTGTATTGACAACAATTGTGATAACGTAAGAAAGCTCTCGTTCAGACAAAAAAATGAGCCCAAACTCCTACCTAACTACTATAACTACCTCAAGACTTTGTGGTTACGTTTTATATACCTACCTAATAAGTAATAATAATAATAATAATAATAATAATATTTATTAATCACCATAAAAACAATTAAGTACAATATAAAAACTGCACTATGACATTTCCTTAACATCACATAACAATAATATCGAGTTAACAGTTTTAAACGCTGTCTTTTAAACTAGGCAGAATGCCTGTATCTTAAAAGACAGTATTCGGCACTAACAAGGTTTTATTTATTTATATAAGTACATAATTTACAGACAAATCGTCAATCCATACTAAAACTTAAATTATTTAGATACCTCTAAAACCACTTTCGAAAAATCCGGAGATACCTACACAGCATAGTATACGAGTAAAAGAATAAACACGGAAAAGTACTTACTTGACTCGATCTTGTTATCTCTGCATCATTTTGATGGATCATTTCAATAATGTTTACAATCCTTGATTTCGCAGCACTCATTATGATTACAACAACTAAGCACAAGAATAAAAATTATAACCGACGACAACGTCAACTTGGCTAAAACTATTGTAAAACGCTAGGTACCTACTCACGACGAACGAGCGCGCTAGCGCCTATTCGTTCACGTCTCAATAAAACGTGCCGTTCGACCAATCAAACACGGCGCGGCGATCGCTAATTCAGTCGGTACTTATTCGCGCGCAATTCAAACGGACTGGTACAAAGTTCTCATATGTCCAGTGCAAGTGCAATGTATCGATAACATTATGTGATGTGATAACTCCATTTTATTAAAGTAAATTTTGAAAAAAGTAAAATAAACATGTCTGGTATAAATATGATAAGTGGGACTTATCAATTTTAAGTCAAGGAGTTTAATATAAAATGTTGGATCTAGACATGACAAATACACTTATCGGAAATGGATCATAAAATATTAGCAGTTTGCTTTAACAAGAAATGATATGTTGAAATAACAGAAAATGATCAAATAATTATTTATTTTTTTACACTTATCATTATTTGACCAAAGAGTTTATGGTACTTCTAGGAATAGTGGACTTATTTCGATTGGATCAAACGAAAATATAGAAAAAATAACGTCTATGTGTATACTTAACTAAAAACAGCCGATTTTGGACTTTTCATATGTATACCACATGCCACAGATATTTTCTCTAATCAGGCAATAGAATGCCTCGGTGGCGCGGTGGGAGTGTGTGCGACTGCTACGCAAGAAAGCGTGGGTTCGATTATCCCATATGGCCTAACACGTGTGACACCAGTGTATTTTGGGTCCGTTAGATGTACGAGATACGTTAGATCTCGTATATTTGTAAAGACTCTTCGATACAGTTCTTGTAACATATCTCCTGAGGAACGGTCTTTAAAAAAAAGTTTAAAAAATGTATAGTCATCAAAACAACACTAAAAAAAAATTATTTTGAGACCCTCAAATCATAAACAGACAGACAAAAAAAACCTAGACGCATTAAGATCTTTATGATGGGCGTTGTGAATCATAATAAAACAAGGGGAAAATATAATATTATATTCAATGCATTATATCCGATGATAAACCTCTAGTTATTTATGGATATAAATCTACATGATTATGTAATCAAATGAGTATACCAGTTATAGTTATAATGATACATAACTTATAGATACATAATGTTATCATTAGGCTACCTTGACCATGCATGTGTTTGTTTAATTAAGTAAGTAGTTGTGCCTAGGTATAATGAACAAATAACTGGATAAGTTATACCTTTAGCATATATTGCCTAATACAATTTTCACATACTGTGCTGGTTTAACGTTACGTAGGTAGGTAATTCGTTTGTTAAAACTATAAAACATTCAACACCGCGAACTACTTTTCGCAAGTGTTTCTTTATGTATGACGCAATTGATATTTAAATGTAACTTAATGTTTTGTGCTGTTTTAAGTTACACTTGTAGCGTATATTGACGGATATCAAACGAAATAATAATACCTTTTTATGACGTTTCATTTAGGTACTCTCTGCCCAAAAACAATTTTTTTTATTAATCTGTGCTGTCCTACTACTGGGCAAAGGTCTCCATACTCTTCCAAATCTCCATGTCTGGAGTTTTCTCATCCCACATTTTTTACATTTGAAAGAAAATTTAAAAAGAGGTTTTCTAAAAAGAGTTCTATCTGCCGGAACTGTAAAATCAATATTAATAATTTTTGCAGAGAAGTTAAAATACGGCTGTAAACGGTATCTCTGTCGTGGCTCCCGCTTTAACAAAAACAATTATTGAAATCCATTAAATATAAAAATTAAGAAATAAAAAAAACAAGCACTTAGGAAATAGATTAATGAATAATACAAATTATTGTTCAATAGGGTCGTTTTCAAATTTGGGGCCAAAAGCATGGTTTTTGTTTTAATTTTTCTGGACTAGATATTTACGTAACTAAAATTATTTTAAATCAACTAGAACTTTGACACGTATTAGGGCCCATTACAACAAGTTTCTTAACAAAATATATGAAAGAGATAGGCTTACGAATGTAACCGAAATCTCACTAGTGTCACTGGTTCTAATCGCTTTATATTTTCATAATTGCTATTTAAACAAAAACGTATGCAGGAAATTGGAGTTTTATTTTTACATTATGTAATATAGTTGTGTAAGAAGAATTATGAATAGTTGAGAAAATCATGAGTTTTCAAAAAACAAGATTTCTAAGTGTTTTTGTACCGGTTGTTTTTTAAATATCATTTGTGTAACTGTAATCAAATGCACCAGTACACACAATTGTACGCTGCTATACCCCGCTACTCACCTCGCAAACCACCCTTGTGCTTAGTTGCTTCCGAACGGGCGTAGTGATTTGTTGTGTGTGTCGTTATTTTGAGAGAAAATCACAAAACCAGGTAAGATTTTGAAATATGTCAATTTTTCTTATCATTTGTGTTTCAGTGCATAACGTGCTGAATTTTATATTATTTTGATTTTAATTTTTAGAACTAAATATGCTTTACTGAGTATATTTTGTTTCTAAGCAAGGTCACATTCTAGAACTTTCCATTTTGACGGTAAAATCAAAATACTTCGAAAAATCTCATTCGTGTCACTCTCATTCGTGTCGATTCACTAGTCCTACTAATGATATTGAATTTCATACAAATGATAAAAGCTTAAGCATTCATTCAGCAAAAAGCACCTAACAAGGGGTATATCATTCAAATTCAAATACATTATGGTTTATTATTTCCTATAATGGTATTAGGTACATATACTCAAATTAGTAGGTACAGTATTTCTAGTGTTTATTTTGGTAATTTAAAAATTTTCGCCCATTTCTTTATTATTTTTTTCTTTTAGCAACCTAAGTGTCATCAACGATGCCGAAACAAAAAAAAAACGAGAGAGAAAGAGTTAGAAAGACGAAGAATGGCTAGAAGAGAAAAATATAAAATTATTAAGAATAATCCTGAACTTTATGCGGCAGAGCAAGAAAAAAAAAGACAAAGTTATTTAAAAGGAAAAGAGAATAAAAAAAATAAAGGTATTAATGACATGAGCCCGCGCGAACAACGGATTCAAAGAAGGAAGTGGAAAGAGAGCGCCAAAAAGTATTATAAAAAAAAGTAAGCCAAAGAATAATAAAAAACGTTACAGTTAGTGAAGTGAGGAAGATGAAAATGTGAATCCTACTGTAGACCCGTTGAATGTGGTGCAACGGCAAGAAAAAACAAAACGAAGTATTGCTAAAAAATAAGGACGATAAAACTGCACCACAGAAAACAGATGAAAAACGTTATGTTACTAATAGAAAAGTACAGAAACAGAATAAAGACTTTACAGAGACAATTACATAAAATGACAAATCAAGCGAGTAATGAACCAGAAGATAGTCCAAAAGAAGGCAAGAAACAACTGTTTGACAGACTTTTGAGTGATGGAATAGCACAAAAATTTACAACGACTAAAAGTAGAAAAGAAAAACATCTTATAACAAACTTAATCGATAAAAATAAATTTAAAAAAATTAAAGTTTCTTCTGATCTTCGTAAAGTGTGTTTTCGAAAACGATTTAAGAAATATAACAGCAACACAAATATAAAAGAATTGGTACAATTATTTTATGAAGACGACATTAACAGTCGTATTACTCCCGGCAAGAAACAATATAAGAAAAAACATGGAATTGCCAAACAAAAGCGATGTTTATTAGACTCAATGAAAAACTTGCATAAGAAATGTTTATCCGAAAATACTAATATTAGAATCAGTTACACCACCTTTACACGACTTAGGCCATTTCTCTTCCAGTCGATGATCGTGATACGTGTGCCTGTACATTACACACAAATTTTAATTTATTAATAGCATCTCTTAATAAGAACAAAATACTTCATGTAAAAGATAGTCAGAATTTAATCATGGAAATCTGTTGTGATAAATATAATCTAGATTGCCTTAACCGTAAGTGCGCTGTTTGTAAAGACAAAACTTTACCATATAAAGAGTTTCGGAATGACCACGAAATACAATACTTGGAATGGGAAAGAGATACGAAGAAAGTCGATACCAAGGAAATAAAAATAATAAAAAAAAAAGCCTAAAACATCTGATCCACGTAACTTAATAGTTAAACTAGAGAATATGTTGCCTATATTTTTATCACACACAGTTAACATTGTTAATCAGTATGCCACTATTAAATGTTTAAAGGAAACATTGAATGCTAACGAGACGTTGATACATATGGATTTTTCGGGAAATTACGCTTACAAATACGCAAAGGAAGTTCAGAGTATGCACTTTGGTGGCAGTCGTGGTCAAGTTTGCCTTCATACGGCGGTGGTTTATTTAAAAAATGAGTTGAATGTAACTGAAAGCTACTCCCTTTGTACAGTCAGTGAATGTACTCGACACGATGCAGCGGCGGTGTGGGCTCATCTGAATTATCTGATACAATTTGTTTACACTAAATTAGCACAAGTTGATCGTATTCACATTCTAACAGATAGGTTTTTAAGTTGTACCTACTTTTGTTTTTGTTATTATAAAACGTGTATTTTATATATTTTATTAGAATACATTTAGGAAAGAATATTTTTGTTATAGTATATAACGTTATCATTAGTGTAACCAGAGTTCTCATCAATAAATCACATAATATCATTAGATAAATTATGCAGCTCATTCGTGTCACCTGAAAAGTTGATTTATGCCTTGTTATTTAAATAAACAAGTGGTCTCTTTGATTGACATGCGTGTTTTGATTTACTGAATACACCTAAATACTAAAAAATGCAAATATAAAAAAAAAGTAAAAAATATGAAATCGTTACTTTTTTGGCCCCAAATTTGAAAACGACCCAATAACACTTATCGGTCAACATATTTTTATCGCGAATATTCAATGAGTTATGTGTGTGTAGTTATTTACAGGTTTTTTGCTGTAATATTGCATGTACGGTACCTAATTCTTAAACGATTGGAGCTAATTTTGAAAGGTTTCGGAGTAAGTAAATCTCCATAGAAATAATATATAAAAAAAATATATTAACAAATAACAGTTGCAAAATTTTAAAATAATAATTTTTTTATTATTTTTTTTTTTAAATCATCTACTTACGTTCTATTACGAATCGAATGACACCTCGTTCATACTTATCGGAGTTTGCTCAAGAAAGTTGAGCTAAAAAGCACTTGTTAACCAGACTATATACCATAGGTTGGATTTCAATTCAAATTATCATAGTAAACTAAACGGTTTCAAACTACTGAAAATAAAATCATATAACTTAACTTGACAAAGACGCTGCCTGCTTAAAACTTGAGTATATTTAACATGTTTAAGAATAATCAAAGTGTAGGTAATAAAACAAATAGAGGTCGCGGACTTAACGTGCGCAGGTAGACAGTCACTAGAAAAACAAAGAAAAATAGAACTTCGAACTGTATTAAGGACAATAACTATATCTATCTTGACTGCCTCGGTGGCACAGTGGGATAGTGTACAACTACTGCGCGAGGCGTTGTTTGTTCGATTCTCACACGGGTCACCACTTTGTATGATCCACAAATGTATCCGAGTCTGGATAAACTTTTTGTTCGTGATTTGGATTGGATTGTAGGTACCCTGCGAGAGTTGTCCAAATGTCTATGGGATTTTTTTCTAATGACGTTACATACGTCATAGCTACAAACCTAGATTTCGCCTCTAATTATCTAATTTGATTGTTCAGTGTTACACATTACACACTAGCAATCCCCATTGCTAGGTCACTGACACAGTCACTGGTCTAAATAGGTACCTACCTATGTGACGCCTACCTGATTGGAGTAAGCTAAGTAATAATATGCCAAGTTACCTACTTCGAACATTTAAATTGTTCTGTTTTATATTTTTTTAAACATAGTAGGTAAGCTACTAGCCCGTTTGTACGCAGGGCGAGTTGGAAGATAATGAATGAGTCATGCTACTGTTGTCAATGAAACAAAGGTTGTTTGTAACATATAGTAGTATGCTGATATGCAGTTAAAGATACACAATGAGGTTAGTACAGGGTCCTAGTCCTAGGATTCTTAGATCCAGCCAGACGATAGAATTCAATTTATTAACAATAGTATCTAGGTATACCTACCAGAGGCGTAGGGTTAAAATTTTCCTAACCCGATACGAAAATGTATCTTGTTAGAGACGGCTTTTGTACGTAGATACAATATTAACTAGATACAATTTATAGGGAGGTCGAAAAAAATGTTTTTCTAAGGACCCTCTGCCTCTTATACCTACTCATCTTAAGTTCTAAATGTATGAAGATACTTACCTAAGTGAACAAAGCATTAATGAAAATAAATTAACTGATTGAATAAGGCGTTACATGCATTGCTGAAATCTGACAGGGACGCTTATCCAGCCACTCATCCTCGATCTGTGAAGTAGTCGAGGAGTTTGTAAACCGAAATAAATTGACAAAACGAACTCTCTCAGTTGAATGCAACAAAGGATATTAATGACAGATATTCTCAACAAGTAGAGTAGCAGACACCTCCGGAACCTTGATTCGGGTTTCGTTTCTACGAAGCGTTCGTGTTCATCTTGAAGTTAGAATATTGCTTATCAAGGTTCCCTCCATAATTATCCGTAAACAATTGGACAATAGTAGTTGAGACGTCAAGGCATGCTGTTACACTCTTCAATATTTATCTGTGACTATCAGACATCGGAAACAGCATTTGTGAATACTCTTTAGGATTAGACACATCGAATCTTTGTTTTTTTTTTATTTTAATGTATAAAGGTATCGCTGTTTTCAGACGTCATTTGGGCTACTACTCAACGATAATGTCAATCGTATCAACTGGTTTCCTGGTGATGCACCCTGCAGCTAATGCGTTCGCTTTGATGACCCTGACGATCCCAACACTCGTATTATTATACAAGGAACTAAAGAGGTAGGTACATCCATCATTTTTTTTTATAACTTGTTACATGTTAATGTCAACATTTCTCATTCAAGGCTATCCAATTGCCGTTCTTAGCTAATCACATTCATAAAGCGATTAAGGATTAAAGAGGTCTTATGTAATTGCATTGTAACTTTTCAGAGTGAAATGCGCACGTGTTTACCGTCTTGGCCTGCGATGTGTTGCTGTCACCCTACTAGCAATGTTCTGCTGGATCATCGATAGAATGTTCTGCGATGCTTGGTTATCCATTGACTTCCCCTACATGCATGGCGTATGGCATGTCTTAAGCTTCCTTGCCAGCTACACTATCGTCGTTTTGTTCGCGTACTTCAACGTCTCAGAGGAGAGCCCAGAACAAAAGCCTCAGTTGAAGTACTGGCCGGTAAACGAATTCGAACTAGGAGTTCCATACGTGACGATGAAACACCCATGGAAAAAAGATTGTGATCTGTCTATCTAGTCTATTAATTTGAATTTTAATGGTTTTACTACGTACCTAAGTATATTGTAAAATGTTGTCTTATCAAAATGCGTGTCATTTTAAGAATGTAGGTACACCTCTTATCTGCTGGAGACGTGAATGCAATTGGATGATATCCATAATTGATGGTTATTTTTTTAAATTATTTATTATATTTTTTATACATTGTCTTGGTAATGTAAATCCTATTATGTATTAAATCGCTGTTCGCGAAATTACATTTATTTTAAATATTCAGGCATGCAGTAACTGTAATGAATTTCTTTGTGAAATATAAATTTCGTAACATAGTGGGAAAAGGGAATCGATTACAAAATAATGATTGACGGGGAAATTTACTTGTCGCCGGCGGTTTGTCAACCCCATTGCACCGTACTTACCTGTATGTGAGTGTACCAAGTTACTGCTTCCTCGTGCGTTTTTTGTCGTTGGCGTTTACAAACCGTCCGTGGTGAATTCTTAGGTATTTGGAATAGTAGATAGGTATATTTATAATTTATCACAAAATGCCTCTGTGGCGCGGTGGGATTGTATCCGACTGCTACGCAAGAGGTCGTGGATTCGATTCCCACACGGGACACCACTTTGTCTGGTCTACAAATTGTTGTTCCGAGTCTGGGTGTACTTTGTATCCGTGAATTATATGTTTGTAAAGTCCCCCGCAACACATAGCTTGTACCATATATTTAAAAAAAATTACGTTATACAACAATTGTAACTGCATTACTATCGATTTATATCATTGATAGCTCAAATTCGCGTAATGTAATTCAAAGAAAATCTGGTTAAAAATAAATATCATATATTTAAAAAAAAAATAACCGATAGTAATGTTGTATAATGACAACAATTGTAACTGGATTACTATCGGTTTATATCATTGATAGCTCAGATTCGGGTACTGTAATTCAAAGAATATCTGGTTAAAAATAAACAAAAGATATGTGCTTATCCGAATCAATTAGTCATCAATCTTCATTTAGAATAGAGTCGATCGTTTACGAAGTTTGGAGTAAAGAGAGTAGGGCTACGGGATGATGCGGCTTTCGGTCGATTTATGATATACAGGATGTTCCACGGAGGGAAACTACTTTAAATGTTGTAGATAGAACATTTTCACCAAAAAAAAGACTTTCTTTTGTTTGTAAAATTAATTCAAACTGCATTCAAAGATTTTAAATAGTTGCCCGTCTGAACCGGGAATCGAACCTACCTAATGTGAAAGTACCATGTATTTTTATGACACCAATATAAAGGGTGGGTCAGTAATTCATAGGCATTATTTTTTTCTAAATAATTTAGTATCTTAAATGAAGGGAATGCTATGAAATTTTACATGTAATAAAATATAATTTGTACAGTTCATCATGACGCTCAACTATTGCATTTTTTTACAGTGTTTATGGTTCTATTTATGATTATTTGAAGTTATAAACTGAACATAAACGTGTTATTTCAAACATTCATCGCGCAAACATAAATACCAAAGTGATATTAAAAATGTGGAATTTGCGTATAACATTATATACGATTTGAGCATTCTTTAAGTTGAAGTAAGTTTTTCAGGTTTAAATGTATAATTTTATGGTCTTCCTTCCATGTGAGATACCAACTATGTTAAATATTTCGAAAAAAATAATCCTAATGATTTACCCTTTTCGTTGTTCCCGGTCCAGGCAGGCGATTATTTAAAAATGTCTGAATGCAGTTCGAATTATTTTTAAAATCCAAACAATGTTTTATTTCAGTAAAATGTTCTATCTGCAATATTTAAAGTACTTTGGCCGTAGGGACACTGTATAATTGATAGGAAATGTAAAATTATGTAGAATTTATAGGAAATGTAGGTGTGATGATAGGGTGCGGTACAGTTATTAACATAATAGTGTAACTATTGTTCATATCAATAGAAGATATTAATTCATCGATCGATAACCTACGTTTTTTATTGTTGTCGCTCAACGTTGACAAATTTTAGCCAGTTTTACATAAGTATTAAATTCTTCTAGTTTATGTAGATATAATATTATAGTGATATAGCTTTTAAAGCAGTCTATTTAAAATATATTGTGATGTCAAATATATCTGAGATATTAATATATAGAATAGTTTAAGTACGAGCCTACTTATTCTGTATTTTGAGGGTTAACACAGACCTAGCAGAAAAATGGTAGTGATTTTTTTCGATGATAATTAAATTCTGTCCTTATGTTATTGAAATAGGATTGTAAATCATATGCATTTACTTACTGTTTTATATTGTTCCCTACATATGTGAGGTACCATTCAATTGTAATTGGAATAGAATTAATAGGCTAATCTTTAATTAGCATCGAAAATAAGAACGAACGAAGTTTCGATCAAAAATGAGGTGGTAATATACAGAGCCATTAATCCACTTGTTCCAGAAAACCGTCTATGGGTTCGAACTTTTTGTGCTTATCCAAAAAAAAAAAAAACAGAATAGTCACCATAAAATTTTCACGTTTAAAAGAAAGAGAGTAGGCTTTCTCTGGGATGATTTTCGCTTCATTGTTGACTATTTGTGTAATTCTTTCACATTTATAAATGTTTGTATTTTGTAATACAAAACATAGTGTTGGTTTAAAACCAAAAGTTGGGCTAGACGTGCGCTATGAGTTTTTAACCGCGCGGCAGAAAGACGCTGCATCTCTAGGGGTCGGCTGATCCTTCTGAGAGAAGTTTTATCAAAGAAAACGTACATCTAGAGCCGGGGTTCCCAACCTGAGAGTCTCTCAGAGGTAAAACCGCAATTCTGAGCGGGTAATGAAATTGGTATAAACCTCCTCCGTCGGTATCGACTTAATGTTGAAACCTCTTTGCTGATGTTACCGTTAAAATGAGTTTTAAAGTAGTCAAAAAAGTTTTGTTGGGTTCAGCCTTTTAGAAGAACAGTCGGTTCAACATACGGTTTTTAATTGTATTGTGAGTCTGCTTATGTACGGAAGAGTCAACGCAGTGGATTGTTCCTGTTGTACTTACATAAATTTGTGGCATTTGGCCATATCTTATAAAATTATATACTACGGGTCTTAATCGCGTGAATAATTTAAGGTAAATATCTTGTTTATTGCCCGACGTTTCGACCGTATTGCAACGGCCGTGGTCACGCGTAGACTGCAATGAACAAGGTATTTACCTTAAATTATTGACGCGATTAAGACTATTTTAAGACCTGTGATACCTACATATAATTTTATAATTTGTACAAATCGCGAAAGTTTATCAACATTTGACTATATCACCGTGCGGCAAAAATCGCAGTGCGCGTCTATTCTAATATATCGGTTATTTTACAAACGCCAAAGTGTTGTGTTTGTAAATAATTTGCACGAGGCCTTTACAGTACAATTGGATAGTACCTATAATAAAATATTATAATTATGATCCGTTCCACTTTGCAAGAATAAAATTAAGTATCTAAATATAAATACCTACCTATGCTTTTTAGGACTAGATTATCAAGTATTTTAAACTTTATAGTATGGTTAGATAAAATCATAGTGTGATAGTATATTATGTTGGATAGTCTCGTGTTCCTTTTTTGTTAAAAACCAAAATAGCTAAGCAAATCCATATTTTGCTAACTTTAAATTGCTACTTACCAATGAATTAAGGAAGTTCAATATTTTCTGAATTTATTCGAAAAATATTGATCTATTAGGTAGTAAATGTTTGACGAAGAGCTTTTCTGATCCATTGTTTTAAAAAAAACATATTATTTTTTTAAAACAATGGTAAAGCTTGTGCTGAGTTGCCGTGCCTTTTGTTGTTGACTGTACCAATCAACTAAATTAAGATGTAAACTATCTAATTCAAATATATTTTTTAATTATTATGTTGGGTTGGTTGTATGGGTTTCGAGATAATTTTTTTTCACTATTTTATGATTATGTATGATTTATGACCTGTGTGCTTAGTTTGAGTTTGTTTTACGATAACGCAATCGACACGTTTAGGACGTTTGGCGCTCTCATTGGCCCGCTGCAGGTTTTTAACCCATCAGAGAGCCAAACGCGGTGAACGATTCGATCGCGTTAACGTAAAACAAACTCACACTAAGCACACCATACTCTCTCTCAGAGAGGTGTCAGAAATGTGTCTCATTCTCAATAGGTACTGGAAGTATAGGACCGATTATGTTATGTTATGTACAATTCCAGCTACCTTATAAATGATCTGATCTGAGTAATTAGTAATTATATAAATTTGATATGAGATGTGCTTAGAAATAGGTACTATTATGAAAATGATAAAATAATAAAGTCGCGTACTTTATTATTTCATCATTTTCAGAATAGTAATTCTAAGCAGTCATATTGATTTTAATTTATTTGGTACCTCAATTATTGAGTAGGTACCCACTTTATTGTTTTTTTTATTATTATTTCGTAGATCATAAGAAGGTTATGAATTGATCTAAAGGCATGAAAAGCAATTTATTTATATATAGAGAGAGGGCAGCATAATTTTTATTTTATGAAAATTTTATTTGAATAAATGAAATGACAACGTGAGTTGATAGTTTTTCTTTATATTGAAGCATGTATAATATATAATTCAGTTCTATTAACAAATAATTATAACAAGATACACATTAAACTGTATAAAAATATTGGTAGCGTTAATATAATGTACACAGTTAATCAGAATCTGAGGAAACATTGTGATGATGATGATTGGGATGTAAACTACTATTGTCAAACTTCTTCCTAGGATATGTGGTGCCTCCCCGGTATACCACATGATTCTTCTCAGTCTCTAATATCTTCACCTCATGAAGCAGCTGTGGTTTCTCCATCACTTTTTGTAGTTGATCCCAAATGAATATTGCGAGATTTTCTGTAGTGCTCACCTGTAAATAATAGTGAATGACTAATTAGGCAACAGTTTGTTAGACATCGTCTTTTTTAGGGTTCCGTAGCCAAAATGGCAAAAACGGAACCCTTATAGTTTCGTCATGTCCGTCTGTCTGTCTGTCCGACCGTACGTCACAGTCATTTTACTCAAAGACTACTCTATGAATCTTGATGAAATTTGGTGAAAAGGTGTCTTGTAGTAGCCGCTACTTAGTTTGATAGCTAAAAATAATTATAAATATTTTTAGGGGGGGCACACCATACATGTAACAGCTGTAAGCTGCAAAAATAAATTCAGCTAACATCAACGTGTGGCACATCATTCGATAGGTCTTTAAACTTTTATGATTGAGTGAATATTTTTGGGAACAATCGCTCCGAAAGTTGCATAAATTGTCCCCCGAACAGATTGACCAATAAAAAAGGAAAAATGAAAAACATTGCGCGGTCGTGCAGCGAGCGTGTGATATAGATACAACAACGAAAAATAATTAATCATTTTGAAGTTGGTGCCATGAAATGTAGTACTATGTACTTTTTATGTTTTAGGCACCAACTTCAAAAATTTTAATGATTTTTTGTTGTTGTACCTATATTATTTTTAGCTTTTTAGTTACTTACCTTATATTTATTTTTTAAGTCGTTTTTTT
The DNA here is from genome assembly GCA_945859575.2 of Herminia tarsipennalis. NCBI lineage: Eukaryota > Metazoa > Arthropoda > Insecta > Lepidoptera > Erebidae > Herminia > Herminia tarsipennalis. Next base: position 9,986,749 of record OX243836.2, on the reverse strand, counting down.
TTTGTAAAAATAATGGTTGCTAACTCAGAACACACATATAACGCTAACTAACTTTTTTAGTGTTACAGTCATAATCATGTTATATCTTTTGGAAATGCTTAAGATAAGCCCTGTAATTTGATACCCATATTACAATATTCAAAACAACTTTTTTTTTCACACCTCTTTATTTTGACATCTCACAGCCGCCATTTTTGTTTTTTTCAAACGTCACATATCTAAGAATACTTAGGCAATCAAGACGAATCTAACGACGTTGTAATTGTTTAAATCCGTTGATATCAGGTTGTGAGATATCAGGTAATAAAGAATATTACATACATACAAGATACGCGCGAAAAACAACCCTTCTTTACAGTCGGGTAAAAAGGCTTTATTTATCACTTTTTAGTGTATTGGTTTGTAGTTGATATAAGTTTAGTTTAGCATAATCCAAACTGCTCATTTCTTTTTATTAAATGTTGCGTTATGCGATACAATGCCGTTGATTTTTGAGGAGTTCACCTGATACTAGACTATTAATTCCATGACATGATTTGATGGAGGCAAAGTATCAGGTATCGAACACGGTACTCAGATCGCAATGCACAATATTTATTATTGAACAGTTCCGCTGGTCATGTGTGGTCTTCATAATCCGTCCCTCAATGGTGTTTTTTAAGAATAAAAGCACGGATTACAACAAAATATACCCAAATTACTAGAGGTGTGCCTTTAATATTTAAAGAATTCCCTCGATTTCTCCAAGATCTCATCATCAGATCCGAACTTTAATGACAATAGAACCAATCTGAAAGTATACCCTTTCAAACACTTTGGTGCCAATAAAGATTATTATTATTATAAACACAAATAGAATTTTTCATATGGGTCCCGCCGCACAGTGGGACGAAAATGAGGTTTCATAGACATTGGGCTTTTTAAAAAAGAGTGTTATTTTCTGACTGGGAACCGACGCAGAACCGTTTAATAAGTCTCGAAATTGTTATAAAAACGCATCTGTAGTCGTTTGGAAGCGAAAATATTTTTTTCTTTTTTTAAATGTATGGAGAAATACAGAAAATCGCACTTTATTCCGGATCCGAGAGAGTGCCCCTAATATCCTCTCGTACGAATTTTCTTTGTATTTTTTTCCATTTTTTGACATATCTCACATACCTCGGGCTCGATAGATTTTGGGCGAAAAATAATGAAATGTGTTTTTTCATTAAAAATGTATGGACAAATACAGAAAATCTTATTTTATTCCGAATCCGAGAGAGCGCCCCTAATATCCTCTGGTACGAATATTCTTTCTATTTTTTACTATTTTTTTACATATCTCACATACCTCGGCCTTGATCGGTTTCGGTTAAAAAAAATGAAATGTATTTTCATATTATTTTTATATTTTATTCTCATTATTTTTGATGTGCAAGGTATGTAAGCTGCTGAAGGTTGTCCCGTATAGCACTTTGCGCGCCGCGACACTATCTCAGGTAACCGATACCTTGCTTTACCCGCTAATTTATAATTGTTATGTTTACCAAAGTAATTTAATCTTTTACCAATCATTAGTACATGATTAACTCTTACAATTAGAAAGGATTAACTACACGTGTTGAGTCATATAATAAAACTCGACTGGAGATGGCGATTTTCTTAGCATTTTACCTGAATCACAATACGATACCATTAGTTAATGCCGCTTTGCGGTCACTTTGATGTTTAATAGAATAAATGACAATATTGTGAGCACTTTATTGTCAAGCGGCACGTGCCGCAGGTATGGTAATCTGCCTTAATGAGTTAATCTCGATAATTGCTATTGTTAATAAATTCTGGTTAATTTTGAACCGAAACTGATTTACATAAATACCGACAACACAACATTTTTCCTTTAGTTTAATTCTAACTACTTTCTGTGCAACATTAAGCGTGAAATATTTTGAAAATGGAACACTGTTCATTACTTAATAATTTGGACCTATTTGTGTTATTAAAAAAGTTCGGTAAGCTTGCAAATTATTCGATGCTGTTTGATAGCGTTGTATCACAGTTTAGTCTGAGTTTGCAAGAAGAAGATAAGGATATTCTTCAGGAATTCTGCCGAAGATTTAGTCAGAGTGCAATAAAAAGATGGAAAAGTGCTAAACACAATATGGACTCTTTCCGAAAATATTATGGTGATTGGTTAGAACAGCGCATCGAGTGGCCAACTTGTGTACTGGAAAATTTACGGCCACAAGAGTCATTTACTGAAATGGTTCTTCAAGAAACAAGTGAAGATAGTGACATTTGTTTACCCTCTACAAGTTCATCAGTTGGAACATCTTCTACTGCAGTTTGTACTTCACGTAAGCCATTTGAAGATCGCAAAGCGGCATTAACTAATGGTATCGTATTGTGATTCAGGTAAAATGCTAAGAAAATCGCCGTCTCCAGTCGAGTTTTATTATATGACTCAACACGTGTAGTTAATCCTTTCTAATTGTAAGAGTTAATCATGTACTAATGATTGGTAAAAGATTAAATTACTTTGGTAAACATAACAATTATAAATTAGCGGGTAAAGCAAGGTATCGGTTACCTGAGATAGTGTCGCGGCGCGCAAAGTGCTATACGGGACAACCTTCAGCAGCTTACATACCTTGCACATCAAAAATAATGAGAATAAAATATAAAAATAATATGAAAATACATTTCATTTTTTTTAACCGAAACCGATCAAGGCCGAGGTATGTGAGATATGTCAAAAAATAGTAAAAAATAGAAAGAATATTCGTACCAGAGGATATTAGGGCTGTTTCCTCGTGGTCATACTAATTTGTCACACCAGTATGACCACGAGGATATAAATGTCCTCGTAGTCATACTATCATTTTGACACCCCCTGTAGAAAAAATAAGGAAAGTAAAATCAGAACTAAGAATAAAAATACTTTTATCGTAATTTTTCTAGAAAAAAACCTATACAAATTTCTCCATGTATGAGTTCCATTTGACAATTTGTAATGAAATCATCACGATCAATATATTCCTGGCGTCTTTTTTTTGCTTCTTCCCTTATATCATTTTCTCTTTCACTTAAAACGTTAAGCAAACGCAGTATTGATACCGGAGTTCGCTTTTTCATTTCTTTATTTAGTTGGGAGTGCCAACTTTCCACCACATTATTAGTTCTGTGGCGTTCACCATATACGGACCATTGTCTCTTAGAACATGTGTTAAACCAGGTGGTATTCATGTATTTCAGGAACTTTGTTAATTTCTCAGTCCGAGGACAGTTGCTTTTTATGTACGCTATTCCATCTTCTATTTGTGTTTCCGGCAACAAAGGCAACGCGGTACATAGTCCCACAATTCGTTTTTCAACTTTGGAATTAAATTTTAGATCTTTTGCCCTTTTCCACAAACATTTTGTAAAGTGATAATAACATTTTTTTATTTGTACTTTAGGAAATACTTGCAATAATGCATTAGAAACAGCCATTTCAAAATCTAGGTGCACTTTTTTGGGTGACCATCCCGTAATTTGTGATTTTATCATCTCAAATAAAGCCCTATATGTCTCTTGTCTTTTGTTCGACATTAACACGTAAATTAGAGGTACGACATTGGTTTCCATTGATGATTTACTGATATCTCCATGTATGGAATAAAATTGTTCAAAAGGCCTAGGGCAACTTTTGAATGTTCCATCCATAAAAAAATCATCTACATTAAGAATCAGTCTTCGGGCTTCTTGGGAAGCGAATGCTATGATTCGACAATTTAACTCATGATAGTCTGCCAGAATATAACTTTCGAACTTTTCAGGAATAAATACATCATCAGTATATTTAAAACATGATCTATTCCTTTGTGCGTATAAAGATGTTTTTACACTTTGTAGCGTAGGTAATGGCTTAATGAAATGTGCACCTTTATTTTTTAAAGTTTTTATGCCTAAATTATAAATTTGGGGAATCGGAGTATCGGTAAGTCGGGCTTGCTCTTTCATGTTATCCACTGAAACATCTATAACATTTTTAGTGAAGTCAGGCATGCAGGTATGAACTGTCGATTTCAACGCATGGTTACCCTAAAAATTTAAAATAATTGATGCATTTTTCAGTGTTGTAAATGCACAAGGAAGATGATAATTTATTTAAGCTAAATAAAGGAAGATATAATTTCGCCCGCGTGGAATTTTATTGCGTAAACTTTTTTTCGTGCGTAGGTAATTCCTCTCGGATGCCAGCCCTGCTGGCCTTCGGGAGCGATTATGTAGCACTCGAAAACACTGAACCGGCACACCGTCTCAGGTCTTCAAATCCCGGGCTCCTGGCTGACCCTGGGCCCTTATGGTTAATTTTTTTTGAAAATATAAGCCTATGTTATTCAGTGAATATGGCGAAAAAAATTTTGATATCGGTCAAGTACTTTCGGGGCCTATTCAATGCAAACAAACAAACAAATCTTTCCTCTTTATAATATTAGTGTAGATAGACTTACTTTAATAGTAACTGAACCCCGGCACTTATCTTTCCTCACTTGACTACAGTTCCAAATCGAACTTGCATTTTTATAAGAACGCTGTTTGTAATGTTGGCGGCCGTTATATAACAATACTTGTCCCCGTTTTCTTTTTAAAAATACTAATTCTTCCATTGTAGAACAACACAATTTCGATGGTGACAGTTTAATTATACTGACAGTTTAATTATTTGCTCTATTGCCTATTCTGTTTTATTCTTAATGAGTGAAATATGCGGTCATACGCGGAAAAGTTTCTATACCAATGTATAGGTATACTTATACAGGAGGAAGTAAACCCATTTTTCTAATAGATTAGGTTTTAGTATGACTACGAGGACATTTATATCCTCGTGGTCATACTGGTGTGACAAACTAGTATGACCACGAGGAAACGGCCGATATTAGGGGCGCTCTCTCGGATTCGGAATAAAATAAGATTTTCTGTATTTGTCCATACATTTTTAATGAAAAAACACATTTCATTATTTTTCGCCCAAAATCTATCGAGCCCGAGGTATGTGAGATATGTCAAAAAATGGAAAAAAATACAAAGAAAATTCGTACGAGAGGATATTAGGGGCACTCTCTCGGATCCGGAATAAAGTGCGATTTTCTGTATTTCTCCATACATTTAAAAAAAGAAAAAAATATTTTCGCTTCCAAACGACTACAGATGCGTTTTTATAACAATTTCGAGACTTATTAAACGGTTCTGCGTCGGTTCCCAGTCAGAAAATAACACTTTTTTTTAAAAAGCCCAATGTCTATGAAACCTCATTTTCGTCCCACTGTGCGCCGTCCGCGAGTAATCAGGTAACAAACATTTAAAAAAAAAATTCGTCGAATTGTGAACCTCCTCCTTTTTGAAGTCAGTTGAAAAACCGGGCAAGGGCAAATCGGTCCACGCACAATGTAAGGTTCCGTATACCCATTACAATAAGGCAGTCTAAGAAAAGGGTTCTCTGTTGTTTTTGTTTCATAATTACTTACAACGTTATAATATAAGTAATTTTCAATGGAATTTGTTTGAAAATGATTGTTACTTCTCACTTAGGCCTCATTTACGGAGACGGGGGATGACGCGCGTGGCGTTGGGAGGCGCGGCCTGCACTGAATTCAAACATAGCGTTGTATGGGTGCGTTCACGGAGAAGCGATTGTACACGCGTTTGTTTGAAATGGAGCGTTTTTTGCGGCGTTTATTGCGGCGGCACACGCAGCGGCAATTCTAGATGAAGCGATGCCCGCGTCAATGCCTTCTGTCAGTATTATTTGGAAATTGCATAGCTATAATCGACTTTTTTTTTTAAGAAAAAATGTGTTTTTAAGTGAATTATTTAATACCACTCCATACCATCCCTATCCCTACTAATATATAAATGTGAATGTAAGTTTGCTTGTTACGCTTTCACGCGAAAACTACTCAACCGATCATCATGAAACTTTGTACTCATATTCTTGGAGGTATTAGAAGTAACATAGGATTATAAAAAAAAGGGGAAAATTTACGCAGACGAAGTTGAGCGGGACAGCTAGTAGTATAATAATATTCTATGATATAAAGTGAATTATTTAGTACACAACGTGCGGCTTAGCGATGTCCGCCGCGTGCTTTGCTACACGCTTGAGGATACGCCGCGGCCACTTTAACCGCCACGCATCTCTATAAAACATGGTTTGTGTTTACGCGTGAGATGACAAGTGACGCTTCACGCGCCGTCTCTCCGTAAACAGAAAAAATGTCCAACGCGACGCTAGACGTCACGCCAAACGCGACCATAACGCCCCGCGTCCCCGTAAACAAGGCCTTAGTAGGCTATCAGTGGCGTGGTGTCAATCTTAAAGCAAGGGTACTCGATGCAATCTATAATTAAAAAAAAATGTGTGGCACTCGGGGCTGCTGCGGTAAAGCTATTATTTATTATTTTTTTATTTATGCAATATATATTTTTTTCTTTTTATTACATTTGGAGCAGCTCGTCTCGATCCGTGCGAGCTTCGTACAGTCGTACCATATACATATACGTTAAGCGAACGCTCGGCCGAGCTACATGGTAGGCGGAGTGGGGGGGTGTTAGGTTTTATTTTCGTTACGGAATTTCTTGATTCGGTCGCCGCGCTCAAAGCTCGCGATAAAAGCTATGCAATAGCTTAGAAAATTTAAAAAACTACTACCTACATTCCATAATATTTATATGGTAATACCCAGCAATGTATGTAGGTAATACTTACATTTAAAAATGTAAGTATTGCCTACATACATAATTATACAACTTGCGGTGACGAAACCATATCTCGAATTTAAATCAAACAACGCCATCTATTAGTCTAAGTACGCGCTCTACTACGCTCGACTACTACGCACACATTCCGCGTGCGAAACAAATTTTATATGAAATCTAGAAAATATATCGGCTGTTGATAACTCATTCGATCGAAATTAATAGGTACTTACATGTTATTGTGCAAATTTATTTTTAAATTTGCACAATAACATGTTTATTATTAAATTTGCACAATAACATGTTTATTATGAAAAGCTGTTACTACTAGATAAAACTTTTGGTGTCATCATTAAAATATATTTTTGCATACTTATTACTATTATTAGTTTCAAAAATTATTATCAATTTGCTGGGTATTAAAAATAAATTTTATCTTTCCCGAGCATTTACGAAGCTTCACGAAGATTTCCGATCGAAATCGTATAGAATGTACTTGTAACTAGGGCTTCCATTACGTAATTACGTAATTACGCAATTACGTAATTACGAACTTATTTTAAAGTATTTTTAATTCCGTTACTGAAGATGTCAATTCCGTACTTACGTAATTATTGGTATAATAAATTAATCAAAATAGTCAACCAATAAAAAAAGGATTATACATACCAGTTATAATGTGGCAACACTACGTTATAACTACTTCGAAACTATACAAACAGGGGATTCCCCGCAGTTTATTTTATCGTTTGTTAAATCTTTCAAAAAATTGTTCTAAGACGTACAGAATAGAGTTCAAATATATTAACTTGGCGAGTCGGTAGGGCCGGGGAGTCCCTGGCGAAAAGCCCCTACGACCACGGGGAACTACTATGCTCTTCACTTTCTTAGCTAAAATGAAAGTGTAGTTTCATTGCTCAATTGTCGGTTATTCAGTTCACATCGCTAGATTCTCACAGTTGAAATTTGATCAAATTACCTAATTAAAAGTTGGTGCTAAATGCGTGCAAATATTAACAATTTATAGCAGTTGTATCTTTATCGTGAGTGACTTTGAAGGTGTGGGTTATATCTTGAAAGATGTAAGTACTTAAACCAAAGCCTTAATAAGTCTATTTAGTATTAAAAGGGCATTAAAAACCCCGTAGAGCATGCATAGTTCATACAAAATAATTTGTAAATCAAACATTTTCTTAAGGTGTATTTATTCCGATTAGATTATAGAATATCTAGGTTCCCAAATACATATTAATTAAGAACACTGATTAAAACATAAAATACCTATAAGAAAAATAAGTTATTTATCAAAAAAATTAAATGATATAGCTCGTCTTTAAATCAGGAATGAATGAACTAAGCATGCTCTGTCGTTTGGCTATAAAATACGTAATACGTTTGACGACACGGTTGGCGTAATGGCTGAGTGATCGACTGTTGCGCAGCGTATCGCGGGTTTGATCCCCGCACGAAACAAATACATATTTGTATGATCTGGAAGTAGTTGTTCCGGATCTGGGTGTTTGTGTGTTTCTGTGTTTGTAAACGTAATTATAAAAATAAAAATAAAGTATATTTGTAATGAGTGGGCAACTATGTTTAACAATATCATGATTATTAACCTAACTTCCTTTTATTTTTTTTCAGGTCTTCTTCAAATAAGACTGTATATAAAGAGTTTTTGAACAAACGCACACAAAGCTCTATCTGGGAACATTTCTTGAGAGCTGATAATGGACAGAGTGTTGAATGTAAACATTGCAAAAAAATATTGAAAACTCCTGGTGGCGCAACTGGAGCGTTACACACTCACATGCGTGCCAAGCATATCGGAGAGATGCCGCAAGAACAGGAGTCGCAAAGGCCGAGTACATCAACGTCTAATAGTGGTCTAATTCAAACACGAAAACGTACGAATGAACCTTCACAAAAGAAAATTAAACTCACTGATTATTTTTCAAATATGGAAGTTCGAGTGACCAGAATGGCTGCATTGGATGGGATACCATTGAGCACATTTTGTACTTCAGAAGATCTGAGATACCTTTTTAAAAACTCTGGCTACGATGTGCCAAAATCTTCTACAACTATAACACAGATAATTCTAAAACAGAGTTATAACACAAAAAACAAATTGAAAAATGAATTGAAAATTATGAAGTCTGAAAATAAAAGATTTACAATCACTTTTGATGAGTGGACGTCTACCCGTAATAAAAGGTATATGAATATAAATATCCACAATAAAGACTTTGATATGGCCAAATATAAAAATTTGGGACTTGTACGGATACAGGGATCAATGCCAGCTGAAGTAGGCACTCAATTATTACAGCAGCATTTGAGTGACTTCGGTTTAAGTCTGGAAGACGACATAATTGCTTTCACAACAGATGGAGCAAGTGTAATGGTCAAAATGGGCAGAAATTTTGACGGCCACCACCAATTGTGTTTGGCTCATGGAATACAATTAGCAGTCCTGGAAGTTTTATATAAAACACAAAAATCTCCAGTACCTGAAGTGCAGGAGGATGTCTCAAATACCGGCGCTGAAGAAGCAGAGGAAATTGAAGAAGATGAGGGTGCGTTTATTGTAGAATCTGCCAGAGTTCCAGAATCTGAGTTTTTATACAAAGGTACTATAAAAAAATTAAGAGATCTAATAAAATCTTTTAAAAACTCACCATTGAAAAACGACTTGTTGCAAAAGTACATTTTAGAAGAACATGGTAAAAATATTGACCTGATACTAGACTGTAAAACGCGCTGGAATAGTTTGTCGGATATGGTAGGCCGATTTCTCAAATTAAAATCATGCGTTTTTAAGGCGTTATTAGATTTGAAATCAAATGTACAATTTACAGACGAAGAGATCCAAGACTTTCACGACATTCATTACAGCTTGGATGTAATAAAAACTACAGTTTTGTCATTATGTCGCCGTGATTCAAACTTATTGACGGCCGACGCTGCGCTTCGATTTATGCTAGAGAAACTTGATCTTCAGCCCAACGATCTCAGTGGAAAACTAGCCACATCTCTTAGAAAGAGAATAAAGGAAAGGCGAACTAACGTATTCGGTGTTTTGCAATATTTGCATAACAATGAGGAATTTTTTAAAACTGCTGCCACAGAATATTTCACGAAACCTTCGTCGGATGATATACGAATGTATATAGTGGAACTGTTCGAACGGTTGAAATATAATTCTACAGAAAAATGTACAAATTCACAACCACAACCGAGTGCATCGGACGCAATAGCCACCAGTGACGATGATGACGAGGACAATCGCACAACAGTTAGAGAAAGAAATAAACAAAGTTACTATAAATAAACCAATTTCAACAGTAAACACAGATCTCCATTCCATTATTAGGGTGGAAATGTGCATTTACGACAGCGCTGGCGGCGGTCGCGAAGTTTTTTTGACTGCAGCGTATAATTATTTGCTTTCGATAACGCCTACAAGTGTTGAAGCCGAGCGAGCCTTTTCATCCGCCGGATATTTTTGTAGTAAATTAAGAAGTTCCTTGAGTGACAAAACCTTAAATGCCTTGTCATTTATGAGAGCACACTTCCAGGAAGAAAAATTATATTCGGGACGAAACAAAATGGTTTAACATACGATGTTGTGGCGTCCTACATGCCAAGCCGCCGATAGCGCCCGACATCGCGACGCCGACACCGTAGCGCGCGTGCTGAAAAAGACGACATCCCAACGCAATAACTATTTATGCACTAAGCCGCGCGCTGTGCCACACGTTTATATATGGCGCCGAGAATGCACCGCAGTCGTCGTGATTGGTCGGTCGCGATGCACTGACTTGCTACATGCAATACAACTTGCGAACCTTATTTTGTAAATATAACGTGCCACTTTTATTTAATATATCTCTTTCACCTTTTACTTATACATCACACGTGAGTTTTATTTTGCAACCTCAAGACTGAACACCCTATCAGTAAATTGGTGACCCCGACGTGATCAAGGAGCAACTCCAAGATGTCTACAGAGGAAACCAGCCCACAAGAAGTAGAAGACGTGAAAGAACAGGTAACGACCGTTACGTGTGACGTCGCCACAATCTCGCTGCCTGCGCGTCTGCCGCCATTTTGGCGCCAAAACCCACGCCTATGGTTCGCGCAGTTTGAAGCCGCCGTTGCGGCTAGCAGAATTGGAGAAGATCAGAAGTTCAATCTCGTCGTCCCGTTGCTCGGCTGCAACGACCTGGAGCAGATCGCCGACATCGTGCTGAGCCCGCCCGCGAGCAACAAATACGCTACACTGAAAAATAGGCTGATTTCCACGTTTCAAGAGTCCGACCATCGCCAGTTGCAGAAGCTGCTCAGCGGCTTAGAACTCGGCGACATGAAGCCTAGCCAGTTACTGCGCAAGATGACTGATTTAGGCGGGAAATTGCTGACCCAAGAGGCGTTAAAGGTAATGTGGCTCAATCAATTACCTACGCAAGTGCGCGCCGTGCTCGCCGTGAACACCGAATCGTCGCTCGAAGGCCTAGCTGCGATGGCTGACAAAATGGTGGAACACTTCGAACCTGCGACGGTTGCCGCGGTCGCCGTGCGTCCCACGTGTCCGTCGCCATCAACATCGTTAAACTCCGCGCATACGCTCGAAAGAAAACACGTACCAAACGAAAACCTGCAGTTTGACCTACTATCTAAACAGATCGAGAAATTATCGCTAGAAATCGCCGAACTTCGCACGAGACAACAAAATTCGACGCATCATTCCCGTTACCGCCAAAATCGATCGCGGTCGAACTCGCGAGTACGTGCCTACACGAACCGTAAGCCCGGAGATCCAGATTGGGTATGTTATTATCATTTTCAATTTGGTGACGAAGCCCGAAAATGTGAACCGCCGTGTGCTAAACAGAAGCAGAAGTCGGAAAACTAGAACGTTCATCCACGTTGGCGGGCGTCGATGTTAACAAACCAAGTTACCGCCTATGTGTCGTCGATGTTAACAGCAGAGAGAAGTTTCTCGTCGATACCGGAGCCGACATATCTGTGTTAGCCGCTAGAAATAAGAAACCCACGAAGCCGACAGAAAATACCTACAGATTGTTCGCCGCAAACGGAACGGAGATACGTACCTACGGAGAACGTACACTCGAGCTCAACCTGGGTTTACGTAGAGCCTACAAGTGGACGTTCACGGTCGCTGAGGTGAAAACATCAATTCTAGGCGCAGATTTTCTAGCGAGGCACGAATTGCTAGTCGATTTACATCACCGCAAACTCATCGACCGCATCACCGACCTCAGTGTAAACACCATCACAGTGCAAAGTACCGAAGCCGTTTACGTCATCAACCGCAACCACGCCTATCACGACCTGCTGAAACAATACCCAGACGTTCTGCGATCCATGTCACTCAAAGTACCGACGAAACACGAAGTAACACATCGCATCGAGACAACAGGACAACCGATCTACTCGAGGCCACGCCCCCTGCCACCAGATAAGTACAAAGCAGCGAAGTTAGAGTTCGAGAAGATGATGGAGATGGGTATCTGCAAGCCGTCGAATAGTCCATGGGCTAGTCCACTACACGTCGTTAAGAAGAAGGACGGTTCACTTCGCGTATGCGGCGACTATCGCCGTCTCAACGCCGTGACAACCCCCGATCGGTACCCCATTCCGCGAATTCAAGATTTCACGTACCAACTGCACGGAAAGAAAATATTTTCAAAAATCGATTTAAAAATGGCGTACTTTTGGATACCAATGGAGAATGAAGATGCTGCGAAGACGGCCATAATAACCCCATTTGGCCTCTTTCAGTTTAACTGCATGACATTCGGTCTTCGTAACTCAGGTCAGACATTTCAACGTTTTATGCATGAAGTACTGCGAGGACTCGACGACAATGTATTCTGTTTCGTCGACGACGTGTTGGTCCACTCGAAAACAGAAGAGGAACACGAGCGTCACTTACATCAGGTACTCGAACGACTGAACAACTACGGTGTCTCACTTAACGTCGACAAGTGTGAGTTCGGCAAGGACAAGATACAATTCCTCGGCTACGAAGTTTCATCGGCCGGTATCAAACCCACTGAAGATCGCATACAAGCCATACTCAAGTTTCCAAAACCAAGCACAGTTCAAGAATTAAGAAGATTCCTAGGTATGATAAACTTCTACCGTAGCTGCCTACCCCACCAAGCCGAACATCAACATCTGTTAAACAAATACCTACACAATAGTAAGAAAAACGATAAATCACCAATATTATGGACACCCGAAGCCGAACAAGCCTTTGAGCAATGCCGACAAAGCATACTCGAGGCCACCGTCTTATCGCATCCCATACCTAACGCTCCACTATGTCTTCTCACCGACGCATCTGACAGCAGTATTGGTGCCGTTCTACAACAGAAGATCGACAATACGTGGAAACCACTCGCTTTCTACTCCAAAACGATGAGCGAGACGCAACGTAAGTACAGTGTATACGATCGCGAATTATTAGCAATGTATACAGCTGTTAAGAGCTTACGCCGACTCGTAGAGGGCAATGACCTCACAATATGTACCGACCACAAGCCACTGACGTACGCGCTAACAAGAACGCCGAGTAGCAGCGACACACCGAGACGAGAGCGACAACTACACTTCATCAGTCAATTTTGCACTAACATCAAGTACATTCACGGTGATAAGAACGAAGCAGCTGACGCGTTGTCACGTATCGCTGAAGTCGAAGTACTCAACGCAACCGTCGACTATAATAGACTCGCGGAGGTACAAGAGGACTCCGAACTACGCGAATCTATGAAAAATCCGAATCTCAAGTTTACGCGCGTCAACCTACCGGGAGTTCAACGACCGATATGGTGCGAAACATCAACAGCGAACGCTCGTCCATACCTACCACCGCCGTATCGCGTCCCAGCTTTCAAAGCGCAGCACGAACTTAGTCACCCGGGAGTACGACTATCGCGAAGAATTATGACTACAAAGTTCTTCTGGCCGTCGATCAACAAGGACGTAGGTACTTGGGCGAAATCATGTATCAGCTGTCAACGCGCTAAAGTTCAACGACACGTCGTGAGTCCACTCGGCGAGTTTCAACGGTCGTCGCGTTTCGAACATGTGCACGTCGATATAGTCGGGCCCTTACCTCCATCGGAAGATTATAGATACCTCGTGACGATGATAGATCGCTGTACCAAATGGCCTGAAGCAATTCCCACACGTGACGTCACAGCTGAGACCGTCGCGAAGGCTGTGTACGACGGGTGGATAGCACGATTCGGCTGTCCTCTGCAGATTACTACGGACCAAGGGAGACAATTCGAGTCGTCACTGTTTACCTCACTCATGAAGAAACTCGGCGTAACTCGAATACGGACTACGGCTTTTCATCCCCAAGCGAACGGACAAATCGAGCGATGGCATCGTTCCCTCAAAGCGGCACTGATGGCGAGAACGAACGACGGGAGGTGGGTCAACGAACTTCCTACGGTACTACTAGGGCTTAGAAATGCACTACGTGACGACTCATCTGTCAGCCCGGCATTAATGACATACGGCTCGACTCTTCGCATTCCGTCTGATTTCTTCGTACCTACAACGTCGAACATTGAAGACGCGGATTTCGTCCGTCAGCTGACCGAAACGATGACGTCACTAACACCTTCTCCGAGAGCTCGAGCATCAACGATGAACACTTTCGTCTACAAGGATCTCGCAACCTGCTCACATGTGTTTGTGCGCAACGATACCGTACGCAAACCTCTCACACCTCCATATGATGGCCCGTACGAAGTTTTACAGCGCAGCCCAGACGGGAAACACTTTACACTGCGGTTACCGCTTCGCACCGCTGTTATTTCTGTCGACAGATTAAAGCCGGCCTATATCTGCAACACAGCACCGAGCGGCGCAGCGCTACCGATCCACGCACCGAGCGACACAGCTTCACCCACTAGATCATCGAGCACAGCATCATGCGGCGCAGTGCCACGGATCCACGCATCGAGCGACACTGCATCTTCGATCATGACCCCTAGCGACAACGCAACGTCATCGTCTTCACCGAGCAGCGCCTACGTCACAAGATCCGGCCGCACGGTGAAACACAACGTACGCTTCGCTTGAGGGGGAGTGATGTGGCGTCCTACATGCCAAGCCGCCGATAGCGCCCGACATCGCGACGCCGACACCGTAGCGCGCGTGCTGAAAAAGACGACATCCCAACGCAATAACTATTTATGCACTAAGCCGCGCGCTGTGCCACACGTTTATATATGGCGCCGAGAATGCACCGCAGTCGTCGTGATTGGTCGGTCGCGATGCACTGACTTGCTACATGCAATACAACTTGCGAACCTTATTTTGTAAATATAACGTGCCACTTTTATTTAATATATCTCTTTCACCTTTTACTTATACATCACACGTGAGTTTTATTTTGCAACCTCAAGACTGAACACCCTATCAGTAAAATGTACATACGAATACGATGGTAAGTTCTTGAATAAATATTTTTTGTTAAATATTGTGTTCATTTTGATAATTCCTTGAATTTGAGATAGTAAAAGATAATTGTAAAAATTGTAGATCTACAATATTTACAAAAATTCATAGTCGATTAAAAAAAAATAGGAAAAATGACGTAATTACGTAATTACGGAATTGGAGAAAAAAGTTGCGTAATTAGTTACGTAATTGACATTTCCGTAATTTTGGAAGCCCTACTTGTAACGCAGCGGCATCAGCATATTATGGTCTAAAACTCGCGAATCAAAATCATGAAAGAAATGAGTGAACGAGACAGAACGTAATTACATGTAGTAGAAAAGACAGAGAAAGGAACATAGCTCGACATGCCGACATGTAGCGTGTTACCGTTATAGATATAGCAACAATTTTGATATTTAATTTAAAAATATGTTTATGGGTAAATATTATGATGGTGTTTTAATATCAGGGATTTTTGAAAGGGAAGCTAAAGGGAATTGTATTCTAAGGAGCATTCGCCCCTGTCGGCTATTACACGTAATCTTGTAAAGCATACATAGCTGTAATAGTTTTTCTTTTAATTTCGTTATTTAAACTACTACCATGTTTTTTTTTCACATTTCCAAAAACAACCATTTAGTTGGCCGGGGCTGGGGGCACTTGACTCTAGCAAAAATTAGCACTTTTAAAGCTTCATATTTCATAAACGAATCCCTAAATCGAAAAATGGTCTTGACAACATATTAATGATTTAAAAAAATCTATCCAACGACACCCCACACGATGGGGTAAGTGAGAAAAAAAACACATCTCCATTTTAAGTGTAGGGGAAGTACCTACCCAAAAAAAAACATTTTTATAGATTTTATTTTACCACTTTTTCGCCATTACGAATATGTAAAACCATGCCAAATTACATCTTATAAATGGTTCCTAGTATACTGCGGAACCCTAAAAACGCACTAAAATAATAAAATTAACTTGTATTAGGTAGCTAATTTAATCTATACTAATATCATAAAGCTGAAGAGTTTGTTTGTTTGTTTATTTGAACGCGGTAATCTCAGGAACTAATGGTTCGAATTGACACACACTTTGGTTACACACACTGGTAAAACAAAAAAAGTATTATAAAAATTGTGCAAAACACATGCGCACTTACTTCGTTAATCACGAAATATAAATTGTGACAACTAATAAATAGAAATATAATTAATAGCATTTTAGTTAAAATTAATAATATATCATTATAATATTATGTCAATATTTTAAACATTAACGTTTGAGCTGTTAATTAATTGACTTAAATTATTGCGAAATTTGTTAGCAGGTGTGGCAAATAAGTCTAAATCTGATAAAAATGTATTAAAAATGCATATTAATACCAATCTGTAACAATTAAGTACAATAATGACCATTTACAACCTTTATCAAAGTGCAACTACACATTGTATGATATTATTTTTCCAATAGATAGCGATATTGCCGAAATCCTGCTCGATACCGTAATTAGAAGTAGGTTAAAATTGACTTCCAAGATTCCATCACATTGTTAATTAGTTAGTTACAAGTGAAGCTAATATAAGTGTGTTAATAACTAAGGAGTTAAGTTAAATTAAAATTAAGAAGGCATGTTTTTCACATCCTGGATCAAGATACTATGACCAATGACCATGACTCAGACATATGGTTTGTTTTTTGGGTAATAATAATATGTACCTATCAATTATCAAGTTAACCATAACAATTTTAAAAACTGAAGATAAATTAGAGAACTGACACTTGCCCCTATATTACACAACTTTTAACATCGTAATTAAAAACATATTATCAAACTTGATTTTATTGAGACCATTTTAAATGATGCAATGATTTCAAGTCTGCATGACAATTCAACTGATTAGTTTAAATATGCATCCATACTATTATTATAAAGCTGAAGAGTTTGTTTGTTTTGTTTGAACGCGATTATCTCAGGAACTAATGTTTCGAATTAAAAAATATTTTACTGTTGGGTAGCCTATTTATCGAGGAAGGCTATAGGCTATATAACATCAGGCTACGACCAATAGGAGCGGAGCAGCAATAAAAAATGTTGCAAAAACGAGGAAAATTGAGACATACAAAGTTGCGCAGGTCAGCTAGTTAATAATTAAATATCTTATTAGATGTTAGTTAATAATAAATAAAATAGGCAGAGTCTGTATTATGGCAACCACATAACTGATAAACATACTTATATCATGGGTAGTTCTATGATAAGAGGTACTATCATATAAATAAACTTTCAAAAAATTGCATTTACTTTATATGCAATTTAATTTTAGTTCATTAAACTTAGTTTTGTCACAATCGTACTTAAAAGATGAAAATTGTCTTTACCCTGGCCTGTTATTACCTTTAACTAAAAGTTTTTAAATAATGTAACTAAAATAATTTCTTTCATAAAAAATATTCACGACAAAGTTTGTCCCCCATATTTCATGTCTCCTCCCCTGGCATTTTGGCATGTTTAAATTTTTTTAATTACGATTTTTAAACCTAGATGCGATGTGGTTCATTTAAAATTAATAAGCAAAGTTGCAAGGGTAATTTTTTTGCACTTACTAGCAGACATTTTGATCTCCCCATTAAATATTGTGTATAATGTTCAGCACCTGGATGACCAAGGTATTTATTTTTTTGGTAAATCGTGTTTTTTGTAAAGTATATTTAGATACGAATTACATACTGATGAAATATGAATGATATTTTTCGATCTTACCGACATAATAATAAAAAAACCGGGCAAGTGCATGTTGGGCCACGCACAATGTAGGGTTCCGTAGTCCCTCATCCGAATAATGCGGCTTAAGAAGTGGGTTGTCTCTTGTTTTTGTTTAATACTACTAACAATATTATATAAGTATTTTTCAGTGGACTCTGTACGAAAATTATGTTACTTCTCACTTGGTCTGCTATTACTCGTACAGTTGTAAAGCCTACTTAGCTGAGATAGTTTTCCTTTTAATTTCACTATATATACTACTACCGTGAATTTTTTAACATACCCAACATCAACCATTTAGCTGGCAGGGGGGGGACTTGACTCTTAACAACAATTTGCACTTTAAAGCTTAATATTTCACAAATGAATCCCTAATTGAGGAATGGTCTTTACAACCCCTGTTTTTAAAAGACCTATCTAATGATACCCCACACAATGGGGTAGGTGACAAAAATAAATCACATCCCTACTTTACATAATAATAATAATATTTTCTTGGGACAACTCACACAACGTCATCTGATCCTAAACTAAGCAGAAGCTCTGCTTTGATTTTGATTCCGGTGAAATTTGGTATGGAGATAGTTTAAGACCCGGGGAAGGACATAGGATTGTTTTTATAACAATAAGAGGGCGTCTGAGCGTAAGCCACGTCATTGATGGCGGAGCCGCGGGCGACAGCTTGTAAATAATATAAATGTTAATGATATATTTACCACAGTTTTAAAATATGGGACATCATGGTCCAAGTTCTTATGGTCCAAGGGGTCCATAATGGCTATCTGCATATACTGTTTGAGATCATGTACATTCATCACCATTCCAGTGTGTGGGTCCACTGGACCTTTAACTGTCACCAATACTGTAAGAAAACGGAATTTATATACACAAAATAAAATAGCCTCCATTTTTTGAATACAGGGAAATCTTATGACGTAATTATATTTTAGTTTTAAATCATGTCCCTGATTTCTGTGTGTATTTCTATTAGACTTCTTTTTAATAATAATAGTTGTAATAAGGAAAATAAGTGGTGTTAAAGATGACACACTGACCATCATAGTCTCTTTGAATTCATAGAATCAAAAGATATATAATTAAAAATGAAGTGTGGTTGAAAATGAAATGTACCAATGTCTTTAAAAAAAAAAAATATTAACAGTACAAACTTACCAACATAATTGTGTCCATGTCCATTCGGGTTATTACATTTGCCATAAAGTTTTTTATTTTCTTCATCACCTAAAAATGGGCTGTAAAGTAAAAAAAAAAATAATGGTTTATTTGCTCTAGAAAAAAAATTTAACACTACTTATTTTCAGGCTCTTAAAGTTATTTCATTGAAAGGAGATTAAGTCTATTTACGAATTCAGTAAAAACTTTTTTCCCTCTTGGACATGTATTTTATTACGATTTTTTACTTATTGCTCCAATCTTTAGGTTAATTAAAAAATGGGATAAAATTATGAAACGGGGAAAACATACTGATGCATTACTTTAGAACGTTTCTTCGAAAAAGTCAAAAAATAAAAGACATTTAGGAAAAAAAAATATGATGAAATTAAATAGAGAAAGAATAATTATGAACTTGACTTGATGAAAAATAACAAATAATCAAAAGTATATATTTTTTTTATTTTGAAAGATGCTAGCAAGAACTGCAACCTGGGACGACAAATCCGCAAATAAAACTACAATAGGAATTCATTCGTGTCTGAGCGACGGCCACAGTAACCTTTTACTTAAGCGATCTGAGACAACCACATCGAGACACCGGCTCTTTCGAAACACAACTATAACCCGATTTCTTTGCATAGCTAACTTGTCTCATATTACATTCATTTAGAGAATAAGGCATACCTGTGGAGTCTATGGCAAGAACTAAAAGTTTCACGTCTCGTTATTGATACTATTGGTAATGAAGACATTTTACGAAAAAAATATTATTTATTTGAATATATAATAATTTACACACTGTTCCAGTCTTACAGACAACAAGGTAGTAACACAAATAAAGATAGTAAGTAAAACGAACTAAACCGAATAAACGTAAACAATTACGAAATCCACAAGTGTTTTCAAAGTTTACAGACACCCGTTGTCGTACTTGTCGTCGTCGTTTGTCATTTTGAGTGTTGCTAGTTGCTAGCTTACTTTCTAGTTAGACGCAGTTAAACGTAAACATTTAACATCAAAATTCTTATTTTTGTATCATAATAATAAAAATATGAGTAAGTTAAGTACATGCGTTAATAGGTAGTGTATTGATGCTTGGGGAAATAGTTAAAGCCATGCTCGTTTTATTATTTATTTTTAAAATTCAAAATCGAGTCAAATATGTGGCAACCTTTCTCTAGTGATGTGATAATCTTATTCTGATTCTGGGGTGAATTAATTATTACATTTTCACGGTCAGTATTTATTCTAATCAGTAGTGTCCGACCGAAGGTTCGGTTTCGGCCCAGTTTCAGCCAAAATAACGAATTTCGGCTTAGTTTCTGTTTCGGCTGTAGTTTTAGCCGAAATTATCGAACGAGTTTGGTGCATTGTAGGTACTGCGAGCGACAATGTGACGGAGACGGATTGCCAGTTTTGCCACTTTAGCGCTCACAGACGTGTCATGACTTGCTCACAGAGGAAACGACAGTAGATAGAAGGGATCGGTAACACACAAAGTGCCAATTTAGTTGGAAACGGGAAGAAGACACATGATCGAACTTACAAAGACTGAAAATAAAACGAATGCAGTTGTTAAGAAGTCGATCGTATTTATTGAGAAGGTCAGCGTTTAAACCAAGATAGCATATGTTATGTATGGAAAGATATAGTCTTTCTGAAGGCGAGCCTCACAAAAGTGCAGAGGAAGTTTGATGCTTCTGAAGCCAACGTGGAAGATTTGCGCAAACAAATCTACGAGTTGCGCAACGTTATAACGAGATCTAGGTCACTGTCGCATGTAAACGCGTGTCGGGTTGCATGCCTAGACTAATTTTTCACAGCAGCTGTGACGACATCGCCGCCCGTGCCCTACCTGCAGCCACCTCATTGTTTCATAACAGTCCAAAGAAAGAAGCGCCGACAGCCAACAATCAAGTACCGCTGCGACAATGCCCCTGCACACCCTAACGGGACTCTGCGCACTGCGCCGCCGAATACTTCGGTGTACATCTCGCGCCTACATTACACTAAGGCGAAGGACATCGCACGTACGTGCGCCAGAAGATCCGTCACCCGCCGAGGATGTATATTCTGGAGTCGCGACGCAATGTCAACTTCTTGACATTTGTGGTACGCGTTCCAGACTGCTTTCTGTGGCGTTCTGCACCTCATCTTGGAGGAAAACTTCTGGCTAGAGGGTGTGGTTTCCCGTCGCTTCTGCAGACAAGTGCCACAAATATGCACAAAGACCTAGTGCAAGTGAAGCGTACTAACATAGTTTTAAGTAACTATTTATTAACACTTATTGTAATATTGTATGTATGTTAGTCTGTAAGGTGTATATTTCTATGGGCCATTGATGCCTAAAATAAATGGTATTAATATTATAATACCACAAGTGTTTAATAACACTCCTTTGCATTTTGTTAGCAACTTTTCGGTTCCCCGCTTCTGCGCTGTACGCCAACTAACAACAAAATGAGAAGTAAGTTGTTGACACATGCGGCGCAGCGACCTGCAGTGCAGTGTTACCTATCTCTACATGACTATAAATGGCAGTTGGCAAACTGAATCCGCTGCTGAAATTTCGATTTCGGCCGTAAAACTAGTTTCAGTCTTTTAGCGTGCTGAATAAAGATATATTACATTTATTTGCGTTGAATAAGTAATTATCCTACTAATAATAAATATCCAAAAAATTGTGAGGATGATTAGTCTAAAACTTGTAAATAGGTATTTATTATTAATATTATTTTTTGAGTATAAATAAAGAACTCTAAAATAAACAAAAACAGTCGTGGTGTCGACCAGATGTACAACACTATTAATATATCCCAATTAAGAAGCGCCTCACATCCTCTCGACTCCTCGGCTCAGTCAGAGTTTGCCGCTCTCTAACATTTGTGAAACGAACGAAAGGTTCGATACTGATAGTTGTTTTGAAGGAATCTGTCTATTATTCGGATTATAAAAAGTACTGTGACGTACAGCAAACGTACAGTGGCAGCCTCGTAGAGTATATTGTATATTTGTTCTGTGGTGGCAGCACGGCAGGCACCCAGGCACCACCACAGAGTACATTGTTTAGACTGAAAGGCACCACACTACGTAGAGTACAATCTGTAGGCACCACAGAGTACTTTTGTGCACAGAACAAATAAACTTTTGTGTGTGTTAAGGGGCGTCTAAACGGGCCATTTTTTACGGCAATTTGTGGCGGCACTATTGGCAACTTATTGCCCAACCATCACAAAAATGTAACTGATGGCCAAGTAATCTATGGTTATGCAATGTATGGCAATATGTCGGCAATAGTATGGCGCATGACCCAGACTCATAAGCGGGCAACACAACTCAGCAACAATGGCCAAACTCTATGACATATAATTTGGTTGAACTGTCGCTAATGACATCTGAAAATTTTTGATATTGACTATGACTAGAAATATGAAAACTTTCTGATGCTCTTTGTTTCTGTTGTTCTCTTGTTTCGTCCAAGTCAAATTTGTTTTTAAAAAAACTAGGAAGTAAATAAGAAATTATTTATTTAATCATTTATTGCATGATGTTGTTACAGGCAGTCCATAAACATACATAGACCCCGTAAGGGTGCTGCAAAATACAAAATAAATACAAAATTTATTTATTTGCAAAAACATGTGTAAGGTAGATACAGACGTGTTATGTTATTATTGGATCAACATGTTTTACCGATATCAGTGTACAAAATTCAGATTACAATATAATTTTAAAATACAATATGAATAAAATAGAAAACTTAGGTAATAAAATCTGCAACAATTAATGTAATAATATGAATCAATAGACATAAAAAACAAAATACAATCTTTGACAGAATAATAGCATTTTTCGACTAAAAAGTTTTTTAATTTACTCTTAAATGCATTTAAATTTAATATCTTAAAACATTTTGGAATTTTATTGTATATAATAGGCGCCATACATACGACACTATTGTGCAATAGAAAGGTTTTAGATCGATGTAAACAGAGTCTATCGTTATCACGTCGATTACGGATCACTCTATCACACAGACGTGGAAACAGATGAGGATTATTTGTTACAAATAGAGCTATTTCAATAATATATAATGATGGAAGTGTTAGAATTCTGTGCTTTCTAAACATTGGTATGCAGCTATCTGTATTTTGGAGTCCAAACATTGCGCGAATGCAGCGCTTTTGCGTTTTAAATATATTTTCGAGTTGCCCCAGAAGATAATACCAAATCTCAGGGACGATTCAACGAGACCATAATATGCTGTTAATATTGTGTTAGTATTAATTACGAGCGAGAGTTTATATAGGGCGTATGAAGAACTACTAATTTTTTTACATAAGCTGTCTACAAAAGGTTTGAAATTTAATTTCTTGTCAATTATTAGACCAAGAAATCGTGTCGTATCAGTTTTGGAAATAATAGAATCTTTGTAGACTAGCTTAATGTCAGATGGACTTTCTGATCTTTGATCAAAATGCATAATATTAGTTTTATTTAAATTATTTTTTAAATTATTATTATCAAGCCATTTAATTATGCTTAGATGTTAATGATTTATTAATGTCAAATTCATAAGTGTCAATATTATTACATGTTACGGTAACCGTACTATCGTCAGCAAATAACTAATTAAATTAATAACTAGATATTAGGTACTACATACTATTCAGAAATATAATATTATAATGCATCTTGCATATCTATACTAATATTATAAAGCGGAAGAGTTTGTTTGTTTGTTTGTTTAAACGCGCTAATCTCAGGATCGACTGGTCCGATTTGAAAAGTTCTTTTTTTGTTGGATAGCCCATATATAACATCGCGCTACGACTAATAGGAGTGGAGAAGCGACGAGAAATGTTTAAAAAACGGGGAAAAATTACGCATACGAAGTTGCGCGGGACAGCTAGTGTATTATATAGTATTATAATTATGTACTTAGTGTTTGATGAGATACCAACCAAATGTTAGAAACCCACATTTAACACATATCGAAGCAAGGGACATCATTAATGGCTTTGTAGAGTTGGTTCAAAATGAAAGGTCGCAAAAATATCGTGACCATACTCTGGTATTCATGATCATAGGGATATTTCTCCTTGGTGACAGTTAGTTAGTCAGTTAGTATGAAGTAATAGCTTGGCTTATTACTTCATTAAAAGTTCAAGCAGTAGAGCTTGTACAATTAATAAAAGATATTGTATTGGAAGAGAAGCAGGATCGTCGCCATTGGATCTTATGTGTGACCAAGGTCTCACCTTTCGACCTGGTCTTGGTAAATCAAAAAGCAGGACAGAACTTATGTACTTATATTTTATGATAGCTAAAGATGTTGGCACATGGAAAGACATCAAGTTTATTTATAACATAAACAGCAAATTGGGTCACACTAGAGCGCTGCCTAAATTGAATGTGTATCATGTCATCCCCAACAAAATAAAAAAAATATAGTGAGTGTTGCAGCACAAGTGCTTAGTGCTTGGACAGCTGCAATGTTGAAATACACAAATGCTTCTAGTAAGTAAACTTAATTCTCATAAAACCCCGTGTAATAGCAACCATAACTTCACCAGAAAAAAGTACAAAACATAACCCAAGTCTAGTTCAAAGCACCTGTAACTTCCTATATCTACCAATTAACTACCTGCTGCTTAAATAGATGCCAGTATGTTACGATTAATCGATTTTTAATAATAAATTATTTACCAAAAAAACGATTTTAATAATCTCTGTTGCCTTCATAAAAATATGAACAATTCTTTACATAAATCTACTACATAATCCAATAGAACTGTAATAAAATAGAAAAAACTAAATACAAGTGTAAATTTATTCTTTATTTAATAACAAAATAAAATCAGTAGATGAGAATCGATACACAAATTCAAAATCTTTATTATGTTATGATATGACTGGCAACACCGAAGCTTACAATAAAACAACAAATAACTGTCAAAATTATTTATTATGATTTTTACTTTTATTCATAAATTAAAAGTACTCTCTACCGAGAATGGTTCGTTATGACTTACGCACCAGCGCCGGCGCTTGTTTTTAGATGCAACTGAAGCCATGGTGAATGTTCTTAGTGGCTGGATGTCACCAACGACGGTTAGTATCTACTTAGTTATCCAAATCTGCTGTGCTGCCTACACACACAATTCATGATTTTGAAACTTTCAATTCATCTCTTGGACTTGATAATACAATAAGTAGTACATATTTCATAAAACTTAAAGCAAGCACCATTCACTGTGTATCGTTTTATCAAGCTTTCAATTCTCAAACTTCCTAATGTTTCTATATATACCTATTAAAAGTAACAAATGTTTTTATTACAGATCATAAACACGTTTGCGCAACATGTTGGATGACTGCTACGAGAAATGTGCATAGGTATAATTTAGCAAGATGATAACAGACATGTTAACAATTTGAATTTGGAATAATATCATATTGTCTTGTTTTCAGAATGTATCTCTTACCTGTACCACCTCCAGTACTAGGGACATTAATGGGAAGATTAGGTGATGAAGTACCTTCTGCAAGTGTTGCATTAAGTATTTACTTGGATAAATTGCATAGAAGTAGTCTGTGTCATAAGCCGAAAGCCATTAGAACGGTATATGTCTAAGGCAAGAGAGTGCATGAGCCTGCAGATGGCATCTGGCGATGGTGGCAGAAGTTGATTTGAGGAGCAGAATAATACCTGAGAGCTTATCTGGAAATCCTGATCTGCTCAATGAAATCGAGCCTGCTATTATAATTTGTGATGCAACATGATATGTTTATCTGCAAACTAGTAGCAACTATTTTTTTTTTAAAGACATAGTTTACATAAATATCAAAATTTGTTAAAGCCATTTACGGTATGTTATGATGGTCATATTCTAGATTGAGTTGGCAATTGGGACATATCAACAGCCCGGTCATACTATGTGGTAAGCAAAGATGTGGTGAGCATGTATGAATAAATGGCACCTACACATTAGAAGTAAATAATGAAATTAAGAGCACCCTAGTGTAAGTGAGAGCTTAAAATTAATATCAATTCGTTTTATCATAAACTAGGCTTGTAGAAAGCAGTAATTGAAAATATTTCAATTATCGTTTTTTACAAGCCTAGTTTATGATAAAACAAAATGATATGATGATTTTAAGCTTTGAATTGCGACCTCATACAGAGTAGTAATCACTTATGCATGTTTGTATGGTAGAATCATTGACTAGGATGCCCTTAAAGATGTTATCCCTCTAATTATAGGTATTTAATTAGAAAGAGAGTAAAGTCCAGACATATTGGTAGCAGAACTTATTTTACTAATTTATTATTAAAATGTTGTCAATACTATAGAATCTATCTCAGGTTATTGCTGCAGTTGTTGGAAATATAACTGTAGGTTGCTGTGCCCATGTTGACACTGACATGGTATTTGGGCGGGGGTACTTAGATATGATGAGATATATCTACCCCAGCTAAGTTTTTGGATGACATATTCGATAAAATACTCTTATGTAAAAACCAAACTGTGTACTTTAACTAATAAAACATTTGATCCTAAATTATTTTGCCTTTTTATTTATTTTCAAGCTTTTTCCAGAATTTGGTAAATGTGGTAAGAACCATGTTCAGAAAATTGTTATGTATATGAGAAAAAATATGTTGTGTTTATTGTACTGGAAAAGTTATTGTATAAAAAGTAAAAACATATACAGAGTGCACAGGCGCTAGGTTAACCTATGCAGCATAAAGTTATAACTTAAGATAAACACAAACTATGGAACATGTAAAGGAAAATATATTTAAATGAAATAATGTAATCTTTATTTTATTTTCTCATTACATTCGTGAATTGTAAATGTTATCATTGATGGCAATGATTGACGATGGGTTAACTCACTTCTGACTCTCTCACACGACAACAATTCTATTGCTTGAGTGCGATCTGATGTGGACTCGCCACGCTCCTTTGTTGTGTGTGGTTGTGGAGACATTGCTTGACCTTGAGGGTGCCACACAGTCCTATGAATAAGCCACCAAGTAATAAAATTGCATACATGGTGTACCTAATGATGGCTTTCGTGGGCTTCTGCTCTCACATTCAACGCCTCTTGTTGGGTTTTTACCATTTCCAGGCAGTGCTTGATGTGATTCAGTTGTTTAGAATTTGCGCTTCACATATCGATGTCGTTGCTTTATGCTGTAAGTATATGGGTAAGGTCAAGGTGCACAGTATCTATTCATTTTCGTTCAAATGTTCGCACGATGTTACATCACTGTAAGTGGCAGTAGTACAAATAATTTGATGTTGGAACTATTCCCATCGCCGCTCCGCAATTTCGTGTAGGTACTGGTATCATCGGTGGTCGATTCAGTTCATAGGTACTGCTCATTGGAGACCATTGGCAGTTCACTTTAAATATTACGACTATAGAGGTCAGTGTTCTTAGTTGACTTCATTTTTCAGTACCTATCAAAGACGACTAAAATCTTTTACAAATAACCTAAAACAACATGACACCTGACAACACAGAATTTAGCAATAAGTCACGGCGCGGCGTCACCCACAGCAAACTTCATGTCGCGTAGACAAGGATAACTCATGCCATAATGCGGAAAATCTATCGCTCAGCGATCGCCCGGCAACCTATCAAATCAATATTGACCAATATTGGTGGCCATACAAAACATGTATTGCCATATGGTCGGAACATTACGTCAATATTACGGTCTTGCCAGTATTGCTAGCAATGTTGCCGGCAACAGCATTGCCGCCACAAATTGCCGTGAAAAATGGCCCGTTTAGACGCCCCTTTAAGCATTTCAAATGAGTTGATAACTGTCATGGTGACATTTTGAGTCGCATTACGTTACGACTGCAACTTAATGTATAACGTAAGGTCAGCAATAAAATTATTCGTAAAAAGGTGTCATTAGTATTACACAAAAGTACCTACCTACTCTAATGAACTATACTTAAGCACTTTAATTTACTATTTAGTTTATAGATATGTTTTAGTTAAAAAAATAACACGTCTGACTGAATATTCTTATATTTTGCCTATTTACTTACTTCTGTTTGGTATTTATTAAATAATGAAATATACTATTATTATTAAAATAAGGAAAAATGTTAGGTGCATAGTTCTAAAAAAAAAAAAATATTACGTCCGTTTCATTACCATACATTGTACACATACGTACATAACCCGACTCGGGAGTTTTTGTTGCTAGCATTACAATTTTGACAAGTACCTGAGTGAAGTTGTCGCGTTCGCGATTATCTTCTCAGTTGAAACACAAATTGGTTGGACTTTGTAACCTGTTTCAAAACTATTTTGCCAATTTATTCTAATATTTTTATGGGTATAGTTAATGTAATTTTCGGTTAGTGTTTATGAAAATTGCCTTTCTAACTTAATTAAAATGTTTTCGATATCTAGTAGGAATTTATTCTCTTCGGCTCAGGTTAGTATTAATTTATTTGGGGATGTGAATTGCCTTTGGCCTTAGGAACACTCTTATAAGTTGTAATATTTTTATTACATAAAGTTAAATAATTATGCTTTGTTGCTTAATACGTATCACGGTTACCCAGTTCATTTGTTTCTAAAAAAAAAATATTTGACCCTAGCAATTTGACTTTACAGTTTAATGAATCTATCTCTTATCAATTTATCTCCTTGTAATTGTTATCAAGTTATATAATGACCATTATAAGCTGAATGGGTAAACTTGCTTTCTTATTTAAATCACCATGTATTTAGTAGCTGCCAGAAAACCATTACAAAGTAATATCAAACTAAAACAAAAATGTACTAATAGAAGCTGCCAACATTTTATTCATCATTACTGTTTATCTAGTGGCCAGTATTAAAAAAAATACTTTTTTATTTTCAGCTAAGGAGGTTGCAGAGCACATTAGTGTTAGCAGAACACAACAATGAGGTCCTATCAGCGGCCACACAAAACACTTTGAGTGCAGCCAGGAAATTAGGTGGCGAAATTTCTGTGTTGGTAGCAGGCACTAAATGTGGACCTGTAAGTATTATATATTGACTCAAGCAATAAAACTGTTGAAAGTACTCATGATACCTATAGATTTGTATTGGGGTATAGTTTGGTTACTGATTGAACTGCTACACAAATGCTATAGGTTCCATTCATGATTTAAATTTAAATATTGCCTCTGATGATAATTTAAAGTAATCAATTAGTAAAAATTCAATTAGTAAAGGAAAAGCATCACTTGTCACTATCATTTCACACATAAAAGCCAAGTCTGTGCCAAAATAGTAACAAAAACCATTAATTATGTATGTTTTCTGTTCAGTTAATTACAACAGTATCATAGGCCTTAGTAAACACCTTTTATACGAGCGGACACCGACGCGTCGGCGAAGCACTCTATATGAATATTTTGTTTGCAAAAACCTATATTACCTAAAAATTAAGAATTGTGTGAAGCAAACTACTATTATAAACAATATGTTTGCGATTACTTTTTTGAGTTATTTACTTAAGCATATTTATGGTTGAACTGTTGTCTTTTAAATTTTACTTAGTTTTATATAATTTATGCATGCTCAATAAGTGGACTGTAATGTTCTTTGAGTAATAAAGATCTCATTAAGATTAAACCTAACCTAAAATATACTTAAATTATTAAAAGTGATTAATTTATAAAATCCTAAGCTGAAATTTTGCAGACAGGTTTTGTAATGTAAACCAGCCATAAGAAACGATTACAGAACATTCCAGCTTTAAGGAATCATGGCTATTTGTTCTTGTTATAAAACTACAGGCTAATGCTCATAATAAATCACTGATCTTGAATAACTTAATAAACATATTGTCTGTGTGTTTAAATTAACAAAACTATTTAAATGTTTAAGGTTGCTGAGAAGGTAGCCAAAGCCAGTGGCATTTCCAAGGTCTTGGTGGCAGAAAGTGATGCCTTCAGTGGCTTCATGCCAGAGAGCCTGACACCTCTCATCTTGGCTACACAGAAGCAGTTTAACTACACACATATCCTGGCTCCGGCAACAGCTTTTGGCAAGGCTGTGTTGCCCAGAGTAGCAGCCAAGCTTGATGTGTCACCTATCACTGATATTATTGGTATCAAGGATGCTAATACCTTCATCAGAACTATTTATGCAGGTATTTGTGAAGATATTCATAAAACACACATTTCACACAGCCATCTGATCCTAAACATACTTATATATTTTAAAATCTATACAAATATTATAAAGAGGATAGATTTGTATTTTTGTATGTAACAAATATACTTAAAAAATCTTTCACTATCAGAAAGCTACAATAACAGGGAGTAACATAGGCTTTACTTTATTGTCAATAAAAATTGAAATCCCTATGAAATTTGCAATAATGTACCTCAAGGTATAAAAGACAACAATATGACACCTGTGCTAAGACGAGGCAGGCAGCTATTGCTTAGTTATAGAAAAATATACCTAGACAGATCAACAATTATTGTCATCATCACACAAAGATTTATCCTTGGTGGGAATCAAACCCATCACAGCTCTGGTTTAGCAGTCAAGGTCACTAAGCAACTAGCCAGTCAAGATTCCCATAATAACTTAACTATTCTTAATTAAATTGAGGACCAATCACTTTTTTCAAAATTGAAAATGACAAAAGAGGCCAATAACAGACCTACTTAGATTGAATAAAAAAATATAATGTACTTATTATAATTCAAGGTTGATTGTATTATAAAGTTCAAACTTCACAGACTCATTACTACTTACGTACTTACTACAAATCAAAATAAAAAAAAACAAAATCATTTATTTTTGCAAATATGGGAACATTATGTCGGTCACAGTACAATGTAGTACTTCTACCATATCCCACCACCAGGCATACAAAAAATATTAAATGTATGTTATACATTAATACAGTGAGCACTTAAGTTCTCATTAGTGTAAAAAAAACTGATAATTACAAATAATAAAACTGCCTCTACGGCTATGCAGGAGGTTGTTGTGGGTTCAATCCCCACCCAGGATAAAACTTTGTGTGATGAGCATGATGGTTTATTCTGTGCCTGGATGTTATTTATCTATAATATGTATGTATTTAGAAATATATAAGTATATTTATTAGTTTTCTGGTTGCCATAGTACAAGCTCTGCTTAGTTTAGGATCAGACAGCATTGTGTGAGTTGTCTCAAGCTATTATTATTAATTGAAGTAATTTTTATAGGCATTTCTTTTTTATTATTTCTTTTTTTATAGGCATTTCTTTCATTTTTATAGTAAGATTTGAGGTCTAGTAACATAGTCCAGATAGGTGGTTTGCTTCTGGCCCCGGTTTGACTACAGAAGTCTCAGGTTCGATTCCTGGTTCTGGACTTAAAAATTTTCTATCTTTAAAAAAAAATGCAATTATTATTAATGTCAAAAGTAGTAATTAAATTAAAATTAAAGTAGATAAATCAAGATAAATATCAATTAAAACTATCATTAGGGTACTCATTATCAGAATAATATACTTTCTCAATTAATAAGGTAATAAGTTTGCTCTTAAATTCTCTGAGGTTTTTGCTCAACCTTATGTTGTTGGGTAACTTACAATATAGCTTATGTGCCATTGCATGTACTTTTTTGAGCAAAAGTAGTTTTGGTAGGCAGTACATGTAGCTGTTTTGACCGGCGTTGGCTATCCACAATTGTAAATAAATTAAATTTGAAAATATGTTATTTTTTACAAATACAACCTCATAAGTGTATATGGATATTACTGTTAAAATTTTAAAATTTCTGAAAAATTGCTTACATGTGTTGGTTTTTTTATTTGGCAGGCAAAATAACATTCAATGTACTATGTGTGCTTTCTCAAATTTTGTAATATTTCCTACTAAGCATACAAAAAAATTGAAGAAAAATATGCAATATTTATTAATTAGTGCATGGCAATTGGCCATGATTAAATGTATATCAGAGGGAAAGGGTTAAAACTATATCATGCCCGATTTCTTTGTATTTATAATATTAAGTGACTAAATAATTAAGAAAAGCCAATAAGATTTGTGTTCTATGGACCCTCTGCCTCCAATGTGTATACTATTTCAGGTAATGCTGTCCTGACATTGGAAGCTAAAGATCCTATCAAGGTCATCACCGTTCGAGGTACAGCATTCCCACCAGAGCCATTGGAAGGAGGGTCAGCCACTGTGGAGAAAGCACCTGAGGGCTCGTACAAAAGCGACATAGCTGAGTTTGTATCACAAGAACTCACTAAGTCTGACAGGCCTGAGCTCACTAGTGCCAAAAATATTATTTCTGGAGGTAAATAATTATTTTTTTACAGTATTTCGTAAGTTACCAGGATTCCATGGTATACCCAGGATACATATCTATCTCCTCTCAATGCGTCCATGATTTAGTGTAACATGCGTTTCAAATAAGTTGATAACGGTCATGATGACATTTTGATTCGCATTACGACTGCAACTTCATTATACGACGTAAGGTCAGCAATAAAATGATTCCTAAAATGATGTTATTAGTATTACACAGAAGTACCTACCTACTCTAATGAACTATACAAAAGCAATGTATTTGAAAAGTGTATGTGCGATCGCGATTATCTTCTCATTTGAAACGCATAGTAGTTGTCCAAGCATATAGAGAGATAAGCGAGGTTAATGCCCGGTCTCAATAATCTAGCTACTAGAGGTATATATTTGACATAAGCTCCGTACAAAATACACACATCAAAAGTGTCTAGGGATCAAGCATTTTTATGCGGATTTCTTGAGATTGAGATGTGGCTTTGTAATAAATTTATGATTTTATAAATTTATATGGATCCTTTTTGGTGCATTTCATAATTTGAATCAGGAACTGTGAATCAAATTCGAGTAAAAGATGAAAATCAGCTGTCAATATTTTCCCTATAAAAACATACAACGCATTGAAGACATTATTAGTGCTACTGTTTCCCTACTACTGATTAAAACCAACGTTATTATGGAGCGGCGACGTCATTTAAGCAGG
The DNA here is from genome assembly GCA_945859575.2 of Herminia tarsipennalis. Lineage (NCBI taxonomy): Eukaryota > Metazoa > Arthropoda > Insecta > Lepidoptera > Erebidae > Herminia > Herminia tarsipennalis. The sequence goes on along the minus strand of OX243836.2, from coordinate 9,953,558 downwards.
GAAGAAATGCTCAGAGCCGTGGGAATGATAGAAGCTGGTTCCCGGCAACGTACTGTGGCTTTAGCTCTGAATACAAGTCAGAGTGTTATCAGTCGACTTTGGACACGTTACCGAAGCACTGGTACCGTGGCTGAGCGCCATGGAGGACGGTATCGCTGCACCACACGGAGACAAGACCGATACATTCAAATCTTAACTCGAAGAGGTCCAACAATAACCGCCATGATGTTAGCCGTGAGGCTTCATCACTCTTCAGGGAACTTAATTAGCGACCAAACAGTCAGAAACCGCTTGCATGAAGTGAACCTTCATTCCCGAAGACCGCTACGGGTACCACCTATAGCAATGCACAATCGTAGGATTCGATATCAATGGGCTCTTGAACACAGAAATTGGGCAGAAGAACAATGGCGTTTCGTGTGCTTTTCTGATGAGTCTCGTTTTGGTATGAGACCGGATACAAGACGTATACGACACTGGAGAACCCCTGGACGCCAACAGCGATTAAAATCCTGCCAGGAAGTCCATCCTTATAGTGGTGGAACCATCATGGTATGGGCGGGTATTTGGATCGGCGGAAGAACTGAGTTGATTTGGATCAGAGGCAACCTCAACGCTCAAATTTATGCTGAGACGATTGTATCAGACGTCATCGTTCCTCTACAAGTGCAAATCGGTCCCTTATTTCAGTTAATGCATGATAATGCACGACCGCACACCGCAAGAGTTGTAAGACAGACTCTCGCCGCAGCTAACATCAATGTCCTGCCCTGGCCTGCTCAGTCGCCAGACTTGAACCCGATTGAGCATGCATGGGATATGCTACAGAGAAGAGCTCTGCCGAATATGGAGGGTATCCAGTCGCAAGAAGACCTTTTTTTGTTGTTGCAACGAACATGGGCGGCCATTCCACAGCGTGATTTGGATGAACTCATTTTGAGTATGCCAAACCGATGTTCTTGTGTTGTTAGTGTTCGCGGTAGAAACACGGATTATTAATTGTTTAAGTTACCCAATAAAATTTTAAAGAAAACTGTTATTTCAGTCTTTTTTTCGAACTTTAATGTTAGTGGTTCAAATGTAAAAAATCCCTTTATTAGGAAAATGGCAAATTTCTTTATTAATGCAAAGGTGACTTGGTTTATCGTTACTGTGACAAACGAAAACACTTTATTTGATGAATCCTTAAAGAAATAAAAGAAATAAAATCAATCAGGAGAAAAGTTATTGCAAAAATATATGTTGATCCCTAGACACTTTTGATGTGTGTATGTCAAAATTCTACCTCTAGTAGTCAAATCCATCGATAGGTAGATTGAGACCGGCCGTAAGCCATACAACCAGTGTCAGTCCTTAGCTTGGTAACTACTTCAACACATGCTACACCCCTCCATACCTCTTAACCTATTTCCCTGTGCCTGTTTTTGAAGTTAAGCCATCGGTCATGCGATCAACGAACCAATCTCTCTTCGCTCGTGAAACAATGAGAATGAGAATATGAAGGTGTCTGCAAATGCCCTTATCCAATGATGTTTTAAGTAAAAATTACTTAAAACATTGCCCTTATCCACTATAATTTCTTTCGCGTTTATAATATTAGTATGTATTTTCAGGTCGCGGCCTAAAGTCTGGAGATAACTTCAAGCTGCTGTACGATCTAGCTGACAAGTTGAACGCAGCTGTGGGAGCGTCCCGCGCGGCTGTCGACGCCGGGTTCGTCGCTAACGATCTGCAGATAGGACAGACTGGCAAGATTGTTGCGCCTGTGAGTACACTATTGTAATAATGGGAACTATACCCTTACGTGCCGGAAAATTGGTGATCCAAATCACCGCCCAAAATGGTTTGTTTTCGAAATCCTTATAGTTTTGCTATGTCCGTTCGTCCGACGTTCTATGTCCCCAGGTTAGCTCAGACCGTAATTTGGCCGTAATCAGATAGTAATTTGGCATGGATATACATTTTAGTTATGCTGAACAATTGATAACATAAAATCTTGATAAAAATATTTTACGGTACCTCCACGTAAAATTACTTATATTTTTACGTTGTTACTAAGTATGAAACAAAATCAAAAGAAAACCCATTTCTTAGACTGCATTATTGTAATGGGCAGCTACGGAACCCTACAATATAGGGTTCCAGTTTTTTTTGCTCTAATAAAATAGCAGGTGGTTTAAAAAAATTGAGAAAATGTAAATGTAAGTTTTTTTTAAATTAAATATCATAACAACACTGTAGACATTTGTATGGAATAACACACCTCATAAATTCATATCATCAAAATATTACTTTTAGTACTTCTTCTGATGATGATGATCTTTGTGAAAGAGCATTTATATTCAGAGCATTTTAACTGAATATTATAAATGTATTTTTTTTTGTTGTCAACTACCCAGTTAATCATTATTATGTTTTTTTATTTACAGGACCTATATATTGCAGTAGGTATCAGCGGTGCTATTCAGCATTTGGCTGGCATGAAAGACTCGAAGACTATTGTCGCTATCAATAAGGACCCTGAAGCACCTATTTTCCAGGTAAACAACAATTTTTTAGGGTTCCGTAGCCGAAATGGCAAATACGGAACCTTGATAGATTCGTCATGTCTGTCCGTCTGTCTTCCTGTCTATCTGTCTGTGTCTGTCTGTCGGTCCGCATTTTTGTCAAAAACTACTCATTCTTATGAAATTTAGAGTATAGGTGTCTTGTGATGGATGAGTCGCTACTTAGCTCAATAGTAAAATAAAAAAATGTAATATTTTAAGGGGGGCACTCCATACATGTAACAGCGGCCACTCTATACATGTTCAGGAATTCAGTCTCGCAGTTTTTTACAAATGTATAGTTTTTAGACTATTTCCTATACTTTTAGGACGGTATTACTTGCCAAATTCCATAGTTTTATGTCAACGGATTTGTACGAAAATTTTGATTCCCTAGCGGGTGTCGAAATATATGTTTTTTGCAGCATAAACGGCCGTATCTTTTTTAAAATTTTAACTTGGAAGTTTACCGTTAGACCGTAGACCTGATTATATGGTTTTAATTTCAACTCGATACCTACATACATTCCCGAGGTCTTGGCGGACGGACGGATAACAAAGTGATTCTATAAGGGTTCCGTTTTTTCCTTTTGAGGTACGGAACCCTAAAAATACTCAATGCTAAATGTTATTGGGATTTTAAGTATAAACTTTTTTTTATAAGATAAACTATACTCTTTTTATCTTCATAAAGTTATCGTGCAAAAATCAAGGTCGAATATTTAATACTATTGAGTCATCTTAATAATAATTTCTTTATTATTTTCTGTTGCTAATTAGAATTTTCTTTTTTGCATTCTGTATTATTATTCACTCGTAATTAGTATTCACTTTTACAAACAATCGATTTTTAGATTTTTAGCAGGACATAGATATTCATAAATCATTAGTTTTCGGCCGCAGCGCCCGCGTGGATGTTGGTTATATAAAAACTGTCCTACGTCCTTCCCCGGGGGTCAAACTATCTTCATACGAAATTTAATCTAAATCGGTTTAGCGGTTTAAGATTTAAAACGTGACATACATAGAGATACGTTCACATTTATAATATTCGCTTGGATTAATATTTATATCTACATATAATGGCCTCCTAATTGATGTCTAAATCGAATAATGTTTCATCGAGGTAAGAGATGTTATAGTGCACATATTATAGTGATGAGATATGCGGCTACGAACAGATGACAGACGTGGCGAAACTAGTTCCTTGTTTACTACAGAACCCTAAAAATAAGTGTCTTATTTTTCTAGTAAAAGAAGAAAGAGAGAAAAAATTACTTATGACCTATATCTTATTTTTCCAGGTAAGCGACTATGGTCTTGTCGCGGACTTGTTTAAGGCAGTTCCCGAGCTCACCGGCAAGCTGTAAACACTAAACATTTCACAATAATAGATAATGAAGAGTATAGTTCTAATGTATAGAAGCAAATGTTTTTATTCTTATATTCGATTTTACAACTGTCATCGAGAATTGTGAACAATTTTACTTCCATATTTATCATAATTATGTGTAAATGAAGACGTATTTAATAAAGGTTGTTATCAAAACGTTATATATGGAAAATATTATTCTAATCATGGTTTTATTAACTAGCTGACCCGCGTAACTTCGTATGCGTTAATTTTCCCCGTTTTTGCAACATTTTTCTTTGCTGCTCCGCTCCTGTTAGTCGTAACTTGATGTTATATAGCCTATAGCCTTCCTCGATAAATGGGCTATCCAACAGTAAAATATTTTTACTGTTGGATAGCCCATAGTTCCTGAGATTATCGCGTTCAAACAAACAAACTTTTTAGCTTTATAATATTAGTATAGATAATAATATCTTGGGACAATTCACACAACGTAACCAGACAACTGATAAACATACTTAATATTTCTAAATACATGCATATTATATATAAATGACACCCAGACACAGAATAAACCATCGTGCTCATGACACAAAATTTTATCCTGGGTGGGGATCGAACCCACGACCTCTGGCTTAGCAGCCAGGGTCACTAACACCTAGAACAACAGGTACGAGGGAAAATTTGCTCGATCGAGGCTCGAACCAACGAACATAGACAAACCGTAGCTACACTTATGGGTTAAATTCATTAATTACTTGATTTTTGTGACACCCTGCTGTAAATCCCTCTACTTACGTATGATTCCATCTCGCTTCTCAGTAAGTATAATAATTTTTCCGTATAATTTAGACTATCGATCGTACATAAAGAAAAAAAAACAAAAAAGTAAAAATACGCCATTTTTTGAACATCGGGGAAAATATACTTACAGGATTTTTAAAATTACAAAATTAAAAATACTACGGGTCTTATCGCGTAAATAATTTAAGGCAATTGCAACCTTGTTTATTGCCCAACGTACCTATGACGATGAAGACCCGTAATATATATGTATAAATAAATCGTATATAATAAAATAATGTGCGTAAATAATGTGCACAAATCGCGAAAGTTTATAAAAGAAGAATGTGTTATAATTATTATTTATATACTTAAAATGAAAATAAACAACAATTTGATTTAAAATAAACTCTGTTAACTCCCAAACCCCCCTTGGGTACGCCCATGCATTAATGTTAGGTAGGTATAATATGGTCTTGCGCTACAGGTTATAATTAGGCTCTTCTAGGCCTAATTAAATTTTATATTAGATCCGGTTAATTATTAAAAATATCTATAAACAATATTCTTGAACCTAAATGGTTGGTCTCCAATTTTGTTTTGAAAAAAAAAAAGAATGAAAACAAACACAAACATGGGCTGGTAAAAATGCTGATATTTATTTAATAGGAATAAGACTGAATGTTTGTTGTTGTGTTGTTTGTTGTTGGACAATTGTTTGTTTTCCAAAATATGTATTTCTAGTAATATGGAGTAGAATTTAACAGAATCGTTGATCAAAACCTTATACACTAGGTAACACTAACGCATTTTTTGCAAAAATATATTTTAACGCAGCTATAGTATTTTTAAGATTAGTTTAGCTACTCAACAACAGATGGCGCGCAAAGATAGTTTCAAGAATTTATAAAATATTAATAAGCCCATAATTAACCTGTCTTACTTTTATTGTGCTCTAATATTTACGGGAAATATTCGTTGAATATCGTAACTATACCTAATTAATTAGTAACATAGCAACTATACCAAGATAGGCAGGTATCTACCTACGTAATAAACGAATAGGCTAGATCTCTATGAATTAAAAACTTATAAAAACATGAGAAAGGTACCTACTACTTATCTAAACGTAACTATTTAAATAGACAAATACCATTTACCCATATACCTACCTATGTATTATAGATATCTATTTACCTAATAGGTATGTACCTACCTAGCTACGAGTATATTTAAAAGATATATTAATAACGAGAGCGCATTTCGCAAGTGTAAACCAACAGGAGTTAAGTGCATAGTCAATCATGTTGGTAATGATAGTCCCAGGGGGAGATGTGGTTTGCTCGCCGAGTGGCATTCTCGTTATCATATCTGGCGGCAACGAGCGCGGGTGGAGTGGGCGGAGCGAAGCGCGGGCGGAGCGAGCCGCCGGCCCCACACCACGCCCGCGACTCGCACCGCCCCGCACACATCATTACCATTTAGCACTATCGAACATGCCGCGCTCATCGCTCGATTCCTACGGGGAACAGAAGCCTCCGTACTCGTACATATCCCTGACGGCGATGGCGATCTGGAGCTCTCCTGAGCGCATGCTGCCGCTGTCGGAGATCTATCGGTTCATCACGGACCGATTCCCGTACTATCGGCGCAACACGCAGCGCTGGCAGAACTCGCTGCGGCACAACCTCTCGTTCAACGACTGCTTCGTGAAGGTGCCGCGCCGCCCCGACCGGCCCGGCAAGGGCGCCTACTGGACGCTGCACCCGCAGGCCTTCGACATGTTCGAGAACGGATCCCTGCTCAGGAGACGCAAGAGGTTCAAGTTGCATGAAGAAAGAAGTCAGTTGAACGGTTTTGATGACTTCAGTCGGCAGTTTTGTGAGAGCCTCTCAAATACGAGGGTACCGCCGTTGAATTATGAAGTACCAGTGATTGAAAATAGTTCTACTGTGATTAGTAGACAAGAAAGTTCTAGAAAATCGTTTTCTATAGACAGTTTGTTGAGTAGTGATAGTGAGGATAAGACTTGGAATAAATTAGAGTCTGGAAGTACGTGTGAATCGTCGGTGCTCTACCGGCCTGATTTATTGGCGCTTACGGCAGCGATGTGGCCTTCACTGTTACCTTCCACGCCACTTCATCACCTTCAATTTAGTTTTCATCTCCAACATGTAGTCAATAATTTAAGTTATTTTCTCCAGCAAGCTATTTAACAGCGTTATAGAAATTTGTTTATTGATATTATTGCTAAACTGACTTAAAGGCAACATGTGAATGACAACAATGCTCTATATTTTTTATATTTTCTCATTTGTTATGTTATTCTATTTAAGTTACTTATTTGAGTTATATTAAAAAATAAAGTAAAATGTTTCCCAATTGTTTTATTGTAGTACGTTAACTTAGTATTTCCCATATACCTCAGTATATTATTGGGTAGGTAGTTGATTTGACTTGTCTCTATCAAAACCGAAATATTATCAAAATTATTTGATGTAACTGCTTATGTAGATAACTCTGTAGATTCTGTAATTGCGGTGTTTTTAAACTTTTACATTCAAATCGTGGTATCTATTTGATAGGCCTTAGACCTTAGATAATTATCTTAGGACTAACCTTGTTATGTTTCTGTTCTAATTACAATCTATACTTATCTAGGTATACGCATTATAATTATTACTTATAACTTATTTAGGTACTTATAATGTTATAGAGAGGTCAAGTTTGTGAGAAGTAATCTCTGGATCTACTGAACCGATTTTAAAAATGAAGAAAGCCACGTTATTTGTGAGTGTCATAAACCCAACAAAGTGGTCACGGGTCAGCGATCATTTCAACAAGATTTTAACAAGTTCAGATCAACTTAATAACACTAGTTCAGTCGTTTTCGCTTTAGCTTGAGAAAACATAAAATAAACATGCATACCTACACAGGAAGGAGTTCTGAAAAAGGCTGCATTTTCATAACTCTACGTTTAACGTCAGAAAATACACAGCGTGTTGATAAAAAAGTAAACACATGACACTGGTAGAATTTAATTAAAATTGCCATTAACTTATGAAAAGAAAAGAAACCTACATAATGACATAGGCTGATAAAATAGCAGACAACATTGACTTGCTCGGCCACTACTTAATACTTTACTATAAAAAAAAGAGTTGTTTGTTGAGAGGTCTTATGCATACTTAATTCTCAAGACCTCTTTATTCAGTTGTCCTATATATTTAGACACATACCTGGAGGCGGTAGGGCATGTAGATACCTACTTAATTAAAATAATGGCTAAGTTTCAATTAATAACCGAAGTGCTAATAAGTACCGGTCACCTTACTAAATTGCTCTTGCCCGAGGAACTGCATTTAGCTGAGATGATTATACTTACCCTACATCATGCCCTAGATCATAAACTATGTCTGTATCTACTTATCTATGGAAATTGCGCCGATAATTTGTTCCTTTGCTACGTAAAAGAAGGACTAACTAATGAGCACATTTACCGACATGTACCTATTTGTAAGTAAGTGTTACTAAATATGTCAGATTTATTTACCTACTCGTTTCATGAAATATATCACAAATGTGTGCTTAGCTTACTATATCTATGTCCATATTATAGTTGAGATCTACAGAGCGTGTATTTAAAAAAAATTACAATGTATTTTGCTAGTTGCTGAATGTTGAAATTGCCTTTGGTCTTAGCGCACTTAGATGAGTAGGTATGTCTCTCATACTGTCAACAAATGCTTTGTGAAGTTTTACCAAAGCTTTGACTGCCTCGGTGGAGCGGTGGAAGTATGTACCTACGACTGCTCTGGAAGTTCGATTCCCATACGGAACAACACTTTGTGTGATCCATAAATTGTTGTTCCGAGTCTGGCTGTCCTACTTTGTGTCCATGATTTGTATGTTTGTTAACTCCCTCACGACACCAGGCTTGTACGTAGTACCTAGTACTAGTAGTCTTTATTTAAAAAAATAAATACTTATAGTAAGACTAAGCAATTTCAGCTTAAGTGGGTAGTTACCTACTTGAGTTATATACCTACATAAGTAGGTACCTATCTATCATTCTCGGAGTTAGAGATTATTAGTACGTACGTCGGTATGTAGGTATATTTAATTATAATATTATTAAAGGTAAGTTACATAATCAACAAAAAAGATAATGCTGTGTCATAATCTCAAACAAATCATTGGTTTTTTCATTAGGTACAGAAAATGCAATAATAGGTACCTACCTATACCTAGTTACACCGCGTCGAAATTTGGCCACACCTTTCCCTTACACTTTTTATAAAAACAACATAAATCTGCATATTAAAGGGAGCAAGACAGAGCAAGATATCGCGGTCTCTCTCCTCTATCTATGTAAGACACGACAGGTGATGTCTATGAGCTGGTTTTATGGATTTTAAACAATTTATACGCGAGGTTACGTTTCAAACGTGTGATAAATCGCCTCCCTTAGACTCGTTTAAGCTTTAGAAAGGGGATGTAAATGTAATCGCCGGAGTCGAGCGGCGTGACGAGCGCGCGTACGTACACGTCATTTTTTGTTATTTATGCGCGTTGCAACGGCCAGGGGGCTGTTTTGGTAATTAATATAGAGAAATGGTTAAATTAAGTGCCGTTTACCCTCCGGTGCTTGGGTGTTCGGCTGTTTCCCGTTCCTTCTGCCGATGAACACCTTTTGCGCATCACTGAAAAATTACGTTTGATGTCACCTTTTTATATGAGATTGAGTTATAGGTAGGATTAGGGGAAATTGGATTTAAAGATTTATTGAGTGAGTTTTTGTAAGGTTTCTGTAGGTGGTTGTTCTTATGTAAAATACTGTAGGTATTTACATATAAATATTGAATTGACTAAATGTAGATAATGTAGTATTGTGCAGAATATTTTTGTAGTCTGTTTGTGTGACATTTAAAATGTTGAACTAAGTTTATCACCTCCGTATTCGCACCAAGACCATTGCTATGAACACCATATGTCGACACCAAATTTTTATTTCCATTCTCATATATTTTTATGATTTTTCGATTTAAGCCTTAATACAGTTTCCATTTATAGGTACCTACAACAACAAAAAGAAGCAACAAAGTAGGTATTAGGTAGCATATTAGAATAAAGTTAATAGTATCTAATAATAAAATAAAACAATACTTATACAACATGAAAAACATACTATACTATATTATATAAACTAAAAATAATTTATTAAGTAATCTAAATTATTTTTAGTTTATAACTTAATATAATATAGTTGAAAAAGTCATTCGCAATAAGGGCACGAAACTCATAAGGTCTACTGCAAAATATTTCCAATTGGTAATTTCTAGCGAGTTAATTAGCTTTTTAAAAAAAGGAAAATAAGCATTACAACGATAGTTAGTATCGGTCACATTGGAAGCCATACATTGAGCATTTCTTAATTGTTTCTTAGGGACGTATAACTCAATACCTATTGGTCAGAAGATTAGGTGAATTAATGTTAGTATTAGCAATACTGACTAACATGTCTATGTCCGCTATTGATCTACGTAAATGTAGAGGAAGCATATGATGTCTTCGGCAGCGGGCTTCATAGTTTGTATCATAAGGTTTCTAAAATATCTACAATTTAAAACCAAGTAGGTACCTACTATACTTGGTTTTAAATTGTAGATATTTTAGAAACCTTTCGTGGAATTAATTCTATTGGTTCAATATAGATGTTTTACGGGGGTTCCACACCTGACAAGCATATTCCATAATACTTTGTACGTACGAACAATAGAGTATTTTTAGAGTTTTTATTCTGTTGAAATTCCAACCTGTTCTAATGATAAAGCCTTGAACATCCTATTTACGATATTCTACTTAGATAAATAGTAGTAGTAGTAGTCTTTATAAATAGTAATTTCGAGTCGTGTTTTATTTTGTGAGCTCTTGAGATATTTTGACCTTTAAGCATGTAATTATGTGTAATTGGGTTTAGGTTTTCTGTTGAAACTGATAGCAAAGCACTTTAAGACATTGAGATCCAATTTGTTAGCAGCATTCCAGACGGTATAGATCTCCTTGCAATTGCAGGCAGTCTCCTGTATTGCAGATCTGCTTTATAATTTTCATCGGTATATACCTAAAAGGAATTTCGAGTGCAAAAAGCATGCTTTAACATCATTGATGACAATTATAAATAAGAGTGGCCCGACCAGGGAACCTTAAGGGACTCCAGGTGGGATAGAATGCCAGTTGGATTGAAATCCGTTAACAACAACAGCTTGCGTGCGATTCTTTGAGTAAGATCTGAACCAAGTAAGGAGATCTCCGTATACTTCAGCCACTTCCGATTTCGTTATTAGAATATCGTGGTGGATACGATCATAGGCTTTGCTATAGTCTGTAAATATTGAGTCCACTTGCCCACCGTTATCCATACCAGAAGAAATAAGTTCATTTGAGAGGACCAAGTTTGTTGTAGTCGACCATTTTGCAATAAATCCGTGCTGTTCATTGATAAACGAACGTTCCATGGTTACATAAAGTTGTTTTTAAATAATTCGCTTAAAAACTTTGCTGAATTCTCGTAATTTTCTTTATTTTGTTTGTTTTCTTTTCTTTTCTTTATTCCCATTGAGTATTGAGTCGGTCGAGTCGGAAATTGGTCTAGCCATTTGAGAGTATTTACGAAACTTTATAACGCACAGCCATTTTATAAATTTTAAAATATAGTCACCATTAGGTGACCCTCGCGATTTCCCCGTTTTTGCTATTCATACAAAAATATTAAGATCACTTTATACTTCTCATACCTACCAAATATACAAAAAAAAACCCATACCGACCGACCACAAACACCGTGACACAAGATTTTTATATATTAGAAATAGGTAAGTGTCTGTACATTTAATACTTAGCAGTAGCTAGGTAGGTAAATGTCTACAGGGAAAATGTCCATGCAATCACAATTTGCAAGCCCTTGACCACAAAATTTGCGTTGGGACTTGGAGCCTCTCGCGGCTATGAGGAGTGCGGTCTTGTTACTAGCTAGATTGTTGCGTTACTGAGTTGACTATGAGACCGATATGTTACTGACATGACCCCGCCTCATATACAGCATGTTGTTAAGTATCAGAGAATAAATGTTCACATTCACATTTTCATGAAGTAACGAGTACGAAAATATGTAAGTAGGTACTTCTATACTGGATACGGTTCTTTGCGCCTATAATGTTTAATTAATTGTATCTAGAATTTAAAGGGCAGCCGAAATTCATTGTGTTCTAAGTCTAAGGACCCTTGGTACTTAGAACTTCTACCTAGGTATTTATTAACAACCGAATGTATGCTTATATTCAGTGTCGGATCTACGATAATTTTGAGAATGAATTGGAATCCCCTCCCGGGTTTCAAATTCATTTCACCCGATTGTACGTCGTACGACGGGGCCGGAGGAAGACTGTGCAAGGCATTTGGTGCTGCTCGAACGTGTCACCCCCCCTCCCAGTAGATCCTACACTGCTCTCATTTAAACTCGTGGCTATATTAGGATTAAAACGGCTTTCTTGTAAGAAAATCGGATTGAAATCGTTCCATCCTTTGGAGGATGAGGTCTACGAAAATTAGGATGGATCCACAGATATAGACAGGCTACATTTTATTGGTAGGTAGGTATCGGAGCTTTGCTTTGCTTTGGGATAGTAGTAGGATAAGAAGTTATCCACTGTGACACGATGTTATGACCCTCCTTTCCTAGGCTGGGATTAGAAATCCATAAACTTAACAGACATTTTGAAGAATGGTCTGAATGCTGAATCTTGATCATGTCTAGTCTGATGATGATCCACAGCCTTGGTTTTCATCCAGATGAAGGATCCGTGGATCCGTGCAAATAATATTGCACAAATTGATGTCAATAATTAATTATACCTATCTAGGTATAAAATTAGAAAAAGTAGCTAACTATAACAAATCTGAGCAATAAACCTTAAAATACGTAGGTAACGAAAATAAACGCGATCGTGATAGGTTCCGGTACAAAAGTTTATATAAATATACAGCTGGCATGATCGTGTTTGTTTCCATTGTTACCCTGACATTGAAGGGCATTGTCTGTTACCACACCATTGACTGCCGATACGACGGTCAGATCGTAGCACTTTTTACTCTTTGCTAAATTGGAAAATTTTGTCTCTAAATCTGACTCTGTAGCTGTTATATTTTAATAATTTATTTGTCCAGAATTGGGACTGGAAGGTAGACGGACAATTTGTGTAGGGTATAGACTATAGTCCGCGGTAAGACAAAGAAAACTGAGAAGGTATACGTTCCACATCTGTGCAGCGGCCGTGCCAACTTAGTTTGCATAGTCATTCATTTATTGATTTTAATATTGCTTAAGTTTTCACTAGTATGCAAAAAAATGGGTCATGAATGTGAGTGGCAATGAATCCGAAAATGGTCATGTCGACCTGTCGTGGATATATGTCTTCTCGTAGGTACAATCGTCGAAAGAATTAGCACTTCTTCACCTAGATAAACGAAAAAAAAAACAATAGATTAATTAATAAAACTATAATTTAAACTACTAACGAGTAGGCCCAGGATTTTTTATCATTAATCATATCATAAAAAGAAGTGATTTGGCTAGGAAAAATAGTGACGTCATCCGCATCATATCCCTAGTCATAGGGTTATTTCCTGCAGCATTGAAATTGTTTCGTAAAATATATAGGTTACCTAACCTAACCTACCCACAGACTGTTGAATCCTTGATAGTTGATAACACAGTGACATTTGACAGCTCAAACGTATACATCCACTTAATCTGTTAAATTAATCATTCTAAATTGGATTGCATTTGTGTTCAATAAATAAAGAGTCATCCTGTACTTGCAAACTAGAAGTTGGATGTATAACAAGTGATGTCTGGCTTAGTACCGGCACACAATGGGCACTTGCGGCGTGGCAACCTATAACAAATATTGGATGACCAGCCTACCTGATCGAACTCTTTTACTGCAACGCACCATTCAAGTACTTTACGGCCTCACTAAACTACCCTCTTAGTATTGAAACCACATTTAAATGGGAGTTTCTGTTTTAGATCTACGAGATATACCGACGAATACTCAAACGTCGTTATGTCTCATGCTGTCTTTATCATTTTTAAGGCGGATAGTACGGAGAGTAATGCTCTTGAAATTGAGCAAGGATAGATGACATCTAACTTGACGACTTTTCTTTCTTTCTTTATTAGTCGAACTTCAAACGCAGTAGCTATTTACATCTAGTCACTGCCTGTATTTATCTTATAACTTTTTTAAAATGAAAGCAAACAGGAGCTTCTGGATAAAAGGATGCTTGTTAACATAAATGACTTTATTCGTGGATTGCTCTCGAATGTTTCAATCATCATTTCTGGAGCAAGGAGCCTTGGACTTGTCAGAAAAGGTGAACAATACACACCAAACCTGAGATCTTACGTTACGTTCTATATCAATATCTTAACTCTTTATGTATACTCACGTTACGATAAAGAGTAAGAAAAAAACTGTGTAAAACATCTACCGTTGTCGGCAATACCAACAGCCTGTCAAACAACAGGCATTACGAGTTAAAAAAACCACAACAAGTGGAACTGCAAACGCATTTTTACGGTTGGGTTAAGCTACGTGATGCCGATGAGTTTTTATTAATTGGTAATGGTACTTTCACAGTGGGTTCTTTACAGTGTCGATATTTTCCCGTTAGCAGTGCTGAAAACAGCTGCGGAGTGATGCGGTGGAAATCGGTTCTCACGCACACGCGCGATGTCGCGATGTAAAAAAGCCTGGACAGACAGTAGCTGCGCGTATTAATCAGGTACGACCACCGCGGAGTATCCACTGCTGGACGCGGAAAGGTACAGTCAGGGATAAACGGGGTATAAAGATCAGTTAGTACTTATAGGACAGAAAGTAATTGAGACGTCGGATAAGTACCTAGTATCTTCTCAAGAGATGCATAAAGACGGGCTGCGGAAGCCCAAATTACATCATGTGTTACCCTTTTGCAATCTTGGAGAAATTACAACAGAAGCAAAGAACTGAATGTTGTAGAACAAACTAGGGTTAGTAATATCGATCCAAGGGGAGGGGGGCAATAGGGGCAATAGGTACATTCATAAATCTTAGTTCGCGTTGACGGGCAAAACTATTCACGCTTGGCCGGTGTTGGGTCAAAGTGCCCCCCACCCCTAGAACATGATCCCGGATCCGCGCCATTTTTAAGTTCGCTGTAAAGTCTGAAATGGTCAACTAACAATAAAGAGCACATCAACGTTTTGATGAGCACATCAACTTTAGTTTAGAAAAATACGTCACTAGACACCTCGTATCATGTTTGTGTGCAAATACAAAGACTACAATCAATCAATCGTTTATCCGGCAACCGAAAGTCTACATATTTCGCAACATTGGATATTACGGAATGAAATCGATACTATTCAATGAGATAAAGGTCTACCTTGATTGAATTTCAACAATATAAATGTACAAACATGTCGACACTAAAGTGTTAATTTAAATCGCTGTATTTGAGCATAGTTTTGACTGGTGTGCTTGTCTGTACCAATGGCACGGCCGTCCTGAGTACTCCGGCGCAGTGTCCGTGCGTGACTGATCCACTCAGCGTCAAATTCACGCCAAGTCAAATGTTTAATTTGCTCTATAAATCACGCTATTAAAAACATTTCAAGGGTGTCATCGCGGCACCGATCTCATTGGAAACGTGACTGAGAGCTTGCTGTGTGGTCGGAAACTATGGTACTTACCAACTGCGGCGTTCATGCCTGTTGGTATTCGGCCTTTTATTGTTGATATACTCATTGTACGAACAAGAATGTTGACTTACATCGTAGAACAAATTCAATTTGCTGTGATGAGATTGAATTAGCTATTGATGTGTGTCTTATTACTGTGGGTACTGTTAGGTTATAATGAAGCGCAAAATGATCAAATAGTCAGTGTAGTATCGCTTTCATTCGTACTGGTAGACGGTAGTTTATTTTGTAACAAACAATCTATGTCAGCGCTTGATTTATGTGGGAGGATGTTTTCTCTCAATCAAAAGAGTTCTTTGACTATGAGTCATAACAAACAATCTATAACACTTTGTTTAGAGACCGGTAGCTTAGTTAGGAGGTCATGTAGCTTATAAATGTTATTATTTTTAGCTTTGTCCTACTTATGATTGCTTTTTAGTTGTTCCGTACTTTCATAAACATCGTTATGAAAGGCAAACAAAATGAAATTTAATATAAATCTTTTGGTTTGATCAATGTACTTGTAGCCTATGGCTGCTGGTAGCCAGTAGCAGATACAGAAGGGAGAAAGGAGGTGGGAGGGTCTCAAGCCACCCTAATAGTATCTGAGGTTCCCTCGTCTATGTCCTTTTCAGTGTTCACTTTGATAAAAATCGAAATTCTGGATTGTTCAGCAGGGTCAAGCTACTCTTAAATCAAAGTTCTAGATTCGTTATTGCCAATGGTAACTATTAATTCGCGCACTGATGACCCTCTTTTTAATCAGTAGCTGCAGGTAAGATTAGGCTATCCTTAGCATAATATTTGGGTTCGTCATACGCCAATAGAACTCCAGATATAGTATAGTAATTAACTCCCTTTATTTGTGATCTTAATATTTCCTAAAATCCTCGCTGCAATTCTTGTTTCGGTAACAGATATCTAGTATATAACCACGGCTGTTGCAATACGGTCGAAACGTCGGGGAATAGAAAAATTATTTAAATATTCACACATTTTATAATAAATACGCCAACGTTCACATTACTATTAGTAGGACACTAGGAAGTAGGATTGAAAGTGATTGCTTGAAAAAACATTGTGTAAGCCTTGCGTGACTCTACGAAAAATGTCCGTCCGGAGGAAGTCTGGCTTAAATTAAATTAGATTAAATTGATTTATTGGTGGAGGAGCGTGAGGCCTCCTTCCCGGTTCGTTCCGCCATCGCCTCGCAGACGAACTCCCGCGCAACTTTAATTAATGCTATTAGATTCGGAAACCTACCGGAAAAATTAACTAGTAAAGCCGACACTTCTCTCAATTTGCTGTAGCGAACAGATCATGGGCCGGATTTTGCAATTGATTTGTGTTATGATCAAATTAAAGAAATATAAAAAATCGATCGTTAGTCCGTAACCTGAGTTCTCAGACTAAAAGCTTAGTAAGTTATAGTGTGAAAAAACAGTAATATTATAAAAAAATCGATGAAAAAAGAAATGGGAAAATCCTGTCACGTCAATATTGGTTAAGCAAATATTTCTTGAAGGCAGTAAGAGAATAAGATTCCCGACGTGTTTATGTTTGTCGGATGATGCAAAAGCTTCAAAGTAGTAATAAATAGTGTTGTTATTTTAGCGAGACTATAAACCAGGATGTTTATCCGGTTGTACTCCAATGATGAGTTATCTATCCGTATTCGTAGTCACGTATTTAATCAATCTGGGGGCACGACAGTGCTGCTGAGACGAGGCGACGATTACGCGTGAGAGCTTTAAAGACGCAGTTAGTAAGTTGTGTCAAAATTATTTGTACAGCTTCGCCTGTTACTTATGATTTTACTAGCTTTCGCCCGCGGTTTCGCTCGCGTGGATGTCGGTGATCGTAATAAAAACTATCCTATATCCTTCCCCGGGACTCAAACTCATACCCAATTTCAACTTAAAAGTTTAAAAAAATATTTTTTTTTAATGCCAGCACTCGTAGGATTTGTACTAAAGTTCTGACTCTAAAGTTCTAAATTAAATTAAATGATTTTTGATAAAAGAGTTACTACTGTACCTATTTATAGTCAGCCTCGGCTCTAGCTCCGAATCAGGATAGGGGGAAAATCTTTCAGCGCCCATTGGCGTTTTCTCACAATGCCTCTTAAACGGCGCCATCATATTTTTATTTTTGACTAGATTGTTTTTCACATTTACCTTTTCAGTGCCATTTGCCATCCTAGCGCCTAAAGTGAACGCTCCACTTGCTTTACCCTGGGTCCGACCCTGAGTAAAGTTTTACAATTTCTTGCAAAATATGTCATTATAAGATGCAATTAAAATGTAATGTACTTTCAGCTGTTCGGTGTGGCTTTTTGCATTAATTAATCAGTTCTGGCTGATTGTTTAATTAATCAGTCCGGACTGACTGATTAATTAATCAGGTCTGGATGATTGATTAATTACCTAATAAATGTCGGTATACTGAAACGTCCCATAATGGAGAATTTCACAATTAATCAATTGAAAGTTGAGCACGGTTATGCAAACGTTTAGTTAGTTAGGTGCAAAAAGGACAATTTGTTCGTAATTGAGAACATATTTTAGGTATCTTTATCTAGCTATTTTTTAAATTTTAATCAGACCGTTAAATATTAAAAATAACTGCAGAAGAGCGATGTCCTCTATTAACATGGGCATTGCTTGCTTTAAAAGAGGACCCCGAGCACTAATTTGTGAAACTGTATTTTCATTAAACAATAATATTATTAAATAACCTATATATGTTCGTAAACTTTCGTGATTTGTACACATTAAAGAATTTTATAAGCTACGGGTCTTAATCGCGTAAATATTTCATTTTAAGGCTTAGCCGTAGCTTATAAAATTCTATAATTAAATGATCTACTGGGTTTAATGGACTACGAAATCCTAAACAGTAGGTACCTTAGCAGTTTGATGTAATTTTAGCCAAAGATTTCATAAAGTAGGTGAGATAATAACAAGGCGTAAGGTATGAAAGCGTAAATGATTGCTATGTAATCGAGAACAATGTTGAGATTTAAATGAAAAATTCAATTTTTGATGACTATTGTTTACCATGAATACTTAATGATCTATTGTTTCAGGTAATAGGATCATAAAATTAATTACTTGTGTGTACTAATAGTTTCTAATTAATTGCTAAGTTACTGTATGAAGTATTGTGACGTAACTGGCGATTGTGGTAGTTTCTAAGTAAGCCTACTTAGGTTTATTATGTAAGCTCGATATACCAATTCATTATTTAATGCTGGTAATAAAGAAGTCGCCTAATTTTGCGACTATTTATAAATACATGGCTACTTACTTCAGTCACAAAACACCGAGTACCTACAGAAGAAAAGTTATGCTCCATATGAAAACGCACGCATTCACATCGCTTACGACTTAGACGGATTAAATTCTTATAGCACTTTTCCACTGTTCCGAGATTACGTGTTCATAAACGATGTCTTTGAGTATGTCAGATTATATTTACAGTAGGATCAACGTAACTAGGCCGGCTGAAGTAGGCGACAAGTGGTTGCGCAGATGTATTTTTTGGAAGTAAATGGTGACAGGAAGCGGGTGCGGGGGCGGTAACTAAACCAAGAGAATTAGAGATGCGATTACGCATTACATTGTCTTATTTAGTATTACTAACTGATGTTTTTGTGTTTTTTTTCGTAAAGAAATTGTTTTTCAAACTTTCTTTAGTATTTACTGTAACAGTGCTAAATTTAAACTTTTATGAACTCGTTTAAGTATTATTTTTTTATATTGTTAAATTAAGATTTTGTTAGTATTTTTAATCGATTAAACATAATTAATCGTTTTCGTAAGTAATTTTAGGGTCGCATCTCTATGACATGCGCGAAAGTGATAAGAACCTAACTTCAATCCAGTCAAGTTACGTTGATCCAACTGTAACAAAGGCGTTCTGCCAGCAAAGTGCTCGAGCGCATTTGTATACAGCCTTCCTTCTGTAGATACTCTCAGTGTTTTGTGCTTCAGCGCTGTATTACTTAGGCAGTACACATGCCAAATTTATTATCGATTTTATCAACGCGTACAGCGATAAGTTAATTTAGCTTAATATGCTTCAATAACGACGCACTCAGGTTATCGTCCGTATTAATTTTTGATCAAATTAGGCTTTTAATTAAGCCATTTGTTAGTCAATATCATTATTAATTGAGTTTTTTAATTTTCCAGTTACGCGGATTAACCCAAATATGGAATCCCTCGAATCAAACATTTACATGGAAGTGTAGCGTCTTACAAAAGCGTTTTATACGCGATAATTCTGATACATAAAACATTTCATTATAGGCAGCGAGGCCCCATTATTCAAAGATATTTATTCATGTCGAATGATTGCCTTTCTTTTGTGTATCGACAATGGCGTCTCCGGCCTTATTCCATTTGCGCGGCATCGTTGTTGTTCAGTCGCTCATTGTGCACGCGAGCAAGTTTTGTTTCGCCGTTCACGCCGGCTTTTCACGCCCGTACAGATACACACACACCTATTCTATTCTAAAATTAAATGGAGGCAAGATTGATGAGTTTAGACACGACCTGTGACACGCACTACCGAATGTAGCTTGTTCGTACGGCTCGCTAGCTGGCCCGTTTGTTTGGAATGCGCTTTATATCACCCTTTATAATAAACGGTAATTATTAGTAGCGGGTCCGCCGTGTTTATGTTGCGCTGTCGGTCAGTTTTTGTCTAACGTTTGGGAGCTAATAGGATTTTTTGTATGTATATCGAGGCTGTTATATGGGAGTAGGTATTAAAATGACGTTAATTTATCGTTTAGTTTTGGCCGCTTGGAAGCATTAATCATCTAGATTCGGTGTACAAACTAAATTGATGTAAATTAAACTCATATATGACGCGAGATGTTTACAATTTGTTAAGATATAGCTACACAATTTGACTGGTATGTTGATCGATTCTGAGGTCTGGGAATCTTGTTGGGTTTTTTATATGTTAAATCAGTAGCAGTTTGGTTCTTGGAAGATTCATTTTAGTCACCTGCAAAGTATATTGGTTTGGAAACCTAGATTTTTGTTGATATTGTAACGTTAGGAACATTAAAAGGTGTCACCAAGTGTCACTCTATCAACCTATCTGAAGAACAAAGTTACATCTGTAAATTCTTTATTTTACTGGGGGGCAACTTGAAGTTTGTCTTATTTTAAAATGTTATGTTATTACTTCCGTGCACTTAACACATTTGACATATTTAAACCATATTATAGTCTGTACAAATTTGGCAAGAGCACGGAAGATATATGTAGCAGCAATTTTTTTGTAAGACGAACTTAAAGTTGCTTATTTTTTTTAAACTTTCGCGATTTTTATACATATTAGATATATTTCGGGACTTAATCGCGTGAATTATTTAAAGGTACGAACCTTTTATTTTCCTGACTTTTCTATCGAATTGCACCGATTGTGGTCACACTCTCCCGTCGCCCCGTGACCACGATCAGTGCATTCGAAGCATCGGGTAAATCAAAGGTTCGTACCTTTAAATAATTCACGCGATTAAGTCCCGAAATATATCTATCCCAAATAAATAGTTGCTTCTCGAAAAAGTAGAGATTTTACAGATAAAACTTTGTTCTTCGGATAGGTTCGCTATCTTCTCTTACGTATTGGGCATTACTGGTATTACAACATTTATATCTTTCCACAAGTTCTAATGCCAGGGTTTAGGAACCTAGAAGGGACCTGGAGCTCTGGTCTCTTTTCATACAGACCTGTCCTCTTTCAGTAAGTTTACGAGTATGTAGCTAAGTCTTGAGGTTCCACGTAAAGGTAATCTTTTTTGACGTTGACTAGTTTCTACAATAACACTTATTTGGCTCTACCATTGGTCATATAAGCATTAGGTACCTATATCCCTTATTATATGAGAGTTATGAAAGTTTTTACCAAAACCTGGGGTCCCGTAAAAGGGGAAATAATTAAGGGGAATACGCCGTAATACGTTTGACTAACCAAAAGCCATTTTATCACACAACAAACGAATTTCTTAATATGAACTCCTCAACTATCGCTTAGGAGACCTTTGACATTAGTGAAAACAGTCCTCAAATACCCACAAACAATATTTACAGTAATATAAGGAAAGTAGGGTAAAACGCATCAACACACTTCTATCTAATCCATCTTTTAGAAGCCGTGAGATGCATTCGTTACAAAAGCTCTCCATAGTTTTACGATTAACTATATCACGTTGTAAGAGAAAGCCGATGTGGTACAGAAAGGGGAGCTTAACTACTAGGTAGGTGTATTGGGAGTCATTACAAGCTAATTCGATTGTTTGGGCAGCGTAGATCTGGGCCAGCGCGGTGGTTGGCGCGCCCTGTAATTTGTACAAAAGCCGCGTGCTCCGAGCTTCTCGGAACTAGCTATTCGGACTATGATACACTCGGTTAGAGCTTATAACGAGTCTTTATACGTAAACAAAGGTTATTTTAACTGTCAGCTGACTTTAAGGTTACACTGTATCAACTAATATGTAGTTCTATGATATTATAATTTGTAAATATTTACGTGACTGGTCCTAAACCAATTAATAAAAGCAGTTGTTTTTGATTATCTATGCACCTATCTATCCACCAACATTAAAACCGCTTTTAAAATATCAAAACCATAATTTTTCATTAATTTATTATAGGTAAAAGTATTTCTTATTGTAATTTTTGAAGCATTTTTATGCTTATTTTATACATATGAATTAAAATGTATGGAGGAACAATTCTTCTCAGGTGGGTCTTGAACCCGCGACCTCAGGAGTACCGGCTCTAAACCATTCACCGGCAAAGAGACATGTCCGCCAAAATCGAATTTAGCCTCCACATCTTCTCATCGTCATCTCCACTCTATACATTAAAATTTAAAAAATATTTGTTGTTAAATTTCCCGGTGTCGAAGTCCCAGATTGTATTGCAAAGTTGCTCTAGTTACTTATGGATTTCCAGTTTTGGTGGTTCCACGAAGATGCTTAGAGGTTTATAAGGTGAACTGATCCTGTTTCGGAAATTACGACTAACTCAACTACTGTGTCATTCGTGTGTATGAGTAGCTATGTCAAAAGTATTCCACACAAAGAAACTTGATTTCGATCAAATCTATTAAAACAAGCAAAATACTTGTACGCTTAATCATGTAAACAATATCAAAAAACCAGCAATAAATTAATTGAGCAAATCTAAATACAGCTAACAAAGTCGTCCAACGGAAAATGTTACTGGAAACGTTTTCCAAGTGCATAATCATTTGTAAACGTAACAATAATATCGTATGTGAATCTGTGTAACAACAAAACGTCGGTTGATTATAACAAAATAAATGTTTATGTTAGGAAAAGGCGCAATTACTACACGCGGCGGTAGGAACCGAGGCCGTACTGGCTGGGCCGTACGGCCTGCTACGATTTTTATCTCAAACGGTGAGCCGACATTTCCATCCGCATAATTACAGAGTTTAGGCCATAGAGTGAATTATTAGACGCGCCGCGGTGCGGTAATCAACACAATAATTGTTACTCACGGCGCTAGTGTTTGGTGTTGTCCAACTCACCCCACTTCACCTCACCTCGCCCCACACTACAAATTGAATTTTGTACAATTGCCGTGTAACGGTTGCCTCTTTGTTACCTTTTTATGTGGTCATCACTCCTATCACTTTTTGTTTAGCTTAATAAACGGTGATTTAATACGTTTTTTAAACTATCAAGTTTAATTTATAGCCTTTTAAAAATACTAAGTCATAATCCACAGCGTACATCGAAACGTTTGTAAAAAATATTATTTAACGCCGCAGATTAATTTCGATTACAGTTATAAAATTCATTCAAAAGTTAATACAGTTTTGATTAACTGTTATAGTGTTGATTACACAATGGATACGAAATGTATATTTTTGGACAAAAACTTAGTTTTATATCGATTTAACAGTTGAAATGATCATTTTATTAGGATTATTATTCGCGAAGCGATTGGTATCGCTTTCTAGCCTAATATTAAGTTTTATAAAAACTAAAAATGGGAAGATATGATGGTACTAATCTCGGCCGAGTAGACCGCCTGGGAAGTTGCATGCACGACTCTGTTTTTTTATTTTTTTGTTCGCAATCAGATCGATCTTTCAGAAGGTATAATTGTTGTTGACCCAGTTACCGATTACGAGAGGAAAAAATGTTTCATTTAAGACTCTTGTCTTCAGAATTTTACTTACGTATTTTACGACGCGATCATTTTATTCAGAATTAGCGGACACCCGCGACTTCGTACGCGTGGATCTCGTACCCGCGGGATAGTGTGTTTGTATAACACAGCCTTCCTCAGCCTTCCTCTTGAATTATTCTATCTATTACTCGAAACTGAATTAAAATCCGTTGCGTAGTTCAAAAGATCTAAGCGCACGGACAGCGAGAGTCACTTTATTTTATACTATGTAAAGATGTTGTAAATGAACATTAAACTAAGAGGATCCAAGCTTTTCCCCTTGACTACGCCCGCCTTATGTTTGTTTTCAATAGCCTACTAGCTGACCCTCGAAATTCGTCAGCGTCATTTTTTCCCGTTATTGTAATTCATACAAAAATTGCGATTTAAAAAATAATACCTACCAAATATATGTGTGTACAAAAAAATCATTAAAATCGTTCGAGCCGTTTTCGGAATTTGACCTCAAACACAGTGACACGAGATTTTTATATATTATTTATAATCCCTTAATTAGTCGATCTAGATTAGTTTTTTTTTTAATATTTCCAATGTACATACATAGCTACTTTACAATTTTATTATAGTATAGAAGAAGAAGTGCAATTCTAATGTATATATGATACATAAAGATAAAGTTTTATCAAAATCCGTACAGCAAGTTTTGCCTGAAGGCGTAACAAACATCCATCTATCCAACCAAAACTATTTCATTTGTAAAATTAGTAGAAATATTCGCCTCTACTTTTGCTTTACAGTTATGTTTCGTTTCTTTTTTATTTACGAACCTGCACGCTTTAAAGAACATACACGGTTCCGTTATTCATTTAAGTCAAACTAAAGCTTTAAAAATAAAACAAGGAAAATACACGTGGCAATTTATTTTCCTAGGGCGGCGCCCGCCCGCGCAAATTCATTACTAGCACAACCTGGCGCTTCCGTTTCCGGTACCTCTACTACAAAACTGTAACAAAATTGTGTTTGAAATACATTGCTGACTCAGTTCGAAAGCTTTAGTTCTGAGTGTGAGTTTTACATCAATGTAAAGCTGACATGTGAAGAGATTCGTATTGTGGTCACGTCGAATGCGAGCTAGTGGTGGCGTGTTTTGATCGTGATTACATCGCCTTGACGTGACTTCGTTTGCACAGGCGCTGCTTTAAGTAAAACTAACATAAACTTCTACTGTTTTGTTTTCATGTGTTTTGTGATTTCTGTAGTGCTTTCATTTATCATGAAACTGTTTGAAGAATTGAATTTTTGTACGCTAATGTTTGCTGTGAATCTTTTTTTATTCACTTTATAAGTATATTCTTGTTGTTTATGTTAGTATTTTGTCTGGCGCTGTCTGCTAAGCCAGAAGTAAGGGTTCGATTCCTATCTAGGATAAATCTTTGTCCAGTAACACCACAGAACATTTTACGAATTTATATGTATGGTATTGTTTTTATAATTATTTATTTATTATTATTACTTTTTTTTTTTAATCACTTTCTTGCTTATTTAGCATTAGAAATATAAGTCGATTAAGCACCCACCTCAAACAGTTCTCTGCATCACCCTAAGGTTGACTGGTAGATAATGCCTAAGGCATTAAGTCCGCCTTTGTACAAATGTTGTGTGCAAAAATATAAATAAATAAATAAATAAATAAAAAATTGGTACCTTCTAGAGAGTAACCTGGACCGCGTCATCCCTTCCAATAAAAAATAAATATTATAAAGCGTGAAAGAGAGAAAAAACTCGTGCCGCTCTGTCTCTTTGACAGGTATTGTCTCTTTCTAGAGGTGGTCAATTTTGTGAGGTTATGGCGCAGTCCAGCTCTATACGTCAATGGTAACACCAACACCTAGGGTTAACAACTTTTATTTAAAGACATAGAGTATCTACAAAACATAAATAAGAGTATATTTTTTTTTTTTTTAATAATATTTTTGGTAATTTTTGCAGCACATAACAATGTTTCATTGTTTTTAAAAGAATTGTACGACTTCAAACATTCTAAATCTAAGTTTACATAGATCAGGACTAGTATAGTAAAGATTGTGTAAAAAAGAGTATTTTAGCGTACCTACTCTATTAGTGTTATAGATCATAGAGTACGCTTACATGATATACAATACTCTATTTTAGAGTACGGTTGGCAAAACTATCCACACCTATGATAGTGATACTCGTTGGGAAAACATCCATTCTTACTCGTAACTTTTTTCCGTCGGGTAACACTGCTACAAATTCGAGTGTTACTTACGGCCGATCTCAATACTACTAGGGCTATATATTTGACATAAGCTACATACAAGATATGTCAAAATTCTACCTCTGGTACCCAAATCCTTCGATAGTTAGATTATTGAGACCGGCCGTTAATGGAAATTCAGCTACCGTATCAAGTTAACTCATTTACAAGATAACTATTTCACTTGTAAAGTTGTAACCTTTTGTTGACATTTAGAAAACCAATTTCTACAACTGTCTATTTAATGTTCTTTTAAATTTTCATTGATTTGAAAATTTGGATAAAAAACAAGCATGTGAAATTCAAATAACAATTCAATTTCATTTTATTTTTAACTAGCTGACCCGCATAACTTCGCTTGCTTCAATTTTCCTTTTATTGATCATAGCGTGATGCTATATAGCCTACAGCCTGGGCTATCCAACACTAAAATATTTTTTCAATTCGAACCAATAATTCCTAAGATTATCGCATTCAAACAACCAAACAAAACAAACTCTTCAGCTTTATGATATTAGTATAGAAGTTTAGATTACACACATATTATACACCTTACTATCAGGTGCCTATGTACTGTGTACCTATCTTAATTAATACTGCCTAACCCGTATATATATAGTAAAGGTATATATAGTACATACCTATTCATGTAGTTACTTATATAAGTACAGTCTCAGAAAGGTCGTCGTCAATAAATAAAGCGCTGTCTGTCGGCCACTAGCACGTCGCAGGTGGAACGAACGACGCGGCTCGTCTACCCACGTCTTTATCACACAGTGTATATATGTAACAGTATGTCCATGATTTATTTTTCTAGGTAGTAGGTTTAAAGTTGCTCTCCAGCGCTAAGAAGGCCTGTACTTTATAAAGGCTGATTTTTTGATATTACGTCACATTAGTGGTGTAAAGAAATACCCTTTCGTCAGTCAGTTGGATTCCTTAGCGTTTGGCGTACAGGACTCTAATCAGCTACTGACGGCATCTGTTACAAAGTTATTCTGACTGACTCATGGCAATGTCATTCTGATATATTCTTGATCGGTTATACTAAATTTCAAATCACGCATTCGATAGCACGCGCACAACTCACAAAACGTCATCTGATCCCAAACTAGGCAGAGCTTGTACTGTATCCAGACAACTAATATAACTATACCAACATACTTATATATTTCTAAATACATACATATTATAGATAAATAAATTACACCCAGATACAGAATAAACCACCGTGCTCATCACACAAAGTTTTAGCTTTAGGTTTAGCAGTCAGGGTCATTAACCACTAGATCAACAGGAGTAGACCACTAGACCAGTCATAGAGTCAGTAAAGAATACAACTTTAACACGTGACTAACGCGCCGGGTTCCAAGTTTTTGCATGACTGATAAACGCAAAACTTATTCTCAATTATTATACTACTGGAAAATTATTTTTTAAGTTTAAAAAAAAAATTGCCTCTGTGCCAAACGCTAAGGAATCCAGATGACTGACGAAATATCTTTACTCCACTAATGTGACGTAATATCAAAAAAATCCAGCCTTTATAAAGTTCTTGCATTTTTTGTCGTTCTCCTCTTGAACTACACAGTCTTATGTATAGTCTGCACTATGAGGTCCATCCAGGGCCGGACCAAGGGTAGAGAAAAAAGAGAGAAGAGGTAAAACTTAAATGCAAAACAATTTAGTAAAAAATAAAATTATGAAGGCGCCTTTTAAGAGGCATTGTGTAAAAACGCCGACTAAAGGGCGCTGAAAGACTATTTCGCTCTATCCTGGGGCCATACCAGCCAACTTTAATATCCTGCTAATTTCGTACCATAAACCTGGCAAAAAGCAGGTTTATCAGTGATGACGTCACAAAATCGGCGGGTGACCTCTTGTCGATTTGTCAATTTTTTTTTTTGCACTTGTCGGTACTTCAGCGACTGATATGCGCCAGGTTCAAACATGAAGTTGAACTGCCCTGCACTTGGCAAATAATTTAGATGTTCAGGGTTCAGGGGCGCTCAGCCGGAGCTAGAGCCGGTGATGGGTGATCACATTAGGAGAAAACTTTACGTAAGGCTTCCCTATCATTCAGTTTTTTTGAGGTACAAGTTTATGAGAATGAAAAGAAGGATGTTTAGTTATCTTTCACGCAAAAACTACGGAACAGATTTTGACGAAATTTTACTGTAATATTACTTTTGGAGCAGAATAATACATTTTATCGTAACATTTACACGGGTAAGTTTTGGGTAAAAACATTATTTCGCTTTTATTAAGACACATTAAATTTATTAAAAATATATAGGTAAATAAAAGAGAATAAAAATATAACTTGGATTTATTCCAGAGTAGGTATAGATACAGTCATCTTGGACCAAATATAAATAGCTCTACTGGAGACTGTCTTCAACCGCGTGGTATAATTAGATTATTGATGGCAAGACAAAATTATAATTATTTTATGAACGGCTCGTTTAGGTACCTTAGTAAATAATGCGCGTTAATTCCTGTATATAATATATTTATAATCGTGCAATGCGAAAGTATAAATGTTAGTATAACAAGACAAAATATTTATTATATCATATTCCTGAACTAGATGTCCCGCGCAACTTCGTATGCGTAAATTTTCCCCGTTTTTGCAACATTTCTCGTCGCTACTCCGCTACTATTAGTCGTAGCGCGATGTTATATAGCCTATAGCCTTCCTCGATAAATGGGCTATCCAACAAAAAATAGAAAGAAAAGATTTTTTCAAATCGGACCAATAGTTCCCGAGATTAGCGCGCTTAAACAAACAAACAAAGTATAGATTAGTCAGTTTCTGAAAGGATTGATTAGACAGAGAGATAGAGAGAGAGAGAGAGAGTCGAGGTAGATAAAAATATAAAACTGTACGTCAGCTGTAAATTTTTGCTTTAACAATGACACCGTCCACACGTTGGCCCCAACGTCAGTCTCAACGCCACTCGCCCAACGTGTAGATCTAGAAAATAGCATTGGCGCCAATGTTGGGACGAGTGATAATCTAGATCCACATGTTAGACGGGTCGCGTTGAGACCAACGTTGGGGCCGTGTGGAGCCGGTGTCACAAGTCTACCTATTCTATGTGTTCCATCTATAGGCAACACAGTGTCTTTTGATCATCGAATACACGGGAATAAAATTGCGTACTCAGAGATTGTACTGTGAAACAATTTACTCATAGGTGCCTACGATTATAATTACTTTTAATTAATATTAATGTGCCCGAAAATTCAAATCATAAACAACATTCGTAATAGGACAATTGATCGTCACTACGATAAATCATTTATCTAATTTGATAACTTATTAATTACTTGCAGAGTCGAGTAATTGGATCTTTTTATACTGTGAATCGGTACCTGCAATCTCTTGATATGTAATTCAATAACAATAATCGGATTCTCTTTAACGCCGACATACGGCATTTAGCTTGCGGCAAGAAAGTACCAAGT
Source organism: Herminia tarsipennalis (assembly GCA_945859575.2). Classification (NCBI taxonomy): domain Eukaryota; kingdom Metazoa; phylum Arthropoda; class Insecta; order Lepidoptera; family Erebidae; genus Herminia; species Herminia tarsipennalis. Next base: position 9,924,150 of record OX243836.2, on the reverse strand, counting down.
CTCACCTTTGCTATACGACTTAGAACTATGTGATCTAATTCTAGAGTTTGTTCTGCTTTGGCAAGTTTCTGGCATTTTGATCATTTGGTATGTTGGTGAATAGTCTATTCGGTAATAGGACGGCTTGGTTGAGCTTACAAATAACAAATCGTTCGAGTTGCTCCATACTTTGTGCGTCTGGAATCGAGTCATTGTCTCACTATACTGTTTAGAACTGTTTATGTAATTTTCAAATATTTATTATATTATATATACAATAATTGCACTTGAAAGGGAGTTAAAATTTAAGTCCATATTATATTATGCTCTATTTAAAATGGTATTTTTGTTAGAGTGCAAAATTAAATTTGATGAGGACTTTGGTTGATGGTCATCTAGTCTAGTTTTCGTTCAATTTCTGCCAGTATCAAGTAGGGAAGGGGGACGGGGGGACGGGGTACCTATCTTATTTCAAAAACCTATTGGTCAATCACAAACATTTTTGCACATAACACAGCGCTGTTATGACAGTTATTAGACAGCAAAGTCATAAGCCGGAGATAACATTTTTAGATTTCACTAACTTACGGGTTTTACGTTTTAGTTGGAATATGATTATTATGTAAAAAACTGCATTTTGAAATATTTATAAGCTTTGTCAAATATATCAACAATTACACTTGCAGATGGGCGCATGTTTATTTTTCTGTTAGAACACTATTTTCAGAGGTATTTTTTTTTACTCAACTGGTCATGAGCGGGCTAAAGAATCTTAGTGTGAGAAAGTTCGGGTATAAGATACCCGAACTTGCTTGCTTGCTTTACTGTTTGTTTTGCTATATCAGTAAATGTGAAATGATCTGTAAAATACTATTGTTTTTTTATCGCAAATCCCTAGCAAATAATGCCTTTTCTAGTAACTCACAAAGTTTCTGGCGTTGTTGTTAGGAAACGAGAAAAAGCCACTATCATAGCTTCATCAAAATATAAGAGACTATTAGAAAAAAAAAATGTGATAGCGAATTTTAAAATACACCATGTTTTTATTCTAGGGATTGTTTTTTCTGCATGTGGCGAATGTGCTCGCAGTAGCTGTGCGGATACAGATGAATTTGTAGCATTTATTTTAGCAAACCCCATCTTACCCGATGTAGGGGGCAAGATGGGGAAATCTGACTTTTTTACTATTTAACTAACAATAATAAAACGAATTATACTGAATCATGAAAGACTGATTACTAAAGATGATTATTCATATGAAAAAAGATAATGTAGACACAAAAATGTTAGTTTTATTGAACTTCAAACGTTATGTACCCCGAATTGCCCCCCTCTCCCCTATTTATTACACAGTTTAACTGTACACAGACTGAGTCTTATAAATCTTACGCATATTTTTTGTATTTTCAGATGTCGTTGGAGGTGTCAGAAAATCGGTGCGTGAAATGATAAGAGATTAAAATGACGGCAAACTGAGGTGCCATCATTTTAATAACTGTCATAAAGACTTTTTATTGATTGGCGTATGCTAGTGCTTTAGGAACGCTGCTTTCAAAAATGCATAAAGTTCCTATGGAACATTTATTAATGGTTTTATAAATTTCAAACAAAGTTAAAAATAGAAAAGGCATGCTATAAATACGTAAGTACTACAGTCTATATCCAGTCTAATTAATAAACATATATAGAACTTTCGAACAGTCAATCCGTGTATATATATATTAGATACTTAGCAGCTCTGAAAACTTCTATATCGCGATTCAGGATTTGACGGGAGCTGTCAAGTGTCAGTTTATATATATTATTATATGTACCGCCACAGAACTGTAAATAACACTGTTACATAAAAATAGAGTACCTAAGTTTATACGCTATATATAGTGACAAGTCGTTAATATCGTGCTGAATAAAATAGGCGGTTACCACAACACCACGACACTTACACACATTTATATAAATAAATTGTGGTCTCACCGATTTGCAGATCGCAGATAAGAGGCAATTAAGCGCCAATGAATATATGACGATATTCACCGCCCTCTCAATCGTCCCCTACGTCCCCACTATGCCAAGCCCCGTAAATATAATCTTATATTTGCGTTCCTTCATCCCAATGATAAACAACGTTTGTTAATTAGGTTATCTTTCGAGCGGCATCTTCAAAGGGCCGAGTTTTAAAAGGCTCGTTGATATTAAAAACGCCGCTTATAACTCTTATCATAAATCACCCCGTGGCTAAATCGCGAGGGCGCGCAAAAATCCGATCTACTTGGAACAAAAAATATGCAAGTAATGACGAACGCACCCTGAGAGCTTTTTTGAGTAGCGGATTGTGCTTAGAATTAATTGTGTTGCCGACGCTGACGGCGGCAATAGCCAACCTGTCACTGATCTTTGACGGCCCTGAATTAGCACCGACTTACTTGCTTTCTTCACAATGTTGTTGATACTTTTACGATTTTTCTTTCTTTTGATTATTCTTTTGCAATATTTTTTCATTCGTATGTAGATGTTGTTTTATCATTAAGTGAGCAGATTATAATTATTTTGTATTTGTCACTGTAAAATTGTAAATACCGTTAGACTAAAATCTATCTCGCGAGATTGTAAACTGTCGAAAGATTGTGAATCGTATACACTGCTAACAAATTGAACTCATTATTTTTCGGTAGTAATGATGTTTCTCGCATGTAGTGTATTAAATTGTAAGCAGTATGTTACGGTTTACAATCTTTCGACAGTTTGCAATCTCGCGAGATAGATTATAGTCTGACAGTATTTACAATTTTACAGTGATATATACGAGTATATGGAATAATCAACATATACACATACATACATATCAACCCATATGATGGCCCACTGCTGGGCACGGGTCTCCCCAGTAGAACCTACTAGTATGTAGATCCTGGGGGTAATTGCCATAATCACCACGCTTGGCGAGCGGGTTGGTGATCGCAGTAAGGCTTTAAGTACGCAGAGGACGCTGCTGCCCGTCCTCCGGTGTGTAATCCCTTAGTCGCCTTGACAACACCCACGGGAAGAGATGGGGTGGTACTATTCTTAAGCCGGCACCACACGGCATGACTGACTATTTTTGTGGAATAATCAACACAAATAGTAAATTGTAAATGGTTTATGTTTGTAGGCAGGTAGGTACTTAAGAGATATAAGAAAAGTGTTTTTGATATTGATTGCCTCTGTAGCGCGATGGGAGTGTATCCGACTGCTACGCAAGAGGTCGTGGGTTCGATTCCCACCCAGGATAAAACTTTGTGCGATGAGCACGATGGTTTATTCTGTGTCTGGGTGTTATTTATATATAATATGTATGTATTAAGAAATATATAAGTATGTTTATCAGTTGTCTGGTTTCCATAGTACAAGCTCTACTTAGTTTGGGATCAGATAGCGTTGTGTGAGTTGTCCTAAGATATTATTATTATTATATAGGGGTCTTTCTAACTAAGGCTAAAACAAATATTTTTACATTTTTGTCTGTCTGTCAGTTTGTAAGCGCATTGCGATATATAAATACTACTGAACAGAATCTATCGAGATTTTGTACGCACAATAGCTCAATTTTTGAATTATGATGAATTATGACGCTATTAACCATGTGGGCTAAGCAATAACGGATAATATCTTTAAACTTATAAACCAATTTGCATTATAAAACCGTTATAATTAAACGGATATTAATGTAATTTGGCTAGCAGGTTGACATAAGATATTTTTATACCCGATAACGGGTATCTATTGGGGCATGGTCGGAAGCTAGTACTAGTCAGGTATATAAATAACATTCCAGACTATATAATATTATAAATGTGAAAGTAACTCTGTCTGTCTTCTGTTACCTTATCACGCTTAAGGCGCTGTACCGATTTAGATGCGATAACCGACATCCACGCGGGTGTGTGGGGTGGTGTACTAATATAAAAAGCTACGTTACTAGCGCGAGCATTTTGTAGATTTGCTATCTTTCCTGTCAAAAATGACAAGAGGTTCAGTAAGTTTTCCGGTTGTTTTATGCAATTAATACTTACCTATTTATTCAAAGTATTATTTTAATTTCACATTTGTTATTTATGCAGTGACAAAGAGGAAACTGATTTTTCCTCCTTTTCGGAGTATTCCACTGAAACAGATCCATTAGTGAATCAGTTCAGTCGATCAACCACTAAACAAATCCACTAATGGATCTGTTTCCACTTTTTGTTCCACTCTTTTTTTGTTCCGTTTTCTTAAACCACTCTGATCCACTTCTGTAATGGATCGTTTTTCACATCTTTTTTATGGTACTTATTTGGTACTACTTTATTCAAATATTTAGTAGAATTCATTTGTTTCTATATTCGATGTTCATTTGTTTTTACTGATATTAATTTGTTTTACCGATGTTTTTACCAATTTTTTATTCGTTTGAACAAAGAGGAGCATTTGCTATTAGATAAATAGTTTATTGGATTAAGGTGAAAGTAGAATCAAATCCATCAATGGATTAGATTGGAACCAACAGATCCACTTTGGATCTGTTCAGTGGATCAAAGTGGAATACTCCTATTTTTTAAGTTAGTAAAAATATTAACGCTTTTAAAAACAGTTGTTAACTTATGTATATATAATAAAACACCATTGCATTAAGAAGGTACCTAAACTTTATAAGTAAAATCGAGTTATATAAATGCTGTCAACTTTCGGAAATTTTCCCTTGGAAATATTTCCATCACGCTTGATCTGTGAAGTAGAAAATTAGTTGTCCATTGATGCATAGGTCCCAGCGCTGCTGTTATCATGGGTGACGATCATGTTTTAATTCATTAAAACTTGGAATCTATATCAATAATTTATAGTTTACGAATTTCAATTTGGGTCTACATAATGATAAAAACTTAATTGACATAAAAGGACAAGTACAAAAATATATGATAACCCTGTCTCCTGTGCTAGTATACATTGTATTACAGGAGACAGTGCCTTCTCCTTACTTTATGCCAACAAGAACATGCAATAAGCAATAAGACAACAAAACAAAAATTGTTATATTTAAAATAAAAGGGGTGACGATAAAAAAAAAACAATTAAAAAATATAAAACAACTGGAGACAAATTTCAACTATCTTTAAAAGTAAATTGAATGTGCGCGCGCGCGTGTGTGTGTGTGTGTGTGTGTGTGTGTGTGTGTGTGTGTGTGTTTTGTTGTAGAGTGTGCGTACCCAGGAGGCCTGCACTAATGCAAAATCAAAAATGAGGTATAATATACCTGCTGAAATCGTCTGTGGGTTCGTACTTCTTGTACTTGTCCAAAAATTAACTGGAATAGTCCCCGCAATATATATAAGTTTTTATTTTTTCAGGGTTTTGTATTTTATAGAAAACATATCAAACCCATTGTGCATGCATGCAACTAATTCTAAATACTCATTGTCGAGTCGATTCGGTGCTGAGCTTATATTAATACACGGCTGAATGCTTGTGTGTATTTTAAAGAAAGAGAGTAAGCGTGCATCAAGTTCAATTCGAGGGCTTAAACCCCTCTTCCCTTCCTTTTAACTGGAAAGAATCCCTCCGAAAATCCCCTTAAGTACACCTATGCAGGGCGACATAGCTGAGATGGTACGTGTACAAGTTAATGACTTCGATTGATATGGATTTTGACCTTGGTCCTTATTCACATTCTTATTTTCCGTTTTCGCGGCAAGCCCATGCGAACTGTCAAAATCTTGTCATAATGATAAATAGAGAGCTGCGCTTAGAAATACATCAACGCGCATATCTTTAAGCGGATCGTGTATGCACCAGTTCGTACGGTCTTGCCGCGAAAATGAGAAAAAGAACATGAATAAGGACCCTTATCTAAGGAGAGTGTGTCATAATAACCCTCATCATGCCTTGTCTTGTGAAACACCGTGTTCTCTATTAACATAGACATTCGCGAACTAAGGGGACAGACGATAGACTAGGGTGGCAGTATCAGATGATTTGAATCGCGCTGATAGATTTATCGAGGAAGGCTATAGGCTATATAACATCACGCTACGACCAATAGGAGCGCAGCAGCAAGGAGAAATGTTGCAAAAACGGGAAAAATTTACGCATACGAAGTTGCGCGGGACAGCTAGTATCCTATAAATAAAAACGCATAGAGGACAAACATAGAAAATAGATTTTGTATGTTTGTCCTCTTTGCGTTCCAAATCGATTGCTCAGATTGTAATTAAACATTGACAGGGAGTTTTGGGACGCCCGCGAGGGTTCCTGCAGTGCCGGATCTAGGGTTATTACGAGGCGGGGCAAAATTTCGATCATAGCGCCCTTCACCTTCGCGTGGAACGTGCTTGTGATGGGAGGGGGGGGGGGTTAATATAATTTCCCCTTAAACATGCCATTTAGCGCCCCTTAAGCGTGGCGCCCGGCAAATGCCCGGTTTACCCCACCCTGGATCTGGCCTGGGTTCCTGTCCCAAAAAGCCACAGCGAAGCGTGGCCCCATTCAGCTACTTTTCAATAAAAACAACAAACATTATTAGCAGCAATTTAACGTATCTTTGGTGTAATATAATTACAGTAAACGGTTTATAGGGGCATGTGAAACCTCGTCAAAAGCAAAGCAAGTTTCTTCATGATGATTACCACGGTCCCTTAAAATAAAATATCGACATACCGCCTTTATCGACTGCCTTCTCGATAAGCATCCGTGACGAATTCGCACCACTCGGACCTACGATACCCGTATACCCACGTAAACACATTATTAAAATGACTAATAGTATGCCATCAGTATTCAAAAACGTGTCTTAAAATAAGTACTCAAGATACATTTTCCAATACAAAAACTTGTTTTTTAAGTCGGCTAATTCTCTTTTATAAAGGAAAATATTCGGGATATTCGTAACAGAACTTTAATTACAATTATAATTTTACCAGTGTAGTTTATCAGTTTCAGATTTTAAGAGGAATTTTTGGGGCTACGTAATTTTTAAAGTTTATGTGAGAAATAACAACTGCGAAACGATTCCTTGAAATATGGTTTGAAATGAGACACAGAAAGTACCGTTTTATAATAAAAATATAAATGAAAATTGTTTATTTTCAGACATGGGTGAAATGGGGTAAATATTAATGAGGAATCGCATAAATGTCGTCTACGTTAGCAACCGCAAACATAGGTACAGCGCTCTGAATACATTATCATATTGGACACATAAAGCATTGTAGGTTTTTTGCGTAAATGATGAGTTTTAACATTATTATGTCATTTACAAATAGTATACGTACTTTTTACATATCCACGCGGGGGATAATGTGGGCAATAGCCACCTGAAAGAGACGGATGTCTTTACAATGGTCAATCTACAGGATGATTTATATTATACAAATAACCTCCCACTTCATTACATTACACTCAATAACTTTGTACCTACTATTAATTTTGAAAAACAAAACCACCTACTTACTTTTGCACACAACCAACTAACCTAGTTGGTTAGTTGGTTGTGTGACAAAAGTAAGTAGGTGGTTTTGTTTGTTCTGCCATATTATGTCTGCGAGACCATGGAGTAAAATCGTTGTTCTTATTAAGGTTTTGGCCCTAAACCTTTTAAATTAACAACGATTTTACTCCAGCAAAATAGCCTATAGATGGTTCTAAATCCAAAGATAGGTGGTAGGTGGTAAAGAGTTTTTTTTTTTAAAACATCAGTTTAGAAAGTTATTCCTGGGTTCTAATTGACTTTCTTTTTTTCCGTTTTCGCGGCAAGCCCGTGCGAACTAAAAGATGTTCACCGCGTATGCGCGTTGAAGCATTTCTAAGCACAGCTGTCTATTACCATTATGACAAGATTTTGACAGATTGCCGCGAAAACGGAAAAAAAGAACGCGAATAAGGACCCTGTGTAACGTAAAGAAGCCATGAGTGGGAGGTTCTTAGTAGGTATCGTGGTGGATATGTCGAATGATCGAACATCTCACATGTAACCTCAATGATAGTTGTGAACTGTTTGCTATGACGTTCTTTTCTAATCTAATCACACTTTCACACTAATATTATAAAGCCGAAAGTTTGTGAGTATGTGAGTGTGTATGTTTGTTACTTCTTCACGTCTAAACAGCTGGAGCGATTTTAATAAAATTTGGTATGGAGTTAGCTGACACCCTGGATTAACACAACGCGGGTAACACCGCGGGGCACAAGCTAGTTTTGAATAAAAGGTAAAGTAAGGGAAAACAATTGAAAAAGAAGAACCGTCAGGGCCGATGGCCTGAAAAGTCGCATTTTAATGAATTATTATTAAATTATTTATTTAAGCTAGAAACTGGCTTGAGGGGAAGTTTTTTTTTAATCTTTTATTTAATTGGGGTTTTTCTTCTTAAAAATACGTCAACCCCATCGTACCCTATACATGTACAGTAAACTTATTCTAAATACACAAAATTCCTAATAAATATTGTTTTCAAGGAATCGAGTTCCTGTGAGAGAGAGAGAGAGAGAGAGAGAGAGAGAGAGAGAGTTTCTATTGAATATGAGAGAGAGAGTTTTTGAGTATTCCTATGAGAGAGAGAGAGTTCCTATGGATGGGAAGTTGTCTTTTGATTTCTCACAATACGATCCTGTTCTTCCGACCTGGTACTATAGGCCGACCGCTTACTACAGAGAACTCTCTGTCCCGCGCACCCCGCTCACCCACCCGTTAACATCACCCCGCGCTCCCTTCTCACCGCGCAGGCGATATACGAGTTAAGCGGTCGGCCTATAGTTCTAGAACGAAGGCCACGTTATAGTAAGTATATAACAAATCAGCCTGTATAAGTTGTTTTTTTTTGTAACTTTGGATGATCTGGATTTCAAATCTCTAGTCCAGGATCCGAGAGTGCTGAACAGAATTTTTAGATTTTACAGAGTAGCTTATAGATGATACAAGAAGCGACCTATTACTCGTACCTTGATCAGCACCGCCATAACAGACTTCAAATACTATTCCTAAATGTGGTTGATTTTATCCATTTTCGATAACGGGAAGATCCAAATTGTCTTGCACGATTTCTAACAAACTACAAAGCAAGTTAAACAAAATCTTGTAAAAACTAACTCGTCTAAAAACATTATTTCTTCTTCCAATAAAGTAAAAAAGCTTAAAATAAAGTTTGCGAATGATTCTATCTATATTTAGATGTTCAGTAAAGGGTAAATGCTTACTAAAATAAAAAAATGAATTACGGTTCATAGACAACATTCATTAGACTAGGAGGGCTGTAGTTGCTTCTATGAATATTAATGCAAATACTTTAATAGTAGTGTAGTTTTGTTCTAAGAACTCCATTAGGTATTGTTGTCAATTCTGTTTTTTTTTTTGGGTTTCTATTATTTTTATAAGGATTGTTAAAAACAAGCGTTACTTTTCCTTTTACTTTCTTTTTTCGTTTTTCTTTTTATGCGTTATATTTACATTTATTTTCTAATATATACATATATAATCACTTGTCCTGACTAACTGACTGACTGACGCAGAGTCTAAATCGCTAGTGTTACAAACCGTTAGCAGTTAGGTTAATGCCTTTTATGTTGAAGGCGTCCACTAAAAAAGGTTTTTTAAAGTTCGTCCTCTAAGGGTATAAATAATGAATAAAACTCCGTCAATATTGAAGTTAGATTTATGAAATTCGGCTTTTTGTTTAAAATAAAGAAACATTTGTTTCATTGTTTTGATCGAAAGTGAAAATCAACCCTAAAGGGGGTAAAATCATGTACGCGGGGGAGCCGCGGGCGACAGCTCGTTACGTATATATGCGCAAATAGGAAATGATTTTAAATAAATATAGCAATGTAAACTACAAGCTTATTTTTATATAACGAAAATGAGCAATAAAATGATGTTCTTACTCTATAACAATATGTCTATGGTCAGTTGCGCTAACGCAGACGACAGCGCGTGTTTTTGTCACCGATCATTCAACTCTCGACCATTCACGAATTCGGAAAACGGTATAACAATAAACGAATTATAACTATAAAAAAAGATAGTTCGTGAATGAGTTCTATCGTTCTATCAAAGTTTTTGCTTTCTAAAAGTCAATACTATGACCAAGCATGAGAATCAACATTTAAGTCGCGTCTCTCTAATATTACAACGTATTTAAATATTCAATTATAATTTTTATAGGTTTATTGCATTAGCTTTTTATTACATACTTAATGATAATCCCTTATTAGGTAGGTAAATGTTGAGAAAGGGGAAACTGGAGTCAATAAAACCGTGAGAGTGAATACTAATGTGTAGATAATGTTTAATCGGCTATCTCATGCGACATAAGCTACGTTTGTGTAAGAAGTGCTGCCTACAACTAAGTAATGCCTTCAATCTGGTTCCACTCTAATTCAACGAAACGTGAAATTCGAACTAAAATTTCATAAATTGCGTGATAATATCCATTAATTCAACGATAAATGTTCAATGGAAATGAACTTCTTGTGCTTTTGCAAAAATAAATAACTGGAAACTAGAAGTTTAAAACTATGAAAGTTGAGCAGTTTCGTTTCGGACAAAGAAAGTACCTACTAGATAGATCTTCTGCTTTGGATGTAATGTTTATGAGTAATAAAGGCGGTAGGATGTAAACCAGTAGAATAGACCCATATACCTACATATATAATAATTTTTTTTTGGCTCAATGTAAAGGTTGCAATCCTGAGGCAATTCGAGGAAAATACTTTTTAGTGAGAGCCACATTACTATAAAAAAGGCAAAGTTACGAGTACTAAAGCTTAAAAAATCCCCAATGTAAAGATTTTCCTCCCCGTTATATTTATAATTGCGATAGAAACTCTGGCTTTCTGCCTGCCAGTCTGGATCTCTGTTACTTTATGACACATTAGGGGATTAAAAAAAAAATGTTGTACCTATTTCTAAACTTGGCTTGAAGCCTTTGAAGTGATGAAAGATAGTTACCTACCTACTACTTGCCGCGATGAACGCCTTACACATAGATGGTTTAACCTACCGTATTTTCATAAAATAGCAATTAGTTTGATTAATTAAATGGAACACTTTTTTTTTGTGAACCAAAATCGCCACGGATCCCACTCCTACGAGGGCACGCAGGAGGGGGTATGCCGGAATCTAACCGACTAAAAATAACACGGTGTTCCGGCGCATAAGCCTATGGCCAAAGGTGAGGGTGTCCCTTGCGGAATTGGTGCCTCCGAACCCTAACTAATGTTAATCCTGGGCACCATAACAAGGTTCCTTCTTAAGGGTACTTACTCAAGAGGAAACCTCCCACCTGGCTAAGGTTCTCAGTTGACGTATACCTAACATTGCTAATGGTATAAGTCTTCGTCAGATCCATGCACAGACATAGCTTGCTTTGGACGGCCTGTCTATCAAAATTAGTTGAGGGCCAGGTGCCTAGAGGTCCACATGGTCAAAGAACTAATGTCCCGGCCAGTGTGTGTCGCGGGCACGAGGGGGGGGGGGGGAGGCTTGTAATTGCAGATGAAGTTTTAGGGTCCTGTAACCCTGGGAGCCTACTTAGCTACGCCCCTAGATCCTTGCTTCTTTACAACCATAGAAATGAGTTCAGTTTCTTGTAGAAGTAGTTGTGATCGCGGCTCTATGGTTCGCAATCTTCTGACTGGATTGGACTCATCTTTGCAAAATGTCCTAATAAAGCATTTCTAGCTTCAATTATTTCTTAGAAGTACTCGACACCTATTTAAAAACTTCTGAAGGAAAATGCAGTTGGAAATACGTTTTTCTGTCATTCATTAATCATTGAAGATGACGCCTTTGTCTGTATAATCAAATAAAAATATTATTAAAAAAATATGTGCTTTGCTGTTTCACATTGATAGAGGTTTTTACATATATCACATTAAATCATCACCACGTTACTAAATCACACATTGAGCTAGTACCATTGTGCTACAAAGCGGTCATTTTTTTTCATTTTTGTATACTAAATGCTAGTTTATTTTTTTATTAACCTACTAAATAATACTATTTAATTACATTTCATATATTATAAAATAAGCTACTGAAAAACTACTAGGTAAGTACACGGATTTAACTCTATACTGTTTTTATAGAGCTTAATCCGAACGGCTCTACAAAAAAGTCCTCAACACAATTTATTATTATTTTCTACCGTCAGGATTTTATTACCAATAAGGTCGGTATAACATAACATTTTTGATATTTTACGTAGGTATCTAATGAAGTTCTCACTAACTATAAATTGTCTTTGAAAATATGCAGGTGTCGATCAATCTATCAAGTAGGTAGTCGAGTTCAGTCGAGTTGTAAAAATGGCGGCAATCTAACATGTCGCTATTTTTTGCAGCTTCGCGTTTAACGTGAAAATATACTTGAAATATGTGATGGACAAGAACCAGACTTTGTGATTCAAAGAAGAAAATTAGAAAGAAAATAAACTTAAAACTGGCGTATATAAATATAATATATATAATCCCTACCGAATAATATCGGAGGGAAGAGGAAGTAGGTAGTCTATCATAATCATATCTTAGACATAGACCTCTGAACTGCCGATGGATATGCCTATTTTAGAATTGATAATGATTGTGCGATATACAATGCCTAGTAATTTACATATTTAATTAATCATTTACAAGTTATTGTGCTTTCGGCTTGTTAAGAGTAGCGTCTTCTGCCCAGTTATAGTACCTAACTAGATATTATAATATATATAACATTGTTAGTAACATTACAATGCTGAGAGTTTTAATAACACTCATTCATCGTTAAATCGCTGTATAATTCAAATCTCCTTTTCTGTATCACCGTAATTTACATATGCTAAATAAAAAGCGGTGTCATCACAAAAGATATTTGGAGGCAATATAAACATAATATCAATTTAAATTCCTTGTTAGTGGAGCGAAAGCCGACATCATACCTGAAAGTGGCGAGCTCTTATTGGCTAAACGTCGAGCCAATAGCGTGCGCGGAGAGCCCCGTGTTTGTGCCGCCACATCCGTTCGGAGCAGGCGGGCGGGCCAAGAGTCGCACTCGTCGCGCCTCAGTTCCTCTCCACACCTCGCACCGGACTGACGTGTTCGTTGACTCGTGTTTTTGTTTCCACTGACTTAACTTAACATTTATTTGTCCTCCCGTCGGGGGAAGTGACAATGCCGCGACCTTCGCGTGAATCCTATGGCGACCAAAAGCCTCCGTACTCGTACATATCCCTGACGGCGATGGCGATCTGGAGCTCGCCGGAGCGCATGCTGCCGCTGTCGGAGATCTATCGGTTCATCACGGACCGGTTCCCGTACTACCGGCGCAACACGCAGCGCTGGCAGAACTCGCTGCGGCACAACCTTTCGTTCAACGACTGCTTCGTGAAGGTGCCGCGCCGCCCCGATCGGCCCGGCAAGGGCGCCTACTGGACGCTGCACCCCCAGGCCTTTGACATGTTCGAGAACGGATCTCTGCTCAGGAGACGCAAGAGGTTCAAGCTTCAGAAAGGCGAGAAAGACAACCTTAACGCAGAACTGGCAGCTCTTGCCAGTTTTAACCGAGCATTCCTGGCCCGTCAGGCCGGTGCTCCACCGCCACCGCCGGCAATGCCCACTGCCAGTTTGTACACACCACCTCTTTGTCCTCAACTGAGCCCTGAGCCGGCAGAGATTCCTGAAGCATCGGCAATTACCATGTTGCCGCAGAGGCCACGAAGAGCGTTTACAATCGAAGCGTTGTTGGAACCGGACTCGCCACGGTTGTCACCGTCGCCTCCTCAGCCGCAGATAATGTCGATGGCGGTGATGCCGCGGCTGGAGCTGTCGATGCCAAGTCCGTACGTGCTAGCGGCGCAGCGCTACCATGCCGAGCTGCTGCAGGCGGCGGCACACGCGCTGCGCCCCTGTTACTTGCCGCCGCCGCCGCTTCCCGTCGCGTGACACCACCGCTCACACACCAACTGCTCCAATGTTTCGTGCAATGTTAGATTGTAAGTACACACTAGTATTCATCAATTCGGATAGTGTTCCTAAAGTGGAGCGTTCGTTTTGTAGTTTTTGACTGTTAAGTTTTAACGACGCGGCGACGCCTATAGTCATGTTGGCATCCTCTCTAACATGAACTGGTTTAATATTACAAACTAAATTTCTAGGTAGGAGATAGTTTGACAAACCTACAATGCATTTAGTATAATAATTAATTATTTATTCTCTTGCATGAGTATAACTGAGGCTATTAATGGGCCTACCGTTGAATATTCCGCAGATGATTCATCTCTACCGAGATTATCACATCCTGTTTTAAGTGATCTCACTTATAAGATTTATGTAATTATTGGTTAGTTATTAATATAATAGATGTGAATTATAATTAAACAAATAATATAATATGTAAATTGTCACAATTTGTACATACTTTATTTTAGTCGAAAACATTTTCTTCAGCTCTTTTATGTTCGCACAAACATTTACAACTTTTAACTTAAAAATATACTAATAAATATGATTGTAAATTATGCGGGCTGTCTATTCTAATAAAGAATTTCTATATCAAATCTATTCGGAGTAAATTGATCTAGCTAATGTAAAATATGTTGTTGTATCTGGTTGTAACTAGAAGTGTAGTCTAAGATTGTTATTTATTTTAGTGATGAGAACTGAGTATTTCATTTCCTGTTTATTATGTAGAATTATTATTTTTGTAAATATTGTTTAGATTGTTATAACTATTGAGTAGGAATATTAAATGGAATTCATTTTACTTTCTTTGTTTCATTTTAATTGGCATTGTATCAAACAAAAAAAAAATAACCTGTCTTTATAACGGTCATTTTTTCAAATTCCTGTTTAGTCTTCTTGTTAATTAATTAACATCGATCTAAACACTATCTTAAAAATGGCAACTCTTAATTTGATTTTATGTCCAGAACATAAATGAGTATTACAAAGCTTCAGATTATTATTGAAGAGACACTACTCTTTACAAATACTTTTTAGATTAAACATTGATACAGATACTCATAATAATATTATAGGAGGTATCTGTAGAACTTTAACTACTCAAAACGCTTGAAATATTCTTCGTGTGAGGTACATATAAAAAGTGTTGGAAAATTGAGAAAAAATGTGTTCGGAGGTGGTCTTTTTCACGGTGTAACGCGGCGCATCGGCCCCTGTTTGTGCACTAATAGGTCGTGATATTGGCCCCAGTGGCCCCAGAGGGCCAGTGAGGCCGCCATACTGCCAAGCCGCTGACTCATTGGCCTCCTTGTTACACACATAATGCGCATTATTGGCTTGTTGAACATTTTAACTTTTTTCTACATTTAATCTAATGATTACTCGTACAATAGACCGCTTTCTTATTCGTCGGTTCATTTCTTTTTGGGTCCCTTTATTGAAATTTGTCAGAATGATATAGTTGATGGTTTGTGTACTGTTATTGAGGTTTTATAAATACGGTACAATACAAGTATTAGCATGATGGAGTAGTCAAGAAACGAGTAGGTACTGGACGATAAATAAGATTGGATTTCAGCTTTTGATTACAATTCGATTACTAGGTATTCTAAAATACCCAATACTCTATCATAGATACTTTATCTATGACTAGCCGTCCCGCGCAACTTCGTATGCGTAATTTCTCCCCGTTTTTGAAACGCCGCTTCACCGCTCCTATTAGTCGATGTTATATAGCCTATAGCCTTCCTCGATAAATGGGCTATCCAACAAAAAAAGAATTTTTCAAATCGGACCAGTAGATCCTGAGATTAGCGCGTTTAAACAAACAAACAAACAAACTCTTCCGCTTTATAATATTAGTATAGATAGAGTATTGGGTATTTTAGAATACCTAAATAGTACTAAAATTTCAAATAATTAGATAAATAAAAACTATGTATTTTAATGTTATAAGCTTTTTATAACTGTAAGTTTCTCTCTGGCAACAGTATTTATAGTGGATTTTTTAAAGTAGGTTCTTAGCTACCTAATAACTGTTTATTTGTCTTACAATAAAGGGGCGTCCAAACGGGCCATTTTTTACGGCAATTGGTGGCGGCACTATTGACAACTAATTGCTCGGCTATTAAGTCTCTTTTTGGGTTTTATTTCTAGAAGTTAGACCTTCGGATTATTTCGGAGTTTTGCATGTATATATCTATAAATATGCAATATAAGTTAGTATTACTACGCTTAAAAAACTCAAAAAGTTCCGCACCGATTGAGCTCAAATTATATTAAAAGATTGTTAAGGGAACGGCGAACGAAATCGAAAGCAAAAGCATTTTTTTTAAAGCTTTGAATAGGCATAATAAAGAGGAACCGAGATGCTAGTTTCGTAAAATGGGTTCAATCAAACTAAAAATTATAATGTAAAAACAGACAGAACTACACGAAATGTTAAATTCTCTTTGAACTAAACAATATACAATTTACTTTGTTTTTGTTACTTTCATAGAATTATAACAAAAATGCACTACATTTTTAATTATTGGAATTTATAAATCATTAAAAATTATCGGAAATATATTTTATTATCTACTTAATGTTGAAATGCACGCTAAATATATTATTTACATTTGTAACAAGGTTTTATGTCATTTATATTACGTAATGACGTAAAGTGTTTATGTCATTGTGTTTAGTGTTTTATGTTCAACAAAACATACAAACATTAAAGGAATTAATTTAAGTGTTTTAAAAAAATGCACGTTTCTACATTTTGATGTCACACTTGGATAATATGTCGGTTATGGCGGTCAATCTCATTAGGGACTAGCCAATTACGCAGGAGATATTACAGTGCACAAGTGTATGCGCAGACACAAGCGCACACTCTATTCTCTCACTCTCATAACCCGATGAAACGGATATCCGACACAGGGACACTTTAAAAAATTAGCTGAAAAATTAAGATTAAAAGAAAGAAATCGGTAAATCGTCATCAATTCAAAGAAGAAGAAGAAGACTTCATTTATCGATAGGAACTTCGCCGCCGTCTTAGTCACATAAATTAAATAAAATAAAAAATGATTTATTCACTTAGGAAGCAAAATACTACACCTTGTGAAAAGTTGATTCTACATTTACTTGTAATGCCTGTTCGCAAACAATAGGTAAAGCCCGAGAAAAGAACAGGCAATAAAAACTCGTGGACACTCTTTTCAAATTGCCAATGTTTACAATGTTTCTCTGTTTATAAACTGTATATGCAGGTAAGATGCTGCCACCATTATATTATACACCATATTAGAGGTCTGACGCAAAAAAAGAGGTCAATAATATTAGAAGAGTACACGAGATTGGATATATCAGCCTCAATAATACATGGGCCTCCGAACTGTTATATTACTCCATCAAACTGTAGTCTATAGATAGACTATAGTTTGATGGAGTGATAGAACGCTTATAATATGTTTTCCGGCTCCACACGTTAGTCCCAACGTGGACCCTAACGCCACTCGTCCAACATGTGGATCTAGAATAGCGCGCGTCCCAACGTTGGCGCCAATGCTATTTTCTAGGCTTGGTGCCAACGTTGGGGCCACGATATAATTTATTCCAATTACGAAGTTCTTTTTGACATTCTCAAGAATGTAACTCAGTACGGTTCACTTAAATAAAAAAAAATAGGTGTCAATTTTAATTTATGGCAGTTAATATCATTATTTGAGACTATCTGTCCCGCGCAACTTCGTCTGCGTAAGTTTTCCCCGTTATTGCAACATTTCTCATTGTTGCTCCGCTCCTATTGGTCGTTGCGTGATGTTATATGGCCTATAACCTTCCTCGATAAATGGGTTACATAACAGTGAAATAATTTTTCAATTCGGACCCGTAGTTCCTGAGATTATCGCGTTCAAACATACAGATAAACAAACTCTTCAGCTTTATAATATTAGTATAGATATCACAATGAAACCAAAATATACAAAATATTTGGAGCATTCGGTACACTCACTATGGTCCACACCCAGGACTAAGTGCGGAAACCACACCCACCATACCAGTTGGTGACCATAATGATGATAATATGGAGCATTCAGAATGATAACCATTCTCTTTATTAATTATTTCCATTCAGTTTTCCAATCAGTTCCATTAACATATTTAAGTCTTTATATTAAAATCTATACTAATATTATAAAGCGGAAGAGTTTGTTTGTTTGTTTAAACGCGCTAATCTCAGGAACTACTGGTCCGATTTGAAAAAATGATTTTTTGTTGGATAGCCCATTTATCGAGAAAGGCTATAGGCTATATAACATCGTGCTACGACTAATAGGAGCGGAGCAGCGACGAGAAATGTTGCAAAAACGGGAAAAATTTACGCATACGAAGTTGCTCGGGACAGCTAGTATATTATAACATTGCACATGTTTATGAATTCTGTTAATAGAAGAGTGGAATCTTCTACTACAAGCAATCATTTGCTTAAAAGGCGATCTCCTATGTAATCTAGTTATGTTAAACAGTGTATTTGATAATTAAGGGGTTTTTAAGAAAACCTAGACTTATACATATAAATACAGTTGCAATATCAAACACAATTAATTAACAGATTGAATTTCGGCTTAATAGAAAAATAATGCAAGAAGTAACATAGGTTTCTATTTCTTTTCAGCTTATAGACCTGCAACAAGAGTACAGAGATAGGAAAAGAGATATGACCACTTTGTGCTTTTTGGATTAATAGTGTTCAATAAATTTCTTAAATAAAAGACTACTCTCGCAGTAGGGTACAAGCCCTGTATCATGGGGGACTTTACAAACATACAAGTCACGGACACAAAGTCCAACAATTTGTGTGGATCACACAAAGGGGTATCCCGTGGAAATCGAACCCACGACCTCGTGCGTAGCAGTCGGATACACTCCCACCGCGCCACAGAGGCAGTCAGGTGATTTCTTAACACTGACATAAGTAAAAACCTGAGGCAAGACTTACAGTCGTTCGTTTAGAAATTTGCCTAGGGCTTTTAAAGCGACCACTCCAGTGTATGTTTCATAAGACGCGGCTACAAATTGAAATGCTCAGCACGATCGCTTTTATCCCTAATTGAATATATTATTTACCCAAATCATAAGATTTGAAGGCTTTAAGTTTATTATATATATAAGGCTTTTGTAAACTGGTCATTGTATTTTAAAACTTTAAAACATGATTTAACTATAGTTGAATGTAATTAGCTGGTTATACTAACGGAATGAAACTATATTTATTACAAATAGCTGATTCTTCAATAGCGCAATATACAATCTGCTATTGTCTATACAGAATGTGGTATGAAGAAAGGTGCTGTGGTCGTTGTTATGCTTATTTGTGTTGTTATAGTGCTTCGAAACTATGTGAAATAAACCTTTCTTTGACTAATGTAGCCAAACTTAAGGTATGGTTTTACAAGATGTCTTGTAACTTTTAAACTGATTATGAAATTAGAACAGGTTTTCAATTTCACTGTAGCTACATAATGTGGGAGTGCTTTTTTTTTCGTACTCGATTCCATTAAGAGTAAATTACGCGAAACAGGGTTCGGCTCTCTCAAAAATACAGAAAACCTAAATGATGAACTATTATTAACTTACAAATAAATATTAGGACACGAAAAAAATTGTGACATTTAACATATGTACGAACGAATATTCTACTTTATTTTGACCTGCGCTCCTGCGCACTGTGAAGTAATGGTTGTGTGTGGAAGAGCGAGGCCGGCGAAAGTGTCGCTGTGTACGTAGCGCTAAATAAATAATTCTCTCAGTGTAATGCCCCCTTAAGTCATTCAAAACTACTTCAAAACAGATTGAGTAAGAAATGTCCAGCCTGTGACATTGTCAAAACAGAGGCTTATTTGAACACACCAAACTACACTTAAAACAACATGGTCCTTGTTATTTACTCGTCAAGTTTTTGTTCAACAATCCAAATCACATAACAAACAATAAATATTTGTAGAGGCAGATGTTTGCCCGGATTATTATACGAACCTAAAATAATAATCGTCTACTCTTAGCACTTCTGTTATAGTTTTTGTTACGAACACCTTTGCATGCATCCCTGTAGCCTATAATTTCAAAATTAATATCTAACACATTGTGCCTATCTGCTCGTCACTCGATTTGCCGTTTTTATAGCTTTTCTGACACCATAACTGGTAATTATTTTGGCCGCCATCGCCTCGAGGGTTTTCAAAATTAATAGCAACATTCAATTTAGACCTTAGTCCTCCAAATCACGGTCTAAATTCTTTATTCCGATTTTTTTAAATCAGCAACCTCAATGGATGTATTAGTTGAGGAATTTTTGACCTTTATAACGACATCCGCTTAGTGCTAGGTATTTTATAGGTAGAATATTTTAGGGGAAATTTCATCCAGAACACTGTGATGGCTTTAATCTTCAAATAAATGTTATTGGTTACATCAGCTTATGAAAGATGAAACGTAAGTGAATTTGTACATAACATTCAAATGCAAGTAATTGATTTACGAAAGGGACAGGAATTAAATTAAAGTACTTATAAAATAACAATTATGTAATATTTATTGTCTGCTTCGCAAATTATAGAGCTTTATGTAACCATAAAGCTCTATAATTTGGTTGGTTGATTTAGTTATACATAGTTCTCCAACGTTATTTTTGGTATAGTGCAAAGACACCCCAACAAGATTTTTAATTCAAGAACTCATATAAAAAAAGAAAATAAAAATATTGAAAACTTGCAGAGATTTAAGCAATTTAAGTTGTTTTGTGTTCTTCGCGCTATCGTGCTCATTGCGTCTCGTAGTCCATAATAAATGGTTATTATTGAAAAATAACTGATTACATTTCTTTTGAATAAGGATTTGAACTGTTAGAATGATGAATAAATAAATTAATGATTGATTAATTAATTAATTGAAAAATACAACATGGTCCAATAACTACCCCACTGGACTGTATTACTGATTCTGAGCAAACTACTTTCAGGTTTGCACTATACCAATAATGGCGTTGTATATGTTAGTTACGTAGACAATATCACATCAATCCACGGCATTTAAAACAAACTGATTATATATACCTAGTTGACTTAAGTTATATCAAGAGCGATTACAAATTGGCCGTATTTGGTGGTCGTACAAGGGCATTTTTTGCTCTGCAACCTTAGAATAGAAATTGTAAGATTTTTCTATTTATAGGTGCTTTTTATGTAACGTTTATTATTGTCTCACATTGCATCGCAATTTATAAGCTTAGGTATGATAAATAAACTTCTATAATCGTGTTTGAAATCCGACTGCTACGCAAGAGGTCGTGGGTTCGATCCCCATCCAGGATAAAACTTTGTTGAAACGATGGTTTATTCTGTGTCTGGGTGTTATTTATCTATAATATGTATCTATGTAGAAATATATAAGTATGTTTATCAGTTGTCTGGTTTCCATAGTTCAAGCTCTGCTTAGTTTGGGATCAGATTGCGTTGTGTTGGTTGTCCCATATTATTATTTACTACCTACTTACCAGTGGATCAATAAAATAATATACTTACAGATGTCACAATAAGATTTATATCAATCGTTCAATAGAGTGTAACGAAATAAGAACAATGTGGTCACGGTAATAAAGGCATCGACGCATTGTCACCGAAACTATCTCTTGTCGGTGTGTTGGTGTGCCGGTGTCAGTTGTCGGTGAATGGGCGAGGTGTCGGCAAAGTGTCGGCGTCATGGTGCGAGCCGACTTCCCGCGGTGTGGTTCCGGCGATTGTATCAAAGGACACGCCCCTCGCCCCATACATTCATAGCCAAAACTTGATTTGTATAATCTACAGCCATCTATTTATAATTTTGTCCTTATTTAGATCGTATAAGTGTTGTTTCTATAGTCCTTTGTGGTTAGATTAATGTCGCTTATACAAGATCACGTTTAGGAAGTATATGGACATGTACCTATATTATAATATTATAAAACTGAAAAGTTTGTTTATTTGTTTGAATGCGATAACCTCAGGAACTACTGATCCGAATTGAACAATTATTTCACTCTTGGATAGCTGATTTATGGAGGAAGCCTATAGGCTATATAACATCACGCTATGACTAATAGGAGCGGAGCCGCAATGAGAAAGAAATGTTGTTGAAAAACGAGGAAAATTTACGCTGACGAAGTTGCGCGGGACAGCTAACTTCGACAACTGGTAAACAAACTTATATATTTCTAAATACATACATATTACACCTTGACATAGAATAAACATCATGATTGTTTATTCTTAGTCTGGGTGTACAAAGATTTATTCTGGGTAGGAATCGAACCTCCGGATTAGCAGTCATGGTCACTAACCACTAGACCAACAACCCAGTCTAATTAGTTGTGTAGGTACTTTATCATATGCTTATGTACGTTTTGTGTTCTGAGTTTTGTACCAGAGAGAAGAAAATATGACATTGGTCTTTTTGACTCATAATTTAGGAAGTTTTTTAAGATCTTTGTGTCCTCATCAACTCATTTAAGCAGACACGAGATATATTATGTCTCATAAATCCGTTGAGGATTATACTTCCGCTATATAAGACAAACGTAGTCATTAAGGTATGCTCTAAATGTTGAAAGCCTTCAGAGTGGGAGCCGTATATTTATAAGGTATTTTGGTAAGTATTTAAAGAAACAAGAGATGTCTCATTATATAATTTCTATTGTCTTTTATCCTAAATAAAATAGTCCAGTATGAAGTTTAAAGAGGTTAGAAGTAGATCGAGAATCGGGATACAAACAAACAATTTTTTTTAAAGATAACTAGCAATGTAGGATTGTGGTCCCACATTACAAGCAATCCTGTTAACTACCCCAGCTAAGCTCAATGGCTAGTGTTAGGAGTGGGTCCACGTCGGTAGTATAATGGGTAGGATTCGAAACAGGCCGGGTTCTTGTATACATAATTTTTATTAGTAGTACGAAATGATGACTGCCTCTGTGGCGCGGTGGGAGTGTATCCGACTGCTACGCAAGAGGTCATGGGTTCGATCCCCACCCAGGATAAAACTTTGTGTGATGAGCACGATGGTTTATTCTGTGTCTGGGTGTTATTTATGTATAATATGTATGTATTTAGAAATATATAAGTATGTTTATCAGTTGTCTGGTTTCCATAGTACAAGCTCTGCTTAGTTTGGGATCAGATTGCGTTGTGTGAGTTGTCCCATATTATTATTTACTACCTACTTACCAGTGGATCAATAAAATAATATACTTACAGATGTCACAATAAGATTTATATCAATCGTTCAATAGAGTGTAACGAAATAAGAACAATGTGGTCACGGTAATCAAGGCATCGACGCATTGTCACCGAAACTATCTCTTGTCGGTGTGTTGGTGTGCCGGTGTCAGTTGTCGGTGAATGGGCGAGGTGTCGGCAAAGTGTCGGCGTCATGGTGCGAGCCGACTTATTTATTCCGAGTTAATATATAAGTATGTTTATCAGTTGTCTGGTTTCCATAGTACAAGCTCTGCTTAGTTTGGGATCAGATAGCGTTGTGTGAGTTGTCCCAAGATATTATTATTATTAATGAGAAGACGAGCAGGTCGTACACTTGATGGTAAGCGTCACGCCAGCCCATAACTGTATCAGTACCACGCAAAGCCTTGTTTGACAAAGATCTGAATGTCACCGCACCGCGCTCCTCATTTGAGACATTAGTTCGCAAGCCTTATTTTCCCAGTAATTACGCTTGCTAACACAGTTTTTTAGCGATTTGCTTTGAAACCCAGTGATGTGTTAACATCACAATATCATGTAAGAATAACTGTTATTATATATAATTATATCGTTACATAGCTACCAGATATAGGTTAGTAAAGGAGTGTTTCGGTATTAAGGCTTCGCCCGTATCTGTTTTAGTAGAGTCGTATCCAGCCTGTTCCGTAGGTAATTATGGGTTTGCTTGTATTTTATTTCATTATTATTGCCTATATGTCATTCTGATGTATAAATAACATTACTGTGAATTTTCATTAAAATTCCTATATTAGTTTTTGTGTGAAACAACATCCGATTCCGTGCATACATCCTCACAAGCTTTCAGCTATTTAATATTAGTAAGGTATACTAATACATGGATGGATTCAGGATTTCATTCTGAGGGGGGGGGGGGGGTGGCAAATAGCAGTGATCTAACATGCTTACGGACGGGAAGGGTTGCACTTCGTTTTACCCGATTCCAGCCGGCTAAGTGTGAATCGCAAGCACGATGGGGACGGTGGTCCCCCAAAAATATTCGCCTTGGTTCGGGGAGCAGCACAAGAGGCAAATTGGCAAAGAAATTCAATACAATACAAGAAGTTTAATACACAATATAACCTGGATCTAATTGCTAATACGAAAATAGTTTCAGTACAGTTGGATCAACGTAACTAGGCCAGACTGAAGTTGGCGACAAGTGGTTGCGCAGATGCATTTTTTGGAAGTAAATGGTGACAGGAAGCGGGTCCGGGGGCGGTAACTAAAGCAAGAAAATTAGAGATGCGATTACGCATTACATTGTCATAATTATTTTCGTATTGAAATTGTTTTTCAAACTTTCTTTAGTATTTAATGTAACTGTTCTAAATTTAAACTTTTATGAACTCGTATGAATAGTATTTTTACATTGCTGCATCGATTAAACATAATAATTCGTTTTCGTAAGTAAATATAGGGTCGCATTTCTATGACATGCGCGAAAGTGATATGAACCTAACTTCAATCCGGCCGCGTTACGAGTACGTTGGTCCAACTGTACCTCTTGTTAAATAGGCAGTAGTTGCGCTATCATAATGGTTATAGTCAGTCAAGCGTTATTCCTCTAAAAGCAGCGCATTACTTCCGTCAACATCCGATTCGCCAACCTCTACGCTGAATTATACAATATTTTATTACCTAATTACGTACTTACAGACACTTTGTTATCACACCGCTCAATTTCCTGTGAAAAATCAATTATATGCTCAAAGCCGTTCAAATACATCCTGTCTTAGTAGGTACTGTTTAATATGTTTTATTGAGTTATTAGTGCCTGCTGTGTATGTGATTACAAGCTTCAAGGATTCCCACAATTACTTAGTGAGTCAGAACTATTAACATTAATCGAAGTATGAATCTACATAATGATATATTCTACGCACGACGAAAGTTTTCTCGGTTGTCGTAAGAAAATTTCTTAGGAAATCAATAAGAAAATAGTTTCGTAACATGCGGTCTTTCTGGAACAAATTATTTAATGGGAAATGCTTTGACTACACAAAAAAATTACTCACAAACCGTCTAACTGTCAATCTAGCTAGTCTCTCCATATAACCATTAACTTCTAATTGTTTGCTAAAAACACTTTTTGCACAAATCTGGCATTGTGTCTGCTCCATTATTTATTAAAATTTCTAGTAGAGCGTATCTATCAAACTTGAAATTGCGATTCGCAACTCTTTGTCGTTAGTAATAGAGTTTATATTGTGTTGGAGCATTTATGACGAGTATGTGATATATTGTGGGCTGGTTGTCATTAGGTCATGTAAGGTAGGGTAGAAGATGGCTTGCCGGCGGCCGCTGATGGTGTGAAATGAGTGGTCGCCGGTGCCTTTGAACTCGCCGCCCAATACCGTTTTGTACGAGGCAGTTTTTGTGGCGCTCGTTTAGGATGCGACCTCTTTTTTGTAACATGTTTGTAATGCCGAGTGTGTGGGACTTGGCACGTAGGTAACTATTGTTAATTCATTCCTGTTTGCCTGTTTGTTATTGTTGCATTCCTACCTTGTAATGAGCCATTTCGTGACGGACGAAATAATTTTGTTTGATTTTCTTTCTAAGACCGAACTTGCATGTTTTTTATTCAGATTTTGTTTTTATATCGAGAGTAATTTACACAATATAGGCACACGAAGGTGAAAAACATAAAAATTGGTTTCTCTTGTTGTGATATTTTTGTTCCGATTCAATTTGTTAATATTTCTTTATCGGTTGTTGGTAATTGTTTCGTGATCAATTGTTCTAAGAGGTGTAATTGCTGCATGCAAGGAAGCGAGAATCGATATCCATTAGACAAATGGTCCCTAACTTGATGTTAGTCACTTACAACGATTTATTAAATGTATGCACGCAAACTTATATATACGGTATCAATTAGTTGAAAGAAACATTTACATAAATCGAAGTGCTTATCATTAGTTAATTGCGTGTAATTGTGTAAGTTATTTTGAGTTTCTGCAAGAGTGATAAAGTGTAGATTTTATTAGTTTTTATTGCAATTAATTAACGGATCTATAAATGTTTATTAAATATGCTAACTACCGTTTCTGCTTTTGATAATTAGCGAATTCTGAAATGTTGATTGCTTTTTATTTCGTTAACTACCGGGGCAATAGTAAAAACGATTAGTCCATCAGAGTTAATACTTTTGGTATCACCATTTAGATATTTTGTTAGTTTCAATAGAGTGTTGATGTTTTCTAGTTTTTATGGGTACATATCTTCATTAACAAATCTGTTAAGACCCGAACACATTTGAGGAATTAACGCTTTTGTTGTTATATTAAGTACTTGGTTTATTATTCGTTATTTATAACTTAGTGTGTAAATAGGTTATAAGTAATTCAGTTTTTTCTTTTATTTTCTAATAGTAAAGGAAAAACAAAATTCAACGAATACAAAACAATTATTCTAAAAATCGTAGCGGTTAGATTATTAGGTTCTTTCATTTTGTAGATCTTTATTCTTCTTACAATTCTTATTCTCTGACGAGAAATACGAACACTAAGTGAAAACACATTTTTAGATGTATATTTTGTCGGAATTTTTGTTATATTGTGTTGGTAGGCGATGTGTTAACTATCTAACACCATTTTGCATAATTTGAATATCTAATGCTAGTAGTAAACAAACCTGTTAGAACTGGTCTTATTTTTGCCGTAGTGATTTCTAACAGCACTATAAGAATTAACTACTTAGGAGTCGCAGCGGGAGCGTGTACAATACAGTGCAAGAGGTCGTAGGTTCGATGGAATCGAACATATGCATATAAACAATTTTTGTACCTCCTATAGTTATATAAGTAAAGTTGTGTTTTTTTCGCATTTTTTTAAAAGATAACTAGTAATGTGGGATTTTGGTCCCACATTACTATCAATCCTGTTAACCGCTCCAACTAAGCCCAATGGCTTGTGTAAGGAGTGGGTCCACGTCGGTAGTTTAATGGGTAGGATTCGAACCCGCGCCCTCACGATTGCGAGACCGATGCCATAGCCATTAGGCTACCGCCGCTTCAAAATAGCTATGCCATAGTGTGGGTTGCCGTAGATAGGTTTTTTGAAAATATTGGAGGTGTGTTAAATTCATCATTATCATAGACTTCGAGGCTTTTTTCGATATATCTTTATAAAAAAATCTACTGTGGAGACGAGAATGGTTTAGATTCACAATTGAACACGTTAACCGGAGTTCACCGGGACAGCTAGTTAAGCTTTACAGTGCCATTTTTTGATAGAGCCAAGTCACCGCCTTCCCGTCACGGCAGTGGTATGATAACGAAATTATATATTTTTTTGAGGGAACTCAAAATAATTCATGCGACGGCAGCGGCGGTAAATATTATTTTGATTGTAAAAATTCGCTAGATTTTGACGATTCTGAACACTAAAATAATGAATGTTAATAAGTATACAATAACATTTTCTTATTCACGGAAATTATTTATTTTTAGTATTTTTTTTTTGTGACTATTTGCATTCTTAATAAGATATCTATATAAGATTGGAAAAGGCTTTTTTTCAAATCTTGTGTATTGATTGTTATTGATTACTATCTATACGTTCAAGAATACTTAAAAAATACTAGTAATATCGAAACGTACCTATTGATTTAATGAACACATCACTTACTTGTGGCGCCACCTGTACATACAAAGGTTTCTATTTAAAGTGTGTATTTAAAATATACGTAGAGTCTCATCTACGAGTGTGGGATGGTACTTTGATTATACGTCTGTGGACTAGGTGATTTGTATAAAGTAGTTTATAATTCTCTAGCATAAACATGTGTCGCTTTGTAGAGAAGAGGGTAAAAAGAAAAAAATCTATATGTTTATACAGAGTGATTTATTAAAGGTAGAATTGAAAGGGGTTTGTTTTATAGTGTACCTACCTATGTCGGTCTGCTCACGTGTTTATTAGTAATAATAATAATAATATTTTTTTGTTATGATTAGGCCGAACACTTTTTCCACAGGTGTTGTTAGACAGGGTTTACTTATTGTATCTAATTATATCACCAAAAATTGAAAAATTGTTAAATCTGAAAAACTTTCTGTATGTAAAATAAATAAATTTATAAATTACTAGCTGTGCCCCACGGTGTTACCCGCGGTTTATTAGCCTATGTGTTAATCCAGGGTGTCAGCTAACTCCATACCAAATTTCATTAAAATCGCTCCAGCCATTTAGACGTGAAGAAGTAACAAACATACACACTCACATACTCACAAACTTCCGCCTTTATAATATTAGTGTGATTATTATAAAAAAAAGTTATAATAATAAGAAGCATCTTCTTTCTGCCCTTTCTTCCCCATCATGCCATTGATATCATTCCCAAATTTAATTATCCGTTCAGCCGTTTAGACGTGAAAGATTACATACGAACAGACATGCGCTCTCCCCTTTCAGAGCCGTAAGAAGTTTTTCTATCATTGCGGCGTACAAAGACATGGATTAGGTCGACAATGAAGGAGGATTGACTTAATGATTTAGCTCTGTTGAACACTCACCCTGATATTGATTGTTCTATTTGTCAGGAAGAATAGGCGCATAGAATTCATCATATAAAGAAGAGAACCACAATTGTAGTTTTTTTTTTTATATCATAAGATGGCATTGTCTGTATATGTGTATAATCAGTTTAAATAAAACTTCCTTAAACCTTACATGTGATTTGATTATTTTTTATCCAAACTAATGTTATAAAGCTGAAGAATTTGTTTGTTTGAACGCGGTAATCTCAGGAACTTCTAATCAGAATTGAAAAATTATTTTACTGTTGAATAGCCCATTAATCGAGGAAAGCTATATAATATCACGCTATGACCAATAGGAGATGGGACAGCTAGGTAAAGACAAAAGTAAAGGTAGCTCAGGTTATCTTTAGCGCCAAGGAGAGCCTTGAGGTTTTTCTGTATCCACCACTGATACATACAAACACATTTTCTATTTTATTATATTTTTCAGATCTTGACAATTTCAAATATTGTGTAAATACTAAATGTATTTAGTTATTTCTAAAGACACCATACGAACTATAAATCATATCATGCCACTTGAGTGTATACATCAACCTATATTAAAATATAATCTATACTAATATTATAAGGCTGAAGAGTTTGTTTGTTTGAACGCGGTAATCTCAGGAACTACTGATCCGAATTGAATAATGCTTTACTGTTGGATAGCCCATTTATCGAGGAAGGCTATATAACATAATGCTACCAACACGAGCGGAGCAGCAATGAGAAATGTTGCAAAAACGGGGAAAATTTACGTAGATAAATGTGCGCGGGACAGCTAATGTAGAATAAAAATAGTAAAGAACTGAAAAAATCTAAAAGAAACATGGAAATCTATTGGTTTTTAGTTATTTATACTGTTTTATGTACGAACAAACTGTATGTAAAACATTGTGAGTACTAAGTAGTCAATAATCCTTAAGTAAATATTAAACAAAGATAAATAAGAGAGATACAAAAATGGCTGACAAAATATAAATAAAGCTCCCCCTGTATAGCACTCGTTGTGTGTCTACAAATATTGACAAACGGAGTAGAAAACAGGTTGGTTGACAAACGTGCGCCGGCTCCCACCCTGTATTTATTTGCACATTACGTTTAGAGGCGCCTGCGCACCTCTCTCCCGCACCGCTTCTACAAATTAGTTTCTAAGTAATCAGAATCACTCATGATTGCGCAGTTACCACAGAAACATATCACTGCAGTTTTCATTAAAATTCACTTTTGGAGTTATTATGAATTAGGAATTTTTGAATTGTTTTACCTACTAGAAGGTTAGTGAAGTCGAAGATTGTACGATGTTTATAAATTATAATAATGGTAGTAGAATTCGACAACCGCAAGCGTCCTGCTTGTTATTGCAGCACAGGGCTTGGAGGCCTACTCTAATTTGATGAAGACGAAGTTTCGATCAAAATAATACAGGGCCAGATACCTACTATTTAATCCACTCGTTCCAGAAAATCGTGCCATTCAAAAATTTATTATTGTAGTAAACGAACGTCGCCGTAAACTTAAGAAATTTAGGTAAACGAAAATTCCCGAATTTCATTTTAAAGAAAAAGAGTACGCCTACTGTTCCTGTTCTTCTATTGTATAGTCTAAATAGGCTGCCGACTGCGAATGAAGGCGTAAAAAGAGAGATGGCGCTATTAGACCGAGACGGGGCACATTGAACTGATGGACTCCTGGGAGTCGCATTGCAAGAAGTTATTTATGACTATTTGCGTTAAAATAAACAAAGGTCATAAGCGTACCTACGTCAGTATTTGAATAAGACCTCGACAATGTCCCTAAAAAAAAAACTGGGTACACCTGTGTAAAAGCACAAACAAACGCGATAATCTCTGGAAGTACTGGGTCGAATAAAAATATATTTTTCTGTTGGATAGCCTATTTATCGAGGAAGGCATATAACATCACGCTACGACCAATAGGAGCTGAGCAACAATGAAAAATGTCCCAAAAAACGCAGCTGCACGTGTCAGCTAGTCTAAAATCTAAAATAATATTATAAAGAGTTTGTAATGTTAACATTTGTATTTTTGTATTTGTGTGTGTGTATGTTTGTAAAGAATATACTCAAAAACTACTGGACCGATTTCAAAAATTCTTTCACCATTGGGAAGCTACACTACACTAACCCTGGGTGGTTTTGTCTGGTGAGGTTTTCCCTGTTCTCCCACGAAAACGGGTACTACGCGGGGGCAACCGCGTGGCGTCCGCTGGTCTAAAATAATACAGAGAGCTGTTTTTGAAAATCATGAACTAAGATCGACTTCATAACCAGCTTTACCACATTCGCCGATTAAATAAAATTATCTGTACCTACAACTACATACAATAAAACGGTGCAGACGTCAATAACTACAAATGAAAAGGTTCATGAGTATCTACTTACATATTATCTAATAAGTGAGTCTAACCTGATATTACACGGACAGTCTGCGTGTGTTCAGCCACTATATTTTGCATACTGTCTAGTCATTACACCAGTTACTTATCATAGACTTAATCAATTTAATATTATGATATGACTCCGAGTTCTATTTGAGCAGGTATTAGCGTTATATAAGTTACAGCGTCATGAGAACGTCTATTTGAGTATAAGTTAATTTGAACCATGGGCATACCTTTTGGCGGTAAGGCATTTGTTTGTTTGTAGATACACAGTACACATTTGGACGGTGTTTAATCAATTATATCATCGTACAATCCCCCTTCCCCTCGGCAAATGATCCTGGGTATGCCCATGTTTTCAAAATTCAATTGTGAGATCTTTTGCTTTAGAGATTTCATTCCGATCTCATCCAATCCTATACACATCACATCCCATTCACACATTTGATAAGCAAGTCCTATATTCTATAAGTACATTAAATTGTTCACAATTCAATCTATGTCAAATTTCAGAACCAGGTACTAAAATTTCACCCCATATACATTGTGAAATTCTCTGCCTTGAACCAGTCTCAGTCCTGGATTTGAAATCCATAAGAAACCAGGGCATTGTTAAGGCACCTGTCCCACCAACAACGGTGATCGAGAAGCGAGTAGCGATTTAATCGTACAATAGATGTATTTTGTAGATCCCGTCCGTGTAAACAAAAGAGATGCAGTATAGAGTGAGTACTCACCGGAGTGTAAACGGTCAGCGATTAACTATTAATATCTGCATCTCTTTTGTTTACATGGGATCTACATAAATATGTACGTTTCTTGAGCGATAAAATCGCTACTCGCTTTCTCTCGGTTGGTGGGACAGGTGCCTAAACCTGGTCATTAAGTTTGTATTTAAATGTTGTAAATGAAGTATATTTTTTACTAAACCAATTAGTAAATTACTATTAGTTGACATCATCAATGTTTACGAAGCTATATACTTCAAATAAAGTTCTGCATTGTTTTAAGTTCAAATTACGGCCCGATAATAATGTGTCCTTTCTGCGCAGGCAATCCTAATACTCAAAATAAAGCCCAGAGCCCTGGTAACTTTTCTAACGTAACGGTTCCGGGGAACCCCCTTCAGGAATCGCTGACACATATTTTTAACATTCTTATTTTAATATTATAATAGAAAAATCGATATAATATGCTCTTCTGGCAATTTACGATATTGTTGCATTAGAAATAGAATTATGTGAACACAATAATAATAGAGACGTCGAGTATTAACTTTTTATCATTAGAATTGCAAATAATAGTAGGTATACTCAGATGATAATATAGGATAGGCTACAATTCTATATTACTGTCTACGAGTATATTTTAATTAATAACTAGGAATTGAGTCCCTATAAGTAAAAAAATACTTTTTTTCTAGTTTTGTATTTACTGTATTAACTCCTATTATTTAAAACGATTCGGAGTCTTCGTCAGCTCATAATATAACGACCTTGCTGATGCCTATTTTTCTTAAAAACAAGTCCATTGTCTTAGGAGATTTGCATGTTAAAATAAACAAATTCTTCCGTTTTGTTACATTAGTAAAGATATATGAGCTGACGATGACTCAAAATGTTGTAAGTAAATATTTAAGCACCCTGTATCGGTCCACTGCTCGACTTTGGCCTCTCCTAATTTTCGCTTCAACATCCAGTCCTTTTCCTTGCATCCAGTCCATCTCAGCGACCCAGCGGGCCGAATTTTATCTAGCGGGAATTTGAGATGAGAACATTAATTTCTTTCATTTTCATTCGATGAATGTCAGCCTTTTAGCTACGTAGATAATCATTGATAGTACACATTTATTATAGTTTCATCTTCATAGGCTGCCATAGTTCTACGAAAGTTTGTTTTATTTTATTCAATGTGGTTATTTTACAACGCATTACCTATACGTTAGCGTACTGTGGGACCACCTTAAGGCATGAAGCAACACGTCAATCTCAAAGAAACTATAGAGCACCGTGAATGCAGTGTTCGTGGACAAAAAAACGAATAAACAACATTAGCGGCAGCTTCTTTCTTTGTCATTCAGTGGAACCGATTTTGCATCATTACAAGCGAAGTAAGATTGATTCCCGCACAATGCCGCTGTCAAGCTCGTCAGATGAATAAAACTCAAAACGCAGTCTTTCATTGTTGTTATAACAAAATGAAGTCTTAATGAGTAGGAGTGCTCACCGCGACCGCGGGCCCGATTGTGAACAAAATGTCCCGCAATTGAATTAAAATTGCTTCAATAATGTGGCTTTAAAATGTTGACATTTGACAAGCGTTGCTGACGCCTGTCGAGGCTGACGGGCTGCGAGCGAGCATGCGACTCGCCTCGCCAACTCGCCTAAATACATAATGATTGTTAATAATAATTTCATTAAGTGCCATTATTACTGTACATAACATATCAATGTTACATTAGAAAGAGATTTATTTGGGTTTACTTTACGTTTCATAATAGTAATTAGTATGATATTGTAGTACGTACCTATTTGGCGAAAGTCGTATTGAAAGTTGGATTAATTCTTATGTATTAACAAGTATTTTTTATCTGGCAATACTGCTATTATGGCTGGTCCGACCAACGGTTGTGGTGAAAAGTATAATAATAAGTTATTTTACTAAATCAAAAAGCGATAAAACTTTTTTATTCCAGAAAAAGCTTGTTTTGAAGATTTTACGGGAAAAATCCCATGGAATACTGTCGTACACTAAATACTAACGGCATGTAAAGGTATTTGCAGTATCGTCGTCAGTACAGTACAGCCGCCTGTCTTGGTAATGTACTTTATATTTGTTTATACAGCAAATGGCACCCACATCCATAAAAGGCGCCGCGTTTTTCCTTCAGATACGAGACCTAATCTTATTTTTTAAAATCATTTCTTTCAAAACTTTCTTTATCGCTAATGACTCCGACTACCTTTACCATCAAATACCGAGAGTCAGAAGGTAACCTATAAACATACATCGCTTGAGTAACGAACGCATAGACATCGATCCCGAAATGAAGACATAAACACGGAACTATAGACCTCTTCAGACCATTTTGTATGGAAGGCCTCTCGAGATTTCGTGTCGTTCGTAGCGTATCTGTATAGAGGCCGAGGTATATAGCCCGGAAGCTGGAAGAAAATTCGTTTCTTTCTTCCTTATAGGATATTACTAAGGTTTAGTCTGACCATGAATTCGACAATGCATCTTGCTGGAGTGGCTTTAACGTCGTCAGGTGTGATTGAGTGCACTCCAAAGCGCTGGCTTCTGGTGTGGTTCATTGCAGCCACAGAAGATGTGTATAGGTGTTTCTTCACTCTTGAGGCAGAACCTGCAAACATCAGTATCGTTGAGATGCAGCTTGAGCATGTATTTGTTAAATAAGTA
The DNA here is from genome assembly GCA_945859575.2 of Herminia tarsipennalis. Lineage (NCBI taxonomy): Eukaryota > Metazoa > Arthropoda > Insecta > Lepidoptera > Erebidae > Herminia > Herminia tarsipennalis. Next base: position 9,889,587 of record OX243836.2, on the reverse strand, counting down.
GTTCACAATTATTGTTATTAATAGAAAGGCCTCTTTAGAGAATCTGGCTTTGAAGCCCACTAAGTGCACTTTGAAGCGCTCCTGGCCTGGTGTCTTTGACCAGAGTGTTCTTTTGTACTCTCGGTATTTTGTGCTTGTAACTTTAAGCTTTGAAAAGTTACATTTTCTAACCACTTAGATCTTTGACTGTACAATCTATTGCCCAAGGCACCGCCAATTCAAATGGGACGTAATTAGCAAAATTGAAGCTGTTCATTTATTGACCAAAACTATAATTTAGTTTCATTTTACTCGTAAAATATGTAACTATGTTTAACATTTTAAATGGTATTTGTTTATAGTCGACTTTACTCACATTAATTAAAGTGTTCGTGTAAATTATCCGTTATTTCGATGTCAGCGGACTTTATTTATTACTCGTATATTATATAACTTGATCTGCCGCCTGATTTATTGTCTTTTATATAAATTGTTACTGACGCGACATAAGGACGCGTTTTAGGTTTATTTTATTTTTTATTTTTCATTTTATTTTTCTTTAATGGGACATAAAACAGTTATACGTTACAGTACATTTCAGCAATAGGTACAATTTCAGCTTGGCAAACGTATAACCCACACCAATGTCCGCGGATTAATATTTATGGAGTAGATCAAAAACACATGCGCCGTCCGGGACTCGGTTCACCAAATAGAAAATCAAAGATTAATGAGAACATTTCACCGCATTATTGTGACCTGAGTGCCTCCATTATTATTCTTTTAAAATTGTATTGTGATAATGCAAAGATGTCGAATTCTACAAAATGTGTGTTATACGTTTCTAAGATGCGGCGTAGAGGTGCCCGTGCTCCGGCGTTTGTTCTACACCTCACAGTGTGAAACAGCCGGGGCACGCGCACCTCGCGCCGTAATACAGTTCTAGGTACAACATAACATAATTGATTTGTGACATCTGTGCAATCAAACCTATTATTACATATGCCATGTAGCATCATAACCGACAGTAACTTGCGTCTGGACTCCAGGCTAAGAAGACTGTGCTCTTGTAATAAGTTGTTATATGGTAATTTTGAGCGATAGCATCTGTAGTGCATGGTTCTTAAGTATTTTTTTTGTACCAAGTCGTATTATATATTTGTCATAAAAAGAATTCCAGATTTGGGCTGCGAACTCCAACTGGGAACGAACTAAAGTTTTATACAGACTTATGTAGGTAGAAGGGCGCTTGAAATCAATGCAGGATCGCATAACAAAACCATACATAGAGTAAGCTTTGTTGGTTATATAGTCTATGTGTTGATCTAGGTGCAGTTTTGAATCTAGTATGACTCCGAGATCGCGAATGCTGTCAACTTTCTTAAGAGATACGTCGTGTAAAGAGTAATTGAAGGTTATAGTGTTTCTATTCTTTGTATAGGATATTATGTTGCATTTTGGTAAACTAAGCTGAAGTTTGTTATTAATACAATAAAGACAAAGTCTGTCGAGATCTTCTTGTAAAAGCAAACAATCATTTGCACTTTGGATTGGTTTAAAAATTTTGATGTCGTCGGCGTACATCAAAAAACGGGGGTGGAGGAAACAGTGTTTTATGTCGTTGACGTACAATATGAAGAGAAGCGGACCCAATATGGATCCTTGAGGAATTCCAGAAGTAACCGTGATGGAGTCCGATCTATAGCCGTGCACAACAACCCTCTGAGTTCGGTTGGTAATGTAAGCGGTGAGCCAACGTAGTAAGTTACCACGGATTCCGTTAAAGGCAATTTTGGTCTAAGAGTAATTTGTGATCCACCTTGTCGAAAGCCTTTCGGAAATCCGTGTACACAGCGTCTACTTGAACCTTTTCATCCAAATTCTCAAACAAATAGTTTGTGAATAGCATGAGGTTCGTGTTAGTTGAACAACGTTGTATGAATCCGTGCTGTTCAGGTACTATAAGGTTATGTATGTATGAATATAGTTCATCATGTACAAGGCCCTCAAAAAGCTTCGACAAGGTGGACAGTATTGAAATGGGACGATAATTTTGAATGGTAGGTTTAGTTAATTTAGTCAAAATACGTGTTAGGTATATAGGTATGCTTGATTTAATTTTATCTTTTTCAATTACTGGTAATTAGACAAAGAAACGACCAATTTTGAATCTAGAGTGATTTAAGTGATTGCATCATGTTTTACTTACACAACCAGGCATATTTTTCGAGAGCGAGGTTACTCCAGGGAAAGGGAAGATGGTAGGTTTGACTAGCGTTAAACCTTTTTGGGAAATACTTCAGGAATAGTTAAGGTCTCACAGTTTATGTTGTTTTATTATATACTAGCTTTCGCCCACGGCTTGGCCTGCGGGATGACGGTTATCTCGATAAAAGCTAAGGTGTGTCCTTCTCCAGGTCTCAATCTGTCGTCTCTATATCAAATTTTATTTAAATCGATTCAGCGGTTTAGGCGTGTAAATGTAATAGACAGACTTTCTCAGTACTACTTTCACATTTATAAAATTCAATATATGACTTGAATGTGCTGTAGAACATTACTCCTTTTTAGGTAGGCTGCGGTTTATATGCCACGACGCCAATGCTTTCGTTCATGCTTGGTAAAATTCCTGCTTCTGACGGCTGGGATTTACCACCGATGGGCACTCTCGAGTGAAGAATGAAAAGTTTCATACCCTGGAGAATCACATTAGCAACAGAATCAGCAATGGAATCAACCAGCGAAAGGCAAATCTGCCTCCATGGGAAGGATGCAAAGATGGAACGCATGCCATCCCAGTCTACTGATCTATAATGCCACACAGGCCGCGGTTGGCCTGTATGGGGCACTTTGCTCCGGATCAGGCAGTGGTTTGAGGAACCGAAAGATGCTTCCACTGACAGTTGGTAATTGTCCACGTGTGAGGCCAACAGAAGGTCTAACAAGGAAGATGTACGATGGAATTGAATTCACGTGGGCGACGGTACCAGTTGTGTCAGACTATATGCAAAGGCAAAGCCATGAACAGACCTTACTGCATTATCGGTAGTACGTGAACCGAACTATTCGACGTGCTGGGCGTTGAAGTCACCGAGTATCACGATTTCTGCGGAAGGAATCTGTTGCAGCATGTATTCTGTAGCCACTTGGATGTGGTTCAAAAGTCGATCTGTTTCAGCATTACCACTGTAGGACCAATAGAGACACGTATACATGCGAGGATGGTCGCCGCTATCTACGTGCAGCCCGTTATAAATGGGTCCTACCTCAAAACTGGCGATGCGGCGGAAACAAATATCCTCTCGGACATACATACACACTTCAGCCCGTGGTACAAATAAATGTTCAGGGTATAAATACGTGGTGTAAAGCGTAGAGGATATCTGAGTCTTGGTAAGGAAAAGTAATTCCAACTTAGCTGTCTCTAGATGGTAGTAGACAGTATTGAGGTTGGAAAGAAATACCCTGATATTGCAGAAGTCCACGTTGAACGTAGAGGGGAGTGCTGCAGGGACTTTCGTTTGCCCCAGTCAGTGCGGATAGAGCGACATTTTGCCCTCACCAGATTACGAGGGGCAGCCTGGGTATTCATACTCAGGTTTTCACCTGACGGTGAACGCATAGAAGGAGATTCCAGTGCCACAGGAACTGGTACCCCTTTGGGGTATCTACTTGCTTTTTTATTACCGCTGCCACTGAAGAGGGGGTGTGGGGTGGGCCTCCGCCTGCCCTACTCATCATGGTGAAATGCAGACCATTTCAAGAATTATCTACCACCCGTTTTTTTTGTGAGGTCGTGGTACTGCCCCGGTCGAGTCGGCCCATTTTAAGTGACGACCAAAAACTTAGTTCATTACCTGACTCTACCACAGAAAAAGTGTACCATAAAATTAAATAGGATAATGCTTAATCATATTTAGTCATATCAGAGAGCAACTCAAACACCTCATTAAATCAAATAAAATTAAGACATCACCCGCAGGATATACCAAGAACATCTAATTGCATAAAATCACTGTAAATTTTGGGTAACAAAAACTGGTATTCAAATTACAAGATTATGTTTATTTAAATCTCAACATCATGTAGATTAAAAGTTATTATGGCGTACAAATCAAGTTTTTGTCTATTTTATGTAAATGTCTAATAGACCGGTAGTCTAGTCTACATAAATATTGTCTTAGGATGTGTTTTATTTGCAAAATAATAGGTATGCTAATTTGGTTTGGACACACAGCGGTCAAAGTAAAAATATGCATCTTTTTTTTTTAAGTAATTGCTTCTCAGTAGGTGTAGGCAATTGGTTCTCAAGACTGAGTCAAGTGTAAATTTGTAATTGGATTAGCTCGGCATTGTTAACGTACATGGGCTGTGAATTGAATAAGAAAGTATTTATTCGTATTTGTAAATAAACTTACTCCTTAAGATTTGAGAAACTTAGATCTAAAATCCCATCTCTGGCACACTTTCTTTCCTGCGAGATTTCGTTCATTAGTTGACAGAGTTAGTAATAAAGTGATCAGGCATATGTTCACACGAGTTTTTTTTTATACTAAACTTTGTATCAAACAAGCTTACGACCCGGTACGGTAAGTAGTTACCGTAGCCTCTGGACGTCTGCAACACCACATGTGTCACTAGCGCGTTGTCGGCCCTGTAAAAACCGTTTTTCCTATTGGCATTCGCTGACAATCTAACCGATCTACATTTAAAAAAAAACTAAATATCTAATACTAGCTGATCTGCGCAACTTCGTCTGCGTAAATTTACAATTTTGCAACATTTTTTATTGCTGCTTCGCTCCTATTATGGGCTATCTAACAATAAAAGATTTTTTTAATTCGGTCCAGTAGATCTTGAGATTGTCGCTTTCAAATAAACAAACTTTATAATATTAGTATAGAGTATAGATATTTACTAAGACGAAATTTCACCCTTGTATCGCAGTCAACATACTTGAAACTTTTTCGGTTGTTGGGTGATCATGTTGACTGCTGTCTATGTATTCGCTTCAGATATGAATGCACATTTTCTGTTGTCTGTCAGGCTTTTGTATTATTTTTCTAGTTGAATACATAATGTGTGTTGTTTGTTCAGAATCAGTTCAATGCACTTAAGCTAAGCGGCATTATTATGTTGTTATTTTTGAATATAAAAGAACTGTTAGTTTGACTAGGTAATTTATGAATGCACCACTAATTGGACAGCAAGCATTAAAAGTAGGTAGGTACATCATTCATACATTACTGTTTTAATTTATTTTTGTTCATATTTCTGGCGGCTTTGCCAGCGTTATAGTCTTCTTAGGGGGTACAATATTAAAAAAAACCGCCCCAAACTTGTATAACTGTGACATGGGAAAACCATTGCCCAAATTTCATGTTTCAAGCATCACAGTTAAAGCTCTGCTAGGTTTATAGTAATTTTTACACAGTACGTTTTAATACAATAATTGCATTTTGAAATATAGAAAAATTTGAAGTCCAAACCCAGGAATCGAACCCAAGACGTCCCGATCTGTATGCCGTAGTTCTCAAACTACCGGCTTGATGGCGCAAGCGAGGGCCTGACTCACGTGCAGGCAACATAGAAGAATTTGAGGTTTAGTAACGTAGTCCCGGTTAGATGATTTGGATTCTGGTCCCGGTTTGGCATACGGAAATCTCGGGTTCGATTTCTGGGTCTGGATTTAAAAAAAATCTATCTTTCAAAATGCAATCTGGTAGGCTTGTTTTTAGTACGATTTAGTTTGAAATGGTAACGGGTTGGTCACACTATCACAAGTAGAATCTGGTTATGGGAAACACCAGCACCAAGGAAAACTGCTAGGCATTACAGACCGACAGTAAGTAGGTACAGAAAGAAAGCTGGAGACACAGCTAAGGGCTCAGGCCAAAAAAATCTTACGGCCGCCGCGCGGTGTCTGATAATTTCGAAGAATTTGAATCTTAAAGCCTAGTGAATAAAACTTAAACTTGATTATGAGTGAAAACGCAGCCTAACAGACTCATAATCTCGAATCACTATGTTCTATGGTGCAATTGAGCGGTCCTCTATATTCGCGCGTTTTAAGTTTCTTCTGTACCTACTTTGTGTTTTGTGACTGTGCATACGAAGTTGGGTGTTTCATAAAATTGCATCATCATCTGTGTTAACATGATGTCTTCTGTTGTCTGTTCATTGCCTGCTCTCTTGCCGGTCGTGTTGGTTTATGCATTTATATATACCTACTACTACCTTATTCACGAAAAACAGATCATGAATAAGGACCCTGGTATATCATCATCAGCCTATCGCAGTCCACTGCTGGACATAGGCCTCTCCAATTGCACGCCACTTTGTTCTATCTTCGGCTTCTCGCATCCAGCTCCTGCCAGCCGTTTTGCGTATATCATCACTCCACCTGGCTTGAGGGCGTCCTACACTACGTTTGCCAAGCCGCGGTCTCCACTCAAGAACTCGTTTACCCCAACGGTACCCTATCTTGGTATATGAGAAAGCTCTATTAAATAAGAGAAGATGAAGACATTCTTAAGCCCTGGTGGGTACCTAAACTGAATTGAAGTAGCCACCGTTATGCCTTTTCTTAGGAAAGCTTAACTACTTTCTGCTGGAAGACCTTAATAGGTATTTATATGATATATTGGGCATAATATCAACTGCGTAAGAGATATATGAATGATGTGAAAATAGGTACTTGTCATATTCCTCCTGTCCTTACTCCAACTTATTAGAGTCAGCGGAATGTTGCAAACTATGTAAAGTTGATGAGAAGGAATAATTTTAAGCCCAACCAATAATAATTGATCGGTGTTATTGTAAGACTTAATGGCACCCCCAGTTCAGGTGTAAATCATTGGTTAACCTGATCTGAATCCCCTGAAAAATAATCCTGGCTATGCCTATGACTCACATTTGAGTCAAGAGTAAAAAATACTCAGAATAATACTTATATCAGTATTTCTTATGTACGGGCGGTATAAATAGAACCAGTAGGTAATGATAGCGGCTATAAATATTATAAACATGTCCGCCTTATCGTAAAAGGTATACCGCCGGCCGATGGATTCACGATTTTGACATATGATATAGGTTACCTTTCGACGTCTCAAATCGATAAGTTCAAGAATCATTTCATCAGAATGTCGAGCTAAATGTCATTTTATTTAAGAATCATACACATCTATAATAATATTATAGAGCTGTAGTCTGTTTACTGTTATTGATTTGAAGCAATCTTTGTATTTTGTTTACTGCTTCCTTTTATTGCTTGTTGTTTCCTAAACTTTTCTATTCTATAGCTTAGACACTTTTAAACTTAAGTTAAAAAATAACTTTTTTGGTGTTTGTTACATTCCGTATTATTGGGTGTCCAATGATCTTATAGACCTCCACGACCACTCTCTAGGAAGAGACAACGCTACTTTGTGGACAATACCTGTCAAAGAGACAGGGCCGCTCTAGCTTTTTCTCTCTTTCACGCTTTGCAGTCAATATTTACTTTATAGTTGAAAGGGATGACGTGGTCCAAGTCTATACGTAAATGTCTAATATCACAGCCACTTAGCGTACTTAGCACATTGACGTAGATACCAGATCTGCGCCTTAACCTCACATATTGACCACTCTCTAGAAAGAGACAACGTTACTTTGTGGACAATACCTGTCAAAGGCCGCACGAGGTTCTTCTCTCTTTCACGCTTTGCAGTCAATATTTACTTTCAATTGAAAGGGATCCACGGTCCAGGTATACGTCAATGCACTTAGCACACACCACAGATTAGTAATAAATTCGACAAAAGCTTTTAAAAGTGTACAAAGTATTTATTTAAATATTTATGGTCTCTAATATCGTGTAAAATGGACCAAGAAAGGATAAATATGAGTTGTCATTAGATTAACATACATATATTATAAAATTCTTAAGTACTAGATGTTACTATTGCTGTCGGTATGCTTGATTTCACCTTTAAAGCTGTCCGAACTGTTTCATAATGAGTTCGATCAAATAATATATACCATGCAATGAATATGTATTTGGGTCTATGTAAATAGGCAGTGGATATACATAATGTCTGCCTTCAGGCTGTCGAAGCGGCGTTGATTATATTATTAAATAATTATCATTAGACTTGGGAATATAATTTTTCTATTATTTATACTGAATAAATAATAGAAAAATTATATTCTAAGTATTATTTATTCAGTATAAATAATCTCATAATAGAAAAAAAGTGGCCATGAGTTTTTATTGCCAAGTTCTTTTCTCACGGCTTTACTCTTGCGAACTTGGCATTAAATGTAGAATCATTCTATTCCAAATTTTGTCTGAATTACATAAGCGTTGCATTTTGTAACTTATGTGAATAAATAGGGATTGCAATCCCGCAGTCAAATTATAGATAAAAATATTTTTTCAGAACACTTAATGGCATATTTTTACATAGTTAGTATATAATATATTATTTTGATAGTAGTCAAATACCCGATAATATTTTATGAAAATGTTGCTATACAGGATGATTTTTAATATACTAATAACCTTCCGGTCGTGGCTTTTTTGCATAACAATAAATAACTTAGTATTATTAGTTTTGGCTAATATTTAATAAATTAATCCTTAATCTCCTACCACTTGTGTTTGGAGCTATGACCTTAACTCCTGCAGAATATTACACTAGAATAAAATCATTGTTTTTGTGAGGTTTAAGCCCTCAATCTGACAAAGAAACATCGATTTTACTCTAAGGTATCTCAGATGTGTGGTAAATGGTTGTGTAACAAAAGTAGGTGGTAGGTGGTGAAGGGTTAAGTTGTATTTTAATAAAAGCAGCGGGATCCCGCGGAATGCGTGATCCTGTTTTGCGGGATGGCAATCCCTATGAATAACGTACCTACTTTGACTTTGATTAAACTGAGAAATAAGTAAATTGATTATTAAGGAGGGAACCCACCACTCATTCTCGATCTGTGAGTCATAACGATTTATTATATTTTATAGGAAAATACAACAATCAGAATAGATTGACAGACCAAACATAGTAAAAATTTTCAATCAGAAAATAGTGGCCGCAAGTTTTTATTGCCTTGTATTTTCGCCGACTTTACCTATTGTTTACGAACTTGGCATTATATGTACTCGTACATGTAGAATGATGACGTATGACAAGAGTTGTTTTGCATCCTAAGAATTTAACACCCTCAAAAAGAGAGAAGATACTGCAATAAAGGCAATTAATTCTTTTGACTAAAAAAAACAATACTTAGTCATTTCAACCCTATTTGACTGCCTCTGTGGCGCTGTGGGAGTGTGTCTGACTGCTAAGCAAGAGGTCGTGGGTTCAATTCCCACACGGGACACCACTTTGTGTGATCCATAAATTGTTGTTCTGAGTCTGGGTGTACTTTGTGTCCGTGACTTGTATGTTTGTAAAGTCCCCCGCGACACAGGGCATGTACCCTACTGCGGGAGCCGTCTTTAAAAACATATATATACGTATTATAATTAATTCATTCATTCCGTGTATGTACTGTGCGTTGATACGTCAGTCAAAAGCAAGCCCGTGTGAACTGGCGCAATCCCGGTGCGCTCAAAGATGTTCGCCGCGCATGCGCTGTTCTAAGCGCAGCTCTCTATTTACCATTATGACAAGATTTTTACAGTTAGCACGGGCTTGCCGCGAAAACGGAAAAAAGAACTTGAATAAAGACCCTGATAAGGGAACTATATAACTCGTACAGAACCGACAGTAAGTCTTCTAGTGCTGCCGCAGTGAATGTGTTATTATAATGACAATGTATAATGATAATTAAATGATTGAGGGCAATATTCTGCTAAAATCATATTTTTACGAACGACAACGCTGCAGTACGCTAGTTGCCTAAAACTAAATGAGTTATTCACTAAAAATCTGCCTACACTAAATTATAGATTGGCAAATCAACATAAATAAGAATAAATTAATATCGATTCGATGTCAAGTAAACATGGAAATCTGTTAATAAAACTTTTTTCATAACTTAAAAACCACAAACAAGGTTCTGCCACAAAAGGCACCGGTGTAAAAGCATAAACAAGTCTGATCGGCAGTTTTAAACTGTTTAAGTAATCTTCGTGCCAACGAGAAACTCAAAGGGACAAGATACATCATATTTCGATGCGTTATCGGCATATCAGTTTCGGTTAAAGTTAAAAACTCGGTATATGGTAGAACGTGTTGGTTGAACAAGAATTGAGTTTTGTTTATTTAAGTTGTACTTTGATAAAGGGGCAGTGATGCTATCTGTACAATGTTTATGCTTTGTATATTTAAGTATGTACCTAGGTATAGTTTTTACCTTTGTTGTAAATTGATGTTTTACTACTACTCTGGTGTGTTGTACCCTAAGAGGCTAATACGTAACAATAAATAATAACTTTGAGAGTTGTAAAAATGGCGGCTAACTGACATGTAGCTATTTTTACAGCTCCGCGTATAACGTAAAATATACTTTAAAAACGTGTTAACTAGATAAGAGAGATTTAAGTAAGTACCTATTATATCCATCAGAACTCTATCGCGAGGTACAATTAATTTATATGTATTAGTGGCAGCGAGCACTTTACCTGATTTATATACAGATTATACCGTTTATAAACAAACATTGTGAACATTGACATTTTTTAAAGACTCTATTCTTTCTAGACTTTACCTATTGCCTTACAAATTTGACGTTGGATGAAAATATATGTGCCTGTTTGGCATAATATATAAAAAAAAAATAGTAGGTACTGCGAACATCTAAATGTGACAGCGTGTGAAGTGTTTCTAAGAACTCCTAGATGTAAACTGTTAAATATGACTGCCTCAGTGGCACGTGGGAAGCGAAAGGGTTGGGTTCGATTCTCATACTCGTATGGGAGACAGCTTTGAGAGTTCCATATATTGGTACCGACTCCCGGGTCTGCGTGTACGTTGTCTCGTTAATTTTATAATTGCAAAGTCCCCAGTGATACAGGACTTGTACCCCTTATTCGCAAGTAGTCATTTTAAAACAAAAAAAGTCATATAGCTAAGCGCAAACAAGACAAACACATTACGTTCTTTTACATCGTGCAGTCGGGTAAAAAAGAAATCAATTCATAAAATATTAACTTGAACTAGTTTATATAATTGATGAGATTCTATGATGGTGATATTTTCCGAAGTTTCGACTAATCGGCCATATCTTGTTCGGCAGTGTTGTTGTGGTGATTAGCTGCGCACAGCCCTGTAATCACGCCTCCGTTGCCTGTGCGTCTGCGCCGACGCATCTTCCCGGCTCCCCGCGCCCCGCACGGCCAACTCGCACTCCACACCGCCCCGAGGCGAATATCTCCAGAGCAACCAGAAAAAAACTCATATACAACGTTCGCCTCGGCGTGCGTACACTGTTAACGACCCGACCTGTTTTCGATGCCGTGTGGGAAGATTTAGCGAATTTGAATTTCGATTGCCCGAGTCGGGTCCAATGGTCCATCCATCACGAGAATTGATGGATTCGGGGCCAAAAAGACGCGAAAAACTTTATGAGATGAAAGCGGGCTATTTCGTGATCGATATTTGTAAGCGAAGCTATTACCGATCAGCTATTGCCTTCTCACTTACTTAGACGGGGTTTTATTTCGTCATTAACGTGACGAAATAAAAATAAACCCTCCTTTTGTAAGTTAAGGTTGTAACGGACTTTTGAAGAACTAATTTTGCTATAGGTACAGTTGGATCAACGTAACTCGACCGGATTGAAGTTGGGTTCTTATCACTTTCGCGCATGTCTTAGAGATGCAACCCTAAATTTACTAACGAAAACAATTAATTATGTTTAATCTATTAAAAATACTAACAAAATTTTAATTCAACAATATAAAAATACTAAATAAATGAGCTGATAAAAGTTTAAATTTAGAACAGTTACAGTAAATACTAAATAAAGTTTTAAAAACAATTTCTTTACGAAAAAAATCTCAAAAAACATAAGTTAGTAATACTACTATGACAATGTAATGCGTAATCGCATCTCTAATTCTCTTGGTTTAGTTACCGCCCCCGCCCCCGCTTCCTCTCACCATTTCCTACTAAAAAAATCATCTGCGCAACCACTTTTCGCCAACTTCAAGCCGGTCAAGTTACGTTGATCCTACTGTTTTTTTTCAGTAAGGGTTAAGATCATCAAATTCTGACGTACAATTGTAAAGAAAATGTGCATTTCCTGATTCTGACCCTTGACACTCAAGTAATCTCACAATATAGCTTTACAATCTAATCATCCAACTAAATAATTGTACTTATCTAAACAATAACCATTATTAATTACGATTTTGATTACAGAATTTACGCGTCAATTTTATAAGGAGACAGCCTCTGGTGCGATGGTGCCTGCGCGTCTGGTAGTATCGCCATCTGGTCTGCCGGCTTCAAACATTTATAGGTAGGCCCGTTTGGGCGCGTTTATCGCACCTCCTCCAATAGTGTTCCTATCGCACAATCAGCCATGAAGTTAAACTACACACATTAAATGAAAACCAGTAGGAAGTTCATTATATGTGGGTACTAGAAGCTGTTACTTTATTGAAGTTGCCGATACAATGTGCTGAAGGTTTTAATTGTATGTGGTGGTACATGGAAACCATTATCTGTGTAGGAAGTAATATCACGTTAACTACCGATTACTAAAACGATACTGAAGTTTGAGTCGTGTTCTAAGGTAGGTATTTCTGTCGCTTCTATTCGCCTTAAAATGACAGTGACAGCATGAGAGCTTAAAACTTGTGGCGTTTGAGTATCGAGCCGTTAGCGTTTGTGTATTAGGTATTGGATTTATTAATTCATCTCTAGACTATCTTAGTTCGTTCGATATGTACCTATCCATAAAATGTTTCAGTATTTTGATTTTTTTTGACGTCATTACGAAGTAGTGAGATGAAGTGTTGTGGCATGTTTGTTTATTACAATGTCATCAATGTTTTGGCGATTGCAGCGACATGCATTTGGAAATTTTAAAAAAAGGTGTCAAAAGCATGGTTGTTTATTCAATGTCGCTTATAAACGCATTGTTACTGTAAGTTCACTTAACTTAGATTTAATTTTGTGAATAGGTATATATGTTTAATATTGTTTTTTATTATTTAAGTTTAAAATGCATTTAAAAAAAAATTGCATACTATTTTGTTATGGTGAAATGTGTCTTGTGCAATTATTTTATTTTATACCATCCATATGTATACCAAATTTTAAGCAAATAAAGGATTTATGATTATGATTATGAATATTTTTATAAGTCTATATACGTATGTATAACCTGTTTATTTTTTTAATGTTAAATTGGCTACCGAAATTGTACATTCGGAAAAGAAATATGTAGAGCCACGCTGACGCGTATCAGTGTATATTTACTTTAGTATAGGGATATATGTATATATATATAAATCATTTGGTACTCAAACTAGATAGATTAAGTGTTCAGAGAGTATGTCACTAAATAGTGTAACTTTAATCTAAAGTAAGCGAATAAATGCTCCATCATAGGTACTTAATTAGTTCCAATAATTTAGTAAGTATATCTGTTACACAATGATTTCATATTTTCTTTATTTATTCCTTTGTGATGCCGACAGTGATGTAACAATTCTTGTAAAACTAGGGGAGGTATCAACGGATGGGGTCTATGAGGCATCGCTTACCTGCCATCACAATAACGTTCATTCAAATAAACCAGATAATTATGCAGTTCCTTTGTTGTTCTTCGGAATGAATGACATTATATAGTTTGTGATGGTTTAATTGTTTATACGGAGTTCAAATCAGGTGGTAAGTTTTAGCGAGGTGAAGAAGTAATCAATGTTTTAAGCTGGAACTCTTTTTGGAACAATCAGTTGTGACTGTCTACTAAGTAGAATATATTGTAGAGTACAAATGTGTGCTAATAATCAAGGGTACAGTAGGATCAACGTAACTAGGCCGGACTGAAGTAGGCGACCAGTGGTTGCGCAGATGCATTTTTTTGGAAGTAAATGGTGACAGGAAGCGGGGTCGAGGGCGGTAACTATACCAAGAGAATTAGAGATGCGATTACTAATCTGCGATTATTAATAATTAGTATTACTAACTCATGTTTTTTTGTGATTATTTTTGTAAAGAAATTGTTTTTCAAAGTTTCTTAAGTATTTACTGTAACTGTTCTAAATTTAAACTTTTATGAACTCATTTAAATAGTGTTTTTATATTGTTGAATTAAAATGTTGTTAGTATTTTTAATCGATTAAACATATTTAGTCGTTTTCGTAAGTAATTTTAGGGGTCGCATCTCTATGACATGAGATTATCCAAGCGTAACCAATGACTGAACATATTCGGTAGACACTAAACACGGAGGAACGTGATTTTTTTTGGAAAACAGTTATTAAAAGCTGTGGTTAGTCTAGACAGACTCCTGAAACTGAACATGTTAAAGATAAAGATATATTTATTGCATAACTGTGTACATAAGGTGTCATTATAATTATTTAAGTAACAGCAGTCTACAATTAGTTTACAATGTTTATACAAAAAATACAAATATTAATACGAAAAAAAAAACTAATGGGTTTAACTGAAATTATGTATACATTTAACACAGCTTCAAAATACTCATTCAAGTTATAAAATACATTAATTAGTACCCATTTTTTTAAGTGAGCTTTATACAGGGTGTGACAGAAAGGTGTGGTCAAATTTTAGCAGCGGATAGGGTATGGTATCAGTATTGCACCCACCATTGTGCCATAGCTGGTTGCATTATTATTACATAGTTATAGCATATTCTTATTGTCAAAATTCAGTAGTGAAAGGCGTATGGCATAAGAATTATATATGTATCTCCTGGTACAAAATTCGATTGGATTTTCATTCAAAAATAAACAAATGAAAAAATAGTAAGTACTCCGATTTTGATAAAATTAGGTATGTGCACTCAGTATTATAGGCACATACCAACCCTTCAATATGACCACACCTTTTTGTTACATTCTGTATATATAGCTATAGCCTAAACAATGAATGATTGCTACTACGCATTATCAATAACATAAATTATAAAATACAAATACTTAGTATTTAAAAGGTAATATTTAAAATAAATATAGTTAATTTGATCGAATATGGATGCATTCGAATTCATGATATCAATTTAAACAAGCTACTATTTTCCTAACATTTACATAGATTTTCATGTACTCCTTGGTATGGGTACTCGTAACTAGCCTAATTTTATTATTAGAGAGACATATATACCCTCAAAGTAAAAGAAAGAAGTATAGGTCAGTAGCGAAGGGTTGATTTTTTTCTGAGGTAACCCGATACAAAAATATATAATAAGTATATCTTGCTGGACATGGTTTTTATTACTATAGTACTAAGTAACTACAATCCAAAGGAAAACCGAAAGTAATGTTGTTCTAAGGACTCATCGCCACTGGTATAGGTAGTACACCAATCTCAGTGAAGACTAGCTAACTACGTAGTTGAAATTACAATGCACTGTGCATTGTAATTTCAACTACGTAGTTAGCTAGTCTACACTCTCTATATTCCCTAACTTTCATAGATGGGATGGAAATCCTACACGACTAATTAGAGATCAGTCGGTGGCCTTGAACCTTAACGGGATTTTCATGGTACGGAAGCGTGTGTTTTTTGAATATTATCACTTACTAGGTTTCGCCCGCGGCTCCGCCCGCGTGAATATCGGGTATCGCGATAAAAAATATCCTTTGTCCTTCCCAGGGACTCAAGCTATCTTCATACCAAATTTCATCTAAATCGGTTTAGCTGTTCGAGCGTGAAAGCGTAACAGGCAGACAGACAGAGTTACTTTCACATTTATAATATTAGTATGGATTATAAAAGAAAATTACTACAGGTATACAAGAAATAACGACCATAGCAGATTTTTGTTGTCAAATGTCAATTGAAATATTTTTTTAAGTGTTAATAGATGATCCATTTTGTTTGTATCCATGTTTATCGACCAATGGCATTCACGCATCATGTCATTATCGCTTGATGAATGATGCGCAAACGGCCTATGGGTCCGATCCGACCAATTAGCTATCATCATGTCATCTAAGTATAAGTTCTATTACTGCAATTATCAACGGAAAATCCACTTTAATATAATGTGTCAGTGCAGCAATTTATACTGGTATATTTGGTAGGTACGAATAACAAGTTTTATGAAAATACTTAGGCCTAATGAGTTTACAACGGAGTTTTTTATTTTATTTATAGGGGATTGTTCTTTATTCGGTTATATAGCAATAATAATATCATATCAAACCTTTTGCAAACAAGACGATAATTTTAAAATTATAAGACATGCTTGTCCTATTTTTTTTTATTATTGAACTAACATATACCGTTATATGTTTTATACATATTTGGAACTATTCATATGTGGCCTTTATTTTAATATTATATGTTATTTTATTATATTATAATGTGGCCTAATTATCACGATCATAAGAAAAAAAAAAATCCAGTATGGCTTTAAGGCCGTCTAACGGGACCTTCAAGACATATTGCTTTAAAAATAACATAGCCAATGTTACCCGAACTCAACACCCAGGTTAAAACTATTTGTGTGTGGAAGAAGCTAAGGCATTGGATTCGCAATCGTGAGGGCGCGGGTTCGTATCCTTCCCATTATACTACCGACTAAACTCCTCCTCACACAAGCTATCGAGCTTAGCTGGAGGGGTTAACAGGATTACTAGTAATGTGGGAGCCATAATCTCAAATTGCTAGTAACCTTTAAAAAAAAGAAACAAAAAAGCAAACAAAACAAACAATGTATAAGTATGTTTATTAGTTTTCTGGTTATCATAGCACAAGATCTGCTTAGTTTGGGATCAGATGACGTTGTGTGAGATGTCCCAAGATATTATATTTTAAATAGTGTAAAGTAAAAGCGTTCTCTGCCAGTCTACCTTTGGCTGATGTAAAGAAAAATACAAATTTGTAGGTGCGATTGTAGAAAGCTAGATAAAGATAAATAATAATAAAGAAAAAAAATTGTCGAGAAATAAAAAAAAACCATAACGTTACCATTATTTGTATTTAAATATTCGTGTAATGTTATACTGTCAAAGTTTTCTTAATCTGTTCTATAGGTAGGTATATAATACCGTGCAATCCCGTGACGAAGTGGAGTGTCCGTTTTATGACGACACATCTGCCACATTTCACGCTTACCTTTCCGATTTTCCATCGGCCGTTTCTTATGTGGCTATAAAACTTTATGTTTTCGAAAAGAGCGTTATTCACCACTGAATCCATCTCGCTGATATTGGTCATGCCGTCTGCCTGTGTTTACGTATTTGCACGTCAGAAATTTTATACGAAAATGACACTTATTTATGTACTTTTTGATGCTATAATGGCTTGTTGAATAGATAAATACGGCGACATCGTACGCAGGTGGCATACGTCGAGCGCTACGCGACAAGCGACGCGACGGTCCAGTGTGTCACGCATGTACTTGTAACGAAGCGTTCAACAATTCTTTAGAGCTGGTTATTAAAATATTTGTTGTTCCGATGTTATTTATTTGTATATGTCGAGAGGCTTTGTGGCTCGCCGACAGACGTTTTCTGTGATGTAGGTGGTTCGAACCGGTGTGTAGCTGCCATTGTTGACGACTGTGACCAATTATTGTGTGTGAGATAATAACATCGCGAAATTTACTTTACTTTATTTTTCAACTGAAAGAATGCAAAGAAGATTACTTGTAAACTTGGAAAGGAATGTGCTTTAAAATTTATAAGAGCGATTTAAAACAGCGTTTAGCTACACGGTAATGTAAAGTAGTTTACTCGTAGCTGTTAAAAGATTTTAATTACAAACCAACATCAATTGAATGGCACTTTAAGTCGAACAGTAGAGTGTTAGTCACATATTCGAAGAAAGTTAATGGCAATGGAGATTGGTGGCTCATTTATAGACACTTGACGAGGAAACTGCCAGATGCGAGAGTCGAAATAATCAATTAGAAGGAATCGATTACGTGGGCCTCTGAAACAGCCGTCGGCTTCTGCGCTAACTTCTCGCCGCATAGAACGAATCGACTCAATTATTACTAACGCGAGAATGAAAATTAAATTGGACCTCGGCTTGATGCGCTCAAACGATGAGACTGTTAAAACATTATGAGCCATACAATTTTTATCTTCCTCTCGGATCTTTAAACAGAGAGGTGCCCGGAGCCCGCAGACGCTCCGGCGCAGTCGGAGCGAGACGCAGCACGTGCGAAGGAAAGAGCCAGCATCCGACCGGCCGTCAGAGGTCGAATATAAATGTGGAATGTTTATGGTTCTACCGTTTTATTTTATTCTTGGGCCGGCAAAGCATTAAATATTGTTTCAATTGAAAGCGGGCAGATCAGACGGTAGTGTCTAATGAAGAATAGATTAATAAAACCTGACAGTTGATTGAGTCCGATTCGCAATCGCGCCGATGATGCATCAACTTGATCATATCACGGACGGCTAAACTACTTGTGTTACGACTGTGGATACACAATGTGAGTTTAGGACCGCTTAGACGAAGTTATAAGGAATGGATAGTCACAACTCGCACCTTGTATTATGGTCTGCGCTGGTGAGGTGTAATGGCACTATGGCAGTGCGGCTAGAGCGGGCAGAGCGTGTGCGGCGTGCGTGCGAGCGACCGCCCGCGCACAAATGCTTTGTCGCCACCGCGCGGCTTTGATCGCTCGGTGCGGCATAGCGGGCCAGCGCGCCGGTATTGTCGCGCGATTAGTCGCGGCGCCGCGGCCAACACATTTGTGTGTTGCGAGTGTTGTGACACTGGCACAGAGCATCACAAGTGCCGACACAGACGCCGACTGTTTGCATTGTACTACGTGCCGTGACATATCGTTTGACGGCCGGCCGCCGACGATGCTGAGGCATGACTTACGATGTTTTATGGAGCTGAGCTTTGTTGCCATTGAATAAGTTGGATGTTAAGGAGGGTCGCGTTAACAATTACCTAAGACCTAGGCATTACCTATGAGTATTGTTCGTTTATTTTATGTAAGGATGGGCTGAAATGACACTTCTAAGTAGACGCGTGATGTTGCAACACTTACAAAAGCTAAACTCATTAAGTTATGACTTTCAAAATTTGTATAATAGACTTTTGAATAGTTCTTGGCAGAATAGCCTTCAAATACTTACATCTTTATTTTAATAGAAACAATGCGGTTGTGTGACACTTACATGCGGTTTTTTTAAATTGTGTTTACTTAATTGTTGTATGGTTTGTTGCACACATAACTTGAGATTATTGAATGATAGAACTGATAGGAAGATTTAATTGTTTATTGATTAATATAATAGTGAGTAAGTAAAGAGTATGATTGATTTAATTGCCGAGCGGCGCAGGTAAAGTGCTGACAATGCTATGATTGAATTCTGTACATCGCTTTAACTGTGCAATTGTAATTCAAACTGCTTTTAAGGTCATTTTAGGTTCGTGTGCCTATAATAGTCTTTTGTGATTCATAATAATTTTGGATCATCTTTGTCATTTGAAATTAATTATTTGTGAAATTGGTTTTCGGAGTACTATCAATATTATGTTACTTACTACAACCCTTTACCTAGAGTTTTGTTTTATAAAACAAATAAAATTTGATATCTCTCATTTTGCAAAAAGTTGGCATTCAATTTTACTATTAGTCCCGGCTTAGGAATAGTAACACCCCATCTCTTCCCGTGGGTGTCGTCAAGCGACTAAGGGATTTTACACTGGAGGACGGGCAGCAGCGTCCTCTAACTATTTTTAAAGCCTCACTGTGTGATCGCCAAGTGTGGCGATTATAGCAATTACCCCCGGAACGTATAATAAATAGGTTCTATTGGGAAGGCCCGTGCCCAGCAGGGACACCATATAGGTTGTATATGTAATATTGTTACACAAATCTGCTTTGTCAAAAGCGAACAATCTTCCTTTTTATCTGAGCTATTCTTCAGTAATTAGGTATTATCCTATTGGAATTGGTTAACGATTCAATTATCTTTATAACAGTCCTTTAATTTTTATTTATTTTCGACTCCTGTTAAATGATGATTACTGAAGTATCTACCAGTATTTATTGTTTTTCTTGGAGTGTATTGATAGCAGAGTAAACGAGTGAATATCGTAATACAGCCATTATTGCAGCATTACAGACATATTTAATTGATATCATAAAATCACAATACATGATCATTTCATTTATTTTATGAAACACAATTAAAAGAAGAATAAATTAAACCGGTGTATCTAATTATTACTACTACTCTACTATTTTGAAAAATAACTTCAATTATTATTTACTTGTAATTGTGAAATGTCACTCTATTATACTAAAATACTTGCTAACCGAATATTCAAATTTCAAATGATACTTATTTTTTTTAGAAATAGCCAGTCTCTTCAGTAGGGTACAAGCCTTGTGTCGCGGGGGAATTTACAAGCATACAAGTCACGGACATAAAATACACCCAGACTCGGAACAACAATTTGTGGATCACACAAAGTGGTGTCCCATGTGGGAATCGAATCCACGACCTCTTGCGTAGCAGTCGGAAACACACCCACCGCGCCACCGAGGCAGTGTTAACTACTTATCTTATATAATAATTAGTGGAGACAGAAATAATTTTGAGTTGCGCTCAAAACTATTTCTGTCTCCACTATTCACCTCAAAACGACAGTGACAGCATGTGAATTAATGTTGACTTACAACTGAGTGGAGTTTGAGTATTTTGCCAAAAACTAGTAAACAAAAATGGTCTCATATCTGATATCAGTTACGGTGGGTAATCTCATCAGGGACTAGCCAACGCTGCAGGAGATATTAAGGGTCACTCTCTGTTCCTTCACTCTCATAGCCCGATGGGACGGAAATACGACACGACCTGAAAAAGATTAGGCGCAGGACCAACAGTTTAACAAGTTCTTTAAGTACGTATTTAACGTTGCTAAACCTAGCAGATATCTTAACCTGTTCGGACGCCACTAAGTCAGAGACCCCTCAATCAAATCAGACTAGTATTAAACTGAAGGTTGATTGAATACTCTGCAGTATCACTAATATTGTAAGTATCAATAGTATCACACTAAGAGCAGAGTGGAATACTCACTCAGTATTCGTAAACGGTTTACTAATGTTTGTCATAATTTAAAATGCCATAATTTCACATGCCATACCGGTATTTGCCATAATTTCATTAGAAATAACGCTTCAGTTGCCATAATCGTGAAATGACATAAAATGACTTTCACTAATTCCATTGGTCATAATCGATCAAGTGTCATAATAATTTAAATCCATAAATGTATTTGCTATAATTTTCGTTTTCAATAATACCATTTTCCATAACTTTTATTTACCATCCAACTTAAATTTAAAATAATGTTACTTTCAGAATTTTTTTTTTATAACTTATCTATACTTGAATTATGTTGATTAATAAATGATTATACGACACAGATTTTTTATTTACAATTAAACCTGAAAATAAACCTCATATGGCGCCTACTTACTAAACTCGACGGAGCCCCGCTTCGCGGGGCTCCTACTTTTGGGTGGTTTAAAAAAAAAACCTAACACGAAGACTAAGGCGGGAGCTCCGCTTCGCTTCGCTCCCGCCTTAGTCTTCTAACCTAACCTATCCGAGTCGGATTGCTCTGAGTCGGGGTGTTAAAGATAATTAATTTCGACCTAACAATATTATGTATTATTTTCATAATTATATCAAATTTTGATTATGTCAAGAGTCGATTATGAGACGTGTTACTTATGGAAACTAATTATTATGATATATGTTGCTATGGAAAGTCATTTTATGGCAAATAAAAGTTATTACTGTTGAGTTGTTAAGGCAAACGTTATTAGTATAAATGATAATAGTGCAAGTAAATATTATGATCGGGGACGATTATGGCAAACAATATTAGTGCAAATTAATTTATGGCAAACGAGAGAATACCTTCGTAAACACGTGGAAATAAAATTTCAAACAAAATTGAACATTACTTCCTCGTTCCTTTATGTAATAGCTTTATGTTTATTTATGTTTTAACATTTACCTGTTGGTTATTATACTTCACTTATTTGTTAGTAAATTATTACCTTACTTGTTCTTGTTCAGTTTGCGTTTTAATTTTCAACTGGCGAATAGAAATAGTAATGTTAGTTACGGATGTGTTAACGACTGTATTTGCGCTATTTAAGTGTTAGTTTATGAAAAATTATAGCTCTGTGATGAATGACTTAATGCGACTAAGAATTTGTCATTTGTTGTTTATGAAGTTTTGCTCGCAGATTTGTCTGCGTGTTGTATTCCCAATTTGATTCACCATTATTGTTTTTATTTGTATAGTACATTACATTGTGTTGACAATGTATGTTCATATAGGTAATAAGCTTCGGATATTTATTATTCTTTAATTTTGTCATTAGTAAAAATAAGTACTTACCCAGAGGCCGTCTCTACGGGCGAGAGAATCGCGGTGATATTATCGTCGTGCCATCAATTTTTATACACTCTTTTAGAGCGTGTCTCCATACAGCGATGTTATCCCGGCGTTGCGACGAGTGGCTGAGTGCTAGAGAAACGTCATAGTATCGCCGCGCTCGCTGCGGAACGTGGCGCTCTCGCAGCGAGAGGGCGGCAAGCGCGCTGTCAAATGCGGACACGCAGCGATTCTGTTACGAGTCACGACGATACGCTGGCGGAACTATCGTTCGTGGAGACAACCCGACGACAATAGAGTGGAATCGTCGCGATCCTCTCGCCCGTGGAGACGGTTCCAAGTATATAAAAAGTTACATGAAAAACATAAGTATAATTGAATCCATTGTTCTTAAAATTTTAATTTTAATGTTAAAATTAAAATTGTTATCACTTTTACTCTTGTGTAATTCAATTTAAGTAATAGTGTAAAACTAGTCTGCTACGAAACTCGTAGACAACTGCTACGCGGTACAATTCAATTTCGAAGATATAGCTTTCTATCGATATGTCATTTGTTTGCGTAGCTATTGTCTACGGACGAAGTATATAACACTGACGCATTGACCAGGACCGTGCCATCCCTTTCAATTACAAAGTAAATATTGACTGCAAAGCATGAAAGAGAGAAAAACTCGTGCCGCCTTTTTCAGGTATTGTCCACAAAGTAGCGTTGTCTCATTCTAGAGAGTGGTCAATTTAGTAAGGTTATGGCGCAGTCCTAGTCTCTACGTCAATAGTATATAATACGGTAAGCGTTTTAAAATATCCAAAAGCTTACTACACTAGAGGCGTAGTGGCTACTACAGGTTCTACGGAATCACTTTTTTAAATAAAATTTAAAAATGCATTTATTTCAGGTAACTAGTAGACCCTTAAACAAAAAGATTATTTAGACACATGTCTGGCATCAAATATAATATAGTTTGGGACAACTAAAACAATGCCATCTAATCCCAAACTAGGCAGATAAATTACACCCAGACACAGAATAAACCATCGTGCTCATCGCACAAAGTTTTATCCTGGGTAGGGATCGAAATCATGACCTCTTGCTTAGCAGTCAGGTTCTAACCAGTATACCAACACGGCAGTCTAGTGGATATATGGACAGTCGAGTCGCAGCAATCATCGCCAAGACATTGTTGGAGTAGGCCCGCATTCTGGGTACAAGTGACCAGCATGCTTGCGCATATTAGTGTAAAATCAGTCGAGTACCTAGGTGCGAAGTTTTTTAAGTTTCGCCCGCGGCTCCACTCGCATGGATGATAAAAACTATCCTTTGTCCTTTCCCGGGACACAAACTATCTCTTTACAACATTTTATCTAAATCGGTTAAGCAGTTTAAGTGTGACAACGTAACCGATATATAGAGATATTACTTTCACTTTTTTTTAAAGATAACTAGCAACGTTGGATGGTACGTCCAACATTACTAGCAATCTTGTTAAAGCCTCCAGTTAAGCTCAATGGCTTGTGTTAGGAGTGGGTTCAAGTCGGTAATATAATTAGTAGGATTCGAACCAATGCCTTAGCCATTAGGCTACCGTTGCATAACATTTATACTCGTAATATTACTTTGAATGATTTCTTATTAGGTGCAACCATCTTTAATTATATCTCTACAGTTCAGTGATAGGATAACATTTACTTCTATCTTTAACTCGACAGCATACAAAAATACTTACTGACATCATATCTAGTCATATAGATATACTATCTGTGCCGGCGACTTCACCCACGTGAAGTGCTGCTCAGCCCGTAGACGTTAGCGTGATTATAAAATTAGCCTAAGTTTCTCACAGAAAGAGAATGACAGACACAAAAAAATAAAAAACTGTGTTTTTGTTATAAGTACCATACATATATAATTATACTTTTTTTTTTGCCTTTTAAACACGACTCCCGCATACAAGCACTGTATCACGGGGGACTTTACAATAATTTGTGGAAGACACAAGGTGTCCCGTGTTTGAATCGAACCCATGACCTCTTGCCACTGCCCACCGCGCCACAGAGGTAGTAAAATTAGGTAGTTATATGTATTTAGTAAATAACGGTTATTTTTAACATTACAAACAGATATTTCAATTTTATAAGGGCGAGCGAGGCGAGCCCTAACATTGTCCCACAACGTACGCACTTTTGTGGTACCATTTGCTGAGAAACTATCACACTTTCAGGTTTGGGCTTTGATATAGTAATTTAAGTTTATATCTAGATGTGTTATCTATTAAATAAATATTATATAAAACACATTAAAAAAAAAGGGATTAAAAGTTAATTCTTTTTAAACAACTTCTCTTTTTAAATGTCTTAAAAATTATTACTTGGTAGAAAACTTCGTCCTAAAGCACCGCTTATTGCTAGTGTTTTTGTGTAATGTTTAAATTAGATGTATATATTATTATCCGTTTTTCCACGGGAAGCGATATAGCGATAAATATATAGGTACCTTATAGCGTAGGTATACGCAATCAGTCTGGTTACTGGTCACGATTGTATGAAAAAAACGTCTCTATCTCACCATGATGTCGTTTATATGCAAACTAGCTTTCGACCCCGACTTCGCCCGCGTTAAATCTAAACCTTTGTTTCACCCACTCTAGGTTCTCTATACCTACAAAGTTTGGATCTCCGTTTCATCCTTATAAGGAGTGAATCTTGGAAAATCCTTTCTTAGCTGATGCATACGTCATAATAGCTATATAATGCTTAGTTTGGGTTCAGATAGCGTTGTGTGAGTTGTCCCCAAGATATTATTATTATACATTTTATTAGATTTTTGTTCATAACTATACTCCATTCCAACTATGAATTCCCATTTGACAGTGTGTGAAATAGTAAAATACTTTGGAATAATTATTTTTAAACGTTTGCGATTTTTATACATATAAGATATATTTCGGAACGTATTCGCGTGAATTATTTAAAGGTACGAACCTTTTATTTACCCGACGTTTCGATCAATTATCAAGACCAGGCGAGGCTAGTTGAAAAACCCCGCGCCTAACGGAGACATCGCTAAGCTGCCATCAGTCGACCCGTGACCACGATCGGTGCAATTCGATCGAAACGTCGGGTAAATAAAAGGTTCGTACCTTTAAATAATTCACGCGATTAAGTCCCGAAATACACACATCAAAAGTGTCTAGGGATCAACATATATTTTTGCAATAACTTTTCTCCTGATTGATTTTTTTTTTTATTTCTTTAAGGATTCATCAAATAAAGTGTTTTCGTTTGTCACAGTAACGATAAACCAAGTCACCTTTGCATTAATAAAGAAATTTGCCATTTTCCTAATAAAGGGATTTTTGACATTTGAACCACTAACATTAAAGTTCGAAAAAAAGACTGAAATAACAGTTTTCTTTAAAATTTTATTGGGTAACTTAAACAATTAATAATCCGTGTTTCTACCGCGAACACTAACAACACAAGAACATCGGTTTGGCATACTCAAAATGAGTTCATCCAAATCACGCTGTGGAATGGCCGCCCATGTTCGTTGCAACAACAAAAAAAGGTCTTCTTGCGACTGGATACCCTCCATATTCGGCAGAGCTCTTCTCTGTAGCATATCCCATGCATGCTCAATCGGGTTCAAGTCTGGCGACTGAGCAGGCCAGAGCAGGACATTGATGTTAGCTGCGGCGAGAGTCTGTCTTACAACTCTTGCGGTGTGCGGTCGTGCATTATCATGCATTAACTGAAATAAGGGACCGATTTGCACTTGTAGAGGAACGATGACGTCTGATACAATCGTCTCAGCATAAATTTGAGCGTTGAGGTTGCCTCTGATCCAAATCAACTCAGTTCTTCCGCCGATCCAAATACCCGCCCATACCATGATGGTTCCACCACTATAAGGATGGACTTCCTGGCAGGATTTTAATCGCTGTTGGCGTCCAGGGGTTCTCCAGTGTCGTATACGTCTTGTATCCGGTCTCATACCAAAACGAGACTCATCAGAAAAGCACACGAAACGCCATTGTTCTTCTGCCCAATTTCTGTGTTCAAGAGCCCATTGATATCGAATCCTACGATTGTGCATTGCTATAGGTGGTACCCGTAGCGGTCTTCGGGAATGAAGGTTCACTTCATGCAAGCGGTTTCTGACTGTTTGGTCGCTAATTAAGTTCCCTGAAGAGTGATGAAGCCTCACGGCTAACATCATGGCGGTTATTGTTGGACCTCTTCGAGCTAAGATTTGAATGTATCGGTCTTGTCTCCGTGTGGTGCAGCGATACCGTCCTCCATGGCGCTCAGCCACGGTACCAGTGCTTCGGTAACGTGTCCAAAGTCGACTGATAACACTCTGACTTGTATTCAGAGCTAAAGCCACAGTACGTTGCCGGGAACCAGCTTCTATCATTCCCACGGCTCTGAGCATTTCTTCCCTGCTTAAATGACGTCGCCGCTCCATAATAACGTTGGTTTTAATCAGTAGTAGGGAAACAGTAGCACTAATAATGTCTTCAATGCGTTGTATGTTTTTATAGGGAAAATATTGACAGCTGATTTTCATCTTTTACTCGAATTTGATTCACAGTTCCTGATTCAAATTATGAAATGCACCAAAAAGGATCCATATAAATTTATAAAATCATAAATTTATTACAAAGCCACATCTCAATCTCAAGAAATCCGCATAAAAATGCTTGATCCCTAGACACTTTTGATGTGTGTATATCTAATAAATACTTTGGACTTGAGTGTTCTGATACATTTCACGACTACACAGGGACGTATAAAAGGACCATACTCTAGCTTGACATGATTATAAATAATACAATTATACGACGATTTTTTTATATTTTTTATAACACTTTTTCCGTCTAGCCTCTCAGCCTGCAAATAAAAACGTGCGATAAAGAACTACGTTCCGAAAAATACTTTTTCTATAATTTTCTATACAAATACTTTTTGCGTAGTCATTCAGTCTCTGATGAGAAGATTACATGTGTAGGTAGGTACAGACAGCTACATAAATCGGATAATAAAAGCCACATTTCAAAGCTTCAAAGGCCCAAAATAAATGGAACAAACTATTGCACTTATTTTTTTGTATCTTGTACTAATCCTAATTTTTGTTACTACGCAACTTACATAGCGGACTGAACCTCGCCCCCATTCATGATAATTTAGAAAGCATTTTAAATAGTGAACGGTTTGTCTTTGTTTTTCGTTCCATTTTCGAAATGGAATAGAAGAAAATGTAACTTTTCTTAATTAAAACGCTATTACTAAAGAAGAATAATTGAAGAGAACAGATGAAGAAAATGAAGAGTATTATTTTTTTGTATTTTTTTTCTTTTGATATCAAAGTTGAAGTGAAGAATATGTTTCAAAATTAGCGAACCATAATCCTGCAGACTGATTAATGAATGGTGGTTTCAATAAAAAGGTAATATGTATACATATAATCAGCTATTCAATACTCACCATAATTGAAAAATGGCGCCTTTGTATCCGGACGTCATGTCAGTAGGTAGTTATTCAATTTTGGGTCAAATGAATTTCGTGCGTCGAAATTCTTCATCATTATTCTTAATCATTATTAGTATATCGATTGTAGTAGGTACAGTATAGTATTAATTGACTGTGTTATTCCTACTTATGCTATAGAATAGTCCCCTTATTAATAATGCGTAATAACAGCATTATAAACAGCGTTTTTTTTATTTTATTCTATTTTTAAAGTAAAATAAAAAAGTATTGGCTGGGTAAAATGCTGTTATTAAAGTGTTGTGGATAAGGGGGTAAGAATGCGTTTCCACTGACATGAACCTGGGCTTAACCAATGACAGTTCTTGAAATCGTACCTAGAATCGTTTCGAGAACTATCATTGGTTATTTGACAGTCCGCTCCGTTCCACTCCGCCCTTTGCCGGGTTAGTGGAATCGCTCCATAAGTGTTTACTTGTGTCATGTCTCATTTTACATCTACTACGATAATTCACAAGACACTGAGAGTACAGAAGTCAAGCTTCACACTTACTTTGCTATAGCGACGCACACATAGATACAATGCATGAAACACATCACACATCGGCGGCATCAATAGGGTATGTGACTAAAATCAAATCAGCCTATTTTTAAGAAACGCAAAAACGACCCTCTCCTTTCAAATTTGTATGAAATCCATGTGAAGTAACGTTATCTATGGTCAAATAATTTACTTTTACTGTTTCTTTTTATGATTAAAAAATAATAATAGATGAACATATTATTTTAGAACACTTAATGACATATTTTTACATGATTAGTATAAAATATTTTATTTTGATAGTAGTCAAATACCTGATTTCTCTACAGTCCACCATCATGGCGCACTACTCATGCTTCTAATAACCCCACTGTTAGAACTATTCAACTAACAAACGAGTTAATACTGAAATGTCCCGCAGTTGACCTATTCTTTGACAGTACTAATATTATAATTCTAAATAACTTTCTGTATCTAAATAACTAAATTTCAATAATACTACTTTATTAATTTAATATTTAATATAATTGTACCTAATATTAATTTAATATGGTAGCTGTGTTATTTTATAATTTAACCTGTCTGTATTATTAGTTTAAATATAAGATAAACGTCTTGGAGTAAATTGGAAGCTCATGTATATAATATTGTTGAATAAATGAATAAATAAATACAAACGCATGCAGCGTTGCTCCAACGCGTTTGTATGAAACTTCCCGTCCATATTCTCGGTGTAAAAATTACAATCTCAATAGCCTGGGGATGGTCCTTACTAATAGGAAGTAGAGCACATAATTTAAAATGTATAATTTTAGTGATAAAAAATTAGTGGCTAATACCATTTAGTATGAATTTTTCGTCCTATTATAGATTCCTTCGCTTTAGTACTTTGACTGCCTCTGGGGCGCGGTGGGAGTGTGTCCGACTGCTACGCAAGAGGTCGTGGGTTCCCACACGGGACACCACTTTGTGTGTTCCACAAATTGTTGTTCCGAGTCTGGGTGTACTTTGTGTCCGTGACTTGTATGTTTGTAAAGTCCCCCGCGATACAGGGCTTGTACCCTTACGCGGGAGTTGTCTTTTTTAAAAAAAGAAAAAGAGTACGAAGCTGATTGTGCCGAATGAATAATAACTACTGTTTAAACAAATAAATAAATAAAAAATGGAGCAATCATCTTCAAAATGCCGTCCTTCTCACTATTGCTGGTTAGAAAATATATTACTTACTTATATATAATTATTTGGAAGCAGATAAACTGAAAAAAAACCTAATTTAAAAATAAGTTTTTCTCCTAAGGTTCTTTTCTAAACTGGATTACCCATTAAACTAGTTCAAGGCCACTGTGGTTTAGAGCAGCGCAAAAACTTGGGAACTATTTAACCATCACATTACCTTGTAGTGGTTAAAAGTTCTCAAGCTTTTGACAACGAAAGAGGTTACATACTCCAAGAGTGAAGTGGATATACAAATTTTTTTGACAAGTAGTAATGTTTCGGTTTTTTATTATATTTTCAAAATATAATTGAAGACAAAACATTCACTGGTTAAAATACTATTATTACCGTATTATGATTAGGGGTGTTGATAGATACGTGTAATGGTTAACTGATAAAGTCATTAGCGGGTGTTCCAGGATATATCTAATATATAAAATTCTCCTGTCACGAGGTGCGTAATCGAACTCCTCCGAAACGGCTCGACCGATTTTGATGAAATTTTGTGTGCATATTGGGTAGGTCTGAGAATCGGACAACATCTATTTTTCATCCCCCTAAGAGTTTGTTTGTACGCGATGATCTCAGAAACTACTGGGCTGCACTGAAAAAATATTTTACTGTTGGATAGCCGATTTATTGAGAAAGGCTATAGGATATAACATCACGCTAAGACCTATAGGAGCTGAGCAGCAATGATAAATGTTGCAAAAACGGGTAAAATTTACGCAGACGAAGTTGCGCGGGTCAGCTTATCCGGTATCTATGAGAATCGGCCAACATCTATTTTTCATACCCCTAAGAGTTTGTTTGTTTGTTTGAATGCGATAATCTCAGGAACTACTGGGCTGCACTGAAAAAATATTTTATTGTTGGATAGCCCATTTATCGAGGAAGGCTATAGGTTATAATATCACGCTACGACCAATAGGAGCGGAGCAGCAATGAAAAATGTTGTAAAAAAAGAAAAAAAAAGAAAAAAAAGAAAAAGAAAAAAGGGAAAATTTACGCAGACGAAGTTGCGCGGGACAGCTAGTATATATATATATATATATATAGCTGACTTGCGCAACTGCGTATGCTTCAATTTCCTTGTTTTTGCAACATTTTCATTGCTGCTTGCTATTGGTCGTGAGTTTTTATAGCCTTCCTCGATAAATGAGCTATCTAACAGAAAAATATTTTTTCAATTCGGACTAATAGTTCCTGAGATACCGCGTTCAAACAAACAAACAAAATATTTAGCGTTATAATATTAGTATAGATAAACGTATAGAAAGTCTCCATTGAAGTACTTAAACATTTGCTCTAAAACCACTTGCTCACATTATTAAACTGGAAATGACCTATATTGTAGAATTCATCTGAGCTAGATAACATACATATTATGTGAAATGAATTCAGATATTATTATATTGTCCACCCTCGTGAAATCACCCAGGTATCTATCTATACTAATATTATAAAGAGGAAAGATTTGATTGATTGTTTGTTTGTATTGAATAGGCTCCGAAACTACTGGACGGATTTGAAAAAATCTTTCATCGTTGTGAAGCTACACTTACCCGGGGTGACATAGGCTATTTTTGATCCCTGTATTCCCACGGGAACGGGAACTACGCGGGTGAAACCGCGAGGCGTCCGCTAGTATTATATAAAAGGAGAAGCTGACTGACTGATATCAACTCAGGGCCTTAACTATAAGGGTTAAAAACTTGAAATTTTGTACATGGTTTCCTTTTATATCGTAGGTGAGCACTAATAAAGGATTTTTGAAAATTCACCCCCTAAGGGGTAATACTGGGTTGCAAAGTTAGTATGAAACTTTGGCGTTAAAATATTTGGTAACAATCTGGCATAAACGCGGGCGAAGCTGCGGGCGTAAGCTATATATAAAGGGATAAACCTGTTTAATTTTCAAGCACCTAAAATATAGCTCTACTTGTCGCTATATTTCATAGTTCCTAGAGCCTGTCAGTAACCTATAAGTTTCGTTATAATTTTTTCCATCATCACATACTCACCAGATTTCTACCTGAAATCAAGGTTTAAAATTGAATGATGATTGAAATGAATGTTTCCTTTGTTATTTTCCTGATAAATCGCTGAAATTAACGTCTGGAACTCTGAAGGCGGTAGGGTGGTTACTAATTTATTATTACTTGTTCTCATATTTCACGTAATGGTTATAGCAATTAAAATCACATTATCTTTTGAAGCAGCTTCAATACTGGTCAGGAAACGGCTGGGAAATCTAAAAATGCTAACAAAAGAGAAACATAATACTTACGCATATCTATTCAAAGTAATTAGCAGATATGAATGGAAGAAACGGATACTGCGTTGGGTCAGTTTCTATTTTGTTTGAAATTATTGTTGGAAATTGTAAGTTTCTTTAATATGTCTGTGACTAATGGAAAGTAAGAATACTTTTACTAAGAAGAATTTGACAAAACTCTTTTATTCGCGAGCAATGAAAAGAGTTTGTCAAATTCTTCTTAGTTAAAGACTTCTTCACTAATACAACCTCAATTCGAGATAATAAAACATTGCCTGATGAGCTTAATGTATGATCTACACAAGTTCATTTAAATTTAAACTTATAGAGTATCTGCTGAATAGATGTCTGTATGACGTACGAGGATTGTAATTTGTTAGTAATTTTTATATTTTCACAATATTACAATGTAATTTGTTGATGAATAAATGACTATGACTATTCTTGCTTTCCATTGATACTATAGTATTTAGTCTGGTATGGATCTTAATCACCTTAATATTTGAAGGTTAAATATATTTTATATAATTTGTAAAAAATGCAAAAAATTATAACATTTTGAGTTAAGAAGATGAAATATTTATGTCCAAGGCTTACCATACCTTGACTTTGTTCACCTTCTTAGAGCTCGAGTTACCTAAAGACCTTATAGCCTCTTTGCAAAATTCTAGCACTTAAGGACCAAGGATTTGAGCTGGGCGTTGATTATAATAATATAATAATATCTAGGGACAACTCACACAACGCTATCTGATCCCAAACTAAGCAGAGCTTGTACTATGGAAACCAGACAACTGATAAACATACTTATATATTTCTAAATACATACATATTATAGATAAATAACACCCAGCCACAGAATAAACCATCGTGCTCATCACACAAAGTTTTATCCTGGGTGGGAATCGAACCCACGACCTCTTGCGTAGCAGTCGGATACACTCCCACCGCGCCACAGAGGCAGTCGATTGGTGAATGAATGAGTCGGGAAATTCAATTTCACCTAGATGATTATATTTAAGTGAAGTGTTAAATTATTAACGCTTTTTATATTATCTGGTGGTAAATAAAACACTAAAAACAGTTAACACAGTTATTTTTCTATATTTTCTTTCACTAAGTACTATAGCAAATAAATTATACTTATTATTCTCTAATATAAAAGCATTTAAATCTGTACATATTTACAAACAGTCCATACCTAGCCTAGATATCACAGTTTACATAATTACGTCTACATAGCGAAGGTTTAACGAGGGAATCGTTCATACTGACTTCAGATCAAACTTCATTGTTCGTACATGCCACAATACCTGAAAAAAGAGAAATTAATCATAAATAAAGACATTCTGGCCTTCATAAATAATATTACGTTTAAAATTTAAATTTTGAAAAAGGAATACAGCAAATCGTAAAAAGTGTGTTTGCAATTTTTCTCCCTCTCTCTCTCTCTCTCTCTTGACGTATAGACTTGGACCCTGCCATCCCTTTTAGTTAAAAAGTAAATATTAACTACAAAGCGTGCGGATAAAAGCCTCGAAAACAATAAAGAATTAAAAAAAAATATCACATAGCATGAAAGAGAGAAAAAGCTCGTGTGACCTTTGACAGGTATTGTCCACAAAGTAGCGTTGTCTCTTTCTAGAGAGTGGTCAATTTTATGTGGTTATGGCGCAGTCCTGAGCTCTACGTCAATGTCTCTCTCATTCCCATGTTTGCAATACAAAATTGACTTGATTGATCGGACGTTGGAACAAAACAAGTGAGCATTCATCTTATTATTTTCTTCTAGTCTCCGTAGTTCAGTTATTAAAACAGTCCGATTGATGTCTACCACAGTAGTAGAGTATTAAGACATAAAAGTGTCAGTAGTTCAGTCCGGTTGACTGAACTACTGACAATAGGGATTATTTTTGAATTCATGGCAAGCTAACAGGTTTTGAGACAATTCCTGCTGATATCAGTTACCAATTTGTTTGTTTGTTACCTACTTATTTGCTATATACTGTACTGTACCATGATTATTATGTAGTGTGCGTTATGTTATTATGTACTCAACGAATAAATAAGTCTTTATTTTTCTTTCTTTCTAAAAGCTCGCTTTTATGGATTTTGTACGTGTTTTTGTGAAAATGACGATAGCTCAGTTCTTCTCAGTTAAACTCTACGTGTAATTGACAACCAACAAAAATCTTTCGGAATTACTAAATTCTAAAGGATGTGGAACATTCTTTTTTTACTAACATTCGTTCGAAATTGCTTTGTAAAATATCTATGCTTCAGTAAAATGAACGTAATATGTAACGTAATTAGTTAATAAATACGATAGATTATTTGTGGCCACGCACTCTAACTTACTGAAAATTGAGACGAAATCATAACCGAAAGATTATAATTTACCTGAAGTAGTTACCTCAGAAAATTCGTAACGTTTCGGTGCTAACAAAAAACTTTTTTTCACGATTGATTTGCTGGCATTTATTAAGGAGTTTCGTTGTCTGTTTTCGAAACTCATCATCTATATATAGGACCATTTCGGAATAAACCTCTTTCGAACAAAAAAATAATTTTGAATATCTGTATGACGGAGTTAAACCCGAACATACATAAAAAAATACAAACATCGGAATTGGGTAGTTGACTACTAGAAAAAAATATGATTTTATACAAATTAGACAAAAGTAGATCTTAAAATGCTTTGAAAATAATTGTTTTCCCAACATGTTTTTGAACTCAAAAGCATGAAAATGAATACTAAAAGTAATGATTTGAACATATGACGATAGGAACATACGACGTCATATGTTATTATTCCATACGCATTTATAGAGCTTGTCGTTTTGAAATTTCATAAAAAGAGATGTATACTAACTACAAGAGCAAGCGCCACAACTTGAAAGTCTGTTGTCCCCGACATAAAAGTTCAATGATGACTAATAGTGTTTTTTGTATGGCACCTCGAATCTACAATCTTCTACCAAATTTTTTATTGCATATTACGAATTTGCCAATATTCAAACGTACAGTTCAACATTATCTTTTAGAAAAAGCTTATTATAGTGTCAATGAATTTATCAATGATGTTAATAAATAAATTAAAAATAAGTATGTATAATTTTATATTAAAATAAGGAAATAACTGTTATTGCATTAATGAATGATATCTGTATAATTAACTGTATAATTTTGTAACTGAGTATTAATTTTGATTAAGTTTATTTTAAATGTAAACCTATTATGTTTATGTTAATAAGTACCTAATAATATATTGCATGCCTTAAGGCGGATAATGGAGAAACATGTACTTTATACAACTAACACAACAATTGTACCCATTTTCGCAATAAATGAGATTGATTGATTGATTGATTGATTGAGACTGATTTGACTTTGCAATCAACATCCCTATTGAGAACCTTTTCCTTTTTGAACCCAGTTAAAATTTATGTTTCCGATTACGGTTGTTTGTATCTGCCTATAATATAGACATAATGCCGCACGCTTAAACGCATTGACGTGCTATAAGTACTTAGTAAGCTTTTTATATTGTGCAAGTACGCTTTGTAGTTGACGAGGGCTTAATAGTCATTCTTATCACTTTATTTAGTTTATGAATTTGCACAGAGAACATTTAGACATGGCACTAATTACTTGAATCAATAAAACAAGCAACTGCCCAATTACGCAATCATTAATTAATTAGTTTTTAGAAACTGTTATAGTTAATTAAAATTGCGAACGTAGTTTGTATTTGCTAATAAATTGCTAAATTATACGCCGTGCTGGTTATGACAGAACATTAAACAGAGTAATGCAACCAAAAATCGTTCTTATTTTTATTAAGTTAAGGGTGTTAATGATGCCATGTCTAATTGGATTCATTGGATGGCTTCATTAATAGAAGATTCTATTTTCGTCCTAAGATCCATTGTTGAAATCTGTGTTAATATTTATTAATATCTTCTTTACTAGGAAAGTGCAATGTCTGAGCACAAAACCTTAAGAAAACAGAAGGTAAGCTACATATTGACTGCCTCTGTGGCGTGGTAGGAGTGTATCCGACTGCTACGCAAGAGGTCGTGGGTTTGATCCCCACCCAGGATAACTTTGTGTGATGAGCACGATGGTTTAGCTCTGCTTAGTTTAGGATCAAATAGCGTTGTGTGAGTTGTCCCAAGATATTATATTATTATTATATTATATACTTAGCTCGAGCAGCTCATATATAGACACCGTTCACGGATAAACGGCAAGATTTGTCTACTTCTATTATATTTTGAAAATAGAATAGAAAACAAATACACATTCCCTAGAAAAAATGAATGTGGTTAATGTATAGTCAAGTCTATCAGTAGCGGTAACTAGCTACCAACATTAACAAATAGTGAAAGCAGAGAATTAATACGAATATCCCGTAAAATAATTCATTGGCCAAATTCCAGTGAGCGCCCGTTAAATGACCGTAGAGCTGGCAGCTTCCTTGCACAACGCGTCAACATTGCTATACAGCGAGGAAATGTTGCCAGTATCTTTGGAAACATGCCCAGGGTTCATAATTTATTTGATATATTTTAGTTTTATTTAGTCGTAGTTTTTAGTTATAATAATAATAATAATAATATCTTGGGACAAGTCACACAACATTATCTGATCCCAAACTAAGCAGAGCTTGTACTATGGAAACCAGACAACTGATAAACATACTTATATATTTCTAAATACATACATATTATAGATAAATAACACCCAGACACAGAATAAACCATCATGCTCATCACACAAAGTTTTATCCTGGGTGGGGATCGAACCCACGACCTCTTGCGTAGCAGTCGGATACACTCCCACCGCGCCACAGAGGCAGTCAGGCAGTTTAAATATGGTTTTTAAATAGTTAGTAAGTACGAGTATTTAATAAATATTTATATCTCACTGACAGTTGTCAAAGTACGATAAGACTTGTTTCTACTGCGATTATAACTTCTTGATAGTTTTTGTTGAAACGTGTAGGTACACATGTCTTAATATAAAATATACCTAAATAAAAATGCAAAAGGTGGTTGGGCTGGTTGCCAATCATCAGAAGTGGAAACGAACGGGAAAAGGAAAAATGTTTGGATGTTTGAATTTTAAATTATTCGATACAAAAACTGGCGGAAATTCACGCGGATGGAGCTGCTCTACAAAATATTTAGTATGCTTGAAGAATGAAGATACTTACTTCTATTGAGGAAGACATTGATAATGAACCCTTATATAAAATTATAGTAATTCAATAAAAAAATACAATGATCACGACTTATTTGTCCTAATAAGCCTTGTGTCGCCATCTTTAAATCATAACTTCTCTATTTGCCACCAGATTCTGGTACACTTATATGCATGCTTCGCCTATTACGGACCCAATGGGTACAATCGCGGTTAGAAAATATTTACTACCACTTACTTCAACTATAATATAATAATAATATCTTGGGGACTACTCACACAACGCAATCTGATCCAAACTAAGCAGAGCTTGTGCTATGGCAACCAGACAACTGATAAACATACTTATATATTTCTAAATACATACTTATTATAGATAAATAATACCTAGACACAGAATAAACCATCGTGCTTATCACACAAAGTTTTATCCTGGGTGGGGATCGAACCCACGACCTCTTGCGTAGAAGTCGGATGCACTCCCACCGCGCCACAGAGGCAGTCGATATCTATTAAACTTAGTTTTATTTGCAAATGTTTGCCCTAAAGAATTTCAAAAATGAAAGCAATACTTAGCTATTGGCCAGTGGGTATAAACCATAGACTATAAAAGTCATAAAATACTCCCATAAAATTCGATTTTTTTTCTTTATTTGTTACGTTATCACTTTTATTTCGCTGAAACAATTTATTGAACTTTGGCGAAGATAGAAGAAGAAGAAATTTAAATTTTCGCGATAACACATGCAAACGGTTTCACGTATTAAATCTGCAGTAAATCAAATTTTAAGATATGTTAAAATGACGGCAAACTGACCTGTTATTCCAGTTTCACATTTAACGTGAGAAAATACAGGAAATACCTACGCGATAAAGTGCAGCTAAAGTGTATAATAAATACGTGACACTTGCAGAAATTAGCCGATAAACTGGCTGTATTGCCATAAATAAATGTTAGTAGGTTTACTTAAACAATAGATAAGAAAAGTCATAACATACTTTCATACAATCTATAACTATTTATTCATAAAACCTGTCTCTTGTTTGTTACGTTTTGACAGATAAGGCACCGAAGCAATTTTCATAGGTTTTGGTAAAACAAACTTAAAAGTGAAATCGGTCCGATTCCACTTTTAAGTTTTGAGAGAATTAATATTTGTTACCCTTCCGGGAAGGGTAATAAATATTAATTCTCTATATCTGATATCTGCGCTTACGCAGAATCACGGATTAAAGCTGTATTATAAATCTTATTATGTGCCTTTCAAGATTTAAACATATTTTCTGACCGCGACTGTACTTACTTTTTTTATAATACCTAATAATAAATCATAGGGAGTTGTAAAAATGGCGGCAAACTGACATGTTGCTGTTTTCAACCGACTTCAAAAGAAGGAGGTTCTCAATTCGACTTTATGTAGTTTTTTTGTGTGTTTGTTATCCAATCATGAAGACCACAGATGACCAGTGGCACTATTCAATATTTTACATTTTGCGATTCATACTACTATTACATCAGCTCACCACCAGCTCTATTAGAGCTAGTGGTGAGGTATCATGTGAACTCCTCAACAATTGAATTGAATATATATATATTTTTTAGATAGATAACTAACAATGTGGGATTGAGTCCCACATTACTAGCAATCTTGTTAACCCCTCCGGCTAAGCTCAAAGACTTGTATTAGAAGTGGGTTCACGTCGGTAGTATAATAGGTAGGATTCGAACACGCAACCTCACGATTGCAAGACCTTAAAATATCTGTCATAAAATTTCTAATGTAATCACTCACCTATAAGTGTTCACTAAGTTCGTAGCCGTCATTGAATGCCGATCAGCGCAATAATCCCCGCGGTCACTAATGTCTGCCGTCACTAATCATCTAACTATTTTACTGCATACATGAACTGTCTCTAGACGTTTTCTTATAACTAGAGCTACCATGAGATCTGTCTTTACATCGATGCTACACCTGTAGACAAACAAAAAGGTTACATTTATTTTCAGCTTGGTTTGTTTTAATTCTCTGTAGATAAAAAAAAATAGCTAGAAGGTTACAGAATATATAATGAACATAATCATTTAAATAATATTCAATTATATGAAATAGTTGGTAGGTATACGGAAAAAATAAATATAGAGCTTTGTGACCTTTTTACTGCATATAAAATAAAAAAAACTTGAGAGGTTTCAAGGGACACCCGAATGGAACGAAGTTCCTTTCGATTAATTAGTGAAGGAATTGTAATATATATTTTATAATCGTTGCGACACTATAATGTTCAATGCGTAATATAAAATAACTGGCTTGCTTTCTATGAGAGAGAGAGAGAGAGAGAGAGAAAGAGAAAGAGAAAGAGAGACAGACAGAGAAAAATTCGCGCACGCCGCACAGCTTACAACTATAGCAAAAAGTGTCGTTACAACTTTCGGTCTTAATTTTTTCCGTCTAGCCCCCTTTCGCAACGTGCGATAAGGAACTTCGTTCCAAAAGTTTTTGAAAGAGGTTATGTTTAAATCGCAGTATTGCGAGTAGTAATTGCAGTATTTTAATTTATTGATAGTATGACATATGAGGAATATTTTATCTCTATGTTTTCCTCTTCCCTCCGATATTATTCGGTAGGGATTATGGCTCGCACGTTATGTGCATAAGCCAGTTTTAAGTTTATTTTCTTTCTAGTTTCTTCATTGAATCACAGAGTTTAATTCTTGCCCAGTTAACTCGTATTTCAAGTATATTTCACACATTAAAGAACTGTTAAAATAGTGACATGTCAGTTTACCGCCATTTTTAAAACTCTAATTATATCTTTTGACTCGTATATAAAATAAAATATGAATTTTCAACATTCAAGTAAAAAAACAAATACATGCCAATGAC
Source organism: Herminia tarsipennalis (assembly GCA_945859575.2). Lineage (NCBI taxonomy): Eukaryota > Metazoa > Arthropoda > Insecta > Lepidoptera > Erebidae > Herminia > Herminia tarsipennalis. The sequence continues at coordinate 9,849,475 of OX243836.2, read as the reverse complement.
ATCATGCACGATATGAAAAGCATAGCTACATATTTTGCTGTATATCTTTTTTTTAAAAACCATAAAGATTTTAGTAGGATTTGTAAAAATGGCGGCAAATTAAGCTACGCATTTAACGTGTAAAATCACTTACAAATATACCCTTGAAGTGCAAAATATACTTCAAATACGTGATAACTAGATAACAGACTTCGTAATTTAAAGAAGAAAACTTGAAAGAAAATTGACTTGAAACCGGCATCGAGGCTATGTGATTCAAAAAAGAAAATTAGAAGAAAAATAAACTTGGAACTGACATCGAGACTTTGTGATTCAAAGAAGCAAGAGAAGAAGACAAACTTGAAACTCGCGAATGCACATAATGTGCAAGCCATAATATTGGCGGGAAGAGAAAAAAAAAAAGATCTTAATAGATGAAGAATAAAAAAAAAAACAAAGTTTCCAGTTTGCAAGTACATAGTTTGTAAGTATAAGTTTATGTTCCAGAAAGAGACAAAGCTACTTTGTGGACAATACCTGTCAAAGAGACAGGGCCGCACGAGTGTGAAGAGTGTGTGTGTGACTTTGCAGTCAATATTTGCTTTTTAATTGAAGAGGAGTGCGCGGTTCAAGTCTATGCGACAATGATAAAAGCAAACGAAGCTGTCATCGTTCACAGTTCCGCATTTAATGTGTGAAAATTCGTTAGACCGTGTATTTAGATTGTCTGGAATATCGGCTATAAATAATAAGAAGAAAGATCTTGGAGGAATTTTATGTATTAAGTAGATATATTATTCCTCCAAATTAAAGATAGGTACATTTTATGTCGTACTTTTAGATACGAAGCAACTAATTATGAGTTACAGTCATTGAGATAATATTTAATTTAATATACATACATATATCAACCCATATGATGGCCCACTGCTGGGCACGGGTCTCCCCAGTAGAACCTACTAGTATGTAGATCCTGGGGGTAATTGCCATAATCGCCACGCTTGGCGAGCGGGTTGGCGATCGCAGTAAGGCTTTAAGTACGCAGAGGACGCTGCTGCCCGTCCTCCGGGGTAAAATCCCTTAGTCGCCTTGACGACACCCACGGGTAGAGATGGGGTGGTACTATTCTTAAGCCGGCACCACACGGCATAATTTAATATGCTACCGGATATTTATAATTTCTCAGAAAAAAATATAGACGAAATGTTGCCTATCTTGGCTGTTTGAGACACTCACTATTGAATTTTGCAGTAATATTGTTTTTGCAACAATTAAAAACACAAAATAAAGACCTTGGGTCCTTTTCACACGTTCTGGTTTATGTCCGGTCCGGTCGCCATACAGTCGCCGGGCGCCGTCTAGCCCGCTCCGGATTGAAACCGGAAAGTGTGAAAAGGACCTTAGGTCCTTATTTTGTGTTTTTAATTGTTGCAAAAACAATATTACTGCAAAATTCAATAGTGCGTGTCAAACAGCTAAGATAGGCTCAAATGGTACTTATAATATTTTAGGTTACCTTATTATTCTTATTATTAGGGTATCGGTTAGTATATTAAACAATACAATAGATTTTTTTGTGTCAATAAAGATTATTATTAGTATTATTTATATGTTTGTATCTCACATTGAAATATTAAAACTGCATGTGATTAAGTTGCGATAATATATATTTTACTTGTGTGATTTTTAAGCATTTGTAAGCTAATAGAATTTGTTTTTTTTATTTATTAACCGCTTTAAAATATGTACTGATTAACTTATTATTTAGCATTCATTACATAATTACCATTCATTATGTATATTATTTTTATTAATTGCTCATAAGCATTTAGATATAAATACCTATGCGCATGTTTATCAGTGTTCTGTTTGTCTAGGCTTTGCCTAGTTTGGGATCAGATAGCTGTGTGTGAGTTGTCCCAAGATATTTTATTATTATTATAAAACAAGGAGTTCTTGAGATTCTGCCGTGGCTATCTTGTTTTAATCTAAATGTTCATGTGGTTTGTTATTTCAAGTGGTTTATATGGCCGAATGCAAATTTTAGACAGATTTTCAGAACTTTGGAGAAATATGAAGGTATGCTAATACAAGATAATGCAATAAATAATGATAGATAATGCATAAAAACCCCGACACGTGAGGCAAAACTCTGAATATCATTAAAACAGTTGAATGGGTTTTCATCAATGAAACAATCAGATCGACATTAAGATAAAATATTTCTTACGGTATCCTGAATAGAGAAATTTACTATGGAATATTATAATTGAGTAAGGGAGAACAACGCAGCTTTTTATATTAATAATTTTGTCTCAGTAGCCATAATTATACTATAAACTCCATACTTATGCAGTATTATGTTACTGTATCTATCTATTCTAGTTTTGTTTGTTATGTTAAGTTATTTACACAATGGCTAAGGTCTGACTTTAATTTCGAAAATATTCTTCGCTGGTATTATGAAAAAAAATCTTCATATTTTAAGATTATAAAATAATTAGGATTTAAAAATAATTCCATTCATAAAATAAATGTTTAAACCAAAAGTCGTTGGTATTTTTAAACGTTATTTTAATAAATAGTTGTAAAGCAAAAATTGTAATGTTTCAAAATTTTATTCTAAATTTAAAATTATGTCAATGGTATTCTTAATTTGAAAATTAAGTAAAATAAAAAATAACGACCGCCGTCGTACCCATATTGATGATTCTAACATTAATGGCTGTTTGACGATTTCAATCAATCTCATTTGATAGTAATTTCGCAAACATGGAGTGTTATATTGCATGAATTTAATTAAATCTATCTATAATAAATCTCCAAGGTTTACGAGAAATTTATCAAGTTTTAATAAACAGTGATTGAATAACTAGATTATAAAATATCTGATTAAAATTTAATATCAACTAGTGTAAAGTGGTTATCTGATGTAAATATAAATACGGAACAAACCGCTTGCTGGGCTACTGGTAACAGATGGAGGAAGGGTTAAAAGTTTCCTGAGATATCTTGATACAAAAATATACCTTGCTGAACGATTATGATACCTATCATATTTAGTAAGCTGAAAGGCATGTGTTTTAAGGACTCTCCGCCGCTGGTTGCATTTATTGGCAGATTCTTCTCGTGAGCTTTATCTATAAACATCAACGCAAAATGTCGATCACTAACAATAGTAGGTAGCATGAAATAGAATTATCGGACGATAAAAACGCAGTTGTGTGCAAGGAATCGGGACGCATTATCGCAATAGCCCATCTGGTATTCTCGACCGATAATAACGCGCCTATGTGGAAAAGCTATTACTGATGTCCAATTTATTTTTTCAAGGGACTTTTTATACCTTAATTGATTTGGTTTTACGAAATAAAGATATTTAAGTTTGCGTTTAATCGTCATTAAACATTTTTATAGCATCGGCGCATAGGGCTTACGAGAGGTTGCATCCATTTGCGGAAATCTTGGGTGGTTGACGTTCTACGGGCTAAGCTCCTTCAATAATCTAAATCGAAATCAACCCACAGAGGATAAGAACATAAAATCCTTTGAAATGCTTGAATTTAATATAGATAAACAAAACATTGCCCACACAAAAGTTAAATATGTCGCTTCATCTAATTATTAATTGGATATTATGCATAATAGCGCATAATGACTAACATGACAATGCGATTACCTACTTTACCTAGCCATTATTCACAATACCCAGTTGGAGTTATCAAAGTATAAATGTCTTCTCTTCTTGTATTTAGTATTTCTGTCAAGAATTAACGATGATGATGATTGATGAACTGTGAAGTTCGCATAGTTATGTAATTTTTTTTATCGCCCAGTAAATTGTTTAAGATTCGCATCTTCTCCTGCGCTACGGGATTTGCAGCCTCTTGGCGCTTACGTAACAAAGAGGTGTCTGGGGTTTGCAACATCGCGCACGTGTGACATACAAGTACGAGTACCACGTGAATTCTGAGTGAGCTAACTCAGTTCTATTATGCATACTGGCTGGCGATTATACATAATATTCAGTTTGTGCGTCTCGTACCTACAAGTGCTCTGATCCTATATGATATCCAGAGTCTGATGATGGAGCCTGAGCGTTTCATTCGTGTTTAGCGGTCATATAATTAACCCCCCCCCCCCTCCGCTTCAGTGTTTGGGGACAAGGGCTCTTACACCATGGGGTGTATACGTGACAACTTTGATGATGGAGCCAGAACAAAGGACATAAAACCAAAGTAACTCTAAAATACTCACCACTTGCCTAATTTGAAAGTACAAGTAATAAATGTCCGTCTTTAAATCCATCGGTTAGTTTAGACCAGAAATTCCGAACCTATTTTAGGCAAATTACCCCCTTTTTCAAAATGAACTGATACCTAAGATTCATACCTAAAAGTTTTTATTTTTTATTTTTAATATTATTATCTTGTATGAACCTTGTAGTTTTTTAAAGTACAACAATGATACTTCCTACTAAAATATTAGTCATTCTTATAACAAGTTGATGCACGTAACCCAATTTATACAGTGTCTTGAAAGTTTCAAATAAGAACTTGTGTTAATTAATAGGGGTTGATGTTTAAACCTCGTCGATTCCAAAATTCAGTTTTCGTCTATGTCGACCCCTGCGAAACCGATATCGAACACTTTGGGAATCCCTGCTTTAGACCATAGATTGATATTTTGTATATGGGTAGTATTCGTTTACTTTTTGGTATAGGGTTTCGACCAAGTGTTAGTAGGTAAGCCTACTTCAAATAAAATTTTAATGAAAACACCCTAAAAATGCAATCTTGTTCAATAGTTGGCGCATATAGTGCCAAAATTGCAGTATTGAATGCAATTAAAAAAAAAAACGGTATGAGTTTTCGCCGGTAAGTACGATATTTATATTGATGAAAAAAATTATATTAATGACAAAAATATTAAATGAAAGCAGGGAGCGAGTAAAATTGGTGGTTTGATGAATATATACATACTAATCTATGTTATAATGTACACATTAATCCTATCTCTTTCTCTCTGTAACGATATGTCAATACTACTGTCGCTTTTTATTATCACAAAAGTGATGTGACACTAACAATTGAAATTGATGTCGATGATTAATTATGAAGATAGTGAATATAATTATTATATCCTTAATCGGGAGATAATCGGACGGAATATGCGCAGTATATGAGGTTGCATTCCTACACGAGACTAATCTTAAAAAAAGGATAAAGATTTTTTTATATTTTACTTAATACCAAATTTAAAATTGTTTTAGAAAATATTATAGCATATACTGCTATGTACATAGCAGTTGCAGTCATATATATAAAAAAAGTCGGAATCGGACTCATACGAATTAATGCTGCAAAGTAATGACATCTGGCGTTCGTCGCCGTCTTTTATTGCTGTCTGAGCTGTGTCCCGCGAAATTGTACCTACCTTAAATATAGATCCCGGAAAACGGGTACTTATATACATATCCTGACGTTTCTAGCTTAGTAGATAGTAAAGTTACGCAAATTTTCTTGTTATTTATTTATCCGAACGTGATTTTCTATTATATTTTCACTATACAATTTAAATAATTAAGTATATCTAATAACACATTCGTTATTTCAACATAATACATATACACACAACATCTATTTATTTTTCAAATCTACTTTATCGATATCGGTATATTTAGACAATCTCTCACCCTCCGGCCCGCTATAGTGAAAAATCATGTCATTGGGTTTCAAGAGGTTTTAAGGCCTTTGAGCTGGAAGGTGGTCATTGGTACGTAGTAGTACTAGAAACTCCCTGTGTTTAGGCTCCTTGGATTCCTGCTATGATTTGGCGAAATGTGCGTCATTAGCTCATCAAATCTAGGTTCTTCTAAATAGATTGCAAACCCGAAGGAAAAGTCCGCCAATGCAACAATGGTGCATTAAATAAAATTACCAGAATAAGATATAGGTATGTTCAGCAAAAGGAAAAATAAAAAATATAATAAATTGTCTAGTTTAATTTAAATTAAGATTTTTCTTTTTCCAGCATATACAATTCTTACAAATGGTCGTTTTTAAAATGTTTTTTTTTTATTATTGATGACTTGATACAATAGTTGGTCAACTAGAGTAACTATTTTTAAGATTTTTCTAAATTAAAATATTGTATTTATACCAGGTAAGTTCGTCATTAATTTTGCTTAATATTTCTCCCGGGTTGCATCAACTGCGGTCACAAGTTGAGTCACTTTATGTGCGTACCTACAACCCCGAAGAAACGTCAAGCAATAGCATGATCGCGTTTATGGCAACCATACAACTGATTTCGCGTTTATGGCAACATTTCTAAACAAATTGATAAGTTTCACAAATAAGAATAGAAATAGTCGATTCGTCGATTTTCCCGTGTAGTCGGTACATCTCTAAATTTTATGTAATATAATTTAGTATTACTTAAAAGGTACTGTCTGATAATTTATTTTATGTAATAAAATGTAATTTAGTAAGTTTTTGTTAGTTAGTCTTTAATAATGCTGTCACCTAAGAACGCCTTCGCAACTGTATTATTTTGATGTTGAAATTGTATCGAATTTCGACATTGTTGTTGTTATTTTTATTTACAAATTGGAAATGCAACCAATTCTATTTTTGTCATTCACAATAATCGAAATCTGCTAACTGTGACAGTAAAATATGAAAAATACAATTTAGAAAATAAATAATGAAGTTTTTAAGTAGTACTCGTAATACCATTTCTTAACAATTATTTGACATATGGCAGCGCTAATCTCTGAAAATATAGGGGTCGATTTAGATATGAATTACACCCAGAAGAATAAGAAATTATGCCCATCACACAAACAAAAATCCTGAGTGAAAAACGGGTTCAAATGAGCAGCCGAGGATATTTTATTATTTTTTCCGAAAATATTATTCATTTAGCATAGCACACATACAGCGACACGGCCTAGCTCTCATGCACACAACCATTACTTCACAGTGCGCAGGAGTCCAGATAAAAAAAAAATCTTTCGTACATTATGTTAGTTTAGATAACGAACGCACCTTGACAATACGACAATCCTCTTTTTAAGCATATTTACAAGACGTTTTACAAGTTATTATTAAGACTATATTTAACCTTTCTATATAACTAAATTTTTGGCATAGACGAACGATGTTTTGTGTATTCCACCCATAAAACAACTTTGCAATTGGGTAGGTACAAGCTTTCTGTATCGAGTGGAATTTATACACGTACAATTAACAAAGACAAAGTACACCCAGACCTGGAACCAATTGTTTAAGAAACTCACAAAGTTCCACCAAGCGCGGACATCCAACTCACGACCTCTTGTGCAATACTACTAAAATTTCATTGCATTTCATTTGACAATAAACAATATTACCTAAGGTGCAACAAGTATAAATAAAATCATGATAATAGTTAATTATAATTATCTATCTACAATAATTAGGTACCTACTTCATTAACCTTTAATAAGCGAAGCTTCAAGTTGCATGTCATGGGACTATTTTGATAGTTTATAATATAATTACCTATCATTGTTTTGTTTACTTTAGTATTATTTTATTAATTTTGTGCAATATAACTATACCTACATTAATTTACAAAACCAACAAAACAGTCTGTGATTAATATCACAAAACAGTTAAAGTACAGAAGGTAACTATCATACGTAGAGTCGTTTGATTTTCGCTTGCAATAATAATCTGACAACCGTAACTGGACTTACGTTGCTCGTAGGCGCACATAGTCATTTTTCATAAACACGGAGGATATAGAACAATTTGACCTTTTTTTTTTTAAAGAGGATTCCTGCAGTATGTTACAAGCCCTGTGTCGCAGGGGACTTTACAAACATACAAGTCACTGACACAAAGTACACCCAGACCCGGAACAACATTTTGTGGATCACACAAAGTGGTGTCCCGGGTGTGTGTGTGTGGGAATCGAACCCGCAACCTCTTAGCGCTTTGCGTAGCAGTCGGACACACTCCCACCGCGCCACAGAGGCAGTCAAATCTAAAAATTGGAAAGGCGTCCTGAGATTCCGTGTTAGTAGTTAGCTATGTCTATACGTTGCTTGAGCGCGCCTTGTATGAATGGTGATTTGTACTCTTAGCATTTTGTGGTAATATGTTATTATGTCCTAGACAAAAGATGCAGATATTAACATTTTACATACTATTGAATAGTCCCAACTAAAAAATATTACACCTATAAGACAGCACCACCACAGTTTATTCACCAAGATCAATTGTCATCAAATCATTTTAAAATTGAGGTAATAATAATTCTCAACATTTTACGTTTTGAATAATTTAATCTTAGACTCTGAATGCTTTTTCAAAATATAAGTACCTACCGTCAAATTATATGAATGTGTGCTTTTTCAAAATATAAGTAGGTAGGTACCTACCGTCAAATTATATGAATGTGTGCTTTTTCAAAATATAAGTACCTACAGTCAAATTATATGAATGTGACATTATAATTACTCATTTATTTATCAATTAAACAGTTATTTTTAAATGTTAATAAAAATCTAATTAGGTATTTGTATTTAAAAGTAACGCTTTAACTATGCCATAAGAATGCAACGCCACAGAGGCAGTCTCTGTGGCGCGGTGGGAGTGTGTACAACTGCTACGCAAGAGGTCGTGGATTCGATTCACGGGTCACCACTTTGTGTGATCCACGAATTGTTGTTCAGAGTCTGGGTGTACTTTGTGTCCGTGACTTTATGTTTGTAAAGTCCCCCACAACACAGTGCTACTGCGGGAGTCGTCTTAAAAAACAAGTGCACAAGTGTAGGTGCAAACACAAGTGCGCTCTCTATTCTCTTACTCATAGTCCGACGAAAATCCGTTACAACCGGAGAGAGATTTGGCGCAGGACTGATGGCTTAACGTGCTCTGTAAGGCAGAGGGCTGTGACACTGTTCAAAAACGTTCACCCATTTATCGACTGACAGTGGTAACGTTGCTTAATCTCAATCTGCTCCGTCGTCACTGAATCAGGGACCTCAAAGTAATATCTATACTGATATAATAAAGTTAAAGAGTTTCTTTGTTTAAGCGCCTTAATCTACGAAGATCGACTTGCCGTGTGGTACCAGCTTAAGAATAGTACTATCCCATATCTTCCCGTGGGTGTCGTCAAGGCGACTAAGGAATGTCACACCGGAGGACGGGCAGCAGCGTCCTCTGCGTAATTTAAAGTCTTACTGCGATTGCCAACCCGTTCCCCAAGGGTGGCGATTTAGGATAAATAATCCCCCAGGATCTAATAAGTAGGTTCTATTGGGGAGACCCGTGCCCAGCAGTGGGAGGCCATATGGGCTGATATGATGATGTGAATCTTCGAAGATTTACTTGGATATAATCTGGTATAGAAAGAAGTAGGTTGAAGCTTGAGGAAGACTATAAATCTTTTTAAATCGATTTGATCCACGGAAGTATACCTCGTAAAAGCTTGTCTATGCCACAATAATCCAATAAGATGAGACATTATGAAAGTTGCAGTATTTTTTAATTTACTATGCTGCTGCAATTTGACTACACTATTCTGTTACACGTTATAAATTAAATCATCGAAATTCAATTAAAAATTCTGATTTTTTTTAACACTCGTATTGCTTCCTCGCAGAACGCATCAGCATTGCTATATAGCGACGAAATGCTCCCAGTATCTGTGGATACACGCCCAGGCCCGCATTTTTTTGGATATATTTTAGTTTTATTTAGCGTAAGTTTATAGTTAGTTAATGTCTCTGTGGCGCGATGTGAGTGTATCCGACTGCTACGCAAGAGGTCGTGGGTTCTATCCCCACCCAGGTTAAAACTTTGAGTGATGAGCACGATGGTTTATTCTGTGTCTATAATATGTATGTATTGAGAAATATATAAGTATGTTTATCAGTTGTTGGTTTCCATAGTACATGCTCTGCTTAGTTTGGGATCAGAAAGCGTTGTGTTAGTTGTCCCAAGCTAATATTATTATTATTAACTAATATATATATATCAGCTACTAATTACTTACTAATATAGCTAATATATATCAGATCATATTTGCTCGACCACATCATCTTCCAAAGAACACAAGATTCAGTTTGGTTCCGTAGCAAAGTCATAATGAATGCGGTACTTAATTAAGAGCAATGAAGGCGCAATGGGTCAATTGAAGATTTTAGACATAGTTAAATTTTCACTAGTGAAAAAAAAGTTTTAACTGCCCCGGAGATGTCGTGGTAGTAGGGTACGACGATTTGTGCGCTTTGTGTGATCCACGAATTGTTGTGTGTCTGGGTGTTTTTCCACGTGACAAAGGGTTAAGTACCCTAGTCCGGAAGTTGACTTTATAAATGAAATCTGGGAGGGAATGTATAGTGATAAAGCAACAATAATTTATTTGAGCGGGAGGTATCTATAGAAATGATACCCAATAGAAGACATAATGATTTTCTCATTACAGGTGTGATGCATGTCATCAAATGATACCATAACAGTGTGTAATTTGTGAAGGCGAGAGTAAGATGTGAACGTTATTGATATTCGTTTTTCTTCGTAATTCTTTATGTATTTGTCATTATGCAAACATAAATGTGGAGTCACGTCCGTTTTTTGTAGATTTTGTTGTATTCTCAGGTAATTTATGTTATTTCCGTTAAGATAATATATTGCCGTGGTTTTAAGATAACTTTTACGGAATTTAGGTACAGATAGAAAGAGCAATACTTGAATCTAGTAGATTGTACCTACTTAGTTATTTTTAACAAGGTTAATGTAACCTTGGTGCAAATTCGAAATTGCGCTTATTTAACTTAATAGCTTAATGTTACTGCTATGTGAAGAATAATGTATGGTTTATTATTCGCACATTTGTAAAGTCGTTTATTTTACAGCTAGAGACCACTAATAAGAATCTAAATAACACTTAAAAGTGCAGTAAGTAATTAATTTGAGCTATGGACATTAATATTTCAGAACCATTGTTTCAATTTATGAAACTGTTCAATGCCGCTGAAAATTACTATTATGCAATAACGTCGCGCGCCGGTTCCACCTAATTCGTAAAATATTATCATATCTGTAATAAAATTAACTTACCATTCATGAATTAAGCGTATAATGTGAAAATTGACTTGTATCCCTCCACGTCCATAAGGGAGGTAAGCAGGACTGTTGCAGGCCTGCCAGCAGCTCCGCGTGGTACCGCTGTGCTGCCAACAGGTACGGCGGTGGCAGTGGCAGCGGGCAGTGCGGCAGCTGCGGTGGCAGCGGCGGGGGCGGCGACGGCGATGACCGCCTTGGCTCCGGCTCTAACAGTGCATCTATTGTAAAAGCACGCCTTGGACGTGGCCCCAACGGCAGCAATGCCGCCGTGTCCGGCGCTTCAGGCGGCTCTGGACTCGGTCTCGAAATAAACGTCGATGAAGGGTTGTACATGCTCCCATTAGGCAATGCAGCCGGTGGCGGTGGAGCACCTGCCTGCCTCGCCAAAAACGCTCTGTTAAAACTCGCCAGTGCCGCTAACTCAGCATTTAAACTATCCTTCTCTCCTTTGTGCAACTTGAACCTCTTGCGTCTTCTGAGCAGGGATCCGTTCTCGAACATGTCGAAGGCCTGCGGGTGCAGCGTCCAGTAGGCGCCCTTGCCGGGCCGATCGGGGCGGCGCGGCACCTTCACGAAGCAGTCGTTGAACGAGAGGTTATGCCGCAGCGAGTTCTGCCAGCGCTGCGTGTTGCGCCGGTAATACGGGAATCGGTCCGTGATGAACCGGTAGATCTCCGACAGCGGCAGCATGCGCTCAGGAGAGCTCCAGATGGCCATCGCGGTTAGTGCTATATAGGAAAAAGGTGGTTTTTGATCACCGTAGGACTCACGTGTGGGCCGAGGCATGGTTTCGCGCAATACTGTAGTGTAATGTCAAGTTAGTCACCTCGGCAGTGAGCAGCGTGAGGCGCACGTCTCTCACAGCGGAGTGGAAGATAAGGACTGGGTGAGTGAGCGAGACTGCGCGTGGCTCGCGGGAGTGGCGCGCGGTCGGCGCCGCCCTACACCGCCGGAGCCAATCGCGAGCCTCCAACTTTGTTTGTTGTTTTTGTCGGCTCCAGACCCGTTACAGAGGAATTTAAATTGTTATCACGTTTACATTATACAAAATTTATTCGACACCGACAACAGCTTGAGCTTGTTTCGAAATTGCAATGATTAAAGTAGTAGATACTTATTGATGGTGTGGGAGAGAAAGAGAATGATATGATGATCTCCTTTTTAGAGAGATATTTACCGCACATGGTTTGATAAAGAGTAAAGTAGAAAAGGTACGAGATATGGACAAGATTTTACTATAGGTAAACGTTTCAAATGTAAAATCAAATTGATAACAGGTATGCAAATGAACCTTTATAATTTGAAAAAAAAAAACATTGGACTTTAGTTTTCTTCCGTTATTTATTCTGTTTTCTAATAACAGGTATTAGGTTCTAATAATATCTGCTAATAAATTGTAGATCTAAGCTATCGTTGTTAGCATTAATATTAATTTCATAGGACAGTAATCTGCGGAGGCTCTGTAATCAGTGTCGATTAGTGTAGATGTCTGTGTAAGTATGGTATTCTAGTTATTATGTCGGTGATCTGTAAGTAACACGCCTGCGCAGTCATTATCTAACTGAGTGCGCCCGCGCCGCTCGCCGCGCTGAGCTTTGTACACTTTGCGATCAACTATACTACACCATCCACCAGTATATTACATTCAAATGTTTAACATTTTCTTTTAAGAAGTTTTAAGATTATATTTAAATGTTATTTATGTTTAAACTAAATAGGTATGTTTCGTTTATATATTTAGATCTTTCTTTTATCTTTAGAATGGCTTAGTGTTGTGAGTAGGTAATACAAGTAAATAATCAAATTGATAATTATGATTCAGTTTATTAAAGGTATAGAAGTATTCGATATATTAAACCAAATATCGAGAATAGAACAAATTCCAGGACAGAAAATAATTAAATTTCTTACAATTTACGAAGTTATCATTATCTATAAATAATACAAGTACTAGTAATAAATAATAAGAGAATTTCTATCTATTTTCGTTAAAATGAGTGAAAATGATGACATATGCTACATTAATAAATAATAAAAAAAGATACAAACTCAGTCAGCTTCAAAAATAGTAATATTCAGATAATAATGGTCCCTGAGGCAATAAAAATGAATAAAAGACCCAAAGTTTTTTCAGGCCCTCTGTCGTTAGTCCCATAAAGTAACCGCTGAAAATTCAAATGCCAGTGTCAGACCGGGTACGAAAATGACACTAGCTGGATAAATGTAAAAAATGAGTTTCTGACCGAGTTATGTGGACTGCATTGATAGCACTGACAGACAGACTGCATGTATGTATGCAATACGGTCGAAACGTCGGGCAATAAACAAATGTATTTAGCCTTAAAATAAAATATTTACGCGATTAAGACCTTTAGTTTATAAAATTGTATAATGTGTCATTTTAAGGGAAGTTCCTTTTACTTAATTAGCGATCACAACGATGTGAAAAACGTGATGTAAGTAGGTACTGTGTACTTTTTAAACGTGAAACTTATACAAATGGATGGAGGCGTACAAATCTCCCATCGCTACGATAGCTCGGAGCGCGCTAAAGTACTTGGTACAAACGTGCGTAGCTACGGGGCACGCCGCGGTACAAACTAAGCGTGCAGCGATGACGTGTTACTTGCATAAATTAACCACGGCTATACTTAGTGTATTGTCGTGTCAACGAGGTAACTTAGTGTGAAGGTATCTTAACGAATAGATTTTATACCTATGTTTAATGTTATTTAGGGTTTTGTTTTGATGTAGCACGACTGTTTGACGGTTAAAAATAGTAGGTTTTTTCTCAAATTAATGGACAGATTTGAAAGAGGTTTTTTATTTGTTTTGGGAAGGCTAAACCAAACATCAGAAAATAATCTCTTTTAAAAAAAAAAACCTTTTTTGTTTAGGGTTCCGTAGGTAGGTACCTCAAAAAAAAAACAGAACCCTTATAGAATGACTTTCTTGTCCGTCCGTCCGTCTGGCTGTCAAGACTCTTTGTATCGGGAACGCGTGAAGGTATTGAGTTGAAATTAAAACCAATATATCCAAACCCTTAAAGCTGAGAAAAAATCAAACTTTTAAGTTAACGTAATAAAAAGATAGGTACAGCTGTTTATGTTGCAAAAACGTATATTTCGACATACATTTATAATTAAATCATAAAAAATATAGTCTTTAAAAAACTGCGAGACTAAACTCTCAACAAATTTGTACGGAACCTCGGGTGAGTCCGAGTGAGGCTTAGTATGTTAATAATCGAGGAATCGAATTAAGCCGATGAAAACCTTGTTTGCCAATCGAATAAAATGTATTTAAATAATATTGTAATTAGCATAAAAATATAAATAAGTTGTTGCAGAATAAGGAATAATAAATACGGAAAAAAATTAAGTCGCATAATGTAATAATTACTATATGCATTATATGTACGTTTCATGAGTATTTGCTATTCTCGTATTTCGACTTTGATGTTAATGGAGAATCAGATACGACTATCTTGTTCATTAGTTAATTAGTTTCTACGTTATTAATTACTAGCTGACCTCTGTAGCTTCGTCTGCGTAAATTTTCCCCGATTTTGCAACACTTTTCATTGCTGCTCCGTTCCTATTAGCCGTAGCGTGATGTTATTTAGCCTATAGCCTTCCTCGATAACAATTTTATATATATATATAGAATTTTTCAATATGGACCAGTAGTTCCTGAGATTATCGCGTTCAAACAAACAAACAAACAAACTCTTCAGCTTTATGTTATTAAGTATAGATTTTCAAGGTTTATTTGAACTTGTTGACAAAATAGTTTTATGCTTGTCCACGACTCTGCTATCGTTATTAGGTATTAGATAGCACTTAATCGTGTGAACTACTGAAAGGTTCGAACCTTTTATTAACCGACGTTTTTATGCAACAAAATTGGTACTTATAACCTGGCTATATAAAATTGCTATAAAAGGCGTTAGCGCGATAAAACGACGTAAACGACAGACTCAGAGGGATTTCAAACCCAGAAATCGAACTTGAGACATCCGACAACTTAGGACGTAACCTGAATAATATGGCTAAACTCCTAATTTGCATTTTTTGCGTCACTAGATAATTCTTTGTAATATATGTATTTATTGTAGGTATACCTAGATAATGTAATTGGCAAATAATACCTACCTGTAGATAAAATTACTGACGGGGGGAATTTCTTTCCGTATGTAATTCTATTAAATAGATATCAATTCGTAGATGGAACTTTGATGTTTCTCGCCATCTATCAGGTGGCTCTACCACATATTAGGCACAAATTATACTAAGAATATACAACTTTGTTGCACACAGGTATCATATGACAAAACAGATCGAATTCTTTTTACTTTTTAATGCAATCTTGCCGAAGGAATCACATGATTTGTAAGTAAGGCACACTCTTTCATCTCACCGCCAATAGGTGTAATAGAAGTACATGAATGCGTCAATCTGTAAGCTAACCACGTCGCACCAAATTGTCGACGTCTGCACAAATAGGTCCATTAAATTCAATCGTTCGATGTACAAGACACTGGACAGAAGCGTCACTTACCTGACTCCTATATAATTTAGCAGTATTAACGCGGTACATGATGTACAGGACCACAATACATTCCAGTGTTTTGTATTCCTAATAAGTCCCGAGTATTGGTGCGGTGGGAGTCGTGTCGAACCAAAGAGGTTTCTATGTAATAACATAAAATATGACCAATTTGGGAACAATAACAGCCTGAAGTCTGAACAAGGAATTAAATTTATCGGTATTTTACGTGGGATGTATCATGTCTTCCATAATATTCTGACCTAACTTAGACCTTATTTTACTTTGTAATAATAGCGGCAATCTTTTCTTGCTAATTAAAAGCCATTCGTAGCTTTAGCAATTAGCCAAGTTGAAAGTATTTTGAAGAAGAATATTAATAATATTGACTTACACTCTCCAGTGTAACCTTTTCAATACATTTGTATTGAAAAGGTTAGGCAACCAGTGTAAATTATCAATGGAAAAATATTAACTGAAAAGGGAAAGTCAACGTGTTGCAGGTACGATGGTAATAAATAAACGTGATTTTGGTAGATATTTGGAACGTATTTCCTTATTGCACGATGTAATTTTTAGGCTGGGAAGATAGACGAATAAAAGCGTAACATTTTGACAGTGCGAAAATCTACTATTTATGATTACGTGAACATAGATTAAGGAGATTGTGTTATATAAGTTGTTTGAATGTATATTTCCTAAGGATAAAAAAATCTTTTACTGTTGGATAGTTGTGGAAGGCTATATAACATCGCGCTAAGACCAATAGGAGCAGAGCAGCAATGAAAAATGTTGCAAAAATGGGGAAAATGGCCGCATACGAAGTTGCGTGGGTCATTTAGTTCAAATATAAATAGCATACATATGGTATTGTAAAATGAACATTATTATATCTTATAGATTACTTACATGTATGTAGATAATTACGGTACAATTTCACATCATGTGTTACATATTTTTAATATTTTGTAATTTATTGTTATTTTTTTGTTCTTCTTTATGAAACTGTTAGGTACCTATTGACTTGGTAAACATTTTCGTCTTAGTATAAATTTTCAAAAATAAAATTTCCTAAACCATAAAAAACTATTACAAAAGTACATAATTTATATAATTTTTTAGGAAAATTCGGTTATTTCGGTTATTGAATGGTTTAGTCACATCCTTAGCAACATTGATGATGAATTGTGGAATGTAAAACTTTTTTTGGGTGAATCCAGGGTGAATCCAGGACGAGATACAAATGGCAGTGGCGAATGTGACACTCTTATGACGTGGTCAGGGGGTATCCATTTCATTTCTCCCTACACTGGCCAAGTGTGAGTCGCACGCACGACCGCGACGTGGGGTTCAGGTGCGTTTAGTTTCGTCCAACACTAGCCAAGTGTGAGTTGTACGCACGACGGGGGAGGGGGTGGGGGCAAAAGAGGCATGTGCCAATGTTTAATTAAACGTTTGTTGACGAGACTTTAGCCGAGAAGATCTATTGTGACATAAAAATTATAAGATTACTTAATTAAAAAAAAAGAAACAATATAACTTATGAAAAATCTAAATTTGAAATATGACTATTTTAAAATGTTAAAGTTTTTTAATCATTAGTTAATACAGTCACTACTATACTACAGGGAGGTGTCGCAATAGATCTTCTAGGTCGCAGCGACTTCGCGGGCAACTCATCTCCAAATGCCAATCGGTGCGGTCTATCCAGATACAATTA
The DNA here is from genome assembly GCA_945859575.2 of Herminia tarsipennalis. Classification (NCBI taxonomy): domain Eukaryota; kingdom Metazoa; phylum Arthropoda; class Insecta; order Lepidoptera; family Erebidae; genus Herminia; species Herminia tarsipennalis. Next base: position 9,832,102 of record OX243836.2, on the reverse strand, counting down.
ACTGGATAGAGGGCTCTATCCAGGGTTCTATCCAGGGCTCTATCCAAGGCTCTATCCAAGGCTCTATCTAGTTAATTGTATCTGGATAGACCGCACCGATTGGAACGTATTTATTGTAGTGTAGTATTGACTACACTACAAGAACTACGTTCCAACCGGTGTTCATAAAACACTCCTCTCCCTTTTAGGATTCCGTAGCAAAAATGGCAAAACGGAACCATCCGTCCGCATTTTAGTTCAGAGACTGTTAGTGCTAGAACGCTGTCATTTTGCATAGATACACATATTACGCCGACAAACCGAAAGAATAAAATCTTCGAAAACATTTTTTTTTAGTGTACCACCTCTATATGTAAAGTGGGTATGTCATTTTTTTTCTCACCTACCCTATCGTGTGGGGTATTATTAGACAGGTCATTAGTTGGCAGAGGGGGCACTTGACGCTAAGAAAAAAATGTCCTTTAAAGCTTAATATTTTAAATCCCTAAGAGTTTTTATTAGGGATTCAGGGATCCGTTTATAAAATATTAGGTAAGCTTTATAAGATATTTTTTGTTAGCGTCAAGTCCCTTGCTACCTTAAATGGTTGATGTTGGGCATGTGAAAAAAATTACTGTAGTTAGTATATATAGTAAAATTAAAAGGAAAACTATCACAGTTAAGAAGGCTTTACAAGTTTACGGGTAACAGCTGATCAAATAACAAGTAACAAAATTTTCGTACAAATTCCACTGAAAATGATTATTAAGTATAACGTTTTCAGTAGTATGAAACAAAAACAACAGAACTTCTTAAGCCGCATTATTCGAATAGGGGGGGGGGGGGAGGACTTATATTTTTTGTTTTGTACGGATATACCTAAAGGTTTGCCTACAGTCGATTCGTGACGACGACGGCCGTTGCAATAGCTTTTGCTATAATATATTTAATACTAGCTGACCTGCACAACTTCGTCTGCGTAAATTTTCCCCGTTTTTGCAACATTTCTTATTGCTGCTTCGCTCCTTATTTCAGCACTATTTAATGGATGTTATCCATTAACAGTTACTTAATATTATAAATGTGAAAGTAACTCTGTCTGTCTGTCTGTTATGCTTTCACGCTCAAACAGCTAAACCGATTTAGATTAAATTTGGTATGGGGGTAGTTTGAGTCCGGGGGTAGGACATAGGATAGTTTTTATCGCCATAACCGACATCCACGCGGGCGGAGCCGCGGGCGGAAGCTAGTTATACATATAAACCTTCCTCTTCAATCACTCTATCTATTAAAAAAAAACGCATCAAAATCCGTTGGGTAGTATTAAAGATTTAAGCATACATAGGGATATAGGGACAGAGAAAGTAAATACAAATGTTAAGACTAAAGAAAGTTTGAAAAACAATTTCTTTACGAAAAATATCACAAATAAAACATGAGTTAGTAACATTAATTATGACAATGTAATGCGTAATCGCATCTCTAATTCCCTTGGTTTAGTTACCGCCCCCGTCCCCCGCTCCCTGTCACCATTTATTACTAAAAATACATCTGCGCAACCACTTTTCGCCTACTTCAGTCCGGTCAAGTTACGTTAATCCTACTGTACTGGTACTAGAGGTCAGTGGCTTATTCTGAAGGTGTTCCGTGATTCCGTCTCCGTGAATGACAGACGTTTATTTGTGCATTGTACGAGCGATATACGTAGCAGTAGCTCCACCGCAGCACCGTCAACGGGAAATCACCATGAACGAGATTATTTTATTTCAGTGACCGGGACGTTGACGGCCGGCGGGTAATTCTATCTATCGTTACCTAGGTGACGTCATGACGTCCCGTTAACGGGCTACGGTAGACAAACGCCCTAAACCTTACTTTCGGTACTCTCGGTGTATTACCCAAACACAAAGCATGAAGAGAATGAGAAGAATATTTTACAAAAGTAATATTCAAAAAGTTTGGTTATAAATCACTGAATAAAAAGTTTATAAACGAATGTCACGCATTACACAGGGGTTAGTTACAATTACAATGGCATTGTGGTTACATCCCGTCACGGATTACAAGATTTAACACTATGATACGCATTACACTACAACTAATTGTAAAATTAAATAGTTACTTTAAAACGATTTATTTTTCAACCCTCTTTAAAAAAGAAATTGATATATATTTTTACATATATAAAATGTTATTCACATTTTTATTTATCTACATGGTATGCGTAAAAAAATAAACGTTTAAGACTTTAGTTTTAAGTGAAATCTGGGAAATTTTGTATTTGGTTTGTTTAAAACTTTTTTTACAAAAAAACATGTAAGCATGACACTGACTGGACTAGACTTGAATCACGGTTGATTTCGAAGTTTCGTTATCTGTCTCCGAAAATCATCGTCAGATTTTTAAGAAATTTATTTGGGATTATTTCGGAATAAACCTTTTTGGACAAAAAGTCGGTTTAAAACTGCAAATGTATTTACGAATGAATAAAGGGTGTTATAATGTTGGTACCTATTATATCTCTCGTAGCATTTGTAGACCTCAAACGATATGAGGCATTTGAATGCGGTTTTTATTATTAGAACTTGTAAATGTTTGGTCATAAGCCATAAAATCATTTAGAAGACACTTATTTTTTTTATAAAATTTTATTTTTAATCTCATAATTATGTCCGTGGGTATTTTAATATGCCTAAATTTGCTTATTTATATTTGAATAACGCTGAGTCCTGGTATTTAATTTTATCAAAATTAAACTGCCCTCTAACAATTTATGTTACATAATCAATTTGAAAACTATCTTTAAAAAAGTACAAATTATGCTACAAGATGCGATTCGATTTCGCATAAATATGAGGAAGTGTAATTAGCCTACTTGAAGCCCGTGACTTAATTCACGAAAGAAATTTTATGAATAAATCCCATGGGAACTGTACATTTTTTCGAGATAAAAAAAGCATGTGTGCCATTGTGTGTGATTGTAGTAGGTAGAAACAACAACAACATTCATCTATACATTTTCATTTATAAGATTAGGTTGATTGAGGGAACACTGACTCAGTAACAGTCCGAGAAGGCGTCATCCCTGTCGGTTCATAGACAAATTTTTAAATTATTGTTTTTAAACTTTCGCGATTTTTATACATATTAGATATATTTCGGGACTTAATCGCGTGAATTGTTCGTACCTTTAAATAATTCACGCGATTAAGTCCCGAAATATATCTAATAAAACTTTTTTAAAGATAACTAGCAATTTGGGATTGGGTCCCACATTGCTAACCTCCAGTTTATATTACTAGCTATCCTGTTAAGCCCTCTAGCTAAGCTCAATGTCTTGTGTTAGGAGTGGGTTTACGTCGGTAGTGTAATAGGTAGGATTCGAACCCGCTACCTTACTATTGCGAGTCCGCGCTTAAACAACAAATAAAATTTATGAGCTAATGTCTCAAATGAGGAGCGCAGTGTGGTGACATATATGTATATCTTCGTCGAACTCGGACTTGGGTGGCACTGATACTGTTCCCCAACCCACGGTACGTTAAGCCACCGGTCCTGCGCCCAGTCTCTATCCGGTCGCGTTGAATTTTCGTCCCATGGGGCTATGAGAGTGAGGGAATAGAGAGTGCACTTGTGTTTGCGCATACACTTGTGCACTATAATATCTCTTGCGTAGTTGGCTAGTCTTTAATGAGATTGGCAGCCGTAACCGATTATCGTCCATTATTAACAGGATTAGTATGAATCTAAGCCACCGGCTTTATATTGTTTGCGAATTTGGCATTATATGTACATGTAGAATTCCGAAGTATCACTAGTATTGTTTTGGAACCTAAGTGAATAAAGAATTTTACCTATTGTTTGCGAACTTGGCATTACATGTACATGTAGAATCCCGACGTATCACTAATGTTGTTTTGGAACCTAAGTGAATAAAGAATTTTACCTATTGTTTGCGAACTTGGCATTACATGTACATGTAGAATCCCGACGTATCACTAATGTTGTTTTGGAACCTAAGTAAATAAAGAATTGAATTTAATTGCAGTGGCGGAGGGTTCTTAAAATACCATTCCTTTTGGCTTCCCTTTAAATTGTATTTAATTAATATTGTGCGCACAAAAACCGTCTCTAACAAGATACATTTTCGTATCGGGTTATCTCAGGAAAATTTTAAACCTTCGCCTCTGTTGAATTGAAGTATCTGCTGCTGAAATTTGGCCACATCTTTCTATTGCACGTTGTATAGCACAGTATAACACACACCTAAACATAAACCCATCTTAGCACAAACCCATGATCTGTTAAAAGGCATACCCTGAAATAGTTTGCCAAATTATCTTTATTGGCTCTGCCCCATACCGCGTCGAAACATTGTTGAATCGTTCCCAGGCTCTGAATAAAACAACTTCAATTTAAATTCGTTCAGCAATTTTGGGTGAAGTTCATACAAACAAAGGAATATTAGAAAAAAATCGGTTTTATTTCCGCCTGTCTATAAATGGTGCGATTACGTCATACAAATATTTAACGATTTTGTATCACGTGTAAAATCTACAATCATGTAAAATTTCATTGTTTTCAAGGTAGTTTTGTCGATTAACAAACGATTCGTGTTAATTTTATTGTTTTTGTTAGAACTAACAATATTATGTACCTATCGTTTCCATAAATTATATTAGTAAAGAATTCCAAAGCCATTATGTTCATTCATAAAAAAAACCCATTTTTTGTATCTCATCGTCCTGCGTTACTGAAATTGATACAGATAATTGTAATTAGGCTACCTCGCATCTACGCATCTACAACTAACAAAATAAAAATAAATAAACTAAACAACTTAACTAAACATATAATAAAACTGTGACTGACCGATGTCCGTACATAAGAAATATTTTAGATTGAATATGAAAAGTTATCAAAAAAAAGAATTTAAAAAATTGCTGTCCGTATGTTTGTGCTCATCATCATCCTACGTCGTCGTTTAATATTTTTGCGTGATACGTAGGATGCAGTTTTCATAGCTACCTTTCGCCATCTGGTAGTCGAAATATTTCGATTTAAGAGATTTCTACTTACTAACTGAAAATCAGAATGCATATAAGATACAGGGCAACTGTCGTATGAACTTTTAGGGGTTCTTTGTAAAAACTCAAGATCTTGACCAAGAAATCAATAATGGCAAAACAAAATGAGTTGTCTATGAAATTTACTAAGATAGACATTTTATAATTTATACAAATTTATGCTACGAAGTCGCAGGCAAAAGCTAGTTTTGCATAATTAGTTTTCTTGACGGCGGTGTACAAAAATTTAAAAGTTTTACTCAAGAGGCGCTTAATATTGTTCACAAAATGTTAAACATTTAATTAAGTAATAAATTGGAAGACATAATTAATGCTAATATATAAACAGCAGATGACGCATAATTTACGCATAAATTAAAGCAGCGGTAGCCGAGTGGTTAAGGCATCAAACTTACAGTAAAGAGGGCATGGGTTCGAATAAATTGGATTGCTAGTAATATGCGATGTATAATTGCCATTAATGTTTAAAAAATTGCATTGTACACTGGCGTTCATTCAAAGTGTTGATGTACTGGGTGGCGCAAAAGTACTGGCACTAAAGAAAATACTTTTTTTTTTTTATATGACATTTTCTGTCATTCTGTTGTTGAAAATTGTGTAGTGAACAAATGTAAAATACACTGAAAATAAACATGGACCGTTTTACTCCCCAAGAACGTGGAATAATTGTGTCAATGTTCTTACAGAATAATTCATCAGTGATAAGAACACAACGTGAATTTCGTCGACGATTTCCCCACCGTCCGGCACCGATTGGTCGCACAATTCGACGCTTTGCCACACGCCTTGAAGCAACTGGCTCAACATTGGATAGACCTAAGTCTGGGAGACCAAGAACAGGCCGTTCAGCTGAAAATATCAATGCTGTGCGCGAAGATGTGGAAGAGTGTCCAGAAACATCAACGAGGCGACGTGCCACGCAATTGGGCATTTCCAGACGGACCCTGCAGCGTATTTTGGTGAAAGACTTAAAGATGTTCCCGTATAAAACTGAAATGACTCATCAGCTGCTGCCTGCTGACCACCGAGCTCGTCTAGATTACTGCCAGCGCGTCATAAACCTCAACCTTGAAGAGGATGATTTTCCTTCAAAATTGGTTATGAGTGACGAAGCGCATTTCCATCTCTCAGGGCATGTCAATAAGCAGAATACTCGGTTCTGGGGCACTGATAATCCGCGCATTATTCAAGAAACACCTCTACACCCACTAAAAGTTACTGTATGGTGTGGCATCTGTGTTGACAGAGTGATCGGACCCTATTTTTTCGAAGACGCTGGAGGCAATGCGATAACTGTCACTGGAGAACGCTACAGAACCATGTTACGTGAGTTTTTGATACCCAGTTTGGACGAATTGGGGCTGGAGCACATCTGGTTTCTACAAGACGGCGCTACGGCACACACAGCGCGCGACACTATGGACTTAGTGAGGGACGCTTTTCCAGGCCGAGTTATCTCTCGTTTTGGCGATTTGCCTTGGCCTGTAAGATCACCCGATCTGACCAGTCCAGACTTCTTTCTTTGGGGTTTTTTGAAATCTCGGGTGTATGTGAACAAGCCACGGACTCTCGCAGCTCTAAAAGAAAACATTCGTCAAGAAATAACGAACATATCGCAGGAAGTGTTACGGCAAGTTATGCAAAATGTCATAAATAGGGCTCAAATGTGTATCAACTCTGGAGGTCACCATTTAAAAGACATCATCTTTAAATCCTAATGGTACGAAATTTAATGGCACAAATATACATTTAAAAAAATCTAAATCTAGTTTTCTAATTTAGAAAAAATGTTATAGCTGAACCAAATAGGGTCTTTACTTTTGCGCCACCCAGTACTTCATTTGACTTGCATTGATTTATGCATAATTTAAAACAAGTACCTGGATGACCGAACTTGATTCGGTATTTTTTTTAAACGACATTTTCTAAAATTATTTATCGCCCCCGAAATTTCCTGATCAACTGATCAACCAAACTAGGCAGAGCCTGTACTATGGCAACCAGACAACTGATAAATATACTTTTATATTTCTAAATACATACATATTGTTTTTTTTTTCACAGTCAATAAACTTGTAATAATTTCAAGGTTATTTACTATCTACGTGGCAAGAAAAAATCTATTTATATATACATCTAACCAATTAAACAAGATATTTACAGAATTAAAATAAAATAAAAAAGGAGGGCAGAACCGTTTAGGTGTCAAAGAATTCCTCCCCATCGATGACAACAGGTAACGTTCCCAGAAGGATGGCAGCATTGCCACGTTGGATGGCAATGCTAATTCTTTGTGCAAATAAGACGTCGGGAAATTTCCTTATATAATAGGCGCACACTTGGGCCCCACGGCCCTAGAGTCTCAACCCCAAACGGCTCAAATACATAATCCCCAACCAGATTACTGTATTCACGCTGTTTGAGGTTCTCAGCGGATGCAGCAGCAGCGCAGGCGTAATTCGCCGTGCTTGGGAGATGGGTATGCGCCAAGGTATCGACGCAGGTTGCACCCCATACCAAGGGCCGACCCATCCTCCAAGGCAACAAGGACATACCGTCCGGCCTCTTACCATCACTGCGCGTAAAACCATTTGGTTCGATCACAGCTGGCACGCCAGCGGTGACCAGAGCCCGTCGGATTATGTCATTGATGCTTGCGTGGCGGGATATACGTGACATCGATGAGGAGAAACACATTGGACACCCAAACGAAGGCAAGCAGCGATGCGAAATGTCGTATCGTCCAACTTTGTGCCTGAGTTGGACGATGAAAGAGCCTGCAACCAGATGCCCGATTCCCATTCACCCACAGCCAGTAAGCGGGCTCGCTCTGTAGGGCTGGAAAAAGTATTTAATAGATGCTGCCTTATTGAACTGCAGAGCGGCCAATCCCACTGCCTCTGGGAGGACAGGTTGGAAGGAAAATCAACATTTGGGCAAGCCATTTTCCAAGCGTTCAAGGCTTCAGACTTGCACCTTACTTCGGAATCAACCAGTGTAGGAGTTAAAATTTTCCTGGTTAATTCCTCAGTGCTGTGAAGTGAAGACCAGAACGCTGGTAAGCTTACATCTGAAATTTTCCGAACACCAAGGCCGCCCAGGCGGACAGGTAAAGACGCCTGTAGACATGCTGGGTCGTTTATAGCAATATTTAAAATTTTGCAAAGTGTGTTTTGTATAATTTTATCCATTTTATCTAAAAGTGCTAAATTTTTAAACAGCTGAATGCATCTAAGCGCGTGTGTTAATTTTGGGGCGAAAAGGCAATACCGAATGATAGTGAAGGCTGAGTGTATATTAATTTGGAGTAATCTGTCCGAAACTTCACAGAAATTTTGTATACATACAATACATATTATAGATAAATTACACCCAGACACAGAATAGCTCATCTCACATAGATTTATTCTGGGTGGGGATCGAACCCACGACCTCTGCCTTAACAGTTAAAGTCACTAACCACTAGACCAACAGTACAACTAGGTCGAAACGTTAAGCCATCGGAAGGTAAATCTTAATAAATAATACACAAAAAATGTTTCATGATGTGCACTAAACCGGTTTTATTAGAAAGACAATAATGCGAAGACAGTTTTAGACCAGGAAATAATAATAAAAAAAAATAACAAGCGTTAATTCTCCTCTTTTCCATGTGTGTATTTGTAAAATAATCATTGCAATGCGAATATAATCATGAATGTCTTAATGTAAGTACATATTTTTTTAAGTAAAAAATGGATGTTTAAGTTTTTTTAGATATTAATATCCCGTATAAAATATAAAAATTGAGTAAAATGAAACAGCGTTTTAAACTTTTTTCATATTTTTCCCCTGAATCTATGGAAATGTTTGTGATTTTTTTATTTTTTTTATTTGTTTATTTGTGTGTCAGGAGTATTTTTATAAAATTAATAAAAATTGTATTTTCTTAAATAAAACAAATGTACTGCTTCTTCATTCATAGAACTAGATACTAATAACTGTAATTTTAGGTACTTAATACTTATTTATAACTTACTGTATAAGTAGTATAATAAGTAGTTATTTATACTAATATTAAAAAGCTAAAAAGTTTATTACTTTGCTTAAACGGAAAAATCTCAAGAACTACTGGTCCGAATGAAAAATATTTTACAGTTGGATAGCCCATTTATCGAGAAAATTTATAGGCTATATAACATTACGCTACGACTAATAGGGGCAGCGCAGCAATGAAAAATGTTGCAATAACGGGGAAAATTTACGCAGACTAAGTTGCGCGGGTCAGCTAGTTTAGTTATATATATTATTTCAACAATGAAAACCCGGGTTATTTTACACACATCGCAGTCATAGTACAAATTCATTGTAGCCTAACAATCAAATTCTAACATTTCAAAGGCTATTTTAATTCTCTTCAGCTTGACTACGGATCCCTAAGACCACACTGGATTCGATGCCTATTACGCACTATTCTTAATTCACCATGGTTAATCATATAGAGCTTTTATGATGTCCTTGATTCCGTCACGGCAAATGTAACAAATGTTTGTAAAAAGCACAGGTAGACGCAAATATTTGTGAACAATTTGTAGAATTCACACTTAATAACAAGGTGAAGGCGTTTAATTTTTTTCTGCGTGTGTCCAGGCGGCAGCACACAAAGGATAATCATTAGCCGCGGATGCTGCAAGGTGCTATGATTGACTCCATGGGATATTGCAACAGGTGACAGTTATTGGTGAGATAATTATTGTTTCTTTTTCTCTTCCAAACTTATACAAAATCGGAATGGTTTAAGTCATCAAGGAATTTATTTTAGTATTTATATTTTTATATAAAAAAAATGTGAGGAAGCGTTCATTTTATGCGCTGTGTATTGATAAATAGTCAGCATTTTCTTCTATAAGTACTACAAATAAATCAAATTGAAGTGTCTGTTTGTAATGTCAAAATAACTTTTACTTATAACTAGAACACGGTTTTAAACTTTTTTGTCTATCTGTTTGTTGTCTCCGAAATCGCTGAATAGATTTTGACGGGAGTTTTACTGCCTGCCAGTTAATGATGTAAGGAGTAACTTTAGCTACTTTACCTTTTTTATCATCACGCTAACGTCTATAGGAGCAGTACTGCAAGTTCACGTGGACATAGTCGAGATCATCAAAACTCGATACATCTAAAGTTTCCGAATTGACTATTTTCTTGCAAAAACCGGAATCAAAGAACCCATTTTCTGAAGTTTCAATTACATTATTGTGACCCCACTTCGAAATTTCTTCGAAATTTCCAAAATCAAGTACTGTATTAATAAATATTTTTGATTCAGCGTAGACTAATTCTCTGTGCTGATCTTTCTACCTTGTACCTTGTTCCTTTACTTCAATCTACCACCAATAATCGACTTACAATGCATCAGGTAACTAAAAAAAGATTTCCAAAAATAAAGAGGATTCGTTCAAGGCTATTAACTGGAATCTTGGACATAATGTTCAATTAAGTACTTTGCACGACTCAAGAAAAGGTCAAAAGTTGAGTCAAAAGTAATTAAACGGACAATGTTCCTTAAAGGATCGCACTCGATGTAACGTTTTAAAATTATGTAGGTTTGAGTCCACGGCACTTTAGTATTTTCTCCAAAAATCCTCAATGTTTTAAATAAAATTTAAGTTACATAAAAACATAAAGATATATTGATAAAATTATTGCTTACTCACGAGTATATAATGTGATTGCACGTGCAATTTGTAATCTATACTAATATTATAAAGCGGAAGAGTTTGTTTGTTTCGATTTGAAAGAATCTAGCGCTACGACTAATAGAAGCGGAGCAGCGACGAGAAATGTTGCAAAAACGGGGAAAATTTACGCATACGAAGTTGCGCAGGACAGCTAGTATGTATAATAAAATATGAAACTGACCGTGTCAAGTCACTCCAAGTCTAGAAACTTCAAATTTTGATTTTGCGTACGAATTTCTTGTTTATACTAAAAGTAAAGTTAAAAATTTTGTTAGAAGGCAAAAAGGCAAAAAAGTAGTTTAGTAGTTAGAAGCCAAAATGTATTGTGGAAGTTGCTTGAACATTGAGGCAGAAGATAGGCTGTTTTAATTGCGATAACATAGTGACCATCACAATATATTTGCGGTAATTAAATTAATTACCACTTTTAAGTGGACTCTTTGATCTTGGGAAAGTTTCCATTTTCGGGAAAGTCACTCCGATCTTGGAAAATTCGATCAGGTCTCTTTCCAATCATCAACCGAAAAGGCAAGAGCAAAAGAGCTGCTTCATACATCCAAAGTTTTTATATACAGGTGGTTTAGTAATTTGTAATCTCGTAAAGTGGCGGTCTGTGTGCTCTCATCTGACTGTTTAGCAGGTTATTTTCTAATACTCGTATAACGTCCTTTTTATTGAGTGTAAATAATTGAGTTTGTATCAACGCCGCGCCGCCATCTGCTCTCTACACTTTTAACACTCCTTTTCGGATTTCCCACTTAACTTTAATGTTCCCATAAAATTTTACGTTTTTAAGCAGATACTCAAAATTATATCTTATTTTGTTTGATTACAAGTGAGAATCGCTCGCGACGTTAAATTGTATATCACTTGGTTGGGATTTAAAGAAACTTTATTCTGGTTAGTATTTAGTGTAACACAACATTAGTCCTTAAACGCCCTGCCGCTTGGACACATTTTTATTTGGTTGGTCCCGGGCCTGATCATTAGATGCGAGGTCTCGTGACTGCGGTTATTACAATATTTGTTGTTGAAGGTTATTTATTTGACTAGTTGTCAGGGCTTACGTCGTCGGCACCGACTGTTGTCGAGACGGTGGCATTGATCTCGTTGCCACGCTATTGAAATTATAAATCTCGGCGTACGATTCAGTTAACATCTCGAGAGGATTATGTGTTCTTAAATAAGATTTGAAACGTCTGTTTGTCTTGTCAGATTTGTGAGTATTTTGTGCTCGAGTGGTCGCAAGACTGCTCTCAATATTTTTAGATGCCGAAAACCTTGATTCAGATTTCTATACCAGTTGTGCACCGCCATTAAAATTAAATTCCATTTGTTTGTGGTTCATGTGTATTTTAAATATTTTATACCAACAAGTGATACGTTTTACGAGCCATTTGTATGGGCCTCAGCAAAGATATAATCTTTTTAAGATCATATTTACGATTTAATGTAAGATTACTTTGCATTGAATATTTTGAGATCGTTAAGATTTTAAAGGGTTTGTTATTTATTGCATTGGCTGTAAATCTTTTACTTGTGAATTGTGATTGTGTACAAGCAGTAGCCACGGTGGATTTCTTTCGTAAATATGAGCATCATTTAGCTGGAGTATAGTCAACGTTGTTAGATATAACAGTGTCCATGGTTCATATATTGATATTATAACCACATAATCGATACAATTGTATCTTTGATTATTAACCGAATGGACACAATAGACTGATAATCGGGCGAGGCGAGCCGCAGGCTATTGTCATTATTATTTTATATGAATGTAGTTACCTAAACACAATTCAGTTCTACTGGCCGGCCGGCCGCGGCCTGCGCGAGCGCCACATGGTGTTGTCGCTCGGGGCCACGCAACTTTTAAACTCACCGCAAAATTAATTTAATATTCTATCATTCGAATGGCGTAATAATTACTAACGTTATAATATATAAGGGTCCCTAATGTCTTATAAATTTAGATTTTAAGGGGTCTGTGACTCAGAGAGTAGCGACATTTAGGAATGCTGCCACTATGACTAGGTATCAAATTACGACTACTTATAAAAAAGTTCTCAGCCCTAAGCCATTTTTTTCTGAATCCGAGTAATCAGATGCCCATCCCATCATAGGTAGTGAGGATATATTTAGAGAGTGCGCTCACTAAAGCGCTATAACATCTTCAGCGTAGCTGCTAGCCTACGTTTAGATTGCCCGCGATTGTTTCTAAATATGTGTGAAAATGTCACTCATTCTGCCCGATTACCACTAAGTCACGCATTACAAGTACCTATATAAATACCAGCACGCTATTGTACCACAATCACAATTACTGCTTGTGTAAACAACATGTACAGTTGAGCCGGATACGGCGCTCGGCGCGGCCACAACAAGGCTTTAGGCGGCCGATATCTAGATCTACAGATTGTTACATTACGCTATACGAAGTGCGATAATCTTCGAAAAGGTGTTCGTAGTGTTGTAGATAATTAATATTTAGAATCGGGTGGAGGAGACGCCCCGCGGCGCGGCACGGCGCTCGCGGGCTAGCCGCTTTGTACCAGCCCGCCGACACCCGCATTTGTCATGTTAGCGGGCACCAAAGGTGTGAATGACTTTTTTCTAACCATTATTAATGACAATGATAGAAAATATTGTTTTTTGTTGCAACAGTGTTGATTGTTGTCAATTAGTTTTTTGTTGCATCACGGACTTTTGATTATAAGCGTGGCCGATCGATTCAATCGGATTTGAATTGAATGTTTGGATTAAAATACGGCGAGCTTCATTAAAGCTTTTGATATGATTGAATACCGACAGTTTTGTATAGAAAGAGTTAAACAATGGATTCATGTTACTGAAAATCAATTGAGGCTGAGAGTATGGGTGACTGATGGATTTTTATTTTATTGTTTAATAGGTAGGCAGGTACTACTTACCTTTCATTACCTGTAACTCCGTCTGACTAGATATCGACTGTTGAAAAAAAAACAGTTAAATAATTCATCATTTAAATTGAACAACGTTATTTTTTTTAGAACGCAAAGTTTAGACACCCCAACAAGGTTTTTCTTCAAGAAAACATATAAACAAGAAAATGAAGATATTTAAAACGGACATAGATATAAGCCATTAGAGTTATGTTTTGTTATTTGCAGTATCGTACCTACTCACTGCATTGCGTAATACTTATGCGATACATGGTTATTTATTGATAATACGTGATAAATACATTTCCCTTAACACTGTGAACAGGTTTTAGACTTATTATGATTGGGATAACAAATTAATTGTAAAATATAACATGGTTCAAAACAACCCCACTGAAATGTGTTACTGATTCTGAGCAAACTACTTTCAGGTTGGAATATAAAAATAACTATTGATATGGATAACTTTGTATAGTTTAACAAAACAATTCAATAAAATCCCAGTTCGCAGTTCAAAATGTAGATATCCATACTCTGTTGTTATAAACCAATGTTACATCTATAATACTTTTTTGCACAAAGCGCATTATTTCGAACATGGCCGGGTACTTGTTTTGTTACTTAAAAAATGAGCTAAATCACGGAGCCAAGAAAAGCTCTCAAGTGGCGCACCCCTCGGAACAATGAATAATAAGTAGCAACATCATCTATCCATTTCCCTTTTCACCCTAACAATAACAGGGATGCTAAAAGAATGGAAACAATCGAAATTTAAATATTTCAAGAAAAATATGTTTTGGAGAGGGAAAATAAGCGGAATGAGTTGTATCAGGGAGTTTGGTATTCTCGTGCCGTGAGCTCGTTTGAGATACACATTAATTTTATTGTTGAGAAGGCAGGGCTAGTCTATATCGATGGGTATATATTTTGATATGTATTTTTGGGATTATGTAAGTTGTTTTGGTTAATAGTGAGTTATTGACGTGATAACGTCTTATAAGTCTTAATCGCGTGAATAATTTAAGGTAAAATACCTTGTTTATTGCCCGACGTTTCGACCGTATTGCAACGGCCGTGGTCACGGGTAGACTAGTTGAGCTCAGCGTCGCCGTGAAGCGCGGGTTTTGGAAACTACCCTCGCTTGATTTGTATCACTCACTATAACGGAACCGTCGGTACTTCGACACACAACACTAAGGACATCTGCACACTGGCTTGTAATGTTTGTTCGGCGGTGTATACACTTGACGCCGAACAACCCGCGCTTCACGGTGGCAACGCTGAGCTTAACTAGTCTACCCGTGACCACGGCAGTTGCAATACGGTAGAAAAGTCGGGCAATAAACAAGGTATTTCACCTTAAATTATTCACGCGATTAGGACCCGTAACATATATATTTTAATAATGTGTACAAATCGCGAAAGTTTATCAACTTTTTTAACGTCTTATAAATCGATGATGATGTCCCCGGTTCCTAAAACAGCCAGAGGCGAAGGGTAAAATTTTTAACTACAATCCAAAGGGAAACCGAAAGTAATAGTGTTCCTAAGGACCGCCACTGAATGTTAATCGTAGAAGTAGAAGAAAAATTAATTGAAACTTTACTAACCCATATTTTAAAGGCGACATCAATTAATAGTTACTAACTATTCATGCTAAGCTAATCTTAGAAGCGTGTTAGTAATTTGTTAAAATATATCGACTAACTGAAAATAATGAAGTAATATTTTTATATTCACGATATGAACCAGCAAAAACCAAATCGAAAGTACCTATTTATGAAACAAATTAAGATTTAGGTACGGATTTACCATTTTTTTTTGTTGAAGTCGGTGATGTTTTCCCTTTTCAACCACCACACAATCATAATCAAATACCTGTGATTATATTTTCCGAACTATTGAACCATTTTTAATAAAACTAGCAATGTTCTCAAGTTAGAATAAATATGTCTAAGCCAAGTTTCCGAGAATATAATGTGAACATAATGAAATTGCAATAATGTTAGGTGTTTCTGTTTTTTTCGCTTCTGCGAATGAAGGAATAGAATTGAAGTAAAATAAAAGCATGACCGCGTGGGGTTCAATTTATATTTGTTGATAAATATCCAACATATTAAATAACAATTATAAAATGAACCTCACCTATTATTCATTCATCACCGCCTTCAAAATATTAAACACATCATAGAATGCAAATTTTGATGACTCACTCCTATGTTTCAGTATATAACTCTGGTGTTTTATAAGCTAGGACAACGTTTTACGAAAGGACACTTAAACCTTTCCAGAAAAATATGCAGCCGAATAGTGAAAACCCCATCTAAATCAGATCACTAGTTCTCGAGAAAATCGCGACAACACATACATACGGATCAAACAGAGAACCATCATTTTTGAAGGCGGTTAAAAAGCACGACTGCGTGGGGTTCAATTTATATTAGTCAATAAATATCCAACATATTTAATAACAATTATAAATTGAACCCCACCTATTATAATTTATAGTTATTAAATTGGGTTAACGTGTCGGAATTATATCAAATCGCCTCCACTAGCCGGAAGCCATGTTTTACTGTTATGATACAAAAGAATCCATTTGTTTTGAATATAATAGCTATTGTTCTAAAACGTTCCAAAATGTAATCACGACAACTTGATTTATTATAGTATTTATAATACAATTCTGAAACAATGTTTGATTTCAAAATATCCTTAAAAGTTTGTTATTAACCCTAGGAGCATCTATGTCTTTTTAACGTACTCTCGTACAAATATCATATGCACCTGTTAGTTTAATTGAATTCGTAAATTTCACGTATAGGCCTTTAAAACTAGAAAAATGTGTTTGCTTCTAGGGTTAAGTAAAATACTGTACCTACTTTGTTCCAACAGTTTGGAACTCGATATTTTCTCGATTAGATAATTGCACCGTGGTCACGGGTCGATCGGTGCGATTCGATCGAAACGTCGGGTATATAAAAGGTTCGTACCTTTAAACAATTCACGCGTCCCGAAATATTTTTAATATGTATATAAATTCCGAAAGTTTAAAAACAATAATTTTCGCGATTGTTCAAATGCTATCAGTAACTACAGTAAGGCCTTTTTCACATGTTCCGGTAGCCGGGTATCCGGTGCCGGGTGCCCGTTTTAAACATGAAACGTGTGAAAAGGACCTAACTCTTATATGAGCTTTGGTGATTTTAGTCTTCTTATTCTTGAGTTAGACGGATTTTCCAGCTACTTCTTTGTCAGTGTTGTGGATCTTGCACGTTATGAAACACAACTTTAATTATTATTATTATATAAGAATCCGTTTCTCATACTGTCAAGACAGTAAGCTGATTTGCCGCTACAGAAATACTATTAGCCCCAAACTTAGGTAAAGAATGAGGATTCAGTTTTTTTAAAATATAATCTTTAAAATATACATGAACCAATTAAAATTTTGAAGATTGTGTAATGTGTTTTTTTATGGCGAAAACTGAAATCTACTCGAGCGAAGCTGCTGGCGAAAGCTAGTGTGTTTTTTTTCAAATTTATTAGAACAGACAATAACGGTTTTATTGCATCAGAAAAGTTGTATTAAAAAGCCAACACTGATTGGCAGACTGATCTATTACACACAAAAAAACTGCTATGTGCAGGCTGCAAATTCTCTCAAAGTTTATTTTAATAACGTTAATGTATATTCGAAAATTTGTCCTCTGAGGAGGATAACATTTTGTGTAACACTTTGACACCTTTTGCAATTGCCTTTTAGAGAAACATTGACGCGGATAGAGCCGCGGGGAATAACTCGTTCAACTGAAACTCAAGTTCCTTTTTTAAACCCTTTCAAAAAGTACCTTCTTATGTATTAGATATATTTATTATTTAAAGGTATGAATCTTTTATTTACTCGACGTTTCTTTTTTATTTACCTTGGGTACCACGAGGTGTGCTCAAAAATGTCAGCCGCGCCCTTATCATTATGACAAGATTTTGATAGTTCCGCATGGGTTAGCCGTTGATACGGAACAAAGATCGTGAATAAACTGTGCTATAAATTAAAAGATACGTAGGCAGTGAGTGAAATTTACATTAATAGGTGATGTGCTGGGTATTATTTCCTTTAATTTCATTTACACTTTTCTTGAAGTCAATTTGTTTTTTTTTTTTAGATTATTCGTGTAATGCTATGATGGTTATCGGTCTATCGAGAGAGGAGATTGAGGCTCGTGACATATTCTTTTCCCTTTTATTTTATTTACACAACAACACTTTATTTAAAATCGGTTTATTTTGCTATAAAAGTCTTATAATTTTACAATGGTTAAGCATTTATCCCTGTAGGGGAGAGCGGGGCTCGCGGCGCGGGGAGCGCTGCAGAGGCGGAGGTACTATTAACGTGTGGTTTAGAGATAACATCGGCCGACAAACTCGATTAGCGGCTCGAGTGCCTCTCACGGACCGCGGCGCAAGCGACAAGCGTATCGCCATAGTGCGTTTTCAATGAAATCACCAACAATTTATTTTGGAACTTAGTTTCTTATCGTACGTTTTTGTTTGCGGGCTGAGAGACTTGACGGAAAAAAGGGTAAGGTTTTGACATCGATCAGAAAGCTATTATTTATGACGAAGCTCGAATGAGGAGGTTATGTTATATACGTTGCTAGGATTGTTGTAAAAGGTTTATAACCTTTTACAACAATCACCATGTTTATTTTGTAATTTTATCTATATGAAGTTTTTTTCTTTTTATAAAGTTTTTTTGTACGGACTAAATGAAGAAACGAGCAGGTCATGAACCTGTTGGCAAGCTAGCAAGTAGCTCATAACATTATCAGTGCCACCGAAATCTTTGGCTGTGGCCGAAATGTGATTGTCACCAACAACTCCACTCATTTGTCCAGTAATTCAAGTCCAACAATTACCAAATTTTTATTTTCAAACTAACTGAACTTCTGCTAAAGTTTCATCACAATCTTATCAATGGTTACGAACGCATAAGTGACATACAGACAAACATTTATTTTTAAATATATAGAAGACAAGTCCGAATTTGTTTTTGGAATGTTAGCTCCCAAACGAGTGAATTAGGAACCAATTTTTAAAAAGCTAGTTTAATAACTTGTTTCTGAGCTTTGTTCTATGAAAACGATATTATACGATGTAAAGTTAATTATTTATTTTTATATTATAGACTACAATTGTAAAGATATTCAAACTATTAAATAATAAAATGTTCATCATACGTAAGTTTAGCTCATTTAGACCACACAACTACATAATACATGACTTATCTCTCTGTATCAACGTTTCATAATGTGTATTGAACACTAACCGGTCCACTACATACAATGATTCCACTGATAAATATAAACCAAATCAATAAAAACATTAAAGGATACAATCTCCACTTAAAGCTACGGCGTAGCCCCCTACGCTGCTACGACGTTTTATTTTTTGAGAACTTGGAAGATAATTTCAAAGCCATAATGTTAACTAAGTCGAAGTTAATTACTCAGGTGCTTTTAAACAAGGCTTTGGCGGTAACGTTGGTCGGTCATAATTCATCGAGGCGCGCATCCTTCTGGTAATATGAGCTCGCGTAGACGCGGCGGCGCGGTGAACAAACCGCACAGGACGAAGCGAGAAAGAAGTACGTGCGAGCGAGATAAAACACTAGCCCCATCGACATAATACGGAATGTTTATAGCCTGAGAACTTCCTTTTAATTTTTTTGGAAGCACTATTTCAAATATTGTTTTAATTGATTGCTGGCAGACCATTTGGCGGCGCGGCCGCGGGATGGCCTCTAATTACAGGGGTTAACTTGTTTTCAAATTATATTCGATTTAAAAAGACAGTTCAGGTATATCACGGTTGTTTACTGACAACTGTAATTTAGTAAAACTTATAGTGTTGTTACTGGTTTCTGCTTGAAGTAGAATCGTTTTAGTACACAAATAGCAAAAAAACTAGTGATCATAGGTTTAGGATACCTTTAAGGTCTATCTGTGTGCTACAATGTATAATTTAAGATTATAAGTATCTAATAATAGCACCACTTCCATAAATATAAGAAAAGGTTTAATCAGCACTGGTAGTCTTATTGATTTGGTAGATTGCCGTTTTGGAATTAGGATTTATTAACCGACTTATACTACTGAATGTACGAATGTTCTCTTTGTAATGACATAAAAGAGTTAAAATTACACGAGTTTATATTTGCTCTGTGATATTCCTACTTATTTCGAAAGCTTTTGTTTTTTACAAATTTTAGTTAATTTTATGTCTCGAAAGAAAACGAAAACGGCACTCTTTAATATATCTAGATTTACATATAAAAATGAAGCCCTATTTCTGAACGACTTTACCGATTTCATTCATTCTTTTTTTTAGTTTTCTAATACTTTGTTATGGTCCTTACTGTTACTTAAAAAAAGAAGTTAAGGAAAAAAAATAACGTAGTAATACAAAGTTCGCCGGGATACAATTTCTTGCGTTTTATAAAGTATACTTTATAGTTGTATCAAGTTCTAGACTTTATACAAAACGCAGGAAATTCTTTTTCGCAATGCAAAACAAAACGAGAAAAAGAGATTGCACAAGAGTCGTTATGTACCTACCTAAACTATTTTATAAAATGGCTATGCTTGTTTCAAATTTTATCAAAATATAAGTAGGTAAGTACATACTATAAAAAATACTCGATATTTCTAATCATTTATTTTCAACCGACTTCAAAAAGGAGGAGCCGACCGATTTGTTTTTTTTTTTTGTGTTTGTAAAGGTATACTTCCAGATAGTGAATCTGATGATGAGATTTAGGAGAAATCGAGGGATGTCTTTAAATATGAAAGGCACACTTGTAGTAATTTGGGTATATTTTGTTGTAATTCGTGCATTTACTCTTAAAAAACACCATTGAGTGAAATGGAACTGATGGTGAAGACCACAGATGACCAGCGGGACTATTCAATAATAAGTATTATATGCCTCCGTCAAATCATGTAATGGAACTGATAGTCTAGTATCAGGTGAACTCCTCAAAATTCAAGGGCCTTGTATTGCAAAACGCAAAATTTTGTAAAAAGAAATGACCAGTTTGGTATATTGTATCACATCACACTAATATTATAAAGGCGAAAGTTTGTGAGTATGTGAGTGTGTATGTTTGTTACTTCTTCACGTCTAAACGGCAGGAGCGATTTTTATAAAATTTGGCATGGAGTTAGCTGACACCCTGGATTAACACATAGGCTAATGCCCCGCGGGTAACACCGCGGGGCACAGCTAGTTGTAACATAAATCAACTACAAACCAAAACACTAAAAAGTGTCAAATTGTAATAAAAACCGAATACCAAAATAAATATAATGTAACTAAAAAGTAAAAATATTATATACCTAGGTACAACAACAAAAATAATTAAACATTTTGAAGTTGTTGCCAGGAAATGTAGTTTTATGATTTTATTTTTTTGTAAAAAAGTTTTTATTTCTTTATTTTAGTGTATTGGTTTATAGTTGATTTATGTTACAATAGTTTAATTCAAACTGCTCATTTCTTTTTACAAAATGTTGCGTTTTGCAATACAAGGCCCGTGAACTTGGTTTTTATTTTTTTGTAAAAAAGTTTGAATATAAAGATACTCATGTTGCAATTTTAATAATACTCATAGGGCACTGGACAGTCCGATGCTGCAATTTTATATTTTACTGATCTATGCCATGCCAAAAAGTTTGGATATGACATTGTGGCACTTAGAATATTTTATTATGTCATACTCATACACAAGTATAAGTAAATAATACGTGATTATTGATATAATATCTCTGTAGTCGAAAAAACTCAGGGCCCAATAATGTTATGCATGTTTTACTTGTATGTTGTTTTTTGTTTGAGATCCAAATAAATATAAAAATAAAAAAATAAAAAAAAAAATAGACTAATTCTGGTACACGTTGTAAAGGGGCGTCTAAACGGGCCATTTTTTACGGCAATTTGGCGGCACTATTGGCAACTAATTGCTCGGCCAATAATGGCAATATGTCTGCAATTATATAGCGCATATTCAGTCTCCTAAACGGGCTACACAACCCGGCAACAATAAAATAGAGAGAGACGAAACGACAACAAAATTTTCCGGGCAACATTGCGGAAAATCGATCGCTCAGCAATCATCTGGCAACCATCAATATTGAAGATTACTGCCATGTTGCCGGCCACAGCATTGCCGCCACAAATTGCCGTAAAAAATGGACCGCTTAGACGCCCCTTATAGAAGAGACGACGCGCGATGTGTCGTTACCTTGTCCTCGCCTTACGCCCTTTCTGTTTATCCTGGCCTTTAAGTAATAACAATGTTTATTAAATACAGGGTATGCAAGATAAAAATAGCATTGAGCAGTAATTGTGGCATCGGCGGCCGCAACGATCGCACCCGCATTGTCGCTACCCATTGTATATCTTCACCGACCGCCATCATAAGTTACAACCCGCCACTATAAATTTAACTTCAATTCTTCATTTGCATATCAACAGTCATTTTATCAGTTTTCGTGGTCACGTCGCGTCCGTTAGTTCATTAATTGTTCATTGTCTTTAAACACTGAACAATAGACATCAATTTTAAAATGGATACTTACGTACGTTTGAAAGCTTGAATATCTTCTATGTAGTAATGTTATAAGTGACAATGGTTTAGCAAGTTAATGTTTCCATGGAATATATAGTTAAGTATTAATATTTAATGTTTTAACTTTTAGTTATTATTTCTCGAATTTCCATAACGGTGACCAGGATTATCCAACGATCACCCGTTCGCATATAGTGGCTGTGTTTAACACTGTACCTCCCAGATGGATTGTTTGTCGTGGCGGTACTAAAAGATCTCAATGACAATATAGACAGTCGGCCTGTGGTTGTTTGATGGCTAGAGTTGACGACAATGGCACAGTATAATACAATGGTGCCAGCTTGACTCGCGAAGCTTTAAGATACATCGTGTATTAGCATTTGTTTGAATACTTATATGTTTCCTTATGATAATGCAGTTATCATATATTGTTATTGGTAATAACAGAATGTAAATGTAAGTGAGGTTTTAATTATAATTTCATGATTAATTTGTGATTTCTATCAACTTGTTTGTAGTGATATAGCCTCGTTTTATTTACTTTATCTTCATGGTCCCGCTATTTCTAACGGTCGTTTCGGTGTGATACTTGTGACTACTTCAGATTGGATGTTATTGTTGACTATATATTTAGTATGTAACAAAGCTATGTAACCTACCCTTATGAGATGCATTCTGGTGAGACGAACTCTGCCTTTATACCTTATCAGGGTGGATCCGTAGTTTACAGTTATCTTATTATGAGAAAGGGATCTAGGCATTTTAAGGAAAATGTTTTTTTAATATTTTCCGATTCAAAGATGCAGACTTGATTAGTTTTTAGGGTTTCGTAGCCAAAATGGCAAAACGGAAGCCTTATAGTTTCAGTATGTACGTTTGTCCGTCTGTCTGCCTGTCCGTCCCACAGATCAGACATTTTACTCAAAAACTACACATTGTGTATGGATGTAAATTAGAGTATAGATGTTCGTTAGTTAAATACCGAAAATAAGTATTTTACTCTCTGCATAATATATGGCATTTTTTTATTAACTTTATTTAGGAAGTAAAAAATATTTATGTATGTTACATATTAATTACTAATTTTAAGCATACATTTTGCACGATACATAACATTCTCACAGATAAATAAAGACCAAAAAATTAATATAGGTAACACTTCTCTATATCAGTGAAATGTTATATTAGTTTTATGTTTACATTGCCTAACTATATTATTCATAAAATCGTTCTGTTTTAAAAATATAATGTAAAACTTTAACAAAAACAGTTAAAATAATGTTACTAACGTACCTATTAAGAAAAATCATTAGTTATAATGCAGTAAATAATCACTTTCTCAAATCTATCCTACATACATATAGTCCGCTTTTGTATTCATTTTATGTGCAAAATAAATAAAAACAAACTATAGTACTGAGCAAACGAATAACGCATTTATAAAGGGTTAAAAGAAAACTATAAATAAAATCACCTGCCTTTTATTAACAGCCGTAAAACTCATGTGAAGGAAATAGTCTATTGTGCCAGTAGCTAGTTCTGCCATCTTCAATTGAATTTCTATTATATTTGCCAGCAATATTTCACCATAAGATGCTAATATCGTGCCACCTTTCACTATTCACTATGCAGGTATACATAAAAGTCTAGCTTCTGCTCGTTTCAACCGTTTTATAAACCACCATTTTATTTGATTATTGTATGACGCAACTAGTAAAACGCAAATGAAGCCGTATTTACTGGAATACTTAACCGATTTTTATGAAATTTAAATTAGTATTCCATATTTCTTTAAATTAGACATTCAACTGAACATTTTGACGTACTTAGTAACGTCTTAAAACTCGATGACCGTGTGCACGCACGAAAAAGTGTCACAGTCACGGTTCGTTACGTCATGCGCGCGCACGCGCATAAGCATGGGTTAAGGTGTCACAAGCATGGGTTAAGGTGTCACAAGCATGGTTGCTAAGCAACAGTGAATTGTTTATTACAATGCCATCAATGTTTTCTTATGACGTTATCACTTAAAATTATCGTCCGTAAATCGACTTTACAGACAACCATTCTTTATAATATTGAAAAAAAAAGATGATACACAATAAAAATAAAAACATAAACTAGCAGTGTCAGCATTTGTTGTAGAATTCCTCCGTATCTTTATCGACTGGTACCGCATGGCAATGCTGATGCGCTGTGCGAAATATAAATCTGTCTTCCACATTTGGATTTAAGTTACAATGTTACCTTAAATACTGCAATATACTAATCGAAATCCATTCACGGAGTTGCAAGAACCTCGAAAAACCATCCACTTCAAAAAAAGGTGCAATCACTTTTATAATAGTGTATAAAAGTGATTAGGATAGTTTAAGAGTGAAACCATTGAAATGAATTTGGTACACAGATCGTTATAAAAATGTAGGCATGTGCTAAATACGGATTTTTGAAAAATTGAAACCCTAAAGGGGTGATAGGGGAGTTCTAAATTTCAATCAAAATCAAACTTATCATAGGCGAAGTCACGGGACGGTTTCTATTTAGGAATAGGTACTACGACTCATCTTAAAAGCAAGTTACTTGACTATTAACTTTTTATATATTCCACTGCTGCGCAAATTACCGGGTTTTGCATGATCCACAAATTGTTATTCCGAGTTTCGGTCTACTTATAAACGTTAATCGTAAGTTTATAGAGCCCCATAATACAGGACCTTTGCCCACTTGCGGAAGATGTCTTTAAAAAAACCTAACAATGTCATTCTACTTTGACAACACCGAGTGCAGATACAGAAAGACAGTTTGTGGCGTGTGGTGAAAGTTTATTGAAAATAGACGAGCATTCTCATACGAGACGGTCCATCGTTAATCTTTTATCTAACGCGTCTCTTTGCGGCAATGTTATGGATGTCGCCGACGCCAACCGTGCCGAATCAACACTGTTTTCATTGCCACACCTTCATATGGTAACTGTTCAAAATCCTGCTACAAGTTCTACAAGGATGGTGAAAAAACTGCGCATTTTCAAATTTTTTATACCGTTTAAATCATCTTCCTAATTAAGAAGAAACGCATTAAAACACAGTCGATCTATTCGCCCTGTAAACGATCAAAGTATTTGTTAAATTTTATGTGTTTTTCAAATAATTTGTAACCGTATATTACCGTATGTACAATAGTATACCGCTATATTTGAAGGGTTTGTCAAACGTGAAAAGTTGGATTGACGTCGTGCTTGACGAACATATTTGAACATGAACTGTGGTGTTTGTCAAATAAGATCTCAATCTTTGTTTTGGATGACAAGGAGAAACCCCAGTCTGGCACATTTGACAAAGTTTGTTTGATGCTTAATTTGAACGTTAAGCTATTGATTTATGAACACGTGAAGTTTGACAAATAAATTTGGTCGTTTACAGGTCCCTTAAGAGACATTAGATGTTGAATATCCTGAAAATCAGTGCTTCAGGTTATAAATATTGAATTTTGGTAGACATTACACAAATCGATATGTATACAAAGATTTTAAATATTTATTTAAATGAAGCTTAAGACTGGTTCAATCCCTGTGTTTTAACTCGGAACAACAATGTGTGGATCACACAAAGTGGTGTCCCGTGTAGGAATCGAACCCACGACCTCTTGCGTAGCAGTAGGGCACAATCGAAGTCGAAACACAGGGATTGAACCATACAGCGGAAGTCGTGTAAATAGACCTCACTCCTGGTAGTTAAGCAAGCGGATACGTATGCTTTAGAGTTGCTTCGACTTCGATATCCTATCTCACTTTTAAAACATTGTCGAGATTCTGATCTACACTCCATTCTTCCATAAACCACTCTTTGATTTTAAACAAATTATCTTCAGTGCTAATGTGTATTGTCATTAACTTCAATACATTTAAATGTTCTGAGATGTTCTATTCAAGCTTCGCGTGGAGAATTTCGTCTGGATCTCAAAATATTAGACTCATTATGGTGACATAAAATAGTCCAAAACGAATTGAAAGGTACATTAAGGATATTAATCTTTCAGTTGTATGAAAAAGAAAAATTATAAATGCAAAATTCGAAAGCAAAAACTGCACTTATGATAAGTGGTAGACAAACCATCCTACTTTCTTATATCTTGATGGATGGATGAATGAATGTTTGTTGCGGTTTTTAACCGACTTCAAAAAGGAGGTTCTTAATTCGAATGCTTGTATTTTTTTATGTAGGTATGTTCGGGGATAACTCAGTTATTTAAAGACGGATTTTCCAACTCCTTTTTTGTTCAAGAGAGGTTCATTCCGAAGTGGTGCCATATAAATTTTGTAAAGATCTAATAATGAGTTTCGAAGACAGACAACGGTCTCGCAATCGTCAGGTCGCGGGTTCGAATCCTACCCATTATACTACCGACGTGAACCCACTCCTAACACAAGCCTTTGAGCTTAGCTGGAGGGGTTAACAAGATTGCTAGTAATGTGGGACTCAATCCCACATTGCTAGTTATCTTTAAAAAAAAAATGCCAGTAAATCAACCGTGATTAAAGTCGTTAGATGTTTTTTTTTGTAAAAAACTTTAAATGTTTTATAGGCACCGACTTCAAAATGTTTATTCGCAAAAACACTAGACGTATTTACAGTGACATAGTTTATACATCAGAATAGGACATCTATACTAATATAATAAAGAGGTAAAGTTTGTGAGGTTGTAGGGGTAATCTCTGAATCTACTGAAACGAATTTGAAAATTCTTTAACCCATAGGAAGTGGCGTTATTTGTGAATATTACGCTACGACCAATAGGAGCGGAACATCAATGAAAATATTGCAAAAACGGGGAAAATGGCGCAAACGAAGTTGCGCGGGTCAGCTCGTAGACTATAAAAATCAAACAACGCGTGGGAAGCCGCAGGGAAAAGCTATTTTGCTTTAAATGCTAAGTTCGCAAAACAATAGTTACATAAACTGGAAAAGGACACGGCAATAAAACTCACAACAATATCTATAGCACTTTAATGTTACCTGCGTTGATACAACTGAAACTTTCCGCCACGTCTGCACATACATCTGCTTACAGCTTGCTAATATTGTAAATGTGAAAGTTTACATCAATTATATTATTAATAATTATAATTTATTCTTGCAGCATATTACCTATAATATTTGAGATCTGGGTCCTTATTCACTATCTTTATTTCCTTGTCGTAATAAGCCCATGCAAACTGACGCATGCGCGCTTAGAAATACATCATCGCCTATGCGCGGTGTATGTATTTATTTCAGTAGGTAATAGTATATAATAGTAACTTCTCCATCTGTTCGTATGACATATCTTGTAAGTGCGAATATACAGCTTCTTGACGTGTCTTATAAATTGATAACGAAAAAGTGTCACGTTATTGATTTCCTAAGCAACGGTCACGTTATTGATTGGTTGCTAAGCAACGCGAAACGCAATATGTCATCAATGTTTTCATATGCTGTTATAACGTAAATTATCGTCCGTAAACCGACTTTGCGGACAACCATTTTTTTGACAATGAATATAGTTTGTATAATATATATTTGCTATTCAGTTTATTCTATTAAACAAAAAGGTCCCATTTCATTAAATTAGGCACAGAAAATAGCACCTAGACTACTTTTTATCATGGAAAATGTATGGTTCCACGCGAACGAAGACATAGACAACAGCTAGTATTAATCAACGATTCATTTGTATACAAATAGAAAAGGTAGAGGCACCGCTGTGACGAACAACAAGGGAGACCTAACCCCGGCATTTCTGACCACTATTTACTTACGACGATTCATTCGATTAAATCTCTGAATAAACTCATTATAGCTGAATGCGACTACCCGCCGAAAGGTTTCTTTCAAACGATATTAAACCGCATTATCCGCGTTTATTCCCGGCCTTGATTAGTACCGTATCATTTAGTCCTGTGTTGTAATTATTTATGTACAACCTAGAATGCACTGTATGTATTATACGTTAGAATATAAAATTGATTGTCATGTGGAGCCGGCGGCGCCTTTGACCGGAGGAGATGAAAAGCACCGCGCGCGACCATTTATCATTGACAAACACAATTGTATTGGGTCCCGTCTCGAAAAATTGGTGGATAAACAATCTTAGAACTGAAGTTTAGTGACGTAGACGCTTTGGACTTCTGCCTGATTATAGGGAGGCATAAAATCCATCCGCATCCATATTAGATCACGTCTGGAACAATGATACTTTAAAAGCGGGTAGAATATTTTATTTATTTGTAACATTTTGTGATGTAGGTTTATCACACACTATTTTTGGTTTTTATCGTTGAAGATATAAGAATACAGTTGCAAAAAATCGCAATTATGTAACAGAAAGTCTTTGATTATATAATGTCTAGATACCTAATCCGGCATCTAACATTGAAGCAAAGAACTGTCAAAAAGTACGGTCAAATGGACGTACTTTTTGACAGATAAGAAGACTCTTAACAGATGTTCTAGCCATAGTATTGTAGCGTGCCATTTTAAACGAGTGTCAAACGTCAAAAATAGTAGCTTCATTTTTTTATATGCTTACCGATGGAATGTTATATAATCAAAGCAGAAAGTTTGGTAATAACTGGTACTTTTTAAACACTTTCAATAGGCACCTAAAGTTTACTCTATACAATTTTGTTCGCTGCTTTTTGAGAAGAGAAAATATAAAGTAGGTAGCAAAAAGGATTAGTGAAAGAAGTACTTCTTAGATATAGCAAAAGCGATGAAATAGGTATAGCCAAAGATAATTTAACGCTATGTTTAGATCATTGACGTATAGACAAGGACTGTGCCATTCCTAAAAGGCCCCCCTTTGGCAGGTATTGTCCACAAAGTAGTGTTGTCGCTTTCTAGAGAGTGGTCAATTTTGTGAGGTTATGCAGTCCTGGTTTCTACGTAATTAATACAAATAACATGTTAATGACATCATGCACGATTTGAAAAGGATAACAGTATTATAGAAGGAGTTGTGTTATTTCCACAGCACTGCGTTTAACGCTAAAAATATACGAAATACATGATCCTTAATCGATAAGACTGAGGCTTTGTTCAGTTAAAGTGTGTGAAATTAGCCGATAAACCGGCTAAATTGCCATTAATTCAGAAAATAAGAAAAAAATAAAAATAAAGAACTAGTCCCACCAATAGCGATAAAGCGTGTAGATCCCGTGTAAACAAAAGAGATACAAATGTTAATAGTTGATCGCTGAGTGTTCACACTGCCGGCGAGTACTAGCTCTATACTGCATCTCTTTTGTTTACACGGACTTGATCTACAATATATGTACATTATTTTTTTTGGTTTTTTGAGCAATAAAATCGCTACTTGCCAGCGGTGGGACAAGTGCCTAAGGATTTGTGAAAATAGCGACAAACTGAACGCCATTATTTTCAAAGTTCAGCATTTAATGTTTGAAAATGAAAGTACATATATTTAATAGAAGATTAGTCTAAAAATAATAGCAACCTCTTACAGAGGACTTCCGTACAGGAGTGATGTATGGGAGTTCCCTGTGAGATTTTATTCGTAGATACGTATTCAAAATTAACCCTGTATAGTAATAATAATAATACCTTGGGACAACTCACACAACGCTATCTGATCCCAAACTAAGCAGAACTTTTACTATGGAAACCTGATAACTGATAAACATACTTATATATTTCTAAATAACTACATACATATTATAAGTAAATAACACCCCGACACAGAATAAACCATCGTGCTCATCACACAAAGTCTTATTCTGGATGGGGATCGAATCCACGATCTTTTGCGTAGCAGTCGAACACACTAACGTCGCGCCACAGAGGCATTCTCCAAATATCTTGCTATCTGGTCAGGTAGGATGATTAGCTATCTAGGTAATTAAAGTTAAAGGGGTTGTAATATTTTTTTTATAAAGACGACTCCTGCAGGAGGGTACAAGCCCTGTGTCGCGGGGAATTTTACAAACATACAAGTTGACCATCAGGTTAACAAATTACTGGTAGCAGGTTTTTTCTAGTTTACCTAGTTACTACATTGATTAAGAGAAGACTTTTGTAAGTAATGATTCTGCGTGACGAATAAAGGCCATTCTTTTCTTCCTTTTGATATTAGAATTAATATTTTTTAATTAATCATTCCTTAAAAGTACTTTGGCCAATATTTAAGCACATATCGTTTTTTCCTTTGTTGTAAGTACTATATTGTACCCACTAAGGCTGATTTTAGTTTAGGTATCTCATGTTTCAACTTTTTGTTAAAACAATTTGCATCAGTCCTTTAACATGGTGTACAGTATATTAGTCGCAGCACCTTACCCCAGTTTATAAACATTCAAACATTGTAAAATTGGCAATTTGAAAAGAGTGGCCGCGAGTTTTTATTGATAAGTTCTTTTCTCCGGCTTTACCTATTGTTTGCGAACTTGGCATTACATGTACATGTGGAATCCCGACGTATCACAAGAGTTGTTTTGCATCCTAAGTGAATTCATATTTTTTTTTTACTTTCTATGAAATAATGAGAACTAGGAAAGGTTATTTTTATAGACTTGCTGTAACTTTGCTTTGAAATTTATAACGTAGCTAAAATACATATTTTTTTATTGTTAAAAGACAAACTTAAGTAAAAATCAAACAAATAAAAGTCTTCATAATTCCAAAAGGCATGTCGAACGATAGAGCTAAATTGCTACCGATTACCAACCTTTCATTCCGTACACGTTCATCAAGTATTTATAAACTAGGATGGATTCACGACTGGCATTAGCGCGTCGGATGCTGCGGCTCGCATATTTCATCACATCTTAGAAGATAAGGTTCTCTTTAACAAAACATTAATCTAGGAGTTGTTCCTATGTAGGCGTGGGGGACTCCGCCCCCGGAGCTTCAGCCAATGGCATTGCTCGCTGCCGGAGCCCCGCGCGCACCCGCTCACATCGATTGTTTTTACAACCGCTTGCCATAGAATTGGGGAGCGAACTCCATATACAATGTAGCGTCTCGATGTCTGTTTAATCGTTTCAACTTTGCCGCTACACTCTTCTTGTTATGGTATCCTTTAGCCAAAGCTTCCTATTAGATCTTACGTGAGAAGACTAAAGAATATTTTGAATTGGTTTAATATTGATTAGACTATCTTCCTTTCATGCTTTTGACAATCTGTCATGACTTTTAAACGGCTATTACACTACCCTAAATCAAGGCCATAAATCGAGGTGGCCTTGAAAATTTGTTAGAGAATTAAGCCTCTTTTTAAGGGTTTAGGGTTCCTGATTCAGTGTAGTGTAATAATCGCATTAATTGTTGACATTGATTGTTGATATTTTTAATTCCAAGAATCATCATACCTGTAAATGATATATGTAGTATTTCTAAGACTATAATTAGACGGAGCCGTGTTTGCTACGTTACTTAATGAGAGAACTTGTTTGTAGAGTAAATGTTATATAATTTCGGGTTCTGCAATTAAACAGTGTTCGTGTATATTGGTTTAATATCTGTTTTTATTTAAGAGCAATCCAATTTAATTGTTTATTTTCCTTATTTGATATTGAAGCAACGTGTGATTATATTTATGATGAGTTATTTGTGGCAACATTAATTGGCTGATAAAATTGGATTCCATTGAAATTGGCGTTTGATCTTTTTTAATAATAAATATTTATACAGGTAGCAGCTGCACTAAAATCCTCGCTCTGATACCCAAATAATAATTAGCCTGCCCTTAGCACCTCAGTCGGCGTCCGAGAAAAAAGAGCTGGCCGAGTCTCGCTCGCGAACCAACATAACCTGTAATTTGGAAATTATTATCTAACACATTGTGCCTTTCTGGTTATCCCGCCGGTCAATTTGCCGTTTTTATGGCTCCCACAGAGCCGCGGCCTCTAATTATCTCCGCCACGATCTCAGCCCGAGGCGCGAGAGCAGCCGCTTAAAATTCCCTTCTAAACACTACTCTAATCCCTACACCCAAGTATCAATATCCATTGACCGCCGGCTCGCCGACGTTAGTTCACAAACATGGGAAAATAAATAGATACCTATGTGTTTTGAAAGGGTAACACGTCTGCGCGAATACTATTTGTTTTACTGCGAATTCCTATAATAGTTTCAAATTACTTTAGCGCTAACCATTAAAATGATTGTGTACCTTAAAATTAATTAAGTATAATAAGTACGTGGGTCTCACGAAGATATTTAAAAACGTAATGGTCTTGTACTTTTTGTCTACACTACGTCAGTAATAGAATTATGTTAATATTAATGAAACCAAAGTGATGGCGGGTAAGTAGGTAGTAGGTTTGATAATTTAATTTTAATGAAATGAAATTATAGTTGGAGTCATTAAGGCGCGCTCAGGCTCTGCCTATCTTGTTAGTGCTACACTATAACGTGTCACAATTTCCTTTTTTATATGCTTTTATATATGCATAATGTCATAAATTTAAATTATAATCGGTGAGTTTTAACGCCCAATTTTTAAATTAGAGAAACGTAACGAAGCGGGAAAAGACGGTGGAGTCGTTTGGGAGCGCGGCCCTCGATCGTATTCTATTAGGAAGGACTACTAATAAAATTAATTTATTTCTCGATTACAACAGTAACTCGAGTTCAAAAACGAGCCGCTGCCTCGGCTCATTAATCATATTAATTAAGACGAGGCGTAAGCGCTTTTGTTCGTGGCTCTCTCGATAAACGAGCGCCTTCTTTACGCTCGTACAAATTACGGTAAACTCGTGCGAGCTGGCAATAACGGGCGGCAAATGGTGCGCAGTGACATGCGGCCGAGTTGTGCGATGCCTCTGCCGCGGCATCGGCGCAAGTGCGATGCCGTGCGTGATGCGCGCACATTGGCACCACGCGCCGATTGGTCAAAGACAATATTGTTAAATGGTCCTGTTTCAGACACTACTTGATATTAGATAGTTATGTGTGTAATCGGCTAATCGCACTGTAGTCAAGTTTTTATTGGCGGCACGCGGTCACGATTCGTTACGCTAGTGTAATTATTTAATTCCATTGTTTTGATGAGATTGATGAATCGAAAGTGCGGTTTGAACACTTTGTTATTAACAAAGCGGTCTCGCAGGCCATCAATAAAGCGGCACTCGTTAGTCATCGAACTTGTTCGTTCACAACACATTCATTTAATTGAATTCAATCTTCAACAACACTTACACTTTAATTGATAACAAATACACACATCAAAAGTGTCTAGGGATCAAGCATTTTTATGCGGATTTCTTGAGATTGAGATGTGGCTTTGTAATAAATTTATGATTTTATAAATTTATATGGATCCTTTTTGGTGCATTTCATAATTTGAATCAGGAACTGTGAATCAAATTCGAGTAAAAGATGAAAATCAGCTGTCAATATTTTCCCTATAAAAACATACAACGCATTGAAGACATTATTAGTGCTACTGTTTCCCTACTACTGATTAAAACCAACGTTATTATGGAGCGGCGACGTCATTTAAGCAGGGAAGAAATGCTCAGAGCCGTGGGAATGATAGAAGCTGGTTCCCGGCAACGTACTGTGGCTTTAGCTCTGAATACAAGTCAGAGTGTTATCAGTCGACTTTGGACACGTTACCGAAGCACTGGTACCGTGGCTGAGCGCCATGGAGGACGGTATCGCTGCACCACACGGAGACAAGACCGATACATTCAAATCTTAACTCGAAGAGGTCCAACAATAACCGCCATGATGTTAGCCGTGAGGCTTCATCACTCTTCAGGGAACTTAATTAGCGACCAAACAGTCAGAAACCGCTTGCATGAAGTGAACCTTCATTCCCGAAGACCGCTACGGGTACCACCTATAGCAATGCACAATCGTAGGATTCGATATCAATGGGCTCTTGAACACAGAAATTGGGCAGAAGAACAATGGCGTTTCGTGTGCTTTTCTGATGAGTCTCGTTTTGGTATGAGACCGGATACAAGACGTATACGACACTGGAGAACCCCTGGACGCCAACAGCGATTAAAATCCTGCCAGGAAGTCCATCCTTATAGTGGTGGAACCATCATGGTATGGGCGGGTATTTGGATCGGCGGAAGAACTGAGTTGATTTGGATCAGAGGCAACCTCAACGCTCAAATTTATGCTGAGACGATTGTATCAGACGTCATCGTTCCTCTACAAGTGCAAATCGGTCCCTTATTTCAGTTAATGCATGATAATGCACGACCGCACACCGCAAGAGTTGTAAGACAGACTCTCGCCGCAGCTAACATCAATGTCCTGCCCTGGCCTGCTCAGTCGCCAGACTTGAACCCGATTGAGCATGTATGGGATATGCTACAGAGAAGAGCTCTGCCGAATATGGAGGGTATCCAGTCGCAAGAAGACCTTTTTTTGTTGTTGCAACGAACATGGGCGGCCATTCCACAGCGTGATTTGGATGAACTCATTTTGAGTATGCCAAACCGATGTTCTTGTGTTGTTAGTGTTCGCGGTAGAAACACGGATTATTAATTGTTTAAGTTACCCAATAAAATTTTAAAGAAAACTGTTATTTCAGTCTTTTTTTCGAACTTTAATGTTAGTGGTTCAAATGTCAAAAATCCTTTTATTAGGAAAATGGCAAATTTCTTTATTAATGCAAAGGTGACTTGGTTTATCGTTACTGTGACAAACGAAAACACTTTATTTGATGAATCCTTAAAGAAATAAAAAAAAAAAAATCAATCAGGAGAAAAGTTATTGCAAAAATATATGTTGATCCCTAGACACTTTTGATGTGTGTATCTACCTACTGTTCATCGATATAGCTTTTTATGAATATTAACTATAAGTTTAAAATTTGAACATAATAACTGTTATAAAAAACGTAGGTACCTATTAAACATTTGTTTGGATGAGAGATCAATGAACATTTTAAATTTTCTGTAGACAGTTTACTCCAAACTTCAAAAAAGCCCACTCGGATACTGGATTTTGGAGTATGACCCCGCTAAAGAGGTTTGAGAGAGCTTGACTATGTTGAGGGTAGGTCGGTCGGTTTACAGATGAAAAATACTCTTACACGGGATCATTCGAATGGTTTTGGTTCTTGAGCATAGCCGGCCCTTCTGGATCTGCAACCAATGGGCTTTGGAAGACCCACTAGAGTGCAGTATTGAATTACTCATGTAAAGAGATTAAGCGAAATGTTTTATGCGATTTTCATCAAATCTGAAAGATAATACACTAACACACAATAAAATCGTTTAGGTAGATACTTACTTTATTTTACTTTTACTCCTAGATGTTTGGTAAAGATCTGCTTTTTCTAAGACAATGATATTATTTATTTTGATTGGAGGGGAGGTGTCAGATTCCTATCATTCCTACTTAGTGTAATATAAGTATAAGACTACACTATTATTTTTTATTTGAAAACCATCGAGAAATCATCATCATCATCAGCCTATCGCAGTCCACTGCTGGACATAGACCTCTCCAATTGCACGCCACTCGAGAAATAAAGGATAATATTTTTTTATTAAGTTATGTTTTTAGAGTTATTTATTCTTGCCTTACCTATAGTGCAGAAATATTCAGCCGAAAGGACAGTCCGTAAAGTGACATATGGACATACGAGTACGAGTATCTAGGTATCTAATCTACTAAAATATTAATTTTGCTTGTACGTTTAGTTGTGTGTAATTAGGTAGGTACTCTAAAAATGTTTTTAGGGGTTTTCTACATTCTTTACTTAAATGTATAATACGTCCTTCTAGTTTGTTAATTAATTTGCAAATGTATGTAAATTTACTTAGGTAGGTACTAATCTAAAGACACATCAATATAAATGTTGATTTAATTAAATATGTCCAATATTATGGACGAGTTTTATAAGCAACTTTTAATTTTTCAACGCATATTATTAATATAATACAGAAGCTATTAAGTATTGAGCTTTTGAAAACGAGAAATGACTCAATTAACTGACCTGTCTGTCTACGTGACCGTTTCACTTGTTTTTATTTATAAATTTTATAAATTGGAACAAGTCATGATAGTCATGACTTGTTCCAATTTATAAAATTTCTAATTGGAACAATTTCTAAATGAATTTAAAAAAAAAAACAATTTAAAAAATAGGAAATATTTCTAAATGACTTCTAACTAAGCAAAGCCTGTAGGTATCTACTTTTATATTTCTAAATATATATATTAAATTAAATACAAATTACACTCAGAAACTGAACATATCTTCCTCATTACACATTGATTTATCCTGAGTAGGAATCGACCCCACGACTCAGAATTCAACAGTCAGTTTCACCAATGTTCCAAGATCCCAGTCATGCCAGACCTATTTTATTTTCTGACAAATAAAATGTAGGGCTTCGGGTAGTGTTTATATGTCCAGTCAATGCTAGCATACCAGCCAGGTGTGAAAGGTAAGAAAAAATCAGTACTAAAAGTTATCTTTTTTTCTGACAGTTGATTTTCATATATATGGTGTTTCAGCATTGCCATAACTTCCACCAGACACTTTAAAGTGGCCAAAAAAAGGTGACAACTTATTTTATTTTCTGAGGCTTGATTCTTTTATTATGTTACTTAGGGGATTTTATGGAACAAATATTTGCTCAGCCAAACAGATTGTATGGGCCAAAAATTCTCCGAGACACCAAATATGATCGTGAGCTTTTAATATGATCGTGAAGATATTATAATACTTAACTTATTTTTTGACGCTTGATTTTTATATATCTTACTTCGGGTATTATATGGAACATATATTTACTCAGCCAAAACAAATTGTACGGGCCAAACCTTCTCCCAGACATCATATCTCAGCACCGCTAGGGTATTATAAAAGCTAATTAGCTTATATTCTGACACTTGATTTTATTTTAAGTTGCTAAGGAGATTATAAGGAACAAATATTTTTGCTCAGCCAGACAAATCGCGGAGCCAAACCTTCTCCCAGACATCAAAAACATTCAGCCGTTAAATGATCGTGAAGGTATTATAATACTTCGACTTGCGACTGCCTCTGTGGCGCGGTGGGAGTGTATTCGACTGCTACGCAAGAGGTCGTGGGTTCGATCCCCACCCAGGATAAAACTTTGTGTGATGAGCACGATGGTTTATTCTGTGTCTGGGTGTAATTTATCTATAATATGTATGTATTTAGAAATATATAAGTATGTTTATCAGTTGTCTGGTTTCCATAGTACAAGCTCTGCTTAGTTTGGGATCAGATGACGTTGTGTGAGTTGTCCCAAGATATTATTATATATTATTATTACTTAGCTTATATTCTGATGCTTGATTCTTATATTTGCTACTAAAGGGATTATATGGAACATATATTGGCCCAGCCAGACAAATTGCGAGAGCCAAACCTTCTCCCGGACATCAAAAACATTCAGGCATGACTAGGATCTTGTTCTTTAACCATTAGACCTACATACCAGTCAGCTGTGCGATAAAGTGCTGTTTAAATGGTCGAATCATACATATTATTTATCTGTCTACCTTATATTTGATGGCGTTATGTAATGAAGCAAAATTAACATAAAAATTAATAGCACTATCGTATTAAATGTCAATATTTCAATATCGATATGTTGAAGGATTAAGATATAGGTAGAGGTATCTAAATTTATAATCAAATTAAAATATCAATCAATATGTTTTTATGACTGTTGCCATTTTTTAGCATCGCAAGTTCGTTTGGTACAAGATCCGTCATTAAAACAATTATAATTAATGAATAAAACATTCTACATTTTGTAAGATTACGAAATTATGTTTATCTTTGATTAGTTGTGTATTGGGTGCCAATAAAATTTGATTAGATTTTGAACCAACCAATTAATGTTAGTGATGCGTGCGTCGACAATTTTTGTTTATATCGTACTCGGTAAGGTCATTATCACATAAAAATCTCGGATACGACCTTTTAAATTGTTTCACAACGGAATATTATTGTTTTAGGATTTAGCAGATCCGTATTTATCAGAGAAAAGAAGCATTAAGAATTAACTTTCTAGTTCAACAGTTCTATAAGAAGACCGAAAACTATTCCTATCATTTATCATGCATGACGTCATTGATAATGTTAGGGATTCTCCATCTCTAGACAATATATAAATGTTGAAAAATTTTCGCGATTTCTAGACATTATGAAATTATATATACTACGGGTTTTAATCGCGTGAATAATTTAAGGTAAAATACCTTGTTTATTGCCCGACGTTTCGACCGTATTGCAAGTGCCGTTGCGATACGGTCGCAACGTCGGGCAATAAACAATATATGGTAAAAGATTAAACTAACTTACCTTATCCTAAATCTCCTCATTCTCATCGCAATACATAATAGCATAATATGTAATAGTAAGTAACCTACCCTACCTTTATGTAAAGGGATGTGATTTTTTTTTCTCACCTACCTCATCGTGTGGGATATCATTAGCTCGGTCTTTTAAAAATACTACAGGGTTTGTAAAGACCATTTTTAGATTTACAGATCCGTTTGTGAAATATTAAGCTATAAAGTCCCCTATCAGCTAAATGGTTGACGTTGGGTATATGAAATATTCCCGGTACTAGTATTTAAAGTGAAAGAAAGATTATCACAGCTAAGTAGGCTTTACAACTTAACAAGTAAAAGCAGTCCAAGTGAGAAGTAACAAAATTTTCGTACGGATTCCATTGAAAAATACTTATTTAACAGAAAACCCACTTCTTAAATTGCATTGTTCGGTTGGGGGACTACGGAACCCTACATTGTCGTCGTGGCCCGACATGAACTTGCCCGGTTGAATTCCAAAATTAAATGTGGTCAGGATAGTAGCGCCTGCACGGTAC
This sequence comes from Herminia tarsipennalis, assembly GCA_945859575.2. Taxonomy (NCBI): domain Eukaryota; kingdom Metazoa; phylum Arthropoda; class Insecta; order Lepidoptera; family Erebidae; genus Herminia; species Herminia tarsipennalis. The sequence goes on along the minus strand of OX243836.2, from coordinate 9,792,932 downwards.
TAGCGTCTTGTTGAGTAATCAAAGGGTACTAATATACCGTATTTTTTATGTGTAATATCTTTCCTCTTGGTTTCTATGGGAGTGATTTCGTGAAAGGGAACGGAAGTGTGTAACAGGATGTCGGGGAAACGCGCGCTATGTGACTTTACCAATGAAGTTGGCCGTCAGATATTACACATAATTTGACACCACTGTGAAAATGAGAGTTGAGGTGATAGATTCATGGCACAAAGATACCTTCTTATCTATGGCACCCATCTCACTGTAATACTAAGTATTATTAGGTGAGCATTTTTTTTTCACATTAAAAATGATATTTATTCATATATTTTCACCGAAAGCGGGTTGTAAACAGTTAATTGGACACTTAGGTACTAACTATCAAAGTTTTTACTTTAAAAAGAATTTTCTCAAAACACGTACCTACCTATGTAATTAATGAAATTAATAGATGGGTACCGATCTATTAATTTCATTAAGCTTCAACTATTGCACTGACAATTAGTAATCCAAGAATTACTTAATTATTATTACATACTATTTGTCGTTGTTTAACGTGTCGTTTGTCAGCAAAATACAACTATAAATAAAAATTACGAATAGTTATTTAACTATAGATTAATTTAAAACGATGTTTACTAAGCTTGTATTACTCGCGTACGCATTGATAGTTATCTTAATAATTCTCGTAAATACTAGTAGGTGTGTATGATAGTTTAAGATCTAGTGGAATGTTGTAGACTACCTGAACCGCGCATCTTGGTTTGCGTCATTTTTCCCCGTATTTTTTTTTAAAGACGACTCCGCAGTAGGTTACAAGCCCTGTATAGCGGGGGACTTTACAAACATACAAGTCACGGACGGAAAGTACACTCAGACTCGGAACAACAATTTATGGATCACACAAAGTGGTGTCCCGTATGGGAATTGAAACCACGACCTCTTGCGTAGCAGTGTAACACACTACCATCGCGCCACAGAAGCAAGTCTTGTTGCTCCGTAAGTATTGATGCTCCGCTCCTGTTGGTGGTAGCGTGATTTTATTTAGCCTATGACACTCACCAATAACGCGGCTTTCTATTGGTAAAAGAATTTTCTAAGTTGGTTAAGTAGATCCAGAGATTACCCCCTACTACGTCACAAACTCACAAACGTTAGTTCTTTATAATATTAGTATAGACAATAAATTGTTACTATACAACTTTTTAAATCTTAAAGGTTTGTTAATGAACTCAAGTTAGTACACTGTCTCATAATAGAATCGTAACTACCACAAACGTACCGGCCGGCATGCTTGCATCGGGCCGTTAAAGATGACAGAACAGTCATAAAATAAATATATTATATATATTTCGGGACTTAATCGCGTGAATTATTTAAAGGTACGAACCTTTTATTTACCCGACGTTTCGATCGATTTACACCGAAATAAATAATTCACGCGATTAAGTCCCGAAATATATCTAATATGTATAAAAATCGCGATAGTTTAAAAACAATAATAAAATAAATAGGTACAGAACTTCACAGAAGGCTCACAGCTCAACAATAAATTCATGCACACATACAAGTATGTGTGGATCTTAATGTTTGTGTCTATGATGTGTTTAATTTATGGAACAGTGTATACAAATACTCCGTTTCAAATACGAAGTCCTTTTTGACAGATGTAATTTAAAAAAATGTAAAAGCCGATCCGATTTAGATGGAATTTGGTAAGAAGATAGTTTGAGTCCCAGAAAGTATGTACGGTCGGCCAAGAAAGTAGTCTATCAGTTTTGATAAAGCTTCCTTTGGAACCAAAATAGCTTTAGGGTTGAAATTGATAACTGTCAGTAAATAATTGCAAGAGAAAATTAACCTTGCAGTTTATGATGTGCAAATGAATTTCAACCGTAGGGTAGGACCAATGACAACAAAATGATACCAAGGACAACCAAGTCCACTGGAACGGAAATTCGTAAACGACCGTATGGAGATTAGGCGTAGCATTAACAGTTGAACGTGCTGGTCAAGGCACGGAAGTGATAGGTACGGCCGATAGTAGTAAGTAACATTATCTATACTAATATTATAAAGCTGAAGAGTTTGTTTGTTTATTTGTTTGACCACGATAATCTCAGGAACTACTGCTACAAATTGAAAAAATATTCTACTGTTGGATAGCTCATTTATCGAGAAAGGCTATAGGCTATAAAACATCTCGCTACGACCAATAGCAACGTAGCAGCAATGAAAAATTTACGCAGACGAAGTTGCGCGGGTCAGCTAGTGTGTATTATAAGAAAATAGTGATACACCTACTCTCAAGGTCTGCGGCAGTACCACCAGAGCTCGCTTGCGTGGTGGTACGCTGCGTTAAGGTGTGTCACGTTAACGAAATTCACGTTCTTTTAATGATTGGTGTAACTCTATCTATAATTTTGTATTTCATACAATTATGCGTATATTTTAATTTAATACAGAATTATAGATAGACGTACTAAGTATACATATACAATAATATTAATGAAGAGTTTATGATGTCACCAATTTCTAAAGAATTTAAAAAGTAGGTGGAACACAATGCGAGGATATTGTGTGATTGAAGCTTTGCTGGCTTGTGTGACGTCAGTAAAATGATGGCTAGGACTAAAATCGACGATCTCACGATTGCAAATACCTTCATCACTACTTCAGACGGCTTTACCTATATATCATCACTGAATATTTTGTATGACGTAAGTTGTTTTCGGTTGTTAATTATTCTGAAATATTTCTAATTAAGTGTTCAACTGTATTTGTTATTAAGTAGGGTTTGCCAAACTTCTTGGCAGTATATGATTAGGTATAAATGAGACAAAAGATGTAGTATAGTCTGGTTATAATTATCCAAAGGTGCATCTTATATACTAACGACTTCGTGTTGATAACAGATAGTAGAAACATTTAATAGATACTGAACGTGCGATAAGGAACATAAGATTGTGATGTAGATTGTAGATACAGCACAAAGATATTGTACTGTAACAGTACACCCCCCTTTAAAAAAATTTATGGTAATAGTGTTTACAATATAAATTTGACCTAGACCTTACTAGTTATTTGCTGATGTATATAAATAATAATGCTATTGTACGCGGTGGAATTTGATGACGCCTGTTGTGGTGTGATTTGCTGACGTCTGTAATTTTGACTTAGCTGTTGCACGAGTGTTTATTATTTTTTTTCGTTAAACTCTTCATTCTTCTGTCCAGTGTTTTCATTATGCCGTAAATTAGGATCACGCCGATTGTTAAAATAATCTGTCCCATTGCAACATTTCTTGTCCACCGTAAGTCCTCCTGGATCAGGTTACGGAGTTGGTCCGCTTCGTTTTGATTGAGGCAATTGTCCGTATTGTATGTTATCTGGTCCTTAGAACTTTGATTTCCCATTTTAGATGTCTTGTTGTTACGAGTAGTTGTGAATTAATGGTATATGTTAAGATCTATGTTAATATATATACGAATAGCTTACTTATATCAGCGATTTTTTATAGACGTACTACTGGCTTTACTTTACGTCCCGATCGTGTAGTGTACGTGTGTGAATGCCTGTCGCAATCCTTTGAATCTGGCACGTAGTTTGATTCGTCATTGATCATGAAAGCTGGTTTCAATCTATCAATTGATATCACTGTCTCTTTATCCCTAATTCTAATGCAAAATGTTTTATCTGTTTTACTAATTACTGGGTAGGGTCCTTCATACGGCGGTGTCAGGGCTTTCTTAATTCTATCACACCGAACAAATACGTGTGAGCATTCTTTGAGTTCGGGATGCACAAATATAGCTTGATTGTGTTTTTTTCTTTTCGGAATTGATGTCATTTGTGTGATGTCCTTTTGAATTTGTTTTACAAACTCTTCGTACGTTGATAACTGTGCTGCTGATGACTCAAAAAATCCTCCAGGGAGTCGTATTGGGGTTCCATATGTCATCTCTGCTGAACTATAACCTGTGTCTTCTCGCAAGCTACTCCGCAACCCGAGTAAAACTGTTGGAATTTCTTTTAACCAATTTTCGTTGGATTCTCTTGTCATTAACGCCGCCTTTAAAGTTCTATGAAATCTCTCTATCATTCCATTGGATTGTGGATGATAAGGTGTTGTCCTAATTTTATGTATTCCCAAAAATTGTGAGAGTGACTCAAATATTCTTGATTCAAACTGTCGGCCTTGATCCGTAGTAATGCGCAATGGACATCCAAAACGAGTAATCCATCCTTCGAAAAGTGTCTTGGCTACTGTTTCTGCAGTTATATCTTCTACCGAAAATATTTCGGGCCATGACGTACAACGATCTATGATTGTGATTAAATATCTCTTCCCTTGTGAAATCGGAAGTGGTCCGACGATGTCAATATGTAAATGTTCAAAACGTTGCGCTGTCATAAATGTACCAGGAGGTGATATCGTATGTCGTTGTATTTTTGATTTTTGGCAGGCTATACATGATCTACACCAATTATTGATATCTTTGTTCATATACGGCCATAAATACCTTTGGGTTATCATTTTTCTCGTAGTTCTTTTTCCTGGATGGCTCATACCATGAATGGTATCGAAAATTTGTTTGCGAAAATGCTTTGGTAAGTAGGGGCGGCTTTTTCCAGTAGATGTGTCGCAGGTGATGTTTATTGTGGAACCCGGAAGCGTAATGTTTTTGAATTTTAATCTTTTATTGTCATGTAATTTACTTAGTTCATTATCTGTTGATTGACATTTTTCCAATTCAGCGTAATCGATAGGTGATGGCACGTATATTTCCTCTATTCGAGATAAGGCATCGGCGGTAATATTGTCACGTCCGCTTATGTGTTGAATGTTGGTACTGTATTGTGAAATGAAATCTAACTGCCGGACCCGTCGCGGTGTATCGTTTGATGATGGTTTTTGGGAGAATGCGTATGTCAAAGGTCGGTGATCCGTAAATATTGTAAATTCTCTTCCCTCGATTAATCTGTGAAAATGTTTGACGGCCATGTATATTCCTAACAGCTCTCTGTCAAACGTAGAATATTTTTGTTGAGTTTCGCTCAATTTTTGTGAAAAAAATCCTAATGGTTCCCATTTGCGTCCGGATTTTTGTTGTAAAACTCCACCAACGCAAGTAGCACTAGCGTCGGTCATGAGCCCTAGTGATGCGTTGCGGGAAGGATGCGCTGTTAACACTGCGTTTTTCATGCTTTACTTGCATTTTTCGTAAGCTTTGTCTGCTTCCGTTGTCCAAGGAACAGGTGAATTATCGTTCTTTTTTGAACCATGTAGATATTCGTTTAAAATTCTTTGATTTTCCGCTGCGCGTGGAATATTACTTCTGTAGAAATTGACCATGCCCAAAAATCTTCTTAATTCTTGAATTGTTTTCGGTTTGGGAAATTCCATGATTGCTTTGTAATTTTCTTCGGTAGGGTGTATTCCTTGGCTCGTTATATGATAACCTAAGAAATCTATTTCCCTTCTGAAAAATTCGCATTTTTCGAGATTAATGGTTATTCCATTCTCGTGTAAACGTTTGAAAACCGTTTCTAAATGCTGATAATGCAAATCTTCGTTGTCCGATGCGATGAGACAGTCGTCTACAAATATAAATACGAAGTTTAAATCTCTAAATAAGGAATCCATGAATCGTTGAAATGTTTGTGCCGCATTGCGTAATCCGAAAGGCATTCTTAAGTACTCAAAAAGTCCAAAAGTGTGATGATGGCTGTTTTTTCTATATCTTTAACAGGAATACAATGGTATGCTTTACGTATATCTATCTTGCTTAGTATCTTCTTATTTTCTAATATGTATGTAAAGTCAGTTAATCTTGGTAGTGGGTATTTGTCCGGTACTGTCGTGCTATTGAGCATTCGATAGTCTCCACACGGTCTCCATTCGCCATTTTTCTTTTTTACCATATGTAATGGGCTTGCCCATGGGCTATCTGACGGTCGGCAAATTCCGAGTTCTATCATATTTTGAAATTCCTTTTTGGCTATGTCGTATTTTTCTGGAGGTAATGGTCTTGCCCGAGCTGCGACGGGTGGTCCTGTAGTGATAATGTGATGTTCAATCTTATGTTTGGGCGCATTGCGGAGAGAGGACCCTTTCGTGATGTCTTCGTATTTGTTTAAAAGTTGCGTAATACGTGGATTCGTTCCCACTGCGATAGTACGAATTGTTTGTTGTGTCGCTTTTTCCGAAGTTACATGCGTTGTCAGCTCTGTAACTTTGTCGATAAGTTTGCGACCTGCTATGTCGACTAATAGTTTATAGTGCTCTAGAAAATCTGCTCCAATTATTGGTTGTGTAACATCGGCGATTTAAAATTCCATTTATAACATCGTTGTAGTCCTAAATTCAAGGTAAGCGTCTTCTCGCCGTAAGTCCTAATTTTAGTCCCATTTGCAGCGTATAGTGTGTATTGTTCATTTTGTAAAATTGAATGTCTCTGTTGCTTGCTAATGACTGAAATATTTGCGCCCGTGTCAATCAAAAACTTCATACCACTTTTTCGGTCGGTAATGGTGAGGCGATTGGATGGGTGGATTGCACAGAGTTTCGCCGTTGTCTGTGCTCTTATTCGTTTCCCTGGTTCCGTACGTAAGTCATTGGTTTCCAACCGCATGGTTTAATGCAGTTCTTTGCATATTTTCCGAATCTTTCGTGGTAGTAACAAAATCGATTTGCTCCTCTATAGTTTGTTCTCGGCCTCATAATCGGGAATTGTTGACGTTTCTTGAAATGATTGTGCGTGTTGGGTCGATAGCCATATTGACCTTGCTGAATTGCGTCAATATCTATCTGTAATTTTGCTAGCTGGGCTAAAATGCATGCTGTATTGTTGTCGTTTGAAGTGTCGTTGCTAACAGCTGATATTTCGGTTACATTTGAATTCATTATTATTTTGTCTGCAATTTGGCTCAGTTTGTCAATTTCCATGTCTTCCGTAACTGCTAGAACCGTAGTAACTGATGTTGGTAAAAGCCTGAACCATAGTAGTTTAATTGTTTCGTCACTGATTTTTCCTCTCCCGAGGACTCGCATTTGACGTAATAACTGCGAAGGTTTTTGATCACCGAGTTCTGTCTCTGATATTAATTTTTGAAACTGTCGCTGTTCTGTTTCTTCGTAACAATCAATTAAACGTTCCTTGATGTTTTTGTATTTATCTGTAGTCGGTGGTGAAGTGATTAGGTCACTAACTTGTAGTATTTCTTCCTTGGATAACTTTGCTATTACTGTACAGTATTTGTATTCGTCTCCTTGCTTCTGTGGTGCTAATATGGCTTCTAGTTGCGTGAACCATAATCTTGGTTGGTCTTTCCAAAATTCCGGAATGCGGGATAAAACCGAGGTGCCAGCAGCTACTTCAAGTGTTCCTTGCTGATTTATGTTCGCCTTGCACGGTGATTGTGCCATGTTTCTTGCTGCGTATTCGTTCGTCGGGGTCACCAATTTGCCAAACTTCTTGGCAGTATATGATTAGGTATAAATGAGACAAAAGATGTAGTATAGTCTGGTTATAATTATCCAAAGGTGCATCTTATATACTAACGACTTCGTGTTGATAACAGATAGTAGAAACATTTAATAGATACTGAACGTGCGATAAGGAACATAAGATTGTGATGTAGATTGTAGATACAGCACAAAGATATTGTACTGTAACATAGGGCAAATATCGTTAGTAGTGAAAACTAAGAGATCAGATTATTATAGGTCAGAATGAGTATTCATCAATACTAATATTATAAAGCTAAGAAGTTTCTTTGTTTGTTGGAACGCAATAATCTTAGGAACTTTTGGTTTGAATTGAATAATTCTTTTACGTTTTAGGCAATATAAGATCACGCTACGAGCTACGTCGCTACGTTGCAAAAACGGGGAAAATCGACGCATACGTAGTTGCACGGGTCAGTTAGTTAGGTATTAGTTAAAAGGCAAAAACGCCTAATAATAAATACCACAAACATTTGTCAATTGCATACTTCAAAAAATAAAATAAACGTACAAATCAATATTTAATTTTATTGCTCTCGTTGTGACAACCCTTGCATATTTTTATGACTCATCGCTGAGCGGCATTTTGCGCTGCTTCAAAGGGCCGACTCCTTTTCACTATTAATTTTTACACATATGGTAATATCATTGCTTAACCTAGCTTAACTCTTGATATGCTCATCCGCTACTGAGTCATGGACCCCTCTACATATATATCCATACTGGCGGTAATGTGACGAGTTAACGTCTTGATAAATTGCAAACAATCAGCGACACTTGGCAATTCTACTCAATATGCAGAGACATCTTAAACCTGTATGTAACCAATATATCTCAATTTGACCATTAATAAGATTCATTATTCAAGCATAAAACACCAAGAGTGCAGAAGAAAAACTTGATACGAAATCGCAGAACGCCTTCGTAACAAAATGGTCGGAGATTCTCTGACCGAGAGCAGGCGCAGAACCAGAAATTTATTCTGGGGGAGAGGGGGCAACATTTGACTCAACCGGTCAGTGAGTCACTCGGAGTTTGCATTTGGTTCAACACCGGTACACCATCCACCACCACTGAGCGAGGGGGGCGGGGTCAATTGCATGCCTAAACACTTCAATCCAGTGTCAAAATTCTCAAATTCCCTAAAAAAATGGGAGGGGGGCATTGCCCCTGTTGGCCCCCTTTGTATCCGCACTGCGCGTTGTTCTAGTGCGTTTGTATAAAAGTTTACTTTAGACTATGCTTTTTATTCTCGTTACCCGTTTACTTGAAAATGGCTGAACCGATATGAACAATGATTTTTCTAATGTTTTGTGTTTCAAAGGGTATACTTCCAGATTGGTCACATTGTCATCGAAGTTAGGATCTTGGAGAAATCGAGGGAACTCTTCAAATGTTAAAGGTACACCCATAGTTATTTATATGCCGTGTAGTACCGGCTTAACCTTTTGACCGCTTGGGACGTGTATGTACGTCAAATGAAAACGTGCTGACGATGCCACCGACAGTCACATCAAAATCCGTACATTTTTACATAACATGGTATGGGGAACACGGATTTATGTTATTGACGTGGCGGTCAAAAGGTTAAGAATAGTACCAACCCATCTCTTCCCGTGAGTGTCGTCAATATGACTAAGAGATTTCATACCGGAGGACGGGCAGCGGCGTCCTCTGAGTACTTTAAAGCCTTACTGCGATCGCCAACCCGCTCGCCAAGCGTGGGGATTTTGGGGGTAACCCTTGCCCTGTTCCCTTGACCCGTGAGTTATTTATAATGTACCTATATTTTGTTGTATGCGCATTTATTCTCAAAAAGCACCATTTAGTAAAGTGGAACTGATGATGACCACTGGTAACCAGCGGAACTATTGAATATTTCACGGTTTACGGTTCGATTACTTTAATTTGGTATTGGTTAGCACGTTATGCTTATCATACTATTATTACACTACTCGTATGTGATATCAGTTGACCTGGTGGTGATGTATCAGGTGAACTCCTCAACTATAAACGGCCCTGCATCGGGAAAAGCAATTTTTTGTATAAGGAAATGAGCATGGTTATTGTAACTTGGGTAAATTACAAACCGAAGAGAGAAATATTTTTTGTACAAAAAATACCTAGATAACTTGATTAGTTTTAAGACAAGAAAAAACTGTACAAGATATCAGCAATATTTATTTTACATTTTTTCGAAATACTCTTCTGCTTTCTCTATGCAAAGTTCCATTTGCCTAAACCTACTTATAAAATAGTTTTAACCAGTAGACTGGTTACTTGCTTTCTATTTTTAAATAAATTCACTTTTTAAAATTTGTTAATCTTGTACTAAACTACATGTATTTAATACTACTTGTATTAGACTAATTTTGAATGTTTTTTTTTTTTAATTTGTTATTTTTGTCCTAGTACTTCTGTAATCTCATTTATCTTTGTTTTCCCATTTGATGAGCCGAATATCGGACAGCGCATGTGTTTTTACTCTACTCCATAGATATCGATCCGCGGACATTGGTGTAGGTTATACGTTCACCAAGCTAAAATTGTACCTATTACTAAAATTTACTGTAACGTATAACTGTTTTATGTCCCAATAAAGAAAAATAAAAATAAAAATTAATACAGTTGTGTCACATTTTTAAATCATGAACTTCTCAAAACTTATCGAGTGACTATTGCATCACCGCCTTAACTATATTTTTTTTTGTACTCACGGGGTTGTGACTTTGATGTGATCACGGGAATATTTATAACTTAGATAATTTAATACAGACATTATTATTAGCTACTAGTTTTAATATAGTACATAGTGTAAAAATTGTTTTGAAACTCCTTGGTATAACCCCAATACAAGACGGTTTGTGTTCCGTATATTTTCTTTCCAAGTGGTATCTTTTTACGTAGCAAACTTAGATGTATCGATCGTAAATATCGACGTAATGCCAACTTTGATAAAGTTTAGTAGCGCAAAAGCTTTAAACGTCTTTCACATAAAGGCCTCGAATCTTACAGTAGTAGTGTAGCTGATGATGCCATATAACGCGGATCTCATTAGCAATAACCAACTTAAGAGGCTGTCAATGTCGAATCCAACTGCTACGCAAGAGGTCGTGGATTCGATCCTCACCCACGATAAAACTTTGAGTGATGAGCATGATGGTTTATTCTGTGTCTTGGTGTTATTTATCTATAATATGTATGTATTTAGAAATATAGAAGTAGATATGTTTATCAGTTGTCTGGTTTCCATAGTACAAGCTCTGCTTAGTTTGGGATTAGATAGCGTTGTGTGAGTTGTCCCAAGATTTTATTATACTAAATTATTGTAAGTTTATATAAAATGCCTAGTAAACCTGTAAACGGTAAACGTCCGCATTTGGTTTGAATTAAACTTAATTTGGAAAGTATTACCCTAGATGAATTTAAGACAATAGGGATGTTGACTGTCAAGTCAAATCAGTATGACGTCATAAGTTCCTATCGTCAAATCATTACTTTTAGTATTCGTTTTCTTGCTTTTAAATTCAAAAACATGTGAAATTGTAAAAGAACACTTTTTTCGGAGCATTTTAAGTTCTAATTAATTTACTTTTATTATAGTCAACTACCCAATTATCATATATTCAACTGGCGTAGACCTGCAAAAACTGGTGTTGTTCGGAAATTATGCAAGAAGCACAATTTTTTTTGCTTGCAAAATGTAGTAACACTCCCACAAGGGGTCCAAATAACACTAAAAATTCAGCTCTACATCATCTGTAAAAGAATATGAGTGGCCTCATCAAAATATAAATGACGCGATGAAGTAGATATAAAAGACGCATCGTAAGCTCGTCTGCCATCGCCTTAACAACAAAAGTTGTACTATCCATACAAGGCGCCGCGTAGTTAAAACCAGAATGTCGGTATTTGATTAGCTTTCAACCACAGTAGGCTTTATCTTTGTAATAGGACATACCAGGCTCCTTAACTGCAACGTAGGCAATACAGGCGACGTGTCAAATTGATTAGTTGGTCAACCAGTCCAGCAACAAAGGCTTCGTATTTAGACGGCAATTGTTCATCTCTTGTTAAATTTGATTGGTGCTTTTGTTCGCAGCTTCACATGCGTGTAGGTAGTTTTTGAGTTTAACTTCATTTTAAACCGTTTTTCATTTCGTCCGTGATTGTATGTCTACGAATGTGTGTCATGCATGTCTTCAAATGTTTGGTATACCCAATAATACTAGAGATCTCCTTATCCAAGATAATAAAAGTAGAACTTTACCTAGTCCAGGATTGAATTCTGATTTCCAAGATCATTAAAATACTAGTTCATATATTTTTTAGTATCTACCTCTCATCAAAGTGTAAACAAGTTCTGTCCAGTAGATGCACAATCATGGCTGGACTGATGGATGAGTGTAGCTCGGTTATTTCGCCAACTAATTAAAATTTCGACGTAGCCGGTAAAGCGGCAATTACTGCGGAGATTGCGCGATACGGGCAAAGGGCCCGCTTAATAACTAACGCGGGAACTCGACAACACCGAGGGCTGGTTCACACCGTGTGTGTTCGTCATCGACTAATAACGTCTTATGGATCATACGACATTTATTTTGACTTGTATCACTGCTGGGCACGGGTGTCCGCAATAGGCCCCGGGTGAAATTGCCATAATGGCGATCGCAGTAAGGCTTTAAAGTACACAGAGGACGCTGCAGCCCGTCCTCTGATGTAAAACCCCTAAGTGGATTTGACGACACCTACGGGAAGAAATGAGTGGTACTATTCTTAAGCCGGTACCACACGGCTTACTCACGAATATTACTTAATAATAGTCTCTTAACCGATTTCGGTTATTGTATATCAATGGTTAAGGTAGTCAATCTACTCAGGGGCAAACCAAGTACACATGGGTACATATGCGCAGACACAAGAACATTCTCTAATTTCTCACTCTCATAATTGGACGAAAATACGACCGTAGAAAGATCAGGCATAGGACCGACGTCCAACAAGCTCTCTGAAGTACAGCCCTCTGTATGTAGATGACCGTTTTGGAAAAATGCCTCACCCCTGTGAGGCATTTTTCCAAAACGGTCATCTATGAACCGATGGTGGTAACACTGCTTAACCTCAGTTAGCTAGAGAGCTAAGCTCTCCACATTCTGAGACATCAGTTCGTATGTCTCCTTTACTCAGTAATTACCCTTGCTACCGTATCGTATAGACATCTACGCCATAGTAACCGTCATCATCAGCTCGTATTGGTCCACTGTTCGACATAGGCCTCTCCTAATTAACGCCACAACTGCCAGTCGTCACAACTGCCAGGACTGGATGGAAGATGGAAGGCAGAGCTTCCGCATCCAGTCTATCCCAGCGACCTTCTTTAGGTAGTCGGTCCAACTGGTTGGGGTCCATCCTACCTTACGTTTACCGAGTTGCGGTCTCCACTCTAGGACTCGTTTGTTCCATCAGCTATCAGTCCTTCGGCAAATATGGCCAGCCCATTGCCACTTCAACATGCTTAACCTGCAAACTATGTCGGTAACTTTAGTTCTTTTTTTTTTGCCAAATTTAAACCTAACCCTTTTTGAGCTGTGCGTTTGAGCAAGAAGATGAAAAATACCAATGCCTAAATGCATTTAATCAAATAATGCATTGTATAAACTTTTTAGTAGGTACTTTTAACAAACCAAATAAAATTTTCGAATCATCGGGAATCTAAATTAATAGAACAAGTAGTATAATACAACGTTATATCTACTTAATAAAAAAAATCAATCGAATTTGTGTCCGTGAGTTGAATGTTTGTAAAGTAATGCGGGAGTCGTCTTTAAAAAACAAATGTACGAAAATTTTGTTAGGTACTTCTCATTTGATCAGCTGTTACTCTTAAACTTGTAAAGCCTACTTAGCTGTGACAGTTTTCCTTTTAGTTTCTCTATATATATTACTACTGTGATTTTTTTCACATACCTAACATCATCCATTTAGCTTGCAGAGGGAGGACATTTGACTCTAACAAAAATTTGCACTTTAAATCATAATATTTCACAAACGGATCCCTTAATCTAAAAATGGTCTTCACAACCCTGTTTTTTAAAAGACCTATCCAACGATACCCCATACTATGGGGTAGGAGAGAAAAAAATCACATCCCCAGTTTACATGTAGGGGAGGTAGGTACCTGAAAAAAAATGTTTTTCAAGATTTCATTCTACATGGCGAAACTATAAGGGTTCCGTTTTGGCATTTTTGCTACGGAACCCTAAAAAACGTATTTTATGTATACATCTATACTATAAATGATTAAATTTGAAGTGTCTATTTGTAATGTCAAAATAACTCTTTTTTACTTAATGTATACATATGGTACTTTTTAAAAACGCAGCTTTAAATTTTTGTCTGCCTGTCTGTTTGTTCCGGCTAATCTCCGAAACGGCGGGACGGAATTTGAACTTTCTTTATCAGATAGCTGATGATGTGAGGAGTAACTGCGGCTACTTTCATCATCACGCTAATGATTATAGGGAGTGAACAGAAAGTTAAAAATTGTATTTTTGCTGTAAGTACTATATTATATACTTTCTTAAGTATTTAGTAAAAAACTGTTATTTTACAACTGTCTGTTACATTTTCACCCTTAAACAGCTGAACCGATTTATATGAAATTTGGTTCCTTACCAAGAATATAGTTTGAGTCCCGGGGAAGGACATAGGGCAGTTTTTATTGAGATAACCGTCATACACGCGGGCGGAACCGCGGGCGAAAGTAATAGATATCTGTGATGGTAGTGATTTAATACATTTGTAAGCATTAGATTTATCATTGTGAGGTAATTTTGACATGAACTTGAACAATAGGCAATTTGAGTTATTTCTGGAAACTATTTTAGACTAATTAGGTAGGTACCTAATGATGATTATCTAGCCCACAAAAAGTAGTTATTACCCGGCTGCAAGGAAAGGTTAAGTGTGCGTCATTTTATTCTTAAAAGTATTTCTTCACAAAAAAACGTAATTAATACAGGGACAAATTGATAGGAGAGATTCAGTACCTGTTATACATAAAATATTGCCAATTAAAATTGTAAAAAAAAAAATAATAATATGAAAAACAAATCCTATAATAATCAAAATTAAGCATTTAAATTAAAATCAAAATTATGTACGTGTATAACGTGTGTGCCTAGCAAAATTGTTATTTTTAGGGTTCCGTAGCCAAAATGGCAAAACGGAACCCTAATAGTTTCGCCATACATAGCTGCTAGTGGTACACTAGCTTAGAGACTGTTAGTGCTACTAAAGTCTATCTATGCATGTAATATATAGTTAAGAGAATTTAAATAAAAAAATGTTTTTATTATAATATCTCTTTAAGCAAAAGTATAAATTAAAGCGGAAAGAAAATGAAACTCCAATATTTTTATTTCGTAAAACGAAAACAAGATTGTTTGAAAATACCTATGCGGTTATTAAAAAAAATACGGGCAAGAACATGTCGATCCATGCTCAGCGTAATATGTAGTTACATGCATACAGCTTTTAAAACCTCTAGGCTATACGGATGATGTTTAAATTAGACATTATTTTTCACATCATCAAATAGCTTATTGTAAAGTGTAAGGCCTATGTAACAAAAAAAATGTGTGGCACTCGGGGACTGCCGCGGTAAAGCTATTGCATAGTACTTTTATCAACTTAAGCAATTAAAAATATATATATTTTTAAGTGTTTTTTTTTATAAATTATAAAAAAACAATGTTTAAATTTTTTTTTTCTTTAAAAAAATTGTTTTTTTTTTTTTTAATTTAAAAAAGCAATTAAATTTTTATTTTTTTTTTAGTTTTTAAAAAAGCTTTTTTTTTTAAATTAAAAAAAAAATTCATTGATAGATGGCAAAAGTAAAAAGTATCACCGCTGTGCCCGTCGGAGTGGGGAGCGTGAGGTTTTTTCGTTACGGAATTTCTGGATTCGGTCCCCGCGCTCAAGGCCCGCGATAGAAGCTAAGCTTAAAAAGTTTTTAGAAATAGTTATATATCTTGCACTTCGTATGACGAGTAAGTCGACCAGTGTATACTAGCACAAAATAAATGAAGTAAGAAAACAAGTTGTTATTAAGGTTGCAGTAGTTAGTGTCTTGCTCGGCACACAACTAGGTAATAAATTGATGAGAAAACGACACCGCTCTTTGAACCTCGCTGTTAGTGTTGTCACTTTCAATAAATAATTTGATAAGTATGGTATAAAAAAAAACAACTGCTTAAGATTAATAACTGAAATATTTTGGCGCCAAAAATACACCATTCAATTTTTTGCTAATTTTGATGTTGGTACCTACTATCACTCTTACAACTGAGACGATTAATCTAACACTCCCGTATCCAACTGCTACGCAAGAGGTCGTGGGTTCGATCCCCACCCAGGACACTAGAAGAAACTTTGTGTGATGAGCACGATAGTAAGTATCTATAATATGTATGTATTTAGAAATATATAAGTATGTTTATCAGTTGTCTGGTTTTCATAGTACCTTCAAGCTCTGCTTTGATATCAGATAGCGTTGTGTGAGTTGTCCCAAGATATTATTACCCAAAGTAGCCTAATAATTCAGACCGTTCATCTTGCACAAATATAACGGAACATCGGCTTTTAAAATATAGGAGCTCTTCCAAATGCTTCACAGGTTTCGCAGCATCCACAGTATTTAAAAATCTAAAACGCGTAGGAAAATAAACTAAATCACAAATATTGTTTGTGATTAAGTTTATTTTCCTACGCGTTACGAATTACGTTAAGAATTACATTTGGAATGTCATCAGAATAAATCGTCAAACTTTTGACTTTTGAACCGCAACCAAAGAATATTAGAAAATATAAATTACAATTTTAGGATTTCTACCATAAGAGAAGACATGATAATTTCTTTGTTGTATTTAAGGCAGTAAAAATACAAATGTAGATAAAATGTTTGCTAGTCTAAATAAGACTCTTTCTTTGTTGATGGATAAAAACTCTGACGCTTTTGGTGGAGTTAATAAAATTAAATTAAAACAAATTCCATTAAAATAGATCTAGTAATTTTAGAGATTAGAGAATTCAAATAAATAAATGTTTTTATTATAATATCTCTTTATTAAAGTTAGAAGCAAAAGTAATTAAGGGTAGATTACGCGAAACAGGGTTCGGCTCTCTAAAAAAATTATATAGAAAACCTAAATATTAGGACACGAAAAAAATTGTGTCACTAGTCAAAGAGTTTTTCTAGTAGATGAAATAAAGAAATTTAAGGATATGTCTTAATATGATCCCACAAATAAATCTTGAAGTTGCGGAGGAATGCAAAAACGAGCATTTTCGTATTGTTATAGTCATGGCGTTCGTAATCTAACATATGTACGAACGATTATTCTACTTTATTTTGACCTGCGCACTGTGAAGTAATGGTTGTGTGCGGAAGAGTGAGGCCGGCGATCGTGTCACTGTGTACATAGCGCTAAATAAATAATTCTCTCAGTGTAATGCTCCCTTAAAGCGGAAAGAAAATGGAAATACAATATTATCGTAAAAAGAAATCAATGATTGTTTGAAAATATCTATGCGGTTATTAAAAAAACCGGGCAAGAGCATGTCGGACTCTGCTCAGTGTAGGGTTCCGCAGCATTGAATAATTGCATCAGTAAAAGAGCGTATTTTCATGGCACTTACACCCTTTTGTTAAGAAACGTAGTGTTTCGGCAATAACTCAATGACGGTATACCTATCCGATCATGTCCAAAATAATTTTAATTTAAAGTATTTAAAAAACCACAAAGGTAACGCTTATTACCTTTGTGTTTTTTTTTTCATTATATTTAGTCACACGGTTCAACAGTTAAGAGGCGGGATATAATTTATGCAAATTTCAGAACGATTATTTCCAAAAATATTCACTAAATCAAAAAAGTTAATTAGAAACCTTAAAATGTTTTTGAAAGTCCTGTCGAATAATGCGACACACGTTGATGTTTGCTGAGAAAAAATCAGCTTCTGTTACACTTTCTTTCTTGATTTCTTTTCTTTCTTTTCTTCTTTGATTGTCGGCCCGTGCCCACGATCGGTGAAATTCGAAACGTCGGGTAAATAAAAGGTTCGTACCTTTAAATAATTCACGCGGTTAAGTCCCGAACTATATCTTATAGATACTAATATTATAAAGGGGTAGGTAAAGTTTGTGAGGTTGTAGGGGGTAATCTCTAGATCTACTGAACCGATTTAGAAAATAATTTTACCAATAGAAAGCCACATTATTTGTGAGTGTCATAGACTCAACGAAGTAGGCACGGGTCAGCTAGTACCAAATACAGTAAGGACGCTTTACGTGTCAGTTTACTCATCTGATTTTTGGTTTCCTTCACATCACGTTATTTTCATTTGTACCTAGGTACCTAATACTTGCGTAGAAAGTGGGGAAAAACCTGTACGAAGCTAGGGCATGTTGGTAGTTAAAAATAAGTGCAAGCTCATTCCCAATCGAAACTATCTCAGTAACTACATGATCAACATACGTTAGGTACCTACTTACCTTCATATATCACCAACGAAAGTATGATTGGCTTTTACTTTTATCGATTTTATTTATACCTATTTGTAATCGATATTTATGAGAACAGAACGCATAATCAATACTCGTACACTACTATTAGAACGAATGCAGACTTACAATTTCAAGTTGGCCGACAGTCAAGCAACTAATTTTCTATATAAACAATTTAATTGGTAAACTTTATAGTGCGACATTGAATTGTGCATAATCAGAAGTGAGGGATCCAAAAAAATCTCTTATTGTGTGCAATTTTACTTATACGCTGGTCAACATGGATGAAGGAAAATATCCTGATATGCGATATCGACGAAATCGCAATGGTCCGAGTGATAGATTACGGCCCGTAGCCTCTCTCAGAAAGGAGGCCTGTAGTGGCATATAAGGTTGATTACGGTCCTATGGACGATTTAGTTACCATAACAACAGTTAGTTCGCACAGACGTATATCAATAAATGCTTACAACAAAAAATCCTATAAGTAGGCATAGCGTCATAAGAACAGTTGCTTGCATGTTTAAAGGTTTAAAAAAAACGCCCGCTCCAAGATAAAATCCCTGTATTGCAATTAGAAAAACAACAACTTCAAAAACAACCACACAAAGTGGTGTCTAGTATGAGAATCAAACGCACATGCGTCTTGCGTAGCAGTCGTATGCACTGCTTCACTACTGAGGCAGTCTATATCCTGATAATATGAAAATCAGTTGCCCGACTTAAAATCGCAAGTCAGCAAACACACAACCACTCTATTCAGAACTCTGTCTTGTCATAGTTTATAACACTCCAATATACTTTTGAGAGGCGACAGAGGAGGTGAGGTGTGATGCAGTAGGTGAGGGGAAAGTTTTTATTGGTGAGATGATCTCTGGGCCCACTGCACTTTATTGACTTTCTCTCAATTGCTATTCCAATCTCTGTGAAATAATTGTCACGTGAGAAAAATAAAGTAGAACGTTTTGGAGGTTCTTCTCTTTTACTAATTAATAATAAAAGTATCGAATGTTTATTGCTTATTGCCCTTATTTATTGGCAGTAGTTACTGATGTTTGTATATTGCACTTTCTAGTTAAGATTCATTATGTATACCTTAGTTTGTATCATAGAGATAGAATATCTATGGAGTGCACCAGGTGAGCAATTTTAGGGAAAAAAGTTGGAATCTTCGTCTTCTTCTAAGTGTCAAACAAATGTTTCCTATAATAAGATAAAAAGTTCCTTATAATCACTATGTAAATTGATTGTATATGAAACTGACAGTGTAACTAATATTTAGTAATAAAGTAGTTATTTATGTTGTTAAATACATTTCGCATTTAAGAGAACCTCCTACCTATTTAGAAAGACATGGAGAAGACAACAGTATTTTCAAGGTCAAATCGTTCCACTTTTATAAAAGGATTCAAACAGTGATTGATAGGTAGGTATGTACCTGTATGCACAGTCGCGGAATGAAAATATTCGTGAGTTTTCAACTAAACTCGATTACTTTTACAAACTATCACATTAGACAGTTGTAAACAAGAGTTTTCAACTGTCATGATTAAGAACATACGAATGTTCTTAATTGCGCTTAACGGTTTAAATTTATTCAGACAAATATTTATTGACTATGAGTAGTTGAACCTCTCAGATTATTAACGAATTGAATAGATATAACGTATATATCTGTCTTAATATACCCCTATCACTTTCTGCCACTGATTGCAATACGTGAAAATAATGTGATTAAAAGACAGTTACAGCAGTGTTAGTTCTGTAAAAATAACGGTCGGTCATTTGGTTCTCTTTAAGCAAATCGAGAAATATTCGTATAATGTTATTAATTCCTATTGTGGGTGTGACATTTCAAAATAGCCGTGTTATCATTCTTGTCTGTCAACCATTTTGTTAATCCATAACTCAGTCATTACTCTAGCATTATACTATAACATTAACTAATAATCTGAGTAAAACATTGACTTGTAAAACCTTTTTTTAGTTATACAACATTGACATGTTGGCGCTTCTGTTCCTTGATTTGGTTCCAGCAAAATTGGACTAGGTATAAGGTGACGAACATTTTCATTCCGCGACTGTATGTACAACTCAAAAGTGTAATTGGACCTTGTAATTAGTATTGTGATCATATTTTATACACGTCTAATCTTATTTGCATAAATTCTAACAGCAAAGTTTAAAGTCAAATGATTTAGGTAGGTACTATGTACCGCAAAAATGCGTGTTCCTATCGCATACTATACAGATTTGTGCAAATTTATGCACAGTTTGAGCACGCAAGTTTAATCTAAAGGATGTAAAATTTATTGTCTGCATTTACGGATATACTCAGTCACAATATTGGCGAATTTAATATGTTTAACTTATATTACCTATGTTTCTTTTACAACAACAACAAAACCTAACACTCAAGGAAAACTCTGTCTCGATGTTAACATATTAATTACCTACATGATTACTTAGTCAGTCAGTACCTATTAAGACAGGCATTAAAGGAAATGAAACGTACATTGTACCGTATAATAAATGATACAATGTGTATTCAATTAGCTAAATCACATCGCATGTTACAAATCGTGAATGGTCGGAGTCGAAGCTATCAAGCCGCGCCACTTACTCGCAGCACACAGGCACGAGCGACGCCGACTGCACAGACACACAACTGCACAACAACTGATGTATCACGCACGACGCCCTCATTAATTCAACCAAGAATTATATCTTCATCGACTACTGTGCCACCGTGCTTCCTCACTGTAATTATCTCGTATTAGGGACTATTATAGTATACGATGCGCTATCAATTTAATGCGTCGCCATTCCAATAATCGGTCTTAGACAATAGCCACCGGATTGCATACACATTATAGCACAATGTGAATTTCGCAAATATCGTCTGCATGCATGATGTATGAGCTCGCTAACCATACCTTGTCTCAAAGTCCTTGTATAATAACTGGATATCCTATGAATTTATCATTAAACGACAACCACTTTCCAAGTTGGATGTCAGCGGTTGAGCGACGTGGCAATGCCGTGCGTGCATCCATTTAAATATTTATAAATTAATGAAAAGCTTCTGTGAAGAAAAATACATTTAATTTATTTGCGATACCTCAGTGCCCTTTTCAATTCAGGTAGACGCGGCCCGCCCTCAAGGCACTTGAAAGCTATTTGCGATTATTTCCGAATTTCATTATTGCGTTATCATTTAGTTAATCACTCCTGTGTGCTGAGCGGAATGAGGCTTTAAGAGGAAAGGTTAAGGTTGATATTGTAGTGTTAATATACAGAAAAGTAAAGAGATGAAAGATGCCGCCACCATTTGTCACTACTTTCGGAACGAGGTGGCGCAGTAAAGTACCGGCCCGCCCTGTTTGCACCTCGGGCCGCGGCCAGTTTTCTTTTTCTTCGAGACGTTCGCCGGAATGCGAAGTTAATGGTTTTGGTTTTTGAGACCATAACCAATCACTCCGTCATCAAAATTATGGTAACATTACGCGTGGCGAGTTTGACTTAAATCGTGCTGCATTCGATGTAGAAAAAGTGGATTAATGCAAAAAAGAGTCCGCTTTAAATTCCGATAACGATGTAAGCGTTAAAGTTCACAATGTAAAATGCTTGCAATCGTGATTTTATCTTTTAATTAAATTTATATAGCAATGTAGATTATATTCTCTTGTGTAGTAACTAGTAATTACTTAGCGTATTTAATTGTGCGATGTTTAACGCGGATAAAGAATTACTGCTATTATTTAAGTACCATATTATTCTAGATAATTCAATTAAATAGTCTATGCTTGCATGATTCGTGGTACTTGATTCATGGATTCATGGCATAATGCATATGTTTAAGTTCGCGTGTAAACAGAGCGACGTTATAAATAGCAATTAAATAATTTGTGGCACTAATATGTAGATTCGGGTGCGTGGATCAGACCGGCCATTAGACGCAAAACGCCAAATCATTTACAAGAAAGCGAGAACCCGCCTCACACTATTTACATAATTTATTCATTACGATGTCCAAGCCTTGTAACTTTAAAATGAAGTTTTATTTACATTTGCGAACACCACTTTCAATCTTAGCAGATTAATTAATCTTATTAGATTAATTAATTCTATTGGTAAATGAATTAAACTCGTTAATGATGTGTGTTCATTTAACTTTCTATTTTATGTAAGCGAGCTAAAGAGCGGTTTAGAAGTCATTAATCTACTTGTGTAATTATTTTAATGATTAATTACTAAACAGATTGTTTTCAAGTCACACAGCCTTTAGGAAGTAGACATTCACACAATCGAATATGTTATAAGCAACAATGAAAAACAATACAGTCATTGAAGAGTGTTATAAGTAGGCAATTCATTGTCTATCAGATTTAAAGTCTCGATTTTTATTTTATGTATTTTCCTCGCCGGCGCTCCGACCCAGTTGATAATCACACTAATATTAATGTTTGTGAGTATGTGAGTGTGTATGTTTGTTACTTCTTCACGTATAAACGGCTGGAGCGATTTTAATAAAATTTGGTATGGAGTTAGCTGACACCCTGGATTAACACATGGGCTAATAAAAACGCGGGTAATACCGCGGGGCACAGCTAGTATAATATAAGACCCAGTATCGCTATAAAAAACTTATCTAGGTCTTCTTTCTCTAAGTTCAAGCCATTTCAATATCAAGGTCCTTCAATATTGAGACAGTACCTACTTTTAGAGATTAGTCATTTAATTAAAGTAACTTTTCAGCTTCAAAAAACTAGGTAAGTATATAAACGTAAGTAACGCCTAGTTTTTGAAGTTTGTAATTTCTATAAAATAATATTTTTTAGATGATGACTGATACATAAAATTATAGTGCCATGTTTGACTGATGACTTAACATGATCAAAGGAGAAGCGCTAACATTTTTCTGAGTATGGCTCTTAGTACTTAATAATGTTAAATAACTTGAAATTAAAGTGAAACCAAAGATATATATATATATTTTTTTGATCATAAGAAATAAATAAAAAGATAACTAGCAATGTGGGATTGAGTCCTACATTGCTAGTTATCTTGTTAACCCCTCCAGCTAAGCTCCAAGGCTCGTGTTAGGAGTGGGTTCACGTCGGTAGTATAATGGGTAGGATTCGAACCCGCGACATGCTTTAGCCATAAGCCGCAAGGACCCTAAACATTTATAAGCCATCTTTTTAAGCTGCCATCAGTAGACCCGTGACCACGATCGGTGCAATTCAAAATCTCGAGTATTTGAAAATAAAAGGTTCGTACCTGACATATTTCACGCGACTAGGTGAGCCCTAATAATATTCTAAAACGTACAGTGAGTAACACAACAAAACCGAGCTACAATGCTGTTCTAATGCCGTCATGATACAATCTCCCAAATATTAAACTAATATTTAGGCAACGCTTTGGCCGCCGCCGCCTCATTTGCATAAGGTGCGGTCTCATACCACCATTCTACTGAACTACGAGTTTTACTTTGATTCCATAATCTCACGGTTATTCTACACTCAACATAGAATTAACAAATAACAAAGTTTAATTAAATTGTTGGGAAAATGTGGGAAAAATTTGGGAATTGGATGTTTCTAAATATTATCATCGATGCGTTATTCAAACTTGAATTTCTTGAAATACTTTCTTACGAGTTCCTCTTGTCTACATAACAAAAAGAAACCTCTCTGCCAAATTTGAGTAGTCAATGTTTTTAATTTTTATTTCTTTAAAAGACACTGTTTTAGGGTTCTCATTCATATAGTTTCACCGTATCCGACCGTTCGTCCGCAGCTTAGTTCAGGGACTGTTAGTACTAGAAAGTTGTAATTTTGCATGGATATACATATTCCTTACGCCGGTAAAGTGATAAAAAAAACTTAATGGGAATGTGATTTTTTTTTGTCACATACTCCTACCTACCTTCTGCGTGTGGGGTATCCTTAGATAGGTCTTTTTAAAATATTTAGGGGTTGTGAAAGTCATTTTTCGATTTAGGGATCCGCTTGTGAAATATTTAAGAGCAAATTTTGTTAGAGACAAGTGTCAGCTAAATGGTTGTTTTTGGAGATGTGAAATCACAAGGTAGTAGTACTTATATATAATGAAATTAAAAGAATAACTGTCACATCTTGGTAACATTTACAAGTTAACGAGGAACAGCCGACTAAGTGAGAAATAATACAATTTATTACAAATTCCATGAAGAAATACATAAATAACATTGTTAGTAGTATGAAACCAAAACAACAGAAAACCCACTTCTTAGTCCGCATTATTGTGATGGGCAACTAAGAAACCCTACATTGTGGATGAACTTGCCTACTGCCCTTGATTGGCCAGTTCAAGTGCTTAGACTTATCCACACCCAGGATAGAACTTTGTGTGATGAACACGATGGTTTATTCTGTGTCTGGGTGTAATTTAACAATAATATGCATGTATTTAGAAACATATAAGTATGTATATCAGTTCTCTGGTTACTGTATTACAAGCTCTGTTTAGTTTGGGATCAGATGACACTGTGTTAGTAGTCATATCTTATTTTAAAAAAGATTCTGTTAGAAATTGGTAGTGTTTTGACACGACTTCGTTATAAAACTTCAAATACTCACTATAAATACCAATTCACTATACTATTGAGTGTATTGTTGTTGTATCAGATTACTAACAAATTCTTTCCATTCTGTTATTTTCAATTATTTACCTAGATACAACTTGTCGTATACCTACTGAACAGAGCAGTCGTTTCATACCCACGAAAACAAAAACTAATTTCATAGTTTCATAATACTCAAATGCTTAAATATAAAGGTGTACATAACAACCAATTAACCTACAACCAAGGAACATAGACTACGTAGCTAATAATAGACATCTGAACTATTCACATCAATTCAATCGACGTATTCGACTGCCCCGTCCTGGAATAAATTTGGCATTTTGAGATAGTTACTTCGTAGGAAATTGGACAGCTATCGATATCGAAACGCGATATAATCGTTCCGTGGCGTACAAAACGTCGATTCCAAACGATCGTTTGTAAAATATCAAAAATTGTCTATGGTCTCCACCGCAAACTTTGACGTATAGACCTAAGCTGTGCCTTAACCTCATAAAATTGACCACTCTCTAGAAAGATATAACGCTACTTTATTCACAATACCTGTCAAAGAAACTGGGCCATACAACGTTTTTTCTCTTTTTTGAAAGGATGGCACGGTCCAGGTTTATACGTCAATGACAGCAAACGTCAAATTCTTAAAAAATAAAATCCATAATTTTATTTTGTTTTCTACATGGTCTTATGGTGGAAAAAAGTAACCAAAAGTAGCGAAGATACTGTCAATAGTACAGCTTATCTACGCATCAACTTGAATTAACCACGTGAAATATTTAAATAACTCAGATTAACTGTATATTAGGAAGTACCTACTTCATTACGAGGGCAGTCCGGCCAATATTTCCCTCTAATTGTTCTTCTAACTGTTTGTTAAATAAATATCGAGACAAAATATCAAACATATTAAACAGACTGAAATGTATTTAATTCAAATTTATCAAGTTATTTTGGTTTCCATCGTCTCAATTCATCAGTCAATTTTCTTTCTCAAAAATTAAAAGTACTGATAGATATGCGTAAAATCCATAGTTTTTTCATTAAATTATGACCCCGACGAAATAAAAAGTAAACACATCCAACTATTACATGTAATTTTATTGTACTTTTAATTAATAGCATAACAATATTGCATCCGATGATGCCAAACCCCTATGTGAGCACAACATCGTAACAGGTTTCTATTGTGATGATCGTATAGTGGGTGCAATACGCGGTGCGGTACGTAGAGACCTCAGCTTAAAGCCGCCGCATGTAGCTGTAAATATCATAATCATAAGCCATTAGTCTGTTAATGTTATGTCCCTGCCGGCGGGCTTTGACTCGTGTTTTATTACGCCGCTATTAATTGTGTACGATCCTCTAAAGAATTTTATAAATACGGCTTTGTTTTCCACTTTACTTGCCAAGGAGGTTACAATGATTTTTATTTTTTTAATTTTTAGTTTAGTTTTTGATATGATGTGTGTGATATTAAGTAGGTATCATTTAGATCTGGAATTTAATTATGATAATGCTTCTAAAATAGACGGTCATTTGTGTAATTATAACGTAGAAGATATTTAATTTGCGAGTGGGTTTTTCTGATCAAGAAAATGTTAGGTAGGTACCTTCAGATTT
The DNA here is from genome assembly GCA_945859575.2 of Herminia tarsipennalis. Taxonomy (NCBI): domain Eukaryota; kingdom Metazoa; phylum Arthropoda; class Insecta; order Lepidoptera; family Erebidae; genus Herminia; species Herminia tarsipennalis. The sequence continues at coordinate 9,766,604 of OX243836.2, read as the reverse complement.
GTCTGTAGAAATAGAATAGCGTAGGAGCCTTTAATTTTATTGCCTTAGAAGTTTTAGATGGGAGGCCCAAGTAATTAACTTGGATTTACTCGATTAATATTAGGAGATACTACTCTACCTCGTACTCTGTTGAATAGGTATTAGCTCTTTATACAGTGACGCGCGTCTTGGGCAGCCGATTAAAATATATAATATAAAAAAATATTTGAAAACATTAGGTTCAGGTTGATATCCGTATTATGTATGCCGATCTATTATTTCAACGATTAGAAAGAGTTTTATTAATCTGACGATGTTAATTTTAAATTTTCAAAAAGCCACCACGAGCTTGGGGCTGGAACGAATCGTAATCCATTTGAATGGGAGATTCTTGTGGGTTCACTTAACACCCCGTTTCATGCGAAAGAGTTTTTTTTAAGACTTGAAGGCGCCAACTCTCTTCCCCACCGTAGGAAGGATCATTTTTAAACATTTTTTTTTCGCACCAAAATTATCTTCAAAATCAAATAGGTCCCCACGACGCTTGAATAAATCCGAGATAGCTACTTGGGCTCCCCAGCCATTTATTTAATGTAGAAGGGTGAATTGAATGACAAATATATTAGGATTATGAAAACTTATATGCTTTTTGAGCCTTTTAAAAATATTTAAATAAATAACTTTTTTTTTTTTTTCTCTGTAACTCAGTAGCTTACATGGACAAAGGAGACAAAGTAAGGATGCCAATGATTTAAGTAACAATGACCGGAATTACATACTTATGTCATTCCTGGCATCCATACTTACATACAGTCATTATTCACGTATCCTTCCCATTTTTCATTACTAACGACAAATCATTGTACATCAAACCCATTGTACATTTGAGGTACAAATTACAAAATTCTTCGCAAGAACCACAAAACAATGTCTAAAAAAGTTTTCCTGGTTATAATTTATAGTTGAAGATAATTAAGCAATTTGTTTTTTAAAGATTACAAATAGACACAAACGATTTTATAAAGACATCAAGATGTTTGAAGGCCGCAGACATATAAAACAATGGTGATAGAACTGGACAAAAAAGCCAGTCATTATCCAGTTTAATACCGCGGCTTGGCTTTAATCTGAACAATAAACTTTATATAACATACAAATTAACTTAATTGTATTACTTTAAATGAGTTTTGTTTATGATTCGCACTATTTTACGCGTTATCTACTTATGTAGGTAGATATCCAGAATTCTATGACTTTGGTAAATTACCTATAATGAGGAGTCCAAGGCTCACTGGCGATAGATCGAGATATCAGCGAGGTTAAGCAACTTTGCCACAGTCAGTCCACTATTTCCATGGATATATAAAATTTAAATTGTGGGACACGCGTTTTTTCCTAATTATATTATCTCTATCGCATTACGACAAATCGCAAATGGTACGGGCGTTTTAACAATCCATATGGTGGGCTCGAGGTAGGATAGGCGTAGGTAATTCGGTCCCGAGTTCTTTTTTCAATCCCGGAATGTCGGGATTGACGAAAAGCAATCCCGATTTTCGAATATTATAATAATATATACAAAAGAGGCTAAAAGTACGTAAAAAACCGTTATAATTCAGACTTGTAATTTCAACCACAGTTTTCTGTTAACACTACTGTCTTTCTTATCTTTTATATACTTTCTTATAATAACGACAGAAGCGATTGGTCGACAATTTCATAGAAAAGAAACAAAAAGTTCTTACAATAAAAATAGTGTTTAATTTATTATGTGATAAAATTTCTCGTGCAATTTTATAATAAACTATCAATTAACAATGTAAACCATTTTTTAGGGTTGCATTGCCAAAATGGCAAAACAGAACCCTTATAGTTTTGCCATGTCCATCCGTCCGGAATTGTTAGTGCTAGAAGGCTGTAATTTTTCCTGGATATTAACCCACCACAATTAGGTTACTGCACCTTTCACACATTCCATTTCTACATCACCCTAAGGTAGACTGGCAGAGAATGCTTTTAGCATTAAGTCCACCTTTGTACAACTTTGTGCATAAAGTTTTAAATAAATAAATAAATAAATAAAATATGGTGGAATCGAACCCACGATCTCTAGCTTAGCAGTCAGGGTCACTTATCACTAGACTAACAAGCCAGTCACCGAAGAAAGAATACTATAAATAAATTATCAGAAATTCTTATTACAATGTACCTACATCGCGGCTTCAACTCTTAACTTTCAACTACTGCCCAACAGACATTGCAAACCTTAGGACATAGAGACTGAATTGACCAACAGCCTCACAAAATTTATTATTCTTTGGAAAGAGATAACGCGAACGTGGCGGTGCGGCCAATAATACTTACAGTTGTGATGACCATTTTATATCAATATTTTTAATGGCTACTGGTCTCACAATTGTAATGTCTCACGCTTTACAGTTTTTATTCACTTGATACCTGGAAAATCCCAGGATTTCACAATTGTAATCTCGGGATTTTAATCCCGAAAAATGATTAGGGATCCCGGTTTTCTGGACCGATCGATCAAAGACAGACGTTTTATTTTTTCATAAGAGCATATAAACACTTTGATAAAGTGATTTTATCTAAAGAGAAACTAATTCTGTATACACGTCAACTTAAAATGCGATCGCGACAAAAGATGGGCGACCGTTTTCGAAATATATCACACCCCTCCGTGCCTCGAAGAGCACGTTAAGCCGTCGGTCCTGCGCCCAATCTCTCTCCAGTTGTGTCGGATTTCTCTCCCATCGAGCTATAAGAGTGAGAAATAGAGAAGGCACAAATACAGTCTCTATTCCTTCTGTCTTTTAGTCTGCGCATACACTTACGCGCTATAATATTTTTCTTTGATTTTCATCATTAAGTGGTGCGGTATTTATAACTATGGGGAAAGCAGGAAACTAAGGTGCCTATACCTCAGTGGTCAATTGTTGCCACTATCTGGTTTCTTTAGATATAGATCTCAAAAATACTTACAAGATTTGATATTTTAATAACATCAAAATCCCTGGAAGACAAAAAATATAAGTATCAAATAATCCAGAACTATCGCTTTAGCTTTCTAATAAAGAACCGCATAATACCCCTCATTTTCTTGTCATATATGTAACATTAACACATATGACACTGTGTTGTTTATGTAGATAATAATGGAGGGATCCCACCACCCACCCTCGATCTGTGAATCACCACGATTAAATTAGTAAGGAAATGCCCTTAATACAACAATCGAAATAGATTGACAGACCGCACTTAAAAGAGAGAGAGTCAAGGGTCCGGAGGTGCCTACCACTCGACTTGGTAAGAGTACCTGTCACTAATTTTCTTTGTTGCAGGTCTCTCTTTTTGAGTGCGGTCTGTCAATCTATTTCGATTGTTGTATTAAGGGCATTTCCTTACTACTTCAATCGTGGTGATTCACAGATCGAGGGTGGGTGGTGAGATCCCTCCCTTATAATCTACTTAAGATGGATATCCGCCATGTTACGCCTAATTCAATCGGTTAACTGTGTCGGAGCAGCCTTCACATGATTTTCGGCTTTTTTGGAATAAAATCTAACCGCTAAATCCGCTTCAAAAGATTACTATGAGAAGACGGGCACATCTTTATACTAAATTGTAAATATAATTTGTAATTTCTTCTATATGTCAAAATGTCTATATGTCTACATGTCTGTTATCTACGTGTGCTCGTCACTAAACTCCTAAATTCTTTGAAGGACCCTAGATGTTGTACATTGAAAATTGGATAGATGCTGTAGGCATCCGAGTGAGTCGCATAACTCACTCGGATGCCTACAGCATCTATCCAATTTTCTTGTTGAGGAGTAGATTTTTTTGTAATTTCTGTGGCAGTACAACTTTTGCTGGGTTTGCTAGTTAAATTATTTTTAGCTTTTTATGTACAATTCAAACGATCAAATTTAAATTATTATGTATAAGATTTAAGTAACTGATTTTTATTAACTCGACTGCCTCTGTGGCGCGGTGGAAGTGTATCCGACTGCTACGCAAGAGGTCGTGGGTTCGATCCCCACCCAGGATAAAACTTTGTGGGTTGAGCACGATGGTTTTTTCTGTGTCTGGGTGTTATTTATATATAATACTAGCTGTCCCGCGCAACTTCGTATGCGTAAATTTTCCCCGTTTTTGCAACATTTCTCGTCGCTGCTCCGCTCCTATTAGTCGTAGCGCGATGTTATATAGCCTATAGCCTTCCTCGATAAATGGGCTATCCAACAAAGTTTTAGAATTTTTCAAATCGGACCAGTACTTCCTGAGATTAGCGCGTTTAAACAAACAAACAAACAAACTCTTCCGCTTTATAATATTAGTGTAGATGTATGTATTTAGAAATATATAAGTATATTTATCAGTTGTCTGGTTTCTATAGTACAAGCTCTGCATAGTTTGGGATATCAGATAGCGTTGTGTGAATTGTCCCAAGATATTATTATTATTATTATTAATGGTTTGTGTGTGTTTTAGTGTTAAGTATGCTATTGTGATATGGCGGAATGTGTCTTGCTCTTAATTAATTGTACCTATATTATCTATGTAACCACCACATTTTATCACCAAATTGTATTATTATTCAAAAAATAGAAAAGATTGGAGATTTTATGATTGCATTCTTTTGCTGTTAACAGTGCTTCATTTAGTCTGATTTCATTGTTGCTAGCAAAACCTAAGCAGAGTTGCGAATCACTACTATGTATGAGTTTCCTTCTTCCGCAAGAAGTTGCAGTGCTACTCTCACCCTATAAATGCTAGCGTGATGATAAAATGTACCACTCTATATATCCTCAGCTGTCTGACAGCGAAAAGCCGTCCAGCCGTTTGGTAGATCAGCGAGAAGAAACGAACAAACAGACAGCCAATTAAAAAAATGTTATTTCTTTTTACAACAACCACTGTTGTCGTGTTCAATTTTACGTGTTGTCACTTTAATTTTAATTATTAGTATAATAATAATATCTAGGGACAACTCACACAAAGTTATCTGATCCCAAACTAAGCAGAGCTTGTAATATAAAAACCAGACAACCGATAAACATACTTATATATTTGATCTCATACATATTATAGATAAATAACACCCTGTATAGAGTATCGATCTCTGGAAAAAATATTTTCGTCAAATTTCCGTGTTCTGTGGTGTGCATTAGATTTGATTTTTGCTTTTTATTATATATTATTATTATAAATTATTTTCTTTTTTAATAGGTATAGTGTACATAATATATATGTAGTCTATCATTCTGGGTAGGTATGTGAAGATTTAATCAAAACCCGACCAATAGTGTTTGCGTGAAGTAGTAACTTTATTTATTAACTAGATGTTGCCCGCGACTTCGTTCGCTTGAAAATGTTAAACAATTTTATCCCACGGGAACATATTTCTAAGATAAAAAGCCTATATGGTTGTGTGGTGCTGCCACCATTATATTATACATCATATTAAAGAATTAATGCAAAATAAGAGATAAAAAATATTAAAAGAAGAATACATGAGATTGGATATATCAACCTCAAATGGTACCTACATCATAGTAGAAGCATCTACTTACAATGTAAAAACTATATGTGCTTAAATACTGGCCAAATTACTGCTAATTAATGAATAAGTATAAGTATTTTACTAGAGAAAGAAAAGAATAGGCTTAATTTATCACGCAGAATCCTTACTTACCGTTTTCTTTTAATATTTTAATATTCGTAGGACCCTTTCTACTTTGTAAAATCGCGAAGTATGAATAAATGAATACAAAGAAAGTACCTCGCGTGTATTGTCTATCCTACATCGCCTTAAAAATAACATTAGTTTATTTATCTATGTAGAAACAAAGTGACAATAATACAATGTGAGCCGAGGGCGGGTGCGGTCGCGGTGGGCCGCCCCTTTCTCTCTACCAATGAGACGCGATTGCCGTGTCTCCGCAGATCAGAAAGACGCCGTTGAGGCTGCGCGTGCGAGCCACGAGCGACTAGCGATGTTGCAACGCTCGGTTTGTAATCGATTGGCATCGATTGATTATCGATTACAATATCAGTCAGTTAAGTGGAGAAGCGAAGTGGATCTAAATCAATGTATTGATTTCATAGCGATTCTCTTCGAAATTGTAATCCAGTCAATAGTACCTACCGGCCAATAGAGATTCGCACTTTTGTCATTAGGTTTAAAAAGTCTCGCATTCAATAACTTTCAATCAAAAACGGTGCAAGCAAACATTGTATCAATTTTAGTTTCAGTTTGTATTTAATAATTGTACATTTATAATTTAAATATAAAAGTTAATTTATTTCAGATAATGGAGATAACAAAATGCTAATTTAAGAATAACTACTTAATAACTATTAAAAACTATATTTAAACTAGAAACTAAGACTAAATAAAACTAAAATATATCCAATAAATTGGGACCCCTGGACATGGTTCCACAAATACTGGGGGCATTTCTTCGCCGTATAAGCTGATGCGTTGTGCCAGGAAGCTGCCAGCTCTACGGTCACCAGTGGAGTCGACCAATTTTTTGGAAAGTTCTTTAAATAAATGTTGTGCACTGGGACCCCACGGGCTAAGGGTCTTGACGCCGAATGGTACAAATATATATTGTTGCCGAGGCCCCTGTTTGTATTTAGTATCAGTGTCCGTGTACAAATAATCTAGGTAAATAGAGCAAACATCTACTAGGTTCGCGTGGTGGATTACGAATCGTAGTTACAGTAGTCTACTACTGTAACTACGATTCATAATGCCTTATTAGAGATGCGAATAATAGTGATGCTTATCACTTCTCTCATTATATAAAAGTAATCGATACTTAAAAGTTAAATGCAATACAACACTTTCTTTCGAATCGATACACGCTTAGAGCTCAAGCCTTGTGCCCACAAAGACAGCACACACCGCTTTCATAATCCAATTAAGAATAATTGTCGATAAATTGACAGGCGATAGCGATTTATGTGGTGATATTTCAGCATCGTTAATAAATTTATGCTTGTTCTTGCCGTTTGATTGTGCGTCGGTTTCCATTAAGTTTATATGATTCGTTGTGAATGGTTGTCGGTACCGACAGCTTGTAATCTAACTGAAATTTACACTGTATCATGTCAAAATACGTACGTATGTACTGTTGTTTAATTGCTGGGTTGATTGTGGCTACCTCAGGCTACTGTTAGGCGATTAAAAGTTGGATTATCGCTACTAACATACGCGTATCTATTTAGTATATGAAAGTTCTGTTTTTAGTTGAAGATATGGCCAGACTGATCGACTGACGGCCTGTAAAAGATTGCTGGGGAGGACTAGATGCGGAAGACGGAGATGGAAACCAATTGAGGCTTAATGAAAGAATATAAATAGCTGTATAATTAAAGATAATCGGCTGATAAATATACCTACCAATATATATGGTATCGTCGTAGCAACCCATAACAACAAAGGCCTCCTGGTACACCAATCTCGACCATTGCATCCATACCAGTAGGTATAGGTATATCATATTATACTAGCTGTCCCGCGCAACTTCGTATGCGTAATTTTTTCCCGTTTTTGCAACATTTCTCGTCGCTGCTCCGCTCCTATTAGTCGTAGCGCGATGTTATATAGCCTATAGCCTTCCTCGATGAATGGGCTATCCAATATTTTTTTTTTTAAATCGGACCAGTAGTTCCTGAGATTAGCGCGTTTAAACAAACAAACAAACAAACTCTTCCGCTTTATAATATTAGTATAGATTGGGATAACTCACCAACGGCCATCTACTATGACAACTAGTCAATCGATAAACATAGCTACATATATATTTCTAAATACACCCAGACATAGAATAAACAAATACTCATCATTATGAAAATATATATATTACGGGTCTTAATCGAAAAAATACCTTGTTTACTGCCCGACGTTTCGACTCTGACTACCCGTGACCACGGCCGTTGCAATACGGTCGAAACGTCGGGCAATAAACAAGGTATTTTACCTTAAATTATTCACGCGATTAAGACCCGTAATATAAATATATTATCATAATGTGTACAAATCGCGAAAGTTTATCAACATTTAAATACTCGTCACACAATGAACCTGAGTAGGGATCGAATCTACCATCTCTGGTTTAGTAGTCAGTGCTAACGTGACTAACCACTAGATCAACAAGCTATCTTTGCTTTAAATTACAAGAAAATAATTGAGGCTAGTACGCGGAAAGCTCACAGTGAACGACATATAAAACTGTAGCGGTAGATGATGCCGTGTGAAATGTGCTTAACTACGCAATTATTTTACCTATTTAGTACTAGCAATAAAAATCAACCTATTTAAGTTGAGATTAGATCTACCTAAGTGGAAACGAACGCGGCACAACTAAAGTTCTACTAAAGCATTCTTTCTCTGAGAGGGAAACTAACATACCCGTACCTACACGAACCGAGTTCTGTGAAGGTTCATAAACAAAATAGTTATATAAAATAACCTAATAGATAATTTCTTTATCACGCGAGACTAAACGTCAGAGGAAAAACGTAGATCATATGCTTTTGAATTGAGGCATTTTTGACAATTATTCTATAAAAATAAACTCTTGAAAAGAAAAAATGCAGAAACAATCAAAATTCATAATTCTTTATTAACCTAATGATGCAAATCAATATTTGTGATACGTCGGGAGTTTACATGTACATGTAATGCCAAGTTCGCAAATAGTAGGTAAAGCCGGAGAAAAAGAACATGGCAATAAAAACATTTATAAAATTGTCCTATTTCAAATTAAGATTTTTTAACACATATATTACACACATCCAGTATGTGTCCAACCTTTTACAAAAACAAACAACCTCCTTATTCTAGCTTCACATGATCATAAATATTAGATTTTTGGTCCATGTCAAAATGTTACTTTTTTTGTCGATGTCAAAATGTAACACTTTTATCCGTCTAGCCTCGCAGCCAATAAACAAAAACGTGCGATAAAAAACTACGTTCCAATAATTCAACTGCAGCTAACAAACCACTTACATACAGATATAAACGTAATTAAAAGAAATTACCTAAACAGACCAAAAGTTAACTAAAATTAATAAAATAATACTTTTAAATACACGAAATTAATCTAAATTTTTTTGAGGTCGGTGTGTCAAAGAAATGTACTAAAATTCTGACATACATGGGTGTGCTTTTTGTCTTTGTCGACATAACTGATTTACTTTATTTAATTTTATTGGTAGTTCCTAATGTTGATGTGTGATAGCATCGACCTCAAAAAAATTAAGGTACCTTTAAAAAAGTATTATTTTATTATTTTTAGTTAACTTTTGAAGTCTGGTATTTTTTTTAAATTACGTTTATTTTTAATTATTACTATTTGACTAAGGTTTTGAGAATGTAAGCAACTCCGTCAAATTAACACATTTTCGTTCATATTTTCTAAAGTAGTCGATTTTGATAAAATTTGCACTGTTCTCTAAGTTGAAATAAATATGAATTAATAAAAAAGGATAGTCCCAATGCAATCCCTAGTTTGAATAAATTATTGGGCAAACATAGAAACATTTTATTTCATAAATCCATTTAGAAACCCTAATCAATCATCATATGCGAAAATCACACAACTCCAACAACATTACATATCCACGTATCCAATACATAACATACTTTTTTAAAGTCTGCTAATAAACCATAAACATCTAACACCCAACTTTTTAAATCTCTAAAACATCTCTACTCTAAATTCAGTTCAGTTACATAGACATGACAGCTTCATAAAACGCCTCACAAAGGCAACAAATGGTTAGATAGGCAGTTTTTCCGTGCACCGCGGTATTGTCAGCTCTATTGATTTCGCGGCACATTGCGCATGTGAATTACGGACCCTGCGGTGAACCGGCGGACCCTGACTTACTGCCGCATCCTCTAGATTTATTAGATCGTTATACCACATCGGGGCAAAATAAATTCAATTCTGTGCCATACAGTGCTTCGTATTTTACAGCGTGACAAATTTCTTCACGGTACCAACCATGCGGGTAACGTCTTGCGGTTATTTTATATTTGATGTCGATGTTTGGCCTTGTAAGGTATTTTGTTCGATTGCTTGTATGTCTCTACATTATACTGGATGTCATACAATGGGTACATCTTGCACCGTAACTAAAGGGTTTCATGTTATTTAAACATTTCGGTCTGGTTTATAAAGTTCTCCGGGAGAAACTGAGTGTAAATTGTAGTAAAATTGAGTGTTTTTTTTTTCAACAGAAGATATAATACGGAATTGTTTATCGTGTACTTACATAGTGGCCAACAACTTGCTTAGTTATCAAAAACCTCTACATAAATAAACGAAAAAAAATACAGATAAGTCACTCCCATAATTAAGCCGAATCCAACGATACCTTACGTAATGAAATCCTTCAAAGTATTTGGTGTATAGAGCGTGCCAGAGAAATAGTCATAAACACGAAAAACGTAACAAAATATTTTAATATCTTGATGTCTGTTAAATTAAAAACGGTTAAATGAAAAATAAATTTGAAGAAAAATAACAAATGTAAAATTTTAATAGGTCACCAGGCATAAGTACATAATAATGTGTGCGAAGAACAGTTGAATATATAACTCCCTTAAATTTTATTTTATTTGGGGAGCTTACAGCTATAGTACAAATAGTTTCATAAAATACATTACTAAATGCCAATAACAAGCTTCCACAGATGGACAGAATACAATCTACTTGTACATCAATTATACATTACAAATGTTTATACAGCTAAATAGAGCATAATATGGTATTTACAATAGGTTAGGTACTTAGGTGACAAACATTTTTGGTCAGTAAAGATCTAGCACATCGAGCACTTGTAGTAAATAAATCAAAACAACTGTCATTGTTTAAATTATTGAAGTCAGCGGACACACTACAAATTAGTCATTAGAAATAAAAAATAAATAGTTGTCTATAAAGTCGGTTTGCTGCCAATTTTACGTGATAATGATGACATTGTAATAAACAACCATGCCTGTGACAGATTTAGTGGATACGGGCGCGTGCCCACACGGCCGCCGGAATCACCATTCGCATTACTTAGCAACCAGTCAATAACGTGACTGCTTAGCAACCAATCAATAACGTGACCGTTGCTACACAATCAATCAATATCGTGACCGTTGCTACGTGAAACTTTATCGTGCGTATAAGATGTTATCAAGTCAAAAATGAATTGGTAAATAATGCCTATAAAATTACTAAAATACAAATTCCAATTCGCGGATTCATATAATTTGAACAATTTGTTACTAAGAAACAGTTGACAAAGATGAAACGTATAACAAGTAAGTAATAATATTATGTGTCTACAAAGACAATTTCCACTGCATGCCACGGTCATTAAACTTATATTTACTACATTGTTATATGAAATAAATGGACGCATTTTGTCATAGCGGGAAGCGCTGTCACAACAAACATTATTTCATTTTACTTAATGATTTTGTAACTCACCGTGAAGGCAGACTTTTATTTTGGAAAAAGCGATTTGGGCATAACAAAATTCGTACAATGTTTGACAGTACTGCAAGGGTAACTTCGAATGCAATGTTTTGTTATTAATCTTCTAAATGTACAATGTTACACTTTTAAGTTACGGTTTGAAATAATACAATAAATAGCAAATAATAGTTGTAAACTGTTATTTGTGGGTTATGTGCTTTCTTGTGTAACTCGGTTTATTGTTGTGCGTAGTAAGAATAGTAACAATTTTAAGCAGTTTTATATAGAACCTCCTTTATAACCTTTGCTTACAGTCGGGTGTAAAAAAGTGAGTTGTAAAAATGGCGGCAAACTAACATGTCACTATTTTTACAGCTCCGCGTTTAACGTTTATATCCAGAACAAATATACCTACTCTACGACTGCAAAATATAATTGTAATACGAGATAACTGGATAAGAACGAGACTTTGTGATTCAAAGAAGAAAACTTGACTCTGACATCGAGACTTTGTGATTCAAAGAAGAAATCTTGAAAGAATATAAACTTGAAATTGAAAGAAAATAAACTTGAAACTGGCAAATGCACAGAATGTGCCAGCCATAATCCCTACCGAGTAATATCGGCGGGAAGAGACAAACAGAGGCAATCCATTGACGTGTAAATTTGGACCGCGCCATCCTTTCAAGAAAATATTGACTGCAAAGCTTGAAAGAGAGAAAAATCTCGTGCGGCCCTGTCTCTTTGATAGGTATTGTAGCGTTGTCTCTTTCTAGAGAGTGGACAATTTTGTGAGGATATGGCGCAGTCTAGGTTTGTACAACAATGAAGCAATCATATAGTAACATAACAAAGAGAATAAAAGACTTCGTATTATAAAATAGTTTAAAAAAAATGTTATCCAGCGACGACTAGGTAAGTTGCTCTATTAAGCCTTTACCTTAATAATAGAGCATATTATTTAGCAACGCGTTCGAAATACAAATGTAACATGGACGCATAGTTATTAGACACGGAATAATCTCATAGTAAGTTGATAGGCAATTAAGAAAACCTCCATTATAATTGTAAAGTATAGTGTGAAATCCAGAGTTCTCCGAAGACGTACCGTGAATCAATAAACACATTCGGCACTCCCGTCGCATGATAAAACACAATAAAAACCGTAAATAAGACGATCCGAGGAATAACAACAGTATTCAAATTTACGATTCGTCTCGGATTTAAACAAAAACGTTCTATTTAATAGTGGAATGTGCACGGCACGGGTGTTTATAATGGTGTGAGTGGCTGTCGGCTCGGTGTATGCTTCTCGAATCGATTTGGTGGTAATCGAGACGCGTGCTCGATCGGAACTATCGGTGGATATCCAGCTCTGTTCCGGTTGATTTTGGTCAATCGCGTCGGTAATCGAAATTCGATCGATCGGTTCGCGTGCCCACCCGCGTCCCGCGAGTCCTCTGCAATCAACGATTCGTTAGACGTAATGTATTGTTGTAAATATTACATGCATGTTATCAGATCACGTTTAAATAATATTTAAGGAATTTTAATACAGAAATCGTTTACTTTTTATGAAAATCCTTTGATGCGTTTTGTGTTGCCGCATTTGATACATTCTGTATGGAAGGAGGAGGAATTTGGTAAGATTGTCTTAGCATTGCTGAGAGTTGACTGATAGCCTCATGGGAACAGTTTCTTTATTAATACAGATACTGTTAACCGGTTACCCGTTGAAACCGTTGAACGGTTAACCGTTGAAAAGACAACGATGGCCTGGAAATGACCGCTGCTGTATGCTACAAGAGCATAGGATCTCATACGTCTCATCGACAATGTCCTCAACTGCTACTATATTTTAGCTTATATAAGTAGGTAGGTAGGTAATTATCTTTTATAAGCAGCTAGAACTAGAACGAAGGCGATTAATTTTACTAATTTTACAGATTGATGGAATGGAAACCCGACACGACCGGGGAGAGCTTAGGCTCAAAATCGACATCTTGACATGCATTCCAAGGAACGAAGAGGTGTGATATTCTTCAAAACCAGGCAAGCTTAAAGCTTAAAATTTCACAAACGGATCCCTAAATCTGAAAATGGTCTTCACAATCCCTAAACGTTTTTAAAAGACCTATCTAATGACACCCCATAGGCTGGGGTAGGTGAGAAAAAAATCACATCCCCACTTTACATACAGGGGATACCTCCCCTCGAAAAAAAAGCACTAACTGTCTCTGAGACTAACATAGTGACGGACGAACGGATATGGCGAAACTATAAGGTTCCGTTTTGAACCCTAAAAACGTTCACCTATCTATGGACCGACAGTGGTAACGCTGTTTTACTTCGTCGACCTTCCGATCTGTTCAATTTGATCCCTGCTCTAAAACACCAATTTAATTTACAAAGAGTCCAGATGAAACAATAACAAGAATACTACTATTCCTCTCAATAATTTGGTAATGATTAACATCAATTACAGTTATATTTCGGCGTGGACTGCCCCTTTGACGCGGTCCCCCAAATATACAAAACGAGACCGGATGTAGGGACCAGCCAAAAGTGTTACAAAACGTATGGGCGGGCACAATGTAAGCCACACTAATGATATTATTATGCCAATTGATATTTATTATAACTCGCAGACCGAGTTTTGGTGTTTAGTGGGTGGATTGAAGTTATGGAAAGGTAAGTTGATATTTAGTGGTTCAATCGACATTAAACTAGTATATTGTTTTAAGACTAGAAGATGGGTACTGTAATACACTTGGAACAAAGTAGTAAATATGTCGCCGCCTCAGGGCTGAGCAGGAAATCTCTTTTAACCCGCAACGGCCACGGAGACCGTATACTTATTTACTGTTCAACCTTTGTGCGTGACAAGTCTTTTTGTTACTTATTTTGAAATTCTAAAATTGAATTGGCGCTAAAGTTGGGACGAGCGTTAATCAAGATCCACACGTTAGACGAGTGGCGTTGGGACTTACGTTAAGGCCAACGTGTGGTACCAGCGTTAGTCGTACACTTCTGGCCGAGCGGTCTTGGCCATGGACCATTTAGTGGGACGCCTGTGGCTTTTATGATACTTCTCCATCTCCCTAGTATCATTGCGTGTACATTCACTAACAAAACCCTTGGTGGACGATTTAACGAGGTCTGTGCTATCTGGCGGGTGATCGGCCGCGAGGACGTTGACCTTCTACTATTTCTTGTATAATCTCTATTTACTATTTCTTGTTTAATCGTTCCAAAGAGCTTTCTTTGCGTATGACATGTCCAATCATGGTAAGGATTCGCAGAGCTCTATCCGAAAGCCATAAATTATCGTGTGCAATCCCATTTTTGACATGAAAACTGTAGAAGAATAATGTGATGTACATGTCGTTGTCGCGAATTTGTTGATGCCGTTATAATCATTCCCAAAAAAAAATTAAAAAGTTTATGGCCTCCACCGCAAACGTCAGATTCTATACTACAATACTTTTCCATTAACGACATCGTGAATGTGACTTTGCCTAGGCCCCCAGGTCGGGTTCTCGAACATGTACATCATAGAGTTCATGTGCAAATTATATTCTTTTCAAAAAAAAAATGTGCATGCAGGTTTTGTGTTGATTGTGACCTTCGTGGTCTATCCTTTCATTCCAATTTGAGATTCGCTGTATTTCAAATTTTGGAACTTGAGTTCGAATAGACAACGAAGGCAGTCGTTGTCAGTTCTGTGGATATTTTTACAGTAGCTCTGCAAGGGCGGCTCGCAGCCCGACCATACTGTCGCGCATCTCTTTATGTTACTCAAATGTGTGTACTCTGTTCGTTATACTAATAAATTGTAATTCGTTCAGGAAAACTGCGTTTTATTTACCAAAGAGATCCTAGTACTACACCGACTACGAGCTCACAAGGTTCCTACTCGTCATATGGTGGAGACGCCACGCGGATGTGAAATAATTGTCTTAAAGGGGAGTACAGAAATGACACCGCCAAAATCCGATATATATTATGCAAGATCTACTTTAAATTTTGTTACATACTTAGATAGTAAAAAAATATTTTTTAAGTATCAATACCTTAAAACAGCGGCTATAAGGGAGGTTCTTACTCACGATCTTTTTTTCCACATCCACGCAAGCCCATACGAAACTGTCAAAATCTTGTCATAATAGTAACTGAGTTCTGCACATACCTAGAACAGCATCAACGCGCATGCGCGGCGGACATTTTTGAGCTCGCCGTACATGCGCATTGATGCATTTGTGAGTATACCTCCCTATTTATCATTATGACATTTCATTTTGACAGTTCCGTATGGGCTTGTCATGGATACGGAAAAAAGATTGTGAATAAGGACTCTTTGCGAACGGTCACAAATCATTTAAAAAAAACACTGCAAAAATCTACTAAATTTTTGTAAAGTTAGCTGTGAAAATCCAAATAAAAACAAAATAAAAAGTACCTTTGCTCTATAACTACAATTATATATTTGACACAAATAAAATTAAATTTCTTTCTTTTTACAAGTCTAATAAGCACTTTTTTCTTATAACCTCTGTGTTATGTTTGTAAATATTGGGTATCAATACCAGTTTTAATGAATAAATAAAATTACTAACAGCTTACGGACTGTGAAACGTAACAAAACATGAAAACTTTATTCCAACTTACAAAACACGCCACGAAAATAGTTTTCAAATTATCCACACAGTTCGTGGACGTTGTGTCCGTACAATAATAAATATTTAAAGAGGTTAGCAGGTGCAATACGCCTCAAATTGATGCCCAAATAACAGAGTACGGTCGAGCTCAAATAATAATAAAAAACAGGCTTGACTTTGAGAGCAGCGAACCTGCAATTTGAGAATTAATTCTATCACATTTTGCCCGCATCTCGGCCAATTCGCCGGTTTATGGTTTTCCTGACACCGCAACAGCTGATTAAGTTTAAAACAATCTCGCCGCCCGCAATCTCGAGATATTATCGGGTTAATCAACAACCTACAGCTTTTTCATCATTATTAATATACACACTGTTTGTTTCGTTTGTTGTATAAACAGTTTTAAAGTCGTTAATGTTAAGTAAGAAACGGAAATATATATTTGACTGAAAAAGTGATAGTTGAAATATATACTAGTCAGGATATCTATTTCAAAGCGTTTCTATTGACAAGAAATATTATTTAAATGGTGATCATTCGCACGTCAAAATAAGTCTATATATCTCTCTCGATATACTTACTTTGGGTTTATATTTCATATATCTGCTTTTTTGACGAGTGACGTGTGAATGGTCACCATTTAAATAATATTTCATGTCAATAGATGCTTTGAAATAGATATCCTGATTAGAAGGTATATATTTAAACTATCACTGTTTCATTCAAATATATATTTCAGTTTCTTACATAACGTTAACGACTGAACTTAACTTAAAACTGTTTATACAACAAACACAACAAAGTATAGCCAAAAATATTACTTTCAAATAGGAGTTCCTACCGTGTGTTCATTATGATATTTACTATCTTCAGATCTAGGTACTGATCGCAAATGGTTTAGTACATATCAGTAATTTATATTCGTCGAGAGTCTTCGTACTTGTTAAGTAGGCATGACAAATGATATATCCTTAGTTACCAAATGAGATCAAGATATATTATATCTACTAGCTTTCGCCTGCGGCTCCACCAACCAAGATGTCATTACAGCGACAAATTATGATAAGTTATTTGATGTAAAAGCTATACTGTGTAAAGTTTTATCATCATTCATCCAGTAGCTTTTTTGCATGATAGAGTAACAATCATACATATCTACGACTTAATCATGAAGTTTCGTGATTATAATATTAAATAAATAATAATATTTATAATAATACTAATAGTTGGATAAAGAATAAGTTCACCTTGAAATATACTATTTAAATATGATCGTTATTTTATATTGGATTGTTTCGAATTAATGTGGTGTAAAGTGATCAATAAAACAACATCGAAATTGATAAACGTAGGTGTTAAAAGTATCTAAGAGGCTAATTTTTGTTTTGTTAGCAACATCCGGGAGCATATAACTTATTTAAAAATAAAAAAATATTGATTCATGGGCCGGCATGATCAATGATTGAATATTTTTAAGCCAAACCTGTAAAGTCTAGAAGTTTGATTTTTTTAGGAGTGTTCCCTAGGTGGGGCAAGTCCTTAACAACCTAAGTAAATACCTAATCATAATCAGCCTTTTATCGTTCCCACTGTAGGGAGACAGTTCTCCCCTTTAAAAAAGGTAAGAAAGGCCGTGATCTACCACAAACACTTACAAACAATTTACAATGGCCCCGCACATTGCAAATTGTACAAAGACACATTGATTTGAGCATGAGATAAATTTAGGTATATTTTAAGAAATCATACTTAGAGAAAAAGAAACTGAGATTGCTTATTGGAAATACCACACGCTGTATATGCTGGTATCCAACAACTGAATTACGCAAGAGATATTGATTTGTAAACTCTTGCAAGGTTGAATGAAGGTTAATAACAGGATAATTGATGATAAAGTTATGTTCAAACTTAATTGAAGTAATAAGATAAGTAGATCGCAATAATCGCGTATAATGAGCACATGTTGTGTATGTGGTCTCAGTAACATTTTGTGTTACGGAATGCGGAACGAGTGCAATTCGCTACTGATCAATAATTACGAAGTGATTTCGACAAATTAACGGCTATCTGAAAGATTGCCAAACAAGCTTATTATAATGATGATTTTTTCGCGGATCAGGTCAGAATTTTGATAAATAAAACTTGTTTTTATTTATCAAAACTCTGACCTTTAGCTTTAGGTTTAACTTTAGTTTCGACGAGCAGTCTCCTGCTTTCGGAGATGGCAAAGAGACACGGTTGCCGATTTTTTCGCTGCTAAAGGAAACAGGACTATAACTTTATAATCCAGTCAAGATTTTTTAGAAACCTATTTTGTTGCTCTGTGTATTCCAATGGCATTTGTGTCAGATGGAACGCAAAAGCAGCAAGTGTGACAGTTGCTAACGCCGAATACTGTTGTATTTTGCCACTCGTTAGCTAGGTATCCATTTTTGTGCATTTGCCAAACAACGCGAAGCTCTACTCGTATAAAATTAAAAGCACATAAGATTGAAACTTTTAATCATGTTTCTAATTACACATATAGGTACATATTTGAACTAACAAATTAAACCGCATTGCCAGCATTCCTTGCCTGTTAAATTTATTTATACATATCTAATAATATAATTCCTCACAATCATTAGCATCAGCGGTATTTAATTGCAGCCGAAGAATCCATATTTGAGAGAAACACCGCGCATATCAAACACATTGGTTTGGCATCCGACGATTTCATTCGACGTGCTTTTCATTAGGTATCCAATCAGTGTACAGCGTGACTAAAGAACGATTGGTCACGAAGGATTAATTGTAACCCGCTGAGCATCCCATTTGAGGTCAAGGTCAAACTAAAACACTCTGACAGGACAGGATCCGATACCTATAAACACTAGTTGTAAATTACATCATTTGATTGGTTCCAATTAACCATGGTCTCGATTAAAAAATATATCGATATTCTGACTCGGAATTATAAACTTGATACGCTCAATTTCAGTCGACACTTTACAATTTTTTCTTTCATTACAAATCGAGGTGTGTAATGTATCGATATGCTGTGTTATCGATTCTGATATTCCAATATGCCATTGTTAATTGAATTAGTAACCCGAAGTAGAACAAATGAGTAGATTGTATCCTTGCCGTGAAAATTGAAGTTAATAATCTGAACAGAGAGGAATTTTTATAGAGCGGTTCCTACTTTTAGGGAATTTTTAAACTGCCGATGAAAATAAAGGATTTCATAAGTTAAGGCTATTACTATCCGTCTGTGTCGACGTTGCTATCAAATATGATTGATATAAATAAAAATGATTTTTCATCACCTAAAATGTTTATTAACAAAAAGTTTTTCTTCTTTCTTCTATTTAACTGCTTACCTGCTTCAAAATCCACTCCAAAAGCTATCTAAGTCCTCGCTATGATTCTTAAATCAAAAGGTATAAATTGATTTGACGTCAAAATATAAATTGACGTTGACTTACTTTGAAGAGTTCATCTCTCTCTTTCCACGAGGTCTGGACATCCGTTCAGAAGAAAGAGACGGATCGTCAGCATTAAATAGGTATTTTGACATCAAGTGGACTCTATTTAGATATTATCTTCATATTTTCTAGTGAGTAGGTATATAGTTTGCTTCTGTACGACATAGCTTATTGGGCTATCAATCAACCTACACGGTAGCCATTTAGTCAAGAGTTTAAATTATGTCCATTTATAGAAAACCACTTTGGTGGAATTTATATCGTTTTCCATTTATCATTATTTTAAAGCCTTTTGATATTCCTATAATATGAATTTGAATAGCAAATCAGTAATCAATGAACACTAAATACGTTTCCAATTTCGGCGTATTTGACATGTGTTTTGAGGCGTTTATTGAACTTCGAATCGCGTAGTTATTGTTTTTAGCACGGTTTAGAAATCAAACTAGAGATGTCATGCCTTAGTGTATGTATTTTACGTTCAAAAATGTCCTAAAACCGTGACCAATATGCCGTATCTGTAACCGTTATAAAAAAATACATACAACGAACACGTGTCTGTTATTGATGTTGCCTACACAAATGTAATTGTTGCTTCAGACTTACACAAACATAAAAGCTGTAACGACCGACCAGCAGCTCAATACATCCCATGTGTTCTATTACACCCAGCAATTATATACAACAATGAAGCACAGAAAACAACGGAAGCGATGGAAGTGCTAATTTGAAAAATATAAACCGCAGTGTTCATATAATGAGCACAAAGACGTCCCTCGTACTGAGCGATGAAATGACTACTAAGACCCTGCAATTAGTGAACGAAGCAAAATGGCTGACCAGTCAACCGTTCTTGGTAGAGCTACCTCTCCTCTCTTGCTTAGTTAAACGGAACACGTAACTGGGGAAAGTTGGTTTATATATAGGGGTCATCCTTTCCTGGACATTTCCCTCCCCCGAGTTACATGATGTGCGTGTGTGTTAATTTAATTTTCTACTTGCAATAATTGCAGTTAGCCGGGGGCAAACAAGCGAGGGCTCGACACGACATGACATACTAGAGTACTCTTTACATACGGTGTGTCGTCGAGCGGACATGCGTGTTTGCGATGAACAGTAGCAATTTAATATCAAATTAAAGTTATCTTGGCAATAACATTATGGATCACGGTTGGATTAATTGGGTAATGTCTTATTAAGGTATTAAATGGCCTTTAATCTTGACCAATGATCAGGTATTTCACTCAACAACGCAGTATTTATGGAAATACAGTTTTTTTGCAGAGAGATAGAGAGCGTATGAATATTCTGATTATAATAATTCCTGAGAGCAACCCAGACAAAGCCCAGATATGTAGTAAATCGGTTGGTCTCTTGGATTCAAAATTCATGTAAACAAAGACAAAATCTTAGAACTAGTATATCCAAGAAGACATTTGGAAGATTAAGAGAAGAGCCAATCGTTACAGCAGTGGGAACGTGACAATTATATTATTATGTCTATTTAAAAAAAAATGTGTGGCACTCGGGGACTGCCGCGTTAAGCTATTGGATAGCTAAAGCTATTGGATAGCATATTTTATCAACTAAAAAACATTTTTTTTTTAATAATAAAAAAAAAAAAAAATGTTTTAATTGCATTTTTTTTTCCTTTTCATTACTTTTCGGAGCAGCTCGTCTCGATCCGTGCGAGCTTCGTACAGTCGTACCATATACATATACGTTAAGCGAACGCTCGGCCGAGCTACATGGTAGGCGGAGTGGGGGGTGTTAGGTTTTATTTTCGTTACGGAATTTCTTGATTCGGTCGCCGCGCTCAAAGCCGGCGATAAAAGCTATGCAATAGCTTAAAAACTACGTCATTCTTTCATGAGTTTCACACCAACGCGGAAGCGAAACAAGAGGAGAGGATATTTGTTCTGATTTTTGTTCCAATCCTTCAATTGAATTTCATTATTCTCCGCTCAACTGTTACCACTGAAGCTAAGCTGTAATAAAAAGTCTTTATGTAGAAATCAAGAAATTCCTCTACGCTCGTCGGTGGACTTAAGGCCTAAGGGTAAGTATTACTTTAGCTTGTACCTGCCACTTTATCAGGGGTAATCCGTTGCGGGTAAGAAATGAAAACCATGGCAGAATAAGTATTCAAGATACCTTGGAATTTCCATAGGCGTAACAACTTGCCATCTCTCTGACTGAAACAGATAGGCCATTCAATGCATCCATACAAATTTCCCCACTGAAGAAAGCGTACAAAGCTGACAATATAACAAAGTCCCTTGGGAGTAATATCCTAACGCCGCGCGATCTGTGTGGTAAGGTGTAAATGATAATGGTGCGCGTTGCGGGGCGCCTCGCAGCTTTGTGTACGCCGCTTGCATTTGTCATGTTAACACTGAACGTGTGAAGAGCCCTTATTAATGACGAACAGATTACTCCGGCTCAAGTCGCGGCAGCATTGTTGCTATTGTCAGCTCGGACCGCCGTGGCCACATTGAAAAGCATTTTTTCTTCTATTTGCTTTGGGTTTCATTCAAATAATAGGATTTTCGGTTTGTGTAGGTAATAAAGCAGAAAAAACCTTTTGAAGGAGCAGGTAAGTAAATATAATGAAGAGTACCGAAAGTCAAACATGTTTAATTCGGTTTGCTCTAATGCAACCAGCATTTTCCCATTTATGGGATCTGATTGTTGTTAGAATAGTTTGCCCTATTTTTGATCTAGACTTAGTTAGTATAGTTCGTTCCCTTAAGACTTAGTCTTTACACTTCCCAAAATGATCGCTTTAGATTTTAGTAGTCATTTTGTCCTTTTAAAAAAATGATTATTTTTTCTCTTTTTTAAGAGCCAAAAAAGTGACCGCAGTAAGAGCTGACTAATGATTTCCAGCTCTTACTGCTGGCCACTTATGGTATGGTATGGTATCATAATCATAACACTAACTGTTTCACCATTTTTTACAGCAAAACCATATGTGAAAATGTTATAGGATGTAACTTTTTGTGATCATCACGATGTATAATTTCCTTCGTTCGACTGTTTAGCAGATAAGAATAAGCAATTCAAAGTAATAAGATGACACGATATAATTGAACTATTTGTATCTAATAATATGCGACCAATGTTTTTGACTAATAAACCGTTCGTTTATGAGGCTTTCATGGACCAATTACCAGCAGGGGTCTATCCGAAGCCGAGAGGTGTAATGCAATAAACTCATAAACTGACGTCCGATGCACAGGTGTGTGAAGTCATTTATGATACCTTGGTAACTGCGACTGTTTATGTTTAAACAGCATCCACTGCTTGTTTTATAAAACTATCATATAACCAGAGGTGTGTTAGACGATCAATGAATGAAACCCAAAAGCGGGTTTGAACGATGGGCAAATGCGGGATGTTTTTGAAGTTCCTTTTTTCTTCACACAGAAGTTTTGTGGTATCGTTTACAAATTTATTGTACTTAATTCTGGGAACATTGTGTCGTGCGCGCTCATTGAGTTTTGTTGTAAAAGCACCAATTATATAGTAAAACCTTTTGTGATTTAGGTTGAATGAACGTGTTAGAGGCAGCCGAAATTAGAGCACGGCTAATTTGTTTTGTGAGTCCGTCTTGTAACATGCTCCTATATTTTATGATATATTGTTCTCATTTAGGTTATGTGATTGTAATGAGCAGGGTATAATTTCGTTTACGATTATAAGGTAATGTACCTACTGGAATCAAGATTCAGATGTGAATAAATCTCAAATGCTACGTATTATTTTGAGAAAAATATACTTTGGTAGGCAAAGTATATTTTTCTACATCAAGATAGTATGTACCTACCTACTAACGTGGTTTCTATAGTTCATCTTTAAACAAGATTGGCTGTCGTAACCAAATTGATTGGGAGAACTTATAAAAATATATGATTCTCTGTTTGTGTTTATGTCATGCTTCAATTTTAAGCTGAAAGTTCGTAAATTGTTAGCCAAATAAATGACTGTAATGTACCTATGTCTGTATGATATGAATTTAAGTATATGTTTATTTGTATGTATATAGTGTATTTGAGTATATTTACGTATATTTGTATGTATGTTATGTATTTAAGTATACGTATGTGTGTATATATTTTTTTATTATAATCGATTGTATTTATCATATATAACCAGCATTGGCTGCCTGCACCTATATCATTTTATGTTACATCAACCTAAGGTTGGCTGGTAGAGAATGCTTTTAGCATTAAGTCCGCCTCTGTACATTATTTTTTTGCATAAAGTCAATAAATAAATAACAGGCAATTGCCTCCACCCCTGCCCTCGCCATTGGTAGCTGGTGAACCGGTGTTGTATCAAATTCACCCCGGTACCTGTCATGCGAGAGATTGACACTTGGCCGGTTAAGTCAAATTTCAAGCCCCCCCCCCCGTTAGTAGGTCTGGCTATTAGTAGGTACCCTAATGATTCTATATTTCGTGTAAATGAGACGCTTTCGTGTAAATAACTCGTTCAATTTTGATTACTTATTGGTAATTGGTACAATTAATTGACAAAAGACACACGCCGCAGATTGATTGGGTACCTACCTCGGTGCAGCTGCAATTTTACTCAATTGCAACCTTTTGTTCCTTTTAACTTTTTTGTTCCATATGATTTAGCGTTTGTATGTTGTAATTTTTTAATTTAGGATGTATTTAGATTATTATTTTATTATTGTTTTTAAACTTTCGCGATTTTTATTTTATTTTATTTTATGTGACCACGATCGGTGCAATTCAATCGAAACGTCAGGTAAATAAAAGGTTCGTAACTTTAAAAAATTCACGCAATTAAGTCCCGAAATATATCTAATATTATTTTATTGAAGTTACTTATTAAAATAGTCCGGGATAGGTCAACATGGCATTCGGGAAATCGGTATATGATGTTAGGCGGAAGACTGAGACGACCTGCGGGGAGGGCCGGGACTATTCCCGTCTGCACTAGTATCCGCCGGATACATTTTTATTCATTTTAATCTAGCTATCATTTTAGTCTACATTCTAAAAAAGAGATTGGCCAACTGTTCTGACAATTTATTGCTGACTAAAAATATCCCATGTAGTACCGGCTTAACAATAGTGTGTTTTCCACCGAAAGACGGGCAGTAGCGTCCTCTGAGTATTTTTAAAGGCTTACTGCGATCGTCAACCCGCTAGCCAAGAGTGGCAATTATGGCAAATTACCTCCAAAAAAAACCAAAAACCTTTATAAAAAAATAAAATAAGTAGGCTCTACTGGGGAGACCCGTGGCGAGCAGTGGAACATCATGATGAAAAATATTAATTTATTTTTGTTACCTACAAGGTACTTTGCAAACAAAGCAACAGATAAAAATGTAGACTAATTTTAAAAGCAGCAACGGTTTTAAGGCAAACCACTTAGTCAAATATTTTACTTTAAAAATCTTTAAATGTTGTTAATTTAATTCTCAACAAAAATCAGAATAAAAAACCAAATAGTCCAATTACTATGGGCAAAACATTTTCTACACCAGCTTTTGTAAAAGGTACCTGCTTAATATACTAAAATAGTTTTAGAGTCACGATATCCATGTGGCATTCATATTTTAACAAAAAAACTTCAAGACATAGCCAATAGATTTAGTGTTCATTGTACTAAAGTCTGTTAGAAGTACCTACGCGACTCCAGACACCCAATATCAATAACATTTACAGACACAAACAACCAACGATTACATACGAATAATTTACAACACTGAAAACAATGTCTCGTTTAACTTCGTAGAACGTGCGAGAGGCGTTTAAAAGGTCGTATACAGCAGATATATTAATGCAGCGTGAAAATAAAGAGCATAGCGTTTACCGACACAAATACGTATCAGAATACAAACGGATCTAGTATTTCGTGATCGGGGCGTGTTCGTTGCGTATTAATGTACCCGCTGTATGATAAGCATCGCGCGGCTTTGTGTTCTGCCGTCCCATTGTGCGCCCGCGCCGCCGCGAGAAAAGTAATTCTTAATAGACAATAAGGCGGCGTTTAGCACTTTTATTTATGTAACACAATGCTACGGTTTGCGAGAGATATATGGATCGGTTATCGAACAACACTCTACCACTTAGGATACGCGCCAAATGATTTGGGGTTTTATAAAGGCTT
This sequence comes from Herminia tarsipennalis, assembly GCA_945859575.2. Lineage (NCBI taxonomy): Eukaryota > Metazoa > Arthropoda > Insecta > Lepidoptera > Erebidae > Herminia > Herminia tarsipennalis. Next base: position 9,740,837 of record OX243836.2, on the reverse strand, counting down.
TTAATGATGGTGCTGCGAAGGTTTACGTTTAATAAACATTTGAGTGTTTGAGGATAATGTTTTATGAAATATCTTTTTTTAATATGTGTTGCATGTTGTCAGTGATTCATTTTTGAAATAATATGTTTTTTACCTGCAAATACATACAATTATGGTTGTATTCATAATTTAAAAAATGAATTGAATTTCCAATGGGCCTATTTTTTTATTGATCTTCTAAACGATTTGGCTAAATTTCATAAAAGATAACTAAAAGCCTAGGATTAAATAACCTTTTTAATTAGAAAATCGAGTTTAAGTCTGTCCCTATCGGTTTGGTAGTACCTAATGCATACAGCATAAACTGTTTGCAAATATTTCAAAGAAAAGAATTAGAATAATAACTGTCTACACATTTTCGCGATGATACAAACCTAACATCTACTTTTCTCTTATATCGTCGGGTAGTCTCCACTAACGAGCGATCATTCCGCCAGCGTAATCGTAACGATATCGCCGCGTGTCGGCGACGATGACCGTCACTTTTTCGAGGGGGGGCGCCTGCGTTAGACAGCCCGCTCGTTGCGACATCGCGGCGTTCTCGCGTCGATACGATGTCGTTTTTCTCACACTAAGCCACTCGTGGGGTAACGCTGCGATAACATCGCCGTGTGGAGACACGTTCTAAGAGAGTGTATAGAAATAGGTGGCACAACGATATATCACCGCGATTCTCTCGCCCGTGGAGACGGTCCCTAAGTAATATTAAAGAGGCTATATATTAGTTCCAACAATACGTTACTTACTCATTCAAATGCACTATCATTGTCTCCTTAACGTATGTCAAGCCTTCAACATGATTATAACAGAGCAGTATCGCGTTGACGGAGTGAAGGCTTATGATTTGAAAAATAACATGACCTGTTCGTAATTGCAGTTACTTTCTTAGTACCCTTTTATTTTATTTAAGGCTATGAAAACCATATGTATTTTTCCTTTGTCGTCGTAGAAAGGGTATTGGAGGTTTTTTATTATTGCAGTTTATATGACGTTTGAATAGGTTTGTCTTTTAAACCATAAACAGGACTACAGGACAGACTGGAGTCAGTTTCAGGGTGACCAAACAGTGGCGAATTCAGGATATTTTGAATAAGGAAAGGGGGAGGGTCTACACCCATGGCTGTACCTATACTTGAGTGTAAGTTAAGGTAGGACAATGCCTCTTAATCCTTGGTTAGACCCTTGCAGAGCAACCCAAGATTTACATTTGGACTTGATCCCGTTCAGTGTAATTTCAGTCAAGAATATCACTAAAAATCACAAATACTCGAGAGGACTCAACGCCTTTTTAGAAAGGAGGTGTCATAAAACTCCTTAGTCCACCTTGGGCCTACCACTGACCATTGACGTAGAGACCAGGACTGCGCCATAACCTTACAAAATTGCTCACTCTCTAGAAAGAGACAACGCTACTTTGTGGACAATACCTGTCAAAAGCCACACGTGTTTTTCTCTCACGATTTGCAGTCAATATTTACTTTTTTATTGAAAGGGATGGCGCAGTCCTAGTTTATACGTTTGCGCCACCAACACACATATATGTTAAACGATCGCTGGTTGTTTTTTTAAATCCCAATTATAAGTAGTTCTTATCAAGGTAAACATTAAAAAGTTCAAAAAAGTTAGGGGACAAGAGAAGCTTAAATCCCGTAGCCACCTATCCTGGATTCGCTACTGATAACACTCCTCACACAATCGTTGTCCGTTTTTTTTTGTAAGAGATAATGGAACGAGTGGTCACACCAAAAATTAAATCCGACAAAATCAAACCAAAAAGACTCACTATTCTTCGTCGGTAACATTTAGCAGATACTTGAAAGGTATGTTACCACTTAATTTTCTACATAGGTTTACCATAAAACTAATGAAACTCTTGTCATATACTGTCGCCAAGACCCAGTAGTCGTATCTCTACATCCTTGTCATCCTAACCTAATATGTAACATAACATTTAGCAGTCTCAAAATTCTACGCTGGTTACTCTAGTGATGGTTAGATACTTAAAATTCTTATTATACACCATCGTCAAAGTCACGTCTATACATCCTTATGCATAACACAGCCTATAGTCTCTAAATTCTACTTTAAAACTCTTTTTATAATGTCATCACTTCTAAAATAGTCTCGTTATCTTTATACGTAACATAGCTAGCTAAGCGTCACTAGAGTAACCAGCGTTAAATTATGAGACTAAACTCATAATTTAACGCTGGTTACTCTAGTGACGCTTAGCTTGAAAGTCTTTTTACACACTGTCATCAAGATCAGCAGTCGCGTCTTTACATCCTTGTAATTATTTAGTCACACACACAGCGTAGTAATTATTTAGTCTCAAAATTATTTTTTGTTATTCTAGTGGCGATTTGATCCAGGTCCAGTAATCGCGTCTCTACATCCTTACACATAACATAGCATCTTGTTTCAAAATTCTACTCTGATTACTCTACATAGTTGACGCGAAGAGACGCGATTACTAGATCTTAATTATCCATCCTAACCCAATTCATATCAACCTTATCTTAACACTATTATTTTTATAGGCAACTATTTCTACCAACAAATTGCGACACAATTTGGCAGAAAAATATAGTAAATAAATGCTATTTTTTTCAAGATAACTCACAATGTGGGGTTGGGTCCCACATTACTAGCAGTCTTGTTAACCCCTGTAACTAAGCTCAATGGCTTATGTTAGGAGTGGGTTCACGTCGATAATATGATGGATGGCATTCGAATCCGCGACCTTAAGATTACGAGACCGATGCTCTAGCCATTATTACAAAACTGTTATTGGTTAATCTAGTAACATATAGCAGATACTTGAAACTCTTGTTATACAATGTCCTCAAGATCCAGTAGTCGCTCGTCTCTACATCCTTACATAACGTACGTAGAGTCGGTGTTTAAATTAGTCGGTGAAGTGCCGCTCGCTAATTGCACCACAACACAAATATTTAATAACAATCCCAGATCCTCTCAGATGACCACTTATCTGTTCAATTGGAACGAGGAAAGGGATAGAGTCGACTTTTTATTTAAATATTTTTATTTTATGAATTATTTATCTAATAGGTACAATACTTTATTGTTAAATTGAACAAAGAATTTCTAATAAAGATTGAACTCGTAAAATATTCTGCTTCACTAGTAGATACGTTTCTAAATTAGCTACTCAGTACTACTACAGTACTATCACTCAAAAATCTTCTCTTGGAAATTTTCTACTTTAAAGATTTTGGATGCCACAAAATATACCTATTTACTAATAAACTTTGGTTCTTTCACTAGTAGATACGTTTCTAAAGTAGCTACTCAGTACTACTACAGTACTATCACTCAAGTCTTCTCTTGTAACTTTTCAAGGCTTTGGATGCCGCAAATATACCTATTTACTAATAAACTTTGCTTCAAGTTTATCTTTGTAATGTTGCATGATCCATATATGTAGACATTTGTTATATTGTAATATGTTTTATTAAAAACCCTTTAGAGATTCTTCATCTTCCCTGCTTCTTCTTCTATGTCCCACTGCTGGGCACGGGTCTCCAGTAGAACCTACTTATAGGTTAAAACTTATTTAAAACAACCAAATTTTCAACTTATTAATTAACACTTTTTCGGGCCGTAATATCAATGTCATCAACGTAATGCAGCCTGCAGTCGACTCAAAAATACATATTTAAAATGTTGTCCAACAAATGCTACTCCACAGATGTTTCCGTTCAAATTATCGCTGCACGATTGTTAAACATTATTACGTCGGGTGTTGTTTAATAGAAACAAAAATATCTGGCGGCGCGCCTCGTGTTTGATCTCGAGGTGTTCGCCCGTCGAGCGCGATTAGCCCTCTCTCAACGTATAATCAAATGTGCCTCGGGCTGCCTCTACCACTCACAAAAACTACCCAAAGACATAAACAACCAATCCATCGCTCGTCAACTTCAATACAACTAACAATATTTTTAAACAAAACCGTCAATGTAACGTGAGGTTTGCGATGTAAATGTAGGTTCGTATTAAAAAAGCGGCCGGTTGTATTGAACAGCGGCCGGCATCGGCGGACGAAGCCTCTCATTTGGCGGCTATTTGTCGGCCATTTCGGTGCACCGATCATAAATGGAGCCCGCTCCGGGTCACGTTAGCGTCTCAGGAGAAAACGTGAAAAATCACACTTCGACGCGTGAAATTACTATCGATATACAACCCGCTTTGTCTTTACATATTTATGTATTAACGAGATTCAGTTTGCGATAGCCTTCGGTTAAAAGATTTTTGTTATACAAGCTAGGTTAAAGTCTAATCTATATATTTAAAACTGCCTCTGCGGCGTGGTGGGTGTGTGTCCAACTGCTACGCAAGAGGTCGTGGGTTCGTTTCCCACATGGGACATCACTGTGTGTGATCCACAAATTGTTGTTGTCTGGGTGTATTTTATGTCCGTGACTTGTATGTTTGTAAAGTCTCCCGCGATGCAGGGCCTGTAGCATACTGCGGGAGTCGTCTTTAAAAAAAAATGGAGAAGCTGACTGACTGACTGACATATCAACGCAAAGCTTAAACTATAAGGGTTATAAACTTAAAATTTTTCACAGGGGTTCCTTACTTATAACGTAGGGGAGCACTAAGAAAGGATTTTTGAAAATTCACCCTCTGAGGGGGTAAAATGGGGGTGCAAAGTTAGTATGAAACTTTGCCAGTAAAATATTTTGGTAACAATCTGGCATCCACGCGGGCGAAACCGCAGGCATAAACTAGTCTATAATATAAAGCTAGCGTATAGTCGCTGCTTTTGAGGCATGAATATATAAATTAACACCGGTTCATAAACTATATAAATTATTACACAGCTATGTGAAAGAAAAGCTAGCTAGACAAAACAGATAAATAAAGTCTTTTTATTTTCTAAACTGTTGGCAATCAACCATACAAACCTCAATACTATCAATATTATCGATTTTACCTGCAATACTTAACATTTATTTAACTTCATTATTTGATTTATTTGTAAAGTATATACGTGATATTTATAAACTATTCTAAATTACATCTATAATAATACAATATATAGAAGATATTTACAAAAAAAAAGTTGAAAGGTGAGGATACAAAACCGTTTAAGCGTCAAAGAATTCCTCCCCATCGATGTCAACTGGTAACATTCCCAGAACGCTGGCAGCATTGCCACGTTGGATAGCAATGCTAATTCTTTGTGCAAAGAATAGGTATAATACCTGCAATTAGGTATTTCGTATATTTTCACACGTAGCGCTGGGAAAATGATGACAGATAAGTATGTAACCCTTTTTGGAAATTAAATTTTTCATATAGCGACCGATGCTATCGGTGGCGATCTGGAGGTCTAGACAAAGTTACATTTGAAAAGTGATGTCGTTATTGGAAAATAATTATAGTATAGAATATGACGTTTGCGGTGGAGACCATAGATATTTTTTTTATTTTTTTGCGAACGATTACTACGGCGTTACCGAATTCGATACGGAACGAATGTACCTTGTCTAAACCCCTGAACAGATAAAAAAAATTGGAAAGGGAAAATTAAGAAAAAAAATACAGACATCTTTTCCAGCAATGGTATTAAACTGGTTAAAAAAAGATCCAGTGACAACATTACTAAATACTTAAAAGCCCGAAGCTTTCAATACTCGTTGGAAGGTTATCCACGGCATAATTTGCGCAGTTATCATGAGGCCTAGTTAACCTGCGCTCCAGGCACATTGCACGTCGGGCGGGACAAACGAGCATCTCACAAAAATTACATAGTGCCGCACAAGAGATCGGCCGACTAAGTACTCATACTACGATTTATTTATTTCACTTATAGTCCCTCGTAAACCAGAAAGCGGCAACTACAGAGAACCAACGACTTAGAGAACGTTGTACCGCGAATTTCATTAATCGTGTAAATGAATTTACTAAGAGGTGTTAAATAAGTATGCAATTATAGGGCTGTTATTTAATTTTAGTATTAAATTAACGGAACGTTTAATGACTTTTTCGCTAGAGACATTGATCTTTAAATGTACAGTTACTTGCCAAGTCAATTCCGTGTATACGTCCGTCATATTTTTGTTTTTTTTTTCATTTTGAACCTTCTAAGAAATTAGTGGGAATTATAAATTCTACGACGTCATCATGGCATTGTAACGCGCGAACGTTGATTTGAATGGTACTTATTTGTAACTAGCTGTCCCGTGCAACTACGTCTGCGTAAATTTTCCCCGTTTTTGGAACATTTCTCATTGCTGCTTCGCCCCTATTGGTCGTAGCGTGACGTTATATAGCCTATAAGCCTTCCTCGATAAATGGGCTATCCAACTGTGAACGATTTTTTAAATTCGGATCAGTGGTTCCTGAGATTACCGCGTTCAAACAAACAAACTCTTCAGCTTTATAATATTAGTATAGATTCGAGACTATTTGCTGCGTTTGATGATACAGGCTAAATTCAAACGATTCTAATCTTCTAATCTAAATTGTAACGAACTAATAGGGGAGAGGGGGGCATAGTGGGGTAGCGGGGCATAGCGGGGAAGCAACAACATTCGTTAAAGAAACAGACGTTCGACGATTCAAATGACGCGCTGTGATTGGTGTTTAGTCGTCGTATGACCTTCGCTTACGTTACACGCAGTCGCGTCGCCGGTTAGAGCGCTCGCAGCCAAAGTAATAATAACGCGTATTTGTTAAATAAATGTTGTTAATCTTATGACGATACATTGATATGTTCTAGTAATATTTTGTTTTGGATTGTGTGCTCCATTTGGCTGTAAACTACAACTTAAATAAGTATACAAAAACAAATTGGATTAAAATAAAAGGTAAGACTTATGTGTTAATATTTTATTTTTTAATACACGTGGGGGCAATGTGGGGTATGCTAGATGGGGCATAGTGGGGTAGTCAATCGTCAAAGAGTTTTATGTCCTACATTACTCGTATTAATCTATAATTATCAAGGTTATTTAATCAAACATTTGATTGTTACAGTCACAATGGTTCGAACATATAAAAAGAAAACTATTCAACACTCTTGGTCTATGGAGGCTATGGAAAAAGCAGTACACTGTGTGGTGTCGGGAGAAATGGGCTACAAAAAAGCTGCACAGTCACACGGTGTACCACAAACTACACTTGAACGGTATGTGGCAAAATATAGGGCTAATCCAGACAACACTGTGTTTGTAAAGAAGTTAGGTCATTACACTACTGTATTTTCTCCTAATCAAGAAAAAGAACTTGTAAGTTATATTAAGATAATGGAAGAGAGATTTTACGGTCTTACATCACAGGAACTTAGAAAACTTGCCTTTTCATTAGCCGAAAAAAATAAAATTGAACACAGGTTTAATACACAGAACGGTTTGGCAGGAATAGACTGGCTTAAAGGTTTTTTAAAACGTCATCGAGATGTTAGCTACAGAAAGCCTGAACCTACCTCCGCAGCCAGAAGTATGGGATTCAACCGAGTAGCTGTTGGCAATTTTTTTGATCTTCTGGAGAATATTTACGACAAGTATAAATTAAATCCACAGCGTATTTATAATGTCGATGAAACAGGTGTTTCAACCGTACCTAAGAGCCATTCTAAAATTCTAGCATCGTGTGGCAAACGGCAAGTAGGAACTATTACTTCTGCAGAACGAGGTAAATTAATGACGACCATTGTTTGCTTCAATGCTGTCGGTAATTACATGCCTCCCATGTTTATTTTCCCGAGAAAGCGGATGAAACCAGAATTACTTGACGGGGCTCCAGCTGGATCTTGGGGAGAATGTCATGAATCAGGATGGATACAAAGCCATCTTTTTGTACTCTGGCTAAAGAGGTTTATAGAATGGTCACACGCTACTAAAGACGATCCAATACTTTTGCTATTAGATGGACATGCGACACATGTGAAATCCATAGAGGTGATAGATATGGCCCGCGAAAATGGAGTGATTTTATTATGTTTCCCACCACACTGTACTCATCGTCTGCAGCCATTAGACGTAGCTTTTATGAAGCCACTTAGCACTTACTACGGGAACGAAGTGAAAAAATGGTTAAGAAGCCACCCAGGTCGTGTAGTGACCCAATTCCAGACAGCAACATTATTCGGTCTAGCATTTGTAGCTGCATCCACGATGTCAACCGCGATAAATGCATTTAGAGCGACAGGAATCTGGCCTATGGATCGAAATGTTTTTACTGACGCAGATTTTGCACCAGCTGAAACCACAAATAATCCAGAAAATCCAGAGGTAAACCCATGCTTAACAGAGTTAACAGCATCTAATGATTCACAAAATGTCTCTCCGCCTACAGAGTCAACTACAAATCTCACGACCCAAGAACAAAGATCTCCAGAATCTAGACAGGATTGTCCACCGCCAGGATGTTCCTGGATGACTGATCCACCAATAAGTTCTTTTTTAACATCCCCTGAGCAAATTTTGCCTGTGCCGAAGGAAAACCGTACAACACAGAGGGTTGTAAGACGAAGAGGGAAAACAGCAATTCTCACAGAATCGCCTTATAAAAATGAGCTTATTGCACTGAAAGCTACCAAAGAGAGTAAGGAAATGAAAAGGAAAGTCAGCAAAACTATTGATTTAGACCCTAATAAACCAAAGAATAGAAAGAACAAATTAGTAAAAAAACAAAAAAAGGAAAAGGAAACCGTAGGAGATGAAGATGCTGAATGCATTTACTGTGGTTACTTATGGTCTCAGTCAACGGAGGGTTGGATAAGATGCATAAAGTGCAATCGTTGGGCACATTGCTCTTGCGCAGGAGAAGATGATGAGGATGACGAAACCACACATGTATGTGCCCTATGCATTGTTGATTAATGACCAGAAGGGTTTTTGATGTTTATTTGTTTTATGTTTTATAATTTTTAAGTAAAGATCTATAATTTTGGTTTATAAAAGATGTTAATTTAATTTTATGTTTTGACATTTTGATTTGATATGTTGATTTGATAATTATGTTGATTTTGAATGTTTGATTTTATTTTGCCAACTTATAAGAGTTAAAATATTATATTTTGATAACAAAAAGCATTGGTATATTTCAATTAAAATACCCCACTATGCCCCACCTGATACCCCACTTTGCCCCACTATACGGGGCAAAGTGGGGTAATCGTCACTTTGGAGTTATATCGTTTTATTAACTAAACTGTTACTACTAAAGAAGAAAATGGGGTGCCAAATAATGATAAACATGTCAATTAACCAAAAAAAGCCTTTGCAGTAAATATAACGTCACTATTAGCAGAAAAACTACACATAATATATTAGATACCCCACTATGCCCCCCTTTCCCCTACCTAGTTCGTTAACAGTCATTGAACTTATTTTACAACTACAAGTTATACTTTTCACAAGTCCATACGTAGATAAAAAGTTTAAGAGTACGTATAAATAATACTTTCAAAACAAATTTCTCAACAAGAAAGCAAGCCGTCATATTAGTGAAGGTTACCTCTCCATAATAACTAAAGGGAAGATAATTTCAGTTGTGAGATGTGCCGGCGCACACCGAACCTTCGCAGACGTGTCGGCGCAGTCAGAAAGAGACAAAAAATATTTGTAAGAGTGGGACGCAGTATTCGAAAATTATACCCTCTTCGTCTTTTTCTTTACTGCAATTAATGCAGACGATGATTGTAGAAATTATGGTCAGTTTGTTTGTGATCTTATTAGTTAAAAGTTGTTTAGACCAGTTTTAATTGGTATCGGAGTATATTTGAGTCATAGTTTAGTTTAATAAACAGTCTAAATATAGATAGGTATCCTTGTAGAATTATAAAAATATATTCATGTTTTTCTGAGTAGGAATTTATTGAACTGCACATGAGTAGGTAACTAAGTGCCTACCTAGTTCGTTATCTACATAAATCACACACATATATGCAAAGGTCACTGTTTCATCCTAGAATTTCGTCCACGATAAACCACAGATGAAAAACAATAGGTAAATATATGAGAGGTCCTCCTCAGTGGTAACCGAGCAGATTGAAATATCTACGAGGTTAAACAGAGTTTCACCCTTATGATGGGTGACCGTTTCCGAACATTGTCACATCCCTCCGTACGTTGGATAGCACGTTAAGCTATCGGTCCTGCGCCTAATCTCTCTCCGGTCGTGTGGGATTACATCCCTCCGTGCGTCGGATAGCACGTTAAGCTATCGGTCCTGCGCCTAATCTCTCTCCGGTCGTGTGGGATTACATCCCTCCGTGCGTCGGATAGCACGTTAAGCTATCGGTCCTGCGCCTAATCTCTCTCCGGTCGTGTGGAATTACATCCCTCCGTGCGTCGGATAGCACGTTAAGCTATCGGTCCTGCGCCTAATCTCTCTCCGGTCGTGTGGGATTACATCCCTCCGTGCGTCGGATAGCACGTTAAGCTATCGGTTCTGCGCCTAATCTCTCTCCGGTCGTGTTGGATTGTCATCCCGTAGGACGTTTAAGACTACAAACATTTATGAACTTCGTTTTAAGGAAAGAGAGTAGGTACACCTCTTCAATCGTGAATCGGGTAACCGTCGATCCAAAATGGATCATCCGGTGTGGATTGGCTATTCGAACTCACAACCTTTTGCGCAGCAGTCGTGCGCACTCCCACTACACTGGCGAGGCAATCAATGTACTTGATTCCAAGAGTATTGTCTACCCGTGACCACGGCCGTTGCAATACGGTCGAAACGTCGGGCAATAAACAAGGTATTTTACCCTAAATTATTCACGCGATCGAGACCCGTAGTAGTAGTATATAATTGTATAAGGTTTTGTTTTCGTTAGTATACTATTTTCGGTGTCCTCGGCAAGACTAAGTAGAGCTGCGCTTAGAAATGCATCAGTGCATGTGCGGCAGACATTTTTGAGCACGCGCACTCGCCTTGATGCATTTGTGAGCACAACTCCCCATTATCATGACAGGATTTTATCAGTTTGCACGGGCTTGCCGTGGACACGGAACAAAAATCGTGAATAAGGACTCAGTTGTATGCCCCTATGTAGGCCTCTAGGTATTGTATTGTATCTGGGTAGAGGCCGGGATATATACCCCGGAAGTCGCTGCGACCTAAAAGATCTATTGTGACGCCTCTTTCTTCCTTAAAGGACATCTCCAAGGTTTAGTCTGACCATGTAGTCGACTATGTATCTTGGTGGAGTGGCCTTAACGTCGTCAGGTGTGATTAAGTGCCCTCCAAGGTGCTGGCTTCTGGTGTGATGAGTTGCCTCGAAGCCACAGAGGATGTGTAAAAGTGTTTCCTCACCCTTAAGGCAGAATCTGCAAACATTAGTATCGGTGAGACCCATTTTGTGCATGTGTTTGTATAGTCTGCAGTGCCCAGTTAGGGTTCTAGTAAGAATTCTGATTTGATTCTTACTCATAGAGAGCGCCTCTTTAGTAAACTTTGCGTTGAAGCCCACTGGAGGAACTGTGCCCGGTGTCCGGCCACACTGCTGCATACTATGAGTACTACAAGCTTAGGGGTTTCTTCACATTTGCATATTATGAGGCATTATGAACTAGTGTCTCATATGAGAAGCGCAGTGCGATGATTTGGGTGGCACTGATGCTGTTATGAGCAAGCGTGAAGCTTACTTTGAAGCGGCGGTAGCCTAATGGCTAAGGCATCGGTCTCGCAATCGAGAGGTCGCGGGTTCGAATCCTACCCATTATACTACCGACGTGAACCCACTCCTAACACAAGTCTTTGAGCTTAGCTGGAGGGGTTGACAAGATTGCTAGTAATGTGAGACTCGACCCCACATTGCTAGTTATCTTTTTTAAAAAGAAAAAAAAATCTATCTGAGGCATGGCCTGCTGGTCTCTTCATTTAATCATATAAAAGACGACATCTATAATACTTGTATAGGTATGTCCGTACAAAGCCTATGCAAGCTTAGCCCTATATATTCAACGATATACGACACGCTATGACAAGTTGTTAATGAAAAAATAACGATATTAAAGTTAGATAAGGGTAATCGCTGGCGGTATAAAGAGCACATTAGCCGGATCGCTCGCATCCCGCCCCGCGTTTACCGCGAGTTAATGAGCGCTCGGTTGATGTGATGGATGAGCTCCAACCATCCAAATCTGTTTGATTAGCCATACATTCGTATGCTTCGATAGTACATGTTTGATGTAAAGTTTTATATGCACTGGTTCGTGGTCCCTCATATTCTTAGTGTATTATAAATATAACAAGCGGTGGTAGCAAAATGATTAAAGCATCGCAATCGTGAGGTTGCGCGTTTTAATTCTACCCATTTTACTACTGACGTGAATCCAGTCCTAACCCAAGCAATTTAGCTTTACTGGGAGGGGGGCGTTACAGGATTACTAGTAGTGATGACATCTACAATCCCACATTGCTAGATATCTAAAAAAAATTAAAGGCTGGTTTGGGTAGCATTTACCAAAGTTTTAACTAGGAAATGTTTTGTCTCCATTTTTAATTATCATAATCAGAGGTCGGCGTGTAATCATTAAGCGCAATTCGCGCGGGCTTGCCGCGAAATTGTTTGATAAAAACTTACAACCCCTATTTTACCCACTAAGGGGTTGATTTTTCTTGTTACTCTTTTTAAACCTAAAAGCCAAATAAGAGATTTCTTTATACTTTGAAACAGACGAAATGTCATACAAACTTACAACCACTATTTAACCCCCTTAGGGAATAAATATTTAAAAATCCCTTCTTATCGGGCGGCCTACATTATATAAAGTCCTCGAAATTTCACGTCTCAACGATCAACGGTTTAGGCTGTGCGTTGCTCCATCAGTCTGTCAGTCAGTCAGGACAAAGCATGTTATATCTATAGATAGATTTAAAACATTATGTTTTAAGGACTAACCCCGGGATTTCATGATTTTATTTATCAAGCTCATTTATTTTGTAGGTACCTACTTAGATACATAACATAAGTAGATACTTAGGTACTATTTCTAGTTATATTTATACAAAACGCGTAACTGAATTTAATTATCATTTCCCACCACACATATACTACTACCCTGATTTTTTTTTCACATTTTCAAAAAACAACCATTTAGCTAGCAGGGGGAAGAACAATAACAAAAATTAGTACTTTACAGCTTAAAATTTCATATACGGATCCCTAAATTGAAAAGTGGGTTACACAACCCCTTATTATTAATATTTTACTTTATCTACATAATTTTAAAAGAGCTATCGAAAGACATAGATGAAAAAAAACATATCCCCGCTTTACGTGTAGGGGAGGTAATTTCGTGATTTTTTTTTCATGATTTATTTTACCAATTTATTGGCGTAACTAATATGTATATTCATGCCAAATTACAGCTTTATAGCACCTACTAAGGGTCTTTAAGCAAACCTGGGCACAGATGGACGGACAGACGGAGTGTAACTATACGGATTCACTGTTTACTACGGAACCCTAAAAACTGCTACTTATAAAGTCAGAAATAACAAATGCAATGATTCAGTGCAGTAGATAATAATAATTATTTTCAAAAATATTACTAGATAGTGTAGGTACTTATTTCTGTGGAACATGTTTGGAAAAATGTTTGGTCCTTTTTCCTTGATACCTAAATGGTTACAATTTTTTAAGTCTCAAACAACCATGAATGAAAAAAAACCAGAACAAAACTTCTATTGTCATTGTGTAGCGCCATCTGTTATTGAGTGGATAAAACAACACTAATGTTTCATCAAAAACATTTTTTACATAAAAAGAATAATAAAAGTAATACAACTATTCACGACAGTTAATAAAACATTAACCAAAACGTTTCCGTTAAATTAAATTACATTCCATTTACAATGTTGTACAACAGAGGATTACAATCAATTTGCCACGTTGCGTAATTCACCCCTTTGGCATTCTGGCGTTCCTTACCCCTTGTTCCCCAGACAAGAGTACAATATGGTGTGACGCTGAGTTTGCGTCACGCCGACTTCTCGACGACCTAAACTCGTAATTGAGGGGGAAGAATCGCGTTTGTCACCCTACCCCGCAAAACTTCTACCGAACAATTACTTACCTTACTCCGTTTACAGACAGTTCGTTTTCCCCCGACACGGTTTCTGCAAGCATCATAAATTTTATAGCATTTTAATACAGCCATAACAACATAACGATAATAGGGTAAATGTTTTGGTAAGCCATAAATAAATTGAATTACGTCCCGCTGAGAGAAGACAAATTCGGCGACACAATTTTATGTCGCTAATAAAATACAATTTGACAATACTATGACAATACTCTGGGAATGGACAGTTGTGAATTATGTTCGGTTGAAGCTTCTGGTTTTGTTAAATAATGTACGAGTAGGCATCAAGTTAATACTAGGTTCGTAAGTAGGTATCTGTATATTACCTAGTACGTGAAGCAAAAGGGTTGTACCTATTTAACGAGAATTGCGCGAACGGACGAGTATGATATTTGACACACTTAAAGTTTATATAGAGAAAGAGTGTGGAATGTTAATATAAAAAAAAATATACAAATTATTTATGGTCGAATTTCGACCACGGGCGACCAATAGTAAGTATAAATATCTATGTCTGTTTACAGTGGCGGACTCAAAAAGGTGGCAAAATAAGGTCAACCTTCCCCCGCCCTCAGCTCTCCTTTGCCAAAGTATCTAAACCCTACTATGTTTGTGTGCTTTTCCTTGATAAAATCTACCTACCCACAGCGGGATCAAGCAAACTGCCCCAAACCCTAATCTTATGTTCCCCAGCGCAGTCAAGTCTGCTGACATCCTAATATAATTAGCCTTAGCCTTTAAACGGATTTACCTACATAAAAAACTACAATAAACACGTGGCAACCGAAATTATTTCGGTGAAAATTAAAACAAATAAATAGATAGTAACAGTATTGGATTCAAGAGATATAGATAAGGACGTCAAATCTCCCCAAAAAGTATCTTGGTCTTGTTATTAGGGTTTGCTTGTTGAAACGAACCATCAGTGGGGTTAAGGCTACCTTCATATTCTAAGTATAATTCAACTTACAATGTTAAACTAATGAAAATAATTTCCGTGAAATATTCGTGCACATTTGGTTGTACGACAGTGTAGTGTCTGACGTTCAGTTGTGGAGCACGACAGAAAACAATCGCAGTGTTTACTCGCCGCGGCTAATGGCCCATTACTCGGCCTCGGCCTGACTCGCACAGTGCAGCACGCGAACACTTTAGATAACACCCTAATTGACGACTTATTGCTATAAACCTTACTTAAACAACGCTCAATTAAATATAATTGTTCAGTGCGATTTACAGATGTAATTCTACGTTTCAATGCTTGTCACCTGCTGGGCAATTGAAAAAGTAATTTTAATTTCGACTGTTGATTTTGTTTCAAAACGCGATAGTGAACCATGAACTTAAATAATTGTACGTACTGAGAAGAAGCAAATCAATATTCTGAACACCTTTAAGACTCGTTTGGTGGTTAGGTTAGTTACTAATTATGAAAATTTACTAAAAAAAAGGTTATACTTCGAGTTTACTCGCCGCGACTCACACGAAGGGTAATTCAGCAGGACCTCCTTAGAAGTTCAAATTAGCAGTGACTGCAGCTGAAACCGACAAGGGAGATTATTATTGTTATTACTAAATAACCAGGCGCGGATACAGAACTTTGTTCAGGGAGGGGCAATGTTTTACTCAACCGGCCTAGTGTGAGTAACTCGCATGACGGCAGAGGGGTTATTATATTTGATTCAACACTGATGCACTAGGCACCACCGCTGAATAGAAAGGCAACACCGGTCCAGTGTCAAAATTGTCATCTTTCCCAAAAAAAAGGTCATTCAGTCGAGACTGAGGGGGCAATTGCCCCTATTGACCTACCCTCCTCCTTGAATCAGCGTCTGTAAATAACAACGTAAAAATCTATCACGTTTTAAACCTGACTATTGTTCCCCGCGTCGGTAATTCGAGCACTTATTCGTCTCCATGTTTTTTTAATCTCATTTACCAAGGTCTGCGACAGGTCGACTTGGCAATTTTGAAATGAAATGAATTTGTTTGGACTAATACCTAGTTAGTGACCCTGACTGCTAAGCCGGAGGTCGTGTGTTCCATTTTGTCCTGGGTGGGGCCCAGGACAAAACTTTGTGTGATGAGCACGATGGTTTATTCTGGGTCTGGGTGTTATTTATCTATAATATGTATGTATGTATGTATTTAGAAAAATATAAAAGTATGTTTATCAGTTATCTGGTTTCCATAACACAAGCTCTGCTTAGTTTGGGATAATATAGCGTTGCGTGAGTTCTCCCAAGATGTTAATATATTGTATTATTATTATTGTTAATACATATCAACCCATATGATGGCCCACTGCTGGGCACGGGTCTCCCCAGTAGAACCTACTGGTATGTAGATCCTGGGGGTAATTGCCATAATCGCCACGCTTGGCGAGCGGGTTGGCGATCGCAGTAAGGCTTTAAGTTCGCAGAGGACGCTGCTGCCCGTCCTCCGGGGTGAAATCCCTTAGTCGCCTTGACGACACCCACGGGAAGAGATGGGGTGGTACTATTCTTAAGCCGGCACCACACGGCACAATTATTGTTAATATGTAGCTAAAATTATTTTTAAATTCCTTTGTCATTAGACCAATACAGGCACCAAGCCTGCATTAAAATAATAAATAATTACGGATGCATTTATTTTAAACTTGAAGTCACAAAAGTTCAATAAGAAGTCACTGTAAAGCTACGCTAAAAAAGGATTTGCTCGTCTCTTTATTTCGTTGTTTAAAAAGCCCAAAAAATACTTTCTCTCACTTTTTACTTTTACCTACCTATATATTATTTTGCACGCGCAGCTAAGAAGTCAAAATAGTTTTTTTAATACATAACAAACCAAAGCTACCATAAAAACGAACTATAAAAGTTTAAATATGTGCTTATAGGTGAAACAATAAATCGAGCAGATTTATGCGGGTCCCATAAATGTCTTCCTTCGCGCAAGTAAAGTGTGAAGTGTTGTTAGCGGTTATATCGCACAAACGTGGGGTATTTATTTAAGAGCAGCGAACGAGGCGGGAGCGAGCAAGCAAACTGTGCACTCACAAAGGAAATGGCCCAAAACTAATGTGGACTTGTGCCGATATTGTGTGGCCACCCGACGCCTACGCACTCCCTACCTAACAGCAAAGATAGGTAATTGCTAGAAACGACATCAATAATATTTACTACTGTTTCGATTTTTCATATTTGGAAAAATAGAAAAGAACTGGTTCTAGCGGGCTCTAGAGTCAGCTTTTACCATAAACACATGTAGGTAATTGAGACCCAGCTTACAAGCCTTCAAAATTGTCAACAAAAATAACCAATGTCATTCCGTCCTCCGACTTCCATCTACCTCTACACCAAATTTTGGAATAATCAGCTGAATGGTCTGGCCCTGAAATGTAACTGACAAAATTTAACAAAAAACCTATTTCGCGAAAGTTAGTTGAGTTTAGTTGGGTAGAAGTAAAATCGCCGCTGCTCCTTTACAAGAAATTGTCGTTCAAAAGACTTCTTTCTGGTCCACAGAGAAAAAGTTAAAAATAACGCAATATTAATGTAAATTTTCTCTAAACATCCTTAATCTACCCAGATTAAGGATGTTTAAAGAAAATTTACATTTAATATCTGGACATCCTTGACACGGATTTCATAGGCACCTCCAGCGATATTTCGAACAGTTAGTAGGTACCTATCTATCTGTTTTCTTGTCTGGAAAGTCAGTTGTTTCACTATCACAGTTAAAACCAGTTGACAGATTCTATTTTAAGTAATGTGTTACAAACGAAACCTGATTAAACATGACCAAACCTAGAATTACTAGAAGCTTTTGCATGCATGTATAAAACGCTCGATGCAGAAAAATTTACAGCTATCATCCTGTCTGTATAGACACTCATCGTATCGTAAAACAAAATGAGGCTATATCGAAATGTGAAGAAAATCAAATAAATCGTTCGTTCGATCTCTTCGATGGAAGTTTTTATGAGCTTGTAGCCATAGTGTGAATTTAGTGAACCAATATTTACTGGGGCTGGAGTGTTGCCTTCCCGGCAATGTGCCGGAACCCTCCGGAAATAAAATGAACGGCAATTTGCTCGATTACTTACTTTAGATGAAATATTTGCGCGTTCTGCTTGGTGCTTTTCGTGAGCATTGTAAGACCAGAGTGGTACTTTTTTAAATAGGTACCTATTTAGCTACCTCGGTACTTATCATAACTCAGTATCGTACCTATTATTTCTTTGCTACATTTTTAAACCAACATTTTATATTTTTTTCGTTTCGGTTAAGAGTCTAATTTATTTATGGTCCACCTCGTAATTTTCTTAAGAAATATAATTTATTATCTACCATCTAATAACTGTTTTATTACACTTATGTATATTTTCTACATTGTATTACTATAATTAAAAGCAACGTCATTACACAAACCATTTTTTTATTCTCACACATTCACTTTAATAATTCAAGCTGACATTTTCAAAGGATGTTTGTCAATTTTGTCTTAGGTACATCGCTACTTTTCTAAAAGATTAAAATTTTTATTATAAAACAAAGTGGATATGTGTGTCGAACAAAATAATAATGTCTGCAAAACTAGCAATGTACCTATACATGTACTTACATATTTTAATTGACTATGCGAATGACTTATACACAAAATATTGACAGTCCAGAAGGTAGATAAGCTTCAAATATGGAGGTATGCTCGAGCAAAGCATACAAAGACATAGTTCATCGTTGACACCTTTGGAATAAAGTCGTCCTAAGTGATCCTAAATATCATTTTCCTGAACGATGTAGGTATAAGGCTGAAATCTAAGTAGGTACCTATGTACAGAGTACCTACACTCTACATATAGATACGCAAGTTCAAAACTGAAGCTTAGTACAAGCTTAATTTACGGAAAAGTTGAATAGGCGCGTGCCTATTCAACTTTTCCGTAAATTGCACTACATGCGCATGCCAATTTTTGCACTAATTGTTTGCGCATGCAAGTTGCTGCGTGTAGCCAGACCACTTCCCGCTCCAAGCACAATCTTATTTGCACAAACCAGTTGGAGCAAACGTTTACGTACCGTCTTCACATATATGATTATTTGTGAAAATCTATATAGTACAAAGTAGTTTTTTATGCAAGTCTTCTTGCCATCTTAAAGCCTGTGTTTATTTGCACAATGCAAATAATATTAAGCGTGTAGCCGGGCCCCTTGACAAGGCATGTGTCTTTATATAAATACTAGCTAACGCGCGCAACTTCGTCTGCGTAAATTTTCCCCGTTTTTTGCAACATTTTTAATGTTCCGCTCCTATTGGTCGTATCGTGGTGTTATATAGCCTATAACCATCTTCGATAAATATCCAACAGTAAAATATTTTTTCAATTCGGATCAGTAGTTTCTGAGAATACCGCGTTAAAAAAACAAACATACAAACTCTTTAGCTTTATGCCAAGCTGGCCCTAAATCCAATAATTTCAACGTTGAGTATATGCTTTGCCAAGTTTTTTATCACGTTTTACCATAACTAAGCGTGACCTAATCTTAAATATGTCATATTTTGTCAAGAGAGGCAAAAGAAGGCACAATATACTCAATACCGGCCAAGCGTCGGTCGCTAGCAAGAGGGGGAAGGGGGGAGGGCAATTGTGTGGCAAATCTTGGCAAGATATATATGACGAAGACTTAAAAAAAAAATCGGTAAATAGAGGTTTCAGTCATGAGTGTTTGGTGGCAACTGCCTCCTTGGATCCGCCTTTGTATAGATCTCAACGAATGTGTGCGTTGCTCTAGCGCACTTGTATGAAGATTGCATTCTGTACTCCCGGTATTTTGTGACGTAAGTGTAGTGTTTATTCATTAATCTAATGAATGACTTTTACGGGTACGACGTACGGTAGCTACTCGTCTATAATTATGTTGCATTATCTGCCATTAGCGCTCACTGTGTGCTATCAATTTAATTCAATGCCGTTTGAGCAAACTGCCGAGGCTATGTTTGTTTCAATTGACGCATATATCATCTAACGTCATGGAAAGTTGACATGGTCTTTGGTTAAAAGGCTGTTAGGTAAGACAAGCTAAAGTGGGTAGAGGATTTCACCTGAAAAAGCTAAAACTGCTTAAAACTCAAGTCGACCGGTGCAAAGAAAACATAGTTAGGAGGGGATTTTCTACAGGTACCGACCTGAGTCGCTTGCAATACAAAGAATGACCCATCTGGCAACGTGTGCTCAACCACCTGTACACAGGAGGAGTTGAAGGCTGCTTCTGGCAAAGCAGTTGACGTGGCCACGTTTTGAGCCACATATATATGTATATAACTAGCTGACCCGCGCAATTTCGTATGCGTCAATTTTCCCCGTTTTTGCAACATTTTTCATTGCTGCTCCGCTCCTATTGGTCGTAGCGGGGTGTTATATAGCTTCTAGCCTTCCTCGATAAATGAGCTACCCAACAGTAAAGGAATTTTTCAATTCGGACCCGTAGTTCCTAAGATTATTGCGTTCAAACAAACAAACAAACTTTAATAATTTGGCAATAAACAAAGGTATTTAGCCTTAAAATAAAAGACACGTAGCTTATTAAATTCTTTAATGTGTACAAATCGCAAAAGCTTACGAACATATATCCTTCTTTATGTTGGTCTAAAACATCTCTTCCCAGCTATATACTTACCTACCTATGTACCTACCTAAACAGAATGTTTACGGGTTAGGTAAAATAATAGGTACACTATCCTATTAGGTATCATGTTTCATAGTCTAACAGTATTTTTATATTATTATGCAATTTAAAGTAATGACTTATGTAATTATCTTTTTGCTTTTGCATTTTCAAAATATTCTTGTATTGATTATAAACATTTTTGTAAAGGAAATGTTTTAATGTTTTTATCAAATTGTACTAATTTAGTTTCCTTTTATATTTCTTTAAGTAATATATGTAATTATGTTTTTTATGAAAGTTTCAAAAAAATCCATCTATGACACCGAGATGTCCGAGGCAGATCCACATGGCAATGAGAATTAATCTCATTCACGTTTTTGTTAATAAGGACAGTGGGTGCATGCTAGTATGACAATAAATCAAAATCAGATACAGGCATGCTAGTCAGCCAGCGTGCCTATTATACTCACACATAACAATTAGGTAACACGCGCAAGGAGCTGTGTGCAAGTGTGCAACGGGCAATCGAGATGAGATTATACTCAAAAAAACGTCTTCTCACCATCCTATATCGCGTTAAAGCCACTAGACTGAATCAGCAAACAAGAGCTCAGTAACAAAAACGCAATAGAACAGTTATACGTTCACCGCACGTAAGTACGAAACAAAGGAAGCAATACGATGTGGTTGCGTCTGTCTGTCCGTCTTCGTTTGTCTGTCCGTCCGAGTCGTCATTAACACTAATAACTCCATACGTTGCTATGGGGCCATCCATAAACTACGCCACATGTTAATAGGGAGGGATGGGGTCAATCATAAAAACAATTTAAAATATAGTTGACTATACCTAAATACTCTATCTCTTTCGACATCTGGAATTCTAGACATCCAGACGACAGAGACAGATAGATAGACCAATGTCAAATAATTTGACTGCAAATAGGTAAAGATAGTGTGGACTTTTGTTTAGATAACTTCATGGGGCAAGTGTGACATCGTATGACAAAGGCAGAGGTGAAGGCAAAAACACTGTGACGTCACATACCTGTGTAATGAAGGTATTAATAAATATTCAACCTGTAGGTGTACACATAAATTCCAACTTCAAAAAATCAACTCTATCAATACCGTTTTTTTTTTAATGACGAAATGAGGAGAGGTCGTGCGGCTGATGACAAGCGTCACGCTAGCCCATAACAGTATCAGTGCCACCTTCAGTTTAATTTGGCAAAGTTCTGAATGTCACCGTACCGCGCTCCTCATTTGAGAAAGTAGTTCATAAGTCTCATTAGCCCAGTAACTACACTTACTGCAGTACCCTTCAACTGAAACACAGTGATATGTTAACATCACTATTTCACGGAAGAATAACTGACATTATTGTGATACCTACCAAGATAATAATAATAATAATATCTTGGGACAACTCACACAACGTCATCTGATCCCAAACTAAGCAGAGCTTGTACTATGGCAACCAGACAACTGATATACATACATATATATTTCTAAATACACACATATTATAGATAAATTTCACCCAGACACAGAATAAACCATCGTGCTTATCACACAAAGTTTTATCCTGGTTGGGGATCGAACCCACGACCTCTTGCGTAGCAGTCGGATACATTCCCACCGCGCCACAGAGGCAGTACTTAATTGTGGAAGTAAAAACTTTGTTCAAAATTGGAATAAGTGACGTCACAACATGGATAGGAGGTAACTTAATGACCACATTTGAGTCCTATGACAAACAAGGGGTAGAGGAGGTCTAATAATCATGAAATTCATGTGACGTAATCTATAGATAGCCCCTTAAGCTACGTGATGTCCTTGCGGTTGGCAAAGGAACTCCCTTTGAAACGTTGAGCCTCCTAATAATTCTATCAATAGGCGCTGTTGCGGTCAATGTGGTAATAGCGACTGTAGAAAATGTTTGGAATGCTCGTCTATAACAATTGGCACAGGAAACCTTCGCCGGCTGCCAGCTATTTCGATGTGGTCAACGAGGGTGTGTAAAGCATGTGCAATTTCCTCATGGCCGTTATTTTTATGTAATTATTGAAGTATTTTTTGTTGGTGATTCCAGGTATAAGTGAGTGCTTAGGTATGTGTTATCGGTAATCAAGTATGTACCTACCTGTTAGAAATAAAACAAACGTTTTATATATTTTATTTAGCCTTAAAATAAAATATTAACGCGATTAAGACCCGTAGCTTATAAAATTATATGATGTGTACAAATCGCGAAAGTTTACGAACATGTAGAGAAAATTTAAGTTTGTAGAAAATCCAATAAGTATTTTATTTTTATATGTACCTATTAAGTAGGCCCCACTTCTTACCTGTATTATTTGGGATCCCAAGTGATGGGGGGGAGAGGGGGTGCAATTAATTTGACAAAGACCAAATGTCCAGTTATGATACCTAGTTAAAAAAAAAATATTTCTATGTAAAATGGGGAAGAAGCCCCCCCTCCAGACTCGACCGAATGATATTTTTTTTGGTGAGAAATTGCCACCCCCTTCAGTGGTTGTGCTTAATGTACCCGTGTTGAATCAAATGCAACCCCTCCCCAGCCACCGGCATGATAGTGACTCACACATGGCCGGTTGAGTCACATGTTGCCATCCCCCCCCCCTGAACAAAGTTTTGGATCCGCACCTGGTTAGGTACTGTACCTACCTGCGGAACGTTTTGTTTGGAGAAAAAGCTTTATTCGCCCAATAGCATTAATTGGCATTAAACGTAGAATCATTCTATTCTAAAATAATTTCGAGGCGAGACCACTGTATCCATCTATCTAACCTATTGATAGCTGGGTAAAGTGGGTGCCACTGTGTGCTCTAAAGTCGAGGCAGCATGAGGAAACGCTAAAACGTGATGATTTGCAAGATCTGAAAAATAAACGGTCGGTCAGTGGGGCAGTCTAAAATAAACGATAAAAAAATGATAATCTGAATATAAAATGATAATCTAATCTAATATATAAAATTCTCGTGTCACAGTTTTCGTTGCCATACTCCTCCGAAAAGGCTTGACCGATTTTGATGAAATTTTTTGTGCTTATCCGGTATCTATGAGAATCGGCCAACATCTATTTTTCATACCCCTAAGAGTTTGTTTGTTTGTTTGAATGCGATAATCTCAGGAACTACTGGGCTGCACTGAAAAATTTATTTTATTGTTGGATAGCCTATTTATCGAGGAAGACTATAGGTTATAACATCACGCTACGACCAATAGGAGCAGAGCAGCAATAAAAAATGTTATAAAAAAAGAAGAAAAAAGGGAAAATTACAATCTATTATTCATGCCCCTAGGGTTACCCACCCCTAACATTTATAACTATACTATAATATTAGAAGAGAGAGAAGAGTTTGTTTGTTTGTTTGAACGCGATAATCTCAGAAACTACGGGTCCAAATTGAAAAAAATATTTTACTTTTAGATAGCCCATTTATCGAGGAATGCTATAGGCTATAAAACATCGCGCTACAACTAATGGGAGCGGAGCAGCAAGTAAAAATGTTTGCAAAAATGGGGAAAATTTACGCAGACGAAGTTGCGCGGGTCAGCTAGTCTATCTATAAAATCATATTTTGCATTCAGACATTTTTTATGTTTAGCCCCGCAACAGTCAGCACAACAAGAAATGTAAACACAGCTAGCGACATCTATTAGTTATTCTAAAGATTTAATAACAATATTGTTTTGTCTATTGGATGACAGATGGCGTTATTTTTAGTAGCTCATTACTACTCTACGACAGATGTCGCTTTTGTTGACGAAGTTTTTATTACAATATTTTTTCAGAATGTTCAACAGAACAGAAGACATACCTTTTTAAGTCCATTATTTTCTGTGCAAAAATAAAAAAGTTGCTGTCAATCAATTTCACAGTCGTCAAATCAGTTTAGAGTAGGGTTGCGAGTTGAACTACGTACTAGGAAGGAACTAAAATAGGATGCACGATACTAGGTATCATGTACTTAGTATCAAGACACGCATGTCTTAGTCATATTTTTGATGACCTGAAAAATACCAGACTATGACATTTATTCTCATTAACTAAGAATAATAAGCACGCGGGTGTTTTACTTTAGTTTTTGAGATTGAAGATCCTATAGATCCGTGGAACAAAACAGGCCAGTTCGATTTTAGGGCTTTATATAACAGCGTTGGACTAAATAGATGCCCGATTCCCACTCGCCCTCAACCAGTAGGTAGAATCGCTCTACAGGACTTGAAGATATATTTAGAAGGTGTTGTCTTAAATTGCTACAGAGCGGCTAATCCCACTGCCTCTCGGAGGAGTGCCTATGGAATAAATATCATTCGTTACTTTCGCAATCGCAGACAACCGCAAGGGAAATTTACTCGTCACCAATACTTTGAATATTAATTTACTCAATGAGAAATACGCTATTACGACTACAGGGCAACCCTACGCATATGGAATCTAAATTTAAAAATATGGACTTGTCAAACTAATTTAATGTCAGCTGTTCTGGCTGTTCTGTTTTTATAACCTAAAATTGATTTTAAATAAATTTATTTATTTTTGTGATATTTATATTTTTCTGTATTCTTTACATTAAAACTGGAGCCATGTCAATTACACGATTTATAGGACTTAAATCGTTATTAGCCACACATAAACATTTATTACTAAGATGTTATTCAAAAAACACCGTGAATTTGTCAGATCCAGCGGTTCAAAATTACTTGAAAAATTTGATTTTAGAACACGACAGCCTTTATTCTAAGTCTCAGAGGACATTGGAGGAATCAAAGCGCCTTCTTGAGTTAAAACCTATAGTAAATGTGTTGGAACAAAGAATCGCTCTATTCGACAGTATTGAGTCTCTCAAGGAACTTAATAATAAAAAAGATAATGATCAGGAGATGAAGAAAATGATTAAAGAAGAGGCAGAGATCTATTTGAAGCGTATAAATGATATAGATGTTGATCTACAGACTGCGTTAATGGAGCCCGCTTTTACTGAAGGCGGTGTGTTGCTTGAAGTTACAACAGGCGCCGGCGGTCAAGAATCTATGCTATTTGCGCGGGAACTCTTCGATATGTACCAATCATATGCCAACTACAAAGACTGGCAGATCGACATTGCTTCACTTGAAGAGTCCGATCTCGGTGGTATACGAAAAGGCTCAATGCTTGTCCATGGCTACGGAGTTCCTCAACTGATGAAACTAGAGGCTGGTGTACATCGCGTTCAAAGGGTTCCAGCTACAGAAAAGAGTGGACGTATTCACACTAGCACTGTGTCCGTGGCTGTCCTTCCTCAGCCTACAGAAATAGAAGTGAATATTCCGGAACGTGATATTGTAATTGAAACCAAGCGGGCAAGTGGAGCAGGGGGTCAGCATGTGAATACAACAGACAGTGCTGTACGTATTATTCATACACCGACAGGTACCGTTGTGGAATGCCAAGAGGGCAGGTCTCAAATAAAGAATAAACAGATTGCCATGCTTAAGTTGAAAGCATTGTTATTGGAGAAACAACTGGAAGAGCAATCTTCAAAGATTCAAAGTGAAAGGAAATCACAGGTTTGTTGTTTTTGCTTATATTTTTAATTATTTTGCCACCAAATATTGTAATATTGCTGGATAAAAATGACATTTAAAATCTAAAACAGAACTTTAGAAATATAAACCAAATTACTTTCCTTATTTGTGTTGTGTTTTAGGGAAAATATATATTTTGAACACAATACCCTGAAAAGCTTCATTATAATAATAATAATAATATCTTGGGACAACTCCCACTAAATTATCTGATCCCAAACTAAGCAGAGCTGGCAACCAGACAACTTATAAACATACATAATATATAATTGAAATCCAGTCAGTAGCTTTCAGAGGCAAGGGGTCGAAATTTTCATGAGGTACCTAACCCAATATGAAAATGTATCTTGTTGGGCACGGATTTTGTACTTACTAAGTCACTAAAATTTAAAAGGAAGTGGAATAGAATGGTGTTTTTAGGACCTTCTGCCACTGGTAGCTTTTGTATGAATGAGTATCAAATATCCAATGAGTACATTAATTCTCACATACTTACCTGTTTATTATAAACTAGCTGTGCCCACAACTTTGTATGCTTAAAGTTGCAGTGCTGCCTACTCCCTATATATGTTAGTGTGATAATAAAAGCAGCCTAAGTTACTCCTTACATAATTAACTGTCTGACAGTTAAAAGTCCTGTCAACATCTGTGCAGCCATTTGGAGATTAGCGCGAACAAACAGACAACTAAATTTTAAAAGTACCCTAAGTACTTTTATATGCATTTAGATATTACAAACAGATACTTATTTTATTTATTTGTATAAATATGGAATAAGCAACTTTATTGTCATATGCCGAAAACTTGCTACTTCTGTATCTTAATATACCTACTCTAATCTGATCTATCTGTATAATATAAAATTCTTTGTCCTGAGTACTGACTGACTGACCTTCTGACTGACGGATCAACGCACAGCATGAACCGTTAACCATGGAGACTTGAAATTTCGATGACACATTCCTTACATAATGTAAGAATCCAGTAAGAAGGGATTGTTGAAAATTCTTCCCCTATGGGTTAAAATAGTGGTTGTAAGTTTATATGAAAATCTGTCAGTTTTAAAATTAGATTTTCATAAAATGAAATACCGGTTTCAGCCTTTTGGAAAGTCAAGCCTTGAAAGCTTTGAAACTCCATCAGTTCTAAATTTAAATCTGGGATATTTCGTATTTGGCTTTTTGGTTTAAAATAATATAATAAAATCTGTCAGTTTTAAAGTTAGATTTACGAAAATGAACCCTCAAGATAGTAAAATCATCACGCCGGCAAAGTCATAGGCAAGAGCTATCTATACATGTGAAAGTAACTCAGTCTGCCGTCTGTCTGTTACCTTTTCACGCTTAAACAGCTGAACTATTTTCCTTCTTTCAGATCGGCTCTAGTAATAGAAATGAAAAGATACGCACATACAACTACCCTCAAGACCGTGTGACTGAACACCGTGATGGAGGAGGCACTGTCCATAACCTTAAAGGTTTCATGGAAGGTGGAGAATCTTTGGAAAAGATCCAGGAAGATCTTCTTAGCTACCGAAAACACCAGATATTCCTGAAAGAAATAGAAGCATTCATTTCTAAACAAACGGCTGAAGTCCCCAGCTAAGTGTATTTCTATTCCATCCTTTTCTGTAAATAGTCTTTATTTAGGTTTTATTAGGATTTGTAAATTTAAAAAATGTGTTAAATAATTACAATATGAATTTATTTTGTACCAAACAAACAATCACATTTCTGTAATTAAGTAAATATTTCACATCTAAGAAGTTATACATAAATGACAGAGATTCAAAATACTAAATTCTAATAATATTATTTCAAATATGACCTCTCAGCATAATAATTCTGTTATATTTTAAAGAACACAATAAAATTTAATTTAAATGATTATGTTTATTTATTGTTTATGGATCTCGTACAGAGTTTCCATCACATTTAATTATTCGCCAGCGGACGGAACCAAGGTAACTGTTAAGTTAACTATATTAATGTAGAAGAAACCTGACAAACATATTAACAGGGAAATATTAAATTATGCAATAAGCCAATTCAATACAAAAGCTATATATTTACTAATATCTTAATTCTGATCATTTACATTTACTTCATAATTTTAACAAACACCTCAATAGAATATTGAGGAAGATTTTATATGCTGATATGAATATTCTTTTTATTGCATCCTATTGTGGCACAACGGGAGCATTATCTATAATTTAAAACTTGATATGTGGGAATGACATGTATTTTTTAATAATTACCTACTTATTCTAAAAGCAGAGATCATTAAATGGTAATATTTTATATAAATAACAAAAAATATATAAACTAACAGTGATAATACACTTTGTATGCTAATAACGAAACTGGATTGGATAAACTATGATATCAATAACAAAACATTGGTAAATTGCCAATGATATCATAAGTTAAAGAGGTAGACTCAACACTACTGCAGCTTTTTCACTGGAATTCATAGGCACACCAGGATTGTTTTTCAGTGCAATTGACTCTTAAAATAATACCGCGCAACAATAGGGGGAGTGTGCAATTGACTCCAAAGTCAATCTAGAATATCGTAATGGGGGAATTGAACCCCCAAATCCGCCACTGGCTACACCCATGCTGATATTGTATTATTTAAATGACATAATGACACAAATGGCACATCAGCGTGTGTGTGGCACAGTTTCTTCATTGTCTTTGCATTCACATTGGTAAATCCATGAAGACCCCCAAAACCTATTTGATAAAAGCTAAAAGTTGTACCTAAGACAGCTATTTCTGCATAAGATGACGATCACTTAGCACAACATAACTGTGCATTCTTATACATTTTCAACATGTTCTACCTCTTCACTTAAGGATAATATCATTGATTTATTGTATAATATACTGAGATTTTTATTATTTAAAAACGGCAGCTCTTTCGCTGTCGTTTGTTTTTGGAAGATAATGTACTTAGTCAGTAACGAAAGTCCATACCTGAATCAAAGTTTAACGCTAGCTTTGGTAGGTATAAGTTATCAACTATTACTTATAAATCAACAGATAAAGTTTCTATACACAGATCTTAGATAGAAAAACAATGATAAACAACTGCTATAAGTAATTTACGTCAGTGAAAGAGCTGAGATGTTCCCTGTGTAAAATTACGCTAGGATATATCGAAGTATCAGCAGTAGACTCAACGACGTCCACGTCTTGCTGTTGCCAGGTAGACTGCCACGACCACACATGTCGATGTTACTCTCCTGAAAATAAAGAATTTCGTTGCAGATTATTTTAGAATTTTACATCATAAAACAAACCTGAGCCACAGTGGCATAAAGTCTAATCGAATGGAATGGCAAGCGTATACGACAAGTGGCATAAGCTCTAACGACGAATGACATCGGAATACTGATATCGTTGCGCGTGCAAAACCGCAAATATATTTTTTATAAAAACATTTGCAGCTTTGCGCGTTTTTCCGACGTCATTCGTCGTCAGTTTATGCCACTTGTCGTGGGGTTGGGTAAGTTATCTATTAGGCAGGTTGTCTTCAACCATGTGCTAAGTACTCCTTGGAGATTTACTAATTAAACGAAAAACGCAGTTTCAATTGAAAATTGGTTTGCCTTTGTTTAGGAAAAAGACTAGATCTACTGCACTTAGAATTAACGTGATAATATTTCATTGTCTGACTTGGAGGTAAAAATTGAAATCGAAACGCGAAAAAGACTAAATACGGTCGAAACGTCGGCCAATAAAACAAAAATTACTTTAAAATATCCACGCGATTAAGACCCGTATTTATATAATTGTTTTTTTCCATTTACAAAGTAATAGGTACTCACTTCTGTGTGATTCCTAATGCAAGAAGGCGGTTGCCTCCTGTACAGCGGATGCATGTGTTTTAAGCAGGGCAGCGACTCATTGTATTGCACGTCATACGCATCTATCGATATAGCAACCACCTCGTCCTTCGGACAATTCCCGAATATTACTATCATCAACATGTTCGTATAATTTACACGCTGTGCGTAGAAAGGCCTTGCGCATTCACTCACTGGCTTGTTTAACTTTTTATCTAATTCGTTATAATCCAGTTGGTATAGAACCATTTCTCTGTCGCAAGGAGTTGGTCTTGTTCGGTTTATTAGTACAATTTTTTCTATGTCTCTCTCTGCAGTTCGTGGTGGCTTCGACATGCTGTACGGGTCGTCAGTTTCCTCGTCATTTTCATAGTTCTGATATGACGCTGTATTGAAAAGGTACATTGTGAGAAAAAAGTAGTGTTGGACATGGTTTCCATGCATGAATAAAGGCAATTTAAGTAATTGGAAGATATGTTAAGAAGAAATTTAAAGAAACATGCCAAAATACAGAATATTTCGGTGACTAATACCTGATTTACTGTAGGGGAAAAGTTTTGTAACATTTTTTTATTTAAAATACGTAAGAATTGATAGAAAAAAAAATTGGAAGAATTGACTAAGCAGATATAAAAGCAGTAGGTAAGTAAGATATAAATAAAAATAATGATATTTTATAAATCTGAAAGCAAGATAAGCGTGCAAATAAAATCTTCGAAATCAGTAGGAAATTATTTCAGTAAGACGGGATATGGTCGACTAAGAAATTACTTTACCTACAAAGACTTATTGTATGTTTAGTAGACATTCGCATCTAGCTGGATGTGAGAAGCCGAGGATAGAACAAAGTGGCGTGCAATTGGAGAGGCCTATGTCCAGCAGTGGACTGCGACAGGCTGATGATGAGTAGACATTATTCAGCAAACATGCTAATATTTAGCCATACACTGCAGCCAAATTCAACCCTTGGGTAAAATTCCCAACAAATTGAAACAATTATACGTTTCATGTGATTTAAATGCTGACGATCCAGCACTTTTGCTTCGGCTCCATAGCTAGTAGTATGCTGTATGGAAAACGGTGGTAATTCTACCAATAGTATGTAAATATAGTACTATCTTGGTCGACTATATCAATAACATCTTGAGTGGTTTAATATAATTTCTACATTAGTTTATGCTATTTCTAAGTCTAAATACCAAATGACCCCAAATGAAAATGATCAATCTTCTATGAAAGACAAATCTCATGCACATTCTTAGGTTTCAATGCTCTACTCGTTCAAGATAGCTAAGGTACATAACTATATAAAATTTAGTAAATATTAAAGAAGTGTTTAGTGTCATTCTGTTGACACGCTACTGTGCTTGATCTACATGTAACTCACCAGTGGGTGTAACATACTCTGAAAATAAGATGGAGTCATTACTACTTTAGTAAAATGTCTAAAACCAAATTATTGACTCCATAATTGAATTTTGCTTTCACTACGATGTTGTGAGAACCAGCTATGGCAGTACCTAATGTTGGGTGCAATCTGTTTATTTTTTAGTGAGCACTCGCATGCACCCAAAATAACTTTAGTAGCTAGCAAGTTTGAAATAGATAGTGGTGTGTTTGTGGGCGTTTGTATTTTTCTGTTGATTTTAAGACAACTAGGTACGACTATACAGTGTTTGTTTTATCACACATATTTTCATTTCACATAATCAGATTATTCCATGCACAGAAACATTTATAAGCACAAACTGTCTCTGGCGAAGAGAAATGTTTTATTCATATCAGTTCTACATAGAGGTTACGTTGATTCTATATAGAAGTGCTCTTTCTCATGCAGAATTGACAGAACATGCCCGACAAGGCTCAAGAGTAACACCGAATGCGATTCACAACATTTATTCTGTCAACAGTTATTGTTTTGAAGTCATTGACGGTTATTCTGATTTTTCTTAAACTAAATTTGTACGATATTCAATGAACATGAAACATTGAGTTTATAGTCTTATGGAGTTCTAACCTTCATCATCGGTGTAGCTAGATGCCTGTGCTAAACATGTAGTTATTGAGTTGTAGAACCAAACTGTGGTTGCCAGGAACCATCCCACGATCATACGTAAGTTTTCAAAAGGCTGAAAATAAATAATCAAACAATGATAAGTTATTTAGAAAGCCTGCCAACTCGCTTTACGAGAATATCCTTTCAATTAAAATATATTTTCCTTTCATAGAATGTCAAGTTCTAACTGACTGTAGGAGAATTTATCTGTTGTAGCAAAATCTTGTTGTTTGCGACACTGCTGGCACAGTCTCTTGTCTCCGTAACAGCTGTCAGATTTGTGATTACAAACTTATAATTAACTTGCCATGTGTGTTTGTTAGTTTGTGTGGGTCAAATCTTGGAAGTTAAATAAGTACTACTTCCTGACGTTCGATTGGGCTCAAATTTGGTATACCAGCGTATTTTTGATGACAATGCAATATTATGGACGTGATCTGATGATCGAGTCGGAAGGTAGCCATAGGAATTTCTATTCAAAAACCTAGCAAGTTTAGCTAGTTATGTTATCTCTAAAGTCTAAAATAACAAAATGATGAGTTTGTTTCAATTTTGAAATTGTTGTCTTCTTTTAAGCATTTAAATGAAAAGTTGTTCTTAAAAATTTTTAGTTTAATATAATTACCGTCACTAGCATCGTTGCGGGATTTGTCGTCTTCTTCTCCTTGAAGCAAACTGCCTGATAGTCCACGATGTGGACTGCCTTGTAAACTTCTTCTTCTATTAGCTTGCTCATTATATCGGGCCTTAACTGAAAATTGGTGCAATCATTGTTAGTTTATGTTATGACTTATGACGGATTCTTATGATTCTACAAATTAATAGAAAATTCTTACTTTGCCAAAGAACATTCCCGTCTGGTTAACATCTTCACTGACGACTATCCAGCCATTGTTGTCTACCAGATAGCAATCCCAGTTATTCGATTCACAAGTGATGCACTCCTTGTTGTGTTCACACTGAAATCAATTATTTGACAACTATAAAGTTAAACCCTGGCTCATTCATTCATCATCGCCAAGCCCAAACCTTTTGACTGAATTTTCTTTTGGACTAGAGTAAAAAAGGAAAATCTAGCTCTAAGGTGTAAACAAACTTAATCCGAGCAAACGCCGAAAATAACCTTGTATAGTATAAGTATATGGGAAAGATATCTAGTAATTAAAACAAAGCTTTTAAAAGTTAAATGCTAAAGGCAATAAGTCTTTACGATTTATGACTCCTCGTTACAAATTGAGGGCAGTATCATGTACCCGTTTTTATTTGTTCTATATCATCAAGTGGTATACCACTGTGTAACAAAAAATATGCAGTATGTTTAATCTGACATGCTCTTTTATAATCATAGCGGTTTTGTTTGAATTCATTATTTAATTTTGTTTAAGTATAGGTACTCACAGAGGATGTGATATTGTCAAACCATTCGCTGAGCCGTTCATGTTTGAACTGGAAGCCGACTACAGCCGCGGGAGCCTTCCTATGCCCATCACCATGGAACACTGCATGTGATGCGGTTACCATGGCATTTTTGACATTAAGTGGGAACTTGTCGGTGTTCAAGTCAGCACTATATACGTAGCTGAACGGGTCTTCGTAGTGCTGTTCCACTGCTCTTCGATACCAGACCTCATCGATAGATCGAGGCCATTGCTTTCCAAATTCAGGTCTACAGAAAAAGGAAAGTTATTAATTCATTGAGATATCCATTAATGTCAAGATGCTTGTGAACGCTGGATCGAAAATGGCACATTGCTTCGTACCTTTTTAATCTGTAGGCGTTCAGCCCATACAATGGTCAACCCAACAGATATGTTCGTTTGTGTTTCATTTATTTTAGTTAATTTCATTCGGTACATACCAATCTACCAGAAACACCCGACCATCAAAGGTGGGTTTTTCCCCAATAAACTAAACCACAAGTCTTTGCTTCTTTTGGCTAAGGCATCGGTCTCGTAATCTCACGATTACGGTCGCGGGTTCGAATCCTACCCATTATACTACCGACGTGAACCCATTCCTAACACAAGCCTTTGAGCTTAGCTGGAGAGGTTAACAAGATTGCTAGCAATGTGGGACTCAATCCCACATTGCTAGTTATCTTTTTTTCTAAAAAAAATATTGATATCTGGGAAAGTTGTCAATTTATCTTACTTGTCATTTTCGTGTTCTTTCGGTGGGTGCGTCTGCCATCGCGTCAAACCACTGTGAGTCGACAAGAAAGCGACTATGTATCCAAAACGTTGAATGAACTCCACCCTGATGTAAATATTAAACTCATTTTATAAGTTGTTTTAATTAAAAGCATTGGGATTTCTTAGCGTAATGTCAAGGGAACAGTGTTAACTTGGCCTTTGGCATTTAAAAATATGCTGGAGGCCTACTCTAATTCAATGAAAACGAAGTTTCGATCAAAAATGAGGTGGTGTTATACAGAGTCAGGAACATCTATTTAATCCACTCGCTCCAAAAAATTGTAAACGGGTTCGAACTTCTTGTGCTTATCCAAAACTGAATTAGAATAGTCCCCGTAAACTTAAGAAATTTAAGTAAACGAAAATTCATGAATTTCGTTTTAAAGAAATACAGGCCTACTGCGCCTGATCTATATCCAATCGTGTCCATCTGTCGACTCATCACACTATCTGAGAGTGAAAGAGGTTAGTTTATATTGATAGCCTTGTTCGTAACTTGATTAAAATAATATTAGAAACAATTTGTTCAAAATACTTGCAGCATTCAGTGTAAAATGCTAAGAAGAAACATCGTACCACTGTGGGTGGTCACTTTTATGAATTTTAACGAGCTGAGGGACGTGCACTTGCATATTTCGTGGTCATGGCAACCTTCACATTATAGAGAATCAATAACATCGTACGTATTTTATATGGCCTTGCATGTCTTAAGTAACTTACACAATTCCAACGTGCTTAAAAATATACAAATACAAACCATTCCAGCGCTGCTCTTAATTAGAGAAATAATAAAACAATTTAGTACCTACCTATACTTACCCACCTAAAAAACTTCTTAAAAAGGTATAATCCAACGTTACGCGACATTTACCATGATAAAAAGGAAACATTTGTAAATATAGTTTTTACCGTGAAGGTGTGCAGTAGTCCAGCAATTTACAAGACTTCTTGCTAACGCATATTGATCTACTGGTGTGTTAGGCCAGTGATTAGGAAAATTCGTCGCGTACAACAATAGGCACAAGTATCTCCTCCTTCCTTATTTTAATGACACAAATTCAAAGTCGCTCAGCGGGCTATGGAAAGGGCTATGCTCAGAGTTTCTCTTAGGGACAAAATCAGAAATGAGGTGATTTGGCAGAGAACCAAAGTTATCGACATAGCCTACTGGATTAGCAAGCTGAAGTGGCAGTGGGCTGGCCATATTAGCCGAAGAACCGACAACCGTTGGGGTAAACGAGTTCTTGCGTCTCGGCAAACGTAGTGTAGAAGGAGTGATTTACGCAAAACGGCTGGCAGGAGCTGGATGCGAGAAGCCGAAGATAGAACAAAGTGGCGTGCAATTGGAAAGGCCTATGTCTATGTATAGGCTAATGATGTATATATTGAGTCTGACTGAGAACGTTAGTCAAAAAAATAAAGAGGTGGATACTCTGTGGTCGGTGCCATATAAATTTCATTGCCGTATAATTTCTTATTCGTACAATGTCCACATCAGTAATTAAATGCCATGCAATATATCGTTCCTTGTCAAAAGTGTACTTTACCTCGGCAACAATCCAATCACTTTTGTCAATGGGCTATCCGGGTGAAAGTATTGAAATGCATTCAAAGTAAATCAAATATTGTATTGTAAAAGCAGTGCAATATTACTATAAATTAGAAGTAATTAATATCATTCATATTGTCCTCCATTTATATGAAAAACTGTTCCATGAGATTGTAGTAGGAAAAAAGTGCAGTTATCTTTTAACAAATGGATTAAATGAAAAACTTACGCTTTTTCGTCTGATGCTGAATCTGATATGCTTTTGTTGAACCATGCTGTATTCCTGGCATCATATACCAGAGCTTGCATTAGCCCGTGGTCACCTAGGTGATAATTGAAATTTCAGAAAATAACATCCTTGATCATCATAATTCATAGCGAACTTATTCAATTAGGGAAATTTGTCGTACTCACAGTAATATTCATTCTTTGGTGTACTATTAGATACTTTACTCCGTTCTCTCGCTTCTGGAGTGCCTGCGAAATGAGAAGATCTGTTTAACGAATTTGGTTAATTTGTCTTTACTTCTGTCACCATTCAAT
Source organism: Herminia tarsipennalis (assembly GCA_945859575.2). Classification (NCBI taxonomy): domain Eukaryota; kingdom Metazoa; phylum Arthropoda; class Insecta; order Lepidoptera; family Erebidae; genus Herminia; species Herminia tarsipennalis. Next base: position 9,704,288 of record OX243836.2, on the reverse strand, counting down.
AAAATACACGGGGTAGTAAGCGAAATTGTAGTGAAACTGCATCCCATTTATTTAGTTTTTACAAGTTGACTTGAGACTCAATTACCGTTGTTATGTCGCTCGTGTCCAGGCTTGTTTTTGTGGTGTTCAGGAGGTCGAGGTTTGGCTGGCCAGCGCCAACCAGGTTTAGCCACTCGTTCCAAGAAATAAAGCAACTCTTCCTCCGGAGAAGAAAATGTGCGCTCGTAATGGCGGCAATATAACCTGAAAGAAAATTAAACTTTGGATAGAATGTTATTCTTCAGCCATTACACGCTCGTGATCTGATCAAGGTCGCGGATCGCAATATAGCTAGTTGTAACATGTCGCGATCCGTCAATCCAACACGTCACACAGTCAATATGGATCAAGATCACGATCATGGGGTCTGAATCTAGATTGAATGTATAATTTGTGCCTATGGTACAGCTGTTTACAGCCCAACTGAGCCAAACAAAAATGATCATTGGAAGCTTTTGCGTGCTGCTTAACAGTTTCAAATCATCATATAGGAGACAGATTAATCGGGCATCACTTACCAGTCAGGATGAACGCTCCATTTATCAGACAGGTATTGCCTCGCGGATATGTTCTTGGATGTGAGCGACAGGCGGTGTATATCATCGGTTGGAGGTGGTGTGATACGATGTCTGCCATAGTTCTCTGGTATCACCACCACCAGCGTGAACGGAGAATCGCTGATACCCGTCCAGAAGTAGTGTCTTTTCGCGCGAGATACTCGTTTCTGTTAGATAGAAGTATTTGTTTATTGAATCTTGATAGTTTTTAAAACGGTGTGATTTAATGTTGTAATGTTTATTTACCATATCTTCCAAGTGGTATTTGACATTCATCACTTTGTTGCCGGTTTTTTGGTCTATAATTTCTTTTCTTAGCTAAAACAACACAATATTTATTATATGTTTTATTATTTACATTTAAAAACTATTTCTTTAGTCATTTGGTTTTAAAGTCATACTGATAATATTCTGCTTTATGTAACAAATATTCATGCCATATTTAAAACGTGCTAAATTAATGATGAATAGATTTATTATGGATAACTTACTGCAGTCAACTCTTTACTAAAGTTTCTGGGCCCTCTGTCGTCATCAAATAGTTCAACTTCAATCATATCGACGCTGTTGTAACTTGGTTTCAGTATTTGTTGAAACTAAAAATAAATAATCATTATTATTGTTTCACTGTGATTTTTCTAGCTCCATGGCTTATACATAGTTGGCAACTGCTTATCAGGAAGTCTTTTTAATGATTTTAATGTGAAACTATTTATTAATAATAATATTAATTAGCGTAAATCCTGATCTGTCCCACAATATCAACATCAAAATACTTATATTTTTTTTCTTTCGAAGCAAAAGCAACACTTGTAAGTCGTGATTCTAGAGATACAGACTTTTACATTTAATACCAAGTTTGCCAAGCAATAGATGAAAAGAATTAAGCAATATAAACCCGCGCCCGCTCTTTTAAAATTGCAAAATATACATATTTGTTTCTTTATGACTGCGTTAAGAATACATACCACGGGCCTCAGATCTGGATGTATCAGAATGTATCCGTTGTTCGTCACTATAAACGCGTATCCGTTCACGCCGATCTGCAATATAAATTCAAACTTTACATCTGTTTTACATAAATATATACAAGTACTATAAACTTTTCTGACGTTAACGCAGATTAAAACTGTGGAGCAGCTTTATAGTATTAGTTTTACCAAAACCAATATCTTCATTGGTATCAATACCACCTTGGAATAGAAGATAAATTTACTATCTACTATACCAAGGTAGATCGAGGAGGAAGAAGTAAGGGTTCATGGCCGTGAGCTGCCGTGAGAGATCCAATTAGATGACAGATATATCTTAACGTGGGTACTCGTAATCCAATCTCAGTCAAAAATCGTGAATCCATGTTTGTTACCAACAACTTAATATGTTGTGGACCCATTAATGCTCGTTCTCGGATGTCCTAAATAGACGTCTAATCTAAATGATGACCTAACCATATGATCTCTAATTGTCTCTGTGTATTAAATATCGTAAAGTGTCTCCAAAGTGTCTCCAAAATGCAGTAGATGTTTAGAGAATTGACTGACAAAATTATCCAGTAGATTTAACAACAATAGTTCAAGCTCTCTTATGTTAGGCCGAATCCCAGTTTTTTTTTTGATCAAGATGAAGATAGGATTGGCGCTTACAAAATTGCTAATTAGCAAAGACACTGCTGGCTTTACTATAACAGTAATAATGAATGTGCAGTACCTTGTAAGGTGTCATAAGTGCTTGTATCTCAGAAAGAGGTACGTCAGTGCCAGCGACACCCAAAAGTCTAGCAATACGCATCTGAAAATAGGTTTAAATTAATACATTTTTAAATTTTATCTTAAGTTCAAATAATGCTAAGATGACACATTCGTTTCGAGCTGATATTATTGCAATAAAGGCATATTTTAAATTTTTGAATGAAATCTTATGATTATGAAAATATATTATTACGGGTCTTAATCGCGTGAATAATTTAAGGTAAAATACCTTGTTTAATGCCCAACGTTTCCACCGTATTGCAACGGCAGTGGCCATCTTATGATTATGACTGAAGTATTTTAAAAATGGAGTTAGGTAAGTTTATAAAAGGCAACATAAAATTCTAAAGTCTATCAACTTCAATTCTTAATCGCAATTGATAAGTATAATTTAGTAGAACTTCAAATAATTAAATGTACATAACATTTATTTTATTGACTATGATGGAATGCGACACAGTTACCAAAGCAGATGTTACCACAACAGAAAGGGTTACCCATCAATGGTTTTCTATCGTATTATACTTAAAAAGTGAATAAAGAAGCAATCAATCTATCGCGAGTAACAGCAGCAAAATTATTTTACAATACTTTCATTACAAAAATATAAAATATTACCTAAAATGCTACTTTACCAGCCAGGAAGAAATGCACCATCTTAAAATTAGATTTTATGTTCCCTCGTCTGTGGATTTTCTGCAAACAATGTCACTAGTTTCTACGTTAACATTTTTTAATCTACATTAGAAATATATAAAATATTAGATATAATATAAAAATATACTGTATGTTATTGTTGTAAGTAAACAGTCAAAAATGATTCTAACTACATAGTATTCCATTTTGGCGCTGTATTTGGCCGTCAGTTTCTACATTTATTATACAACATTATGACAATCTTGTAAAACTAGCAATAATTACTGTTTTTAGCAACTAAGCCCCGTTAGGCGTAGTTCTATATAATTATTTATATAGAACTATATTAAGGGATTCTAATTTTATATCCACAGTTACAGGTTCTAGCAAAAACTACTCAAATATTAAATAATTTTATGTTATAAAACTTAAAATTCTACTTTTTAGATTCTAATAAAACCCACTACCATTTTGATCGTAAATATACAAATACCCTTTGAAAAGTATCCTTGTTAGAATCTGTTGACATTTTTAAAATTATCATATTGACGAAAAACATTGACACTTAAATAAGACGTTATTAATGTTCAGTCGTGTTCCCAGTAACAAATATTCCACAAACATTGAAAGCAACTTGAACCAGACACACTGGCGGCGCGCGCGCATGTTGCAGGATGCGCCCGCGCCTCATCCGTCCCTCATCTCTCACACATCGTCTCTCGCTTCTCTCGGAGGCAGTATGGTCTATGAGCGTGGGCCTACCTCTTTCTGGCCGTTCTCCTCTACGGACTGCGATTGGTTGTGGACGTACGAATGCAATAAAATATAATAACATATAGATAAATGCTTTGGAACAACTTCCGCTAGAAATCAAAATGTCTTCTCTTTCGGAGAGACTAAATATACTAAAATTGTTAATATCAAAAAGTCGTCATTCTTAAGAAGGTAATAAATTCAAACTGAATAGATAGTCAAGTAACAAAAGCCCCATACTAGTCACACATGTATGTCGGGCTGCACGATACTCTTATTGAAAAATATTTACATTTACTTGTTGTCATACAAGTCAATCTTTAAAAATTGTCTCTACGAAGACATCACTATATCAGGCAATATACTTTTTCATTAGATAGTGTGTGTAGTGTAATATAGATCATAACTCTTGCATAGAAAATTAACTTGATGATTGATAGAAAAGTCGTTCATTACACCCTAGTGGTCTACGCCTACGAGCTAGTAGAAACTACGTCACTACGTAAGCCAAAGGGTCGGACAACACATTGGCGCAAGACGGGCGAGGACAAGCGCGGGGCGTCCGCCGCCCGCCCGCCGGCCGCGCTCACATCTATCGAGGACAGATGCATCGCTAACGGGGCCAAATAACACTGTACCGTTACTGAAATCCAAAAAACTAAATCATAAAAACTCTCTGTTATCTTGCAAAAACTTTACAATTAAATCATCAAAACTTTCTAAGTGTAGTACCTCTTTCGTAACCGATACCCAGTAAGCTTCATTTATCAGTACATTCTCTGTGATGTTCTGAGGGGAAACCATCAAACAAAACGGAGTTATTAATAGACATTTACATGTTAAAGAAGATAGAGAATACAGAGTAAATAACAAAGTAATCAGAAGAGATAGAGCTTACGTCCAATTAGTAGGAAATACAAAACCAATCTGTAAACATATTCTTTTGAAACAGACAGATGACAGGTATATTCGGTTCATGCTACATGGATAATTTAGAATTTGGAAAAGACGTAATATACCTACGGTTAAATAGTTGAGAGAAAAGAATAAAACAAATAGCTAGGTACTGAACAAACACATTTTGGTATTTTTCAAACATTGGCGTTTTGGTGATCTTATTACAAATTCTTTTCTCTCAACTTTTTATATTTTATCAAACACGTTTGGGGACTTTCAACTGTTCAAGAGTTTGTTTACGCAAACCAACAGATAACTCACCTCGTTATGGCGCAGATCGTAGACTGGCATAGACACGGAAGTCATTAATTGATATTGTGAATTGCCAAGTTCACTGTACTGGAACTGTTTCATCTGTAAAAGCAAATAATGATCCAAATTTCCTCCATGAACCGGCAGTCACTACACTAGACTTCAATTGCAACACACATCGTCGTTACAAGTACTTTAAGGACATTAGAATTCCACTGATACTTTTGAATTACTTGGATATAATTGCTTCCATGTTCCCAAAATATACCCAATCGAAATCTTCAGATATTCAAGTAGTTTTTGTGTAACGGGCTTACCTGTGTAATTCTCCACCTTCTGTCCTGTTCTTTATCAGAGTTGAAGAGACTTTTGTCGCGACGTTGACTCATGAACCGTTCCTTCTGCTCAGCTCGCTCACGTTGCTCCCAAAGATAGTCAGCTACTTTAGGATCCTAATTATTCAAAAAATAATTTAAAAAATTGGAGACGCTTCTGGGAGATTGCTTTTACTAAATTCCAGGCTATAATTATGCAACACAGCTTCATTAATCACAGCATCTTCAAAACAAGAAAAGTTTAGAATACTTACAGTAACATTAGCATAGACAGGTGTCCAAACGACAGGATGCTTCTCTCGTTGCAGCACGAGCGGCCTCGCCAGCACATTGACATGTTCCAAGACCCGTTCCCGCACCTCTGCCAGAGTACTCAAGTGCACGTAGAAACCCCTGTTCGCACACGCCATCCACTTCACCTCCCGTACATCTGCCACCTACATAGGGCTCTTTAAGTATTATTTGATTTCTTTAGCCAGTTCTCTCATCTAATAGCTTCGTGTGTGAAGTGCTGCGGGTACTGTCACCTAACTAAGTGTTGTGATGATGCCGCAGCTTCGTGTTAGGCTTGTAAATATAATAGTATTAAAATAATGGTAACCACAGCGCTGCTGTTTCTAATCTCATCTGATATTAAATTAATAAAAATATATAAGTATTGGTGTTTTTTTGTATTAAAATAGTAATAAACTAGGTACACAAAGACAAATGCACAAACAAAACGATACAACAACTACTAAAGTAGGTACTAACTATAGTATATACTTTACGTCATACAAAAGTCAAGTCATACAATAACACTACACTATAAGCGTAAGCACAATTGAAGTGGAAAAATAGACAAAGTTATTTATAGAGTTACATGCAATGTACAGTTTGGATGTACACAGTAGAGAGACAGATTAGTGTACCACATTCTAGGTGTACTGGCAGATTGATATGAAGGAAGGCATTATGCAGGTCGCACAATGACTACGACACACAGTAATACCTGAAGTGGTACTACCTTTACCTCGCGCCCTATCAGGTACGTAAACACCCTCACAGGGGTGTCGTACTTCCAGTTGTACTTCTCAAATATTTCTTTGTAATTGTATGGTACGCCATCAGTAACCAACATTATGGCCTGAAAAAAAAGCATGTTTTCGTTATTTTCGTTTAACAAATTTTGTTGAACTTTATTATTATCATTTCTAATCCTTGAATACTCAAACTATACTTGATTTTGAGACCTGCTCAATAGTATTTCTGTCGCTATTATTCACCTTTATGTGACAGTGATTGACGTTTGAGTATTCGGTCGTAAATCGTTCATATTAAGTACCTGATTACAATTGGCTCCACCGCTGTTATTCCTATAGGTTTCTAGAAGTTCGAATGCTCTCGTTAATGCTGCAGAAAAGTTTGCTATTTCCATTGTTTCAAAATTGTCCAATGCCAATTTAAGTTCACGAAGATTGCCAAGGGTAGCCTAGAATTGCAAGTAATATAATTATCATTCTGTCAAATTAATTAAGAATTTACATGCATAGGTATGTTACTTAAAATAGTTTTTTTTTTTATTAAAGCTTTGAGGTAAAGACTGGTTTGTGTAACTTCTTCCTGAAAATTCAAATAAATATATAGGTATATCTTTCATACCTGAACTAAAGAATCTTCAAAGCAAGGTACTATCTCCTCTACAGTATCTGCAAACGTCATCACATTCACAAAATCGTTATTGCCGAGAGTATCCAAAATATTTGTGACAACGTGTTTAGCAATGTCCCTGCGTTGGCCTGTCATTGAACCGCTGCGATCTACTAAAATGATTACATCCTTTGGGCTGGCAGCTGCTTCCATGTACCAAGCTCGTGTCCGACAATCGTAAATATCCACGGGGTCTGCCCTCCATTTCAATGCTAAAATTTAAGAATACAGTATATATTTTTATTACAATATTAGAATTATGTATATTGTCTTAAATCAATGTAACTCCTAAGATTCCGTGTCTCTAATTTTAATTTTAAGGGAATTGACAAAAAGTGGGTCTAAATAATGAAAATAAAAATTGGTGACAACAAACACTTTTTACAAAGGTTACATAAAACTTTATCGAAAGTAGTATCATAGTCAAACTGATTGTGGTAAAGCTTACCTGGATAATGTCTCATAAATCCAGTAGAACTGCCAAAGTATTGCCACGACAGTGTTGGGTCACTTTGGTAGTTATTTATGAAGTGGGTATCCAGCCCCTCAGACCAATGAATACCTTTGATAACTTCAGGTGCTGAAATACGTTAACCGTTTTTAATTTCCGTCAGTCTAATATTTACGATACGCAGACAATTGTTTACTCACCCCAGGCATAAACATTGGTCGGCACGTGTACACTGCTAAAATTAGTATTTACAGGAATGTTAGAAAAATGAGGATTTTGTTGAAGATGAGCGTTTTTTGACGGAGGCCGGGCTATCCAACTTTCTAAATTGAAGTCCGTTTCAGTTGTTGTTGTCATTGCCATCTCATCAAAAGGTTCCTCCATGTCCTTGCTATTGTAATACTGAAAATCCTCTGGCACTGGTTCGTTTTGTTTATCAAATGCCATGTTTTCAGCAGCCTCCACGATCCTCTTAACAGCACTAATCTTTAGTTCCATCATCGCCCGAATATCGTCTGACATACTTTGAACTAATTTTTCTCCATCTCGAGATTCCACTTGAGCCGACTTAAAACTCTAGATGGGTTAAATCAGGCAGTAAGTATGGCGATTTTTAAACAGGATATTTTACTAAGATACCCGATGTAAATATTACTTACCTCTTGAACCTCTTTCTTTCTGGTGATAAATTCTCCAAAATGATATAACTCAGTACCCAGTTTAACCGCCCATGCTTGCACCCTAGAAAAAAAATTGATTTGCTATGTAAGGTAACGTAAACCTTACAATTCATAACCAAGGGCCATAATTTGCTATTCCTCGTTCTCTGTAGATTTTACGATCCATATTAATAGATTCCATACTGTATATCTTGAAACAGAGTTGAAACGACGAAATTGTAACGAATACCTACGAAAGTATTATATGAATCTTGATGTAATTGTCAAAATTGCGGCAGTACATCGCTAAGAATTTGATGCACATACTATTGATCTGCCGGTAGAAGTAAAATAATTAAATTATAAAATGTAAAGAAACTTACGAGTTAAGCGATATTTTGCCAGTGGCATCATTTTGAGCACTAGCCGAGCAGTCCCTGGAATCCAGGAACAGAATCAGCAGCAGTAACACGAATGCGTCAATACACTTACACATCAGAACCACCACTTCAAAGATCACAGACTAGAACCAATACTAAAGAACATCATAGGTTAATCTAATTACGACATTGATAATTTTAAAGGAATCGTAGTGGGTTAAGTGTCGGCACGGTACTAGTGAACAAGGAACATTGATAACGTTGATAGGTGTTCCCGGTGGTACGCAGGCGCGATTGAGCGCGGGGCGAGCATGCGCTCTGGTTCCCTTGCGGCTACTGTGGGGAGAACTAAACACACAACACTGCCGACTGCCGTCAGACGACCTCCACAGTTGTTTGTGTATCGTTTACGTGCATGTACGCGTGTAAGCGTAACTTGTGGATTCACTCGCCACCTGGGCGCATTGATTTGTATCTCCCTCGTCACTAGGTCAGCGTGTCGATGGGCTGCGTCTATCAGTACTGTATTCAGTACATTTTTGCTAACATTTCTTATCACTGTTTGCGAAGATAAGCAGATAGGTAATGCTTCAATGTCATGGTCGCATATTATATTGTTGGGTTTAAAAATACTGAAACTGTTGTTTCATTGCTTATCTAACTGGAATATTTCGCCTTGATTTGATATCATGTGTTGTACCATAAAAAGTTTCAGGCTTAGTAGGAATTAGGATTAAACGTAGAGACCAAATAATTTATCAACTTACCCTTTGTTTTCTACTTGCTATTTTGGTTTATGATTTTATAAAGGCATTTTGACAATTATTTTGGCTTGCTGTTTAAATACTTTTTTTTTTATGGTGGCGTGTATTATATTGTAGCCTAATCATAAAATCGATCCTAGTTTTTTCCTAGGGTTCCGTAGCCAAAATGGCAAAAACGGAACCCTTATAGTTTCATCATCTCTGTCTATCTGTCCGTCCGTATGTCACAGGCATTTTACTCAAAGACTACTCAATGAATCTTGATGAAATTTGGTGAAAAGGTGTCTTTTAGTAGCCGCTAATTAGTTTAATAGCTAAATAATATTAACAATAGATACATATGTTAATATTATTTAGGGGTGGAGGGCACACCATACATAAGCTGTTTTTTTTTTAAGCTAACATCAATGTATGGAGCGTTATTCGACAGGTCTTTTAAAAACATTTTAAGGTTTCTAATAAACTTTTTTGATTGAGTGTATATTTTTAGAAGTAATCGCTCCGAAGTTTGCAAAAATTGTGCTTTTAACTTTTAAACCGTGTGACCAACATAGAAAAAAATCATAAAGATTTAAATACTCTAAACTAAAATTATTTCGGTAAGATCGGATATACCGTCATTGAGTTATTTCCGAAAAGCGTTTCTCAACTAAAGGGCGTAAGTGCCATGAACATACGCGTTTCAAGGCTGCGGAACCCTACACTGAGCATGGTCCGACATGCTCTTGCCCGGTTTTTTATTGTCTACGTTTTGTTATGGATCTTATATAAGTGGTATACTTACTTTTTTTTTTAAAGACGACTCCCGCTATAGGGTGCAAGTCCTGTGTCACGGGGTCTTTACAAACATACAAGTCACGGACAAAAAGTACACCCGGACCCGGAACAACAATTTGTGGATCACACAAAGTGGTGTCCCGTGTGGGAATTGAACCCGCGACCTGTTGTATAGCAGTCGGACACACTCGTCAAAAATCACCAGCTGCAATGCGCTTATGGTTAACCAAGTTTGTGAAATGTTGAGATTGCTAGGCTAGTAGTATGAAGAGCAGTAGGAATTTCAGTGAAACTCTTTGACAAATGGGTGCAACAAGTTTTATTGATAAAATAACAAATGTACAAATATAGATGTTTCTCATGGTAAGATTAGCTTGCCGAGGGCGATGAGGCAGAAGGCGATCAGAACTGCAAGCAGGTCACAGCGAGCGTTGCTGCCGATGCCGCACGCTTTTATGTTCTTCTCCTGTAAATATATTTTTTTATTAATATAACATTTATTGTTACTAACTGTTACAGATAATTATTGGTAAAAGGGCAGGTTAGATTTTTTTCAAGTTTAATTCCGTCTCATCCTGCAATATTTCTGGTTTCGTTACGATATCTCTTTTTGGTATAGTGCAAAGCTCATACACCCCAACAAGATTTTTATTCAAGAAATCATATAAAAATATAGTGCAAAGCTCATACACCCCAACAAGATTTTTATTCAAGAAATCATATAAAAAAAAAGATAATGAATATATTCAAAACTTGCGTTATACGCAATTCAAGTTGTCTTCTGTTCTTCGCGCTATCATGCTCATTACGTCTCATAGTAGATACGTAATCCATGGTTATTTCACTTCACATTGTGATCAGGATTTGGACTGTTAGAATGATTGATTGATTAATTAAAAAACTACCCCATTGGATTGTGTTACTGATTCTAAGGAAACTACTTTCAGGATTGCACTATACCAAGAATAATGATGTACTCGTATATCCAAACTAACATTGTAAATTTGAAAGTAACTATGTCTGTTTGTTACGTTTTCACGGTTAAATAGCTGAACCGATTTAAATGAGATTTGGTATGGAGATAGTTTGAGTGCTAGGAAAGGACATGGGACAGTTTTCCCATAAAATAATGAAACTGTCCTTTTAAAATAAAACTGTAACAGTGGCATAACGTCTAAAATTGTTATAGTTTTAAATTGTGACTATACCTTGTCATGATAAGTGTAGCAACCCTCAAGGCGTCTTCGAGGCAGTTTGCCTAGCTCCAGCTTGTGGCAAGGCTCTGGACTAGTTGTAGACTCAAGTGTCGGCTGCGGTTTCGTGTCCCGCGGCGTCGTGCAGTTTTCGTCATATGCATGGCCGCCGTCATTCTCCACAACCACGAGGAGCATATTCGTCCTAGGAATGTAGGCAGCCCAATACGCAGGGTAACACTCCCCTGGTTCATCTTTCGAAACAGTTGGTGAAGCTCCCTCCGCCTCCAAAAAATATGTTTGATTCAGTATATAGAGTTGGACGCTATGGTCGCAGGAGAACAGGGTTTCTTTGTTTTCTTTCTCTCCAGTGATGGTTTCGTTCTCAGCAGAGGGTGGTGGTGTCGTCGTAGGTGGCTCTGTGATCGCTTCTTTTATTATTTGATCGAAATAGTCTGCGAGCGAGACGACCATGCGGTTACATTAAGCAAAAGTATTAGACGTGCTTATACAGGCTACGGTTATAGGCTGCTAATTACCATGCAGCTGAATCAGATCTTGCAATCCACGAATTCGCTTTGGGCTATTTTTAGTAGATGTTGACAAATGACAAGCATTAGGTGATTTTATTGTGAACCTTTAACTTATCAAGACGAGCTGTTCAATTCGAATTTATTCAAGATTACGTTATTCACATTAGGAGTTGTATTAAAATAATTAACGATTATGACAGGTACTTGGTTCTGCGAAATTTTTGAATTGCAAGAACTACAAAAAAATATATTTAGAGAAAAGTGCTTTTTTTAATACATACGAGTACGTAGATATTGTTGCTGAATGTTTAGAGAGGCGTGTTGAATATCTAAAACTCTGTTGATCTAATATTTTTAGTACAAGCCTTATTACTTCATGGCACCAAAACTATTTCAATCCAATATATTATACGCTGTAAGTACTATTATTGTATAATTCGTACAAGCTGTTACTGAAAATTGAGCTACCTACTACAGTAAAATACATAAGCAATTAGTGCCTAGCTAAACCTTGATGAAATGTGTTTATTATAAATTTATAAAAACGTGAGATGCTACTACATTTTTGAAACTCTATGTCTAACAAAACCCCATAATAAGAGTATAAATAAACCTACAAAACTTAGGCCGGAAGCTAAAAATACTAACAGGCGATCCGATTTGGTATAGCATAACACTCATCTTATAGACTGAGATACGGCTGCAGATTCGCATCGTTCATCGAGTATTGTAATAAAATCATGTTTTTATATATAATCATAAAAAGGGCAATACGTTTTGGCCAGTCTGCCTTTCAGATTTTGCCCGCAAGTATTTTTAATTAAATTAATATTAATCGACTTACTGGGAGAAAAAAATCTCACTTGTTATTGCAATGAAATACACTCTACTTTATAGAACAAGACGTAGAGAACTTGAAAAGCGATGGGTGCCTTTGCGCACTTGCCCGCAGCCCCTCGCAGCCAGGTTTAAGCAGGTAATATTTTGTTACGTTATTACGTTCATGGCGTATTGTCATCATTTATATATCAAATGAAAGCTATTGATTTCCTGTACATGATAAACTACCTCTGCCTATGCAAAAGTGCCCGCAGTCGGAGTTGCCAGCGTTTAAAGTTTGTTTAGAGTGAGAAAAACTTATCGCTCTACATCATTCGTTAGACGAGGATGGCAATAGCCTGTTCTGCTGTCGTAACAAAGAATGCAGTAACTGACAAAAACCATTATTTTAGTTATGTTCTTGAAATGGCAACGTAAGTCATACACTATGCAATAATAACACAAAAAATGAATAGCAAATTGGAAACTAAAATGTTATTAACATAAAATGTAGTAGTTAGACCAAATTATTTACATTCACCAAGATGAATTGCAATTGTCGTAACTATAATAAACTAGCGGCTCGCTTCGGCTTCGCACGGACTTTCTCCAGTTCATAAAATAGCTCCACAGTCCGGACCATTCGACTCACACTTGGCTTTTAAAATGTAAACGTCGAACGAAAGGTACCCCATCCGCCGGCGGCCATATTCAAGTTCAAATATAATAGTCTCTAAGCAATAGTCTCTGTTTGCTGATAAGCTGCAGTCAGGAATCTCGGTAAGTATATCATATAATAGTTTTATCATTAAATTTATAAGATTTTCAGAGACAAAGGTAAAGTAGACTGGTTGAGAATGTAATAGTAGTATTAGGTACTGATAATAGTGGGCGCTGTCTGGGGCGGAGTGTCTGTCTAATGGGTGGCGGAACGTTTAGTGATATGTACTGTAAATGTGAGGGATTAGATAAGAAACCACGAATTAGACGTCTTTATTAGACTTCTAAGCTTTGATACCCACGCGACTATATTATAATATTTTCATGATAATATTATATATTACCATGAAAATATTCATTCAACGTGTAGTAGCACTTTATTAAGAGTACATAATGAGCTCATTTTAAAATTTTACCTTATTGTCTATGTCTTTGATATATGTCGGTAGTTTGTTATAAATCAGCGGTGCTTTACAAAATATGCTACTATACATCAACGCGGTTTTGCTTAGTACCACACTTAGTTGTCGTTGACGTTCCCTCTTATTAAATAGGGTTATATTTTGCTTTAAAACATTGCGCTTTCATAAATGAATTTGCAAGGTAACGTTAGCATAGAATATTGAATATCATAAGGCCTGCATGATTCTCTTGACTTCAAACCGAACATTGTTCTTATGCAGCGTTTCTACTAAGAGATATCCAGGGTAGGCAGTCATAAGCGCGTCTCTACTAGTAATTAATTTCAGTCTGTACAATCCATACGCAAACTGGCTGATCTTTTTGCAAATATGCTCAGTAATTTTCAGTTAATTTATTGATCCAAATGTAGCCCTAGAAATTTAGTATATAAGCACTCTTAGATTCTTACCCCTGATAATTCATATTGAATGCTATATAATTGTCATTAATTTCTGGTCTTTGTTTGAAATTAATAATTTTCGTCTTCTCTAATTTTTTTTTAAATTATTTAATTTTAGCCAATGGATAATAGATATCAATGAGTTATTAATAGTAGATTATAGTGATGTCAATGTCAAGTCAGAGAATAATACTGTGCAATCATCTGCAAGTAATGTCATTTTATGTTTAATACTTATTGGTAAGTCATTAAAATATATAATAAAGAGCTGTGGGCCTAACACACTGTCCTGGGGCACTCCACATTTGACTTTTCTTACATCAGATTGATACACTTTTTCAATTTTTGTTCTTGTCCATAGTCGTGTTATTTGCGTCACCTGCTCTCTGTCAGTTAAATAAGACGATATTAGTTTATGAGCATTGCCCCTTATTCCATAGGAGTAAAGTTTATATAATAAAATGTCGTGTCTTACGTGATCAAAAGCTTTTATCCTGTCCATAAATAGACCAACTACTGGCTGTCCCCTATCCATATTATGGATCACGGATCGTAAAAAATCATAAGTAGCCATGTTTATATTTTTATTCTTCCTAAATCCATATTGCTGGGGGATCAATATAGATTCCTTTTCTAAGAAAGTATTGAGGCAGTTATAAATCACTTTTTCGTATATGTTTGCAAATATTGGTACTATTGCTACCGACCTATGATTTGTTTTTCGCCCTTTTTGTACAGAAGTTTAATCATTGATTTTTTCAATTCATGAGGAAATAAACCTTGTTCAAGGCTCAAATTAATTAAACAAGATAAAACAGGTGTTATAGAACTACTTACGTCTTTGACTATAGCTATTATTATCCCATCGATGCCAGCGCTTTTTGTATTCTTTAGTTCCATGATTATATTAAAAATGGCAATAGATGACATCGGATTCATAAAAAAATATTTGCATATATTATGTCCAGGTGAATTATTACTAAGTTTAGAGTTACTTTCATTATCCACTATGCATTTAATTTGGATTTTTTTATCATTTCACCATTATATTTTATCTCGGTAAAGTTTAAATTAGTATTTTTATTTTGAGCGCCATTAATAATTCTCCATGTTGCTTTTAATTTACCACAGAGTATAACTTTCTGGTTTTTGTTCTTACAAACATAAGACAAGAGAGTATGCATTTTTTCATAAAAACATTCAAAAGATAATGAGTCAAATTTAGGAGGCCTATATATACAGGCAATATAAATACCATAACTAATAAATTCTATTATAGACAATTCACATTTGTTTGCTATTGATAGATTGTCCATTTCATGCACAGTTTTGTATTTAATACCATTTTTACTAAAATACATGATCCGCCATGTCGAGACTGCCTCATAAAGGAAGCCGCTAAGCTCAAATTAGGTATACATAAATATGGTTCGTCCCCTGGAAGCATATTATGTTCTGTAATGCACACTACGTCAAAATTCTTATTCATTTTATTTAGATTAACACACAACATATCTGACTTACTTATTATCCCATTTATGTTTTGATGAAGTATTGACAAGTATTTAGGCACGAAAAATCTAATCGTGGTTTCTTATCTAATCCCTCACATTTACAGTACATATCACTAAACGTTCCGCCACCCATTAGACAGACACTCCGCCCCAGACAGCGCCCACTATTATCAGTACCTAATACTACTATTACATTCTCAACCAGTCTACTTTACCTTTGTCTCTGAAAATCTTATAAATTTAATGATAAAACTATTATATGATATACTTACCGAGATTCCTGACTGCAGCTTATCAGCAAACAGAGACTATTGCTTAGAGACTATTATATTTGAACTTGAATATGGCCGCCGGCGGATGGGGTACCTTTCGTTCGACGTTTACATTTTAAAAGCCAAGTGTGAGTCGAATGGTCCGGACTGTGGAGCTATTTTATGAACTGGAGAAAGTCCGTGCGAAGCCGAAGCGAGCCGCTAGTTTATTATAGTTACGACAATTGCAATTCATCTTGGTGAATGTAAATAATTTGGTCTAACTACTACATTTTATGTTAATAACATTTTAGTTTCCAATTTGCTATTCATTTTTTGTGTTATTATTGCATAGTGTATGACTTACGTTGCCATTTCAAGAACATAACTAAAATAATGGTTTTTGTCAGTTACTGCATTCTTTGTTACGACAGCAGAACAGGCTATTGCCATCCTCGTCTAACGAATGATGTAGAGCGATAAGTTTTTCTCACTCTAAACAAACTTTAAACGCTGGCAACTCCGACTGCGGGCACTTTTGCATAGGCAGAGGTAGTTTATCATGTACAGGAAATCAATAGCTTTCATTTGATATATAAATGATGACAATACGCCATGAACGTAATAACGTAACAAAATATTACCTGCTTAAACCTGGCTGCGAGGGGCTGCGGGCAAGTGCGCAAAGGCACCCATCGCTTTTCAAGTTCTCTACGTCTTGTTCTATAAAGTAGAGTGTATTTCATTGCAATAACAAGTGAGATTTTTTTCTCCCAGTAAGTCGATTAATATTAATTTAATTAAAAATACTTGCGGGCAAAATCTGAAAGGCAGACTGGCCAAAACGTATTGCCCTTTTTATGATTGTATATAAAAACATGATTTTATTACAATACTCGATGAACGATGCGAATCTGCAGCCGTATCTCAGTCTATTACTATCTTAATCACACTATCACACTTCACACTAATATTATAAAGGCGAAAGTTTGTGAGTATGTGAGTGTGTATGTTTGTTACTTCTTCACGTCTAAACGGCTGGAGCGATTTTAATAAAATTTGGTATGGAGTTAGCTGACACCCTGGATTAACACATAGGCTAATAAAACGCTATTAACACCGCGGGGCACAGCTAGTAATAATATAAATGCGGGATATTTGTTACTCTAGAACGGTTAAACGAATCTGAATGAAATTGGCACAGTAGATTTGAATAGCATATATGTAGACTACTTTTTTATCCGAGATAAAAAGCGGCGGTAGTCTAATGGCTAATGCATCGGACTCGCAATCGTGACGTCGCGAAGTCGGAACCTACCCATTATATTACCGACGTGAGCCCACTCCTAATACAAGCCATTGAGCTTAGCTGGAGGGGTTAACAGGATTGCTAGTAATGTGGGACCACAATCCCATGGCAACAGCATGGCAATAGGTCATAATACTAAAACGACGATCCCTTATTTGTAAGAAACTATGCGAAGACTAATAGGAGTCTACGCGAAAGTTCAATATTCGCGCGTTTTGTTGTATGACAGAAACTTTCCTGATTTATTCCCGAATGAGGTCCTACAGTTCACTAGCTGTAATTTTCCCCCGTTTTTGCAACATTTCTCATTGCTGCTCCGCTCCTATTGATCGTAGCGTGATGTTATATAGCCTATAGCCTTCCTCGATAAATGGGCTATCTAACAGTGAAATATTTTTTTTAATTCGGGTCAGTAGTTCCTGAGATTACCGCGTTGAATCAAACAAACAAATAAACTCTTCAGCTTTTTAATATTGGTTAATATATGGTGCGAGATGGTGGACACGAACGATACGCAAACGTCATTATGTCTAGTTCATTTTGGTCGGACTATACCAAGTCGGATCATCTAATAGGATACAGACACGACATCGGTGTGACGATGAGTCTGTTCCCATCTATTGCAGTTTATCAAAGTGATGAGTCAAGATTAATCACGAATGAAGAGTTCTAAATGCTATTTTTTTCTGTCTTCTACCAGCGACCGGCCTTATAGAAAGTTCAGCTTACGTTAGTACGTACGTAACGTAGTATCTACTGACTATAAAAAAACTGTTGAGTATGGCTTACCATGATCGTCGACTACAGCAGCATAGGCGTAGTCTTTCCACTGGGATATGTTAGAAAGCAGGAGTATCATCTCCGTCATCAACCATGTGAATATGTTGTATGCTAAATTAAAAGGCTGCAAAAAAATAAAATTGATTGGGGTAAATTGCAAGGATTCTATACATAGATAGAGAAACGTTTCCTTACAGTGTTCCAAACTATTAAAAAAATGTTTCTGTAAATAACAGAGGCATTCTGAGATTTTTTTTGACGTTTATTATAAACTAATAATTATAAATTATTATTATTATACAATCACGCCACAAAGGGTAACCGGATCTGGATGAAATTTAGCACAAAGATAGATTATAGTCTGGAATAGCACATATGTACTTTTAATTCCGGAAAAATGTTTCCGTGGGATAAATGTATTTCAAAATTCACGCGAACGAAATCGCTTTCAATGAAAACTAATTATTGGTCACAATCAAATTAATAGTTTCGGAAAAATACGTGAATAAACATACATACATCTATAAAATTGTGTATATTTTTTACAACCTCTCCTCCTCCATTGCTTAATTCGAAATCTATGTGAAACTAGTTGTTGCCCATGACTTCGTTCCCGTGGAAAAAATTAAAAACAAATATACACCACGGGAACCGTACTTTTGCCGGGATAAAAAGTAGTAATTTTCCAGTCTATAATCTATCTCTTTTGCCAAATTTCATTCAGATCCGATCACCTGTTTTGGCGTGATTAAATAATTAATATTTATATTGTAGTTCATTTCGCTTATCACCATTTTTTTAAATCACGTAAAACACCAACTTACATTTCTCAGTGACCACGAATTATTCTTCTTTATCAATGATTCTGGACAAAGTGCTTGGTAGTTAAACACCTCAACGTGGTCAAATATCTTTGACTCCAGGAACGATTGCAGTACGTACTGCTGCTGCGTTCCAAAGAATTGGCCTACATGTTCCATTTTGCTTGACAACACTATATAACCTGAGCTGTCTATTACATAACACTCATAATCATACTCATATTGATCGTCCTCAGAGTGTCGTTGCGGGCATACTGGGTCCTGAAAAGTAACCCATGTAGCTATATTAGGTAAATTAAAATTTACTCGATTCGCTTTTCAAATGGCTTTTCTATCGAAAAATAAACTAATAAGATAGGTAATAAAATCCAAAGATAAAAAATCAATTCGTATCACTCGTTCACGAAAATGTTCTCTTGATACGGACGTCTTATGCTTATACAAAAATGAATTAAAATACTCTTAGTAATCTCGGAGAATTTAAACGTTAAAAAGTTTTCGAATTTTAGTTTCTGAGTATAACAAATTAGAATTTTATTCTATCCTGTAGCAGATATTCTCATTCCCTTTCTACGACATGCATGGCAATTTACCAAGTGACCCTATTCCTTCCAATGCGTTTCTGATCAAGATAACTCTTACTTACTTCAGAGGGATCCAAAGAAAACTTTTTAGTAATTTGTAAGAACCTATCGTAGAATTTCAAATAGGAGTATTGGAAGCCGACGACAGAAGCTGGCGTCGAATAGTTTTCGTCCTTGTAAAATATGGCGTAGCTCGCCGTCAATGTGATATCCCCATCGACAATCACTGGTGACTCTTTTTGTATTATTTCATCGAGAACAGGCAGAGGAGTGGCAATCACCAGCGATTCTGGATTTATCATATGCTGGAGTACCGCTGCTTGGTACCATGTCTCCTCTATTGTTTTGTCGTATTTATCGCCGAACACACTGAAATCACCATAATTGTTTTAAAGAGGGTTAATACGATCTGATAAGATGTGGTCTTACATATTGCGTAGTTATGGCACATTATAATGTTTTATTATTTGTCAAATTTTAGCAACGGTCAGAGTAGAAGCATTAAAGCTCCCATGATGCAAAATCGGATTGCATTGTTTTAGCGTAAATCTTTTCAATTATGTAGAATTAATTAAAACGAGTAATTAAGAATATAAATTTTAGACACACGAATTTGATTACACCTAATCTCGTAATTTTGTGTTAAAAGCTTTTTGTTTTGCTGAGTTGGCGGTTTACAGGTTTTTATTTTACTTTTATTTTCATTCCTTTTCCTTAACATATTACATACAAAGTTCACAGTTTGGGATAGTTAAGTCAGTTTAAATAAATCATATGTTTAGAAAAATAAGTACTCACGCATCCGGGTAATCCTTTGTCCTTTTCCCCTGATCATCAACCCGTTCATTCTTTGCATCGTCAATAACGTAGTGCCACCTCGTCAATCCACTTGACGTCGCTATGAACCTCACGCTGACATTGTAAGTCTTTGCTAGTTCCACTTGTTCCTCCGTTGCGGTCCAGTTTTGAAAATATGGGGTAGACAGTTTAGCATCAAAAACTAATTGTTTTACCAAGTCCTCGTTGCAATAGTAAGCGTGTAAATCCAGTGGGGTAGTTCCGCAGTGCGCTATAAAATAACAAGTACAATTAGCTCATCGTCATTTATAATTTTAACCCTCAACGTGTACCTATTTAACGTGCTCAAAATTTCATATTTAGCCCAACTTCTCGTAGTAACTCTACTTTGTGGTCTCACTTTCATTAAAGGAAAAATAATTTTAATTTGTGACCCTTTCGATCATCATGAAATACAGAATGGTGCTTTTTTACTTTTGTTTGTTCAGGATATGTCAGTTGCATCTTAAAAGTTACATAATAATGTACAATAAAGACAAAGACAAAAAACTACTCCACGAAACTATGGGTTATTATATTGATAAAAGGGTAAGTAGCTCATAAAACATTTTAGCTTCATTGGATGTTGGCAGACAGACAGAAGACAGACAACTCTGAATTATACTTTTCACATTTGCCAAGTTCGAAATCTATTATTAAATATTTAATTATTTTTAAAATCAAAATGCAGTCTTCTTTAACTAAAAAAAAATTGTCTGCTTTATCTAAAACATATATTTATCCACAATGTGTATGGTGCTTTCCCTACGCATAGTAGGTACAGCCGTGGGACTCTCTGTATTCGTCCTAATCATTTTGTTCTAAAATCATAATTTAATTATTGTTATAGGTTGTAGAAACTAATGTTTCTACAACCTACAACAATTATACAACCTTATTAGATTAAATACTTACTTTCAACTGTAAAATTAGTTGTCTCTTTTTCTTGCACATATTGTTGTTGAGTAATGTCAATCTCGTTTTTAGATAAACCGACAAAAAAGTTCCAAGCTTCCTCTTCAGAATTTGGTGTCTCGTGACCTTCCAAATAATGATATTTGCAATATACCCTAAAATGGTTAACAAATTTCAGATAAACATTTTTTCCTTGCTGTACCTAATCTTGATTTTGTTTTGTTTCTTGTGTGTACCTATTGCTCGGTAGAAATGTGTAGGCGCCTATTTTGCGCGTTTTCTAAGCCATTTTAGTAAATTCACTAGCTAGATCATAGTCGTTCTAGTGAAACTAATAACATAAAATTGCTTGTTCATTGTCTGAATTCATTAGACCAAAGAACCTACGTGCTCTCTATATTGATTGCATTTGAAGTATCAGTGGATTCATAAATACAAGAATCGGAATTAAATTATAATTGAACAAAATAAATACTAACCAATCAGGATGTACTCTATAGCTGAATCGGAAGTAATCGGTGACGTTGATACCAGTCAGTTCCTTTCCCAATTTGGCTTCAAGTGGGTTATCTTTAAGCATAAGTTCAGTATCTCCATAACCCTTCGGTAATGAAATTCCCATTGCAAATGGTGTTTGTTCAAGTTTATTGAAAAAGTAGTCATGCTTTACTCGAGCTATCCTCCTGAAAAGTATAAAGTTTGAAACTTTAATTAAATTATTGTCTCTCTTCCTAAATTTATTATGTCCAACGTTTCCAGAGACTATCACAGACTGTGTAATTAAAACAATTCTCATCGTGAGCACCCTTAGGTACTACAGGAGGATACTTGTAGGGATTTGTACGCACGTAGCAGGGCCAAAGTTTAATGTAGTCCAAGTTGTGTACAAACCTCATCTTATCATAATGGTACAGTACTGGTACTTGTTGCATGTCTCCATCAGAAGCGTTTACCAGTTTTTCCCTCAAAAGTGTTATCTCGGCTCCTAATTCCCTTGAACCCTTACCGTCATCCACTTGCTCCACTTCAACGAAATCTACGCTATTGTAGTTCGTTTGCAACTCACCGTTAATCTGAAAAGATTTACAAAATACATTTCTGTTATTGAATACACAGATAAAAAGAACCTATAATTTTTCTACTCAAAACATACCGCAACAAGATGACTAGGTAATATTGTACGAAAGAAAAAAAGAAAATATGTTTATTTCGGCATAGAGCCCACAAAAGATGCTTCCTAAATGGCTTAACAATAAAATTATACATAAGGAGCAACAAAAAAAAGGTAAAATGAACATAAATACACGTGAATTAGTCAGTCAATGTCAAAAAAATCAAATGATAAGTAGGTATTATAATAAATTTTAGACTTCGTTCATTTCGATAACCTATTGTCAATTCGCCACAGCTTGTTACGATGCTTTACGTAACAAAATGTATCCTATGAACTGGCCAGATAACATAGACCGAGCCAGCCCGTCCTGCGGGTGAACTGAACCAGGCGCAATAAGTCTGAGGGCGCCGAAAGCGTCCTCCGGCTAAAAAATCTAGGGCGCTAAATGCTACCAAGTGTCGAGAGGTCGCGCAGGGTACGTGCGACTCACACTTGACCAATATTGGAGCGTCAAAATTTGATCTCGCTCCAACCTAAATCTGGCCTTAGGGCGGTCCTGGACATAGAATCTCAAGTATGAATATAAAAAAAAACACCTTTCGTTTTGTTTTAACTAAATTGAATAAGTGAGTTTTGCGTGAAAAGCAAACAAATAGAAATATAGAGAGAAAGAAATTGAGTTTTGTAATGTATAGGTAGGTAGAGAAAAATATCAACACAATACGAGAGACAATTAGAACATTTCCAATATTGTAGATGAATTTCAATAGATTTCTTTGTAATTTGGCGAAAAAGCCTCAAATCTGAGTATGACGACTAGTTTCAAATTACGACCTCTAGTTTAAAAAATAACATTTAATTGATCTAAAGGAGACATATTGCTGTCGTCATTGAACGTTATTTACGACATCGTTTAACTGAAAGCAAGGCAAGCTTAACTGAAAGAGCTATTAAGGGCGACAAAACCATTATCTTGAGTCCCGACATCCCGTTGCTACCTAATCACATTACCGCCTCGTCCACTTACTAAGATACTCTGTCAACATAAATAGCTACAAGTACGTTGATTATTTTTTGATGGTTGAGTAGGTAATATCGTAGATTGTATATATACGGTACTAAAAAATAAATAAAAAAATCATACATATTAAAAAAATCCCTGTGATAGCAACAACAACATAACATAGGTTTGAAGTTGGTGCCAGAAAATATAGTTCTATGTTTTAGGCAACAACTTCAAAATGTTTAATGTTTTTTTGTATCTATATTATTTTTTGCTTTTTGGTAACTTTATATTTATTTTTGAGGTCGGTTTTTTTTTTGTGAAAAATTTTTATTTCTCAATTTTTAGTGTATTGGTTTGTAGTTGATATAAGTTACAATAGCATAATCGAAACTGCTCATTTATTTTTACAAAATATTGCGTTTTGCGATACAAGGCCGTTGATTTTTGAGGAGTTCACCTGATACTAGACTGTCAGTTCCATTACATGATTGGATGAATTTAGAACACGGTACTCAGATCGCAACCTGCAATATTTATTATTGAACCGTTTCGCTGGTCATCTGTGGTTTTCATTATCAGTTCCATTTCACGCAATGGTGCTTTTTAAGAGTAAATGCACGAATTACAACAAAATATATCCAAATTACTATAGGTGTGCCTGTAATATTTGAAGATTTCCCTCGATTTCTCCATGATCTCATCATCAGATCCGAACTTTAGGACCAATCTGGAATACCCTTTCAAACACAAAAATATTTTTTTTAAATATATTCAGCCGTCTGCAAGTAATCAGGTAACAAACATAAAAAAAATCAGTCGAATTGAGAACCTCCTTCTTTTTAAGTCGGTTGAAAATAAAACATGCGCATAACGCTACAAAGACACATATCTAAATTTATTGCTTTACGGCACTTTGCAAATGTAATGTTTTAAATTTCATTAATTACACCACTTGCACTGGTGTAATCCCAAGCATTTAGCTTTGGTTTGGGAGATTAAAAATACCCAAAAAAAAGAGTGAAATAATGCAACCCAAAGAATAAATATTGTGCTTACCGTTGCTATTAATAAGGGATGAAGCAGTAAATACCCGTTGTTACTCACGATGAAAGCATACCCGTTGACACCAAGCTGTAAAAAATATTGAAAGATGAATTAATTTGCTACAAACTCCAATTTTACTTTTAATTATAATAACTATTGAATGGTTCAAGCCATTATATCTTTCACCTTAGTGTTTTCTTGGAACCTGGATAAGGATAAGATAAGAAAATAATTGTTGTTACCTGATGTGGCTGCGCAAGTTTGGCGATGCTGTCAATAGGCACATCGGTGCCAGCTACTCCGAGGAGCTGTGCGTCGTTGTTGTCCAGGTTGTGCTTGTAGTCAAATGCAGGGATTGCCACGGACGTCACCAGCTTGTCTTCATCGGGATTGCCAATGTCATCACTCACAGACCATTCCTTGGTACGCTGTGACAATGAAATTAGGAAGTTTTTCAGTGTAACATAAATGTGGTATATCTTTAATTTTGCAACTATTACTAAATCCTATTCAAAGTTCTAATAACTTTTAGGAGTTGTCATGAAAATAGCCATTTTTGTTTCCACTATCTTTGACGTAGCGGTTTGGCACTGGTACTGATCAACGTCTATAGAATAAATATAACTACAAGTAAATATTTTTAAATGGGAAAACCAATATAATGTATGTTACAGTATGAGATCAAACGTAGAAAATTTAATTTTATTAATCAGCTGTCTTTATGTTGCCTAGAATCCACTTCGTATGCTCAACAGTGACCCATATAGGTACATACGTATTCTTACCGTGGAGTCGATATTAGCGTGCGTCCATGTTGGCGGTGGATTCTGCCCCTCCAGGATCATGGGACGAGCGATAACGTTGATGTATTTTAGGACCTGTTGCTGTACCTCTTCCACGGAATGGATATGCACGAAGTAACCTGAATTAGAAATTCTCAGTACACTTTCCAACAATCGCAGTATATTCATACGTTACGATATCTGCTCTTCGCGCAGTAACTTCTATTTTTATTTTATTATTATTGGATGGGCATACTGCTAACATCAATGTCTCAGTTACCGCTAACCATGACACAAACCGTATGATTAGTATAATAAGAACACATACGTAATTTTTACCTCTGTTTAAGCAAGCCATCCACGTGATCTCTCTAACATTTGTGACTTCTTTTCCAATGAGGTAAGTAAACACTCTTACAGGTGTATAAGTTTTGTTGTTGACCACTTCTCTGTTGTGCGTCTCAAAAACTTCGGTTAAGTTGCCTGGCACGTAGTCAGTGATCACCATTACCAGTTGATTGCAGCCTTGAGTACTGTTTACGTTACAATTTTTTCTTCTCTAAATCAATATAACAGAAAAATAACTACAATAAATCTGGCACAAGTTATTATCACTAACTACAATGTTTTGTAAAAAATATGGATAAAAATGTAAACTGGTCACATACCTCTCTCAACGTGTCAAAAGCTTTGATATAAGCCGTGGTTAAGTTCGCGTTACCTTCCAGATTATGTGGCTTATTATGTGTTTTGCCGCCATCCTTCGGAGTCAGTGTAGTGAGCAAAGTCTTTATGTTCTCGGGGGTAGCTTGTACAAGTCCCACAAAACATTGAACAACATCGTTTGTCACATTCTTGAATGAATACACGTTCACGAAATCATTGTTTGACAACGTTTCTAAGATCGACTTGAGCGTTCTCCTTGCTACATAGTTTTTGAAGCCAGTCATTGATCCAGAAACATCAAATAATATAATCATGTCTTTTGAGCAAGTCGCCGCTTCTATATACCAAGATTTGACGCGGCAATCGTATGTGTCAGCATTTTTATTTTTGTTCCACGGCATGCCAGGATAAAATCTTAATATTCCATGTGAGCTACCGAAGTACTGCCACGAAAGTGACGGATCGGACTTATAGTTTTGTAAAAAGATGTCATTTAAGCCCTTTGACCAAAGAATTGCGTTTAACGTATTATTTTCTGTAACATTTTAGGAAAATTAATCGTCAAAATGGGTACAGAAAATATGGTTCTTTTAGAATAAGCGATTAGTACTTCTCGGAAGCTACAGCGGACAAGTCAAGCATTTAATCGCGTTATTATATTACGTAATGCTACTCGAATACTCCGCCGCGGGCGATCTTTACCCTGTGACAGCAATTTAGATTAGTGTAAATCACTAAAAAGCGATTGAAGTATCCATATCCTTAAAATCCCTAATCGCCTATGTTAAAAGTAGTTTCACTGACATGTTTACCTGCATCAAATATATTAGTTGGCACATGAACACAGCTAGTGTTTGTATTCACACTAATATTGTAAAAGTGAGAGTCTTTTTCAAGTAACACCTCCATATATGTATTATTCTCAACATATTTAGGAAGTTCAGCTGCATTAGTTGTTTTAGGTTTATCATTAGAATCCGTATAATTGAATTGTGAATATTTTGCAGAACAATAGGTCGAATTTTCATCTATGTTATGGTGTTTTGGTTGATTGTAGTTAAATTTCTTTGCCAAATCTTGAGCCATCGCGTGAATGCACTAAAATAATATAAACATAGATAAATACACACTTAATTATAACTTTGTATATACGCATCACTTTATTTGCCCAACTATTTAGAACTAACTAACTCAAGCCTGTGTACTTTTAATTATTATAATTTTAATAACACCCAGCTACACACACACATATATAATTAAAAAATAGTTACATAATATCAGTGGCACTGTTCACTCCACATATCGATTACTGTTTAAAGACATTATAAATGTAATACTAACACGACCAAACCACTGTTTCCCAAGATACAAGCTTTTGCTTAGTTTGGGAAACAGAATCTGGATCTCTTGTTTTCCCTACATTTATAAGTAAGATTAGGATAAAACAAAATTGAAATTGTAACTTATCGACAATAAACGCTTTTTATTTTATTTATTTTATAACCCGAGTTGAAATGCCATTATCTTCCGGCTTCGTAGTTTATTTTAATGGAAGCAGCAGCTGAAAAGGCTCCTCGCGTTCTACACTGAAGGGTGGAATAGAAATTATTATGTTAATTCTATGAGATATCCTGGAACGCCATAATTTTCAAGGTTGCTAATGCTAAACGGATCACGTAATGCAAACAAGACCTGTTTCCCGAAAATCCCGAGGTAAGCCAAGTACAGTCCCGGGATTATCGGGGTGAAAATACAGCTGGGATTTCGGTATAGTACAAGGTTAAGCTACTGGGGATAGTGGTGACCAAGTACTAAAAACAATGGGACAATTTGGTTAACCTATAACACTATTCACCTTTCAAATAACAAAAGGGCATAATATGAGTATAATACAATTTGTATTGTACTTATAATTGTTTTTGTATCATACAAAGCAACAATAACTAATTAATAAAACTTCCTTTTCAAATCAAGAACCGTAATTACGTACGTAAGTACGTACGAATAAGAGGATTGTAGCAATTATAACCATACAATGTACCGAATTGGACGAAATCCCAACTTAATAGAGACATTTTAGTCTGCAATGATTTGTCTCCTTCTCTCATCAATATGATATATTTGATAGAAAAGGATACAGCACGCTATACTCAAATTATTGTAGAGCGATAATTGATAAGGGCTGTTTACCTCGACGCTGGCTGATGAAAAATTCTACTGAAAAACTTCTTTTCAAAGTTGACTGACGACGACTGTCAATTCATGAATAATCTTTACAAATAAATAAAATAAGTGTATGTTTGTAATGTCAAAATAATAGTTTGTTACTAATTGCTTAAGAAAGTATACATGGTACTTATAACGAAAACATGGTTTTAAACTTGTCCGTCTGTATGTCTTTTTGTTCCGGGTTATCTCCGGAACGGCTGGACCGATTTTGACGGGACTTTCACTGTTAGACAGCTGATGATGTAAGGAGGTTTATATCATCACGCTAACCTTTATAGGGAATGAGCAACTGCAACTTCACACGGACGAAGTCGCGAGTACAGCTAGTTGCCAAATAAATTACGAGATATTTTTAACTTAAAAAACAAATAAAGAGGCTTTTAGTCAATTTAAAAAGTAAAAGTAAATAACTATTTCATATTACTCAATACATGATGTTGTATTATTAAAAATTGAAAAATGTAGTAAAATATTGCGTCATTGTTATAAAATTACTCGTTTAATCGGTTCTCAATGGGGTTAAACGTTTGTACTTATATAATATATAAGTACAAACGTTTAACCCCCTTACTCTAATAACAATATTTTAAATATCTAGTGAATGTTTTGTCTACTTCTATTCTATTTTGGAAATAGAATTTAAAACAAAACAGCTAGTTACAATGTTGTTATTAACTTAATATGAATAAAGGGTTAAGTGTGTAAAAAAAACATTGTATAATTCTATCCCACGTAAGCCGAACCAATAAAACCTGGTACAAAAGATGTTGTAGCAACAATGCATAATATTCATCGTCCCTGATATCGTGCAGATCTATATTAAGATTAGTACAAAGCTGCAAGGAGTTACGACTATGGCTTACCTTGACGGCATTGATTTTTCGAGTAAGCATCGTGCTTACAGAACGTAGCGAAGAATCTAATATTTGCTTTCCATCTTTCTTTTTTACGCTGGCATTCATTTGTTTGTATTTCTGTGTAAAAGAAAATTGGTTATTGGAAATATTGTGTAAATAAACCTCTGATTTATTTCGTTACTACAGTTTTTTGCGAAATGTTTACAACATTCGTCACTTGGTTTTTATACAAGCTATGACAAATGCTATAAGTAGGTATAGTATTTACTTACATTTCTGATTTGATCCGATTTTGTGAGAGCTTCGCTCAACTTCCATAATTCATCACCCAGTGCTCTTGCCCAAAGGTTTACTCTGCAATAACAATATTACTTCAACAACTTCAAAAAATCAATAAAGCAGCTTCAATGTTATCAAATCGTTTAGCTGTAGGTCCCTCTTTACGAGATCTCATTAATCACGAGCGATTTACTAGCGTTTATTGAGCACCGTTTTCCACCTCGGAGGGTTTCAAATTAATCTTAATCTAATTTATAAGAGGACATCTGGAATTGATATCCTATAAAATATCGTTCTAACGTTCAATAAAAGTTATACGTGAATATCGACAAAAAATACAACCGATACGGGTTGAATTGAACACTTCCTCCTCTTTTAAAAAGCAGTACATATTCATATATACATAGTATATGGAAAATTGTCCCCGTTTCCCTTTTGTTATGAGCCGCGTTATCATAAACGCTGTGAAACGAAATTTTCTGACTCAATTTATTCCAACGAATATTTTTTGATCCTATTAAATTTCTTGGGCGATATTAATCCTCAGATTACTGAAATAAATAATATTATTTCCGAACTAAAGCATGAAAGCTTTGGGATAAAACTTTAATAAGATTTTTAAAAGAGGTTTAGGTAGGTAATAACCTAAGTAATTTTAGTTCCTGGGAAAACCCCTGAGTCGTGGAGATTGTACAAATATTGTACCTAATCAATACACATCGTTTATTCTTCAATCAGTGCCTACTTGGTTTTCATATTACAGATGTGACAGAGTACCTGGATGGACCAGTGGATGCCCGATTGTTACCAAAATTTTAACGGCAAAGTTTCATACTAACTATCCACCCCCGTTTTACCCCTTTTAGGGGTGAATTTTCAGAAATTCTTTCTTAGTGCTCCCCTACGTTATAAAAGGAACCCTTGCGCAAAATTTCAAATTTCTAACCCTTATAGTTTCCCTGACCTGGCCCTGCGTTAATATGTCAGTCAGTCAGTCAGCTTCTCTTTTTATATATAAACAATGTTTTATATCTAATATATAAAATTCTCGTGTCACAGTTTTCGTTGCCATACTCCTCCGAAACGGCTTGACCGATTTTGATGAAATTTTGTGTGCATATTGGGTAGGTCTGAGAATCGGACAACATCTATTTTTCATCCCCCTAAGAGTTTGTTTGTTTGTTTGAACGCGATAATCTCAGGAACTACTGGGCCGCATTGAAAAAATATTTTATTGTTGGATAGTCCATTTATCGAGGAAGGCTATAGGTTAAAACATCACGCTACGACGAATAGGTGCGGAGCAGCAATGAAAAATGTTGTAAAAAAAAAGGAAGAAAAAAGAAAAAAGGGAAAATTTACGCAGACGAAGTTGCGCGGGTCAGCTAGTATATTATTTATTTATTTATTTATTTAAAACTTTATGCACAAAGTTGTGCAAAGGTGGACTTAATGCTAAAAGCATTCTCTGCCAGTCTACCTTAGGGTGGTGTAGAAATGGAATGTGTGAAAGGTGCAGTAACCTAATTGTAAGAACTTCCTTATTATTCTTACATAATACACAAATAAAACAATATAACTATACAATACTATACATACTTACAAAAATACATATATACATATATACCTACATACATAACTATACAATAGTATACATACTTACAGCAATACATACATACATAAATAAATACATACATACAGACTAATATTTATGTTACTAATGTTGTGATGATTCAGCTGATCCATCAAGGAATAAAGTGCGTATCTTCCATTTAAAATTAAGGCGATTGGGTGCCATCCTAATTTCGGGGGGCAGGGCATTCCAGAGAGAAACAGATTGAACTATAAAAGAGCATCCGACGAATCCAGAAGAATGAGCAGGGCATAAAAGAAGTAGATTATCGGAAGATCGAAGATCTCTACTGTGATTTGAGTGCAGGTACTGAAAGTAGGAAGTCAAGTAAGAAGGGGCAGTAGGAGAATTAAGAATAGAATAGAGTGTAGTGAGAGCGCGTAAACTATGTCGCTGGCGAATCGGGAGCCATTTAAGTTCGGAACGGTAGGAAGAAACATGGTCAAACTTACGAAGATTGAAAATGAATCGAATGCAGTTATTTAGAAGTCGGTCAAGTTTATTAAGGAGCTCTGCATTCAGGTCAAGATAGCATACATCACCATAATCAATCAGGGGGAATATTAGCGTTTGGACGAGCATTACTTTAGTTTTATAAGGAAGAAAGTTCTTGAGACGATATAACGCCCGCAAAGTACCCGTAACCTTTTGACTTACATTTGTTATTTGAGTATGCCAGTTGAGGGTGGTATCAAGGAAAATCCCGAGATTCTTAACCGAAGAATGTAACGCGATAATGGAGCCGTTAAATATGACAGGTGGTAATGTGTCGGTGTTCAGTCGAGTTAAAAGGCGTTGACTCCCTATCACAATGGCCTGACACTTAGACGGATTTATAGTGAAACCAAACTTGTCTGACCAGGTCTTGACAGCGTTAAGGTCCCCATTAAGCTTAGTGATGGCCTCGGATATGTTATTCACATTGGCCTGGGCATATAACTGCAAGTCATCTGCGTAAAGATGGAACGCACACTGAAGGACATTAGTAATGAGATCGATAAAAATAGAAAATAATAGAGGAGAAAGAATACCGCCTTGAGGAACACCAGCGTCAAGATCGCGCCAACTCGATAAAGTATCACCCACGCGCACGGACTGCTGGCGTCCCCGAAGATAAGATGAGAACCAGTTTAAAGAACCTGCCGAGAACATCAGATGAGATAGGATAGAGAGTAAGATATCATGGCTAACTGAATTGAAAGCATTAGAAAAATCAACCAAAACTAAAACCGTAACTTTGGTATCATCCATGCCAGTTCTAATGTCGCCAGTTACTTTGAGAAGAGCAGTGGTGGTGCTATGTCCTGGCCTGAAGCCTGATTGAAACTGGTTCAACAAATTATTTCGATGCACAAAATGTGTCATTTGTTTATGCACGCAAGCCTCCAGCACTTTAGATAAAAACGGAAGAATAGAGATAGGTCGAAAATGATTAGGAAGAGTGGGATTTGTAATTTTAGGCAGAGGAATAACAAAAGCATATCGCCACGAAGACGGGTAAGTCCCTGAATCTAAAGAAAAATTGATGATGTGTGTTAAAGCAGGAAGAAGATGATCAAGAATGGGTATAATCATGCGACGGCTAATACCATCATAACCAACAGCATTCGATTTGATAGAAATAATTATCTTATTGATCTCGCCAGGTTCAACTGAAAAAAGTGAAAGAAGTCTACGTTGGGGCGAGGAAGGTTAGCTAAGTACTCACAGGTGCGACGCTTGGTTAGATGATCAATAGGTACGAAGGAGGTGAAATGAGTATTGATTTCATCTATACCAACCGCCAACGGAGGATCAACACTTCCATGTTTGCCAATTCCTAGAGTCCCCAAGAACTGCCAAATACCCTTGGGAGAAGATGAATTAATATGAAAAAGAATATGGCGGCGTTTAGCGTTGCGAATCATCTGATTACACCGATTCCTTGCAGTTTTATAAAGGGCCCAGTTATCATCATCCCGGTCTTTCTTAAATTTGCGAAAAGCTCGGTCTCTGCGCCGCATAGCCATCCTGATTCCATTCGTCATCCAGGGAGCTGGAGGCCGCTTAATTTTAACTTTTTTAACAGGCGCATGAATGTCATACAACCCCACGACCAAATCATTGAAAACGTCAATTTTATCATTATTATATTATAGATATATACAAAAATTGCTCGTTTAAAGCTATTAGATAGATAGATTACAGAGTTTTAGTGGTACACATTTTCAGTATTAGTTCTTATCAAGCCTTGCTCTGGTGTACGTATACTTTTTGGAGTGTTGATAACACTGAAATCTATATACAGGGTGTATTTTTGAAACGGGTCAGTAAGGGCAAGTACCTTAACCGTTGCAGTTACAGCAAAACGTTCTTAGAAGACCTTCCCTAACTTTTTGACATACTTTGAACTGCATTCACAGATTTTGTAAAAAACTTACAGTTGGCAAAAAAAATGCAAAAAGTCCAAAAAAATTTTTTTTATGCCAATCGATTCTATTTTATGTGGGGATCAAAAAACTCTATGAAACCATTTTAGCTTTCAGTACTAGAAAAGACAGAAATCTCCAAAAACGTTTCCCATACATTTCCTACGGAAATATGATAAATCAACTCGAAACTCATAGGACAGGTAAAATTTTAAACTTTTTTAAATAAAAAAAATCATTTAAACATTTTAGAAATTGGTTTATGAAATAAATTGCTCAAAATGATTTCCATTTTCACGAATACATAAGTCTATCCTTTTTTGC
This sequence comes from Herminia tarsipennalis, assembly GCA_945859575.2. Lineage (NCBI taxonomy): Eukaryota > Metazoa > Arthropoda > Insecta > Lepidoptera > Erebidae > Herminia > Herminia tarsipennalis. The sequence goes on along the minus strand of OX243836.2, from coordinate 9,670,811 downwards.
ACTGAACGAATGGCGGCTAATAATGTTCTGGGATGAATATTACGTAAAATGGTCATTAATGCATCCTTGAGCTCTTGAACACTGGCGTACGTCGTCTTATACACCTCGTTTTTCACGAAGCCCCATAAAAAAAAATCAAGTGGTGTTAGATCGGGGCTACGAGGTGGCCACTGTGTTGGACCATGTGTACCTATCCACTGTGTACCGAATAGGCGGCTCAAATTGGAACGTGAAAGGTGACTGTTATGTGGCGGAGCACCATCTTGTTGAAAATGAACTTTTCGCAATTCCGACAGGGGCCATTCGTCCATCTCGTTTTCAAGATGGTGTAAAATGACTTCATTATACATGGCAGAATTCAGTTTCCCTTCATAAAATTCCACCATTATAACTCGATTGGACATTATACCACACCAACAGTTGAATGAGAAGCGAACCTGATTATGACTTGCCGTAACTCTTAGTGGATTTTCTTTGGACCAATAGTGGTGATTTTTTCTGTTGTACATACCGTTATTGGAAAAATTCGTTTCGTCTGACCACAGTATGTAATTTAAAAATTCATGATCTCTGCTTATTTTTCCTCTTAGCCACCTGCAAAAAGTAAGCCTTCGAACATCATCACCCGGATGTAACACTTGAACTATGCGCCCATATCGATAGCACTTGTAGCCGTATTTCTTCCATATCTTTATCACAAGGGAGTGGGATACACCTACTTCAAAGGCGACATGCCTGGACGATACCTCTGGATATGCTTCGACATAAGTCAGAACCGCAATCTCCGTGTCCATGTCCACACGAGGCTGCCGCTTTCTTTTGAAAGAACCCTGCAATTCCAGGTTTTTCAAAAGATTTCTAATAACCTTTCTTGTTGGCACATGTCGCAACGGATACTTATTGCGGTACCACACTAATGCAGCTCCCGCATTTCGATTATTGACAAAATACGCTTCTAATAAGTCAATTTTTTCACGATTAGAAGACATTTTAGCGAAAATCCTTAATTAATAATAACTCATACGAAGTTTCTCAGCTGACACACAGATTTTCGAATGAAATTCGAAATTTGAAGGTAAAAATTATTTTTATTTACTTTACAGTCAATTCTACCCACTTCCTGGCCATAACAAAAAGTTCGACCATCGTAGAAATTTGTTTCTGTTGCCGAAATGTATGGGAAACGTTTTTGGCGATTTCTGTCTTTTCTAGTACTGAAAGCTAAAATGGTTTCATAGAGTTTTTTGATCCCCACATGAAATAGAATCGATTGGCATAAAAAAAAATTTTTTGGACTTTTTGCATTTTTTTTGCCAACTGTAAGTTTTTTACAAAATCTGTGAATGCAGTTCAAAGTATGTCAAAAAGTTAGGGAAGGTCTTCTAAGAACGTTTTGCTGTAACTGCAACGGTTAAGGTACTTGCCCTTACTGACCCGTTTCAAAAATACACCCTGTATATATAAATGAATGTTTGTCTGTAAATCCTATATACAATCGTAAACTATACATTTGATCATGTTATAATCTTCAGCAAAATTGAAGGTTTACGGGTAGGTACGGGTAGCGGTAAAATGTTGCAAAAATGGGGAAAAATAACGCAAAGTTGCGAGGGTTAGCTAGTTATATATAATTTAGATTAACAATGAGCCAGTCGAGTATAATGCTTAAGTGTTTTGTCTAATTCATGAGTAAAATATCTTGTCATAATTGGAATTTACTCGTAAAATGAGATTTTACACAATATTTTTCCATTGTATTAAAATAGTACGATAACTGAATGTATTTTCCGTACTATAATAATAAATTTAAAAACTAGGATCTAGTCAGCTTTTTCAAATTCATGGAATATGTTAGTACCTACTAACGTATTATGTTTAAAGGGGAAGGTAGATTAAACGGCAATTAGTTGTTAGCTATTTTGAAACCGTTATTTTTAGATAATTTCAGTACAACTGAAATAATGTTCTGGGGTTTAAATTTTATGATTTCAGGTTACAAGTTCAAATCTTAGAATTGAGATCGATTTAATGCAGACGTACAATAATACACATGTGGTTCGTTTCGATATACGAGTAAGTACATAATATGAAAGTTATTTGTATCGTGCCACACTCGTGAACTTTGGTGTTTGTATTCTCTCTCATGCACTTAACCACTTCTCGGTTTTGGTTATTTTAATATATACATTGACAGGTGTACTTTGTACGGATACAATAGATTACACATTACAAACTGTTTTGTTAAGGTATTGCTGGAAATCAACTCCTGGCATTTTCGTCAATGCAAATCACGGATTATGAAATCACACTTTAGTACCTAGTTTCGATAGTTTGCCTAATTTACTCGTAAGTGAAAAACTATTGCCGTACATATATATGAAAGCGCATCACTTTAGAACGGCCACCACCTATTTGGCTAATTATTTTTTGTTGTATTCCACGGAAATAAACGAAATCTCTATAGGTATAGAAAGTGAGCATGGTGTCTTTTTTCACCGATACGAAGTCGGTGGGCAGCTAATTAAATATAATTTGGCTGTATTGTGTGTTTTTATCAATTTTACAAACATTTCATTGGGCTGAAATCATGTGAATTGAAAAATGATTTATTGGAGAAGTAAGTAGCAGTTTTTATCAATTTTACAAACATTTCATTGAGCTATACTAATGATATAAAGCTGAAGAGTTTGTTTCTGTTAGAACGCGATAACCTCAGGAACTACTGGTTTGAATTGTTTTTTTTTACTGTTGGATAGTCCATTTATCGAGGAAGACTATAGGCTATGTAAGTACCATCACGCTACAACCAACAGGAGCAGAGTAGCAATGAAAAATGTTGCCAAAACGGCGAAAATGTACGCAGCCAAAGTTGTGCGGGTCAGCTAATTATTAGCAGTCTAGTAATTTATATTTAGTTTTTGTAGTTCTATAGATAATAAATTAGGGTTAAAGTAGTTAGTAGTTAGGATACCCTAACTGAAAATACTGATTATATGTAAATTAAATAGGTAATTAATATTATTTTTCGACTAAGTATGATTAATGATGATGATGATGGCAATTAAGTCTTAAATTTTGGGGGCGTTTATAAATTATCTACCTGCTTGTAAGTATAGGGGGTTAGGCTCATGCCCTGTGGGGGTTAGTGTTAGCAATAGTGGGTAAAAAGAGTTCTTACGTGTCGGCTTTGTAAGCTGCTGGAACAGGCTCTGGTACAAAGAGTAGTACACAGACCAGTGTGAACTTGAGACTTTGCATATCTCCGGCGGTGACTCACGCGCTAACACCAAATATTATTGCGTTACACAATTACCGTCGTAAATAACGCGAATATTACAGGATAAGGCACATCGTTACTGTGTTTTGTAATAAGTAAGGCTTTCACGAAACATCACAAAAATATATCACTACGCTACCACGCTATGACAGATAAAGAATGATTAACAAAACGCTTCCCGGGTGCGATATAAGTATGAGCAAGGCCACTGCGATATAGAAACACAGTAAACATTCACTAAATACTTTCACTTTAACTAGGATATTAATAGTTTCGACAGTAAGTGTCGTTGACAAGCCCTATCTTCACAACGCGGTTACATTATGGAAGGATTTTCGTGCGGGGATTTCGAACGGTTATAGATATTAGAGATGTGGCACACTGGTATGTTTTGTGCGGTTTTTGTCCGTGCGTGCGGTGTCCGGGCCGGCGCGGACGTGTGTCGCTTTAGACGCACGTGCTGCGTCTATTCTGGGCGGGCGGCGACGAACGCTCGGCCGGCATCGAGCGAACCCGATCTAGGTCGGGCGGGCGGTGTCTGTCCACATACTAATGCTACCGAATGACATGCTTCGCGCATACTACTATTTCTTTTCTATAAAAAAAATAATTGTCAAGCTTTATTTGACTTAGATAAATATTAGATAGACTACCTATAGATATGGTAAGTAAAATCTTCTTAAATAAAGATGTAGATTGTCATCTAGTGACTCAACGGTTTTTCCCACCGTCTCATGAACACATTTAGAATTATTTTGGCCTAGAGATACTTCGGAATTCGGAGTTTAACAATAATATTGTTATTGGAATTGCGTTAGTCGGTCAGTCGGTTCATTCAACTGATAAATTATTTTTTAAATATTATAAATTAATTGAAACAATGCCGTAACGATCAGTAGTCCTAGTTCGATTTTTTACTCTTTGAATATAATAGTTTTTTTTTAAGATAACTAGCAATGTGGTTGAGTCCCACATTACTAGCAATCTTGTTAACCCCTCCAGTCAAGCTTAAATGCTTGTGTTAGGAGTAGGTTCACGTCAGTAGTATAGGTAGGATTGGTATGGGTAGGATTTAAACCCGCGACCTGACGATTGCGAGACCGATGCCTCAGCCATTAGGCTACCGCCGCTTAAAGTTCATAGCCTATTAATATTATAAATTCGAAAGGTTGTGAGGAAGTTTGTTCTTCTTTCACCCAAAGACTACTGTACGAATGTCGATAGAACTTTACAGTAACGAATACGGCTATAAAAATCAAACATACCGCGGATTCAACCGCAGGGAGCTAGAAACAAAACAATTCTAAATCCATTATTTATGAACTACAATGAAAACGTGCTGAACAAAAAGGTTCCAATGATAATGGATAAACTACGAATGCAGCAGGTAAAAGAGTACAATATTCAAAAATATTAATACCAAGCAACAAATGAATTAACGTACAGTAGAATTGGGGGTGTAACGTCTTTATTAAGGCACGTAAAATAAACTCATTTGATATGCAAAGGGCGACCGGGTAACGAGTGTAAACAGTATAAATACGACAGGAATTTACAGCTCCGGCTGACTGTTTGTTAGCAGACCATAAGAACTACAAGACACAGACTTAAGGTGACTTAGCTTACATTGCCCATGAAATGCTGCTACTATATAGGTAGGTAATAAAAAAAATTACATTACTTTTGAGTCACAATCTTGCGATGGATTACAAAGGCCGTACTATGAACATCAAACTTTTTTTTTAATTACTTGCCAATTGCAGGTCAGTCGCTGAACTGCTGTCAAGTGCAAATAATTAACAAATAGCCGTCTACCTGTGTCCACGGCTGTGCAATACGGTCGAAACGTCGAGCAATAAAAAAGGTATTTTACCTTAAATTATTCACGTGATTATGACCCGTAGTGTTTATAATTTTATAATGTGAACAAATCGCGAAAGTTTATCAACATTTATATAGACAATAGGTAGCTCGTGGGTTTGGTGACGTCACCACTGACTCGCCTGCTTTTTGGTAGGATTATGGTTCGAAATTAGCAGGACAGTTTATTTCTCTCCAATTTCACGCTACTTTATTCTATCTTCTTGTACTGAAATTTAATTTATTTTTACTGTAGTTAACATGACCGCCTTTAAGAATTCATGGTACGGCCGCATGTTACAAATTTATGCTTTGCGTCGGTCAGCACTGCAGATTTTCATATGGTGTGGAGCTTTGGTCGTTGTTGCATTCGCTTTATGCTTATTTTCCCATAATCTTATTTATGTACAATCCTTCTCTATTTTTACTTTCTGTCACATTTGGGTAGTTGACTACAATAAAAGTAAATTATTTTAAACTAATCAGGTAAAAGTAGATCTGAAAATAACTGTTATTTTACAATTTAACATGTTTTTGAATTTAAAAAAATGAAAACTAATACTAAAAAAATAGGAACTTATAACGTCATAGGTTGCTATTCCATACACATTCCTATAGAGCTTGTCGTTTTGACATTTCATAAAAAGAGACTGATTTGACTTGACAGTCAACATCCCCATTTGTCGCAAACTGTACGCTTGGTGAAGCACTACAAAAGAACAATAGGACACATAAATGTCGCGACCCATTATATGTAAGTATGTAACCGCTTTCATACATAATTTATATGTTAAACTTCCAGTATCAGCATATCCGAACGCTGTATATAATAAAACGCGCAATAAAGTCTGTAATGTAAATATTTTTCCGTACTCATTTGTAATACGCTGTTCATAAAGCCCGAATATTAATCAGGATTCTTCGCCAAATTAACGTGTAATAAGATTAGATGGTTTCTATGAGAATCATGACGTAATTTCACGCCTACATCGGTGAGGTTAGGCAGAGGAGTCTTAATTAAGAACGCTATGCTATAAAGAGCAATGTTATTACTCTGGCTTCCAATTATAGAAGGTACATGAGCTTTTCTAGGACTTCTCCTGGACTATTTTGCCTTTAATGAAGTGAAGCATGGAGTGTTTTCTGTAGGTCGTAATATTTATTAAATAGCAATAAACCAATATAATATTTAATAATGAAAAAGAAACTCAATCTATTTTAGTCTCTTTTTATTAACGTCATAAAGATGTCCTTGAAAGTAGTCAGTTCTGATTTCGATGTGATGTTATTATTTTTTGTGTATTTTTGTGAGTCTCATGTCATGTCACGGTGTCTGTTGGCGAACTCCTCCGAAACGGCTTAATCATTTTTTTTTTATTTGTATGAATTGCAAAAACGGGAATAATTGACGCAGACGAAGTTGCAAGGGGCCGGCTAGTTCAATAGGTATAACATTTCTAGAACACCGTGAGATCTATTATTACTAAGTTGCAGTGCTGCCCACACCCTATAAACGTTAGCGTATTTTTTTTTTTTTAAAGATAACTAACAATGTGGGATTGTCGTCCCACATTACTAGCAATCCTGTTAACCCCTCCAGCTAAGCTCTATGGCTTGTGTTAGGAGTGGGCTCACGTCGGTAGTATATTGGCCAGGATTTGAATCCACGACCTCACGATTGCGAGACCGATGCCTTAGCCATTAGGCTACCGCCGCTTTTTTAACTAAATTACTCCTTACATCATCAGCTATCTGATAGTGAAAGTCCTGTCAAAATCCGTCTAGCCGTTTCAGAGATTAGCCGCAACAAACAGACTGTAAGAGAGACAGAATACAAAAAAAATGTGGTTTTGTTATAAGTACCATAATACTAAAATGAGTTTTGTAAATTTTGACATTACAAACAGACACCTCAATTGTATTTATTTGTATAGATGTAGGTATAGATTATTGTAAAATTGTTTCTTGTTATTGTTTCCCAATTGATTTCGATGAAATTATGCAAAATAATATCTTTTACCCTGTAGAAACAACCTCAAATTTTCACCCGAATTTGTATATCCGCATGAACGAAGTTCAAAAGATTGATCGATATATTTTTACACAACCCTTGTTGGACAACCCTTATCCGTTGACGGTCCAATTAGTCTGAAATGTTTATAAATAAAGGGCCACAATCCATTTACATGATTACGACTTGTTGTCTATATTTATGTGGTGTTTCCAATTATTTTGTTTAGGTAACAATTAGGATCTCTTTGAAGTTTAGGGGACTTATTCGTTATCATTCTCCCGTACAAAATTTAATAATGTAACTGCCAAATATTTTGACAAGTTCTTATAGTTTTCTTGTTGATATAATTGGTGCTTAGTTGTAAATTTTAGTATTAAGTAAAATTCCAACTACAAAGGTCTAATCACTCTGAGCAACCACAACAACGGAAAGGGATTCACCGTATCGCCTCGCTGCGAGCGGTCAACTGTTAATGATTAAATCCGATTATTGTAAGTTGCAGTAGGGAGTTTCATACAAAGACTACAGAACAGCTCGATACGAAGCTGATCCCTTTCAGAGTTGATCAGATGCTGCTTATATGTTTTTCATCATGAATTTTCATCATATTACAAATTTTTCAAATTATGTTGTCAATTATTCTATTTTTTCTTACTAAAGGTAGGTAGTTTTGTAACCTTTTTGGTTACAGATTACCTACTGGCTGGTTATATAAAAACAATATTAAGTTTTGTTTTTTCATAGAAAATTTGTTCGAATTTAAATGCGTTTTCTTTTTATAATATTTTATTTGATAATTAAAATTTGTTATTCCTAATCTGAATTTTAACAAAGTTTTAATCGGAATTATTGTAAAGTAAATAAATTATAAACATGTTGTAAAATTCTTAATTGTATACAATGATCCCTCTAAGGGAAAGTGCGTACTATACCCAAAATATAAAAGTTATTTTAAATGTTAAAGGAGTTTTTAAAGAATCATTACGTTTGTTATACGTTATTTTTTTAGTTTAAGCAAACCTTTGGACTTATTAGGCATTTTCTAGAAGTTTACTAAGGGATCATTTTATACACCTGGATGTGGAACATGGCAAAATGCCATCATCGGGACATTTTATACTCCAACTTCAAATGAAATACTTTGCTGGTCACAATCATGTTTATTTAAACGTGTTAGCAAAATACTCTTAATCAGTCAGAACATAACAGTACTATTTCGAAAGTATTATAATTATAAACAGTATTTCAAAATAATTAACACTCAATAAACATTTTTAACAATTTCTTATAGTTGTCACAAAATCTCTTTAAAACAGTAAAAAAATTGTTTACCTACACTAGCTGCTAAAGTCGACTCTGTACAGCCGAAAGATATGTAATATGATGGCGCGTTCGAAATCCTTTGAGCCTATCTTCATCGGTTTTTTTTGGTAAATGAATATGGGTGTGTGATATTTTTTTTTTTTTCAGCTCACTGAAAAGCCAAAGAAAGAACGTCATGTTTTGTGAGTCAGTGCATTCTGAGTCTTGGGACAACTCAAACTAAGCAGAGCTTGTATTATGGAAACCAGATTATAGATAAATAACACCCAGACACCGAATAAATCATCGTGCTCATCACACAAAGTTTTATCCTGGGTGGGGATCAAACCCACGACCTCTTGCGTAGCAGTCGGATACACTCCCACCGCGCCACAGAGGCAGTCCATAATATTAGGAATACGTAATCCATTTGCGAAGGTTGCAATCTATTACTGACCAAGTACAAACTTTACGAGATCCATTTCAAATACCTATCTTCAGATAGCTTCAATCAGCTAAGAGCTTCTGACTGAAAGGACCCAGAGTTTTACAGAATAAAATTACAAAAAATAGTATGTACATTCGGCCTCGTAACTGTTTCAAATATTTCTATCAACAATCTAATAGGATAGTCTAAATTGTTGCTAGATAAAAAATCTTTAATTGTTTTTTTTTTGCAAAGCTTTCACGATTTTTTTACACATTAATAATTGTGTAGGTACTACACGTACCTACAAAATTAATTAACTAATCTATCTAACTTAATTATTCTATTAAGAGTAATTCGAGGATTGATGGCCATAGACAGGAGAGATGGGCAATTGAAATAAATCCGTTTTTTTATCTCAGTATGGTTGCTTCTAATATACTGGCGTCATTGCGTTGGTGTTTATGACGAAAAAACAATAATAAAGGTGTGTTGATTTTGATGACATTGAGGTATAGACCTGGATCGCGCCATCCCTTTCAATTAAACAGTAAATATTGACTGCAAAGCGTGAAAGAGAGAAAAAACTCGTGCGGTCCTGTCTCTTTGACAGGTATTGTCCACAAAGTAGTATTGGTGCTGGTTAATTTTGTGACGTTATGGCCGTCGCAGCGGATGTTAATTTTTTAGAGAGGATGTTAATTTTTTAAGCTATTGCATAGCTTTTATCGCGGGCTTTGAACGCGGCGACCGAATCAAGAAATTCCGTAACGAAAATAAAACTTAACACCCTCCATTCCGCCTGCCATGTTCGGCCGAGCGTTTGCTTAACGTATATATATATGGTACGACTGTACGAAGCTCGCACGGATCGAGCCGAGCTGCTCCGAATTGTAATGAAAAAAAAAATACTGCATAAATAAAAAATATATTTAAATCATTATAATTGCATAAGTTGATAAAAAATGCTATGCAATAGCTTTACCGCCGCAGTCGCCGAGTGCCGCACATTGTTTTTTGTTAATTGAAGATTGGAATCCAGTGCATAAATTGTAACGGCTGGGTGTATGAAAGCTGCACGGGATTTGATGATAGATGTCGCCCGTGAGGTAAAACTAAAGACTGCAAGTACTTAACCAGTATATGGCTATTACACCTCAATCATTATGACTAGTTTATGAAAGATGGCCTCCCTAGTGTTTAAAAAAAATGTTTATTTAAAAACTTATTGACTAGAGCAATTATTTCTGCTTATTTAGTTTATTAATAATATATTATTCAAAAAACATTAAAAACTCCTTGTATATCTTTAGGATTTTGTAAAATACTTTGCTTTTAAAAAATCATGCCCACCTATCCTCGAATTACCCTATTTATATTTGCGTGTTATGCTTATAGTTATACCTATGAAGGTGTAGTTATCTAGATAAACTACATATTTTATCTTCACATTACCCTAAGCTAGAGTGGTAGATAATGCTTTTAGCATTCAGTATGCCGCCGCCGTCATAAAGTTTTGAACAAACAAGATAGTGTTACATATTTAACATAAAAATTCCCCGACGCATGAGACAAAAAGCTCATTATTTTTGAAATAGCTGAAAGGTTTTTCATCAAACGAAGCTTTCTAATATAAAAACAATTCCATAGACAGACAGACAACTACTGTAAACTCATAACACATCAAATTTTGCGTCGGGGGAATATAATTTAATAGACCTCTGTGGCATGGTGGGAGTGTATCCCGCTGCTACGCAAGAGGTCGTGCATTCGATCCCCACCCAGGATAAAACTTTGTGTGACGAGCACGATGGTTTATTCTGTGTCTGGGTGTAATTTATCTATAATATGTATGTATTTAGAAATATATAAGTATGTTTATCAGTCGTCTGGTTGCCATAGTACAAGCTCTGCTTAGTTTGGGATCAGATAACGTTGTGTGAGTTGTCCCAAGATATTATAATTTTATTGTACGCTGAGTCAATTCACAAGAGTACCGCAAGTATATTGGTACCATACAGGGTTTATCCTGTCGACATTTATTCAATAAGAAACAAATAAGTAGGAAAATAGGAACTGAAATTAGAAACCCAGACTGATTTTATATCACCATTTCATTAAGGCTATAAAGCTGTGAAACTTATTACAAGTATCATGAAAATGCTCTCAATTCTTATTCGTATTAGAAAGCAATAACGTGCAGGATTCCAAGGATATGAAAATTTGAAATTCATTGTCGGAAATGAGGGAGGACGGATGTCGTCATACGGTCGCATTCATTTAATAGAATCTGTCGTCTTCGTCTGTGATACATATCTACTTATAAAAGCTTTAGGTATACACATAACTATGTTGGTACGTACATGTTATTAGACAAAATAAATTTGATGACATGATGTAGGTATTGTAGATAGGTATATATACGTATAGTGTAGGTATTAGAATTAGTTCGGGATAAAAAGTATTCTTGTATCCTAGCCCAAGATACCAGAATTTTTTTAGCAAACATCAAATTGACACATCATTCGACAGGTCTTTTAAAAAAATTGAAAGGTCCAAATAAACTTTATTGATTAAGCGAATATTTTTGGAAATAATCGCTCTAAAAGTTGTATAAATTGTGTCCCCCACCCCTCATCTTTTGAACCGTGTAACCGAAAATATAAAAAAACCACAAGGCTTCACTAGTGTATTTTTTTAAATTTTCTTTGATACAAACCTTGTCAAACAAAACCGGGCTAGTGCATATCAGGCCACGCACAATGTAGGGTTCCGCAGTCCCAATGCAGCTTAAGAAGTGGGTTTTCTGTTGTTTTTGTACCTACTTAATAAATATTTTCAATGGAATTTGTACGAAAATATTCTTACTTCTCATTTCAGCTGTTACTCGTAAACTTGTAAAGCCTACTTAGCTGTGATAGTCTTCCTTTTAATTTCACTATATGTTCTACTACCGTGAATTTTCTCACGTACCCAACATCAATTATTTAGCTAGCCGGGGGGGGGGGGGGGCACTTGACTGTAACAAAAATTTGTAAAATTTCTAAATCTAAAAACATTCTTCACGTCATTCTTCTAGGGAAGAAAAGAAAGTCATCCTCCCCACGGACGGACGGACATGGCGAAACTATAAGGGTTCCTTTTTGCCATTTTGGCTACGAAAGCCTAAGAAAGAAATTATCCAATATGGCGCAGTCGGCGGTTTCGGCAATTCATTTTTATTAAATAGATATATATAAGGAGAGGTTTTCACATAGCTTCTTACTATGGATTTTTTATAGTATCGTATAGACGTCTAGATGCTTAGTCTGGCAAGCTAAATTGGCTAGTAATTGGGTCGTGTAGTAATCTGTAATAATGTTTATGAATCGTCTATCAATAAGTTCTGTGTATGATGTTTCATCACATAATGCATAGGTACATTACCTACTAACATATTAAAATCATAAACATTTTATTTGTATATTTTTACATGTACCTACATCAAAAGATTAAACTGATTATATTTACTGAAATACTTACCAAAATAAATAATAATATAACCTTCATACATACTTCGCTCAAGCACAAGCGACTTTTCACGGACAAGAAATTCAGACCACTTTGGACCACTTTGTTCGGTTGAGTATACACTGGAACATATTTGCTAAAGCCTTATTGTAGCACGGAGGTTTGCCTCTTGTCAGTGCCCCAGAAGCGTTTTTAGGTACCCCTCCCCCCCCCGTCTGTCGTGTCGTGCGTGCAAGTTCTACTTGGCCGATGTCGGTTAAAACGAAATGCCTAACGGTCTTACGAATGGTACAACACACGCCTTTGTCTGTATTATACTATATTCGTAACTCAGCTCAGTTTCCTATGTAATGTAACGTTCTTGCGAATGCTCGACGCTGTGTTCGACATAATTACAGGTAAATGCTGTAAGGTCAGTGAACTTTTACCTGTAACATACACTTCCGTAAATCATCACTCCACCTTGCCTGAGGGCGTCCTACACTACGTTTGCCGAGACGCGGTCTCCACTCAAGAACTCGTTTACCCCAACGGTTGTCGGTTCTTCGGCTAATATAGCCAGCCCACTGCCACTTCAGCTTGCTAATCCGGTGGGCTATGTCGATAACTTTGGTTCTCTGCCGAATCACCTAATTTCTAATTCTGTCCCTAAGAGAAACTCCGAGCATAGCCATTTCCATAGCCCGCTGAGCGACTTTGAACTTGTGGACCAGCCGTACCGTCAGTGTCCACGTTTCGGCTCCGTATGTCATGACGGGTAGAACGCACTGATTGAAGACTAAGGCCAGGTGGAGTGATGATTTACGCAAAACGGCTGGCAGGAGCTGGATGCAAGAAGCCGAAGATAGAACAAAGTGGCGTGCAATTTGTAGAGGCCTATGTCCAGCAGTGGACTGCGATAGGCTGATGATGATACACTTCCGTCACCCGCGCTCGTTCCATTGCTCAATAAAAGGTTACACTAAAACCTCGTTGGTTTTTAAAATCAGGGTGTAACAAAACATCGACATGGTCACTTGGAACATGACGGTCGATGTTTTGTTACAACTTGATTTTCTAATTCTGATTTGAGTAGTAGTTACTAGTATATGCTCAAGTGTATACTCATTTTTCAGGTTTAAATCGTGATTAATCCACTCGGGCGAATCAAGCTGTCAGAAGCAAGCAAAATAATATTACTCAATGGCATGGTACTCACTAAACCACCGAACAAAATATTAAGGCCAGCACTGAAAGGTTTTTAAATTTTCATAACCTAGAAAGCATGAAAACATAAGCCCTCTCCACTCTAACTAGAGAGGTCGGCTCTCGTCATTAGAATGCATTAACTTTATCGCCTTCACTGTACTTCTGTGTAATGGCCTATAAATAAGGACATTTCAGCTTTGAGGATGTCCCTTAGAGAGTTGAATTTACATTTACATGCAAATTATGTCGTTCATGTTGAATGACTCATATAGAGCAGGTATTATAGGTAGGTCGTAGGTATATAGTGTACCTACTAGTGTACAATGTAGTGCAAGATGTGTATTTGTTCATTTATTTCGGACTTTGTGGCAGGTTGGCCTATTAGATAAGAATGGAATATCTATGTTCTCTGTATTTTTCGTGAGAAACGTATTTTAAATTACTTAATGTAAAAATGAATATAATTTTTTAGTAGGCATAGTACCTAAGTTAAAATTTGATGAAAAATATGTAACGTAGTCCGAAGAAAGAAAGTTTCTCACAGAGTTTTCGTTTCTGCATTATGCACAGATATGAACTCAATTTTAGTATTGAGGCACATAGGTACTTGTTTATTTATATGGCAGGTATTTGAAACGAAAACTCTCGTGCTACGAAATAACCTGTAGTAGGTATCAATGTTCTTTGGAAATAAACCATTATATCACAGGGAAGTAGGTGGTACTAAGCGTTTTACTAAAATTTTCACATAACACTACTATTATTTTAAACTTAGGTACTTATCTACACTTGAACATAAAATTTGGGTAAGTCGGAACGCCGAAGGCTGCTTATCGGCGCGGCGCCGTAAAATATACCATTTTGCTTAAATATTTTAGTAGTGTGTGTAGCAGCCAACATGACTCTTAAGTCGTTTAAAATGGAGTTACCTCCATAGGAAGGGTCCTAAGGGAGTCATAGCTGTTTAATATTTAATGCTTATACCTGTTACTTATTAACACGAACTCAGTAAGTCGACATAGTACCTGTCAGGAACTAAAGGGTTATTTTTTTAGGGGTTCGTAGTAAATAAGGAACCCTTATAGTTTCGCTATGTCCATCCGTCCGTCCGTCCGTCCGTTTGTTCCCAGGTTAGCTCAGAGACCCTTAGTACTAGAACGCTGCAATTTGTCATGGATATACATTTTAGTTACGCCGGCAAAGTCATAAAATAATATTTTATGGTATCCTAAACGTAAAGTGAAAATGTGATTTTTTTGTACTCCCACAGTCGTCGAGGGCTGGTGGGGCGCTCCTCTCTCCAACTTACAAGACCTCATTGTTTGACACTATGACATTACATGTTAGTAGGTATATCGAGACTTTCCTAATCGCGTGAATTATTCAAAGGTACGAACCTTTTATTTACCCGACATTTCAATCGAATTGCACCGTGACTAATAACAAAAAATAAAAACCGACTTCCTAAATAAATTTATGGTAACTAAAAATCAAAAAAAAAAAAAATGGGTATTCTATGATCTGACCACGTCATATAGGCAGACTACAAAAAACATAACCATTCGTTTTTGGCTTCGCTGTAGACGGTTAAAAATTAGCAAGTAGAATACGGTTACTAACATATTAAACTACGAATAAGAGAATTATCTATCTTTCAACAAAATTTTAATGAGGTCTTAATGTTCTTCAATGCAAGCGAGCTATTGGAGTACTCCCGCAGTCGTCGAGGGCTGGTGGGGCGATCCGGTCTCCCGCTTACCAGACCTCATTGTTTGACACTATGACATTACATGTTGGTAGGTATATCGGGACTTTCCTAATCGCGTGAATTATTCACAGGTGGTCACCTTTTATTTACCCGACGTTTCGATCGAATTGCACCGTGACTAATAACAAAAAATAAAAGACTTCCAAAATAAATTTATGGTAACTAAAAATAAAAAAAAAAGATAGGTATTCTATGATCTGACCACGTCATATAATGTAGGTAGACTACAAAAAAAATAACCATTCGTTTTTGGCTTCGCTGTAGACGGGTAAAAATTAGCAAGTAAAATACGGTTACTAACATATTATACTACGAATAAGAGAATTATCTATCTTTCAACAAAATTTTAATGAGGTCTTAACTGTAAATAATAGAATTTTGCATTTTTGCGTTAATTGTTTGTCTATGAACATTGTATACTTTATTCAGTTGGACACTTGACGCTTGTAAAATTTAAATAGTAGTTATATACTAATATTTCAATTTTCCGCCTATTGTGTATAGCTTCGTCCGTACAGCCTTTGTAGTTGTTATTGGAACACGCGTTATGTAATAAATATACTTGTTTATTACATAATGCTTGATATATATTTATTTTAAACTAGCTGTCCCGCGCAACTTCCTATGCGTACATTTTCCCTGTTTTTGCAACATTTTTCAATACTACTCCGCTTCTAGTGGCCATAGCGTGATGTTATATAGCTTATAGCCTTCCTCAATAAATAGGCTACCCAACAGATTTAACTTCAAAACTGATGGTGTTCCATACAAACTTGCAACCACTACTCTATCCCTTTAGGGGTTAATTTTTTAAAAGCGCTAAATCGTGTCTTTATTTAAAACCAAAAAGCCAAACCCTACATTTTACAGATTACACTTCATATCTAAGAGAATCATACAAAGTTACAACCTCTAAATTACCCCCTTAGGGGTTGATTTTCCAAAAATGCTGAAATCTTATATCTTCATGGTTAAAGCAATAACCCAAGCACAAAATTTCACACATACACTAATTTTAAATCTTGTAACGGAGTTTTACATAAACCTGCAACCCCTATTTTACCCCGTTAGGGTTTGATTTTCCAAAAACGCTGACACTGACACACGTGTTTCTTTATTCTATGTCAAAAAGCCGAAAACAAAATTTCACAGATCTAACATCAAAGTAACGGAGTTCGAATTTTGAAAAATCCATTGTCACTGGGTGCTTACGACATACTCGTAAAAAGCATCAACTGCCAAAATTGTAGGTTTGTAACCCTAGCGGTTTAGGCTCTGCGATGATGAATTAGTCAGTTAGTCAGTCAGGACAAGTGATTTTATATGTAAAAATATCTCCTCCGATAATGGTATATAGTAGAACAATATGACAGACCTACATTATTTGTTAGGAAAGAAAATCTCAAGCAACAAATTAATTAACTGAAAAATATCTACCTTCTATGTTACCCACACAATAGAGACGAATGCAACTACACTGTCCACTTCTGTACGTCCGTCTTCTCACATCCGTCAAGCAATTTTGGATAGAACGTACCAAACAAATGGACATACATACACTTAAAAACAATACCCTCCTATGGCGTAATAGCGTCACAATAGATCTTTTAGGTCGCAGCGACTTCCGGGCTATATATCCCGGCCTCTATCCAGATACATTGGCGTAATAGAGTAAAAATAACATTATATTTTCCTCACACAAAACAAAAAGAACAAAATAAGCCCTATGTATTGCACAGTCAAATAAAGTTAGTCATTTATAAGAACAACACAATTCCCTGGGCGGCTGTAGCGAGCGATAAAACAACGTGAACATGTTCTCATTACACTGGAAATAAACGATAAACGCTACATTTACAAAAAGAAACATTGGTAGTAAGCAATACGATAATTGCGCAATAATTTGTGTAGTGTTTCATCACTAACGAAGTGATAGAAAACTCAGCTTCAACGCAGTAATGAAACATTGATAGATTTTAAAAGTTAATTCGAAGTTGGAATTCCAAGGTATGAAGTAGATTATCTATCTACCTATTTCAGACTACGTGCTATTGTTTAGGAGAAACTAAGTTCTTCTTTTCTAGTTGATGTTTTACCGTCTGTTGCTTACACCGAACACGTTTGTTACGTAGAACTATCAGGAAAGAAAACTATCTAGACTTGGTTTTATATTAGTTAATTATGTGTATATATTATATTCATGACTGTCTGCCGCTTACTGCTGTTAAACTTAAGATACTAAAGTATCTACGTTTGCGCAATGATATAATCTATTGACAGGTCTGTTTTGCTTGGTTCTAGAGTGGAGACCGCGACTCGGTAAACAAAAAAAGGTAGGACGGCCCCCAGTCAGATGAACCGACGACTTAAAGAAGATTGCTGTAATGGACTTGATGCGAAAGCCAAAGGACTGGAAGTTGTGGCGGAAATAAGGAGAGGTCTATCTCCAGCAGTGAACCTATACGGGCTGATGATGATGATTAACAGGTCTTATGTAAAGCCTCCGATACGTGACACACAATTTCTTTAAAACGAATGAAAAGAGTTTTATGAAACAAAGCTAAGATTAAAGTACCTATGTAGTTTCATAATTAAAAAAACACATCTAAGTCCATCTATCCGTTTGGGGGCTACGAGCCACATACAGCCACACAACGCAAATCCAAGCGTTATACTTATTTGCGTCTTAGTTTTAGTTTAAAATCATTTATTAACCAATAACACTATTTAAGTACTTAAAAATAAAACCATTCAGGGCATCTTCTCGCAATACTTGAGATATTCGATACTGGAGGTACTAAATTCTGTCATTATCGTCTTGCATTCATCCGCAAACAAATCGAACTCTGGATTTGAGTCCAAGAGAGCATTTAGCTCTTTGAGCTAGCGAGGTATGGGGAGTAAGACCGTGCTACGGTACGGCAAGATGAAAAATAACACAATATAGCATTGCCCAACTTAATGTTTAACACACTAGCTGTCCCGCGCAACTTCGTCTGCGTAAATTTTCCCCGTTTTTGCAACATTTCTCTCTGCTTCGCTCCTATTGGTCGTAGCGTGATGTTATATAGCCTATAGCCTTCCTCGATAAATAGACTATCCAACAATGATTTTTTCAATTCGGATCAGTAGTTCCTGAGATAATCGCGTTCAAACAAACAAACAAACTTTTCAGCTTTATAATATTGCAATAAATGTTTCTTAACTGAAACAAGCCTCTAAAGTACAGTACAGGCAACGAGAGGTATCAAGGGCAAGGCGGTCGGCGACACGAGGGCGGGCGCCCAACGATCGGCGCCTCACAGCCGAGACTCCCTGGGACGGCTACAACTATTTATTAAGGGATAACCACAGAACAAAGAATAGTTTAATGTTAGAAAGGTTACTAAACTGAAATGTGATTGGGCCGCACATCAGACGTGTGAGTTAGTATGAGGAAGATTAGATCGGAAAGGTTGTTTCACATGTCAGAAGAACTGTGTGCAAAATCAAAGTTTTATTCATATAAAGCGGTGATTCTTTTTCATTTCCTTGTTCATGTTCAAATAGTGATATGAACCCTACTCTTACCGAAAAGACCTCTTGCGAAGCAGGCGTAGACACACGCTTTAAAAACAATTAATTTTCCAATGTTAAGCTATTTAGCTTAACATTGGAAAAACTATGAAACAGTCAAAGTGGGATGTTGCCACTATTAAACTGTTGCATTTAGGTACTTGCTTATATCTACACTTAATAACTATTCATTAAGACTCGTTTTTCGATTCGAATCGAGCTAGCTACGAGTGCCTACTCTGGCTATCAAAATATGAGCGACTATGAATGACTGCTAAAATCAATTTCTAGATGGTCGTTGGCTTTTTTGATGTGAAGGTATCGGCGATACAAACTGGTACCCTCAGACACAATATACCGAAAACCTACACACACGGATACGTATTTACATGATTTATCGCACCATCATCCCGGCCACATACAGTCCTTTGTAGCTTCTTTAATTAAAAGAACACTTGGAGCGTCGACTGGCCCACGTTCAGGAGGTATTAAGAAACAAAGCATACAAGCGTAACCTTCAACGTCTAAGGAGCTGGAAAGTAGCGACAGAGTAGCGAATTGGGCTAGTTTTCAAGTAGTCAAAACAACAACTCTTTATGAAATGTCAAAACGGAGATTTTATATGGAAATCTCATACAAATAGCGGTCTATGACGTCACTATTTTCTTTCTCGTCAAACACTTCTTTTTATGATATGATCAATGATAAAAAAAATCGGAACTTAACTGTTGACGGTTTAAATGTCAGGTTTATTTATTAATTAGTCTTTTGGATTTTTTTGTTTACCTAGGAAACTAGCACATTTGGAAAAGTATTAAAGCATTTTTCGATTAAGACTGTATACAGAGTGGACCAAACCAATGCCCCCTGGAGAGAAAGCACCCTAAATATCTGAATTAGCAAATCTTACTTACTTAAAGGAATCATTATTTTATTTTCATAACTAAAAAGAACTGCATTCAAAGATTTTCTAAAAGTCACTTACCAGAGCCGGAAATCGAACGTGTAATATCTAAGAAATAAACATTCTGTGTTTATATGATACTGATGGAAAAGGGCTAAATCGTAAGAAACAATTCTCTCTAATACATATTGCATCCAAAAATTGAGGAAGCCCATGAAATTTAACAATAAAATTTATAAATATAGTCAGGCAAGGGCAAGACGAAGCTGAAGCACTAACAATAAAATAAAAAAAATAAAAAAAATACTTTTTGCCTTGAGCAAAATAATATTTCATTGATTTATTAAAAGATTCAACCTTTATATCTATTAGCAAATGGCATTTAAGTTAATCATATTAAATTAATTCATTGAAATTGTAGATAGCAAAAATACTTACCATTGAAAAACTACGCTAACTTTTATTTACTTTGACTATTACCATAACATATTTAGGTATTAGATTCAATCGATCAAATCATTTGTTTTAAAGAGATTTGTGCCTTGACCACTCTGGTAAGTGATTTCATTTTTTATTTCTAAAAAATAAAAAGACGGTTTCCTTTTTTTAAAATTTAAGTGAAATATTTAGGGTACTTTCCCCCCAGGGAGGATTGGTTTTGTCCACCCTGTATAGTTCGCACACCCAGGTTTCGAAGTTTTACGAACACGTTTTCTTCTCTAAACACCCGGGCGGCGCGTACGAGGTGGATTGCAGTTTCGGTAGCTCCTGTATCGGACAGACCAAAAGGACATCGCAGATAGGGCCAAGTTAGAAATCTGTCGTCGCTGATCATTTGTTAAAGTCTTGCTATGCCACTCACGAGGTCATTCTAAGTTCTATTCCTCTGTTCTGTGGTAAATTGGTAATGTTATCCACATTAATTTCATTTAGCCATGTGATTATTCTTATTATTTGTTATGGTTATTAAATAAATAGGGGTCACACTTCAACCTTATTTTGAGGTTAAGCAGAACCTTTAATAAGAGACGGTCTGCAAAGAACATTTAGTACGAAAAACGTCGCGGCCAGGCCATAATGGCGTCAACCATTTTACAGGTTGACACACAGATACAGTCACCCAGATTCACTCGTCAAACCTATAACACCCCTCTTATTGCACCCAAGGTTAAAAACAAACAAATATACTATGTATTAACTCTTTTTAATAAATTTATCAAGTTCTACTTTTTGTTGTTTTGTAGGCCCAGGCCGAAATAAACGCATTTTCATTTAAATTTCATACGATTGGCTAGTACATAACATTGAAAATAAATATTAAATTGAATTAAGTAATGTTTTATGTTTAATTGAGTGGTATCTGTAGGTCCTCCGACTCCAAGTTAGGTGAAACCTGTGTTTTGGCAGTCAGTAAAAAAAAAAATATATAAAAATAAAAAAAACTGAACAAAAAAGATGGAAACATCTAAGAATCTCGATGAACTTAGTAAAGTGCCTCCGACTGCATGAAATTATATAATTATGTAGGGGATCTTGTTTCCATCTTGTTTGTTCAGGCGGGTTTTTTTTTTTTTCATAATTATTATTTTTTTTTCAATTACAATTTCAAATACTTTTTACTGGTTATAGGATGTAACCGATGTAACAACAAACTTTATCACAGATAATGTCAAGTATTGAAAATTGAAAAAAGAATTGTTGCTAACTAACTTTTTTAGTATTACAGTCATAAACATGTTACACCTTTTTGAAATGCTTAAGATAAGCCCTTTAATTTGATACCCATATTACAGTAGGTATTTAAAACAGCTTTTTTTTCACACCTCTTTATTTTGACATTTCACAGTCGCCATGTTTGTTTTTTTCAAACGTGACATAACTAAGAACACTTGGAGTTGTAAAAATGGCGGCAAACTGACCGGCCGATTATTTTTACAGCTCCGAGTTTAACTTGTAAAAAATGATTTTAATACGTGATAATTGACTTAGAACGAGACTATGTGCATGTAATAAGTGCATAAATACTTGACACTGGCAGAAATTAGCCGTTAAAACGGCTAGATTGCCATAAACTCAAAGAAGAAGAAGAAGAACTAAGAACACTTGGGCGTTAAAGACGAATCTAACGACGTCTTCATTGTGTAATTCCGTTCAGTGGATTGTGAGATATCAGGTAATAAAGAATATTACTTCTTTACAGTCGGGTAATAATTACATCGCGATAGCGGCCGGCGAAGCTTTAGAAACGTTTTTTTGTTATTTGTGTTCGGCTTTAATCTCTAACTTGAACCTCATCTTTTTGGCCTAAAGATGACGACGGCGGCGGGGTAATCTACTGGGTGGCGCAAAAGTAAAGACCCTATTTGGTTCAGCTATAACATTTTTTCTAAATTAGAAAACTAGATTTAGATTTTTTTAAATGTATATTTGTGCCATTAAATTTCGTACCATTAGGATTTAAAGGTGATGTCTTTTAAATGGTGACCTCCAGAGTTGATACACATTTGAGCCCTATTTATGACATTTTGCATAACTTGCCGTAACACTTCCTGCGATATGTTCGTTATTTCTTGACGAATGTTTTCTTTTAGAGCTGCGAGAGTCTGTGGCTTGTTCACATACACCCGAGATTTCAAAAAACCCCAAAGAAAGAAGTCTGGACTGGTCAGATCGGGTGATCTTGCAGGCCAAGGCAAATCGCCAAAACGAGAGATAACTCGGCCTGGAAAAGCGTCCCTCACTAAGTCCATAGTGTCGCGCGCTGTGTGTGCCGTAGCGCCGTCTTGTTGAAACCAGATGTGCTCCAGCCCCAATTCGTCCAAACTGGGTATCAAAAACTCACGTAACATGGTTCTGTAGCGTTCTCCAGTGACAGTTATCGCATTGCCTCCAGCGTCTTCGAAAAAATAGGGTCCGATCACTCTGTCAACACAGATGCCACACCATACAGTAACTTTTAGTGGGTGTAGAGGTGTTTCTTGAATAATGCGCGGATTATCAGTGCCCCAGAACCGAGTATTCTGCTTATTGACATGCCCTGAGAGATGGAAATGCGCTTCGTCACTCATAACCAATTTTGAAGGAAAATCATCCTCTTCAAGGTTGAGGTTTATGACGCGCTGGCAGTAATCTAGACGAGCTCGGTGGTCAGCAGGCAGCAGCTGATGAGTCATTTGAGTTTTATACGGGAACATCTTTAAGTCTTTCACCAAAATACGCTGCAGGGTCCGTCTGGAAATGCCCAATTGCGTGGCACGTCGCCTCGTTGATGTTTCTGGACACTCTTCCACATCTTCGCGCACAGCATCGATATTTTCAGCTGAACGGCCTGTTCTTGGTCTCCCAGACTTAGGTCTATCCAATGTTGAGCCAGTTGCTTCAAGGCGTGTGGCAAAGCGTCGAATTGTGCGACCAATCGGTGCCGGACGGTGGGGAAATCGTCGACGAAATTCACATTGTGTTCTTATCACTGATGAATTATTCCGTAAGAACATTGACACAATTATTCCACGTTCTTGGGGAGTAAAACGGTCCATGTTTATTTTCAGTGTATTTTACATTTGTTCACTACACAATTTTCAACAACAGAATGACAGAAAATGTCATATAAAAAAAAAAAAAGTATTTTCTTTAGTGCCAGTACTTTTGCGCCACCCAGTACATCTACACTAATATTATAAAGAGGAAAGATTTGTATTTTTGTATGTAACGAATAAACTCAAAAAGTAATGGCCCGATTTTAATAATTCTTCTTTTGTTGGATAGCCCATTTATCGAGGAAGGCTATAGGCTATATAACATCGCGCTACGACTAATAGGAGCGGAGCAGCGACGAGAATTGTTGCAAAACGGGGAAAATTTACGCATACGAAGTTGCGCGGGACAGCTAGTATTAATATAATTATAATTTACGTACGACGGTGAAGTTACAAACCTCTCGTTTCAAGTGCACTTGTAACTAAAAAAATATTAATATAGTACAGGAACCTTAGAGCAAATTTTAAAATGATACATACCAAGCTGGAATTGTTATGAGAGATCATGCATATTTATTTAAAATAATGTGAGGATAATGTAGATTCCAAAGTCAGGAAAAGAGATCCAACAAGACTGGTAATGCCTATAAGAAAAACCGCTTTATCTCATAGAAATTGTCACATCATGGCAATCAGAATATTCAATGGAATCCCAAAGAAAATTAAAAAAATTGATAATAAATTTGATTGGCTACAAGAAAAATGTTTATATAAGGTAGATGAACTCTTCAAATTGTGACCTGTGAATATATTAATAATTGAATATGTTGTGTATTGTGTTAAATACTGAATGGATTAATTGAATATGTATGTAAATATAATATGAAACAATTGACATGATACATAAGTAACCAAATTTGTTTTTCTTATCATATTAGTTTACATCTTAATTTATTTTTATATTTATTGACATTAATTTATTGACAAATCTTTGAGACATTTTATATTTTTAGAAGTTTTTATAAGACTGCCTGCTGATTATGATATTAAAAACTGCCTGCTTGGTATCCGATTGTTATGGCTGAGTTATTTATGTGGATTGTTTTATGTGTCTGCTGTCTTGTCGCTTGATTGAGGACTGTTTGCATGTTGGGTTAACCGACGAAATTCGTGATACTTTTTATTTGATGTAACACCTTGTCCACTACCATCTTTCACGCAAATAAAGATCATTTCATTTCATTTCATTTCATGGTAGCTTCGTTTTGACGAGATGTCCAAATTTATGTATCGACAAAATTTATACAGTGGTACGTTAGTAGAGAAAACAGATGTTAAACATGTCGAATGGGTGAATATAGAAAGTTGATTAGTCATATCTATTTTTTACCTCAATCTTTGAGTGCAATTCGATCGAAACGTCGGGTAAATAAAAGGTACCTTTAAATAAATAATTCACGCGATTAAGTCCAGAAATATATCTAATCTTTGTTTTTAAACTTTCCCGATTTTTATACATATTAGATATATTTCGGGACTTAATCGCGTGAATTATTTAAAGGTCCAAACCGCACCGATAGTGGTCACGGGTCGACTGCTTCAGTCGACCTGTGACCACGATCGGTGCAATTCGATCGAAACGTCGGGTAAATAAAAGGTTTGTACCTTTAAATAATTCACGCGATTAAGTCCCGAAATATATCTAATATCTAATCTTTGGGTAATTACAAAATACAGGTACTTACCAAAACTATGCAACACGGAGAGAAAGTACCTTAAATATTGTAGGTAGAACATTTTATTGAAAGGACTTCATTTGATTTAGAAAATAAATCGAACTGCATTCAAAGATTTTTAAATAGTCGCCTGTCTTAACCGGGAATCGGACCCGTTTAAGGTGAAAAAGCACCATTCTGTATTTTTATGACACCAACCTAAAGGGTCAGTCACACGGATTATTTTCTAAATAAAATAGTATCATAAATAAAGAGAATGCTATAAAATTTTACATTTAATTAAATACAATTATTTTGTATATTTTGTATAGTTAGGCCCAACTATTGCATTTTTTACAGTGTTTCTGCTTCTATTTGTGGTGATTTCAAGTTACAAACTGAACCTCTGAAATCGACGAATAGTGATTCTAATTTGTGTATTGCAAAATAGGACATGCTTAGAGCATTTGTTATGTTAAATTTCTTGTAAGTGGCAGTTCGGTGATTATTTAAAGTTATATGTTAAACTTTATGTTAATTCACTCATTCGACATGTTTAACAAATTTTTTCTCCACTAAAATTATTAATACTATCCCAATAATATAAATTTAAATCCAAATGTGTCTATTTAGGCACAAAAAAAGCATGCGACCATCACTTGTATCCGACTGCTACGCAAGAGGTCGTGGGTTCGATCCCCACCCAGGATAAAACTTTGTGTGGTGAGCACGATGGTTTATTCTGTGTCTGGGTGTTATTTATCTATAATATGTATGTATTTAAAAATATATAAGTATGTTTATCAGTAGTCTGGTTTCCATAGTACAAGCTCTGCTTAGTTTGGGATCAGATAGCGTAAGTTGTCCCAAGATATTATTATTATTACCTATAATGGATGCAACTATCAATATGCAAATATCAAAATCTAAAAATGACAATTTTAGAAAAAAAATGTACTTATTGGTACAAAGTAGAAATCGCTCCATTCAACAAAATTGTACTTATATTTCTTTTTCGTATATATTTGTCTTAAAAATGCCAAATATATCTTGAGGAAGTTTTTTTTGTATCCACTATGGTAGGGCTATTATTCTTATCCATTATTGTCTAACAGTAGGATAAAATAACAGTAGGATATAATCTACTAAAAATCTGTAGGTACAACAAAAAAATAATTGAACTGTCCTTAACTCAATATGTCCTGTCGTATGCTAGAATTTATTTTATCGATAAAATGATCGATAAGGATTAGTCAAGCCCTAGTGTAAACATAACAAAACAATATTTACCTAAAAACACTACTTCTAACGAATGAATTATTATAATTATTATTCCTAATACGTAAGGAAAAGTTTAAAATTTCATTAAATGAATTTCATAATTACTATGGCGGTTTTCATACAAATTTCTTTTAAATAAACGTAATTAATATAAGTATGATATTTTTATAAAATAATCACGATTATCATAAATAAACACAAATTCTGTTAGAGTTCATTAATACGCGAGACGACTTGGGAATACCTGTCATTCGAAATGTATCACAATGTTATTGTGTTTGTTTTCTGTTTCTTACTTGTGGCACTGATAGCTATAAGTGTTATAATAAAATTATATTAACACTAATTCTCTCTATATTGCAATGCTTAAACAAGTTAGCCAAGTTTGTAAAGTATCATTAAATATAACATCTGTATGTACACTTAGTTGCAATAAATTATTTGATTTTGATTTTGAAAGAAGTATGCTTTTGTTAGCACACTATGAAGTTTCTCTATGTTAGTATATTCTAAGTTCATGAATAAAAAAAAGATCTAAATCATACTCCTGACGAAAACAAAATTTCATATCTACTTATAGTGCTTTTTACCAACAAAAGAAGATTCCTAAAAATCGATTTGAACACATTGTGAATGTACTATTAGTCATTGAGGTAGATATTACGTTAGTACATATTATCTCGATTATCTCGATGAGTACATGTTATCTCGATGCTATTAGTACATATTATGTCGATGTTTCAACAGGAAAAGCATTACCAGGAAATTCAAATTTTATAGAAGTTGGAACCCTAATGGGAATTTAATATAAAACTATGGTCGGGGATGATGTTGTTTTGCTGTTTATATAAATTCCATGGTTAATATTATTTCAAGTATCATAAGTACTACTTCTAATATAATTTAATAATAATAATACAAACCCACAACAGCATTTTTATTATCATACTAGAATAAACTAGTTTTAGGCATCTGTCCCACCAACAACGATGAGCGAGAAGCGAGTAGCGATTTATCGCTCATGAAACGTACAATAGATGTATTTTTTAGATCCCGTCCTTGTAAACAAAAGAGATGCTGTATAGAGCGAGTACTCGCCGGCAGTGTGAACGGTCAGCGATCAACTATTAATAATTGTATCTGTTTTATTTACACGGGATCTACATAAGTATGTACGTTTCTTGAGCGATAAAATCGCTTCTCGCTACTCGCTTTCACGCCGTTTGGTGGAACAGGGGGCTTAGACAAATGACACACGCTTCTATTTCAACACACGCTAACGCGAAAAAATGTATGCATTTGACATAAGGTTGACAAAACGTCACGAGTCTGTTGCTGAATTTGTAAACAAAAACCAACAGTAGCGCGTGCGGAAAAACAAGTGTGTGGCATTTTTCTAAGCCCCCAGGTGCCTTAGTGTGTAAAACGACAACGTAAAAGATTTTAGGCAGTAAGCCCAGACTGCTGAATGGTGATGATAGCTGTAGTGTTGCTCGGCCACACTGACGCACTCTTCTGTTTTCTCTATGCACCATAATTGATAGTCTCATGTTTAGATGACCTAAATAGATGCCAGACCCATAATTATTCTGACCCGAGTGCAGTCACAGCACGAAATCCTAGCAATTTTGTAAAATCGTGCCGCCACTGCAGGTATCTCATGAGGTGCTGGCATGTGAATATATTAAACAATTGCCATAGTACCTCGTTCCACACGGCACACTGTGACCTTGCACAAAAATGCAGTATATTAAGTTAAATGCAATCACGCTAGTTGCACACTAATTTCCGCTTGAATTTTAGGTGAAAAAACGGATTCCTTTAAAAAGCGGAACAGGATCTTAAACTGGGGATCGTCATTTAAATTTAAAAAATCTGTCTTGATCTCCGAGTTGTCTGAGAGCATTCGTACTATAGTCGTCGTCGTATAGGTATCATATCCAGATATGATATTGAAAGGTCGTCATCATTCACTTGGTAATTAGGTACTTGCAAAATTTAATTTTGAATATAAATTTGCACCTACCATAATAGCCAAATACTCAAGTAATTTAATTCGTTTCATCCCTAAAGGGGCAAAATCTTTAAAGGAGGCAACACTAGTAAATTGATTAAGGTTTGAGTAGCCGAAATTGGCGTCTCAAATTTCATATGCTCAAAATGACATTTTAAGTCTCGTCGAGCTGGTTTTATCAATTCAGAAACGCAAATACCTACCTATGCCACCTGCAAATCAATTCAGAAATGGTAAAGCGGTTAAGTCATACATAACTAGAGTTTGACACGTTCTCAACTTTAAATTCTCAATTCAGAAATCGTAAGGGACTTGACACCGGAAGATGGGCAGTACCGTACTCTGCCCACTTTAAAACCTTACTGCAATCGTCAATCCACATGCCAAGTGTGGCAATTATGGGAGTTACCCCCAGGATCTATTATAAGTAGGTTTTACTGGGAAGAGAGAGGGGAGGGACTGCCCAGCAATGGGATTTTTGATGTCCCGTTTTGGGTTGACATGTTATAATGGAAAATGCTAGTCAAGAGAATTGAAGAAAGTAAGTAGGTAGGTACTTATTGCGTATTACCTATGTCGCATTGCTGGGCACGGTCTCTCTCCAGTCCCTCTAGCGTTTATTAATGTGATAACGTCTTATAAATCGATGACAGGGTGCACTAAAATGTGTCATGTAGCAACAGTCACATTATTGATTGGTTGCTAAGCAACAGCGAATGGCGATTGCAGTGACATGCGGTAAAATTAGAACTAACGTTAAAGACTGGTTGCTATGAAACGCGAATGGCGACATGTCATCAATGTTTTCTAATGACGTTATCACTTAAAATTATCGTCCGTAAACCGATTTTACAGACAACCATTTTTTGTCATAAGTACATTGATATTTTATTGTTTTACTAACAATAATTGCTTACAACAATTTATAACAAATTATTTAATAATCTATTCTGTTCTTTTATTAACTCATTTAAATAGTGTTTTTATATTGGTAAATTAAAATGTTGTTAGTATTTTTAATCGATAAAATATAATTAATCGTTTTCGTAAGTAATTTTAGGGTCACATTTCTATGACATGCGCGAAAGTGTTATGACTTAACTTCAATCCGGTCAAGTTACGTTGGCCGTACTGTAATAATAATATTTATTTTATACCATAGATTAAGTCTATACTAATATTGAAATAATTTATTGAAAAATCTTTAAGCTGAAAAGTTTGTTTGTTTGAAAGGTTAATTTACATTTTTTTACACCAGTTCATATTTCATCAGTTGGTATTCTTATATACATTCCTGTCCACCCAAAGGTTGCATGGATGAGCTCTCAGCAATAGGGCCGGATGTGTGTATAAAGATTTTTTTTATCTCAAGAACTACTGGTTCAAATTTAAAAAATCTTTTAGTGTAGGGTAGCTCATTTATATAACACCACTCTACGACTAAAAGGAGCGGAGCATCAATGAAAAATGTTGCAAAAACGGGAAAAAATTATGTAAACGAAGCTGAGCGGTTTTTATTTTTGTTTTATTCGCATCAATACCGGGTTGGTTTATGAAAAAGGAAAATTAGGAAAAGCACAAAGTAACAGTAATCTTAAAAAAACAAGTTGCTAATTTTATAAGTATTTATACCCATTGCTATTTTTGATTAATAACATTCAATTAAAGATGAACTTCATCACTATGTCATCTGGTCGTACGATAAATGTATTTATCCCATAAAACATAACTGTGAAGTAATGTGAATTCCGTTAACGGCTTGCGAATAAAAGAAGTGAATCTAACGGAATCCACGTTTTTGCGAAGCTTTTTCAAGCATCGCTCCTGTCATGCATAACGTTCTTCAATGGCTTTGAATGATTTTGGAATTTGATTTGTTTTTATGGTTATGTCATTTGCCACTCAATAGAGCAACTGTACCAGTTTTTACACACCAACTTTATTCCGAAATATATTTGAGTCTGGTTTTAATTCTGGTAGGTACGTCCTTGGCTAATATCTAGTCCATCAAATATTCTTTTACAAGTATACTAAGTTGCTAAGCATTTCGCAAATTTGACATAATTGTATGGAAACGCGTTTGTGCATCGTAATTTGTTGAAATTCGGATAGGATAATGTTTTTAGGTCTGAAGAAATAAAATAATAATAAATAAAATAACATAATTTCATTGATTGAAGATCAAAACGTATTTTGTCATTTAATTTTATTAGTAAATAAGTTTTATTTAATACAAAAATCATTTTAAAAAGACGAAATTTTTTTGCAAAAAATTACAAGAGATTTTTTAACACTTTAATGTAATGAATTTATATAAAATTGGTACATTATCTATATCTACATCTATACTTCTATACTAATATTATAAAGAGAAAAGATTTGATTGTTTGTTTGTATTGAATAGGCTCCGAAACTACTAGACGGATTTGAAGAATTCTTTTATCGTTGTCAAGATACACTAACCCCCGGTGACATAATCTATTTTTTATCCCTGTATTCCCACGGGAACGGGAACTACACGGAAGAAAACCGCGAGGCGTCCGCTAGTATGTCAATAAATTTATATATCTAATGTTTTGGTATTTATTTACAGTATATTTAAAGAGGTTTAATAAAAGAAATAGCTAGTTGAAAATAGCTATACACGTAGTTTCCTTAAAACGGGGTGTGGAAAATTAATCACTACAAAAATTAACGAAACAGCATTTGTAGATGTGGAACATTAACTGTCAATATTAAAGTGTGATCTATTTTTAACATGTATTCGATAATGTTAAAATATGCCATAACAGGGTAAATTAAGCGCTTGAAAATGCAGATCAATGACATGTAAATGCGAAGTGCCTCTTAACTTGTAGTTCAGATCAACCAAGAAGAAAAAATTGAATAAGAACAATCATGCTAAGTTGTTCTACTGATTAGGAAGTAACATACATAAGATTTTTTAGAACTTGACGGACATACTAAAAACACGTGCAATCAAAAATCACATGACACCTCAACAACGTATCAGACTGTATTTCCATTCCTAACTAGACGGGTTCCCGGGGTTCTATCAAGGTGTGGTTATCAAGGTAAAATGTATGACATGCACCAAGCTTTAAGCTTTTTATCAAATTTCATAAGACGGTCCCACTAGTGTGGTACCGGCTTAAGAATAGTACCACCCCATCTCTTCCCGTGGGTGTCGTCAAGGCGACTATGGGATTTCACACCGGAGGACGGGCAGCAGCGTCCTCTGCGTACTTAAAGCCTTACTGCGATTGCCAACCCGCTCGCCAAGCGTGGCGATTATGGCAATTACCCCCTGATGACTGATCTACATACTAGTATGTTCTACTGGGGAGACCCGTGCCCAGCAGTGGGCCATCATATGAGTTGATATGTATGGTCCCACTAGATCAATGATTTCAAACCTTTTTTTATTTACTCTAATTTTATTTTAAGGCTAAATAACTTTGTTTATTGCCCCCAGGACAATAAACAAAAGTATTTAGCCTTAAAACTAAATATTTACGCGATTAAGACCCGTAGCTTATAAAATTCTATGATGTGTACAAATCGCGAAAGTTTACGAATATATATTCCAAACCTTTTCTTGAACAGGGAACACTTTTAGTTATTTGTTTTTCATAGAGACCGCCTTGTACCTTTATTATTTAAAGAGTTCTCTACACTAAATCATTCCGAAAAGAAACTTTAACAAAAAAATCTATGTAACTTGCTTGCTACATAATTGTTACTGAAATCATACTTGTTTAAATAAATTTTGAATTAATGTGATTTATGAGCTTTTGCACGCGAAATTTGAAATCGTTCGCGGACCATTTTATGATTCCTGTGGACCACTGGTTGGGAACCATTGCACTAGAAACTGTAAATATACTTCTTGTGACAAGGTTCTACATAGCGTTGGATTCATACTTTAATAATTATTATCTGCCGGGCGGTACAGACGAGTAGCAAGATTATCCTGTTTCCTGGATTTCATACGAGTAAAATAATAATGACGTTCATGTATGAGGTAAATTAACCTTAACCTACAGTGGCAGATAACAGAACCAGGAAAATAAACCCACAGGATCAGCTTATGGGAATTACCTACATCCCATATAAAATATAAGCCGATGTAAAATTCAATGGGGCATTTTTCCTCTACATATTTTTACGAGAAATAAATCTAAACAATCAAGTTTATGACGTACCTGGTAGAGATTTTGTAGCACGATGCTTAATTTTGCATTCTGTCGACTTTGCCAGAAACTTTAAAAAGTAATTTAAATTTAAAAAAGTGTTTATTAGTGTTTGCGGCTAAATAGGTAGGTAAGCTAAGTAGGAAAGAGCGGGCTTCAAAAACAAACAATTTCCTATCATTGTCATTATTATTACAGTAGTGTAAATATTTGCTAAAAGTTTTACACTACCACAATAGGAAATATAAATGAACATTATTTTTCAGAACACTTTATAACATATTATTGCATGGTTAATATAAAATATTTTATTTTGATAGTAGTCAAATATCCAACGTCCTTAATGAAGACAACAGGCATTTCCTTCTATATTACACGGCAGCGCTAAATCTATCTATACATCCTCGTATACTTTATTAAAGATTATCACTTAAGAATGGTTCGTTAGATTTGACTGTTGTTATTAATGTACTAACAACTGGCCTGTTGGTCTAGTGGTTAGTGAACCGATTGCTCCCTGAGCCGGAGGTACTGGGTTCAATCCCCACCCAGGATAAAACTTTGGGTAATGAGCACGATGGTTTTCGATGTGTCTCTGTGTTATTTATCTATAATATGTATCTATAATCTATAATAATATTATAAAGCTGAAGAGTTTGTTTGTTTGTTTGAAAGGTCAGAATTAATTGTTGGGTAGCTCATTTATCGAGGAAGGCTATAGGCTATATAACCTCACGCTACGCCCACTAGGAGCGGAGCAGCAATGAACAATGTTGCAAAAACGGGAAAATTTACGCATACGAAGCTGCGCAGGTCAGCTATATATAATATGTATGTATTTAGAAATATTTAAGTATGTTTATTAGTTGTCTGGTTTTCATAGTACAAGCTCTGCTTAGTTTGGGATCAGATAGCGTTGTGTGAGTTGTCCCAAGATATTATTATTATTTTAATGTGTTCTTAGTAAACAAAGTAAGTGACAAGTCAGACATCTGACTGGTATTTTAATATGAGAATCTCAATAAAAAATATGACGCAGGTACAAAGTTTGTTAAAAGTAACTTGAGTATTTTATTGCTAAGTCAAATCAGCCTTTTTTATGAAACGTCAAAATAATTTGCGCTGTCTATCTTCTATTTCTTTATACGTACGTACGTGTGTATGTCACTGAACTCCTCCTAAACGGTTGGACCGATTTTGACGATTTTTTTTGTGTGTGTTCCAGTGCAATCGAGAATGGTTTAGATTCACAATTAAACCCGAGTCACAATAAAACTGGGCAAGAGCATGTCGGACCATGTTCAGTGTACGGTTCCGCAGCCTTGAATAATTTTATTACATCAGCAGAAAGCGTCGTGTGTTCATGGCTTTTACGCCCTTTTGTTGAGAAACGTTGTTTTTCGGCAATAACTCTAAGGCGGTATATCCGACCATGTCCAAAATAATTTTATTTTAAAATATTTATTAAGCGCTACTTTGTGTACCTTTGTGATTTTTTTCATATTTTTTTGATCACAGAGTTGAAAAGTTACGGGGGGGAGGCGGCACAATTTATGCAACTTTCGGAGCGATTATTTCCAAAAATATTCACTCAATTAAAAAAGTTTATTAGAAACCTTAAAATGTTATTTAAAAGCCTGTCGAATGATGAGCCACACGTTGCTGATTGCAGAAAAAAAATCTGCTTCTGTTACATCTATGAAGAATTCAATTATTTATTTCTATTATTTAGCTATCAAACTAAGTAGCGGCTACTACAAGACACCTTTTCACCAAATTTCATTAATATTCATTGAGTAGTCTTTGAGTAAAATGCCTGTGACATACGGACGGACAGACAGACGGACATGACACAACTAAAGTAAGGGTTCTGTTTTTGCCATTTTGGTTACGGAACCCTAAAAACGAAACTAGATCGACTAATGAAGGGTTTCTGAATCCAAAGCCATGGTTAGTTTTTTTCGTGTTTGTTTGTTTGTTTGGGGTTGGCGCAAAAACTACTGAACAGATTCTATTCATTTTTTGGGAGCATAATCTCCTACGTCCGGATCAAGTTATAGGCTACTTTACTTAGCACCTGATCTGTAACGTGTCTTTATGATGCGGGCGGAGTCGCGAGCATAAGCTAGTATTTAATAAAATTTAGCTTTATTTATTAAATGATTGTAACTGAAATATTTTATAATTACGTAGATGAACATTTTTTAAGTTCATTTAAGGGCGTATTATTACCCTATTCAAGGTATCTCAACATTTGTGAAATGTCCAGATCCAATAAAGGTTACTGAATAAAAATTCGCAATGTTTAAGTAAATCCAAGATTGTAATGCAAAAAACCTAAATTAAAGCCGCAAACTAGCGTCACATAAATATTTTTTTAATAATACTGCTGCTTTGCATTTATTTAAATTTCACTTTTGTTGTATGCGCATAGGTTTTTTTTATTTTTTTTTTATTAA
Source organism: Herminia tarsipennalis (assembly GCA_945859575.2). NCBI lineage: Eukaryota > Metazoa > Arthropoda > Insecta > Lepidoptera > Erebidae > Herminia > Herminia tarsipennalis. The sequence continues at coordinate 9,635,868 of OX243836.2, read as the reverse complement.
AACGACTCCTGCAGTAGTGTGTCTAGCCCACTACCTACTACTACAGCCTTACGTCTGGTGACTTTATAAACATACAAGTCACGGACCCAAAGTACACCCAGACTCGGAACAACAATTGTTGATGATTGATTGATTGAGTGATCACACAAAGTTCGTGTCCCGTATGGGAAGCCAACCCACGGCCTCTTGATCATCAGATTTGTAAAAGCATTATACGTTACATAAATTAAAAAAAAACTTGTATACAAATAAAAAAAAAAACATTGAGAAAATTTCCATTTTCCGGGATAATATAAATGTTACGGCAACAGGAAGAGACTGTTACCTGTGTTATATGAAACGGGCGGGAAAATAAAATCCTCTTGTAAATATTAAACGCAGCCTTTCTTTAGTATGGAACTTCGTTGGCATTGTGCATTATTTTTTATATGTTTCGCATGTTTTATGGAAATTTGATAATCGACACGAATACATTTCAAAAGTCATAAATCAAAAATACTTAGTACGCACAGCGCTTAAAATACATATGCTTTTAACATTCGTCTTCAATACCTACAGTTAGATATAAAATTACATTATTGCGGTTTCAATAATAGCGAAAATTAGTCTTTAGATGAAATTGCTTAATGCTCATATAAGCCGAAATTGATTTGAATTGTTTAATACAAAGTTGCTATAGCAACCATTCATCATTAATATTAGCAATTTAATACCTTAATTGACATCCATTTTGACTTCAGACCCACATACGACCCGTCTTCGTATCTTTTTATTTTTGTATACCAGTGTTTAAAAATAATAGTAGGTCAGTGTCTCATTAATAATGATATTCCATATCCCAGAGGTATTTATTGGGAATCTGGAATACCTTAAAATATAATTTTATTTATACGTAAACAACTCTTTACATCCGTAAGAGTTCCGAGATAATAATGGTGTGATGCTGACGTTTGTATGACGGACTAAAAGTTCATACTTCGCAAGATCTACGATAAAATGTTTTTGTTATTGAATTTACTTCGTTGTAAATACTGATAATGAAATAAACTGATTGCATACGTCATTAAATCGTAACTGTAAAATGACGTCACACAATAATCTCTCAGAGAATAATTTGTGTATGATACCGTAAATATGGGACACGCGTGTTTAGTGTGAAGGTGTGCTGGGTATTGCCGGTGAGTGGCCGCCTGGCCGGTATTATGGCGGCAGGCGGCATCGGACCGGCACACCGCGCATGCCTTCGGCAGCCGGCGCGCGACGCTCTACTCCCGTTACGAGTGAGCACATGCAGGCTGCGAGCCTGCAGTCGCCGCCACGCGCGCCGGCAAACACACGCATGCCAAACCCATGCATAATAATAACATCAAACAAACAAATTAACGTCAAATTCATCAATTAAAACTTACAACATTATTTTTAAATACATTTTACATTATTTTTAAAATTATCTACCTTTAATGTGCATAATAATTTAACTGGAAATATGTGCAAAAATGTTGCGATTGTTCCTATGAAAAAGACCATGGATTCAGGTGAGTGCCTACCTACTAAATAGGTATGTTTACTTTCTATTTTCGTTTACCTAATTTACAATTATCTCGTGTCACGGGTAATTAAAGTTCAGTTAAGCCTTTTGCTTACTATTTTTATTGGACTTTATAAAAGTTTTATAGTTATTGTAAATTGAATACTGAGTTGTTATTAATCGTATGTGGTTTTGTTTCTTTTATTAATCATAAACCATTCAGCTGTAGTTTCACGTTTGTCGTTACTCAGTCACAGCGTGTTTTGAAAACTTCTCATTTCAAAAATGGATCAATCTTCACTATTTTATTTATTATTTGGCGTGCTGCTCTACATTTTCATTTACAATAATCGTAGTAAGTTATTCACATTATATAATTTTAGCACATGTAATATTTTAAAAAATATATGTCGGTAACGATAATGTCCTTCAAGTTGTTGAACAAAAACAATAAATTTAAAATTTCAACATTATAGGTCATCGTATAGTTTCGCGGTCCGACCAATTGTCTTAAATTAGGAACCCATTTGTCCGTATTAAGTGTCATGTGCGGCTATTAATCGTCACGTCGATAGTGATGAAACGGGCGGTGGCATTGATCCGCACTGATTGCGGCGGGCAGAAGGGCAGAAGGAAGGAGCGATGCGGAACACCCACTTATCGTACGAATTAAATCTAATCGAGATCGTGTGAGGACGGAGTTATTACATATTATATCGACGCTGCGTGCCGCGCTAGGAGCCCGCAGTGCCATCTCGTACATGCGCACAACCGCACATACTACTCTTTTCCTTTTAATAACAACGCGATATACGAATCGTACACAATCTTCAACGTTCAAAACAATGTAATGTGAACACGTAAACATTTTTAATAGTGGCATTTTTCCGTCGCTATACCAGTTACCAAGTGTCAGTACCTGCCTCAGAAAGATGAAGTTGCCGAAATTGGATCTATGTAAGTCTATACGAGGACTTGTATTACAATGATTTTAGCCTATGTTTTGCGATCATCTCTCGTATCGCGAAGTTGCATTTTTGTGTCATAAATTCCATGTACTTATAGGTAAATATTACTTATCGCATGGGAGTATATTTAGAAGAAACAATGCGTATATTTTATGTTTACGAACGTATATTTAGAAACGTATTTTTTGATTTGCGTGATTAATGTTAAAAATAAAAGTAGGTTGTTTTGAAAAAATTGAGTTGTGTGTTGGAAGTTTCGTAAATAAACAAAAATCAAGGTAAGTTTCATATATTTATTTTATTGGATGTGGATTTTAATCGTTTTCAAAAGTTCTATTTATAGGAATGTTTCAATGACTGAATATTATTTGAATTTGTTGTTCTCAATAAGCGAAATGGGTTGGTCTATGTGACTCTACTTTTTAAAAGAATTATGACTTTACAATATATTTTTTTATAATATGTACCTATAACATTATAAGCATCTCACGCCCTGTCATTAATACAAGGTTATTTTTGGTATAGTGCAAAGCTCAGACACCCCATCAAGAGTGTTACTTCAAGAAAGCACATAAAAAAATAAAACGAAAATATTGCCATGTTATAAGCCATTTAAGTTGTCTTGTGTTCTTCGCGCTATCGTGCTCATTGCGTCCCGTAGTACGTAATCCATGGTTATTATTGAAAAATAAGTAATGATCACATTTCACATCACATTGTAAACAGGAATTGAAATGAAAGAATAAATAATGAATTAATTAATTATTGATTAATTAATTAATTGAAAAATAAAACATGGTCCAAAAACTACCTCATTGGATTGCGTTACTGATTCTGAGCAAACTACTTTCAGGTGTGCACTATACCAAGAATAACGTTGTATATGCTATTGACCTTTTATAATGTAGATAATTTGGGTAAAAATTTTAAATAAATAATATTGCCTGTTGATACAATTGTTATTAATTATTCATTTGTTGTGTTTAAATTGCTTATTGGTTAATATTTCTCAACTATGCGTTGCTGCGGATAATGTATTTTTAATAGAGATCCTTAGCGAGCGAAAGATTAATATAGAGTACTTTTTATTTCAAAAATGTGAGATCCTTATAATATTATATCTTTTTGTAGCAGCTGCTTCCGTTTATTCAATACTACCTGTATTATTTGAGGAGCAGCTGTTATTAAAAGGGTCTCTACGCAAAGGCTGCGATCGCGATCTCGTCGCATGCTTGCGCTCAGCCGAGAAACCGATGAGCAGCATGCTAGTTTGGAGAGTCACTAACAGTTTTCAAAATGTATTATTTACTTACTTGGTCCTTTAACTGTCTGTGCGTTTCGGTAACCGTTGATAGATAGAACATCTGAAAGTTTTGAGTTGTTTGTCAACTGTCCTGCGTGGAACTTGCGCCTGCGCGCGAGTTGGCACCTTCCGAATTTACCTATTTTTTTTGTCGTCAAATAGCTTGATTGTGAAAATCTGACGTATTTATGTACAGTCAGCTATAAAACCAATGAATGCCACTTTATACGATTTCAGTTTAAAATTAAAGAAAATATCGTTTTTTCAGATAGATATCCATATCCAACAAGTTTACCTTTTTCATAGATTTTTATTTAGTTTACGTTGTACATACGAGGGAAGGTCCAAAAGTTTCCGGCCTAACAAATAAAATCTAATAGGTATATAAAATTCTCGTGGCACGGTGTTTGTACTTAACTCCTCTGAAACGGCTAGACCGATTGTCATGAAATTTTGTGTGCATATTGGTTAGGTCTGAGAATCGGACAACATCTATTTTTCATCCCTCTAAGTGTTAAGGGTAATCCACCCCTATTTTTTTTTTTTTTAATATTTAGTTAAATTTTTATTTTTTTCTGATACCGGATTCAAAAATACATACAACCTTGAATTTTCACCCTTCTACGATCAATCCCTATTTTTTTATTTACCCCTATTTTGCAAAAACGGTTTAATTTGACGCAGACGAAGTTGCGAGGGTCAGCTAGTAAGTACATACATATATTTACATCAAAACATTTTAATGTTCTTTTCAGATCTCTTATTAAGTATTTCCATCCCCTTGTAAAATTACTAAGATTCTGTCCTAAAATGGCCGAAAACCGCACGGGTCACTTCATCATCCGGAGTAAATATTCTTCCCTAATTGTTAATGTTGTTCTTAAGTATTGAAAAGAAAATAATAGCCACTAGGAGCTAGGTCGGGACTATAAGATGGGTGGCAAATTTCCTCGAAGCCACATTTTGCAACAGCAGTCTTGGCTTGGGTAACTGCTCAATAAGGGTGGTGTAGTAACTGCCATTCACCGTAGTATTCCTTTCTTATATATGAATCATTCGTTATAAGAAAGGAATACTACTTAACATTAACTTAATATTACTTACTTAGTATTCCGTGATAATCCCAGAATACCGTAGCCATTACCTTTTTGGTAGGTTGCGTTACCTTGGCTAGTATTATATTATCTGTGCCTTGGCTTTCCTAGTCGGATTTTTACCAGGATGACGTTACTCCATCGACTCTCTTTTGGAGAGAGTATCTTAGTAGAAAATCATTGTTTTGTCCCCCGTAACAATTGACTCCAAAAATCTCGTTCCGTGTTGTCTATATGCTTCTAAAACTTCTTGAGAATACTCTTTTCTCTCACTTCGCTACAAAGTCGAAAGAAGTTAGGACACCCACTTGGCACTGACTTTATTCATGTGTAGATGTTTATGGAGAATTCTAATTAATCCTAATTATGATATTAAAGTCAAACGTCAAAATCAGCGCTGACTCCAGTGCAATACTGGAGCCTCAGCACAATGCTGAGTCAGATCCATTTTTTTTACACAAAGATGAAATTGTTCATATTGTTTTATGTGTAAAAAAATAAATAATTTTGCTTTTTTTCTTTTCTTTCAACTTTCAAGATCCGTCTTTGAGTAAAATGCCTGTGATATACAGACAGACAGACAGACAGACAAACTATAAGGGTTCCGTTTTTTTCCATTTTGGCTACGGCATAATAACCCTAAAAAGCAAAATAAAATACTTTTTTTAAACTGCCAATTTTTTTTCTTCCTGCCTGAAACCTTTTGGTACGCCCTGGTACGTCATAGAGAACACGGTACGTCATATGATGATCATGTTTTAGATAAGTTCAGTGACTTTAAAGCCAAGCATGTGCAGAACGAGGACACGTGTCAATAATCTGTCATGTCAATGTATTTCTTTATACATGGTCATCAGTATCTAATGACATTTTGACACATTTTCGAAGTGATCGATATTCATTCTATTGACAAAATAGTAGGTACTTTTTTTAAAGCAGTACTTTAAATTTTAAAAATTCGACAAGCAAAGACAAAACATTCAATATTCGAGTTAATTACTACTATTAGTAACATATCTCTTCTTCTTTTCTTTATCTTTATAGAGTTGTAACATAGCTGAGCCTACCTCCTCAAAAACAGCTAACGTAAATCAATAAATTAAAGCAATACCTCCTACTTAAGTTGTTGTGTCCCCAAAATCGCAATTTTAATGTATTTTGATTAATACGAACTTGACAGTTTTATCATCATCTGCATTACCAATCATCATCATTAATTCGTAACAAAAAGGCTATAAAATATTAAGGCTATAATTTATTACATCTATCGATACTAGTCTGGTCATTCAGGTACTATATCTAAATCACTATAAGTGTACCTATAATATTTGAAGAGTTCCCTCTATTTCTCCGGAATCCTATCATCAGGTTTTGATCTGATGACAATGGGACCAACTTGAAACTATTACTTGGACTACAAAACACAAAAAGAATTTTTCAAATCAGTGTAGCCGTCTTCGCATAATCGGTGAACAAACACAAAAAAAATGCAGTCGAACCTCCTCCTTTTTCCAAGTCGGTTGACAAATTGATCACTTTTCTACCTGCGCCATACATAAAAGAGCACAAATACTTAATAATCGCTATACCAGGCATCATTAGCTAATTATGAATTAGTAAGTATCGAGGTTAGTATAGTATAGTATAGTATAGTATTGTGTATAATGACACAAACCACCAACGGACTAAAGATATTGCTCACAGAGAACCTTGTTCCGAGGGTCTTCCGAAATTCCGTGTCCGCGATCGATATTTCTATCTTACTCGTGAGAAGTACGCATCAACGTTCCTTCTGTACCTACTCTCAGTGTTTTGTGTCGGGACAACACGGTGTCCTACCTCTACTTCAATAATAATATCTTGAGACAATTCACACAACGGCATCTGATACCAAACTTAGCAGAGCTTGTAATATGGCAACCAGACAACTGATAAACATACTTATGTATTTCTAAATAGGTACACTGTTATTAACCTATCTAGGTATACAGGTAACTTTTGATTCAGGCGACAAATAAACTTCACAGAGTAAACCCGCATGTAATCGAGATAATAAGAAAATAAAAATAAAAACAATCGCTACACTAAGCATTTACATCAATAATTTTTCATTTTTATATCGCATTCACACCAGATAATATTAAAAATTTGATTTTTAATTGATTTGTTTATGTATTATACGCTTGACATAAATAAGTTTATTTGTTAAATTTAACACCTTCAATTACTTTTATTTACCTACCTATTGTTATCAATAACCATAAAATCCATTTATTTATTTTTTAAATTTTAATTGGCAAACCGTCAATATAAAAGAAGGTAAAAAACTGAACCTCCCCTGTCAATTTGTTGACTGATTTTAAATGATGCAATCTCCTGTAGATTGCATCATTGCCGTGTGGTACCAGCTTAAGAATAGTACCACCCCATCTCTTCCCGTGGGTGTTGTCAAGGCGACTTGGGGATTTCCCACCAGAGGATGGGCAGCAGCGTCCTCTGTGTATTTTAAAGCCTTACTGCGATCGCTAACCCGCTCGCCAACCGTGGCGATTATGGCAATTACCCCCAATAACCTAAGTAGGTTCTACTGGGGAGACCCGTGCCCAGCAGTGGGACATCATATGGACTGATATGACCTGTAGATTTCATAGTTGACAGCGACACCATTGTATAGCCTCACTGATCTATCGACACGCTTTTATCTAAAATCTCTGGTTTATGTATAGCCATTTTAAAATGCCCTAACAATACGAGTATTCTATATTAAACTAATATTATAAAGCTAAAGAGTTTGTTTGTTTGAACTCGATAATCTCAGGTACTACTGAAAAATTATTTTACTGTTAGATAGCCCATTAATCAAGGAAGGCTAAACATCACGCTACGGAACAGCAATGTAAAATGTTGCAAAAACAGGAATATTTACGCGAAAAAAGTTGCGCGGGTCAGCTGGTTAAAAATAAATCTGAATGCAGGAGATGATGGATATTTGTTTGCTCTTTGAAAGAATACTGAATGGGTTTTGATGAATTTTTACGGTTTTGTAGTTTACCTACACGCGAATAGAACATCAGATACAAAAAATCTAACAAAACACAGGCAAAGTCGCAGCGAATATCAAGTCATATAATAATCAAACAATCGTTTTTATACATGCCCTTGACATACAACATTAAATTGACGTACCTAACATTCTTTTATAAATATTGTAGTACAATTTTTGCAATCAATTTGGCGAAGTGTGCTTAGATAAACCTTCAAATTATTTTGAAGTTGTGTAATATGCAACTTCACCTCACAATTGTTTGTTTTATTTCCTTATGTAAAGCTGATGACAGACGTGCGCGCGTAATTTTAGATATATATTACATCTTTACGCGCCGCGCCGTCTCTACATGACTGCATAAACTAAGGCACAACGCTAAGCGAGAAGCGAGTAGCGATTTATCGCCCAAGGAACTTACAATAGATGTATTTTGTAGATCCCGTCGTCCATGTAAATAAAAGAGTTGCTGTATGCAGCGAGTACTCGCCGGCAGTATGAACGATCAGCGATCAACTATTAATATATGTATCTCTTTTGTGTGACATGGGATCTACATAAGTATGTACGTTTTTTGAGCGATAAAATCGCTACTCGTATTCTCGATGGTGAGACAGGTGCCTTAGAGTCAAGTGCGCCGGCACTTGGTGCTAGCTATTGGTACCTATCATCAACAAGAGCTTGTATCGGTCCACTGTTGGGCAAAAGGCTCTCCTAATATACACCACAACACCCGGTCAGTTATAGTAATACATATGAATAGAATAAGTTAATAGAGCAATGCTGACTGTTTGGCAAATCCATTATCCTACCGTGTGAGCTCACACCTCCATCAGCTTATAAAAATGAATTGAATTAAATTATAGAATATGAAACACAATCAATAATACCCTGCATAGCTAACTGTATTAAAATCACTGTTAAAATTCGTCGCCACCGTCGTCGCATTGTCGTGACGAAAATTCATTCAGGGGGATTTAGCACGTTCAATCCAAAATCTCAAATCTGTCACCAGCTTTACTTAAATTAGAATTCAACTTTAAATAATTATGTATTTGAATAACCATACAATAACCTTAATGGGCTCGACAATATCGGTTCTAATTGAATATAAGGAAATAGCTATTTCAGTACAATTTCAGGAAAACCCGAAACTGAATTATGTTTTCCTAAACCAAAGCTCAAAAATACTGTAATTTAATTATGCGCAACGTTATTTAAATATATAATATACCTACAAAGAATTAATTACCTATCCAAATTATATTGTCACAAAGTTTTGTCATATACGAGATTCCAGCTTTATATCTGGGGTATTTTTACAATTATCCTACACAAATTACTCCCAAATTCGTTATCCTTATCAAAACATTTTTTATTGTTATCCCAACCATTTTCTCCATGCGGCAATTAAACGTACAAGTCCTTGCTTGCTATGCTAAGTAGTATCAAATATATTAACATTCTGAAAAAACTCAATTTGTCGTGTGGTTTATTGATACCTACTTTGACAATAATTACTTCTATCAATTCCTAAATAAAAGTAATTTTAATAACAGTTTATACCCACCAATTTATAGCTACGCTTTTAAACAAAACGTTTTATTTAAATAACGGCTAACTTTTTGTGAATGTTGGTGAAGACTGCCTCTGTGGCGCGGTGGGAGTGTGTCTGACTGCTACGCAAGAGGTCGTGGGTTCGATTCCCACACGGGATACTACTTTGTGTGATCCACAAATTGTTGCCCCCAGTCTGGGTGTACTTTGTGTCCGTTACTTGTATGTTTGTAAAGTCCCCCGCGACACAGGGCTTATACCTTACTGCGGGAGTCGTCGTTAAAAAAAAAACTTGTACGTAATTCGTCACGAGCTACAACCCGATGCGGTCTAAACCAATCGTAGCCCGGTTAATATCTCAGCTAACGGATGTCTGCCCGCGGCCTACTTGCTTTTATTTCTTTATAAAAGGAGCCAGGTCTGAATGGTCTGAATGAACTGGAATTAAGTACTACTTCTAAGAAGTTTAGATTGGCTCAAATGAGTACTTCCTTCTTTAAAAATAACCCTGAGAATTTTTGAAGTAGTTGTTATAGGGATTGTACACCATTTTGCTTTTTATAAAATGGTATTATAATATTTATGTATACTACTACTATTTATACTATATACTTATATGAAGAGAAAAAACTTAATATAACGCAGAACAGAACACACGGAATTTAAGAATTTAAGTTTACACATGTGTTAAACGCACGGAAAAAATAACAGTAAATGTTGTAAACTCTACATACTTCAAATTGCTGTAATGTAGAGTTTTTTGTTTTTGTTCTTCGGATAGGTCTAAATATCTACAATCTATGACAATAAACAATAAAGCATAAACACCAAAGAATTCTGAAAAAGATAGAATAACCAAAAACAAACATACCGCACTTCACTTTCTTTGCCGAACAAACGGGAAGATTGTGCCAAGGGTTAAGTGCTTCCAAGATTCACTTCTTCTAAGCCTCTATAAAACGGTTCAGTGATTTCTACGATTGGACCCAAGGGAAATGGCTCAAGTAAAGCTTTCCGAAAATAAATCTTGGATTTGTATGTAACTTCTTAGCGAGCGGCAATTTAAGATATAGGCACGTGGTATTTTTGTCCGGCTACGGCGAAGCCAATAAAGAAATAAGTATTATGTTTTTTGCAGTCTTTCTACCTATGTATGTATACTTACGTGTATTCTGCGCCTAAACTTCTCACTAGGTTTCAATGAAAAAGGTATCAAACGATGGATTAATTCACGTAATTAAAGCAATGCAGTTTCAGTTTAGTTTTGATTAAAACAGCCGTTTTTGTATTCTTGTAACTTTGGGATTGATCTCAAATACGCTTGGGTCAAGTAGTGGTCTCGAGAGCGCAATAACGACAAAAATTGCCGTTTTAATAGAAACTTAACTGCAACTGCAAAAAAGCGCAGTCTAAAAAGATAGTTTGTATACCCACAGTCGGTATGAGTTTTTGTGAAACTGTTGCTTAATAATGTAATATTGCATAGTTCAATAAGCGGCAATATATAAAAAAAACCGGACAAGAGCATGTCGGATCATGCTCGGTGTAGGGTTCCTATTTTAATAATTGTACCAGCAGAAGAGCGTACGTTCATGGCACTTACGCCCTTTTGTTCAGAAATGCAATTTTTTGGTATAATTTAATATCTGATCATTATTGAAATAATTTTAATTTGAAGTACATATTTGTGCAGCGCTACCTTTTTGATGTTTTTCATATTTTTTGGTCACACGGTTCAATAAATAAGGGCACACACTTTCGGAGCGACTATTTCCAAAATATTCACTTAATAAAAAAAATATTATAAACCTTAAAATGTTTTTGAAAGACAGCTTTACTCTTGCGAACATGGCATTAAATGTAGTATCATTCTATTCCAAATTTTGTCTGACGTTAACCTAAATGAATAAAGTATTTTTGACTTTTGACTTTGACTTTTGATAGACGGACATGATAAAACTATAAAGGTTCCATTGTTGCCATTTTGACTACGGAACCCTAAAAAGGGCTGTAACCGTGCGTCTAGAAGCAGAAACCTACAAATTTAAAAACAGTCATCAACATTTCAACCTAACACAGTGCGACTCACATTCCCAAGAACGATGACAGGCTTATGAGTATTTACATTTTTATAATCAAGCTAGCTGTGCCCGCGACTTCGTTCGTGTGAAAGTCGGGTTTAAATTAAGGTAGTTTAGGTAACGAAATAACTTCTGTGTAAATATGTTGGAAACAGTCCTGTTGACTAAATACTTACTAAATAAAAATCGATCTGTTCTATTCTTTTAGATAGTTAGTTTGGTGTGCGGCTTAAGAAGTAGGTTTTCTGTTGTTTTTGTTTCATTCTTTCAACGTTATACCTACTTATTACCTAATAATTTTTAATAGAATTTGTACGTAAATGTTGTTACTTCTCATGTGATCGTAAACTTGTAAAGCCTAAGTACTTAACTGTGATAGTTTTCCTTATAATTTTAGTATTTATACTACTACCCTGATTTTTTTCACATACCCAACATCAACCATTTAGCTGGCAGGGGGACACTTGACTCTAACAAAAATGTTCACTATAAAGCCTAATATTATACACAATCTAAAAATAGTCTTCACAAACCCTAAACGCTTTTTAAAAGACCTATTTAATGATACCACACACGATGGGGTAGGTAGGTGAGAAAAAAATCACATCCCCACTTTACATATAAGAGCCCTTAAAAAAATAATGATTTTCAAGATTTTGTTCTTTCACTTTATCGGCGTTAGTAATTTATTCATGCAAAAGTTGCAACCTTCTAGCACTTACAGTCTCTGAGCTAAGCTGCGGACGGACGGACATAAGGGAAATATAAGGGTTCTGTTTTGCCATTTTGGCTAAAAATGGGGTGTATTTCATATAGTGTTACAACGCAATACTAATAATAAAACTGCTGTAACACTTTAGTAAGCAAACACAGAGCGTGTCGTGTGTGTCATGCCCGCGAAAATGTCAGATATCCCTAAAGGTACGGTTGACAGACAACGACCCCCCTCCTCCCGTCACCCGAACTACTCACACTTGACCGATGTTGAGCCATTCATTATCGTTGAATTGATGAACACGTGATCTCCAACCATAACCCCAAAACATGATCCTCGATGCATCTATGTGTGATGCGTGGTCAAACATTTCTAAAAATCATAGCAATGTGTTTCTTTTTAAACTTCTTTTACTAAGTATAGAACGTTATTGAATACAACGCCATCTACTTTCAAGAATGTTGCCACTCAGCAAGAAACAAATCCTTCATCTCAAGCACCTATACCCTAATAAATGTTTTCACAAATAAGGAATTATTTGATCACGGTTAACAATTTGATTTCATAGATGGCGCTACATGTTTTTTTTTTACGTGTGTAATGTCTTTTTTTTAGACGAACACATCATTTCTGGAAAATGTCGAATACTTTTTAATTATAATGTAATATTGTTTTTCATTTCTACTACGATTAATTCATTACTCTCAGCAGTGCATGCAATACTTTTAACTTACCTAGGTGCATAATTTACTTGATTTTTGATATAAAAAATAAATAACCAAAGTAAATAAGTTACTAACGGTCGAAAAACATTGAGAAAAATATTAAAAAAGGATAAAGACAATTTAAAAAATATACAAAAAGAACATAATCAGACATCGGATTCGAGCCCGGGACTTCGTCGTCAAAGTCCGCTAGCATAGCTTCGAGGCTATACTGTTCGCTACTTACCACCTCAAAATAACTGTTCTTATGAAACTTTACAATGTTGTGTTTAGCTCCTTTTAGTTTTAGCGTGAAGTTATGTATTACATATGTTACAATTATAGATAATGTCTAATTGTGGAAAATTTTGTGATAAACCATTATGGTGCGACAATACGTTGCTACTCGTTCCCCATAGATGTTAGCGTAATGAAGTAATTTTTATAGGCATTTCTTGCCAAAGACTTTACAAATACAATAATTGCATTTTTGAAAGATAGAAAAATTTGAATCCAGACTCAGGAATCGAACCCGAGACTTCCGTAGCCAAACCGGGGCCAGAAGCGAACCACCTATCTGGACTATGTTACTAGATATCAAATTCTTCTATCTCTTAATGCTTTTACGGGTTAGGCCCCCGTAGCGCCATCTAGTCGGAAGTTAAAGAACTATCACGGCGCTACGGGGGCCTAACCCGTAAAAGCATTAAGAGATAGAAGAATTTGATATCTAGTAACATAGTCCAGATAGGTGGTTCGCTTCTGGCCCCGGTTTGGCTACGGAAGTCTCGGGTTCGATTCCTGAGTCTGGATTCAAATTTTTCTATCTTTCAAAAATGCAATTATTGTATTTGTAAAGTCTTTGGCAAGAAATGCCTATAAAAATTACTTCAATATTCGGCCTGCGTCATCATAATTTGTTAAAATGCTCTCTGTAACGAAGCAATAACAAAAGCCGTGATAGTTCTTTAACTTCCGACTAGATGGCGCTACGGGGGCCTAACCCGTAAAAGCATTAAGAGATAGAAGAATTTGATATCTAGTAACATAGTCCAGATAGGTGGTTCGCTTCTGGCCCCGGTTTGGCTACGGAAGTCTCGGGTTCGATTCCTGAGTCTGGATTCAAATTTTTCTATCTTTCAAAAATGCAATTATTGTATTTGTAAAGTCTTTGGCAAGAAATGCCTATAAAAATTACTTCAATATTCGGCCTGCGTCATCATAATTTGTTAAAATGCTCTCTGTAACGAAGCAATAACAAAAGCCGTGATAGTTCTTTAACTTCCGACTAGATGGCGCTACGGGGGCCTAACCCGTAAAAGCATTAAGAGATAGAAGAATTTGATATCTAGTAACATAGTCCAGATAGGTGGTTCGCTTCTGGCCCCGGTTTGGCTACGGAAGTCTCGGGTTCGATTCCTGAGTCTGGATTCAAATTTTTCTATCTTTCAAAAATGCAATTATTGTATTTGTTAGCGTAATGATTCATAGTGTAAATAATGTCCTATAGTATTTACTATAAAACTGCAAATTTTCATAAAGATCCGTCTAGTAGTTACTGTTTTATAACGAAAAATAGCTACAGACATTATCCCTTACTGCTTAGCTCCTATGGGAAAAAGCGTGATAATTTATAGCCTAAATGTTAATCTGCATCTATTAGATTACACGTGCAGAATTTCAACCGAATCTGTACGGTAGTTTTTGCGTGATGCGTGTTCAAACAAACAGACAGACAGACAGACAGACAGACAGACAGACATTTCTAAAAATGCAGCAAAGTGTTTAAATACTCTTTTCGAACATTTCCTAATATTTTTTTTCACTAAGTTCGGCCATGTACAGACACGTGAAATTTACAGTTTTATTATATGTATAGAAGAAGATAGATGTTGGAGGTACAATTCAAATTGTTTGCTAAACCTACGGTTATTTCCCTAATGTTGGAAACGTTAGGGAAATAACTAAATATTGATACCTACAGATAAGATAAATATAACCATAAGCTTCTTGCCATAAACATATTGGAAGTGTCGGTACATAAAAGCATTACGATACTATACTTTGTTCGTTTTGGCTGTAGAAATAATATAAATAAAGTAAAACAAAAGGTCGTTTTAGATATATTTCGGGACTTAATCGCGTGAATTATTTCAAGGTACGAACCTTTTATTTTATTATAAGTCGACCCGTGACCAGATCGGCGCAATTCGATCGAAAGCCGGGTAAATAAAAGGTTCGTACCTTTAAATAATTCACGCGATTAAGTCCCGAAATATATCTAATAGGTATATATTTTGGGACAACACAATAAGGAGCAGAGCTTGTACTATGGCAACCAGACAACTGATATACATACGTATATATTTCTAAGTACTTATATAAATATTATATATAAATTATACCCAGACAGACAGAATAGACCATCGTGCTCATCACACAAATCAGTCTCTTTTTATATCTCTTTTTATTATAACCTATGACCTATTGTAAAATCATTACTTTTAGTATTCGTTTTCATGCTTTAAAATTAAAAAACATGTTTAATTGTAAAAGAACATTTATTTTCAGAGCATTTTAAGATCTACTATTACCTGATTAGTACAAAATTTACTTTTATTGTTAATATTTTGACTATACTCTGTTCGTTTTGGGCTTAGAATAATAATAATCTTAATAATATCTTAATATCTTGGGACAACTCACACAACGCTATCTGATCCCAAACTAAGCAGGGCTTGTACTATGGCAACCAGACAACTGATAAACATACTTATATAATTCTAAATACATAAATATTATAGATAAATAACACCCAGACACAGAATAAACCATCGTGCTCATCACACAAAGTTTTATCCTGGGTGGGGATCGAACCCACGACCTCTTGCGTAGCAGTCGGATACATTCCCACCGCGCCACAGAGGCGGTCAGAATGAATGTCAACAAACCGCTGTCACCGGTTGATGACAGCTCAACAATTGGTTGCTGGAAACTTGTTATGTGGCGATACTTCACAACTGACTGAAACATATTGGACAGCCATAACGTAGTCGTTCTACGGAGTAGATGCACTTCAAAAACTATTTTGAGTGTCGGCATTTTTGATTTTTATAGTTGATACTTGATTGAATGCAATACTTTATAACTTTTATTCTCATAAGGACAGATTCTCAAAAAGACGAAGTAACATGTAAGGAGCAAGAAAACATTTTTTTTATAATGCTCGCCTTAGTACTGCAAGACGTTGCAAACACTCTAAGAGCGGTATTTTATTTTCACGAGCGTCAGTTATTAGATTTTGAATCTGTCTGTCTATTACAATATCACACCGTCTTCTTTTTTTGCCAGCGCAATAGTAGGCACGGCAGACAATCTTTATATCGGCCATGTTTGTTTCTTTTTTCAAAAGCGTGATAAAATGAAATAAAGGTGGTCATAGGAATTTTGGCATTGATCCTTTTTTGCCACCGTTCGATGGTATTCGTGGTACGGAACTTTTCACCATAACAACTGAAGATATCTTTCGTTATAAGACTGATCCATTGTTTATTAAAATCCCTACTAATATATAAATGTGAATGTAAGTTTGTTCGTTACGCTTTCACGCGAAAACTACTCAACCGATCATCATGAAACTTTGTACACATATTCTTGGAGGTATTAGAAGTAACATAGCATTATAAAAAAAAAAGGGGGAAATTTACGCAGACGAAGTTGCGCGGGACAGCTAGTAGTCTATAAATAATCCGCTTTCTTTGGTGTTAGGAGCTAATTCACATAATAACAGATATGCCTCTAGTATAAGCTCTAGTGGCAGTAACGCTAATAGGGAGAATAGCTTTGTATGTTTACGGCCTTCTGCTAAAAAACTAAAACCAATAGATTTAGATTTTCTCCAAACTTCATTTATGAAATGATAGTAGCAGCCCTTTATTGTAACGTCGAGATATATTAACTTAATGGCATGGATGATAGCAAGTTCATAGTCACACTTAAAAATGCTTATACTCATAAAAAACTGTTTATTTTAAAATCTTATAAAGTCTTTCGTACGTACATTGGCTTTTGTTGGGTAACAATTCAAACAGCAATGGCACAAAAACAACAGTTTCCGATTCATGTGTAATGTCAGCATGCAAAGAAAAGAGTTGGTAGAAAGGAGCTGGACAACATCTAAATGTTCCGTCAACATACACAACATTAACTTTTTTCAGTGTTGCTTTTGCTAGCTAACTACCAAAAATAATAATTTTCTCTTCAAAAAAAAAAAAACATTCACTAAAGAATCTGGCAAGTGTAAATCTTGTAGACGATTAAATTTACTTTTCTTTACGTTCAAAAATTTATAGCGAGCCCGATATAAGGTATCCTTTTTGGAACTGAACAACGGCAAATCCTCTGGGGATAACATTTCGTCTTGGGCAAGTGGATGATCCGGTTTATCATCGGTAAGTTTACAATAAAATTTCTCAAATATTTTAGGGATAGGTTCCATGTTTTGACAAGCCTCTGTGTTAGCACATGACGTTCTGAAATCATTTAAGTTACGTTCAAAATCTGGTGAGCAGACACGTTATGCTTCTTTCAAAATTTTATTATTCTTCGATAATGTTATAAGGATGTGCTACAAAATAATGTTTTTATTAAAACATCGCCAATTGGAACGAAGTTCCTTACCGCGCGTTGTGAAAGGGGGCTAGACGGAAAAAAATCTCACGAAAAGTTGTAACGACACTTTTTGACACACACAAGCCGTGCGGCGTGCGCGTAAGATATGAACATCTAATTTGACGAAGAAGTCACCTGTCGATTTGGTCTAGAGGCATAAATTCGGTACACAGTATTGGTGACAATTGTGTAGTGTGGGTTCGAGCCTTCGGTATACAATAGTCTTTTTGTAAGTTATTTTCGTTTCGTCTTTCTATTTCGCATTTAATAGTGTGGCGTTGCGACGATTATAAAAAAAAAAAAACAAGAAAAGAACTTCGTTCCATCCGGGAGTCCCTCGACTCCTCTCAAGTTTTTTATTATTATTCAATGTACTAGATTTATTTGTTTTTACAAAATGATATCTGTGGCCAGCATGCAAAACTACCATGCCTTGATTAGGTAATCGACTTTTACCTGTAATAAAGAAATTTATTTTTTTAAAACAACGCCGTATAATATTAATGATAAGAAAGTATATAAGTATGTTGATCCATTGTCTGGTATCCATAGTGTACTAGCTCTGCTTAGTTTGGGATTAGTTAAAGATGTCTTATTGTGTCTTAATATTATTTTAAGCATGGCTGTAATGAACTACATATTCTTTTCCCATTGTAGTTCTAATTCGCCAAAGGCATGGTAAAGAACTTTGTTTCGTTCCGTTTTTCCGCATTATATCTACCGACAAAACGAATATGAACTAGGACGCGCTCTATCCATTATTGTAACAATAAAATCGCAGATATTATAAATCAATCAACACTTATTTCATAGACGATAACTTACTTCCATTATAAATTATTTAATGACAATGTCAAATCAATGACAACTAAAACATTATCTTTCTCTAATTAGTTGCCTACTAGTATTAGAACTACATAATTGCATACACTTATCAAGAAGGATTAGACACTGCCATATTTTCATTTCATTTCTTCCTATAATTTCGTTGCGCATATCGAATTATAGAATACTAGTAGAACCGATTTTTTGCCGATTTTTTTATGTGGGTAAAAGTATCATTTATGGTAATTCACGGTATTATCTATCTCCACTGCAAATTTGAGCCAAATTCGTTTAGTAGTTGTGGAGATTAGCGTGTACATACAGACATAGACAAAAGAAGTTTTAAAAAAAAATGCTTTTGTTGCTCTTTTGCTATGGCTCACTACAGACACGAAATATGAATTGCTTTATAATATGTATAGATACCTTAATGTTCATAATAAATTCCTATACCGAGTGTGTGAGTAACTGTACACTTTCAGTCTTTTTGAGAATCTGTCCTTATGAGAATAAAGGCAAAAAATCAATTAATTAATTATTCTAATTTGACTGGCCTGTTGGTGTAGTGGTAAGTGACCCTGACTGCTAAGCCAGAGGTCGTGGGTTCGATCTCCACCCAGGATAAAACCTGTATCGGGGTATAATTTATCTACCTATATAATATTTATGTATTCAGAAATATGTAGATAAGTATATTTATCAGTTGTATGGTTACCATAGTACAGCCTCTGCCTAGTTTGAGATCAAATGGCGTTTTGTGAGTTGTCCCAAGATATTATTTTTATATATATTTGTGTATAAAACTGTGGAAAAATCTCCGCACGAAGCCGGGACGAGCCGCTAGTTTTTAGGGACTAAAAAAAACAAAGCATTGCTTCGGATTCAAAAATCTATAATTAGTAACCAAGATTTAAGATTCGTTCTTTTTACACTTCAATGTACACATATACTGTATATGTGTACATTGAAGTGTAAAAAGAACGAGTCTTAAATATGATATACAGCTACATTTTTAAAATATTTCAATATTTACTTGTCTGCACTTGATATTCAAATTTTGACTTTTATTTGTATTTGATCCCGAAATTAGCCACCTTGATCTTGACCTGGCAAAGAAGAATGTATTAATTGAAATTAATTTTTGCAATAATCTATCTATTATCATACAATACAATGCATATACTATGTGAATGAATATTAAAAATGTTTATGCAAATTAAACGATTCGGTACTTATCATGTTTATATTCCAACAATTACTTACAAATATGGCGATGTGTAATTAATTACAAATACGGTGTGAAATTGAAAATTCTCCATTACAATTCTATCTTATTTTTCGATACGCGGTTGTTTATAGTTTAGTAGTTTTTCCCCGAGGCTTCACTCGCATTGTGGTTGATTTTTAAAGTTCCGTAGCCAAAATGGCCAAATGGAATCTCCAGTAAGTATCTTCTGCGCATTCAAACACACAATTAAACAAATAAACTCTTCAGATTTAATAAATATAGCGGCCCGCTCCGGCTTCGCACGATAATAAAATATATGGATGTTATTATACATATAAACCTTCCTCTTCTATCACTCTATCTGTTAAAAAAACACTTATTATAAAGCGACTTTGTTTTATAATAAGTAGTGAAGTAGCGCAAGATTTATATGTATAGATGTAAAATAAAAATAAAATGATAATTCAACTTTTTTGATCGCATTTGAAATTGCTTTAATGTTTAAAAACTTTATTCACTTAGGAAGCAAAAGCAATGCTAGACCATCATGATTCTACATGTTGTATGTACCTACATTTAACGTCGCAAGAGGCCAAAATAATATTCTTAAAAACATCAATAACAAGATCAGAACCAAAACTAAACGACTACACCCATGAGACATATTTACACGATTCCAACTTCCAAGATATTCGCTTCCCGTCCTTAAATCCACTAAGGCTAAAGAACAAAGTAGTCGTTTTAGAAAGATAAACGTCACTTTTATTGCTCCCATAAGGGCCTTAAAGAGAATGTTTGCGATCCTCTCGTAAAGTAATAATTTATGGCCCATTTAGGCTCTATTCACACCGTGATGGCAGTGCACGGGCGAGCACTTTAATTGTGAAAGAATTTTAAACTTTATGAATACATTTTTAAAAGACCAGTCTTGCGTTGAAAAGCTCCTAAAGTCGAGTGTTGGTGCGCGGCTGCCCGCAGCCTCGCGGCCACGCGCTTCAGCGATACTGGTATTTTAAGTATATACCTACCTACATAATGTTTTAAATTCTAGGTTAAGGCATCGGACTCGCAATCGTGAAGTCGCGGGTTTAAATCCTACTCATTATACTACAGAGCCTTTGAATAATAGAGTCAAGGCGACAACGGGATTTCACACTGAAGGACGGGCAGCAGCGTCCTCTGCCTACTTTACGCGCCTTACTGCGATTGCCAACCCGCTTGGCAAGCGTTGCGATTATGGCAATTACCTCTAGAATCTATAATAAATAGGTTCTACTTGGGACACCTGTACCCAGCAGTGTGATATCATATGGGTTGATATGATACTACTGACGTGAACCCACTCCTAACAATTTAGCTTAGCAGAATGAGTTAAGAGGATTGCTAGTAATGTGGGACTCACAATCCCACATTGCGAGTTATCTTTTTATAAAAAAAAAACTTTCCGTTATGAGTGCTCGCCGTGCAGCAGCCGGGCACTGCCATCCCGATGTGAATAGAGCCTTACACTTCAGAGCTTTGCGTCGGCACATTTATTTACCGTATTGTTCAAATCGTTCAATTGTATCAAGTGCCCCATTGATAAACAATTCAGTTAACGGCACTTACAATCTGCGTTTTTTGTTGAACATAAAATCAATTGTGCTATTTAGTTGTGTTTGAATTGAATTCGTTTCTATTGTTAGTGTGTTAATGCCTACTTTTCAGCGTTGTCAAATTCGCATAGAGATGTTTTTCCTTAATGATTATTTATATGTTGGTACATCATAATAGCCTACATATTTTGATGTACCTATTTATAAACCAGGTACTTGGCCATTACTGTAAAGATTTATCAAAAACTGTTTAGTAGTTTATGCTTGAAAAAGCAATAAAAATCCTGTTTGGGGTACATCAATTTCAGTTCCATTAATTAATTATCATATAGTTAAAGTTATACACTTTTACAATTCTTTAGCATTTAATAGTTTTCTAGGGTTTATATTACTGACAAGTGGACAACATTGATTGTGCCGGAAATGCATTTTATTGGTGTACTTAATAATCGCATCTTACTTCACTGACTTCCGTTCCGGGCACTTTCACCACGCTATGACTTAGCGTCTAAATTACATTTCAAAATTATTATTTTTTTTTTACAAGATTAATGTCACACATACAGACATACACATACACACACACACACACACACACACGTCCATTCATCCACACAAACTTTCAGTAAATATATATTAGTGGGATTCCAACGCCAATATACCAACGTCAGGTAACTAAGTAGATATCAATCAATGTTTATCTCACGAGTTTTAAATCTGATTTTGAGTGATTTAGAGGGGTCCCTGACTCAAGCACATTTAAGTTACCACTGTCGGTCTATAGATGGGTGACAGTTTTTTAACATTGTCCCATCTCTCCGTGCCTCGATGAGCACGTTAAGCCGTCGGTCTTGCGCCTAATCTCTATCCGGTCGAGTCGGATTTTCATCCCATATCAGACTATGAACGTGTGGAATAGAGAGTGCACTTGTGTCTGCGCATACACTTTTGCACTATAATATCTTTTTTTTTTTAAAGAAATATAACTAGCAATATGGGATTTTGATCCCACATTACTAGTAATCCCGTTAACCCCTCCAGCTAAGTGCTTGTGTGAGGAGTGGGTTCACGTCGGTAGTATAATGCGTAGGATTCGAACCCGCGACCTCACGATTGCGAGACCGATGCCTTAGCCATTAGGCTACCGCCGCTTTATCTCTCCTGCTATTTTATATCTCCTGCGTAATTGGCTAGTTTGTAACCAACAGGAAGGACAATTAGGAGATCATTACTATTATTATATAAATGTAATACTTACTAATTAGACTGCCTCTGTGGCGCGGTGGGAGTGTGTCCGACTGATACGCAAGAGGTCGTGGGTTTGATACCCACACGAGACACCACTTTGTGTGATCCACAAATTATTGTTCCAAGTCTGGGTGTACTTTGTGTGACTTGTATGTTTGTAAAGTCCCCGCGACACAATGCTTGTACCCTAATGCGGGAGTCGCCTTAAAAAAAACTGTACACATTAGCTTGTACCTAAAAATGTTCGTAACATTACCTAATATTATCTTACTCTCTTACTAAAGAATAAAGCATTTATAACTACATAATTTCGCTCAACTAACTGCAATCACATCAATAAACATCTTTCCGCAGCGACTTTTATTGCACGCAAGGGTTGCGGGGTAAACCGTGGCTCATACATATTAATATTTATAAACGGGGGAAATCCCTCACTTAATACAACCAGTCTGCTATAAAGTGGCATTTTTTTCCCCAATAATCGCAAGTTACAAGTAGAAATTAAAAGTACAATAAGTGCTTCCCGGGACCAGAAGGTTGGCCTATTATTTGCACAAAGAATTATCATTGCCATCCAACGTGGCAATGCTGCCAGCCTTCTGGGAACGTTACCAGTTGACATCGATGGGGAGGAATTCTTTGACGCCTAAACGGTTTTGTATCCTCACTTTTCTATTTTCTTTTTGTTGATATCTTGTATATATTGTATTATTATAGATGTGATTTAGAGTAGTTTTAAATATCGAGTATATAATTAAAATTAAAAGCTGGAGCGAAAAGTAATAAAAAGTCCTAAAAATAAACCAAGTCCCAAATTGGGTATTTGAATCTCAAGTCATGATTTGACTGATCTCTTTAAGAGACGTCAAAATAATTTGCTATGTTGAGATTTAATTTTGGGTATGTGCCAATATACACTGGGTGCACTGTTCGGTGCTTTTACTGGGGAGAAGTTCGATAGTATACTGCCGCAGTATCCGTCGGAAATATGTGACGTCATAAATTGTCACCAGTTTTTACTGTGAGCACTGGTGTTTTCGACATAAGTTGCTCTCAGTACTGTGATCAACAGCGACCAGAAATTTAAATTAATTGTATTGATGCAGACATTATGCAATTAATTCAATTGATAACCTTGAATTTTCAATTTATAAATATTCATTTTTTTTTGTATTCATAAAAGTTGTACATATAAAATTATATAAACGTGGATGACAGTATACTGGACTGCGTTCTATTTTAAGCAGTAACCAGTATAGGTAACCATAAAGGAATGGCTTCGCAGTATACTAAATTGCTGTCACGCCTTACAGTGCTCTAGTACATATCGGAACATACCCTTTGTACCTATGCATTATGACATGATATTTTTTTTGGTGTCAAATCTTTTACTTCGTCGTCGTGGGTTCAATCCCTACCCAGGATAAAACTTTGTGTGATGAGCACGATGGTTTATTCTGTGTCTGGGTGTTATTTATCTATATTATGTATGTATTTAGAAATGTTAAAGTATGTTCATCAGTTGTCTGGTTTCCATAGTACAAGCTCTGCGTAGTTTGGGATCAGATGGCGTTGTGTTAGTTGTCCCAAGATATTATATATATAATAACATTTATCTACGCTTACTAACAACGTTGCCTTAACCCGTTCTAACCGATTTCCGTCGCAGTAGCTGATATCACAGGTTACTTCTCTTTTTATTTTGTGCTAATATCAACGGAAACAGACCTATCCATATTTAAAGTTACCCTGCCGATCTATTAGGTCGCTATTGAGTGACGGAGCCCTCAATATAAGTATTCATGCTACAACTCAGTTGACAGATTGCAGAATTGCAGACGGATCAATTGATGATAAAAGATATGTGAAGCATCTGGTCGTATCCACGTCTATAGATCTATCTATCCAGTATCTACACACGCGTAGCCTAAACAAAACGTTAAGTTTTCTTGGGCTCTCTTTTATTTTATGACGTAATTGTGTATCAAGTAATTGGGTGGTTTTTTTATGGAACGTCAATACACGTTCTGTCGTTTGTATGATATATGTTTGAATAAAACATTATATTGTCATGTTTCTACTAACCATTATCACAAATACGAGGAATACGGGAATTAACGCGATGGCCGTGCTGGTAACGGCCGGTGCAATCTGATCGAAACTTCATACAATCTAAAGTAAATAATGTATGACTGCGTAAATCCCCGTATAAGTTCTTTGCCGTCAAAATATTTACTTTTAGTACGTTTTACGTTTTAATGATTACATCTATAATTTTGTTTTGTTTTTTTTGAAAAGATAACTAGCAATGTGGGGTTTTATTTTGGTCCCACATTACTAACAATTATGTTAACCCCTCCAGCTAAGCTCAAAGCCTTGTGTTAGGAGAGGGTTCACGTCGGTAGTATAATGGGTAGGAATCGAACCCGCGACGTCACGATTGCAAGACCGATGCTTTAGCTATTAGGCTACCGCCGCATTTAAATCTTAAATCTTATACTAGACTCTGGTGAGCCGGTGACACTGACAATTTGGTCTGTTTGCCTGACTTCTTTTTCATTCCATCTTTCCACTATGCTTTGTTTAGCTCTTTCCTCGTCTTTTGGTTTGTATACCCAACTTTGGCAAAGGCCTTCTCCATATCTTGGCACTATGCTCTGTTTAGCGCTTTCCTCGTCCTGGTTTTCCCTGCGATGATTTTAATTTCGTCTTCCCACCTTCGAATCTGTCTACCTCGTTTTCATTTTCTATTTCTTGAGTACCAAAATTAGATAATTTTGTTCCATTTCCCAATGCCACTTATTATATGACCAGTCCATTTCCACTTTAGTTTTCTTAATCTCAATGCTATGTCTTCTATTTTGTAAGTTTTCTGAAAGGTATGTTGCGTATTCTGTCACATTTTCTTATAATCAAGTTAAGCTATCCAATACCAAACGTCATCTAAATCAGCCCAGTATCTTTAGAAATTAGTGCGTTCAAACAACGTACACTCTTCAGCATTATTAAATTAGTTTAGAATACTTTCCTGTTGGTCTAGTCGTTAGTGAGCCTAAATGCTAAACCAAAGAACGTGGGTTCGACCGATAAAAAAATATCCTGAGTGAAACCCAAGACTTTTTTGTGTGATGAGCACGATTGTTTATTCTGTGTCTGAGTGTATGTATGTATTGAGAAATATCTATGTGTATTTATCAGTTGTATAGTACTGGTTGCCAAAATACAGGCTCTGCCTAGTTTGGGATCAGATAGATCAGATAATGTGTGAGTTGTCTTATGATATTTATTTACGAGTATAGAAAACTAGGTCTAAAACGGTATCTCTACTTACTCTTCAATCTCTAAGATATAAAATCAGTCTTTGGAACAAATGGTCTAAGCCACGGTACTTTGTGCCCACATACCCAATTATGATTTTTGTACAAAAATACATATTTGTAAATAATTATAGTAGTACTATTGCTACCTAGACAAAAATGATACAACATACCGCAATTATTTTTAATAATAATAATATCTTGGGAGAACTCACACAACGCTATCTAATCCCAAACTAAGAAAAGCTTGTACTATGGAAACCAGACAACTGATAAACATACTTATATATTTCTAAATACATACATATTATAGATAAATAACACCCAGACACAGAATAAACCATCGTGCTCATCACACAAAGTTTTATCCTGGGTGGGGATCGAACCCACGACCTCTTGCGTAGCAGTCGGATACACTCCCAACGCGCGACAGAGGCAGTCGAATTTTTAATTACATATTATGTTTTTTTTATTATTAGGCATAGGGTATGGATACAATTTGACACGGGAATAAACGCGTTTAACCTAGGTAAAGTATTTACCTTATGCTTGACGTTTCGACCGGGTTATACCGACCTTGGTCACTAGCTCCACGGTCGGTGTAACCTGGTCGAAACGTCAAGCATACACGCGTTTATTCCCGTTTATGTCAAATTGTATTTATAATGCAACGCGTAAGTTTATAAGTTATAATATGGATCTTTTCGCTATAATTAACTAGGTATTTGTTAGAAAGGTTTTTTAAGAAAATGGAAATCATGATAACAAAGAACTATAAATACGAGGCTAAAAGAGATAATGCATTATTTACTTTTATAAACATTGAAAGGGTTTAATTGGCATATACTTACTCATTTGGTTATTAACGTTTAAACAAAATAAAATTTAAAACGAAAATATCGGCTTCGCTTGTGACCACGGTCAGTGCACACTGGTGCATCAGGCAGCCTAACGGTATATTATGGATATTCTCATTAATAATATATCTTGTCATGCAAAATTAAAGCTGAAGTACGAAGAAGTTGAAATTTTGAAATAATATGATGCAGTCATTGATGGTGATGTTCTACTAACCGACTAATCCTAATGGAGACAAGCCAAATACAGAGGAACCACATAAACCTATTTAGGAAATGCATTTGTGTTTAATAATAAAATGGAGGGAATAAATCCAATCTGAAACGCCCGAAATGATATTAAACCCAGCTGATGTGATCTCCTTGGCACGGAGGTGTGACACTTTTATACAGGACTAGCTGACCCCCGCAACTTCGTATGCGTAAATTTTCCCCGTTTTTGCAACATTTTTTATTGCTGCTCCGCTTCTATTGGCTGTAGCGTGATTGTATATAGCCTATAGGCTTTATACAATCACGCTACAGCCTTTTTCGTACTTCAGCTTTTATTTGCTCATTTATCGAGGATGACTATAGTCATCCTCGATAAATGAGCTACCCAACAAAAAAATATTTTTTCAATTCGGACCAGTAGTTCTTGAGATTACCACGTTCAAACAAACAAACAAACTCTTCAGCTGTATAATATTAGTATAGATATAATAAATAAGTTTAAAAGTTATAGTAATGTATAGAACTTTTCGCTATAATTAACTATTACTACTATAACTATTGTCGGCTTCTGTGTCGCGGTGGGAGTGTATCCGACTGCTGCGCAAGAGGTCGTGGGTTCGATTCCCACACGGGATACTACTTTGTGTGATCCAAAAATTGTTGTTTCGAGTCTGGGTGTACTTCGTGTCCGTGAATTGAATGTTTGTAAAGTCCCCCGTGACACAGGGCATATACCCTAATGCGAGAGTCGTCTTATTTATATATAAAAAAAACTAGGTACTTATTTGTTAGATAGGTTTTAATTTTTTAGAAAATGGAAAGCATGATAACAAAGAACTATAAATACGAGGCTAAAAGAGATAATGCATTATTTACTTTATAAACATTGGAAGCTTTTATTTGGCATATACTTACTCATTTATTGTTTTTAACTTTATACATATTAGATATATTTCGGGACTTAATCGCGTGAATTATTTAAAGGTACGAACCTTTTATTTACCCGACGTTTCGATCGAATTGCACCGATCGTGGTCACGGGTCGACTGGTCGACCCGTGACCACGATCGGTGCAATTCGATCGAAACGAAAAGTCCCGAAATATATCTAATATTAACCTTTAAACAAAATTTTGTAAGTTGAGCAGTAAGCTCCCGAAATAAAATTAAAAACGAAAATAAACATTGAAAGCGTTTAATTGGCATATACTTACTCATTTGGTTATTAACCTTTAAACAAAATAAAATTAAAAACGAAAATATCGGCTTCGCTTGTAACCACGGTCAGTGCACTCTGGTGCATCAGGCAACCTAACGGTAAATTATTGATATTCTCACTAAAAATATATCTTGTCATACAAAGTGGAAGCTGATGTACGAAAAAGTTGACATTTTGAAATAATATGATGCAGTCATTGATGGTGATGTTCTACAAACCGATTTTGTTCGCGCTACAAAAACCTATTTAGAGAATGCATTTGTATTTAGGGATACTTTTATTCCCTTAATTTTATGATTTGGATGCAATCTGGCACGACCGAAAAGAGATTTAGCGCAGCTGATGTGATCTCCTTGGTACAGAGGTGTGACACTTTTATACAGGATATGTTAAATAACATTAAGAAACCGGGCATGAGCATTTTGGACCGTGCTCGGTGTAGGTCCGCAGCTGTTATTACAAATAAATACACTACATGCGTGTCTTCATGGCACTTATGTCTTTTTGTTGAGAAGCGTAGTGTTTCGCCAATAACTCGAAGACAGTATATCCGATCATGAGAAAAAAAAATAGTTGATAATATTTAATAAGCGTTACCTTTGTAATTGTTTTCATATTTAAGACCATAAGGTTTAAAAGTTAAAAGACACAATGCTTGCAAGTTTTAATACTGACTTGACCCGTACTCCAAATTTCATCCATAATGTATATGGATGAAGTGTAGTTTTTGAGTGAAATTTCTGTGACATTCGGACGGACAGACAGACAGACAAACAGACGGATGGACATGACGAAACCATGAGGGTTTGGTTTTTGCCATTTTGGCTTCGGAACCCTAAAAAACCCCGAGTTGATTACCTTCAAAATACGATACACAAAAAGCTAAAAAACATCCCAATTAAACTAGCTTTTCAAATGGAAAGATGACTTTCTGTATTCTCGGGTTTTTTTTTTAAAGACGACTCCAGCAGCAGGGTATAAGCGCTGTGTCGCAGGGGACTTTACAAACATACAAGTCACGGACACAAAGAACACCCAAACTCGGAACAACAATTTGTGGATCGCACAAAGTGGTGTCCCGTGTGGAAACGACCTCTTGCGTAGCAGTCGGACACACTCCCACCGCGCCACAGAGGCATTTTCTACATAAACTTAAGAGTAAGGGTGTACTGAGATACATATTAGGAAAACATCTACAAAAGACATAATCACAGACAATTCGACGACAGGAAAACCCCACATAATTATACAAAAGACGAACACATTATCAAAATGTAAACAGATCCTGTTTACACGCGCACTCAACCCATTAGTGTCATTAACCTTGCCGTACAATTTAAACAGCCGTTAATTTGAATCCTAATTGTTAGACACATGGCTAGTTTAGGCTAACCTCGACATTGTGTCGAAACGTGCGCTAAATCCTAGTTGCATATTCATATGTGGATGTAGTATAGGAAACTACAATGGATGAATGACAATGACGTATCAATGACCTCTAAGGTGCGGAAGGCTCGTCTACTTGATGTCTAGATGAACCGATTCATGCAACAATGTTGTACAATCGATTGTTGACGTTTGACGTCAGAAGGAAGAACAATAGACTCATAATTTAGAAGAGTAGTTCTCAAAACACAGTAAAGATGGTAAGCTTTATACATACCTATATGTACTTCGTTCACAGAGACCTTCGGAATACAGTGGTCCGAAATTCTGTATTCCAAAATGAAGTCTTTGTGTGCGTTTCTCGAGCAAGTGTATGAAACTTACCTTCTGACTTCTAAACCGTAGGAGGCTAATTCATTTAAAACTTGATTATACCAGTTTACGACTATGGTTATTGCTTGCGTGAGTTTCATGGTGTAAAGGTTGCAGCACCTTACTGGCTTTACTGTATATATACAAATGTATTGTAAAAAATGGCATTTAAAAAAAGTGGCCATGAGTTTTTATTGCCATGTTCTTTTCTCACGGCTTTACTCTTGCGAACTTGGCATTAAATGTAGAATCATTCTATTTCAAATTTTGTCTGACGTTCATAAGCGTTGCATTTGTAACCTAAATGAATAAAGTATTTTGACTTTATGATTTCGGTGTATTGTGGTAATAATTATGATCCATAGTCGTTTAATAACAGGGGCCTTACCCGCTTTCTTTGAAACGAACATTCTATAACGAACAAAATTTAAACGAAGGTTCGAATGGTAAGCTACTCTAATTCATTTTCCAATACACACACAAATTTCGTATTTCATGGTCAATTTTCGTGAACGAATGGATTGGATTATTGTTGCTAGCTCTAGATTTTTCTGTTTCTTTTAATTTATTCTTCAAATGGCAACACTAGTATTTTAAGAGCTAAAAGTGCCTTGTCGATTTGTCGATTGATTGATATCTTAAAAAATAGGTCTTTTTTTCCCTATTAAACTATGTAAACACGATCAAGATTGTTAGTCCAGAAAAAAAGTAATCAGTACTCAAAAATATTAACATTTTACGTTCCGTCTTACTTATGAAATACCGTTTCTCTAAATTCGTATCAAAAATGTAAAAAAAATGTTCTCTATTGTTTTTTTGTGTTCATTATTTGAATATTAATTAGATTTTAGTTTTATTTGGCCTTCATACAACATCAGTAATTAAAAATAATATATTTTTATATACGATCAATTTCATAGGAGAAACGGAACGTCCTCTAACGTTGTGACATTGTCAAAAAAAATCTTCAAACCAATTTCATCAAACCATTAGAACTTGTTCTGTTTCTTTTTGTTTCTTTGTATTCTAGCAAAGAGTATAATAATTTCCAATCGATGAAAGTTGAGCCATTGCCATGGGTACATGGGGTTGTTTCAGTGGAAAATACATAAACATTATCTGAGATAAATCGATATCACGATCTAGTACAAAATATGTACAAGAGTTTGATCTACAAATCTTTGATCAGCAATTAGATATCTCCATTCACAGTAAGTATTGTGATTTTCCTTGACTGCATTGTTTAGTCGATTGTATATTTGTGCATTCAGATGATAGAACTTTCTTACCAAAAGCTATAATTACGTGAGGCGTACGTTTAAATTTACATAATTCATTTTCAGATGACTGATGAATACTACATTTGTGAGGTATTCGTTATCTTAGCCATGCAAGCTGTGAATTGTGATCGGAGTGGAGACTATGTTAGGAGTGTTGCGGTGTGCAAGTCCCTGTCCGTTGTGGTCATAAGTATAGAAGTCTGTGTGCTATGTGGACTGTTGTGCTGAAGTGTTACTTAATTGGTTAATTCTAATCCAGTCACCTTGGCAGGATCAGCAGGTATGTTTACATGAAAATAGATTTTTTATTTATTCTTAGGGTTTTTAAAAATAAACTAGATAAGTTTAGTAATCCATTTTTAATATTGTGGTTTTACAGATATCACTGACTGATTGTTCATGTCAAGCTTGTTTTATGCATCTTAGAAGACATGTTATTTATAACCGGACACTTGATAAAGATCAAAGAAATATTGTTGCCGATGTTGAATCACAAGAACCGAATGCTGATATTGAGTTACAAATCGTTGCTAGTCAACTTGGCAATGCCAGATAAGGAACCATTGTTGAGCTAAATATTGAAATCAATTAAACTGCAATAAAAATAATCTGCTATTTTATTTGACTGTAAAATAAAATTGTTACCTCTCTTTTCCTATCCTGTGTATTCTCACTTTATTTATATGAGCTAGGCACTTTAGATAGTACCTACTTAGTTATGTTTTACATAACTAAGTAGGTGCCTAGCTCAAAATTCAACACTGAACCTGCTGTAAATACTAACATCACAATCATTATATTATATAGTTGATTGTTCCCAATCGTCAGTGTCAGATTTATCTAGTCTACTCTTAGGGTTAGCTACCATCTTCCGTAGGGGTAATGCTTAAATGACTAATAGATATCTACTTAATATCGCTTTTAATCTACCAATTTACAGGTAAGTAGCAAGTACCTACTCATTGCGTATAAGCAGATACAGAATTAGGTCGGTTGTTAATTGTAGTGACAGTTAACTTCAAAATGTTATCATTTTAGGATCAAAATGACTCTATAAATGGGATTCGCAACTTCCGAGCTCATCGAGGCACTTCTCAATTTATTTGATGAGCACAAAAATCTAGCTCGCAGGAATTGATTATTAATATTTATTTGATTTCTTCACTTTTGACTGAGTGTCTTCAAAAGAGAAGAAATCAAAGAATTATTATTTCTTTTCTCACTCTTTTCTTGACTGAGTCTTACAAAGTCAAAGTCGGAAATTAGTCTGTAATTTCCTACAAAATCTAGGCAGGAAATTATGTCAATATATAATTAATTGCCGAAGCGATTGCGGTTTCTTCTACGCAATGAGCGTTCTTTAGGCTGAGCAGCTTCAATTAAAAATAATCTTCAGCCATAATAATTGCTTTTAACGTAATTCTTAATAAAAATGTACCACGACGAAAATCAAACGGTAGCACTTTTGGTTTCGTCAATTTTAGGTTATAATTCCGAATAATTCACCTGTCAAATTCTAAATTTCGTTCGGTGCATAAGGAATTAGAGTAGGCTTAGAGAATTTATATGTCAAACAATTTTCGTTTCAATGAAATTCGTGAACCAATAGAATTGGGGTAGGAAAGCTACGAATATTCTATAGAAACTTTGTTTTTCGTTGAAATAGAGTAGGCCTCCAGGTTATATTCCGTTGTTGTGTTGCCATCAACAGAAGTCAATAGTGACCTGTTGGTCTAGTGGTTAGTGACTCTGACTTCTAAGCCAGAGGCAGGCGTGGATCCAAGGTGGGGCAACAGGTGCAATTGCCACCCTCCACCCCCTAGACTCATGAAGTTTTGCGTTTTGCTCTACATTTGGTTCGCGTAGACAGATAAACCTTTTCACACTTGGCTGGAATTGGGTCAAAGTCAGAACATAATCCTGGATCCGAGCCTCGGTTTGATCCCCACCCAGGATAAATCTTTGTGTGATGAGCACGTTTGTTTATTCTGTGTCTGGATGTAATATCTATAAGATAAGCTGTCCTGCGCAACTTCGCATGCGTCGATTTTCCCCGTTTTTGCGTCTTTTCATTGCTCCTCCACTCCTATTAGTCGTAGCGTGATGTTATGTAGCCTATAGCCTTCCTCAATAAATAAATTTTTCAACAGTAAAATATTTTTTCAACTCAGATCAGTAGTTCCTGAGTTTACCGCGTTCAAACAAACAAACTCTTCATGTTTATAATCACACTAATATTATAAAGGTGAAAGTTTGTGAGTATGTGAGTGAGTATGTTTGTTACTTCTTCACGTCTAAACGGTTGGAGCGATTTTAATAAAATTTGGTATGGAGTCAGCTGACACCCTGGATTAAAACATAGGCTAATAAACCGCGGGTAACACCGCGGGACACAGCTAGTATTATATATAAGTACTTATGTATGTATTTATTTACGAATAAGTTGATATTAAATAAAAAGTATGTTTATCAGTTGTCTGGTTGCCATAGTAAAGGTTCTGCCTAGTTTGGGATTAGATGACTGTGTGTGAGTTATCCCCGGATAATATTATTATCTCAGCATATTTCTAACACAGGTAGGTACACTTACTCGGGACACTACTATTTAAACTGTAATGTATAAACTATCGTTTTTTTATCGTACAAATAGCGACTTTTATCTTAGATCTTGCGGGTATGTCCCCATCTGAAACACAATCATAGGTAGGCACATTAAATTTCAATCGTCACTCGTCATAGCTATGTCGAGGAAAACATGCTAGAAGTAGGTACTAACTGTATAATATACAAACTATATGACGTATATATACGATAAATACGTCATACGCTTATCAATGTACTATTAACTATATTAAATACTAGCTGTCCCGCGCAACTTCGTATTCGTAAATTTCCACCGTTTTTGCAACATTTCTCATTGCTGCTCCGCTCCTATTAGCCGTAGCGTGATGTTATATAGCCTATAGCCTTCCTCGATAAATGGGCTATCCAACAGTAAAATATTATTATTATAAAAGAGGATTCTGATATGTGTGACACTTAAGGTGTACATAGCATTTACATAGGTATCCTATAGAACTGATATTGACAAAGACTAAAAATACTACAATTACTTAAAACTAACTTACAATAGGTAGGTACGTCATCACAAGAAGAGCCCAGTTTTTGTAGCTTCTGTATGAAACTGTTAAACGAGTCATGAAATATGCATAAGAAAGAGAAGCATGATGTCCTAAGTTGGTTCTGACAAATAGAATATGAAATATTTTCTTAATTTTATTTCTGGGATAAGAATAAGGGACGGTCAGGGATATTTTTGTATCAGTTGACTATCGTTGTATTTGTTGTTAATTCGTTTGTGAAAAAAACATAAGTACACGTCTGCGATTACGAAGAGTGGTAGTCTAGTGGTTAGTGACCCTGACTGCCAAGCCGGAGGTCGTGGGTTCGGTCCCCACTCAGGATAAAACTTTGTGAGATGAGCACGGTGGTTTATTCTGTGTCTGAGTGTAATTTTATCTGTAGTAGGTATATATGTAATAAGAAATATATAAGTATATTTGTCAGTTGTCTGGTTACCATAGTACAGCCTTTGCCTAGTTCTGGATCAGATGGCGTTGTGTTAGTTGTCCAAAGATATTATTATTATAAATTTAGACAGTCGCTATTTGCTTATTCATGGGCTAAGAAAATTCCAGTCCCCAGAATATTTTAATGTAGGAGCTTTTCTTAAAAAAAAATCTATACACACTCTGAAGAGAAAATGCCCTGCCCTCGCCTACACTGAAATCTTGGGCTCACCGGCTTTAAGCTTCTCCAAAGTCTAGGTTTTCTCACCGGCTTAAAGCTTCTCCAAAAATCATCAAAATCCTAGAACAGCCACTGTTGGATCTATAAAGAGAGTGATTGTGCCTTATGTAGTCCATTGACCGCGTAGTTCAGCCTTCCTTTAGCAGCCTAGTTCACACGAAATATAAGTATCGATTGCCTTATGACTTCTTAACGATTTGCCTTGGCTCTGTAATAGAAAAAAAATAATCTAAAGACTAAAAATTCACCTTGATCCATCTCAATAAAACAAAACCTAGGGTTTCTCTCTGGCTTCTAGCTCCCCAAAATCAATATTCTGGATTTGATAGCGCTGTATTTATAAGAGAGTGTGATCGTGCCTTATGTAGTCCATTGACCGCGTGGCTCAGCCGTCCGTTGGCGGCCTAGTTCACACTAAATGTAAGGAGTATCGATTGCCTCATGACTTCTTAAACATTTCCCTTGGTGCCGTCATTTATAACCACTTGTCACGTTGTTATAGTTATTATTCTGAACTAAGAACCAAAAACTATAACAATTTGATAGAAAATTAGTAAGCATTCAAAAATATCAACAATAAGATAGTTATGCTACGATTTTTCTGTTTCACGAAATTTTCCTGGGAATCGTATTAAGGTAGGTTTGAAAAGTTTTCTAAATAGATAGGTATTTATAAAACTTTAAAAATGTCAGTATTTTGAAACAATAATTTACCATATAAGAATAATTCTATTACTGCTTCTACAACCGCACACTTTGTGCGTCTACAAATTTAGAATTTCCATTTGCCAAAGTCACAACATGCGACATCCACCAAATCGATCTCGTGTCAATTCATCGAATTGTGGTGGACCCTATGCTGTATACCCGTATGAGTGAACTTACACAAAATTTGGTGTAAGTTATAACACATGCGGCTTCAATTTCAGACCAGGACACTAGACATTATATAATCAAAGTAGCCAGTAAGTACACGAAAGATCAACGTCCTCGCACATTTATAAGTAGTTGTACCGTTTGTGGTAAGTTAGTCACCGCAGTCGAAACAACTAATTACTGTTTAGTACATTTTCATTGTATAAATAGTTAGTACCTGGATGACCGAGCTTTACTCGATATTTTTTTTAAACGTAATTTTCTAAAAGTTGAACCTAGCTAGATCGATTTATCGCCCCCGAAACCCCATGCATACTAAATTTCATGAAAATCGTGGAGCCGTTAAATATAATGCCGTATTATACATACTGTATTAGATACATTGCCAACATAGTATCATCATCGTTAATTTTGCCTTTCATACTATACTAACATTGTCCTACAATAAAAAACATAGTCCCAGTAATTATTTATATCGAGGATGTTATATAGACCAATTCGGTCAAGCCGTTTTCGCGTAATGATCAGCCATACAATGTCAAATGGTATAATTTACATAATAAGAAGACATTTTATGTCATTGATAAAATAGATAAAGTTATTAACGTTAAATAACTTTTTTAAGAAAAAATAACCGCCTTCAAGGAAAAAAAAATATCAAGCACATCACCGAATGCAAATTTCGCTGACTCACTCCTATGTTTTATATTTTATACACTAAAATCTTCCCAAAAAAACATGCAGTCGAATAGTAAAAACCCCATCTATATCGGATTACTTGCTTTCGAGAAAATCACAAACATACATACATAGGTACATACGGGACAAACAGAAAAACACTCTTTTTAAAGGTGGTTAATAACACGTGATTTTTAAAATGGCTTTTTATCAAACAAAGCTTTTATTCGAAGATTCAATTAATTTTATATTAATAAAACCGCTTTCAAATCAATCGCTACTATGCCACAGACATACAAACAGATACACAGGTTAAATTTATAACACCCTGCTTTTTTACTCAGCGGTTGAAACACCGGTTTATCCAAAAAGGTTCACACAATCCTACATAATGTTTGTCAATGTGACAAGAAATAAGATAATCTGTGCAATGTTTACTTTATTCATTCTTGCTTATAAATCTGAATTTTCATTGTTATTTTGAGGTCAAAATCGTTAGTGAAATGAGGAACCATATGGTTCTGCCGGACAGCAGACGAACTACTCGTAGTTTACGTCTATCAACATGAAGCCGATTAGAAGAAGTCTTCATAAAAGAAGGTATTTCGTACAATAAAACAATTTTCTAAAGTAATCGTTTATAGTCCATAATCGCCCTTCTCTCGGGAGCTAGTTCTATAGGCAGGCTTTGCTTAAATCACTCGTTTTCCTTGCCAAACAGTTAAGGTAATCCACTAAATTTGTTTTATCGCTTTATATCATATTTACGGCTTGGATCCTTTGAGCGATTTCATAACCTGTACGAATAACCATACAATAGAATTTCTGGACATTTCGTTCATATGAAATATCTACTTAAATGTGACGGCAGATTCCCGACCGTCCTTCCTACACTATAAATTGAACTAGAGATTT
Organism: Herminia tarsipennalis; assembly: GCA_945859575.2. Lineage (NCBI taxonomy): Eukaryota > Metazoa > Arthropoda > Insecta > Lepidoptera > Erebidae > Herminia > Herminia tarsipennalis. The sequence continues at coordinate 9,598,386 of OX243836.2, read as the reverse complement.
AAACGGAGAGGTTTTCTGCAGGAATTCCCGTGGTACTTTTGCCAGTCAACTCCCACATCACTGATTAAGTTAGCGTCCACAGACTAATTAGTACCAGACGTATATTACCACCTTACTCTATATTTCCATAGTTCATTTGGTAGCGAAAGTCACACAAGCGGTTAAGAGTGAATCTATTACAAAGTTAACAGGTGATTTATGGTACGGGGGCTGATATACGGATGGTATGAGGTCAGATCACTATCACGATCATCTGACGGACGCATCCAACGGAGCGAGACCCGTCCGTCCACATTATGACAACACGCTTAAAAAGGCTTCATTGAAATATAACAACATGAATTCGCATTTCAAATTGTTTCGCACTACAACAGCCATTTTCATAGCCTGTATGAATAATTGTTTCACTAGCAACGTTAAAATTTCCAACATTTTTCCTAGTCACACGTGCATTAACTAATTAAATCGACATAATTGCTCCAGATAAGGTACTCACCGCTGTACCTATTGTTGACATTCAACGGGGTATAGCAGATACAACCCCATTATTGAGAGATATTGGCGTTGGTATGTCACTCGTATCACGCAAGCTATGATTACCGTTGTTCAATTAAACATAACTGCCTATTTTTGTCCTTTGTTTTTAGAACAATAGTTTCACAATTAGGTAGGTATAGGGCTTATATCTGCAACGATTCTTACTATACAACAATATCCGTCAGTTAGATTTTGCCAGCAAATCTCTATATTTGCAAAGGATAAAGTGTATTTTTGTAAAACTATGGCAAAAGAGCCGCTTCTCTGTACCAGGCAATCATAATCCAAAGAAGGTCGAGTAACTCACCTAATTTTGTCTCGACTGCTTCTGGCTGAGTGTTTAGGTATAGTTAGAAGCGGTCTGCTGACGGTCCCTCTTCGGCCTCGTGTACTAATTAGTGATTATTCTGCGAACAGATGCTGCGCCCACTCACTAATCCGTCCAATCGGCGCAGGTGGCTATCAATTTGTTGTGCATTGACCTCGACGACTAGAAGACCATCATCGTAGATATCTACATCAATTAATCTTTGACTTATAATCTCGATTTGTACTTTACTAGACGTTAAAGTAGGTAAAGAGTAGCCAGACCACAATCTCGTTATAGACCTACATCAACATTAATGCTTTTATTCATGAGTTAGGCTTATCACTGTTTGCATTTGTTGTTGCTAAGATAAAGAACATAGCAACTTTCATTTCATTATCATCATCCTCAGTCAATTACATTCTATAAAGACGTTGAAACTGATTTAATGTTTGTGAGTTGAAAGGATCGTTTGATCGTTTGATGTGCTGTGGCTCGGAGCTCCCGTTGTTATCGCAATATCAGACTACATAACGTATTCTTAATTAATGCCTTTATTGATCGCGTGCAAAACATCGCTCACGGTCTGTGTTCACGTGACCGCTCGACTCGGACGATATACCTAATGCATGTCTAGATGTTTTATTTCCCTATGCTAATCCATGAAAAATAAAAGATAAGTGTAATAACTTTTAGCCTATCAACATTCAATCACTCTCGTTTGTCAGTATAAGTTTGTAATTCAAAGCTTTTAATACATGAAAAGTACATGAAGTAATTACCAATGACTGCATTCATTACGTTCATAGAGAAATACTTTGTCTTCAAACATATTTTATATTGATGCATGTAGTCAATATAGTTTTTATACGAATACGAGCTTTTTTCGCATAAAGCAAAACTGTGTGTTTTATTCTCACTGAATAAAACAAAAATGTCTTGTTATTTAAAGCAGACAACTTTAATAACAACAAAACTTATAGAATTTATTTTACTGCTTTGCATTATTTTCATAAAATAGTTTTAGTAATACTACAAGAATCTGAACACGAAAAAGTTTGCAAAAAAACAAAATTTAGAGAACAAAACATAACATTAAACAAACGGCGAGATCGTGAAAAATGTGTCAAGGTTCGGCTGCTTTCAGAGTTTTCTTGTCAATAAATGTCTAAAGAAGATGGTTTAGTATTTGTTTTTGCCAGCAATTTCCCAGTTTTCGCAGGAAATGTCGAATCACCTTTTTAAATGTAGGTACGTTTAATATGTGTAGTAGAACTCCAACCGCCTAGCGACACACAATTCTATTTTATAAAATCGATCGGCAACAACACACGCAGTTTCATTGAATGGTGCTACAATTAGAATTTATGTTACGATTCATACATGAACATTAGAATCGTTAGATCGCCAACGGTACAAAAATTGTACGTCAACACCTAAATTGATAGCAAGTAGTCTTGAACTCTTAAGCTGTAAAATAGGTGCGCCTGTCTATTCATTATATTCCTTAATGTAGTCACATCAACAAAATATAAAGTCAAAGTCAAAATACTTTATTCATATATGTTACAAATGCAACGCTTATGAACGTCAGACAAAATTTGGAATAGAATGATTCTACATTTAATGCCAAGTTCGCAAGAGTAAAGTCGTGAGAAAAGAACTTGGCGATAAAAACTCACGGCCACTTTTTTTAAATGCCATTTTTAGAGTATATTTGTATATATACAGTAAAGCCCGTAAACTGCTGCAACCATTACACCATGAAACTCACGCAAGCAATAACCATAGTATATAAGTGTAAGGCCAGCGTACTCTGTTCTTTGTGATCGATCCGTGCCTATATAACAAGGCTAGTACGCCTGTTTTTACCAGGGCATCTACCCATAGGCATCGACAGGTCAACATGGCTATCGAGATACGAGGTTAGAAGACGGGATAAACTATGATGGAACCCTTCCTAGACTCTTATAGCACCCGTGCCATGTTCCTATCAGACGCATTTATCCTTTTCGCCTGTATTTATGTACTAAAAATTAATTTGAAATTTACCTGCGGTCTATATAGGTTACAGTACTTAATTGCTTTGTTGACCATCGAAACAGCTAGTCTATTGGAATAAAAAGCCCAGTCATTATTCCACAAATTGTACAAGCTTATTTTGTTAGACCACGCGCAATCTTGCTAAATGACTTGAATTGTTTGAACTACATCCAATTTAGACAAATGTTTATTTCAATTCTAAAGTTCCCACGGAGTAGGTATCCGTAACCATTAATAAAGCTAAGACATCAGTTGTTTTTTTTTCGTTCTAGATTTTTCGTTTGTTTACTTCTTCTTTCTGGGTGAATAGTTCTTTCGCCTTCATAATCAAAGTTGCGGTCGCCCGTGGCTTCGCCCGCCTATATGATTTTACCCCCTTGACTTTCCCTGCCGACAAAAACATCTTTATTTTGAACCATAAAGCCAAATACGAAATGTCACAGATCTTACTTCAAATTGACGGAGTTCCATACAAATTTGCAACCCCAATTTTAACCTCTTAGGAGACGAATTTTTAAAAAACCTTTATTTCGCCATTATTTTAGGTTTGTAAATTAGTTAGGCTCTGCATTGATGAATCAATCAGTCAGGACTAGTGATTATATACCTATGTATAGATTATATTTTATTCATCTATTAAAAATATATAATGTTGTTCGCAGCGATACAAAAGTCGTGTAAGCCAGCGATGTTGGGACGCATGTGGCAAGCAAGTCGCCGAGCACTTAACCTGGAACACTCACCTCCCCACCAGTTCGGCTGCTGTCAGTGGCAGAAAAACTCACAGTATCCCTCCACAGCATACCTCATATACAGGTAAGGAGTTGGTTGACTAAGTATATGTAGATCCAAATGAGCTTATTGTGGAAATCTGTGGAGGCAGATGATTTTCAACAGTGGATTTCACATGACAGATAATAATGAAAATGATGATGATGATAAAGTCATATTGGTAGATACCCGAGTATAAATCGCAGAGGAGCTTACATATTTTTATTTCTTTTCTTATAATATACAAGTAAGTACGACTGAAAGGGGAAATTTAAACCAGCGGGCCAATTCACGTCTTTGAAACAGTGCAGTTGCAGTTAAGTTTCGATTAAAACGGCCATTTTCGTATTCTTATCACTTTGGGATCGATCTCAATTAAGTGTTGCGTCAAGTATGCGTTTCGAGAGCACAATAGCGGCATTCTAGTACGGTGCGCAAACGTATTTAAGAGTTAAAAAAATTAAGTAGCCTAAAGTTACAAGAATACAAAAATGGCCATTTTAATCGAAACTTAACTGCACTACATCTGCTCTGCTTTAAATACGTGAATTGACCTCCAGGGCTCCTCATACGTAATTGCGAGTAATTTTCAAAGACCTGTCACCACTAGTCACCAGGATCATAATTTATATTAATAAAATAGAAGTAAATTCGACTCTGCCAGACTGACTCTATTTAATTGTTGACAGATGGCTGTTATTCATCGGCGTGGTCTCCGTTGGCATTGCAAGTTTCGCATGCCAACGCCTTCCTCCGTTGTACGACGGACCCACAGTAGAGTTGAACTACTTCAAGTGGTTTATTTACTTCACCAACTGGGGCTTTCTACTGATCGCGCTACAATCTGGGTTAGCCCTCGCAGTCGTCCATCGATACAGAGCAGAAAAATATAATACCCGTAAGTTTACATAAATTTAGCTATGTTGGCTGGCTTGGGAATAGCCGCTCAGTGATTTGTTTCTCATTAAGTAACAGGTATCTGAGCATATCATGCCTTCAACATAAGGGAGATAGCTTGACCTTTGTGGGATTGCATAATAAGTCCAAAACGCAAAGGTAGAGAAATTAAATCTAGGTACCTAGATTTAATTTCTCTTCCTCTGCGTGTTTTTTATAAATTACCACCCTGATTAGTTATAATCAGGGTTCTAGAAAAGAGAATCCTAGAATACAAAACTGTAATTAATTCAATACAATAATTGCATTTTTGAATTTTATTATTTAACTAGCTGACCCGTGCAACTTCGTCTGCGTAAATTTTCCCCGTTTTTGCAACATTTTTCATTGCTGCCGCCTCCTATTGGTCGTAGCGTGATGTTATATAGCCTATAGCCTTCCTCGATAAATGGGCTATCAGCAAAATATTTTTTCAATTCGTGCCAGTAGTTTCTGAGATCATCGCGTTCAAACAAACACACAAACAAACTCTTCAGCTTTACAATTTTAGTATAGATTAATTCAAGCAATATTCATATTGTTTCAAATGCCATTAAAACAATAAAACAAGCTTAATGTTTGGAGCTAATTATCGATTTAGCCTAATCCAAGTTCAGTAACCTACGCCCAGTTCAAAGTCTTCATCAAAAGTATAAGTTGAAATATTGCGTTCAGATCTCCGCCGTCAATGTCAAGAGCTGTGCGTGGGTGCTTTCATTACACAAAGTTTTTTTTTTTTAAATAACGAAACAACTCACGCGAATCAATTAATCTGAATCATTGGGTCGCGTGTTGTCCTCTCTATCAAAATAATGTCCCATATAGATCGATTGAAGACATCTCTTGTCTTTTCAGGCCACCAAACTAATATAAAATGTCTAGACTCCTCGTTAATTTAGAAGATCAATCGTAATAGTATCATTATTGGTTTCTTCCAATGTCCTTTTTTTGATATGTGTGATTCAAGGGCAATTTATTTCGATGCAGATGTATGGGTGACATTTTCGGCTTGTACGCTATCGACAGGGGTATGGGTCATGAGCGCTTGATTGGTAACAATTTCGCGTCAATTAACATCGTTGTCGAGCGGGTCTGCTGTCCATTGTAGTTCAAATTATCCTTATTGGTTCCTCATTCCAACTGAGACGAGCCCCTCTGTACTCGTTTCGCTGCTATTGTTAAAAATTGCAGACGTTCTGTACTGAATAGCCAGTGATAATCAGTTGCTGAATAAAGGACTTCGGGAACGTTTACTTTCGATAACTCTCAATAAAACGCATGATATTATTAGGTATTGCTCTATTGCTTTTAACTGAATTGGCATTGCGCTACAAATTGAACTAAAACTACACAATACAGCTGTAGGAAATGAATTGGTTACATTCATAAGATATTTTATATAACCGAAGTATATCTAGAAATTTATATTAAATACTAATTAATGTAATTTAGATATGTAGATCAATTAGTATTTATTACCGAATACAGAGTAAGCACACGTAGATTTCAAGATACTAAATTACTATGCATTTATTTGTTACATGAAATTAATGTATTTCCAGATTCGAATTAAAACTAGTACTTTTCTCGTTGGATTGGTTCCAATTATATTCTTAATAAGTTGACCCACGCAACTTATCTGCGTCAATTTTCCCCGTTTTTGCAATATTTTTTATTGCTGCTCCGCTCCTATCGGCCGTAGCATGGTGTTATATAGCATATAGCCTTGCTTGATAAATGGGCTATCCAATAGTATAAGAAAAATTTAATTCGGACCTGTAGTTCCTGAGATTACCGCGTTCAAACAAACTCTTCAGCTTTATAATATTAGTATAGATAGTATAGATTATGGAAAGCATACTTGCACGGAAGATTGGAGAGAAGATGGGAGATTGAAACCATTAATATCAAATGTACGACTGTTTTAATAGGTAGGTGCACTTTTTGTTTTGCGATGATTTAAAAAAAAGTTGTGATGTTTCAGCAGGTGATGAGGACGAGATCCCGATCCCATTGGGCCGGCGCATGCTCACTCCGCTGATATGCCGCGCCTACTGGCTCGCACACATCATCGCCACAGACCTCGCCTTCGTCATCTCTCTTGTCTACTGGGCTCTTGTGCATGATCCTAGTAAGTGCAAATGTGATTCTACCCCTGTAGAACCTGTAACAGAAAGGTGTGGTAATATTCAAGGGTTGGTATGTGCCCATGATACTGGTGCACATACCTAATTTTCTCAAAATCGTAGTACCCTAAAAACATATTTATTATTTTTTCAGTTGTTTATTTATGAATGAAAAAGTTATTAATTTAAAAAAGTATGCTTTAAAAAGTTCTATGCCATAATAATCCAATCGAAGGGGAGGTATAATTCTTATGCCATACGCCTTTCACTACTGATTTTTTACAAAAAGAATATACTTTATCTATGTAATAATAATGCAATCAGCTATGGCACCATGGTAGTTGCAATAGGGTTAGGCGTAGGGTTGCCAACTTTTATTAAAAGAAATAGATATTTCGAAGAGGGTAAATAAAGAGTACAAACTGATAAAATCATTAAATTTTAAAAAAATATTTTTGGTGCTTTTACAGCACTTATCTAATAATGAATATTTCATTGTTTTTAAAAGAATTGTACGACTCCAAACATTGTAAATCTAAGTTTACATACTAGTATAGTAAACATTGTGTAAAAATGAGTATTTGCGTACTCTATTAGTAGTGTTATAGATTATAGAGTACGCCTACATGATATAGAGTACTATAATCTATTTCAGAGTACGCTTGGCAATACTAGTTACGTGGTAGATACAATTGACTAAACACCGGCCAAATGTGTACTACGTGCCTGGGGGAAGGGTTTCAACCCCCAAATCCCCTCTCCTAGGTACGCGCATGTATGATTCTCTTTGTCGTTAGATGATTCCAATAACTCTCGGCCACAAAACACAGTTTCATAGAAACACGCTCTAGCAACGCAAACACAGCCTTGGCTCACGGTCACAATCTTGGAACACGATTCGATTCGATTCGTTGCTCGTTGAACTTAAAAAGCTTATCTTCTACACTCCCTGTGTTTTGTGCCTTAGCTAAGGTTATTGTTGCAAGTTATACTTTTGCTGTTATTATTTTAGCAGGCGCTTAAACCTTTAACTTGGAGTATAGAACGGAATACAGGCATGGATCCAGAACTTTGTTCGATGGGGGCACAACATTATTTTAGACTGGTCAAGTGTGAGTTGCTCGCATGGCGGAGAGGGGTGCATTTGTTTCAAAACCGGTACACCATCCACCAGCACCGAGGAAAGGGGCCATTGCCTGCCTTAAACACTCCGATCCAGTTCCAAAATTTTCAAATTCCCTCAAAAAAAGGTCATTTGGTCGAGTATGGGGGAGTGTGGGAATGGCCCCTGTTGCGCCCCTACCTTGTATCCGCGCCTGACGAATATTCTATATAATTCAAAAATAATAATAATACAAGAGTAGTTTCCTTTTACAGAATTGTTCCAGATTAAAAAAAACCGTCTTTTTCCCATCTGAATTATACGTATAACGCGTACTTTATGAAAGACTTACCATTGTAAACGTAAAGATAGAAAAGATAGGTATCAAAGTTAAATATTTTGACGTCAAGTTTAAGATCTGGACTATCTTTTATCGATGATAATAGTGTCTATATAAAGATACATACACTATCATCATAGATGAATACAGGTTGATCACAGACAATATAGATAGGTATCAATGTTTTTAAATCCGGAATCTATGATTGGCAATAGCAATGTTTTTTTTTAGAAATCCACGAGATAAATGCCCTCAACATCCTAGTCCATGGCGGAAACTCATTCGTGATGCTAGTGGAGTTGGCGGTTACTGCTCACCCAGTGCGAGCGGCGCATGCGCTGTACAGCGCCGGCGCAGGCCTCGCGTACGGCGTATTCAGTGCGTTCTACTGGGCGGTCGGCGGCACGGACAGGATCGGTCAGGCAGCTATATACCCAGCACTCAACTGGAATAAGCCAGGTAAATATTTAGCTGCTATTTCTTTATTTCCATTGACGTATATATCTGGACCGCGCCATCCCAGCCAGTGAATATTGACTGCAAAGCGTGAAAGAGAGAAAAAAACTCGAGCGACCTTTGACAGGTATTGTCCACAAAGTAGCGTTTTCTCTTTCTAGAAAGTGGTCAATTTGGTGAGGTAATGGCGCAGTCCTGGAGGCCAATTCACGTATTTAAAGCAGTACAGTTCCAGTGCAGTTGCAGTTAAGTTTCACACTTGACGCAAGCGTATTTGAGATCGATCCTAAACTGACAAGAATACAAAAATGACCATTTTAATCGAAACTTAACTGCAACTGATCTGCAACTGCACTGCTTTAAATACGTAAATTGACCCTATGGTCTCTACCTCAATATTTATTTCCACTGGCCAGAGAGAAATAGATTAAGTAGCCGCCGGCCCTAAGGTAGAGCGAGTAAAACGGTCAATCTAGGCACCAGGTAGCAAGGTACCACCGCCAAAAAAAAAACCAGTGAAAATAAATGAATCATAGTGGTTTGTAGAGGCGTTAGAGCTGTACTGGATGGCAATTCATTAAGTGTTTATTATTTGCATGAAGCAAAAACGTTGAACAAAGAGCATCGAGAGACAAACTCACTCAACCCTAATCAAGGACTAAGGCCGGCTGAGTAGCCTAGTTGGGAAATGACCTCCAGACAGGGAAACAACTTAAAATTTCGTGCTTGTCCGAAACACTAAATTCCGAATGAGATCGTTTCCCAGAAGTCTACACATTGAAAACGACATGTGCTGAATCTTTAGAGAAATAATTCTTGAAAAACTATTCTTAGAGTTCTTGAAAAACAGATTCAGCATCTGGATGTGCTTACTGATATTACTTGCTTTCACAACATAAAAAGCCGTCCCCCGATATGTAAAACAAAAAAATGAGTAAGTATCTTCGTAACGACTGAACGATCTTTCACCTAACAATACCAAGAACCATCCACCCTGATAAAACTAGCGCTCTATTTAAAAAATCGCATCGAAATCGACTCATTACCTCAGGTAGCATATAAAATAATTTTAATTCCAGGCTCAGCATTCGGGTTCGTGTCCCTATGCGCAGTGGTGATGGTATTTGCGCACGCGTTGGCAACATGTTGCGCAGCGGCGCGCGCCCGCCTCGCGCGGCACGTACGCGCCGGCCGACAGCGCGGCGGCGACCGACTCACACTGCCCACACACTGAAACATCGCTAACCCCACGAGGCAAGAACTTATACAAACCTGCCAGTATTCCTTCTCTACCATCAATAGAACTAAGGCTAGACGTACACGGACTACTCGCAAATATAACGAAAAGCGTAGCTACTAGCTCTTAATGAATATCGGGGCATAGATTATTTAACAACGCATAAAGCTTTCGTCAAATAGCTAGCGTATTTAACGCGCGTCAAGTTTCAAGACGCTGAGTCGCGCTATAACGCTGTGTTGTGTTGTACTGAATACATCTGAAACCGATTAAATACAAAGTAGGTACCTACGCGACATTACTGCCCTTTTGCGATGCCGCGCTGCCTTGACGCGCGCTAAGTCAGCTTTCTGTTTGACGAAGACTTTAATGTTAATTTAGATCTTGAAATGTTTGAGTATGAATATCATAATAGCTTATTTAGGTTTATAACTGACAAACTTGATAAGTAGCTAAAATTTTGAATTGTATAAATTACGTTGTGTGCATAATACTAACGAAAAAGCATTTAAAAAATGAGTTAGCCCAATGTGTGACTATTAATCATCAGCTATTAAGTACAGACTACCTTATTTGAGTGCTCATAATGCTCAATTTGACATTCCTGATCTGAATTTAAATGACAACTAGATATTTGGTTTGAACTTGTGTTCTTTGTAAATAAGCAGTATCAGTGTTGCATGTAATATTATAATCACGTGTAGAAATATTATAAAATAATAGGAAAGTTAGAATGTTAATAATGTAACTAAATGGACTGTGTGCAAGCAATGTATTAGAAGTATTAAAACGAAATATTTTTTTAAAGTTACTTTTAAAATATTTCGCTATCTTGTAGAGTTCCCACATAATGGCTAGTTTTTATATCAAACAGATTTCACTTAAGGCAAATGCTTACTAAATCCTCTAAGCCTGCGTTTAGATGTCGAGCTCTTAACGCGCGTTTAAAACTTGTTGCATATTGTTTCATATATAATTATTCTAGGCATTCACGTGGTATTCATGAGAAAGCGCATTTAAAGTATGAAATTGTAAACGCGCGTCAACGCGTTTAACGCACGTCAACTGAACGTAGGGTAAAAGTTTTGGCAAATAAAAGTTGTTAGTGTACGTTGTTCTTTAACAATATTTCAGTATTTAAATGTTTATACTTTAACATCAACTTATAAAATTCATATTGTTCCAAAGAAACATAGTAATAAGTATCTACTAAGTAAATTATTTAGTAAATGTAGGCGCATCGGAATGAACTGCGTGCCCGTTATCACTTCGTTATATGCGCTTGAGCATCTATTTAATAATTGTATTATTATAAATATTATCTTGACAATTTAAATAATCAAAATAATGTTATCTTACATTCCCCGACACATGGGACAGAACGTTGATAACACCGCTTTTTCGTCAGGGCTTAAAAATGTACTGGATATGTGTTGAAACAACGATATTTCTTGTGAGAAAATAATTTAAAAAGTTTTAACCTAACTAAGCTAATCTGAACTTAAGGCATCTGTCCCACCGCCGGCGATAAGCGAGAAGCGAGTAGTGATTTTATCGCTCAAGAAACGTACAATAGATATATATTGTAAATCCCGTCCATGTAAGCAAAAGATAGCAGTATAGAGTGAGTACTCGCCGGTAGTGTGAACGGTCAACGATCAACTATTAACATCTGTATGTCTTTTATTTACGGGATCTAAGTACATAAGTACGTACGTTTTTTGAATCGCTACTCGCTTCGTTGTGGTGGGACAGGTGCCTAAAGCTTAGCCAAAGTCATATCAAAGACCGCGGGCATTTCATATGGCATCGAATATTTGAATACGACAGTTAACTTTGAGACATGTTCAAAAGTATTTCTGTTACTACTTTGCACCTTAAAATTACAGAGATAGCATGAGATATTTGAGATGCATTTTTCTGTTACACAAAAAATGTTTAAATCTAAAAATACTTAATTGATTACAAGTAAATTTTAGTTAACATAATAAGCCAAAACAATTTAAATGTCATAAACTTATAACCCATATATGGACTGACAGTGATAACATTGCTTAGGCACGTGTCCCACCAACGACGAGAAGCGAGTAGCTATTTTATCGCTCAAGAAACGTCCAATAGATATATAATGTAAATCTAGTACGTGTAAACAAAAGATATGCAGTATAGAGCAAGTACTCGCCGGCAATGTGAACGGTCACCGGTCAACTATTAATATCTGTATCTCTTTTGTTTACACGGGATTTACATAAGTATGTACGTTTCTTGGGCGATAAATCGCTACTCGCTTTCTTGCCGTTGATGGGACAGGTGCCTTAGCGTCGCTTATATCTCTATCTGACCGATTTTTTAGTGTAACTCATAACGTACAACCATAAAATAGTACAATTTTAATGAACCGTGAACCTTTTTGTTTCAACACATAACCGCTTTTACTAATAAGTGACTTGCTGAAAAATAGTGCGCAATTTAATTATTATTTAGTCATTACTCAAATTGTGATATTTATGTATATACAAATATATTATATTATAAAATTATGTAGTTACCAAATTGATACAGTAACGGCAGTTGCAACCGCACTCGGCAAATAAACACGTCTCCACATTAAGATATAATCCACAAAACTTTGGAAACTTCATTTATATTTATAGTAGAGATATAGTATTGGAAAGGCATATATCTATATATTAGCAACTAACGTCTGAAAACTATAGAAGTTTCATCAAAATCAGTTCAGCGCTCTATACATGATAAAATTAAGTAGGTATTAACTAATCTGGCAGGCAAATAAAAAAGGACATTAATCGGTACACACGCATATAGAAAGAACATTAATCGGTACACACGCTTTGAGCAGTACCTAACTACCTAATCAGCAATCACAGAACACTAAAGCCTGGTACACATTAGCGAGCTGTAACCGAACTGAAACAGTAACGAGATTCTAATTTGTAGCTGTACGCGTGAAACACTGGTTACAAAATGAGTTATCATCGGTTGACTTCGAGCCGTACGCTTTCCACACGACAAGCTCGTAAACTATAAATAGTCAGTGACAGGTCGTCATGGTAATTTATGAATTCATATTTAGTACACAAATGCGGCAGAAATGAAGCAAGATTAAAATTAATAAATGCATCCAATGCGGGCAGAGTAAGATGGCAGGTGAGCTGCGCGGGTGTAGGACTATACCATCTTGGTGTTCCCTGTTAAACCTGATATCCAGATTGCCATGTCGACCTTCCGCGGACTATACACGCAACGCTCTTTGGTAATTGTAACATGCATCTGTTACAGTTACAGCTCGCTAATATAATGAGTATCTGGCTTTACGAACCGCTGTCTAAATTAGTACTTAGAATCGGAAACAAGATGAAATAAGGTTTGATTGTATAAATGTATAGTCTTTGCAAATTGAAAATGCCATCTAGCCATACTTATGTATTCACTTATATGTTAAAACTGGCTTCGGCACTATACTAATGTAAAACGGTAAATTATATCCCTCTCAGCTACTCTCATTAGCAATGTATCAATCATCTGGAATGAAAAAGCAACATTATGCCAAAGCTATTGAGTGACCAAAGAATAGTTTAAACACACGATAAATAACTTATTTACCTAATAACTAACACTATATAGGTTATAATTTGTTAAACTACTTTTACAACGGTCTCAAGTACGATGAGCACAAACATTCTATGAAGTGTCTATTGGCGTATAAACACAACTCGGCCTTGACACTATTATATTGCGAATTGAATTTGAGGACGGTATTCAATAGATATGCCTACACAAGACCACATTAATTGATCCTTATAAAACACGTACTGATAAGGCTACAAGATTAGGGACACTTTCTAAAAAAATATCCTACCGTTTTTCAATTACAAATTGGGAAAATAAAAACAGTAGGACATTTTTTTACAAACGCATGAATCATATAGAAGTACATGAACTTGTGAAAATAAGACGTCTTAATCTATTTTTGTGATTCGCATGTAAGTAGGTACTTGAGTCAAAGAACTTGCTCAATGTGGTCATGTTAGCTCCTCTTTATAGAATACTGTTAATAATAATCCTGTTTAGAGGCTCACTGAAATTCAAAACTGAGCAGGGCAAAACATAGAGAAATTTAATTCATGAATAAAAGAGATCATTTTATATTACACATTGTATTTTGCTTTATGTACATTTTAATATTTTTTTTAGTTAATTATGCATGATTCGTACAATCTAGGAGTTTTTATAGACGGTAATATATCTACATGAAAATATTTCGATATTTATTTTAAACGATAAGTCGGTATTATTTTTAACTGAGAATGATCTGCATTAGCCAAATGTGCAATGACGTCACACACGTGTTGTTGATGTTGTACTTGTACATACATTATACGACTTGATGATTGTTTATTCCAATTCGTCAAAATAGCATTTATGACGACCCATTCAAATTGATTTTTATTAGGTATATAATGACGAAATACTAGCGTTAGAAATAACCCATTTTTGTGAGCTCGCAGAACGCTACTAAATAATCGGATATAGTTTTCAAAAATCAGTCAAATTGCTCATTGTTGCTATAACAATTAATGCGATAATTAGTTTGTTAAATTACCAATGTAATTAATTTATATCGTAAATACCATAATATTGAGTTTTAAGCAACGTTCTCCAGAGAAAATGCATTTTCTTTAGATATAGAGAGTTGCAGAGTATTATAAACATTCCTGCCTAACTCGAATCTTAAATAAACTCAGCATTTATGTTAGCGAATACCTACTAGTAGGAATTAATCGTAGAAATAGTGATATGAATCGTTCCTATCTTTTATTATTAAAATCGGACAAATGCTGTGATGCAATGTTTCTTTTTAATGTTAATTAATAAGCAATAATAGATTTGTAATCTCAATCAAGTTGTAAGCAATAATTATTATGGATTTATAATGGACTGTAATCTTACTTTTCACATTATATTATTGTCTTATAGCCATGAAACACGAGATCCCTTAAAAGAAATAAGTTCAGGAATTGGCTGAGAAATTATTTATTTTTAATTTAAGTTGGTGAAAACATCTGCTAAGGGATCTGGTCATATCGTAATATGTATTATATAATATGCAATTTAATCGTGATAATGAAAAATAAAGTTATTAATTTTGAATATGTTTTTGTTTTTTTTTCTATTGTCTGTCCTTCCACGTTTCTACGAACAGTTATCGAAACCATAAATACCTACCTATAGCAAAGAAAATTTATAATTTTTTTTGAAATGATTAAGTTTTCTATTTTAATATTTTTGTGATTTTTTATATAACTAGCTGTACCCCGCGGTGCTCCCGCGGTTTATTAGCCTATGTGTTAATCCAGAGTGTCAGCTAACTCCATACCAAGTTTTATTAAAATCGCTCCAGCCGTTTAGACGTGAAGAAGTAACAAACATACACACTCACATACTCACAAACTTTCGCTTTTATAATATTAATGTGATTGTACCATAGTCTAATTTATATTTAATATTATAAAGCGGAAGAGTTTGTTTGTTTGTTTGTTTAAACGCGCTAATCTCAGGAACTACTGGTCCGATTTGAAAAAATATTTTTTTGTTGGATAGCCCATTTATCGAGGAAGGCTATATAACATCACGCTATGACCAATAGGAGCGGAGAAGCAATGAGAAATGTTGCAAAAACGGGAAAAATTTACTCAGACGTAGTTGCGCGGGACAGCTAGTACTAATATAGTCGTTCGATGAAGCCGTCTGGATGGGGTAATCGTGCGGGGATTGTGTGGGCAGTGGGTGAGTAGATACGGGTCTAAAAAAATATGTTCATCTATAATTTAACGTGTTTATTAATTTTTAATCATGAAAAGAAAGAATAATATGGCCATAAGAAACGTGACGTCACATGCTTGCATTTCATACAAATTGTTTCGACTGAATAAACCTACCCTGTATCATTTTTCAGTTAGAATTAATATTAAGCATTCGGGTTTTTGATTTTATAACAGACTAGCTGTCCCGCGCAACTTCGTATGCGTAAATTTTCCCCGTTTTTGCAACATTTCTCGTCGCTGCTCCGCTCCTATTAGTCGTAGCGCGATGTTATATAGCCTATAGCCTTCCTCGATAAATGGGCTATCCAACAAAAAAAGAATTATTAAAATCGGTCCAGTACTTTTTGAGTTTATTCGTTACATACAAAAATACAAATCTTTCCTCTTTATAATATTAGTGTATATGTAGATTGTTACTTTTTTATCTCTGATGTAGCCAGTTTTTATAAACGTCTACTACGACTCTAAATTACTTATGCATATAGAGTCGTATTGACCACAGAATATTGATAGTAGGTATTGACCATCAGATCTAAAGGCCATTAATTTGTTTGTATAACGATGTTTCATTATCGTATAAAAACTATATTTGATTATGGCAAGAGACACTCGTGATCAAAATTAAGATGAAGGTAAGATAATATGTGTAAAAAATATCATCAGAACGGTTGACGATGCATGAAAATAGTTGAGAGAGCTAACTTCGCGAACGTGTGCACTCGACTGTAACGTATGCGCTCCAGTAGTCGTGCACCTTTGAGCTTAAACCATGTTATGAGCATAAATGTTGCTCCCATTATGGCTGATTTAGTTTATCCCATGTTTCAACTTTTTAATAATATAATTTGCATCAGTCCTTTAACATGGTGTATATCCCATATCAAGTTTATAAACATTCAAACATTGTAAAATTGCCAATTTATAAAGAGTGGCCGCGAGTTTTAATTGCCAGGTTGTTTTCTCCGGCTTTACCTATTGTTTGCGAACTTGGCGTTACATGTACATGTAGAATGAGGGATAAATAAATAATAAATAAATAAAAATCTTTATTTTCAACTATTACATGTTTTTTATAAATATGGTTTGGGAGCTCTTCTGTTAAGTTTGAGAAAACCTGTGTTAGAAGAGTCCCCTTTTGTCCGTGGCTTATGTTATGACATAGTAATAGTTAACAGTTATCTTATAGGTAATTAAGTACATTTGTGTGTGTGTGTGTATATGAGTGTGGGTGTATGTGTGTGTGTATGGGTGTGTGTGTGTGTGTGTGTGTATGATTGTGTGTGCGTGCGTGTGTGTGTGTGTGTGTGTGTGTATGAATGTGTGTGTGTGTGTGTGTGTGTGAGTGTGTGTGGGATAGATAATGGATAGATATGTTTTCAAAACTTCCACGCGAACGAAGTCGTGGGCAACAGTTTTTATTTTGTACCTTGTAATTAAGAGACGAGCAGTCGTGCGCCTGATGGTAAGCGTCACGCTAATCCATAACAGTATCAATGCCACCCAAATTCTGGTTTGGCATAATCTCAATGTCCCCACACTACACTCCTCATTTGAGACATTAGGTCAAAAGTCTCATTTGCCCAGTAATTACACTTGCTACAGTGTCCTTCAACCGAACATAGTGTTGTGATAACAACTTTATTTCACAGAAGAATAACTGACACCGTTGTGGTACCTACCAAGACTGCCTATGGCTTAGACTAGTAGCTAGAAGTATCTAAATTGAGTCTACAGTATAAATTTATTTATTGTTTTTAAACTTTCGCGATTTTTATATACATATTAGATATATTTCGGGACTTAATCGCGTGAATTATTTAAAGGTACGAACCTTTTATTTACCCTACGTTTCGATCGAATTGATTGAATAACCCCGCGCCTCACGGAGACATCGCTAAGCTGCCATCAGTCGACCTGTGACCACGATGGATACAATCCGATCGAAACGACGAGTAAATAAAAGCCTTTAAATAATTCAAGCGATTATGTCCCGAAATATATCTAATTTCTATTTATTGTCTGGGTGTACATCTGTACAGAAGTCGTAGTCCTCATAAGTAAATCTGGGTCAGGGGCGTAGCTGCCGCCATATTAACCATATCAATTATACGTGACCCCTATGTTACAGGGACCCCGAACGTGCGTTATCAATTGCACTCCTCTCCTCCACCCCTCGTGCCAGCAACACACACTGGCCAGGACGGTGTTATGACTCGCATTAGTCCTTTCGGTGTTTGGGCACGTGACCCCCAAACAAATTTTGATACGGAGCCCGTGCAAGACAAGCTGGCGTAGCTTGGCTTGCATGGGCTCCGTATCAAAATTTCTGATCAGGGTCAAATATTTTGACTTCAAATAGATAATCAACAATATGGACGCTAGATATGTACCTACTATGTTCACGTTTGAAATGACTTAACAGTGGATAGCCCATTTTGCTTTGACAAAGTTTCAAAAGCCAAGTACAACATTTCGTACTGTACACATATTTAGAGACAACGCTACTGGACAGTAATAACAGTGTTATGAGGGATTTCATAACCATAAAAATACCAAAAGACACGAAGTACCAACACCCGGACGTGGTACAATTTTTGAACTACACAACACAATGTGGAGTCCCACTGTCTCATGGATCACACTCGGCACCCGCAACACGATTTTGTCGCTCAATGTGTACTCTAAATATTGCATTCTTTAGTAGTACCTAAAGTACATACGCAATCGTGAAGCGGAATGCAGCTGTCCGAAATCTGACTGCTACATGACCGCTCTGCCAAGATCCTTTCTGATGCTTCTTCTTCGAAGAAGTATAATACAAATTCGATGGATACACTACATGGATTGAAGACACTTACAGACAGAGTACTTCCAAGTTAGTAAAATATATCACCATAATAAAGAATTCGCTCGTCTGTCAGCCTCTGTCTTAGTAGGGACGCAATGTCACTGTAATACATAACTATCATGTTCTACTTACTCAGAGTTTCAAAATGTGCCTAGGTGTTTCACCATTTTGTTCACATGCTTTGAAGGCCAAGTTTGGAGTTAAGTGCAGTTACTCAACAATATGTGGTGCGTATTTTACTTCGTTTATTATCAACCATACCTGCACTAGATCCCTATCTAACTTTAATCTATACCTACTAATATTATAAAGCTGAAGAGGTTGTTCGTTTGGTTGAATTCAGAAACTACTGGTTCGAATTGAAATAATGTTTTACTATTGGATAGCTCATTTATCGAGGAAGGCTATAGGCTATACAACATCACGCTACGACTAATAGAAGCGGAGCATCAATGTAAAATGTTCCAAAAACGAAGTTGCGCGTCAACGGAGTAATACCTACACACTTCAAATGCAAAGATTGATCCGTTGTTTTGGTATTTTATCTATTTTAGTTGTGTTGTTGTTGTAGTGATTTATCGCATAGATAGTTAACGGTTTGAAGAAGATTAGAACTAGGGATGTTACGGAGGTGGTTTTATCGGAACTGAAGTCGGAGTCGGAGTTTTAAAATTTTGTCGAAGTCGGTATCAGAGTCGGAGGTGGTGGGAGAATACAAACATATTGAAAAAAATCCTAAGAAAATAAGATAAAAGAGTGCAAACAAACATTGTTCAGTCAAATTAAATATGTGAAGGAATAATTTGCTCGGGCGAGGCTCAAACCCGTGATCATAGGGACTCCGTGAGAATTTTTTTTAATACCTTTAAATTACCTTAAATTAGCTGCCGCCGCAAGCTAGGTACCTTTAAAATAAATCGGACATTCCGACCTTTCGGAGTCGAAGCTCCGTAACGTCCCTAGTTAACCAGGTAGTTCTAAAAGGTCTTAGGTCGATATATTTATCTACCATAAGAGCGAACAACAGATTTCCCATTGTATTTGATACATGTTTGACGATCGCCATCAATATAGATGGGGCCTTCGCATAAAATCTACCGGCCACTCGATAACGAAAAAAAACAAATTTTATTTTAACGTCACATTGGAAGACAAACTAAGAGTTTTAGAAATTTCTTATGTGGCAGTCGGACGTTTTAGAATTTCATAAATATTAGCGGAGTTAGCCTCTGTGGCGCGGTGGGAGTGTGTCTGACTGCTACGAAGAAGTCATGGGTTCGATTCCGACACGGGACCCCACTTAGTGTGATCCACAAATTGTTGTTTCGAGTAAACATACAAGTCACGGACACAAAGCACACCCAGTGCTTTGTGTCCCTGACTTGTATGTTTGTAAAGTCCTCCGCGACACCGGGCTTGTACGCTAAAGGTTCATTTCCGTGCATCGCGGCCGATCGCGAGCCGCGCGCGGCTTACGACAAGCGGCTGACGCTCGCGGCCGATGCGACAATTTTCTGAGTCGCGTCTGTCGCTTACCTCGGAAACGGCACCATACATCCTCATACTCTGACTATTGTCGCATCGGCCGCGCGCGTCAGACGCTTGTCGTAAGCCGCGCGCCACTCGCGATCGGCCGCGATGCACGGAAATGAACCTTAAGGCGGGAGTAGTCTATAAAAACAAAAGAAAAGTCCGATGTCTAAATTTCAGACAAACTCACACAAGTGCACAGATATCTTACCTGACGTTCATAAACCGCACTGCAAATATAACGAAGCTGTCTTTAACCGCTGCTCTAAAGACTTATACTCGTTTATGCCTGTCCCAAAAGCCACAAATTAAGTCTGTTAGCATAATTTACTCATCTTTATGATACTTATAATCACCAATTAATTACCAGTCAAGATGATTTACTAAGGAAATTTATAAGAATAATTAATCTTTCTTTTAAATTAGAGATATCTACTTAGGGCCACGAATCTGAGAGATGCATTGGCCTCTAAGTATGTCAGTATGATTCAAAATATATTAAAACTGAACATGTGTAGGAAATCGCTATATTTTTTGTTACTTCGAAGTTACCATTACAAAAGCGTTTAAACCAAATATGCACAGTGCGTTCATTAACAATCTCCTCTCTAAATACAGCATTGATATTGCGAGCTGTTTCTACCCGTCGGAACTCGTATACAAAAAGTACTCGCATTTTCGTATCCATCCATCTTTCCCGTCTAAAATGAATAAAAATAAAAACAAAAGAACGAAAACCGAATGTTGCACATTTTTAAAAGAAAAACCTCATAGATATCACGTGATAAAAGTTTTACTCGAAAATCTCACACAATGAAGGTTTAATAACAATTCCAATTAACTACTATTACAAAACCGCAATTTTATACTTTAACCCATTAAGTATATTAAATAGTAGCTGTCTTTACAACATTTTTCATTGATGCTCAGCTCCTTATGGTCGTAGCGTGATGTTATGTAGGCTTTACCCTCCTCGATTAATGGGCTATCCAACACTGAAGGTTTTTTTAAGTACCTGAGATTACCGCGTTTAAACAAACGAACAAATAAACAAACAAACTCTTTAGCTTTTTAATATTACTATAGACTTTTCAAAACTTATATTACAAAGTAATTTAGTGTAATGTAAAGAAGCCACAACCCGTTGTGGCTTCTGTTATTAGTAGGTTCTACATAAATTACAAATCACCCTGTATACCTAGATTTAGAATGCGTATTTTTATAATATATAAAACCTACACACGAAAAAAATATTATTACTTTATTATTATGAATCATTAAATCATTATACATAATATTACCTTTATCTATTATTGTAATATTTATTTTTTTATTTGCGGCTTAAATTACATTGAAGACGAAAATTCTTTTGACGATGATGCCACGAATAAATCCTACACCACAACAAAAAGGTATAGGGGTAATTATAATAAAAATATTGTTACAATAATAGATAAAGATAATATTATGTATTATGATTTAATGATTCATAATATTAAACTATTCATATTTTTTACGTGTGTAGCTTTTATGGAGATAATTACAATAGTATCTAGTAATTATATCCCATTCCATATAATGATATATCTTTGTTCTGACCTTGTTTAAGTTTTTAATTATAGTTTGTAGCAATACTTAATTAATCAGGGCGGATGCAATGAAATGTTTATTAAATTTTCTATGCTCAGTCAGCACAAACATCCGGCAACAACCACTTAAACCTTATATATAAGTAAACGTAAACTAGTGATGTAGTGTAAACTAATGCCGTGTGGTACTAGCTCAAGAATAGTACCACCCCGTCTCTTCCAGTAGGTGTCATCAAGGCGACTAAGGGGGATTTTACGCGGGAGGAGGAAACAGCGTTCTCTGCGTACTTTATACAATTACAAGGCAAGGCAATTACCTCTGGTATCTATAATAATTAGGTTCTACTGGGGAGGCCCGTGGGACATCATATGGGTTGATCTAGTGAAGCTTTTTAGTTATAGAAAGTGGACCAAACCAATGCAATGGAGGGAAAGTACCGTAAATATTTGATTTATCAAATTTTACTCAAAAAAACATTCATCTTTTAGTTTTAGAAATTAAAAGGACTGCATTCAAAGATTTTCTAAAAGTCAATGACAGAGCCGGAATCGAACCTGCCTGAAACATCTTTTTTTTTTGTGGTACCGATTAAAATGGTCAAATCTCTTAAAACAAAAATTACATCTAAAGTTTGAGAAAGGCCTTGAAACTTGACAATAAAAATTATATTGTGCCAATGTATTCAGGCAGAACCAAGACGAAGCCCTAAACCTATTAACACGATCGCAATGTACTTTTAAATAAATTAATCAACACCACCAGCTACTACTGACCAGTATATTTTTTTTTATTATAAGACGACTCCCGCAGTAGGGTACAAGCCCTGAGTCGCTGAGGACTTTACAAACATACAAGTCACGGACACAAAGTACACCCAGACTCGGAACAGCCATTTGTGGATCACACAAAGTAGTGTCTCGTGTGGGAATCGAACCCACGACCTCTTGCGTAGCAGTCGGACACACTCCCACCGCGCCACCGAGGCAGACAAACCTTAATAACCTCAACAATAATCAAAAGATTTATACCTTTGCAGTGGCAAATGATTCGCATTTAAGTTAATAATATTAAATTATTTGGTTTTAAATGTAGATGGTAAAATTCTACTTAAGTACTATTGAAAAACTACGTTAAGTTCTATTTACTTGAACTATTGCCTTAATTTCTTTACATTTTAGACGCAATGTTTATTAGAGAGATTTGTTCCATATTATTGACCTTTTAAATCTGCATTTGAAAAAACAGAATGTTTGTTTTCTACATTTAGCGGGTTCTTGTTCTCTGGAGATCTTTAAACTCAGTTTTTTTTTAAATAACAGAATGTTTCCTTTGAGTACAATTCGCTAACTCAAACATTTAAGATAATTTCCTTCCAGTGGGCATTGATTTGGTTCACCCTGTATACTACGTAAAAAATATTATAAAAATAAAAAACCCGCCTGCATAAAAAAAGATGGAAACAAGATCCCCTACATAATTATATAATTTCATGCAGTCGGAGGCAGTTTACTATGTTCATCGAGATTCAATTCGAGTGCAGGCGGGTTTTTTTTATTTTTTAAATATTTTTTTTTATTTTACTAGTTACTTTTGAGTAGTTGTGGGATGTAACAACTAACTTTTATCACAGCTATTTTCAAGTATTGAAAAAAGAATGGTTGCTGACTAACTTTTTTAGTATTACAGTCATAATAATGTTATACCTTTTTGAAATGCTTAAGATGACCCCTTTAATTTGATACCCGTAACAAACAAACATTCAAACGTCACCTATCTAATAACACTTTGGCGGTCAAGACGAATCTAAGGACGTCTTAATTGTGTAAATCCGTTTAGTGGTTTGTGAGATATGAGGTAATAAAGAATATTACATACATACATACAAGATACGCGCAAAAAACTAACCCTTCCTTACAGTCGGGTAAAAATACATAACAATTTTTAATGTTAAACGTGCGCGCAATTTTTAATTTTTACGTATAAATTGGTTATCTTCAAAACGGGTGCAAAATTAAGAAAATCAGCTATCAATTAAAAAAAGTATTCTAATCGGTTCACACAAGCATATTATAATGTACTTCTCTTTTTCTCATCATCGCCATCGCTTGTGATTTTTTTAATTGACTCTACATTTTGCTCTATATTTACGTGTTCATGTAACAATATAAAGGCTTTGAGAGAAACCAAAGCAAGATATAAATATGACACACAAAAGTGTACTTTTAAAATTGTTAATCATTACTATGTTTGATTGCCTAGTAAGATTAAAAATTGTTGTATCATACGCGATACGCGACATAATACAGGAATGACGGAAGTTACCTAAAATTATGTCCGTTAATGACATATCAAACTGAAAATAAACAACGTATTTTCTGTCTCATTCTAATAAATGTTCTCTATCTAATAAATGCATCAGAGCAGGTCTGGCAGAGCAGTAGGTGTCCTTACGTCCGGACGCAGCATCCAAACTCTGAGCGCTCAGAGCAGTAGTAGCGCAGCACTCGCGCGCATAAACACGCGCACGGGCATTGCGTGCGTTGAACTATTCTATTTACAAACGCGCATTTTGAGTTCGAACGTAATATTCGATATTCGGAATTAGGCGTTTTTAGTTTGTTTTTTTTTATTTGTGCTGTGTGTTAATAAAAAAAGAAACGTGGTATGTATTTTTTTTTACATTGATGATATAGTCTGTCATGTGTTGATGTTTTAAAATATATCTGAATTAGGTCAGGTGAAGAATAAAAATAATTTATTTTATTTATGACGGTAGTAAGATCTGGTCTGTAGGTATTAAAAATATAACAATCGCACATTTTTTAAGTTTTAATAGATTGCTAAGCCACACATATTTTACATTCGCCTATTATTTTGTAAATCATGTGTTAAAAAAAATATATAATTTTAATAGTATTCAGAAAATACTAATGTAGGTACTTTTAAATATACCAATAAATCAGGTGAATATTTACATAGCATGACTAATTATTGTAAGCAGTCTACACTAGTACCTAATTATTGTAAGCAGTCTACACTAGTACCTATTCAATAAAAAAATGACAATGTTTGCTTACCTCATTGGAATGTCTAATGACTTACATACATAGTAGGTACGATACTTAATTAATTATTTCACTCGAACAAATAACTAAGTAGCTAGGTGTGAACCTCAACTTATTCCATTAAAAGAATCGCTATGCCTTACTTTATGTTTACCTTTTTTTATCAAAGCATTTATGAACACGCACTTACATAATATGTAAACTATCACATTTATATCATCGGTAGGATACCTCTAGGCATTCTCGGATCATACATCCGAGAATGCCTAGAGGTATCGGATATCCATAGGTCAACTACTTACTAAGTAGGTACTAAGCGGAAGTCCTCGACCCAATCTAACTAAAAACATGTATCTAAATACTGCCATGTACCTTTAAAGGCAACTGACCCCAAAGGACCCACGCCCGCCGTTTAGAAGGGCGCTATTGACACAAATTTTCCCCGCAAAGAAAACCAGTCGTACTTGCTTCTTTTCCACTAATTGCACAATAAAATCTAAAAGGACACACCTGTCCATTAAATACGGAACCCTAAAAAGTAACTTGAATGTCATATCAGTGGTTTATGAGTTATTAGCACAAGATATGTAGATGTACATTATAAAAGTAAATAGTAAAGATAATGATAAAATAAACCAACTTAAGCTTATCAATTGTAATAAAAGCTCAGTAACAACGGCACCAATGTCGGTAGCGGGTTATCAGTATCGTATTTCCTTGGTGAGAAATCAAGCAATAATTTCCCGATGAACTAGATGTATTTGAATACACAGTTTTCAAATTTAAAAAGAATAATTATATCTTAATTATTACAATGCGACCTTTGCCATCGAATTTGACAGCTCTCCCTTCCAATTGTTTTTATTCTACTCACTTTCAAATTTTCAAATTGTCTTTATAATAACTTCAAAGCAAATAATTTACAATTCTCATTGAGGTTTCATGTATCTACCACATGATCCGAAATAATTAAAAAAAAAAGTTTAGAGTATAAATACTATTAATATTTACATAGGTAATAAACCTAATAACTAGTACATAATAAACCCGCCTTCTCCTTGGACGCCGCTTTATTTTAAGGATGAAAATTCTGACGTCCTTCATACATAAGTAACCTTTACGATGTAAGATCAAAATAAAATAAAAACAAGAGGCCTACTCTAATTCAATCAAAACGAAGTTTCGATCAAAAATGAGATTGTAATATACCGAGCCAGCAACATCGATTCAATCCACTCGTTCTAGAAAATCGTCTATGGGTTCAGACTTCTTGTGCTTATCCAAAAATTAATTACTCTAAACTTAAGAAATTTAAGTACACGAAAATTCATAAATTTTGTTTTAAAGAAAGAGACTACAGATCTATTTATGTACTTACTTACAAAACAAACAAAAATAAAATACTTAAAGCTCCTCACAGATCATAAGACTTTCCAGTTTTTCCACTTTATGTAGTCAAGACAAACATTTAAACAAAATTTAAACAGTAGGTGCAGAAAAAACATAGACGCATATACGTACCTAAATATATTTGCATATATTTGTAACAAATGCTTCTAATTTTAGTGTGCTATAAATATGTCATATTAAATCTGGTTTTGGGAGTTGAGCCAATAAATATTGGCTGATACACAACAGCCGGGTGCATTCCTCTGCAATCAGTAGGTACTTACTCAAAATTAACGAATCAAATGATTTTTTTCACATTACTGTCACAAAAACAGAAATAAATGTAATTTACTTGTTTTTGCAACACCAGTCACAACCCACCCAGTTTCCGATAGAGATCGAGATCTTTAAAACAAAATGAAAAGTTTCATATCTACGCTTCTACGCTGCAAACAAACTACCCAGCTAAAAGAATAAATAAATATGAAGTGTCTGATGTAATATGAAAATAACAGCTTTTTGCTAAATGTTTAAGAATGTTTACACGTTACTTATTCCGAATAAACAATTTTTATTTTTAGCGTTCTTCTGTCTGTCAATATGTCTATTTGTTCCCGATAGTCTCCAAAACGGCTAAAGCTTTTGACGACTCTCTTACTGGCAGACGGGGGACCTTAGACTACTTTAAATTTCCATAATACCACGATTCCACTCGGATGAAATCGCGGGAGCTAATCTGAGTACCTTTTTTGTGTAGGGTTTAAAAAATATACTAGCGAGAGTTTATGTTGGTAACACAACACATCACACCGTGATTATATGTTGTATCTGGCACAGAGACAGAGCTACGACCTATCTCAACTATATATTGCTTGCAACTTTGTATGATAACCTCTTTGGAATGGGGCGAGTCTTTTATTAGCCTGAAATCAAGCGGCCAGTAATAAATCGTACGGTAACATTCTGGCGTCCTATAATACCCAACATTAACCTACTATTAGTCGAAATTCACTTCTAACTCGTACTATAATTCATGATTAGAGGGCATAATTATAAAACTTAATAAGTATTTCTTCCGAGATCTATAATTTTTAATTATGTTCGAATCGATTCTAGTTTAACCCGATTTTATGTAGGTACTCAGTATAGGATTATTTTTCCACGAAGTGACATTGTAACAACCACTGAGTACGGTACGTAGTTACAATAGAATCGCTTGAAACCTGTACATTCAATAACATTACTCTCTAACAGTGCTTTCTGCAAAAATAAAGTTTGATTATTTGATTTATTATAACAACTAGACCTAGTGTTGGACAGACAGCGCTAGAAAAATCGATAGAATTGTGTTCTCAATCCTAAATAATTGTAATGTTATTGACTTTTAGCACCTGGAGCCTAGACAGTGGCTCTTGAGGCCGGGCGCTCAACTCGCTCTACCTGATAACTTTATCAGTCACGTTGTAGGATCCCAGCATATGCCATGTTAGTTATTGAACTGAACTGTTTTTTGACATGTGTAAATATTTATTTTTATATATATTATTACATCATTGATATGAGAGATTGATATGAGATAGATACCTACTCCAAAACGAAAGTTAATGAACTTTCATGTTTTTTTTTAAATTAGCTTACTTACGAAGAGTATTCTTATTTTTGGATGTACCAGATGTCGATTCCATACAAAACAACGAAGGCGAGCACTGGATTTAACCAATTCTAAAAAGTATTTAATTTCCTACCAGAAATTGGTTCTAATAATTAAAAAGCGGCGGTAGCCTAATGGCTAAGGCATCAGTCTCGCAATCGTGAGGTCGCGTGTTCGAATCCTAGCCATTATACTACCGACATGAACCCACTCCTAACACAAGCCTTTGAGCTTAGCTGGAGAGGTTAATAGGATTGCTAGTAATGTGGGACTCAACCCCACATCTTTAAAAAAAAACAATAATAATAAGTAATGAGTTAAACCAAGCTTAGGATATTTAGAAACATTTCAGTTACCGGCACACAGTTATATTTGTACCATATCCTTATTGTACCAATCGTTCTGGTATCGTGACTGATGTGAATGACGTACATCCTTAAGGTTAGGTTAACGATGGCACGTTTTCCTCCGTTTCTAAACTGCCCTTGTAATTGTTTTCCACGTATTGAGTTCAGAACCTTTAAGGATGTTGTAGGTCGGCACGAACGTAAATAACGGAGGAACGTTTTTAAGTAAATATATGAGTATTTTATGATGTTTAGACAAGGTAACACCGCGGTAGTAGGTTTGACTTTACCTAAAACGTCAGCATAGAAATAATTTATTAAAATATTCGTGCATTTTAATTCACTGCCGGGTGGTGTTTCATTCATTGAGTGTTTTGTGATCGAGTGATGTGAGAAAAAATATGTGGCAAATGGTAAGGTAGACATTTTTAAATGTAATAAGGCTTGAGCTACATGCATACCAGTGTAGTAACTTTTAAAAACAGTGTCAAATTCTTTTTTTAAGTGTTAATACATATATATTTAAAATACTTCTTGTACCGACAAACAATTGCACAATAACAAAATTGCGATGCTTACTGCTGAAAATCAGATAATTGTATTAAACTTATCTTAAACTCAAAAAAATTTACAAAATCTAGATTATCGATATAATATCAATAATTTAATAATTTCAAAACAAAATACTTCTTTTGTTCTAAGATCTCAATGATTTAGAATATATTAATCATCTAAAAATATAATAACAATCCCCATGCGATGTTATAATCGATATATTATTATAATGTTGTCTATAAACTATCAAATCTATAGGCAGACAAACACAGATATATAAACTTACATAATTATGTAAAAATTAATAAGTAAGTTATTTTAAGACATGTTAATATTCACGGTTAAATTACTTCCTAAAAATCCTAAAAATATTTTAATGACGGAATTATTTATCAAAACTAGTTTTCCGTGGCTTTATTCGTGAGAATTTCGGTTCCCGCGTATTACTAAATCTTTTGTTTTGTGTGTGACACTACATTATTGTCCTATATTTGCACAATGTTGATGATTGATTGTAATAGTCACTGCATTCGTGTGAAGTAGGTACCTACACAAACCTAAAATATAGTTTGGTACCTATCTGTGACAACTGTCACTAATATAATGCCTATCAAATACAGTATTCCCGGCGATAAAAATGCACACAATAAATATCATACTTTTTTGCACACAGTGCATGTATACATTAAGGGTTGAATAAACAACAGAATTTTGAAAACTTTCATTTATTTTAAGAAATAAACTAAGCGAGAGTCACTAGGTACTTGGTTTAGATGAAAACTAGCATCAGGCATCTTGGCATTTTTACTTGGCAACTTTACCCAAACCAAAAGGGAGATTTGGACTCCCGGGAGTTTAGGAAGTTCAACCATATCCTCCTCCGAATTTTATTTTTTTAACTTGCACACAAAATTTGTACAAGAGCGGACTTAATGCCTTAGGCATTATCTACCAGTCAACCTTAGGGTGATGCAGAGAACTGTTTAAGGTGGGTGCTTTCGACTTATACTTCAAATGCTAAATAAGCAAGAAAGTGATTAAATAAAAAATAATAATAAATAAATAATTAAAAAACTATACAATACATATAAATATATAAATACACATACATACACACACAACATACTAATACATACATTTACATACATAATATACATTTATAACCAAAGATTACTATAATTGTGATGATTCCGCCAATAACTTTATTGTTGGATTCAAGAGCCCTCTCTGTTTTATACATTTTTGTCTGTGTCGAAATAAATGATTCTCTTTCTAAAACCTTGACAGTGAAAAAGCAGCTTCTATATTTCTTTTCATATTAATAACTTCTTGTGGTTCACTAATTAATCAAGGCCAGCACTCACAACAAAAAATGATGCCAAAAGGTTGCATTGCTTTTTGTACATTTGACATTCATTTATGGGCTTCAAGTCTCAATGCCATCACGTTATGGCTCTCATAACTCATAATATAAAGAACATACTGCAATCGTTTATTTTCAAACACATTACACATGTTTTATCGCACGCGTATAATTGGGCTTAAGAAATCAAAATTCGTAATTATTCTTAAGATAAGTAGGCGTTACTAGCATAGAATATAAAGAGTACAGAATGCAACCTTCATACATTCATCACTTAAGCGATATACACATAGACACCGTTCGACTGCTGCGAAAAAGGCCGTGAGTTCAGTTTCAACAGGGGATTTCACTTTCGTGGTCCACAAACTGTTGTTCCGAGTCTGAGTGTACTGTGTCCGTGATTTGTATGTTTGTAAAGTCCCCCTCGACAGACACAGGGTTTGCCCCTACTGCAGGAGTTGACGTTGTTAAAAAAAACTTCATTTACGGACATGCATCTAAAACCAAAACGGCCGAGGTCACGGCCGTTGCAATACGGTCGAAACGTCGGGCAATAAACAAGGTATTTTACCTTAAATTATTCACGCGATTAAGACCTTTTCATATATATATATACATATATATATATATATATATATATATATATATATATATCATAGATTCAGAATGTGTACAAATCGCGAAAGTTTATCAACAAATTGATGCACTTTGTTAGGGCGTGCCCCGATTCCGCGTCCATGTCAAATGGTTTATTTGGTTTTTTTTTTTAAAGTGGTCCTGTGGTCCCTCATTACTAGCAATCCTGTTAACCCCTCCAGCTAAGCTCAATGGCTTGTGTTAAGAGTGGGTTCACGTCAGTAGTATAATGGGTAGGATTGTAACCCGCGACCTCACGATTGCGAGACCGATGCCTTAGCCATTAGGCTACCGCCGCTTTACCTTATATATTTCTAAATACATACAAATTTTATATAAATTACACCTAGACACAGAATAAACCATCGTGTTCATCTCATAAAGTTTTATTCTTATTGGGGATCGAACCCACGACCCCAACTTAGCAGTCAGGGTCACTAACCACTAGACTCCAAAAACAACCATTTACCTGAAAGGGGAAATTTGACTCTAACAAAAATTTACGCTTAGGGGAGGGAGCTTAGGTTACCAAATATATATATACCCTTTATCTCGAGAACGCGTGGGGTATCGAGTTGAAATTCAAACCATGTACTCAGGACTCCAGTCCCTTGAAGCTGTGAAAAATTCCAACTTCTAAGTTAACGTAAAAAAGATACAGCCGTTTATGCCAAGATAGTGAATCAAAATTTATACGATATTTTCCATTACAACTATACAGTCAACTACAAGTACAGAGAACAGTCTGAAAACACACAACAAAAACAAACAATACATTTGTAATTAAATGATAATTAAAAAACGTCTTTAAAAAACTGGAGAGAATCGAGGAGACTTAATTCCTGAACTATTTATAATACTAGCTTTCGCCCGCAGCTCCGCCCGCGTGGATATCGGTTATCCTTTGTATGTCCTTCCCCGGGACTCAAACTATTTCCATACCAAATTTCATCTAAATCGGTTTAGCGGTTTAAGCGTGAAAAGGTAGCAGACAGACGACAAACAACCAAACATTTTTTTTTACACAAAGCCAAATATATTTTTTTACAGTTCTAATAAACTGACGGCGGTTCATACCAACTTACAACCCTTGTTTTACAGTCTTAGTGGTTGATTTTCTAAAATCGCTAAAATACGTGTGTCTGTAACAAATATTTCATTATTTTATACCAAAAAGCTAAACATGAAATTTCACAGATTTATCAAAGTAACGGAGTTCCATATAAACTCGCAACCCCTTTTTACCCCTTTAAGGGTTTATTTTTCGAAAACGCTGAAACCCGTATTTAATTATTTTAAACCAAATACAAAATTTCAGAAATCTAACTTTAAAACTGATGTCGTTTCATACTAACTTACGACCACTATTTTACCCCCTTAGGGGATAAATTTGCAAAAAATCATTTTTATCGAATTACTATATTATATAAGGAATATGTCCTCGAAAATTTCAAGTCTCTACGACCAGCGGTTTAGGCTGTGCGTTGATCCAGTCAGTCAGTCAGGAAAAGGAATTTTATTTAAATAGATATATATACAAATTTATACGGAACCATCGATGGCCGAGACCGACTCGCACTTTACCGGTTTTTTTTTATCGATTTCGGTAGAGTATCAGGTACCCGTGGTGATTCGGCTTACTAAATCGGCATACAGTATATGCGTCCGTAAAGAGGGTTTCCTATGTAGGTTGCCTTCCGTATTCCCAGTATTCTGTGTAACTAGTTTTGTAAGTGTTCGTGAATTAAATTTATTTAATGCTATGCATATAGTGAAACGTGATAGTAGTTGTTTAATTCATGAATGCGGCGATTCGTTCGGCGTCATATATTATGTAGGTCATAAGGCGGTTGGTACATTCTACGCAATACAATTTATCTATCACTTGAACTTGAACTTGTGTTTTCTGTTTGACTGTGTGTCTCGACGTAAGCGAACGAGTATCGCTTTTACTGTTTTTTGTTTTTTTTTCGTAAGTGTGGACTGTAGAGAGATTCACTGTTTTGAATAGTGTCTCAATGATTTTTGAGTTCGGTTCGAATTCCTTGTAATTTTCTTATCTTTCTGAGAAAAATCATATTTTTTTTTCATATTTATTTAGTAATCAAATTTGTTTTATTTAGAATATTTATAATGTATTAAAATGGATTTCTGCCATTTGACCGTCACCTGGTTAAATCAATTAAATTAAATTGATAATAGATTTGAATATTTCATGTGTTTTTTACATTAAAAGTAAAATTGAAATTACCAATAGATAACATTTGACCTAAGTATTTTATATATGAAGTAACATAGCATTATTAGATAGAAGAAAAAAGAATGGTCTCTAACTATTTCTTCTAAATAAAACCTTCAGACATCTAATAATTATTTAAAATAATAATTATTTTCAATAAATACAAACATATTAATTATAATTATTATCTACTTAATAATAATAAATATCTACTTATTCGCTTCAAAACGCAATACCTTTTCTTTTACTGAAACCTTCAACCCAACATAAACGACGATGTACCCGAAACACTGACATTTTGATTGGATCCACGGCTACAAATAGAATTTATTATATTACGTATTTATACTAATTATAATGCATCATTATCAATAAAACACACATTAACATTTGAACACAGGGTCAGCTATCAAATAATATATATAAACTTGGCTTTTGTTCTGTTTATAAATGTTAACTTTATACATATATGCTTAGGTACAGTTCGCGCCACCTAAGTTTGCGTTTGTGAAGTTGTGTTTCCGCGCAGGGACGTCGTTCCGCCAGTCTCCTTCATCCCCTTCAATACCTAAATTTGAGTTGAGCTCAGCTTACGCGCGAACATCAGACACGCAAATTTAGGTGGCGCGAACTGTAGCTCTAGTCTGTGATTACTGAGTCAGGGCCGGATTTAGGGCAGGGTAGGCAAGGCCACTGTGCCGGGGCGCCCACACATAACGTTTTTTTTTTCAAACAGTTTATTATTCTTGCACAATCATAATAATATTGTTCTTCAATATTAAAAACAATATCCATATTTGTTCACTTCAATCCGTAAACATTGATTGCAAGTTTTCATTAACTATCAATTTTTCATTTGATCGAGCATCGTAGTGTAAAAAATAAAAATATTAATACAATCATATTTTTCCATTCATAAACCAAATGGATAATACTATGGACTAAACAGATTTTTCTCCATGTTTTCATTATCCAGATTCGATTGATTTAAATAATGATTACAAAGCTACTACATGAAAAATTACCCCCAGGACCTACATACCAGTAGGTTCTACTGGGGAGACCCGTGCCCAGTAGTGGGCCATCATAAGGGTTGATATGAACCAAATCGTCGCAACGACGCACGTAGTCGTAAAGTAAATATGGAACGCTTTATCATGAACCCCAAGCCAGGTAGACCGACGACCTGAAGAAGGTCGCTGGGATGGACTGGATGCATAAGGCAATGGATCGGATGTTGTGGCGAAAATTAGAAGAGGCGTAGGCTACTCCTAGTTTTTGCCACAACATAGAACATAGTACCGATACAGGCTGATGATATGTAATAGCAGGTTAAAACAAACTAAAGGACTGCACTGTTTTGCTATCCCAGTTTCTTTAATGCCAAATTTCGAAACACTTGAGTTATGTGATTTTGCGCCTTACGCGATTCAAAAAGCTATAGCTGACTTTAGATGCTTTAGGTACTTAAAAATAATCTATTTACATAAAATAGACTTATTGAGGTAGACAATTTAAAAAATATAGATATATATACTACATTAAATGTATTCAATTTGTTTTAATATTTTGTAATAAATTAAAAGAGTCACAATATAGTTTTATGTTGCTCGTTAATATCCACACGTATCAATTTTGATAATTTTTAAGAAAATCGGCAACAAATAAGTTTTTGTTGTTTATTCTACTAAACAAACAAAAATGTAAGAGCTATTGCAAATATGTTTTTTGTGTAACTTAAACTGCTTATAACTTAATGAATCTAATTTTATATACAATTTATCTATAACAGAAAAAGTTATCTATCTATACTAATATTATAAAGCGGAAGAGTTTGTTTGTTTGCTTTGTTTGTTTGTTTGTTTGTTTAAACGCGCTAATCTCAGGAACTACTGGTCCGATTTGGAAAATTCTTTTTTTGTTGGATAGCCCATTTATCGAGGAAGGCTATAGGCTATATAACATTGCGCTACGACTAATAGGAGCGGAGTAGCGACGTGAAATGTTTCAAAAACGGGAAAAATTTACGCATACGAAGTTGCGCAGGACAGCTAGTGAGTTATAAGGCATTTCCAAAAAAAGGATCTATCATAAAGGGGCGGTACACCGTGACCAATAAAATGAAATTACTAACAAAAAGGTTTGTGTGTTGAAGTTCATTTTCATCTCTTTGTAGCTGTTTCGACTTTGTTTTTTTTTTCAGAATATTTTTAGAATGTAAGTACTACAACGCTTTTAACGCAATGTAGTATTCGCAATGTACGATTTTGAGTTTTTATTCGGAAAATAATTAGGGGCGTCCACTCTTTTGTTGCGCCAGGGCCTATTCACCTTCAAATCCGGCCCTGCAGACAGTGCTTGAAGTCAAAAAGTGACAGTAAGACACGGGGGGTAGCGATTTTATCGCTCAAGAAACGTACAACAGATGTATATTGTTGATTCCGTCCATGTAAACAAAAGAGATGCAGTATAGAGCGAGTACTCGCCGAGCGGCAAAGAACTATAGCGGTCAGCGATCAACAGGCTATTAATATCTGCATCTCTTTTGTTTACACGGGCTCAACATACGTATGTACGTTTCTTGAGCGATAACTACTTGCTAGTCGCTTCTTCGCCGTTGCTTGGGATAAGTGCTTAGCACAGAACACCACTCTCGGCGTTAGGGTACTTTTCAACCCGATAACCGGACATTCACGAAAAGTGTTTTGGTTAGTAGTTATATTAATAATTATAACTGTAGGAATCAATATAGGTAATTCATGTGGTCCGTGATTCAGTGGCAACGTAGCAGATCGAGAGGTCAACATGGTTTTAAGAAACGTAACAACTGTTAGGATAGATGGGTAACCGTTTCAAAAATGCTACACTCCTTAACTCCTAATAGAGTAACGTGCTCTTCGAGGCACCTTAGGAGATAAGGAGCTAAGGAGCATTTCATTTCATTTATTATTTCATAAACAACATTACATTGTGTTGAACATCTTAATTCTAAAATTGATACAATCCAAGAAACAGTAATAACCAAAACATCACCAGAATTATATAAATTGTAAAAATTAAAAAAAAAGACGTGGCACTCGGGGACTGCCGCGATAAAGCTATTGCATAGTATTTTTATCACCTTAAGCAATTAAAAAAAAATATATATATTTTTAATTTTTTTTTTAGTTCTTAAAAAAGTAAATTAAATTAAAAAATTTTTTTTTTTTTTTAGTTTTCAAAAGTATTTTTTTTTTTAATTAAAAAAAAATTGTTTTTTTTAGTTTTTAAGTTTTTTTTTTAAATTAAAAAAAATATATTTTTTTTTAGTTTTTAAGTTTTTTTTTTTAAATTTAAAAAAAAAAAATTTTTTTTAGTTTTTAAAAAAGTTTTTAAATGATTTTAAAAAAGTTTTTAAAAAATCATTAAATGTACTGCTATTCATTGATAGCCCGTCGGAGTGGGGAGCGTGAGGTTTTTTCGTTACGGAATTTCTGGATTCGGTCCCCGCGCTCAAGGCCCGCGATAGAAGCTATGCAATAGCTTAATAATAATTCAAATAACAATAATACAATGTCCAAAGTACAATTTACATAGCATAGATTTTTTTACATATGTCAGGAAGCTGTCGGTTTAATGCGTAACCTCTCTCGGGTCGTGTTGGTATTCCGTTTCACCGAAACACCTCATGCACTAGTTATATTATCTCCTGTGTTGGCTAGTCTCCGTCGAGATGAGCCGCTGTAACCAACATCAGTAAGGAAAAGTTCTACACCTTGGTGTTAACTCTCTAGGCATTTCAAAATAATCATTTTTGTAATAACAAAGAATCAAGCTTTGGTATCAACAACTTAACGTAGATGACGACTACTTGACCCTAACATATAACATAATTTGACTGTACATGCAATCAATATTTAAAACTAATAACAAAAATTGTTATAGCCTTCAATTTACAGTTACGGTATAATTATATCAGATAGTATCGAACGTTGGCAGTATAATGGGAAGGTATTTTGTTTGGGCTGCCGATTGTATAGCGCCGAAAATGCAAGGTATAACGCTTGTAAAACTATTGTAAGTAACAAACCTTGACGTTCACTATTTACATCCAACTAATACGAAACATACTGTGTTAGTGATACTACTACTACGTAGATTGTATCAAAGAACATATGATAGTTATTTTATTGTAACAGAATCCTGTACACAATAAATTCAATAGAAAATTTAAGTTTTTAATTAATATTAATTATTAAAATGCAAAATTCTTTATTTACTTACGATGCAAAACAACTCTTGTAATACGTCGGGATTCTACATTTCATAAGTTCGCCAACAATATGTAAAGCACTCTTTTCAAATTGCCAATTTTACAATAGTAGTGCGACTAATCACACTAATATTATAAAGGCGAAAGTTTGTGAGTACTCGTATGTGAGTGTGTTTGTTTGTTACTTCTTCACGTCTAAACGGCTGGAGCGATTTTAATAAAATTTGGTATATAGTTAGCTTAGCTGACACCCTGAATTAACACATAGGTTAATAAACCGCGGGTTACACCGCGGGGCACAGCTAGTATACTATAACACCATGTTAAAGGACGGTGCAAAGGAAGAAGATGCAAATTCGATTATCAAAAAGTTGAAACATGAGATAAACTTAAATCATCCTTAGTGGGTACAATATATATGTACCCACTATAAAGTAGGAGCATCTACTTACAACAAAGGTAAAATTTATATGTGCTTAAATATTGTCCAAACTACTTGTAACGAATGATTAAATATAAAATAGTAATTCTAATATTATATTTATTATTTAGGAGTAAAAAAAGGAATAAAGGGAATCCCCCTTCGGCTTAGCAGTCAGGGTTACTAAGCACTAGACCAACAGGTCCGTATATTACTAGCCTACACATTTTTTTTAAAACGAAAATGCCAAATGTCAACGTGTTATTATAAATTGTAGTAAGTACAGACCACAGTACCACAGACATATACACACAATATTTTAAACCATGGTGTGATAAATTATGTCTCGTAATAATTACCGTAAGTTGAATTCAATGTGAAAATTCATTAGGTATAATTAATGTAACTGGCATGTTGGTCTAGCGGTTAGTGTCACTGACTGCTAAGCTGGAGGTCGGGGTTCGATCCCCACCCAGGATATAACTTTGTGTAATGCACAGGATAGTTTATTCTGTGTCTGGGTGTTATACGTATGTATTTAGAAATATATAAGTACTAGCTGTGCCCCGCAGTTTATTAGCCTATGTATTAATCCAGGGTGTCAGCTAACTCCATACGAAATTTTATTAAAATCGCTCCAGCTGTTTAGACGTGAAGAAGTTACAAACATACACACTCACAAACTTTCGCCATATGATCCGATTATCGGCAATCGTACTAAAAATGCTATAAAAATTCCAAAAAGTAACGATTTATCTAAAGTTACATAATGTAACGTGTTATAATATTACT
Organism: Herminia tarsipennalis; assembly: GCA_945859575.2. NCBI lineage: Eukaryota > Metazoa > Arthropoda > Insecta > Lepidoptera > Erebidae > Herminia > Herminia tarsipennalis. Next base: position 9,560,007 of record OX243836.2, on the reverse strand, counting down.
ATGATTTAGGAAAATTATAACTTATTTAATTATTTTACTCTATTTACATTATTATAAAAATACTTATGTATTTTTACAAAAATAATATAATTAAAATTTTAATGTGGGAATTTAGTTTCTTTTTAGCAAACAATTTTAATGTCACAATTAAATTATAGGAAGACTAAATACTCAGCTTTAAAATAGTTATAAATATTTTTTGGAGTTTAAAAATATAGTATGTCTCGTCTGTCGATTTTTTTTTATTACGATTTCACTTGTGTAGCCTCTTGATGTAATATTTGGCTTAGAAAGATTTAGGTACCCCTAAATACTCATACAATGCTTGATAGTGTTCTCCTAACCCCTTTATTACCTTACTTTCATAGTCCAATAGGACACAGATCACTCGTGCGCGTGCGCACCTGCATATTATTATTATTATATTCTGTCACATTAAGAAGGAAGCCTGGTTATCCATAACACAGGTTTTAACCTAGCTTGGAGACCAGTCTCACATATTTGTGTATGACAATGTTTGTGAAATCCTTGTGTACATTTGATAGTGTAGATTTGATTGCGTGAGAAATATTAAATAAAATTAAAAATTAAAAAATCTGACACGACTAGAAAGAGATTACGAGCAGGAGCGACGGCTGTCAAATCCATCAATAGTGGATGTATATTTTAATGGGCAATTAGTATCTACTGTATTTTTTTTCTTTTTATTAAAAATAAAAATATAGAATTTAAAATGATTATCTATGTATAATGTAAAATATAGATATTATCTGAAATAATATATTATGATTATTATTATGAATATGCTCTGTGAAGCACGAATGGTGTGACATTTTTAAAAAACGGTCACCTATTATGGCACAGACAAAAATAACGTTGCTTAACCTCGCTGATCTGACTCGCCAATCTTGCCATTGAGTGGCGTTTACGATGACATTTTAACCTATAAACATAAATATATAAAATAAAAATATAAAAACGCATCCAAAGATATTAAATCTTAATTGAGACTTAGAATTTGATTGACTGAATAATAAACTTCACCTTGACTTTTACATCTTTAAATTGTACATACATACCAAAATAATGCAATCGATAGTTGCGATCTATTGAGAAAATAACCTTCGAGTTTTGTAAAAGGGCCCTTCCATCAGCCATGCCATAAGTTTGGGCTTCACTTCACTTACTTGGGCCACTTTTAAGCACTTACTTAATAAGGTAAAGACAACATGGATTGCCTTTACCTTATTAGGTGATGATTTTTAGGAGCAAAGCTAACATAGATTATTTTGACATATCTGTCTTTTTTACCAGATTTTTTTATATACCACTAGCGGCCCGCTCCGGCTTCGCACGGGTATAAAATATATGGATGTTATTATACATATAAACCTTCCTCTTCAATCACTCTATCCATTAAAAAAACCGCATCAAAATCCGTTGCGTAGCTTTAAAGATTTAAGCATACATAGGGATATAGGGACAGAAAAAGCGACATTGTTTTATACTATGTAGTGATAAGTAAAAAGCTGTTTTTCAAAATTTGATGGCTAAGAAAAGATGGTTTTAAAAATATAAAGTTGACATTTTATTTATTATCAAAATTGATCTCCAAGTCACAACAAAACATTTTTCTCTAATGCCAACATCTGTGTACGTTAACAGTGTGTATTCAGATTACAGACCTTAATCAAAAAAATAAAAATGCCTTACTTAATCAAATATATTGTCTATACTAGGGGTACTAAAAAAAAAATATTTCTTAGAAGTAGAATCAAGTGAATACAAAGTAAAATCAAATGAATGGAATATTGACACTTAAATGTACGGAGTGCATGATAGCTGATGTAATTGCTGGCTCTACATACCTACACGTGAGGGTCAACGATATTGCTAAGGTGTCCAAGTGTAGAAACACGTGGCAGATATAATTATGTTGAGCCACGAACAAACTCACTCATCGTGACCAAACAAAACAGATCTAATGACGATTAATGATTTAATTTACATTATGGTGATTCAATGACCTTGTCTCTAACCAAAACTATCGAATCATATGTAAAATATTAATTACATTTATAATTCTTATTTCTGTCCTTGTTCACAGCTCCACAAACGTTTTAAAGGCGCATTCAAAATGTCATAGCACAGAATATAATTGATTGAAATATTGGAAAATATATGAAACAATCAGGCAAAATGGTGCAGTGTTCCTGGAAGCAAGGTTTCAATTGCATCACAGGCATTTTTGATAAAGATGAGAACGTGCTGAGTGAACCATTTACGAGATCATGTATTGGAAGGATTTCACCCCTCTACTGGAGGATTCCCATCCTCCTGTGGTCTTCGATCGTAACCCTATGGTCGATGTCATTCTTCTGGGGACCCACGGAAATGTTCTTCTTGTACATGACGCACTGGGGGCTCGTCTTCATAGTGCTGGAATCATCATTCGGGATATACGTCGCAATACAACGTAGAGGATTAACAGGTAACTGTTTTAATTGACTATCTGCTCAATAAGCTATAATGGTCTCCTTCCGTAGGTGCTGATGCGTGAATCGGCTATGTTGCCCCACCTCATGTTGCTTTGTTTCACATAGCATCCTGGCTGTTTGACTAAACGACTACTACAACTGGTGAAATATTGACTACCTGTAGTGACCAGTTGAGCCGTTGAAGGGTAGTGTTTAACAACATTCTTGCGCCGGCGCCGTGTAAAAAGATGCGTTAATCCGGCTCGGTCACGCGTGCGCGATTGTTTGCGAAACCACTAAAACTGGAAATCTTTATCTGTTTATTGTAGCGAGCAATATTAAAAAAATGTTTCACTAGACTTGAGCGCATACACCGTTGCTAATTACTTGTATGTTCAAAATTATAAATCAATCATCAAATGTCAATCTCAGTAAGTATAATAACGGCGTTTTCAAAAATCTATCTATCTGGCTCTATTAAATACTAAAATCAGTCAAATACAGGTTGTAGGTATATTTAATCCCTGTCCGATCCGTTAATGTGTAGTTAGGTGTTATGTACCCATTCGGTTTACATATTTTTTTCAAATTTAATGAAAAATACAATAACATAAACATTTTTTTTTCTTGGTGGAAGTCTTAGGTATAGGAAATCATGCGGAGGCGGTAAAGATTGTTTTGTTTGTAAAGAGGACTTATAAAAACAATGTTGATAAAAAAATCTTAAAACTTTACACATTTCAACGAAATTTAAATAATTTGGCGGATATAGTGTCTTTTCTATTTTTTCCTTTCGGGTTCCTTTTCGGGTCATACAGGGATTTAATTTACCAGTTGTATTTACCTCTAGCAGCCAAATCGATCGATAGATAGAATATTGAAAACGGCCGTTAGTAAGTACCTATGTGGGTTCACCGAGATTTTATCAAATACTTATTATAAATATTATCAAAATATCAAAAAGTTGTATAAAAGTGTACAAGAGTACCTACTACATCGGAGGATATTTATACTTACGAATGTGTGTGTGAGTATGTGTGTGTGTTTTATAAATGATTTCAGCCATTTATCCAATCCCATTGTATTCCAATAATACGGTGCAAATAAAATAAAGGGCCGATGCGAACACTGACTGATTAAAGAACGAGTATAATGTATGTAAAAGTGATAACAGTCGATTCAACTTGATATTGTACTGCGATTAAATCGATAGTAGGTGTGTTCTTAATTGAATTACTTATTAGTCCCAGACTGAAGAATGATGATCTAATCAATGATGAATCCAATCGGAGTCCTTCAGTCGATTTTATTATTTAAACATTTTGAAGTTGGTGCCAGGAAATGTATTTTTTATGTATTAGTAGATACACCAGCTTCATTTTTTTTTTCTTGTACTTATATTATTTTTTGGATGTAAGGGGGCGCATCACCATCTTTCGCTCCAAGCCAACCTCACCTGCACGCGGTACATCCTGCTGTACAACGAACGAGGCTCTGGCGACCGGCTGGTGGCGGTATAACCATCCCAATTTAAGGCGTAGCTAAAGTAACAGGTCAGTGACGGGCAGCAGCGTCACTGATGCGAGAGCTACGCCCTGCGATCGCCAACCCGCCTGCCCAGCGTGGCGATTATGGGCATTACCCCCATATGCACCAAGCACAAAAGCCACGGCCCCCAGTTCCCGGCAGTCACGCTATTCCTGGACATGGTGGCGTCCACGGTAACGGCGTGGCGGGGGGTGCTAAGAATCTCCGGGCTACGGAAGGCCACCACAACCGACTGACCCTGGCGACGTATAACGGACGCACGCTACGGCTAGACTCGCATCTGGCACAACTTGAGGTGGAACTTGGGAAGATTAGGTGGCATATCCTCGGGTTAAGTGAAGTCCGAAGAGAGGGAGAGGACACCATAACCCTCGAGTCAGGCCACCTTATGTACTTCCGCGAGGGAGACCAACAATCCCAAGGTGGTGTTGGGTTTCTGGTAAATAAGTCCCTTTCTGACAACGTTGTGGAAATGTCTAGCGTGTCGAACAGGGTAGCGTACCTCATTATCAAGCTCACCGAGAGGTATAGCCTCAAGGTAGTGCAAGTGTACGCACCGACCTCGGCACATCCAGACGACGAAGTGGAGGATATGTTCGATGACATATCGAGGGCCCTCCACTCCACCACTAAGACCCACTACAACGTTGTTATGGGGGACTTCAACGCTAAAGTGGGAGTACAAAATTGCAGCGAATTGGTAATAGGATCCCATGGATTTGGAAGCAGAAATCATAGGGGGCAAATGCTAGTCAACTTCCTCGAACGGGAGGGGCTCTTCTTGATGAACTCCTTTTTTAAGAAACGGCCCCAAAGGAAGTGGACGTGGCAAAGCCCCGACACTATGACGAAAAACGAGATCGACTTCATCATGACGGACAAAAAGCATATATTTAGAGACGTCACCGTGATCAACAGGTTTAATACCGGTAGTGATCACCGACTTGTCCGAGGCTCTCTGAATATCGACTTCAAGGCGGAACGTGCCCGTCTGATGAGGTCCAGGCTCCGACCTACTTTGCTCCAAACCATGATAGGATCCGAAGCGTTCCAGTCAAACCTGGATAACCGATTTGCTGCCATGGAAACCACAACAGACGTAAACCAGAAGCTTGTAAATGTGGTTCGGATACTCAGGGAAGAAGGTACGAGATTTTGTGAAATGCAGCGTAAGGGCAAGAAGTCAAAGCTTTCGGAAAGGACTTTAGGGCTAATGAAGGAACGACGTGAAAACCCACCCGTCACTTCGTCGGAAAAGCGCGCTCTAAACCAAGAGATCAACAAGCTTATACGACACGACCTTCGGTGCTCCAACACTCTTTTGATTAAAAGAGCGATCGAGCAGAACCGGGGGTCAAAAGTGTTCGTACAATCTCTTGGAAGAAGCCACCTGACGAAGTTGACCACAACAAGTGGAGAAGTCGTTTCCTCGAAGCCGGCAGTCCTCTCCGAAGTGGAAGGCTTCTATGGCCGGCTGTACGCTTCGCATGCATCTCGACCTGATCCAGAAGATGAGGGTCCTAGAGCCACTCTAACACGCCACTACACCGAAGACCTGCCAGAAGTCAACATTGACGAAATCGTGCTGGCTCTTAGACAGCTAAAAAATGGAAAAGCCCCTGGAGAGGATGGCGTTACAACAGAGCTGTTAAAGGCTGGAGGTAAACCCGTACTGAGGGAGCTCCAAAAGCTCTTTAATGCTGTCCTGTTCGAAGGGAGAACTCCGGAGGCGTGGAGTAGAAGCGTAGTCGTCTTGTTCTTCAAAAAAGGAGATAAGACCCGGCTGAAGAACTACCGACCTATTTCTCTTCTGAGCCACGTCTATAAGCTGTTCTCAAGAGTCATCACGAACCGCCTTGCGCGAAGACTTGACGAATTCCAACCACCGGAACAGGCTGGATTTCGGAGCGGATATGGCACCATAGACCACATCCACACAGTGCGGCAGATTATACAAAAGACCCAAGAGTATAATCAGCCCCTGTGCATAGCATTCGTGGACTATGAGAAGGCCTTTGACTCGATTGAAATCTGGTCCGTTCTGGAGTCTCTGCAGCGATGCCAAGTAGATTGGCGATATATCCAAGTGATGAGATGTCTCTACGAAGCCGCAACAATGTCCGTCCAAGTACAGAATCAGGAAACAAAACCTATACCATTGCATCGAGGAGTGAGGCAAGGGGACGTTATCTCCCCGAAACTGTTCACAAATGCAATGGAGGATCTGTTCAAGACGCTGCACTGGAAAGGGCGGGGCATCAACATAAATGGTGAATACATCTCTCACTTGCGATTTGCAGATGACATTGTCATTATGGCGGAAACGCTGCAGGACCTGCAACTGATGCTGAATGACCTGGCTGACTCCTCTGTACGCATCGGCCTACGGATGAACTTGGATAAAACCAAGGTCATGTTCAATGAACATGTACTACCGGAACCGATAGCGGTGCACGGCGCCGTTCTCGAAGTTGTTCAAAAATATGTGTACCTCGGGCAGTCATTGCAGTTAGGTAGAAACAACTTCGAGGACGAGGTGAACAGGAGAATTCGGTTGGGTTGGGCAGCGTTTGGTAAGCTACGTCAAGTCTTCTCATCGTCGATCCCACAATGTCTAAAGACTAAAGTCTTTAATCAGTGCGTCCTACCCGTCATGACATACGGAGCTGAAACGTGGACACTGACGGTACGGCTAGTCCACAAGTTCAAAGTCGCTCAGCGGGCTATGGAAAGGGCTATGCTCGGAGTTTCTCTTAGGGACAAAATCAGAAATGAGGTGATCCGGCAGAGAACCAAAGTTATCGACATAGCCCACCGGATTAGCAAGCTGAAGTGGCAGTGGGCTGGCCATATTTGCCGAAGAACCGACAACCGTTGGGGTAAACGAGTTCTTGAGTGGAGACCACGGCGCGGCAAACGTAGTGTAGGACGCCCTCAGGCCAGGTGGAGTGATGATTTACGCAAAACGGCTGGCAGGAGCTGGATGCGAGAAGCCGAAGATAGAACAAAGTGGCGTGCAATTGGAGAGGCCTATGTCCAGCAGTGGACTGCGATAGGCTGATGATGATGATGATTATTTTTTGCTTTTTAGTTACCTTATATTTATGTTGGAAGTCGATTATTATTTTTTGTAAAAAAGTAAAATGACAACAAATATACCCAGATTATTGTGTGCCTTTAATATTTGTAGAGTTCACTCGATTTCTCCAAGATCTCATCATCAGATCCAAACTTTGATGACAATGGGACCAATCTGGAAGTATACCCTTCCAACACAAAAAGATTTTTTCAAATCGGTCCCGCCGTCTGCGAGTAATTGGATAAAAAACATAAAAAAAAAAAAAATGAGAACCTCCTCCTTTTTGAAGTCGGTTGAAAAAATAGTAAATGCACACATGAACTGAGGGTGAAATGACACGGAGCCTGCGCTCTGGTGTATGACGCGTATTGTCTCGGTTTTCTTTTTTTTCTCTTCCCTCCGATATTATTCGGTAGGGATTTTGACTCGCACATTCTGTGCACACGGCATTTTCATGTTTATTTTCTTTCTAGTTTTCGTCTTTGAATCACAAAGTCTCGTTCTTATCGAGTTATCACGTACTAGCTAACTGGCGCAACTTGTTCTGCGTATATTTTCCCCGTTTTTTAAACATTTTCTATTGCTGCTCCGCTTCTATTAGTCGTAGCGTGATGCTATATACCCACTAGCCTTTCTCGATAAATGGGCTATCCGACAGTAAAATAATTTTTCTTCGCGGTAATCTCAGTACTTCCTGAGATTACTGCGTTCAAACAAACAAACAATCAACCAAACTCTTTAGCTTTATAATATTAGTATAGATTTCAAGTATATTTTACACTGTTTTACACGTTAAACGCGGAGCTGTAAAACAGCGACATGTCAGTTTGCCGCCATTTTTAAACTCCTCTGTCTTCTTCTATCTTCCCCTTCTAACCATATCCCGATTACCAAGGAGGTGAAGGATGACCCAGAAAATGAAAGACAAATAACAAAATCAGTTTAGATGATAAATTCTGCCAACAAATAGTAAGAGCTACAGTGCCATTTATTGATATAATGCTCCAGTTTGTTTACAGATAACGTACCGTTCTATCTATAAGCACTTGTTATTATCTATACATGGCTAGACACATAGACAGTGCGTTTAATTTGGTTTTACGCCTCTAATTCTAAGCAAGACAACAGGAGAAGTAATATAACTTCTTTACATACTGCCTTTGTGGCGCGGTGGGAGTGGATCCGACTGCTACGCAAGAGGTCATGGGTTCGATCCCCACCCAGGATAAAACTTTGTGTGATGAGCACGATGGTTTATTCTGTGTGTGGGTATTATTTATCTACAATATGTATGTATTTATAAATATATAAGTTTGTTTATCATTTGTCTGGTTTCCATAGTACAAGCTCTGCTTAGTTTGGGATGAGATAGCGTTGTGCGAGTTGTCCCAAGATATATTATAGTATAAAACAAAATTCTTCCCCGCTGTCTGCAACCTTAGATCTTTTCTACACAACGGATTTTGAATTTTTGATGCTTTCATTATCATTTAGATAATTTCTTAATGATGGTTAATATGTATATAGTGCATGCAAGCCTGAGCGGATCACTAGTCTAATTTAAGCAATAGTGTTTGCATTCTGAAATGTATCGTCCCACACTTGCCAAAATAATGCAATTATATTCTGTCATTATTCTTCAAATGGCATTGTGCTCATGAATCTTACATTAACAATAACTACTACCGAGGTCAAAAGTCTTTTATACTACAGTGTTATTTAGTAAATAAAAATATTCTGTTCTAACTGCCTATAGTCGTGTAATAATATCAAGAATCTTACAATTGTTGATTAAGTTACATTCTCAGACTTATTTTTATACTCTTAAGCTCAAATAATTGAAGACATTCTGTCACAAATCTAGGTATCGAGTTCAATTCCATTTACTAATGCTTTAAATATAAAATTAGTAGTAGTATTTGAATCTTCTTGGAATAAACCGACCGTATCGTTTAAGGTAAAATTTACCACGCAGTTTTGTACACGCGAATAGAATTTGTGCGAATGGACGATACTAAGGGTATGGTTCCGATATGCGCTGCGAATACTGTAAGATGTGACGTCAATTCAGTATACTGCTCTGCCGTTCCTTTAAAGTTAGCTATACTTCTTACTGATTAAAACGGAACGATTTTTGGCGCTGTTTTCACGTGAAAATAATTATGATTGTCCTTATTTTAATAAATTTATTCATTAGTAATGTAGTAGTTTGTATTTAAATTTAATATTCAAATTAATTAACAATTGAATTAAATTCATAATTCCAGAATCAATTGAATAAATCATGTGATCAAAGTACTGAGAGCACCTTACCTCGAAAACTCCAGTGCTCCCAGTATAAAAATGGCGACGATTTATGACGTCACTTATTTTCCTAGAATACTGCGGCAGTGTCCTGTCAGTCCATAACGGAACGAATTTCTCCCGAGTAAAGAGTAGTCGCAGTGTACATCGGAACAAACCCTAAAATGAGATGTCTAAATATAAACACTACAACGAACTGTTTGTAACCTAACATTGAAACAATTACTAATCAGAAATGATAATGCACAAATCGACAAAAACAATATTTTGTAAGAAACGATTAAAAATCTATGTCGCAAAACCTTGACGATTGAATAAGGAACAAGTTCATTACAAATGGAGTCTTATTACAAGATCAGGCACGCTTCACCGCCCGCACCACAATTTCATTTTCACTGCTTAGTTTATCACCAACTATGTACACGATCGGTCATACTCGTATTTAACGCTTTTATTATGTACAGTATAGATAAACAATAGGTTATCATTGCAATCAAGTGAAGGATCATTGAAAATCGAACAAGGAGTGTTTGGAAATGTGGTGGAAAAGTGACTGTTCGTTTGTATTGTTGTGGTATGTTGGTGGCAGCTGATCGTTCAACATGTTTCTAGAATGTGTGAGGAGTGAGTGCCAGTGGCGGAAGTGTTTCTTTGAGCACCCGTCGCCGTCAAACTTCTACGTGAGCTGTTGGCAAAGTAACCGCTCGGCCGTGTACTTGTTATGTTTGAGGACATTCCTCTTCCTGTTCTCAACGTGCGTGCTTCTAGCGTCTATGATCGCGGTGCCCTTGACATTGAAAATACATTTCGGCTACTGGTTCATATATTTAACACATTGGGGTTTCCTACTAATCGTACTCAATTCAGCCTTCGCAACCTCAGTGTCAGCCTACGCTTATTTTAAACGACCTATTGGTATGTTTTTTATGCTTTTTTTTCTATTTGTGTTCATTCATAAGTATTTATTTGTTATCAGTATATATTCAAGATTATCAAAACAACGTATTTACACGATTTTCAAGATATAACTTTACATTTGCAATAAAATTATAGATATTAAAATAATAATCTATGATAATACTGTCACGTAAAATGCATGCAGCCTTGAACATGTATGAAGGATAGTACCTAATTATGTTAGTCTTTTTATAGGCCCACTTTTGGGATTCTGGCCTTTTTCATAGGTACTAACATAGTTGTTCAACACTACTTAGAGTTTTTTTGGAACGTGATTGGTAGTGATTTACAATATCGATAGAATGATAGACGTATTTTCTCAAAAATAGAATTTTATAAGTACCTTTTGTTTATTGCCCGACATACAGTCTACACGTGACCACGGCCGTTGCAATACGGGCGAAACGTCACGCAATAAACAAAAGTATTTAGCCTTAAAATAAAATATTTACGCGATTAAGACCCGTAGCTTATAAAATTCTATAATGTGTACAAATCGCGAAAGTTTACGAACATGTACTTTCTCAACTTAGAATTACCATCAGATGCTAAGTTCATATTTTTTTTTATTATTTATAAAAGACGACTCCCGCAGTAGGGTACAAGCCCTCTGTCGCGGGGGACTTGACAAACATACAATTCACGGACTTTGTGTCCGTACACCCAGGCTCGAAACAACAATTTGTGGATCACACAAAGTGGTTTCCCGTAAGGAAATCGATCCCACGACCTCGTGCGTACCAGTCGGACACACTCCCACAGCGCGACAGAGGCAGTCAAGATTGTAAGATCTCACCTATTGCATTACGAACTTGACACAAAATGATGATTTTGTTACCAACCTTGTGATAAATTTGATTATATTATTAACTGCATAGATGGTGCAATGATCAAATCAAACAAAATTTTATGTCAATTGCGAATAAACTTAGGTACATAGCATCCCCTAAAACCTACCTAACCTACCTACAGACTTTAGGTAATCCTAAGCGTGGATGTAGCCATACAAAATCGTAACAGAATTAAATTGATTTTTATAATAATAATAAAAATTATTTATTCACTTAGGAAGCAAAATACTACACTTGTGAAAAATCGATTCTACATTTACTTGTAATGTCTGTTCGCAAACAATACGTAAAGCCCGAGAAAAGAACAGGCAATAAAAACTCGCTTCTACTCTTTTCAAATTGCCAATGTTTACAATGTTTCTTTGTTTATAAACTGTATATGCAGGTAAGGTGCTGCCACCATTATATTATACACCATATTAAAGGACTGATGCAAAAAAAAGAGGTAATAACTATTAGAAGAAGAGTACACGAGATGGGATAATATAGGCATATAAGTAAGGAAATATAGGCATTAACAATTATTGCAGTTTGCAAGTGCAACAATAGACGGTCCAGTGCCAAGTAAACATTACTCAGAGGCAAAGTGCACACGTGCTTGAGTAAGGATCACGTTCAGATGCGGTCTAGTGACCTCCAACTGTTAATGTTTGAGGTCTCATCAACATACTACCTCGACATTATCTCATCTAACTGCTTCTTACATAAGCTATCACTTTATGAATGAATATGTTAATATTAGGAAAATATGTGTTGGTTTTTTTATACTTGCTACTTGGGTAACAAACAAGCGAACCAACTTATGACTGCCTCTGTGCCGCGGTGGGAGTGTATCCGACTGCTACGCAAGAGGTCGTGGGTTCGATCCCCACCCAGGATAAAACTTTGTGTGATGAGCACGATGGTTTATTCTGTGTCTGAGTGTTATTTATCTATAATATGTATGTATTTAGAAATATATAAATATGTTTATCAGTGGTCTGGTTGCCATAGTACAAGCTCTGCTTGGTTTGGGATCAGATAGTGTGAGTGTGAGTTGTCCCAAGAAGATATAGAAGATATATATTACTTACTAATGGCAATCAAAATTCAAAATAGGCAATCAAACCTTGTACCAATTTGTACTACTCATATTAGGCGATTAAATGATTTGTATTTGTAATGCCAGGCTTAATGCTCCTGCGCTGCCGAACCTATTTAGGCAAACCCAACACAAAAAAAGGTGTTGTAAATTTAAAACCTTTTTGTATATGTGTCTGTCTATGGCATAAGTAAGACTATAGACAATGCTGACCTCAGTACCCTTTTTCGACACAACAGTTTTAAACAACATCTAACGGAACACCTCCAAAGCTTGATGTATTTCAGCGGTGTCGAAGTTTATTTGTCAAAGGAAAACTATTCAACTAACGCAAAATCACTATGAATTAATGCAATCGTACTAAACTGTACAGTGTACACATTTAATTCCCAACCGAGAGCTAAACGCATTTATATCATCTATTACTATACAGTGAGTTTATCATAATTATATAACTTTAAACCCAAATGCTCAAGGCCCTTCTTTTCTTTCTTTTGGGTATCAGAAATAATCTATACTAATATTATAAAGCGGAAGAGTTTGTTTGTTTGTTTGTTTGTTTGTTTGTTTAAACGCGCTAATCTCAAGAACTACTGGTCCGATTTAAAAAAAACCTTTTTTTGTTGGATAGCCCATTTATCGATGAAGGCTATAGGCTATATAACTTCACGCTACGACTAATAGGAGCGGAGTAGCGACGAGAAATGTTGCAAAAACGGGGAAAATTTACGCATACGAAGTTGCGCGGGACAGCTAGTCTATACTAATATTATAAAGCGGAAGAGTTTGTTTGTTTGTTTGTTTAAACGCGCTAATCTCAGGAACTACTAGTCCGATTTTAAAAAATATTTTTTGTTGGATAGCCCATTTATCGAGGAAGGCTATAGGCTATATAAGGCTATATATATACAAAAAAAGAATTTTTCAAATCGGACCAGTAGATCCTGAGATTAGCGCGTTTAAACAAACAAACAAACAAACTCTTCCGCTTTATAATATTAGTATAGATCATTCGTTACCAGTACTTTGGCCAATATTTATTTATGCACATAAGTTCTTACCTTTTTTGTAAGCAGATGCTCCTGCTATATTGTACCCACTAAGGCTGATTTTAGTTTATCTCATGTTTCAACTTTTTAATAATATAATTTGCATCAGTCCTTTAATATGGTGTATAATACATTAGTGGCAGCACCTTAAACGTTCAAACATTGTAAAATTGTCAATTTGAAAAGAATGGCCGTGAGGTTCCTTTCTCGGCTTTACAGTTGGATCAACGTAACTAGGCCGGACTGAAGTAGGCGACAAGTGGTTGCGCAGAAGCATTTTTTGGAAGTAAATAATAATAAAATAATAATAATAATATCTTGGGACAACTCACACAACGCTATCTGATCCCAAACTAAGCAGAGCTTGTACTATGGAAACCAGACAACTGATAAACTTACTTATATATTTCTAAATACATACATATTATAAATAAATAACACCCAGACACAGAATAAACCATCGTGCTCATCACACAAAGTTTTATCCTGGGTGGGGATCGAACCCACGACCTCTTGCGTAGCAGTCGGATACACTCCCACCGCGCCACAGAGGCTGTCAAATGGTGGCAGGAAACGGGGGGGACGGGGGCGGTAACTAAACCAAGAGAATTAGAGATGCGATTACGCATTACCTTGTCATAATTAGTATTAATAGCTCATATTTTTTGTGATTATTTTCGTATAGAAATTGTTTTTCAAAGTTTCTTTAGTGTTTACTGTAACTGTTCTAAATTTAAACTTTTATGAACTCATTTAAATAATGTTTTTATATTGTTGAATTAAAATGTTGTTAGTATTTTTAATCGATTAAACATAATTAATCGTTTTCGTAAGTAATTTTAGGGTCGCATCTCTATGACATGCGCGAAAGTGATAGGAACCTAACACAATCCGGTCAAATTACGTTGATCGTACTGTACTTATTGTTTGCGAACCTGGCATTACATGTACATGTATAATCCCGACGTATCACAAGGTGTTGTATTGCATCCCGAGTGAATTTTGAATTTATTAAATTTAAATGATATATAACTGTGAATTAGGAGTTTTCAACTATTCATAGTTTATCGAATTCGTAGTCTACCGTAGTACTATTACTCATTCTGTGCTATCGTTACTATTCACGTATAAGTAGATAAAATGGCAACATGAGAGTTACAGGCTTATCAAAACTCAATGACGTTTTGTGCATTCGGCCGTAAGTTTAGAATCTCATATTTTGATGCGTGAGATTTTTAAACTTAAAGTAATCCCATCCCGGACGCATAAATAAACAAATGAATTACCTACATGTACCTACTTACCTTCCAATTAAACCAGATTTCTATTAATTAGTTAATAAATGAATTAAATCCGTCCTTCCGTTTTGCTGTTACAATTCCAAGTGAATAAGTTTATTGAGTACCAAACATGACAGTTTGATACAAGTACTTATATTTATTTATTAGTTAATTACAGAACGAAACGGAAGCGAAAATAATGTTACGCCGTCCAAGCAATGTTAGCGGAAGACTGTATCCATTCACAATATAATAAGTAAAATTACAGTCGGCTCCGTTAAGTTGCAAATTAAAGTGATTCCCATGGGTTGCTCACATAATACATGCATTAGTAAACATTCGTGCAGTATAACTCGTAATATGTGGAAACAATTTGTATACTAAATGATGAAAATTGCGGTTATAATCACAATGTTCGTTTATAATTTCAGTCTTGAGTTTACTTCTTCTTTAATCAAAGGTATTTGTTAATAACATAAATTAGTCTAGCCAGTTTTCAGCTGTCTGTTTAGTGAACATTGAGGCTAAGTAGGTATTCTTTGATATATAATACTTTCTGCTATAAATAATTCAGCAATTATTTACAGCAGAAAGTACCAACTTCATAAATTGTTTACGCACAAAAGAAATAGAACGGCGGAGCTGGAATAGGAAATCTATTACTGTTAGTTCTATTGCGTAGGTATCGTGTGGCAAAAAATGTCATAATATTTATTTATTTACTTAATATTGCTTGTGTAAATAATAATAATAATAATATCTTGGGACAACTCACACAACGCTATCTGATCCCAAACTAATAATAATAATAATATAATAATAATAACCATTTATTTCAGGCTACTAAGGCCCATATTATACAAATACATAAATAGAAAACTTATTAGACTAATACATATTTAATAAAAAAACTAAACACAAAGTTGAGCACGAGACAGCGGCGACGGCGTCGTGTTTCGCTGCGAGGTGTCGCGTAACCTGCCACGAAATCGTCGGTATGCGACACCTTTCGGCCAAAGGTCTTCCTTCATGAAGGTGGACAGATGTTCCGCGGGCACTCGCACCATAAACGACTTAAAATCAACGTTATGGCGCGACTCCAATTTCTCCACCCTCAAGGTCCACTTGGTATTTTTTCTGAGGTACTCCACAAGTTCCTCAGTCTTTGTAGTGTGATGCAGACGAGACACATATAGCTGCGTCGTAGGTGTTGCCGGACGCAGCAACATATTGGGTCCCGTCACGCCGGTACCACGCTGGTTGCAGCTGGAGGGCTTCCTCTGCTTCTTTTCGACTTTTATGAAGCCCTCAGCGTCTATTTGCCCTTTTTTAGGGACTGGGGGCACGCTCTTCTTCTTCTCCCCTGTTTGAACCGCTGTTAGTTTCTTCTTCGCGGCAATATCGGCATAAGCACGACTATGAGTAGACGTACTTACGCTTGTCTTGACCTCTTAAACTTAGACCTCTTAACTCTTAAACTAAGCAGAGCTTGTACTATGGCAACCAGACAACTGATAAACATACTTATATATTTCTAAATACATACATATTATACATAAATAACACCCAGACACAGAATAAACCATCGTGCTCATCACACAAAGTTTTATCCTGGGTGTGGATCGAACCCACGACATCTTACGTAGCAGTCGGATACACTCCCACCGCGCCACAGAGGCAGTCAAACTCATTTTTTAATACGGTTATATAATAAAGAGTTTGTCCGCAGATGCCACATTTGGTCTACCATGGTACGTGAAGGCGTATTGGCTTCTCTACAACATCACAATACCCGTCGCCTTCCTCATCACTGTCTTCTACTGGGGCGTCTTGAGAATGGGTAACATTTCTTTTATATCCGTTAGTGTAATCTGTCATTGAAGCAGCATCGCTCCAACCAAAACTTGCAGTAAGGATTACGACCTTAAATCAAGTACGTTAAAATAACTGTTAAAATGACAAGACAAAAATAGACGCATTACTCATAGGCACTTGTCCTACCAACAGCGAGTAAGCGAGCAACTATCAACTATTTTCTCGTTTAAGAAATGTATTATACAAAGTGATTTTTAAAATACTATTAACATACCGCTCTTGGCTTCTTTACAATACACCAAATAAGTTTATAATATATTTTTTGAACATAAAATGGCAAATTGACCCTTTACCACCTACTTTTGTCACACAACCATTTACCACACATCTGCGAGACCCCAGAGTAAAATGTTTAATTTATATTAAGGTCATAATTCCCAAAACCAGTGGTAGATGATTAAGTAATGCTACTATACTAATATTTTAAAGAGGAAAGATTTGTATATAACGAGTAAACTCAAAAACTACAGGACCGATTTCAAAAATTCTTTTACTTATAGGAAGCTGCATTATTGGGAAGTAACATAGGCTATATTTTATTTTCAAAAACATTAGAGATCCTTACGAAAACTGCGTTTATATATAATGGAGAAAAGTCTGTGCGAAGTCGGAGCGGGCCGCTAGTATTAAATATTTTCCAAAACTGATATCACAAAGTTATTTAGTGTTATGTAAAGAAGCCACGAGCGGGAGGTTTTTAGTATATTACAAATTACTCTGTATTATTGCCAAGAACTCGCTGTACACTGTATCTCTTTTGTTTACACCGGGATCTAAATCAATTGTACGTTTCTCGATCGAGAAAATACTTAGTTGATAGTTGCTCGCTACTCGCCGGCGGTAGGCCAAGTGCCATAGAGTCGAGATCTTCACCACTGTGCCACAGGAGCTCAGATTTGATAAACATGTTTGGATTACTCTTATTAAAATTAAAAAATATATCAACCATGTCAATTTCGTAAGCTATATCGAATTGAACAGCACCTACCTTTCTTAAAGAGCGTTGCAATTGAAAATCAAGTGTGACTGATTAATTGACATAGATGTACAAACGTCTGCGGCCTTGTCTATTATCTGAAGTCAATAGATTTTATTCATTACTTTCAGTTATTCTTCTTATTGATATTAGTACTTAACTTTTAGATGTCCTTTAAAAGTATTTCTGTAACTACTATTCATCTAAAAGTGAGTGACGATATAATTCACTCCGGTGCAGTGAAATCGCACATATATAAACACATTTCTAAATAAAAAATAAACTACCATCTTTTTATATGTGGAATGAAAGATTATTTCAATATATCTAAAGATACCATTTAAGTTTGTGATCATATAAATTTACGTAAGTGTCTGTAAAATACGACTAGAACGAATTGCGGGATCTATTCCAGGTTATGCCTGGAGTAAGTCCAGCAATATTGAGTAAAATGTTGTGTTCAGTTTGATAACAAAATCTCAAAAAAAAATACATGGGCGATTGCATTGCACCAGAGTGCATAGCAACGTCTGCGTTTGAGAATTTGGCAATTAGTTGCCTAAAACTATTCTGGACATTTTTAGACTGCAGTGTGAAAGTATAGTTGTACCAGAATCTTATGTAACGAAAATATTAACTGTGATTTTTATATGGCATTGTTAAGTGACAGTTACTCCTAGTGCGATTATGACCTTTGATTTTTTTTGTTTAAACACGTATTTTTAAATTTATACAATAAAAATGCGGCAGTATTTTGAGTTGATTTCTAACAAAAGTGTATAGGACCAGGAAGAAGAAGAAATATTGAAATTTTGTTGTGTTTGAATAAAAAACTGACATACACGGAGCTGCTGTACAGAATATTTATTTGTTCGACCAATGATGATACTTAGTTGAAGCAGAAATTAATAATGAGTTTTGAATTACTAATTCAATGAAAAAATACTACGATCAAGACTCGTTCGTCCTGGTAGGTTTAGGACCTACTTACACTTGTGTTACCATCTGTAAATTTTATTTTCCTAATTTTTCATCAGGTTCTGGTACACCTATACAAGTCTTGTTCAAGGGTATGTGTTCTGGGTTCGAGTATTTTATGATTCCCAAATTGACAATAAATAATTATAGGTATTAGAGTTAAGAAGTTAATCGGGAACAGATGAACATACATACATAGAAACGGGCTAAACTTGACTTTTCCTATTTCATACTTTTACTAGGTTAAAAACCTAACTATTTACTAACATATATATTTCAGGAAAGAACGCAGTACACTACGCTCCAAACCCAGTGTTGGACGTGATGTTACACGGCGTCAACTCGGGCGTCATGCTCATAGAACTGTTGTGCTCAGCGCACCCCAGCCGTCTCATGCACGTCATGCAGCCACTCTGGTTCGCTGGAGCCTACATGTTCTTCTCGGTCATCTATTACTTCGCCGGTGGACAGGACCCGTGAGTAACCCATACTGAACTTTCCGTACTAAATTAATAAAGCGTATGAGTCCCAAAATACTACCCTGTGGTACACCAGAATAATTAATTCTATGCTCTAAATGATAGTTTTCTAGGCTGTTTGTATGACGGTTGAATTTAGTATTTTTTTTTCACTTCCCGCCTATATTACTCGGTAGCAACGACCATACAGCCCCATACGGGCTGTATGGTCGTTGCTCGGTAGGGATTATGGCTCGCACATTCTGTGCATTCGCCAGTTTCAAGTATATTTTCTTTCAGTTACAAGTATAAATTCTTTTAAGTTTTCTTCTTTGAATCACAAATTCTCATTCTTATCCAGTTATCACGTATTTCAAGTATACTTTGCACTCGTAGAGTATGTTTCTTTGGTAATTTTACACGTTAAACGCGGAGGTGTAAAAATAGCGCCATGTTAGTTGTCCGCCATTTTTACAACTCAATTTAGTTATTCTAGTAACTTGAGTCTTGTTAAGTTAAGTGTATGTTCAGATCTTTATCCAAACCAAAGTTTTATTATTGATCAACAAATATTTGCCAGTTATTCAAATTCTAACTTATCATCATGTGACTACATAAGGTAGATAATTGGATCTAAAAGATGCTCTTTACACCTCAAGTTAAGGTCAAATACCATTAAAGCGCTACTTCAATAACCTTCTATAAAATAAACAATTCTTCGCAATATAAAATACACCATGGGACAAGGTTTCATGCCAACAAAAACTTGATAATAGCATGCAAATATTGACACTAATGTGATAAGTATTATATAAGTATTCCGAACAGACAACATTCTTATAATTTTGTTAGCAAAATTCTTCAAAGACACGCTTGCATCATAGAAAAAGTTCAAGACCAAAAATATCGAGATATTAATTGATTGTTCCGATGGTGATTGCAAATACATGTCGTAAGAGCTTCGGTCTTTATTCAAGACCGAATGATACATGACCAACTTGTGTGAGGTCATTCACTGGTGTATTGTCATTCAAGTTCAATTATTACGTTCAATGACACTGTTGCACGTGCTTAGACTCATTTCACACTTAGCTAAAGTAAAACCTTACAAAAAGAATGTGACAAATTATAAAATGCTGACCGTTGATTTTATAGGCATAATGACCTAAGATTATACTAAGCTTACGCTGAGACCAATCAAGAATTTCGAAGGTCAACATTTTATCAAGCTTTTTACCAAGTTGTATTTAAAGCTGAGCTTAAGCTAAGCCCCAGCACGCTCTATAGATCTTGCTGTATCATGGGCCTACCCAGGAGGGATTTGGGGGTAAAACCCTCCTCCTTTAATTAATTGGAAACTCTGACGCTCAGTGTTTCCAATTAATTATAACGCGGACACTTTTAGAACTAGAGTGCGTACGTATCTTCTGACCTCGTCCTCATTCCATAGTATCTTTCCATCAGGCATGATCGAAGCCAAGAGCAGGCCCATATATTATAAAAAAAAACAACGGGTTGCACTCCGGGAGTACCGGCAGAAGTGAAAACTTGAACATTATATTACATACTAATGAAATTTGAATAATATTTTTCGATCTTACTGACGTGAAAATACGAAATAATAAATCAAAAATTGTAAATAAAAAAAGACAAAAAAATAAACGTTACTCGGACTCGAACTGGGCTATTCTGGTTTCTGGACCGCCCGATTTCCCATCTGAGCTATAATAACATTTTAGATGGTGGCGTAATTTACCTTCGTATACTAATGCTATTGTAGCAATTTTTCATTTGTCTCCCTCCGTCTTACGAATTTACGATCAGGTCACGTGTCCTGACGCAAGTTTAACATATTTTGCCCATTCCAAAAAGTGCACAACACCGCTAAAGAAGTTGTGACTTTAATAAAATAAAACACATTTGACCGTTGTTTCGTCAATTGTAACACATAAAACCCCCATCGAAATTTCGAACCCTCCCCCGAAAAATGATTCTGGGTATGGACATACCCAGAATATAAGTACCAGAAGCTAAGTATTATTTTACAAAATATATACAAAGAACTATTATGACAACACGCTATGACTTGCAAGGTTTGCCCTATACCTATTATCGGCACGGAATGTAGAATTTCACCTTGTTTCTGAATTCTTTTGAGACAATAAATAAGGAAACTAGCTCATTAATTGCTTGGTTAGCATGCAACACATGAACGATATGATATAAGCTTATGTGACTACGCATAATAAACTACGTTTAATGTACAACAGACTGTTAACGACTGCCTCTGTGGCGCGGTGGGACTGTATCCGACTGCTACGCAAGAGGTCGTGGGTTCGATCCCCACCCAGGATAAAACTTTGTGTGATGAGCACGATGGTTTATTCTGTGTCTGGGTGTAGTTTATCTATAATATGTAGATATGTATTTAGAAATATATAAGTATGTTTATCAGTTGTCTGGTTTCCATAGTACAAGCTCTGCTTAGTTTGGGATCAGATAGCGTTGTGTGAGTTGTCCCAAGATATAAAAAAAAAAAAAAAAAAAACTTTTGGGCTGGTTTATCTCTTAGATTTTATTAAGATGAAACATTAGACTAAGGTCGCCCGAGCCTATCAGGGAGTTACTGTACCTACCAGGGGCAAAGGGTTATAAAACTTCTGAGGTAACCTGATACAAAAATATATCTTGCTGGACATAGTCTTTTGTACCTTTAATTCTAAGTAACTACAATCCAAAGGAAAACCGAAAGTAATGGTGTTCTAAAGACCCTTCGCCACTGGTACCAACTAACTTATTCAAAGTGTAACAGAAAGGTGTGACTCGATTTCAGCGACGGATAGTATGTGGTGTAAAATACACCATAAATTGGTACTCATGTTTATAAAAACTATAAATTTGAGAAAATAGAAAGAAGAAAGAAAAGAAAATGGGAACGCTACTCGATTTCACGTAATAAGAATAGGTGCTACGATCATAAGATAGATGTCATTCATTCACCTCCCAAAAGTGCGCCACGCGCCGCTTTAGGCAATTTAAGGTATTTTTTTTATTAATCTGATATTTTTTATAAATTTTCGGCTCCAAAGCGACTATAAACGACACACGGTGCACTTCACATAGTGTCTAATTAAATTATATTAGTATAGGATACTTTTATGAAGCCAGTTTTCTTGTTTACTTTTTTCTCGATTATAATAAGAAATAATGAAGTTATGCCAAATCTCGTGTAATTTCACGCTACCCAGATTGCGGTAAAATCACATACAAGGACTCATAATTCATTACCCATCTAGTTGTGCATTCCTTTCTGTATTAATAAGTTAAAAGTCCAAAAGCTTTGAGGCTCTTTGGTTTGGAAAAGCATGTTGATCACATAGCTTATAAATTTTACATCGATAACGCTGCTTAATATCACATATCCATTGTTTTGTGCAGTCCATTAGCCATTCGTTGTCCATTGTACCTAATCACTTTATCTGATTCGTCTTTTATTGTAATTGTAATCTAAGTCTTTTGTATCCAAACAAGACTTTATTCATTCATTTAGCATTTATTCATTCACATGAGAACAATGCAAAAGCCATTCACAAACGTTTTGTGTTTAAAGGAACTATAAAACGGCCACACTTGCGCCATCTGTAAACAATTCAAGTCTGTTTTTGTAAATGCACGAAATTTCGTGTGAACTATCTGGCGACTGTTGATTATGCACAGTCTTATTTACCTACATAGGTCTAGATGGAGCATTCCCTCAGTAAGCCTATAAAAAAAATGAAGCTA
The DNA here is from genome assembly GCA_945859575.2 of Herminia tarsipennalis. Classification (NCBI taxonomy): domain Eukaryota; kingdom Metazoa; phylum Arthropoda; class Insecta; order Lepidoptera; family Erebidae; genus Herminia; species Herminia tarsipennalis. The sequence goes on along the minus strand of OX243836.2, from coordinate 9,537,311 downwards.
CTATTTTTGACGTTTGACACTCGTTAAAAATGGCGCGCTAGAATAACTATGGGTAGGGAAGTTGTAAAAATGGCGGCAAACTTAACTTGTAAAAAAATGATTTGAATACGTGATAATTGACTAAGAACAAGACTATGTGCATGTGATAAGTGCATAAATACTTGACACTGGCAGAAATTAGCCGTTAAAACGGCTAGATTGCCATAAACTCAAAGAAGAAGAAGAAGAAGAACTATGGATAGAACATAATGTTATGAGTCTTCTTACCTGTCAAAAAGTACGTCCATTTGACCGTACTTTTTGTCAGTTTTTGCTTCAATTTTAGATGCCCGATTAGGAATCTAGACATTATTTATTCAAATGTACTAATAATAATTTATGGTAGGCACTGCATATTAGCAGCAAACATTTTGCTGGCAACTTTACAATACTTGCAAAGAAATAATTGTTTAAAAAATTAATAGATGACCAAGCTGAAAAGTAGAAAATAATTTTAATAAGTAATATTACCCCATATTATGTCCCATTGCTGGACACGAGTCTTCCAAATTAATGTTGGGGGTAATCGCCATAATCGCCACGTTTGGCGAGCGGGTTGGCGATTGCAGTAAGGCTTTAAAGTACCTACGCAGAAGATGCTGCTGCCCGTCCTCCGGTGTAAAATCTCTTATTCGCTTTGACGACACCCACGGAAAGAGATGGGGTGGCACTAGTCATAAGCTGGTACCACACGGCTATTTCATAATAATAAATAAAAAACATTTTATTTTTTTAAAAGCTTAATAAAGACTTAATAAAGCGAGTTTTTTAATTTTATTAACTACTAGCGGACCCCTCGCGGTTTCGCCCGCGTAGTTCCTGTTCCTGTTGGAATACAGGGATAAAAAATAGCCTATGTCACCCGGGGTTAGTATAGCTTCAAAACAATGAAAGAATTTTTCAAATCCGACCAGTAGTTTCGAAGCCTATTCAATACAAACAAACAAACAAACAAATCTTTCCTCTTTATAATATTAGTATAGATTATTTATTTTTGATTTATTGGTTCAATTAACCATAAAAGCGGGATTTTTGTTAAACTATATTTTACTATAACTCATTTTTTTTTTTAAATAATATAGTCCATATTCTGTAAATCCTGGTCTAATGAGACAAACTTATTACGTTCGTACAACGTAAAGTACAATAATGTACCTATAGTCACAGGTCCTTGATAAGGATCCCAAAAAGGGTTCTAAGTTTCGACTTAGTCCAACATTTTGAAAAGACCTAAAATCGAGTTCAAAGATACTGTTAAAGAGTCAGGCGAAGCTATTAAAAGCGTGTTGAAAAGGACCGGCTGAATGAACCGTATACCAAATTTAATTTAAAACAAAATATTTTACAATAATAGTTTCGTTTTTAGGGTTCCGTAGCCAAAGTGGCAAAACGAAACCCTTATAGTTTCGTTTCGCCATGTCTGTCTGTCCGTCCACAGCTTAGCACAGAGACTGTTAGTACTAAAAAGTTGTAATTTTCCATGGATGTACATTACTTACGTCGACAAAGTAATAAAATAATATCTTGAAAAAAATATTTTAAGGTATTTCCCATGCATATGAAATGGGGATACACACCTACCCCATCGCGTGTAATATTTTGAGTGTATTTGTTAATTTAACCTCCTTATTGGCTTTTTTACATCCATGGAACATAAAATCTTATGTTTATTTATTTTTTATAATTTTAATTGGCAATATTTCAATGTAAAATGTATGTATTACAGGTAGTGAATCTCCTCTATCAATTTGTGGACTGATTTCAAAGTCACCCTTTTTAAAATTATTGTTTACTCATGTATTCATACACCAATATCAAGGTTATCCATTAATTACCGGACACCCTGTATAATGAAATTAAAATGAAAACTATCACAGCTAAGTAGGCTTTACACATTTACGAGTAACAGTCAAACAAGTTTAAAAGTTAAAAAAAAATGTATTATAACGTTGTTAGTAAGTATGTACGAAACAAAAACTGCATTATTGTCATGAAAAACTACGGAACCATACCTTTGGGCGTGACCCGACATGCACTTGCCTAGTTTTGATTTATTCTAAACTGCAACTTTTATAGCGGGATTTAATTTAAGAAAAAAAAATACTTTTTACCAAAATGATGTCAATGAAATAGAAGCGCTACATGGCCAAGGATATTCATTAATCTAGACCAATGTTAATACATAATGTCATTTTAATGTCATATACATAATCAAAATAGATTTTTAATTTGCATAGTGCATATTGAGTTCGCGATCCGCACGCATCGTTTGCGATTAACGTGAAATCTTTGCGTGTGTTATAATAATTAATTGATAATCGCACGCACATGAACAGACCTACGGCTAAGAAGAATTATCTATTTAAAACTTGTATTTCATCATGTAAATAACCTTAACGTATTAAGTTTTCTATGTTCGTAATTATCTACTGCTGTAAACTTATAATAATAACTTTTTATAACAATTTGTAACGCGTCAAATTCCGTCGCAACTTGGACACGGATATCAAACAGTAGCAAACGCGGTAGCAAACAGTCTTAAACAGCTATTACACTACCCTGAATCAGGGCCCTAAATCGAGGTGGCATTGAAAATGTGTAAGATAATTAGGGCCCTAACCATTATTACACCGCTCTTTTTAAGGATTTAGGGTCCCTGATTCAGTGTAGTGTATGTAATAAGCGCATTAAATCTAAACCACATGATAAATACTCTCGAGAATAAAAAAAAGAAATTGGTTTTCACCACAAACTAATTGGATTTTATTGACTATAGGTGATAAACTTATTTGTAAGTAGGTATATTTTATTTTGTATACATGAAAGTGATAAAATGATTTTGTATACATGAAAGTGATAAAAGCAATTCTTCGTAATAAATAGCCTTTCAATAGTATCGTAGAGATGACAGATTTTTCTCTTTCTGTAATTTTAAGGGTTAAGCCAATTAATTACGTTGTCAGTACCATTAGTAGTATTATATTATCTGTGCCTATAGGTACTTAATGAAAAATATGAAGGTTTTTATTTCTAAGTAGTTACCTTTTTTATTGTGCATAAAAAAAGGTAACTACTTAGAAATAAAAAGCAAATTAAGTTTAAAAGATTTTATAATATTTTCATTGCAAAGAATCTTAAATAGGTATGTACTTAACTCTTTTTTTGCATTACTAATGTTAATATATGACAAATTTAAATAAAAATACAATAGTTTTTGCATATGAGGAAGGCTATAACCATAATAGGTATCATAGGAGCAAATTCAGTAAGATTAACATAGTAGAAACAAGGTTACAGATTTATAAATATAAATTATAGGGTCATTAGTTCCACCTGCGAGTAATAAGTAGGTATCTCTATCAAATTGTGCCCTGCTCATTAGCGATGACAGATGGCGACTAAGTAAATGACCTTGTGTACCCTTGTTTATATAAATAACTAGTGTCAGTTTATATAAATAACTAGTGTCTCTTTATGTACCTACTTATAAACAAAAATCAAATATCACTTGATAATAACTCAATTAATTGGACAATTTTATAGGTAATTTTTTTTATTTTTATTTTGGCAAAAGTCAAAACCCGAAAAAGGCACCTGAAAAGTCAGAACTTTTTAACAAAAAATTCAGTTTGCATTAATTCCAAACAAGCTAGATTTTAGAAAAGTCCCTGTTGATCCCGCTGGTACGCTGTTTTTTATTCGAGGTCAGAGGTCATGAATTCAGTTTTTTTTGCAAATATCTCCACAACAGTAATTGCTATAGTAAAAACCCATAGACAAAGTTTTTAGCCCTTAAACTTTTCTACAAAAAAGAACCTTCATTCCAAAGCACGATTCTCGAGATATGGTGATATTAGAATAAACAGTAGTTTTGAGTTATTGGCATAAAACTGTGTTTCTCAACAATTTTTCATACGTAGTGCATTTATTTGTACCTAACACAATGGCTGCGGAACCCATGGCATGTTCCGACATGCTCGTGTCCGGTTTTTCGGTATTATTATAGAATGTCCAGAAATAAAAAAAACAACTAAAGTGATTTCTAGTGTTCAAACATGTTTTTCCGTGTTGATCGAAAAGGGCAATGTACATATGTATTTACTAACCATTTAGTAGGCGTTTACTTAACGTACCTTTTATGTAAATATTATTTTTCGACCAAAATTAATCAAGTCTTCATCGCCAAACGATCGTTATTTGTTTTAAGATATAGGGCCTAATTTAAAAGGCTGTTAGTAAATTCCTTTAGTGCGTAATAATAATAATATCTTGGGACAACTCACGCATCGCTATCTGTTCCCAAACTAAGCAGAGCTTGTACTATGGTAACCAGGCAACTGATAAACATACTTATATATTTCGAAATACATACATATTATCGATAAATAACTCCCAGACACAGAATAAACCATCGTGCTCATCACACAAAGTTTTATCCTGGGTGGGGATCGAACCCACGACCTCTTGCGTAGCAGTCGTATACACTCCCACTGCGCCACAGAGGCAGTCAGGCAAAGTAATGTTAACATTCCTTAAATTGCATTTCGCAACATAACATTTGGTATGTAAAATTGTATAATTTATGCTGTACAATCTCTGTATATTTTTAAATCTATTTGAATAGTTATTCTGAAATTACCTAGTATTAGAAACAACTATAGAATTTAGTATAATACTAAACACATATTATCCATGGTGCTTGCTTAAATGTGAACGACCGTGTGTGTATTAGTATTGTACTCCAAAAGGCATAAACCTTGGGTGTGTTTAAGCTGCAAATATGTGAGTGCGTTCGTACCTACCTATAATTGTTTGCTCAACGCTGCCCTTTCGCAAACCACGGACGTACACACGTAAACAATCATCCAGAATTCCATTGAAATACATTACAATTGTATACTGTACAAAGGCATCGGTCTCGCAATCGTGAGGTCGCGGGTTCGAATCCTACCCATTAAACTACCGACGTGAACCCATTCCTAACACTCCAGCTAAGCTCAATGGCGTGAGCTTAGTTGGATGGGTTAACAGGTTTGCTAGTTATGTGGGACCAAAATCTCCCATTGCTATTTTTTTTTTTTCTAAAAAATATTAGCAGTGCGCAGATTTAGACACATAAATAATTGGCTGAATATCTTTAATTTGCACAGTAACAATCCCTAAACTAAGGGATTCATATTAACACAACAATGAGTAGTTTATTTTATTTTTTTGTATAAACGCGAATAAATCTTTATCGATCACCATTAAAATTGGCATACATAGTTTAAAGAAAAACTTACTTGCAAAGATCAACAGAATATCTCTGATTAATAATTAATAATATTATTATAAATTGCCGTAAAAATGGCCCGTTTAGACGCCCCTTTAATGTTAAATGTCTTGAATTAGATACCTACAGTACCTAATTCAAAACATTTCACATTTAAAACGGAAATAACATTTTATTTTTTTGATATATCCACGTAATGTACTTATGTATAATGTAGTTCTTGATAAAAGGATAAAAACCTAGTGTTGTATAAACTCCAAGTATTACTTTTATCTCAACTGTACAATATTAATAGTCAGATGTTACCGAAATGTAGAACAAAATCTAACGCCTCTATGAGAAATGACCTCGCTCTGCATTCGGAGCGCTCCTTGACTTGAATGGGTAACAAATCTAGCAACCTTAGAGCCTACTGCCAGCGTAGCGTGCGTTTCGCATGGTAATAATCCTTAAAACATTAAATGGCCATTAATCTCAAGGGTACTAATAACTTTAATGATGCAAAAATCAGCATAGATTACGAATAATTAAAGCTGAAATAGGTTCCGATACATCATCAGGATGTAATTATGAGAAATCTGTGATTTCTCTCTTGCCCTATTTTATATCACTGCGAACAACCTATTATTTAGCAACTACCCAGTGATTGGTAAATCGATGACAGGGCGCACGTACGAAAAAATTCAAAAAAGAAGTCACGTTGTTGATTGGTTCCTAAGCAACAGCGAATGGCGATTGCAGCAACATGACATACGAAACGATTGGAACTAACGTTATTAATTAGTTACTAAGCAACGCGAACGGCGATATGTCATCAATGTTTTCTTATGACGTTATCACGTAAAATTATCTGTAATTAAGACTTTATTTTACGGACAACCATTTTACGGCATGTGAATTAAATCTCTAAAAAAATGGTTGTATTTGATACCTACCCTAAAATTTAATTCGATATTTTTTGTTTTTCAATGAAAAAGATATACCTATATGATGGATTGCCAGATGAGAAAGTAGTCATAATAAAAAAGAAACAGATAAAAATATGTTTTTTAACTACAGATGAAGGGTTTCATTCACCTGCATTAGCATCTTGACAAACGAAAAAAACCATCTCCTAATAACATGAGAATAATAAACGAAAAAAGACTCACAACATAATCCTTTTTGTTACAGATGGGGTAATCCCTTCATCTATCCCGTGGTGGATTGGTCCAAACCGGAACAGACGTTGGTGGTGATCACTTTAACAGCGTTGTTCCTAGCACTCATGCATCTGATTGTGGTAGGATTAGCATCAGCACGCGACTCGATTGCCAAGAAACGTCAGACTGACCCCGCTGGCGTCTACAACGACGCTTTCACTCCCTGATGTGAATTGAAGACACTTCAACAGCATCTATAGATAAAACAAACATGCGGAATTCTCACAGAAGCCAGCATCTAGGATAAGCTCAGGATGCCTACTCTAATTTAATGAAAACGAAGTTTCAAGCCAAATACGAAGTGGTCATAAACAAAGACAGCAACATCAATTAAATCCACTGGTTCCCAAAAAATATCTATGAGATCGATCTTCTTGTACTGTATCTTGTTGTAAACTTAAGAAATTTAGACTATGAAGGTTTATGAATTTCGTTTTAGAGAAAGAGAGTAGGTATGCCTACAGCGGCCGTACCATGAACATCTAAATTATTTGCCAAGTGTAGGGCAGGTAAACTTCACGTATGAACCTGACGCATGTCAAACGCTAAACTGCTGTCAAGTACAAAGTATTCGGTCACGTCATCACTGGTTGTTGAGTGTCCTGATCATACTTCCTAAAAATCAAATTACCTAAGAAGCAAAATGCCTACATGTCATGTCTAAATGTAGTAAATGTAGTTGTATGTAGTTAATTTGATTTTTAGGTAATATAATCAGGACAGCTTTTTAGCAGGATTATGATACGAAATTAGCAGGACAGTTTATCACAAGCTTTTATTTTTCGACTATAAGAGTTCATGGTACGGCCCCATACCCCATGTATGATAATTTGTCTCTGACTTGAACTGATCTTGTAAGACCATCAAGACTACAACGATCAAATAATCAAACGTCACTCAGTTTTGAGATGCTGTTAACCCTCATGCTGTTACTCTCACTTAAATGTGAATAATGACGACCGACATACTTTTGACCATGACTTTAAAGTAAGTATCGTTTGAGTATTAGGAGGTCAGACTATCACATACGCATCTATTAAACAAATTTTGTCTTACTCATTGAGCAGTAACACTTTATGTTGTAAGAAAATCGCCTTTATTACACGAGTACCTAAGCTTAAGAAAGTACAATTAATGGGAAAGTGTTCCACGACCCTCTTTAGTTCTCGCCATTGTAATCATCGTCAGAGGTCAAGGTCAACTTTAGGTGACTCAGAATAGGATCACTGTCATTACTTTATTAAATATCGTACAATTTAAAGTAAATACTCATCCACAAAAATATGAATACTCGGCTCCTATATCAGGCTTACTTTTGAGACAACTATAAAATGAATATTTTACAACTTTGACCTGATCTTATTATGACTCGCCCAAAGCAGCCTTCTTTTTGGGACCCTGAAATCCTCTAAAACAGTTTATTATTATGTTTAATTTTTTTTTTATTAATCTTAACTTCAGTGTCAATATCATCAAACTCAAAGCAATGTGTTGTGTTAAAATGTGATATAATTTATCGAACAAGGTGTTCTAAAAATTGTGTACCTAGATTTATTTTATGTAACTCTAACAACACTACTCGTCCAACGTATGGATCAAGAATAACGCTCGTCCCAATGTTGGCGCCAATGCTTGGGGCCAACGTTAAATAAAATAATCGGAGTTCTTTATCATTTATTTTTCCTACGGTAGAATTACAAATAGATGGATAGGTAAAGTACGTAATCAAAGCACACTGTGATTTTAGTTTCTTAAGGTTTTAGGATATAATGTCATATTCTTATTTAAGACCACACATAGGTATATCTATAATTGTAAACATTATATATTATGGACTTCTAGTGCCTATGTAGGTATGATTGTAAATTTTGTACAGTGTGATGAAATACCTATTATTACATCTTCATTTATGAATATTTTCCTGCCTTATTTTATTTGTTATTTACCTCAAAAACAATTACTATTTTTTATGTAGTTCCCATAGACAAACAGTAAAACTTGCTTTATGGAACATTAAACATACATATAATTACCTACTGTATACTCGTGCTACTTTTGAATAATAAATAATTAAAGTAAAAAATAAATGGTTAACTTAGCGATATACTGCAACTTTACTTACTTTGTTATGTTGTTTTTTATGTTGCGAAGACTTAGTTTAATTAAATCAGGAGAAGTCATTGTGCCATTGTTATCAGCGAAAACGAATGGATAAACGTCGATGGCACATAACCAACGAAGGTAATCACAGATAACAGTTTGGTGGCGACAGCGCCGGCGCAGCGGTCGCACTCTCGATTATTCAAAACGGATTATTTATAACCAAAATAAAAATGGGTGGCGTAAAAAAATATTTTAAACGAGAGTTTAAAACGGACATGTTTTTCTTGGAACACGACACTGCACCAGATTTCTATTTGTGCTGTTGGCAAAAAAATCGGTCCACAGTACCAATGTTATTATTAAGAACTATTATTTTCATAGGATGTGCTAGTATATTAGTCACTTCAATGGTCCTTACTACTCAAGCGTACTCAATTGGTTCTTGGTTTATTTTTTTAACTCACTGGGGATTGATATTGAACACTGCAGCATCAACATTTGCTTTAGCTGTTTCTCTGAGAGCATTTTTCAAAGGACCCATTGGTAAGTACAACCTCCTTTATGAAAAGTAAATTGTGGTCTTAGTCTCCATCAGCTTTAAGATAGTATTACCGTGTTCTTGCCATGAGTGTCTAAAACAGCATCCACTTGTGTAATGTAACATCTTACTGCGAAATCCGTCAACTAAATGTGCTCTATTCTTAACTAGGCAGTAAAATTAGCTATACATGTGAGCATAAAGTTAATTTAAAAAAAACAGGCTTATTAACTGTTTGTGAATTTTGACTTTACAGACCTTCGATGCTTTTCATCCAAAATGATAGAGAAGGCCCCGCTTCTTTAGTAGGTAATGGATTTATGCATTGCTCGTATGAAAATATCTACTTGTGACGTTCACGATTAGCAATGAAATAAATCCTGTTTGGTGATCGCTTAATTTATTGATAGCTAAAGATAATTGCGACATGTAGGATAGATGTGTGCAAGTACCACACGAAAACAAACATAAGCTTTAACATACGAAAATCAATGAATCTAGTGGAAAGAAAAACGTTATATAGAAACACAATATATAAACTTTTTATAACTGAGTATATTCCAATTGACTTTACTCAAGCCTCAACTTGGTAATGAAGGATGTCATTAAAATATAATAAAAATTAATTGGCAAATTATACAGGAATGAATGCTACCTATTTATTCTTTTAATTGGTCGAGCAGGCTGACATTCCTTAGTGTTCTATTTGCTTCTATCTCTCTCTTCTATAGAAACATAGGGGTTAAGGCGGGCATGCTTTCCCTATTTAAAACTAGATTGCCATTTGTGACCACAGCCAGTGCAACCTAGTCGATACGTCGAGCAATCTAAAGGATTTTACTCCAATCCACTGAACAAGTCCACTAACTTATTAGGTAGGTATAAAAATATTTCTTGCTTCTATAAGACATTTGTAAACTTACTAAAGTAACAACAAGATACCTATGGAAAAGATAAATTTTGCTAATTTTCGATAAACAAAATAATGTTATTCGTGAGACGTTTCACGAATATTAAGATTATACTGAGGATATTTCCGTATCGATTGAATTCCAGTCATAAATCATTCTGAGCAAATTCAAAGATTAGACCAGTCATACATTTTTTCGACGAACGTAATACACGTAATGTGTGAATGAGCAATCTTATAATATCACAAATATTTGTTTAAAGATAACAGTGCTTCATACCTTACTGGGAAAATTGATAGCATGCGTTTATGAGACAAAAACATAATAATGGTTTAAGTTAATAAAGTAATGCACAATGTAATAACGTCAAACTGAAATAAAGATCAGCTAACTATGCAGGATATGTCACAGTTTGATAATGTTACTTAGGTACTAGTTAAGAAAACGATTTACTTTTGTAAGTAAAGATTCTGCGTGATAAATTACGGCCATTCTTTTCTTTCCTTTGAAAAACATGTATACTTATTCATTAAGTAGCAGTAAATTGGCCAATATTTAAGCACATAAAGTTTTTACATCGTAAGTGGATGCTCCTACTATGTTGTGCCCATTGAGGCTGATGTATCCGATCTCGTGTACTCTTCTAATATGAATGACCTCTTTTTTTGCATCAGTCCTCTAATATGGTGTATAATATAATGGTGGCAGCACCTTACCTGCATAAACAGTTTATAAACAGAGAAACATTGTAAACATTGGCAATTTGAAAAGAGTGGCCACGAGTTTTTATTGCCTGTTCTTTTCTCGGGCTTTACCTATTGTTTGCGAACAGGCATTACCAGTAAATGTAGAATCGACTTTTCACAAGTGTAGTATTTTGCTTCCTAAGTGAATAAATGATTTTTATTTTTATTATATTTTATGCTACAGTGCACGAGCATGGGTACAGAACGAAATGCTTTCATAATTAGTTTTTTTTTTAAAGACGACTCCCGCATTAGGGTACATACAAGCCCTGTGTCACGGGGGACTTAACAAACATACAAAAAAACAAAGTACACCCAGACTCGGAACAACGATTTGTGGATCACACAAAGTGGTGTCCCGTGTGAGAATCGAACCCACGACCTCTTGAGTCGTGGGTTCGACCACGTTACCACGACCTCTCAGTCGGACACAATCCCACCGCGCCACTGAGGCAGTCTCAATTCCCTAACTGTCATAATCTACCATCGGATAGACCATTAGACACATGACTTGGTTTAAAAATCACAGAGTAATAATATCTTGGGACAACTCACACAACGCTATCTGATCCCAAACTAAGCAGAGCTTGTACTATGGAAACCAGACAACTGATAAACATACTTATATATTTCTAAATACATACATATTATAGATAAATAACACCCAGACACAGAATAAACCATCGTGCTCATCACACAAAGTTTTATCCTGGGTGGGGATCGAACCCACGACCTCTTGCGTAGCAGTCGGATATACTCCCACCGCACCACAAAGGCAGTCGTGCTGAATGAGTGATAATAACGTTTTCCGTATCAGAAAACATTGACCTATTTAGGGATCTATTGTATTATATTGTAGTCATCTTTACAACTGTCACGTCCTCTCGTTCTCAGGTCCGTATCCTTATTCGTACGAACCGCCCTGATCTGTGAATCTACTCGGTATACAACCAAGCAATGACAAAGATAGACCGCGCTGAAATACAATAAAAATATTAACAAAATAGTTGTAATCATTCATTCAATCATTTTATTTACACTTACAGACTACATAGCAGCAACATAATTATTTACTGCAATATTATAAAACATCACAACTTTACCAAAATTAACATATAATCTGTTTGATAAAGCTGCCTACCATATCCATCCTAATACCCAAAGGCGCGCCAAAATGTTATCTTAGAAGCTGATATCCGTGTAATTATCGATTAAACCGTATTCACCCACATCTAACGTTATCAGTGTACGAAAACGATACCGATTATCGCCCTAACCATTAGATTTACGACAAGGTAATACCAGTAATGCGTATAAATTACACAAAATACAGTCAACTGACATAGTGTCTGAACACATAGATACTATTTATAGTTTCAAAATGATTAAGCTTTTAAACGAGCAGACCATTCAATATGTTTGCTTCTAATAGATGACTAAATAGTCATATTTTGAGCAGGTCCCTCATCTATAATCTATACTAATATTTTATAGCTGAAGAGTTTGTTTGTTCGATCGCGGTGATCTCAGGAACTACTGATTCGAATTGTAAAATTCTTTCACTGGTGGATAGCCCATTTATTGAGGAAGGCTATAGGCTATATAACATTACGCTACGACTAATAGGACCGGAGCAGCAATGAAAAATGTTGCAAATACGGGAAAAATTTACGAAGCGCAACTTTCAGACGAAGTTGCGCGGGTCAGGTAGTCTACCATAATTATAGGCTAATAAAATTAGGCTGAAGGCTAAACCAATGGTGCCCCCTCATCATCGCACGCGCTCTTGAAGCCACGTAAATGGCATTTAGCCGTAGTAGGACACTAGGACCCTAAATCATTAAGTAAGAATGGATGGAAGTATGAATGAATGGACTGCATTTACGACTCAAGTATATAGAAAAGGTAGGTTTAACGACTTACGTTACGTCGCTGACTGTCGAAAAATGAACAGTAACTAGGCTTGTTCGGGATATTGGCTAAAGAAAGGACGTCGATTTTAACCGCTTTTCTTTCAAAATTCAAAGTGGAAGTGGTGTATACGTTTTGCAACAAGCAAAGGATGCAATGAAAAAGAAACAAGAAGTAACAAATGTATTTATGATACATCCACCCTACTTTATATAATTTCAAGCACAATAAATGTGAAAATGTGGCATAACGTGGCAAATTGTTCATTTTATATATCAACTAGCCGCCCGCCCCGGCTTCGCACGGGTATAAAATATATGGATGTTATTATACATATAAACCTTCCTCTTCAATCACTCTATCTGTTAAAAAAAACCGCATCAAAATCCATTGCGTACTTTTAAAGATTTAAGCATACATAGGAATATAGGGACGGAGAAAGCGACTTTGTTTTATACTATGTAGTCATGTTGTGTTAAATTAAATGTTCAATTAAATATTTCATTGAATGTAAGTTTGTTATGTTCACAGATTCTAGTTTAGAGCTGCCATGGTACGTGAAGGCGTATTGGGTGTTTTACAACACTGCCATCCCTCTTGCGTTCTTCATAACCATATTCTACTGGGTCCTGCTTACTGATTTTAGTGAGTTTTACTTTATTATAAATCAAGTACCTTTATCCATTTTCACCCTTAAAAAAAACTGCGTTTGATGTCAAAGTGAATCCGACTTTTCGCTTTGACATCAAACCTAAAACGAATGTCATCAGAATCAGACCATTACAATAATATAATCGCTGGTTTAGTTCCAAAGTTACTCTTTTATATGGAGAAAATTCGTTAACTCATTTTGATCTAACCAGCCTAGTTAATAAAAACTTGTGATTTGTAATATGCAGAAACCATTAGCTTGAAATATACAATACAAAAAAAAACAGGACTGACCTGCCATTACGATCGATCTAATGCATACTAAACCTGTTTTTATGACATTTCAGGTGGAGACTATGGTATAAATCCAGTACTAGACGTGTTCATCCACTTGGTGAACTCGATACTGATGCTGGTGTTGGTTCTGTTCTCGAGGCATCCGACGAGGTTGTTGCACTTCTACTGGTCCCTCGTCCTCGGGTTTCTCTATATGTTCTTCACCGTCATATTCTATTTCTCTGGAGCAACGAGCCCGTAAGTCAACTTTTTTTCTTTGTAATCTCTTGAAAATACATATTTACTCTTTTCAAGTAGGTACTGCTCTGTTGAAATTGGTAAGTATAACATTACGTTAAGCTGGGCCCTATTATTGTGAATATAACTACTACCTATAAGTATTTTCTGAACTAACATTAGGAAATCAATATACTAATCATTATTTTTAATTTTTAATATATAGGTACTAAATAAACATACGCTACATATAAAAACCATTTTATTTTGGTCTTAAAATTATGGTAAACTAGCGGCCCGCTTAGTCTTCGCACGGCGGTTTTCTTGCCTATGCACATCTACATATCTATGCACGTAATGTGCACAAAATCATCCGAAATAAATTTTCTAGCTGATAGTGAAAACGGCATCAAAATCCCTTGAGTAGTTTAACAAATTTGAGCATACAGGCCAATAACAAAAAACATTGGCAGGTACAGTCGGGGAAAGCGATATAATTTACCATCTACCTGCCTACATCTACCCTCCGTACGTGAGCCTAAAATTAAAAAAAAATCTAAATTCTTTATTCACTTATGATGTGTGTTATCAATGCTTGTGATACGTCAGCATTCTACATGTATCTACTCGCAGACAATAAGTAAAGCCGGAGAGAACAAGGCAATAAAAACTCGCGATCACTTTTTTCAAATCGCCAATTTTTACAATGTTTAAATGATTATAAACTTGATATGCTATGCTATGCTATATGATATAAAATAAAATCAGCCTCATTACGAGCAACATACCTAGTAGGAGCATCTATATACAGCTGCCACAGATCCCTATAATTCGGATTTTTTAAAATCAGAGTAGGTACCTTGTAATCCGAAAAATAACAATTCAAAGTGAGAAAATTGCATTACAATGTACAATGATATGCATGTCGGCTCCGGATTAGCCAGGGACCGGATTACCCGCCGGGTCTACTGCAAATGCATATTTTGTTTTACAAACTTATTGTTTGCAAATATATATCTACTGAGATGCTACTGCCATACTGCCTATCTAGCATATACCTAAGGATGAAAACCGATGAGATAGATCAGAAGACTTATGAAATGTGACTTTATATAGTGTAATAATAATAATATTTTCAGATTCGGCTCACACTGGATATACCCAATGGTGGACTGGGACAAACCTGGCATGACGATAGCAGTGATAGCTGGCTCTTCACTGGGCTTCGTTATCTTACACATCGTCCTCGTAGCCATCTCCGTCGGCAGGGACAAGCTCACACAGAGATTCAGAGATACCAACACTCTTGCTATATCTAATGATGACCGCTACAATTAGAACGTTCATCTTGACATATCTTGTGAGCCGTAATGCATTTAAATTGCCAGCACATTATCAACCTTATTTCTATTTAAATAAGTATTAACGTGAAGTACGATGCGTTTTTTCCGCTTGGCCGATATGGGTCAGCGAGAGCCTAAGTAGGGCGTTGCTTTTTCTCACTGAAAGTAATGAGAAATTATCTATGGATTTGTCAATATGGGGATCTCATTGCTAACTGTGTTTAGCAATGTTGTATGTCTTTTAAACAATCAAGCTTTAACACTGCCTTGTTATTTTTTTATAATTGTCTGTAATTAAATTATTTATTTATGACTGTAGTGTGTATTTTCTTTTAAGCTAAGTAGACGTATAATATCTAAGTTGTTTTTTTTTCTGATTCTATTCAGGGAAGCTTTTGCACGCAGACCGTGCGTATTGCGTATGTACACACATCAAAAGTGTCTAGGGATCAACATATATTTTTGCAATAACTTTTCTCCTGATTGATTTTTTTTTTTTTATTTCTTTAAGGATTCATCAAATAAAGTGTTTTCGTTTGTCACAGTAACGATAAACCAAGTCACCTTTGCATTAATAAAGAAATTTGCCATTTTCCTAATAAAGGGATTTTTGACATTTGAACCACTAACATTAAAGTTCGAAAAAAAGACTGAAATAACAGTTTTCTTTAAAATTTTATTGGGTAACTTAAACAATTAATAATCCGTGTTTCTACCGCGAACACTAACAACACAAGAACATCGGTTTGGCATACTCAAAATGAGTTCATCCAAATCACGCTGTGGAATGGCCGCCCATGTTCGTTGCAACAACAAAAAAAGGTCTTCTTGCGACTGGATACCCTCCATATTCGGCAGAGCTCTTCTCTGTTTGCATATCCCATGCATGCTCAATCGGGTTCAAGTCTGGCGACTGAGCAGGCCAGGGCAGGACATTGATGTTAGCTGCGGCGAGAGTCTGTCTTACAACTCTTGCGGTGTGCGGTCGTGCATTATTATGCATTAACTGAAATAAGGGACCGATTTGCACTTGTAGAGGAACGATGACGTCTGATACAATCGTCTCAGCATAAATTTGAGCGTTGAGGTTGCCTCTGATCCAAATCAACTCAGTTCTTCTGCCGATCCAAATACCCGCCCATACCATGATGGTTCCACCACTATAAGGATGGACTTCCTGGCAGGATTTTAATCGCTGTTGGCGTCCAGGGGTTCTCCAGTGTCGTATACGTCTTGTATCCGGTCTCATACCAAAACGAGACTCATCAGAAAAGCACACGAAACGCCATTGTTCTTCTGCCCAATTTCTGTGTTCAAGAGCCCATTGATATCGAATCCTACGATTGTGCATTGCTATAGGTGGTACCCGTAGCGGTCTTCGGGAATGAAGGTTCACTTCATGCAAGCGGTTTCTGACTGTTTGGTCGCTAATTAAGTTCCCTGAAGAGTGATGAAGCCTCACGGCTAACATCATGGCGGTTATTGTTGGACCTCTTCGAGTTAAGATTTGAATGTATCGGTCTTGTCTCCGTGTGGTGCAGCGATACCGTCCTCCATGGCGCTCAGCCACGGTACCAGTGCTTCGGTAACGTGTCCAAAGTCGACTGATAACACTCTGACTTGTATTCAGAGCTAAAGCCACAGTACGTTGCCGGGAACCAGCTTCTATCATTCCCACGGCTCTGAGCTTTTCTTCCCTGCTTAAATGACGTCGCCGCTCCATAATAACGTTGGTTTTAATCAGTAGTAGGGAAACAGTAGCACTAATAATGTCTTCAATGCGTTGTATGTTTTTATAGGGAAAATATTGACAGCTGATTTTCATCTTTTACTCGAATTTGATTCACAGTTCCTGATTCAAATTATGAAATGCACCAAAAAGGATCCATATAAATTTATAAAATCATAAATTTATTACAAAGCCACATCTCAATCTCAAGAAATCCGCATAAAAATGCTTGATCCCTAGACACTTTTGATGTGTGTATATAAACCAAAACTGAGAACAAAACAGAATGTATAATCATATAAGTTTGTTGTTGCCAAAGCTAATAAGTCCTTGATTGAAAAACGAAGGTAGAATCAAAGCACGTCTGCATGGTTTGAATTAAACAGGCATGTCTGACTAGTAACTACAAAAACCTGCTCCTCAGACAAGAAATAGTCACATCCGGCACAGCTATCAGTTTATCACAAAACAAATAGTGGAAGATTGCAACAGTGTTAGCGAGGCGACAAAGTAGTACCTGCACCATAGTTTGTACTCCTTTGTTCATAATACCTACGTTTATAAGTATATTAAAGTATTATATCTACCGTATGTTTTGAATCTTCTCTTTTATTTTGTGAACAGAAGGAAAAACAAAGACACAACACTCACTATAAAAAAATACAATTTACGAATAAGGAGGTTTTTGTATTTCGTCCTAATCGACTAAAAAATTCAATCCCAACATTTTAATTTACTAAACATAAATTGAATCTATAATATAGACGTCATGTTATTCATGTTTTTACATAGACATATTGTACGGTTTGTACTCTATATGGCTACGGCGAAATCAGTTCGTACTACGAATAAGATATATCTTGGCACCGGGTTCAGATAAAGTAAATGAGTCACACGATAACGGCCACTATGATATCAATTATCAGTTCGTTGTGATCGATAGCGTTTTAAAGGTGTGCTGCACCACAACCAAAACAACCATCAACATGAGTGCTATAAAAACATATTTTAAACAAGAATTGAAGACTAGTATGCTCACACTAGAGCATCCAAAACGGACAGATTTTTATCTTAGTGGTTGGCAAACAACGCGTTCGTCCGTCCCACTTTTAATCTGGCGAGTGATACTCTTTCTGGGATCGTTGACATTAGTTCTATTCTCCTCGATTTTTTACATGATAAATGGTGTATTCAGATTTTGGTTCATTTATCTAACACATTGGGGTTTGACACTTCTACTTCTCACAACTGGATTCGCGGTTGCCGTGTCAGCCCGTATACATTTCTACAGACCTATCAGTAAGTACAAACTTGTATTATTTCAATGGCATGTCAGCCGCAAGTGCAATAGTTTTGATTACATAATTTGTTTAAATTTTGTTCGCCTTACCTTAATAATACCTCTTATCAAGTTGGTTATTATAGTCAGTTTTGCTTGTTATTATTATTAAACATAGGTGCTTACACAAAACAAACCAAGCGCCTAAGAGAAAATTGATGTGATACAACTTTATGTTGAGTTTAACGAGTGTTTAAGGTTTTGTAGGCACCTACTTGCTAGTTAAGGATTTTTATACTGACTGGTATTGCCTGTTGGTAATGTGGTTTCTGTAAACGAAGGAATTGCCGATTCGAAATTAGTTGAAAAAGGTTGTGCCCGAATCCGAATAGCAAAAAATGTGTTAATTATGCCAATTCAAACCTTATTCATTCTTTAACATAATGCGTCTGTTTGTAGTCTCAAAATAATATTTTTTTACTAAATGCAAATGAAAGTATATACGTTACTTAAAACAAAAACACAGTTTTTTTTTTTGTCTGTCCGTCTGTCTGTCGACTAATTTCCGAAACGGCTGGACGGATTTTTGACTGGACGTAGACTGTCAGACGCAGTTTGTGCATAGTTTTGAATTCAGAATAGCTTGTAGATTATACCTAAATCAGAATGTTGGCAGGAGGTTTCTTGGTTCAGTTTTAAGGGTTCCGTAGCCACCTACATACACACCCTTCTCCGTAGATATCAAGTAAAGGGACTGAACAATTGCTTTGAAACCATTTTATTGATTATTTTTAATTAAATAATAAAGACACATATACTAGCTATATGTGTCTTCGCAATTAAAATATAAAACAGAAAAGTTGAAAAACAAAATCTATTGATAATTTTATACGAAAAAGTAAAAATAACCAAGTCATTAAAATGAAAAATAATCAATATTTTTATTCTGGCAGTCATTTTATTGATACTTTTGCCCAACGGAATACTGATGAAACAACGGAATCTGAATAATGCTGATGCTCTACATTTACATTTCTGAAGAGCTTCAGCGCAAACATATGTATGGTTATTAGGCTATGTAAAAATATGGTAAATTGTACCCACGGCAACTGACGAAGAAACCATTACCAGAATGATTGATCCAGCCCTGTAAATGTATACAACGATTGTCACTTAAGGGCTTGTTTCTGAAAAAAAAAATACAACTATATTAGGATTCCGTTGTGGAAATGTATCAATAATTACACTCAGAATAAAAAAGATTGATTACTTTTGTTTTATTCATATTTAGGTACTTTTTCGTATTTTGTTTTTTTTTATATTTCATTAAAAATAATGATGTTCCAGTCATTTTACTACGGCAGTTCTCGCGTTTTTCTTTGCAACAATGGAGCTTGACCGCGAACATTTGCGTGCTACGATATTCTGTGATTTTAAATTTGTTTTAACTGAAAAATTTTGCCTTCAACGATTACAATCAGCGTTAGGGGAGTCTGTCCCACCTTGATCAACAGTTGTTAGATAGTTCAGTAAATTTAAAAGGGGTAAAACAAACCTCGAAGATGACCATAGAAGTGGTCGCCTAATGTGTAATGACTTCTGAAATGACGGTGCAAGAAGATCCACGAATGACTTGCGGTGCTGTGAAATGCGTTTACGATTTTAAAACGGAACGTCAAGACGTCTTTCAAAAATCATCACAGGCGACGAAACGTGGATTTATCAATATGATTCGGGAAATATGAGATACAGTTGTCGCAATGTAACTCGACCTAAGTGAAGTTAGGTTAGGTATCTAACCTAACCTAACTTCACTATGCGAGCCCAAAATGACTAACGAAAACGATTACCTAATTACGTTTAATCGATTAAAAATAGGCACTAACAAAATTTTAATTCAACAATATAAAAAAATACTACTTCTACGAGTTCATAAAAATTTAAATTTGAAACAGTTACAGTAAATAATAAAGAATGTTTGAAAACAAATCTTAACGAAAAAATATTGTTTTTAAAATTTCGCGATTTTTATACATATTAGATATATTTCGGAACTTAATCGCGTGAATTATTTAAAAGCACGAACCTTTTATTTACCCGACGTTTCGATCGAATTGCACTTTTGTCGACCCGTGACCACGATGGATAAATATATAACAAGCTTGCAGGATGAACACACCTATTATAGGGCCCAAAAAACGATACCAAAATTTTCCATTGGAAATAAGGCAGTTAGTACTGGAAAAACGCAGGCTGCGCCGCGTCTGGCGTCTTAGTAGGCACATCTTGGACAAGATTGCACTAAATACTGCGGCAAAAAGGTTAAAGGAACAATACAGCAATGGCATGATACCACTCTACAAACGAAATTGGAATCCCTCACGGCCACATCATCTACAAACTATTCACTATGGAAGTTTACAAAGTCGTATAATAGACCGCAGGAAATGAAACCCCCAATAAGAACTAGTGATAGCAGATGGGCTAGGACGCCTCAAGCAAAAAGCTGATGCCTTTGCCGAATATCTATCCAAGGTCTTCACTCCTCATAACAAAAACAACCAACCAGGCACAGATATTGATATTGAGTCTGCCTTGAAACAGGACTTTCAACTCTCGCTCCCTCCTACATTGGTAACGCCAAAAGAAATTTACAGGACTATACGAAAGCATAAAGATATAAAAGCGCCAGGGTTCGACCTAATAACCAAAGAAGTACTGCTGCAGTTGCCGAGAAAGGCTATAGTATTTCTCACTATCTAGTTCAATGGAATACTTAGGGTGCAGTTTATGTAGCATTAGAATCTGTGATATTTTCCAAAGACTGGGGCTTTGGAAAATATCACAGATTCTAATGCTACATAAACCAGGAAAACCAATGAATGAAATTTCGTCATACAGGCCTATCAGTCTCTTACCTATCTTTTCCAAACTTTTTGAGAAAGTGCTGCTTAGAAGGATAACTCCCCTTCTCTCTAAAAACAACGTTATACCAGACCATCAATTCGGTTTTCGTAAAGAGCACTCCACAGTCGAACAAGTGCACCGAGTGTGCAACCACATAAGAAGTACTTTGAAATACAAGGAGTACTGCTCATCGGTATTCCTTGATATAGAAGAGGCCTTTGATAGGGTATGGCACACAGGACTACTATATAAGCTTAAACTATACCTTCCACATTGCTACTACCTGTTATTACATTCATATCTTAAAGAAAGGTTGTTCCAAGTGAAAGAAACTGGCGCAACCTCAAAATTTTACGAAATTGAGGCTGGAGTACCCCAAGGATCAGTATTGGATCCCATATTGTATATTCTGTACACATCAGACCTTCCACAAGTAGAAAATGTCACCTCGGCTACATTCGCTGACGATACGGCTATTCTTGAGCAATTTGAGCAAAACCTTTAGATTATAGATTTAGTTAAATATCTTGGCCTCCATCTTGATATGCGACTGACCTGGAAGCCACATATAAAAGCCAAAAGGGAAGAAAAAAAATAAGATGTAAAGATTTGTACTGGCTGACGGGACGCAATAGCAAATTGTCTATGGACAACAAACTACTAATCTACAAGACTATTCTCAAACCAGTATGGATATATGGAATACAACTCTACAAAGGATGCAGAACGTTATCCTGCGTTCAATATCAAAAGCACCATGGCTAGTAACAAACATGAAAATACACAATAACCTCCAAATTAGCACTGTCAGGGAGGAAATCCAGAGTAGCGCTGTATCAGTCAAGGCTGACAAACCACCCAAATAAATTAGCCGCCGCACTAACCCAACCAGGCTACCGTAAGCGATTAAAAAGAAAAGATATCCTGAGTCTGCACACAGCAAACTGAATTTCCAGTAGCAAACAACTACTGAGTAGATGTTCTCACTGGAGGACATCTCGCCAAGTAACTAATAAATTCTCCACACATCTGCTTATAGTACTGAAACTGATTGCAGATAATAAATAGTTATTCCTTAAAAAACGATCTACAAAAATGGTCATTTTTTCGTAAAATGATATAAAAAAAGTTATATCGAAAAATATAAACTTTTTTCTCGAATTTCTGAACATTTTCGCTTATAACTTTTTTATTTATAGTCCTACGACAAAAAGTTACTGGAGCAAAGTTGTAGAAAATTTAATTTGCAACAAAAAATGCTAATATGATACATTTTTTTTTATCAGATAAATAGTTTAAGAGATATATTGTAAAAACCATTTCAACCTCTATTTTCAAGATGTTGGCCGTGGGACAAGGGTAGCGACCCCACAAACTTTGGTTTAGCTTTACACTGACCCCCCTACACATCAAAAAAATAAAATTGCGTCCTCTAAAAAACGCAAGTAAGGCCTAAAAAATGTAACATTTCAATGGACTATAGTACTATAGAGGTCACTGCCCTCAGAACAAAAGGTAGTCTTTACTTCGATAACCATATTAATCCGATTAAAAGGAAAGAAAAATCCTAGCCTATTTATGTTACCCATCCTCATCTCTAAGTCTGTGCTAGGGATTAGAAGTTATTGTGGAATAGAAAAACTCTCAGACATAATATTGAACACTGAAAACATTAAAATTTTTTGAAGTGAAAACTTCTTTAGCGACGTTGTCCACTTTTTGGGCATGGGTAAAAAATGTTAAAGGACACTCCCCTCAGGTGCGGCGTAGGAGAGGAAGTAATATCCCCCTCTCTTTCTACCGCGTGGCGAAAATGTATACCTCCTGCTGTTTATGTTTGTGTACGATAGCGCATTAGATGAATATTGTATTTAACCACATAAATGATAGTACTTTAAACTGATAAATAAAGCAATTCGTGCGAAATTATTCCCTAACCATTCCAAAATATTAAAAAATGCAATACGTTAATGTTCAAGTTTTCACTTCTGCCAGCACTCTCGGGTTGCTACTCTTTTTTTTTTGTGTCAATCATAAATAACTGAGTCAAAAAAGGGTTTTTACTTACTTTAATAGAGTAAAGTAGGTTATGTGTGTTTGCTTTTGAATTATTTCAGGCGCTGAGTTCAAATTACCATGGTACGTGAAGATATACTGGGTGCTGTACAATATGGCCATTCCAATCGCCCTCATGATTACCATCTTCTACTGGACTGTGTTATTCAAAGGTCAGTCAATATCGCCTTGCTATATTTTCAAAATTGCGTAATGTTACTTTGTTGCAGGTACCTACTCGTAATAACACAGAACAATCCTCAGCTTTTCTAATAAATACTAGCCCTTGTAAATGGTGAAATATCTCTGAATTTTTAAATCATGACAACGGCATTCTTCGCCAATGTGGGCTATGGCGTGAGAATTCACGTTTGTAGATCCATCAAGGATCTGCACAGCAAGTTTATTCCACTTAAAATGTGTAAAAAAAATATAACTATCGAGGAAAAGTACAAATATTACAATAAAACAAAATCTATGAAAACAAATTGTCCCAAGATATTATTATTATTAGATATTATTATTAAATCAGACGAAATTACGTTTAAACTTCTGTGTGAGAGAGTTAACATTTTAGAACTAACCTGCTATGATAACTAGTTAAATTCACCGGAGGTTTCGATAAAAACTAGCCCAAAACTTTTTTGAACATTTGTAAAAAAATAGATCTTCATCAAATGCCATACCGAGCACTATTAATTTTAATATATAATTCCAGTAAATCTATATGTAATGCATTTTCCTTGTATTTTTACTCCACGTTTCTTAATTCTAATAACAATATTATTTTTTCTTACTAGTCATGCCTAGTATTAATTATGCCCTAATTTACGTTACGAAGTTACTACACTCCTTGAAAAGTTAGACGTGTCTAAAAATGCCCTATAACATATCAGCAACAATCAATAACCATCATTAATTCATAACAAAAAGGCTATTAAATATGCAAAAACGCATTAAATATAACTAATTTATTACATCTATCGATACTAAGGTTAAAATATTAATAATCACCGGTAAAAGTATTATTTTTTTTACTTTTAACAGGTAGTTATTAATAATGATAGACAATTATTAATAATTTTCAATTTTCATTTACTGTAACAAGTATATCTCAGTTGAGATGGATAGGGGTAATCAGGTTGATGTGGTTTACACAGTCTATTCTAAAGCATTTGACCGAATCGACCATAGTATTCTACTATCCAAGTTATACTGAATATGAACAAGAGGCTACTTGCTGGGATGGTTTGAGTCCTTACATTTGCAATAGGTCATTAGCAGTTGTACTAAATCATTTCATTTCTAGCTATGTATATATCCCTAGTGTTGTCTATGTAAACGACATAAGCCTAAGTCTTCAATCGTCTAAATTGCTACGCTTTGCTGATGACATGAAGATTACACGACCGTCCGCGTCTAGAAGACTACTGCAGAATTAATAAACTCGACCTAATCCCTCTCAAAAGCTCTGCGATAAGCTACACTCGAAATCGTAACATCATAACTACTAGTTTTAACCTAGGTGGCGTAACGCTATCTAAGACTACTCACATTCGAGATCATGGAGTTGACTACGACAACAAATTAATATTCGACAACCATATTACCTCAATATTTCCCAGGCATCTAAATTTCTGGGTTACATAATGATAATATCTAAATGTTTTAAACAGATGATAACTATTCAAATATTATACAGTACATTCGTTAGAAGCCATTTTGAATATGCTTCCCACACTTGAACCCGATGTACAATTAAATATTGTACATCAGGTTCAAATGCATCGATCGTATAGAGAGACTATACAAAGACGGTTTATCAAGTATATTTGTTACCGTCAGAAGATCATTCCACGAACTACTTGGACATGTGCAAAAAAAAACATCTTTTACCTTCTGCTATACGCTGTGAAATAGCAGATTGCACACATTTATCATAAAAAAAATATCAGGTGAAATTAATTGTTCAAACCATGTTTGAAAAATGTAACCTAATTGTGTAACTTCACATAGTAAATGCCATGTCCTCTTGTGGCGGACAACAACATTGTGGTTATCAAATAAGTATCGCTGGGCAGGTATACAAATAAATGAGTGAAAGTCCTTTCGATGATTTACCTTCAAAGATATCCTAATGCCTATCTATCCATGGTTCCAGCTGGCATCGAGGAAGAGTTAAACCATGTGCTAGACATCGCAGTACATGGGGTGAACTCAGTGATAGTTCTGTTACTGCTGCTCAGCGGCTCAGTGCCAAGCCGGTTACTGCACATATACCAGCCTTTGGCCTTCGCATTCGTTTATATGGTGTTCGGACTCTTGTACTACCTCGCCGGTGGTACAGACCAGTAAGTATCTAGTAGCTACTATCTATGTTTACTCTATCAATCTTCTTTCATAGAATGCATTGCGGAAAAAAAACAAAGTGCACACAGCATCACTTTGTTCCGAGTCAGACCGGGCTTTGCCACGGTCTGCGAGGCTTGTCCATGCTTCGACCTAGATTTTTTTCGGACATTCTTATCGTAAGTGATCCATTTATTACACGTAATCAACTGTTTAAGAAATGGGTCGGAATTGTTACGTTTCAACAAAGAATCGCAAATGGAAACATGTTGCATTAAGTTTCTCTCAGTGAGATCATGTGGTACCCAAATATCAAGTTTTTCTTAAACCCAGACTTTTGTAAATGACGTAAAACTGTTTTTTGATCAACATCCAGTTCTTCAGCAATATCGTAACTACTAATATGTCGATCATGCTCCACTTTTTCAAAGATGGCACTGATTTTATCCTCATCCTTCAAACAAAAAATTTCAGGCTTAAAACGCTTTAACCACATTTGTGCTACTCGTATTGAAACCGCACAAATTTTATTCGCGGTGTTCATTGCATTTTTACCTTTTTTGTAATTAAACTTTAAAATGTACCGAATTTTTTCGTCACATACGTTCATTTTGCTTGCTTAAAAAACAATTGAAAAATGGCGGAAACTATTTTTTTTTAATTTATTGTATCTTTAGAATATCAACATTTAATGGTATTAAGACCAGACAGTTACATTCAGTACAACCAAGGAGGTTTGCTTACTAACAATACATTCAAAATACGAAAATACTTTTTCCCCTACCTATTAAGTAAAGAATTTAAGTATGCTCTAAACTCTATACATTTTCAATCGTACACTTTTTACAAAAAGTCAACAATTAGATTTCCAGTGCTTCGTACACTTGGATTTGTCAATAACTGAATTAAACAAGGCCAGTAAACAATAGACGCAGGTATTATATTACTAAAATCATTCAATTAAAATTCCCTTGTAGTACTTGTCGAGTTACTATAAAATCTAACCGCAAATACCACAACTACAAGTATCTACTTACCGCTTTTACCAACCGCAAACATCCTTCACTTGGCTACCTATATAAACCATTTAAATATATTTGTATGAATAATTTTCCTTTAACGGAGAAAAATATATACCTTTAAATACAACTTTATTCTTGGTAAATGCTAGCCTGAAAGTTGTTTGCTCCAGTAACATATTCCGCTGAGGGAGTTTTTGGACTATGTTATATTTTACAATTAATTAATTAATCAACGTGTCAAGTCCAAAGCCTGTTCATAGTCTGATGGGAAATGTAAATCATCACTTATTTTAAATAATAACCATGGAATACGTACTACGCAACGCAGTGGCGCTATTCTGTAAATAGCACAAGACAACTCAAATGGCTTTGTGAATTTTCAATACTTTCATTTCCTTTTATTTTATTTCTTGAAGTAAAGATATTAATTAGAGTACCTTACCATTCACCATTTCATATACTGTCGACATGGCGTGGTATATGGGGTTACACGACGAAAACCACCCCTCCGTCCTAAACTCACGCATCGCCTGTAACATCTTAGCCTGCACTAGTTTCCACTTACCTTGAACTATCACTAACGATACCTGTCATTATGAGTTTTATATTAGCATATAGTGGATTGCAACGTTAGCAAGAATGCAAGTCATCCTTGCTAACGTCTAATTGATCATGACTCAATACCCTTTATTACAGAAATGGTAACCCGTACATCTACTTCGTGGTGAACTGGTCATATCCAGGGAAGACGATACTAGTAGTGCTGGTAACGGGAATACTGCTGATGTTCCTGCATCTCCTCACGCTGTCCTTAGCTGTCGTACGAGAATTCATCGTCTCACGATGCCTCAACAAGTCAGTAATAGTACACATCGACGAAGGCTTGCCCCTGAGACAACCGGCTCAAATCAGTGCGTAAAGATTATGATGAAAACCTGTGACCAGATAAAAGTATAGGTACCTAGATAGATTATAAAACACACATTTTTCTTGATAGTGATGTGGGTTCTTAGGTTGATAACCGGACTTAGTATGAAAAACCTGGTATTAAGGAGTAGTAGAATGCCAGTATGTTTCAAATGCAAGGTTTTTCCAGTTTTGTGTTTTTTTTATATAAGCTTAAGCGTGAAGTATTCCTACTGATGTAACACAACGACAAATATTTAAATTAAAATCATAAAGCCAACATGTATATTTCTTTTATTTTTTGGCACATCCTGGCTTCAAAATGTAAGGAGGCGGTAGTCGATGGCTTGTTTGCAAAGCTCGATCAAGTCGTTTTTTTTCTTATTTTATTTTATTTTATTAGGATCGCCAACAAATGTTTTACAAAATCCTTTTTATATTCACAGTAATAGGTAACCTGTGTTTGATTTTTTGAAAGATATATATTTAATACCTATATAATTAATAAAATATATATAAACCGAGCAATATATTAGGTATTAACAAAATAATGCCGGCATCAAAGATAATAGGTGTTCTGAGGCAGGCATATATATTATCAAATAATCACGAAGTGATTCAAAGACCTGCCGTGAAATAAATTCTAAAATAAACAATAGAATTTCAATAAGAATTTTATGTGCTAGACGTGACGGCGCAATGCAGCGATGAAAAAATGCCTATTCAACCATCTTCAATTCATCAATGCGTTCTATCCGTTAAAATAATCTTAAGGATAGGGCTTAAGGCTAATCAACTTGGTATAGGTAAACCAATGTAATATAGAATGGACCAATTGGGTTCATTTAGTTCGATGCTTTTTTTCTTTTCTACGGCTTAACTGACTGCTTTGCAAACTTGATCATGTAATGTAGAGTCATGTCAATTATGTCAGGACAAGTCAGAGCTTTATCAGCAAATATTCATATCCCTACAATTCGCCATATTTTTAAACTGTCTGCTGTTTTATTTTTACTAGCGGACGCCTCGCGGTTTCGTCTGCGTAGTTCCCGTTTCCGTGGGAATACAGGGATAAAAATTAGCCTATGTCACCCGGGGTTAGTGTAGCTTCACAACGATGATAGAATTTTTCAAATCCGTCCAGTAGTTTCGGAGCCTATTCAATACAAACAAACAATCATACAAACAATCAAATCTTTCCTCTTTATAATATTAGTATAGAAGACGATTAGGTGACCGAAGAAACATCTGCAAGACCTACCTACTTTCTTGAAGTTGTAATTTTCAATAATAATTTCTTAATTGATGCATTATATTATAACTAAGCATAACCCAAATTTTCGATATCTCGAATACTCCCCGTATTGTCTGCGTTCAACCAACCAAAGTATTATATAAAAACTTTTTAACAAAAAATATTACCGACTTCAAAAATAAATACAAGGCAACTAAAAAGCAAAAAATAATATACCTAGAATAACAAAAACAAATTAAACATTTTGAAGTTGGTGCCATGAAATAGTAGTCTTTATGTTTTATTCGGCACCAACTTCAAAATGTTTAATTTGTTTTTGTTATTCTACGTATATTATTTTTTGCTTTTTAGTTGCCTTGTATTTATTTTTGAAGTCGGTAATATTTTTTGTTAAAAAGTTTTTATTTCTCACTTTTTAGTGGGTTGGTTTATAATTCACATAAGTTACAATAGGCTTATATCATCTGCTCAAATCCTTTTACGAAATATTGCTTGCTCCTATGCAGGGCCGTTAATTGTTGAGGAGTTCACTATCAGCTTTATTACATTGTATAATAGTAGTATATCGAGATTAAAGTGCTACTCAATACCATATTAAAGTACTTAATTGAATTGCAAACTGTGAAATATTGAATAGGTCTGCTCGTAATTTTTGGTCTTCATCATCAGTTCCACTTCACCAATTGGTGTTTTTTGAGAGTAAATGCACGAATCACTATGAAATATACCTAAATCACTGTAGGTGGGCTTTTAATATTTTAAGAGTTCCCTCAATTTCTCCAGGATCCCATCATCAGATCGTGATCTGGGGACAATGGGACCAACTTGGAAGTATACCCTTTCAAACACAAAAATAATTTTTCAAATCGGTCCAGCCGTCTTTGCGTAATCGGTATCGTAAAAAAAAAAAAAACAGACGAATTGAGAACCTCCTCCTTTTTGAAGTCGGTTGAAAAACAAACAGAGTAAAGAAATAGTTCTCAGAATGCCACGGATTTATAGACAAGATATTCGAAATTAATTGATGGTCAATCGAAGACACGACTGGCTACCGATCGAAGGTCTCATACCTTTGATCATAACCTGTTTCGTATTACCAAGAAACGTTTGCGCAACTGCTGATACTTAAGAAAATATTGCCTTCTCACAGTTTTTGCATAAGAGTTAAACACTGAACAGGGCATGCAGCTTCAGTACCTACTATAACTATAAATATAAAAGATGGAAATAGTTATCTTCTAACATATTATGACATGACATAAAAATTATATTATTTACAAGATCAAAATTTGCTGATCTAAGTTTATTTACTTATTTGCATAAACTAATCTCAAAAGCAATCAGACCGACCTAAAACCGTTTTATTATCTTCTTCTTTTTTCATCAAATAGTCAATTTAGGAAGTGTTTTTAGTTATTTTGTTTAATTTTCTATATAATAAATAATAATAATAATAATATAATAATATCTTTTTGATAAAGAATAATCCATCTGTAATAAATAGATATTTTTTTTTTAAAGACGACTCCCGCAGTAGGTTACAAGCCCTGTGTCACGGCGGACTTTACAAACATACAAATCACGGACACAAAGTACACCCAGACTCGGAACAACAATTTGTGAATCACACAAAGTGGTGTCCCGTGTGGGAATCGAACCCACGACCTCTTGCGTAGCAGTCGGACACACTCCCACCGCGCCACAGTAAATAATAATGGTGTGTGGTACCGGCTTAAGAATAGTACCACCCCATCTCTTCCCGTGGGTATCGTCAAGGCGACTAAGGGATTTCACAACGGAGGACGTGCAGCAGCGTCCTCTGTGTACTTAAAACCTTACTGCGATCGCCAACTCGCTCGCCAAGCGTGGCGATTATGACAATTACCCCCAGTGCCCAGCAGTGGGACATCATATGGGTTGATATGTACTAAATAATATATTAAGAATAAAGCGTTTGTTAAAATGACTTAAAATTAATTTAGATTGTCTTAAAAAAATAAAATAAAAAGACAATTCTAAAAATATTTTTTTAATAACTAATAAACTTAGTTAATAAAAAAACATTTTTAGAATTGTCTTGTTATTTTCTTTTTAATATAGCTATTGTTATTATGTTGCATAATTTTCACAGTAGCACTTTATAATACAAACAGGCTCTTTAGACGAACTGCTATGAAAGAGTCAAAAGACACATTTCTTAAAAAAGGATACTTCGTTGGTTTTTTTATTGTATTTAAGGCTTTTTCGTAAAAGAAAAGTATCATCATTTCTTTCAATAAAAGTATATTTTTTGCTACGTTTAGTAAACTGTCTCTTTCATGCCACTTCACCCATATTCAGTCAGTAAAAATCACACTGTGACACGTACGAGCGGAGAAGTCACTATAAATTATGAAAACACGTTCTGCTACTAATACCTATTTATAAGTATCAATAACTATAGATTATAATGAGACAATGGATGATTTATGTAAGTATTATGGGAAAAACAGCTTCTTATTATTATAAAAAAAACATCTGAAGCACTTACGTATAAGAAACATAATTACTTATAAATGACTGCAGGACTGCTGACGGAATAATGTAGCCCTGATTGTAGTTTGTTTTGAAACAGTCGTCTTAACCTTGCGGTTACCGCTGACTCGATACTGGGGGCCTACTCTATTTCAATGAAAACGAAGTTTCGATTAAAAATGAGGTGATGATATACAGAGGCTACATCGGAAGACAATCGGCCTAGAGTACTTGAGGCCACGGCCGACTTTATTCGAAGGAAATGTAACCGCTATGATTAAACTAGTATTAAAACTACTAATAAATACGGCTACGTAAGTTGCTTTAAGTAACGAATAAAGGCTACGTGTTCTATCAGTGCAGTAAAAATTTAAAAAATACTAATATTAGTGCTCTGTTACGAAATTCTTCGTGTCTATCTATTAAGAGTCTAGTATATATGGTAGGTATACAACGCCGGGAAGGTTATCGTTATTCTAATATAGGGTATTACTAGAGATGAGATGGGTCGACTTTGGATTTTTCTTTGTTATTCTGTAATGGTATTGATATAACTTAAATAAATAAGTTAAAAAAATATATATCTTTATGGTATCTGCCTACTGCATACACACACGCTGACAGACTTGCAATTTATGTATATATAATAATTAATAATTTATTCTAAACTAAAATTATAAAGGTGAAGAGTTTGTTTGTTTGTTTGTTTGTTTGTACGCGATACCTTACCTTAAGCAATTCAAATACGATACACTACACTCTCACAAACTACATGTTACAAATAAATCTTACTTTGGGTACCAATGATCACCAAAATTGTATTGTACATCTTAAGATGGTTTTAACTTATGTGATATTTATTCCTTTTGAGACAATACAATTATTATTATTATTACTGCATTGACGTAGAGACCAGGACATTAACCTCACAAAATTGACCACTATCTAGAAAGAGACAACGCTACTTTGTGGACAATACCTGTCAGAGGCCGCACGAGTTTTTTCTCTCTTTCACGGTTTGCAGTCAACATTAACTTTTTAATGGAAAGGGATGATGATGGCGCGGTCCATGTCTATACACCTATGGTCTACTGACACTCACACATTTTCTATTTTTACAATGAGCAAAATTTATTCACGGTGTCTCTTCTCCGGTAGAAAATTCCAGATTTTGGCTTAGAGAGAGCTAGACCACCCTCCCCTTCCCCCGAGGGTAATTTTCATCAAAGTAACACATACGTACACGTGAGGATTCTGATACTTTTGGGGCAGTAGTAATACCTTGTAAATGAAAAAACGCTTACGTATACTTACATGCATAACGTAATGCTTGTAATTACGTTATGCATGTAATTATATGTAAAATAACCGTAACATTGATAGGTACTTAATCAAAAATAAAATAAAAATTGTGAAATAAAAAATTATAAAAAAAAATGTTTATTTACATAGGTAGGTACGGCTTATAAGACCAAGCTGTCGATCCCAAAGTTACAAGAATACAAAAATGGCCGTTTTAATCGAAACTTAACGGCAACTGAACTGCAACTGCACTGCTTTAAATACGTGAATTGACCCGCAGGACTTAGGACACGCTGCTCTTTCACATCTCGAATGTTTTTTCCACTCATTCATCATCAATGAAAAATGTTGCATAAACTGGAAAAAATGACGCAGGTAGGTTTGCTAGTTATTTGATATGATGTTAAACGCTTAACAAAATTATTATACAATAATAAGTATTGTTCAATCTGTTTGAGTAAAGATTACTTGATCTGTGAAAGTGTTTGTGTGTGTATGTGTTTGTTTTAGTGCGTATAAAGAAAAAGCGTATTTTTTTATATTCAAACCCAATGACGTTTTAACATAAAATGTTCCATTGGGCTTACTTTCCTAAGTAATTTGCTGAAATGTATTTAATCATGTTTGTTCCTGAATCGCATGATGATAATAAACATATAACATGCATAAACGACGGCGCTTCACTACATAGTATAAAACAAAGTCGCTTTCTCTGTCTCTATATCCCTATGTATGCTTAAATCTTTAAAACTACGCAACGGATTTTGATGTGTTTTTTTTTCATAAATAGAGTGATTAAAGAGGAAGGTTTATGTGTATAATAACATCCATATATTTTCGCGTAGCTGAAGCGTAGCTGAAGTAATAGGTTAGTGACGGGCAGCAGCGTCATTGATGCAAGAGCTACGCCCTGCGATCGCCAACCCGCCTGCCCAGCGTGGCGATTATGGGCATTACCCCCAATGCACAAAGCACTAAGGCCACGGCCCCCAGTTCCCGGCAGTCACGCTATTCCTGGACATGGTGGCGTCCACGGTAACGGCGTGGCGGGGGGTGCTAAGAATCTCCGGGCTACGGAAGGCCACCACAACCGACTGACCCTGGCGACGTATAACGGACGCACGCTACGGCTAGACTCGCATCTGGCACAACTTGAGGTGGAACTTGGGAAGATTAGGTGGCATATCCTCAGGTTAAGTGAAGTCCGAAAAGAGGGAGAGGACACCATAACCCTCGAGTCAGGCCACCTTATGTACTTCCGCGAGGGAGACCAAAAATCCCAAGGTGGTGTTGGGTTTCTGGTAAATAAGTCCCTTTCTGACAACGTTGTGGAAATGTCTAGCGTGTCGAACAGGGTAGCGTACCTCATTATCAAGCTCACCGAGAGGTATAGCCTCAAGGTAGTGCAAGTGTACGCACCGACCTCGGCACATCCAGACGACGAAGTGGAGGATATGTTCGATGACATATCGAGGGCCCTCCACTCCACCACTAAGACCCACTACAACGTTGTTATGGGGGACTTCAACGCTAAAGTGGGAGTACAAAATTGCAGCGAATTGGTAGTAGGATCCCATGGATTTGGAAGCAGAAATCATAGGGGGCAAATGCTAGTCAACTTCCTCGAACGGGAGGGGCTCTTCTTGATGAACTCCTTTTTTAAGAAACGGCCCCAAAGGAAGTGGACGTGGCAAAGCCCCGACACTATGACGAAAAACGAGATCGACTTCATCATGACGGACAAAAAGCATATATTCAGAGACGTCACCGTGATCAACAGGTTTAATACCGGTAGTGATCACCGACTTGTCCGAGGCTCTCTGAATATCGACTTCAAGGCGGAACGTGCCCGTCTGATGAGGTCCAGGCTCCGACCTACTTTGCTCCAAACCATGATAGGATCCAAAGCGTTCCAGTCAAACCTGGATAACCGATTTGCTGCCATGGAAACCACAACAGACGTAAACCAGAAGCTCGTAAATGTGGTTCGGATACTCAGGGAAGAAGGTACGAGATTTTGTGAAATGCAGCGTAAGGGCAAGAAGTCAAAGCTTTCGGAAAAGACTTTAGGGCTAATGAAGGAACGACGTGAAAGCCCACCCGTCACTTCGTCGGAAAAGCGCGCTCTAAACCAAGAGATCAACAGGCTTATACGACACGACCTTCGGTGCTCCAACACTCTTTTGATTAAAAGAGCGATCGAGCAGAACCGGGGGTCAAAAGTGTTCGTACAATCTCTTGGAAGAAGCCACCTGACGAAGTTGACCACAGCAAGTGGAGAAGTCGTTTCTTCGAAGCCGGCAGTCCTCTCCGAAGTGGAAGGCTTCTATGGCCGGTTATACGCTTCGCATGCATCTCGACCTGATCCTGAAAATGAGGGTCCTAGAGCCACTCTAACACGCCACTACACCGAAGACCTGCCAGAAGTCAACATTGACGAAATCGTGCTGGCTCTTAAACAGCTGAAAAATGGAAAAGCCCCTGGAGAGGATGACGTTACAACAGAGCTGTTAAAAGCTGGAGGTAAACCCGTACTGAGGGAGCTCCAAAAGCTTTTTAATGCTGTCCTGTTTGAAGGGAGAACTCCGGAGGCGTGGAGTAGAAGTGTAGTCGTCTTGTTCTTCAAAAAAGGAGATAAGACCCGGCTGAAGAACTACCGACCTATTTCTCTTCTAAGCCACGTCTATAAGCTGTTTTCAAGAGTCATCACGAACCGCCTTGCGCGAAGACTTGACGAATTCCAACCACCAGAACAGGCTGGATTTCGGAGCGGATATGGCACCATAGACCACATCCACACAGTGCGGCAGATTATACAAAAGACCCAGGAGTATAATCAGCCCCTGTGTCTAGCATTCGTGGACTATGAGAAAGCCTTTGACTCGATTGAAATCTGGTCCGTTCTGGAGTCTCTGCAGCGATGCCAAGTAGATTGGCGATATATCGAAGTGATGAGATGTCTCTACGAAGCCGCCACCATGTCCGTCCAAGTACAGAATCAGCAAACAAAACCTATACCATTGCATCGAGGAGTGAGGCAAGGGGACGTTATTTCCCCGAAACTGTTCACAAATGCAATGGAGGATATGTTCAAGACGCTGCACTGGAAAGGGCGGGGCATCAACGTCAATGGTGAATACATTTCTCACTTGCGATTTGCAGATGACATTGTCATCATGGCGGAAACGCTGCAGGACCTACAACGGATGCTGAATGACCTGGCTGACTCTTCTGTACGCATCGGCCTACGGATGAACTTGGATAAAACCAAGTTCATGTTCAATGAACATGTACTACCGGAACCGATAGCGGTGCACGGCGCCGTTCTCGAAGTTGTTCAAAAATATGTGTACCTCGGGCAGTCATTGCAGTTAGGTAGAAACAACTTCGAGGACGAGGTGAACAGGAGAATTCGGTTGGGTTGGGCAGCGTTTGGTAAGCTACGTCAAGTCTTCTCATCGTCGATCCCACAATGTCTAAAGACTAAAGTCTTTAATCAGTGCGTCCTACCCGTCATGACATACGGAGCCGAAACGTGGACACTGACGGTACGGCTGGTCCACAAGTTCAAAGTCGCTCAGCGGGCTATGGAACGGGCTATGCTCGGAGTTTCTCTTAGGGACAAAATCAGAAATGAGGTGATCCGGCAGAGAACCAAAGTTATCGACATAGCCCACCGGATTAGCAAGTTGAAGTGGCAGTGGGCTGGCCATATTAGCCGAAGAACCGACAACCGTTGGGGTAAACGAGTTCTTGAGTGGAGACCGCGGCTTGGCAAACGTAGTGTAGGACGCCCTCAAGCCAGGTGGAGTGATGATATACGCAAAACGGCTGGCAAGAGCTGGATGCGAGAAGCCGAAGATAGAACAAAGTGGCGTGCAATTGGAGAGGCCTATGTCCAGCAGTGGACTGCGATAGGCTGATGATAATGATATATTTTATACCCGTGCGAAGCCGGAGCGGGCCGCTAGTACACTATAAAATATAGAATCCCGCTTTTGAAACTGCCCCTTGATTTTAAAAACTATTAATTTACAGTTACTTTAATAAACTTTAAATATATTAATTATTTTGTTGACTTAATTTTTTACGAATATATTTTTACGAATGTACCTACTCAATCCTATCATTCTAATTTA
This sequence comes from Herminia tarsipennalis, assembly GCA_945859575.2. Classification (NCBI taxonomy): domain Eukaryota; kingdom Metazoa; phylum Arthropoda; class Insecta; order Lepidoptera; family Erebidae; genus Herminia; species Herminia tarsipennalis. Next base: position 9,500,625 of record OX243836.2, on the reverse strand, counting down.
TTATTGCGTAGTAAAAACATCAGTTAAGTATGACTGTAAACATCTTTAATATTAAAATATTCTTGAAGAATGAAGGGAAGGAAATGTGGTTTATCGATGTTTTTGCCTCGATTTTAATATGGCAACAGGTAGAGTTAGAGTTACATTCATATATTATTATGGTTATTGGCCGTTTAATTTTTTCTTGCATAAGATAATACCTTGATGTGTATGGTTCGTAAAATGTCATCATGAGTTGGGAAATTGACTAAAACTCTGGACTTGTTTGTCAGTGCTGTATCTAAGATTATTTCGAGGCGGGGCAAAATCTTGATGACAACTCATCTTCTTAGAACATGCTGACGAATTACGATGCATTTCGTTTCACCCAATACAAACACAAACTCAATCTCCAATATCTTTATTTCGTAAAATCAGGTTAATGATTATTTGAAAACGTCAAATTAATTCATACTAAAAAATATATAAAATTATGATTGTTTGAAAAAAAAGCAAAATGTAGTGAAGTGACAGTTCCAAGTATAAAGCTCATGAGAGGAGCTGCCAAGAAACTCATGGGCTACTCTTTTAAAATCGTCAAGTTTTTCTTTACAAAAATAAATTTTACTGAGCAAGCAAAACAAAGCAAAAATTGGGGGTAGAAATCATTTCATCCGATTTGGCGCCCGTTGATAGCGTTTGGCGCCCCCATCAACATACAGTTTGTGTTAGGTACTTCAACATACCATTTGGCGCCCGTTGATAGCGTTTGGCGCCCCCATCAACATACAGTTTGTGTTAGGTACTTCAACATACCATTTGGCGCCCGTTGATAGCGTTTGGCGCCCCCATCAACATACAGTTTGTGTTAGGTACTTCAACATACCATTTGGCGCCCGTTGATAGCGTTTGGCGCCCCCATCAACATACAGTTTGTGTTAGGTACTTCAACATACCATTTGGCGCCCGTTGATAGCGTTTGGCGCCCCCATCAACATACAGTTTGTGTTAGGTACTTCAACATACCATTTGGCGCCCGTTGACAGCGTTTGACGCCCCCATCAACATAGCAGTTTGTAGTACTTCAACATACCATTTGGCGCCCCTTGACAGCGTTTGTCGCATCCATCAACATTCCAGTTTGTATTAGGTACTCCAACATACCATTTGGCGCCCGTTGATAGCGTTTGGCGCCCCCATAAACATAGGACAGATTATAGACAGCTTAGCAAGACAGTCAGTAGGTACCTACCTACTAGAAAGTTGTCATTTTGCATGGATATACTAATACCTTAATGCGATATACCTCCATATTATTAACGCCGACAAAGTGGTAAAATAAAATCCCGAAAAATAATTTTAGGGTAAACCTACACGAAAGGAGAGAGAAAAAAAATTACATTCCTACATGTTAAGGTAATTACTTACCCCTTCGTATGGGTTGTTATTAGATACGTCTTTTAAAAATATTTAGGGGTTGTGAACATCACTTTTAGGGTTCCACAGTCAAAATGGCAAATCAATTTTTGTTAGAGTCAGGCGCCCCCCTCCCCCCTCTGTCAGCTAAACGGTTGTTTTTGGAGATGTGAAAACGTACGAAGTACGAACTCCATTAAAAATATATACATATACTAGCTGTCCCGGCGAACTTCGTACCGCCTTTTTTTGTGAATCGGTTCCAATTGTGAATCTAAATCATTCTGGAACACAAACAAAAAATGTCGACATAATTGCTCTAGCCGTTTAGGAGGAATTCAGTGACACACGTACAGTAGAATTGTGACATACACACGTACAGTAGAATTATATGCTCATCTTTACATAAATACTAGCTGACCCGCGCAACTTCGTCTGCGTAAATTTTGCCCGTTTTTTCAACATTTTTCATTGCTGCTCCGTTCCTATTGGTCGTAGCTTGATGTTATAACCTATAGCCTTCCTCGATATTTTTTCAATGCGGCCCAGTAGTTCCTGAGATTATCGCGTTTAAACAAACAAACAAACTCTTAGGGGTATGAAAAATAGATGTTGGCCGATTCTCATAGATACCGGATAAGCACAAAAAAAATCATCAAAATCGGTCCAGCCGTTTCGGAGGGGTATGGCAACGAAAACTGTGACACGAGAATTTTATATATTAGATATAATGTTGTCAGTATTACGATACTACAACAACAGAATAACCACTTGTTATACAGCGGGCAACTACGGAACACTACATAAAACATGGCCCGACATGTACTTGCCCGGTTTTTATATTTTGTTATATTATTGTCATAGCTCCGCACCATGTGACTTTTTTTTCAATAAAAGTTACTCCACCACTAGATTACAGGCAGGACGACTTTCCAAACATACTTAAATCACCGACATAAAGTAAACCCAGACTCAGAATAACAATTTATGCATCAGACAAAGTGATTTCTTTTTTTTATTCTTTTTCAATAATAATAATAAACTTTATTCACAGACAAATCACTTACATGTTGCGAGTAGTTACATCCAGTGTTTTCAGTCACTAGCACTTTAAAATAACGATTCACATTAAATATAATTTAGCACAGAATAATGTAAGATCTATAGTAATTAATACTAGCATCCAAACTAGGCCGAGCCTGTATTTTAGATGCTAGTTTCTTCCAATGACTTTAACTTAATCCTAGAATGACAGTAGATTTATAATTTTACAAATATGTCATACAATGATTGGTTACAATGCGAGTTTATTACCACTTACCCTCTAATTGTTAGCAAAAAATGCTAACGAGTTGTATGACTACGAAATGTGTGAACATAATACAAAAAGTTTAAAACTAAAATAAAACTAAATAATTAAAATTAACGTAAGAATAAATTGAATAAATTTGTAATAAATATATAATTCTAATTTATACTTGAATGGAATTTCCTATGTAGCATAATATTTCATATTATGCAAGTAGGTAGTGGCAACCGAACCAACGACCTCTAGCTTAGCAGTCCGGATCACTAGCCATTAGACCTAATTGCACACACTTATCATCAAAATAACTTTATCATACCAACCCATATAATGTCCCACTGCTGGGCAGAGGTCTTTCCTGTAGATCCTACTTATTATAGATCCTGGGGGTATTTGCTATAATCGCGAGCGAGCGTCGAGCGGATTGGTGATCGCAGTAAAGTTTTAAAGTGCGCAGAGGAGGCTGCTGCCCGTCCTCCGGTGTGAAATCCCTTAGTCGCCTTAACGACACCCACGGGAAGATATGGGGGGTACTATTCTTAAGCCGGTACCACACGGTTATATTTACGTACGGTACGTTAAGGTTACATAAATTCGTGTGTAATGTTAATGGGACCAAAACGTTACGCAGCTAAAGTATAGATACAAAAATATACACATGATTTTGCAGAAATCGCTTGAATACCCAATGTATAAAATCAACAAGATGTGTGTCAAACCGAAATAAACCTAACACGGCAGATCTACCTAGGCACAGATAATATAATACTATTAAAGTAGGTACCTATTAGGTTTAAAGTTTAGTAAATAATTTATAATACCTGCCTTTCATAGGTATTATAAATTATTTACAGTTTATAAACGTGTAAATCTATACAAATTATCTGTGGAAACTGTGAACGTTTATTTCATCACGAAATATGTTTTTTTTTTGTAAATGTTACAGCCGACAGAATTGACGTCATGTGTACACTCGACCGTATCTTTTGAACAAATTTAGAAATACATAATGGCGAATATTTATCATTTATTTAATTAAAATAGTACCCATCTATACTAATATTATAAAGCTGAAGAGTGTTTGTTTGAACGCGATAATATCAGGAACTGTGGGTCGAATGAAAAAATCTTTTACTGTTTGATAGCCAATTTATCGAGGAAGGCTATAGGTTATATATCATCACGCTACGACCAATAGGAAGTGAGCAGCCACGATAAATGTTGCAAAAACGGGGAAAATTGACGCAGACGACGTTGCGCGGGTCAGCTAATCTATTATATTCGACCTCTAAACCAACTAACACTCATGCAAAAAAATCTTATTTATGTATCCTGTTGTTTTAAATTCAACCATTTGATTAAATAATCTATCTCCAACAAAGGTATGATATTTAAATATTAGGCTAAATAAAAAATACGACTGCGTAGATGGGAATCCCTGTCATGTATAAGACCTTTAAATTACACTTGGGAATTTAATACGAATATCTTGGAAACTACTCGTAGCACATCATCGTCATGACACATTCCAATTCTGCTATTGGGAATTACCCGGCATGTCGTAGACTCGTAGTTATGCAGTGGGCAGTGGACACGTTATACTAAAGTTCTAGAGTCTCAAGGCGCGGATCCAGCTCTAAAGAAAAAGATTATAGGCACAGGCACACAGCCATCTAAAAATCGGTCGTTACCACTTAATTACTTACGTACTTTTTATCGAAGTTCGCTGGAATCTGCTGGATACGTCAGTATGGCGGTCCTTGTGGGAGGCCTATGTTCTTATATGTAGATATCAGTGGCGAGGGGTACTATTACTTATTCTGTGCCGAGGGTCCTTAGAATACCATTCTTTTTGGTTTTCCCTTGAATTCTATTTAGTTAATATTGTACTGCGCATGCGTCAGTTCGCACGGGCTTGTTACGACAACGAAATAAAGGTGATGAATGTGATGATGTGAATAAGGACCCAGGAAAATTTTACCCCTTCGCCTCTGGTAGATACGGTCGGTGACTATTGGCTGATGATCCCCTCAACATCAAACGAATATTGAAATAGTACCGTAAAAGGCAGACATGTTATAACCACAACAGCATGCAATAAAAAAATAATGGAAATAATAATAATATCTTGGGATAACTCACACAACCCCATCTGATTCCAAACTAAGCAGAGTCTATGGCAAGCAGACAACTGATAAACATACTTATATATTAACCCAGATACCGAATAAACGATTGTTTTATTTGGTGGGGTGGTTATTAAGTGGGGTCGTACCCAAGGCCTTAGGCTTAGCAGTCAGGGTCACTATACCCCCAGGCCAAAAATGTATCATAGCAATATAGCAGAATGTATCTATAAGCAGGTTTAAGTTTACTTCCAGTTTTTCTTGTACTTTGGTTGGCTTCGCAAAAAACCTATTCGATGTAATCAACAAGTTGTATTTTGTTTGCCTTCTTTGCAATCAAAGTACTGTGTCTGCTATTATAACCCGAGCTGTATGTTTTATAGAAGTCTGAAAATCTTTTTGTATATATATCATATCTTCATATTTTTTTGGATATACATATGGAGTGATACTAATACTTAGTTATATGAGTAAGACTACGGTTAAAAATATCTCCTGTGGACTTATCAGGCTTATTTTTAATAGGTAAAAAGGCGTTGATAAATCATATCAATAACGAAAATGTTGGTTGGTGGCCTCATCTAATAGATATAGGTGACCGCGTTAACATAGTTATATCCAATGATGTTTTAAGTTAAAAGGTATGCCCTCAAATACAATACAGTTAACTTATTTACAAATGTGTGATATTCCGTATTTTGTTGATTATAATAATAATAATAACACCGGTACAAATTCATTGCTAAAAAAGTTCCATATTATAAATATAAACCAGACACCATTCTTGAAAACAGAACGTGCAAAATTTATTGGGATCGAACTATTATAACCGATAAAACAGTACATTACAATAGACCTGACATAACCATACATGATAAAACTACTAATACCGTATATATTATTGACATAGCTATCCCCAACACTCATAACATTCAATCTACAATATCAGAAAAGCTATCAAAATATCAAGACCTTGCAATAGAACTCAAAACCCAATGGAATGCGCACATAGTACACATAGTCCCAATTGTTTTGTCGTCAACTGGTGTGGTACCAAAAACGCTTAACCAAAGCATTGACATAATACACATGCCCACTCATACAATACATCTGTTACAAAAAGCTATTATTCTTAATACTTGCCGCATCACTCGAAAGTTTCTCACATCATCATCTTTATCATCAACATATTCCATTTAACGCGTCATGCTTGGCTTAGGCCCGCATGCCACGTAATTTACCCCCCAAAAAGGGAGTTAAAAAAATAAAAATAATAATAATAATATATTGGGACACGACGAATTTAGTAATCTATAATCAAAAATAAAATGGGTAAAAGTAAAAGTATTTAATATTATTTTATTAAATTTCTGAAAATTTGTTGTTTATAAAATCTACAGACTTACATTTAAAACTATACTGTAGGTTTATGATAAAATCTGATCTGAAAATTTGATAAAATTGACTTATTTAGTTACAATAATTAAAAAAAAATACATTTTATTAAAAATCAGTAATCTGTGTTGGCCTCCCTAACGTTAATAACAAACACACAGAAATGTTAAGAGCGGTGGGCAGTTAGAAGCCGATGCTGTCCAACCCGTGGACAGCACCGGCTTCTAACCGGCGAAATTCGTACCGTTTTTTAAATAATTAGTGAGAGTTCAATAACTATTCAACATTGTTTTTTTAATCCCAAAAAATACAAATAAACAAAATAACGCACCAAAATTAACTACAGACTGCCTTTATTTTTTTACATTGTACGTGTTTTACTATTGATATGCTATAGCAGGGTATTAAATGTTTTAAAAAAAAAAAAATCATAGATAACGTATGAAAAAAAAGTTTTTGAACTCAAATAATCCGAGGGCAATGGACCCACAGCATTGTTGCCACAATAAAAAATGTTTCGCGTAAGTTCTAACAGAATATTTTCAAATTTGGACCTAAAATGTATGAAACGTGGGGTTATGTCCTTTGATACAAAAGGTCACTGGGCATCATAGTATGAAATTCATACTCACGATGTACAACATAAAGTAGGGTGAGATAGATAGATCAATGTCTCTAGTTTATGATAGTAGCCTACTATCAGTGAAAAATGTCTCATCTGGATATCAGATGGAGGAAGGTCGATGTTCAGCGTCTCTTACCTTATAGGCGTAGATGTGGATTTAAGATAAAGTGTATCAAGAATGGTAAACAAACAGTACTTATGATAGTCGTTTAGTGCAAATATTTTCAATAAAACCTATTGTTCTAAGTATATAGCTAACGCAATTTGATTTTTAGCATAAATAATCGATGCCGTGTTATTAACGTTAGGGGGGAGCAGCATATATTAATGATTTTTTTTTTTATATTTTTGATTTAATCATTATTAAATTAAGTCAATTTTATCAAATTTTCAGATTTTGTAAAACTTTTCAGAATTTAGCAAATTTAATAATTTATTTAATGAAATAATATTATGTTATATACTTTTATTTTTTTTTAAATTATAGATTATAAAATTCGGATTCTTACCATACCTAGTTTTCTTAACAAAATACTTATAGTTCTTTTTTAATCAACAAAATACAGAAAATCCCTAGACTTTGTTGATGTGTGATTATAGGTTATGCATTAGTGTCATTGACGTATAGACCAGGACTGCGCCATAACCTCACAAAATTGACCACCTATAGAAAGATACCTGTCATAGACCGCAAGAGTTTTTTCTCTCTTTCACGCTTTGCAGTCAATTTTTACTTTTTTAATGAAAGGGATGGCGCAGTCCTGGTCTATATGTCAATGATTAGTGTGCCGTGTTTAAAGATCGAATGTTGTTTTTGCAACCTATCTACACCTAAGTATTTACCTACTTATAACATCATTGGTTATAATAAATACTTATCATCCTGTAAATCTATTAAAATTAGTTCTAGTATATACTAGTATAGTATTATACTATCTGTGGTTCTAGTGCATTTAAGCAATATCCAGGCTACCTACTACACAAACCGCTCAGTGAACAAATGTCCCAAACAATGATTCCAGCAACAATTTCTTATAGCGCTAAATTATGTAAAATCTTAGTTAATTTAGCAATTTCAAAACAATTGATCTTTACAGTTTCTTTTAACAAAACTGTTCAAGCGTCACTATAAAAATCGGACTAGTGCGAATCAGAGTCAAACACGGCGGGTTCCGTACCACATTTCTTGTACTGAAGACCCCTTTTATTTGTATTATTGGTCGCTATATCTACCATAATAATAGAAACATTGAGTATTACTATAGTTGCTATTACAAGACATATTATACCACTGACCTCTAGGTATACTGTGAAAAATATACACTAAAAATTTCAAGTGTCTATCTATTTTAGGTATGTGTTTCACTATTTTAGGTAGGTAGGTATGTATAAAAATTAGCAGAAAAAATGCTTTAAAATTACAAAAAGTAATATTTAGGCCTAACGTCATCATTAATCTGTGTTTAAATGGTTTTTGCAACGAACTCACAGAGCCGTACAAGTTCCTCGGGAACACGGTTGGTGGCGCGACGATCGCCGAAAATCGTATCATGTGGAGGCAAAATTCTACTCAGATGAACATGTCTCGGTGCCAGAGTTGGTAATGACTTAGGGCCAATACCCCTAAAGTGAAGGTTAAGATTCAAGTTCAACTTGAGATGATTTTTTCCTCCATGCATTTAAAATTATGTTTCATATGAGGTCTAGACGTAAAGCTTCGCTGTATGTCTACAGTAAAGCTTTAATAGATGGTTCCATTGGCACCTTTTTGATACGGATCCTTAAAACTTGACGCAATATATAGTTTAACCGACTAAATATTTATACCCATCATAAAACACATGGGATCGCATACCCCAGCAAGATTTTGACAACTTAATTTTTAGAATAAATAATCGATGCCGATCTGAAGGCCTACTCTAATTTAAGTTTTTTTTAAAGTTTTGATCATAAATGAGGTCGTAATACACAGAGCCAGGAACATCTATTTAATCCATTAATTCCTGTAAATTGTCCATGGGTTCGAACCTCTTGTGCTTGTGCTTCAAAGATGAATGGTTCATAAGAAGTCTAGAACTGTTTTGCAGTAGAGACTGCAAAGCTTTTTTAGTATATGGTTTCATATTCTTTTAATACGGATTCTTAAAACTTGACGCAATATATTTAAAGGTTAAGTTTAAACTACTAAATATTTATACCCATCTACATTTCATTGCGAGTAGAGGTCTGTTAGTGTCGGCCTACGTTGACACAATACAACCTAGTTTGGTATTAGAAAACAAGTAATTATATAAGTAAGGTTATAGTTTACGCAAGTATAGTGGCGCTTGGACGCGCAGCCCGCGCTTCACTCCTCCGGCGTAATATACGCTTGCGCTACCAGTCTGCGACCGCAACTCCGCGCGTCTGCGCCGGCGCACAGCGCACACGCATTTATTTTATTTAGACACGCAAATCTTAACATTTAATTTCCTGCTTTTTATTACAAATTTTCCATTTCCTGTTCAGTTACAAAATGTATTGTTTTATATAATATTTATAGTTACCTATGAACTAGGTGTTACAATACTTAGTTTGAGTGTTTTGTTTGGGTTCTGTGATAATGATAACGTATAATTGATAACAGCAAGACTTTTCCAATAATCGCATCTACTGTTCTATGAGTTTTAGTGAAATAATTAACTGTAAAACTTGAATTTTCATACACAACAGTGCCTGCACACCGCGGTGAAACTCTAAAAACTAATTTGAACTTTAAATATGCTTGTGCTTTCAAAATCGTTGTAGTGAATTATAAAAATAGTGTCAAACATGGTGAAATTTTCCGAAAAATCTTTATCCTTATCCGCGTTATGGGTATCGAGGAACGACAGACTAAGTGACTTCTATGCGTCGTCATGGCAACGCGAAGAGTCGGCAGTGCCGATGCTGGCGATGCGTATGCTGCTCACTATATGCGCTTTGGCCATCCTAGCTTGGTCCCTTGTGGAAGGTGCCAGCCCCTTCTGGATTATCTACCTCACTAACTGGGGAATACTGCTTGTTGTTGGTACGGTGTTAAGCGGTCTCGTCAGCTCATTTGCATTCGTTTGCAAGAGGCCACAAGGTAATATTTACTTTTTTTAATGCCTTATTACTTATTATCAATCAATTAATCATCAGCCTGTTTCGGTCCACTGCTGGATGCAGGTCTCTCGTAATTTGAGCCACGACCTTCTTTAGGTCATCAGTCTGCCTGGCTGAGGGTCGTCCCACCTAACGTTTACCGAATCTGTAAATCTTCACTCTCATGTGTCTGAAATCTTCACTCTAGCACTCATTTGCTCTAAAGACCATCGGTTTTTCGCAAAATGCCGCCAGAATTATAAAACTATAATAATATCTAATAATAATATCTTGGGACAGCCCACACAACATCATCTGATCCCAAACTAAGCAGAGCTTGTACTATGGCAACCTGACAACTGATAAACATACTTATTATATTTCTAAATACATACATATTATAGATAAATTACACCCAGACACAGAATAAACTATCGTGCTGATCACACAAAGTTTTATCCTGGGTGGGGATCGCACCCTCGACCTCTTGTGTAGCAGCCGGATAAATTCCCACTGCGCCACAGAGGCAGGCAAAACTGTTTTAATAGTGTACTATAAGTAGATTTCATTCATTGGTACGAACATTGAACATAGCTCACTATGCAGTCGCAGGATAAAGCGATCGACTGCTACTGCTTGAAGCCACCCTAAATTGTTGACGAGCTGCCCAGTATACCAGCTTTAACTTGTATTAAATTAAAGTCTTTATATACTTCAATTTTATGGATAAGAAGTTTGACTTGATTTCAAGGCAGTTTCCGCAATATGGATTCTCCGGGGTGACATATAATTGAAAGCTCATTATGTACGATGAGTAAGCTCAGTAATGTCAAGGTTTGTTTGGGCCCTTAAACTTTGAGTTAAAATCCCCTTTTAATACTAACCCTTAAATTAGGTTATTGTAACAGATCAATAAGAATCAGAAAAAATCAACCTACGATATAACACTATTGAATAATGTTACTGTATTCTATTGACAAATCACAAGGTCTTTACAATTTATAAGTCTTTAGGTAGGTATTATGTAAGCAAACTAATATAAGCGTTTGTTTCTCAATAAAATAAATACGACGTCGTAGAAAGAGATCGTCGAGCAAATATTTTCAATACAACCTGTTGTTCTAAGTATTTAACTAACTTCGTCTCGCGATTCAGGTTCAGGATAATATTACTTATATATAAAAATGAAAGTACTGACTCATTAATTAATTCATCAACGCCCAGCCTAAACCTAAAGAGCTGCTATTTATCAGCAATTTATTTTGTAATAATAAAAAAGCATGTATGTTCGTCCCCCCATGACGTTCAAGTTTCCTGAAAAACTTGAACGTCGGGGGGGACGAACATACCTAACCCGCACTGGGCCGCAGATATAAACTACTATTTTATAGGAATCCGCGTGCGTGCTGTAACTTTAAAAAACCGGGCAAGACCATGTCGGACCATGCTCAGTGTAGGGTTTCGCAACGTTGAACAATTGCATCAGCAGAAGAGCGTATGTTCATGGCTGTTACGCCCTTTTGTTGAGAAACGCAGTTTTTTGGCAATAACTCTATGACGGTATATCCGATCTTAACCAAAATAATTTTAGTTTAAAGTATTTATTAAGCGCCATCTTTGTGATTTTTTCCATATTTTTTGGTTACACGGTTCAAAAGTTAAGGACACGATTTATGCAACTTTCGGAGTAATTATTTCCAAAAATATTCACACATTCAAAAAATTTAATTAGAAACCTCTAAATGTTTTTAAAAGACCTGTTGAATTATGTGCCACGCGTTGATATTTGCTGAAAAAAATGTTCAGCTTCTGTTACATGTATGGAGTGCCCCCCTCCCCCGCCAAATATTTATTATCATTATTTAGCTATCAAACTAAGTAGCGGCTACTACAAGACACCTTTTCACCTAATTTCATCAAGATTCATTGAGTAGTCTTTGAGTAAAATGCCGGTGACATACAGACGGACAGACAGACAGACAGACGGACATGACGAAACTATAAGGGTTCCGTTTTTTCCATTTTTACTGCGGAACCCTAATAAAAACTGTCTGTATCCCCAATTTTACCCCCTTAGAATATGAGTGTTCAAAACTGTGTTCACTGCATTATGTTAATCAATCAAACAGCCAGTTTGGACTTTTTAAACGACCGTACCAGTGATGTGTAAAATAATATTTCTTTAATAGATAACACATCTAGACCTAAACTTAAATTACTATATCAAAGCCCAAACCTAAAATGTGATAGTTTCTCAGTAAATGGTGCCACAAAGTGTTAGGGCTCGCTTCGCTTGCTCTTATAAATAAAAATGTGTATCTAATCTGTTTGTAATGATAACAGCCTTTTAATAAAGCTTTAGTTATGATTTTTACAGATATATACGTAACATTTAGGTAGGTACCCAAAAAACATCTTTATATTTTACCGGCTTCTCTCTGAAACACCTGGACCATTTTATCCCAGTACTATCACTGGCAGATAGATAAATTCATGTTATTAGGACTAAATAGAACTCAACTCACGTCATGCATATATATGCATGACGTGAGTTGAAGAACAAATACGTACTTAGTCAGTTTAAAATTGTGTTACAAATTTGTGGTTACTAGTAAGAAATTAGCTAAACGTTTAGTTTAGTATCTAATGAGATGTTGATAATATCTAGAAAAATACCTCATAGTACTCTAGTCACAAAAGGAGGCACTACAACAATAGAAATGATTTACTTAGCAATGCGCCATAAAATTCGGAATGAAAACCTAGTTAGATAAGCAGTTATTCGAATTAAACGCAATGTTATTGTTACATATATAATAATTGCAATTGCAGCACTCAATAATATGCATTTCCACTTGAAATATAATTAGATAATCCGTTGTTATCTACATTCCTACGCTACAAGTTGTAGGTATTCAATGAAAGAGCGATGAAGGTTTATATTTGTCATAATATACCTACAAAGTATTTTGTGGTCTCGATCAGGAGTCCGCTAAATATATATTATAATAGGTACCTTATTCAAATAAATAGGATTTAATCACGGAACAGAAAAAACAGGAAACAGAAAACTTGTTTTTTCCTCATTGCACGATAGGTATTACTTTTTCACTGTCACAAGTATTTTTCTTGTCCTTTTTTAAGTTGATGCCTAATAATGACTATCCTTGACGACTTTACTCGTTTTTCAAATATTTTCACAGTGCTGTGAAAATTATGTAGCTGAGATTGTTACCATTATTAAAATATATATATTACGGGTCTTAACCGCGTGAATAATTTAAGGTAAAATACCTTGTTTATTGCCCGACGTTTCGACCGTATTGCAACGGCCGTGGTCACGGGAAGACTGCCGTTGCAATACGGTCGAAACGTCGGGCAATAAACAATGTATTTTACCTTAAGTTATTCACGCGGTTAAGACCCGTAATATATATATTTTAATAATGTGTACAAATCGCGAAAGTTTATCAACATTTATTGTTACCATTTCCACAAATCTAGTCCCTAATATACCTAAGCTAGTGGCTACTATCAATTAGTCCTTGAAGCATGATGACAACGCCACTCTCACGATGCAAGTCAGCGTGAGCTCCATAGAAGCGATCCAAACACGTCGTGTCGAATCCATGGCGATGACATCTGTGCCTTAAAATCAAAATACTTTATTTATTTATGTAAACAAATAAAGTATTCTGATAATATGCAATGCAGGAAGCTGACAAAATTGACATAACTGTAAATTTACATTTTGTGCAAAGTTCAAAATACAATCGGTAGGTAGAACTTGTGAGAAAAGAACTGTTTGACCTTGACAACTTCAATAACATCTCACGGTCATTCGGTAGGTATTTGTAGATAATGCAACATATTAGGTTTATTACAGTCACGCCAATGTTTATATCATTGTAATGGATCACCAAAAATAACCTCAAAAGACATATTATTTCAATTCAAAGGAATATAGTTGGAGACATAATTTTAAAAAATCTAATCTTAGCGGATGCCTAGGTCTGAATCTTAATGCTCGAACTATATGTAGGTATGCCGAATACGTTCCGTGGAAGATCAGTCAGAAGAAAGGCATAGGTTAGATGCACTAACATTATTCTTCTCTTTCTCAGGCAAGTGGTATCCATTGCCCCCCCTACTCCTCTAAGTGAAGTGACTTTTCGTTCCTGTGATTCCCTGCATGTTAGAGAGCATGTGTCTGAAATAATCGTGGTTCCTATAAGAAGGACGTCGACGAACACTCCAGTAAGGAAACTTTGTTACTAACTGAAAGTTTTGGATAGAGTGTTGTTTTTGGAATTAACGTTAGGGACTCTAGGAGTACCTATACCCATTATGTCGGTCTGAACTGTGCTACCTTTTCCTCCTCCTACAAAAATAAAACTAGGAATGAAGTGGTTATAAATGATTTGATTGAATCAGGTCAAAATATGAGATTAGACCAAGAAGAGCAAAACCCTGTGCGTTCTAGACGCCTCGCATCCGCACTTTCTTAGCCTGCACCAATTACCGTACCGTACCACCCCACCTTTCTTTTATTTATTTATTTTATTCATTTTTTATATTCGTTAAATACTAATTGGAGAATTACCCTTCCGACCTGTTGCACTATATGTCGACACCTGCAAAGAAGAACATGGTAACTCACTTTTGGCAACTTTTCAGGAGAGCGCGTCAAAGATTACAAAAATCCGTGTAGGTGTATAAAAATCCCTTGTTTAAGATAAACTTTAAATTTATATTTAATTGAGTTATATCTATTATATTGTATTTAATTTTACATACAATTTATAGTTTTTTTTGAGTTACTATGAAAACTTTTTAACAAAATAGTGTATTTATGTCGTTTAAAAAATGTTATTTTAATCGTAACTTTGGTAACGAACACCGAAATTGTGTTCGTTACTAAAGTTGCGCTCAAAACACAATCGGCGGACTTATACTTACGTTTTTTTTACACACTTTAAATAGCAAACGAAAAAAAAAAGAGAATAATTTGAAAAAGAGAAAAATTTAGCTACGACTGTAACTCAATTTGACCAAAGAGTGAGTTACTATGTTTTTCCTTGCAGGTATCGATGTAATAAAGAGTAACAGTAAGTACGTTTATTTGCCCACACTTGCACTAGGAAATACACACGAAGTAACGACAGAATCTTTCCTACCGTAATTTTGTAGAAAAAGCTGTCTGTAGCATACTCCAGTACTCCAGGCCATAAACTAAACTGTATCTTGTTCCAAAAATGATGTCTCATTTGACAATGCTTAGTAACTAATTTAAAGAAGAGCAACCCAACAAACACTTTCGCTTAAAGATTAACAGACTAAAGTTCGCGTGATGCACGACTCGGTGATGTGAGACAAGACTTGTTTTGCCCGTAATACCAGTTAATAACACAGTAACCACTACTAAGTAAAACTGATGATGATGATTTGATGGTCATCCACTACAATGGAATCAGGCAACGTAAACATTTATCCACAGAAAAGATTGCATCCGCATGATTAACCGACATTTACAATTATAACAAGTTTTTATAAAACAAAGCTATTGTTCACATAACATGCAATTACATCCATTGTTATCGAACTTGAAAAACCATACAACCTAATAATACATTTACAGTAAGATTGCAGAAAAAGTGTAAGACGAACCAAAAAAAAGCAAATTTGGTTTACGTAACTGGTAATTCCTGATTATGTCAACTGTTTCTGGGCATAAACTAGTTACTACGTCACTGAAACCGGTTCTAAAGCGTGTCAACATTTGCGAATTAAGTAATGTAGGTATTTATTAATATAATTATGTAGAGCAGAAATTACTTCCGACCCATTCAATTTATGTCACCTAAGGGTCTGTTTGGTTGTTCGGTTGGGTTGGGCAGCGTTTGGGAAGTTACGTCAAGTCTTCTTATCGTCGATCCCACAATGCCTTAAGACTAAAGTCTTCAATCAGTGCGTCCTACCCGTCATGAAATACGGAGCCAAAACGTGGAAACGTGGACACTGCGGGACGGCAGGTCCACAAGTTGTGCAATTAGTGAGGCCTATGTCCAGCAGTGGACTACGATAGGCTGATGAGGATGAGGACGAGGAAGGGTCTGATGTCCAAAAAAATATATTGTATTGAAAGAGGAGAAAATTGTACAACATGTTCCTCCATCCAATCTATCCTCCTGTATCGTCATCAATTCTTTGCTGCAATTTTAGGAAGCCCGTTTTCAAGGTTTTAGCGAGAAGTTCAATTCCAAGAAAACCAAATTTGGCTAGGCGGATCTTGTAGTCTGGTAGAAAAGGATGACAAAATATGACGCAATTCACTGTTCTAAAATGAGCAAAGTTAGTTTTTGGGAGAGAGGGGGGGGAAATTTATTTTTAAAAATTGGATGAAAATTTATTTTGCAAGTGACGAAGACGCAAGACGACTACTGCGTAACAAGTCGTGGGTTCGATTCCCACACAAGTCAATAAGTAGGTATATGTTAAATATGTTTAGGCTCTGGGTATACTTTGTGTCCGCTTAATTGTAGATACCTAATATGTCACCGCCGCGACTATGGACTTGTAGCCTAGTAGAAGACGACTTGGCTTGAAAAAACACATAGTTCTGGATTTCACCAAAAGGCATGACGTTTAAGAATCAAACGAGCTCAAGTTTCGACAAACTCATCTTCCTCAAGGAAATAAGACCTATAAAAATATATGTATATATGTAAAATAAGGCTTCAAGGCAATATCTACCTAGATCTAATTAATATAATTTATATCAGTCATTAACATGCAACGATATACATACCTTCGTTTTAAATGTAGGTCTAAATTTACAATAAAATTACCTAACTCAGTTACCTACTGACTGAGTATAAGCGTGCATCAATAAAAACATTCGGCACAATGTGGCACACGACACATCTACACCAATATTATAAACCTGAAGAGTTTATTTGTTTGTTTAAACGCGGTAATCTTAGGAACTACTGATCCGAATGAAAAAATCTTTTACTGTTAGGTAGCCCGTTTATCGAGGAAGGCTGTAGGCTATATAACATCACGGTACGACCAATAGGAATGGATCAGCAATGAAAAACGGGGAAAATATTCGCAGACAAAGTACCACGGGTCTTTTTTTTATTGTAAACTAGCTAGTTTACAATAAAATTACCTAAGTTACCTTCTCACTGAGTATACATTTCCAAATGCGTGCATCATTAAAACTATTCGGCACCATGGTGTACATTTGATTTAAAAATAAACTATTTGATTAAAAAATCCTAGGAAATCCGCTAATTCTAAATCCTAGGAAAAACGCTAGGCTTCAGAAGTGCTATATCATTCCAGTCAACCAAAGCAACAAATTGGGTCGCGCGTAGTTCAAGACCAAATATTACTATTACGTAGCCTATTCCATAAAACTGTGGCTACTTTTATCTGTCTCCCGTAATGACTTTTTCGCTCCTTTTTGAGACGTTTTAATAGGTAAAAAATGGGAAAGACCATGTAGTACCATGCTCAGAGTAGAGTTCCGCAGCTTTGAATAATTGCATCAGCAGATGAGCGTATGTTCGTGGCAATTATGCCCTTTTGTTGAGAAACGCAGTTTTTCGGCAATAACTCTATGACGGTATATCCGATCATGTCCCAAAGAATTTTAGTTTAAAGTATTTAATAAGCGCTGCCTCTGTTATTTTTTTATATTTGTTGGTCTCATGGTTTAAAAGATACAATTTATGCAAGTTTTGGAGCGATTATTTTCAAAAATATTCACTCAATCAAAAAAGCTTATTAGAAACCTTAAAATGTTTTTTAAATACCTGTGGAATGACGTGCTTCAGCTCTGTACCCCCCCCCCCCCCCCCTTAAAATATTTATTGTCCGTCCATACGTCATTTAGTTTAAGAGACAGATGCACTTGTGACTACGTGCTCTATCTACAATGAATCTCTAGTTATTATTAGAAATCAAGAAGCTATATTTCGACATTTCATTATTAGGTGACGTTTAGTCTAGGTCAAAGTTCTATATTTTTTAAAGGGTAGGTGGTTCATATCCTAGGATTGTTGTGTTGTGTAAATATGAACACTATTAACCAACGGGATGAAAAGTTCTCCTCAAAATGTTATTTTTAGCAAAAAAATTACTTACTATTTTGTAAACCTTGATAAAAACTGAAAATTTTAAATGGATTTTGTACTTATTTTTATTAATAACAAACATTATATGTTGGAGAAGCCGGTAGTTTCAGAAAAAAATGCATTTTTTGTAATGATAACCATTAACGAACCATTGTTTAATTTAATGACATCGTCATTACAAACTCATTAAAAATTTAATTATTAAGTTACTATTTAAACAATTAAATACGTAATAATTTGTTACAACTTAATTATTCTTAATACAAATATTAAACATATATCTGACTCTTTTTTCCAATATTGAGATTGGTATCAACCAGTTAGACCTCGCCGATGAGGCTCTTACGAAACGAAGAGTTAAATTCTCTTTGCTTCACTCCACTCCACTGGATTGTCTCAAAGTGTTCCAGGAGCCTATTGGGTTGTTTAGTATGGAGGTGACTTGAAAAGAATTCAAGGGGTCGGCACTTATCTAGATGATAAGGGGAGGCGGAAAAGACCAAGGGAATCAATCCAGGTGCACAGGTTGTCAGGAGTGTGACAAAACCTCAGTCTGCTGAATGTGAATGACCAACATATTATGAGTGTGGCATTCTTGTAGAATATTTCTCATCAGCAAAAATGCTGCGGAACCCGGAGATGAGAATCCTGCGAAGATGGTAGTCTACCTTATTCTCTGCAGTGCAACCCGGGGACGTTTAATATCGCCAGGGACTAGCGCTCTTTGCTCTCCGCAAAATAATAAGCTACTTAATTGTCCGGTTCTAAATGATTGAGACGTCAAGCAATTTAAAGCTAAATAATGCGTGTTTATTCCCGTGTAACTCGAAAGTATCTGTAAGAGTAGGATTTAGGCATATAAAACACATATAAACTCTTCTTATCAGCTAAGCCCACAGCCATTGATTAAATAGTACTATATACTATAAAACAATAAAGTAGGTACTCAATCATCTGGTGCAACACATTCGTCACAACACCATCGCAGTTGTAAGATTACCCAAAGAGCTAGAGCTGCCTGGCGCTGCCCCGGCCAAGATAACCTTAGCCTGTGGTGGCCGGTTCTGTTCCGAGAGGAGAAAAGGCACCTCACTCATCTTTTCAGGACTTATAGACGCGCACCTTGAGAACATCAAGGTGCGGCTGCCCTCGGCACCGAGCTGTCGGATTTCGCCCGGAGCGTCTAGGTCCAAGCTGTCAGGAAGCCGCTGATGGCACCCCAACACCGCTACTCCGTACAAGGTCTATTGGGTCTCTCTCTGCAGTGAATGTTTTGTAACAGTTGTCCGAGGAGGGCAAATCGGAGACGCACCCCATGCTATCGTAGTATCGGATTATTATCATAACTTCTTATACATCGGCAACGGCAAAAAAAATATAAATAATCTTTGGATACATGAATAACGCAACCTAATTATATCTAAATTACATCAAATCATGTCAATGAAGAAGACGCAGGGACCAGAACATTGCACAAAACTGCGCGACAAGATATTCCGTCACAATTCGTCAGTGTTGCAACTTCCACGGCGCGGCGGCACGGGACGACCCCCATACGCAAGACATGTTGCAACGAATCGCACCAAGCATTAAACACACGTGGGTCGTGGCAATCACTTCATCAACAGTGTACCTAAATCGGCAGGCTATCGTCGGTCACTTGTGTTCACAAGACACATCACAACATCAATCAATCTATCTACTTAATGTAGGTCGATGAAGGTTTTCAAATTTATCTCAGACTTTATATATGACTAGCTGACCCGCGGAACTTCGTATGCGTAAATTTTCCCCGTTTTTGCAACATCTTTTAATTGCTGCTCCGGTCCTATTGGTCGTAGCGTGATGTTATATAGGCTATAGCCCTTCTTAATAAATGGCCTATTCAACAGTAAAATAATTTTTCAATTCTAAACAGTAGTTTCTGAGATTCTCGCGTTCAAACAAACAAACTCTTCGGTTTTAAAATATTAGTATAGATAAAGTCCGAAATAATTCTAAAATAAATCAGAATCACATTTTAATTACAAGTAAGTTATTTCAGTATATTGTATTATTTTTCTTTCCTTATTCATATAGGTATCTATTTGTTAAATAAGGACGAATTACCCGACTATAAGGAAGGGTTATGTTTTTCGCGCTTATCTTGTATGTATGTAATAATAATAATTTTAATAATAATTTATTTTATTTAAACAGTTTATACATTTATAATATTTAGTATTAGGAGCCTCCTTTTAAGCATAATTGCCTGTATCAGGAGACCCCACTCTTCCATAACAAAAAATTCTAAAACTTAATTAAGGTATAAACAAAGGAAGTTGAATAAGAACAGAATATATTTTCTTATGATCTAATCTAATATTAATTTATGTATGTGTGAGTGTGTGTGTGTGTGAGTGTGTGTGTGTGTGTGTGTGTGTTTGTGTGTATTTGTGTGTGAGTGTATGTGTTCGACTGTGTCTGAGCTATTTGTATGCATGCTCCAAAAGCGCTTCTGTGTAATCATACGAGAGTCTTTTAATCGAGTTTGTTAGTTCTTTTTTGCACTTGTGGTATTGCATGGAATATATAGATAACTCTTTATTTATAGTGTTATACAAATGAGCAGAACGTTTAAAATATTGCCTGCTAGCAAAAGTAGTCCTAATAGAGGGAGAGTCAGCTACTATATGCTTCCTTCTTTTAGTGGTTATGGCTGAATTATAAGGAAGGTTTTTATGTTTTTTTAAAACTGTTTGTGTGATATATAACTTCCTAACAGATAAGAGGTCGCAGATTGATAGAGCTCGGTAGTAGGGAATCTTATTTTTTTAAAGTACATCACTTTTAGTAATGCACGTTGTGCTCTCTCTACTTCGAGGAACTTGGTTTTGCCTGCGCCACCCCAAACAGGGATGCAATATGTCAAGACTGACTGTACAAGAGAAACATAAATCTCATTTAATATATTTCTGGAAGTACCCGTGGACTTAATATGGCATTTCGGAACCACGTATCTAAGAGATCTAAAAATCCAACTAAGTTTTCTTAGTCTATTAGAAACATTCTCCAGGTGCGGGTGCCAAGAGAGTTTCTGGTCTATGAGTACACCAAGATACTTTATTTCGGTTACCTTACTTATGCTTGGGCAGTTACAATTGATGTCTGGTTGTAAGTTACATGAGTGTATCTTAATGTTAGGTTCATTAGTGGGTTGTGTGTTACTGTAAATGCTAAAGCACACGAAGTTGGTTTTCATAGTGTTAAGAGTAAGGAGATTATTTGTAAGCCACTTTGAAACCTGTGTCATTCCCGATTCGGCACGACGGCTAACTTCTTCCCAAGTATGTCCATGGAAGACAAGAGCTGTATCGTCAGCATAAGAGAAGAGTTTAGCATTACTAATTTGTAGGTTACAGAGCGCATTGATATAAATCAGGAAAAGTGTTGGCCCGATCACGCTTCCTTGGGGCACCCCAAAGGATATCAATGCTTCTTCACTGACATAGTTTCCTATCCTCACCCTTTGTTTCCTACTTGTTAGATAACTCCTGAAGAGTTTGAGTGCGGTTCCCCTAACACCAACTTCTTCCAATTTGTTCAAAAGTAATGAGACAGAGACGGTATCAAAGGCTTTTTTAATATCTAGGAAAACAGCAAGGCACCTCCTACCGTTGTCGAGATGCTGGGTTACCAGAGACGTAAGAGCAGTAACTGCATCTTCGGTGGAAATGCCCCGTCTGAATCCAAATTGTGAGGGTGATAAAATATTATATTTATGTAAGTACGAGAGAAATTGACTATTTATAATTTTTTCGAGAATTTTAGCAATACAAGGTAGAATAGATATTGGCCTATAGTTGTTGATATCGTCTCTGTCTCCAGCCTTATGTATGGGGATGATAACTGATTGCTTCAGTGCATCGGGGAATATGCCCTTGTCAAGGCAAAGATTAAAAAGATGTGTCAATACGGGAACAACTTCGTTGCTGGCATATTTTAGGTACTTTGTGGAGATGTCGTCCCAACCAGCAGCAGAATCTGTTTTGAGGCTCATTAGCACTCTGTGGACTTCATCTTCATCGGTATCAAGAAGTACTAAGGAATTTGGTTGCCCCGGTAGTTTCGTAGGTTGTAAAGGCGTAGTGCATTGATTGTGTTGTATTTCGTGTGCTAACTTAAGACCAATATTTACAAAATATTCATTAACGCTATTAACTGCTTCATTAGGTGTGGGTTTAATATTTAGTAAATCAGTGCTGGAATTTTTGGATTTGTTCGTGTAAGTTATAGATTTAATATTGTTCCACAGTAGTTTATTGTTGTTAAGAGAATTAGATATAAGGTCCCGTTCATATTTCCTTTTTGTATTTTTGATGAGCCTATTACAGTGATTTCTGTAACGTTTATAAGTTATTTTGGTTATAACATTGTATGGATCACGCCGAGCTTCCCTCTGTAATTTGTTACGATTTTTTATACAACGTAAGATACCTGGCGTAATCCATGGTTTGATTATACGTTTACTGTGTGGAACTCCTAGGGTAGTTGTGTTTATTTTAATTGCTTTACTTATTTTATCAATGAGGGAATTACATAATACGTCTGGATCGTCGCAAAAAAGCAATTCGTTTAAGTTTTGGTTTTGTAAGAAAATTAAGGCTTGTTCAAAATTGACAGTAGTCTTAGAGCGATTCGCGGTTTGAAGGTTTTTTAATTTAGACAGTACTAATAGTGTCGTAAAGTGGTCAGTTATAGTGGTATGTAGAATAGCGATTGTTGCTGATAGTGTTTTTTTAGTGATTTTGAGCATGACGTGATCTAGGCAGTTCTTTTCACGAGTGGGTAGAGTGTGTCCTGGAAGGATGCCGAAAGTCGATAACATATTAAGGTAGCTCATTCTGTTTTGATATTCGTGTGAGGGCTCGGTGTCTGATGGTTTAATGTTGATATTAATGTCTCCTGTAATAATTATATTTTTTTGAGCTGTTAAATTTTCCAGGTGTTCACTGAGTGAATTAATAAAATTGTTGGGATTTGTGTTAGACGGTGATCGATAAACGCAAAGGATTATGTAATTGTAAATGTCTAGTTGAAGGCAAGACGAATGAGTAAGATCTATTTCTTTCACTTTATGTTTTAAGGTATTCTTAACATAAACGACTACTCCATCATTTTGATTTAACTGCCTGGAAGTAAAGTAGGATACATAGTTGTTCAGTTGCGGAATGTTTTTGTTAGCGTCGAGCCTACATTCAGTTAATACAATAATATTAATACAATAATACAATTACCCAGGATAAAAAGCCAAAGCACATAAACATCTGCGCAGTATATCTACCACCGCCTGTACAACTCCAAACATTAAATTCGTTCCTGGACAAGGTTGCTTCAATTATTGACGAAACTGGTAGCCAAACGCTGATTGCCGGGGATTTTAATCTGGGTTTCATTCAATGGGAATTGGACGCTAGCAGACCGGAATCGACGAGTACATCGGCAAGCAACTATAATAATACTCTAGGCTACTCTCTTATAGACTCCCTATCTCTCAGCAACTTAGAGCAACTGAATCATGTAAAAAATCATCAGGGGAAATCCCTCGATTTAATACTTTGTAATTTTCAAGGTGTATATGTCCATGAATGTAAAAATCCTTTGTCTGTTGTGGACCTCTATCATCCACCATTATTGATAACAATTAATTGTACATTGCCAAATGTTTTGAAATGTAAAAGCTCTGCTAAATACGACTTTTGGAAAGCAGACTACTTAAAAATAAACGATGGAATAAGCAGAGTAGATTGGACTGAGAGTCTTAATCAGTGTCGGGATGTCAATGCTATGGTAAAAAAACTTTATGACGTACTAGACAGTGTCATCAGTGAAACGGTACCAAAAGCTAAACAATCTATTTGTAAATACCCATCTTGGTACTCCAAAGCTCTTATTAATCTTTTAAACGAAAAGGAAAAGCTCCGTAAACGACATAAAAAGTACCAGAACCCACGTGACCAATATGAATACAGAACTTTAGGTCAGCGAGCCACGAAAATGATAAAAAATTGTTACCATAATTATATACGCAGTATAGAAAAGAATATAAGTCACAACCCCAAGCTTTTCTGGTCTTTTGTCAAGGCTAAAAAGTCCTGTACTAATGTTATGCCATCAGAGATGAAATACAATTACAATACAGCTACCTCTGGTAAGGACATATGCGATCTTTTAGCGACCCATTTCTCCTCAACCTTCATAAAGTCCGAATTTGACTTGGATTCTTGTAATTTCTTGGAAAAACACACTTACCCACAGAATGCTCTAGGCAGCGTGACATTTACAGAAAATGATATCGTTAAACAGCTTGAAAAATTAAATCCTTCCAAAGGTTCAGGTCCCGACGGCCTCCCTTCAATTTTCATAAAAAACTGCGCCAATAGCCTTTCCTTGCCACTTAAAATCATATTTAATCATTCTATGAAAACCTCACAGTTTCCCGCAGAGTGGAAGCTGGCAAATGTAGTTCCCATTTTCAAAAAGGGAGAGTCAGACAATGTCAAAAACTATCGCCCCATCTCTCTCTTGTCAGTGTTCTCAAAAGTTTTTGAGTCGCTCTTATGCCCCATCATATCCACACACTTCAAAGTTGAATTAGCTCCTCAACAACATGGATTCTGCGCTCACAAGTCTACCACAACTAACTTAGCACTTTATGTTAATGATCTCTGCAAATCAATAGATGCTGGTAAACAGGTTGACGCTATCTACACTGACTTTAGTAGCGCATTTGACAAAGTCGACCACTCATTATTATTGCAAAAACTCTCTAACATCGGTATATTCGGCGAGTTCTTGTTGTGGTTTAAATCTTATCTTACTGGAAGAAAACAAAGAGTTGTTGTTGGGGGCCACCAATCTGCAGTTTATTTTGCAACTTCTGGAGTCCCACAAGGCTCCCATATGGGTCCTATTTTGTTCACTTTATTTATTAATGACATTGTTAAGGTCATTAAGCACAGCACCTGTTCACTCTTTGCTGACGACATTAAATTATATAAAGTAATTAACTCACTTGAAGATATTTCATTACTTCAAGATGACCTGAAATCGGTTCATTGCTGGTGCATAAATAATAAGATGTCCCTTAATGCTGATAAATGTTATCAAATATCGTTTACCAAAAAGCACAATCCGCTTCCATCATCTTACTCCATCGACGGAGTAGAGGTACAAAGAGCCGATATCATCCGCGACCTAGGTGTCCTTCTTGATAAAAAACTTACTTTTATACCACATATAGATAATATCGTAGCTAGAGCAGCGAAAACACTAGGTTTTATTAAAAGAATCTGCCATGACTTCGAGTCCACTCAAGCTCTAAAAGTACTCTATAGCACTCTTGTACGGAGTATTTTAGATTATGCATCGCCGGTGTGGAATCCTATGTATAAAGTCCATATTCATAGAATTGAACGTGTTCAAAAAAGTTTCACGCGATACCTAAGGTTCAAATCTAACAACTGTTCTAACGATGCTGAGTACCCACAAAGACTGACCTACTTCAGAATGACATCATTAGAGAACCGTAGAAAAGCACAAGACTTAATTTTACTCTTTAAAATTATTAATGGCTACATTCAGATCCCAGGACTCTTATGTGAAATCAACATATCTGTACCGCACACTGTACCGAGATCTGACCGCAAGCGAAATGTGTTCGCACCGCTTACCTCTCGAACAAATCTTGGTCTCTCTGCGCCGGTTACTCGACTGATGAGGACATGCAATGATTACCACTATCGTACCAATAGCGTTGACATCTTCTCTAACTCATTTTCATGCTTTCGCAGACAAGTGCTCATGAATCCATCATTAATTTAAATTTATTAACAGCTAATTATTAAAATTGTTACGTATTTTATTTAATTTTATTCATCCGAATTCTATAACTTAATTTTAATGTTTAATGTTTATATAATAATTTAAATTGTTACTTACATTAGATTAATTAATCTTTAATTTATATATTTCTTCTAAAATCAAGTCACACAATTAATTAATTATTCCATATTATAATGTATCTAATAATAGAAATAGAATCATACAATTTCAATTACATTGTAAAATTTGTTTTGTCTCATAAACGTATGACTTTTTATTGATAAGTACCTACTTCTTATTTGGGGACCATTGTAACATTAAATGCAAGTGCTGTGCACACCTATAAGTGACAGGTTTACGCTAGTATGTAAGTAGATAACTTTAGTTCATAAGGCTAATTTATGTAAACTTGTTGTTGGAGTGCCATAATTAAATAAATAAATAAATAAATAAATAAATAATATCCGAATCAAAACCAAGGGTAGACAACGTAACTATAAAATCGTCAAAGTTACAGTAAATGCTGCGAATATTCTGTGATATAATAGAGAGATCGTTTTTTTTAACTTTAATGTGGTCAGAGAGTTCACAGCACTCGCACTCCAGACTGCGTGCTAAGTAATATTAAGTAAAGTAATATTCTTTATTACCTTATATCTCACAAACCTCTGAACGGATTTATACAATTACGACGTCGTTAGATTCGTCTTGACCGCCCAAGTGATCTTAGATAGGTGACGTTTGAAAAGAACAAACATGGCGGCTGTGGGATGTCAAAATAAAGAGGCGTGAAAAAAAAAGTTGCTTCGAATACAATGAATTGGATGGGAATGCAATATGGGTATCAAATTAAAGGGCTCCTCATAAGCATTTCAAAAAGGTATAACATGTTTATGACAGTAATATTAAAAAAGTCAGTCAGCCAGCAACCATCCTTTTTTCAATTTTCAATACTTGGTAATAGCTGTGATAAAAGTTAGTTGTTTTGTTACATCTTAGTTACTCAAAAGTATTGAATAAAAAAATACATTTAAAAAATAAAAAAACCCGCCAAACAAAAAAGATGGAAACGATATATCCTATTGTAACTTTTTATCTAATTTAATTTGCTGTCTAATTTGTATAATGTCGTGTTGGTTAGAGTCTACACCACATTTGGTAATGGACAAATCTGGGCTGGTGTAACACAAAAAGGTCAATGTTGACTATAGTTAAACTTCGATGTTCGATTTATTCGAAGCAATTTATTCAGTCTTTCGACCCATTCCCACAAACGATTTTTTTTTTTATAATTGCATCATCTATACTAATATTATAAAGCGGAAGAGTTTGTTTGTTTGCTTTGTTTGTTTGTTTGTTTAAACGCGCTAATCTCAGGAACTACTGGTCCAATTTGAAAAATTCTTTTTTTGTTAGATAGCCCATTTATCGAGGAAGGCTATAGGCTATATAACATCGCGCTACGACTAATAGGAGCGGAGTAGCGACGTGAAATGTTGCAAAAACGGGGAAAATTTACGCATACGAAGTTGCGGAGGACAGCTAGTAAATTATAAAACGAGAAGAAAAGATTTTTTGTTAATTGAAATAGAAAAATTTAACGAATACAGGTACTAATCACTATTTTTCAGTAGGTATACCTATATATTTAAGCCATATAATTAAGTTATTTTTGTCAGAAAACAAACATAATTATACATAATGTATTAACATACAAATGCTCAAATAGGATGATCCACCTTGTTGCAGAAGATGATCCCGGGGATCATCTTGCACACCAATACTGAAATCATCTCGCCCCAATATCAACTTTTTATTCATCAATTTCATCATGCGATATCTGAAACTGTTAAAATGTTCTGTAGGTACTGGTACCATGTCGTTAAACAATAAAACAGAGCAATAAACAAAACCAACAATAGGTTTAACAGTGTTTAGAATTATAAACCACATTTTACATAAGCTTATCAACCTTACCTTGATCAAAATCATGTAATTTCTGTCTTGATATCTATAATATCTGTATGTCTCGCCTCCCTTGTGATGACACCATCACGATTGACAGAGGCAAGAAGGTATCAGGTACTATGTTCTACCTATAAAAAAATCGCTTATAGTTCTGTTCCAATTAAGATGGTCCATTTCGTACACCTTTCCCCTATGTTTGTCAGTTGTCTGGTTGCTAAAGTACAGGGAGGCCTACTCTAATTCAATGAAAACGAAGTTTCGATCAAAAATGAGGTGGTAATATACAGAGCCAGGAACATCTATTTAATTCACTCGTTCTAGAAAATCGTCTATGGGTTCGAACTTCTTGTGCTTATCCAAAAAATAATTAGAATTAAGGAAACGAAAATTCATGAATTTCGTTTTAAAGAAACAGAGTAGGCCTACAGGTTCTGCGGAGGTTTGGGATAAGAGGGCGTTGTGTGAGTTGTCCCAAGATATTATTATTAGGTATTATCTAACCACATGAAGGATTGCCATGTCGACCTATTATGCACTATTGGTACAGTCGTGATATTTTTATTATTATTATCTTACCTTTTAAACGATTGCCATGTCGCGGACCTATCACGGACTATTGGTACAGTCGTACCACTGTATCAAGATTGAGTCATCGGTAAAAGTTGACGATCAAAAAACCGGTGGAGTGCATGGCGGGCCACGCACAATGTAGGGTTCCGTGGTCCCCCCGGCGTTACCCTGATCAAAACATTTGCTATTGTCAACTTTAACGTTGTTTTGTGATAGGATACTTAAAACATAAGAAAATTGATTTTTAAATCATCCATGTGAAACGTTTTGTGTCTTTGTATAAATTTTCAGTCCAAAATCGTAAAAATTGCACGTTTCTACGTTCGTTGCTTCGTCACCTGTTCAGAATTTTTGTAGTTGTCTTTGAATTTACGCAAAATATAAGTCACTTTCAGTGGACAAAAGTCTTGTTCAATCCTTGCAATTATGCTGTTTTTTCATATACCTACCCAACATCAACCATTTAGCGGGCTAAATAATTGATGTTGGGTACCTATATGAAAAAAAATATTCTACTTTGAAAAAATCACGGTATGATTAGGTATATATATATATAGTGAAATTAAAAGACTCTAATCTTAGAAACTATCACAGATATGCAGTAGGTAGGCTTTACAAGTTTAAGAGTAACAGCGGATCAAATTAGAAGTAACAAAATTCTCCTACAAATCCCATAGAAAAAATTTATTAAGTAGGCATAACGTTGCAAGTATGAAAAAACAACAGAAACCTCATTCTTAAGCTGTATTATTCGTATAGGAGAGGAGGGGATGACTACGGAACCCTACATTGTGCGTGGACATGCAATTGCCCGGTTTTTTTGGTTTGACTCCCATTGCTTTTAAAATGTTAAATTGTAACTTTCATTCTATTATATTATTTAACTCAAAACAAACATCTCTTATTCTCTCTCTAAACGTTAGAATAAAATAACACTTAGGTATAAAATAACAATGACAAATTATATAGAGATACACAAGCCTTCGAATAAAAAGCAATAAAGTTCTTATCAGCCGCGATTTCTTCTAGTTGAAGTCAATTTTACGTGGAATTTTTTACCTACTCTTATTTTAAATTAGTGATCATATAGATATCTAAGTACCTATTGATCTGATATATTTTTACCCGACTCTCTAACTTTATATCACTACTGCTAGAGGTTAATAACTTGTTATGTAAGAAAAGACCAACGATGCTCAGCTGACCCTAGCGTTTCTTGCTAGCGCCTAGAGACAAACGATTAGGCTCGCGCACCCTACTTTTTTTTAGCAAAATGGCCTTAGATTTGTAATTTTTTTCGAAATAGTTGACGCAAGAATGGCGGTTTATAAATTTTGAAACAAAATTTACTTATGCTTTAGCAGTAGCAGCAAGCAATCGCAGTAGGGTATCTTCAAAACGTATGTCATGGGGGACTTTACAAACATACTCAACAAGTACACCCAAATACAGAACAAATTGTGGAACATACAAAGTGTCGGAATCGAACCCACTACTCTTGCTCATCATTCGTACACATTCCCACTGCGCTGAGGCAGTTTTGACAGACACACTAGTCAGTTTATTTGTAGACCTTTGATTATATAATGTCTAGATGGAGCATTCCCTCAGTAAGACCAAAAAAATATTTAGCTACTATTTTTGACGTTTGACACTCGTTGAAAATAGCGCGCTAGAATAACATCTGATAGGAGTCTTCTTACCTCTCAAAAAGTACGTCCATTTGACTATTATTTTTATTATTATTATTATTTAAAATGTTTTCAGAGACGACAGAGCTGCCATGGAGTGTGAGTTTGTACTGGCTGATGTTCAACACAAGTGTCACTATATCTGTTGTGATAACTGCACTCTACTGGATATTATTGTATAATCCGGGTATGTTATAATGTACGATCCCGGCTTTTTACCTAGTGTTGAAACTGTTCACAACAAGGAAAGGCACTGGCAGGTGGTACAGGTGCCACGATACATATTCTCTCTGGTTTGTCCCTCTGTACTTGTACCTATTGTTAACATGTCATGATTGTAATTTAAATGTGCCAATAAAAAAATATTATTATATACAGCTCTCGTAAAAATAAGTCTTACAATACATCATGGGCGTACCCAGGGGGGATTTGGGGGTTGACCCTCCCCCCTCCATCCGATACAGAAAGGTAGACACAACACTCACTTGGTCAGTATTTAGTCAATTGGACCACTGAAAGCCCCTACTCTGGTACAGTAGGTACCGGAGTCGTAGAGTAAATAATAACTATTATGAATATGATACATTCAATAAGACAGTGGCACAAATAGTAGGAACCACATAGCACAATAATAAATAGGAGTTTTGTTCTGCAGAAGTTCAGGGTCAGCTGGGACTACGCGCTCTCTGGCTGGACATAACTACGCATGGGTTGACGTCGTGTATAATGATGACAGAGCTGCTAATATCGAGGACGCCAGTCAGGCTCGCGCACATTTACCAACCCCTTGCCCTCGGCCTTTGGTATTCGGTCTTCTCTGCTATATACTACGCTGCTGGAGGAACTGACCGGTAATTCCTCACCTTTTATCTCAAAAACATTGGTCACAAGGACGGCTCCCTATAACGAGGGATCTTGGTCGTTAGCGACTGCGCACATTGAGATCGTCGTACGTCCACGTCGATTTTTGCGTGGACATGTTGTTGACCCATGAACCTGCGTTCAGTACCTATATGTATTTTATGCTTTAATTTTAGTTTTTTACCATGTACCATAACTGTGGGTCTGGTGGGCCCATGTATTGATATAGTAGTGAGACCAGTAGACTTACAACAAGCACTGACTAACACATAAAGTAGGTCCTACATTTTACGACAAGGGTTAAACAACCTAAAATAACCTTAGAAATGTTAATGCTCGAATGATTGCTTCTGCCTATTGACTCCTGCACTAGGGGTAAATTGAGATAACGTAATAACTATAAATTGTAACATTTTAAATAAATTTTATAAACAAATCACAATTTTATGTCATTAATAAATATTTGTTTGGCAAAAGTTATTGATATAATAATATATACATCGATAGGTAAATAACACATATCAACCCATATGATGTCCCACTGCTGGGCACGGGTCTCCCCAGTAGAACTTACTAGTATGTAGATCCTGGGGGTAATTGCCATAATCGCCACGCTTGGCGAGCGGGTTGGCGATCGCAGTAAGGTTTTAAGTAGGTACGCAGAGGACGCTGCTGCCCGTCCTCCAGTGTGACATCCCTTAGTCGCCTTGACGACACCCACGGGAAGAGATGGGGTGGTACTATTCTTAAGCCGGTACCACACGGCAAATAACACGCTAAGTAGAATTAAGATTACGCTGCTAGACCTGAAATTAATGAATAGGCAGGTAATAATTGTACCTATCAGATAAAATAAATAGGTTTAGAAATAACTTCGAACAGGTACCTATACTATGTTGTCCACTATAAATTACTGAAACCGTTTCACTTCAGGCGGTAGAATAGATTATTGGCGAAACCAGTGCCTTAATCATTAAGCCATCAAAAGCCGCTTAATTTTTAAATCATTAAGTTTCGTTATGTGTATGTTTCTCACGTTTCATTTGTTTTTCAGCAATGGCAACGTATTTATATACGAGGTGCTTAACTGGGAGCAACCGAAGCGTGCTGCAATCGTGATAGTTGGGTCAATCGTGGCCCTCATCATCCTATACTTGGTGCTATGGACAACAGCCTTTATCAGAGACAAGATATCCACAAAGTTCGTGCGTAATACAAGCCTTGACTTACCTTTAACGCCACCAAATAATATGGACCACCGGATAGCATGAGAACAGAGGAGTTAAATATAAAACTCTTTTGTCTTTAACTCTTTTGTGAGCATGAGACTGAACTAGCGGTAAATATTCAGCAGTTTTACTGTGATTTGTAAACGTTTAATTCAATGAAGGATGTGGCTGAATATATAGCGATTATGTACCCGCGACCAGTACGTACCCAGGATTTAATTTAGGGAGGGTGGGTGACCTCGATGAGGAACCCAATATTTTAAGAGGGATGCTTGACCCCGATAAGGGTAGGATTTATCGAGGAAAACACACATACCTACACACAGAAGTACTGAGACACTGATGGGGAGCAGGTCTAGACTCCATGAGCGCCCCCCCCCCCCCCCTTTGGCTCGATTCACCAGTGCTTGTAACTTTGCCTGCATACCAAATTTACACCAAAAAAATGTAACCAGCCGGCAAGTTAAGCTGGTTCGTTCTAGGCTCCAAGTTAGGCTCGAAATGGCCAATTGCTAAATATATGTAATGTAAAGTGAAAATGTCGACCTAAGGGCGATGAAAATATCTCTATACCTATATATAATGGATATGGGGCCGGCGAAGAAGCTTAAATAAGTATTTAAATGAAAAAGGTACCTAAGTAGTTCTCAAACAAAAAAAACGGAGACATTTAGTTTTGTAATACGTCTTAATATATAGGTATATTGAAGAATCAACTTAGCAAAGGTTTGTAGCACCTTAGTATATTTTTAATTCCAAAAAAATCCACTAGACTAGTAGGAGAAACCATGTGTCATTACTGGTAAACGGTTACACTAACAATTATGTTTGCACATCAGCACCATAGGCGTACCCAAAGCTATATTTTAGGAGTTAAAAACGCCCTTTAACGTATACGACGCTTAAATTTAGAGTCAAGCACTCCCCTCCCTTATATCTGCTGCTGCTATCTGCAATAACTACTGTAAACGCCTATAAAAAGCACACCTCTTACCTTTTTGGTTCTTTGGAAAACTCTTCCAAATCGCCAACAGAATTGCAGACTTGGAAGTGTTTTAAATGAGTTCAGGGTTCACTAAATAGTACCTAGTAGTTAAAACTTAATTTATAAAAATTATGTTTACGTTTTATAAACAAATACAAATTTAGTAAAATTACAAGCATTTCCCATAGACTATTGATATATATAGTAATAATAATATATAAGTAATATTTAAGGGGTTATTTTAAAATTAAAAATACTAACAGCATAGAATAAATAGTTCTCTGATGTTAAGAAGTCCCCTGCGGTAAGTAGTTAATCTTTTTAAATTAGTTTATTATAAGAATTACTACGTAGCAGCATGCGCACATTGCCATCGGCGCTGGCACAACCATCAGAAGAACACACGGGACGAGCACAAAGAATATTTTACCTTGAACATTGGAAAACATAAAAAAATTATCATCGCAGATTAGATAAAAAAAATATCTTTCATACGTTTAATATTATAAGTTAGCATAAAAATCACACTAAAATAAAACCATAAAATGTCCGAATAATAAAAATATCATACATACATATAGAATTTTGCTTATTTATTTATTTCTCTTTAACAGCTCAATGACCTGTTACAAAACATTCTACGTATTGAAGCTCTAAGATATATTACATTGTCGTAATAGTATGTAATTATATTTATAATAAGGATTTTAAATAATTTAATGTATAGTGAAATAAAGGTGTAGAAGTAATTTAATCATGTGTGTATTATTTAACGCCCGTTTTAGTCTCCACCTTTTTGCAACTTTAGGCGTAAAATACTTACTATAAGTAGGTCATCAGGTCATCAATCACTCATTGCTACTCGCTATATATAGGTCGTGAGGTTCGATTCCCACACGATACACCACTTTGTGTGATTGATGTTCGAGTCTGAGTGTACTTTGTGTCCGT
The DNA here is from genome assembly GCA_945859575.2 of Herminia tarsipennalis. Classification (NCBI taxonomy): domain Eukaryota; kingdom Metazoa; phylum Arthropoda; class Insecta; order Lepidoptera; family Erebidae; genus Herminia; species Herminia tarsipennalis. The sequence continues at coordinate 9,466,411 of OX243836.2, read as the reverse complement.
GACTTGTATGTTTGTAAAGTTCCCCGCGACGCACGGCTTGTACCCTAAAGCGGGAGTCGTCTTTTTTAAAAGAAAAAGCGATCAGATAGTCAGTAAAAGATCTCTCCTGTGGGTTTTTTGCCCTGTTTTTAATAAGCTCCAACTTCTGTTTTTAACCAATATGTTTTGTTGTTTACGTATAAATTTAAAAATGTATAGAGAAAAAAAATCGTCTCAGGCGGGACTTAAACCCGCGACCTTAGGGAGTTGGTAACGGCTTAGGGCCGGTACCCCTAAGCCGTTACCAACTCCGGCACCGAGACATGTACGCTAAAGTCGATTTTATGGCAATCGTGAATCGTGCCAATTGCTTACAGTCTGAAAAAAGAAACAAACTTGTTTCCATTTTTAACATTGTACTTGTAGCAGACTATTTTTTTCCAGGAGCTTTGCCTCTGTCAATATGACCGCGTTACAACAAACTCTTCAGCTTTATTGTATTAGTAGCTATAGATAGATATAAATTGTTACAATTTAAATTACACTCTACTATGCAATAAAGGGTAAGGCTGAATTGAACAGGTAAATACAAAGTTAAAAACAACAATAATTACAAAAAACATTTATTAGATACCATATAGCAAAATCTACATTTAAACACAAAGCAACCAATTAAAACTATGATTAATATAACAAACTAAATAATTGATATGTGTGATTAAATTTAAATTTGACTTAGTACATGTATACTGTGCGGATCGTCATTGTAGATATTACACTTATTAATGACACATTTTAACTAAACAAATAGTAACAACCAAAATAAAAACGCGTTTATAAAAATAATTTTGAAAATACATCTACATCAATTACACAATTTTAACAAAAGGATAATTATCATGATCATAATTTGGACAACAGTCTCAAAAAATAAGCAATCTCACATTTACCTTGTATATCCAAAAATATAACTTCTTATGTACAGTTTATAGGTACCTAATTATTACCTAATGCTCGCTTGCGACAAACGAGTGTACAACTTATTGTGTAGTATATAAAGGTAGAGTCGGCGGCAAACGAATACGCTGAGTCATGTGCAGTGATCGGAATAGGTAGTGCAATTTAGGGTCAACGACCTCAAACATTATATTAGTGTGGATACGCCCGGCGGGATTGCGGGATTTCGGATATTTTCTATCTATACTGGTATTATAAAAGAAAACAATTATTTAATAAGTAATACATTTTAAATGTTTATCATTTCTAAAGTGAAAAGTAGGGACGAAATAAAAAACGTTGGTCCTTTAAATAATTTTTTATTATTGTAAAACGTGTAAGCATTCAGTTACGAATAAATGTGTTCATACAACAACAAGTTAAAATAATCATTTGTTAATTAACAACTTAATCAGAGAAATACCATTAAAAATCATAGCATCACGCCTGTAACCCCGAAGGGGTAGGCAGAAGTATAAAATACCCACTCCTCGCCAGCTATGTTTGAGTCGCAAATAGGGAGCGAGCCTATTGCCATTTATCGGGCACCAATTATGAGCACATGATAATCATAATGAAATTTAACATTGTTGATTAATGTTAACTATTAAATATAAACAGTAATTATCGTAATTTATTTCAATTCGACAGAAAACGAACGAACGAACGATTGAAGGAAACAAACTTTTTAATTGTGATTTTTCACAACTAAAAAGTTTATTTCCTTTAATCGTCATCTTCGTTCTCACTATCAATTTCTTCAACATTTGAAATTGCATTTTCGTTTTCTGTGGAATTGAAATAAATTACGATAATCTTTTCCATATTTGCCAACTTTAATCTATTTCTTTTAACATTTAATATCCATTTATATGTCGAAAACGACCGTTCAACCTCTACTGATGTCAGCGGGGCAAATTTCAAAATTAAAATATCGTCAGTTGCTGAACCGCTTGCGATTTGTTCTGAAAACGTCCTGAGAATATCAATATCCGGATTGCGAGCCATGACTGCTTCTAATTTATTTTGTATAGGTGAACTCATACTCCAATTTACTACTGACCTTACTTCATCAAATATTTGAAATGCTTCGACTATGGATGTATCGCGTTTTTGTAAATTTGCCAACGCTATTTGTATTATTTTAAAACTTTCGTCGATGAAATTTAAATCATTTCGTATATTGTCTTTATTAATAATATTTTTCGCATTTTTTATTGAGACTGCTTCTGAACTTCTCAAACATGTCAAAATATGTTTAATTTCGTCGAAATATTTCACATAATAAGAGGCCGCTGCAAGCCAAGTGCCCCACCGCGTTATTATTGGTTGAGGTGGCAACTGTAAATTGGGATACATGTCTTTTAACAGTTTTACTCTACTGGGAGACTTCAAAAAAATTTTCTTTCCGTTGGCAATAAGTGTGTCTACATCCGGATATTCAGAACGTATTTTTTCTGCTACTCGATGGAGAGCATGAGCTAAACAAGTGACATGCTTAATGTTCGGAAAATGTTGTTTTAAAACTCGCCCCGCTGTCAACATGTACGCAACACTGTCTGTACATAACAAAAGAACACTTTCCACTTTATCTTCATAGGAGTCACCCCACAGATTTTTCAAACAATCAATGACAAACTGAGAAATTGTTTTTCCATTAACATTTTCTAATGCTTTACAAGCTATTAGGTAAACTTTTTTTGATGCTGTAGAGTTCAAAGGTTTGACCAAAAAGTGCACTACATATCTTCCTAAGAAATCAGTACTTTCATCCAATGAAATCCATATTTTTTCGTTCACAATCTCGCTGTGAATTGTAGCAAGCTTCTTTGCATAAATTTCTTCCAAATATTTTTTTCTGAGTATTGATTCACCGGGCAGCTTTATTCGATTAGAACAAGCGCAGCACATGTATTTTTCAAAAAAGTTTTTAAAAGAAGGGTTTTCAACTTGTGCCCACGGAATATTACAGAGAATAAGGAACTCTATAAAATCAAATACAAAATCATTTGGAGACGTCGACGGTAACGTAGAGCACTGCATTCATTTCAAATTGACATCTTATCGCTACTCGTACAAGAGTGCGATTCCTTTGTATCAGTCGTTGCCTTTGTTAAGCAAAAACAATAATAAGTACAGAAGTTTCACTCTTTTATTGTTTAGCGCATGCCGCCGCCACTTGAAAGGCAAATGCCGCCAACAAAAAAAAACGTAGAGCACTGCATTCATTTCAAATTGACATCTTATCGCTACTCGTACAAGAGTGCGATTCCTTTGTATACGTACAATACATTTTCTAAGAATTTTAGTTGAGTTTGAAATAAGGAAAAATATGGCGGTCAATTAAGTTAAGTCGCGTTTTTAAACCCTAATAATCTTTATTGTGACCATCTCGTATCGAAATAGTAATCCCGCGCGGTTGGCATGTCCATGTTCAGATTTCGTCACGCAATCCCGCCAAATTGCACTACCTATTCCGATCACTGGTCATGTGACACAAAAGTTTTATGGTTTCGTACAATGACTTCTATATAGTACTAGTACCCTGGACAGGCTAAAGCCGACAACAACAAGGCTGATTTTGAAGTCTATACGTCGTAACAAGGGTAACATCAACGCTACAATGGGGTAGATGACTGTCAGTCAAATCAGTATCTTTTTAAGAAACGTCAAAACGATGTGCCTCGTACTAATTTAAATTAAATACAAAACAATGACGTCATTCTTTTGTATGGGCAAATCATGTAGTTTCAATTTTTGTTTTGATGTTTATAAATTCATGACAACGTAAAATTGTAGAGAAAGAATGTTTTCCAGAATATTTTTGCAAATGCTATTTCCTGCATAGTGTAAAATAATTTATTGTTATTGTAGCCATCTACCCAATTTCTACAAGGATCTTTTAGCGCTTCGATGACATTGAAATGAGTGCGCTTCACAAGATGGCGGCGTTAGTTCGGATTTCGGCCACGCGCTAAAAGATATTTGTAGCACTGTAATTTGTCTTATAAGTCAATAAAGTTCACAAGACTGTTATTCCTTTCGGCTTAGGATATTGCTGTCAGTTTGTATGAGATAGCCAGTCCAGTGTACAGTACTTTAAAGGTCAGTGGTTCTGAACCCTAAATTAAAATCGCGCGTAAAACTACTCGGTTGATTTGTGAAAATGGCGGCAAACTAAGCTGTCATAATTTTCACAGCTCTGCATTTATATTAGTAAAAATACTTCAAGTACGTGCAAAATCAATAAGATCTAATTTGTGCAGTTAAAATGTACAATAAATACTTGACACGGACAAAAATCAGAGAGATTGCCTAAAACTCCAAAAGAAGAAGAAGGTTGATTGCTGTGTTGCCTGTCTATTTGTCATAAAAGTCTCTTTTTCCACATAAAATTAATATCACTGAAAAATATTAAGAAAAATATTGGGCGATTATGGAAATACTACATAAATTCAATACTATTTTATAAATTCTCATTTTCAAGTGAAAACATTACAAAATGAGTATTTATAAAATACAGTACAGAAAAATAAATATTATTTTTTGCATTTGACTCTGTAAACATAGAAGCCGTTACAGTATTCTGGTCACACACTCAGCTTATGCAATTTACATCCATTTATAAATGGTTTGCAAGCACTATACAATAACCTAAGCTCTGCGTCCCGATGAATCTCAACCATTTCGGACAGCTCCTCTGAGAAACTGAGAAATAAGTAGTACATGGTGTATTTAAACCCATGAGTTCATCTGTAAACATAATTTTATAACGCTGATGAGCCTCAACCATTGACGTACAGTTCGCTGGATTGGCTACCTCATACAAAGTGAGAGCAATTTTAAATGACGAATCGAATTACTTTTTTGCTATGACAAATAGGTGTTGTTGTTATTCTAGTTACAACAGAATAGACTTCAGAATTGAAAAAAAAGCCTTGTTGTCGGTAGCCTATTCAGAAGACTAGTACTATAGGTCTTTGAATAACATCACCAACATGCATTTATAACAGTGTGCATGATAGGTTATTACTTTATTAGGACGCATTTGTTTCATACATTTATCGAGTGTCCGATAATGTTTCATACATTTATGTAGTGTCCTTATTGAATACACAATATGAAAGAGAAGATAAATGTCATAAACTATGGTTCGAATGCTAGTTAATTGTGTAATGCCATTTTCTGCTGTCCTATTTTAGCGTCTAACACTAAGAAATACTCAGCATGAATTAAGTAAAACATTTAGCCGTTTGAAACTTTGTGTAAGTAATAAATGTTATGTAAAAGTACAAGCCTATTATAAACAAATTCACCTGGTTCTAAGTTTTTACTCTGGATAAGTAACATGTCTCGATACATTCAACTGCAATACCTTACCTACCTAACGATAAAGGCCTGAATCACACTTATCAGCTTGAATCCGCATTAATCTGTGGCTCTATCCTTGTTTATTGCTTAGAAACGTCATTTGTAAGAGCAAGAGAGACAATAAACATTGACTTCCTATCTCTAACAACGATTGTTGCCAGAAAGCATTCTTTCTCATTCTAATAATATACGTTTTTAAGCTAAAAAGAGAGATAGAGCTATAAGTAAGCACGATTACATTCTGCGGAATGTGATTCAAGCCAAATTATATTCAACTGGATACTGTCACTTTGTACAGCTATCGATAGTTGTTTCATATCATCAATATCACATACATTCAGAACTACACTAATCCTCTACTAGATCTTAAATCTAAAAGGCATTTTTAGAGATCATATCTTACATTACTTTTAGAGTGAGCAAAGTATGATGACAGTTTGTCAGGTGACGTTCCCGTCAAATACGAGTAACCGCAGACTTGGATACACTAGGAGACATATAAAGTGTCAAGTTGTTACACATAATAGCTCAACAGCAGAGGCAAACGGTTAAAATTTGCCTGAGTTAACTCGATATAAAAATATACCTAAATTGTTGAACACGGTACCATCGCGGTTCAACCAGAGTTCAAAGAGAAACGGAAAAGAAAAGTGTTCTAATGACCGTCCGTCACTACTTAACAGCTACATGTGATGTATTACGCATAAATAAATGCAGTGAGTGCAGCAAAGTTGGCTGATTAAATTGTAAAAGTACGCGATTTTAGGGACCTATTTCAGCTGGACACCATGGCGGCACAACCAGTCGCCGCTGAATTTCATATAGTTATAGTGCGACCAAGCGGACACTAGATGAGATACTCTTCGTAATATAATAGTCTCCTAACCGATTTCGGTTGCGTTTACAATCTCTTGAAATGCTAGCCAACTACGCAGGAGATATTATAGTGCACAAGTGTATGTGCAGACACAAGTGCACTCTCTATTCTTACCCTCATAGCCCGATGGGACGGAAATCCGACACGACCGGAAAGAGATCTGGCGCAGGACCGACAGCTTAACATGCTCTCCGAGGCACGAAGGGGTATGACAATGTTCGAAAACGTCACCCATCTATTGACAGACTGTGGTAATGTTGCTTAACCTTGCAGATATTTCGATCTGCTCGGTCGCCCCCGAATCAGGTACCCCTCCTTCATAATATAACCACAGTATAAAAAGCATACAATAGGAGGACGTCTTTGAAGTTGTCATAAATTCCGACACGAGCGTTTGTAAGCTAGGGTTGTCGCAAGTAATAATAATAATAATAATATCTTGGGACAACTCACACAGCGCTATCTGATCCCAAACTAAGCAGAGCTTGTACTATGGAATCAACAGGACAACTGATAAACATAGTTATATATTTCTAAATACATACATATTATAGATAAATAACACCCCGACACAGAATAAACCATCGTGCTCATCACACAAAGCTTTATCCTGGATGGCGATCGAAACCACGACCTCTTGCGTAGCAGTCGGATACACTCCCACCGCACCACAGAGGATGTCAAACAATAAGTAAACTATATGTATTGGTATCAATTTAACTAACATCTAAAACTGGCAGCCCTGGATACTGAGATCGCGCTGTGTGCGTGAAGCGTCTGCCTTGCCCCTAAGTTGCACCCCTTAATCCTCTCACGGTTGGCCCGACTGTTATATAACTATACATTTTGTTAGCAGCGATTGGATGCGCTGCCTGCCAAGATCTCCTAATGAAATAGAGCCCTTATTGTTCGATAGTCCGCCAACTTTTACTATAAGTCTGCGGTCACTATAATAGGTTTACAAAGAACACTAAAATGTTAATATAAACACAGTTCAATCTTATTATAATAGTACCTACTTCAATAGTCCTAAATACAAGAAATGAAATCTATGACTTGGTTTCTCTAGAACAAATGTGTGTATTATAAACTTTTTAAAATAAGTTATGCTGACGATCAATTCTTGTTAACATCGAGTCGACAGTGTTTTCTGATACATTGGCCTAATCTATATGAGATATTTCACTATAATCTTAATAATAAAGAAAAGACTTTGTAAAGTAATCGAAAACTTAATTTTGCTTTCAGCTTTCGCTTTAAGCTGGCGACATACTTAATTAACAAAATAAAGCATTCAAAATGCCTGGACAGTCGCTGGCTTTATTGTACACACTATAATAACGAATTGGGTATATGACTGCTGTAACAATAAACGCACGTCTTATTTGTCGGAAAAATATTTCGTCTATTCAACGTACTTATGAATGTTCAAAATAAACATTATAAGTAAATAATTTGACCTTAAAGAAATATGACGACATATCGCTGTGTTTCATACAAACTTCTATAAAACCTTTTCATTTTTTATGTTTCATAAAAATGTTGTATTTCATACAAACTGACACAACGTACCGTTGTAGAGTTTTATACAATTGTGATGTTTCATAAACTTTTATAATACGTATCGTATTGACGTTTCATAAAAAGAGACGACGTGATTTGGCAGTCAAATACCCATTTAACGTTTCTACATACATATTTTAGTACAGATATAATACCTAATTTTCTATATTTTATTGCATCGAAAATTTAAATGTCAGGGCCCAATTTTATTTAACAAACATACAATAACATTAGTCGTCATATTTTTTTTAGTATTGCACCTTAAGACTAAACATTCAATGTCTTTCATATAGATACATCTGGCACATTTACAACTTACTGAGATCATCGAATTTGTTGACAAATACACTCTCAGTTCTTAAATAACGTCGATTATGATATTACGATAGAAAAACTACCTCTGACTATAGGCAATCTTTGTAAGAGAGGCCACAGGCCTACAATTTCAAATTAGGCAGCTAAATGCAGACTTATGAGATATTACAACCCGCCCATAATATTCCACGAAATCTGCCGGTAGCCTAAAGGTTAGGTCGCGGTTTCGAAGCCTACCCATTATGCGGCCGTGAACTCAATCCTAACACAAGCCATTAAGCTTAGCTGGAGGGGTTAATATGATTGCTAATAATGTTGGACCTACAATTCCACATTGCTAGTTATCTTTTAATAAATAAAGAAAAACGCCTAAATATATAAATTAGATACTGAACGAAAATTAAAAAGTAATCTGATTAAATTGTAAAATTGCTAAATTTAGTTATTCAATTGTTGGCCACAAATATAAACATCAAAAAATGGTTGTCTGTAAATTACAGTAATTTTTATAGGCATTTCTTGCCAATTACTTTATTAATACAGTACTCCCAAATTAATAATGCACATGCAGATCTTCGCTAATTGTCGTATTCCCGGAAACACTCGAATCATGGAATCGTAAGAGCCCTAAACAAGGCATTTGCATTTTGCACCTTGTTTAAAAGAGATAGGAGTCAATATCATGTGTGCACAATCGAAAACAAATCGGGCGTTCGGCAGCTGTCGCCGGTCAGCGAAATGTCTGTCAGTCGTCTTTATATATTGGTAGTGACTGCACGTGTTCTCTATTTGTGGAAATATATAGAGCTGCTATTACACACCCTTCTTGGTAAATATAATTTCAACATTAATTAGCTTATTCAGATTTAAATAGTATATTTTGAAAAAAGGAAAATAAATAACATATTTCACGTTTTTTTAATATTAAAAAAATAAAATACCTACATTAAATACATATTAAGTACTAGAAAAACATTTAAAAAATGAGATTTATTTAAATTAAATAAATAGATAAACATGCATAAAAAATATATACCTAACTCTGCCCATGCCATTTTCTTTCAGACGAATTCTTCCAAAATGGATAAATTTAAACGTGGAAAACCGCTTAATTCACAAGCACGGCAAATGGTATTTAATGTGTACCTTTATTTCTTAAATGAAGCCAATGTTTTCAACAGAGACCATGATGGTTATTTTAAAAAAATTCAAGACCGTGTTACAAAAGCTACAGGAATTTCGCGACGAACTTTGAGTAATATCTTAAACGAAAAAAAACATAATCAATCAAAGAAATTTTCTACACCGAAAAAAGGAAGACCTAAAAGTAGATTTCGGCTGGTACTTGATGATTTCGACTACTGTGTTATTCGTAATATGATATACAATTTTCAATTGACGCTGAAAGAACTCCCAACTGTAAATAATTTAAGAATAAAGTTGATCGAAGCTATTAATTTCAAAGGCTGTGCCGAGACTTTAAGGTTGATCTTGAAAGACATGGGGTTTAGGTTTCTGAAAACTGATAATAACAGACAATTACTTATGGAAAAACATGATATACGCCTAAAAAGGATCAAATATCTCAGAGAAATACAACAGCTGAGGAGTTCTGGTAGAAACATAGTATTTATGGACGAGTCGTATGTGCACACATCACATACTAAGGGTAAAACTTGGCAAGATAGCAACAAAAAAGGTATCAAACAACCCATTTCCAAAGGAGAGCGAATAATTATTGTACACGCAGGCAATGAAAAAGGCTTCGTCCCAGGGGCTCTAATGTTACATAAATGTGTCGACTCAGAAGGTGACTATCATAAAGAAATAAACGCGGAACGTTATCAAACTTGGCTACGCAATCAATTGATTCCCAACTTGCCTCCTAATAGTGTGTTGGTAATAGACAACGCCCCATATCATAATAAGCTGTCTGTGAAACCACCAAACTCAAACACATCTAAACCACAAATGACAGCTTGGTTACAACAACACAACATTCCGCATGACCCAAAGAAACTGAAACCCGATTTGTATAAAATTATACAAAGATACAAAGAAAATTACACAGAATTTGCCATTGACCGTATAATGGAGGAACATGGGCATAAAATTATACGATTGCCACCATATCATCCCGATTTTAACCCTATTGAAAATATTTGGTCCCAAATAAAGCAACACGTGGCCAAGAGAAATATTGCAATGACTGTGACGTCAGTTAAAGATGCTATATTAGAAAAAATCAATAAAATAGGACCAGAAGAATGGAAAAAAGTTTCTGATCATGCGGTTCAATGCGAAGATGAATATAGAAAATTTGAGCCAAGAATCGATAGTTATTCCGATAAACTGATTATTTACACAGGTGATAGCAGTGAGGAAAGTGTAAATGAACAAGAGCATAATGAAACTTCTGATGAATCTGCGATGTCGGGAATAGAGGTCTTCCTCGATTCTGATTAATTTTTTTATAATTGTATTATTTTTCTGGAATGATTAGTGCTGTAAACAAATTTGAACTGAGATTTTGATTATATTTTATGTAAACCTCTATTTGAAAACGTTTTTTTCTCCTTCTAATAAAACCTTATGTTATTTAAACCTTTTCCTCCATAATTACACCAACTTCGGTAAGACACTTGAAAACTAATCACTCCAACAATGATTGTAGCGTTTTCGCTATTTACTTACATGGAATTATCGAATCAAATTTCGTTACAGGTAAATCAAATCTGTTTTAGCACAAAACACATAATATATAAAATTAGGCATAGAGAAATTGCTCTTAACCACTCTATATAAATATCGTCTTTCGACGCTCGGGTAATACGACCGTTGCCGAACAATGACGAAGATTTCCGAAGATTTCTATGCGCATTATTACTTTTGGAGTACTGTACAATAATTGCATTTTTGAAAGATAGAAAAAATTGAAGTCCAGAAGGTTTTCGAACGATTATTTTACGTGACTCTACGTAACGCCATTCGCTGTTGCTTAGCAACCAATCAATAACGTAACCGTTGCTTAGCAAATCTATAACGTGACACTTTATTGTGCGTGCACCCATCATCGATTTATTAGACGTTATCACGTCAAAAACCTTAGGATTAAGCCCGCCCTTATCGCATTAGCTATATCTTGCCAAATTACGATTTACAACCATTGAAATTGTAGGTCTGAAGTCGCTCTCTACACAGCATTTGTTTTGACGAAAAGGGTGTTATCTCAAGAGATACAGTTATAACTTAATCTCTACTTGAGTTCATTTTAAATTATTTTACAATTTAAAATAAAATGTTGATAAACTTTCGCAATTTGTACACATTATACAATTTTATAGTCTACTCGTAATAACGATGCTTGCAATACGGTCAATAAAAATGTATATAACCTCAAAATATTGGTTTAGTCGCATAAGGGCTAGTTCGCAAAAGGACTTAATAGTAAAACGCCTAATTCTCAAAAGGGCTAATTTGTGAAAAGTCTTATTTAAAAAAAGACTAATTTGCAAAATGGCCTCTACGATTTAGTCCTTTTAAGAATTAGCCTTTTAGCGAATAAGTCCTTTTTAGAATTAGTCCATTCGCGAATCGACCTTTTGAGACTCGGGTACCATTTTACAAATTAGCGTCGTCATTATGCGTCTAAAAGAAAATATTCACGCGATTAAAAGCTGTAATTTATAAAATTGTTTACAATGGAATAATTGCTAAATGTTTAATTGCAAGAACGTAACATTACTTTTGAATTATTTTATATTTTGTCAACGCCCTATTTATCAACACAAACCATGTGATACCCAATCTCGACAACGTTATAACAAAGAACTGGCTCAGTACAACTCCGATGAAATACTTACTGAAATGTACCTGGCAACACTACCACTTGTAGCGATATAATTAACCTAAGAATAACCACGGACCAGGAAACACAAATCATAATGCTATAATTTTTTTTTTAAACAATCTCTAATCTTTATATCCAATGACCACAGACAATTATCATAGTTATCGGTATTATATTACTGTGGTCTTAATTTAGTTACCTACCTGATGTATACCTGTCAAAAATTTTGAACCGCGTAAAAGTTAATAGTATTACACATATTGACATTTTAAAATTTTATTATCTGTCGTCCATCGCTAACACTTATAAATATTGAAATCATCACAGTACGAATTTATTTTATTTATTTAATAACAATATAAATATGTATTCAGAAATCAACAGCACTGATGATCTCATTCATTATGAACCATTCTGGTTTTGAAAATTTGGATTTCTTTCGCAAGCGCGCGGCTCCGCCCCGTAGGTATTAGTTATCGTATCGTGATGAAACTTTCCACAATTTCGGATTAATAAACCCTTAATCTTTTTAATAATATTAAGTATTTTTGTATATAAACACCACTAAGGCCCCATAGGTTTTAATAAATGTCTTGTAAATCAAACCAGGGAAGTGAAAAGAATAATTAGTTAAAAGATGTTAGTTTTTTTTTAATATCTAAGAAACAGCTACTTTAAAATGTTATAAGAGTATACTATAGTATACTGTCTGTACTATACTAGATGACCCGCGCAATTTTCCCCGTTTTCGCAACATTTGTCATTGCTGCTGCTTCGCTCCTATTGGTCGTAGCGTGATGTAATAGCCTATAGCCTCGATAAATGGCTATCCAACAGTAAAATAATTTTTCAATTCGGACCAGTAGTTCCTTAGATTATCGCGTACGAATAAACAAACAAACTCTTCAGCTTTATAATGTTAGTATAGATTACAATATTGTATATTACAAATTCACCTCGTCAACTGACCGACTTATTGCACTGCACGTAATTTTATAAAGACCTTAATATACGGTTCTGCACATATCTGTTTTTCCTGTTCCGTGGCAATAACAACGACTCGCTTAGCAGCCTTATATACAATAGATTAGAAACATACTTGTCACAAACTGAGCTCACTGTTCATGAGCAAGACCCTGAATGAAGATTCATCTACAGCAGCATCTTCATACATTAGCCCCTCCTGAAAAAACACAAGTTAGATGAATCGAGAGAAATGTAAATCGAAATAGCGATATATGATACCCACATGACATGTGACTCGGTGTTAACTAAGTAAATCAAGACCAGAAAATCATTAACATATGACCGGGAAGGTTTAGTCACGTAATTTTGCTTACATTGCCATAGACCGGTCATTATTCATAATGACCGTTACATACAATACCTAGTTAAAGTAAATAATACATAAAAAATCATAATAATTGAGTATTTGAATGTCAAATCAATCAATAACAATAAATTAGGTAATATACATTAATAAGGTAATATAAGTGATATAAGTAAAAATATTTGTCCACAATTTAACATGATTTAGTATCATCATCTTCTTCCCGCCATGTCGTATGGGTCCCAAATATGGGCACTAACCAAAGATAACATGAAAAAATTAAAAACATATATATATATACCTAAACCTAAGAGAAATGAGAAAAAAGACAAACATCGCAGAAGTATCATATAACATTAAAATATTAAATGGTGATGGGCAAGACATCTGATACGAAATAAACATAGAAAATGAACAAAAAATAAATAGTAACCGGATGGTATGCCAGAGAAGAAAAAAGACAGCGGAGGAGAATATGTTAAACATGGAGTAATAATCTAAAAGAAAATGCAGGAATACTGTCGAGCAGATTATGTCACGACCGCGATCATTGGAAGAGACCTATGCGAAAGCAAGACAATCTGTACCGATGTCTGTGACTAGAAAATGATGACGTCATTAGGTTAAGTTGCATACAAATCTGTACAGGGTCCTTATTTACTATCTTTACCACCACACAGGGCACCGCGCATGCGCCAGTTCGCTCGGCCTTTTCACGGCAGCTAAATAAAGATAGTGAATAAGGACCCAGGTGAATTGTCTTGACGTTTCTTAAAAATATACTATTTGACTTGTTAAAATACCCAATTCATACATTACCTGAACGACCCCGGTATTATATACATTGCCCAGATGGAGTACATACTGATAACATACTCAATGCTTATGTAGTAAATAAAACATACCGGCATGAGATCAATGGTGGGCGGGTTAGAATCGATGAGGCACAGATCTGTGTCGAGCGGCGTGGCTGCCTCGCCGCTGTCCACTATCTCTGCTCCTATATTTCTGTTGAATAAACAGTGCATCAATTAAACTAGTTTTTTTTTTAAAAAGCCAAGCTTAAAAAGAAACATTTTATAAAGCTGCAAACTAAAGTTTATGTCTGACCAAGAGCTTACCTAATCAGTATAGTTAAAGTTAAGTACTTGGATGACCCAAACTCGGTTTTTTTTTTGGGATGACGTTTTCTAATAATGAAACCTAGCTAGATCGATTTATCGCCCTCGAAACCCCCTGCATACTAAATTTCATGAAATTCGCTGAAGCCGTTGCCGAGATTCAGATTATATATATATAGGTATATATATATACTAGCGGACGCTTTGCGGTTTGACCCGCGTAGTTCCCGTTCCCGTGGGAATACAGGGATAAAAATAGCCTATGTCACCCGGGGTTAGTGTAGCTTCACAACGATAAAAGAATTTTTCCGTTGTTAACATCCGTCCAGTAGTTTCGGAGCCTATTCAATACAAACAAACAATCAAATCTTTCCTCTTTATAATATTACACAAGAATTGCTCATAAAGGTGTAAGATTTTCTTTGTTCTTACACAGTGGCGTATTCAGGAAGGGGCTTTTGTACAGCGATGTTGTAGTTACTTTTCCCTCCAAAGTATTTGAGTCCTTCAGTCTTAAGTGTACTTTTCTTGGCTTTCACTTTAATTCACATAATTTGTCATATGATATCTTATATGAATATGCTAGCTTATATGAATATGATACTGGCGCGGATACAAGTAGAGGGGCAACAGGGGCAGTTGCCCCCGACTCGAGTGAATAATGAATCTTTTGGGGAATTTGAGTTTTGACACTGCATCGGAGTGTTCAGCTAGGCCATTTGTCCCACCCCCCTCGGTAGTAGTGGATGGTATACCGGTGTTAAATCGTTGTTGTTCCCCCCCCCCCCCTCATACGAGCGACACACACTTGATCGGTAGGTACTTACTGGCTATCCTCATCGATATGCACATTCCCATGTAGGAATAGATCGCTGCGCACCGTGTATACGTTGCTCGCCGATCCTTCCGCATTCTCCACCTAACATTTATACATATTATAAAGCTAATATATTTTTATTAATGGATTGGATGTTAGATGTGCTACCAAAACAAATTAATTTTAATTACCTTTTTTTTGTTCTTTAAAAAGTTAACTAGCAATGTGGTATTGTAGTCCCACATTACTAGCAATCTTTTAAACCCCTACAGCTAAGCTCAGTGGCTTGTGTTAGGAGTGGGTTTGGTGAGCGGATTCGAACCCGCGACTCAGCTCGAGTCAAATTATTTTTTAGGACTGAGTTTAGTCTAGTCCTTTAGCAGACAGCAGCACACTAGACAAAGTTTACCAAACATTGAAAAAATTAAAAAATAATTCCGATATAAAAACATATCAGAATCTTATTGTTGAAAATACTAAAGATTCGACACTAAGATTCACATATGTTTCAGTCAGTTTTAGACAGTTTGATCAAACTGTGAGTGGTGGTAGCCTAATGGCAAGGCCTCAGCCACGCAATCGTGAGGCTGCGGTTTCGAATCCTACCCATTATACTACTGAACCCACTCCTAACACAAGCCACTGAGCTTAGCTGTAGGGGTTAATATGATTGCTAGTAATATACTACATCACTAGCAATACATGGTTATCTTTAAATAAAAAAAACATTTAAGTATTGCTACACAATAATTAAATGTTTTTTTTGCAAAATGTTGCAGTTCCTTCGATTCGCTCGACAAGTCCGTCTATTAATTCGACGACTAGTAAGTAAAGTGAATACATACGTGTGTGTCGTCGTCGAGCACGTAGCTGTGGTGGTGCGCGCGCGCCAGCGGCCACGTGCAGTGCGTGCGCGCCGCGTGACCCTCCGCGCTAGACGACACCACGCTCACCTGACAACAGTCATACCGACGAGTAGAATATTGACCTCTATGTCCTAGACAATAGTTAACAAATTGGTTTAATGCGAAGCTGGAATCCGCGTAAATACTTGAGCCTTCTAAGCGGCCACGTGCAGAGCGTGCGCGCCGCGTGACCCTCCGCGCTAGACGACACCACGCTCACCTGACAACAGTCATACCGACGAGTAGAATATTGACCTCTATGTCCTAGACAATAGTTAACAAATTGGTTTAATGCGAAGCTGGAATCCGCGTAAATACTTGAGCCTTCTAAGCGGCCACGTGCAGTGCGTGCGCGCCGCGTGACCCTCCGCGCTAGACGACACCACGCTCACCTGACAACAGTCATACCGACGAGTAGAATATTGACCTCTATGTCCTAGACAATAGTTAACAAATTGGTTTAATGCGAAGCTGGAATCCGCGTAAATACTTGAGCCTTCTAAGCGGCCACGTGCAGTGCGTGCGCGCCGCGTGACCCTCCGCGCTAGACGACACCACGCTCACCTGACAACAGTCATACCGACGAGTAGAATATTGACCTCTATGTCCTAGACAATAGTTAACAAATTGGTTTAATGCGAAGCTGGAATCCGCGTAAATACTTGAGCCTTCTAAGCGGCCACGTGCAGTGCGTGCGCGCCGCGTGACCCTCCGCGCTAGACGAAACCACGCTCACCTGACAACAGTCATACCGACGAGTAGAATATTGACCTCTATGTCCTAGACAATAGTTAACAAATTGGTTTAATGCGAAGCTGGAATCCGCGTAAATACTTGAGCCTTCTAAGCGGCCACGTGCAGAGCGTGCGCGCCGCGTGACCCTCCGCGCTAGACGACACCACGCTCACCTGACAACAGTCATACCGACGAGTAGAATATTGACCTCTATGTCCTAGACAATAGTTAACAAATTGGTTTAATGCGAAGCTGGAATCCGCGTAAATACTTGAGCCTTCTAAGCGGCCACGTGCAGTGCGTGCGCGCCGCGTGACCCTCCGCGCTAGACGACACCACGCTCACCTGACAACAGTCATACCGACGAGTAGAATATTGACCTCTATGTCCTAGACAATAGTTAACAAATTGGTTTAATGCGAAGCTGGAATCCGCGTAAATACTTGAGCCTTCTAAGCGGCCACGTGCAGTGCGTGCGCGCCGCGTGACCCTCCGCGCTAGACGACACCACGCTCACCTGACAACAGTCATACCGACGAGTAGAATATTGACCTCTATGTCCTAGACAATAGTTAACAAATTGGTTTAATGCGAAGCTGGAATCCGCGTAAATACTTGAGCCTTCTAAGCGGCCACGTGCAGTGCGTGCGCGCCGCGTGACCCTCCGCGCTAGACGAAACCACGCTCACCTGACAACAGTCATACCGACGAGTAGAATATTGACCTCTATGTCCTAGACAATAGTTAACAAATTGGTTTAATGCGAAGCTGGAATCCGCGTAAATACTTGAGCCTTCTAAGCGGCCACGTGCAGTGCGTGCGCGCCGCGTGACCCTCCGCGCTAGACGACACCACGCTCACCTGACAACAGTCATACCGACGAGTAGAATATTGACCTCTATGTCCTAGACAATAGTTAACAAATTGGTTTAATGCGAAGCTGGAATCCGCGTAAATACTTGAGCCTTCTAAGCGGCCACGTGCAGTGCGTGCGCGCCGCGTGACCCTCCGCGCTAGACGACACCACGCTCACCTGACAACAGTCATACCGACGAGTAGAATATTGACCTCTATGTCCTAGACAATAGTTAACAAATTGGTTTAATGCGAAGCTGGAATCCGCGTAAATACTTGAGCCTTCTAAGCGGCCACGTGCAGTGCGTGCGCGCCGCGTGACCCTCCGCGCTAGACGACACCACGCTCACCTGACAACAGTCATACCGACGAGTAGAATATTGACCTCTATGTCCTAGACAATAGTTAACAAATTGGTTTAATGCGAAGCTGGAATCCGCGTAAATACTTGAGCCTTCTAAGCGGCCACGTGCAGTGCGTGCGCGCCGCGTGACCCTCCGCGCTAGACGACACCACGCTCACCTGACAACAGTCATACCGACGAGTAGAATATTGACCTCTATGTCCTAGACAATAGTTAACAAATTGGTTTAATGCGAAGCTGGAATCCGCGTAAATACTTGAGCCTTCTAAGCGGCCACGTGCAGTGCGTGCGCGCCGCGTGACCCTCCGCGCTAGACGACACCACGCTCACCTGACAACAGTCATACCGACGAGTAGAATATTGACCTCTATGTCCTAGACAATAGTTAACAAATTGGTTTAATGCGAAGCTGGAATCCGCGTTAATACTTGAGCCGTCTAAGCAGCCACGTGCAGTGCGTGCGCGCCGCGTGACCCTCCGCGCTAGACGACACCACGCTCACCTGACAACAGACATACCGACGAGTAGAATATTGACCTCTATGTCCTAGACAACAGTGAACAAATTGGTTTAATGCGAAGCTGGAATACGCGTAAATACTTGAGCCTTCTAAGCGGCCACGTGCAGTGCGTGCGCGCCGCGTGACCCTCCGCGCTAGACGACACCACGCTCACCTGACAACAGTCATACCGACGAGTAGAATATTGACCTCTATGTCCTAGACAATAGTTAACGAATTGGTTTAATGCGAAGCTGGAATCCGCGTTAATACTTGAGCCGTCTAAGCGGCCACGTGCAGTGCGTGCGCGCCGCGTGACCCTCCGCGCTAGACGACACCACGCTCACCTGACAACAGACATACCGACGAGTAGAATATTGACCTCTATGTCCTAGACAACAGTGAACAAATTGGTTTAATGCGAAGCTGGAATCCGCGTAAATACTTGAGCCTTCTAAGCGGCCACGTGCAGTGCGTGCGCGCCGCGTGACCCTCCGCGCTAGACGACACCACGCTCACCTGACAACAGTCATACCGACGAGTAGAATATTGACCTCTATGTCCTAGACAATAGTTAACAAATTGGTTTAATGCGAAGCTGGAATCCGCGTAAATACTTGAGCCTTCTAAGCGGCCACGTGCAGTGCGTGCGCGCCGCGTGACCCTCCGCGCTAGACGACACCACGCTCACCTGACAACAGTCATACCGACGAGTAGAATATTGACCTCTATGTCCTAGACAATAGTTAACAAATTGGTTTAATGCGAAGCTGGAATCCGCGTAAATACTTGAGCCTTCTAAGCGGCCACGTGCAGAGCGTGCGCGCCGCGTGACCCTCCGCGCTAGACGACACCACGCTCACCTGACAACAGTCATACCGACGAGTAGAATATTGACCTCTATGTCCTAGACAATAGTTAACAAATTGGTTTAATGCGAAGCTGGAATCCGCGTTAATACTTGAGCCGTCTAAGCGGCCACGTGCAGTGCGTGCGCGCCGCGTGACCCTCCGCGCTAGACGACACCACGCTCACCTGACAACAGACATACCGACGAGTAGAATATTGACCTCTATGTCCTAGACAACAGTGAACAAATTGGTTTAATGCGAAGCTGGAATCCGCGTAAATACTTGAGCCTTCTAAGCGGCCACGTGCAGTGCGTGCGCGCCGCGTGACCCTCCGCGCTAGACGACACCACGCTCACCTGACAACAGTCATACCGACGAGTAGAATATTGACCTCTATGTCCTAGACAATAGTTAACAAATTGGTTTAATGCGAAGCTGGAATCCGCGTAAATACTTGAGCCTTCTAAGCGGCCACGTGCAGTGCGTGCGCGCCGCGTGACCCTCCGCGCTAGACGACACCACGCTCACCTGACAACAGTCATACCGACGAGTAGAATATTGACCTCTATGTCCTAGACAATAGTTAACAAATTGGTTTAATGCGAAGCTGGAATCCGCGTAAATACTTGAGCCTTCTAAGCGGCCACGTGCAGAGCGTGCGCGCCGCGTGACCCTCCGCGCTAGACGACACCACGCTCACCTGACAACAGTCATACCGACGAGTAGAATATTGACCTCTATGTCCTAGACAATAGTTAACAAATTGGTTTAATGCGAAGCTGGAATCCGCGTTAATACTTGAGCCGTCTAAGCGGCCACGTGCAGTGCGTGCGCGCCGCGTGACCCTCCGCGCTAGACGACACCACGCTCACCTGACAACAGACATACCGACGAGTAGAATATTGACCTCTATGTCCTAGACAACAGTGAACAAATTGGTTTAATGCGAAGCTGGAATCCGCGTAAATACTTGAGCCTTCTAAGCGGCCACGTGCAGTGCGTGCGCGCCGCGTGACCCTCCGCGCTAGACGACACCACGCTCACCTGACAACAGTCATACCGACGAGTAGAATATTGACCTCTTTGTCCCAGACAACAGTGAACAAATTGGTTTTCGAATGACACCAAGCTCATCTAGCAACAGTCATACCTTAACTAGCATATGGACCTCTATGTCCTAAATTATAGAAAACAAATCCGTTTATACCATTCTAAGAATTTATGCACGACCTTGTAAGATATAAAAGTTAATAATGTAAGATTAGAATTTCAGCTGGCTCAACTTACATTTTAAATGTGCAGTCGTACTAGTAGAAGTATCCAATTATTAGGGTGCGTTTCCACAGACGCGGAGCGGGTTGTAGTGAACTGGACCGAAGCAGACCATGAATTGACCAATGACAATACTCGACATCGTATGCAGGATTATATCGTATCATTTGCCAATTCACGGTCCGCCCGGCACCGCGTCAGTGGAAACCCACCCTTACGCTACTAAATCTCTACTCACCAGGTATATATTTTCCCCGGTTGGCGTTTCGGCCACTGTCTGATCTGTCTCAGCGGGCGTAACAATCTCGGTTTGTTCTTTTCTGTGTACTTTTTTCATGTGCATGTACAGGGTGCTCATGTTTGTAAAAGATTGCTCACAACCTGCGAAATATAAAGTAAATAAAATTAACTAAATGTTGTAACTAACAATAGTAATCATAATTTAAGTTCACACTTTTGACAATTTATTATCGCCTAGCTGTGCCAGCGCGTGAAGTTATAGTACTGTTCACTCCCTATAAACGTTAGCGTGATGGTAATAAGTAGCCTAAGTTACTCTTTTCATCCTCGGCTGTCTGACAGTAAAAGTCCCCTCAAAATCCGTGCAGCCGTTTCTGAGATTAAAAACAAGCAGACAGAAAAAAATATATGTTTTTTATTATAAGTACGATATATACCTTTAATAAAAACAGTTTTTTTTGCCATTATAACTAAATCATTCGTTATATTTACCTGGATGTGCGCAGAGGTTCATAGCTCTCGGCTGCGGCAGATGGTGCCTGGTGACGTGGTCGCGCAGGTGCTCGCGGCGCAGGAAGGCGCGGCCGCACGCGCCGCACGCGTGCCGCCGCTCGTCCGTGTGCCGCCGCGCGTGACGCACCAGCTTGCTCGCCGAACGAAACGCCCAACCGCATTCCTGCAGTACAACATACACTTGTTAACCGGACTATCGGTCAAATCCAGAGGAGCTAAAATCATCACTCTGCGTAATTATCCATTGATAAGATACAGGAAGAGAGCTTCAGCCCAAAAAAAGTGACTATTGATAGGATTCTGGGGAATGCGAGCTAAGGGCCTTTTCCAAGTGTTTATTGATCGAAAATGTCGATCGACCCCCTCAAACCAAAATCCTCGATCAGCCAAACGCAGACGAAGAAGAAAGAAGAAAAGAAAGAAAGAAAGAAAGAAAGAAAAACTTATTTATTCATTGAGATAACGCACACTACATGATAATTAAGGTACAGTACAGAAAAAACAGACCGCTGCGAACTCGTGATTCCTATTAATCTATTTACGGTAGGTACACGTAAACTACAATTTGGATTACAATAATAAGCTAACAGAGTAAGAAGAAGATAAATATTATTACATACGGGATAAGTGCAGTGATAAGGGCGGTCACCGGTGTGCGCGCGTGCATGCTCGCGCAGCCTGCAAGGCAGTCGGAACACGCGGTCACAGCCGGGCCACGCGCACGCTAACCCACCGCGTGCGCACACTGACTGCGCGTGAGCTCGCAGACCAGACGCCCAGAAGAAACGACGACCACATACGTCGCACCTAGAACAACCGACATTAGGCCTTGTTCAAATGAGGCTAATTATACGCGTATACGTTGGTACGTATACGTATACGTATACGTACGTACAGTACTCCAAAAGTAATAATGCGCATAGAAATCTTCGGAAATCTTCGTCATTGTTCGGCAACGGTCGTATTACCCGAGCGTCGAAAGACGATATTTATATAGAGTGGTTAAGAGCAATTTCTCTATGCCTAATTTTATATATTATGTGTTTTGTGCTAAAACAGATTTGATTTACCTGTAACGAAATTTGATTCGATAATTCCATGTAAGTAAATAGCGAAAACGCTACAATCATTGTTGGAGTGATTAGTTTTCAAGTGTCTTACCGAAGTTGGTGTAATTATGGAGGAAAAGGTTTAAATAACATAAGGTTTTATTAGAAGGAGAAAAAAACGTTTTCAAATAGAGGTTTACATAAAATATAATCAAAATCTCAGTTCAAATTTGTTTACAGCACTAATCATTCCAGAAAAATAATACAATTATAAAAAAATTAATCAGAATCGAGGAAGACCTCTATTCCCGACATCGCAGATTCATCAGAAGTTTCATTATGCTCTTGTTCATTTACACTTTCCTCACTGCTATCACCTGTGTAAATAATCAGTTTATCGGAATAACTATCGATTCTTGGCTCAAATTTTCTATATTCATCTTCGCATTGAACCGCATGATCAGAAACTTTTTTCCATTCTTCTGGTCCTATTTTATTGATTTTTTCTAATATAGCATCTTTAACTGACGTCACAGTCATTGCAATATTTCTCTTGGCCACGTGTTGCTTTATTTGGGACCAAATATTTTCAATAGGGTTAAAATCGGGATGATATGGTGGCAATCGTATAATTTTATGCCCATGTTCCTCCATTATACGGTCAATGGCAAATTCTGTGTAATTTTCTTTGTATCTTTGTATAATTTTATACAAATCGGGTTTCAGTTTCTTTGGGTCATGCGGAATGTTGTGTTGTTGTAACCAAGCTGTCATTTGTGGTTTAGATGTGTTTGAGTTTGGTGGTTTCACAGACAGCTTATTATGATATGGGGCGTTGTCTATTACCAACACACTATTAGGAGGCAAGTTGGGAATCAATTGATTGCGTAGCCAAGTTTGATAACGTTCCGCGTTTATTTCTTTATGATAGTCACCTTCTGAGTCGACACATTTATGTAACATTAGAGCCCCTGGGACGAAGCCTTTTTCATTGCCTGCGTGTACAATAATTATTCGCTCTCCTTTGGAAATGGGTTGTTTGATACCTTTTTTGTTGCTATCTTGCCAAGTTTTACCCTTAGTATGTGATGTGTGCACATACGACTCGTCCATAAATACTATGTTTCTACCAGAACTCCTCAGCTGTTGTATTTCTCTGAGATATTTGATCCTTTTTAGGCGTATATCATGTTTTTCCATAAGTAATTGTCTGTTATTATCAGTTTTCAGAAACCTAAACCCCATGTCTTTCAAGATCAACCTTAAAGTCTCGGCACAGCCTTTGAAATTAATAGCTTCGATCAACTTTATTCTTAAATTATTTACAGTTGGGAGTTCTTTCAGCGTCAATTGAAAATTGTATATCATATTACGAATAACACAGTAGTCGAAATCATCAAGTACCAGCCGAAATCTACTTTTAGGTCTTCCTTTTTTCGGTGTAGAAAATTTCTTTGATTGATTATGTTTTTTTTCGTTTAAGATATTACTCAAAGTTCGTCGCGAAATTCCTGTAGCTTTTGTAACACGGTCTTGAATTTTTTTAAAATAACCATCATGGTCTCTGTTGAAAACATTGGCTTCATTTAAGAAATAAAGGTACACATTAAATACCATTTGCCGTGCTTGTGAATTAAGCGGTTTTCCACGTTTAAATTTATCCATTTTGGAAGAATTCGTCTGAAAGAAAATGGCATGGGCAGAGTTAGGTATATATTTTTTATGCATGTTTATCTATTTATTTAATTTAAATAAATCTCATTTTTTAAATGTTTTTCTAGTACTTAATATGTATTTAATGTAGGTATTTTATTTTTTTAATATTAAAAAAACGTGAAATATGTTATTTATTTTCCTTTTTTCAAAATATACTATTTAAATCTGAATAAGCTAATTAATGTTGAAATTATATTTACCAAGAAGGGTGTGTAATAGCAGCTCTATATATTTCCACAAATAGAGAACACGTGCAGTCACTACCAATATATAAAGACGACTGACAGACATTTCGCTGACCGGCGACAGCTGCCGAACGCCCGATTTGTTTTCGATTGTGCACACATGATATTGACTCCTATCTCTTTTAAACAAGGTGCAAAATGCAAATGCCTTGTTTAGGGCTCTTACGATTCCATGATTCGAGTGTTTCCGGGAATACGACAATTAGCGAAGATCTGCATGTGCATTATTAATTTGGGAGTACTGTACACGCACGTAGTAGTATTTACGCGACCTACACATGATTCGCGCGAGAGATACAACTCTCGCGTGTCATTCGTCGAAATTTCGACTGGGAGTGCGCGTGAGTCGAGTTACTCAGAGCTCCTTATTGCGTTCAGTATACGCGCGAAGCTCAGCGCTGGTGAATATATGGTCTACCTGAAACCGGGCCAAATCCTTACGCGCGTGTTTCGCGTTATGTAAACGCAATTATGAAATTAGCGTGTATCGTCTAAAGGGGCCTGGGGTATTAATGTTTATAACATTTATTGCCCCCCAATGTTTACTGTCGAAACGAGTATGATTTTAGGTACGCGCGCTAGAAGCATTGTCCCGCGCACGTGTCCCGTCGCGGCGCCATTCAACAGCGTAACTATAAAACGCTACTATCACTAGTGGATTAGCAAACGCACGCGTCTGAACGCGTAACTGTAAAACCAGCGCAAGAAGGTCAAGTACAATCTTCTACTTCCAAACTATAACATATTATTGTTTGTATGTATATGATATACCATTGTTTGTAATTAATTTTGTGTGTACATTAAAGAATTTGAAAGGTCAGTAAGTTCAAATTAATAATTTATGAAATATCAAAACTACACGCTGTTGATATTCGTATTGTATAAATACACTATGACGTTATAAGTTCAAAAAAATTCATAAATATAAATTCAGAAACATGTTAATAATGTAAGGTACACAGCATATATCCCCCCCCCCCCCAAATTATGTAAACCCAGAGGCCGAGAAACCCCTTCACGTGAGGTACTTAGGATGTATTGAGTGAAGTGAAAAGGTGCTGGGTATTCCATGGTCAACTAACCACTACTAAGGAAGGTGCAACTAACCACTAATATCAATTTTAAAAAAAGCTGAACTACTCAATCTAACACATCTATCTGACAATAATCATATCCTAATAGTTCCAACTATCCCTGACTAAAGTCCTACCTATGAAGTGCATCCTCAGGTGTGTGATCTGTGTTCAGATGTTTCAGAAGTTCCCTCCTCACTTGGAATGTGCGTGGACATTTCTCCTCCACTCCATCAGTTAATACCTTCTTAACCGGACACTCAATTGTTAGTTGACTTGGCGGGCGGGCCGTGGGCTGTCTGTTGTGCGCAATTTTGTGCTTTCTCAGTCTTTCTTCACTCCAGAAACCTTTGCTACAATTTGGTTCATCACACTGAAATAACCGTGAAACAATAAACAAATAATTTTGGCTGGATGACATTCAATTACATAATCAATCATAGGTGTTTACCCAGGGTTAATTAAATTAATGTGTAACAAAATTCCGCAGAAAAAAAAAATTACGACTTCCAAATTCCTACCTTTCTGTTAAAATAATATAATATGAAATTCCAGTTTGATTGATGTTGTTGTTTTGGATTTTAATGACCATGTCGCTTGGACCTTTAAATGTACTTATATTATTTTTTGTTTTTTAGTTACCTTATATTTGTTTTGGAAGTTGGTTTTTATTTTTAAGTTTTTATTTTATTTTACAAAACCCTACGATAAACGCGGAGCTGTACAGTACGATCAAAGTAACTTGACCGGATTGAAGTTAGGTTTTTATCACTTTCGCGCATATCATAGAGATGCGACCCTAAAATGACTAACGAAAACTATTAATTATGTTTAATCGATAAAAAATACTAACAACATTTTAATTCAAAAATATAAAACACTATTTAAATGAGTTCATAAAAGTTTAAAATTAGAACAGTTACAGTAAATACTAAAGCAACTTTGAATAGTGTCTCCCACTTGACCGATTGATCTTTTAAAAATCAAATGTTGCCAAACAAATAACTGGATCTGCGCCTAACTAGTAATAAAACGGCGATGGACCGCTTCAAGAGATGGGGAGCGACAGATTTGGCAGCCGCACGAGGTATTTACCGCATTAAGTTCACAAGAACACACAAGAACAATTTAGTATTAATAACTGTTGATATTTAATTGAAATATTGTCTTGCTAGTTTTAAGTTCAAGGTACATACCTTAAACTTAACAGCTCTATTAGAAAATAGCTCCACAGATACAGTTCTAGTTGGTGTTGTTGTAATCAATTCGCTTGATTGTTTTGTTAGCTGGTTAACAGGAGTTGGTACTACAGACACTTCCTCAATGATATAGTCTGATTCAGATTTTAGCTCAGTGTCACTCACTTGTGGAGTACTAATATCTGTAAATTGAAAATATAGTAAAAGTTTAACCTAACATTTTTTTACAATTATTGCTGTACTGGGGCTGTACCCAGGGCAGTCACTCAACTGCTGGCAAGTGCAAAGAATTAACAAATTTGCTGGTTTGGTGTCGTCATCACTGACTCACCTGCTTTTTGATTATGATATGAAATTAGCAGGACATTTATTTTTCTTCTACTATTGACCAACTTTCGGAGTTCATGGACATGCCACAAAAAAATATTGACGAACTACACAATGAAAGCAAAAAAATGGACTTTTAATAAAAACATGAGACAAGAACACACAAGATGAGAAGATGAGTTAAAATAAGCAGCGGGTCCCAACTGAAAAAGGGCCACTAAGGACATAAAACAATGGAAAATGTCAGAGGACACCTTTGCCAAAAGGCACACTGAACTTAACCTCCTCGATCCCCATGTCCCGTATAGGGGACAATTTCCGCAGTGTCGCCCAAACGCGGCAGTTAGCGTAAATTGCATAGAAACAGTTGCAAAAAGGTTAAAATAGATGGCGCTATCCTACGAATTTAACTTTCGGCGTGTTCTCGGCCGGGAAGTGTTTGATTTGACAGTTTGAAGTTGCTGGCGTACTGATAACGTAAAACATGGCTACCAAAGGTAAGATTTCAATTGTTTTTGATGAAATTAATGCGTTTTTTGTTTGGAATCGATTTGTATTGTATTGATAAGGTAACCTGAAGTACAGTAGACAATTTTTTCTTGTATTTCAAGGAATGGTTTTACCATACTGATCCTTCGTTTGTGATTGTCTCCTACAGGGGACACTCGGTTTTAGGCTTGATATTTTTATATGATAAATTTCTTGTCTGTCTCGTGTCTTTATGACATTCATTTTATTTCACAGGTTTATCTTCTCGTGAGATAGAGTCAGTTTTGGAGTTCGACGATAATAATTCAATTCTCGATGGTTTTTCTGACGATGACGACCCTGCTAGTGCCCCTGCTCGCCAATCAACCCAGCAAGAAGTTGATGAAAATAGCTCCAGTGAATACTCAAGCGATGATGAAGTACCACTCTCCACTTTAGCTGCTTCGCAGCCTTCAGGGAATCGTCGGGTTTATTGGAAACACCAAGATAACTTTGCGCCGCCTGCCTTTGAAGTGAATTGTCAATCTCTAGCAGCCCCTAGGGTAAGGTTATTGCAAACTCCATTTGAATATTTCACAAAATATATTCCAGAGGAAATATTCGAAATATTTAGCTCCTTTTCCAACCAAACTTATTTGTTAAAGACAGGCAAGAACCTCGATACCACAAGAGACGAAATGAAAACGTTTTTTGGTTTATGTATCGCCATGAGCTATTTGGGACTGCCAAGAATTAAAATGTACTGGGCAAATAAAACTAGGATCCCAATGATAGCTGACCAAATGACTAGAGATCGTTTTTTCCGAATAAGAACTAATCTAAAACTAGTCAACGATCTCGAAATTGACTCAGTATCCAGACAAAATAAGTTCTGGAAAGTGCAACCCCTAATTGAAACGGTTAGAAAAGCTTGTCTAGAAAACCCCAGACCACAGGATGTAAGCATTGACGAACAGATGATACCATTTTGGGGCCAAGTTTCGATGCGTCAGTTTGTCAGGGGAAAACCGAACCCGTGTGGTTTGAAAAATTTCGTGTGTACAAGTCCTGATGGTGTACCTCTAGATTTTTTTTTGTACGAAGGCAAAGGCGATACAATTCTACCAACCAACGAAGCCGAAAGCCTTGATATTGGAGGCAAAGTAATTTTGAGACTGGCCAGTAACTTACCTGAAGGATCCAAGATATACATGGACAGATATTTTACCTCAGTTGATCTATTGGACAAACTACGTACAGAGAAAAAGATGCAAGGTACAGGCACATTGAGAAAGTCAAAAATACCCAAAACATGCAATTTCAAAACTGACAAACAGTTGAGAGATCAAGGGCGCGGTTCTTCCGATCAATTAGTTAGAAATGATGGCCAAGTTGCTTGCCTGAAGTGGTTTGACAACAAACCTGTAGTAATGGCATCTTCCGTTGATTCCAAGCAACCTGAGAACAAGTGCAGGCGTTGGTGCAAAAAAACAAAGCAGTACATTGAAATTGACCGACCCTTTGCTATAAAGCAGTACAATGAAAAGATGGGAGGTGTGGACATGCTTGACAGAGTCATTAGCTTCTATAGAATGAGTGCACGCTCGAAAAAATGGACTGTGCGTCTAATTTTTCATCTTTTTGATTTTGCGGCTGCTGCATCTTGGTTAGTGTACAGAAAAGAAGCCCAGTAATTGGAAACCCCTTCAAAAGACATTTTAGATTATCTAGAGTTCAAGACAGAGATATCTAACTCAATGATATATTTTACTCCAGCCAGAGAACAAATACGCTTGTATGAAGAAGTTGCTGATTCTGAAGAGCCATCAGAAGAACCTGTCAGTCGCAAAAGGAAATTTGTACCGCAACCTCCTTTGCAGTTGAGGACTGCTATGGCTGGACATTTGCCAATGATTGATGATGGGTCTGGCGACCACAGATGTCGCTTGCCAGGATGTAAAAGCAAAAAAGCAAGGGTTTATTGCTCTACTTGTAATATGCATTTATGTTTAGTCGTTGGGCGAAATTGTTATAAGCAGTATCATGAAAAACATTGATTGTCATATTAATAAACAGTTCCTATTTTTCAGTCTAAATTTACTTCTTTTTCATAACACCCAAACCTAAAGTCCCCTATAGGGGACACCCAATAAAATAGACCCATAAATAAAATAAAATAAAAAAATACATTTTTTTACTTAGTAAGAAGTATCTAAGTATAGATATAAAAATTCATTTAAATATCTTTTAAAATCATGCTTCGGGACTGAGGAGGTTAAAGATATATTATAAACCTCAGAGACAGAAAACACAAACTTCAGGATAAAGGGGCTTATTGTATATTGTATTTTAATAGTTCATGGTACAGCTCCAGACATACATTCAATAACATATTATTTTACTCTGGCAGGCAAATTTCAGAATAAAATAATGTTGATAAACTTTCGCGATTTGTACACATTATTAAAATATATATATATACCGTATTGCAACGGTACGGTACGGGGACCACGGCCGTTGCAATACGGTCGAAACGTTGGGCAATAAACAAGGTATTTTACCTTAAATTATTCACGCGATTAAGACCCCTAATATATATATTTTAATAAAATAATGTTATGTTATGATATTGAACTACCCATTTATGTGGGAAGCCTGTGAGAATGTGTATAAATGTGCCAGTAAATTTAAGTTCTAATAATGAGAGGTACTCACAATTACTAACATCCACAACATTACTTGTAACATCAATACACCACTTTGATCTAGCTTGAGATATTTTCTTTTCAACATGAGACTTGGACAGAATCTGAAATGTGAAAAACAAACTCTTGTACAGCATCTATGTAAATAAAAATCAAATGAACATTACATTATAATTGGGTATTTGACTGCTATCAAAATAAAATATTATATACTATGTAAAAATATGTCAATAAGTCTTTTGAAAAAATATGTTCATCTATAATTTAACGTGTTTTTAATTTTTAATCATAAAAGAAGCACTAAAAGTAAATGACTTGACCATAAAAAATGTGACGTCATGTGCTAGCATTTCATACAAATTTGTATGGAGTGAATTGTTTTTGATATTTCTTTAAAAGAGGCTGATTTGACTTTAATCAAATACCCTATTGACCAGGCAAAGTTTGTATAAAACCATCCACCAAAAGTGTCAGGAACATGGACATTTATACAGCATAAAAAAAAAAAATTGTGATGTTTAGTATGACTTATCAGAAGTGGGACCCATGACCCAAAGCTAGCCATAAATATCAAAATTGCATACCTGCACAGGTTTCCTACTATTTATAAAAGATTCTATATTGAGAGAACCTTGTCCAATGCTCTTATCCATACCTGAAAATATTTTAACAAATAAATATAGGTCAAAATAGCAGAATATTTGATATAAAATTTATGATTTTATAACTTTCACGATTTTTATACATATTAGATATATTTCGGGATTTAATCCCGTGTCCACAATCGGTGCAATTTGATCATGTAGATAAAAGATAAATCGTGACGAGTAAATAAAAGGTACCTGTAATAATTATTGCAATTAAACGAAATATATCTAATATTGATCTTTTTTATTAAGGAGCTCAAGTAGAATGGTTGCAATGACTAGCTTTTGCACAGTATAAGCTGCGGGATATTAAATCTAATATAAAATTAAATAATTGGACTCACTTTGTACATTACTGCTAGAAATAGTAGCATAGCTATTTATATTGGCATCCATATCAGTCTCCTGAGAATTATTGGCTTCATTCTCCTCTGTGTTATTATTTGCTATAGATGATTTAGAAACAGATGTTTTTGTGATGCTTGGTTTATGGCTTATATTGAGTCTATCAATGTCTCGAAAGTCAGTTAAACTAGTATTGTAGACATGTTGTGAAATGGTGACTAGAGATTTTGTTTCAGGAGATTCATTAGCATTGGTCTTTGATCTTGGGACTGTAACCTTAGATTTTCTTCTGAGAATATTTGGTTTCTGAAATGTTTTCTTGCCAACATTTTTTTCATGTGACACAAACATAGTTTTTATGTTTTTTTCTTCATTGGAAGACAGCTAAAATTAAAAACAAAAGTTAAAGATATCAAAACCAAGCACATAAAATCTTGAAGTAAAAAAAAACACGGAGTTAGGAGCATGTTACAATATAGCTGTATGTTGAGTTGAAAATAATATCCAATATTATATATTATTTTACACACAATTATTAAATAACTAAATGAATTGTCTTTCTAAAACATGGTGTCATTATTTGATGTTGGTCTTTTACATGATAGGCATAAATTTCATGGTCACTGAGAGACTTAAGATTTTAAATTTATTAAACTGAATTGTTATTATTTTGGGCAAAGCCATTATGCTGTTACTGTGTCAAAAGAGTAACAATAAATACTGGGGCTTCTGACTTCTACAATGCAAACCCCGTAGTTATGAGCTTGTAGTACGTACCAGTAACCAACGTAAGAACGAATATTCATAGGAAATTTAATAAAAATTATAAAACGTAGAAACATTCCAATAGGCTATACACAAGCTAAGGACAACATATTTATAAGTGTTAACATAGGAGATCTAAACCAATAAATGGGTCAGATGTAAAAACACGCTACACTAATCAAAATACTCACTATTTATAACGATTTCTTCAATTAACTTGACTAATATTAGGAAAAATTATTTCTTCCATTTACATCACACTGCCATCCGCCCGCCGTCCAATTACTTTTTCGTACATTGACATATGTTGAATACTGGGTTTTTGCTCTATATATTATTTGAAGACTCAGAAATGTTCAATATTTCTCTTCTTTGGTATGTAACATTGTTCCGTATTTGTTTTCAAATTTTTGAACACGTTTTTTAAATAAACATATATGTGCCTACAACCTAAAAAGTTTATTTTAAAGAATAATTTATAAATTAATAATTTAACTTTATGTGTCTCACGATCCAACCAATTAATCAGTCCATTTATCTGGATGTTGGACAATGAGAAGGTAAATATCGTTCGATAATTTTATTCTATGTATTCAACCTACGAAATAAACCATAGACTAGTATTTATTTTATTATACCAAAGAGCATGTAAATTAAAATAAAATTAAACTGTCAACTGAACAAACGTCAAAAAGGCATGGCAGATAACCTCACTCTTATATCCAACCAAACAACGGTTTCCAATCTTTCTGTTTTTGTTAGGGTCTTATGGATTACGGTGGCAGATATAGTAAACGTTCACGATGAAAGTAAGGGATATATTAAAAGATATAGATGATATAAACGAACCAGCTTGTATGGATAAAATTCTTATGTATTTGGAAGAAATTAAAGAGGAAGATGAAGAGTTTATGGAGGTAAAAATATAAATTCAAATTTCAGCGCCGGTTGTATTAAAATCCCTTGTAAATTAAAACTTCAGCCGGAAATCGTTTATATATTTATCAAGTAGCAATTATTCATAATGTACAGAAATATTAGTACTTCACATTTTTTTCTGTAGTCTTTATTTTTACCTTCTACCAAAACTGTTCAATTTTTCAGATATTGCTAAAAAATTTACAAGGCGAGGAAATAACATGGAAACAGCCTTGGTATCAACAAACTAACTCTGTCTCACGACCGTTAATAGAAAATAGTAATGAGATACATGAAGAAACATACAAAACTGATACAATTTGTAAAGCTGAAAATGATCAAATACTAAAGAACTGGCATGCATTTATAGAGGTATTTGAAATTCCATTATTTATTTAAATTATAATTATTTATAATACACAATTTTAAATTATTATATATTTTCTAATTCTGTAAACACGGTAATCTGGCTCCTGGTTAATCTGAAACCCCATGTAATCCAACATGACTATTTTTCGGATCCTTAAAAAAATGGATTATAGGTGTCTGAGTACTGTATAATGCATTTAAATATACCTTATATGGTCTATCTAGGTAACAAGACTCATACAATTCATTTAATAAAATATGGGAGATATCATAATATTAATATCTTGGGACAATTCACACAATGCCATCAGATCCCAAACTAAGCGGAGCTTGTACTATGAAAACCAGACAACTGATATACATACTTAAATATTTTAAAATACATACATATTATAGATAAATAGTACCCAGACACAGAATAAACCATCATGCTCATCATACAAAGTTTTATCCTGGATGGGGTTCAATCCCACAACCTCTGGCTTAGCAGTCAGGACACTAACCACTAGACCAAAAGGCCAGAAAAAATTGTAAAAATGCAATAAATATTTGACACCTTTCCTGTGTACGTTATACTAGAGTATCCTCTCATATATTTTTCATGTTGGGGTGTATTATACAAGGTATACAAATATGATTAAATAAAAAATAGGTGGTAGCATAGAGATCTTTATTGTGTTTATTTCTTATTAAAGAAAAAAATATTTAACAATCTAAACATTTCAGGAATATGATGTACCCGACAAATTAATATGCTTGGCTCGATGGAGAAATAAGGACAGAAGCAGATTACCGAACACCCCTGAAGAATGCGCAAGACGTTACCTTATTGCATACTTAGCCCGAGGATTGCAAAGGACTCCTTTCCAAGTATTCAGACACATTCAAACATATTATGGAGGTCCAGTAAAAGGTGCTTATTCACCTGAGGAAGAAAAAATTATGGAAGTGTGTTTCCGACACCATCCAAATAATTCTGTTATACTATTATCAATGGTATTGGGAAGGGAACCTAGGGGCATATATAAACGACTGCAACAAATGTACAATGGTATGTGAAATATATGTGTTTTTTTATTTGTTAACTTTAAAATTGAAATATATGTTCATAAACTTTCGCGATTTGTACACATTATAGAATTTTATAAGCTACGGGTCTTAATCGCGTAAATATTTTGAAAATTGAAGTCTTCTTCTACAGAGATCACTCGTAGGCAGATTTGATCCCAAACTAGGCAGATGCTCGGAATTTAACTTTTCCATTGCATAATAATTATAGTCCTATGGTGTGTATAGTGGATTTGTGATTTGTGATTATACTTAGCAATCAAGGGACATATTTTACACATAATATCTGCATTGACTATATTATAAAGCTGAGAATGAGATTATAAGAAATATATGGAAAATTATTATGGGAATAAATATATTAGTCACGCAATAGTCATATATCATCAAAATATTCCATATGATTTCTTTTTTATCAGTCCACTTCTTGGATATAGATCTCTTCTGTGTGAGAGAGAGAGAGTAATAATTGTTAATTTGTTTAATTCAACATCCAATCATTTCAGGCAAACCAGTAAAGAAGAAAGTTAAATGGACAATACCATTAGCTACAAAATTATTAAAACTGCTCATGAAGTACACAGGATTACCATTAGAAGAACTAAAAAATAAAAGATTTGACAAAGAAGTCTGGATGAAATTGGGAGAAGATTTTGATCATAATTATATTTATTTGCAGAGTTTTTGGTATTCTAGTCTTCATAGCCAAATTTTTGTTAAAGATAGTGTCAAACTTAATAAATTAAGGAAGAAAGTGTTCAAGGGGTATGTTATTCTTAAAGCACCCTTATGTAACATATTAATCTTGTTTACATTTTTTATTCCTTACTTTTGTTTTCAGACTTAAGCTGTCATCTTATCAAATCTGGAGTGACATTAGATGGAAAGATGTAGTTCGTTCATTTCCAGATGGATACACACATCATTTCATATATAGAATATCCTATAATATGATTCGGACGAAACCAAAATATCACAAACAACCTCTGTCAGAGATTATAGATTACGTATTTAAAAAGCTCAAACATTGCCCAAAACGTCGTTTAAGAACATTGCGTTTTAATAAAAATGATGAGTTGGAGGAAGTTGTATACAATAAGTCTAATAACATGGACGAGTCTTAATTAAATTGTTTTATTTAACATCCCCGAAGGATAATTAATTTCCCGAAGGGAAATTCGAATATTCAACTGTGCTACTTTTAAATTGGCCGCGGTAAAACAGAGAAACACTGACTGAGTGATGCCATACGTAAAAATTGAAAGATTTTTTTTTCAATTGACATTTTTGGCAATTAAAGAAACTATTTAGGCAAAGCTATAAGCTACTACAGTTGGATCAACGTAACTAGGCCGGACTGAAGTAAGCGACAAATGGTTGCGCAGATGCATTTTTTGGAAGTAAATGGTGACAGAAAGCGGGGGGCGGGGGCGGTAACTAAACCAAGAGAATTAGAGATGCGACTACGCATAACATTGTCATAATTAGTATTACTAACTCTTTTTTTTTGTGATTATATTCGTAGAGAAATGTTTTTTTAGTATTTACTGTAACTGTTCTAAATTTAAACTTAAGAACTCATTTATATAGTGTTTTTATATTGTTGAATTAAAATGTTGTTAGTATTTTTAATCGATTAAACATATTTAGTCGTCATCGTAAGTAATTTTAGGGTACATCTCTATGACATGCGCGAAAGTGATCAATCCGGTCAAGTTACGTTGATCTTTCCTTAGTATTAGTTTACTCTTTGCGTTGATCGTACTGTAGCTTGTATGTATATGCCTTGATTTAATTTCCATTTTATCTATTGTTTAATTTGCTTTTTTTGTGTATTCATTGACATCAACATCACTCCGTGTATAGAAAAAATTCTCAGATTATAATAAATAAAACCTCTGCCTCCTCTAATCAGTGACTAAAACAAAAAAATTCTGTGCAAAAATTAAAACTATTATTTCGGGGTTTCCCATCCATACAGTTAATCTGCCAATGTCAAATTATCAAAATTTAATTTGATGTTGATTTGATACCTTCATAGCACCTTCTTCATTCTAGGTACTTTTAAATAATAAAATTAAAGTTATTGTTCATTAAATTTAATTCAGAATGAGAAGATCAGTGAACAATCAAAGAACACTAGAAGAAATCCTGGACAGCGATGACGAACTGTCAAGTAGGTACCTACTGAATTTAAAAATAATCTGCTAATGACTTCGATCACCTTAAAGATATACTATTTTTATTAGCAGATTGTAGAGTTCGGACAGAAGCCTCGGAAGGCATTCTTTATTACCTACTCTATTACCCATGTACTGATTGGTATTGAATCTTATTTATGGTTTTGTTGTTACTGTCTAAATTGAAATTAAATCATTTTAAACATAAATCCATATGCATATTGAGTTTAACTAGCAAATTTATACGACCTATTACTATTGACCTTTACTATTGCTATATCTACTATATTACCTTTAATATTATTGACCTTTTACTATTCTTCTGTAACATACTAAAACCGTGTTCATTGAAGCAACATATTGGGCCAAACTTAACTGTGTAGTCAAGGCTAGACTATTATCAAACTGCAGATAATATCTACATACTGCATTTTTTAATAGATTGATTGTATTCTGAACTAATATTTTTTTGTTACAGCGGATTTTACTGAAGAATTATTTGTACCTGCTTATCAAGATAACAATCGGTTTAAATATTTTGAAGAACTAAAGAAGAAAGCTAATGAATCGTTAAAAGATCACCATTCAATCATTCCCAGGCAAGAAAAGTATATGAAAAAAGCCATAATTAGCAAAAAGGATGTCTTCTGCTTTCAATCTGTGCAGACATCATCAAGTGATATCCTTCTATGGTTTTTTAATTTTCTTATATACAAAGACCTTCATTCAAATTATAGCTTTCTTAAGTCATGCTTAGTTCCTCAATATAAAGGTTACTACTCAAAACCAGGTTATGAATCTCATGTATATTGTAAGGAAACCCAAGTTAGATACAAGTTAGTTATAAGAAAAGAATAAATGATTAATACATGCCTAACATAACATTTTTTTATTCAGATCAAAATAAAAATAAATACAAAAGCATATTTATACATAGTTTTTAGTGTTATTTATCTGTATGGTATACACAAATGCAATTATTTAAATGAAATAATTATTTTTTCAAACTCTCCAAAAACCCTTTAGAACATCTAACAGATTGCACATAACATTTTTCAAATCCAGCTGAATCACTATCCTGAAAAAAAAAGGATTAATTTTGTTCATGAGGTCACATTTAAAAATAATGAAAGTTATGTTTTTAGTTTTCTTTTATACAAGACCTTCAGTCAAATTATAGCTTTCTTAAGTCATGCTTAGTTCCTCAATATAAAGGTTACTACTCAAAACCAGGTTATAAATCTAATGTATATTGTAAGGAAACCCAAGTTAGATACAAGTTAGTTATAAGAAAACAATAAAATGCATGCCTAACATAACATTTTTTATTCAGATCAAAACAAAAAAAAAATACAAAAGCATATTTACAATTTTTAGTGTTATTCATCTGTACAGTATACACAAATATAATTATTTAAATGAAATAATTAATTTTTCAAACTCTCCAAAAACCCTTTAGAACATCTAACAGATTGCACATAACATTTTTCAAATCCAGCTGAATCGCTATCCTGAAAAAAAAGAATTAATTTTGTTCATGATGTCACATTTAAAAATAATGAGAGTTATTAATGCAGATTTTTCAAACTTATAATAATGTGTTTTGCTTATCAAGCACCATGGCTGGCTGAATACCAATAGTAATTTGCTAAGTACAGGAGGCCTACTCTGATTCAATGAAAACAAAGTTTCAATCACAACTGAGGTATAAAATAGTCCCCGTTACCTTGAGAAATTGAAGTAAATGAAAATTCATGAATTTTGTTTTAAAGAATGAGAGTAGGCCCTTCAGACATACAGTACGATCAACGTAACTTGACCGGATTGAAGTTAAGTTTTTATCACTTCCATGCATGTCATAGAGATGCGCCCTTAAAATTACTTACGAAAGCGACTAAATATGTTTAATCGATCAAAAATACTAACAACATTTTAATTCAACAATATAAAAACACTATTTAAATGAGTTCATAAAATTTTAAATTAGGAACAGTTACAGTAAATACTAAAGAAACTAACTAAAAAAACATTGTAAACATTGGCAATTTGAAAAGAGTGGCCACGAGTTTTTATTGCCTGTTCTTTTCTCGGGCTTTACCTATTGTTTGCGAACAGGCATTACCAGTAAATGTAGAATCGACTTTTCACAAGTGTAGTATTTTGCTTCCTAAGTGAATAAATGATTTTTATTATTATTATTATTATAACTTTGAAAAACAATTTCTTCACGAAAATAATCACAAAATAACAGGAGTTAGTAATACTAATTTATGATAATGTAATGCGTAATCGCATCTCTAATTCTCTTGGTTTAGTTACCACCCCCGACCCCCGCTTCCTGTCACCATTTACTTTCAAAAAAAGCATCTGTGCAACCACTTGTCGCCTACTTCAGTCCGGCCTAGTTACGTTGATCCAACTGTACTTTCTTAAATAATTATTTGATGTTAATGGTCTTTCCATCTCTTGTCTGAATGAATGTCCAGATAACATAGAAATAAATAGGAGATGACAACTCTCATAAATTGAGGTCCAAATATTTCGACATAATGTAGAAAACTACACAGAAATTATCTTCATGGTGGTAACTTAGTTACATACATAGTAAGGGTCCCTGATAATCCTTTCACCTTGAGGATCAAATTCACCAAACAGTAAAAGTTTAGCTTTACTTCCTTTTGGAGCTCTTTTGTTGAGGTCTCTCATATTTGCTTCATCCATTCCAAATATATAATCATAGTGATTGAAATCCTCGGATACTATCTGAAAAACATGAATACTGTTACTTCCTTTTTGAACATTGAATAAAAAAGTGAATCAGTCTTCAGACAACCTTTACCTGTCTTGCATGATTATTGTATGGAACCTTATGTGCCTTCATAGTATCTAAAGCTCTCCAATCAGGAGGATTTCCCACATGCCAACCTCCTATAGCTGCACTGTCAATTTCCCATTGATCACCCAAATTCATATCATTTACAGTTTTTTGAAATACACCCTCAGCAATTGGAGATCGACAAATATTGCCTGTGTAACAATATTATAGCAAGTTAATATCGCCTTTTTCTCATGTAAACAACACACTTTGAAGACATTTCTCCTTTGTAATTCTTATTTACCGAGGCAGATGAAGAGTGCCTTCTTCTTTTCTTGTGCCATATTGTGGATTACTTGGTTCTTATTTGATGTAAAGATAAATCAAAAGGTTATTATCTTGTGAAAACTCAGAGTGCAAAAACCAACCAAAACTTCAAGCCGGTGCTACAAAAGCAAAAAAAAAACACTTCGTGTACTTTTTTTGTGGCGATATTAATAATTCCGCCAATGATCAGATAATAATTAAAGATCAGGGTTCTGTGGATGTACAAGAGAAATGAAAGTGTTTATTAAAAAAAAGTTAAATTAAATAAAATGTTAAAATGGGAATTGAACGGAAATGTAAAATTTTGAATTTTGAGGACTGTTAGAAAAGCAGTAATGGGTTAGTGGGATTATTTTAGCATAAATAAATGTTTAAAGTAAAGATATTTTTTTAGAGTTTGATGTTATTAATAATAATAAAATTAAATAAGTATACAAAAAGGGAAGAAACGAAAAGTAACACAGAAGTGAAATCCATAGGACGGGGGATAAGGTCCGTAGGTATTAAGTCATTTAACAAGACGTTTCTTCTCTGGCATTCAAAGAAAATATGGTTTGTTGTGCCCTCATCCAGTCCACACTCGCAGAGAGAGCTATCCTTGACCCGAATTTTAAAAAGAAAGACTTTTGTGCAAGCGTGTCCCAATCTTAATCAACTTAAAACCGAGGTCGCTTGTTTATTGGCATCACGATATTTGAAAAACCAAGGCTTGATTTTTTTCAAGGTTTGATGGCTGCGTAGTTTTTGCCTTTCTCCACGCTAGATTTATTCCAAAGCTCCGTCCACTTTGTTAATTGTCTCAACTTAGCGAGCGACATCAAATCCTGCGTGTAGGCATGGAAGGGGTCAAGGTAGCCGTCAGATGACGCAGCTCTAGCCAGTGCATCGGCAGTCTCATTGCCTGTGATACACATATGACCAGGGATCCAGACGAGTGAAACCATAAGTCCTTTACTTTCAAACTTCAATAGAGAATGTTTTATCTACATGATTATTGAAGACTTGCTTGTACTGCAAAATTGGTTACACAATAAGGCTTGTAAAAAGCTCATGGAATCAATTAATAATACAGTTTTAATAATAATAAGAGACTCTATGTAATGCACAACTTCCAAAATGGCTATAGCCTCCTCAGTAAAGTGAGACTTAATGGTATGAGATTTTAAGTTCAAAATAATTTTGTATTAAGGGATCCAAACAGCAGACCCAACATAATTTGTATCTGCCACTTTACAATAACATCCAATGTCTCCAGTGCTTCTCTAAGAAAGTTTATTTGGTCGTTAGCTTCTGAGGATTTTTTATTTAAACATATGTTTTAAAAATGCTTGGTTTAAAAATTATAGCTTCAGGAATGTCAATTAAGAGGTTGATTTTACATTTGGATAGTGGAAAGGGCAGCCTAATGAAGCTAATGAAGCCGTTAAATAGATTGATGGTCTTTGTGGGTCCAGTATGAACCAGAAGAGATGAAGTTTGAGAGTTGGTGTAATTTAGGGATTAATGGGTATAAAGAGACTTGAAGAATTTTTATAATTGAATCTATCTGAGAGGTATTGCCTTCTTAGGTGAAGGGGAGGGTCGCCACACTCTACTTGGAGGGCGTTTATAGGTGATGACTTCATAGCACCTAGAATAATACGAAGATTAGATCTAGATTGAATCCTATCTAGGCTGGTAAGAGCAGCCCTGTTACATGGTTTCAGCAGAAAGCATCCATAATCAGTATGACTCCGGATCAAAGCATTATAAAGGAGTTTCTGGCAGTATGGATGGGCGCCCCACCAAGTTCCTGATAGTGCCTAACACCCCTTTTAGATTTTGCAACAATATTGTTTATATGGTAAATACCATTTAAATTATTATCTAAAGGCTTTACCAAAAAATGAAATTGAGTCTTTTTGAGGAAAAATGTTGTTGTTGTAGGAGATTTTAATATCAGGAGTAGTGCTACGTCGACTAAATACTACCACAGAGCTTTTGGAGATGGATAGGGATAACCCATGTTACCCAGAGTTTTAATCTCGTGGTTGCTGATAAATGATCCACTGAAATGTATAGGGCTAAATCGTCTGCATATTGTAATACGTCGCAAAATGAATTATCAGAAAGGTCAATGTCACTTGCGTAGACACTACCAAAGAGGGCTTAAAATAGAACCTTGGGCCAGATCCTTCCAGACAAGTCGAGGAAAAAGAAATGAATTCCGCAAGCTGATAAGAATT
This sequence comes from Herminia tarsipennalis, assembly GCA_945859575.2. Classification (NCBI taxonomy): domain Eukaryota; kingdom Metazoa; phylum Arthropoda; class Insecta; order Lepidoptera; family Erebidae; genus Herminia; species Herminia tarsipennalis. The sequence goes on along the minus strand of OX243836.2, from coordinate 9,424,517 downwards.
GTTCTGCCCATGAGAGAGTTGTGAATAAAATTTACCATCTTCTCTGGCACACTCAAATTTTGCATTTTCTGCCTGAGTAAAGGAAGAAGTACATTGTTGTAGGCAGAATCAATATCTAGGAATACTCCCAACCAATATTGATTTCTGGAAAGTGCTACGCGGATATCAGTTGTAAGAAAGCTGATGCTGTCTATAGCTCCCAGCCCCTTTCGGAAACCAACCTGAGAATTAGAGAGTTTGTCCCAACTTTCTAGAAACCATTCCAGTCGATTTTTTATCAGATGTTCCAGGATTTTAGCCATAGTGCATGAGGGGGCGGTTGGCCGGTAACTGCTTGGGTCTTGCCCAGGTTTGCCTGATTTAAGGATTGGTATAACCACCTGGGTTTTCCATTCTTCTGGTGGGGAATCAGAGTTGAATACCATATTAAGAAAATTTAAAAAATACACTTTTGTTTCCAGACTGGACTTTACGAAAAAGGAATATGGGATTCCGTCAATGCCAGGCCAGGAGTCTTTCCAGCTGCCCAGCACAAGCAGAAGTTCATCGATGGAGAAATGGGAACCAAAATTATCGTCGGTGGGTGAAGTAGAACTGGGAGGTGAGTTGGCGACAGAACATTCAAAAAGAAAGGGCCATAGGAGGCGCTAATCTTTGTGCAAATTTTTCAATGCATATAGAGAAATATGCCGACGAAGTAAGATTGATTAAGGCTGAAACAGCGCATCTAAACCTCCTAACATCTCTTAATACGGTTGAAGGATTGGTGCTGCAGAACTTGCAGAACTTCTTTTCTCCTTCCTTTTTTTTCTGTGATAGAATCTTGCTAGCTTCTGCAGCCACTTTCTGATAATTGACGTAGTTTTCAATACTCATGCATCCAGAGTACCCTCTTTCAGCCTCATTTCTTCTTTCACAGGCCATGGAGCAGTCTTGGTCCTACCTCGGTGGCGGTGAATGGTGATAGCCTGTTTTTGGCTGCAGAAAGTAAAGCTTGTTTAAAAAGGGGCTAACATGCGACACTTCTCGATCCAAGGACTCTGAATACTATGGCCGATCCGCTCTGGAGAGGTTGTATTCAGTCTTGGGTTAAAAGGTATTTCAGGATTCGAAAAATTTGGAGGAAGAAGAAGAATTGGGAAATGGTAGCTTCCAAAATTGTGGATATGTACCTGCCATGTGGGAAGAGATGTTAAAGCAGGAGAACAAAGAGACAGGTCGACAGCACTGTGACAATTTTGAAGAGGGGATACTCTACGGGTGGCAGAGCCATCGTTCAAAATCTGTGGAGTTTAAGATGTCAAGAAAAGTAGAGGAAAGAGAATCACACGTGTGTGATCCCCAAGAAGTACGGTGAATGTTGAAATCGCTCAGAATGACTATAGGGGTAAGGATGGTTTCGAAGATTAAATTTAATGAGTTAAGTACGGAGGGGTTAGGACTTAGGATATAAACAGAGAAAAGGAAATATACATAGCCTTGAAGGCCACAATGTTGAAGGCTTCACTATGGGAACGGATTGAGATGAGAGAAAGTGGTAGATCTAGAGACCAAAATGACCATAATTCCTGTCATCCCAAAAACAGGCATAACCAGGAATCCTAAAAAGGGCTCCAGGCCTGAGCCATGTCTCCTGGAAGGCAAGAACGAGTGGCTTGTATTGGTTAATTAAGAAAATGTGATCATCTTTTTTATTTTTTAAGCGACAGTTCCATTCCTCCCATCATTGTAGGAATGTTATTTCTTATATGTAGGAACTCAGTCAGTTTCTGTTTATATTTGTTTAAAAGCTCAGTATCACTGAATCTCGTGATGATATTTATAACTGTGGATAACAATAGTTCAAGTAAATTGTCATTTTTAGGTGTAGGATTTGGGGTGGAGAGGGCACATCGAAGTAGGAGTATTTGTGATACTAGCGTAGGCCGGTCTGTCATAGCCAGCACCAGAGGCTGGGGAGTATTATCTACGAGGAACAGTAATTGTTTTGCGATATGAAGTCTGAGAAGGATGAAAAGAATAATAAGAATTTTGCTGAATAGTTTGAGATGAGAAAAAAGCATTAAATGAAGATGTAGGTCTAGTTATGGGAAACTTTGCAGATACCTCCATATTGCTTATTACATTTGCGAGATCTAGCCATCAGAAAAACGTTACTCCAGCAAAAACTCAAATAACATGAAACCATACGATGCTCAAATTTAGCTTTTGCATGCATATTTTGCACAAATTAAAAGCTATCTTCCTACCTAATTTATATCCCAAAAGGTCTATTGCGAAAAAAAAAACTATCATCTATTTTTCTTGAATAACTCAAAAACGACTAGATGCACAAATCTGAAAAGCTGCGCACATTGCAACGGCATGTTGCACTGAAAATCTGTATCATTCATATCCTGAAAGGAGACAACCTTCTGCTGGGGTAACGCATACATTTTGCATGCATATTTCGCACAAATTAATAGCTATTGGCTTGTAGCTATAGGAATGTAGGAAATTGCTTTTACGTGATTACATAGACAAGAGTATTCATTTAACCGTTATAACGTTGTAAAGGAGTTAATTTTATGTCAGTTAAAACGGAAAATCATAAATGGGTTTGATAAAATTTTGTGGGATTATGTGTTTAAATAATATTTATAATATTTCTAGGTCTTCTAGTTTGGGAACTAAAAAATATTTTTCTTTTTGAAAATATTTCTCATAACTAGTAACGGGTGTTGAGTTTGTTCCATTTTGAAAATGTTTCTCCGGTGTAGAGCTTAGCTGAAGGGGTTAACAGGAATACTAGTAATGTGGAACCACAATCCCACATTGCTAGATAACTTTTCTTAAAAAAAAAAAAATAGTTTTGCCGGAGAAAAAACAAGGCAAAAAAAACTCGCGACGCAGCCACCCCTTTCCAATTGCCAAAATACAAAATATAAATTCGGAAAAGACCGAGGCGAAACAAAAATATTCTATAAGACAATATGTATATATATATTACGGGTCTTCGCTTAAATAATTTAAGGTAAAATACCTTGTTTATTTCCCAACGTTTCGACCGTATTGCAACGGCCGTGATCACGGGTAGACTGTAAAAATAACCGATTTCATCTTGTTCGTCCGATATTTTAAAAAAAGTATGACAACACTCGGTCCTGTGGTTGGTTGTTTTGTCGAGTGCCAAAGATTTGTCAATTTCAGTTGCTGCTGATAAACAAGCAGAAGTACTGATAAAATTAAAAATGATTTATCTAAGTCATTACCTACATGGGATAAATAAATACACAAGTTACGTAGGTACATACAGACTGAGTCAATAAATATCACAACAGATCGTTGCGGTAGTGGTTAGATTATAATTTTAAATACATCGTCGAATTAGTAAATAAGCTGTAGTTTGTGGCAGTGGCAATTTAAAAAAAACAATACCAGTCACACAAAAGAATTACACACATATTTATGACAATAAACGAAATTTATCGCCGCTTGAAAGTGTGAAAAAACTTCGCGCTTATTTTAAATAAAATGAAGCATGAATATTTAACTCTGAACAATGTTCAAAGTCATATAATAACATGGGGTAATCCATTTGAAAGTGGCGGAAAAGATGTTATTATTTGTATAACGGGAAATCCTGGCATAACCGACTTTTACACTGACTTTGGTACTGAATTATATGAAAGTACTGGATTTCCTGTGTGTGTTATTGGTAAGTACTGGACTATATAATATGTAGAAATATTTATTAGTAACTAGCTGTCCCGCACAACTTCGTCTGCGTACATTTCCCCCCTTTTTTTTATAATCTTTTGTTACTTCTAATACTTCCAAGAATATGTGTACAAAGTTTCATGATGATCGGTTGAGTAGTTTTCTCGTGAAAGTGTAACAAACAAACTTACATTCACATTTATATATTAGTAGGGATTACTAGTAAAATTAACAAATTTTTTTAAATGTTTTCTTTGTTTGCTTGCATTGTCACAAGCACCAAAATTACTTGATAAAATACCGTCAGCAGGTCAAGTTCCCCAAAACAACAATTTGGTTGGTAATTTAAACTTGTATGTTCTTATTTGCAATAGGAATCATAAAATGATTTAATTTCTATCATTAGTATTATCGAATAAAATAGGTTTGATTTTAGGAAAATATAAAGTTTGCAATTGACTATACTATGATTTATATATATTACAAAATATTTCTGTGTTCAAATACAAAAATGAACATGTGTTTTTACTAATAATATAAAGCTAAAATTTTTTGTTTGTTTTAACATACTGATCTCCAAAAGTGCTGGCTGATTTTGATGAAATTAAGAATTGAAGTAGCTTGAAACTTGAAGAAAGGCAATATTAATAGGCTACTTCTTAATGTGATAACTAACATTCATGAAGGTGTTTTCCATGTATCTAATTTACATTTAATTTTATCTTTGTAGGACATGCTGGTCATGAGGAGGTTCCAGATGAAAAATCTAACATACTGAAAGGACAAGAACATCTATTTAATCTAGAAGGTCAAATTCAACACAAGCTAGAACTTATCAATAATTATATAGATAAGCAAAGTAGATTACACTTAATTGGTCATTCAATCGGAGCTTGGTTAATCCTAGAATCATTAAGAGATAATGAAAATTTAATCACAAGACTGTCCTCAGTTAATTTATTATTCCCAACTTTGCAAAAAATGGCGGAAACAAAGAATGGTAAATTTTTAAATCATGTTATAAGAAGGTTCCATTCATTTTTTCTATTCTTATTTTATTTGTCATATTTATTACCAGTTTTAATTCTCACTTTCTTAGTAGAAATTTATCTGAAAGTGCAGTCCTTACCTCTGCATTTTTCCAATAGTATTTTTCAATTCTTGAAGCCAACAGTAGGAGAAAAGGTTTTATATTTAGCTTATAATGAAATGGATACTGTGAAAAATATAAACTTGCAAGCCATAGACAGAATTAAGAAAATTACTAACATAATATATGGCACTAAGGACAATTGGGCACCACTGAGTTACATAGAAGATTTAAAAATATTTCAACCAGAAATTAAATTACAAAAAGTAGATATAGATCATGCATTTGTATTAAAATCATCAGAAAGAGTGGCTGAAATGGTTTCATCTTTTATAAAAACTAAAATATAGATGAAAATTAGCAAATTCGGAGTACCTATATTCTCCTTTTTATGGGTATATTTCATTATTTATGGGTTTAACAGAATTTTTGATTTACTATTTTATTTAATTATTATATTAGAAAGTAATGCTGTATGCATCTGGCTTATAGAATATGTAAGAATATAATTATGTATGTAGTCTGATTTCCCAATCAGACTACATACATAATTACCCAGGGGGTTTTTAATTAGGGGGTACCCTTAGAGTCTTGACTCTTATCAAATAAATGAGAGCATACCTTGGTATGCTCTCATTTATTTAAAAAGATTGCTATTTTATGTGACCCATAAGTTTGTTCACATGGAACAGAAAAATATTTTGAAAGTTTAAAGTAGCCGAAGTTACGTCAGCTACCTGTTAGTGAAAGTCCCGTAAAAATCAGTCCAGCTGTTTCAATAATTAGCCAAGAAAACAGACGAACATTAAAAAAAATGATATTTACTATAAGCACCTAGTCGGCATTATTATCACTAACAGTTGCTTAGCAATTATTTTCACCTTACTTACTTTTTTGTAGGGATTATTATTATCAGAGATCATAAATTATTATTTCAAAATTCAATGGTGTCATATTTTAAATCAGAAGTAGGTATAGTTTAACTATCTTGGTAATCTTTTCTGATAATAACAAATGCCCACCGCCGCGAACGAGCCGACGACCCTCTTGCGGAATATCTGGTCAGCGGAAGAGTTACCCGACGACTGAAACAAAATCATCTGAAACATGCATCAGAATGGCAGAGGGAAATTTATTTGACTTCGAAAAACCCTTCGATATGTTGAGGTGAAGTTGCAATTGGGACCGACTGAGTAAAATTTGGGTTCCCGAGAAAATTACGAACATGATTATGGCCATCTATATACAGGAAATACTCTTGTAGAGTGACACATGACGGCCTCGTCTCTGAGAACATACCGGTTATATGCGGGAGTGCGACAGGGATGTCTTCTCTTCCTTGTCGCTCTGAATGGCATCATGAGAAATTCGAAAAACAAGGTCTTGGAAGACTTGGGTTATGCCTGCAGAGTCACACACGCGCCAACATGCAAGCCAAGCTGGACGGCCTACGACGTGAGGCAAAGGAGGCGGGACGGAAAGTCAACACCGAGAAGACCCAGGAAATGAGGTGCGGGGCGACAAGCTCTTTGCCGTCAGACATCATCATCATGACACAGAGGCTGTGGAAAGAGTACACAAATTCTTTTACCTCGGTAGCGTTGTGTTGGAAACTGGAGGGACCCAAGAGGTCATCGCTTCGAGAATCGGCAAGGCAAGAGCAACCTTCGCACAGCTTCGTCCTCTAGCAATCATGGACACTGACCAGAAGACTTAAGCTCACAATATTCCGGTCCAATGTAAAACCCGTGTTGCAGTACTGGTGTGAAACGTGCAAGGTCACAAAGGACATATCGCGTCAACCCGTTATCAACCTCTATCTTCGCTGTATTCTTGGTGTTTACGGGCTCGAAAAATATCTCCAATGTAGATCAGTGAGAACGCTGCGGTGAGACTCCGATCGATCAACAGATCAAACGTCGCAAGTGGAACTGGATCTGCCACACGCTCCGAAGGGACCCTGGACACATACCGAAGCAAGCCCTAGACTGAAGTTCCCAAGGAAAGCGTAAACATGGCCGTCCTGAACGTACCTGGCGGGGGACAGGGGCGGAATAAAGCGCGAAGCTCAAGACCGAACAAAACACAAGTGCTCCCAAGATGGGGCAGAGACCCTGTCTAACATCCTGTGAAGGGATGCCGTGATGCTTCGCATCGCAATTGACATCTTAATTGAATTTTCATAACTTCCTCCCTCGCGAACAAAAGGCCACTTTACTTACCTATTTCTAGTAAAGGCTGCTACCCAAACATTAACAGATTTCTAATGTAGGTTTAACCAACATTGCCTTTTCACACAGGCAGTTTCTATATTATATATTATGGCATCTTCTACGGAAAGGGCACAAGGGTCTTGTCATCTCATTTCCTTCTTTGACCACATAGGCAATTTATAAGTAGTTTAAGGTAAATGGTATCGACAGAAATAGACTTACAAACTCAATAGTAGTTTCCTTATTCCGCCCCGTCGTGTAATGTAAGCTTCCATATATACCGTAGATATCACATTCAGCCCATGAAGTGTTAACCAATCATGATTGCTATAAGTTAAGTAGATGCAATGCCGTTAGTATTGTATTCTAACAACCTAAATAATAGACAACATGTTTTAGATATGTGCAATTTAATAATTACATATTTATTAGGTAATAAAAATTAATTTACCTCTTATTTTACAATTTAGAGATAACATTCATATACATATACATATCAACCCATAAGATGGCCCACTGCTGGGCACGGGTCTCCCCAGTAGAACCTACTAGTATGTAGATCCTGGGGGTAATTGCCATAATCGCCACGCTTGGCGAGCGGGTTGGCGATCGCAGTAAGGCTTTAAGTACGACAGAGGACGCTGCTGCCCGTCCTCCGGGGTGAAATCCCTTAGTCGCCTTGACGACACCCACGGGTAGAGATGGGGTGGTACTATTCTTAAGCCGGCACCACACGGCATATAACAGTCATATAACAGTCATAAAATAGCTGTCGAGACAAAATATACAACTACATTCCATGTACATTAGACAAAGTTTAAATCCTGTGCCATCTTCATCTGTTTATTTGACCAATGATCTGAGTCGATATTTGTTTGAGAAACTTGTATGTAATCTAAATGAATAGGGCATAACAAGCTTAGATGGGTACTAAACATAATAGATACTGCGAAAAACATTGTAGGTACAGTCTGCTACATAAGTTTATGTTTGCAAATATTTAAACCAACAGCACAAATATCGCTTTTTGCATAGAAAATTCAGATTATGACAAGATGGTCACCGTGATAAAAAAATGATTTTTCCTTTTTATTCATGTAAGAGCTTTGGTGGTTTGAAATATGGCTTTTGCTAAGTTACATAAGTAGCTGACTGTTCCAATTTTGTAAATATTATTAATTTATAGTAGCAAAATTCGTGATTCAACTTTGTCTGGTGCACACCACCTACCTAAAATCGGATAAATGAGCTCATCATTGTCGTTCCTTTACGTTGTTCCAATAATATATGCCATTCGCGCGCTGTCGCCAAGTGCCATACAATTTCTACACATGCCATACGAGCCAGCGTCGCGTGAATACCGCAATGCTGATGTATTTATACATAATGTACAAATACATCAAAGGTGATAAGGATACTTTTGACGTATTTGTGCTTATGGTATAAAAATTAAGAAATATATATTTAAGTATGTTTTATAATAAAAAAATGAAATTTTATAAAATAAAAGATGCCATCCACACCTATTACTACAAATAGTGCAGGTGTCACACTGTCGGGTTATAGGATAATAATAGAATAATAACTTAACATATATGTAACAAATGACTGTAAAAAAATGAAGTAACTTTAAGTAATGGCACCGAAATGTGAATAAAATTCTGAACATTCAGTTGGTATAATATTTACTTAGAAACATAATATGAATGAGATTTAAAAGCCTTTACAAAAGAATGTACTATTTCTAAACATAGCCATAATTCTTGGTTGTGTTGGGACTCAAAGCTCTGCAGTTTTGAGCTGATGTCACAGTCTGTTCTAGGGGTGTATTCTTATCTAATATCATCGCTATATCTGATAATGTTATACCTATTGTGTATGTTACCGTATGATTGTTAACATCGTTACTTCATAATCATTCTCCGTGGTATTATAAACTGTCGGAAATTTGTGAACCCGACCGCACCTTGCGCGCTGATCGGTTGCATCTTTGGTTGTCACAATTAAATGTAAAGAAATAGAAGGTTCATGTGATTTTAACAAAACCATGTTAACTAGGTACTTATTTCTAATAAGTGAAATTCTTTTTTAAATAAACCAACGAACGTTCACAATCATATGGTGACATTTGTGTTAATTTATTTAAATATGCAATCACTGTAAAATATCGATGATATTCAGACTTTTATATCTTAAGTAAAGATTGTAAGAAATAATATAACATATTAAATGGTATTTGTAATTGGTAATATGCCTATGGATATTTATTTCAGTTATTTTAAATGATATTACACATATTTGGTATTAAATAGTAATCAGATCTACGCAACAAAAAAATATGTCCTGTCACCAGTAATCACAGTAGGTAGAGCTAATCTATATAATCTTCAGATAGGTATTATTTTTTCATGGGCTTAACATTATTTTTGAGGGAAGACAGAGTAAGCCGATATTTCACTTTTTTTATACTGCCCTATAAACCGCCTTGACAAATTGAGTACCTATGCCTAAGTTAGTTTTGGAAATTATGTAGATTGGCTCTACTTACTTTGATACTGATTGGAAACGAAACGCTTCCTTGAAAATGTATTGGTTTGGTGGATGCCTTAATGCAAGTGCCTGATTTTTTAAATATATATCTGGAAGATAGTATATATAGGTTAGATATATCAATAGGAATATTATTTATTTTCAGACATGCAACTGTTACATCTTAAGTACATTTAAAAAAAAAAACAAAAATAAAAGAATACACATAGATTAAAACATATAATTTTTATTTAGACATTGTGTATGTAACTGTGATAACATAAAAAAGGCTGTATTTAAGATTTTGGCCTGAAGGGCGGTAATTATCACTATTACTATTGATTCAACGGTAACCATTATCCAATATTAACTTGTTTATTTAAGAACCAAAGTAGTAGGATGAACAGTGGTTACCCAGTTAAGTGCAAAATTAACGACACAGAGATACCCGGCTTCTCAGTTACTAGCAAGTGCCCCTAAAAATGAATATAAAAATATTATAATGAGATTGCTTATCCTTTAAAAATCATTATAGCTTGATAAAAAAGAAGCACCATTAAATAAAGTATTACCTATTTCATAAATTGCTCGTGAGTAGTACCTAGTTTGTAAATACCAGTGATGGATATCGGCAAATTAATGGAATATATAGATCACACAGCCCGAATTCATACTCATTAAGTGCAAAAAAATGTTTACCTGATTTTCTCATTACGCACTCTTAGATAAGCTTGATGAGAGACGAATATTTATAAAAATCATTTCTGTTATAGTGCATTAAATTTGGATTTCATAAAAAATGCAGATAACTTTTTATTCTCTGCAATTTTAACAATTAAGTGCACTCCTACGGTTTCTAAGCGAACGATAACGTATAGCGATTACAAATTAAGTAGCCAAGCACTTAAAAAATATACCAAAATGTGGGAGATACAGACCGCACGAGATGTACAGATCAGTGATATGGATTGAATATTGGTAGGGCCATAAGTACAAATCGCCTGTTGATACAGAATGAATGTATAAAAAGTTTTTAAAGTGTGAAAGAATGCTTTATCACAGTCAAAGTTCGATTATCTAATCATTGACGTCACTATATGAATTTGATTATAGAGGGAGACCCAATAAGGTGCGGCTATCAATAAATGTCGACTGATTGTGCTTTTGTGTAGGCCGACACGTCACCTAACGACCATTCGTGGGCTGAGCACAAGTCGACAAAATTGAATGGATCTTATTCATGAATACCTTGAGAGAGACATAAAGCAGACCAGACTAATTCAATGAAAACGAAGATTCGATCAAATGGTGGTAATATATAGAGCCAGGAACATCTATTTAATTCACTCGTTCCAGAAAATCGTGCATGGGTTCGAACTTATTGTGCGTAGGTATCCAAAAATTAGTTAGGTTCCCGTGAATTTAAGAAATTGAAGTAAACGAATATTCGTGAATTAAAGAAAGAAAGTAGGCCTACTCGATTTCGATTTAAAATGAAATTCATGAAGTTTCGATTCCTTAATTCTTTTAAGTTTATGGTGACTATTCTAATTATTTTTTGAATAAGCCCAAGAAGTTCGAACTCATGAATGATTTTCTGGAACGAGTGGATTAAATATATGTTATTGGTTCTGTATATTACCACCTCATTTTTAATCGAAACTTCGTTTTCATTGAATTAGAGTGGGCCTCCTGATTATTTCTAATTTCGTTCGGTAGCTTCAGCGTGTATTAGTTTATTGTATCCTTTATTAATTTTATCCCTAGAGGTAAATAAAAATTTAAAAACCAATACAGAGTGTAGCGAGATTAAATTAAGATTTTATGTTCTACCACCATTGCTGAGTTGGTGACGTATTAAGTACTCGTATTGCCGAACATACATAAACGAAATCGCTATAAATATATCTGTTCACGTTCACTAATTTGATTTCATACTTGGCAACTATTTGCGGGCAACCACTGTGAAGTCAATTTAAGTGGGATACACATTTTGATAGATTTACTTGTGGAATGTATAGATATAAACTGATCAATGCCTATATAATTGTTTTAATATTCCATTAGGGTTATAGTAGTCCTGTATTACATATCAGATTGTGATAATAACAACCATAGGCGGATCGAGGGGAGGGGAGGCACGGAGGCACGTGCCCCTTCCCTGACGGCTGTTATGTGTACAGAATTTCTTGTATTGTATTGAATTTCTTTGGCCACTTGCCCTCCAGAGCGATTTGTCGTCGTCAGTGTTAGATTCGTCACTGCTATTTGCCTATCGTGCCCCCTCCCCCCTACCCCAGAGTGAGAACTCCTGGATCCGCCCATGATAACAACTATAAATATGTTTATTTCATATCTAAAATTATTTACAAGTTATGGAAGATGTATTTATAGGTGGAAAAATGCAAGGTATCAGAATATGAGACTACACAGCTAGGTACTATGGAATTGTGCGTCAAGTTTTTGGTGTACAAAATAATATCGCAGCAACTAAAAACCAATAGTTTTCATCATACTACAAAACTTTACTAGAATATATCTAACAAAATTACTTTCAAATGATGCAGAATTTCTAATTACGCACAACCTGCCGAAGTAAAAGATAATTATACAATATTCTTGAAAAACATTCATATTTTATCATATCGTAACACGAGCATACTTTTTATATTTATCAAATATTATGATACAATACAATAATTAATTTTGAAATCTTAAACACTAAAGGGATACAAAATTCGCACTAATAATACTCATACATCGAAAAGGGACAACACACACCGTACACAAAACGAATACCTATCGGGCGCCTCGCGTCCCTCACCTCAGCACGTGGTCTCCAGCAGCGGGTCGCCCTTGCGCACGCGCTCGCCGTCCACCGACGTGCCTATCGTCCGCTGCGACGCGGACTTGTACAGCCGCCGCGGCCGCTCCTCGTCGTCCGACAGCGCGCGCGGCGGCGCCCGCGGGCGCAGGCGCGCGGGCGACGGCCGCGGCGAGCGCGCCTCGCACGTGCACTGCGCGCCCAGCGCCCGCGCCGCGCGCGCTCCCCGCGCCCACGGAGCACGCCAGCACTCGCAGCTCTCGTGCCCGCACGACTCGCACACCACGGCCGACTTTCTCTCCAGCTTGCCCCGTTTGACCGTCGAGCTCTCTCGCTTCTGTTCGCTCTCCGGTGCCGTTCGACTCGCGTCGTCCCCGGAAGCGGGACGCTCGCTAGGCGGCTCGGCGCGCAGGGTCGGCTTCTTCACCCAGGGATCGAGAGCGGTTCTGCCGCTCCGGCTGCGGCCTGCGGCGTTCAGATCTACCTCGCTCATCTTCCGCCAGGGGTTGCCGAGGACGGAGACGGCGTCGCTCGCGGAGCGGTCGCGGCCCGTGAAGCGCCGGGCGATGCCCGCGTCCGAGGCGGCGAAGGTGTCGTCGAGCGCCTGCACGGAGGCGTCGGGCGAGGAGCGCTCGCTGCGCACGAAGCGCGGCGGCGGCGCGCACAGCGGCGCGGGCGAGTGCAGCGCGCGCGAGGGCGAGGGCGCGGGCGACGCGCGCGGCCGCTCCGACTGCGAGCGCGCGCGCGGCGTGTGCGCGCGGCTGGCCGGCGTCACGTCGCTCAGGGACCGCAGATGTATCCGTCTTCGCACGCAACTCGGCGAGTCTGTGTCGGTCACGTTTATACTGATGTTATGCGCGATGGAGGGTTTCTGCTCGGCGGATGCCGTTTCGTTATTGTCTGTTTTAATATTTTCCTTGTAATTGTGCGGGCTCACGGAGCCGTTTGCGTTCGCAGAGTTTTTGGTGGGGCCGGCCCGACTGGGCCCGGCCCCCGCTAGCTAGAGGAGTCTCTCTGTCGCTGAACTTGAAGTACCGGAGCTCAGTGTCGATGCAGGATTTTGGTCGTCACCTAAAAAATATTTTTTTCTTTTATAACACCGATCACTTTATAAAAGACAAATAACGTACCTACTTTAATGTTTGTAATATCCATTTATTACTCACCTTGAGTAGTCTGGCCAGTGGCCGGCAGTCTTTGTCAGTTGAGCAATTCTACTGAAACAAAGCGTTTCAGCCTCTCTAAGTATTGATTGAACAGTTCAACATCATTGTGTCCTGCACCCTGTAATTAAACCAAAATATTACATTAATCAAATAAGTATTAAAATGTATAATCTCAAAATTATGTTACCTTTTCAGAAATGATACGTCTTTTTTTTAATTGATACTTACCTACTTACTTAGATAATAAATGTGTGGCTAGGTATAGGACTTTAACTCGGAAATGGTCTAGCTACCTACATATTGCAAGATTACTTCAATTCTCAACCATATCACAAAGTAATGTCTGAACAGGTATTTTTTATTAAACCAGGTAAACCTATAATAAATCCGTGTAGTGATTTGAAAGATATGAGGTAAACATAAAGATGTTTGCCTCATATCTTTCAAATCACTACACGGATTTATTATACTTCAAAAAATCTTTCAATTCATATGGGGTCACATAGCTATTAAAATAAATTTACATACCTCAACCCATAACGGCTCTACAGCGCGCGGACAACGTTCATATATAGCTAGTCCGTGTGAGAAATCTATCACCTCATCTTCAGTTCCATGTATAACTAGAACTGGAGAGGTCACCTTGGGGATTTTGTCGATACTGTAACATAAAAGAAACGCATAAATTATAATAAAACGTTTACATATACCATTATAAGGGGTGTCACGCGATCACAATTAAAATCAAATGCCATATTACACGTCGCGTGCTATAAACAAAGTAAACTAAATTAATTATTGCGTAGAATGTATTTTCACACGCACAAACTGCAAGATATCTCTTTGTAGGTAGGTACTTTGTGGACCTTCAATAGCCGAATTGTTGAAAATAAAAGCATACGAAAGAGTGAAATTAAAAGGGTTAAAAACTAACTACACCCAAGCCGGGCAGCTAGTATTAAAAAATAAAAAGTATTAAATTTAAACCATTTAAAATGTTTCTAGCGTATTTTTGTTACGTCCGGTCATACTGATAATTTTGGCGATAAGGTAGCTGAACTTGCGCTTGAGATACTTATTATGCATTACTTCAGTAAGGTTATGAGTTATGACCTTTTATTTTAATAGGAATATAATAGAAAGTCATACAAGTGCGTCCACTGATTCACATCGTATGAATCTGCTAGTCGGCAATGCCGACGTTGATGCTCCTAGGGGCAACTTTTACGATGCGTGTCGATATCGTCATACTGAATGCCGATCAGGAGGCCAATTCACGTATTTAAAGCAGTACAGTTGCAGTCAAGTTTCGATTAAAGCGGCCATATTCCTTGACACAAGCGTATTTGAGATCGATCCCAAAGTTACAAGAATACAAAAATGGCCGTTTTAATCGAAACTTAACTGCAACTACACTACTTTAAATACGTGAATTGACCCCCGTGATCCGAATGTGGACGCTTACCTTTACACTGATGACATGATTGACATATCGAGTTGCACTCCCCAGTCACACTTGACCAATATTGGGGCGCCTAAATTTTTAAGACTCGCTCCAACCAAAATCTGGCCTCGGTCCCGCCACTGACCACTGACATGGAATCTCAGACTCCTTTTTTCGGAGAGAGAATAGATCGTGACCGTGAATAATGTCTACGTGTGCGTTGGTTGCTCGACCGTGTTTGATGAAGGTCAGGTACCTTCTATACTCTCTGCATTTTGTGTCTAGAGCCAGTAGGTACCTACCGTCAAAATTTCCCCGACAAATTTTCCCTTTTTCAAAAGCCCTATAACGATAACCACAAATAAAGAGAGTAAACGACGAGGTGTTAAAAATAGTCTTGTTAATAGCCCTAATGTTCACGAACTAGAGCTGAAGAGTTCAAGAAATTTGAAGTGTTTGAGCATAATATTTATTGCATAGCTACACCTAACAATAGCAAAGTAAACTTAGCAAATGTGCCTATTATTGTTTTAATATACAAGACTTATTGACGACATGGTTTTTGCTGCTATTTAAGGGGAAATTCACAACGCGTGAAACAGCCGTTGTCGTCATCAAGCTTTCATAAAATGCCACGCGGCATTGACAATGTGAATTTATTTTCAAAACAAATACATAATGTTATATAAAAAACGAATATATTTTTTCTAATAAATGTATACAAACAAAATGGACGCCTTTGTCATAATTTATCTCTACCAGACAACCTTTAGATGGAAATTATAAAAGTAAATAATAAATTGTTGTCGTTGCACTATTGTGATACGATAGATAATATTATAGTTGAAGCTACATTGTTCCTTTTATCAGTTCATATCCATACTAATATTATAAATGTGAAAGTAACTCTGTCTGTTACGCTTTCACGCTCAAACAGCTAAACCGATTTAGATGAGATTTGGCATGGAGATAGTTTGAGTCCCGGGGAAGGGCATGGGATATCTTTACCGCGATAATCGACATCCACGCGGGCGGAGCCTCGAGCGAAAGCTAGTCTATAATATAATACAAAAACGCCCGAAGCATGAGACGGCTTTTCTTGACTTTTCATCAAACAAAGTTAAGAACCAACCCGATCAACTTTTTATTAAATAAATCTTATTTAATAAAAAGTAACCAGAGAAGTGCGAGTCGGACTCGCCCACCGAAGGTTCCGTACAAATCTGTAGGTGGATGTACATATTAGGTATAAATAGTTCAGTTCAGGAATCGGGCCTCGCAGTTTTTAAAATAAACGGATTTTTTTTACATTATCTTAGAAAATTATTTTTTTACAGCTACAAGGGACTGTAGACCTGAGTATATGGTTATAATTTCAACTCAATACGCGTTCCCGAGATAAATGGGTCTTGACAGACAGACGGCCGGACGGAGAACAAAGTGATTCTATAAGGGTTCCGTTTTTTTGCTTTTGAGGTACGGAACCCTAAAAACCTGCATCCCAATCCGTCCATCCGTTTGAGCGCTACGATGCACAGACAGACACAGGTTAAACTTATAACACTCCCGTTTTGTATCGGTGTTTAAAAACAGGTCCCCAGTCGAAAAAATATATGTAATACTTCCCAGCCTTGGAGAATTTCTCTTCCAGAGCACAAAAAATACAAACAGAACATTAACAGTATGACGTTATTTTTTATTATCTTGACTAGATTATAATAGGTAAACATCGCCTACGCAACCCATATTTGGTAGATACTTACAGTAAAGTATCTTCACAAAACAGAGTCCAGAAGGCTTTATACATACTTCAATCGAGCGTATCGTTCATGGACTCGGAACAAAGTGGTCTAAGAGTCCGTTTCTGAGAGTGTGCTCGAACGCGTTTTTAGGGTTCCGGAGGCAAAATGGCAAAATACGGAACCCTTATAGTTTCGTCATGTCCGTCTGTCTGTCGGTTTTTTTTCGGCTAACATCAACGTGTGGCACATCATTCGACACAATATTAACTTTTTGATTTAAGTGAATATTTTTGGAAATAATCGATCCGAAATTTGCGAAAAAATTGTCCCCCCCTCCCTAACATAGCGTAGAACCGTGTGTCCAAAATATATGAAAAAAAATCACAAAGGTAGCGCTCAATAAATACTTTAAACTAAAATTATTTCGGACATGATCGTACCTATATACCGTCATTAAGTTGTAGCCGAAAAACTGCTTTTCTCAACAAAAGGGCGTAAGTTCCATGAACATACGCTCTTCTGCTCATGCAATTATTTAATGCTGGGGAACCCTACACTGAGCATGCTCTGACATGCTCTTGCCCGGTTTTTATAAAGTTTGCCTCATGTGCCAATAGTGCAGGTCGCAGAGGTCTTGCCAAATTAGGAGGGTAAATCCTCCAAGTAAAACCGGACAAGTGCATGTCGGGCCACGCGCAATGTAGGGTTCTGTAGCTACCTAGCACAATAATGCGGTATAAGAAGCGGGTTTTCTGTTGTTTTTGGTTCATTCTATTAATAACGTTATAATGTATAAGTAATTTTTCTGTGTAATAGAATTTGTACGAAAATGTTGTTACTTCTCACTTGGTCGGCTGTTATTCGTAAACTTGTAAAGCCTTGATAATTTTCCTTTTAATTTTATTATAAGTAGGTATTTACTACTACACTATTTTTTTCCACAACCATTTAACTAACAGAGGGGGGAGACACTTGGCCCTAACAAAAAAAAAACACTTTAAGGCTTAATATTTCACAAACGGATCCTAATTTCGAAAAGTGATATTTACAAACCCTTTTCTTTTTAAAAGACCTATCCAATGACACCCTAAACGATGGGGTAGGTGAGGAAAAAAATAACATCCCCACTTTAAATGTAGGGGAGGTACCCTAAAAAAATTTGGTTTTCAAGATATTATTTTATCACTTCGTCGGCATAAGCAAAACTTTGTAGTACTAAGTCTCTGAGCTAGGCTGCGAATGGACACGGACATGGCAAAACTAAAAGGGTTCGTTTTGCCATTTTGTGTATGGAACCCTAAAATGGATGATGCACATTTCCGAAGAAACGACATGTGCATCACATTCACAGTACGTATGTAGGTTACCTTCTGTACTCTCAGCATTTTGTGACAGACAGTATCTCAGTAGGTTAATACGCCGAATCTTAAATTTTATTTACTTTTACCTTTATAAATGTACAACAATATTTTTATTTACTCAGTACTGCTACCACTTTATAAATATTCATAGGATTCATTGACACGTGATAAAATCGAGTTATTGATGTAACAACATTTATTACGTAGCAACTACACATCTAGTCATCGGCTAACTGAACACGTAAAGTGAAAGTTTATGCGTCAAATGAAAAATGCATTGTTTTATCAAACTTGCTATGTTTCAGGAACTGTGTTTGTTACACAGTATATTATTATTAACAATGAACATAGTGTAAAACAACACAACAGCTTCCTGCTGTCTGTCTCTATGTATATAGATACCCTGAAATCATATTATCTACACAAGGGATTTTTATGAGGTCTTCTCTACCATTCAGATATTATTTTCTAGGGGCCGTACCATGCACTTTTAAAGCCGGTCAATTGTAGACTGTCCTGCTAATTTCGTACCATAAGTCTGCCAAAAAGCAGGCGAGTCAGTGATGACATCACCAAACTAGCGAGCGACCTATTATCTATTTTTCAATTCTCTGCAATTGACAGCAGTTCAGCGACCTGCCCTGCACTTGGCAAATGATTTAGATGTTCATGATGGCCCCTGATGGTTTATAGGTACTATACAAGCATAAAATATTATGTTTATAGATGGTGGAGAAAAGTCTGTACGAAGCAGGGGCGGGTCGCTAGCTAGGTTTTAGCTTTTCTTGGCTCTTTTGCTACCACCACTATGTTCAGAATATGGTCTGAGATACCGTGTCCATTAATGACGTCTCTATACGCGCGTTGCTCGAGCATAATGCATGTTTTGTGGTAACTGTTAAAATATATTAATGAAAACGAAAAGTCCCCTTATTTTTTGCCAAACTGTCGCCTAGTAGGTATTAAGTCCATGTTCGTAGACGAAACAACATCGAAACCACGCGGGTACACTTGGACAGACATGTGTATGACACGCATATTAATAATCCGAATCCTTAGATAAGTGACCGAAATTCTTAATCCAATTTCTGTTTGCCTCAAAAATATTTGTCAAGCATACTTATGGCGGCTGATATCATATTCTAAATTTAATACTAGTTATGTACTAGTACTATTACAAAATGTATGTGGAATATTACCTTAATATCATTTACGAATGATATGTTCAGTAAATAGAAAGAGGTACGTGAATTAATGTCGACTGCATAGAGCGATCCGCGAGGGTAAAGGTTCATTTCCGTGCATCGCGGTCGATCGCGACAAACGCGACAATAGTCAGAGTGCACGCAGCCTACGTCAGTCGTCGGCCCCGCGGGTCTGTCGCAACGTCACTATACATTATCATACTCTGACTATTGTCGCATCTGCTGCGCGCGTCAGCCGCTTACGATAGATCGGCCGCGATGCACGGAAATGAACCTTAAGCAACGTTTACGACTGTCGGGTCGCTTCATAGATGAGTCAACATTTTCTAAAAATTCCACACACCTCCATGCATTGTGGAGAGCATGTTAAGCGGTCAGTCATGTCGTATTTGTATTCCATCGAGCCATGATGCCCATAGCATTCTCTCTTATCATGGCAGAGACATCATGAACAGAGACCGCATTTGTGTTTATATCATACATACTCTCTGAAGAGTTGGCCACAGTGACGAAAATCAATTAAAAGAACATAGTTACATAGAAATACTGATGACAGAAATACTAGCTCTGTTCTGCTAACATTTACAGACCTCATCATGTGGGCTGTATGTATATTGCTATAGCATGCTATCTCAGATAACTAATCCACCTTAGGCTCTTCAAGAATATCAGTGAAATCTTTGCTCAATATGCACCAGTTTCCCTACTTTTAAAACCTGCACTATCTTTCAATTTGAGTGGGGTAACTGTGTGTTAATTGTCTTAAAATGTTGCTGCACAGAGCCACTACTGTTTGGGTTAGTTCACAACCTTATTAACATATAAATAAGGCCTCCTTATAGTTAAGTCAATAATGCTATCTCTATATTAGGTGCATATCTATAACAATGAGTATAAGTAGTTAAGTACACAAATTATTTTATCACTTTATCAAGCTCAAATCATGTTCTACCTACTTTAGAGATAAACAATGATTTCTAGGTAGTTGACATTCTTTTTTATTTAAATGATAGGTACCTAATTGTTTTTTTGTATTAATAAACCTACTTTACTTATAAGATAAACAAAAGATAAAGTTTGTAAGACTACCAAGCCAACTGAGACTAAACTTGAAATGGGGTAGAAGAAAAAAATAAAAATAGAGAATAAACATATTCATAATAAAAAGAAATGTAGGTTAGTGTGGAAGAAGAAGTCTCAAATACTATTTTGTTACTTTAAGTACTTTTTTTGGTTAGCTTGAAGCTTGCAAAAAAATTGTGTATACATACAAATAAACTTTTGAATCAACATTTTCCTTTAATTCTTAACCTTTGTGTGAATTTTATATACACACAGAAAGGTCATATTAAAAACAATACATACCTAAAAAAATAGAGTCTACCATTTTGTAAAATATAAATATTTAGCTTTCAAATTATATTATTAAAAACAACAGCAGTGATAACACCAGTTGACAAGAGAAAATATACACATAAATAATATTGATTAATGAGTCACTACAAGGTCAAAATTAAACGATCTCAGACTGTGATTGACTGCAAGTTATTATATAATTTGTGTCAATTTATAATAAGCTTCTTATCTAAAAAGTAATATTAACTATATATTCATAAAGATTTCATCCAATTTCAGAATTTCAGTATTTATCAGATAGATTGGATCAGAATGCCATAAAAAAGTCTATAAACTCATGTAAATTGGCTCAGTAACTTTGGAATTTGCATGTTCAAAAACAAATTATTCACCTTTATTAATAAGGGTATACATAGTATATATAACTATAAGGGTATACTTGTTTTGACTCATAGTAGTTGTCTGCATATTGATGGCTTCTACGTAAACTATGGTATGTTTAAAAACGCAACTTTTATATATACATATGCATGTAATTTTGGTATTTTTTTAAGACTTTGATTTATTTTTTCTCCATGTGAAGAGTAGGTACATTGTGAAAAGAATAAATTAGAATATTATAAAACAACAAAATAACACACATTTTATCTTTACATTGCTGTTGAAAAGTATTTGGAATGAATCATACTATTAATTAGCATTTATCTAGTTTAAAAACTATTTGGACAATAAATTTCAGTTACATTAAATATGTCATCTTATTTAGTTCAGTAATAAACATCCAAATTGTAATACCCCTTATGGATCCTTATTTAATGACAAAGCAATATTTGATTAGCATATCTCAACAGTAAATCTGTCTAATTAATCTAAGGCTTCAACACAATTTGATAAACAATGTGCATAATATAGATTCCATACAATAAGTATCTAAACAAAATAGCTTTCTAATAAATAAACTGTTAAGAAAATAAACACACAACTTATTATTTGGAATGCATGTTAAATTGATTTGTTCTAAATAAAAATGTCAAATCAATAATGTAACATAATACATAATGTTGTATACTAATATAGTAACACTATGTAAGAAAACAATAAATAATAGGGACTCAGTTAAAACCTTATGGAAATTATACTGTGTGTGTTTTCATTACCTTAGCGTTAACAATAAGGTAATGAATACTCCAAAATACACAGATGACTCACCCAACAAACCTTTATGATAAATACATTGATGAGACCTACTATTGTTAAAAGGGAATGTGTTTAAATAATTCAAACATAACACTTACCTTGGAAAAGCATCGAAAAACCATGTTCTTTTAGTATTGGGGAAAGCAACCCGCATGCCTGACATAAGAGGAGAATGAAGCACCACAGCCCCCACTTCATAGCGAGCAGCCAAGTCCACAGTGGGCACGGTCCCAATACTTTGGCCATACAATATAATGTTTTCTGGGCTGATACCATATCGAGTTCGCAGCGCCTGCCACGCAGCGTCAATATCCGCATACAAATTTTTCTCTGAAGGTTTACCACCACTCACACCATAGCCAGAATAATCATAACTGAATATATTACAATTTATTCTAGTGCCTAATCCTAAGTAAAAACTGCTCATTTGACCGAGATCTACTGCGTTTCCATGTGAAAATAATATCGTAAAACGGGCGTTAGGACTACATCGAACAAAGAGGCAAGCTATTCTGTTGCCTCTCGTGGTTCTCGAGTAGAACCCTTCTATATTCTCTTTTTCTCGGTCTGAATATTGCCACTCAGCACGATCGGTTAATGTCAGTGAGAATTTTGCTGCTGTTTCATCTGGTGTAAATGTATACGTAGGTTCTGGAGGCAGAAATGCTAACTTAGCCGCGATTTTCCCCGGGCATGGTGGACAACAAAACAGGCAACAGAGTTCACTGAAACTTAATCCGTTCATGATGATTTTTTACTAATAATCATGAGAAAATTATTGACCACTACCCATTACAAAACCACAACTCACAAATTACTGATCATGGCGAAAATAAAAGATTTCACAAAATTGACAGATAGTCAACAGTTTCGTTCAGCCATGACGGTAATGTTGCCAACGTCATTAGTTTTTGATAGATAATGAAACTTTTATTCGGAACTTATCACTTTTTTAAAAAACTCAGTTTATACTTTATTATAAAAAGCTTAGCGTACATTACTACCTCAGAACAGAACTAAAACTATTAATGAGTTTATACTGTGCTGAATGTAAAAGATTTTGAATGAATTCATTGCGTAAAAGTTCTAGTTATCAAACAAATGGTCCAACTCCAACTTGGTAGGTAGGGTGTGCGTTACTCCAGCAGAATGTTGTCTCCTTTCAATATTTAAATGATAGAGATTTTCAGTGATCAATGCCGTAGAAAAGTGTGCAACTTTTTACATTTGAGCGCATAAATTTAAAAAGCTGACCGTTTTTAAATTAATCACGAAAAATAGTTTCTGCTGGGGTTACGTTACTGTCCACCAGATTTTTCTTTTCGCGATTGATCTATCTGGATATGAAATAGCTAGAAGGCTGACCTCTATACTACATAGTATTGAGGCCAGTGAACTAGAAAGATAGCTTTTAATTTGTGCTAAATGTGCATGCAAATCTGTGCATCAGGTTTATATTTTATTTAAGTTCCCAGCAGAAACTTAAATAAAATATAAACCATAAGGTGCACAGATTTGCATGCACATGTTTATGTTTTTATCAATCAGAGATCGCCGCATCCATCATCCACGCAGGCAGCGATAACGGGGCGGCATCTAAGGCCCCAAGGAAGGTCCGCCCCTCTCAGAGGGGAGGATCAGCGGCGGGATCGCGTGCTGAGAACATAAACTCCGTCGACGTCAACACTGCTAACACCTTGGAGTCACCTTTTAGTAAAAGGGAGGCCTACTCCCGCACCCGCACGGAGGGAGAAGTGGTCGCCGAGAACCAGATAGACCGGTTTCTGAAGAAACTCCGATCTACGGGAGAGGATAGCGGCCCGAAAAACGGTTCGGAGCTTGTCAATGCGGCGGCCATCTCCTTGTCGGTCATTGTGAATACCCAGAGACCAAAAATCTGAAGGGCATATTCGCAAAGGGCCTGCGGACGTCCGTCCAGGTTCTGGGGGAAGTGGTGGATGCGCTGTCCGACTGCCACTGAGGCGGAATCTGAAAGGCTGCGGGCGAGCAACGCCCGCATGGAAAATGAGTTGGGCGAGGTACGTGATGTGGTAGCACAACTTTGCGTCGCTCAGAGCCGATTGTGTCCCGACCTTAGTCAGTGCTGTGTCGGCCGGTTCTATCTCGGCCCTTCGCGGAGAGCGGCTACCTGACGACTCCTTTACAGAGGCGCAGATGTCATAATAATGATACACTGATGACACATAGGTACTGATGTGTAGCAGTTCACATTAATTTTCGTAAGCCTCATCGACGCACACCTTGAATCAAGGCGCGTCTGTCTCAGGAACCGAGCTGCCGACCTGCGCTTGCGGCGCCAAAGCCAAAGCTTCTACAGGGGCCGCTGATGTGACATGGGACCCCCGGCGCTACTACCCCGTATAGGGGGGAGCGCCGGGGCTCTTGCAGCAGCGATTGCCTTAGCTTGCCCCCCGTGCTGCCGCAGTGGGCGCCTCAACGACCCAAGTCTGCCCCCCGGCATCAGCAAATGGCGAACGCCGGAGAGTAAACCTGCGCCTTCAATGCACCAGCAGTTTTGACTGCAGCGGACTTTGTTTCCGCTGCGGTCAACCGGCATACGGTAACGGCGTGTTCTGTCGCTCCTCACTGTACCGTGTGCGCGGCGGACCGTCGCCCGCCAACCACATTATGGGGAGGGCGGGTTGCAAGCCTCCTAAGGCTGCCTAGCTACCCGCGGGGACAGGCCGAGCTTCGGCTGACCCCTCCACCCAGGCTCCAGTGGGTGGGGACGAGGTACACCCTCCACCTAACGGACTCCTTTAGCCGTGCTTGCTACTCGCCCCTGTCGTCAGTGATAAGGGTACCGAATGTATTGCGCGGTAGGTCCAGGACGCGGTCGCCATCTCTTGCGGGGCCTTTATCTGGTGGGGGGAGGTGGCGGGGCTAGTCTGCCTCGTCGTAACGTTGAGGCACACGTCGTCGCTTGGTGGGGCTGTGGGCGTGATGGGCGGGGAAGTTTCGCACACTCGCGGCTTTTGCGATGGCGGCGTTCTGTGTGTACCCAGGCCGCGGCAGAAGCAGAAATGCCCGCTCAGGTTTTGCCGCTGGAGGTCGCCGAAGACATAACAAGTTCCGGAAGGCGGCGAGTAGGTTCCTACACGGCCGATTTTTTGTGGGGGCAGGTCCCACACTGCCGGCAGCATCTGCCGCGGGTGCTGAAGGTGTGCGTTCAGATGTTTTTTACAGCCATAGAAAAAAAAGGCATACGGTGGTACATTCTAGTTCTTTACGTATTCATTGATCTCAAATCAATGTAGGTAGGTAAAAAATGAAAACTAAATCAACATAAGTTATGTAAAAAAGTTTATTAAAAAAAAACTATTGGTAGGTTTTAGTAAGTAGATACATAAAAATTAGGAAATGTGACATTGTTATAAAAAAATGATGGTGATTGCAGTAAGTGTCTACCTAGTTGGCCCAAACATGTGCATAGGTAAAAAATCTTAACTCCACATGGTCTTCTTAGGGTGTGAGAGTAACTGCCGGCCGCTACATTTAAGACCAAAACCATAACTTCGGCAACGTAGGGAAGTAAATTTAGTCATGAGTTATTTTCACACCTTCAGGCTTTAAATACGTCCAGTCCCGTCAGTCATTCGACTCTTTGGTTTACAAATTAATGATAATATTGGTGTAAATCTCATGAATTGTCCAAAATTACTATGTGTAAGCTAGAAGACTTCTTAAATTTCCTTTAACTTTACTTATTTGGCTAAACGATCTTCATGGAGTAATGTCTACTTTAACTCGTCAGTTCAATTTTCAGTCGTTTTCATTACTATTGGTCAGTCTGTTGGAGGGTTGAGGATTTGTGGTCCTGGGCCTGAATCCATCCATAAGTCAGTTTTGATTTGGAACATAGGTTGTTAGCGGGCCATATTCACTGGTAAATTACTATGCCCTACTACCCACAAGGTAAAGTGAGCAGTACATTCTCAAACATTTATCTAATGATAATTATACAGTTCAAATGATTGTCGTAAAAGAGCTCTCTCTCTTTCTCTCTCTTGCATGCGATTTACAACTCTATGTGAATGGATTTAGGACAATATTTAATGTAATCGGAAAACAGCAAGGCCAATTTACTGAGAACCGAGAAGGGTATGTTGACCTTTAGTTAAAATATCGATATTTAGGTACCAATATCTAATTAATTAGTAGTCTGAAGTCGCATTTATGTTATGCACACAAGAGTTTAAAATCAAACAAATGCAAAAAGGTTTTGGAATTTGGGACCAAGTTTAAATACGCAGGTCCAGTGAGATCCATAACAGATGGCCCATTCAGGGTCTGAAAGTTACAAACAATAAAAACTTAGGTACTAAATTATTATGTTACGTTATTATGATTACAACAGATTTGATGTACTTAAAAAAATAACATTTAAATTATTTGTACTTAGGTATAGGTATTAGTGCAGATGACAATAATGAGATATGTACTTAAATTTAATTTTGCATTTTTAAATATCATGTCCTACTGCTGTTCCCCTCAGTTGCGCCGGCGCGGATGTAGTTTAAAGTAGCATATACCCTTCCTAACCTAAATAATAATATCTTGGGACACCTCACACAATGCTATCTGATCCCAAACTAAGCAGAGCTTGTACGAAATCAGACAACTGATAAACATACTTATATATTTTTAAATACATACTTAATATAGATAAATAACACTCAGCCACAGAATAATCCATCGTGTTGATCAAACAAAGTCTTATCTTGGGTGGGGATCGAACCCACGACCTTCGGCTTAACAGTCAGGGTCAGTAACCACTAGACCAACTGGCCAGTCAACATTCTAGTATCATTATAAGTGTAAATCTACACTAATATTATAGAGAGAAAGGATTTGTTTGTTCGTTATGGGTAATCTAATTTGGTTTAGAGGTGCTTATACCTGGGGGAAGGACATAGGCTATATTTAATCATGAACATAAACACAGGCACAGCCACGCGGAACAGCTAGTTTGATATAAACATATATAGAGCTAGATAATATCTGCGTATTTTGTATTAATGGGCTGCCTAGTTACAAAGGCACAAAATAAAATTAACAAAAGTAAGTCGAAGGTCAAATTGTAAATAATGTCATCATGTCAAGATAGAACGCATTACATTAGAACATATACATACCAGCCACGAATTAATTAATTTAGATTCAAAATTCATCAAACAACAAACAAATTGCCAATAATTTCAAAAACTCATTTACCTATTTATATATTATTAGGTTTATAAGTTAAAATAATTATAAAGTACGACAAGTACATTTAACCTATTATGGTCAAAACTATAATACTTTTTCAAAAAGTTAAATAACATTTTAAAATAATTTAATATATTAATAAATCCCGAGTAATATAAAATGTCCTGCATCAATATTAATAATCGAATAAAGTTTTGTATCAACATCTTTTGAAATTGCTAGGTACTCGTATATTACATCTTTATTATTATGCACTTTAGTATTACAATAAAGTTCAAAACATGGATCAACATCTTTTGAAACTGCTAGGCACTCGTATATTACATCTTTATTATTATGCACTTTAGTATTACAATAAAGTTCAAAACATGGATCAACATCTTTTGAAACTGCTAGGTACTCGTATATTACATCTTTATTATTATGCAATTTAGTATTACAATAAAGTTCAAAACATGGATCAACATCTTTTGAAACTGCTAGGTACTCGTATATTACATCTTTATTATTATGCACTTTAGTATTACAATAAAGTTCAAAACATGGATCAACATCTTTTGAAACTGCTAGGTACTCGTATATTACATCTTTATTATTATGCACTTTAGTATTACAATAAAGTTCAAAACACAGTATGAGTAAAATGTGTAATTTATTTTCCCTTCTACCCTGTGCTGTGTCAATGTGAAGGTTGTTGATTTCTAGCACTTATTGAACTCACTGGAAATGAGATCATACTGTATCGATTTATTTAGACTAAGAAAAATTGAATTACTGAAATTTTGGTATTTAGTCCCTGATAATAATAATTTATTAGACAATAATAACAAGGTAGCAGCCTATATTCAAAATAAATTACTTATTGAGTTATCAACCTACAGTGTGTCTTAGAACCCTCCGCAAAAAGGTGTTCATCTTTAATATACAGAATTCATAATTTGACTATATGAAGCCAAAAGGTTGTGCCCCTTTGAACGAGCATTTTTGAAAAATAAAAAAAATAAATAATTATGGTCGAATTTCGACCACAGGCTACCACTAGGTAATATTAAATCGTTAAATCTAACATTAAAAAGAATTTGACTTGACATACAAATGACGTCAAATGTAGGGTCTTCGTAGAAATGTCTAAAGAACATTTTGAAATTAAAAAAAAGGAACTGATTTGACTTGATACTCCGATACCCAATTTTATTTTGAATAAAACATTAATCACGTGCGATACGTTGAATTATAGACTAAAGTTAGTGAAAATAAACCACAAGCATTTGATTATACCGACACGTATTAAATCACTGCTGCTGGACGACTCGTGGTATTCAAAAACAACATATATAGTATTAAAAGCACCTTTCAATGAGATTTACTTGTATATCACAGTTATGACAAGAAACTGCAGCTATAATATAAAGATTACAGTATAAATACTAGAAGGCGTATTCATTCAGTCAGATCGCATACGACGCGCGTTGTAAGACGTTACGGAAATATAAAACGAAATCTCGAGAAACCTATTTTTTTTTTAGTGCTTTTTATGTTTTAGACCGTACATACAAAATATGTTAAAGAATTTACCTGTGTATGTTTACATTTTTATTGCTTTTCAATAAAACAAGATACCACTAGAAACATATGTACAGACTGATTATTCGACATGTAATTGTGTTTCGCAAGCAACTTATTTAAGCTTTTTTACCCGACTGTGCCAGTAGGAAGGTAATGTTTTTCGAGCACATGTATGTACATTGGCATGCTCTACAGCCCAAAGGATTTCATTTCATATAAAGATGTATCGTTGGATTAGTCTCATTAAGTATATAGATTTTCAATCAATTAATTTTTAGAACTCCGTTTTTTTTAAACTTATATTATGGTAAATTAGGAATTAGCTGTTTTAAAAATAATAAAACTAACTATTTAGTTAACACGGAAAATCTCGACGAGGTTAAATTCAGTACAGATTTTCGCCAATAAATTTTATAAGACTTCGTAGCGGACAAGGAAGCTTGTTCTTTGATCAGTTATCGAATACGCCAGTAATCGATATCCACTTCAGTAATGTTTGTTCAGTCTCACAGGTCAGAGTATTTCTCTTTCGGCACCCAAAATTCCAATGCGGAGTCACAAGTTCCGATCACTAACACGCCGTTCAAGTAACGCAGCTGAAAATATTAATAGAAAATATGTAGTTGAAAAAGTTTCTAGATTAGCCAGGGTTTGGGTTAGTAGGTATAGCAGTTAGGTATCTATTATAGGTCTGATCTGTGATCACAAAATTTCGAATCGTCTCTTGGTTGGTTATCATACTTATCAGTTTTCAAAGAGAGGAGTTTTAATGTGTATCTGTTCGTGTATCTACGCGTCTATTTGTGGCATTCTAGCTCTCAATTAAATGGACCAATTTAAAAAACTAATTTTATGATTCTTAGCTTTTTAGGTGTTGGGAAATCTTATTAAAATTCAATAAATACAACATTTAAGTAGAAATAAAAATAGATATTCTGATTTCGAGTCAAAAATTTGATTTTTTGATTGATTGACAAAGATTGTTTTAATAAATTAAAATTAAAAGTTGGTATTTTTGATCAGTATATCAAGTGACATGAAACACGAGCCGAAATCGTGTGACGTAATAAAGGCAAAACCCAATTCGCTGTCATGTGTCACTCCTGTCTCTGAAACTGTCAGCGGAAAAAAATGGGCACAGAAAGTGGCGCCATCTAGTGTTCTTGAAATATAAATAATGATTACAATGCTTTATTATAAGCCAGCATAGATGGCACTGCAGACACTGCCTTTGACGCCGACTTACACCAATCTGATTGGTCTGTGGCGATATGACGATATAAATGGCAGAAAACATTTCGCGGCAATAAAAATGTTTAAATTTTAATATAAGTTTATAGCAGAATTACGTGTTTATTTTGCCGAAATATTAATTTTTGTGGCTTTTTATTAGAGAAACCAACATTTTAAACTATTATTTTAAACAAAGTAGAATACCCTATTAAAACTTTTCCCAGCTCCTCAAACTCAAACAAATGGAGCTTTCTCTTTATAAATTATTCTACGATTTATAGAGACAGTCGTTATTGCTAATCAGTATATAATTAAAACAGAATCCTTAAGTACAATGTTAAAAAAAGCGGATATAAAAGAAAAACAAAATATCATAAACACACAAACCTGTGTTACATCAAATGTACTGCTCTTCACATTAGTATATTCTTGGAGTGGATAGGAATTATACAAAAACTTGATTTCTCCTCTATCTGAACACACAATCATATTCCCTTGATTTTGGTAACAGCCAGTTATCTTGCTAGATGGTTTTATTATTGGTGGTTCAGGCCAAATTTCGTGTGTTCTTACATATGACTGATTCTCAGGATTAAACAGATGAAGAAAACCTTTAGAGTCTCCAATGTACAATGCTGACGGACTCCAGCTAATACAAACAGGATATGCTTTGTCTGTAGGTATTTTAATATCACTCATAAATAGTTTCCCAGCCGTTCTGTCCCAGATGGCCATAGATTTATCTTCGCTTAATGATGCAACCATGTTATTGAAGGTTTGAAGTGCCAACACGGGTCCCTTGTGAGGTTTGTAAGCATAGACATGATTTGGCCCCGCGCGAACATCAAAAGCCAGAATCTTTTTAGAATACAAACCAGTCATGACTTCATTGCCTATAGACACAACAGACAAAGCTGACATACCACACCTGGAATAATATTTTATAAAAATTAAAATACTGATAAGTTATTGGTACTAGCATAAAGTACTAAGAGTACATAGAGGTAGCCAGCCAACGTGCTCCTCGAGGAATGCATACATTCACACATACATATCATTCAGAAACTCGGAATCACGGGAAGAAAGTGAACCAAATTGACTCAACACCGGTACATCAGCCACCACCGGGAGGGGAATGGGGGCAATTGCCTGCTAAACGCAGCGCATTTACACTAACCGGGGATTGTCGTTGGGTACATTTCTATAGTGTATTCAGCGATAATCGCCGGTTTGTGTCACATAGCCTTTAGATTAAACTGTCTGCCTCTACGTGTTGGCTTCGGCTCCATGCACACCTCCCAAATGACCGGGACTCCATAGTCCCGTGATATGGAAACGACATACAAATAATAATAATAAAATAGTTTTTACACTAACCGGGGAATGTCGTTGGGTACATTTCTATAGTGTAGGTATACAACGATATTCGCCGGTTTGTGTCACATAGCCTTTAGATTAAAGTGTCTAACAGGCCTCTACGTGTTGGCTTCGGCCCCACTTACGCCTCCCAAATGACCGGGACTCCATAGTCCCGTGATATGGAAACGACATACATAATAATAAAAATTATTTATTCACATAAGAAGCAAAATGACGAATTGAGTACAACTAAATTAGCTGAAGCGCAAAGTAATAAAAAGTCCCAAAAAAATCCCATTATTTACAATTTAGCTTGATTTCCACATTCTTCGTTCTGTGAATATTTTGTTTGATTTTTCATTAGTATTTTTTTTTTTACTCTTACTTTACTCGTACTCTTCATCAATAATCAAGATGTGCTGTGGCGAAAAAAAAAAAAAAAAAAAAAAAAAAATACTACACTTGTGAAAAGTCGATTCTACATTTACTTGTAATGCCTGATCGAAGGCAGGCATTTGCCC
This sequence comes from Herminia tarsipennalis, assembly GCA_945859575.2. Classification (NCBI taxonomy): domain Eukaryota; kingdom Metazoa; phylum Arthropoda; class Insecta; order Lepidoptera; family Erebidae; genus Herminia; species Herminia tarsipennalis. The sequence goes on along the minus strand of OX243836.2, from coordinate 9,392,783 downwards.
AACCCCCCCCCTCTCGGTGATGGTGGATATGGTACTGGTGTAGAATCAAATGCACCCCCTCCCTAACTTTTAACCGGTTGATTCAAATGTTGACCTCCCCAGAACTAAGTTCTGGATCCGTGTCTGTTTTATATGCGTTGCTCGACCGTGGTAGTATAACGGTATGTGGCTGTAGTTTCGGTATTTTGTGGTTTTACCCAAAATGCTGTTCAGGCCACGTAACTGTCGTTACATGCAGCTTTTCCAAAATCCAATCTATATGTAACAAAATTCATCAATATTGGTGCAGCGGTTAGACCTAGCATTGCTCGCGGTTATGCCGCCTAAATATCACTTATTGGAATAAAGGTTTCGCCAGCTTTGTCACTCTCCATATCTACATATAAACGTTACAATGAACCAGGGTATACACTAATATTAGTATGAATTTATAATATAACCAGCTGGCCCGCGCAACTTCGGTTGCACAATTTTATTCTGGTTTTGCAACATTTTTTATTGCTGTCCCGCTCCTATTGGTCATAGTCATAGCGCGATGTTATATAGCCTATAGCCTTCCTCGATAAATGGGATAATCAACACTAAAAGATTTTTTCAATTCGAACCAGTAGTTCATTAAATTATCGCGTTCAAACAAACAAACTCTTCAGCTTTATAATATTAGTATAGATTAAATATGAACAAGGCGAATTACGTACTGAAATGTTTGCTTCAATTCCAATCCTGTTGCAAGATCCCAAGCTTTCACAGTGTTATCCCAAGAAGCTGAGTATATCGCAGAAGCAGAATCGATGCTATCAGCTGCTAAGTCCCAGACCCATCCAGCATGAGCATCATGTCTTATAAGCTTTGGTTTAGCATTTGCAGATGTAGTTAAGTTGTCACTTTGGTCATGAGGATCAATGTCTAATACATTCCATAGTGCCATCCCACGGTCTCTGCCTCCTGATACACAAATTTCTCCATTCTGTAACACGATTTTATTGCTTTTAGTTATGATACTTTATGGTTAATTACTGGTCCATCCCGAATTTGAAAATCAAGTAACAATCTCTGGGGGAACCACTGATTTTGAGTAGGTTCGCCAGCATACCTATACTAAACTAAATATAATTGAAATACATTGATGTAATGACTCCCATTGCCACACTGAATAGTTTTTTGTTTTTTTTTGTAAAATTTCTGTCTCTCACAAACATTCCATCTTTTTTCTTCAATGGTGAAAATAATTTAAATTTGCTAGAAAGAGATAGACAAAAGCAAATCAAAGTTTTTAATTTAATTTTGACTTGCAGTTGGTATTCACAGTGCTGCTTTATTTAGACATATCTTTATGCTGGCAAGTGGTCGACTTTGTGAGGTATAATATAAGGATTATCCTTTAGGCTTTTTAAATTTCGTCTATAGGTATTTAGATTACTATAAGAAAAATAAAAACCTTTACTAAATAAATGCTTACTTAATACTTACAGAACTTGACTCATTAGAATTCTAAGTATTTTGTGTGTAGTACTTACATTCATTAATAAAACAGTATCAACTGAGGCAAAATGGACATCTTTCACAACTATATGTCTCATTGTGTCCTTAACATGTGTCCATTTCTTAGTCTCCAAATCCATTTCTATACAAACACTTTCCCAGTCTATTTCATTTTCTTCCCATAATTTCAAATTTGGTAACGCAGGATATGTACCATTCACTTTACTATGCACCCAGTACTTCCATAGACAATCATCGGCTAAAATATCATAGAATCTTTGACATACTTTGCTCAGAGTATGTTTCAAAATTTGCACATCCAAAAACGAGCATATTTTTATAAGTATCTGTAATTTTGAAAAAAATATGAATTTGAATTATGAGAGGCAAAGACTACAAGCTTAATACATGCACAAACAAAATAGAAGCCAACATGTTATATAACAAACTAATAATATCCAAATCAGCTGAATGGAGTTCCATCAAACAAATGGTTTCCATTCCATCCATTTCATAACACAAACAGCTTTCTAAAAAAAGAAATTGCATCAAAATCGGTTTATGTTTCGTCTTCTTTGATTTTCTGCCAGTGTCAAGTATTTATTGTACACTTTAACTAGTTAACACATAATCAATTCATTTTTTAAAAGTTAAACTCAGAGCTGTGAAAATAATTACATGTTACTTTGTCACCACTTTCACAACTCCATTGGTTCATTTGTTTGGTTCAACTTATTATATTGTATATGTACATAACAAGACTAATCTTTAAAAAAAAAATAAGTATATATTACCTCGACAGGCATATCAATAAGTGAAGGTTTAAATGTGTCATATATGTCACATGATTCTGGGTTTATTTCAAGACCAGCCTCAATGTTAGCCAGCTGATCCTTGAGAGTTTGCAAACCCTCACACATTGCAGCAATTTTTTGTTTTGATAACTATACAGGGCTGGAAAACTTTAACAGTTCTGAAAAATAATAATTTATTTTATTATAATTACAGCTATTATTACAGCTAAAGCTAATGCTATTTGAAAGTTTTTTTTTAAGATAACTAGCAATGTATTTCCCATATTACTAGTAATCTTAATTACCCCCAAACTAAGCTCTATTTTTATTCTCTTATTGTTTGTGATAAGAATGTGTACCAATCCTTTTTTTTTTTTTTGCTATCTGTGATCAGTCATGACTATAAGCAGATGTGATGAATAAATAGTGGTATTGTGAGGGTGCTGTCCATTGGGAGCATCTACTCATATTCAGTAACTTCTAGTAAACTCCTTGTTTTATGTTGTACACATCAGAAGTTTCTCCTGCCTCTCTAATAGAACATCCTGTCTGCAATATAGGACTTTAGAATAGTGTAGTAACTGTCATGTAGGCATTGCATGATCTTAAATAAGCCTAATAAGCTTTGTGCCACACCTTATCAAAGGCCTGCTGGATGTCTAATAATGCCAATGAACAGTATTCCCCATTCTCCAAGGTTCTTCTTAAAGCATTACATACTATGTGTACTTGTTCTGTGGTTGCATGTTATCTTCTATACCCAAACTTATGGTCCGGGATTTTTTGTTGTTAATTTTTTTTTTATTATGTATCTACTGCCTAATTTTATGTATATGTTTTTGTAAAAGTTTTTTTTTTAAATAAAATATTATAATTCAACAATTACTAAACTTATTATTTAGATAAGAGTTTTAAACATTTACCTACTACACTTAATTTAGCACTCCATATGAAGTGATTACCTCACCCTGCCCATATATACTTACTATTGTTGGTAGATTACATCTACCAACATAGTAAGTATTTGTATTTTACTGTATAGCATAAAGATTAAACAAAGGACTTGGTTGCTAGAGGATGTGTCAAGTTAAGTTTTGGCAACTTTCATTTTTTATCACAGTTAGAACACAATTTTGATCATGCATGAGTTCAAAATTATACTATACTAGTGGATGATTACATATTATATTGCTTGATTATCAGTAAATGCATAAAATGAGTGTCGATAAAAAGGTCACTTTTTGTTTCTTATTCATAAGATTCTAGAATTGCTATAAAAGGAAATACCTAATGACAGCAGCAACACATTTCCAAGGGCATTGTAATGTTATTTAACCTTATAACATAACAATAAATAGATAGAAACGTTATAAATTAAAATAGAAAAGTTTTAACAATAAAGAAATGTTTAACAAATTTAAAAAAATACCAAAATAATAATAAATATGAAATTTATTTTATTTTTACCGTTGAGTGGTTATGATCACAAAGCTGTAGAATATTTATTACTTTCAGTCTAATTTGTAAAATCCACCTTGTTTTATAATAATTTTAAATAAAAAACCACAACAAAACGGAAAAAATACAAGTCACATCACTTGCTTGTGCTTCTGTCAGTTTCGTTTGGTTGTCAGGTTGTCATTGTCAGCAAATTGTCAGAATAGGGAGGAATCATGCAGCGCAGAATTTACGTGTAATGGAACGTAACTAAATAAAAATATACTCTGTATAATATGTAAACGGTATCATTTTCAACTGAAATTTTGCATAAACTTATGAAATAAAATTCACTGAAAAATTATACTATTGATTCAACCGTTAACTCGTTGTCGATAAACTTCTTCTTCTTCTTCTTTTTTCTTCTTTATAAAAAACGACTCCCGCAGTAGGGTACAAGCCCTGTGTCGCGGGGACTTTACAAACATACATGTCACGGACACAAAGTACACCCAGACCCGGAACAACACTTTGTGGATCACACAAAGTGGTGTCCCGTGTGGGAATCGAACCCACGACCTCTTGCGTAGCAGTCGGACACATTCCCACCGCGCCACAGAGGCAGTCTAAACTATTTTTCGTGAATAATTCAAAAACAGCAGGATGCACAAATTTAAATAGTTACGCATATTTCAAGGGCATGGATCACTTTAGAACTTGGTTTTAGTTTTTTTATGTACCATAAACCATGTAGTTCTAAAATAAATAAAAAAAACGCAACCTCAAAGTACGATCTGAAGCCATCAAACAAGCCCAGGATGACATGACCAAGACATGACAATCAAAAATTCGACAGTCGCCCCTCCGATCTGGCAACATCTGGCAATACGGCAACTCTGGTTGACATGGTTGACATATTGTTAATTTTGACAATTTGAGTTTGACATTCAAAATAGTGATGTGAACCGATTACAAATTTGAGAACCGGTTTTTACCGATTACTTTAAGTAAAAAACCGGTTTTTTTAGGTGTTTTTAGGTTTTTACTTACTTTTTTAAAAGAAAGAACAATACGTCGAACGAATTAAGCTATTGCATAGCTTTTATCGCGGGCTTTGACCGCGCCGACTGAATCAAGAAATTCCGTAACGAAAATAAAACCTAACACTCCCACTCCGCCGTAATGAAAAGATAAAAAATACTGCATAAATGAAAATTAAATAAATAATTATAATTGCTTAAGTTGATAAAAATGCTATGCAATAGCTTTACCGCGGCACGACAGTCAAACATTTTTTTATTTTTATATATTTTAGTTTTATTAAAATCAAAATATCTTAAATGTTAAAATAACTAATTGCATAAGTCGTAATTTTGATACAGGAAACAGATGAGATCGACAGCATCTCCTTGCAACCTATTTCTTTTGGATGACAGCGCGTACCCCGATTTGGAAAATATGCTTTCCGAAGGCACAGACGTTGCTGGCACTGATAAATATTTGAGAGCTAAAATGTTTAATGGCGCTAAATGTTTCTTATGGCTCTAAAAATTGTTAGCATTTTCAGCTGCTTTTGCAGTTTCAGCTTTATCATGCTGGGCCTGTCTCCAAATATGCATCCATGCGCAGTATGTTAACTGCGAACGCAGTTGGATTTTTACTTGGTTTCTTGTGCTTCAAAAAGTTCAAAAGTCCAGGTTTTTCCTGTTCTGTAATCGTCTCGACTGATGTTTGAATTGAACTGCTTGTTCTGAAGTCGTTGCCGTAATATTGGTATATCAACAGATTAGTTTATTAAATGAGATAATTCTTTTCTTACTAATTCTTTTGCATATAAAATATTTTCCGAGCGCCTAAAACCAGTTCTTAATATCGGACGGATGTAAGTATGTGGACGTGACAGTACAAACTCTAAGTCGGCAACTAGTCTGTAATTTCCTACAAACTCTAAACAGGAAGTTATATCAATATTTAATCAATTGTCCAGGCGCCGGTTTCTCCTACGCAATAAGCTTTCTTTAGGCAGAGTAGCTTCAATTAAAATAAATTTCCTACGGTGCATATAGGACGAGTAGGGTAGAGAATTAGAAAGAATATGTCAAACAATTTTCGTTTCAATGAAATTCGTAAAAGGATAGCCATGAATATTCTATAGAAACTTTGTTTTTCGTTGAATTAGAGTAGGTCTCTTGATGTTTGTCAACGATGTTGCTAGACGCCTCCTTGATCGGTGATTCCACGATCAAACACAATATATATAAACTTGGCTTGACTGTGGTGTTCGGATACACGATTAGTAAAACAAGTAAGTCTAAAAGTAATCGGTTTTAATAAAAACCGGTGATTATCTGTTTTTACAAAAACCGGTTTTTTAAGGTTTTTAGAAAACCGGTTTACATCACTAATTCAAAACTTGAAACTTGTGAATGTGAAGACGTGATTGTTGATTGTTGTGGTCGTGGATTTAAAATTGTGCAGGAGTTTAAATATAAGTTAAAGCAGTATAAAATAAAGACGAGATCCAAAATAAAACGAGCGCACAATATACAGAATATTTGGCTTATCAAGTAAGTAGCCGAGACACCGATTTATCGACATCTTAGGTTATTTTTACAGAACTTGTCTCAAGTAACTCATAAGATGGATAGTACTTCTAGTGCTGTTGAAGAAGATGGTGGTAAAATGGATGTGGAGAAAGATTTAACTAGTAAATTTTTAAGTGGGGAAATGTCATTCGCGGAGTATTCCAGTGAATGGTATGACTTAGACGACGAGGAAGAAGCAGAAGAAACAAACGAAAAAACCGAGGATGATTCGTTTCAGTTTAAGTCAGGAAGAGGTCGTCGTCGTCGTAAGTTTGCACGAATGCCTTTAGGCCTCACAGGGCTGATGGGAGAAGCAAATTTACGTTTTGTCAGAGGTGACAAGGATACAGCTGAAAAGATGTGCCATGAAATTATAAAGCAAGTCCCATCTGCCCCAGAGCCATATCAGACTCTGGCTCAAATTTATGAACATGATGTTGAGAAATCTTTACAATTCTCGTTACTAGCAGCTCATCTTAGTCCTCCTGATGCTGAGGAATGGTTGAGACTAGCTGCATTATCTAAACAAAGAAATGATGTGAGACAAGAAATGATATGTTATACACAAGCAATTGCAGATGGTCCATTCAACTTTGATAGTCACATGAAAAGGCTTAACCTTCTTACTGAACTAGAAAGTCAGAATTACCCAATCCAAACATTAAAAATCACTAAACTCAAATGTTACCATAAAATAGTAACATCCCTTGCACCTAGTGAAGGAGAGACAATTATGAAGTATGCAAAGCTTGCAGCCACACAGTACAACTATAATAATGAATTGGAACGAGCCCTTGCTGTTATGGCTACTGCCTATAAAAAATGTTCTACGCTTTTCAGTTTACAAGATTTAAACATATTTCTAGAATTGTTAATTGGTCAGAGGCAGTTTCAGACATGTATAGAAATATTTGTTGCTAGTGCAGGTGTTGAAATAGAAGCAGAAATCTTAACTGTGAAAAATAATGAGGGTGAAATAGAAGAACAGACTAATTTTATAAATTGCACTATCCCTGATTCTCTCCCTATTGATCTGAAAAGCAAGTTATTAGTGTGCTTCATTCATTTAGGTGCCACTAACTTAGTTCAAACATTGCTTGATGACTTTCTATCTAATGATGTTGAGAAGGCTGGTGATTTATATATGGACATAGAAGAAGCTCTGTCTACAATGGGCCATCACTCTCTTGCTATACAACTTTTAGAACCTTTGGTTAAGAATAATCAGTTTGATTTAGGAGCTGTTTGGCTTAAACATGCTGAATGTTTACAGAAGCTTGGTCGAGAAACTGATGCCATTAATTCCTACTTTAAAGTATTAAAACATGCTCCACAACACCCTGATGCTAGAAGAAGGCTTTATATTATACTGGAAAGACAGGGCCGCATTGAAGAAGCTTTACAGATGTTGGAACAAGATTTCAAGTATGTAGTAAGTGCAAACTTACTACAAGAGCAATGTGTAGCCTTAAAAAAATATAATAAATGGCTAAAATATCTTGAAGTTGGTGAGGCTCTACTATCAAAAACATTTGTGCGTTTTAAACATGATGAAGAGTTGAATATGGCTTGCAGAACAAAATGTGGCATAGATATTATACAGAATTTTCGAACAATGCGTGGTGAGAATCCTTACCATGAAAAGGACATCCATTTTGATGAGGATGAGAGATTCAAGTTAACACCACAGGAAGAATGGGAGTTTTTTAATGAACTGCTGAATATTGCTTGCAATCATAAACAGTATTGTACAATGCAAAGATTAACTTTTGGTGCAATGATGTCTAAAGGGTTAGCTCCTCATCGCACAGAAATTGAGTTTTACTGTTTACAAGCCTGTCTTCTTAATAATGACAAGCAAAATGCATTCCGTTTTATCAGAGAGTTTGCACAAAAGATGCCCACTTCTAGATCATGGAACTTATTAAATCTTGTGATTAATTATGTTGAAAGAAATACACATTCTAAATTCTTATTGAGATTGTTTCAAAAGGATAGCAGTAATGTTGTCAAAAATCTCTTTTTGGGTAATAACTTTTTAATGTCAAGCAGGTATCTGGTGGCAGCAAAGTATTATTTGGAATATCATGATAAATGTAGAGATTCTTTGTCTGCCTTTTTGGTAGCTGTTACTATTTTGGTAATGGCAGCTCAGAGAACAGTGGATAAACATCACAATTTGATATTACAAGGGATGACTTACATGCAAACTTATCGAAATTTAAGAAAATGTGACCAAGAAGCCAACTACAATATGGGAAGAGTATATCATATGTTAAATATTAACAATTTAGCTATTGAATATTATGAAAGAGCTCTGGCAAGTGAGTGTATAGCAAAGTGTGACAAACATGGTATTATAGATTTGAAAAAAGAAACTGCTTATAATTTGTACCTCATATATAAAGATCATTCCCCAGCAATGGCTAGGAAATACATGTTAAAATATCTTGTTATTGAATAAATAAATGAATCGCAAATAATTGCAGTTTGTTTTTCACTTTTAGGGTTTTCACACATCTTACATGACACTAGATTTTGAGGGTACTACACATTATTAACTTTGATACCAGGTGCTAACCTTAGCAGCACTTAAGACTTTTCTTCAAATGGGTAGTATTTTAACAGTTTCGTTTTTAGCAGTTAAAATCCAATGCGACATGTTTCATCAGATATGCTACGCCCCTTAGTACCAACAGTAACTTGTCCATATCCACAACATTTTGTGCTTATAGTGTAGGATATAATATTGGAACAACACACTTTGACAAAGTGTGTTTCAGTTCCACCAACCCTTGTTTAAGTTAATTTAAAAAAATCATTAAGATTATTTTGTTTTAGGAAGTCTGTATTGAAACTTGAACATGAATACTCCAGCTAATAATATTACATTTCAAAAGTTTTGTTCAACATTAGAACAATTACACAGGCGAAAAAAGCAGAGAAAAGAACAAGACACTATTTTGGCAAATTTCATTGATGAATTTAAATTGTTTGCCTCACAAACTGTAGGCGAGAAGGTAATTAAGTTCTTTTACTCTTTAATTATAGTTCACCTAGTTGAGAGATACCCTCTAGATATAAGGGTACGTAAAGAATAAGTATGTAGGTATCTATCTAATACCCAAGTAAAACAAACATTGCCCATAATTTCAAACAAATTCCATTTCCAGAATTCCAGTATATATCCAATCTTAAGATTATTGTTACCAAAGCTGGAAAGAGAAAGGGGTGCATATAATTTAAAGGCGACGAAATTGGGCAGTTTGCTAGTGAAAGTATTAGGACTGCCTGCAAAATCGCGTGATGCACAGAAATTGCTGAACTGTAGATCAGCAACAACGACCAATACGCCGGAGTCGGAGAGTGACTTCGCTAGCGTGGCGTACTACGTTGTAAAGAGTACATTAACGGCAAAACCTGTTAATTTTACCATAGGAGATATCAATATTATACTCGATAGTATAGCATCTGCTGAAGTCGGGAATAAAGCAGGTAAGTTAAATTAGGTACCTAACGGTTCAGTCACTGAACTTCATCAAGACCTTGATATGTCGTAGGGCACACCTTTTTACCCGACTGCGTAAGAGGGGAGGTTATTCTTAATATACCTACTTACTGGATGAGAGACATGTGAAACTAAGTAAGGTATGTATTCCACTGCTCTCTCTCTCTCTTGTAGAAATTGCTATTGACTAGGGATTTCTTTAAATTGTTGTTTGCGGGGCCCACCCCGCAATCAACAAGGAGTGGAGTATTGGGTTTTTGACATCTCTGGGGGTAGGTTTTACCAAGAAAAACCACGTATAGAGATAAATAATAACACGTGAGGACTCAGGTACCTTTGGGGGGAACTCAGCGATACAGGGCCTCCCAGGCGCAGGGGAGGGGGGAGATACTTGAAAATACACATTCGGATGTGTATTTTCAAGTATCTCCCCCCTCCCCTGCGGCTGATACTGAAGATTCATTGGCACCTGGCCTCCCAACATATTTAGCTACGGAGCCCGTCTAAGACAAGCTACGCCCTAGGGGAACTTTTAACTGTCCAATACTTCATTCATTTGTACTTAAACTAAAGCTATGTATGTCCACTTTTAGCTGTTCTTCACAAAACCTTTAGTCACGTCGTGAATAGTTTGAACCCGGACCAATTAAGATGGTTTCTCAGAATTGTTCTCAAAGATTTGAGGCTTGGAATGAGTGACACTCGTATCTTGGCTTTATATCATCCGGATGCACCTGAATACCATAAAAATTGTAGTGATTTATCTAAGGTAAGTCAAGTTACGTTTTAAGTAGGTATACCAACCCTCTGTATACCTACTTATTCAATTATGCTTTCAAGTTCAAATTAGGGAAACTAGACCAGGCAATGCTGGCTAATCGCCTGTGACACTGTCAAAATCCTCATCATACTAATTTCAACCGTATGCGTAAGACGTAAAGTTTCTTTCAGTTTATAACCATATATAAAATATCGCTTATTCAACACCCACATACTCTGAATTCGAAACATGAAGTATTCAATTTAATATTATTTAATAGGTATGTGATGAGCTTAGCGACGGCGACGCACGTCCACTGGAACTTGGAATACAGATGTTCTCGGCCGTCAGTCCGATGCTATCTGAACGACTCGACATTCAGCACACTAGTAAACTTGCTGCTGATAAAACCTATCAAATTGAAAATAAATTTGATGGCGAAAGGTTCCAAGTAAGTATTAAGTTTATATAAAATTTATATATATATATATATATATACTTTAAAGATAGCAATATCACCGTAAAATTTTAAACACCGTCTATAATCTATCTGAGATAGATTACAGTATTTACAATTTTACGGTGATATAGGCACGAGTTGCTGCTGGTAATAGTAGGGGAGACGTGGAACATCAACTTTCACCCAACTGTTAAATAGAAGACATATTTTTTAAAATTTTATTAATTTATAAAGACGACTGTGATCGAAAAGTGTTTATGGGTATAATTTTTTTTCGATTTTGAGACTTTAAAGCAAGGCATAATATTTCATGAACGGATTTTTGCAGGCAAGCCTAAACGATTGTTTTTGTAATTAAATTATATTTCTTTCGGTACCAATTTTTATTGGTCATCAGATCGCGTAGTTACCTACTTTGCCAAAAGTCCCCATTGATCCGAGTGCTGCTAAATCCACGTTCATTAAAAACTGTTTTTCGGGAATGTCTTGCTAACGGTCAGTATAATCGAAAAGTAGTGTGAAAATTGCCTACACAAATATACCTACTTAATTTTTTTTTTAAACTAACAAATAATGTGGTTTTAAAATTTAGCTTAAAGTCCAGGAACCGAACCCGAAACTTCCGTATCGAACCATCTATCTGGGACTATGTTACTAGATCTTAAATTTTTCTATCCTTTCCTGCACGCGAGTTGGGCCCATCTAGGGCCATCTAGCCGCTACTTTTTAAGAATTATCACAGCTTTTGTTATTGCTTCGTTACAGAAAGCATTTTAACAAATTATGATATCGAAGGCACAATATTACGGGTTATACTTAGAATCGTTAAATTAGTTCGGGTAACAAAAACGGAACCCTTATAGTTTCGTCATGTCCGTCTGTCTGTCTGTCCGTCCGTGTGTGTGTCACACGGACGGACAGACGTCACAGGCATTTTACTCAAAGACCACACAATTAATATGGATTAAATTTGGTGAAAAGGTGTCTTGTAGTAGCCGCTACTTAGTTTGATAGCAATAAATAATATAAAAATAAATAATAAAAATAAATAATTTTAGGAGGGGCAGATGTATGGAAACATTCCATACATGTAAAAGAAACTAAAAAAAAAAATTTGAGCAAACATCAATTTGTGGCACAGTTTTTTTTTTAAACATTAGAATGTTTCTAATATATTTTTTGATTAAGTGAATATTTTTGGAAATAATCGCTACGAAAGTTGCATAAATTTTATCCCCTCTTATCTTTTGAACCGTGTGACCAAAAATATGAAAAAAAAATCAGTAAGGTAGCGCTTAACAAATACTTCATACTAAAATTATTTCAGATATGATCGGATATACCGTCATTGAGTTTCTGCCGAAAAACTGCGTTTCTCAACAAAAGGGCGTAAGTGCCATGAACATACGCTCTTCTGCTGGTGCAATTATTCAAATCAGATTTTTCATACGGCATTGGCTCCAGAACACTGAGCATGGTCCGACATGCTCTTGACCAGTTTTTTTTTTTTAATAAGAATGGCTGCAGTTAAACTCTATTAAAGTCCATTGACGTATTAGACCTGGACCGTGCTTTTAAATCTCGAGCGTCCTTTGACAGGTATTGTCCACAAAGTAGCTTTCTAGAAACACTTGACGGTTATTGTTTCTTACAAGGGCAGGCTCTTCAAATTATTTTGTATAAGTCTTACAAAAAAATGAGTATTACGTTTTTGTAGGCAATTTTTGAAGCTACAAATTTGATTAAATCTTTTTTTTGATAACACTGACCGCTAAAAAGATATTCACGAAAACCCATTTCCATGAACTCCGACTCGTAATAATTTTATTAGCGGCACTCGGATCGATGGAGACTTTTGGAATTTTGCTTAGAACTACAAAAGGAAGATTCATGCAAAAATTCAGCTTTCCCCTAATTATTCCGAAGTGAAAGTCTTTATTCCCTGGGGCATATGAAAAAAAAACCATTAACACTTCGTCCTATCGTAAGGGAAGCTAGGCGTGGTTAATATAAAATGTACTCGTAATATAAGTGTTACAATAATAGTAAGTAAATAAATATGTAATATAAAATGTGGTTATGTTAAGTGAAGATATTTGCATGGCTTAAAGAGGTAGATTATGGAATAGCATAGCACCTGAAAACCATTGTACCATCTCGGTACACCTGTAATCTGAGCAAAATAAATACCAAATTTTATTAAAATCGCTCCAGACGTTTAGACGTGAAGAAGTAACAAACATACACACTCACAAACTTTCGCTATTGTACCTAATATTAGTGTGATAAATCAATGAAATTTGATACAAAATTTGTGTTCCACGTCTCTAGGCCATATGGGAGGTTTTTTTTAAAGATTAGTCCTCGTTGTGACACATCTATACTTCTATCTATACTAATACATATTATAAAGAGGAAAGATTTGATTGTTTGTTTGTATTGAATAGGCTCCGAAACTACTGGACGGATTTGAAAAATTCTTTCATCGTTGTGAAGCTACACTAACCCCGGGTGACATAGACTATTTTTCATCCCTGTTTTCCCACGGGAACGGGAACTAGGCGTCCGCTAGTTCTGTATAAGTATCTATAGATAAGTACATATTTCATTAACAGATTCACATGGAAAACGGAGTCTTCGAATATTATTCTAGAAGAGGTCACAAATATTCTAGTAAATTTGGCAGTTCCTATGACTCTGGATTGTTGACCCCATATTTGAAGGATTGCTTTAAAGAGGATGTCGTCAGCTTTATCTTGGATGGTGAGATGATGGGGTGGCACAAATATCGTCACTATTTTGGTAGCAAAGGTAATTTGTAATTATTGCATCTTGTAATTTAACTATTTAAGTTAACCGGGTCTTAGTAGGGTAACCGGGTTAACAGAACCTAAGTCCCGTTTTTTAAGGTTCCGTAGCCAAAATGGCTAAACGGAACCCTTACAGTTTCGCCATGTCAGTCCGTCCGTCCGCAGCTTTGCTCAGAGACTGTTAGTGCTAAAAGGCTGTAATTTTGCATGGACATACATATTACTTACGCCGACAAAGTAAAAAAAAAAAAATCTTTTGAAAAACATTTTTTTTTAGGGTATCTCCCCTATATGTAGGTAAAGTGGATGTGTGGTTTAGTGTGGTTTTTTGTGAAATATGAAGATTGAAAGTGCAAATTTTTGTTAGAGACAGCTAAATGGTTGATGTTGAGTATGTGAAAAAATCAAGGTAGTAGTATATATAGTAAAATTAAAAGGAAAACTATCGCAGCTAAGAAGGCTTTGCAAGTTATGAGTAACAGCTGATTAAATGAGAAGTAACAACATTTCGTACAAATTTTATTATTAAGTAGATATAACGTTGTAAATATGAAACAAAAACAACAGAAAACTCTCTTCATAAGCCGCATTATTCGGATGGACTGGGGGCTAGGGAACCCTACATCTTGCGTGGCCCGACATGCACTTTTCCGGTTTTTAGACGTCCATTTTGTCATTTTCCGATTGACTTAAATTTTGGTTTGATGTAACTATTGGATATTTAATCAGCTTTTAAAATATTACTATCGTTGACCTTATTAGAACCGTTGACCTCCAATTATGGAAATCAGTCTGAATAACTTTTTTTAAAAGAGGAGAATTGTGTACACCTGTGAACAATGAATCACCCCCTTAATCACCACCCCAATAACTAGACAATTATTTATGTAATACATTACAGCATCTTAACAAGGTCAAATTATGGTAATATAATTTTATCCACATTTATTGTAAGTTAGAAATTATAAACATAGTGCGGCCTTTGACATGTATTGTCCACAAAGTAGCGTTGTCTCTTTCTAGAGGTGGTCAATTTTGTGAGGTTATGGCGCAGTCCTGTTCTCCACGTCAATGAGCGTTACCTACATTGGTTTCGTGAATATTTACAAAACCCACTGTCCTACCGACTCACAGTTTTCTTGGCCACCCTACTGCACAAGACTTTGCTTGCAATTGTTATCTATTTATACGTTTTAATCTTATAAAAATGTGAAGTTCGTATGTAGAAATCTGAATCTGTAATCTGCGCTGGATTGATTTTGATGAAATTTGGTGTAGAAGTAGCTTAAAACTTGTGAAGGGGTCTATAGTGCGACATTTAATCGCGGTAATAAATTGTCTAATACCTAGTAGGTAATTACGCCACCAAATTTCAAAATGATTTATCGAAATTCGTACCTAGACTTCGTAATAAACTCTGCGAAATGCTATTTTCACAAGAGGTGGAGAAAAAATCATCAATAAAAACGGTTAAGAAAAAATACAGTCAATACACCACTACAGGTAAATTAGCTTGAAGAAATTTTTGCGTTTGTAGTAGTGTATGGTCAGCAAATAAAAAAAACAACATTTTATTTTTAGTTTTTATTGTTTTAAAGGTAATATACGTTTGTGGCTGGAGCACACCAAATGCGTGCACGTCTACGCATACGCACTACGTACTAATACGGTCGTGAAAATGTGTATCCACCGCATTGTAATCTATGGAACTGTATGAGGCAGACAAGCCAGTTCCAAACATTACAAGCATTGAATGCCGGTTTTCACTTCAGTGAAGACGTGTATGAATTAGGTGTTCTCCGGCCATAAATGTTTTATTCTAATAATTCATCAACCCCAGGCATATCACAATCATCCCCATCCTCGCTTTCATCAGATGAATTATTTAAATTAATTATGATTCGTTCTGATATTGTGTCTAAAGCTGCGTCTCTACCCTGATATTTGCTTTCCTCCTCAATAGCATGCAAACAAACTTTTCTCCATTCCTCTACAGTTATGGCGTTCATTTTTTCTTCAGCTAATGACATTATAACCTTCATATTCATTGCGACATTCTTTTTTGCGACATATGTTTTCACTATCCCCCATATATTTTCTATAGGATTAAACTCCGGATGGTATGGTGGTAAACGCAGCACAGTATGACCGTGCTGTCGTAATATTTCGTCTATCTTGTACTCTATAAATCTCGCCTTGTTTTGCAGAATCAGTTCATATAATTGAGGCTTAAGCAACGTGGATGAATGCTCAATGTTTCGAAATGTCAGCCAGTCTATCATTTGCTGTTTTCTAGAATTACTATTCGGTGCAGGATTTTGTATTGAGTTATGATATGGTGCGTTGTCAACAACAACAACACTATTTGGTTGTAAGTTGGGTATTAATTGAGTTTGAATCCACCTTGAATAGTTGTCATAGTTCATATTGTTGTGGTAATCTCCACTTTTTTGGTCGGCTTTAAACATAAGCAATGCATTTGGTATAAAGCCATCGATACCACCGGCATGAACAATGATTAAGCGGTTGCCTTTCGATATATGTTGCTTCAAACCTGAAGTGCTTCCATCTGACCAAGATTTCAAGAGGGTATGTGATGTATGTATATATGTTTCGTCGGTGTAAACAATTGGTCGGCGTTGTTCACGATATTCAGCAATTTTCATCAAATAATTAATTCGCAAGTATCTAATTTCGTGTTTTTCCATAAGAAGTTTCCGGTTATCTTCTGTTTGCTTCCAATTAAAACCTAATGACATGACGTGTTTTCGTAACGTGCTGACACAACCTTTATAATCGATATCTTCTTTCAATTTTGAGTGCAAAGTTTTTAAAGTGGGAACTTCTTTATTTGTGATGTGGAAGTCATGAATTGTTCTTCTGATAACTTGCTGATCAAAGTTATCGATTACTATTGTAGGTTTACGATTCGGTTTCTTTTTAGGAGATTTAAATGTTACTTCCTGATCTGAAGGACGACATTTGCTTTCTGATACTACCTTTCTGACGGATGCTATTGAAATTCCTGTTGATTTAGCAACTAATTGAGTGGGGGTCATAATACTGCTCGGGTTGTTATTACACTCATTTTCGAAATATTTGTACAAACAGTACAAAACTTCCTTAGTTTGAGAAGTCAAAGGCTTGCCTCGACCATGTTTTAACACTGGAGCCATTTTGAATTATCAATATAAAGTTACAACACTTACACACTTGAAATTAAACACTTCAACAAATATTTTAACAATAATAACAAACAATAACAACAATCAACAAATACAAAATTTCACAATGAAACTACTACGTATCTAATAATTATAATTTTTTAATGAAATGCGTGCTTTATGTTCTAACGGTATCAAGCGACTGACGTCAGACTGCACGTGGCACCTGCGGACAGAGTAAACTGGTTTATTCTGGTTTTGTGCGTGTTTCCACTTTCCACTATCAAGTGACGATTTATTTATTTGTTTTGTTTCGTAATTATTATGGTCAAAACTTTTTACCTATAGCTAAACTACTATCATCTAAAGAACGACACGATATTTTATTGTTTCACGGTAGTCGCCTTGTCGTTTGCTCAAGGACGTGAAATTGAATGACATATTTTTTTTAATAAAGTCAAAACTTTTTTCTTTAAAATAAAAACTTGTTTTTATTGAAAACAAAAATCAGAGTGTTGCTAGGGATAAGTATTAAATTAAATAGTAATGTTAGGATATTGAAACATTTTTGTAAGGGCCAGAACGATATAGTGGAAACGCGCTCTAATATCTAAGTAACATACACACCACTACATATGCAAAAATTTCTCGAGACTAATTTCACTGTACAATCCAATTCTAATTTCACAGGTATGGCCTTTGATATTAAGAAAATAACGGAGAACTCCAGTTTCCGACCTTGTTTCTGTGCGTTCGATATACTTTACTACAATGGAAGGACGCTCGTGGGACCGCCAGAGAAGGGCGGCTTGCCTTTGATTGAGAGATTGCAGATCTTAGATGAAATGTTCAAGAATGTGACTGGAGTTATACAACATAGTGAAAGACAAATTGTTAAACAGAGGTAAATATGAAAGCCAATGAGTGAAATATTTTGAATTTATAATGTAATCGATTTTGAATTTATATAGGGATTTTGTTTTCAGAATTTTATCGTACCGCGGACATGTTTTTCTTTCAAAATCATTGTTTTCTATTTCCGGCTAACCAAAAGATTAAATATAATAAAAACTGACCCCGAGACACCTTGTACCATTTTTTGCTATCCAAACTACAAGACAACAACAATTCAAACAACAAAAATTATAAAATGTGAAAATTACTCTATCTGTTACGTTTTCACGCTTAAACCACTAAACCGATTTAGATGAAATTTGGTATCTAATAAACGAAACTGTAATAGATGGGTATAGACTCATCGACTATTAGATGATCCGACTTGGTATTGTCAGCAAAACGCGCGAATATTGAACTTTCGTAGACTCCCATGAATCTTCGCATAGTTTCTTATAAATGAGGGATCGTCGTTTTAGTATTATGACATGATACATTCATGTTGAAATTTTACTAAGCAATGTGGGAAAAAACTTTAGCAATGTGGGATTGAGTCCCACATTACTAGCAATCTTGCTAACCCCTCCAGCTTAGCTCAAAGGCTTGTGTTAGGAGCGGGTTCACGTTATCCAGACCGCAACTAAATCTGTGGCCCTGATAATGCAAGTTGCCACCAAATCCAGGAACCTCAAGGGCACCTTCGCCAAGGGCCTAAAGGAGTCTGCCTCCGTGTTGACGGAGGTCGTGGAAACACTGGCTCAGCGTGCCACGGCCTCTGAGTCAGAAACTGTGTTGCGGCTTTTGGCGGACAACGCTCGTCTGGAAGGGCAGTTGGGCGAGCTGCGTACAGAACTTGCCCAATTGAGAGCCGATATACAATCGGCAAGAGTTGTGTCTACCCCGACTACATCATCCGCTTCAGTCCCAGCCGGTTCTGTTCTGGCTCAGATCGGTATGGCGCAGTCCTCCCTAGCACCAACCCATAATGACGTCCAGATCGCTCAGGCGACGCCGAAGCAGCCGGCAGATGTCTTTTCAGATGCGCAATGTCGGCAATTAGCGCTCATGTTCGGGGGGTTGATAGACGCAAAGCTAGAGACGATCAAGGAGCGTCTCCCCCCCGAACCAAGCTGCCGGCCTCCGCTTGCGGCGAATAGGCCTAAGAACCCGCAGGGGTACATGGCCACACCCCATACGCCCTTACCCTGTTCCGGGGGACGCGTGGGATCATCCGCTCTAGCGACCGTACCGAACGCGTTGCGGGTCCCGGCGGTTCAACCGGCCGCAAAAGTTGTGCAGCTTTCCCGGGCTGTTCCTGCTGGACAAAGGCGAGGTACTGCTCAGTTTCAACCGCTTTCCCAACAGGCATCAAGGGGTGAGCCTCGGGCTATCACCGGAGTAAACAATGCGCCGGCGACTGCAACTCGAACTCCCGCGCCCGCTCCTGCCCCTACAGCTTCAGCCCCCTCTGGCGAGGAGTGGCAAACGGCCGGGCGTAAAAAGCATCGCGGGAAGAAGAATAATAAAAAGGTGCAACCCGAGACTGCTCAACCAGCCCAGCTCAAGAAAAAAGGCAAAAGGAAGCAGAAACTTACTCCGCCTAAGTCGGCAGCCGTCGTGGTAACGCCGTCACCGGAGGCGGTGAAGAGTGGCAGCATTACCTACGCTGAGATTTTCCGCCAGGCGATGGTGAACCTTAACGCCAACAATCTTGGCACAGGGGTCACCTTCCGCCACAGTCAGACAGGGGCCAGAGTTCCTGAGTGCCCCGGTCAGGACGGCGCGAAGGTGGCGGACTTTGTGGCGGTGACGCTGCGGGGGCTTACCGCGGGGAAGGAGGGCGTAAAGATCGCCAGGCCCACGAAGTGCGCAGAGTTGCGCATTTCGGGCCTGGATGATTCGATCACGGCCGAAGAGATCCGAGAGGCCATCGAGTCAAAAACTCAATGTGCCTCCGGATACGTGAAGGTCGGCGCCATCCGCCCCGGTCCCGGTGGAGTGGGTGCAGCTTGGGTGCGTTGCCCCGTCGCTTCGGCCAAAGTCTTGGCCGAAGCGGGCCGGCTCCTCGTTGGCCTTTCTTCCGCAAGGATCACCGTCCTGGAGGAGAGGCCTGCGAGGTGCTTCAAGTGTATGGCCACGGGGCACTTACGGCCCAGGTGCACCAGCGGTTTTGACTGCAGCACAATGTGCTATCGCTGCGGTCAACCGGGACATAGGGCGGTGGAATGCTCTGCCGCCCCCCACTGCCCCATGTGTGCGCCGGGCAATTTGCCCGCCAATCATATGATGGGGCGGCAGGGATGTAAGCCCCCCAAGGCTTCCCAGCCACTCCCGGGCAGCAGCCAATCGACCCAGGCTGCCCCCGGAGCTCAGCCGCCGACTGAGGTGGAGGTGATGGATGTAGTGCCGCACTCCTAAATGGACAGCGGTAACTCCTCCATCATCCTCCAGACGAACCTCAACCACTCCGCCGCTGCCCAAGACCTTCTCCTGCAGGCCATGGCGGAGTGGTCGATAGGTGTCGCCGTAGCCGCGGAGCCCTACTTTGTTCCTCCCTGCCCGAATTGGGCAGGTGATCGGGACGGCTCCGTGGCAATCGTCAGCTCCGCTGCGCTTCATTCCCTGCCCTTGTCGATCAGAGACAAGGGCTCGGGATATGTTGCTGCCGACTGGTGGGGAGTCACACTCTACGGAGTGTACTTCTCCCCAAACCGGAGTTTTGCCGATTTCGAGGTCTTCCTTTCCAACCTGAAGACCTCGATACGGCGCTTGGCACCTCGCCACGTGCTAGTGCTGGGGGACTTCAACGCCAAATCTACGGCCTGGGGGTCACCCAGCACGGACGTCCGCGGTTCGGCGGTTGAGGAGTGGGCGGCGTCGGTGGGTCTCTGTCTCCTAAACAGAGGCGCCACCGATACGTGCGTTCGGCGGCAGGGGGGGTCGATAGTGGACCTTTCGTTCGCTACCCCTGTCGTCGAAGCGCGAGTAAGGAACTGGGTCGTCCTGGATGAGGTTGAGACGCTCTCGGATCACCGTTACATCCGATTGGCGCTCTCCCGGTCTTCCAGGATCCAGAACCCAGGTAGGGGTCATACGGCGCGCAGAACGCCTCGGTTTCCGCGGTGGGCTGCGGGTGCGTTGGACAGGGACCTGCTGGAAGAGGCGGCCATCGTTGCATCGTGGTCGTCTCCGGCTCCGACCGAGGAGGTGGACGTCATGGCTGGCCGCATTCGCGATGCGTTTACGCAGATCTGCGATGCGGCCATGCCCCGCTCACGACGTCGCACCCCGAGGAAGGGTGTGTATTGGTGGTCCCAGGAGCTTGCCTCCCTCCGCGCCGCTTGCATCAGTGCGCGGAGGTCCTATACCCGCAGCCGGACTCGTCACCGCGATGTCCAGGAGGAGAGCCAGCTTTATGAGGCGTATCGCCAAGCGAGGGACGCCTTTAAGCTGGCTATCTGTCGCGCCAAGGAGAGGGCGAGAGAGGAGATGCTGGAGGGTCTCGACCGTGACCCCATCGGGGTCGCCCATATCGAGCGGCGCTGAACAAGCTCCGCTCGGCGGGCCCCCCCCTTACCGAGACTCTCCAGCCCAGCTTCCTTGCGGAAGTGGTCGAGGGCCTATTCCCGCTGCAGGCAGAGCACGCGCCCCCGGCGATGGTCTCCGAGGATGAGACCGACGACCGGGAGGCCGACACAACTGTGCCGCCTGTCACCGAAGCGGAGGTGGGCGCGGCTGTTCTTCGAATACGTTCGAAGAACACCGCCCCTGGGCCGGATGGGATTCCCGTCCGGGTTTTGGCCCTGACCCTCGACCACATGGGGGACCGCCTCAGGAGACTGTTCGACGTGTGCCTGGCGTCCGGACGGTTCCGGTTCCGGAAGGCAGGGAAGCTGGTGCTCCTTCCGAAGCCGGGACGGGCTCCCGACTCAATTGCGGCCTACAGGCCTATCGTGTTGCTGGACGAGGCGGGAAAGTTGCTGGAGAGGATTCTCGCTACCCGCATCGTCCGGCATTTGAACGAGGTCGGCCCCGATCTGTCGGACGCTCAGTACGGCTTTCGTGCTGGGCGCTCGACCATTGGGGCCATTCTGCGCCTGAGGGCCGCATCGGAGGAGGCCGTCGCCGGTGGAGGAGTGATGTTGGCGATATCGCTCGATATCGCCAACGCCTTCGGGTCTCTGCCATTCAGCTGCATCAGAGAGGCGCTCCGGTATCATGGAGTGCCCATGTACCTGAGGCAGCTAGTGGCAGACTACCTCGAAGGCCGAAGGATTCTGTATGAGGACCGAGAGGGTGAGGTAATCTGCAGGGACGTCTCGTGCGGTGTTCCACAGGGCTCTGTCTTGGGGCCCCTCTTGTGGAACATTGGCTACGATTGGGCCCTGCGGTGTGGTTTCCCCCCTGGGATAGGGGTCATCTGCTATGCGGATGACACCCTCATCACGGCCCGGGGTGGGAATTTTGAGGAGGCGGCGCGCCTGGCCAACCTAGGGATTTCCCGAAGGGTCGGGCGCATCGAGGCGCTGGGGCTTAGGGTGGCCACAGACTTTCCAAGACGGAGGCCCTATTATTCCATGGGCCCCGTTGCGGTCCACCTGCTGGCACCTCGATTGCCGTCGGCTCGGTCCCCGTACAGGTCCGGGCCCAGATGAAGTATCTGGGCCTAGTGGTAGACGGGTGGCACTTCCGCATTTTGGCGCCCAAGCTCGAGGCTACGGCGACCGCACTGGGGAGGCTGTTGCCGAACCTAGGCGGGCCTAGTGCCTCGAGTAGACGGTTGTACATGGGGGTAGTGCGGTCAATGGCTCTGTACGGCGCACCCGTGTGGGCGGCGTCCCTGACCGCCCAGAATAGGGTCCGCTTAGTGAGACCCCAGCGGACCATGGCGGTCAGGGCCATACGCGGATACCGCACGGTGTCTGCAGAGGCGGCGTGCGCATTGGCCGGCACACCCCCGTGGGATTTGGAGGCGGAAGTGCTCGCCGAAGTGTATCGGCGGGCGGTGGCTGTTCGGGCAGGGGGTTCGGTGCCTCTGCCCGAGGAGCTACGCGCTTAGCGCGGTGAGGCACACCGGGCAATCATGGCCCGTTGGCAGGGCCGGCTGGAGGCTCCACGGGCAGGTGTTCGAACCGTGGAAGCGCTCCAGCCGGTCCTGGAGGAGTGGGCGGGGCGGCAGCACGGGACCCTTTCCTTCCGGCTAGTGCAGGTCCTCTCCGGGCACGGGTGCTTCGGGAAGTACCTGCACACGGTTGCTAGGAGGGAACCGAGTCCCGCCTGCCACCACTGCGACTGCGGTGAGGACTCGGCGCAGCACACCCTCCAGCATTGTCCTGCTTGGGAGGGGCAACGTCGAGTTCTCACCGCAGTGGTCGGAAGTGACCTCTCGCTGCCGGCCGTGGTTCTGTCCATGGTCCGGGGCGAGGGGTCGTGGAATGCGGTCGCATCTTTCTGCTAGGACATCATCTCGCAGAAGGAGGCGGCGGAGCGCGTCAGAAGAGAGCTCCCTGGCGGATCCGCTCCGTCGCCGGCGAACCGGGCGGCGTCGGCGTCGGCGCGCATATCTGCGCCTGATGCCGCCTTAGGTGGGGCTGCGGACGGGGTAATCTGCCTCGCCCGCGGCCTTCCGTGGAGGCGCGGCGCCCTGTGTGTATCCAGGGGCCGCGTGGGTGTGAAATGCCCGGAACGCAACAACATCGCGTCCGGGCATTGCCACTGGGCGGGCCGCCGACGGTATAACACATTCCGGCGGCCCGTTCGCGAAGGTGGCGAGCGATACACGGCGGGTTTTTTAGTGGGTGCAAACCCCACACTACCTCCACCGTCTTCCCCGGACGGTGGGGGTGTTCGTCAGGAATTTTTCCCGCCAAAAGAAAAAAAAAAAAAAAGGAGCGGGTTCACGTCGGTAGTATAATGGGTAGGATTCGAACTCACGACCTCACGATTGCGACACTGATGCCTTAGCCATTAGGCTACCGCCGCTTATGTTGAGTTTGTGTGGTTGTAGGGGTAATCTCTGGATCTACAGAACCGATTTACAAAACCACGTTATTTGTGGGTGTGTGGCCTCTATAATTTCGTATTAAGCCACCCACTTCACAGTTTCTCTCTGTATAAGATAAAAAATATACTTCTGCTGTACAGGTCCGACATAGTGGACGCCCTGGATAAGGCTGATCAAAATGATGACGAAGGCATTGTTGTGAAAGATGTCGCATCCTACTACATTCCTAGCAAACGTAACGTTGGGTGGTACAAAATTAAACCTGAGGTAGGTGTACTCTTAAATATATATAAAAAAAAAAACATTGGACAACTCACACAACGCTATCTGATCCTAAACTAAGCTGAGCTTGTACTATGGAAACCCGACAACTTATAAACAAACTTATATATTTCTAAATACATAAGTATGTTTATAAATAACACCCAGACACAGAATCAACCATAGCGCTCATCACACAAAGTTTTATCGTGGGTGAGGATCGAACCCACGACCTCCGGCTTAGCAGTCAGGGTCACTAACCACTAGACAGACAGGCTAGTCATATAATATCTATAATCAAATATTTACAAAAATATTGTATAACCTTTACTGTAACAGTTCCGATTGTTTTAGTACACTGAAGGCGCTATGGAAGACCTCGACCTTGTGATCATCGGCGCCGATGAGGCCGAAAACAAGAGACGGGGCCGAGCTAAGAATTTTCTTGTCGCGTGTTCAGGCAGTGCGGAGCCTGGTAAGTGTGTAGTGGTATTTCATTATTAGTGACAGACTTGTAGTGAAAGAGAGAGAGAGAGAGAAAGAGAGAGAGAGAGAGAGAGAGAAAGTTTTATATTCATAACTAGCTTTTATTCGCGGCTCCGCCCGCGTTTATGTCAGGTATCGCGATAAAACCTATAGTTTTCGCATTTATGTTACAGCTCACACTTCCTCAAAGTCTGTCGACAACAAAGGGATCTCCATAGTAACCTAAATTTCAAACAAATAACAAAATGACAGCACACGTACAATAAAGTGTGAAAGGGATCTCCATAGTAACCTAAATTTTCTAACAAATAACAAATGGCAGCGTATGTCATATAATGACTTATAGGCAAATTTTTGATACCTTGGGTTACATTATTGTAATTTTCGTAGGGATCTCTAATAAGAAAATACAGCCTATGTTAATGGTTAAGCGGTTTAGGTGTACCAGCGCAAACTCACTTTCGCATTTATAATTGTATCTTAATCAGCTGTCTTAATTGTCCGCGTGAGTGGCTTTAGCCCGTTAAGGGTTGATTTTCGCATTCAAACTCTGAAAGACGAGTTTCTTTATCCATAAAGCCAAATTTTCACAGATTTAACTTTAAAACTGACCAAGTTACATACAAACTTGCAACCCCTATTTTACCCTTTTAGGGGTTGATTTTACGAAAACGCTGAAACACGTGTTCTTTTAAAAAATTTAAACCAAAAAGCCAAATAAGAAATTTTACAGATCTAACTTTAACACTGACGAAATTTCAAACATAATTGCCTCACAATTTCATACCCATAGGGGCTGAAACACGTCTTTCTTTATTTTAAACCAAAAAGCCAAATACGAAATTTAAAGATCTATCTTTAAAACTGACGAAGATTGATAAAAACTTGCAACCCCTATTTTACCCCCTTAGGGATTGATTTTTCAAAAACACTGAAACCCCTGTTTCATTATTTTAAACCAAAAAGTCAAATACGAAATTTCACAAATTTAACATTAAAACTGACGGAGTTTTATACAAAATTACAACCACTATTTTGGATGAATTTCCAAAAATCCCTTCTTATCGGATCCCTATCCCTATATATGGAATATGTTCTCGAAATTTTACGTCTCTACTATCAGTGGCTGTGCGTTGATCCATCAGTCAGTCAGTTAGTCAGCACTTTGAATTTGATATAAATAGATTTAATGCAAGTGAAGGTCATTATCATTGTCTATTGTTTCTGCATACAATACAGAACTTATATGTCGCAGTCAGGCTGGGCGTATGGGATATTTGCGACTAAGTATTCAAACTAACACAATGTGGGTATAGGGATGGCTCGAGCAAATTCAAGCCGTTATTGTTGATTACAAATTCAAGCCGTTATTGTTGATTACAAATTCAAGCCGTTATTGTTGATTACAAATTCAAGGCGTTATTGTTGATTAATCTTACTCGCACGCTACTACAACACTCACTATAACAATGCTAAGGTGCGATAAGTCCATCGAAGACGTGCTTTCCCTTCGACCGCTCAGTTCAGAGTCACCAAATTCACTAAGAGACCCACTTTTTTATATAATCATACTGACTTTTTCTCAATTCATTAAATTATTATTATTGTATTAATATTTCTAGGACATGTATTGTAAATTGTAATATTTTTGTTGTTAGTTATTATTGAATGAAATTAATAAACTGCACACATCTATGAGATGCACTGCTCGGCGTTTCAAAATCTAAACGTCAAACGAAAGTCACGCCATCTACAGCTGGATATGACCAAGTGAATCAATACACTTGATATTTAATCGAAACAGATGTTACAAATTAAAATCAAGTAGCGATTTCTCTCTGGGATGTATACATATTTTTAGTCTTACCTTAAGGTCGCTATCCCATTGACATTTTACGAATGTTGATGTTACTCCCACGTCTAGACGCGACTTTAACTTTGCCAACAATCTCTGTCGGTAGGCCAAATGCACGGCTGCTTTTAGGTTGGACGCGCAACGTCAACGCCGCGTTTGCGCAGCGTTGTCGCTGTGCTGACGTGGGAGTAACATCAACGCTAGTGGGATAGCGGCCTTATAATTTTGTAAGAAAGCGGGCGTTACTTGATCATTATTTTCCCAGGTAAATTGCCAGATCGTTGGTTGGGAGTAGGACAAGTATCCACGGGTCTAAATTTTGAAGAGCACGAAGAACTGTGCCAAATGTTGGAGCGTCATTGGACACCCGTTAAAGACCAGGCACCTCCTTCTAATCTGGTCTTCAAAAAAGCAAAACCCGACTTTTGGATCCTACCAGAAGATTCCATAGTATTGACCGTAAGTAACATAGAAAGAAAGATAATGGCATTTATTTCGGCAAATCAATACCAATAAATATAAATATGTACCTACACATAATAAAACTAATTATTAAACAGTTGAATGCCGAAAATAGGACCCAGTTCAGCTAATTATATGCCAGACAGATGCCTGGCGTTAATGTAAACTAGACCCTGTAGTACCTAAGTGAAACAAAACATTAAATACAAAAAAGTAACTCGTAAGTAATAGTAAGCAACACAAAGGAAAAGAGGAGCAAACAGAGGAAAAAAATAAATAAAACCCAAGTTACACAATAAAATGCGAATTTGATTATCTTAAAAAATACATTCTGTTCCAAATCGAATGACACCTCCGGCATAGTTTTAAGTTACGTATCAAAATACTTAGGTGCCTTTAAATTATGTGCCTTTAAATTATTATTTGTTTGAAATATCTAGAATAAGTACTTAGTGTGCCATTGGCAACGACCCCGACTCGCTACAAAAGTGCTTGTATTGTTTCATCACCACTGATCGAAATAGGTAAAAGCAAATATAGTGATAAAATCACCATTCCGATGTGTGGATGGACATCGATAACGCAGTAGGGAAATTATTAGTGACAGCAACTAGCGATCATACTTCAATAAATTATTTAAAATTGTTATCGGTTCTATGAGATGTAATGTCAGGGATCGTCATGCTCACTAAAATGTCATTGCTTGTGGTGACGGTGTGGGTCGGGTCGCCTTCCTTTCCTCCAATATGGCGAAGGGGATGACCCATGCGTCAAACTCGGGAACGGGTGCACTTGGGGTGACTGGTCTTGTCATTATCATGTTATAGGTTTATGTTGCCTTTACCCTTTTCTGCAATTTTTGTACTATGATGCTTTTAAAACTTTACGTAGCTACTATGATTACTGCTTGCTTGAGTTTCATGGTGTAATGGTTGTAGCACCTCACTGATATAACTGTATAGATACATATACAAATACACAGTAAAAAAATGCATTTTAAAAAAGTGTTGCCATGAGTTTTCATTACCAAGTTCTTTTCTCACGGCTTTACTCTTGCGAACTTTTGACTTGAGAGCTTTATATGTATCAATCTACTTATTCCAAATTTTGTCTGACGTTCATAAGCGTTGCATTTTGTAACGTAAGTTAATAAAGTACTCTTTGCACGTGTAGTGGATGTGTGAACGTCCCATATTCTCTACCAGAGAAGAAAGAGACCTGTCTCTAGTGGGAAAGTTGTATATAAGTCTGACGTCTCGTATAAATCTTTGTAATAATTTTAAACAGACAAACTCTTTTATTTTTTCCACACTTAGAACGTCGTCATTGTTTTTTTTCCATAGGTCCGTGCAACAGAACTGATCCGTTGTAGTAATTCTGGTGCCGGCTACACATTAAGGTTCCCGCGCATAACTCGCGTGAGAAAAGACAAACCTGTTCGTGATGTTATCACACACAATGAACTGCTGCAATTAATTATAGTAAGTTTACGTGTTACTGTATATATATTTTCTAGCATAGTTTATGAGGAACCGCGAACCACTTATTAAGTCTGTGTATTAAGCACTTAAAATAGTTCAAGGCTGCTTCCCTTATTCTTCTTTTCGAGTTAATGACAGTCAGCCCCCTGGCTTATGCGCAATATATCTCTTTCTCAAAATGTTTCTTTCGCAGAATGTTTCTCTGTAGTCTGTAACCTATTTTAAATAAAAATAATGAATTTGATAAAAATAAAGGGTTTAACTAATTATTAATGATTATTATTATAAATAAAACAAACCATAAAAATATTATTTTTCGGTTTAAAACTTTGTTATATTGTAACTTTAATGATTTATATTTTGCGAAAGAGACATTATGCGAAAAATATATTTTGAAAGAAAAGATACATTCTGCGAGAGAGACATTATACGCATAAGCTTCTATCCCATTTCCAAATTCTGCTTGTTATTTGTTTAACTCTGTATTGGACTGTAGTAACTACTTGCCATTAGGCGTTTGTATCGTCTAAGTTGTATTAAATCCAAGCTCATATAATGCTCATATCTTTTATTAAACATCGAGAAAAATCGAAATATTCTATTTTAAGTGTGCACAACTTATGTGTATTAAGTAATATAAAAAAATGGTCAATATTGATGGCATCTGTAAACATTACACAGTTGTGCGAAATTTATACCCACTAGGGCTCATGAGATGTTTTAATGTTTTTGAAAAATAAAATAAGCGTTGAAAGTTTGCTTAAAAAGCAGCTATTTCTTGCTAGCATGAGCAACATTAATAATGATAAATAAGTAACTGGACGTAAGGGCGTCCTAATAGTCGATGATTTTACCATACCAACGCGCATAAGTGATTACTCCTCTGTATGAGGTCGTAAGCCGAAGCTTAAAATTAATATAAATTTGTTTTATCATAAACTAGGCTTGTAGAAAGCGATAATTGAAAATAAATTACAGCCTTAAAACACTTAAGAATTTTAAACAATTTTGACGAAATTCCAATGTTTTAAAGCTTATAACTTTCAAAATATTAATTTAATTTTAATTAACGTTTTCTATGTACAAGCCTAGTTTATGATAAAACGAATTGATATATTTAAGCTTTGACTTACGACCTTATACAGAGGAATAATCACTTACGCGCTTTTGTATGGTAGAATCATCGACTAGGGTGCCCTTAAAGTAATATCATAAAATTGTCTCTTTGTAACAGAATAAAGGCGGTGGTGTTGTAACAAAGCTAACCAAGAACCAAACAGGTGAAGATGAGATAAGAGCAGAAGTCAAAGTGTCTCGTAAACGAAAGACTGAAGCTCCTCAGGTGGCACAAAAGTTTCTTATAACGTCACTAGATGACGTCACTGCGACTTCTAAAGCTCTTGAAGGACGGAAGATCCACATATTGACTGATGATGATGACTGTTCTCATAAAGAATTGGCTGAGATTGTTAAGTCTCACGGTGGGACAGTCGTTGCTAACCCAGGTAACGACATTTTATTTCAATATTATGTAAACTATGCTTGTTCGCGTGGAGTTAAATAAACATGTTTGGAAATTAAAGAAAATTACTTAAAATGGCAGTGAAAGTACATACCTGCTTCTATATCGTTGCATTCCTTATGGAGATTAGATCAAACAGATAGTCATAATTTTATATTTAAAACCGGGCAAGAGCATGTCGGTCTAGGGTTCCACAGCTTTGAATAATTGCATTGGAGCGTATGGTCATGGCACTTACGTCCTTTTGCTGAGAAACACAGTTTTTTAATAATAACTCAATGATGGTATATACGATCATGTCCGAAATAATTTAAGATTTATTAAGCGCTACCTTTGTGATTATTTTCATATTTTTTGGCCACAGGGTTCTAAATTTATGCAACTTTCGGAGCGTTTATTTCCAAAAATATTCACTCAATCAAAAAAGTGTATTAGAAACCTTAAAATGTTTGCTGAAAAAAAAAATGTTACATGTAGGTATGGAGTGGAGCACTACATACCTACAATGGAGTGTCCCCCCCCCCCCCTAAAATATTTATTTTTATTATTTAGCTATTAAACTAAGTAGCGGCTACTACAAGACACTTTTTCACTAAATTTCATCAATATTCATTAAGTAGTCTTTGACATACGAACGGACAAACAGACATACAGAGACAGACTAAAGGGTTCCTTTTTTGCCATTTTTGCTTCGGAACCCTAAAAAACGGGACAAACATTTAATACAAACACATTAATTCAAAAAGAAGCTGAGATGCTTCTGCCCTTATTGCTGTATTTATTGCCACGCTGTCCACTAATTGTACACCATTCGATTAGATGGCAACTTAGTAAAAGCTGACAGTACAAACTGAACCCACATTTGCAATGCATTATGACATCTAGACTCTTGATTTTATATGAAAACAGTTAAATCAGCGTGGGACGCGTGTGATAGCGTATGATAAATACGTTCCTGAATCAACTGTTTTATTTATTTATTTATTTAACTATGGCACTCCAACAACAAGTTTACATAAATTAGCCTTATGAACTAAAGTTATCTATTTACATACTAGCGTAAACCTGTCACCTACAGGTGTGCACAGCACTTGTATTTAATGTTACAATGGTCCCCAAATAAGAAGTAGGTACTTATCAATAAAAAGTCATGTGCATACGTTTATGAGGCAAATTTTACAATGAAATTGAAATTGTATGATTCTATTTATATTATTAGATACATTATAATATTGAATAATTAAATCTAATGTAAGTACTCATTTAAATCATTATATAAACATTAAACATTAAAATTAAGTTATAGAATTCGGATGTATAAAATAAAAATAAAATAATGTTTTCATACAAATTCAAGAGTCTAGATGCCGTAATGCGTTACATACGCGGGCTCAGTTTATCCTTACCTTTAACTCTTTTACTTCATATTCATCATCACTTACAGGCCCAGACACATGGATCAGCATCGTTGGTCAGATGACTAAACTAGTTCGAACACGCATTTCTGCCCAAAGCCACGACATCACGACCACATCATGGCTACGTTCACTTCCCACTTCGCCTGTACCAGTCGAACTCTGTCCTCTAGACATGCTAGCTATTAAGCCTGCAACCAAACTGGTTATGGCGCGTAAATATGATAATTACGGTGATGCTTACACTGAAATGATAGATGTGGATACGTTAAAAAGGTGCTTCGATAAAATGGATTCTGATGTAAGTGGCATTACACTTTAAAAAAATAGTTGTATGCATTTATTGTACAAAAATAATAAACGAGAACTGTCTATGAAATTGTTAAGAGCCATACTTTTTTTTAATTATTATAAATATCCCTCTCAATACTGATTTGCCTGAATTGTGTTTCTTATTTAATTACATTGTAAAAATTATCGACCACCAATGAAATTAAGAAATTAATTTTGCAGTCTTGTAAATCGAATCATGTAGGTATGTAAAGAATAATATTTTTAATAAAACGTTCTTAATTTAATGAGAATCTTACAGTAAACTAACTTTAAACTTCTTTTCTCTCAGCTTTATAACTAACTATAGCTGACCCGCGTCTGCGTTAATTTCCCCCGTTTTTGCAACATTTATCATTGCTGCTCCGCTCCTATTGGTCGTAGCGTGATCTTATATAGCCTATAGCCTTCCTCGATAAATTCGGGCTATCTGACAGTAAGAATTTTTTAATTCGGACCCGTAGTTCCTGAAATTATCGCGTTCAAACAAACAAACAAACTCTTTAGCTTTATAATATTAGTATAAATTAATTATCAAGATTTCGTGTTCAGAAACATAAATAAATAATAATTTGTTATTTTCAGGACGTGCCCATCCTTACTACACAAGAAATAAAACAACTCGTTATGGAACTTAATTCTTTAGATGGCGATGTGTTTTAAGTTTGGTGATCAATGATGTTCTATTAACTACCTTTACGGGATTTTGTAATCATGATTTAATTTACATTTATTTTGTATCTACTTAATACTTGTGGCTGTATAAAGTAATTAATAAATTATTACTTATAGAAATGTATTTAATTATGTTTTATTTATTCTTCCTTGCTCTTTGACCCTATCCATTGCAGGTATTGTTTATTAGTGAGCTTATTTGTTTACTACGCACTTCCGTACAAAATAGAACTAGGCAGGATATCATCATTATTAGCTTTAATCGGTGCACTGCTGGATATATATTATATTTATTTATTTAAAACTTTATGCACAAAGTTGTACAAAGGTGGACTTAATGCTAAAAGCATTCTCTGCCAGTCTACCTTAGGGTGATGTAGAAATGGAATGTGTAGGTGCAGTAACCTAATTGTAAAATAAAAACTTATATTATACTTACCTACTTAGGTCAAGATACCCGGTCCTCCGCTTCCGGTCAATAAACTGTAGTGTAAAACAGATATGAGATGGGCTGCTATTTTCTTAAGATCAATATTATATTTCTTATAGTTATTTATTTTCAAATAAGTTGCCCTAACAAAGAAAACTGGGCAAGTGCATGTCGAGCCACGCACAATGTAGGGTTCCGTAGTCCCCCATCCGAATAATGCGGCTTGAGTAGTTGGTCTTCTGTTGTTTTTGTTTCTTAATGGAATCTGTACGAATATGGTACGTCTCACTTGGTCTGCTGTTACTCGTAAAGTTGTGAAGCTTACTTAGCTGTGATAAGTTTTCCTTTTAATATCGTGATATATCTATATATATATCTGTCTCTGTCTCTCACACATATATTTAAATATATAGATATTCGTGAGTTTTTTCACATACCCAATATCAACTATTTATCTGGCAGGGGGAGGGACACTTGACTCTAACAAAAATTGGACTTTAAAGCTTAATATTTCACAAACGGATCCCTAAATCGCAAAATGGTCTTTACAACCCCTTTACAAATGTTTTTAAAAGATCTATCTAATGATACCCCACACGATGGAGTAAGTGAGAAAAAAAAATCACATCCCTACTTTACTTATAGGGGAGGTATCCTAATTTATTTTTTTTCAAAATTTCTTTCTTTCACTTTGTCGGCATAAGTAATAATGTGTGCCCATGCAAAATTACAACCTTCTACCACTAACAGTCTCTAAGCTAAGCTGCGGACGGACGAACATGGCGAAACTTCTCGTCCTGTAACCGTTTTGCCATTTTGGCTACGGAACCCTAAAACCCAGATATGAGATGGGCTGCTATTTTCATGAGAACGATATTATATTTCTTGTAGTTATTTATTATCAAACATGTTGCCCTAGCCTAGTATAGTATTATATTATCTGTGCCCTAACAAAGAAAAATGTTCAACAAAATCTTACTTGCACTATTACAAAGGGCTCGTAGTGGTGTACATTACAAGTCATAATGTAATTACTTTCAATAAAAATAGTGGGTGGTTTGTTAACACTGTACATTGTACAATCAAAAGCACTGAGCCGCAAAATGAATGTAGTTCACGCATGTCAGAAGTTAGTACTTTGGTATGAATCTGACACAAGAGTGCGTTTGTGTGCACCGCCACCAAAGACCGCTTTATACTCCGAACTAACCCGCGAATAACACACAACAAAGATACTCTGTCTCTCACTATTATAAACTTAATACTTCATTTGCATAAGTGTGCTGGTATTAATTATGTTTTTCAAAAGTCTATCCACTTCTAGGCCCATTCATCCAGGGTGAGCAAAAACGTAAGGCGGTATTTTCCTATAGGTACTAATATTATAAAGCTGAAGAGTTTGTTTGTTTGTTTGAACGAGGTAGGAACTACTGGTCCGAATTAAAAAAATCTTTTACTATTGGATAGCCCATTTATCGAGGAAGGCGGAAATAGAAGCGGAGCAGTAATGAAAAATGTTGCAAAAACGGGGGAAAATGCAAAAATGTACGCATACGAAGTTGCGCGGGACATGTAGTTATTAATATGTAGGTATGTGCCCTTTTGATCGATGACTTGTTGCCATCTTGTCGGTAGTGCCGTGATCGTGTCCGTTATGCTAGCGTACACCAGAGCTATATCGAGTTGGTTACTATGCCATTAAACTCTGCGTAAATACTGCCTAATTAGTGTAAAAATAAAAAAAACTGCCTCTTTAGTTTGGGATATAAACACCATTTTCACTGTGTACGCTGGCGTCACGATCAAGCTAGTGTACACATGGCCGTACTCGAAAACGGCTAATTGTAAAGCAACAGAGTTTAGACACAAAAATACTGCTCTAATACATAATTTAGCATAGCGGGAGAACCCGCTATGCTAAATTTCATAACGATTGCTCTTGTAGGAACAGAGATATTGAACAAGACTTTTCAATGACATTCGGAGCTGGCGTTATGGCAGCGTAGGTACACATAATAGTTCTCAAAGAAAGGGAACTTTTCTTTTAATAAATGCTATATGTATAAATAGTGCGTGAAATTCTGACTCTAAATAGTGTACTATAAGGGATACTTTTTGCCATTTTGGCTACGGAAATTTTGTACCTGAAAAGGATGTACCTACTATTTCCTTCTATATTGTGGCAGTAGTACCTATAAGGTGCGGCGGGGGTGGCCCTTGGCCCACCCCTAAGCCGCTAATGTGTTACCAAATTTTTTACACTAATTAACTTACTACCTAGGTACCTACTTACCTACCTACTTTTTCCATTATTTTGGCTGTTGGTTCGGTTATACATCGAAAATGACATTTAGGTATAATTCGTATCGTATTCGCTTTCCAATCATTATGCCAATAGTAGTTATGTGTAACAAAATTATGCGTAAAGAATACGAAATAATGTTATGCGTAACGCCTATTAGTGGAAATAAAATTATTCCATATCAAATTACCTATGACAAAAAAAAATGCGACCCAATACGGAACCACCTATTACTTATGTAGGTAGGTAATTATTACCTATGTTTAATTAATTTGTACTTTTTTGTATGTTCGGGCTCCGTCTTAAATGTAAGTATAAAGGGATTTTCAAAAATATTATTGTTCGAAAAGGGTTTAGGTATTTCGAAATGTTCATATATACCTACCTACATTTCGTAAAGATCTGATAATTAGTTTAGGAGACAGACAACGAAACTCCTCAATAAATACCAGCAAATCAACCGTGATTCAGTGAAGTCAGTTAGATGTTTTTTTTTGTTGTAAAAATAGTTTTTTATACCTTTATAGAAGTTTGAATTTATTTGGCGACTTATGTCGTGCGATATGTGGATATAGCTACCTATTATAGAACAACACGGAAAAGAAGCAGTGGACAGGGACAATTGAAATTTGAGAGCTAATTGGCAATCGCCGCTCGAGATTGGATATCATTTACAGGGTCCGATGAAACTGTTACGTGATAGATCGTTTTATTGTTTATTTCTAGACATAGATTCCGTTATAAAATGTACATTTAATGTATCGAATAATATTTTACTTATTTTTTTATTCAAATACATATCCGCAGTAGGGTACCTATAGGTATATTTTAATAAAAAATGTGACGGTCTGTGTTGTGGGGGACTTTTACAAACATTTAATTCATGGACACAAAGCACTCCCAGACTCGGAACAACTGTTTGCAGATCACACAAAATGATGTCCCGTTTGGGAATTGAACTCACAACCTCGTGCGCAGCAGTCTTAGTTGTAGGTACCTACACGTTTAACGCGCTACCAGTACTATTACTTATTCCGTGGTGCTAGTGCGCGAGACAGTCATTATACTTATGTACCTACTATAGTTCAATTCTAGATACAATTCCTTTGCTAAAAAGAGTATAAAGAAATGGATCCAATATTTAGGCATTAACCTATCTAGCGCGTTTTGCTACTAACCAAAGTAGGAAGATACCTACGGTACCTACCTACCTACATATGATACGGTATGAAATCTAGTGGTTGCTACAATGGTCTTCTTAGTTGCACATGACCGGAACCCTTGATGCGCGAGTATTTTCTTTATCATCAGTGATTTTTTTTGTCCGGGTCTACCCGCCAAATCCGCCACTGTTTCAATGATACCTAGTCGTCAGTTTTTACAAAAAAAAACGGGGACAAAACTTACACAGCATTTTTTTGTTACAATGTAGTTAAAATGCCACGCAGATTTATCCAGTGGTAGATAATAGTGACTACTAGTGTTTACCACATTATAACAGTGTTTTATATGTTTTTTATAGCTCATTCTATGAATGTGTCTTTAAAATCGTTATAAATACGTACACAAACACTTAAACACGACCCCAGGCGATTAATGTATCATTTTGCAAAAGGAAAACCTATTTTTCAGTAAGTATGATCGAGTGGAGGAACTAACCGTCCGCCCACAATGTGTTCTCCGCCAATAGACACGCGACTTGGGCGGGGCGTCCGTTACCGCTGAACTTTTAAAACTTGAAACCCTCTTTGCAGCCGTCAATCTCTGAAAAGATATTTCAGCGTTAACATGACTGTGTCGCGCCTCATTAATTGCGTTGTAGTCGTCTGTGACGGTTCTTTGATTTAGCGAGTGACATTGTTGCAAGTGGTGTTTTGTTAAAGTGTAAGAACATGCAAAGCGAAGGAGGGCTAGAAAATGAAGGAAGCTGTAACAGTCGGAAGGCGTTGAGGACCCCCAAGTGTGCGCGGTGTCGCAATCATGGTGTGATTTCTTGCTTGAAGGGACACAAGCGATTGTGTCGCTGGCGAGATTGTCGGTGCCCTGGCTGCTTGTTGGTCTTGGAGCGTCAACGAGTCATGGCCGCTCAGGTAGGTAACCCAAATAACACTTTGTTTTGATTTTTTTTTAGATAAAAAATAAATATCGCTGAATCCTTCCTGCAAAATAAATAGGTTATACCTTAAGGCATCTGCCTTGCAATTGTGAGGTCGCGGGTTCAAATCCAGCCCATTATATTACCGACGTGAACCTACTCCTAACACAAGCCATTGAGCTTAGCTGGAAGGGTTGTAGGACTCACAATTCCACATTATTAGTATTTAAAAAATATATCATTAGGTAGGTACCTCACTACGGAATTCACAGGAAGGCAAAAGGGGTCAAGCCTTTCTTAAAAGTGGCTATAGCTTCCCTTTAGGTACTATAGGTAAAATTTATCCTCACCTGTGTCAAGCCACTCTCAAGCCAAAAATCCTGAATCTTTATTTTCTGGATGAAAGTTATCTACTCACCTATCATACATTATTGGCCATTTCCCATTATTTGGGGTCGCTCTCCTCGTTCAGCGGCGCCAGGACAGTCTGTACTGGGTTGTCAAAACACTCATTTGGGCAAGCCTTAAGTCCTTGGCCATCGTGGACCACCAGGTGGCTAGTGGGTGTCCTCTTCTTTGCTTATTATTTGGCAGTGCTAAGGCCTGTTTACGACATGGTCTTCGGGGCGTCTCATGACATGAGCGAACCATCGTAGGCGAATCTCTGTGAGTTTTTCTGCTACAGGCGCGAGCTTGAAACTTCCTCTGATGTGCTCGTTTCGCACTTTATCTAGTCGGGTTACACCTGCTGCCCATCTTAGCATCCTCCTCTCACGTAGGTCTTTCATTATGTCCCAACACTCGGCACCGTACCTACGTCATGGCTGCGGTCTTGTAGATCTTGCTTTTGGTTTTAATCGGCATTCTTGTGTCACATAAAACCCCCGTCAGAGCCCTCCATCCCACATGAATTCTATGGGTAATATCGGCCTCAGTGTTCCCGTCGGCTGTCAGCATTGCAACAAGATACTTGAATTGCCTTAATATCTTTGGCAATGGATTTACGTCGATGTGAATGGAGTTGGAGTTGTTGGTGTTACCACTGAATGCGCACTTCAAGTAGGTACCTACTCAGTTTTACATCTGCTGATTCGGAGGGCCCAACTCAAAAAAGTTTTTTTTTAATTTTGGAGTCGATTTACCTACCAGATTATTTATTACATAGATAAGCCAATTTGGTTCAACGATTTTTTCCTATAAAGTTTTAGTTACTTACCTACCTGCGGTAGGTACCTACCTACTTATTCAACTGTAGGGAGCACAACGGTACCTACCAAGGTACAAGTGTCGCTAAGGTACAGTGTTCTAAGCTGCAGCTAGTTGACGACTGGATCACGATTAGGTTTTGATTATTCTTTTATCTTAATTGATTTCTTATTGAAACGTATTTGGTAGGTATACCTAGGACAAGTAGGTATATTAAAACCATGAGGGTTCATTATTTATTCATTATTACGGAACCCAAAAAAAAGAAAATTAAATACATGCCTAAGTATATCTATACCTACTAATATTATAAAGCTGAAGAGTTTGTTTGTTTGAACGCGTTAATCTCAGGAACTACTGATACGAATTGAAATATTTCACTGTTAGATAGCCCGTTTATCGAGGAACCCTATAAGTACCTATAACATCACGTTGCGACAAATAGGAGCGAAGCAGCCATGAGAAATGTTGCAAAAACGGGAAAAATTTACGTATACGAAGTTACGCGGGACAGCTAGTTTAAAAATATAAAAAAAGGTCCCTCCACAGTCGCTTATTTGAACTACTGGTACCTACCTAGTCCCTGATTAGTCCTTAGACTTCAACCTGTGAGCTATGTCGAAAAGAAATGATTTCTTTGTCACATCGTTGCTCCAATTGCTCAACGGGAGCCTCTCAACGCATTGGTCGGACCCATTCGTGTAAATTAACCATCATTATTATTAATTTATACCTACCTAGGTACTAGATGGACTGGGTGAGTAAAGGCGATATATAGCCTAGCTTTTGACTACCTAAGTTTGCAGCTAAAGTCGACCACATCAAGCAATATGGGATACTTGCAACGGTCCATAGAACGTGTCGAACGAGGCGTCCTCGCTAAAGTCAACAATCAACCCTTGTGTGTCTATCTACTTACCTAATATAAATGAGCCTTATAGCAATTTAGAAGTTTTTTCTCATAATGAACGAGGCATCTATTTGATATTGATCAACTATGTTTGTTGTCTAAAGGTAGCTCTGCGCCGGCAGCAAGGTGCCGGTGGGACTGAGGTCCGTGATGGTGAAGCAGCAGCACTTGCAGCTCGCAAGAGAGCCTACCGTGCCCGCCTGCGGTGTATGCAGATGTCCAGGACTTTCACTGTTCAACCACCTGTTTATGGTCAGTAGATAATAACTAGGTACAAATTTGTTTTGATTACCATGCATTTCTACTCAACCGGCCTTATACTTTACTGGGTAGGTATCTTCAGCGTCTGCCAGGGAAGAGCGAGATTGTTTTCAGCGCCCTTTGATCAATAGTTTTACTTCACGTAAATTAGCAATTATTTATTGCAATCAACATTTATTAACCGCCACCTATGACGTACTAGGTATATTCTCAAATTTTTATTTTTTTCATTGGCTTTTTAGCATCCAGTTTGACTGGCTCTGTGGCGCGGTGGGAGTGTGTCAGACTGCTACGCAAGAGGTCGTGGGTTCGATTCCCACACGGGACACCACTTTGTGTGCTCCACTAATTGTTGTTCCGGGTCTGGGGGTTCTTTGTGTCCGTGACTTGTATGTTTGTTAAGTCCCCTGTGACACAGGGCTTGTACCTACCCTTTAGCTGGAGTTTCTTTAAAAATATATATCTATATCTATTTACCAAAATCACAGTAGACCGAGTAGACCTCGCACTTTTTATTAGTAAATTAAAGTCAAATAATTGTACCCCTTCTTGGTCTGACTTCCTCCCGAAAAAAATATTATGAGTAGGTCTTCACATCTTTAGAAATTTAATTTCCGTTTGACCTACCTAACATCTTAATTATGTTTTTACCTACATAAATCTACTATCTATTACCTACATAATGTATTTTTTCTTCTAACAGAAATGAAATTAGTCCGAGTGAGTTAGTTATTTTAAAGTGTAATGTAGACCGTGACAAGGAGCAGGGTGTCGTCGGCACCACTCCGTTCGGTTGTTATTGTAGTAACCGAACCGACACTGTCGAGTGTTTCGTTTCTCATCCGTGAAACGCTAAATGCGAATTAGCTGGATAAATATTTATTTTGGAACAACGGGAGAGAGTTAAATTTGAATATTTTGGAAAGGAGCTTTTACTGTTTGTTCGTGGATTGCTATTATTCTTTTCTATATACCTAAGTTGCACCTATGGTTATCATAAAGCCTGATAAACGATACGGATGATACCAGAAGATGGGATACCTAACTTGTTGATTAAGATTATATTCTCTTCACTTTGAAAATCAGTCTGTGGACGGTGAATGAACTGATGCTAATAATTCATATTTATTGATGATATATAAATGTAGGTATGTGTAGGTGCCAGAGTTGTGGGATAGTTTCAAAAAGCCGTAACGTAGGTAGATACCTAAACCTAAGCTTGCATAATAAAATCCCCGGTAGTGAAATATCTAAAAATTATGATGGAAGCTTAAGTAGGTACATCGTTAACTGTTACATTTTTAATAACACAAATTGTAATGTAGTAAAATATAACGTTTTTCATGTTGCACAAACCGTCCTCATCCTCAAATTTAAAAATAGAATTGTAATAAAAAATTGAACGACTCTTGAAAATGTCCCCGCTTCATTACAGAACAAAAGCTGTCATCTAACACTCGGCAACATTTCACTGTCTTTTAAAACAAAAACTAAAATTTCTTTTAACTATTTTTATGGGCTCTAAAAAAGTGTGAAGATTGTTTTACAAGAGAACGCGGAGGCGGCTCTTTGTCGGGGTGTTAGGTTACAGCAATACTGTTGACTGTAAACATGTCTTTCCGTTTCGTTGAATGATAGCCCAGCGGGTGCCAAGATGAGCTTTATGCGTATGACATCTCGATAATATTCGTTTTAATGTGTATCTTTACGAGTAGTTTGACTAAAAGTAACAGGTTGTTAGAGATGTTATTTGAAATATTATATTTTGTTTCATAAGTAGCTCATAAAGTTATCTTCCAAGTATTTAATTTAAAATAGATTGTAAACACTTATTAGTCTTCTCCACCCGGAAATAACAAAGTCACACTGTAGCAAAGCATTTAATACATTGTCTCAGTAGAGTTGGCGAGTAAAACTTTTCAAAATATAACTAACTGATGACCACATGTTTTTATTATGTACACACAGCTTGTTTCTAAACCGATTAATTAATTATCGACTAGTATTATATAGCCCATTGGTTAGGGACTCTGACTTTAAACTAAAATTGTGTAGGTACCTAATGCGCATGATTTTTTTTTGATTATTATGTGTCAGGGTGTAATAATTAGGTACTATAACATGTAGGCATTACTATTACTATAACTGCCTCTGTAGCGCGGTGGTAGTGTGTCCGACTGCTACGCAAGAGGTCGTAGGTTCGATTCCCACACGGGACACCACTTTGTGTAATCCACAATCCACAAATTGTCGTTCAGAGTCTTTGTGTGCATGTTTGTAAAGTCCCCCGCGACACAGGGCTTGTATCCTACTACGGGAATCAAGTTATTATTTAATTGCAGATTGTATAAGTAGGTACGTACATTATCTAGTTGTCTGGTTTCGTCGTACAGGCTCTACCTAGTTTAGAATCAGGTCGTGTGTGAGTTGTCATTATATATTTTTTATTATTATGACCAGGAAACGAAAGACTATTCTCAAGTGATCCTGCGTGGAACGAGCGCGTGCGAAGGCGTAGGGCGTTCGCAGACGTGGAGCTAGAACGTCCATTGCCACCACCTGCACCTCCAGCAGCGCTTCTGTGCAGGAACCTGCTCGCCGCTCTACTGACCACGTATGCACCGATACCGCAGACTGATCAACCACAACGACAGAAGCTATCGTTCTCCATTGAATCCATTATAGGCGTCCAGTAATTATAAACAGTAGGGTATTTAGCGACAATACAATGCATGGGCATACAAAGGAAGGGAATTTGGGAATTCAAATCACTTCGAAGTTTTAGGCAGACCTTTGTAAACAAAAAAAATGTTCGCGTGTCTGGCTAGTACTTCGCCGGTATTGAGTAAGGGGAGCTTGTTGTAAGCTTGTTAAGTTAAATTTTTGGCAATCTAGCTTACTTAAAGGCTAATTTCTGCCAGTGTCAAGTATTCAATGCAGCAACACAATTTATCTGCATGTACAAAGTATTTTTACATGATAAACGTGGAGTTGTAAAATAACGACAGGTTAGTCTGCCGCCATTTTTACCCTTTTATCTCATAAGGACAGATTCTCATAAAGACAGATTCGCAAAAGGACAGATTCTCATATGGACAGATTCTCAAAAAGACAGAAGTACAAGTAAGTAGAAAAGAAAAACCAAATTTGAAGAAATATTTATTGGTTGCATTATATATAATGAATTTTGAAAAATTATGAAAAACAAATGAGCATCGTTAAAAAACAAATAAACAAAACTGATGAGTATTATCCTATACATAATGAAATTTAATTATCCAAAAACCGAAATATCTTCTGTGACTCGCCTCAGTACTGCAAGGCGTTGTAAGCACTCTATGAGTGAGATTTTATTTTGTACACAGTCAGATATAATATGTTCTATTTGACTATCAACTGAAATATCGCTTCTTCTTCTTTTTTTGCCAGCACAATAGTAGCCACCGTGAATCATCTTTATATCGCCAACTTTTGCTTCTTTTTTTAAAAGCGTGACAAAATAAAATAATGGTGGTTTTTTAGGTATAATAGAGTTCATCCTTTTGTGCCACCCTTCGATGGCATTCGTGGTACGGAACTTTTCACCGTAACAACTAAAGATCTCGCTTGTTATAAGAGTGATCCATTGTTTATTGAAATAATTTGTAAATGTTTTACTTTCATCGCTATTAGGAGTTAATTCACATAGTGATAGAAATGCTTCTGGTATAAGTAGGGTGGTGGTAGTAATGCTAACAGGGAGAACATCTTTGTGCATTTACGACCTTCTGCTGAACAAGTGAAACCAATAGCCTTAGATTTTTTCCAGACAGCATTTACAAAGTGATAGTAGCAGCCTTTTACAGAAACATCAGGATATATTGATTTAATGGCTTGGATTATAGCAAGTTCATAGTCGCATTTAAAAATGCTAATGTTCATATGAAACTGTTCCTTTAAAATTTTGAAAAGCCTTTCATACGTA
The DNA here is from genome assembly GCA_945859575.2 of Herminia tarsipennalis. NCBI lineage: Eukaryota > Metazoa > Arthropoda > Insecta > Lepidoptera > Erebidae > Herminia > Herminia tarsipennalis. Next base: position 9,349,230 of record OX243836.2, on the reverse strand, counting down.
GCCTGGCTTTTATTAGGTAATAAGGCAAATAGCAATGGCACAAAACTAACAGTTTCTGACTCATGTGTTATATCAGCATGCAAAGAAAATAGTTGATAAAAAGGAGCTGGACAACATTTAAAGGTGCCGTCAACGTACACAGTATTAACTTTTTTCAATGTTTCTTTTGCTAGTTGGCTACCAAAAATAATAATTTTCTCTTCAAATCCTTCATCAAATAAAAATAAGTCACTCACTAGAGATTCTGGTAACTGTACTTCTTGCGGTCGATTAAATTTACTTTTCTTAACTTTTAAAAATTTATATCGAGCCCGATATAAGGTATCCTTTTTGGAACTAAATAAAGGTAATTCTTGTGGGGATTTTTCATCTTGACATAGTTGATTGCCAGTTTTATTATTAAGGTTGTAATAATATTTCTCAAAAATTTTAGGAATTGGTTCCAAATTTTGACAGACCTCTTATTTAGCACACGAAGTTGTAAAATCATTTCTATTGCGTTCAAAATCTGGCAAACATAGATGTTTTGCTTCTTTTATAATTTCATTATTTTTTGACAACGTTATGGACGTGCTACACAAGCTTTTATTGAAGCATCGCCAATTAGTTGAACCTGACATATTAGTTTTTACAAAATTATATCTATGGCCCGCATGCAGAAGCACCATGCCATGATTGGTAAGTTGGCCTTTACCTATAAAGAATAAATACAAGCTTGATTAAGTACTTATGGGACTACTACTTTCGTAACAATATTGTTATAAGCAGAATTTTATAATTATAGAACACCACTAATATCCCCACTGCTGGAGGAAGACACTCCTCTCATAATCAAAATCAGTACACCCGTTTGGTAGCTACTAACAATATCAGCTCTCGTTTTTCCACCAGAGTCAATAAATTATAAGCAGAAGTAAAATAATGCATAAAAAGAGTTGAAACGTACCTTTATTACCTTCTATGAATACGACATCATTTATCCCAGAACTGAGACCCGCATTATCCATTATTGTATAAAAAATTTCGCAAATATATTTGTATTACAATAAGATGAAACATGCACTAGAATTTCTTCAATGACAATGTCAAACTAATGACCTTATGAGATAAAAGATCTTTCTCTATTACACCAGTAATGGAATTAATTATAACTTCTTATCAAGGAGGATTAATTCATATTCTCTTTTCTTTCTACGAATACGTTTTGATATTAAAAATATTGGAAAATTTACAGAAAAATAGACCTATATGAAATATCATGAAAGTGTGTACAACTGTACCATTTCTGTCTTTTTGAGAATCTGTCCATATGAGAATCTGTCCTTTTGCGAATCTGTCTTTATGAGAATCTGTCCTTATGAGATAAAAGGATTTTTACAACTCCCAAGCTCCCCTTACTCAACCGATTTTAATAAAATATACGTCATTAGATTCATCTTGATGCCGCGAGTGATCTAAGACCATATGTAGGTACTCAGTGATGATTAGGTACCTACATATGGTCTTAGATCCAATTTCAAGAAATATATACCCTCATCTGTTATTTTAACAAAGGTTACTTATATGATAAACTAGCTGTCCCGCGCAACTTCGTATGCGTACATTATCCCAGTTTTTGCAACAATTTTCATTACTGCTTCGCTCCTATTGGTCTTAGCGTGATGTTATATAGCCTTCCTCGATAAATGGGCTATCCAACAGGGAAATAATTGTTCAATTCGGACCAGTAGTTCCTGAGATGGTCGCCGCGTTCAAACAAACAAAGAAACTCTTCAGCTTTATAATATTAGTATCTATAGATATTGTCTAGATTGATAAATTGCCTAGCTAAAAACACGTACTAAATTTGTAAAATGGCATTATTAATACACACGTCAATTAAATAATTGTTTTTTTTAATGATACTAAAGTATTAGTAATAAAAACAGCTAAATGCAAATCGGGCTCGCTCACCGAGGGTAACGTACAAATCTGTTAGGGTTCCATAGCCAAAATGGTACCCTGATAGTTTCCTCATGTCCGTCCGTTCGTCCGCAGCTTATCTCAAAGTGTTAGTGCTAGAAGACTGTAATTTTGCATAGATAGGTACACATATTACTAACGCCGACAAAGTAAAAGAATAAAATCTTGAAAACTATTTTTTTAGGGTACCAAAGTGGGATTGTGATTTTTTTTCTCACCTACGCCATCCTGTGGGGTATCATTAGATAGGTCATTTAAAAGGGTTGTGAAGACCATTTTTTGATTTAGAAATCCGTTTGTTAAATATTAAGTTTTTAAGTGCAAATTTTTGTGAGTCAAGTGTTCCCTTCTCCTAACTCCCCTTGCTAAGTGTGGCAAGGGGAGTATGTTGGGTATGTGAAAAAATTTGCTAAGTAGGCTTTACAAGTTTACGAGTAATAGCTGATCAAATTAAAAACTAACAAAATTTATTTAGTAGGTAAAACCTTTTAAGTATAGAAACAAAGACAACAGAAAACCCACTTCGTAAGTCGCCCTTTGGTCCACCATTGTAACTGATCTTTCGTAACCAGCTACAAACATGGAATTTTTTTCTTCCTTTGTTTGATAATCAGCTACGAAATCAGAATTAATTTGTCGTTTTGGTAACCAAGTTTCGTAGCCAGCTACGATAGAAGATTTTTATTCCTTTTTTATGTTACTGGTTACTAAGTAATTAGGAATAATTATTCCAGGTTTGTAACCATGTGAGGAGGTAGGTAGGCATTTTGTTATTATTGGATAGTAGATACTTCATAATTATATTCACTTATCTAAATGTCATGTAAATGTCATTTTGCTATGTTTATTTTAAATAAGTACTCAAGACTATAAAAAAAAATCATTTAGTTCAGTATTAAATTATCATATCATTATTATTACCAATTTTGTTAGTGGATAATAAAAAAGTGAACATGGACTGTAATGATTCAAATCCCATTCAATTTGTGTCGACAAAACGTGGAGGAAGGAAAATGCTTTTTAATGGTCGTCAATACTATAAAAAATTTACACCAACGGGAATACATTTTGGCAATGTTACAATAAAATTAAGTGTAAAGGAAACATAACATTAGACCCTAATAATATATTTTAAAGACAAACCTCATGACTGTATCCCGAATTTCTACAAAAACATTATTTAAAAAAAAAAATAACTGTTTAAAAATAAAAGTTGGAGAAAATCTCGATCCAATTCAGAAACAATTTGAAGAGACTAATTGTCAATTGCAAAATTAAGATAAGTGAATATAATTATGAAGTATCTACTATCCAATAATGACAAAATGCCTAACCTACCTCCTCACATGGTTGCAAACCTGGAATAATTATTCCTAATTACTTAGTAACCAGTTACAGAAAAAGAAATAAAAATCTTATATTGTAGCTGGCTACGAAACTTGGTTATCAAAACGACAAATTAATTCTGTTTTCGTAGCTGGTTATCAAAGGAAGAAAAAAAAATCCATGTTCGTAGCTGGTTACGAAGGATCAGTTACGAAGGTGGACCAAAGACATTATTCGGATGAGGGGAGGAACACGGAACCCTAATTTGTGCGTGGTTCGACATGCACCTACAATTTAATGGTTTTTGTATATTTTCCTTTATTTGTTTTAAATAATTGCTTTTTGGAAAATTTAATGATTCTAGCTAGATCAACACGAAGTATGCTTTAGGTTTTGGTGAACCTTATTGGCACGTGATTCAGCTAGGCAACCAATTTGCGATTTATTAATCTATACAATACCTATCATATAATCTTTGTTAGGATCAAATAACAGATGAGGGTATATGTGTATGTCTTACACCGGATCTCATACTATAGGCCGACCGCTTAACTCGTATATCGCCTGCGCGGTGAGAAGGGAGCGCGGGGTGATGTTAACGGGTGGGTGAGCGGTGTGCGCGGGACAGAGAACGTCCCGCGCACACCGCTCACCCACCCGTTAACATCACCCCGCGCTTCCTTCTCACCGCGCAGGCGATATACGAGTTAAGCTGTCGGCCTATAATAAAATTCTTAAAAAATCGAAATGGCGAATTTTATGTGAATTAAGGTGCGGGCTGAAAAAAAATTGATTGAATTAAAATATATGTAGCTACATAATTCGCTTAACAACATTTGAAAATTTTCAAATCTTCACGAAAATTTAGATAAGAACAAAATAGCCGCCCTAAAATCAAGTTAAAGTTAAATCATCGTGGATAGTCATATTATTTTTGGAGTTATGATGGTTTAAACATTTACAAATGTTAAACGACTTATGTAGTTAACTGTACATAGGACATAGATTATAGGTATGTACCTATGTTTCAAAGATGTTTATTCTGAAATGATTCTTATTAAATCAACTTCACCACATCATCATACAATCATACAACGACTAAAATGCACTAAATAAAAAAAATAGTTTAAAACTAAAAAAACCCCGCCTGCAAGAAGATAGAAACAAGATACCCTTAATATTTATTAACATGCAGTCAGATGCAGTCATGAATTCTGTTGAACTTATAATATTAGTTCAACAGCATACATGAATGCCTCTGACTGAAGTTTCTGTGTGTATCTTGTTTCTGTCTTTTTGCAGGCGGGATTTTTTTTAAGATTTTTTCACCCTGATTTCCCCAGAAAGCTGATGTATTTTGTTAATATTGTTAATCTGGTATTATGTTCTAGACCCCCTAGAAAAATATGAACAGTACTGAAAGAATTTCATACTCATATGTTTCAGCATCCTCTCGAAATCTCTGACCACGCAAGGTGTTCCGAGATTCTATGTTCGAACGATGTCTCTCTCTAGCGTTGCTAGACCGAAGAACTTACGAATACTTCCATAACCAGTAGCGGATCCAGAACTTTGTTCATGGAGAGGCAATATGTGACCCAACCGGCCAAGTGTGAGTCGCTCGTATGATTCAACACCAGTACACAAGCCACCAATTTCCGGTCAATACACACCGGTAGTGTCAAAATCCTCAAAAAAAAAGACTTAGTCGAGTCGAAGGGGTGCAGTTGCCCCTTGGATCCGCGCCTGTTTCTATCTACTATGCGTTTCAAATGAGAAGATAATCGCGATCGCGACAACTTCACTCTGTACTTGTCAAAATTGTACCGCTAGCAACAAAAACTACCAAGTCGGGTAGAGTACCTACGTATGTGTATGGTAATGGAACGTATATTTACTTTCTTTATGTACCTAACTATTCTTTACTATAATATTATTAGAATTCTTTAATATTTAATAAACACCAAACAGAAATAAGTAAATAGGCAAAGTAGGAGAATATTCTATACTTTTGTGGTGTTTCAGTCAGACGTGATATTTTATTTAAACTAAAACATATCTGTAATAATAAATAGTAAAATACAGTGTTTATGTATAGTTCATTAGAGTAGGTAGGTACTTCTGTTTAATACCTACTAATGACACCTTTTTACGAATCATTTTATTGCTGACCTTACGTGATACAATGAAGTTGCAGTCGTAATGCGAATCAAAATGTCATCATGACAGTTATCAACTCATTTGAAACGCATAGTAGAATCTACCACTGGTATTTTGTGAAACTACTGTTAGTAGTCCATCAGACCCGTATTGTTAAATAGTAATTACATATTTGCGTGATCGGATTAGTTATCCATCACAGAATTCTGTTTTTAAATGGTTAATTATCATTTATAAATATATATATTTGTACGGTATCATATTAAGTTCCAGTTCCAAAACGGGGCAGCAGAGGTTTTTAAGAAAAAAAATGCTAAAATTTTCGAACAATGAGTGCTTTATTAACGAAATGTATGGTAAAAGAATGTCTATTGTGAGGTCACTTATTACAACCAGAACTTAAATTTAAACATTTAATTATTATCTGGATGTCGTTAACTTTACATTTCAGATTGTATAAATTTCAATAATTGGATATATAAAATGAGTACAGATGTTTTTATTTCAAAAGTGTGTCATACAAATATATTTTTCCAAAATTATAATATACTTTATTAATTTTGAACAAATCGCCTAGGGTTAGGCCTTAAAATAGAGGTAGGTATAGTCTATTACAAGATTAAGATTTCTGTACTCACTTTATAAAATAAATAATATTTGTAAAAACAATGGTATGTAATTTTGTACCGGTTGATTTTCAACTGAAATGATTACAATACAAACGTTACAATCGCAATAATTCCATGTTAATTTTATATGTAAATAATTACACATTTCGCCTACAGGTGACAAAGTAGTTAAAAATATATTCATTTTCATACAAGATATATTTGCACGGATAGATTTCCTACCGCCATTTGCAAGAGGATCATAACTAATGGTGGTAATTTGTAAATAAAACCTAATGAGATAAAAATAAATATTAATACATAATAAATATAAGATTTATATGATGTTATTTTGATTTAAAATAATAATAAAATATATAATTATATTCGAAAAGTGATGACAACATAGTTATGTATTTATATGCCAAAGAATAACAATACTTATTTGGAAATAAATATACCAAAAATCACATTGTCTATACAAGTTACAACGATCGATACCCATTTATTCAAAGAAGAAGTAAAACGGCTCATATTCGAATTTATAAATTAGTACATAGAGATGAGTTCAATAATGCAGTTTGTAACATTTGTTGCACTTCGGGTATGTTTTCAATGAGTAGTGGCACTGAAAACAGCCAATAGATTAAGTTTTTAAAGCTCATGGAACATTACATCTTTAAATAATCACTGCAAAAAATCGTCCTAGTGTTTATAATTTCATTTATTTCTGAATGTAATTCTTTATTATAACAAAGGTATAAGTCAATTTGAGACTACATGTTATCTACCACTAAGAAATATTTTGTAGGGGTCTTCACATAGGTCTTTATTCATATACGTTATTGAATATCTCTCTTCATTCATATTTTGAAGTTTAAAAAGGGGGGTAATTTTGTTGGCGTGTCACCCTGTGGCGACTGCAAAGTATGGAATAACAGTAACACGAAACTAACTACTGCGAAACTGATCATTGAGGTGATAAAAATGTGCGTTTTAGCGGTCCAACCGCCAGCTTGTACTCACGATGTTAATTTTAAATAGTAAAGGCAGCTGTTTTTAGTATAAATGAAGCAGTTAACGAATATCGACAATGTGATCACTTATTTCACATGCATACATACAATATACCTACTTATTACAATGACATGTACACAATATGTACGTTTGACAATAATGCACAACACAATAAGACAATTTAACGCGACACAGACGCCCTACAATTATATCGACAATGCATCACAATTAATGTTCGTCCAAACGATACAACTATAATAATATTTTTCATAAAATACTACCTACGCCTCAAGGAAGGGAGTGCCTTACGAATGCCACCTCAATCACACATACACGCATGCGATTACTTAACCAACTATTATCACGGTTTTTTTAGGAAAACAAACTACATTAAAAAATCAAGACCATAAAATCTACTAACCTTAAAAATAAATTACGAGGCCACCCGTAACAATATAAAATGGATTCTACTTAAAAAATAAACATTGTGTCTCAAATTTATCCGAAAGGTAGCTACAGTAATTTGTGGTTCCTACGGGTACCGAGACTTGGACTAGCTACCGTATCGACGGAGCGAGGCGGCGACGGCTCGTTGGCACATGACACGGGATGGGACTAGACGGGACTCGGGACAGGAACTGGGCTCAGGGCCGGGGACAAAACCTACCACATTAAATCACAATACATATCTAAAATAGAATTTAGCGAGACGCAACAAATAAAATACATATACTAACACCCGAAAGTGAAAATTTGGTTGTGACTGAGCCAAAAGACTTAATTTGGATCCCCACGGAATGTTTCTAATTTCCTTATATCCCCGAAACGTAACGACGCTGTACCCTATGCTACGATTGCAATTTGTTAAATATACTAATGTTCATATGAACTACATAATTTCAGATCCCCGTTATCTGAAAAACTAAATGATATATATAACAAGTGTTTAAAGTCAGACTTTTAGCTTTTATAAAACAAAAAAATAACAATTTTACTTGCATATAATAATAATATACATCGCAATATGTATTTACATATACATAATATTACTTTAATTAAATATACACGTAAATAGTACTTTATATCAATCATACAAGTTGTCTGCGACAGTGGGCGGTCGCGCAGCCGACGTCACGGGCGATGTCGTCTGATGCCTCGTGTACAGTACACATCATGACGTGACGTTCCGTGTGCAGTACACGTCATAACGTGACGTCACGTGTACAGTCCACGTCATGCCGTCAACATAACCGCAGTAAATGTCGACGTCGCAAGCGCCACTATACGCGGACAACTCAAACATACAATTCCATTAAACAATATACAACGTAAAAATACTATTTGGTTTATTATATAGCAGAAATCTAGCCGTCATAAAATCTATCAAAGCAGTATATCATACCTACACTGACACAGACATATATCATCATACACATATATTAGTAAAAAAAAACCAGTCACAAATCACAGTTGACATAAATTCTCGATTTTACTAAGTCTTGTAATTTATATAAAATAATAGTTAACACATCAATTTTAAATATCTACTAAAATATATTTGCGAAGCTCTAGTGGGTATAGATAAATGCTTTTTTGACAAAAACAATGATCGAACGACTGTTACTTGAAATACTTTAAAACAAATCGCAACAATGCTGTACGACATTAGTGAATAACAAAATAAACAAGTGCTTTATTGATGATAATCAATCATCTACGAGCAATCTAGGCGAGCGACGTGACTGGCAACAAGTTCGCATCATGTATTCTTGTAAACAATCACCTGCGACACGACCGAGTGCCGATGTCGCCTCTACACCTCACAGATATAAACGCGACACACAACACTAACTTAACATTATAACCGTTTATTTTCAATTGTTGCTGCGATGAGACTAATGAGTCGAAGCATTTTTGAACCGGTTTCGAAGATTGTAAAAATGTAACACAAATGTTATTTGGACATACAAAATAGATCATAATTTAAATTCCGAACAATTTCATATCAATTGAAAAATGTTATATCAAACTCAAAACTCAAATCGTCCCATCTTTTCAGTTACATACTAGATACTATGTCTAAGGTTCATGCAATTACAGTAGATATTTCACATCTAGCTCGGTAAAAGTCACCGCGTTAAAAAATTTAGTGAGTAAACTACAACTATAAAGGGCCAATAAATGTACACTCGTTAACGATGGCTAAATGTATTCGCACGCAAGCATGCAACGTGCGACACGAAGTAACAGACACGAGTACGTGCACGTGCACTCTCGGTGCACTATACTTATACACTCATTACTATTAAGTGGTTTACGCCGCTTCTACATGTACATCTCGTCGAACGAAACGATTACATTTTTCAGGTACAAACAGAAGAATGAAGTAACGATTTAAAATCTATATATTCTCTGTCGATAGGTACAAATGTGTAAATATCCTCGCTAGTGTAGTGAGGTGAGTGTGTTGGCACATAACGCGGCAGAAGCAGCGGCCGGCCGGCGCCGGAGTTCCGGTGAGTGACGAGTTCCGGTGTGTGACATGTTCCAGTGTGTGACATGTTCCGGTGTGTGACGTGTTCCCTACGCTCTCGGGTGAGTGCAGAGCCCGCGCGGCTGCCGTCACCCTCAATGTCTTCCCGACCCGTGCTGACATTGGTTCCCCTGTGAACAAACACCTAGGCGATAAAACGATGCTATCTTTTGGAAGGTTATTTATTTGGCTTCTTATTGGAAGTCGGGTTTTGGAACGCAAAAAAATTTAAAATGGAGCTCTAATTATTCCTGGGTAAATTAATTAAGAAAAATAGTCTTTCTATATCAGTAATAGTATCACCACTCACCATAACGCAATAGTCACGTCTATATCCCGCACATGGCCGAGAGGCGGGCGCTGAGCTGTCCGGGGAACTGGTCAGTAAAGTGGCGCCAGTTCTCCTCGCCCACTTGGTTCTTAAACCCGTGCAGGATCTTCGTGAACATCTCCTTCAGATCGTCTTTGGGATGCGACCACGACGCGACGGCGTCGCAGAAGAACATAAAGTCCTGTACCACTCCTGCTGGGTTCACCTGGATCATCTGACAGATGCCTCGGAATGCTGAGTCCTTCTCATCGTTGTCGCGAATGTTCCGCAGGGACATACACCTAATCGGACATCACATCTCGTCAGCAAGTGCAATATAAAGGGAATAGATGTACTATAGTTTAAATGATATTCCACACGTCCATTATGTATTTCTTTAAGTTAAAACCAAACTATTTTTGGTATGAAATATCATCTAAACCTGTTCTAAAATATTTGATTGAAAATTAATGAAGCGAGTATATACTGTACTGATTGAATATGTGGAACACAAGAACTAAGTTTGTAAATAGCAAATATTGAAACTGGCACACGCAAATATTTGTATGGACACTGATACTCGAAACAAATACTGAGAATATTCCAAACTGTAAGCAAATTAAATATTTATATATAATAATAATAAATAGTGATAGACCACAAAATTAGCATTCTACATTCCTTGAAACAATCTAAAGAGTTAGTCAAACAATTTGCGCTGCAGTTTGGTATAAATAATAGTTTATAAAATAGCTGTTTATATTGTTTAGAAAGCGGATGGTGTTCAACACATATAGAGTACAGCACTGAAAATAAGATGATCAAATATATACCACCCAATAAATCGGTGAGTTCCTACGGTGTGGCCGAACAATTGATACATAGAATTAATACTCTCATGCTTGGTCCAACTTAAACAGGAACAACATATTGTATAAAAGAATATTAACAAGCTATGGACAAACACCATCCACAATCGAAATAATACCGGTTAATAACTTATTTAATATTAAACGTAATAGTAATAATATAAAGTAATAATAAAAAAAATGACTACAGACCACTGGCGTACAAATTGATGTAATACGGGTGCGACGTCGTGGGGGCACACATAACCTAGCCGACCGATAGTAATCGCTACACGCCACGACATACCGAGAACAAAACCAAGAAAACAAATCAACAAACCATTCAAAACATAGTTAAATTACATAATTCAACTGCAACAAATTAGTGTGATAAATGGAAAAAACGTGAAACAATTTTATATACTAAGTATTTTCATCAAATTATATTTATGTATGACAAAAGATGGCCTAGAACTATTTACATTAGGTATTATTTATCATACAATTTGCACATGAAAGAAAGTTATAAGATCATGGTTATCTACACCATCTTTCAGTTAGGGCACACACTTCAATGTTCGACTCTACTTTGTGTAAAATATTTACATTATACCCCAGAAATAAAAAATAACATTGATGTAAGGTATAAAAGCTATGGCGTTGAAGTTGGCTACTGTTCGTGTATATTACGTGATATAGATAATTGAATGCAATAAAATACATGTCTTACTATATACTATATTATGTTCTGTTGTATAAATGAGTTAGAATAGTAACATTATTATAGTAATAACAAAATAACTCTGTTCCAATGAATTCATGGTCGCAAGAAATGTGCGAGACGCAATACCCTTGCTGTGAATGAATGAAATAGAAGCAGTGTTCCTTTCTGGCAACCCACTTTTACTTTTTTGAATTATGATGAAAGCCACAGTCACCGAGAAGGCATCAAGCCAAATTACATAATGTACAAAGTATAACAGAAATGTTTAGTCAAATTTTAGCAAGACATAGCTTATGGCAAAATTATTACACGCGCCATTATATCAAATCACGTTACATTATAACAGTTGTAACGTTTTCTTTTTATCAAATTTCGACTACGGCTATATAGTGTATAGCATGAGAATCGTACAAAAGCCGATTGCATTATAATGGCAAATGTACCTATATGGGATTTGGACGTTTTGATTGATAATTTTTGAACCCGACAACTTTTTGATTGATAAAGAAGTGGGTCTTTTAAAATAAGATTCAGGCATCATTTTCATTTATACGTAACGATCCTTGAATTTGACTACACCTTTCTGTTACAAGTCGTAAATATAATATACAGTGCACAGGTGCTTTTCTTTTCTCCCCATATCAATTCACCTACGTTAAGCTACGATACCATTCCCAAATCAAAGGAGCAGAGTTATTTTATAAATACCGAACTTATTATAGCATTAGGACACATAAGTATTTTAATACATAATATGAATTTTGCCAAACCATTGCTTTTGTCTGCAGTTAATGGTAGAAAGATTGGTAGAGGCTACAGTAAACATAAACAGGGTTTATTATAAAATGATTACACGGCACAGTAACTCAATATTAAAAACATTGAATAGTAATATATAAATAATAAGTCCATATAATATAACAACAGCATAACATGACTGCCACCAAGAAATCAGTTATTGGAAAATTCTAGCAAATAATAAAACATTACTGATTAGTTTTTATATCATTGTTTGTAAACAAAAATGTCAGTGTACACTATAGATCATCAAATGACTTACCTGTGTTCTCGAGTAATGTCTTAGGTGTGTTAGGCCTGTTGATGATTTCAACTAAATGACTCAATACTAGCGGGATATACTTTGAAGTTTCCGGCCCTGAAATTATTTATTCCACATGTACGATCTGTATTGACTGACAAAACAGCAGTCAGTAAAACTTACCTTTGTATAAAACAATTAAAAAAAACAATATCCCTTTCAATGAAATACTGGAGTAAAAGAAATCATTGTCGTCAAATAGTTAACAATATATTTTCAACATTGTGGTGTAGTAGCGAATCCACGATTTTACTTGACCCTCTTGGAACTCAAAATTTAAGTTTGGAAGGGGGAGGGGGGAAATAAATCTCTCTAAGATTATGTTTTATCAAGGAAAAAGACATACACAGAACTTTAATACTTTTAAACCCTGGATTCGCCAGTGTTATGGTGTTTAGCTTTATCACCATTCTTTACTATTCTATTATCATATTACTTTATTATGACTGTAACAATTGGGTATTGTACTTTTTCTCAATAAAACATGATACAACTTACCTAATTTAATGCTAATTTCGCCGATAGCCCAAGTGGCGTTATTGCAGACAGAAATAAGTGCCGGATTAAGGTTCATGCCAAGTATTGGCAGAAATTCCGGTATATATGGTAGTACATGTTGAAAACACGCCTTGGTCAGATCTCCTAGCAGAGCGAACGATGACTGGCGAACCTAAACAGTATCAACACAATCTTAAATATTAAACTTGTAGGTAAACAAGTCAACTCGTCACCCAATACGTGTTAGTTACTTTAATTACAAATGGTTATTAATTCTAATAATAAAATGAATGTTAATGGTTGTGTGTGAATCCAGTGCCATAACCTTTAACCTTAGAACCAAGATGAGAATGTCCAGACATGTTGCGCGATCCAAAGTAAACATTAACAGGACGGCACAGGCAACATAAAATGTAACTATTACTTGAAGTCACGAAGATGGAATCTCAATGAAGTTCACTCTATGAATGCCTACTTAAAAGTCAAAATATTTAACCTAGATTTGTTGGAGATCTGATTCTCTTTCTAGTTTGAAAATAGAGCATTAGAAATGGAATGTGGACTTTTTATCAGAGGATGGGCCGTTTTCTTGGGCACAATTTTTTAAAACTGTGAACCATCCCAAGGAAGAGTAACGTCAAATAGGCGGCCGGACATAAAAAGCTCAAGCATAAACCAGAAGTCATTGTATTAAAGGAAGGATTAGATAGCGACACAGAGTTTTTTTGTCTTAACATCCGACCAGCCAAGAGAAATAAGACCTCAGTAAATTTAGGTCAAATATTTTGACTTCAAGTAGTCATTCATACTGTGGATTCCATTTAGACACTATCTTCATGCTTGAAATATAAAAAAAATAAACAAAAATAATGAAACAAAAACTAAAGAGGTGAGGATAGTAAACAAACAGTAAAACACTGTATCTACATCAATATTATACAGATTACGAATGAAACAGTGTTCTTATTCTAAAATTGTATATATATATAAGAACACATAATATATCTACTTTACGCATATATAAATTTGGACAACGCAACAAGTAATAATACATTCCATACAAAGCTTAAAAATGATATATTGAATGATGCAAATATAATAGATTCCACAATACCTTGACATAACAAAAATGCCCTATGCGCCCTTACCCTGAAAGTTAGATAAGCGTCAATTACATACAAGGTATACCTCAGGCGTCGGGTCCTGCATGCATTGGTATAGAAGTTGCATGAGGTTGGAGTTAAACACCAAGTGGTCAATATGTCCGTCTAGTCCTTCAGCCAGACCACTCAGTAAATCTAGAGCAACAATCATGAAATCCTTGTCCGGCGCTTCAAATTGCTCTGGGCTTTGACTATTCGCCTAAAAATAATGTTTAATGTTAGAAAAAACGTGTTTGAGGTTTAACATCTTTTTGTAATAATCAGAAAATAATGCAGTAACATATTTTTGTCCATTGAATTACTTACAATGTTCTGATTTAATGTTTGTTCTATTAAAGAAACGCATCTCCTGAATACTGGTTCACAGTAAGGTAAGAATCCTGACTGAAGAGCTGTGGCCACAGATGACAGGCACTGCAAAACATTTTGTTATAATTACATTTTACTTTACAATAGTATGGTTGACACTAGCGAGTGTCCTAATATTATAATTAGTCCATGACCTGCCACTGACTGCCTCAGTGAAGCAGATTTATGACTTAGTTAAACGAGACGAAAAAAATCTTGCGGTGACCGCTTTTTAGTCGCGTTCATTCACAAGCAAATTTAAGTCTTATTAACTAGGCCATAAGATACAAATTCTTCGCAATTACCTTACCGGCCACACGGTGTCGAACGGTCCGCACGACCACCGTGCTGTCTAATAATTCCGAAGATTTTGAATCTTATGGCCTAGTCAATAAAACTTGTGTCTGATTTGCGTCTCATTATTGAGAACAGAGTACACTTGTGTTTGACCTGGACTGCGCCATAATCTCACAAAAATGACCACTCTTTAGAATGATACAACGCTACTTTGTGGACAATACCTGTCAAAGAAACAGGGCTGCACGAGTTTTTTTCTCTCTTTCACGCTTTGCAGTCAATATTTACTTTTTAATTGAAAGGGATGGCGCGGTCCAGGTCTATACGTCAATGGCACACACGGTTGCACATCAATATCTTCCTGCATAGTTAGAGGCTAGTCTATAACGACATTGGCTGAAATAGAAAAATTGAAAACATACCTCTAATAGGGGAAAGAGATCCTTGTCCTCATCCTTCAATACATTCCACTTATTGATGAGTGGTGGCATCAACATATTGATGTATTCCGGCTTGTTGAGGTGATGCCCAACAGAGTCAGCCAGCGTGCCAATAGCATCATACAATATGAGCAAGTTCTTGTGCTGATATTTGCTAAAAGCGTATACTAGGGTTTGTAGTATGAAGCCCAAGTATGGAACTAGTTCAGTGCAAGCTTCCTCCTCGAGAGTAGCGAACGCTGAACAAGCGGCTTCTTGTACGCGCTTATTGTTGTCCAAAACGCGCTTTAATAGCTACAAAATGAAATAAAATAATCATTAAATATTGTTGTTGTGTAGTAGTAGAACAGTGGAATAACTCATACAGTCTTTTGACAAGGCCGTCTATAATGGTGGTAAAATGTTTAATAACAACGCTGCATTTGTCAGTGGCTGCTAAGCAACTTTGTTATTAAAAATGTCACACTAATTTCGACTTTAGTATAGACGGGGTAATCATGCGGGGGTCGAGAGACAACACAGTGGAGTGGCAGACCACGCTACATGCACACGGCTTGGTCGCAGTATCAAGTCATTATTAGACTCTAGTTAAATTATAGAATTTTATTAGCAACGGATCTTAATCATGGGTAGACTAATGAGTCTACCCGTGATCACCCTAGCTTCCAGACGCTCGTGGCGTCACCCTACTGTACGCTTTTTATACTAGAGATGAAACGGATATCGGATATTCGGCCAACCTTTCGGATATCCAGTTGAACATTGCCGTTTGATTGTTAGATATTTTTTTTATCTAGAGTCAGTGCGAATTGCTCGCGATCGTGAACATTATATTTGAAATGCAGCTAATGCAACACAATACCCAAATTTATAAATTGGCAAAATCCATTTTATTGCTCAAACACTTTGACACTTTTTCATCTATACATTCAAATTTTTGCACTTATAATAGAAGACAGTATGTAGAGTAACAACACCACTGCAGCACAAGATAGGTAGTTAACATTCCTACAGTCATAAAAATTCATTATGTCGGCGACGCGTGTCTGCATACGAACCTTATTGAATTGAATTTATATGGCGGACTGTGTGACGATTTTACGATTGTAGTTTCGTATCGAGGCATCGTACGGCTACGCAAACCTTCGATACTCGTCGATTTTAGTCTACGCTTATAGACTAAAATCGACGAGTATCGAAGGTTTGCGTAGCCTTACGATGCCTCGATACGAAGGGCTTTTTTTATACAACGAAATGAAAAGACGAACAGGTCGCGCGCCGATCAGTGCCACCCAAACACTTGTTTGGCAAAGATAATGTCACCGCAACGCACTACTCATTCGAGACTAGTTTATAATTTTCATTTGTCCAGTAATTACACTTGGGACACACAATCCAAACACATTATTATTTCAAGGAAGAATAGTTGAGACTGTTGTGGTACCGACCAAGGCGGCCTATCTCATTTTTTTTTTAACGATTCCCGCATTAGTGTACAATCCCTGTGTCGCAGGGAACTTTACGTTTTTTTAAACGATACCTAGACTCGGAACAACAATTTGTGGATTCACAAAGTGATGTTCCGTGTGGGAATCGAACCGTCTCTTGCGTAGCAGTCGCGCCACCTACGGCTTAGAGCTAGGACTTATTCCTGTGACACATTACCTCAGTCATAACCGGGCGCAGATACAGGTCGTGCGACTGCGCCACGATCCAGTGCGAGTAGCGCGACAGCGTCCAGCACGTGATGGCGCGCACCAGCGCCTTGCGCTCGGCCAGGCAGCACACCAGGTACGGCACCAGGTCGGGCAGGTGCGGCACCATGCCCGCCATGCAGCCGTCCGCCACCGCGCCCAGGGCTAGTATACCGCTCTCCTGGAACACGAATCTTAGCGTCACACTGGAAATTTGCTAATTCCTTTTATGGAAAACTTAGTATATATCTCATACAGATCGGAAGAGACAGTGTTAAATGGAAAACACTGGAAGAGCCTTTATGCGAAAAAAGCATGCTAATTAAGAGACTATTGTGTAATATTTGAAATTATACTGTAATAAATAAAATCAAAAAATACAATATACATCAGTGAAAGATATCATATCGTCAGAAATAGACATGTCCTAGAATTATATCCTAACAATGTAATTCTAGAAATATTTATGGTCACATGTCTTTGACCACATTGGGCCTGCTATGAGGACTATTGCCTGTATCTCTGTGAAGTACCTATGTATACCCAGTGCTTCAATCACTGGATGCTGTAAGGCTAATTGGAACTTACACATCAAGGACAAATCCAGGTTAAATGTCATGCGGTTTTGAATCCTTAAAATCTTGGTTATATACTATAACAAGATAAATTAAAAAGATAATTGTACACACGAACACACCTTGATGACCCAGTCTTCGTGGAACAGCGTCTCCTTAAGTATAGGGAAGAGCACAGGCAGCAGGTCGGGGCGGAACACGTTGGCGAGCGCGTCGAGCGCGGCGGCGCTGCACTTGCGCAGGTTCCAGTCGGAGAGCGAGCCGTCGTCCGCGTCCGCGCCGCCGTCGTCGTCGTCGTCCGAGTCGCCGCCGCCCGACATGTTGCTGTCGCCCGCGCCCGCTACACGTACGTAATCATGAATTTACTTTTTCCCATTGATGTAGAGACCAGTGGCTCAATAGGGTATTTGACTGAAGTCAAATCAGCCTCTTTTTAAGAAACGTCAAAAACGACCCGCTTCACACAAATTCGTATGGAATGCTAGCATATGACGTCACGTTTTCTATGGTCATATAATTTACTTTTAGTGTTTCTCTTTATGATTATAAATTAATAAACACGTTAAATTAATAAATGAACAAACTTTTTAAGAACACTTTATATCATATTTTTACATGGTTAATAAAAATATTTTATTTTGATAGTAGTCAAATACACGTATTTAAAGCAGTGCAGTTGCATTATAGAATTTTATAAGCTACGGGTCTTAATCGCGTAAATATTTTATTTTAAGGCTAAATACCTTTGTTTATTGCCCGACATTTCGACCGTATTGCAACGGTCGTGGTCACGGGTAGACTCATTCTTAAATAGCACGGTCGAAACGTCGGGCAATAAACTAAGGTATTTAGCCTTAACATATTTACGCGATTAAGACCCGTAGCTTATAAAATTCTATAATGTTTACAAATCGCGAAAGTTTACGAACATATATAGTGCAGTTGCAGTTCCGTTGCAGTTAAGTTTCGATTAAAACAGCCATTTTCGTATTCTTGTAACTTTGGGATCGATCTTAAAAACGCTTGCGCACCGCACTAGAATGTCGTTATTGCGCTCTCGAGACCCATACTTGACGCAAGCGTATTTGAGATCGATCCCAAAGTTACAAGAATCGAAAAATAGCCGTTTTAATCAAGACTTAAAACCGCAACTGCACTGCTTTAAATACGTGATTTGACCCCCAGGACTGCGCCATAACCTCACTAAATCACCACTCTCTAGAAAAAGACAACGCTACTTTGTGGACATGAACTGTCAAAAGCCGCACGAGTTTTTTCTCTCTTTCATGCTTTGCAGTCAATATTTACTTTTTAATTGAAAGGGATGGCACGGTCCAGGTCTATACGTCAACGGTTTATCCCTCACTATATTTTTCCTCTTTAAAAAAGTATTTGCTTTGGTAACTTACTAAGTAGGTATGTATATGCTATAATTTATTGTACATATTTCTATGTCCAGGAAGTTTTAAATAGATGCCTACATCGAATTGTCCCTATACATTTTAGTTTTACATATCATTTATTATTCTTTAATGAGGGCCGTGTCTTGGATGGACCGCACTCTATCAGTGGAACGCACGGAAGCTCTGTAGCCAGCCCTAACATGGACGCGAGTGAACCAGTTCAGATTAAAAGTACGCACAGATATTTTTTGGGTCATTGATGAGGTTACGATCCATTCGACCCTCGGACACGCCGGATGTATTTGAATAGAACTTAAGCAAGCAGTCGTCAAGTCAGACTTAGCAGATGGCGATACTTCTACCAATGTCATATATTTCTACCTCATTTTTTAAGTACATATTTATTTTGTCGTATGAATTTTATCGAAATTTCAAATTGTCGTTTTAAATGCTAAATTTGAATAAATGTTTTAAAAGTGGTGGAAAATAGCGGGTTTTAAAAATATTACCAAACTGCCATTAGTGGTGCTAAATTGAAAAAATGGCTAGACAGACATAAAGAAGCAACAGTGAATTAATTAGTTAGCAATATTTCATATGATACCATTGTGTTTGATGGTGTGAGAGCGCGGCTTGTGGAACCTCGGCCGAATGTCAGACTCCCTGTCGGGCTCAGCGTCATCGGCGTCATCGTCTCGGTCGCCCCGCAACAGTACCACCTCCATCTCAGAGTAGCGCATACCTCGCACTAGTATTGGTAACAGTGATGGTAGTCTGGGTCCCAACACCTGAACAAGAGTGGAATGTTTTACAGACAATAAGCATATTACGTTAAAAGCTGCAAATAAATTTCGCGCTCCGACAATGATCCGGAAACCGAATACTGGATATAAATATTAGCACAGAAGAAATGTTTGATATCCAGCTAAGGCGCATGCAACATGGAAAAAGTGAAGCTAACAAAGTCTGGCAGGTGTTCTAAAATACCTAACAGCTAGAATAGTCCCGAACTACAGACATTTTTTTCCCTCCTTACTAAATTATTGACACTACGTTAATAACCGAATTTTACTAAATAAAAATCATTTTTTTTAAAAAAAAACAACGTTTTATTTAAATGCTCTAAAAGTAAGAAAATATTGTTTGAATTAAAACAAACCCATAAATTAAAAAAGTTACATTATCTATAAATGTTGATAAACTTTCGCGATTTGTACACATTATTAAAATATATATATTACGGGTCTTAATCGCGTGAATAATTTAAGGTAAAATACCTTGTTTATTGCCCGACGTTTCGACCGTATTGCAACGGCCGTGGTCACGGTAGTCTTCCCGTATTTTACCTTAAATTATTCACGCGATTAAGACCCGTAATATACAGGGTGTAACAGACAGGTGTGGTCAAATTTCAGCAGCGGATAGGGTATGTTATCAGTATTGCACCTACCATGGTGCCATGGCTGGTTGCATTATTATTATATAGTTATAGCATATTATTTTTGTCAAAATTGAGTAGTAAAAGGCGTATGGCATAAGAATTATACCTCCCCTGGTACAAAATTCGATAGGATTATTATGGCATAGAACTTTTTAAGTCATACTTCTTTTAATTAATAACTTTTTCATTCATAAATAAACGAATTAAAAAATAATAAATATATTTTTAGGGTATTCCGATTTTGATAAAATTAGGTATGTGCACTCAGTATCGTCGGCACATACCAACCCTTGAATATGACCACACCTTTCTGTTACATCCTGTATATATTTTAATAATACATTATCTATGTCTAATATCCTTCAAACAAGCAATTCTTGTATATCTATTTATTTTATTATTTATTAAAACCTTATGCACAGAATTGTACAGACGCGGACTTAATGCTAAAAGCATTCTCTACCAGTTCACCTTAGGGCGATGTAGAAATGAAGTATTGCAGTAAATCTGTTAACATTACATAAAATCAAACAAATTAAACTAAAAACAGAAAAGTATAACAAATTCTTATTAAACATACTTACATACATACATATATACCTACAAAAATTACGTATAAGTTACAAATGTTGCTGTTGTGGTGATTTAACTAGTTTATCGAGGAACAGAGTACATAGTTTCCATTTAAAATTAAGGCGATTAGGTGCCAATCTAATATCGGGGAGGCAGCGAATTCTAGAGGGAAACGGACTAAACAAGGAAAAAGGTACCGAGGAATCCAGAAGAATTAGAGGGACATAGAAGAAGCAGATTGTTGGTAGATCGCATATCTCTACTGTGAGAGGAGTGCAAGTATTGGAAGTTGGAAGTCAAGTATAAGGGTGCAGTAAGAGAATTAAGAATTAAATAGAGTGTAGTGAGAGCGCGTAAACTACGTCGCTGGCGAATAGGGCGACCTTCTATTCTAGCGATTTGACTCTATTTAAGGCCAATGAACGACTGTATTATACTGCATTTTGTGCAATGTGCAGTTGGTATTACATTAAAAAAATATCGCGGCAAGCCTTTATGGCATATAAATGGAATAATGTAACTTATTGATGGGTTTGTTTTAACTTAAAAAACGTTATCTTCATTTTAGAGCATATAAATAAAATGTTGTTTTAATTTATTTTTTTAATTATTTATTTATTTGGACATATTTCTAAGTCTGTTCGTTTATATTCAATAAATATAACGAATTTGACTGACTGATATGACTGCTGAGTACCAATGACTACCGGAACTCCATCATCAGATCCTGAACACTGTACAAGTGTAAGGTTAGAGCACTTATCAAATCGAGTCTAACAAGCTGAAACACGGGTAGGGTTGAGAGATATTGCAGGTACATTAAATGACTGTTGAGTACCACTTGAATAGAGAAAAAAATTATCGGACCCTGGAAATCATCTAGGAACGGAGTACTTGTCAAGACGAATCAAATGAGCCCCAACTTGCTAGATTTCTTTTTTTTAGTTAAGGTGTTCCTATGGCCACCTTCCGACTCCCATCATCAGATCAGGTCTATGGCATCATAAAATGGCGTTGTCATCAAAGATACACTAGTATACCAAATTTCAACCCCAATCAAACTTCAGGAAGTGATACTAATTTAGCTACCAAGATTTGAACAACACAAACTAACATACAAACACAGGGCAAGTTAAATAAAAGCTTGTAATATGATGGCGTTGACGGCGTTCTATTAACGTATGTTTCGTGTAATGTCTAGTTTTCAACGAATACTCTCAACCCTGAATAAATGAGTAAAGCTCAAATAATGCTATATAAAAATCTAATTTGTATTACGTGTTAATAAAATCGTAGGGGTCGAAATATCTATACATTACATTGCATTTTTTTGTGATAATCGGCAAATGGGCGCTCATCCTAAATAATTGCACCTAAATCTGAAAAAATATGTATAAAGGGTGTCCTAAAAGTATACTATACGGAGATAAAGTACCTTAAATATTGTAGATAAAACATTTTGCTGAAACTAGACTTCATTTTGATCTAAAAAATAATTCGAATTGCCTTTAAATATTTTCAAATAATCGCCTGTCCGAACCAGGAATCGAACCCGAAAAATGTGAAAAAAACATCAACATTTCTATGATACCAATCGAAAGATTCAGTCATTCAAATTGTTTATTTTTTTTTTCTAAATAACATGGTATCTTAAATTAAAAAGAAAAGCATACAATTTAACATTTTAGTTAAAGTAACACTAAACTGCCACTTATGATGTATGTATACAAATTCGCACTCTTATAATATTGTTATTTGTTGATTTGCTAATATTAGTCTACCCGTGACCACGGGCGTTGCAATACGGTCAAAACGTCGGGCAATATTATAATGCGACAAATTTTGATACCTCTTGACCACTTTTTCACATTTTACGGGCTCGATTCCCGGTTAAGACAGGCGATTATTTAAAAATATTCGAATGCTGCTCGAATTATTTTTAAAATCAAAATGTAGTTTACTTTCAGTAAAATGTTCTAGCTAATATATTTAAGGTACTTTCCCTCCGTGTGGCACACTTTTGGGACACCCTGAATTTATATCTGTCTATCACCTCAACAGTTTTATAAAAATCAGTCAAATAATGTAATCCACAGCTTGAATCTCTATTATATCAAGTCGCCCAAGATGTAGACCTCTTCGCATATTGATCGGTTGTAACTGTGGTATACCTAGTTAGAATGAATCTTGGTACAGAATATTTTTTTTCGAGATAGCTGATGGAGCCGTCGGGAAAAAGTATTTAACTAACAAACTAAAACTCATAGGCCTTAAAACTATACTCAGAAACGGAAGCTTCTTTTTAGATTATGCGTACACAAATTCCTCAATGTATATGTATTCGGTGCGTAAATTCAACATTGTAAACGTTCAAATTGCGTGCGTTGTAATTTATTTGAACAAAACTGAGTTTCTGTTCACTCTCTATCATTTGCACCCACGCGTTTTTGTGTAACTTCCTATACACGCGCTTGGGTTTAAAAGCAGTGAGGATTGATATTTTAATGAAAGGTAACATACTCTTCAGGTTACAGAAATTTTATAGTTGTGTCGAAGATATAATCATTAAAATGTAAACCTAAATTAACTAAGTACAACTACCTCAATGGTCTAGTGATAGTAAGTACGACTGCTGCGTATGAGATCGTGGGTTCTATTCCCACATAAAACAAAATTTTGTATGATTCATGAATATTTGTTTATTTATTGTACCTATGTTTGTAATGTTCCGCGCGACAAAGGGTTTGTACCCCAGAGCGGCAGTTGACTTTAGAAAGAAAGAGATGCAATATGACTGCTTCGATGGTACAGCGGTAGTGCAAAACTAGGAAAGTCGAAAGTCTGCTGTGTCATGGATTCAATTTGTAGACAGGACAAAATTACGTGAATTTGTTCTAAGTCTAGGTATACTTAGCATCCGTTAATTCTATGGTTGTAAAGAACTCAAGACTAGTACCTTGATGCGACAGTTGTCTTTCGATAAATGAGTAGGTACAATATTATCCGTCTCAAAATTGTCTATCTTTTCCCGTCATTCTGCGATGAGCTTGGGTCTTAGGGCTCGTATAGACTATGGTGGTGATTTACTTGTATGATACCAAAAACTTTCATTTTCAAATCACACATGGACTAATTATAATATATTTTTTATGCTGGTTCAATTCCCGCACAGCATAAGAAACGTTGTTAGTTTTGACGTACTTTCTATTAATTTGCATGTTTGTAAACACCTCTTAGAACTTCCTCTTTCGCGATACGTGGATTCCCTAAGGCTAAGGTCGGCAAATTGCAGCACCCGACCGATGGTCTCGAACATTATTATTATAGTATTTCTACAGATTTGGAGCCTGTCCCACCGAAATGAAACTATTTTTCTATGATTTTTAAGAATTCAAGAAATTGTCCTGATTTTTTTACCGAATTTTAACAATTACAAATTGGCATCATAGGGGCATCCCTATGCTGCCAACTTGGAATTGTTGAAATTGTATAACTTTTACGGTAAATCTTTCAATTATAATGTGTTACTGCACGAACAACGGGTACATAAGGGTATTCCCCAAAATGCCAACACCATACAATCCATAAACTACCGTTTTAGGGAATTCCCCGAGCAAATTTGTTTACAGGATTTCTTTTTTCATTTTTTTTTTTTACATTAGAAGTGAAAGGTTCAACAATTATAGTAAATTCCTGAAATTCGATTTATTTCTGATTATTTGATATAAATGGTACACCTAATTTTTATGTTTGTCTGTGTATGTTACTTTTTGTTTTATATTCTTTTTTTATCACTGCATGTTATTAAAAATTTATTAAAAATGTCTAGCTTCGAACACGCTAATCCTGTTAATAACTCGGAAGAGCGGAGTCTCCTCTCACAAGCATTATATGGCTTAAATGGAGACTCCAAATGTAATGTAATGTACCCAAATGTAGAAAAAGAAATAAACATTTTTATTTTTTTTATTTTTTTTTATGTTATATGCCCGCTGTTATTAGATTTAAAGCAAACTGTGAAATAATAATAATTCGTTAAATAAAGAGATTTCTTCGAATATTGTTACTTTTTCAATACACTTCATTCTCTTTTTATTTAGCGAATCTGTCGATTTCGCATTTTGACTATCGAGAAAACTTCACGCGAGCTACATGCGGCTCTTTCAAAGAAGAATTCCAATTTTAATTAAAGATGAAGTATATGAGGCTTTGAAATTCATGAAACTGATGTTACCAACTCGACTTCGACCGTCCGTAAGCCAATGATAATATTGTTTTTAAAAAAAGATAGTCTGCACTAGTCTTGAAAGCATTATATTATAACGAGGACAACTTCTTCATCAATCTTTATTTTGTGTCAAGGTTCATTTATATTGAAATAGTTTATTGAAGCTAGTCATTCCATTACATGATTAAAACTTTGTAGTGAATTAATTTCATTTTATTGTTGCATTTACTTTTCATTCTTTCATATCAGCACCTTGCCAGTTTTTATATCATGTTTGCCTAATATATTGCCTTGTTGCGTCTGTCTGGGCAAGGGTATCTTGACCAAAAAAAATTAAATGATTAAATTATATGTTATAAAATACATTACAGTAATTTAACTAGCATATGTTTTGTCTTCTATTTTATTTTGAAAATGGAATGAAAAACCAATGGAATATTTGAAGTATGAAACCTAAAGAATTTAATGTATGAAACCCTACCTACTTTTTCTAGTTCCCAGTTGTTATTCCAAAACGGTCTATCCATGTACTAAGTGTTCTAAACGGTACAACACTAAAACTAAAAACTGCTTTGATGGAACAATGCATGCCAAAGTCTGAGAAGAGAGAGAGAGAAGTGAGATCCAAACTTTGTGTCTGTTATTTCCATCTACCAAAGATTTGTACTCTAGTGCAAAACTTGTCTTTTATAACGAGATAACACAAACAAATGCAGCTAGTTTTGTATTTGAAAAGTAGAACCTAGAAAACTGCTTAAAGTATTTGAATGATTAAAACTAAGCCCGCACAGCAAAAAAAAGTCCTAATCACTGTATTTTAGCAACACTTGGGATCAAATGGATGCGATTTAAAATTCGCATTACTAAAATATATAAAATTGAATTTAACGCGAATTTTAAATTGAAATTAACGAGAATAAAACTGGTTTCTGAGATTTTGTAGTGAATACTAGGCCTTAAATACTATCTTACCTCTCTACAAACATTCTGCTCAGCAAGGGATAACCAGAATTCACAAGCCTCTAATGCTACACCCTCTTTTGGATCTTGTGTTCTCACCAACATGTACTGTGGAGAAAAATAAAACATTAAAATGCAAAAACAAGTTATGTCATTAAACTCTATGATCAAAATTATGAAAAAGAAGGATCGGTAACTTATTTAAATAACTTTAATATTGCATTAAGTTCGCCTGTAATAACAACTGTATACATATTGATGAAATTAATCAATTAACATAAAAATAAACATTTTTGCTAACTGTTGATTGTCATTTTGCAATAGAAATAAGGAAACAATACATCACAATTAATATTTTCATTGTTTTATTTCAATAATAAAGATGGTTTAAACAAAGAGCACCTAACACAAGACACATAAGCTTAGGAACATGTCCAATAAAGAATATGGATAAATAAATATATATTTTTTTTTCTAAAAGGGAAATAATTAAACTATTTACATAATCAGGTATTTTTGTGCCAAATTTTATCTTAAATGTATTCAAATTAACATCAATTTCTTTATAAAATCCGTGTATATTAGTTACCTCAATGATGTTAGGTAGATGAGGGATGAGTCTCTCTAGTTGCACTTCCAACAGCAACACTAAAGCATGACAAACATTTTTCCTGACATCTGGGTCTTCATCTGCTGCTAGGTGGAACAAGTTCTACAAAAAAAAAAACGTTTTATTAAAAAAGGTTGACATTTAAAATATTAAAAAACCTTACAAGTCAAAATCATTGGACAGTTAGGTCCTTTTACACGATCCGGTTTCAATCCGGCGCATTGCGGCGGTGATCAATTTTTCAATATTAGATGGGACAGAATTCAATTTTATCAAAGTTTGAGTTATAAGACAAAAATATGTGCAAACAAATGAACTTTCTACATCACAAAACACAAGTAGCAGATGACCAAAACGGCTATTTGTGATAGAACGAAATAAAATATAAGAAAAACAAAATAAAATGTGGCACAAATGAAGCTATATAATATGGTAAACCTTAGGGCTGCTTCTTTCTATACATAATATTTCATTAGCTTCTGAAAACAAGAGATCAAAGAAACATTCTCTGTTGCCAATACAGCTGCAAAATTCTTAGATAATTTTAATATATCCCCACCCATCTCAAATCAAATCAAAGAGGACTAATTTTAAATATTACTTGTGACATTGGAAACCCAAATCTCTATTCTGAACTAACTGCCATAGAGAAGAAAAGCGCTCTTCGCGTGTAATGTATGGCGACCAGAACATGTGAAAGCTCCACATATGGAAAAAAAATGTTGGAAAATCAGGAAAAATAAATGAAATAACATTCTTGATATTTAATAAAAAACATACTTTTTTATGCAATAGCTGTAATCAGTAAATCACTTGTAATAAATGCAAAAGATTACAAGTTACTTGAAGTCTTACCTCAATGAATGAATCAATGTGTAACATAAGAGCCTGAGTTCGCCCCATAATGAAATAGTTGACACAAGCGATAGCATGACATCTGATTTTAGGTGATGAATGCCTAAAGAACTGGAGGAATTTGGGAATCAATACATTGAGGGGTCTGTTCAATGCATCACTGTCTAGTATTTCAGCTGTGTCCTCGCAAATCTTCTGTAGAGCTCCAAACGCACCCTAGAATAATGAATAATTATTGAATTACCATTTCACTAAATTCAAATTGGCTTAAATTAAAATCTTGTATTTAAAAGGCAACTTTAAATTGTGAGGTCATTTCAAAGTTATCAATTTAAAATCAATAACGAAATCAACATAACAATGACTCATATTGAAATTATTTAAACTTATATATTTCAATCATACTTGGGTATATTATAATGAGGCAATTAAATTATGCATTTTGCAGTACATACCTCGCAAACATTGTAATCTTGTGAATCTAGCATTTGACACAAGGCTGGGAGCAATTCGGGCCATGATGTGAGCTCTCCTTTACTAGCTATTGTTGTTATAATGATGCCTACAGTTGCTCTAATCAATGGTGAAGGGTCCCCGACGGCTGATAAGCATTCGCGCTTGATAAATTCAGCTACTTCAGGCAAGAAGCTGTTGTAATGAGCTTTTACATTATTTTTTAAAATCAAACCACTCAAAGATCTTGTAGGTTCCTTTTCAGTGACCAGTTTAGTCAGTACGAAGATCAAATAATTGTTGAAATCTGGATACTTGTTCAATTCTTCCAATTTCTGAGATTACATTGTTAGGAAAATAAAAGCTGTCAATGGCTGTCATGTCGGAAAAATCGATTTTATCGTAAGCGTCCAGATGAAACAAATAATAATTTATTGCATAGAAAGACATTCATATAAGTCAAATTTGTTAAAATATGTAAACATTAGTCGTGAACTGTACATAAATAAAAAATAAAGCGGTTATAAGTACAAAAAATATCCACGCCGATAGGCTCTGAAGATGTGAAAATTATGAAAAGGATACTTGTTGAACGGCTCTCTGTGTTTCTGTATCTGGTGATTGAGACTCCTTCAGAAGTGTTAGTATTTGTACTAGACCTTCTTGTTCTGGTTTCCACTCCATTTTCATATTATTTCTACGAAACGGTTTTATTTCACTCGGTCCCGTAAAGATCAACCATGCCAAAAGTTAGAGTGTTACCAGATAAAATATTTAAAGTCAAAAGTGAAATATAATGATGTGTCTAAGATTAACGAGAATATCATACAATCTTTAGTCGATTATACAAAATGCTGTCGAAATGAAACTTTGTCGTGTAAATTCACTGAGGAAAGAAAAGAATAGAAGTTATTTTTTTTTCGTCAGTTATCGCATAGAGAAAGTAATCACTACGTTTGTTATCGTGAAAATAGATAAAATCTCTAGAAATGGCCTTGTGTTAGTTGTCCCAAGATATTAATAGTACTAATATTATATGTTTCACTAGCTGACCCGCGCAACTTCGTCTGCGTAAATTTTCCCCGTTTTTGCAACATTTCTTATTGCTGCTCCGCTCCTTATTTCTCCACTATTTAATGGATGTTATTATACATACAGTACGATCAACGTATCTTGACCGGATTGAAGTTAGGTTTTTATCACTTTCGCGCATGTCATAGAGATGCGACCCTAAAATTACTTACGAAAACGACTAAATATGTTTAATCGATTAAAAATACTAACAACATTTTTATTCAACAATATAAAAACACTATTAAAATCAGTTCATAAAAGTTTAAATTCAGAACAGTTACAGTAAATACTAAAGAAACTTTGAAAAACAATTTCTTTACGAAAATAATCACAAAAAAACATGAGTTAGTAATACTAATTATGACAATGTAATGCGCAATCGCATCTCTAATTCTTTTGGTTTAGTTACCGCCCCCGTCCCCCGCTTCCTGTCACCATTTACTTCCAAAAAATGCATCTGCGCAACCACTTGTCGCCTACTTCAGTCCGGCCTAGTTACGTTGATCCAACTGTATAAACCTTCCTCTTCAAGTACTCTATTAAAAAAACCGAATCAAAATTCGTTGCGTAGTTTTAAAGATTTATGCATACATTGGGATATAGGGACAGAGAAAGCGACTTTGTTATAAACTATGTAGTGTTAAGGAAATTATCTTAATACAATTTTAATACATAAATCATCGTCTCAAGGTCTGCAATGTCTGTTTAATGCACTTAGACGAAACGTACAAACAGTTACCTTTGTTTTCAACTGACTTCAAAAAGGAGGAGGTTCTCAATTCGACTGTATTACATATTATCATACATATCAACCCATAAGATGGCCCACTGCTAGGCACGGGTCTCCCCAGTAGAACCTACTAGTATGTAGATCCTGGGGGTAATTGCCATAATCGCCACGCTTGGCGAGCGGGTTGGCGATCGCAGTAGGGTTTTTAAGTACGCAGAGGACGCTGCTGCCCGTCCTCCGGGTTGAAATCCCTTAGTCGCCTTGACGACACCCACGGGTAGAGATGGGGTGGTACTATTCTTAAGCCGGCACCACACGGCAGAGGCATCAACTGTATTACTATTATTATTTTTTTGTATGTTTGTTCACCGATTACGCAAAGACGGCTCGACCGATTTGAAAAATTATTTTTGTCTTTTTTCAAACACAAAAATAATTTTTCAAATCGGTCCAGCCTTGGAAGTATACCCTTTCGGGTATACTTCCAAGTTGGCCCCATTGTCGTCAGATCACGATCTGATGATGGGATCCTGCAAAAATCGAGGGAACTCTTCAAATATTACAGGCACACCTACAGTGATTTAGGTATATTACATCTCCTCTATCAGCGCGTTCACGTACAGGTTGAAGAGCTTCGGTGAGGTCAGCCCTGCCTGCCTCACTGTGTGTAAAACAGTTTTTGTGTATAGGTAGTTGTGTATTCTGTGAGTAAAATACAGGGTTTGTGTATAGTTAATTAGAGTAGGTAGGTACTTCTGTTTAATATTAATGACACCTTTTTACGAATCATTGTATTGCTGACCTTCAGTCATTTTTTTTTAACTTATCTTTATTGTTATATAGTTACTAATCTAATAGTCATACAATGAAGTTGCCGTCGTAATGCGAACCAAAATGTCATCATGACAGACAACCCATTTGAAACGCATAGAACTTGTTAGATATGGGGCTATTCTATACGGCTATGTAAATAACCATAAACAGGGTGATTCGTAATAATAATAACATCCCGCCCGTGGCTTCTTTACATAATCTAAATAACTTTCTAGTATCAGTTTTGAAAAATATTTAATCTAATAACCCATAACTACATATTTGTTTTTGGAGTTATGACCATAACCACCTAAATACTATTAAACTACATATATACTATAAAACGATTTTATTGGAGTAAAATCGTTTTTGACGTGATAACGTTTAAAAAATCGATGACCCGGCGCACTCACGAAAAACTCTCACGTTCAGCATTCCGATAGGCTGAAGAATGGTCTTGAACTTTGGGCTGAAGTATAGCCGTCGGGCAAATGCGCGCAGCAACCAACGGCTGGTTGCTAAGCAACGCAATATTTTCTTAAATGTGCGCTCGGGTCCATTATAGCTGTAACATGCATGGTTGTTTGTTACAAACATCAATGTTTTAGCGATTGCAGCGACATCCTACACAATTGAAAAAAAAAGCTGTCACAGGCATGGTTGTTCATTACCACAAAGTAATTAATCACTTCGTTTTAATGTCATCAACACGACAAAAATTTGATCTCATTTTCCTTGAATAATTTTAAACTATTTTACATGTTCATTTAAATTATATAAATAAGAGTGAATGTGACATTGCTATGAAAATAGCGATTTGATTGACTTTTAACATTTTCCTTGAATAATTAATAACTATTTTACATGATCACTCCAACTCTCTCAATACTCAATAAACCATAATAACTAAGTCAATGCCTTGCTATAACCCAAAGAGTAAACTAAACCTGTGCATTTGACATCTGTGACAGATCAGATGCCTTTTCCTGATTCTTTTTGTTGATCAAACAGCATGTTTTTATTTTGACTTAGATTGAAGTTATTAATAAATTAATGTGGTCGGAATAAACTCACCAAAATGCCTAAAATTAAAGTTGAAAAAAAGTCTAGGGTGCATAATGAAATTGCAAAGCAAGGTAAATAAAATAGGAGAGGTTATTTTTAATTTTTGTATTCATTTTGTCCCATCTATAAACCTATCTGTTTTTAGGAATACAGTTTAATAAGGATTTTGGCCAGCATATATTGAAAAACCCTCTCATTATAACATCTATGTTAGATAAAGCTGGTTTAAGACCCACAGATGTAGCTCTTGAGATTGGTCCCGGTACTGGTAACATGACGGTGAAACTCCTTGATAGAGTCAAGAAAGTTGTGGCCTGTGAAATAGATACCAGGTAAGTCTGTTTGTGGAAAAATTGTCCCACTCACAAACATAGAAATAGTACTTCACTTCCCCCCATGTTTTTTTTCATGTCACATTAACAACTTATCACTGCAATAACTAGTGATTTACTCAGTGAACTATGATTTAATCAGTGGTTATGTCAGTTATTTCTATTCATATTTATCATTACAGATTGGTTGCTGAACTTCAAAAACGTGTACAAGGAACCCCATATCAAGCCAAACTACAAATTCTTGTAGGCGATGTACTCAAAACAGAATTGCCATTCTTTGATATTTGTGTTGCCAATGTACCATACCAGATTAGTTCACCATTAGTCTTCAAATTGTTACTGCACAGACCTTACTTCCGATGTGCTGTGCTAATGTTCCAGAAGGAATTTGCACAGAGATTAGTGGCAAAACCAGGAGATAAGTTATATTGTAGGTTGTCTATAAATACACAGTTGCTGGCCAGAGTTGATATGTTAATGAAGGTAAAGTAGTGTAATTTCAATATGTTTAGAATGCAAATGTTATTTTTTTTTTTTTTTTAAGTTTGCATCTATGTAGGTTGCACTAAATGAAACCTGTAAAGACACTAGAAAGTAAATGTAAAGATTGATGGTTAATTTACAAAACATTCTGGTTCATGTCAATCAAATATAACTTGATGATTATAAGAAGCTTGAAACTGTTTACGAACTTCCTTTTACTAAATTTATTATCATACTAGCTTTGGCTGGGGATGCTAATGCTCCCACATTGTTTATTAATCTGAGAGCTACCATATTACCCAGTATTTCTAGGTATCTTATTAATACATTTTACTAACCATACAATTTATTTTACAGGTCGGCAAAAACAACTTCAGACCACCTCCCAAAGTAGAATCCAGTGTTGTCAGAATTGAGCCCAGGAACCCCCCACCACCTATAAACTTTGTGGAATGGGATGGTTTGACAAGAATAGCATTTGTAAGGAAAAACAAAACACTATCTGCTGCATTTAAACATGCCACCACAATGGCTGTACTTGAAAAGAATTACAGGGTGCATTGTTCACTACACAATAAGGTGAGTAGTGTTAGTCCAATCCTAAATAAATTATAATGGTATTTATTTGTGATAATTTTGCGTTATAGAGAAGACATGCTTAAAGAATGACTGTCTCTGTGTTGTGATGGGAATGTATCCGACTGCCACGCAAGAGGTAGTAGGTTCGATCCCCACCCAGGATAAAACTTTGTGTGATGAGCATGATGGTTTATTCTGTGTCTGGGTGTAATTTATCTATAATATGTATGTATTTAGAAATATATAAGTATGTATATCAGTTGTCTGGTTGCCATAGTACAAGCTCAGCTTAGTTTGGGATCAGATGACGTTGTGTGAGTTGTCCCAAGATATTATAGATATTATTATTATATATACCTTTTTAAAGTTAAAATATTTGACCTTCATTTACTTTGAAGGGCATCTGTCTCTTTCTGTGAGATTTGTATATCCATGGAGATGAGATATCTTTAAAAATTTTACAACAACCAAGGTGACATACCTTGATCCTTATATACACAGTAGCATACCATTAGCGCAGTAGTAATATAGTATATAAACTGTAGTTCCCACTATTTATTTCTTTGCAGGAGATCCCTGAAGATTTTGATATAAAACAGAAGGTTCAAGAAATATTAACTAATTCAGAAACAGACCAGATGAGAGCTAGAATGATGGACATTGATGACTTCATGAAATTATTACATGCCTTCAATTCAGAAGGCATACATTTTGCATAATAAAAATAATAACATGTTTATATAAATTTTATTAACTATTGTAGTGTTATTTTGAATAATCTAATAAATAAACCAGAGTGGCGAGAGTGTTGGTAGTATACTAGAATTTTGTTCTATATAGGAGAGTTCTTGAAACCTCGGCTGGCATAGTCAGCACCAGTACAGCGCTCAGAGGCGAAGGGGAAACCAGGCTGTCCAGGCAAGACTAAAGGTTTAGACTTCATGACTCTCCAACCTCCCTTCTTAGTCCAATCCTGAAAAATGCATTTAATTTATTATGTAGATACTGTACTGTCATTATTTTGTTAGTGTCACAGTCAGTGTTTGTTTCCCTATTTCATAATACATTATTTTGTAATAATATTTTACCTGTTACACTTTGTTGTATAATCAATTTTGAAAAAAAAGCAAGATATATTATAAATGTTGATAACATAATTACGAATAAGAGTGTGTGTGTGTGTGCAGATTGCATAGTAACTAAATACACATTTAAAAAATGATTTGAATTGGTATCTAATATTATACATTATAACATATATACATTTAAATTATTTTTTTTTCACCTACTGGGTATGCAACTTTGATAATGTACTACTACAAATTCGAGTTTCTCGTTCTGGATTATTTATAAAAATACAAATATTGATACTTACATTTCCATTGTATTTGAAGTAATAATGTGCTGACAGGATGCCAAGACTGATCAGGCCGAGTTTTCCCACTATATACCTATAATCTGCAGCACGACTGGCACCCTGCAAAATATTGTTTAAGATAAGATACAATAATATCGGGTTTGTTTACCAATCTTAGGTTATTTTCAGTTATGTAATCGTACCAGCATAGGTGTCAGAGCTCTAAAGACAATATCCAAAGGAGCGCGATAAATGCGGCGAATTGGATTAGTGCGCTGTTTCCAGTACTCTTCAACGTGCACTGGCTCGTTGGGAGCTAGAATTTGGTCTTTCAACCACTGTTTACGCCATGCCCTCTCTGCATCAGACATTCCTATACATCTTTCTCGTTCCAGTGCCACCCGCCCAGCAATGGCCATAGGCTTCACCCCCGCCGTTTGAGCCATTGTTGAAATAAAATATATGCGTTGACCGTATACTAAACAGATGAGGCAGATTTCTGAAAATATATATTTTAATCTCCTTGCCAACTGTCAAAGTGATAGCTAAAACCCAATTTGCGTTGACAAGTTGACAATCAGTTTCTGGAGAGTTTCTGACATTGACATAACATAACAGCTGACAGCATAGTGTTGTATTGATAAAATTATGTATAGAATTGTCGCCCCTCCCCTGGAACATGCCATATAATAAAAAAAATATTTGAATTTGTTATTTATTCTATTACTTTGAATGAAAGAGAACAGTCCGAAAATGGTTCAATGTTAACACGAAGTTGGAATGGGTACAATGACTGAAACGTGACCCCATTCCAATGTCTTTCATGGTGGCCATCATAGATTAAAAACTGGTAGTAGCCATCCTTCAGTGTCATGAAAATCTAACTGGCAACACTGCATAGTATCTGACTGCCAGCCCAGCCACAGATTCTATTCTACAAATTTGTACTCTATCTAGGTACTTTTTGCTGACTGCAAAGTGCAAATAGTTGGTGTCAGTACTTGATAGATAAATTCCATTTTATCTTTTTTACAATATTCGCAATCAATCTGTAGTGGCAAAAATAAATCATACAAAATAGCAACATGCCTCGTTTTCATAAAGTGGAAATTAATAAAACAGAATGGATCGTCCCAGAAAGATATCAAATGCTTACACCCGTAGGTTCAGGTGCCTACGGACAAGTTTGGTACGTATTTAGTATGTAAATATTCGGCAATATGCCAGTAATCACTCGTTATTAATGTATATTTATATCATATATATACCTGTAGTGTAATCCGTGCCCAGTAACGGTATGTGAAACAAGTAGGTACATTGCCCTAACGTGGGCGGGCTCACATAGCTGTCTATTCTTATAAATTATGAGCACTGATTTGTTTACAGTTCGGCAATTGATACCTTGCATAATATGAAAGTGGCGATAAAGAAATTGGCGAGACCTTTCCAATCTGCCGTCCATGCCAAGAGAACTTACCGTGAACTTAGAATGTTAAAGCATATGAACCATGAAAATGTAATTGGTATGTATAGCATAACATTCTCCCGTGTACGTTATATTAATTGATTTTGGAGTTTATAGTTAATGTTTACATTGCTATACAGGTTTACTGGATGTGTTTAGTCCTGAAAAAACACTAGAAGAGTTCCAGCAAGTTTATCTTGTCACACATTTGATGGGAGCAGATTTGAACAACATTGTCCGCACTCAGAAATTATCTGATGACCATGTCCAGTTCTTAGTTTATCAGATTCTTCGGGGCCTTAAGTATATTCACTCTGCAGGAATCATTCATCGGGTAAGTTATTGCTTTTTAAACAAACATCTAATATACAGTTGGATCAACATATCTTGACGGGATTGAAGTTAGGTTCTTATCACTTTCGTGCATGTCACCCTAACATTACTTACAAAAACTATTAATTATGTTTAATTGATCTAATACTATTTATATGAGTTTAAATTTAGAACAGCTACAGTAAATACTAAAGAAAGTTTGAAAAACAATTTCTTTAGGAAAACAATCACAAAAAACACGAGTTAGTAATATTAATTATGACAACGTACTCCATAATTGCATCTCTAATTTTCTTGGTTTAGTTACTACCCCTGCCCCCCGCTTTCTGTCACCATTTACTACTAAAAAATGCATCTGTGCAACCACTTTTCGCCAACTTTAATATGGTCAAGTTATGTTGATCCTATTGTAGTAGATGACTACTTTATCAGAAAACTCCTCTTGTTTCGTTTAATATTAATTCCAATCATATAAATAAAAACAACATCATTTATGTATGAAGTACTAGATTGGTGGTAGATTAGTATAGTTTTGAAATTATTTCATCACAAAAACAGTTTCTGGCTGGAGGAATGTTTAGAAATAATTTTGTAACTAATTTTTTAAAATACTTTAATATTCAAAAACTTTTTGCTGGGGAAAGCACACATGATTTTATGTGTTTACCAGTAGCAAAGGGTTAAATTCTAAGGTAACCCGACACCATATATTTATCTTTATGGACACGGTTCTTTGTAGGTACCTAAAATATTATGCAACTACAATTCAAAGGGAAGCCGAAAAGAATGTTGTTCTAAGGACCCACCTCCACTGGTGTTTACTTGCCTTATATTTCTTGGTAGAATTGTTTTTAAACTTTCGCAATGTTTACACATATTAGAATATTATCGGACTTAATCATATGATTTTTTTTCTGAATATTTCTTGTTAGAATGTTTTAAATGTCATATACCGAGTGCTGGTATACCACACTGACAAGAGGATAGGCAAACAGTGACATTTACATCATACACTTAATTCGGACTCAGCCTCCTCCCTTAGTTAGTACTAGTCCATTGTTTCTAGTAAGTACATACTAATACCTAACCTAGATGTTGTTTAAATAGAAGACTAAAATTGTGATATTACTTATTACAAATCAGTGAACAATCTATGTAGTTTGTTTCAAGCATATATTAACTTCACATTCATGCCAATACCTAGTGGCATATTAATTTTAATAACACATAATTAATATTGTAGGACTTAAAACCTTCTAACATTGCTGTCAATGAGGACTGTGAGTTGAAAATCTTAGATTTTGGTCTAGCCAGGCCCACTGAAACTGAGATGACTGGCTATGTTGCTACCAGGTAAGTTCAACCTATGTACTTTATTCTTCTAATAATGCCTAACAAAATCCATGACATGAAATATTATTAGAAAGAATTATGTATTGTGAAAGAATTTTAAGTTTATTTTGTATTTTTTTTAAATCTTAATTAAAACAATTAAAAAAAACGCGCCACCTAAGTTTGCGTGTCTGATGTTGGCGCGTAAGCTGCGCACATCTCGAATTTAGGTATCGCAGGGGATGAAGGAGACGCACGGGGACGACGTCCCTGCGCCGAACTACATTCGAATACAACTTCACAAACGCAAACTTAGGTGGCGAATTGAAAGTACCTATAATTTCTAACACAATAAGAGAAAAGGTTTAACCTTCAAAACAATTAAATAGATTTTCAAGCTAAGCTATGAACCATCCCAATTAAACTACATAGATAAAAAAAAATCTGCATTAAAATTGGGCGATTTATTTGTGAGCTAATAACATGCCCTACACAGGCATTATATCTTTTGTAATTGTCGTCTCAAGGCCATCAATTGAGTCTGAAAATATTCATAATTTGTTTGGACGCACCGTTTTCGAGATTTGAGCAAATTTATAAAAAGGAGACACTGTTTTTTTTTTATTTGCTTATATCTCGGTAATGGTGCGCCCAATCAAAAAAATATGGAATTTTTGCGCCTTTCTGCCACCCCATACCACACATAACGCCACCGATTGGCATATTTTTTTAAAATAATAAATCGCTATTTAGTACGTGTAAGTGTTCAGATTCTGAAGCCTTTCTGAATAAAAGCCAAAAATCCTATAGGACCGTGACTAGACGCAGGACCAATTGGTCGATCCTGCGCCTAGTCCCTCTTCGGTCATGTCGATTTTGATGGATTTTTGTCCTTGGACTATAAATAGGCGCAAGATCGATGAATCGGTCATGCGCCACCAATATAACCGTAAAAAGGAATAGGCGCAGGATCGGTCCTATAAGACTCGGGACGAAAATCCATCCAAAATCCGAAGCTTTTATTTAGAAAGGCATATCCACACTATTTATTTCGTGAAGTGAACTGTAGGTATAATTGCACTCGAATTTCCGATCACTAATTATAAATTACAAACTACGTTCTAATAAATCTTGTTAGCATATACTCGAGGCCAGGGAGAGCTCATTTATGTATGGTTTGCACTTATATAGAGTTTATGCTAAGAAAATTTATCTCCTCTCCTTTCTGGATGCAAAGAGAAACAGTTCAGTGTAGTCTTTGGCAGGAAATGCAGTATACAGAAGGTATAATACAAATTTCAGATGGTATAGAGCACCAGAGATCATGCTAAACTGGATGCATTATAACCAGACTGTTGACATCTGGTCAGTTGGTTGCATCATGGCAGAGTTGCTAACAGGCAGAACTCTGTTCCCAGGATCAGACCGTATCCTTTTACAATAGCTAAGATTTTATGCATGACTTTTCTTTTACTATATTAGATATTTGTTTCTAGAATGCTAAAGAAATGTGATACATATATCATCTCTACATTGTCCTTTTGTTATATTCTTAACCACTATCAATACCTAATAATAAATTGTATTTGTGTGTCACTAGTACAAAAGTGACTTACTCACATTGACGTAAATATACTTTGGTCATTCTGTTAACATGGGGTAAGTGGATATGAATAAGAACTACATAATGTTCATTTCTCCTACACATACTCATCATGAATTATTTTTAACTTTATGTCATCTCTATATTTTTGCTAACTTTTTTGATCTGTTTCATACTATTTGGTGCAGAAAAAGTAGAAACTATTTTTTCAAAGTTTTGTAATATAGTTCAACTTAAATGTATTTATAGCTTAGCTTTAGATATATAATTTGAACATATAGCTTTCAACCTTAATGGATGAGACAGATATCCATCAATTGAACTTGATTATGGAAGTTCTGGGTACCCCTGCTCAGGAGTTCATGAAGAAAATCTCTTCGGAGTCAGTAAGTAGTTTCAATTCATTGTTTCAAGGGTGAAGCGGTTTAACATTTACTTGTACATATTTGAATGAGATTGTTATAAAAAAGCTTTGGCATTAACTTGCTTTTCTCAATGTTGTATTGTATTGTCGATCAATGGCTTGTGTAAGTTTGGTGCTTAACCTTAACATGCGTGTATTCAGATATTGATCATCTCACAAGAATATTATTTTTGTGCGGAAACCCAGAACAGGAGACTATCGATAAAATAATTAGTGAAGAGGTAAGTTTAAACTAATACATATAGGACAGGACAAAATCGATTAGGAATTAATACAAGCTTTTACGCTTACTGATAAAAGAGAAGCGATTAATCTAACAAAGTTGAGATAAGAAATAGCTATAACACATAACAGGCTGAATTTTACCGCACATGACATGCCTAATTTAGTAAATAGCGCGGAGTTGAATGGAAGTAATTATGCACATGTTGTTAATGTCTTAACGAGCGTTATTCATAAAAGAAAACTTGTGAAGTCTGTATATATCGCATATGTTTGTATGTGACGTCGCTATTACCTTGTGTTCGTGAAATAACGATATTAGATGTAGCCAAAATGATTTATTTCATGTGTTACCCTATCTATATACTGGCACTTGATACTTCTAGCCTGAGTGCCTAGAGTGATTCTTCAACGGAATTCTAAATATTTTTTGTACTACTTAGATATAGCCTTCAGATACACTGGTTGATTTTTTAAACGTCGAATTGCACAGGAATAAAGAGGCATACTTAGTAATGTTTTGATTAATCAAAGTAAGGCGCAAATTATACTCAATCTTTGCCAGATAGGTAGATATTAATAATGTTTAAAGCACATTATGACTAAAGCGTTATTGACGTCTACGTTACGTAACGTTACGTTTTTGCTAAATAATTTACCTAAAATAATCTTATCTGACATATCCCAATGGAATTTTTCAACTGTTTTTAAAGTTTTTGTGTTCAGACTTTATCTAGACTGGCAGAAAATAATAAAGTGATCCAGTTTGCATATTGTCTACTGGCACACTAATTCCCAGCCGATGTATAGGGTGGGGAGAATCTCGTCCCTCAAATTCCACAACCGTCTCTCTCTCCAGGCCGTACACGTACGGTCCGCGTTGACGGGAAAAACTACTCACACTTGGCCAGCGCGGCCAACGCGGCCAACGCGGACCAAATGTATGGCGAACACTTGAAAATTCATCAGTCTGGGGCCCGGGGGGGGGGGGGGGGATTGCCCCGGTTGCCACCCCCCTTGGATCCGCGCCTGTCTCTCCCATTGGAGAAAACATTCGTCTTATTTTTATTCAATCTAGCCAAATTTTTTGAACTAACTTCTGGGAGTGCCAAGTATCTTCTTTTAAAACGAAATCCATAAATTTTCGCTTACAAGCATTTCTTAAGTTTACCGAGATTATTCTAATTAAT
Organism: Herminia tarsipennalis; assembly: GCA_945859575.2. Classification (NCBI taxonomy): domain Eukaryota; kingdom Metazoa; phylum Arthropoda; class Insecta; order Lepidoptera; family Erebidae; genus Herminia; species Herminia tarsipennalis. The sequence continues at coordinate 9,308,100 of OX243836.2, read as the reverse complement.
TTTTAGATACATGAAGTTCGGACCCATGGACGAATTTCTGGACAAGTGGATTAAATAGATGTTCCTGGCTCTGTATATCTGTATATTTTTGATTGAAACTTCGTTTTCATTCAATTAGTGTCGGCCTCCAGTTTACCTCTATTTCTAAAACCCCTACAACATTTTCGTCCTAAAAACTCGTACACTATCTTTTTACTTACACGGGAACTCGTATCTTTGGAAAAGGCTGGTCCCCCACAGTACGTAATATTATATGATTACAGGCTAGGAACTACATCCAGTCGTTGCCGACACTGAAGAGGCGTGACTTCCGCGAGGTGTTCCGTGGCGCTAACCCGCTCGCCGTCAATTTGCTTGAACTCATGCTAGAGTTAGATGCTGACAAGTGAGTATTATGTTTACATTCCCTATTATTTACATTCTCTTGCAAGCTGCAAGTCTCCTTATATAGGGGAAAAACTCAAATCAGACCTAGTTTATTATCGAGAGATAGTGTAAATGCCGACGCCCTTAAAATTACACAATTAGGTATAATCATTTCCTACAATTAACAATTGATATTAAAGTAATCATCTTTCGCAATCTGGAGCATAGTCCATACACAACAACAAATTATTACTGTAGTTTAAAGCAATATTTATTCAGACACGTAGGTGTTTATATGTAATATCTGCCCTCAAAAGGAAGCGAAAACAAAAACCTGTTTGTACATGGAACTGGGTACCACCTCCGCATTTAGTCGCTTGAAGCATTTTAAATTGATAGGTATGCTGAAAAGGTAAACTGAATAAATTGGTCTACAAAGATTGATGATATCATCGCAGAAATATCTTAGTCTGTTCAGTGGTGAAGTGAAGAAGTAAGTTTTAGACAGATAATTTATTTGACGCTAACCAGAAACTATACTAGCTGTAGCCTGCATGGGTGTCAGTCATAGCGGAAATGGGTTTTCCCGTAAAAAGTTAAAATTTCTAATCTCTTGAAATAAGGGATTAGTAATTAAATCCATTTGTTTTTTCTTCAAAATAGTTATTTTTTAAATCTGAACAACGTTTGTTTGAATCTGTAAGACATAAATAAATAAATGTATTGGGATATCATACAACCATTTGACCCCAAACCAAACAGAACCTGTGTTTTGCAATCAGACAACTGATAAATATAATTGTAATTATAAAATATATATATCGGTTTTACCATTATAACTTGACAACGAGTGGGCCATTTTCATGATCTTTGTCTCCATCCTGGATAGCAGAATAACTATTAAAACATCGGAAAAAAATAGGAAAAATATCACAAGGTGGTACGAAGTTCGCCAGGACAGCTAGTTATGGATAAATTACACTCAAACACCGAATAAACAATCGTGCTCATTTTGGATGGTCACCACCTCAGGCTTGCAGTCGGGGTCACTAACCACTAGACCAACGGGCCAGTCTATTATAGGTATCTTATTATTAGTGAATAATATTTTACGTGTAAATTTCAGGCGTATAACAGCCGAGCAGGCGCTCGCTCATGAGTACTTGACGCAGTACGCTGATCCTGACGACGAGCCCGTGTCAGCGCCTTACGATCAGAGCTTCGAGGATATGGAGATGCCTGTTGACAAGTGGAAGGGTAGGTTTTTTAATTCTAATACTATGTGTTTACCTGCTATAAACTAAACTGTAGTAACTACCTGCATGGTATAATAATAAAAGTAACGTAAAACTATAATAGACATTTTTTAGTTTTAAATTTAATTAAGAATTATTTAAAAAAAAAATCTGTTGTCCTCTACTTTGTTTGCATGTGTGCCGTTCCCCCTTTTTGCCTAATTGAGTCAAACATCCATCCATATTTTCACATTTATATTATTAGTAAGAGTCACAATCATCCAATAATAATTATTCTGAACGAGTCACAAACATATATAAATAGTTGAGTTTTAGGGGGCTCAGGCCTGTCTCCCCCCCCCCCCCCCTCTGGACTGTAGTCTCACATATAATTACGTTTGTACATACAGTCAGCATATTGTAATATTACTTATATATTGTTATAGAGCTGGTATGGAAAGAAGTCGTGGAGTTCAAGCCTCATCCGCAGCACATGAACACAGTTGTCGAAGTAAACCCTTCTTAATACCAACATAATTTATTGAAAAAACAAATGTTTATATATTTGAACATTATCGATAGGATGCGGGCACGTTAATCTAAGAGATAGTACGGTCAGTGTAAATTTATAATATATTTTAGTATTTAGAACACTTATGGCCTCTTTCAACACTGGTATAGAATTTAAAAGTACTTGTTTAGTATTGTCATAGGGTTGATATTGTTTGGGCTATGTTTAGGTACGTATCTTGACAGCTATTAAGCATATCTGACCTCAATAATTAAAATGTGTCAATTGATTGCAGTAAAATGTTGCAACAATTTTGCTGTTGTTGTGATGTGATTGTTGTAGAAAAACTGGTAAGTTTATAGCAATAGTGTCTTTTATTTTAAATTAATATGGATTTCTTTTATAAATGAAATTATTGTTAGTACATTTACAGGTTACGTTGGTACCTGAAAATACTGTATACAGTAATTTTTACCTTCCCATTTCATTTTCAGTTTAAGACTGAAATTTAAAAGTTGTCTCAATTATGAATTTTCGTTTAACGCTTCATCTCCATTGTAATAAGTATCCGAGGTTAAAGAAGACAATACCAATCCATATTATACAACATGACCTTACTTTATTAGTAACTTTTTTGCATTGTTAATATATTTTTTATGTAATTTGTATAAGCAGCGTAAGTCAAGTCGCTGTGGAAAGAGATGTTAAGAGTAAAATGTGTTCACAGTACATTTGAGATTACCTCCATAACCAAATGCCGAGAGCACAGGGGCCGTACCATGAACATCTAAATTATTTGCAGTTTAAGTGCAAGGCAGTTCAACTTCATGTTTCATAAATAGCACCGGTTTGGTGACTTTATCATTGACTCGGATGCTTTTTGACTGCGTTTTTTTCGTCTACAAATTCTACAATTGACTATAAGACTTCATGGTACGGCTCCAGTACTTCACTTGAGCAACGCACACACACAAGAATCTGAGACCACTTGACCACTTCGTTTTGAGATTCCATGTCAGAGCTGTCTAAGTGTGCGTGTGTCGAGCACGCTTTTAATTAATGCTGTTTCGGTATTTTGTAATTGAACTTTGACACTAAATCTATTTTAACCCTTTCACTACTTAGTGCTTTACGCATCAATTATTTAATCAATTATTTTTTAATACCCGAACCACCTCTCATGTTTTATCCCATTGACAATACACTATTCTTTAATGGAATTTGTCTGAGCTGGTGAATAGTATGATAATCCAGTTTTAAATATTAGATAAGGAAAATAACACATAGCAATATATTTTATATACCAAGGAAGGATGTGCCATGTGACAATATCTATTTAGAAATGTATGTGAAGTTACATTTACTTGATCATCTGTTTCAAGTGTTTGTAGCCATCTTAACACTGACAGCTTTAGTGATGTTTATAACGTAAGATAATTTATGTAATAAGCGATTGATTATATTTAGGGATTGGAAATAAACGCGATCACAAATGTACGTCATACACTGAACGTGACGTCACATCACATGTCGGCTTGTGACCTAGGCAGGTGCAGTGTGGACGAAACTTCAACAATTATGCGTAAATAGAATGTTCGCGTTTATTCCCATGTATAAATAATGCAAGGCATTGATTGATTTCAGACGAGTTTACCTATTTTGAAATAAACTTTGCATAATTTAGCACAAACAAAAATATAGTGTATAATTAAATAAGGATAGGTAGTACAATAAATGCATTTTTGAAAGATAGAAAAATTTTTTTTTGAAATCCAGACTCAGGAATCGAACCCGAGACTTCCGTAGCCAAACCGGGGCCAGAAGCGAACCACCTATCTGGACTATGTTATTAGATTTCGAATTTTTCTATCTCTTGTTGCTCGCGAAATTAAGGCCTTCGCAGTGACATCTAGTCGTTAGTTAAGGAACTATTACGGCTTTTTGTTATTGCTTCGTTACAGAGAGCATTTTAACAAATTATGATGTCGCAGGCCGAATATTGAAGTAATTTTTATAGGCATTTCTTGCCAATAACTTTACAAATACAATAAATGCATTTTTGAAAGATAGAAAAATTTTTTTTGAAATCCAGACTCAGGAATCGAACCCGAGACTTCCGTAGCCAAACCGGGGCCAGAAGCGAACCACCTATCTGGACTATGTTATTAGATTTCGAATTTTTCTATCTCTTGTTGCTCGCGAAATTAAGGCCTTCGCAGTGACATCTAGTCGTTAGTTAAGGAACTATTACGGCTTTTTGTTATTGCTTCGTTACAGAGAGCATTTTAACAAATTATGATGTCGCAGGCCGAATATTGAAGTAATTTTTATAGGCATTTCTTGCCAATAACTTTACAAATACAATAAATGCATTTTTGAAAGATAGAAAAATTTTTTTTTTTGAAATCCAGACTCAGGAATCGAACCCGAGACTTCCGTAGCCAAACCGGGGCCAGAAGCGAACCACCTATCTGGACTATGTTATTAGATTTCGAATTTTTCTATCTCTTGTTGCTCGCGAAATTAAGGCCTTCGCAGTGACATCTAGTCGTTAGTTAAGGAACTATTACGGCTTTTTGTTATTGCTTCGTTACAGAGAGCATTTTAACAAATTATGATGTCGCAGGCCGAATATTGAAGTAATTTTTATAGGCATTTCTTGCCAATAACTTTACAAATACAATAAATGCATTTTTGAAAGATAGAAAAATTTTTTTTTTGAAATCCAGACTCAGGAATCGAACCCGAGACTTCCGTAGCCAAACCGGGGCCAGAAGCGAACCACCTATCTGGACTATGTTATTAGATTTCGAATTTTTCTATCTCTTGTTGCTCGCGAAATTAAGGCCTTCGCAGTGACATCTAGTCGTTAGTTAAGGAACTATTACGGCTTTTTGTTATTGCTTCGTTACAGAGAGCATTTTAACAAATTATGATGTCGCAGGCCGAATATTGAAGTAATTTTTATAGGCATTTCTTGCCAATAACTTTACAAATACAATAAATGCATTTTTGAAAGATAGAAAAATTTTTTTTGAAATCCAGACTCAGGAATCGAACCCGAGACTTCCGTAGCTTATTGGCAAGAAATGCCTATAAAAATTACTTCAATATTCGGCCTGCGACATCATAATTTGTTAAAATGCTCTCTGTAACGAAGCAATAACAAAAAGCCGTAATAGTTCCTTAACTAACGACTAGATGTCACTGCGAAGGCCTTAATTTCGCGAGCAACAAGAGATAGAAAAATTCGAAATCTAATAACATAGTCCAGATAGGTGGTTCGCTTCTGGCCCCGGTTTGGCTACGGAAGTCTCGGGTTCGATTCCTGAGTCTGGATTTCAAAAAAAAAAATTTTTCTATCTTTCAAAAATGCATTTATTGTATTTGTAAAGTTATTGGCAAGAAATGCCTATAAAAATTACTTCAATATTCGGCCTGCGACATCATAATTTGTTAAAATGCTCTCTGTAACGAAGCAATAACAAAAAGCCGTAATAGTTCCTTAACTAACGACTAGATGTCACTGCGAAGGCCTTAATTTCGCGAGCAACAAGAGATAGAAAAATTCGAAATCTAATAACATAGTCCAGATAGGTGGTTCGCTTCTGGCCCCGGTTTGGCTACGGAAGTCTCGGGTTCGATTCCTGAGTCTGGATTTCAAAAAAAATTTTTCTATCTTTCAAAAATGCATTTATTGTATTTGTAAAGTTATTGGCAAGAAATGCCTATAAAAATTACTTCAATATTCGGCCTGCGACATCATAATTTGTTAAAATGCTCTCTGTAACGAAGCAATAACAAAAAGCCGTAATAGTTCCTTAACTAACGACTAGATGTCACTGCGAAGGCCTTAATTTCGCGAGCAACAAGAGATAGAAAAATTCGAAATCTAATAACATAGTCCAGATAGGTGGTTCGCTTCTGGCCCCGGTTTGGCTACGGAAGTCTCGGGTTCGATTCCTGAGTCTGGATTTCAAAAAAAAAATTTTTCTATCTTTCAAAAATGCATTTATTGTATTTGTAAAGTTATTGGCAAGAAATGCCTATAAAAATTACTTCAATATTCGGCCTGCGACATCATAATTTGTTAAAATGCTCTCTGTAACGAAGCAATAACAAAAAGCCGTAATAGTTCCTTAACTAACGACTAGATGTCACTGCGAAGGCCTTAATTTCGCGAGCAACAAGAGATAGAAAAATTCGAAATCTAATAACATAGTCCAGATAGGTGGTTCGCTTCTGGCCCCGGTTTGGCTACGGAAGTCTCGGGTTCGATTCCTGAGTCTGGATTTCAAAAAAAAAAATTTTTCTATCTTTCAAAAATGCATTTATTGTATTTGTAAAGTTATTGGCAAGAAATGCCTATAAAAATTACTTCAAGGATAGGTAGGTAGTTGCAACAACAGTTTATGGATACAAACAATCGCAAATTAGTATTAATTATGATTAAATCTAGTTCTCGCAACAACGAGTTTATACCAGCATTTAATGCTTTGTACTGTGATTTAAGTGACTTACCAACTTTTATGAAGTATACCATCAGAGTTATTGATCTAAAAGATGAATTTTATTTTTTAACAATAAAATATAAATTTAGGAATTGTGATTTGATCGGTTTTTTAACAGAATGTTTAAAAATAGTGATAAACATAAAGCAATATATTCATAACACTGTTTTCGCTATCGTTTTTTATGGCAACATATTTGTTGTCGATTTAAATTTGTACATGAGAGTGATGTATCTGACGCACTGCGCTAATGCTATCACTATTCACTAATGTAATTATAATTGGCTTTATGTGCTGGTGCTAACGATATTGCTGCTAATAATATAAAAATAAGATTTAGGTTTAGCAGGACATTGTTTTGTGTTACTTAAGTTTTTGCCCGAAGATTTGTAGATGTTGGAAGTTGACCAGCCGTCCACCATGGTCACAATATTTTGCTCAGTTTTTTTTATCTTATAGAAACGCTTACTGGTTAGTGGGTAGTTTGACTATGGAAAACAGGAATTTATGCAAGCAAATGTATGGTTAAGTTATAAAATTATGACGTCATATTATATTATATTATTATATATTTGCTACTTTAAAATGTAGTATGTGCGGCTAAAACACGAAAACGTAGTTCAAGAATTGAAATTATTGGTAATTGTGCGAACTGAAAAATATTAAACGAGTATAATCAAAATCAGTTTATAGATAAATGTTTGAGTGTGCGTTCGTCACTGAGAAACCAAATATTAAATACGAAATGAAATGCGTAGAAACCAAAATCCCCACTTTTAAATAGGTACCGAACTTTGCACTCACGAATCGAATATTTTCTATTGTTTTATTCTGATATAATCAACAAAGATATAGGTGCTTGTGAATGCTGTTAGAGAGGTTATTATTACTTGTAGTGTAATTTACTAATAAGTAATTACATTAATGGAAAACCATAAAATAATATACCTAATTGTACTAGCCGTTCGTGTTTTAGCCGCATAGTTATAGGTACCTACAAATATTTCTAAGTTTTAATCTTATATTTTAAATACTTATGTACTACGTCATCGACTTGTTAGTATTACCATTTGTAGAATATGTATTATTGTTGAGTCAAGAGTAAATGATATAATATAAACTTTCATAGGTATTTTATTTTAGTTGTAGTATGCCGTGTGGTGCCGGCTATGCCGTGTGGTGCCGGCTTAAGAATAGTACCACCCCATCTCTTCCCGTGGGTGTCGTCAAGGCGACTAAGGGATTTCACTCCGGAGGACGGGCAGCAGCGTCCTCTGCGTACTTAAAGCCTTACTGCGATCGCCAACCCGCTCGCCAAGCGTGGCGATTATGGCAATTACCCCCAGGATCTACATACCAGTAGGTCCTACTGGGGAGACCCGTGCCCAGCAGTGGGCCATCATATGGGTTGATATGATGACTCTTGAGGTTTTATCCCCTTCAGCGCAGAATATACAAAACGCAAAATGAGCATAGCACGCAAAATGTAAAAGAAAGGCCCAAAGAATCATTTGTAGTCGTGACATGACACGGCCGGTGACACGTGTCGTTATTAAAACCCCTTCGTACCGGAATAATGTCTAAACATAAAAATGACCATTTAAAAATCTTATCGAAACATTTCAACACTAAAATTTGTTACTCTAATAATGTCTACCGTGGTTCACAGGATTCGTAACAAAGGTGTTGGAGACGAATGGTTATCTCTTGTATGTTACGTGTAGAAATTGAAAAATAATTTTAAGGTTTCCTCTATGCTTTAGTTATTGCTGTGTGAACGTGGGTTTACTTGTACATTTTACGTGCCGTGTTCATTTTGAATGCCGTACTCATTCGTACAAAACGCAGAAGAGGTTTTGAAGACAGTTCTAGGATTGGCATACGGAGTCTACTGCGGGATAAAAAGAAAGAATGCATTCATAAATCATTTTTATTTTCTGGCCTTACCAGCTTGATACAGTACAATGTAAAAACTTGAGGTGAATGGCCACTGGTTCACTGCTTGTCGACATCACGAGTCTGAATTTACAATTAGGCGTTTTAATTGAAAACTTATTTATACAGATTTTTTAAAAGCAAAGCTAGAAAAAATGGTCAAATTTAACCCACGCAATAATCCATTTTTTAACATAAGAATGAAGGTTTAAAATAATAGCTAACTTGACTATGTACACATGCATTAGACAGGTAATAACTTATAATTCACAAATATGTTATATATTTATAGGATTTAAATAATGCTTGGATTGTCAATAATCTACTTTAAATACCCGTATTACAAAGAAAACATGAAGGCATTATAAAAATGAATTTACATACTTTGGGTTAAAAAACAAGAATTAAAAATTTGATGAATGTAGAAACAATAATTTTATAAGGAAATGAGCATGTGTGATTATTCACATTTGAAATAAAAATGTGCGCTATGTTGATTTATAGAATTTACTACTTTAATTAAGCTGTACTTGAAAATTGGCAGTAGTATAACAATTATTGTGTCACTGAGAATAACTTTTTCAAATGTTCAAGCTTCGAAAATACAATAATGTAGATCATAAGTGTTACGACAGGTCAAAGTCCTTATCAGGCACAAAGGCTTTATTTTTTTTAAATAATTCAGTTAGTTCCTTTGTTGTAACAAAACCAATCGATCACTTATGCGGGTATTCGGTTTATTCAAGGAACAAAATTTTAGGTATTCGTAACAGTTCGAATTGCAATTTGATCAACAAATAAGCTAATCGCTTTTTAACATGCCTTAATAGGACCTCAATCACCTTTCATAACATGCTTCATTTTAATACAATCATTATTTTTGTAGATACCTTGAATAATATGAAGGTTATAAATAGAACTGTCAACAGCTTCAGTTTGTCTTCCCCAGTGGTACAAATAATTTTACCAAAATCTTTTCCAATAATTTACAACTGAACATATTCTAACACTACTCATAATAATTTATCACAATGATATTGTTTACAAACAGACACGTCATGTTGACGACAACGGTAACGGTATCTTTTGTAACGTAAGATTCAATGGTATATTGTCTTCGGAATCTGATGAGCTAAAGGCCGGTCTCCGGTTCACCGGCACGAGGCTGTTGCACGGCTCGGCTCTGTCGGACCGCGCCTCACTAGCCGCCGGAACAGACTCATCTTCAGACTTATAATTACTCACGACAACATTCGAGAAATTACTATAATTTGCACTTGAATTTGATTCATCCGTATTCCTATGACTATTATACATAACATTTACAACACTTCTCAGTCTTCTGTTCTCGCGGCTGTCGCGCCGTCGTCTTTTTCGCTCCTTGTTGGACCTACGTTTTTGGGTACTCGCCGTACCGCTAGTGCCGGGCTGGTCTAGCGCGCTGGTCGACCGGCTGGGGGACGTGCGATTCGTGCGGGCTGGCGACGTGCGACTCGTGCGGGCGGGAGACGTGCGACTCGTGCGAGCGGGCGACATGCGACTCGCGCCGCCGGGCGACATGCTACTCGTGCCGCCGGGCGACGTGCGACTTGTGTGAGCGGGTGGGGTGCGACTCCTGCGGGCGGGAGGTGTACGACTGTGCGTGCGGGCGGGCGACGTGCGGCTGGTCGCACGGTCGGACACGTTATCGGGCGACGCACGCTCGCGTGGAACCGACAGCTCGCTAGGCGTCGAGAGCGACGGGGACGACGTATGCTCGGTGGGTACCGAACTACTCTTGCTCGAGGACTTCACACCTTTGCCCGAATGGGACTTTCGACTCCGTTTGTCCGATTCCGTGTTAGATGCATTTTTGCTCTCCCTGCGATGGGTCTGCGACGATCGCTTCTCGCTTCTCCTTTTGTCCCTAGCCGACGTGGTGGACCGTTTCTTGGTTTTTTTCCTGGGCTTGGGCTCCTCGTCGGTGGAGGAGAATTCTGAGGCGGTGGAGCTTTGTAGGTAGAGCGGGGCGGACTCGCGGTCGGGGTCCTTCTCGGGCGTGGTGCGGGACGAGTCGCTGGTGGTGGAGTCGTCGCTGCGGCGCCGCCACCGCCGCCGCTTGTGCGCGCGCTCGCTCGGCTCGTACGAGCTGTCGCTGTCCGCTTTCACGAGGTCGGCGCTCGGAGACCGGTGCCTCTTCAGTGTTACCTTCACGGGATTAGAGCTTTGCTCTATGTCTTGAACGATGACGTCACTGTCCGAACCTAGCAGGTCCACGATCTCGGGCGTCCTGTCCTGCGGTGGCTTTATGTAACCTACGACCATGACCTCCGATGAGTCGTCGTCGGTGTCCGACTGTGAAATTGTTTCGATGGGAATGATGTTGCTGGTTGTGGGTTGAGAGATGTAGCTCTGTGGGTAGACGGGCGCCGGGATCCTGGATGGTCCTGGGGGTGGGTCCGCGGGACCCGAACTTGATACCATAACGATGTCCGAATCTACGGTCGCATCGGAGTCAGAACTCGATATGACCTCGTTCACCATAGTGGATATTCTAGTGTCTGTTGTGTATTGCACGTTGCGGTCGTATCCGGCTAGATCGTACGGAGTAGATGCGAAGCAATACAACTCGTGTAAAAAATGTTCAGTCCTTTCTCCGAAATATCGTTGCATGGTTTCTCTAAATTCGGAAGAATTGATGTGGTGCTGAGGTAGTAAGTCTAAAATTCGCGTTATAACATAAGAAATGTGGCCGACATTTTCATTCAGTAAATAATGGAGCTCTCTATTAAGCCAGGGAACCAGCCGATGCATCTGTGTGTTGTTGTAACTAGAAAGGAAAAAAGAAACTTTTAAATATTTGTTAAAAAAACAGTTAATCGTAAAAAAGCGTGGGGTGCTTGCGACGATATTAATTTATAATCACCCCGCGCTTTTTTACGATAAACTGTTTTTTTTTTATAACTCTACTTTTTTTAACATAGAGAAGATTACTTTTTAGTACAGCTATTTACAAAATCGTGTTTTTTTATTTATTTTTCATTTTTTAGTAACCGTACGCTTATTTAGTACCCGTTATTGAAAAATCAACCCCCTAGGGGTTAAAACGCCGAAACATGTTTTTTTTTATTTTAAACCAATAAGCCAAATACGAAATTCCATACATCTAACTTCAAAACTGGCGGAATTTCATATAAACTTACAGCCACTATTTTACCCCCTTAGGGGATGAATTTTCAAAAATCCCTTTTTAACGGATTGTATTACATCGCTCCTTGATAAGTATGCGAAGTGTGTTTCAGTGTGAGTCAATTAAATCCGAGGTTCTGAAGTCGGTGAAAAACACGTTGAAAGATTCTAGAAACTAATAAAATCGTGGTAAAAAAAATGTTAATGTAACAAAGTAATCAAATTTGTTATGGAAGTAGCTTGAAGAAGGACAACATTCCCAGTGGCGAGCCGTAAGGAACAGTTAGCACACTATAAAGGGATAAATACCTGTAAAAATTAGGCGAGCAATCCCTGAACCGTCCCGTGAAGTCAGGCAGCGGCCTCGCCCACAGGTTATGTCGGTACACGGTGCGTCTGAAGGACGCGGGCGAGCGGCGGCGGCGGGCGGGTGGCGCGCGCGCGGGCGGGAACACGTCCGCCATGAACGGGTAGTGACGAAGGAGTTGCTGGATGGCGATCGTCTCGCGCCGCGGGAGGGTTAACGTTGTTCTGTATAGGAAAAAACAAAAAAAAAAATACTTGAAACTGGCGTATGCACAGAATGTGTGAGCCATAATCCCTACCGAATAATATCGGAGGAAAGAAGAAATAAAAGAGAAAAAAAAAATAATATACTGATAGAACAAAGTGGCGTGCAATTGGAGAGGCCTATGTCCAGCAGTGGACTGCGATAGGCTGATGATGATGATGATGAATACTGGGACAACCAGCAATCCCTGATTCAGTGGCCACGGAACAGATCGAGATTAGGCAATATTGCCACTGACACTGACTGACTGCCATCCGTACCTAGGAGATGACGTTATACCATCGTTTCCCAAAGGGGTTTCGTAGAGACCAGGGTTACACTTTTTTTTTTATTTTGAATTACCAAATGAAATGAGAATTGTCGTAACTAGACATTTGGAAAATTTACTGGATCTTTATCAGATTCATTGCCACCACAATGTTAAAAGTTTGGGAACCCTGCGTTAAGCTGTCGATCCTGCGCCCAATCTCTCTATGGTCGTGTCGGATTTCCGTCCCATCGGACTATAAGAGTGAAAGAATTAAAACACGTTTGTGTCTGCGCATATACTTGTGGACTTCAATATGTCCTGCGTAGTTGACTAGTCTCTGATAAGACTGTAACCGATATCGGTTAGGAGACCATTATTACTTTTAATAGTAGGTCGGTGACACGTTCGGTGGATTGCGTAAGAAAGTTGTGTCAAACAGCAGACATCATAGCACTACAGTAAACTTGGTTGCTGCCACAGGATGTCCCTTTTCTGGGTATAATCATCGATAAAATGTATACGAATATTGTTTGTATTTTAAGTGAAGCGTCTCGTCTCAGTTATAATGATGTACCTAGTAAAGAGAAAGAAACATGTTACTGGATGGAATAGACACATAAGGCAAGCCCATGGAGAGGCTCGACAAGCGTTTCAGGCATGCGTTTTGGGCAGAAAAACCTAAAACGGGCCATACTTTTGATGATATGGTAAACACAAAAAAGATCTTTAAATGAAAACTAAAGTGGTGCCAAGACAATGCGGAGCAGATAGGGCTTGATATTATTATTAGCATCACATCATTTTAAGAAGCAGTTTGGCAATTTCTGGAAGGAAACCAACAAGCTTAGCCAAAGGTCGAGCGTGCCCATGAGTGTAGGGGGTATTAGAAAGCCTGCTGAAATCGCAGAGTTGTTTAAAAACATTTTAAAGTCGCGTTTCCATTGGGGTCGTTAGGTGAGTCGTCATTTCGAAGGGCAACGACTGCGGACTCTGGAGGAGTTATCAGGATCTCAGTAAAAGATGTGAGGGCAGCGGTGAAAAGTATGACACGCGGTAAATCACCTGCGCACGATTCATTGAGTACATATAAACAGGTGTTGTCAATTCTTTTCACTTTCTGCGTCTCCCATGCATATTTGCCTGAACAGCTGATGAGGACCTTGGTGGTACCAATAGTGAAGGACCGTGCATGAGATGCTTTTGATGTAAGAAACTACAGACCCATATCGTTGGCAACCATTATAGCCAAGGTGTTGGACAGTGTGCTTGCGAAACAGCTTCAGAACTATATAACCCTGAGAGCATTGGGTAAACGCGGATCTATCAGACGACATGGACATAGAGAGGAAGCGTAGGGCGCTGGCAGTCAGAAGTAATAGGTATGTTGATTCGCAGGTTTGCAAAGTGTACAAACAGTATTAAGGTCACCTTGTTTAAGGCTTACTGCCAAACCTTTTACACTTGCAACCTGTGGGTCAACTATACAAAGAAGGCTTACAGCGTGTTACGTATCCTGCACAACAATGCGTTCAGGGCGTTAATGAGGCTGCCTCGTTACTGCAGTGCTTCAGAGATGTTCGTCAAGGAACGGGTCGATGATTTTTACGCAATAATGCGCAAACGTGTAGCTTCCCTGTGGAGTCGCATGCGCGGTAGTCCTAACAATGTGCTGAAAATAGTGGCGGCAAGATTTGATAATCCAATCTTTAGTCATTGGACAAGGATGCATGTGGCACCGTCAAATCTTGCACGCAAATAATTGTATTTTGTTCTTGTATCTATGTTTATTGTGTTGTTTCTATATCTACTAACACTAGCTTGTAAGTCATAAAACTGTTACTAACGAAATATGGACGTATGTTCGAAATAAATGATTATTATTATTATTATACACTTCCATAGTGTATGCAGCGATAGTCACTGGTTCGTGTCATATAACCTTTCAATTAAAGCGTCTAACGGGCCTCTACGTGTCGGCTTTGACCTCACGCATGCTTCTCAAATTTCCGGGTCTCCATTGTCCCGAGATATAGAAAAAACATTCATAATAATAATGGACTCCTACGGCGGCCAATCTTATCACAGGAGATATTATAATGCACAGACGCAAGTGCACTCTATTTCCTAATTATAATATCCGATAGGACGAAAATACGACAGAACCGGAGAGATTAGCGCAGGACTGACGGTTTAACGTAATCTCCGAGGCATGTGGGAGTAAGATATTTTTCGAAAACGGTCACCCATATTTGGATCGACAGTAGTCGCTGCTTATTCTCGCAGATATCTTGGTCTGCTTGGTCGCCACGAGTCACGGATCCCTCAACTAAATTAATAGACATACATTATCGCCTTGTAACATTCGCACTGTTGGGACACAGGCCTCTGCCCTAAGAGACTACATTCGGACCATAATGTCACGTGGGGCCCTAGCGGATTAGCGAATATCATCATATCTTCCAATTTTTGATTCTAGTAAGTTTCCCAAAGAAGTATACCATTACTGATTTTTGAAAAGTGGTGGATTAAATAAGGACACTTGATTCTAACAATAAAACCGGCGTTAAATCGTTTAGGAGGGGGAGGGGGAAGGTAGGACCCTAGAGGGACACGCCTATTATACACCATTTTCTTTCCTTTGATGAGCAAAGAGAAGAAGTGGTTATTATATTTATTTATTTAATTAGATACACTTTCAAACACGATGGTATTTTTATTATAGATTACAAAAAATTACAGTAGAAAAAACCATAATTAAGTAGGTTTTTCTCTGATATCTTTGAATGACCAGTCCGAGTTATAAACAAAATACAATTTATAGGTACCTACAAATACAATCTTAGTAGGTACCTAAGAGATAATGAAATAAAGTCACATTATTAAAATTGGATAATATACCTATTGGGATAATAGTCATGAACTCGTCAGTATAATTTAGGAATGGATCAATAAAAATACATCACTGATAACCACGCCCGACAGACAGTTCTGGCGTGGGACTGCATGGACCTATGCCTAACCAGAATACAGCACTCCGCACATGGGCGACCGCGACCGCATCTCTTATTTTTATACGGGGTTTGATCATGCGGCCACTCACATGTTCCACAACACACTTGGGGCAAGCTGGAGTACGGCCGACCGCATATCAATTTGTTATTGCATTATGAGATTTTTTTTTTACCGTCAATAATTTTAATAAATCTTTTATTTTAATTTATAATCAATAATTATCTTCTGAGTGGATTCTGAGGTCTAATGGTCAAAAATGCATGTTGTCTATAAAATTTTGGTAGAAATGTAGTGTAGAGAGAGATAACGGTTATGTAATGACTTCTTTCAATGAGTGTACAACAATATCAGCACTTGGAGTCCACACAGGTGGAGTATGAGGAGCACAAGCAGGTAAGTTTTTTTCTAATGGTCAGCGAGAAACAATTCACATGGTTTTCCAGAACATGTGAAGGCAAGTAGTGACACTGGCTAACACAGCAAATCCGTATAAAACTGCGGCCACCAGAGGCTACAGAGCCCAATGGCCAAATATGTAGATTTACTAATATTATAAAGCTTAAGAGTATGTTTGTTGAACACGATAATCTCAGGAACGACTGGTCCGAATTAAAAAAATATTTACTGTTGGATAGCCCACTCATCGCGGAAGGCTATAGGCTATATAACATCACGGAAAGGACCAATAGGAGCGGAGCAGCAATGAAAAATGTTGCAAAAACGGGGATAATTTACGCATACGAAGTTGCGCGGGTCAGCTAGTTCATTTTAAGACATTGTTTAGTCTCGTGCTGTTACTCTACTTTACAGTACCTACCTTAAAGTAAATAGTAGCGACAGAAATACTTCAGAGATAATCTCAAAGTATCATATGATAATTTGAGAATATGTCTTCTATATTCACTGTTTACTTGGTTTAAGATGGAGTAGTAGAAAGTAGTGAGACATATTTTTAAGTAGGTTTTAAAGTAAAGTACTTTTCTAAAAACTCCCCAAATGGAAGGATTGATAAGTCTAAAATATTAACTGTATGGGAAAACCCAATGAGTCATTATCTATATGGCAAAGCCTTAATGTTTACTTAATTAAGTTAGTCCAAAATGGTGATAAAATTGAATAATGAGTTATTATAAATGTCTCTGATGCATTCTGGGTGTCTCCTGGAAATACAACATGACTAACAAGAGTGGTTTTAACTTACAAAGCTTCCTAGAGTTAGCGCTTTGTTGGAGCAGAATTGGTTACACTGGCAAGGCCATTTGTTTTGTATGGAACCTTCTCGTTTGCCTAGGCAAACTCTCCTTGGGGAAGTAGCCAATGCAATGACATTTAACTTTGATTAGTGGAGAGGGGTCATTACTCAAAACCCACGATAAGGCTTGGTTGGAAGTGCTGGCCTAAAAACGAGCATGCAGGCACAAGCAAGCTAACTTCACAACACTTCCATTAAAGTTTACTTGCCAGTGTTGTGGTCTTTGCTGTGGCTCCCAAATTGGTCTTTTTAGTCACCAGTGAAAATGCTAAGACTCTTGTTACGCTGTTTTAGTCATCTGACCAAGATGGTATAGGCCAATGGTGATGCTGTTTCTCAGCACATTTTCATATATGTGATGGC
The DNA here is from genome assembly GCA_945859575.2 of Herminia tarsipennalis. NCBI lineage: Eukaryota > Metazoa > Arthropoda > Insecta > Lepidoptera > Erebidae > Herminia > Herminia tarsipennalis. The sequence goes on along the minus strand of OX243836.2, from coordinate 9,290,926 downwards.
GTACAAGCATGTATGCAAACATATTGCTGGATTAAATGCATGCATGAGTCTTATTTTGAATGGACGGAAATCCGACACAACCAAAGAGAGTCATAGGCAGCCAGAATGTGACATTTTTCAAGATACACATTTCTCAATCTGCTAATTTGCAACTGAGTCCTGGACTTCTTATAGGAAATAGGTATATAGAAGTATAACATACCTGTATCTAAACCTATGAGTGGCAGCAGTAACCCTATCAATATCAATCCTGCTGCTAGACTCCTCATTCTGTCGCTGCACCACCAAGTACTCCTCATACTGATGGTTTGAGCGGACATTGTGTATTATTGACCGAAATGCTTGCTTGCAAAGAGGGCACTCAGCTTTCACCTGTAATTGAGATAAAATTATATCAGCATTGCTTTTAGATTAGTCTGATACATAAAGTACCTTAGTTTAACATTCTTAACTAACACATATGCTTGTATGAACCAGCATTGTAGCACCATGTAGAATCCACATAATCTAAGCTGGAATGGAAAGCAAGAACTAGTAAAGATCCATCTATTAATAACATCATAAAATTTTTATCATTTGTGGACCCCTCTCCTGAAACAAGTGACATAATATATATATGACACATGGACAAGGGTTATAACTTGCGTCAGTCAGCAAGGTTGGTGTTTGTGCCATTAGTTGTATTACATAAATGGATAGTTTTGTTCAAAATTTTGATAATTATTGTAAAATACAATCATAGATAGTTTAGTTTTACCTGGGTATTTAAGCTAAAACTGCACTTAGCCCCCTGATTGGGCCATTGTGCTTGTTGTACTTATCCTGCCACTCCAGCCAACCCAGGCACTCCTAGAATGCCAGCAGTTTACCCAGAATGCTGCACACTGCTGTAGATACTCATAAATAGCACCATAGATAAATACAGATACCATACTTGATCAAGATAACTAGGCTATACAATTATTGAAATATATCAAAGAGGAATTTTGCTGAGTCATACCAGCATACCTATTCTTGGTAATGTTTCATGATCATGATGAAATAGAGTTTATTATACTATACTTACTTTATACAAAAGTAATAAAAAGAGACATAGGTATATAAGAACTTGCTAACTCACTTTACTCCAAGTGAGAAGACATGAAAAACAAAACTGATGTAGGCAAGAGTCGGTGAATGATTTGTTCTTGCATGTGCCAAGACATATAGCACAGTTGGGTGGTGGTGAGCCAGTTCCACTCTCTCGGTGTGGGCTACTGTCATCACTCTTGATACTGCTGGGATTGGCACCTGAGCTGTCATCTTGCGCTGCAGTGAGCGCCTCCATGGTGTTATCTGAAGATTATAATAATAGCTTTTTATAACATTTGTTTTAAATTACATACTTTTCATAACATTTGTATTATAAACTAACAATGCTATTTAAACTAAAAAAAAATGCTACCTAAGTATTTGACAACAGTAGTGATACTGATTATCTTGCTCTTAAGATTACAAATTCATCAATTACTTACACATTTCCTCAATAAGCTAAAATATGTTTAAAAGAGCACATTTTTTTAGGTAAGAACACTTTTTATGTTGACCATTAAATAGAAATACAGCAACTATTACTTGTTTATTTCATAAGATTTTGAATACACTTCTACTCAGCTGTTGAGTCCAGGAAATAACTAACTAGTATCAGTTTCCTTTAATTATATCTTCTATCTATTATTTACATTAAGATGAAAGGAGTTTTATTACATTTATCTCAGGGTAAAATAATTAAAATTTGTTTATGACGAGTAAAGTAGCAAAAACAATGTCAAACCAAGGGAATAATGGTAGCAAAATACGCAACTTATCCCAGACTATCGACAGACATAGGTATCTCGATATTAATGTGATAACGTTTGGCATGAATACGACATAATTCTACTACTATTAGCTTCTAAAATGGTTGCTCATGAGATGATAGTACTCACATCCTGACAATGTGTGTGATCTTGACAGATTTCTGGTGAACTGTGACGTGACGAGGGACGAAGTGCCTGAGTTCGATCACCGATGTTCGATTCAATTTCTATTTAGTTTTCATGTTTTACAACAAGAAAATGTCCAAAAGATCATGATTGTACTATCACAATGGGCAGGCTACTTCTAAACTCAAATTCAAGTATAACACAGACCAACTTTGCATTATCGCAATAAAAACACGTTCACACACATGGAAAATACATGTACAAATCAACTAAATGTATTGTACAAATCAAGTAGGTACATTTTTTCGCTAGGTACCTACCTAGTACCTACCTACAATGAGTATTTAATCGACATTCGTGTCATTCATTCGTTTTGTTCATTTTTCGGTTTGGGTCGTAGGCTTTTAGCGGTTGTGTGTGCACAGAATAAATGTAGTTTATTAGTTTTTTTTTTCTCTACTCGCCGATATTATGGTCGGTCCACACGACAATGATATAACGTAGCGATTTGTACGAAAATTGGCACAGATTTTTTGGTTGATGCAAACGATCGTAGGCAGTTACAAAAGCTATTCGATAAATCGTTGTCGATCGCGTTTGCACAGAAACTTGGAGCAAACACAAGTGAAAATCTCATTGTTGCATGTATGCAAAACTGAGATTTTTTCTTGTGTCAAGCAATAAGTCCATAGAAAGGTTGTAACTTTTTATGAGGACATAATGCTTCTCATTATCTCATCACAGTATTACTTTTTTTTTTGTTCCCCTATTCTGTCCATCGACCGGCTCTCGGTATTATTACGGCGTCCGTCAGCTCACCGGGAGCTGGTTGGTGAGCATAGTTTTCGTGTCTTGCTCTGAATAAAGGTTTTGCACTTTCTGTCATGCTTATAATTCGAATAAATATACAGTAACTTTATTCATCTACTTCCGGAAGAAAAAACGCGCGAAAATATCATTCAAAATACGACGTTGGGCGGCCGGCGGTTTAAATATTTTGATCGTGTTTTATTTAAAATGAATGATATTTACGACAAAGAAAATAATTAAATAATAAAGAATATTTATTGGAGTTTCATTTTATATACATATAAATTTAATTTTAATTTAGATTTTTTGTAAAAACTGTCGCTAAGCGCGGCCATACCCCTAAAAAACGGAGTACGGCATTTAATTTTGGTCTTAGTTAAATTAAATCCTCATGTACAGTATTAACATTGTTTTTAATATAAAGCCATAATTAATATATTTTTGATAAATCCAAAGTTAAATGTGCATATTTGTTTTAAAAAGCGAAATAATTCAATTGAATATAGGCAGCGTAGGGGACCCGGTTGCCTGACAGACTTTGTATGGAGTTTTTGCAGGTAAAGTGGGTAATTTATGGCGGTTTATAAAGCTCCTTGATTAAAATATTTTTTATACCGTGCATGCATGTTATTAGTTTTGTAAGGTTGTAATAGATTATTTTCAAAAAAATAATCTATTATAAGTATTGTTTTTATGCAACATAACATTAATATTAGCATTTCTACCAAGAAATAATTAAAAGTTATCCGACTCATTTTTGACCCAAATTTTAATACCTTTTTTATTCCATTCGTATTTATAATGTATTCAATTCACAGATGTGCAGAATTTATTACGTGTAGCTGTTAAGCTGAACTTTTTTTAAATATACTTATCTTTTGTTTATAATAACAATAGTTTTTTATATAAAATACAAACGAGACCGCCTTTTGACCACACATGGCTGGCGCCCACGCGGTCTCCTTTTAAAAATACAGGTAAAATGAAAAAAAAAACTATAGCATAATCTATTTAAATTGTATTTTATTCTTCATACATTAATAGGTATATAAAATAAAACACAAGGTGCAAATATTGTATTGTTTTACTTCTATTCAGAAAAATAATAAAAGTACACTAACTATACCCTCTTTTTATAACTCTTCTAAATGTTGACAGCAATTCAACACAAATAAAATTTAAAAATATATATATATAAAAAAACCATTTATTTTATTAAAAATAAGTAGGAAATAACAATTAAACATAAATTACAATTAAAATCCGAATAATTTGAAAAAAACTAAAACACACACCGTTGATTTTCCGATGTTCGACCGGCTTCCGGTTGCTAAAATATACCCAAATACTTTCATCATTACTATTTATCGCTCGCCTTCTCACAAAAACATTTATTTTTTTCACTAAATTGCATTCTAAACAAATATTCAACATATAGCACTATAGTGTTAACCGGACATATGAATATAACCATTCGGGACGGTTGCTTGGACGATAATTCTCGTGACTACCTAAATCTATTTGCATACCATGGGTTGCTAGCTCATACTCAACCTAAACGACTAAATTCATTCGACACGTTCTGCATAAAAGTAAAATACCTGCTATAACACATATTGCCCAAACTGCCTTGACCGATCATGAAACTGTCTTACTATACATGAAATCCAATCCGAGAAATAGACATGACACTAAAACATCCGTCGGTGTCATTCTATGGCTCTCGAAACTAGTCTTATTTAAGATTACCCCAGGTCTATTGAAATGTATGCGACAATTTACACAGAAAAACTCATAAGCATACGAAAAATGAATTTCTAGTAGATATATAAACGTTACCGTAATTACTGCAACAATCTACTTAAAAAGATCAAACAAGAACATGAAAAGAATAACCATAATGAAACTAAATATAATCCTAGGCTTATAGGGAAACCAAATAACGACATCACGAATATACAAACAGTAAAATTAGAACAGAAATATTGAACAGAGTAAATTTAATTTTGTGAATGTAGGAAAGAATCTAGCTGAAAAAATTCTCAATAAAAATCTCTCTGCCTTGTCTAAGTCTAATGCTACCGGTAACAACAGTCCTAATTCCTTTGCATTCCTGTTTACAAATGAGTTCGAAGTTGATAGGCTTATCTCTGTACTAAATCCGTAGGATTGGCGCTAAGGCATTCAAGCATCTAATTGTGCCACCTTTCACATACTTAACCAATCTAGTCTTCTATACATTATATCTTGAAGTTAATAAACTGTTATCAAAGTCACAGTATGGTTTTCGACCTGGTCGTTCTACAGAGACAGTCCACTTTCTTACAGATCAAATCTTCAATAATTTAGATAACAATATGAAATGCTTGCCTATATTCTTGGACTTAGCTAAGGCTTTTGACACGGTCTCTATTCTCCTCAATAATAGGAAAACTGAAAAGTATTGGTGTGAGAGGCAATCAGCTAAAACTCCTCAATGACTTTATGACTCACCGAACGCAAAGAGTTAAGACCGGCAACCACATGAGCGAGGAATTACCAGTTCAATACGGTATTCCGCAAGGAAACATCTTAGGGCCAATCTTCTTTCTCATTTACATAAATTAACTCTGTCGTCTTCAATTGCCCAATGGATCAATCGCTGCCTTTACCGATGACACTGCCTTAATATTCAGCGCACCCACGTGGACGGAGGTCTTTGTACATGCACAAGTTGTTTGGTATCTGGTTGGTTGAAAGAAAACTTCTTGACGTTAAATTCGAAAAAAAAAAACAAATATTTAATATTTACCAAACGTGGCCACCCACCTAATCATCCATGGGACATAGTTGTGCACTGTTGCCTCCAACCACAAGTCACGAACTGCTAAAGTACAGTGGGTTTACCACCGTACGGCTCAAGTTGATTTGCATGTCATAAAGCATTAAGGTTGATTTCCCCTTCTGACATTTACGCTGCTGTCTTTAACATACATATATATATCATTATCATCATATTTTAGTAAGTTCAACACTTTGCCTTGTGTTCTTGGTTTAAATTGTCGCAATTAAATCCTCCTATCCAAATCCAAACTAATATTATAACTGCGAATGTGAGTTTGATTGTCTATTTGATGCAGTTTGGGAAAAAAATGTGAAAGAAACTCATACTCCAGACAGTAAGTGCAATTTATTTTGCTAATAATTCCGATTAAATAATGATGCTGTAAGTGTATCTTGCCAAGGTAAAGTGCCTTGATTATTAAAATAGGCACTTATGATTCTCGTTATATCCTTTATTTACACCGACATTTTGTCTTTCTTGTTCAATGTTTGTATCGGCGAACATAGTCGTGTCACTATCTGGGGCTGTTTGTCAATTATATATTTATGTAGTACGCAGGTGGCCTTTAATATCCTGTCCACTGTTTGTAGTTTACATTGAAACTCTCTATGATATCATAGAGAGTTTGAATGTAAACTACAAACAGTGGACAGGATGTACCACCTTTTTGTTAATATCCCAAAAGTAGCTTCGACATTGCGACGGGCTCTTGAAAGTCTGTAATTGAAAATCGGTAATTATTAAATAAATTTCCGTTCCATCGGAATGGAAGAGTATCTAGCAGTTTGCTTGAAGCACAGATAATATAATACTATACTAGTAAAACATTTTTTTAGCAGGTAGCTCTGGCGAGTCTAGGTTTAATTTTATACCTAAACCTGATTTTTTTTAGGGAGTGAACCTTCTCTACGTAGTACTATTACTGATTCTGTGTCGGTTCTGTAGTAAAACCGCTCTCTAATACCGAAATTATACCCGTTGCAGCACTGTTAACATTATTATCTTGATTACTTGTACTTGGTGCTGAAGAATAGGTAACCGTAATTCGGGTACAAAACTATATTATCAATTTTACTTTGCTTGAAGTTGAAGAAAAGTTGACCGCTTTTTTAATTTTCATGCCATCGTCAGAAAAAAACGATCCATGTGTTTAGTTATTCTCGTTCTTGCAATCTCGCGCGATTTTGAATTGGAATCCTGGAGGCTTGTCTTTTATTAAAGCACACAATATTTATATATTCACAGATTCACTAAGCTGTCGCCCATTTTTGTATTCTAGTAACTTTGGGCTCGCTCTCACTTTTACGGCAAAATTCTATTAGACTGTGATGTATCTATTTATCTTTATATGTTGGTATGGTATGTGCCTAACCCTAGTCTATTTAATCTTGTTCTAGTTTACTAATTTCACAATAGTTCAACAATAAAAAAAAATTGAGTTCCTCCATCGCACATCTGACATTGGCAGAATTGTCGGCATCGGCATAGTTGCCATTAAAAAAAAACTTTCATTCATTCACATTTCTTTCATAAATTGACTTGTCCAGCTGTCATTTGTGTCAATTGTCAAAAAATTACACAACAGAAAGCGCATGAAATATTATTTTGATTATCTAATCGCTAAAAAGAATGGGTGTTCTAAAGAAAGTAAGTTAATTTATTTCACATTAATAAGTCGTTTTAAATTACATATGTTTACGTACGGAACAAATAGATGATCTTCAAACCAAATGTTTAGAAATATCCCCTTTGCAATTTAATTTAACCCATGTTAGTTTCTTGGTTTTCTACCAAAATACTGTATTTTTTTAGACCACGGGCCTTTATGGTTTGGCAGTAGCTCCAAATGCACACCACACCCTTGGCTCACTATATGGCAAAATCCTGAGAACTTTGCAGAAGATGCCAGAGACTTCGACATACCGAAAATATACTGAACAAATTGTCAAAGAGAAAGCTAATGTGTTAAAAGAGGTAAATAATATAGTTAAAAAAATAGTGTTTGAATAAATACCCTTGTATTAAATTAATTTGATTAATGTCAATTATATTACAGACCAAAGATGTTTATGAAATTGAAAAGAAGATCAACTGTGGGCAAGCTGAGGAACTGATAGTCCAAGCAGAAAATGAGCTGAACTTGGCTAGGAAGATGTTGAACTGGAAGCCATGGGAGCCCCTCATCTCTAAGCCTCCTAAGGGCCAATGGGATTGGCCACCAACAAAGGCTTAAGATTATTCTGAACACTATTAGATGCATTATTTAGTTTATTAAAAATAATATTATGTTGTACCTATTCTTGATGTGGAAGTAAAAAATAAAACAAGTATGTTTTTTAAATTCATTTTATTATAACTAACATCTTTCAGTTCAATCTGTATAAAAATGTAATGGAGCAGTGTTATTTGGCACAGTGCATAAACCATTAATATGTATTACAAATGCTTGTAACATTTACAAACATGTAAAAAATCTTGTGATTCAACTGAGTCAACAAGAAAAGGTTTAGTACTTGGCTGCTTTAATAACAATTTTTTATATATTTATAATTAATTAAAAATATGTGAACCGAAGTAAATAGATGCCAGACAATAGAAACAACACTATTGAAAATTTAATGTACATTAAAATATGTATAATAAATTTATAGACTCCCAATTTTGCCCCTTGTCTTGTGTGAAAGTAAAATGATTTACATTCCTGTGTGTAAGTAATAGGACTTACTTACTGTTATTATAACAATGGGGGCAGAATTCCTAAAAAAATAGTCTTCTAAAATAATGTCAGATGGAGATTTTGAATAGGTACCTGGTTAATTCCAAATTTAAATTGTAAGTAAAGCAGATAGTAATAACCAATATATTTATATATTTATGATCAAATATAACTCTAATAAATACTTAACTAAGTAACTTTTCCAAGACAATTATGAAATACTACATTCAATTTTGTAAAGATTTTAACTGATAGTGTAAAAGCAAAAATGTCACATATAAAAAATATGTTATTGGTAACTCATTACTATAAATATTTTGAAATGCCTCTTAGTAATTCGCTGCACTTTGTAGGACATAATACAAAAGTCGCACAATCATAGTGTAAATATATCTATAAACTAAACCTTACATAAAAAAATAAATAACATTATAATAATCACTTACCATAATACTAATTCAGTGCTTTACCACCTTAACTCAAAATCTCAAACAATTTACCAATTTACTTATAAACTTTGATTTGTTGAATTTTTGATTATTTACAAATTACAATATCTTTAATATATTAAAACCTGCCTTAGACCATGGGATAATACATAAAAAATAACTTATCTAAGTAACTGTGCCATCTGATCACTAATTAGGTCCTGACATCATTACAATTAACAAATGCTTTTCATTGGTTGGTGTAAGTTGTGAGACTGAGACAGTCTTAGGATATACAGAGACATGAATACAACAGATATGGGTCCATGTATAGGCTTCTTGGGCTGCAGCCTATGGTCCCATACCACTCCAAACTAATATTAGCCCAGCTCCCACACCACATTATCTATCATCACACTAATTAATACTGTTGTACTGCATATGTAGATCAGTGTGCAGGGCATCAATAATTACATAGTTATTCTGTGGTGCATCTGTATATTTTAAGTTTAAGGCTTACATTTGCCTAAATATAAGTGGCATAACACCCCTATACTCACTTCATTAACACACACCTACACTTCACAATCTAAGACATACTACCATTACTTTCCAAAACAATGAACTGGTTTTTTATTTTATAGGGACAGGTGGTTTCACTGATGTTTTCTTACTATCAAAGAATAAAATCCATAATGCTGCTATAATAAGTATTTGATGAGCTAACACATTTTGCAAAGACTAGCAATAAAATAATGGCTTGTCTAATGAAATGTTAAATTATTATGGCTTTATTCTTTAGAAAATTCAACATGTTTATGGTATTATAAAATAACATAAAAATAACACCTTACTTACTATTATATGGGTTTGTACTTTTTACTATAACCATTATTACAGAGCTACATAAAACATGATTACATAATAATATAAATAAATAATGATAATTAATTAGTTATACGTTTGAAGCCCATTAAGAGTATAAAACACAGTCCGTAGTCTATAAGTGATAACAAAGAATCCAAATAAGTAAAGAACAAGAATTGGCCAATTAATCAATCATTTGTATGTCCATGTTGTTACTCTTCAATACAATAATTATATATAGTTACAGATCCAGGGGGCCTAAGGGGCCACTCCAAATGCCAGACACTTTTGGAGTGGCCCCTAGTTCCTAGCACTACTTCACCCACATAGGTAAGCTGTTTAGAGTTTACCTTGTCAAATATACCCTAGAGGAACCAAGCCTTAGTAGCCAGACAAACATAAAGCAATGTCAGTGGGATCAAGTCCCTTCAAACTAATATCTTGGATCTGCCATTGATTGCTTGATTGACATGACAAAGTTGTATATCTATTAACACTAATCCCTGAATACTCAAAACAGAACTTAAAAAGAAATTTAAAATAAATGCATCACTACTATTCACCTTGAAGTAAAGCATAGCTCACATTTGGAACAGTGACTAAAACATCACAACAAATACTACTTACTAAATAAAATTGTGCATGATTATACTTACAATATTGGCCCATATCTCTGAAAACAAACGGTTCCTTATATGCAACCATGACAGCTAGCAACAAAGTGCAGCTGCACACTATGAAATGGTAACAGCTGTGATAATATATTTTTATCAAATCCAATACAGTAAAAATTGATTTCATCACATTTGTTTAAGTTGATAGAGAGTCAATATATTAAAATTATCATGGTAAAGTGGATACAACTTTATGTTATCTATGCTAAGTACAATAAATAGAGAGATAAAACTTCTTCAAACCAAAATAATGTTTATAAGTAAGAAGGTTGGTTTAAATCAATTTATGTAGATGTGACTCCTTTTCTTGCTACTAGCAAGTTAAGGATAGGGTGTTTTTTTATATAACTAACTGCCTTTTTGTGTGTTACCATTGTAAAGTCATACCCGTTGCACTGTAATATTTTGTCATGCATCCTCAGTCCCGATTTCGCAGCAGGACTACCTTCGTGTACCTCAGTTACATAGATTCCCTGAAAAACCAAATGATAGAACATTATGGTTAGCTTTTAAATTTCGTTAAATGATTGCAATTCTGTAAGTATGTTTATCTTACGTTGTCAGTATAACCCTGAGGGCTCTTACGATAATCCTGATCGATTCCGCCGCCAATTTTAAATCCACATTTCATAACTTCTCTTCCTTCGGAGTCTACACCAGCTTCTTTTTGGAGTGTTATCGGTATCTGTAATAGTTACCTTAGCTATGAATAGGCAATAAAAGAAACTGAACCGATCAAATAATTGGGAGTGGTCTTCGCACTTACGCTGAGACACTCCATAGCTGTTCCAGCCTGATGTTGAAATGCCATTTTCGCCATGGTGACTGGTTTAGTTTAACTTTTCTTAGATATAAAATATACTTGATCTGGAGTCAGAGGACTAAAAACAACAAATAACTGAACATGAATTTATAGAAAACACAATATGACAAATGACAATACTACAATATCACTATTTGTTATTTTGTATCTTTGTGTGCAGCAAGAATATCGCTATCACTATCAATGTGATTCATAAAATAATACGAGTGACAGAGAAAGCTTAAATTTTCTGCAAAGAGCATGTAATTTATTTTTCTGGAATTGACAAAGGACAAAGTACAGATTAAAAAATGCCAGCATAGAAAATCACAAAATGTCATTTTCATCCACCCATAGTGTTTGGAAAATACTCCAACTCTGTAGGTGTTAATTTAAATTAATATTAACAATCAACAGTCGTCAAACTAACACAAATTCCCTTAAATTATTAGTCCGTTACCAGTAACTTTGGCCAATATTTAGCACGTATAGTTTTTTCCTTGTTGTAAGTACTAATGCTTTACCCAATAAGGCTGATTTCAGTTTATATCATGTTCCAACTTTTTATTATTTTAACATGGTGTATGTATAGAATAATAGTGGCAGCACCACGAAACAGAAAAAAAAAATCTGTTCCGTGGGCAGCACCCATGGAGATTAAAATTGGAGTTGGTTTTAACTAGGATGGACCAACCAAGATGGACCAATATTTTCATGTTTCATCATACTATTTGGCTTTTATTTTTTCCTCATCCCTCCAATATTAATCGGTAGAGATTAAGGCTCGCACATTATGTGCATACGCCAGTTTCAAGTAAAATTTCTTTCTAGTTTTCTTCTTTCAATCACAAAGTCTCGTTCTTGTCCAGTCATCACGTATTTCAAGTACATTTATGACTGTTTTACACTTTAAACGCGGAGCTGTAAAATAGCGACATGTCAATTTGCCGCCATTTTTACAACTCTACTCTTTCTTTGGTTTCATTTTCTTTTAGCTTCATTCTCTTGGCATTGACGTAGAGATCAGGACTGCGCCACAACCTCACAAAATTTACCACTTCCTAGAAAGAGACAACGCTACTTTGTGGACATTAACTGGCAAAGGCCGCACGAGCTTTTCTCTCTAATATGCTTTACGGCCATTATTTACTTTTTTTGAACGGAGTGTCGCGGTCCAGGTCTACATGACAATAGTTCGTGGAATGTCAAAGACAATTTTAATTGTCAAATGGTGAATGTCAAATGTCAATGTCAGGTGATATTTGGTGGTCCTTGTCCATTGAGGATAAAATTTGTAAATAAACATAACTTTTATTTTTATCACACTTTTGAAAGAGAAGATTTTAATAAAGCAAGGTAAAATTACCATATTTATCCATATTTCAATAAATGTAACATAATTGTAGATTATTATTACTTTTACGAATATTGGCATATTACCAAGTAAATGTGTGTATAAATTGTTGTTTTCAGATGGCCAACGGCGAATATCGATATTTATGGCGTACGGTAATCAGGAACTTCTTTAACTCGTTAAGACCACGACAGATAAAAGGAAATAGTATAGGTAAATAAAGCATCCTACATTTTAGGTTTCCATACTCAAAGGGTACCCCAGAGAGTAACATAAGTAAAGGGGTACCCTGTTACTATGACTCCACTGTCCGTCCGTCTGTCTGTCTGTTCGTCTGTCACCAGGCTGTATCTCAAGAACCGTCATAGTTAGATAGTTGAAATTTTCACAGATGATGTATTTCTTTTGCTGTAATAACAACAAATACTAAAAAACAATAAAATAAATATTTAAGAGGGCTCCCATACAACAAACGTGATTGAACGTATTTGCACGTTTTTGCTCAATACCGAAATGAGATGTTATTTTTTGCTGTTTTTATAGAATTGTAGGGAATGGCCGGGTTCATATAAGATTTCCTTTTGATATATAATATTAAACAGGTCAAAATTAAAATCCTTATAACAGATATATTAGTTTTATTAATACAATAATTACATTTTAAAAGATAGAAAAAATAGAGGGACCCAGGGATGCTCTCTGTAACAAAGCAATAACAAAGGCTGTGATAGTTCTTAAGTTAGCGGCTGGATGGCGCAAGCGATGACCCAACTCGCGTGCAGGAAAGGACAGAAAAATTTGAGATCTAGTAACATGGTCCCAATTGATGGTTTGATTCAAAGTCTCGGGTTCAAGAATTAAACTCGAGATTAAATTTTTGGCCAACTGGGTCTGGACTTCAAATTTTTCTATCTAATGAAGTGATTGGCAAGAACTGCCTGTAAAAATTACTATTATATTAGTTTTATTCAATAAACAATTAACAATTATCACTAACTAACATAATTTTTGATCTTTATAAAATGAAGCTAAGAATGCTTATTGTTTACTAAGGAGCCAGCATTTTTTTATCAATGTAAAAAAAAATCTTAATTAATTATCCTCAATGTCCCGTTTCACATACTTCAATTAGATAACAAAAGTCTTGATTGCCTCAATTGTGCAGTGGCAGTGCAGTTGTATACTGCTGCATATAAGGTTATGGGTTTGACTTCCATATTTACCAATTTATGTGATTCACAAATTGTTGTTCCAAGTCTGAGTCCAACTGACCAACCCCCCTAATGATTGGCAGTCCAACTTACAAGCCAAAGTTACTCCAAACATCTTAAAAGGCCTAATATTATGAAGCTGCACAACACTGTTCTGACATGTGGCACTACACAGATGACCAGTATCCTTACTGGAGGAAGACTCGCACACAACATATCTTGCAGATATGTCAGAGAAAAAAAAATTTTTTTTTTTAAAGGTATCTAGCAATGTGGGATTGAGTCCCACATTACTAGCAATCTTGTTAACCCCTCTAAGCTCAAAGGCGTGGGTTCACGTTGGTAGTGTAGGATAGGATTCAAACCCGCGACCTCACGATTGCGAGACCGATGCCTTAGCCATTAAGCTACCGCCGCTTTTAAATAATAATGTCTGGGTGTTATTTAATGTTTGTAAAATGACTTGTGTCAGAAGAGCCATATCATACTACAGGAATTAGAGAGATAGAAAGAAAAAAGATATTCTATAGTAAAGTTATTTTATTTGATGATAATCTACAATATTGCAGGTCAGGATTACTTGGGAAACAAGTATTTTGAGATTCCTGCAAATCCAAGTATTGGCAAAAGGAAGGCAAGTAGATGGTATGATCCACCCAAAGGCCAGGACTTCCAAGAACCTGTACCTGCTGAATGGGAAGCATGGTTGAGAATGAGGAGGTAAGATAAATCATTAATAGAGACATTTTGTAAGCTTTATGTTTGTTTAGAAGTAAAAAAACAAGGTATTGTCCACCTGGCCCTGCTGACACAAGAGATGAAAAGTTGATTTCATCTTCAAGATGATTGTTAGCTTAAGCCAATTTAATCATCTTGATAAAATTGGCTTTCTAAAAAAACTACACATCAAAATTTGTCCAACCATTTTGGCACTACAATGCCACCCTCACAACCAGACACACAGATACACATTTAAACTTGTAACACCCACACATATAGCTCTCTTGAAAGAGACAACACTATTTTGTGGACAATACCTGTCAAAGAGATGGGGTCGCACAAGTTTTTTCTCTCTTTCACACTTTGCAGTCAATATTTACTAGTTAATTTTGAGAGTTGGCACAGTCCAGGTCTATACTTCAATGCCACAGACAGACACACAGATACACAATCAATTTGTAACACTCCATTGCTAAGATCTAAGAGAATATTTTTTTTTTTAGGACAGTACCACCAACAGAAGATGAAATTGCAAATAACTTGGCTGTAGCTTTATTAAAGAAGGAGAATGCGGCAAAGCTAGAAGCAAAGAGGTTGGCTGAAGGAGGTTCTCTTCCAACTATACCAACAAAGGGTGCTGAGTCATTTCCTAGTTACCCTGATATGTCAGTGGGTGATCCCGAAAACAAATATTCTACTAAATAAACTATTCAGGAAAACTTGGCAATTTACATTTTGTGAGGACATGCTTAATAGTAGCTATATTTATAGCATTTGTAAAAAGATTATCTATTTATGATTATCATTTCTTAAAAGAAATTTGAACATTACTAAAATTGTGTGTATACTTTTTTTTAAACGAATTAAATTAATTACAGGCATGATTTCATAAACATGATACATCATTACATAGTATAAAATAAAGTCGCCTCTTCCTGTCTGTACCTACACTTAGATATTCTAAATTATACAACGCATTATGATACGGTTTTCACTATAATTCAGATATTTTTTCCGGATAGTGTATATGTTTAATACATGCATCATATCAAAGATAGTGTAGAAAAAACACCATGCGAATCTGGAGTGAGCCACCAGTGTTTAATAAATAGCTTAGTTAAATATAAACTGCAAAGCCATCATATTATTATGAGGACTTTGCTGTTTTAGTGGCCATAATAATATTATGAAGCAATTATATCGGATCGTAAATTAAGCTCTGGTAAATAGAATACCTACTTAATCTTTCCTTGTTTTTGCAAGCAATTACAGTCAGGTACCTACTTACATAAGTCACTTAAAATATTCAAACTAACTCGGTACAAATATTTCGTACCACATGGTTTAAAAAAACGTGTTAAGTTTAACACCATTCATTTTAGACCTTTGATAATTTGAGTATTTGACTGAACCATTTATTAAGCTCACACACAGGCCAGGCCATGGTAAAAGATGTTTAAGTTATCCTATTTGATTGAACTTTTTAATTTTGATTTCATTTCTCATTACATAATTTAGGTACCTATAATTTGTTTTGGTTACGAGTAAATGTAACAATCTTTGATTTATTATAATAACCCGTGTTCATTTAGAACAATATGTACCACATAATAGATGTTCTTGTTTTTTAATTTCGGTAGTTATTTTTAAATGTCCTAGCACTTAAAATGAAGAAGTAAATTTATTAGTTTTGAGCTGTGATCATAGTAGTATTAATAAAATGTTGTTATTTTCATATTGTGTATTATTTCGTCATAAGTTTGATGTGAGATTACCAGAAACAGTGTGACAGAACCAGTGTTATTAAACATTCACTTACAGCCGGTCTCAATAATCTCATTCACTTACAGTAGGTCTCAATAATCTAACTATCGATGGATTTGGCTACTAAAGGCTACTAAATTGGCTAATATATTTGACGTAAGTTCCATACTAAATATGTCAAAATTCTACCTCTAGTAGCTAAATCCATCGATAGTTAGACTATTGAGACCGGCCGTTAGTAAGTCAAAAAAGTATCGGAATGGATGATTAGTTTAAGGTTCGAAATTCAATTTTGTTTCATTTTTTGTTGTGTTGGACTGTTTTCCATTTTAGTTAACAAGAGAAGTTAACATCCCAAAAGTGAAGGAAATAGTGACTGAAAATCCTCATTCAAGTTTGAGAGAGATAGCCGCTGAACTTTCTGTGTCTCACGAGTCGATCCGTAGGTACCATTTTAAATAATCGGCTAGTCCCAAAAGACCTGAATTTTCTCCAAACACTCGATCGCTTAAGAGTCGAGATGTCGATGTTTGAACGAGTCATTTCCGGCAACATTCATGAAGCGCATTGTTACTGGTGACGAAACATGGTTTTTTTTTATTTTATAGACTCACCAACAATCGTTTACACTTGAACATTTCTAAGACTTTCACAATATTAACTTAAACTAGTGTACCAATTTTTTACAGGTAAGCACATCATGCACTATTTATTATTTACAATAATTAACCTACCACATTAAATTCATAAGTCATGTATGATTTGACTGAGATTATGAGTGGCATAATGAGGTCGCCAAACTGTGCTACAGTATTCGAGGATACTACGAACCATACAGTTGTATAGCAAGATTTTGGTGCTACTTCGCTTGAATCCAGCAACGTTTCTCATAACAAAACTTAAGATTTTCGAGGCTTTTTTATTTACATTTTCTACGTGAGGTACAAATGTTAATGTGTTGTCAAATGTAACCCCCAGGTCTTTAATTTGGTTTACTTTTTGAATGGTGTCCGAGCCTATCCCGTAAAAAGTTGTCAAAAAGGTTTTTTTCTTGTGTATTTCACGTGGTAACACTTTTTGACATATAAGCTCATGCCATTATTGTCGCACCATTGAACAAGCGCATCAATAACTTTCTGAACTAAAGCAACATCATCGTCTGATTCAATGATTCTTGAGAATTTGAGATCATCAGCATACATGTAACATTCAGAGTACGATATTTGTTGTGGGATGTCGTTAACAAACATGTTAAACAAAACCGGGCCAATGTGAGAGCCTTGGGGGATTCCTGAGGGGTTCACGAGTTTGACGTGCAAAATAATCAACAAGCTTCGGAATGGTGTCCAAATGTACTCTGTGAACCGGTTCTCTGTGAAAAGGTTCACAACAGTCCAAAAAACCACGCCAAAGTCGATCAAAAGTCAAAGTCTAATTGATTGTTTTCTTTGACTATCTCGGTGTTGTGCACACGGAATTGGGTAGATGACTACAATAACAATAAATTATTTTACACAATACTGGAATAAAAATAAATATTGTAGAGAAACATTGTTTTTCAGAATATTTTTTGAAATAGCATTTGCAAAAATATTTTGAAAAACAATGTTTCTCTCTACAATTTTACGTTGTCATGAATTTAAAAATAAACATTGAAACTACATGATTTGACCATACAATAAAATTACGTCATTGTTTTGTATTTCATGTAAATTAGTAGGTAACTACGAGGCGCATCGTTTTAATGTTTCTTTTAAAAAGATACCGATTTGACTATTTTTCATTCTTGCCGGAAGGAAAAACGGTAATCAAAGAATATTATTTGAGTGTTAAGCGGCGTTTATGGGAGAAAATTTAGATTTAGCTCATTGTGATTTCCCGATTTCCCTTTGTACCCGATAATCAAGGATAAAATAAAAGGGATTTCTTTTTCGTATGCTGAAGAGGCCGTGGCCTACAAAGTCGCAATAGGGTATTTGACTAATTTTAGAAAATCATTTTATAATAATCCTTAGTGCATATTAAGCACATTACATTAATATTTCTGGGATATCTGCAGTATTTAATATTTTAAAACAATTTTAAAGCAAATTATTAAAAATATTATATTAAAAACGCAGTTTCGTAATGGCGTCGGCCATATGATAGATGTGGCGTCATCTACAAGTAAACAAGTTGATTCACAACAACAGAACTATACAGAAGGGTAAATAAATTAACAGAAAACTGCTTCAGAATAACTCAAAGATTGAAAATATCACACCAAAAACTCGAAACGCTGAAACCGCGAAAGACAATCCCCTTCGGCGGCCTACGAAACCGGAGCTACTTACCTAGTTACCTTTAAGTAAAAAAACGTGTGTGTACGTAATTGGTATCGTACAAGGACGAATTATGTTTAGTTAGCAACTAGTTACGTAGCTCCGGTTTCGTAGGCTGCCGAAGGGAGACAATCACTCAAAGAAGTTATTGTTTACTTGTAAATGACGTCATTAGACTTGCAACTAATCACAGAGCGTCTTCGTCACAGATAAAATATCATTAATTATTTACATCTTATTTCAAGTAATTTGCAAAAAATAAACTTAATTTTGTATATATTATAGTGAAATATGGCTTTTTAGACTAATATCTGTTAGGATGACCACAATTGGTAGTGTATTTTTAATATTGTCAAATAGCCTATTTCGGACCTATCGGATGAACACTGGCAAAAGTGTTTTAAATAGTTGGAATAGGCGAATGGAACTTTGCATAGAGAATGAAGGAGAGTATTCCGAAAAAATGAAGAACAAATATTGTTAATATCTTGCATAGTTTTTTTCTTGTCTCAAAACTTATCGAGTTACCTACTCGTACCTACCACTTCGTGACACCCAAAGTTCCCACGGTAGAAGACATAAAGGAGCGTTTAAAAATGTTCTAATGATTGGATTATTCGTTGGCGTAAGTGTATCGTTTCTGAAGTAGTATACTTTGAAGGCGTTAATTAAATTTGGATGAATAACTATCATTTTGTGTATTATTGATCGTTTTCCGGTACTTTCTTGACATAGTAGTATACGTGCCTACCAGTGGCGGAGGATCCTTAGAATACCATTCTTATCGGTTTCCCTTTAAATTGTATTTAGTTAATATTGTACGTACAAAAACCATCTCTAACAAGATACATTTTTGTACGGGTTACCTCAGGAAAATTTTAACCCTTCACCTCTGCTGTCTACACATATTATATGCCATTGGTTCTGTCACACTGTTTCTGGTACCCATAATAAATTTAAGTTTTATGTATAACTATTAGCAAACAGCACAACAAAGGAAAGTGAGCCGAAAGTTACATGTGAGAATGCGTGTTACAAAATTTCATAGCAAATTCTCCTGAAGACTGTGATCAAATTTGGTTAATATGGGCTGGTAAAATCCTAGGCACACCCATGGTTTATGATGTAGGTATGTACGCAACGAGGGAGGGAGTTAGATAATAATATGAAGCATGGTTATTTATCACGTTCTGTAGGTCGCTGATGCAATTCAGACTGGTTTGGGCCAGTGCAGAGGTTATGTGTGGAATAGATTAGATTGTGAAGTATCTACGTAGGTATTGGCATTAAAATAATATTTACTTAATACGATATAGTTATAAATAAAACAATTTTCTTTGTGGGTCTCTGACACTGATAAGGGAACAAAAATAACTGAGTAACCTTTTATTAGGACGCAGATATACTATGTCAGATAGTTTAACTTTATAAATTTTCCTCGCATGTGTTATCTAGGTTTATCTACTCATAGCTGTATGAAGTCCATAAATAGGTATTTTGTATCTGCTGAGCCCTGATATAAATAGATATTTATCAAATCGGTGACACGCATTGGGATTGGATACGTCCCACGTGCTACAATATAATGAAACAAAGTTTCCAAATTTTCAATAGTTCTTCAAGCGGGGCGTCATAATGACGGAACTGAGACAGGCCCGCCGTTATTTGCTTAGGCGCCCGCGTGCAATAAGCGAAAATGCCGCCCCATGCGTACAACTCTATGTTGTGGGGGGAGGGGGGGGGAGGCAGTTGCATATTTATTTAAAATCGAGCATCTATTAATGTAGGGTAACTTATGAAGGTAACTGTTCTTAACTTACCCTACAATAAAAGATCGTGTACACATTGTCCAAATTAGTTCGCTTGTTTGAAACAATCCGACGATAACGAATGAAGAGACGAGCGCCTAACGGTAAGCGTCACGATACCCTTAACAGTGAAGTGGCGGTAGCTTAATGGTTAAGGCATCGGTCTCATCAATCGGCAATCATGAGGTCGCGGGTCCTACCCATTATACGTGAACC
The DNA here is from genome assembly GCA_945859575.2 of Herminia tarsipennalis. NCBI lineage: Eukaryota > Metazoa > Arthropoda > Insecta > Lepidoptera > Erebidae > Herminia > Herminia tarsipennalis. The sequence goes on along the minus strand of OX243836.2, from coordinate 9,270,447 downwards.
CATCCACTCCTAACATAAGCCACTAAGCTTAGCTGGAGGGGTTAACAGGATTGCTAGTAATGTGGGAACACAATGCCACATTGCTACTTTCCTTAAAAAAAAGTATCAGTGCCACCCATTGACGTAGAGAACAGGGTCAAAGACCGCACGAGTTGTTTCTCTCTTTCACGCTTTCCCGTCAATTTTTACTTTTTAATTGAAAGGGATGGCGCAGTCCTGGTCTATACGTCAATAGTGCCACCCAAATCCTTGTTTGGCAAAGATCTGAATGTCACCACACTGCGTTTCTTATTTGAGACATCCCTACTTATCCCTACTAATAAATAAATGTGAATGTAAGTTTGTTTGTTACGCTTTCACGCGAAAACTACTCAACCGATCATCATGAAACTTTGTACACATATTCTAGGAGGTATTAGAAGTAACATAGGATTATAAAAAAAGGGGAAAATTTACGCAGACGAAGTTGCGTGGGACAGCTAGTTAGTTCATAAGCCTCATTTGCTCAGTAATAAGCTAGTAGTAATCAGCTAGTCCCTACTTAATTTATAAATGTGAATGTAAGTTTGTTTGTTTCGCCTTTATAATATTAGTGTGACTAGCTTTCGCCCGCGGCTCGGCCCGCGTGGATGTCGGTATTATAAAAAAAAATATTTTTCTTAATAAAAAGTATCCTATGTTACTTCTAATACCGTGTAGTGAGTATTTTTCGCGTGAAACGCGAAAAATACTCAACCGATCATCATGAAACTTTGTACACATATTGTTGGAGGTAATAGAAGTAACATAGGATTATAAAAAAAGCGGAAAATTTACGCAGACGAAGTTGCGTGGGACAGCTAGTTAGTTCATAAGCCTCATTTGCTCTGTAATAACACTTGTTACAGTGCCCTTCTCCCGAAACATAGTACTTAATGTGTTAATATCCCTTTTGTTCACAGAAGAATAACTGACACCGTTGTGGTACCCACGAAGGCGGCCTATGGCTTAGACCTACCACCGTCCACCGGTAAAAAAAGTAAAATGTAGGTACAAATATATCAAAATAAATTTTAAATCCATCTAACTAATAGATTGTGAGATTTGAACAATATAAAGTGACCCACTGTTCACTAAATGACCCTGCTGTATCACATATTATATTACTACCTAGTAGGTGCTTACCTATCTACAGTGCCGGTCCGAGACCAGATTTACGTTGGAGTGAAATCAAATTTGGCGCCCCCAACAACGCCACCCAAAAGAAAAAACCCGCAATTGCACAAAGACTCGTAAAGTGTTCGCAAAAGATTTGTCTATGGGGCAATGCCAAATTATGCCAAAGTTGTATCGTCCAGACCTTTTGAGAGAGATCAAGAAGATATGACCATACACGTCGATAAGAAAATCTGTCGTTAATCCGGAGAAGAACCTAATACATCCCGTAGGTTGGATAGTCTGTGCGAGATTGACTCGTAAACAACATAAGAACTTCAAGCAACAGGGAATGATGGAATTAAGAAAGTGTTTCTGAATCCATACTAATATTAAAAATGTGAAAGTAACTCTGTCTGTCTGTTACGCTTTCACGCTCAAATAGCTAAACCGATTTAGATTAAATTTGGTATGGAGATAGTTTGAGTCCGAACATCGACGCGTCAAACACGTCAACATCCAGTCTTTAATAACTCATTCAAAAAACCTGGTTGATTTCGTCATAGTCGGGGAATCATGCATCACAACCACAACACACAAGCGTGGAGCAGAAGTGTTGATGCTCTTTTTCAAATAGTAGGTAACGCCGTAACGCTAACTTGCTGAAGAACTACAGACCCATATCTCTTCGGAGCCACATCTACAAGTTGGTTTCGAGAGTCGAATCACAGATTTGGGTTCATTGACGCAGACGATTTTCAGTCTTCCGAACAAACCAGTTTCCGTAAAAAACAGTAGTTTTTCATTTACATTGGCTTCAGAAAGTTATACAAATGACTTTAGAATAATTCTTGGTGTTTGTGGAACATGAGAAAGTCTCCGATTAGGTACAACGAAGTACTAAAGTGTTTGTATGAAAACGTCACTATGTCAGTCTGAGTAGGTACAAGTTCTGAAATTGGAATCTATACTACATCCCTATCCATGAGATAATACGCCAGTGCTGACCGCAAACACGCGGTGCGTGTTTTACGCACTCGTGCGTGTGAGTAACGCAACGCGAGTGCGAAAAAACACGCAGAGCGTGCGCGTGAATTAGAATTAATAAATAACTACATTACTCAATCTATTCTTTATTGTTTTAATTTAGTTGAGTTGGGTACTTCGTTCTAAAAGTAAAACATACGGCCTGCGTAAAGTCTGCACAGGCGTTGGAATAAAAAAAGCACACACGTTGTGTTTGCCCGCTTTCGCATAGCGTCAAGAAAAACACCCTAGGCGCGTGGAAGCGCATGCTTGTATAGATTTAAGCTCCACACAGCATATATGCGTGCCCGCCGCCCACGTTTTGCGCACGTAAAAACACAACCGTGTTTGTTTTCCGCAGTCAACGTGTTAAACTGCAGCGAGGAGTCAGGCAGAGAGACGTCATTTTCCTAAAACTGTTAACTGCTGCGTTGAAAGATGTATTGAAATTGAAGGTTTTGGACTAGAAAGGACTTGGCATCAAAATTAACGGCGAGCATATCACACACCTTCGGTTTGTCGATGATATAGTAGAGTTAGTTCCTCTGATAGATCGAATCAAGAATGAGGAGATTCAAGGTCTAGCTAGAAAGTCGCAGTGGGTGGGGGCACATTATCGGAGAATAGATGACCATTGGGGATCACGAACCTTCCACGAGAGGAATGGACTGACGCCCTGGTGAAGGTCGCAGGAATTCACTGGATGCATCTAGGGTTATTTTCCAGGGAGAGCCTGGCCCCTAACATGCCATACGCGGCGGGGGGGGGGGGGGAGGGAATGATTGAATTATTGTGTTGCTCCTATGTAAGTAGCGTAATTTGTAGTTTTCAACCGCCTTCAAAAAAGGTGGTTCTTTTTTTGACCTGTGTATGTATGTACGAGTATGTTCGCGATTTTTTTGAAAGCTGGTGTTATGTTGTGTTCTTTCCGAAAAACCGGGCAAGTGCATGTTGAACCATGCTAAGTGTAGGGTTCCGCAGCCTTGAATAATTGCATCAGCAGAAGTGCGTATGTTCATGGCACTTACGCCCTTGTGTTGAGAAACGCAGTTTTTCAGCCATAACTCAATGACAGTAGATCCGATCATGTCCAAAATAATTAATTTTATAAAAAAATTGCGCTAGCTTTGTGAATTTTTTCATATTTTTTGGTGACACAGTTCAAAAGATAAGGGGTAAAGGGGGGGCGGAGGGACCAATTAAGCAACTTTTAGAGCAATTATTTCCAAAAATATTCACTTTATAAAAAAAGTTTATTGGAAACCTTAAAATATTTTTAAAGGACCTGTCGAATGACTTGACTGCCTCTGTGGCGCGGTGGGTCGTGAGTTCGATTCCCACACGGGACGTCACTTTGTGTGATCCACTAATTGTTGTTCCGAGTCTGAGTGTACTTTGTGTTTGTGTCTGTGACTTATAGGTATGTTTGTAAAGTGCCTCGCGACACAAGGCTTGTACTCTACTGCTGAAGTCGTCTGTTCTAAAGTAAAAAAAAAAAAAATGATTTAACACAGTTTGCTGAAAAAGAAAATCAGCTTCTGTTACATATATGGAGTGCCCCGCCTAAAAATATTTATTATTATAGCTAACAAACAAGTAGCGGCTACTACAAGACACCTTTTCTCCAAATTTCATCAAGATTCATCGAGTAGTTCTTGAGTAAAATGCCTGTGACATACGGATAGACAGACAGACAGACAGACGGACATGATGAAACTATAAGGGTTAACCCTAAAAAATGATTTGACCAAAAGAGTTCTATAATATATTACTATTTGTTACTATTGTTCTATAATATCGACATAACAAATAGTGTAAGTTCGAGAGATGACTTGCAGTATCGTAGCATAATAAATAAATGCATAGAGGGTAGCGGCGATACACCGTTGAATATTATGCGACCGATGAACGAGCGACCGAACGATGGCACGGCCGACGACGCGCCGGCTCGCAGCGCGCAAGCCTGTGAGTCATCGGCACCCGGCGATAACAACACCTGTGCTCAGCTGACCGACTCCAATAGATGTACTTTTGCGAATGTTTTGATTTCGAACAACAAGGATATCAATAAACAAGACGATACTGAACAAGATTGGACAGTAGTACAAAAACGTAAGCCAAATAGTCCGAGAGCCAGGTGAAAATTTGGTTAATTATTTCTTCTCGAGAGATAATTGGTGATATGCAACAGACAATAGTATCATGAAGCCTTATGACCGTCAGCTGCGGCACGGTGGGGGGGATGAGGAGTAGTAACCTCCCACGCTCGAAGAAAAAAAAAATACATTCATTCATTTCCTCTCGGCTAAAAATTTATCAAATTATAGCTGACCCAATGTCTCAACAAAAAAAAAATATCAGCTGGCTATAACATAGTGTATTGTACGTCAGCTGATGTCTTGATCATGGAAAAAAAATCTTCACTTTCAGTGATATCCTCTCAAATATATGTAACTATTGATAAATATATACGTCAGCTGGCTGTATCTCGGTGGAAAAATCGTCAGCTGATACTTTGAAGGTCGTTACGTAGAAGTTAGTCAGTAGCATTTAATAATAATAATAATAAACCCCTCGGGGCTAGTCGTTGTCTCCCTATATGAGATTAACGCAACACTCTGAGAGCATAGTAGCAGCTCTAGAAATCCTTATGACACCAATAAAAAATGTCTCATGAGGGTGAAATAAGAGTACACAAACCGCAGGGCAGCTTTGTGGCGAGCTGAATGTGCGTGGCGACACTGCGGTCCCGATGCCTCAGAGAGTCGGTCAGGGCCTCGTCTCCCGCTTGCCTTCACTGGCCGGCGGGAGTGGAACACCAAGAGCGCCCGCAGGACTCTCAACTCTGTCTTGCCTTAATCGGCCGGCCAGAGGGAGGTCGCCAGAGCTTATATGCTCGGGGGTGGAAGTGTCATTTTCAAGGGCATAACTACGGGGAAACCCGCTCACGGGCCTTCTTCGTGATGGTGAAACCGGCGCCGCACCGCTCGACACCCCAAGCTGCTCACACCCATGTTGCTCCCTGTCGCCTGTTTGGCTGTATGCCTGTGGCGGCCAGAAGGGGGCCCATCTAGTGAGTGGCGAGTCACCGCCTGCCCATTTGTCCGTGTGTTTTTACCATGTGTTTGCAGGGCAGGCGCCATAGTCCTTCAATAGTACCAGCTAACCATTCCACTAACACATCACCTCCATAACCCAGTTTTTTAGCTACCACATTTTGGCAATAGTTTTTACACTAACCGGGGAATGTCGTTGGGTACATTTATATAGTGTATACAACGATATTCGCCGGTTTGTGTCACATAGCCTTTAGATTAAAGTGTCTAACGGGACTCTACGTGTTGGCTTCGGCCCCACGCACGCATCCCAAATGACCGGGACTTCATAGTCCCGTGATATGGAAACGACATACATAATAATAATAAAGCTTTATTTAGTTCCATGCATAGTACATATTAGACGATAACAGTTGGTAACTTATTAATTTATTATATTTAATTACATTTATTACACATAACTATATGAATTTGATTTCTAATTATATATATATTTTTTATTTTTTTTGTAATTACTTAAAATTATTATTTGCTTTAATTATCGACTACCTATTTTTATCGATTACGCCTATAGAAAATATGTACTCAGTAGATGTGGAATCATGAGCTTTCGCTAAGTCCTGGTAAAAATTGTCTATTTCTTCCTGTGATGAGTTTTCAGTGGGGGCGTGCGCTTGAATTACAGCAAAATACAGGTTTTCTATTTTGATTTCCAGTACGCACACTCTCTCAGATATTCCAGTAAATTTTACGATGTTATCTTTGTGTTTCTTCTTTACTAGAAAACCTACTCCATATAGACCTTTTGTTTGGCCAATGTAGTAGAAGATGTATTCGTCGTCTTCGATTGTCTTTTCTCCTAGGCGGCGAACTTCGCTCAAACCTATTATATCATGCTTAATATCTTCTAGTGCAGCTTTAAGCTCAACATATTTTTGATCAGAAGATAATGATCTTATATTGATAAGGAATATTTGTTTCACCTCAACACTCATATTGGAGTGCTATGTCGAATAATTAAAGAGATGTCATTTCCTCCCACATGAAAATTTGTGAGCTGATTTTAAATATATTTCTGTGATAAATAAAAAAAATCAGCTAGCAGTAAGTCGAGGGAAACCTAGTCAGCTGATGCATTTAAATAGTCAGTAAATGCTACTGACTAACTTCTACGTATCAGCTGACGATTTTTCCACCGAGATACAGCCAGCTGACGTATATATTTATCAATAGTTACATATAAGCTATCATCACGTAAATTTTTATTTGAGAGGATATCACTGAAAGTGAAGATTTTTTTTTCCATGATCAAGACATCAGCTGACGTACAATACACTATGTTATAGCCAGCTGATATTTTTTTTTTGTTGAGACATTGGGTCAGCTATAATTTGATAAATTTTTAGCCGAGAGGAAATGAATGAATGTATTTTTTTTTTCTTCGAGCGTGGGAGGTTACAATTCCTCATCCCCCCCACCGAGCCTCAGCTGACGTTCACGAGACTTTATGGTTCGATTTTCTGATGCATTTTACTAATTATCACTTGAGAGGAACTTGGTCATATAAATCTGTTACTGGCTCTCGGACTAAAAGAAAAGTATGCGTTTAAACGGAAAGATGGGCAATAGTACGATTGAACCCGAACAAAAGTTCAAGGCAGCCGATAGGAAAATACCTATATTCATTAGTAACGTGCATAGGGACACTTCAAAGTCTGATATAGGTACCTACATTTACCAAAAAACAAATGTAAATGTAGAACTGGTCAAAATTGACATGAGAAGACAAAGTGAATATGATGCTTATAAGTTCTTTGTACCTACATCTAAATGTGAAATGTTCCTGGATGAGACATTATGGCCGAAAGGTATCATATTCAGGCGCTTTGTACATTTTAAGAGAAATAATACGACAGAAAATACCCAAATTTCTAATGACGGCCGTCCGAATCTGATTAATGGATAGTAAAACATACAAACTAGTCAGTTTCAATTGTAAGAGTGTGAAACGCTCTGTGGATGGGATACGCGAATTGTGTACAGATTGTGACGTCATAGCTCTTCAGGAGACGTGGCTGCTGCATGATGATCTGTCATATCTAAACAGTATCGATGATGGATTTGGCAGCACAGGGACCTCTGCGGTGGATACAACATCTGGAATGCTGCGCGGGCGACCCTACGGAGGTACGGCTTTACTCTGGCGTCAGAGTGTGTTTCAAAATGTTGTTGTAGTAAAATGTGACAACCCGCGGTTATGTGCGATACAGATAACGCTGCGTGAGCGGTCTATACTTGTGGTGAGTGTTTATATGCCTATTAACGCGACGTCGAACATTGTGGAATTTACAGACATACTTGGTTGTATTAGTGCTATCATAGACAGTTGTAATATCGATTGCGTTTATGTTCTTGGGGACTTTAATGCACATCCTTCTGAGCAGTTTTATGACGAACTCACGATATTTTGTAATGAGCAGGAATGGACGTGCATTGATGTCGAGATGTTGAGGGGTGTGCCCAACTGTTTTACTTTTGTAAGTGATAGTCATGGATCGCAAAAATGGCTCGACCACTGCATAGTATCTAAAGCAGCCGTGCCTTCTGTACGTAATGTGTACATAAAGTATGATGTACTGTGGTCGGATCATTTTCCATTAATAATTGAATGTGATTTAGACGTGGTCTCGCCTAAGACGTATAAATCAAAAATGTCGACAAATAACATAGTTTGGGGAGATAGGGATTGTAAACAAATAGAGATATATAGAAGTGAATGTCATAAACGATTGAAATGTTTTGATTTCCCCGATGTATTTCGAAAATGTGCGGACCACTCGTGTAATATTGTACAACATAGGTGTTTAATTGACAATATGTATAATAATATTATAAAAACACTACGGGAGGCAGCCGTATATAGTAAATGTTATAGTTTTGTAAATGTCACAGGCCGTAGGAAAAAGAAACCTGTTATTGGATGGAACTTACACGTAAGCGAAGCACACAGGAATGCTAAAAATAAGTTTTATTTATGGTGTGAGTATGGCAAGCCTAGATCTGGGATCGTGTACAACGAAATGTGTGAGGCTAGAAAAAACTTTAAGTCCCGCTTGAAGTGGTGTCAAAACCATCAAGCACAAATCAAAATGGATATTTTGGCCTCACATCATTCAAAAAACGACTTCCGATCTTTCTGGAAGGCAACCAATAGACTGAATGCTAAACCGACCGTTCCTGTGTGTGTCGATGGCGTAAGTGATAAAGGGAAAATAGCGGACTTATTTAAAGAACGATTTACTGTAACTTCGCCTCTTGGGCCATCGTCGTCTGTGATTAATGCTCGGACTGGTCATAGGTTGGTATTTAGGTGTGTGGCGAGGGACGTAGACCGGATTGTTAAGACAATGACAAGAGGTAAATCCCCCGGCCATGACAGTCTGAGCATTGAGCACTTGCAGTTTGCGGGCCCCCACTTAGCGAGGTTACTGGCTATGCTTTTTAACCTGTGTTTGAGTCACTCGTACTTACCGGACGAAATGATAAAAACAATAGTTACACCTATAGTTAAAAATAAGACCGCAGATCTCTCTGATATAAATAATTATAGGCCTATCTCTTTGGCGACAGTGATATCTAAGATTTTTGATAGTATGCTTAACTCACAGCTAACTAAAATAATTAAAATTCACGATAACCAATTTGGATTCAGATCTCAACTATCCACCGAAAGTGCAGTACTGTGTGTTAAGCATACTATTAATTATTATACGAAGCGTGGAACGCCTGTACACGGGTGCTTTTTGGACCTTTCGAGAGCTTTTGACCTGGTTTCATACGACATTCTATGGACTAAAATGGAAAATGCTAATGTGCCATCAGAAATAACAAACATTTGTAAATACTGGTATCGAAGCCAGGTCAATAACGTGCGATGGTCGGGCACCTTATCGGAGCCATATAAGTTGGAGTGTGGGGTCAGGCAGGGGGGTTTATCATCGCCAATTTTATTTAACCTGTACGTCAACGATCTCATAGCCGATCTTAGTAGCACTCGTGTTGGCTGTCACATAGATGATATTAATGTAAATAACATAAGTTACGCCGACGACATGGTGCTGCTGAGTGCATCCGTATGTGGCTTAAAGAGACTAGTCTCTATATGTGACGCATACGCCAAGCGTCATGGGTTAATGTATAACCCGATTAAAAGTGAAGTCATGGTCTTTGGGACCGGAGGTAAGAGTATTGACTTTCCGACTGTCAAACTTAATGGCACAGTATTACGTAGGGTAAGTGTATTTAAGTACCTAGGCCATATTCTGACCTCTGACCTCAGAGACAATGGCGACATTGAAAGGGAACGGAGAGCACTCGCAGTAAGGGCGAACATGATAGCTCGCAGGTTTGCACGTTGCTCCCCTCTAGTCAAAATAACGCTCTTTAGAGCTTATTGTACGTCATTTTACACGTGCAGCCTGTGGGCTCAATATACCCAGAAAGGGTATAGTGCAATCAGGGTTCAGTTCAACAATGCGTTTAGGGTGCTGATGGGGCTGCCTCGCTTCTGTAGTGCTTCGGGTATGTTCGCAGATTACCATGTAGATTGTTTCTACGCTACAATGCGCAAAAGATGTGCGTCCCTGGTACGCAGAGTGCGTGGCAGCTCCAACAGCATTCTAGGCATGATTGCGAACAGACTAGACTGTGTGTACATCAGTCATTGTAGTGCAATATCCCATGGTATGATATGACAATGACTGATATTTTAATTGAATTTTACTGTGTAACCTACTAACACTAGCTTTAAGAATATTGTTACTAACAAAATGGACACATTGTCTGAAATAAATGTTTTATTATTATTATTATTATTATTATTATAAGAACTCTTTTGGTCAAACCTTAAAATATTTTGAAGGCCCTGTCGAATGATGTGCCACACGTAGATGGTTGCTGAATTTGTTTTCTGCTTCGGTTACAAGTATCGAGTAAGGTAAGGGGGTAAAAAGTAAAGTAAGGGGGGGCCCCTTGAAATATTTAATTTTGTAAGTTAACTAAGTTAACTTACTAAGTTACTAATTAACTAAAGTTGTGGAACTATCAATCAATCAATCAGCCTGTATCGGTCCACTACTGGGCATAGGCCTCTCCTAACTTACGCCACAGCATTCGGTCCTCTGCCTTCCGCATCCAATTCATTATTCATTCCAGCGGCTTTCTTTAAGTCGTCAGTCCATCTGGGTGGGGGTCGTCCTACCGCGACGTTTACCAAGTCGCGGTATCCACTCTAGGACTCGTTTGCTCCATCAGCCATCGGTCCTTCGGCAAATATGGCCAGCCCATGCTCGAAGTTGCTTAACAATTATAATTGTTGTCAATTGAAGTTGCTTAACAATTATAATTGTTAAGCAACTTCGAGCATCGACCCTTCGACGTAAATAGGTCTCGGCATGACATGTTAATCAAATATGATTTTGGTTTTTTCCAAATTCATGCCGAGACCAACAGTCTAGAGGCTCCATTTAAGCTGTGCAGCATCTCGCTAATCTGCTCCAGCGACTCCGCTACTCCGAAATCGAAGGTGCGAGATGTACTCACCGTTTATATTTATGCCCTGTCCAGTCCAGTGTCTTAAAGGCGTCTTTAAGAGCGTTTGTGAAGAGTTTCGGGGATATGACATCTCCCTGTCTTATACCTTGGCGCAGCTCTATTGGTCTGGTCTTGTGGTCCTGAATCTGGACGGTCATGGTGGCGGTGTCAAACAGGCATCTCAGTACCTCGAGATATCGCCAGTCTATACGGCATCGTTGCAGAGCATCCCGAACCGCCCAAAGCTCTTTCAGGACTGGGATCCCGCCCACTCTTAGAAGCTCTATAGTAATTCCGTCATCACTTGGCGCTTTATTGTTCTTAAGTTGCTCAAGAGCTGCCTCGACCTCGGTCAGGCCGACATCCGGAATGTCCTCGGTGTAGTGGCACGTTAGTGGGCTCTTTGGTCGTCGACGCTAAGTGCCGTAGGTTTAGCCATCCGTGATGCGTACAGGTGTCCATAAATGCTTGCGATTTTTTCGAGTATTTCGAACCTTGAGGTGACGGTTTTGTCATCCGCGGTGTTCAATTTCGTCAGATAGGGTCTGCCAAGCTGCTGTGTGAAAACTCTAGTGCCTCTATTTTGCTCAATCGCAGTCTCCATGGCGCGAGTATTGGAGCGTCGGAGGTCACATCGCATCAGCTTCCTGACTTTCAGGTTTATAGCTCTCCTATCTAACGAAGATATTTGCGTGTCTCGTATTTCCCTCATAAGTTCGAGAGTCGCGAGAGAGAGTTTGGACTCCCTATTTTTAAAAACAACCTTTGACATACATTTTGTAGCAGTGACGGTTTTCTCATCAACTGTGCGAACTGGGCCATTGGGATCCAGCGATGCGAAACGATTGTGAAGTTCCAACTGGAACTCTTCGGAACCTAAAGCTATCTGGGGTGACTTAGGTCGGCGACTTTCGGTCTTCAAATTGATATTTAGAGCGCCTCTGACCAGTCTGGGATCGCTTCCGATATTAAACCTATCGAACTAAGAAGCGGCTTATACTCCAAATTTCATCCAAATACGTTGTGAAGTTTTTGAGTAAACTGCCTGTGACATACGGACGGACATGACGAAACTATAAGGGTTTCGTTTTTGCTATTTTGGCTACAGAACCCTAAAAATGCGATGGCCGATGACGGCGTTTCGTCGTAAGGCAGTGGCATGTTTAGCAGTGGACGTCTTTCGATTTAATTGACAACCTGTATTCTAGTCCCTATTTCATGACGATGCCAGCTTACTTAAGAATTATAATTTAGGCACACCGATCCAGTGATTAAGAAATATAAATAATTCAAATACAATATGATAGTGAAATTTGTTTTCCGTTTAAATTTTTTAATTAAATAGCTATCTATAAGTACTACTACATCGAGACACTGCATTTGTAAGAAAATAATCCCTTCGCCGCGCAGCCATCCGCGCCCACTGCGACTAAAGTACTTACGGCGCTTTTGTTTTTGAAGGAAAATAAAATATCAAAGTGATTTTTTCTTCTGAGAGCAGGATGTCCCCCATTTTCAGTTTGCACGCCAAGCGTCAGGACTAGAGCTATGATTTTAAGAAATGTCATTTATACGAGTACATAAATTACACTCGACTAGGGGGCGGAGGAGACGGATGGAGACAAGTGTTTAGGTAACCACAAAGCCATAAGTAGGTGGATCTAAACGCTATGGATATAGGAGGCGTTAAAATCTTAATTATGTCGAGTGAAATGAACTGCACCTCCATCCAAAATACCCGGGCTTCGACAAAACGGATGCGCACTGCATTTAAAGTATACCTAAGTAATAAACATACTTACTTATATTAGGAACACTATCAAAAATGTTGATATATAAATAGGAATATTTATAAAAAAAATTACACAAACCTACTTAATAAGTAGGTACCTACTTTAAAGTAGGTTCGTGCGTCAGTTGTGTGCAAACGCATGTAATAAATTAATAAAAATTAATAAAGGCGTAAAAAATTAAGACGATCGCGCAGCATCATATCAAGATAAAAATATTATGAATATATTATTTACTGCCGGAACGATATGATAAATGACGTGTTATAATAAATATCAGTTATTGTAATAAGTATTATTTTGTAATATCAATAAATAGATAGGTTTCGGCCATGGTCCATGACCCATGAATTGGCTTCGGGCATGGTCCATGGTGCTTAAAAGAATATAAGAAAGTAAAAAAATTTTTTTTTTTTTTTTTTGTACAGAATATAAAGACACTAAGTAGTTAGTTATTACAGGATAGAATACTAATGCAGTTATTGTAAGTGAAAGTTTTTCTGCAGCGTAGGCACTAATGGATACAGAAAGAAGCCGGTATACAATAGGTGTCCCTTCGCCTTCAGTCTTTTAGGAGAATGTAGTACCTACGACAAGAGGGGGTGAGATAGCTCTTACGTTCATACATTTCATCAATTCACATGAATTTGCAGAACAAAGACTTTAAAAATTATTTTTAATCTATATCAATGACCTTCCTGACATAATCACACCAATATTATTAAGTTTGTGAGTTTGTGAGTGTGTATGTTTGTTACTTCTTCACGTCTAAACGGCTGGAGCAATTTTTATAAAATTTGGTATGGAGTTAGCTGACACCCTGGATTAACACATAGGCTAATAAACCGCGGGTAACACCGCGGGGAACAGCTAGTAGATCTTAAATGTATTTTATTCGCGGATGACATTTCTGTTACATTGACATGCAATGATTTGACCACATATGACTTTGAAATAAACAAGACAATTCAATCAGTTATACAATGGCTTGACTTTATTAACTTAACGTAAATTTAACCAAAACTAATTATATCCAATTCCGAGGCAAAAAATCAAAACAAATTAACAGAAATATTATCTACAATAATATTAAAATTAATGGATCTAACTGTACAAAATTCCTAGGAATAACATTGGATAAGCATAATGATTGGCAACAACATATAAATTTAATATGCAATAAAATTCAAAAAATCGTATATGTACTTCATAGACTAAGCAAAACAACGCCACTAGAAACGACTCTGCTGGCATACTATGGCTATGTTAGTTCGGTACTAAGATATGGTTTGGTGCTATGGGGAAATGCTAGAACGATGCTACGAAGACTCTGTTTACGTAACAGAGTCTTCGTAGCACAAAAACGTTGTATCAGAGCTATGGTAAATATTTCTCCTGATGTGTCATGTAAGCCTCATTTTAAAAAACTTGCCATATTAACCCTACCATGCATGTACATTTACGAGGTATGCGTTTTTGTAAAATGTAACCAAAGCCTATTTATTGCGGCGAAGGACAAAAATCCGAATAGGCTTGTTCTGGACACGTAGCCAAAAACAACTCTATACCAAAAAAAATGCTATGCTATGTGTGTAACTATCTATTCTATATATATACAGGGTGTAACAGAAAGGTGTGGTCATATTTCAGCAATGAAAAGTGTTAGGTATAAGTAGGTATAACATCTGCGGGGGTACCAATTCTGATTTTATTAGGATGACTGAGATAAAGAATTTTCTTTCATATCGAGTGCGTAACATCGACATACTGAAAATACGACTTTACCGATAGGTACTCAACACTAACAGATAATCAGCTGTTTCCAATGAACTGCAATGAACTTCAGGTTTGACCTTAAGGCGCTGACAACAGCCAAATAGGCTTATCCTAAACAATTTTTTAGCCAAATCTACGTAGTTTGTGACGGCAGAAAAAAATATATGTTAATCTTGAACATATTTCTAAGAACCCTGTTGTATTCAAAACACGAATTTGAATTTTTTTCTCGATAAAAAAAAAATACAAACTAACCTCTTAAAATGATCTTCTAACAAAAATATCTGTATTACTTAACAACGTACGTTGGTAAAATAATTAACAATAACGTATCATGTTATAATACAGAATCTGGTTGTTTTTTATTTTCGACTACTCGACTTATTTTCAAGTAATTAATTGTATTATGGTTTATAATTAGTTACGAGCGCTGCGTGATCGCGCTTCTCTTTCTTTTATAAGCAATCTGACAGTGATCGCAGAGACGCGCAGCTAGACGGACGTATGTCGCTTTGCCTCGCCATCCATTCACTTCATATTTTGTTTGTTGTTTGAAAAATTATAGACATTGGTAAAGAATATAAGTTTAATAAATATACTATTAATTTATACTATCTAAGTTGTTAATTTAAATATATTTAGTTCTAAGTTTAAAAATATTTGTTACTATAATTGGGAAACAAACAAAAATGTCGGAGGCCAGCAAAAAGCGCTTCTATACCAACAAACAAAAACATCTCATGGAAGTAGTAAAGTAAGTATTATATTTATTTTTTCATATTGACAAAATATTGCACGAACAGAAGTGAAATCGTAAACAAACCAAAAAGCTACACTAAGCTGTTTTGTACAACGTATAGCGAAAATTCATCTGCATCTGTGAAGCTCGTTTGGTCTAGCGGTATCTGCGTTGGTTCAGAATATCAAGTATCGAGTTCGAAACCTAGGTTCGCCTGTTCAATTTTGTATTTATTTTTAATATTTTCTTTTATCTTTTCAGTAAAAAGAGACGTTTGGCGAATAGTTCAGAAGCAGGTGAAACTTCGGAAAGTTTTTCACCAATAAGTTTGTAATAAGTACCTACATACTAATATAGATAATAATTTTATTATTTATATTACATTAACACATTACACAAAAAGAATCGCCACATGGACAAAGAGGATCCCCTTTACATTTTAGAAAGATAGTTACAAACAAGTACAATGATAAACTATCACATTTGCATAGACCTACGACTATCTTAGAACTGGCCTAATAGGAAAATACTCCTAAAATACTTGTAGCTTTATCCATTGTTTCTTGCCCTTTCCATACAAATAGTTGTGTGGGTTTTAGTATTTTTTACCTATATATGGCGATCTATACATACTGAAGTGTCTGTTCCTAATGTCAAAATAGCAGTTTTTTACTAAATGCTATGAAAGTACGCATAGTACTTAAAACAAAAATACAGTTTTTTTTTATCTGGCTGTCTGTGTGTTTGTTTCGACAAATCTCCAAAACGGCTGTACGGAGATTGACAGGACTCACTGTCAGACAGCTAATGATGTAAGAAGTAACTTAGGCTACGTCCACAGCTAGTCTACAGCTAGTTAGACATAATAGGTAAGATTAGTGCTGAAGAAAGTTTTTCTAAGTTCAAATGTAATAAATATTTTGTACAGATTAGGAAATGTGGCTGTTGCAGTTACATTAGAAAGTGATGTTATAATTCCTCTAGAAAATGTTACCAGGTAAAGATGATGCCCAAGTGATATGAAACTTCCTCATGATCGTTCTTATACTTCTTATGTTATTGTGAGTCATAGTTTTTTTCCATCACTGGTTTGAAGTATCGGCAAAGGTATCTGAGACAGTTGTATCCACCGATAATATTCCTAAACTTGAGGTAAATATTATTAATTTGAACAGGTTGTCGAAGATAAAATCTGGCAGTAAGTATTTAGTTACTAACGCATAGGTAAGCTTTAAGTATTATTTTTTTTAGACTGCTACAAGTCACCCTGCACAACAAAAAATCCTTATAAATATTATTATTATTATTACATCGGACGACGAATAAACTTATCGCATTTATTTTTAAATCTTCAGAATATTTCTCGCCCTTACCCCTAAACCCTTGGGTTGTAATTTAAAACACATTAATTTGGTAGGAGAAAACATAAATGGATTCTTGTCGAAGTTCACTCTTTTGTGTAGGATGTGCAATTTAAAATTTATCATTAAAAGTGATTCCACTGACGAAAATTATTTACCAGTCAATTATTGTGCTGTAGCAGGTATGTTATCAATTTTTGGAGGACTTCAAACTTGGAAGAATTTTCTTCAGCTCTAAATTTACCTTATGTCAAATAAATAATAATATTATTAATAAAAAATAATATATACCTAGTCTAGCCATAAATATTGTTACGAAGAAAAAACATTTTTTTTTATTGCAAATAATATTTATTACTTTTACAGTGTGTTAGTTTAATACATAAATAAAAAACAATTCAAAATATAAAAAGCTTATTCGAAGTGGTCTCCATTGGCTGCAACACAGTCCTTTAAACGTTGAGGCCAGTTATCAATAGAAGCACGCACTCTTTCCATGGGAAAATTCTTCACTGCCAATCGTATGGATTGTTTTAGGGACTCCAAATTATCATGGCGTTTAGAGCAAGCCATACTCTCTAAAACTGACCATAAATCATAATCCAGCGGATTAAGATCGGGACTAGACGACGGCCAGTCTTCAGCTCTGATGAAGTCCGAAACGTTCACTTCCAACCAAGACTGCGTGGACCGAGCTTTATGACCCGGCGCTGAGTCTTGTTGGAAGGACCATACTTGGTTATTGAACATGGTGTTGTTAAGGGGTTTAACTACCTTCTCAAGAATGGTATCTTGATACACTTGTGCCGATGTTTTGATACCTTTTTCACAAAAATATGGCTCAGTCACTCCTTCATAGCTAACACCCCACCAAACCATCACTGAAGTCGGATAATGCCCACGTTGCACTCTGTCGACTAATTGGGAAGCTTCCTTAGAGCTTTGAGCATAAATACGGTCATTTTGTTTGTTAAAATGTTGCTCAAGTGTAAAGATTTTCTCATCCGTAAACAAAATTTTTCTGTGACCTCCCTTTGCATACCGCTTCAGTAGTTTCTTCGATTTTACCACCCTATTCTTTTTTAAATTATCAGTTAAAAAATGACCAGTGCGTCTCTTATAGGCTGCAAGTCCTAAGTCATCTTTTAAAATGCGTGACATGGTTCTGGGTGCTATCTTCATCTACCGAGATAAAATCTTTTGCTTTCGGACAGGATTTCTTCGAATTCTTTCCCTTACTGCTTTGACCACCATTTTCGTACGAACACTACGTGGACGGCCAGATCTTTTTCTGTCACAAACAGAGAAGGTCTCATTGTACCTATTAATAGCCCGGTACACAAATATTTGACTAATACCAAGCGTATGGAGAGTTTTAAAAATTACATTCGGCTCCATACCAACTTTGTGTAATGCAATCACAGCGATTCGGTTTTCTTTATCACCCCACTCCATTTTAATATAGCAAAATATTGTACAATGTATTGGCGCCAAAATTAGAAAATACAATGAACAATCGTATAAAAATGACAGATTCCAAATTCAAATGTAATATCTTTCTTATTTTTAATTGTAACAGTATTTATGGCCAGACTAGGTATTATTAACTATCTGTGCAAATAAATAAAATTGAAGAGTCTGTTTGTAATATCAAAATAACAGTTTTATGCATATATATTAATTATTATGGATAACATATATCCATAATAATTACTGATAACAAAAATACAGTTTTTTTTTGTCTGTCTGTCTGTCTGTTTGTTCCGGCAAATATCCGAGAGCAAATGAATTATAATTATGCGAAAATATTTAAAATGTTGCTAATATATTTTCGAGTTTTATTTTTCTTTCTTTTATATTGTTTTGAAGTTCATAGCAAATAAAGTCTCCTGAAATAATTAAAAATACAAACGTATAAAAAATATTTATTGTTTTTTTTAATCGCCCTGTCTAATTTCTTTCTAGTTCTTCATAAAGAACAAAAAATAAAGCGCCATCTATTGGTTTATTGTTTATTATTGACCGCGTCCTTGTGTTGGTAGTTCGCTGTTTTTACCGTCCTTTATCAATGGCACTAGGACATCGGAGAAATAGTGGGCGTGGCTAAAATAGTGAAACATCGAAGTTCAGTAGCTGTTGTCAGCGTCTTAATTACTTGAAAATAGTCGAGTAGTCGAAAATAAAAAACAACCAGATTCTGTATTATAACATGATACGTTATTGTTAATTAATTTACCAACGTACGTTGTTAAGTAATACATATATCTTTGTTAGAAGATCATTTTAAGAGGTTAGTTTGTATTTTTTTTTTATCGAGAAAAAAATTCAAATTCGTGTTTTGAATACAACAGGGTTCTTAGAAATATGTTCATGATTAACATATATTTTTTCTGCCGTCACAAACTACGTAGATTTGGCTAAAAAATTGTTTAGGATAAGCCTATTTGGCTGTTGTCAGCGCCTTAATATAAACCCAACTTCCACGCGAACGAAGTCGCGGGCACAGCTAGTCTATAATAAAATACCTGATGACATTAAACTACTGCCACAACATAAATTCAAAAAATGTTTGAAAAGCTGGTTGATCGAAAAGACTTATTATAACATTGGTGAATTGAAAAAATAATAATCGCACATATTGTTAATATTATAAAACTTATTTGTATGCTATTATATTTATTAATGTAACTATCGTTGAATTAATGGTGCGTCATATTTTCTATTAAGTATAATTATGGTATGATCCTTGTATGTGTTTGATCTTATTTTAATTCAATTACAAGTACTTTCACATGCCGCTTATGGCAAAATAGAAGGACCATTAATGTACCTGACCATCTACTATGTACTCTATTTTGTGTGAATTAAATAATTTCATTTCATTTCAAAAAACGAAGACATTCACTAGCTAAAATGCTGATAATAATGTGTCTTAAATTAATCTCATAATTCATTAAGGAAGTTACAAACAATATTTTGACTAACTAGCTAATGTTTTTCGCAGATTAATAATGTAGTTAGGTATTAATATGTACGAGTAAGTACCTACCTACCCTTATCTACCTCACAAGTACTTACTTACAAACGAAATAACACATTCCATGGACAAAATGACACAATATTTTTAAATATTTGTTGTACCTAACTACCTAGGTAATTTTCCATTAATACAAATAGTCATTGTCAGTAGTCGTCCGATAAAATATCTTAATGTTGTTATGATATCTGTTAATTGGGATGATGAAAAACTGAAGTGAACCGCGAATCGATTCGCAATGTTGGTTCGATATTAAAAACAAACTTGAGGTAGTTACCTACCTACCTATCTCTAATCTTTATGGTAAAATCGTATTCGTATTCTTTATAGTTCATCTTAAGCTGATCTTTATAAAGACAAATCCTGATCGGATACAATTACTGTGTTGTGGGCGAAACTTTTTCGCCCACAACAGACAATTAATAAACATATAGTTGAATCTCACAAAGCTCTGTTCCGACCCCGAGTCACGTGTGGGAATCGAACCCACGACCTCTTGCGCAGCAGTCGCACAAACTTCTAACGCGCCACCAAGGCAGCTATTTTTGGTTATCAGGGAAAAACATACGTAAGTTCGTACCCTCAGACGAAAAGGGGGGGCTTGTCTACACACCATCGGTTTAGCTAAACTAGTAAAGTCCACAAACTGTGATCGGACTTATCACATCACATGCCAAGTTATCGAAATAACTTATACCTACTTATTAACTATGGGCCATTGATGCCTTAAATAAATAGTTTTATTATTATATTATTAACTGTTTGTTGTTTGTGCTAATTTTAACTAAAGAGCCGCAATCAGTATTGTTGCTTGAACATTGATCTCTCTTACACACGGTATACACGCATAGAGTAGGTAGGTATATGAACAAATACATATCTTTTGTAAATAAATGAAATTTGAAAGTAAGTACTTAGGGTTCCGTAGCCAAAATATCAAAACGGAACCCTTATTGTTTCGCCATGTCCGTCCGTCCGCACCTTTGCTCATAGACTGTTAGTGCTAGGAGGCTGTAATTCTGGAGCATGGATATACATATTACTTACGCCGACAAAGTGAAAGAAAAATCTTGAAAAAAAAACGTGGTCTACGGAACCCTACATTGTGCGTGGCCCGACATGCACTTGCCCGGTTTTTTCTTGCTAACTTTTATTATTATAGTTATTTATATCGTCGATATTAAAAAATTAAAAGAAGTTGACTGGTGCAGGCGCCAAAAAATGCAAGTACTTTATAAAGGTTCATGTTATGATATTATGTCACCTTAGAATCCAGCTGACGCCACAAATGTGACGTAATACCAAAAAAACCGGGCAAGAGCATGTCGGATCATACTCAGTGTAGGGTTCCGCAATCTTGAATAATTGCATCAGCAGAAAAGCGTATGTTCATGGCACTTACGCCCTTTTGATTGAGAAACGCAGTTTTTCAGTAATAACTCAAAGACGGTTTATGCGATCTTATCCGAAATAATTTTAGTTTAAAGTATTTATTAAGCGCTATCTTAGTGATTTTCACACGGTTCAAAAGTTATGCAACTTTCGGAGCAATTATTTCCAAAAATATTTACTCAATCAAAAAAGTTTATTAGAAACCTTAGAATGTTTTTTAAACACCTATCGAATGATGTGCCGCAAGTTGATGTTTGCTGAAAAAAGCTTCAGCGACATGTATGGAGTGCCCCCTAAAAATATTTATTATTATTATTTACATATCAAACTAAGTAGCGACTACAAGACACCTTTTCATTTCATCAAGATTCATTGAGTAGTCTTTGAGTAAAATGCCTGTGACATACGGACCGACTGACAGACAGACATGACGAAACTATAAGGGTTCCGTTTTTTTCATTCTGGCTACGGAACCCTAAAAATCAACTTTTATAAAATGCTTGCATTTTTTTGACGCTTTTCTCCCGGTCTGTTAGGTAGATACATGAGGTGAGTACTTGTACCTGTAAGCCATAATATATTTACCTACATAACTAAGTTATACCCTATCCTATAACTTAAAGGATATAGTGAGTTTATTCTTTGTGGTTTAAAACAGAGTTAACGCCCTTCTTTAGTAATAAATGGTTTTCTGAAAAAGAACTACAAAAAGGGAAATAAAGACAGAACTCATTGATAATAGTTGGCATGGGTAATAATTGGCAAAATCAAAATTGCCTTGTAGCAAATTGACCAATCAAGTGTTTGTTGACCCCGTGAAGATTCCATGTAAAAACTACGCAGCATTTAAAACAATTGCCATGTAGGTATTAGTAATAAAACTATAAGTTTTGACATCATCATTAAAAACGATCTGATTTAATAATATTTTGATCGCAGCAAAGGCGCTGTAATGGAAACTTGGTTACGTGACTCGCGGAGCACATCGGTACCTATATAAGAAACATCAGCGAATTGTTTTGGCATTATTCTAAAGATACTCACTTGGCTTGGGTCTCAGTCACATAACACTATCACTAAAAGTGCCAACTTTGTGATAAGTAAACATAACTTGCATTTAATAAGATTTGAATTTCGTACATTATTGTACTTCAACTACTTTGATTCGTAGTCAACGGTTTGATTTTTCTTTTGGATTTTTTTACGTAAATTGTCGGTGTATCATGCATGGAAACCAAGGCAAGTTGTCGACGGAGGAGTACTTCGCTCTAGAGGACAAATACGGGTGCCAGAACTATGCTCCCATCCCCGTAGTGCTGTGTCGCGGCGAAGGTAAGTTACATCGGAAAATCGATACCTGTACCTACCTTTTACCTTTCACGTTTCTTCGAGAGTAGCTACAAAAGAAAATCTTACAACACATGCTCGAGCACACAGACATCGGTCACTGGACGGAATCTCAGAACAAAGCGTTTCGAGATTTGGTTTGGTGAGAGATGTTTAGTGCGCTATCGATCTAAGTATAAAGTTTTTGTTTATTAAGTACCTACTTACTCTCAGTGTTTCAATTATAAGAGAGGTTGCTCGAAACTTTTAGTAGGCACCTATTACCTTCCCAAGCAGGTAGAATGTTCGCCATCTTTGAACATTTATTTTTGTAAATAGATAGGTCAGATTCATGCGGTTTCGTGTCATAGATTTTATTAAAATTTTCTATCGTTGATTTTTTAATGTTTTCTAAGTAGGCTCACTTTTTTTTTAAAGGTTAACTAGCTATGTGGGATTGGGTTTCACATTATTAATCTTGTTAACCCATCCAGCCAAGCTTAATGGCTTGTGTTAGAAGTGGGTACACGTGGGTAGGTTTCGAACCCGCGACCTCACGATTACGAGACCGATGCTTTAGCCATTAGGCTACCGCCATTATTGCTTTACTATTTTATTTTAATTGATATCCGCAAAAAATCCCCTTACATATAATTTTTTCTTTAACTTTGTCAGAATAAGTAAATGTATCCATGCAAAATTACAGCCTTCTAGCCCTAACAGTCTCTGAGCTAAGCTGCAGACGGACGAACGGACATGGGGAAACTGTAAGGGTTCCGTTTGTCTTTTTGGCTACGGAACCCTAAAAACGAAGTTTAAAATAAGTAGGTACTGTGACGTGAACCTCTTGCTGTTTTGGGGTGCGCAGCCGGGATTATTGCTCTCGAGGATGAGGAATCAAACAACTTCTTAAGCCCAGAACGATATTATATATTGAATAACTTGTACTATGATTTCTTTACATATTAATTCTTTTCCTTGACCATTCGTCTTGACGCTTGGTCCCATTCTCCCAATTGTTTTTCGATCTTCTTCTTCGTCATTATTTCATAGTTTTGGAACGTCAAGACAAACAGTTCACAATTAAATGAGGCTTTATGCGAGTGGCCGGTCGAGTTTCCGACGCACCTGCCACACGCCGCCGCCTTATGAAAAAAAAAAAAATCTTTACATTTGACTACTAAGTCAATTTTTTTTTTTTTTTATAATATAAAACAACAAATATAAACCTAGCTGTGCATTTACCTATGCTGGCGATATAGATTTTTTTTTTTAATACCCCCCTTAATCTGTCTCTATGCAAAAGACAACGTGTAACTGTTATACCTAATCTAACAAAATTTATGTCAACAAACACTTTACATAACAGTTATACGATGATGCTGGGCAAAAAACGCCATTAAAAGAAGCACCAGTATCAGATTCATTACCTAGCTAAACTTATGTATAACTAAATTAAATCAATCATTAAACACCAATTGACCCCAGGCAACAAATTGGGTGAAAGTCCTGCTTTGTTGTAACTGGAAGAAAATTCATCTTTAAGTATCAATCTTATATCAGTTAAATAATTGGTCAATCAAGCTATCGGTGACCATCTGATCACATCTATTGATTATTTAGATAAAATAATCACAAACGAACTTCCCAAGTTCGATTGAACCAAATGCAAAACTGTCTGCTTAATCACAGAGTTGTATTTATAATTCAAAACAATAATACACCCGTTTTTGTTTGCCTAGTGCTCTATGGCATCAACATTGTAGGACATTTCTTCGCCGTGTGGTTGTACATGCAAAAACAAACAACATTTTAGAATCAGATCTAAAACCATTAACCATCCCTAAATATACAATTGTTTACACGTCAGACTATTAACAACGTCGCCACTTCTTTTCTGGCATCACCTACTCCTAAAAAAATAATCCTCATCAACTACTCATGTTTATCATGACTTAATTATAACATATGTTCATATAATAAAAATTCTCAACTACATAAAATTAAATACTAAGATATCGATATTTATTCGTCCATCCTCATAATAAACGGTTTCAATCTATTCGCATGAACAATCTGCCTCTGTCTTGAACCCACTTTCTTTATAATGAAGTTATTGTTATTCAACCTATTTTCAATTCGAAATGGCCCTAAAAACTTTCTACATAACTTCTTCGATATCCCCGACCTTCTCTTTGGATTAAAAAGTAAAACTTTCTGACCTATGTCATACGATACTTCAGTTGCTTTTTTGTCAAATAATAGTTTTTGTTTCGCTCGCGACTTGTCCAAATTTACTCTGACCCTTGTAAAAATGTTTTCTCTATTCTCTATTCTACTCGCGGTATTCTCATTCACTTTAATATTTAAATTAATTCCCGTATCCGATGGCAATTCTGGTTGTCTTGCAAAGACCAGAAAGTACGGTGACACCCGTGTCGATTCTTGTTTACTAATATTATATGCAAACGTAATTTGAGGTAAATATACCGACCAATCTGACCTATCATCTCGACCGTACTTGGCCATCATGCGCGACATAGTTGCATTTAATCGTTCTACCAACCCTAATGTCTGATGATGCATCGAAGTTGCAACTTTATGCACCGCCCCGAAGTTTGTAATCGTTTCTTGAACTAACGCCGACGTAAAAATTGACCCTTTATCCGTTATGATTTCTTTTACGGCCCCATGTATTGAAAAAATATTATTAATAAGGAAGTTCTTTATTTCAATCGCTGTGGCCTGTTTTACTGCCTTACTAATCGCATATTTTGAAAAACAATCTATTGCCAATATAATATATCTACTTCCATCCGTCGCATTATTTAACGGGCCTATCGTATCCACTTCTACCTTTTCAAATAACCTGTTTGTAACAATCGGTTGCAACGGCACCACCCTATTTGACGCCCGCACTTCTTGACATACTTTACATGCTTTGATATAATTCTCTATTTTCTTATATGACTTTGGACAGCAGAATCTTGAATTAAATTTTTCTACTGTCTTCATCAAACCTAAATGACCTCCATATAATGGATCATCATGAATCTCACGCATAATTACTGGAAACAGTTCATCCGGAACTACCAGCAATCTTTTTATAACATTATTTTTTGTATTTAATTTATATAACATGCCGTTGTGTATAAAGAATCCTTTATATCTTTGTAAGTTTTCATCTATGATTTTATTTCTTAAAGATGAACAAAAATTATCGTTCATTTGAGCCTTTATTACTGGGTCTATTTCTAATTTGCAGATTTGCTCATTATTCTCTGTACATCTCATCCTAAATACTTGTAACCCGTCAGTGACTACGTGATCATCTTGACTTATTAACGGATTTCGACTCACGAACTCCGCATCCGAATCCGAATCCTGTTCTACAACTACTGAAGAGGAACTATCATTACAGGAAGGACGAATGCTACCAATATTCACTAACTCACTCACTTGTTGACGACTGATCTCACTCTGTTTAAGTGAGACCCGATATGAAGGTTTTTTCACAGGAACCTCGTTCGAAGTTTTTATTTTAATTGGGTTATTTCGGCACCCACCTGGCCTAACCTTACCAAATGAGAATTGTGGCTTGTATTCTTCCACTAAGTCATGTAATTTATTATTATCACCTGTACTCAGATTTTTATTAATATTCATTTTATCTTTTGACACATTTAAATCAGGAAGAATACAAGTGTCATTCTTATTTGACTCACAAATATTACTAACAAATAAATGATTATGTTTAAAAATATTAACAGACATTATTTCCTGTGTATCGATAACAGAAACTTTGCCTGGTCTAGCAACAAAACATATTTCATTGTAGTTTCTCAATGTTATTTTATTATTCACAAAATCTAGGGATGCCCCATTTTTGATTAAGAAATCTTGACCCAAAATCACTGGCCAACTGACATCTATTACCACATAAAAAAGTGTGTTATACACCACATTATTAATTATAACGTTGATATATGTTTTGCCTGCGACTGGTATAATCTTACCATCGGCCGTTTTTAAATTAATATTATCACATATATCTAAGGTTACTTTGTTCATTAATGCTACTTTCTTCGATAGCAAGGACACTGAAGCCCCACTATCTAATAAAGCAGGAATAGCACCTGAACTTAATTCTACTAAAATGACTGGTTCGGACTGACCATAATTATTCTTCTTGACGTCTTCTATGTTTGAGCGCCGCTGCGTACTCATTGCTGCGACGTGATGCTCGCCTACTCTCGTTGTCGACGACGCTGCATCACCAGCTGATTGAACCGGCATCGGCAGAGGGTCTCTGCTCCTTAAAAAGTACTGGCGGGGATTTGACTCCCGCCTTGGTGTTAACGAACCGCTTGGTGAATCATTGGGCGGAACCCGAGACACCGGGGATCGGTATTTACTATACGGAGTCGATTGATTGCTCCGAAATGGACTATTGGTCGGTCTGTTGGAGTCTCCTTGCTGCCCAGACCTCACTGCTACCGCATTCTCAACCTTAACCTTAAGATTGATTTCCCTTTCAACCTCTTTATCATATACTGAATGTAATTGTAAAACTGTGGCCTTTAAAATATTTTTATCAGCACATACAACTGCAGCGAGCTTTGATTTGTAGAAACTATTACATTTCTTTGGAAAGCTCCTTACGAACGTATTGTCGTCAATTTTTACCTTTTTGGCTATATTTGAAAGCTCGTAGTAAAATGAAACAATATTCTCCTCTGGCGCCTGTATCCTTTCATAGAATTTTTCCGTATAATTAGTACGGTTTGGGAATTCTGCTTTTAATGCAGTGATGAAGCTCTCGAAGCTATCACAATCTTCTATGATTGCTTTGTATAGGTGTAGCGCTGGTCCAGCCAGATACGCCGCCACAAATAATTTTTTTTCTTCATCCGAAGTGATTTTATTAATCACACAGATGATCTGGAATTGGTTGATAAAATCATCTACGGACTCATACAATCCCGTGAATGCACTCATTTTTAATTAACTTTACATAGAAATACGACTTAGCTCTTTAAATGACTTCCTCTGAAGAGTTCGGCGCCTCCACCATGTGACGTGAACCTCTTGCTGTTTTGGGGTGCGCAGCCGGGATTATTGCTCTCGAGGATGAGGAATCAAACAACTTCTTAAGCCCAGAACGATATTATATATTGAATAACTTGTACTATGATTTCTTTACATATTAATTCTTTTCCTTGACCATTCGTCTTGACGCTTGGTCCCATTCTCCCAATTGTTTTTCGATCTTCTTCTTCGTCATTATTTCATAGTTTTGGAACGTCAAGACAAACAGTTCACAATTAAATGAGGCTTTATGCGAGTGGCCGGTCGAGTTTCCGACGCACCTGCCACAGTACCTACTTATTGTAAACTTTGTTCTTTATTATGGGTTGCAATAGGTTGAGAATTAATGGAAGTCCAGTCATTTTAAAGACGATCAAGATTTTGCCTCACTTGTGGGTGTTTTTATAAACTGTCCCGCGTAACTTCGTCTGCGTAAATTTTCGCTTTATTTTTTTTATTATCCTAAGTTACTTCTAATACCTCCAAGAATATATGTACAAAGTTTCATGATGATCAGTTGAGTAGTTTTCGCGTGAAAGCGTAACAAACAAACTTACATTCACATTTATATATTAGTAGGGATTTTATAATCCTATGTTATTTCTAATACCTCCAAGAATATGTGTACAAAGTTCCATGATGATCGGTTGAGTAGTTTTCGCGTGAAAGCGTAACAAACAAACTTACATTGACATTTATATATTAGTATATTAAAATATTATCTTGTGGTGACGTGGTCGATTATTAATCTCAGCGGATACTATCGTAGTTAACGCAGAATATATTAGCGTACATTTTTTTTTTTTTTTTTTTTTTTTAAAACATTTACAATACCATTACAGGATTACCAATGCATTATTTAAGTGTGTGCACAAACATAAATGCGCTCTCTACTCGTTACTCTCCTTAGCCCAATGAAACGAAAACCCACGTGACCGAAGGCTTGACATTTTGCGAAAATGGTCACCCATCTATGGGCTTGGCAGTGGTAGCGTGGCTTAACCTCGATGATCTATGACCCTGACTGTTAGCCGGAGGTCGTGGGTTCGATCCCCACCTAGGATTAAACTTTGTGTGATGTGATGAGCACGATGGTTTATTCTGTGCTGGGTGTTATTTATCTATAATATGTATATATTTATGAATATTTGCTCAGTTTGGGATCAGATAGCGTTGTGTGAGTTGTCCCAAGATATTATTATTATCATAATTAACTAAGTGACCCGAGCAACTTCGCCTCCGTAAATTTTCCCCGTTTTTTGCAACATTTTCCATTACTCCTCCGCTCCTTCCTTCATAAATGGGCTATCCAACATTAAAATATTTTTTTAATAACGCACCTGTAGTTCCTGAGATTATAGCGTTCAAACAAACAAACAAACAAACTCTTCAGCTTTATAATATTAGTAAAGAGATTTGTCGATGTAACTTTTTGCATCGTCATGAAAGTCAACGTACATAAGTAAACTTTGTTATTATCTTGTGTACTTATCGTAATTTGTAATAAAATTAACGTTTACAATAAACATAGATACTTTAATGGACATTAAAAAGTAGGTATCCACTTAGTAATATCATTACATGACGAAATGTCGTTATCTGCTAGGTAAATGATTTTTAAAGGAATTTTTAAATGTCAAGTTATAAGGAAAACTTTTTGAATAATGCGGTAGGTTAAAGAGATAAGGGTAATGTTTCCAATTGGGTCAGCTACAGAAATTGATGGTAGACACCATACGGAAATCACTAATAACATCACCGTAGCATTAAAACCTCCTTAATTCAAAATGATTGTAAAATGTCGAATTTGATTAAAACCTAATAACGAATTTATGGATGACTTTTATTTTTTTTTACATGACCCACATTTATTCTTGTTATTCAAACATTATTTTCTTTACTTAATATTGCAGTGCCAACGTGGCACTAAATGTAGAGTCAGACAATTCTGACTTTATTTTGATTAAACTTTATAAAATACTCTTGTACTGACTGAAGAGCTTCGCGAGGCAAACAAGTCTGTAGTAAGTAGGTATGGTCCTCGGGCTATCGAATACTACTTGTTAAAGCGTCACATCTCCTCCAGTCGATCTTTATAAATTGTTCATTAATTCTGTTTGACAGAAAGGCCAGTTAACAGACACTCAGACATCGATTTTGATAACATTTTTTGTTGGTCCAGGTATTCTTTTTAGGGTTCCGTAGAAAATATAGCAAAAACGGAACCCTTATAATTTCGTCATGTCCGTGTGTATGTCACAGGTATTTTAGCCAAAAACTACACATAGTATATGGATGAAATTTTGAGTACCTATATGTGACTTGTATGAGCCGCTACTTGGTTCGATAGTTATGTATCAAAAATAAATATTTTAATGGTGGGCTAACTCCATACATGTAAGAAAAGCTGTTTTTTAATCAACATCTACGTGTGGCAAAAAACATTTTAAGGTTTCTAAGAAACATTTTTGATTAAGTGAATATTTTCGGAAATAATCGCTCCAAAATTGTGTCCTCCCTGACTATAACTTTTAAACCGTTTCATCAAAAAATATGACAAAAATTACTTAATAAATACTTTCAACTCAAATATTTTCAAAATGATCGGATATACCGTCTTTGAGCTTTGGCGAAAAACAGCGCTTCTCGACCAAAAGATGTGAGTGACATAAGAGGATACGCTCTTTTGCTGGTGCACTTTTTCAGATCGTATTTTTCCATATGCAATGATAGCTGCGGAACCCTACACTGAGCATGACTCGACATGCTTTTGTCCAGTTTTATTCACTGAATGATATCTGCAAGAGGTCAAAATGTGACCCTTGCGGCTCTCTATTATTGTTTAGGTCGAATTGGCTGTTTTCTAATATAATTCGTTAATTATTTCAGGTGTTTTTGTATGGGATACTGAAGGGAAGCGGTACTATGACTTCCTGAGCGGGTACTCCGCCGTAAATCAAGGACACTGCCATCCTAGAATCGTGGCAGCTCTCAAGAAACAGGCTGATGTGCTCACACTCACGTCTAGGTACTTAATTATTATTGGATACGTTACTTGATTTAAAGTTGCAGACGACTACTTTTTTCTACATAACCAATAGAGCTTTATTTTGATTGTGAAAGTATTTAGAAGTCCAATTTTAAGTATGATTAACTGATCATACTTGGGACTGAGTGTTCAGTATCGAAAATGTTTATAATTAATAAACATTGTCCATACTGAACACTCAGTCCTCTCACATATGTAACACTTCGATAGTTGATTCTTTGTTAACGTTCTTGCTACCTAGACGAGCGAAATTTATTCGGTATATTCACATTTCAGGGCGTTCTACACGGACAAACTTGGTGCTTACGAAGAGATGATGACAAGGCTGTTCGGCTACGATCGTTTGTTGCCGATGAACACAGGAGTGGAAGGTGGCGAGAGTGCTGTGAAGTTCGCTCGCAAGTGGGGATACGAGGTTAAGAAAATACCCTCAGAGAGAGCCAAGGTATGTTCCTACCCCAATCTACCCATCAAGGAATACAATAGGTATTCAAATGATTACTTTGACGTTTTAAAAGTAAGTACTATAGCGGGTCAATTCACGTATTTAAAGCACTGCAGTTGCAGTTAAGTAGTAAATACGGCCATTTTTATATTCTTGTAACTTTGGGATCGATCTCACATACCTACGCTTGCGTCAAATATGCGTCTCGAGAACGCAATAACGACATCCTAGTACGGTACGCAAACGTTTTTAAGATCGATCCCAAAGTTACAAGAATACTAAAATGGCCGTTTTAATCGAAACTTAACTGCAACTGCACTGCTTTAAATATGTTTGGATCAAGGATTTGGTTGGGCTAACAATTAATCTAAATAGTTTATAGTTATACAACATGTAGCACAAAGGTATGGTCAAATTGTAGAAAGTCAGTAGTGAACGGCGGCGTATGGCATATATCATAACTTCTCTGGTTTCAATTCGATTGGATTATTATAGCACAGAACTTTTTAGGTCATACTATTTAATTAAAAACTTTTGCATTGAAGAATAAACAAATAAAAAAATTGAACAACCATACCTTTCTGTCACACGTTGCATATAGTTAATTAGTTACGCAATTATAGGTACCTACCGACAGCGAAACATATCAGTATTTAACGACATTTTTAAATTAAATATATATTTTTTTTATTTTTACGTTTAAAACGAATGTTCATTTTCTCAGATTATCTTTGCCGAGGGCAACTTCTGGGGGCGAACTCTGGCAGCCGTGTCATCCTCCGCCGACTCGTCTTGCTACGAAGGTTTCGGTCCTTTTATGCCCGGATTCAAACTGATTCCTTTCAACGATATACCTGCACTTGAGGTGAGTTTTTGAGGGAGCTTTAGGGGAACTTCGGTTCATTATTTACAATTACGACGCTTCATTCAGTGACTGTCACTAATTAAGGGATCTAGCATTTATTTTACCAAGAGGGTCACAGTCTAATTTAAAAAAAAATGGCAATGTGGGATTGTGGGTCCCATGTTACTAGCAGTCCTGTTAACCCCTCCAACTAAGCTAAATTGCTTGCGTTAGTAGTGGGTTCACGTCGGTAGTATAGTAGGTAGGATTAAACCCGCGTTTCTGTGCGAGTCCGACGCCTTAACCTACCGCAGCTTTAATTCAGCGTTTAAAGCCTGGGAAAATCAGCCTGGCTAAGCTTTAATTTTTTTGTTAATGTTGTGACTTCCCCCTGAATTAGACTAAGTACTTAGTCTTGGAAGCCACTACACTACGTTTGAAATGTCACGCCTAAGTAGGATTGAACACAGTGCCTTCAATAGTCACTGAAAAAATTTACCACCAAACCGCAACAGTAGAGTTATGCCACTATGCTTTTTTTATGCGAGATAGATACGAGAATAAATCTGTTCTGTTTACAGGAGGCGCTTCAAGATCCTGAGGTGGCCGCGTATATGATGGAACCGATCCAAGGAGAAGCTGGCACAGTAATTCCCGATGATGGTTACTTAAAGAAAGTGAGAGAGCTGTGCACCAAGTACAACGTCCTGTGGATTGCAGATGAAGTACAGACCGGTTTAGGTAGGTTATTAAAGTGCTCGTTTAAGCATTACCTACTTATTTATAATAAGGTACACCGAGGAAATTAAATACTATTATTACACGCACAATCATTAAATGCTCACGGGTCTCTTTACGTACCTACGTATAATTGTTTTTTCTTTAAATAAGATCCTACTTACCTACTAGCAATGTAGATAGGTACTAACAATCTTGTTAACCCCTTTAGCTAAGCTAAATTGCTTGTATTATGAGTTGATTTACATCGGTTAAACAAAACGTTGTTGTTCTAGGACGAACTGGCAAGATGTTGGCAGTTGACCATGAAGGCGTAAAACCAGATATTCTTATTTTGGGCAAGGCGTTAAGTGGTGGTATGCTGCCTGTATCATGTATTATGACGAACAATGAAGTTATGAATGTATGTATTATATTAAATATTTTGAGATATCTTTTGAAATTGTATTTTAAGTCTAGGTACTACAATTTGATATTACTTTTTAGGTGATCAAACCCGGCACTCATGGCTCTACATATGGAGGCAACCCTCTGGCGTGCGTAGTTGCTACTGAAGCGATTAAGGTAACAAATATAACATTCTTTAGCCAGTAATACATTTATTTATTCAAAACAAGTATTCTGATAGGAAATAGGTACCTACTTATTCAAAATACTAATAATATAAATGTGAAAGTAACTCTGTAACCTTTTCACGCTTCAGTCACTGAACTGATTTTATGAAATTTGGTATAAAGGTAATTTAAGTCCTTGGGAACGACATGGGTTCGCGATTACCTACATACACGCGGGCGGAGCCGCGAGCGAAAGTTAGTAGAAAATAAATAAGTAGGTACCTATTTTCTTAGGATTCACCTTTATCAGTGCACGAGAGTTAGTATTCGGCCATAAATCTTCTGCCTTCCTATTTTTTTTAATTAAATAAATAAATAAAAAATGATTTATTCACTTAGGAAGCAAAATACTACACTTGTGAAAAGTCGATTCTACATTTACTGGTAATGCCTGTTCGCAAACAATAGGTAAAGCCCGAGAAAAGAACAGGCAATAAAAACTCGTGGCCACTCTTTTCAAATTGCCAATATTTACAATGTTTCTCTGTTTATAAACTGTATATGCAGGTAAGGTGCTGCCACCATTATATTATACACCATATTAGAGTACTGATGCAAAATAATATTAGAAGAGTACACGAGATCGGATACATCAGCCTCAATGGGCACAACATAGTAGGAGCATCCACTTACGATGTAAAAACTTTATGTGCTTAAATATTGGCCAATTTACTGCTACTTAATGAAACTTATTCATTAAGTAGCAGTAAATTGGCCAATATCCCATAGTCCCATGAATGAGTTATGAGTTTTATGAAGCCTATGATATTGTCCTACCAATTTCTGCTTATTATTAAATTCTATACGTTTTGGTTCTCACAGGTATTGTTGGAAGAAAATTTGATTGAAAACGCAGCAAAACTGGGCGAGGTGCTTGTCGAAGAACTGAAAAAGATTCCCAAAAACAAAGTAACTGCGACCCGCAGTAAAGGACTCATGGCAGCTATCGATATACATGACAGTATTCCGGCATATGACGTATGTTTGAGGTTGCGTGACGCCGGTATGCTCACCAAACAGACGCATGGACAGACCATCCGCCTGGCGCCACCGCTCGTCATCACCGAGGAACAGCTCAGGGAATGCATCAATATCCTCTGCGAAGTGTTAGAGAACTACGGCAAAGAATCATCTGTGACACTCCCACGATCTGGGTAGGAAAGTGAATCCTATCAGAAGAAAGTAATTACGAGATAATTACCAGAATATTTAAGCAGTAAATGGAAACAATTTTCATTGTTCATAAAACAAGAGAATACTTATTGTTTGAAAATTAATATAATCTGAAGTACCTGCCGACTTAATATGTTTATAGATAGACAAGTATTTTTGTTGGTTTGTAGAATTTATGGTTAAGAACGTATCTTAGTTAATGACGTGTTGTATTATAAATATACCTTGACGTAGTTAGCGGTTCCCCTTTTTAGATTAAGACTGCATTATCATGTTTGTTTTAAATTAAAATTGAGTAAGATGTATGTTACTACGGATACCTACATATTTACTACTCAGAATATATCATAGGTATGTTATGTATCATCCATACCTAATAAATCGGGATTTAATCAAATCAATACTTACCGTAGTTTTTGTAGAGGTTGCGGCAATGAGTCTAGCTTAATATAGATAGCTCCCTGATGCCTGGTTGCCATATTTAAACCCCGATATTATCTACTAACATCTATTAATGTCGAAAGTTTAAAAACAAACGCTTAAAGTGTTTTGTGGAAATCGTATAATATTACAGTAAATTCTGTACATACCAGCATTTTATTTTTATTTATTAAATACCTACTGCAAACATCATTCAAGGTCAAGGAAATTTAATTTAGCGGCAGATTAATGACGTGTCATGTTGACATTCTGTCTGTCGGTCGTGAGTCGTGTTGTCGTGATGGTAGTATCCTAAAATACCTAATTATAGATCCTTGCGTTTAGTCTAGGTCATTTGAAATATAAAGTGTAAATATAAGAAATTAGAATCAGTCAGACTTGGTCCATCTATATAGGTACTCGTCAGGCACAGAATTTTAAATACTCGTATAAAAAATCTGTTTTTACTGACTGGTGGATCAACGCACAGTCTAAACCGCTGATCGTAGATAAATTTTGAGGATATATTCCTTATGTAATGGAGGCATCCAAATAAGAGGTTTTTTAGAAAATTCCTCCCCTAAAGGGTGTTAAAGTTTGTATGAAACTTCGTCAGTTTGGAAGTTAAATCTCTGAAATTTCATATTTTTAATTAGTCTAAGATAAATAAACAAGTGCTTCTTCATTTTTGGAAAATCAACCCCTAGGGGCTGCAAGTTTGTATGAAACTCTGACAGTTTTGAAGTTAGATATGTGAAATTTCGTGTTTGGCTTTATTTGGTTTAAAATAAAGAAACACCAGATTCATCGTTTTTGGAAAATCATTCTCTTCACCAATTTCGTAGTTTTAGATCTGTGAAATTGTATATCAGGGGGCACGGCTGATTTTGTCTGGTTAGTGCTAGAAAGTTCAAAGTCTCAGAAAATGATGTCAATACAGAACTTAATAAACATGCCAGGTATCAAAGGTATAGGCTAGCTATTATTCTTTATAAATGATTAATATCCAAAATACCCAGATTGCGTCCCTGGCTCCTGACTATGACTTCTATGAGTATATTTGACTATAGTCTAGGGTTTGTAGTGAACTTAAGACTAGGATTCACGCAGAACGCTACACGTCATGATGAGAATTAAAGAGTATTAAGTTAGGTCATGTAGAGTTAGGAGTTTGGCTTTCCATATATGATAACTTTTTTAGAGTGGTAGCAGTAACTCGTCTTGGCGTCAATTTACATGAAAATGTTTTTGGTGGGATTTGGCTTTCTGGTTATAAATAAACTTATAATGGGGGTAAAACCATGCGGCCAAAGCCACGAGCGATAGCTAGCAATCTATATAAATAAAAATGTGCAAAACTCGAGAAAGGCTGAACCTATTCGCCCATTAATTGTAAAAAATAAGGGATATATTTTGCGTAAACTCCATATGTCAGTTTTTCCTCCTAAACAGAGAGGAGGTGAAACGGGGTTCTTAATTTCATTCAAACTCAAATTTGTGAAGGAGACAGTTTGAGTGCCGGAAAATGATATAGAACAGTGGAGCGCGGAGCCGCAGCTGAAATCTAGTTTTTATAAAATTCAATGTCCTGGCTGACTGATGGATCAACCGCTGATCGTAGAGACGAGAAATTTTGAGAACGTGTTCTTTATGTGATGTAATTTTGCACTAAGGGAGGCATAATACTTAAGTCAAACAAAAAGAATATGCTTTAACTATGTATTAATAATGCAATCCACCATGGTAGGTGCAATACTGACAACATACACTATCTGCTGCTAAAACCACACCTTTCTGTTACACATTGTACCTATATATCTATATATTGGGTGAAACTTCGTAATTTTTAGGGTTTTGCAGTAAACAAGGAACACTTATAGTTTCGCTATGTCTGTCCGTCTGCCTGCCCCCAGGCCAGCTCAGATATCCTAGGTACTAGAGAGCTGTAACTAGACACGGATATGTTGTGGTCGGATCGTAGAATTAGAAATTTCATGATGTGGCCAACATATAATTAAACGGTAAGTAGTAGTTCATTATATGCCCAACTAAAACTGACTATATCGTTTAGAGACGTTGTTAACGTTTAATAATTATATGTTCATTGACGTTTGGCCATATCGTTAATGTAGGGTCCCCATAATATAAAAGGAGTAAT
The DNA here is from genome assembly GCA_945859575.2 of Herminia tarsipennalis. Lineage (NCBI taxonomy): Eukaryota > Metazoa > Arthropoda > Insecta > Lepidoptera > Erebidae > Herminia > Herminia tarsipennalis. The sequence goes on along the minus strand of OX243836.2, from coordinate 9,233,689 downwards.
AAAAAATCTCAATACCTAGTGAGGAAATTATCTTGTACAACAATCAATTTTCTCAACTCTACGCAAGACTCCGTCATTTTTAGGGTTTTACAGTAAACAAGGAACACTAGTTTCGCTATGTTCTTCCGTCTGCCTGCCCCAGGTCAGCTCAGAGATCCTAAGTACTAGAAAACTGTAACTTGGCATGGATATGTCGTGGTCGGATCATAGAATTAAACATTTCGTGATGTGGCCAACCATATCATTAAATGGTGGTAGTTCATTATATGCCCAACTAAAACTGACCATATGGTTTAGAGTCGTTAACGTTTAATAATTATATCACATCGACGTTTGGCCATATCGTTAATGTATGGTGTCCATAATATAAAAGGAGTACTTAATAAAAATTCTCAATACCTATTGACGAAAATTATCTTGTACAAAATTAATTTTCTCTACTCTACGCTATACTCTAGTTCTGTTCTGACTGACTTTAAGCTCGTCATTATACCACGTTCACTGGATGAACTAAGTGGCGTAGACGATGTAATGTGATGGTGGTAATGGTGGTGGTGATAGTGATGGTGGTGATGTTGATGATAGTGTTAAACTTATTCATAAATTTTCGTTTACTTAAGTTTCTTAAGTTCACGAGGACTATTCTAATTATTTTTTGGTTAAGTCCAAGAGGTCCGAACCCATAGACAATTTTCAGGAGCGAATGGATTACCACCATATAGATTATGGCTCTGTATATTACCACCTCATTTTTGATCGAAACTTCGTTTTCATTGAATTAGAGTAGGCCTCCTGGTCGGAGAGAATCCTCCCCCTATATCGGTATGTTGGAGGGACATATGACGTACCTAACACCTTGCCCTCCACACCTTGTCCGTGAGCGAGCCGCTCAAGCAACACGGACATAGAGATAGATATGCAAGAGCTCGAGATATTGCTCGAGCGCATTTGTAGGAAGTTTTCCTTCTGTTCAACTACTCGGTTTTTGTTACAACACATTATTTAAACGAGTACCTACCTATACATTGTACCTAATATAAACTTTATTTACTACGTAGGTAACGGTTGTATGAGTAAAGAATGGATGTGTGCCTGTAGCTACGTGTGTTGTGTCTGGGTCAAATAAATTTATGTGACCATGACTGAGACCATAGAACGTAATTAATTACAGCTATGGCTTTTATTAGGTTTAATAACACGGCCTCAATAGCAGCTTTTATAGTGTTTTTTGCCTTCATTGTATTAATAGTTAGGTATAAGACCTAGACCACACTGCGACATCTTACTGGGTTGTAAAAATATCACGAATCGAAGTTTTGTCCCTATTGTGTATTGGAAATGTGTGAGTTTCTATGTGATTATATCATCATCCTCCTGTCATTATCCCTAGATACTTACATAATTATGGTCGACGCAACGTTATAACCTTCCTTTCTTTTCGGTCAGACGTGCACAAGATGTGCCCGTCAACAAAACAATAGTAACTAGTTTGTAGGATTTTTGCCAATTCGAGCTAGGCTTTAGATTAATAAAATACGTAGGTAGGTATGTGGGTATGCACTATGCAGTCATGATGAACTACGACTTTACCTGTTATTTTCATTCATTGAATACATGATATGGATGTGATTAATAGTTTTCCATTTAGTACGTAGCTAGCGTGCGTTGAATACTTATCTACTTTAGCGTTGAAACAGTATAGTGCAACGGTCGATACAATCCCCGCATGAATTTTCCGTGTTTGCGTGTTTTGATGGCAGATTTAGTAAAATACCTCGCAACATAGCGGTTTTTTTTCTTTATAAAGATAACTAGCAATGTGGGATTGTGGTTCCACATTACTAGCAATCCTGTTGACCCCTCCAGCTACGCTCTATGGATTGTGTTAGGAGTGGGTTCATGTCGGTAGTATAATGGCCAAGATTCGAACCCACGCCCTCACGATTGCGAGACCGATGCCTTAGCCATTAGGCTACCGCCGCTTCATGCCTACTTCTTTATGGAGAGGTCATTGTTGGCAATACTTGAAAACAAGAGAACACGTTGCTGATCGTCAACACGTTGGCTTGATAATGTGAAAGAAGCCACCTCTCCATCTTAGTTCTACTAGATGTTGTGGAGTACAAGCTGTTGCTTAAAGTCCCCCACAATAGATAGGGACAGGGCTTGTACCTATACTTAGTTGTCTTTAACAAAAAAGTGAAATAAAAATTTGATTTTGTAATTTTCAAAACACGGAGCCCTAATTTCAATGCCATAAATATTCATATATAGCATTAAGTTTGTGCTAAAGATATCGTACTCCATTTAACTTTGTATTCGTATCTAGAGATGAGACGGTCAGATATAAATAGAAAGGGTGCACGGGTAAACTGGAATTATAACTGAACCCACTGAAGAGTGAAGCCCGTGGGTGCACGGGTCACGAGAAAAATCACACGAGCACCTATTTTTATATGTTCTTTGTAAGTTAATATACAGGATGATTTTTAATATACTAATAAACCCGCTCTTAACTTCGTTACATTGTACCAAATAACTTCGTAATATAATTTTTGAGAAAAAAAAATACAAATTAACCCTTCACTACCTACCACCTACTTTTGTCACACAACCATTTACCACACATCTGAGATCACCTAAATATGACATAAACAATGATTTTACTCCAGTAAAATATATCCATCCAGACCGTATCCGGCAACGGCGACTTGGAACTGATTATTTCGAGCTTCGTTGGTAGTCTGTAGGTGGTAAAGGTCGTAACTCCAAAAACAAGTGGAAGGTGAATAAGGGTTATTTTTTTTAATATTTTCCAAAACTGATATTACAAAAGTTATTTAGTATTATGTAAAGAAGCCACCAGCGGGAGGTTATTAGTAGGTATATTTAAAAAAAAACCCGCCTACACAAAAAACATGTAAACAAGATATATTATTTCAAGATATATATATTTATATAATTTCATGCAGTCGGATGCATTAATGAGCCTCGATGAACTAAGTAAAGTGCCTCCCACTGCATGAAATTATATAATTATATTCCATCCATAGGGGATCTTGTTTCCATCTTTTAAAAGTATTACACTTTTGAGTAGTCGTAGGATGTAACAACTAACTTTTATCACAGCAATTATTAAGAATTAAAAATTGAAAAAAGAATGGTTGCTAACTAACTTTTTTAGTATTACAGTCATAATCATGTTATTTATATACATATAGAGCATTTCAAAAAGTTGAAATACTTAAGATGAGCCCTTTAATTTTATACCCATATTGCAGTATTCGAAACGACTTTTTTTCACACCTTTTTATTGTGACATTTCACAGCCACCATGTTTGTTTTATTTTCAAACTTCACCTATCTTAGAATTTTTTTTTGCGGTCAAGACAAATCTTAAGATGTCTTAATTGTGTAAATCCGTTTAGTGGTTTGTGAGATACGAGGTAATAAAGAATATTACATACATATAAGATACCTACGCGCGAAAAACATAACCCTTCCTTATAGTCCTGTAAAAACCACCCTGTACAAAGGTATGTAAAATCCCTTGGGCGCAGCATGCCATATTCGAGATTAGGTATATTTAATGCGTTAAATAAAACATTAACAAATTTGTGCAATATTTTTAATATAATTTAACAACCATCGCACAACACACTAATAATCACAGTTAGTTGAGGTAAATACTGTACTCTAAGTAACATTTATAAACGTGTGAGCCAAAAATATCACAACGCATAGCTCTTGTTTCACTGGCACTTACCATTATAATAATAATAATTAAAGCAATTTTGTTTACGTATATGTGGGGGCCAAGATAACATGGACTGGCCAGCATATCTTAGGAATATAAATAGTTATAATACTGGCGATTAAATATATTGTTCCCTTAGTTTAGTTCGAGTTCTAGGACACCAACTTGAGCTCGCATCGTGTCAGTCAATTTTGATAGGAGGACGGTTTCATCTAAACTCATTTTTGGACTTTCTAGTAATCCTGAAACAAAAGAGGTTCCATTTAATAGATAAAAAAACGAAAAATTAAAAAAAATAATTACAGACCCTGAACTCAGTCGATAAATGATATAGGCTGAATATTATACGCACGTCGAAAGTCATCTTGCCATTTTAAAATAAATAGTAGCTACATGACATCTCTCGAAATCTTTTACCGAAATAAAGTATTTAAGGGTTTTGTATACAATGTTGAAACTTGATAAAACAACCAGAGCGCCCAAACCAAAACCAAAATATTGGGTTGAAAATTCTGGTTCCCTCATCGGTGACCCTCTCTGACGTTTTTTGGATGTTTGGTGATTTGAACCTCGATATTAGTACCCCTTCAAACTTAACCATTTCGGAAAGTTGTGAAGTTATAAAATACAGATTCGAGTTCGAACCTATTTATTTTTTCTGGACTGAAAAAGAGCCATTACGTTACACTAGTTTTTCTAGAAAGTATTTGTTAAATTTGGTCTACAAAAGAACCCCCTCTACAAATTTCAGATTTAAGGGCCAAGAATTTGGGCAGGGCGTTAATGAGTTAATTAATTAGTGTAGATATAATACTGGTAAATTTTCTCCGCGCTTACTTTATAGTATAATAATATCTGTTCACGCACTCCTTTAATTACTCAGTTCATAAGAAGAATTATCATGACATTGACGTGACTTTAATTCCGTACCAACACGCATGTATGTAGATACTGTGCCTACCTACATACATATCACACATTGTGAGGTTAGTGATGAGAGCATGACTATGCTATCAGACTTGACGTTGAACGTTTGACACTATCTGATAGAGCAAGATTTTCTTTAATGAATGTCACGCATTTTCATTGAGTGTAATTATATAAACATGAACACATATAATGTAATAACATCCGAGCGGTTTCTGTCTAGCCAATTTATTAATATCAGGCGTGTTTAATGTGATTCCTGCGCTTAAGGTCACTCCTAATGCGCTATGAAATACTAAATTTAGTATTTCATTGCACGTTAGGAGTGAGTTTTACTTTTATTGATAACAAGTAATGCTGTTTCCTATAGCAAAAAAAGGTCTAGGATCTAGAATGGAAGATCAAGGATACTGACTAATGTTCAGGTAGTAAGATACATATGTCAGAAATCGACTAAAGGTTTAAAAGTGCCTTACTGTGCTATTTAAAAAATGTAACATAAAGGTGTCTTTAAAGTATTTTAAATTAAATTAGAGTCGAATTAGACAAAATAAAACTCCACGACTGAGAAAATAATGTTCGTAGCCGGAAATCTATCAACTTAATTAAAAACACCACTGTATTATTTCATGTCAAAAACAGAGTGTTAATGGCAAATTGTAAAAACCGTTGAACAGCCCTTCTCAAACTTTTTCATCGGTGGCACCCTTTTGGGCAATTCAATATTTCACAGAGCCCTAAAATAATCAAGATTTGGCTTTATGTACATAGTGCGTTATTTTTATTTTTGACTAGTAAGTATTTTGCAGAAATATTTAAGAGGATTTGCGGAGCCTCACGGTACTGCAGAATACAGTTTGAGTTTAGTTGCTATAAAAGAAAATTGATTCAATTTTAAACTAATACATATCCAAAACAAAGCTGAAAATAATTATCAGTATTTGAATTACGTTTATATAAATACTAGGTTATGACGAAAACCATAAGACTAGAAAACCCGTACTTAACTAAAAATAAACAACAATTTGTGTTAAGTAAACATTTAAAAATTTCAATACAAAGTGAATGTTTACACTTTAATATGATGAGAAGCACGTTCTTTAAAATGTAAAGACTATTTATTTGCAAGCAGTCATTGACTCAATGTTTGTCCGCAATAAAACAAACGCGGCCTTTGTTTCTGCCATTCCTGAAGACGAAACGCGTCATTTCACGCGTATATAGAATCATGTCATTTTATGTCTTTGTTGGTATAATTTAAATATTATGCTTAAGACAACTATAGTTTGTTGTTCTATTGTAAAACTAAGAACATTACGCTTTGCCGTGCTGAGATTATTATAGGTACAAATTTCTAGAATATTACCTGTCTTCTTTATGTATTTAACATGATTAGCAATAATGGATATAACTGTTACAATGGCGTTGTATTTCTTCAATAATAGAAAACTTTTTTACAAAAAAATATGCAACCGACTCAATCAAAGTTAATTTGCTGGCATTTATTGAGGAGTTTCAGATTCGAAACTCATTATCAGATCTTTACGAAATTTATATGGGACCATTTCGGTGTAAACCTCTTTAAAAAAATAAAGATTTTGAAAAACCGTCAATACAGGGTGTAACAGAAAGGAGGTAGTTGACTACAAGAAAAAATATATTATTTTATACAAATTAGGCAATAATAGGTCGTGAAATGCTTTTTTTCAAAATTTCAACATGTTTTTTAATTTAAAAGCATGAAAACGAATACTAAAAGTAATGATTTGACGATAGGAACTTATGACGTCACAGGTTGTTATTCCATACACATTTCTCTAATTTTGACATTTCATAAAAATACTGATTTGACTAGATAGTCAACATCCTCATTCTTTTGCATTATTTATAAGTAGGTAACTACAGAATAAAAGTCGGTATCAAACTACAGAAATGTATGAATGTAAATAATTAATGTATGACGTACCTTTATTAATGCAGTCGTAACATTCTTGAATCTCATAGCTGAGACCGGCGCTGTTATGGAAATGGAACTTATATTTCCCTTTAGGTAAAGTCCACTCTGTGTTGTTAGCCGCAGATATGTGTAATACGGTGGGGCACCAAAAGTAATCCAACTGTGAACAAACGACATATATAATAACACTAGCTGACCCGCGCAACAACGTCTGCGTAAATTTTCCCCGATTTTGCAACAGTTTTCATTGCTACTCCGCTCTCCGCTCGTAGCGTGATGTTATATAGCCTATAGCCTTCCTCGATAAATGGGCTATCTCTATATAATGTAAAATATTTTTTTAATTCGGACCAGTAGTTTCTGAGATTATCGCGTTCAAACAAACAAACTCTTCAGCTTACTGCCCATTTGTTGTCTTGACGATTTGAAAATTTGACGATCTGAACGTCTAACCTCTTTTATTAAAAAAAAAAAAAGATAGTAGCAATGTGGAGTTGTGGGTAACACATTACTAGCAATCCTGTTAACACATCCAGCTAAGCTTAATGGCTCGTGTTAGGAGTGCTTTCACGTCGGTAGTAGGTATAATGGGTACCTCACGTTTTCGAGTCTGATGCCTTAACCATTAGGCTACCGTCGCTTGACAATTGGACCCTTTGAAATAAAATTTTATGACAGTGCTACTCAACCCTTTTTGAATACTGACCCCTCTTCTTATATACACCCTGCTGAACAGACTATGTTGCTCACCAACAATTCAGTGCTCTCTTAATAGTTGAGAGGATAAAACGTAGTAGAATATAGTATACTAACTAGAATGACAGGTAAGAACCACGTGTATCATAAATTCATAATACACTGTTAACCAAGTAAAATTAATCAACAGGTTTGGTTTAAAAAAAAAACAAGAGTATGAGAAAACCGTACTACTAACATAATAAATATGAATGTTATAAATATTATAAACATTTTTTTTAATAATTATTCAAATATAATTATAATCGGTTAATTTTTTTTTTTAAATGAATAAACATTTTTCTATAAATTTCCACGGTTCCTAAGTCGCAGTTTGAACAACACTGGTTTAAAATAATAAGCAGCTTTATTGCGCATTATGCCTTTGCGTGTTCGGTATAAATCGACCCATTGACACGGAAAATGTACGCTCAAGATCATCCGCTCATTTAGTAGTTCCATAATTATGTAACAGAATTATATCTATTGCTGTGGTAATCCTAGCAAGCCATGTTGCTACCGTACACTAAATACAAATAACTGTGAAGCGTAACTAATTTCTTATTGTGACTATAATAGCTGTCTTGCTAACTAGCTCTTACATGCGGCTAATACTAATATCTAATTATGTATGTAAACTGTAATAGTCTAGTTTATATGTAAGTAGCCAGTTTTTAGAATAATACTTATAGAAAACCGGTTGAAATACCGAATACCGCCACTTTTCTTCGTCTTCGACTTATCATAAGCATTGCAGGAGATATTTAAATAAATGTATTTTAATCGCGTTAAATATTTGAAGATGAATTAACCTTTTATTTACCTGACGTTTCACGCGATAAAGTCCCGATAATATTTTAATATGTGTGAAAATCGCAAAAATTTAAAAATAAATGTATTTTAAATTTGAAATAGAACTTCAAATTTAACTAAAATTGACAAAAATTGAACACCTGATTCGGAATTTAAATAAAAACACTTCCTAAAATATGTCCTGTTTTAGATGCTCAGCTGAGCCCCGTGTTTCAGTGTATCCAATTGTCCCTACTACGTCAGTATATATATATTTTATTATAAATATTTTAACATAGGAAAATTGCGTGCGAGTTAATATATCTAGTAGGCTCGTTATACGTTTTATAATCATGTAGGTAATAAGTTGACGCAAACGGCTCAAGGATAGTTTAGATTTTCTGGTCAAGTTGAACTAGAAAATGTATCTCATTAAGAAATATCTTTGAGGTAAAACTAGAACCTATTACTGTTTTACTAATTGACAAGGTCTGCAGTACCTACATTGTTTTTAATTTAAGTACCAAGTAGCTTGACATAGCGTGACTCAGGGGCGTTACTAAAAGTGCTTTTTATGTTTCATTAATGGTAACTTTGTTTCTTTGTTATATTCTGGAAAAAGCACAAGGTTCAAGGCAGAAGGAAAATCTGTAAAGGACAAGAGCAAAAATAGTAAGAGTATTTCCTTACCGATATACAGTTCTTTGTGCCTACAATTTCAGCTTTATTGGCCATAGTAGCGCGAGTGTGTGCGGACATTGTCGCTGTTCTTCCATCTTTGTACTTCAGTGCACATGATATGGATTCGTCCACTCCGGTCTTGCTAAGATGCCCTGTGCATACTATGTCTGTGGGCGCCTCCTTATAGATGTATTGGACTAGTTGTAGCATGTAAATACCCAGGTCTAAAACAGCTCCACCCCCCAAGTCTTTCATTCTGGAATTGATCGCATGTTTAGGCGAAGGGATTTGTGCAATTTGATTATAGTTAGAAACATGCATAAGATGAATTGTGCATAAAATGATCATGTGTGATATAAGATTTTTTAAGAGGGCAGAAAAAAATGCATATTTGTATAGAACTTAGACTGGCCAATGAATAATATGGGCATACAGAAAAGCCCTAGTATCAAAATTAAATATACGATGAGGACGACAATTTTGGGTACGGTCAGTGTTGGGACTTTTAACATTTGACAGATGCAATTTTTAAAGCGCAAATGTTGGAGAGAGAGAGACGGCGAATGTACGATAGTATATTTGGGTATTAAAATTTTGAAAATGTTATGTGTACATAATACAATAGGTACCTCATGATCGGGCAAAAAAGCATGAATATAAGCAGTGACAATAAATATCTTACAAGTTCCTCTCAATGTCGTTAATTTCCACCCCAAACTGTATGCTGATATGATAGATGTCCCCAAGCCCGCCAGAAGATATGTGCTCATTCAAAGCGTCGTAAGCAGGGAAGAACCTTGACCACATCCCTTCAAGGAGGAACAGTTTCTTTTCACGCGCCAAATCCACCAGAGATTTAGTCTGTTTGTAAGTCATGCCCATAGGCTTTTCGCATAGCACGTGTTTACCGTTCTCTAACATTAGTTTGGTTATTTCGTAATGTTGCAAATTGAGTACACTCACGAATACAATGTCTGGAAACAAGAGAAATATATGCGGTCAATGGGAGAATCAGTCGAGCATTGCAGAGATAAGTAAGTAGGTATAGCCAGAGTTCACCAAATGGGACGACACGGCAAGCTATTTTTTTTTAATAAATATGACTAGGAACGTGGGATTGGGTCACACATTACTAGCAATCTTGTTAAGCCCCCAGCTAAGCTCAAAGGCTTGTGATTAGAGTGGGTCCACGTCGGTAGTATAGTAGGGTAGGATTCGAACCCGCAATCTCACGATTGCGAGGCCGATGCCTTAGTCATTATCTAAGCTACTGCCGCCTTACTGGAAAGTGATATCAAATTTATAAGTACCTATATTTTATTTCAATTGCTGAGTTTATATTTCGGTGATACGGTAATGAGAAGAGCAAGCCGCGGAATGTTTAAGCTTGCTCTGGAGTATTGAAATATACCGCAGTCTGTCCCCGTGTACCTACAGCAACGCACAAACTAAAGTCATTTACACGATGCAAGTTTCTTGAAATGCACGGTCTAAATCTAAACAACATGATAGTAAAGGAGCAATTCATCTATTGCAATAAATTATTGCTCTTACATGTACAAGAAAATAGTATCATGTAACAACATACTTTAGGCTTTGCAGCGTCGGCAGCATGTCGCATGGCACCCGTAGGCATGCCATCTGATCCCTAAGCATGCTTCAGTATCCAATTGCATACTTTACGGTACCGTGCCACCTCGTTCTATCAGTAAGCTTAGCCTTTATTGATATATTTTGCTAGTCACCTTAGTGATAGATAACTGTTGCCTTGAAGTAACCTCGTATAAAGCCATTACCGTAATTAAGTTACATATGTAGCAACTTTTTGCAATTTACATACATGTAAGTAGGTATATACGGAAGCAAACTTGAATAATACACAAATTCAATAAAAGGAACTTGATGCTTCCTGTAGATTATACCTAAGTACCTTTATGTGTGCATACACTGTTATATTGTCATGCTAAATGAGGACTTGTATATCATAGGAAGCAATGAAATGTCGGTATGTTAATGAATATTTACATCGTAATTATGTGGATTAGCTATCTTCGTAATGAATGTATTTAAAAGATTAAATATTAAAATCCCAAGTGGTAAAAAAATAAATAAAAAGTAGAGAAGATTAATTCTGAGTGCTCGCGAAAATACCTTTAAAAACGCATGTCAAAATAAAATAAATATGCGCATTGCAGTAAAATTAAATTGAGCCGCTTGTGTAACCTCGCTTATAATGACGATGCGATTTTAATAGGAAAATTTTTCTTTCGTTGACATTTGCACGCGTTTTTCTACCGCCAATAAAACGGCGATGTTTTTCAGATTTCCAATTTCCAAAAACCGACAAAAACTATTATTTTCCGAATTTGAGATATCTACCCATACCGATTGTAAGGATACAACAAGTTACAGTAGTCTACGGATGCCACGAAGCTTGGCATTACCGGCCACATATTTAAAAAGTTATTGTATGGAATGTGGGCTCAATATTCGCTGGTTCCTCCATTCACTACATCATTATTTCCACCGCAATCGTTTTTAACTCAGTCACGCAGCGAATAAGGCATTAGTAAATTGACAAGAGCTGACTTTAAATTCATGATAATTGAATGCTCAAGGAAGTGTCACAGTCACTCAGCCTGAATGACCCGGCTCGTTTCATTTTATTTGTTTACTAAACGCTTCTGTAAACAATAGAACGTTTTCTTACGTACCTATAGAGTCATCACGCGCTAGTGAGTCGTAGCCTTCGTATGCTGTGTTGATTTTGTGGAGCGTGGCCAATCTGTGGACACGATCTAGATCTTTCCCAGCAACGGCCACGGCCTTATGCTCTCCTGCCGGTAGCGTCCCCATAGCTGTTAAGAAGTCGTGGGCGATCATGCCCACTCCCGCTATACCCCATTTTAGTTGCATACCCATCTGAAAAAATGTTTATAAACCGTGAGTTTGAATTACTTGTTACAAAATCACACCGTCTGTCGTCACTTGACGTTGAATGATGAGGATTACATGAACTTGTGGCGCGTACATACCACGATTTTCTTTAAGATAAGATTACTGATTACAAACGTTATTGTGATTGAACGCAATATGAGTATTCAATCATAATCCGTGTATTTATTTATATGTATTTATCACGATACAGATAGCATTGAAAAATTTACGTGTTACAAAACAATTTGTAAGGTACTACAACTTACTTGAATTGCTTGCGAGTTGATTTTGTTTTAAATATCGATTGTAAGTTAAACGATATTGAATATATTAGACCAAGTTTTGCAGAATACGAATGTGCTTACCGTACAGTATTTGATACTTAGCGTAATATAATATTACTACAAATATCAATACGTAACACGACACCGGCCGCGCGGTAAAATAAATGATAGGATTTTTTGTAACTGAAGACAAACAGAAAAAGTTCTTATCATATAAGATAATCACGACATACACACTGAGTGTTATCTTGACTATTAAAGTATAAATGTACAGCAATTTGTACTCACTTCAACTGATATAACAAATTGCTCTACGAGCTCTTAAATTTGTGTTAATTGAACTGAGTAGGTATATGACAGAGTAATGTATATTTATATGGAATAATGCCTCTCCATTGGTCCGCTAGGTTGGTAGGCAGTTCGTTAGTGTTTATGAAATGGCAGATCAAATCATTGTTTATTTATGTGCAGCAGTCATAAACGTTGGGAGGCTAAACGACGAATACTCAAACGCTTCTCAGATCTAAAATGCCGGCAGTCATTATCATTTAAAGTAAATAGTGGGAACAAAATGCTTTAAGCACGACTCAAAATAAGCATCGTATGAGTATTCGGAGGCTATTCAATACATTTTAAAATAAATTTGGATAGGAACTATCTACATTATACACTATACTTATTTTGTTTACCCTCCTATCCACTAGGATAGCAGGGTAAGCAACTGTGCTTAGGTTAGGCATAAGCTAGGCCCAGGCACGGTAAAAAAAGCTTGTGGGCACAGCCATTCAAAAATTGGCCCAGTGTAAATCGTGTACCGACTTGCCTACTTACGACCAGTCAATGTGTCGTGTAATGTGCAATGTGAAATGTCAGGATTTTATTTAGAGCTCGCCCAAGGCTAGGTACAGTAGTAGTACAGTAGGTACATGACTTTATTCAAGTTCCATCAAGAGTTACAGTAGGATCAACGTAACTAGGCCGGACTGAAGTAGGCGACAAGTGGTTGCGCAGATGCATTCTTTGGAAGTAAATGGTGACAGGAAGCGGGGAGCGGTAACTAAACCAAGAGAATTAGAGATGCGATTATTATCAGTGCCGGTGGCCAAATTTAGGTTTAAGTTGGAGCGAGATGAAATTTTGGCGCCCCAATATTGGTCAAGTGTGAGTCGCACGTACGACGGGAGGTACGCCGAATAAGGACATCGCGCGACGAAGGATTTAGCGCCCTAGATTCCGTAGGGTTGTGGCCGTTGTGTGTGTAAACAAAGTATACATATTTTTACTGTGCCCAGAGCTACCCTCTCGCTTCGTTCCCGATACACCCCTTAAGAATACGGTATACGTCTTGTATTTTATTGCAGTCTGGGCAATTAGGTGATGCCATTTAACTATTACGTAGGTAGGCAAGTAGTGAACTTGATTGACGTCTCATCGCAAAAGATAAAGTAAACGGCTCTTTGCACTGTTCTTCATCTTTTGCGATGAGACGGTAGGTATCTGAAGGTATTTGCTTTGCAGTGGGACATACAGGCTCAAAATGGTAATAACGATGGTCTGAACTACGGTTTTTAATAGCCTTTTATCTACACTCATACTAATATTTTAAACTAGCTTTTGTCTGCGACATCGTCTGTGTGGATCTCAAAGCCAAAACCTTATATCTTAAGATGAGTATACACTAGTAAGTAACAGAACGTTAAGCATTCGCTGTTGTTACATTTACTCGAAATACACTTCGAACATAACGCTCGATGTTTTATTACAACCTGATTTTTAAAACCAACGACCGTTTTGGTGTAGCGTTATATTCGCATCGTGGATGTCGGAAATGTATGCAAGACAGAAAGAAATGTTACAGGTAAACGTTCACTCGCCTAACAGCCTGTAATTACGTCGAACACAGCGTCGATTATTCGCAAGAACATTACATTAAGTACATGGAAATACTTTAGGAAACTGAGATTTATTAAATCTTCTGTATACAGATATCGAGTACAATTATAGTACATCATAGATGCAAAAGTAACTGTGTCTATTACGTTACGTTTTCACAGCTAAACAGCTGTATCGATTTTGATAACGTTTCGCATGGAGACACTATGAAGGCGACGTTATACACACGGCTCGGCGGGCAAAACTAATTTCAATATATTTTTATCAGTAATCAAATCAAATCAGTAAGTAAAACATGTATCTCTTATGTAATTGAAACAAGATCTGAACAGTAATTTAATATATTTTTATGATACAAGTACAATAACATAATAACGGTGATACCACATGATATGTACACCATAACCACATAATAGTGAAGGAACTACAACTTAAATTAAATAGATTACGAGTTCCATATATTTAAAATAACTTTTTTTTCTTATAAGGTAATTTTCATAATAAAAAAAAAACAAATTTGAAGGTATTGCAGGGCATAAAACCCATATAAATGTTTAATATCTATAGTGCGAATTCAGGATTTTGCTTGGGCTTCCCCTTGGGGGGGGGGGGGATTGGTTTTTGATAGGGCCTATCTACCTAAAACTAGGCTATAAATCAGGGCCCTAAATCGAAGTGGCCTTGAAAATTTGTTAGAGAATTAGTGCCCTAACTCTTATTACACCTCTCTTTTTAAGGGTTAGGCTCGTTAGGGTCCCCGATTCAGTGTAGTGTAATAAGCGCATAATTCAATTAATTGGACTGAACATTTAGGGATATATTTATATTTTAAATTACAACTTAGGAGGCATCCATAAACTACGTCAGGTGATTTTGGACTCCTGCCTAATCGCACGTAGATTACACATTTGACACAACACTGGTCAAGTGTGAGTCGCTCTCGAGCATTGAATGTCAAAATCGCTCAAAGATCATTAAAACATAAATTAATCCATTTCTTTCTTGCAAATACAAAATTACGTGAGATTTGCCAAGACCCATCCTCCGCAAAAACCTCACGTCATTTATGGACTTATTCATTTAGTAGGGAAAATAATGTTACAAATTATTTTTAACCGACTTAAAAAAGGAGGAGGTTCTATGTTCGTGTGTAAGTATGTTTTTTTTATGTATGTTAACCAATACAATACAAGAAAGTAATGTTACCCATTACATAAAGATGGCTGGACCGATTTGAAAAAAATATATTTTTGAGTTTGAAAACGTAGGGTAAACATTATACATGGTATTTGGTATTACTTCCAAGTTGGCCCCATTGTCATCAGATGAAGATCTGATAACTCTTCAAATATAAATTTTTCAAAGATTTAGGTATAATTCATAGTGAATCGTGCATTTAAGTACTCTCAACAAGCACCAATTAGTAAAGTGGAACTAATTAAGAAGACTAGATGACCAGTGGAACTGTTTAATATTTCACGGTTTAAGATTCGATTACTTTATTATGGTGTTGCTCTTGCACTTTATGCTCGTCATATATTACTCATGGGAAGATCCAGGATTTTAGTGTCGGATCTAAAATGCTTACGTTAAGGGGGTGGGGGGGTTGCGTTTAGTTTCGCCCAACACCGGCCAAGTGTAAGTTGCACACATGGCGAGGGCGATGGGGTTGCCCCAAATGGGGGTAGAGCTCCAAATGGCGGGGGGGGGGGGGGGGCACAAGTGGCAAATTAGCTAAGAAATTTAATACAACACAAGAAGTTCGATACACAAGTCAACCGTTTGGGGGGCACGTGCCCCCATTCCAATCCCCCTGGATCCGCCTATTATGATGAAGTATTATATGAGCTCCAATTAACGGCCCTACATCGGGAAAATCAATATTTTGTCAAATTGAATGAGCAGTTCACATTATGCTATGGTAACTTACATAACCAACTCACTAAAAACAGAGAACTACATAAAAACTTTTCTACAAAAAAAAAAAAAAACTGATAAATAAAAGGTAACTAAAAACCAATAATAAATACAAGGTAACTAATTTGGTGCGATAGTGGAAACATAGTTTTTATCATTTTTAGGCACCAACTTCAAAATGTTTTTAATTTATTGTTGTGGTACCTATAACTTTTATTTCTTACTTTTTAAAGCAATCCTGGAATCCTTAGATTTTATTTTTAGTTAAATTAATCTTCTTTAACATGTTACCTCAAAATTAACTTTAGGTAAATATGCATTGATTATCCGATATTTAACTATGACCTTATAAAGATACATTCTCTGTCAAGTTTAAAATTAAAGAGATTGATTTGGTAAAATATGATGTACATATTTATGTATATTTAATACTGACTAATTAGCATTGGAGGAAGAAGAAATAAGCAACCTTGTGATAAATAGAGGAAAATTATTCAATAACTAATGATGATAAAATAGTAATGGCAGGAGCAATAAATAACAAATTATCTCTAGTTGTAATTCAACAACTATATTGTTCTGTATCATAATAATTCTTAGTTATTTATGACTAATAACATATAGACATAATTATACTAAGCAGCAGTGGTGGCAGATAAATTATTATTGATTGCTCAATCAACCACGCTCATAATAATAATATAATATTTTTCATTCATTGCTCAATAATAATAATATTTAGAAATCTCTAGTTAATAATATTGTGCAGCTGAACAGTTTGTTTAAATGAGCCCATCTTTGAAACTACTTGGTCAACTTTGATGAATGGAGAAAGATGGATGTAAAGAGGCAGTTTCTTGGGTCTAGCCTACTTTTTATCCTGATTATATCACTATGGGGAATAGTTAAAGTTAATTGGGGATTTAGAAAATAAAGTTTTAAAATCATGTTTTTTTTTCATAAAGATGATGATATAAAGCATACTATTTCCTAAAACTTCTAGTTACTAGCATATTAAATTTTATCAAAATCGGACTAGGGGTTTAGCCAATAAACATACTACACTTTAAAATGTAGTAAATAAGGATAAAATAAGTTATAATATTCCAAAAAATATTAATATGAATTGTGCCCAAAATAAATCTAATTTAAAACAGTAATGCTACATTTATTTAAAAATTTGAATATTTTGATTATTCGTTTCAATAATTTGGTTATAAGCGCGAATTCTAATCAAACGAATAGACAGTTTAAAACTATTTCACGTCTACAATAATTGCACGTCTGTATCATCTCATCATCCTATCAAGGAGAAACTCATTGCCCTTGGTTGGTACTCTAATAAATATTGTCATTACTATCTAGGTACTTACGGAAACTTCTAAGGTAATCAGCTGACCCAAGTAAAAAGTAAGGAGTTGATATTTCACCGGTACCTATTTATAACCTTAGTTTAATGTAACTGAAATGACGTTATTTTTCACTACCACAGTATTTAAATTTAGTCGTAATAATACATATTAATTTAAAGTAGTATCATAACGATATTTTATGGATATTATAAAAAAAACTTTACGCGCTACTATCTCGCACGAAAGTTACGAATATATTGACGAATGAATGAAATAAACACATGACATGAACGAACTAAATTGTAGTGACGTGACATGCGTAACTATTACGAAATTATCAATTTTTTTTAGTCTCTTCGTGCGTGACACATTTATTTTTAATCACTGAAGCGAAGGAGACAAGGACTGACCTCAACACTATATCGTTTGGTTTACTCGTCCATCGTAGATTAGATTGTTATAATGGATTGTACATATTTGTATTCAACTCAATTTGTCTAAACCCAGCGCCGCGTTTATTTCATACACTGTGCGCGAAAGGAGACACACATTCTACTGGGGTAACCCAGAATGTTGTCTCCTTTCCAGATTTGAATGATACATATTTTTAGTAATCTATGCCATTGAAATGTGCTTATCGTGTGGGGTGTTGTGTGGAATATCGTTATAGGATTTTTTTACGTGTTTAACGTGTTTGTTATAATGAAACAGCTAGAAAGATAGCTTTTAATTTGTGCTAAATGTGCATGCAATTCTAAATTTGGGCATCTTATGGTTTTTATTTTATTTAAGTTTTTCCCAGGGTAACAGCTAGATCTCGCAAACTATTCAGTTGAATATTATATATTTTTGAACATTAATAGGGGGCTATTTGTGCTTATAAATTAAGAGAAACTTTTGCATTGCTTATACAGGCTCATTATTTTAAGTTCAACAATAACTTAGTCGGTTGAAACAGAATAATCGTTGTAAATCATAAATGCCTTGAAGTAGGCGTATGAAATTTTGTAGGATTATGGGAATAAATGAAAGGCATAAAACCGAAATAATCATTGGGTACAAGCTAATGTCGTTTTTACAAATGTGTCTCATTATTAGTAAACAGTTTAATTTCTAATCAAATTACCACCTAATCATGTTCAAAAAAATATAATATTCCATTGAATAGTTTGCGAGATCTATCCAGCAGCAAAACGTTACCCCTGTCGAAGCTTATATAAAATGAAACCATAAGATGCAAGAATTTAGGTTTGCATGGATATTAAGCACAAATTAAAGACTATTTTTATACCTATTCATATCCAGATAGGTCAAACGCGAAAAAAAATCTGCTGGAGCGTCTGCTGAAGGAGTCCAGTTTAACGGCATTTATTACAATTTATATAATTCAAATCTGGAAAGAATACAACCTTTTGCTGGGGTAACGCACACTCGTACACTATCAATCTGTCTTGCTTGCCTGTTCGCTTGTTGCAAGTGGAGCTTTCTTGATTCCGCGCAGGAATGTCGCTACCCACCCGTCTTCTTCATCCCCTCGGATACCTAAATATGAGTTGTGCGCAGCTTACGCACGAACATCAGACAGGCTAACTTAGGTGGCGCGAATTGTAGGTACGTCCTTATTGTAATTCATTTTTCACCAGATTTGGTTATCTGTAGGTAATTCATTCATTTAATAAGTCACATTGGACAATGTCAAAATTGTCAAAGCTGTCAAAAATGTGATTATAAGCTGAGGAAGTGTTAGTTTCTGTTTATTTTGCGTTTGCTTTGTTTATCTTTACATGCTTTAAAACATTTTGTAAAAATGTCGCTAGTATTACGGAGGACGTATCTAAAAGCCAAAAGTAACATATTGTCCTCCAGCGGTGGCAATAAAGGAATTTCAGGCCCATTAGTAATATCTGCGTCACGAACATATAGTGACGACAAAACTGGCAATAATCCACAATTTTGTACGAGTACTATAATGATAGAAAATGGATTCAATGTTCAAGAGCTTCCAGTAGTTGTTAAGAAGTTAAAAGATTTGTCCGAAATTGAAGATAAACCAAACGAAGAACTTGCAGTAAGTGTACACGATTCCTTAAACTATCATTTGATACAAGAAGAGTTTAGACAATGCGCCGATCTACGAGACGTATTTTCATTACTCTCTAAGTGCACCAAGATAACGCCTAACATTGCATTAGGAGCAATTGAAAGAATATATGATATAGAGAAAAATCCTAGAGCTTTAATTTTGGATTCCAGAAGTGTGCAAATAAATTTAGCTAAAAGTGCTATTTTAGATAAATTATTGAGAGTAGTAATGAAGACTGAAGATACACAAACAATATTAAATATACTGAATACAGCATCATCATTTATGGAACCATATAAACATAAATTTCATGATGAACTATTGTTAAGGGTCATAGATAATAAGCTATCAGTTGAGCAACTATGTGAGTTTATAACCTTTTTAATTAAACATATAGATGATGAAAAGTATTCAGAGACCATAGACAAGCTGTGGGTTGGATTTGTGGCACGAGAAGCTGAAATAAATGAAAGAAATATACTACAAGTATTCTCTATTCTTCATGGATTAAAAGCTAGCAAAAGAATAATCTTGACTTTGCTGGAGCAGAAACTAAGTGATCTGTGGGCAAAGATCAAAGTACCTGTTATGCAAGATATATTAGGTTGTTTTATTGTAGAAAAATATTTGAGTGTGCAATCATTTTGTGTGGTTGGAGGTTGGCTTGGTGCAAATATACATGCATTAGATGAGGATTCACTGCTCGATATTATTTCAAAACTCACAAGATTAAAATACACTGATGACCAAATTGAAACAGCTGTTGAAAAATATATGAAATTAAAAGGTCCAAAAATTGAAAGCCCAGTGCTTATAGTTGGTATTTTAAATTTTTGCATGCAGTTTCAGATTTGCAATGAACAAATACTCAATTCTTGCAGTGAATACTTTGTGAACAATTGGCAAAGAGTGCCTCTTAGTTTTTTGAAATCAATCATCTTTCCATATGGATATTTATATTTTAAACATACTAATAAAGTTGAGTTTTGGGATATCACAGAGAGGATATTACATGATGCATTTGAAAAGATGTGTAGTGATGATCTTGCTTCAATAGTTTTATCTTCTATTTACGCAGAAAGATATCCGGCAACATTAGTTCACAGAATGTTGAACCCTGAGTATCTGACAAAAGTGAATAAACCGGATACTCTGCAGAAATTTCACTTGATTGATATTGCCATGTCTTTAGAAAGCAAGCTCTATTCAGGACCACTTTTACCCAAAGATCAGTGGTCTAAGCCTATATCCCAAGATTTTAGAGTTAAAAACATTCTAGGTAAAATAATGGATAGTTTAGTTAGTGTAGCTGGAGGTAAGGATAAACTATCTGTGGCAGTATCAATTCCATATTTGCCATCAGATGAGACATATTTACTGGATGTTATGATACATCCTTCGGGACTGGGAAGCAATATTTTTAATTGGAAATCAAAATCTGGGAAAAATGAGAACATAGCTGTGCTAATTCATTTGCCAGATCATTATTGTGCTGGTAATACACTTCTAGTTGGTCCTCAGATAATGAAAAAGAGGCATTTGAAAATTCTAGGCATGAAAGTGGCAAGTTTGAAGTATTCTTTGTTGAGCCAGTTTTATACGTCTTACAATAAGAATGGATTAAAGGAGTATCTCCTAGAATGTATTAATAATGCAGAAGAAAGCATGTAACTAATTTAATTATTTAGTCAATTTGTGTGTGGATATTTAGAATTATTCATTTTAAATAGGTTTTATATGTTTATAGCTGTATACTGTAGTATAAATATATGTACAAATAAATATTTTTCTAGTCTAACATATGGTTAATAAAAAATCTTATAACCTTATAATCTTATTTTTTTTGGTTTTCACTATAATATAGGGACTTCCCATTGTAGGGATATTATTTTGCTGTTGGGGGAAATCCCGTTTTCTTTCGGGATTTCCCCTGCATCCCTGATACATCTGATCTAACGTCAGTACAATCAAATAACATTATATCCCTACATGCACTTTCTTGTACTCATTTCTTTTCTATTAACTGCACATAAACTGGTCAATTATGTGAGTTCAAATATACTCCCTTGCGGCACGCCAAAAGTGCTTCATGATTAAAATATTATTTAGGACATGTCGAAATAAAATAGAAAACTCGTTTTTTCTTTATTTTATTATACTCATAACATCTTTTTCTTATAATTACTCACTGACTAACTCTCTAGAATTATTATTTGAATATTTTAATAATTTCTTAAACAACTTTTACATTTCGAAATATTTTTCTATGAAAAACTCGTTCCAGATCAAAATACATAATATTTATAAGTTAAATAGCGTACCGCCCAGCGATTACTATCTATAATTTCGTTATTGCTCAGTATCTTGAGTTGTAGCGTATAGTGGGCTATTTCAATTTATGTTATTGATGATCGACAGAGAATCTTGTGTAATCTTGTTGTATTTGTAGACAATCTAGTTACATTTCTGGCTGTTACACATAGGCTTTATAAAATACAGTTTCCAAAATATTTTCAAAGTACAGACAGCCTTGTAAGTTACATTTTCATTATGTAGATTGTAAATGTAATATAATAATTACACATTAAGTGTGAGGCAAAATACTATTAGTTAATTGGAATAGTAGATGAGGATTAACAATTTTGTTAGTTTACGCGGATAAAGGTGCATCTACATATCAGTGAAATCACAGATAAAATATGGCGTTGGTAACGTACATTCACGTTATCTCGCATTGTTATTTATAGCCAGAAATGACTACACTATAATTTTTTAGCCATAATGGTGTATCACAGCAACTCTAGCTTGAATTTTAATTGTAAAGAATGTGTTACGCTGACTCACAGCCTAAAATCTAAAATAGGTAATTTAATAGTTTTACATCAATAATTACTTGATACTCGTCGAAGTACAGTCACCAAGCAACTTTACACTACACAACAAGTTACTCAGGGTTACCCGCGCTTATTATTATGTAAGTTGGTGACTGTACCTACACTTTATAATTTTTAATGACTTTAATAAAGCTAAAATGTAACGATTGAAATTACGAACACGATTTTAAATCTATCTGGAGTAGATTACTATGTATGTGCATTTGTTGAATTACAACTATGTTAGGTAACGTGACTTCTAACACACAATGTATCTCCGAAAGCTATTTTATTATTAGTTACACACATTACGATAGTTCATTGAGAGATGATTCTGCGGTTAATCTAAGTATGTAAGTAGGATGACCTACGCTACGGTATTGCCACCGACTCGTGTAATCACTGAAGTTATGACGTTTGGCACATAAAGACGTTCTCGTGGCCATAGAATTAACTAGTATCCTACTAATAATTTTGAACTATCTACAATGTTAGCTGTTAACGGTAAGTTTGGTGAGTGAGTTTCGAAAAACGAGGCGTCTAGAAACGCAGGTTTCTGCTAGAGTAAACATTTGGTGTTTTAATCCTTGACTAAACATGTCCACTACCATGTTTGAAGTGAGTCATGGGCCGTTTACAATCGACATCATTCAAAGTTAAACTCATTAAAATATTATCAATTAAACATATCTTTGTTCTCACAGAACACAAACTCGTTAGTTACAATATTACCAATTTCACAATTCGACTTAGACATAGTAAATATTTGGTATATTATAATTTTAATTTGAATGATTTAATTATATAATTGAATAAATTTAATTTTAAATAAATTATCGTCCATTACCTATTAATAGGCATAAATAGCTTTATACACGTTGTAGATATATTTTTCTATGAGAAAAGGAAGATATGTGATCACTATTTCATTACATTCGTGTATTTTATATCACTAAGTGATAGAGAATACAATTATGAACTTAAAATGTATAAATACGAAATAGTTGTTTATAATGTTGATTTATAGATTAATATAATTTAGAATGATTTATACTTAATCTTATTAAGTGATTTAGATATTTATATAATATAGCTATGCTTCAATAATGTAGTCGGAGGCGAGTGTTGTTCACGGCCAAGAGTGACATGGCACAGGCCGGGCCAGCTAGCGCTCACTGGTCTGCCCTCTGCCACTGGTATCGCATAGACGGTAATTCGACAGTCGATTCGTAGAATAACTAACACCTACTTACTTAATTTTATTATTATGGCATCTACAACCATGACAAAAAGGAATACTTACTTAAATGCCTTTGAATTATTTCCTAATTTGTTCATTACGCAGAGGCGCGCGAACATTGAACGATGTTATTTGATTAGTGAGTACGAGTTATGGAAAGGTAAAACTATTATTTATTTGAGGAAATATTAAAAAATCGACGCTCGTACAAAACTCGAGTCGATACTATAGTAAAATCTTAAGACCTTATGTGATTGATAGGATTTAGAAAATAACGGTAACATTAAAGTTGGAAATAAATGTACCTAACACTATCATCCGTTGCAAGGATTGATTATTAGGTAGATAGGTCAAAAGAAATATTTAATTATTTCTTCCTATCCTTACTACGAAGTGTCGTCAGATAAAATGTACACAACTGTAAATGTTTCGACAAAATGTAAGTTCTAATTTTGTATTTTTACGATTTTCCAAAAATGTTGTCTTTATAAATGTGTAGATGGTAGCTCACTTATGGACTAGGATATTATACAACACCGATTCCTATTTGGCAGTTATCTAACACTCTTTATACGAATAAGAAATAGTTCCTTAAACTAACGTGGTGTAACGGTAAATAAAAATTGACAAGTTTTCATTATATACGTACACAAGTACATGAGTTGCATCTTTGTAACTTTCAGTATAGTGCTACTGATGTTTATTAAAAAATAATGATATCATCTACATAAATATGTCTAATCAAGCAAATTACCTGTTTCAAAAAATATGTCAAAGTTTTCAAAACTTTCGTTATTAGCTGTTTTTAGAAAAGCTCTATAATGTCTATTTGTATAGCGTATATTTTATCGACATATAATGTCGCAGGATCGCAGAAGTAAGCTAAACAGCCGTCGTCGAAATTCTTTGTAAGAACAAAGGCATTTTAAGTTTTATAATTAGTTGGCATCTTGAAGATGATTAATTTGAACATAGTAGTTCATTATTAAAGCATTACGCGCATCTTAAGGCAGGCAATAGTCAAAATTAAAACAGCTTTGGTGGGTGAATGTAGCAATAGGGGGGAAAAAAGGCAAAAAGCCAACAATGGCTTGAATCATCTACTGAAGGTACTGGATACATATTACCGCTACCACTTAGGTAAACTAAAACAATAAAACTTTATATAAACGATCACAGTAAGAAATCATCTACCTACGCGAATGTGCGCAATAAGTTTCCAAGTTAGTTACTAAAGTTAATTGCGATGGGGGATCGCCCTTAACTATTAAATCTTCTCTTTAATACTAAAGTACGCGTAGTCAGTAGTTACCTCTGTCCCCTTCCTCTCATTCCTGGTCTATCTACTCACCGTTAAAACGTGGGGTTTCATGTTTTTGTCGATTCTTACTAATCTTCATACATTTATGATATAATTTCTGTATTAGATGGAGCTAATATAGAAAGTGACTAGAAAGTGCTTTTCAAAATTAATCGTTCTCATTATGTGTTGATGTGTTCAATTGGTATGTTTGCTTTTATTATCAGTCCCACATTAAGTTTTAAGTTGAGCAGATGTAAAATACCTTAGAACAGAATAATATTTATAAAATAGAATTTTACATAAGTAGTTAAAATCTTTATGATTTTCTCAATAAATGTATACTCTTATAAAGTATATCTACATCGCACCACGGCGATAGGAAATAAAATAATGTATAAAAATAATAAAAAACTTACAACTAAACGTTAACATAATAAAACGAAAAATAAGTAGGTATAATATGGCATGTCGATAATCGAGACCACTCGGTGCTTAAATTAACACTTAGTTAACTAGTCTATGTAATACAATAACATAACAACGAACTTAGATATAATGTCCGACAGATAAGGCTCCTCGGTAAATACATACATTATCCATAAATATCTATACAACAGTGAATAAATTCCAAAACAACGTCACTCTAAACAGCAAATTCAACAAAATGTCGCAGCTAACATTTACAAGTGAAACGTCGCCGAATACAATCAGAGCCGGCCTTAGCCACGATCTTTATTCAAACCTTTATCGAGCAAATTTTTTTTTAAATTGTCCGTACGTAGGTGGTTTTCCCTGGGTTTCCTTCTAAGACCGGTACTGAATACAATCGTAATAAAATACGTGGAATATTTATAAGGAACCGGCGCGCAGTATTCGGGGTCTTGCCGGCGTCAGTTTGGTGATCTGCCCCCGAGCGCGAGACTTCGGAACGTTCGAGAACATAGCACTAACAGTTAGTATAGAATCACAAAGACATTTGTATGGCGCAGCGAGCCGCGTTCACGAGTAGATGGTGATCACCTCGCGACCGCCGCCTCTCACCATCAGCACCTTTTCCAGACCCTCCGTCAGGACCTCCAGGAATTCCATATCTGGAAAAAAACACGCCAACATTTACATAAGTGTAAAGTAGTATTTAAAATATCGACCCACGTTTATGCTGAAAGCTTACAGTACGAAAATCTTTAAGCGCTGCGTAGCGTTTTTGCTACGCCGTAGTACATAGCCAAGGAGTTATTAAACGTTCATGGTTGTTTTTGATTCATAGATATTTAGGTGTATTTATTAATTATTACAGTTAGGTACTGGCATGACACTAATAATAGTAGCATTTGCTACAAGAAATATAGCGTTGCTGCTACAATTGATAGCCAATTATGTTTCCTAATCTAACTTTATCTTAGGAATCGCAATCACAAAATATATTAACAGGATTGCTAGTAATGTGGGTCCACAATCACACATTGCTAGTTATCTTTTTTATTTTATAAAAAAAAAAACATGAGAGTATTTAAGATAATGTTAATTAATTTTAATGCCCCGACGTAAACAGAGAGGTGTTATAAGTTTGACGCGTATATCTATAACTATATATTATTGCTAGTTTAGTCAGGTTTTCTCTTAGTTTTGTTGGATAAAAATTCGTTCAGCTAGCCGATCGATTGCTAGTGTATGCTATACACATCAGTGAGAGTACTGTTTTAAATATCTAGACAAAAGACAAAGTAGATGATACGTACAATTGGATTCCCTGTCGTAGCTGGTATCCCGTGGCGGTCCGGGCAGGTTAAGTATGACGAGTTGCGAGTCATGCGACCGCGAGACGATCACCTCGTTGAGCTTCACCGCCGTGTGCATGCGCCGTACTGTACCCTCGTCACTGTTACATCAACATACATTTTATTGATCTTACTTAGTCCTTGCTAATAGAATAGAATAGAATATTTTATTTGCGAGAAACGTGGTTATCGATTAATCGAACTAATAGTAACAAAACGGAATAGACGATTTGTCTTACAGATGTTACGTAATAAATGTGAAAGTTTGTAAAGATGGATGGATGTATGGAAGTTTATTAATCTTTTACGCAAAAATGGCTGAAGCGATCTAAATGAAATTTAGCACGGAGATGATTATAGTCTGGAATAACATATAGCTAAGCTGTAATCCATGATAGGTAATTGTTTTTTAAAATTTCTACGTGAACAAAGTTGCAGATAACTGCCAGTAAAAAATAAAGACGCTTTCT
This sequence comes from Herminia tarsipennalis, assembly GCA_945859575.2. Taxonomy (NCBI): domain Eukaryota; kingdom Metazoa; phylum Arthropoda; class Insecta; order Lepidoptera; family Erebidae; genus Herminia; species Herminia tarsipennalis. The sequence goes on along the minus strand of OX243836.2, from coordinate 9,206,710 downwards.
CTGTCTGTACGCTTAGATCTTCTAAACTACGCAATGAATTTTGATGCTGTTTTCAATAAAATTTAGATAATTTCTTCGAGGTGGCTATATTATGTGTATAGATAGAAGAGAAAACTCCGTTCGAAGTAGTAGCTAGTAGGTATTATATTGATTTCTTATGTTACGTAAACGATAAAAAATATTAACCAATAGTATCAGGTTAACCAATTTAGTTAACCAATAGTATCAGGTTTCTAAAAGTAATTTTGATAAATAATATAATTAGAACGACTAAGGGATCGATCCGTAGAAGTCACGGCTCAATAACAAAACGTATCTACCTATCCATAGCGTTCAATACATTGACGTATAGACCAGAACTGCCTACTGGTTCAATTAAATGTTTTTTTTATATTCATCCATCCAACTTATATGAAGGTTTGTTTAATGATATCAATATTTTTAATATGAGTAACACTGATATAGCTTTCGTAAGGTTATTTATTTGGAAATAAGCTTACAAACGCTCTACCTGCGTAAATAAAAATGTGATTATACTTACGGCGTGATATCAGCCAGGTTAGGCTTAGGCTTGACGGCGTCCCCGTTGGCGCCACTGTCGAGCTTGTTGTCCACCGGCGGTGAGCTCGCACCACGCTCCGAGCTCTGCGACCGTTCATCGGGCGAGTCCCACATTGAATCGATTATGTGCAACAAACTACTTCGAAAATCGTCCTATTCCAACCCCAATTATATCCATTTTCAAATTTAAATTTTGAACCGCGTTTGTTGAGTTGCACATGACGGATTCAAGGCGAATGAAACACGGGATGTCATATATTATTTTAATTGTTAAACGATAAAACACTACTGACATTCAAACATCCAACCTCTTATCTAATGTGGACAACGAAACGAACTAAAGTGAACAAATTAACGTGAATGAACTCATCAAACATATGACCACCGTGTGTAAATTCGCTAGGACTCGTTGGTGACGTATGGTTAATGTGGACCATGAGGAAATTAAAGGAAAAGTCAAAGAAAATGATTTTAAAGACAATTAGTTCATAAGCGTGGTTGATATCGATGTATGGGGTATAAATCGTTATCATTTCACACCTATTCCAACAGCTTGATAACCTTAATCATGATGATTAAAAAAATAGTAGTTTATATTTTTAATTTTATTTGATAAAATTCAGGGTTAGTAATACGATTAAGCTGACCATCAAAATAAACCTGTATTCTGTCTTTGGATTATACTATAAGACAGGTGTTTTGATGTAAAACAAAGAAACAGGTAATACTACTCAGTAAGAAGGTTTATAAAAATAATAATATAATGGTTTATGTGTTGATGGAGAAAATAAAAAGCGTGTTTAATGTGGATGCACCTTAGAATATTCTATTATTACTTGTTATACTATATTTATTATATTTTTGTGAACATTTTTGCAAAATAAAAATAAATAATATGTAGGTAGTATGCAGGCAGGGGTTTAATGATCCAGGTCTAAAACTTTTCAAAGAGACGTGGATGTTTCAATTGAACCATAAAAATAGCCTACAATTTTTAAATAAACTGCTTTAAATTCAAAATATTTCAAGCCACAACTTTGATTTAAGAATAACAAAAATCAATACTTATTGCAATTACACCAATTAAAATTAACTACTTTGAGATTTAGGACATACAACACAATCTCTAATTTTTTATCTATAAATCTGCAATAATTTCTTAAAGGTATTTGCTTAATATATCAGGTATTGTGTAGATATCTAAGTGCAATGTCTGTGCAGTATGAAACAACGATATTCACCTTATCATGGTTGTCTTTCTCGTCGGAGTCGGCGAGAGGTGGTGAGGGAGCGTCAGACGCCGGCGGGGCTTCAGGTTCGGCGCCGGGCTCGGCGAACCGAACCTTGCTGGCAGTCTTCACATCTGCGTGGTGATGGTCCACTATCGCTTGTACCTGAATTCAATCATTGAGGTTACGAACTGAACAGTCTTTATTTATTATGCAACAGCCGTGGTCACGGGTAGTCTACCCGTGACCACGGCCGTTGCAATACGGTCGAAACATCCGGTAATATATAAGTTTCCCTTAAAGTATTCACGCGGTTAAGACCCGTAGTATGTATAATTTTATAACGTGTACTGCTAGGGGTAGTTATCTGGAAATTTATTTTACAATTGTATTTCTTTTTCATAGTTTACACCATTTACGGTTTTTTTATCAACCTCTGTTAGCTTTTGAATTGCACCGCAAGGCCTCAATTTCTAGGCTTTGATTATTAATTTTTTCTTGGATATTTACACTAAATAAATAATGGATTAGTATTTACGCAATGAACTTTACTCCAACAAAGTACCTACTATCAATCATAGAGGTAAATCGTGCCTTATCATTCGTTATGCAGACTTACAGTAAATACATAGTTTTCCGACATTAGGGTGTAATAATAAAATAATAAACCCTAATACTTTTGCAAAAGGCTGTCATTAGGTGCAATTATGTAATATACATTTATGAAGATAATGTCAAACAAAGCTACATGACTTGTCTTCAATTAGGCAGTAAGGAATAAAAACACTTAGCATGCTACTTCGGGAATAAAATGTGAGCAAAATCTTAACTTATCAGGGATTATAGTGTGTATATTATAGTGGGGTTATATACAATTAAGGGGTCTATTAAAAATAGTAAAATGTGCAAATAGTGAAGATGAAAATAGCATAGTTTTAAACAGTGAAAATGAAGTATAAGGACATAATTTCGAAGGTTCAAACATTTATGAAGATGATCTAGAAACATCAAAAGCAAACGTTATGTTGTGTAGTGAAGATGATTGGCCAAATTTAGTTATAAGTGAATTGGTGTAGGATATAATGATAACAGTACAAATACAGATGAAGTGAGTGTAAAAGATCTTAGCCACAGAGAAGACAACATTTAATCTAAGTACACGAGTTTTATATAAACCGAAGCTAAAAGAAAATTCTCATCTACACATTGCTTACGTAAAAATAGCTTAGACTTCAAAATGCGGGACATATTATTTAAATCAATATAGCTAATAAAATGCTTTCAAAGAAAATAAGTGGACTCGGATCAGGGTTAAATTATCCACTTTACCAAAGGCAACTTCTCCTCAGCGTTTTCACGATAATCCACGAAATTTTGCATCTGTATGTAGCGATAGACAAACATGTTAGTTCTATGTCAGAATAGAGTTTATTATTAAAGCTATTTACAAACATTTTCAACACTGACTCTTTTATTTCATCGGTATTTTTGGTATGAGTTTATTATTACTTACCATTCCCATAGTTTCTTTCTTGTTAAGTCTCAGTTCACGTAGCATTTGGTTGCGTTGTTCCATCATCAGAGTTCGTTCATAGGTGTAAGCAGATATGTCACTGTCTGTCTGAAATTATTTAATTATTCGTAAGGTAATAAACTGGACTATGAGGGATAACAGAACTGTAGACGAACAATTTCAAATGTGAACTATAATAAAAAATAGACAAGTAAATTTTACTATTGTTTGAGAACAAAAAGATCATGATCCCACAAGCAAAACGCTTTCTGAATAAATAGTAAACTTACTACAATTAATCATAAAAAAGAAGTCTGTCGCTAAAATGGACACTGTTTTATTGTTTTGACATAGCAACAATCAACAGCAGATGAAATACAACCAACCATCTCAACAACTTCAACCTCGGCTTCAAGACGCAGTTGGTAGAGGAACATTTTTAGATCCTTCTTCATCTGAATGGAATTATCTTCCATCTGCGCTACAGTGAAGATGCGCATCTTGCAGTTCTTCCACGTGCGGTGTTGCTTCAGCAAGAATGGAAGCAACATCAGCATGCCACCATCGTGCACAATCCACCAGATGTCAATATTGCCGGACACCTATGAACATAAATAGAGTGAGGGAATAGATAATATCAGTGTTTACGTTCACACTTCTGCGTACTTGGCTAGTCAAAACTAGCATTTGAAATCAAGGGATCTTAAATTCTTTGGGCTAGGTACTTTTTCAAAAGTCTGTTGTACCTACTTGGATTTCTCAATAGACTATTTCTACAGTTATTTGGCCAAGACATGAGAAAAATTTGTCTTACCTTTTCAGTGGAGTCAGGGAAGAAGTTGATACCCTTGGGTACGAGCATGGCCATGCGCGCGGCCGCCACGGCGCGCACGGTGCTGAGGAAGTGGCGCCAGCGCGCGTCCGCCGCCTCCGCCGCGCGCCACCCGTACGGCCACCCCACGATCACGGTGTTGGGTTTCAGCCCGCCCAGACCTGATGTCTGAACTCTGAGGGCCGAAACGTCAATGATCGTATTTGGTTTCAAATTCTAGTAATATATACGAGTACATGTTTTTATTATACCAAAAAATGTATAAGCATTTATATGTAACAAGATTATTGTATGTTATTGTAGGTAGTTAGGTAGTTGGTTTAATAAAATAAACTAATAGGTTATGTAAATTCAATAGTATATCACATTTTGCCAATCGTGAAGCGTCTGTGATTTTCTTTTTCAAGTTTACCAATAGTGTAGAGTACCTGTATAAAAATCAAATAAAAACCAAAGTAAAACAAACTTACAAATTACTCAATCCCTCAGCGATATCGGGCGTCACAAGTACATCGACGAAGCCCTTAACCTTCTCAGCGTCCATACATTTGCGCAGGTTCTGCTTGGCCATGGATGCATCACCAGCTCGCCGCGGGAAGTCACCGCCCAGGACCGATACACATACAGTCAGACCTTTGCCTGTTAACAATTAAGAAAGTTAATCGAAACTTAAAAAAATTAAATGTACGGCGGTGTGGTGGGGTTCGAATCCTACTCATTACACAATTTTAAAATTAAATCTAGAATCAAATGAATATTATGGAATAAAGTTTTCTGCAATCCTAATTTTCGTTTTCTGCAATCCTAATTGAATGTAAAAAACAGGAATTAATAATAATTAATTGTAATTAAGTACCAGCTTTAAGCTGACTGGCGAAGGCAAGCATCTTGCGATATGTAGGCATCAGCTCGTTGTTTAGTTTGGCGAGCACCAAAACCTGAGGCCTCCAGTTCTTGGTGTGTGGAGGTCCCTCTTCAAGGCGCAGTAGAGAATATCTAGCAGCTGATAAGGCAATACCACGGATGCCATCTCCCCACTCTTTCTCCGCTCTGAATTTAAAAAAAAGATGGTATTAAGCAGAAGTTTTTAATTCTAAACAGTTTATGATTAGATTGATGAATAAAACTTACCCGCGATATTCAATATATTTGTAGACGACTCCAGCTAAGCCCATTGCAATAAGAGCGTAGAGCCAAGACGTCATGAACATAATAGAAATGCACAATGTCAAACCGGCCAGCGACAAAGACCTGGAATTTATTCACAAGTTAAATTAATAAGTAATTATGAGCTTAACGATCATAGAAATAAAATACAAGGCGCCATATCGGCTCTAAAATGCTTGTACTTGTATTAAAGTCCGCCTATTGCGATGTATTTGCAGGAAGTATAAATAAATAAAGCTCACCAGTGGTAATATTTGAAGCGTGGCCTCCAGTTGGGAGTCTTGAGCAGGGTCTGAAGCGCACAGGCGAGGTTCACGAAGCCATAGCACATGAGGAAGAACATAGACAGAAGCGGCGCCAGGATGTCGACGTTACCCAGCAAGATGCCGCACTGGCAGATCACCATCGTTAGAAGCAGGGCCCTGGATAGAAAAGCCACAACTTGAGATTCTGTGTATGCCTTAGCATGCTGTGACTAAATTTGTACAAACAGGTTTGCCCTGTTTGTACAAATTTAGACATGGCCACGGATAAAGGACGTTAGGTTTTGGGCACTACCGTTATGCCTAAGCAAGGTTAATTTTCTTAAGAAGTACTTTATTCACTTAGGTTACAAAATGCAACGCTACGAACGTTAGATAAAATTGAATGCCAAGTTCGCAAGAAATCTATCTAAATACAGCACGAGTTGATTATACCAAAACATATACCTGGTAGGTTCACCCCGGCTAGATGAGACGGCGAACGGTGCCAGAAACGGAATGATCTCGTCTTTGGCAATGGCTTGGAGCAACCGTGGAGCTCCGGTAAGAGACTGAAGACCAGCTCCCAGGGTTGACAGGAACGATCCAATGAGAATCACCCATTCGTTAGGCCAAGCCATGTTTGCGACTACCAGCTTACCGCCAATAGACTGACCAAATCTGAAATATTTTTTACCAATAAAACATATTTTCCACTCAGTTTCATTAATTATATTGAAGCTAGTAGGAGAAATAAGAACAAAAGCTCCATCTTACAAGTACTTCTCTAGTTGTCTACTGGCGTAAAACATAAAAATAAACCTATTCTATACGTGAGTCGAGTATTTGTTGGCATCCGACAGAGGGTGCTTACAAGTAGGTAATTATAAAACCCGGATAGCTGTCGCCAACGCAACGTGAAAACAATTTTGAGATCGCAATAGAATAATACGAGTACATCACTGAGAAAAGGTCACGTTATGCCACTTGGAAACTGCTGACATAAAGATGTTGCGTAAACACAAACATTTAACTCAGTTAAACATGGAAGTTAATATTGAGAACTTATTGAAATTATCAAGTACTTACTTGTCCCGAAGCAATAAGTTGTCGACGGTACCAGCGAAGAGTAGTACGCAAGACAGGTACACGAAAGAAGTGGTCAGGATTGCACCGATTGTACCAATTGGGATGCTCTTCTGGGCATCGGCTAAATCTCCCGATCGGTTGGAACCAGCCATTATTCCTAGAACAGACAGCTGTAGTTTAATATTCGTATTTATTCCGGTAACATTGGGAATTGAAAAAAAAAAGTATATGAAGGAGACTTAACGATACAAGTCTATAATTCTATAACGTTATACTTAGAGGGGGATTACAAATACAAAAATCCAGTGATCCAATAAAGTAAAAATAACAAAAACAAGGGATATTCCCCAACAAATTAAAGAAAACAATTATAAAGCCGTTATTTAAAAAAGGAGACAGACAAGACATTAGCAATTATAGACCTGTGGCACTCATACCGATATTTGCTAAAATATTCGAAAAGGTAATATTTGATAGCATGTACGCCTTTTTCGAAAAAGAAAATATTATAGCACCCGAACAATATGGGTTTCGGAAAAATAAAAATATAAATATGGCCATTTTCAATTTTTTGAGAGATGTAGTTACTGGAATGGATAGTAATCAACCTACTATAGGTATATTTATGGACATGTCAAAAGCATTTGACCATGTGAGGCATGATATTCTCTTAGACAAGCTTTATAGATATGGCATAAGAGGAAATGTACATAATCTTTTGAAATCATATCTATATTATACACAGCAACTTGTGGAGCTATCTAATATCTGTCTAAAAACCAAAACTGAAGTTGTGTATCAATCAGATTATAAAAATATCAGATACGGAGTACCCCAAGGAAGCGTATTAGGTCCTCTATTATTTATTATATATATTAATGACATAACTACGACTAATGTTTATAAAATGACTTTATTTGCCGATGATAGCACTATTCTTTTTACAAACAAAAACTTGACATTACTCCAATCTGACATTAACAATTCATTATCATTAATTATACAATGGCTAGAAATTAATAATCTTAAAATTAATCTTAATAAAACTAAAATAATCAATTTTAAACAAAGAAGAGTTGAAACAGCTATTAATATTAGTTATACGGGACAGAAAATAGAGGAAGGAAAAGTAACAAAGTTCTTAGGGTTACAAATAGATAACCAAATGAACTGGAAAGCTCATGTAGAACATGTCTGCACCAAAGTCAGTCAATTCGCGTATGGACTCTATAGACTGAGAAATATAGCAAATACGCCCACAGTCATAACAGCATATCATGGAATAGTGTCATCAGTACTACGCTATGGGATCATATTTTGGGGGAATTCTACTGATTGGCACCTTGCGTTCAAAGCCCAGAAACGTTGTATAAGAGCTATCTTTAATTTGAAACACACGGACACATGTAAACCATATTTTCAGAAATATAAACTTTTGACTTTGCCCTGTTTATATATATTAGAATGTGCGGTCTTTGTAGTACAAAATATTGATAAATTTGTACAGCGGACTAGAGCTCGTCATGCTGATAAGTTGTGTGTCGTTCCTAGCAAAACAACATTAATGCAAAAAAGCTATTTCTGTATTGCACCCCATATCTACAACAAATTACCTAAAAAGATTAAACAGTCGAACAATGTGAGACAATTTAAAATAATGTTACAAGAAATGCTGTCTAATAAGTGTTACTACTCACTAAGTGAATATCTAAATGACAAATCTATAGAGATGTGTATTTAAATATAATTTGGACATTATGCGTAAAGACATGCTTGCTATTAATATTATTTTATTTTTCAATTTTAATTTCATGACATCATTTTTATTATATTAATTATTATTATTATTATTATTTTTCTATGGATTTTATTTAGACATTTCCTTAAAACCTAGTTATATGAATAGTATTTTGTTCCTACCGTATTTGTTTTTTTTTTTTTTATTTAGTTTCTATAAACATGTTTGCATGCCTAAAAGGTAGAACAAAGAGAAACTTAAAATTATAATATGAACAACAATGTATGTATACCTTTGTTCGCAAATAAAGATTGATTGATTGATTGATTGATTGAAATATTATTATTATTATTAAATAGGTACAGTAATCTTAATAATATCTTCATTTTCACCATCAGGCATTCAGTGGAAATAAATTAGAAAGTATGACAAGTGTTTTCTGCAATTACAAGATTTATCTGTCGTACCTGTGACGGAGGGGAAGAATATTCCGATGAGAATGGTGAAGGTGGTACTAAGGTCAGCATACACTTGGTTGTATGTAGGTCTGTCCATTTGATCGATATCCTCGGGGTCCTTGCCGTAAGCGATGTACTGCCCATATTGCAGGAATGAGTCTTGCAAGTTGTCGAAGAACACGCCGCTTTTTAAGCCCTAGAGTTGTTAAAAGTAATTAAATTTATTAATAAACCTCATTTAATGACAAAATACAGTAAGTATTCGTAATATACAATATTACCATATAGGACGATATTACAGAATAGGTATACACCATATAAAATTAAACTAGGTATTTAATGGGAACATTTATTGCTTTTGAAGTAAAAGAGCTACGGTCTTACTCCAAAAGACTTAGCTAAACACGTGTTTTAGGTTGTATTGTATCTAGAAATCTTTCCAGTAACAATAAAGTAGAATTTGTGGCCGTAAATCATTTTTAAACTATCCTTAAAAACGGTTTGAGTACGTGTCTAAATCTTTTGTGGTAGAACCGATGTTTAAAATGGACGCTTAGACAAACGTAACAGTACCTTAATGCCTTGCACGATGGAGATGGTATTCGCAGTATAGTACGGGTCACATGTTTTGTTAGGACAGAACAATTGGTGCAGCTCGCCGCCGACGTTCTTTGTGCAGTTGGCGATATTGATGTCTTTCAATAGACGCCGGCCGAGGACGCACATCCTATAAAAAACGGTTTAATATTCCTATAAATTATTACTTCACGTAAATTATTCTTATTTGAGGTGGGAGTGTATCCGACTGTTACGCAAGAGTTCGGGGGTTCTATTCCCACCCAGGATAAAACTTTGTGTTATGAGCACGATTGTTTATTCTGTCGGGGTGTTATTTTATCTATAATATGTATGTATTTAGAAATATATAAGTATGTTTATTGGTTGTCTGGTTTCCATAGTACAAGCTCTGCTTAGTTTGGGATCAGATAGCTTTGTGTGAGTTGTTTAAAAACTTCAATGAATGAAATAAAAAGTATATTCTGGTCTATACTCCAAAATTACTTTGTAGCAATGATTTCTGGATGGATGGAATGTGATAAACTAATAATCTGTTGCTGTTCTCTTAATGAAAGTTTCAGTAAAAAAAATTGATTGCTGGTAACTCGTGTATATTGTTCTAAGACTTCTCTGGAATTGCTTGCCTCTGGTATACCTGTCTTTACCATTTTATTTCTACCAATAGGTATTTTCTTTAAAATTGCACAGGTCTGAATGAAGCAGCCTTTTATTACCGGACTGCAAGGAAGGGTTATGTTTTTAAAGATAGGATGCCATAAAAGAAGGCTGATAATACGTTCACGTCAGTAGCGGATCTAAGGGGGTCTAGGGGGCACACTCCTAAAATCATTCACCATTCACCCATTCGATTCGTGCCAGTGGTACAACAACGACCCTATCTGGTTCAAACCAAGTTTAAATGAGAATCCCTTCCCAAACTATGCAACAATTAGGTATAGGTGTAATACATGAATTATGACAAGAATATCCAGCATAGTCCAGGCTCAAATTTAAAAGCTTTTTTATAGTCTATGGAATGTTTTAAAAGCACATGATGTTATCTCTGAAACTCATCTCTCATGTGCCATTAACGCGGCTTAATGACGTAGGTATATGACTTTTTCAGCATATCTCTTCATCGCTATATAAAGAATACTGATAAATTTTAAACACTACTGTTAAATTCATTATTAATGATTATTTTGCCTTTTTGACATGCTTTTATTAATTTGACTTTGTATGTAGCTATGAATGTAATACGGTCTTGTAACTTCATATTCACCCATTTCCTACTATCCGACTAACATGGAATAAGACGTATACATACGAATAGAATGCAAAAAATTTATAACTTAAATAAACCATTCGCTGTTTGTTAGTTGGCGTTATTTTTGTACAAAAGTTATTTCACCCTCTTGAAATTTGTTTCTCCAGTTTTCCAATTTTACACAACAAATTATAATTCTTTATTCAATTGGAAGCAAAGTAACACTTGTGAATGAAAAAGTCATTATTCTACATGAATATTTCATGCGAAGTTCGCAAACTATTAACAGTTTTAAATGTAATTAATATTCATCCTGTTTTATATGTTGTAATACAGATAGCAACGAGCAAAACACAGGTTACAATAGATGTACATCTACATGTTGGGCTCACGTCGTCCTTTTTAATTCTTAATTACGTACGAAGCTACAGCCGACGTCATATTTATTTTATGTTAAACCTCGGTACAGAACTATGCAATATGCATAAAGGCCAAGAGGAAATAGTCGTAGTAGCTGCTTTTATAACGGTGACATTAAACTAGGTTTTATAAATGACATAAAAAGGTCAGTTGTAAGTAATTTCACTAGCTTGCCTTATAAAAAACAAAATATGAAACTAGCCAAATCAATCGATAGATAGATTATTGAGACCGGCCGTTAGACAGGTATTGTATCGAAACCGTACCAATGTGATTCTTTTTGAAATTTGCTATTGACTCTTCAATGTGAGTCGCTGGCACGAATTTGGGGCCCCCTGTTGCATGGGGGCCCTCTATATTTGATACGGCTGATACGGCGGTAGCTACTTCAGAATAATACATATCAAATCTAAAATCAAACAATTTGCGGGGAAAATCTAGTATAATAATGTTGAAGATTAAAAAGGAAACGCTAGATGAATCGTAATAGGATCACAGTAAGATTAATTATACTCTGAATCGTAAACCAGCCATATAAATCATAATTTGATACGCGCTCCAAGGTTTTGCAGTTTTCTGTGGAAATTCGTATTTTATGATCAATTTTACGATTTCAAGATTAACTGTGATCCTAATACGATTTCTGAGTTTATTACTAATATATAATTGACAACATTTCGAATCCAAAAAGTACCTAAAATAAAAATGGCACGGGGTGACGTAAATCCGATCGAGTGTTCAATGGTTCTCACTATTTAAGAAAGTCAAGTATTGTTTTGTGAGGGAACCTTCACTATATGTAAAGTGGGGATGTGATTTTTTACTCATTAGATAGGTCTTTTAAAAACGTTTCGGGGTTGTGAAGACAATTTTTAAATTTAGGGATTCGTTTGTGAAATATTAAGTTTTAAAGTACAAATTAAGGTTTAATTATTTAGTAACATTTACCTACGATGTCTACGATCAATCATCAAAGCATCGTACCAGATAGAGATAGCAAAAACTCTTCATCCCCATCAGTTCATCGGTTCAGTAAGTATCTCTGGCATCATAATGCGTTAAATTCTAATTGCAATTGTCTACGAAATTTGTAACAGAATTCTTTCTTTCAATCTTTTCAATTTGTATTATAAATGTTATAATCTTTTCAACATTCATATTAATATTATAAATCTGAAAGTAACTATGTCTGTCTGTCTGTCTGTTATGCTTTCACGCTCAAACAGCTAAACCGATTTAGATGGAATTTGGTATGGAGATAGTTTGAGGCCAGGGGAAGGACACAGGATAGTTTTTATCGCGGTAACCGACATCCACGCGGGCGGAGCCGCAGGCGAAAGCTAGTATATAATATAGTTTGGTCGTGAAGTAATATTGTCATTGTACCTTTCTCTACCAAAGACTTTAAAAAGTACTTACTGTAACTTCTCATTCCCGTTGAAGTTGACAAAAATGCCAACGTATACCGCAGTGATGGAGAGAAGGACGCAGGCCAGGGCGACAGTGGCGAACTTGTTCACGAACTTAACACCCACGAAGACCACCGTGCTCATGATGAGGAGGAGTCCGGTGCCGTACACACGGAAATTGTTGTACATTGCCTCCGGGTCCTTTGTGAAGTCACCGAAGATTGACATCCAAGGGGCCATGTACGTCTGTTGAAGGACATTGTTGTTGATTAGTTAAAACAATAATTATTTTATTTTATTTATTTATTGTCTGCCGGATACTTTATCTATACTAATATTATAAAGCTGAAGAGTTTGTTTGTTTGAACACGATAATCTCAGGAATTACTGGGTCGAATTGAAAAAATATTTATAAAATATATATTAAACTTTGGGATATTATACTGTTGGAAGCACATTTATCGAGGAAGGCTATAAGGTCCGCGCAACTTCATCTGCGAAAATTTTCTCCGTTTTTGCAACATTTCTCATTGCTGCTCCGCTTCTATTGGTAGTAGCGTGATGTTATATAGCCTATAGCCATTCTCGATAAATGGGCTATCCAACAGTGAAATAATTTTTCAATTCGGACCAAGTAGTTCCTGAGACTACTTTTTAGTAGGTACCAGTTTTAATTTAGTTTTGCATATCGAAGTAATTTGTATCCCGTCAAGTTCTATTTAAATCATTCACAAAATATCTATGTAATTGAATTTAAGAATGTTCTTCATAAATTAATATCGTACAAAATAAGTCAAGAAATACAAAGAAATAAATCAATATTATACATAAAACACTATCAATATTGTCCTAGATTATATTGTGTATATGTAGGTAGAATAAAAAGTTTAGTATTAATCTCACGAACAATTACATCTAACTAGAGAAACTGCTAAGCTTGTAGAATAATTGTGTTCATTGAATGAATTTGCTTTATCTGTTACGCAAGCCTCAGCAAAGTAAATATATTTGCTTAAATCTGATTTCTGTATTTCTGTACAAAAGACGAGAATGCTTTAGTTGACTAACTAAATGGGTTTGTAGAGAATTGTTAGCCTATAGAATTGGTTTGGAAACAAAGATAATAATAATATAAAACTATAATTCTAAATTTAAAAACCAATGTTAAAAAATAAAACCGACGTGAGAACTAAGTTGATGTTAAGTTTCATCAAACAACATTATGAAATAACCCGAATAAATTAGCTATAAAAAAAAGCATGACATAATGATAATTAAATGGTACGATACCACATAGCTACAGACATACAGATAATGAAACTCTTGTTTTGCCTTAGGGGTTAAAAATATATTTAGTAATTAACTGATAAACTAACAACAATAAGACCAGACAGCTCCATTAGAAGGAAAATTAATTGTTGGCTTCAGGCTTCCCTACTTATATTATTAACGTTGGAAGTGTGCCGGTACTAAATGGCGTACGGACCGCATCTCTGGCATTCGGAAGGCCCTTCCTAGCTCCAGAGACTGTAACTAACGCAATATACTGAAATTACAGAAGACAATGATAAATTAGAAACCTCCAGATTAGATTTTTAAAACTGTTAGTTAATAAGAACACTATATCTAAATGTAAAGGTGACTATTCAAAATTATTTAAAATTTGTGCCAGTAAGTTTAAAATATAAATATTTGTTAGCCATTAATAACTACGATATACAGGCGTGTAGACACTCCCTCTATTTATCTAGGTAAAAAGTAGGTAAATATGAAGTACCTAAGGTGAATAATTATTTTGGAGACAGAATGCTTAAAAAACGATTATCTTATTTTCTAAACAGCCTGCCTTTGACATTTGACGAGAGAAAGTAAAACATAACTTTATATAAACTTAAAAAGTACTTGCTTTAAACTCTTGTTACATAAACTTTTCTATGTTGTGTAAAAATTAGTTAAGTATAATAAAATTGAGACTCATTAGATCGCGCAGACAAACTGTGTAAATAGTTTTGTAGGACAATGATATTGTTTGTATTTATAAGATGTATGTTTAATAATATTCAATAAAAAAAAAAACTACGTACAATGCGCGCTCGAGCAATGCAAACATTACATTACAACACGTAATTTTGAGGTGCCTTCCGAACAACTTCATGAACGATATCTTTGTGTACGTTGCTCCACCAAGTAACAGTAAACTCCCTATATCGTTTAATAAAATCATTTTTTCTAACCATCGTAGCTCCGTAAAGAATGGGATTGACCAATGTGGTAATTTTATTAGTTCTTAATTTGAATGTGGTGATTTTATTATTTCTTGTTATAATCTGAATTTTCGTGAGTGTGGGGTATAAATATTTCTGACGGCTTGCTCTTGGCTCTGATCATGCCTTATGGTAAGCATTGATGAAGCCTAGTTGACTGTACATATTAAAATTCCCTTCTGTTCCCCCGGTATTTAGTGGAACTACGATCTATCCCGCCTCTATTGTGTAAGTAAGATCAACAGACTTACGTAAATATGTGCCGTGTGCCTAGTGGCCATAACGTAGGTACACATGCCGGGGGCTTCGCCCAAGAGCCTAACTTCACCCAACATACTCCGGTGCCGAAGGTAACGTGATTCAGTGGGGATAAAGTTGTGTAAGATTATGTGTTGTTTATGTTAAAGCTGTTTTATGTTTAATTTATTTGCAAGAAGGGTGTTGGCAATGAGGTTACTTTATTCCTATTATAGATACCATCTTAGTGATTGGAGAGAATTAGAGCTTTAGGTACTTTAAAGAAGGGTGTATGGCGCAAAATAGTTTCTGACTATTCAAATGGGACACACTGGTGACATAGATATATATCTATGTCACCTGAGTTTTAGTAAAAGTTGAGTTGAAAACAATTGGTTGTCAAGTTTGGGAATATAATTATTAGATTAATTTTATTAGAGACTAGCTGCCTACCTCGGCTTCGCACGGCTGTCATATCATAGTTTTTTTATACCTTGAGTTACTGTAGGGATCTCTAATTTTTTTGACAATAAAGTCTAGCCTATGGTACTCCCCGTTATTGTAGTTTAGTAATAATGGTGAAATAATTTTTGAAAATGGTCCAGTTTTTAACTTTATTCGTTACATACAAAAATACAAATCTTTCCTCTATATAATATTAATAAAAATATAGAAATACAGATGAATATCTACAACGAAATGATTTTGATAACGTAAACGTACGTAGGTTTACCCGTCAAAAAACCGTAATGCAAAGGACAAAGGGACTTTAACTTATAGCACCCCTTTTTTAAGTTTCATATTCAGATGTTTCGTTTTTATGTAACACCAAGTTGAGTTAGGTAAGGTAAAAATGAAAACGTCTCGATCTGTGGAAAAAATGCAAAAAAAGCATATTAATTTGAACACGACCGCAAGACGGTTATAACTTACCAGTACAATTTCGACAGCTCCTACGATGTACATAGCAGCCGCAAGCGTAGTGCCGGTATAGAATAGTATGCCGACCGCACCGCCGCACTCGGGGCCCAGGGCTCGCCCGATCATGAAGTACGACCCGCCCGCTGGCACCACGCCGTTGGTTGCGATCGCAGACATCGATATCGCCGTCAGCATAGTCTGCCAAAACATACATTACTTACATATCTGCACGAGAAATTTGTATGTTTACCTAACTAGGCTAAAAGGAGGTGGTAATGTTTTTCGAGCGTAGGTACACGTATACAACGTTATTCTTGGTATAGTGCAAACCTGAAAATAGTTTGCTCAGAATCAGTAACACAATCCAATGGGATAGTTTTGGACCATGTTATATTTTACTATTGATTGATTATTTCATACATTTTAACAGTCCAAATCTTGTTCACAATGTGGTGAGAAATGTATTTGTTGACTTCTTTTTAACAATAACCATGGATTACGTACAATGCTATGCCATAAGCATGATACTGCGACGTTTTCAATATCATTCATTGTCTTTTTTTTATATTATTTCTTAAAGTAAAAATCTTGTTGGGGTGTCCGAGCTTTGCGCTATACATAAAATAACGTTGTCCATTTCTCTGGCATGGTTTATTTCCCAAATGGCTTGACAGATTTCATAAAGTTCGGTGACGTTGGATTCACCTCAATTGACAAAGTGACATTAGCTGTATCATGTTATATTTATAATTTAGTTTGTTTACGATTCGACAAGCGAACAAATCTCTATTATACTGGGTTTGTAATGCTTTATGGATTTATTGACGTATCGACTGGGTTGCACGGCCGCCATATATGACGTATCAAAGATATGGGGTCTACATGCCGTGGGTGCCCCGAATAGTGTTGCCGATCGATTGTCGAATATCGATAGCAGTACAATAGTCTATCGCTAGTTTAACGATGACTATCGATTATACTATCGATACTGTCGATACTATCGATAGCTAGGATGATGACAATAGTATTGTCAGTGAGTAATACTATCGATAGTTATTGATATCCAAAGAAGCAAAACAATCGATCGTTTTTATCGATATTATCAAAGTTCTGATTCAAGATAATCGATAGTTCGCGAATTTGCAATAGTATTATTGACCAAAAAAATCCACAAAGTAAAGGATATTGTTAATGATGATAGCCAAATATATAGTATAGATGATCTTGGTCATCATTGATTACTATTCCTGTTCAGCATAGGCGATACTATTGAACGTCAATAGTGTGGATACTATCGATAGTCTTATCGATGGAGTAGCTGATTATTAAGTTAAACTATCGATAGTCAAACTATCGATTGTACGGCTACATTAGCTCCGAACGTTTATTAGCAATTGCAAGTCAGCGAGAGCAACTCACATTGGCCGTACTGGCCGAGTAGGTATACATACTGCCCCCTACATATTTTGATACCGGGCCCGTCTATGACTCTGCTTATGACCCCGTGGTCAATTAAATTAAAATTTTACAATATAGAAGCTATATTGTAAAATTTAAAAAAAAAACGTCTTTCATGACCGTTCATGAAAGACGTTTTTTTTTAAATTTTATAATATAGCTTCTATGTATATGGTGAAAAAGCGCACATGAACTACCATAGGGAAATTTAATTTAGGCGCAGTACATTTTAGAAACAAAATATAGCTACTAAGAGTCTTTTCATAACCTTTGCCATTATTAGCTGATTCCCAGAACGAGTCACTGGCCCATCGAGATTGGAATACGAGTAGCAAAGACACGTAAAGGTCAAGTGAACTAATTTGATAAACAAGTTTGGATTTTATTAAAGAGGTTTCATGTAGCTTTATAATCTGGTTACTGTCTAGCAGACTTAATAAACCGTCGACAACTTAAATTAGATAAGTTGTAGCGATCCATTATTAGACACGCTTCCATCAATGTTGCTTTAGAAGCGAGCTCGGACAAGCCCCCGGGAAATTCAATGTAACAATAACGTAATCAGAAGGAAATATAGGCTCCGCAGCGAATACAATCTGAATGATGAGTTACTTTTATTCTCTTTGTATTTTATTCTGCATTATGTCATTCGTGATTGTAATAATAATGCTTTGCTAAGTCTACAAGACTGCATAGATCCATACTGTCTCCGAATGATCCATATTTCTGCGGTTGTAATAAATCTTTTGCTATTTCATCACTTTTGTTATATATGCGGTAGGTGTAGGTACCTAGTTACTAAATTCATATGAATTACCATATTTTCTCATTGGATCTATTCATACAATTAATAAACTTAATATACATTTTAACACTTACGGTACAACAGCAGGTAAGCACGATCAAAAATCCCTGTATGGCTCCAGCAGTGCCGACGACCCATGTGAGACGGATGAAAAGAATGACGCCAAAGATGTTCTGGATACAGGGCAGGTACACGCCGATGAGAGTGCCCATGCGGGCTGGAGGTGCCGGCTTCGCATCAGGGTCTGCGGCCGATGCTGTCGGGATCGTGTTCGAGTAGTTCGCCAGGGAGGTGAGGAAGGTGGCTGCTCTAGGTCGGTCTTCCAACTCATCCTGTTAACAATGGTTTAGATTTATTGTGTTGATTGTTAGAAATTTTCAATTTTATAATTTTTGTTGGTATAAATGTTGAGAGACAGATAAAAAACCGGCCAAATGCGAGTCGGACTCGCGTACGTAGACGCAAAATCATGTCTATTGTATGGGAGCCCCCTTAAATATTTATTTTATTCTGTTTTTAGTATTTGTTGTTATAGCGACAACAGAAATATATCATCTGTGAAAGTTTTAACTGTCTAACTATCAAGGTTCATGAGATACAGCCTGGTGACAGACCGACAGACAGACAAACGGACGGACAGCGGAGTCTTAGTAATAGGGTTCCATTGTATCCTTTGGTCTCTAAAAAGGTGTCTTTAAACCTCTAGAACGAGATAAAATATCATAAAAGTAACGGTCAAATTTAAAACGATTGTTATAATGGAGGCGGATATACAGTTGGCAGCATAAATGTCTTTGAAGAAAGTTGTAGCAGCCTCTACACTACATTACATCATGTCATTGTCTATGTGTATCAACTTAAACAATATCTTAAGCAGACATGTTGTGGCCATGTAATCCTATAATCATAGCAGATAATCGATTTTGTATACTGTTTGTAATCTTGACATTTGGAACGACCGAATTATCAAGCGGCGAATACGTATCCAAATCACGTAGTCGACGTGAAATACGTTAAACTTCATAAGTAAAAATAAGGTTGGAGCATATCCCAGTGGGAACGTTTCTACGGAGCGAGTCTAACTCAAGGTTACGTAATTATTGTCTGGCACCCGCCTGTTGTGTTATCGCAATCTTGAAAGCGGTTATGATAAAGTTAGCTAGACTGACGTCTTTATAACAACGCGCTTGTTGCGGTAGATTGAGTTCTTTGTTATTTTCATTATGATTATAATCTTCGTTCTAGTATAATCTTCAGAGTATCTCAGTACTTACAATGTTTGGTACACTTTAGTACCAAGAGTACGGAAGGTAACCTTCATAAAATGCGCGCTCGTCACACGTACACTTAGACGTCGCTCATAGATACATAATCTCGCAACGCCTTCTGAACGATGTGATCCGAAGTGCTCTGAGGTTTTTGTTCGAGAATGATGCCTATGTATGCGTTACATATCAACCCATATGATGTCCCACTGCTGGGTACAGGTCTCCCCAGTAGAATCTACTTATTATAGATCCTGGGGGTAATTGCCATAATCGCCATCTTGGCGCGCGGGATTGGCGATCGCAGTAAGGCTTTAAGTACGCCTTGACGACACCAACGGGAAGAGATGGGGGCGGCACTATTCTTAAGCCGGTACCATGTATGTATTGCTCAAGCAAAAAACGTGTAAAAGAAGGGTGAAAATCATTTAAAATGACATGGAAAATTGGAACACAGGAAATAAAATTAAAAAAAAAACTATTTATTTGATGATCTGGGTGATTATTATAGCAGAATGGTTAACTCTCTATCTGAAAATTATAAATAGTAATATGTATTAATCAGTATTTATAAAATATACTCTAATATTTGTACCGAATCCGGAATTTGTCCATACAAAATAATTTGTCCTCTCCATGATTCGCGTCACAAAAAAACGTTTCAATTAAAATAATAGATGGAACATTTCAATAATTGTTTTTTTTTATATAACTTCAGATTTTTTCATTTGGAATTTCAAAATTCTGGATTCAAATCGAATGTCCACTATTTTGTTGATCATTTTTCTCACAATCATATTTAATTATATTTGTTACTTCTTAAATAGCAAAACTGACTCTCAGACTAGCCTTTCACATGCGAGAAGCGATTACGGGTCAGCCATTTTGTCGTCGTGTGTAAAAGTGAGTAACACGTGTTTTATTGTCGGCGATCAAAATTCAACTTTTTTTGGTCCATTTGGTTTAATTAACTAATTAATTCTGGTAATTAAATCATAACATTTCATTTATTGTATAGATAGATTATTTTTGAACGTTATTAAAGTGCGAAGTGCTTTTAATTTATTAATATTCCTGTTGAGCCCAAAATATTTGAGGTTAATTTCAAAGTCGGCGGCTTATTCATTTTTTTTATGGTTTGTCACGTTTTTTCTCATGTCACAAATATGAAATAACAAAAATTAACAAAAGCCGCATTTACAACGCCTTATTTTGACAAACAGTATTTTTTATTAATTATTATTGTTATAATAATAATTAAGGCAGCAAGAAATAAAACACTTTATTAGTTTTTATAATTTGTTTTAATAAAAAATAAAATCTTTGATATGAGAGTTGTGAAAATTCCTTAATATTTTATTTTCCTTATTTTTTTGTCACGTGTTTCATTTTTTTTCCATAAACCTTATTTAATCTTGATATTTTCTGCTTTAGTTGTACCTACCTACTTGTTCAATGTTGTTTATTTTATATCACCGTACCAACTGGATACAAATTACAATTAAGTCTTTATAAACTGAACCCATTTTACGATCTTTAATAACAAAGGTCTGTTGAACAGTGTAGAAAATAATATTTCAATTCCAATTGCTTTTTATTTATTTGCAGCGCGAGTGTGTAATTTGGTAAAGCCGTCGTAAAAGTTGAATGCGCGCTATATTCACACGAGATGGGATTCAAATTGTGATGTATAGGCAGGATAGGAGTTTTTAATTTCGCGAATGAAATACGATATACGAGCGCCTGGTGCCCTGAGCCGGTGTCGAGTGCCGAGACGGTGGAACGAAATTCAGCGAGTCCGTCTCCAACTCGTATTTTATTTACGCACCATTTGCATCGCTTGGCGCACACCACTCACCGTAACGTTGTTTCAGCGTATATGTATATTACCGTCACATGCGATGAATTTGTAGCTTTCAGCGCTTTCCCGAGAGAATGCACAAGTAAGCATACATCTATATCTATTTATACTTCATGTTTGATCAAAATAAAGACCAAATTACGAGTTTTAATTCTAAAAGGACATGAAAAGGTTTCATTAAATGTAGTCGTGAAATATAGTCTTATTTCGTGATAATAATGAGAAGTCAGAAATTAAAAAACATCGAAGCGAAAACAATTTGTTAGAAATAAAATAGGTGTACGGTGATCAAAGTCAGACGTAGCGGGAAAATCTTTTAAACGATGATTCTAAATGGTGTGTTGTAAATTATGTTCAGCCATAAAATAAGGCACACAACACAAGTAATTTATCACTGGAGCTCTTTCCTATTTGTTTTCATTTGTTCTGTCGCCATTATTCGGCACTTTATTTGGTGTCCGGATGCCTCTCCGTTCAAATCGCAAACGTAATGAAGTTCTTTGTTCGTCCACAGTAGATTGTGAGGTTTTAAGTCAGCTGAAGAGTGGAGCCCTTGACATATTATTAACGTTCACTGAGTACGATGCGGTCTCAGCTTTCGAGTTCAGTACAGCTTTGTGATGTTGGCTTTGTGTATGTACAGGCTGCAGCAGTTTGCTTAATTGTTAAGCAATGTTGCCCTTAAGCAGCAATTATGTTGATACACAGAAGTTTCGCTATTGCTTTTGTAACTTTATACTGTGTAGGTATAAAGTACACAGTATAAAGTTTAAGCACTGTTTTATAGCTTGAGTCTTAAGAACTGAACCTTATGAGTATGAGTTTAAGTCTCATGGTAAGTGGGGTATAATCATGAATTAGTAAAACAGTAGTGACAGGTACGCTACATGAACATTATATAAACCCAATTCGTGAGACAAAAGTTTGGTTATCTTTAATTTAGTAATTAATTAGTCTTCTAATAAAAAAAACGCACAAAAATGTGCCTATCAGTTTGAGCGCTACTTTTGCGAGATTTTAGATACACACATTAATTATAACGCTCTTGACTTATGTGGGGGGGGGGGGGGACAGTTAAAATAAGACCGAAGTTTTATTAGAAACGGAAAAGGTGTCTAGTAAAAGCGTTTCCATAATATATATCATTTTTATAAGTAGAGTATGTTTGACTACGAAATCAAGAAAAATGACAGGGTTACTCCTACTCTCCCCCGAGGACACACGGTCCTATATTTATCTATAATGACGTTATCTACAAACACGACGTGTTTTTCAGGTATTAAGATGTACCTATTGTAAATAATAATGTAAACATTATTATGTTTTGACCACGATCATTGTGAAACACAATAAAAACTTTCCTACAGATTATTCGCATTGAAGAAGTAATGGACCGAATCCACGGGCGATAGAATCGCGGTGATTCCGCTCTACTATCGTCGGGTAGTCTGCATGAACGAGCGATTATTCTGCCAGCAAATCGTCGCAACTCGGACCGCGTGTCCGCGACGATGATAGTCACTTTTTCAAGGCGGGACGCCTGCGTTCGATAGCGCGCTCGTTACGCGGCGAGCGCGCGGCTGTACGATGACGTTTCTTTCGCGCTCAGGCACTCGTCGTAACATCGTCGTGTGTAGACATGTTCTAGAAGAGTGTATAGAAATAGGTGGCACGACGATAATATCGCCGCGATTCTCTCGCCCGTGGAGGCGGTCCCTTAGCATAAATATTTTCCTTGCTGTTATTACAAAATGAAATTACGTGAACAATAGGTTAAAGTTACCAAAACAAGATACCATCTTCCATTTTGGATCTAATTTTGAACAGTCTTAACATTTTGAATGGATACTATTGTTATACAAAGCTGACGCCAAATTACCTCGCTATCGGTTTGGTGTTGGTGTATAGAAATAACATATAAATACGCAATATTAAATGAACAAATCTGAAATCTTAGAGAAGTAGGAGTTAGGTTCTTTTCACACATTCCGGTCTAGAACGTGTGAAAACGACCTTATGGCCTATGTATACACACCGTTCTTTAAAATTGTATTTATAACACATTCATGTATTAATTTTATAATGAATTTGGTTTTCTTCGTCTTGTCTAGTTCGAAGACCACAGAAATTTTACCTATATTATGAAATCCTGCAGATCTTCTGCAAATATATACTATGTTTAAAACATTTGAAAATACTTTTCTTATTCTTATATGAGTTTTTTTTTAAAGATGGACATAGTCCTTACTATAAAATTATATATACTACGGGCCTTAATCGCGGGAATAATTTAAGGAAAAATACCTTGTTTATTGCCCGACATTTCGACAATTTGCAATACGGTCGAAATGTCGGGCAATTAAATTATTTACGCGTTTAAGACACGTAGTATATATAATTTTATAATGTGTACAAATCGCGAAAATCTTCCTTACCACGAGAGAGATAAATAAGCCGTGAATTGGAGATAAAATAATAAATAAATAGTGATAATCACGTAGATATTACCATAATGTCATTATTTTAATACGAATCTACATAATTAACTTCATTCAATCCTCATACATAATACCTACCTACATATATTATCGCAATCTGAATTATTATACGTTTAACTAATTCAAAGCGACATAATTTGCTTTGTATTAAATACATTTCACAAGCATGTTATATCTACGTCATTATAATCAGGTACTTTGTATGTATGTGAAATATATACGTGCAATTAATTAATGTCAAACTGAATGTTGCCTGCAATTTCGTACTTCATGCCTGATTGAATATACGAATTAATTAGTTATTAACAGTGATAGATGTGAGGGCAGAGAGGTTCAGGGTTCGCCTAAAAAAAATTTGAGGACTACTTGTATTTGTGCACTCTAGTTTTTATCTTGAGGAAAATTGCTTTTGGCGAGGTGAAGTCGTCTAAACCGAAATTCTGGATGGCTTAGCGAGGTCAACCCCTTCCAAGCCAAAGTCCTGAATCCCCCACCACTTATTAATACTGACATACTTACCCGATTTTCAACATTCATTTTATGAACTTACCGATTCAGAATTGTAATTATATAATAATAGTATCATTTATTTCAGATTTCTCATAATTTGATACATCCATAATTGTTAGTAGTACAACGGCGAGCTTACAAACTAGTAGCAGTAATTGCAATTTCATTATTCCTAAATGCAGTTTGGTAATATTAATTTAACGTATTGAAGTGAAATTGATAGCAGTTCGCTATACGTACGTTGAGCTCTTATTGGGTTGCAATAAGAGCTCAATAATTGTACCACATTATGTGTAATAAATTGTGGTATATTATGTGTTTTTAGTACCTATTAGTACATACTTGTCTTAGTAGCTATTAGTTTATTCTTGTTATTTTGTTATTATTTATTGACTTAATAGCATAGAAACACTTACATCAAGTGCCAAGTTTTAAACAATCACAAATGGTTCTGTGGTGTTTAGACACACAGTCTTATACAGAAACTATCTTAAGGTACATAATAATTCAGAAAATAACAGTTTGTTAGTTTTATTTTCTCTTAATCGCCACGCCAAAATTGATAATATTTAATAATAAGGCCGCTTAAATCGCAGTTGAGAAAAAGCGTAATCTACGCTCTTTGCATAATGTCTAAGCCTTAACTCTTTAATCGGCCGGTAGTTTGATCGGGTGGGCAGTAATCGGCCTACTATCGGGCAGCATGTGCGGATAGAAGAGCGCCGTACTGATTAACTGATTAAGCAGCTGCCGATAGCTTGGTTTGATGAAAATCGTGTAGTAATCGGCCATCAAACTTTTTAGTCGGCCACCAAATAGGTGTAATGTGCGCACTTCCATACATTATTTTAAAATGATAACTATCAATTGTGGTCCCATATTACTAGCAATCCTGTTAACCCCTACAGCTAAGCTCAATGGCTTGTGTTAGGAGTGGGTTCACGTCGGTAGTATAATGCGTAGGATTCGAACTCGCGACCGATACCTTAGCCATTAGGCTACCGCCACTTCTTGTTGTTACTGATTAACAGACAGACTAAACTATCGGCCGATGAAAAGTTCGTAGTCTGCGTGGGTCTTAGACTTACCCGTGCATAGCAAACACAACGTATATTTATACAACGATATAAAAGTAAACTGACGGATTCCCCAATTATAAAAACTGTCTGGGGGGGGGGGGGGAAACTACGGTAAATAGATATTTGGTTGTTGCCTGGCCATCTTTATCTGGATATAAAGATGGGTCTGACCCAATTAAAGACAATCGACTGTCGAATTTCTTTCTTTTCTTTTTTAGAAAGATAATTCCCGTTCTATGGTACAAGCCCTGTGTCGCAGGAAACTTTACAAACATACAAATCACGGACACCAGTAGGTAACACCCAGACTCGCAACAACATTTGGTGGATCACACAAACTGGTGTCTCGTGTGGGAATCCAACCTACGCTCTCTGGCTTAGCAGTCTGTGGCACTATACACTAAACAAACGGGCCAGTCTAATTAAATTGTAATCTATACTAATATTATATATGCGAAAGTTTGGATGCATGAATGGATAGATGGATGTTTGTTATTCAATCACGCAATCGGATCTGGACCGAAAAAATGTTCCCGTGGATTTTTTTTAATTTTGATTAGTATTTTTATAATTCCTATCCTCAGATTTTCGAATACTAAAACCATTTTTTGTCAAAATGGCTATTAGCTTAGTAGGTTCTATGTGGTGTCCCCAGTGGTGCCCAGGGCCCTACAAATTCGGGGCTTCTTACGAAATAAGCGTTAATAAACATCGCGCACCTATATCCGTCGGATATTGGTTAGGCGAGGCGGCCTCGTTGTCTAAGCGTCGCTAAGCACCCTCCACCGGAGGCCGCTCTTCATCGCAAGGCCGACGCCGAATGCTCCACCGAAATCAATGCGAGAGTTTCAATAACAGCCTCAAGGAGGTCGAGTGGACAACACAATTTTACTTTTTTTGCAATACTGTGGGATTATTGGAGAATTGGAGATTTGAGGCCAACAGTAAGCTCTAAAGCAGTACCTACCATTTTAATCTAGCTTTGACTATGATGTTATATCAAAGTCGACTTTATGTATGTGTTGTATTCTAGCCGTTGTCCGTAAATTGTGCGAAAGTGTGCAGGCATATATGTGGCGTTCAGCATATATCAAATAAAATGAAATTCGCAAAGGTATCGGCGAACCCATTTGCCAATTCCTTTTTGACGTTTTTGGGATGATCGACGGGTGTATGGGATAATACGAAGATTTGAGGTTCGCGAGATTAGTATATCAAAAAACTGACACTGTTTGAATACCGTGGGTGTGTCAATAATTTCACAGTTCTAGGTTCACGTATACGTATGAATGTAGGGAAGACCGACATAATCTATACATATATAATCACTTGTCCTGACTGTTACCAACCTAAAATTTTGGCAGTTGATGCCTTTTATGTTGTAGGCCACACATCCACTAAGAAAGATTTTTTAGAAATTCGTCCCCTAAGGGGGTAAAATAGGGTATGCAAGTTTGTATTAAACTCCATCAGTTATAGTTTAAAATAAAGAAATACGCGTTTCAACGTTTTTATTAGGTGTTGCGAGTTTGTGTGAAACTCCGTCCCAAGATAGTATGAAACTTCGTCAATTTTAAAGTTAAGTCTGTGAAATTTCGCACTTGAATTTTTGGTACAAAATAAAGAAACACGTGTGTCAGCGTTTTCTGAAAATCCACCCCTAAGGGAGACAAATAGGGGTTGCATGTTTGTATGAAACTACGTCAGTTTTGAAGGCAGATCGGTGAAGTGCTGTATTTGGCTGATTGGTTTAAAATATAGAAAAACGTGTCAGTGATTTGATCAAAAGTGAAAATCAACCCTTAAGGGGGTAAAACAATCTACGCGGGCGACAGCTAGTAATTTAATATAGCAGCGAAAGTAGGCTAGTTTCCTAAGTAAACAATAAAAATCTAAAATATTAATTAGTAAATAAAACTAGCATTCAAACTACCGGTAATTAAGTCCCGATAATATTTTTATCATTAATCTATATTAATAAGCTGAAGAGTTTGTCTGTTTGTATGAACGCGATAATCTCAGGAACTACTGGTTCGAATTAAAATAAATATTTTACTGTTGGATAGCCCATTTATCAACGAAGGCTATAGGCTATAGAAAAATGTAACAAAAATGGGGAAAAATTACGCAAACGAACAGCTAGCTAGTCATAGTCAAAAGAAGTAATTTGTCTAGAAATAACGGTGACGTAGGCCGACGATCTCCTTATAAAATCTGTGTTTTGACATTTCTTATAGAGTTGTTGTTTAACCAGTTAGACACTTTATAAAAATCAATCTCAGTAACCAATATCCGAGTAAAGCCACGGGCTAAAGCTAGTTACGCATAACCGTATACATAATTTAACTTGTAGAAAACTGAATACATTTGATTCTACATATAGAATACAGGTAATCATTTTACAATGCTCCGTTGATCTGTTCATGTTCAATAAATCCGGGTCTACATAAAGGGTAAATTCTATTAGCATTCTTCCATAGGCTTCACTACACGTAATAGAAGCTGAAGTCGCGAGGTTCGCAAATGGTGCGTGAATTATATACGAGATTGCGCTCCTGGATAATTCCAGTGGTTGCCTCGTTGCCTCCCTACCGCAGGTGTAGCCTTGCCCTTGTATAAAGAGGTTTTTTTTATTAAGGATTATTTTCATCACGTGAAGTTACCTCCGTTCCCGTTTTATGTAAATAAACATCTTTATTGTGTTGCGGAATACGAATGTTTTTATTTTCCCTCCCATTTTCCGTGGTGCGTATAATTTTTGTGAAAATATGACTTTTATCAGTCTATGTCATTGTTAGCTTTGTTGTTTTAAATTAGAATCTCGTATTATTTTTATAACATTTCTTATTTGTTAATTAACACACTATTTTCTGAAAAAAAATCGCTTCATTTTCCCCTTAGATTTAAAATACAAATTCTATTAGGACCAATTTCATTAATGCGATTTTTTGTATGCTTAAAATATTTATAAAATAATTCTTAACATAATTTCCCTGCGTCACACCCCAGCCCAGTGCTGAGGAATATTTATAAACATACAATTAAATAATACAAAGTATGTACATCTATACTTGAGACTAACATTGACGGATCTCATACTTACAACGGCTTTCATAGTAATTGTTATTGTTAGAAATTATAAAAACGTTTGATAGATGCATCATTTTGTACGTCAAACTTTCTTGATAGAATTTAAAAACCTGCATCAATAACCATTACAAATGGAGCGAGAAACTCTAACCAATAGCGTGAGAGATTGAAGTGCTACGAGCGCTGTAACGAGCTACGAAGCTACGAGCGCTACGGGTGCTACGGTTACGAGGACGCTACGATCTACACGGGTCATCGAAAGCATACGATACGTGCGCGCATCCACTAAGGGTAATACGTTCCTAACTCGATTCCAATATGGCGCTCGATTTATTTCGGTTCCTTCTCGAATACCCTTTTCAAATAAGCAAGTCTAAATTTTATTTCGGAAAGCATACGCTGTGGAATAACAAATTTATAATCAACTGAGTATCAGGTTAATAATAAATGATTGCACGAAATTGCACACGAGTACGGTCAAGGATAATTAGCAGGAAAATTCACTGTGACGTAACAACAAGTAACACGATATGATTTTTTAATGTAGAAAGTCCCTTCGGGTAGCGTTTGGTGGCAGGAGATTAGATGAATTAATTATTAGGTATATATCTTTCGCGTTAAAAATTCTGAGATAACGCGAAGCTAGAGAAACGTCTGAAATTCATTACGTGTTTTATTATGGTGAAGATCAGAATGTATTTTTATCACAGAATCACTGTAGTATTCTTTCTCGAGCACAAAAAGAATTTTGATTAGATATTCTAAAAATAAAAAACCTGACAAAAGCATGTCGGACAATGCTCAGAGTAGGGTTCCGAAGAGCGTATGTTCATGGCACTTACGCCCTTTTATTGAGCAACTCAGTTTTTCGGCAATAACTCAATAACGGTATATCCGATCATGTCCGAAATAATTGTATTTTAAAGTATTTGTTAAGCGCTACCTTTGTGACTTTTTCATATTTTTTGGTTTTACGGTTCAAAAGTTAAGCCTCCCTAAAATATTTTATTATCTAGCTCCCTATTCTATCCCCTTAACTTCAGACCGTTGACACAATTTACGCAACTTTCGGAGCGATTATTGCCAAAAATATTTCCTCAATCAAAAAAACATATTAGAAACCTTAAAATGTTTTTCAAAGACCTGTCGAATGTAAATGAATAAAGGTGCGACACGTTGATGTATGCTGACAAAATAATCAACTTCTGTTACATGTATGGAGTCCCTCTAAAATATTTTATTATCTAGCTATCAAACTAAGTAGCGGCTACTACAAGACACCTTTCCACCAAATTTCATTACTATTCATTGAGCAGTATTTGAGTAAAATGCATGTGACATACGGATGGACAGTCAAACAAATGACGAAACTATAATTTGTATCTGTATTGAAGCTATAGGGTTCCATTTATGCCATTTTAGCTACGGAATCCTAAAACAGTTTATCATTTACAACATTACAAGCTCTTCCACATTAGGTTTAGTTCCATACATGGTGTTTCAACGCCAAGTTATGACTTACTTCGCTTACGCTACTTTTTATAATCTAAAAAATTAAAAGCGCTTACCTGCTTGTAAGAATATTTATAAAAGTACAAGAAGTTTCATATGTGGCGTTAAAACATCTGCACGCGGCGTTATAACGCCAAGTGAGTAACTGTTTCCAATAATAAGGCTTACAGCCACTTCTCACGGGTCACCTACCCCACAATGGGTACAATTACCGTTACATCTAATAGGGTCAAAGTCTTTTGCCATTTATCGGGTACATTGCCAAATAACAAATAATGTTACTATAGAACAAATGCCTTAGACTTTCCTTATGTTTAGGCATTTTACTAACATTTAATTCGTGTAACCAAGACCCTACACGAGATCTCAGCTTTAAATAGATTACATGTTTTAACAACCGATGCTAAAGGACAGGGTTTCTTTTAAAAGTTTTGTGTTTTCCTATCCGTGACTCTGACTGTGCCTTTGTAACGCCCATTTGTGTCCGTGACTTGTATGTTTGTAAAGTCCCCCGTGACACAGGGCTTGTACCCTAAAGTGGGAGTCGTCTTTAAAAAAAAAATATAACACGGAAATGGACGAATAAATTAGGTAACTGTTTTTAGGGTCCCGTAGCCAAAACGGCAAAAACGGGACCCTTATAGTTTCGTCTTGTCCGTCTGTCTGTCTGTCAGTCCGAATGCAACTGGCATTTTAACAAAGATTACACAATGAATATTGATTAGATTTGGTGTCTTGTAGTACTTGCTACGCTACTTAGCCTGATAACTAAATAATAAAAATAAATAATTTTTGTGAGGGGGGGGGGATTTCATACATGTAACAGAAGCTAATTTTTTGTGTGGCACATCACCCAACAGGTCTTTTAAAAACATTTAAAGGTTTCTAATAAATTGTTTTCATTAAGTGAATATTTTTGGAAATAATCGCTACGAAAGTTGAAATGTGCCCCCCCCCACTTATCTTTTGAACCGTGTGATCAAAAAATATGAAAAATATCAAAAAGGTACGTGCTTAACAAATACTTTAAAATAAAATTATTTTGTATGTACATGATCGGTTATATCGTCATTGAGTTATTGCTGAAAAACTGCGTCTCTCAGCAAAAGGGTTTAAATACCATGAACATACGCTCTTTTGTTGGTGCAATATACACAAATATATACACATATATTAAACAGACATAGTTTCTTTCGGATTTATAATATTATTATGGATGAGATCAGATTCTAAAGTTATAACAATGGTTGACTTTCCTTATAAAGTTTTATAATGTTTCATTAGCTTTTCAACTCGAATACAAAGACATTTAATAATAGAAAGCGAGGTTGAATTACTAAAATATTGTAGGTAGAAAGCTGTTGTTCGCCTCGGGACCGTCTCCACGGGCGAGA
Source organism: Herminia tarsipennalis (assembly GCA_945859575.2). Taxonomy (NCBI): domain Eukaryota; kingdom Metazoa; phylum Arthropoda; class Insecta; order Lepidoptera; family Erebidae; genus Herminia; species Herminia tarsipennalis. The sequence continues at coordinate 9,175,333 of OX243836.2, read as the reverse complement.
GAATCGCGGCGATACCGCTCTACTATCGTCGCGTAGTCTTCACGAGCGAGCGATTATTCCTCCAGCGTATCGTCGCGACTCGTAATGGATTAACACTTTCTCGAGTCGGAACGCCTGCGTTTGACAGCGTGCTCGCTGCGAGAGCGCGGCGTTACGATGACATTTCTATCGCACTCAGCCACTCGTCGCATCGCCGCGATAAAATCGCCGTGCGGAAACATGTTCTAAGAGAGTGTATAGAATTAGATGGCACGACGATAATATCGCCGTGTTTCTCTCGCTTATGGAAACGGTTCCTTAATTCAGGAGGTTTCGTAGTATGTATAAAATAAATTTTCGTCTACAAACTGGGCTATAACTCTCCCAAGACTTTTACGACAGCCTCGAATTGCTGGCTGAATAAACATTTAAATGACTACACCTTCGTACAGAATAACAAGTTTTGACCAAATTGCTTTTAATGTGCACATTAGTGGCTATGGAATGATAGAATTATTTTTTAAATAAAATGAAGAGTGTAAGTTTATTTCTTGTGTTGTATAATTGTTTCGAAAAGTGAAAATTGTTTATTATTGATTTAATTAGATATTACTTTTATATTTCATTATTTTCTTTTATATTATTGTTTTATGTGCAATGACCGACACAATATTATATTACGTATATGGTAACTATTACAATTACACATACTTTTCTACGTAAGAAGCAGTTTTATTTTGCGGATCTAGTTTTTGTCTTAATGATGGGTGTAGGTCACTACTCCTATTGGATTTGATTAATTGTAAGTATTTTATTAAGTTCTTTGATATATTATTAAAAACATAGTTATCATACTGACAACATAGTGTAGTTATAATAACAGAAGACAATATAAATAAGCGTAGGTATCCTCGCAGCTCTATTGATAAACGTAGGACAAAAGCCTTTTACATCACGAGAAAAGAGCGTAGAATTGCTCGCTGTTATTGAAAATATTGGAACAGAAAAATTCAATAACTTTTGAAATTGTATCTAAGATTTTACAACTGCGGCTGCCAAATCCTAAAATAACAAACTAAATTGAATTATTTTCAGTTTATGATTACTGCAAAGAAACAATTTCTGACTTCGGTGGTGTAATAGGAAGTTTAATATAATTGAGATCTCCGCATCTTGCAGCACAAAGCTTAGGCGGCTTTTAGAGCTTCAAATTAAATCTCCTTTGATACAATTTTAGTTGAGTGACGCTATAGTTAAATTAAATTGAGGTGAATTAAAAAAAATGAATATTGCTGAGATAAATAATTTGTCACTTGCGGACAGTTGATACCGAAACGACAGAGATAGATTTATCTTTTAAAGTTTGGAATCAATCTCGATTCATTTATCACATGAAATTGTTTTCACTTACATGTATGGATCGGGGAAACATAAGGGGACTTAAAATCTTACTAATTACTTACATTTAGGCAAATGTTTTAGGTTTTATACACCTACTAGCTAACCCGCGCAATTTCACTTTTCATTGATGCTTCACTCCTATTGGTTGTAGCGTGATGTTATATAATGTTATATAGCCTATGACACTAACAAATAACGTGGCTTTCTATTGGTAAAAGAATTTTCAAAATCGCTTCAGTCAGGCAACTTCACAAACTTGACCTCTATATAATATTAGTATAGATAAATATTCTAAGATCCCTGGCGTGCCAGACCTATATTATTTTCTGACAGACAAAATGTGGGGCTTCGGATAGTGTTTATATGTACACTCAATGCTAGCATACCAGCTAAATTGTATTATTTTCTGACAGTTGATTTTCATACATATGGTATAAAATACTATAAAAAAATATTATTCAGCATTGTCAGACACTTCCCGCCGGCCATTACTTCCGCCAGTCACTTTAAAGTGGCCAAAAAAGGTGGCAACTTATCTTATTTTCTGATTTTTCTGATGATTCATTTATGATGTTACTTAGGGGATTATATAGTTATATGGAACATATATGCGCTCAGCCAGACAGATAGTATGGGCCAAAGATTCTCCCAGACACCAAATAGATTCAGCCTTTACATGCTTACGACCAGGGGGGGGGGTATTTAGTTTCGCCCGAGACCGACCAAGTGTGAGTTGCACGCACGACGGAGGGTGGGTTAAACAGGATTCTGGATTCATAAATTCTGGATCTGCCACTGATGAGCATATTGTGGTTATGACAATGAGCAAAGTTAGATCTAATCTACATCTTGGGGTCCTGGATCTGCCTATCATGCTCATCATCTTAATGAATTTTCGTTTGAAAGAGGAAGTAATCCACTAGATTACAATGTAAGCGAACACAATTGTTACGCAACACAATACTAACGGGCGGACATTTCCCAAATAATTAACATTCGTACTGTTTTAGCTTAGCTTTATGCACACATATATTATGTCTCTGAGAATATACCGCAACAATACTAATCTGCCTTATTTTCTGGAACAAATTATACTACTAATGTATCTACCTACATGTACATACAACATGTTTCCTTATAACTGTTATATGTACTGTCTCTCAAGGTAGAATAATATCTATCGGTGTATTTAGGCGGTTTATATGTCTATGCATCACGTTTGAAACAGCACAGTTTTTAAAAATAAATGTTTTTTACAAGTTTACTTAGTTACCCTTTTTGTAGTCATGGAAGTCCATTTTAACCTATTTTTCTTTGTATCGATTTGGCTCGGATGATATTACGATAAAGATGGAGTTAGAAGGTAGATAATGAGATTCCTTAGCGACTCCTAGCTTACAATATGCGAACGCAGTAACGAAGCCTTAAAACATTTCTAAGGTAACCCGACACCATATTTCTATCTTGGTGGACACAGTTATTTGTTCCTAAAATATAGAGTAACTACAATTCAAAGGGAAGCCGAAACGAACAGTGTACAATCCAGCGACCCAACCTCCTTAATGTTGCATTGCCCTCTTTAAAACAAAGTCTAAATAATTAAAGTACTTTCATCTTCACCTCTCCTCGTTCACACAACAATACCCCCGTACCATCACTAATAAAACTACATATATGTATTTTTAAACTTTCGCGATTTTTATACATATTAGATATATTTTGGGACTTAATCGCGTGAATTATTTAAAGGTACAGACCTTTTATACTAATCTGCCTTATTCCATTTTTATTACTTATTGCCAAGTGGCAATAAGTAATAAAAATACCGACCGAACCATTCGTGGTCACGGGTCTACTGGCAAATAAGTATTTGCCAGTAGACCCGTGACCACGATCGGTGCAATTCGATCGAAACGTCGGGTAAATAAAAGGTTCGTACCTTTAAATAATTCACGCGGTTAAGTCCCGAAATATATCTAATATACATATATGTAATTTAAATACTCTGAAGTAAACTACATTATTTGTTAACTAATTTGTGAACTGTTTAGTATGTAAAATATTTCGCAAATCAGTGTTATATTAAACCGATACAAATCCGATCTGTTTCCAGTAGAATAAAGCCCGCTGATACGTGTTTATTCATAGAACCATTACAATTAAATTGCAAATGTATTCAAAATGCTATTACTAAATGAGAGAAGAGTATGCAATTGCGCTGTACAACGAATAGTCTGAATAATGAATACCCTTTTAATGCTTCTTTGTCTAGCGAAGTTAAGATAATCTTTCTTGTACCTATTGTACATTAACGCCGTACTTATGCAGTGTTTATGCCGCTTCAGTGCGGATAAATAACAACAATCTGAAATGTTCACAAAAGAATCGAATAATGCTGGGATATTTGTTATTTTTGACCTAAAAAAATACGAAATATTTGTTTTTGACAGCGTCAATACAGTTCGTAAAACTTGACTTGATTTAAGTGACATATGTCAAACAAACAATGTCTAACATCGGCTCCATACGTTGGCCCCAACGTCGGTCTCAACGCCACTCGTCTAGCGTGTGGATTTAGAAAAAAGCATTGGCGCCAAGGTTGGGGCGAGCGTTTTTCTAGATCCACACGTTGGACAAGTGGCATTGGAATCGACGTTGGGCCCAACGTGTGGAGCCGGTGTGAGGCTGGGATAAAGTGTTGAAGGTTGATTGCAATAATGGAAAGTTATACTTTTTCTTATCGTTTATATATTTTATAATTTTATATAGTTTATATAGTTTATACAAATCTAAATCTGAAGTTTTATAAAGATGTAAAAAACTCTGTTAGTATCTGCGTTAGTACATAATATCTCGATGGTTAGTATGGAGATAGTTTGAGATTTGAAAAAAAAAGCATAGGATAGGTAGTTTTTATTGCGTTATTCGACATAAACGCAGGCGGAGCCGCGTGCGAAAGCTAGTGTTATTTATTTTTTATTACAACTTATTTTTAATAATAAAGCAAAATATCAAACTTCGTTTAACAATATTGAAGTGTATTGAAGCTATTTCAAATGATTAAGAGTCAGTAAGTTTATGAATAGAATAGTTTTAAAGGGCAAAAAAAAATATGACGTGTATCTACTTTATCATTTATCCTCATGTCAAATAAGATATTTGTACTAAAGTAACACTTCAATGGCCATGTTGGAATTTTCTAGTTAGATATAACGTAATATCATTGGATAAATAAGTAAAAAAACTTACATGATACAGGTAGAGGTTGGTGTCGCACCCTTTATCCTTTTCAGCCAGGCCATCTTCGGCGTCACCTGAAAATAAATAAAATAGTAATTTTAGGACTTGGTTACTTCTCTTGGTGGGTTCACTTAGGTGGTGTTTTTATGTGTGTGTCCCGCCGTTCTACAAATTGAATTAAGCTGCTGTGAAGCCTACAATATTTACGATATATTACTTTTTTTTGGTTGATGGATGATGTAATTCGATCCGGTTGGGTTGAATTTCACGTATCTTCTATAAAATGCTTGCTAACATATCAGTATAATATAGGCTAATCTTACCTTGTCTGTTCATACCAGACAATTTCATTGGACTCTAGCTAATACATAGTAGGTAATATTATAGTTGTAGTGCACAGTGTGAGCGCAAATATAAGTGTAACTCTCCGTACCTTCACTCTCAATGTCCTACGCAAATTCCACATGACGAGAGAGAGTTTAAAATGCTCTCAAAGCACAGAGGAGTGTGATAGAAAACAATTCCTCATGAACTTGATAGTGGTAATGTTGCTTAACCTCGTTAATCTTTCAGTTTGTTCTGGGTCCTTATTCAGGTTCTTTTATTCCGTTTTTGCGGCAAGCTCGTACGAACTGTCATAAACTTATCATAATGGTAAATAGGGAGCTGTGCTTAGAAATGTATCAACACGCATTCGAGGGGACCGCGCATGCGCCTATTCACACGAGCTTGTCGTGAAAACGGAAAAAAACGTGAATAAGGACACAAATACCGAGGAGTCACGTACTATTCAAAATATATGTTGTGATTATGCAGTAGGTACATACAACGCCCAATTACCTAATATGTAGTAGGGTTTCGTATGTATCATAATAATACCAACCTTACTCAAAGAGGGTACATTCTAGATTTTAGCTCCGTAAGCTTAGTTCGCTTCAATTAATAAGGTAAGGTAAAGAAGAATTTGAACTAAACGTTCCGTGATTTAAGTTTACAATAGTGAATATGGATGATTTATTTTTTTTGTACTTATACAATGTAAGCTATTGTATAAGAACAAAAAACTTCATCGACATATGATTGATCTGAAAAAAAAAAGCTTGTCGTGAAAACGGAAAAAAACGTGAATAAGGACACAAATACCGAGGAGTCACGTACTATTCAAAATATATGTTGTGATTATGCAGTAGGTACATACAACGCCCAATTACCTAATATGTAGTAGGGTTTCGTATGTATCATAATAATACCAACCTTACTCAAAGAGGGTACATTCTAGATTTTAGCTCCGTAAGCTTAGTTCGCTTCAATTAATAAGGTAAGGTAAAGAAGAATTTGAACTAAACGTTCCGTGATTTAAGTTTACAATAGTGAATATGGATGATTTATTTTTTTTGTACTTATACAATGTAAGCTATTGTATAAGAACAAAAAACTTCATCGACATATGATTGAAATAAATATACAGTGCCAAAAAACTACTCCTATTAGGAAAACATAACATTTAAAATTACAAACTGATAAAAGCATTTTCAAAAGCACGCCATCTTGGCGCTTAAAATGTCATGGACTGTGACGTCACGGCAATCGCGACGGCCAATGAGGGCACAGCATGTCTTAACATATGAACTGTTACGTCATAATTTGATTTGACCAATTATTGGCTTTTTTACTGATTATTTTCATAATTTTTAAAATATTTTGATGTAGACACAATTTAAGACCAATCAAGTATGTATAAAAAAATATTTAAGACTCGTTTACGTCATATGCATATTCCTTATTATTTAGATTTTTTTCCCAATTTGTTCAAATTGTACTAGCGTACAGAATTTCTATATTTAGAGTCATTTGGCTTAATGCTACTATTGCTTGAGAAAAGAAAAAAAACTAAAGATTTATTACAAATTGTAATTAAAAAGAAATACAAAATTGAGAGGCAACGCGTCTCATATTAAGGTGAAATACTATCGCAACGTAGCCGCAGTGCAAAATTAACTTATCATCGCCGTTGTAAAGTTACCGCAGGTAAAATTAGTTTAGTATAAAACGATCGTATTTGTTTCATGCTCGTGTAGGTTTCAGTATCGAGTGGGCTATTGTATTTATAAAGGCCACCGGATATTGGAAGTATAGTTAAAAGGGCGACAGGGACCATAGATTGAGTAATTAGTTTCTCCCCACAATTCCCTCTGAAGGTATTGTTGACAAATTAAATATAACAACAATTATTATGGTATATATAGATATCTATTATTGAATAAGCTACCGAATACTTTAACGATACGTGGACACGTTTTGAAAAGTATTTCTGTCCCTACTATTCATTTTAAAATGACAGTGACACTATGAGACTTATAAGGCGGCAACTATTACAATGGTTATATTTATAACGAAATGATTTTTCAAAAATCAAATCGTGGAGTATTGCGTTTTTGATAGCTCTGTAGTTAAAAAAATCATGTTCGTTTATAACGGTTTTGGTATTCCGCCGATAGAATTTCGATTTCTATTTGCTACAAAAAAACGTCCAAAATTTAATGCAATGGAATTGGGTAGTTGATGACAATAAAAGTAAATTATTTTATACTTATCAGGTAATAGTAGATCTTAAAATGCTCTGAAAATAAGTATTCTTTTAAAATTTAACATGTTTTTGAATATAAAAGCATGAAAACGAATACTAAAAGTAATGATTTGACGATAGGAACTTATGACGTCATAGGTTACATACACATTCCATACACATTTCTATAGAGCTTGTTTTGACATTTCATAAAAAGAGACTGATTTAACTTGACAGTCAACATCTTTATTAGGAGACCGCGTGCAATTGTCACCTCCTCTATTCCATTGAACCCGTCATTACGGACGTGAAACAAAAATAAGTACACCTACTTACTTGCTATATTTATAATGTCAAAGTTACGTCCACGTCTTGACTCATGACAAAGTGCTTTGCATTTCTAGTTGTAGGTACTAGAGTCATAAATCTATCACAAACACACACACACACACACACACACACACACACACACACACACACACACACACACACACACACACTTCCTTACCTAGAATGAATTATGTTTTCAATAATATATTAATATTAACATACTTTTATGTACTTACTTGTTTAGCGGTTTTATATTGTTAAGAGAAGAGAAGAGCCTCCTAACACAAGTATTGTATACTTAAAAGGAGTGCTTTTATTATTATTTGTAATTCAGCATGTAAGTTAAAGCAAATAAATCATTTTTTTTTTTTTTTTTTTATTAAATGTATGCATGATTCTTCGTAATTGGCGTATTGTTCAGTCTACATTGTAAACAAATATTGTCAGTTGTGAAGAACCTTTGATGAGATAAAATAAAATAAAATGACAAACAATACTTTAATATTACAGTCTAGGCACTAAAACCGAGACGACAAACAAAATTCTTAGTAAAAATTAATGAGTAGCTGTAAAATATCAACGAAAAAACATCGTAACTCCGCTCTTTAAATATGTAGGCACTTTAAAAAACATACACTTGGTACTTTTTGTGATATAAGAGGTATTCTGCTCAGGGCTGGAGCTAACAGGCAAAATGTATGTAGATGTTTGATTCTAAAAAGCCTCTGGGATTACCCATTTCACGGAACAGGCTCATATTTTAGGTACCGCACATAATTCCCGCTTGAGTCGTAATGTATTCCCTTCAGCAAATATGTAGGAGGTGAGTAAACACAATGTTTGCTCGGCTCTGGTGCGGGAGCCACCTCGTTTGTTTTCTACGCATACCGTGCTCACAGCTAAAGCTCTGTAATTATGTTAGTAATTATGGAAATAATACGTTATTAACGGAACTTTAATTATTCAGATTACGTTATGGAATTGTTTTAATTACCTTGACGCATTACTTACTTCTTGTTGGTGTTTAAATTTATAATTATTAAGAACACAATACGAAAGTTTGTTGTAGATTGTTACCTACTTGTGTAATTGCGCAAACGAGGACTAGAAATTAATAAATGGAAACTTTTGACTTTATTGACAAATCAACGACAAAAGACCGAGCATAAAAATGGTTGTCTGTAAAGTCGGTTTACGGATGATAATTTTACGTGATAACGTCATAAGAAAACATTGATGACATTGTAATAAACAACCATGTCTGTGAGAGCTTTTTTATTTCCAATTCTCTCCCATGTCGCTGCAATCGCCAAAACATTGATGCCATTGTAATGAACAATCATGCCTGTGACAGCTTTTGTGAAATATTGTAGCCGTCGGACGGCTACAATATTTCAGCCTATCAGCAGGCGGCACGTGACAGACTGTGACACTTTTTCATGCGTGCACCCGGTCATCGAGAAAAAAAAACATTTGAATCCATCTTACCGTCGAATTTAACATCATTTTTCAGTGGAATTTATAATCACAGTTGCTTGTAGCCGCTATTACCGACTCATTCGATAGAACATAATTACTAGAGACTATCTGACAGCATTGAAGATTATTAAATCCATCTAATGGATTCATGGAAGCTGTGTGGGTCGTAGCAGTAGGTAGATTCGACTGTTCCTGTCAACATAGTTAAAGCTGACGGCGCGTAACAAGGGAGTCAACGAGCACGTCGTCACGGGTAAACAATTTAGTATACGAGTAGTTAATTAATTCACTTGTGGCCGACTTTGTCGCATATGACCGCCTACTACACATTAAGTATGTGGTTTACTGAAGTTGAGTGTTTCGGTATTATGTTGTAGTTACACAATATTTATAATGAAAAAGTCGAGGTAAATGTGGCTCAATATTGGCGGTTTTAACAACGCAGGCACTGCGGGAGAACTTTTTTAACTTTCTTTTTTTATTAATTAGTATCCGTCGATGAACGGGTTAAAAGTCCGAGTGGACGCTTTTCCCCTCGAATGGGGAAGTTTGAGTTGAATCCTCTTCCCCAAATCTATACTAGAGATAATACATGTCGCGGGTGACTTTATAAACATACATATTATCATTTATAAACATCAACATTACAATATTAAGTACTACTCACTCACATAGAGCCATAAAAAAATAAATTTAAAAAAAAAAACCCGACAAAAAACATGGAAACAAGATTATATAACGGAATTATATAATTTCATGCAGTCGGAGGCATTAATGGATCTCGATGAATTTAGTAAAGTGCCTTTTGAGTGGTTGTAGGATGTAACAACTAACTTTTATCACACCTATAGTCAAGTATTGAAAATTGAAAAAATAATGGTTGCTAACTAACATTTTTAGTATCACAGTCATAATCATGTTTTACCTTTTTAAAATGCTTAAGAGGAGCCCTCTAATTTGATACCCATATTGCAGTATACGAAACAACTTTTTTTTCACACTTCTTTAATTTGACATCTCACAGCCGCCATGTTTGTTTTTTAAACGTCACCTATCTAAGAACACTTGGGCGGTCAAGACAAATCTAATGAGGTCTTAATTGTATAAATCCGTTTAGTGGTTTGTGATATATGAGGTAATAAAGAATATTACATACATACATACAAGATACGCGCGAAAAACATAACCCTTCTTTACTGTCGGGTAAAAATAACAATTTATGCGACACATATAGACTCATATAGTTATTGAAGCCGCAGTATCCTGGTACACAGTTGTTTGTTAGTACGAGTCGACCGTAGCACCATCTGTGTAGTCGATAACAACGGTGCAACTTCTATTAACTATCTAATTTTCTGAGTATAGACTAGCGAGATTGAAAATTTAAAATGCGAAGAAAGCACTACGAGATCAGAAGAAGATAATTGATTTATTCATAGGCTGAGACCTCGCCACAATGCCAGCGGACAACTCGATCACAAAGAATTTTTAGACAAGGCTGTATACACGAATGTCAGGGGCGACCTTTTTCAGATTCTTTAATATGTTTGGGTACGCGACGCGACAGGTTATCGCGCCAGAGTCGTTTACAACTAATCATATTTTCCCGTATTTCAAAGGATTTAAAGGTCAAATTGTAACATCAAAGGCCTGAGTTTGTAAAATCTGACATCGGTGCTTATCGAGTTGCGGTTTGGTGGTTTGAAACTGGATAAACATTAAGGCGGCCGTTATGTTTGAAGTCAGTATTAGCAGTTGTGTAAGTATCTATTTAGAAGTTTTGGCTTCATATACCTACCGCTTAAGGTTACATCACTTTGCTAACATTATTTCGAACTTCTTTGGCTTCATTTTAACTTTGTTTCTAATATTTAAACAGTCAATTTAATTTCACAATGTGTTTTGAAGTAGGTACAATTATAGCTGTGAAAGTTTGAATGGTTGTTTTATATCTCAATCATGCCCGCCATTATTAAAAAACGGATTTCAAATTAATCCAGGGAAAACTGTAGTCCATTGTTAGTAAGAAATATAAAACCGCTATTGTCATTTTCTTTTGTAGTAATTTTTCGTAAATCGTGAAATACTAAATAATATAATACAAAGCGTAACATTAAATTGGATTGTGCGGCATGACGTGATATGTTATTATACGTACCAACGTAACTCAATATAATATTCAAATATTGAACTGAACGAAATCATAATTTCCATTGGTAGACCGTTGAAGCGTACACCGGCCATATATTTCCGAGCGTACATATAAACGGGAGCGTTCATTTGTGCGAGTATGCAATCCGCGAGGATCGACTTCATGCACGTTCCAATTCACACGGGAGTGTACGTGCCGCGCAATTATTGAGACTTTTTCAATAGCTACTCTTACTGTGGCCATTACAGACCTGTTATATTTTTTGACTTGCTGTTGCCCGCTACTTCATCCGCTTAGATTTCGAAACAACGTGAATTAAAAAAAAATAGTAATCTTTACTAATATTATAAAGCTGAAGAGTTTGTTTGTTTGAACGCTCGTTTTGAAACTATTTATGTTAATCTCAGAAAAAATCTTTCACTGTTGGATAGCCCGTTTATCGAGGAAGGCTTATAAAACATCACGCTACGACCAACAGGAGCGAAGTAGCAATGAGAAATGTTGCAAAAACAGGACAGCTAGTACTTTATATAGATTAATATTACATAATATGACGACCGTAAATAGACCAAGTCACTTGCAGGGGTAGCAAGCGTAGCTACTTGATAGATTCTGCGATCGACTGATACCTACTAACAGGCGAACTTATTTATTTTATTTGTGGGTGATATTTACACAGTCCGGATCTGTTGAAGATGGGATGAAATAGTGAGTATAGCCTTCCTCAATAAATGGGCTATTCAACAGTAAAATAATCTATTTATTCGTACCAGTAGTTTCTGAGATTATCGCGTTCGTATGCGTAGTTTGTATGCAGAAAACGTCAATTAAGTACGGATTTTAGAAAATGCATCACTAAAGAGAGATATAAATTTAGGGAGGGGGTAGGAGGCTCAAAATCTATATTTAAATCGGTTTTACATTAACGAATGTTCACGCGGACGGAGCCGCGCGCAGCAGCCACCTATGTAATAAACTGGAATGTTTGTAATGTTAAAACGACTTCAAAGCAAAACAAGAATTCTTTGTCTTTCTTTGTTTCAGTGTACCGAAGAATTTATACCTTTCCTTTATAAAAAACCTAAATTACCTACAGTTGTTTGTACATGTCTATGCTAAGTAGTTACTTAACTTTTGAGCTCAGACGTCCATTCCTTCATTATTAAATTACGCTAAACTTTGTCTTACGGCAGCTTTACTTAATTAAAAATTTGCCTGGCAAAGGTTACCTTTAGTCAGCCTTTTTATAAAAAACTGTTAAAGCTAAGGTTTTAATATCGCCTGAGTTTGAACTAAAAGTCGATAAAATATGTGCTATCGTAGTATATGAGTCATATATCGAGCTCTGCTCGCTGACTTATTGTAAGTGAAACAGACAGTTTTATCGTAAGCGAGATTTATGTGGCTAACGAGCATTCGGTTTGCCTGATAGTGAGTAATTGCCGTGTCATTAAAAATAATTTTATATAGTAAATTATTGCTATATTATTTTTAAATTTTAACGAGGGATGGAGATTATTTATTTTTCCTTGTCTTTATTATGTAACACTAGCTTCAAGGCGACGGATCGCGCTCAAGCGTGGATCCAGAACTTTATTCTTCAGGGTAATTTGACTCAACTGGCAAAGTGTGAGCCGCTCGCATGTCGGGGGGGGGGGGGGGGGGGAATTACCGAATAGATTTTGAAAATTCTTTTACCAATAAAAAGCCACGTTATTTGTGAGTGTCATATGCTTTGTAACATTATACTACGACGACCAATAGGGGCGGAGCATCAATCAAAAATGTTGCAAATACGGGGAAAATAGCAGCTATAATATCTAATATTTATATCTAATAAAAAATTTCATCTCAATCGGTTTTGCGGTTTAAACGTGAAAAGGTTATAGGCAGACAGACAGAGTCACTTTCACGTCTATAATATTAGTATGGATGTGCTATTTGATGAATAATCATATCATCAAATGTGAAAGACCAGCGAACATAGATCCATCTTCCCAAATTTCATTTTTATAAGATCACTAGTAAGGTTAGAACTTTTTTTATAGAACTTAAGGTTAATCAATGGCTAAGTAGAGTAGTAGCAAAAGCTTCTCAGATTGATTGATGTGACTCCATGAGATTTCATTACAATGTACTACCATTAAGTCTTTGTTTACGCAAACAGTTTTAAGCCCTATTGTTTTAGATACTTGCAGAGAAACCTCTTTCTTTTGTTGGGAGCTAATGTACACATTGTAGGTTGATGTGAAGTCTATAATAACAAAACTTATGAGTAAACAGTAAAAAGGTTTCAAGAATCGAATACCTACCATTAAAAAAAACGTTTTAATCTATACATATAAAAATGAATGTTTGTCTGTCTGTCTGTCTGTATGTCCTCTATACGTTTCGAAGCCATCTATCAGATTGTGATGAAATTTTGGCAGGATGTTCTGGGGTCGCCGCTAATGATTCTGGCCAAAAAAAAGACACAGCGATGCGTGGCTTGGGTCATTGATGTTTTTTAAAAGACCAGCGTTGCAGGGGATTTTATATACATACAAATGACAGACACAAAGAACACCCAGGTGACATGTCAATGTCGATTAATGGCATTTTCATTTCGAAGTTTGAATTGATTTCAAAATTTAATTTTGAATTAATCTCAAAATGTTTATCAAGTTCGCGTAAGTATATTCTATTAATAAAACAAATACCGTTATCGATATGCGATATTTACTCGGTTAAATATAGGAGCAGCCATATTGGAACAGCAGAGGCTCCCCGGGGCATAAAAACCGGTGAACGTTATAATAAAGTGAAAACGAACGAAGTTTCTAAATAAAAACCATATTTGTTTTTATATTTTTAATCTACGGTTCTCTGCATCGCCATCATAACTTTTTGCATTTTTTGTAGATAAATAGCCTCCATACCTATATGAAAATGAGGAAAAATACAAATTTCATATTCCCTTTGAGATAAAACAAAATCTTGTAAAAAGTGCAGGATTTGATTGCAGACCGTGTAATATTTAAAAATGAGGTTTACCACCACGACGTACCTATCAGCAGCGAGATTATGCAATGTTATTACTGTCAGATTTTTTACTTTCTGTGATGAGGTTTCATTTTCTAAAAACCAATCGCCAAACCATCGTGTGCATCGAAGAGCACCTAATCTGTCTTTAAGTTTATTGGATGACTATTGTTATTAGTTACCGTGACAGAAAACTGTTACAGGAATCTTCAAACAATAAGGCGTTCACGTTCAAACATAGAATAATGGCACCATCACTTCACCCCCTCCATTACCTTAGGTCTAGACCACATTACTCACCTTCTCTACAACTCTTCTCTCAACTCTTTAAAACATAAGTTTGAACAGAGCCAGGGCAAAATGCCATTAATATTTTAAAACCAGTGCAATCGTCCACAACGTTCAATTAATTGAACACGACAGAATATCAGAGTCGGATTATTTTCGTATTCATTCGCTTACAAAGGTCCAATACTGTTCTAATTAATTTTTAATCAGCTTCCTCTACCCAGCTCTGTATAATAAATTTGTGTGGAAAGCTATTTTTGCGGCAAAACTATTTATAAAGTACATTTTAGAGAGGTAAGTGGAGCACTTTTTCTTTTACCCGAGTAAGTTGTTTTACAGGACAATTACTTCTATTTTTTCAGAAGATCGTAGTGTAATAAATTCATATTGTTAGTACGTGTAAAATGACAACACGTCATCGGAGACTTGGGGATTAACAGATCATGATGGAACTAGAAAATGACTAACCATTAGATTCGCAATAGATCCCCGGCACACAAAATAAAGAGAGTATAGAAGCCTGAAGCTTGTTACTACAATAATTGCATTTTTGTAACATAGAAAAATTTGAAATCTAGACCCAGGAATCGTACCCGAGACTTCCGTATGCCAATCCGGGGCCGGAATCGAACCACCTATCTGGACTATGTTACTAGACCTCAAATTTCTCTATCCTTCCTTTTCTTGTTATCTGTGCGTGTAAAATATGTACCCGACAACCGAAACTACCGGCAAGAACCCACTATAAATGCAAGCAATTAAACTTATACAGAGAAATTTACAATATTACTAGCAATGTGTGTTCCAGTGTGTGTATGCTGGTATTTAAAAAAAACAAGAATCGCTTTGTGCGTCTAGTAACAAAACCGTTTAACGTTACACATACATAATTTGAAAAGGTCAGAATCTCTAGGAAATATAAAATCAAGTACCTACAACTTTCGTCCGTGAAAGGAGGTCATTCACCTCAAGTATCTGTTCGAAAGAAAAAGAATAAGTGGGTGAAATTACTGTTGTTTTATGCCACGTCTTTTACCCTGTATAAATTTGTGAAAGGGAACATATTTGAACCATTATACATTATATTAACATAATCGTTATAGACTTCTTGTTGCTACGCATTAGGGTCATTGTTAATACAATAGTTGTCGCCCACGGCTTTACCCGCATGAATGAGTTCACTTTTACTTTCGATCAAAACGTTAAAACACATGTTTCTTTATTTTAAACCAAAAAGTCAAATATGAAATGTCACTGACCAACTATAACTTAAAATTTGACGGAGTTTCATTACAAACTTGCAACCCTTACGTTACCCCTTAGGGAACGAATTTCCAAAACTCCTTTCTTATAGCGGATGCCTAAAATATAAAAGGTATGAACTCCTCTCTAGGACTCGAAGTATGACTTTAGGTTTGTAGCCCCAGCGGTTTAGGCTCTGTTTGGATGAATCAGTCAGTCAGATAAATAAAAGTCTTTAATTTATAAATTCAAACTTTATACTATATCTAGAAGAGTTTAGGCAGGCGCTTTAGACCCAAAAATATAATTTTATTCAGGGGCTTGGGGTGTATTCGGGTAATCTTACCCTTACAAAGAGTGTGTCATACGTAATGATAAATTAAGCTCAATATAACTTCTGTTGCTTCTAGAGTAAGCAACAGAAGCTGCCTTCAGCAAGTAGATTTATAAAAATATAAAATAACTAGCTTTCGCCCGCGGCTCCGCCCGCATGGATGTCGGTTATCGCGATAAAAACTATCCTATGTCCTTCCTCGGGACTCAAACTATCTCCATACAAAATTTCATTTAGATCGGTTTAGCTGTTTGAGCGTGAAAGCGTAACAGACAGACAGACAGACAGAGTTACTTTCACATTTATAATATTAGTATGGATAGTTACCGAGTCTGAATATCAGCGTGCGACATCGCTAGCACAAAGAAATTGTAAAAAATGAAAGGTATGGTATTATAAAAAAGTTATTCATCTCAGTTAAGGTTCCCACATCGGAACCTATAAAACCCAGGCCTCCTTTTATCCAGTTAGGAACTTTTTCTATCTGGCCAATTTTTATAAATGTCTATCGAATCGATTTTACCGTATTGAAGGTGGGAAGTCGGAAAATTGACGACCGCCGGGCGTTACGGGTCAGGACGATTTAAGTCAGTTTGGGGTTGGTACCTTTAGGTAGTATAATCTCTTATTAGATCTAATAGGGTTCCACAGCCTTGAACAATTGCATCAGCAGAAGAGCGTATGTTCATGGCACTTGCGCCCCTTTGTTAAAAAACGCAACTCGATGACGGTTCATATTTTTTAGTTACACGGTTCTAAAGTAAAGGGGGGGGGACACGATTTATGCAACTTTCGAAGCGATTATTTCCAAAAATATTTACTCAATCAAAAAAGTTTATTAGAAACCTTGAAATGTTTTTGAAAGACCTGTCGAATGATGCGCTATACGTTGATGATTGCTGAAAAAAAAATTAGCTTCGGTTATATGTATGGAGTGCCCCCCCCCTAAAAATATTTTGTAAAATTATTTAGCTATCAAACGAAGTAGTGGCTACTACAAGACACCTTTTCACTACATTTCTTAAAAATTAATTGAGTACTCTGTGAGTAAAATCCCTGTGACAAACGGACAGACGGACAGACGGACATGACGAAACTATAAGGGTTCCGATTTTGCCATTTTGGCTACGGAACCCTAAAAGGTAATATGTGTGATTCCGAGTCGTTATATTATGTGTAAAGAGTTATGCTATGGTGCATATTGTGAAGCTTTTACTGCGTATCCCGTCGATATGAGCAATAGCCTTTCTTATATTATTCAAAGAAATCTCTCTTACATTATTCATACTAAACATGCTCCTTGAGCTTTCGTATAAATTTAATGGGCTAGAATATTACGGTCTCTTCATTATAGGGACTTGAACCATTTCCTACGTGCGAGGTCGTTAAATTTTAATGTTCCGTCAGGTATAGCATTTTAATATTACATATAATGTGAGTTCATAGCGTGTAGAAAGGACCTAAATAAAAAATATTCAATTTGCTATATTCTTTTTATAGGCACGCACAAATTAGATAAATATAGATGATCGACTACCTACGACGAGCAAAAAGAGGCTCAAGTACACATAGACGCGCTAGTACACAGATCTCAGTCGAATCGTCAACCGAGACTGAGTATAGGTGTACCAGAATCTGATGAAAAATTAGGAAATTATAATTTAGAGGTGGTAACACAAGGTTAAGGTAAGTAAGTCCTAAACTTACTAGGACGAACAAGTCTTGATCGTTGTATTTTTCCATTGAATTAGTTTAATTTTATATAACGGTTTACCGTTACATACTTTTCGTGTTTAAAAATCACTTCGACATACTGCCGCATTTTTATTAAGAAAATTTAAGAATATAATGTTTCAAAGAAAAAGTATCAAAGGTCATAATCGCAGTAGGAGCCTCTGTCAGCTATCATTGCCATATAAAAATCACAAGTTTTTTTTTAAATTCGTTTCATGAGATTCTGGTACACCTATATCTGTGTGTATGGATTTTGTTGAGCTGTAATCCAGCCTTCTGTGCGTATGTATTATGTAACTGTATACTCGAGATGTCGCAAGCAGACTACCAACGTTAAGCGTTATTGATGCCCGACCCACAAAATGCGAGGGAGGTTGGGGACTAAGTCCGTACTACAACGGATGACTGGCGGCGCGCGAGATAGCCGCAGAAGTCATTTAGAATTGTCCGTCCCGCCCGCTCACAGTAAAATATCAAGATTTGGCTTCAGACACTTTTACAATATATTTCGGTATAATTTATTCAATCTAAAATATTACTGAACATTAACCTCTTTACTCAAAATACGTTAATAAAAGCGTTTAGGGGACGAATTTCCAAAATTTAGTGGATGCCTACAACATAAAAGGTATGAACTCCCGATTTCAGGTTTGTAGCCCCAGCGGTTTAGGCTCTGCTTGGATGAATCATATAGTATGAAGTTTGAATTTAATTTAAAAATTAACTTCATACTTTATCCAGAAGACTTTAGGCAGGCGCTTTAGATCCAAAAATATAATTTTATTCAGGGGCTTGGGGTGTGGTCAGGTAATCTTATTTGGCTTCAGACACTTTTACAATATATTCGGGTATAATTAATTTAATCTAAAATATTACTAAACTAATGTTCAGTAATATTTTAGATTAAATCCTCATATTAGATTAAACCTCTTTACTCAAAATACGTTAATAAAAGCGTTTAGATAAACTGGTAATGCTTTGTCTTGGTTTTCAGGGTTGGATCCAATGGTTAACAATGGGACTCCTATTACTAAGACTCTACTGTCCGTCTGTCTGTTACCAGGCTGTATCTCATGATCCGTGATAGCTAGACAGTTGAAATATTCACAGATGATGTATTTGTGTTGCCGCTTTAACAACAAATCTATACTATTATTAAGCTAAAGAGTTTGTTTGGTTAAACGCAATAATCTCAGGAACTACTGGTTCCAATTAAAAAGTTCTATTAGTGTTGGATAGCCCGTTTATCGATGAAGGCTATACAATATCACGCTACTACCATTAGGAGCGGAGCATCAATGATTTTTTTTGTAAAAACTGGGAAAAATGACGCAAATGAAGTTGCGCGGGTCAAAAAATATTTCTTCTGCGGGAAAATGTCTTCCAAATGGAATATAAGTATAATACATGCACATAATGTGCATGTATTATACATATGCGGGAGTCGTCTTTTTAAAAACAGAAAACCAAAAAAAAAGAACACATGAATCCAAATTAACAAAAATAAGTAGCTAGTTTCAATGAAAAGATAATGTTTCAATTGTTTTACAAGACCAAATAAGGAAGAAATGGTTATTCTTTTGATTTTTCTGATACCTAGTGATATCTACGCGATATACTGTAACAAAGGCGCTGCTTTCCGGAGGGTAGCTCATAGACGCGGCGCGCCATTTCCTGCGCTAGTTTGCAAAGGTATAGGTACAGCAAATAGGAATAGGTGACCTGTTTTCAATCAGTACATTGTTCTTTATCGTCAAGACACGAATGTGAAATCGTAGTTGCGCGTGCTAAACCGCGAATATCAAAGTAAGACGACAATCAGATTTGTAACTTATGCCCTTCTGAGTAAGAGAAGGAGAGGAGAGAAATAAAAATGAATGTTTGTCTGTATGTCCTTTATAGAATTGTAAACTATGCATTTGATCATGTGATGATCTTCAGCAAAGTGTTGTCCATGAGCCCACGAAGGGTCGAATCTTTTTGAGTTGGTACGACCAATCTTCGGCAGATGGCGCTACTAGCATTCCAATGATTTTTTTATTTTAGTTAGTGGCGTAGCAACGCGCGCTTGGTACAGCTAGTCTATACTAATATTATAAAGCTGAAGAGTTTGTTTGTTTGTTTGAACGCGGTAATCTCAGGAACTACTGATCCGAATTGAAAAAAATTCACTGTTGGATAGCGCATTTATCGAGGAAGGCTATAGGCTATATAACATCACGCTACGACCAAAAGGAGTGGAGCAGCAATAATAAATGTTGCAAATACGGGGAAAATTTACGCAGACGTAGTTGCACGGGTTATAAATGTTTTAATGTCATTTTTGGCAGTTTTTTCATTCACGGTTTTGCAAGCGTTACGGTCAAATTGTTGTTAATAAAAATGTTTTGCGGCTAAACTTGTCAACGCCCAACAAACTGTACAAAAGTTCCCAACACAGATGTGGGTTTTGGGTGAATTCGACCTCGGCGGGGGGATGATAACTTTTATTGATGACAATTCGGCCGATCAGGGCCGACCTAACAGTTGGCGTCTCGCCAGAAGGGACAGTTTTGTCTCACTAACGATATGGCTGTCGGGCGTTTTATATTTTCACTATGTTATCCGATAAATCAACTTTATTACATTGACGCCAATGTAAACAATATCTTATGTCACATTAATATTAACTTAATACGTATTGCCCGATATTTGGATCGCAACTTACTTGTGGTTCGAAATAAGTTTATAGTTATACGAAACCTTATAAAATATCTCTATGTTACGGTAAACAAAACTGTCTACAAATACAAATTGTTTTTTTCTTTAATTCCTTCCCATTTTCTTCGTAATCCCAAAGTTATGATGTTTAAATGTGTATTTACTTAAATATAAAACACAAAAAGCTCTCATCTCACTTAAGTCCGATCTGTATGGGTTCTATGAAACCCAGAAGGACGCATGATCAAGCATGAGCACGCGCACGATCTTTGTTCCGTATCCACGGTAAGCCCATGCGGAACTGTCAAACTCTTGTTGAACATGCGGAACAGTTCGTAGGAACTTGCCGTGGACACGGAATAAAGATGGTGAATAAGGGCTCTGATCTATTAGAATTATATCGACTTAATAGCCTTATTACATCATTCGTTTCATATGTTTAACCGACTTCAAAATAAAAAAGAAGGTTCTCTGTTTTTCTGTATTTTAATGTATGTTCGGGATTTTCTCAAAAACTACTATTACTATTTGATTTAGACGGGGTTCTCGTTATTCAACAGCATACTTTTCTAGGAAGACACTGGAGCTGTAACTAAAATATACTAGTAATATGTACATAGTAGTAAGTTACTAAAATGTTCAGTAATCGGTGATATTCTTGTTTGTGGCCTTGGCTTTCAGTTGAAGTAAAAATAGAGTCATTATTTCATCACTTGTAGGTAAATAAAGGCCTTAAAACTGCCAAAATTATTGTAAATGTTAGTTTCATAGGTACCTAACCTACCGTACCTGCAAATTTCGCAGTCCCACTCCTGACTATGTTTTAGTCTCTGGTGTTTTATAACTTATTACAATGTTTGATACACTAATTTTCCCAGAAAAATAAGCAGTTGAATAGCTAAAACCCCATTTAAATCTCAATAAAATATGGATTACAGAAACTGCTTATAGGCAATAACAGCTATTGGTTCCGCGCAATGATAAATGGCCATTTACGGAAGGCAACAAGTCTATGAGAATACCTACATTTAACTTTCACGAGTTGGAAGGAATACAATTTATCATATCTGTATAAAGTATAATGGGAGCGAAACAAGCCGTCCACAGAAATAGTTTCAGCAGTCAGCTTATCTCTGAAGTGATTAATCATTTGTGTTCACTTGAGGATGCCATGATAAAACATTTAATTCCAGGATTAAAACGTTCCGAAAGTGTTTGTTTCGTATCGGACGAAATTGCGCATCGTTTTTATTTCAGTGCGACATGAAGTTGGCTGACGCGTGTCCGCACTCTTAAATCCTGTACTACTGTTTTACTGTTTTTTCCCGAAACTTCGATAACTTTCGATGTTTTCAATTTCGTTCGTTGACGAATACTTGTAATTATTTTTGATTGTTGTCGCATTGTCATAAATGAATTATTATTATACATTTAATAAGTACTTGGGAATAAGTGAAATTTGTAGACAGATAAATATTGTTGCAGTATTAGGTATTTACCTCAAAGGTACGTTTTGGTGCAGGTTTATAAGCTTATATTGGTATAAATAAGCACAAAAATGTAGAATTCGTAAGTAATATTAGCAAATGGAATATAGGCCTTATTTGCACGAGCGTATTTTTAACGCGATTATGTGATCTATTTCTAACATCCAGCGTTTAAAATACAACCATGCGCAATAAAAATACGTCACGTTGCCGTGTGAACGTGAACTTGAGAATGCATTTTTTTTTATTTAAGCGATTTTTTACGCGTGTTAAAAATATGTTCGTAAAAATGTTTTACTATTTAAATTTTAATAAGTATACTTGTTTTATTGTTTTTAAACTTTCGCGAATCTTATACATATTTGATATATTTCGGGATTTAATCGCGTGAATTATTACACCTCGCGTGAATTATACACCGATCGTGGTCACGGCTCGACCCGTGACAACGATAGCTGTAATTTGATCGAAACGTCGGGTAAATAAAAGGTTCGTACCTTTAAATAATTCACGCGATTAAGTCCCGAAATATATCTAATACTTGCTTTATTTTCGATCGAAACTCCGATTTTCGTTGAATGAGGGTAGGCTTCCACAACATTTGAAATCTCTATTCTACCCGTGTTGAGACTTTCACCACATATTGTGACGCCTAAAGCTCGTGTGGTATGAGGGTAGCTGAGTTTTAAGTAGCCATGTTGTCTTTATTTGCGTGCCAAAGTTTAGGGTTGGGTAATGGGTAGCCTGGTTGTATAAAACTTGTGAATTGTTGTTTTGTTCCAACGCGATATTAGAAACAGTGCGCGGGAATATGATCAATAAAGTAATGTACATTCTATTTCAAAACTTTGACCTGCACTAGAGTCCGTTCTGAAATATTGGTAGAATACGTTTTAAAGTTTAAAATAAGAACAAAAGAAAACAGGCAAGTGCATGTCGGGCCACGCACAATGTAGGGATCCTTAGTTATATAATAATACGACTTAAGAAGTGGGTTATACTTAATAAGTAATAATTTTCAATGGAATTTGTACAAAAATTTTGTTACTTTTCATTTAATGAACTCTTAAACTTGTAAAGCCTACTTAGCTGTTTCATTTTAATTTCACTTTATATACTACTACCGCGTTTTTTTCACATACCCAACAATGCCCAATATCGGTTAAGCTGGCCGAGGAGGGGGGAGGGGACACTTTACTCTAACAAAAATTCGCACTTAAAAGCTTAATATTTCACATACGGATTCCTAACTCTAAAAATAATAATTTTCACAACCCCTAATTACCTATCTAATGATACCCTCAAAAAAAATGTTTTCAAGTTTTTGTTCTTTCACTTTGATGACGTAAGTAATATGTGTATCGATGCAAAATTACAGACTTCTAGCACTAACAGTCTCTGAGCTAAGCTGCGGACAGACGGGCGGACGCACGGACATGGCGAAACTATAGGGGATCCGTTTCGCCATGTTGGCTACGGAACCCTAAAAAATTAACTGAAAAGCGACTGTAGTAGAAAAGTTAGTCCGACTAAAATAAGAATACATTTAGAGCCTTTATCCGACTGTTACGAAAGAGGTCGTGGGTTCGATCCCCACCCAGGATAAGACTTTGTGTTATGAGCATGATGGTTTATTCTGTACCTGGGTGTTATTTATCTATAATATGTATGTATTTAGAAATATATAAGTATGTTTATCAGTTGTCTGGTTGCCATAGTACAAGCTCTGCTTAGCTTGGGATCAGATAGCATTGTGTGAGTTGTCCCAAGATATTATTATTATTATATTAGGTACGAATAAATTCTATGATTACAAATCAAAAGCAATATGTCAACCACAAGGCCGCTTTCATCCGTTTATTAAGGGCTTCCATCATTGTCCAAAGTTTTGTCTACCCGCTGTAACTAACTACATAGTTATTATCCAACTCAAATTCTGAATATTAATAAGGAATTATAGTAAATTGAAGTAATTCGTGAGAGTGTAGCGGCAATTTCAATTTTCATCGTCGGAAATTATCTTCAGCAGTCGGGGCCCGGGCGGCAACGATCTTAATTTCGGTTATAAATGAAAGTCAAGTTTGGATGACAATTTGACAACTCACAAATTGATAATATAGATTGATATAGAACGGAGTTTATTCACATAAATAATAAAAAATATTATTTATTTTAAGTAACTTTCACTCATTTCCTTAGATTTTACTTAAAACTATGTTAGTAGCTAATATAGACAAAAAGTATAACAATAGTATCTACATATAACAATAGCAACAATATATAAGTTTATTATAAGTTTAACAATCACATCACACTAATATTATAAAGGCGAAAGTTTGTGAGTGTGTGAGTGTGTATGTTTATGACTTCATCACGTCTAAAGCTGACACCCTGGATTAACACATAACAAAACGTGGTTAACATCGCGGGGCACAGTTAGTAGTATTCAAAAAGTATAATAATAGATAAAGCTTGGTAGAGGCCTCTGTCCTGCAGTGAACATTTCCAGGCTGGTGATGATGATGAATAAACTACTTACTGTTACGCGGTGAAAGATACTGTGATTTTTTTACTTGCAGCAGAAATTTACACTTTGACATTAAATGCGCCGTAAACAAATGAAATTTTTGTGACACAAAACGAGTTGTTAATATTTTTACAGCTACTAAATACGTACATGTAAAATCTAGACCCGGTTTTTGTGCAGTTGAAGTGTTAAATAATTACTTGACAGCGGCTAAAAATCAGCTAGATTGCCAAAACTCAAAAATGAAACGAAAAAGAAAACTATGTATCTACCATTAAGCTGCATCGCAATTTTGCCGTGCGGCTTAAACAGTACTAACTGTCCCGCGCAACTTTGTCTGCATAAATTTTCCCCGTTTTTGAAACATTTCTCATTGCTGCCACGCTCCTATCGGTTGTAGCGTGATATAGCCTTCCTCGATAAATGGGCTATCCAACAGTGAAAGAATTTTTCAATTCGGATAGGTAGTTCCTGAGATTACCGCGTTTAAACAAACAAACAAAGAAAGTCAACTCAAATATTAATATAGACTATAGCTGTCCCGCGCAACTTCGTATGCGTAAATTTTCCTCGTTTTTGCAACATTTCTCGTAGCTACTCCGCTCCTTTTCGTCGTAGCGTGATGTTATATAGTCTATAGCCTTCCTCGATAAATGGGCTATCCAACAAAAATTGATTGTTTTTAAATCGAACCAGTAGTTCCTGAGATTAGCGCGTTTAAACAAACAAACAAACAAACAAACTCTTCCGCTTTATAATATTAGTATAGATATAGTGCAGTGGGGTAGAATTGGCATGATGACTACTGTATAAATACATTTTTTTTTGTATTCACGTAATAGTACGTCATAACGAGATATGAAAAAATGTTATTCCAGAATTCAACGTGTATAACAACTTATAATCATCAAAACAAATACTCAAAGTAATGATTTGACGATCCTGAGTTGTGACGTCACGCCTCAGTATTCCATACAAATTTATAAAGGGAGTGTCGTTTTACATTTCATAAAAAGACATGATTTGAGTTGACAGTCCACATCCCCATTTGATGGTAAGAAGCAAATACTTCTCTGTACACTACACTGTTTCGTTACCAATAAATACAAATACATAGTGATACAGATACAGTTTATCTTCAACAAAATATGTGCAAGCAAGACAGTAACGCGTTTTATCGATATTATGTTTGCGGAGACGCTTTGAGCATTTTGTAGTATTTGCTCACGCGTCTGTTCGAAACGTTATCCACCGAAGTAGGTGTTATTCGCCGTATAGGTTTTATTCCGTTCTGAGTTCACGACATTTCCTTCTTTATTGCCGTCTTATCCTTATATTCTTGTTTAACATGCTACCTGGCATATATGGCGTTAGGCATAAAAGAAAATACCTAGCACTGCCAAAGATTATGTTGGAGTGTTTTGTGTTCTATTTTCTTTTTAAATGTCGAATTTTATTGCAGAAAAGGTTTTATTACCGTCTTTTGCGTGCCGTATGCAGGTTATCACATTAGTGTGGTTACAGCTTTGGCGTATTAGTCACTCGATTTACGGCGTTTACAAACTCATAATAGATGAGATGAGTAGGTATGGGACAAAACTATGCATACTCGTATTGTCATTTTTTGGCTGATTTTGCTAAAATGTTGTGTGTTTGTATCCGCTGCTAGGTTAAAATAAATAAATACTTCTTTTCAAAATATTTCAGTTAATTTTGTTGTTCACCGAGAAAACACTAAGAACTACTTTGTAAATCAACAGGAGCACAAATATAATAAATCATATACTTAACAAAATAATTACAAACTTAAACATTACTTAGGCTTAATTCTATAACGAGTAAACAAAGTTATTGTTCAAAAACAGGTCTCATCTGCGTTACACAGCGAGTACACGATACTTACGTATTCTAAGCCGCAAACTTCGAATGGAAGTGGGTAACTTTGAGACAACTAATTGCCTACGTACCTCTGGCAGAAATTCCATCCATTAACTCGGTTGTTGATTGTATTGTTTAGAACTAACTTATCGTTCCCTAAACCTACTTACGTGAATGATGAAACCAACTTTAATGCCCAAGTGTATTTACTACAAACCCTAACTGTAAAAGGCTTTTCAGAAAACATTTTATGTCTACAAGGTCTAAAGGAAAGTATTATCAAGAAACACGAATTCTCAAGTGCGTATAAGTTTTGTACAATTTCGTCGTGTAGGTTTTCACACGATATTATTCCCTATGCAGGCTTTTTTTATCGAAAAAGTTAACGAATGCTCAGAATACATTATACACGTGGGGCTGTTTCGTATGAATTGTATTGTTGGGTGAAGATAAACTTCGTGAGTGTTAAAATAGCCTTTTGAATATTAATGAGCTGGAATGGACAAATATTTAGAGAATGAATTAATGTAATGTTGTATTTATCTAGCCCGTAAGTAAGTGAGTTGCCGAGGGGCGAATACGCATGAAACATAAATTATCCCAATTAATTACACCCCGTAATAGATCACGGCGTGATATACGAGCTTGGATGGTCAGGACGCGTGTTTTAATGTAGTATGGGAAATATTCTAGTATTAATTAATTACATACGTAAAGAGATGACGTCTGATAGAAATGTGTGGAGGCAAATAATAACTATAATTTTTGATACTTTTTAGAAATTTCTTGTCTTTAGATAGGGTATAATATAAAAGGCGTAACAGAGAGGTTTGGTCATATTCAAGAGCTGGTATGTACTTAGTGCACATACCCAATTTTATCAAAATCGGAGTACCCTAAAATTTTATTTATTATTTTTTCATTCGTTTATTTCTGAATAAAAAAGTTATTATTTAAAAAAAGTATGATTGAAAAAGGTCTTTGCCGTAATAATCCAACCGTATTTTGCACTAGGGGAGGTATAATACTAGTGCCATACGCATTTCGCTACTGAAATTTGACAAAAAGAATATGCTATGCAAAATTCATTAATCTAACTTAAAAACTGATGGAGTTTCTTACAAACTTGTAAACCCTATTTTACCTCCTTAGGGGACAAATTTCGAAAAAAAATTATAAGTGGATGCCTACAATATAAAAGGCATCAAACTGCCAAAATGTTTAGGTTTATAACCCTAACGCCTTAGGCTCAGCGTTGATGAATCAGTCAGTCAGTCAGTCAAGACAAGTGATTACTTAAGTATAAATGTGCGTAAATCACGATGTATCAATCAATATACCCAGCCTCATGCAATAAACGATCATATAATTAACTGAAGGCTTCACTAATGTATTTAGTTTATGCCGGTAATTAGAACCTCCATTTGGGAAAAGCCACAACCTGAATCCTCCATCAATATTAATATTCTAGTTCAAATGAGTTTATTATTTTCGGGCAAACGATTATACACACAACCGCTATTAATTTATGCTAAAATTAAGAACCAACAGTACCTTTTGCACGATTTTCCTATAATTTTAGGATTCCGTACCTCAAAAGGAAAAATCAGAAACCTTATAGGATCACACGTGTGTCTCTAAACTAATTTCTTGTTCTCTTTTTTTCTTTTTTTAAAAAGTCAACTCCCATACTAGGGTAGAAGCCCTGTATCGCAAGAGATTTTACAAACATACAAATCACCGCCACAAACTAGTACCTACACCCAGACTAGGAACAACAATTTGTGGATCACATACGTGGTGTCTGGCTTAGCAGACCGGGTAACTAACCACTAGACCAGCAGGCCAGATTGGGTTAAAATATGGTACCCGTATGCATTTCTGTAACCCAAACACAGACACGTATTTAATTAACGTAACGTAATTATATGAATTTTATTTATGTTATGTAAAGTGGGGAATTGAAAAAAAGTTTTGCTAACTGTATTGTGTAACATATCAAATGAAAGGGCTTATTTTTTTTATATTTTGCTCATTTATTTTTTCAATAACTTTAATATAAATAGTTTTACAGTTATTTAAGAAAATAGCCGAAAGATGACCATTTCCACCAAATGATATCGAGAGATAGCATACATAGCAGCGACAAATCTATAATCTATACTAATATTATAAAGCTGAAGAGTTTGTTTGTTTGAACGCGGTAATCTCAGGAACTACTGATCCGAATTGAAAAAATATTTCACTGTTGGATAGCCCATTTATCGAGCAAGGCTATATATAACATCAGGCTACGACCAATAGTAGTGGAGCAGCAATGAGAAATGTTACAAAAACGGGGAAAATTTACGCAGACGAAGTTGCGCGGGACAGCTAGTAATATTATAAAGCGGAAGAGTTTGTTTGTTTGTTTTAACGCGATAATCTCAGGAATTATGAGTCCGAGGTGAAAAATTCTAAAAAATATTTTACTGTTGAATAGCCCATTTATCGAGGAAGGTTATTACATCACGCTACGATTATTAGGAGCGGAGCAGAAAAGAAAAATATTGCAAAAAACGGGGAAAATTCACGCATACGAAGTTGCGTGGGTCAGCTAGTGTCGAATAAAGACATTAGCCCCCGTATTTTAAAAGCTTTTATTTAAATTTTATATGTAGGTACTGGAACTTTGAAATAAATATTTCACCCCACTTCCATTGAAGCTATCGAGTTAAAATTTGGCACACACGTTCGGTTTTCGTACATTCGTTTTATAAGAGCTTTTATTAGGGTTCCGTAGCCTAATAGCAAAAAACGGAACCCATATAGTTTCGTCATGTCCGTCTGTCTGTCTGTCTGTCCGTCCGTTTGACACAGGCATTTTACTCGAAAACTACGCAATGAATATTGATAAAATTTAGTGAAAATGTGTCTTGTAGTAGCCGCAACATAGTTTCTCAACAAAAGGGCGTAAGTGCCATGAACATACGCTCTTTTGCTGATGCATTTATTCGAGGCTGCGGAGTAGGAGCACCCTGCTTTTGCCCGGTTTTTAATTGAAAATACACACATAGAGTTACACGAGTTTATGCCTTATTGCATTAACTATAGGTACTTACGAAAGTAGTATTCATGCTGAAGCTACAGGTAAAGTTGTGACTTTTATGAATTCATAGTTTGAACCACAAGTTTTTCGTCTCCACAAATTAAACCAAAAAGTGCTTAGTAGGTACTTCGAAGTGAAAATAGCAAAGTTATTAATTCTTTCCAGTTGCTATTAGGTTAAGTGCAAAAGTTGTTTTAAGAACCCGCTTTCTGAACGGATAATTAACTGAGTCAACTTTCAAAATTAGGTTACGCCATCGCATGGCGATGATGGCAGTGTTAAAATGTTAAATAATTATAATTAAATTTATTCTCCGTTTCGAGATCTTTGTCAATGTGAGAATTTTGAATTGTACAATTTCTTACGGTATTGATATTCTGGTAATCTTTATTATAATGGATTTATTAACCACTAGCAGTCCCGCGCAACTTCGTATGCGTAAATTTTCCCCGTTTTTGCAACATTTCTCGTCGCTGCTCCGCTCCTATTAGTCGTAGCCATGTTATATAGCCTTCTTAAAATCGGTCCAGTACTTTTTGAGTTTATTCGTTACATACAAAAATACAAATCTTTCCTCTTTATAATATTAGTGTAGATTTGTCTAATATTTCATCGTATTTTTAAGTTAGGTAAAAGTGTTAATGATGTAGGTATCTTTATTATCAAGAGGTTACTAGAGAATTGACAAAATATTGTACAGTAAGCAGAGTCTAATAAATATGTCTGTGACAGTTTATAATACAGCAGGAAAGATAATAGACCCAAGGATGTTTATAATCCGCAGATGCTGAATAATACTTTGATAAAGCTGGAGAGTTTGTTAATTGTTTCAACGCATTATTGAAATTTGGTATGAAAAGTAGCTTGAAGTTTCAGGAAGTTTTAGATATCTTTTTTTATTACTATTTTTATCAAAGGCGTCAGATGGATATACTTTTTACCACGATCCGATCCATAAAGCTTCATTTCTGTGCATCGCAGCCGATCGCGAGCCGCGCGAGGCTTGCGACAAGCGTCTGACGTACGCGGCCGATGCGACAATACTCGGAGTATGAGAATGTATGGTTCGAGGTCTGCGGCAGACGTGCCGACAACTGACTTAGTCTGCGCGCGCACTCTGACTATTGTCATATCGGCCGCGCGCGTCAGCCGCTTGTCGAAAGCCGCGCGCGGCTCGCGATCGGCCACGACGCACGGAAATGAACCTTAAGGGTAAAAACCTTGCAGGCTAGAACTTATATTAATAATAATAATGTTATCCTAACCGATGTCGGTTACGGCGGCCTATCTCCTCAGAGACTAGTCAACTACGCAGGATATATTATAGTACACAAGTATATGCGCAAACACAAGCGCACTCTCTATTTCCACACTCTCATAGCCCGATGGGACGGAAATCCTACACGACCGGACAATGATTGAGCGAAGGATGGCTTAACATGCTCTCCGAGGTACGAAGTGTTGTGACATTTTTAAAAATCGGACAAGTGCGGGTCGAACCAGCCCAGGGTTCCGTACAAATTTGTAGGTCTCGCAGTTTTTTAAAGACTATATTTTTTTTTGTTTTGATTACAAGTTTTCAGACTTTTTCCTATATTAGTAGTATAAGACGGTGTTATTTACCAAATTTTATAATACCCTATAAATTTGATTCCCTTGGAGTGTCGAAATATATGTTTTTGCGGCAATAGCGACCGAATCTTTTTTTACGTCAACTTAGAAGTTTACGATTGGTGACTTGAGTATATTTTTATAATTTCAACTCGATACGTCCACGCGTTCCCAAGATAAAGGGTCTTGACAGGCAAACAACGGACAACAAAGTGATCCTACAACCCATGTAGGATCACTTTGTAACTTCGTTTTTTTTCCTTTTGAGGTACGGAACCCTAAAAAACGGTCATCTGTTTATGGACCGATAGTAGTAACGTCGCTTAACTACGCTGCTGCTCGGTTGTCATTGGGGAGGCTATAATTTATTAACTAAAGATTAATCGCGCTACCTACCTGTAATCCAGTAAGAGCTACTTTATAATGTACTAGCTTTCGCCCGCGGCTCCGCCCGCGTGTGTGTCGGTTATCGCAATAAAAACTATCCTATGTTCTTCCCCGGGACTCAAACTATCTCCATACCAAATTTCATCTAAATCGGTTCAGCTGTTTGAGCGTGAAAGCGTAATAGACAGACAGACAGACAGAGTTACTTTCACATTTATAATATTAAGTATGGAAGTATGTATTGTAAGGCATAAATTTGCAGTTTTATAACTCTATAGGTTTAGATACGAGTAGGTAGGTGCCTACCTATCTAAACCTTTAGTTATTAAGACTACGTACTTTAGTACATATTATCTCGATTTGTGACACGAAACCTAAGTTTTAATAAGAAGGTGAGCTCAGAAATCGAAAAGAAATTAAAAAAGTTGGTGAACTCCCGCCATTATATTAAGTTTTATGAGTTTAATCTTATCTTGGGATGTGCTGAGATAATTGTAGATTAAAATTCTAAGGATTCCAAAGTATTATGAAACTATTTTAAGTAGGTATCTCAAAAGTTACGTACTTAGTTTAATAACTTCATTGAAAATCTCAATTTAACTGTTACCTACGTAATTTTAATAATAATATCTTAGGACAACTCTTACAACGCTATCTGATCCCAAACTAAGCAGGGCTTGTACCATGGAAACCAGACAACTGATACACATACTTTTATATTTCGAAACACGACCTCTTGCGTAGCAGTCGGATAAACTCACCGCGCCACAGAGGCAGATTCTTATACTTTTAGGTTATGCTTTTAGCTTTTTTTTAAGCCTTAATTAAGAGATTCGCGGTCGCTAGGTTGATGGTAAGCTTCACGCCAGCAGAGTCGCGACACCAACAGTAGAAGTATTAACCAAATGTTCGTTTGGCCAAGATCTGAATGTCACTACACTGCGCTGCTCATTTGCCTAGTATTACACACGCTACAGTGTATCTTTTAATTACCAGTATCCTTTACATGACAAGTATTTGAAAAACTAGGCTTTTACTGATTGCAGCAGTCAGCAATTTGGCGTAATGTCGAGTTTCTGGTAACTTTCCACAAATTTTATCTAAATAAAACAAGCTGAGTGACTACGAAACTAGCCTAGTTTTCCTCGTGATTCTTGTGTGGGAAAATGAAAACTTTGACAGTAATTGGTTTTTTATTGTAGAAAACTCTGGCCCAGTTTATTTGAAGAGTTTGTTTGTCAGTTTGTTTCTTTGAACGCGATAATCTCAAAAATTACTGGTTCGAATTAAAAAAATATTTTACCGTTGGATAGCCCATTTATCGAGAAAGGCTAAAGGCTATATAACACTACGACTAATGGCGCAGGAGCGGAGCAGCAATGAAAAATGTTGCAAAAAAGAGGAAAATTTACGCAGACGAAGTTGCGCGGTTCAGGTAGTAGATAATGATTTTGACAATCTACAAAAAAAAAAACGATTTTAAAGCAAATTTCTTAACCGGTTTCTATGTAGGTGACCATCCTAATATTATAAAATAGAAACACTGTCTGTTTTTGTACCAGTTACGTTTTCACGGCCGCTGAGTCGATTTACTGCCGGTTTCAATAATCTATCTATCGATGGATTTGGCTCCTAGAGGTAGAATTTTGACATATTTTGTATGCACCTTATGTCAAATATATAACTCCAGTAGCCAAATCCATCGACAGTTAGAGTATTGAGACCGGCTGTTAATGAAATCTAGCATGCAAGATAAGAGACAAAAGCTACCAATTATCGTGATAATCCAAATTCACGCAGGTGAAGTCGCGGGTAAAAACTAATGCCTGTAGAATATATTTATGATGTATTGCGTTTATTTTTGTTAGACCCGTTACCGTACGGAATGGATAACCGAATAACAAAATCAATTTCACTTTTCAGATAGGCAAGGTATGAAAAATATTTTTGGGAAATTTTATTACGTTTCGCGTAACAGGTATGTAAAAGGATTGAAAAAATATTCGGCTGATATGACATTGATGCATATAGATAGAATGGCTTTTCCCAGAGACTTCGTCTTTTGACGAAATTTGATTTTGATTTTTAACGAAATTTGAAACACCTGTTTCACTCCTTTGGGACTCGAATTTTCAATATTCCGTCGAGATCAATAATTAATCTATACTCTATATTATAAAGCTGAAGAGTTTGTTTGTTTGTTTGAACGCGACAATCACAGGAACTACTGGTTCGAATTGTTTTTTTTTTACTGTTGGATAGATGGGCTATCCACGACCAATAGGAGCGGAGCAGCATTGTAAAATGTTGCAAAAACGTGAAAATTCACGCAGACAAAGTTGGCCAGAGCTAGTATATATGTATATTTAAATATATATATATATATATATATATATATATACACACAGATTTATAGTATGGATACTCCTAGAAGAAGGTGTAAAAATGTTGAAAATACTATTTATGCTTCATAGTATTTTTAGAGTTAATTTGATTTGTGTAAGAGATGTGAATCTGTACTAGGAGACTTTTGTATTCTGGATGCCAAATTTTAACATAGTCCGCTAAGTAGTTTAAACTGTGTTTAGAATATCAATCGGTCACGGATTTCTTTAATATATAGGTACAGGTAGAGGCAGTCGGACATGGGGTACAAAGGTACGGTCACACAACGGGTCGGGGCTAGGCGCAGTGGGACGCCAGCGGGTTGCGTACAACTGTCGAAACTATAATTTGTTTCTTATTCGGTATCGCGTAGAGGTTCTTTTCTTCATATTATACATGCGTAGGTATAAATAAAATTATTTGCCGTATAGCGGATCATCGCTTGAAAAGGGCTCGACCGATTTGGTTGTTTATTTGTAGTGTATGTAATAGGTAGTGATGCAATTTTTTTATTATTGCATTTATCTATACTAATATTATAAAGCGGAAGAGTTTGTTTGTTTGTTTAAACGCGCTAATCTCAGGAACTACTGGTCCGATTTAAATAAATCTTTTTTTGTTGGATAGCCCATTTATCGAAGAAGACTATAGGCTATATAACATCACGCTACGACTAATAGGAGCGGAGTAGCGACGAGAAATGTTGCAAAAACGGGGAAAATTTACGCATACGAAGTTGCGCGGGACAGCTAGTTTTAAATAATTCTTTGTACAGCGTTGTTAAGTTGGTATAAGCTGGCTTTTCACAATGGGATGCAATTTAAGTAGGTATGAAAGAAAAAAACAGAAATTCTAATCTAGTTGAACAGCAAATTGCGCTTATGCAAACACCGTTAACCGTACACATAAATCAGACATAAATCGAGCTCAAAATGCTTTTTTAACTAAAGGTTCATTTCCGAGCATCGCGGCCGATCGCGATGCACGGAAATGAACCTTTAGGTAGTATAATGCAATACAACTATTGCAATTAGATATCTTAATTTGTCTCCACAAAGAATATGTGTTATTTTAAACCATTATTTTATTAAACTTACGCATTATTTGTCAGTTCTCGACAAGTTTAACAATATACCTAGATGTATTCTGGCGTTAGGACCTTTAAGTCCCGGCGTCGTCACCTCTTTAACGAGGAGTGACGTGGAACTCGGGAGGCAACATTAGGTATTGACGCTAAGTGAAGGGATCTCACAAACTTACAAGTGTGTTGTATAGCAAAACATCGTAATGCCCCGACGTCTGAGTACCTACTTGGGACTTTAACGGTTTATTTTGTTTGACAAACACAAAGGTAAAGATTAGACTAAGGTTGATGCTGTCGTCGATTGATATAAGATGTACGCTTAATAATATTAAGGTCGCGGGTTCGAATCCTACCTACCGACGTGAACCCACTCCTAATACAAGCCATTGGGCTTAGCTGGAGGGGTTAACAGGATTGCTAGTAATGTGGGACCAAAAATCCCACTTTGCTAGTTATCTATATAAAAAAAGAAAAAAAAAATTCGTACATCTCATTTCAATCATCTCAAATTATACAATAGAAAAATTGTGAGGATGGTAGAATCGATGTTTGTTGCATTTTGATGTAAAAACTACTGAATGTCTAAATACATCTGAATAGTATTAAGGCTAATAAAAAACAAACATAACTCGAGCGGACTGCAGGGAATAGCTGGTGATAATGTAAACGCGTCAGTTTGTCATTATGTTATTTGCGCAAAAACTATTGCACGGATTATGACGAAACTTTAGAGTGACATGGTTAATACTCGTATATTAAAATAACACAAACAATTATCATGAAAAAGATATACCGTGGCAACCGACTTCTATTTTTATTTCTAAGTCCATGTCATTATATTCTCACAACGGAAAATTGTATTTTATTAAAATTTGATTGTACGTATTTGTAAAACAAAACAGGCGTTATAACATGCGTATTTAATTAATTTGACATCCGCTGGTATAATTTCTAATTTGTAATCTGTCCGATATGTCATTCAATCAAAATATGTAAATAAAATCGAAACCATGATCGCAAAATGTACACATATTGTTTAGTGAACGTGATTTTGCGTGCTGACAATTTATTCCAAAATCGCGGGTATACACAGCTTACCTACATATAAATTACATAGGTACAGAAGGCCGGCTTCCTACAACGAGTGAAAACATGCTCACTCACACAAATAGACGTACGTACACAGATCTCGGTTGAATGTCAACTGAGACTGCGCTCTTTCACGACGTACATACATGCGTTAGCATCTACATATGTGTGTGTGAAATTGTTGTTGACCTGTAAGCTAGATCAATGTATTTTGAGGCTTAGGCAACATGTGTTCGTTTTGATAACCATTGATAAATTATGGCATAGGATTATCCTTGCAATTTATATGATACCACCAACTAATAGTTAAGAGTGAGAATTGCCATTAAAACAATTGTAAAATACTCCGTGGAGAGGCACATTTGAGTCATTTGTTTAGTAAATAGGTCGCAACGGACTACTTTGCACATAGAGTCAAGTTAAATGCTCAAAGTACGTAGCAATATGGCTTTCGTACAAAAAACTTGGACAAAGAGTTTTCCGCCCTATTTTTCTTTTGTTTCTCTATCCATAGTTATTTAATAAACCTACTAACTAGACTACTGGTTCCAGATATTTAGAAGCTAAGTATATTGTTTTTTTTTGTTTCAATGAACTTTATTATTAATGAACAATGCTAACGTGAGGCATAGACACCACATCATTACGGTACAGATGAGAAGTGCTTAATGCGCGTTTTTATCACCATCTGTAAGCTTAAAGGCCTAAATTTGAAGACTTTTCAAAATAGAACAAGGTAGTCACCGTAAAATTTAAAAAGTTTAAGGTCCTATGGAGTACAATTTACTTCGCAGCTTCGGAGATTTTAAAATCTGCTGAGACTTCAGTAGCAGAACTTATGTCAACAACTGACCATAGAACGAAGCTGCAAAGAAAACGCTAGTATCTGTATAAAATCGTAATTTACATTGCTCAATATTTACCACTGTATACATTTCGCTACAATAACCCAAAATCGTTAGCAATGGCTTTGCTCTTCGAATCCAATATTATTTCAAAGAATATTCTGGTCCGATCTGGGGCTTCATTTGAAATTATAATCAGCGCAACGCTTTTTTGCTTGAATAAAATTTACGAAACTCCGTTAAATTGAACATGTTACGACCAACCGCACCCTAGTCGTCCGATTGATTAGTTTAAACCTCGTAAATCAGTTTCCAGTACCGTTCGGTGAACTTTTTACACGGTCGGATTAAGTCTGGTATCCAGCGGATTTGTCCCCAAATCTGTTGTAGCAAGGCGCTTGGCTCACTTCCAAATGGCGTTCTACCATTAACCGTGCCCTAATTTTCTTTTCGACTAAAATTATATGGTCCGTGATAGAATCGAGAAGTTTTATCAAACTCATTTGTCGATACTCCATCGGTTTACTAAGAACATGTTCAAATGTTTAAGTGGTTTTATGTTGAGCATGCTGTGTGCCAAGAATACTTTAAGCCGCGACTAGCTGTTCAGTATTCCCTCGGTTCTGCCGGCGTGAATGTCAACCAATTTCAAACTTTGACATCTTTTCGTTCTTTTTAGGGGTGTAATTTTTGAAAAGTTGCGAGTTTAGCCTTAGCTGATGTCATTTGGTCAAGATTTCGTGTTTTGTCAAAAAGTGAGTTACCTTTAGCTTAAATGTAGCGAATGTATAATGAAAGGATCGGTTCCCGATGATGCAGTATCTACTTTGGCACTACTAGTATGTAAAACCGGATGCTACGGGAAGTTGTAATTTATGTACTTTGTAAGGATTTAACGGTAGCTGCAAGCGACGAACTTAGCTGAATACGGATTGATTTCGGCTTTATTTTAGTTTCAAAGCGTTCAGCTTAAAAACGTTTTACCGGCTCTTGTATTGAACCTCCTCAAAGGGTTTTGTTATAAGTCGCTTCTCATGTAAGCCGTGATTCACACAGGATTGTAGTACGGTTCTTTACATTCATAAAAGTTCATTAATGATCTTCTCCAAAAATATACCCCTCCGTACTTTGGAGAGCATGTCAATATTATTATATCTTGGTCTTATTCTCTAAGGTCGTG
The DNA here is from genome assembly GCA_945859575.2 of Herminia tarsipennalis. Classification (NCBI taxonomy): domain Eukaryota; kingdom Metazoa; phylum Arthropoda; class Insecta; order Lepidoptera; family Erebidae; genus Herminia; species Herminia tarsipennalis. The sequence continues at coordinate 9,137,306 of OX243836.2, read as the reverse complement.
TAGTATTGCCACCTCTTTTTGGTTCAAGAACGTACTTGGTAAAACTACGTGCTTATGAACACGCATGTGCCCTTACCATATCCAACTTGGGTATTCTATGCCATGACCAGAATTCGGTTAGTAGAGGCAAAAAGAAAAGATTTTTTGTTATTTAAATGACACAGTTAAATAAATTAAATAATAATATGCAAAGCGTGAAATGGTAATATACAAAGATATCAACAGGAAGTCCCTTTGTTCTAAAAATTGTTAACTATATAGGATCCTAAATAAATCCAATTTTAGAAGCTCTGTATGAATAGGACTAATTCATTCTGAAGAAAGGTTCATACCTTTATTATTTATATTAGTTAAAGAAATTAAACGAACAATTCATATTATTTGAAAAAGCAAAAAGAAAATCAGATGGTATCCAGAAAAACGCAGCGAGAACTTTCTTAAAAATTAATCAGCAGATTTATTCCTTTGAGACTTCAAAACTCTGCGCTTGACTTTTAATTTCATGGGTTATGATTAAATGACATCAATGTTATTTTGTAGAGATGGTTTTGAGATCACACAGATAAAAAATTACCCCAGGGAACTAACAGGAAAACTGTTTGTTGCTGGGAACTAACAGGAAATGGCCAGGAGCCATTACCTTGTTTGTGCCAAACAAATTGTTTTGATTGATATTAATGTTATTAAAAACCTTAGCCTTGTTCCACGATACCGAACGATTTGTGGTAAGTACTGCTGTGTGTTATGTATGTGGGGTTAAAGAAATTACTCCGCAAGGGACACCCTCAACTCTGGCCATGGGCCAACATGACGGCTCATTGTGCGATTTTTTGTTCTCGATTCGAGATGCCTTTTGATAAGGTGGACTGTGGGATCCGTGGAGGCTTTAACACTCAAAGGAGCAGAATTATAGGTAGGTTATGTTTCGTAATAAAATGAAAAATGAAAACTCATTTTGAAATAGGTGCTACAGAAAATTAACAAAACGCCATTTGCTAAGGAAAAGATTTATTAACGAAAGAGGCTGGAGAGGAAGTTTGACAAAGAAGCTTTTATATTAATTGTCGTTTGATAAAAGGACGTTATAAAAACTCATTATGTTATTGCCAACAAAACTTGTTTAGGGGTCGAAGTGAAACAAAAATAGGCTGTTTGTGTTGTTGAAATTTCTTTGGTTTCCATTAAATGTTACTTTTCCTTTTCCTTAAATAGATTTGTGTTAAGTAAAAGAAAGTGGGAGTGAGGGAATACTTGGAAACATTTTATGAGGAGTTGGCAGTTTACCGTATTTTTAGAGATGAAATTCACGTTGCGATGGAAGCCATATTATTACAGGTGCTTATTAAATATTTCCTAACTCTTGAGTGTTTCTTGAGGATTTGTCAATTTATTTTATATCAAAAGGGGAAAAAAAACCTGCATCATACCTGATTGTAAGCTGTTACCATACTAAGTTTATTAGAATCGTGCTCATATGTTTCGTGAATTTACCTGAAACAAAAATTAAACACTTTATTAAAAGGGTGTTTATATGTTTTAATTTTATAAGCGACAAGACAAGAGCAAGGTGGTTCTCTGTTTGTGTATATGTGTATGTATGAAAGTATGTATGTATATGTTCGCGATATTCTTAAAAACTAGGGAATCGATTTAGATGTGGTTTTCGCTATTCGACTGCTTATTTTTCTGGGAAGGTTTTAATGTAAAACTTAAACCTTGCTTATATAACACCAGATAAATTGACTAAAACATAGGAGTGGGTCATCGACATTTGCATTCGGTGATGTGCTTAATATTTATTGAATTTTTTTTGAAAAATTGAAAGTGGTTTACTTTTCTTATTTACAAATATTATGGCAAGTATAGGAAAAGTTAGAAAACCGGTTTCATTCATAGTCATGCACTGGGACCTTACTAACATTTTAATCGAGAGCGTAGGAACGCAGACAGCTAATTCTTACTTTTTCTAATAAAACGTTATCCTGTTGATCGTTACACTCGTGTAACGTGTTTGTTATGATGATAAATGACGTAGATGTGAATTATCATGTATCACATTATAAATGTAAGATTCGTTCTTGCCAAAGGCGTAATCGCACGCGTTTTTTATTCGTTCATGAAGTTGTTTAGGAACATATTATTAGTGAGGTGTAACTGCAACCGATGCGATATTGTAAACAGGTTATAGCGTGCACATTGTAACTAACTACATGCAACGAGCCGCATCTACTAGCAGTCGAATTTATAGCATTTCTCCGAAATCATTTTGCGGATGCCTCTAAAAGTGTCATACGCATCTTTTAATCGCTTCTAATCATTTCTTTCATTCAACGACGACTGAGTAATGACAATGACGTAGGTAAACTAAATATGTAACTAGATTACGTAAGTGGAATGCTTACTGGTTGTCTGTAAAGTTGGTTTACGGACGATAATTTTACGTGACAATGACATTGAACAAAGAACCATACCTGTGACACTTTTTTTTTTAATTCCCAATTGTATCGCATGTAGTTGCAATCGTCTAAACATTGATGATATTGTAATAAGCAACCTTGCCTGTGACAGTTTCATTGGTACACATTTAGTGGTACGTACAATACTTCAACCTATCAGCAGGCGGAACGGTTTGCTCACACTTTTTCGTGAGTGCAGCCGGTCATCGATTTATAAGATTTTCTTCTGTATTTTTGTAAGTTGACGCACCCATCCACACCGTAGGAGGCTAATTCATTTAAAACTTGATTATACTAGTTTACGTACTATGGTTATCGATTGCGTGAGTTTCATCGTGTAATGGTTGCAGCACCTTACTGGCTTTACTGTATATATACAAATATATTGTAAAAAATGGCATTTAAAAAAGTGCTCATGAGTTTTTATTGCCAAGTTCTTTTCTCACGGCTTCACTCTTGCGAACTTGGCATTAAATGTAGAATCACTCTATTCCAAATTTTGTCTGACGTTTATAAGCGTTGCATTTGTTACCTAAATTAATAAAGTATTTTTGACCTTTTTTGACGTTGTCACTTCAAAAGGATTTTAACAAAAACCATGGCTGAGTTATCCAGTTACAGTAAAGAGTTTGGTTATAGTTCGCTTGTGAGTACTCAGCCTAATCTTACACGTGCCAAACGTATGGTCATGTTATTAGTTATTTAAAGGATTACTTCATATATCAGAACCTTCACTTTTATTAGATCCCTTGATACAAAGTAGGCAGTTTCAAGAGCCGCGTGTGGCAAAGGAGACACTTAAGATGCCTGGGATATTATAATGATAGAGGTATTTTGATAGGATGCTGCGCTATTGTTTTAGGGACATTGAATATTGCTTTCGGCACTGATGGAATAGATTTGCCTTGCTGTTTGTGATGGTTTTATTTTCAACGTTATTTACATGGAGATAGTAAAAATACATGATAGAAGGACCAAATTGTGGATGCTATGAGAACCGCAACAACGTGAACCTTCTGGCATAATATAAAACGGAAAATAATTGACCCTTCAGACTATACACGACCTTCAATGAGTGAAGAATACGATTAATAAGAAGTGAATATGGAAAGTTATAACGGAAACTGTTCTCTATGTAATATAGAAACGTGACTGATTAAAAATCTATATTGGACGACTGAATGCTCTGAATGGATTGGCTTGAAATTTGGCACACACATTTATTATTTATGGCACATTTGATAAAAAAGGATTTTTAATATTGAAAAGATGTGACAGCAGGGTTCCGAAATTTCAATCAAATTAAAATTTTGCGGGCAACGCCACGGGGGTAACCTAAAAAAACTAACGTTAATGAATGCTGAGAACAAAATTGTATTGAATTTCGGGAATTCTGTCCTCAATAATTTTTTCAATATTTATTTGTCGTTCACACAGCAGCACAAGCAGTGGGAAATAAACATTTAAGCCCTACGTTTACATGTTTGTTTCCCATACATACACTCAGAATGAATTTGAGGGTAATCACGTCAAGCTATCAAATTTGTGGTTGTTGGATTTTTCAGTTTACTCCCGTCTCACCATTTTGAATAAAAAAATAAACATCTAATGTAAAATTCAAAACAAAGGTTGTAATCTGTCTATAAATAGATTAAAAAAGCAACTTCCGTCTTTCTGCAGCAGTAATCCTTCGCGAGGGATTTATAAGCTTTAAAGTCATGAACACATCGTAAATCCTGACTTGAAATTAGAAATATTATCTATACAGCTTGCCATAAAATAAGATATTATAATCTAGCTGTTTCTTGTGGCTTCGCCACCATGGATGATTTTATCCTTTTAAAGTTTTTAAGTTTCATACAAACTTGCCAACCCTTATTTCCAAAAATCATTTTTTAGTGGATTAGTGGATGCCTACAACGTAAAAGGCATCATCTGCCAAAATGTCAGGTTTGCAACCCCAGCGGCTCAGTAAGGCTCTGCGTTGATGAAACAGTCAGTCAGTCAAGTAATTATATTTGTATAAGACTAATATAATTATTTGGAAATCGAATACTCGATACGTCGATAGCTCGTACCTATTAATGATTGAGTTATCTAACGAATTAGGTAAGTAATTACCTCAAAAACTAATTTTCTAATTGGAATGTTGCATACACTCTTCTTCAAATAGCAATTTACACGAATTATTAGGCGTTTGTTGCCTCAAATACTAGCAAGACCTACTTGAGTCCTCACAAAACGTACGCTAGAAACATACTCGTATCTACTTTTGGTCAAGAGCGTATTAGTATCAGTATCTGGATGACCGTGTTTGCTCGGTAGTTTTTTTGGTAAATCGTGGTTTTTGAAAATTGTATTTAGATACGAATATTATTAATAAAAACCAAAAATAAAAAAAATACACGAATAAGGGTTATGTAATCACTCGGACTCGGACTGGGGTCTTCTGCTTTCGGGACCAGCCGATTTCCGACCTGAGCTATTATTATCTGGTAGATAGTGACGAAACTTACCTTTGTAATCTAATGACATTGTAGCAGTTTTTAATTGCCTGAAAAAACTAATAAAACGACGTTTTCGAAAAATTAAACCTAGCTAGATCGATTTATCGCCTCCAATACCGCCTGCATACTATATTTCAAGAAAATCGATAGAGCCAAATATGTATTAGGTAGATTGTAATAGTATAGTAGTACTTCTATCGGTATCAGGTTGATTTTAAAATTCCATGTTTTCAAATAAGATAGATGAACTTAAAACCAATTCGTACGCTGAAGCGAAAAGCTTAAGAATATACGTCATGTTTGAAGCGTAATCTTCTTTCATCGCTCGAGGCTAGTTTACTTTTGAAACTCGGAGAGTTTTCACTGAACTGCGCAGTCCGCAATATTTTAGTTGGATATCTCATAAAATTTGCACAGTCAGTTTATTTTGGCTAGCTCAAACTACTTCACAAAACGGAATCCAATTTATTTGTTAATAGAAACCTCTTGTCTTGATAAAGAAATGAATGTAAAACTTTTATATGTACTTATTTAATATTGGTTAAAAGGGTTGTACAATGTGTGTACAGTGTTAAACAATAAAAAAATAAATAACTAAAATCTACCCATCTGCTGATTTTATTACGAAAATATTATAAAGACTCCCATAATTAAAACGAATCTTACGATATCTAATAACATTCGTCAAGCACTTTATTTTATAGAGCGCACCAAAGAAATAAACGCAAATAAGCTCAAACAACATAACCCTCGTCATTCAGCAGTCGCTAGTCGGTCAAAATACAATGCTGAACTGATATCATGTGTACACAAAGAATATCGGAATTATGTTGACATTAAAACAGTGGGACTGTCTGTTGTTTTAGATGTAATAGCTCTGTGCCGCCTTTTTGTTATCAGTTCCGGTAAAATATAACGAATGTTTGTATTACATAGCCAAGCCTGGGGCCTTCAGTAGATTGAATAACTCAGATATGGGGCTAAATACCAACCAACCATGACAAAATGAAATATGGCTGTTGATTTACCTCAATTCCAGCTCTTCTCTGAGAGAGGATACTACAAACTCCTGGTGTGAAAGTGTGCAAAGACTATTGATAAGATTAAAAACTCCTTTCTACAAATTACTAAAAGCAGTAAAGTTGGTAGTTAAACCAACACATAAGAGAAAAAGTCTATATTAACCATCGAGATAATAATATAATAACGTACCTACAGTGCATTAATACTTCAATGATATTAAATTAAATCAGTAAATCAATATTTATTTATTCCTGAAAGAACAATAGCTTTGGAAAATGTATTGTATACATATCAACCCACATGATGTCCCACTGCTGGGCATGGGACGCCCCAATAGAACCTATTTATTGTAGATCCTGGGGGTAATCGCGAGCGGATTGGCGATCGCAGTTAGGCTTCAAAATACGCAGGGGACGCTGCTACCCGTCCTCCGGTGTGATATCCCTAAGTCGCCTTGGCGACACCCACAGGAAGAGATGGGGTGTATGTGGTACTATTCTTAAGCACACGGCTAATATATTCTATACTTATCTATTTAAAATTAAGTTACAACTAATGGCAGTAACAGCAAGTAATGGCACTTCCCGAGTATTATTAGGTATAAAAAATATAGTTGTGTTGTAACTATCCCGATTTATCCAGTTTTCTGATAAAAAATCTATCCAAATCTCTTAATAGTTTTTGGCACTGTCACAGGCAGACACAGCCTTAATTTGAAACACATTTAAGACTAGGCTAAAAAATATAAATTAAATATTCAACTTTTCATCGAGTTGTCATGGTAATAGGAGTCGGGATTAAATGTTCAGTCTGCTAATGCGGATCTGCAAAGTGGAACTAGAGCACTTTTATAACGTACAGAACAGCCTGCTCGTGTCTACTTAGCAATAAGAACAATGCTTTCCTTTCAGCTCGGCATTTACCTGCTTCACAGGCACACGGCTGACGGCAGACTGTCCTTTGATCTTTTCAACATTGTCACGTATTTGTGACATGTTGTTAACGTTCATTCCAACATAATGAATGTTTATAGCCGAATTGTTGAAGGTGCTTATTCGACTGTTGGATTAAGAAATTAATAAGTCTTCAAGACTTATAATAAATATACAAGGAATGTGGAAAAATATTTAAAATATACACTAATAGGTATTTAGATAGATGGTTCTAATTTTCTATTAGTGTATATTTAAGAAAAATTTCCACTGTCGGATTGTGTGTATAAAAATAAAGCTATGATCTGTTTTTGTGATTTTTTTAGCGTGTTCTTCTGCGACAATATGGATGTACCCATTAGGTATGAATTCTTGACTTTTCATGAATTAGTAGTATTCCAATACGACGTGCCTTATGTTATTTACCTACATACCTATTATGTGTATATAGATTAGACAATAAATATCGAGGTCTACATAGCTTATCTTCCTTGTACAACATGATGTTGTATCGATAGACTGCTCCTACATAAGCAGTTGGTACTAGTATTACGTTAGGGGTTTACCATCCACTCAATCATAGTTAATCTTGTTTTTAGTAACCAGCGGACCGTGCTCAATGATAATAAACAGAATATAATAACTTTCCTAGAATCCTCTATGCAACGAGAGTCGTTAAATTTGAATTGTTCTTCTCTGGATCTCAAACTACACAAGAAACAAATAACCTCGAAAATAAATTCGCTCAAATACGAGTACCATCGCATAATTTAACCCTTTAACTTTGGAATATTAGCAATAGGCAAAGGACGGCGCTAATTTATTATGTACACAAGTAACTAAGAACACGGTCGAAGTTTTGGCAAGGCACGAGGAAAGGATTCGATTTAAAAAGTTTAGAACAAGACTTGAAACTTCAGAGACCCGTCTTAAAAGTACGTTACAAACTGTTACGGACTTATAACAGCAGACATTAAGAAAGCAAGAAGTATTTGTTGAAAGAACCCACCTTTAACTGTGTCGATAGTTCTGTATTAAAAAGTTTTATCTTTTATGGGTAGGGGTTTAAGGATAACGTGTAAAATATACGGGAACCTTTTACCTACTTTAAGGGATAAAAAGGCGGGCTCGTGATCAAAGTCTGATTGGAGTTTAGATCAGTTTTTAATGGCTGTGGAAACTTTTGAAGGGAAATGGACCTATGATGACATGGTGACTGCGTAGAATAATTGACTCGCGTGACTGACGTTGATTCCGCCAAGTAAAAAAACGGATGAAAAAATGTTCATTAAAAGTTACACCACACCAGTGTATATAGCGACGGCAGTGCAGATGTTACTATGGGGAATACGTACTTTGTCCAGAATGGTGTTGAAAAGTGGTTGGATTAAACCATTGACGTAGAAACCAGGGGGTCTAGACAAAGTCACATTCGAAAAGCGATGTCGATAATGGAAAATAATTTTACTATGGAATTTGATGTTGGCGGTGGAGACCTGATAGATATATTTTTATTTTTTTGCGAACGATTAGTACGGCGTTATCGAATTCGCCACGGAACGAAGGTACCATAACGTCACAAATTGACCACTCTCTAGAAAGAGACAATGCTACTTTGTGGACAATACCTGTCCACGAGTTTTTTCTCTCATTCACGCTTTGCAGTCAATGTTTACTTTTAATTGAAAGAGATGGCACGGTCCAGGTCTATCCGTTAATGGATTAAACCTACACCATAAATACTTTAGGACGTCTTTTGATTCTGATGCCCAGTCTTACTTGGCGAATTACATGATTCTAGGTAAACGAGATATAACTTTTTGATTACATAGACTTATAAAGTTCCTTTTTACTTTGATACAGAACCTTAAAAAATACATAAGTACCTACGTCTGCCAAATCTAAAAAAGAAACCCTTTTTGGGGATTATATTGGCTATCGGAGTTTTTAGCACATCCTATTATCTCGGAATGGCCTGGCCATCGCAGAGTAATCTAGAACGCAACGTAATCGAATTACTCTTGAAAAAAAAACTGTATCGGCACTGAATACGACTTCTTTATCTTCCGACTCCCACTTGACCAGTTTCTTAATGTGATTCGAAGTGGATAAGCGAGGTAATAAGCGAAAATGGCTCTTGTCGCCAGTAATTTCCTGTATTATGTATACGAGTATCTTATTTTCTTGCAATACAAGCAATTAGCGTTAAGGAGAAATTTATGTCTCGTTTTGAACGCAATGCTTCATTGTTTATCTCTATAATGCGAATATTAAATGTGTAATATTGAAAGAGCTTGGCAATTAAAGGGTAATTAAGATGGGTATGAATGTCATGGCGGAGAATAGGCAATATTTGATATTGTTCGCCGAAAGCGCTCTCGTTGCGGTTACTGGGAAGGGTGTGATTAACTGCTAACTGGCTTTATGTAATGATGAAGTGGCGTATCTATTCTACAGTAGTATCTTATGTTAATTAAGTGGAAATCATTTGTAGGAATATTAAGCTTTTTCGTTTAATAATAGTTAATAATATTAATCTTTATTGTACACTAAATATACAAAAACAAAATATGGTAAAACGGCCTTACAATTAAGAGCGATCTCTTCTAGACCTATCTCTTTGGATGGATAGAAACATAAATATAAGAAGTACACAGGTGTAGAGAGAGTAGAGAGACAGTTTGAATTGTCTTTATAATTAACACTCTAAAGGTGAATCCAACAGTGATAAAGTAAAATTAGTATCATTTCATCACTGTCTGCGAGATTTGCAAAAAGCAAATACAATCTAAATTTTACTGCTAATACTAATCCAGACAGTTAGCCATCTGTTCATGATGATGGGGAGAATGACGTGATAAAAGTTACATGTAGTTGAGTGACTGTTGTTAGAAATAACAAGTGACCACAAAACCCTTCGAATCCTGCCGTTCATTCATTGAGGGCTTTGTGTTGAGACAAAGGAAGTTTAGTGTTGGCCTGTCAGCGAACCGCCGCTGCCGCCCGGCACAATACCTACTCGGGACACGGGTAGATAAAATAAACTTTGAAAATTGTTCAACGATGTGAAATATTAACTAGATCCGCGCAGCTAAATACTGGAACAATGAAGATAAGGTACGAGTTTGTAGCGCTTTACATGTGGTTATTTTCTATCATAATAGACAAAGGTATGTTTGTTAGGTCCAACTTATACTAAATAGATCCAGCGGATGGTAGCTTAATGATTACCGTGTTAGTGAGTTAGTTAATCAGGATAGTGAATGATTGGACCATTGTGCTTCTGTTATCATCTGCTTGTCATTCTATTATTAGTACACGAGGGAAGTTTACGAAAAAAAATATAGAAAAGTGCACTAATTATAATAAAAACTATTGTAGATAAAGACCACAAAAAGTGATTGACAGAGCTAAATGACAGCGTATTTGTTATAAAAAAACGCTGCGTAACCAACGCAGAAAAACATCTAAATTTGAACGGCAAATATGTTTTGGCCTCATAAGTGAATCCAACAATGAATGAGATTTATCGTTAGTCTGAATTCAAAGGGATCGAACGAGCTCATTAGGCACCGTAATTGGATAGGTGATTATAAAAATGTGCCAAGCTATGATTGAAGGAGCGCGGAGCCCGGTGGAGTGCTCTCGACGGCCAGTGGCGCCGACCGGCTCCTCGGTTTGTAAGGAACATTTGATTAACAAACCCGTCTTGTGATTTAAAGCTTTTTATCGCTGACGAATTAAGTTTAAATTCGACTAAATAATTTAGTCGAATTTAAACTTAATTCGTCAAATGAGAGATAATTATATTATCTTCAAGATTGCTGCTTATCGGTGGATAGATTCTCAGTTAATGCTATCTCTACGGTCCAGGTCATACAAACAAGGTTTTGGGTAGAAGAAGACTCGTTAGAAAAACTTTAAGGAAATATGGGGAACGATAATGGTCGATTAAATAAGGCGGAACACAGTGGTGCCTTTCTGTAAAGTGATTCAGTGTACCTAAGTACCGTAATCCACACGGATGGAGTCGTTAAGGCCAGTTTATTAATATTTATCACTATTACTTGGACTATTTGGGAAATTGGGGGCTATATTGATGTCATTAATCAATAAGTACATATTTATATAAGATGTATATTACGTAAAGATATTTGATTACATTGGTCTCTTTTGTGTACCTATTAATTAAATGCTATATTTTTATACTAATTCAGAGTTACTGAATACGAAAACAAATATATTTTTTAAAGTTAGCTCTTATTAAAAATTTAAGCTTAGTATAAAAAATATGATTTTTAGGTAACTGTTAAAGAACCTAAACATTTAAAAAATCTTTATTTATTTATTATTATTTTTACAAAAAAATAATTCTATTAAGAAAATAAGCTAATTTTCGAATATTAACAATATATTTAAGTAGCTTTCAAATCCATTTTCAAAAAATTTAAAAAAAATACTTATTTTTACTGGCATACAAACCATCGATAGAAAAAAAACAAAATTTACCTAGGTAATCACCAAATATTTTGAACCATGGTCAATAATATGATAAACCTATCGAGATAAGGTTGTTATATTAAATATATAAGTAATTAAAAATACTTTCAATATGGTACATTTTTATGAAAGGCAAATTTTGATGGATATCAGTGTTATTTCTAAAAAAGTAAAGTGTTATAAGTTATTCATATCTGTCGGTCTATTTGCGGCATCGTAGAAAAAACGGATGAACAAACTTAAAAGATGAATCAGAATTATTCTGACACGTTTTTATATCGATTAGTTTTTACATCATTAGTTGAGCTTAGGGGATTTTCACAGCCCACAGCTTGTCTAATACGTAACCTGGCACTCAAGTATGCTTCATTTCCTTATGCGAGTGACGTAAATCTTATAAAAAAAGTGAGATCTCACACTTAAGCATTCGTACTTAAGTCAATCCACATTACGTTATCCGTTTGAAAGTGACAGAGTATAATTTCAACATCAGAATCTATTAATAGTTCTGGTCGGTTGGCTGCAATCACGTTGCCTTACATCGTACTAAGCCGATCGCGGCTTCGAGGCGTGAAGCCTTATTAGACCCGTGTATTTCCGTATTATCTTTCCTTCGCCTTGCTTCAGGCAAAGGTTGCTATAAATTATAGATCTCAAGGGTGTCTTCGATTTTAAATAGACGCGTATTTATTGTATTGAAGGTTATATCAATTGTTTAAGTGAATCATGTCTATTGTCAATTTTTTTTTGGAAACATGAGTTGTCAAATGTAAAAAAACATATATATTTTATACTTTAGATCAAGCAACGTTGGTTCAGCACTCTAAAGATTTTCTTTTATAAATAAGTGTAACAGAACTACTATCGTGGACTATTCTCAGTGGATGCAGAGCTATAGTAAAATAAGTAAATTCTTTGTATTACTGTAATGTAATTTATTTATTTAGGTATTTATTTATGAGTGTTTCAAGAAATATTTGCAATATTTGTGTCTCCCCGTGCCGTGATACGTTACTACACATGCATTCTGAGATGGCTCCGTCACTTAGATTAGTACAAGATTTAGTAGTAGACGATTAGTATAGAGATTAGAAAGGTTACTGTTGCCGCTTTATCTTCAAGTTTACAGTCCGTTTTCGAAAATTTACAAAATTCTATTTAATTCTTCCTGTCTTTCTATGATTTCTATTTTGTTCGATTAATTATAAATTGAGGGAACAGACAGTTTTCAGCACTTTTATTTGCTGATATACTTATGAAGTATATCTCTTTTTCGTAGTTGACTAGTTTTCATTGGTCGGCTGACTAAATTTGATTAGGAGAATATTCATTCCAGAAAACCAATCCTGGGCACCTTGGATAGTTGCGGTCGCACTATCCCAGATAACTTGACTCGAAGGCTGAAATACCAAAGAGTTATACACTGACGCTTCATGCATGCTGTTTTGGTATTAACCATTATGAAATTGGTGGCAGATCTCGTAGTTCACTAGATAAACTCTAACTGATGCTTACATCGATGCGCAAGGTTGAAACGATTTGGTTTATACATGTATCAGACAAACGGAGACTCTAATCAGGTTTGCCCGTACTTATAACTTTAAAATTTCCTTGAATAGAACTGGCACCTTTTTCTGACTAAACTAAAGTGAACCATAGTTGATTTGTGAATGCTCTTGGTGTTCTATGTCCACCAGCCATTTAACGGAAGTATAGGTGAGACTGTGAGTGAGATCTTAACCGATCCTCTGAGCCGGTCAGAGTCTGACTTTAACCTTTATCTTGAGGATTGCGTGTTTTTTTTATATTAAATTGGTGAAATGTGAGTGCCAACCGTTACTGCAGATACATATTCTCCTAACCGATTTCGGTCACGGCAGCTAATCTCATCACAGACTAACTAAAGACGCGGGAGATCTTGTTGTGCACATGTATGTGCGCAAGCTAAAATGGACTCTGTTTTGTGCTAAACCGTTATAACCAGACGAGACGGAAATCCGATTCGGACAGCTTTCTGGCATCTTTCTAGGTGCAAGATAAACAGCTTTTAACAGTCACCATATCTATGGACCTACAGTGGTATAGCTTAGCCTTAGGAATATCTAGATCTGCTCACCACTAAGCTATGGACCAGTCAAGTTAATTGGGAAAAGTACGACGCCGACTATTTAGTGTGGCCAGGATTAGTCTTTTGGAATGAATATTGTTCTAACCAAATTTAGTCAGGCGAACAATGAATGTAACCAATAGATTGGCATTAAATCCGCCATAAGTACTTTATTATGCATACATATTTTTAAGGGTTAATAATTAGATGCGGAATTGAAAAGATTGCAGAGGTATATGGTACTTTTGTAACACTAGTTTTCGCGATCTTTTGTATTGTTATAGTAACGAAGAAATCACACAAAAAAGGCTTTCCGACAAAGTCGATCTTGAAATAAAAATCAGTATTAGAAAGAGTCGATAGTTTATAACCACCCCAGGCGCGCATCCAAGGGGAGGAGGCAACCTCCCCTCAACTAGACTTAATCACCTTTTTTTTGGGGAATTTGTGAATTTGAACACTGGATGGTGAGTGTTGTATCAAATGAGGTGCATTTGATTAACCCTGGTACTCTAGCCCCTACCCCGGTCATGGGTCATGCGACTGACTTATACTTGGCCTGTGCTCATGTTGCCCCCCCCCCCCTAAACGTAGTTCTGGATCCGCACCTGAACCAACCTAAAGGAAAAGGGCAAGTGTTAAATATATACTATATTCACCTTTCTTTCCAGGGGAAGTGCAGTTGCTCTTGTTAGAGGGAGACTTGGCTTCAGCCGCCGCCATCTTCTCCTTTTCGGAAGCCATTTCTAAGCGCGGTACACACTCGAGTCGTCCGAATTTATAACACGGCCACTCCGCTGCTCATTCCTGTCTTATCGATACCAGTTCTAACGTTATTTTTTAAAATTAAGATACGTACGTCCGCGCCCAAGGACCACAAAATGACTATTATGGATAATGAACGATGAGTGATTTACGATGACTAAATTGGCAAATACCCAAGTCTCGCAAAGTATTGACTTTAGCAAGTAAAAAATTAAAATCGTCACCAAAAACTAATAACGCCCATCAATGTTTGTTAATGATAAGTAAGAAACACACTGTCGTACTCAAACTAGTCTTGATATTTGCCGTACATTTGTGAAACTTTACTTTTATATATTTAGTCGTACGTGATATAGTAATTGCTGCAAGATCACATGCTCGACCGCCATGATTTGGTTATCCTATTATGTTAATTACAATACTATATTAGTTAAACCTTGCTAATTTTAGATTAAACATGTACATAAACTCATTAACATCTGGAAAAAAGATCAAAATACCCACTCCTTGATCTGTTTGCTACTAGTTACGAGTTAATAATGTGACTTTTTAAATCCATGTCACGTTTTTTTTGTGTTTGTCTACATTCAAGTTTTTGTGAAAAATAAGCCAGGAAGTTACATTGTCTGACTATTTATAATGTGAACTGTAATGTACATGCTAAAAGGGTTATAAATATTTGTTACATGTAACGTTATTTATAAAGAACTGTAGGTATCTATAGTAATTTCCTTTGTTCTAGTTTAATAGTTTTCCTGTGTTCAAAGGTGACCTGTGACAATTAATTGATTGGATGACATTTTGTAATAACTGAGTTAATTTTATTTCAATTGTGTGTTCTCAGCTTAAAGATTTTTATATCAAGGTAATGTGATTAATGAATCATTAAATGTATGTAAAATGAAAATGAATTGGTTTTCTATGAACGATCAATAGTTAAAATAAATATTTAATTAGTTGTAATGACTAATAACCGCACCGCTCTTGCTCTAGCTCGTCATTGCAAATATTTGTGCGACCTACTTTACGACTGTCAATTACCACGCAACTAATTAAAAGAAACAATAAATTTGTACAGATGCCTATTTACCTAGTCCACTTATATACATATTTTTACAATTACCACTGTCATTAACATCAAACGTTATAGTCTAAAGATATTCTATATTACGTTATGCACATACCGATATAATATGAAGTTTAATAATAGTATTACATCAATTAAACTTGTAAAAGACGATAAAGGTATTCAAAAGTTTCTATTTGTAACCGCTTAATTCGTCTGTTAGTGAAAGAAGTAGACGGTTCATTCCTTTTCGAGCTTTAATCAAGAGATCTTAAGGTCACAATTCCTGTGAATGAAACTAACGCGGCGGGTCGTTCTCGTAGATTGCAGGCTATGTATGTAGCAGCGTTCGTAGCAATAGGCGCACTCGAATTAAATGAACGTATTGAGATAAATACCCAATTTACTTTTATTCAAAAGCAGTCTTGCCTACATGTAAGGAACCTTGTAACACAATTGAATATAACCAACGATACGAAACATGAATAACAATCGTAAACCTTCGCCAATGTCACGATAATTCAGCAGAGGGCCACTGACACACATAACCTGTCAATAGGTACGCACGAAATCTCAAATGTTACGTAAGCCACGATTATAACCTGCAACACTGGCGATTACTGTTATTGTTGTGGGCGCGAGATGAGATGCGGGGTTGTGGACCTTGGGGCGGGCGGCGTGCTCGCTGGGGGGAGGGAGCGCGCGACCTGGCTCGTGCGTCGTGCGGAACGCGTGGAGCTCGCGTGCGGCGCGCGTTCGGGACGCGCGCGTCGGTGCCCGGCTCGCCGGAGGCTGCGGCCCGGGCGGGATCGATGCGGGCGGCGGGCGGCGGCGGAGTGCAGCAGCTGGGAGGCTGCGCCGCGCCCCGCCCCGCGCCGCACCGCCGCGCACGCGCCCGCCAGCTCGCGAGCCCGCCGCGCCGTCGCCGTCGCCGACGACGTTTCAATTCCCTCTTCATCCCGAACTGATTTACGATACGTTCCATCTTATAATGATATTTTTTTATCTAAGTCTGCCACTGGTAGCTTTATGATGAATTTTTTGCTGTCGACCGGAGCGGCTATTTTCGCAAAAATATCCGAGATAAGCCTCCGCGATTAAGGTTGGCGCGCGACGTCTCAACGTCCCTGACTACTGTCTTGTTTGTCAAGCTCAGAAATAAAAGATTTTCATTAGGGCAAGTCTTGTCCTATTTAGGGGTACTGTAAAATATTGCCAACGGTACACTGACTTCAGATCTCGATAGCGGCGTGTCTTATCGGCTTTAATGGAGGGCCGTACTTCAGTTCTGCTGTCGACGGCCGAAAGTGTCAGCCGGTAGGGTATTTTGTTAGGGTAGGTTCAATTAATATATGGCACATATATCACGGGATCAATGTGGAACCCTTTGTAAGGTTGGTACGGTCGAGTTGTTGTAACGTAATTATTTTAATTAAGCCCGTCTGCGTTGCTCTATGCTATTTTCTAGTATGTCCAAATTATAAATTACTCGTATATGGCCGTATTCTATAATTTTGGCGTAGCTATTTTAATAAAACCTTTGGAAGTAGTTTTATGCAGCCTTTAGGAGGACTTAGACCTTTAGACCTCATAAAGAAGAACGTAGATGGTGCTTTAAGCTTCTCTACCCTACTATCACTCGATCCAGCACAAATCTGCTGGTCGTTTTATCCGCAGTTCATTGCGGTTTTCCTCGAATACCTAATACTGAAGAGAAATATGGTCTTCATTTTGTCATATTTCATATTTTTTCTAATCGATCTGTAACAAAATCACTTTAGTGGCTAAAATATTCCCGTGTACGATAGTTGGCAGAATTACGGCAAGCCTGAGCCAATTTCCGATTCGCTTTCGTTAAGTCAAAATGAAATATGAGGCTGTCAAATTACTTTCAAAAACTAATATTATAGATGAGAAAGCTTGGTTTGCTATTCCATCACTTTTGAAGCACTAAGCTATTTAGATCAAATATTACAATACTACTGTATTATGGATTTACAGTTGTTACAGATTTGCCGTGAAAATTAGATATGTCCGCAGTTTTGCCCCCTGAACCATATAAAAAATAGTATAATACGACAACCTTTCTCATGCTTCAAACGACCTTTATGCTAAAATTCATCTGAATCGGTCTAGTATCTCCAGAGATCAGCCCGTTCAAAACAAACAAACGTTTTCTGTAAGTATACATATCAAATGGGTTTAAGAAACGTAATCTATAATAATAATATCTTGGGACAACTCACACAAAGCTATCTGATTCCAAACTAAGCAGAGCTTGCTACTATGGAAACCAGACAACCGATAAACATACTTATATATTTCTAAATACATACATATTATAGATAAATAACACCCAGACACAGAATAAACCATCGTGCTCATCACACAAAGTTTTATCTTGGGTGGGGATCGAACCCACGACCTCTTGCGTAGCAGTCGGATACACTCCCACCGCACCACAGAGGCAGTCAATCTATACTAATATTATAAAGCTGAAGAGTTTGTTTGTTTGTTTGTTTGAACGCGGTAATCTCAGGAACTACTGATCCGAAATGAAAAATTCTTTCACTGTTGGATAGCGCATTTATCGAGGAAGACTATAGGCTATAAAACATCACGCTACGACCAATAGAAGCGGAGCAGCAATGATAAATGTTGCAAAAACGGGAAAAATTTACGCAGACGAAGTTGCGCGGGACATCTAGTATATTAATATATATATAAGATATATAATACATTTAATAAATATAGTCTAAAATATAGTCTATAGGTAACAGGTTCAACCCCAAGCAAACGAGCAATCAATTTGCATGTTCATGCAAGGAAACACCAGGAAACCTTTAAAGTTCAAAGACTTAAGCCTCCAAGAATTCGCAAAAGATCCGCCAAGTAGAAAATTTCGCAATAAATCCACCAAGGATTTATCGGATTTCAGTTGATTTTGTACATAATAGGGTTTCGTAGCCAAAATGGAAAAAACGGAACCCTTATAGTTTTATGTCCGTCTGTCTGTCTGTCTGTCCGTTCGTATGTCACAGGCATTTTACTCAAAGACTACTCAATGAATATTTATGAAATTTGGTGAAAAGGTGTCTTGTAGAATTGTATAAGCTCCCGTAGCTTATAAAATTCTACATCTCCGATCCGAGAGTCTACGTTGCAATACGGTCGAAACGTCGGGAAATATATAAAGGTATTAATATATAAATATTTAGGTAGCCTTAAAATAAAATATTTACGCGATTAAGACCCGTAGCTTATAAAATTCTACAATGTGTACAAATCGCGAAAGTTTAGGAACATATAAGTTGTCTTGTAGTAGCCGCTACTTAGTTTGATAGCTAAATTATAAAAATAAATATTTTTAGGGGGGGGCACTTCATACATGTAACAGAAGCTGAAAAAAGTTTTTTTAAGACAGGTCTTTTAAAAACATTTTAAGGTTTTTAATAAACTTTTTTGATTGAGTAAATATTTTTGGAAATAATCGCTCCGAAAGATGCATAAATTGTGTCCTCCCTCTTAATTTTTGAACCGTGTGACCAAAAAATATGAAAAATATCACAAAGGTAGTGCTTAATAAATAATTTAAACTAAAATTATTTCGGACATGATTGGATATACCATCATTGAGTTATAGCCGAAAAACTGCTTTTCTTAACAAAAGGGCGTAAGTGCCATACGCTCTTCTGCTGATGCAATTATTCAAGGCAGCGGAACCGCACACCGAGCATGGTCTTGCCCGGTTTTTTTATATTAACATTATTTAGCAACTTCACCTACGCTACAACGCCTTATTCTTTTGACATTTTAGATCTTCTTTTTAGCGTTCTACAGTAAACATGGGAAGGGCATTAAATATTATATTAATGTGGCCTAGAACGCGGTCACATTGACTGCATTATTCAAGAAAGTCATATGCATATTTATTGATATTTAGATTATTAAGATAGAACAATTCTGTTCATTTCACTATCACTACATAGTATAAAAAAAAGTCGCTTTCTCTGTCCCTATAACCCTATGTATGCTTTTAAATCTTTAAAACTACGCAACGGATTTTGATGCGGTTTGTTTTAATAGATAGAGTGATTGAAGAGGAAGGTTTATATGTATAATAACGTCCATTAAATAGTGGAGAAATAAGGAACGGAGCAGCAATAAGAAATGTTGCAAAAACGGGAAAAATTTACGCAGACGAAGTTGCGCGGGTCAACTAGTATATTAATATTATAAAGCTGAAGTGTTTGTTTCTTTGAACGCGGTAATCTCTGGAACTACTGATCCGAAGTAAAAATTTTTTCACTGTTAGTTACCTCATTTATCGTGGAAGGCTATAGGCTATATAACATCACGCTACGACTCCGCTAGGAGCGGAGCAGCAATGAGAAATGTTGCAAAAACGGGGAAAATTTACACATACGAAGTTGCGCGGGTCAGCTAGTGTTTTTTTATTTTATTGTAAAACTAACTGTCCCGCTCCTATTGGTGGTAGCATGATGTTATATAGCCTGTAGCTTTCCTTGATAAATGAGCTAACTAACTGTGAAATAATCTTTAATTCGGATCAGTAGTTCCAGAGATTACCGCGTTCAAACAAACAAACAAACTCTTCAGCTTTATAATATTAGTATAGATTATTCCATTTAACCTACGCTACGCTCACGCAGCACATGACTATATCAGAACATGACCAAATTCGATCATGGCATCCATCTTATAACGTTAAAACGCTTTTAGGTAAACTTATAAATCTTAAAACTTAGCTTAATATTTCAATTACCCGAATTGAGTCAGGCATGAAAATATGTTGCCGACATTCTTATTAGCATGGCTAACAGAAATGCCAAGAGCGTGTAGCTTTGTGGGTGGAAACGAGTAGACAGAAAACAAGAAAGAATATTCAAGAGCCAAATCCGAAGTGAAATCACAATTTTTGCTTCAGCATTGTACGCCAGATGCAAAATAAACCCGATATGTATAGACTAGATGTTGCTTACTTTGATTTTGGAAAACCCGTTTAGGGGAGGATATAGGGAGTATGTACATTCTTTTTTAGCGTTAAATTTTTTATTTTTACCCGACTGCGAAGGAGGGTTATGTGTTTGACGTGTATATATTGGAACGAATTTCCTTATCGCGCGTTGTCAAAGGAGGCTAGACGGAAAAAAATCATACGAAAAGTTGTAACGACACTTTTTGCTATAGTAAGCTATTGTAAGCCGTGCGGCGTGCGCATGTTTCTCTGTCTGTCTCTCTCTCTCTTATATTTTCGTTTCATCTTTCTATTTCGCATTGAACAGTGTTGTGTCGCGATGACTCTCGTATCATGCAGTCGGAGGAATGCATGCTGTCGAACTTAACATCGTGCCTCTGACTGCAGGATATTAAAAACGAAGAGTATCTTGTTTCTATCATAACGAAATAACACTTCATATATTTTCATTATCAAAAGGTTGTTGAATGTACAGGGTCCCGATTTGGGCCGTGGAATCATTGCAGGGGTGTGATCAGACCATGATACTGAAGCTAAATTTTGAAAAAAAACGTACCATATTTTTTACATAGGTACCTATGACGGAGAAAAAGCCTAATAATGACTGTATCTAGTTAGGTAGCACCAACATGTATTATGTTGATGAATAACAACTCTTTTCTCTCGGTAAAGTATAAGGTCACACGTTGAAGTGTCGTAAAATCGTTGCCGCAGATAGAAGCGCGAATCTTCGGATTTAAAATAATATTTTTATGAAAAATTAAATTCTTATTTAAAAAAAAAATCGGTTCAGTGGCATGGTCTGATCCCCCCCCCTGGAAGAATACGACTCACTAAATTGGCACCCTATAGGGATGCTCATTTGACCCAAAATCTATCAGTTATGTGTCAGTGGAAGATTTTTAAATTTTATTTCCTTTATTTTTTTACATTTGTGCTAGCCATGTGAATACGTATATCTAGTTAAGCTTATGGTAGGTATGTACATACAAGTAGGTATAGAAATATAAGATGTGATGTACATTACGAGACTTGAATAATTTTCCTCCTATGTAGTAAAAAGGCAACTCAAACAATCCCAATATGAAGCTCTTTGGCACAGCCTGAAGCTACGAAAAATAATAACTTTTTCGTAAAAGTTCATATGAGTAAAGGAGTACCAGAAAAAAGGGCCAAAACAGATTTGTGACACGTCACATCAAATATCATTTTAACAAAGCGGGTACGAATATTTGTCGTCACAAAGGCATCATGGCCGACCGGTAAAGGCGGGAAGTATTTGAAGCGGCTGAAATCACTGCCTCTGCCGCTTTGTCCCTCACGTACTCCACTTTGAATGTAAAGGATCTACGTGTTAATTTTTTTTGGTAACCTTTCGTTTTAATGTATTAACGCTTTAATCACGTAATAAGAGAATTTTATATTTTAAATCCTTTATGGTGCTCGCACACATTAAACATTCAGTGCCTGTGTTTTTGTGTGGAAATTAAACATATGAAATACTGTAATAAGTCCAAGACAAACGCAAAACCGCAACTGTATACCTTAGTGCGGTTAGCAGTTGCAGCCAAGCACACTGTGGTTTGCAGTCCGTTTCAGAGTTGTAACTTTACAGATGTTAAAACAAACCAAAAATAGACCAGTCAAGAAACGGTTTGATTAAATCCTACAAAACGTCGGTCGAGTTCGGGCTCACTAAGTCAAATTTTCATTAAACTTATTGCGGTCTTCACCTAGCCACAAAAATCAGTGTTCGTCTTATACCTTGGGGGGTCTTTTCTGAAGAATAACAAACGTGACATATCAAAACACGTTTTTTATTAACGTTTCGTACAGAACCCTCAATCCACTGAAGTAGTTTAGGTGAAACCTTTTGACTGGGACCGAGGGATTGCCTTGGGAAAATTATGCCTGAAGTGAGTAGGCCCGGGGCCCGATCGAATTTGCCGTTACGTGACGACAACTCTTCCGTGTTCGGCGTCGCCTAGTGAACAGGTATTTGGTATTTTATTGGGCGAGATGAGACGATAACATGACTCGATTCGACTGAGTGGGGTGGTCGGGTTGAGTATCTTGTATACAAGGATGTTGGTACCCATGTAGGCTTACTATATGTAAATATGATTGATTTCTTATATAGTGTGTTTGAGAATAAATGTGGTAAAATCTGCTGTATTCCAGTATTGTTTGTGAAAATATAATATCTTGGGACAACTCACACAACGTCATCTGATCCCAAACTAAGCAAAGCTTGTACTATGGAAACCAGACAACTGATAAACATACTTATATATTTCTAAATACATACATGTTATAGATTAGCTGTCCCGCGCAACTTAGTCTGCGTAAATTTTCCCCGTTTTTGCAACATTTTTCATTACTGCTCCGCTTCTATTGGTCGTAGCGTGGTGCTATATAGCCTATAGCCTTCCTCGATAAATGGGCTATCCAACAGTGAAATATTTTTTTAAATTCGGATCAGTAGTTCCTGAGATTACCGCCGATTATTCAAACAAACAAACAAACTCTTCAGCTTTATAATATTAGTACAGATAAATAACAGCCAGACACAGAATAAACCCTCATGCTTATCACACAAAGTTTATTCCGGCCTACGGCTTAGCAGTCAGGGTCACTAAGCTAACTACTAGACCAACAGGCCAAATAAACGCTAAGAATGAATGATTTTCTTGTTAATTGATAATTTAATTGGAAGACCAACACAACACCTAGAAGTTTTTCAGTTCAGCGATTTTTTTGGGGTCAGGGGTCATTTTAAGCTCTTTGGTGACTTTTCCACGGTGCCAACTTATTCAACGTCTATAATGTAAATTGAAAATGTACTTATAAGTTATATTTCGGGACTTAATCGCGTGAATTATTTAAAGGTACGACCCGTGACCACGATCGGTGTAATTCGATCGAAACGTCGGGTAAATAAAAGGCTCGTACCTTTAAATAATTCACGCGATTAAGTCCCGAAATATAACTAATATGTATAAAAATCGCGAAAGTTTGAAAATGTACTTGTTGGTTAATATTCTAATAATTGAGCTGATGTACAGGAAGGACGTGTTCTTCCATCATGACAACGCCAGACCGCACTCATCTATAGCCACTCAGCAAAAACTGAGAGAGCTTGGCTAGGATGTGTTGATGCATCCTCCGTATAGCCTTGCTCCATCAGATTTCCACCTGTTTCGGTCACTTCAGAACTCTTTAAAAAGCATAAAGTTAACCTCATAAGAACACCGTGAAAACTACCAGTCGGATTTTTTGATCAAAAATCTCAAAATTTTTACAGCAATAGGATCATGGCACTTCCCACAAGATGGCAACAAGTCATCGATCAAAACTGCACATACATGTTATAAATAAATAAAAAATATACTTTTTTTCTTTGTACGAAAAATACGAAAATACTTTTGCCCCGACTTTATATACAAAAAAGGCAAATTTAAGGTTTTTCAACATAAGACAGGGAAAAAATATGATACTTTTTCTCAATTAAATATAACTGTGTTTTTTTACAACTGACTATAAAGTAACCATACAATAACAACGCAGAATAAACAACTCTCATAAACCATCAGATTCTAATAATTTTTCAAAATGGAATAGGAAACCGATAAAAAATACTGTTCCGGTCTCGAGACGAAGAGCTGAAGCACATAATACTGAGATAACAGAACGCAAACTTCATAGTAAACGCTATCGACGACCGCACATATAAACATAGTTGACAGACACGGAATCGTGAATCACTCGCTCCATCACTGGTGTGACGTGCTCCGTGGTTCTGTATCCGCGGGTGACGTCTTTGTGTGCGTTCGTC
Source organism: Herminia tarsipennalis (assembly GCA_945859575.2). Taxonomy (NCBI): domain Eukaryota; kingdom Metazoa; phylum Arthropoda; class Insecta; order Lepidoptera; family Erebidae; genus Herminia; species Herminia tarsipennalis. The sequence continues at coordinate 9,113,116 of OX243836.2, read as the reverse complement.
ATGAACGTTCTCTATGAATAGTACCTTCTGTACTCTCCGGTATTCTGTGTCTGAAGCTACCGGTAAAATTTATAAAGAAGGTGCGACGTCGCTACAATGGCCGCATCGTTTGTATAGGCCTCGGGAGCTGCGATTACTGAATTATTAATAGACGTTTTTTTCCACATCGACGCGAAAACAATGAAAGAATAACAGAGGTATAAACGAATACGAATCATTAATATTAATATCTACAATCCGATACTGTGGTTGGTGAGTGACGAGCGTATTCTGTTTATACAAAAAAAAATATGTTTTAAACTTGACTGTCTAATGGTCGGTCTTAATCTCTTATCTACCGTTAACTATCTGTTAAATAGCTAATTCTAGAAGCGAAACTGACATTTGTGCGTATCAATTACCGTCGTTAGATAGCAAAACCTTTCCGTTACCGAATGTTTTCTATCTATCGACGGTTACCAAATGTTTTCTATCTATCGACGGTTACCAAATGTTTTCTATATATAGACGGTTACCAAATGTTTTCTATTTATCGACGATTACCAAATGATTTCTATATATCGACGGTTACCTAATGTTTTCTATCTATCGACGGTTACCGAATGTTTTCTATCTATCGACGGTTACCGAATGTTTTCTATTTATCGACGGTTACTGAAAGGCACAAATATCAGTTTCGCTACTAGAATCAGTTATTTGAACAGTTACCGGTACCTACATAAGTTTTGAGTATTTGCGGGATCCTGCTTAAAAGGTAGATAACGCAACGAAATAATCAACTTGATTGAATTTAAATGCCTCGGTGGAGTTGTGGAGTGGTGCTGCGCAACAACCTGTAGGTTCGATTCTCACACGGGACATCACTTTGTGCGTCCGTGGGTGCCTAACAGGGTTTGTATCTTAAAAGCCATGTATCGCTGGGTAATTTGGCCTGCAGGAGTTGTCTTTTAAATAAACCTTTAATGATAACACATCTAAAATTCAAAACTATCATCTGCCAAATTTCTGAATATTTTAAAGGCAATCCAGCTAGCAGCCGAATAATCCCCTTCGGCTTCCACACTAGTAGGCGGTTTACCTTTTTAGATTTAATGATAGACATTTACCTTTGAACCCCCCTATTAATACAGGATTATTTCTGTCTTTATGGTAAACTGAAGTGTAATAATAGTATTTTAATATCTTTGAACAACTCACACTCAGCCATAAAAAAATAGTTGAACATTTGGGAAAGAAGACTCAAACTAGGCAGAACCTGTTCTATGGTAACCAGACAACTGATAAACATACATAAATGTTAAAAATGTATAAATACATATATTTAAATATTAAATTACACGCAGACACAGAACAAATAAACGTGCTCATTACAATACTTTAGGTTCCCTGGGTGGGAACCTAAAGTGTAACTCTGCAATCCCACAAAGCCCGCGGGATCCTGCGCTCGTAATCCCACCCTAGCGGGATTGCAAAAAAAGCGCGGGATCCTGCAATACCGGGATTGGAAGCTATAACGGAAACATATTACACTATGTAGGTATGTAAAACATAGTAACCACAGTTTAAAAGCAATATTTTTAATATGAAATTGATCGGCCCAAACTCAAGCATAGATATTAATTTTATATTAACATCAGCTTTCAGTTTTCAATAAGGAAGTTGCAAGTTTTTGTCTCAACATGCTGTGCAAGCTAACTATTGGCTACTTTTACAGAATATAATATAAAATTTCAAGTTTCATATCTTGTGGGTAGCATATTGATAGATAATGTAATATTGGAAATTACTTTTTAAGTCAGCCAATAACTTCACGTGTATTTTAATTATAATTACTTACCATATTTTGACCATTTTTCCTAGTGGTATCTATCTACATAAAGTAAGTTAGGTTATGTATGAAATAAACCTTAGTGAGGGGAAATAAAGTATTAAGTCTTATTAAGTCCTTATTTTTACTATTCACTTCAGCATCAAAACTTTTACTCTCGTTTATTTTCGATAAGAAGATCTTTATCAAGGCCCAAGAAGCGGCGGTAGCCTATAATGGCTAAGGCATCGGTCTCGCAATCGTGAGGTCACGGGTTCGAATCCTACCCATTATACTAACGACGTGAACCCACTCCTAACATAAGTCTTTGAGTTTAGTTGGAGGGGTAATGTGGGACCCAATCCCATATTTATAATATAATTATCTTTTTTAAAAAAAGTTTGTAAAAGGCTTAACAAAGCAAAATTCAAGTAATCAGCTGTGAAATCTGTTGTTACCTTAGACATGGTGGGAAAGTATCTTAAATGTTGTAGATAGAAAGTTTGACTGAAAGAATAAGTAGAATTGATTTTAAAAATAAATGGAACTGTTTCAAAAGATTTTTAAATAACCGCCTGTGCCGAACCTGCAAAGGCGAGCGTAATTAAGTGTGTCAATAATAACAATAGATTTGACATCTGATTAGTAGAATTTTGTTTGGAGAAGCCTTATGCCGGCTCCACACGTTTTGTTGTTTCCTGTCCTCCAAATGTTTTCTGTCTATCCACGGTTACCAAATGTTTTCTATATATCGACGGTTACCTAATGTTTTCTATCTATCGACGGTTACCGAATCTTTTTTATCTATCGACGGTTACCGAATGTTTTCTATCTATCGATTAGTATAATTTTGTTTTGAGAAGCCTTATGCCGGCTCCACACGTTGGCCCTAACGTTGTTTCCAACGCCACTCGTCCAACGTGGGGAACTAGAATAGCGCCCGCCCTAACGCTGGTATCAATGTTATTTTCCAGACGAAGACGGCATTGGGACCGACGTTGGGGCCAACGTGTGGAGCTGCCATTAAATTGGGTGTAAATCTTCCAAAAGCTACCGATAGCAAGACTGCCAAACAATACTTAAAAGATTATGTCTTTCAGTTATTCAAATAATATTGGACATCAAAGTTTAAGAGGCGAAAGAAACATGAATATTGTTTGCAACGAACCATTTTCGCGTAGATAATGTCGGCCTATTCGACGATAAAAAAGAAACAGTATTAAAATTGTTTTTGCTTTTCTTCGAGCATAACTTTAATCTAAGTTAAAATACTTGCTTGTTCTTGAGAATACTTGAGTTTGTATGTCTTTTCATGTTAGTTGAAAGTGGGTTTACGTTGAAGAAGTTCAGAATATACCGAGTTCTCGTCAAACTCAAATTCAGAGTGAAATTTTTCTTCATTAGTCTACAATTCATGTCGCAAGTCTTTTTCAAAAGTTGAAATGGCTCTTACAAAGTCACCTTTTTTTAACAGCTTTTTACTACACTTTTTTCAATAGCGTTTAATTATAATTACATTGACGGGCACGAGCAAGTGACCCATTTAAGTAGGTTTTAAGATACCTACTATATATTACTATCGTTTATGTATTTCCTCTTCAAATATAATGACATTAATACCATTTATTCAAGGGCTACAAATTCGAGGGTTAAATGGTTACAGAAATGCCAAAAAATCATTTTATAAGTTGACAATAACAAAGCCGGGCAGTCACCACGGATAGCACCTGTTCACAAGTATGACAGCTATGAGCCAGCCGTCATCCCCCAACAGACAGTTCTGGAAAATTACCTTTTAAACTTTGAAGCCCATTTTCTCATACTTTTAAATCTGTCGCATTTATGTCCAAATTTTTAGTCGCTTTATACCCTTCAAGATTATCACGATTGTTAATTCTGTGTTCCCCTGAAAATTAATGACTAATGACGAAAATGAATGAAAAAACTTACTGATCTGCTGAATTCAAAGGTGCTATCTCTGAAACAAGTCTTTTTAGTTTTTTTATATATCATTAAATAGCTATAACAATTTCGCATCTAATGATAAAGTCAAATGACACTATCTACCTTAAAACATAAAAAAAAAACTTTATATCTCATTTTTTCCTTATCTATCTATCTACACAAAAAGTCGATTTTCTCAAAACTTGGTGTGATTGTGATAGCGCTTTTTGGCTTATCATAATACCTATCTTAACACATTCCTACATCCATACTAAACCTGACACCTACGTAATTTAGTCTTATAACCACAAAATAAACGTAACCGTGAATACTTAGATGTTATATAAATTAAGACAGAAAAGAATAACAGAAGGATAAAATAGCTGAAATTGCGGATGTTATTGACTTTTATGATTTCCTTGAGGGTGACGTAAATAACAAATGAACAGCATTACATTAGCAACGAACTGTTCAAATAATGTATACCAGATGATTGGGGAGACATTCTGAGTTCGTATTGGGAACCATCTGATTGGAATGTTGTTTGTTACTAAACAGATGTTCTGGGTTTTTAAAATGATGATCAATGTAATAAGAGTACAATTGGGAGACGCTGTACGAAAGTGGCTGAAGAAAAAGGAAAAGTTATTTATGTATGATCAAAGATTTTTATTCAGATCTTTGCCAAACAAGGATTCGGGAGGCACGGATACTGTTATGGGCTAGCGTCTGCTCGTCTTCTCATTTCATGGTATGTATAAAAAAAAAGGATATAGTTGAGTATCCAGATACCAGAAGCGAACTTACTACAGGCTGAAAAGATACAGTATTTAAATAGATTGTGGTACTTCAAGAAACCAGCGTGGATAAACAAACCTCCCAAAATTAGGTACAACCATTCTTTTGAATATCTTTGGTTACAAAACCTTATACTAAAAGTAAAATAATTCATTAGGTCTCCAAGAGATTTTCGTAAATATGCTACGAGATTTCCCGAGTAACTACTGCTTGTCTTAATTAGATGTTCCCACCTTTTAAGACACGGGATCAGATTGTAAGGCTGCAGCTTAATGACTGCAATATTTTCTTTGTGGTCTTAAGACTTAAACGGTATAAAGAATACGGACTTATTTTTATTGGCTATAAAACGATTAAGAACATTTTCAACTAATTTTATGTTAGCTGGCGTAATGGGATATCACGTTTCACAATTATATCAGATCAAAGCTGGCAGTTGACCAGTGTTGACCCGCTTCTTTGTCATCGGATTTCTTAATGTAGATTAATGGGACAGTTTTCACCTTATCCAGTGAAGTTTGGGACACAAAATCTTGTAGTTAGTCAATTATTTTCAAATCCTTTCTTGTTTGCTTGTCTTTTCTCTGCTAATCTATCTTGTTGACTTGGAGTGTTGGCTGGCTACATATATTCCGGTGTTAAAATGCCGAAAGACGGTTTTGGAAAGTGGATGTTTTGTGGACGAGTTCATAAAAGTTTAAATTTAGAACAATAACAGCATGAAAAAAAAAATCTTTACCAAAATAATCACAAAAACATGAGTTAGTAATACTAATCATGACAATGTAATGCGTAATCGCATCTCTAATTCTCTTGGTTTAATTACCGCCACCGCTCCCCGCTTCCTGTCACCATTTCCTTTCAAAAATGCATCTGCTCAACCACTTAAATCCGGCCGAGTTACGTTGATCCAACTTTTTTTCTTTTTTTTTTAGACCACTCCCACATCCCCCTGACACAGGGCTTGTATCCTACAAGTCCAGTGTCACGGGGGACTTTACAAACATACAAGTCACGGACACTAAGTACACCCAGACTAGGAACAACAATTTGTGGATCACACAAAGTGGTGTCCCGTGTGGGAATCGAACCCACGACCTCTTGCGTATCAGTCGGACACACCCCCACCGCGCCACAGAGACTGTGTGCTTAATGACTGCTTGTTTAACTGTTTATGGGCATCACGTCCATTTTGTTCAGTTAAGCGAAATGTCTTACGTCGCGGTACATTATCTTATGGTAAACTGCCCAGACGTTATGATTATGACAGAGACGGGTGTTTGCTTGAACCTAATAATGAGTACTGCTTAGCATAGTGATCTGATCACATAGCGAATCCCTGAATGTACAAATCAACAGAAGAATTAATTTATAGGGAAGACCGGTATGAAAGTAACGCGGGATGTGCGTCACAAATGAGTTTATAACCTAAGTATGTTAATTGCATATATAGCTGTACCATTATGTGCCATTTCGAACCCCTCTTATACCTACCTTACTAGCGCTCACGGCACTACGCCCCTTAGGTTTCGGACCTACAGAAACAGTGCCGCAAAATAATAAAATTATAATATGGTCGGTTTTTTTCAATTGTGCTTATATTTGTCACAGTAGATTTAAGCCTGTGTAACAAGTGATAGTATAGTAACTAACTATTCGTCCTTAAATTTAACCTTGAAAACGTTATCATTCTCACGTTTTTTAAAGATATAACCATGTGATTATCATGTTCGGGATCATTTAAAGATAGGGATGAAAGTAACAACTTTTTACTTTTATCCCGATTATACAGGGATCCGTTTGTGAAATATTTAGCTTTATAGTGCACAATTTTCAAGTGCCCCCTCCCACTACCAGCTAAATGATTGATGTTGGGTATGTGAAAAAATTCACGGTAGTAGAATTTATAGTGAAATTAAAAGGAAAACTATCATAGCTAAGTAGGCTTTACATGTTTACCCCGATCAAATGAGAAGTAACAACATTTTGTACAAATTTTATTGATGATTGAAATTATTATTAAATATTGTTTTTAAACTTTTTTATTTAACCGACGTTTCGATCGAATTGCACCGATCGTGACCACAATTAAGTCCCGAAATATATCTAATATTATTAAATAGGTATATCGTTGTAAGTATGAAACAAAAACAACAGAAAACCCACTTGTTAAGCCGCATTATTCGGATTGGTGGGGGGGACTACGGAACCCTACATTGTGCGTGGACCGACATGCATTTGTTTTTTTTTTAGTTTACATGCGAACGAAGTCGATAACAATTAAGTCCCGGGCAGCAGCTAACCTTAACATAACACGAGTATAGCTTAATACCTAAAATCAAGCTTCTCACACGATAATAATAATAATAATAATAATAATAAAAATCATTTATTCACTTAGGAAGCAAAATACTACACTTGTGAAAAGTCGATTCTACATTTACTGGTAATGCCTGTTCGCAAACAATAGGTAAAGCCCGAGAAAAGAACAGGCAATAAAAACTCGTGGCCACTCTTTTCAAATTGCCAATGTTTACAATGTTTCTCTGTTTATAAACTGTATATGCAGGTAAGGTGCTGCCACCATTATATTATACACCATATATTAGAGGACTGATGCAAAAAAAGAGGTCACTAATATTAGAAGAGTACACGAGATCGGATACATCAGCCTCAATGGGCACAACATAGTAGGAGCATCCACTTACGATGTAAAAACTTTATGTGCTTAAATATTGGCCAATTTACTGCTACTTAATGAATAAGTATACATGTTTTTCAAAGGAAAGAAAAGAATGGCCGTAATTTATCACGCAGAATCTTTACTTACAAAAGTAAATCGTTTTCTTAACTAGTACCTAAGTAACATTATCAAACTGTGACAACAATATTCACCTAGTAAAATGCAATAAACTATACAACCCAATACATTAATAGGGAGCAACGAACTACATCCATTTATCTTTATCAGTTAAATAATCATCGATTGAATAGTAAACTCTTTGTATAAGATGTCTCTTGACTACATTCTTAAATTTATTTACTGGTAGACTCGATATGCTGACTGGGATTTTATTGAAAAATTTAACACCTAGTCCCATGAATGAGTTATGAGTTTTATGAAGCCTATGATATCGACCTACCAATTTGTGCTTATTTCTTGTATTCACAGAGTGAATATCACTATTTTTGTTATATAAATGTAAGTTTTGCTTTACAAACATAACGTTTGCATATATATATTGTGATGCAACTGTCAAAATGCCTATCTCTTTAAACTTTTCTCTAAGGGAAACTCGTGCTCCTAGTTGATATATCGCACGCACTGCACGTTTTTGAAGAATAAAAATAGTTTGTATATCAGCCGCCTTGCCCCAAAGCAATATGCCGTAGGACATGACGCTGTGAAAATAACCAAAATATACTAGTCGAGCTGTTTCTACGTTCGTAAGCTGTCTAACTTTGCTGACAGCATACGCTGCAGAACTGAGTTTTCCTGCGAGACATGATATTTGGGTGCCCCACTGTAACCTATTGTCTAATGTAATTCCCAAAAAAACTGTCGAGTCGACAAAGCTAATCACCTCATTATTTAAAATTATACTCGTATTAGTACTTTTCACATTTGGCAAACTAAACTTAATACATTTAGTTTTTTTGGGATTTAGAAGTAGGTTGTTCGTTGTAAACCAATCTTGAACTAGTGCGAGTGTTCTATTTATTTTCTCAAAATTTTCTAGTTTACGATCGATTTTAAAAATTAGAGAAGTGTCATCAGCAAATAGAATGATGTCACAAAAGTTATTAACATAAAATGGTAAATCATTAATATATACCAAAAATAAGAAGGGACCGAGTATTGATCCCTGAGGCACGCCCATACTAATTGGAGATCCAGACGACCTTACTCCTCCTATATCAACATATTGAATTCTTTCACTTAGGTAAGAGGCAAGTAGATCCAGCGCTGTACCTTTAATACCGTAATGCCTAAGTTTCAGGAGAAGTGTCCTATGCGCCACACAATCAAAAGCTTTAGAAAGATCACAGAACACTCCAATGGCATCCTGTGAATCTTCCCAGGCACTAAAAATGTGTTTCAGTAGCTTAGTACCTGCATCAATTGTAGAGCGACCCTTTGTAAAACCATATTGATCGGGATCCGGATTTAAATAATGGTATTACTTTACTATGTTTCATCAGATCAGGAAACATTCCGGTATCAACACATTGATTAAAAATTATAGATAACTGTGGCGCTATGCCAGTAATTATACTGTGAATTAATTTTACTGAAATACCCCATAAATCAGCAGTTTTTTTTAAATTGAGTGACTTGAATATTTTAATTATTTCACTGGGGTATATATATTTAAAAGCAAATGGTACATTGCATCGATCCACATTAACTTTCAAGAGTGATTCGGCTTTATCTGGGCAAGCGTTCAAGGAGCTGGTTGTGGTTAGTGGTATGTCAGCAAAGAAATCATTGAAAGTTTGTGCTAGGTCTAAATTATCAGTAACAGTCTTATTGTTAATTAATAATTCAAAGCTTTTATCCCGAGGCTTTGCCCGTCCGCTTTCCGAATTAATAATATTCCAAGTGGCTTTTATTTTATTATCAGATTTTTTAATATTTCTACTAATAAGTAAAGCTTTGGCACATGCACAAGCTTTTTTAAAAGTTTTTGAATAGTTTCTCACATACTGAATAAAGTTTTGATCAAAATTAAATTGTTTCATACCATATAACTCGTATAACTTAGCTCTACTTTTATAAATGCCGGTAGTTGCCCAATCACAAAAGCTAAGTTTAGAATTCTTATAAAAAGTTTTTGATTTAAATATATTATTGTATTCACTTTTGATTATATTAAACACTGAGGAGTAAAGATAGTTCGGATCAGAGTGGCTGAAATCTATACTGGTAATATTAGCAGAAACGTTAGAATTGAATTTTTCTAAGCGAGCCGTACTCATTGGCCTACATGTGATCTTATCTATTTTGGCCACTGTGTGTGAGGGAAAAGTGACTTTCTGCCCACAGTGATCTGATGTTAAATCACTCAATATTACCTCATTAAAATAACTACAGTTGCAGAATATATTATCTAAGCAAGTAGCAGAATGTGATGTAATTCTTGTTGGTTCATTAAATAAGTACACTAAATTAAATGATTTAAATAGGTTAATTAATCTGGTAGACAAAGATGATTGTTCAAGTAAATTTACATTGAAGTCGCCACACACTACTATATGCTTAATACCGTAACTTACCCTTTTAAGCACATCTTCCATTACAGATTCAAATAAATTAAAATCACTCAGTGGTGGTCGATATGCACCAACTATAATATATCTCTCCAGCTCCACACATGATAATTCTATAGTACGCTCAACAGACAGATGTACTATACCCTTGCGTTCCTTACATTTAACATTGTTGCATACAAATATCATAGACCCACCATGTATAGCCCTTTCTCTTATAAATGCACTAACCATACAATAACAACTATTATTAAATATCAGTTCATTAGTTTTCAACCAATGTTCAGTTAAGCAACAAATATCAACACTGTGCATTTTAAGGAACAATTCGAGTTCCTCTATTTTGCTGGATAAGCCTTGAATATTTTGGTGAACTACAGTTAGACCACCTGTGGGCTTGTCCATTGTCTGACTTACTAGTTTAAACTAGGAGTCTTAATAACATTCAAAGTAGAACTGCTAACACTAAATGAATCCTGCAAAGTACTGTTTGTACTTAGGTCAGGGTGTAAATTAAATGCTAATAACTTAGCAAGTTGTCTTTTGTAGAATGTGGAAAGATACATTCTATCTTTCGTTAAAATAAAATTACGAATAAATTTATTCGTGTCAAAAAACAAAATATACTTACTATGTAAGTAAGTACTGTTATATAATAAAAGATTCAAGCTCTGTACATGCTTGTTTTGTAAATCAGATACTGACTGCGAATAAGGTAGACTACATAAAATAAACTTACAACCTACTTTTTCATGCATGTATGTAATAGTTTCTGTTAATTTAATTATGTCTCTCTTTGTGACTGAGAAGCTGTCACCATATAATACTATAACTGTTGACCTATTATCTAAGGTGGTATTATTTAATTTACTAATTAAATTACAAAAATTTGATCCTGTTGAACAATAATTTATGACCCTATACTTTGTGTGACCTATAATAAACCTGCTAAAATCTATACCTAATTGGTCAGAAAAAATCACAACTTTATTTTCTGTAAAATTCAGAGTATGCTGGTCAGATAACAATCTGCAGTCAGAGTCAGACTTACTGCATTTACTGCTCTGTAATTGCCGTGTATTGGTGTGAGTGTTGTGTTGACCGACAAACGGTGGTAGTGAGCAATTGTAGCATAGGTTGTTTTTAATCTGAGAGGTTAATTGTTCTGTTTCCTCTCTAGCTACTCTGGCTACCTCCTCATACTTGTTAATGAATACTTGAGTTTCTGTTTGGTGTTCAAGCATGAGAGTTGTTAGACGGGAGTGCAAGTTCGTTATTTGTGTGTTAAGCTCCTGTGTATGGCGGTCATACATTAACCTGCTGGCAATCATTTGATCTTTGCAGTTGTCCAAGTCTGACTGCAGTCTTTTATGTTCCTTTGTCAATTTAGAATTAATTTTAGATAAAGTTTTAACTTTTCCTAACTTATCACTTTGTTTTTTAATATTGCTTATTAATTTATTTAATTTTGAGTATTTTCTCTGTTTCTTGCGGCTAAGTAACTTAAGTTTTAAGTGCGACACCCACTTTACACCTAAGAGCTCACTATAGAGGTTCTGAGTCACGTTACTGTTTGTTGCCTGTATTGTGTGATTAAGGGAAACTATAGTCCTAACACCTTTCAACCTTCTTGTTACAAACTCAAGCCATATAAATCTCCGGCAATACCAACTATCTCATGAAATGTGCCTTATAGGTCACTAAACAGATTACTGATGTAATCCCGTGTATGACCATGTGAGTGTCAAAAGAATTAACTTCGTCATTGACAGGTTAAATCGACTAACTTCACGCTCGATTTATTATATTTATGTCGAGACTGTTTATGTTGTGTGGGGAGCTGACGAAACGGAATGAATTGGTAGGCAGTTCACATAAATATGTAGATTGTATACATAATTGTGTAGGTACCTACGTCTTTGTGGCGTGTAAATGACGTCAGAACTGGAGAGTCTATTTATACGTGTGGGGAGGCTGTTGAAGATGATAATAGAAGTTATATAACATAATTTAATCATTATCTATATTTGTAATTTTAAGGAAAATATTTACAATGAGAGGAGGGACTCATATTAATAATATAAAATATTTATCATATAATATTTATTACCTACAAGGTTTTCTGTTACAACGCTAAAAAGAAGACAAAGAGGAGGAATTCTCAATAGCCAACCATCCAGATACTGGTCAACAATCTAATGGATGAATCTTTTCTTTTCTGTCCTGAGGGGTGGACATTAAAAACCGTCAGGGAAATGAGATAAAAAGCCTAATTAATGACTAAGGTATCGGACTCGCAATCGTGAGGTCGCGGGTTCGAATAATACCCATTATACTACGGATGTGAACCCACTTATAACACAAGTCATTGAGATTAGCTGGAGGGGTAATAGGGTTGCTAGCAACACCCAATCCCACATTGCTGATTGTCTATAATAAGAAAATGATGAATATTTCCTTATGTTTAAGAATTAATCTTTAACTTAAACCCAAAATGACATTATGACGCCTAAACAGTAAAACGGATTAAATCATAACTATTTATATTTTCGTTAGATTCTTTTTAATGCATAGCGACCGGAATGAACGGACGCCGGAACGTGTGATAGCTCATGTACTTATGTCTGCGCATACACTTGTGCACTATAATACTTCCAACTTCGTCAGTTAGTCTCTGATGTTGATAAGCCGCTGTAACTGACACTGGTTAGGAAACCATAATTATTATTTTTTTATCACGATACCCACGGGGGCAAAGACCGGGTCAAAAGCTAGTCAACTGTAATGTGTAATCGGCTTTAAAACAATCTAATTAACGGTACAACGTCCAAAAATACCTCGGACGTCGCGTGGCAATATTGTCTTCGTGTCTATATACATCCGATTACCGCGTAACCTTCACCTTACATGAATCCAGAATATCGATTACTTCTTTACTTAATAACAAGCAAGGTTAAGACGCTCCGTCGATTTGTTGGGGGTTCAATGTATATTCTAATTTGTACTTTGTAGTAAAAGCAAATGTGAGGGTGAAATCTTTAATAGTAAATTGGAAGGCAAAGAAGATTAGGAACGTAACTATTAATTGTAATTGCTGCGCTCTTGTAAACGGCAGATAAAGTATGAGCTTTTAAGGGTTAAGTTAGCAACGTCATAATATAACAACTAATGTATTTAACAAGCATTTTTACTACATATATACAAACTTTCTCGAAAAAGGTTTTGATCAAAATGTTGTATAATAACATTTATCTTACGCATTTCAACATTTTTGGTTTCCCTAAAAATATGAACGACTTTACAACAATAACACAAAAATAATTTATAGTTTGATTTTTTATTATAACGCCATCTCGTACCTAAATATTGCATTCTTCACCTTAAAACACCAAGCAAAGCGCGGCCAACCAAGTGTTAGAGAAGTTCCTAACAGTCTTGAATTATTTTGATTAGTCGCTGCTGTTATGCAAAAGTTACCATTAGTAGTATTTATATATATAGTAAGTATCTTGTCTGGACAAACTGTAAGCTAAGCTTGTACCTGATTTAGCTTAGCCAAACACCAGAACCAAAAGAAAGAAAAGAAAATGTAATCACAATAAGAGTTCCGTTGAAACCCTACCGTTCACGACCCTAAAACATTATAAACAGATTTATACAATACATCGTCGCCCCCACTTATCCTTTGCAGACACCAGGATATTCAAAACAAGGAAAATGATAAGGGATCCAATCTCCGCAGTATTAGGAGTTTATCATACGCAAATTCAGATTTCAGATACCTAAGTACCTTCACAAAAATGGGAGGTTTTATAAAGTCCGCGCCTACTTTGCCGTTTGGCCCTTTCGTAATCCGGTTGAGACTCCAAAAAGACCACTTAAGCTAATTTAAGATACGCAAAAAGTATTTTCTTTTTAAAGTAACATAAGTACCTTGTGTAATGAATTATTTATTTTATCAGGTTTTCTTGAAAAACGTTCGATGAAAATGTTTTTCTTGTTTCTGCAAAGGTGTATCTACTGAATTTTGTTTTACTTTTTGGAAGCAAATAAATAAATTACGCGCGGACGTTTTGGGAGAGACAATAAATTATCGAAAACATAGAATACTGAGAAATCGAACAAACGAGAGGGTTTCTTTGAAAAACGGAAATTGATTTTCACGTGTCTGGCAGAATGTTTTCAGGCGCGAAAATAATGTATATTATATAAACAAGTATGTATTGATAACTTTTACCAATACTCATTTCTGTACTTCTACATAAATAATAATAACACAAGTTTTAATAGCTATTTTACCCTAGGCAACACTTGAACAAATAATATATTACGCATGTAACTAGAAACTTTTTGAATCAAAATTTTAGGCATGAATTTCGTGTAAGAGCATAGGGAATATAACAATTTTGCGCACATTATTTATTACTCACTATTTTGCTCCCTGGAGCCAGGACCGACCCATGATGAAATATTTGATGAAATTGAATAGTCGAAGACTTTATTTATTTGCTAACCTGAGTTAATGTAATCATACGTATTAATCGATCATATAAGACACATTCTTTATTTTCATTAAACAATCATCCTATTTCTATTTTATACCTTTGACTAAAAATAGGGGGCTTATGGTCCACATGCTCGCGGCACGAACAGAAGCGCAAGCGTGTAAATAGACGTGAATGTGTTGCTTAGCTGTATGTGAACGGCTTGTTTGTACTGTGTCGGGCGGCTTGTCGGGCTACGTGTCGCGCGTCTAAACGTACCATTAGATGCTATGTATAGTTTTGTGTTTCATTGTATAGGGCACAAGCTGGTAGACGAACTTACTCGCATAAAAAAAAATAGATTGTTGCTTTTGTAGGGATACATCGTTATTATGTTTAATGAAAATTCGTTTAGCGACACAAATATATATCCCTAGGTAAGAGTATATGAGCAAAGTAAGAAATAAATAAAAAACCGGGCAAGACCATGTTGGACCATTCTCAGTGTAGGGTTCCGCAGCCTTGAATAATTGCATTGGCAGAAGAGCGTATGTTCATGGCACTTGCGCCCTTTTGTTTAGAAACGTTTTTCAGCAATAACTCATTGACGGTATATCAATGGTCAAACGGTGCAATTGTTAAGAGGGGGGGGGGGGGAGACACAATTTATGCAACTGTCAGAGCAATTATTTCCAAAAATATTTACTCAATCAAAAAAGTTTATTGGGAACCTTAAAATGTTTTTAAAATACTTGTCGAATGATGTAGTACATGTTGACATTTGCTGGAAAACAATGGGCAAGCGGCTATTACAAGACACCTTCTCACCAAATGTCATAAATTTTCATTGAGTAGTCTTTGAAATGCCTGTGACATACGGACGGACAGACAGACAGACAGACGAAATGACGAAACTATAAGGGTTCCGTTTTTGCTATTTAACCCTATGACTATGCTATGGAACCCTAGACACTGGGCAAGAGCATGTCGGGCCATGCTCATGACTGCGCAATTTTTCAGCTTCTGTTACATGTACGGAGTGACCCCCATGAAAAAAAAAAAATGTTATTGCCGTATTGCAACAGCCGTGGTCACGGGTAGACACTCTACCCGTGACCACGGCCGTTGCAATATGGTCGAAACGTCGGGCAATAAATCAAAGTAATTTAGCATTAAAACATTTTTTTTATGGGATCAAGACCCGTAGCTTATAAAATTCCATAATATTCTATGCTTAAGTATTATTTTTAATAAGCAATTAGCATTTACCGTGACCATTATAGTGAAAACACAATAATAAAGTTTGTGATATTATCGTAACAGCAATCATATTCCAACCACAACCGAGTTCGGTAACAACTAGGTTCGTTTTAATGTACCGTCACATAGCGCTTTGTATTAAGTTCGGGGACGGTGCGGTTGTGCCGAAATCGAGCATTCTGAAACTAGAACAAGTCCAACGCGCGATACTGAAACTGGAGGTACTCATTTCCACTTCTAAATGTGAAACTGCATGTACGTTAAAGGGTTTCATTTTGCTTTTGCAGATACGTTTCATATTGTAACATTTGGATTTAAAAAAAAATAACATTTTGTGAAAATATTTTGTTTTTGCCGATTTTCATATGTTTTTTCAAGTAGTCTATACTTATACTTATCCCTACTAATATATAAATGTGAATGTAAGTTTGTTTGTTACGCTTTCACGCGAAAACTACTCAACCGATCATCATGAAACTTTGTACACATATTCTTGTAGGTATTAGAAGTAACATAGGATTATAAAAAAAAAGGGAAAATTTACGCAGACGAAGTTGCGCGGGACAGCTAGTAATACATATTATAAAGAGGAAAGATTTGATTATTTATTTGATTGTTTGTTTGTATCGGATAGGCTTTGAAACTACTGGACGGATTTGAAAAAATATTTTATCGTTGTAAAGCTACACTTACCCCGGGTGACATAGGCTATTTTTTATCCCATATTCCCACGGGAACGGAAACTACGCGGGTAAAGCCGCGATGCATCCGCTAGTTGTATAATAAAAGCTGAAATAGTGGTATGAGAAACGTTATTTAAATACTAACTTGATAATTGATAAGTAGGTAGATCAATAAGATCATGGAAGTTTATTTTACTATTGATGCTACAATGGCACCTAACTAATTCAATAATATATTCTAACTATGATACTACTGGCAAAGCCAAGCAGAGGTTCCCGGGTTAATCCCTCTTTTATGTTTTTGCAATTCTCAAACCAATGGGATTGAATAGTAGTTAGGAAGTGGCGGATTTAGGCAAACAAAAATCTTTAACAAGGAATGATTTAAGTAAGTATAAAACGACTTTGAGTATAGTAGTTAGATTCTTATTTATTTAGTAGTACCTAATACCTTATTTTATTCTCAGAGAAAATAACGTCAAAACTGATACACGATACGATTACTGGAGTCGATTTTTTCATGTTTATCTGCAGTAATACGATTTCTTGGTATCGATAAAATAATACCATGTTTTCTTAAAGCGGAAATGATTCTCAATAACGTATATTATATTACTGCCTTGTCCATAACATTTTCACGGTATAAGCATTTTCTTGTTTATGTTTACGGAATAATAAACATGTACATAGGCATGTAAGGCGTTTTATAAACATAAAATTCCAGTTGTTTAGATACAAGTGGTCAATCAGTTTTGACATACCTTCGTAACCAAAATAGTGTTGTAGTTGAAATTAGTAACTGTCAGAATATTATTGCAAGGGAAATTCCACCTCGTTGTTTTTTTTAAAAATTACTTTCAATTTGAAATGTAGGATTGTGGTCCCACATTACTAAGAATCCTTTTAACCCCTCCAGATAAGCTCAACGGATTGTGTTAGTAGTTGATTCACGTCGGTAGTATAATGTACGTCTCGTAATGATGCCTTAGCCATCTACCATCGTCCGGATACCGACGCTTCAATTTAGTTTTAGTTTATGGTGTGCAAATGAATTTCAACCATAAGCTGATGTGATAGACCATATTTTTGGCTGACTGTACATGGGTTCTTTAGCCCTATGAAATATTTTATGTTATTGTTTTAAATTTGGTTTAATACGCAAATCTTAGGGACTGTCTCTACGGGCGAGTGCGTCCTGCCACCTATTTCTATAAACTCTCTTACAACATGTCTCCACACGGCGATATTATCGCGGCGTTGCGACGAGTGACTGAGTGCGAAAGTAAGGTCTTGGTATCGCCGCGCGCTTGCAGCAAAAAACACACGAAGGCGTCGAAAACGTGACAATTCCATCGCGGACATGCGGCGATTCCTTCATGAATCGCGTCGATACGCTGGCGGAATAATCGCTCGTTCGTGAAGTCTACCCACGGCAGTAGAGCAGAATCGTCGCGATTCTCTCGCCCGTGGAGACGGTCCCTAATTACAATTAATGAGCCAGAACGGTGCTGTTGTAAACAGTGATGAGTATTATACTTCTTTAGAAATCTTAAGCGCAAAATCGATTGACGGTAAGTTCAAGGAACCCTTTTATTAACCGAGGCTCAATCATCACCTTAGTAGAATAAAAAGTAAAAGTTATATCTACCTCATGATAACTAAATATTACACTAGTCTATAGATACTAGAAGATAAACATCTTCTGAAGAAAATATAAAAAAAACTTAAAAAAATGTGAAACAATTCTTTTATTTTTTTAATTCATTAAGACACTAGTTTGAAAGTAAGTTTAAAAGAAAGTTCAACATTATTTCGTTTTTAGCTTACATTTTGTATTCACATAAAAATAAATGTGTACGGCAGACGGCAGTCAAGGATATCTCAATCAGTTTAAAGTGAAAGTACCAAGAGCACTTTCCTATTACCTTTGGATAAGGTTGAAGGAAGACGAGATAAAGATCTTCAAATGTACGGGATTCCTTCGAGAGTCTTGAATTAACTTAACCTTTTTATCCTAGTAAATATACTTACTTTGAGCAGACGTCACCGTTCACAGAAAAGAAAATAAACTTTGAATGTAGGTACTTACTATATTAGCTGTGACCCACGACTTGATACACGTGGAATTTACGACAAGTGAAGGTTGAATGTTAAGCGAATCTCTAAACGTTTACAAAATTAAAAGCAGCTAATGGATTTATGAATTGTGTCCTTATTCACGTTCTTTTTTTCCGTTTTCGCGGCAAATCCGTGCGAACTGTCAAAATCTTGTCATAATAGTAAATAGAGAGTAGCGCTTAGAAATGCATCAACGCGCATGCTCGGCGGATATCTTTGAGTACAGCGCGCTTGCGGCAGTTAAATTTGAATAATATTATTCGATCTTACTGACAAAATAATAAAAAAATGTGAAATAATAAATTAAAAAACCAAATTCAAAATAAAAATAAAAAGGGACAAAAATTATCGTTACTCGGACTCCAACTGGGGTCTTCTGGTTTCTGGATAGCCCAATTTTCCATCTGAGCTATGATAACATTGTAGATGGTGGCGAAATTCATCTTAGTATTCTAATGATATTGTAGCAGTTTTTCATTGCTATCCCTCCGTCTTACGAATTTTCGATGAGGTCACGTGTCCTGACGCGAGTTCAACATTTTTTATCTAATCCAAAAAGGGCAGGACGTGAATAAGGGCCCTGTCATTTTCATAGATAACTACGTGTTATATGATACTTGAAATACACACGGGAAAATTTAAGGAATATTTGTGAAGTTAAAAATCTCACTAGTTAAAAATACCTAAAAATCATTAACATTGATATCATTACAAAAAGGAGAAGCTGTTGTTTTGGCCTTTTATCATCTATCTGCCGACTAAATCGAAACCCGTAAAATCCATTGTGGTAATTTATATGTAGGTACTAGGTGCAATAGTTTTTTTCTCGCACCTCTTTCCGTATATAAGTCAGAAAATCTCTTCAGTTTGACAACATACTACGTGACATAAAGAATTCCTTTACTAAATAAAATTCAAGTTTATAAATCCAGCGCTTTTAACTGTAGCTTGATCCCTGATCGGTCAGTTCATAAACGTAATGGAAGAAAAATCTTATGAAAATATATATATTAGATACGGGTCTTAATCGCGTGAATAATTTAAGGTAAAATACCTTGTTTATTGTAAAATACCGTTGGGCAATAAACAAGGTATTTTACCTTATATTATTCACGCGATTAAGACCCGTAATATATATATATATATTTTTTCATAATGTGTACAAATCGCGAAAGTTTATCAACATTTGAAGAAAAATCTTTTAAAGAATTTGGGCCAAGGACGGAATGATTTTACTAGAAAAAAAAAATTATTAAATCTCTTTATACCCTTTACTTTATAGTAATGGCACTAAACGAAACATACATATAAAACTGTATTCATAGACCCGAATTCCTTTTAAGGAGGATTACTACATAATCTGGTCCTGGCAGTTCACGGTACATCAGGAGAAAATATTACCGACATTAGTGTCCCCAAGTGATATATCGGCACATGGACATCACTACACGAATTGTTAGTAGGTAAACTGCGAATGTGGCCAGAATATAGTGTTTTTTTTTTTTTGTCTTAGTGTGTATTTTTCGTGCTGTAGGGCTTTTATGTGTATAAATTGTTTTTAGATGTACGGTTTTTTACCGGACGCCGTATGGATTTTTAACGTCTTTCGAACCTTTATCGCCGTTCCGGTGTCCAGTGCGTGTGAACATGCCCAAAGCGCTGTTAGGGCTCTTTTAGACGTCCGCTTTTTTCACAAGTCCACACGCACTGGACAGGAGAGCCTTTATGGCTATTTTAGACGTCCCGCTTTTTCACATGACGTCGGATTAAAGAGCCTTTAGAGCTTTTTTAGTCATCCCTTTTTTTCACGATACGCCGGATGGACTTTTCCGCCGGACTGTGCAGTGTTGTATGGCTTATTATGAATGTGTTTACACGCACCGGATACCGGTCCGGCGAATAACGTTTTAAAGCCGTCCGGTGTCCGGAGAAAAAACCGGATGCCGGAGGAATTGGGTGTAAAGGAAATTTCGAGAATAGAGACAGTAATTTATTTTATTGGGTTATCAATGTTATTGATAGTTTTTGTATTATGTTTGACGTTTGAGAAATAACATAGGTAGGTACCGAGAAAACAGATTTTTTAACTTGTTTGAAAGACGTTCCAAAATTCCGTGTCTATGTGCGTAGCTCAAACGCATTTGTACAGGTTTGTGCTGGTCTAAACGGATCGGTAACTACCTCTGGTTAACACAGTAGAATTAAAAAGAATCGAAATTTGTTTGACGAGTTCTTCAGATCTGCAGAAATGCTCTTGAATTAAATCTGAGACCGCTCGCTATGAGCTATGAAGCTAAATTGATTACGAATTGCAGTGATCGAGATGAACTTTAAACGCTCGCTATTCGATAAACCCCGAGCTATTTCAATTTACATTTAGTAGGAATGTTATTTTAATCGATTACTTTCGATAAGTTGTTTAATATTAATTATTTTTTATCATACACTCACGATATTGTACACTGTATACACTATATACTAAATCAACACAGACTCATAATGTTATTTATAATTACAAAAACCCTTCCAGATTTGACTAAAAAGGCAATATAAAATGAAATCGTTGAATTAATGAGAAGGTTGGCTTATGAACGTTATGTTTCACATAATAGTAATATTAAAAACAATGTCTATATAATATTGGAGGTCTACCATAATACTGAACCTCCGGATTTCAGTTTAAAAGGACTCGAAATTCGGTCGATACAAAATACTAATTCTACATGCAATACCTACGTGATAGACGCAGGTGACGGGCCTATTTCCGATTTCGAAATTATTGGTTTAATGGTAGGTACTAATTGCCTGACCAAGCTGTCCGCAACTTCGTACATTGCGTTCCATAGTAAGCCCACTGACGTCACTAACGGCGTTTGGGTTAGATAATAATGTCTATAACAGGTCCTGTCAGTCGCTAACGATCCGACAGTCCACAAACAGACACAAGCGATCTTTATTCATGAGATGTACTGACTTAATCGCGAATAAATATCGTTGCTATCTCTTGTATTGAGGAATTGATGTGTTGACAATGGTGTCATTTTCTCATGAGCATTCCAAAAATGACAGTCATGACACTTGTGAGTGACAGTCGATTTTGTAAAGTTATTTTTAGAACAAGGGTTGTGTCAAATTGTACGAATATATTAGCAGAATGTTTATAATGCGAACATGTAGAATAATGTAGATAGATTGCGAACGATTACAGTTTTGATGTATTTGACACGAGTGTGACATGTTCAAAATTTACGACCAATTGTAACAAAACTAAGTTAGGATACGTTTAGTTCATTTTGCCATAAAACTAAACGTAGCCATATCTATTATACATATCTACTAATATTATAAACTAGCACACCTCGCGGTTTCACCGTTCCCGTGGTAATACAGGGATAAAAAATAGCCTATGTCACCCGGGGTTAGTATAGCTTCACAACGATGAAGAATTCCCAAAGAATTTTTCAAATCCGTCCAGTAGTTTCGGAGACTATTCAATACAAACAAACAATCAAATCTTTCCTCTTTATAATATTAGTATAGAAGTATAGATGTGAAAGTAACTCTGTCTTTTTGTATGTTACCTTTTCACGCTTAAACCGCTGAAACGAATTATAGGAAATTTAGTATGGCGATAGATCGAGTCCTGTGGAAGGACATAGGATAATTTCTATCGCGTTAACGCTTGTATTATCTGTTGATACTTATTGTAGCTATTGTATTTCAATCAACAAGCATTATTTGCTTGACGTTCCTAAATGCGTCCCTATATCTGCTTATTCGTGTTCGTCTCACAATAATCTAAGGCAAAAGCCACTGAGGAAATCCTAAACCCATAGAAATTTATATCTACTTGACAAAGTTTATATACAGAATATCGAGAGGAAAGTCGGTAAACGCCGAAAGCTAATATCCTAATGTGTATTGTAATTGTGATCGATGACAACGGTTTCGAAATAGGTTATCAAATAATTTCCCAAAGGTATTACCACGAGCTTACCGTAGCGATTAAGACTGAGCACAGTCAAATTATTGATAAAGCATTGTTATTGCTAAGCAATCGACCTTTTAGGTTGAGTATCATCCCTTTATAGGTTTAGCTACTGTCTGTTATTGAGCTAATTAAATGGCTATTTATTTTAGTATTTTTAGCCGACTTCAAAAACGAGGAGGTTCTTAATTCGGAGGTTTTTTTGCTGTATGTTCGGACATAACTCCGTCATATATAGACGGATTTTCAAAATAATTTATTTTTGTTCCAAAGAGGTTTATTCCGAAGTGGTGGTGTAAAGTTTTGATGATGAGTTTTGGAGACAAACAATGAAACTCCTCGAGAATCTACTGTGATTAAAATTGGTTAGATGCTTTATTTAAAAAAAAATACTTTATAAATATTATAACCGGACGAAAAATACCTAACCTACAATCTGTGCGTAGAAATGTTGGAAATTAATAATAACAAAATGAAGTGCTCAAATTAATAAAGTTGTTTTTACATCTGTCATTGTGTTTTTATAGGCACATCAAATAAACATTCGCTTTGCTAAATGAAATCAGAGCCTATTTTTATAGTCGAATAAACTGTACACTTCTTTTACGTTCAAAAACGTACGCAGCTGCGAGGCTATAACGGTATTAAATTAGGTAATTATTTTTAACTGAATAAGAAAACTAAGAGAAGAGTACAAGAGTTATAGAACAGTAGAATTCACTATCTTTGATCAAATAATTATGTAGCACCGTCCAACTCATTATAAAGTTAACCATAAGTTCACAAACTCTACTATAATGGTATATTTTTAGGGTTCCGTACTAAACAAGGAACCCTAATAGTTTTGATATGTCCATCCGTCAGTCCAGCTCAGAGACTCTTATGCTACTAGAAAGTTGTGATTTGGCATGGATGTATATATTTATTTATATGGTCGACAAAGTAGTAAAATAAAATCTTGAAAAAAAGTAGGTGCCATCGACGATTCAACCACTCGTCGATGGTAGGTGCCTACCACCCCTACACGTAAAGTGGAGTGTTTTTTTTTTCTCACCTACCCATTCGAGTAGAGTATCGATTTTGCAGATGTGAAATCAGGTATATATGATGAAATTAAAAGAACGATCACAGCTATGTAGTAACCAAATTTTTGTACAATTTTCATTGAGAATTACCTACCTAAATTACCACGTCTTATACCGAATTATTGTGCTAGGCAGCTATGGAACTCTGCATTGCCCAGTGTTGTATAACCCTTTTAATGAAAAATGTTAATCACATAGTATACCTATAGATATTAATTAACTATAATATATTAATTGAACTACAGAAGAGCGTATACATATCTTTACTACTCGTCTAATATTAAATGAAGGAGTTTTTTACCCAGGGCCATTCTGCTTGGGGCCGTAACTCTCTCTGCAAGACAACGAGTTTATGCGACGAGATAAGCAAACTTTTGCCGAGGATGATGCCTCTGCTGTGCGTGAAATTACTGCGGACTTACTTCATCTTGCAAAATTATTGCTTATAAGTTTACTTCTTGATATTTTTAAATATATATCTTACTTACTTATCACTATAACGAATAAACTTAAAAACTAGGAAAACGATTTCAAAAAAAAAATTACCATTAGAAAGCTACATTATCGGGGAGTATCATAGGCTCTATTTTATTGTCAAAAAATATGAAATTGCAATAATGGAACTCAAGGTATAAAAAACTTAGATATGAAATCCGTGCGAAGCCGGGGTAGTAACTTATGGCTAAGGCATCGGTCTCGCAATCGTGAGGCCGCGTGTTCGAATCCTACCCATTAAACTACCGACGTGAACCCAATCCCACATTGCTAGTTAACTTTTTAAAAAAAGAAAAGAAAAAAAAAACTTTGCTATACATACTAAGTACAGCAAAGTTTAAAATTTTATTTAAATTATCTACAAAAATAGGAACGCAGAGTATCATTTGCATGATGCCAACCTAGAGTCTAAGTAAGCTTCACTCCAAAAATACTTACAGCTTTAACTAAAATGCGTGTTTTTAATCCCGATGCAAAATGAGACAGACAATTTAAACACACATTATTGGAATGTACCGCCTCTGTAACTGGCTTCTTGTTAGCCTGTTTAACAGACACTATTATGGATTACAAACTCACTGATCGCCTCCACCATCAGTTTTATATTCCCTGAATTTCTGGGCATTCATAGCTACGTCTGCGATCTTCTTACTCTAAGATACTGGTGTAAGTACATAAACCCAATCAAAAACCTTATCATTGCCTACTATTTGTACATCAGGGACCTGCTCTGAATAACCAATATGTGTGTATTAATTTGCTGTAAGTGTCGATACTGTATGCCAAGTGATACGTTAATGTAAACATAGGTAGGTATTCCACTATGGAATTACATCTATGACACGTACGAGAAGCCTGCAATAATACCTGCTTTCATAAACAATATATAGGGTGATTTTAATTTACTAATAACCTCCTGCTAGTGGCTTCTTTACATATCACTAAATAACTGTAAACCATTAATCACCTACCACTTGTTTTTGGAGTTATGATCATAGTCACCTACAAGACTATTTCACTGGAGTAAAATCATTGTTTATTGTGAAGTTTAGGCCCACAACCTGACAAAGAAACATAGAATTTATTCCACGGTCTCTCGGATGTGTGGTAAATGGTTGTATGACAAAATAAGCTAGGTAGTGAAGGGTTAATTTGTAATTTTTTTTCGAGAATTATATTACGAAGTTATTTGGTGTAATGTAAAGATTATTAGTATATTTAAAATCAACCTGTATATTCTGAACACTTCAACAATATATTGTTATAATTATCCTCCGGTATTTATATTTAAACACATCTAAGCGAGATTGTTATTAATATAAGCATCCGAGGGGAACTGGTGATGATTAAAATGACGTGGGCATTTACTGGATGTAAGACGCCTACCACTGACCTTGTGGCCGTGGACCGTCTTGGTCTTCCCTGTCTACCCCTATATCCCAATTGCGATGCCACCCTGTTGAGGACTATGGAGTAATACATCTAGGCACTTTATACATCACTAGAAATACTGAGATGACATGCAATTGCACTGTTCGATTTATCAGACACGATCATATCAGATTCGATTTACACACATACACATACTCGTATTTTATAAAAGGAACGATACACCTTTGCAGTACGACTGTGGTTGCATTTACATACAATCTATGCACCACTTCTAAGAAAAAAGAAGTACTGTGCCAGGTAGGTACGGCGCCTTGAAGAATCAAGCCACGGTACCTAACTGCACTCCAATAAAATAAAAAAACCTAAAACCTCAGTAAAATAATAAAAAAGAAACAGATACAAAATCGCTGTACAATTTGGTCAAATGTTAAAGGTGATCGTAAAAATTGAATTTATTTCACATTAAACATTTCCACCCCATATTTAGACGGAAATTTCTTAAATTTCTGACTGCAAATGAGCGAGCAATTAGATATAATTTCATACACCCCGGGCTCGGTCATCATTTCATGGAGTCGAGCGTAATTTTCAATTTATTAAGTATTCGACATTTGTAATCGTTTACGTTATCGATTTTACATCTCGCTGCCAATCAGTTGCTCGATGGTTCGCTTTAATTAAAAGGTCCAGACGGAGTAGGCGGTCCACCGAGCTAAAGTTTTTGTAGCACTCTTCAAAGAGTTTCCGTTAATTAGTGTCCCATCTAAACAAAGGGCGGTATGGCGAGTAGATGGCACCGGCTTTGTAGCAATTTGTCTCAATGAACGAGCTGGGCGGTATAAACGTTCGGCTCTACTTAAGTACTGCTATATATTCTTCTAAGAGAGTATCGCTTCACTAAAGTTGGGTTTAAAGTGCCCTCAATTGCACCAGTCTCTGTGAGGCTGTTTCTTAGTTGTTGTTTTATACGCTGCTTACAATTGTTAAGCTTTTGTGTAACTATATGATGTGATTTAGTATGTAGGTTTATCTACCCTTATTTCAGATTCACATAAAACAGTACTCCCATCAAATATTCTGTGTAAACGAAGCGTTCATAAAATATGTACCGAGCTGAAGCCCGCACAGCGTCTAGTTTATGCATAAAATTTTATTCAGCAAGTGAGTACTGATAATGTGCTCAGATACCGTGAGACATGGCGAGCAAAGTTTAAAAAGTTTTGTCTAAAGAGACGAGAAAAATGTCAAACAAAGTTTTATTCGTTCCATGGTTTGCATATTCGTAAAACTTTTGAAGTAATTACATATTAATAGGAATGAAAAAAAATCGTGGTCTGAAATGAATTACATAATATAAAATCGACTTAATTGTATTGTCTGATAATAGCCTCAATGGAAATTTCAATTCTGTGAGACTTTATTATACATGCAAATTAACAAGTCTGACATTTCTGTTCAAACATGTTTCATTTTATACGAATAATTAAAACGTTAAAACCAACCATGTACAATACATTTCTAAATTACTGTAGCCATATATATGCTTAAGGCATTGGATTCTTATTCAAGCGCTTGCTGGCTTGAATCTCATTTGTCACAATTAACGCTGATGTGTAAACTCTCTTTGTATATCATTAAGATTTAGATTTCTACTAAAGTACTACATAGAGATTACATTCTATCAATCTTAGGATTTCTAAAGTAACACTTGGGTTTGATAAAACGCGACCACGCGTGTATGAGTAAGGCCCATAGATAATGGTATGGCATAAGTTGTGTTTGTGATAGTTTTAGTACACATTGATTATAATATCATAAAAATACCTGAAATACAACCAATTGTAAATACAATTTAGTAGCAATTCCTATTTCCCTTGTTTAAAATTTAATAAAAAATTGCTTTCGACATTAGCTTTCTAAACGCGAAGTCAATTCAGCGTTTTGTTCAAGTCCCGATTTAAATTTAATTCAGTGAACTCAGTTTATTTCGGATCGTATATTTTATCCTTTATTAAATTTTGTACTTTTTGTCGAAATGTCGTCAGAATTAGGATAGCTCTTCTGAGAATTGTGAAGCTTGTAATCAATCTACGTTGGATAGCAATATTCGTAGGTATAAATGCTTAATTAAAAACAAACTTATTTAATTAAGAATTGCAAAGAGAGCCTACATTGTATTGCAATTTGTTTTATAACAATTTAGGGTCCTTAGACAAGTTACATAAACTTTTATCGAATAGAATGATAGTCGAATAGAATGTTCGATTGTCAATTGTCATTCACATACGCTTGCCCCCTGACAATTGTTTTGTCTACCGAATGTCTTGTATTGTATTGAATCTCTTGGCCCTTTTGCTCTTATGCCCTCCCCCCCCCCGCCGTGCGTGCAATTCACACTTTGTCGGTGTCGGGTGAAACAAAATTCACCCCATCTCCCCCTCCCTCCGTCGTCATAATCATGTTAGATACGGTTCTGCCATTTGGCTCTCGTGTCCGTGTCGTGAAGCCGCCCATGAGTATGCACTCGCTGGACACGAACTCGGCGACAAACTTTCGAAAGACGCCCGAGGTTTCGATCACAAAAGACGTATAAAAGCGACCTTATTCTATACTCTCGGTGGTTTTTAGCAGAGCGGATCATAAATTAACTCGTCAACGAGTAACGTATGTGTTTAAGTATTTATGACGTGTGACGTCGTTCCACGTCATCGGCTGACGACGTAGCGGCTTCGGTAACTTTCTCATGTTATTACCTCGTTATCTTGCTCACAAATTACAGAGTTAGACATTATTTAGTTGCTTTCTTAACTTTATTTAGTAATGTTTGTGTCTACTTTAATACTAGGCGTATCTAGCACCTAGCTATAAAATATTTATCAATACTAATATTATAAAGCTGATGAGTTTGTTTGTTTGTTTGAACGCGGTAATCTCAGAAACTACTGGGCCGAATTGAAAAATTCTGAAAAAAATTTTGCTGTTGGATAGCCCATTTATTGAGAAAGGCTATAGGCTATGTAATATCACGCTCCGACTAATAGGAGCAGAGCAGCAATGATAAATAAATGTTACGAAAACGGGGAAAATTTACGCAGACGAAGTTGCGTGACAGCTAGTTTAATTATAAATGAGACTAGCTGTGCCCGTGAGTTTGTTCGCGTGAAAGTCGGGCTTAAATTAAGGATGTTTATGTTACTATATAACTTTTGTGTAAATATATTGGAAACAGTCCTCTCGGTTGAGCCGCGATATTATTGGTTCAGTAGCGAAAAATCGTCAGATACTCAGCGCCATCTAGTAAACCGAATTCATGAAATAAATAATGTTAAATGACGCCTCTTTGGCGCGGCATAAGCGTGCGATTGCTGCGCAAGAGGTCGTGGGTTCGATTCACGCACAGGACACCAATTTGTGTTGTTTTGATTTATATGTATAGAATATTATAAAGTTCCCCGTGGCATATGTCTTGTACCTTAGAGCGATAGTTGTCTTTTAAAACTATAAGAGCGATTATTTCTAAAAATATTCAATTATTAAAAAAAAAACCTAAAATCCTTGAAATCAGCTTATGTCACGTGTAAACATATTTATTTTTATTATTTAACTATCAAACAAGTAGCGGCTTCTATAAGACAACTACGCACCAAATTTCATCAATATTCATTGTGTAGTCTTTGAGTAAAATGCCTGTGACGTACGGACAGACAGACAGACGTACCTGACGAAACTATATTGGTTCCATTTTTGCTATTTTGGCTACGGAACCCAAAAAAAAAACGATTTCAAAAATTAATTGTCAACCTGTCGCATTTTAAGATCATCATATCGAAGGATTTGATGATCTTAATTCTTGATCTCTCCCTTTTAATTTCAGATGGTTTTTTTTAATTAATATAATCGTTTGAATACAACGCCATCTTCTCTCAAAACCAGTCAAGTTTCTTTTAATACTTGATGTTTTTAATAATTTAAGGAAGATGGTTTTAATACAATAAATGCTAAATATAAACAATGTTGCCACTCGGCAGAAATCAAATCCGTCATTGCAAACACCTATAATAACTGTTTTACAGATACCTAATTATTTTATTCTGGTGAATAATTTGACTTCATAGATGGCGCTACATGTCTTTTTTCTTTCGCAACAAACACATAAATAATATAAATTTTCTATAAAACCACAAATAGCTACAGACATTATCCGTTGCTATATGCTATATATATATGCAAAAAAGCGTTATTATTAATAGCCTAAATGTTAATCCGGACCTACGAAATTTCGTGTGCAAAATTTCAACCGAATCTGTCGAATAGTTTTTGCGCAATGCGTGTTCAAACAAACAGACAGGCAATGTGTGAGACAGTCTAAAATGTAGCAATGTGTTTACTTTTATCGAACATTTTACAATTTTTTTACCCCTAACTTTGGCCGTAAACGTGAAATTTTCAATTTTATTATATGTATACATGAAGGAATGTATAAGTTCGATTGTTGTTCATATTTTTCCTCAATCGGATACTTCAGCTTTTAAATTTTTTGGCTTCGTTACGGGTTTGAATCCCATTCAGCATAATACCGACGTGAAACCATTTTTAACACAAGCAATTTAGCTTAGTTGTAGGGGTTAGTTAACGTATGGCTTAACATGGCGTTAACATTGCTATTAATATCTTATAAAAAAAGATTCTGTTATAAGTAAAATGATACAGGATGCCAATATACAAACACAAGACCAGGAAGAAACAAATATTACGCAGAATGATATTAAACAAAACCTCAAAGCATTCATCGAAACCAACGTTCAAAGGATTTATGTATAAGAACACTCATGCTCACTGTACAAAGGCAATCTCTATGATATTGTTTGAACGCGGTTTCAATATAACATGAGATCTGCCTTCATTTACAGCGTTAAATCTAATTCCGAATGCTGTTTGTAATATCGTTAATAAAAAATATAAATAGATGATTCTACGACTGATTTAGCAACTTTAATAAATAAAATATCAACATTAATAGTTGGGATTCAAAGGATACGGTGATAATGCTAGGTTTTCTCTTTAATAAGTCAATGTATCATGGATTTTCGCCATGTGACACCAAATTGTATCACATATATGTTCGTAAACTTTCGCGATTTGTACTAATTATAGAATTTAATAAGCTAGGGGTCTTAATCGCGTAAATATTTTATTTTAAGACTAAATACCTTTGTTTATTGCCCGACGTTTCGACCGTATTGCAACGACCATGGTCACGGGTAGACGTGACCACGGCCGTTGCAATACGGTCGAAACGTCAAAACGTAAAATTTATGAATTGAGTTTGATCCTCTGTTTAATCCGCCATCATCTTAGATGGCGAATTTTGAAATTTATCTAATTAGTTCTCACTTAAGTTAACATAGAATAGTATGCTTATCATGCAGTTTTTGCTCAACATAGTTCTGCAGTTTGCGCTGTTCACGTAGTTTCTTTTAATTAAGTAACACCAACTATATACATGTTTAGACAAATAAACGTATCTGTATCTGTAACGTTGACCGATCAGTCAATCAGCTGGATAACAGAGTCCATATTCACGTTATTATTTTCCGTTTTCGCGGTAAACCTGAACGAACTTGTCATAATGATAAATAGAGAGCTGCGCTTAAAAATGCAAAACCGCGCATGCGCGGCAGACATTTTTTTTTAGCGCACCGCATATGCCACAGTTGGCGCAGGCTTGCTGCAAACTAAAAAAAAGAACGTGATTAAGGACCCTGTTGTGCCCACAAAACATTGATATGTTGTGCCGTTGACTACCTACAATGACAATACAATTAATCAGAAGGTCTTAAAGTGTGAAAATAAATATTCTTAACAATTTAACACACAACAACAATGTATTAAACATCAAAACAAATTCTAAAAGGAATTGCTTTTATGACAGGAACACTCGACGTCATATAACTATATTTCACACGTTTTTATGAAGAGCTGGTGTCAAATTCACTGACTGCTATTTGCTGTGTGCAACATGTAGATATGTGATCACAGCGCAGGCCGTGGTAGAAATGTGTACTAAAACTAGACCGTCTCGCAAACAACTTAGAGATTTCTTACAAATTGTTTGTATTTTGATGGTTTTTAAGTATTGTGCTGTGAGCTATAAAAATAACGATGGAAATAATAATTGTGAATTGTATAGTTTTCTTACAGCGTCCCAGATATTAGATTAAATAAACAAATTGATAGCTACTAACTACTTTTGATAATTCGTTATCAATGTTGCTAAGGTTGTAACTAAACCATTCGATAAACCGAAGGATCGAATTTTGCCAAAAACCGATTTCATCTTTTTTATTTAATATAATTGTTTAGAATATTCCATTAAAGTTAATTCATATAAAGAAGAAAAAGTTACTGAGAACAACAGTTTAACACTTTCATAGGAAAGACGATGTAAATTTATTTTTCTACAAATTAATTTTCATTTATGATTACAACATATTTATAAATTTAACAATTAGTGTGCACTTATACTGTAATTATCTGCATATATGTTAATAAGTATGTCAGACATAAAAATGATAATGTTTACAACGCCTTGTATTCTTTTAAATTTGAATCAAGTTTCGGTTAAAATAATGTCGATCGATGTCTTTAATTCAGTACTCGAATACAGTTTTAAGTACGTGCCGTATCTATTTCTCGTTTTCATAGTAACTTTTGTATTTAAGCAAAATTAGAGTAACGCTCTACGAGATTATTTATTTCAGTATGAATTGCTTGTTTTGGACAAGTTCTAACTAAAGTATGTAATTTAAAACGGTTTAGAAATAATTTCATATAAAATCGAATCGAATTTCCGATAGCTTATTCACCGAAGTTTCCGCTTTTGACAACTTCTCATTAACCTTTGATTTTCCCTGAAATATGTATTATTAACCTCTCGTCAGTGTAACTTCAAAAACATGCAATTACCCTAGTCTGTGTACCTATTGTTATTGCTATTTACTCGTACTTTGAAATTGTCTCAACAAAGTCCTCTTTACATACTCTTTGTTGTATTTCAACGTTTCATTACTTTAAATAATAGAAAATAATAAAAGTTTGGATGTCAATATTTTGCTTGGTTCAGTTTTGTTTTGCAAACTAACCGGCCATTATTTTTACAGCTGCGAGTTTAATTTGTAAAAAATGATTTGAATACGTGATAATTGACTAAGAACGAGACTTAGTGCATGTAATAAGCGCATAAATACTTGACACTGGCAGAAATTAGCCGTTAAAAAGGCTAGATTGCCATAAACTTAAAGAAGAAGAAGAAGAAGAAGAAGAACAGGACGGTTATTCGATTCGGCATTTGAAATTCTGTCAATTTATCCAACGCATAGTACTAGACTATAGAGGTCAGTGGCCAAACATCCCAGGCTATTCAGTGGTTTGAGCTGTGCGATGATAATGTCCGTCACTTTCCTTTCATCTATACTCTATGTACTCTACATATCAACTTGTATAAACTTACTTACCGCCATATTTCAAGCCTACAAATAGGGAACGATTTGCTCTCATACAGTATAAACCGCCACCCAAAGATGTTATCCCAAAAGTTTTTCGCTCCGAAATTTATTCAACCATCCTTTACAGCGTTATTAAAACCACTAGCGAGCCACAAATGTGTCTGGTACATAACTTACCATTGCACGCTCTTTTTTATATTGTTTTAAACTTTTTGGAATATTTACTATATGCGATTCGCTTAAAAGTTTCAAATAACATGGATTTCCGCCATGTGACACCTAAAGTGTATAAATTGAGTTTGATCCAAGTTTTATCCGCCATCATGGGTGAATTTTAAAATGTCTCTAATTAGTTGTCACTTAATAAATAATAGTGCGCGTTCTGCTCAACGTAGTCTCAGTTTGCGCTGTTCATGCAGTTCCTTTCAATTAAGTAACATCAATTGTGCACATGTTTATACAAATAAACATATCTGTGTTTAATTAACCTGTTAAAATCAATTTGATTATTCAGTTGAATATTTGCGACAGTCGAAAATAAATATTATTGCGTGGTAAGGGGTGAAACTAAATGTCATGTGATGCAAAAATCAATCACGTCGCTTTTCACCATCAAAACGTTCACGCCAAAGGCATGTCACGCCGGCTGCCCTCGTTGGCCTCAACGTTAGTCTAAAAGTCAGTCGTCCAACTTGTGTATCTACAAAATAGCATTAGCGCCAACGTTGGGACGAGCGTTATTCTGGAACTACAGGATGGAGGAGTGGCGTTGGAACCGACGTTGGGGCCAACGTGTGGAGCTTGTGTCAGTATTTTGGATAGTCATGTGGGGTGTCAAATGTCAACTGGATTAACATTACTGGCCTAATGTTCAAAGGCTGATTCAAGAGGAATGAGGGCAGACACAATAGTGGTTTATTTAATCTTTATTGTCTATAGTTGGTTTTATTTCAATTAGTTGTTGTCGAGACTCTTATTTGCGACACGGGCGACGTAATACATTTATGTCGGATACCGACCAAGAAGAAGGTAAGTTGAGTTGGTTTAACTTGTTTAGTTAACTTTTCTTACAGGTGAGCTGCAGGCTCTGTCTAAAAGTAACTTTATATGTGAATTAAACAATATATACTGAACTAAGTTATTTGTTGGTTTTGTCCTACTACATTTGCTTACTTTTAAATACCTCTTTTTATTACAGTTTGGTTACCGAATGTAAGTCGTATAGGATATACGACTTACGTCCGGTAACTGGAGAGTTCGATATGTACTAAAAACTATTTATTATACGGGAATTAACACGCATTATTTACAAATTCACGTTTTGACCAGGCCGGAGCAACCTGGTCGAAACGTCAAGCAATTTTAAGGTAAATAATGCGCGTTGATTCCCGTATAATAAATAGTTATAATCATGCAACGCGAAAGTTTAAATGTTAGTATGTACTAAAAATTACTGATTTATTAGGAAATGAATAAACCCAGCTTACATCATTTTATTTTTATGTCGGTTAAACAGATACTTGAAAATTGATTAAGGATTTAGAAGTATTTTAATATAATTAATTGACTGCGGCTCTTACATTAGACACAGGTTGTGCCGCCTGTTATACAGGTTTTACCTAGTACAGGCTCCTATATAATTAAGCACAACTCTTGTTCTTAGAATTAATTAGTAACTGTACTAAACTTATTATATGTGAAATGAAAAATGAAATATTACATCTTTAAAAGGTTCACAATTTAATACTTTTTAGAGTTTAAAATTTATGATAAAGCCATAGACTTAGGACATACCGACCGCGCCATCCCTTTCAATTAAAAAATAAATATTGACAGCAAAGCGCGAAACAGAAAAAACTCGTGCGGCCCTGTCTCTTTGACAGGTATTTTCAACAAAATTGCGTTGTCTCTTTCTAGAGAGTGGTCAATTTTGTGAGGTTATGGCGCAGTCCTGGTCTATATGTCTATGGGATATACTAACGCCAAAGTCTATGGATAAAGCATGATACATGGACGTATAGAAAAGGACAGTACCAAAACCGCACAAAATTTATCACTCTCTAGAAAGAGACAACGCGACTTTGTGGTCAATACCTATCAAAGTCCGCACGAGTTTTTTCTCTCTTTCACGCTTTGCAGTCAATATTTACTTTTAATTGATAGGGATGGCGCAGTCCTTGTCTATACGTCAATGGCATGATATCATCGTTGTGGTCCACAGACTACAACAATAGCTGACGTAGGTCCTAAATTGTTCCGCGCCAACCTACTTTGTAATGTTCGTCTCTACATACGTGTTTTCTTTTTGCGTTGTATCGTAATTTAAATAAAATTATTTTCTTTCTTCTTTCTGTAACATAATATTATCCTATCCTGCTAATGCCTTATATAAATGTGAAAGTTTATGATTACATGTGAGTATAATGATGGATTGTACAAAGATTTTTTTTTAGGAATTTCTAACACGGCTTGTCTTTTTAACGTTTCATAGTCCAGTACTCTAATCTTAAATTTCAAATATCTTTATTTCGTAAAACCAAATTATTGATTTTTTAAACAGTCGAATGAATACATGTTAAAAGAAAAATAAAATTATGATATGTTTAAAAAAATAAACAAATGAAGTTAGTGGGCGGTTCCAAGTGTAAAGCTCATGAGAAGAAGCTGTCAAGAAACTAAGGGGCTACTCTTTTAAAAACATCAAGTTTTTCTCCTTCTCTTCTCTCTCTTGTAAATGTTACCCGCTTATAGCCGTACCTATTTAAACTTTCCTTTTCCTATAAAACATATTTGCGAGATTTATTTTGTATTCCTTCCGTTCCCGGGTACCTGGTCGTGAGGTTAATCCTTAAGCTAAATGGCATTAAAACAGGAATAATGCGATTGTCGTAAATGGCTCAAGCGTCGAGAAGGTTGCACGGCGCATTTGCATAGTAGTAACAATGTAAGTTTACGTGCACTGTTTTCTTTTTATCAGGCGGGGTGTAGGTATACCTATTTACCTCCATCGCAGTTTAAAAAAAACACCCCTGATGGACGTAAAAAAAAACAAATACAATTTAAAACCCCCTGACTAACAGGAGGTAAGTAATCGAATAAAAATCCGTCGGGGTCTGCCATTCGCTGACAATGACTTCAATTTAGGGCAGCAGATCTCAGTCAGGGGTTTTAAAATTTTATTTGTTTCATTTTTACGTCCGTCGAGGGTTTTTCAAAATTTTAAATTTGGGTTTTATTTCAAACTTTTAGAGATTTTACATAATATGCAACTTCGACTTATCCGTGTAGTAAACATTTAATTTGGATTGAATTTAATTGGACCGATTTACATCAAACATAGCTAATAACATTCCCGACTAATTCGCCTTTGAAACAAAAAAAAAAAAAATTCAGTTCAAGCGTTCGGGAGCTAAGATGCCACAGACAGACAGACACGTCAAACTTATAACACCCCGTCGTTTTTGGCGTCGGGGGTTAAAAAGAACACCGTCAATAGGTACAGAGTAGTTCAAAGTGGCCCAGCTTCTATGTTTATGAGCGACGTCTATGTGTGCGTGGATCGATTGGGTTAGTATGAAGGTTGTTTTCTGTACTATGTGTTTTGTGTCTAAACATACCTACTACCTATTGGTGCTCTAAACTGATTTATTTCCTAGTTTTAAGTTCCCCGTCTACTACTGTCTGCGCCAATTTTTAACTGTTTACGTAAGTAGACTGGTGTTATAAGTTTAATGTGTGTATTTGTGCATCGATTTGAGAGATAGAAACTCCAACCGATTGATGGTTTTGAATACAGTTTTAAGCGCCAAAACCGATCGACGGATTTGAATACAATTATAGCGTTATAGTTATAAGGTTTGAATACGGTTTTGATAAAAAATCTGATTTTAGCTATGTTTGAAGTTTGTTCAATCGTTTTGAAGATTAGTTTGTATTGAAATTTGTTTAAAATTTCAAGGGTCAATGACCAACATTAGATTAACCAAATAACCAAACATATAAAGATTACCACCGAGGGTCAAAGAAAAATATCTTTGACCCTATTGGCATTTGGAAATCGAGATAGTTTCTTAATTCTCTCTTATGTGTTTATTTTATCGTATGTATACGTATCATGCAGGGTCGTCTGAGATCAAGATATAAGAACTTATATACGGCGGGGTCTATTAAATTTCAAACTTTTATCTTTTTTTTGATAATGTGTATGTTAGGAAGACTTGGATGTTTTTATTATTATAAAACTAATGTCATTGGGATGGTTCTTCAGCTTAATCTAATGAAAATTTGTTCAGCCGTTAAGATGATAGTAACTTTTTTAACCGTCTTCAAAAATGTGGTTCTCTGTTTGACCCGTATGTATGTATGTATGTAATTATATACGTGTCTATGTATTTTTGCGATTTTCTCGAAAGCTAGTGTTTCGATTTAGATTGGGTTTTTGAGTGCATATTTTGTCTAGGAAGTTTTAGTGTTTAAAACGTCATCTTTACTAAAACATATACTATAAACATATACTGATTATAGATTATGAGTCTTTTGCATTTGAGACCAGTTTTTAAATAAAATAATATTGTTTACAAATTACGGCAGTATAAAATAAAATCCATTACTTAAAATGGAAAAAAATAAATAAATGATGATGCTGGCAGCTCGCGTCGCCGTGTCAAGTCGAAAATTTACAAATGTTTAAGAGAATAATTCCAAATTCAAACACGAAGTGGTGTGTCAAAAGACAACGGCAATATAATAATCTTCCTTCATTACACGATCAACGTATAAATGTTTCTTCGTTCAGTAATTTTACATTTTCGTTTATAAACATTTCTGTTTAACTTGCGAAGTCGGGGAAGGCTCGTTAACTCAAAATTAATATGTTGGCTTACATCAACGACCCATTTTATAGGGACGCGATAAACTTTGTGCCCTTTAAGGTTAATTAAACTAACTGGTACGCGAACTTTATTGAAAAACTTTTTAGTAGTGGGTTAATAATAGAGAGATTCTATTAATAAATATAGAGTTTCCCCTTCGGAGTACTGAATTTATTCAATTTGGCGTACAGGTAGACTGCATTAATACATTAATACGTACTTAGATAACTAATGTCAATACTATCTCTTGTCGTTTGTGCCGTAATATCGTCCTACGTGAATGCACTAGCATGTTGCTTAGATATGTGGTTAATGTTCGTATTAAGGATACACAATTTTGTGTGTAAATGGACACATTTGTGTGTCTTTAATACGATAATTTCCATCATATTTGATGACATGAGGATATTATGATTTTATGAAAATTTAGTTCTGGAAACTAGATTTGAGATTAACTTTGAGTCACACAGAGATTGAACTAAGGATATTAAGTGCGACAATACATGCGGTCAGTCGCATTTCGGTAAGCAGCAAGTACGTTATAGGACATGCCGTAAACCGCATGCAGGATGCCGCATCTGCCTGTGAATGTGCCTCCAACTATGAACGGCAGTAAAAGGTATACTATCTTTCTATAGTGACTGAGCATATCCATCAAACAATAATTAGAATCATCCCGATTCTATTATAAACTAGCTTTCTAATAAAAATAAAAAAGCACTTTTAAATACGTCCACCTTTCTTGGCGCTACGATAGTAAAGACGGATATACATTACATTTATAACATCTCTTTTGTGTAAGTCAAAAATATTTTTTTAAAAAACGACTCCCGCTTTTGCGTGGGACTTTACAAACATACAAGTAATGGACACAAAGTACATCCAAACTCGGAATAACAATTTGTGGATCACACAAAGTGGTATCCCGTCTGGAAATCGAACCCACGACCTCTTGCGTAGCAGTCGGACACAATCGCCACAAAGGCAGGCATATCAAAATTCCTTAAATAACCAAAAACATTTCAAAAAAATCCAAACAATAAAATAAATGTATTCTTATTTCTTATTTATCAATAAATATAACGTTATATTACTACAGTAATAGGAACGGTACCAATAAAATGGTAAAACCAATTACGGTAGAAAACGTTAGCGCAGCGTATCTCGATAATAACGAGTTATATAGTAACACAGCTTTTACCCCGTACCTTTCAATTTACAGCAATTTTCGCTTTTGAAATATTCACAAGTTTAATGACATTCTTTAACAATGAAAGGGTTAAAACGAAATGAAGATTGCTTATTTTATATTATTTTTGTTTAGTCATCGGTTTGATAAATTCTTGCTGAGAAAATAACTTTTAACTATAAATCAATTATTTATTATTAACCTTACGATTGATTGTTATTTTTTGAAATTATTAAGGAACAAATTGACGTGTCAGTGATACCTTTGATGTGGCCAAGTGTTGCATCGACAACGTGTAATTGTAGAGGCGAGTCTTATTCTTTTTTGCAGTTTTAACCTATTCTGTATATCGGCTTTATTTTACTGAAAAATTGAAAGATTAGCATCTGCTTTTAGTTTTTATCTAAAAACTGACATAGATACGATATACAAAATTGTATATTATAAATATATAGTTAAATAGGTATAAGAATACATAAGGGGTCCCTTACACGAACATATAATATTTTTAAAGAGCTTATTCTATAGCTCTTTAAAAATATTATATAGAAAATTTAAATATTACGACACAAAAAAAGGGAGAACTCATTCGCTAGCTACAGATTTTTAGCTAGCCAATGAGTTCTCCTAGTAAATGAAATATTAGTAAATGTAGTAAATTAAGGATATGTCTCTTAATATTAACATGTAAAACAATCTTGAAGTTCCCTGAAAATGCAAAAACGAAGATTTGTATTGTCATATTTATGGCGCTCGTAATCTAACATTTGAACGAACGAATACTCAATTTTATTTTGTCCTGCGCTCCTGCGCACTATGAAGTAATTGTTATGTGCGGAAAAACAAGGCGGGTGGGTGCGCTCCGGAGTGCGGAGCGCTAAATCAATAATTGGCCCGGCGTAATGCCACTAATTTACACTATTTATAAAAAAAATACTATTTTCTAATTTCACTATTTGTAATCCGCGACAGATCATATTATAAACAGATATTATAATTTGTTTTTAATATACAAATGTAAGCTAAAACATAAGCGAAATTTGACTTGATAAACGTATCCAACGGACGGAAGCTAGTGCAATTTAGGATGGTACGCGGGTGTAGAGCGCGTATCGTCTTGATTACCCGACTGCGGAGGAGGTTTATGTATCCTTCTAATATTTCTATGACCGCTCATAACTCATAAAGGGCTCAATCGATTTTAATAAATGATACGTTATTATCGTGATGCAGTAGTCGGAGGCAATAATGAATTCTGTTGAACTTAATATCGTGCCTCCGATTGCATGATATTAAATATGAAGAGTACCTTATTTCTATCTTTTAGCAGGCGGATTTAGAGTTTAAGTTTATTTTAACATATCTATACTAATATTATAAAGCTGAAGAGTTTGTTTGTTTATTTTTTGACCGCCATAACCTCAGAAATGAATTGAAAAATAATTTTAGTGTTGGATAGCCTATTTATCGAGAAAGGCTAATCACGCTATGACCAATAGGAGCGGAACATCAATGAAAAATGTTGCAAAAACGGGGAAAATGATGCAAACGAAGTTGCAAGGGCCGCCTAATATTAGTTAAGTATATATCAGGACTTCATCGCGTTTTTTAAAGGTACGGAGTAACTTCCTTAACTAAGCTCATATCCTAATTACAATGTCGATGGACTTAAGAACATTGACGGACTATACTACTTATTTACAAAAACGATGTAACTATATTAAGCTTGAAATTGTATTACCATTAAGATCAATCTACTAATTAAATAACCCTACATTTCAAAACCTGTAGCTATGATGGTATGCGTGTATAAAGACTGCCTTTGTATAAACACAACGATAGATCGTAAGCTAGCAGTGCGAACCTTGTACTAAAGAGTAGGTACCTAACAATTTCAATTCCAATTACTGGAATATAAACCGGCAGCTATTTTTCTTTAATTACCGGAAACTTTTACAATTCCGCGAA
Organism: Herminia tarsipennalis; assembly: GCA_945859575.2. Lineage (NCBI taxonomy): Eukaryota > Metazoa > Arthropoda > Insecta > Lepidoptera > Erebidae > Herminia > Herminia tarsipennalis. Next base: position 9,072,258 of record OX243836.2, on the reverse strand, counting down.
AAGATGCTTATTTACGTATTTCCTATTTTGATTTTTATTCTTAGATTTGTCTTTGTAAAAATACAGTTAAATAATATTTTAAACATAAAATTAACACCTTTCATATCGCATCATTGTGAAAATAAGAACGCTGATTCTTCAGAATCAATTTCATTTAGATACTGCTACTAAAACCTTCCAAAGGATATTAGTTTACAGACGATTGTAAAACAAAGGGTTATTGCGTGTTACCAAACCCTTTTTATGGTGTTCTATCTTACCGGTCTGTGGTCAAGAGAGGGTTACCCTTTAGGGAGATGTCTTTAACCTTTACAGGTTTTGTTCGCCATGGAAGGTGCTCGAGACGGCGCGGTTTCGCTGTTGGAAATCGCGCACGCTATCTTGGGTCTGTTTCTATTAAGACCGTGATAATGATTACTTATTAATGATTGAGTAGCGTTATGCTTATGCATAGGTCATTTCAATTCTTTTTTTTTAAGTATACTAGGATCAAGGATGTAGTTTTATTTAAAAAGATATTGTGAGTACTAGACATCGCCGCACTATACCCGCGGGATCCGACCCAGTGGTTTGTCCGTAGATGTAAATGTGTGTGTACATTTATTTTAATATGAATTTCTAAAGTGTGAGTAAAGTGTTGAAGGGCACGCATCGTTTTTTATGACGCTTGAGGGATTCGGTAGGACTTTTGATGTAGTAGAAATATACTATTACTACATATTACCACTGCAGCATATTGCGGAAACTCTTTCAGTACCTGTAACATAAGAAATTCAATTTTAATATTTTTGCTGTTGACCAGTTCCAGGAATGATTAAGTGTATGCTATTATAGTTTTCAGAGTTATTGTCTTGAGTCTCGTGTTCTTAGTAGGCTTGCACTGATCTTGGTCACAGATATAATTGAACAGGGGAAAGTAAAGTTATTATCCATACTAATAATATAAATGTGAAAGTAACTCTGTCTGTATATCGTACGCTTTCATGTTCAAACAGCTAAACCGATTTAGATAAAATTTGAATGGAGGTAGTTTGAGTCCCGGGGAAGGACATTTTTTATCGCGATAACCGACATCCACGTGGGCGGAGCCGCGGGTGAAAGCTAGTCTCAAATGAATAGTAACTTATTACGCTCCAATTTATCTTATTTCTCCAAATACCATAAATACAGAAACAAACTAAATCATCCACATAAAATTGTAGGCAACACAAAGTAATTCATTTTACAGTTGGAGAAACAGTTCTCCCAAAACCACAGGGATGCTGTATTTATCACCGAAGACCTTTGTGCGAGGGTGTTCTGAAGGCCATATTTTAATTGCGGTTGCGCTAGCTATTCACTAGCTTTTAACAGGCCCCGTGCGGGATGTTGGCCTGACAGAGGCCGATAAATTGCTCACTTCGGGCGACCTCCTCCCGGTATTGTAGTGATAGTAACGCACCCCATTATCCTCGCCTATAAACCGGCAAATTCTTGTACCAACACGAAAAATGTACACCGAGAACGGTCGACTAGACATCAATTTAGATTCCGACTACTGAGAAACTTATTTAGACAGTCAACTCATAGTACCTAGCTGAGAGCTTAAGGGTTGTTTTTCTCAGGTAAGCAGGTAATCTATTTTAGAGTTTGGCCTACTTTGTTAAGCTTATTTAGCTGGGAAGGATGGGTATAAAAGAGCAAAATAGAGTTACAATTAGCTACGAAAATGTAATTTGCTGAAACCCTTTGACTGATTTAATCCATTCAGCAATAAACAGTGCATAAACGAGAGACTAAAAAAATAAATGTAACCCGAGTTACCTAATGAAAATTCTCAAAACATAGACGTGAAGAATTATCAATTTGGATGTTTATTAAAGTTCGAATCTTTTGGACCCGATACCCAAGGTTAGGTATTGTGTTTATTAATACTTTTGGTGTAAATAACGAAGACAATATTTAATACAATATTTCTCAGTTATATCACTTCGATATTTTGTGTCTAGAAGATAATTTTATAAAATGTTATTCGACAGTAAAATATTCCTTTCAACAATGGCAAACTTCTGAATAAAAATATGAACAAATCAATGGAGTGTTTTAAAGCGTTCGGCAGTTTATTAAATTATAGATTAAACTATTCCAATTGCAAATTTTAGATACATGTTTTTCACGAAATCAATTTTCATAAATCAACGTAATATTTTGTATTATGTGGTAAGGTAAGGCCTGCATTACAAAAAGCTCTGTCAGTATACAAAGAGTAAATCGGCCTCATAGCCTCGTTGCTTTATTCACTCGAGCCTCGACTGGGCAGCAGCCACCCGCCACAAAATCAATGAAGGTGGGAAAATACGATCTTAGTTTTTGGCTCGTATTTTTCTCATTTTACCCTTTAACTACATACTCATGATCCATATATGTTTTACTCTTTGAAGTAACTGCAGTAAGATTTTTTTGTTCTTTGAACAAGTTAATGTAGAATCCGACTTCATCGCTCTGAAATGTCTGACTCCTTCTTCATCATCTCAGAGAGAAGGAAAGTACTCTCATTGCTGATTGGTGGATGTCTTCGAATTTTTGGTTTTATAATTCGCTAGTGTCTTTACAATTCTTACATCGGCCTATGTGGCGCGGTGGGAGTGTATCCGACTGCTACTCAAGAGGTCGTGGGTTCGATCCCCACCCAGGATAAAACTTTGTGTGGTGAGCACGATGGTTTATTCTGTGTCTGGGTGTTATTTATCTATAATATGTATGTATTTAGAAATATATAAGTATGTTTATCGGTTGTCTGGTTTCCATAGTAGCAAGCTCTGCTTAGTTTGGGATCAGATAGCTTTGTGTGAGTTGTCCCAAGATATTATTATTATAGATTACGTTTCTTAAACCCATCTGATATGTAACGCGATAACCGACAGTTTACAATATGTTAGTAACAGCATTTTATCTAGCGGATGTTTTGTCACTGTTTTTCAAAATAGAACAGAAAAAGATAAAACATTCGCTATTTAAAAAAAATATTAATATTATGAAAAAAGGGATACGTAAATATATCTAATGACTTAATGTTAGTCTACCGGTCAATTACTACTGAAATATAATATACTATACTTCAAACGTAAATTAAAAACAAATTATCCATTTAAATTAATACTTGATAGCAGTACAAATGTAGGGAACACGCAAACACGAATGTGAATAATAAATGGTGTTCTCTTAAAATAGTAGAATGTTTAGCCTTGAAACATTTTGCCCGACACATCGCGTTGAATTGGACTCTCCAACGTGTATCTCCGGGGATGCTAAAACTTGAAGCTTAGAATGACGGACCGGATAGCGGGTTTATCATTTCTATTATAGTCCGAGGGTTTTGTGGGTTCGTGACTCTGTTACCACTTTCCGTCCCTTCAGGAGCAAATTGAGAGGGTACGTTCAGTTCTTCTCTCTCTCTTGTCCTTTGAGATTGATAGCAGAACCGGTATCGAAATTACATTGGCCCTGAAAATGGTTTCCACTGGTCTGTTCTGGACAGCAAAACAGATTCTTGCGATAAAATCTTATTGTTGGATTGTTTTTGTATTAAGTAACGTTAAGTATCTTAGATTCACTGAAATTATGAAAGTACATATCATGTCTATATTTTAAAATTATCCAGGAATTTGAATATTCGTTTCTGTTCCTACATGTTGCAATATTTTTATTAAATTATCATTTTCATTTTAAAATCTTTAAATGTAAGAGACATATATATTATATGTATTCATGTGTAATATGAATAGGAATATTATTGGCTAATATATTCAAGGTTTAATATTAGATACAGTTTTGTAACTAGCACTCGCCTACTCATAACATAATTTTGCAAAATAGAATTTTCAATGAACGCAATGTCCTCTTTAAGATTCAGTTTAATATTGAACTTTTGCCAAAAACTTTAGGGATTTACTAAAATAGGTCTATCACTTTTATATTTAACTGAACCCTTTTAATATTAGCTGTAAAAGTTAACTTTGCCCTAAAGTACCTAAAAATAGAGTAAATAAACGCGACCCGTATTCGTTTTATTTTAGTGATGCGTAATCATAACCCTCCCTTCTGTTTTGTAGTAAAAATATGTAAAGGTACATAAAAGTTATTATAGTTACTCAATCGCTTAAAATATTTAAATATACGAAGCTTTTATACCCACTTTTCGGTCGATTTAAACCGACTGTAGACACGACGAAATAGTGACCAAGATCGGTGCAATGCGAACCTCCTATGTAAAACATGTATTGGTCAGAGAAGGCTGCTCGCTAAACAGGAAATCTACGCGGTACTTTTTCACTTTTTCAAAGAGTTTTTGTTTAGTTATTTTTTATAATAAAGGTTTAGCCTAGCTTGGCTGCAGCAGCCAGTCGAATATATGACGGTGTATGGGATCGCACTAGGCAGCCACGAAATCCTATATATGTATTAGGCTGCGGCAGCCAAGCTGTCTAGGGCATCCTAGCCTTATAGTAAAACGTTCCAATTTTAAATAGTGTACCATAACCTAAGTGATTATCGTTAATGCATTCACGCCCCGCTCCACGTTCCGCCTAACTAAACGTTTCGCCTTTACCGCAGTACACTCGTAAAAACTTGGTGCTTGTAAACGTGTAGCTTATGGCTATAGATTACGTTAATACAGAGGTAGTGGGATACTAAGGGACTGGCCGTTTCTTTAGGGTTAACAAAATAAATGTGCAATGTTCTTTCTAGTTGGATTAGCAGTACTACTTATTTTACCTTGAATAAGGAAGAAATGTTACTTTGGTCTATGCTTTTGAGGTTGTTTTCATGAATTGACGTCCAATACCTTTAATACTTAACATTTAATTGTTTACAGTCTCGCGGAACTCATGGGAAAATAAGATAAAGGTCATTTTTCAAACGTTACTTTTTTCACTTTTTTTACCAGTTGTTAAATTCCAGTAATATTAACGACTGTCAGCTCAAAATCTGATATGAGTGTACTGAAATTAAGGAGTTTCGTCAGTCTAAAAAGTCAGGTATTTTTTCATTTTTTTTTCGTTAATCTTTTTAAAATAACTAACATGCACTCAGCGATAGATAGCTATTATAAATTCATACCAGTAGAATTAATGGTACGCTTTTTCCAATATCGTCAGAGGATATGAAAACTTTATTTCTTTTTTGAGCCGCAGTTGAAAGCTAAAGCCGATGAAGCAATGCATTTAACTTTTGAAAAATGAAATGACTGATGAAAGTGATATGAATATGTATTTGCTAGTCACGTATGGTAGAGCGATAAGGCGACCTAAAGGGTTACGGGTTTGTTCCTCATATATGAAGTACGTACGTCTTTTTAGGGTTCTGTACCTCAAAAGGAAAAAAAAAACGGAACTCTCATAGGAACACTTTGTTGTCCCAAGACCCTTTATTTCAGCAACGCGCTGAGTTATCGAGTTTAAATTAAAACCATATACCCTGGAAAAATATCAAACTTCTAAGTTATCGTAAAACAACGAAACGGCCGTTTTTCAAAAACCGCGTACCTCGATTTCTGAACTATTTAAAATACCTACAAATTTATACGCAACTGTCTGGTACTTTTATTTACAAATGTGCTATGCCAAATGAAACGGCTCAAGGAACACATTTCAAAAATATATTAATTATTTGTAACTCAAGAGAAATCATGTCACGATTGTTAGCTATAAACGAAATGGATGGTTGCCATGGTTGGTAATTTTAACTAACTTAAATCCGATTATGACAAAAAATCACTGTCTAAAAATGATGTTTAGTACCTAGTCGGTTATAAGATTTTAGTAAATCTTGTCACAACAATATTATCTGGACGCTCCAGTGCGTTCCGATCGGGAGCGGTGGAGCTCGCTCCAAAGGCGCGGCGTGGATGTGGACGTGCCACGCGCGAATATTACGGAGAGTTAGACAGAAGTGACAGTTGCGGATCGCCTATGGAGCGCTTGGAGCCCATATCTGGATTGCGGTCTTAACAAACTGGATAGCCTAGTGCGATCCGCAATCCACACCCCACGATCCAGGAACGCAGATCGGATCTTGGGATCACCGCTTCGGAATGAATCATTCTATGTGGACCCTGCTTTTCGCTGTTAAATGGGATATACATGGCAAAACGCAAACCAAACAGTAATTTTGTAGAGGTAGATATAACCGACAAAGAAGTTTATTGTCTCCATTTTCTGTGTATGTGAGGGTTCACTCTATTGGATGAAACAGGACAATGCATTCAGTAAACTTAGATTATTACCTAATGCTTTTGACTATCTGGATTTTATGTTGTAATAAATATTCATTAATTATATTTGAGAGCTACGCTCTTGTCGGTGGAGCGGCGATTTCCACTCCTCTCTATTTTCTGTTGTCTTTATAGAGATCCGTAGCTAGTTCCGTAGATGAAATTTGGTGAAAAGGTGTCTTGTAGTAGCCGCTACTTAGTTTGATAGCTAAATAATATAAAAAGATATTTTTAGGGGCCCTCCTTACTCCATACATATAACAGAAATGAAGATCTTAATGATTGCTATAATTTCACTTCCCTTGTTTAGAAGAAACCATTGTTCAATGGTTTCTTTGGTTATAAAATTATATATACTATGGGTCTTATACTATGGGTGCCGTGTGGTACCGGCTTAAGAATAGTACCACCCCATCTCTTCCCGTGGGTGTCGTCAAGGCGACTAAGGGATGTCACACTGGAGGACGGGCAGCAGCGTCCTCTGCGTACTTAAAACCTTACTGCGATCGCCAACCCGCTCGCCAAGCGTGGCGATTATGGCAATTACCCCCAGGATCTACATACTAGTAAGTTCTACTGGGGAGACCCGTGCCCAGCAGTGGGACATCATATGGGTTGATATGTATGTATGTGGTCAGGTCTACCCGTGACCACGGCCGTTGCAATACCGTAAACAAGGTATTATATACCTTAAATAATTCACGCGATTAAGATCCATAGTATATACAATGTGTACAAATCATGAAAGTTTATCAACATTTACGCAAATAGTTATTAAGAGACAATTTAATATGATTTTATATTAATTTGACGTTTTTAAATAATTTCATTTAGTATTTTAGTTTGAGTTTGACGTAAACATTCGCAGAGAACGAATTTCTATCAAAATTAAAATGAACGCCGGCAAAGTTGTGGGGAAAACGGACGTCCGATAAATAGTTATAAACGCAGGCAGAGTCGCGGGCAAAGCTAGTAACATAAAACTAATTAAGTTTCGCCATGTGACACCGCTTTGTTAGCAGAACATTGTGATATTGACTAAGGTTAATTGAACAAAATGACTAATGGATTCGAATACTAGATGTTAGCGTGTATATATACTCGTATTTAGCCAGAGACAATCTATGACAAAAGCTATGCTGTTCACCATCAGGCCAACAGTATACTCTTTGTGGATGGATGTGTGGGTATGTAACAAGCAATTCAGCTTACTGGAGGGGTTTAAAAGATTGCTAGTAGGTAATGTGCGATCTAAATTGCTAGTTTGTTTTGACATTATAATCAATCTATATAATAAAAGTAGAAGCTGATTGACATATACACAACGCAGGGCCTAAACTACAAGGGTTAGATATTTGAAATGTTATACCTTTTATAATGAGGGAAGCACTAGGAAAGGATTTTTGAAATTTCACCCCGTAAGGGGGAAAACGGAGGTGCAAAGTTAGTATGAAACTTCGCCGTTAATATATTTTGGTAACAATCTGGCATACACGCGGGCGAAGCCGCGGGTATAAGCTAGTGTCTTATTAATTGATGACCGGCTGCACTTACGAAAAAATATCTAAAAAAAGGTCATGTTGATTGGTGGCAACAGCGAATGGCGATTGCAGTGACATAACAAGCGAAACAATTGGAATAACGTTATTGATTGGTTGCTAAGCAACGTGAATGGCGATATGTCATTAATGTTTTCTTATGACGGTATCACGTAAATTTTTTTTAATTTTTTATTTATTTAACTTAATGCACACAAAATTTATACTTAATTATCGTTCGTTTTTACTTTTTACTTTAGACATCCATTTATGACAGTGTTACTAAATGTCAGGGTACAAAATCTGAAAGTATTCATAAAGTGTAGATATTTCTGGTATTTCTTTATTTATTGAAAACTTTTTGTTTATAAATGCACTGCAAAGTTCGCACCGCACCGCGTTAAATTACTGTTTTTACTATCACGACAATTTAAAACTGCAAGTTCATGCATATTCGTATCATTTCATATGTTAGGTACATAGTGGCGAAAATTAAATCAGTAGGATTTTTTATCACATTGAGGACTAAGAGCTAAAAAAAAGCTTGTAAGTTACGACTATCATTATCAGATAAGATCGACTGGAATATTATGTAAAGTCATGTCTGATTATTCTAGAAGCCGACCCTAAAATGAGCAAGTAACCGATAAAATTCTCATCTTTAACCCATTAGCGGTAAATAGGGCCCTAAGAAGCTCTAAAGCCCAAGTATAACATAAATTAGTAACTTGATCTAAGCTATAGTACTTTCTAGGCTTATTTATACTACTGATGTGGCAAACAGGCTTACGGCCCGCTTGATGGTAAGCAGTTACCGTAGCCTATGGATATCAGCAAAACCATAGGTGCCTCTCACGAGTTGCTGACCCTGTGAAAACCTTTTTAGAGTCAGCCAAAATGGCAAAATCAAACCCTTACGACTGCCTCTGTGGCGCGGTGGGAGTGTATCCGACTGCTACGCAAGAGATCGTTGGTTCGATCTCCACCCAGAATAAAACTGTGTGTCAGATAGCGTTGTTTTATTTATTTATTTAAGGTTCACCAACAATTGCTTACATATACATAAACTGTTATAATAAGAACATGCAAGAATAAAAGTAACAATGTAGCAATCACTTAAAGGTAAACACCACATGTTTATATAAATAATGAGAAAAAAAACAATACACTTCTTTTCTATTAATAAGGTAAGACAAAGTTAAAGAGAGTTGATAATTGGGTAGTGAGAGAGCCAAAATGTAGATCGATTTTGTCACTGTCATTCTTCCGTCCGCAGCTTAGCTTAGAGACTGTTAGTACTAGAAAGTTGTAATTTACGCCGACAAAGTAATAAAACAATCTTTTTTTAGGGTAGTTACCCCTAGGGGGAGGTTACACCCCGTAGGGGGGCATGTAAAGTGGGGATGTGATTTTTTTTTCTCATCTACTGTTGTCTGTTGTGTGGGGTATCATTAGATACAATACCAATAAGGCTAAATACTATTTTTCGGATAAGAGATCCGTTTGTGAAATATTAAGGCAGTGCCGAAAGTGACAATTTTTGTTAGAGTCACGTGTCCTTCCCCCCCCCCCGCCCTGCCAGCTAAATCGTTGTTTTTGGGATGTGAAAAAAAAGTATTACAGCTAAGTAGGCTTTACAAGTTTACGAATAATAGCCGACCAACTGAGAGGTAACTGTATTTTCGTAGAAATTTTATTGAAAATTACTTAAATATGTATTAGAATGAAACAAAAATAACTGAAAACCCACTTCTTATACCGCACTATTGTGCGTGGCCAGATATGCACTTGCCCGGTTTTTAAAGAACCCCATGTTGTAGTCTTTTGGGAAAACCTCGGCAGGTACCTTATTCCACAGTCTGATTGTACGTTGGATAAAGTTCCTCTAGAAAGATATAGTACGTGCTGATATTGGTTCTAAGGTGTGAGGATGAATTTGCTGCCGATGTCTCGATGGTACAAGAAGAAAATGCTTATAAGAGGTAATTTAATATGTAATGTATACCAGTGGCGAAGGGTTAAAGTTTTTCAGAGGTGTCTCGATACAAAAATATATCTTGCTGGACATGGTTCTTTGTACCCATAATACTAAGTAACTACAATCCAAAGGGAAACCGAAAGTAACGGTGTTCTAAGGACCCTTCGCCACTGATGACTTATAAGAGGTAATATGCTGTGTAAGAGGTTATGGGTTCAATCTCCTCGCGTCAAAGAGCTAAAGAGAGATTTGAGTTATTGCAAAGGACTCTAGAGCAATAATTATATCAGAAATTATCGTATAAAAAAGTAATCAGCTACGTACAAATAATATTATCATGCATAACATTTTTCTAGGGTACTTTTGAATAGTAAGTCTATACTCTTACAAAGAATAATTTGTTAAAACAAACCTAGTGCTACAACTATTAATCTCACTGAGTAAAACTAAAGTAGCAACTTGACTTAAGGCAATGAATAACACATCTCGCTTAGCGTACAAACCCCAGTCTATCCAAGCTACGAGCTACGCTGCCGTAGACAGCTACGGCGTAGCTAGAGAAATGCCACGTTTAATGTAAATTGATTCAGCGATTTTCTAGATTGTCAGCGCTTTAGATTCGTATGAGGCGAAGATGTTCTATGTTTAAATATCTTATAGGTATGTTGCTTAGATTTTAAGCTGTATTGAATTTATAATCTATACTAATATTATTAAAGCTAAATAGCTTGTTTGTTTGTTTGGTTGGTTGAACGCTATAATCTCAGGAACTACTGGTTCGAATTGAAACAATATTTTAGTGTTGGATAGCCCATTTATCGAAGAAGGTTATAAGAGCTCAGCATCAATGAAAAATGTTGCAAAAACGGGGAAAAATGAGGCAGACTTGCGCGGGTCACTTAAAAATAATTGGAAAATAATTTTAGTATAAATTCAGTTCCATCTTATCGATGGAACGGCGATGCTAAATCACAGTGTAATCGAAAGAATTAATTAATTTAGAAATTATTGGTAGCTTTGCCTTTGTTACTTGCATGTAAAATTGAACTGTGACTGCAGTTCAGAGAATGTATCAATTTTAAAATTTGTAACAAAACAGAAGACACAATAAAAATTAATAAGGCACTTAAAATAATAATACGAGTACATTAACTCGTAAAAGAGGACAGGAAGACATATTTTATGTTGTTTTTATTGTGTTTGACACATTAAATGGTGCTTAAATGTGTGTATAAAAGTATTGTTTGTTTCTATGATTCTAGGACAGTCGTCAATGGTTTGTTTATATGATATAATATTAGATGCGATTCGTCGTGAGAATAATAATATCTTGGGACAACTCACATAACGCTATCTGATCCCAAACTAAGCAGAGCTTGTATCTACTATGGAAACCAGACAACTGATAAACATACTTATATATTTCTAAATACATACATATTATAGATAAATAACACCAACGAACAAACCATCGTGTGAAGTTTTATCCTGGGTGGGGATCGAACCCACGACTTCTTGCGTAGCAGTCGGATACACTCCCAGCGCACCACAGAGGCAGTCTAAATCGTATATATAAGATTCTGTTCTGTGGAGGTTTTACGTCTCTCCAATATAAAGGAATTTATGCGAATTAAGATTTGAACTGATTTTGTATTATGTGGGTACTGCCACAGTTGTGACCACAAACCTCTATAGTTTTAGGAAGTTACTATTATTTGATACTAGTATGCTGTACTGGCTACCCCGTACAAAGTCACAGCAATTTCAAATTCCGAATCGAATGACCGTCCTGTGAACTTTTGTGACACTTATGACAAATGGCCGTTATGTGTTATCTATGTAACATAAGTATAGACTTCTATTTGATGTTGTCAAATGACCATCCAAATGTGAAAATTAAATGGGAGTCTAGTTCTTATCGGCGGCGCTAGCTTGTCAGTGGTCTTACTCATTTTTTACTCATCAACGCCCGGCGTAAATCCTCGAATCTATAGAGATGCAAATTCACAGAGAGGATCATGTTGTCATGTTAAGTTGACCCCCGCAGTAGCGTACAAGCCCTGTGTTGCGGGGGACTTTACAAACATACATGTCATGGACACAAAGTACACCCAGACTCGGAACAGCAATTTGTGGATTACACAAAGTGGTGTACCGTGTGGGAATCGAACCCATAACCTCTTGCAAACACTAATAATTGCTAGTGAACCATAATGTCAAAATCACATATTATACTTATGAAATTTGTAAATAATAATGGTGATAAATGTAAATAAATCAAAGCAAGGTAAAAACGCGTCAGCACTAGGTATTTTAAACAAGCCAGAGAATTTTAAACAACTTTATTCACAAAGTTTCTGAAGCGAAAATTTTGAATGGATTTTTTCAACGAACGCCGCTGTATATTTGAAATCAGTTTATAATTCAGGGAAATATGGAGTGGCACATATTGAAGCTTTTGTTTTGTAACTGAAATATTATTTTTAAATGAAAAGCATGGGTGTATTTTATACCGTACTATAAAAAATGTGAATAGTGTAATTTAAAGACTATATACCGGTTGCGACCGACCTTATTACAAGCTCCCTAGCTGTTATAGGTGGCTCAGCTCGCCACTGTATCAGCATCAGAAGGTAGGTCGGTACTTGCCCTATATTTTTTCCCGCTTACTCTTTCATGTAGCTGTATCTATCGTCCCGTTTTGGCGTGACGTCACCACGCAACCCCTCCGAGTGTATATGTGTGCGTGTGTTCATTATACGCAGTTTGTCTATGTGCGTTTCACTGTTGATTATGACAGTTCGAATATAATTATTTATATTTCATTTCGCGGCTACCTGACGGCTTTTCAATGTTATGATGAAGCGTTGACCTGACCTGCTTTCTCATTACGTTGACAATGGAATTGCAATACCTTTTAATTTTATAGCACCTAGTGACGGTTAGAAATTTCGTCAATTTCATTTGTTTACTTTTAAATATATTATGTAGGTATCTACAATTCGTAAATTTACTGTTACGTAAATAACATATACATTAAATTATCAAGCAGAACTAATATTTAAGTAAATGTTTGTAATTTAATTTTATGAATACATATGTTTATTTATTTTAATTTGAGACAGTTTTCTAATTGAAAAAATAATGAACCAAGATTGCGTCTTCGGCGCGTCAAGTTTGATTTTTATATTATACTAGCGGACGCCTCGCGGTTTGATCCGCGTAGTTCCCGTTCCCGTGGGAATACAGGGATAAAAAATAGCCTATGTCATCCAGGGTTAGTGTAGCTTGTCGTCTCCTTTTGCGAGGAGGTGATGCTGCAAAAGGAGGCGGCGGAACGCGTGAGAGATAGACGGTCCTCACGCCCCGGCCGCCCCGCGATACCCCGCGGGCGACGGGTGAGAAGAGGTGACATTCGGCCACCCTAGGCGCAGGCCTGAGGACGACCAGCAGTGGGTAGCTTGCCGTCCAGCTTAGGACTAGGCCGGGTCGACGGCGCGCTAGTGTTCCACGCGCGCCTGTAAGAGGTGTCAGCAAATGACGGGGCCCCATTGGGCCGGCGCCCACCGGGAGTGCGGGATCGTTCGAAAGAGTTACCGTGCTCCCGGAACACCAGGGCGAAAGAAGGAACACAGATGGGTTTTAGTCAGTAGGAGTCTGACACGCCCTCCCGCTCGTGCCCACAGCGGGAGGAGTCATATGATGATTTCCCATCTATAAAAAAAAAAAAAAAAAAAAAAGGGTTAGTGTAGCTTCACAACGATGAAAGATTTTTTTAAATCCGTCTAGTAGTTTCGGAGCCTATTCAATACAAACAAACAATCAAATCTTTCCTCTTTTTATTATTATTAGTATTAGTAATATTAGTAATTAGTATTAGTATATATTAGTATAGAAGTGTCTAGTGACAGATAACCTCAAATATGGTATTCTGATGACAAACTGTAACATTATAATGTTGTGTCAAAATCCATCGAATAATTTTTGCGTATAAAAATAAGAAATCATCACTTTTCATAAACTTTCACGTTTAATATTATGTCACAAATTTCTTCCTAATACTTAGTTGAACACATTGCTAGTAATCTTTATAATAAAATATACAACAAAGATATAAAAAGATAACTTGATCTGCCACTGTTGTGTTATAGGACGGTCTTACATTTCCTTTGGGAGAACATATGTCCGATAGTTAACTGACCTGCCTTCTTAGTAAGTTTGCTTATAGTGAAAATAAAAGTTCAGTCGGATTAGAATTCTCTAGGTAAATTTAGTGTGAAAAAGAAATTTTGATTGTGAATAGTTTTTAAGATTCTGTACTTTAAAAGGAAAAAAACGGAACCCTTATAGTACCACTTTGTTGTCCGTCCGTCAGTCTGGCTGTCAAAGAATTTATCTCGGGAACGCGTAAAGGTATACAAGAGAGTTTAAATTAAAACTATACACTCTAGTCTACAGTCTCTTGAAGCTGTAAAAATAAAACTACTCAATTAACAGTAAAAAAGATACAATCATTTATTTTAAAAACTTATTTGATGAGACTCAATTCCTGGACTATTTATGATATGAACCTAGAAATTTCTACGGAATCCTTGGTGGGTGAGTCCGACGCGTACTTTGCCGGTTTTGAATTTCTGTTTTTGGATATATTCAGGTTGATCAATGCAATTACGGTCGCGCGGATATTATAGTCATTTTACCAATAGTTGGTATTCTGTGCCGTAACGGAGAACATCACTCCTTGCTACTAATCTACTTGCGTTATCTACTCTACCTGTGTTTATACCTGTCACAATTAGTTCTCACTCGAGCTACTACTTTGTGTGATCCACAAATAGTTGTTTCTGGTCCAGGTGTAGGTACTTTAAATCCGTGATTTATGTTTTTAAAGTCCCTCGTGACACAAGGCTTTTACCTTAGTGCGGGTATTCTTTTAAAGATATCGTTATGAAAAATTAAGTAAGTTTTAGGATTGAGCTCTTACTGAGGGTGAGATGATAACCGTATACTATACTATAAACGTAATGCTAACGGCCGTTTTTAATAATATATCTATCGATGGATTTGACTACTGGAGATAGAATTTTGACATATTTTGTATGGATATTATGTCAAATATATATATCTAGTGGCCAAATCGATCTATAGATAGGATATTTAAAACGGCTCTTCGTGTTATTTTCACAGCCTTTTTTGTAGTTTTTATTTGTGATGGACTTTCGTTGTTATTTTCTTAAGAAAGCACCTTATAGGAATGGTTCTTCCATTTTAATAACAATATGCAACCAAAAACAACTCTATGAAACTTTTTACTTATTTTTTATGGCACAAAGTGATTTCGTACTTTACGATAGCTTATACCAGCTTCTATATAAAACTGCGTAATTTTAATGCCTTTATACCATTATGTGTAGCCATAAATTTTAATATTTACGACTGAGGAAAATAGCTTATTGAAAACTGAGTACGCTCTTTCTTTAAACTCCCACGCACTTACTACAGCGTAGAAAGTCCAAGTATTACTAAATTTTATAGACTACGGGTCTAATACTGCGGTCGAATACTTTAATGTTACTCAGTATGTAAGTCGTTCTCGTGCTATCACTAGAGTTACCAACTTTTACTAGAAGAAATAGAGTATATCTGATTTCAATGGAGGTAAATACGGACTTACAAAAAAGTTTAATTTATTTAAAAAAATAAAAAAGGTATTTTTTTGTACTTTTTTGTTGGTTATAATAACAGGTATGCATTATATTCATGACTGGCACTAGTATAGTAAATAAATCGGGCAAGAGCATGTCGGACCATGCTCAGTGTAGGGTTCCGCAACCTTGAACAATTGCATCAGCAGAAGAGCATATGTTCATGGCAGTTACGCCCTTTTGTTGAGAAACGCTGTTTTTTGGCAATAACTCAATGACGGTATATTCGATCTTATCCGAAATAATTTTATTTTAAAGTATTTATTAAGCATTTATTTTTGTGATTTTTTTCATATTTTTTGGTCACACGGTTCAAAAGTTAAGGGGGGGGGGGCACAATTTATCCAACTTTTGGAGCGATTATTTCCAAAAATATCCACTCAAATAAAAAAGTTTTTAAAATACCTGTCGAATGATGTGCCACACGTTGATATATGCTGATTTTTCTTTGCAGCTTCTTTTATGTACATGTATGGAGTGCTCCCCCCCCTATTATTTAGCTATTAAACTAAGTAGCGGCTACTACAAGATACCTTTGTACTTAATTTCATCGAGATTCATTGAGTAGTCTTTGAGTAAAATACCTGTGACATACGGACGGACAGACAGAGACAGGACATGACGGAACTATAAGGTTTTTCGACATTTTTCAAAAACGGTCACTCACCTATGGACTGACATTGGTAACGTTGCTTTAACCTAACATATATCTAGACTGCTCGGTTACTACTATACACAATATATAATATTTACCCGATTAAGTTACAAGTCTATAGAATTGTATAATATGTACTAATTTTATCAATAAGTATGAGTAGATTATATATCACGCTAAACGTGAATAATTTGGACGGAGTCACGGGTTGACTGAGTCTACCCGTGACTCCGCGGCCGTTGCAATACGGTCGAAACGTCGGGCAAAAAACAAGATATTTTACCTTAAATTATTCACGCGATTAAGACCCGTAATATATATATTTTCATTATGTGTACAAAACGCGAAAGTTTATCAACAAGTATGAGTAGATATGTTGTTATTTGTTGCGACACATTGTCGACTACTTGAAAGGTTTCCTAGCAATCAAGTAAGTCACATAAGTAAAACTTTTATCTTTAGGAGTATGTATGCCCATTGTCCAATTATTTTCAAGAGTTCTGTTATTGTTATTAAACGATAAAGGAATGAATGGATTGAATGGGGCTTTGGAAATGAGGTACTAGCGCATACGTGGTGTGGTTTCAAGCTGACCATTGTGAGGGCGGTTATATGTATGGCTAGACATAGCTTAAGCGTGTATGGAGTGGTTCAATCCCCCCCCCCCACTCCGACCTTATCGAAATTCCTCATGTGTGAATCCGACTCAAATGCGAATCGGATCGGCTGAGTGCGGCTGAGTCAACTCCTTTTACAGCCTAATAGTATATCATATACCATGTCATGTAATACCTACATAGAAAATTCTGTGTAAATACGCGAGCAGGTACCCTGGGAACAAAACATTCACTAAGTTATTACATTAGCATTACGCTCGTAAACAAAGTATTGAACAAAAGTTGACTATGTTTCAACAATTTGTTTTCCGAAGCAATTCCAATGCAACTAGCTGCGTAGGTACATAAAACAACAGGCTCCACAAAGTTTTTGTGAAAGCGTTGTTTTGGTGAATCAATTTTGTGCGGCAATCGACCATCGCGTTGGAAACTGAAATAAATTGAATTTCCATGTCATCAGAGTGATCATAACCATCAAAAGCAGAATTTCCTGCCGAATTCTGAATGTTTGTGGGGTCGTTTAGAAATAAACACGATATCGCTAAATATGTTTCTAGATCATTTGAAATACAGCTTTAAAAATATACCTAAGTAAAATAGAAAATCCTCTTCGTTCTCTCAACTTCCGTCGTTCAATTCTTTTCATCTTCTGTCACCCCCTGTCACATTCTTCTTCTCGCTCATCGCTCGTACCTCTTTCTCACACACTTACGTGTCCTTTTATAACCATTACATTCATCAGCTGAAATATTTAACAAAATTTCAATTAAATTAATTTATTTTAACAATATATCATAGTACAAGTATTGATGCGATGGAGGTTAGGTTATTAGGATACTTTTGAGAATATGTAGAAAGAGACAGCTCCAAAAGATTCGGCTACTTTTGAAAAATAAGTAAAATTAGCGAACATTAAAATATAGCAGCGTAATAAGTTCGTGGTACTAAAATATTATGTATCATATATATGTATCAACTCTTAAATTTGACTACACGTTTTGAAAAACTTATTAATTAGCAAATCAAATTCCGGTAAATATTTAAAGCTTGTTAGTAAATTTAAATGAAATTCAACCATTTTCAATCATAATGAAGTGTAAAAGTTGGTTGGATTATTTGCCTGTAATATTCCTGATTAACTTCAGAGTAAAATTCAGTAATTATCCAGCTGAAGCTTAAATTTCTAATTTCGTCCATCACTTTGTCAAAGTTTAATCATTAATCACACGAAGTGTCTACTATTACCATTTTATCAAAAAGTATTTAGTAGGTTAACATCTCAAGCTACTAAGAAATTGTTTATTTAGTAAAATCTGCTGATAACAGATACAGCTGTCGGCTGGAACATTTGTTTCTTAATAATTCTCGTGTTTCACGAACATCTAAGTAATTAATAGACAATACTTATGGCCGGGACGCCTCGTGGCAATCGTCAGCTCCGCTGCGCTTCATTCCCTGCAGGGAATGAAGCGCAGTGGGCTTTAAGTTATGTAAAGAATACAAAACATTTGCTATTTAAAATGCTATTATGAATGAGTGGGTTCATCCTTAATTGCTTAAACATGGTAACAATAAATTGTCTTATTTGGGTCATTAATAAAATTGAAGCAGCCAAAAAAATAAAAAAATGCATTTTTAACTATAGTTTAATTCAATTTCAAATAAAATAAATTTAGAGATCAACAAGATGTATCTAATAAAAAATAATTAAAAATTATTTTAATATACAAAGAAGAAAAAATTGCTATTGAAATAGTAATCTAGAATGTAAAACTTAATATATTATTATGTAAACTTAATAAACTATCATTAACACTACACAGTAAAACAACATTTTAATAAAATAATCTATAGTTTTTAAAATTACTATTTTGACTCCCATAATCAACAACCTCGAGGTGCATCCATCAGCGGTACACGGTTTCAGGTTTTACACGCTAGTAATCAACAATATGTTTTTTCTTTACAATTTTTGTTTTATTATGGCGAACAAAATTTAAATCGCCTCAAATTTTCAGTTGAAGAATTAACCGCTTTTATCACATTTCTTACTGTTTTCGCAGTACCCCCATAGCCTCCGCCACGATTTTGGCAATATTCGCTTAACTTTTACATTGAAAGCTTTCTTCTTTTCATAATATGTTCGGCCAGCTTAAAAATGGCGGTCTTGACATCACGAGAAAACGTACTAAATCTTCGATCTTGAAAATTAAATCTCATGTGCGTCTGACATAGATATTCTGGTACAAACAACACTAGCTACCGCTGTGAGCGTTGACGGCGGACTGACAAAGCATCATAGCCGATACCCCCCTCCGTCTCGCCGTGCACAGACCTATGGTGCGGTACAGCGGTACTGGTCAAACTATAAACTAGTTTAATTTATCTTTATAAGAACGTACGTCTACATATTTAATTTACATTATCCTTGTATTTTTAATACACGTGAGTAGTCTGAACCATACAATCCAAACGGACTGCAGAGCGCGATTTTTGTCTTAAATTTAAGGAAAACTTGCGATACGAAAATGTACATACAGAAATACATCATGTACCTAAATTACATTATACATGACATATGACATTATTATTAAAATATATATATTACGGGTCTTAATCGCGTGAATAATTTAAGGTAAAATACCTTGTTTATTGCCCGAGTCTTCCCGTGACCACGGCCGTTGCAATACGGTCGAAACGTCGGGCCATAAACAAGGTATTTTACCTTAAATTATTCACGCGATTAAGACCCGTAATATATATATTTTAATAATGTGTACAAATCGCGAAAGTTTATCAACATTTATATGACATTATATTATCAGTCGATGCAGACTTTTTTCTATGTGATTGGTAAATTATTACGTCTGAATACAATGTATCTTAACCTACTAATATTATAAAGGTAAAAGTTTGTGAGTATGATTGTTGGATAATTGTTTGTTATTTCTTCCGAGAAACTCTTGGACCTTCTGGCAATTTGACTTGTTATAAAACAATAACAATTTTATTGTCAGGATCTTGTCGAGTACAGCCATTATGGGTCGTAGCGAACTTATTTCTTTTTAATTGACGCACAATGTGAACAGTTTCATTAGTGGTAACAAGGCAACGTAATGCAGACGAGTCATTGTTTCAAGCTCCAGCGCAAATTGCTCCGTAGCTGTTGCATGGAACAATATATACACTTTATTGGTAGCTATCTTGAGTTTGCACTTTCACGGTACTTGTTTGTGTCAACTTGTGTAGCGAGTCAGAGTACTTGGTCAAATATATATCAAGATAAATCAAGAAGCATTATATTTTTGGTGTAGTATTTCAATAATTGCATCGCGATTGAAATCAGATTTAACCAGACTTTAACCCTTATTTTGATTACATAATTAGCTAAAATTCAAAATTCTTTATTCACTTAGGATGCAAAACAACTCTTGTGATACGTCATACGTGATACGTACGATAGCTTTTGGAAGGAGTCTGCTAGTTGCAAAAAACATCCACTGGATTCAAGAAGGCTGCCTGTCCATTGAAGGTAAGCGAGGCTGCGATTCTGTCTATTGGACGCGAGCGGAGATTTTATGTTATCCTATTGGTTGATAAGTTCTCCGTTTTTCCGCTCAGCTGCCTTAGTGGAAAGGCAGCCTGAAAGGGGTCTGTTTGCCCGTGGTAGAAATTATGAGGGTTAAACAAGGTGCCACCCACACCCATATTTTTTTTTTAAATTGAAACCCTCCCTCTGCCTAGTAGAGCACGTAGAGATATCGCCCGGTCGTGTCTGCCACTATCTTGATTTTGTCGTAACCACACTTAGGTCGCCAAGATGAACCCAACACTGCCTTAATTAATTTGTGATGAAAATCCGTCATGTGAGCTGTGGTTTGAACTAAACAAGACAAATTATGACAATATATTTTTAACAGTCAAAACGCAATGGCAAAGGGACTTATAATCTGGCCTGTGTGATGACTCGTTACTTCACAATTTGATACATATCAACCCATATGATGGCCCACTGCTGGGCACGGGTCTCCCCAGTAGAACCTACTAGTATGTAGATCCTGGGGGTAATTGCCATAATCACCACGCTTGGCGAGCGGGTTGGTGATCGCAGTAAGGCTTTAAGTACGCAGAGGACGCTGCTGCCCGTCCTCCGGTGTGACATCCCTTAGTCGCCTTGACGACACCCACGGGAAGAGATGGGGTGGTACTATTCTTAAGCCGGCACCACACGGCAATTTGATACCGATTCATCAAAAACCTTCCGGCCTTTTCATTAGCCATCAAATAATCTCAATAGGTAACTCAATATTGTAGCAAAGTACGTCAGTCTCTTTGTTTATCAAGGAGCTCTCTGTGATATATTTTTTCGGGTAAGCCTCAGATTACTGTTGTCACATGACGTAATAAAAGCGCGATATTTATAGTTCGACAAGCTATTTCAATTGATACTCACGTGTGGGGGACTTCTATTTACGTAATCGAAGTAGGTATTGAACATAATTCGTAATTAGAAGAGATTTATGGATGAACTAGCTGTGCTCCGCGGTTTTACCCGCGTTTTATTAGCCTATGTGTTAATCCAGGGTGTCAGCTAACTCCATATCTAATTTTATTAAAATCGCTCCAGCCGTATAGACGTGAAGGAGTAACAAACACACACACTCACATACTCACAAACTTTCGCCTTTATAATATTAGTGTGATAATGAAACGCATCCCAATTTTAGGACGTCGTTAAGTCTCATGCTGTCTCAGTCTTGTTTATTTAAGGTCAAATGTAGTGATATAGGTATATTATAATTTAAAAAGGTATTCTTTGAGTATCCAAATGGTAACCTTATTATGATTTCGAAATGAGAATCCAAAAATTCTTGCAGTGAGGGGCAGAAAACCTGAATTTTGATTCACTTGATATTATTATGATTGCCTCTGTGGCGCGGTGGGAGTGTATCCGACTGCTACGCAAGAGGTCGTGGGTTCGATCCCCACCCAGGATAAAACTTTGTGTGATGAGCACGTTGGTTTATTCTGTGTCTAGGTGTTATTTTATCTTGAATATGTATATATTTAAAAATATGTAAGTATGTTTATCAGTTATCTGGTTTCCATAGAACAAGCTCTGCTTAGTTTGGGATCAGATAGCGTTGTGTGGGTTGTCCCAAGATATTAATTTATTATTACTTATGACAAAAAAATCAAATCAAAATTAAGTTTATGACAAAAGTTTGTGACAAGAAAGTGATTGTAAATGTCTGAGTACTTTTTCAATAAGTACTAGGCTAGCATTTCTAATAGAGAGACCTATATACCTACCTCATTCTGAAAAAAAGAGACTAATAGTAAAACGTTTAATAAAATTACAGTCAAAATTACTAACAAAAGCAAAGATACAATGATTACGTTATTAGTATTTACGGTACAGCAATTAACTGCCCAAGTGTATGTAATTTATGAGTGTAATAATAACTTTGTTTATATAGTATGTTCTGGAAATAAAATATGGGCAGTAAATACATTACTATCATGTGTGAAAGATTGGACACAAAGAAATAGTATAGCCTTGATGGCGCCCGAAGCGGGGCTTGTAATATTCAATCATAATAAATAGCTATATGTTGGGATGCCCTTTGTAAAACTTTTTACATATTTTTTAAGAAAATTGGATTGGCTTTCATAGGAAAATGTTAAGTGATAAAGGGAAAAAATGATTCAAATTCAAAATTATTTTATACTAGCTGTCCCCCGCGGTGTTACCCGCAGTTTATTAGCCTATGTGTTAATCCAGAGTGTCAGCTAACTCCATACCAAATTTAATTAAAATCGCTCCAGCCGTTTAGACGTGAAGAAGTAACAAACATACACCCTCACATACTCACAAACTTTCGCCTTTATAATATTAGTGTGATTAGTTCACTAGATAGAATAAGCGAAACAGGGTTCGGCTCTGTCAGTGTGTTTAAAAAGTTAGTAGTGTAGGTAGGTATATGTCTTAATAGTAACTCCTTAAAATCTTAAAGTTACGGAAATATGCAAATTAAGAGGATTGTCGTATTGTCATAGTTAAAACATATGTACGAACGAACATACGACTTTATTTTGTCGTGCACTGCTCCTGTGCACTGTGAAGTAATGGTTGTGTGCTTGAGAGTGAGACGGGCGGCTGGCCGCTAAATGAAAAATATTATAATAAGGAAGCGCTTGGAGTAAAGCCTCCTAAATAATCAAAATTATATATTTGTGATAAGCAGTATTTAGCTTCCTAAGTGAACAAAAATGTTTAAATCGGAATAAACGAATCACCGACTAATGAAAATTTCGTTGACTTACAACTATATTTTAGTTTATAACTATACCTCTACTGTTTGATAACTCCAGAACAAAGTTTTGTACCTACTTTCTTAAAAATATCTTCCCATAAAAATATGTAGCTGAATTGCGAAAACCCAGTACTCAACATACGTTTAAAAAAAAACTAAACAACTTAGAGTAAGATAGACACAAGTCAGATTCAACAAAGTACCAAGACTGTTACTCACAAAATTATTCCACGTTGTATTGGACAAGAACTGTAAACAAACAAAAATAATACAAAAAACTCAGAGAACAACTAACTTGCGAGTTAATCTTGTTAATTCTTTTAAAGTCGAGCTATTTTTTACATAGCCAGGTCTGCCTGACCCAGACGTGCTTGTTTAGAGCTAAGGGTTAACTTGATTATTAACCCTGAGTTCACTTGCCACTTGAAACTTGCCCCTTATTCATAACTAGCTGTCCCGCGCAACTTCTTCTGCGTAAATTTTCCCCGTTTATGCGATATTTATCATTGCTGCTCCGCTCCTATTGGCCGGAGCGTGATATTAAATAGCCTAGAAGCCTTCCTCGGTAAATGGGCTATCCTACAGTAAAATATTTTTTCAATTCGGATCAGTAGTTCCTAAGATTACCGCGTTCTTACAAACAAACTCCTATGCTCTATAATATTAAAATAGATAAAACGTTAATAGCATTTTAACTAGCGAATATTATGTCTTAAATCCTTTCTATTTTAAAAATAAAGTAGAAAAGGACAACAAATTCGTTATTAACGTATCATGAATTATGAGGATAGTTTCGGCGTCTTTCAATTCCGTATATGAACTACCATAATTATATATATAAGTGGTTTTTATTGATTTTTAGTAAAATGATTTATATTCAAAATATATTCAGTAATTTGCTATTTCGATTACATGAAAGTTGAGTTTATAGAATCATTAGGTTTTGTGTATGAAAACGAGGTTGACAAGATCAAAGTAGTATCGGCATCCTACAAACAGTCATACGTATTATATACTGCCATAAAACATCGAGAATACAGAAGGAAATATATATATATTTTGCTCGCCAGTGCACACACATAGACATAGCTCTCAGACATCTTTGGATCAAAGTTTTTTTACTTGACTGCGGAGGAGGGTTATGTATAGGGACTGCAATCCCGCGGGGCTGATATGCGAGATTATTCAATACCGCGCGGGATCACACGGGATCCCGCATCTTTAAATTATGTTATAAAATCAAATTAAAACTACAGATTTTTGGGTAAAAATCCACTTTTATTATACGATCGATGTTATACTTGGGAGTGCGAACGGGGGAGAACAAAGATAAACGATTCCTTTGTCTATCTTTGTTCTTCTTTGTTTATTACTGAATTACTCGACTTTGGCCATATATTTTTTTTAAAATATTGTTAAACAGAATGATTTTTATATTCTAATAACCTCCTGTATTTGGCTTCTTTACATAACACTCAATAAATTTGTAATATCAGTCTTGAAAAATATTTAACAAATTAACCCTTAATCACCTACCACTTGTTTTTGGAGTTATGACCTCAACCACCTGCAGACTATTTTACTGGAGTAAAATATTTTTTTATCTGACAATGAAACATCGATTTTACTCCAAGGTCTCTCAGATGTGTTAAATGTTTTTTTTTACCAAAAGTGGGTGGTGAAGAGTTAATTTGTATTTTTTTATTCAAAATTATATTACGAATTTATTTGGAGTAATATAAAGAAGCCAAGAGCGGGAGGTTATTAGTATAAATGTTTTTTTTACTTAACTTTTCTTGTAAACTATAAAAAAAATCTTCGATGAAAAAACAAACAACGGCGATAACTAATTCTGACTTCAACTTATGTTGCATGTTTGAAGCATATAAAATAGCAAAATTGCTGTCGCGTTACATTAGTTTTACAGTGTAATGATTAATTATACTTTTGCAGGATCCGCGGATCCGCGTTTTGAAGGTACGGGATCCAGCAGATTAATAAAAGAAGCGGGATTGCAATCCCGAGATATGAATGTGTTTGACGTGTATGTATTTTTAAGATATGTCAAAAAATCTTAAAAATCCGAATGGCGGATTTTATGCGCGTTAATGTACGGGCTGATTTTTAATTTGTTTTCTAATACCCTCGAGTGAGGTATAAGATCAGAGGTCTTTAAAAGGCGAGTATAAAAAAAAAAAATATATATAACCTATTTGTTTTGAAAATGTTTGAAGTCGCAAACTAAAGAAAAAACAACTAGTTCGTGTTAAATCACCTTGTCATTTATACAATAAAATAACAATAATATCATGCAGTCGGAGGCATTAATGAGTTCTGCTAAACTTATATCGTGCCTCCGACTGCATCATATTATATATAAAATCTCCTTTCTGTCTTTTTGCAGCCGGTTTTTTTAGTTTTAATTTCTTTTTTCATTTAGTATTTTTTAGTCGTTGTATATATTTTTTTATACTACGAAATGAAGAGATAGGCAGGTCGTGCGCCTTATGGTAAACGTCATGCTAGCTCATATCAGTGCTAAATTCTTGTTTTACAGAGATCTGAATGTCACCGTATAACGCTCCTCATTTGAGGTAGTAGGTGCGCTTCAATCAAAACACAGTGATGTGTTGGCATCACTATTTCACGGAAGAATAACTGACACTGTCGACCACGATACCAACCCACCAAGTTGGACATAAGATGGCCTATGGCTTAGACCTACCACAGGAGATTTTGTGAAGGAAAGCGTTGTCTACGTGTATGTATGTACGTTATTCGAGAGTGCCTCGTACGAAGTTCTCCTTCTTTACCCTTGGTGTTTTGTTGTACTACAATAAGGTAATATATTCTATCCTAATATCACAGTAATTTCTCCCTTTGAAATTCATTCTAACTAACTTCCCTTTTGTTATATATTGTTTGTTCAGGATCATGTATTACCTATGACTATTTATTATACGAGAATGAACGCGCATTATTTACCTGAAAATTGCTTGACGTATAGACCAATTAGTTCAATAAGTTTGCTTGTGACCACGGCCTGTGCAACCTAGTCGAAACGTCAAGCAATATTAAGGTAAATAATGCGCGCTAATTCCCGTATAATAAATAGTTATAATCATGTAACTCGAAAGTTTAAACGTGTATTATACTAACTTCAGATTACTTGTCAGGCAAGTATCATAGATTCATAAAAAAATCCAAAAGTTACCATGATTTATTGTGTTGATTCCGTCTTAATTTTGTAACAAGGTATGTGTGTTCTTTAAGCATACGAGTGGAAAATGACGTATTTCACTAGCAGAAAATATATATGTACTTACCATATTTATTATGGTATGAAAATTAAAATACATAAATACTTTTGACACCGTTTTTTACGGGCCTGTTGGTCTAGTGGTTAATGACCCTGACTAAGCCAAAGGTCGTGGGTTCGATTTCAATCCATGATAAAATTTTGTGTGATGAGCACGATGGTTTATTCTGTGTCTGGGTGTATGTATTTCATCTTTAATATAAATGTATTTAGAAATGTCCTCTGCGTACTTTAAAGCCTTACTGCGATCGCCAACCCGCTCGGCAATCGTGGTGATTATGGCAATTACTCCCAGGATCTATAATAAGTAGGATATACTGGGAAGACCAGTGCACAGCAGTGGGATATAATTTGGGTTGATATGATTTAGAAATATATAAGGATTTTTATCAGTGTCTTTGGAGGTCTTCGGGTTTCCATAATACAGGTCTGCGTAGTTTGGGATCTTCTGACGTTAAGTGTCCTTTTTAATAGATAGGTACGAAAATAAACGAGTTAGTAATTGAAAATATCGAGATCGAGATATATACGGGTAGGTACTTAGATGTCATAGAATTAAATACAAACACTCAGTACCTGTATCTAATGTGTAAGGTTAATTACTCTTGAATTAGAAAACACCTCTGTTACGTTTTAAATTTGTAATGACCCGAAATCCTGAATGTTACTTTGATATTTAAGTAATTTAGATATAAACATGTTATTTTAGTTTTGTTCTCATTTGGTATGGGATCCGACATAGTTGTGACCAACTCATTATTATTTAATGGAACTTCGTTTCCGGAATGACGTCTCTTGGTTGTGAAGAGGGTAGTCACAGAAGTAGTTATTTGCTTGTTTAAGACAGTTGTTCTGACAACAATGTGATGCGATGTCATTTAGGGTAGTCCGGTCACGATTAAAACGGGATAAGTTGAGAGCAAAAAAGTCAAGGAAGATGTCTACCCAATAAATAAAGATGGACGCTAAGTTTCTTTGGGAAATTGACAGGACAAGCGACGTGTTTTGTTACACTTCAGAGGTATAATAAAGTATTTATGTAGCGTTCAGTGATTTCTTGAAGCTCTGAAAACGTTATTCGATGATAAACTTTTTTACAAAAAAATATTACCGATTTCAAAAATAAATACAAGGCAACTAAAATAAAAAAAAAAAAAAATATAGAATAACAAAAAAAAATTAAACATGGCACAATTCATGGCACAAACTTTAAAATGAAGTTTGTGCCATGAATTAGTAGTTTTTATGTTTTATTCGGCACCAACTTCAAACTGTTTTTTTTAATGAAAATATATACATTACGGGTCTTAATAGCGTGAATAATTTAAGGACCTTGTCTATTGCCCGACGTTTTTTTTGTCAAATTGAGAATCTCCTACTTTTTGAAGTCAGTTGAAAATTTTGAAAACAACAGGACAACTCATCAAACCACAAAGAAACAAGACAACATTGAAATGTGTGGCCTTACCATATGTATCAGATTCAAGTAAAATTCAAAAATTATTGAATAAATGTGATAGTGAATACGGTATTTATTATTTTAACTAGCCAATGATTTGACTTCTATCCTATTTCGAAAATAGTATGAAAAACAAAGATACAATACCTATTCGCTAGTTTAATATAGTAACAAAGCCCACTACTCGGTCAAAGTCGCAAAATCAGTAGTATTTAGCCACGCAAACGAAGCTATTTGCTTCGCTGTTTAAAAGTTTTTCATTTTGGAGTGTACTTGCAGTAATTATCCTAGCTTTTCCTGAGCGCGTTTGTGTTGAGCGAGAGATTCCAAAGATAGCTTTAATTTACAAAGGATAGTCATTATTACTAACGTTGAAATTTACCAACACAATGCTATATAAAATTATTTTTGTAATATAACTTTATGATTTTCAAAGAGTGGCCCATGAGTTTCTTGGCCGCTCTTATGAGAATTTTTTCTTTCTTTTTTATTTCAAACTTGTGAAATTTTATAATTATTTCTTTTATATTCATTTGACGTTTGCAAATAATCAGTGATGTGATTTTACGAAATAAAGGATATTAAATTTTGAAGTCCCAGTTTAATACTTGTTAAAACGTTCAACGTTTTTTAAACACAAATGGAAATAAAAAAAAAATGAGTTTAATTCCATTTTATCTACGTCTGTCGTCGTCATCGCATAACTTGTTTTGTGATGAATTTAATATCGTGGTGTCAAAGTACCTTCTAAAAAATATATTCTCGGCCTCACATTGGCCAATTTAGTTACGATAAGTAATAATAATTTCCCATATGACAAATCAAAACTTAATAAGAGCCCGACCAAATTTGTTGACTTTTATGATATTCATGAGCAGTACCCACAAGTTTAGATGAAAGTTTTTTTAATCACAGGAAAACCCGAAAATTTCGATGAAGTCTTTGTTTGAAAGTCGTCTCATATTATTATGTAGAATGCACCCAGATGATAGGCACAGATCAACACACAATAAAAGCCTAATGGTGAATGAGGATGGGTCGTGGTAAAGGCATAACTAAAGAGGTTAAAGACAGGGAAGTTTGGAAATGAATGGGGCGGACCTTTTCCCAGCACTAAGACAGTACAGGTTAAATAAAAGAAAAGTACTATTGTATTCTGTTAAATACAGTCTACATAAAATTAAAGTACTAAGTATTATTATTCTGTTTGAGTAAAACCAATTAATAGTAATGGACCTTATTTAACTCGATTGAATTACGACAGTGATTATTTAACCAGTTTTCAGAGTAATTTAGTCAGTAAATGTGACTCGATACAATGCATTAGATCGTGTTAATTGCACAAAGGAAACTAATTGGTACGACACAGTGGTACTCGTTAGTGCCTTGGATAATCTAACTGTACCTAGTCCGGATAAGTTCTGTTACAAATAAAATGTTTTTTTTTTAAATGCAGTAATTTAATATTACTAAAACTTATATGTACATATTTATTAAAGTTTTAGCAAAAAATAAAAACAATGTTCTAATCAAAATGGATCTAAATCAAAATCCTTTGGCTTTAATACAGGCCTTTAATCTTAAGCCACGAATCTTTGGATTTACACACTGTTTTGAAGGGAAATTTCGGCACTGCTTGCTCCAGAGATTTTTTAAGAGACTCAGTGTCGCCGTGTCGTTTAGAGCAAGCCATGTACTTTAAAACTGACCATAATTTGTAGTTTTAGACTACAAATCAGCCAGATGAGGGCCAGTCTTCAGCTCTTATAAAGTCCGAAACGTTGGTTTCAAGCCAGGCGTGGGTAGTTCGTGCCTTGAAACCAGGTGCAACGTCCCGCTGAAAAGTCCACGGTACTTTTTAAAAAGTGTATTGCTGAGAGGTTTCACAACACGATGGAAGGCTGTCTCTTGATACACTTTGGCTGAAGTTTTCACAAATTTTTCACAAAAATGTAGCTTTGTGTACGTGTACCTTTCCGACCACTTGAGCAGCTTCTTTAGAACTGTGAGCGTACACTTTATAATTTTGCTTATTGTAATGCTCTTCAATCGTGACATTTTTTTCATCGGTAAAGAGGATATTTCTGTGCCCTTCACTTGCGTATCGCGACAAAGGACGTTTTGATCGATCCCCTCAATTTAATTGTAAAGATTGATTTAGGGCATGTCCTGTATATCGACGATAAGCACCGAGCTTCAGGTCTTGTTTTATAATACGCGACAAAGTCCTAGCGGGAATCTTCATTTCTCGTCATAAGATATTTTGCTTCGCTTTTAGTAAAAATGGGTGGCGATGAAGGGTTTAATAGCATTCTTTTTATAAAATATACAACGAAGTTATTTGGTGTAATGAAAAAAAGCCAAGAACGGGAGATTATTAGTATATTAAAATTACCCTGTATAGGGGATATACAGCAGGTGGAGCATTGACGATATTTTTAATGCCAGTCGCTAATAGAGACGTGTAATGAGTATAATATAAGTGTATGTGTATGGCATTGTAGCGAGTACAGGACTTGATAAATTTTGATATGACTTTCATTGTTAGAAAAATTGGTTTTCAAAGTCATAGTTGAATATAGAAACTCACGGACATACATGCTAACAACAACCCTAAAAACAACACACTCCTTTTTTGGGGCAATCATGTAAAAATATATGAAATTTAGTCTATTAATATGTTTAAAAATTAAAAAGCTGTGGTTTATTCAATATTCAGTTGTATACAGATAAAGTTATATAAAAGCATTAACAAAATAACGTAGATATAACCGATAGATCGCCAGTTTTCTGATAGCATGGTTAAACTCAATTAAACTGTATAAACATGCAAAGCAATTGGACATCGTGACTAGTCAGATGGGAAATTAATGCAGCACCTAACGTTGCAGTTATTCATCATGGCGACACGCCTCGAGTGGCTTTAGTAATTAGTATAAACGATCTTTTTAGATATACGTGACAGTTAATAGGAGAGTATAGCCATAGTGGGCGATTATATGATGATTGCCTATGACAAGGAATAAGACCGGTTGCCTGACAATACCAAGTCACGTAGTAGTTACGAATCGGTATGTACATTGCAATGATTGCTAAGTATAATATAAAAGCAATATTGCGTTTGTCTTTTTAAAGGCATTCTAAAAGAAAAAACTATTATAATCCGTAATAATATTAGTGCCACGCGCTCACGTGAGTAGACGTGTATTGTGCTACGAAAATGTCATGGATACATTAATATGTTCTAAATGTAATGTTTTTATGAAAATATATATGTTACGGGTCTTAATCGCGTGAATAATTTAAGGTAAAATACCTTGTTTATTGCCCGACGTTTCAACCGTATTGCAACGGCCGTGGTCACGGGTAGATTAAGACCCGTAATATATAAATTTTCATAATGTGTATTTGTACACATTATGAATATATATATATATACTAGCTGACCCACGCAACTTCGTCTGCGTAATTTTTTTCTTTTTTCATCCTTTTTTTTTTTACAACATTTTTCATTGCTGCTCCGCTCCTATTGGTCGTAGCGTTATGTTATAACCTATAGCCTTCCTCGATAAATGGGCTATCCAACAATAAAATATTTTTTCAATGCGGCCCAGTAGTTCCAGAGATTATCGCGTTCAAACAAACAAACAAACTCTTAGGGGGATGAAAAATAGATGTTGTCCGATTCTTAGACCTACCCAATATGCACACAAAATTTCATCAAAATCGGTCAAACCGTTTCGGAGGAGTATGGCAACGAAAACTGTGACACGAGAATTTTATATATTAGTAGATTACGGGTCTTAATCTTAAACTTTCGCGATTTGTCGCGAAAGTTTATCAACATGTAATGTTTTTATCTCGGAAGTACTTGCTTTCATTTGAAACAAGCATGACGTGGTGGACAACGAAAGCATTATAAGAATTTGAGAATCAGCATTCTCTGACGAAGATATAGATGAAGCAAAGAAATTATTATTTACATCTACGAAAACTTGTCAGAGATTAGTGTCAAGGCGCAAGAATAAGAAGTTAAAAGACTTGGAGGATATGATATGAGTATTTAAGACCACGAGTGCTGATTGTATACCCATATTTGTGGCGTACGACCTGCATAAACTTCCGACAATATGCTTTGACCATGTTGATATCACAAAACTATTGAAGGATATCTTGGTTTTGCGGTTGGAAATTGCGGACATAAAAAGTAAAATTTAAAGTAAAACTTTACTATTTATTTATTTATTTATTTATTTCAGATTGCATAAATACAGGTAGGGTTAAAAGTTATTACAAATTGTTAGGTATCACTGTACTTTACCTCACGGCATACAATTTAATACATTGTTGAAAATAATAATAATAATAATCGGAATTAAATACAAACACAAAAAAATAAAAAATTAAAAAAAAATAAAAAAAAATAATAATAATATTTGAAATTAAAATTCTTACAAGCTATGAGAAATATATTCATCTACGGAATAGTATGCATTTTCAATTAATATATTAATAATTTTACTCTTAAATATCATTATATTTTCTATTTCCAGAATTGATTTTGGCAACTTATTATATATTCTCGGAGCCATGCATAGAATACTCTTGTTAAATAAGGCTGTAGAATTAGGCGGGATACGTAACTTTAAATTATTACGACTGCTACTCATTTTCTCAAATAGATGACAATATTTTTTGACAAATAAAATAGTTTCTAAAATGTATATACATGGCAATGTCAAGATTTTTAGGTTTATGAAATGTGGTTTACAGCTTTCCACCTGTTTTAAATTAAACATAGCCCTTAAAACCCTTTTTTGGGATTTAAATGCTTCGTTTTTATCTGTGGCGTTACCCCAGAATATAATTCCATATCTCAGAATAGGCGCAACATATCCGTGATAGGCTGTTACAATTGTTGCTATATTATTCGTTTTTGAAAGCTTATATAATGCATATGAGAATTGATTTAACTGTAAGCATACTTTTTCAATGTGCAATTTCCAGTTTAAATTTTCGTCGATATATACGCCTAAGAATTTTGTAGTAGTTACATGTTCTATTCGTTGATTATTGCATTGTATGTCGATTCCAGCCAGTTTATTAATTCTATTACTAAATGTCATTAAATTTGTTTTTGAGACGTTCATTTTTAAATTATTTAATGTCAGCCAGTGTATAACACTATTTAGGGTGTTGTTTATGTCTTGCTCTACTTGTGATTTATTATTTCCTGTAAATAAAATAGTGCTGTCGTCAGCAAAAAGAACTAGCCTATGCTTTATTGCCATCGGTAGATTATTTATGTAAATTATAAATAAAAGTGGTCCCAGTACACTTCCCTGAGGTACTCCAAATAGAACAGTCCGTTTCTCTGATGAGAACGTTAATACTTTTTTTTCCCTAGGGCAAAATGATGTGATTTGTGTGAGTTGTTGCCTATTACTAAGGTAGGACTTTATTAAATTTAAGATATTGCCCCTTACACCATAGGCATACAACTTATCTATTAGTATGTTATGATCGACATAATCAAAAGCCTTACTTAAGTCCATATATAAGGCGCAGGCCTGCCTTTTGTTATCTATGGCTGTCATTGCCATTTGAAAAAAATTGAAAATTGCTACATTTATATTTTTTTGTTGTCGGAATCCGAACTGTTCATCAGCTAGCATTTTATTTGCCTCAAAATAATTATAGAGACTTCGATGAATTACCTTCTCTAGTACCTTTGATATGACAGGAACAAGTGCTATAGGTCTGTAACAATTAATATCGTGTTTGTCATCTTTTTTGAAAAGAGGTTTAACTATGGTTAGTTTTAACTGTGATGGAAAAACGCCATTGAAAATACACAAATTAGTTATATAACTGAGTATATATGATAACTTAGTTGATACTATTTTTAATATTTTGGTAGATATACCGTCGTATCCAGTACTATTGGTTGAATTAAGACTCAATATAATTTTATTAATATCTTCAGGTATAGTTGGTAGCATAAATAATGAGCCAGATTGTTTTGCCATACAAATTTTGTGCGAGGTAGGTCCTAATTTAGCCACTTGATCTATAAAACAATCATTAAACGCATTTGCAATTTGTGCGGGATTGTTTATTACATTGCCATTAACATGTATATGTTGGATGTGCTCCTTAGGCATATTGCATTTATTTTTATTTATTATAGTCCAAG
Source organism: Herminia tarsipennalis (assembly GCA_945859575.2). Taxonomy (NCBI): domain Eukaryota; kingdom Metazoa; phylum Arthropoda; class Insecta; order Lepidoptera; family Erebidae; genus Herminia; species Herminia tarsipennalis. The sequence continues at coordinate 9,038,221 of OX243836.2, read as the reverse complement.
TAGCTTTGCACTTATTTAATGCTTTGTTAATGAAATTGTCATTTTGGCACTTTTGTGTGAGTTTAATGATGTTATTTAATCTAGTGGACAGGCTAGTAAATAAATGTTTATTTATGTCAGTGCGCTTTTTAAGATATTGCCATAAAAGCTTCCGCTTTCGTTTGCAGCAAAGTTTTATTCCTTTTGTAATCCATTTAGGCCTGGCTTGCACTGTAATTTTTGCCAAATATACTGGAAAGCATAAGTCATAGAAGAGCCGAAACAACTCGTAGAAATGGGTAAAAGCCCTATTTGGATCATCACTTTCAAACACTTCGTGGAAACTGAGAACATCTATGCAATTTTTGAATTTGGCAATGTTTTCATTACTATAGTCGCGTTTTTCAATAAACCAGTATTTAAGAGAATAAGTAGCCTTAACTGGCACCGATAATAATTGTGCAGTGTGATCTGATAACGCTAACTCGACTATCTCATGTGAACATTTTTGGATATTAAACAAAAAGTTATCAATACACGTTCCGCTTATCAAACGTGTAGGCTCTTTAAACGCTATTTGTAGGTTGTATGATTGTAGTATATGCATAAATTCTGTAGATTCATATGTTTTTTTAATCATATTTATATTGAAATCTCCACAAATGATAATTTTTTTCTTACTGTAGCAATAACTGGACAGTAACAAATTGAAGGACTCAAAGAACTTCTTAAGATCTTCTGCATTGCATTTAGGTGGTCTATATATACATATTACATTGATATTTTGTTTCAATAGTAATATCCCTGAACATTCCATAATACCAGGTATACAAAATTTATTAATTTCTGCTATGGGGGTGAAGGATAATGAATTGTGTATTAGTATACATGACCCTCCCCGACGATTTTTCCTACAATACATAGAGCCAAGAGTAAAACTAGAAATATTTATCAATTTAGCATCCTCGTTGATCATGTTATGTTCTGTTATGCATAAAATTTTAACATGCTTTTGGTTTCTTTCTAGTGAATCGAGGCTTAATGTTAGTAAATCAATTTTGGACATTAATCCATTTATATTTTGATGAAGTATGTTCATGTTGCCCACGAAAAAAGGTATTTGAATAATTTTTCAAGTTATTATAGTGCTTATCATAACTTTCCATGTTAGTATCAAAAAGTTCATTGTCAGAAGGAAAGTATGTGCTTCCAGTAAGAATAACACTTTTCAAATTATCAAAAATATTTGACATTCCATTATTATTTAATCTACCATTATATTTCAAAAACATGCTATAATCACAGGATAAATTCAAATTGGAATCAAATAGGATGGCATAATTATATAGTTTTACATCATGGAGAAGTAAATTATTAAACATTTCAATCCTCCAGTTAAACATTGTACGGTAATAATTATATTTATATGTCGGTACACACAATATAACATTCGTGTGTGTTACCGTTAATAAAGTTTCTCGCATATTATGAATTATTTCAGAATAATTTTTCGAATTAACAAAATCTTGTTCACCTATTAAAATAATGCAATAATCATTCATATTATAATTAATTAACTTAGACTTCAAATTATCAATAAGCATATTTGTTCCACAATCGGGTGATAGATAGTGACATATTTCATGGCTTGGGAAAGTTCTTTTCGCTATAGAAAGTACTTTATTGTACTTATTACTACTTATTAGACAAAGTTTACTTTTAATAGCCTCTTGGGGCGTATGTTGCCTGCTGGGTGTCGTTGATACCATCGGTGATTTTTCAAGAACTTGGTCGTCACTCGTTCTGCGTGTTTGAAGAAGATTCAGTCGCTGCTTGGATATATTTTTGATGGATTTAAGTGGAGTTCTACGTGGAGTTGTCGTATTTTTATTCAGAATCAACGAACTGCCTGATAGTTGTTTAGTAGCTTTTAATAAAACATCATGTTTTTGGTTTAATTCCGTTATAGTTTGTTTTAGTTCTGTATTTTCGATGGATAAATTATTTATTTCCTCGTGAGCTGATGCTAACTCTAGCTGCAACTTCTCTATTTGTTGTTTTAAATCCTTAGTGTCATCGTCTGATACATCTTTCAATAAGTCATTTAAACTAGTGTTGTAAAAAAGCTCGAGTCGGCGCTTAAACGCTTGAGTCGACGCTCAAGCAGATTGCTAATGCTCAAGTCGAGACTCGACTGAAGCGCTCGACGCTCGAGCAGTGGCTTGAGTGTTATAGTGAAAAAGCATTTTCCGAGCACCGGACTCAGCGCTCGGCTCGAGCTTGAGCGCGCGTTTAGATAACATAGCTAGAGAAACTGTAAAAAAGATAGTATAATTGAAATAAGAGAATTTCAGTTTTATTTTTAATGATATTTATATTATAATAGTAGAAAAATACTTATTTTATTATTAGTATACAATGTGCGTATGCCATATGATCTACGCCATAAGGCCTAAATTAAATTACAAGTGTGGTTTAGTTGAACTTGCTGTACAATTCCTGACTACCTAATGATCTTTCTGAGCAATTAAGTTCAATTAAATACCTTCCTAAAATCATAACACACCTTTTCAACACTATAATTTTTTTAACCATGAGGAAAGACACATACTGGCCTGTTGTTCCATGTTATAAATTCAAAACAACAAGGAAAATAATAGAAAATACACAATATATAATTGTTTCTGCTTGTTCACTCACAGGACTTGCTTAAACGACCAAAGTCAAAAGATAAGTAATACTCACCGTACCTACCGCCAGCCACAACTCCTAACGTTTTTATTTATCACAATTTTTTTATCTACCCGCATTTAAAAAATTATAACGCTTGAACGCTTGAGCGCATAACTCGAGCATGAAAGTCTGAACTCTCAACGCTCGCAAGCCTTAAACGCTCAAGCGTTTAACGCTCGAGTCTAAAACGCTCCAAAGCGTCGACTCAGCGTTTAACGCTCGACGCTCAGCGCTCATTTTTACAACACTAATTTAAACTTTTTGTGTCGCCATCTAGTGTCATATTATCGAAACTACAATTATCCATACTACTTATAGATTTGGTTCGCGTTCGAACTTTTCGAATGGTAACATTTTCAAATTGATCCATGTCCTTGTTTATATCTAACTTACAACAAATTAGAAATCAAAACAACAATTTGAAAAAAAAAGTCGAGAGAACGCACCTGGGATTCGAACCACGGACGTGCGCCCTGACGCAAATCAGTAGACCAAATTTACACCTCCAGACCACGGAAACATTAGAAAATCGATCTTAAATAGGTGGCTGCTATTATCGCTTAATATAAAAAGAAGTGGGTAGATCTATGTTTACCGTCAGGTGTCAGTCAGCTGATAATATTTGCCGGTTATTTTTCTTTCACTATTGAAATGTTATAAGATGATTTGCACTATTCACTGCACTTTATTATTTAGTTTCGCACATGTAATTGTTAATGTAACACTGTAATAACTGTTACTTTATCGAAGAGTTATTTGTTGGTTTTTTATATCATAAAGAAACACTTATTTTGATATTGTTTTGAACTTCTCGAATTTGACATAAAATTACTAGATAACGTTTTCACTGTGTATTTGGAGTATATTGTTAGCGTTTTCACTTTTATTGTCACTTTTTAAGCAGTTTAACCACATTAAAATTATATTTAATTACGAATCAATGTTTACTACACGGCAGTGTTGCCATTCTCAATACTAATATTATAAAGCTGTAGAGTTTGTTTGTTTGAAGGCGGTAATATCAGGAACTACTGATCCGAATTGAAAAAATGTTTTTCTGTTGGGTAGCCCATTTATTAAGAAAGGCTATAGGCAATATAAAATCACGCTACGACTAATAAGAGCGGAGCAGCGATAAAAAATGTTGCAAAAACGGGGAAAATTTACGCATACGAAGTTGCGCGGGTCAGCTAGTAGGTTATAAATGTCAAAGTAACTATGTCTATCGGATAACGGTTATAAGCCAATTTATATTTTGGAGATAGTTTGAGTGTCGGGGTAAAACATAGGATAGTGTTACAGCGATAACCGTAATCCACGCGGGTTGAACCACACGCGAAAGCAAGTGTTGATTATAAACTGCATTGATGTAATAAGCGTTCCAAATAGATAAAATAGATTAGATTAATCTTAACTTTCCTAATACCAAAATTAAGTCGTTGTTTGAATACGAAAGAATTTCTTCTACTGTTAACACTATAACCTAGTTTTTTTAATATGAGTTACATACAACTTGTAACTGAAAGGCGTAGGTACAAAAAAGTATATACCTCCCGTTATGCTATACTGTATTGTATTGTTATGGCACAGTTTTTGACGTGATAACGTCTTATAAATCTATGACCGGTATGATTGGTTGGTAAGCAACAGTGAATGGCGATTGCAGCGACATGACATGTGATACAATTGGAACTAACGTTATTGGTTGGTTGCTATGCAACGTGAAAGGCGATATGTCGTCAATGTTTTTTTTTTAAACAACACTCGCAACAGAGTACAAGAGCTGTGTCGAAGGAGACTTGTCAATTTACAACAGGGTCTTTATTCACTGTTTTTTTTTCGTTTTCGCGGCAAGCCCGCGCGAAAGATGTCCGCGCGCATGCGCGATGCATTTCTAAGCGCAGCTCTCAATTTACCATTATGACAAGTATTGACAGAAAAAAAGATAGTGAATAAGGACCCGACAGTGTAGCTTAAGTAGTGCACTTCCCGAAGTTCAACATCCGTTTTGTATACTCCGGCGTAGATCTTTTTACATCAAATTTTTTTTAACTGGTAATGAGGGATAAATAATTGCTCTTAAACTTTATACACATTTTCAATTGTTTCTTAATATTGAAACGTCGGATAAATAAAAGGTTCGTACCTATTAATATTTTACAATCAATCAAAAAATGCAGTGAAATTTTAGAGCACCTTGCTTTTTATAAGTTTTTATGTGCTCATTCTGTAGAAAGTATCAATGCTCTATGCTCATTATCATGTGTATAACGATTTTAGTATTTTTAAACCCCGCCGAAAAAGGAGCGGCGTTATAAGTATAAGGCACCTGTCCTACCGTCGGCGAATAGCGAGCAACTATCAACTATTTTCTAACTCAAGAAACTTCAGGAAACGTAGATCGGCATCTACATATACGCAGATACACACTCGCAATCATAAGGTCGCGATTTCGAATCCTATTCATTATACTACAGTCGTGAACCCACTTCTAACACAAGCCATTGAGCTTAGCTGGATCCCGTGTAAACAAAAGAGATACAGTATAGGGCGAGCGGAGTGCGTTTAATCAGCGATCAACTATTAATATAGATATCTCCCTTGTCCATACAGGATCTACATCTGATGTACGTTTCTTAAGTGAGAAAGCGTTTATAGTTGCTCTTTTCTCGCCGTTAGTGAGACAAGTGCCTAAGTGTACCTATCTGTGATTTTGAGTGTTTGTGTGTGTGTGTGTAGGTATATGACATCTTAGTGTTCAAAGGATTGGACAAATTTGTTTATCAGGAAGCTTGATTGTTAAAATTCCATTCAGCCGTTTTGAAGATACGAGTAATCAACTTTTTGACTCATGTATCTGTTTTGAATATCTAAATACCTTTCTTTAAAATCTCATACTCTAAATCCAAAAGTTCACTGACCTCTCATTAACGACCCCTGCTCAGCACTGCCCCCATCCTGATCCTGTCCACTAGACAACTTCATAGTCTTTCAACAACAAACACTATCAAACTCAATCAATGAATGCAAATAATATTAAACTGTCGGTTATTGAGCTATGATCTTTTATTTATACAGATCGAAGTAGGTTATCCTTTATCGTAGCAGTTCATGTGACTGATTATAATCGACAATAAACAAATGTCTAGTAAAATACAGTTTAAAATGACTCGGCAGTGTTTGTGTGTTTTTGTTTGAACTCCAGACAATGGATTATTGCATCCGATAAATGTTTTATTACTCCGATAAGTAGTTTTGTTTGGAGATAGTGAGTTAGGATAACAATGTTAAGTGTACTATTATTAAAATAATTAGAGTTTTCACTCCAATATTCAGAAGCCACTATGAATATATATATTTTTTTATAAAAGACGACTTCCTCAGTACTCTACAAGCCCTGTGTCGCGGGGGACTTTACAAACATACAAGTCGCGGACACAGAGTACATCCAGACTCGGAACAACAATTTGTGGATCACACAAAGTGGTGTCCCAGGTGGGAATTGAACACACGCCCTCTTTCGTAGCAGTCGGACATACTACCACAGCGCCACAGAGGCAGTCGTTAAGTTTAATTCACCTGTGGTAGTTGTAAGCCATAGGCCGTCTCGATGGGTACCATAACATTGTTAGTAATTCTTCTGTAAAAAAGTGATGTTAACACATTACTGTATTTTGGTTGAAGCGCACTGTATTAAGTGTAATTACTGGGAAAATGAGACTTATGAACTATGTCTCAAATGATGAGCGCGGTGCAGTGACATTCAGATCTTTGCCAAACATGGATGTGGGTGGCTCTGATATTGTAATGGGCTATGCTGCTATCAGGCGCATGACCTGCTCGTCTTCTCATTTGTCGTAGATAAATAAACTATCACTGTCACTTGAAAGTTTATAGTAGCGACAGCAATACTTTTTTAGCACGCGTCTCGAGTTTAGTATCGCTGGTAAGTATATCAAAAGTATTCTTAGCATATTAAACCTCAGAATTCTAAATACAAAATCTATTACACATAACAAAATTTAAATTATGACTATATGAATTACGATTTTCAATCTACTTTTACTGGATAGTACTATAGTGTGAATGGAGGCTTTCCTATTTTTGCAGAAAAGTTCAACATGATAATAACATTCCGAACATCAGATTCATTTTCAGCTTCTTTCGAAACGTACCATGTTTCAGTACCATAAAATTGCACTCTTCACAGGATTAATTTAAAAACGATGACAAGACCGTCTTCTTATTCAATTTGGGTACGATTCAGTTTTGTTGTAAGAATGATTCGTAAAAACTATTAACCTACGCGTGTTTGAGTTTTTGGGAGTTCGATATTTAATTATAATTCAAACTTCAACTTCGTCTCGTCTTTGTCCCCTATATTCTTGACGCCGCCTGCGGATTCTACAATATTTTATTATTATTATCTAATTGATACTAAGTTGATACCACAACATTGATAACTCTTGTGTTTACGTCTGCTGCCAATCCATTAATGTGAAAGTAACTCTGTCTGTCTGCTACCTTTTCACACTTAAAGCACTGAATCGAATTAGATGAAATTTGGTATGAAGATAGTTTGAGTCCCGGAGAACGACGAATGATAGTTTTTATCGTGATAACCGACATCAACGCGGGCAGAACCGCGGGCGAAAGCTAGTGTTAAATAAATTTAAACTTATCGGTATAACAGTTCTCAATTTTTAATTTATTTTTAATCTAGATAAAGAAAACCTGTAATATTTATAACTTTCTGGAATATGACATACATACTTAATCATGATAATGTACAAATCATGTTTACGCTCTGACTGCACTGCGCAAGCATAACTGCACAATGTACAAAAGCTAGGCGACGACGAGATACGCTGAAGACATTTTACGACATGGTTCGCACTTCAAGTGCGATTTGAAAAATAGGTCCACATTCCCTTCTCTTTTATTCTTAATGGATCTTTATTAGTAGTTAGTGGTATTTACCCAGACTACCACTATTGTAATTGGATAAACCGAGATGATACGCATTCTATACCCGCGCAGCGTGTTTGCTAAGTTTGCACGAATTTCCGAAGGATGCATTTATTAGTTTTAAACTCGCTTACGCTTTTGCGTCTTGAGACCTTATAAAATGAATTCAAATATTGCCATGACGACCTGTCCCACCCATTTATCCTCTTATAGGTAAACTAGCTTTTGCCAGTAGTTTCGAACCCCAGTTTCATCCATTTAGGGGGTGAAATTTGGAAAAACCTTTTTTTACGGATGCCTACGTTATAAAACTATCTGCGTGCCAAATTTCAGTGCAATTCGTTCAGTGGTTTGGACTGTGTGTTGATAAATCAGTCAGTAACGGTTGTCTTTGAGGCTTTTATATAGGTATACAAAGAAGACAAACAGTGAACCACTTTTTTTGAAGGAGGGTTAATAAAGATATACATATTAGATATAGAGTTGACTAAACTGAAATTATTACAAAATTTGAATTGATTGCATTATTTAGGGCGAAATGTGAGGTAATATATTGACAAATTACTGATATCATAAGCAAATAATGAATATACTTGCTAATAGATAAATGTCCAGTACAAATCAGTGCCTATTACATGTTTGTTTGTCCCGTAACAAGATAGGTGATTACAAGATAATTGTGTTTATATCTGTGAAATATTGAGGTGATTTGAGTAATTACATATGGCTTTGTTACCTAATAATATGTTGTTATTATCCAGAAGACATGGAACCTAATGGAGGTTGATTTTATAGAAAAATTACACAGTATGAAGTAACGCACAGTGATCATTGTTTATCTATAAAATCTGCATAATTGTTAATGATGGCTTTTCCAGTTACCTCATTGATTGATTGATGATTTTTTTATATTACATCATATTAGTGGAGTAAAGAAATACCCTTCCGTCAGTCAGCTGAATTCCTTAGCGTTTCAAATAATTAGTTCATCCATATATCATTAAACTGATTTCTAATGCGCTTATTACACTACTCTAAATCTGGGTCCCTAAATTCTTAAAAAGAGCGGTGTAATAATAGTTAGGGCACTAATTCTCTAATAAATTTTCAAGGCCACCTCCATTTAGGGTAGTGTATAATAGCCGTTTAAAACCTGTATGTAATAGATGGTCTCAGTATTTATATGCGAAAAAAGGAAGTAGTCCACCATGAGCACCCGTCCGAATAGCACCTGCGCGAATAGCTTTAGCCTAGTCCACGAAAGGCCAAACGCTAAGGAACCTAGATGACTGACAGAAGGGCATTTCTTTACTCCACCGATGTGACGGAATAACAAAAAATCAGCCTAGTTTAAAAATGCTTGCATTTTATGACGCTCTCCTCACGGCCTTTTCAATTTCTTAATGTTATGTTTCATTTAGTTATAAGATCGATAGGTACTCTCCAAGTCTTGCGCGCAGTAGCCTACCTCTTATCCGACGACTATTCAAATAATAAAAACCGTTAAGCCGTTTAGGTTGTAGAGTGTGAATAAATGGACATACCGACATATACATATACAGGTAAGTATGTACGAGACATACTTACCTACATAATATTATGATCGTAAAAGATCATCCATCTTTTGGTGCAGTCGGGTATTTTTTTCAAATAAGTGCGTTAATCTTTTCAGTAATTTAAGTCTTTTCATACTTGCTGACATGAAATCGCATGTGACTACGCTAAATACTTTTTCAGAGTTTTATGTCTTTGAGATCAATCATAATAAATAAGTTTATTTTACCTATTATTTTGAAGGGTAGAGGAAAGATACGAAAATACCAAAAATATCAAAAAGTTAAATATAGCCTATCAATTTCATTTGCGGAAAGGATTCTAAAGGGATCAGGAAGTAGCCAATACCCAAGGGAATAACGTTTTATCGTTGACATTATATTATATTTTTTTATGAATACCAAGATTAAGGATCTCATATATTCATAAATCATAAATAATATACTATTTTCGCCTGCACTAGAGGTTGAGGGTTCGATTCGCGTTGGTATCAGACAGCTTTGTGAGATCAAAACAAAACTACTATGCTCTATTTTAGATATATATATAAATATATATATATATATATATATATATATATATATATATATGCTGTCTCTTCTTGTCAATTAATTATATCAGGAAGTAGATAGAGCTATATACTGTCAATATTATAAAGTTAACATAATTAAGTTTATTTCTTCTTTTTTTCAACCCCTGTTCTAGCCCTGGCTCACAGTCGACCCGTGACCACGATCGGTGCAATTCGATCGATACGTCGGGTAAATAAAAGGTTCGTACCTTTAAATAATTCACACGATTAAGTCCCGAAATATATCTTATACTAGCGCCCTGCTCCGGCTTCGCACGGGTATAAAATATATGGATGTTATTATACATATAAACCTTCCTCTTCAATCACTCTATTTATTAAAAAAACTGCATCAAAATCCGTTGCGTAGTTTTAAAGATTTAAGTATACATAGGGATATAGGGACAGAGAAAGCGACTTTGTTTTATACTATGTAGTGATGGATCACAGTTGATTTTACACACAAGATTAGGACCCAAAGTTTGTGCACACAGTCCTGAAACAATAATTTATAAATTACATAAGTTTTAGGTATTCGTGTGTGGGAATCGTACCCAAGGCCTTTGGCGCAGCAATCGTAATTAATACCACTGCGCTGTCGCGGCAGTCAAAGAGTGAAATATAGACATACAGTATAATTACTTGTGGTATCGAAATCATGTAATAATAATAATAATATCTTGGGACAACTCACACAACGCCATCTGATCTCAAACTAAGCAGAGCTTGTATTATGGAACCCAGACAACTGATAAACATACTCAAATATTTTTAAATACATACATATTATAGATAAACAACACCCAGACACAGAATAAACCATCGTGCTTATCACACAAAGTTTTATCCTGGGTGGGGATCGAACCCACAACCTCTGGCTTAGCAGTCAGGGTCACTAACCACTAGACCAACAGGCCTGTATGCTATTGGAGTCTGGTCAAATACCTGCAATGTTAAATGGTTAGTTAGCTACGCTTTTCTTTGGCAAGTGCTATAATCTAGTGCCAACATACTTGATATACAAAGAGTAAAATTTCAGCAACCAGCGGTAGGTCTAAGCCATAGGCCATCTTGATGGGTACCATAACAGCGTCAGTTTAGTGACACAGTTCACAGTGATGTTAACACATCACTGTGTTTCAGTTGTAGGGTACTGTAGCAAGTGTAATTACTGGGCGAATGAGACTTATGAACTAACTAGCTATGCCCCGCGGTGTTACACGCGGTTTAGTAGCCTATGCGTTAATGCAGGGTGTCAGCTAACTCTGCACCAAATTTTATTAAAGTCGCTCCAGCCGTTAAGAAGTGAAGAAGTAACAAACATACACACTCACATACTCACAAACTATCGTCGTTATAATATTAGTGTGATGTCTCAAATGATGAGCGCGGTGCGGTGACATTCAGATCTTTGCCAAACAAAGATTTGGGTGACACTGATACTGCTATGAGTAAGTCGTACGCTTGATGGTAATTCAGGCGCACGACCTACTCATCTCCTCATTTCGTAGTATAAAAAATATATTATAAAAAAAAAACAAAAAAAAACAAAACCCTGTAATACTGTAAAAATTGTCGTCCCACATTACTAGCAATCCTGTTAACCCCTCTAGCTAAGCTCATATATATGGCTATATATATATTCGGATACACTCCCACCGCGCCACAGAGGCTGTCTTCAAAGTTCGGTCTACTAAATATGATAGAAAACTATGGGCTTTTTTTAGGAAAAGATAACTAGAAATGTGGGATTGTGGGTCCCACATTACTAGCTATCATGTTAACCCATCAGCTAAGCTCTATGACTTGTGTTAGGAGTGGGTTCACGTCGGTAGTATAATGGCCAGGATTAGAACCCACGACCTCACAATTGCGAGACCGATGCCTTAGCCATTATATGCAGGGAGTGTGGCCATATTCAAGGGTTGGTATGTGCCCATGATACTGAGGCACATACCTAATTTTATCAAAATCGGAGTAGGTACCCTAAAAACATATTTATTATTTTTTCATTCGTTTATTTATGAATGAAAAAGTTATTAATTAAAAAAGTATGACTTAAAAAGTTCTATGCCATAATAATCCAATCGAATTTTGTTCCAGCGGAGGTATAATTCTTATGCCATACGCCTTGCGCTACTGAATTTTGACAAAAAGAATATGCTTTAATTATGTAATAATAATACAACCAGCTATGGCACCATGGTAGATGCAATACTGATAACATACACTATCCGCTGCTGCAATTTGACCACACCTTTCTGTTACATCCTGTATATTGGTGGGAGTGTATCCGACTGCTACGCAAGAGGTTTTAGGTTACATTCCCACACGGGACACCAGTTTGTGTGATCAACAAATTGTTGTTCCGAGTCTTGGTATAATTTGTGTCCGTGACTTGTATGTTTGTAAAGTCCCCCGTTGCACAGGGTTTCTACACTTCTGCGGGAGTCGTTTAAAAAAAAAACATTATTTGAGTATAAAAAAAGACACAATTTCAATACACTGGAGACATTGTATTGCTTAGAAATTTGATATACCAAAGACACTAAGTACCTAATGCATTAAGCTAGGTTTAAGATAAAGTAATATCATATATTGAATTATCGGTCGGTATGATGATAAACATAGTAACGTGACTTGAGCCATTGACCGACTTTACGTAGGTATAGATACTTGAATGATAATGGTGTTCAGAATAATTATTCATGCAACTTACTCATGCTTGACAGATCGAGAAATACTATTGTCACCTGCAGACGAATATTGATTTAATCTAACCTATATATGGCACATGTATAGGTTTAGAAACAAACAACTTATCTTCATTAATCTCGCAATAAATACCTTTAAAATTGGATTGGTTCATTGTAGGCAGAATCAGCAGAGTGCATGTTCATGGCACTTACGCCTTTTGTAGAGAAACGTAGTTTTTCGGCTACAACTCAATGATGGTATGTCCGATCATGTCTAAAATAATTTTAGTTTAAAGTATTTTTTAAGCGCTACATTTGTGATGTTTTGACCTTTGTGACACAATTTATGCAACTTTCGGAGCGATTATTTTCAAAAATATTTACTTAAAAGAGTTTATTGGAACCTTAAAATGTCAATACCTGTCGAATTATGTGCCACACGTTGATGTTAGCCGAAAAAAGAAAATTTCAGCTTCTGTTACATGTATGGAATGCCCGCCCTTAAAATATTTAATTTTATTATTTAGCTATCAAACGAAGTATAGGGCCACTATAAGACACAATTTCACCAAATTTCATCAATATTCATTGAGTAAAATCTTGAGTAAAATGCCTGTGACATACGTAATTTTGAAGTTCACTAAGCCTAGAACATTCGATAAAATATGTTCCTTGTCAGCCAACTACTTTTGGGGTTAGGAGTTAGTGAGGTCATTTTCAGTGGAAGATAGAGAGTGGCTAATCTAGGTATTAATACTCATTATTATACTTATAGCTTTAGAGCCGAACCACACGGCACGGTACGGCATAACTCCGACCCCGCACCACAATTGATTCACCGCACAGGCATTCACACTGGTGGTGTTTGACGTACAGTCTACATATCATAGATTTTTATATGCTGGACACCGCAGCTGCACCGTCACGAGGTCGCATCGTCGTTGTACTTAAATGTGGTTTGGCTCAAACACGACTGATTGTAAACATACTTATTTGATGGAGCCGGTCCGGGCGGCGCGGCGGACCAATCAAGCTATACACAAACAGGACATTTACTTGTGTCCTATTGAATCAAATCGAATGACACTATAAAGTGAAGCGTGTGTACGGAGCATAACAGTGTGCTCATACCACGCATGAAAGTGTAGCAGTATAACTATGATTGTGTATACGTAACTACCAAACCTAGAAATCTCGTGAAATTTAAAGCTACAATTGACCGTCATAGGATATATAGCCCCACCCAATACAGCGGCATCCAATAGCGTTAGTTAGTAACCCTCTATAATCCTGCTCAATAATAGGTAAGGTTAGAGAAATTTCGGATAAGAGCGAAGTAGAGCGCGTACTGAATACAAATGTTATCCTCTGCCAAATTGATTTATATCTGCACGAATTCTCTGAGCGTATTTTCACAATATTCTAGACGGATACCGGAGAAAGTGGGGAAAAACAGGCCTGTGTTGATGAAAAACAGCTTTGCTGAAGTTTGTTAAATTAAAAGAGCCGACAAAGTGGAGATCGATCAATCAATGCGGGTTTTAATTCAGTCAGACTGGAGATTATGATGTTTGTTGCTCTTTCAGGCAAAAACTACTGAATAGATTTTGATTAACTTTACAGTAATGCAGTGGCGAAGGGTTGAGAATTTTCATAGGCAACCCGATACAAAAATATATCTTTCATAGTTACTTGTACCTATTAAACTAAGTGATTACACTCCAAAAGAGAACCGAAAGTAATGGTGTTCTAAATACCCTTCGCCACTGGTTCCTACATAACAGATACAAACTAATATTACACCGCATTATAGGCACCGACTTAAGAGTAGTACCACCTATCTTTTTCCGTGGGTGTCGTCAAAGCGACTAAGGGATGTCACAACCGAACGACGGGCAGCAGCGTCCTCTGCGTACTTTAAAGCCTTACTGCGATCGCCAACCCGCTCACCAAGCGTAGTCATTATGGCAATAACCCCCATGATCTACTGGGGAGACAAATGACCAGCAGTGGGACATTATACGATAAAGTAACTCTGTCTGTTACGTTTTCATGCTTAAACTGCTGAACACGTTTAAACGACATTTGGTATGGAAATAGTTTGAGTCCAGGTCCCAAACTTTCGGATTTGTAATATTAGTAGGATATTCATAGCAATGTAGGTACCTATATACCGATAGCGGTCAATTATAGGTATATAGCCATAGCGGTAAACTACAGGTTTCAGAATAAATCCAAGTCAAACTATGCTATGCGCGCAGACGAGAGCTAAACATAATATCAAATTGAGACACCAATATAAGAAATTTGAAGCCCCACTCGTAACGCTAATGTATCTAAACGTTTATGTTGAGTGACTAACGTACACTTCTGAGCATGTAAAATATCTGTTTTATTACTGTAGGTGATGACACAATCACGTCGACTAAATTGAGGAAATTAGAGACGTAATTATGAGAAACTAGGTATGCCCGCGGCTCTGACTACGTGGGTGTTCCATTATTACTTTGGATTTTCACATTAAAGGGTTTTTCACCTTTTTAGCTCGCGAGTGTGAATGTGTAACAAACATTTTGCTGGCAAATTCAATCAACATACACATGATACTGAGTGTTTGTACCTTATTTTAAGAAATCTAAGACCATATTTTTTAAAGATGTCTATTTAAAAACCAACAATCAAAATTATCTATGCTATTTATGAAAATATATATATTAAGATTTTTAATCGCGTGGTTAAGGTAAAATACCTTGTTTATTGCCCGACGTTTCGACCGTATTGCAACGGCCGGGGTCACGGGTAGACTCATCTACGCTACATGTGACATATCTATGCTATCTAATCTACCTATAGGATTATTCACCATGAAGGTGCAATGCTTATACACTGTCTGCTATTGAAATCTAACTACACCTTTTTGTTAAGTGTAGGTAAGTAGTAGTTACGGTAATATAAGGTTATTACCTCGAAACAGTGGTACTTTATATATTTGCACATTAATATCTGAAGTGGTACGCATGACTTATTGTACGTACTGACCTAATCATCACACTTGAAAATGACATGAAACTAACTGCAAGCCACGTATTAGTCTGAATTTATACAAAATGAGTCAAGCCAAGTCAAGTGCTGAGGTTAAGGATAGGTTATTATCAGGGTTCGGATCTGTTAACAATTTATATAAAAAACTTAAATATTAGGACACGAAAATTGTGTGACTAGCTAAAGAGTTCATATAGTAGATGATAAAAAGAAATTTAAGTATATACCTTATTATTAATTCGTAAAAAATCTTGAAAAAAGGCACAAAGGAGAATTTTCTTATTGTCATGGTTATGGCGTTTGTAATCTAACAAATGTAGGAACGAATATTCGACTTCATTTCTCCTGTGCACTGTGTATGCGAGAGAGGCGGGTGGCCGTATCGTTGTGTGCGTAGCGTTAAATTCACTCGGCTTAGTGCCCTTTAAGGTATCATGGAAATATCTAATGTCTAATTCGATGAAGTTAACATTAATGTAAACATTTTTTTAAAAGTACGATAGGTCGTTAATAACAGTATTGTTTAATATTGTGGCGGAGCGAAAATCTCTGCTACCTAGGGTTCGCTTTTAACATGTTTACTTTGTGTCCGTATATCTAAATTAAAGAGAATATGTTTATGTAATAAATGCTTATTGACGTTATAACGTCTTATAAATTGTTGACTGAGTGCGTGCACGAAAAAGTGTCTGAATGTCACGTTTCACCTGCTGATAGGCTGAATGTCTCGGTTCGTCACGTTCAGCCTGCTAATAGGCAAAAGTATTGTGGACATCGGGCGTTCCGCCTGCTGATAGGCTGAAGTATTGCGGCCGTCGAGCGCCTGCGCGCGCATGCCCCCGGGTTCACTGAAGCTGTCACAGGCATAATTTATTACAAAGTCATCAATGTTTTGGCGATTGCAGCGACGTGCGATACAATCGGAGTAAAAAAATATAATCAATGTTTTTTATGACGTTATCACGTAAAATTATCATCCGTAAACCGACTTTACAGACAACCGTTTTTTGTCTGTTCTTTGTCCTAATGCAGATTGTCTATCTAAAAAGTAAAAATCTCCCGTTTATATCGAACAATACTGACTCATTGACCCTTGAACTTTGTAATAAATTATGCCTGTGACAGCTTCAGTGAACCCGGGGGCGTTCACTGAAGCTGTCACAGGCATAATTTATTACAAAGTCATCAATGTTTTGGCGATTGCAGCGACGTGCGATACAATCGGAGTAAAAAAATATAATCAATGATTTTTTATGACGTTATCACCTAAAATTATCATCCGTAAACCGACTTTACAGACAACCGTTTTTTGTCTGTTCTTTGTCCTAATGCAGATTGTCTATCTAAAAAGTAAAAATCTCCCGTTTATATCGAACAATACTGACTCATTGACCCTTGAAACTTACTAAGAAAATAATAATAACTTTATCGATACTTTGTGTTTTGAAGAACTGTTTGTTTGAAGATGATTGTGTCCTTTTGTTGTCTGATAAATTACTATCATTATAAAATCAATAATTCAATTGTAATATATATAGAATGCATTCAAAATCAACACTTATCGATTGCAATTCCATCATGAGAGTCGTCATATTAATTGTTTTGTGTGTTGCTGCTGTGTCAGGTAAGAAAAATAATAATGAATTTAAATAAAATTATAGGTTTAAACACTGGAATTGCTATGATATATCTATACTAATATTATAAAATTAAAGAGTTTGTTTGTTTGTTTGAACGCGGTAATCTCGGGAACTGCTGATCCGAATTAAAAAAACATTTACTGTTGGATAGCCCACTTATCGAGGAAGGCTAGAGGCTATATAATATCACGCTACAACCAATAGGAGTGGAACAGCAATGAGAAATGTTTTATAAACGGGGAAAATTTACGCAGACGAAGTTGCGCGGGATAGCTAGTAACTAAGTTGGTCCATTCAGTGTCCATTACACCTAGGTGCAATGGACACTGAATGGACCAACTCGGCTATTGCCAGACAACATATCTAGATATTGCCAGACAACATATCTAGATATGTTGTCTGGCAATAGCCGCGTGGAGGGGGGGGGGGTTAAGAGTTTGACATCTCTATTTTGCGAGCGGATCTATCAATTGTTATCATGTCAATGCATTTCTCCAAACATGTGGATCAATACGCATTTTATTGCAAGGAGAGAAATCTGCAAAAATATTCATTCATTACATTACATTACTCACTAAATCTCATTATGAGTTGCGCTTGCGTTGACATTGTAAATAAGGCCCTAGTTTTAAAATTGTTACTTTTTTAGCTGCTCCAAGGAATACACAGAGGATTGTAGGTGGTGCAGCTACAACTGTATACCAGTACCCTACAATCGCAGCACTATTGCATGGGGTGACGGTCTATAGCCAGTCATGTGGAGGCACTATCCTCACAACCAGATCCGTCCTCACGGCCGCTCACTGCCCTTAGTAAGTTCACACTCATTTTTACCTAAATAAACCAGAAGGTTACTTGAACTTAACTTAAGTCGCTAGATGCATTTCATCCAAGGGTCTGGATGGATTAGATCTCGTCAGGTTTTTTGCAATTGTGAGAGTGACATATTAGTCTATATAATTTTTCAGAGATTTTCAATTTTCTTTTATCGAGCATAACCTAATGTATACAACATTAACTCGTGCGCAATAAAAGAAAATTAAATAATAATTCAATCACATATTACGCTTCAGGAGGTGCATGTAATCATTAGGTTTGAATCCATTATACTACCGACGTGAACCCACTCCTAACACAAGTCATTGAGCTTAGCTGATGGGTTAACAGGATTGCTAGTAATGAGGACCCAACATCCCACATTGCTAGTTATCTTTTCCTGAAAAAAAGCCCATAGTTTTCTATCATATTTAGTAGACCTAACTCTGAAGACAGCCTCTGTGGCGCGGTGGGAGTGTATCCGAATATATATAAATAAATATATGAATTTTTATATTTTGTTTCCTTTTCTCTTTTTTTTTTTTATATATAACTAGTTTATTGTGTTTATCCGCTACCCAGTCCCATCAAAATGGCGCTAATACCATGGCCGTCACCGTACATCTGTCAAATTGACGTCAAACGTCGGCCGGGAAGGATACGAACGATATATCTTTAGAATTATGTATTAAACCTATTTAAATATATATATATATATAATTGTTTGTTGATAAATAAGCTATGAGAAAAAATATAACTTTGCACATACCACCTTGTAGAATTTTATCAATTGGAAGTTAAAGGCGCGTCACGTGATTTTTTCTCCTTTTATTTATAAAAAAAATCATAAATAATAATAAAAGCCATTAATTCAAATACTAAATAATTTATACGCAATAATATAAACCACTAAACAATAATCAATCATAAAAACAACCCACTTCATACATTTTTTTTACACCACCAGCCCACTTAAGACCGGCACTTAAGTACCTGATAAGAACGACCCGAAACGTAAACAAAAAAAATATTGTTTACTTTAAACTTCAATTGTAGCGTGCCTCGAGGTTCGAGTGGCTATAAATCTTATCTTAATAGCTTCAGTCGGTCTTTGTTCGTAACATAAACAGTTCCAAGTGCTATAATATTTATTATGTAAACAAACGAGTTCCAGCTAACACGATATAGCGATAAGAGTCTTGTAATATGATACCAAAATGGAGGGTCTCACACTATTGCGTATTTATCGTAATTTATACAATTTTATTTTGCATGTTAATGTATATTCTTTAATTAAATGTTATTTACTAATTAAAAAATACAAAAATAGAGATGTTTTATACGAAAATATTAGAAAAATCACTGGTATTGCCTCGGCCCCTCGGACCCCCGGGGGTCCCTGAATTTCGTTTTTTTTTTATTTTTAAGTTTACGAAATATCTAATCGGAGTAATTCAAATGAAATGAGTGATAAGTCTATAGATATGTATGTTATCGGTAATAGTAACAACAGTTTCCAGCCACAAGAATGTTTTTGTTATAAAAACAATAAAACCAAACCATTTTTTTTTTTTTTATGTTTAAATGGCGGCCAATTTACGATAAAATGTAAAATTTGTATCCAAATCGTTATTTGAGACGTTGTGTTTGTATTAAAAAGTGTTTATGACTTACCTGTCGATGTTTTTATCACAGTATAACACTAAAACAACACAGTTTCACACTGACTACACCCTTCACAAACAACACAACAACACACAATACCATGTATAAAAGCGCGCCAACGGCAACTAAATACAGACGAAATAAACAGGTTTAATATGAAATTATGGTGTAACTGTGGTATTATTATGCATCTTTATCCAACGATCTAACATTCTGCCAAGTTTGAAAAGGATAGGTGCAGGTTTAGTAGGTTTGTTTGAACTTTAAAATATAGTCGTACCGCGACCTCCAGGAGGTCGCGGACAGTCATGGGTATTTTAGTCGCGACCTCCTGGAGGTCGCGGACAGTCGAGCGGAATGTAATGTTTGTTTGTTGTATTTATTTATTTATTATTATTATTTTAAGTCCCCCGCGACACAGGGCTTGTAGTCCACTGTGGAAGTCGTCTTTTTTTTTTAATAAAAACACAAGAACACTATTATACTGTGCTAAATGCATTATATATTTCATTAACATTGACGTTTTGTATTACAGTGGTGACTCCATGGTCAGATGGCGTATTCGCGTCGGCTCTACCTATGCCAACAGCGGCGGGATCGTCCATACCCTTAGTTCTATCATCATACATCCTAACTATAACCCTCGCACTATCGACAACGACGTAGCAATACTACGAACTACGAACAGTATTACTTATAGTACCGTTATACAACCCGCATCTGTCGCTGGTTCTAATTATTATCTAGGTGATAATCAAGTTGTTTGGGCGGCTGGATGGGGTGCAACTTCGGTAAGTGGATAGCTATCCATATTAATATTATTAATTGCATTATTGTAATGCACTTACCGGTGCCAAAGCAGATTTAAATGAAAATTTGTGTCGAAAGATTACAGAAAAATATATGCATCTTTAAAAATTGAATTGAGACAAGCGTTCCCTCACGGCGTCGCCTGCAAATTTAACTGGTAAACTGCAGTGTAACTAGCTGCCCCATGCCCACTTTTTTGGGCCTATGATACTCACATATAACGTGGTATTTATTGGTAAAAGAATTTTCAAAATTGCTTCATTAGATTCAGAGATTACCGCTACAACCTCACAAATTAGATTCTTTGTAACCTACACTAATATTATAAAGCTGAAGAGTTTGTTTGTTTGTTAGAACGCGATAATCTAAAGAACTACGAATTGGAAATTTCTATTACTGTTGTATAGCCCATTTATCGAGGAAGGCTATAGGCTATTTAATATTAGGCTACAACCAGCAGCGGAGCAGCAATGAAAAGCGTTACAAAAACGGGAAAATTTTACGCATACGAAGTTGCGCGGGTCGGCTAGCACTAGTATAGATTTAGAACTTCGTTCAGATAACGAAAAGATTCAGGATTCTTGAAAACTCAACGCTTTCTAGGAATCCGTATCTTTGAGGAAAAAATGTCAATCAAACATTGTAAAATTGGCAATTTGAAAAAAGTGGCCGCGAGTTTTTATTGCCAGGTTCTTTTCTCCGGCTTTATCTATTGTTTGCGAACTTGAGATTACATGTACATGTAGAATTCCGAAGAATCACAAGAGTTGTTTTGCATTCTAAGTGAATAAAGATTTTTTATGTGACACACAGTTA
This sequence comes from Herminia tarsipennalis, assembly GCA_945859575.2. Classification (NCBI taxonomy): domain Eukaryota; kingdom Metazoa; phylum Arthropoda; class Insecta; order Lepidoptera; family Erebidae; genus Herminia; species Herminia tarsipennalis. The sequence continues at coordinate 9,016,931 of OX243836.2, read as the reverse complement.
AGGCGAAATTCTAAAAATACTCGTAACTCGATTCACTACACAGGCATATGTAGTAAGAAAATGATCAAATCTAATATAACCTACTAGAATTCCTATTAATCGTACCAACTAATCCGTAATAGCTTTCAGTTGCAATTAAGCGAGTTCCCGTGAATACGGAGTATCAAGCAAATGTGCTCTCTGTATTACCAAATAATAGATCAGAGCTTAAACCGTCGCTGATATTATATTAATACTCTATAGCCTAAAATCGAACCAACATGAATTGTTTCCAAAAGGTTCGCCACCTTATTGACAGTTGTTTTACTGAATTAATAAAAGAAAGTATTATCTTGCTTTGCCTTGCTCTACTTGCTATATCTCCAGAGTAAGTATAACAAGGCTAAGCAATGTTGCCTTTATATAATAATAATATCTTGGGACAACTCACACAACGCTATCTGATCCCAAATTAAGCAGAGCTTGTACTATGGAAACCATACAACTGATAAACATACTTAAATACTTCTAAATACATACATATTATAGATAAATAGCATCCAGACACAGAATAAACCATCGTGCTCATCATACAAAGTTTAATTCTGGGTGGGGATCGGACCCACGACCTCTTGCGTAGCAGTCGGACACACTCCCGCTGCGTCACAGAAGCAGTCCCATTTTTAGTTTAGTTCTGCGTCTCATACTATCCTGCCAGGTATGAGAATGAGAATTAACTAAAAAATACTTTTTTTCAGGCTGGTGGCTCAACTTCAGAACAGCTTCGTCACGTACAGTTATGGACTATCAACCAGGCTACTTGCAAATCTCGTTACATTGTATATGGTAAAAACGTCACAGATAACATGTTGTGCTCCGGCTGGCTGGACGTGGGTGGTCGTGACCAGTGCCAGGGTGACTCCGGCGGTCCCTTGTACCACAAAAACGTTCTGGTTGGGATCTGCTCGTGGGGGGCTGGCTGTGCCAGTCCTCAATTCCCAGGTGTCAACACACGGATTTCCCGTTTCACTCCTTGGATTCAGTCCAACGCATAAATTGTATACATTTATGTATTATACGTAAATAATAGAATATAAAATAACATTGACTTTTTATTTTATAGAAAACTTTGAAAAAATAATCAAAGCAAAATCAATTCCTGCATTGAGACACACATATCAACCCATATGATGTCCCACTGCTGGGCACGAGTCTCCCCAGTAGAACCCACTAATTGTAGATCCTGGGGGTAATTGCCATAATCACCACGCTTGGCGAGCGCAGTAAGGCTTTAAAGTATGCAGAGGACGCTGCTGCCTGTCCTCCGGTGTTACATCCCTTAGTCGCCTTGACGACACCCACAGGATGAGATGGAGTTTTACTATTTTTAAGCCACACGGCAAAAACTAGTTCATTTTCTAGTCGAAACCTTTGTACAATCTAATGTACACTAATATTATAAAGCTGAAGAGTTTGTTTGTTTGAACGCGGTAATCTCAGGAACTACTGATTTGAATTGAAAAATGACTTCACTGTTGGATAACCTATTTATCAACGAAGGCTATATAACGTTACGATCATTAGGAGCGGAGCAGCAATGAAAAATGTAGCAAAAACGGGGAAAATTGTGTGCACTTTCCGTTTATAATGACTGCCTCTGTGGTGCGCTGGGAGTGTATCCGGCTGCTACGCAAGAGGTCGTGGGTTCGATCCCCACCCAGGATAAAACTTTGTGTGTATGTATTTAGAAATATACCTATATAAGTATGTTTATCGGTTGTCTGGTTTCCATAGTACAAGCTCTGCTAAGTTTGGAATCAGATAGCTTTGTGTGAGTTGTCCGAAGATATTATTATTTAACATATTATTATTATAACTAAAAGTTTAGAATATCAGTAACCTATTCTCCAAATAATTATTTTAGATCTTTGATCAAGAACTCTAAAATCAAATCGAAACAATGCAATTGAAATAGAGAACTCTATAACAAAAACATTTATCGAGTAGAGGAATTTGTGAATTGTGCGATATCTCTAAGTCCAAAAGATTAATGCCGATGGGGCCAAAAGGTCCACTTCAGAAGTACATAAGTTATTGGGGACGTACGGGACCTAATATATTCCAAACTGAACAAAACGTTGCCTTTTACGTAAAGGCGTATTGTTAGCCTCTTTAATGTTATGGTTGTTCGATTTGGGAAAGCGATAGGTATGTGAAATAAAATTATTCCTTCTAATTGGATTAACACGATGACTCTCGATTTTGAAATCGGTTTTTGAAATATTTAACTGTGTTCTTTTTCTACCTTGACCTCGTGTTATTAAACAGCTGCGGTTATAAAAGAGGAAAAAAGCATTTCATCAAAACCGATTGTAATTTTTAAGGAAGAGTCATGTCATGTTTTTCGCGCGTTGTGTTGAGTTAGGTATGTTTTTACCCGACTGTAAGTAAGGGTTATTGTATGTATGTATGTGTGTAATATTCTTTATTAACTGATATCTCACAATCCACAGAACGGATTTATACAATTAAGACGTCGTTAGATTCGTCTTGATCGCCCAAGTGCCCTTAGATATATGACGTTTGAAAAAAAAACAAACATGGCGGCTGTGAGATGTCAAAATAAAGGGGTGTGAAAAAAAGTTGTTTTGAATACTGCAATATGGGTATCAAATTAAAGGGCTCATCTTAAGCATTTCTAAAAGGTATAACTTGATTTTGATAGTAATACTAAAAAAGTAAGTTAGCAACCATTCTTTTTTCAATTTTCAATACTTGACAATAGCTGCGATAAAAGTTAGTTGTTACATCGCTTACATCCTACAACCACTAAAAAGTATTAAATAAAAAATAAATTATAAAAATAAAAAAACCGCCTGCACAAAAAAGACTGCGTGAAATTATATAATTATGTAGGGGATCTTGTTTCCATCTTTTTTGTGCAGGCGGGTTTTTTATTTTTATAATTTATTTTTTACTGTACACAGTCTATCCAACGTAGTATCGTGGGTCTAACGGATAAATTCAAGTGTTGAAGCACTTTGTATAGCCACGTAAGTAACGCGATTTATCGCTTTCATATAGATCAAAATATATCAACTTTGTTTAAACGAAATAAAAAAAATAAAAATAAAATAAAAAATGATTTATTCACTTAGGAAGCAAAATACTACACTTGTGAAAAGTCGATTCTACATTTACTGGTAATGCCTGTTCGCAAACAATAGGTTAACCCCGGGAAAAGAACAGGCAATAAAAACTCGTGGCCACTCTTTTCAAATTGCCAATGTTTACAATGTTTCTCTGTTTATAAACTGTATATGCAGGTAAGGTGCTGCCACCATTATATTATACACCATATTAGAGTACTGATGCAAAAAAAGAGGTCAATAATATTACGAGATCGGATACATCAGCCTCAATGGGCACAACATAGTAGGAGCATCCACTTACGATGTAAAAACTTTATGTGCTTAAATATTGGCCAATTTACTGCTACTTAATGAATAAGTATACATGTTTTACAAAGAAAGAAAAGAATGGCCGTAATTTATCACGCAGAATCTTTACTTACAAAAGTAAATCGTTTTCTTAACTAGTACCTAAGTAACATCGTAAAAACTGTGACAACAATATTCACCTAGTAAAATGCAATTAACTATACAACACAATACATTAATAGGGAGCAACGAACTACATCCATTTATCTTTATCAGTTAAATAATCATCGATTGAATAGTAAGCTCTTTGTATAAGATGTCTCTTGACTACATTTTTAAATTTATTTACGGGTAGACTCGATATGCTGACTGGGATTTTATTGAAAAATTTTACACCTAGTCCCATGAATGAGTTATGAGTTTTATGAAGCCTATGATATTGTCCTACCAATTTGTTCTTATTTCTTGTATTCACAGAGTGAATATCACTATTTTTGTTATATAAATGTAAGTTTTGTTTTACAAACATAACGTTTGCATATATATATTGTGATGCAACTGTCATAATGCCTATCTCTTTAAACTTTTCTCTAAGGGAAACTCGTGCTCCTAGTTGATATATTGCACGCACTGCGCGTTTTTGAAGAATAAAAATAGTTTGTATATCAGCCGCCTTGCCCCAAAGTAATATGCCGTAGGACATGACGCTGTGAAAATAACCAAAATATACTAGTCGAGCTGTTTCTACGTTCGTAAGCTGTCTGACTTTGCTGACAGCATATGCTGCAGAACTGAGTTTCCCTGCGAGACATGATATTTGGGCGCCCCACTGTAACTTACTATCTAAAGTAATTCCCAAAAAAACCGTTGAATCAACAAAATGAATAACTTCATTGTTTAAAACAAGATTTGTACTGATATTTCTTACATTTGGTAAGCTAAATTTAATACATTTGGTTTTTTTAGAATTTAAAAGCAAGTTATTTGATGTAAACCAGTCAAGAACTAATGCGAGGGACCTGTTTACTTCGTCAGAGTAATCATTTTTACGATTGGTTTTGAATATAAGAGAAGTGTCATCAGCAAATAGAACAATATCGCATAAGTTACTGGTAAAAAATGGCAGATCGTTTATATACACCAAAAATAGAAAAGGACCCAGAATTGATCCTTGTGGCACGCCCATACTCACTGTTGATCCGGACGACCTTATTCCGTTAATTATTCCGTTAAACAAAACAACAGAGGTATATTAGTGGCCACATGGCCACTTGTATATATCTACCTCTGTTGTTTTACCTGACAGCGGATAGAACTTCGATGCAAAGGACACCAGTCCGCCGTAAGAATATACGGTCGCCTATGCAAGTGAATGGGTGAGTGTAGATGATACTGTACGATCTCCGTTTATTTAAGGTGTGATGTGACAAGCGACCTTACAGTGGCAAAGTTTATGGACCGCCTGATGATTTATTTATAATCATATATATCACTAGCATATTACGTTTTTTTGCTGTTTGATTATATTTAGGTGTCTTCTAATATTAAGAAATGGAATACGCAAGAAAAAAATACAAACCACATTCTTCCACGTGGCCTTCCTCATTATGTTTTATTTCACCAAAAAAACCCTCTTAATTAAATTCGAAAATTCAATTGCCTTGACTATACCTAATCAGGGTCGCCGAAGACCAGGCAGATAACACTTTGTGCTTGAAGAACCCAAGACAGTGCAGGATGAGTTACAGGTCACTTTTTAGAAAGGCGGTAGATAAAATTAAAATCACCATGGTGATAGTCAAATTGCGGAAGGAGATGGCATACAAAGAAGATACCTAATAAACTAAATTAGGGTAAAATTTTAATTTTTTTATTTAAACTGGTGGCAAACAAGTATTTTAATTGGTTAATAGATATCTGTTGCTTCCAGCAATTTATACTGACGATGGAAAGTTATTGCTCAGACAAAAGTAGTAGGTGATACTTACTTCTGTTCTGAGGGTGATAAAGTGTTATCAACCAGCCAATGACGAATTGACACTTTGGTCCCCTGACAATGTAGTTATAGTAGTTACTGTACCTAACAAACTTGCCAATTTCCAAAAGTACTATTGTTATTTATTTTTTTTCAATGCGGTTTTCATAAAAATTACAACTATACATTAATATCAGGCACATAATTATTTATATTTTTACTAAAGTTATAAATCTGAAAGTTTGTTAGGATATGTGGATATTTGATCTTTCACACAAAAACTACGGAACGATTTTTGATGAAACATTACAGTAATATAGTTTATACGCTTTAAGTTTGATTTCTTATAGCATATAAGCTATAAGAAATCAAACTTAAAGCGTGCGAAGTTACAGGAAATTTATTAGTTTCTACCTTGTCATATCTTTCAAAATAATGTTTATCATGAAACATGATGTTATTATTATTAGTGGTAGTTTATTGATATAGACTTTTTGCTTGTGTCGACGAAGTTGTAGCCGTAATGAAGCGCCTATTCTTGTTAATATCAAATGGCATTGTAGTGTAAATGACATAGGAACATTTTCTATGAGGCGTTATGTGGTAGAATCCCCGTGAAATACCTAAATAAATACAAGTAGTCATATGTCACTATTTATCTATAGTCTCATGTTTCCAAAATTTTAAATAATATATTATAATATAATTTTCACCCAGCATGATTAGATTCAACACGGCTGAATATGGTTAACTTTTTTACGTGTGATGAAAAATTCGAGTCGAGAGTACGACAAAGGGCAAATATTGGATTTGAATCAACAAAAATATTACACTAAATCAAAACCATGTTCCGTCTTGTAGGTCCTTGGCCGACGATAAGGGTGTCCCTTGTCAAATAGTCTCCTTCACCTCTGGCGGACTTTGAGCTACTATATCGCCTCATCCATTGCTCTCATTACAGGCTTCTTTGGTTCAGCGCCCGTGAACTGCGTCTCCTGTTTGCTTAGAACGTTAGGCTTCCCTAGCTGTCGCTCTTAAGCCAATGAGACGGAGTCGTTATTCTTTATATCAAGTGAGACGGCTTCGTTATTTGGCCTTTGTCGAGCGATGTCTGCGAGATGGGACAGTGCTTGCTCCCTCCCTTCCTTTCAATTTTCGCAGCCTCTTTACTTGCCATCACTACCTCGCGGAAAGCAGCAAAGGTATTCCGGTTAAGGTTAATCTTAGAATTGCCAAAACTTGTGTTGCCAGGGGGTGTATAAAAAAATTTGATTGCCAAAACCTGTGTATGTATAAAAGAACAACGAAAGGTGTTGTATTGATACCTATATAAAGTCTATAATGCTTTGGTCCTCAGACTATTTGTAATGCGTGAAAGAAGGACATTACAAGAATTATAAATGATAAAAGTTTCTTCAAAGGTCTTCTATCATTTGTCGTATTGTGTGATAAGGCTGAAGTATACAAACATTGTAATAACTCTGTCTAAGAACCTACTAGATAATTACGGTTTGGTGGCTATGATTGGTCGTATTAGTAATCATGTGACACATGAATGAGTATAATCCATAGTACATGGTCACGGCATATATTCGTGCTCCTAAAACCAACCGGCGGCGCTAATCTCCCCATGAGGGTTTTTATTTTACGATTCTTTTCAGTTACTGGCATTTAATAAAAATTTTCAACATGCAGTTTATTTAATGAAAATTGCAAAATCGAATTGGTTAAGATGTTTTGAATAAGGAGAATAGAAGGATAATTTATTATCTCGAGAGTTCATGGAGAAAGCAGTATTATGCTAAGTAAGTGTATATTTTGTCAGGTTTATTTTTGGGACATCGAAAAAATTTGAATAACCGTAAGTGACAACTTTCTGTACTTAGGTAAAACCTACCTATAAAAAATAATCAAAATTATTAGCAAGAATGTAGGTACATAGTTGTTATAGTCAAATAGAGCTGGTATATTTTGCCTCTATCGAGCGATAGATACTAACTTCGTCTGTGTTTACAAAAAAAATAAAAAAACTTCCGCCGTTTCGGAGTAGGTATTTCGACCAAAAATACCGTGACACGAGATTTTTAGGGCTCCGTAGCCAAAATGGTAAAAACAGACCCTAATAGTTTCGTCATATCCATCTGTTTGTCTGTCCGTTCGTATGTCGCAGGCATTTTAGTCAAAGACTACTTAATGAATTCATTATATTTGGTAAAAATGTGTCTTGTAAATAATAAAAATAAATATTTTTAAGGGGGGGGGGGGGGGGGCACTCCATACATGTAACACAACAAAAAATTTTTTTCAGCACATCAACGTGTGGCACTTCATTCGATAGGTCTTTTAAAAACATTTTAAGGTTTCTTATATTTTTAAGATTAAGTGAATATTTTTGGAAGTAATCTCTCTGAAAGTGGCATAAATTGTGTCCTCCCCCCTCCTTATCCTTTGAACCGTGTCAACAAAACATATGAAAAAAATTAAAAAGGTAGCGCTTAACAAATACTATGAACTTAAATTATACGGATATACCGTCATTGAGTTATTGCCAAGAAACTCCATTTCTCAACAAAAGGGCGTAAGTGATATGAACATACGCACTTCTGTTGGTGCAATTATTCAAAACGAAATTTGGCAACGACACCCGAACCCTGCACTGAGCATGGTCCGACATGCTCTTGCCCGGTTTTTAATAATAGAAGATACGAAAAATTAGTCATTTATGTACTATTGTGCTAAAGTTTAACCCGATCAGTCGCTATGCGTTAGTCACGGTTTTCACGGTAAGAAAACAAGAGCCGACTAATTCATCAACGCACACCAACAGACTAAGTGAAATTTGCCACACAGTAATTATGACTTAGGCATTCTCTAATTAAGGGATTTTTGAAAATTCAACCCTGAGCCGCGGGATAACGTTAGTGTGGGATAAAATTGTTTAAGTATAACACTAAGCTTTCAATTACTGGGAGGAGAGCAAAGGCATAGTAAAAAATGTAATCATTCAAAGTGTAAAAATGTGCAGTGTATTTGGGCAGTTCTAGTGAAAAAAGGCATTAGGATTGACACACAAAAGTGCAAGAGAAACTTAATAAAAATAAATAAAAATAAAAATGTTTATTTCGTTTTCTACATTTGGGTACAGTTATTACATTTGGAGTTTTAATTTAAGCTATATAAACTTGGTAGGGATGCGTGCCATTGTACTAACACCCCAAAGATACTCTTTAAACCATACCTGGTCCACAGGCCATAAGTTCTGTTACACATAAAATGCACTTTTTTTAATGAAGTAATGTAATATTACTAAAACTTTTAGTACATATTTATTAAAGTCTCGGCAAAAAATAAAAACAACAATCTATTCAAAATGGCCTTTCTGTCTGGGCACGAATCTATGGATTTACACACTGTTTCTATGGGAAATTTCGCCACTGCTTACTCCAGAGATTTTTTAAGAGACTCATTCTCTCTCTCCTCTAAAACTGACCATAACTTGTTGTCAAAAGGGTTGAGATCTGGGCTAGATGAGGGCCAGTCTTCAGTTCTTATAAAGTCCGGAACGTTGATTTTAAGCCAGACTTGGATAGCTCGTGCCTTGTGACCAGGTGCAGAGTCCTGCTGGAAAGTCCACGGTACATGTTTAAAAAGTGTATTGCTGAGACGTTTCACAACACAATCCTAGATTGTCACTTGATACACTTTGGCTGAATTTTTCACTCCTTTTTCATAAAAATGTAGCTTTGTGACGCCTTGATAAGACACGCCCCGCCAAACTATCACTGACGCACTGTGTGCAATTTTTAGAACTGTGTGCAATTTTTGCTTTCCTTTTATTACGTAGAATAGACTTTACTTTAGGTAAGAAATTTAGAAATTTTTAAAAAAATTCACCCCCTAAGGGAGTAAAACGAGTGTGCAAAGTTAGTATGAAACTTTGCCTTTAAAATATTTTGGTAACAATCTGGCATCCACGCGGGCGTTGCCGCGGGCATAAGCTAGTACTGTATAAAGTTCTTTGAAAATAGTCTCAATTTGCCCTCTCATATACCGTTTAATAGTTTTGCTATGCCATAGACCTTTCAGCAGTACTTGTTATGAGACAAATTGCCTGTTCTTTATATGTTCATTTAATACTTAACCTCTCTTTCTTGCTGTTCCCTTTACGTAATACCCGGTAGTGATAGAGAAACACTATCTACTACTTTTATAATCTTTGTTAATACCTCTCATAAAGCTGAAGAGTTTATAGCATTAGATTAATACGATTTAAAAGTTAGATAGCTCAGATATTTTAGAAGGTTATAGGCAAGATAATAGCACACCTACAAATTTTTGGAGATGTGGAAAAAATCAGGGTAGTAATATATAGGGCTATTTTGGTGTAGTGCAAAGCTCAGACACCCCAATAAGACTTTTACTTCAAGAACTCATATAAAAAACCGGGCAAGAGCATGTCGGACCATGCTCAGTGTAGGGAAGAGCGTATGTTCATGGCACTTATTCCCTTTTGTTGAGAAACGCAGTTCATCGGCCATAACTCAAAGACGGTATATCCGATCATCATATTTCATATTTTTTTGTCATGCGGTGCAAAAGTTAATGGGGGGGGGGGGGGTGCGAAAGTAAAATGCCTGTGACAATGACCTGTGTTCGTTTTCGCCAATATTAATAAAAATATTAAAAACTTATAGCGTTATAGGTTATTCAAGTTGTCTTGTGTTCTTGGCGCTATCGTGCTCATTGCGTCACGTAGTATTAGTATTATCCATGGTTATTATTAAAAAATAATGATTATTGACGTCACCATCCCGCATGACGATAATCTCGTGAAGGCAGAAAAAGATAAAGAAAAATAAAATATTTGGACTTAGCTCGCGAGACTGTTTACATGTGGAATGCGAATTCATGGACTAATCACCAACATCTTTAGAGGCCTGTGTCGGGTAGCTGGATCAAGGCCTGAGACAGAAGGCAGTACTCCTCGGCACGGCACGTATTGTGAGGAGGTTTCTCTTTTTAGAGCTCTAACCACCGGTATCTTGGTACAGGTGAAGTCGCTGTTTTTTAAAATAAATAAATAAATAAAGAGTCGATATAATTGGTACGAACTTACTTATCGCGCGTTGCGAAAGGGAGCTAGACTGTCGCGACGATTATTTTTGTTGAGTGTATACAGGTTTTTTGTACATAATAAAAAATAATAAAGGAACTTTGTTCCATCCGGGTGTCCCTTGACACCTCTCGAGTTTTAATAAATTTATTGAGAACTAGCTGACCCGTAGGTAAAATTTTTTTTTAATTTCTCGGGTTAATGTACATATGAGAGCCTACTAGAGATTACCCCCTACAACCTCACAAACTCACAAATTTGACCTCTTTATAAAACTATAGTATAGTATAGAAGTATACCTAGAATATAAGAAAGAGGGGCAAACCAATCGACCGGTGAGAGACGGTATAATCCAAGTAGCTGGCGAACAGTGGATTAGCGCAGCAAAAAATCGAGATACCTGGAAATCTCTTCGACACGAGGGGTTCTTGTTAATATATCTTTATTCTGTATATAATCATATAGTAGATATAAAAGAATAGTTAAGTAGGTAATAGTAATAATAGTAGTATTTACTAACTACTGACTGCCTCTGTGGCGCGGTGGGTGTGTGACCAACTGCTACGCAAGAAGCCGTGGGTTCGATTCCCACACGGAACACCCCTTTGTGTGGTGACATCGACAAATTGCAACCTGCTGCAGGAGTCGTTTTTTAACAATATATATATATATATATATATAAATATATATTTAAATATGCATATCAGTAGAATTTTTTTATTCTATTATTTTTTATGTTTGTATTTTTATAACAAGAAATAAAAGGCTTTTTCTTGTTGTTTTATTATTATAGAAGTATAGACAACTTTTACAAAATATGTATAAGTCTATGTATACACAAATTGCGCAATAAAAAAAAATACAGCAGATCAAAATAAATGCAGTAGGTGTATATTAATTAAGGTGGCGGCGGTGGCCTAATAGCTAAGGCATCGGACTCCCAATTGTGAGGTCGCGGGTTCGGATTCTACCCTATAGTCCTATACAGACGTGAACTCACTCCTATCACAAGCCGTTGAGCTTAGCTAGACAGGTTAACAGGATTGCACAGGACCCACAATCCCACATTGCTGGTTATCGTGTTTTTTTAGAGAATAAGGAGGTACCCGTATTGATAACGCTAATTGATTGCAATTTTTATCAGCTATACCTACCCACCCTCAACAAGGTTAAACAAAAATCTGTATCTCAGGTGTTGACTACAATAAAATTACCTATCTAATGTATCTATTTTATAAACAGGAAAGATTATTAAATGTCTGGGTGTACTTTTTGTTTATAATACCTGTATCGCGGGGACTTTAAAACTGTTAAAAACATATAAAAAAATAAAAACAACCAATTGCACTTGGGAAGTGCCGGCAGAAGTGAAAACTTGAACATTATATTACATACTGATGAAATTTGAATAATATTTTTCGATGTTTTTGACATTACAATAAAAAAGGGAAAAAATGTTTCTTGGACTGAAACTGGCTCTGCACCGCTCGATTTTCCACCTGAGCTATAATAACATTGTAGATGGCGAAATTTACCTTCGTATTCTAATGGTACCTATTGTAGCAATTTGTCATTGCTCTCCTCTCCCTCCGTCTTACGATTTTTCGTTCAGGTCACGTGTTCCCTAACATTTTGTTACCCCGCCCGAAAAGTCTAAAAAGCCGAGGAAAAGAAGTTTTCACCTAAAAAAAAAAAATAAAACAAAGCGTTATTATTTCAAATTGTCACCGTAGTTCCAAGATAAAGTTCTCAAGAGTATAATCTGCCAATAATCCTCTCTTTTCATCATTTCTGGATTTTAAAAGTTCATGTTCATCATTATTACACGTACTACACCACGCCATCAACAAATCATGTATTGCATTGTACGATACCTGTAATCTGTACTGCCTGATTTTCAATTTTCCAAAATATCGGTCCCACATCCACAAATGTCGTTTCCGAGTGTCAGTGTACTTTGCGACTGATAATTGAGTGTTTGTAATGTAAGTAAGGGTGTGGTTATGATACAGGAGATGTCGCGATACAGGGTTCCTTTGCTATTGCAAGAATTTTCTATGTATAAACAAAAGATAAAAGGATAATAGATTTAATAATATGATTCAGTTGTCATATGGCGGAAATCCGTCTTAAGTAGAATAATAGGGCGGGATCCCACCACCCATCCTCTATTTGTGAATCAAAACAAATGAAGTAGTAAGGAAATGCCCATAATACAACAATCAATCAATAGATTGACAGACCGGTGCGGTCTGTCAATCTATTGTGATTGTGCTCATGTGTTTAGCCCACAGATAATTAGCCTCTACACGAGGCATCCTCGGGACAGTTGGGCACTGACTGAGCTGACCAAACTATCCTGAGGATGCCTCATGTAGAAACAGGTGTCGAAGTTTCACTTCGTGGATATGCAATATTGCGAGTCTTGTACCTGTCACTAATTTTCTTTGTTGCACGTCTCTCTTATTGAGTGCAGGAAATAGATTGACAGCTATTTTGATTGTTGTATTAAAGGCATTTCCTTTCTACTTCAATCTTGTTGATATACAGATTAATATACCTCTCTTATAATCTATATATATAATAAATATATAAATAATAATAATTTGGGGCAACTCTAACAAGGCCATCTGATCCCAGAACCTGTAAAAAACGTTCTTATTTATTCCTAAATACCTACAACAAAATATCTATGTTAATCACAAAATATATATATGTCTTGTGGACCTGATATGAGCATAGATATTGTTTGTGGTATCCAATAATTTATTAAGACTGACCCATTGCGTTCGATTTCCAAATAATAAAAAAAGATTATCCTCATGATATACGAGTAGTAATGGCATCACATATTTGTCTATACTAATGACAAATAATAATTAATGGGAATTGAAACAAATAAAAATACATTTGGGTTTTTTTTATCACACATTTATTTCAGATAAGATATTAAACACCTACTTAATATAATCAGAAGCTTATATTGATCTCGATATTTATTTAATATGATGTAAACGTAATTAATGCTGAGAAGGCAGGCATAGGTACTGTCATATCAGTCGTAATTTATATAGGTATAAGAGATCAAAGAGCCAATCAATTGATTTCGATAAACTATTTTGAGTTGGGTTTTACCTGATAAAAAAACCCAAGAATATGCTTAGCAATTGTAATAACCTAATGAGTTCAAAGAAGTATCTTATCGAAAATAGTTAGGATCGAAATAACGAGTGGCGTGGAAGAAATGAACATTGAAGAACTGACTTTTTGTTTGTATGCTTCTAATCATATTTAGGATCTTATCAAACCTAGATCATATAATTATGATGAACACGTCATAATCTCTCAATGAAATTAATGAATGAATATTTATTTTTATGTTTATATATCTATAGAAACATGTTTTTATATATGATCATTTTATTGATGTCTGAATTCTATTAAATGTATAGTTAGCATAGGTATACTACGTAGTTACTTTACGTATTAAAACTGGTGCTTTGGAGAGCATGTCAAACAGTCTATGATGTTTATAACGAGATATATATAATACATTACTAGTGTAAAGCTAAGGCGGTTGATGACAGCGTGGATGAAGCGATATACTTGGCTAAAGTCGACCGGTGGAGAACGAAACAAGAGACACTCTCAACTCTGGCCATGGAACAAAATGACAGCACCTTATGTCATTTTTTCAATTTTCATGTGGTTCGAGTCCAACGTAATCTTTGTCGTACCTCAACGAGTAAGCATCGCACAATTTTATCTGCGTAATTTTTCCGCGTTTTTGTAACATTTTTATTTCTGCTCTACCACTATCGGTCGTAGCGTATTGTTATATAGCCTATAGCCTTCCTCGATAAATATGCTATCTAACAGTAAAACAATTTTTTAATTCGGATTAGTAGTTCCAGAGATTACCGCGTTTAAACAAACAAACAAACTCTTCAGCTTTACAATATTCGTATAGATATACATAGGTATAATGTCCGTCGGTAAATGCCTACTAATAGGCGGGCTGTATGCATGTCTGTCAGTTTGCTAGATCGTGTAAAAAATCTGCTACTGTTTAATATAGAGTCGGTTAAACCCATTTTTGGGGGTTCCACAAGGAATACTCTCATCTCTGCAGCTCAATTCACGTATTTAAAGCAGTGCAGTTGCTGTTCAGTTGAAGTTAAGTTTCGATTAAAACGGCCATTTTCGTATTCTTGTAACTTTAGGATCGATCTTAAAAACGCTTGCGCACCGTACTAGCATGTCTTGAGACGCATACGCGACCCCGGAAACCAGGAAAAAGAATACGTCATCGTAACAGTCGATCACATATCAACCCATATGATGGCCCACTGCTGGGCACGGGTCTTCCCAGTAGAACCTACTAGTATGTAGACCCTGGGGGTAATTGCCATAATCGCCACGCTTGGCGAGCGGGTTGGCGATCGCAGTAAGACTTTAAGTAAGTACTCCGTGGACGCTGCGGCCCGTCCTTCGGTGTGAAATCCCTTAGTCGCCTTGACGACACCCACGGGAAGAGAAGGGGTGGTACTATTCTTAAGCCGGTACCACACGGCTTAAGAATAGTACCACGGCTAACAGTGGATCGTATCTTTGAAAATAAAAATACTTACAAGAATCGACAATGAGAGAATGATAACGGTATCCACAATAAACCTGTCATAAAATAAAAGTACTTATTTTACGACAGGTGCTTCGTCGTAAAGTGACTTACTTGTATGTATTTATCACAAATATGTACCTACTGTCATCATAATCTTAATTCCTAAGTGCTACCGCGTACACACGTGCTAATTGTATCGTATTAGACATTGTCGATGATAAGATTATATTTTTATGGTTTAACTATTATTTTACAGTCATTTTTATATAGTTTAAGATTTATTTTATTAGGTCGGCGCTAATGGAGTGCAGAATTTATGTAATAATTTCAGTATCTATTCAACTTACTGTGTAAAACTGATTTTACGATAACATACCTAGTTAATGTTTATGCAAATCATTCTATTAGTATTATTATCATAATAACCATAAGGCTTGCCGTGTATAGTAAATGAACGTGTATACTAAACGGAAAGTCATATACTTATTGACAAGTCAATTCAAATCTGATCACTTTTTAATTATTTTTTTTTCTAATTTCCTAAAATCAGTTTTAGCTGCAATAGCCTCCCTTAAACCGCATACCTTTTAAACTTCAAGTAATTTAGAAATTTTATATCTAGTCAATAAAATTACTTGGCGCTTACATGTGCATAAGATATATATATAGTTAGTATGTACGTCGGTAAATGGCTACTATTAGGCGGGCTGTAAGCTTTTCTGTCAGTTTCCTAGATCGCATAAAAAATATAGAGTCGGTTATACCCATATTTCGGGGTTTTTCTTACTAATCGAATATCAAGATGGTTTGAGCGATATCGTAATCACTTAAGTCGATGAGTCTTTTTGTTTTTATGGCTCGGCGCCATATCCGGTCTGCTGCGTAGCCGAGACCACCAGTACGAGTACAATTAAACTTACGCCACTGAAATAAAATGATATGATAATATTTAGGTATAGATGTGTATACCTAGTCTGGCCATAAATACTGTTACAATTAAAAATAAGAAAGATATTACATTTTTATACGATTGTTCATTGTATTTTCTGATTTTGGCGCCAATACATTGTACAATATTTTGCTATATTAAAATGGAGTGGGGTGATAAAGAAAACCGAATCGCTGTGATTGCATTACACAAAGTTGGTATGGAGCCGAATGTAATTTTTAAAACTCTTCATACGCTTGGTATTAGTCAAATGTTTGTGTACCGGGCTATTAATAGGTACAATGAGACCTTCTCTGTTTGTGACAGAAAAAGATCTGGCCGTCCACGTAGTGTTCGTACGAAAATGGTGGTCAAAGCAGTAAGGGAAAGAATTCGAAGAAATCCTGTCCGAAAGCAAAAGATTTTATCTCGGGAGATGAAGATAGCACCCAGAACCATGTCACGCATTTTAAAAGATGACTTAGGACTTGCAGCCTATAAGAGACGCACTGGTCATTTTTTAACTGATAATTTAAAAAAGAATAGGGTGGTAAAATCGAAGCAACTACTGAAGCGGTACGCAAAGGGAGGTCACAGAAAAATTTTGTTTACGGATGAGAAAATCTTTACAGTTGAGCAACATTTTAACAAACAAAATGACCGTATTTATGCTCAAAGCTCTAAGGAAGCTTCCCAATTAGTCGACAGAGTGCAACGTGGGCATTATCCGACTTCAGTGATGGTTTGGTGGGGTGTTAGCTATGAAGGAGTGACTGAGCCATATTTTTGTGAAAAAGGTATCAAAACATCGGCACAAGTGTATCAAGATACCATTCTTGAGAAGGTAGTTAAACCCCTTAACAACACCATGTTCAATAACCAAGTATGGTCCTTCCAACAAGACTCAGCGCCGGGTCATAAAGCTCGGTCCACGCAGTCTTGGTTGGAAGTGAACGTTTCGGACTTCATCAGAGCTGAAGACTGGCCGTCGTCTAGTCCCGATCTTAATCCGCTGGATTATGATTTATGTCAGTTTTAGAGAGTATGGCTTGCTCTAAACGCCATGATAATTTGGAGTCCCTAAAACAATCCATACGATTGGCAGTGAAGAATTTTCCAATGGAAAGAGTGCGTGCTTCTATTGATAACTGGCCTCAACGTTTAACACGTTCATTGCCAATCACGCGACGTCGCGTGGTCGCAGTTCACTTCCCTCTGGCCCATCACTCGACGTCGCGTGAAGCGTCTATAAGATTTTGTATGACGTGTATTACGTGAGCCGTTGTGTTATTGTTAATGTGTTTCTTAGGGGCATCTAGGGAAAGAATTAGACTATCGGACAGTGGGCGTGGCCACCAGAATCAGTCGATTATTTTAGAGTAATGTAATTGGCCAGTTCACTCGGAGGCGCCGCATAGACCGAACGACTTTCTTATTGTTTTTATTTAGTTTTGTACGAATATAACATTGATTTTAGCAAAGTTTAGTTGCCAAAATATATATAAAATGGATGATCAACCTAGTACCTCTAGAGGATTGAAACGATCAAGTAACGTACGTTCGACAACGCAATCAAAACGTAGTAGATTATCACACGAATCGGATATTCTCGAAGCGTTAGAAAACTCGGACGAGGAAGATTTTGTGGGGAGTGACGAAGACGAAGTTTTTCTACTGGGTGGTGATGATGGAGGCACCTCAACCTCACAGTCAGAAAACGATGAAGTTTCGCCATTATCCCACCATTCACCCAGTGAAGTTGAACCTCCATCTGCAGAAAGAGTCGAGCGTAACGACACGGTTGAAGAATCAATTCTGCCCAATCAATATGAGTCCCTGAAACCTGCTACCGAGGGATCTACCTCACATTGGAGTACTCTTCCCTCATCTATGAAAGAATTCCCATTCCTCCGAGACTGGAAAGGGACTGAAATCTTAAGAAGAATTTTTTTGTTTTGTTTTTTTTTTATTTTTAGTTCGTATGGTTTTTCCTTTTTATTTGTATTGTTTATGTTATTATTTTAAAAAAAAAAATTGTTACTATTTATTGTTTTATTATATTGTATTTGAATACCTAATCGTCCAAAATTGCTAAGATAATCTATAACGCTACGTCGCGTGATGGGCCCTCAGGGATAAACGTAGACCTCACATGGCCCATCACTCGACGTCGCGTGATATATATGATACTATGTCTGGCACACATATATATATATACCATACGCATAAACATACCCAGGAATAATACCTAATGCACTTGTGACAGAATTAATTAAAAATTGTATGTGGGCCACCAGACAAAAACTTAAATTTTTAGTTGGGCAATGAACGTGTTAAAGGACTGTGTTGCAGCCAATGGAGACCACTTCGAATAAGCTTTTTATATTTTGAATTGTTTTTTATTTATGTATTAAACTAACACACTGTAAAAGTAATAAATATTATTTGCAATAAAAAAAAATGTTTTTTCTTCGTAACAATATTTATGGCTAGACTAGGTATGCTCACAAGATAACTTAAAATGTTCAGAATGCATTGGAAACTGAATTAGAAAGGGTAGGAAGGATAGGCGTACCCTAGATTCAGTTCAAAATTAATAATACCTGGCAAGTGAGTCGCTTACTCGATGGGGAAGTGAACACCGGCCAAATGTACTATGTTCCTTACCATTTTAAGTTTATTTACCTACTTAAAATGGAGAGATAAACTACCGAATCCTTGCCCTGGGTACGTCTATAAGAGCAAGATTTATACTTAAAGGTATTTGTTGCCTTTTGATATTAACTCGTTTTTCGTACTCGCCTTTTAAAGCCCTCTAATTTACTCTTTTGTAGGGTCTTAGAATAAGAATGTTTCTTCAGCCCACATTAAAGCGCCTGTTTATTTAAGTGTTTAATATACCAAGTGACACTAATGATATGATGACGTTGTCGATAAATGTAAGTAACTGAGCCAAGTGGAACGAAAACAAACAATTAAATTGAAAAAAACCTGCTTAAAAGTGCAGTGTTTAATTTTTTTTTTTTATTGCTAATGTTTGGCAGACGACCTAGCGGCCCACCTGATGGTAAGCGGTAACCGCCGCTCATGGACTACAGGAATGTCAGGGACACACCCAAGCCGCTGCCTACCGTGAAGTGAAAACTCTCTTTAAACCTCGTTTGAAGAAAGACATGTCGTAGCGCTCGGGAAACACCGCAGCAGGTAGTTCATTCTAGAGTTCGTCGGTCTGGCAACACTGTAAACGTCAGACGTAAATTTTGTATTTCTTTAAATTAAATTAACTTTTATTTTGTAATTAATTAGTTATTAATATTTAAAGTAGTGACTAGTATTATTAAGAATTGCCTTAATCAGTGTATAAAGTGAGTCGTCCCTGGAGAACGCACAAACTTGCCGATCATCACTGCCGCCAATGGATGAATTTTCAAAAGCTCATCTTAAAACCTGGGGAGTATTTGACTTATTTGATATTAACTAATACTCCACAAGCACATAAATACATGTCTCATCTGTGCATGAGCTTCGTCATTCTCTCACTGGCACCAGTTTTTATCTCTTTCCGCTTGACAAATTGTGGAAGCTGAATTGAAGACCTAAACAATTGGCCCCACACACTCGTTTACACACAAAATTACTGTACAATTAGGCAACTAACACTATAGTAATACTATTTAGATATAAAACTTTGTATGTTAGTCTTCAATAGTTTAGGTACTAAGTTTTGAATTAGGTACATACCTACCTCATACCCAAAATCTTAAAAATCCACTAGAATTGTGAATCCACTATTGTGTTTCTTTTAGTCTTTATATATATTATATATTTTTATCATTTTAATATCTTGCTTATATTCTATAGTTGAATTAATTTGTATTTCAAGTCTTCTTTGCATTTATTCTGTAATCTTATATAAATTCTACCTACCCCCTTCTCATTTTTATTGTTTAAACTTTTTTCTTTCTTGTACTTAGCTTTGTTTATTGTGTTACAGGAGTCTAGTGGACTAATCTGACAATGAGCACACACATGATGACTCGCAGGGCAACAGCAAAGGACATGGAAAATAAATTAAAATTAGCGCTACTTGAATTGAAGAAATACAAAGAGGACAACACCCAACTGCTGTCAGAGCGCAGCGACTGTGAAGTAGAAATTGTGAGACTAAATGAGAAGGTAGCTGCACTGAAGAAACAACTTACAGAACTGGACTTACAAAATATGGATCTTCAAGAACAATGTGGCCGTCTTCAACAGGAAATAAACTCTTTTAGTGACTGTAGTGAAGTGTTTTCAGAGTCTCTTAGTCACAATACTGAATTACAACGTGATCTGAACGAAGCTCATAGGACTATAGTTTCCCTTAATCACACAATACAGGCAACAAACAGTAACGTGACTCAGAACCTCTATAGTGAGCTCTTAGGTGTAAAGTGGGTGTCGCACTTAAAACTTAAGTTACTTAGTCGCAAGAAACAGAGAAAATACTCAAAATTAAATAAATTAATAAGCAATATTAAAAAACAAAGTGATAAGTTAGGAAAAGTTAAAACTTTATCTAAAATTAATTCTAAATTGACAAAGGAACATAAAAGACTGCAGTCAGACTTGGACAACTGCAAAGATCAAATGATTGCCAGCAGGTTAATGTATGACCGCCATACACAGGAGCTTAACACACAAATAACGAACTTGCACTCCCGTCTAACAACTCTCATGCTTGAACACCAAACAGAAACTCAAGTATTCATTAACAAGTATGAGGAGGTAGCCAGAGTAGCTAGAGAGGAAACAGAACAATTAACCTCTCAGATTAAAAACAACCTATGCTACAATTGCTCACTACCACCGTTTGTCGGTCAACACAACACTCACACCAATACACGGCAATTACAGAGCAGTAAATGCAGTAAGTCTGACTCTGACTGCAGATTGTTATCTGACCAGCATACTCTGAATTTTACAGAAAATAAAGTTGTGATTTTTTCTGACCAATTCGGTATAGATTTTAGCAGGTTTATTATAGGTCACACAAAGTATAGGGTCATAAATTATTGTTCAACAGGATCAAATTTTTGTAATTTAATTAGTAAATTAAATAATACCACCTTAGATAATAGGTCAACAGTTATAGTATTATATGGTGACAGCTTCTCAGTCACAAAGAGAGACATAATTAAATTAACAGAAACTGTTACATACATGCATGAAAAAGTAGGTTGTAAGTTTATTTTATGTAGTCTACCTTATTCGCAGTCAGTATCTGATTTACAAAACAAGCATGTACAGAGCTTGAATCTTTTATTATATAACAGTACTTACTTACATAGTAAGTATATTTTGTTTTTTGACACGAATAAATTTATTCGTAATTTTATTTTAACGAAAGATAGAATGTATCTTTCCACATTCTACAAAAGACAACTTGCTAAGTTATTAGCATTTAATTTACACCCTGACCTAGGTACAAACAGTACTTTGCAGGATTCATTTAGTGTTAGCAGTTCTACTTTGAATGTTATTAAGACTCCTAGTTTAAACTAGTAAGTCAGACAATGGACAAGCCCACAGGTGGTCTAACTGTAGTTCACCAAAATATTCAAGGCTTATCCAGCAAAATAGAGGAACTCGAATTGTTCCTTAAAATGCACAGTGTTGATATTTGTTGCTTAACTGAACATTGGTTGAAAACTAATGAACTGATATTTAATAATAGTTATTATTGTATGGTTAGTGCATTTATAAGAGAAAGGGCTATACATGGTGGGTCTATGATATTTGTATGCAACAATGTTAAATGTAAGGAACGCAAGGATATAGTACATCTGTCTGTTGAGCGTACTATAGAATTATCATGTGTGGAGCTGGAGAGATATATTATAGTTTGTGCATATCGACCACCACTGAGTGATTTTAACTTATTTGAATCTGTAATGGAAGATGTGCTTAAAAGGGTAAGTTACGGTATTAAGCATATAGTAGTGTGTGGCGACTTCAATGTAAATTTACTTGAACAATCATCTTTGTCTACCAGATTAGTTAACCTATTTAAATCATTTAATTTAGTGTACTTATTTAATGAACCAACAAGAATTACATCACATTCTGCTACTTGCTTAGATAATATATTCTGCAACTGTAGTTATTTTAATGAGGTAATATTGAGTGATTTAACATCAGATCACTGTGGGCAGAAAGTCACTTTTCCCTCACACACAGTGGCCAAAATAGATAAGATCACATGTAGGCCAATGAGTACGGCTCGCTTAGAAAAATTCAATTCTAATGTTTCTGCTAATATTACCAGTATAGATTTCAGCCACTCTGATCCGAACTATCTTTACTCCTCAGTGTTTAATATAATCAAAAGTGAATACAATAATATATTTAAATCAAAAACTTTTTATAAGAATTCTAAACTTAGCTTTTGTGATTGGGCAACTACCGGCATTTATAAAAGTAGAGCTAAGTTATACGAGTTATATGGTATGAAACAATTTAATTTTGATCAAAACTTTATTCAGTATGTGAGAAACTATTCAAAAACTTTTAAAAAAGCTTGTGCATGTGCCAAAGCTTTACTTATTAGTAGAAATATTAAAAAATCTGATAATAAAATAAAAGCCACTTGGAATATTATTAATTCGGAAAGCGGACGGCCAAAGCCTCGGGATAAAAGCTTTGAATTATTAATTAACGATAAGACTGTTACTGATAATTTAGACCTAGCACAAACTTTCAATGATTTCTTTGCTGATATACCACTAACCACAACCAGCTCCTTGAACGCTTGCCCAGATAAAGCCGAATCACTCTTGAGAGATAATGTGGATCAATGCAATGTACCATTTGCTTTTAAATATATATACCCCAGTGAAATAATTAAAATATTCAAGTCACTCAATTTAAAAAAAACTGCTGATTTATGGGGTATTTCAGTAAAATTAATTCACAGTATAATTACTGGCATAGCGCCACAGTTATCTATAATTTTTAATCAATGTGTTGATACCGGAATGTTTCCTGATCTGATGAAACATAGTAAAGTAATACCATTATTTAAATCCGGATCAAAGAATGACCCTAGTAATTTTAGACCAATATCCATCTTGCCAGCTATTAGTAAAATTTTTGAAAAGGCTATACTTATGCAGTTAGAATCACACTTTAATTTTAATAATCTACTGCATCCCGATCAATATGGTTTTATAAAGGGTCGCTCTACAATTGATGCAGGTACTAAGCTACTGAAACATATTTTTAGTGCCTGGGAAGATTCACAGGATGCCATTGGAGTGTTCTGTGATCTTTCTAAAGCTTTTGATTGTGTGGCGCATAGGACACTTCTCCTGAAACTTAGGCATTACGGTATTAAAGGTACAGCGCTGGATCTACTTGCCTCTTACCTAAGTGAAAGAATTCAATATGTTGATATAGGGGGAGTAAGGTCGTCTGGATCTCCAATTAGTATGGGCGTGCCTCAGGGATCAATACTCGGTCCCTTCTTATTTTTGGTATATATTAATGATTTACCATTTTATGTTAATAACTTTTGTGACATCATTCTATTTGCTGATGACACTTCTCTAATTTTTAAAATCGATCGTAAACTAGAAAATTTTGAGAAAATAAATAGAACACTCGCACTAGTTCAAGATTGGTTTACAACGAACAACCTACTTCTAAATCCCAAAAAAACTAAATGTATTAAGTTTAGTTTGCCAAATGTGAAAAGTACTAATACGAGTATAATTTTAAATAATGAGGTGATTAGCTTTGTCGACTCGACAGTTTTTTTGGGAATTACATTAGACAATAGGTTACAGTGGGGCACCCAAATATCATGTCTCGCAGGAAAACTCAGTTCTGCAGCGTATGCTGTCAGCAAAGTTAGACAGCTTACGAACGTAGAAACAGCTCGACTAGTATATTTTGGTTATTTTCACAGCGTCATGTCCTACGGCATATTGCTTTGGGGCAAGGCGGCTGATATACAAACTATTTTTATTCTTCAAAAACGTGCAGTGCGTGCGATATATCAACTAGGAGCACGAGTTTCCCTTAGAGAAAAGTTTAAAGAGATAGGCATTTTGACAGTTGCATCACAATATATATATGCAAACGTTATGTTTGTAAAGCAAAACTTACATTTATATAACAAAAATAGTGATATTCACTCTGTGAATACAAGAAATAAGCACAAATTGGTAGGTCGATATCATAGGCTTCATAAAACTCATAACTCATTCATGGGACTAGGTGTTAAATTTTTCAATAAAATCCCAGTCAGTATATCGAGTCTACCAGTAAATAAATTTAAGAATGTAGTCAAGAGACATCTTATACAAAGAGCTTACTATTCAATCGATGATTATTTAACTGATAAAGATAAATGGATGTAGTTCGTTGCTCCCTATTAATGTATTGGGTTGTATAGTTTATTGCATTTCACTAGGTGAATATTGTTGTCACAGTTTGATGATGTTACTTAGGTACTAGTTAAGAAAACGATTTACTTTTGTAAGTAAAGATTCTGCGTGATAAATTACGGCCATTCTTTTCTTTCCTTTGTAAAACATGTATACTTATTCATTAAGTAGCAGTAAATTGGCCAATATTTAAGCACATAAAGTTTTTACATCGTAAGTGGATGCTCCTACTATGTTGTGCCCATTGAGGCTGATGTATCCGATCTCGTGTACTCTTCTAATATTAGTGACCTCTTTTTTTTGCATCAGTCCTCTAATATATGGTGTATAATATAATGGTGGCAGCACCTTACCTGCATATACAGTTTATAAACAGAGAAACATTGTAAACATTGGCAATTTGAAAAGAGTGGCCACGAGTTTTTATTGCCTGTTCTTTTCTCGGGCTTTACCTATTGTTTGCGAACAGGCATTACCAGTAAATGTAGAATCGACTTTTCACAAGTGTAGTATTTTGCTTCCTAAGTGAATAAATGATTTTTATTATTATTATTATTATTATTAGTCTACACGTACGTGGAAGAAAAGAACGCCGGAATCGATCCGTACAGGACCGCATTGTTTCCAGGTGGAATAGATGAACCCTACTACGATGTCGAGTGGTGCGGTGGTAGAAAGGTCACGGTGGCACCATGTTTTGGCTTTGTACCTTATCTTTGTCTTTGTACTTTTTGAAGTGAAAACTGAATAATAATATAAAATAATAAAAATGTCTTTATTCACTTAGGAAGCAAAATACTATACTTGTGAAAAGTCAATTTCATATTGGTAGATGGTATTAAAACAACCGTATCAATAGCGAGTAACAAATTTATTAAATTCAGTGACCCTTATACATTGTCTCCGGAGAATCTTACTTGCGACTTTTAATTCGACGACAACGCCATCTCTTGACAGAAACATGAAACACGACTAAACATCCCGCCCACCATGGACGGAACGTCCTTAACACAGACTGATGCTAAGTATATAATACAATGGAAACACCTACCATAAATATATAAAACAATACGAAATTGGTGGCGTTTCTGAGAACAGTGGACTGTATAGACTGTATATAATGTAAAATATAAATTATGAGCAAAACTTAACAACAGGTTGATCCAAATACACTGAACTTAATGAATTACTTATAAATTAGAGACTGTTACAACAGTAACATGGAAGTATACAATAAACTTAAATTACTTAACTAAATTCTTAATCAGTTATGGGAAGCACTATCAGTTTCGAAATAGGTCTTTTGATGACAGAACCTCGGCAACGCAAGGATACAACTCTTGTGACCTTGTCCGAGCCAGTATGTTTTTCTTCTATAAGACCATAGAGCCATCTAGCAGGTGGTAAATCATCTTCCATCACCAACACTACCTCACCTACCTTAGGTTCTACAGTTTGATGAGCCCATTTGTATCGTTGGTGAAATTGTACTAAATATTCGCGCGACCAGCGACGCCAAAAATCTTGGACCATTCGCTGGGTTAATTGCCAACGTCGCAGAATACCTATGTTGGATTTCTCGAAAGAAGATTCGGGAGCAAGCAGTAGAGGTTCCCCAATTAAGAAATGACCCGGGGTCAACGGACACGGATCTTCTGGACTGCAACTAATTGCTGAAATAGGCCTCGAATTGAGACAAGCCTCAATCTGGGTGAGCACTGTAGCCATTTCCTCAAAAGTGAGAGTGCTATTACCGATAACTCTCCTGAGATGATGCTTCGTGGACTTCACTCCAGACTCCCAAAGCCCTCCGAAATTCGGAGAGTGGGGTGGAATGAAGTGCCAGTCGGTACCATTGGTTGCTAGCCAATCTGCAATATCGGCAGCTACAGTCGACCTTTCGTGGTTGAAAAGAGCCTTTAACTCTCTGTTGGCCCCCACAAAGGTAGTACCGTTATCACTCCAAAGCTCTCCACAATGACCTCTTCGAGCCGTGAAGCGTTTGAAGGCTGCTAAAAATGCCTGGGATGTCATATCGCTCACAATCTCTAAATGTATGGCTCGAGTGGCCATACATACAAATAGACATATGTATCCCTTTGTGGAGTGATAACCGCGACCCTTTGAGGGCCTAACACTGATAGGACCTGCATAGTCCACACCACTTTTAAAGAAAGGCCGACTAGCATTGACTCGGGCAGATGGCAATTGCCCCATGAGAGGCGTAACAGCTCGAGCAGAGTAACGAATGCAAGGTACGCACTTACGTACATAATGACGAACCAAACCCTTTGCGTTGATAATCCAGTATTTGGATCTCAAATAATTGAGAACTAACTGCGGTCCGCCGTGAAGAGTGCGCTCATGAGCATCGGCTATTAAAAGATTGGTCAAATGTGATTTGTGTGGGAGAAGCAGAGGATGCCTCGAGCATTCCTGAAGATCAGCTCTTTGCAATCTACCACCTACTCTCAACATTTTATCCTGATCGAGATAAGGATTCAGTGAGGTAAGTCTACTCTTTTTGTTAATTTTACCAGTTTTCTCTAAGCTATACATTTCTTCCTTAAAATACTTATTTTGACACATTTTAATGCATGTAAATAATGCTTGATTTATTTCCTTAAAAGTTAGATTAGTAGACTTCTTTGTAGATATTTTGTAATTTTTAAATCTTTTACAGTACGCAATAATTCTAGTTAATTTTGTTAAAGACGAATATTTTGAAATTATTTCATCCTCCTCATCACTGATCGCTGTATTACATAACACATTTGATTGCTTTTCCTCCAGATTAGTACGCTTAATTTCCCCTTTATTGTAAGCTATTGTTTCATTCCATAACCAACTAGGCCCCTTCATCCATAATTCCAGATTAGAACACTCATAAGGATTTACGCCACGTGATGCACAATCGGCAGGATTATCTTTAGATTGGATATGCGACCACTGATGTCTATCTGTGACGGTAAGTATATCAGCAACCCGATTTGCGACAAATGTCTTCCAGCGGCTGGGATGGCTACTCAACCAAGCAAGAACCACTGATGAGTCAGTCCAGGCATGAATATTTTCTTTAGGAATTCCCAAGGTGTCCGAAACTTCACAGAGAAGTTTTGAAAGCAGCACTGCGCCGCACAACTCCAAACGAGGTATCGAAACCTGTTTGACTGGGGCCACCTTGGTTTTGGATGCCACCAAACTGACATGAACATGGCCGCTGGAATCTATGCACCGTGTATAGACTACCGCTGCATAAGCGGTGTTAGAGGCGTCACTAAAACCTTGTAGTTCGAGATGAATGTCATGTTGACTTGTATGTATCCATCTTGGTAAGTGGAAATCACTTAAGTGATGAAGATTACTTCTGTAATTCAGCCAATCCTTTAGTAGATGATCTGGAAGCTCCTCGTCCCATCCAATCCCTGAAAGCCACAAGCGTTGTATAAACACCTTGGCAGTTATAATTACGGGAGCTAGCCAGCCAAGAGGGTCGAACAAACGGGCGATATCCGATATCACCTTTCGTTTGGTCACTGGGGTCTGCAATATAGGAAGTTGGACAGTGTATTGAAACTCATCAGTTTTTCGATTCCAAGTTAAGCCAAGAATTTTCATAATTTTGTCTATTTTAAATTCCACATTTTCGTTTACTGATTCAGATCTAGTTTTTAATTTGTCCATTAATTCATCATTATTACTGGTCCACTTCTGAAGCTGAAAACCCCCGCGACCAAGCAACTGCTCCATGTCGTGATAAATTTGTTCCCCCTCTGCCACCGACTGACATCCCGACAAAAAATCATCGACGTAAAAGTCCTTAAGAATTCGATCGGCGACTAAAGGAAAATCCTCCCCTTCGTCTCGAGCAAGCTGCTGCAAAGACCGGATCGCCAGATAAGGTGCCGAAGACACACCGAAAGTAACACGCAACAAACGTAGATGTAGCAACTTTGAATCAGGGTTGTCACGCCAAAAAATGCGTTGATAATCTACATTATCTTCAGAAACCTTAATCTGGCGGTACATCTTGACGATGTCTGCTACTAAAGCTATGGGATGGCAACGCCATCTCATAATGATTTGACGTAAATCAGGTTGTAAGGTTGGGCCAACCATCAGATCATCGTTCAACGAAACTCCATTGCATCCCGAACAAGAAGCGTCGAAGACAACCCGAACCTTAGTAGTACATTTATCATCGCGTACTACTGCGTGATGCGGTAAATAAAACGCATTATTTTGCATTTCTGCTTGTGGGACTAATTCAATATGTCCTAATTGAATATACTCTTCAATAACAGAACAGTATTGTTTTTGCAGTTCTGGATTGCGTGACAACTTCCTTTCTAGCATATGGAACCTTTTGCGGGCCACATCCTCGGACCTACCATGAACGCATCCTGGGTTATCAGTCTTAAAGGGAAGTTTAACGATATACCGACCTTCCTTATCTCTGCTTGTAGTGTCAGTGAAAAACTTCTCACAATTTTGCTCTTCTTCAGTCAACAAGACGTTTTGAGCAGAAGGCTCTGATTCTAACTCCCAAAATCTTCGCAGTAGTCCACTTATGTCTGGCGACGCAACTGCGTTGCAACATATTGGAGGAGACCTAAGGGGTGTGTGCACCTCGCCAGATATGATCCACCCAAGTTTTGTCTTTTGAGCAATAGGCGTTCCAGGTGATCCCTTGACCACCCCGTCCTGTAGAACTTGACTTACTACACGAGTGCTCAAAAGAAGATCAATTCTTCCAGGTTTGTCGAATGATGGATCAGCTAGTTCCAAAGCTGAAATTGCAGAATTAACTTGCACGATTCTTTTCTCAGGAAGCCGTGAAGTGAGTCTATTTAATACATAAGCATCGACATATAACACAAAAGAGGGATCTAGGCGTGATTGCAATTTTAATTTGACTATCCATTTGGAGGGCATTGAAACTCCTTCATCATCGCCTAGTCGAAATATGTCGGTGTGTGCAGATGTTTTCGTTAAACCGAGCAACTGTACTGCAGATTCCGTGACAAACGAAACCTGGGAGCCCTGATCGATCAGAGCTCTTAAAACTATAGCAGAACCAGTTTTTGACTCGATGTTGACTAAGGCTGTGGGTAACAGACCTTGGCTATGAACATCTGCAAAACCACAAATGGGCTTTGTACATTCGCTTCGATTGGAAGTAGCGGCTGTGGCTGCAACCACGAACTTCTTGTCCACTGAACTATCAGCTGGTTCAGCAGCATTATCGGTTGTTTTGAGGTGAAGTAGCGTGTGGTGTTTCTTTTTGCAAATATGACATTTAGTAGACAAACGGCATGTATAAACAGCGTGATTTTTACCCAAACAGTTAAAACATAGCTTATTGGCTTGGACAAACTCGCGACGAGCGACACAATCCTGCTTGGCGAATTGTTTGCAATTACACAACTTATGATCACCTGAACATAAAACGCAAACTTGAGAGGCGACATGAAAAGATTTAGCAGTACCTTTACGGCTACTATTGCTGGTTTGCTTATTAACTGGAGTATCTAAAAATTCTAATGAACGAAACCTTGATTCTAAAAACTCCTGAAACTCGGAAAACGTTGCTAAGTTGTCGTTAGTGCTAATTTTTGCTTCCCACAACTTTCTAGATTCGGTATCTAATTTTTCACACACAAAAAATATTACAATTGTATCCCAAGTACTTACATCAACACCTATGGTACGCAGACCATGCAAACAGTCGACTGTTGTGTCTAAAAGGTGCTTGATGGCAGTAGAAGATTCTTTAAGAATTGCAGGCTGCCTAGCAAAACGTTTAAGCATACCTTGAGATAGAAATTGTTTGTTATCATACCGCTTAGTTAAAGTAGACCAACATTTAGAATAATTACTAGCAGTTATTGGAGTATTTCGCAAAAGCTGTTCCGCTTCGCCTGATAAATGGTTTTTTAAATAGTGTAGTCTTTGAACATCGTAAATACATTCATTTTTGTGAATTAGGGATAAAAACAAATCTCTAAAGGAAATCCATTCGGTATACAATCCCGAAAAAATTGGCAGACTTATTTTTGGTAATCTAATATTTGTAGAAACCTTTGATTGTGTATGTGTAGTAACAATTGGCGTAGATGTTGTAAGTAGTTGTTTTAATTCTGTTTTATAAGTTATATAAACCTCCTCTGTTACATCGAACAGTTCTTTCTGAAAATACGCATGCTCTAAATCATCATCGGTAGCTTCTTCTATAATACTCTTATGTGTATCATGAAATTGATTCCAATGTTGTTCCAATGATTCTAATCTTGTTTCAATATATGTTTGTGTCAGACGATCCTTTGGTGATTTTTTAAAATTACTTCTACCTTTTTCTATGATACTTTTATAGTTGACTTGTAGTTTAAATAAAGATTCCATTTTGAAGAAACTAAGTTAAGCTCTAATTTAACAAATTGTATCACCCAGCAAAACACTAAAAAAACTATGTAACAACTATCTACGTTTTTACTAAGATAATGAACTAATCAAACGTCTAAAATAATTACAAGTTTATGGGCACAAACACGAAAAAATTACAAGTGTTTGCAAACAAATACCGGTCGATGCAAAATCGGGCATAGATTCGACGTCTGAACAATTTTTACTTAATTATTCTAAGTCTACAACTAAATTAAACTAACTAAAGCTAAATTTTACAAGTCCCAAATTTCACTATAATTTGTCAATGTTCCAAACTACACTAAAGTTTCTTGAATTCACTGGCAAACTGCTAAGTCTAATTTATGTAAATAATTCACTACTCACAGTTTTATTTCTGCAAACCTCTCATAATCACGTCACTGGCCGATGTCAATAAATGTAACGTTCCAATATTGCAGGCTTCCCTCTCGCTTAGTCTCGTACCGCAGGTTTCAAACTTGCTGTTGTCCTCTAGCAACACCGACTGGTGGCGCCCTCTGGTGGTGGTGAAGGTAAATAGCGGCAACACACCTGCAGCCGCACTCCAATGGTCTCGGGGACAACACTCAAACGTCACGACACTTGTGCACGATTGCACTAAAGCACCACCGCGACGCGCGATTTAGCAAGGGGTCGTCCACACTAGCGCCTGGTAACGAAGCTATTGCACTCACAATAACCTTCGTCCGACTCGCATGGACCAAAAATGGTAGATGGTATTAAAACAACCGTATCAATAGCGAGTAACAAATTTATTAAATTCAGTGACCCTTATACATTGTCTCCGGAGAATCTTACTTGCGACTTTTAATTCGACGACAACGCCATCTCTTGACAGAAACATGAAACACGACTAAACACATATTTCATATTTATTTATTCAAAAACAATTTTTACATTGTATGAAAATGTCATGTGTACATATAAATTTTAAATTACAATGAATACAAATATTATAAATTAGGAACACAATAAATTTAAAATAAATTGATCTTTATTTTTCGGATGCATCTCATTTCAATATTTGAATGGTTATATATCGTCAGTTGAATAATAACAGTCCTTTAACAAGAAATATATAGATATTTGGTCCACATTTTCACTATTTATTTTACAATGCTATTAATCATTATTTCTGGTAGTAGTCTTAAATAGAATTGCATTTATTTTTCTAGCATTTACTGTGAGTCCATTTACGGTAAACCAGCTGTGAATGGTATGTAAGGGGGATTTATAGCCACGTTTAGATTGGTCATGTTGTCAGCCGATACAACCGCGTTGGTATCGTCGGCAAATACCACCAACTGGATAGAAGGTTCAACAGTTTCTACAACGTGTTGTATAAGATCGTTTATAAAGGTTACAAAGAATTAACTACTAAGATAACTTCTAAGATTCTACATTTACATGTAAGATCTGTTCCCAAACAATAGGTGAAGCCGGAGTAAAGAATAGGCAATAAAAACTCGCCGCCACTCTTTTCAAATTTCCAATGTTTACAATGTTTCTTTATAAACTGTACATGCAGATAAGGTGCTGCCACTATTATTTTATACACCATATTAGAGGACTGATGCAATAACAAGAGATCAAAAATATTAAAAGAAGAGTACACGAGATTGGCTATATCAACCTCAATGGGCACAACATAGTAGGAGCATCCACTTGCAATGTAAAAACTTTATGTGCTTAAATATTGGCCAATTTACTGCTACTTAATTATTAAGTATAAATTATTTGCAAAAGAAAGTAAAAAATGGCCTTAATTTATCACGCAGAATCTTTACTTACAAAAGTAAATTGTTTCCTTAACTAATACCTAAGTAACATTATCAAACGGTGATAATAATATACACTTTTTGGTATGGGTAAAAAACCTTAAACTCGCGCCAGGGCACGTGACCTGATCAAAAATTCGTAAGACGGAGGGAGAGCAATGTAAAACTATATATGGGGCACCTTAACTCCATTCATCCGAAGATGAATTTACATGCGAAATGGAGACGGATAGATCGTTGTCATTCGTGGATATCAAGAGCGCGAGCTGATGGATCGCTATCACACTGTGTATACCGAAAGCCCACACACACTGACAGATACCTGCATGCTACGTCACATCACCATCCTCGTCACCTACAATCCGTGATGACGTCATTGAAAAACAGAGCCTTTGACCTCTGTGACCCTGATCATGTGGAGCAAGAGCTAATCCATGTTCAGGAGGTACTCAAGAAAAACGGATATCAAGTGTACCGAAGAATGAAGCATATCTCAAAACGTGACAAACCTCCAGAGGTGAACAGACTACCTGCTTATTTGCCCTACGTCAGAGGAATGACAGACAAGATCGGATCAATTATGAAAAAGTACTCGATCCGTACGATCTACACAACGGTGGCTAAAGTGGGCAACTTGGTGGGCACTCCGAAGGATATTATATCTCTGCAGACGCCAGGTGTCTACAAAATTGATTGCAGCTGCGGTAGTTCGTACATTGGCCAAAAGCGGAAAGGCTAAATAAACACATCGCAGCAGTGAAAAACCGGCAAGCGAACAAATCGGCAATTGCAGAACACATACTGGAATCGAACACCAATCACTGGATTGAGTTTCATCGTCCACAAGCCCTCTCCACAGATCGCCATTTTTATTCACGAATTGTGCGTGAAGCGATTGAAATTAAAAAACCGTTCCGTAGCCAAAATGGCAAAAAAACAGAACCCTTATAGTTTCGTCATGTCCGTCTGTCTGTCTGTTTGTCTGCCTGTATGGCACAGGCATTTTACTCAAAGACTACTAAATGAATATTGATGATATTTGGTGAAAAGATGTCTACTAGTAGCCGCTACTTAGTTTGGTAGCTAAATAATAAACATTAATATTTTGAGGGAGGGCACTCCATACATGTAACAGAAGCAAACATTTTTTTCCGGCAAACATTATTGTATGGCACATCATACGACAGGTCTTTCAAAAATATTTTAAGGGATATTTTTGGACATGATTGGATATACCGCCATGGAGTTATTGTCGAAAAACTGCGTTTCTCAACAAAAGGGCGTAAGTGGCATAAACAAACGCTCAAGCTGATGCAATCATTCAAGGCTCCGGAACCTTACACTGAGCATGGTCCGACATGCTCTTGTCCGGTTTTTTTTATTACTCCTTTTACTGCCTTCACTAGTTTCTGTTTGGTCTATACTTGTTTTGCTACATCCAGAGTTAAATCCTGTTAGCATATTAAACAAAATCAAAGAAAGATTAGAGTTCAGTTCATATAACGGTCAAGTTTACATTGAAATTTACAATCCATGTTACAACATTAACCTAAACGTAGAAGTGTATCGTTTGAAATTATAGATAATAGTTCATTATTTGATATCATTATTCAAATGGTATCTTTATAATCCACTAATAGTTTTTGATAACATAGACAACAATGTATAAATAGGCCAGTAGAAATAAAATGACTTACACCGGTCCTAGAGCGGAAAAGTGACAACATGCGTGTGATCGTATTTCTGGCTGTTTGCATTGCGGCTGTCGCTGGTAAGTAGCTATTACGTAATATTAACGAACCGAATTGTTTCTTGAAAACCAATAATACACCATTTACAAAAATCACTCTTAGGTCAACTGCCATAGAAATTTATACCAGTAAAAGCAATTTTAAACCGCCTTAAAAAAAGGCGGTTCTCTGTTTGACCCGTATGTATGTTCGCAATTTTCTTGATAGCTAGTGATCCGATTTAGATGGGGTTTTCGTAATTCGACTGCATTTTTTTTAACACGTTATCGAAGGTTGTAAAACATTAGATATAGATAGGCTAAAACATAAGAATGAGTTAGCGAAGTTTTCATTCGGTGATATGCTGGATTTTATTTGTCCAAACTATTTTTGCCTTGATAAAAAGATAAACTTGGGTGGTTCATTTTTTATAAAAAATATTTAATAATATATGTTTTTTTTTCAGCACTTCCCAAATATGGGTTAGATTATGTGCCTGAGAGGATAGTAGGAGGTTCCGTTACCACCATCGCCAACTACCCCTCAATTGCTACTGTTCTTTTCTCAAATAACGGAGTTACCTTCTCTCTCTTCTGCGGCAGCTCTATCCTCAACAACAGGTCTTTCTTGACCGCTGCTCATTGCACAATGTAAGTAAACTATTTAATATTACATATGTATAGTCAATTAGTTTCGGTGTGGATATGCAAAACTAAAATAACTTATTGTTTTAGTGGTCGTGGAGCCGGCAACTTCCGTGTCCGAGTTGGTTCCACTAACGCTAGCAGCGGTGGAGTTGTTCACAACGCAGCTGGTATCATCAACCACGGCAGCTACAACCCTAACACCTACAACAATGACATTTCCATCATCCGCTCCGCTTCTACTATCTCTTTCAACAACAATGTCCGTGCTGCCAGTATCCCTAGCGGCAATTACAACCTTGGTGACAACCAGGTCGTTTGGGCCGCTGGATGGGGTGCACAGTGGGTAAGTGTAATAAAAACATGATTTTTGTATTTGACTACAATTAACATCCATTTAAATTTATGCGTGCTTAAATTTCCGACATTAAATTAAAATACCAACCATAATCTTTATCGTATTAAACTAAAACAATACCCCTATTTTACAGGCTGGTGGACCTTCCTCTGAGCAGCTCCGTCACGTGCAGATCTGGACTGTCAATCAGAACGTTTGCGCT
Organism: Herminia tarsipennalis; assembly: GCA_945859575.2. NCBI lineage: Eukaryota > Metazoa > Arthropoda > Insecta > Lepidoptera > Erebidae > Herminia > Herminia tarsipennalis. The sequence continues at coordinate 8,981,290 of OX243836.2, read as the reverse complement.
CAGCGTTACGCTTCCATCGGTATGAGCATCACCGCTAACATGTTGTGCTCCGGCTGGCTCGATGTCGGTGGTCGTGACCAGTGCCAGGGTGACTCCGGCGGTCCTCTCTACCACAATGGCGTCACTGTCGGTGTCTGCTCCTTTGGACAAGGATGCGCTCTAGCTCAATTCCCCGGTGTCAACGCACGTGTTTCTCAGTACACTGCTTGGATCCAGAATAATGCTTAAGTTAATACCAAATAAAATTTAAATTATTTACCCTTACATTTTTGTGTTATTAACTTCGAATGTTCTCAAACATTTTGGATTTTTTTTCAATATTTTCAAATATCGAGTTTTTATAAAGGTCTACTATAATATAATTGTTTAAATAATAACATAATATGTCATTGTGAAGACACAAATTTACAAAATGCACCAATTTACAAAACCTATTTTAGTCTAAAATATTTGGAAAATATCTAGTTCCCATCGTTTCGAATAACTACCATACTTGTGGCTCTTAGTTAACTTGCTACATTTAAAGCCCGACACACACAATATTATAATAATTAAATATAAATTCAAAAACTAAAAAAAACCCGCCTAAAAAAAAGACAGAAACAAGATACCCTTAAAATTTTGTATCATGCCGTCGGAGGCTTCCCCAGGGTATCTTGTTTCTGTCTTTTTGCAAGCGGATTTTTTTTAGTAATTGAATTATTTTTTATTTAGGAATTTTTAGTCACTCTTAAGTAATCACAAGGCAATTTATTAAGAACTATTAATTTGTTTCATCAATAACGTAGTTTTTTCAATAATTTGTTGCTCCAAACTGTTTTAAACGTAGACATTATATATATTTTAATTTGCTATCCCACTCGAGAGTTTTCGAAATTGTGTTATTCTGAGGCATAAAAGCAAAGCACATAATATCCGCCGTTAAGGCTTGTTTAAAAATTGTATCTACACAGTGACACTCGGGTCATCAGGATGAATCTAATGACGTATTATTTCGAGTTATGAGCGGATAGAGGAACATTGGAAGGCTACATACATACATATTATTCTAGTATCACATAATCAAAAAATGCGGTGGAAATATTTCAAATCTAAATTGATTCCAAAAAAATCTTCTAATCAAAGGGATTCTTATCTATCTATCTATCTAGACCGAGACATCTGGGAGGTTACGCAACGTTAAAACTGAAGGTCCATAAGTGACCATTTTCAAACATTGTGACACATCTCCGTTGCCCCGGAGAGCACGTAAAGACGTCGATCCTGCGCCCAATCTTTCCCGTCGTGTCGGATTTCCGTCCCATCGGACTATGAGAGTGAAGGAATAAAGCACTTGTGTCTGCGCATACACTTGTGCACTGTAACATCTCTTGCGTAGTTGGCTAGTCTCTAATGTAATTGGTAACCGACATCAGTTACGAGACCATTATTGGTATCTCCTACACAACAAAATATCGGATAATAAAATGCAAAAGCTTTGGATATATTCTTATTTTATTGAAAAAAAAAGATACCCCCCTCATTGATAATACGTTTAATGCCATCACAAAATATAATAACATAATATCTTGGGACAACTCACACAACTTATAAATACTTGTATATTTTAAAATATATGAATAACACCCAGATACAGAATAAACCATCATGCTCATCATACAAAGTTTTTATCTTGGGTGGGGATCGAACCCACGACACCGCTTATTCATACTTTACTTTATTTTACAGTTTGGTAAATTTTCAGCAAGAAGAAACTTTAAAAAAACTTTTGAATATCTGACGGCCATTTACTAACTACAGTATTTTAAGTAGTGATTGTTTTGCTATTTTGAAAATAAAATGAGAAACATAATGTGTTATGAATAAGTAACAAATGATTGAATATTAGAAACAAACGTAATTTTTTTTGTTTTTTCATTTATTCAATAAACAATTATACAATTGTGTCTGAATGTAAAAATAATAATAACAAAATAACAAAATAATCAGAGTAAAAAAAAAAACACAAAAAATTCAAACATGAAATTAGTTTTTAGGTATGTCAAATTAAGAAAAGTAATAATAATAATAGAATTAAGATAAGTAGTTGCACATATTATTGTTTACAAAAAAAAAAAATGTTTTTGTAAACTCAACAGAACATTAACGGTTGTTTTTAATATTAAATCTATCGATCGAATTGGCTACTACAGATATAATATGTTTGACATAAGCTCCTATTAGTCGTTGCATGATGTTATTTTTAGCCATTGATCCTCATTAATAACGTGGCTTTCTATAAATAAAAGATTTTCAAAATCGGTTTAGTAAATCCAGAGATTACCCCCTACAACCACACAAACTCACTAACTTTACCTCTATAAAATATTAGTATAGATTTGGTAGGGGAAAGACATAAGCTTGTTTTTTATCACATTTTATGACATCCACGCGGGCCGATCCGCAAGCAAGCAAAATTAACCTATGTAACGAAGAAATTCGGTACATTTTAAAGTTTTATTACAAAAAAATGTAAAAATGTATATTAGTAATATTTTTGGAATTACGTGATTTTTACATTATGATGGTCTCTAATTAAGATTTGCGAATTAAAAAAAATATTTATGTTTGTCCACGCATTTCTAATAAAGTAGACATTTGGCAACCAACAGTTATAATATCAATGAATATGTGGCTCTTTACAATAAACCTACAGTGCCGAAAAGGAAAATTCAGTAATAATACAATTTTAACTCTTAATTTGGAAGGACGCGTATAACAAGAAATTGCTTAATACTTACTAAGAGAAAATATACTTATCAGTTAAGTGATATAATACATAACAGTTAAGTGATCACTCTTTTTTATTAGTTTATAGTAGGTAGGAGCAAAATCATTTTCGTATTTTAAATGTATAGTTAGTAATCAAACCTCTTTGGCTGTACTGAATGTAACTGGCTGGTTTTAATACCATTATATGTTGACATTCCGAGGATGCAATAAATTTTAAAAGAACTAGTTTTTACATTTTTCAATTGTTTTTCAAGTAAGCAAAATGAGCGTATGTGACGAATATTACAAAAAAGGTAAAAATGCGATGAACGCCGCGAATAAAATTTGTGCAGTTTACGGACCTAATGCGGTATCAAAACGATTAGCGCTAATGTGGATCAAGCGTTTCAAGTCTGAATATTTTAGTGTGAAGGATGGACGCTATCACGGATAAAATCAGAGCCATCTTTGAAAAAGTGGACAAGATCGACATATTAGTAGTTACGATATTGCTGAAGAACGAATGAATGTTGATCACAAAACCATTTTGCGCCATTAAAAAAAAGTCTGCAACTGATGAGGTTAAAAAAAGCCATTGACAAAAACCGATCTCTACCCACTCAGCAAAACTTGAGAGAGCTTGGCTGTAATGTGTTGATGCATCCTTCGCGTTGCCCTGGTCTTGCTCCATTAGATTTCCACCTGTTTCAGTCACTTCGGAACTCTTTAGGAACTATAAAGTTAACCTCAAAAAACACAGAACTACCTGTCAGATTTTTTTACAGGATTTTCGGATTTGTCGGGCAAGATGTACAAACAACAACATGAAAACGGCACAGACTCGTACATATTATAAATAAATAAAAATTGATGCCTAAACATTTTTCAACCGACTTCAAAAAGGAGGAGGTTCTCAATTCGTCTATATGTTTTTTTTTTTTTTTTTTTTTTTTTTTTGTATGTTTGTTCACCGATTACGCAAAGACGGCTGGACCGATTTGAAAAATTGTTTTTGTGTTTGAAAGGGTATACTTCCAAGTTGGTCCCATTTTCATCAGATCACGATCTGATGATGGGATCTTGGAGAAATCGAGGGAACTCTTAAAATATTAAAGGCACACCTACAGTGATTTAGGTATATTTCATAGTGATTCGTGCATTTACTCTTAAAAAATACCAATTGGTGAAGTGGAACTGATGATGAAGACCACAAATGACGAGCAGACCTATTCAATATTTCACAGTTTGCGATTCAGTTACTTTAATATGGTATTCAGTAGCACTTTATTCTCGTTATACTACTATTCCACAATGTAATAGAGCTGATAGTGAACACCTCAACAATTAACGGCCCTGCATCGGGGTAAGCAATATTTTGTAAAAGGATTTCAGCAGTTGACATAAGCCTATTGTAACATAAGTGAATTACAAACCAACCCACTAAAAAGTGAAAAATAAAAACTTTTTTACAAAAAAATATCACCGACTTCTAAAATAAATACAAGGCAACTAAAAAGCAAAAAATAATATACCTAGAATAACAAAAACAAATTAAACATTTTGAAGTTGGTGCCGAATAAAACATAAAGACTACTATTTCCTGGCACCAACTTCAAAATGTTTAATTTGTTTTTGTTATTCTAGGTACATTATTTATTGCTTTTTAGTTGCCTTGTATTTATTTTAGAAGTCGGTGATATTTTTTTGTAAAAAAGTTTTTTTTCTTTCTATGAAAACACTTTTGCTCCGATCTTTTATATCTCACTTTAAAAAAATATCAAACGCAACGCTACACAAAAGCTTTTGACAAGTCGTGAATATGTCACAACTTGTCAAAAGCTTTTGTGTAGCTAACAGTTATTACTGTTAAACTCTATCACTAACAGTCATTTTTAATAATATATCTAACGATTGATTGGGCTACGAGAGATAACATTTTTTGTATGGACAACAAGCTCTTTTATTTAATATGTAACAGAATACAGTTAGTCAAACTTTTATTTGGTGCCCCATAAATGACGCCCATATAAAAAAAAATAGACTTCTTATTATTTTCCTGTAATGAATAGGTTAAAAACTATATTTTGTTTTGTTTTCAAAATATTAGGCTCAGTAGCTTTGCATATAAGAGGGGATGGTCTATTTTCGTGATTTTTCCTTAAAACTTAATTATAATGATACCTACCTATAATCTACATTAATATTATAAAGCTAAAGAGTTTGTTTGTTTGTTTGTTTGAACGCGGTTTGAAGTGAAAGATTTTTTCAATTCGGATCAGTAGTTCCTGAGAACTACTGATCCGAATTGAAAAATTCTTTCACTGTTGGATAAACCATTTATCGAGGAGGGCTATATGCTATATAACATCACGCTACAATCAACAGGAGCGGAGCAGAAATAAGAAATGTTGCCAAAACGGGAAAATTTGCCCAGACGAAGTTGCGCGGGTAAGCGAGTAAAATTATATATTTGACATACTGACAACAAGCCGTTTCATTTGATATGTTACACGATACAGTTCGATAATTTAATTACTGTTAGTTTAAAAAAACCTAGTTTGCCCCCCAAAATTGGTTCACAAATTCAACAATCTTTTATTTAGGTTATGCGTCCGTGTTTGAGTCACAGAAGTACTGAACTTTATCGGTCCAGTAGATTCGGAGTAAATTAGCTGTGACATAAACACGAGTGATCCTACAAGAGTTCTGTTTTTTTCCTTTTGAGGCAAGGAACCCTATAAAGGATTGCAAATTTTATAAATATTTGCTTTAACTTTATGTAAGTAAATCCAAAATAAAGCTTGTAAATTGTAATTTATTACATTTTAGCAACTGCATTACATCTAGGTAAAAGTGTGTGTATATTATCAGTATTATTATATTACTTAGTAGTTTAATTTCATTATTCAAATAGTATCTATCTAATCTAGTAACAATAATTGATAACATGGGCTGAAATATATAAATTCCCTTGCAGCAGAAATATAATTACTTACACCGGTCCTAGAGCGGAAGAGTGTCAACATGCGTGTGATTGTATTTCTGGCTGTTTGCATTGCGGCTGTCGCTGGTAAGATACTCACATACTGTTCTATATAGAAATTTACATCATTACATAAAATTATCGTAGGTGCCACACCAAAAAGCATCGTTTAAAAAAATAGGTTTCAAAAAATAAATAGCCGCTACCTATTGCGGTTGTTTGCCAATAGAATCCAAGATGCAATTATTTTTGTTTTTTTTTCAGCCCTCCCCAAATATGGTTTAGATTATGTACCTGAGAGGATAGTAGGAGGTTCGGTTACTACCATCGCCAACTACCCCTCAATTGCCACTATTCTTTTCTCATCTAACGGAGTTACCTTCTCTCTGTTCTGCGGCTGCTCTATCCTCAACAACAGGTCTTTCTTGACCGCTGCTCACTGCACAGTGTAAGTAAACTATTTAATCTATATATGTATAGTCAATTATTTTCTGTGTGGATATGGATATGCAAAACTAAATTAATTTATTGTTTTAGTGGTCGTGGAGCCGGCAACTTCCGTGTTCGTGTAGGTTCCACTAATGCTAGCAGCGGTGGAGTAGTTCACAATGCGGCCAGTTTAATCAACCACCCCAGCTATAACTCCAACACTTACAACAACGACATTTCCATCATCCGCTCCGCTTCCACCATCTCTTTCAACAACAATGTCCGTGCCGCCAGTATCCCTAGCGCCAACTACAACCTTGGTGACAACCAGGTCGTTTGGGCCGCTGGATGGGGTGCAATATCGGTAAGTGCATCAAACACATGATTTTGCCTTCGGTTTAATGTTTTCAACAGTAGAAGTACGGACATACCATTGAAGATAATTGTTTTTTTTTAATTTTACTGGAATGCAAAGGTATTTCTTCAGAAATTCACAACATAAATATTTGTCAGACTTAGTTTCGATTCATCCATGCTATGCGTGATCAACATCCAGTTCTTACTCAGTACTGTATATATTCAGTAATAGTTTACTACTAATATGTCGATTTTGTTCCACTTCTTCAAAGATGGCACTGATTTTATCCATGACAGGGGCATCCAGAGCGAGCCTCATGTTTCACACAAAAAAATCCAGACTTGAAACGATTATATCCTGGGACAACAATTGAACCACATTTGTATTCTGTCATTTTCATTCACAAATGTTGCAGCTGTTAGTTTTCCGAAGTGAAATAAATAAATTTGTGCTACTCGTATTGATACCGCATTAGGTCCGTAACTGCACAAATTTTATACACGGCGTTCGTCGCATTTTTACCTTTTTTGTAATATTTGTCACATAAGCTCATTTTGCTTGCTTGAAAAACAATTGAAAAATGGCGGAACTAGTTTTTTTTTCCAGCCAGTTACATTCAGTACAGCCAGAGACGTTTGATTACTAACAATACATTATTTACAAAATACGGAAATGCTTTTGCCCCTACCTACTATAAACTAATAAAAAAGATTGATCACAATGTCTACTTTCTTAGAAACAAAAATACATTTTTTTTAAATTCGTAAATCTTAATTAGTTAATCTTAAAAAAAACTCGAAAACCAAAAATATTTCTAATATACATTTTTGAAGTCTGTTAAATAGAACGTAGCGAAATGTTTTACCGCGTTTAATATTATTGTTTTTAAACTTTCGCGATTTTTATACATATAACATATATTTCGGGACTTAATCGCGTGAATTATTTAAATGTTTTTAACGACGTCGGGTAAATAAAAGGTTTTTTAACCTTTTATTTACCCGACGTTTCGATCGAATTGCACCGATCGTGGTCACGGGTCGACTGATAGCAGCTTAGCGATGTCTCCGTGACGCGCGGGGTTTTTCAACTACCCTCTTTTAATATATCCTGATGTTAAACTAAAGATTATACTTTATTTTGCAGTCTGGTGGACCTTCTTCCGAGCAGCTCCGTCACGTTCAGATCTGGACTGTCAACCAGAACACTTGCGCTCAGCGTTACGGTACCATCGGTATGAGCATCACCAACAACATGTTGTGCTCCGGCTGGCTCGATGTCGGTGGTCGTGACCAGTGCCAGGGTGACTCCGGCGGTCCTCTCTACCACAACGGCGTCACAGTCGGTGTCTGCTCATTCGGTCAAGGATGTGCTCTTGCTTTCTTCCCCGGTGTCAACGCACGTGTTTCTCAGTACACTGCTTGGATTCAGAATAATGCTTAAGTTATAGTATGTAAAGAAATGATTTAACAAACATTTTAAATATACTTTTTGAAGGTTTCATATATTTTGTATTTTTTATGTCCTTGGGATTAATGTAATCTTCATACAAAAATAAACAGTCAGGCACTATTTTTATCTGACTATGGAGAAGCCAAAAAGAAAGGGTTATTCTTTAACAAAATAACAACAGTCTATACCGAAACGAGAATTATGACAATAACACAAACTTACAAGTACAAAACACGCCTTCTTATCAGAAACATTTTGCATAAAAATATACACACACACTAATACATAGTTTACAATAAAAATCACAGGTACAGATACGAAAAACCAGTAGGTCACAGGATATTTACTTACAACTACCTCGAACTAATTACGGAAAAAAAATATTTGATTTGAAGGAGCACGTTTATATAATAAATTACCTACTGATATTAATTTACTGATATTGAATTACAAACCTTCACACTGTTCAAAATGAATCTAAAATATCATGTCTTGAGAGATTTCTCACTGTTGGATTAATTAATGAAAATGTGGGTAGATGAAAAAAAAAGTTCATATTTTACGTAAACACTCTCTGTATCTTATTGCTAACAAAATGTATACCTATCTAAATTTCTCAATGTTAGCGAATGTAATTTTTTTTTGAGATATAAATGTCTTAAACCACAGTCTACATACGATATACCTACAAGGTATCCCAAAATATGACAAACGGAGGGAAAGTACCTATATGAGACTTAATAAATACATAACAAATGATTTACACCATTACTAGCTGACCCGAGCAACTTTGTCTACGTCAATTTTACCCTTTTTTGCAATATTTTTCTTTAATATGAAGAGGTCATAGCTTGACGTTATATCTTCGGTAAATGAACTATCCAATACTAAAATAGTTTTTCAATTCGAACAGATCAGTAGTTTCTGAGATTATCGCGTTCATACAAACTAACTCTTCAGTTTTATAATATTACTATAGATTGAGTATAATATGCATATTGCATTGTCATCGGACTTCTATCAGTATACCAAATTTCAGCTCAATTGGATACCAGGAAGTGTTCAAAAAAAGGATTACAAATTTTAAAAATTTTGGAGTCATCTTACATATGAACATAGCAAGTTACTATGAAGCTTGTAAAAAATACAATTTATTACATTTTACCAATTACATTAAATCTAGTAAAAAGTATGACGATTGGTAGAGATAGTAGTTATCTATTATCTGTATTTTTATATCACTTAGTTGTTTATACCATTATTTAAATAGTGTCTATCTAATCTAGTACTAATGATTCATAGCATAGGTTGATATATTTAAATTCCTTCGCAGCAGAAATAGAATTACTTTCACCGGTCCTTGAGCGGAAAAGTGTCAACATGCGTGTGATCGTATTTCTGGCTGTTTGCATTGCGGCTGTTGCTGGTAAGTTACTCAATGACTGTTATCTATAGAAATTGACATAATTACATAACATTATCGTACGTACCACACCAAGAAGTAATGTTTTTTTTTGTTACTAGATAATAATTATAATAACCACTAGATATTAATAATAATTGTTAGTAACGATAACTAGCGATCGTGCTTCATTATTTTCGTTTCTTTAAGATGTAATGTCAGGGATCGTCATGCTCACTGAAATGTGCTTGTAGTGGTGGTGCGGGTCGGGTCGTCTTGTTAAAGGGTGCTACGTGGGGTGACTGGTTGGCCTCATCATTTTAATCTTAAAGGTTTATTATTTGAATTAGTGCTTTATAAATATTTGTATAATTTGTAGTTTTTTATATTAAATTCGCATGTTGCCTTTACCCTCTTCTCAATTTTGTGAGTTGATGCTCCCATATACACCATATGAGGCTATTTCATTTATAATTTGATTAAATCTACTTTACGGTCTATGGTTATTGCTTGCGTGAGTTTCATAGCATCTTACTGGCATAACTAACCATGAGTTTTGATTGCGAAGTTCTCTCACGCCTTTACTCTTGCGAACTTGGCATTAAATGTAGAATCATTATATTCCATATTTTATCTGACGTTCATAAGCGTTGCATTTTGTAACCTAAGTGAATAAAGTACTTTGACTTTTTATTGTTAGTAAAAATCTTGCAACGAGTAAGAAAAAGAAAGCTTTGAAAAATAAACAGCTGCTACCTAATGTGGTTGTTTGCCAATAGAGTGCAAGATGTAATTATTTTTGTTTTTTTTTCAGCCCTCCCTAAATATGGTTTAGAATACGTGCCTGAGAGGATAGTAGGAGGTTCGGTTACTACCATTGCCAACTACCCCTCAATCGGTGCTGTTCTTTTCTCATCTAACGGAGTTACCTTCTCTCTCTTCTGCGGCTGCTCTATTCTCAACAGCAGGTCTTTCTTGACCGCTGCTCACTGCACAATGTAAGAAAAGCTATTTAATCTTACTTATAAATATATACAATTATTTTCTGTGTGGATATGCAAAACTAAAATAACTTATTGTTTTAGTGGTCGTGAAACCAGCAACTTCCGTATTCGTGTAGGTTCCACTAACGCTAACAGTGGTGGAGTTATTTACCATCCAGTCAGTTTAATCAACCACGGCAGCTACAACCCTAACACTCACAACAACGACATTTCAATCATCCGCTCCGCTCGTTTTATCTCTTCCAATTATTTTGTCCAAGCTACCAGTATCCCTAGCGCCAACTACAACCTTGGTGACAACCAGGTCGTTCGGGCCGTTGGATGGGGTGCAATTTCGGTAAGTGCATCGAACACATTGATATTTACAACAGAAATATTGATCATATCTAGTTTCTATTCCTCTATGCTATGCGTATACGAAATCAAAAGAAATTTAAAAAACATAAACCACTATCAAAAATTAACTAAAAATATAACTTTTATATTAACGAAATAAACATATTTTATTAAGGTCGATGCCAGCACTCGTAGGATTTGTAGTTACTAAAATCTTCTGACAAACAGTTGAACTTTTTGTGTTTGTCGATATTACAGATCCTCTTTTTTAAATGATAGATAGTGTTACTACTGACATGCGCTGGTACCGACCTCAAAACAATGTTTATTTTCGTTTATAGAAAAGTTTTAAGATGTTTTCTTGTAACAATGGTAGCCTGACCGTCAAATTTGCACATTTTAGTTCATATCTTCCAAACTACATATATAACCGATTTTGGTAAAACTTTTACGGTTCCTTAAGTAAATTTAAATTATTAAAAAATAATGATTACAGTACGATTACTAGTTTTGTAGAAAAGTGTGGACAAACATGCATACATTTTTTTATTCGTTAATTTAATTAGAAGCTCTAATAGGTCAACAAATAGAGTAAAATTTACGTAATTCCAAAAATATTACATATCCACGTATCGAATTCATAATATACTTTTTTGAAGTACCTATGTCAAATAGGACGCAGCAAAATGTTTTACTAAGTCTCAGACACATAAATATTTCTTGATAAATCCTGATGTTAAACTAAAGATTATACTTTATTTTGCAGCCTGGCGGACCTTTTTCTGAGCAGCTCCGTTTCGTTCAGATCTGGACTGTCAACCAGGAAATTTGCGCTCAGCGTTATGCTACCATCGGTATAAGCATCACCAACAACATGTTGTGCTCCGGCTGGCTCGATGTCGGTGGTCGTGATCAATGCCAGGGTGACTCCGGCGGTCCTCTCCTCCACAACCGCGTCACAGTCGGTGTCAGCTCCTTCGGTCAAGGATGTGGTCTTGCTTTCTTCCCTAGTGTGAACGTACGTGTTTCTCAATACACTGATTGGATTCAGAGTAATTCTTAAGTAATGGCATGTAAACAATAATTTAAGTTTAAATATATTTTATTTAAGATTCCATACATTTTGTATTTTTTATGTCCCTATAATAAACAAACAGTCAGTAATATAAAATAAACAGTCAGGCACTATTTTTATCTGACTATTGAGAAGCCGAAAAGGGTGGGTTATGCTTTATTAAAATAACAACAGTCTACGTACGATATACAGTGTATCCCAAAATCCCAAAGTGTGACAAACGGAGGGGAAGCACCTGAAATAGGTGAACTGTATAGGTGAACTGTAGATAGAACATTTTACCAAAAGAAGACTACACTTTATATTTAAAAAATATTTGGAACTGCATTTAAATATTTTTAAATCACCGCCTGTCTGGACTGGGAATCGAACCCGCAAGGCTATATTGGCATCGGCCTAGCGCCTCTATCGATCATGGACCATACGTACCTAGTGGTCAATTAACTAGAATGTCTTGGTATCGACCTCGCGACAAGTTTTTATGTATAACAAATGGTATAATGTAACAAATTGATAGGTTTGTTTTAATTTAGAAAATTGTGATTTTGTTTCACTCACGTAGTACCTTTTTTAAAACACTACGAATAAACCTATTTTAGGCGATAAGATAATATTCGAATCCATTTATATATTTATACAAATGCAGGAAAAACCTAATCGTAATATCAATAAATGCATCAAACTCGTTTTATTTTTATCATTTACTAGGGAACTGTCAGTATTTCGACACACAACGCTAAGGAAATTATTTTTATTAGACTTTGACACAGCCCACTGGCGTGCAGCAATGTTTGTTCGATGGAATCCTGTGATCGATCCTGTGCCAAATTTTAGCTCAATCGGATACCAGAAAGTGGTCGAAAAAAAGGATTGCAAATGTTGAAAATTTTGGCGACAAATTATTAGAACATAGCAAGTTAATATAAAGCTTGTAAAAATACAATTTATAACATTTTAGCAATTACAATAAATGTAGGTAAAATTGTGACGATTGTTATAGATTACGGTATCGGTACGGTTATCGATGGATTTGGCTAGAGTTAGAATTTTGACATATTTTGTATAGAGCTCATGTCAAAAATAGCTTTAGTTCTTTTTTTTTTTTTTTTTTTTAAAGATAAGTTGCCAAATCCATCAACAGATAGATTATTGAGACCGGCCGTTAGTGATGGGCAGATAGAACATTATATTTAGGATATTATTCTTGGATCGACAATGGTCTGAAATATTCTCTTATTTAATTAATTAATTATTTGGAAGAGCAACCGCAATAACCACATTATTATTACAACATTATTAGCAACATACAATGTTCCCGTCAACGTCCAACGTTCCCAATGTTCCCGAAACATTGAAAATTTAAATTAAATGGTACGATGTTAAAATCAAGATAAAACTAATTTTATTTTGACATTCGATTGAGTTGAGCACGTGTGGTGCCGGCTTAAGAATAGTACCACCCCATCTCTTCCCGTGGGTGTCGTCAAGGCGACTAAGGGATTTCACACCGGAGGACGGGCAGCAGCGTCCTCTGCGTACTTAAAGCCTTACTGAACCTGAAATAGGTGAACTGTATAGGTGAACTGTAGATAGAACATTTTACCAAAAGAAGACTACACTTTATATTTAAAAAATATTTGGAACTGCATTTAAATATTTTTAAATCACCGCCTGTCTGGACTGGGAATCGAACCCGCAAGGCTATATTGGCATCGGCCTAGCGCCTCTATCGATCATGGACCATACGTACCTAGTGGTCAATTAACTAGAATGTCTTGGTATCGACCTCGCGACAAGTTTTTATGTATAACAAATGGTATAATGTAACAAATTGATAGGTTTGTTTTAATTTAGAAAATTGTGATTTTGTTTCACTCACGTAGTACCTTTTTTAAAACACTACGAATAAACCTATTTTAGGCGATAAGATAATATTCGAATCCATTTATATATTTATACAAATGCAGGAAAAACCTAATCGTAATATCAATAAATGCATCAAACTCGTTTTATTTTTATCATTTACTAGGGAACTGTCAGTATTTCGACACACAACGCTAAGGAAATTATTTTTTATTAGACTTTGACACAGCCCACTGGCGTGCAGCAATGTTTGTTCGATGGAATCCTGTGATCGATCCTGTGCCAAATTTTAGCTCAATCGGATACCAGAAAGTGGTCGAAAAAAAGGATTGCAAATGTTGAAAATTTTGGCGACAAATTATTAGAACATAGCAAGTTAATATAAAGCTTGTAAAAATACAATTTATAACATTTTAGCAATTACAATAAATGTAGGTAAAATTGTGACGATTATTATAGATTACGGTATCGGTACGGTTATCGATGGATTTGGCTAGAGGTAGAATTTTGACATATTTTGTATAGAGCTCATGTCAAAAATAGCTTTAGTTCTTTTTTTTTTTTTTTTAAAGATAAGTTGCCAAATCCATCAACAGATAGATTATTGAGACCGGCCGTTAGTGATGGGCAGATAGAACATTATATTTAGAATATTATTCTTGGATCGACAATGGTCTGAAATATTCTCTTATTTAATTAATTAATTATTTGGAAGAGCAACCGCAATAACCACATTATTATTACAACATTATTAGCAACATACAATGTTCCCGTCAACGTCCAACGTTCCCAATGTTCCCGAAACATTGAAAATTTAAATTAAATGGTACGATGTTAAAATCAAGATAAAACTAATTTTATTTTGACATTCGATTGAGTTGAGCACGTGTGGTGCCGGCTTAAGAATAGTACCACCCCATCTCTTCCCGTGGGTGTCGTCAAGGCGACTAAGGGATTTCACACCGGAGGACGGGCAGCAGCGTCCTCTGCGTACTTAAAGCCTTACTGCGATCACCAACCCGCTCGCCAAGCGTGGTGATTATGGCAATTACCCCCAGGATCTACATACTAGTAGGTTCTACTGGGGAGACCCGTGCCCAGCAGTGGGCCATCATATGGGTTGATATGTGAGTTGAGCACAATTTGATTTTTTTATGTATCAGACGACACATAAATACTGTTATAATTATTTAATATTTGACGTTATTTTAAAAAAACGTAGCTATTATACGATTTCTGCAGTTACGTCGCTCATACGTGGCCATAAGCCGGTCTCCTTCTCTGGTCGGCATTAGGGGGTCCCTCGTGTAAAATTGTGCCCAGTTACTCGCTGTGTTTTAAAGCGAAAGCGGCGAATTTAAGAATAATTTTGTTTCTAAGCGTCAGATTTGGCTATTTTCAACTACATTGAGTAATATTATTACATAATTCCAACTACATATACATAGTTGTACAGGCGGGAGGTTGTTGGTTGTTAGTTAATTTATAAACATTATTATTTGAATTCTTATCTTATCAAAAAGTTGAGTCAATCAATTTTTTTTATCAATTGCCAACATAAAATATAGCAAAAAAATACATACAAGGCATTTTGGACCTTACCAACAAATTTAACAATACATTTGTTTGGTGCACTACTGATGACACCGATCAGGAATATGAAAGAAAAACATTTCAGAATATTGTCAACAAGGTTTAAAATAGCTTCCACCTATTTTTCATTAGTAGATCATCATCTTACTACTGATTAGAAATATATAAATAAACAGTTTTTTGACAATTAGGTTGAAATTCTTGCACCTGTACCTATGGATAATTAAGAATGGAATAGTGATTTTTTAAAATCCCTAACCAAAATTTTAATATTTTTTTAGATACAATGCTTTCGAGATATAAGCTATATAAAATAATTTGTAGTGTAGGATACTTGAGGACCACGATACACTGGAGTATCCCAGGGGAGTAAAGGTTCGGGCCCACTCCTCACCCCCGCTTCCCAACCATGAAGAGAATAGCAGAAAATGTGGTACGACCAGAGCAAGATTGGGCGCAGGACCTATGCGCATACTTAAACAATAAAAATAAATCATCCATATATTGTAGTCATATTGCAAGTAATCTTGATTGCAACTTCATTTTGTAGTTATTAATCGAAAATATACAAGTATTATGAAGAATGAAGATTACTTTACGATAATCGGCCATAATTAATAACTAATTTAATCATAGTTAGAAGCTGTTAGTCAGTAGAGATCGAAATCAGCTATACTCGTATATTCACACGAGACAGTTTTTTTAGGGTACCTCCCCTATATGTAAAGTAGGGATGTGATTTTTATTTCTCAACTACCCCATTGTGTGGGATATCGTTAGATAGGTCTTTTAAAAACGTTTAGGGGTTGGGAAGATAATTTTTAGATTTAGGTATCAGTTTGTGAAATATTAAGATTTACAGTGCAAATTTTTGTTAAAGTCAAGTATCTGCCCCCCTTCCAGCTAAATGGTTGATGTTGAGTACCTATGTAAATAAATTCACGGTAGTAGTATATATAGTGACATTATAAAGAAAACTATCACAACTAAGAAGGCTTTACAAGTTTACGAGTTCCTAACAGCTGATCAAATGAGAAGTAACAAAGTTTCGTACAAATTCCATTCAAAATTATTATTAAGTAGGTATAACAGTGTAAGTATGAAACAAAAACAACAGAAAACAGACTTTATAAAGTGGGGGGACTTTATAAAGTCTGTTTTAGTGGAGGGGGGGGGGGACTACGGAACCCTAAATTGAGCGTGGCCCGACATACACTTACTCAGTTTTAACATTATTCAAATAATACCTATCTATTTATCTAATCTAGTATTAATGATTGATAACATACTAAGGCTGCAATATATAAATTCCCTCGCAGCAGAAATATAATTACTTACACCGGTCCTAGAGCGGAAGAGTGTCAAAATGCGTGTGATTATATTTCTGGCTGTTTGCATTGCGGCTGTCGCTGGTAAGTTACTCACTAACTGTTCTCTATAGAAATTTACATCATTACAAAAAATCTGCAAGCTGCTACCTAATGCCGTTGTTTGCCAATAGAATCCAAGATGCAATTATTTTTGTTTTTTTTTTCAGCCCTCCCCAAATATGGTTTAGATTATGTACCTGAGAGGATAGTAGGAGGTTCGGTTACTACCATCGCCAACTACCCCTCAATTGCCACTATTCTTTTCTCATCTAACGGAGTTACCTTCTCTCTGTTCTGCGGCTGCTCTATCCTCAACAACAGGTCTTTCTTGACCGCTGCTCACTGCACAGTGTAAGTAAACTATTTAATCTAATATATGTATAATCAATTATTTTCTGTGTGGATATAGATATGCAAAACTAAATTAACTTATTGTTTTAGTGGTCGTGGAGCCGGCAACTTCCGTGTTCGTGTAGGTTCCACTAATGCTAGCAGCGGTGGAGTAGTTCACAATGCGGCCAGTTTAATCAACCACCCCAGCTATAACTCCAACACTTACAACAACGACATTTCCATCATCCGCTCCGCTTCCACTATCTCTTTCAACAACAATGTCCGTGCCGCCAGTATCCCTAGCGCCAACTACAACCTTGGTGACAACCAGGTCGTTTGGGCCGCTGGATGGGGTGCAATATCGGTAAGTGCATCGAACACATGATTTTGCCTTCGGTTTGATGTTTTCAACGTAGAAGTACATTGGGCTTACCATTAAAGAGAAGTTTTAGTAAACTCCCAATAGAATGTAAGTTCAAATTAGAGATTTGTTCTTTTAAGTAGACTGGACTTTGCATTCCAGTAAACTAATTATATACGTATGTGATTTCTTCAGAAATTTACTATTTCGATCGATTCCTCTATGCTATGCGTATACGAAATTAAAGGTAATTTATAAAACATAAACTTATATCAAAACCTACTAAAAATAATGAGCAAACTTTATGTAAACTTTTATGTAAACAGAAATAAGCATATTTTTTTGAGGTCGATGCCAACATTTGTTGGATTTGTAGGTACTAAAATTCTGACAAACAGTTGAACTTTTTGCGTTTGTCGAGAAATGCTAGATACTGTTCGTTTATGTAAAACTTTTATTTCATTACTTTCAGTTAATGTTTGCAGTCGGTTATTTTTTTAATTACTATTTGTTTACCTAATCATTTTAAGTTTTTACATATAAACTAAAAATATGATTGTCTTTGAGTCGGTTTACGAACTAATGGTGATCAAGTCATAAGAAAACACCGTTGCTTAGCAAATCAATAATGTGAAACTTTTTCATGCGTGCACCCGGTCATCGATTTATTAGAGACTAGCGGCCCGCTCCGGCTTCGCACGCATATAAAATATATGGATGTTTTTATACATATAAACCTTACTCTTCAATCACTCTATCTATTAAAAAAACAGCATCAAAATCCGTTGCGTAGTTTTGAAGATTTAACCATACATAGGGATATAGGGACAGAGAAAGCGACTTTGTTTTATACTATGTAGTGATTATCCCGTCAAAAATATTTCTTATATGTTCACCATTTGACCAAGGAATCGAGAAGTTTTCTCGTGAAATTTGCACATTTTGTTTATATCTTCTAAATTACTTAACCGATTTTGGTAAACTTGCACGGTTCCCAATGTAGTAGTAATTTTTTTTTATTATTATTATTATAGCCTCTTTATTTCCATAATGAATAACTTATCAAAGAATTACGTATTAATATTACAAATTTATGTGTATGCATACATATCAACCCATAAGATGGCCCACTGCTGGGCACGGGTCTCCCCAGTAGAACCTACTAGTATGTAGATCCTGGGGGAAATTGCCATAATCGCCACGCTTGGCGAGCGGGTTGGCGATCGCAGTAAGGCTTTAAGTACGCAGAGGACGCTGCTGCCCGTCCTCCGGGGTGAAATCCCTTAGTCGCCTTGACGACACCCACGGGTAGAGATGTGTATGTGATGTGTATGCATAAAACAATATAATATTAGAATTGATTTATATAAATATTAAATTACAATCACTTAATAAATTATTGTTTTTAAACTTTCGCGATTTTTATACATATTAGTTATATTTCGGGACTTAATCGCGTGAATTATTTAAAGGTACGAACTTTTTTATTTACCCGACGTTTCGATCGGTGCAATTCGATCGAAACGTCGGGTAAATAAAAAGGTTCGTACCTTTAAATAATTCACGCGATTAAGTCCCGAAATATAACTAACACTTAATAAATTATTTCATGTTTGATTAAATTCGAAGCTAAATTTCTAAATATTATATTAAATTATTATTATTATTATTTTTAATTAATTTAAAATTACGAATAGTAAATATAAACTAATAAAAACACTCTGTTTTTATTATATATTATATATATCACAATGCGACGACTAGCTTCGTAGGAATTTTTAAATTTTAATTAGAAGCGTTAGTAGATAATTCCAAAAATATTATTATTATACATTTTTGAAGTGTGTAGGACGTAGCGAAATGTTTTACAGAATTCTAATATATCCTGATGTTAAACAAAAGATTATACTTTATTTTGCAGTCTGGTGGACCTTCTTCCGAGCAGCTCCGTCACGTTCAGATCTGGACTGTCAACCAGAACACTTGCGCTCAGCGTTACGGTACCATCGGTATGAGCATCACCAACAACATGTTGTGCTCCGGCTGGCTCGATGTCGGTGGTCGTGACCAGTGCCAGGGTGACTCCGGCGGTCCTCTCTACCACAACGGCGTCACTGTCGGTGTCTGCTCCTTCGGACAAGGATGTGCTCTTGCTTTCTTCCCCGGTGTCAACGCACGTGTTTCTCAGTACACTGCTTGGATTCAGAATAATGCTTAAGTTATAGTATGTAAAGAAATGATTTAACAAACATTTTAAATATACTTTTTGAAGATTTCATATATTTTGTATTTTTTTGTACTTGAGACTAGTGTAATCTTTATACAAAAATAAACATTCAGGCACTAATTTTATCTGACTATGGTGAAGCCAAAAAGAAATGGTTATGCTTTAACAACAGTCTACGTACGAAATACAGTATGTCCCAAAACTATGCCATACAGAGGAAAAGTACCTTAAATGTTGTAGATAGAACATTTTACTAAAAAAAAGACTTCATTTTAATTTTAAAAATAATTCGAAATGTATTCAAAGATTTTTAAATAATCGTTTGTCTGGTCCGGGAATCGAAACGCAAAATATGAATTAAAGAACCAACCAGTATTTTTACCATACTAATCGAAAGAGTCAATAATAGGGATTTTTGTTAAGTGACATGGGACATATTAAAAGGGAGGAAAACCATAAAATTCACCATGTATGAACTGCAACTTAAGGCCCTGCCTCACAGCGAACAAGCGCCTGTAAAGATTAAGACTACTTGATGCCATAAGCAAATCACGCCTGTGTATCTCTCCCCCAGCCCCTATCCATAACTAAACTAGTATCGATATTAATAACAGTCAGGTAAAAATCAAGATAAGTATGCGCCTAGGTAAGATATCTGTAGGTATTGCATGCGCTGCTGAGAGTGAATGAATAAATTGTAGTAGAAACGAAAAACAATATTACATTACAATTAAAAAGTATTCAACATTTTTTAGAATGTATGTGTTCGTTGCAAAGATGTTTGTTGCTAAAAAAAAGACATAATATACGTAAAAGAAACATGTAGCGCCATCTGTGAAATCAAATTGTTCACCATGATCAAATAATTCCTTATTTGTGTAAAAACATTTATTTGGGTTATAGGTGCTTGCGATCACGGATTCGTCGTGGCAACATTGTCCTATTTAATTATGGTTTTACTGTACTAAAACCATGTTGTATATATTAATAAAAAATATTAAGTATTAGAAGAAACTTCACTAGTTTTGTAAAGTAGATGGCGTTGTATTTAATAATGTTCTATACTTAGTAATGTTTGTCTGTCTGTCCGTTTGTTTGACCACGCATCACACAGTTGCATCGAGGATCATGTTCTGAGGTTAACCTCAAAACAACCATACCCATAAGGTTGAGGATTAAGTGTTCATCAATTCAACG
The DNA here is from genome assembly GCA_945859575.2 of Herminia tarsipennalis. NCBI lineage: Eukaryota > Metazoa > Arthropoda > Insecta > Lepidoptera > Erebidae > Herminia > Herminia tarsipennalis. The sequence goes on along the minus strand of OX243836.2, from coordinate 8,960,556 downwards.
ATAATAAATGATTAAACATCGGCCAAGTGTGAGTAGTTCGGGTGACGGAAGGAGGGGGGGGGGCTTATTGTCTGTCAACGCGGACCGAATATATGACGAAGGCTTGAAAATTCACGAGTCTGGGGGAAGGGAAGGGGTGCGTGTCTTTTTTTTATTACTTGCATTATTTTTTTTATTGTAACGTAAGAAAATATAAAAACACTCCGCAGAGTACAAATAAATTTTTGAAAAACCATTGAACACATCGCTAATATTTGACTTATTTGGACGCCCACGCTGCCCATAGATTAGTATGTACCTATATATCTGTCGCTGCCATATTCGCAGACATGACACACATGACACGCTCTGTATTTGTTTACTAAAGTGTTAAAGCAGTTCTATAAGCATTTTCAATTGTATATCTTTGCAGACAAAGGAAAAACCTAAAAAAACATTTCATAAGTATTGCGTTGTAACACTACATGAAGTACACCCCATTTTTAGCCAAAATGACAAAACGGAACCCTTGTAGTTCCCTTATGTCCGTCCGTCTGCAGCCTAGCTCAGAGACTATTATTATATTAGAGCTAGCAGACCGTTATTTGCTACGCCGATAAAGTGAAAGAATACAATCTTGAAAATCATTTTTATTTATGTGAGATCCCATCGTGTGGGGTATATAGTGATAAGCGTTACAAACTATAAACAGTTCTTAGCCACGTATTAAACTAATAGATATAATAGTTATATTATATCTATCAGTTTAATACGTGGCTTTCTATTAGTAAAATAATTTTCAAAATCGATTATATACCTACAGCGTCACAAACTTTACCTCTTTAAAATATTAGTATAGTTATATACCTACGCTGCACAGTGTTTTGTAAACCCCATTTTTCGGACATCCCCTTGTTATGAAAATATATATATTACGGGTTTAAATCGCGTGAATAATTTGCAATTTTATATTATTATTGGAATTTTCGTAGAGATCTCTAATTTTTTTGGCAATAAAAGTTGTCCTAAGATATTATGATATTATATCTTGGGACAACTCACACAACGCTATCTGATCCTGAACTAAGCGGAGCTTATACTATGGAAACCAGACAACCGATAAACATAATACACCATCGTGCTCATCACACAAAGTTTTTATCCTTGGTGAGGATCTAACCTCTTGCGTAGCAATCGGATACACTCCCACAGCGCCACAGAGACAGTCATCTATACTAATATTATAAAGCTGAAGAGTTCATTTCTTTGTTTGTTTGAACGCGGTAATCTCAGGAACTACTGGTCCGAATTGAATAATTATTAATTTTAAATAAATGAAAAAAACTGAAAATGTTGAATACTTTGTTTTTCATTTCTACTACAATTTATTCATTACTCTCAGCACTGCATGCAATACCTACAGATATCTTACCTAAGCGCATATTTAACTTGATTTTTACCTGACTGTAATTAATATAAAAAAATTATAACCAAAGTCAAAAAAGAAAAGTATTAAAAAAGAAAAAAGTTTAAAAATACAGAAAGAACATATCCCGATATCAGATTCGAGCCTGGGACCTCGTCGTCAAAGACCGCTAGCATAGCTTTGAGACTATTTTGTTCGCTACATCGCACGTCAAAATAACTGTTTATTATGAAACTTAAAAATGTTGTGTTTAGCTCCTTATAGTTTTAGCGTGAAGTTATGTATTCCATGGGTTACAATTGTAGATAATGTCTAATTGTGGAAAATTTTGTGATAAACCATTATGGTTCGCCAAAAAATACGTTGCTGCATATCGTTCCCCATAGAAGTTAGCGTAATGATTCACAGTGTAAATAGTATTTACTATAAAACTGCAAATTTTCATGAAGATCCGTCAAGTAGTTACTGTTTTATATCGAAAAGTAGCTACAGACATTATTCCTTACTGCTTAGCTCCTATGGGAAATGTGTAATAGCTTAAATGCTAATTCACATCTAAGATTGCACGTGCAAAGTTTCAACCGAATCTGTCCGGTAGTTTTTGCGTGATGCGTGTTCAAACAAACAGACAGATAGACATTTCTAAAAATGTGTTTAAATACTCTTTTCGAACATGTTGCAATTTTTTTTCACTAAGTTCGGCCATGTACAGACACGTGAAATTTACAATTGTATTATATGTATAGACTTAAGAGCCGCGTCGTTGGTATTGCCTAACGACCATACAGCAACGCCGGACGCAGCAGCATGTTAGGTCCAGTCACGCCGGTACCCCATTGGTTTTTTCTGGAGGGCTTCTTCTGCTTCCTTAAAACCTTTATGAAGCTACATCCATTTCCCCTTTAGCAGGGGCTGTGGGTACGCTATCGTTGGTCTCTATCATCATGTCCCGTTTCTGTTGTTCAACGGGCCGGCTGACTTAGGCAGCGCAGCAAGTAACAACCGCAGGCACAGGCGCAGGCTCGCTAGGCGCGCAGGCGGGGTGACGGCACCTGATTTGAGTTCTACCCAAATCAGGAGCCTTATTATAAAATATCATAGGAAATCGATGTGTGCTAATTACCTAAGGGTAAAAGACTATAGGGAGATATATCCGAAATGTCATGTTAAATATTATTTTAGTTGAAAGTATTTATTAAGCATTAGATACTTTTGTAATTTTGTCGTGATAATGTCTTAATCGATGACCGGCTGCACGCACGAAAAAGTGTCACGGTCCATCACGTTCCGCTTAAGCTGTCACAGGCATGTTGTACATTACAATGTCAACAACGTTAATGGCGATTGTAGTGACATGCGATACAATTGAAAAAATAATAGTTTCACAGGCATGGTTGTTTATTACATGATTAACAATGTTTTCTTAACACGTTATCACGAAAAAAATATCGTCGACGATCGACTTTACGGACAACAATTTTTGACGAAGTAATTCTTATAGGCATTTCTTGCCCATAACTTTACAAATACAATAAATGCATTTTTGAAAGATAGAAAAATTTGAAATCCAGACTCAGGAATCGAACCCGAGACTTCCGTAGCCAAACCGGGGCCAGAAGCGAACCACCTATCTGGACTATGTTATTAGATTTCGAATTTTTATATCTCATGTTGCCCGCGAAATTAGGCCTTCGCAGCGACATCTAGTCGGTAGTTAAAGAACTATCACGGCTTTTGTTATTGCTTCGTTACAGAAAGCATTTTAACAAATTATGATGTCGCAGGCCGAATATTGAAGTAATTTTTATAGGCAAATTCGAAAACCGACTTTACAGACAACAATTTTTTAGTCTGTTCAAAATTAATTTGTAAATAGTGTTATTTTGTTATTTCATTTCGATACGATAATTAGAAATACTTAGGTTAAAGTTAATCGTCAATACCTCCTTGAGGAGTTGCACTTTATCATCAGATCAGCTCCAAGTTACCAAATTATTGTATTGTCACTCAAACTACATTCTCATGCAAAATTTCATAACCACATGACTATTAGAAGTTGGTTAACTTCCAAGATATAAGTGACTAACAATGTGGTGAACATTGTTACACGCTTAAATTTTGCCTTGCGCCGCCATTGGGTAAGGCACCGTATCGTATATATTGTATCAATGTCATAATTGTATTAGGGTTTTACGAAAAATATTACAAAAAGTTTTTTTTCATTAACTTAAAATGTGAATATAATTACGTTATTCAAATGGTATCTATTTAATCCAGTATTATCTGTTGATAATATTACACAAGCAATAACATATAAATAAACTCATTGCTTAAAATGTAATTACACTGGCCTTAGAACAAGAGAACGAAAACATGCATCTGATCGTATTTTTGGCTGTTTGCATTGCAGCTGTTGTAGGTAAGCTTTAAGTTATCATCTTTAACAATTTTGTGATCTTTATGTGTTTTATGGTTAACAAATTTTAATTTGTTTGTTATTTTTAGCCTTTCCCGGTTATGGAGAAAATTACATACCTCAGCGAATAGTAGGAGGATCGGTTACTACTATCGACACTTACCCTTCAATTGCTACTGTTCTTTTTTCATTTAATGGGGTTACTTTCTCACTTTTTTGTGGCTGTTCCATCCTCAATAACAGATCATTCTTGACTGCTGCTCATTGCACAGTGTAAGTAAAATAATCTGTAATATCTATTATCAGGTTTTCTGTATTTGGTAGTAGTAGTAAGATTAAAATTTGATTTCAGTGGTCGATCAGCTAGTAATTTCCGTGTTCGTGTAGGTTCAACGTGGGCGAGTAGTGGTGGAGTAGTTCATAATGCCGGTAGTTTAATCAGCCATGGCAGCTACAACCCTAACACCTACGACAATGACATTTCCATCATCCGCTCCGCTTCCACTATTTATTTCAACAATCAAGTTCGTGCTGCCAATATCCCTAGCGCCAACTATAACCTTGGTGACAACCAGGTCGTTTACGCTGCTGGATGGGGTGCACAATGGGTGAGTGTCACAAATATTTGCAGTTTTTTTGATTTGACGGTTTTAACAGTAGTAAATCTGACTTAGTAGAGAAGATTTTATTTTATTTGAGTCACATGTTCACTATATTATGTTATATTCACAATATTTTAAGATAGTAATATTGTTTCGATTCCTATGCATTTACAAACATCGGTATATCAAAGAGCGTTATCTGGATATCGGATTGACCAAGGTTAAAGTGGATAAATATTTATTTATTTTATATTTTTTGATTATTTTATTTTGTAGTCTGGGGGACCTGCTTCCGAGCAGCTCCGTCACGTGCAGATCTGGACTGTCAACCAAAACACTTGCGCTCAGCGTTATGCTACTATCGGTTTGAGCATCACCAATAACATGTTGTGCTCCGGCTGGCTCGATGTTGGTGGTCGTGACCAGTGCCAGGGTGACTCCGGTGGTCCTCTTTATCACAACAGCGTCACTGTGGGTGTCTGTTCCTTCGGGCAAGGATGCGCTCTTGCCTTCTTCCCCGGTGTCAACGCTCGTGTTTCCCAATATACATCATGGATCCAGAGTAATGCTTAAATAAATGCTCAAATAAAATGGAATGTAATAACTTTATGTATTTTGTGTTTAATTTATTAATTGAATACTGTTATGGTTTTGTTATTATGGAATTTCGTTACTAGCCGTATTGACAAAGTCGTCGTTGGTTTAAACTGAAAATATTTGCCAAGGTTATTAGGTAGTTATGTGAAAATATATTTTTGAAAATTTTACAGGGAAGCTAAATATTGATTTGGGGTATAACATGTGTTAATCACACGGCCATAAATAAATACTTATCAGTCGATAAAAGATAGATAGATCAGTTGCTTGATTGTGAAGTAAGAATGAAATCAAATCCTCAAATGAATTAGGTCAAGGTTGGAATTACGAGTTATGGTCTCTAAAATTTACATACACTCAACGGCCGATACGCATTAAATAAAACAGTAATAAAATTTCAATCTTGTACCTACCGCGCTTTTAATAGATTACTGGCATTGTAGTAGTACATAAAGGAAGGGTTATGTTTTAGCTGTTTATGTATGTATGTATTTACGAATGTTCCACCATAGCTCCTAAACGTCTCATCCAATTTTATTGCAGTGCCAATTAATTTATTATTACGATCCGGGTATAACATTTTAACGTGATACCGTCTTATAAATCGATGACGCACGAAAAAGTGTCACGGTCCGTCACATTCCGCCTGCTGATAGGCTGAAGTATTGTGGCCGTCGGTTGGTCCACTAAAGCCGTCACAATAAAAAGCAACCATTAAGGTTGTTTTTTAAAATGCCATCAATGTTAATGACGATTGCTTTTTCTTTGCGATTGCTTTTGACTTCAAAAAGGAGGAGGTTCTTAATTCGTCTGTAGGTTTTTTTTTTTTTTTGTATGTTTGTTCACCGATTACGCAAAGACGGCTGGACCGATTTGAAAAATTCTTTTTGTGTTTGAAACAATGGGACAATGGGACCAACTTGGAAGTATACCCTTCCAAGTTGGTCCCATTGTCCCCAGATCACGATCTGATGATGGGATCCTGGAGAAATCGAGGGAACTCTTAAAATATTAAAAGCACACCTACAGGGATTTAGGTATATTTCATAGTGATTCGTGCATTTACTCTTAAAAAACACCAATTGGTGAAGTGGAACTGATGATGAAGACCAAAAATTACGAGCAGACCTATTCAATATTTCACAGTTTGCGATTCAATTAAGTACTTTAATATGGTATTGAGTAGCACTTTAATCTCGATATACTACTATTATACAATGTAATAAAGCTGATAGTGAACTCCTCAACAATTAACGGCTCTGCATCGGGGCAAGCAATATTTCGTAAAAGGATTTGAGCAGATGACATAAATAAGCCTATTGTAACTTAAGTGAATTATATACCAACCCACTAAAAAGTGAGAAATAAAAACTTTTTAACGAAAAAAATTACCGACTTCAAAAATAAATACAAGTCAACTAAAAAGCAAAAAATAATATACCTAGAATAACAAAAACAAATTAAACATTTTGAAGTTGGTGCCGAATAAAACATAAAGACTACTATTTCATGGCACCAACTTCAAAATGTTTCATTTGTTTTTGTTATTCTAGGTATATTATTTTTTGCTTTTTAGTTGCCTTGTATTTATTTTTGAAGTCGGCAATGTTTTTATTAAAGATAACTAGCTATGTGGGGGTCGGTTCCAAATTACTATCAATTCTGTTAACCTCTTCAACTAAGCTAAATAGTCTGTGTTAGGAGTGAATTCACGGCGATAGTATGATAGTTAGGATTCGAACCAGCGACGTCACGATTGCGAGTCCGATGCCTTGACCATTAGGCTACCGCCGTGTACGTAGTACATAACCAAAGGGAAGTTCCCTCCACCACCACTGTATATTTAGTTACTGTAGATAGTATAGTATATTTAGTTAGGGTAATATTTTTTGTTAAAAAGTTTTTATTTTCTAAGGACTTGCGTATTCATACCAAACGTATTGCTATAAAACCCGATAGAAAAAGTTGAATGGATCTCAAAAATATAAAGATAATTAAAAAGAAAATACAGACAATCAACTCACTAAAAACGAATCTCAATAAAAATACATTTATGTCTTACTCACCATTTTTTAAGAATTATTAGACTTAAGGCCCACACATTACCAGTCCACCTAAAGTCTGTCACCTTATGGGGCAGCCTGTCGTCCTGGATTTGCATAATCTACACAATATAGCGATTTATGCCTGTCAACAATATTGGCTACATCTTAATCTTAGCAGTGGACAGCCGGCAGTTGCATCACGTGCGGGCAGTGGTCTATGATGTCTTCATACTAGCTTATGGGTAGTCGGCCGGCTACGTGCTTGTGTACATTGGATTGTCGCTGGCTGTCCGTATTATAATATATTTTTGCTATGCTATGCAAAAAAACAAAAAGAAATTGAAAAAAAAAACAAAATGATTAATATGGCTGTATATGCTTATTACATTCTATCATTACAATATCGACGATTTAACTAGTTTGCGCTACTTACTATACAGACATGACTTAACTATGTTAATCATAAAATTCCTCCTAAAAAGACTAGACAGCTATGGAATCAGAGATCACATTTTAAATCTTTAAAATCGCACCTTAGTCACCGAAAACAATACACAGAAGTTTTAAGAGTAGGTCCGCGTTAGAGTACTACAAGGTACCATCCTTGGTCCCTTAATGTGTATGCTAGACATTAATAATTTACCTACACAAGTTTAACAACCTATAATTATTATTATTTATTATTATTATTAACTGTACTACAATGTGTGCTAATATTAAAGTAAGTTACTTATGTATAACGTGTATTGTTAGTCCGAGGAAACTCTTTATAGATTATGTAAAATCTTATTATTTAATCTATTATACTGTAATGCATCTGTCTGTTTCCCAAATAAATAAATAAATAACATTATTTGCTGGCGATAGCATAGTTGTGGAAAAATGTGTAGAAAAAGCTTATTATGAAAACATATTAATGACACATTGAAAACTATAGTAAATTGGCTTCATTATTATAATTTATTAATTAATTTACCATCGACCAAAGTTATGTATTTTTATCAATGTCAACAAACATTATTTATTAACAGATACTTTGAGAATTCAATTAAAAGGAAAAAATGTAGACAAGACAAGCGTTACAAAATTTTTAGAAATACTAATTGACGAACAATCGACATGGAGCTACGGGGAGCGTAGGCTATTCTGCGCAGTTTCTTATTTAAAAGACTAGATATTAAAACTCTCAATATGGTTAATCATGGTCTGGTTGGCTCAATACTAACATATGGGGAATATCACCCCATATGTTAGTATCCATAGGGTAATTGTAGTGAAAAATATTGTATCCGATCAATGATAGGTATTAATTAAACCAAGGACGAACGAAGTAGCAATATTGGTTAAAACGTACCAAAATGTATTTTCGTAAACTTGATTGACTCGATTTGTACACATTATAGATACAGGTTACAGCTACAGGTTTTAATCGTGTAAATACTTTAAGGCTAGATACCTTTATTCTATTGCCCGACGTTTCGACCGTATTACAACAGCCGCGGCACGGGTAGACTGGTTCAGCTCAGTGTGGCCTCCGTGTAGCGTGGGTTTTGAAAACTGCCCTCGCTTGATACAGAACTGTCGGTACTTTAACATACAACAATAACGTTGTCTTTTCAATGTTGTGTAACTGTGTTCGACAGTATGTACACAAGTTTATCACAGTATTCCAAGTTGTCATTAAACGGTATCCGTCTTCTTGGTTGGAATTGTCAGGTTGTTGATTTCCACGGCTAAAAATATGTCTTACAGAGAAATAATTAATTGTACTACAGTAAATATTGTTGTACAATTAATTAAACTAAGGAACTAATTATTAACAGGTATTGTTTGATTGATTTATTATGTATTGTCATATCTTATTTTTATAAATTTAACTCACTCATAGTTAATTTTTGCGTACTTTAAATTGTTTTAATATTGCGGTTTTTATGTATTTATCGCCTGAAATACAGGTTTTCCTAGTTCAGGCATAAGTTTTAATCTAGACATTTTAGTAAACATTTGTAATTATACTTATATATTTATATCTTCTGAAAATTGAATAAATATATTGAAATTTAATTGAAATTTAACGCTTTTTATTTTTAACGATTTGTTTTTATAAATTTGCAAGCCATATGGTAGAATGTATTGGCCTCATTGTAAATTGTCAATTTAATCATTATTTTGTGGCTTACATTCTTTGCACATACATATTTAGGATTCAGATTCTAATAGTATTATTCTAATAGTACGAGTATTATATATTACAGAAAAAGTTGTCATGTAATTATTTAAATTCCTATACTTCTTTATTCCTAAATAGCTTTTCTCCGACATGAGTTTACTAGGAAAGACTATAGCTGTTGCAGTAGATGTTTTAAATAATATTAAGCGGCGATAGCCTAATTGCTATGGCATTGGTCTCGCAATCGTGAGGTCGCGCATTCGAATCTTACCCATTATACTACGGACGTGAACCCACTCCTAACACAAGCTATTGAGCTTAGCTAGAGGGGTTAACAGGATTACTAGTAATGAGGGACCCACATTACTAGTTAACTTAAAAAAAAATACAAATGTTGAAATATTTTTTCTGGGCACCCGCGTTAACGGCTTTCGCATTTGAGTATTATGTATAAACATGTATAAACCAAAGTTTATCATAAATCAAAATCAAATTACTCTGAAAATAATTAAATAATGCAGTAGCGATAAAACCGATTGTGGAAGTTTGCTAGCCCTCAGACAAAACTCGATGTTGTCTGTTTGTTGATGAGAGACTGAATGGAGTCATTCAATATCTTGTGATAAATCCAGAGATTAACGTAACTTTTTTGATTGTACAGTACACTTTTATTATACACTGACGGACTTATAAACTGCATCAAAGTAATAGACGACTTTGAAATAAATATTTTAACCAAGTATGCAAACTTTCTATACAGATTTAAATTGAAACCTCTAGATTGGTTCGTGAACTTTAAAACAGCGTAGGATCATATCTTTAAATTTAAGTTTATGTACTGGAAAGGACCTTAAGACCTTTTTTGAAGAAAAAACAGAAGTTTAAGGAAAAATTGTTTAATTAAAAAATTGGTTTTAACAATAGACACAAACTTTATGCAAGGGTTTATTTGTGTTTTAATAAGGTGTATTACCCCCACGTGCCCTTATTACGGATTCTAATCGGTTCCGCATAGATTTTATAAGGGTTTTTAAAAGATCTTGCGGAATATTGTCCCATTCTTCTGAAAGTGCTGTTCTTAGTGCTGCCACTGTCGTAGGCGAAGGGTTTCTCGCATATACAGCTCTTTTTAAATTGTCCCAAACATGCTCGATGGGATTAAGATCCGGGCTGCGTGCTGGCCAATTCATTGTACGTATCCCAACCTCTTCGCAATAATGTTGAACTTGTGCAGCTGCATGCGGCCGGGCATTATCCTGCATTAAAGTAAAATTTTCGCCTATGAATCCCATGTAAGGCACCACGTGATCTTCTAATATCTCTGTTATGTAGCGATGTGCTGTCAAACCCCCTCTATTACCGTTTTGACGGACCATGTCTATGAACACAAGTTCTGTTCGCCCGTTCATCGATATGCCACCCCAGACCATACATGAACCGCCTCCAAAAGGAACACGCTCCTCAATGCAACTTTGAGCATATCGCTCCCCACGTCGACGATAGACTCTTCTGCGACCATCTGCACCATATAAACATGTCCTACACTCGTCCGTGAACAATACAGAGGCCCACTGCTCTTCTGTCCAATTCAGGTGATGACGCGCAAATCTTAAGCGAGCTTGTCTGTGAGCTGCAGACAACTTTGGACCATTTGCTGGTCTAAAAGGGGTGATAGCCGCTTCCTTTAACCTTCTTCTTATTGTTCGTGCACACACGTTTTTTCCACGCACTTCATTAAGCTCGGTTTTGATGTTAACTGACGTGAGGAAACGATTTCGCAGGGAAGTTGTAACAATAAATCGGTCATCACGACCTGTGGTTGCTCGAGTTCTGCCTGTACCACGTCTCCTCCTGTAAGAACCTGTCTCTACAAACCTTCTGTATATTCTACAAACCGTAGACTGGTTTAAATTTAAATTTCTACCAATCGTTCGTTGATCCAAGCCCTCCCGCACCAATGCTACAATTTGTGCCGCTTGTTCGGACGAAGTATCCATATTATGGTTCAAAAACTCTCGATGTGTTAAAAAACTAACCCAACAATTATGCTGGTAACAATAATTCAATTGACCAAACAAAAAAAATCAATGAGAAATAATTTAAAACTTTGCTATAAATAACACGCAAATCTGATACTACGAGTAAATTTTCTTTTCCCGGCTATATTCATTTGTTTTACCGCAGTTCTATTTTTAAATTTAATTTTTTTTTAAGATTAAGAGCCAGTCTTTCCATATTTATATAATTTAATCTAAAAAGTTTGCATACTTATTATAAAAAAATCCTTTTAGAGTAAACCTGAACTTTGATGCAGTTTATGAGTCCGTCAGTGTATTATTTATGGTGCTGATACTATAAATGTTTAACAATAATACAAGCCTCGGCTTTGACAGTTCTTTATGATTATTATGACATCTGGCACAAATCAAAAAAATACTCTTTGCCTATATGATGGTTTGGATAAAATTATTGAATTCGAAATTCAAATCGAAACAAACACAATTCAAAAATAAAACTCCCTTGGTTATGTGATAAAACTTGTTACTGTCTTATAGTAGAATGTATATCACATCACACTAATCACATTATTATTATAAAGGCGAAAGTTTGTGAGTATGTGGGTGTGTATGTTTGTTACTTCTTCACGTCTAAACGGCTGGAGCGATTTTAATAAAATTTGGTATGGAGTTAGCTGACATACTGGATTAACACATAAGCTAATAAAGCGCGGGTAACACCGCGGGGCACAGCTAGTCATACTATATATTATTATAAAGGCGAAAGTTTTTGAGTATGTGAGTGTGTATGTTTGTTACTTCTTCACGGCTAACCGGCTGGAGCGATTTTAATAAAACTTGATATGGAGTTAGTTGACACCCTGGATTAAAACATAGGCTAATAAACCGCGGGTAGCACCGCGGGGCACAGCTAGTACTTTATAATTCGAAATTTTTTATTCACTTAGGATGCAAAACAACACTTGTACGTCGGGACACTTATAATAGGGTGGGTCAAACAGCACATTATATTTGTCGAAAACTATTAGAGACAGAATCGCGCTGCTAGCGGGTATTTAAGTTTAATATCTTACATAATATTGTGTTTGCTGAATACGTTTATATATACTTATTTTAGAGGTACCTACTTATAGTATTATATTGTTACTAATATGTAATTATTTAGTTATCCTTAATTTATAAACGATTACACTCACCAAACACACTGGTTCGTTCAGTAAAATTTATTTTTGTAAAGAAAAACTTGATGATTTCTTGTCAATCAATTATATTAATTTTATATATTGTTTAGTATGTTTCAAATAATCATTAACCTGATTTTACGAAATAAAGATATTTGAGTTTGAGCAATATCATGTTTTTTGTTCTGGAGCTATTTACGGGACAACATAGTGCTTTTTGTGTTAAGCATTTTTATTAATGGCTGTTTAGAATTGAACGCGGATTACGCCGTGTAAATAAATACCTAAGTGTCAATTTAATTAAAGTTTGGGTTCGGAAATTTGCCCAAATTGGTTCCAGACTGTTAATATTAACAATAATAATAAAAAAACAAGGCGAAGAAGAGGTGGAACCAATTGGGTCGTAGAAATATCCGTAAAGAAAAGTCTAGAATCATTAACTCCCAATCGGTTGGTGACTCTGACAATAACAATAACTTGATAGTCTACGGTAATTTTTCTGTCAATGAGAATGATGAACATAAAGAATTTTGAGTTTTTTATATAAGAGCTTATTTCACTATTGCGAAATAAGCTCTAATTTGAAAAACTCCGAATCCTCTACTAAATCTTGTCATTTATATAAGTTTAGTATACTAAACCTAAATAAATGACAAATAAATTTACTATCGTATTTATTTTATTAGGCAAGTGGGATTTGATAAATACAAGATTTAATTTATAATTCAGATGGTATCTAAATGCGTATGTAGTAGTATTTACTATGATAACGTTATGAAGCAAAGATATAAATAGGCTCTCTCGTAGCAGAAAAGTAATTAAACTATACCTGAAGTGGAAGAGTGACAACATGCGTCTGATCATATTTCTGGCTATTTGCATTGCGGCTGTTGCTGGTACGTTATTTTGATTGATGTGTAAATGTTTTATTTCCCACTATCCTATTTCTTTTTTAAAGATTATGTTCGTTTAACGATGTATTTTATTATTTTAATATAATTAAAAAAAGTTTACATTAGATCGTCCACCATAACAATGAGTAAAAAAAACAGTCTTAAAACTAAACAGTTGACTCCCTGTTACGACTTCTTGCCAATGGAGTAAAAGGTGTATATTTTTCTTGTTTTTTTTCAGCCCTCCCCAAATATGGTTTAGAATACGTGCCGGAGCGGATAGTAGGAGGTTCCGTTACCACCATCGCCAACTACCCCTCAATTGCCACAATTCTGTTCTCATCTAACGGAGTTACTTTCTCTCTCTTCTGCGGCTGCTCTATCCTCAACAACAGGTCATTTTTGACTGCAGCTCACTGCACAGTGTAAGTGAATTATTTAATTATATTTTAATGTAAAATACTAATAATATTAGTCACTTTTACACAATTTAGTAAAATTTAACTTATTGTTTTAGTGGTCGTGGAGCCGGCAACTTCCGTGTCCGAGTTGGTTCCACTAATGCTAGCAGCGGTGGAGTCGTTCACAATGCGGCCAGTTTAATCAACCACCCCAGCTATAACTCCAACACTTACAATAACGACATTTCCATCATCCGCTCCGCTTCCACTATCTCTTTCAACAACAATGTCCGTGCCGCCAGTATCCCTAGCGCCAACTACAACCTTGGCGACAACCAGGTCGTTTGGGCCGCTGGATGGGGTGCAATATCGGTAAGTGTAATAATACCGTGTTTTTTTTTATCGGAAGGCGCATGTGTGTGCCGTGCTTAAATTCCCAATGTTTAATTAAAAGACTAACCAAGGTGACAAAGTTAAATATATTAAAGTGACTATAGCGTTAGATTTACCAATTAATAGACGGATACCTGAGATACACCGAGGGTTCCATAAATTTGTAGGTTGTATTATAAATACTTCAGGAATCGAGCCTCGAAGTTTTTTAAAGACTATATGTTTATGATTTAATTGTATAGTTTTCAGTATTTTACCTTTACTAGCAGAATAAGACGGTTCTACTTGCTAAATTTCATAGGTCTAGGTCAACGGAAAGTACTTTATAAATTTCAATTACCTAGTGAGAATAGAAAATAGAAATCATGATAACCCAACAATACAATAAGTTACTATTGCTTTAAAAATCTCTCTATGTCTTGCAGAACATAAGTCATAGTCAATTAATTCAAGCCCTGCATCTCATTAGTCATGTTTGAAATCAAGCCATACGGCTAGTATTCATTTTGTTTCTTGATTTCGAACTAATAAATAAACTCTATTTTACAGCAAAATGGACCTACTTCCGAGCAGCTCCGTCACGTTCAGATCTGGACTGTCAACCAGAACACTTGCGCTCAGCGTTACGCTACCAGGGGTATGAGCATCACCAACAACATGTTGTGCTCCGGCTGGCTCGATGTCGGTGGTCGTGACCAGTGCCAGGGTGACTCCGGCGGTCCTCTCTACCACAACGGCGTCACTGTCGGTGTCTGCTCTTTCGGAATAGGATGTGCTCAAGCTTTCTTCCCCGGTGTCAACGCACGTGTTTCTCAGTACACTGCTTGGATCCAGAATAATGCTTAAGAAAATTAAAAAATAAAATAAAAATATTGACATTATTACTTTGTTTCTTTTTTTTTAATTTTTGGCAATGTCGGTAATGGATTATTATGGACTTTGTGCTGTTAAGTTAAATTCGGCATCTATGGGCTGGGGCACGCGCCACCTATGTAATTTTATTTTTCTGATTTCTTCTAGTAATGTTGACAAACTTAAAGGTTTATTTTACGGAAGAATAATTAAAATACTACGTCGGCAAAAGTACTGTTACATCAGTACCAAATTGTAAGTTTATACAGGTAGTTTACCAAATTATTAGCGTAAAATAAATTTATTTTTGCAGAAACCACTGTTACAGAGTGTTGTTATTGAATATACAGGTTTCAAGTGATTCTACCATAAGCCATACATTGTTTGTAACGCACGAAACGTCCGGGCAGAAACAATGTATTTTACGTTAAAATTATTCACGCGAATAAGACCTGTAAGAAATATATTTTCATAAGGAGCTAATGAGGTCTGAAAGTTGGTTTTAAATTCATAGACAAAACTTAAGTTCATAATGTTATAAATATAATTCTCAGACTGAAAGTAAAACATTTAAAAATTAATATTTTTAAATGTTTTGCTTTCAGTCTTTAGTGATTTTTTGAGCCGTAAACATGTGCAGCCCAGGATATATAGAGGCCACTAGTTGTGTAGCGGTGCATTCCTCTACCTCAGTCCCATCTTACGCCGGTACTCAAAATCTCTGACTGAGCATTATTTTCCGTACAAGTTTGTAGGTACATATTGTAAATATTTCAGCAATTGGGTTTTGCAATTTCTTAAAGGCTATATTTTTATGGTTTAATTACAAATGCACGCAATTAATACTTTTAGTTTAGGACGGCATTGCTGACCAAACTTACGCCGGTACTCAAAATTTCTGACTGAGCATTATTTTCCGTACAAGTTTGTAGGTACATATTGTAAATATTTCAGCAATTGGGTTTTGCAATTTCTTAAAGGCTATATTTTTATGGTTTAATTACAAATGCACGCAATTAATACTTTTAGTTTAGGACGGCATTGCTGACCAAACTTACGCCGGTACTCAAAATTTCTGACTGAGCATTATTTTCGGCCTACTCGGCGGTCGTACACCCTTATGGCTATAATGGCTTGCGAGAAACGTTCGCTCTCTACGTAAGCGCACTCACACAGGCACATCTGCGCCTTATCGGATGCAAGGAGGCGGGGTCCTTGTTTTTTTTTGGTCCGTTGCGTTGTTGTTGTGCATATTTCGAGCCGATTAGACCGTTGTAAATACATACTAATAAAGGATTGTGACTTTTGTTGTAAGCGCGCTTTTTTCAGTTGCGCGAAATAGCAATGAATTATTTTATTGTAATACACACAATCTACATTAATATTATAAATAGTTTATTTATATATTTATTCGTTTGTGTTGTTGAAATTGTAAAGAGGTAGTTTAAAGCTTGGAGAGGAATATAGTATATTTTGCCACAATACTATTATACATGTGGAATTGTGGACGGAGGTACAGGAAACTGTTAGCTTTTAATATTTTTATGAATTACGTTTTGATTTTTAATCTATCAGTTTAAAACTAGTGCCTGTAATTTATGAACTAGAACCTATTTTCGATGTTTTATATTGTGCGTATGTTTTAGTATGATTCTGTTAAGTAGGATTATCGAAATTATTTAATTTAATTTTTGTAAAATTATTTTGCATTTTTGATACATATCCATACTAATATTATAAATGCGAAAGTAATTCTGTCTGTCTGGCTGTCTGTTAGGCTTTCACTCTCAAACAGCTATACCGATTTAGATGAAATTTGGTATAGAGATAGTTTGAGTCCCTGGGAAGGACATAGGATAGTTTTAATCACAATAACCGACATCCACGCGGGCGGAGCCGCGGGCTAAAGCTAGTAATATATGTTTCAATAATGCGAAATGATCGTTTTGTAACAAATATGTTACAAAACGATCATAAATATTTTTCAAATATTTAAGTTATTTACGTTTTCATTTTGGCTTGCCCCACGTAAGTATTTAAGAGGTAATTTGATGCAACTATGAGTTCTATGATTAATCTATATTTATATTTTTTGATAGTTGGTTTGTATGTTTGAACGCGATAATCTCGGGAACTATTGGGTCAAATTGAAAAAAATATTTTACTGTTGGATAGCCTATATTTCGAGGAAGGCTATAGGCTATATAACATCACGCTACAGTCAATCGGAGCAGAGCAGCAATGTAAAATGTTGAAAAACGAGGAAAATTGAAGCTGACGGAGTTTGCTGGTCTTCGTCTGCTTCAGACAGCTAGTATACTATATATAGTTGTTCCCAGTGACTTCGCTCGCGTATATCTTGATTCGAGTGATAAGAATCCTACATCCTTCACCTGTTTTAAAACCTATATTGTTTTGTAAGTTCTCTGTTATAAGTATTTTATCTAAATTTAATTTCAAATAATCATTGGATTGATTTAACGAAATAAAGATATTAGAAATTTAAAATTTAAATCGGGCTAGTAGTTTCAGGGTTAACCTCTACATACAACTTTAACTCTTTAATATTAATAGTATGTATGGTTTTAATTCAGCAAGTTATATTTAATTTTTAACCACTAATTATTTTAATAGAAATAAATGTATTACCTGGAATGAGGGCAAGAAATAAGGAAACGAGTAAATTGTTTTATTAATTTTATGGATCAGTCAAACAATTCCATTACACATTTAATACTTAATTATACTTTAAATTGTGGATGAGGTATGCAAACTAAAACAATAACGATATATTTTTAATATTAAATTATTATTTTACCATGCTATATAGTCATCAAAGTGCTTAATTACCAATTACTTTATCAACAAATATTTTAGTAATAACGTCTTAGTTAGTGAAAATAGTCAGTTTCATTAAGTTCTTATCAAAATCCTAAAACCTCCTTTTATTTGCAGTTCTGATCAAAATCCTAAAACTCCCCATCGATCCGAGTGCCGCTAAAAAGGTTGTTACGGGTCAAAGTTCATAAATAATGAACGCTTGTGCAAAAATCCAGCTTTCTCTAATTTTTCCGAAGTTTGACATTTGTGGGTGTAATATTAACTGGCGTATAGTTACTAATTAATTTGTTACATTGGAAAACATTATCCTTCTTTTGAGATCTCTCCGTAAACTACGTATGTATAAATTTTCACATAGGTTTCACATTTAAGTAATAAATAAACGAAAAAGCACAATTAACGACAAAAAATGATCCAGTATCAATAAAAAGTAAATTATGAATTCGTAGTAGTTTAGTCTTGGCAATTGTAATGGCTGCGTGTGAAAGAACCTGAACCTGATGTTCTCTTTTTGTGAATGAGAGAACGAAGTCATACAATATTTTGTACTAATTCCAGAGATAACCTCTACTCTCTATAATGATTAAAAATAAACCTTTATTCGACTTAATCTCATTGATAGAATAAAGATTTATGGGACTGATATATTTTGTGACGACTTAATACAAGCTTTGACTGAGCCAGTTCTTGATATGTTTATCTTTAGGTATATTAGGTTCTTTTTGAACTGGAATAATAATTAAATGCTAGTTTTGACTGACTACTCCCGAGTTACTCTTTAGACTTAATTTGGGAAGATTTAGTTTTGTAATACGAATGTATTGTAAAACTAAATCTTCCCAAATTAAACAAATAAGAAAACGGTCTCGTAACTTTAAACTAAGACTGTAAAGTACTGAAACATTTCGAATACGCACGTTTCGAAAGAAGTCAATAACGAACCTGATGTTCCAATATATATTATTATGGTAAACTTCTCTGAAAATTTAAAAAAGCTTCCATTTACAATAAATCAAATACATATCCAGTAAAAGTAGATTGAAAATCGTCATGTTTTTGTACTTGGTTTAAATTACAAACAAATTATTTTTTGTTAAGTGTAGATAGGTTTTATATTTAGAATTTTGAAGTTTGATATACTATGATCAACTGATTAATGATATCTAAATACTGTTACAGCTGATAACATTATTAAAAATATATAAATACCATCACTGCTAAACTCTCATTACACCGGTCCTAAAGCGGGAAAGCAACAAGATGCGTCTGATTATATTTCTGGCTGTTTGCATTGCGGCTGTTGCTGGTATGTTTCTCTAATTTAATTTCACTGTTAATCATTTACCGTCCTTACTTTAGTATGTATTTCATCGAGGATTTTTTTAAATGTTGTATTTTTTTTCAGCCCTCCCCAAATATGGTTTAGAATACGTGCCTGAGAGGATAGTAGGAGGTTCAGTTACTACCATCGCTAACTATCCCTCAATTGCTACTATTCTTTTCTCATCTAACGGAGTTACCTTCTCTCTGTTCTGCGGCTGCTCTATCCTCAACAACAGGTCCTTCTTGACTGCTGCTCACTGCACAATGTAAGTAAATAATTGAATTTGTAATAAATGTTGGTAAACTTTCGCGATTTGCACACATTATAGAATTTTATAAGCTACGGGTCTTAATCGCGTAAATATTTTATTTTAAGGCTAAATACCTTTGTTTATTGTCCGATGTTTCGACCGTATTGCAACGGCCGTGGTCACGGGTAGACTCTAAGCAAAGGTATTCAGCCTTAAAATAAAATATTTACGCGGTTAAGACCCGTAGCTTATAAAATTCTATAAATGATTGAATGTAAAATACTAATAATATTAGACTTTCTTTACACAATTGCGTAAAGTTAAAATCATTGTTTCAGTGGACGTGGAGCCGGCAACTTCCGTGTCCGAGTTGGTTCCACTAATGCTAGCAGCGGTGGAGTTGTTCACAATGCGGCCAGTTTAATCAACCACCCCAGCTATAACTCCAACACTTACAACAACGACATTTCCATCATCCGCTCTGCTTCCACTATCTCTTTCAACAACAATGTCCGTGCCGCGAGTATCCCTAGCGCCAACTACAACCTTGGCGACAACCAGGTCGTTTGGGCCGCTGGATGGGGTGCAATATCGGTAAGTGTAATAATACCTTGTTTTTTTTTTTATCGGAAGGCGCATGTAGGTAATAAACTATAATACAAGAGGATTTAATCATAATAACAACCATTTTAATTTACGCGTGCTTAAATTCCCAATGTTTAATTAAAAGACTAACCAAGGTGACAAAGTTAAATATATTAAAGTGACTATAGCGTTAGATTTACTAATTAATAGACGGATACCTGAGATACACCGAGGGTTCCATAAATTTGTAGGTTGTATTATAAATACTTCAGGAATCGAGCCTCGAAGTTTTTTAAAGACTATATGTTTATGATTTAATTGTATAGTTTTTAGTATTTTACCTTTACTACGTACTTAAATTTCATAGGTCTTTTGTTTCTTGATTTCAAACTAATAAATAAACTCTATTTTACAGCAAAATGGACCTACTTCCGAGCAGCTCCGTCACGTTCAGATCTGGACTGTCAACCAGAACACTTGCGCTCAGCGTTACGGTACCAGGGGTATGACCATCACCAACAACATGTTGTGCTCCGGCTGGCTCGATGTCGGTGGTCGTGACCAGTGCCAGGGTGACTCCGGCGGTCCTCTCTACCACAACGGCGTCACTGTCGGTGTCTGCTCTTTCGGAATAGGATGTGCTCAAGCTTTCTTCCCCGGTGTCAACGCACGTGTTTCTCAGTACACTGCTTGGATCCAGAATAATGCTTAGAAAAAACCTAAAAAAATAAATAATATTGTGACGTAACATTTTTTATTACTTTATTTTTTAATAACTGTGTCCGCGACTTCGTTCGCGTGGAAGTCGGGTTTATATTAAGGTAGTTCATGCTCCACAATGCTCTGTGGCATGTATGGATATTAGGACCTAGCTTTAATCAGAGCCGACCTATGGCAGGGCAAGCTAAGCAAAAGCCTAGTGCAGCAAAATGAAGGGTGACAAAGTTTATAGCGCCAGACGGTTTGAAAACTAATTATAAAAGTTACCATGCTTAGCACCTCGAAAAAAAGTATTTTACCAAAACGATTTGAATCACATAAAATATTATAAATATTGCAAAATTCTCCCCCTACCCCGTCACGCGCGTACTTGGGCGGTTTCGGGCTAAATGAACCTCGAAACCGCCCAAGTACTCGCGCGAAATTTTGTGTTACGGAGCTTCGACTCTGACTCCGAAAGGTCAAACCTTCCGATTGATTTTAAACCTCCGACTTCGAATACAATATTTTTTTGGCAAGAAATGTCTATAAAAATTACTTCTTCGACTTCGACTTCGGTTCCGACTCTTTTAAATCGGACGATTTAATCAGAGGTGCCTAGCCGCTCTTTCAAGCTAATTTATACATAGGTAATAAAGGTATGATGGAAAACCACTCTCACAGATTTCCTACGATCGCGGGTTCGAGTCCTGCCCGAGCTTTTTTTTTCTTCACACATTTAATATGACTGAATAATATTTATTTGTGCTATTTTATTTTATTTTATCTCTCTTAGTCTTATTTCAACATGTTTGTCTTCCCATCGCCTCCGACTTCGACAAATTAAATTTTAAAACTCTGACTCCGACTTCGGTTCCGATTAAATAACCTCTGTAACATCCCAACCTCCCACATCATTAAAACTACATCCCACCTTTTGCAAAGTGTGGTTGTTTATAGGGCGGCATATTAATTTACCCTGAGTGGCTAAATAGCTGGTACAGGCCCTGATTTCAATTCACAACACAGTGACCCAAAAGATTTTTAAGATAAATAAGTACCAAATACCGTCTCTTTATATATTCGTTTACCTACTGTGTTTACTATATATTACATATTATTTAATATATATCACTTAAAACATTTAGGTTACTACAATAACATTTTTTGTAAGTAGATACCTGCCTTGCTATATAGGTACCTACGTACCGAACTCAGGCACGATTTCATTCAAACTACCTTTAATTACTTTTGACCAAATTCAATTAATTAAAGAATAAATGTTAAGGGTTGCCTCGGTAGCGACTGCTGCGCAAGAGGTCGTGGGTTCGGCCCACACGGCAATGGACACCACTTTGCCACACACAAATTGTTGTTCCGTTGTTCCGAGTCGACTTTTCGAACACGGACACAAAGTGGGTGGACTTTATGAACCCACTTTGTGTCCGTGTTCGATAAGTCCCGCGCGTCGCCCGCGAAATAGGGCAAGTGTGAGTTCTGTTTTTTCAAAAATATCCTGTTTTTAAAACATTGCATTTCTGCGTTCAAACGTTTATAAAAGATATACTCAGATATCTATTTTGTGTTTTTATACTATTTCTAAACTTATTTCAAAATTTGTTTCACTTATTATAGAAGATTTAAATATTATTTTATAATGGCGAATTAAAAAATAAGTGTGTCAACCTGTCGCAAATTAAAATAGTAAAAATGTAAAAAATTCAGATAGTTTTTTTTAAATCAATTTTCCTAATTCTTTTTAATTTAAACGCCACCTGTTTTTAAAACTGGATAAGTTTCTTTTAATACTTTATTTTAAATTATACTTAAACTATCATGCATATTAAACTTAAGCATTTTTGGCACTCAAAAGATATCGAATCCGTGATCGCAAGTACTTATTATAAATGTTTTATAAAGTTATTTGATTATGATTGCGAATAATTTGCATTACAACAAACGTACAAAAATTAGAGAAAATATCGAGTAGTTACTATTTATTTGTATTGTAATATTGTTTTTTTCATTTCTACATTCATAGCATAATCGCAAAACAATAATAAAGGTGCCTATGCGTTCATCGTCTTCCTCGAGACTTGTCATTGAATTTTGTGGAAAGGAATGTGGGTGTCATGAAGGAACTTGAAACGTTGTTTAAGATATAAGGAAGTAAATGGATTAAAGATTATTCTATACATCAAACGTGTTGGGAGCCACCTAAGCACGTTACGGAATTCAGAAACATGATCATATTTACCCAAACCAAATGTAGGTAAATCTAATACATATTGTTTGGAGAAGCTCCTTGATGAGCGAGATAGCTGGCATCAGCAAAGTCAAGTATAGGTAGCAGAAGAGACTGCGCCAGCGCAATTTTAATGGTATTTGATATAAAGTTTCGAGGTCTTTGCAAGGAACCTGCAGATATTACCTCTGACTTTAGGATAAGGTGCGATCAATAAGAATACCCAGGTTTTTCACACTGTTGCTTAATGTAATGTTTGTAACTGTGTATATACAATGTTGAGTTGTAAAAGAGAGAAATACCTAAATTACCTAATAGCTTAAGGCGAATACAAGAATGGAACTTACTACGACGCAGCCTTTGCAAAATGATAATTATATTTTTTTTCTGCCACGAATAGCTTTAGGTTAAAGCTCTATGCGACTGCATACAGCTTGACATTAATGCCAGTGTTTATTAGCTACATTTATCATATCACAATCGTTTATTAGGCAGATTTTCATCATCATCATCATCATCAGCCTATCGCAGTCCACTGCTGGACATAGGCCTCTCCAATTGCACGCCACTTTGTTCTATCTTCGGCTTCTCGCATCCAGCTCCTGCCAGCCGTTTTGCGTATATCATCACTCCACCTGGTTTGAGGGCGTCCTACACTACGTTTGCCAAGCCGCGGTCTCCACTCAAGAACTCGTTTACCCCAACGGTTGTCGGTTCTTCGGCCAATATGGCCAGCCCACTGCCACTTCAACTTGCTAATCCGGTGGGCTATGTCGATAACTTTGGTTCTCTGCCGGATCACCTCATTTCTGATTTTGTCCCTAAGAGAAACTCCGGGCATAGCCCGTTCCATAGCCCGCTGAGCGACTTTGAACTTGTGGACCAGCCGTACCGTCAGTGTCCACGTTTCGGCTCCGTATGTCATGAAGGGTAGGACGCACTGATTAAAGACTTTAGTCTTTAGACATTGTGGGATCGACGATGAGAAGACTTGACGTACCTTACCAAACGCTGTCCAAACCAACCGAATTCTTCTGTTCACCTCGTCCTCGAAGTTGTTTCTACCTAACTGCAATGACTGCCCGAGGTACACATATTATTGAACAACTTTGAGAACGGCGCCGTGCACCGCTGTCGGTTCCGGTAGTACATGTTCATTAAACATGATCTTGGTTTTATCCAAGTTCATCCGTAGGCCGATGCGTACAGAGAAGTCAGCCAGGTCATTCAGCATTCGTTGCAGGTCCTGCAGCGTTTCCGCCATGATGACAATGTCATCTGCAAATCGCAAGTGGGAAATGTATTCACCATTGACGTTGATGCCCCGCCCTTTCCAGTGCAGCGTCTTGAACATATCCTCCATTGCATTTGTGAACAGTTTCGGGGAAATAACGTCCCCTTGCCTCACTCCTCGATGCAAAGGTATAGGTTTTGTTTGCTGATTCTGTACTTGGACGGACATGGTGGCGGCTTCGTAGAGACATCTCATCACTTGGATATATCACCAATCTACTTGGCATCGCTGCAGAGCCTCCAGAACGGACCAGATTTCAACCGAGTCAAAGAACTTCTCATAGTCCACGAATGCTAGACACAGGGGCTGATTATACTCCTGGGTCTTTTGTATAATCTGCCGCACTGTGTGGATGTGGTCTATGGTGCCATATCCGCTCCGAAATCCAGCCTGTTCCGGTGGTTGGAATTCGTCAAGTCTTCGCGCAAGGCGGTTCGTGATGACTCTTGAAAACAGCTTATAGACGTGGTTTAGAAGAGAAATAGGTCGGTAGTTCTTCAGCCGGGTCTTATCTCCTTTTTTGAAGAACAAGACGACTACACTTCTACTCCACGCCTCCGGAGTTCTCCCTTCAAACAGGACAGCATTAAAGAGCTTTTGGAGCTCCCTCAGTACGGGTTTACCTCCAGCTTTTAACAGCTCTGTTGTAACGCCATCCTCTCCAGGGGCTTTTCCATTTTTCAGCTGTTTAAGAGCCAGCACGATTTCGTCAATGTTGACTTCTGGCAGGTCTTCGGTGTAGTGGCGTGTTAGAGTGGCTCTAGGACCCTCATTTTCAGGATCAGGTCGAGATGCATGCGAAGCGTATAACCGGCCATAGAAGCCTTCCACTTCGGAGAGGACTGCCGGCTTCGAAGAAACGACTTCTCCACTTGCTGTGGTTAACTTCGTCAGGTGGCTTCTTTTAAGAGATTGTACGAACACTTTTGACCCCGGTTCTGCTCGATCGCTCTTTTAATCAAAAGAGTGTTGGAGCACCGAAGGTCGTGTCGTATAAGCCTGTTGATCTCTTGGTTTAGAGCGCGCTTTTCCGACGAAGTGACGGGTAGGTTTTCACGTCGTTCCTTCATTAGCCCTAAAGTCTTTTCCGAAAGCTTTGACTTTTTGCCCTTACGCTGCATTTCACAAAATCTCGTACCTTCTTCCCTGAGTATCCGAACCACATTTACGAGCTTCTGGTTTACGTCTGTTGTGGTTTCCATGGCAGCAAATTGGTTATCCAGGTTTGACTGGAACGCTTCGGATTCTATCATGGTTTGGAGCAAAGTAGGTCGAAGCCTGGACCTCATCAGACGGACAAGTTCCGCCTTGAAGTCGATATTCAGAGAGCCTCGGACAAGTCGGTGATCACTACCGGTATTAAACCTGTTGATCACAGTGACGTCTCTGAATATATGCTTTTTGTCCGTCATGATGAAGTCGATCTGGTTTTTCGTCATAGTGTCGGGGCTTTGCCACTTCCTTTGGGGCCGTTTCTTAAAAAAAAAAGTTCATCAAGAAGAGCCCCTCCCGTTCGAGGAAGTTGACTAGCATTTGCCCCCTATGATTTCTGCTTCCAAATCCATGGGATCCTACTACCAATTCGCTGCAATTTTTTACTCCCACTTTAGCGTTGAAGTCCCCCATAACAACGTTGTAGTGGGTCTTAGTGGTGGAGTGGAGGGCTCTCGATATGTCATCGAACATTATCCTCCACTTCGTCGTCTGGATGTGCCGAGGTCGGTGCGTACACTTGCACTACCTTGAGGCTATACCTCTCGGTGAGCTTGATAATGAGGTACGCTACCCTGTTCGACACGCTAGACATTTCCACAACGTTGTCAGAAAGGGACTTATTTACTAGAAACCCAACACCACCTTGGGATTTTTGGTCTCCCTCGCGGAAGTACATAAGGTGGCCTGACTCGAGGGTAATGGTGTCCACTCCCTCTCTTCGTACTTCACTTAACCCGAAGATATGCCACCTAATCTTCCCAAGTTCCACCTCAAGTTGTGCCAGATGCGAGTCTAGCCGTAGCGTGCGTCCGTTATACGTCGCCAGGGTCAGTCGGTTGTGGTGGCCTTCCGTAGCCCGGAGATTCTTAGCACCCCCCGCCACGCCGTTACCGTGGACGCCACCATGTCCAGGAATAGCGTGACTGCCGGGAACTGGGGGCCGTGGCCTTAGTGCTTTGTGCATTTGGGGTAATGCCCATAATCGCCACGCTGGGCAGGCGGGTTGGCGATCGCAGGGCGTAGCTCTCGCATCAGTGACGCTGCTGCCCGTCACTGACCTGTTACTTTAGCTACGCCTTAAATTGGGATGGTTATACCGCCACCAGCCGGTCGCCAGAGCCTCGTTCGTTGTACAGCAGGATGTACCGCGTGCAGGTGAGGTTGGCTTGGAGCGAAAGATGGTGATGCGCCCCCTTATGGACATACAAAATATGAGAAGGTTAAATGATGTTGAAAGTAAAAATAAAATTTATTTTATTTGCTACTTAGGTACCTTTATTATTTTTACAGTCACATGTTTTTTTCCATATACACACAGCTATTTTAAGATTATGTCAGTAGAGAAAAATATTTTTAATAATCAGAATCTAAAAATCTTAGCTTTTTAGCAAATTTGTCGGTCCGTCTGTCGACTATGTCTTCGTATAGTGCAAACCTGAAAGTATTTTACTCAGAATCAGTAACACATTCCAATGGGGTAGTAGACCTTGGTATATTTTACAATCAATTAAATAATTAATCAATCAATAATTAATTAATTTATTGTTCATTCTAGGAGTCCAAAGCTTAGCCTACGCGACGCAGGGAGCACAATTCTCCAAGGAACACAAGACAACTCTAATGGCTTATAATAATAATAATTTCATTTCATTTTTATTAATGATTTCTTAAAGTAAAAATCTTGATGTGGTGTTTGAGCTTTACACTATAACGAAATTAACGATGTATATTATAATTTTATTATAAAATCAACAATAGCGGTCCTAAAATACTACCCTGAGGAACGCCATATTAATTGACTTCATACCTGTACTTATACGTAGTACCTGTTTGTCTTTTATTTATGGATGGTCTTAACGCAATGTTTGAGGTCTATATATGTTTAAGTAACTAGAAAAACTTTTTGAAAGGTTTTGTGTTCTACACACCTAATAAAATTTTCTTCAATTCTATGTTTATGTTTAGTGGCAACTCCGAAAAGCTGTAGGTTAAAAGCGACCACTCTTTTCAAAATGACAATATGTATTTACAATGTTTGTTTATAATGTAAATGCAAGTAGGGTGAATAATTTCGAATTTTATGTAGGTAATTCTTAGAGCATAAATGTAATAGAAGCTGATGTTTTTTTCAGCAAACATCAACGTGTGGTACATCATTCGACAGGTCAAAAAAAATTATCTAAAATTACGGAGAAACTTTTTTGATTATGTGAATATTTTTGGAAATATTCGCTCCAAAAGTTGAAAATTTGTGTCCCGCCCTTCTTATCTCTTAAGCCATGTGTCTAAAATAATACCTTATATTATAAGCTACATAGACAAAACATAAGTTCATAATGTTATAAATATAATTCTCAGATTGAAAGTAAAACATTTAATTAATATTTTTAAATGTTTTACTTTCAGTATTTAGTGATTTTTTGAGCCGCAAACCTGTGCAGCCCAGGATATATAGAGGCCACTAGTTGTGTAGCGGTGCATTCCTCTACCTCAGTCCCATCTTACGCCGGTACTCAAAATCTCTGACTGAGCATTATTTTCCGTACAAGTTTGTAGGTACATATTGTAAATATTTCAGCAATTGGGTTTTGCAATTTTTTAAAGGCTATATTTTTATGGTTAAATTACAAATGCACGCAATTAATACTTTTAGTTTAGGACGGCATTGCTGACCAAATTTCATAATTCCAGGTCAATGGAAAATACTATAAATATATATATATATATATATATATATATATATATCAATTAATTGTATTCATTTTATTTTATTAATTCTGGAAATAAATTGTAAAATCTTTGTATATAAATTTACTTGTCACTTTGACCGAGAATATTTTCTTTGTTACTTTTATGATAGGTTAGCATAGAGGTCTATTGTATTTTTGTGAAAGTATGTGTATACTTTCACAAAAATACAATAGACCTCTATGCTAACCTATACTATTACTCTACCTGTTAGGTACAAACTGGATGTTTGTAACTTGCATATGTAAAACCTAAATTTGAAATATTTTTTGAAATATTGTTTGCTTCAAGAGAGATTCCTTTATAGGGAAAAATCTTAAAAAGGTCAGTGTAGTGAGAGTTCTCGAATAATAAACAACAAGAAGTTGATCTCTACCTACCGCTGTTGCATCTTTTACCCACCGACGTTGCATCTCCTATCCGCTTAGGCTGCATCTCTACTTATTGCCGTTGCATATCAACGCACCGACGGCGACGCTGCATCTCTACCTCTTAAGTTCTTTTGTAACTAGTTTTAAGTACCACGTACCTAATTAATTATAGTCCTCAAATCCTATTTTATTTTTTTATTACAAGACCCCAGTTTATGGTTTTAGTTTTAACTTGATACCTCCACGCGTTAAAGGGTTCAGAGGTTCTTGACAAACAGACGGACGGACAACTAAGTGATCCTATAAAGGTTCGATTTTTTCCATTTAAGGTACGGAACTGCGTTCAACTATATTTAAAACATCACTAGAAGGTAACCTAGGGAATAAAGACATTCACTTCGGTATAATTAGGGGAAATGTGGATTTTTGCATGAAGCTTCCTTTTGCAGTTCTTATCAAAATCCTAAAACTCCCCATCGATCCGAGTGCCGCTAAAAAGGTTGTTACGGGTCAAAGTTCATAAATAATGAACGCTTGTGCAAAAATCCAGCTTTCTCTAATTTTTCCGAAGTTTGACATTTGTGGGTGTAATATTAACTGGCGTATAGTTACTAATTAATTTGTTACATTGGAAAACATTATCCTTCTTTTGAGATCTCTCCGTAAACTACGTATGTATACATTTTCACATAGGTTTCACATTTAAGTAATAAATAAACGAAAAAGCACAATTAACGACAAAAATTGATCCAGTATCAATAAAAAAGTAAATTATGAATTCCTAAGAGTTTAGTCTTGGCAATTGTAATGGCTGCGTGTGAAAGAACCTGAACCTGATGTTCTCTTTTTGTGAATGAGAGAACGAAGTCATACAATATTTTGTACTAATTGTAGAGATAAACTCTACTCGCTATAATGATTAAAAATAAACCTATAATCGACTTAATCTCATTGATAGAATAAAGATTTATGGGACTGATATATTTTGTGACGACTTAATACAAGCTTTGACTTAGTCAGTTCTTGATATGTTTATCTTTAGGTATATTAGGTTCTTTTTGAACTGGAATAATAATTAAATGCTAGTTTTGACTGACTACTCCCGAGTTACTCTTTAGACACCTTGGTTTTGATAGGAATAACATTAAGTCAGAACGCAGACAGCACTTTGCGTTTTTAATATAAAACGAATACAAATTTATCGTAAAAGACGTCTACTAGAAGTTATTAATAATTTCCTTGCTCTGACGGACGACTGACCCACGGACGGTGTCTGGTCTGTTGTTTATGTGATTTAAGTCAAATCATGATGAGAACAAAATGGTGGGCACTGAAAATGGATTTCATTTTAACATAGTTTATGCTTGTTGAAGAAGATATAAATCCATGACCAATATACAGATGCTCCTGATGATTAAAGTGCTTACTAAAAATAGCTTAGTACGTCAAGATCCATAGGCTTAGTAGTAGAAGCTTGAATACTCGTAGGTTAAAAGTTTTTTCGAGTCATCATAAATCTTCCCAAATTAAACAAATAAGAAAACGGTCTCGTCACTTTAAACTAACACTGTAAAGTACTAAAACATTTCGAATACGCACGTTTTGAAAGAAGTCAATAACGAACCTGATGTTCCAATATATATTATTATGGTAAACTTCTCTGAAAAATTTAAAAAAGCTTCCATTCACAATAAATCAAATACATATCTAGTAAAAGTAGATTGAAAATCGTCATGTTTTTGTACTTGGTTTAAATTACAAACAAATTATTTTTTGTTAAGTGTAGATAGGTTTTATATTTAGAATTTTGAAGTTTGATACGCTATGATCAACTGATTAATGATATCTAAATACTGTTACAGCTGATAACATTATGAAAAATATATAAATACCATCACTGCTAAACTCTCATTACACCGGTCCTAAAGCGGGAAAGCAACAAGATGCGTCTGATTATATTTCTGGCTGTTTGCATTGCGGCTGTTGCTGGTATGTTTCTCTGATTTAATTTCACTATTAATCATTTACCGTCCTCACTTTAGTATGTATTTCATCGAGGATTTTTTTAAATGTTGTATTTTTTTTCAGCCCTCCCCAAATATGGTTTAGAATACGTGCCTGAGAGGATAGTAGGAGGTTCGGTTACTACCATCGCTAACTACCCCTCAATTGCTACTATTCTCTTCTCATCTAACGGAGTTACCTTCTCTCTGTTCTGCGGCTGCTCTATCCTCAACAACAGGTCCTTCTTGACTGCTGCTCACTGCACAGTGTAAGTAAATAATTGAATTTGCAATAAATGTTGGTAAACTTTCGCGATTTGCACACATTATAGAATTTTATAAGCTACGGGTCTTAATCGCGTAAATATTTTATTTTAACAATAAACATAGGTATTTAACCTTCGTTTATTGTCCGACGTTTCGACCGTATTGCAACGGCCGTGGTCACGGGTAGACTCTAAACAAAGGTATTCAGCGAAAAAGCAAAGATTTACGCGGTTAAGACCCGTAGCTTATAAAATTCTATAAATGATTGAATGTAAAATACTAATAATATCAGACTTTCTTTACACAATTGCGTGACTGACTGCCTCTGTGGCGCGGTGGGAGTGTATCCGACTGCTACGCAAGAGGTCGTGGGTTCGATCCCCACCCAGGATAAAACTTTGTGTGATGAGCACGATGATTTATTCTGTGTCTGGGTGTTATTTATCTATAATATGTATGTATTTAGAAATATATAAGTATGTTTATCAGTTGTCTGGTTTCCATAGTACAAGCTATGCTTAGTTTGGGATCAGATGACGTTGTGTGAGTTGTCCCAAGATATTATTATTATTATTATTATTCTCTTTATTAAAATTAAATACATATAAATTACATTTTTAAATATAGCTACCAAAAATTAAATATATTTAAAAATATAAAAAATAGTGCCCCACCGGCATCGGGTACAGGGACCAAGCTACCGATGGTTACGGTTCCAAAGAAAGGAACCTCCTCACTATGCGAGCCGTGTCCAGAAGTACTGCCTTCTGTATCAAGCGCTTGATCCAACCGTCTAACGCGAGCCTCTCAAGGTGTTGGTCGAGGCTCTTGGCAATCAAACCATTAACGGAGACGACTATCGGTACAATGATTGCCGAATCAACATCCCACATGTCGACAATCTCGTGCGCCAGATCCAGATATTTTATTTGTTTATCCTTTTCGGCTATCGTTTATTATTATTATTATTATTGTTTCAGTGGACGTGGAGCCGGCAACTTCCGTGTCCGAGTTGGTTCCACTAATGCTAGCAGCGGTGGAGTTGTTCACAATGCGGCCAGTTTAATCAACCACCCCAGCTATAACTCCAACACTTACAACAACGACATTTCCATCATCCGCTCCGCTTCCACTATCTCTTTCAACAACAATGTCCGTGCCGCCAGTATCCCTAGCGCCAACTACAACCTTGGCGACAACCAGGTCGTTTGGGCCGCTGGATGGGGTGCAATATCGGTAAGTGTAATAATACCGTGTTTTTTTTTATCGGAAGGCGCATGTAGGTAATAAACTATAATACGAGAGGATTTAATCATAATAACAACCATTTTAATTTACGCGTGCTTAAATTCCCAATGTTTAATTAAAAGACTAACCAAGGTGACAAAGTTAAATATATTAAAGTGATACCTGAGATACACCGAGGGTTCCATAAATTTGTAGGTTGTATTATAAATACTTCAGGAATCGAGCCTCGAAGTTTTTTAAAGACTATATGTTTATGATTTAATTGTATAGCTTTCAGTATTTTACCTTTACTAGCAGAATAAGACGGTTCTACTTGCTAAATTTCATAGGTCTAGGTCAACGGAAAGTACTTTATAAATTTCAATTACCTAGTGAGAATAGAAAATAGAAATCATGATAACCCAACAATACAATAAGTTACTATTGCTTTAAAAAATCTCTCTATGTCTTTCAGAACATAAGTCATAGTCAATTAATTCAAGCCCTGCATCTCATTAGTCATGTTTGAAATCAAGCCATACGGCTAGTATTCATTTTGTTTCTTGATTTCAAACTAATAAATAAACTCTATTTTACAGCAAAATGGACCTACTTCCGAGCAGCTCCGTCACGTTCAGATCTGGACTGTCAACCAGAACACTTGCGCTCAGCGTTACGGTACCAGGGGTATGACCATCACCAACAACATGTTGTGCTCCGGCTGGCTCGATGTCGGTGGTCGTGACCAGTGCCAGGGTGACTCCGGCGGTCCTCTCTACCACAACGGCGTCACTGTCGGTGTCTGCTCTTTCGGAATAGGATGTGCTCAAGCTTTCTTCCCCGGTGTCAACGCACGTGTTTCTCAGTACACTGCTTGGATCCAGAATAATGCTTAAGAAAATTAAAAAATAAAATAAAAATATTGACATTATAACTTTGTTTCTTTTTTTTATTTTTGGCAATGTCGGTGATGGATTATTATGGACTTTGTGCTGTTTCGGCATCTATGGGGCTGGGGCACGCGATTTTTTCTAGTAGGTAATGTTGACAAACTTAAAGGTTTATTTTACGGAAGAATAATTAAAATACTACGTCGGCAAAAGTGCTGTTACATCAGTACCAAATTGTTAGTTTATACAGGTAGTTTACCAAATTATTAGCGTAAAATAAAATAAAATGAAATCAAATTTATTTTTGCAGAAACCACTGTTACAGAGTGTTGTTACTGAATATACAGGTTTCAAGTGACCATAAGCCAGGCAAATTTTGTTAAAGTATTATATGTTGCACAAAGCCACATTAATTAACTAATGAACTGATAAAGGAATGGTTTCAGTAAAGAGTGAATGATTTTAGTTGGTTGCGTTTTGTTTCAAGAATATAACGAGCTTTTGTTATAAACCTTATTATTGAGATTAAAAAACAAAACGTTTTTAAAAAACCGGGCAAGTGCATGTCTGCAGCTTAAGAAGTAGGTTTTCTGTTGTTTTTGTTTCACTAACAACATTAAATAAGTATTTTTTTATGGAATCTGTACGAAAATTTTGTTATTTCCCACTTGGTCTACTGTTAGGTACTCGTTAAGTTGTAAAGCCTACTTAGCTGTAATAGTTTTTGCTTTTAATTTCACTGTATAAACTACTACCGTGATTTTTTTCACATAACCAACATCAACCATTTAGCTGGCAGGGCCAGGGCCCCCTGCCAGCTAGCACTTGACTCTTACATTTTTTTTACTTAAAAGCACACGCACGCAAACTTTACACAAACGGATCCCTGAATTGAAATGGTCTTCCAAAACCCCTAAATGTTGCTGATGGGGCTGGTGAGAAAAAGTCACATCCCTACTTTACAAAGGGAATTTTTTTTTTCAAAATTTTCTTCTTTCACTTTGTCATTACAGCCTTTTACAGCCATAAGAAACTATAAGGATTCCGTTTTGCCATTATGTCTGTCAACATTAAATCAGCTATCTGCCACCAACCGCTATATATATATTCATATTCTTAATATTCAGTTTTAATAAATTATTATTAAAAAAGACGTTCGACGAGTTGTAATTATTATACAAGCCAAGAAACAAAACTCTTGGAACTTATGAAACAGTAAGTATAATCTTTGATGTCTATTTATCATTGAACACCACACGCTGTGGTTATTTTGTCCTCGTCCTACCATGGTACTGCATATACGAGTATATCACTAGCTGACCCGCGCAACTTCGTATGCGTCAATTTTCCCTCTTTTTGCAACATATTTCATTGCTGATCCGCTCCTATTGGTCGTAGCGTGATATTATTTAGCCTTCCACGATAAATGAGCTACCCTACAAGACAAAGAATTTTTCAATTCGGACCAGTACTTCCTGAGATTACCGCGTTCAAGCAAACAAACTCTTCAGCTTTATAATATTAGTATAGATATAAAATATATACGATCATACGCTTTGAGGAAACCAAGATTTTGGTTTGGGAGAGGGCTCGACCTCGGTGAGGATAGGTTTTATTAAGAACCGGCAGATATACACTGGAGGATTCAGATACTTGAAGTAACTTGGTTTGCTCCTAGTCATCCTTGCCCTCACTAGATACGCCAGTGCTGCTGATCCTCTTATATGTAACAGTTTTCCATACTTTAGGCACGTATAAAACGTTTTATAAAATATTTGTAGATTTAGTATGTCTGTTATTTAAACCTAATTAATATGTACCTATTTTTATTATTACTTGTATCTTTTTAGCAGTTACATCAAGTTGTCATGAATAACAAAATAAGGCTCGAAAAACAAAAAACCAGAGCGCATATTTGGAGAGATGTATTTACCAAGAAATTTGTCTATGACAAAAAGAGCACGGTATAATGATAGAAAAACAACAGAATAAAGTAAAAAACGATATTGAATGAGCAATATTGAATGAGTTCATACCATCCAAAACAGTCACCCCGAGCACTAAATATCCACTATGGTATAAAAAACCTCTAATAAAAATATTAAGAGAAAAAACTAAATTTCACAAGAAATATAAGAAGTACGGTTACATTTCGGACTACCAATCGTTTGTATTGTTACGTCAACGTGCCAAAGAGTTAGAGAGAGATATGTATGTATCACTAAAATTGAACAGGACATAATAAAAAATCCTCAATCATTTTGGTCGTACGTTAAATCTAAGAAACAAAATAATATATATCCCTCATCTATGGTTTACGGCCAACGCGTGTCTACCAACGGCGAGGAGGTATGTGATATATTCGGTGATTATTTTGATTCTAATTATAGGAGACCACGTATACAAGATAATTTTCTCTTAGGAAACCAGGAACAAAATACACACATGCTGTCCACCGACTCAATATCACATATGCACACAATCGAAACGACGGAAGAGGAGGTTCATAAGTTGCTCAAAGCCGTAGACCTACGTAAATTGGCGGGACCTGACGATATTTCACCGGTCGTAATACTTAATTGTGCTACTAGTCTCACTTGTCCTATATTTCTTTTATTTAACCGCTCTTTGACTTTTGGTATTGTCCCTGGAATCTGGAAGTCGGCCTATATTACTCCAATACACAAAAAAGGTCCCCGTGACTTAGTAGAAAATTATAGGCCGGTTTCTAAGTTGTGCCTATTTGCTAAAATGTTGGAAAAGATTGTCTATAAACAACTGTACGCTTTTACCCGGCCCATTATTAGCGATCGTCAGCACGGTTTCATGAAGGGGCGTTCTACTGCAACTAATCTTATTCTAACTACGGAGTTTATTACTAAAGCTATGGATAAAAATGAACAAGTAGATATTGTCTATACGGATTACAGCAAGGCGTTTGATCGGCTGGATCATGTAACACTATTGCGCAAACTTCTGGATATAGGAATCAGAGGCAACCTGTTCAGATGGTTTTCTTCATATATCAAAAACAGATGTCAAACTATTGTACTTAATGGCTACATGTCAAGAACGAGGACCATACCCTCAGGAGTGCCGCAAGGTTCCTTGTTAGGCCCACTGTTATTCAACATCTACATTAATGACATCGCTTTATCTCTCACTAACTCCAACATTATTTTATTTGCTGACGACATGAAGATCTTTAGAGTTATTAAAAATATTGACGATGCTGTTGGTCTTCAAAATGACCTAAATAATTTCTTGACATATTGCATTGAAAATAAACTTGACTTAAATATCCATAAATGCTATACTTGTACTTTCACACGCAAACCAAGACCTATTCATTTTGAGTACAAACTAGACGATATTTTAATAAATAGAGTAAATACTATAAGAGATTTAGGGGTCATCTTTGACTCAAAGATGATTTTTGATACGCATATAGATACAATTGTAAATAAAGCGTCTAAAGCATTAGGATTTATTCAGAGAATATCTGCCGATTTTAGTAACGTTAAAACAATAAAAATTCTCTACTGTACTTTTGTTCGCAGTCACCTTGAATATTGCTCTCAGGTTTGGAATCCGAACTACAGTATTTATATTAATAGAGTAGAGTCCATTCAAAAAAAAAAATTGAGATACATTCAATTTAAATGCAACAGTTACCAACCTAACTATTTAAGTAGATGCAAGAAATTCCATATGTTGCCGCTATATGTACGTAGAAATGTAGCTGACATAACATTACTTTGTAAATTAGCAAATAATATTACAGATTGTCCTGAATTGCTGAGTGAAATAGGGTTACGTGTACCTTCAGCACACTTGAGAAACCATAACCTCTTGAACATTGCTGCGGTGCGGTGTACGTATCGACAAAATGCATACTTGATCAGGGCTTGCAGGTCATATAATTTATTGTGCCAGGAGGTTGATATGGATTTATTCGTTATTAAAATAAATGTAATAAGGGCGAGGATTTGTCAATATTTTTTTGAAAGCCATTGATTGTTAATGTAGTAGTACAGTAATTAAGTTTAATAATTTATTTAAATAATAATTGTTATTTCCCGGTATTAGTATTATATAGTATAGTATACATGCGTATAGTAACTTTGTTTTGTCCATCTTTGTCTGTTGTCTGTTCTTTCTTGCTGTTGTTATATGTATTTGTGAAAACTTTTAATTAGCCTTATTTATCTATTTTAAGCACTATCTGTATTATAGCTGTAAGTTTTCTTGAGTAAATAAAATAAAAAATAAAATAAAATATTGACGATGGTATAAATTAAAAATGAAAAGATTTACTAACTGTGCATTGTTAACCTTGTTGTTTTATTCATACCAAATGTAAAATAATATTAACAAGACAGTACTTTCGAAAATCCAACTAACTCATAAAGCCTTTCGACTACAATGTAACATTCTTGCTGAGCAGGCATTTTATTGGAGTAGGAGCCAGGAAAGGAATGGTATTTGTCACTTTTTGTATGATTCAACAAATAATAGTCTTATCAATCCACGAAAGCTGTAACTTGTTAAAAACTACCCGTGTTGCGTTTGCTGCATCAGTGGCTTTCGTAGGTCTTGTAATCTATGCGATCTGAAATCTCTCAATTATTAATTCCATAAATCTATTATTTCCGGCATATTATAATAAACTACTTTACCTGAGAATTACAGTCTGTGCGACATTTCTCATTGCTGCTCCGCTCTTATTGGTTGTAGCGTGATGGTATATAGCCTATAGCTTTCCTCGATAAATGGGATATCCAACAGTGAAAGAACTTTTCAATTCGGACCAGTAGTTCCTGAGATTACCACGTTCAAACAAACAAACAAACAAACTCTTCAGCTTTATAATATTAGTACAGATTAATGGAATGTCAAAATAAATCCTCTGTTAGGATGTTTTACACTTTCTTGCAACTCCTTATCGCGAAGGAGCTAATCAGTCTACCCGTGGCCATGGCCGTTGCAATACGAAACGTCAGGCAATAAACAAGGTATTTTACCTTAAAAGGTAAAATACCTTGTTAGGTACCTACCTTGCTAGCTACCTTGGAGGTCTGAAAGTTGGTTTTAAATTCAATAAATTGACTTACTTGCAACAGAAAAAGGATTTTATTGCGGCATTACATTATTCAATCAACTTTCGTACAAGTGACTGTTTATCTTTATTTAATAATAGTTTACCATTTATACTAGATGTCATCGTTATCAGTGTCCTATATTCATGAGGATTGGATATTAACTACAATGTGCTGCCTACTTACGAAAACACTTTATAATGTTCTGAATATAATGAAAGTTTAACATTACAACTTAAAATTAGCAGTATTACTCTCAATAACCATAATTATTGATATTGCCGAGCTGGGTGTCTCGAAGAGATGAAGATGTTTGGAGAATAGCGTGTCTTCCTGCGGTTTCACACGACAGTCATTCAATTGTCCAAGACTTATCATTTCTTGTTAATTTTTAAGAGACTTAAAAAAGTATGTAATCAATACGATACGTACTATGTATGTAAAATATTAGATTACCGTGATTTTTACATCTGATAGGCCTATTAGGACCTCGAAACAACTTATACTATCGACGTGAACCCACTCCTAACACAAGCCATTGAGCTTAGCTGGAGGAGTTAACAGGATCGCTAGTAAAGACTACAATCCCACATTGCTAGTTATCTATAAAAAACAAAAATTTGATCTTACGATTTTCGTATCTTTTCGATACGTTTAATACTATAAAACTACAAAATATCGAGAGCGGTACTTTAAGCGAAAATATTTAAATTAGTTTAGTAATTTTGTGCTTCGCTCTATTTCAAATATTACTGATTCTTTCGAAGGACACAAATTCATATATGTCATAGTTAAAGCGAATTCGATATAATAAATTAAAATAAAGCTGCCCAACAACATCAAAGAAACGCAATCGATGTGTTGTGTGCATATGTTCACATTTAAGAAAATACTTAAGTACCATATTACGAATAGATACAAATAGGTCATAAAGACAGTGCTCAATAGATATAGTAATTATTAGATATAATATTATAATAATATATAACTAATTGACAACAGAGACGGATAATCGGGGGGAAATGCCTCAAACTAAAAATCATTGCCTCGAAAAAAAAAACAAAAAAAAAAAAACTATGCGTATGCTTTCCGGGTGTAATATTTTTATATGTAAATTGTGTTCTCATGTAAAGTGAATTTTGTAAAATTATTTATGCGAACAAATATCTTTAACCGTAAATAAACAGTCTTTAAAAGCATTCCATTCAACTGTAACCTTCTTCCAAACGTTAATAATTCAGATATTTACATTATATTATTAGTTCAAAGTAATTTTTAAATGATTACTGCCATAATAGGGCTCCATTATTCGATCAATTCACAGAAATCTAATTTTAGTTAGTGACTACTACTTTCAGCTAATAATTTATTAAATTTATTGTCTAGTGGTTTTTCCAGATTGCTACGATTAGTGGTAAGACTAGTCACGGCCCGCTTACGATAAAGCTAATCTGACTCATCGACTACTGAAAACAGGAAATACTTGGACCAATAAAAGGATTATGAGACAAGGATATAATTATGAAAGAGACTAAAACTATAACTAAGACTGTGACTAAGTCCCTATATTTTTGTAGAATGAGAGCATGTCAGGCCATGCTCAGTGTAGGGTTCCGCAGCCGATATTACAAATAAATGCACTACATATGAAAAAAACGGATTTGAATAATTGCACTAGCAGAAGAGCGTATACCCGTGTCATTTAGAGTGCCCCCTTAAAAATACTTATTTTTTATTATTTGACTATCAAACTAAGTAGCGGATTTTACAAGACATCTATGCACCAACATTCATCAATATTCATTGAGTAGATAATACTTAGACATAAATGCCTGTGACATACGGATAGACAGACAGACAGACGAACATGACAAAACTTTAAGGATTTGCCATTTTGGCTACGAAATTGATTAAAAAGTAATTATTGTTTTTTATTTGATACCACTAGAGTAAAATAACAATTTAATA
The DNA here is from genome assembly GCA_945859575.2 of Herminia tarsipennalis. NCBI lineage: Eukaryota > Metazoa > Arthropoda > Insecta > Lepidoptera > Erebidae > Herminia > Herminia tarsipennalis. The sequence continues at coordinate 8,920,557 of OX243836.2, read as the reverse complement.
GTTTACTATTTAATTGTTATTTTACCCTTGGGAAGTTTTACTTGGGGCGTTTGTCACATCGTGACATCACCGTGAACGAGATTTTACTTCCAAGTGCGAGTGGGATACGCGCATTGAGGGTTTCGAACCAACTTATAGGTGTGTAAATAGTTCGATCATCATGGGAATCTATCTAGACACAAGCAGGTTGCAAGACGGCGACACACCGGCCGTGAAGACACGAAGCATTTCGGACCAGGGTAACCTGCGGCTCTAGTTGCCAAATTGCTTTATTTCAAATAACATATAATTTTAAAAAAAATGTCATGTATAATTTTAAGAACGTAATTAAAAACTTTAAAAAAACAAGTCTTTTCATTTGTTTTCATGCTACATCATACACCCTTTTTAATTTTTTTTCAATTTCCTGTTTGCCCCAAATGGACCCCCAAGTTCTCATAGGTTTTCCTGTAATCTATAGGTTAAGAGCTATCATTTGTATTTTTTCCAAATTGTAAGGCTTAGTAACTTCGGAGATAAGGAGGTGGTCTGTTTTAATAGTTTTTCCTGAATAGCTATGTTACATTATACAACTTTTTTTAAAGTTTCTTACTTGGCCCCCCAAAAATGACCCCCAAGTTCAAAAGTCAAAGTTCTCTTAGGTTTTCCTGTAATCTATAGGTTAAGAGCTATCTTTTGCATTTTTTCCAAATTACAAGGCATAGCAACTTCGGAGATAAGGAGGTGGTCTGTTTTAATAGTTTTTCCTGAATAGCTATGTTACATTATACAACTTTTTTTAAAGTTTCTTACTTGGCCCCCCAAAAATGACCCCCAAGTTCAAAAGTCAAAGTTCTCTTAGGTTTTCCTGTAATCTATAGGTTAAGAGCTATCTTTTGCATTTTTTCCAAATTACAAGGCATAGCAACTTCGAAGAAGGCTCTGAGATTATTTTTGCATCCGTGTTTGGGTCACAAAAATATATATGTGTACCAAATTTGAACTCAATCGGTACAATAGATTCGGATCAAGTTGGCTGTAGTAATAGACCGACAGACGGAAACAGGAGTGATCCTATAAGGGTTCCGTTTTTTCGTAGAGTTTAAAAATTATATTGAATTTCATATTTTATCTGGAAATATACATTGGTAAAAATAAAATAATTTGTAAATTGAAGAATGGATGCTATGAGCCTGAATTCTTCTTATATATACTCGTAAGTGAACAAAACACAAGAAGTCACGTAAATTCTTTCAGCAACCTGTCATGCAAGGTTTACTTACATACCAAGGAAACATAAGGGGTTAAAATATTTCGAGTTTCACCATTTTTTGTATTGAATGCAATAATTGCTAAGGCATCGGTCTCGCAATCGTGTGGTCGAGGGTTCGAATCCTACCTATTATACTACTGACATGAACCCACTCCTAACTAGTAGTTTGTTATCTTAAAAAAAAACTATCAAAATAAAATATTTTATACTAACCACGCAATAACATGTCACCAAGTATATTGTAAAAATATATTCATCTATAATTTATCGTGTTTATTAATTTTTAATCATGAAAAGAAATATTAAAAGTAAATGATTTGGCCTTAAAAACACTTTGTTATATGCTAGGATTTCGCACAAACTTGTAAGGAAAGTGGAGTTTTTGACGTTTGTTATAAAAAATGCTGATTTGACATCAATGAAATACTCTATTACAACATTTGGCCTTCAAACACACTAATCAACGTCGACTTAATTTAATAACTGTTCGTATTTATTATTACCACAAGCACTTAAATAACTACTAAAGTTTGATAAAAAAATTGTTAAGTTTTCACATTCAACATCTTAATTCTTATTTATTTCTTAATTTCTGAGTGTAAAGTAGTTGGTTTCTTAAAGTTTCGGATTATAATGTTGTTAATTTGACTGAATTAATATTTTGTACGAATTTCTCAACGTGAATCATCGCTTGATTGATTGCATTTTATTTTTAATCCAATGTTATCAGTAGTTATCACATAAAAAACAGTAATTACCGGACGTATGTTTTTAAATCGGAACAGTACACGTCTTAGTTTTGTCAGTTCTTGTTATTTTCCCCTTTTTATTGCTTGTTACATGTAAATAAATTGAATAAATATTTAAAAAAAAAATGTAATAAATGCAGTATGCAACAGGGTCTATATTCACTATATTTTTTTTCGTTTTCACGACAAGACCGCGCTTTTATCTGTCAAAATCTTGACATAATGGGATATAGAGCTCAGTGCCGATTCTCCTCGCGAGCGATACGGACGTGCGAATTATTATTTGTTTACTTAGCCACACAGTAACTCTTGAAACCGGTTTCCGACAGCGCGCGAGCGCTCGGCCGGTCGCCGGTATCGCGTAGTGGATTGTGAACCGTATGTAATATGAGCGAAAGTGAATTAGGGAATGACGGGGACGGGACCGACAATATAATTATGGACGAGCGTTCGGACAGAGATGATATGCAGCACGAAATCGAGGAATTAACACAAAATGAAGAGAATGCACACTATACAGATAGGACGAAAACTGCAGAGGGTGAGTGGACAGAGGTTAGACCCGAAAAAAGAAGGAAATTAGATCTGATTGATATATGCATTTATAGTAAAGACGCATTACCGAAACAGTTCGCATTAGCCAAGCTGTTTTATTCAGAAAATATTAGCGGAATACAACGCGTGAAGTTTATTAATGCATTTAAGGTTATTGTAAGTTTTGAAGATGAAATCTCAGCTGAAAGACTTATCTCGGGTCAAACTTTTAAAGATAAAGGATGGACAATTCGCAAAACATGGGAAGTAAACACATCCTACGGGGTAATAAAGGACATAAGCATGGACTTGACGGAAGCAGAACTTATATCATGCATTAAAAGTAGTAATGGATCGGAGATTTTGTCAGCTAAAAGACTTAACCGCAGAAACCTCGAGTCGGGATGGTCGAAAAGTGAAACTTTTCGCATTGATTTTAAAGGCAACTCGCTACCACCATACATAATTATGCATAACATGAGAGTACGTGTAGAACCATACGTCTTCCCCGTGACTCAATGTTCGAGATGTTGGCGATTCGGACATTCAATAAAACTATGCCCTTCCCATAAAATAGTGTGCCCTAAATGCGGTAAAAATCACCCAAACTGTGAGACCAGTGTTTTTAAATGTGTGAACTGTGGAGGCAGTCACATGGCCTTAGTTAGAACATGTCCTGTGCGCATTAAGGAGAAAAAAATCAGTGTCTCAGAATGTGTGAAATATCTTGGCATGTGGTTGGATGGCTCCTTAAAATGGGGAAGACATATTGGAGAAATATGTAAAAAAACCGCTAAATATCTAAATCTTTTTAAAGTTTTAGCAGGGTCCAGATGGGGAGTCCATCCCATACATCTTAGAAGATTGTATATAAGTATAATTCGCAGTAGAATGGATTATGGTAGCTTCCTTTTCAATAACAGTATCAGTAGCCGCACCAACAAATTAGATAAGGTGCAAAACCAGATAATGCGAATAATTGGAGGTTTTATTAAAAGCACCCCAATCCTTGTAATGGAGAGTGAGCTGGGTCTTCAACCTCTTTTTATTCGGCGTCAGTTTTTAGCAACAAAATACTATTTACGCGCAAGAAGCACAGAAAACAACATTATAAACATTTTAGAGGAGCTATCCACCTTGTGCCAGGGATCCTTTTGGAGAAACAAGAAAATCCCACTCCTTATACAAATACACAACTTGTACAATGAATCTCCTATTCAATCCAGTCTTATACTCGGCATTTTCACACTAGATTCGTGGATTACTAACTTCGATATGAAGACGGTTGTTTGTGTTAACATACCTGAAGTTAGTAACCCAAAGAGAATGTTTAACGCAGTAGATCTAAGCGCCATTTGTCAAACATTTATTGCTAGGAAATTTAATCAATATTACCATGTGTATACTGATGGATCCATAGAAGATAATACAGGAGGAGCTGCTTTTTTCGACCCACAGCTTAATGTTAGTGCTAAATTTAGGATAGACACAAAAATATCGATCATGCATTGTGAACTTATAGCCATTGCTGAAGCTCTCTTGTACATTAAAGATATCAATACGGATCATATTGTAATATTTTCGGACTCGAAAAGCGGCCTCCAACATTTGGCTCGGATACCCTCGGCTCTCCGAGGGATTCCGATAGCCATAAGTATATTGGACTCCATTAGCAAAATTCTTGCATCCAATAAAAGTATTGTCATCCAATGGGTTCCCTCACATATTGGTATTTTTAGCAATGAGGAGGCAGACAGTGCAGCAAGACAAGCAACTAGTGATGGTATTGAATATAAATGCCTTCCGCTATATACAGATTTATTGGCAGATGTCAAAGACAGGTGTAAACAGCAATGGCGAGAATATTTCAATGAACGATCACGATGCAAAGGCATCTGGTACAAGACCATTCAGTGCGAGCTACCTAGACGCCCTTGGTTCGAGGGGATCAGAATGGACAGAGAACATGTGGTAGCATTACTCAGGATGCGTTCTGGTCACATTCCATCCAATAAATTTGCGCATTTGATGGGGAAAATTGAGTCACCTAACTGTAGCGTATGCGACATCGTTGACCATATCCAACATGTATTGATGGAATGTGACCGCAATGTCGATGATCGCCAGCTTTTAATGTTAGAGGGGCAGAATGTGGGAGTATGTAATACAATCCTGGCCTCACCCATGTCGGAGGAGGCTTGGGTACTGTGTAAATTGTTGTCAGTACTTCAAACAAATCAAAATTAACACATATTTACCTATTGTATCGTAGTCTTAGTTAAATTAGATAAGTTTTGTATTGTAATCTAGTCTGTATAGGAGTGTCATTGTCACTAAGTGACAAAACTCTTTGATAATAAAGATTAAAAAAAAAAAAAATGGGATATAGAGCTGCGCTTAGAAATGCATCGCGCATGAGCCCGGACATCTTTGAGCACACCGCGCATGGGCCAAATCGTGCGGGTTTGAATAAGAACCCAGATAAGGCATTTTGAAGTGGTAATATTGAATAATAATATAATAATATCTTCGGACAACTCACACAACGCTAATCTGATCCCAAACTAAGCAGAGCTTGTACTATGGAAACCAGACAACTGATCACATCATCAGCCTATCGCAGTCCACTGCTGGACATAGGCCTCTCCAATTGCACGCCACTTTGTTCTATCTTCGGCTTCTAGCATCCAGCTCCTGCCAGCCGTTTTGCGTATATCATCACTCCACCTGGCTTGAGGGCTTTTTCTTCTAACTACGTTTGCCAAGCCGCGGTCTTCACTCAAGAACTCGTTTACCCCAACGGTTGTCGGTTCTTCGGCTAATATGGCCAGCCCACTGCCGCTTCAACTTGCTAATCCGGTGGGCTATGTCGATAACTTTGGTTCTCTGCCGGATAACCTCATTTCTGATTTTGTCCCTAAGAGAAACTCCGAGCATAGCCCGTTCCATAGCCCGCTGAGCGACTTTGAACTTGTGGACCAGCCGTACCGTCAGTGTCCACGTTTCGGCTCCGTATGTCATGACGGGTAGGACGCACTGATTAAAGACTTTAGTCTTTAGACATTGTGGGATCGACGATGAGAAGACTTGACGTAGCTTACTAAACGCTGCCCAACCCAACCGAATTCTCCTGTTCACCTCGTCCTCGAAGTTGTTTCTACCTAACTGCAATGACTGCCCGAGGTACACATATTTTTGAACAACTTCGAGAACGGCGCCGTGCACCGCTGTCGGTTCCGGTAGTACATGTTCATTGAACATGACCTTGGTTTTATCCAAGTTCATCCGTAGGCCGATGCGTACAGAAGAGTCAGCCAGGTCATTCAGCATCCGTTGTAGGTCCTGCAGCGTTTCCGCCATGATGACAATGTCATCTGCAAATCGCAAGTGAGAAATGTATTCACCATTGACGTTGATGCCCCGCCCTTTCCAGTGCAGCGTCTTGAACATATCCTCCATTGCATTTGTGAACAGTTTCGGGGAAATAACGTCCCCTTGCCTCACTCCTCGATGCAATGGTATAGGTTTTGTTTGCTGATTCTGTACTTGGATGGACACGGTGGCGGCTTCGTAGAGACATCTCATCACTTGGATATATCGCCAATCTACTTGGCATCGCTGCAGAGACTCCAGAACGGACCAGATTTCAACCGAGTCAAAGAACTTCTCATAGTCCACGAATGCTAGACACAGGGGCTGATTATACTCCTGGGTCTTTTGTATAATCTGCCGCACTGTGTGGATGTGGTCTATGGTGCCATATCCGCTCCGAAATCCAGCCTGTTCCGGTGGTTGGAATTCGTCAAGTCTTCGCGCAAGGCGGTTCGTGATGACTCTTGAAAACAGCTTATAGACGTGGCTTAGAAGAGAAATAGGTCGGTAGTTCTTCAGCCGGGTCTTATCTCCTTTTTTAAAGAACAAGACGACTACACTTCTACTCCACGCCTCTGGAGTTCTCCCTTCAAACAGGACAGCATTAAAAAGCTTTTGGAGCTCCCTCAGTACGGGTTTACCTCCAGCTTTTAACAGCTCTGTTGTAACGCCATCCTCTCCAGGGGCTTTTCCATTTTTCAGCTGTTTAAGAGCCAGAACGTCTGTTGTGGTTTCCATGGCAGCAAATCGGTTATCCAGGTTTGACTGGAACGCTTCGGATCCTATCATGGTTTGGAGCAAAGTAGGTCGGAGCCTGGACCTCATCAGACGGGCACGTTCCGCCTTGAAGTCGATATTCAGAGAGCCTCGGACAAGTCGGTGATCACTACCGGTATTAAACCTGTTAATCACGGTGACGTCTCTGAATATATGCTATTTGTCCGTCATGATGAAGTCGATCTCGTTTTTCGTCATAGTGTCGGGGCTTTGCCACGTCCACTTCCTTTGGGGCCGTTTCTTGGAAAAGGAGTTCATCAAGAAGAGCCCCTCGAGTTCGAGGAAGTTGACTAGCATTTGCCCCCTATGATTTCTGCTTCCAAATCCATGGGATCCTACTACCAATTCGCTGCAATTTTGTACTTCCACTTTAGCGTTGAAGTCCCCCATAACAACGTTGTAGTGGGTCTTAGTGGTGGAGTGGAGGGCCCTCGATATGTCATCACTTCGTCGTCTGGATGTGCCGAGGTCGGTGCGTACACTTGCACTACCTTGAGGCTATACCTCTCGGTGAGCTTGATAATGAGGTACGCTACCCTGTTCGACACGCTAGACATTTCCACAACGTTGTCAGAAAGGGACTTATTTACCAGAAACCCAACACCACCTTGGGATTTTTGGTCTCCCTCGCGGAAGTACATAAGGTGGCCTGACTCGAGGGTTATGGTGTCCTCTCCCTCTCTTCGGACTTCACTTAACCCGAGGATATGCCACCTAATCTTCCCAAGTTCCACCTCAAGTTGTGCCAGATGCGAGTCTAGCCGTAGCGTGCGTCCGTTATACGTCGCCAGGGTCAGTCGGTTGTGGTGGCCTTCCGTAGCCCGGAGATTCTTAGCACCCCCCGCCACGCCGTTACCGTGGACGCCACCATGTCCAGGAATAGCGTGACTGCCGGGAACTGGGGGCCGTGGCCTTAGTGCTTTGTGCATTTGGGGTAATGCCCATAATCGCCACGCTGGGCAGGCGGGTTGGCGATCGCAGGGCGTAGCTCTCGCATCAGTGACGCTGCTGCCCGTCACTGACCTATTACTTCAGCTACGCCTTAAATTGGGATGGTTATACCGCCACCAGCCGGTCGCCAGAGCCTCGTTCGTTGTACAGCAGGATGTACCGCGTGCAGGTGAGGTTGGCTTGGAGCGAAAGATGGTGATGCGCTCCCTTACATCCCCCACAACACACACAACTGATAAACATACTTATATATTTCTAAATACATACATATTATAGATAAATAACACCCAGATACAGAATAGACCATCGTGCTCATCACACAAAGTTTTATCCTGGATGGGGATCGAACCCACGAGCAGAAGCACAAGCCAGTACTGCACATAGTGCTGTACACTATGGCCTTGCCTTTGAACTCTATTTTTACTTAACATCAGGTGGAATGGAGTCTTTTGCTTACCTATAACGGGACACCACTTTGTGTGATCCACAAATTCTGGGTGTAGTATGTGTCCGTGACTTGTATGTTTATAAAGTTACCCGGGACACTGGGCTTGTACCCTACTGCGGGAGTAATATTAAAAAAATAAAAGTGTGGCACTCGGAGACTGCCGCAGTAAAGCTATTGTGTAGCATTTTTTATCAACTTAAGCAATTTTTTTGCATTTTTCTTCAAATCTTTCTGACGCTGATAATATTTTTGACGTTCACAATTTCTTTTTTCTTTTTAGCACTTTAAGTTTTTCTTCTCTATAAAACGGAAATGATTAGGTAAATAAAATAATTAGGTATAAATAGTGTAATTACATATTCGTCCGATTTCGGAGCAGCTCGTCTCGATCCGTGCGAGCTTCGTACAGTCGTACCATATACATATACGTTAAGTGAACGCTAGGCCGAGCTACATAGTAGGCGGAGGGGGGGGGGGGGTGTTAGGTTTTATTTTCGTAACAGAATTTCTTGATTCTGTCGCCGCGCACAATACAATAGCTTAAAAGTCGATGTGTCTTATTAGATGCAGAAAAAATCAGATAATAATATAATGTTATTTAGATCAGATTGGCATTAGGCTTAAGTGGTGGGTTACGACCATTATCATCTTTAAGTGAGGAGGCCTGTGTCTCAGCAGCAGAACATATAGCTGACTGATTGTTTTGTAAAAAAACAGGGCATGTCAGTGTATGATTCCGATATATGTTTGTCTATAAGTGTGTCTGTATGTCCTCTATGCGTTTCGAAACCATTGATCAGATTGTGATGAAACTTTGGTAGGGTGTTGTGGGCACGCCCGCGAATGATTTTAGCCAAAAAAAATTCACAGCAAAGCGGTTATTTATAACTATAGACCCTGGCCACAGGGTTACTAGTAATAAATAAATACCTACTGGACAAATAAATTCAAGTCTTATTTCAATTTATTACTTTTACCGACGACAGAGAGAGAAAATTGTTAATAACAACCGATAAAAGTGATGAAATTCAACGTACTATCACATTTACCAAATCATAATTCGAGATAATTGTTAATAAGGGAATGATAAATAATTCTAACCGTATAATATATTACCATTAAAAAACAGGTATGTAATAATATTAAACTTTTATTAATCATCACACACTCGCGTACGAACGGGCACGAACACGAATGGTGTCTATCAACTCTGTTATATTTCGTTTGTGCCCGCAGTTATCTTGTATATAGTTCCCAATGTCATTTCATCAATATTCATTGTGTAGTCGTTGAGTAAAATGCCTGTGACATACTAGTCCGGTCAATTTAGACCAAAAAATGAGAGTGAAGTTACATAAAGTCCCAACAAGCTGAATTTCAGTGAAATTGTTCAAAATATAATTATAAACAATGTCTAGAAGTTCCCCATCATTCCCCTGTAAGGAAAAAAAATAATTCAAGGTCAAAGGTAAAAAAATGAGTTTTTCGCGATTTTCAGCAAAACGGTAAGTTTTATCATAAAAGTATCTTAGACAAAAATTGTAGATCATAAAGTTATCTATAAAAAATGTATCTATACTTTTTTTCTTACGAGCCATCGATTCTGAGATATATACGATTCAAAAAGTTATAAAAGTTGTTATCGTCATAATATGCATGAGTACGCCACGTATATACATCTAGAGTTGTAATATTTTATATAATATATATATGTTTGTATATATATATATATATATATATATATATATATATATATATATATATATATATATATATATATGTATATATATATATATACATATATATATATATATATACATATATATATGTAAGTATAAGTTACAATGACCGATAGAAAAATATTTAAACATTTAATATATAATATATAATATATATATATATATATATATATATATATATATATATATATATATTATATATTATTTTTCTATCGGTCATTGTAACTTATACTTACAATATAAAATATACATAAGTTTTAACTACAAGAATATCAGGTAAAATGAAACCCAGTCCCTTAATCTTTAAGCCAGTGTAACTTCGAGACATCTGTCTCTTGTTCTATTGTGTGCGTGGCTAGGGTCTTATACCTGCTATAATAAAAGAAATACTGTTAGTCTTGAGCGTCACTCTGTAGTGAAAACACGTGTTTATCTAAACCTATATTGTGCTGTTTTGAGTTTTATATTAAAAATGTCTGAATATTGTTTTATTTGTGCTAAACTTTTAACTGAAAGTGAAGTTGTTACTGTTGAACGTGGTATGAAGACATTAATTAATGCAAGTATCGAAAGAGCTGATGATTTTTCGAAATATCTCAAAAATCAGAAATCTGAGACAATACATGAAAATTGCCGTAAAAATTATACTCGAAAGTCTTCTATTACTGCAGCTAATAAAAGACAACGTGAAGAACAAGAAGCCAGTACATCCACAGCAAGTCCTCCTCGTACTAGATCACGTATCAGTGAATCAGCTTTTTGTTTCAAAGAACTATGCTTATTTTGTGGCGAGAAATTAAATGAAGAGAGTGAAAGGAGAAAATCCTCAGATTTTAGAATCTTCAGATTACACTACCTCATAGGTGGCGTGGAAACGTGTGCATATTATGACGATAACAACTTTTATAACTTTTTGAATCGTTATATCTCAGAAACGGTGGCTCGTAAGAAAAAAAGTATTGATACACTTTTTATAGATAATTTTATGATCTACAATTTTTGTGTGAGGTACTTTTATGATAAAACTTACCGTTTTGCTGAAAATCGCGAAAAACTCATTTTTTTGACCTTTGACCTTGAATTAAATTTTTTCCTTACAGGGGAATGATGGGGAACTTCTAGACATTGTTTATAATTATGTTTTGAACAACTTCACAGAAATTCAGCTTGTTGGGACTTTATGTAACTTCGAATGTCTAAATTGACCGGACTATACGGACGGACAGATAGACAGACGGGCATGACGAAACTATAAGGGTTCCGTTTTTGCCATTATGGCTACGTAACCCTAATAACCTTCTTAACGAACCTTCAGTGCCCTTCAGACTCTGCAGTGTTACTTTACTATTTCAATTAAACCCTTCATCATAAAAATGACTAATAAACAAACATGATCAAACAAAATTATTCAAATGATATAAAATTTATCTAGTAGGTATTTTTTGTTGATAAGATTCTTTAAAATTATATATAAACATTATCAATGTTGAAATTAATGTTATTACACAGTCTTGAAGCGTAATACTGACAACATGCGTTTCGTCGTATTTTTGGCTGCATGCATTGCGGCTGTCGCTGGTGAGTTGATTTGACTATCATGCCTTTTCGGTCCATAACAATAATAACATTGCTTTGTTATTTTACAATGTGCAATAATTTACCATTTATGCGTTTTTTTCTGTTTCAGCCTATCCTGGATATGGTAAAAATTACACACCTGAGAGGATTGTGGGTGGTCAAGTTACTACAATCGACTCTTACCCTTCGATAGCTACAGTTCTTTTTTCACCTTACGCAGTAACCTATTCTCTATTTTGCGGAGGTTCTGTTCTAAACTACAGGTCCATCTTAACCGCTGCTCATTGTACTATGTAAGTTTATTATAATGATTTGTAATGTGATTAACGTAGCTGTAGTTTTCTTCATTTAGATGTGTAAAACTAAAATTCTTGTTTCAGTGGTTGGGTACCTGCCAATTTCCGTGTTCGTGTAGGTTCAACATGGGCCAGTAGCGGTGGATTTGTTCACAATATAGCTCAAATTGTCAATCACGCCAGTTACAATTCATATACCTACGACAATGATATTGCCATTCTCCGTTCAGCTACCACTATTTATTTCACCAATCAAGTCGTTCCAGCCAGTATCGCTAGCGCTAACTACAACCTTGCCGACAATCAGGTTGTTTGGGCCGCTGGATGGGGTGCACAGTGGGTAAGTGTAAAAACTAGAGAATATTTTATAACTAAATCTGACAGACAACTTCTAAAGATAGATTCTTCATAAAATCGATAAAATGACTTCTTGCTTAACTAGCTGTCCCGCGCAACTTCGTAAGTGTAAATTTTCCCCGTTTTTGCAACATTTCTCATTGCTGCTCCGTTCCTATTGGTCGTAGCGTGATGTTATATAGCCTATAGCCTTCCTCAATAAATGGGCTGTCCAATACTTTTTTTTTTTTTTTAATTAGGATCAGTAGTTCCTGAGATAACCGCGTTCAAACAAACTAATTTTTCAGCTTTTTTATAAGTATAGATTGTGTACCTATTTAATATGTAGTATTCTAGCATCTGATTAACCTTGTGTCAAGTCTGGTCAGTCAATGTACACAAAGTAACATTGATTTACTAATGTCATTCTTTTCTTTATTCATAGGCTGGTGGACCTACTTCTGAGCAACTCCGTCATGTACAAATTTGGACCGTCAATCAAAACACTTGCGCAGAACGCTATTCTGCCATTCGTATGACCATCACCGCTAACATGTTGTGCTCCGGCTGGCTCAACGTTGGTGGTCGTGACCAGTGCCAGCGTGACTCCGGCGGTCCTCTCTACCACAACGGCGTCACTGTCGGTGTCTGCTCATTCGGTCAAGGATGTGCCGAAGCCTACTACCCCGGTGTCAACACACGCGTTTCTCGTTACACAGCTTGGATTCAGAATAATGCTTAAATTATAATTTAGTATAAAAGATTTAATAAAAAACTAGCGAATAAAATATATCTCATTTTATAAGATTTTGCGTTTCTTTTTTATTTATTTTTTCTTAATAATATTCGTGATCATGTTAAAAGAGTCTTACGAAATTTGCGGCGGGAATGTTGTTGAAAAACCATGTAGGGTTCCGTAGTGACACCCCCCCCCCCCTCCATCTGAATAATGCGGCGGATGATTTTCAATGGGACTTGCACGAAATTTTGTTACTAGTAGTACTCGTAAACTTATAAAGCCTTCTTAGCTGTGATAGTTTTCCTTTTAATTTCACTAAATATTTTTTTCGTGATTTTTTCACATACCCAACATCGACTATTCAGACTCTAACAAAAATTTGCACTTTAAATTTCAATATTTCACAAACGGATCCCTACAGAAGAAGATTAAGAGATTTTATTCTTTCACAAGTAATATGTGTGACCATGCAAAATTACAGCCTTCTAGCGCTAATAATCGGACGGACGGACGGACTGACGGACGGACATGGCGAAACTATAAGGGTTCCGTTTTGCCATTATGGCTACATAGTCCTCAAATCATCATGACACGACTGTGTCAGTGGTAGGAATGATAACACTGATTGTGAAATTAAGCCAGGTACATTGCCAGGTATTAAGGTCTGCCATCTAACATAAGGTCTACTGTTAGAATAAGTCTAATTTTAGAAGAAGCAGACCTCCTATCGTGTTTCGACCTAAGTCATTAGTATTTAGTCAAATGACGAAGTCGAAGTCAAAGGCTTAACTCCATTAAGACATTATATGTCGCCTGCAGACTAAAACCATGATAATATCGATATAAATAATACAGGAGGATTTATTTGGTATTATTTAGATAGTAGATAATGTGAAATAGAAATAAAAGAAGTTCTTAGTAAGATTCATATATTTTTTTTATTATTTTATTGAAATGTAATCCGATAACAGTGGGCGCACATGACAACCAAGTATACCTGAATCACCAATACAATTTAGATTAATTGCAATAAAATAAAGTTAGATAAAATTACTATTGTGAGAAGTATCAATAAAATAAAATCGAGTAATGATAATTTGTGATGGTTTATTATTTTGTTTGTCACTCGCTTGCTAACTGGGACACTTAAGATAAGAATAAAATTTATTTTGCTCTTCTCTTGGTATTTTTATGGATTATTAGTTCATCTGTTTTCAGCTTTAGAGTATATTTTATTGCACTAGCGAGAGAGAGAGAGAGAGAGAGAGAGAGAGAGAGAGAGAGAGAGAGAGAGAGAAACTCTAAATAGCAAAACCCTTGACAGGCAGACATGCGAGATGATTGAACAAAATCAGGGGACATTATTAAATTTTCCATGATTTTTCCTTTATATATTACTTACTTTAGTTTTAATTTATATATAAATTGGTAATTTATATTTTAATTGACTGCCTCTGTGGCGCAGTGGGAGTGTATCCGACTGCTACGCAAGAGGTCGTGGGTTCGATCCCCACCCAGGATAAAACTTTGTGTGATGAGCACGATGGTTTATTCTGTGTCTGGATGTTATTTATCTATAATATGTATGTATTTAGAAATATATAAGTATGTTTATCAGTTGTCTGGTTTCCGTAATACAAGCTCTGCTTAGTTTGGGATCAGATAGCGTTGTGTGAATTGTCCCAAGATATTATTATATTATATTATAATTAATAATAATATCCATGGCTACCAATAACAATAAGAATAGCTTATAACAAATATAGTAACAGCATTATAACAATAATAATCTCATCATCAATTTAATTTACGACGACTAAACTCATAAAAAAATACTTAACTATGGACGCTAGTTAGATATCTATTTAAATTTGGTCAAAAAGGGTCAAAAATGGATAGAGGTAGACAATCCACGCTTATCCATTTTTTAAACACTAACTGCCGCACTCAGAGTCATTTAATGCTTACTTAAATCATTCGTTAGTGAAGATTTTTTATGACAAACATTGAAAAAGGAATGATTTAAGTAAGCATTATACGACAGTACGTACGGCAAGACCCTTTTCACACGTCCCGGTTTCAATCTGGTCTTTCCACCGCCGCTATTCGATACGCGTTTTATTAAATCACGCCGAAATCACCAAAACATTTCATTTGTTAATGTAACATTAACAGACCATATTTCAAATATTGAAAAAACTTATATTAAGTTACTTAAAGGTTTAAAAGACATTTATATAATATAAAAATTACAACTACCGCACCAGGAAATAATCCGCAAGTCACAGAAACATTTACTATCTCGAGCACAAAGTATTCTCAGACAGGAACCTCGTACGGGTACCGAACCCACAACGTCTTGCACAGTCGCCACGCACGCCGCACGTAACAAAATAATTAATTAAATAAGTGCCTACACTTAATACTTAACACAAAATATGAAGTAAACATCTAGTTAAAAATGAATAGGCTGCTTTCCTATAACTATGTAATATTGAAACTTTTTATTTCGATCATTATTACGCCTACGCGATGGGATAAACTCAGTCACAGCAAAGTTACTGTCTGCTGTAATAGTTTAAAAAGGCAATATTAAAAACAATAAGCCGCCTACATGTGTACTCAATAATTGATTTACTTTGGTTGAAGCATTTTTTCACTAATCAACATTTCTGGATCATAATTTTCATGTTAAGTCCAGAGCTCATCATCGGACATCACGCCACTTAAGTGATTAAGCGATTTTATCAGAGATACATGAAGAATTTACGGCTTTGAATTATCTTTCAAATAACTATCTGTTGTTATTGTGGGCAATTCATGCAATAGTATTGACAATTCCTGTTGTTTTACTTTTATATTTTGGTTAAAGGCCCTTTTTACACAAGTCTACGCAAATCTTCGATACCCGACAATTATAGTCTTAGCGACTACCGCCATACAAATTCAAAATACCTACGTCTCGCCGACCCGTGCCTCTGTACAAGCCTTGGAACCTGAACCTGTGATGGTTTTTAATAATTTGAATTATTTTTAGCATTTTTAGTTTGAACTCATTTAAATTATTATATCTTTTTTATTATATCTTTAAAAAAAAAAAAATTAGCAGCACCGTCTGTATAATCTATGATTTCTAGGTTTGAATTGGCCAATCGGGTACGATTGCCACTGACCAATCAGAGCGTGCCTGTGTGAATCTTTTGAGTAAGGTTACCTGTAACGGATTTTGTTTATTCTAGTGCTGGATTTAAGATGAAAAGGTTGTCTGCCATATTTGGTACTGCGTAGATTCTAAGTATTGTGTGAATTGTTCAATGTGTACATTAGGTGAGTATTTTTAAGTTATCAAATCTATACTATCTACAGTAACTAAATATACAGTGGTGGTGGAGGGAGCTTCCCTTTGGTTATGTACTACGTACACGGCGGTAGCCTAATGGTCAAGGCATCGGACTCGCAATCGTGAGGTCGCTGGTTCGAATCCTAACTATCATACTATCGCCGTAAATTCACTCCTAACACAGGCTTAGTTGAAGAGGTTAACAGAATTGATAGTAATTTGAAACCGACCCCACATAGCTAGTTATCTTTTAAAAAATGGTTGCCTGTAAAGACGGTTTACAGATGATAATTTTATTTCCATTCGCGTTGCTTAGCAACCAATCAATATCGTATTTTTGTACGTTATTGATTGGTTGCTAAGCAAGTATCGCATGTCATGTCGCTGCAATCGCCATTCGCTGTTGGTTAACAACCAATCAATAACGTGACCCAATCATCGATTTATAAGACGATATCACGTCAAAAAATATGTACATGTATAAGTACTTTTTGCATCGAGTTACCTACTTTAGGATAAAATTTAACTCTTCGCCTCAGATAAACAGTCAAGATACATTGAAATACAGAGAACTATACAACATATCTATATCAAAGGATTGAAAATTTTGAGGTCTAGTAACATAGTCCAGATAAGTGGTTCGTTTCCGGCCCCGGTTTGGCTACGGAAGTCTCGGGTTAATTCGGGTCTGGACTTCAAATTTTTCTATCTTTTAAAATGCAATCATTGTATTTATACAACATATAACAAAAAGGTGTCTCTAATTTCGCCACTGGCATAAGCATTGGCATAAGTGTTATATCTCCTAAGGTTTTTTAAGCATTTATCGTACCCAAATTTCTATTGTAAAATTATGAGATAGATTTATTGATTCATAATAATATAGTTTTTATAATTATTATATTTTTAATTCATGTAATATTGTTAAATTGATATTATAAATTCATTTTTAAATTAAAAATAGTTGAAGAAATTTTTGGGTAGATATTCTGATTTTGATAATTCACTCAGTATTTTGGATACTAGCCCCTAAAATTTGGCCACACGACAAAAAAGACATAAATGTAGTATTTTTAACTTAAAGTTGATCATATAATAATAATAATAATAATATCTTGGGACATCTCACTCAACGCCATCTGATTTCAAGCTATGTAGAGCTTATACTATGGAAACCAGACAACTGATAAACATACATACATATATTTTTAAATACATACACATTATAGATAAATAACACCCAGACACAGAATAAACCATCGTGCTCATAACACTACGTTTTATCTTGGGTAGGGAGCGAACCCACGACCTTTTGCGTAGCAGTCGGATACACTCCCACCGCGCCACAGATATTTTAGGGTTTTATTATTAGTAATCGCATTTTAAAGTTTTCAATTCTCTAATCTTGCATTTCACAATTAAAATCGAGTATTGTTTCGACTTTTGCTAAGCTTGATTTTTCATTGATTTAAATATTTAACAGTTATTTTGACTTGATACTTCCATGCACTCCTTATTAAAAGGGGTAGGAACAGATCTATACAAATAAATAAAATTGAAGTGTCTAATGACAAAATAACAGTTGTTTACTAAATACTTATGAAAGTTTATGGTACTTATAACAAAAACACGATTTTTTGTCTGTCTGTCTGTTAATAATATTTGCAAGTTATCTTTTTTTATATTATAGATACTTTATTACATATTATAGATACTAATGTATCTATAATATGTATGTACCCAGACACAGAATAAACCATCATGATCATCACACAAATTGTTATCCTGGGTGGGGTTCTTTTTGCAGGCGGGTTTTTA
This sequence comes from Herminia tarsipennalis, assembly GCA_945859575.2. Classification (NCBI taxonomy): domain Eukaryota; kingdom Metazoa; phylum Arthropoda; class Insecta; order Lepidoptera; family Erebidae; genus Herminia; species Herminia tarsipennalis. The sequence continues at coordinate 8,902,628 of OX243836.2, read as the reverse complement.
AGTTTTCAAATTTGTTTATTTTTAGCTACCTTGAACAGGTAAGGTAATAATATAAGTAACTAAACCGATCTGTTAACCAATAAAAATATTAAGTAAAAGTTATGAAAATAATTTAATTACAAATATAACCGTTATAGTCCTGCCTGCAAAAAACTATTTGAAGTTTAAAAAAAGAATAGTTGTGAACACAAGCAAGTGGCTAGTTGTCATAGTTGTATTTTATAATTCAATACAATTTGATGAAAAATACGTTTCATCTAGTTATGAGATGGGTGAAGTTCGATATTCTGCGTCTTACCAATACATTTCCAGTTTCAATATGGTACGGATCTGAGAATTAAAGAAAGAGGTACGGATTGTGCCTTCAATGTTGTAAGTCATTAACTGATTTTTTTTGCATTACTGCTTGTTGCACTCAAAGTTTAAAGGCGCTATTGTAATAAGCAAGTCTTACATACAAGTATGACGTCAACAATAAAACACTATCGATTTCAATTTATTGTAAAGTTTGTATACCTGTTGTAATTTGTATACAAGTTGTATGCAATTTGAAACTTGTAAGTAGATAACTTGTATAATAGAATAGCGCCTTTACCCAAAACGTGCAACAAGCCATCTTGCTCATAAAAGTTAACATAATCTACTCATTTCGGTCCACCGTACCTATTTTATAATTTGGTAGTTATTTTTAACTCGTAAAAACTACAAACAAACTTACAAGTGTATTATTCTAAATTAGGAGAATCAATGAGAGTTTAATAAACATAAATTATTTCAGAGATATGTAACTAATCTAGGATTCACAGTAGTAGATAACATTATGTACAACAACATATAAATATCATCGTTGCTGAAGTGTCATCACACTGGACCTGCAGAAGAAAAAGTGACAACATGCGTCTCATCGTATTTTTGGCAGTTTGCATTGCGGCCGTAGCTGGTAAGTACTCGTACCTCTGATTTCTGATATTTTTTTAAATATTTATGTTATTATTTTCTGAGGATAACAATTATTAGAAGCAATTATTATATATATAACCATCATAGAATGATGTGAAACTAATGCATTGTTTTGTTTGATAAGCGTAGATGTAACTGTTAATGTACATGTGATTTGTAAATACAATTTCCGCTCACTTTCTGAGGTCTCAATAATTCAAACCTTTACACAAATATTAGGTTCTAAAATGTTCACTTACATCTTATTTTTTTTTTTATGAACACTATACCTATATGTTTTGTTATAGCAAAAGTTTACATTTCATTTTGTTTTCAGCCCTCCCCAAGTATGGTTTAGACTACGTGCCTGAGAGGATAGTAGGAGGCTCGGTTACCACCATCGCCAACTACCCCTCAATCGCTACTGTTCTGTTCTCATCTAACGGAGTTACCTTCTCTCTCTTCTGCGGTTGCTCTATCCTCAACAACAGGTCCTTCTTGACTGCAGCTCATTGTACAGTGTAAGTGAATTATTCAGTCTCAAATACGCCTAAACAAGTCATTTTGTGAATTATGATGTAAAACAAAAAATATTTTTGCAGCGGTCGCGTCGCCAGCAGGTTCCGTGTCCGTGTAGGTTCCACGAATGCTAGCAGCGGTGGAGTTGTTCATAACGCCGCTAGTTTGATCAATCACGGCAGCTACAACCCTAGCACCTACGACAATGATATTTCCATCATCCGCTCCGCTTCCACTATCTCTTTCAACAACAATGTCCGTGCCGCCAGTATCCCTAGCGCCAACTACAACCTTGGTGACAACCAGGTCGTTTGGGCCGCTGGATGGGGTGCAATATCGGTAAGTGTAATAAAAATGTTAATTTTTTCATTTTATCGGTTGGCTGACACAAATGTTAATTCGGTTGGGTTGCAAAATGGGTACGCGCAGAATATATTAAATACATTACAAACGACCTGTACAATGTATGACATAAAATCTGTTGATGTTTAAAATCATGAAAACCCAACAAATACATTGTTTTGTGTATTGTTTTGTTGCATTTGCTTTAAAAAATTGGATGGATGGATTTGGTTTTGATTCTTCTATGCCTTCCTGAACATTAGTCATAGTCAAATAATTCAAGCACATGTTGCATTTGATATATCATGCTTGAGGCGTATTTCATTTGTGTTTTGATTTCAAACTAAGAAATAAATTCTTTTTTACAGTCTGGTGGACCGACTTCTGAGCAGCTCCGTCACGTGCAGATCTGGACTGTCAACCAGAACACTTGCGCCCAGCGTTATGCTAACATCCGTATGACCATCACCCTTAACATGTTGTGCTCCGGCTGGCTCGATGTCGGTGGTCGTGACCAGTGCCAGGGTGACTCCGGCGGTCCTCTCTACCACAACGGCGTTACTGTCGGTGTCTGCTCATTCGGGCAAGGATGCGCTCTTGCTCAATTCCCCGGTGTCAATGCTCGTGTTTCTCGCTACACCGCTTGGATTCAGAACAATGCTTAAGTAATAAAAAAATAAGAGCAAAATAAATAATATGTACCTACATGTGAAGGTACAATTTATTTTATTTATATTCTAATACATGGTTTCTGTTACCTTTATTTTGTCTACATAAAATTATATCGTCAGCTGCTTATTTGTACTGAAATTTAATTTATTTAATTTATTTATTAAGCGATGCAAGCTTACAGTGGCGTAACAAATCTCTTGCACGCTAGATTACATACATTCATTGCTAACTACGAAAGGCTAATACGAGGACACATTGTTAATATAAAAGGTAATAATAGTTCAATCAAAATATTGACATTATTTACATTCATTGCTAATTGCGAAATAATCACACATTGTTAATATAATTAATGATACATCTCTTATATTCAAACTTAATCGTAAAATAGAAAATTATGACGAAGTCAATAGAACACATCCTGTTTAGGCGTCAAGCGCCTAGTCTTTTATCACAGCAACTCGGAATTCCGCAGTCATAGCTAATGAGTCTAATTAAGAATACCGTCTGTATTTTTGTAATTTATAAAATCAGTCTTAGTACTATCAGTACTAGTTCAAGATTGGTTTGGTTTGCAACGAACAACCTACTTCTAAATCCCACAAAAACGAAATGTATTAAGTTTAATTTAACAAACGTGAAACGTACTAATAGGAGAATAATTTTATTTAATGAAGTGATTAGCTTTGTCGACTCAACTTGGGAATTACTTTAGACAGTAGGTTACTGTGGGGCACCCAAATATGTATGTCTAACTATGCTGTGAGCAAAGTTAGACAGCTTACGAATGTAGAAACAGCTCGACTAGTATATTTTGGTTATTTTCACAGCGTCATGTCCTACGGCATATCGCTTTGGGTCAAGGCGGCTGTTAAACAAACTAGTTTTATTCTTCAAAAAACGAATATATCAACTAGGAGCACGGGTTTCCCTTAAAAAAAATTAAAGAAATAGGCATTATGACCAATTTTTTCTATCTTTCAAAAATGCATTTATTGTATTATGACCAATTTTTGTTTCTCTTTATTTTTAGGAACCTTTAAATACAATTATCGTCGGTTCCATAGTAACCTAATCATATGTCTACAATACAATGCATGTTAAATTCTATCTGTCTAAAACTAACTTATATATAAACTGAGCTTCATCAGACAGAGGCTTTGCTAGGATTAACAAAATTATTCCCAAATCTATTTTTTTATTTTGTTTTATTTATTGATTAAATACAATGTTTAATATTATAACCTAATAATAGCAACTTAAAACCAGTATGGTTTAAGCCAGTGCTATAATGAGTCCATCTATAATCTAATTTTTGTTTACTTAATAAAAACTACCTACCACCAAGTATTTTTTCTCCTTTACATTATCATCACATCAAGCTATGGTACAGTAAAAAATTAAATTTAGAGTACCTACTCTAAATTTGCTATCTTAATTATAATTAAACCTTTCTATGTTATAGAATCTAGTAAAAACATTAATAATAATAATAATAATAATATAGCCTTTTATTTCCGAAAACTTAAAATTAATGACAAAATAAATATTTAAAAAACTTATAACTACTATATTTACACGCATGCAATTACAGAATGTCTCTGATTTCGGTGTGCCTTACGGCAAAGGCCTCCTCCAACTCTTTCCACTGTTTCCTATCCGCTGCTACTCTGATCCAGTGAGCTCCTATAGTGAGTTTCATGTCATCCTCCCATCGTCTTGCTTTTCGTCCTCTACTCCTGACACCGTCCCTTGGGTACCAAACTGTCACCTGTTTGCTCCATTTCTCCTTTTTACATCGAAGCATATGCCCAGTCCACCTCCATTTTTGTTGATCGATACGTGATAGTATATCAGTTAATTTGGTTTTGTGCCGTATATCTACACTTCTGACTTTATCTTTTAGTTTTAAACCTAGCATGCTTCTTTCCATACCTTTCTGGCATCTTTCCAGTTTGTCCCTATGGTGTTTCGTCAGGGCCCAGGTTTCACAGCCATAAGTAATGCAGGGCAGGATACAGGTATCGAAAGTCTTCTTTTTGATCTTAATGCTCATTTCCTTGCTCTTCATCACTTCTTTCAGTGCCCAGTATTTTTTCCACCCTGACGCAATTCTTTTGTCTAATTCCTTTGACATTTGGCCATTTGTCGATATTATCTGGCCTAAATATACATATTCCTCTACATACTCGATTTTTTGTCCATTGTTTGTTATGTCTGTGGGGGTTGAATTTGTCATCATTTTAGTCTTTGCTAAGTTTATTTCAAGACCCACTTCCCTACTTCTGCTTACTAAGGTTTGTATCATATATTCCAGTTTTTTTGGGTCTTCCTCCAATATAACGAGGTCATCCGCAAATCTTAGGTGACTCAGACGTGCTCCGTTTATGTTCAGTCCCAGATGTTCCCATTCCAATTTTCTGAACATTTGTTCAAGCACTGCTGTGAACAACTTTGGTGATAGTGGGTCACCTTGCCTGACACCTCTCTCTATAGGAAAAACGTCCCCTGTGGATTCCAGCCTAATACTTGCCTTGCTTTCTTTGTATATATTTTTTATTATATTTATGTAGGTGCTTTCGATCCCCTGCTCTCTTAGACTTAGCCATACATATTTATGTATGAGGCTATCAAAAGCCTTTGAATAGTCTATAAAAGCCAGGTAAATGGGCTTGTTGTATTCGTTGTATTTTTGGATGAGCTGTTTTATTGTATGTATATGATCGATTGTGCTGAAGTCTTTTCTAAATCCTGCCTGTTCTACTGGTTGGTTTCTGTCCAGACTGTCTGATATTCTGTTTAGAATTACTTTAGCAAAAACTTTATATATATTTGATATAAGAGATATGGGTCTGTAATTTCCTATATCGTCTTTTGGGCCCTTTTTGTGTATAAGTATTATGTGAGATTTAGCCCAATTACTTGGGATAATGCCTGTATATAGTGTCTCGTTAAAGACCTGTGTTAGTATTGGGCTTAACTCACTGATTGTTCCTCTTATTAGTTCATTTGTAATACTGTCTGGGCCGGGAGCTGTCTCCATTTTTTGACTTTTTATAGCTTTTTCTATTTCGCATTGTAGTATTTCTGGTATGTCTTCAGTGTCTTGGATTCTTTGGTTTTCTATAACATGTTCTCTATCAAGCAAGTGTGTTTCTGGTTGGTCAGGACTGGGTTTTTGATATAATGAGCGATAATACTTTGTTGCAGTACTTTGAATTTTGATGCGAGACGTTGTTGTTAGTTCTTTGACTTTAATTTTTGGTATCCATTCTTTTCCCTTTTCTCTGAGTTCTTTGAGCGCCTTTCTTATGCCTCCTGTTTTGTTAATGTGATTTTCTAGGGTTTTAGTTCTTCTGTTTAATCTGTCTTTCCTCATATTTTCGCGAATCTGTTTGCTAAGATTAGAGATTTCTTTTTGGTTACCAATCTTATCCTTTTTTATTATTAAGTTTCTTCTATCTTCAATTAATTTTAGAGTTTTTTCACTTAAGTAAGTTTTCTTGCTTTTGTCTATTTGTGGCACTGTCTGTTTTTTAAGCTTATTTTCAATTTTTTTATATTTTTCGTTTAGGTCTATATCTGAGGTTACGGCTTTCATTAGATCTTCTGTGGGGTGTGTTGGGGCAGTCTTCTTATTAGTTGTTTTCAAATGGTTTATAGGTGTTGTTTTTGGTCTAGGCTTTTTTGTGCTCTTTTCGTTTAGGCAACTGCGTACCATGCGATGGTTGGTATTAAAATTTAGGTTTTGTATTACTCCTGTATCACTGAATGACCTGGCTTTGTTGGTGATTATGTAGTCGATTTCGTTTCTAGTCTTTCCATCAGGGGATATCCAAGTCCACCTTGTTTTGGTTTTTTTGCGGTACATGGAATTTAGAAGTGTTAAGTTTTGCTCAAGTAAGAGTTCAACCAATTTTTCTCCATTCTTGCTTCTTTTTCCTCTACTGTATTTTCCCATTATATGTTCTTCCCCTGCTAGTCGAGCGCCTACTTGAGCGTTGAAGTCGCCCATGAGCGCTATGTTGTGCTCCGAATATTTTTCAATGACTTCTCTCAGTTTGTCGTAAAAATCTAGTATTTCCGTTTTTGTTGCTTGTTCTGTCGGCGAGTAGACTTGGATGGCTGTCCACTTTTTAGGATGTTTTGGTATGTTGAGATGCAGTAGAGCTATTCTATCCGATATTCCTTCAAACGCTATGATTTGGTTTTTTAGTTCTATCTTTACCAAGAACCCCACTCCTCTTTGACCAGCGACTTCCCCTTTGTGATACATGATATATTTACTTCTTTCTTCTATTTCTTCCCCTACTCGTCGCATTTCGCTTATACCCAGAATGTCCCACTTGATGTTTTCAAGTGCTAACTCTAGCTCTTGTAAACTCTCTGGTGTTCTCAGCGTTCTTGTATTTAGTGTACATAGATATAGACTACTTTGTTTTCGAATGACTTTTTTGTATTGGTTTTAATAGATGATGAATTTGTTGGAGGGTGTTGGTCGGTTTCCCCCACGGTGACCAGCCGGCTTGGGGGACAGTTTATTGAAGTTTTTCTTATGTTTGTGTTTGTTTTCGGTTTTACATGTTGTGGTTTCCGGTCGGAGAGGGCCTCTACTTCTTTTTTGGCAGCTCTGGAATCGAGTTTGATCTATCACGTAAAACATATGCCAAGATACTTGGTTTAGTTACTTCCCTTGTCGAGTTTTGGGATGTTGTTGTTTTAACTGTATTTTCCGTGTTGGGTTTTTTCTGAGACGGGGTGGTTGGTGATCTTGTTATCTCTCTCTTCCTTTTTTCGCGGTTTTTGGTCTCTGGTTTTTTAACAATAAGTTTATCGTACTTTACGAACGCTATGTTTCCATTTTTCCTTTCTTCTTCCACTTTAGGCTGGAGCTGTTTACGTACTTCGAGAACTTCCTTAGGAAAGTCCTCTTTGACATACACGTTTGTGGGAAGATTTCGCTTGTTTTTCAAAATTAAATGTTTTTTTCCAAGATGTGGTTAGAGATATAATCACTGGGCGATTCTTTTCCGATAGTTTTCCAATTCTTTGGACATTACTTATTTCTTGGCTATCCAAATGCGTTCCCGATTCCACTAAAGTTTATTTTATGAAGTCGACTAGCTCCAATTCTGTCTTTCCTTTCACATCGATACCGAAAAAAACCAAGTTGTTCTTTCGTTTTTCCTTTTCATAGTATGAAATTTTTTGTTCCAGACTACTAACTTTGGTTTTGAGATCATTATTTTCTTCCTTCAGAATTTTCAGCTTTTCGTCTAGGGCCTCCATTACAATTTTTGTTATTTCCGTTGTTAGTATTTTTGTTTGTTCATTAAACTTTTCATTTATTTTGCCGAGTAACAATTCCGTTTGTTTTTCCATTTTGTTTTTTTTTTTTTTATTTTGATTGGGTGTTTTGACGAGATATGTTGGTAACACCGTGATAATATTTGTGGCAATTTCTTTTTCTGATTGTGGCAGCACTTTCGGCTGTCAGTGTCAAATGTCACTGTCAGTTTGAATATTTTGAATGATAAAGTTGGTACTACTTAGTTCTGCCTGGTATGCGTTTTTTCAATTTAGAGGTTATGTTAAACTATTTATTTTTGATCGTAATCGCACAAATGTAGCACTTTCACTTCGAATGATTGTTAGAACGTAAGTTAACGTTAGTAAAAACATTAACTATTATCAATTATATAAGCCGTTTATATTGTCCTGAAATTGAATGTTTACAATTCCTCAATAGAGCATACGTAATGCTTTTAGTATTTTGACTTGAAGTTTATATATAACTGAATATGCAAACGTTATATTTTTAAAACAAAAGTTACATTTATTTAGCAAAATAATGATATTCAGATTGCAAATACATATAAGCACAAATTAGTAGGTAATATCATATGCTTCATAAAACTCATAACTCATTCAGGGATTTATTTATATCAGGATTGCCAACAGTTATTACATTTTATAAAGAATTATTATTTAAGTCAAGACTTACAAGCTAAATGCATAACCTATTACAGACAAACACCGCATGCAAAATAGACATAGTTAACGATAAGAAAGTAAATTTAATAATTAAAGAGAAATCCCATACTATGGCACTAATACAATAGCTATTTGTAATAGTTAATTATAGTTTTTATTTATATGTTTTTATTGATGCCACTTTGTTTGATAGTTTTGCTAAACTTGTGAAGTGTAATGGGATAGGTGTTTTTTCAATAAAACCCCAGTCAGCATTTTGAGTCTACCAATAAATAAATTTAGGAATGTAGTCAGGAGACATCTTATACAAAGAGCTTACTACTCTATCGATGATTATATAACTGATAAAGATGTATGTTTATGTAGTTCGTCGCTCCTTATTAATATATTTTATTATACAGTTTATTGTATTTTACTTATTTATTTATTGTATTTACTATTGTTGTCACCGTTTGATAATGCTACTTATGTATTAGTAATGAAATCGATTTACTTTTGTAAGTAAAGATTATGCGTGATAAATTAAGGCTATTCTTTTGTTTTATTTGCAAAACATTATTATATAATACTTATTCATTAAGTAGCAGTAACTTGACCAATATTTAAGCACATAAAGTTTTTACATTGTAAGTGGATGCTCCTACTATGTTGTGCCCATTGAGGTTAATGTTTCCAATCTCGTGTACTCTTTTTTTTTAAAGACGACCCCCGCATTAGGGTACAAGCCCTGTGTCGCGTGGGACTTTACAAATATACAAGTCACGGACACAAAATACACCCAGACTCGGAACAACAATTTGTGAATCACACAAAGTGGTGTCCCGTATGGGAATCGAACCCACGACCTCTTGCGTAGCAGTCGGACAAATTCCCACCGCGCTACAGAGGCAGTCTTCTATTATATGGCTTGTGTAAGAAGTGGGTTTCGAACCCACGATCTCACGATTGCGAGACCGATGCCTTAGCCATTAGGCTACCGCCGCTTTGAGTTGCACGTCCTATGAAGCCTCATTATCATTAAAACCAATTGAAGCGTTTCATTTGTTCCGTTTGTCATTTCAGCCCTGGATAATGGTCAAAAAGTGATATTAATCTACATTGAATGTTGATAAACTTGATTTAATTTGTATATATTATAAAATATATACTACGGGTCTTGATCGCATGAATAATAGCAAAAAACGACGGGCAATAAAAATGGTATTTACCTTAAATTATTTACGCGATTAAGACCCGTAGTATATATAATTTAATAATCTACCTTGGTTCTATGCTACCCATCTATACTAAAACATTATGGTAATTCCAGATTTAATAATCGCTGAAATTCGATTTTATCACAAAGATAGCACATGTAAATCTACTTTTATCAAGTTTAATATTTACATCGGGTCGTTGAATCGGATCATCAATCATTGAAAACAACACAAGCCTTAGTATGGTTATTACTTGTTTTATTTACATAATAAACTGCTTTGAAACTTTACACTAGTTTCTTTTGACACATTAGATGATTATAAATACTAAGATACGAGATATTTGAAGAACGTAATTATTACATCCAAAAGTTGTTGTCTGTAAATTCGGTTTACTAACGATTATTTTATGTGAAAACGTCTTAAGACAACATTAATGACATTGTAATAAATAACCATGCTTGTGATAGCATTAGTTCCAATTGTATCGCATGTCACTGTAATCGCAATTCGCTGATAGGCTGATAGCTTTAGTTCCAATGTCATCCCATGTCGCTGCAATCAGCATACCCTGATAGGCTGAATGATAATATCAGCCTTTCAGCAGGCGAAACGTGACGCTTTTTAATGCGTGCAGCCGGTCATCAATTATCACGTCAAAAAATATGGGACTGTGATTTAGAATATTGACATGTTGAAGCTAGGAAAGTGACACTTTTAATGCTTTGATATTGAATAAAATTAAACTTTATTTCAGTCCTACTAAACTATAACCTCGTATTATAACAACTCCTACACTTAATATCAAAGTATGTTTTCTACTATATATTAAGACTGTAACATCGTCAGATTAAAATAGTGTAACGGAAACACTAATAAACAAACCTATTTGTCAATTATCATTAAGGGTAGTGCGTAAGATTTGATAAATTAATGATATCTAAATTAATCTAATATAATAATGTTGATAAAAACTTGTAGAAACAATAAATACCACTGCTGAAAGTCATTACACTGGTTCTTTTAACGGAAAATCGAAAAAATGCATTACATTATTGTTTTGGCTGCATGCATTGCAGCTGTTGTAGGTAAGTTATTCAGACTATAACTTACTGAATATCAGCAACAAAAGCGTCATAGTGACTGACCTGTCGGTCTAGTGGTTAGTGATCCTGACTGCTAAGCCGTAGATCGTGGGTTCGATCCCCACCCAGGATAAAACTTTGTGTGATGAGCACGATGGTTTATTCTGTGTCTGGGTGTTATTATCTATAAAATGTATGTATTTAGAAATTTAAAAGTATGTTTATAAGTTGTCTGGTTTCCATAGTACATGCTTTGCTTAGTTTGGGATCAGATGACGTTGTGTGATTTGGGCCAAGATATTATAAATATTATATTATATTGCATAAATGTATTCTTGCGATGGATACCTAATATTATATTTTTGATTTTCAGCTGCTCCCCAATCTACCGGTGACTATGTGCCTCAAAGGATTGTAGGTGGTTCTGTTACCACTATTGACCAGTACCCCTCTATGGTCATCACTCTGATCACAAATAACGGGGTTACCTTCTCTGTATGGTGCGGTGGTTCTGTAATAAACAATAGATCAATCCTAACTGCTGCCCATTGTACAATGTAAGTGATTTATTCAATATTTAAGCACATATAGTTTTTACCTTTGTTGTAAGTAGATGCTCCTACTATAATGTACCCACTAAGGCTGATTTTGCTTTATCTCATGTTTCAACTTTTTGATAATACAATTTGCATCAGTCCTTTAACATGGTGTATAGTATATTAGTCGCAGCACCTTACCTCCATATCAAGTTTATAATCATTCAAACATTGTAAAATTGGCAATTTGAAAAGAGTGGCCGCAAGTTTCTTGCCAGGTTCTTTTCTCCGGCTTTACCTATTGTTTGCGAACTTGGCATTACATGTACATTTAGAATCCGGACGTAACACAAGAGTTGTTTTGCATCCTAAGTGAATAAAGAATTTTGAATTTTATTTGAGATCTAACTATCTATATTATATCTAATCATTTATTCTAATTATTATTGTTTCAGCAACCGTCCTGCCGGCAATTTCCGTTTTCGTGTAGGTTCCTCGTGGTCTACTAGTGGTGGTGTCGTTCACAATGTTAACGCCGTCATAAATCACCCCAACTACAACTCTAACACTTTAGATAATGACATTTCTATTATCCGCTCTGATACTACTATTTCTTTCAACAATCTAGTCGCTCCGGCTAGTATCCCTAGCGCTACATACAACCTTGGTGACAACCAGGTTGTTTGGGCTACTGGATGGGGTGCACAGTGGGTAAGTGTAAAACTACCACTTTGTAATTTCTATGATCGAAATTTTATTACATTTTTTTTCGCGCGTATCTTGTATGAATATAATATTCTTTATTACCTCATATCTTTTAAATCATGCAGTCCATGGCAGTTTACTAAATTCATCGAGATTCTATGATACTAATATTATAAAACTGAAGAGTTTGTTTGTTTGAACGCGATAATCTCAGGAACTACTATGTAGTTCGAAATAAAAAAAATACTGTCGGTTATAGCATATTTTGTTTTGTTTTTTTGTTATATTATAATAATATCAATCTAACGGATTTTTATTCTTTAATTTACAGTCTGGGGGTCCTTCTTCCCCACAGCTACGTCATGTACAAATTTGGACTGTAAACCAGGCCGTCTGCGCGCAGCGTTATTCTACAATAGGCTGGGCTATCACCGCTAACATGTTGTGCTCCGGCTGGCTCGATGTCGGTGGTCGTGACCAGTGCCAGGGTGACTCCGGCGGTCCTCTCTACCACAACGGCGTTACTGTCGGTGTGTGCTCCTTCGGACAAGGATGTGCTGAAGCTTTCTTCCCCGGTGTCAACGCACGTGTTTCTCAGTACACATCTTGGATTCAGAACAATGCTTAGATTAAATACAAAGATATTGACAAACACAATTTTTATATCTAATCCAACAACACTGTGTATGTTCTTTAAGACCGGATGTAATTTATCAATTAAGTGGATTAAATTATGAAACTTAAAAATTGATAGATTATTTTTTGTTATTTTAATTGTCAGCCGGTAATATTGCCGAACTCAAAAAAAGGTAGAGAATGGATATAGATCCCTCTTAGTGATAAAATCTCGTACCAGTGTATAATAAATAATTAAACCAGTGTAAAATAAGTATTTATGTGTAGTACATATTTTAAAAACCCACAGAAGCACATATTTTCCATGTAGCCATAAAAATTACAGTTTCCTGGATGCCTAAAATATAAAAAAATAAAGATTTTGTATGTCCCCTTTGCAATTTTAGTAACTACTTATTTAAAAAAAATAATGGACTAAGATTTAAATTTTAAAAAATAGGACAAGTTTGCATTTACGTTAAAAGTTTATTTGCGTTTTGAAATTAGTTGGAGCGTAATTTGTAATAATAAATTATTAATTACACTTTCAATCCAGGATAGTACGGGTTCCCTAAAATACATTTTAAAATGATACATATCAAGCTGGAATGCCATAGTAGCTTCGTTTTGACGTTTGACGCCCAACTTTATGTATACGACAACTTTATATAGTGGTACGTTTTAAAATTTTAAACTTGTTTTAAACGCGTACTAGGAACTATATATTTACAAAATACGCGTCGAAACATTGTATTTGTACCCAGCTGGCAGCATTACCATGTTGGATGGAAATGCTTATTCTTTGTGCAAAGAAAAAAAACAGCCCTCTGGTCATTTTGTAAATAACTTGTTAGTTGTAAGTAATGTAAATTAGATTGTATAATGGAGTGTATATAATTTAACTTTATATTTACTGTATTTTCTATTTATTTTGTTTTTTTTTTCGTTGAGAAATAATGTCAGGTTTACTCACTTAACCAACCGCAAAGTATTTAAATGAAATTTAAATGTATTTTGTACCAGCACGATCAAAATAAAAGTATTAGTTCATTTTAGGGTCTCTTGCCCAAAATAGTTTGGGAAACCCTGATTTAGATCAAAAAAATAATCTGTTTTCTAACGTCTAAAGTCAGCACCTGCCTAAACAGTTGCAGGGCGACAACATGCGTCTCCTTATTGTTCTGGCGTTTTGTATAGCGGCTATTGTCAATAAGTTAATTAAGATTATCTACCTAATAAATTAAAAATATCACACACTGAAAGCCGTGTGGTACCGGCTTAAGAATAATACCAGACCATCTCTTCCTGCGGGTGTCGTCAAGGCGACATTGGGATTTCACACCGGGGGACGGTTAGCACTTTAAAACTTTAATACGATCGCCAACCCGCTCGCCTAAAGTGGCGATTATGGCAATTACCCCTAGGATCTATAATAAGTAGGTTGTACTAAGGAAACCCGTTTCCAGCAGTGGGACATCATATGGGTTGATATGTACACACCGATATGTAATTTTGGTCATAAAATTAGATTATTAATAACTTAAATATCAATTGCAAAGAGAATATTGCAAAATGCTATAATTTTTTTTTTAAATAATTAGGTTTCCAAAATATTTTTAATAAGACTTAGCAAAAACCATTTTTTTTTTGACTGCCTCTGTGGCGCGGTTGCAGTGTGTCCGACTGCTACGCAAGGATTCCCACACGGAACACCACTCTGTGTCATTCACAAATTGTTGTACCGAGTCTGGGTGTACTTTGTGTCCGTGACTTGTATGTTTGTAGAGTTCCCCGCGACACAGGACTTGTACCCTACTGCGGGAGGCGTCTATTTTAAGAAAAGAAAAACAGGCTGCGACACAATCTTTTAACGAAAATGTATTTCAGAGGGCAGTTTGGTTGCTAACATAGATCCTGCTGTTTTATTTTCCTATAATGGAGTTACCTATGTTCAGTTTTACGGAGGTTCCACTCTCAACAACAGATCTATCTTAACAGCTTTTTTATTAGAGTAAGTTTATAATTTTAATACACTCGCATAAAGTCAGTTCAAAAGTTAAAGTAACATCTATTGTTTCAGTAATTAGTCAGCCAATAATTTTCACTTTCTTGTAGGTTCCTAGTGGGCTAACAGCGGTAGAGTTGTTCACAATGTTAATTAATACCTCATTCACGCCAATTACGATAGTTGGGTACGAAGTTGGGTTTTTACGAATTGTAAAACCAACTATCCTAATATGTTGTGCGCTCTGCTACCACTTTTCCCCTTAACAACTAAGTTTGCAATTATTGTTTTTAAAGTTTCGCGATTTATACTCATCTTAAAATATTATTGGGACCTAATCTTTTATTTACCGATCGTGGTCACTAATGATATTATTATTACTTGTCAATAACGTTAAAGTTGACGCCAGTGATAGACGTAGCGCAAACTTGGTTTAAAATATCTGACAACTAAGTAAACACGAATACACACATTATTACTAGTTAGAAGATGATAAAACCAGCATGACATTTAATCTTTAGAAGCACGTGACACACACACACACACACACACATACACGCACAGAGGTGACCCATCAACTCTGTATACCATCAATCTCTATAGAAGATAGAATCAAATTACTACATTATTGTAAACTATTACTGTAATTTTAATGGTGAGAAATAAATTATTATTTTTATTGTTATTATAATACTATCGAGATTTAAAGGTACGAACCTTTTATTTACCCCACGTTTCGATCGTACGTCAGTTTATATTGGCACTAGCGGCACGTCAAACTAAAGTCACGCCATCTTGCGGCGGCCATGTTTAAATGAGTCAAATACACTTGCTTTTTAATAAAAACAGATACTAGGTCAACGGAAATTAATTAGCGTTTTAATCATTCTCCGACATATATATTATCCTTATGCTTAAAAAAAGTTTGGAGTGACAAATCATTGAAAAAACTACGATAAAGTTGAAACAAATAGTTTGTATTAAATCGCCTTGTAATTTTCTGACAATGGCTAAAAAGCACTAAATAAAAAAAAAACAAAATATATATATATATACATGCCTGACTAAAATGCTATTTTTTTTTCAAAGACATCTAGCAATGTCGGATTGTGGGTCCCACATTACTAGCAATCCTGTTAACCCTTCCAGTTAAGCTCAATGGCTTGTGTTATGAGTGGGTTCACGTCGCTACCGACGTGAACCCACTCATAACACAAGCCATTGAGCTGAGATATAATGAGATATAATGGGTAGGCTTCGAAACCGCGACCTCACGATTGCGAGTCCGATGCTTTAGAAAATAGACTACCAATCTTAAAATTTAAACTTTACAATTTTAAAAAGTAGTAGCCCAAATTAAAAAAAACGGTGCAGAAAAATATTGTGCGTAAAGCGGACATCATGATGAATCAATCCGATTCATATAATCAATCATCATCTGGTTAATATTACCTATTACTTATAATCAAGAAATTAATAATAATTTGTAAGAATATTTATGATTAATTAATGTAATTAATATATGTTCGTAAACTTTCGCGATTTGTACACATGATAGAATTTCACGTAGTAAGTCACGGGTACACTGAGTCTACCCGTGACCACGGCCGTTGCAATACGGTCGAAACATCGGGCCATAAAACAAAGATATTTAGCCTTAATATAAAATATTTATGCGATTAAGACCCGTAGCTTATAAAATTCTAAAGTGTAATTATGTTATTAACATTGTTATTATTCTGCAAGTGTCACGACCCTTAGAGTACAATCTGAGCTTCAACGAGAGAATGTTAAAAATATGCTCATTAAGAAAATCAACTAGCGGTGGTCGCCTACAGTCACAGCATCGCTCCATCACAACATATAACTTAAAATTAAGAATTCGACCTAACGACGCGTAGGTCAAAATAAATCTTAAAATGGTATGATAAAACTCGGTGAGTCGTCAACTTCTTAATACATATCAACCCATATGATGGCCCACTGCTGGGCACGGGTCTCCCCAGTAGAACCTACAAGTATGTAGATCCTGGGGGTAATTGCCATAATCGCCACGCTTGGCGAGCGGGTTGGCGATCGCAGTAAGGCTTTAAATACGCAGAGGACGCTGCTGCCCGTCCTCCGGGGTGAAATCCCTTAGTCGCCTTGACGACACCCACGGGTAGAGATGGGGTGGTACTATTCTTAAGCCGGCACCACACGGCTTCAACTTCTTAATAATAATTTTATTTTAAAATTTACCTTGGCGCGCATGTTTATAGCTGTAATCTTAATATTGCAAGTCATCTCAGAGCGGTGCTGCTACTATGAGAAATGGCCATCACTAGTTCAGTTGTCCAAATAATAAAAATGTAAGAGCGTCATAGACGGTACTGAATTTGATTGTTAATAGGTTGGAATGCCGTTATTATTTTTTATTTCTTTTTAAAGATAACTAGCAATGTGGGATTTTGGTCCCACATTACTAGCAATCCTGTTAACCCCTCCAGCTAAACCCAATGGCTTGTGTTAGGAGTGGGTTCACGTCGGTAGTATAATGGGTAGGATTCGAATCCGCGACCTCACGATTGCGAGACCGATGCCTTAGCCATTAGGCTACCGCCGCTAATAAATAAAATACTTAAAAAATAAACTTATATTAATTGATTAACATATGAAATCAAACCAAAAAGCATTTTTGCATACATAATCAAGTTACTAATACTAAATTTAAAGCACTATAGTTTTAAGTAATGTAGGTATGTTTAAAGCATGTTCCAGACGGTTGGAAACAAGGTCTCCCGCCAAGGTGACCTTGCTGGTTTCCAACAGTGTAGACGGCTGTTGCAAACCAAATCATGGTTTGACCTCCAACGCCCTTGGCGGATGGGAGCGCTTTCCCACCACGCCGTTTGCTGTTGGTTTGTCGCCGTGTAGTCGGCGTTTCCAATCGAACAACAAACCAAACCATCACACAGGCACATAAATTGCCGCAGAATTGATATGATATTTATTAAAATGTACATAAGTACCTACCCTTCTTTTATAGTTTTGTTAAATTTATGAAAATGTATTAATTGCTTATTAAAAAATTGCAAGTACATACTGACGAAATAATTTAATTGGTGTGGTTTGCAACCAACAATTGGTGGGCCCCGCCAAGGTCGCGCGTGTTTGCGTGTGGTTTCCAATGGTTTGGACGAAAACACAAACGGTGGGCCACACAAAGCTCCCGCCAAGGTCACCTTGGTTTGTTCGCTTGTTTCCAACTGTCTAGAAGACGCTAAAGTAGTAAAGTCAATCATTTTTCTAAGATTACTTTCGATACGTTTATCTTTAATTGAAATTCCCCTATTGACCTAAATTTACTTTCATGTTATTCAAATATTATTTCTTTTAAATCTGTCAGACAACTGTTTATTTTAAACATCACCCATTTACAACACAGGAACACACCCTATAAACCAATCACCAAACGTCGCAAAGACAAGGTCTGTCCCCCGTTTAAATGCAATTTCTCTGCAACACAACGTTTTTCCTGCTTCCTGGGGCCACATCTATACAACTCAATTAATAAGCACCTTAACATATACGCACTACCTATACACACATGCAAGGATATAATTTCAAAGTGGCTACTAACAAAAAATTACGAGGAAACTGAAGCTCTACTTCGCGCATTTTAGGTACAGATGCACACACTCAAAAGCACACAAACGGCACACACACACACACACACACACACACACACACACACACACACACACATATTATTTTATATTATTATTTTATTTTATGTTTTTATTTATTTTTTTTATTGGTTTTCAGTCCCACTTAAAATATTGTTATTTAAAAATCACAAATGTTAAATTTAACTCAATCGAAATGATTAATATTACGAGATTACCCACAGACGTAACTAATGAATCTGAAAAACTGTATGATTGACACAAATAATTAAATACATATAAATTGTGGGCCTCGCGCCTTTAATACAAGTTATTTTAAATAACTTAGCAAAGGTGCTAGGTACCATTTAAAACGTCATGTCTATGCACCTACCCATTATAACTATAACAATGTATGTAATTTAGTGTGAATACGTTTGTGAAATTAAAATTAAAAAAAAATTAAAAAAAATATTATCTAGCTTTAATAATTATTATAATTAGCGTCCAGAAAAACAGCATAGCTTAAAAAATAGGTACAAAATCACATAACGATAACAATTTGGCTAGAAAGTGATAAGTAAAGAAATATTACGCCATATAAGAGAGTGTTAGTTTCTCATAAATGTATTTTTTAATGTATAATTTAATTTAGACACACATACTTATAATATGCCAAAAATAATTGGGCCAATTAAAAAAGTCCACTGACCTCAGATATTACATCGTGCGTCGTCCCAATGAACTGCAGAAATTTTCATCGTCGAACTAGCGACATGTTTCGACGTTCACAATTCAATATCTTCTCAATTATGTTCACTTCCCACTATTGTCCGTTTCTATACTTTCGTGTTTGTCGACTTAACTTTACTAACTAAATAGAATGTCTCTTCAAAACTCTCGGTTATTATCAAAATGTCTACTGATAAATTCGGGATTTTTTCCGGTTTTTCTGGTGACGAAAATAATTTAAATCTATCTATCAAAATTATCTATTTAATGTCATAATTGATTTTTGATAACGTACGGAAAAAGTATAAATACCCTCGTCCCTTGCGCATCAATTCTTAACAGTCGCAAATAGAAAAAGAAAAGAACCAAAATGCGTTTATTTATTGTTCTGGCGGTTTGCATCACGGTTATTAACGGTAATTAAATTAATTCATATTTTTATTTAACAAATTATTTTATTCTAATATTATTTTACTTTGTACTTATTTATTATTTTAGACTTTTAATAACTTTTATGACAATAAAATGGTACCATTTTTTTTTATATGTTACAAAATAATTTTAGCGGCTCCACAACCAAACAACGAGGACGTATCTCTTAGGATAGTCGGTGGTTCACTCACTACCATCAACCAATACCCTGCCATTGCCGCAGTGCTGTCCTCCTCGAATGGAGTTACCTTTGTACAATCATGTGGAGGTTCCATCCTCAACAATAGATCTATCTTAACCGCTGCTCATTGCTTATAGTAAGTGTAATATCATTTAACCACTTGGATCGTTGATTTTTAGAATCTAAATGATAATACGAATATTATTGTTTCAGTAATCTGACCCCCTTCAACATCCGTATTCGTTTGGGTTCCTCATATGCTAGCAGTGGTGGAGCTGTTCACAATGCTAACAGTTTGATCCTTCACCCAAGCTACAATCCTTTCACGATCGATGCTGACATTGCTATCATACGCTCCGCTACCACATTTACGTTCAGTAATGTGGTTGCTGCTGCGTCTATTGCTGGTACCAACTACAACGCTGGTGACAATTCAGTTGTTTGGGCAGCTGGCTGGGGTACACAGTGGGTGAGTGTAGCACATAATTTTTGGTTACATCTAGTTATCGCTGCGTTATTAAGATATAATGTTATCCAATGCAATCAATAAAAAAAAATATTGCACAGCATTTTTAATCGAATAAATAATAATAATAATAATAATTTGGGACAACTCACACAACACTATCTGATCCCAAACTAAGCAGAGCTTGTACTATGGCAACCAGACAACTGATAAACATACTTATATATTTCTAAATACATACATATTATAGATAAATAACACCCAGACACAGAATAAACCACCGTGCTCATCACACAAAGTTTTATCCTGGGTGGGGATCGAACCCACGACCTCTTGTGTAGCAGTCGGATACACTTCCACCGCGCCACAGAGGCAGTCAGTGTCAGTGAATAAAAAAAGCACTATAATTGCATAAGTAATTATAGTTCTTTTTTTATTTTTTTTTCTTTTCTTATCATTACATTTCGGAGCAGCTCGTCTCGATCCGTGCGAGCTTCGTACAGTCGTACCATATACATATACGTTAAGCGACCGCACGGCCAAGCTACATGATAGGCGGAGTGGGAGGTGTTAGGTTTTATTTTCGTTACGGAATTTCGTGATTCGGTCGCCGCGCTCAAAGCCCGCGATAAAAGCTATGCAATAGCTTAATACTTCTTTATTCAATGACATAAACTAACTATATTTTACAGGCTGGTGGACCTTCTTCCGAACAACTCCGTCATGTACAAATTTGGACCGTAAATCAGAACGTTTGCGCGCAGCGTTATGGTAATATCATCACTTCTAACATGCTGTGTGCCGGCTGGCTCGATGTTGGTGGTCGCGGTCAGTGCAATCGTGATTCTGGTGGTCCTCTCTACCACAACGGTATTGTTGTTGGAGTCACCTCCTTCTCGAGTGGATGCGGAGAACCCTTCTTCCCCGGTGTCAACGCACGAGTTTCCAGTTTTACCACTTGGATTCAGGCTAATGCTTAACAACGTGTAACAGAAATGTATCGATAAATATAAGTAAATATAAGTTTTGTTAAACATTGTTGCTTTATACTTTAAATATAAAATTGGCCCTGATGTGCACGGTTAATAAAGACTAATACAGGCTGACAGCTTCGTAAATAGAAGATTATATTACGTTTATCTAATGTAATTTTTTTGATTACTTCTTGGCTTATACACCTCAAGAACAATGAGGTTAATCAATGTTCATGAAACAACTTTGAATAATATAATTACAACGAATGTGTAATTAAATAAGCAAATAATATATTATAAAAAAATCTCAGTCTCCAAGCGACGTAATACTCCAAAATAAAAAAAATGAGGGTTATCTTCCTATTTTTTGGTTTTTGATATAATTCATATAAATTTGTCTTTTTTGCATTTAATCTACAACAGTCAAAATTATCCCTGTAATATAATAATTATTAGTTTTTGATAACGTTTAGAACGAATATAAATACCCATAGTATTACGCTTTAGAGCGCGTTCCCTCTATATCGTGATGACATTTTATCGTGTCGTTTAAAGCATCGTGTAGCGATGCACGCTACACGATGCTATATATGCATATAAATGGAGGTGTTTACATAAAGGACGACATGACTAACCGTCACCCACGACATTTTTACTGTGACGATAGATTGTCAGACCGACTAGCACGACAGTCGTTATAATGGGAAATGGGAACAGCTGGGGATGACAGTCGTCAAACGATAAAATAATAGTGACGACATAGTGGAAACGCGCTGTCAGTCAATTATAAATATACTTGCAGAATGAAAAACGACAAAATGAGTTTCTTTTTGCGTCACGGCTATTGCTGGTATGAAGTAAAATAAAAACTTGACTGCCTCTGTGGCGCGGTGGGAGTGTATCCGACTGCTACGCAAGAGGTCGTGGGTTTGATCTCCACCCAGGATAAAACTTTGTGTGATGAGCACGATGGTTTATTCTATGTCTGGGTGTTATTTATCTGTAACATGTATGTATTTTGAAATATATAAGTATGTTTATCAGTTGTCTGGTTTCCATAGTACAAGCTCTGCTTAGTTTGGGATCAGATAGCGTTTTGTGAGTTGTCCCAAGATATTATTATTATTTATTATTATTACTTTGTTTGTGCTTCGTTATTTGTGAAGTCAAACACCAGCGGGCTTAGACAAGGTACATTCGTTCCTTTATTAGCTCGCCGTTTATGAGCTCACACACGGTTACACCACAATAGTCCAATTACACTCAGGGATACACTTATAATTACAGTCCAGTTTTGCACACAGAAACACACTATAGTCAAAGTCCAATTGCACAGAGATTTACACAATTATTAATTACTAACAAACACTTTGGCCAACATTTGGTTCAAGCGTTCGCTGATTCAGCATCTTAGTTAACTTCGATGAAGTCGCATAGTGGAAAATTACTGTTAAAACATTTTTAGGGTTTTGTAGCCAAAATGGTAAAACCCTTATAGTTTCACCATATCCATCCGTCCGTTCGTCTGCAGCTTAGCACATAGACTGTTAGTGCAAGAAAGCTGTAATTATGCATGGATACACACAAACTTAAGCCGACAAAGCGAAAAAATAAAATCTTGAAAAACATTTTTTTAGGGTATCTTCCTTCTTCTTCTTCTTTGTAAAGTGAGGATGTGATTTTTTTGTGTGACAACAGAAAACCTTCTTTTTAAGCCGCATTATTCGAATAGGAGGGGGGGTGGGGTTACGGAACCCTACATTGTGCATGGCCCGACATGCACTTGCCCAGTTATTACTATCGACCAGTATCCTTCTATGGCTGTTGTGTTGTTTTCATATAAAGCAGTTTCATTTTCATAAATTTGTGGAGGTTCTTTACCCAACAACAGATCCGTATTCCGTCGTTGATTACGGTAGATGAGTAAATTTTATTTGAGTAAAATTCATCTACAAATGGATAATTCGTCGATTATGAATTTAAATACTAAAACGTTTTTTTTTTCTTTTAGAAATTGGTCTGCCCACAATTTATGTTCTGTGTTGGATCCACCTTTGCTAGTAGTGGTGGAGTCCTTCACAACATTAACAGTTTTATCATTCACGGAAGCTTTAACTCTTGGACTTTGGATGGTGACGTTGATATTTTGCATTCAGCTACCGCTATCATTTTCAACAAAGTAGTTCGTGTTGCATCCATTGCTGGAAGCAACTACAATACTGGTGGCAATGTTTACGCAGGGGTACGCAATAAGTAAGTGTGTGCTATACGGGAAAATAAAACCAATATATACTGTACGGCGTCAGACTTAATTATGATAAACATTTTTTATAGCCTGGTGGATCTGCCTCCGTACAGCTTCGTCAGGTGCAAGTTTAAACCGTCAACCAAAACGTTTGCGCACAGCATTATGATAGCATTGGTATGACCATTACATGTAACATATTATGCTCCGGCTGGCTGGAAGTGTGTGCTCGCGTGACCCCGGTAGTTATCTCTATCACAACGGCGTCACTGTTGGTGTTTGCTCCTTTGCCTAGCCTTCTTCACTGGGGGTCTAGACAAAGTCAAATACCTTTGTTTATTGCCCGACGTTTCGACCGTATTGCAACGGCCGTGGTCACGGGTAGACTAGCCTTAAAATAAAATATTTACGCGATTAAGACCCGTAGCTTATAAAATTCTATAATGTGTACAAATCGCGAAAGTTTACGAACATATATAGACAAAGTCATATTCAAATAGCGATGTCGTTAATGGAAAAATGTAGAATTGAAATATGTCACGTGGTTAATCCAAGTCGATGCGTAGATAAGCTGCACTATTGACAGTATTTTCGCTATTTTTTTTCAGTTCGATCGATCGCTAAACTAGCGAACGGTGAGACCATGTAGAAAACGAAATAAAATGACGGATTTTATTCTATAAGAATATGACGTTTGCGGTGAAGACCATAGACATTTTTATTTTCAACCGACTTCATAAAGGAGGTTTTCAATTGGACTGATTTTTTTTTTGTATGTTTGTTCACCGATTACGCAAAGACGGCTGGACCGATTTGAAAAATTATTTTTGTGTTTGAAAGGGTATACTTTCAAATTGGTCCCATTGTCATCAGATCACGATCTGATGATGGGATCCCGGAGAACTCTTCAAATAGTAAAGGCATACCTACAGTGATTTTTACATTTGCATTTACTCTCAAAAAGCACCTATTGGTGAAGTAGAACTGATAATGAAGACCCATTTTATTCTCGTCATGCTACTATTACACAATGAAATAGAGCTGATAGTGAACTATCATGTGAACACCTCAACAGGTAACGGCCCTGCATTGGGGCAAGCAATATTTTGTAAAGGCATTTCAGCAGTTGACATAAGCCTATTGAAACATAAGTGAATTACAAACCAACCCACTAAAAAATGTGAAATAAAAAACTTTTTTACAAAAAAATATTACCGACTTCAAAAATAAATAAAAGATAACTAAAAAGCAAAAAAATAATATCTACCTAGAATAACATTGTTGTTATTCTAAATTAACATTTTGAAGTTGGTGCCATGAAATAGTTGATTTCGTTTAATTCGGCACCAACTTAAACAACACACTTCTTCGAAGTGTACAACAAAGGTAACATTTGTTGGGCACTACGAAGAAGACGAAGAATCCAACTTTTCTCCCCGAAATTGCTCAGCTGGTGCACTCCATAGATAATCTATCTCTATGGTAACTATGGTCACAAAAGAGAAAAAAGGGTCTTGTAAAAATGTCATACGTCAAATAAATTCAAACTTATTCTCTTTAGATAACAAATTCATAGTTTTGACTCCAATCTTCAGTATAACCTTCTTGGTTACAACATTAAGCCCGAAGAAAAGTACTAACTATAAAAAAAAAAAAGTTACGAAAAAAATGTTTTGTTTTCGTAAAAGTATCGAATCAAAGTATTAATACTACAAGGTATCGTGTAGTATTAATACTTTGATTCGATACTTTTAAGAAAACGAAACTTTTTATTCGTAACTTTATTTTTTTTTGAAAAAAAAAGTTTCGTTTTCGTAAAAGTATCGAATCAAAGTATTAATACTACAAGGTATCGTGTAGTATTAATACTTTGATTCGATACTTTAACGAAAACGAAACTTTCTTTTCGTAACTTTTTTTTTTTTTTGAAAGGTTGACTAGCAATGTGGGATTGAGACCCACATTACTAGCAATCTTGTTAACCCCTCCAGCTAAGCTCAAAAGCTTGTGTTAGGAGTGGGTTCACGTCGGTGGTATAATGGGTAGGATTCGAACCCGCGACTTCACGATTACGAGACCGATGCCTTAGCCATTAGGCTACCGCCGCTTCTACTTATGAGTACCGTATCGATACTTTCTATTTCATACCGTATCCCTACCTGTAGGCGTTAGCGAATTCGCACAGGAACAAATGTACCTTGTCTAAGCCACCTGGTGTCAATGCTCGTATTTCTAGTTACACATCTTGGAATCAGTCTAATGCTAAACTTATACAAAAATTGCGATGAGATTTTGTAATAAAATTGAATACCTACCTACGTTTTGTAACACGTTGTTTTTTTATAACAAATATATTTTGTATGTTATGTAAATAAATAAATAATTAGGAACTTATTGCATTAATTTCATGTCAATTTCCTAAGCAGCTACCAATTTATACTTGGAAATCTTTACGTTCCCTGCTTACATTAGTAAGAGTGGAAATTATTCTATCACAAATAGTAGAATAGAAGATATCAATATCAAATAGCAATGGTATCGCATATCATAAGCCATAAACAATTTTAAATGATATTCTTTTTCTAAAATTGTTACTCATTTTGTTTAGACTATGGTAGTTATTATTTTATTATAGTGTACATACAAAATTGTTCATACTATCTACCATAATTTATTCATTTAAAGAAATACGGTTAATTTGTGATATAATTTTCGATTTTTATGTAGACTGTCCTGAATTTAACCTATGAGCGTTTATGTAGACTGTCTTAAATTTAACCTATGAGCGTTTTTTTTTTTTTTTTAGAAAAAGCGACTCCCGCAGTAGGGTACAAGCCCTGTGTCGCGGGGGACTTTAAAAACATACAAGTCACAGACACAAATTACACCCAGACTCGGAACAACAATTTGTGGATAACACAAAGTGGTGTACCGTGCGGGAATCGAACCCACGACCTCTTGCGTAGCAGTCAGATACACTCCCACCGCGCCACCGAGTCAGTAGACTGTCTTAAATTTAACCTATGAGCGTTTAATCCATAGCTATCAGTAATCTTTCTGACATTTTAATTTATTTTTGATAACGTTTTAAAATATATATAAGTGCTATCGTACCTTACGTGCCAGTTCGCAACAAGAGACTGGCAGGAAGAACAGCGGTATCATGCGTTGCTTTATTTTATTGGCCGTTTGCATCGCGGCTATTGCTGGTAAGTATATCTACTATTTCATATAACTAGATGAAATTTAGATAATATTGTTTCAAATAACTTAGCGAAGATCGTATATATGAAAATTAAAATACAATATATAGGCTGCAGTGCCCAAATATTGTATAAAATACTATTTAATACTATAAATACAATTTGACACGGGAATAAACGCGTTTAATCTAGGTAAAGTATTTACCTTATGCTTGACGTTGTAACCCGGTCGAAACGTCAAGCATAAGACTTTACCTAGATTAAACGCGTTTATTCCCGTGTCAAATTGTATTTATAATGCAACGCGTAACTTTAAAAGTTACTATTTTATAACAGTTAGACTTCCCGTCGGCGCGTAATTTGAGCCAACCGTGGCGCCTATAAACCCAAAACCCTCTATCTTTCATGAGAGCTAGCATTAGTAGTTTTGATCAAAAAATAATCATTCGTTATCCGTACTTTGGCCAATATTAAAGCATATATAATTTTTACCTTTGTTGTAAGGAGATGCTCCAACTATGTTGTACCCAATAGACTGATTTTAGTTTATCTCAGGTTTCAACTTTTTAATAATATAATTAGCATCAGTCCTTTAAAAAATTAAAGATGGTGTATAGTATATTAGTGGAAGTACCTTACCTCCATATCAAGTTTAATAACAGTCACACATTGTAAAATTGGCAATTTGAAAAGTTTGGCCGACAGTTTTTACCTGACTGCAACGAAGGGTTATGTTTTTCGCGCGTATGTAATATTATTTATTACCTCATATCTTTCAAACCAGAAGACAGATTTAAGCAATTAAATGATTTAAGCAATATGATGGCGTTAGATATATTTTGACCGACCAAGTGTTTTTAGTTAAGTGATTAGAAAAAAACAAACTTGGCGGATGTGAGATGTCAAAAACAAAGATATTTCGAATACCACAATATGGGAATCAAAATAAAGAGCTCATTGTAAGCATTTCAAAAAGGTATAACATGATTATGACTATATAAAAATTGTTTGTTTGCGTTTTTCCGCAACTTCAAGATTTATTTACTTCAATTTTTATCATATTAAGACATATCCTTAATTTTTTTTTTATTTCATCTACTATTATAAAAACTCTTTGACTAGTGACACAAATTTTTTCGTGTCCTAATATTTAGGTTTTCTATATAAATTTTTGAGAGAGCCGAACCCTGTTTCGCGTAATCAACCCTTAAGTTATTATTCCAGGTGCTACTACAAAACAAACTATCAGCGAGGATGAATCTCAGAGAATAGTTGGTGGCTCGGTTGCCACAATCAGTCAGTATCCGGCTATTGCTGCTGTCCTGTTTGCATCCAATGCAGTTACTTTTGTACAGTCTTGCGAAGGTACCTTTCTCAACAACAGATCCATCTTAACGGCTGTTCATTGTCTGCTGTAAGTGAATTAAGTATACCTATAGGTTAATTGACAAGATCGAGTTTGTAAATTTAAGGAAATAAAATGATAATTGTCATCATCATGAGTTTCGTACCCTTATTAAACGCTATGACTTTTTCAGCTATGATATTACTTGATATGTTTTTTTAGTTTATAACCTAATTTTATTTGTGACTTCCATGGTTTTTCATGTTATATCGGTTTAGTTTTATTTTACTTTATTATATTGTTAACTTAAATCTATTAT
Source organism: Herminia tarsipennalis (assembly GCA_945859575.2). Classification (NCBI taxonomy): domain Eukaryota; kingdom Metazoa; phylum Arthropoda; class Insecta; order Lepidoptera; family Erebidae; genus Herminia; species Herminia tarsipennalis. The sequence continues at coordinate 8,874,476 of OX243836.2, read as the reverse complement.
GTTACCTAATATATTGTTGCTTCCTTTTTGTACCTACAAGTGGAAACTGTATTTAGGCTTAAGGCCAAAACAAAATAAATAATGTTTTTTTTTACAGGTTGGGCTCCTGTTAATTTCCGTTTCCGTGTTGGTTCTTCGTGGGCTAGTAGTGGTGGAGTTGTTCACAATGTTAACTCCTTGCTCATTCATGGAAGCTTCAACCCTTCTACGATAGACGCTGACATTGCAATAATACGCTCAGCTACCACAATTACACTCAGCAACGTTGTTGCTGTAGCATCTATCGCTGGTACTAACTACAACGCTGGTGATAATGCTGTCGTTTGGGCTGCTGGGTGGGGTAACCAATGGGTAAGTGTTCATTTTAAAATTAATATTTAACAATTAAAATATACAGGTTGATTTTTAATATACTAATAACCTTTCGCTATTGGCATCTTTACATTATACAAAATAAATTCGTACTAGTTTTAGAAAAAAAAAATGCTTTACAAAGTAACCCTTCACCACTTACTTTTGTCACACAATAATTTACCACACATCTGAGAGACCCCGGAGTAAAATCGATTATATACAATAAACAACGATTTTACTCCAGTAATATTTAATAGTCTGTAGGTGATTAAGGTCATAACTCTAAAAACAAATGGTACGTGATTAAGGGTTAATATATTAAACGCCTTCAAAACAGGTGCATCTCTGTTTGACCTGTATATATGTATGTGATCATCATCATCATCATCAGCATATGGCAGTCCCCTGCTGGACATAGGCTTCTCAAATCGCACGCCACTTTGTTCTATCTTCGCTTCTCGCATCTAGCTCCGGCCAGCCGTTTTATATGTATGTATGTTTGCGATTTTCTCAGAAACTTTAATCCGCTTTTCACTATTCGATTCCATACTTTTCTAGAAAGGTTTTAGTGTATAACGTCGTCCTACCTTATATAACACCCGAGATATAGACTAAAACATCAGGAAGTCAGCGAAATTTGCATTCGGTAATGTGCTCGATATTTTTTATCCTTGAAGGTGGATAATTTTTCTTAAAAAAGTTATTTAGTGTTTTGCAAAGACGCCACGAGCGGGAGATTATTAATATATTACAAATTATCCTGTGGTATACAGAGTCATTTGTAATTTTTTTTTTTTAAACGATTCCCGCATTAGTGTACAAACCTGTGTCACGGGGGACTTAACAAATATACATGTCATAGACACAAAGTACACCCAAACTCGGAACAGCAATTTGTGGATCACACAAAGTGGGAATCGACCTCTTGCGTAGCAGTCGAACGCACTCCCACCGTGCCGCCGAGGTACTAATAATCTCCTCTAAAGAATAAATTAACTTTATATTACAGTCTGGTCTGGTTATTTAATGATATATATTTGTTAGTGCAATTGGCCATAGTTAAACGGAAAGGATCCAACCCACACTATGGCCGAAAATGAGTTATGTATACCAAAAAACTCCTTGAAGTTAAAATTTTATATTACGAAAACAATCCAAGTAAAATTCAAACCCACCATGAAGTTATAGCCCTGAGTTACCAACCCACATGTATAGCAGGTCGTAATTTTTTTTATTAACATCGCTCCATGCTACTTATATCGTTATTGAGAAAATCATATTCGCGAAAATAATCCAAATCACATATTACTAAAATGATCCAAGTCACTAGGATAATTTTTATTCTAAAGATTTAATTAAGCTTAAACAATTCATGTGACATGGATTCTTTTCGTTTTATTATTTAAAGTGACCGATTAAAACATCGATAACGATCCAACTTACATGGATCGTTATCGCTAATTCAATAGCTTTATTATAAAATAACGGAACTAAATATCAAAAACGATCCATGTGACGTGGATCCTTTTCGTTTTATTATTTAAAGTGACCGATTAAAACATTGATAACGATCCAACTTACATGGATCGTTATCGCTAATTCAATAGCTTTATTAAAAAATAACGGAACTAAACATCAAAAACGATCCATGTGACGTGGAACCTCTTATTGTAGTTTGGCCATAGTTAAACGGAAACGATCCAACCCACACAGATGTAGTTTTGAGATATTTAATTTTTAAGTTCAGATCGTATTTCGTCATTGATTCTCCACTTTTACTTTGGGGGGGTTGGTTTTAACTAAAGGATAAACATATGAATTTTAAATTTATTAATCTCTAGTCCAACATGATGACATATTTTTCTAGATATTATCAAATATATGACGATGGATCGTTTTCGTTAAAATACTATTTCAAAAGGCCAGGGTAATCAACATATTTAGCCATAAGGATCCAAGCTTTAAAATATAATTAAAAGACTAAATATTAAAAAGAGATGGCGGATTTGTATGTTTTAGAAAATAAAACATATAGTGTACATACTATATCTTTAATCTTAAACCACTACTATCATAATTACTAGCTTAGTAAGTAGTACAAACAGAAATGAACATTTTGAACAAACACATAAAAAAAGAATAAACAATACTAAATATTAATGTAACAATCAGTCTTCAAAATAAAGCATAGACTATATCTTTTATATAAAATTAATCATCATTCTCATAATCAACAGAAAAATCAACACTATCTCCAAAACCATCAACATCGTCCATAATATTTTCATTTCCTCTAAGCGATTTATAAAAAGGTAAGCGATCCTTTGGTATTAAATCAAACATTGATTTGAGATCATCCAATTTAGCCTGCGGAATCTCTTTGCCATTTGGCCATAACAAAGTTAAATCTTCTTCCAAAATTTCTAAAGATTGTCCTTTAATTTTCTTTTCTAAATTTAGCTCATGAAACTCTTCACTTTCTGTTGTTTTCATAAATATAGAGTATGGTTTTTCTTTTTTGATCAGTATTTCTTTCGTTTTTAGCCAGTTTACTTTATTCTTAGTAACATAATTTTTTCTATTAACTATCTTCTTTTCTATTTTCTTGGTGCTTAGAAAATCGTTTGTCTTCATTCTATAAACTTCTAATGGTTTCTTTTTCTTGCAGCTTTTGATAACATTTAAATACTCTTCAGCAGTATAAATTCTATCATGATATTTGAGTTGACTTTCGATTTTAGAAAAATCAGTATCGTTCGGAAGAAACGTATGGCCTGATTCCAGATACTTCAGTGTTATAGTTTTGAGAGTGGCGTGGGAGTTCAGCATCGATTTCATCATTAAAACCATTTTTATAAAAACTTGGCGGCTTCAGTTTCCGTGGCATTGGATAATTCTGAAGCCGCCAAGTTTCAAAGGGAAAAGCAGGAGCATCTTGAACGAGCTGAAACTTTAAGAAAAAATATGAATCATGATTTGAAAAAAGCGACCACAGACGACAAGTTTGAATGTCTTACTTATGACATGGAAAAGACTCTTCCACTCCCCCGGATTCCCACAAGTATAGTTTTTTACAAACGCCAGTTATGGCTCTATAACTGCGGAATACATGCAGGATCTAGCGATCATGATTCATATTTTTTCTTAAAGTTTCAGCTCGTTCAAGATGCTCCTGCTTTTCCCTTTGAAACTTGGCGGCTTCAGAATTATCCAATGCCACGGAAACTGAAGCCGCCAAGTTTTTATAAAAATGGTTTTAATGATGAAATCGATGCTGAACTCCCACGCCACTCTCAAAACTATAACACTGAAGTATCTGGAATCAGGCCATACGTTTCTTCCGAACGATACTGATTTTTCTAAAATCGAAAGTCAACTCAAATATCATGATAGAATTTATACTGCTGAAGAGTATTTAAATGTTATCAAAAGCTGCAAGAAAAAGAAACCATTAGAAGTTTATAGAATGAAGACAAACGATTTTCTAAGCACCAAGAAAATAGAAAAGAAGATAGTTAATAGAAAAAATTATGTTACTAAGAATAAAGTAAACTGGCTAAAAACGAAAGAAATACTGATCAAAAAAGAAAAACCATACTCTATATTTATGAAAACAACAGAAAGTGAAGAGTTTCATGAGCTAAATTTAGAAAAGAAAATTAAAGGACAATCTTTAGAAATTTTGGAAGAAGATTTAACTTTGTTATGGCCAAATGGCAAAGAGATTCCGCAGGCTAAATTGGATGATCTCAAATCAATGTTTGATTTAATACCAAAGGATTGCTTACCTTTTTATAAATCGCTTAGAGGAAATGAAAATATTATGGACGATGTTGATGGTTTTGGAGATAGTGTTGATTTTTCTGTTGATTATGAGAATGATGATTAATTTTATATAAAAGATATAGTCTATGCTTTATTTTGAAGACTGATTGTTACATTAATATTTAGTATTGTTTATTCTTTTTTTATGTGTTTGTTCAAAATGTTCATTTCTGTTTGTACTACTTACTAAGCTAGTAATTATGATAGTAGTGATTTAAGATTAAAGATATAGTATGTACACTATATGTTTTATTTTCTAAAACATACAAATCCGCCATCTCTTTTTAATATTTAGTCTTTTAATTATATTTTAAAGCTTGGATCCTTATGGCTAAATATGTTGATTACCCTGGCCTTTTGAAATAGTATTTTAACGAAAACGATCCATCGTCATATATTTGATAATATCTAGAAAAATATGTCATCATGTTGGACTAGAGATTAATAAATTTAAAATTCATATGTTTATCCTTTAGTTAAAACCAACCCCCCCAAAGTAAAAGTGGAGAATCAATGACGAAATACGATCTGAACTTAAAAATTAAATATCTCAAAACTACATCTGTGTGGGTTGGATCGTTTCCGTTTAACTATGGCCAAACTACAATAAGAGGTTCCACGTCACATGGATCGTTTTTGATGTTTAGTTCCGTTATTTTTTAATAAAGCTATTGAATTAGCGATAACGATCCATGTAAGTTGGATCGTTATCAATGTTTTAATCGGTCACTTTAAATAATAAAACGAAAAGGATCCACGTCACATGGATCGTTTTTGATATTTAGTTCCGTTATTTTATAATAAAGCTATTGAATTAGCGATAACGATCCATGTAAGTTGGATCGTTATCGATGTTTTAATCGGTCACTTTAAATAATAAAACGAAAAGAATCCATGTCACATGAATTGTTTAAGCTTAATTAAATCTTTAGAATAAAAATTATCCTAGTGACTTGGATCATTTTAGTAATATGTGATTTGGATTATTTTCGCGAATATGATTTTCTCAATAACGATATAAGTAGCATGGAGCGATGTTAATAAAAAAAATTACGACCTGCTATACATGTGGGTTGGTAACTCAGGGCTATAACTTCATGGTGGGTTTGAATTTTACTTGGATTGTTTTCGTAATATAAAATTTTAACTTCAAGGAGTTTTTTGGTATACATAACTCATTTTCGGCCATAGTGTGGGTTGGATCCTTTCCGTTTAACTATGGCCAATTGCACTAACAAATATATATCATTAAATAACCAGACCAGACTGTAATATAAAGTTAATTTATTCTTTAGAGGAGATTATTAGTACCTCGGCGGCACGGTGGGAGTGCGTTCGACTGCTACGCAAGAGGTCGATTCCCACTTTGTGTGATCCACAAATTGCTGTTCCGAGTTTGGGTGTACTTTGTGTCTATGACATGTATATTTGTTAAGTCCCCCGTGACACAGGTTTGTACACTAATGCGGGAATCGTTTAAAAAAAAAAATTACAAATGACTCTGTATACCACAGGATAATTTGTAATATATTAATAATCTCCCGCTCGTGGCGTCTTTGCAAAACACTAAATAACTTTTTTAAGAAAAATTATCCACCTTCAAGGATAAAAAATATCGAGCACATTACCGAATGCAAATTTCGCTGACTTCCTGATGTTTTAGTCTATATCTCGGGTGTTATATAAGGTAGGACGACGTTATACACTAAAACCTTTCTAGAAAAGTATGGAATCGAATAGTGAAAAGCGGATTAAAGTTTCTGAGAAAATCGCAAACATACATACATATAAAACGGCTGGCCGGAGCTAGATGCGAGAAGCGAAGATAGAACAAAGTGGCGTGCGATTTGAGAAGCCTATGTCCAGCAGGGGACTGCCATATGCTGATGATGATGATGATGATCACATACATATATACAGGTCAAACAGAGATGCACCTGTTTTGAAGGCGTTTAATATATTAACCCTTAATCACGTACCATTTGTTTTTAGAGTTATGACCTTAATCACCTACAGACTATTAAATATTACTGGAGTAAAATCGTTGTTTATTGTATATAATCGATTTTACTCCGGGGTCTCTCAGATGTGTGGTAAATTATTGTGTGACAAAAGTAAGTGGTGAAGGGTTACTTTGTAAAGCATTTTTTTTTTCTAAAACTAGTACGAATTTATTTTGTATAATGTAAAGATGCCAATAGCGAAAGGTTATTAGTATATTAAAAATCAACCTGTATATTTTAATTGTTAAATATTAATTTTAAAATGAACACTTACCCATTGGTTACCCCACCCAGCAGCCCAAACGACAGCATTATCACCAGCGTTGTAGTTAGTACCAGCGATAGATGCTACAGCAACAACGTTGCTGAGTGTAATTGTGGTAGCTGAGCGTATTATTGCAATGTCAGCGTCTATCGTAGAAGGGTTGAAGCTTCCATGAATGAGCAAGGAGTTAACATTGTGAACAACTCCACCACTACTAGCCCACGAAGAACCAACACGGAAACGGAAATTAACAGGAGCCCAACCTGTAAAAAAAAACATTATTTATTTTGTTTTGGCCTTAAGCCTAAATACAGTTTCCACTTGTAGGTACAAAAAGGAAGCAACAATATATTAGGTAACATAATAGATTTAAGTTAACAATATAATAAAGTAAAATAAAACTAAACCGATATAACATGAAAAACCATGGAAGTCACAAATAAAATTAGGTTATAAACTAAAAAAACATATCAAGTAATATCATAGCTGAAAAAGTCATAGCGTTTAATAAGGGTACGAAACTCATGATGATGACAATTATCATTTTATTTCCTTAAATTTACAAACTCGATCTTGTCAATTAACCTATAGGTATACTTAATTCACTTACAGCAGACAATGAACAGCCGTTAAGATGGATCTGTTGTTGAGAAAGGTACCTTCGCAAGACTGTACAAAAGTAACTGCATTGGATGCAAACAGGACAGCAGCAATAGCCGGATACTGACTGATTGTGGCAACCGAGCCACCAACTATTCTCTGAGATTCATCCTCGCTGGTAGTTTGTTTTGTAGTAGCACCTGGAATAATAACTTAAGGGTTGATTACGCGAAACAGGGTTCGGCTCTCTCAAAAATTTATATAGAAAACCTAAATATTAGGACACGAAAAAATTTGTGTCACTAGTCAAAGAGTTTTTATAATAGTAGATGAAATAAAAAAAAAATTAAGGATATGTCTTAATATGATAAAAATTGAAGTAAATAAATCTTGAAGTTGCGGAAAAACGCAAACAAACAATTTTTATATAGTCTTAATCATGTTATACCTTTTTGAAATGCTTACAATGAGCTCTTTATTTTGATTCCCATATTGTGGTATTCGAAATATCTTTGTTTTTGACATCTCACATCCGCCAAGTTTGTTTTTTTCTAATCACTTAACTAAAAACACTTGGTCGGTCAAAATATATCTAACGCCATCATATTGCTTAAATCATTTAATTGCTTAAATCTGTCTTCTGGTTTGAAAGATATGAGGTAATAAATAATATTACATACGCGCGAAAAACATAACCCTTCGTTGCAGTCAGGTAAAAACTGTCGGCCAAACTTTTCAAATTGCCAATTTTACAATGTGTGACTGTTATTAAACTTGATATGGAGGTAAGGTACTTCCACTAATATACTATACACCATCTTTAATCTTTTAAAGGACTGATGCTAATTATATTATTAAAAAGTTGAAACCTGAGATAAACTAAAATCAGTCTATTGGGTACAACATAGTTGGAGCATCTCCTTACAACAAAGGTAAAAATTATATATGCTTTAATATTGGCCAAAGTACTAATGCTAGCTCTCATGAAAGATAGAGGGTTTTGGGTTTACCTAACACCCTCCACTCCGCCTACCATATAGCTCGACCGAGCGTTCGCTTAACATATATGAATGTGGTACAACTGTACGAAGCTCGCACGGATCGAGACAAGCTGCTCCGAAATGTAATGAAAAGAAAAAAACAATTCTCCATAAATAAAAAAAATATAATTGCATAAGTTGATAAAAAATGCTGTGCAATAGCTTTACCGCGGCAGTCCCCGAGTGCCACACATTTTTTTGTACTTATTCTATTGTATCAATATATTTATTTAAAATAAAATTTCAAATATATAAAAAGTAATATATATTTATTCTTGTGGCAATGCTGTTCACTTAATGCAGATTATTATCACCACAAACACTTTCATTATAAATAAATTTAATTTGTTGTTTAAAAGACGACTCCCGCAGTAGGGTACAAGCCCTGTGTCGCGGGGGACTTTACAAACATACAAGTCACGGACACAAAGTACACCCAGACTTGGGACAACAATTTGTGGATCACACAAAGTGGTGTCCCGTGTGGGAATCGAACCCACGACCTCTTGCGTAGCAGTCGGACACACTCCCACCGCGCCACAGAGGCAGTCGTCATTTTTAACAATGTACTGTATTTTTTGTTTTTTTTTCTGTGAACTATCATAAGTTTAGCCAATGAGCGCTTAATCCATAGCTATCAAAATAATCTCTCCAACACTATATTAAAATTCATTTTCGATAACGTTTAAAAGTATGAAAATGCTTTCGTTTCTTGCGTGCCAGTCTTCAACAAGCATACAGAAAAGCGGCGTCATGCGTCTCCTTATTGTTTTGGCCGTTTGCGCAGCGGTTATTGTCGGTAAGTCAGCGTAATATTTTTACCAACTCCATGAAATTTTGACATTAGTATTATTTCAACAACTTCTATGATGACCGCACAAAAGAAAATGTTATATTTTAATCATTTTTTCATCCAAAAACGTTTTATTATTCTAGGTGCTCCACAGTCTAACAGCGAGGATGTTTCACAGAAAATAGCAGGTGGCTCAGTTGCTACTATCAATCAGTATCCTGCTATTGCGGTGGTCCTGTATGCATACGATTTAGTTAACTTTATACAGCATTGCTCAGCTTCCATTCTCAACAACAGATCTATCTTAACGGCTGATAGGTGTTTGCGGTAAGTAAATTAAATATACCTATAAATTTATTGACAAGACGGTTTTTTTAATATAAGAAAATGGAACAATAATTACGTTTTTTTTTCAGTAATCATCCGGCTCCCGGCCATTACCGTTTTCGCGTCGGTTCTACGTGGGCTAGTAGCGGTGGAGTTGTTCACAATGTTGACTACTTCTTGTTTCACCCACGTAACAATCCATTTACGAGCGAAGCTGATATTGCCATTATGCGTTCCTTGACTGTAATCACATTCAGTAATGTTGTTACTGCAGCGTATATCGCTGGTACCAACTACAACGCTGGTGATAATGCTGTTGTTTGGACCGCTGGCTGGGGTACACAGTGGGTAAGTTGTACAGTAAGGTTGCTCGTATGTCGCAATAATGTCAAAAAAAACTAAAATTGTTATACTTCTTATTTATAAAAACTGAACAATGATATAATTTTATTTTACAGCCAGGTGTCGATTTTTCTGAGCAGCTTCGTCACGTGCAAATATGGACAGTTAACCAGGACATTTGCGCACAGCGTTTTGGTACCACTAGCAGCGTTAACATTACTGATGATAAGCTGTGTGCCGGTTGGCTCGACGTTTCTGCCGCTGGCCCGTGCATGCGTGATGCTGGCGGCCCGCTCTACCACAATGGCGTTGTAATTGGAGTTATCTCATTTGGCGGAAGTCCCAGTTGCGCTGATCCGTTCTTCCCTGGTGTCTATTCCCGCGTGTCTAGTTTCACAACTTGGATCCAAGCTAATGCTTAAGTTAGGTTTATTTATAAAACAGCTTTTCCTGCGTGTGCCTACGTCATGTAAGATTCTTTTAGCCCATAATTATTCTGCTATTTCAATATATAAATTTAGAAAAAATATAACTTTCTGATTTTTTATTCATATATGCTGTTTCTTTGTTCCAATATTAAGTTGTACCAAGATCATGACTAATAAATTTATGGGCCTACGCTAATTTTTTATGTTTATTTTAGGTTTACATGCAAGCTTAAACAGAAACAACCTGTAATACGAAGAAAGCGTGTATTCCGCTAGCGCGACAACAATTAAAATTGTTCATTTTTCTGCTATAACAGCACTAACCTTAGAGACTAACCAAGGTTAGTGTTGCACGGCCGATTTTTAGTAGGGGTGTGCGTTAGGCATTTTTTACGGCTAAAAGAGCTTATGTTCAACAGTGGACGTATTCCGACGAAAACGACATCGACGCAATGATTCGAAGAGGTTGTATAAACGCACGCACGAACTGTACAGGAATACTTAAATACTTTTTTCTGCTCAATCTATGAATCATACGTGTGTTCTGTTTTAACTATTATTTATGCTACCCTGAATTAATATATATATATTTTTAAATAATCTGGGTATTTGTTTCAGTTTTTTTATGACGACATAATTGTGACCTGTGAATGTACAAGGTTGTTGCCATCTTGTGGGTAGTGCCATGATCAATCTGACAGATGAAAAAATCTGACAGGTAGCTTTCACAGTGTTCTTTTGAGGTTAACTTTATGCTTCCGAAAGAGTTCTAAAGTGACCGAAACAGGTGGTGATGGAGCAAGATCAGGGCTATACGGAGGATGCATCTACACATCCGGCAAAGCTCATAGTGGACGATTCCTTTCCAATCCCAAAATACATACAGCTGATGCTGTATGTATTTTGGGATTGGAAAGGAACCAAGTGATCTTGGTTCTGAGTCAGGCCGGGCTTTGCCACGGTCTGTGGGGCTTGTCCATACTTCGACCACGATCCTTTTCAGACATTCTTTCGTCAGTGACCCATTTTCCATCACCTACGGGTGATCAACCGTTTAAGAAATGGGTCGGAATCGTTACATTTGCAAATGAAAACACGGTGCATTAAGATTCTCTCAATGAGATCATTTGGTATCCAAATAACAAGTTGTTTCTTGTACCCAGACTTTTGTAAACGACGTAAAACTGTTTTGTGATCAACATCCAGTTCTTCAGCAATATCGTAACTACTAAAATGTCGATTTTGCTCCACTTTTTAAAAAATGGCACTGATCTGTGATAGGGCGTGAAGAGCGAACCTCATCCTTCACACAAAAAAAATCGGACTTGTAACGCTTGAACCACATTTTTGAAACAAAATTTGAAAATGTTACATAAGATTAGTTTGCTTGTTTGAAAAACAATTGAAAAATTATATGTAAATAGAAGAATGAAGAAAACCGTTCGACATGCGAAGTGGAACAAGATTTTTAATATACAATTTCGACTTACTACATTTTATTAATATTTCATTTCATTTTCTTTTTTAATTTTCATCATTTCATCATTTAATAGAATTGGTTAGTGGTTACCTCTCCTTTCGTAATTGATGAATGGCCTAAAATCAACAATTATTAAAATTATCTTCTTAATATTTGCATGTAACAATCTAAATAGAACCGTACTTGCTCATCAGTCTACCTACTTAATTAGCTGCAGAGAGAAAATACACAAAATGCGTTTATTTATTGCTATGGCAGTTTGTATCACGGCTATTGCTCGTCAGTGAATTAACTCAAAAAAAGAATTATCTATTGTAATAATTATATTCCGTTAATATTTTACAACAATAATTTTGTTTAACAATAGTAAAACAACAATAGTAAAAAACACATAACAATTGTTTGCAGCTATTCCGCAATCTATCAACGAGGATATATCTCAGATGATAGTCGGCAGTTCCCTTGCTACCGTCAACTAGTAGTTGCTGCAGTTCTATTTTCCGCTAATTGAGTTACCTTTATACAACCTTGCGAAGCTTCGATAATCAACAACAGATTTATCTCAACTGCTGCTCATTGTTTAGAGTAATTAACTATTTGTACTTTATTGTAAAGTACTCTGCCTCTACCTATATAAGTAGAACCTAAATAAAAATACAAACGAAAAATATTGTTTCAGAAATAAGACCTCCTTCTTCAAAAATGCAATTATTGTATTTGTAAAGTCTTTGGCAAGAAATGCCTATAAAAATTATTTCAATATTCGGCCTGCGTCATCATAATTTGTTAAAATGCTCTCTGTAACGAAGCAATAACAAAAGCCGTGATAGTTCTTTAACTACCGACTAGATGTCGCTACGGGGGCCTAACCCGTAAGCATTAAGAGATAGAAGAATTTGATATCTAGTAACATAGTCCAGATAGGTGGTTTGCTTCTGGCCCCGGTTTGGCTACGGAAGTCTCGGTTTCGATTCCTGAGTCTGGATTCAAAAAAAAATTTTTTCTATCTTTCAAAAATGCAATTATTGTATTTGTAAACTCCTTTAACTTTCGGTTTCGCGTAGGTTCTTTGTTTGCTAGTGGAGGTGGAGTTGTTCACGATGGTAACAGTTTGATCCTTCATCCAAGCTATAATCTTTTCACAATCGATGTTGACATACATTCTGCTACCACAATCTCATTTAGTAATATCCTTGTTGCTGCGTCCATCGCTGAAAGCAACTACAACGCTGGTGACAACGCAGTAGTTTGGGCCGCAGGTTGGGGCAATTAAATGAGCTTAGCCTTCCTCCCTTGTGTCTATGCACGTGTTCTTAGTATCACACCTTGGATTCAGGTGAATGTGACTAAATTAAGTTTATGAATAGATAAATTATAATAAGCACAGTAGTTACTTGTTTTTTCTTACGTAAATAATGGCTTCCACGACTATGATATACGTCTACACGTGGTAATTATGGAGCTTGCATATAAAACAGTGGCAAGCTGTACCTATAATGCAAAAAAGGTGCGTAAGCGCCAGCGCAACACTCCCATCCGGTGGCATTAGTTATTTTGGCCAATTAATTGAATTTGACTACAGAACTCAGCGCAAGCGCAATTAAATATTCAATGTAGTAAAGATAAATAATCCTATTCCGTTCTGTATTGATAGAACATTTTAATTTGGTTAAGAAACATTACGTCCAGCTGACATGCCGCTTCTAATAGATGTATCTTGCAGAGTCGCTTAGATCCTTGTATTGTGCGATTCATTTTGAGCTGCATCGTTAATGACACAAAGTATCAACGATTTTTTATATTATGTTTGGCAACACTTTACAGAACCAGCCAATAACATGTCTGAGAGCAGAGAGTAAATGTATTTCATTAGGTATATTATCATAGAATTTGGCAACAAAGTTGAATTATATATTATAACTAGCGGCCCGTCCCGGCTTCGCACGGCTGGACATGGGATCCCGAAATTTTTTTAGTAATTGCGACTATAATTAAAGATCTAAGCTATCCTATCTCTCAAGTTGGACCAAACTGCATATTGCGTGCAAATTTGAACGAAATCTGTTAAGCGGTTTAGGAGTCCATCGCGGACAAACGTCGTGACAGAAGATTTATATATATTAAGATTACAAAAGCGAAAATCTCGAGTGTACTCATTATTTTATATAAATGTTATTCTTAATTTATTATTAAACTGGTGACCACAGCAGACCAGCAAAATCTCAGTCATAAGCCGGATGTACTTTAAGAAAAGTAAAGTTTTGTTAATACTTTATTGTTCGTGGCCTAGGTGTGGCCCAAAGGCCACCCTTGGCCCACCGTAACAAACTATTGCAATGTAATATATACCCAGGCTATAGGAAAATGAGTCCTACCAAAATATTTGTTTTATATTTACAAATCAACGCACCAGCGTGTACATAAATTCGAGTAGCTCAAAATCACATCAGCGTTTATCGGCGTTTAGTGTTTACGACTTCATAGACTGGCTGGTCATACAGGAAAAAGTGGGGTTCAGTAGATCACACCGCAGGGCACCTATGCGCTAGACTGACTAATTCAAACCCGCAGGAAGTCGCAAATCTGACTGCAATAGACAGCCTGTCAACAGGGAGAGATGGCGGTGGACCGTGGGAAAAGCTGCATCCGCTTCTACGTGACCACGACAATGGAATCCCTTGATTTTTATGTTGATTTCTTAAGCCTAAATATAAATTGTCGCTGTTCACAAAAAATAGTCGCTGTAACATATAATCTATACCTACGGTTTTTGAATGATATGCCGCTTCTGGCATTGCTTCCCAATTAGTGTAGATCTCGCTATATATTAAAAGTAATAAAAAAGCAATTAAAAAACCATTTGAATTTAATATAATATATAATAAAAAAAATCTGGAAAATTACTTGTACCAGCCCAAAGATTGCATTTATATAACAGAAATGTCTATTGCATGACAATCAAAATTTATAATAAATTACCACCAGAAATAAGAACATTACCGACACATAAATTCAAAAATAATATGTTTCCATGGCTTTTACATTTAGACATGTGTTTTTATACATTGATGATTTTTTAAAGCATGTATATTGATATTATGAATTAATAAATAATTTGATATTTATTTGTGATGAATGTTAGTTTGTTAAAGAATGTTACAATTAATTTATAATAATAAATGTTATGTACCTATTTATACGAGTAATTTGCATGAATAGATAACCTACTGTAAGAACTCAATGTACCATATACCTACTAAGAAAAAAATGTTTATCTTACAACTTAAATCATCTAAATATTATATATGGATAGACGCGGAATGAAATTAGCTATCGAACGACTGAATCCTGTTGGACTCAAAAATAATGCCTCCGAATGCATGATATTAAATGTGAAGGGTATCTTGTTTCCGGCTTTTCGCAGGAGAGCTTTTAATAATTTATTTACAGGTACCAAGATTTATATACAGCTTTTAAAATCCTTTATTTTGATAACCTACTCAATAGGTTTTGAATATATTTTTTAAGTTATGCATTACTGGCGCCAAAATTACGAAATTTGTTTTTTTTTAGTTTTAAAGTATCCGGTATCACTTTTACAACTAAGACAAATCTAACGACACCTCTCAAGCTAAAATACATCAAGCCGTTTAGGCTCCAGGGCTTGCCAAAGAAATATACATACATACATAAACTCATAAAACATAACCCTTCTCCTTACGCAGTCGGGTGATGAAAGTATAGATATCTATACTTATTTTCACAATGTAATTTTCGACTTCTTTGTAAACTGTCATAAGTTTAGCTATTGAGTATAATCCTTAGCTATCAAAATAATCTCATTATTTATTTTCGATAACGTTAAAAATATGTAAATGCTATCTGCTTGCATGCCGGTGCCAGTACTCATCAAGAAACAAGTAGAAAGGAAAGCGACATCATGCGTCTCCTTGTTGTTTTGGCCGTTTGCTTAGCGGTTATTGAGGGTAAGTTTGATATTAGTAATCTGGTTGGAGATTATATATGCCGTTTGGGGTTGAGACGCTGGGGCCTTGGGGACCAAGTGACGCCTCATTTGTGCTTCCCGGGACCAGAAGCCTGGCCTATTCTTTGCAGAAAGAATTAGCATTGCCATCCAACGTGGCAATGCTGCCAGCCTTCTGGGAACGTTACCAGTTGACATATCGATGTCAACTGGTATCGGGGAGGAATTCTTTGACGCCTAAACGGTTTTGTATCCTCACTTTTCTATTTTTTTGTTTATCTTGTATATATTGTATTATTATAGATGTATTTTTGAGTAGTTTTTAAATATCGTGTATATAATTGAAATTATATAATAATGACATTAAATATTGTCTACCATTGACCGCATTTAAGAAGATTAAAATACGATATTTTTGCCTGTCTGTTGAAAATCCAAAAATTGTTGCATTATTCCAGGTGCTCCACAATTTACCAGCGGTGATATACCTCAGAGAATAGTTGGTGGTTCGCCTACTACCATCAATCAGTACCCAGCTATAGCTGTTACATTGTTTGGACCCGATGGGATTACCTTTACCCAGGATTGTGGAGCTTCCATTCTCAACAACAGATCCATTTTAACGGCTGCTCGTTGTCTACAGTAAGTAAATTAAGTAGCTTTAGAGATATAGAGAAAAATAAGAGTACAATTTAGCTACCCTCACATTAAAACTCATATTTTGAATACAATTTCACAGAAATAGAACGCAAAAAAAAATTAAAATATAACTGATTGCATTAATAATAAGTGAGAAATTAGAAATAACACATATATTAATTAAAATCAGAGTAATTCAAATAAAACCAAACATACGCCGTCGCAAATCCTGTGTCTGTGTTGCGACCATGTTCAGGTTACACAGACGGTCATTATTTTCTGAATTTTATCTATAACCAGATATAATTGACAAAACTGATTTTGCTAATTTAATTAAATGAAATGATTAATTTATTTTTTCAGTAGGTGGGCTCCCCCCAATTTCCGTTTTCGCGTCGGTTCTACGTGCGCTAGTAGCGGTGGAGTTGTTCACAATGTTGACTACTTCTTGTTTCACCCACGTAACAATCCATTTACGAGCGAAGCTGATATTGCCATAATGCGTTCCTTAACTGTAATCACATTCAGTAATGTTGTTACTGCAGCGTATATCGCTGGTACCAACTACAACGCTGGTGATAATGCTGTTGTTTGGACCGCTGGCTGGGGTACACAGTGGGTAAGTATAAACAATAATATAGCATGTATTTCGCGATCAGGTTTCTTATTCAGGATCTGTTTTTCCGAATACGCGCATGTACAGCGGACATTTTTGAGCGCACCGCGCATGGCGCCAGTTTGCACGAGTTTGACACGAAAACGAAAAGAAACAACATCAATAAAGACCCGGTGCTAAAATAAATAAAATAGTCAAAAAACAACCATTTATATAAATCATTGATGTATAGACCTGGACCTCGCCGTCCCTTTCAATTAAAAGTAAATATTGACTGCAAAGCGTAAAGAAGAGTAAAAACTCGTGCAGCCTTTGACAGGTATTGTCCACAAAGTAGCGTTGTGTCTTTCTTTTCAGTCCTGTTCTCTACGTCAATGATATGCTAATATAGAAAAGCGTCAAATGCTCTAAAACAGAGACATACAAGTTGGTTGCGATTCGATACCAAAACATCGTAGCGATTTGACTCTACTTAAGGCCAATGATCGATAGTACTACACTGCATTTTGTGTAATGTGCAACACAGCATTAGGAAAATCTCGCGACAAGCTTTTAAATGATATAATGTAACAAATGGATGGATATGTTTTAATTTAAATAATATTTTCTACCTTTTAGGGTATGTTGTTCTTAAAAATGTTTTTTAAACTATTTTATTATTTATTTTTACTTTTAAGTTTTGACATGTTTCTGAATCTGTTTATTTGTATTTAATATTTTATTCAATCAAATTGTACACTTGTCAATACGAATCTAAGAAGCTTACACGGTAGAGGGTCAAAAGTACATTACATGACTGTTGAGTACCACTACGTTTACCTTCCTACTTCATCACTAGACAACGTGAATCTCTTGTACATCTAGAATCAGACAACTTGTGAAGACGAAATGAGCCCAAACTTGCTAGGTTTCTGTTTTTTAGTTAAGGAGTTTCTATGGCCACCTTCCGACTCCAACATTAGATCAGGTCTATCGTACCATAATATTGCATCGTTATTAAAAATACATCAGTGTACCAAATTGAGCCCATTCGAACGTCAGGAAATGGTACTAATTTAGCTTGCAAGATTTGACCCATACAAATTTACA
This sequence comes from Herminia tarsipennalis, assembly GCA_945859575.2. Taxonomy (NCBI): domain Eukaryota; kingdom Metazoa; phylum Arthropoda; class Insecta; order Lepidoptera; family Erebidae; genus Herminia; species Herminia tarsipennalis. The sequence goes on along the minus strand of OX243836.2, from coordinate 8,856,690 downwards.
TACAAACGAACTAACAAACACACTGGGGAAGTTAAATAAAAGCTTCTATATATGTTATAATTCAAGTTTTTTAAAATTATTATTTATAAGAACTAACGAATGAATTAATTATATTTTACAGCCAGGTGACTCATTTTACGAGCAACTCCGTCACGTGCAGATATGGACCGTCAACCAGAACGTTTGCGCTCAACGTTTTAGTACCACCAGCGTTAACATTACTGATGACAGGCTGTGTGCCGGTTGGCTCGATGTTTCTGCCGCTGGCCCGTGCATGCGTGATGCTGGCGGCCCGCTCTACCACAATGGCGTCGTTATTGGAGTTATCTCATTTAGCGGCAGTCCCAGTTGCGCTGATCCTTTCTTCCCTGGTGTCTATTCCCGCGTGTCTACTTTCGCAACTTGGATCCAGGCTAATGCTTAAGTTAGATTTATGAATAAACAAGATTTTCCCGCGGCTTTGGCGGCGTCATGTTTTATTTTTATAGCCTACTAGCTGACCCGTGCAACTTCGTATGCGTTAATTTTCCCCGTTTTCACTACATTTTTCATTGCTGATGTGCTCCTCTTTGTCATGGCGTGATGTTTTATAACCTATAGTCTTTCTCGTTAAATGGGTTATCCAACAGTAAAGGAACTTTTCAATTCTAACTAGTAGTTCCTGAGATCACCACATTTAAACAAACAAACAAACACACAAACAAACAAACTCTTCAGGTTTATAATATTATTATAGATTTGCTATTTTAATATATAAATTTAATTACTGTAAAGTTTTATCAAATCAGTTAACTTTGTTGTTTTTGTGTGAAAGAGTAATAAACGTTCATCCATTGTAACAAACTTTAGGGTTTGAAAATATTGATGACTGCTAAGGTTATAACATGACTAATAAATTGATTGGCCAACGTGAATTTATTATGACTATTTTTGGGGCCTGCACCCAAGCTTAATTATAGGCAACCTGTACCTGTAATGCACAGACACATTCTAGTGGAGCATCCAATTGAAAATTGGTTATTTTGGCTAATTGAATCACTACAGCACCAACCTTTGGGGAGACTTATTTTCAACAGAAGACGTCTTTTGGCCGAAATGACGACAACAAGTTAAAAGGGTTACACTAGAGCGTGTCACGCACGTACTGTGCAATAATGAATACGTTTTTAATACGTGATAATTTATAGCCTAAGTATTAATCTAGACCTAAGAGATTATGTGTGTGTTAGAAACTTATAAAGAGCCTTGTAGGTTGTAACAGTGTCGCTTGATAATTATAGGAAAAGCTTTAGTAGAACGCCAACGTTGCTATGAGCAAGCGCCTTGCGGAATGAGCCATTCCGCAAGGCGCTTGCTTACAGCACGAATGCTCATTCCGCAAGGCGCATGCTTATTCCGCAACGCGCATGCTCATTCCGCAACGCACATGCTTACAGACAACGTCTAAACGACCTTAACGCCCTAAACTACGCGCTAAAAGCTAAAGCTTTTAGTGGTTGTAGGATACAACCGATGTAACAACTAACTTTTATCACAGCAGCAGCTACTGCCAAGTATTCATAATTGAAAAATTAATGGTTACTAATTGTCTTATTTAGTGTTAGAGGCATCATGTTATACCTTTCTGAAATGCTTACGATGAGCCTTTTTAATCTATAATGCAGGTATTTGTCAGGCCTTTTTTTCACACCTTTGGATTTTGGCATGTCATAGCCGCCATGTTTGTTTTTTCAAACGTCATTTATCTATCACTTGGGCGGTATAGACGAATTTAGCTAAATCTTGATTGTGTAAATCCGTGTTGTAGTTTAAAAGATATGAGGTACATCCATACAAAGCACGCGCGAAAATCATAACCCTTCCAGCAATCGGGAAAAGACCAACATGAGCTATCGCTTACTGTTTAATGACATAATAATACAGTTTGTAAATGAACACGTTAAAATGTTGGTTACATCAACAGAAATACATAAATAATGTACAGTGAAATTAGTCTCGAGAAATTTTTGCATATGTAGTGGTGTGTATGTTACTTAGATATTAGAGCGCGTTTCCACTATATCGTTCTGGCCCTTACAAAAATGTTTCAATATCCTAACATTACTATTTAATTTAATACTTATCCCTAGCAACACTCTGATTTTTGTTTTCAATAAAAACAAGTTTTTATTTTAAAGAAAAAGGTTTTGACTTTATTAAAAAAAATATGTCATTCAATTTCACGTCCTTGAGCAAACGACAAGGCGACTACCGTGAAACAATAAAATATCGTGTCGTTCTTTAGATGATAGTAGTTTAGCTATAGGTAAAAAGTTTTGACCATAATAATTACGAAACAAAACAAATAAATAAATCGTCACTTGATAGTGGAAAGTGGAAACACGCACAAAACCAGAATAAACCAGTTTACTCTGTCCGCAGGTGCCACGTGCAGTCTGACGTCAGTCGCTTGATACCGTTAGAACATAAAGCACGCATTTCATTAAAAAATTATAATTATTAGATACGTAGTAGTTTCATTGTAAAATTTTGTATTTGTTGATTGTTGTTATTGTTTGTTATTATTGTTAAAATATTTGTTGAAGTGTTTAATTTCAAGTGTGTAAGTGTTGTAACTTTATATTGATAATTCAAAATGGCTCCAGTGTTAAAACATGGTCGAGGCAAGCCTTTGACTTCTCAAACTAAGGAAGTTTTGTACTGTTTGTACAAATATTTCGAAAATGAGTGTAATAACAACCCGAGCAGTATTATGACCCCCACTCAATTAGTTGCTAAATCAACAGGAATTTCAATAGCATCCGTCAGAAAGGTAGTATCAGAAAGCAAATGTCGTCCTTCAGATCAGGAAGTAACATTTAAATCTCCTAAAAAGAAACCGAATCGTAAACCTACAATAGTAATCGATAACTTTGATCAGCAAGTTATCAGAAGAACAATTCATGACTTCCACATCACAAATAAAGAAGTTCCCACTTTAAAAACTTTGCACTCAAAATTGAAAGAAGATATCGATTATAAAGGTTGTGTCAGCACGTTACGAAAACACGTCATGTCATTAGGTTTTAATTGGAAGCAAACAGAAGATAACCGGAAACTTCTTATGGAAAAACACGAAATTAGATACTTGCGAATTAATTATTTGATGAAAATTGCTGAATATCGTGAACAACGCCGACCAATTGTTTACACCGACGAAACATATATACATACATCACATACCCTCTCGAAATCTTGGTCAGATGGAAGCACTTCAGGTTTGAAGCAACATATATCGAAAGGCAACCGCTTAATCATTGTTCATGCCGGTGGTATCGATGGCTTTATACCAAATGCATTGCTTATGTTTAAAGCCGACCAAAAAAGTGGAGATTACCACAACAATATGAACTATGACAACTATTCAAGGTGGATTCAAACTCAATTAATACCCAACTTACAACCAAATAGTGTTGTTGTTGTTGTTGACAACGCACCATATCATAACTCAATACAAAATCCTGCACCGAATAGTAATTCTAGAAAACAGCAAATGATAGACTGGCTGACATTTCGAAACATTGAGCATTCATCCACGTTGCTTAAGCCTCAATTATATGAACTGATTCTGCAAAACAAGGCGAGATTTATAGAGTACAAGATAGACGAAATATTACGACAGCACGGTCATACTGTGCTGCGTTTACCACCATACCATCCGGAGTTTAATCCTATAGAAAATATATGGGGGATAGTGAAAACATATGTCGCAAAAAAGAATGTCGCAATGAATATGAAGGTTATAATGTCATTAGCTGAAGAAAAAATGAACGCCATAACTGTAGAGGAATGGAGAAAAGTTTGTTTGCATGCTATTGAGGAGGAAAGCAAATATCAGGGTAGAGACGCAGCTTTAGACACAATATCAGAACGAATCATAATTAATTTAAATAATTCATCTGATGAAAGCGAGGATGGGGATGATTGTGATATGCCTGGGGTTGATGAATTATTAGAATAAAACATTTATGGCCGGAGAACACCTAATTCATACACGTCTTCACTGAAGTGAAAACCGGCATTCAATGCTTGTAATGTTTGGAACTGGCTTGTCTGCCTCATACAGTTCCATAGATTACAATGCGGTGGATACACATTTTCACGACCGTATTAGTACGTAGTGCGTATGCGTAGACCTGCACGCATTTGGTGTGCTCCAGCCACAAACGTATATTACCTTTAAAACAATAAAAACTAAAAATAAAATGTTGTTTTTTTTATTTGCTGACCATACACTACTACAAACGCAAAAATTTCTTCAAGCTAATTTACCTGTAAGTACTAATTTACGCATTATAATGCAGGTGAAACAGTAGCATAACAGAATAATTCACTGGTAAACTTAGAAGAAATGATCAATGGTAGACCGAAGGTATTGATAATTCTGTAGACATTAACTTAAGAACCTACATATAATCTACTCTGATCAAATCTTAAGGTGCTTTTCCAACAGAAAAGTGCTATGCCAATTGCTATGGATGCCTTTGAAATGATATCCACCAATCATGTTCATTGGTCCATATAGCTATCCTATTAAAACAAAATTCTTCAGCTATTGATATAAAAAAAATGCAATGTCACCTTTTCCAATTCCGGCCAAGTAGGACACACACACACACACACACACCTCCGCACAATCTGTTGGTATCTCAAATTACCTATTTCCAGGCGCCTGTCATAGCTGGAACAAGCAACCTCAACGATTCCAGAATTCGGGGATTACTCAAATTTTCACGGAGTATTAAGAATACGATAACAAGACCTTCGCCTTAAAGTTGAAGTGCCATCCTAATTTCGAGGGGAAATGCATTCCAGAGTAAGACAGATTAAACAAGAAAAGAGGATCCGACGATACCAGAAGGGGCAGGACATAGGACAAACAAAATCTTAGAAGATCTAAGATTTCTGCTGTGGTTTGAGCCCAAGTATTGCAAATTACATGACAAGTAAGACGGGGAAGAAGGAGAATTAAGGATAGAATAAAGTGTAATGAGAGCGCCTAAACTGCGTCGTTATCGAATAGGGAGCCATTTCACTTGGGAACGGTAAGAAGACACATGGTTGAACTTACGAAGATCAAAGATGAATCGAATGCAGTTATTTAAAAGTTGGTCATATATATTGAGCACTGCATTCAGATCAGGATAGAATATACCATCATAATCAATGAAGGGAAATATCAACGTTTGGACGAGCTTATTTATAGTTTTCAACGGAAGAAAATTCTTCAGACAGTATAATGGCCGCAAAGTACCCGTAACCCTCTTACTAACACTACTCAGCTGAGCTTGCCAGTTTAACCGAGACTACCAAACATTTTGAAAATGTGAAAAAATCTGATCTCGCACCATTGTAAGAGGAGGAATCACCTTATTCTCCATGTAGTAATCATAATGTAATGAGATAATGATTTAAGTAGTTTTATTTATTCTATTACTTTTTTGTTATAGGGTTTTTGTTTTTTGCTATTGTAGAACCTATTGTAGTCCTTTGTGAAGATTTCAAAATTTTAGACTAGGTTTTAGAGTTAAGGGGGTGGAGCAAATAGGGAGAAAACAGAGTTAATTTCCCTACTATACCCATTAACTGAAAAATGTCCTGCAGTTAACCCTTAAAAGCGTATTTTGCAGGTTTCATACATTGAAAACAGTTTTTGTAAAATGTATGTAAAATTGAAAAATAAACCAAAGTAATGAACAGTTGCATTTGTTATTGTAAAAATTAAGAGCTATACAAATCCATCATTATATTTTCTAAATACGAGAACAAATTCATACCCCAATTGTGTATGTGCGTCACTACAATGAATAATTTCTGCGATCAAAATCTAAAATCTTCTATGTTTACCTCACGCAATTGTTCGTTGCAAATCTTTTGTATTTGTTGACTTACTATTACTCACTTTCATTCGTATCTTCTGTATTGGCTGCCCCGAATTTTATAATCAAATTTGTCGTCGATAAAATCTGGGATTTTTCCGGTTTTTCTGATGACGATACCTATAATTTTGATCTGTGAACGTTTAATCCACAATTATCAAAATTATCTATTTAATGTTTTAATTGATTTATGATAACGTTTGGTAAAAATATAAATACCACCGTCCCTGTTCATCAGTAATTAACTAACTGCAAAAAGAAATACTCAAAATGCGTTTATTTATTGCTCTGACCGTTGTCATCACGGCTATTGCCGGTAAGTTATGTAACACAGAATAAAATATTCTAATTGATTCAGATAATGTTACTTTAAAAAAATAATTTCCTAAAATATATTATTTAGAGTTTTAATAACAATTGTAATAAAAATATAATTTTGCAGCCGCTCCACAATCTATGAACGAGGACGTATCTCACAGGATAGTAGGCGGATCACTCGCTACCGTCAACCAGTACCCTGCCATTGCTGCACTCCTGTATTCCGCTAATGGAGTTACCTTCATACAATCTTGCGGAGGTTCGATTCTCAACAACAGATCTATCTTAACTGCTGCTCATTGCTTAGAGTAAGTGACTATCTATACTTTATTGTACATTACATATAATATGTGCCTAAATAATAACAAACAAATTATTGTTTCAGAAATAGGACCCCCTTCAACTTTCGGTTTCGCGTAGGTTCCTCATTTGCTAGTAGCGGTGGAGTTGTATACAATTCTAACAGTTTGATCCTTCATCCAAGCTACAACCCTTTCACGATCGACGCTGATATTGCTATTATACGTTCTGCTACAACAATCTCATTCAGCAATCTTATTGTTGCTGCCTCCATCGCTGGAAGCAACTACAACGCTGGCGACAACGCTGTAGTTTGGGCCGCAGGATGGGGCAACCAATGGGTACGTGTATATTTTTCTGTTTGTAGTATTATTTAGCAGTTATAAGAGAATTGTAAGAAATAAATATACTTTATATTACAGTCTGGTGGACCCAACTCCGAGCAGCTCCGTCATGTGCAGATGTGGACAGTCAACCAGAATGTTTGCGCTCAGCGTTATGGTGGTTTTCCTATCACTTCTAACATGCTGTGTGCAGGATGGCTCGATGTTGGTGGTGTTGGCACATGCCAGCGTGATTCTGGAGGCCCCCTCTACCACAACGGCATCGTTGTTGGAGTCACCTCATTCGGCACCGGATGCGGGGAAGCCTTCTTCCCAGGTGTCTATGCACGCGTCTCTAGTTTTACACCTTGGATTCAGGCTAACGCTTAATTCGATTTATGAATAAATGATAACAAGTAACGAGTAAGTTGTTTCGTCTTAACAAAACCGAGACTATCAAGGTTATGCCCAATCAATTGAATGATCAAAGCCAATGGTGGTAGTGTAGGTAATGGTTAAGGCATCGGACGCGCAATCGAGAGGTCCTACACATTATACCACCGACGTGAATCCACTCCTTACACAAGCAATTTAGCTTAGCTAGAGGGGTTAACAGGATTGCTAGTAATATGGAACCCAATACCACATTGCTAGTTGTCATTAAAAAAAAACAATAAACAATAAATAAAATATTTTTTTTGACAATGCACACATGGCCATCTAATCCCAAACTTGGCAGAGCTTGTACTATGGTAACCATATAACTGATAAACATACTTATATATTTCGAAATATATACATATTATAGATAAATTACACCCAGAGACAGAATAAACCATCATGCTCACCGCACAATGATTTATCCTGGGTCGGGATCTAACCCACGACCTTTGACTTAGCAGACAGGGTCACTAAGCACTAGACCAACAGACCAATGTTGGATGTTTTTGAAGCTTACATGTAAAATAGAGGCAAAGTAGCTGACTTTTACTGCAGACAAGATAAATATAAATATTACGCATAACGAAAACCCTAACTACCTTAAATAATTGACCTGCACAAGTTAAAAATTTATATATCTTTTTCCCACGAGATCTTTTCATTAATTTTATATATTACTTGCTTATGTCCGAGCCTTGCCTCAAATTTGGACAGGTGAAAGCAGTCAACGAGGAGTTCGCTTTAAGCGTACACGCTGGGAAAATGAACTTATAGAATTCTTGGTCGGTATCTTTGTAGCAGCGTTAAAAGTGTTCAGCTCGGCACGGCGGCATGATCAGTGGAAAAGCGAGGCGTTGGGAGTTTTTTTTTTAAGATTTCTCAAGCTTTGCGCTTAGTTCGATATTTGCCCTAATTTCTAAATGTACTTAAAATCAATCATCACAAATAAATGTTATTAACCAAAATAAATGTGCAACGTATACGTTGGTATAAAGAAGTACGTTAGTTTATCACTACCGTACGTCGTTACCGGATGAAATTTAGAAGTCTGCAGTGTGTAACTTGCGACATATTTTGGCATTCAGAATCCGAAATCTTCTCCAATGTTGTAGGAATAATGTTAATTTCACCCTACTGTTCGTTGCAAAATTTGTCTTTGTCGATCTCTATTTACTCAATTTCTAAATCATATGTCTCTTCTATTACGACTTCCCAGAACTTTATAGAGTAAGTCCGAGGATAAAGGCCTTACTTCATTACGCTTTTAACTATAAAAAACTTTTGTCAGTTATCGATTGTGATTAAAACAATAAAATTTTATTTTTTTATGACGTGCTAACAACGTCGATGATGACGTCTTATAAATCGATGACCGGCTGCACACACAAAACAGGGTCTAAAAAAAGTCACGTAATTGATTGTTGTTAATTAAATAATTGGTTGTGCAGCGACATGACATGCGATACAATTAGAATTGTTGCTGCAATCGCCATTCGCTTCCAATTTGGAACGTTATTCATTGGTTGCTATGCAACGCGAAAGACCATATGTCATCAATGTTTTCTTATGACGTTTTATCGTAAAATTATCGTCCGTAAACCGACTTTACAGACAACCATTTTTCTTTATTGTAATAAATCTAGCAATTAGTCAAAATATACTTAAGAGCCACTATAAAAAAAAACATCTCTTCCGGAAAGATTGCCATGAAGTCCGAAGTGAGAAAGACCTTTATGTATTTGATTTTTTATTTCATTTTTCTGCATTACCAATATAATTATATAAAGCATGTTACCGACAAACATTTCTAGAAGTTTCTCTCTAGACATAAAATTAAACTTGGTCTTTGGTCTTACCTTATGTATGTATTTCATATTGAAGAGAGTACTGGACACACCTACACAGTATTTTGATATGTTAGTCTTTACCAGCTTCTGTCACTGTGTATGTCAAATTTCACAAGTGTATGTATGACTCTATTTGAGAAATGCACGGACAAACTGTGCATTTCTCCGAAGCTTTTTATCTGATTGTTACTATTCTTTTCTTTAATTTAGTCCTACTTAGGGAAGAGTGCAAAGATTTAAAATTTTGGTGTTAACAGAATAAACATCTCAAAACATTGGTCAAATATATAAGAAATATTTTCACTTCTACTTAAAAACCAAAATTGACCAAGTAAAACATAAATTTCAAAAATTAAACCGCCTTTCAACTCAAAATAACGAAATAATATTTTTATTAACCTAACCAAGTGCTGACTTATCAATAGTACCTACGAAAATATTAAAAAAAGGAAATCCGTAATATTGACAAACTAAAAAGTTTATCAATGTTTGCTAAAATTTCAGTACAAATCCATACGAGTGCTGTCCTGCTACCTAAAAAAAAATGTTAGGTGTGTAGAGTAGTAGATGTTCGCGTTCATAAAAGTATTATTTAATTATTTTCAGTTAAATTTGGAGTCGATTTCTTTATTTTTTTTGTAATTACGCGCAGACTAACACAATGTTTATGGTATATTTCTAAAAAACGCATACCTATGTACATGTCGGGCCACGCACAATGTAAGGTTCCATAGTCCCCTCCCTTCTCCCATCCGAATAATGCGGCTTAAGAAGAGGGTCTTCTATTGTTTTTGTTTAATACTTACAAGGTTATACCTATATAATAATATATTTCAAAGAAAGTTGTACAAAATTATTTGTTATTTCTCATTTAATCAGCTGTTACTCGTACTACTCGTACTACTTAGCTATGATAGTTTTTTTTAAATTTCACTATATATACCACCGTGTTTTTTTTTACATACCTAACATCAACCACGACATCGTTGTTGGAGTTACCTCATTTGGCACCAGATACGAAGAAGACTTCTTCTCTAATATCTATGCACGTGTATTGAATTTTACACTTTGGATTCGGAAAACCTAAGAAATAAGAATAAATGATGATAAAGTTAATAATACCTCGACCTAAAAAGACCCTTACCATAGCTAATCTACATCTTTTTTGTACTAAATGTAAAACAAAGTCAGGCTGTTACTTATACAAAGAAGGTGTAAGTCCCGCAGCGGGCTAGCATATCAAATTCATATCAAAAAAAAGAAAATTGCTTATTATGGCCAATGAAATGGCCTCAATGTACAGTCACGGACTAAAAATGTTCGTCAGTTTTCAAATACACTCAATTAACGCTTTGCAAACACATATTACCTTTTCAAACTATGTATGACATTAGACAGTTGTAAACTCGTATGTTCTAAATTGTGCTTAACTGTTTGACAACAGAGTTTGAATTTATTCAGATAATTATTCCTTGACTATGAGTAGTTGAACTAAAACCTTTCAAATTATTAACTAAATTAATAAATGGAACATTTTTATGTCTCTGCCACTGGTTGCAATAAGTGAAAATAATGTATTAAAGTAAGATAGATAGATATAGCAGTGTTAGTTGCGTCAAAATGACGTTTTTGTCATCCATGGTTTCATTTGGTTCTCTTTACGCGAATCGAGAAATAGAAGTTTAATGTTATTAATTCCCATTGTGGGTGTGACATTTCAAAATAGCCGTGCTATCATTCGTGGCTGTCAAGAGGCTGTCAAACATTTTTTACCATTGTCTATTACCTTGAAATAAAAACATTTTTGCATGTGGTTGATGTATGTTCACTTTCTTAACGAGGAGATTTTTATTTCAAGGTTGCATCTATTGCTTTTGAGTCTTAATCTAAGTAAAACCTTAATTTAATTTTACCACATCGAGATTCGATTGAAGCGAAATTGGACTTTAAGGTGACAAACATTTTCATTCCGGGACTGTACCATGTGAGAAAGCAAAATTAAGTTGAAATATTATTCTATACTTAACCATATAAATGGACAATTAGAATCGGATGAAGAACTTTAGTTACTGACAGACTGAAACTCCTTTTCTTTTACTAATATTCAGTATTTACATGAATTGAAAAGATTTCCGGCTGATAAAGAGATAAAATGATGATTACTTATAAAATACAAAAGTTATCATACTATCTGTTATGTAGGTAATCATCATTGATTATACAAGTTTACGAAAAACCCAAGATAGTTACTTACAGGGGTTTTTTTATATATCAACGATAATAGCCCAATAAATCTGATGTCCTGGGTGATAAAAATAAGGTATTTTCGATCATTAATGTAATCACTAGTACTAAAAATAGTATACTAAAGATAGAAACTGGCCTAATGGTGATCAAAATTTAGAAAAGATAATATAAAGTGACACATTTATTACAAAGTGTTCACACCATTATAATATTAGATTCAAGGTTTTGTACAATGTGATAGGATGCCATTGATATAGAGCCATTTCGCATATTTGACATAATTCTATGGAATGACGTTTGTGCATCGTAATTTATTGAAATTCGGATTGATAATAATTATGTTTTTAGGTCTGAACAAATGAGATAGTAATCAAACGTCAAAGCGCATTTTGTCATTTTTTTTTATAGAATACTAGCTGTCCCGCGCAACTTCGTCTGCGTAAATTTTCCCCGTTTTTGCAACATTCCTCATTTCTGCTCCACTCCTATTGGTCGTAGCATGATGTTATATAGCCTTATAGCCTTCCTCGATAAAAGAGCTATCCAATAGTGAAATATTTTCAATTGGGATCAGTATTTCCTGAGATTACCGTGTTCAAACAAACAAACAAACTCTTCAGCTAGTATAGATAATAAATTGGCGACATTTTTCGCAAAAAATTGCTGCAGTTTTTATTTTTGTACAATATAATGGGATGAATTTTTAAAAATGTGCTACATTATGTGTCAACAAATTTAATTTTTACAGTCTATTTAAAAAGGTTTAATGAGAGAATTAGCCATTTGAAAATGGCTATACACGTACTTTCCTTAAAAGGGGATCACTACGAAAGAAACGAAGCAGTATTTGTAAATGTAGTACATTAACTGAAAATATTAAATATTATTATAACGTGTATTCGATAGTGTAAAAGTTTAATTTATAGGTAAGCAAATGATTCCATTCCACCTGATGTTAAGTGGAAATAGAGTCCAAACGCAAGGCCAGACAGTATAACCCTAACTGTTACCTTGCTCACCTGCAGGGTGCTTCTTCACGCCTCTTTTGAAACACCCCATGTCGTAGGTAGGAGGGAACACATGTGCTAGTAGGGAGTTCCATTTTTTGGATGTGCGGCTGAGAAATGAGTTATCGAATTCCTTTGTCCCAGATGAAATTATATCCTCGGTCAGTATTTCATATGAGGGTAAATTAAGCGCTTGAAAATGCAGGTTACTGACATGTAAATGCGAAAAGCTTCTTAATAGATGGCGTAAAATAAAATAGTAATTTTATACATTTTGAGGCTCATGAAATATGATAAAAATTATATTTACCGTGCAACTGCAAATCTAACCTAAATTGGATAAGAAATAGATGAAAATGTACATTCTACACGAATGATGTATTTGACTCAATCAATCACATATACTATTAAATGACAAATTGAATTATAAAGCTAGCCTACTTTCATTTTGTGCACACCACACAATTTCTATTATTTTGTGCACACCACACAATTTCTATTACAATCGAAAGAGTTATTAATTTAAAGAGTCGTTCTGCCAGTGCTTGCACCATTTTTTATTTAGATCTTTTTACCCAATGGGTACGCCAGTTCAAAAAATTTCTCAAATCCGGAACCGGAAGCAATAAATAAAAACGTGAAGATAGGTTACAAGTGCTCAGCAAACGACACCTTAAAATTTTGTTAGAGTCAAGTTCCTCCCTCCCTCCAGCTATATGGTTGATGTTGGGCATGTGAAAAAAATCATGGTAGTAGTATAAATATTGAAATTAAAAGGAAAACTGACACAACTAAGGAGGCTTTACAAGTTTACGAGTAACAGCTGATCAAATGAGAAGTAACAATATTTTAGTACAAATTGCATTGAAAATTGTTACTAAATAGGTATAACGTTGTAAGTATAAAACAAAAACAGCACATAAGGCACATTGGGGGGGGGGGGGGGGTGGCGTATTACAGAACCCTACATTGTGCGTGGCCCGACATGCACTTACCCGGTTTTTAAGGTTCCGTAGCCAAAATGGCAAAAACGGAACCCTTATAGTTTCGTCATGTCCGTCTGTCTGTCCGTATGTCATAGGCATTTTACTCAAAGACTACTCAATGAATATTGACAAAATATGGTGAAAAGATGTAGTAGCAGCCACTACTTACTTTGATAGCTAAATAATAAAAATAAATATTTTTAGGAGGGCAGGGGCTCTATACATGTAACAGATGCAAAAAATTTAAATTTTAGCAAACATCATTTGACATATCTTTCAAAAACATTTTTAGTTTTTTTTAATAAACTTCTTTAAAAGTTGCATAAATTGTGCCCCACCCCCTTAACTTTTGAATCGACTGACTAAAAAATATGAACAAAATCACAAAGGTAGCGCTTAATAAATACTTTTAAAAAAAGCGCTTAATAAATAATAAAAGCCTAAAAACTGCGTTTCTCAACAAAAGGGCGTAAGTGCCATGAACATAGGCTCTTCTGCTGACGAAATTATTCAAGGCTGAGGAACCCCACACTGAGCAAATTTAAATAGTGTGACATTGCAATATAATAGGTTATTTATGTGTGCATTAGTTTGCCATTAACCTGTGCGGTTGCCGTTTTGAAAGATCGAATGTTGTTTATGTAACCTATCTACACCTATTTACTTAAAACATCATTGACTGGAACAATATATGACTTAAAAAGTTCTATAAATATCAGTGCTAAAAATTTAAAAAGTTATTTAAATTTTAATGCAATAGGATTCGAACCACTGGGGAACAATATTTGTGCTGTATACTGTTTTTTTTTTACTTTTGATATTTGACTGAAAGGAAACAATTAATCCAAACCATTATATTGGAATCGAATTTGGCACCAGGGGTTATGTTCTCTGTCAAAAGTTATTTTATAAAAACAACTTGTAAAAAATACCAATAGAGCTCCTTGAAAGTTTCCCGCGTGGTTTTCTATATACGCCTGTTCTGTCATGGAGATTCAATATTGTTATCACTGTAATATAAGAAATTTACTGTTTCGTAAATCCATGGCATTTAGTTATAAAATAAATGCGGTTTTATTTGGCCGACATTATTTTTGGTTTTTCTGGTGACTAATTTAGATTTGACCTATGAGCATTTAATCTATAGCTATCAATATTATCTTCAGTAATTTATTTTGATAGCCTTTTCAGTTATATATAAATACGATCGTTCGTTGCACATCATTCATAATTTAGTTTCAAAGAGGAAATTGACAACATGCGTCTTTTTATTTCTCTGGCCGTTTGCTTTGCGGCTATTTCTGGTGAGTGAGTCAAATTTAAATCTATACTAATATTATTAAGCTAAAGAGTTTGTTTGTTTCTTTGAATGCAATAATTTGAGGAATTACGAGCCCGAATTGAAAAATTATTTTACTGTTGGGTAGCCATATTTTTATTTTATTTATATATTGCAAAAACGGGGAAAATCTACGCAGAGGAAATAGCGCGAAATTGATTATACGATTCAAAATTATAAGCAATTTCTAAGAAGATCAAGACATGAACAGAAGCATTGATTACCTATCTTTAATAATTTTGCTATTAATAAAAAGTACCTAATTTTTTACAATTCCTTTTTTTTTTCAGCGGCCCCACAACCTATCAATCAGGATGTGTCACAAAGGATAGTTGGTGGTTCAGTTACTACCATCAACCAATACCCCTCCATGGCTGCAGTCCTGTTTGCAGCTAATGGAGTAACCTTTTCTCAATCTTGTGGTGGTTCAATCATCAACAACAGATCCATCTTAACAGCTGCTCATTGCTTAGAGTAAGTGAACTACTGTGTCTATAGTTCTATCGATATAATAGTAGCGGCGGTAGCCTAATGGCTAAGGCATCGGTCTCGCAATCGTGAGGTCGCGGGTTCGAATCCTACCTATTATACTACCGACGTGAACCCACTCTTAACACAAGCCTTTGAGCTTAGCTAGAGGGGTAAACAAGATTGCTAGTAATGTGAGACTCGATCCCACATTTTTTTTATTTTTTTTTTTATAAAAAGACGATTCCCGCAGTGGGGTACAAGCCCTGTGTTGCGGGGGACTTTACAAACATACAAGTCACGGAAACAAAGTACACCCAGACCCGGAACAACAATTTATGGATCACACAAAGTAGTGTCCCGTGTGGGAATCGAACCCACGACCTCTTGCGTAGCAGTCGGACACACTCCCACTGCGCCACAGAGGCAGTCACATTGCTAGTATCTTTTAAAAAAAAAGTTGTAAGTCTAAACAGCTAAAGATAAAATTACTGTTTCAGATATCGACCGGTCAACAATTTCCGTTTCCGAGTAGGTTCCTCATGGGCCAATAGCGGTGGAGTTGTTCACAATCTTAACTCCTACATCATACATGCAAACTACAATACTTTCACTATGGATAGTGACATCGCTATTTTACGATCCGCTAGCACTATTGTTTTCAGCAATGTGGTTGCTGTAGCGTCTATCGCTGGTACCAATTACAACGCTGGTGACAACTCAGTTGTTTGGGCAACAGGCTGGGGCACACAATGGGTAAGTGTCTTAATTAGTCACTTCAATTATTGTTTTTAAACTTTCGAGATTTTTCGAGATTGATACTACAGAGTTTGTGTGTAGGAACAGGAACTACGGGTCCGGATTGAAAAAAAATATTGTTAGATAGCCGGTTTATCGAGGAAGGTTATAGGTTATATAATATCGCACTACGACCAATATGAGCAGAACAGTAATGATAAATGTTGTAAAAACGGGGACAATTGACGCATACGAAGATGCGCGGGTCAGCTAGTGTTAGATATATTTTGGGACTTAATCGCGTGAATTAAGTCCCGAAATATATCTAATAGTCGGTTTAACTTAAAATATATTCCCTTTTCTATTGCGAAATAATAAATGACCTGGGCAATAAATGGCTGGCAGCCGCGGCCGGGGTGCCTAATGCGCACCCACCCTTAAACGCCGATTGTAGTACGTAAAATGATGCGGAAACCTTTGATAATAATAATGAAATTAATTTAGATGGTACATTTTTTTACAAGAAAGGTTTCATCTCACAGCAAAAAAAGTATTTCTAAATGTGTATTTTCTATATTTGTGTGAAAAAAGACTTTTTTTAATTGACTTACCAACCAACACTTTTGAAATTACAAAATTATAATAATACATAACTTAGACTAGTCTTACAATTTCTAACTGGTAAAGCACCACATTAGCTAGCACATAAATAGCTCATACCTGTAAGAAATTATAATAGGTACTAGTCTAAGTTGTTAATACTAATTAAAAAACAGAAACTGTAATAGTATTACATATAGTATAGTAAAAGTCATGTACAAGTATTCTGATAAATTAACAGTAGCATTAGCGGATACATTGTCAAATTTAGGGTTACATTTTATTTGATATAGTACAATTATGTATTGTTGTTGTGTGAGGAAGTAAAGGTTAAGTTTTTGAATTTTATTTCACAGTCTGGTGGACCTCCATCAGAGCAGCTCCGTCACGTGCAGATCTGGACCGTCAACCAAAACATTTGCGCTCAGCGTTATGCTGGCTCAAGGACCATCACCAATAACATGTTGTGCTCCGGCTGGCTCGATGTCGGTGGTCGTGACCAGTGCCAGATGGACTCCGGTGGTCCTCTCTACCACAATGGCATCACTATTGGTGTCTGCTCGTTTGGCAATGGATGCGGTTTACCTTACTACCCCGGTGTGAATGTACGAGTATCCAGTTTCACAACTTGGATTCAGGCTAATGCTTAAATTATGAATAAAATATCTCACAATAAATTAAGTTAATAATAATGTACTACGTTTTTTCTTTTATATAAAAAAAAAACTTTTGAACAATTGAGTGAGGTCGCGGGTTCGAATCTTACACATTATACTACCGACGTGAACCCACTCCTTATACAAGCTTTTAAGCTTAGCTGGAGGGGTTAACAAGGTTGCTAGTAATGTGGAACTCAATCCCACATTGCTAGTTTTATTTAAGGAAAAAAAATGTATGCGGCTTCTGCTTTTGTTCTACATTGCCAACTAATAAGAACTATTTTATATAAGGCTTGCACATACTATCACAATCTTACTATATAAACATACAACTACTTTATAATATAAAGTAGTTGTAGGTATTGAATCTGTTTGGGTTTTACAAACATAGCAGGTTTAACAAAAACAGAGCTATTATTAAAATATGTAGTCTCGTCATGAATTGGTTTTAAATATTACAATGCATAAAAAACTTTTTTCAAGATTTATCTGCGGGTATTTTATTAAGGAGTTTCATTTTCTGTGTCTGAAACTCATCATCAGATCTTTACGAAATTTATTTTCGGAAGAAAGCTCTATCAAACAAAAACATAATTTTGAAATTCCGCCTGTATATGACATAGACGTAGAGACTAGGACTGCGCCATAACCTCACAAAATTGTCCACTTTCTAGAAAGTATATGACATACTTATGCCCAAACCATTGACGTACAGACCAGGACTGCGCTATGCCTTCTAATTAAAAAGTATAGATTGACTGTAAAACGTGAAAGAGAGGTAGAACTCGTGCGGCCTTTGACAGGTATTGTACACAAAGTAGCGTTCTCTTTCTAGATGTGGTCAATTTTGTGAGATTATGGCACAGTCCTGTTCTCTACGTCAAAACAAACATCCGAATCGAAAACCTCCTCCTTTTTGAAGTCGTTTAAAAATCCTAATTACCTATTTTTATATTTTAAGTATGAAGCCGATTTTGTGACATGTTCATGAGTCGATGAAGTATTGTTGACTTTATTTTATTAGCACTTACTGTATTTGAGAACTCATCGTTCGTAAAGAACTTGGAGAAGTAATACGGAACTTTGTCTGTGAAACTTTGCACTCGCATCGGATTACGTACTTATACGTTTTGATTTTTCTTTTATTAAGGTTCAGTAGGCTTGAGAAGAAACGTTCGGGATATCGACAGGATTGGGAACACGGTAAGACTATTAACTTCCTCATTTATGTCTTTTGTTTCCTCGTTTGACGACTTTTGTCGTTCATTCAAATCCCTATTACTGTAGATTATTATCTACAGATGATTATACATATATTTCTTTCGATAAAAATTATGTAATGCAAATTGAAAAATATACAAAATCTGAATTTTTGTCAAGTAAGTACTTGACAATTAGTTACTATCTAGTGCTGTTTTCTAAAAAACAAAAAAAAAATAGTAAAATATAGAGAAACGTTACTATATATACGAATCAAGATATAAGGAACAGGGGACTTTAACAAGTTACATTCGTTCCGTAGCGGATTCACTAAGGCCTACAAGAGATCCATTCCTAACGATCGTTAGCAAAAAAATGTTAATAATGCAAAGGTCAAATCTTAAAAAATAAAATCGGCCATTTTATTTAGTAGTACTTTCGGAAATTAGCGTGTCCATGTAGTCAAAAATGTTAAGTTTAAATTTTAAAAATCATGATATTCATTCGTACATACCACACATTCAACTAATGATACAGAAAAGCGTGCTTTATTAAAGTTCATGTAAGCCATGTTGTTTAGTTATTCAGTGGGTCATGATCACAAAACGTAATTATAGTCAACGATTGCGAGGTCACTATCGATCGTATTGTCATTGACAACCTTCAGTAAGGGTTGTAACCCTGACATTACAAGGGCTAGAGCGTTATGTAATATGCACGTAGGTATTGAAAGTAGGTATATTTTTAAGTAGGTATTCATTGAAAGTAGGTATTATATATTTGAAAGTAGGTATTCATTGACCGGGAGTTTGCTTGCGTTTGGTTTGATCACCTCTTTGGAGGAACACCTCTCACAATTTGTCTGAAACTCTTTCTCATACCTTGTCCACCTCAAAAATTTAAGCAAAATTATAGCTGTATACGGCTGTAACGATTTGATTAACTTTTGTGTATAAATAGCGTTTTTTTTTTCAAGAATCAAAATCAGTTTTTTGTATGAAAAATGGGATTTTTCACAAAAAACATTATTTTAATAAAAAAAACGATTTTTGAGCACAGCGGTGCCATCTCTTAAATTTTATAGGTTCTGTTATCCAACTCTAAAGAAAAACGAACAAAGCTGTTAAGTGTAAACATTGTTAATTAATTTAGATTAGGATATGATAGAATGGAATATTGTTCATAAGTTGCTAAATTACATAAAGATTTAAAAAGTAGATGCGGTGTTACTTGAAACATGTCACATATCAACCTAGAACTCTTCTTATACAAAGTTGTAAAAAGTAAAAAAACCTGAAACCCAAAACAACTAACCCTAAGCAAGCCATCATACAAGACATAAAACTTTTAAACGGTTAAAATTCTAAATCTTGTCTTAATTGTAAATGGGGAGGTGTGCTCACAAATCATCAAGGGGCATGCACGGCGCACTCAAAAATCGCAGCTCTCCATATACCATTATGACAGTTCCGTATGGGCTTGCCGTGGACACGGAATTAAGACCCTGATTTTGTGTTTTTTTATCATTTATAACGCGCACGGTTCAAAAAAAATAAACAAATAGTTAAATAACAATTTATGCAACTTTCGGAGCTATTATCTATACTAATATTATAAAGCGGAAGAGTTTGTTTGTTTGTTTAAACGCGCTAATCTCAATAATTACTAGTCCGATTTGAAAAATTATTTTTTTGTTGGATAGCCCATTTATCGAGGAAGGCTATAGGTTATATAACATCGCGCTACGATTAATAGGTGCGGAGCAGCGACGAGAAATGTTGCAAAAGCGGGGAAAATTTGCGCATACGAAGTTGCGCAGGACAGCTAGTTTCCAAATATATTTACTTAATCAAAAAAGGTTTTTAGAAACCTTAAAATGTTTTAAAAGACCTGTCGAATGTGCCACATATTGATGTTTGTTAAAAATAAATTAGCTTCTATTACATGTAGGGAGTGCCCCCCCCCTGATAAATACTTATTTTTATTATTATTTAACTATCAAACTAAGTAGCGGCTTATATTAGATACCTATACTCAAAATTTCATCAATGTTCATTGTGGTATTTGAGTAAAATGCCTGTGACATACAGACGTACAGATAGACAGACAGATGGACGGACATGCCAAAACTATAAGGGTTCCATTTTTGTAATTTTGCCTACGGAACCCTAATAATAAAAACATATAGTTAGCTCTAGCATTCCTTACGAATTTCTGCAGACCTTGTTGTTTTGACATTTCATTAAAAGATACTGATTTGACTTCACAACCCACATCCTTGATTTCAAAAATGCAATTATTGTGTTTGTAAACTAGTCAAAGAGTTTTTCTAGTATATGATGTAAAGTTAAGGATATGTCTTAATATGATCCCGCATATAAATCTTCAAGTTGCGAAAAAATGCAAAAACGAGCATTTTCGTATTATCATAGTCATGGCGTTTGTAATCTAACAAATATACGAACGAATATTTTACTTTATTTTGCCTGCGCTCCTGCGCTCTGTGAAGTAATGGTTGTGTTCGTGTGTACGTAGCGCTAAATAAATGATTCTCTTAGTGTAATGCCCCCTTAATATCTAGAGATATTTATATCTAGGTACTTAGTTACAAAGTGGGTAAAGTTAGACGATTATTGATCAATCATGTCGTCGGCTTAGAGTGTAAAGCTGCTAAATCCATTTTTGACCGTTATTAAGTTTTACCTATCATTCAAAAGAGAAAAATAAAATACACAAGCTAGGAAAGACGGCTACTGTCAGTTTTGACTTAAAATTGACAAAAAGGCGTGATGAGTAAAACTGTCAAATCCATCGCCCCAAAAGTTCACAGCTAACTCCGTCGTAACCGCCATTTTGTATTGAGTTTTCGATGCCAGCATGTGTGGTCTTACAAAATAATTATTTATTTCGCTGTTACTGGTGCAAACGGAGGTTTGAGAATTGAAATAGTGCAAAGGTATGCATTTTTTTGTTATCTAATTGTTATTTTGTATAAACGTACTTAGAAAATGAGAAATATTGCTATTTAAAAGTAACTTAACCTATAATGTAAACAGATTGGAGTTAGCAGTTTTTCTATGAAGGAAATCACAGATTTATTTCACTTACCAGTTATTATGTATTGTAATTAATTAATAACTTTTTAGCATTTTTTAAGCATTTAGATTAATATCTCACTTTTTATATTATATATTTATATGGTACTTACTTATATATTATTCAGGTTTAAAAAAGTAGTATCCTAATAATATTACAAATATGAAATTTGATATGTTTGCGTGTTTTTGTTGATGAAAGCAAAGCAGAAATGTAGCTTTATACATTACAACATAGAATTAAAATTTTGCTTTATTTTTAGATGTCTTCAAGGATTCATTGGCGGGGCCAAAAAATCTTGGACTTATGTAATACAAGCAAAGAACAAGAAAACAAGAAAGAGCCGGAACCGTCCAACACGTTAATTTCTGAATTGTCTTTAGATCGAAATGTTGAATTTGAATACATAGACATACCTTTATATGAAACAGTCTCTGATAACTTTAGCTCAGACACGATTAATGTTGAAAACATAGGGCCTACTAACACTATTAATTGCAACCGTCTCTCACCGTCTATGTCAATTGAGGAAATACTGGAAGATTCTGTTTCACTTGCACCTAATAATTTATTGTCAATTTTTGATGATGATGAAAACAAAAATATTAATAGAGAACAAGAAGTTCAATTCGAAGATAGCAATGCGATTTCTTTTTTACCTTTAAACTCGCTCTCGCCTTACTTTACCACAACTGATGAGCAGTCTAGTTTCCAAAATAACTCTTTGACAAGTATTACAGATAGCATTATTCCTAGTTCGTCAAACCTACCTAACCCAATAGAAGATCTTATATCAGATGAAAGTTTACAGGAAGGCTTAGTACCGTATAAAATTAATTCTGACTCTGAATCTGATTATGAAAACTACCCAGAGAAAAGCAAAAAAAGAAAAAAACGTGTTCAAATTCAAAAGTCTAATTGGTTTGCTGAAAGAAACAGAAAGTTGAGAGAAAATGGAAAAAAGTATTATGGAAGAAAAAAAGAAGAAAAATGGAATTACGAAGTACCAAGAAAGCCTAGAGTAATGGAAAATAGATGCCAGTGCAAAGAAACTAAAACAGGATCTTTAAAATGTTCCGCATTTACAGAAATAGAAAGGCAAAATATTTTCGAAGAATTTTGGTGTATGAGTTGGCCAGAAAAAAAAGTATACGTTAAAGATCTTGTGTCATCCTTACCTGTTAAGAGACCAAGGGGAAGAACAACTGATAGAGAATCGAAAAGAGCACAATCTTTGTTTTACTATTTGAAAAAAGAAGACCAACCAATCAAAGTGTGCAGAACTATGTTTCTGAAGACTCTTGGAATCGGAAGATGGACAGTTTTAAATTGGAAAAATAAACAAGTACCTGTTTCTAATAGAAGCAACAAAAATTTAGATTCTGTGAAAACAAAAGATTCTAGTTCAAAGCCTTTTGAATTAGAACGTCAGGAGCTCAGAATTTTTTTAGAATCATTGCCAGCAGTAGAATCGCACTACTGTCGTGCTACTACGGAGAAGAAGTATTTGTTACCAGAGTGGCGATCAAAAAGATCTCTGTATGATTTTTACGTAAACGATTGGTGTAAAACACGTAACGTCCATGCTTTGTCTATATGCAAGTTTTATGAAGAATTCGATATACAAAATCTCGGATTGTTCTGTCCTAAAAAGGACCAATGTGAGACATGTGCTCTTTTCAAAGTTGGCAATAAGTCGCAAGAAGATTATTTAGAACATCAAAGTAAGAAAGAAGAAGCTCGAGCAGAAAAAGAAAAAGATAAAACTGAAGAAAGTGTCGTTTTTACGGTTGACTTGCAGGCGGTTCTGATGGCACCCAAATCCAAAATTAGTAGTTTGTATTATAGAACGAAACTACAAGTACACAATCTTGCCTTTTATAATTTGAAGAACAAAGATGGCTATTGCTATTTATGGAACGAAACCGAAGGAGGTGTAAACTCTGAAGAGTTTGCAAGCATTTGGGTCAGTTTAATTGAGAACAAGGTTTTACGTCAAAATGAACAAGAAAAACCGAATAAAATAATTTTTTATAGTGATGGTTGCACCTATCAAAATAGAAACTGTGTAATGTCTAATGCATTGCTATTGACAGCTGTAAACCACAACATAATCATAGAACAAAAATTTCTAGAAGTTGGCCATACGCAGATGGAAGCGGACAGCATTCATTCTTCTGTTGAGCGGGCTCTTAAAGACAAAAACATCAATGTTCCTGCGGAATATATATCTATTTGCAGGTCGGCAAGAAAAAACCCTAGACCTTATGATGTAACTTACTTGAACCATACTTTTTTCAAAAACTTTGACGAAGTAAATTTTTTTAAAAGCATTCGTCCTGGACGTGGTAAAGGTGACGCTAAAGTTACTAATATTAGAGCTCTTCAGTACACTCCAAACGGCGACGTATTTTTTAAATTGAGATTCACTGATGAATGGAAAGTATTACCGCAAAGAAAATCACCAGCTGTAGTTGCATTGCCTTTTGATTCCCTAAGAAATCAGTTTCAAACAAAAAGAAAAATTACCAAAAGGAAGTTTGAAGACTTGCAATATTTGAAAAGCACTTTACCTGAAGACTATCGTAATTTTTATGATAATTTACCACATGAATAGTCACTACTCGTGTAATCGTTAATCTTAGTACCTAATGTACAAATGTGATTTATTTTGATTTTAATTTAGGAAGATTAAGGCAGTTTTGCTTTCAAACTGTTACAATTATTTCATGTTAAAGAGTAAAATATTTAGATGAGAGAGATAAGAGATAATTTTTGTTTTGTTATTAAGAGAAGCTATAGAGGATTTTGTTTCATAATTATATTTTGTGCTAATTTTCCAAAGTTGTAGAGACTAGTAATATTATAATATTGAGACTGAAAAATAGTTCCTAATCTATATTATTAAAATGTTGTATTTAGATATTCAACTATAATTTTAAAAAATAATTTACACATAACACAGTTCATGTGTTTAAGTTGCTTAATATTAAAAATGAAAAACTGCTAAGTCCTTTGTTAAAAATGTTACTAAATTAGAAAAACCTGTTAAGTCACAAAAAATTTAATTAATAAATAACTACTGAATTTACTAACTCTTTTTTTATTTTATGTTATAAAAAATAAAAAAATACACCAACTGTATTAAAGCCGTTTCTCTAAATATTTTTTAAATTTTTTAAGAAAGTTTTTTGTCCCTCCTGTAAATTTACCTATTATGTCGTTAGCAGGTTTACACTCTAAGCCGACGATGTTCGAAAATAATGAATGAAATTACAGCGATTAGATAAGATATAGACACAGACCGATTAGATCCAGTATTTCCATTGAAATAGTACGAGTATTACAGATTAACATGTTATCTACGTATTAATCACTGGCTGACGCGCGCAACTTCGTCTGCGTAAATTTTCCCCGTTTTTGCAACATTTTTCATTGCTGCTCCACTCCTATTGGTCGTAGCGTGATGTTATATAGCCTACAGCCTTCCCCGATAATTGAGCTATCTAACAGTGAAATATTTTTTCAATTCAGATTAATAGTTCCTGAGATTACCGCGTTCAAACAAACAAACAAACTTTTCAGCTTTACATTTTTAGTATAGACTAGCTGTCCCGCGCAACTTCGTATGCGTAATTTTTCCCCGTTTTTGAAACATTTCTCGTCGCTTCACCGCTCCTATTAGTCGTAGCGTGATGTTATATAACCTATAGCCTTCCTCGATAAATGGGCTATCCAACAAAAAAAGAATTTTTCAAATCGGACCAGTAGATCCTGAGATTAGCGCGTTTAAACAAACAAACAAACAAACTCTTCCGCTTTATAATATTAGTATAGATAATAAATTGGCGACATTTTTCGCAAAAAAATACAACAGTAAAATAATTCGGATCAGTAGTTCCTGAGATTACCGCGTTCAAACAAAAAACCAAAACAAACAAACTCTTCAGCTATTTAATATTAGTATAGATGAATGAATCTAGAATCTCGATCATTGAATCAGATTTGGACAAAGATAGCCTATATTTCAAATTATTTTAGAAACTCGTATTTTGTCGGGTTATTAAGATGAATGTCCGTTTACGATTGTATCTACAAGACGTAGGTATGCCTATTATCATCTCGGTAATATTTAATTAATAGTATATCATATGTTGTACAAGACTCGATGTATAAAGTAAATTAAAAAAAGTAACTAACCCTTGCGAGACCAAGTTTATTGCCCCCGACTGAAAGACATTAGCAACGCGCAAGTTCTGTTTGCAATGGAAATTCATGTCGCACGACATGCGATAAGATCCACCTTCTATTGATCCGAGTTGAAGTAGTTTGCACTGAAACTACTAAATATTCTAATGGGGTTCATGGTGCATTTATCCAAACTATTATAAATGTAAAAGTAACTCTGTCTCTATGTCTGTTTGTTGTGTTTTCACTGAAAATCTTCAATGAAATTTGGAATGGAGATACTCGTAGTTCGAGCCCCGAGGAAGGATATAGAATGGTTAAAGTAAAGCGGCGGTAGCCTAATGGCTAAGGTATCCGACTCGTACTGTGAGGTCGCGGGTTTGAATCCTACCTATTATACTACCGACGTGAACCCACTCCTAACACAAGCCTTTGTGCTTAGCTGGAGGGGTTAACAAGATTGCTAGTAATGTAGGACCCAATCCCACATTATTAGATATTTAATTAAAACAAAATAGTTTTTATCGCAAAAACCAACATCCAAGCGAGCGTACCCGCGGGCGTAGGCTAGTTAAATATATTATATTAGTTGAATACTAGATATTACTATATTTATTACTGGTTTTATGTTAAAGCCTGCATAAAGTTACTAAATAAATTGTAAAATAACTTTTAACGGCGCGAAATCGAAAGACTTTTTTTAAAATAATAAACGCGTTCCAAATTCAAAGTAATTAAAAAGTTGAATCAAAGAAAAGTTTTTATGTAACAGTATTGGCCGGACTATTTACATACATAGGCAGCCAGTGTCACTAAACACAGTGAATTACATCAGTTTTGTTGTCAAATTATGTAAACCCAAGACCACTATGCTGTATAGATACACATATGCAACTACTGAACAAACACAGAACATTTTCCTTGACCAGACGCTGTAAATAACTGTGTATTCAGTGGGTAAGCTTTCAATACAATGGGCACTGTTACCACATTTTTACGGCGGCACGCCCAATCAATTAAAGCCACTCCCTTACTAAGGTAACTATTTTGACTCGTCTACGGCGCAGACAATTCTAATTCTACATCAGGAGGCCAGTACAGTTGCAGTTAAGTTTCGATTAAAACGGCTATTTTTGTTTTCTTGTAACTTTGGGATAGATCTCAAATAAGCTTTCGTCAAATATGCATCTCAAGATCGCAATAACAACATAAAAGTATTAGCTCTCATGTTTTTAATATCTTAAAGAGTACGTCATTTACTATTTATACAATACAAAAAAAACGACCATAACTAAACACCCTGAATTTATTATTAAATTAATTATTTATTAAAAAATATGACTCTTGCATTAAGGTACAAGCCCTGTGTCGCGGGGGACTTTACAAACATACAAGTTACGAACACAAAGTGCACCCAGACTCGGAATAACAATTTGTGGTACACACAAAGTAGTATCCCGTGTGGGAACCGAACGTCGTGGGTTCTCTTGCGTAGCATTCGGATACATTCCCACCGCGCCACAGAGGCAGTCGTGTGAATGGATTTAGTTAATTGCAATCTCGGGTAACATAGACTAAGTTATTTTCTAAAAATGACTGCCTCTGTGGCGCGGTGGGAGTGTATCCGACTGCTACGCAAGAGGTCGTGGGTTCGATCCCCACCCAGGATAAAACTTTGTGTGATGAGCACGATGGTTTATTCTGTGTCTGGGTGTTATTTATCTATATTATGTATGTATTTAGAAATATATAAGTATGTTTATCAGTTGTCTGGTTTCCATAGTACAAGCTCTGCTTAGTTTGGGATCAGATGGCGTTGTGTGAGTTGTCCCAAGATATTATTATTATTATTATTCTAAAAAAAGCAATATGACTCATCAGCCATGATTTAAGTTACATACGAATTATTTTCTCTTCTGATCGGGCAAAAATGGGTTTCTAAAAAGGAAATAACATTTAACAGATTTATGTTAGGTATAAAACAAGACAGATTTTTTAATTTTCTATTTCCATGCAAGTTCTTCTCAGTCACTAATGACCCATAAATATTAATTAATTTATTCTTTACTGTACACACTAAGAAGATGACATGACAAAATTACAAAATGTTTATTAACTATGTATACAAAGACGAGCTTAACTCAATACTGAGATTTCCCGCAAACCTTTAAGTTGCAGAGGATAAATATAATTCTTCAATCTAAAAGAAAACTATGCCTGAAGATTAAATCCTTTTTGACAATGAAATGTCTAATTACACCAGTGCGCTTAACCAGCATAAAATATCAGCATCATTCCTCCTCACACAGGAAAGCTAATTTCACTGAGTGGTGATTGCAATGCAGAGGGTGCGGCCTCGACTACCAATCGATGCCTCGAAGAAAAAATATGTCGACGCGGCGACAGAGATGGATTAGCACTCTTTAGTTTTACGCGAGCGTTCGACTGCGGAGATAATGAAGAGTGTTCGTACGTGATTTCTTTAAAATTTATTAGGATCAGCCAGGTTTAAGGTTCTATTCGGTAACCTATTTACTTTGACTGCCTCTGTGGCGCGGTGGGAGTGTGTCTGACTGCTACGCAAGAGGTTGTGGGTTTGATTCCCACCCGGGCCTCCATTTTGTGTGATCCACAAATTGTTGTTCCGATTCTGGGTGTAGGTACCAACTTTGTGTACGTGACTTGTATGTTTGTAAAGTCCCCCGCGATACAGGGCTTGTACTGGAGTCGACATTAAAAAGAAGTGTGGGTATCAATGGACTTATATTTTCGCTTTAACGTTTACCTACCTACGAGCTTCATACTAGGTGTAATTATAGTTTACTAGCTGACCCGCGCAACTACGTCTGCGTAATTTTTCCCCATTATTGCAACATTTCTTATTGCTGCTCCGCTCCTTATTTCTCCACTATTTAATGGATGTTATTATACATATAAACCTTTCTCTATAATCACTCTATCTATTAAAAAAAACCGCATCAAAATCCGTTGCGTAGTTTTAAAGATTTAAGCATACATAGGGATATAGGGACAGAGAAAGCGACTTTGTTTTATACTATGTAGGGAAGCTCTACTTGCAACTATAAAAGTCAATCTTCTATGTGTAATAACTACCATAAAATTATAAAGTAGCTCTATCTACTACTGATCTGTCTGATCCCAAACTAAGCAGAGCTTGTACTATGAAAACCAGACAACTAATAAACATACTTAAATATTTCTAAATACATACATATTATAGATAAATAACACCCAGACACAGAATAAACCATCATGCTCATCACACAAAGTTTTATCCTGGGTCCCCACCCAGGATAAAACTTTGTGTGATGAGCATGATGGTTTATCGAACCCACGACCTCCGACTTAGCCGTCAGGGTCACTAACCACTAGACCAACAGGTCAGTCAAGTTATCGGGACTTAATCGCTTGAAATATTTAAAGATAGCTTTTATTTACCCGACGATTAGATCGAATTGCACGGGACCACGATCGCGAAACATCGCGAATGTTTAAAAACATATGTATCTAACAATAATTGCATTTTTGAAAGATAGAAAAATTTAAAGCCCATACTCAGTAATTGAACGCGAGACTTTCGTATGCCAAACCGGGGCCGGAATCGAACCACCAAACTGGACTATGTTACTAGACCTCAAATTTCTCTATCCTTTCTTGCACGCGAGTTGGCAACCCGCTTGCGACATCTAGCCGCATTCAAAAATGCAATTATCGTATTATTAAAGTAATTGGCTGAGTGACGCTGACCGATCAGCGGCGACATGCGTCGGCTCCCCATGCATAGTGTGCATCAGCCCCGACGATCAGTGTGGCTGTAAAACCAACTTTAACATTGAAGATTTTGTGACATCAGTGTAACCTGTAGGCACTATACAAAAGTGTATGTCAGTCAAAGAAACCGAGAAACGCCTTTAGGAATAAAATGAGCATATGTATGCCGTAGTTTGGATTGCTCTGTGGACATAGAACTGAACCGCCAGATAATTTATTGTAAGTATTATAATAACTACATAAGAGACCGTGATTCGTAAACAGGGTCCTTATTTACTATCTTTATTTCGTTGTCGTGACAAGCCCGTGCGAACTGACACATGCGTGTTGATGCATTTTAAGCGCAGCTCTCTACCGTGCATGCGCAGTGGACATCTTTGAGCGCACCGCGCATGCGCCCGTTCGCACAGGCTTGTCACGACAACGAAATAAAGATAGTGAATTATGGCCCAGATTGAAATATTATCAAAGCTAAAGCGACCTGTAGATACAGTCAGTCAAGAACAAGATTCGCGATCTAAATGAATGATCGTTTTGATATGATAGATTTACTTTGTATCCGTAGACCGTCAATCTGTATTGCCATCATTGAATTTGATCGCAGATCTCAAAATCGCCAGCAAGATCATTGTCCACGTGCCGCCTGAGCTAGGTAACTAGGGATATATTATGACCTCTTCTCCGTATCTTGGATAGGTAGATATGACACAAACCGAAGATTACTGCTGTATATAAATTCTTAGCTTCCTAACTGCCTCTGTGACGCGGTGGGAGTGTATCCGACTGCTACGCAAGTTGTCGTGGGTTCAATCCCCACCCAGGATAAAACTTTGTATGATGAACACGATGGTTTATTCTGTGTCTGGGTGTTATTTATCTATAATATGTATGCATTTAGAAATATATAAGTATGTTTATCAGTTGTCGGGTTTCCATAGTACAAGCTTTGCTTAGTTTGGGATCAGATAGCGTTGTGTGAGTTGTCAAAGATATTATTATTATTACTATTATTACTAGCTGACCCGAAACGTCTGCGAAAATTTTCCCCATTTTTGCGACATTTTTCATTGCTACTCCACTCCTATTAGTCGTAGCTTGATGTTATTTTGTTACCCTATAGCCTTCCTTAATAAATGGGTTATCTAACAGTAAAATACTTTTTCAATTCGGACCAGTAGTTCCTGAGATTATTATGTTAAAAGAAATAAAAAACAAATATTTAACATTTAAAGTTTATTTCACTGATGGTAAAAAACTTACTCCAATAAATTTAGTGTAACCGCTGCTAACACTAGATATACCGCAACCCGTCCATCCCAAAGTGCCCAGAAGTTAGCCCCATTCACAAACTTTTCTCGAGAGCGCGCAGGTGTCATTATGTATCGTGGTTAAACAAAGTTGTATAAAGAGAACCTATTAATAGAAGTTTCAAAATTCAATTTAATCGAAACGTCGTGTAGGCGGGTTATAATTTTTGGTACCTAGTTCTGTAAAT
Organism: Herminia tarsipennalis; assembly: GCA_945859575.2. Classification (NCBI taxonomy): domain Eukaryota; kingdom Metazoa; phylum Arthropoda; class Insecta; order Lepidoptera; family Erebidae; genus Herminia; species Herminia tarsipennalis. Next base: position 8,825,728 of record OX243836.2, on the reverse strand, counting down.
ATAGGCTGAATTTAAATTCAGTCGTCAAACTTTAAAGTTAAAACCGTGTTGTAGTCAAAGTAATAAAAAAAATCGCTTACATACAAAAATTTAATTTTTATAACGCATGTGCACTGGTTTAAATGGATAATTTGATTATTATTTGGTTTGTTAATTTGCCTATTTTACGCTTGACAAAAGTAATAAAACCTTGACATTTTTCCTTTTATTTGTTAAATTTGACCTCCTCAATGACTTTGTTTACATATTTATCGATAGACCGTGAAATCTGTTTATTTTTTTACAATTTTAATTATCAATATTTCAGCGTAAAACGATAGTATTACATGCACTGTATCTTCCTTAACAATTTGTTAATTAATTTCAAAGTCACCGTGTATCATAGGCTCTATAACATAATTCTATGCCCTGTATAGTCGAGAGCCATTTAGGTAAGTATACATTTAGTAAAATCTTCGTGTGTAAGTTTAGTAGTAGTGATGCTGTTTAGTGGCTACTTTTCAGTTAAGTTTACTTAATACTACCTACACTCCACAGTTATAAGTTTATTAAACGACCTAAGTAACTATAATTCTTATGTACCTATATTATACACCAGCTGTCCCGCGCAACTTCGTCTGCGTAAATTTTTCCCGTTTTTGCAACATTTCTCATTGCTGCTCCGCTCCTATTGGTCGTAGCGTGATGTTATATAGCCTAAAGCCTTCCTCGATAAATGGGCTATCCAACAATGCAATTCGGATCAGTGGTTCCTAAGATTACCGCGTTCAAACAAATAAACAAACTCTTCAGCTTTATAATATAAGTATAGATTCAACAAATAATTTAAAGTAATAATATATACAGATTCGACAGTCGTAGGTACCATAATACAGCACATACATTAATATGAATATGTTACTAGGTATAAATAATAAGTATTATGTTTAGGTATGTGCTTCCGCGAGCAATTCATATTTTGTAGGGAAATGTTTGCAGAAACCTAACATTGTATTAACCTCTTTTTTAAGCCCATTTTTTGATCCTTTATGATTGAGAGGCTACGGTCTAACTACTCACATTTTTTTTATTAGATCAAGTGCACACAAATACATAAAATCTGCACAAAGTCAGTTTCAAAAGTCTATTGTTTAAAGAAAGAAATAACATTCAATACTGAATGACCTGGCTGACTCCTCTGTACGCATCGGCCTACGGATGAACTTGGATAAAACCAAGGTCATGTTCAATGAACATGTACTACCGGAACCGACAGCGGTGCACGGCGCCGTTCTCGAAGTTGTTCAAAAATATGTGTACCTCGGGCAGTCATTGCAGTTAGGTAGAAACAACTTCGAGGACGAGGTGAACAGGAGAATTCGGTTGAATAACATTCAATATATTAGGTCTACCTACTATATTGAATGTTATTTCTTTCTTTAAACACTAGACAATAGACAAAAAGCTTATGGTTAGGCCGTTCATCGCACACATGGTGTATAGCATCAATTACATCGAAGCTATAACCGTTCTTAGCAGAGGTGAAGAGTTAATTTTTTTCAGAGGTATCCTGATACAAAAATATATCTTGTTGGACTTGGTTCATTGGTACCTATAATGCTAAGTAATTACAATCCAAAGGGAAGCCGAAAGTAATACTGTTCTAAGGGCCCTCCGCCACTAGTTCTTAGTATACTAGTATAGACTGCCTCTGCGGCGCGGTGGGAGTGTATCCGACTGTTACGCAAGAGGTCGTGGGTTCGATCACCACCCAGGATAAAACTTTGTGTGGTGAGCACGATGGTTTATTCTGTGTCTGGGTATTATTTATCCATAATATGTATGTATTTAGAAATAAATAAGTATGTTTTAAAGTTGTCTGGTTTCGATAGTACAAGCTCTGCTTAGTTTGGGATCAGATAGCGTTGTGTGAGTTGTCCCAAGATATTATCATTATTCACTTTTTTTTTCTTATAAATTACATTTCAAAATAAATATTTAAAAATATAAAAAATAGTGTTTCACCGGCATCGGGTACAGGGAGAAAGCTATCGGTGGTTACAGCCCCAGAGAAAGGAACCTCCTCACAACTCGAGCCGTGTCCAGAAGTACTGCCTTCTGTATCAGGCCCTTGATCCAACCGTCTAACGCGAGTCTCTCAAGGTGTTGGTCAAGGCTCTTGACAATCAAACCATTAACAGAAACGACTATTGGTACAACAATCGCCGAATCAACATCCCACATGTCGACAATCTCGTGCACCAGATCCAGATCTTTTTCGGCTTTCACGAAATTTTCGTCATAGGGGATGGCGATATCGATGAACATTGCACGATGCTCTGATCGATCTATAATCACAATATAAGGCTTGTTGGCAACAACGGTCCTGTCTGTGGTGATAGAGCGATCCCAGTACAGTGTGAAACGACTTTATTATTATTATTATCTTTTCTAGTACCGAAAATAGCTCCTACAACCCAGATATGTTGAAATGTAGGAAGACATTATTTCCTTAAGTGTTGATATAAGTACTGTAATATTACAAGAAGTAGGTAAGTATAAAACAGACAACGTTATCTTCAGTATATCTAAATAACGAAACGTAACTGATAAAGTTTTGTTTGGATTCGTGAGTAAGCATTTATGTTATATGTCATTGAATGATCTGAGTAAGGTACTGAAAAAAGTACTTGCAGTAATTTAAACTTTTTACCAGTTCGAAGTTCGAAATTTAAAAATAATTGTGAATGTTGATAACCCATTTGAAGATCATTAATTCCAAAGATTAATTCAATGGCTGCGAAAACATCTGGCACATTCACATCGAGCTGTATCAACTTTAAGACCAGCTTTAATTTGCTGTTAAATTGGAAAACTTCGATCTCAAATGTTTTAGATTATTATTAAAATATAGGTAACGTATTTCGTGTTCTCTTCTTTTCTATTTTGAAAAGCAATGATAGGCACCTGCATATTTTAACGCCATAGTTAAAAAATATTAACACTTACTTGAGGTATGCGTGTTGTTGCCGAGGTGTAAATATTTTGATAACTTACCTGTAACAAAAACAATGTTAGATTAAACATTTTATAATTCACTACTTACTGGAATTGTTACTCCCTAAACGGGGTTTAAATAGGTATAAGGAGGCGTTAATAAATAGCGACCGAGCAGAACAGGATATCTACGAGGTTAAGGCACCTGTCCGACCAACGGCGAGAAAAAGAGTAGCGAGTAGCGATTTATCGCTCAAGAAACGTAAATACCTATGTAAATCCTAAGAGGGATTTACATAAGTATACACAACAAAAGAGATACAGATATAAATAGTTGATCGCTTACTGGTCACACTGCCGGCGAGAACTCATTCTATGAAAATGAAAAAATGAAAAAATATTTATTGCAGCAATAGATACAGTATTGCATTAAATGCAAAGATACAATCATTCATAATCTATAGCTGGGTGGACATTTACTGCTATATATTACTGTTGGTCACTAGGCTAGCCTGTATCGAGGAGACCGTATGTTAACTCGTATCTAATTTGTTACATTAATATTTTTTATAATATTTTCACAATAAACATTTATAAAATAAAATTTAACAAAACAAAAAATGTAATTAAAAATACTTATGCGTGTTAAAATAAAAACAATTTGTTTAAATTCTTTTAGGTGATAACTAAGGTGTGTGAGTAATAAAAAAATTTAATAAAATATTATTTCTAATTAATAAAGAAGGAAAATAGTTTATATTATACTGTATTGTATTATATTATACTGTAATATGTATTATACTGCATTATCTTTTGTTTATACGGAAGGGATCTACAAAATACATCTGCTATACGTTTCTTGAGCGATAAATCGCTACTCGCTTCTCGCTCATTGTCGTTGGTGGGACAGGTGCTTAAACAATAGTCGGATTATGCAGAGTATACATAACATTAAGCACCAAAGCAAATATTTTACAGTAGAGACAACATTGGATTCAACACCGCCAACGATGGGGGCAATTGCCTGCCTGTCTGCCTGAACACTCCGATCCAGTGTGAATGTCGAGAATGTCGAGTTTGTGGGGGGGGGGACGCTTCTGTTGCTCCCCCCTTCCTGTATCCGCGTCTGAACGAAGTAGTTAAACTAGGTATATGCCATAATAATGCGATTGCGACAATCAATAATTATTTCATTTACTGTCTGCAACTAAATTTAACCACATTTTTCTGCAACACGTCGATTAATGAAAATATTAAGGATGAATCACTGCCCTATTTTGTTGTTAGACGAGTCAGATTCCACAAATTGTTAACGATAACAAACAGCTGATACTCAGATTAGCTTTTATCTTAGAAGTGCTTAAACAAAACTGTCTAATTTCTCGCATAATTGGGAGCTTAAAAAACATCTGGAGGTTTCAAGATAGCAAATATAGGAACCAACAATTTACGTTACCCTGCCTGAATATTTACGGTCTAAAAAACATTTCACCTTGAGTTACGAGGGTCTTATCTATTTACTTTTAAAGTGTCTGGAATCTGTCCTAGCGATAATAATAATGTCGTAGGGTACATTCAGAACATTTTATTTTATTTTAACGAATAGCTTTCTCAATATTATCAATACGTCTACTAATAAACTAACATAAACGCTACTTATGTTGGTTTAAATGCATCGTTATTCTTGGTATAGTGTAAACCTGCAAGTAGTTTGCTTAGAATTAGTAACACAATGGGGTACTTTTTGGACCATGTTATATTCAATCAATTAATTAATCAATCATAAATTAATCATTCTAAAAGTCCAAATCCTGTTCACAAGGAATGTAATCATCACTTATTTTTCAATAATAACCATGGATTACGTATTAGGAGACGCAATACGCGTTAATGCGAAGGACACAAGACAACTTGAATGGTTTATAAAAATGCATGTTTTAAATATTTTAATTTCCTTTTTTTTAATGACTTCTTAAAGTAAAAATCATGTTGGGGTTTTTGAGCTTATCACGATAGTAAAAATAACCTTGTATAATCAATCAAACATATAATCTTGCGTCTACCTAACCTTCCATACAAAAATTCAGACATAAAATACAAAGTCTTTTAGTACTTGAGCTATAAAATTGAGTTTATTTTATGACTGTCCAGCTAGATAAGTTATCTGTTCAGTTTTAAATGGGATCTTTAAGCCCTTTAATGTACCTACTTAGTAAACTTTGTGCAAGAGGACCAACATTATGTATACTACAGTAACTCAACTCAAAAATCAAACACTTTTCTGCAAAAAACCTGATTAAACAACCAGGTTTTTAGCGACTTCAAAAATAGAGGAGAGTCTCAATTCGGGTGTTTTTTTATGTGTGTTTGAGCTTAACTCCGTCGTATACAAATGGATAGCAAAATACTTTTTTGTTCGAAAGAGGTTTGTTTCAAAATAGTCCCATATAAATTTCGTAAAGATTTGATGATGAGTTTCGAAGACAGACAACGAAACTCCTCAATAAATGCCAGCTTATCAACCGTGATTGAAATCAGTTAGATGATCTTGTTAGATATGTGCTATTCTAATAAGTTATTACATCGTAAAGTTTTATCTAAATCCGTCTAGTAGTAGTATTGCGTGAAAACGTAACAAATTCGCATTCATAATGATAATAGGATTGTTTCAGATATTTGTAACTAAAAATCTCCTTTTTAAGAAACTTTTGCGTGTGGTCTTCAAGCAAAAGTTTCTTAAAAAGAAGCAGAGGCATTATTAACAACAACCTATGGTGTTGACTGATGAGCCCGCACTATAGTACGTACCAATTGGATGAATTTACCAAACTACTAGGTAACTGGTAGCGAACCCTACTAAAAAGGGTTGGGGTGGTACCATATTGGCCGGGTCCTATTTAAAACGCTCTACCATACAAATGTCTCGCACTTAACCTACAGTAATAGAAAAGAAATAAATCGGTCTCACCTCTTTTACAGATTAGGTGTATTCTAAGCGAATTTAAGTATTGTCAAACAAGAAGTAGCAAATGGGTACAGCAGTTGTTCGCTGCAACACATTCTAAGAACAACTCGTACCTGGAGCACAGGGGAACGTGCACCCCCCCCCCCCCAGACAGTTGTTTTGTGTACCGAATTTCTTTGCCCAATTGCCTGTTGTACCCTCCCCCCCCCTCCCAATTCTTTTTTTAGTTTGCCTAATTCAGTCGATAGTAAATGCATCCTACTCCCCATCGTAAGTACGGTTTTTGAGGTGAAGATGCCATTTGCCGCTTCACTTGTGCTCCCAGAATAAAATTCTGGATCCGCCCATGCCTGCTATATTCAAGATCCACCTAAAACATGTGTTAAATGCCGAATCTGTGACTACGGTGTTGGGCTAAGACAAAGCGTATTTTTTAACGCAGCAGAGGCTTACTTTCCTTTATCTTAAGACAGGCGTAACGTCAAATTGTATGTGTAACATTTTGCTCGTATAGACACTTTACGCACTGTATTTGTTCAATACTTAGGCGACAAATATCTAAATACATAATTTAAGTAAGCAAATACATTAAAATAAAGAAAACTGATACCTACCACTCTTACCAGATATTAAGCGGTTAGACGAGAAAAACGTGTCAGAGTGATTAAGTGTTTTTCCATGCTATCAAATGCTACTTTTGTGTGGTGGATGTGCTTGCTTACCTTCGAAAGAAAACTCACTTCATAACGACTTTGTCGGTCTATAGATGGGTGACCGTTTTCGAACATTGTCATACCCCTCCGTGCTTCGGAAAGCACGTTAAGCCATAGGTCCTACGCCTTATCTTTCTTTGGTCGTGTCGGATTTCCGTCTGTCCGAACTATGAGAGTGAGAGAAGTAAAGTAAAAGAATGCACTTATGTCTGCGCATACACTTGTGCACAATAGTATTCGCTTAAACCAACAAACATGGCGGCTGTGAATACCGTATTGACGTAGAAAACAGGACTGCACCATAACCTCACCAAATTGACTACTGGACAATACCTGTCAAAGGCCGCACAAGTTTTTTCTCTCTTTCACGTTTTTTAGTCAATATTTACTTTTTAATTAAAAGGGATGGTACGGTCTAGGTCTATACGTTAATGGAATACTGCAATATGAGTATCAAATTAAAGGAATCATCGTAGGCATTTCAAAAAGGTATAACATGATTATGACTGTAATACTAAAACTAAAACCGGCCAAGAGCATTTTGGGGTATACTCAGTGTAGGGTTCCGCAGCTTTAAGTATTTGCATCAGCAGAAGAGCGTATGTTCATGGCACTTGCTACCTTTTGTGAGAAACGCAGTTTTTCAGCAATAACTTAATGACGATAATATATCCGATCATGTCCAAAATAATTTTAGTTTAAAGTATTTAATAAGCTCTATCTTTGTTATTTTATGCATATTTTTTGGTCACACGGTAAAAGTAAGTAGCGGCTACTACAAGCCATATTCTCACCATATTTCATCAATATTGATTAATAGTCTTCAAGTAAAATGCCTATGACATACGTACGGATGGACAGACAGACAGACAGAAAGACGGAACCCTAAAAAGTCAATTAGTAACCATTCTTTTTTCAATTTTCAATATTTAGCAATAGCTGTGATAAAAGTTTGTTGTAACATCGGTTAAATCCTACAACCACTAAAAAGTATTAAATAAAATATACATGCAAACAAGATCTACATATTATGTGATATCATGCTGCCTCAGGCATAATAGTAAGTTCATTGAGATTAATTAATGCCTCCGACTGCATGATATAACATATCTAGGGAAGCTTGCTTGCACCTTTTTTGCGCAGGCAGGTTTTTTTATTTGTATACATTTTTTATCTAAAGTGTCGGTCTAAGTTAAAATGTATTGATGATTTTATTTGTCTATACATTAGGTATGAAGGAAGACCGTCTTATTTCTTTGAATGGGACTTCGGACATCATATTTTATCATAATCGACTGCCTCTGTGGCGCGGTGGGAATGTATCCGACCGCACCCAGGATAAAACTTTGTGTGATGAGCACGATGGTTTATTCTGTGTCTGGATATTATTTATCTATAATATGTATGTATTTATTAACATATAAATATATTTATCAGTTGCCATAGCACAAGCTCTGCTTAGTTTGGGATCAGATGACGTTGTGTGAGTTGTCTCAAGATATTATTATTATTATATTATATCTAAAGTGCACAACAGAGTGTCAAACAAACGAAAAAATAGCAATCAAATTTTTGAAGTTTTTTAATATTTTCTCTTGTGAGCTAAAGGTAAATAAAGACTATGTGGGATGCTCTTGAAATCTACCATGTTTAATTTTATCTTCTAAGCAATAAACCATACATATTCATATTAAGTTTGTTTACATTAGATAACATACTGCGAATGTAATATAAAATAATATTATTCATTGTATGTATGAATCTCATTGAGTCTAGTTAAACAGTTAAGATGAATTCTAAAGAAAATAATGTGAAAAAGAAATATAAATTAGTACCTCCTGATGGTGGATATGGATATTTCATAGTGATTGCTGTATCTTTAAACTTAGTAAGTATCTATATTTGATTATAACAATTAAAAAAAAACAAAAAACCCATTGCTGAGCACTTTCACCCAGTGAAGGAAATCTGATCTCATCGCTGACCGGCACTTACTAAGTATGACTTTTGTCGTGCCATGTGATAAAAGGCCATCAAGCATCCAATCCCTTAACCCGTTGATACTTTCTATATTTTTCAATGGTGTTCCACAACAGGTACATCGACCGGGGTCATTCAACCGCTTTGTACCGACTGCTATCAAGCAGTGGTGGAGTGTCATCTAGTCTGCCTCGGTGGCACGGTAGGAGTGTATCCGACTGCTACGCAAGAGGTCGTGGGTTCGATTCCCACACGGGATACCACTGTGTGTGATTCACAAATTGTGGTTCTGAGTCTGGGTGTAATTTTTGTTCGTGACTTGTATGTTTGTAAAGTCCCCCGTGACACAGGGCTTGTACCCTACAGCGGAAGTCGTTTATTTATAAAAAAAAAAGTCTTCGATTTATTAATTGGATTGTTAGACCCAGGTCCCACATAAGTTTGCTGAATGACCAGTGATCATTCTTATAATGAGAAATATTAAAGACTCATTAAACTGTCCGTCGGTGCTATAATCCGTAAGCCAGCAAGAGATTGCCATGACCAAGTTCCTCACGGGCGATAATTTGTAAAATGCATCAGAAAGATTGTATCGCGAAGTTCCGTGAACGTTAGCTGCAATTCGGTGGGTGAAAGAAAGAAAGAAAAAAAAATATTTTCGACCAAACAGAAAAAATGAAATGAGTACATGTACGTGTAAAAACAAATAGCTACTAAATTAAATACAATTTGACAACATTATGTAAAGTTTAAGCCGAAAAATAGGAGCTAGTTCAGCATATGCCAGGCAAGATGCATGACGCTGGTTTTCAACTAGCCCCTTTTTATAAATATACTAATAGTATAAATAGATAATTAATATAATAAATTACAGAAAAGATAAATAAAATAATAATTTATAGTAAAAATAAATAAAAATAATAAATACCATATTGATAATAATACATAAATAATACCTTTTAAACTACTTCTTTAACAGGACTATACTGGTGGTGGGTGGTAGTACACATTTTAAAAATAATAAGTTTTAGTAATTTCCTACCGATTAAAAATTTATTAAAATGTAGCTCATCCAATAATTTGAAGTAAAAATAGTTAGCTGACTATGGTGGATAATACTGCTGCTGCTGGTCACACGAACATGATTTTTTTACATATTTTCAGTCATTTCTTCTCAATTGAAAATTTACCAGATGACAGTTTAGTTTTCGCCCGAGAGTAAATGAGTTACCAAATTTGTACCTAGCTCGGAGAAAATGTTTGTCAGTAAGAAAATAAAGATTCTCCCGACGTCATTCGCTAGTCTACGTTGAGATTAGCCGCTGTGACCGAAAACGGATAGTAGAACATTATTCCTATTATTATTATTTTTTAAGATTTACTGTCTAAAAAATTATGTTGATGATTACGACGAAATTATAAATCACGTTTAAATTATGTTTTGATAGAGGTACTACGTGTCATCAATTGTATTTACTGTAATTAGATGAATAAATGATTTAAAATAACAGAAGATAAGATAAGCTAATTAAATACTTTTGACTTTGACTTTGACGCCTATTGTCTTCTAAATAAGGAATTGATATTGTTTATAAATCGGCTTTATATTCCACAATAATAATTACATAGAAACTATAAATTGGTAGGGCCAAAAGTATTTTCATATTTTTAATGTATTGTTAGTTAACGTAATACTTAATGCAACGTGTTTCCATTTACGATTCTCTGTTGAATCGTAACAATTCCGACCCATTTCTTAAACGGTTGATTACGGGTGTCGAAAAATGGGTAAGTAATGATAAGGTTGAAAGAAGCCATTGAGAAAAAATGGCCGGAGCTGGAGAACTGGAATGACAACGCCACATCGCACTCATCTATAGCCACTTAGCAAAAATTGAGAGACCTAGGCTGGGATATGTTGATGCATCCTCCGCATAGCCCTGATCTTGCTCCATCAGATTTCTACCTGTTTCGGCCACTTCGGAACACTGTGAAAATTACCTGTCAGATTTTTTTGATCAAAAATCTCAAAATAGTTACAGCAATGGGATCATGGCACTACCCACAAGATGGCAACAAGACATCGATCAAAACGGCACAGTACATTATAATTTTTTTTTTTTTTTTTTTTTTTTATAATAAAGTATCTATTACAATACTTTATATAGATTACAATCTAGCCTAAAGACTAATGAGTAATTTAATTATGACATAAATTGCTATAAGGACTTAAATCTAAGAATGTGTCCAATAACACTTATCTTATTGTCTCTATTACTTATGTGAAGTCACTTTGTTCATGTGTTCTTTTATGTTGCATTTACACTACATTTAATATGTCACTGTTACACTACACTAATTCAAACGGCTTCAGCCGTTTCAATCTTCTTTTTAACTCAGTGGTATCAAGGAGCTGGATTGCCTCGACGTTTACGTGTTGTTGAAGCCTGCTTTGACACATTATAAAATGAATAAAAATTTTACTTATTTTTTTTTCCTTTATATGAAAAATACGAAAATACTTTTTCCTCGACCTTATTTATGTAACATATCTTCTGATATATAAAAATCTCATGTCGCGTTGTAGTCGAACTCCTCCGAAATGGCTCGACCGATTATAATACTATTTTTTGACGTGATAACGTCTTATAAATCGATGAAGCACGAAAAAGTGTCACGTTACTGCTGAAGTATCAGCCTATCAGTGAATGACAATTGCAGTGACATACGATACAATTGGAACTAAAACAGTCACAGGCATGGTTGTTTACTTCAATGTCATCAATGTTGTGTTATAACGTTATCACGTAAAATTATCGTCGGTAAACCGACTTTACAGACAACATTTTTTTGTATATTTAGCATGTAGGGTTCCGTAGCCAAAATGGTAAAAAACAGAACCCTTATGGTTTCGTCATGTCCGTCTGTCTGTCTATCTGTCCAATGAATATTGATTAAATTTGGTGAAAAGTGTCTTGTAGTAGCCGCTACTAAGTTTGATAGCTAATTAACAAAAATAAATATTTTTATGGGGGGGGGGGCACTCTTTTGAAGAGAAAAGTAGGTTTTTTTTTTGAGCAATCATCGACGTGTGGCACATCAATCGACAGGTCTTTTAAAATAATTTTAGGGTTTCTTATAAACTTTTTTGATTTAGTGAAGGCTATGTACCGCCTTGCGCGGTTGTGCGGAGAGCATGTGCTCTTAACCTAAATGTCCCTACGTATTCAAACTGATAATAGACGGAACTAACAAAAATTTGCCTACAGTCATAAACGTTGGGAACTTGTATATACAACGTTATTCTTGGTATAGTGCAAACATGAATGTAGTTTGCTCAAAATCAGTAACACAGTCCAATGGGGTAGTTTTTGGACAAGGTATTTTTTTAAATTAATTAAATAACCAGTCATTATTGAATTCATTAATATTTCTAACAGTCCAAATCCTGTTCACAATGTGATGTAAATTTAATAATTACTTATTTTTCCATGGATTACGTACTACGACTACGAGAATCAATGAACATGATAGCGCGAAGAACACGAGACAACTTGAATAGCATAAAACTATGTATTTTTTTAATATTATAATTTTTTTTTTCATTGAAATAAAAATCTTGTTAAGTTATCTAAATTTTGCACTATACCAAAAATAACCTTGTATAGCTAGCAGCTGTGAAGACTTTTATATCGCGATTCAGGATTTGACTCGAGCTGTCAAGTGTTAATATAAGTTTGTTTTTTCTATGTAGATACTGCCACATATACTTTCTCTTCTCCTTAATTTTTTATTTGTGAAACCTTTATTGAACTTGGCATTCTTTCACCTAAATATTTTTAAGGAAATGTTTAACTATCTCTTTTCAGGCAACGACTTCAATGATTCAACCAAGTTTTGGACTGCTGTACAATGAGTTTATGGCGGACATTGGGATGAACTCGACACATTTGACAATGATGATGGGTCTCCTAGCAATGTTTGCAGCTATATCAGGTAGTTTATTTGTCTAACTAGCGTTAGCCCTTGGTTATGCCCGCGTAGATGTTGGTTATCGCTATAAAATCTAATCCGTGTCCTTTCATAGGACTCAAACTATCTCCATTATTATTTTTTCTAAATCAGATCATTTAGCATCTGTTAATTAAATCGATCTTAGCGATTTAAGCCTCTACACGGACAGACAGACTGACAGGGTTACTTTCACTTAAAATATTAGTACATATATACATGTTTGATTTTTGATTTGATTTTTCAAGATCTTTATTTACTCAATATAATCTTTCAAAGTATTTACAAACGATCTTATTCTATATTATTGGTGAATTAGATACATGACTGGTGAACATGCTTTTAGATCGAGTTGATAAAATGATGGAATCTTTTCAGTACTTTTTCAGCTACTTTATATCGTTCGAACATATTGAATTTTGAACACATTAATTCTAAATTAAGGTGTTAATATAAAAACCTAACAGTTTTTAATAATAATGTAGTATAATTACACTAAAATATAAAAAAAATATATATATCTAATATATAAAATTCTCGTGTCACAGTTATCGTTGCCATACTCCTCCGAAACGGCTTGACCGATTTTGATGAAATTTTGTGTGCATATTGGGTAGGTCTGAGAATCGGACAACATCTATTTTTCATCCCCCTAAGAGTTTGTTTGTTTGTTTGAACGCGATAATCTCAGGAACTACTGGGCCGCATTGAAAAAATATTTTATTGTTGGATAGCCCATTTATCGAGGAAGGCTATAGGTTATAACATCACGCTACGACCAATAGGAGCGGAGCAGCAATGAAAAATGTTGTAAAAAAAAAGGGAAAATTTACGCAGACGAAGTTGCGCGGGTCAGCTTATCCGGTATCTATGAGAATCGGCCAACATCTATTTTTCATACCCCTAAGAGTTTGTTTGTTTGTTTGAATGCGATAATCTCAGGAACTACTGGGCTGCACTGAAAAAATATGATATTGTTGGATAGCCCATTTATCGAGGAAGGCTATAGGTTATAATATCACGCTACGACCAATAGGAGCGGAGCAGCAATGAAAAATGTTGTAAAAAAAAAAAAAAAAAAAAGGGAAAATTTATATATAATAGGTGGCGTTATATAACTTTTTTTTGTTCTTTTTGTGCCTGTGTTCATGTATTTTCTAATTTGCTTTGAACGACTAATATTATGAACTAATTAATACTAGATGTCAATCACAATTCTATATATTAGCTTTGTTACAAATAGGCTAAATAAAAAACAATATTTTATATTTTTGAAAACCTGTGTTTAATAATATTTTGTTTACTTTGCAGGTTTTCTAACAAGTCCTTTGCTATTAATAATGAGTGTTCGTATGCTCACTTTCCTAGCTGTACTCATATTCAATGTTGGATTGCTTGGAAGCGTATTCATAAATTCAATTTTTACTTTCTATATCTGCGTAGGAATATTACCGGTGAGTATTCTGGGTATTTCTGAGTAGGAATATTATCTGGTCCCAAATCACGCAGAGTGTTTTATTATGACTGTCGAGTAGGTATCTATTGGATCTCACGGGAAGGCAAATGATAACGCGGTAGAACCTCGTCGCAAATGACAAAAGGAGTTGGGCTCCTTCTAAAAAGAAAGGTCTCATTCAGACAGAAAAAACAAAATTAAAAATTATGATAAAGCTCACGATCAGCGTAAAAAGGCATTAAATAAAATTTTAAAACCCCCCGACTAAGAGGGTCTTAGTTCAATTTAGGGTAGTAAACAGACCTCCTGTTAGTTCGTTTTTACGCACATGCGTTTTTCCAAAATTGTTAATTTTAATTTAAACTTTTTAGAGATTATATTTCTTACTACTTGTGTCGAGAATAAACATTTCATTGTAACGGAACTAATATATAATCTGTCATAATAATAAAAAAATTGTCTTGGCTGTTTTGAAGAAACAAACATGTGTACTGTAGCGCTCCCTGGCGGTCTGTAACCTTAAAACTAAATTTAAAAAAAAAACCGTTTTCAAGTCGTACTAGTCATTTTCGAGAAAAAAAAATCTTTTTAGAGAATGTGTAGGACATTAAAACTTAGCTAAGAATAAATAAGAAAATCAAAACGCCTTTTACCATTAGTGTGATAATATATATCAATTCAATGCAATTCAATTTATTTTATTTGCTCAAATATGTTTTTGTGTGACATTAGTTATTTATAAATTTGTTTAGCACATTCACCAATTTATGGCTTGCAAATTATAATAGCACCAATCTATACTAATATTATATAGCTGAAGAGTTTGTTTGTTTGAACGCGGTAATCTCAGGAACTACTGATCTGAATAGAAACATTATTTTATTGTTGGATAGGCTATTTATCGAGGAAGACTATAGGCTATATAACATTAAGCTTCAACCAATAGGAGCGGAGTAGCAATGAGAAATGTTGCGAAATCGGGGAAAGTTTACGCAGACGAAGTTGCGCGGGACAGCTATATTAAAATAAATCAAAATAATAAATTTGCGTAAATAGTGACATATTACTCTTTACTAATTCAGTTATTCCATAAATATAGATATAAGAATTAGTCAATTTCATTCCACATGAAATTTTGGACACATTGATTTTAAATTAAGGTGTCCTAAATTCAAAATATTCTCACTATGCATTAATTTGAAGACTTGAAAATTACACTAAAATATTATCATAACATTTTATTTATTGACCTAAAAGTACTGACTGCTCAATAGGTGGTCACAAATGGCACGAATGCAAACTTTAGAAATATCTATCAAAATAATGATAATTATAATAAAAACTGAAAAAGCCAAAGTTTGTGCATATGATTTTGACATATGGCAAAGTTTTGTGCGATCTTTAAGTGTCACACAAATAAAATATATAAAAACATTTGTCATACATTATTATAAGTCATAATAGTGTCATAATTTACATTAGCTATAATAAAATTTATGATTGAGAATTCTCTGGGACTAATAATTCAATAACACAAAGGCAACAAATAAGTATAAAGTTCGCAACAACAGATTCTACTTCTATAGCATAATAAATTGAACTCCCCAAAACAATATCAATAGATAGTACTTATATCAGTTTATTTATTTTTCAGGGCATTGGCTTAGGCGTTATTTTTAATTTATCCTTCACCATTTTGAATGCATACTTCGTCCAAAAAAGAATGATGATGGTTGGGTTTATTCAAGCTTTTATAGGTAAGTAAATAAGCAGGTCTTGAGTCATCTGACCCCGACTGATTTCGGTTCCATGAGGGATTAGTTGACTAAAGACCCAATAAGCCTTTTTCAGGTTTACCTACATGTAACTATGAGTCTCGGAATCCTGAAATTAAATTTTCTCTTTTCATGTTGACTGATTAACTTAAAATTTTGCACACACTAAGAACAGACGGCTAATAATTCGACCATAGTTTTGCTACATAATTAACTCTCTGTAATACCTTCAGATTTGATTACATATGTTAGCTTTTTTAATTGTGTTACTATTGTTTTTAACTATAAATAGAAAATTATAAATACTTGACCCTTCGGATTTATGTCTACTCGTACAAAAGTGTACACTACACTTATTAGCACTTGCAGCATGATTTGACACATTTTTTTTATATTATTTATCTACAAACACACACATGTGTATATATGTAAGTAAATAGGTGGATTTAAAAGTAAAATCTTGAACAAATAAACATGTTTTCACATTTAAGTTTGAATATACGAATTTATTTGTAGCTCTTGAATACAAAATAATAAGTATCCAACCTATAAAGAGTATCTTTTGAATCGAATTGGGAAGCTAGCAAATCGAGAAATCTGTGAGATTAAACAACGTTATCCATATCGATTCATAGATGACTGTTTCCGAAAACCGTTGATCGCCTAATTTCTCTCCGATCGTATCAAATTCCCGTCCCATCAGAAAGAGTGAAGGTATTCCCATGCACCGTTATGGATAACGTTGCTGGCCAACATACTTGTGCACTAATAATCTCCCGCAAAGTTGGTTAGTCTCTGATGAAATTGGCCGTGTCGTAACCGAAATCGGTTAAAAGATCATTATAAAGCAAATCGCAACAAAAACCCAAAGTATTTCGATACTTTAAAAGATTAATATTAACCTCAAAGTTTTGCCCTAAATACAACCACAAGCGATTTATTATATCCATAAATTATGAAACACGGCCGTGAAAAAACAAAAGACAGCAATAATTCATTCTAACAAATGAGGGGAAGATCCGACTTCAGGAAAGAGAGGCGTAAAGAACATTTTCAACCAATCGAATCTCGTAAAAACCTCATTGATGACTAGTATATTTATAACACAAACACAATTACGTAACACAACGAGCCAACAAATAACTGAGATGATAGAAGGTAACCTTCTTACAATGAGCTTAAAACACACACATACAGACATCGCTCACTGACACTGAGTCTCTGAACACCTTTCGAACAATGTAATCCAAAGTGATCAAGGATTTCCTACATGTAAACGATGTCTGTAAACGTGTATGTGTTGTTTAGTTAGAATAGAATAGAATATGACATACATTACTTAATTTAACAAGGAAACTAGTGCAAAAGTTAAACAAAAGAAAAAAAACAGAAAATAATAAAATAACAAAAGACAAAGAAAAAAAAACAGAGACAAATAAAACAGGGAACAGAAGAAATAAATAAACAGAAACTGTACAAACTCAAACATATCAATTTAACTTATGCCGCGTCACCGAACACGGCAGTCACCACACTAGGCCTAATAATTGGACTAGTGTACGGCGGTCCCTACTTATCTGCTAAGTAGACTCCCAGAAGCCAGGGAATGGCGATGCTAACAGCTTTTCCTGATGGTCTTGTTACCTTCTGTGCTCTTAGTGTTATGGGTCGCGGGTTCTTTCGTAATATTTCCCGCTCGACTCCGCTTCGTTTCGCTTTCTTACCTTAACGTACACAAACCATTATTTCTTACTCGTAACTCCAACAGATGGCGAATTTTCATAAAGCATTTTCTCCGCATAATGGGAATAACAATTTGAAGTTAATAAAATTACAGTATTTCCGCCTTCTTACAATATTATTTATTGGGAATGAAAATTCGTACTTCGCAACTTCACGTCTGGTGATTATTTCCGCGATTCATCTTCTATTCGTCTTAGATTTTAATATGTATTTTATATTTGTTGGAATTTAAGCATTGTTTATTCGAAAGATTTCGTACTATAATATAATTACGAAACTTGACTGTACGGACAGATTGTAAGTGTAAAATATTCCTACCTAATCAGAAATATAATAGTAATATCTTGGGACAACTCACACAACGCTATCTGATCTTAAACTAAGCAGAGCTTGTATTTTGGACACCAGGCAGCTGATAAACATACTTATATATTTCTAAATACATACATATTATAGATAAATAACACCCAGACACAGAATAAACCATCATGCTCACCACACAAAGTTTTAACCTAGGTGGAGATCGAACCCACGACCTCAGGCTTAGCAGTCAAGGACATTAACCACAAGACTATAGATAAATGACACCCAGACACAGAATATACCACAGTGCTCCTAACACAAAGCTTTATCTTGGTTTAGCAGTCAGGGTCACTAAACACTAGACAAGGCCAACAGGCCAGATTCAAGAAAATGTGACATTTACCAACCTGTAATGGACGCGCATTGGGAATTCCGGCCAAATAAGGCAGTGTGAAAATTATAAGGCTGTTAAATAAGAAAGTAATAACATTACATGGCCCAATTGAAACTGTTCAGCCGGACACGCTTTTCGCTAATAAAGACTTAATAGACATTAGAATTGCTTGTAATGCTGTAATTTTAGACTGGTAAATAGCCTGAAAGTGCAGCATTAGAAGCTCGCTTATGTGTAATTTCAAAACTTTTTACTAGTGTCAAATTACATCAAGAATTCAAGGAAGGGTTATATAGGTATGTAACTGTGTAATATTCTTTTTACCTGATATCTCACAACCCCAAAATGGATTTATACAATTAAGATGTCCTTAGATTCGTCTTGACCGCCCAAGTGTTCTTAGATATGTGATGTTTGGTAAAAACAAACATGGCGGCTGTAATATGACAAAATAAAGAGGTGTGAAAAAAAAGTGTTTTTAATACTGCAATATGGGTATCAAATTAAAGGGCTCATCTTAAGCATTTCAAAAAGGTGTAACATGATTGTAATACTGAAACAGTTTGTTAGTTACCACACTTTTTTCAATGTTCAATACTTGACAATAGCTGTGATAAAAATTAGTTGTTACAACATACAACTACTCAAAAATATTATAAAAAATAAATTTAAAAAAATATAAAACCCGCCTGCACAAAAAAAAATGCATGCAGACGGAGGCACTTTACAAAGTTCATCGAGATTCATTAATGCGATCTTGTTTCTATCTTTTCTGTGCTGGCGGGATTTATTTTTTATTTATGTTTAATTTTTAACAGTGTTTAAAATAAATACTTTGTAATTTTATACAGAAAATTGATATCATAGACTAAATGGATTTTTCATAAATTATATTGTTTATTTTGGATCAGTGTGCAAATTGAAAAATAACAAGAAACGGGAGAAAAAATAATAAAATAATAACTAAACTACTAAACGTTAAAAGCACGAAATTAATTGCAATTATATTGTGAAATGTGTTGTTTCATTAAACCTACATTCTATGCCACGTGAAACTGAAAGCCTGTCTAGAGTTCAAATTATATAAGCTTCTAATTGGTGTTTCGTAGAACATGTGTACAATATTAATTATTGTGATACACATATTGTACTTACCTTTGTTTATTGGTATTGGCCGCCTTATTAAAATATGATTTGTTACTGAGAAAGTTTTTTTATAGGCTTATTTTTGCTTTTTACACAAATGCCCCAAAAGAAGCAGAAGTTATACCTTTATTCCACCAGATTTTTTAAACATCTAAACGGATGCAAAAGACTACTGTATCGTTGAATCTCTTGAGAACATCTTGAAATAAGTTTTAGTTAAAAAAACAAATAAGTTTTTCAGTTTTAGTTAAATGCATTTTGGCTACGTCAGACAAAATTTAAATCATACTCGTTTTTTTTTCTGATTGTGTCAATGTCAAAATAATGGGCTCATGAGAAATCGTTTCAGATTTGAAATATAATCATTGCGATTTTGTTTACGTGGCCGCGAGTTTTTATTGCCTTGTTCTTTTCTCCGGCTTTACCTATTGTTTTCCGAACTTGGCATTACATCTAAATGTAAAGTCAGGACTTATCATAAGCGTCGCTTTTGCTTCCTAAGTGAATAAAGAATTTTTGTTATTTACAAAAAATCGTGTTTAATTTTTATATTCAATTTGCCTAACCCAAATAGAAGTGTTCCTCCTCACTTCTCTCATTTAAGTTCGTACTAAAGTTCAATTATTTTTATTGCAGGTCTCGTAGTCATGGTAGTGCCAATGTTCTTGAAGTGGTCTTTAGAAAAATATGGATATCGTGATACACTGCTCTTGGTGTCAGGGATAACTATGAATAATTTCATTGGAGTGGCGTTACTACAACCTGTGGAACTACATCTGAAGAAAGTTGAGGTACTGGATAATGGTGAGGCAGTAATATATTTGTTTTAGGGTTTGAAATTATTGATTCACTATGAGTGCTGTTTATGTTTGCTACAAGACTTGAGCTAGAAAATACCCATAAGTAAACAATCATCTTTTGTACATATTATGAAATGTATTGAAACTTATTGACTTATACAGAAATAAAAAACCGAGCTTTAATACTCGTAGCAACAAGATTTTTTTGTTTTTAGAAATGAAAACAGTTTTACTAAGTGAAAAAGATACTCTTGAAAAATCTAACTCAATACCAGTTATCAAATTAATGGATGTAGAAGGTAATGTTTTAAAAACAAACGAGAAGCTCTTGGATACACTTGCAGAAAAAGATAATAAACATGGAGTAAAGTAAGTACAAATCAAAGTCATACAGATTTATAAAATTCTATGTCATATAAGGATCATTAAAGTACTTTACTTAGATAATGTTAAAAAAAAGTTACTATTCTTACTAAATTTGTTCCAGTAGTCTTCTTTAACGTATACAAAATTTTGTTTCTCAATTATCTTAGTAGTTTGCTCATACATTTACATACTAAACATTGTTTTCTGTTTTCCTAAGAGTATAATGTTATCAATACTGTTAATGTCCACTTCAAGTCAAACAATACAGATTTACCATTGTTGTTTCAGCAAAATAGTTAACGCTATGTTCGACAAATCATTACGAAAGAAGTTTCTGCTGTCATGCGTCTCTTTGGGTCCATCTCTTTGTATATTTGCTGAT
Source organism: Herminia tarsipennalis (assembly GCA_945859575.2). Classification (NCBI taxonomy): domain Eukaryota; kingdom Metazoa; phylum Arthropoda; class Insecta; order Lepidoptera; family Erebidae; genus Herminia; species Herminia tarsipennalis. Next base: position 8,804,718 of record OX243836.2, on the reverse strand, counting down.
TGTACGTATGCGTACATGTTACCACAAGCATTGTACGCAGCTAAATGGAGTCAAGTAAAAATAACACTTATACACATTACTTTCTTAGCAAAATTTACAATATTTGAATCAAATACTTATTCGCAATATGAAATAGCAGGCTGTGAATGACAGCGTTGTCTTTGATATCTGCTTCTCTGTCATAATCAGACTTAAATCTCGTTTACAAGATTAAACAAAGTTAATTTATCTCTTATCTCACGTCAATGGCACTCTCTGTTGGATCACAGACGAAGGGACTGATAATAACTTTGTTACTATATTTTTAAGCTATTGCATAGCTTCTATCGCGGGCCTTGAGCGTGGAGACCGAATCCAGAAATTCCGTAACGAAAATAACCACTCCGATCGGCACAGCGGTGATACTTTTTAGTTTTGCCATCTATCGATGAATAGCAGAACGTTTAATGATATTTAAAAAAAAAAAACAAAAAAAAACTTTTTTAAAAATAAAAAAAAAAGTTTTTTTAATTGCTTTTTTTAAAATTAAAAACAAAATATATATTTTAAAGAAAAAAAAATTAAAAACAGTTTTTTTATAATTAAAAAAAAAACTTTTTTTTTTTAATTGCTTAAGTTGATAAAAATGCCATGCCACACATTTTATTTATGTTTTTCATCTGTTTCCAGGACAGTGTTGCTTTAGCCCTTTCATTGATGGGTCTTGGAGATTTAGCTACTCGAGTGGCATTAATATTTTTTAGCAATTGGCTGTTGAAGTTGGGCAGTGAAGAGGTTTACATTACAGGTGTTGTTATTGCTCTCGTAGCAAGACTTGGTAAGTTTATGAATATTGCTATTGATATGACCTGTAAAATTGCACACGCTCTTCCAGACGTTTTCTTTTTTTTTTAATTAGGATTTTTTTATTTTTTTTATTAGCAATGTAGGATTGAGTCCCACATTACGAGCAATCTTGTTAACCTCTCCAGCTAAGCTCAGAGGCTTGTGTTAGGAGTGGGTTCATGTCAGTAGTATCATGGGTATGATTCGAACACGCGACCTCACGATTGCGAGACCGCTGTCTTAGCCATTAGGCTACCGCCGCTTTTTAGGTTGATAATTTTTTTATGTTTAATTTTAATTTAATAATGTAATTATTTATAATAAATAAATTATAAACTGCAGTACATGAGATATATCATCAATACCTTTAGTCAAAATAACCTTATTTTATCTCGCATTGTTATTTGTAAATCCACATGAATATTTAACCTCTTTTCCTAATAATCTCGACTGCCACTGTGGCGCGGTGGGAGTGTATCCGACTGCTACGCAAGAGGTCGTGGGTTCGATCCCCACCCAGGATAAAACTTTGTGTGATGAGCACGATGGTTTATTCTGTGTCTGGGTGTTATTTATCTTTAATATGTATGTATTTAGAAATATATAAGTATGTTTATCAGTTGTCTGATTTCCATAGTACAAGTTCTGCTTAGTTTGGGATCAGATAACGTTGTGTGAGTTGTCCTAAGATATTATTATTATTATTATTATTATATTTTCAGGTTCATTCTGGTCAAAAAGCTTAATAGCAAATATGATATACATCACGTTGATAGGAGTTGGACACTGTTCTATATCTGTGATGATACCTGTCGTCATAGCAGATGCAGTATTGCCTCATAAATTTACAGCAGCCATGGGAATGTTTATGATGGTTTCTGGCGTGATGAATGTCATACTATCACCTGCTATAGGTATAATTACTTCTATATCTTTATTGTTATATCTATACTTCTTGAATTTATTTATAGTGTTTTTATTTACTCGTGATTATTGAAGTGAAAACTTCTTTAGCGGCGTTTTGCACTTTTTTTGGTATGGTCACGTGACCCTGATCGAAAATTCGTAAGACGGAGGTAACGTCAATGAAAAACTGCTACAATATCATAAGAATATTTCGCCACCATCTACAATGCTATTATAGCTCAGGTGGGAAATCGGCCGGTCCAGAAACCAGAAGACTGAAGTCCGAGTAACGATTATTATTTTACCTTTTTTATTTCAATTTTTAATTTTGGTTTTTAATTTGTGATTTATTATTTCATGTTTTTTTTATTATTTCAGTTAGATCGAAAAATATAATTCAAATTTCAGTATATATTTTTTTCTTAGAGATTACCATTTTATTTGTCGTTGTCATTTATCATTTCACGATAGCGCAATAAATGAATATTGTATTTAACTACAAAAAATCCCTTACCATTCCAAAATATTCAAAAATGCACAATGTTAATACAATATGCATTTTACAAAGATATAAAAATTTGAAGTCTAGACTCAGGAATCGAACCCGAGACTTCCGTAGCCAAACCGGGGCCAACAATGTTGATGTTCAAGTTTTCACTTCTGCCGGCACTCCCGGAGTGCAACCCGTTTTGTTTTCTTAGCTGTTAGGGTCACTAACTAGTAGGACCCACAGTTGTTATACATTGAATTACGATTAATATTGTTTATATTTTTTTGTGATTTTAGACATTTTTCATATTCATATATAACAAATAAATCCAATATGCTAATAACCGTACAAAGCCATAGTAAGTTCCTTGATAGGAGACGGCAATTGTAACGCATGAAGGACAAATTAGACAACCCTGATCGGTACCAGTGGCGAAGGGTCCTTAAACACCATTCTTTTCGTTTTTCCTTTGAATTATAGTTACTTAATATTGTAGGTACAAAGAACAGTGTCCAGCATGATATATTTCTGTATCGAGTTAAATGAGAAAGCTGTTAACCATTTGCCTCTGAGACCCCTATATTTTTTTTTTTAACATCTTTGCAATCATATTATGTAAATGTGTTAAACCAAAGAATAAACAAATCTAATAGGTTGTAAAACACACAATACTCAGTATTTGGGATCAGAAAAAAACTAGGTCACACTAGTTAAAAAGAAAATATGAGTTATCTACAAAAAAAATGTATTATATATCTTTCGTTTGATCAGCTAGCTATGATAATGCGATTCACAGTACCATAATCGAAATAACAAAGTATGACTAAATGAAATAGTCGTTAAAATTTAATGATTTCTCATTATAGGTGCAGTGCGAGACTTGACTGGCAGTTACGGAGCTGCATTCTATCTGCTTGCATCATGTTTTGCTATCGTCACGCTTTTCTGGACAATAGAATTATGCTACAAGAGAAACAAACATAAAAGACTACAGCGAAGAGAATACCTGAAGCAAAAGAAAGCGAGTAAGGGCTAATACAAAGAAAATTTTCCTGGTTGCTTAAATAGTAGCTTAGGGCCTAAGTAGTTACATTTACAAGTCTGCATAGTTTAGATTTAATTTACATAATCAATATTTTGATACCAAAACATTTTACGAACCTGTGAATTATTTCTGTATAATTAACTTAATTGCTCAATTTTATTATACACATTTGTATTAATCGAATATAGAATGCTTTTGGTTTATACACATTTGTATTAATCGAATATAGAATGCTTTTGGTTCGGTTTATGTTTTTAAGGTTTAATAAATAAAGCACTGTGGTTAAATCGATAAATATCTGATATTATTATTGGAAGATCATAAATAGATTTTTCCGTTATTTATTTATTTTCACTTCCAAAGCTGACTGGAATAGTTCAATAGTAGTTATGCAGTAGTACTGAAATCGAAAGTCTTTCGTGTTGTGCGATGGTTTTGGTTGGGGAGGGCTGGTGATTTATGCAGATTGGTTTCATCAAGAAAAAGGCATATACCCACGAGTGCAGAGAAGGACTCGGACACTTTGGCTTGAGTACCTTGTATAGTTTTATTTTATAGGGGCCGATTTGAATTATATCTACAACTACATGCTATGTCGTTATTTCGCAAATCTTATTTCTGGTTATAGGTAAAAGCCAGGTAATTTTGAACGAAAGCAAACTTAAAAGGCGATGTCGTAAACATTGATTCAATAAAGCTTGCCTATGATAGAACTAATTTTACATTGAAATTGGAATCATGAACACGAAAATGAAACAAGAGGCGAACGAAAAAATAGACATCTACGATAAGTTTCTTACAATGTTATTATTACTTGTATACTGACTCCTACCTCCTATATTATCGTATGTTTAAAAAAGCATCTTTGTGGAAAGTAATTTAAAGATTGAAGAAGTGTGTGTAATTTAGTTGTTTTTTTTTTAGACTCTTAGTAGGGGTAGTTGTAGCTGTAAGTCTTTAAAAAACAATTAAACATTTTTTTAAAGATGACTAGCAATGTGGGATTGTGGACCCACATTACTAGCAATCCTGTTAACCCCTCCAGCTAAGCTCTATGGCTTGTGTTAGGAGTGGGTTCACGTCGGTAGTATAATGGGCAGGAAATTACAATATATATATATAAATATCGCTTTCCCGCAAGATGCGTTTTTAAATAAACTACTATCATATATAGATGGTAGGAGCCATCGATATACTCGTAGGTATTACTACCTGATCCGGCTTGGGGTGTACTTAGGAAGATTTTTTTCTGTTTCAACATTTTTTTTATACAGCCTTTGTCCTAACACATTTTTTTGATTTTTACCTCACAGTATGCTCTACTAAAAATATACGTCTTATAGTTTTCGAAATATTCAGTTGTTTAGGTAGCGGCGGAGCGGAGTCATTAACCACTGTGACGTCACAGTGTTCCACTCACTCAGTGCGCGCTCGACTCCTAACCTACGTGTATGATTTTGTCGAAAATTGATTAAAATATCAATCAAAAAATTATTAAATCGTGTGTTTTGGCAAAATGCTCCGTATTTAAACACTTTGGCAAAACACACGATTTAATGAATTTGGAGCAGAAAGGGTGCTTTGGTAGCCACCAAAGCTGCTATAAAGCTATTTTTTCTACTCCATTGGAACCTAAAACCCGACCCTTTCATGATTTGCGTACATTTGTTGCATGCACGCAAGTCATGAAAAGGCCGATCCACTCGGCCCATTTTTAAGTATTATTTTGTTATTGCGAGGATTGTTTGATTTTGATACATGACCGTAAGACATGATTAAAATAATGTGGGCGCAAAACACGGTTCTGTTTTTAATAAATCCCTCACTGTTACTAACAGGTAGGTACGCACACAAATAAATTATAGGTTTTCCATTTATATCTTCTAAACTCGGCGGCCAAAAACACGGACATTTTTGAAAACTTATGGGTAGTTTTTTTTATTAACCCATTTATTTGAGACAAGTTCTCATATTGTTATTTTATAAAACCGTAATCCATATATAATACGGCTACGGCTTAGCTCGCATGAATGATTTTTCTCCCATAGGAGCTGGTTTTACTAAAACGCTGAAACAAGTGTTTCTTAATTTAAAATCAAAAAACCAAATACAACATTTTACAGACCTAACTTCAAAACTGAGGAAGTTTCATACAAACTTGCAACCTTTATATTAGGGGTTGACTTTTCAAAAACGCTGGAACATGTGTTTCTTTATTAAATATGAAATTTTAAACAACTTATTTCAAAACTACAAACTTGCAACCCTTATTTAACCCTCTTAGGGGTGGATTTTCCAAAAACACTGAGATTGTATTTATTTATTCTAAACCCAAAATTCAAATACGAAGTTTCACTGATCTGACTTCAAAACTGACAGAGTTTCATACAAACTTACAACCCCTATTTTACCCCCTCACGGGACGAATTTCCGAAAATCCTTTCTTATTGTTTCGTCTACAAAAAACAAAAAAAAAACAATGATTCACGTAAGACTTCAATTATTGGGATCGGATTTATGGATCATCCGATGGCAACAAGTCAGTGGCGAGAGCGGGCCGCTGAGCCGCGAGTTATGTAGTGACGTCACGCGGACTGGATGCGCCCAACAAAATCTATACTAGGTAATATTAAAAATTTGTTATTATTTGTTTGTTTGATTGACCGCGATAATCTAAGAAACTAGATGTTCGAATTGAAAAATTATTTTAGTGTTGGATAACCCATTTATCGAGGAAGGCTATAGGTTATATTACATCATGCTATGACCAATAGGAGCAGAGCATCAATGAGAAATGTTGCAAAATCGGGGAAAAATGACGTAGACGAAGTTGCGCTATTTAGCTCGATCTAAATAATGCGGGAAAAAATGTAGTAACTTCAAAACTATTAGCCTGATTTTTTTGAAACAATAACTATTGTGTTTTTAGACATAAAAGCTTATGCTTATAACATTTTAAGCGATTTGACGCACCCACTGATATTCTTTGTTACATACATAACAAAAAATATATAAGAAGTTCTCAACTGATGGGCGTACATTCAGCAATTGATTTTTGTTAGTTAGGTATCTACTCTAACATTGTAAAGCTAAAGAGTTAGTTTGTTTATTTGAACGCGATAATCTCAGGAACTACTGGTCCGAATTAAAAATTATTTTATTGTTTGATAGCCCATTTATCAAGGAATGGAGTATCAAGGAATATGCAAAAACGGAATAAAATTACGCAGACGAAGGTTCGCGTGTCAGCATTAGCAACTTCGTCTGCATAATAAATTGTTTGATAGCCCATTTATCAAGGAAGGCTATAGGTTATATAACATCAAGCTACGATCAATAGGAGCGGAGCAGCAAAGAAAAATGTTGCAATAACGATATAAATATACCCAGACGAAGTTGCGCGGGTCAGTACTAGCTGACCGCGAAACTTCGTCTGCGTATTTTTTTTTTACATATATTTAACTCGTTGAATTCGGCCACACTTCGCTGTGGCTTTTAAAGCCAGGAACACTTGTCGGCCTTTATAGAACATTCTGCTAAAGTTTCATCACAATCTGATCAAAGGTTTGGAACGCATAGAGGACATACAGACAAACATTTATTTTTATGTATATAGATATTAGGTACTAACCTAATATGTGCAAATATCTAGGTTATAAATTGGTTAGTAACTAATTCAAAACAATTTAATTTTAAGTGATGCTGTATCAAGTTAAATTGGTGCTAATTATTCATGAAACCCTGCTACTTACCTAAACTTGTTAAAGGTAATGGCATTTCTATCTCGAGTTTAAACCCCCTAGAAAATAATTCACTTACAAGCTTCAAGAAACTGCATGGACTAATCTATGATTTCTGGCCGATAAACTGTTACCTAAGATATTAGCTAGAGTTGTCATTGTTGTTAATGAGTTCACAACTTCATTTGATTCCGCTGATAACGGCTTGGAATAAGAGAATATCCAATAATCAATACCTACCTGAAACCGTTTGTTCTCACTAGTTCGATTAATTAGTTCGATCGTCGAACTAGTGAGAATTTTTTTTCTCATTAGTTCGACCGTCGAACTACTGAGACCTTTTTTTTCTCATTTGTTCGACCGTCGATCTTACTTTAATCTATAAAAAAACAATTAAATAAAATTTAAAATACGCTTGTTTCACTAAAAACCGTTTATATTTATTTACATAATAATGTGTGTACATCTATACCACATTCTTCATAAGTACCTATACATAATTACAAAAATATTTTTCTGCCTTGCTTATCTCAACAAGCTTAGCCAGAAACAAAAAAATAATGCCTATAATATGTATAATTAATGATCATTAGTCAAATAGCAAATAAAGTACCTAAACGTCAAAGTAGATTAATAGTAAATACACCACAAATTATCGTCACCCGGAAATAGTTCCACTGTACATTTCCTTATATGCATCTATACCTATAGGACTTAGGCATGTAGGTACATCATATTAACATCAACAACATTCTCATCAGGAGTGGGGTAATATTATTTTGTCTCTTAGTTTGAGGGTACCTACATGTTACCATTGTCACCTATGAACTCTCATCTTCAGTATTCTTCCAATTGAAATACAGGTACCTACAGTCAGCCAAGAAACTGGTCTACCAGTTTAGACAAAGCATCCTTTGTAACCAATATAGCGTTAAAGTTGAAAATAGTAACTGTTAGAATATTATTGCGAGGAAAAATCAACTTTGTTGTTTATAATGTGCAAACGAATTTCAACCGTACGGTGATAGACCATATTTTTGGCCGACATTATTAATGTGACGACGACAATGTAGGTACATACCTATTATATTTTTGGCATATCCAATAATATAATTTTAATTACATTATGATAATATTTTTCTTAAATAATAAAAGTAATTAAACAATACTAGAATGTTCAGTGGTTTTATTTAGATTATAGTTGTCTATGCAAAACTGTAGCTGAAATATTTCAGGCATAAAACACCGCGAAAAAGAAACCTTCATACAAACGTCCTTGAGAACCTCTTCCGTTGTTTTTAATCAGTTAAAAACGATGTACCTACTGCCTTTGTGACGCGGTGGGAGTGTTTCCAACTGCTACGAAAAAGGTCGTGGGTTCGATTCCCACACGGGATACCACTTTTTGTGATCCACAAATGGTTGTTCCGAGTCTGGGTGTACTTTGTGTCCGTGACTTGTTTTGTAAAGTCCCCCGCGACACAGGGCTTGTACCCTAATGCGGGAGTCGTCTTTTTAAAAAACAAAACAAAAACTATAATTACATCTCTAGTTATCTCTCTTATCAGTACATCTCGTGACCAGAAGGCTGGCCTTTTCTTTGCTCAGAGAATAAGCATTGCCATACAACGTGGCAATGCTGCCAGCCTTCAGGGCACTATACCGTTTGACATCGATGGGAAGGAATTCTTCGACGCCTAAACTGGTTGTTACTCCCCCCCCCCTTTTTTTTAATCCTTTTTTTCTGTAGTAGGGTAATTAATGTATTTAATAACATTGTGAATTTTCATTTTACTAAATATCTCATTATGACATACTCTCTATAGGTACGTATGGTTCTGGAAAGCTTGTCGATGCAAAAAAAACAAAATGTAACTAAAGACAAAAGTATTCTACTATATTCTACATAACAGAAAACTTGTAGTCTCTTTTTGTATCCTTCCGTGAAGTAGTTCGTATCGCTAACAGTTAAGTTACAGAAATTGTGGCTGTAATACGGAACTTTGTCTGTGAAACTTTTTGCTCGCCTAGGGATTACGTGCATGTTTTGTTTTTCTCTTAGTGGACCTAACTATAAGTTAGAAGAACTTATTGGGAGGAGTTGTGACACAGAAAAAGACTGAGATGTCACTATTTTCACAGCTCTGTGTTGAACGTGTAAAATATACTTGAAATACGTGTTAACTGGATAAGAACGAGACTTTGTGATTCAAAGAAAAAAACTATACACGTCATGCCAAAAAAAAAAAATTGTTACTTTCAAAATATTGATATACTCTTGCAAGAGACCTTTAAATCACACATAACTTATTTTCTACTTCTTTACAAAATTTAAGCTTTATTTTTTCATTATAATAAAAAAAATCACAACAACGGAGTGATAGATAGCTGCTAGTATTTAACAAGTAACCAATTATTAACATGTACGATTCTCTAATTGTAAGTACATAGTGTAATATCAGTCGGACAAACGATTTTGAGTCCAATATTCAAATTGCTGGTTCGATCTCAAAATGTCATACTAATTCTGAATGTGCTTGGAGTGTTTGTGTTGCTTGTTGCCTGCAACATATGGATTACTTCCAATAAAGGGAGCTGTCTTTAAAAAGTCACAATGCCTCGCGTGATCTATGTCATGCTATAACGGTGCACAGTGGCAAGATGGAGGAAGGCAAGAGGTGGATGGAAGACGCGCAAGGGGTCAGGGGCTCAGTGGCGATCGAGATATTTGAGAGGTAAGGAAGGTTATGACTTAATCGCGTAAATTATTGAATGGTACGAACCTTTTATTTACTGTATGTTAATATTTAGTCGACCCGTGACTACGATCGGTGTAATTCGATCGAAACGTCGGGTAAATAAAAGGTTCGTACCTTTAAATAATTCACGTGATTAAGTCCCGAAATATATCTAATTTGTATAAAAATCGCAAAAGTTTAAAAACAATAGGTTATGCAATGTTACCACTACTTTTTGTAAGTTTTAAAACATTTTTATGCTAATTTGATATATGTATATAAATTTAAATGTATGGAGGAAACATTCGTCTCAGGGGGACATGAACCCGCGACCTTAGAGGTACCGGTCCTAAGCCGTTACCAACTCCGGCACCGAAACATGTCCGCCTATTATCATAGGCTACATAAAACAATTCATTTATGGGTATTTCTGTGTGAGCTTTTAACGAGATACCAGATAGTAATATGAGTCTATCAGTGATTAAATTCAAAAATGTAGTCAAAAATCATCTTATTCAGTGGATGAATATTTAAATGATAAAGAAAAATGAATTTAGTTACTTGCTCCTTGTTACTTTATTACGCTTCGGTGAATTTTGTTTTCACTTTGTTTTAATTGTCACATTGATTAAAAGCATGATTTGACTTTTGTAAGTAAAGATCCTGCGTCACGAATAAAGGCCATTATTTTCTTCCTTTTGATATCATAATTAATATTTTATATTTAATCATTCGTTACAAGTACTTTGACCAATATTTAAGCACATATAGTTTTTACCTTTATTGTAAGTAGATGCTCCTACTATGTTGTACCCACTAAGGCTGATTTTATTTTATCTCATGTTCCAACTTTTTAAATATTCAATTTTATAAACATTCAAACATTGTAAAATTGGCAATTTGAAAAGAGTGGCCGCGACTTTTTATTGCCAGGTTCTTTTCTCCGGCTTTACTTACAGTTTGCAAACTTGGCATTACATGTACATGTAGAATCCCGACGTATCACAAGTGTTGTTTTGCATCCTACCAGTATGATGTTGGTAAGCCGTGAGTCCTGCTCCTAATTTTTCACCGGCCGGTAGAGTTTCTATTCCATCAGAGTAAGGTAAGGTTTCTATTCCATCAGAGAGAGTAAGGTAAAAGAGAGAGCACTTGTGTCTGCGCGTACACTATTACGGTACAATATCTCATGTGTTTGATAAGATTATCTAGCATATCAACCCATATGATGGCCCACTGCTGGGCACGGGTCTCCCCAGTAGAACCTACTGGTATGTAGATCCTGGGGGTAATTGCCATAATCGCCACGCTTGGCGAGCGGGTTGGCGATCGCAGTAAGGCTTTAAGTACGCAGAGGACGCTGCTGCCCGTCCTCCGGAGTGAAATCCCTTAGTCGCCTTGACGACACCCACGGGAAGAGATGGGGTGGTACTATTCTTAAGCCGGCACCACACGGCACAAGAGAGAAGATTATCTGCTGTTACCAAAATCAGTTAATGACAAACGGTGGTAGTGTTACTTTATCTACCAAAAGTTTATGAAGAAAAAAAAAACAACCTCTTACTTGTTAGTCAGGGTTTGTTTGATATTTTTCCTATACAAAGGTTTATACCGGTACTTAGTCGGTATTTTCTTTTTTTTAAATTTTGATTTTTATTATATACTGTTACTAAATATACTGCTTAGGTTGAAAATAAAAATTTCCTTGTCCATCATATCAACCCACATGATGGCCCACTGCTGGGCACGGGTCTCCCCAGTAGAACCTACAAGTATGTAGATCCTGGGGGTAATTGCCATAATCGCCACGCGCATATGGAAGTAATATATCATCCAATTTATAATAAAAAAATAGACTTCACAGTTTCAGTTCAGGGGGCGCTACAGTAGGTAGGTACCTACTGTAGTGCCCCTTAGTGGTCTGTAACATTAAAACTTAGCTAAGAACATGCCCGGGATTGATATTTATACAAATCCAAAAACTGCTTCAAAATCGGCCCAGCCATTTTCAAGAAGAATGGTAACAGGCATATGTACACACACATACACACAAACAAACACTTGTTACCCCTAACGCAAACACCGTGGCCGTCACGGGTAAAAAATGTAGCGTGTATCTATTTGGAGACATGAATAAAAAATACAAGATGGAAGAAATAGTTGTTATGTTTCTCCTTGACTTTCTTACCTTGAGATATACTGCTGTAGCCATCAGGGGTCATTAATGGGGTGCCGCCTTCATCATACATTTTTCAAGTTATTTAACAAAAACTATTTTCTCACAAATATTTTTTCACATCACTTAACTTATATTATGTTTTTATTGACACTCACATTTGTAAAAAATGTAAACTAGAGAATACAGATCTTTACCTCCTTGCAACAGATTAAAAATATACGAATTTCTTAATTAAACAAAATTTATTTTCAAATTTCGAATTCCGCTCAATGCCATTAGGGACCAAATAAAAAGAAAAGAAAAATGAAAATGGCGGTTAACCAAGCTGTCATCATTATTACAGATCTGTAAGTGTAGTATGTACAACAAATATTTTACACTCGCAGAAAATAGATGACAAATCAAAAATAAGAAGAAGAAATCTAAAAATTACCACAAACATAGTACGGTACGATAGTGTAACCATTTAATTTCGGCTTATTTTGACATTGAGTACACAATAGAAGTAAAATATGAAGGTGACATTCAAATTTTAAATGTAATTAATTTGTATTTTATGTTTCACTTTATCTTAAACTAGCGGACGCCTCGCGGTTTCACCCGCGTAGTTCCCGTTCCCGTGGATACAGGGATAAAAAATAGCCTATGGCACCCGGGATTAGTGTAGCTTCACAACGATGAAAGAATTTTTCAAATCCGTCTAGTAGTTTCGGAGCTTGTTTGTTTGTACAAACAATCAAATCTTTTTGTTCTCTTTATAAAATTATTATGGAAGTATAGATAATAAATAAATATTTGTAACCATTAAAAATCTATTCGTTAAAGCAACACGTGGTTATAACAAGAAATTAAAAATTCCAAGAACAAATTTCATTAAAATCTGGTATGGCAGATCATTAATCATGATATAATTAAAGCGTAAAAGGATTGCTTACAATCAATGTCGCTATAACACCAAATAAATTCTTATTTCTAAATATAACTTTTTAAATGTTTTTTTAAGCTATAGTGATGTTAATAAGCTTAAATTCATGTTAGATTATTATCATAATTATATTTTAGTCGGCCCATAAGTACAAAACACCATGAGTAGAGCAGAAGGACAACTATACGTATTTCATGTTGATAAACTTTCGCGATTTGCACACATTATTAATATATATATTTACGGCCGTTGCAATACGGTCGAAACGTCGGGCAATAAACAAGGTATTTTACCTTAAATTAGTCACGCGATTAAGACCCGTAATATATATATTTTAATAATGTATACGTATTTTCTACTCCTGTACTTTTATAGATTGTGTACAACCAATATTCAGCCGTTTCCGTGGATGGGGTCTGGTTATCCATAATACAGGTCTAAACCTAGCTTGGAAACCAGGCTCCCATTAACTAATTATATTGTCAATTGTGTACCTACCTAAATTTTTGTAAACTTTTGTTTGTTTTTGGGAGTGAATAAATACATTATTATTATTATTATTATTATTATTTCGTTTGAACAATCTCGGACACCGAATCTTGAAACATTAAGCCATAGGCTGCCTTGATCGGCACCACAATAGTGTCAACTGACACTGTTTTACGGACACATTACTATTTTACGGAAGAATAACTATTCTTCCGTAAAATAGTAATGTTAACGCATCACTGTATTTTGGTTGAAGGATACTGTGGCAAGTGTAATTACTGGGCAATGAGATTTACGAATTAATGTCTTAAATGAGCACGGTGCGGTGACATTCAGATCTTTGCCAAACAAGGATTTGGGTGGCACTGATATTGTTTTGGGCTAGCGTGATGGTTACCATAAGGTGTGCGGCCTGCTTGACTCTTCATGTCGTTCAGATTTCGTGCTTGTAAGCTAGACTTGACGTGGTCCTAGATTCCCGTGTTTATGTACTCTCGGTGTTTTGAGCGGTAGGAGGATGTTACTCTAGGTATAGGGTATAGGTTCCATCCTGACCTGATAGTTGAGAAAAAGGGATACAATTTTCATATTTACATATTTATTATCAGAATCGAATCCCAAGGTAATTAATAAACCCGATTCTGCGGAGTCTGATTTTAACACCGCTTAACATCCATATATATTTTTTATCTATACTAAAATTCTAAAGAGGAGGATTTGATTGTTTGTTTGCATTGAATAGGCTCCAAAATTACTGGACCGATTTTAAAAAATATTTCACCATTAGAAAGCTACATTAACAGGGAGTAAAATAAATTTATTTTATTGTCAAAAAAATTTGAGATCCCTACGAAAATTGCAATAATGTAACTTAAGATATAAAAAACTACGATATGACACCCGTGCGAAGCCGGGGCAGGCAGCTAGTATATTATAAATAGTAAGACCAAAAACAGTATTTTGAAAATAAATATACTTTTACTAATCAAAGGAAATAAATCAAAAGAGATTAGAAAACGATATTTTCTAAAATAGTTAAAAATTAGATAGATAAAACAGTCTCGTTATATTCATTGTTTGTTTCTTTACTGACAACTAATAAGTACTAACACTAAGGATTTACCTTAACTAAGAAACCTTTGCAATGTAACATTAATCACCTGTAGTGTTTAGAAAAAGACAACACCTGCAAACAACGTTAAAATAAGAAGTCTAATTAACTAAATAATTTTAATACTTTTGAACAATTAATATTTATAAATGGTTTATTATATAATCATATTTTTGGGGTGAATCACATCACGTCACACTGTAAATTACACAATTCGTTTTTACTTTGTTACACAAAAGTATTCGTTATTTCGCGACGCCAAGGCACGTCAATACGAGCGTGGTGGTGGGACTTCACTACCACCCCATGGTACCACCACGAGGAGCATGGAATAAAACTGAATGGATGTGGCATAATATTTTGCACGAAGTAGGTCGGTCAAATTAGCCCTGTCATGGGGTCGGGGTCGAATTCGATTTAGATAAGATCTTCGTACTTGTAAAATTATCATACACTTCTATAGGTATAACTAGATGAAAAGCTTAAGAAAAAATATAGATTGTAAATTCTTACGTGTTCTTTTATGTTAATCCATACAATTTGTCTTTTCTTATAATGGTTTTAATCAATGATGAGGCACTTTCGATGGATGTTTCCCTCTTTATAAGTAGAATAAAAAGCAATAATAAAATAAAATAATATTATGAAATAAATATATATTTTTGTATAAACAGCTACACAATCACAAAATCTAAAAATATATAAGAAACAATGAATGGGCCTACAATGTACAAAAATATTGTAGCCTCATTTGTTTCGTATCCCGTGTTACGTAGGTATGTGTGAAATCAGCGAAGTGCGTGAAAATGAAAATTCGTCAAGCTGTTATATGTATTTAATATATTAACAAAACACACACACATACACACACACAAATTGACACACGGGCAAACAAACTGTAAACATTCCAAACAGACACTTAAAATTTTATTTAAATATAGTCTACAGAATTCTAGTGGGTTACTTTAGTGTAGTTTCATGGCTCCCTGTAGTTATATTGTCATGACCCTGGCGTCGTCCATGACTGTGTTTGTTCATTGTTGCATGTGAGCTACCATCGATCGCCTGCACATCATTTCTAGATTAAAAATAATTTCCCTTTATTAACCTTTAGCTTGGTTGATGTTTATTTCAGATTGCAATGATGTGGTTACCAGTATAAATCAGAACAAAAACAAGCTTAACATATACGTAGACACTGTGCATGAACCTCATGACAATGCCGTGTGTCTGAGGTGGTCCAAGATTACGTGTCCTTGAGCAATGTCTTTGTGAGCGTTGCTTGGACGCGTTTGTATAAATATAGCTTTTCTTCTGTTTTATGTCGAGCTGACTGTTGAAGCAACATTTTGACTCAAAACCGGTCAAGTGCATGTCCGGCCAGGCATAATGTAGGGTTCCGTAGTCACCCCCCCCCCCTTTATTCGAATAATGCAGCTAAAGTGGGTTTGCACTTTAAATCTTAATGTTTCACAAACGGATCCCTAAATCTAAAAATGATCTTCCCATCTCCTAAACGTTTTTGTAAGGCCTATCTAACGATAACCCACACGATGGGGTAGATGAGAAAAAAAAATACACATCCTCACTTTACATATAGGGGAGGTACCCTAAAAAAATGTTTATCAATATTTTTATTTTCACTTTGTCGGCGTAAGTAATATGTGTATCCGTCAAAACCGCACCTTCTAGCACTAACAGTCTTTGACCAAAGCTGCAGACGGACGGACGGACATGGCGAAACTAAAAGGGTTCCGTTTTGCCATTTTGGCTATGGAACCCTGAAATACGTATGCGTGTTAATCGTAGTGTACTCGTATTTTTGTAATTATGTTACAATTTCTAGTGAGGTAGATAGGTAGTTAATACGAGGCGTTCGTAAGTCAGGGGCAACCCAGCTTAAGAATAGTACCACCCCATCTCTTCCCGTGGGTGTCGTCAAGGCGACAAAGAGATTTCACCCCGGAGGACGGGCAGCAGCGTCCTCTGCGTACTTAAAGCCTTACTGCGATCGCCAACCCGCTCGCCAAGCGTGGCGATTATGGCAATTACCCCCAGGATCTACATACTAGTAGGTTCTACTGGGGAGACCCGTGCCCAGCAGTGGGCCATCTTATGGGTTGATATGTATGTACTCTTGTGCGCTATAATATATCATGCGTAATTGGCTACCTACCTAGTATCTGATGAGACGTGTATGCTGTAACCAAAATCAGTTAGGGAATCTTTATTATTATAATTTTCCTGTTACAAATTTTCCTATATATTTCATATGAAAAAAAATTAAGTATTTATTATGGGAATTCCATGTTTTAGAGGTATCTGTTTTGATAACAAATAGTACGTAATAAATTAACTCTTATCTAGTAAAGGTATCATGCCACTTAATAACAAGCTAAGTCTACATCCATAATAATGGCTTATTACGATAAGATTATCAAAATAGTATTTTTATGCCACTATTTCAAAGTGACAAGCTTATGACTTCCCTGATAGTCATAACTATCTCATAGTTGTAGCAATTACCAAAAGATTTATTTCCTGTAAATTATTCTAATTTCAGTAATTAGTATAAAATCCTGTCACTAATTTAATTTCCCGCATTTAAAAATGACACTGCTAAAGAGTCGACCTGTGACCACGATCGGTGCAAATCGACCGAAACCTTTAAATAATTCACGCGATTAAGTCCCGTGACACTGCCAAAGTCCTCGGTTTGAACGGCTTCGTCATGTTATGGACTTCATAGCTCTTGGGAACGTTACAAATCAAATATACCTAATACAATAATTGCATTTTTGAAAGATAGAAAAATTTGAATCCAGACTCAGGAATCGAACCCGAGACTTCCGTAGCCAAACCGGGGCCAGAAGCGAACCACCTATCTGGACTATGTTACTAGATATCAAATTCTTCTATCTCTTAATGCTTACGGGTTAGGCCCCCGTAGCGCCATCTAGTCGGAAGTTAAAGAACTATCACGGCTTTTGTTATTGCTTCGTTACAGAGAGCATTTTAATAAAGTCTTTGGCAAGAAATGCCTATAAAAATTACTTCAAAATATACCTAATGTTAAGTGGCGGATAGAAATAATATGATGTTGATGATAAAATAATAAGGAAGCATTTTGTCACCAGTCCTCGGTAATGGCATACCTATTATATTATTACGTAGGTAAACCTTTGAGTTAAAGAAATCGTGTTAATAGATTCATCCTCGGTTTATACCTATCATGGGCGTACCCAGGGGGAGGTACATAGTACTCGTTTGCCCGGTGTTTAATCACATTGACTACCTACCCCCCCCCCCCCCCGAAATATTATCCTGAAATACGTTTATGATACCTATCGCCGATCGTCTAAGAAATGTTATAGTTTAATATTAGTAAATATAGTATAACAAACTTAACATGTGATGTTAACTTAATCTTTGCTAACCGTCTTCTTCTGATGCAAATGGACAAGTTTGCGTGGTATCCTTGATCCTTTAAGGTGGGTCAGCAATTACGAGACTGGAGAATTAGTCCTCCACCCGCAACGTTCCGTTAAGGTACCCAAAACACCGTCATAAAAGAGGGTGCCCATGAATCGAAGAAATTCTTTATTTGGGTCACCCAGTATCTGCACAGAAACACAGAGGACACATGGGTCATTTAGTTTTAGTAGCTGCGAGTCATCATCGATAATGGATATCAAAATTGGTAATCGGTAAATCTAATAATGTACTGAAAACCTCATTTACGTGCTGAACACATATAAAAGCTCTCTTGGTCATTTCCAATAAAATATCATGGTCATGGCATTGAAAAACTTAAACTGGTGCACGTCCTTCTGAAGCCTATAATCTAGTGCTATAAATGGAACGGTCGCATACGTGAACCGTGGCAAGTTCAAGTAGAAAAATCGATTCAGGTGTCGACTGTTTCCGCCGCCGCTCGGCACTGTCCGTCACTGACATTGGCATTCGTCAACCACAACAGATACAAAAGCCTAAAACTAGTTAAATATTCATCGCGTAAAGACTCACATAGTAGCAACCAAATGATGATTCAATTCATTTACTGTTATTTGAACCCTCAATTCAATGTCGTTCAAACATATTTAACAGGAAGTATACCTTATTACCGATGAGTAGTTGACCTGCCATGTTATGTAGGTAAAGCAAATAATATATGCCAAGGTAACGCCTTCCCATCAGGTCAGCTGCTAAATTGAAAGGGTATCTTAAAACGGAAAGAGCCAGTTTAAAACTTTTCACCAACGTGGATCGGGTAATATTCAAACTTCATCTAAAGCGACCCAGTATTTTTTGAGGTAAGTACGTTCAAACAAACAGCCCATCAACTTAATTATACTTATTGATAGTTTATTGCAATAAGTATTTTAATATTGTATTCTTGTAATGATTAATCATGTATTGTAATTAATATTACAAAGATCTAAATCTATGGAACCAACCTTGTTCAGATTTATGACATAGAACGATTACGTATGTCACCTTGGGTTACGACTTCTTATCTTTGACTTTTATTGGGCCGTGTGCGTAATCAAGCGTAGAGCTATCGTCAGAGCAAGTCAGCTATAATTAACTTTTTGTTTAGGAATTTTTGACTTTCTATATTTCTCATAATATCCCAAATGATGTATCACTGCTGGGCATGAATCTCCCCAGTAAATCCTACTTATTGTGGATTCTGGGGGTAATTGCCATAATCGCCACGTTTGACGAGCGGGTTGGCGATCGCAGTAAGGTTTTAAAGTACGCAGAGGACAATGCTGCCCGTGCTCACATAACAGGCCTTGGCCAGGTGTAACATCCCTTAGTCGCCTTGACACCGCGGAAGCGGCGGTAGCCAATAGGCTAAGGCATTGGTCTCGTAGTCGTGAGGTCGCGAGTTCGAATCCTACCCATTATACTACCGACGTTACTTACCGACTCAGCTGGAGGGGATAACAAGATTTCTAGTAATGTGGAACTCAATCCCACATTGCTAGTTATTTTTAATAAATCAAAAAAAAAAGTCGAGGCCTTGAGACCCCCAAACTAATCGTATTGGAGGTATTGTCAAGGCAATGTAATTTGTGGGACATATATGTTAGTGACTGCTCACGCCTAGAATTACCTAAATAAACAGACAGGCCGGCATGGTAATCGAGATATGCAGTACGATCTAGAAGAATAGAACCAGCGGGACTGTTCCAGTGCCCACCGGATGCAAACAGGACATTTTATTTATTTTCTATTTAAGTTTCAAACTTAAACTAAACTTAAACATTTTATTTCTCTATAAGACATCGCAAACACTAGGTTACAGTACAGTACAATACAAAGTGTTCTCCCATGTGGATGTAGACACACAACCTGTTATAGGTAGGTTACAGCGGTTATACCCACTCCCACTGTGCTACCGAATCTAGGTTCTTACTAAATGCTTTTTAGTAGGTACCTATACTGTATCAAAGTTGTAATTACTCGGTAGCCATACAACCACCCTCTAAGACTGGTCCATAGCTGCAAGAAATCTATATGATTCATCATCATGACTGTATTAACAAATATCTTGGGACAATTCACATATAAAGCTATCTGATCCCAAACTAAGCAGATCTTGTATTATGGAAACCAGACAACCGATAAACATACTTATATTTCTAAATATATACATATTATAGAATAAATAACATCCAGACACAGAATAAACCATCGTGCTCATCACACAAAGTTTTATCCTGGGTTAGGATCGAACCCACGACCTCTTGTGTAGCAGTCGGATACACTCCCACCGCGCCACAGACGCATTCAACAAATAATACCTACAATTCATTTAAAAGAAAGATCTTGCTCAAACATTTTAAACAGGTACAAGGTATGTAAACTATTTTAAAAGTGTACCTACTTATATCAAAAGATACACTGAAATAGGAGCTATAGGAGCCATAGGATAGCCGTAGGAGAGTATGAGTAGTGGCTTCATAACCCGTCAAATGGTGAAACAAGTCACAGTAATCAAAATCGATGAAATAAAAAATTGTTAAGAAACCAACAAACAAAATTCAAAGACATGTTTACTAATCCCCACTGGGACCTTATCGAGGATTACAATTTATCTTCTCGTGATGTAATTATTTAACTATTGGTATGGTTGTTTCGTCGTTTAGAACAATTTTGCCAACAAAAATCGTTAAGGCGCTTTTATTTACAGCAGTTACGATGGCGTCTACCTAGACGCCATTGTAACTTATGCTGCACTGATTCTTACAATTGTACCTACATAGGTACAATTATAAGAATCCGTCATTTTAAAAAAGTAAAGTAACTATTACTTTTTAGAAGTATTGCAATTTTTGTGACACGTCGCAAACTGACAATCAAAGTTCGTTCGGTCGTAAGCATTCGTTATTGATTTGTAAGTTATTCTGAGGTAT
Organism: Herminia tarsipennalis; assembly: GCA_945859575.2. Taxonomy (NCBI): domain Eukaryota; kingdom Metazoa; phylum Arthropoda; class Insecta; order Lepidoptera; family Erebidae; genus Herminia; species Herminia tarsipennalis. The sequence continues at coordinate 8,783,845 of OX243836.2, read as the reverse complement.
GCAGAGTCATCATTCAGATATTACTTACTATTTACTATTGTATAAGAACTGACTCTGACTGATTCATAATAAGTATCATCTGTTTAACCACTTTAATATTATTTAATTAAATACAAACTATTATAATGAACTTTAAAATGTAATACTAGGTATAATAGAGTAGTTATTTTTTTTTTTCTTTCATTTCTTTTTATAGAATAATAACATTTGCATGCCATAAAATGGTAAATGTGCGTTATTGAAATAATGTAACATCTCTTGTAACCACATTTTTAAAGAATAATAACATTTGCATGCCTTAAAATAGTAAATATGCGTTATTGAAATAATGTAACATCTCTTATAACCACATTTTTAAAGAATAATAACATTTGCATGCCATAAAATGGTAAATGTGCGTTATTGAAATAATGTAACATCTCTTATAACCACATTTTTAAAGAATAATAACATTTGCATGCCATAAAATGGTAAATGTGCGTTATTGAAATAATGTAACATCTCTTGTAACCAGATTTTAGCAAATAAACGTTTGATTTGATTTTAACTGGTTGCATAAAACGAGATACACAATTTGCTTGGCGCGAAACACATGCCTCACCACGCAGAGGGGCGTGAAGTAAAAAAGGAAGTGACGAATGATGAAGCCCTTTTTTATCGACTGCCAAGTTCCGAACGTTCCAGAAGGAGGTCATGACCCACCTCTGGGCTGCGGATTGGTTCACAAAGTCCATAATAAATAGTTTGAAGCATGATCTTGTTGGCCTCAAATATGGAGATGCTGTCCACGTAACTTTGGTATCCACTATCCATCTACGTTACTTTTTGCTACCACCTCAGTCCTGTAATACAACCAGCTGGTGCAAGTAGGTGTTTTTTTTTTCAATGGACTATTAGATAGACATTAATCTACACTGGTACTAAAACTGATATAAGGTGCCTTCAAACTATACAATGTTGATAATATTATAAAATTACTAGCTGTCCCGCGCAACTTCGTATGCATAAATGTTCCCTGTTTTTGCAATATTTCTCATCGCTGCTCCGCTCCTATAAGTCGCAGCGTGATGTTATGTGGCCTATAGCCTTCCTCGATAAATGGGCTATCCAACAAAAAAAGATTTTTTCAAATCGGACCAGTAGTTCCTGAGATTAGCGCGTTTAAACAAACAAACAAACAAACTCTTCCGCTTTATAATATTAGTATAGATATGTAGTACGGGTCTTAATCGCGTGAATATTATAAGGTAAGTACCTTTTTTATTCCGCGATGTTTCGATTATATTGCAATCTTAAAATATCTTTAAAGACCTTAAAATATTAACGCGATTAGGACCCGTACCTACTAGGTACGGGTCCTAATCGCTATAAATGATTTTATAATTAACACTGCGAAATTAAAATAAAATAGGCAAATATTGTAAACGTGTTAAAATAGGTAGAGTTAGTGCTATATAATAAAATTATGTGATAATTTATTTACTTGTGTATATAGTATAATCTGTTTTAGTAGACGGGAGATGAGATAAAATTTTAAAGTAGGTACGTAAGAAAAACATTGTAAAACCAAGTGTTATCTTTCTAAAAAAGTATTAATAGCGTAGTATGTAAAGCCTTGTTACTCACTTAAATTTTCTAAACTTTTCCATAATATTTATGGTTTAGGCAAATTTCATAAAATTTATAATTTATGTGCCCATTAGTGGTTCATACATACCTACGGTGCCTTCAAAAAAATAAAGTACGAACAGTAAAAATAAGAACAGGACCATAAATAAAGAAAATAATTAACCTTACCTGTACCTCTAAATAATTCACGCGATTAAGTCCCGAAATATAACTAATATGTATAAAAATCGCGAAAGTTTAAAAACGAAAATAATTAAGTTAAAAAAAAAAATTGGAAAGTAGATTATGGAATTAATTTGACCACTTCTTAATTAAACATATTAAATTCAAACAGGAATAAAAATATAAAAGATAATGCAAGTTTAAATAATATAATGACCTGACCGGCATGTAATGATTAGCTGCCAAACGCTCACGCCCGCGTGTGCGTGTGCGCTTTAAAAAAATCTCGAACACGTGACATAAAATTTGAATAACTTCAAAACGACTGTACATATTTTTATTAAAAGAAATGAACTATCTCGATTAAATTAGCTCACCCACTAGCGTTACCACTGACCTCTATAGTAGGTAGGTACCTACTAGTAAGCTGCACTCGCTACCCCGTACAAAGTGACAACAATTTCAAATTCCGATTCGAATCTTAATCTCAATTCCTGTGAATTTTTTTGACACTTATGATAAATGGCCGTTGTTTTTTTTTTCCCTTTTCCCTCCAATATTAATCGGTAGAGATTATGGCTCGCACATTATGTGCATACGCTAGTTTCAAGTATAATTTATTTCCAGTTTTCTTCTATCAATCACAAAATCTCGTTCTTTTCCAGTTATCACGTATTTCAAGTATATTTTACACTGTTTTACACTTAAAACGCGGAGCTGTAAAAATAGCGACATGTCAGTTTGCCGCCATTTTTACAACTCTCATGGCCGTTGTTGCCATCCGTGCTACATAAGTATAGACTTTAATTTTGCCCATTGAAGTAGAAAACAGGACTGCGCCATAGCCTCACAAGATTGACCTCTCTCTAGAAAGAGACAACGCTAGTTTGTGGCTAATAAGGCCGCACCAATTTTTTTTCTCTTTAATAATATATAATAATAATAATATCTTGGGACAATTCACACAACGCTATCTGATCCCAAACTAAGCAGAGCTTGTACTATGGCAACCAGACAACTGATAAACATACATACATATTTTCTAAATATATACATACTATGGATAAATTACACCCAGACACAGAATAAACCACCGTGCTCATCACATAAAGTTTTATCCTGGGTGGGGATCGAACGACACGACCTTTTGCGTAGCAGTCGGATACACAACCACCGCGCCACAGAGGCAGCCTAAAAAAGTCTTTGCAATCAATATTTACTTTAAAAAAAAAAAGAAAAAAAAAATGAAAGTGGTGGCACAGTCCAAGTCTATACGTCAATGATTTTGCCAAATGCCAGTAAAAACCCTAATGTCAAAATCAAATAGATGTCATGTTGATGTAGGCGGTGGCCTGTCCAATGTGCTAGTACCTAATGAGATGTCAGAGCCTCTACACCTTTATGCGCTACGACGATGCCACAGAAATATATACAGATGCACACGTCAAACTGATAGCACCCATTGCGTTGTGATTAAATGATATATTATTTCAAGAAAACGATAATCATATTTTATTTGCATGTTAGCGTTGTTTGACTGACAACAGTAGTAGGTACGTTATGTAGGGGAAAACGGTACAAATTTTAAGGTATTTCCCAGTTGTAACAATATTTAGCTAGTTATTATGAATGTAAACTATGTTTTACAATAATAATATTATTACAATGTGTTAGTTGTAATTATCTTTACAATGTTTTTGTGTTGTTGTGTTATAATGTTAACATACTTTTATTTAAATATATTCCCAATATATGTTACTAAACTTGACCATTTTGGCCAAAATTTAAGTAGGTTTCATAAAAATAAAAAAAATAATGAAAATATAAAACTTCTAAAATCTAAGTAGGTAAGTAAGCAAGTCATGGTGAAATCGACAATAACAATTAATTAAATAATTAATGAAATCCTGTTCCTAATTAATAAGTGTCTTTGCTAATTAGTTTAATTTGATCATTTATTATACCAAAGATAATAACGGTTAGGTAAGTATGGCCTAATAAAGATAATCACGTGCCATAAAATAAACATAAGTAAATGTTATCACACTTTTATGACAAAATTGGTCAGACCAGATAACCTCTGACATATCAGTACCAGTAATACCAGTATCAGTACGCCTAACCTAAAAAAATATTTGTGAAAATTGGTGACGGCTGAATAAGATTAAGAACGAGAATTTGCGAGAAAGCCTAGACACACAGGCTTTCTCGCACATTCGCGATATAGCGAAGAAGCTGCAAGAGAGCAGAATGAGATGGTATGGACACATCAAAAGAAAACCACATGATTACATCAGTAACCGAGTAGGTCCTAGAATTGTCTGTCCCCAAAAGACCTACAGACCACACAGAAATAATGCGCAGGGACATGAAGATATGCAATGTTCCTGATGACGATGTCAGGGCGAAGTGGAGAAAGAACACGAAAAGGGACAGACCCCGCCACCATGTGGAATAAATAGTTGGAAAGAGGAGATAGAGATAGAGAAGTGACGACAGTTTTGACCACAGAGCATTGAAACCTACTACTTTTATTTGTTCTGAGGTTATGACTCTTCTAATATTGATAAATGCGAATGTTTGTTACTGTTGTACGCAAAATGAAGGTACTAATTGGATCTTAGCCAACTACTACTGTAACTAAAGTCTCATTTATAAACGATTAAACGTCAATGTAATTGCCTAGGCTAATAGGTAATGTAAAGCCATATATACTACGGGTCTTAATCGCGTGAATAATTTAAGGTAAAACACCTTGTTTATTGCCTGACATTTCGACGGTCGGTATTTTACCTTAAATTATTCACGCGATTATGACACGTAGTATATAAAATTTTATAATGTGTAGAAATCGTGAAAGTTTCAACATTATAGTGAAGCTTTCGGCGATCAGCAAGCCGAGGCTGCAGAGGCGAGCTTATGTGCCTGAGCTTTGTTACTTAAGGGGGAAGAAACTGCACTTTCTGCAGCTTCGGAGAAGATGTGATTTACATAATGTAATTATATAAATCTCTACATCTAAGATTTGCTGTAACGCCATAGCGTTAAAATTCACCGGTGTAATATGTCCAAATCAAGTATAATAATATTGTAAAGGTGAAGAGTTTGTTTGTTTATTTGAATGCGATAATCTCAGGAACTACTGGTCTGAATTGAAAAAATCTTTTACTGTTGGATAGCCCATTTATCGAGGAAGGCTCAAAGACAATAGAAGCAGAGCAGCAATGAAAAATATTGCAAAAACGGAGAAAATTTACGCAGACGAAGTTGCGCGGGTCAGTTATCATTTTATCAAGTAAAAAACTTTTTTACAAAAAAAAATATAACCGACTTCTAAAAGAAATACAAGGCAACTAAAAAGCAATAAATAATATACCTAGAATAACAAAAACAAATTAAACATTTTGAAATTGGTGCCATGAAATAGTAGTCTTTATGTTTTATTCGGCACCAACTTCAAAATGTTTAATTTGTTTAATAATAAATAGGTCTGCTCGTCATTTGTGGTTTTCATCATCAGTTTCACTTCACCAATTGGTTTTTTTTTTAAGAGTAAATGCACGAATCACTATGAAATATACCTAAATCACTGTAGGTGTGCCTTTAATATTTTAAGAGTTCCCTCGATTTCTCCAGGATTCCATCATCTGATCGTGATCTGATGACAATGGGACCAACTTGGAAGTATACTCTTTCATAAATTTGGAGCTTCACCATCGAAACTGGGGAATGTCGACATACATCATATGTCATATCATGTATCATAACATTCACTAGGTACTTTCTGATTTTCACATTAACATTACATTATTGAAGTTGATAGCACCAATATGGACCACAGCTCAGCAGAATCTCTTCGAACTATTGCGCCTACGGAACATATAATTTTTCACAAGTATAATCCTAGGATTCCACAATATACATTATTAAAAAAAATTAAATTTTTTTTTAAAAATTTGAATCTTTTTAGACAGCATTCTTATCATAAATGTTTATTTAATGTAAAGATGTGTACTAACTACCATTGAGGCAGATTTGCACGTTAGCTAATCAGATAATATCTACGTGTAGGTATCTCATGACTCAAGTTAATAACATGTATATTACGGAAAGTTTAAAATATATGCACGGTATCTATTTGAATACGTTACATTTTTTTTATTTAAAGGTAAAACTGGCGTAAGTAACTGACATCTTGACATCGTCATCTGAAACATTCCATGTCTTCATGTCCCTGCGCATTATTTCTGTGTGGTCTTTGGGGACAGACAATTCCAGTACCTACCCAGTTACTGATGTAATCATGTGGTTTTCTTTTGACGAGTCTTTACCATCTTATTCTGGTGTCTTGCAGCTTTTTCGCAATACCGCAGACTTACAGGCTTTCTCGCACATTACACAGCACACATAGATTCGAAATTAACATTTTGGGTCTCACAAAGCTCTACCCCGCCGTGGAATCCCGCTTTTATAACCCAGTTGTTGAAATATTAAGTTATGAATCTAATATTTTATTAATAACTAAGAAGTACTTACCCCCCTAAGGTTCAGACTGAAAATCAGCGCTGTGATGTGGTTCGCCGCAACACAGCGATATGCTGAGAGTGGACCTATCTGTCGCAGTTTTCTAAGATAAGCTAGTTTTAAGTTTAGATTAAGGTAATTTAAAATTTTATAGATCTGCGAGAAATATATATATATATATATAGTTTTTCCGTGAAAGCGAATCATATCAACATCCATCCTCAAGTAAATATAAGTGAGGATGGTTGTTGATATATAGGCTATTCCACGGAAAAACTATTGAACAGATGATGAAACTTTACAAAAAAAACATGGGAAAAAGTCAAACAAATCACCGATTAAAGAAAATTTTTACTGACTTTTATATTTAAGCCTGTAGGTCTGGTGTCTTATAACCTAAGACAATGTTTTATACACTAAAATCTTCCCAGAAAAATGTGCCATCAAATAGAGAAAATCAAAATCGGATTTGTAGTTATTGAGAAAATCACGAAAATACTCTATATACGACCCAAGCATAGAACGTCCTTTTTTGAACTCGGTTAAAAAAGGTATAATCTCCTAAAAATAAATTGGCTCATTCATTCATTAATGTAATTAAAGCCGAAGCCCTTGCACCCAAGCTGAAATAATTTTGCAAAAAGGTTTCGTTTGTTATGTAGACTAGGGATAGAAAGGATTTCAGGAAACTTGAGTTCTAAAGGGGTGACCAAACTTAAGGCAAGTGAAACCGGGGGACTAATCCTAGTATCCGATATCCACATGGGCGGACGGACGGTACTATTAGCATTAAGGACTTTTAAATTATAAGCATCAGAGTCTTTATTTTATAATGGCTCCATAAAAGTACAGTGAGGTCAAATTAGCTTAAGGGTAGTAAGGTGGTAAGAAACACACTATACTGTTTGGTAGAAAATGAAACAAAAAGTCCAAATTTGCAACCTTCAACTACCATTAAAATACCTCTACTTTTTTGCAGATGTGGGACCGATGGGGATCTTTTTAGTTTTTATTTTATGAAGTTGCCAACATTTCAAAACCAACTTTCAGCTAGGTTAGCTATTTTTTTAAACTGAACCCGGACTGTAATCTATACTAATATTTTAAAGCTGCAGAGTTTATTTGTTTGTTTAAACGCGGCAAGCTCAGGAACTACTGACCCGAATTGAAAAATTCTTTCACTACTGAATAGCCCATTTATTAAGGAAGCCTACAGGTTATATAACATCACGCTACGACCAACAGGAGTGGAGCAGCAATGAAAAATGTTGCAAAAACGGAGAAAATTTATGCAGGTTGCGCAGGTCAGCTAGTACGTAATAAAACAAAATTAAAGTACATATCAACCCATAAGATGGCCCACTGCTGGGCACGGGTCTCCCCAGTAGAACCTACTAGTATGTAGATCCTGGGGGTAATTGCCATAATCGCCACGCTTGGCGAGCGGGTTGGCGATCGCAGTAGGGCTTTAAGTACGCAGAGGACGCTGCTGCCCGTCCTCCGGGGTGAAATCCCTTAGTCGCCTTGACGACACCCACGGGTAGAGATGGGGTGGTACTATTCTTAAGCCGGCACCACACGGCGCAAAACAAATTAAAGTACCTACGTAATACAAAAGATACTAGTACGTTGGCGTAAATTCCTAAACGTATAAATTTTAAATCAGCATTAGCAACCGTTCTGTTGTACCCAAGGATTATCTGAATATTTCACAAAATCAACAATAAATTATTCAAATAGCACCACAAAGCAATACTGATTGGCGAATGTTTGTAATTTTGGTGAATGTAATTCACAAAATTAGCATTTAGAGTTATTTAAAATCAGACAGGCATTTTGGATGATCAAACCTTACAGAAGAAAGCCAACGGCATCTTAATTTGTTAAAAAAGCTCTCTGTAACGAAGCAATAACATGGCTAGATGGCATTGTGGAAGAAAAGTTTTTTATTTATTTATATTTAGGTTTCTTTTTTTTTCTGTTTTTTTAACTTGTAATTGACCTTTAGGTAATATCCTTCTTAAACACAACCTATGTATTAGCTGTAAGTTTTCATAAATTATAATATAAAATAAAATAAAGTTAACAAAATAGTATCAACTTATTTTTTTCTTCATAATTTATAGATACATTTAAAATAAATATGACCATCACCCTCAACTGTTCTCATCATTTCATGAGTTCTGTAGGTACCTATTTAAAATAGAATGTCGGCTGCCATGAGTTTAAATGTATTTCGCGACTTGTTGGTACTCATAATACAATTGTACAGTCAACGGGTCTAAATCGCTAAAATATTTACAAAATTAAAGGTGCATACTGACTTGCACATGCAAATTCTCCAAAAGTAACCTCGCTTACAAACTAAGTAGGTACATGACATTGCTTGACCTTGCATATTTGCAAAGCTGTAGTTACTAAAATGTATATATTACGAGTCTTAATCGCGTGAATAATTTAACGTTTAAATGACGTTTCGACCGCATTGCAACGGCCGTGGTCACGGGAAGACTGTGAATCAAGAAAGCACAAGTTATTTTACCTTAAATTATTCACTCGATTAAGACCCGTGAAATATATATTTTAGAAATGTGTACAAATCGCGAAAGTTTATCAACATTTATAGTTGTAGTTGCCGAAACCCGTGCTTCAAGAAAGCGACGTTGAGCACCACTAGCAGTTTACCATTAAATTTTTGTCCGTTTAGTATTATTTATAAAATAAACTTCATATGTTATGTTAAAATGTTATGGAATTTAGGCTAGAGTACACATAACCCTCATCTTGGGCAGTGGATTACACAAGTTTCGAAATAAGTAACAAAAATGTTTACAATGGACGTCATAATTGTTTCTGCAGTTGTTACCGGGTAATTAACTAGGTACTTACCTAAAATGTTGCTTTCTTATGTCATCTGAATAAATAATTAAAAAAGAATTAGGTAGATATAGCCGTGTAGATTGCATATTGCTTTTTATTGTTTTATGATATTGTTAAATCTCGAATGGCAAACCCGAAATGTATGCAGATCTTTTATTTTGCTGATTAGTTTTTATGCCCTCAATTTTTCTCCGCTTGAACTCAGTTGATTTTTATTATTTGTCAAAGTTTTTGTTGGTTTTACATGTAACCCTACTTAACCAACCTAAATTTTAAAATATTCTAAGCAGACGCCTGTTGGTGAGCGACAATGTTTTAAAGTGGTAATTAAGAACAAAAGTGTCCCAAGTTACATTTTTACAAAAACTGAGATGAAGAAAATCTATACTATAATATTATAAAGCGGAAGAGTTTGTTTGTTTGATTGTTTGTTTGTTTGTTTAAACGCGCTAATCTCAGGATCTACTGGTCCGATTTGAATAATTCTTTTTTTGTTGGATAGCCCATTTATCGAGGAAGGCTATACATATAATATCGCGCTACGACTAATAGGAGCGGAGAAGTGACGAGAAATGTTTCAAAAACGGGGAGAAATTACGCATACGAAGTTGCGCGGGACAGCTAGTAATATAATAAAGCTGAAAAGTTTGTTTGTTTGAACACGATAATCTCAGGACCAGTAGGGTCCGAATTGAAAAATTATTTCACTGTAGGATAGCCCATTTATCGAGGAAGGTTATAGGTTATATAACATCTCACGATAACTAATAGGAGCGGAGCAGTAATGCAAAATGTTGCAAAAACGGCAAAAGTTGCGCGGGTCAGCTACGAGTAGTTTGGTATATTTAGACGGACTGTTCAACCATGACCAGTAAAATTTTACCTAAACATCTTAAAGATGCCTGAATCTAAAACCAGAATTCTATATCTTATGGTTTCAACTTTATTTCTTGTATGGTTTTATCTGACATATTGACAACTACACTATTTTTATTGGGCCAATCGTGTAAAGTAAAATAAATTCACTATATCTGGTGAAGAATTAAATAATATAAATATAATAACCACAGTACGAATAGCAAGTAGACAGTTGCATTAAAAAAGATTATTGGCATCATTAAATAATAATAAAATGTGATATCTTAACGAACAATCCGAACTAAGTTCAATATTATTTATTGTACGATTAAAATATGTAAACAACAATAATTAGTACGTGTTTCTATGTCATATGTTTATTTAAACGAGTGCGTTCGTTAAATTAAATTAATATCTACGATACATTGAGAACAGTCAATCGGCACGTGGTTGTTCGTAGTTTATTATATATCATTACTTTTATATTTATATTTAATTGCCTAGAATCGTGGTCTTTTACTTTGTAATTTAAAAACTCTTTAAAGTTACTCTTTAATAGGTCATCGGCTTCTGAATTCTGTGATCATAGTGTCGTGTGTTGAACGAAGCAAAATAACGTAAAAAAACACTAATTAAATTTATTTTATATTTGTGATAGAACAAATACCTATTTATTTTTGCATAGTTATTTTTTGTTAATTTTATACAAGTATTTTTAAATTTATAAATGTTTAATTTGTGTGTTTAAAATCTGTGCGGTAAAGGTGTGTCAAGAAGTTATAACCTTGTTTGTCAATCGTGTTTGTGGAAAATCCGAGGAATCTGTTTACATTCCGTACCCTCAATAAAGGTGTTACATATAAATCTTAAAGTAAATAGCCCCTGTGCAATTGACGATAACAGTAGATTTATAAAACCGCCAACGAAGGCGATAGACGAGAGTAACAAAAAGTTACTGTGACAATGAGTGTGAAGAAAGCAGTTAGTGATGAACGTGAGGGCGAGGATTATGAATATGTACCTCCTGAGGGTGGGTGGGGGTACATCGTGTGCCTCGGCCTCTCAGTCATTTTTGTAAGTATTTATTGTTTGTATTTGATTACAGTTTAAAAATAGATTAAAGAATTTTATAAGCTACGGGTCTTAATCGCGTAAATATTTTATTTTAAGGCTAAATACCGTATTGCAACGGCCGTGGTCTACCCGTGACCACGGCCGTTGCAACACGGTCGAAACGTCGGGAAATAAACAAAGGTATTTAGCCTTAAAATAAAATATTTACGCGATTAAGACCCGTAGCTTATAAATTTCTATTATGTGTACAAATCGCGAAAGTTAACGAACAAAAATAGATTAATTGGGAATCGAAAGGGTCAAAAGGAAAGTATCTCTTATTTAGGTTGATTTGAGCTGAACAAAGTGGCGTGCAATTGGAGAGCCTATGTCCAGCAGTGGACTGCGACAGGCTGATGATGATGATAATTACCAAATTAAGTGTTCAATATTTTCATTAATTGTTTTTGTTAATTTTGTTTAGGGAAGAAAGGAAAAGTATTATTAAGTGAAAGTATATTATGATAATTACTATGTAGGTAGGTATGTACTAACTACTAATTGCTATATTTACAATAAGTACCTATTACCCTTTGCTTAGATTCTAGAAGACGAATAAATAGATGGACCGTGGGTGTTAGGTTTGTTTTTAAATTCTCTAAATGTTTATGCTGTTTGAAAATTAATTATGTTTACATTCAATTTTTTTTATTATTATTTAGTCTCGAGTACATTCTTACCTCTTGTCAAATATTGAAAGTCTTGAAAAAATGTAATTCAATGCTCTGACAATGTTTTAAATTACAAATTGAAAAAGAAAACGTTTCTTAAATTCACTTTAAAATATTGAGTGACAATCAAAATCAAAAACATTTCCATTATTATTATGTTACAAGTTATATAATAATAAGATTTTGTTTAATATTATATAATATTGTGATCTGTTTGAACATTAGGTACTGCTACACTAAGAGTTAAATATCATGACATTAGGTAATTTAGACAAAACTATATTAAACACTGACCGAATCGACATTCTCTTGCAAGATTTCACCCTTAGAAAAAAATGTTTTTTTATTTTATAATAACGTACGCCTAAGTTGTCAAACAAGCATACAGCGCTAATAACAAAACGGCTCCGTCCATAAGAATCCCCTGCTTAAATCCCCTGGGGGATTTATTTGGAATTTTTGCCCACACAGATTCCCTTAGTGTGATGCCCTAGTGGATTTATAAGGATCCTCCCGTCCACTTGGATCCCCTTTGTGTATCCATTTAGGGGAAACTATTTGGATAATGATCAGCGCACTAAATATTGCTGTTAATGGTGGTTTTTACACGCTCGCGTTCAAAGCGGCATTCAACGGGTACGAACACGAGCACGAGCGTGTGAATGTGCGTTAATATGTTGCTCGGCTGTTTTGTCTCGGGCTGCTCGCCGAGCTGCTTGCCGAGCTACTTGCTGGGCTGCTTGCCGGGCTGCCGCACCATAATATTGTACGATATTGTTTTTGTCAAACGCTTTCTATTCTTTCTTTTCTTTTTTTAAGACGACTCCCGCAGTAGGGTACAAGCCCTATGACGCGGGGTCTTTACAAACATATAAGTCACGGACACAAAGTACACCCAGACTTGGAACACAAATTTGTGGATCACACAAAGTGGTGTCCCAAAAGTGGTGGGAATCGAACCCATGACCTCTTGCGTAGCAGTCCGATACACTCCCACCGCGCCATAGAGGCAGTCAATAAAAATAATCAAAAAATATTGCTACCTTTTAGAATGAAAAAACTTACACTGTGTAGTGTAAGTTTTGTGTCGCGGGGGACTTTACAAACATGCTATTATCGAACACTACGTACAGATAAACTCTAAATAACAATTTTTATATTATACAAACTAATATCAAGAGTGAGAATCAAACCCCTCCAAAACGCAGCAGTCGCACACTGCGCCATCGAGGCAGTCAGTCAGTCGTATAAATATTATCGGTAGCGTTTGGTTGTCCCACCATAGTTACCCAGTGAAATAGAGCCCTTAAGGTTTTGAGATAAGAAACACTAAAAATGACACAAAAGAGCAATTTATAAGTTATAGCTTTTCCTTTGGGACGTAAAGAATTAGGTATTCTAAGCAACGCTGCGCCGTATATCTTCCCCGACGTTTATGCTTGCAAGGAAAATATTTATACACCTAGGCGTCTAGAAAATGGTAGGCGTGATAGGCTTTAGATTTTTGTTTATTTAAAAAGTAATGTTTAGTTTCTGCTTCGATGGCGTAGCATTTTTTATTCTATCCTGGGTATAATTCGACAAAACCCTAAAAACATAACATTTAGAAAGAAATTCATAATTTTACCTATATTATTAGTGACATTTGGCTGGATGATAAATCGAAATCTACTCATGCACACATAGCCAAAGGCGAAAGCTAGTATTATTATATTATTATAATTAAGAAAATAAACTAACTTTAAAGCAAAAGTTAAAATCACTTGTTCCATTGTAGGAATTCTGAAAATATAGGATTTATTTGTCTAGATTTTGAAGCTTGTAACAAGAACGTCGTGCTAAATTTCAATATTCTAGATTAATTCCGGCTAAACCTGATGAGTCTTTGAGTGAATTAGGTATAATAACTACTTATCTACATTTTTTTATAGGTCACATATCTACTAGCGGCACTATAAGTTATCTACTATAAAGCAAACAGTTCAATCAAATTAAAGAGTATCAAAGTAAATGTAAATAAGGAATTAAACGATGTTATTACCTACCCACTTATTATATACATAGGATCATACCTACTTATTATATAGAACTTAATAATTATACTTATCTATGAAGTTTCTTGAACTGGTAATATCATAACCCGATAACCTGTGAGTTATTTTATACATAAAAAATGTATAGTTTACGTTATTGATATATTTTATTAAACGTAACAATTTAATGAGAACATACGTCATTATGCATCTTACAACTATCTACAGACCTTTTAAGAAGAATTTTCAAATATCTTGAAAACTTGTTCCGTTGTGTTTCCCAAAGCCACTCGTCCAACGTGTGGAGTATTGGCGCCAACGTTGGAACGAGCGTTATTCTAGATCTAGTTAGTGAAAACAGTCGTCAGTTACAAAACTCAGGCAGGCTGGCGTGCACTTTTTATTATTTAATTCACCGATACAGCTCAAAATTGGTGAAAAAAAAGTGAGTGATCATCGTGAGGAAACCGATATGATTATTAGAACTATAAATCAAATGCCGCACTCAGGGTTGATAAAATCTGTACTAAGAAATAATATGAGTAAGCGTTAAACGACTCTGATTGCGGCAGTTAGAATTTGTGTCTAGATCCAAAACATCAAAAACGTCTAGAGCATGTCGGACCATGCTCAGTGTAGGGGAACTCTATTCAAAAATTTTTCGGTTTCTGTTAGAATTATTTATTTTATTACTAACAAACTATTGAACTAAGTAGCGGCATATACAGAACACCAAGACTCCAAATTTCATCCATGTACATTGTGTAGTTTTGAAGTAAAATGGCTGTGACATACGGACGGACAGAAGGACGGACATGACAAAACTATAAGGGTTCCGTTTTTTTTTTCATTTTGGCGAACAAAAAACAAGCCAGTTTTAGCAAATGATATTTTTTTCTTTTTTTTTCAGATCGCCGGCACAGCCCATCAGCCAGTGTTCGGATTCATATATAATGACTTTTTGGATGAGTTAGGAGTCGGCACCGGAGCTGTTACTATTGTGTTCGGAGTATTTCAAGTTACTCTAGCTATAGCTGGTAAGATATAAATGAATACATTTAAGGTAAAGCCTACCTTTCACGGTCAATTTTATTGTATCAATATCGATATCGATCAATTATATATTGTACATGTAAGAAGTATTGAGTCGTGTGAGGGCTACCTGAAGGTATATTAGATACTAGCTGACCCGTGCAACTTCGCGTGTGTCAATTTTCCCCTTTTTTGTAACATTTTTTATTGCTGCTCCGCTCCTATTGATTGTACGAGTATTTTATATAGCCTTCCTCCTTATTCGGACCCGTAGTTTCTGAGATTGCCGCGTTTAAACAAACAAAGTTCAGCTTTATAATATTAGTATACATATTTCGGGACATATTCGCGTGAATTATTTAAAGGTACCTTTTATTTACCCGAAGTTTCGATCGAATTGTACCGATCGTTACCAAAAAATAATGTAGGTGGTGAAAGAGAAAACGAAAACAATCACTTGCGAACTGGAATCAATCATCCCTGACTGCATAATTGAAACTTACACTTTATTAATCAGTGTTTTTTTAATCAAAGCCTCTTTACTTTGCTATGGCATCTTTGCTTAACATCATTCTTCTATTTTTTCTGTCACTGCACCCAAACCTACTCGTATTATGATTAACTAAACTTACCTGTATTTCTTTCCAGGGTTTTCCGCAAATATAGCCCTAAAGAAATTATCTCTGAGGCAAGTGGGGTTAATAGGAGCATGCATATACACTCTAGCATCATTTTTAGCCATATTCGTCGTATCGACGACACAGATGATCATAACAAATGGCTTCCTGCAAGGGTTGGGAATGGGGCTCCTCATACCTGTCGCATATACAAGTTTCAATAGCTACTTCACAAAGAAAAAAGTACTCTATATTAGTTTGTGTAAGGCTTCAATTGGGATGATAACAATGGTGTATCCGTTATTCATCAAGTTTACGATGGCGGAGTATGGATTCAGGGGAACGCTCGCGATTATTTGCGCAATATCAGCGCATAGTATCCTAGGAGCTGTGGTTATGCATCCTGTAAAATGGTATATGCTGAAACAACCGAAGATTTGCGAAAAAATTGTTTGTGAGTATATTTTTGTTTGTCTATTAACAATACTTTTGATCTCATAGGCGTCTTATCGAAAACCTATCTTAAATTGATTAATTATATTATTCAGAAGGGGCCCCACCTCTCTACCTCGATCACTGAATCGTAACAAATAAATTGGTCACGGAATAAGCTTAGTACAACAACCTGTATCTGTGTCGGTTTCGGCTTATATCTACAGACCAAACATACTCGTTAGTCGATAAAAGAGAAGCCTGCAACAGAGATAAATAGTGACAAGTAGCCTAAGTGGCAGGAAACTTTGATACCTTGATATGCAATATTCCACTTACACGTTGAAGCTTACATTATTTCAATTATAATCGTGAGTTCATATTAAACATGACTCATATTAAACATGACTGCCTCTGTGGCGCAGTGGGAGTGTATCCGACTGCTACGCAAGAGGTCGTGGGTTCGATCCCCACCCAGGATAAAACTTTGTGTGATGAGCACGATGGTTTATTCTGTGTCTGGGTGTTATTTATCTATAATATGTATGTATTTAGAAATATATAAGTATGTTTATCAGTTGACTGGTTTCCATAGTACAAGCTCTGCTTAGTTTGGGATCAGATAGCGTTGTGTGAGTTGTCCAGATATATAAATATATATATATTAAACAAAATATTTATAGGTAGGTACTAGTTTTTTTACCTATTAATATTTTTGGACGAGGCCAAAATCTGGTTATCCGACGTGTGCTACGGTTTGTAAATACAAGACTATCAAATGGGCATTGTGTGGAATCGGTATATTTTTAAGGAACATCAAAACAGTTTTCTGAATAATAAATATTAATTTATTAGATATGTATATTTTATAGATAAGTGTGCAACAGCAACAGCCTCCCCCCCCACCCTCTGAAATTACAAAAAGGGTAGGCACACAGTTGGTACTTATTTGGGCGGTGTCGTCTATTGTACCACTTAAACCCCCTATTCCCCTTGAAACTACGAAAACTCCTCTCGAAAATTGTACGCCTTTGAGACGACATGGCGTTTTTCGAATTTTATAGCACACAATGACATATGCAGTCAAAAACGTTAGAGATTAAAATTAACGAATGAATTCCCCCCCCACCCCCCTGTGTGTTTGTATTATCTTGGTTCTTCCGCCCAACTTCATATTACAATTACCAAATCTACTGTAGCCTTAGTATTACAAAAAAAATGCGGCCCTGAACTCAGTGGCAACCGAGCAGATCGAGATATCTTCGAGGTTAAGCAACGTTACCATGTTCGGTCCATGGGTGTCCGTTTTTTAACATTGTCACACCACTCCGTGCCTCGGAGAGCGCGTTAAGCCGTCGGTCCTGCGCCTAATCTGTCTCCAGTCGTGTAGGATTTTCGTCCTACCAACTATGAGTGTTGGGGAATAAAGAGTGCACTTGTATCAGCGCATATACTTGTGCACTATAATATCTCCTGCGTGCGGCTAGTCTCTAATGAGATTGGCAGCCGTAACCTACATCGGTTATGAGACCATTAACTTCGTCTGCGTATTTTTTCCCGTTTTTGCAACATTTTTTTATTACTGCTCCGCTCCTATTAGTCATAGCGTAAAGTTATATGGCATATAGTCTTCCTCGAGAAATGGGCTATATAACAGTAAAATATTTTTTTCAATTCGGACCAATACTTCCTGAGATTATCGCGTTCGAACAAATAAATTCGTCAGCTATATAATATTAGTATTTACTCTACCCAACCAATTACATATTTAATCTAGTTGTTGTTATAGAAATGAGAAATATCTTGTACTTACTAGCTAATTAAGTGAATAAATATATTTCTAGTGATACCACCCACACCCGCAGTAAAGGAAGGAATAAAGGAAAAGTTCGATTTCCAAAGAAACGGGCATGGAATTGATATGTCAGATAATGCGAGATCTGCCGAGAATTTGTATCAGATCAATCGTTTAGAAAATCGTAAGAATGGCGGAGAATTACTATTTGTATCGAATTGTATCGACAGACGATTGAGTATACCAGTGGTTCTGATCCCAGGAGAAAGGAAAGGTGACAGCAAGTTCGATTCTTCAGACCATGTCTATAGAGAAAACTTGTACAAAGCTGTTTCTGTATCAAGTTTAGGAAATTTCGGGAGTATTGCTGCAGAACCGATGCCTATTATAAAGAACAAAGAAGGAAAATGGTTCGTATAATTGAAAGTATATTTTATTACTGAATTTAAATGGGCAAAAGGTTTCTGATTTTCTTTTACGAGTAAATGAGAGCAAATAGACAATTATAATGGTCATCTAATCTGCCGGCAGTTCTAGGAATCAATTTAAATGTGTTAGGTATTTGTTCCCTTTTTAAATATTTATGGTTAAGCGAGTAAATAAAATCCGAGGTATTTAATACATAAACTAGTTATGCCCGCGACTTCGTCTGCGTGAAGTTGCAGTGCTGCTCATTTGCTTTACTTACACGTTAGCGTTACACCTTACACCATCACTTTTTTGACAGTGAAAGTCCCGTCAAAATCCGTCCAGCTGTTCGGAGATTAGCCGAAATAAATTAAAACTGTAATTGCTATATCAGCACCATTATATGCTTTTATAAGCATTTATTAAGAAACTGTTATTTTGACATTACAAATGACACACACTTAAATTTTATTTATTTGTATGTATGTATCTATTATAAGTATATTTGTATATTTCTTACTAGATTACTTTAAAACGTAATTTTTATTACACTTTTCATAGATTTAATCTGTTACTTGTATCCATGTCACGATCACGAAAACGGAATATAAAGAAAGCAATACTGACCACAAAAAAAAATGATAAAAGTATTGACTACTTATAACAAACTTTGTCCCTAATGATTACTAACTAATGATAATTTTAATATTGTCCCTTAAAAAACAATCCCCCCTTCTATTTATAAAACCTAACGGTTATTCTAGTACAATACAACCCAACAGAAATACTTTCAAAAAGTCATGACTTTGTCGACTTGTTTACGAAAATGACCTACTGAAATAAATTAAGCTTGTTCTTTCATTTTTAGGCAAACGATAGCAGAATTTCTCGATTTAACTCTGCTAAAAGACTTAGTTTATGTGAACATTATATTCGGGCTGGCTTTAACTTTCTTCGCCGACCTCACATTTTTCACCGTGGAGCCGCTATTTTTGGACAAAAAGCTACTAAGCAAAGTAAGTTTTTGTTTTTTTATTTATACTTTAACCGGCACCCGCAAATTTACCGACTTTATATTTGATAAAGAATATTATACTACATATCGACCCATATGATGTCCCACTGATGTCAGATCTCCTCAGTAGAATCTATTTATTGTAGATCCTGGGGGTAGTTGCCATAATCGCCACGCTTGGCGAGCGGGTTGACGATAGCAGTAAGGCTATAAGTACGCAGAGGACGCTGCTTCCCGTCCTCCGGTGTGACATTCCTTAGTCACCTTGACGACACCCACGGGAAGAGATGGGGTGGTACTATTCTGAAAAATCGATGTTTACATAATTTTACCAAATTAGCTGTGCTATGGAATTGGTGAAAGTCGTATCAAAATGACAATATAAACAAACAAACAGATCGACAAAATTGTTTTTAATGATACCGCGAATAATAGAACTGGCCTGTTGGTCTTGTCGTTGGTGAACTTGATTACTAAGCCAGAGGTCGTGGGTTTGGTTTCCACCCAGGATTTATCGTTGTTCGATGAGCACGATTGTGTGTTCTGTGTCTGATTGTAATTTATTTATGAAACTGTATTTAGAAATTGTATAATTAGGTATGTTTATTAGTTGAAGTAATTTTTATCGGCATTTCTAGCCAATCACTTTACAAATACAATAATTGAATTTTTAAAGATAGAAAAATTTGGAGTCCTGACTCAGGACTCGAACCTGAGACTTCTTTCCGTAGCCAAACCGGGGCCGAAATCGAACCACCTATCTGGACTATGTTACTAGACCTCTTCTTCTGAATTTTTCTATCCTTTGATGCTCGCGAGTTGGGCCCTCGCCAAATTTGAGGTCTAGTAACATAGTCCAGCCTGCCCGGGTTTGATTCCTGAGTCTGGACTTCAAATTTGTCTATCTTTCAAAAATGCAATTATTGTATTTGTTTACCAGTTGTCTGGTTGCCATAGTACAGGCTCTGCCTAGTTTGAAATCAAGTTCAAAAAGGAAAATCAAAAAAGATTAAGAACAATAGACCTACAAGCCTTGTATCGCGAGGGATTTTACAAACGTACAAACGACGGATACCAAGTACACCCAGACTCACTTGTGGACCACATAAAGTGGTATCACTCTGCGTAGTCTACAATCGAAACGTTTAGCAGTCAGGGTCACTAACCACTAAACCAACAGGCCAGTCTTTGATATTATTTTGTGTAATACTGTTTATATAAACCAAAAGTATTTTATTACGACATTCTGTATAACTTTTCAGTCAGAAATAGCGAACATAATAGCAGTGGGCGGTGCTACCGATATGTCGGCACGTTTGTTCCTAGGCGTGGCTGGTCAATTCTTCAAGATGAAGTCTAGATACATGTTCTACTCCGGTGCCTTACTCACAGCGGTGTTTAGACTCGGTAAGTTGTGCTGCCTTTTGCTTCCATTTGCAGGTTTTGTTGTTTAAAACTATAGCGAAACGCTTTTAACAAGCGGAAGTTTGACCAAATATTTGATGATTTTAAAATTATTATTTAAGCACATATAGTTTTTACCTTTGTTGTAAGTAGATGCTCCTACTATATTGTACCCACTAAGGCTGATTTTAGTTTATCTTTTGTTTCAACTTTTTAATAATACAATTTGCATTAGTCCTTAACATGGTGTATAGTATATTAGTCGCAGCGCCTTACCCCCATATCAAGTTTATAAACATTCAAACATTGTGAAATTGGCAATTTGAAAAGAGTGGCCGCGAGTTTTTATTGCCAGGTTCTTTTCTTCGGCTTTACCTATTGTTTGCTAACTTGGCATTATATGTACATGTAGAATCCCGACGAATCACAAGAGTTGTTTTGCACCATAAGTGAATAAAGAATTTTGAATTTGCATGCTGACCGATGAGTTTCCAGGCAGCTTTTTTTTGTGACCTTTACATCGCGAATTGCCGCCTACCTTAACGTCTTTGTATTTTAAAATTGTCGTTTTGGTGTTATAAATAAAGATATATTATTAATCAATGTTTGGCTGACATAGGTACCTAGGCTTTAAAGCCTAGGTACTTATATCACCCGATCCGTAATAACGAATGGCGTATTTGTATGTGCAAACTAGCTGTAAGCGGTAGCTTAAAACTCAAAAGCCGATTGATGATGGATTTTTTAACGTTGAAACACATGCAAAAAGGAAAATGTGTTGGTAGGTATGCATCTATACTAATATTATAAAGCTGAAGAGTTTGTTTGTTTGAACGCGGTAATCTCAGAAATTACTGATCCGAATTGAATAAAATTTTCACTATTGGATAGCCCATATATCGAGGAAGGCTATAGGCTATATAACATCACGCTACGACCAATAAAAGCGGAGCAGCAATGAGAAATGTTGCAAAAACGGGGAAAATTTACGCAGACGAAGTTGCGTGGGACAGATGGTTTATTATAAAGTTGAAAAATGCCTGAACATCTGAACTAAATGTCAAATCAAAAAAAATGTTTAATAGTAAAATGGAACTTGTCTTGGGTCCCTGCTACATTTTATGATAACCTGGAGGGCAAAGTCGTAGTAAAAACAGTTTTAAATAATTATGAAAATACATAGGTGAAAATGTATTTTGAATTGCCAGATTTCATTATACATAGTTTGTTCGTCGAGCTAAGTAAAATGTGTTAAAAAGTTATAAATTTTATGGAACGCTTCTGCAAAGTTTGTGGTTCAATTAGTGTCATTGTACCTAATTAGCAGCTTTAGTAAAATGGATCGTCGGAAAAAACTTTTCATAAAGCAAATTTAAAAGTACTATACTATAGTATTTTAATTTACGTGCATTTAAGGTATATGCTGATAATGGAGAAGTCATTTATTGTCGTTAATTATGACATCAATAATACTAGTTAGGATATGATAAAACCAGCGTGACATTTAATCTTTAGAAGCACGTGATAGATTGATTAATCGGCTGTTCGCATATAGTTTACAGATGATAAAATGTTCTCCATGGTACTTACAGTCGCGGAATGAAAATATTCGTCACCTTAAAGTCCAATTTCGCTTGAACTGAATCACAGTAACGCCAACATGTGAATGTTGTCAAACTATTCATAAGGTTCTACTCAGATTAAAAACTAAAGCAATAGATGGAACCTTGAAATGAAAACTTTTTCGTTAAGAAAGTAGACATATATCAACCAAATGCGAAAAAGTTTTTATTTCAAGGTGTTATACAATGGTAGTGTATTATTTTTCTCAGTTAATACCATTGACGTATAGACCTGGACTGTGCTATTACCTCCAAAAATTGACCACTCCGAAGAAACAGTGCTACTTTGTAGACAATACCTGTCAA
This sequence comes from Herminia tarsipennalis, assembly GCA_945859575.2. Lineage (NCBI taxonomy): Eukaryota > Metazoa > Arthropoda > Insecta > Lepidoptera > Erebidae > Herminia > Herminia tarsipennalis. The sequence continues at coordinate 8,761,344 of OX243836.2, read as the reverse complement.
AGAGAAGGGACCCAACGAGGTTCTTCTCTCTCATGCTTTACTTTTAACTGAAAGGGATGGCGCGATCCAGGTCTATACGTCAATTGTAATAACTTAGAAAATTAGTGAACAGCTTCTTGACAGATGCGAATGATAGCACGGCTATTTTGAAATGTCACATCCAAAATGGTACATAATCACATTATACGAATATTTTTCGTTTCGCGTAAAGACAATCAAGGAAACCATGGAAGAAAGAACGTTATTTTGACAGAACTAATACTACTATAACTATCCTGTTTTAACACATTACTTTCACGTATTGCAATCAGTGGCAGAGAGTGATAGGGTTATAATGAGACAGGTATATACATTCCATCTATTAGTAATTAATCTGAGAGGTTTTAGTTCAAGATATTAGTCTGATTAAATTTAAACTCTATTGTCAAACTGTTAAGCACAAATTTACAACACACGAGTGTACAACTGTTTCATGTGATACATAGTTAGAAAAGGTAATATTTGTTTGCAAAGTGTTAAATCTATCGTACGTATCTGAAAACTGACGAACATTTTCATTTCGCGACTGTACTTTATGGGCTACACCAACGTAAGCACTTTTATTACCGATACTAAACATTATTTGCTGTGACCAGTTTTTTCCGTTCTGGACCGTTTACCGTCTTCGATTTCTTCCGTATCTCGGAGAGCACTTTGGGCTGAGGCTCCTGCAGCTAATTCTTCTTCAGTTGTATCGAATTTCCATCCAAAACATTAGGCATACTATCTTTAAAACGAAATTAATGAATTTTCGTTTACCTACTTAAAGTTCTTAAGTTTACAGGGACTATTCTTATTAATTTGGATAAGCACAAAAAGTTCGACCCTATGGAGGATTTTCCAGTGGATTAAATAGATGTTCCTGGCTCTGTATATTACCACATTATTTTTGATGGAAACTTCGTTTTCATTGAATTAGAGTAGGCCTCCAGACTATAAGAGTACTTGTGCCTGCCCACACACTTGTACACATTTTTCTTTTCCTTGTAGGCTAATCTCTAATTATAATGACTATCGTTCAAGGAAAACATTAGAATCCAAAGATTTTAATTAGATTCCCAAAAATGTTAATTTGTGAATAACACAAATCCTTTAGTTTTTAAACTTATGCTGTTTACTTTAGGTAATATAAAAAAAATGTGTGGCACTCAGGGACTGCCGCGGTAAAGCTATTGCATAGCGTTTTTTATCAACTTATGCAATTATAATTTTTTTTTTTATTTACGCAGTATTTTTTCCTTTTCATTACATTTCAGAGCAGCTCGTCTCGATCCGTGCGAGCTTCGTACAGTCGTACCATATACATATACGTTAAGCGAACGCTCGGCCGAGCTACATGGTAGGCGGTGTGGGGGGTGTTAGGTTTTATTTTCGTTACGGAATTTCTTGATTCGGTCGCCGCGCTCAAAGCCCGCGATAAAAGCTAAGCAATAGCTTTAAAAACTCCACTTTAACAAAGAATTCATTTTATTTTCAGTGTTCATCCAGTTCAGTACATACACACCACTGCTCATCCTAACAGGAGTGTTGGGCTCTCTAAGATCGTTAGTTCACATCGCCCAGCCGATAGTGTTGGCTGAGTATTTACCGATAGAAAGGTACCCTCCTGCCTACGGATTATACATGCTACTGGCTGGCGTCATCAGTTTGAGTGTTGGACCTGTTATTGGTAAGATTATCTACTTTTTTATAATATATTCCTAACTTTTTATGTTTATCGGTTCATTACTGATCAGTCTAGTAATAATCGCAACAACATTTGGCATTATTTTTTTTAAACTTTAGTGATTTATAAACATATTAGATAACTTTCAGAACTTAATAGCGTGATAGCGTACTTAATACCTTTTATTTACCGGACGTTTCAATCGAATTGCACCGATCGTGATCACGGCACAGAATATGTAACTAGTCACGGGTCGACTCCGGCGATTACATCCCAAAATATACCTATATTTGTGTATTTCAAAATTAAATATTTACCGGCTTATTATAGTCATAATAGGTACCTATGTTAATAAAGCATCTAAACTATACGTATAGCAAATGTTTTGTCTACTTTTTTTATTCTATTTAAAAAATAGAACTGAAGAAAAGAAAATATTTGTTAGTTAAAACACTATTCTGATAGGTTTATCAGATGAGTCTCTAAATTAAAAAAAAAACGTTGTTTTAGATTGTCTCTGGCTTTTTCAGTTTGATTTCATGTCTTGTAATATGATTCACCATTACATGCATTGTTTAACCCAAATAGCAGGATGGCGCGGTGAGAGTGTGTCCGACTGCTACACAAGAGGTCATGGGTTCAATTCCCACACGGGACACTACTTTGTGTGATACACAAATTGTTGTTCCGAGTCTGGGTGTACCTTGTGTTCGTGACTTGTATGTTTGTAAAGTCCCCCGCGACGCAGGGCTTGTACCCTACTGCGGGATTCGTCGTTTTTAAATAAACAAAAAAAAAATAATAATAAGCGCCTACTAAAATAATACGAAGTAACCACACATCAGAGAGTAGGTACGATTATATTTTGCTACCACGTTATATACAGGATAATGCAGTATTTCAATAAACATATCAATTAAACAAGCACTAATACGACACGATTCACCAATCTCGAATGATCAACGCCTTAATGACGTTTGCGTGCAGTAGGTTTAATAGGTTTGAATATACAATTTAATACTGATTTAATTATTCGATTATAGATACTATCTATCACGTGTAATCGCTCACTCTACTTAGGTGCAATTGAGTCTAGGACGACCAAATATACAGGGTGTAACAGAGAGGTGTGGTCATATTCAAGTGTTGGTATGTGCCCATGATACTGAGTGCACATACCTAATTTTATCAGAATCGGAGCACTTTTCGGAGTATTTTTACCCGACTGCAGCAGAAGAGGGTAGCAGTAAGAAGTTAGTTTCGCTAGAATTCGCTATTTTAACATACAGTAAACGATAGGTAAGTCATTGAGACCGGCCATAGGAGTTGTTATTCCTATCGTTGCATTACCCAGCATAACAACAAATTATTCCGGCCGTTAGTTGGTTTCTCAAGCCTACAGTAAATTTAATCTTTTAAAAGCGGCGGTAGCTTAATGGCTAAGGCATCGGTCTCGCAATCGTGAGATCGCGGGTTCGAATCCTACCCATTATACTACCGACGTGAACCCACTCCTAACACAAGCCTTTGAGCTTAGCTGGAGGGGTTAACAAGATTGCTAGTAATGTGGGAATCAATCCCACATTGCTAGTCATCTTTATAAAAAAAAAAAATCTACTACAGTAAATTTAATCACGAATTCTGATACGTATGCGGGCGGAATCCAGGAATAGCCGTCAATATATCTCATAAGTGAGACCAAAACTTTATTCTAAGAAAATTACTTCATCAATAGCCATCCACCAGCCAAATATCAACTAAGAACATAAAAGTAAAATGCTAACAAAAATAGAAGTACCAAAACTATCCTTTTTATTTTTCAGGTTTCATCAGAGACTATACAGGCAGTTACGCGATAGCCTTCAATATGCTTACAGCTTGTAATATTTGCTGCGTGTTACCGTGGACGGCTGAAGGCATTTACAAATATATAAAGAAGCGGAGATCTTCTTCAAGCACAGATTCACTTAAGACATGAGCAAACAATGGACAAGTTCGCCGCTCCCGTATTGGCCTTTAAAGCCAATTGTAATAATATCGAATGATATTCTTATAATAGATATTAAGTACCCAAAAGGCTGTGATACTATTTACGATAAATATGATACTAGTAGAACTGATATAAATATTACATTAGGCTTCTGATTTGTAAAAGTATCAGTTATAAAATGATAAAGAAATATTACGTAAGTTTTAAGTTTAATTTAATTAGGCATCTCTTACCATTCTTAGCCAAAAATGGCATAAATGGCATAAACAATTCCGAGTCTGAGAAAAACACGATTATTTTAATAGATTTATACGTGAAGCAAAAATATTGTACCTTCCCTTAGATTTATAGGTGAAGGAAAAATGTTGTACCTACCCCCCTTTTAACGAGAATTGCGCGGACGGAGGAGTTTGAAATTTTGCACACTTTTAGTTTATAGAGAAGGAGTGCGGAATTCTAATAAATATATATGTGTGTGTACATTTTAGAAACTTGTTATATTGTAACTTGACGTGTGCTTTTGTATAAAAAAAGTATTTTAATGGCGTTACTGTAGGCACTAAGTAAATTGCAAATGTTGTTGGTTTTTTTTTATAATAGTATTTAATTTAATATTTATACTTTAACGAATGTGTTCAAAATAATACTATTAAAATAATAATAACATTATTAAGTTATATATTTGTTTTCTTTCATCAATGATGTATTTGTTGTAAGTGAAAACTTATTTAACGGTGATGTCCACTTTTTTTGGGATGGGTAAAAGATGATAAATTAGCGTTAGGACACGTGACCTGATCAAAAATTCGTAAGACAGAGAATAGACTGCCGGCGTGGCGTAGGAGAGGAAGTAATTTAAGTAATATAAATTGTCATGTTTGTGTACGATAGCGCAATAGATTAATATTGTATATAACCACATAGATGATAGTACTTTTATATTGATAAATAAAGCAATTCGTTCCTTAACCATTCCAAAACATTCCAAATTGCACAACATTAATGTTCAAGTTTTCACTTCTGCCGGCACTCTTGGAGTGCCATCCGTTGTTTTTTTTTAATACAACGACGGTGGCAAACAGGCATACTGCCCACTTGATGTCATGCAGTTACAGTACCTAGCCTGACTGGACTACGGACTTGCAACTTGTCGATGGCGAGCGGTGCGATGGTAGATTTTGACACATGCAATCCAGTTTTTTGTTGTTATTTACAGTTCAAGTAGCTATAATGTAACAAGTCGAGCAGCTGTCTTAATGACATTGTCATTTTATATAATGAAAGGAAGTAGTGACTTTATTTTTATTATATTATTTGTTATATCAAAATGTATTCTATCACAATTATGATGGTACTAGCGCCATCTAGTAGCTGATAGGAACAACTGAGACTCAATAATGATCGGTTAATGCCATCTATTGATTAATTTTAGAACAATTACCTTTAACTCATTAATTTATAGGAGTTAATAAACATTATCTAGTTTTGTAACTAGTGAATAAAACCACAATTTATAATTTTTTAATTAAGCATGATTACAGAATGTTGAACATCTGTAACTGTATTAAATTCACTTTACTGATTTATTAAAGTACTTAGCTATTCTGGCTTTGTATTTATTTAAAACATTTATTATTTCATAAAATAACAACTGATAATGACTAGCAAAAATGTAACGGCGCGAAGAGAGTTAAATTTTTCCTAAGTTTGGCATTAAAAGCTGACGACTTCAATAGATAACATCGTTTTTCATTCTACCTGTACCAACTCGTTATAATAAGGTAAAATCCTAAAGCAGCAGGCACTAGCGCCTAGGCAAAAATCTAGATATCTAGATAGCCAACGCCCGAAATCTAGATAGCCAACATTTTAGTAAGAGGTTTAAGGTCAAAGCACACTAATCAACTCGATAAGGGAGCAGCACCGTATCAACTCTAGCTGTTCAATATTACGCTTATTACACTACACTGAATCAGGAACCCTAAATCCTTAAAAAGAGCGGTGTAATAACAGTCAGGGCCCTAATCCTCTAACAATTTTTTAAGGCCTCCTCATTTAGGGCCCTAATTCAGTTAGTATAATAGCCGTTTATCCTTTGTATGAAACACCCTACTGCAATGCACACTAATCGGTTTCGTAACTAGGTACGTTACGAAACCGATTAGTGACCGATCACAAGTTCACGTAGAGTTGACAGCGAGGCGATACGGTACCGATTCCTTTCCGAGTTAATCAGACTACTTTTACTTTGAACCCGTAAAGGGTACACACGGGTGGAGTCGCGGAGTAATCCAATATTTTTAAACTATCATTTCTTGTCAATACATCTATACAAATCAATAAAATTGAAATGTCTGTTTATAATGTCAAAATAACAGTCTTTTACAAATGCATATGAAAGTATATAATTATGGTACTTATAAGAAAACACATTTTTTTTGTTTGTCTGTATGTCGGTCTGTCTATGTGTTTGTTTCGGCTAACTTCCAAAACGGCTAAACAGATTTTGACAGGAATTTCACTGTCAGACAGCTGAGGGTGTAAGGAGAAACGTAGGCTACTTTCTATCATCGCGCTAACATCTACAGGGAGAGAGCAGCACTGCAGCTTACGCGGAGGAAGTCAGGCACATCTAATATATTATGTATAATATGGATAATAGACTGGCGCGGTGGGAATGTGTTCGACTGCTACTCAAGAGGTCGTGGGGTTCGATTCCCACATGGACATCACTTTGTGTGATCCACAAATTGTTGTTCCGAGTTGTGTGTATTTTGTGTCCGTGATTTGTATGTTTGTAAAATCCTCCGCGACACAGGGCTTGTACCCTACTGCAGGAGTCGCCTTTAAAAAAAAAGGGTGACAGCATCTTATCCGCACATTAAGTTTATAACTAAATAAATATTGTAATAAATAGCGATTTAAAAAGATTGGCCGCAATTTTATTGCCTTGTTCTTTTCTCCAATTGTTTGCGAACTTGGCATTATGTAAATATAGTATCATGACGTATCACAAGGTGTTGTTTTGCATTCTAAGTGAATAAAAATATATGAATTGGTTTTTTAAATAGGTATTTAAATACCTACTAGCTGATCCGCGCAACTTCGTCTCCGTAAATTTTTCTCGTTTTAGCAACATTTTTCATTGCTGCTCCGCTCCTATGGATCTTAGCGTGATATTATATAGCCTATAATAGCCTTTCTTTATAAATGGGTTTTCCAAACCTAAAAGATTTTTTTCAATTCGAACCCGTAGTTCCTAACATTTTTGCATTCAAAAAAATTAACTAACTCTTCAGCTTCATAATATTAGTAGGTATAGTTAAACAAGAATTACTCGCATTATCTGTGGCTCTAACGATTTTGATAAAATTTTGCATGTAGAAAAGGTTTCGTTTAACCTGAAAAAAAGGCAATTTTACACAAACACTTTTTTGGATTTTTGTGCTTGCATTGCATTAAATACACTGAAGGAAGTACAATCAACCCTTCTAGGTACATTAAATCATTCAAAATATGCTTCACTAGAAAACTAAAACCAATTATTGCACCATAAAAAATATTGCGTGTAATAGATTCTGCTATGGTAACAAAGAATATTATCTTGAATATATTGACGACTTTATCATACGTTGACAACACGCGATGTAAAATTAATCAAATATTTAGGTACAATATTTATTATATTTGTACCTTATCAGATACTTAGATTATGATAACATTATATATGCAATAAGGTTTTTAAGTGATGTCGTATAATACCTTTTCATGTCAATGCCCAAACTAGAGTTAATAAACAAGAAAATATTATAAAATACCCGGGAACTTATAAATAACTAGCTGACCCGTGCATCTTTGTTTGCCTAAATTTTCCCCGTTTTTGCAATATTTTTCTTTACTACTATTAGCCGCTGCGTGATGTTATGTAGCCCATAATCTTCCTCCATATAAAATATTTTATCAATTTAAACCCGTAGTTCCTGACATTATTGCATCCTACCAAACAAAAAACCCGACAGGGTTCACAATTGTTCTATAATTTATATTTTTTACCACCTAAATATACATTATGGAAAGCAAATAAACAATTGAGTATTGAGTACTCTAAAGGTCAGTAACTTATTACAATGCCATCTAGCGAGCAGTTTTCAATAGTCAATAGATGGCGTTGCAGTTCCAAACATATTCTATCAATGTTGATAAACTTTCGCGATTTGTATTATTCTATCAAAACATAACTATACCAAAAAATATTTATTAAAATAATATTTGTGACAATATTACGTCATAAAATTATGTAATGACATAATTGCATTGTTATCGGTTCTCATGTGAGCAAAATAATCGAGTTATTCGGATAACAGGAAATCGAATTGTAGTATTCCAATACATTTAGTTATATAGGTCGAGCTAATTAAAGCATATTAATAATACTTACGTACCTACTTACTTACTTTATTCTTACATTACAGCAAATTCATAAAATGTACCTGAAATTATAAAAGAAAAATCATGAATGACTGATCTATTAATGCACAACACAAATCACTTCAATTTGCCATAAAAATATTTTTATAATAATAAAGAAATAATGGTCACGACGGCTAATTTCTTTAGAGACTAGTCAATTACGAAGGAGATAATATAGTGCACCAGTGTATGCGCAGACACAAGTGCACTCGCTAGTCCCTCACTGACGGAAATCCGACACGACCGGAGAAAGATTGGGCGCAGGACTGGGGGAAAGATTGGGTGTAAGTTTTTGAAAACGATCAGTAGTAACGTTGCTTAGCCTCGCAGATATTAACTGTGAAAATTGTAATTGGCCTTCTTCAACTTAATTAATTTCATTTATTATCTGTATTAACTGTAAATTTTCTAATTATGAAACTGCACCGTTGCCCCTGCGGCAACGAACTCGTCCAACTGAGACACCATGGGCTTTCTTGCCAAAAGAGTGCCGGCCGCTTTTTTAGACATGCCGCCCTGAATGATATAATTAGTCGGTCTCTTGCTTCGGTAAATATACCAGCTCTTCTGGAACCTACCGGCTTAGCAAGGGACGATAGCAAGAGACCTGATGGGATGTCACTGATTCCTTGGAGTATGGGAAGGGTGCTTGTGTGGGACGCCACGTGTGTAGACACACTTGCTCCTTCCCACCTCCAAGGAACCAGCATTAAAGCGGCCGGAAATTTTAAAATTCTAAAATACAGGGGTCTCAGCAGCGAATATATATTTGTACCATTCGGCGTCGAGACGTTTGGCCCATGGGGTCCCAGTGCGAACAAATTTTTCAAAGAAATTTCCAAAAAATTGGTCGACTCCACTGGTGACCGTAGAGCTGGCAGCTTCCTCGCACAACGCATCAGCATTGCTATACAGCGAGGAAATGCTGCCAGCATCTGTGAAACCATGCCCAGGGGCCCCAACTTTTTAGATATATTTTAGTTTTATTTAGTGTTCGTTTTAATTAGTTACCTATATATGTTAAAAAATTATGAAATAAAATACATAATATATCTCGATCTGCTCATTTGCCAATGAGGTAGGGACCACAGAAAAATAGTTTTCATTGAAAACATAATGTTCATAAAGTAGTAAAACGGGTCTCAATGCTTAGTCAAATAAATCCGTCCCTCTTAAAACAGTAGAAGCCGTGGGGAAAAGCTAGACTTATCGTTCGTATAGCAATACACGCATATAAGCGCATGACAGCTGTTTTATGTACACATATGACAAAATACAAGAACAAAGAAACATTATCAACGCGCACTCACAATAAGCGTGTATTAATGCGAACAACACATCGTGCGATTAAAAGTCGCATTAATTGCACCAGATATGCAATAATGACGTATAAGGAAACCTCACGATCATGTATTGATATTAATTTATTTTATACAGCTGTCCCGCGGAACTTCGTATGCGTAAATAATCCCCGTTTTTGCAACATTTCTCGTCGCTGCTTCGCTCCTATTAGTCGTAGCGCGATGTTATATAGCCTATAGCCTTCCTCGATAAATAGGCTATCCAACAAACAAAGAATTATTAAAATCGGTCCAGTACTTTTTGAGTTTATTCGTTACATACAAAAATACAAATCTTTCCTCTTTATAATATTAGTGTAGATTAGTGTAGATCACCATGGTCGTTGGAATGGAGGACCGGGTGTGGCATAAATTAAGAGAAGCCTATGTCCAGCCGTGGACTGATTATGATGATAAACCATGTAATTATACGTAACTTGTGACCCGCGCAGCTTCGTCTGCGTCAATTTTCCCAGTTTTTGCAACATTTTTCATTAATGCTCCGCTCCTAAAGGCCATAGCGTGATGTAATATAGCCTATAGCCTTCCTCGATAAATGGGCTATCCAACACTAAAATAATTTTTCAATTGGAACCAGTAGTTCCTAAGATAATCGCGTTCATACAAATAAACAAACAAACTCTTCGGCTTTATAATATTCGTATAGATCAAGTGATTAGAACACTGACGTCTATACTACTTGTACATTGGACAGGCTATTGCCGACAGCAAAAACCTTCTTGACATTACGGACGGAAAGTTGTCAAAATTAAATGAAAGTCTATACTTGTGTAACAAGAACGGCCATTTTGTATTTGTATCAAAAAAGTTCACAGGACGTTATTTCTATTCGGCATTTGAAACTACAGTTATTTAGTAGTATAGAGTATATAGGTCAATGGTTTAAAAGAAAATAATATGTTCATCCACAATCTAACGTGTTTATGAATTTTTAATCATCACAAGAATAAAAATATGTTTCATGACACAATTAATTTAATATGCCAGACGGTTGTGGTATACGACGACCGTCTGGCATAATTATTATTCTGAAACATGTGTGTTGCTTCGGTGGCTGAACTAAGTCCTATTTTTGGTACACTATGACGCCAAATTGTTTAGTTAACTTGTATATGGTATTTCTTCTGTTTTTATTCCTTTTACCTACTGTTTAAATTGGATGCAAATTAATGCTTGCTATTTGCAAATTAACGAATTGTACATATCATCCAAATTCGATTAATTCGATTAAATTTAGTAAAATTCATTTACTCAATAGTTCATACTCGTATCTGCGTTATCGCGTGGTTTGTCTATGTAATTTTGTGGTCTGGTTGAATCTGTCAGTCTATGTAATTTTGGTGAATCATTCATAAATAGGCTTTGTATGAATGATTCACAGTAAACCATAATATTAGATTGAAGCGCTCAAATACAAGACTAAATAGGACACGAAACGAGGACGAAATAAGCAAAACATTCGTCACAATACTTTGTTGGAACAATTCCAATATGATTGCCTCCAAGTGTTTACTCGAAAATTCAATTTAAACTAAAAGCTTTATAATTTTTGCCAGTATGTTCAAAAATAATAAAAATTAAAAATTTTACTGTATTGTACCAAATTTATTTACTTTTTAGTAGAGTCTACGAAAACATCCTATCCTAAAGTTTATTATTAATGACCCTGAAGTATTTATGATTTCACACCGTAATAAGTTCCGTAACTAGTTTTAGTCCGCGGCTTCACCAGTATGCAAAAAACCAACTGTTTGCTAAAGCGAAATTTCATTCAAATGTGTTCAACCGTTTATGCATGAGTTGAATAACAACACCTAAACATAAAAACTACATATTTCTAGAATCACTAGGCGGAATATTGCATGTCAAGGGTTCGGAGGTAACTGCAGTTCAAGTTAGGTCCTTTTCACGCCGTCCGGTTTCGGATAAAAGGGGGAATAAAAGTAAATCAAGCTCATAAAATTTTGCTCAACAATTTTTGTCGTATACATAATTACGAAACCATGCATGGTTTGTAAGATATTCCCTTTTAAATGTCGGTGCCTGGTACATGATGCAAAACATCTCCTCCCCGGCTTTGGCGCTAGCACCCGTGTCGAATTTTTATCTTGAAATACCTCAGCTATGGTTTTAATTTCCCACGGCATTTGTTGAAGCACTTGCGCATCGACGCTTTGCTTTTGCCGAAGCTGGCGCAGGTTGCGTCACACCGTGTGAAACTGTGGATGAAAGATTACAAAACGGGAGCTTCTGCAATTCTGAGGTGGAGAATAATTTAATCTCGATGATTCCTCTTCCATGCTCGAAGAAGCACATGGTTGTGTTTGGTGGTGTGAGGGCTATAAGCAAGACAAGCAGCAGGCCAATTCACGTATTTAAAGCAGTACAGTTGCAGTGCAGTTGCAGTTAAGTTTCGATTAAAACGGCCATTTTCGTATTCTTGTAACTTTGGGATCGATCTCAAAAACGCTTGCGCACCGTAATAAAATGTCGTTATTACGCTCTCGAGACGTATATTTGACGCAAGCGTGATAAAACTATTATGAGTCCTTTCTTACTACGTCTAAACTAAATGTCACTTAAATCGCTTCAGCGGTTTAAGCGTGAAAACTTAACAAACAGACAGAGTTACTTTCACATATTAGTTTAGACTGTCTTTGCTTGCTAACATAGATCCGACTCAACAAACTATAAAGGTCAAATTAAACGTCAAATTCAAGAGTCGGTACATACCCATGTTACAGCGAGTCCTGGTTTTTAGTCAAGTTAAAAATACTCCTCTCAAGGAGGAGGATTATATTATTCATTTGTTTTTTAATCAATGAAAAGGTAATCGATTAAAAAAGTATGAATTAAAAAGTGCAACGGACATCATACCATTTCTTAATTAATTCATAATATAATCGAATAGGAATCGCTGCTTTTGCATCTTTACTTTTTGGAATGTTACTAACGTAATGCAATCTAATATGGCACCATAACAGGTGCAATACTCCACCATACACTTGAGTATATCCTGATGAAATTTGATCTCACCCTTCTGTTACACGCTGTATAAGGTTTCAGTGAGAGTAAAATCATGAATACCTACCCTCGAAAACGGTAGTATAACATTATAGACTAACCACTTGTAACTGTAGTCATTAAGAAAACAAAGCTCAACCTACTTGAGTAAGTAAGTAAAGTCGAGATATATCCAAATTGAAGAAGTTTTGAAAGCTCTCAATTGGTGCAATCGTAACTGATCCAACATTTCCCGAACCGAACTATTAAGTAAATAGCAGTTTGATAATATATTAGTGTTTTCAAACTCTCATAAAAGTTGTTTGAGATAAATCGAAAAACTTTGACGGTAGACTACACGTAATTAAGATCTTAACCTTTATTCTTCGATTTTAGTCGAGAATATGTCTTACTTTTTAAGATTGTAGCTCAAATTGTCCTATGAACAAGTGAGTCTATAGATACTTAATATTATAAAAAGGAAAGATTTGATTGTTTGTTTGTATTGAATAGGCTCCGAAACTACTGGACGGATTTGAAAAATTCTTTCATCGTTGTGAAGCTACAATAACTCCGTGTGACATAAGCTATTTTTTATCCCTTTATTCCCACGGGAACGGGAACTACGCGGGTGAAACCGCGAGGCGTCCGCTAGTCTATGATAAAGAGACTCAGTAAAATTTATCTGCAGTCCATTTTACCTAAATTATAAATAAGGAAGTGATATTTATTATCTTGTCTCTACAAACATAGATTTTTTTATATATTAAGAATTATAATTGTACCTATAGTCTATGATATTAGGGATGATCATTAAGAGACCTATGTCTTTGTTGGGTTTACTGACTAGCCCAATGACGTTTTACATATAGACGCGTCATAGGCTAACATTACATCACGTAAAACAGGCGCACGGCGATGGCAGCGATTGCGTTATTGTTCTCTCTTTCACTCTCACGTAAAAGATTATCTAAGCGTCTCGCTCGAACTAAGTGCATTTGAGGCAATTACCTTTCATTTTTCTTGCCAAAACAGAGTACGGTAAAACGCGTCTATATGTAAAACGTCATAGGGCCAGCCCCTGAATTACAAATCATACACGATTTCAAAACTATTTTTATTGCTATATATACTACGGGTCATAATCGCGTGAATAATTAAAGGTAAAATTGGCCGTGGCAATATGGTCGAAATATACAAGGTATTTTAGCTAAAATTATGATGTGTACAAATCGCGAAAGTTTATCAACATTTGTTTCTATTGCTACTCGGTAACTGCACGAAACTCAACAATGTCATAAGATTTTGTTGTGAATGATTTAAATCAATGCGTCGAATAGACTTGTTATTTGATGGTGCTTTTATGTATGCGCATGATTTGGTTGACATTTCAAAAACGCGCAACAAATACGTCCAATGTGAAACCACCATTAGGCGTACTCACTATAGTTATTTATCGGCCACGTCCGGACGACGCAGTATATCTGTGACTAGTCAACAAAGCAGTACTGTCATTATGACGACTCGAGACATGGAAGTAAATAAAAACGACATAGATCGGTGGGGATACCTGGTAGGATTGGGAACAGTCATCACATTTGTAAGTACCCATTAATATTTACGGCGTATTCTCATGTAATAAACCGAAGTGCAATCTCATGCTTTCATTATCACTTCAAGCTGAATAATAGCGATATAAATAGTAACTTTTGAAAACGTTTTAATTTAAGATGACTTGATATACTACTTGAGGACTTCAAGTAGTTCAAGTATTGTTTGAATATTGAGTAATTGATTCTGTCCGTCGAAGACAGTTGCAGTGAGTTTAATAATAAAAACATACGTAAACAATACAATGAAAAAATATGTATTTATTTATGAATTCAATTGTATTGTAATTTATAGGTAGGTAACTAGAAGTGTAATTATTATTTATTCAAATACAAACTCGGGCATTGGCTCTAGAAGCAAATTTAGTGAAAATAATATACAATGAATACAGGTTAGGTATGATGCCGAAGCGCTTGAAGTACCTATCATAATATTATTCCCGTTTCTAGACGTCCTTGACAACTGATAAACAAAGAATATTTATTACTTGGGTTAGTGAAGATGTTATAAAGATTATTATGAAGTAGGTAGTTACCTAGTTTATGCAGGCTAAGAAGCACAGAGGAAATGATGTAATACTGCCAAGAGGATGGAACACTTTGCTAAATTGTTTACTATCAAGATGTTATAAGAAGAAATGAATTTAGGTTAGGAGTTTTAAATTATACCTACAGATGTGTTGTTATCGCTGTGTGTCGCACGATACACATTACCAGGCCGCTCAAAAAGATTTGCGAAAAAAAGTTTTTATGTTTGGGCACTGGCCACTATAAAAAAAATAGTATTTATTTAGAAAAAAAATGGTTTTGTAAAAAAGATTTGTTCCTGATTCGTCATATTCCAAATTGGTCATCTTCCAAACACGACACTTTCCAAACTAGTCATATTCCAAACTAGTCATATATTAGATTCGTCATCTTCCAAACTTGTCATTGTACAGTCAAACTGAATTTTAATAAAAACCAAAGTAACAATAATGTAAGTAACTAAATTTATTTCTTGTTAAAACATTTTTTAAGATTTAAAATATACCTATTTATGTTAAAAGCAAACACACTTTCTTTGCAATAAAATAACCAAGTATTCTCCTTAGAGAAAATAAATCATTAATAAAATTATACTTCACATAGCCTACTCAGACTCACAGACAGACAGTGTCTCATTTAAAAATGGATCTGCATCAAGAACATTTTCGTGCGATGAAAAATCTGATGAGTCATTTGATCGACTTCAAATGACTTTTATGGATGAAGGAGCTTCAAAAGCAACTACAACATATACTGTTGGCATAGCGAGTTCAACCGCGGTCATCTTACTTTGGGGGATGAAGGAGTGGTCATCCTACGACGGCTGTCACGGAAAAAAGTGTGCTGACAGTAAAAGAAAAAAATCAAGAACACAGCCGAATTACTTACGAAGCGATTCAAGCATACATTGCAGATTGGTTCGGGAAGCGTTGACAAGATTCTACACAAGCACCTTCGCATGAAGATGATAGTTTCGCGCTGGGTGCCGCACAACCTCACTGAAACTCAGAAGCAGGCCCGTGTGGAGTAGTGTCGTTGAAGGCTCGTCTCGGCGCGTTTACAACATTGTGACAGGTGACGAATCCTAGATTTACCAATACGCTCCAGAATCAAAGCATCAGTCGATAGTTTGGCTGTTTCAAAACGAACCAACGCCTACGAAAGTGAAGCGATCGAGAAGCGCAGGGAAATCTGGTTTCAATTTCATTACGAGACCAAAGCAGCATCAACGTTGAATTGTATACCACAATATGCCTGCCAGAAGTTTTGTCTGCAATGAGCAACAAGCGACCGAACACCGGGCTCCGTGGGATATTGCTTCACCATGACAACGCTCCCGCGCACTCAGTGCTTAAAACTAGGCACTTCCTGAACACGACACCGGTCAGAGTCGTGGGTCACCATCCTTATAGTCCTTATTAGGCACCGTGTGACTCTTTTATTTCCTAAATTAAATCAGCTGTAAGGGATACAGTTTTCATCATCGGAAGACGCGCTAGCAGCGTTCGAGAAGGCCATGGAAGAGGTGTCTGCGGCGGATTGGAAAATATGTTTCGAAAATTGCACATTTAATCGCGTAAAAATGTGGGAAATACATATTATTTTAGTTCGAAGACATATTTAGCTATCGCATGATAGCATGCGAAAGACAGGTTAAAAGTATATGAAATAAAAGCGAAAATAGAATAGACTGACAGCAAAACACTTAAACACTATGAGAACAGTTACACCAATAACAAACACTAATGACTACAATTCCTGTTATGGTAAAATCAACATGAACATTTCTTTAAGAATTCTTCAATTGAGTAGAAACTTTCTGACACCAACCATTTCTAATCTAATACAAACTATTACAACTAATAAACTTACCGTAAGGTAAGTCAACAATTCATAGAGATAATGTGTTATATATTATAGTGCCATATACACACAGCTTTGTCTGAATATTTATAGTCTAGGCACAAGTAATACTAAAGATGAGTGTGTGATTTTCCGTTTGAATTTTAAATAATTAAGGGTGACTTTTAACAAACTTGTCTATTTTATAGATGTATATACATGACACCGTTAAAACATTATTGTCTTTAAACACTGCCCTGCAAGAACTTTTCCATTCAAAATTGCACAAATGCATTTTAATGCTATAAATACTTACTCTTAGTAATTCTGAAGAATTTCCCCAGACGACTATATTATATTGAACAAGCTGACCCGCGCATCTATGTCAGCGTAAATTTTCCCTGTTTTTGCAACATTTTTTATTGCTGCTGCGCTCCTATTGGTCGTAGCGCGATGTTATGTATACCGTCTATAGTATACCTTGATTCCTTTTTATTCGGACCAGTAGTTCCTGAGATTATCGCGTTCAAACAAATAAACTTTTTAGCCTTGTAATATTAATATAGGTTATAGAGCAGACATATGCATGGTATGTAAAAAAAATAAAACATCTAAAAAAACTGCGATAATGGTATCGCAGTTTTTTTTTAGATGTTTTACTTTTTTTAGTGCTCAAACAAATGAAACTTTGTATAGAGGCTGGTGGAGAGTTCTTTGAAAAGATTTAATTAAAATATTTGATCCATAGTTAGTTAGTTTTTTAATTTCTCAAAACTTTCTGAGTGTCCCACGTAAGTACGCCATCTTGTTTAAACCATAACTAAAAGCTATTTGGGTACCCATAGAACAATATTTGTGAACATTGACATTTCTGACAGCATTCCTTAATAGAATAACATAACATATAAATCAATATATATAGGTACACGTGATAATGATAGCCTTGTGGCACTGGGTCATGTTTTGTTAGGTAAGTATAATATATACTGGTGTAATCGATCCTGCTCGACAAAACAAGGAAGCTCATGTACTTTAGGATCTATATTCCAATACTCTGATCGGTCAATGTCGTCTTACAGCAGCGTAACTAGTTATTTCTAAATATAGAAAACACAAATATAACGGACTAATTTTCGATATTATTGACAACATAAGGTTCCTTTAAAAAAAAGACAAAAATAGATTGCTTATTATTAATAACTAAAATATTTTGGGGCCATAAATTCGCCATTTTATTAGGGTTTCGTAGCTGAAATGGCAAAACAGAAACCCTTTTAGTTTCACTATGTCAATCCATCCGTCTGTCTGTCTGTCTCCATGTTAGTTCAGAGACCCTTGGTACTAGAAAGTTGTTATTCGGCATGGATGTAGGTACATCATAGTTTTGCCAACAAAGTGGTAGAATAAAATCTTGAAAATATTATTTTCAAGAAAAAAAAAAATATATTTTTTTTTCCGCTCCCCTACACGTAAAGTGGGGATGTGTTTATCTCACATACCCCTTCGTGTGGGGTGTCGTTGGATAAGTCTTTTAAAAATATTTTGATATTATGAATGTCACTTTTTCATATAGGGATCCTTTTGTGAAATATTAGGCCATAAGGTGCAATTTTTTGTTTAGAGTTAAGTGTCACCCCCTCCCTATAAGTTAAGTGGTTGTTTTTGGAGATGTGAAAAAATTCAGGGTAGTAGTATATACATAATAAATTAAAAAGGAAAACTATCAGCTAAGTAGGCATCACAAGTTTTCGAGTAACAGTAGACGAGGTGAGAATTTTCGTACAAATTTCATAAAAAATCTTAAATAACGTTGCGTTGTTAGTAGTATGAAACAAAAACAACAGAAATCTCACTTCTTATACCGCATTATTGTGTGTGAAGATCCCTGTATTGTGCGTGGCCCGACATGCACCTGCCTGTTTTTGCTAATTTTGATGTACCACTGAGTACAACTGAGACGAACATAACCGTACCTCTCAAGCTAAAATCCTTAAAGCCATTTAGGCTCTACAGCGTGCCGAAGAAATATACATATCTACATACATACACTCGAAAAACATAACCCTCCATCTTGCGCAGTTGAATAAAAAGAGTAAATGAAAACAAAAAGATTAACAAACAGTTCGAACGAAGTTGAAAAGGTTACAAAAACACTATCGTCTTCGGCTAAATGTAATCATTCTAAAATCCACTGGAACACACAAAAAAAATCATCAAAATCGAACCAGCCGTTTAGGAGAAGTTCAGTGACATACACACGCGAAGAAACAATATTTATATTAAGATATTGTTTGATTAGAAATTGTTGTACTGACAGATAGTAGAATGTCACCTTGACCTTCACCGGTCCATTCATACAAAAGAAACTAGAAATAATAAGGGGAAAAGTAATTTATGGAACAATTTAAACCACATTACACAAATTAAGGTCAAAAAAGTACAGTAGTAAGTGTACTAGCTGACCCGAGTAGGTACTCGGGTCAGCTAGTACACATATATAGAGAGAAACTGCCACAAACGAAGGTTCGTTTGTGGCAGTTTCTCTCCTTTTTGCAACATTTTTCCATTAATGTTCTACTCCTATTAGTCGAAGCGTGATGCTATATAGCCATAACATCACAAACTTTACCTCTTTATAATAATAGTATAGAAGTATCGAAATATATCTAGATCGAATAAATTGAGAATGCGTACGATGTCGAAATGAGAACAATGGATAAAGCGAATCAATAGCGTAATAATATTTTAATTACCTACAATTTAAAAAAACCTAATCGTATTTGTTGTTAGTATTGAAGGTTTATCTACATACTTTAGAAGTAGGTAGTGTAGTGCAAATTATGTTAATCGTTAGAGTTACACAATTATGCAATACTTGCTGACCCACCCAACTTCGTATAAAAACAATATATAAAATAAAAAACAATTCGACCCAGTAGTTCCTGAGATTATTGCGTTCAAACTAACAAACTTTTTAGTTTTATATTATTAGTACAGAATAATGTTGATATTTTATAATGAACCTGGCGCCATATGTCAGACTGCAAACGCTATTATAAATTGTGGTAAGCAATAAGTACCTATAGCAAATTAATCAAAATCTATACTAATATTATAAAGCTGAAGAGTTTGTATGTTTGAACGCGGTAATCTCATTAACTACTGATTCGAATTGAAAAATTCTTTCACTGTTGGATAGCCCATTTATCGAGGAAGGCTATAGGCTATATAACATTACGCTACGACCAACAGGAGCGGAGCAGCAATGAGAAATGTTGCAAAAACGGGGAAAATTTACGCAGACGAAGTTGCACAGCTAGTATTTTAATAACGGTTGGCTTCCATGTCTAATGGTCGTTCCCCAATACTTTTCTTTTGGTTGATAAGGTCAATTTTAATGTTATATTTTATAAAGTGTGTGGTACCGGTTTATGAATAGTGCCACGCCATCTCTTCCCGTGGGTGTCGTCAAGCGACTAAGGGATTTTACACCGGAGGACGGGCAGCAGCGTCCTCTGCGTACTTAAAACCTTACTGCGATCGTCAACCCGCTCACCAAGCGTGGCGACTATGGCAATTACCGCCAGGATCTATAATGCCCAGCAATGGGACATCATATGGGTTGATATGTACTTATGTCTAATAATGTTTTGTAATGTTAAACATTAGGGTTAATATTTATTATATGTTACAGATTGCAGGTATCGGACACTTGAATTCATTTGGACTCATCTATCACGATTTCATGGATAAAACAAATTCTTCTGCGAAGTCACTAACTTCTGCATATGGAGTATTCGCAATTATGTTAGCTATTGGAGGTAATAAATAATGTAGTAATTATTGTCCAATTAATTAATATTTTTTCCACGATCGTAGTTTGTTTTCTGCATTGTTCATTGAGTTGCGACATAAAGTAGCATTACGTAGTTGTTTGATCTTCTTTTAAATTTGTTTACATCATTATTAGATTATTAAGTTTCGTAACATGAAATATAACACTATTATTCAGTTTATTGGGACCAAAAAATCAGAAGTTTATCTGTCTCTGTGGCGCGGTGGGAGTCTATCCGACTACTACGCGAGAGGTCGTGGGTTCGATCCCCACTCAGGATACAATTTTGTGTGATGGGCACGATGGTTTATTCTGTATCTGGGTGTTACTTATCTATAATATGTATGTATGTAGAAATATAATAAGTATGTTTATCGGTTGTCTGGTTTCCATAGTACAAGCTTGCTTAGTTTGGGATCAGATAGCTTTGTGTGTGTTGTCCCAATATATTATTATTATATTAATTTTTGATACTCAGTAATAAAGTGGCACTTGCATCTTTTCATTTTCAGGTATAATACTCAACAATATAATTAAAAAGCTGTCATTAAGAACAGGAGGATTCATTGGAGCAATTCTTTTAACTACAGGAGCATTTTTGACTATATTTATAACAAATACCAATCAGCTCCCTATAACGTTTGGACTCTTTCAAGGAATTGGATTTGGAATGCTAGTCCCTGTATGCTACTCAAATTTGAACTATTATTTCACAAGAAAAAGAACTACGGTGATGAGTCTTTGTAAGGCAGCACAAGGAATAATGATAATGTGGTATCCACAACTGCTGAAGCAATTAATGTCCAAATACGGATTTAGAGGGACGCTCCTCATAGTTGCTGGAATCTCATTACATGTGTACCCAGGAATATTGATTATGCAAAATAATGAGAAGCCTTTAAAAAAAATAAAAACAGCAAGTATTTTTTGATTTGCAAATTTTGTTCGATGCTAAGGAACTGTGTGTGCAAATTAATATGAATTTAAATTTGCAGAAGATAATTTAGAACAAGGAAGAAATAATGATGAAAATAAAGACCTCTTAAATGTGAATGACATCAGTCCTGATTCTCCTGAAAATGAGAAGAGCTCAAATAGAAGCAGGCTAAGAAATACAAGGTATTAGCGGACACCCGCAATTTCGTACGCGGGATGTTCTATTACACATATATAAACCTTGCTCTAGAATCTCTCTCTATTGCTGAAAACTGCATTAAAATCCGTTGCGTAGTTCAAAAGATCTAAGCGCACAGACAGCATGAGCGACTTTATTTTATACTATACTAGCTGACCCGCGCAACTTCGTCTGCGTAAATTTTTCCCGTTTTTGCAATATTTCTTATTGCTCCGCTCCTTATTTTTCCACTGGATGGAAGTTATTATACATATAAACCTTCCTCACTTGATCTATTAAAAAAAACGCATCAAAATCCGTTGCGTAGTTTTAAAGATTTAGGCATACATTGGGATATAGGGACAGAGAAAGCGGCTTTGTTTTATACTATATAGTGATAAAGATATATATCTCATTAATTTGATTGCCGGAATAATGTTACAAGTTACAATTCAATAGTATGTTTGCATACGCTAGGAATTCTGTACTTTTTTACATTTTTTTACTAAAATATAATTTAAAAGTATTAGTGAGTCTCATGTTCTATAACCCAGTAGGTAATGAATATGATGACAGGTTATTCTTAAGAAGGAAGAAAAAAGGAAACAAAGATTGTTTCTTGAGCATACACTAGAAATTCTGTACTTTTTTACATTTTTTTACTAAAATATAATTTAAAAGTATTAGTGATTCTCATGTTCTATAACCCAGTAATGAATATGATGACAGGTTATTCTTAAGAAGAAAGAAGAAAGGAAACAAAGATTGTTTCTTGAGCATACACTAGAAATTCTGTACTTTTTTACATTTTTTTACTAAAATATAATTTAAAAGTATTAGTGAGTCTCATGTTCTATAACCCAGTAATGAATATGATGACAGGTTATTCTTAAGAAGAGAAAATAGAAAAGTTCATGAGAATCTTTATGACCGTTCTGCACGTTGTGCGAGTCGCTGCGCTGTGACGTATTTTAAGACAATCGCGGGCATTCGTACCTGCGCAATCACCCGCGTGCCTATGTTCAGAACGGTTACAATGATTCTCACGAACCTTTTCCATTGCATTAATATCTTTATTGTTATTTTCAGTGCTAAACTAATGGAAATATTAAATGTCAAAATCTTAAAAGATATAATCTACTGCAATATTTGTATTGGGCAAAGTTTCGTCAATTTCTCAGATTTGACATTTTTTATGCTACAACCAATGTTATTGTTCCAGTACGGTTATGATAAGGTAATTTTATCTTATCTTTTACTACCTATTTATAGATAATACAGATGTAGTTGAGTATCTATCCTTATTTATTTATAAGCCTTATACATATAAAATAAACTAAATAGTAGAAGTAAGTTCCTTTACTGTACATGTTTATCATGTTTTACAAGCATATTTATTTGCAAAATAATAATAATGTAGACGATAATATTTTGCGTGCAAATATAATTATTTAGGTAAATGAACAAGGTTATTCTTTTCAAAGGAAACAAAGATAGAAACAAAGTTGCTGAAAAAATTTAGTTAACAATTGCATTTGGGATCAGCTTAAATTAGACTGGCAGAAAAATAAATCCAATTCTAGAACCATGACGCGTTAGCGGTTGTAGACAATATACATTTTATTTAATAAGTGCATTTCTTTCTAAAAATTAAATCTATTTCTTCATACAAAAATGTCACCTATGCCATCCAGCAAAATAATCTGATTAGATAAATAATGAAAATTTTTAATGGCACCGGTTCGAATCCTACCCATTATACTACCGATCTGAATCCACTTCTGAAGTCCTAACACAAGCCATAGAGCATAAAGGTATATACATATATATAGCTGAAAGGGTTAACAGGATTACTAGTAATGTGGGACCCACAATTCCACATTGCTAGTATTCTTTAGAAGAGAAAAATGAAGAAAAAAAAGCTACTTTTCGGGTTCTTTTGTTATATTTAGAAGAGTCGCATATCCCACTGGTATGAAATAATGATACAGCCAGATGGCGATTAATTACACTCTTCAGTGGCTGCTAGTAAACCAGTGAGCAACTGATAAAACTGACAAAATTGAACTGAGTGAACTATTCACCTAAACACACATTTTTTTTACATTTCAGACTGACGTAGCTATGTGCATCTCAATCGGTGCCGCATCAGACCTTGCTGGGCGTTGCGCGTTAGCCTTCATCAGCAGTATTGTGAACATAAACACTAGGGTATTGTTCTACATGACAACACTATTCACCTTCCTTATCAGACTAGGTAAGGACTTTTCGTGTCTATATCGTATCTCATTTGCTGTTACAATTATTAATATTCTTTGATATATCTTCTTATGTTATCTTGTTGGCATTGACAAGATATTTTTATCTGTAGTATTTATGGAAAATTTTTTGCGTGGTAATTTCTTTCTATGCATCATCATTTTCATCTATCTTACACTGAGATGACAGAAAAATATTAATGTTTGGGTTTGGTTGTATCTCCGCCAGCATTCTTTCACAACTTTCAAATACAGAATATGATCTAATCTATACTAATATTATAAAGCTGAAGAGTTTGTTTGTTTGTTTGAACGCGATAATCTCAGGAACTATTGGTCCGAAATGAAAAAATATTTTATTGTTGGATAGCCCATTTATTGAGGAAGGCTATATATATAACATCACGCTACGACTAATATCAGCAATGAAAAATGTTGCAAAAACAGGGAAAATTTACGCAAATGAAGTTATGCGGGTCAGCTAGTAAACACATATAGTTAATACATTGAGGGATATTAAATTGGTCAATTTTCTTTCAGCAATGCTACAAATCTCTCAATTCTTATGGATGGCAATAGTAACCGGCGCTTTGGGTGTCCTCCGTGCCTGGCTACACGTGACTAGTCCTCTTCTGATCTCAAACCATGTCCCTCACAATGACTTCCCTGGTGCATACGCATTGTCTATGCTAGCTGCTGGTATCATCAATGTTACGTTGTCTCCTCTTATTGGTAAGATTTAGCGTGACGATATCTTATTCTTTAATGTGACGATATATTGTTATCTCAGTTGATACTTTGCACACATGATACAGAAATCGAATTAACTAGTGTCAATCAAAAATGTAGCCCAAATCACCGGGACTACAATAACTTAAAGGTTGATACGCATGCATTGAAATCGTATTTTTATTTTATTTATTAGGTTCACCAACAATTATTTACACTAACAATACATTAAAAACAAAGGTGAACTACAACAAAGAGTGTAACAATCACTTATAGGTAAACACTACATGCGATAATAAAAGAGAAGCAATTATAGACTAACCCTACCATACACACATACCAACATTGTAAAAACTATAGTTTTAAAATTAAAGAAAAAAAGACATAGTTATACATAAAAAAGAAAAAAACTGCAAAGCTAACATATATCTAGCAAACAAATCGTATGAGTGGTTTAGTATATAGGTACATAGATACATTTTTTTATGGCTTCATTGTAGTCTGATAAAGCCTAGGGTGAAAACTATACGGCAGAAAATTGCTGTCTGGAACAATGACGTTTTAAATATGCACGTATTTTACTGCACTCTGTTTTGACAAGAAAAATCCAAGGTAATTGCCTAAAATGCACTTAGTTCGAGTGAGACGCTTAGATAGTATTTACATGAGAGTGAAAGAGAGAACAGTATCGCAATCGATGCCACCGCCGCGCGCCTATTTTACGTGTCGCAATGTTAGCCTATGATGACGCGTCTAAATGAAAAACGTCATTGGTCTGGAAAGGTAATTTGCCATAGTCGGGTAGGTATTACTTTGGTAAAGCTTCTTCTTGTCTTTTGCACAAGTGCTTAAGCTGTTTTTCCATTGACTTCTTTACAAATAGACATAATAACAAGGAAAACACAACACAAACTTCACACAAACTCAACACTTTTAACATTAATTAGGTAGGTATTTAATAATAATATCTTGGGACAACTCACACAACGTTCCAAACTAAGCAGAGCTTGTACTATGGAAACCAGAGAACTGATAAATAAGTATACTTATATATTTCTAAATATATAGTATAGAGAAATAACACCCATACACAAAATTAACCATCGTGCTCATCACACAAAGTTTAATTCTGGGTGAGGATCGAACTCTTGTGTAGCAGTCGGATACACTGCCACCGCGCCACAGAGATAGTCAATATTAAATGGTCTGTTTTCTCACTATCAGAATATTTGTGCGTTGACTTTAAAGTAAATACAATAGCTTCATACGTGTTAGTATGTAACGGAATTTTGGAACGTGTTTTTCACCAACTTCAGAACGTTGGATTTAATTGAAACTTCGCTCACTTATTCAGGACCGATAACAATACAATCCGATAAAAAGGGATTTTTGAAAATCCATCCCCTTAGGGGGTAAAATAAGGGTTGCAAGTTTTTATAAAACTCCGTTTAAAACTGCTAAAAGCACGCTTTTGAAAATAGCTGTACTTACTATAAAGTTATAAATAGAGAATCTATTTATCGTAAAAAAACGTAGGGTGATTATAAATTCATATCGTCATAAGACTCACAAGCAACCCACGTTTTTTTACGATAAATAGATTTTTTATTTATTATAAAATCAAGCAGTGTAAAAGAAGTTTGATAGCCAATGTACGAATGTCATAAGTTGATTCCATGAACCGAATAACAATAAGTTAGATGGTTCATTAGAATTTGTAAGTAGATACGTCAAAAAATTAAAATCATTATTTTTTTCAGGATTATTAAAAGACGAGTACCAAGACTACGTGCCAGCTTTCTACGCGTTGACAGCCTGTTGTATACCTTGCTTAGTGTTATGGCCTATAGAGTATTTCATTAAATCAAAGTGATATTTTGTAGAAGTAACAAAAATGTATGATAATCTTTAAGAATTTGCTTTAATTTATAAAATAAATATAGAGTAAGTATTTTTATCAGTGTCTTGATTAAAAATCCAAAATCATTTAATGCCGTGATCCAAATCTACTTAAAAAAAAATATTTTCTCAATCAGAATGGCTTGAATTTGACTCTACATTAAAAATAAAAATAAAAAAAAGCTTTTAATTCCGTTATATGGTTGAAATGCAAACAGTAGATTCATGGTTCTCATTTTCTGTATCAATACACTCGAGTGAAGTCTAGGCAGGCAGCTAGTGTCGTAAAATTACTTAAATAATGACCGTTAAAATCGATCAATGCCTTTTGTGTTTCATTATGTAGTTAAAATTTAATGATCGATATAATAATTAGTATAACGTATGTCATATAATAATAATTATTATATCAGACAATAGATATACTAGAGGATGTAGAATTTAAGTTGTAATAATTATGTACCCACTACAATGACCTGAGTTATGCACAATTTGTAGAAAGAATTTGTATAAAATTGTGTCATTTATTTGACACATTTTCATTTGTAATAAAAATTTGTCAAATAAATGACACAATTTTATACAAATTCTTAGAAAAGTACTAACCAAAGGACCTTGGGCAGATATGTCCACAAAAGTGACGTTTGTACAACCGCTGCATTAATTCATTCGGGATTTTTATTACAAATCCGATTAAAAGATAGTTCAATGCTCTGCAATTTCTGAAAGATTTTATAATGAACTTGCTGTCCCACGCAACTTCGTATGCGTAAATTTTCCCCGTTTTTGCAACATTTCTCGTCGCTACTCCGCTCCTATTAGTCGTAGCGTGATGTTATAGCCTATAACCTTCCTCGATAAATGGGCTATCCAACAAAAAAAGTTTTTTTTTTAAATCGGTCCAGTAGTTCCTGAGATTAGCGCGTTTAAACAAACAAACAAACTCTTCCGCTTTATATATTAGTATAGATGTCACATAGACGCTTTATTTTTCTTGGATAAATATTTTTAAAAAATCACAATAAGATATTCCTTCACAAGATACCTGTAATAATGGTTATTAATAGAAGTATGTGCCGATTGTATCATTACAAGTTACTTTAATGTTTGTTTATTTATTTTTTTAATATTTAATTCAAAAACACCTATCAAAAACGAAACGCATTTCATGACACATCACAAGACAAACCTTTTTTGACGAACTTCTTGTTAAAAATAAATTATTCTAAATTCTCTTTGGTATTCTTACGTCACAATAGGGTAGATGGTAGATCTACAGAGACTGTCAAGTCAAAAACGTCAAAACGATACGCCTCGTAATAATTTAAATGACATACAAAACAATGACGTCATTCTTTTGTACAATCAAATCATGTAGTTTCATTGTTTGTTTTGATGTTTATAAATTCATGACAACGTAAAATTGTAGAGAAACATTGTTTTTCAGAATAGTTTTCAAATGTTATTGAAGTCATCTACCCAATTAGACTATGACAATGACAGCTACTGTTAAAATGTAAAAGCATTAAAATAATAAAATATTCCTCGTATATCGTATGTGGCGATTATAATGTTATTTTTTTAACAATTTATTCTTTAATAGAGATTCATTTTACGATTATGTGGTACATCAACTTTATCACAAGCGTCAAGCATTTGTGAAGTTAATAAGGCAATTAACTTCAATATTAAATAGGCAAACCGCCTTAATAAAGTGCTCAACCTCTTTTTCGTTAAGTACTTACATAAAAACATTACTCGACAAATCGGTCAAACCGTTTTCTCGAATGATGATCCATTTACAACAACAGTAATACAATCCGCTATAGCAACTTCGCCACCTCGACCATTAAAAAACAAATCAGCAACTTTGTAATCTTTACAAACGTTTTTATTTATCCGTTATTTTCTTGATTAGAGAGATAAGGCACGATTTTCTTCTTTCAGATTGCGTATTTATCCCATTGCACGTACCGTGTCTAATTTGTATTAAATCCCGCATTACTAAGGCCTCGCCCGTGCCAATGCTTAATTAAACTATAAATATATTAATAAGCTCGAGCTTACCTTGTCCAATGCATTGTAATGAGTACAAATATTAAATTAATTGACGTCAAACACACTGGAGGAGAAGATGCTTACACATGCCTGTATCTAGTACACTTGCAAACAGCTCAGTCTACTACAAACCCGCACGTGCGGTTGATTGTCATAGTATGGCATGCCTGTATCTGATTTTGATTTAAAGGCATGCAACATGCACGCCACTGTTCTATTTTACAGGCATGCGTTTCTCCGCCCTAATGTTAGAGTAAGCAAAACAAACGTGTACAGAGCAAAAATAGAAGTGGGATTATATTACTAAAACCCAACTGCTAAAGTATAATTAACTAGCGGAATCCTCGCGGTTTCACCCGCGTAGTTCCCGTTTCCATGGGAATACAGGTCTAAAAAATAGCTTAAGTCTCCCGGGGTTAGTGTAGCTTCACAACGTCGAAAGAATTTTTCAAATCCGCCCAGTAGTTACGGAGCCTATGCAATATAAACAAACAATCAAATCTTTCCTCTTTATAATATTAATATAGAAAAAAAAATACACCATAAAAAACATAACCCTTCCTTGCAGTCGGGCAAAAATAGTTTACCCATCATTTTATTTACTCGTATCTCAGAAAATATTTTCGGGTAAAAAATTGAGGCACTTTTTCAGAATTAAGGTTATATTACGTAGCGTTGAGAGAGGCTCATTATTAACCCTTAACATTTGGGGTACTTTAGAAAAACCTTCAGGCCACCTTTGGCTACATCAATCTTTCCGACGCTTTCTTATTACCCTTTTGATGGTAAATCGGTTTTAAACGTGTGAAGGTTGAAGCGCTGTGATAACAGCGGTCTGTTATATTTTTTAAACATTTATATTCAAAAGCTATGAAATGGTTTTTAGCGTCGGTCAGGGTCTACCTACTGTCCACGTTGCAATATTTCAGATGTGCGCTTGCTTATCAACTGATCTGCAATATAACCTATTGCTACTTCAAATTTATGGATAACTTTTTTTATAGTCTCCTAACCAATTTCGGTTATGGCGGCCCATCTCAAAATCAAATCATTTATTGCAACTAAGTGTACCTACATACAGATAATATATACAAACTTTTATAAGCACTGTAATCAGTATTCTTAAAATCTAAATTATATTAGTTAGCGTTCATGTTTAATCACTGTACTCTAATCTTAGAATTAAGGCTAAATATACGTTTGTTTGTTTTCCCAAAAAAAAAACTTAGCGCCTTTCAAGCATAGCAATATAGAGAGAGCTAAACTTTAAATTAATGATAATATAATTGTATTTTAATACTTAATACTCATTAGAGACTAGCCGACTGCGCAGGAGATATTAAAGTGCACGAGAGTATGCGCAGACACAAGTGCGCTCTATACTCCCTCAGTCTCATGGTCCGATGGGACGTAAATCCGACACGACCGGAGAGAGATTAGGCGCAGTACCGACGGCTTAACGTGCTCTTCAAGGTACGGAGAGGTTTGACAATGTTAGAAAGCGGTCATCCGCCTATAAACCGACTGTGGTAAGTTGCTTAACCTTGCAGATATCTCGATCTGCTCGATCGCTACTGAGTCTGGGACATTTATATTATTATTGACTGGAAATTTGGTTAGTCCCACCAATTTTGCCCCACTTTTGCTCGTTTTCCCAATAATCCTGGATACCAGATACCAGGGTTTTGTATGTCGGTAAGTTGCATAAGTACATGAGCGTCACTTTTAATACTTGTTTTAATAATAAGCATCGAATTACGACATTGTGATATGAATCCAGCTGACTGACGACAGGACATTTCTTTACCCCACTAATGACATGTAATATTAAAAAAATTGCCTTTATAAAGTGCTCTCCTCTTGGACTAATAGTTACCATAGGAAGGGAAATTACAAAAATGGATCTGTTAACTGGCATGGCTATAAGAAACAAATTATTTATTACCAGCACCCGAAAACTTATTTTTGCTGACCGTACTTTGAGTCTACTTACAATCGGGGGCGAGTTGGCTCATCTGAACTTCAACGGGGCCAGTGGGTGTATTTAGGTAATTAGGGGCAAAATGCAAGGAGCGAGTAGGGCCTACACCAAAATTTAGGCGAGCTTACAACTTATGATGGGCAAAATAGCTGGTAAACGAGACTTTGGCCGTAGGAGGACTGGTTTTCCACTCAGGCTGATCATCGGCGCTGATACACACTATGTATGAGGAGCCGACGCGAGTCGGCGCTGATTGGTCAGCGTCACTCAGAAACGTTACATTTAATTACATACACCAACAGTTAGGAAGCACCGACGATCAGCGTGAGAGCAAAACCAGCCGAAGATGTCGTGGTTGGGGAAATACGAATTTTGTGCGCCGCAAAACTTTTCCATTTCGCTAGTAGAAGTATGCAAAGCTAACTGCCCACCTTCACAATTCAGAGCGGCACTGGACGAAGAAGGCTAGCATACACCTAACCTTCTTCAAGTTTCAAGCTACCTATAAATTTCATACAAATCGGCCCCGTATTTTCGAATATTATCGC
This sequence comes from Herminia tarsipennalis, assembly GCA_945859575.2. Classification (NCBI taxonomy): domain Eukaryota; kingdom Metazoa; phylum Arthropoda; class Insecta; order Lepidoptera; family Erebidae; genus Herminia; species Herminia tarsipennalis. The sequence goes on along the minus strand of OX243836.2, from coordinate 8,730,413 downwards.
GTTCAAACAAACTCTTCAACTTTATTATATTATCGTAAATATCTAACTAGTCGTAAATCAGGACTGAATGGGATGACAAATGAATGAACGAATGAAGATGACAGATGCTGGAGAAACGACGCAAACATATAAAAATTGTACGCTTTACGCTTTACATAGCCTGAACCAACAAACGAATGGAGGCCAATAATAAATGTGTACCTAATAAAAACAATTCGCGAACGAGACTAAGTCCCGCGCTCAGCACTGGATTTTATGAGCTGTGACGAATGACGATAAGGATTTGTAATGAAAAGATTACCCACACTTTGTTCTCTTGTATGAACTTAAACATTTATTGTTCTCGTGGCTACATCTATATCAATGGTAGAAGCCTGGCCTGTTGTTCTAGTGGTTGGTAAGCCTGACTGCTAAGCTAGAGGCCGTTTATGTGATCCACAAATTGTTGTTCCGATCTGTGTGTACGTACTTTGTGTCTGTGACTTGTATTTATTATGTAAATTCCTTGCGACATAGGATTCGTACCGAAGTGCGGGAGATGTCTTTTAAAAATTATAACAACTGAATCGCAATTCCACACGATCGTTATGGAGTTACATGCGCAAAATCCATACTAATATTATAAATGTGAAAGTAGGTAACTCTGCCTGTTTGTCTGTTACGCTTTCACGCTCGAACAGCTAAACAGATTTAAATGAAATTTGGTATGGAGATGGAGAGATTTGAGTTCCGGGAAAGGACATAGGATAGTTTTTATTGCGATAACCGAGATCCACGCGTGCGAAGCCGCGGGCGAAAGCTAGTATAGTATATACCAAAATTATTCAGGTACAAAACGCGCAAAACAAGATGGCACATATTGTATAAATATTGCACGAAACATGATGGATATTTATGAAGTGATAACGCACGCACGAAAAAGTGTCACGTTCCGCCTGCTGATAGGCTGATAGTATCAGCCTATCAGCGAATGGTATTTGGAGCGACATGCTATACAATTGGAACTAAAGTTATCAGCCTATCAGCAACTGGCATTGCCAAAATTGGAACTAAAGCTGCTTCAGGCATGGTTGTTCATTACAATGTCATCAATGTTTTCTTATGACGTTATCACGTAAAATTATCTTCCTTAAACAGACTTTACAGACAACGATTTTTTTATGAAGATTTACTTATTGGGATGTAAGGGGGCGCATCACCATCTTTCGCTCCAAGCCAACCTCACCTGCACGCGGTACATCCTGCTGTACAACGAACGAGGCTCTGGCGACCGGCTGGTGGCGGTATAACCATCCCAATTTAAGGCGTAGCTAAAGTAACAGGTCAGTGACGGGCAGCAGCGTCACTGATGCGAGAGCTACGCCCTGCGATCGCCAACCCGCCTGCCCAGCGTGGCGATTATGGGCATTACCTCCATATGCACCAAGCACAAAAGCCACGGCCCCCAGTTCCCGGCAGTCACGCTATTCCTGGACATGGTGGCGTCCACGGTAACGGCGTGGCGGGGGGTGCTAAGAATCTCCGGGCTACGGAAGGCCACCACAACCGACTGACCCTGGCGACGTATAACGGACGCACGCTACGGCTAGACTCGCATCTGGCACAACTTGAGGTGGAACTTGGGAAGATTAGGTGGCATATCCTCGGGTTAAGTGAAGTCCGAAGAGAGGGAGAGGACACCATAACCCTCGAGTCAGGCCACCTTATGTACTTCCGCGAGGGAGACCAACAATCCCAAGGTGGTGTTGGGTTTCTGGTAAATAAGTCCCTTTCTGACAACGTTGTGGAAATGTCTAGCGTGTCGAACAGGGAAGCGTACCTCATTATCAAGCTCACCGAGAGGTATAGCCTCAAGGTAGTGCAAGTGTACGCACCGACCTCGGCACATCCAGACGACGAAGTGGAGGATATGTTCGATGACATATCGAGGGCCCTCCACTCCACCACTAAGACCCACTACAACGTTGTTATGGGGGACTTCAACGCTAAAGTGGGAGTACAAAATTGCAGCGAATTGGTAGTAGGATCCCATGGATTTGGAAGCAGAAATCATAGGGGGCAAATGCTAGTCAACTTCCTCGAACGGGAGGGGCTCTTCTTGATGAACTCCTTTTTCAAGAAACAGCCCCAAAGGAAGTGGACGTGGCAAAGCCCCGACACTATGACGAAAAACGAGATCGACTTCATCATGACGGACAAAAAGCATATATTTAGAGACGTCACCGTGATCAACAGGTTTAATACCGGTAGTGATCACCGACTTGTCCGAGGCTCTCTGAATATCGACTTCAAGGCGGAACGTGCCCGTCTGATGAGGTCCAGGCTCCGACCTACTTTGCTCCAAACCATGATAGGATCCGAAGCGTTCCAGTCAAACCTGGATAACCGATTTGCTGCCAAGGACACTCTTTTGATTAAAAGAGCGATCGAGCAGAACCGGGGGTCAAAAGTGTTCGTACAATCTCTTGGAAGAAGCCACCTGACGAAGTTGACCACAACAAGTGGAGAAGTCGTTTCTTCGAAGCCGGCAGTCCTCTCCGAAGTGGAAGGCTTCTATGGCCGGCTATACGCTTCGCATGCATCTCGACCTGATCCAGAAGATGAGGGTCCTAGAGCCACTCTAACACGCCACTACACCGAAGACCTGCCAGAAGTCAACATTGACGAAATCGTGCTGGCTCTTAGACAGCTAAAAAATGGAAAAGCCCCTGGGGAGGATGGCGTTACAACAGAGCTGTTAAAGGCTGGAGGTAAACCCGTACTGAGGGAGCTCCAAAAGCTCTTTAATGCTGTCCTGTTCGAAGGGAGAACTCCGGAGGCGTGGAGTAGAAGCGTAGTCGTCTTGTTCTTCAAAAAAGGAGATAAGACCCGGCTGAAGAACTACCGACCTATTTCTCTTCTGAGCCACGTCTATAAGCTGTTCTCAAGAGTCATCACGAACCGCCTTGCGCGAAGACTTGACGAATTCCAACCACCGGAACAGGCTGGATTTCGGAGCGGATATGGCACCATAGACCACATCCACACAGTGCGGCAGATAATACAAAAGACCCAAGAGTATAATCAGCCCCTGTGTCTAGCATTCGTGGACTATGAGAAGGCCTTTGACTCGATTGAAATCTGGTCCGTTCTGGAGTCTCTGCAGCGATGCCAAGTAGATTGGCGATATATCCAAGTGATGAGATGTCTCTACGAAGCCGCAACAATGTCCGTCCAAGTACAGAATCAGGAAACAAAACCTATACCATTGCATCGAGGAGTGAGGCAAGGGGACGTTATCACCCCGAAACTGTTCACAAATGCAATGGAGGATATGTTCAAGACGCTGCACTGGAAAGGGCGGGGCATCAACATCAATGGTGAATACATCTCTCACTTGCGATTTGCAGATGACATTGTCATTATGGCGGAAACGCTGCAGGACCTGCAACTGATGCTGAATGACCTGGCTGACTCCTCTGTACGCATCGGCCTACGGATGAACTTGGATAAAACCAAGGTCATGTTCAATGAACATGTACTACCGGAACCGATAGCGGTGCACGGCGCCGTTCTCGAAGTTGTTCAAAAATATGTGTACCTCGGGCAGTCATTGCAGTTAGGTAGAAACAACTTCGAGGACGAGGTGAACAGGAGAATTCGGTTGGGTTGGGCAGCGTTTGGTAAGCTACGTCAAGTCTTCTCATCGTCGATCCCACAATGTCTAAAGACTAAAGTCTTTAATCAGTGCGTCCTACCCGTCATGACATACGGAGCCGAAACGTGGACACTGACGGTACGGCTAGTCCACAAGTTCAAAGTCGCTCAGCGGGCTATGGAAAGGGCTATGCTCGGAGTTTCTCTTAGGGACAAAATCAGAAATGAGGTGATCCGGCAGAGAACCAAAGTTATCGACATAGCCCACCGGATTAGCAAGCTGAAGTGGCAGTGGGCTGGCCATATTTGCCGAAGAACCGACAACCGTTGGGGTAAACGAGTTCTTGAGTGGAGACCACGGCACGGCAAACGTAGTGTAGGACGCCCTCAGGCCAGGTGGAGTGATGATTTACGCAAAACGGCTGGCAGGAGCTGGATGCGAGAAGCCGAAGATAGAACAAAGTGGCGTGCAATTGGAGAGGCCTATGTCCAGCAGTGGACTGCGATAGGCTGATGATGATGATGATGATGACTTATTGGAGCTCGTCAATGTACTTACCTACAGCTGAAATCTCTCTAACAAAATGTAACGATCGTACATTGTAAAGAAATATAACATCACAAAAGCAATCCTTACCATTATTCACCTTTCACATAAAATAACTTCGGTCCGCATTTGAAATTCGACGTAAGCGGATTATCGAAGCATCTTGAAATGCATGGAGAAGTCAGCTAAAAGGGAACCAAGTAAAATTTATTCATAGGTTCTAGATAACTTAGTTCGCACACTTACGTCACTTTGGAATAACTAGGTACGTTTTACTCTTTATTTTAATACTATATCAGACATCAGGGGTAATTGACCCCCCCCCCCCAGATTTATGAATTTTCTGTTTGTTTGTTTGTTTTTTGTAATATATGAGTTCTCCGGTGGCCCGTGAGGAGATCGTAGGTTCGATCCCCACACAGGATAAAACTTTGTGTGATGAGCACGATGCTTCATTCTGTGTCTGGGTGTAATTTATCTATGATATGTATATATTTTTTAAATGCCCGTTATAAAATAAAACTTAAAAAATAGAACTTTTTAATATGCCTTCAATAGATCTAATATCCGGTCGGCCGCTTTTGTTCTTTACTGCACTTTTACAATGTTTTTTTTTTTAAATACGCTTAGTAAGTTTTTTTAATTATAATCAGCTTGACTTCTTTTTAAAATAGATGTCAATTAAACAAACAAGAGAATATTTGTAGAATGGACAAAATACATCGAAGCATACCTATAGAAATGTGTGTACATATAACTGAATTTCCACATAATCCTATCTTGTCTTCCGTGCATGTCGGAGAGTGCATTAAGCTGATTCCGTTTAGTATCACCAGTGAGCGGTAACGATACCCAACTTCATTAAATTTGAGACGCTCTCTGAATATTCCTAGATAGGAAACTCTCAAATTCCTTGCAAAGCGAAGTAGAACTTACTGAATTTCAGTTGAAAAACAAATCAAAATTACAAATTTAGCTGACGACCACACCAAATCTAACAAGTCTCTGGCTAAAGGATGTAAAACCCATCATAGGTACTGGTTCCAGACTATAACCGAAAAATGATATTTTTTTAAAATGAATAGGTGTTTATGTGTGTGTGTCTGGGACGGTTTGGAAACCGTTTGCTACTCTATATAGATCTCATTCCTGACCATGTTTTTAATTTAGTCTTAATGTTACAGACCGCCAGGGGGCGCTACAGTACACTCGTTTGTCTCTCCAAAACGGTCAGGTTAATCTTTTTAATATTAAAACGAATTGTACAGGGTGTAATAGAACGGTGTGGTCAAATTTCGGATAAATAGCGGAATGGGTATGTTGTCAGTATTGCATCTACCGTGGTGCCACAGCTGGTTGCATATTACATAGTTATAGCATATTCTTTTTGTCAAAATTCAGTAGTGAAAGGCGTATGGCATAAGAATTATACCTCCCCTGGTACAAAATTCCATTGGATTATTATGGCATACAACTTTTTAAGTCATAATTTTTTGTTGTGCAAACCATTTGTGCGGTATACCGTTGCTTGTACAAACAAGATCGAACATGTAGCCGGGCGCTTACAGCAGACTGCTAATTCTGTCTTCAAAAAATCAAAACAGAAAGTTCTATTTTTATATTTAAATAAATGGTAATTGACGTAGGTGAAGCCTAAATATAAATATTATGACAGGTGACGCAACGCGGCCTGAAACGTACGTCCTTTCGCATGTCAATTTAAACTGTGAATGTAGAGATAACATTGCTATAGAAGTAATATATTGCGAATGACTTTTTTTAGCCCATGATATTATTTAGTAAATTATATCTACTTTATAACTTAATTTTATTAAAGGATTCGATGGCTTTTCATGTTACATTAGTTTGTTATATTTTATTATTAAAATAATAATATTATATATCTTGGGACAACTCACACAACGCTACCTGATGCCAAACTAAGCAGAGCTTGTACTATGGAAACCAGACAACTGATAAACATACATATATATTTCTAAATACATACTTATTATAGATAAATAACACCCAGATACAGTATAAACCATCGTGCTTATCACACAAAGTTTTATCCTGGGTGGGGATCGAACCCACGACTTTCGGTTTTGCAGCCAGGGTCACTAACCACTAGACCAACAGACTAGTTTAAGTTCATTTAACTTTCAAATGAAAGTTAAATGGAGATGATTTTTTATAAAGACAACTTCTGCAGGCCAAACTCGCCCACGATACAGGGGTTGTACGTTACAAACCCTGTACTATATCGCGGGGAATTCGTAAACTTACTATCACGAACATCAATTTGTGAATTGCACAATGTGCTATCGTATCACGAGCTCTTGTGCAACAGTCATAAACACTCTTACCACGCCACCGAGGCAGTTTTTTTTTATAAAGATTTTATTGATGTTATAATATTACATAGAAAAATGACAAGTACCTAGAACTTATTCTAAATGCCCTTTACATGTAAAAAAACATTGTATTCTGCAGACCTTGTGCCTATGTAATACATTTAAACAATCTTAAATCAAATGTAACACCAATGATAATTCTTTATATGGCTAACAGCTAAGTACATACCTGTGAAACAGTTAATGAGGGCATTGCAGGCACAACATTACATAAACACTGTAACATCTACTTAACGCTAAACAAAAATATATATTTACACTAGTAAATTTTAGACATGCATATCACTTTTATATTATAAAAGTACATTGCAAGTGAACCGAGGCAGTTAAATTCAATTAAGTTGATTATTTTGTTGCTTTATCATTTACAAAAAACATTAATTTATATGAGGGATTCTGCAAATACCGGGATCACGCAAGATTGAAATTGTTCAGTCACGCAGATACTGGGATTAAAGACAAGCTGCGGGATCGGGAGCTCTTGTTTATTCCCGTGTCGAATTGTGTGTAGCGTAAAGGAATTTATAAATAAGAAACACTTTACCTATGAAAGTTAGGTACTATAGTGTTAGGTACTTTTTGACATTTGCATGCTATGTATATTCTGAGCTAGCATGAGTATGCACATTAATAATTATACCTATCGTATTTTTTTATACTACGGTTCAATGCAAATCAATTAATTATTATTAAATGATATTATAGGTCTATATAATTATGTTCGTAAACCTTTGTTTATTGCCTGACGTACAAACGTAAACAGGGGTATTTAGCCTTAAAATAAAATATTTACGCGATTAAGACCCGTAGCTTATAAAATTCTATAATTATAGGTCTAATTAGGCATTAGGTGTAACATAATTTAATTACTTATTAGCCTCAATCTTAGTCTTTAAAGTTTGATATTATTAACCAATAAAAACTGAATTGCAAAATAATGTAACGATATTATCATACAGCCATCATTACTTTACATTCAACCTTCATTCCAAATTTAAATTCCATACAAATTAAACTACTTCAAAATTTATTCAGTGGCACCAACAAAGCTATTAGGTACACCACTTTCTCTAACAACAAACCCTACACCTATAAAATTTAAACTAGGCACGTAGAGAGTCATAACTTCTGACAGCGTAAAGACCTACTTTACTGTTTCGTACGCTGAGGCACATAATAGCGAGAGTATAGAAGGCAATAAGCTCCCTTTTGAAAATATTTATACTCAGTTATGACATGCTTCATCTACTGTGATAGGACAGGGCCCTGTCGCAGGTGGGGATTGTCGAGGTTAAGTCTGTTAAGGTACCTATTCTCGTTCGAAGTTGGGAGTTGTCCAGGTTGCGTCCTGTCGCGATGGTGTTTGGTCAAGGTTTAGTCTGTCGAGGAAGTGTCATTTGCGGTTCAGTCTTACATTCCAGCAGAGGTTTTCCCTAAAGACAGGAAGGAAGAAGAACCTCATACTGTAGTATGGGGTTCTTCAGGAAGAGAGTGCAATAGATTTTTAAAGTGCCAGCAATAGGCTACGGTACCCGCTTACGATCAGACGGGCCGTATGCTTGTTTGCCACCGTGTCGGTCGTGGTATTTTTTTTTTGGTATTTTATTTTATCGAGGCTTTTATCCACAGTGGCATATCAGCCTTATCATATCTAAACTATCTTACCGAATATTAAAAAGGTTTTGAATCAATGATGGTTAAATAAATTTAACAACAGATCTACCATTTCTGAAGTAGGTTGTGCCAAAATGTTTAAATATGGAGCAATATCATATGTGTTTGAGTTAATTTTAATCACCAGTGACTCTCTCTCCCTCCTATTTCTGTCACAATCCATAAGTAAATGGTAGTCTTGGTATTAAAAATGTAAATTTTATACGTTACACACTCGAGTCACGCACAAATTGACATGGAATAGGGGTAAGCTTTCCAAACCAAGTTGTCTTAAGTGATATTTATTTGGGTATTTGACTACTATCAAAATAAAATATTTTATACTAACTAGCAGCTTCCTCTGCGCACTTTAAAACCATACTGCTATCGCCAACCCATTCGCCAAGCGTGACAATTATGGCAATTACCCCTAGAATCTATAATAAGTAGGTTTTACTGGGAAGTCCCGTGCCCAGCAGTGGGATATTATATGGGTCAATAGGAATAATAGGTACTAACCATGCAATAATGTTCTGAAAGAATATGTTCGTCTTTAATTTAACGTAATTATTAATTTTTAATCATAAAAAGGACTATAAATATATTTAAGTATGTTTAAATATGAATAAGTACTAAAAGTTAATGAAATGGCCATGCAATACGTGACGTCACATGCTTGCATTTCAAACAAACTCTTACGAAGCGGGTCGTCTTAAAAGTTTTTCCGTGTGGGAATCGAACTCACGACCTCTAGCATAGCAGTCACTACCTACTGGGTGAATAACCACTAGACCAACTGACCAGTCGAGTAAAACGTATGGAGGTAACCTTCTGCTCTCTCAGTATTTAGTGGCTGAGGCTACGCCAACCCCGGGCAGGCTGTATCGACCGGCGCGCTACTGGTTCAGCCGTCAGGAACAGGCGTTGGTATTGTCAGCACGATTTGTCTTCTATTGTGGGTATTTACAAGTATATATCACTCATGAACGTAATAATATCATTAACCATGGATAACATACAGAAAGAAGGAACCAACATGAATGAATATATAAAATTAGTGGCGGCTTTGCACGCGGGAATTTTTCTATTGATGACTGTCCAATTGAACGTTATATTTTTTGTTGAGAATTTCGTATAAAATATGGTTATGATTTTATAGTCTTCTTTAAAAATATACTTTTAGGAAACTATATTAACTGCTAGTATTAGTTTAGTATGAAAAAACACTTTAGCAATACGGATCCCATATTGCCTATAGTAAGGGAGTTCCCTTTTTAAAAACAAATCTACCTACATAAAGACATAACATTACCCAATAAAGGAAACAAGGCTCGATGCAGTCGGGTAATAAAAAATATTAACATAATCTTGCTGCAAAGCAAGGAAAAGGGTAAGGGCATAGTCATTTTGGGAAAAGGACAAAGTGACTACCAAAATTAAAAGTGGTTATTTTGGCAAATAGTCTTTGTGGTGGGCTGAAGGAAATACTTAAGCTAATCTGCTATATATAAGACTAGGTCCAAGTTAGTAATGTAAAAATTAGAATCTGCAATCTCTGGAGCTATAAATGTTTAGCTAATGAACGGTAGGCATATCATTAGATAAATTCAAATGTTTAAAAATTAGGAACTGTAAATGGCTGCTACATTAAAATGTGTTGGGTTGAATTAAAATTTGTTAAAAGATACAAATATGCAACTGCTAAAAACAAATTTGCGAACAATGAAATTAGGTGGTAGTTTTTAAACTCGGTGACAAACTTGAATAAATCTTTATTTCAAACAAGTCAAACTTAAATAATACTACATTTTGTAGCTGTGAACAAAGTATCAGCAGAAGCTATAAATAAAACCTGTCAAGCATAGTTTTCACATTACGCAAAGAAATTCAGAGTTTCATTTGTACTAGAATACTCACAGTTGGCTGCCATATACCTACCTACGTATAAATATAATATACAAAACGTTCTACATATTCGAGACGAATTTATATACCTATGAAGATAAATGGATTGGACTCTTCAGTTACGTGGCCTCCGAAAACACCGATAAAATAGAGATAAAGTAAGACAGTGATGTAAGCGGAGGGATCATTTGAACATTTCTGAGTGTTTTATTTATTTAAATGTAAAGTAAGAGCCATCCTTATAATGTTAGTAGCCAACCCTTGTAACTTCGTCTGTGTCAGTTTTCCCCGTTTTTGCAATTTTTACAAAAATACTGAAAAAAAACCTTTACGATCTATTCTCATGCCTACTACCTACCCAATATACAAAAACCGGGCAAGTGCATGTCGGGCCACGCACAATGTAGGGTTCCGTAGCTACCCAGTACTATAATGCGGTATAAGAAGTGGGTTTTCTGTTGTTTTTGTTTCATACTACTAACAACGTTAAGTATTTTTCACTGGAATTTTTACGAAAATTTTGTTACTACTCACTTGGTCTGCTGTTACTGAAAAAAAAAATGATTAAACCGTTTATGAGTATAAGAGACACTTATCTAATTGAATTGAATTTTTATAATAAACGTACTAAGGTACATTGGATTCAGAGTTTACACAGACTTTTCTTGCAACTACCTAAACATAGAGACAGCTGCGAAAGACAATTTGTATCTACTTAGTGTTTAATTACTGTTTAAAAAATCTATATTTAGAACGTTTCAATAATGAGGCCAAATCTGTCATAAATGCAATACTGTTATTTTGTTTGGTTTATTTTTTCACCCAGAAACGGAGTAAAGGATCAACATTTGCATAGAAATTGGACTTATTTGAATAAACAAACGTTACTCAAGCTACTTTTTACTCGGCATAAATGTGCGCTTCTTGTTACAACTATAAAGCAAATGCAGTTTTATTTTAACGTGTTTTAGATAAAATAAGAGTGGGTTAGACAAAACTTTATGTTTCGCTAACTCAACAAAGTTCGTGATAAAATTTACAGAATTCCTCTCGCGAAGACGGCAAAGTTATAATTTAATAGCCGACTTCTTTATGTTCTTGGTGTTTTATTGGATAAAATATTTCGGGGCATGTGAAATATGTTTGTGTACGTAATTTTCAGAATATTTTCTTCATGTTTGTGGGCTGTATACGAAGACAGGATCTTTATAACGCAGAAACTTTTTTTCGATATTTTGCATGCTATAAATTCACATAACGTTAGGCTATTGTCCGAATAAGGTGCTAATCTGTAGTAGGTCGTCAAAAGTTTTAATTTTATGATCGTACTGAGGAACTCAGGAACTCGTATTCATTTTATCCATAACGTCATCCACGTCAGGTAAAAAGGTTTTTAAAGACAACTAACATTTTAATATTACCATGAGCGAATAATTCATTTAGCGCTACGCACACAGTGACCCGGCCGCCTGCCTCGCTCTCCCGCACACAACCATTAATTCACAGTGTGCAGGAGCGCAAGATAAAATAAAGCCTTGTGCTAAAATAAAGGCTTTGGAAAAATTCCCCCGCATCTCTTCCCGTGGGGATTTCACACCATATGACAGGCAGCAGCTTCTTTGGCCTTAGGTACTGAGATCGCCAAATTTTGAAGCGGCGGTAGCGTAATGGCTAGGGCATCAATGTCGCAATCGTAAGGTCGCGGGTTCGAATCCTACCCAGTATACTACCGACGTGAACCCACTCCTAACACAAGCCATTGAGCTTAGCTGGAGGGGTTAACAGGATTGCTAGTAATGTGGGACCAAAATCCCACATAGCTAGTTATCTTTTAAAACAAAAAAAAAAAAAAAAACTCGCTCGCCAATCGTTGCAATTATGGCAAATACCCAGTAGGTTCTACTGGAGAGATCCGTGCCCAACAGTGGGACATCAAATTCAAATTCTTTATTGTACACATAGAAAAAAAAAACAATCATCAGTACAAACAAAAAAAATATGTACAAAGGCGAGCTTAACTCAAAATTGAGTTTTCTACCAGCAAACCTTTGAGCTCTAGAGTAGATGATATATAAAAGTAATCGGAAGTGTAACAATAAAAGAAAAGAAAAATATAAATTAAACTATGTGTATAAATGCAAAAATGATTGTTTTTTATTTATTCCGTAGTCATAGTCATAGTCATAGTAATTTATTGGTAAGGAATTCTTACATGTCACAAATTATAATTTATTAATTAAGGAACAAAAATAAAAATAGTCAATAGAATACAGGTTATGTCAATTCATTAGGATTGCGAATTAATCATAGAAAAACTTATAGCTATTAAACAACAAAAATTAATAATAATAATGTCAACAAACGAATAACATAGCATAGTGCAGTGTCAATAAAATTTTACGGGTTGATGTTAATTCATAAATTTCTTTTACATACTAGACGAACTGTTTGGCTAGTCAGAGTTTCGTGTCCTAATAGGTGGGTATATAAGTTTTCTATGTATTTTTTTGATATGAATAAAAATATAAGGAGTCACTCCCACAGCTGAGATGCATCAAACGAAACCTCACATGGTTAAATTCGTTCAGCGGTTTGTGCTGTATAAGAACCTGCCAAAGAAAAGGACGATTAGACAAACATACATACAATATACGAAATTCATTACCCTCTTTATGGCGCAATTAGGTAAAACCAGAAATTCATATTTTAGGAAAAGCACAAAAGTTGACCTTTATGTTGTATAATCAACAAATTCACATTACCCACAGAGAACAGACTTTGATCATATAAATGCGGTATTTTGTAACATTGTTACAGCTTTATATAGTTCCATAACAAAGATTCCCTTTGTTATATCTACGCCTCAGTAACTACATAGAGCAAGGAACGAGGTAAATGGCTATTTTCTGGAGAGTTTAACAACACTGGGTGCAAAATGTTCGTATTCTCACGATGGGAAGAAGGATAATATGTTCTTCAGTGCGGTTGTTTCCAGAAATATTGTTTCAGATTTAAGTCATGAATGGTTTGGTAAAGCTGACGTTGAGTTCCGAAGTGTTTCTTTGTCTGTTTGAAGAATAGTGTACTTAACTAGAATTTTATTACATCGTGAGTAGAGTAAAACAATGATGAAATATCGTAAAGATAGGTGAAATAGGTTTAATGTTTGAAAAACTGGTTGTATTTTTATCCTGGGCCAAAAAGTTCAAAATTCGTTCTTGGGAATCCTGTTCAACGACTGAATGTGTGATGAAAAACTAAAAAAATTGTGAGTTTTGTATTCCGAAAATAAACAATCAAAGATAAAGACGTAATATATACATATTTTTTTAAAAAGTAGACGACTCCCATGTCGCGGGTGACTTTACAAACATTCAATTCACAGACACAATGTACACCCAGACTCGAAACAACAATTTGTGGATCACACAAAGTGGTGTACCATGTGGGAATCGAACCCACAACCTCATCATTATGCGTAGCAGTCGGACACACTCCCACCGCGCTATAACTGAATACTAAAATAATTTGTGAGGATTTTACTTAGAGCATGAAATTAAAGCCAAATAAAGTTAGTAAGCATTCAGATTACTATAAAATAGTCAAAATTGAATTAAAAGGTTCGGATGAAAATTTGTAAGGATTCTAGACCCTCACAACATTACAGCCTTTTTTTCCTTTCCGATTTTCTTTTCGCTTACAGAAAGAATGACAAGAATCGAGACAATTCAGATTTGAAGTGCCCTGCTAACAGAACATTTAGATCTCAAGTACCCGCCTCTTGATGTCACGTCAAACGTAAGCGTTTCTCGCAGTTCGCGAAACGCCATGTCGGCGTAAATCATTCTTGAGACCAATTACACGTCCCTGTGGACATCAATCCAATTCATCAATCTTGGGATTGCAAGCTATTTTTATTTACTTTACTTTAGATATGTACCATATAAAATTGTAATTTTGGCATGATTAAACGTTATATTAAGTCAATGGTTATTTCTAGTTACTTGTTACTTTGTTACTTGTTTAACCATCACAGAACATTGGTACCTACCAATGTTCTGTGATGGTTATACAAGCAGATTTTGCATCTGACCTATTTCAAGCCACGATCATATATTTACTGAAATAGAAAATAAATAATACAGAAAATGAAAATTAAAGTTCTTATTTTAAATTTGTAACAAGATTATTGTAAAATTTATATAATAACCACCATTAAAAGGTTAAATAGAATCCAAATAATTTGACATAGGCGTCGGACGAACTTAACAACAAAGACTGATAGGACATCAAAGATCATCTAGTCGCGCACATGAGACACATGATTTACTATACCATCTTTTCCAAGTCCAAGATGTGACAAGTAAAGAATTTTTTACCCGGTCATCAATGAATGAATTTGAAAACCCAAACTTTGCATTTTGGGATTGAAGCCATTGAAGTTTGCCTGAACATGTAATAGGGAGTTATTTATTTTTTCCTTGTTGATCTGAGTGGCCCGAACAATGAACAATTTGATGATACAGTTTGGATGGCGGCCAACTTTTATTGTTCTATGTGTTAAATTTTGTTTTGGGAAAATTGATTGTATCTTCAGTCAGTTTCCTGTTTATGTGTTATTTTTGTGTGGATTGTTTTTGGTGAAAAGAAAGGTGACAAGTTAAGAACCTACTTATTACCTTATAGATTTCGATCGTGACGAATTGTGAATTGATAAGGTGTTTCTTTGTTCTGTAATTTTATTCCACAATAAAGTTGAAATAGATATTATCAACAATAAAAGTTTTTTCTTTCTTCTTTCTATAAACAAATACTTCTTCAACAAAAGAATCATAAGTATTAATTAACAATAAAATAATCTTGAAAAGTAAATAACATCAAGTTTAAGTATGGATTTTTTCTTTATGAATAGGTAAACACTGTGAACTTGATACTTTTGTTTAAATTGTATTATATCTACCTATGTAACAATAATATTGTACAAAAGTAATTTTATGTGTAGGCACATAAAATTACTTTGTTTTGAGGTGACAACGTCTTCTAAATGGTCATCGATTTAGAAGACGTTGTCACCTCAAAACTGCTGCACTCACGAAAAAGTGTCACGTTCCACCTGCTGCTAGCCCGAAGTATTGTGGATATTTGTGTATTGCGCCCGGGGCCACTAAAGCTGTCACAAGCATGGCTGTTTATTACAATGTCATCAATGTTTTGGCTATTGCAGCGACATGCGATACAATTGGAAAATAAGGTGTCACAGGCATGGTTGTTTATTTGAATAAACAACCATGTCTATGACACCTTACGACAAATATTGAACAGAAAACATTGATGACATTGATGTAATAAATGTTTTCTTGCGACGATATCACATAAAATTATCGTCCGTAAACCGACTTTATGGACAATCATTTTTATTCTAATATTAGAGCGTCAGATTTTTTTTTAAATTGATTTGAGTAGTAATTTGTGTCTAGCACACGCACAATACGAATCCAGGTTAAACTAAGAGAAATTGCTTGTATTAGAAATCGGCTCATAACGGTATTGGGATTGGAACCCACGACCTCTGGATTATCAAATACGATGCCTTAACCATTAATCTACCTTAAATAACGTTATTCTTGGTACAGTGCAAACCTGAAAGTACTTTGATCAGAATCAGTAACACAATCCAATGGGCTAGTTTTTAGAGCATGTTATATTTTCATTTTTTTTTTTTTTTACTTTACTCAAGCAGTTAATTCATTCATCATCTAACAGTCCAAGTCACAATGTGATGTGAAATGAATTATCACTTATTTTTCAATATTAACCATGGATTACATACTACAAGACGCTATGAGCACTATAGCGCGAAGAACACAAGACAACTTGAATGACTTTTATCTATGCAAGTTTTCAATATTTTTCTATTGGATAAGTAAAAATATTGTTGGGGTGTCTGAGCATTGCACTATATCAAAAATAACCTTGTATATATTCAGCTATTTAAATGTCAACTTTCTCATTATCCCAGAGCGTTTTAAACAAAAGTTTATAGAAAATATAAAATGTTTGGATGCTGAATTCATATGACTGCATTGCCCTGAATGGTTTAATTGCTAGCAAACGGACGATTGTGAAAAGAAACAAATAGTGTAGTAATTTATGATCGTCTCTTTCATATTCCTTTTGTTCGTATGTGGGAATGAAAGCTTTTGCACTTTTTTATTTTTATGCAATAAACGTATTAGGGTTGAAAGTTTCGTCCATTTTTTCTGTCCTCTCTCGTTTTTATTTCCACTTCTGTTGGTTATATGAAGTTTGATAGGTTTGGACCCGAAATGAAGTTAGTGGGTTAGTTTTAGAGATGTACAGACTACTGGGGAAAGCCCAATCAGACCATATTTCTTGTCGGGAATTAGTCGACAAAAATAATCATATTTTTTTTTTTTTTTGGCCTCTACTTCATTTATAAAAATAAGGTGTTTGAAAGAATTAAGTCTATACACAGACTGCAATCAGGCTACACGGTTGGTTTGCAATTTTATTGCAGTCGTATTAACTGCATTAAAACTGCAAATTTGCAGTCGGAGTGCAGCTAAAATGCAGTCCATCTGTTTAGAGCCTTTGTTCCAAGATCCCAGTCTTGCCAGACCTATTTTATTTTCTGACAAATAAAATGTGGGGCTTCGGGTAGTGTTATACAATAATAACAATAATCATTGCTAGCATACCAGCTAAGTAGTGTAGATGGCCAATTTTCAGGTACCAGCTGAGAAACGTACGAAAAAATCGGAATAAGTTGATTACTATCAAATCGGTCTCTATTTAACACAGAAATAGATTATATTTAGAAAAATGTAAAATGTTCCCAGTAACGAAGTCGCAGGCAGCAGATAGTAGATAATTTAAGTAATTGTTTTGTACGTGTGTATATCACTGAACACTACGACGATATTGTTATATGTTTGAGAAAAGAACAGGAGGCCTACTCTAATTCAATAAAAACGAAGTTTCGATCAAGAATGAGGTGGTAATATACAGAGCCAGGTACATCTATGTATTCCACTCGTTCCAGAAAATCGTTCATGGGTTCGAACTTCTTGTGCTTATCTCAAAATTAATTAGAATAATAATAAAAATATAATAAACCGCAGAAATTAAAGTAAACGATAATTCATGAATTTCCTTTTTAAAGAAAGAGAGTAGGCTTACAGGTCCTTGAATAGTTTAAATTCACAAACAGACATGAAATGAAATTATGACTATGAGAGTCATAATATTCATCTTTTTCAGCGGAGTTTATAACAGACTTATCTACGTGAAAGTTCTGTAGGTCCCTATGCATATGTAATATTGCTATGACATTACTCACCATAAGCCTAGTGATACACACTTGAAATATCTAAGTACCTAATTCACAATCCGTGCCATGATTTGGAATTCCGAATCCGACGGCATCGATTTAATACAAAATGCACGTTGCCTGCACATATGAGCAGTTATTTTCTCATTTTCGCGAATATGAGAAAAGGAAAAAAACAAAGGCACTTTATACCGAGTATTAAGTGTAATAAATTGTAAGGTCTTTGTTCGAAACTGAGTATTATCGACAGAAACTTGGAATTTCTAAATTGAATGCTTTAATATTTGAATTTAACAAATACCGGCAAGTACATGGCGGCCCTCCCACAAGGGTTAGGGTTCCATAGTCCCCTCCGAATAATGCGGCTTAAGAAGTGGGTTTTCTGTTGTTTTTGTTTTATACTTACAACGTTAAACCTACATATTCATAATTTTCAATAGAATTTATACGAACATTTTGTTACTTCTCCTTTGGTCAGCTTTTACTCCCTATCCCTAAACGTTTTTGAAAGATCTATCTATCGCTACCCCACACAATGGGGTAGGTGAGAATAAAAAAATCACACCCTTACTTTATATAAAGGTTCCCTCAAAAAAATACTTTCACTTTGTCTGTATAAGTAATATGTGTATCCATGCAAAATTACAGCCTTCTAGCACTGACAGACAGTAGAACTGAGCTACGAACGGACATGCCGAATCAATAAGGGCCATTTTGGAACCCTAAAAATCCAAGTCCAATTTTGCAATATTTATTCTGATCGTGTAGCCGCAGGGTAAGCATTATAAAGTGGACCTATTTATCTGTTACCTAAGCCCGCAGTTTATATAAAAGTATTTTTGAATCGTTTCTTGACCTGATTGTTATCGAAACAAGAATAAAATCATCAAAAAATAATTTCATAAAGTAGATTTAGGTACTTCTACAAACTAGTTATAATGAGAAAAGTAATAATTGTAACAAGAAATATGAACAGTAGCAGAAAAATAAGGATTTGTTACGCAAATCTACATACCTACAGGTACGGGCTACTCAACGGCCCACTAACGATGCTCATTTATATATAAAACTAGCTGACCCGAGCAACTTCGTCTGCGTAAATTTTCCCAGTTTTTGCAACATTTTTAATTGATGCGCCGCGCCGCGATTTTTAATTGATGATATTGATCGTAGCGTGATGTTATATAGCCTATAACCTTCCTATATATATAGCCTATAGATAAATGGGCTATCCAACAGATCTTTTTTCAATTCGGACCAGTAAGTAGATCCTGAGATTATCGCGTTCAAATAAACAAACACACTCTTCAGCTTTATAATATTAGTAGGTATGCTATCTAGAATAATATAGGCGCTTTTATCTAGATATTTTTTTGCTTAGTGTCTAATTTTGAAACTTTATAAAAGGTGTGAGGAAATTCTAGACACACCCTTTTCCTTGCCCTTGATATTAATAATTCAGAGATAATATTTTTTTAGAGGAGTGGCGCTAGTGTACCGTTGTACGCCTTCTTTAATGTAAACAAAGTAATACATAACATTAAAAACTCCTGAACCGTAAAATAAAAGTCGATTATCTCCAAAATGGCTGAACGAAATTTTAAGAAACTGTTAATCCAAATCGCCAAAATCGCATCCAAATCGATCGACAAACGATAAACGACAAACACGCGGTAAACTTTCATTCTTTCTTTTATATTGGGGTTCAATAAAGAAATGGAACCTTATTTGCTGCCAATCCTGGAGTATAAAGAATTAGGTACCTACTTTAAAATCATACATGGGGTGTATGAGTACAAGTCGTATTTATTTTCAGTTACATTATAATATAAAACCAAACAATATTATAAAACGGTTATTGTCTACAAGCCTCTCAAAATAATAACTATTTATTTCGTATCCAATCTACACAATCATTGCGTAAAGACGTTAAGCGCCATCTATTTAAATTTCCTGCAACTGAATCAAAAGCTCCATCTAGTGGCTAGTACAAGTAATACTAAGGTACGGAAACCAGAAATTATTGAAAAGCGCCTCTTCACCACCTCCTTATTATTACTGAAGGGGTTTTAAATGTTTGTAATAGATGGCGCTGCACATAATTTTAGCTGGTGAATTATATTACAATGGTTTATTTAGCAGTTACCTTAATCTCAAGAGTACTTAAAGTTTGTTTAGGTACCTACACAGCCGTTCAGACCGATTTTTTTTATCGGGACGACAAATACGTCGGAAATATTGTCATACATATTTTAGTAGATACCTAAGTACTGTTCACATGAGGGTGACCCGATAAAACTACGGGTAACGACATATTTACCGGTCGAGGCTAGGGTACGCACAATTTGGGTCAGATAATTGACGTGCAGTTTTGTGTAGGTAGTTATCTACGAGACACAATAGTGTGAACAGCAAGACTCAATAACCGACCACCGACAATGAAACTGTCTATGCTGATTCAACCTAATGTGAACCTTATGGTAGAGACCTATCAGTACTATAAGCATTATTGTTGTCTTTATAACAGTATATCAGCTTTACAGTGTATTTAAAAGTACCTTTACTCGTAATAGATTTAAAGTGTAAAGTCCGTCTTGGTGGTAATCCACTGCAGTGTTAGTAATACCCTACTGTAAGGAAGGGTTATGTTTTTCGCGCGTATCTTTTATGTATCAATGTAATATTCTTTATTACCTGATATCTCACAATCCACTAAAAAAAATGTCGTTAGATTCGTCTTGATCGCCCAAGTGTTCTTAGATAAGTGACGTTTGAAAAAACAAAAGGCGGCTATGAGATGTCAAAATAAAGAGGTGTGAAAAAAAAGTTGTTATAAATACTGCAATATAGGTATCTAATTAAAGTCGAGTCTTTTTTCAATTTTCAATACTTGACAATAGCTATTGTCAAGTATTGAAAATTTTTAATTGCTTATCACAGCTATGATAAAAGTTAGTTGTTACATCGGTTACATCCTACAACTACTAAAAAGTATTAAATAAAAAATTTAATTATAAAATTAAAACTTACTTTCGGCAAGACAAAACGGCACTTCACTAAGTTCATCGAGATTCATTAATGTCTCCGACTGCATGAAATTATTTATTTATGTAGGGGCTCTTGTTTCCAACTTTTTTTTTTGCAGGTGGGTTTTTTATTTTAATATATTTTTTTTAAAGATAACTATTAATGTGGAATAAATTGTGGGTCCCATATTACTAGCAATCATGTTAACCCCTCTAGCTAAGCTCAATGGGTAGTACTAGGAGTGAGTTCACGTAGGTAGTATTATGGGGAAATGCCCGGATCGCAACAACATCGCGTCCGGGCATTGCCACTGGGCGGGCCGCCGACGGTAGGTATAGCACATTCCGGCGACCCGTTTGCGAAGGTGGCGAGCGATACACGGCGGCTTTTTTAGTGGGTGCGAACTTCACACTACCCCCACCGTCTTCCCCGGATGGTGGGGGTGTTCGTCAGGATTTTTTCCCGCCAAACAAAAAAAAAGGGTAGTATGATGGGCAGCAAGCCGCGACCTCACGATTGCGAGTCCGACGCAATGCGAGTCCGATGCCCTAGCCATTAGGCTACCACCGCTTCAATATTGCTCAGGATCCATATGAAACAACGATTTGACGGCTGGCATGACGCTAATTTGACGACTGGCATTCAGTAGACAAAATAAAAAAGTTTGTTTATTTCAGTCACTGTTACTGTTAATATTACGAACGTGATCGGCCTCCATATTCGGCCAAACTTTTGTTTCACTATTTGAACAAGTTCCCAATACGTATAGAATTACAATACGCTTATCGATGAATTATTATCGCCTGAGTCAAACTTTGCGTTATTTATTGAATGGCGTGGAATTAGCAGATCGGAGGTCAATGCCTACAGAGGAAGGATTATTTCGTAAATAAGAGGATTGGTTAGAAAGTTTGGCCAATATTAGTAGGTATACCACTATTGACAGGGTTGGCAATTTAAGAATGTTGTAACTCTCATTTCGCTGCGTTCTGGTTTATAGCATGTGGCTTAATAAGCTATTGCATAGCTTCTATCGCGGGCCTTGAGCGCGGGGACCGAATCCAGAAATTCCGTAACGAAAAAACCTCACGCTCCCCACTCCGACGGGCACAGCGGTGATACTTTTTACTTTTGCCATCTATCAATGAATAGCAGATCTTTTAATGATTTTTTTTTTAATTTAAATAAAAAACTTTATTAAAAACTAGAAAAAAAAAAATTTTTTTTAATTGCTTTTTTTAATTTAAAAAAAAAAAAAAAATTTTAAAGAAAAAAAAATTCAAACGTTATTTTTTTATAATTAAAAAAAAACACTTAAAAATATATATATTTTTTTTTAATTGCTTAAGTTGATAAAAATACTATGCTTTACCGCGGCAGTCCCCGAGTGCCACACATTTTTTTTTATGACCATTGACTGTAAAATGGGGATAAAATTCTACTGTTTCTTGCTAAACATTTGGTGTGTTTGGTTGTTTTAAATTATTTTTATATTGACAAATTGAATATTATTATTACGGATCATACAGCTTTATTAATGGCATCGAGTACAGCATTGAATAAAAGCTCTATGATCTGTACAAGGCACTGTAAAACCTAAGGTAAGATTGGTCTGACGATTTTTTTCTCACAAGTGTGCTGTACAATGTTTTACCTAAACTGTAATAATAATAATATAATAATGTCTTGAGACAACTCACAAAACGCTATTTGATCCCAAACTAAGCAGAGCTTGTACTATGGAAACCAGACAACTAATAAACATACTTAGGTATATATTTCTAAATACAAACATATTGTAGATAAAATAACACCCAGACACAGAATAATCCATCGTGCTTATCACACAAAGTTTTATCCTGGGTGGGGATCGAACCCACGACCTCTTGCGTAGCAGTCTAATACACTCCCACCGCTCCACATAGGCAGTCATTGGTTAACTGAAGAAATTAACTGGTTATCTGAAAATAACTTAACAGCTAATATTTCCAAAACTAATTTTATAGAATTTCAAACATCGATCAAAACGCAGCCAATGGAGATAGTCTGTAACGATTCAATTGTCAAAAAACGGAATATATAATTTTTTTTGGTGCAAGTTTGGACAAATATTTCATTTGGAAAACACTAATTGAGTTCAAAAGAATTATCAGCTTGGTTTACGTGCCTAAGAACTACTTCTACCTTGCAGACAGTGCTTCTTGCGTGTCATGGTCATGTCATTTTTGTATTGAGGTACGGATTATTGTTACGGAGCAACTCAACAGATGTCTCCAACTGAACTCATTACGAGTCATGCACACCGTATTTAAAAACTAATTAAATATTTCCAATGCAATGTATGTGTAAAGACCAATCATCACCTGTTTAAAAAAACTTAAGATATATCCAAAAATAACTGCTGCGCTATGTGAGCATATGCACCGAGCGAATTATTCATTGAGCGCCACGCACACAGAATAAAGACAAAATAGAGTCGAATATTCGTTGGTACATATTAAGTGATGAGTGAATATGCTCGTTTTCGCAATTTTTCAGTACTTCTGATTTATTTTCGGTACCATTTATTTATTTATTTTATCTCATCAAAGGTTCTTCATAGCTACTACTAATTGGCGTAATGTTCAGTCTACTTTGTAAACAATAAAATTATTGTGTGTGTGTGTGTGTGCGTGCGTGCGTGCGTGCGTGCGTGCGTGCGTGCGTGTGTCTGTGTGCGCGCGCGCGTGTGTGTGTGCGTGTGTGTGCGTGTGTGTGTTTGCGTGTGTGTGTGTGTGTGTGTGTGTGTGTTTATTTTAGGTGTGTGTGTGTGTGGTTTTATTTTAGGGCTGTTATGGTGATGATGATAATTCATAACCTTATTCTGTTAATCTGAAAGGGTCAAGTGACGAACACTTTTTATTATTTGTGTCTGGTATGCGAATAAGTGGAGACATTTTTGAGTAGTTAGTCGTGGTCGATCATAATAAGACATATTCTTAAACTTATTATCATCTTCTACTAGAAGTCTTTAGCTAGTCACGCAATGTTTTTTGTGTCCTAATATTTACGTTTTCTATATAAATTTTTGACAGAGCCGAACTTTGTTGTTTCGCGTAATCTACCCTTAAAATAAAATTGAAAATGTGGTAAATAAATATATGTACTGCCCCTATGGCGCGGTGGGAGTGTGTCCGACTTCTACGCAAGAGGTCGTGGGTTCGATTCCCAACCAGGATAAAACTTTGTGCGATGTGCACGATGGTTTATTCTGTGTCTGGGCGTAATTTATCTATAATATATATGTATTTATAATATATAAGTATATTTATCAGTTGTCAGGTAACCATAGTACAAGCTTTGCTTAGTTTGGAATCAGATGACGTTGTGTGAGTTGTCCCAAGACATTATTATTATTATTATTTACGTGAACGATAGTAATTTTAGTATTATGTGAATGTGGAATATTATTAGGTACTTTTTAATTTTTTTGTTTAAAATTTAATTTTGATTTATTATACATATTGTAACTTTACTGAATTGAGATGATACTACATAAAAATAATAATTGAAAACTTATTTACAAAACTTGCAAAAATGTCACTCAACATTGTGCTGCTTCTCCAGTATTGCCACTAATGTGTTAAATATACAGAATGACTTTGAATTGAGTAGACAAACTTCAATGAACAAACCTGCGTGTATCCAAGAATTTTGAATTTTGAATATGTCCTTATTAGAACAAAATATTAATATTCTATGATACTTTTAAATACAAAAAAACGAAGCACAAAAGCCGTGATAGTTCTTTAACTACCGACTAGATGGCGCTGCGAGGGCCCAATTTCGCGAGCATGAAGAGATAGACAAATTTGAGATCTAGTAACATAGTCCAGATAGGTGGTTCGCTTCTGGCCCCAGTTTGGCTACGGAAGTCTCGGGTTCGATTCCTGAGTCTGGATTTAAAATTTTTCTATCTTTCAAAAATGCATTTATTGTATTTGTAAAGTAATAGGCAAGAAATATTCATATTCAATATTGCCTATAAAAATTACTTCAATATTCGGCCTGCGACATCATAATTTGTTAAAATGCTCTCTGTTACGAAGCGATAACAAAAGCCATGATAGTTCTTTAACTACCGACTAGATGGCGCTGCGAGGGCCCAATTTCGCGAGCATGAAGAGATTTTGCTACGGAAGTCCAGTTTGGCTCCGGAAGTCTCGGGTTCGATTCCTGAGTTTGGATTTAAAATTTTTCTATCTTTTAAAAATGCATTTATTGTATTTGTAAAGTAATTGGCAAGAAATATTCATATTCGATATTGCCTAAAAAATTACTTCAATATTCGGCCTGCGACATCATAATTTGTTAAACTGCTCTCTGTTACGAAGCGATAACAAAAGCCATGATAGTTTTTTAACTACCGACTAGATGGCGCTGCGGGGGCCCAATTTCGCGAGCATGAAGAGATAGACAAATTTGAGATCTAGTAACATAGTCCAGATAGGTGGTTCGCTTCTGGCCCCGGTTTGGCTACGGAAGTCTCGGGTTCGATTCCTGAGTCTCTATTTCAAATTTTTCTATCTTTCAAAAATGCATTTATTGTATCTAGCGAATAATTCCATAAGGGCGGGGGGACAATTTGAGCAACTTTCGAGGCGATAATTTCAAAATAATAATCACTTAAAAAAATGAGGAACCTCATAATGTTTTTAAAAGACCTGTCGAATAATGTGAGCACACACGTTGAAGTACATGGTATGAAGTGCCCTAAAAATATTTATTTTTATTAAATAGCTATCAAACTATATAGCGGCTACTACAAGACATTTTTTAACCAAATTTACTTAATATTCATTGGGAAGTCTTTGAGTAAAATGCCTGTAACATACCTACGGACGGACAGATAGATAGACGGACATAGCAAATCTATAAGGTCTCCGTTTTTGCCATTTAAAAATACGGAACCCTAAAAATCCACGCTACCTAGTCCACTATATGTTAAGACTCAGAACCGAACCCCACGGCGCGGTACGGCACCACACCGCAAATAATCACAGCTCTAGCACAGCACCGCAAAAAATTCGCCGCACAGGCGTTCACACTAGCGGTGCTGCTCTGCAGAGTTCCGCGGCGCCCCGTCGCAGCACGTACCGGAGTATTCGACGTACAAATCTGTTAATAAAATGCCTTCAGCCGCGCAAGTAACTGCTGTACCTACCATACCTCGTTACTTGAATGATGTAAAATTGATGGTCGTAAATGTAAAAATGCAGTATAATGTAGGTATTTGTGTTAAATATTAAAATGTTGTTTGCATTGTATATTCATAGAGTACCTAGATAATTGAAATTGTTTGTAACGGTAACTAGCGATCGTACTTCATTAAATTATTTAAGGGGGCATTACACTGAGAGAATTATTTATTTAGCGCTACGTACACAGCGAAACGATCGCCGGCCTCGCTCTTCCGCACACAACCATTACTTCACAGTGCGCAGGAGCGCCGGTCAAAATAAAGTAGAATATTCGTTCGTACAAATGTTAGATTACGAACGCCATGACTCTGACAACACGAAAATGTTCGTTTTTGCATTTTTCCGCAACTTCAAGATTTATTTGCGGGATCATATTAATCCATATCCTTAAATTTCTTTATTTCATCTACTAGAAAAACTCTTTGACTAGTGACACAATTTTTTTCGTGTCCTAATATTTAGGTTTTTTATATAAATTTTTGAGAGATCCGAACCCTGTTTCGCCTAATCTACCCTTAAGGTTATTTTCGTTTCTATGAGATGTCAGGGATTTTTGCTTGACATTGCTTGTGGTGGCGGTGTGAGTCGGGTCGTCTTCCTTCCCTTCAATATGGCGAGGGGAATGATGGCTGACTTGTGAGACAAACTTGTGAACGGGTGCTGCTTGGGGTGACTGGTCGGCCTTGTCATTATCATGTTATAGGTTTATTATTTTATAATTAGTAGTTTATAAATAAGTAGTTTTTCTTATAATAATCGAATCGCATGTTGCCATTACCCTCTTCTGTATTTTTGTAAGTTGATGCTCCCATCCACACCGTAGAAGTCTAATTCATTTAAAATTTGATTAAACTAGTTTAAGTAGGTACTATGGTTATTACTTGCGTGAGATTCATGGTGTAATGATACCTTACTGGCTTTACTGTATATATACAAAATATTGTAAAAAATGGCACTTAAAAAAGTGGCCCTGAGTTTTTATTGCCAAGTTCTTTTCTCACAGCTTTACTCTTGTGAACTTGGCATTAAATGTAGAATTATTCTATTCCAAATATTGTCTGACGTTCAAGCGTTGGATTTGTAACCTAAATGAATAAAGTATTTTGACTAATTTGATTTTACCGCTACGGCGCGCGGCGCCGCTCGGCTTACACCCTTCCTTTGCTCGTTATGGTACGGAATGCTCGCATGCAATGGGACATTCATATGGGAAATCTTCTTACCTACGTTTAAATAGTGGATAAGTAGGTAATAAAGTCAATCTTTGTTCAATTTTAATGAATATCATTTCAAAATACTGTTCACATTTAACTGGAAACTAATTTATTATTTCGAATACCAAGTTCACAATGGCATAACAAGATTAATTGAAACCGAAGGTTAAACAAAACAGAAATATCCGACCTCTGCCGTGTCAGCGCAGTCGCTCGTTGTCTGCTCAAGGTGAGGGACAGTCGGAAATAGGCAGAATAGACCTATTAATATAATGAAACAAGTCTTTGGAAGCCAAATCTCACAAAAAATCCCATTGATTACAATGGATGACGATTAGAATCAATGGGATTTGGATATATTGACTGCCTCTGTGGCGAGGTGGGAGTGTATCGTACTGCTACGCAAGAGGTCGTGGGTTCGATCCCCATCCAGGATAAAACTTTGTGTGAAGAGCACGATGGTTTATTCTGTGTCTGGGTGTTATTTATCTAAAAAACAAAATGAAAATAAAATACAAATTATGTTTGCAAACACGTTCTGAAGGGCAAATATGGCGGCGAAATCCTAAATTCACAATCCCGTCGCTTCGATGGACTGACATGGCGAAACTATAGAGTTCCGTTTTGCCATTTTGGTTACGGACCCCTTACAACCCGACTGCTTAAAATTGATATTACATAAATAAGTACTTAAACTTAATAAAGACAAACACAATTTATTACCTATGTTTGCTGACACGTTCTGAGCGGCAAATATGGCGGTGAAATCCAATTCAAAATTCCGTCGCTTCTCATCGCCGTTCTTTAATTAATTCTTCACGCATTTATTATGTATGCTGCGTTATTTTATATTAAAACAAAGTACCAACGTGCTATTTGACTTTTACGTCACATCTTTAATCAGAATAAACCTATGAACAAACTAGAGGACCTAAATAAAAAAATATCGTTTCTATAATCCTTACATCATTCTGTTAATATGCAAGGAAGCTCAAGAAGTAAACAAAACAACGTATTTTGTGAATATTTACTTTAATTTTACCTACGTAATTATTAAATAGAGTTACACGTCTTAAAAGTTTTTTGTATGAACTTTATAACTGCAAATAGTTTGTCCCTAAAATATTTTTTAGGGGAACCCTAAAGAATATCCCAAAATTCATATCATCACTTCATCTACAGATTAAGTATATCATTTCAATAGTTGAGGTGATGAGCCAATATGAGCTGCAAAAATTCACTTACCTACTAAAAACTTTAAGGGTTTCTGTTCTACTACGGAACGGCGCGGCGATGAGAAGCGACGGAATTTTGAATTAAGGATTTCACCGCCATATTTGCCCCTCAAAACTTGTAAGCAAATATAATAAATTGTGATTTATTTTCATTATGTTTTAGTACTTATTTATCTGGCGTTAATATAACTTAGATATATTATAAGTTACTAGCTGACCCGCGCAACTTCGTCTGCGTAAATTTTCCCTTTTTTTTTTACAACATTTTTCATTGCTGCTCTGCTATTAACTATTACTACTACCCTATTAACCTATAGCCTTCCTCGATTAATGGGCTATCCAACAATAAAATATTTTTTCAATGCGGCCCAGTAGTTTTTTATTTTTTTTTTTTTTATTTTTTATTGCCTATGGTTGGCAGACGAGCCAGCGGCCCACCTGATGGTAAGCGGTAACCGCCGCTCATGGACTACAGGAATGTCAGGGACACACCCAAGCCGCTGCCTACCGTGAAGTGAAAACTCTCTTTAAACCTCGTTTGAAGAAAGACATGTCGTAGCGCTCGGGAAACACCGCAGCAGGTAGTTCATTCCAGAGTCTACACGTACGTGGAAGAAAAGAACGCCGGAATCGATCCGTACAGGACCGTATTGTTTCCAGGTGGAATGGATGAACCCTACTACGATGTCGAGTGGTGCGGTGGTAGAAAGGTGACGGTGGCACCATGTCAAACAGTTCCTCAGAGCACTCCCCGTTGAACAGACGGTAGAGTACGCAAAGTGCACCAAAGTAACGCCTCTGCTGTAAAGACTCCAGTCTGTCCGTGAGATTGGGGTCATCAACGATCCGAACAGCTCGCCTTTGGAGGGAGTCAAATGGATCGAGCAAGTATTTGGGGGCACCCGCCCAGAGATGAGAGCAGTACTCCACGTGCGGTCGAACCTGCGCTTTATAGAGCACAAGTCGCTGTGCCGGCGAGAAGTAACGCTTCGTTCTGTTGAGGACACCCACCTTTTTGCTCGCCAATTTGGCTTTACTTTCCAAATGACTCCCAAACTGGACTTTGCTGGAGATTTCGACACTGAGGATCCCAATACTCTCGGTGACTCGGAGTGTAACTCCTTGGAACTGTGGCACTAGGACAAATGGGTCTTTCTTCTTCCTAGTTCCCTAGTTCTTTCTAGTTCCTGAGATTATCGCGTTCAAACAAACAAACAAACTCTTAGGGGGATGAAAAATAGATGTTGTCCGATTCTCAGACCTACCCAATATGCACACAAAATTTCATCAAAATCGGTCAAGCCGTTTCGGAGGAGTATGGCAACGAAAACTGTGACACGAGAATTTTATATATTAGACAAGATATGCTTAAGTTTCATTATTTTCTACCCAAAGATAACTAGCTATGTGGGATTGCGTCCCACATTACGAGCAATCCTTTTAACCAGCTAAGTTAGGGGTGCTAAGTGGAGGAAGTTAGGTACCAGCTTATGTTAGGAGTGGGCTCAGCTCGCCGAATATATAACAAATTCTCTCAAAAAAATAGTAGGTACACGGCCAATTTCTTAGTGGGGGCAGCTCCCACATTACCTCTAGCGCCTGCCCCGGGTGCTGGAGGTGTACTTTGAGGCATTTTTACGGCCATTTCCACTTGTCGTGTGTCGGATACGACACGCAACAATTTAAACATCGTTCAACAACACGACATTAGTCTAAACATCGCACCCATTAAAAATCAGGTGCTCTAGTCGAAGAACATTCACTAGAGCACCCGATTTCAAATAAGTGTGATGTAAACATCACACTTATTTGAAATCGGGTGCTCTAGTGTAGTAGTACAACATTAGATAAATCTAATGTTGTGTTGTTAAACGATGTTTCTATTTGTCGGGTATCTTATCAAACACAAGACAAATAAGAACGTGCCCTTAGCTGTGACACTAGGTACCCACATGAAAATTATAAAATAACCTTTTCTTGCAGTCGGGGAAAAATAAAATGGCTAATTTTTGGCGCCAAACAATTTCAGTTAGCTATTAATTATAAGCAGTCGGTTTTTTTGTAATAATTTAGCTTTTTTAATATGATTAGTTAAGGCGCTGACAACAGCCAAATAGGCTTATCCTAAACAATTTTTTAGCCAAATCTACGTAGTTTGTGACGGCAGAAAAAATATATATGTTAATCTTGAACATATTTCTAAGAACCCTGTTGTATTCAAAACACGAATTTGAATTTTTTTCTCGATAAAAAAAAATTACAAACTAACCTCTTAAAATGATCTTCTAACAAAAATATCTGTATTACTTAACAACGTACGTTGGTAAAATAATTAACAATAACGTATCATGTTATAATACAGAATCTGGTTGTTTTTTATTTTCGACTACTCGACTTATTTTCAAGTAATTAATTGTTTTATGGTTTATAATTAGTTACGAGCGCTGCGTGATCGCGCTTCTCTTTCTTTTATAAGCAATCTGACAGTGATCGCAGAGACGCGCAGCTAGACGGACGTATGTCGCTTTGCCTCGCCATCCATTCACTTCATATTTTGTTTGTTGTTTGAAAAATTATAGACATTGGTAAAGAATATAAGTTTAATAAATATACTATTAATTTATACTATCTAAGTTGTTAATTTAAATATATTTAGTTCTAAGTTTAAAAATATTTGTTACTATAATTGGGAAACAAACAAAAATGTCGGAGGCCAGCAAAAAGCGCTTCTATACCAACAAACAAAAACATCTCATGGAAGTAGTAAAATAAGTATTATATTTTTCATATTGACAAAATATTGCACGAACAGAAGTGAAATCGTAACCAAACCAAAAAGCTACACTAAGCTGTTTTGTACAACGTATAGCGAAAATTCATCTGCTACTGTGAAGCTCGTTTGGTCTAGCGGTATCTGCGTTGGTTCAGAATATCAAGTTTCGAGTTCGAAACCTAGGTTCGCCTGTTCAATTTTTGTATTTTTTTTAATATTTTCTTTTATCTTTTCAGTAAAAAGAGACGTTTGGCGAATAGTTCAGAAGTAGGTAAAACTTCGGACAGTTTTTCACCAATAAGTTTGTAATAAGTACCTACATACTAATATAGATAATAATTTTATTATTTATATTACATTAACACATTACACAAAAAGAATCGCCACATGGACAAAGAGGATCCCCTTTACATTTTAGAAAGATAGTTACAAACAAGTATAATGATAAACTATCACATTTGCATAGACCTACGACTATCTTAGAACTGGCCTAATAGGAAAATACTCCTAAAATACTTGTAGCTTTATCCATTGTTTCTTGCCCTTTCCATACAAATAGTTGTGTAGGTTTTAGTATTTTTTACCTATATATGGCGATCTATACATACTGAAGTGTCTGTTCCTAATGTCAAAATAGCAGTTTTTTGCTATGAAAGTACGCATAGTACTTAAAACAAAAATATTGTAATATATATAATATAATATTTTTATAATTTTTTTATAATATATAATATAATATTTTTTTTTATCTGGCTGTCTGTCTGTGTGTTTGTTTCGACAAATCTTCAAAACGGCTGTACGAAGATTGACAGGACTCACTGTCAGACAGCTAATGATGTAAGGAGTAACTTAGGCTACGTCCACAGCTAGTCTACAGCTAGTTAGACATAATAGGTAAGATTAGTGCTGAAGAAAGTTTTTCTAAGTTTAAATGTAATAAATATTTTGTACAGATTAGGAAATGTGGCTGTTGCAGTTACATTAAAAAGTGATGTTATAATTCCTCTAGAAAATGTTACCAGGTAAAGATGATGCCCAAGTGATATGAAACTTCCTCATGATCGTTCTTATACTTCTTATGTTTTTGTGAGTCATAGTTTTTTTCCAACACTGGTTTGAAGTATCGGCAAAGGTATCTGAGACAGTTGAATCCACCGATAATATTCCTAAACTTGAGGTAAATGTTATTATTTTGAACAGGTTGTCGAAGATAAAATCTGGCAGTTAGTATTTAGTTACTAACGCATAGGTAAGCTTTAAGTATTATTTTTTTTAGACTGCTACAAGTCACCCTGCACAACAAAAAATCCTTATAATTATTATTATTATTATTACATCGGACGACGAATAAACTTATCGCATTTATTTTTAAATCTTCAGCATATTTCTCGCCCTTACCCCTAAACCCTTGGGATGTAATTTAAAACACATTAATTTGGTAGGAGAAAACATAAATGGATTCTTGTCGAAGTTCACTCTTTTGTGTAGGATGTGCAATTTAAAATTTATCATTAAAAGTGATTCCAGTGACGAAAATTATTTACCAGTGAATTATTGTGCTGTAGCAGGTATGTTATCAATTTTCGGAGGACTTCAAACTTGGAAGAATTTTCTTCAGCTCTAAATTTACCTTATTTCAAATAAATAATAATATTATTAATAAAAAATAATATATATTATTAACTATCTGTGCAAATAAATAAAATTGAAGAGTCTGTTTGTAATATCAAAATAACAGTTTTATGCACATATAATAATTATTATGGATAACATATATCCATAATAATTACTGATAACAAAAATACAGTTTTTTTTTGTCTGTCTGTCTGTCTGTTTGTTCCGGCAAATATCCGAGAGCAAATAAATTATAATTATGCGAAAATATTTAAAATGTTGCTAATATATTTTCGAGTTTTATTTTTCTTTCTTTTATATTGTTTTGAAGTTCATAGCAAATAAAGTCTCCTGAAATAATTAAAAATACAAACGTATAAAAAAAATTTATTGTTTTTTTTAATCGCCCTGTCTAATTTCTTTCTAGTTCTTCATATAGAACAAAAAATAAAGCGCCATCTATTGGTTTATTGTTTATTATTGACAGCGTCCTTGTGTTGGTAGTTCGCTGTTTTTACCGTCCTTTATCAATGGCACTAGGACATCGGAGAAATAGTGGGCGTGGCTAAAATAGTGAAACATCGAAGTTCAGTAGCTGTTGTCAGCGTCTTAAGGGTGGCGAGTTCCCTATCATGAGTTTGTAAGCAGTATCCGATATGTCACTTTAATTTAATATATTAGTATATAAATGATCCAGAGGCAGGCGTGCTATTAATAGTAATGTTGCTGTATTTTATGGTTAATGTTGTTATTTTAATGATATTTGAAAATTCTAATATTATTTATAATATTTTATTAATTATCTATATGATTTATTTTATTAATTGAATTCTAATTTGTAATTTATAGTTTGTATATTAACTGTAATATGATCAAACTTGATTGAAATAAATGAGTATGAGTAGTAGCCTTGTCTTTAAAGGTATTTATTTTTCTAAGAGTAGCGACCGCTTTGCTGTAACATTGTGCCATTCAAAGAACATTAGATACGCTTTAATAAGTTTCAGCATAAGTATCGCAAAAAGTGTGTTTATAAGAATCCTATCGAGAATTTTCTTAACGGGTATTACACATATTGGTTTTATATCGTTTTAGTTTGACATCGAGTGCTGTTATTCCACATGATAGACTTTTTGTAATAGTTCCCGGCTGAGTTGACGGTCGATGGAAAAATGTATAGTTTGGTTGTGTAAGAGAATTTTGTATAACAATGTATTAAATACGCTTCGTCTGACATTCACATAAAAAGTTTCACATTTAGTATTACAGTCAGATTCGCTCCCCAAAACAACAACTCCAAAGGGAAACGACGAAATATCCGCCATATTTCGTAAAAGCTGTGGGGAAAGGTCTAAATTGCTGTAAACATCATTTCTAAATGGACTTAAAAATGGCGGATAAAGCTGAATGTATCGAAATTTGACCAACAAAATGGCAAATTAACATCCGGTATTTAAAAATGACTTGACTGTACTAGACTTGACTGTAGTAATATTTGGGAATGACATTGGATGCAGGGCTACGCTGGAAAACCTAACCTAAAAAGGCGCGATGAATTAGAGCTTCGTTATACATAAAAAGATGTACTGGCTACTGGGTAAACATTCAGTATTGTCAGTACCTAACAAAGTCTTACTGTACAAACAACTCCTTATGCCAGTATGGACTTATGGTATACAGTTGTGAGGATGTACCAAACAAAGCAACTCTCAGACGATACAACGGTTCCAAAATAAAGTACTCAAGGGAATTGTTAATGCACCCTGGTACATTAGAATGGGCGACCTCCATCAGGAACTTAAAGTGGACCTCGTCGCCAATAATATAAAAAAAAATGCTGAAGCTCATGAACATCGACTTCATCACCATGTGAATGTTGAGGCCATCCAGCTCCTCGACAACACGGATATAGTTCGAAGACTGAAAAGGACCAAACCTTTTAAGTTACTTTAGTGACAGTTATAGTGTAACAGTGCAGTGTGATTAAAGGACACAAAAACATAGTGCCTTCATACAATAAGAGAAACAATAAGAATATTGTTATTGGACACGAACTTAGTTTAGTATATTATGAGTCTAAATGAACTTTAAATTACTCATTAGTATCCATAGACTAGATTGTAATGATAATGGTGAACTTTATAGTGCATCATACATAATATTATATATACTTAAGTAGGTATACATATTTCGTCGTTTTAAGATGTTGTTTCACGTCAATTACGAAGTAGGTATTTAATAATAATCGTAGGATATTTTAAGGTTTTTCTATTACAAGGATATATTTAACTTGCCATATGTGTTTGTATGTTAGTTTGTGTGGGTCAAATCTTGAGAGTTAAATTAGTGGGGTCCCTTCCTGACGTTCGATTAGGCTCAAATTTAATATACTAGTGTATCTTTGATGACAATGTAAATATTTAACTTAAAGAAAGTTACCTAACATGTTTAGGCTCATTTCATTCGTCTTGGCAAGTACTTCGATCTTAGATGATATCCAGGGTCTGATGATGGAGCCGGAAGGTGGAAAGGTGGCACTTAACAGTAATATACTTACCTATATATTTGTTGCAACCGCGAGGCACAACATTTTATGTAACTAATGATATGCAACGAATAAATATATCTTTTCTTTTCTTTACCTTACTGCGATCCCTCACCCCCCGTGTTTGAGTTGGTTAGGTTCGTCTTTTTACACCTTGTACAGTGTTCAGGGTCTGATGATGGGACCGGAATGTAAATGGCATAATGTAGGTAACTAATCGATGAGAATGTTTTAATTAATAATTATAAAGTGGTAATGGTGTTACATACTCGTAGGTAATAATATTAGGACATATGTAAAAACAAATAAAAAACTTTTTTTAAGAAAAGTGCATCGCCTTCAAGGAAAAAAATATCAAGGTCATCACCGAATGCAAATTTCCCTGAGTCATTCCTATGATTTAGTCTATATCTTTAGCGTAACGTGCGTCGAAGGTTACCACTGCTTAACCCACCCACCGAACCGCAGCTGACGTTTACGAAGCTTCATAATACAAATACAATAATTGCATAAATTTGAATCCAGACTCAGGAATCGAACTACCGACTAGATGTCGCTACGTGGGCCTAACCCGTAAGCATTAAGAGATAGAGGAATTTGATATCTAGTAACATAGTCCAGATAGGTGGTTCGCTTCTGGCCCCGGTTTGGCTACGGAAGTCTCGGGTTCGATTCCTGAGTCTGGATTCAAATTTTTCTATCTTTCAAAAATACAATTATTGTATTTGTAAAGTCTTTGGCAAGAAATGCCTATAAAAATTACTTCATAATACAACTCTCTAAACCATTTTACGAGTTTTTTTCCCAGAAGGAACTTGATCACGTTAATCTGTTCCTGGCTTATGCTCTTTATAGATCCCTTTTAATCGTTCGTGTCAATTAAAACGCCTCAATTGCCTTTACCCTCAGTCCTCAAATAAACATGGATCCCTCGACCTCCTTAAAGTACCTGAAACAAAATAATTTATTAATTATAATTAGCAAGTGTTTCTTTTTTTTATTTTTGTTTCTTATTCTTTATTATTTCTATACACGTTGTTGGATAGTCACTAAATTCATATGGACACTTGAGGAGACAACTCTATATGTGAAATACAAGTTATCGTAGTATCGTTGCAAAATACAAGTTCAATGCAACGAGACAAGAAGTCTTCTATTCACCCCATAGACTTAGGATATACTAACGTATTTACCCACTTTAAAGTACAACAAAATAATAAAGTACTGTAAACCATTATCTAGGTGTGTCTAAACTACAAAATACCGAAAGCACAGAAGGCAACCTCCATACAACGCATTACATTCAACGCACACCGCTGACCTCTTTATTAGACACTAGTAGGTACGCTAGATTGGATGTCCCATACAAAGTGACAGCAATTTGAAATGCCCAATCAAATAACCGTCTTCTCAACTTTTTACAAATGGCCGTTGTTGTTATCCTTGTTACACAAGTATAGACTTCCATTTCATTTGTCAAATGACCGTTCAAATGTCAAATTCAAATGGAAGTCTTCTTGTCGGTGGAAGTCCGTCCAGCATACAAGTACTAATATTAATACATAAAATTTAGTAATATAAAATAAAGTAATATGGTCTTCAATCAGTGTGTCCTACCCGTCATGACATACGGTGCCGAAACGTGGACACTGACGGTACGGCTGGTCCACAAGTTCAAAGTCGCTCAGCGGGCTATGGAAAGGGCTATGCTCGAAGTTTCTCTTAGGGACAAAATGAGGTGATTCGCCAGAGAACCTAAGTTATCAACATAGCCCACCGGATTAGCAAGCTAAAGTGGCAGTGGGCTGGCCATATTAGCCGAAGAACCGACAACCATTTGGGTAAACGAGTTCTTGAGTGGAGACAGCGAGCGTCTCGGCAAACGTAGTGTAGGACGCCCTTAGGCCAGGTGGAGTGATGATTATATTATAGAACAAAATGGCGTCTCCAATTGCGGAGAGGCCTATGTCCAGCAGTGGATCAGTGAAACACACACAAAGATGATAAAGACATCACTCACGGATATAGAATTTCGGCCTACTTTGTTCCGAAGCTCTCCCGAGATTCCGTACGCGTTATAGGTAGCTTTTCTTCTATGTAAAGCCTCTGTGTTTTTTTATATAGATTACTAGCAATTTGGGATTGGGTCCCACATTACTAGCAATCTGGTTAACTCTCCAGATAAGGTCAAAGGCTTATGTTAGGAGTGGGTTCACGTCGGTAGGATTCGAACGCGACCTCACGATTACGAGACCGATGCCTTACCCATTAGGCTACCGTCGCTTCTGACTGGTAATAATAATAATATCATGGGACAACTCACACATCGCTATTTGATCTATGAAAGCTCTAGCTTGTACTATGAAAACCAGACAATTGATAAACATACTTATATATGTTTCAAACTACATACATGTTATAGATAAATTACACCCAGACACAGAATAAACCATCGTGCTCATCACACAAAGTTTTATCCTAGACTAGCTGTCCTGCGCAACTTCGTATGCGTCTATTTTCCCCGATTTTGCAACATTTTTCATTGCTGCTCCGCTCTTATTGGACATAGCATGATGTTATATAGCCTTTCTCGATAAATGGGCTATCTAACACAAAAATATTTTTTTAATTCGACCAAGTCGTTCCTGACATTATGGCGTTCAAACAAACAAACAAACTCTTCAGCTTTATAATATTAGTATAGATGGGAATCAAACCCTCCGGCTTAGCAGTCAGGGTCACTAACCACTAGACCAACAGGGCAGTATAAAGACATCATCTCAAGGGCACAGAGTCTCGGTCCACTTTGTTGTGGTCTGAATTTGCACACTCGACAAAGGCCCCTGTAAATTGGGCGTTAACTGTGCAAAAAGTAATGTTAAACACATTTGTACACGGCCTGCAAATATCAGAATAATGATATTATAAGGAGTTATGGCTATATCACTTTTAAATTACTTTTTCTTTATTCTTTTGTACCGATATTCGAATAAAACGTTCCATTGTTTTACAAATTATATTCGAATTCGCAAAAAGGTGGTATCGCTTTTATTGCAAGCGAGACAAAGAAAACGTTTCGTATTCTAATTTTAAATATGATTGTCTTCATATTAGCATTTCTACCATTCTACTATTTTCTTTGACTTGAGGCGTTTCTGAAGTTTGGAAAAGTCTTTGTGGTACAAATTGGGACTTGAGTATTAAATTACAAATTAAATTAAGAGGAGTCTAGACACTCACAATCTTTTTATAGTCAGCATTTTTCGACTTCTAACTAAGATTTTCATATTATGGATCAATAGTACCAACTCAGGGAATCAGGGCTTGCAAACTTACTGTACAAACCTTTTACGACAATAAAGATTTATTAATATTATTATTATAACTAGTATGAATTTAACAATACTTAAAAAAAAGTTCTTACTTTCATGAAATTAGATAAACTTTTTATCGGTTCATTCAATTAAGTTTGTTACAATAAAACAATAATACTAAATTGTCATCAAGCCTTCAATCAACAATGACATCAAGCTGATTTATTATCAGCTTGATGTCATTTCAGATTACCTACCTATTCATAATATATAATTAGAACCTGAATTTTATTTATTATATTGTAGCATTTTGTCTTGTGATAACAATTATATATACAAATAATAATTGCTTTTAAACTTTAGCGATGTTTACACATATTAGAATATTATCGGGACTTAATCGCGTTATATATTTAAAGGTATGATCCTTTTATTTACCCGACGTTTCGATTGTATTGCACCGATCGAAAGCCAACGACCTGCTTACCTCCATTTCAAATGTGAATTTGATATTTTTATGGATCGAGTTTAGTTACTCAACGAATTGTTCTTAAAACTGTGTCACTGTCGCCCTTCATGATGCAATTACGTCATCGACTGAAGATGTGAATCCAGATGTTGGCCATCACCGATGCTACTGGGCTGTCTATGGCCACTCCTTCGATCTGGAGGGAGCACTGTCCATGGTAGAGGAAGTAGTTACCCTCTAAACAGTTTTTAAGCAGAACAATGTACTCTATAGGCAGGCCGTAGTTGAAAAATCCCGCGCCTCATGGAGTCGACCCGTGACCACGATCGGTGCAATTCGATCGAAACGTCCGATAAATATAAAATTCGTGCTTTTAAATATTTCACGCGATTAAGTTCCGAAAATATTCTAATATGAAAAAAAAAACAAGTTTGCAAGAATCTGATGCCTGCTTTTTTCAACGTTAATAGGACAGCAGAGTTCTTAGATTCTTCAAATACAATTTATGTTCGTTGAAACTCAAATACGTATAGTTAGGTACATACCTACCTAACTAAGTCACATTTAAGAATACCGCCAGGATATTGCAGTCTCAAATTCTGGTCGCATAATTACAATATCAAACACGAAGAGACAATAAGTCCTTCCAATGTAAATAACTGGTGAAGCCGTCTATGAAATTCAAAGACTATTATTGCTTCCCGTTGGTATTACGGCACAAGGCAGAACAGGCAATAAGACAGTGAAAGTAATTTAGATAGAAGATAAGGATAGTATTCACATACCTATAGTGGCGGAGGGTCCTTAAAGGCGCCCTGGTTGATGATTCTACCACACCAAAATAAATGCGGATAAATGATTACTCCTCTGTATAAGGTCGTAAGTCAAAGCTTAAAATTAAAATCAATTCAATCATCAATTCAGTTGATAAACTTTCGCGATTTGTACACATTAAGAAAATATATATATATATATTTCGGGTCTTAATCTCTACCCGTGACAGCCGTGGCAATAAGGACGAAACGTCGGGCAATAAACAAGGTATTTTACCTTAAATTATTATACAAATTTAATCAAAAGTTTACGTAGGTGGGTAGGTTAAATACGTAGAGTAACGCAGGGCTCCCAGGAGAGCAGGTACCAGGTCTGTACCTCAGAACTTTCCAAATTAAAATCAATGTTTATTCCTGAGATAAACTAACTCACAAGCTCTACTACTTGATCATTTATTATTTGACACAATCAAATATATATAATTTACGATCAGATCTGTCGGCCATGAAACTCTTAGTCCAAGACTCCCTTATTTCATGTCATTCTAACATTTCAAATAGGTACCTCGCTGCGCGTACACGCGCGTATGGTCACGCGCGGGTGCTCTCGCGCGTGATTCGCCTTCAGGGGGTTAATTCACGTATTTAAAGCAGTGCAGTTGCAGTTAAGTTTCGATTAAAACGTCATTTTTGTATTCTTGTGACGTTGGGATCGATCTCAATACGTAGTATATGCGTCTCGAGAGCGCAATAACGACATTCTAGTATGGTGCGCAAGCGTTTTTGAGATCGATCACAAAGTTACAAGAATAAGAAAATGGCCGTATTAGTCGAAACTTAACTGCAACTGAACTGCAACTGCACTGCTTTAAATACGTGAATTGACCCGCTGAATAGGATCTTGCTTAACCATAAAGGCCACAATAATGTACATGTTCGAGACCTCGGCATATTACATCACAGTACTAAGATATAATATCTTATAATAATAATATCTTGGAACAACTCACACAACGCTATCTGATCCCAAACTAAGCAGAGCTTGTACTATGGAAACCAGACAACTGATAAACATACTTATATATTTCTAAATACATACATATTATCATAAACCATCGTGCTCATCACAGAAAGTTTTATCCTGAGTGGGGATCGAACCCACGACCTCTTGCGTAGCAGTCGGATACACTCCCACCGCGCCACAGAGGCAGTCATCATATCTACAGTTTGATCTCCGTTTAACGGTTTGGCAAGCTACGAATACCCTTACTTACCGGGGCCGCGGAAACAAGCTACCTATCTATAAAATATTATCTCCTGAACATCCAAAGGAAAGTACTACCCATCTCTCAAGACAGTAAAGTTCTGACAAGTTTCACAGATCGAAGTATTGTTAATAAACTCGGTCCGTCCTTTAATTTCCTTTAGAACGAAAGAAAGTCTTTGAAAGCGACAGCTCTATCGGTTTTGTCGTCACAAGGGAAACAGTATATTTAAATTTATTTCCCTTGTGAAGAACAAAAACGTTAAACATCTCCTTTGCATTAAAGAAAAGCTTTACAAATATTTAGTATTTCGTTTGCATTGTTTTATACACAGTTATGAACCCACTACCAGCTGCCATATTTGTAGTGACAATGTCGTAAAGTACTCAAGCATAGTATTTAAATTGCATTAAAGTGCAACGCAACAAAATAACTAAACGGACAAAGAATCCGCATCTAAATTCGTATATCCGTTTGCGTATTACGTACGGCACTAAACACATAATACAAATAACAAACGTATGACATCGCTGTTTGGAATGCAAATCGGAGAAAATAAATGAAGTCAAGCACCAACAGCTGTAATTATTTTCATGACTATAGCTGCTGAAAGCAACAAAAGCTCCTCGCAATATTGAATCAGTCTACTTAGAGGCGGTTGGTGTATAACTGCCTTAATGCATTATTAGAGCGAGAGCCAAGGGGTTGCAATCGCGCTGGTAAATCCGGTCTCAACAATAGTCACTGTTTTATACTTTGACACAAATTAGCGAGGATGCAGAAGGAAAGTTTCACACATATCTGCCTCACATAGCCATAGCTTGCTCGGATGAGCTTGTTCTGTATATTTTAGAATAATACACGATCGATTTAGATCCTGAATCTCTGAAGCGAAGTTTTCACGACTGTTATCTAAGTTCCCAATGTTAGACGTTGGGACGCTGCCCGTTTTAGATAACTAGCAATATAGGATTGAATGGAGGGGTTGAACAGGATTCCTAGTAATGTGGGACCCATCCGCTTTACTAGCAATCCTGTTAACCCCTGCAGCTAAGCTAAATTGTGTGCTTGTGTTAGAAGTGGGTTTACGTCTTCGTTCATTAATTTTGAAGACACAATATTACATCGCCTTATTAGAGAAGCCTCCCTTTGTGTCGCGTAAGGACATCACATTTTGTTCTCAACATTTTCACAGCTGTGAACTTTGCTCGAACAAAGTGATGCTCATGGATGGAAGATATAAGTGTTCAAATCCCCGAAATCTTAAAGCCTTCAGGAACAAAAATTAACTGACTCCGACTAGTTTGACTTTAAACTTTAGTCGATATTGTTTTGACACTCTTTTACATTTGGAATTCCCCTACTGGGTATGTCTAGGTACTTTGCTTTTGTACTTTGAGCGATGTGTGGCTCCAATCAGTCTCTAGCAATTATAAAACCTGGTCTAGTGATGTAGTCTTGTTCTGATAAATAAGTATTATTTTTTTTAGAAATTACACTTGAATCAGAACATAGACTTGGAATACTGTGTTTTTCTATTTAATTTGAACCTTGAGGAAGTTTGAGAAGCAATTTATTTGTTAGATACTACTGGAGTGGAGTTAAAGTTTTGTGGTAATTTACGTCATTGTGGGTCTTTTCTGTGTTCCTAAATAATTATGTTTTATCATTAGTAGCTCTATGCAGTTTATTTTAAAACAGTCTCCGTTTACTATATCGCACCTTCGGTAAGACAAGGGCCGAACTGCTAAATTCCAAATTGTTCAACACAAACGTTTTAAGGTTTTTATAGATTTATATTGTGTTTTTCTGCCCATGTTAATGTAAAATAGTATTTTATTTTTAGTATAAATATACCTAATATATTTATGAATATAAATATGTAATTTAAAACAGTGAGTTATTTATTTATATATACTATATTTAATGATATATGAGTACATGCATACAATTATGCCTTTATCCCACCAACATTTAAATAATTGTGCAATTGTGACTAAAGTAACACCTTATATTGAAATGATTTATTAAATGAAAATACTCTTTATTTTGTACTTCTTTATTCTTCTTCTTAGGAACATCTTTATCAGTGACAAAAAAACACTACAATTAAAAAAAATAACTTCAAAATTAACATAAAAGACACTTCTAAAAGGATTACATTAAATCTATAAAATGCCATCTAAATAATGTAAAACTTATTTATAC
Organism: Herminia tarsipennalis; assembly: GCA_945859575.2. Classification (NCBI taxonomy): domain Eukaryota; kingdom Metazoa; phylum Arthropoda; class Insecta; order Lepidoptera; family Erebidae; genus Herminia; species Herminia tarsipennalis. The sequence continues at coordinate 8,687,230 of OX243836.2, read as the reverse complement.
TCTTATTCTAAAATCAGTCAGTAATCACAGCATTTTGTGGAAATCACAATTTGTTTTTCTATAATTATAATCACAAAGTTAACTAATATAGAATATCAAAACAATATCCATAAGAAAAGGATAACTTTATGGCACAATACTCTCAAAACCTAATAATAATCATAAATCTTTTATGTGATTAACAATAATGTTCTTCTAAATTTGACACTAATCAGTAGTGCTACTAAGACTATAAAAAACAAAATAATAACTATAAAAATTTAAGAAAGGCGGATAGATACCTACTTATATCTACAAGTTCACTGGAATGTGTCACCTATTGAAATAAATTGTTATAAAATTGTTCATAAAATTTGGGAACTATGTTTGAAGCAATTAGCTGACGGATATCTTCTTTCTTTCGATCCGGAATTGTTAGAGTATCAGAATATAACACATTTAGTACAATATCTTTCAATGGTTTCTTATTTCCCGTCCTGCCCCATTTGACTTGCGCTTCAGCCCATGTGATTGATTTATAACTATATCTGAATTGGTATGTATCAGAACTCTTAGTAAACTTAATAGCTTTTATTTCAGATATTTTTATATTATTTCTAGTAACATCTTTGTTTAGATTTAAACTAACATCATCAGTCAACAATTTTAAATCAAAGAAAGAATCATAATTCATTTCTTTGACTTCGAATCCGTTGCCTCGTTTTTTGGCATTTCTTATGAGACATGCATACTCAGCTGGACAGTATATAGGCCCTGCTTTTTTAGCCCTTTTAACGCTCTTCTCGATGACAGAATGAACCGCGTCAGCTCTATTCTGAGTATGTCCTCTAATAAGGAATTTGTGTGTGATAGATTTTATGGGCAATATATTGACAGCATAGTAATACATCCCGAAAACAAATTTATTTTTTTGTTGGCCGCAACAGTTGTCAGAGTAAAATATTATGTCTTTATTGGGTTGTTGAGTAGATAGTTCTTCCAAAAACTTGTATAGACATGTTCCTATTTCATTAGCACCACGTTTTCCTAGACCTTCATGCCAGAAAAAGCAATATGTTTTATCGCTATTGATATTCGAAACTGTGAAATTATAGCAGTTAAGCTTTGACTTGTAAAATAATGCTGACGACTGGCCAATGGGACACGGTAAAACTGCCTGTAGGTCGAATATGGCTATTATGTTATTAGAATCTGTCTGTTTACTGTCTTCTATATCCTTTTCAAGTTCTAAACGGGAAAGACTCTTTTCTTCAAGGTGTAATTTATGCTTTTCTGACAGTGGTTCTTTGTCAACAGCGTTTTTGAATGCCTCACATTCATCACACTGGTCTTTTCGAGGTACATATAAGCCTATATTAAAATCATTGTTGAAAATGCGGTGATAAGCATCATAATTGACGAATGGTTTTCCCGCTGTTTCTCTGATAGTTTGATAGTTGCGATGGAGCTCAGCTATAGTCAAGCTACCATCTATGAACTCTCTGGTAGTATTAGCCCTTAAATAATGACTTTCTGTACGTGGAATCGACTTTATGTGATCATGAACGGATTGGATAATTTCAGCACTTAGTTTACAATTATTACCGTGTTTGCCTCGATTGTCTACAGCACTCATTCTCATAGTATTGTTAGATATATTTTCAATGACATTTCGTAGAGTTTTTTCTCCAATAGCTAATGTATTTAGCAAAAACGTCTTACAAACTCTAACTTCTTGTGAACGTATCATAAAATAGTAGGTCGAATTTGGTTTTCTTGGTGGCTTAATACAGGTATTATGGTGGGTAATTTTGACTCTTCGATATGCAGGCGGAATCAGTTTCACACAAGACGCGAGAAAGTCCCTCTGCCTCAGGTGTGTTCCTAGCTCCCAATAGGATTAAAAAATTGCATTTCTGTCTTCAGAAGAAACTTTAGTGGAACACGAAAGTCGGCATTTATCATGGCAAGGAGGAAGAATTGATTTTGCTGCTACAATTTTTCCCCTTTTTGTAGTATACTTTTGCCCACTGTTTTTCAAACGTTTGGATATGACTTGTTTCCATTCATTAACATTTCTTTGACGTTTTCTAGACCGATTTTTCGATTCCTGCTCTACATTAACTGTTGCGTGTGGTGTTGGTTCGGGTTCATTATGGCCTTCATTATTTCTTAAGTCCACCGTAGCATTAGGTTCAAGAAATCTGTTTAGAGTACTAGAAGAACTGCTGCTAGAACTGGACGAGCTACTACTGGAACTGGATGAGCTGCTGTCAGAATTAGAAGAACTGGATACGTTTCTCGATTTGAAGAGTTTAGTGTAGTTACTAGCCTGTTTCACATTTGGCTTGTACTCTGAACCTTCGGATGGTGAAAAATCTCGATTTTCTTCAGACTCAGAGTCGTTATTACCCAGGGTTGTATTTATTATGGGTGGGCTAGTTATTACATTATCCTCCATAGCAGATATAGTTGTCAAGGATGAATTTATCGCTTCTGTAGTTTCAAGAATAGTTGGTATTGGATCTTCCACAGCAGATACGGTTATCATGGCTGAATTTATCGCTTCTGCAGTTTCAGGTGTCATTGGTATTGGATCCTGATTTTGAAAGTCATTGCTATCTATCCACTGCTCAACCATTGATGTAGAATTAATTTTAGGAGTACCATTTGTCTTTTCAAAACTATCACATACTTGAAAACTAGACTTTTCTAAATATTCATTAATCTGAGTTTCATCAATAGTTGTATCCTCTATATTAAATCGATCATCGACCATCCTCAAAATTTTTCTGCCTCGTGATTCCATTTTTATTCCCTAAAGAAAACGACGGAAATGTTATGTATTTTACGTAAAAAAAAAAGTAATTGGAATGACAAAGTCGTAAATGCTATTATAGTTATCTGTTTAAGACAAAATTGGAATGACAAAGTCAGATTTGGTTTCAAGACTAGGTAATGTTTACATATTGGACTTACAAAGGCACAACTACTGCGAACGACTTTGTTCTATCAAATATGTTCTCTTAAATTAGGCATAATTACACAAAATGTGACCATGTCTTTCCAAAATGTAAAACAAAAAAGGGCATATTTACCTTAATGACCTTGACGCCCCAGGACACAACCACTACTCACGCGGGCAGCGCCGCAACAGACCAATGAGATTTTGTCGCGCCAATATCATTAAAAAATTGAACGAATGGTACAAAGGCTGCCATCTGGCGAAAATAAACGTAATCTAGTGAATGACTTTGTCCCTACAGGTAGAAATTAGATTTTAGGGCACTTTGACATATTTAACTCATTTTTTTAAATTTTAGCACTTCGGCCCTTGTCTTACCGAAGGTGCGATATGTATGATTATGTATGAAAATATGGATGCAAAGCGTTAAATCGTTACTAACTGTAGACTTGGTTGGTATACTTCTCGCTCACACACATATTTTGCATAATTTTTACCTTATAGGTGGATTTCTATAAAATTGTACTATCCAAAGAGTTTTAGCACAAGCCCTGTATCGCAGCAGATGATGTGGAAGTATACGATGAAGCAACAGGTACCTATAATGGTACCCATAATATACACGAGGTTGCACTACTCAGATATAGGTGCTTATATTAGGACCCCGCTTTCGATACTCAGATTAGATTCGATACTTAAAAAAGGGACTGCAAACAACCGAACTGATATTATAATGATGTCAAAGTAACTTTGTCTGTTACATTTTCACGCTTAAACTGTAGAACCGATTCAGATGAAATTTGGTATGGAAATAGTTTGAGTCTCGGGAAAGGACATAGGATAGTTTTTATCGCAATAACCGACATCCACTCGGGCGAAGCCAAATAGTGCAAAGAGCTAGAAGGTATAAAATATCCATAGTAGGTCCACCTACTATGGATATTATATACCTTCTAGCTCTTCGCACGCGGCTTCTTCTAGCTCTTGGACCAAGGCCACGTTCAAGTACCCATACTTGAACGTGGCCTTGGTCCAAGAGCTGGTACCAGGTCCAAAGAACAGGATCATAATTCCGTTCAATCGATTCAATCGTTCCGATCAATTTTCAGGCCGTCGACCCTGACGGTTCCTCTTTTTTCAATTGTATTGTCGGGGGTGATTTGAATGCGGATTGCATTACCAATAAGATTATTTATTTTAGATGGTTTAAAGGTATAACTAGCCTATGACCGCGGCTTCGCCCGCGTGGATGCCAGTTTGTTACCGAAATATTTTAAAAGTATCGTACTAACTTTGCACCTACATTTTACCCCATTAGGGGGTGAATTTTCAAAAATCCTTTCTTAGTGCTCTTTCTTCTACGTTATAAAAGGAATCCTTGCAAAATTTCAAGTTTTGAACCCTTATAGTTTAAGCCCTGCGTTCTTCGTTTTTCATTGCTGCCCCACTTCTATTGGTCGTAGCGTGATGTTATATAGCCTATAGCTATCCAATAGTAAACGAATTTTTCAATTCAGACCCGTAGTTCCTGAGATTATTGCTTCACACAAACAAATAATCTCTTCAGCTTTATATTATTAGTATAGATATATGCATATTATTTGTATCTTAATGGAGAAAAGTCCGTGCGAAATCGAAGCGGGCTACTTTTATTTAATAATTATAACCCACTCGTATTTATTAAAACCGGAGAAAAGAAAAATGCAACAGAATCTAGTGGCCACTCGTTTTAAATTGCCAATATCACAATGTTTACATAACTATTACAAATTACGTTTCAATGTTAATAATTCAATAACATCGATACATATTTATTCGATAATTGGAATTCTGAAATCGATTCCGATTGCTATCATGTTTCATATTCTTGATGTAGAATCTCTCGAGGGCACAGCGACCTCGCCCTACAAACTTAGTGCTCATCAATCAAAGACACGTCTAACTCTGTCCCCAAACGATCCCACAGCTTCAGGAACTCTCTTTTACTTTGTAATACAAGGTGTATATTATGTTCGAACAAAAGAGAGTTTGAAGACTGCAGTTTACAGTACACACCTCTCATCAACTGAAAAAATGAATCCTTATTTTGTATTTTTGAAATCCAACGCTCTTTTATTTTATATTTATATTATTTTTATATTATAACTTCTATGATACATTCTTAAATTGTATGTACTTATAGATTTAGACATATATAAGACTAGCTGTCCCTCGCAACTTCGTCTGCGTAAATTTTCCCCGCTTTTGGAACATTTCTCATTGCTGCTCCACTCCTATTGGCCGTAGCGTGATGTTATATAGCTTATAGCCTTCTTCGATAAATGGGCTATCCAACAGTAAAAGATTTTTTCAATTTGGGTTAGTAGTTTCTGAGATTACCGCGTTCAAATAAAAACTCTTCAGTTTTTTAATATTAGTACCTAGGCATAGATGATTCGCAAAAAAAGTGCCTAGGTTCGTAGGTGAACTAGGTAGATACTTACACACGTAATAAAATGTTTGACTTTACAGACAACCATTTTTTGATTGTCTGTAAAGTCTTACAGACATTTTATTAACATTTTTTTAAATAATTAATTAAGTAGATTTACCGACGATAACTTTACGTGATAACATCATAAGAAAACATTCATGAAATATCGCCATTCGCGTTGTTTAGCAACCAATCTATAACGTTAGTTCCAATTGTATCACATGCCATGTCGCTGCAATGGCCGTTCGCTGTTGCTTAGCAACCAATCATGAATGTCACTTTTTTAGACAATTTTTCGTACGTTCCGGTCATCGATTTACAAGACGTCATTTATGCGTTATCATATCAAAAACACGTCATATAAAAATATCAATAAAATGAGATGGGCTAAAAATATAACACAAGTCCAGTATCCAGTATAAAGAAAATAATAGAAATATCTGCTAGAAAAACATTTCGCTTATTCTTTACAAATTGAAGCAACGGAAGCGTAATTAGGTTATTTCAAGAGGTCACAATCCTTTTTTGTGCCTAACTGAAACTTTTGTTTGATCATCGTGTTACTGAGCGCAAATTTCTTTTAGTTCATATACGGAACAGACACAGAGAGTAAAACAGGAAAATTATTGAGAAAGGAAATTCTATAAGAACTACATTCATTGCTTTTTTTGGATTGTTATTTTTTAGGAAGCTTTAAGCTATTGGGCGGGGATTTAATAGTCGGTATATAGGTCTGCAACTGATAATAATACCCACATATTAATTGATTATCTTTTGTAGACATTTAGTTATATCAAGATGTATTTTACATTTTCGTCATTTTTTTTTTTTTAATAGATAACTAGCAATGTGGGATTGAGTCCCACATTACTTGCAATCTTGTTAACCCCTCCAGCTAAGCTCAAAGGCTTGTGTTAGGAGTGGGTTCACGTCGGTAGTATATTGGGTAGGATTCGAAACCGCAACTTCACGATTGCGAGACCGATGTCTTAGCCATTAAGCTACTGCCGCTTAATTTTAGTGATAGGTATATCTATTTTTTTATTTATTACTTGATTATCTATAATATTTTTAATCGATACTATTAAATCTTTTTTTTATTATAGAAATTTTGTTTCATCGATATTTTAATACATTTTATTAATATTTTTCGTTCGTCGGATTGATCTAAAATACAAACAGAAGAATCTGAGCAACAATGGTTTACTTGGAACTATAATAAATCCCATAATCTCTGGTCTGCAAAGAATTCGCGACATAACTCATTGCGTCATGCAAGATGGATGGTCCATTGACGTCTAACACATGAGTAAGTACATACTCGAGGTGTTAAATTACTGATCTGCCGTTTTGTGTTGGCATTCTATTTTTTTATCAAATGGATCTTTGTTATGGAAGACATCTAAATATGATTAGATTTTGAGTATTGTCATCAATAGTTTAGATTTAATATTTTTGGGTTGGTAAACCATTGAAATTCAATCCAATTATTAACAGAATACTGGTTTTCTGTTAATAACTTAACGCTTAATGTAAAAAAGACCAAATGTGTGATATATTTAAATCAACGGTTAGAAACAATGCTTCTGTAAATATTCTATCTTTAGGAAATAAAATTGATGTTGTTGATAATATAAAATTTTTAGGTGTACAACTTGATTCTCTTTTAAATTGGAAACCGGAGTTGTTGTCAGTTACTAATACAGTAAGTAGTGCGTGCTATGCCATAAGAACTCTTAGGGATTTTTTAACACTTGCTCAACTTCGTACGGTCTACTTTGCCTTGGTCGAATCCAAAATTAGGTACAGCATCAAATTTTGGGGAGGCAGTTATAAATATAATATAAGTGCAGCCTTTGTTATACAAAAAAGAGCCGTTAGAACTATGCTCGGCATTGACCAAACCGAATCATGTAGGGAGCATTTTAGACGGCTACGTATTTTAACAGTCCCATGTCTGTACATTTTGGTTCTTCTTGCTCACTTTCACAAAAATATGCACAAGTTTGAGACTAATGATGAGAAAAAACATAGAATAACGACACGGAGAAAAGATTTACAGACAATCTTGCATGCAAAACTTAACATTGTTAAACACTCATCTTATGTGCAGTCTGTGAATCTTTTTAATAAATTACCCACTGAACTGAAAGATATAAGTGGTGTTAACATATTTAAAAATAGACTTAAGAAACTATTACTGGAAAAGGCTTATTATACTATTGATGAATTCAACAATGATAAATAATGATATAATTTAATACTATTGAATAATTTTAATGAAATAATTAATTGATTGTAATATAAGAAACAATTTGACATACTAATTAGTGACATGTTATGTAATAATTTGTATTTTTTTGACTTTGAATTCTGATTGTTTTGTCTACTTTATATATTTTTCATTTTTTTTTGTGTGTAAACTGTACTTTGAATTGTTTTTCAAATATTTCGACACAAATGTATTTTGTTATGAAATAAATAAATAAAAATAAATAAATAAATTCCCGAGCTGCACTTACCGTGGTCGACCGATTTGGCTGTTTATATTGTGTCCTGTGCTAGGTTGGTATTATTATTTTGTTAATTTCATAGCCAATGGGCAAGTTTTCAACTAGTCAAAACAAGAACTCTTTAGGAGTTGTAAAAATGGCGGCAAACTAACCGGCCATTATTTTTACAGCTCCGAGTTTAACTTGTAAAAAATGATTGAATACGTGATAATTGACTAAGAACGAGACTTTGTACTTGTAATAAGCATATAAATACCTGACACTGGCAGAAATTAGCCGTTAAAACGGCTAGATTGCCATAAACTCGAAGAAGAAGAAGAAGAAGAAGAAGAACTCTTTAAAAAATGTCAAGACGCAGATTTCATATGGAGATCTTATACAAATCGTCACTTATAAGTCACTATTTTTTCTCATCAAATTACTTATATTTATGATATGATCAATGATAAAATTCCAATTTAACACAATATTTAATCGGGATTTAACTGTTGGCATTAGTATTTTGGATTTTTTGTTTACCTATGAAACATGTCTACTTCGATGGTATTTTTGGTATAAATAATAAAATATAGGGTACCGTTTGATAGTTTGTCGATAATTACAATTAAGGAGTTTGTCGTTAGCAAAATGCACTCTTGCTTTGTGATGCCATGGCGAACTCTTTATTTTATATATATCAGGATTTTTTTATCACAAAATGAAGAGACAAGCTGGTCTTGCGCATGATGGGAAGTGTCACACCCATGATAATATTAGTGCTACCCAAAGCCTTATTTGCCAAGGATCTAAATGACACCGCATTGTGCCCTTCATTTGGGACGTTAGTTCTTAAGTCTCATTTGCCCAGTAATTTCACTTGCTACAGTGCCCTTCAATCGAAACACAGTGATGTTTTAACATCACTATTCCATGGTAGAATAACTAACACCGTGTTGTTACCAACCAAGGCGGCCTATGGTATTATTTCCTTGTAATCTTTTACTGAAGAAGAAGACTGAAAACAAAAGTCGTTCTGTCTAAAAATCCTGCTTAATACAGTTAAGTCCTTGCTTGTCTATAGTGAATACTGAATTGGTGATTTCACAAGACGATGAGCTACACTTGATTTTAAAAAAATACGATTTACTTTGTAACTTACGAGAGGTTTATTAACCGAGTCAAACTGAGTTGGCGAATAGTCATACCAACTACGTAGGTACTTATACAAATTGTTTCTCAAATTTAGAATAAACTTTTGCGTATTTTCTGCTTATAAAAGTTATGAACTCATTCGTAATCACATTGAAAAGGTAAAACAATTTGTCGAAAAGTCGTCTGAAAGACGAATTTGACGATAAATTATAAGAATTTTTGAGAGAGAAACAACAAAATTGTGAAAATAATTACTTTGGCTTGATTAGAAGGTATGATGAAAAATTACAGGGCTCTTTAGGGACGTTATGAAAAGAGAAACAGTCCTACATACCGAACGAAATGAAATTATTAATCTGCGAACACATTTTTTTCCAGCGTTAATTCTGTTCGAAATGATATTTTTCTCATTGAGGGTTTAATTTATTTGCTAAGGGTGGTATAGGGGGAAACTTATTGTTGTTTTTTATTTTAATATGATGGCATTTTAATTATTATTATTTGTAATTGGTATTAGGTATATGGATTATGAGTTAGTAACTATATTTTTGGACATTTACCTACATATGTATATGTTCATAAACTTTCGCAACTTGTACACATTATAGAATTTTATAAGCTACGGGTCTTAATCGCGTAAATATTTTATTTTAAGGCTTTATTGCAACGGCCGTGGTCACAGATAGACGATTAAGACCCGTAGCTTATAAAATTCTATAATTTACGTATGTACTGATCAAAACATATTTCTGTTCCTGTCGTTGATGTTAAGTTCGTTCTTTGTATTTTTTAGTTGATGGCAATCTAACCGATTTTTTATCTAGTGTGTATTTTTTGTGCACTATAACTGCACAATGACTTGAGCTTAAGGGTTACATATTACCAGTTCACCGCAAAGCACAGAGTAAAAAAGGTTTTGGACTGACGGCCAATCCAACCCATACAGTGTGTGTGTTTTTTTTTATTGCCGATGGTTGGCAGAATAGCCAGCGGCCCACCTGATGGTAAGCGGTAACCGCCGCTCATGGACAACAGGAATATCAGGGACACACCCAAGCCGCTGCCTACCGTGAAGTGATACGATCTGCATCGTCAGGTACCTATCGGCCGAACACTCCCGGGCATACACTAGCTAGTAGCCGGCCAGCGATCCTTCAGCTGAAGACCTCACAGGCCACTGCCGGCACGTGATCTTGCGGTCTGTAACTGTCGGGCAGTTGATTACTAGTGTATAGACTAGGGTGGACTACGGAGGTGGTTTTATCGGAACCGAAATCGGAGTTTTAAAATTTGTTTTGTCGGAGTCGGAATCGGAGCTGGTGGGAGAAAACAAACATGTTGAAATGAAGCTTAAGAAAATAGGATAAAATAGCGCAAATAAACATAATTCAGTCATATTAAATGTGTGAAGGAAAAATTCGCTCGGGCGGGATTCGAACCCGTGATCAAAGGAAATCCGTGAGAATTTTTCTTTTATACCTTTAACATGTATAAATTAGCTTGAATGAACTGCCGCCGTACACTAGGTACCTCCGATTATAATGTCCGATTTAAAAGTGTCGGAGCCGAAGTCGGAGTCGGAAGTATAAAATAAATCGGAAGTTCTGACCTTTCGAAGTCGGAATCGAAGCTCTGTAACATCCCTGTGCCCCTGGACAAATGGCACTCTATTCGATTAGTGTTTACGCTAATCGAATAGAATGACGTCATTGCGCACGCATAACTGCTAATCTCATATTAACAATTTTCCTATTTACAGTGTTATGCGCGCATCGACGTCATTCTATTCGATTAGCGTAAACTCTAATCGAATAGAATGCCTTTTGTCAAGGGGCCCTGGTATAGACCCAAAGCCGGTTTTTGACCAATGAAGACAAGCTATATTCGCTATAGTGTGTAGTGTATCCGACCCAGGACGACAAAACGGCCCTACAGGGTGACAGACTGCAAGCGGACTGGTAATGTGACCGTTTATCGATTTTACACGTATTTCAGGTATTTTCGCAATGAATGATACAGCCTCTTTTGCATAACTGATGCTATGCTTTTGACTATCGATTGGTCTTTAGTAAAATAAATAACCATCTGTACCTTACCTCTAATAAACGAACAATATTAGGTACGACTTTTATATTAAAACGTGGCAATCATTCTTAATTGCTTCTTTCAAGATAAATATAACTTTGAGACAGATTTCTACTTGTGTATACCTACGTTCAAAGGCCAAGATATAAAGTCAAAAGTTAAAACCGCTTACTCATTAGAGTTACGCTGTTTTCTTTGTGACAATTTAATTGTGAGACTGTCGAGGGTTGAGATATATACGTCATCAACAGTGTCTTATAAGGGCGTGTACAATAGACATATTTTACAACCGACTTAAAAAAAGAGGAGGTTCCTAATTCGACGATTATGTTTTTTATGTTTTATGTTTGTTACCCGATTAGGTACTCGAAAACGGCTGGACCAATTTGAAAAAATATTTTTATGTTTGAAATGGTATACTTCTAAAATGGCTCCATTGTCATCAAAGCGAGGATCTAATGCTTTTTAGTTACCTTGTATTTATTTATCTAGTCAAGCTTAAATTTTTTTGTAAAAAATGGTGTTAAAATGGTTATAGAATTTTATAAGCTACGGGTCTACCCGTGACCACGGCCGTTGCAATACGGTCGAAACGTCGGACAACAAAGGTAAAATATTTACGCGATTATGACCCGTAGCTTATAAAATTCCATAATAGTGTACAAATCGCGAAAGTTTACGAACACATATTAAAAAATGGTTGTCTGTAATGTCGGTTTACGGACGATAATTTTCCGTGACAACGTCATAAGAAAACATTGATGACATTGTAATAAACAACCGTGCTATGTATCGCAGGTCGCTGCAATGACCAATCGCTGATGTTCACAAGCAATAAAATATAACAATAATCTGAATATCGGCGACGGCTCCAACGATTTTCATGAAGTTTAGTATGCAGGGGTTTGGGGGCTTAAAAATCGATCTAGCAAGGTTTCACTTTTAGAAAACGTCGTTTAAAAAAAAATACCGAGCAAAGCTTTGGTCATCTAGGTACTTTCTATTATGTAAAAATGTGTCAATATTTGTAAACCGGTGACGCTATGTTCTTTCATATACATTTTGTATGAAACAATATTTACAAAACTTGTCCGTTTTCGTCCGTTTTGAAACACGTTACTTATGCAGTGACTTTCACTTGACGAAGACCATTATAGGTACTTTTCGTAGAACGAGACGTACGAATTTATACACAAAAACTTTTAGTAGGTTACTCTAAATTTGTTCTCAGCTACCCATCTTAGTTTCTTAAACGACCACTAAAAACAGGACGGAGACAAGTCAACCTGCGTCCAGGGTCCTACTAAAACTTCTAAGTTAAATGGAATAGTCCACTTTAATGAAACATAAACTAGATCAGGGTTGCTTCTATCAAATTTAATTGGTTTTATTAATTAACATTTCTTACTGCTCTCGTAAAGACAATATGCAAACTCAAAACAAATAACTAAACTATATAGGTATATACGTACAGGCCAAGAAAATGATCTACCTAGGTACACAGTTTTAACAAAATTTTCTGTGTAATCAAAAATAAAGATGGCGGCAAACTAACATGTCGCTTTTTACCAGCTCCGAGTTTAACGTGTAAAAACACAAAACAAATATACTCTATGAGTTCAAATTATACTTGAAATACGTTTTAACTGAATAAGAACGAGACTTTGTGATTCAAAGAAGAAAAGTTGAAAAAAAATAAACTTGGAACTGACATCGAGACTTTGTGATTCAAAGAAAAAAAACTTGAAACTGGCGAATACACAGAATGTGCGAGCCATAATCCCTACCCAGTAATATTGGCATAAGAAAAAAAAAAAAATAAGTTTAGATGAGTAGCCGTCAGAATTAACAGCTACTAATCTATCTATCTATATAATACCTATAAACGAGCAATTCTTGTTTAAATATATAATCTGAATCTCGGCAACGGCACCAACGATTTTTATGAAATTTTGTATGGGGTATCGGGGGTGATAAATCGATCAAGCTAGGTTTCATTTCTAGAACACCTCGTTAAAAAAAATCCGAGCTAAACTCGGTCATACTTTACGGCCGGTACGTTAAATAATATACTTATATTATTGGAAGGGAAAACAAATCATGCACTTTGACGAATAAATTTTAACCCTACATAGATCAGAGATCATATTTTTAGCCGACAGCGCCTACAATTTTTAAAGTAAATTATCTTCCTCTGGCTTCGCAGTCAGGCTCTGTCACGATTTGTTTAATATTACTACATAAGCTATAATACCATAAAATGTGTTCCCATAATAGGCAGAACCTGTATACCGCAACTGATAAACTGTATAACCACCGTATGGGACGTTTATCACACAGTTTACTTACAGGCCTACAATCTATACTTAATATTATAAAGCTGAAGAGTTTGTTTGAACTCGATAATCTCAGGAACTACGGGTCCGAATAAAAAAATATTTTAATGTTAGATAGCTCATGTATTAATGAAGGCTATAGGCTATATAACATCACGTTATGACTAACAAGAGCGGTGCAGCAATAAAAAATGTAGCAAAAACAGGGAAAAATTACGCAGACGAAGTTGCGCGGGTCAGCTAGCATATGATAATATACAAAAACATGCATATCAGTCATAGGTACGCTACGATGCTACGCTACAAAGCATCTACATAATGCTATACTAGATAGAACCTTTAGTATGCCAACTGACGGACTGTATAACCTGCGTCCCGTGCCAACTTAAGACCACAAAACATGCATGTTGTGCCTCCGTTGCCGAAATCCTCATTGATCAATACTGGCAACCCTAAGGGCTCAATGGAACAGCGCCAACTTAGCTGTCTCGTACAAATAAACTGGACGTTGAATTAAACACTTCGCTAGATTGGACAATCATATTGTCCTTTACAACCTGTTATATAAGAATGTAGTTAAGAGACATACAACGAGCTTACTACTCAATCGATGATTATTTAAATAAAAAAAACTGATAAATAATAATAATATCTTGGGACAACTCACACAACGCCATCTGATCCCAAACTAAGCAGAGCTTGTACTATGGAAACCAGACAACTGATAGACATAATTATATATTTCTAAATACATACATATTATAGATAAATAACACCCAGACTCAGAATAGACCATCGTGCTCATCACACAAAGTTTTATCCTGGGTGGGAATCACCTATACACTCCCACCGCACCACAGAGGCAGTAAAAAGATAAATGGATGTAGTTCATTGCTCCTTATTGATGTATTTTATTGTATAATTTATTGTATTTTACTTAGATGAATATTGTGTCATCGTTTGATAATGTGACTTAGGTTTACTTTTGTAAGTTAAGATTCTGCGTGATAAATTAAGGCAATTATTTTCTTTCTTTTGCAAAACATGTATAGTTATTCATTATGCAGCAGTGAACTGGCCAATATTTAAGCACATAACGTTTTTACATTGTAAGTAGATGCTCCTACTATGTTGTGCCCATTGAGGCTGATATATGCAATCTCGTGTAGTCTTTTTTCAATATTTTTGACCTCTTGTTTTTGCATCAGTCTCTAATGTTGGCAGCACCTTATTATTGGCAATTTGAAAAGAGTGGCCGCGAGTTTTTATTGCCTGTTCTTTTCTCTGGCTTTACCTATTGATTGCAAAAAGGCATTACATGTAGGTACATGTAGAATCCACTTTTCACAATAGGGTAGATGACTGTCAAGTCAAATCAGTATATTTTTAAGAAACGTCAAAACGATGCGCCTCGTACTAATTTATATGAAAAACAAAACAATGACGTCATTCTTTTTTAATATCAAATTATGTAGTTTCAATGTTTGTTTTGATGTTTATAAATTTATGACAACGTAAAATTGTACAGAAACATTGTTTTCCAGAATATTTTCGCAAATGCTATTTCCATTAAAATAATTTATTGTTATTGTAGTCATCTAGTACTACTACCCAATTGTAGTATTTTGGGTGATAAGTGAATAAATATTTTTTTATTATTTACGCCCGTATTAGAGCGCTAGGGTTGTCAGTAACTCTTCAAGTTTGTAGTAGTAGTGTACCTAGTTATAATATATTATTGTATATTTGGTTCTATAGCTCTATCTAGTAGGTACTTATATGAACTAGTTAACACATAAAACAGGTCCTTCAGCCGCCATCTTGGATTTTCATTTTGACTTCTCAAGTGTCAAGCCCAACCTCATCAGAGGAAGGTTTTTCTTCAAAATCACCTTATTTAATTTTTGAACGCCCCCTTATCGTGATAAAAACTATCCTATATCCTTCTATCGCTATATCTCACCAGAGGGAGGTAGGGGGTCATAATTCACCAAAATCACCTCCCGATTTATGGACGCCCACGGATCTTAACCTACTTCCATACCTGATTTCATCTAAATCGGTTCAGTGGTTTAAGCGTGAAAAGGTTACAGACAGACAGAGTTAATTTCACATTTACAACATTAGTATTGAATTCACGAATATGATTGATAGATTTGATCACACGAACTATGTTACGATATTGACTTAAAGAATAAATAATTCTTACCTTTCAATATTAGCCGGGAGTTTGAAAAATGAAAGCTCCGGTCTTGAAGAAGCCAAGTTCAAAAAGTCGTATGCTACGCAATACGAATATGACATTTTTAAAAAGATCGCATACGGTCGCGGCCCCGGTGAGATAAATGTTAGATAACACCAAGAAAACTCACTTTTTGTACAGATCCCTTTTATTTCTTTTTACATAACACTTTGCATAATTCGCATAATACATCAATTATACACAGTACAAAATAACCTTTTCGTCTTAAATCCAGCACTAGAATGCCCGCTCTCTAAACAAAATCCATTACATGTAACCTCACTTCAATGATTGGTAAATTGGTAATGGTTAGTAACAATTGTACCTGATTGGCCAATCCAAACCTGCGAATCACGTGCTACTGACTGTGTTGCCAGTTTAAAACATAATTTAAATGATTTACTAAAAAAATGCTACAAATTAATACAAATTGTAAAAATCATCACAGATGTAAAATAGACGCGCCAGCCGCTATGGGAGTGGGGTCGCTTTTGGTACAATGCACCTTCTCATTATTATCTTGTGATTTTTGTCTAATAACTGTCTAAACCGAACTGTTAGTCACAAAATTTACCTTGAATCAGCATTTCACAAAACGCAACCAAGATAAAAGGGTAAATATCTTCACCTAATCCAGTATAAATTAGCACGTAGCTACCAGCTATTTACAGATGAATAGGCGCGTTAACTAAAGCCAATAGAACCAGCGATAACGGTATCGTAAATTACCAAGACACGGAGACTCGACACGTTTCTGGGAATACAAGAGCTTGGTTGACGAACATTAACCGTTTATTGAAATTGGTTATCTACTAAGTATATAGACTATTGCTTACTGAACAATGATTTGTTAATCGACTTCAAATAGGAGGAGGATTCTCAATTTGGAAGTTTGTATTTTTTTTGTATGGTCATATTATAGAAGGATTTAAAAATTTGTTCGAAAGAGGTTTATTTCGAAATGGTCCCATATACGTTTCGTTAAGATCTGATGATGAGTTTTGGAGACAGAGAACGAAACTCCTCATATGTGCCAGCAACTCGACCGTGGACCGTGATTAACGTCGGTTTGATGTTTTTTTGTTAAAAAGGTTTTTTTTACTTTATTTATGGAGCTTTTGTCACAAATATTACTATGTCGCTCCGTCATAGCCACCTTTTGTATTACATGCTATTACAATGATTTGCTTATTATATAACTAGCTGACCCGCACAACTTTGCCTACGTAAATTTTCCCCGTTTTTGCAACATTTTTCATTGCTGCTCCGCTCCTATTCGTCGTAGCGCGTTTTTTAAAGATAACTAGTAATGTGAGTTTGAGTCCTACATTACTAGCAATCTTGTTAACCCCTCCAGCCAAGCTCAAAGGCTTGTGTTAGGGGTGGGTTCACGTCAGTAGTATAATGGGTAGGATTCGAAACCGCGACCTCACGATGGCGAAACCGATGCCTTAACCATTAATATACCGCCGCTTCCTGAGATTACCGCATTCAAACAAACAAACTCTTTAGCTTTATAATATTAGTATAGATTTATGAAAAGATATTGCTACATCAATAATAAAAACTTTGGAAACCGTTTCGACCATTTTTTTGCGAAGTATTGAGCGAAGCCAAAAATCCATCGCCGATTATTGGTCAAAAACTTACTTATTCAACTTCAGTGCACTTTTGAAACAAACCTAGCAACTGAATTTTGAACCACAAATGAACGAGAAATTTTACAGGTTGGTTCGTTTTAGACGACAAAGCATTGGTACACACCACACACCTTACGTGATTGAAGTCTTGTTTAGAAAATACATAAGTTAAACTAATAATTTTGCGACAACGCTAAAATCGGGGACACCACCCGACGTAATGTTTAAAACATTTGCAGCGTGTAGTAAAGGTACGTTCAAACACGTGGCAAGCAGCTTGGTAAGCAGCCCGACACGGGCCGGTGGCTTCACATACTTTGACCACGAGCGAGTAAACCCACCATAAAGCGCCAGGTATTTAGGCGCCGCCGTGACGCAAAACATACATTGCGTCTTTGTGAACAAATATGAGTTCCTAACTTTCTCAATACTCAATTTTTTATAAAATATGTACATCTTGACATTAACACAGTCACGTGAGCGCACGCATCCGAGTACGACGCGTAATGTGTGTGTCACAAGTACATCGCTTATAAAGTTCGATACGTTTGAAAATGTCGGTTACATTGAAGTGACGCCGGGTGCGGGCCAGCTCCAACAGTGTTGCATTGCGAGCAGACTCGACTGTTTGTATGTGAATCACTGCTGCCAGACATCCACCTAGGTGTAGTGCAAGTGGCAGTACTTCACATATAAATAATAATTATTTGTTATTAGGTTAAGGGCTTAGAATAGGAACATTAACAAAGGAATAAGAAATATTGTTACTAACACATTGAGTCATGTTACTTGTAAATAAAAATGTATAAAAAACTGTATAAAAATGATTGTGTTTTAGAAGAAGAAGGCTTTACGGGCAGAAGCAGACAATGGCTGATAATTGCTGGGCAATTTGCGTTCTCCTAAGTTAGATAAGGCGAGATGTGCCGCGGCGGCACCCAATATTTAGACTAAAATGTATACAATGCTTTACAAACGTTGTACACAATTCAAAGTCCTATTGAAAATCAACTAATTGGCCGTTTAATCAATTTTATTAGATTTGTTGTTTCATATAATTTCAATTTTCGAATCAAGATTTTAATAAGTACCTACCTACAAGTTTGTTTATTTTCAGAGCCTTAAATTTTGTTTATTAATTTCAATTATAAATATTAAAATTATTACTATTATTATTATGTATTATGTTATTAAGTACTCTGTGGCGCGGTGGGAGTGTATCCGACTGCTACGCAAGAGGTCGTGGGTTCGATCCTCATCCAGGGTAAAACTTTGTGTGATTGAGCATGATGGTGTATTCTGTGTCAGGGTGTTATTAATCTATAATATGTATGTATTTAGAAATATATAAGTATGTTTATCAGTTGTCTAGTTTCCATAGTACAAGCTCTGCTTAGTTTGGAATCAGATAGCGTTGTGTGAGTTGTCCCCAGATTGAATATTATCACCCTGCTAATATTATAACTGCGAATATTACCTACTCGGCCAGTTTGTTAGTTTGACTTCAAAACCCCTGAATCAATTTAAAATACTTTTAGTACGAGTAGATTCAAACATAACGGAACTATACCTAGGTGATCAAATTCACGGGTGATTAAAAGAAACTAAAGTGTCCCCCATGGGTTCCTATAATATATAATATATAATTATACTCGAATACCCTGGAGTAGATTTATGCATCAAAACAATTATTTATGTGACGCATTGCTCTCGAATTACATTAACACAATCTATACTAATATTATAAAGCTGAAGAGTTTGTTTGATTGAACGCGGTAATCTCAGGAACTACTGATCCGAATTGAAAATTTTTTTCTTTGTTGGATAGCCCATTTATCGAGGAAGGCTATAGGCTATTTAATATCACGGTACGACCAATAAAAGCGGAGCAACAATGAGAAATATTGCAAAAACGGTGGAAAATAACGCAGACGAAGTTGCGCGGGACAGCTAGTTAAAAATACCGGGCAAGAGCATGTCGGATCATGCTCAGTGTAGGGTTCCGCAGCCTTGAACAATTGCATCAGCAGAAGAGCGTACGTTTATGGCACCTACGCCCTTTTGTTGAGAAACGCAGTTTTTTGCCAATATTATATCCGGTCATATCCGAAATCGGGGTGTAAGCGGGGGGGGGGGGCACGATTTATGCAACTTTTGGAGTAATTATTTTTAATAATATTTGCTCAATCAAAAAAGTTTATTAGAAACCTTAAAATGTTTTTGAAAGACCTTTTTTTGCTACGGAACCCTATAACAAAAAATCTGTGGTAGACATGTCATCGACTCGCTTAAAGAGACTCCAATTCTCAAAGCGTATTAATATCTTTCACCCATTTCGAATTACATTAGTAGATCCGTATTGACCCGCATCCGGCCGGGATGGACTGGCCGACAGAATTGAATGATTGATTAACCGAACTAGCGGTACTATGAATGTACGTACGTTCGTATTTTTTATTGTTTTTGGGGTAAGCGGGTATGGCGGTATATTTGCATTTAGGGAATGTTTTATTTCTTAGAACTACCTTAGCTTAAACGGCTATTACACAACCCTAAATTAGGGCCCTAAATCAGAAAAGAGAAAATTTGTTAGAGAATTAGGGCTCTAACTCTTATTACACCTCTCTTTTTAAGGGTTTAGGTCCCTGATTTAGTGTAAATTAAAAACATCCACTTTGTAAGTATATATTGTAAGTGTCACTGTGATTCCAGCTAGTTACTGTCACACCCAGCAATTTAGAACGATTGCTTGCGTTTTGGGAGTACCTGCCTGAGCTAGGCACCTCTAAGGGTCATCAGTCCACCTAGCCCGCTGCAAGTGATGCTAGGAGCTAACCCATTGGTCCGCAACACAAGCTTTAGCGTTTCTTTTGCCACCCCTATTCTAAAAAGGTATTTGTTTTGGTAGACAATGGTCCATTATGATGCCTTACATTGCAATGTTTAGTAATCTGTGGAAAATAATAGTCATCATTATCATCAACCTGGAAACATCCACTACTGAACATAAGCCCACAGAACCCACAGCGATCTATTTTAAGCGTTCTGCATCCAACTAAGAAGAATTAAGGTTGCCGCAATAGCTCAAAGGATTCGTAGGAGCAGGTTTCATCGCTCGCATAACCATTCTTGAGTGGCGATCGCGAGCTGGAAAACGCAGTGCAGGACGTCCCCCACAAAATGGACTGGCGACCTGATTATAGTACAAGGGAGCCGTTGTTGTATTTTTCGTAATTAAGTAAAATAAAATTAAACAATGGACCATTACCTGAACCTCCAAACGTACTCTACGTTATAGTCGGAATTTTTATTAGAAGTTATCTGGTGTGCCGGTGCAGTGCTGTTGGATTGAGGGATCTCTACGCCTTCTAGACTGATATGACTTATGACTAACCTCGAGGAAAATGTGATAATGAGCCTCGTAATCCTTGAATAAGTCCATGATATAAATCAGGGCGAGTGTGTAGAATACACAAGAGAAGTAGGTAGGCGGCAGCGTGAGTTAACATTAACTAATCAAACCGTAATTAATTTATGTTTCAGATGGATTAGATGTCCATGTAATCAAAGCAATGGGAAATTAATCAATCAAATTTGATAATTTCCTATTGGTATGACAATGGAAACTTAATATTAATTCTTCACTACATAATATAAAACAAAGTCGCTTTCTCTGTCCCTATATCCCTATGTATGCTTAAATCTTTAAAACTACACAACGGATTTTGATGCAGTTTTTTTTAATAGATAGAGTTATTGAAGAGGAAGGTTTATACGTATAATAACATCCATATATTTTATACCCGTGCGAAGCCGGAGCGGGCCGCTAGTTATCAATATAAAGAACTTTAAGCAACTAGGTACCTATAATTATTTGAAAAGGTATTACAACACGCCTTTGAATACTACTTAAATAAGTTCTATTTATCTTATAAACCACCTGGACCGATTTTGTATTTAAAAGGCTTTCGTCCTTAAAATACTACACTCGTGATATGTCATCATCAGTAATTGGCGTCATAGTGTCATTCAGCGGGATTCGTCAACCGTGAAATAACGTGGACACGCCACCTCATTTCAAAATCCCGGGTTTAAGATTCACCTTCGCCTAATGTCGCCAATATATCATTAACAAACTCGTACCATAAAAGTGTTCATACTTTAGAGCTATTCGTTTTTAAGTAAGAATAACTGTTACATAATAACCTTTCAAATGTCTATGGCGATATGATTTAATAGTAAATACACTTACTTATACATTGTTTTTAAACTATTGTAATTTTAAATTTCTTTAACTATTTATCATTGACGATTCGATAATTTAGCATTTGAGTCCATTGATCCTAAATGGTACTACACATGTCGCCAGCTAAGTTTGCGTGTATGATGTTGGCGCGTAAGCTGCGCACAACTGAAATTTAGATATCGGAGTTGATGAAGGAGACGGACGGGGAACGACGTCCTTGCGCCGAACTACATTCGAATACAACTTCACAAATTTAGCCAATTTTTGATTTGTTATTGATTTGTTTATAAACTCGTCGAAAACATTGTTATATTGCCTGCTATTATTGTCAACGTTATGTAATATCGTTGCATCGGAAAATTTGATACCGAACATCTACCCTTACTCAGAAACACTATTACGTAGGATCCGTGGGATACACGCTCAGGGCTTCGCCTTTTGTATTAGATAACACAGCACCTTTAGAGGTGAAATTGATTAAAGTTTACGATATAATTAAACTGAAATTATAAACGAGTACTTACGTGTTATTTTATTCAAAGCGGATAGTCTGGCTAAGGCATCGGTCTCGCAATCGTGAGGTCGCGGTTTTGAATCCTACCCATTATCCTGCCGACGTGAACCCACTCCTTCAAGCTTTTAGCTTAGCTGGAGCGGTTAACAAGATTACTAGTAATGTGGGACCAAATCCTACATTGCTAGCTATCTTTAAAAAAAATCTGGTATAGACTATGAATAGGACATGCCCGTTTCTTGCCTCGAAGGTGAAGCGGTAGTGTCTGCCGCGCAAAAAGTCGAGGGTTCTATTCCCACACGAGACCTTTGTGCAATCTACAAAATAATGTTCCGTAGTATTTTATGTTAGTTAATTGTATTTTTGTACACGGCTGCCGCGCAAAAAGTCGAGGGTTCTATTCCCACACGAGACCTTTGTGCAATCTACAAAATAATGTTCCGTAGTATTTTATGTTAGTTAATTGTATTTTTGTACAGTTCCCGCGCCACAAAATCCTAGTTCGGTAATTGTCCTAAAAATAAATAATTATGAGGAGAAGTTATGAGTGGCAGTTGTCTCTGGAGTAAAAGTAACAAGTTTTGTTTTATTTGTTAGAAAAAAAAGAAAAAAAGACGACTCCAGCATTAGGTTACAAGCCCTGTGTCACGGGGGCTTTACAAACATTCAATTCACGGACACAAAGCACACCCAGACAAGAAACAACAATATGTGGATCACACAAAGTGGTGTCACGTGTGGGAATCGCGCCCACGGCCTCTTGCGTAGCAGTCGGACACACTCCCACCGCGCCACAGAATAACGAGTATAACTCTACAAGGATGACTTTTAATAAAGATTTCATTTTAAATTTTATAACAGCATTCAGTGGTGGCCCAGACAAATAACCCTACAATTTACGTCATCATAACTGCTCAAAATGGATGAAAGAAAAAATCATGACGTCCATGACATTCACAGTGGACCTGCGTCACAAGTTAAGTACCTATTATGACATAATTATGTCCTAGTCATTAGTCAACATGTAATACAATAAACGATGATTAATTAGAAGTAGATGAGAAATGAAGAGACCTATACGTTCGTAAACTTTCGCGATTTGTACAAATTATATAATTTTATATAAGCTACGGGTCTTAATCGCGTAAACATTTTATTTCAAATAACCTTTGTTTTATTGCCCGACGTTTCGACCGTATTGCAACGGCCGTGGTCCGGATAAACAGTCTCCCTGTGACCACGGCCGTTGCAATACTGGTTATAAAATTCTATAATAGTAGATACCTAGTAATGAAACCGTTACCTAATCATAACAATGTATCCACTAACAGGAAACCAAGTTCTACCCCTTCGAAGACCAACTTCATTCTAAGTATAATACATAGATAACAAAGACTTGATAATATCGCTAGTTCTGTCGACGAGAGGAAATCAACTCTTAGACTTTCAAACCACATCGACCCTTTTAGTACTTGGTGAAGTAAAGTTGAATAGAATTTATCTTAAATCTCTTTTGAGAGATATTTAATACGAACGACTAACTTTCAATTCGATTTCGAAAGAAAATAGTAGATATTTTCTTCTATTTTGACTTTCAAGTTTTGAAGACGAAGGGATATTTTATTCTAACATTTTACTAAGACTATAATGATTTTCGTTTACAAAATAGTAAACAAAAATCATTATCGTCTATTCATTAAGATTTTTTGACGTGATAACTTCTTATAAATCGATGACGATGTACGCACTAAAAATGTCACATAGCAATGGTCACGTTATTGATTATTGGTTGCTAAGCAGTCACGTTATTGACTGGTTACTAACCAACGCGAATGGCGATTCCTCCTGCTGATAGACTGAAGTATTGTGGCCGTCGGGCACATGTGCTCGGGTCCACTAAAGCTGTCACAGGCATGGTTGTTTATAACAATGTCATCAATGTTTTGGTGATTGCAGCGACATGCGATACAATTGGAAATAAAAAAAAAAACAAAAATAATAACAATAAAAAAGCTGCCACAGGCATGTTTGTTTATTACAATGTTTTCATATGACGATTTCACTTTCACTTATCGTCTGTAAACCGACTTTACAGACATACTTTTTTATACTAATACATGAAGAGACGAGCAGGTCATGTCATCATGTTACCCAAATCCTTGTTTGGCAAAGATCTGATTGTCACCACACTGCGCTCCTCATTTGAGACATTAATTCGTAAATCTCAGTTGCCCTGTAATTACACTTGCTACAGTGCCCTTCTACAACAGTGATGTGTTAATATTACAATATCACAGAAGAATAACTGACATTGTCGTGGTACCAACCAAGACAGCCTATGGCTTAGACTTTCCACTCGTAAAAGGTTTTTGTACCCGACTGGTATTATATTAGAAAAAAAGTATTTTAAATGAGAAAAAAAAAAATTAAGACTCGAGTGAGGTATCAAATTAAAGGCGACAACGTTTCGACCGTAATGCAAAGGGCCGTGGCCGTCTACCCGTGACTACGGTCGTTGCAATACGGTCGAAATGTCAGGCAATAAACAAGGTATTTTACATTAAATTATTTACGCCATTAGGACCCTTGTGATAGTGACCCTGATTGCTAAGCCAGAGGTCGTGGGTTCGATCCCCACCCAGGGTAAAACTTTGTGTAACGAACACGATGGTTTATTCTGTCTGTGTGGTGTTATTTATCTATAATATGTGTGTATTTAGAAATATTTAAGTATGTTTATCAGTGGTCTGGCTTCAGGTATCAGTTTGGGATCAGATGGCATTGTGTGGGTTGTCCCAATATATATATATTTCTCTTTATATTTATATTTATAACAAGATACTAACCCTTTAATTCTGTAAAACTTAATTTCGTGAATTCGTGCCTCCGCACTGCATGATGTTAAATTTAAAGGGTATTTTCTGTGTTTTTGCAGACGAGTTTTTATAGTTTTTAATTTTAAACGAGAATTATCCTGCATTGCACATTAATGCCACAGTTGGCCCATTGAAACTTAAACTGAGACAATAACGTATTATCCATTGAGATTGAGTTAAAAATTGTTACATTTTCGAAATTTATACCCACAGTTCATTTTATACTGTTATTTATCGTAGTCAATAAGAGTATAAAATATCCACTTGTGTAAGACCCGTAGGTCTTAAACACGTGAATATTTTTGGGTTTAGGGTTAATTGCAATTTTCGTTTCTCAACGACGTTTCGACCGCATTACAACGGCCGAGGTTACGAATAGACTGATGCAGTTTAGTGTTTCATAAACCAGAAAATGCATACACGACCGAAACCCGTAACTAGTAAAATTAATTGTAATACTACTGCTCGTAGAATAAGTTTAACTTACGAATGTAAAACAATAGGTCATATTACTATAAACAAATTCATTAAACCGTTTTCTGAAGCGATAAATCTAAAGGGAAACACAACTTAAATCATTACACAGTTTCAATTTAATTGTTAGAATAATACTGATCTAATTATTCTGTGTGTTTGCTAAAGCGCTTTCAAATCAGTGGGTTGTGAAAATGAAAACCTGCCTACCAAATCAGGTTTTTCGTATTTAAGAAAAAAGCTGCAGTAGCCTAATGGCTAAGGCCTCGGTCTTGCAATCGTGAGGTCGTGGGTTGAATCCATTATACTAGCAACATGCGTATTTTACGCATTGCATGTGATAGTTAAGGGGTATATTGATGGCAATTTACATAGATAAATAGCCATCGTAATAAATAAATTCCGGTAGATATTATACCTGTGTACTATGGGATGAATATGTTTGATGATTAAGTTTAGCTTGTCAATAAATCGTAGACATAATTACCACTATAATAAGGAATCCTAAATATCACTCTAATGTTGTTATCTGTAGAATATGTGACAGTATTTGTACAGTAACAAATAGCCATCAATATATCCCTTATCTATCACATGCGTATGATGAACTCCTTGCAATGGAGTTTTGATGGATCCAAAAAGAGTCGATAGTACAAGCTTCAACTCACTCTCGTGAACCGAATCCAAGAGTTCATAGAAACTTAGAGTTCTTATGTAGGTACAAGGAGTACATAGGTACTCCTTGTACCTACATGAGAACTCTACGAAAACACAAACATAAGGATTGTAAGTGCGTGCAGAATTTATTTCTTTTTGCATTTCCAACTTATTTTTTCTTAAATTTCTAAACTTTACCACTTCTTGAAAAATAAACCAGGTAATAATAATTCACACATGGAGCTTTACCCGATAAAAATCAGGGCACATTTGCCAATATTCACAGTACAGTAACTATAATAAACAAATTCGAATCGTAATCACCAAATTTGAAATACGTCTATACCTAAGATTTTCAAGTGGGGTACGTCATCGACTGTGGCACATTTGCTTTATCCTAAATATAGCTTAATAATCACTTGCATAGACACACAAATAGTTAGACTTATAACACTCCTCCTTTTGCGTAGGAAGTTAAAATATAACCTCGACAGTAGGTATAACAAATTCACAAATCTATAGAATATACTTATTTTCATACCATTTCCAAGATACGTAGCTTAATTAAATGCATAAATTCAAATCCGCGGCACGTTTCTTTGTTCACTGAAATAGGAATATTGAAATATCCTTAGATACACAAGGTAAAAGTAGTCCCAGAATAAATAAATTGAATCTGTTTATAGAAAGGTAGATATACAAATGCCTTACTTTATAACATATCCATCGAAAGCAGATCATGTTCTTTTGTTCCAAACGTATCCAAGTTTTTTTCCCAATTTTCTTTAATCCCATCTAATCCATTCTGGCTGAATATATCCCAATACGTTGCTTCTAAGGACGCACCCACCTTTTACTACTTTCGTCTGGTTTACACTAGGTGTTGATGGCTTCTAGCCTCATATATTTTTATCGTCGTAATAAATACTGAGAACGTCGTCACGTCGTCTTTTACCAAGTTTATTTGCTTCTACAGTCACTCTACCTAAAGTTACTCGCAGCAATAATGAAAACTCTCAGTGAATTTGTTGGTTACTGAAGCAGAAAACTGATTTTAAAACTTTTTGAGGCTCTTTTGTTTGTGTCGCTTTTATCTCAATGTGGTTTTACCACCCAAGAATAATTACGTAATAGGTAGGGGCAAAAGTATTTTCCTATATTTCATACAAAGAAAAATAATATACAATTTTTTATTTATTTTTACCTAGGTATCCCGCGCAAATTCGTCTGCGTAATTTTTGCCCGTTTTTGCAACTTTTATCATTGCTGCTTCGCTTCTATTGGTCGTAGCGTGATATTATAAAGCCTATAGCCATCCTCAACAAATTGGCTATCCAACAGTAAAATATTTTTAAATTCGCATCAGATGTTACTGAGATTACCGGGTTCAAACAAACAAACAAACTCTTCAGTTTTATATTAAAAAGTATAGATATGTATGTGCCGTTTTGATCGATGACTTGTTGCCATCTTGTCAGTAGTGCCATGCTGATCGGTGATTCCATTGCTGTAAAAGTTTTGAGATTTTTGATCGAAAAAATCTGACAGATAGTTTTCACAGTGTTCTTTTGAGGTTAACTTTATGCTTCCTAAAATGTTCTGAAGTAACCGAAGCAGAAGAAATATGATGGAGTAAAGTCAGGGCATACAAAAGATGCATCAACACATCCCAGCCAAGCTGTCTCAATTTTTGCTGAGTGGCTATAGATGAGTGCGGTCTGGCGTTGTCATGATGGAACACCACGCCCTACCTGTTCTCCAGCTCCAGCCGGTTTTTTTCAATGGCTTCTTTTAAAACTAAATACCTCTGATAACCACATCAGTTTTGAAAAATATTTAATATATTAACCCTTAATCACTTACCACTGGTATTTGGAGTTTATTACCTTAACCACCTAGGTACAGATTATTTTACTAAAGAAACTTCGTTGTTTACTGTATGTTTAAGCCCTAAACCTGGCAATAAAATCATCAATTTGACTCTTAGGTCTCTGATATGAGGTAAATGATTATGTGACAAAAGTAGGTGGTGGTTGGTGAAGGGTTAATTTGTATTTTTTTTTATTTAAAATTATATTACGAAGTTATTTGGTGTAATGTAAAGAAGACAAATGGGAGGTTATTAGTATATTAAAAATCATCCTGCATGTATATACATACTCCCTATACTTTCAACGTTAATCTTATACTACATATAGGAAGGTACTCATTCGCTCCATGAAAGGGCCAGTGACGAAGTGGTATGTCTAGATTGATCGATCGGCGGTTTAAGCAATATCGCCGGCCAGGTCGTTACGGATAATCATTTACCAACATCAGACCATTTCATTGACTTGTGAAGCCTATCAGACTTAGATGTCGAACCGAATGCTTATAACGGCTACAACTTTGAAATGCTGTTTTCTATTTGATGAGGTATAATAAAGGGAAATGTGAGGTGTGTTAGGAAATAAACTTATTTGCGATAAAAGGTACCTACAGCTATCTCATGCACAGAGTCGCGAAAAAAAGTCAGTGTAGGTTAGAAAAAAAGAAACAGACTGTATCACTGGACAGTCACAGTCAAAACTGTGATGTAAATGAATATTAAGAAATGAAATTGAAAAACTTCACCCTTTTTAGTATATGTGTGGATAAAGCCGCAAGCAAACGACAGTTTCACTGTAATCATTATTATTACACTACGTAATAATGACTACAGTGAAACTATCGTTTATATTATTATTTTAAATTAAAGGTAGCATAAGAAAGCACTCGCGTGATGAATAGTAACGATCCATAAGCTGTTGATAAATTATACAGGAAGACTTTGAATTGAGTCGACAAACTTCAATGAGTAAACCTGCGTGTATCCAAGATTTTTTAGGACATATTATTAGAAGAAAATATTAATGTTCTATGATACTTTAAAATACAAAAAAAATACATTAGTATCTAATATGTAACGCCATGCGCCGCCGTTTTTTGTTTCCGTGAGCATGAATGAATACAGACAGAGTGTTGAGTCATTCAGTCCGTTCCGTCGCGAATGGTCAAATTCGCAATCGGTCAAGTGCATTCGGTCAAATTAGCGATTGGTCCATATCGCGAATGGTCAAGTTCGCGAATGGTCAAGTTCGCAAACGGTCAAATTCGCAAACAGTCAAGATCGCAATCGGTCGAATATTTTACTTCACAAGTAGCTCGAAGAATAATATGTACCAATCATCAGTCGCCTCATATATTACTACTGAACTATTACAGGCAAATACAAAAAATAGTCAAGATTAAAAATAAAATTAAGTTTCAATATTATTTATTAATAATCACCACGAAAAACTTAATATTTATACACGTATTTAATATATATACTTATATTTTGTGGCATATACAATAACATAATAATTTAAATAATAATTATTTTACATAATTATTGTTTCAAATAACCAGTTAGCGTATAGTTCTCATAATATATATGCATATACATTACCTACCTACTATTATAATCCAATACAAAAATAGTCAAGATTAAAAATAAAATTAAGAATAGAATAGATTAAGAAATTCTGTTTTTCACAGAATAAGAAATAGAATTTTATATGATCAATACGAATAACTAGTCATATAAACTACTTAAACTAGGTATATAATATACTTTAATATTTGTACATATATTTTTTATCAAAAAAAAATTACATACAATTTACAATTTAAGTAATATACATTTAAGGTCTTCTTCAATTTTGTCTATAAAAATCAATTTTTATGAACTCTAAATCATAATCAACGTTTATATAGCTTTAACCGAAGATATACTATTTTACAAAAAAAAGCTTTTATTGTGATGTTGCCCTTTTCGAGATTTTCGAGAGTCTTTATATATTTTTTATCAAATAAAACGTCACAAGCCCTCCTAGTAGTCGTCCTACTACTAATTATAGATTGTGTTATCCTTGAATCGTGGTATTTGCATTCTTTTCTTAATTTGTATATGAACAAAAATATATTTGGATGTTTAGGAATTCGTCGATTTAGTCGAGCATGCCATCCCTCCAGCGCATTCGTTGTTCTGTGGCGCTGGTGTGCACAACTCAATAAGTTTGATGACAATTTCGGATACCATTCTTTTTCGAAGTATCGGCGGAACTTATCCATTTTTTCACAAACTGGTGCGCTTTCTTGTATGTGTCTCCAAGCTTCAGGAATATGACTGGCTGGTACTAACGGAATCATCGCGCATTTCCTTGTTACATTTCTTCCATCCTTTGATGTATTCAATTTAATTTTTTTGGAATACCGCCAAATTGCGTCGTTAAAGTGATGATAACATCCACTAACTTGTGCTTGTGGAAAGACAGTGCTGGCGGCGTTTAACTGGGCTTTCTCATAATCACATTTAAAAAACTCGATTGTTACTCCTAATTTGTCCTTTAGGAGTGTAAATGCACGCGTGTATGTATGTTCAGATTTATTTGGCAATAGAAAATAAAATACTGGAACTATATTAGTACTTCTTTCTGTTGAATCTAAATCCACGTGCAGTACGTAAAGTTGATAGAATGGTGACGGAACGGCCTTAAAAGTCCCGTCTGCAAAGTAATGTTTCTGTGTCCTTGCAATCCGTTGACTTAATTTTGATGCAAATACTAATATTTTTTCATCTTCGCCATCTTCAATTACTAAAAATTTCTTAGTTAATGCTTGCGGGAGTTTAACATTTTTGGGGCAATCAAACTTTAACCGATCGGAGTTTAAATATTTTTTGCGTGCTCTGTATAGTGCATCTCTTACCGATTCATATTTTGGAATAGCAGTTGAATTTAGATTTTCAGTTTTTTTTTCAAAAATAGCTTGAATTGGACCCATATCATCGCATACCGCTTTTTTTAATAACGTTAATAATTTACGTGACGCATTTTTACCTTCATTTTTCTCACACACATGTTCCGAGCGCCTTAAAATAGTTTTCCTTGTAGCATCTATCGTCATGGATGCATTACAATTGGTTCTATTAGAACACCTCCATAACGTACTCCCACTTTTATTCAAAACATGTAGGTTATAACGATAACCGTCACTAATTAGCGTATCATTGTCCATTTGATTTTTCACAATCTCAAAATCTTCGTTTGCTTGGATCATTGTAAAAAAATCACTTTGATTTTAATTATCAACGGCACTTTATAAACCTTATAGCGTTATTAACTAAGGTATTAATAGCCAACGATGCGCAACAAACTATTACTGACGTCTAATATGATTCGGAATGACAAAAAAGAACGCCCGCGGAATATTTCAAAATACCCTCAATTTGATTTAATCTTGGGTACATTGTGTTTAGTTTTTGCAAAATACTACTTTACGTATAGTAAAGGCAAAATATTACCAGGTAAAAATATTAATGGCTAGAAATAGGTTTTTTATAAAAGTCTTATCATTTTTGTATGTTTTTCACATAACATGTATTTTATAGAAAGCCGCAGAAACTAATTGAGAATTTTCATTGACCAAGAAAGAATTATAAATGGCAACAATTGAATGAACTAAGAAAATTCATTAAATGTATCCCTTTCCCTACCATATAACACGTATTCATAGATTTCATACTATTTTCATAGATACTGGGCCTCAAGTCGTCTGCTATTTTCTGTTAACGTACAAGCCACAATATATACTTAACTAAATTATTAATTACTAGCCTCCGCCCGCGGTTTCACCCGCGTTTTATTTGTTTTGTTTTCATGTTTAACAGTTATCATAAGACCCTTAAATAATACATAAAGACATAATTATGTATGTAAAATATTCGACCGATTGCGATCTTGACTGTTTGCGAACTTGACCATTCGCGATATGGACCAATTGCGATTTTGACAGATCGAGATATGGACCAATCGCTAATTTGACCGAATGCAATTTTGACGGTTTCTCAGTCACTTGACCGATTGCGAATTTGACCATTCGCGACGGAACGATTCAGTCAACACGGCGCGGGCGCCGCGCTCAGGCGGCGCGGAGGGGATGGCGGGTTGCGGGAGCGGGACTCCCCGGTCGCCGCGCCCGCCGCCGCACCGCAGCGCATGTATTCAACGCACAACCGCGCTCGCGCACCTCATTTTTGTATCAATTTATTTGTCCTCATATTTAATGCGCTTATTACACAACACTGAATCAGGGACCCTAAATCCTTAAAAAGAGCGGTGTAATAAGAGTTAGGGCCCTAATTCTCTAACAAATTTTCAAGGCCACCTCGATTTACGGCCCTGATTCAGGGTAGTGTAATAGCCGTTTAAGTACCGCGACTAACAGTTGTACGATTCTTTGTTATCCATTATTATATTTATACAGTCCACTGCCTTATTTTAGGTACGGTAACGAATCGACGAACTATCTGTACCTAACCTACCTATCATGCCGCGAAACAAAACAATGTAAAACCAATTTTTCCTTCATACTTTTACATGGCATGGGTGGGAACATGAAGACTACTTACCGAAGTCCAAAAGGTTTCGGAGTGGCACTTAGTATCCTCTCTAAGGACGGTTGGTTTTGCCGTGGATAATTTTCTCGCCATCTTCGCTGCGTTTCCTTTAAATTGTTAGTTTGGCTATACCAAATCACCACATTTAAAATTTTTTGGTTATCAAAAAGTTCACTGTTTCTTCTCGTACCCCTAGGCATCTTCGAAAACTTATCACTTAACAGTACACAACTTCGATAACTACACAATCGATTACTTTTTTATGCAGCACACGACCGTCACCTAATTAAGCTTTCGTCCGACTGGTGAAATTGTTTGCAACGATTGGCTCGCGCCCGCGCCGTTTAGGGATGATACTATGGGAGCAAATGAAATTCATCGATATTTCCGTAGATAATGATCATTACTTATTTTAGTTACATACTTGTAATTATTCACTCGTACTTGTACTTACGAGGACTGAAGTGACTCGCATGCTGTGTTGGTATTAATGTATTTAATTGTTCTTAGTAAGTATGATTTGTGTTTTCAATTCCTCTTTTTATAAATAAATGAAGTTTGTTTAAAATGTACTCGACAACAATCCTAACAAACTTTATTAGAATACTGGATAGAGTATGCGAACGTACTAGAAGTTTTCTAAAAAGCTATTAACACGGACCCTGTTGAGCAGACAAGATCCAACCAACATTATGTTACTTTTGAGTAAATACGATTTGAAATTTAGGAGTGAATATAAAACAAACAGGCTTATGAATATAAAAATGGAAAGATACCAATGGTAACACATTAAATTAGCATTATTTTAAATGTAATGCCACTTGCTATGCGCCCATAGTTTTCCTGATTTTCTTTAAAAACTACCCATGGATCTTTTATGCAAAAAAGAAAATCATCGGTAACATTTTCACGGGGGATCCAAATAAAAAATATATGAAGTTATAAAAATATTTATTAAAGGTATTATATAAAAAAGAATAATTTTTAGCTTACTTTTACTTTATTATTTAACCCAACGTTTCGAACACTTTCCTAGCGACAAAGGAACCTGAATAGTATCCGAAATGTCGGCTTAAATATATATTGTAAAAGCAAATAAAATGCGTTAGTGTCCGTAAGACTTTGTTTTAGTTAAAAATCTTGAAAAGGTACCTAAGGGACATTTAATCAAGATATAGGATCACGATCCACTTCCACTTCCAACTCAAAATCAGGTTCCCCCGAAAATCCGTCTACATCATCTTCTATACTATTATCACCAGTAAATTTCTTATAGAATGACTGAGCATCATGAGGGATCAAATGCATTAGGCTTCTGATGTCATTCAACTTTGCTTGTGGTATCATCTTCCCATGAGGCCAAAGCATTTGCATTAGATTTTTTGTTATGAAACGTTGTCTACCACGGCAATTTTTTTTCAGATCAACTTCTACAAAAGAATCTTCTTGATTGTACCGCATAAACAAAGAAAACATCGCCTCCTTTTTTAATAAAATTTCTTTCGTCTGTAGCCATGAGACTTTTTCTCCAGAAAGTGTTTTTTTTCTATTAGTTATTATATTCTCCAGTGGACGTGAAGTAAGAAAATCTGTTGGTTGCATTCGGTGAACTTGAAGAGGCTTATGTTTTTTGCAGGTTCGCATGACATTTATATAGTCCTCAGACGAATACACTCTTTGTTGGTACTTCAACGCATTTTCTACCTTGCCAAAATCAGTATCGTTTGGCAAAAAGCTATGTCCTGATTCTAAAAACTTCATGCTTATTTGCTCCAACGTTGGGTGGTCTTCTAAAAAAGGCTTTAAGCATTAGAGTAAGTTTAATATTGCGGTTTTGACCGCCACAGGAATCGCTCCACAGAATAAGGTGAGTTACTCCTTCTTTTAGTCTCTCTGACAGATGTTTGATGAGGCAAGATCCAACTTCCTGTGCGCCTCTTCCTGCTTCGCCTTCCACCCAGACGTTGCAGTGGCCTTGATCCTCAGAACCTGTATGTATACCCAAATTATACAACCATATTTGTCGTTTGTAAAAAACAATGTTGGTGGGGATACGCGGAAGTGGTAGTGTTTTTTCCATATCAAATGTTATAGTTTCTAAATTAGGATTATTTTTAGCAAGAATCATGTCGTTTTTCATATTTTTTTGAAGGTCTTCTGCAGTTTTGAGATGAGTTTCATGTTCTTCTATAACTTTGTTCTTTTCTTCTACGTTCGTAATGGTATTCTTTTTATTTTCATAGAAATCACATTTATTGCAGGTATCTTTATTTAATGGTTTAGTGCGGAGATTAAATTTTGTCAAAAATACTTGTTTAGCTTTTGCGTATGAAACGGGCTTAATTCCTACAGAAGTAGCTTCTTCACAATAAAGTTGGTAAACCTTTGAGAAGGTCATATCGGGTCTTAAAAATTTTGCATCTCCTGTTTTCTGGCGACAGTAATGAGATACATACGTAGGTAATTTTCCTATTAAGTTTATTAAATATTCTTCGCACTCAGCAGGGACTTTATTGTGGCCTCCGTTAATACCCCGTTTGTCAGTGACAGAATCAGTTCTCATTTTTTTAAGAGCCGTATCAATTCTTTTTGGAGTGGTTTGAATAGTCTTCACAAACATATTTCTACATACCAAAATACCTTTCAAAAAATATTGACGCGAATATGTCTTTTTTTTTGAGATATTATGGGATATGTAAGGGCGTTTTACAGGTTGTTCTTTCACGCAAGCCACGATATACATATTTTGGGAATGATATGTTCCCAATTCGTAAAATTTATTAAATTCGGCTCTATTTTCTACAGAAATGTTTGCAGCACATTTTTTAGAGCAACCACAGTCAAAATTTATAAATGATTTAGACTCCACCTGTTTCTTGCGATAATTTACGTAGGGTAGGTTTTTATATTTATTTTGTTTCCTCTCTTCCCTAGTTAATTGCCCAAACCTCCGTTTTCTTCCTCTACGAGGCCTTCCACTTGTATTTCCTGTAGAAGTGCTGTCGTCATTACCTTCTTTATTACTTGTTTTTTCTTTCTCTAACAGCTGTTGTTCAGGATCTCTACTGCAACTTGTAACGTTTTCTTTTTTAGCACCAGAATTCGACTCTTCCTGAAAGCTCTCATCAAGACATATTGCATGATGCGTCGCTAAATCACGGTTGTTGTGATTTCTTTGTGTGGTCAAAGTGTCTTGGTCTTGTTTATTTGTAGCATAATGATCAACGAGAACTTGCGTAGTAAGGATAGAAGTTGACATGCCTGACCTTTCACTAGAGCTAGTATTATTCATTTCGTGGATTTGATAGTCCGGATCCCGTACGGAATCATCACTGCTAAAGTCTTCATAGCCTTCTAAAATATTTAATAGTTCTTTAGTTTTAGGTGACATCTGAGGCATCGGCGATGGTGGAAAATATTCAGGCATATTTTTAGCTAAAGTGGGAGATGGGTTTGACGAAATCGGAGATGAAGCTGAAGGTTCGACGTTAGATTCTGTTATTTCCACTGCCATAGTCGGTGTGGACGCCATTAATGGAGAGCCCAAAGTTTGAACAGATGACACCTGAGTAGTCAGTGCCGGTAGAAAACATGCGGGATTTGTGTTGTTGTTAATTAGTACCAAAGGAGTAAGCGGTGAAAAGGATGGTGCCTCAATGCTAGATGCTGTTATTTCCGTTAGTGGCGTGGGTGCATTTAAAGGAGGGCTCAAAATTTCAGCAAGCATTTCACCATTTTTTAAACTTTTTGTAGGTGTAAAACGGAAGTCTACTCGAGCATTAATGCTACGCTCACCAGTTTCATAGCAAGATCTTTCAGCAAAGTTTTCAGGCGTGATTGGTTTAAAAGCGGGAGGCGTTGATGAAGATACTCGGGTTTGTTGGCTACTGTAAATCAGATTTTTCTTTACCTTTATTGCGACACTATTTTTCTTGCCTAATTGAGTACCTGAATCAACTAAAACTCATTATTTATTTATTTATTAAAAACCTTGACAATACCATTACAGATACTTTGAAGTCGATATTGTAAGCTAACTTAAAAAAGAATAATAATATAATATATTCTATTTTATATTATAACTACCTTTTGCTCATGGCTCCGCCCGCGCGGATGTCGGTTATCGCGCTAAGAAGTAGCCTCTGTCCTTCCCCAGGATACCATCGCCCTTGCCAAATTTCATCAAGATCCGTTCAGCCGTTTAGGCGTGAACAGTTTTCAGACAGACAAACAGATAAACTGACAGACAGACAGAGTTACTTTCGATGAAAGTTATTAGTAGGTATTTACTATATACTTTTGCATTATTTTTAAAAATCTCGGTAGGTTACAATTACACAAAACGCTGTTCAGACTACGCTATAATATATAGCTTCATAGTTCGACATTATAGGCACTTAAAATAATGGCTTGAAATAACGTCAAATTCATGCAATGTCGAGCTATGAAGCTATGTACTTATAGCGTAGTCTGAATAGCCCTGAAATCTATATTAAAGTTAATTACTTATCAAAGTACTAAACCCCCGTATCCAACAACGATTGACTAACGTGTTCCGTAGCGTTGCACACTCAGACTAAAAAAATAACATAGACGGAGCGCGTTGAACTAGCGAGTGAAGCCGCCTAAAGGAATACTAAATAGCAAAAAAAGAATACTGGTTTATCGTTTCATAGTTAAGTAACTTTACATAACTATGAAACGATAAACCAGTATTCTTTTTAAGATTTGCTGAAGTGTTGTGATGTGCGCACTCGCTCGCGGCTAACAGAGAGTGAGGGCTAAATGGTCTTACTTTGCTATTTAGTATTCCTTTAGTTAGGCCTTTTTTTCACTTGCTAGTTCAACGCGCTCCGTCTATGTTCTTCTTTCAGTCTGAGGTTGCACAATAGCGATAGTTGTTGCCAGTTGGTGCGCGAAATGATACAAAGAACAAGTAGATACTTACATGTTATCATGCTCGAAGTAGGGCTGTTTTGGGGTGTGTCTTCGATGACATCTTGTATAAAAGTTTCTGTAATATAATACGAACAAAACGTGAGTAAAATGTATGATAAACTACACCTTCTTGTAGAATATTATAAGTACTTCAAGGTATTTCAAAAAACATTTTGAGGTTAAGAAAGTTTTTGTTTAAAACTTACCATCTTTACTTTCATCTTGAGTGTCATCGGAATTATAACCCAAACAGGCATTCAACAGTACACTATTAAAATTATGTTCCATCTCCTCTAGGTAATAATCACGAATTTATATAACTAAGTAATTATTAAATTTCACCCACTTGCAAGAAATTTTATAGCTGGTATTGGTACCTGTGTTGTGTTACCAGATGTATAAAACTTAATTACGTTCAAAAACGATTTAATTATATATAAAAAAATTCAAACTACATTTCAACGGAAATAATAGTATTGTCTATAAAAATAGTTAAAACAAAAAAATTTGTTGGTCAATTAGGATTAAAAGTAAATCTGAAATTTGATATTACGCAATAAAGTGTCAAACCACTTGGTCCCTGTCTAATCAGTAAGATTAAACAAAACAATTATGCATAAAGGATCCGGGGTGCTTGGTTTACTTTACTTTAAAGATTAAAAGAAAAAAATATTTTGCGGAAAGGATCCAACCTTCTTGGGTTTAAAAAAATAATAAATTCCTTTTTTTTTGAGGTCCAAGAGTCATGAATCTGTTTTGTTTTTTATTTTTAATGCTGAATGTATGTTGGTACATTTCGTGACATAGAGGTTTGTTTGGTGAATGTTATGAGACTGCTTGGATCTTTTGTGCGTATATAAAATGCGATTTGTAGATTCTTACTGTATAATATAACTCGATTTTCGACAAATTGTGGGTTGGATCTTTTCTGCTTAACAGGGTCCGTAAAAATATCAATCCTTTACATTCAAGAATGCTACTTTACAAGTATGTGATTTCGAAAAAGTATCGATATTGGTATGTTTCATTCCCCCCAGCGGCACCACCCGCGTTACACGTGCCGGCCGGCGGAATCCCCGATCGAATTTGTCGTCGGGAGTGCATTACACAAAACACCGAGAGTACAGAAGATAACGTTCATACGTAGCGACGCGCACATACACATCGTTCACATGGAACAGGGTATAAATATCACTTTAGACCACGTAGTTCGGAAGGCGACGCGAGATTTTGTGTCCGTGAACGGTGTTTAAGTGTCCGTTGTTATTGAGCGCGTTGTTTGAATGTTACCTTCTGTACTTTCTTTATTTGGTGTTTATGATCAATGACCCTTTGAATGAACTACGTTTTTACGAAATTATGATCATATGATTTTTATAGCGCGTCGTACGATTTTTAAACTTTGTTCATTTTATTTATTTGTTTAAGTTTTTGACATAAGGAAATAATGATAATGTACTGATTCTTTTAGTTTACTAAACCTTAATAGACCTGTCACCGTCGTTTTAAGCAATAAAATCGTATGTTTTTTTTACAATTTAAATTCGCAATTTGTCAATGCATAATGTAAGTACTAACGGTGCTGATACTCCCCTATCAATTTGTCGACTGATTTCAAAGTCACCCTGTATATACTACGGGTCTTAATCGCATGAATAATTT
Source organism: Herminia tarsipennalis (assembly GCA_945859575.2). Classification (NCBI taxonomy): domain Eukaryota; kingdom Metazoa; phylum Arthropoda; class Insecta; order Lepidoptera; family Erebidae; genus Herminia; species Herminia tarsipennalis. The sequence continues at coordinate 8,648,039 of OX243836.2, read as the reverse complement.
AAGATAAAATACCTTGTTTATTGCCCGAAGTTACGACCATATTGTAATACGGTCGAAACGTCAGACGACGAAACTATTCACGCGATTAAGACCCGTAGTATATATATATAATTTTATGATTTATAAGTTTTCGGTCAAAAATAACAGCAGAAGTTACCACAAAATAAAATTTGAAACTCCATAGTGGAGACCGTTACCCAAATGTGGGCCAACACAGATTAAAAAAAAACCGAAAAAGTGCGAGTCGGACTCGCCCATCGAGGGTTCCGTATGTTATTAATAGTTCAGAAATCGAATCTCGCAGTTTTTATAATAAACTAAAAGTTTGATTTTTTCAGACCTGAGATAAAGGGTCTTGACAGACAGACAGACGGACGGACAACGAATTGATCTTTTGAAGGTTCCGTTTTGACGTGATGACTTATATTTTTATGACCGGCTGCACGCACGATTATTGGTTGCAGCGACATGACATGCAATACAATTGGAACTAACGTTATTGACTGGTTGCTAAGCAACGCGAATGACGATATGTAATCAATGTTTTCTTATGACGTTATCGTCCGTAAACAGATTTTAAAGAACGATTTTTTCCTGAACCCTAAAAACAAAATGTAATTAAAAACATTTGTAATGTACAAGACTTTCAACATTGAAAACAGCGGTCGCTCCCAATGTTCGGTCAAAGCGACCAACTTTACCAACACTTTCTACTAACGTTGAGGTCAGGTAAGGTCTTAGAAATGTACCCCGCGTTTTCGAACAATGGTCTTATTCACTTTAAACGTTTTTACGACGGCTGAAAGAAAAATGAATGATTGACGATTTCAAAAATAAATTCAGAAAAATTGCGCTGGTATACCGCTACTGAAAGAGAAAATTGTAAATGCATTTTTAAAGTATTTTTCCAGTGGCTGTGTAGGTAGAAGAAATTATCTGTCATTTGCCAAACTTTGATAGTTTAGTTTTTTTAAAGCCTTGTTCTACCTTGTTTTAATTTGTTTAGGATGTCCAATTTGTAAGTCTATATGAGAATGGACATCGACCCAGTATAAAACTATATGCATACTTGTATCTGCCCAATAATAATGATGGGTTCCGTAGCTGCCCAGCACAATAATGCGGTATAAGAAGTGAGTTTTTTGTTTCATACTACTAACGACGTTATTTAAGCAGTTTTCAATGGAATTTATACGAAAATGTTGTTACTCCTCACTTGGTCTTCTGTTACTAGTAAAGTTGTAAAGCCTACTTAGTTGTGATAGTTTTCTTTGTAATTTCATTATCGGGGTAGATAGGAATTTAACTATCACGTAGATAAAAAAATCAGGGTAGTAGAATATATACTACCTAAATCAAAACAATTAATTAAAACCCCTAAATATTTTAAAATACCTATCCAACGATACCCCACACAATGGGGTAGCTGAGAAAAAAAACACACCCTCACTTTATGTGTAGGAAAAAAACGAAGATTTTATTTTACCTACCACTTTGTCGGTGTACCTAACTAATATGTATGTCCATGCCAAATTACAGTGTTCTTGTACTAAGGATCTCTGAGCTAACCTAGGAACAGACGGATGGGCGGACAGAGCGAAACTATAAGGATTTCTAATTTACTACGGAACCCTAAAACTTATAACTTAAAATTAATGTTATAAATAACCTGTCCATAAGCTGAACCAAGCTTAATGAAGTATTTGGCAAGATGTCGGGAATTTTAAAAACCTGGCAAGAGCATGTTGAACCAAGCTCAGTGTAGGGTTCCACAGCCTTGAACAAATACATCAATAGAAAAGCGTATGTTCATGGCACTTTGCTGGCACATGGCACACGCCCTTTTGTCGAGAAACGCAGTTTCTAGGTAATAACTCAATGACCGCACATTCGATCTTATCCTAAATAATTTTTAGTTTAAAGTAATTAGGCGCATATTTTTAGACACATTTATGCAACTTTCGAAACAATTATTTCCTAAAAATTTTACTTAATCTAAAAAGTTTATTAGAAACCATCAAATGTTTTTGAAAGACCTGTCAAATGATGTGTCACACTTTGAAGGTTTGAGTGAAAATAATGTTTATTTTTATTATTTAGCTATTAAAAACCCCTTTTCACCAAATTTCATTCATATTCATTGAGGAGTTATTTGAGTAAAATTTGACAGATAGACAGACAGACGGACGTGACGAAATAATAAGGGTCCCATTTTTGCCATTTCGGCTACGGAACCCTAAAAAACGGCATATCTTAAAAAGTATTCTTTTTGGGAAAACGCATTTAAAGATTTGTTATACCGGATTTACTTACATATTCTTTTCATTATTCTTAAAAAATCTAATTGTTGAATCGTTAAAGCTATGATTTATTTGTTTGTAATATCAGGTATTAGGCAATAGTTTTGCTAACAATGTGCCTTTTTTTTTTTTTTTTTTATCGTGTGCAAAAATCCCCACGAATTCCACTCCTACGAGGGCACGCAGGAGGGGGTATGTCGGAGTCGAACCGACTAAAAATCACACGGTGTTCCGGCGCAGAGCCTATGGCCAAAGGTGAGGGTGTCCCTTGCGGATTTGGTGCCTCCACCATTAGCAGGCTTGGTCGTTGGTGGTTACAACGATAATTTTTACGACATGTGGGTGGTTTCATTACCACTTCGTGACAGAAGGTGCGCGTGGAACACGTCGCAACACCTTCTCGGGCTTACTTCGTTAAGGACGACAAGTTGCCCTCCTTGTCGCCCCCAGGTCAGAGCCTATGGGGGCCGAAGATCATTTAGTGCTCTTCGACGCCCCGTTCGTGTACTACGGGATTGATGTGAGCTAGTTCTCTCCCGTTCTCTCTCCGCCTCCTCCTTGGCGCTCATAACCTGCTGGCAGAAGGTATCGACATATGTCCACTCCCTTTCATTGCGTGCCATCGACGTTACTACACTTTCTAGCGAGAGGCTTTGGACTCCGATGGCTACCGCAAGGTCGTGGCGTTGCTCGGCCCAAGCTGGACATTCCGTCAAGGTGTGCAGTGCCGTATCCTCGCTACAACTCCCACAGTGGTGACATTCGGAAGTTGGTTCCCGGCCTATACGGTGCAGGTACTTTCCAAAGCAACCATGCCCCGTGAGTACCTGCGTCAGCCGGTATGTAAGACAGCCATGTTTTCTGTTCAGCCAATCCTTCATAATGGGTCTTACTGCCGCTATTGTAGCATGCCCTGCGCTTGGGTGCTCAAGCCTTGTTGCCCAATCTGCCAGCAATGTATCGTAGAGCTGAGATAGTTGTACCTTAGTCTCTCGAAGCGTCGGTCGTATATCGCGTTCCAGTGCCTCCTTACGCCACTGATACAGTGACGCAAGACCTTTTGCTACCAAATCCCAAGGCGGTGTTCCAGCAAGAAGGCTTGCTGCCTCAAAGGAGATAGAACGGTATCCACGTATAACCCGGATGGCCAACGCTCTTTGCGGCCTTCGCAGAATGGCGATGTTGCGGGCCTTCAGGGTTAGTGCCCAGACTGGGGCTCCATAGAGAGCCATAGACCTCACGACCCCTATATACAGCATTCTGCATTGATTATTAGGCCCTCCTAGATTGGGCAGTAACCTCGATAGTGCCGTCGCTGCACTTATGAGCTTCGGGGCCAAACTGCGAAAGTGAGGTCCAAAATCTTATCTGCTATCGAGAAAGAGGCCAAGATATTTCATCGTAGATTCGATGCCGATACGAGTGCCTCCCACCATTATGCTGGAGCCTGAGGGTGGCTTGTTTCGAGGGCCGTGAAAACATAGTGCCTCGGACTTGTTGAGAGCCACCTCAAGACCTAGTCGCCGAATCCTACCAATAACTTGTGCCACCCCGGCCGTGGCCAATAAACACGCTTGACGGTGTGTCTTTCCTCGAGCTGTAACTAGGGTATCGTCCGCATAACACGTAACTGTTGTACCATGTGGGAAATCGCCGCGCAGTACCCAGTCGTAACCGATGTTCCACAGGAGTGGTCCTAAAACCGATCCCTGTGGAACACCGCACGACATAATTCGCCGACAATATCCCTGCCTACTCGGGTAAATAACCGCCCTGTCCGTTAAATAAGCTTCGATAATACGACGGAGGTAGAGAGGCACATCATGATGTACCAGCGCCGCTCTGATGCAGTTCCAGGACAGGGTGTTAAAGGCATTAGCGATATCAAGAGACACTGCAAGAATGGACCTCACCTTGTGATATCGCGTCTTGCGCCAAAGCCTTAACACGCATTATTGCGTCTACTGTGGTGTACTCCTGCCAAATGTTCAACTAGTCGGTTTGCAATAATGCGCTCAAAGAGCTTGCCCACTTCGTCGAGGAGCACAATGGGTCGGTAAGCAGACGGTGAGTCCGCTAGGCGTCCAGGCTTCTTGATGAGGACAAGTTTACCAGTCTTCCACTGTCGTGGAAACTGGCCTCTTTCACAGCATGCGCTGAAGAGTGCCCTCAGTCGGGGCCCGAGAACTTTAAGAGCAAGAACCCACGCGCAGCCTGGTATACCATCAGGTCCTGGTGCGGTATTTTTGGCCTGAAGCCGCTGCACTGCCCTTCCAAGTTCGCCATAAGTCACCTCGGGCACGTTGTTATTCGCTTCGTCAAGCGCAGAGGGCTGAGCCATCTGCGGTGCCATGAGATCCCCTCTTTGGGGAAATAGCGAGCTTACAACGTCTTCAAGCAGACCTGGTTGCAAAGTCTGAGTGATTGGAGGAGTCCACGAACGTAGTTTGCCCCGTACCATGAGATAAGGACGCCCCCATGGGTCGCGATTCAAAATCTGAAGCAGCTCTTCGCGGGCTTGGACTTTAGCTCGCTTTATCTCTGCTTGTAGGATCTTTTTGGCTCCTCTGTACCTCTCGTATAACTCTGCCTCTCTCACCGCTGCGTCCTCTGGACGGCGTTGTCGTCTTCGAAATCGGGCATACTGGCGCCGTGCTGCAACACATGCAAAACGCATTTGAGCGATTTCTTGAGACCACGAGTACACCTGGTTCCTCGCGGGTCTAGACCGGACTCTAGGCATTGCCGCATCGCAGATTTGCGTCAGGGCCTCGCGAAACCAGTTTGCCTCACTTTGAATATCTACAGGTCTATCCGGTGCTGTCGCCCAGGCCTGCACGATTGATGCCTCCAAAAGTAACTCTTTATTTAAGCGTTTTAGCGCCCAACGGGGATAGTTATTATTCTGGGCCACTGGAGCTGGTGAGATAGGGGTTTCAGCTGAGATGTTAAATCTTATGTAGCGATGGTCGGATAACGTCTCTACCTCTTCCACAACTCGCCAGTCGTGAACACGACTGGCTAAAGAAGGACAGGCGAACGTAATGTCCACTATAGAACCACCCCGCTGGCGCACGCACGTGTTAACGGAGCCCCGGTTGAGGATTTGTAAGCCAGACGTTATAGCCCACTCTTCTAGAGCTCTACCTCTCGCAATCGTTGCCGGGGAACCCCAGACCGTGGATTTGGCATTGAAATCACCAAGCACAAGTACTGGACGGGATTGAACATGGCTGACGACAGCGGCCAATTGGGTAAGCCAGTTCTCAAATTCGCTTAGGATGCGGTTGGGTGAGAAGTAACAGGCCACGATCGCAATCCCCTCAACCGTGGCCATCACCCATCCCTGTCCACTAACAACATTTGTGAGGGGGTGCAATTAGATTCAGCGCGTGTCACTATAGCCACTGAACTATCAAGATCTCCCGCCCACAACTCCGCCGGAATGACAAAATATGGCTCCGCGACGATTGCAACATTGATCTGCCACTCCGCCATGCTCTGTATCAGAAGATCCTGAGCTCTGGCGCAGTGGTTTATATTTGATTGTAATATGCGGAGATGTGGATCCATTATTAAGTTTCCATGTCCGTATTACCGCTAATGCTTGTCGCTTTTTCAGCAATGACCAGAGCTTGGGCTACATCTGGAGAAATTATCGTTGGAGCACTACAGCTTTTTCTACCGACCCAGTCATCAGCCTGTTTGCCAGACGCAGCACATAGATAACAGTTTGGCGTAGCATCGCAGGTTTTTGCCTTATGACCTAGTTTGCTGCAACGGAAACATTTATCTCCGCAGGTGATTTCCGAGGTGCACTGTATTCCAATATGCCCTACAGCTAGGCAGCGGAAACACCTCGTCGGTCTCGGCTGTAGAAGTTTCACTTGCGCTGAAACCCAACCTACTAATAGACGTCGACCATCTGCAACTTTCTGGGCCGCTGCAACAGGGCAGCTGATAATTGCTGTCCCCATAGCCCTACTACCACTGGCATGTATGGTTCCCGCCTTAACTTGGTCCGGAAGGCATTCGCCAGTTCTAGCTACGGCATGGACGAGATCTGCTATATCGATTGCGTCGTGCAAACCTGTTATACGTATGTAGATGTGCGTACTTTTGAGGCCTACCCACACGTACCATATTTGGGTCAAATGATTCTCTTAGTTCCTTGGCGATAGCATCAGCCTTGGGACCGCTGGTGGTGCCTGGGATCTCCAACAGTCGAGCACCGGTCTTCGTTGGCCTACACCGGATGCCTTGGATCCCAAGTGACTCCAGTTTAATTTTTTCCGTAGCTATCTTTAGGACGTCAGCATAATTCATACCCTGCTCTTCGGCATCCGGCTGTAAAGTAAGCACGACAGCTGTCGAGCGAGGGATATATAGTTTTCTCGGTAGCTTGACCGTAGTGGTTTTATCTTTAGCAGCGTTTTTGGCTGCTTTCTTCTTTGCCTTTTTTTTGGCTTTCTTTTCTCCCGAAATCTCCCATCCCACCTCATAAGCTGGTTGTTGAGAAGCTGCCGAGGGTGGTGGGATACTTTGACTATTTGCCCCCTCTTTTGTCTTTCTGGATGTGGGTATTGACGTCTTTAAGACGCGTTTTCCAGTAGGTTCTATTAAGCGGGTCTCAGATACGCCGGCATATCTAAAAGGTTTGGCCAGTTGAGCCCGACTACATAGATTCTCCAAATCGGTAAAGCGCTTTGTGAAACGGTTCTCCATATCCGCGATTAGGCGGGTGAGCTGCAATTGCTGGGCTGAGTTACAATCTTCGTCTTGTTGTACAGGTCTCTCGGCAATCTCTTTTCGTATTACCGGACATTCCTTACCTACCTCTTTTCGTAATGCCTTGAGTTCCTCGCGAAGATCAGCCACTTGAGTTGCAAGATGGGCATTTTCGCGCCGCAACTTAGCAACCTCTTCCGAAGAAGTACGCTTCAGGAGCGCTGTCCCAGACGCAGCAATCACGGCTGCTGCTTCGTTAAGGGCCTTTCGCATCATTCCTTTGGATGTTTTGGCGACTCCCCGGATCGCATCCACGGCTTCTTGGATTTTGCCATCTAGTTCAGTCAGCGTGGATTTATCTGTCCCAGTGGTTTCTGTGGGCCATTGACCCTCAGTTGACTCAACTTTGTCGAGAAGCTCTTTTAACAGCCGTTGTTCTTCTGCTGTTTTCGTAGCCTGCTTCTCGGCTTGAAGTTTCCCTGCCGTCTCTTTTCGGCGTTTTGCAGAGTCCGTCGTGGCTGGTCGGCCTCTACCTCGTCTGCCAGTACCGACCTTGGAGGGTGGTAGAATCTCGTCGTTCGAGAAAGTTTCCGACCCTGAGAGTTCCTCCGCTGTGCCCTTAGCGACATTAGCGCCCCTTCGCCGTTTTGTGGATGCTTGTCGCAGCGAACGTCGTGTAGACCCAGCAGGACTGCTCGCACCACTTCTATCGCTCATGGATATTTCAGACCCCGCCATTGAGTCTTCGTTCATCGCGACCTTCGCGTTTGTGTTGGTACCGGATTTGCAGCTCGGTACAGGGCTGGTCTGGCATAGGTTGCCCCCCCCAGAGTACGTGGGGCTGCCGGAACCGACTGGCTCCGGGAGGGATTCCCCAGGCGCTGCGCGACTGGGACCCTCCTGGGTAAAACAATTCTTAGACTTTGCTAACAATGTGCCTGGCACATTGCACACAGATTTACAACAGCTAAAAAAAAAAACAAAAATTTGAGACTTGATCTTACTTTACTTAAGGTGCGATACCTATGTAATCCAAATGTATGCCAAGACTGCGTCTTTGTGTAATCATAGTATACGATAAATACTCGATACTCGAATACTGGCATAAATCAGCTAGACGGCCATCTCAATTCAAAAACAAAAAGTAAACTGTAAGTATCTATCTATTCCTAAGCAAAAAAACACCATAATTCCAATTGGGTCCTGGGCTACAGCAATATCGTTTGCTGCTGAAATTCCGTTTTGTCACGTGACGTTAAAACTAAGTGCTTTCGCCTCGCTTTGTATCTCGCCTAATTGCCTATTGCTTTCAACCCCTAGTTAAACGGTGTATTGCCTGTTTTGTTCCTCAAAGCTTGTGGAAGTTGTTTCGAATGGAAATATATTTTGTCGTCAAGTTCAAAGAGAAATTGAAAGTACCGATAATTTATAAAATGCCATTCAATTCATCTAACCGATTTCTGGCACGGCGGCTAATCCCAACGTAGACTAGCATACCACTACGCACAAGTACCTATGTAAGCAAAGTGCACTAAAACAAAAAAAAGTCCGTTAAACACATAACCCTCCCGATGAACTAGTTAGGTACATCAATTAATTTAAAATTATACAAATTTACTATCTACGGCACGAAAGATAAGTGAAAATGTCTCATAAACCACTTTGTCAAATTAGATTTCACTATTAATAACTAAAAAATGTGTAACTAAAAAAACTCGGGGACTGCCGCGTTAAAGCTATTGCGTAGCATTTTTTATCAACACATGCAATTTTATTTTTTTTCACTTTTCTTCAAATATTTCTGACGCTCTTATTATGCCCTTTGACGTTAACAATTTCTTTTTTTTTAGATCTTATGTTTTTCTTCTCCATGTGACATAACACGGACAGTGTTTCAAGTTATGTAATCAATGTTGCAAGTTAAGGAACAAAATTATAACTATTATTTTCGTAGAGATTATGAAATACTAAATCAAATCTTATCAAAGCGTATAATTCAATGTTCTTTAAATGGCATAATGTTACAGCAAAGCGGTCCCAACTCTAGGAAAATAAATACTTTTAAAGACTCATATTATAAAGCTGAAGAGTTTGTTTGTTTGTTTATTTGAACCCTGTAATCTCAGGAACTACTGATCCTAATTGAAAATTCTTTCACTGTTGAATAGCCCATTAATCGAGGAAGGCTATATAGGCTACGACCAATAAGAGCGGAGCAGCAATGAGAAATGTTGCAAAAACGGGGAAAATTTACTTAGAAGAAGTTGCTCGGGACAGCTAGTACAAACCAATTGGATGTTATCTGTGCCGCACATATTTATTAACATTTATAAATGTGCTTGATAGATTTAGCAGCAGGATCGTAAGCTTGACGTGCTCTTCAAGTCATGGTGAATACAGCGATTTGCGACATTTTTTTAAGAAACAGTCACCTTATTAGGTCTGATAGTGGCGGCATTAGGTATGTACTGTGGTAGATGTATTGAGGGATTGAACATCTCACATGAAACCTCAATGATAACTGTTTTTAAATGTGAGAAAAAGATAGAAGAAAAGCAATTTGACTGCCTCTGTGGCGCGGTGGGAGTGTATCCGACTGCTACGCAAGAGGTCGTGGGTTCGATCCCCACCCAGGATAAAATTTTGTGTGATGAGCACGATGGTTTATTCTGTGTCTGAATGTTATTTATTTACCTACAATGTATGTATTTAGAAATATATAAGTATGTAGGTATGTTTATCAGTTGTCTGGTTTCCATAGTACCAGCTCTGCTTAGTTTGGGAACAGATTGCGTTGTGTGAGTTGTCCCAAGATATTATTATAATTGGAGAAGAGAACCGTCAGAGCCGATGGCCTGAAAAGTTGTGTTGAAAGAATTAAGGATTTTTATTCTTTTTAAGTTGGAAAATTGTATATTCAAATATATCTAGTTCAACGAGGAATACAATGAGGAGTACATGTTTGATTTCTAACCAAGGAAATATGATCCTGATCTACGAACCCGTCACCAGATCCTTAGCATTGATATTGGTGTTACTGTACGTAGGTACCTACTTATCTTAGCTGACCTCTGGAACTCATGTTAGATTTTAATACAGTTGCAGATCCGCCTATAATTAAAATCAATTGATGAAAACCAACCAGAAGTTGCTTCACTGCTGGTTCGGCAAACCCACCACTAAGCATGTCAAATATACATGACAAATCAGTAACCACTCGTACTCAATTTGTCATCCTCATAGCTACCTTTTTATGGTAAATATTTAAGGTATGTTATATTAAGGTAGTTATATACCTTTCTAATGAAATAAAAATATTTATTTAAAAGACTCGTGTTCTAGAATTGTGAAAACGTGTTTGCTTTGTTCTGTACTAGGACATGCTTCATTAGACATCTCATCAATACGAACGCGTTCCTCGAGGTCATCAGATAACAAAGGTCAGGGTTGATTACCGCTCCTTTCATTATCAACCTGGATAACATTTATAATACATTTGCAAAACGTCAGGATAATTACATTATACATAAAAAATCAAAGCAGAGTCGAAAGGTAAAAAGTTCAAAGTCGTAATACGGGCACCGGAATCATCCGAAAACGTTCCAGATCACAGATATAGAAAATGAGGGATCTTTTGTGGGTAGGCCATTATTTTTTCCCTTAGCTCCTTACTCCGTACTTAGGGTAAAGTAAAAATTGAAAAAATAGCTTTTAAAAAATATTAAGCCCATAAATTTAGCTTTATTTTATTACCATTATTACTAGCGGTCTATTCCGTTGTTGCACGGACTTTTCTCAATGACCTAATATGCATAGGTATATTAAATCTATAAACCATTCAATACAATACTAAAATATATATATTACGGGTCTTAATCGCGTGAATAATTTAAGGTAAAATACCTTGTTTATTGCCCGACGTTTCGACCGTATTGCAACGGCCGTGGTCACGGGAAGACTAGTTGAGCTCAGCGTCGCCTCCGTGAAGCGCGGGTTTCGGAAACTACCCTCGCTTGATTTTTATCACTCACTATTATATATTCATTCAATACAAATTGTCTGAATGATAGTGAATTGCATAGGGTGCGTAGCTACTGATCCTGCGAATGAAAAGCTTGAGTGCCGCGCGCAAGCTGCACACATGCTACTATTGCAACTTTTATGCCTCTCTCGCGCGCAACTTATACAATGCTCGTTTGGTGCGTGCAAACGGCTTGCGTACCACGCGTGCAGTTTGCGTGTATGCACGTCAGTTCACTACTACATGGAATGTTCACTCTTTGTTAAAAACTTGCTTTTGACGATAGCGGATTTACCACGATTGCCACCATAATTACTGCAGCATGAGCTATTTTATTAGTGAAGTGTTTAAAAGAAAAAAACCGCGAAGTCGCAGGCATCACGCGCAGGGCTATTGCGCCGTTTATGTGTAGTTCAGTGCATAGCTTGCGCGCGAACGGCACACGGCCGGCGCAGGAGCTGCACATGATCGCCAGATCTGTACGCACCCTTATAACAAAGGGAACTGACTTTGTTTTATACTATGAATAAATACAATACGAAAAGATTATACCTTAATCTTTCCGTAGCTTCCAAAGATAATGATAATTCAGTAGGTTACTTTCAAATAAAAAGTAAAAAGCATTGAGATAATTTTTACGAGTACATTTTTATCTCGGTGGTAACTAGTGGTCCAGTTGAAAGAATATCGTATTTGTACTCGTTTTTTATGTACCCTTTTCTGTATCTCGAATGGCAATCGCTCAAAACTGGTATACCTATAGTTTAATCGATAAATAAAAATTGTGTAGGATTACGATATACCTAGCCAAATACAATAAACATGGACTAAAAAATTTATCAAATATATTAGATCACATTATGTAACATCATATCGAGCATTCCCATCGACGAGATTTAAAATCGAGCTTGCTACGGAAACAAAAATCTAAAATGATCCAAAGCTGTTCCATAGCTTGTTCTTAACTTATGATCATAGCTTGTTCAAGAATTTTAGTGTTCGATACCAGCTAAGAAATAAAGGCACATATTTTCTAAATATCAAGTGATGTCGTTTGTCACGTTCGAGCAGTAAAAGGCAGTCACAGTGAATTCTGATCCACTATTTAACGGAGAGATATTCTGACTACATTTCTGCATGACATTTTGTACAGGTACCTAAGGCTATTGATGGAAACAATGTTCTACTTCTTGGTAATATTACAAATTCTTTTTTATGTGAATAAATGTTGGATGTCAAGATGGCTCCTACGATTTTTCACACAATGTTCACAGTAGTGTGTACAAATAAGTGCACTTGGCATTCCCTCACTCACATAGTCCTGTGTGACAGATATTGGACACGACACGACGGGTGGAGATTAGACTCAAGACCTTTAAAGTATCTTCCTAGACCACTACTCTTTTTTTTTTATAAAAAAAACGGCTCCCGCATTAGGGTCCAAGCCCTGTGTCGCGAGGGACTTTACAAACTCACAAGTCATGGACACAAAGTACACGCAGACTCGGAACAACAACTTGTGGATCACACAAAGTGGTGTCCCGTGTGGGAATCAAACCCACGACCTAGAAATAATATCTGACAATGGTAACAATTCTGCCTTTTCGATTTCCTCGTTTGCTACTATATCACGAATGGCGAAAGACACTAAAACGCTGTAAAAAAATCTCCCTCGTATTTCAAAAGAAAAACATATATTTCAACGCAGAAACATATTATTTTAAGTGTATAACGTGTTTAAAACATTCCCAGCGGGAAAGATTCCCCAGAGCAAGACAACGTGACGTTTATTCGAGATTTTTTTTTTAATTTCAAAAGAGCGTTCCTCAAGTTCCGTTTCCAACTCGTTTCCGCTTTTGATGGAAGTCAATTTGGAGCGGCGGCTTTGCACACTTTACCCTTGGGGCTTGAATTTTTCAGTATACTATAAAATGCTACGTAAAATTCAACATTAGACCTGTATTGACGATTTTCTCAAGAATTTCGGACTGTAAGCAATATGTGTATATGTTTGAAATATTTAATTATCAAAATCTATAGGAAAAAAAACCGGGAGTGCCGGTAGAAGTGAAAACTGAAACATTAACGTTGTGCATTTTTAAATATTTTGGAATGGCTAGGGATTTTTTTTTAAATTTTTATTGACGCTGAAGTTGTTTTCACTTTATTAATGTAGTTTCACTTTTTTTATTGATTTGTTGATTAAACGGTCAATAGCCGTTTCCCTCGTCTTGTTGCCCTCGTTGTACTTATAATTTCTAAAAATCCTTCTTAGCTGACAAATTTAAAATCGTTTTATAGTAATGTAACTATCGTCTACGGCTTAGTCTACGCCCTACTACATTTCTAAAGTAGCCTACGTCCCGCCTCAGCCTTTTACACTATAACAATGTTTATTATATCAAAGTAATCAGATAAGTAATTGTGTTAAACAAACACACAGATAGACAACAAAAAATATAGACAAAGTTACTTTCGTATTTGGCCCCTGTCCCACCAATGGCGAGTAGCGAATAGCGATTTTATCGCTCAAGAAACGTAGGTGGAGGATCCCGTCCAGGTAAACAAAAGAGATGCAGAAAGATGTATAGAGCGAGTACTTGCTGGCAATGTGAACAATCAGCGATCAACTGGAACCCACGACCCCACATTGATAGTTATATTAAAAAAAACTATTATTATCTATCAGTACATATCTCTGTTGTTTATACGAGATTTACAAATGTATAATGTACATTTCTTGAGCGATATAATCGCTATTCGCGTTCTCGCCGCTGGTGGGACAAATGCTTAAATAATGAATAAACCAGACAAGTGCGAGTCGGACTCTCCCACCGAGGGTTCCGTGCAGATTTATAGGTATATAATAGTTCAAGTCTCAAAATATGCGTTTATTGCGGCATAAACGGTCGTATCTTTTTACATTAACTTAGAAGCTTGATTTTTTCACAGCTTCATGGGACTGTAGACCTGAGTATATAATTTTTATCTTAGAGAGATATATGTCTTGACAGACAGATGGACGGACGGACAACAAAGTGGTCCTATTAGGGTTATGTTCTAATTTCTTTCTGAAGTACGGTACCCTAAAACATAAATGTGAAACTTGCTGTAATAGGAGATATTCTTGCTCAAGTGATTTGAATATTAGCATTCCTGTGTCAAGTAGCTTCTGACACTAACCGTACAGTGTAGTGTACATTGAACGTTCATGTTATAGGTTAGTGTACCTATAACATGAACGTTCAATGTACACTACACTGTACGGTTAGTGTCAGAAGCTACTTGACACAGGAATGCTAATATTCAAATCACTTGAGCAAGAATATCTCCTATTACAGCAAGTATTAACCGTACAGTGTAGTGTACATTGAACGTTCATGTTATAGGTTAGTGTACCTATAACATGAACGTTCAATGTACACTAATCTAATATCTATCACTAATATCCCTCACTAAGCCACTGACGCTTGACCGTTATCTACGGCATTATGCGTGGTTTATTATCGCTCGTGTGCAGCACACTGTATTGCATAGTACCTATTGCGTGTGTAATTAGGGAGTCTAATATATTACAGAGTTTGTCAGAGGATATTATTGTAATTATTGTTATTAAACTTTCGCTATTTTTATACATCTATACTAATATTATAAAGCTGAAGAGTTTGTTTGTTTAAACGCAGTAATCTCAGGAAGTACTGGTCCGAATTGAAAAATTCTTTCGCTGTTGGATAGCCCATTTATCGAAGAAGGTTATAAGCTATATAAAATCACGCTACGACCAATAGGATTTAGTCCCGAAATATATCTAATATAGATAATAATGTACCCAGTGAAATAATCTGAAGTTAATCACTACACTAGGTACTATTAGGATGGACTCCATGCCATCCATGAACGAGGCCTATGTCCAAAACCGGTCCTTTGCTTTCCATATCCATGTGGAAAGCAGAGGACCGGGTTGGACATAGGCCTCTCCAGGGCCTCTCCTGATTTGGAGAGGCCTACGTCAAACAGTGGACTGTTAGGTACAGGATGATGATGATGACGAATTATTACTCATAACGGCACCGCTGGGGCCATACATAAATAAGGATTATTGCTTAAAATAGAATGCATTACGGTAAATTTTAAAATGACTAATATAACAGTAAATTAAAAAAAACTAATAAATACGACGAAGTAAAAATGAAACGGCTTTTCAAACATAAAATTACCTACCAATGTAACAAATTCTTTATTAGCTGTAAAACAAAAATGTTAAGTATCTTCCTACTAGGAGCTTTATTAATATCAACAAGTACATAACTGATAAAATTAGTAGGTATCAAATTATCTACAGATAAAAAATACTCATTCAAAGGCATTGTGTGAACAATTCGTTAGCACAAATTGCTTCTTCGAGTCGGATACGAATCGACTTACAGACGAAACTATTCTTATTCAATGAACCGTCACCAGGCTTTTGTGTATCTATAATAATAATAATACCTTGGGACAACTCACACAACGTCATCTGATTCCAAACTAAGCAGAGCTTGTACCTACTATGGCAACCAGACAACTGTTAAATATACTTATGTATATATTTCTAAATACATACATATTATAGATAAATAAATAACACAATCTCTCTTTAAAAATACGGAGATGTTCGTTACTAATTTATCTAAGCCTGCTGCCTGGGTCCCGAACTCGCGACTTTTTCTAGTTTATATTAAAAAAATGTGTTTATCTTTTCACATCAACCTATATGATGTTCCACTGCTAGGCACGGGTCTCCCCAATAGAACCTAGTAATGATATATTCTGGGGGTAATTGCTATGATCGCCACGCTTGCTTTATAGAGGTACGCAAAGGACACTGCTGCCCGTCCTCCAGTGACAAAGGAATGTCACTGGAGAAGTCGCCTTGACGACACCCACGGGAAGAGATGAGGTACCACATGAATTCTATTTATCTTTTTAAGTCTGAAATATTTTGGATTAAAGGTGTTACATTTATTTTAAAACTGGCGGTAAATGTAGCATCAATATTCGTTCAGTCGTTGCAGATAACAAGTGGACAGATCAATGAAAATAGGTATAAATATATACCTAGGTACTGTTTTTTTTTCGTCTACCAAGTAAATAGAATTGTTAGACTTTAATAATGAACTTGTAGCAATAGTTTACAAGCATTTATGTACAAAAATCCCAAAATGTACTTTTACAATATCTACTTTTCTTCTAATAAAGCTTGATCAGCAACTAAATACTTAGTTGATGTTGGGTATGTAGATTAAGTCACGGCAGTAGTATTTATAGTGAAATTAAAAGGAAAATTATAAAATTATCACAGCTAAGTAGGCTTTACAACTTAACGAGTAACAGCAGACCAAGTGAGATGTAACAAAACTTTCGTACAGATTCCATTGAAAAATACTTATATAACGTTGTTAGTGTATGAAACAAAAACAAGAGAAAACCCACTTCTTAGGCCGTATTATTTAGATGGGGGACTACGGAACCCTACATTGTGCGTGGCCCGACACGCATTTGCCCGGTTTTTATAGCTGACCTATTGCAACACACAAATTTTAATTAATTAATATAATTTCAGAATCATACATGTATTTACTTCATTTGCAAGAATATTGTTGAAATAGGTACGTATTCCTGTTTAAAACGCTCGAATCCAGTATCAACTACAGCAGTAACACAAGTCCAACGACACTAGCAATCATGGACGAGTAAATAAAAGCGAAACAATCACAATAAACACACCGTATGTCGAATACAGGGTGTATAATGAGAACGCATTCGTTTTACGACCAATCTAAATTGCACGTAAGTCACTCGATTTTGTCCCCAGATACGTAGGAATCACAGAACAGCCTAATTTTAGAAAGGCTTTAATACCTTTTTTGCATTGGATTGACTATCACCAATGCCCACGTAAATAAATATTATTTGCCGTCCGCGCATAATTTAGAATGGTTTGTGTTTGTCAATATCATATTAGGGGGTCAATTCACGTATTTAAAGCAGTGCAGTTGCAATTAAGTTTCGATTAAAAAGGCCGTTTTTGTATTCTTGTAACTTTGGGATCGATCTCAAATACGCCTGCGTCAAGTATGCGTCTCGAGAGCGCGATAACGACATTCTAGTACGGTGCGCAAGCGTTTTTAAGTTCGATTCCAAAGTTACAAGAATACAAAAATGGCCGTTTTAATCGAAACTAAACTGCAACCGAACTGCAACTGCACTGCTTTAAATACGTGAATTGTCCCGCAGGACAAGGTTTGTATTAACTAAAATATTTGATAAAAAGGTAAGGTTTGTTTTTTACAAGGTCGTGCTGATAAGAGTAGATTTGCTTTAATTTATCTTCAGTATTGTTTACCCGTTATAAACCGGGGCGAGCTACTTGATAAATATAATATATTATTTTTTAAAATACATAGACGAAAAGGTATAATATACGATATAATAACGAATAGATATATAAGATAAATATATAGATAGTCGTCAAGATTCGAAATCGATTTTCGGTTCAATGAACTTCCTACGACTTTACGATATAAGCGACTTTAAAATGCTGAAGTAAATTTCTGTAATACTTCATTATAAAACAAATCGAGTGTGGTATTTTATAGTCACTGCTCAGTATTCGCATCGTTGCGTGCCTACCCCGCCCACAAAGTCATTCTAACCATTTTTTTCTGTTCTGTGGTAGAAACAGTAGGTATTAAGTTAAATTAATTTAGCTTACTGTAATAAATGTCAAGCGGTACCGCTGTAAGTATCTACTTACAAAGTTAATTCAATAGAAAGTGGTTTATTGCCGTGTGTTATCTTTTCCTTTGTTCAGTGGCAGTAGGTGATCCACGTACCTATTGAAACGATTGGTAGATACTTACGTAATTTATTGTTAAATACTGTTTTTTTTAAGCTATTGCGTAGCTTTTATCGCGGGCTTTGAGCGCGGCGACAGAATCAAGAAATTCCGTAACGAAAATAAAACCTACACCGCCTACCATGTAGCTCGGCCGAGCGTTCACTTAACGTATATGTATATGGTACGACTGTACGAAGCTCGCACGGATTGAGACGAGCTGCTCCGAATAGTAATGAAAAAAAATACTGCATATATAAAAAATAAATAGGTAAATAATTATAATTGCATAAGTTCATAAAAAAATGCTATGCAATAGCTTTACCGCGGCAGTCCCCGAGTGCCACACATTTTTTTTGTTTTTGACCTGATAACGTCTTATAAATTGATGATTGGCTGCACTCACGTAAAAGTGTCACATTAACAACCAATAATTGGTTGTTAAGCAACGCGAATCGCGATATGTCATCGATGTTTTCATAAAAAGAGTCACGTTATTGACTCGTTGTTAAGCAACGCGAATGGCGATATGTCTTCAATGTTTTCTTATGACGTTATCACGTAATATTATCCATACTTCCATACTAATATTATAAATGTGAAAGTAACTCTGTCTGTCTGTCTGTCTGTTACGCTTTCACGCTCAAACAGCTAAACCGATTTAGATGAAATTTGGTATGGAGATAGTTTGAGTCCCGGGGAAGGACATAGGATAGTTTTTATCGCGATAACCGACATCCACGCGGGCGGAGCCGCGGGCGAAAGCTAGTCGTCCATAAACCGACTTTAGAGACCACTATTTTTGACGTGAAAACGTCTTGAACACGTGAAGCGGCTGCACTCACGAAAAAGTGTCACATTCCGCTCACGTTTCGGTCACGTCCGTTCCGCTTACTGATAGGCTGAAGTATTGTGACCGTCGGGCGAATGCGCCCGCTTTCACTAAAGCTGTCGCAGGCATGATTGTTTATTACAACGTCATCAATGTTTTCTTATGATGTTATCAGTTAAAATTATCGTCCATTAACCGACTTTACAGACAACTATTTTTTTAAAGATAACGAAGGATTAGGTCGCTCATTACTAGCAATCTTGTTAACCCCTTCAGTTAAGCGCAAAAGCTTGTGTTAGAAATAGGTTTAGGTTGGTAGGATAATTCGAACTCACGATTGCGAGACCTTAGCCATAAGGCTACCGTATTTCGTTGGCTGAATTTCGACGATATTTTATTTTATCAAGGCAACCCAATATTCAAACGTCACTCAGTTTTAAGACGCTGTTAATGCTCATGTTATCACTGTGCCATTAATTTACAGGCGAATACATTGAAGTCAATAGTACTTGTTCGCTGACCAAGTTACCGCTATTTCCATTTCATTTTGACATTTGGACACTCATTTGACAACATCAAATAGAAGCTTATACTTGTGTATACAACGTCCATTTGTCATAAATGTCAAAAAAGTTCTCAGAACGCTCGATCGATACGGGATAAGAAATTGTTTTCACTTTGTACGTAGTAGCCCTCTAGTAGGTATAAATGTTCTGTGGGGTTAGACAGTCCAACTCGCTAGTACCTAATAGTGATGGAATGAATGTTAGAATTGTCATTGCGAATATTCATTTTCAATTTTCGCGAATGCGAATGTATATAACGAAAAAAGTATATAAATAAAACTAAAGGTTAAAAAAACTCAAAATCAAGGTAGGTAAGTATTTTTTTGTAAAAAGAAATAGATTCTTTGTTTTTTTTTCAGTTTTTGTTTGTTAGCCAAAGGTTACATTTTTAATATTAAAAGTTTAATTTATGTTGATTTTTTTTTCTGTTCAAGAAATTATAAACCTTATTTAAAAATAGTATTTGTTGTCTGCTAAATAAGTGTGTTACATAAAACATTGTAACAAGACTGATTAAACCTAGAGATTACTACCTATATTATTTCATACACAGTTGAAATTACGCTCACGTGGTAGTAAAAATACAATGAGATATTTGCTCGGATTTTTTTTTTATGCTACAAAGTGAAGGAACGAGTAGGTTGTGAGCCTGGTGGTGTGGTCACGCTAGCGCATAACAATTTGAGTGTCACTGCACTGCACTCCTCATTTGAGACAAATGTCTCATTTGTCCAGCAATTATACTTGTAATTAGTACTCTTTCACCGAGACACAATGATATGTTAACATCACTATTTCACGGCAGAATAACTATCACTGTTTTGGTACTCACCAAGACGGCGGCCTAGCCCTATAATCGCTTTTAAGACCACAGCGTGATATACTACGGCTACGCAAAATGACAAAAACTAAACCCTTATAGTTTCGTCATGACCGTCTGTCTGTCTGGCCGTATGTTACAGGCATTTTACTCAAAGACTACACAATTAATATTGATGAAATTTGGTGTCTTAAAGAAGCCGCTACTTAGTTTGATAGCTATTTAATAAAAATATTTTTTTTTAAAGGGCCATACGTAAGTAGGTATGTAACAGAACTTTTTCTCATACATTTTTTAGTAACAGCAACGTATGGTACATCATTAGACAGGTCTTTTAAAAACATTTAAAGCTTCTAATAAAGATTTTTTGATTGAGTGAATGTTTTTGGAAATAATAGCTTCGAAAGTTGCCTAAATTGTACCACCGTGTGATTAAAAAATATGAATAAAATCACAAAGGTAGCCCTGAATAAATATTTTAAACTAAAATTATTTTCGACATGATCGGATATACATTGAGTTACTACCGAAAACTGCGTTTTTCAACAAAAGGGTGTAAGTGCCATGATGATTTTTTCCTAATATGTAGTGCATTTATTTGTAACAACTGCGGAACCCTACACTGAGCATTGACCGACATGCTCTTTCCCCGTATTTTTATACTATCTTAATGCCTATTGAATGATTATACGAGTATCTTTACTTTTAAATCGCTGGCAAAAATGATAGGGAGCGCTACAAGTGGGGTATAACTAATATATTTGTTGAAACCTTGCCACAAAA
Organism: Herminia tarsipennalis; assembly: GCA_945859575.2. Taxonomy (NCBI): domain Eukaryota; kingdom Metazoa; phylum Arthropoda; class Insecta; order Lepidoptera; family Erebidae; genus Herminia; species Herminia tarsipennalis. Next base: position 8,627,112 of record OX243836.2, on the reverse strand, counting down.
GATAATTAATCTCTACAAAACCTACAGAATCATGTTGCTTCTCTATGAATAAAACAGTAACATTAGTAAATTCCGTAGTCGATTTTGTTTTCTATAAGAAAAAACTGCTTTTGTGAATGTGCCAAACCAGGATTACCAAAATAGATAGGACAACTAAAAGTTCATAGACACCAACTACAGGTAATATTAGGATGAGCGGTATACCAAGCTATACAGCCTTTTCCTAGCACTCGCCATGTGCTCTGATGACATAATTTCCGTTCAGTAATTGCGAGCAATCGGACCTAGCAAACAGTTAGCTCGATTAGTCAAATGCTTGTATGTTTGCATGCTTGTGTGTTTGCTAGTGATGTCACACGTGTTTACATCGTCATTAGAGCGCTAAATGCTTTCTGTACTTATTGTAATATTATAGATAGCAGTGTGTTTTGACAGAAGTGCGATGTTTTATCAGAGAGATTATGTTTCAAGTGGGATATACTTAGTACGAGTAATAACGTGCCGCCATCAGCTTGTTGTTCAAAATATAATAATATAGAAATCGATTAGTTGCGGCTTCATATGCGTAGAAGTCGGAAAATGTTCTTAGAGATAGAATTTGGAAAAAAAAGCATTGTCGCCATTTATTTTTGTATTTGTGTTTGCCAACGTTTAAGCCAACTCAGCACAAATAGAGTAAATTATTCTTCTTTCTAAAAAAAAATATTGTGATGGACGCCTATCGCTGCACAGGGCAAGTATCCCCCCAACCAATTTTATCGCTAAACTACCAAACGCTATATTATCTGCTACAGTATGCAACTATTCCTTTTTTGAGAGGTCAATTAAAACAGAATTTACTCAAAACCTTAATTATGCTAAAGAAAATAGGCTGACAGTAAAGACCTATGTTTTGATATACGTTATATATTTAGTGTTTTTTTAGTGTTTTATGTGTGTTACTTTTTTTTATAAATTGTGTGTTGTCTTTATTTAATAACTACTACTTTTATTTACTGATTTTCAATCATGGCGTCATATGAAACGTACTTAGAGATATAATTAAAAACACCTTTCTTAGCGTCTATTTCTCTGTATTTTTGTCCAACTCAGTATAGATATCTCCTACAGCGTAATCATAAAATTCTATTAAGAGCAAGACAGTCACCGCAGAATTAATTAGCATCGTGGTTTAAACTAATTTTGGAACATTAATAATTTCAATATTTGGTTTGATAAGATTTCTTCTCATCAAAAAGTATAAGTTTCATTTAAGTACCTAATTTCATCGTACAACCAGGGTTTCCACGTGCAATTTTATATAATGGTTGGTAAAGAGATTTTGTTGGTTTTAAACTCTTTAACGACCGATTTCAATAATCTATCTGTCGATTGATTTGGCTACTAGAGGTAGAATTTTAACATATTTTGTATGGAGCTTATGTCAAATATATAACTCCAGTAGCCAAATCCATTGATAGTTAAAGTATTGAGACCGGCCGGTCTGGGTTTGGTAAATATTGGCTTTGGTAAGACGTGTGTAAAACTGTAAACTGTTTCACTAATACATATTACATGAAATACTGACAATTCGCTTAAATAACGTCGTTAGAGATGAAATTTCAGTTAATGCGCATCAATTTACCAAATGTGTTCACATTTCGCGAGGCATTTCCTGTCTCATTGTTTCTCTTACTACTGAATATGTATGGAGTTAGAGATTCCCGAGAACATACAGTAGGAACTTCGAAATAGATGAAAAAAGACATAAGTGAGTTTCATATGCATATTTTAATTAAAAGAATGTGCTTTCTTTCTGCGCGAGAATGGAATCGAGAAAGCCAGTTGCATTAAAATGAAATTTATTTAAATTACTAGTTAACTACGACAAGCTCTCTCGCATTGTAAATAATTTGCAGAAAGTGGATATGGGTTTAATAGCGAAAAATAAACGCACAAGGAAATTATTATGTAAATTATAGACAGCTTTCAATTTATAGTTGGAGTTGACTAACTGATAATACCAATGATCGAACCAACAACGTCAAAATTACTAGGGCTCGAAATTTTTACAAGAAACTTTTTAACCTTTTCTGCGATTCAAGATTGCGCGCAGTCTTAAGTTATGTAGGTACGTCAAATTTATATAGCTCTGCATCTAAGTTGGCGTTACTGTACACACTATGTAAATCAGTATCACAAACTTCGTAGAAACAATAAATACTTACATGTAACTTGAGTATGCGCCAATGATTGTTCTGTTCTCGCACACACGATGTTCAACATTGAATACGTATACCTACTTTTTTTTTTAAAGACAACTCCCGCAGTACAAGCCCTATGTCGCGGGAGACTTTACAAACATACCAGTCACGGATAAAAGTACACCCAGACTCGAAACAACAATTTATGGATCACACAAAGTGGTGTCCCGTGTGGGAATCGAACCCACGACCTCTTGCGCAGCAGCAGAAAGTTAATGCGCGTTTGTATTTTTATTTTAAATAGACAACTCCTACTGTGTGGTAGGTACAAGCCTTGTGTCGCGGGGACTTTAGAAACATACAATTAACGGACACAACGTACACCCAGAATCGGAACAACAATTTATGAATCACACAAAGTGGTGTCCCGTATGGGAATCAAACCCACGACCTCTTGCGTAGCAGTCGGATACACTCCCACCGCGCCACAGAGGCAGTCATCAATTACAATAACTATAAATAAATTAATCGGTAAGTAATAGATAATTTAAAAACTCCTCTATTTCAAAATGCAACGTATTCAAGTTTTTCAGACGTCGTGCTCCCAAAGTTATATCTCGTAATATCGGGTCCGAAAAACGTTGTAAAATGCCAGTCACATTCACCAAAATGTATAACCTCTTTGCCTTTGTCGTTACCAGCCCATATTTACAAGAATCTGTTATACTACGTATGTAGGAGTGGACCATCCCGAAATATATTTTCAGCAGATATTCTGTTTACTGATGGATGAGCCCATTTTAGCCTGAATTCGGAGCGATATGGCGTTGGCGATAGCATTTCGAGCGAAAAGTGTCGTATCGACGCGTAACAGTTTATAAACATGGGCATGTGATGGAATATATAGATGCATTTTTATCAGGGATTTTATGGAACTCCGTAACTGTAAGCGAATCCGATTTAAAAGTTTCGGATAATTCGGATACTCAAAATTTATACTCCTCATCAAAAACTTGGTTTTGGTTTTTGGTTTTGCCGGCTGAGCCACACTAGCGCTTTAACGGCACATGTCTCTTGCAGACTGATGATGTGTTGTAATAGCTCATAAAGAGATATTGAAGGTTATCATAGGAAACAACTAGGTATAGTAATAATTTACTAAGTAGTAGTAAGTAACTTAAGAAATGTGTAAATAAATACTTAAGTAAACGACTGATTGTATTTTTTTTTGTTACTTATTAGTATTTTACTTAGATTACTCAAAAATCCAATACCCGTTACCTAGATTATCTGAAATTAACAAATAATTCGAAATAATATTTTACCCGTAACCGAAACCGAAATAATATTATCATTATGTCCGTATTCGTATCCAGATCCGAAATGTCATAGGTATCCGTAACACCGATAATTTTTATGGAAGCTAAGTAAAAGGTGGAGTGATATTTATTCACTTTTTTTAGATTGCAAGTATAGTTTTTCGATCAGAATGTTTAAAAAATAACATCGTTTGTAGCCGATGAGTGCACTTAACCATATTTGCATTGTGATTTTCTGCAACACTGAGTTTTAGTTGAAGCCTTTAATATTCAGGGACGAGAAAATTGATGCAGTTCACGAATAATTTAAACTGTAACATAGTGATGAACTGTGTAGTTAATAGATGGTTTACAAAGTTGCTTTAATAATAGTAAGTAATATCTATACTGCGTCGTGTGAGTTGTCCCAAGATATTATTATTGTTATTATTATTATAAAGCTGAAGAGTTTGTTTGTTTTTTGTTTGTTTGTTTGAACGCGGTAATCTCAGGAACTACTAGTCCGAATTGAAAATTTATTTCACTGTTGGATAGCCCATTTATCGATTAAGGCTATAGGCTATATAATATTACGCTACAACTAATAGGAGCGGAGCAGCAATGCAGCAATGATAAATGTTGCAAAAACGGGGAAAATTTACGCAGACGAAGTTGCGCGGGTCAGCTAGTACATGATAAAACCTTTTCAGTTGGCGTAGGTATGTCCCTAAAATTCCCTGCACTCCAAATTTAATCTCTTCTGTTTTCATACCTGAAACAATAAAAATATGAATATTATTAAATTAATATATCCAATACTTAATATAAAAAGTATTTAATCAATTTGAGCAATACCCTTAATCGTTTGAAACATTCGAAATTATTTAAAAAGTTTGTATTATTTAAAAGGTTCATGAATGTCTGAAAACAATGTAAAGGTCAGACAAGCAGTCAACCTTGTCCTAGAAGACCCGCCCAAATTGTATTTTAATTGAGTAATTCTCATTTTGTTGAAGAAGGGTACTTTTAATGAATAGGTATATCACAGACCAACGTTGTGTGGGTTTTATTAGATGACTAGCTTTAGCTGGCAGCTTCGCTAGCGTGGCTCCCTTAGGTCCTTTTCAAACGTTTCGGTTTCAATCCGGGCCCGCGTCCGTTACCAGGCGCGAAGTGTATATGGCAATGTACAGTGGCGTTCGTCCGGTCCGGCGACGGACCATATTAAAACCGGAACGAGTGAAAAGGCATAGAGTTAGAATTTCTTGAAATTATTTCTTTTAATCATACAATAGCACATATCAACCCTTAAAGGTGGGTACAGATTGGTGCAATGCAACAAGTAATGCAACATGCGTTGCAAGAATTTGACGTCCACATTGATGCAATGTATCATGCAATGCAACATAATTCCCATAGTGTGGATGCCTCGCGCTCACGAACTGCGCCTGGGTCGCGCACGCTCCGAGCGTTACAACTCGTGCGCGGCTCGATCCGAGATTTGTCGGTTTTTGGTACGAACACAAAGGGGCGCGCAGTGTGCGCAGGACTCAGCCGTGGACGGTTGTTCGTTTCGTTCGCATGCGCAACGATCATGGCGGTGAAAGAGGGTGCGTGGAGTGATAACGAGTCACTTTTATTGATAGAGGAATACAGAACAAGGGAAGTTTTATGGAACCCTCAAAATGAAAACTTTTATAAACAAAATTTAAAGAAAGATGCGTGGGACGAAATCGGAAATGTTTTGAAAATAACAGCAGAAAAGTGCAATAACAAAATGGCAAGTCTTCTCTCTAGGGCTAGTGTTTGTAACGAAATGCGGGAACAGATGTTCTCGAATGATTCGTAGTCAAGGCGCGTCCCGCGCGCGCCACACGTCCAAGGCAGCAGGGAACATGCAATGTAAGGCAGGTAATTACATTACATGTTGCATTGCACCAATCTGTACCCAGCTTAAGAAGTCCCAATGCTGGGCATGGTTCTCCCCAGTAGAACCTACGTATTATGATCCTAGGGATACTTGCCATAATCGCTTGGCGAGCGGGTTGGCGATCGCAGTAAGGCTTTAAAGTCCTCAGAGGACGCTGCTGCCCGTCCTCTGATGTGAAATACCTTAGTTGCCTTGACGACTCCCACGGGAAGAGATGGGGTTGCACTATTCTTCAGCCGGTACCACAGGGTAATTGACTAAATCTTTACAAAATTTTAGTTCTGTCTGGGATTTGATGAATTAATAAATGAGTCAGTGTTTCATTTTTTAGAAACACTGTTAAGTAGAGGCGCTTATTTTTTAAATCATAACCTTATTGCAGTACGATGTGTTAACGATTATATTTTGGTAGTACTTATAATTACTTGAGAGGTGTCAAGGGACACCCGGATGGAACGATGTTCCTTTCGATTAATTAGTGAAGGAATTGTAATATATATATATAAAAATAATAATAATATCTTGGGACAACTCGCACAACGCTATCTGATACCAAATTAAGCATAGCTTGTACTATGGCAACCAGACAACTGATAAACATACTTATATATTTCTAAATACATACATATTATAGATAAATAACACCCAGATACAGAATAAACCATCGTGCTCATCACACAAGTTTTATCCTGGGTGGGGATCGAACCCACGACCTCTTGCGTAGCAGTCGGATACACTCCCACCGCGCCTCAGAGCCTGTCTATTTATTTTATAATATATATATATATATATATATATATATATATATATATATATATATATATATACACTGACGGACTTATAAACTGCATCAAAGTAATAGACGACTTTGAAATAAATATTTTAACCAAGTATGCAAACTTTCTATACAGATTTAAATTGAAACCTCTAGATTGGTTCGTGAACTTTAAAACAGCGTAGGATCATATCTTTAAGTTTAAGTTTATGTACTGGAAAGGACCTTAAGACCTTTTTTGAAGAAAAAACAGAAGTTTAAGGAAAAATTGTTTAATTAAAAAATTGGTTTTAACAATAGACACAAACTTTATGCAAGGGTTTATTTGTGTTTTAATAAGGTGTATTACCCCCACGTGCCCTTATTACGGATTCTAATCGGTTCCGCATAGATTTTATAAGGGTTTTTAAAAGATCTTGCGGAATATTGTCCCATTCTTCTGAAAGTGCTGTTCTTAGTGCTGCCACTGTCGTAGGCGAAGGGTTTCTCGCATATACAGCTCTTTTTAAATTGTCCCAAACATGCTCGATGGGATTAAGATCCGGGCTGCGTGCTGGCCAATTCATTGTACGTATCCCAACCTCTTCGCAATAATGTTGAACTTGTGCAGCTGCATGCGGCCGGGCATTATCCTGCATTAAAGTAAAATTTTCGCCTATGAATCCCATGTAAGGCACCACGTGATCTTCTAATATCTCTGTTATGTAGCGATGTGCTGTCAAACCCCCTCTATTACCGTTTTGACGGACCATGTCTATGAACACAAGTTCTGTTCGCCCGTTCATCGATATGCCACCCCAGACCATACATGAACCGCCTCCAAAAGGAACACGCTCCTCAATGCAACTTTGAGCATATCGCTCCCCACGTCGACGATAGACTCTTCTGCGACCATCTGCACCATATAAACATGTCCTACACTCGTCCGTGAACAATACAGAGGCCCACTGCTCTTCTGTCCAATTCAGGTGATGACGCGCAAATCTTAAGCGAGCTTGTCTGTGAGCTGCAGACAACTTTGGACCATTTGCTGGTCTAAAAGGGGTGATAGCCGCTTCCTTTAACCTTCTTCTTATTGTTCGTGCACACACGTTTTTTCCACGCACTTCATTAAGCTCGGTTTTGATGTTAACTGACGTGAGGAAACGATTTCGCAGGGAAGTTGTAACAATAAATCGGTCATCACGACCTGTGGTTGCTCGAGTTCTGCCTGTACCACGTCTCCTCCTGTAAGAACCTGTCTCTACAAACCTTCTGTATATTCTACAAACCGTAGACTGGTTTAAATTTAAATTTCTACCAATCGTTCGTTGATCCAAGCCCTCCCGCACCAATGCTACAATTTGTGCCGCTTGTTCGGACGAAGTATCCATATTATGGTTCAAAAACTCTCGATGTGTTAAAAAACTAACCCAACAATTATGCTGGTAACAATAATTCAATTGACCAAACAAAAAAAATCAATGAGAATTAATTTAAAACTTTGCTATAAATAACACGCAAATCTGATACTACGAGTAAATTTTCTTTTCCCGGCTATATTCATTTGTTTTACCGCAGTTCTATTTTTAAATTTAATTTTTTTTTAAGATTAAGAGCCAGTCTTTCCATATTTATATAATTTAATCTAAAAAGTTTGCATACTTATTATAAAAAAATCCTTTTAGAGTAAACCTGAACTTTGATGCAGTTTATGAGTCCGTCAGTGTATATATAAATATATATATATATTTTCAATAACTTTAGCTTACTATAGCAAAAAGTGTCGTTACAACTTTTCGTATGATTATTTTCCGTCTAGCCCCCTTTCACAACGCGCGATAAGGAACTTTTTTGGAACGAAAAAACGGACACAGAATACAGACCCATGGCATCCGGCTATAGGGAAAGATTTACACAGGCTTCCCAGTTTTAGGCAAAAAAAATCTGCCACCTATTACTTTATGTGGGCATCAAGCTACTTAACCAATGGGATAATACATGTTCCCCATGGGAAAACCCAGTCCTACCGTACTCACCCTTCCAACGACACCACAAAACACCAAGACGTATAGAAAGTAAGCTTGATACAATAAAAGAAGCATTTTTAAAACTCATCACAGCTCCAACATTTCTATTCAAAACAAGAATAAAGTGTTATCAATTTATCAGACATAGAAAAATCAATGAATCATTTCTTAGATTAAGTATCGTAGCAGTTTAATCAAGATAAAATTACTTAATAGTTCCAATGTTAAATTGTAATATTTTAAAGAGTAAATCATTTAGGTTAATTTTTACTTTTATTTTTTTATTTTAACAAATCGAGATTTAGTTTTACAAAGATGCAGCTTTCAAATATGTATAAACATGGTACAGATAATAATAACATTTTTTTAAATAGGGCCTCTATTTAAAAAAATGTTATTATTATCTGTACTCTGCAACTCTCCCATGGGGCTTTATCACATATAGCTCGTAAACATTGTTTTTGGGTAATGAATACCTTATTTAAGTGCACTGAATTCCCCCATAACATAATACCATACCTCAGATTTGAGACTACAAACGCATGGTATGCCTGTAATGCTGTTTTTACATTTGAGAGCTTTGTAAGGCGCCATAGTGCGTAGATCGGCAAACGTAGTGTAGGAGGCCCTCAGGCCAGGTGGAGTGATGATTTACGCAATACGGCTAGCAGGAGCTGGATGCGAGAAGCCGAAGATAGAACAAAGTGGCGTGCAATTGGAGAGGCCTATGTCCAGCAGTAGACTGCGATAGGCTGATGATGATGATGATAGTGCGTAGACGAATCTATTTATTTTTTGGCTAATTCGATCAATATGGGGCTTCCATGTACAAGTCTTGTAACACCTTCGGACCCAAGTAGTTCAAAGTGGTCCGAGAGAAATAAAATTTTCCTTCTGTATTTCATGTGTGACGACACGCAGTAAAATGATGACGAAGGTTATTTTTAGCCCACCATACGTTTCAGGACTCTACACACTCTATATATTATAATTGAATCTAAACTGAAGTTATACTTAATTGTACAATTTTATAAAATAAAGGCATGTCCAATGGGCAATATTTGTTGCGGAGTTTCGTTGTGTGTCTCCGAAACTCATCATCAGATCTTTACGAAGTTTTAATAGGACTATTTCAGAATAAACCTCTTTCGAACAAATATGAAATTTGAAAATGCATCTAGTATATAGAACATACATAAAAAAAATACTTACATCCGCATTGAGATTCTCTTCTTTTTTGAAGTTTAAGTATGTGACACCACGGTGACACCCGACTTTCTCTATTTCATCAATAAGAAATAAACATTTTTAGGTTTACTTTTTGCGATAGACTGAGATGAGTATAGCCAGCGAAACTTCTTTTAAAATCTATATTAAAAAAACTGTTTTTGACAGACGTTTAGTTTTAGTACTTGCACTAGTATTTGATTTTGATATACATAAATAGGCATAAAACATTTGCAAAAGGTTCTTAATCTACCTTTTGCGAATGTTTCAAGCTTATCAAACTGCATAACCACTCGTCGTTTTGTAATGTTTTGATTTTTGTTTTAATTTGTGACTTAAAATTTCATATTTTTGATATAATTTTCATTTTTTAAATTATCATGTTTGTGTACGACTGTGAAATAGATGAATATTGTATTTAACCACTTAGATGATATCCATTTTATACTGATTAAAAAAAAATCGGCAATAACTGAATATTGTATTTAACCACATAAATGATAGTACTTTAATACAGTTAACAAAAAAATAAGGAAAATTACAAAAAAAAATATTCTGCATGCATTAATGCCAGTCCTTTAAAAAGCCAAGAGTGCTGATCTCAGATGATTTTTACTGTCGAATAATAACTATTTCGACTACATTTTCTAAGTTTATTATTACTATTAAGGTCGTGATGGGAATGCAGCTTTATTTTAGCGTGAATTCGGTCACCGCCATTGTTTTCTACAACGGGATTAAAGGACACTCGGGACTTGATTGTGTTTGTATTCAATTAAACGAAACCGGAGACTATGTTTAATTTTATGTTTTATTTATTATTTACTTTAGTTATTGACACTATGTTAGCATGGTCTAGATTTTTAGAATTAAGCTGCTTTTTTAAGCTAATATTATACATAAGAAAGATTTTTATTTTTGTATATAAATAAATTTGAAATTACTGGACCGATTTCAAAAATTCTTTCACTATTAAAAAGCTACATTAACTGGGAGTAACATACTTAGGCTATACTTTATCGTCAAAAAAATTGTGATCGCTACGAAAATTACAATAATGTAACTCAAGGTATAAAAAACTACAATATGATACCGGTGCGAAGCCGGGGCAGGCAGCTAGTTTGTAATATAAATAACAGTAGCGAAGGGTTAAAAACTTCTTAGGTAACCCGACACGTACACCAGATAGGTGGTTCGCTTCTGGCCCCGGTTTGGCTACGGAAGTCTCGGGTTTGATTCCTGAGTCTGGATTCAAATTTTTCTCTTTCAAAAATGCAATTATTGTATTTGTAATGTCTTTGGCAAGAAATGCCTATAAAAATTACTTCAATATTCGGCCTGCGTCATCATAATTTGTTAAAATGCTCTCTGTAACGAAGCAATAACAAAAGCCCCGATAGTTCTTTAACTACCGACTAGATGTCGCTACGGGGGCCTAACCCGTAAGCATTAAGAGATAGAAGAATTTGATATCTAGTAACATAGTCCAGATAGGTGGTTCGCTTCTGGCCCCGGTTTGGCTACGGAAGTCTCGGGTTCGATTCCTGAGTCTGGATTCAAATTTTTCTATCTTTCAAAAATGCAATTATTGTATTTGTAAAGATATTTTTCATACAGTTCTCGTAGCCAGTCAGCTCCATCTTTTTGTAATAAAAAGATGAGAATTATAATTAACTTGCTAAATTCTTAACATTCCTAGATTATGATAGTAATAAGGAATAAGTTTAATGTATGTTAAAATAACATACCTGCTTAAGTTTGTCTACACTACATTTTAAAACAAAAAAAAGATATAATGTTCAAGTTTTCACTTCTAAAGTGCCGGCAGAAGTGAAAACTTAAACATTATATTACATACTGATGAGATTTAAATAATAAATAAATATGAAATAAGTAATAAAACACAAATCAAATTAAAACCATAATCAAAAATAAAAATAAAAAAGTGGAAAAAAATCGTTACTCGAACTCGAACTGGGGTCTTCTGGTTTTTGGACCACCCGATTTCCCACCTGAGCTATTTTATTTTATTCGGAAAACAAACAGTTTCATAAAAACTGAATAAAAATAATTTAGTTGGCTACAAACCATTTAAAAGTTTTCACATTTTCGTATTTAATAATTGGTTTTAAACAAATAAAATAATTTTACAAAAAAAGGAAAACTTAGGAAAACAATAAAAACCGTTAAAGAACCGATTCAAGCAGTTTTATTGCACTCCCTCCGTCATACGAATTTTCGATCAGGTCAGGTGTCCTGACGCGAGTTTAAATTTTTTTATTCATACCTAAAAGTGCACAACGCCCCTAAAGAAGTTTTCACTTCAATAATTTATACAAAATTGCTGAGCAGCTCGATTTAGGTAGACCTGACTATCTGCAATACATATATGTTCTTAATCGTACCATACCACGTCGTACCGTACCTAGATCATTGTTACTTGTACCAACAATCCCTTTTAAATATAAAAGGTGAGGAGTACTTTTAAGGCAACTTTAGGAAAATTGGAAAGCCAAAAGTTGTTTCACAAACCTCAATTTTTATTTTGTAAACAAACTTTCGTGTTACGAAAACAAACAAATTTGTATATTTCAGGTTTTTGTCATTCCGCGGTATTTCAGTTTTTTATAAAGACAACTTCTGCAGTAGAGTACAAGCCTAGTGTCGCATCGCAGGCAACTTTACAAACATATATTTCACGGACACAAATTACACCCAGATTCAGAACAACAATTTGTGGATCACACAAAGTGGTTTTCCGTTTGGGAATCGAACCTAACTCTTGCGCAGCAGTTTTACACATTCCCTGTCAGTTCTTATCACTTCGGATATAATATTATGCTGCATTCACACGCTTCCGTTCAAAGCGACATTTAAAGGGCTCGAATACGAGCACAAGCGTGTAAATGTGCTGCCTGGCTGTTTATGAACAGCTTATTTGGCCCGCCCGCTGGCCCATGCCGGACTACTTGTCGTGCTGTCGCTGCTGCTTTCCGGGTTTCACTAACACAAGTAAATAAACTTAAAAAAGGAGGTTTTCTCAATTCCATGTTTTTTTAAATGTTTGTTACCTGATTACTCGCAGACGGCTGGACCGATTTGTTTTTTTTTGTGTTTGGTAGGGTCCCATTGTCATCAAAGTTCGGATCTGATGATGAGATCTTTGAGAAATCGAGGGCACTCTTCAAATATTAAAGGCACACCTATAGTAATTTGGATATATTTTGTTGTAATTCTTTAAAAATACCATTGAGTGAAATGGAACTGATGATGAAGACCACAGATGACCAGCGGAACTATTCAATAATAAATATTGCAGGTTGCGATCTGAATACCGTGTTTTATGTTTTAGGCACCAACTTCAAAATGTTGGAATATTTTTTGTTTATGTACCTATATTATTTTTTGCTTTTTAGTTACCTTATATTTATTTTATACTACTCATTATACTACCGACGTGAACCCACTCCTAACACAAGCCTTTGAGCTCAGCTGGAGGGGTTAACAAGATTGTTACTTATCGTGGGACTCAATCCCACATTGCTAGTTATCTTTAAAAAAAAAAAAAACATTTCTGAAGTCGGTTTATTTTACTCGATACAGCTCATTTTTTTCATATTTACCGTAAAACTATAATTAAGAGAAAAAAAAAGTAAAAGTAAGCTCACGTAAAACCGATAAATCATAGTTGAAATGAATACCAAAAATTATAAGTCTTCTATTTAAAGAAAATCGAGGAGCAAAAAATCTTGTTCATTCGTTCGTTTTGTTTACTACAAAAGTATTCATACAACAAGAACGAACTGAAGTTGAATATTTTTTAATGCTATATTGTTGTCTGGGAGTTGTAGCAGATGTTCCGTTTCTTACAATACATCGTTGTGATTATAACGATAAAATAAAAGAATCCTACGTCACTAGGTTTCAAGTTACTCAGCTATTGACAGCTATACAGGGTGTAATAGAAAGGTGTGGTCATATTCAAGGGTTGGTATGTGATACTGAGTGCACATACCTAAGTACCTAATTTTATCAAAATCAGAGTACCTACCCTAAAAAAATAATTATTATTTTTTCATTCGTTTATTTATGAATGAAAAAAAGTATGACTTAAAAAGTTCTATGCCATAATAATCCAATCGAATTTTGTACCAGGGAAGGTATAATTCTTATGTCATACGCCTTTCTCTACTGAATTTTGACAAAAAGAATATGCTATAACTATGTAATAATAATGCAAACAGCTATGGCACCATCGTAGGTGCAATACTGATAACATATCCGCTGCTGAAATTTGACCACACCTTTCTGTTACAACCTGTATAAAATATAAACCGACTCAATGCAAGCATCTTTGACCGCATTATTTGTAGGTACTGTTCGTTTTTGAGCTTTGTTGATTTGAAATGTTTCGTTTGTAGTATGCAATTAGGCCTAGTTGCATAACAAACGAAACATTTCAAATCAGCAAAGCTCAAAAACCAAACTAGAACTAGTATCTCCATACCAAACCAACCATACAGAAATACAAACAGCTTTAACATTTATCCTGCCTCCATATATTTCATACGAAAAGCTGTGAAAACAATAAAAATGTTAAAATGGTTTTCATGTACATTTACGTAAGCATGTACTTCTACTTTTGAGAAACAAAGTTGAAATACCGTTCTCAATATGCCATATTCTAGGAAAAATTACCTTTAAAGCAGAGTAAGGCATTCGTCCCACCGCTGACGAAGAAAGCGGACAAGTTTCATATTTTCTCTCAAGAAAAGTAAAAAAAATATAAATCCTGTGTAACCAAAAGAGATATATAGATATTCTCAAGCGGCGGTAGTGAACCCCCTCATAACACAAGCCATTGAATTTAGCTGAAGTGGTTAACAGGATCGTTAGTAATGTGGGACCACAATACCGCATTGCTAGTTATCTTTAAAAAAATATATTATTAATGATTGATAGCTGATTGTTCACACTGCTTGCTAGCGAGAACTCTCCTTTTACTAGCTTGTCTCAGCGACAAGCGCTATTAAAGGTAGATTCGTTAAGTCCTGCTCGCTCGACTACGTAGTCGAGAGACCACTCAGTGGTATGTATATCTCAGCAGTTCAAAGCAAGTAATCACCCGTCGCACTTGCCACTCGCTTCTATCTACTTGTCAGCTCATATTTAATTTTTAGATCTATTCGCGTCTCGCGCATCGTTGGCGGTGGGAAAAGTGCCTAAATAAAAATGGTGCTGACAGATTTTCACGAAAAATATTCCGTTGTCGATGACGCGCTGACATCCCCGCACGTTATTATGAAGAAGCATTTCGACATTCAATCCAATTAATGAGAAATTCTCCGACAGATATTGTTTTATTTCGAGGCGTCGTTCTTTGTTTCAATACGTCAACCATACGTCTGTTAAGGTTCAACAGCTTCGTTGACGTTCGTTAGCATTATCAAAATGGGTCGCAAGCAAAATGTCCTTTTTAAATGATAATAATTGTAGGCTTTGTACTGTACTAACAGTGTTTAATATTTTGTAAAAAGAAAGATTTTAAGCTATTGCATAGCTTTTTTGGGCTTTGAGCGCGGCGACCGAATTAAGAAATTTCGTAACGAAAATAAAACCTAACACCGCCTACCATGTAGCTCGGCCGAGCGTTCGCTTAACAAATATGTATATGATACGACTGTACGAAGCTAGCACGGATCGAGACGAGCTGCTCCAAAATGAAATGAAAAAAAATATATATATTATGCAATTTTTTTTTAAATTAAAAAAAATAATTGTTATTTTTTTTAAATTTTTTTTTTTTGCTTTTATAGTTGATAAAAAATGCTTTGCAATAGCTTTACCGCGGCAGTCCCTGAGTGCTACACCTTTTTTTTATTTTAAACCAACTTCTGCCTATTTTGCTCGTGTTAAGTTTAATTTTGCAGTTGAAATCCTTTCTTAGATCCCTAGCCTGCAATAGAAAATAACCTTTCTGTAAGAATTTAGCTTTCGAGCTAGACGTTGACGAGTTAGTCTGCAATTTTTGACGTGATAACGTCTTATAAATTGATGACCGGGTGCACGCACGTGTCTCATTATTAATTTGCTAAGCAACGGTCACGTTATTGATTGGTTGCTAAGCAACGCGAATGGCGACATGTCATCAATGTTTTCTTATGATTATTACGTAAAATTATTATAAATATTATTATAAATGTAAACCAACATTACAGACAACCATTTTTTTAAATAGATATATAATATTCGAAATAGATTGTAAGCTGCATAAAGTAAAATGGGCAAAAATATCACCCCAAACTATCCCTCATTTTGAGTTTAGAGATGCTAAAATGTCCTATGAGTGATTTACCATATTTAGTACCTTGGTAGATTTTGTGAATTAATCTACAGTTAAAATGCTTTCTGCCAAATTTATACAACTAAAATATATGAAGTTAGGTACTTACTACGAAATCAGAACATATTAATGCTGTCATCTTTAAAAAAAAACAATGTCGCATTAAAATGAATGTTGGTAACAAGAAAAAGTAATTATTTTATTAAAAGAATGGCTCAAGGGTCGCCATCAATATTTTGTTAGTATTTAATTATCTGAATATTTTAAGGTTTTATAGCTATAACTAGATAACTAACACAACACACAAGTTTTCTTTGTTTGTTTGCTTGACAGTAGAATTTCATTTGTAAGTTATTCCCAGGAGCAAGCAATAGTTAGCAAAAGTTTCGTAAAATTCGAATTTTGACATATTTTATAAGGAGCTTATATCAAATATATTTCTCTAGCAGCCAAACCGATCGACAGATAGAATATTGAAAACGGCCATAAATCATCTATCTAATCTATATTTATAAAAAGGAGAAGCTGACTGACATACCAACGCAGAGCTTGAACTATACGGGATAGAAACTTGAAATTTTAAAAATTTGTTCCTTTTATAACGTAAAGGAGCACCAAGAAAGGATTTTTGAAAATTCACCTCCTAAGGGGGTAAAACGGGGGTACAAAGTTAGTATGAAACTTTGGCGTTAAAATATTTTGGTAACAATCTGGCATCCACGCGGGCGAAGCCGCAGGCATAAGCTAGTCTCTTATTAAATATCCAAAATTGTAATGTGTAACGTTTATCATCTTATCTTACTTGATTTACAATCTGAGCGTTGCCATATTTTTGACGTGATAACGTCTTATAGTCACAGTCACGTTCCGCCTGTTGATAGGCTGAAGTATTGCTGTAGGGTCCATTAAAGCTATCACAGGCATGGTTGTTTATTACAATGTCGTCAATGTTTTGACGATTGCAGTGACATTTGATATAAAAATAAACTAAAATAAGTTGACACATGCATGGTTGTTTATGACATTGTATGTCATCATTTTTTGACTGCCTCTGTGGCGCGGTGGGAGTGTATCCGACTGCTACGCAAGAGGTCGTGGGTTCGATCCCCACCCAGGATAAAACTTTGTGTGATGAGCACGATGGTTTATTCTGTGTCTGGGTGTTATTTATCTATAATATGTATGTATTTAGAAATATATAAGTATGTTTATCAGTTGTCTGGTTTCCATAGTACAAGCTCTGCTTAGTTTGGGATCAGATAGCGTTGTGAGAGTTCTCCCAAGATATTATTATTAGATATTAGATATCATTATTTTCATATGACGTTATCACGTAAAATTATCGTCCGAAAACGACTTTACAGACAGTCACTTTTTTTGAGAAACAGGAAGCATTGAATTACAAACACGATTTAGTCTTTCATTTGGGCCGTGATTGGTTATCGATTTTCTTGGTCAATGAAAAACAGCTTCTATTTTTCAATCGCCAAAATGATTAGAAAATAATGAGTCCAATCAGCCCCATGTCACCCACATGTAAGAAAGAAATTATTTTGACATGAGTAATTCGGTTCATGGCCGTGTGGCTTAGATTATATATCTTCCTGTACACGCCATATCTTCCAGTGGGTGTCGTCAAGGCGTCTAAGGGATATTACACCGGAGGACGAGCAACAGCGTCCTCTGCGTACTTTAAAGCCTTACTGCGATCGCCAACTCGCTTACCAAGCGTGGCAATTATGGCAATTACCCCTGGGATCTGCAATGAGTAGGTTTTACTGGGTTGATATGGATCTCCTAGCAGTGGGACATCATATGGGTAGTTATGAGAATTCGTTTGATAATTAAATATATAGATATATATATAAGAAACGTTTTTAATGCAGAAAAAATGTGTGCTGGCTATCGCTGGTATACCGCCGTGGGAATCTTGCTAGAGCCTTTGTTCAAAAAACTTACTAACCCTGCCTTGCATTTATATTTTTGAAGCAGCGAAGTTTATAAAATTGCAGCCTAGTCGATTTAAAAATGCCAAAGACCTAATCCTCGGAATACCAGAAAGCCACATAGAATTGTATCATAACAGCTACCAAGAACAACAATGTATCAAAAAAAAAAGCACTACCATATATGGACGAGTATTTAATGCTATTCCTGCTGAAATTGAGCAATTACTAAATAGTCAATTTTGCAAAAAACTTAAACGGTGGCTTCTAAAAAAGACATTTTATTTTATTCTGTCTCTGAGTTGTTTTATAATGATAGTACACCCCGGAACAACAATTTGTGGATCACACAAAGTGGTGTCTCGTGTGGGAATCGAACCTACGACCTCTTGCGTAGCAGTCGGGCACACTCCCACCGCGCCACAGAGGTAGTCATGACAAGCATGAATCAATAAATAAAATAAAAATTATGATAATCATGAATATTAATAGAATGGTAGATATAATTTATGTAAATAAAATGTAACATGACCTTTTTAAGTAACAATGTATTTTGCATGTCGCCAAGCGACAAAATGTATCTGGCACTGTTTAAAATAAGAATCCATCTGTTTTGTACCTACAAATAAGGATTTATTCTATTCTATTGTATTCTAATTTGTATGGAGGTATGTATGTTTATATATGTATAATTCCCTGAGATACTAACTAAGTCAGTAAATATTATTTCAAAACTTGTACGCTTTCAAAAAAGCAATAAAATATTTTATAAGAAATGCTTATAAAAAATATTATAAGCATCGAACAGTTACATATTCACAAATATTTTGGCAGTTATTAACCCCACTGATAGCTTGAAAAATGGTATACATATATACCATTTTTCAGAAACTTGATGTACAGTACCATGATACACGCGTGTTCTTCTCAAAAGAAAATCAAAATATAAAGCACAGCTACGCAAACAATTTTGAACATTTTAGGCTTGCTGAAATAATAGCGGATCGTGACAAACGAGGTTTTGCCTAAGCGCCCGGCTTGCCGTTGTTATGCTAATGTTATGTAACCTTTTCTAACTAATAAAATTACGCGAAGGCATGGCCTGAACTCCTTTTATTTACTATCTACTTACTTACACAATTTATACTAGGGATGTTACGGAGCTTCGACTATGACTCCGAAAGGTCGGAACTTTCGTTTAATAATTCATTTACACCTCCGACTCCGACTACGACCCGATACTGTTGAATCGGACTTTTTAATCGGAGGTATCTAGTGGAGGGCGAACTCTATTTTAAGCTAATTTATTTATCGATACTAATATTATAAATGTGAAGTAACTCTGTCTGTGTGTATGTCTGTCTGTTTGTTACGCTTTCACGCTCAAACAGCTAAACCGATTTATATGAAATTGGTTGGATTTGGTATGGAGATAGTTTGAGTACCAGGGAAGGACATGGATAGTTTTTATCGCGACATCCACCCGGGCGGAGCGGCGGGTGATAGTTAATACTAAATGTATGAAGTTATAATTCTCACGGATAGCCAATGATCGCGGGTTCGAGTCCCGCCCAAGCGATTTTTTCCTTTACACATTTATTATGACTGGATAAAGAGAAGAACTGAATAGTTTCTTGTCTATTATTTTTACTTGATTGCTAGTAATGTGGGACCAAAATCCAACATTGCTTGTTATCATAAAAAAATAAAAAAAAGGATGTAGAAAAAAAAACTTTGTCTATTTTAGGAAAAATAAAATTTGATATTAAAAGTTGAAAGTAAAAGGAATTTGTAGTCATCCATTAGTTAATCAGAAAATATCAGAAAAACTGACCAGTAGTTCCTAAGATTACCGCGTTCAAACAAACAAACTCTTCAGCTTTATAATATTAGTAGGTAAAGATAATAAAAATTATTATCTTTATAGTACTGCCAACTACGCTACTACAAATTTGAATCGTGTTGAATCATATAAAATATTCTCTACAAAATTATCAAAAACCACTTGATAAGATTTACGAAAACGGTGATATTTTATGTTTTTGAGTCATTATTTTGTGATAGAGTAGAAATTGTAAAAGTTATCCTTAACTATTTGAGGTTGAACTTTAACCTCGAATAACTTTTAAACGAGTCAACCTAACAAAAAAATATTTTAGACCTTTTTTGTAGATCGTTAAATTCTTACAAGATACGTTTTGGTTTTTACCGTAGTACATTATTAAACCAAACAAAAAAATAATCTTATGTTATTTAAATGGGAAATCAAAAATCACAACGAGTCACCTCTTAATATCAATATCAAGGTCTGAAACTTTACCAGTTTTTTTTTGCGAAATTTTCATAGTAACTAATAAAAAAAAATGTTTTTTGGCCCACCCCATACAGACAGTTGATTTAATGTCGAGAACTTATATAAAACCGGGCAATTGTATGTCGGGCCACGCGCAATGTAGGGTTCCGTAGTTGTCCTTTACAATAATAATCTAAGAAATGAGTTTTCTTTTGTTTATGTTTCATACAATTTAGGAATACCTACTTATATTATAAAGTTGTTTACCAACAACTTTACAATATAAGTAAAACTTTACAATATAGATAAAGTTGTTTACCAACAACTTTACAATATAAGTAGGTATTCCTAAATTGTCCTAGGTGAGAAAAAAATCACATCCCCACTTTACGTAAACTTTTAATATTTTTTTTATCCGGATTTATTTTACCACTTTGTCGGCCTAAATAATAAAATGACAGCTTTGTAGTACTAAGGGTCTATGAGCTAACCTGGGGACAGACGGACGGACGGTTAAAGCAAAGCTGGGTTTCTTGTTTACTACGGAACATAAAGTCGGTTTACGGACGATAATTTTACGTCATAATGTTATAACGACATATCGCCATTCGCGTTGCTTAGTAATCAGGCAATAACGTTAGTTCCAATTTTATCATATGTCGCTGCAATCGCCATTTGCTGTTGCTTGACATCCAATCAATAATGCGACTGCTTAGCAACCAATCAATAACGTGACCGTTGCCACGTGACACTTTTACATGAGTGCACCCGGTCATCGATTTATAAGATCGATTGTCACGTCAAAAACTATTAGTACCTAAGTAAGTTTGCTGTAGGTATAGCTCTGAAGTACCGTGTATTTAATAAGTTGATCGAGAAACAGATTTAGGTTTAGTATAAACGCGACCAAAATTAATTCTTCCCCGCTTTGTGTAAGTATAATCATCGAGATATGATGTACCGACGTTATCTCATTGGTAGTACCTCATTTATTTGGTGGTTGAATCCAAATTGTAATTGTTGATTCTATTCAAAATAATTTAATAATATCGTCAGTACGAGGGGAGAGAATATTATATTAAGACTCGCAATATCAAGCTTTATTATGAACGAGACGGTATGGTAATTTTCTAATTGGTAGGTTGATTTTATGTTCTACCAAAAGCCAAAACATTCTATGTTAAAAACTCGTTCGTCAAAATTCGTTGACTCCCTTTCCAATCACTGCTTTAAGACTTATCTATCTTCTAATATATAAAATTCTCGTGTCGCGGTGTTTGTGGTTAAACTCCTCCGAAACGGCTCGACCGATTCTCATGAAATTTTCTGTGCATATTGGGTAGGTCTGAGAATCGGACAACATCTATTTTTCATACCCCTAAGAGTTTGTTTGTTTGTTTGAACGCGATAATCTCAGGAACTACTGGGCCGCATTGAAAAAATATTTAATTGTTGGATATTCCATTTATCGAGGAAGGGTATTGCATCACGCTACGACCAATAGGAGCGGAGCAGCAATGAAAAATGTTGAAAAAAAAAAGGGAAAATTTACGCAGACGAAGTTGCGCGGGTCAGCTAGTCTGTTTTATATAAATTGCCATAACAAACTGAAGCTCAAAATTCTTGTGGTGAAATGAATTATTTATTCACATAAGTACCTACATAACAAAAAATTAACAGGTGATGAGTAGTTGAACGAAAATATAGGATTCTTTTACATTTGCGTCACTGTTGTAAAAGCAACAATTAAGCCGGGGAAAATGATAAGAGCAGATGAAAAAACAGAAATAAGAATCAGTACGATACAATAATTCAAACGCATTGAACAAAATTGCCCGCTGTCATAAACATACCAAGCCAACTCCAAATCTGCGGTTGCGGTTACAACTAACAATAAAGACCATTTAAAGCCAATATAACTCCCCGTTTGAATGTCATTTTCCAGTAATAAACCAACTTATTGTGCCAATTATCAGCGAGCGAGCATAAAGGGACGTTCCACCACAGTACCACGGTCAACCTGATCCGATTAAGTGCATCCGTGGATTATAACTACATTAATATTCACTTTCAAAGCCTCCTAGAGCTGTAGAGGCTGTAGAGGCAATCTTAAACTAGGTCGGGGGTAATACCTATACGTTTTTATATAGGTAAGGGTAGAATTTCTCAAGAACGCTCCCTTCCTTCTTGTGGGTTTATTAAATGAGAATCGTACGTTGATTGGTTTATATTTTTATTGGTATTGCTGAGGGTAAAAGTAATACCGATTTGATGAAGAAGTATGTCCCCATTCTTCGTTTAACATGATGTATATTAAAAAATATATAATAATAATAATATCTTGAGACAACTCACACAACGCCATCTGATTCCAAACTAAGCAGAGCTTGTACTATGGAAACCAGACAACTGATAAACATACTTAAATATTTCTAAATACATACTTATTATAGATAAATAACACCCAGACAAAGAATAAACCATCGGACTCATCACACAAAGTTTTATCCTGGGTGGGGATCGAACCCACGACCTCTTGCGTAGCAGTCGGATACACTCCCACCGCGACACAGAGGATATAGAACATAAATAACTATATAATACATATTACCGGTCTGTATGTTTGTTACCCTTTAACAAATAAAAGGCAACACATTAAATAAAACATGGCAAAAGACAAAATATCAATGTCATTTATATTTTCATTCTATAGATGTTTTAATGGCGTTGTGGTTCAGTTTTTATTAACTTTTATTGACGTTATATTGTCTTATAAATTGATGACAGGGTGCACACACGAAAAAGTGTCACGTAGCAACGCTCACGTTATTGGTTGGTTGCTAAGCAATCGCGATAACCATTTACACGAGTGGATTCGAGCCACAGGCTAAAGCTACTGTTTTATTTAGGCTATAGTAAAATTAGGTAAAACTCTAAAATTATTTTATGTTCGCTTATCCATTTAGAAAGTCACGCGATTTTATGTAGGTAATAAAAAATAATGGTTGTCTGTAAAGTTGGTTTACGGACGATAATTTTACGTGATAATGTCATAAAAAAACCTTAATGACATTGCAATAAGCAACCATGCCTGTGACAGTTTTTTTTATTCCAATTGCATCGAATGTCGCTGCAATTGCCAAATCATTGGTGACATTTTATGACAGCTTTTGTGGACCCGAGCGCATGCGCCCGACGGCCCCAATACTTCAGCCAATCAGCATGCGGAATCGCCATTCGCGTTGCTTATATATGCTTTATTACAAACATACCAACTCTTTAACTTTCTTAAATTGGCATAGATTCTAAAATAAAATCAATTTTGAGATACCCTTTTCGTACAAATATGATGGCGTACTCATTCCCCGTACCTATTCTTTTAAGAAGTACCTAAGCGAAAAAATAATTGCAATATTTCGTTCAAAAAGTGTTTAAAATGAATACAATAAAAGTAATTGATTAATTGGCAAGAAATGCCTTTAATTTTTTTCAGTTATTTTTAATTAACACTTAGGTAAACCTAAGTACCTAATTATATAAGTGTGTAAAATTGACGGCATCATTGTTTAAGAATCATAATACCTAGACATTATTAATGGACTAGATTAAGCTTAAACTGGGAGAGAGGCGAGCTGTTGTATTGTCTTGGCGCTCGTTGTTAGTTAGGCAGCACTTCAGGCAGCCTTATTGTCGCGGCCCCTCGGGCGAAGCACCCGCTAGAAGTACCTAGCGTTTTTCAACACAACATGGCTGCGACTTGCTATGCTATGTTTAGCCAAGTCGCTATAACAAACATTCCCGGCCAACCAGTAATATAGTAATTATATCAATGTTAACATTTTTTTTGTTTTATAATTTAGTTAATAAAAATCTTTTACAAAATAAGATACAAAAATAAGGCAGTAAATACATTTTATTTTCAAGTTATATGATAACATCTTAGGACATACCTACACGGTCATCTGATCCCAAATTAGGCAGAGCCTGTACTATGGCAACCAGACAACTGTTAGACATATCTACTTATAAAATATTATATTTCTAGATATACATATTTTTGAAATAAAATTATATATAAAAGTAATTTTAAACAGCTTTTACAAAAAATATACACATAATGGGCAGTAGAGACATAGAAAAATCTTAATTCTTAAAAATAACATTACAATATGTATTACAAATAGTGATATGTCTAATTAATTGAAATTGTTATTAGCTATACCCTGAACTAGGTTAAACATAAACCTGTATCTCAAGTGTTAATTATAAACATATAGGAATTAATGTTTCTAAATCGCATAATAATATTTACATAACTACATATTTTAATAAACAGTAAAAGTAAATAATTATAAATAAAGTGTCATATTACGCTGTTTTGTTTTTGGTTCATTGTCGCATTTTACTCATAGCTCATTTGTCTAAAGCGCAGCGCGGCTCTTTTTTTGGTTTACCTGCTGAGATATTAACATCACCGAGTAGTAGGGTTCACACATATGATTGAATATTTATTTGCATATTAAGCGGATAAAGCGACCCATCTACCACACACTCGGGCAGCATGTTCGTAAGTGTCAGAGGCCAAAGATCCCAAAAAAGATGTGACCTACAACAGACGAACATATTAGGCGGGAGTGTTTCCCGGCCCAGACAGTCGATTATTTAAAAATCTTTAAATATTC
Organism: Herminia tarsipennalis; assembly: GCA_945859575.2. Lineage (NCBI taxonomy): Eukaryota > Metazoa > Arthropoda > Insecta > Lepidoptera > Erebidae > Herminia > Herminia tarsipennalis. Next base: position 8,602,426 of record OX243836.2, on the reverse strand, counting down.
AGATCGAATTATTTTTTACTTCAAAATTAAGTCTTCTTTCAGTAAAATGTTCTATCTATAATATTTAAGGTACTTTCCTTACGTGTGGCTTACGTTTGGGACATCTTGTATAGGTAGGCAAGGATCCCTAGAACATATTTTAAAGTGATAAATATCAAGCTAATTGTCATCGTAGTATGCAACGATTATGGCTTTTTTTTTGCTAAATAGTACGTAGCCGTAGCACATGTAAAAGCCCTAATCATTGCATCACAAAAGTCAGTTATGCTACTACAAATGTATCTGTAGTTGGTAAATTAACCGCGGCCAATATTAGTATAGCGTATTAGCGGTATCAGGACAATAGTTTTCCAACGGCAAAATTAAGTTTATCATGTTTAACATCTGTTTTCTTTACTAACGTACTCTATTTAAATTTGTCGTACACATAAAGTTGGGGGACTCGTCAAAACGAAGCTACCTACCATGACAATTCTAGCATGATATTAATCACCTTATAATATTATGTTCTAGGGGTCCTTGCCTATATCTTTATTTTAATAAAACATCCCAAAACAATTAATCTTAAGAAATATAAGACTCCAGAACACAATAGATCATTTCAACCAATTACGGTCGCCTATCAGAGGATTTCTCATTTCCCAAATTCATTCGCCTGTAAAATTTATTGACTGTCGGCTCAATAGTTAATGGGACCTAAGGTATGAAAAAATTCCAGATGGAATTTATCCCAAAGATTAATGGACGAGTAAACTACTGACGGGCCAGATACCTATCATTTTTCTAGCAATATTTCAGAAACTAATCTGCTGAGAGCAGGCTTAGATGAAAAAGCTTAGGTAGATAATAGTATCTACTCAAGCTCTTGCGTCTAAGTCTGCATTAAACCTACACAAGGCACGTAAAAAAGTCTATCTGCAGATGTAAGGAATTAGTAACTAGAATGTCTATTTTATGTAGCGTAGTCGTATTTGTTTGTGAATTATAAAATGAAACATTGTTTCTACTCGAAGTATAACTACGCTGTGTCGACTGCAACAACGCAACATATGGTTAGCATGTTGTTAGGTATTTAAAAAATAAGGTTACCTTTAGACGATGAAGTTTTTTTTTAATTAAATTTTATCATAACACAAACCTTTTACCTATCTCTCCTGATTGCGTTGATGCGTGAACTTTTATAAACGACTGTTATTGTTTTTGCATAAGGCAAACGAATTTATGTACATTTTTTAACCCGACTATATCGATGAATTTTCCTTCCACTTCATAATTTAACTCATTTCACTTCATAGCTTGGGGGACAAGTCGTACTAGTTCGCAACTGGAGTGCGGGACCAATTAGCCATTTTCCATATTAATAATTATTAATATGAAAGATATATTTTGGGACTTAATCGCGTGAATTATTTAAAGGTACGAACCTTTTATTTACCCGACGTTTCGATCGAATTGCACCGATCGTGGTTCACCCGGTCCCGTGACCACGATCGATGCAATTCGATCGAAACGTCGGGTAAATAAAAGGTTCGTACCTTTAAATAATTCACGCGATTAAGTCCCGAAATATATCTAATATGTATAAAAATCGCGAAAGTTTAAAAACAATAATATGAAAGATGTCTATTGGTAATAATACCTATTATAATTAATAGGTAACTGGGCCCACGTTAGCTTATATATAGGGACAATAGCACTATTGAATATTCTCTAGGGGTTCATTTGTCCTAACAAAGTGATTCTGGTTCACAAGAACGATTACTAAATATCTAACATCTTCTATTATTTAATTGTTTCTTTAGAAGAGACTTAGACTGAAATTCGCACCAATTTGTACCGTTTCTCTTTTGTGGCTTCTAATTATGGATTTAAGATCACCGTGTTAACGTAATATACTGTTTCGTGATAGGAACAAAGGGTTCATCATTATTTGGCAAGTTTTCTTGAAAAGTTAAGAGGAAAAATGAAGAACAATATGAAAAGATATGCAAATTGTAAAGGCTTTTAAGAACTTTCTTTAGGTGCCAGCGTACGTCAAAAGGTTTATTGTTATGACTTTTTTTTTCAATTTAAGTTAGCCTAAAACAAATAAGTAGAAAGACGTAATAAATACCCTTTAAAATTAGATTTCGATGGGGGATTTCAAATATTTATTAGGTATTACATAACTTCTACTTATTCAGACCTGTCCCTTGACAGAGCATGTCCTTCTTTTAGTCACTATGCTGTTTGAATTACCAAAAATCTGTTCTTAGGTGACGTATTCTATTTCTCATATTTTACTGTTTTTATAATAATGATTTGCCGTTAGGTACCGGCTTCACAAGAAAAGTTCCACATCTCTCTCCGTGTGTGTCGTCAAGCAGCGTCCTCTGCGTACTTTAAACCTTACTGTGAAGCGTGGTGATTATGGCAATTACCCCCAGGATCTATTATAATTAGGTTCTACTGATGAGACCCGTGCCCAGCGGTGGGACAGTGTTGATATGATAATCATGATTATAGTACATCAATTTTCCATCCGTTGTTGGTCTTTTGGTTTTTAAAATCAAAACAATTAAATAAGTGTAGAAATAAAGCAAGCGAAAATCTATACCTTTTTTTTTCTTTTTTTAAAGACAACTCCCGTAGTAGGGTACAAAGCCCTGTGTCGCGGGGGACTTTATAAACATACAAGTCACGGACACAAAGTACACCCAGACTCGGAACAACAATTTGTGGATCACACAAAGTGGTGTCCCGTGTGGGAATCGAACCCACGACCACTTGCATAGCAGTCGGACACACTCCCACCGCGCCACAGAGGCAATCTGCCCAGGCAAAGCCGCAATATAAAGCTACAAGTACAACATTTGACGTACTTAAATTGTACCCTGTGGTGTGTATTACCGTCGTCAAATTTATCTTTAAGAGCCGTTCAGTGCTAACGTAACTCAATTTCATGATACCAGTACAAAAGTTTAGGACTTTTATTATTACATCGCGACTCACAAAGTTACCTTTATTTATAGGTCTGTCTTGGATAAAGGTATTTTTTATGACTTTCCACCTACGAAGGTAATAGTTTAGAAAGTTGACTAGTTTGTTCATGCCATTCGAGGTTATTTGTCAATGAATTTTATTTTCTGAGTTAGTTAATTTTTGACACTCATTTATAGTCTGGAACCAATGTGTGTTAGCTAAAATAACTTTATAAAGCAGCAATCTACCTGGTTGCAAAAAGTTTTAAAATAGGTTTTATGATAAATTCAAAACTTAAGGCTCATTTCGGTATGTATGTTATTATGTAACGGAATCTTTGAACGTGTTTTTCATCTGTGGAGGGCAAGGTGTTAAGTCCCTCCAACACAAAGGGAGGATCCTCCGACCAGGCGAGGTGATCGTGCCTGGCGGGCCGCGGCCCAACGATTAACGTTGGGAACTTGTATTTATAGTTAGCAGCTGTGAAAACTTCTATATCGCGATTCAGGATTTGGCGCGAGCTGTCAAGTGTCAATTTATTTTTATATTATTATATGTGGGTACCGCCACACATCTACTTCAGAACGTCAGATTTAATTGAAACTTCGCACACTTATCAAAGACCGATTACAATGCAATCCGTTAAAAACGGATTTTTGAAATTTTAACCGATAAGTAAGGGGGTAAAAAAGTGGTTGTAAGTTTATATGAAACTCCGCCAGTTTTGAAGTTAGATGTGTGGAATTTCGTATTTGAATTATTGGTTTAAAATAAAGAAAACAAGTATCGGCGTTTTTAAAAAATCCACCCCCAATGGGGTAAAATAGGGGTTGCAAGTTTTTTTAAAACTCCGTTAGTTTTAAAGTTAAATCTGAGAAATTTCCTATTTGACTTAAAACAAATTAAAAAAGCGTGGGGTGATTATAAATTACTTTTTTTACGATAAACTGTTTTTTTATTTATTACTTTTTAGTATAGCCATTTACAAAAGCGTGTTTATTTTTATTTTTTAAAACTATATTAACGAAGCGGCGGCGCGTAAAGTGGCACTTGTTTATAGAGATGCAAGATGAGAAGCGTGGCGGTGCCCTCGTCGTGTAACGAAGCCCGCGGTGACTATCGCTGCGCCGCACGCGGCGTGAATCGCCCGAATCGATTCACGCGGGTAGTAAATAATTCACTTTTTAACATATAATATTATTAAAATAAGGTATAGAATGGTATTAAATGTTTCACCTTTAAACATAGAATTTTCCTTGAAAAAAATTCAAATAAGACTGGCAGGAGGTTCAACCGCGGGCATCGCTTCATCAAGAATTGCAGCTGCGTGCGACACCGCGTGCACCGCCACGATAAACGCCGCGGGTTCCGCCGCAAAAAACGCTCCAATTCAAACAAACGTATAATCGCTTTTCCGTAAACACATTCATACAACCAATAAGTTTGAATTCAGTCCGTGTCGCCCAACGCCACGCGCGACGCCCCGCGTCTCCGTAAATGAGGACTAGACTTCATTGCCTACTAACTTTGTCCTTTATGGCCCGTGTTCCAATAAACAGAAATAACTATTTTCTAGAACTTAATATTTTTAACACTTATACGAGTACTTTAATAGTCCTTCTACCTAACAATAGGTAAATATTGTTTCAGGAAGAAAATGGTTCCACAAATACTGTGCACAAAGCAAGGTCTTTGACTTTGAAGCTTAAGTTCTGTGGTCACTGAAACATTGGTAATCGTATTATTGAACAAAACAGTCCAAATTAGGGAAGTTCACACGTGCCGGTTTCCACGATACATTTTCGTTTTGTTTTTCCGTCAATTTATCACTTGTAGTAGACGGGAGCCGAAACATAATATATGTTGGAGGCGAGTGACAGGGTAGCAACGCCAGTATCTTCCGAAATTACAACCAGAAGTGTCGGTTGTTGACGAGCATTTTGGTTCGCTACAGCGAAATTAAGTTAAAGGATTTATATCTCTCGATATAAGACACATGAAATTTTGAATGGGTTCGATAACTCACACACATCATGCAATATACAACGTGTAACAGCAAGTTGTGGTAAAATTTAAGGGTTGTTATTGTACCCATGATACTGAGTGCATATTTCCGGAGTCCCTAAAAACTTAATTTACAATTATGCTATTCAAAAAGTTATCAGTTTAAACATGGATGACCTAAAATGTTTTATGTCATAGTAATCGAATTTTGCACTAGGAGAGGAAAATTCGATTGGAGACTATACTCATACCCAGTAGGCTTACTGTGCTTAAAAACGCCCTGCCCTGTCTTTAAAACGAAATTCATAATTTTTCGTTGAAGTACTTATATTTCTTAAGTTTACTGGGACTATTCTATTCTTATTCTAATTAATTTTTGGCCTCCAGGTTTGACAATAAGCAGCGATATATTTCATTATTAAAAGATTTGATTATTGTCACTATCTATGGCATAAAGTGCAGTTTATGATAGAGCACGCTTGCCAAGGAGATAGATATTTACTCGCGACACAGTTAATGCCGCTATAAGAGCAATTCCTCCATCCTCCCCATTCTGCTGTCTCCCTCAAAACGAGTCATAGTAGGTTACTATGAACAATCAAAAATGTTATAATGTATTTTTTAATATCTTCATTATGTAGTAGTTACTATTAGATGAAAGAAGTTAGGACTATAACGTATATCTCACGAAAAGAGAAAACTCAATTTGCTCTGCAAAACCCTGAATTTGTTTTATTTGAGCGAAATTCAGAATCTGAGACTGAGCGCGCATGAATAAAATTATTCGTCTGTAACCTTATTAATGCCGATACTTATTATCAACATAATCAAATAGTTTACTGGGAAGTGAGCGTGCAAGGCTCTTTAGATGACAGGTCGAGCAATCCAATTACAGGATTAGCCAACACTAAAGTGGGTGAAGTGAGGCGAAACAACGCCGCCGACCAGTGATGTCCGGACAAATGAACTTGGAAAATAAATGTAGTTTTGTTGTAAGTGATTGATAGACGACTACTGACTTATATTTAGTATATCAATAGATGTGAAAATGTAAAGTTTAATGTTACTCTAAGATTTGACTCAAGGTAATACCAATCTTAACACAAATTTCTGCTTAAATTTGGTATCGGTAACTACTTTCATCTGCGAATACCAGCACAAATAGTAGGCATAAAAGTTATTGGTACATTTGAATTTGGCAGTAGGTATCGTGGCGCTTAATCTAAGTTGTCTATTTTTTGAGTATGTACCTGTCAAATTTCCTCACATCACAGGTTTGACACTATGATATATTTCTGTAAGGACATAACAACATATAATGTACTAGCTGTGCCCCGCAGTTTTACCCGCGGTTTATTAGCCTATGTGTTAATCCAGGGTGTCAGCTAACTCCGTACCAAATTTTATTAAAATCACTCCAGCTGTTTAGACGTGAAGAAGTAACAAACATACACATTCACATACTCACAAACTTTCGCCTTTATCATATTAGTGTGATTTGAAACAAAAATCATTGAAATAAAAGAATACAAATAATTAGGTACATATGCAAGATGCATAGAGAACTATTTCAGCATCTATCTGAATTTAGATGATAGAATTAATTAAGCAACGTTACATAGGTAGCATAAATGTTTTGCCAACACGATTCTCATAAGTGGAGATGGTTAGAGTTGTGTTGTTCTTTGCTAATTATAACTTAACCAAATTTCCAACTCATACAAGAAACTGTCAACATGTCTTGGTAAAGTGTTGATTTATAATAAACTTGTAGAAATAATTCTAGGTGTATCTAAGTAACAAAACATTTTGAATAGCTCGACTTAAGTTAACTAAACGCGTCTACGTGAATGTCAATCAATATCTATCTATAAATGTTGATAAACTTTCAAGATTTATACACATTATTAAAATATATATATTACGGGTCTTAAATAAAATCAAGCGAGGGTAGTTTCCGAAACCCGCGCTTCACGGAGGCGACGCTGAGCTCAACTAGTCTTCCCGTGACCACGGCCGTTGCAATACGGTCGAAACGTCGGGCATTAAACAAGGTATTTTACCTTAAATTATTCACGCGATTAAGACCCGTAATATATATATTTTAATAATATCTATCTAATAACTATAAACAAGCAATCTATACTAATATTACAAAGCTGAAGAGTTTGTTTGTTTGAACTCGGTAATCTCAGGAACCACTGATTCGAATTGAAAAATTCTTTCACTGTTGGATAGCCTATTTACCGAGGAAGGCTTTAGGTTATGTAACATCACGCTACGACCAATAGGAGCGGAGCAGCAATGAGAAATATTGCAAAAACAGGATGGGAGCGGAGCAGCAATGAGAAATGTTGCAAAAACAGGAAAAATTTACGCAAACGAAGTTGCGCGGGACAGCTAGTTATTTTATATACAGGGTACGTCTCGACAACAGGTCCAACGATTTTCGTGAAATTTAGTATGCAGAGGTTTTCGGGGGCGGTAAATTGATCTAATTAGGGACGAAATCAGAAATGAGGTGATCCGGCAGAGAACCAAAGTTATCGACATAGCCCACCGTATTAGCAAGTTGAAGTGGCAGTGGGCTGGCCATATTAGCCGAAGAACCGACAACCGTTGGGGTAAACGAGTTCTTGAGTGGAGACCGCGGCTTGGCAAACGTAGTGTAGGACGCCCTCAAGCCAGGTGGAGTGATGATATACGCAAAACGGCTGGCAGGAGCTGGATGCGAGAAGCCGAAGATAGAACAAAGTGGCGTGCAATTGGAGAGGCCTATGTCCAGCAGCGGACTGCGATAGGCTGATGATGATGATGATGAAATTGATCTAGATAGATTTCATTTTTGGAAAACGTCATTTAAAAACAAAAACACCGAGCAAGTGCGTCCAAGTACTTTCTATTTATCTATTGTTTTTCACACCCCTGCCTGGCTTAAAATGGGTTATATTATAACATATTATGTATCTGTCTGTACCAGCATAGCGTCTGATAAGATGCAGTTTTATTAGAGTTACCTTAGCCGGAATAATTATTGCCTTTGTTTGATAAAAATAATATATATCTCGAACTTAAGTGCTCTAACAGATGATTATTTTCTGGAATTTGGTTTTGACTTGACCAAAATAAAATTGTCATTTTTTTTAAAATAGACTCCCGCAATAGGGTACAAGCCCTATGTCACGGGGGACTTTACAAACATACAAGTCACGGACACAAATCACACCCAGACCAGGAAGAACAATTTGTTGATCACACAAAGTGGTGTCCCGTATGGGAATCGAACCCCCCCACCGCGCCACAGAGGCAGTCATTGATCGGATAACGATTGTCTTTCAAAACTTTATAAGCAGCTATTCATTTTCAAGCAAAATTTATCGTATTCATAAACTTTAACGCGTTTTATGAAGCATTTTTAGGACTCATTACCTAGACGTAAGTATTGTTAGTCAATTCAAGCTGTTTTACTCGTTCGATCGTAGCCACTTATCGATTATCATAGGGCTTCGTGCGTGATTGCGTAAGTACCTACTTAAGACTGAAGACACAATGATGAAACTACTGACTTGGGGTCTGGGGATAAATAGATGCTACCGGTATGTACAAATATGAATCAAGGTGATCACGAATTCATTTCAGTCACGGTGGCCATCAGAGACTAGAAAACTTTGCAGGAGTTCTTATAGTACACTGGTGTGTAACGTGTGCAACCACTAGTGCACTCGCACTCTTACTCATTCAAAAAGTGCATTGACTGCCTCTGTGGCGCGGTGGGAGTGTATCCGACTGCTACGCAAGAGGTCGTGGGTTCGATCCCCACCCAGGATAAAACTTTGTGTGATGAGCACGATGGTTTATTCTGTGTCTGGGTGTTATTTATCTATAATATATCTAGATCTATACATACTAATATTATAAAGAGGAAAGATTTGATTGATTGTTTGTTTGTATTGAATAGGCTTCGAAACTACTGGATGGATTTGAAAATTCTTCGACATAGGCTATTTTTTATCCCTGTATTCCCACAGGAACGGGAACTACGCGGGTGAAACCGTCCGCTAGTCTATAATTATGTATGTATTTAGAAATATCTAAGTATGTTTATCAGTTGTCTGGTTTCCATAGTACAAGTTCTGCTTAGTTTGGGATCAGATAGCGTTGTGTGAGTTGTCCCAACATATTATTATTATTGTAGTCCGATACTTCGGTGAAAATCTGATACGACCGAAGGGGGATTAGGTCCGGACTGACGACTTAACGTGCTCTTTGAGGTACAGGCTTCACATATCTCGGAAACAGGTACCTATGGATCGATAGTGGTAAAGTTCCACAGATCTCTTAATCTCGCCACGCTTTATTACAAGACAGTTTTCGATTCCATAAAATTACAAGCTGGCTATTTTTTTTTTAGTTTATAAAAGACGGCTCCCGCTGTAGGTTACAAGCCCTGTGTCACGGGCGACTTGACAAACATACAAGTCACGGACACAAATTACACTCAGACTCGGAACAACAATTTGTGTACACACAAAGTGGTGTCCCGTGTGGGAATCGAATCCACGACCTCTTGCGTAGCAGTTGGATACACTTCCACCGCGCAATTTAGTTGAAGGTAGTTGTGAAAAAGTTAACTTTTAGCAAAAATATCTGTCAAAAGAAAAATACATAATACAATATACGTCAGAAACAAAATAATCAGACATTAACTAAATATTAATTCGTTTTATAAATATCTACCTCAGATTATAGCTTCAAAAACTTACAAATAAGCTGATTTATACTTCAAAACGTTTGTAAATACTACAACCCCGTAATTATTTATCAAACTTCTTCGAGATTTTGCATCAACCGTCAATTTACTTTCAATTTTTTTCTTTATTACCGACATTTACCATCGGAAATTACTTTTTAAACGTACAATCTCCCTTATAACTCCCTAATGCGCCGAAGATAGCTACAGCTAAAAAGTAATAACACGAAACACGGAGAGTACAGAAGTCAAGCTTTATACCTAGAGATTGAGTGGCCGTGTGGTACTGAATAGTGCCACCCCATCTCTTTCCGTGGGTGTCGTCAAGGTAACTAAAGGATTTTACACAAGAGGAGGGGTAGCAGCGTCTCTATTTTAAAGCCTAACTGCGACTGGCGGTCGCAGAAAGGCTCGCCAAGCGTGGCGATTATGGTAATTACCCCCAGGATCTATAATAAGTAGGTTATACTGCGGAGACCCGTGCCCAGCAGTGGGACACCATTCAGGTGGATATCAGTGGCGAAAAGTCCTAAGAACACAATTATTTTTGGATAGTTCCCACATCACTAGCAATCTTGTTAACCCCTCCAGCTAAACTCAAAGACTTGTGTTAGGAGTGGGTTCACGTCGGTAATTTAATGGGTAGGATTCGAACCCGCGACCTCACGATTGCGAGAACGATGCTTTAGCCATTAAATACTGTTAATGGACACTTTATCTCGGAACAATATAATCTGAGATCCCATGTCGATTGAGCACTCGCATAAAGTATCGGAACAAAACTATCGGAACTACACACTGGCTTCTCAATGCTCGCCAAATCGCTTCTAGATTCTAGTTGTACTCGCTTCTCGTTCATCGTCGCGCGTCGGCGGCAAATGCCTAAGGTCCCATTCGTCGCCGACTAGTACCACCAACTATCAACCCTATTTTTTCGCTCAAGAAACGTTAGATAGATGTAGTATTATCATGTAAACAAGAGATACAGTATAAGGCAAGTTCTCGCTGGGGCAGTGTAAACAATATCTATACCATAGACTTAGGATACGTTAGTCCTAAGTCTATGATCTGTACTAATTTTAAATTTTAAAATTATACATGTCAAGCTGGTAGCTTCGTTTTGACGAGACGCTCTATGTATACGACAACTATAAATAGTGGTATGTTAGTGAAAAAAACATGACAAACTTAACTTTGCCGTTGGAAAACTATTATCCCCATACATCAACATAGGCCGCGATTAATTTAACAACTGCAAATAAATTTGGAATAAAAAAATATTTTTTATGATTCAACGGTTATGGCTTTTACTTCAAGCTACATGGCACTTAGCACAATTATAAGGCATAATCGTTGCAATGTAAAAGTCATTTTTTAATAACATTTTTATTTGCGGTTGGTAAATTAACTGCGGCCTATGTCGAAGGCGGTCATTCTCATTTTCATTTGTAACAGAACTTATGTCCGGAATAGGTGGTTTCTCGTTTTCTCGACATTGGTGGAACAAGTGCCTAAGGGCTGTTACACACTTAAGCGGGTCGGCACATTCGGAAGCACTACACATCTTCGTAGTTCATTCGGACCGGCGGCGGCGCGGCGCGGCGGCACATCATTCGATTTTACCGCCTGGCTGTGCCGATTAATATCGTGCCGGCCCGGTTATGTGTGTATCAACTCTATGCAATGTTTATGTGTAGGTACTTGCCCGAGCCTACGTCGCATGATGTTTACCTTCTCTACACTCTGTGTTTAGTGGTAGGTAATAGATTGAAGGTCCAACGTAACAACGAAGTATATTTTGTACTATCGTTTTTCCGACACGTGCGTGAGATGAGTTCTTGATATTACAAGGCAAAACAAGCAAATTGGGTTACACGTGTTTGAGTCTAATGTGCACATTAGGTCCCAGCTCGGGTGACAATACTGTGATTATCCTTGACTGACTGTGAATGGCTGAAAGGTTTTTTATTAAGTAAAAGGAAGTACCTAACTATTGGGATTAAATTTTTGATCTTGTTAGTTGTCATTTCATTCAACATAAAAAATATCCAAATAAAGTGCGAAATTTTTTGTTATTTTTAGAAATGTGCCGATTAGACGCCGGCATTTTTATAATAATAATAATAATAATATCTTGGGACAACTCACACAACGTCGTCTAATCCCAAACTAAGCAGAGCTTGTACTATGGAAACCAGACAACTGATAAACATACTTAAATATTTCTAAATACATACATATTATAGATAAATAACACCCAGACACAGAATAAACCATCGTGCTCATCACACAAAGTTTTATCCTGGGTGGGGATCGAACCCACGACCTCTTGCGTAGCAGTCGGATACACTCCCACCGCGCCACAGAGGCAGTCAATGTGCAAAAGTTTATGCTAAAAAACATAAAAAATGTACCTACCTACGAAGAAAAATATATTTCGGATTCGAACCGCGGTCATACGAGTCATACAAGAAACATGTTTTTTTTAAATACTTATAAGTGTTTAATCCTTTCTACAATCTAGCCGATTTCGTGCTATCTTTATAAAAATCTGTATAAATGTCACCAGCACTGTTTTGCTGCCACTTTCACAGGTCAAAGTAGTATCTTTGACACCTTTCTAGAAGTGTTCATTATACCATCGTGCGTAATCTTGGCTTAGGTGCCGTTGTGTATGGCAGCAGTAATTGACAGCGACGCGACGTGAAGCCCTCTAACTACCGTCACGACATTTGATTTCCCACTTACCGTACGATAATTTATCGCTAAGGTATATTATTGACAAGGATAGTATATACATGATATTTGGTGAGTTTTTTGAAGTGAAAACTTCTTTAGCGGTGTTGTTCTTGGTATGGGTATAAAATGTTAAACTTGCGTCAGGATCACGTGACCGTGCCGCCGCCGATCACGTGACCGTAAGATTCTAGAATACGAAGGTAAATTTCGCCGCAAGCTACAATGTTATAATAGCTCAGGTGGGAAATCTAGAAACTAGAATATACCGGCTCGAGTCCAAATGGTTATTTTTCCCTTTTTGGAACGAAGTTCCTTATCGCGCGTTGCGAAAGGGGGCTAGACGGAAAAAATAAGACCAAAAGTTGTAACGACACTTTTTGCTATAGTTGTAAGCCGTGCGGCATGCGCGTGTTTCCCTGTCTGTCTCTATCTCTCTCTCTCACAGAAAGCAAGCCAGTTATTTTCGTTTCGTCTTTCTATTTCGCATTGAACAGAGTGGTGTCGCGACGATTAGAAAAAAAATGTGATTGAATATTTCATATTTTTGATTTAATTATCATGTCATGTTTGTGTACGATAGCGCAATAGATGAATATTGTATTTAACCACAATGATAGTACTTTTATACTGATAAAAAGAAACCCTCACCATTCCAAATTATTCAAAAACACACGTGCGCCTGGTGGTAAGCGTTGTGTTAGCCCATGACAGTATCAGTACCACCCAAATCCTTGTTTAGCAAAGACCTGAATGTCACAGCACTGTGCTCCTCATTGGAGACCTTATTTGATCCTTATTCACATCTTTATTCCGTGTCCACGACAAGCCCACCTCCCCATTTACCATTATGACAAGATTTTGACAGTTCCGCATGGGCTTGCCGTTTAACGGCGAGAAGCTGGGGGTGAAAGCTAGTAGTATGATATACAGAATGTAACAGAAAGGTGTGGTCATATTCAAGGGTTGGTATGTGCCCATGATACTGAGTGCACATACCTAATTTTATCGAAATCGGAGTACCCTATAAAAACATTTATTATTTTTTCATTCGATTATATATAAACGAAAAAGTTATACATTAAAAAAAGTATGACTTAAAAAGTTCTATTCTATAATATTTCAATAGAATTTTGTACCAAGGGAGGCATAATTCTTATGCCATACGCCTTTCACTCTAAATTTTGGCAAAAAGAATATGCTTTAACTATATTATAGTAATGCAACCAGCTATGGCACTATGGTAGATGCACTACAGATAACATGCCCTATCCGCTGCTGAAATTTGACCACACCTTTCTGTTACACCCTGTATAGTACGTATTGATTGTACAAATAAAGAGCATATTGGTCGGTATATTAATAAAATATGGGTGGTACCTAAGTGGGAAAGTATTTTATGCTTTCTCTCACATATATCAATGTATAATGCTAACTTGTACTTGAAGCGCGTGTTAATAACACTAGTCAGAAGTTTAACAGATAAAATAAACAGACAGGTAAAACTCTATTCAAAAGCTTTTACTTAATGTTTTGACCAAATATATTTTGGAGTTTCAGAATTCACTAGACACAGTCGTAGCTTAAATAAATTACATAGAAAACCTTTTAGAGGATCGGCAACATTTTGATAGAAGAATCGACTTTTCTTGGCTTCGGAGCGAAGGTACGGAGGCACCTAGTCATTTACCGTTTAAGTAAATACGAGTACCTATTTTTTAAATCCTTTCCGAAACAATGAAAGTAAAATCTGAAAGGAAAAGTTATATTTTATTAAAAGAAAAGTACTTATTGGTCACCGTTGTGGGTCCCACTTGTAAACGAATTGAATGAAACGTTACTAAAATAAACTCTATTATAAATTCATTACACCAAGCAACCATTCCCTTTGGTTAGTTAACCTCAATTATTGGAATAATTGACAACGTAAGAAAAAATATTTTGTCAAATTTGCCCTGGTTCAGAATTATGAATATATAATATATCAATGGCAAAAGTTGATCAAGAAAGGATCTGAAAATTAACCAATGCTTAGCGACAGAATCCTGAAAATACACTGTTTCCAAAAAATACTACAAAATTGAGCTCACAGCGGAGTTGAGTGACTACTCAGGTCTAGAAGAGCTACGTATCTACACAAGTGGATCACAAAACCTGAAAAGATCTGGTTAAAGGACTACGCACAAACACAAACAGAGAAACCGTGGATCTCGACACCTGGGTGCAGGCCATCTAAGGAGGCAATGCCATCCCTGGATACGAAACTGACCTAGTGCCTTTTGCATCTGGACAGAGACAGTCTGCGACTGGTGGCAGGGACCATCATCGGACACTGCTCACTGAATAAACTCTTTCACACTTTAGGTATCACTGACAGTTTTCTGTGCAGAGCTTGCATGGAGGCGGAGAAAACGGTAGCACATGTACTCCCCGAGTACACTGGCATCACCCAGATCCGCAAGAAAACACTTAGAAAAAATACACCAAGATCCTTTGCGGATATCCTAAGAAGACCGGGAACACTGATCTGCTTCTGGAGGGAGGTGGGCTGGCTGGAATAAGGGCCGCCATGGCTCACTTACAATGCTCCATTTAAAGTAAACGAAAACCCCAAACATAAAATATAGAACAAAGAACATAGAACTAATACTTAAAAACGTGCACCTATATCAGCAAAAAAGACCCAGGGCTAATCCTATGACGCTCAATTCTTTACTGAGCTCACACAAATTGGGAATGTCATTTTTAGATACCTTAGATTATCGTGTGTTTGTCACAGCAACTAAAAGACTAACAGATTTCGTTAATGCGGCCTATGTGACAATAATCAGAGTATGATAATGTATGTGGCACCGTTTCTAAGGTCTGCAAATGAAGCTTTAGAGAGGTGGGCTACCATCCAGTATAGTCTATATATAGTGATAAGGAAAAATAAAAAGAAAAAAACACATTGTCACTGAAAATCGTACGATTTTTAGTTGCTTCGACTCGCTTGATAGATCCATCCGATTTTATTACATACGCAAAAAAATAACCATAATGGTACCAAAAAATAATCTCTAGCCAACCAAACTTTGGAACCCTTGCCCTCATTTGTTTAGGACCGAGCAACTTAAATAGAAGATATTAAATGACTTGTTGGTGACGGGCAAAATGAAGTGGGATATAAAAATGAGTTTTCTGAAGGTCCATTGGGTAACGGCGGAAAGGGTAAATAATTATCCTACATATATACTCGTATCTTGAACCAACGTCAAAGAGAAAAAGGCGTGACTGTTCTATAAATGTTATTTTATAGATTTTAATTTTGTTCATCATGAAAAATAAATACCTAATGAAGATGGTATGATGAATATGAAAATAGAGACAGTTCTTACTATTAATTAAAGTGTGACAGTATTACAATTATAGACTATAATCGAAAATTATTAGGTACTAGCTGACCCACGCAACTTCGTCTGAGTAAATTTTCCCCATTTTTGTAACATTTTTAAGTTTTGGTCCTCGGCTCCTATTGGTCGTAGCGTGATGTTAGTTGTAGCGTGATGGCTGGGCTATCTACCAGTAAAATATTTTTTTTATTCGGACTAGTAGTTCATGAGATTATCGCGCTCAAACAAACAAAAAAACTCTTCGAGAACATGACTCTTTGGGTACATCTTCTATACACAACTCAACACCTGCCTGTAAGTTTATTTTCATATAATTTGTTTTCTTTACTTTTTACTAAATCAAGAAAGTTAAAAGAGGTTAGACATGTTATACACAACAAGTACATTAGTTTGAAAACCATTTTCATTCAATAAAAAATAGTAACGCTAGATCGAAGATGTCTTTTGCAAATGCTACGTGTGAGTGAACCCTTTAGTTGACGTAGCAACGTACCAACCGTAAACCGTATTTGGTACTGATTGTTACGCCCAATATAATCGTAAGTCATTTTTATGAGTAATACTGTCTTGTTTTATTACCGGCATTTGGTGTTCCTAGATGATCGAACCTTGGGAATAAAGAATCGTGTCAGAGACGATTATATTCAGGTAATAATAATCTTATATTTAGTGGATAAGGTTGCGGATTGCTAAGAATAAAAGGTAAGAAAGTTCTACAAAATACGTAGACATAGGCGGATCCAGACGACAAAGACGGTTGTTTTGTGTTCTTACACAAAACTTTTTCGTTTTCTTGTATTCTTTGCCCATTTGTAAATGGTTTTTCCCCCTCACAGAATGAATGTTAGCTTGTTAGATCCGGCACTGACATTCCCCTCCCCTCCCAGAACGGATTCCAGGTTTAATTGACTCATCATCCTATTGCCCTTACCTACCCTATCTAGTTTTGGGTCGGCGCAAAATGTTTCATCCACAGATGTTCTTTACTGACAGAGTTACTTTCACACTTAAAATATTAAACGCGAATATTTTGTATTTGTATAAAGGCGATTTTAATGCTTAAAGTATTCTCTGCTAGTCTAGATTCATTTTCATGCATCGCGGGCCGCGGCTGACGACGTTCGGCTGACGCTCGGCTGGTGAGGCAATAGTCAGAATGCGCATGAATCTTATGTCAGTCGTCGGCCGCGCACGTTTGTCACAGACGTCGAAAACAGCGCCTTACATTCTCATACTCTGACTACTGTCACATCGGCCGCGATGCACGAAACCTTTAGGGTGATGTCTATATAAAATACGAGTATATGAGTAAGTGCAGTAAACTTGTTGACAGCCGATTAATTACTATGCCAATTAATAAGGTAATAAAGGTATAAGTAAAATTGTATACAATCCATTATTTTTTTCTCAGGTATTTTTCTATTTGTGCAGCCGTCACGTCTTTGAAATGCGTGAGATGCAGAATGACTTAATGTTAATAGGCTCTGTAAAGGGTATCTTATGTATATAATATTCAACAGAACAAAGCATATCATTTTTTTAAGAATATGTTATAATTAGAGCTTAACAAAATCTGAAACCATCCCCTAGAAAGCGAGATATTGCTATCACCTGCCTTCTTCATAGGAATACAAGCATGATGATAAATTGCACAAGTTCAAAGGAATTTGTACCTATATAACATTGTTGCAAACAATATAAGCGTTCAGGAGGCAATACTCGTATATTAAATGTTTATAGGTACCGCTACTGCGTGTACTTAGTACGCAGAAACTATGAAGTCGCTTTAGTACCTTTAAAATGAAGCGTAATGGTACGTAATGGGAATTTACTAGTATGGTTATAGTCTCTGCGAATATCAGTAAGTAGTGTTAAGTTGTAGTTAGTAAAAGCATACTGAGAAAATTGAAAAAAATAATAAGTAAAGGCTTCCGCAAAAGAGTTTAATCCCTGTGTCTTTTTTTGTTTATAGCCTATAGTTGGCAGACGAGCCAGTGGCCAACCTGATGAAAAGCAGTAACCGCCGCTCATGGACTTCAAGAATGCCAGGGACTCACCCAAGCCGCTGCCTACCGTGAAAGCTCTCTTAAAACCTCGTTTGAAACACCGCAGCAGGTAGTTCATTCCAGAGTCTACATGTACTACGTGAAGGAAAATAACGCAACAATCGATCCGTAACTACTTGATTGTATTGTTTCCAGGTAAAATGGATGTAGAATGGTGTGGGTACTTTGTAAACATATCATGGACACCAATCACACTCATACTCTGAACAAACTAACAATACATCTATGGAACAAACCTATAAATAAAACGGCGTTTATACACTCGGGTCGCTTATTAAGTTTGCCTAAAGCTTTTTTGTTGTAACACAGTGTGATTTTTGTAATAATTTGGCAGTGTTTTAACACCCGTTATAGTCTGTGTACCTACAATTGAATCGAACGATAAACAAAATTCTTGTTGGGTGATTTTTGGGTATTGTTTTTGTATTTATTTATTTGTATGTTATTTTTGTTTCATTTTGGATGAAGTGACACTAGCATGGGATCAGGAATTATCAGAAGAGGAAGACGTTACTGTACTGTGCTGCCCGTCCTTCATTCGATATCATCATCAATATTAACCTTGTTCTTATTTTGTAATCAGAATGATCTTTTCTAAAGTCATACTCTGCATATGAAATAATAATTTATTCTTCTCTTCTGAATAGAAGAAAGTTGTCCCTTGCATTGGTGAATAAAGGCATGGTTTTCGAATCCAAAATCGAGAAAGAAAACCGCGAGCAGCAACTACTGATAAATAAAATACTGATTTATCCGATATTAAAATTTCCATTTCGTTAAGCATAATCATTGAACGGTAATTCGATATTGACTAATTAGTACGAATATTTATTGGAAATTCTGATTTCGTATTAATATGCTGATAGGCATTGAACCGAGCGAGAGGCCTACTAAGGAAACTCAGTTGGCGAGATTGAGCCTCCACGTGCTCCAATATGATGGACGATGTTTAAAATTGTGACGACTTCACAGCCACCAAATGATATTTATGTATTTTTTTAAGAAAAAGATAGCTCTCATAGTAGGGTATATGTCCTGTGTCGCGGGGACTTAACAAACATACAAGTCACGGACAGAAAGTACACCCAGATTTGGAAAACAATTCACCAGCAACAACACAAAGTGGTGTCCCGTGTGGAAATGGAACCTACGATCACTTGCGTAGCTATCGTCGTACACATTATCTATCTTACTGAATGGTCGATCATTCGCCTATTTGCCTTTACTATTAGCCCTATTACGCAGTCAGCGTATTTTTACTACGTAAGAAAGACAATTATGTTTTTTTACTAACGGTTTAGTGTAGTGTTTTAGGGCGCTTTAACTCCCTGCGCAAAACGAGGAGTGCGAGATGCATCTGTGAGTCTGTCGTAACCCCCAAACGAATGAATAGGTTTGAATGGTTTTTGTTTTGTTTAATTAAAAGGCCAGTATAGGAATTATTCATTGCTTTGTTTGATAAAATCTATTCAGTCGTTTTGTTGTTATAATGTACTTTTCGTCTCAGTTCGGGAATTTTCAATTTGATATGGCATTCCAAAAACACAAAGAGTTTTAAACTCTAAAACTTTTATTGCTCGTTTGAATAGTGTCAGGCTTTAGAAATGACCACAACTAAAATATTTAGACAGAGACTGTCGACTTTACTTTAAGATGAACAATGAAAACATTTTTTATTTTAAATTATTTTTTAACTTTGAATATAACGATATTTACTTTGATATGTAAAAATAAAGTTCAGTAGTTACTGAAAATAACTTTTAAATCGTATACCTTTTTTAGAGTTAGTTATTTTAATAAACGGAACTCTTAAACGAAACGGAATTTATGGTAGAAGATAATAAACCGCATTAAAAATTTAAATTAAATTTTGTATATTCAGTTGGAACTGAAACTGAACAAAGAAAGCTCCTTGCTTAAATATATGATTCTTTAATATTTAAAAAGCTTATATTATTTTCTTTATACCTACAATAATATTTCTTGAAAACGATTGTTTTGTGTTCTCCTTATACAACAAGGTGGTTCTTTGCTTGACCCGTATGTAATAAGTACATAGATCTAAATATAAATGTAATAAATCTGGGGTGTCCCAAGGTAGCGTATTGGGTCCACTATTGTTTCTCGTTTCTATGGCTTACCTAAGGTCACACACCATAAAACTATACTTTTTTGGAGACGGCGTGTCGATTATAATAACAACCCAAAAATATAGCCAACAACGAGTTGGACATTAACAATACTCTGACATAATCAATGGTTATATAAAGACAATTTACAAATAAATTTACTACAGATTAATTTCAATAATTTCAAACATATTAATTTAAATATTAATTATAAAGGTCAAACACTACTAAATGCTAAAACGGTGACATTTCTAGGAATAATCTTAAATAGTACATTCAATTTAAAGGAATACATAGAAAAAGTGAGTTATACAATTAGTGTGTTTTCGTATGCACTGTACAAATTGCGAAAATTTGCAATAAGAGACACAGAGTGTACCTACAGCATATTTTTCTTTTCTTTTAAAAAAAGACGACTCCCGCAGTAGGGTGCAAGCCTTGTGTCACGGGGGCATTTTGGCTATGTTGTGTATGTACTTCGACATGGATTACTCATTTGGGGAAATGGCACAGACATAAGTAATATTTCCCCTAATATTTCCTGTCGTCCCTATTTTAAAAACTTAAATAACATAATAGTAGGTACTTACCACTGTGTGTAAGTACACAGTAGTAAGTAACCAACTTTAGACTAATTTCACTTAGTAGGTAAGTACCTACTCACGGCCGGTTTCAATAATCTATCTATCGATGGATTTGGCTAGTAGAGGTATGTATTTGACATAAGTTCCATACGAAATATGTCAAAATTCTACCACTAGTAGCCAAATCCATGTAAGTGAAATGGATCTAAAGCTGGTAAATTTTTCTTAAAGAAACACGATCCAAGGCCAAATCTTGCCCTCTCTTCTAGTTATTATTATGACAGGCAGATAAGACCGACGTAGTGAGACTGGCAGAATAATGTTGTAGAGTGCCGTGATCCTTGTAAAAGTTAATATTTGTGCTTGCCAAGGATTTGAATAGGTACCTGTTTAGACCTGTAATTGATATTGGCGTGATATTTTGAACGTATAAACATTGTAGTGTGTAATGAATTAGCTGTTGTTATCGGGAACACGATGACTGTCATGTCACTGTCGTCCTAGTATCTACGTATCTACAGGAATAATTGACAGACGGCTGAAATGCGTGAATACTTTTCGTGCCAATATATTTTATTATTTATTGGTACATTGAAGTACTTTTAGAAGGTGGATATATATTTTGTCTTCTTCAGTGGCTCACTACAAGACTAAAAGTGCGTTCGATTGCTGTCCTTTGCGGGCCGAAGAATTTATTCCCATAAATAACAATAAACTTTGTGTGTTTTATAAAATATTAGTTACAAGTCTGGGTTTAAGTACTTTGGAATCGTTAGTTGTCTATAGGTATCTACTAATTTTGTAAAAAGTGTTTGTTGTGTTCATTTTAAAGTTGAAGGGTTTGTAGTTTGTTTTAGACATTTGACATTGTTGTAGATTA
This sequence comes from Herminia tarsipennalis, assembly GCA_945859575.2. Classification (NCBI taxonomy): domain Eukaryota; kingdom Metazoa; phylum Arthropoda; class Insecta; order Lepidoptera; family Erebidae; genus Herminia; species Herminia tarsipennalis. Next base: position 8,580,924 of record OX243836.2, on the reverse strand, counting down.
AAGGAAAGTTTAATACACAGGGGCGTAGTCATGCGCAAAACCAAGTATGTTTGTAAAGTCCCCGCTACTCAGGTTTTGTTGCAGGAGATTGTTAACACATTAATTATTTATGACTAACTAGCAGCCCCACGCAACTTCGTCTGCGTCAATTTTATCCGTTTTTGCAACATTTCTCATTGCTGCTCCTCTTCTATTGGTAGGAGCGTTATGTTATATAGCCTATAGCCTTCTTCGATAAATAGGCTATCCAACAGTGAACAACTGTGGCTATCTGGCTATCCAAGAGTTTTTTAATTCGGATCAGTAGTTCCTGAGATTACTGTGTTCAAACAAACAAACTCTTCAGCTTTATAATATTAGAATAGAAGATGAAAGGATCCATAGTTCCCAAGTTATGTATTACCCACATTGAATTACAAAAACTTTGCATTTGCTGATTTCTCACAACTTCTCAAAATAAACTGTAGAAGAAACAGTACAGTATTTATTGTGAACCGGATCCCTATTCACGATCTTCTTTCCGTATCCACGGCAAGCTCATACGGAACTGTCATAATGGTAAATAGAGAGCTGCGTATAGAAATACATCAACGCGCATGCGGGCGGACATTTATAAGCTCACACGGTCACGCATGCGTGACCGTGTGAGCTTGCCGTGGATACAGAAAAAATCCTCAATTACAATAATATACATTGTTAGGTTATATCTATCTCTCTAGAGATAAAAAATAATCCGTCCCAATACAGAGTACAAAATAATGCGGCCTTCCGCGTTTATATATTTTTGAACGGATTTTGATAAACGGTATCAAACAACCTATTTTGATACGGTTTATTAAATTGCTTTCAATAGTCAAACACCCGTACCTCCGATCACTTGTATGTAGCCTGCGGGTTATTCAGACAAAAAAATATCTTCTAAGCTGACTAGAATGCAAAAACATGCATAACGAATAAGTAGTTCTTAGGTGACACAATGATGAGTTTCATTGGTACCTAATACGCATAGATGCATTACATAGGTACTTAAGTATACAAAAAAGGATTATCTATAGAATAATTTTTAATATACTTATAACTCCTCGCTCGTGGCTTCTTTACACAACACTAAATAACATTGTAATGTCAATTTTGGAAAATATTTAATACATTAATCCTTAAATCACCTACCACTTGTTTTTGGAATTATGACCTTAACCACCTACAGACTATTTTACTGGAGTAAAATTGTTGTTTATTGCGAGGTTTAGGCCCTAAACCTGACAAAGAAACACCGATTTTACTCCGGGGACTCTCAGATCTATGGTAAATGGTTGTGTGACAAAGTAGGTGGTGAGGAGTGTGTGAAGTGAGGATTTAATTTGTAATATTTTTTTTCAAAAATTATATTACGAAGTTAATTGGTGTAATGTAAAGAAGCCAAGAGCGTTATTATTATATTAAAAATCACCCTGTATAAAAGTAAGTATGCAGTGCAGTAGGTACAGTATTGTATTGTAAAGTAAGTAAGTATGCCTAGTTTGTTTCCATTTAAAAACTGTCTTTATTTAAAATTCGTGATAACATCACATGTGCTTCATGTTAGCGATTATGAATACGAATGTTAGTTTTACGAGTGAACGCCACAATTGAAAAGAAACTTTAACTACATGATAATAAATCACAAGATGTAACGTGAAACTATTAGGGCAACATTGAAAAGTGCGGAGAGGGTCGTAAGGGAATTAGTTGATTAATCCGAGGTCAGTAGTATTACGGCTTCGGCCCAAATACGCCGAATTTGTTACTACAAAACATTTGTCTGGTTCCTTTAATGGTTTTGTATGTGGTAGGTTTGTATGGATGAGTTGTTTATGTTTCGGGAAATGGATTGGATTTTCATTATTCATGAACTTACGTAATAGGTACCTACACACTGAAGTGTACCTAGATCTAGACTTAAGATGATAAGCGAGACTGTCGATTTCACTTGCAGTTTATCAATAACTTGACTTTTTTAATGAACTTAGCATGTAATGTAGAATCATTATATACCAAATTTTCAGACGTTCATATGAGTCGCATTTTGTTACCTTAGTTAATAAAGTACTTTTACTTTAATTGGTACCTCCGACAGTTAAGTATAGTTCAAATAAACCGATACTTAACCGAGACACGCTAAAAAGTATTTCTATTTCCACGATTCGCGTTAAATTACCTACAGTAACAAAACGGAATTGAATGGCAACTTAAAACTGAGTGGGGTTTAAAATGTGCCTTTAAACTTTGTGTCAAGATTCATGCAGTCTAATTTGCTGTTACTCAAATCAACGGCTCCTACAGTACGATCAACGTATCTTGACCGGATTGAAGTTAGGTTTTTATCACTTTCGCGCATGTCATAGAGATGCGACCCTAAAATTGCTTACGAAAACGATTAATCGATTAAAAATACTAACAACATTTTAATTCAACAATATAAAAACACTATTTAATGAGTTCATAAAAGTTTAAATTTAGAACAGTTACAGTAAATTATAAAGAAACTTTGAAAAACAATTTCTTTACCAAACTAATCACAAAAAAATTAATAAAAATTAGTAATACTAATTATGACAATGTAATGCGTAATCGCATCTCTAATCCTCTTGGTTTAGTTGCCGCCCCCGCCCCCCGCTTCCTGTCACCATTTACTTCCAAAAAATGCATCTGCGCAACCACTTGTCGCCTACTTCAGTCCGGCCTAGTTACGTTGATCGTACTGTACGCATAAAGTCGTGACGCAAAAAATGATTTTTTTTTTCATGAGATCCATTTTTTTTTAAACGACAAGGTATAAATTAATTTATGCAACCTTTTCAACGAGTATTTTCTCTCCATCCAATAATACATTAAGAAATAGTATTTATCAAAATATATGCAAATATTCGACATACGACTTTACGCTAAATTAATACATTCATTCATCAAAAATCCAATTTTACTGATATTTAAAGGATTTATGATAACGCATATGATCATATTTTTATTTAGTGTCAAGAGGTTTTATGTTAATAGTACATCGTTGTACGTTCGTACACATTTCAAATAATAACAACGCATAAAGTCGTAACTTTAAGATAAGACCCTTAGTTTTCTTAGACTTTTTTTAGGTTGTATATAGCCGTAGCTTGGTTGTAACTAAACATTGTCAAAGATCGTCTGAGATACGTAAAGTCGTAACTCAGTTTTCCTATTTTATGCGCCGGATTCATTGCGACTTCGAATGTCAAACGACGTCGTAACTGTGTTAAAATAAGTTCGTTCGTCGTTTAATTGGTCGGTGCACATAGTCGGAACCAATATTATTTATACAACTATTAGCACGTCAAAATCTCATCACTATTGAAGCTAAACATATTTTGATTTGATGATTATCTATTATGGTAAAACGTTATGGTTAGGGTATGGGCAAAAATCTCATTTTACCGAATAAATTACTTCTGACCTTATGCGTAGGAGACGTCGATATATACAAACGGTTGACCCGGTTGACAGAGAACCTCCTAAAAAAACAACTTTCCATTTCCAATTATTTGTTGCCAATATTAGCTTGGCTCTTAATTTAAATATTTTCTCACCAAATCTAGTTGTCTATCCTGCAAATAAACTACCAACTTCTTCGCTTCGTGCGTCTTCAACTTTTTCCAACAATCTCATCATGTCGAGATTCTAATTTAAAAAATTCTCCTTTTTGTATGCAAACTAACCTGTGAGTTGGCAGTGCTATAACTAAACAGGTTATCATAATATCAGAGAGAAGAGTAAGTTCAAACTCAAATATTTTTATTTCGTAAAATCAGGTAAATAATTATTTGAAAACGTCAAATTAATACATACCTACTAAAAAAATTGAAAAATTATGATTGTTTGAATAACAAAACAAAATTAAGTTATGCGGCAGTTCCAAGTGAAGAAGAAGCTGCCAAGAAACTCATGTGCCACTCTTTTAAAATCATCAAGATATCTTTACAAAAATAAATTTTAATGAACGAACCAGTGTGTTTGTGCGTCTTCTAGACGGTTGGAAACAAGGCTTCCCGCCAAGGTGACCTTGCTGGTTTCCAACAGTGTAGACGGCTGAAAAATCTCATTTTACCGAATAAATTACTTCTGACCTTATGCGTAGGAGACGTCGATATGATCTGATTTGAATGGGGTTTTCGCTATTCGACAGCATATTTTTCTGGGAAGGTGTATTAAAAACATTAACCTAGGTGCATAAGAGAACCGTTAAAGACACCGGAGTTATAGACTGAAAAATAGAAGTAAGTCAATGAAATTTGATGGATTAAAACTAGCAATATTTAACCTCAAAGAAAGTTTGCAACATAATTATTCTTAACTAGCTTTCGCCCGGGGCTCCGCCCGCGTGGCTGTTGGTTATCGTGATAAAAACTATGTCCTTCCCCGGGACTCAAACTATCTCCGTACCAAATTTCATCTAAATCGGTTTAGCTGTTTGAGCGTGAAAGCGTACCAGACAGACAGAGTTACTTTCACATTTATAATATTAGTATGGATAAGTGTTTGTGAAACGATACATAAAGGTACACCCCCGACACGACGGCCAATGATATTTCATAACAAATGGAAAAAAATCAACCAGATTCATTTATGACTTCAAAGCTGATTTTGTTTCAATTATACTTCCGAAAATAAGGTCGATATGAGAACCAATAATGTATTCAATTCATGTTCGAAACAAGGCTTTCATAATAATGTTAACGTAATAATGTTATCTGATTTATATTCAGACTCAATGTTTTGTTACCTTACTTGAAAAGCACCGTATTTTTGTGGGAGTGAATTACGTAAATTATGGTCAATCCATCGAGCTGTAACGTAGTGATCCTTGAAGTAGAAGTGGAATCCAATTATTGGCATCTTTAAATACTGATCTTTATTACCTACCAGTATTTATAGTAATCAAATCAAATATTTTTTTCCATTTATTTTTATTATTTAAAAAAAAAAGAATAACTAGCAATGTGAAATTGTGCTCCCACATTACTAGCAATCCTGTTAATCCCTCCAACTATGTTCAATGGCTTGTGTTAGGAGTGGGTTCTGCTCCCTGGCGGATCCGCTCCGTCGCCGGCGAACCGGGCGGTGTTGGCGCGCATATCTGCGCCTGATGCCGCCTTAGGTGGGGCTGCGGGCGGGTGTACGGGGTAATCTGCCCCGCCCGCGGCCTTCCGTGTAGGCGCGGCGCCCTGTGTGTATCCAGGAGCCGCGTAGGTAAAAATTCCTGACGAACACCCCCACCGTCTTCCCGGACGGTGGGGGTGTTGTTCGTCAGGATTTTTTCCCGCCAGACCAAAAAAAAAACAGAAGTGGGTTCACGTCGGTGGTATACCTTGTTGTGATTGCGAGACCGATGCCTTAGCCATTAAGCTACCGGCGCTTCATTTGTTTAACATAGGTATACAGATTCAGATGACAACATTTCATGGGTTCGCTATACTATGCCTTGTGGCGTACAAATGCAGTAGGTATATATACTAAGAATAGCAACATAATATTACAATTACATTACAACAATTAATAAAATTACAAATTTCAGTTAAGCCTATATAGAAATTTCTAATGACATTTAATTTTATGACGACTGTCAGCTTCTCATTATGAGACAACTTTTTGTGCAGGAAACTATTTCCAGAAAGCACACCTCCTTAGTATAAGACTCTAGTCTTAACAAAACCCGTCGTACTCACCATATTTGAACGCTTTTGAATCAATCGCGAGGCTTAGGACTACTCAGACAGCACGACATCAGGCAATTCTTGGGTGCTATCAGTACAACATCGCTAACAGGCATTTTTCATCTCCCTAGAACTCAGTATAGGAAAACTGTGTCTAAATGGCTTATGAATAAGTCCTACGATGAAACTGGGGACTTAGGTGCTCAAAGTATCTATCCTCTAGCACACATACACACAAACACACAAACACACAATCTCACAAATGAAAATAAATGATGCCAGTGCTTGTGTGTACAAGCACTGGCATCATTTCTTTTCATTGGAATTAATATTTTAACGATCCACAAATTACTGTCTGCAATTTAATGATATACGTGAGTGTCCTAGTGCCCAGTCGAATCTTACTTATGTTACCAGAGATCAACGAGTGGTTGTACTCCTAATATCTATAATCCCTACTAATATATAATTGTGAATGTAAGTTTGTTTGTTACGCTTTCATGCAAAAACTACTCAACCGATCATAATGAAACTTATTACACATATTCTTGGAGGTATTAGAAGTAACATAGGATTATAAAAAAAAGGGAAAAATTTACGCAGACGAACGTTGCGCGGGACAGCTAGTAATATTATAAAGCTAAAGAGTTTGTTTGTTTGAACGTGATAATCTCAGGAACTACGGGTTTGTATTTTAAAAATGTTAAACTGTTGGATAGCCCATTTATCGAGGAAGGCTATATATATATATATATATATATATACAACATACCTTGAACATGACACTTCTACCTCCGAGCATACAAGCTCTGGCGACCTCCATTTGACTGGCCGATTAAGGCAGAGCGGGCACTCTTGGTGTTCCACTCCCGCCGGCCAGTAAATACAAGCTGGAGGCGAGGCCCTGACCGACTCTCTGAGGCATCGGGACTGCAGTCTCACCACGCCACATTCAGCTCGCCACAAGCTGCCATGCGTGTGTGTACCTTTTTTACCTTTATGAGACATTTTTTATTGGTGTCTTAAGGATTTCGAGAGTTGCTACTATGCCCTCAAAGCGTTAGTCACTGCGTTAGTTTCATATAATACATAACGACTAGCCCTGAGTGGTTTATTATTATTATTATGGCAAGGAGATAGGAGGTATCCCGGAAAATACCAAAGTACACACAAAAAAGTGCAATGCAAGCGAAAACTATACTTTATATAAAACATCAATAAAGCCTCAATACCTAGTTGATTTTCAAAAAATATTTAAATAATATAGGTATTACAAATTGTTGAAGCTTACAACCCGCATTTAGCCATTGTGAAGTGATTGGCTAACAAATTAACATCTATCTATCTTGAGAATCCATTAATAATATTAGGTACCTACTCGGTAATGAATAAGGTTTTGAGCACAAACGCTGAGCTTTGTAGAAGCTTTACGGGGCGTTTTAATATTTTTAATTAAGATTAAAGCTAAAGAATTTGGTAGCCTACACGTATATATTTAAAAAAAATGTTACTTGTACGTTAGTGTACACGCCCTGTGCATGAAATTTACAATTAACGGACGTGCAACAACAATTTTGTAGATCACACAACAAAGGAAACGAACCTATCACCACCTGCGGTTAGCAACAAGTAGAAGTACATGGAAATAGGCGACACGATACAAAGTTTTAGTGCATTTTCCAATAACAATACGTTGGTACCTTATATATAATTTACCTTTTTGTTTATTTAAAAACTTTATGCACATTGAGGTGGACTTAATGATTAAAGCATTCTCTACCAGTCAACCTTAGGGTCATGTAGAGATAATAACATGCACCTACTTACTGAAAACCTTTTAAGTATGTACTATTGACTGCAGATTAAAAAGAGCCTCTTGCCGGAATGTATGAATACGCATGAGGCGACCAGAAAGCGTTAATTACTTAATTGAAAAAGGTAGTTTAACCTCTTACGTATGAATACGCCATTATACGTATGAATACGTATAATGGCGACTAGGATCTTGTTGCAGCAGCTTCAGTAGGTATTACATCAAGCTATATGAGACTCACCCCTATACGCTTATGCGCCAGAAGGTGTTAATTACTTAATTGAAAAAGGTAGTTTAACCTCTTACGTATAAATACGCCATTATACGTATGAATACGTATAATGGCGACTAGGATCTTATTGCAGCGGCTTCAGTAGGTATTTCATCAAGCTATATGAGACTCACCCCTATACGCTTATGCGCCAGAAGGTGTTAATTACTTAATTGAAAAGGTAGTTTAACCTCTTACGTATAAATACGCCATTATTCGTATGAATACGTATAATGGCGACTAGGATCTTGTTGCAGCGGCTTCAGTAGGTAATACATCAAGCTAAAGAAGCGCGCCAGAAGTTGTTAATTACTTAATTGAAAAAGGTAGTTTAACCTCTTACGTATAAATACGCCATTATACGTACGAATACGTATAATGGCGACTAGGATCTTATTGCAGCGTCTTCAGTAGGTATTACATCAAGCTAAAGAAGACTCACCCCTATACGCTTATGCACCAGAAGGTGTTAATTACTTAATTGAAAAAGGTAGTTTTGGATAAGTAGGTACTTTTGAACAAGACCTTAATTATTTTCAATTCGTAGAACAATAGAATCAAAGCTTTCAAAGTCTATTCCATAACTACTGAAATGGAAACGACTGAAAGCATTCCCCTGTGAATTGGCTGAGAAGGCGTAATAGTTATATTAAACACTAAATTACGGATTCAAGATTGTTTTGGTTCTGGGCTTGACTACGCTGAGAGTAGATTTTTTTTTGTCTAAACGAGTCCCGCATTAGAGTACAAGCCCTGTGTCGCGGGAGACTTCACAAAGACACAAGTCACGGACACAAAGTACACCCAGACTCGGAAAAACAATTCTTACGTAGCAGTCGTATACACTTCCAACGCGCCCCAAAGGCACTCCAATCTTATGGGGGGGGGGGGCTAAACCCTTGAGCCCTCCCCTCTCCCGTAACCTGGTACCCGTGCTGACATCATGTGTTTAGTAAGTAGTCTTTGATTAATTAAACCACAAATGATTTACATTCGAAATGTAATATTTGCAAACTCCTTAGAACGTTACCAAAAATTTAAATTACATTAATAAATTTAGAGTTAATATCAGATGTTACATGTAATTAAATTCCGACTAATATATCCTTGGATGGCCCTGTTTTTTCTTGAAAGAAATACCCATCAAACAGGAACTTGGAATGTATTTTTGCATACAAATAAATAATTATATCAAACACGAAGAAATTGATACGCAAAGTCACTTTCTTCGTTAGTTCTGCACTGTTCCAAGATCACTCAAGATTGATTTCAATTTAGAGCTTAGCGAACAACAACGAATTCTCATTTCTTATCTACTTTTTTTATATTAAAAATCTGAAGAAAGGTACCTACGTAATGTTTATTATTTCTGTGTCGAGGCACTACTTCGAAACCTGAAGAGTAAAACAAACTTGTTGTTTGAATAAGGCAAGAAACATTTATTTTTACACTATTTTTGTCGATCTATAAATGTATAGGTCGACAAAAATAGTGTAAAAATAAATGTTTCTTGCCTTTTCAAAAAGTCTAGTCTATATCTAAGTTCTACCAAATTTAGCTTTTGTTTAACTTGTTTTATTTGTGTGAATAATAAAACAATTTTGTGAGCAATTCAATTGGTAAAAAGTCACCAATGAAATTAGAAAGTTCAACTGTAATTTTTTTATAATAATACTATGGGTCAAAATAAATTGAGGATAGACCACCAGAACTCGCTATATCTTCGGCGACCCACCCAGCGGCAAAGCCCCATCGGGCATGCCTGCTCCTTCGGCGTCCTGGGTACACACATAATGCCGCCATCGCGAAAAGCTGCGAGCCTGGAAAACTTCCCCGTCCGTCACGCTCACGAGATAAAGTCCCCGCAGGAGGATGCGTCCTGGACCTGGACCGCGCTGCACATCTGGTATCATTGACAGGGACGATGAGCGAACACGTATAAGGAAGTCCTTTAGGTGGAGGGTGGAGAGGCCTGAGAAGGCGCCTCGTCTTTACCCTCCTCCATCCGCACCGGAGCCTAGGCGCGAGGAGCTCGGCCCGTCCATGATGTGGAGGGGAGGCTTGCAGCCTGCCCTCCCAATCATATGGTTGGCGGAGAGATTACCCGTCGTGCGTTCGGGGCAGTGAGGAGCGGCGGAACACGCCGCTGCCGTATGCCCCGGTTGACCACAGCGAAAACAAAGTCCACGACAGTCACTTGCATGGTACATTATGGGCGCAGGTGCTCAGCGCCCATGCACCGGTAGCATTTCGCGGGCCTTTCCTTGAAGACGGTGATCCTCGTGGCAGAGAAACCCACGAGAAACCAGCCGCCTGCGTCTGACAAAATTTTGGCTGCGGTGACGGGGCAACGCACCCTTGCCGCACCAACACCGTCAGGGCCGGGGCGGATAGCACCGACCCTTATGGTTCGTTGTACGTATGTATGTTCCCTTATGTACGTATGGTGGTTTGGGGAGAGCACTGAGCTTTCTGCTCTATTGCCTCCCGGACAGCCTCAGACGTGACAGAAACCGCGCAAACACGCGCAACTCCGCACACTTCATTGGCCTGGTGACCATTACGCCGTTATCTTCTTCGGCGAGATGCCTCAGGGTCTCCGCCATGAAATCGGCCTCCGTCCCCAGAACTTCGAGGAGCCGGGCCCTAGTCGGTGAGCGGCGGAAGATTACTTCCACGCCCACAGCAACTAAAAGAGCGGCCTTTGCCCCGCTGAAGAGGTTAGTGTAAGTAGCGCCTCTACTATCCGCCTCCGGTGACACTGTCACAAGGACGGCGCCCGTTTTTAGCGGAAATAGTTTTGGCTTTCGCCTAACTTTCTCCTTTGTTGAAGCAACCTCCTGCATGGGAGCGGCGGAAGTGGTCTCCTTCTTTTTCCGGCGCCGTGATTTCTTACTCTCCGCCGTTGGCCATTACTCATCAGAGGGGGCAAAGGCAGGGCAGTCGCTAGGGCGGAAGAAAGACCTGCTGGGCCGTTGGCGCCCTTGAGGTGACCGCTATGGTAGCCTGGGGTGCTAGTCTTAGCGTACGCTCTGGTGGGTGATCTTTACCCCGCGGCCCGTGCGCGAATATCACCTAACACAACCTATTTACAATCATTCACTAACATGCATAATTTGACAGTCATTTCGGTACACAAATGGCCCATTTTACAACTCTCACAAAGTAAATACATAGTTAAGCAAGCTCAAAAACACAGTCTATTTCATTCAAGGAAATAGACTTAACGTACCTTTGTGAGATCCCCTAGTCGAATGGATGCATTAAGTGCACTCGAATATGCAATTTATTCACCTAGATGAATGAAGTCTACCAAATGGTGCACTTATTTCTCCTAGGTGAATTAGTTGGGTGAATTAAGTGCACCAAACCAAAAACGGTTGTGTAGAAACAACATCGTGATTTAATAAGTAAGTAAGGAACAACGGTGGTTTGGAAGGGAATTCCCGATAGCAGGTTGTGGGTAAAATCTAAACTTTGTCGAACTAATGCGGTGAGCCCGCTTTTACTAAAAGCTTCTTAAGCGAATAATAAATTGTATTATATAATGTATTTGATACCTCTTCGTTAGAGAGGAAACCAAAGATTTTGTGTAGGTATACATAGGTATTAGGAACCGCTAAATAGGGAGACGGTAGTTGTATAAAGATTAGAAATAATAATGTTTTATTTATTTATTTATTTAACACTTAATGTACAAATAGTGTACAAAGGCGGACTTAGTGCTAAAAGCATTCTCTGTCAGTCTACCTTTGGATTATGTAAAGTTAAGAATATGTAGGTGCAGACTGTAAAAAACTAGTTAGGTATATAAAAATAATAATTATAAAAATATATTAAAAGTCGAGAAATTAAAAAAGGCATTATATATACACAAAAATACATAATCGAATACATGCTAATATATACATACATATTTATATACAATACATACATACATTAAAACTAATAAGTTGTTAACTTTGAAAAGATTCAGCTGCTTTTAACGAGTAGCGTACGAACTTTAATTTTGAAATTAAAACGGTTGGGTGCCATCCTGATTTCGGGGGGCAGCGCATTCCAGAGTACAACAGATTGAACAAAGAAAGAGGATCCCACGAATCCAGTAGAATGAGCGGGGCATAAAAGTAAGAGATTGTTGGAAGAACGGAGATCTCTGGTATGGTTGGAGGACAAGAAATGAAAGCTACAAGACAGGTAAGAAGGAGAATGAGGAGAGTTATTAGCCATTAGGCTACCGCCGCGCCATTGACTTTTACCCTTGTATGCGCCTCATAATTCTAAAACGAGATTGCAGGTATTAACTAGTCTGTAGGAAGTACCATTCTAATACTCTATGAAAACTACTCAGTAACGATTGAAGCGCGAACAGGGAGGCTGCACTCATTCCAGCCTCTTAGAAATAATTAACCTAATTCCCACCGCTCTGTTTTCTTTCGTTTATTTACCCCGATATGAAACGTCAAAAATTACGTAAATAATCTTTCTCATCATCTTCAGCCTATCGTAGTCCACTGCTGGACATAGGCCTCTCCAATTGCACGCCACTTTCTTCTATCTATACGGCTGCTCGCATCCAGCTCCTGCCAGCCGTTTTATGTAGATCATCACTCCACCTGGCCTGAGGGCGTCCTACACTACGTTTGCCGAGACGCGGTCTCCAAATAATCTTTACTGGATCGTAATTGAGCAAAAACTAAATATTATTGAATTGTAGGTGATGTTAAAATTGAAAGAACATGAGAACAACAAAAAGAGAAGAAAAACGACGCGAAGAGGTCGTTAATACAAAATACCAAGAGTATGTACGTACCTCACTCGACCCACGCGCACTTGAGCAGCCATTACACGTTCAATCTAGATCGAGATCCCGTGATCATGATCAGTGATCTTGATCCAGACTGACTGTGTAACGTGTTGGATTGACGGATCGCGATATGTTACAACTAACCGAATCAAAATGTTTCAATCTATTTCGATCTGCTACCTTGATCAGATCACGTTTTAGATTAAGCGTACACGCTATGAGTGCCATTGACGGACATTAAATCAAAGACCACTTAAGACCAATTTGTTCGGAAAGCGACACGATGTCTATGTGTTTTTATAAAGGTTGTCTTCTGTACTTCCCGTTTCTGTACTGTTGCCACTAACGTGAAATGCATTGTTTATATAAATTGTTAATACTCAATATTTCGTTTATCATTAGCTGGAAATCAGGAATATCTCAGAACTCGAATAACAGATGTAAACAAACCATCTGTTCTTATCTTTCGTTTGGCTGCTCGCCAGTTTCAATATAAGTATCCTCAACAGGTTGTTATCGTGCGTTTGTGTACTTGAGGACCATCTTCACAGCTTGTTACAGTCCCGTATTGGGCTACTTAGTAACATATATTATCTTAATTGCCGTTTGAAAACACTTGTTTATAATTCTGAGATAAATATCGAAAGGTCGGTTTTTTAGGGTTCCGTAGCCAAAATGGCAAAATGGAATCCTTATAATTTCGCTATGTTTGTCCATTCGTCCGTCCGCACCTTTGCTCAGAGACTGTTAGTGTTTGGAGGCTGTAATTTTGCATGGATACACATATTACTGACGCCGACAAAGTGAAAGAGGTATATATATTATTATATATAATGTAAAGTGGCCGTATTTTTTTTTTATCTATCCCATCGTGTGTCATTAGATAGGTGTTTAAAAAACCTTTAGGGGTTGGACAGACGATTTTTATATTTAGCGATCCGTTTGTAAAATATTAAGCTTTAAAGTTACATTTTTGTCAGAGTCAAGTGCTGGGTATGATGTTGGGTATGTGAATAAAATCAGGATAGTAGTCTAGTAGTATCTAAAGTGAAATTAAAAGGAAAACTATCACAGCTAAGTAGGCTTTACAAGTTTCCGAGTAACAGCTGATCAAATGAGAAGTAAAAAAAAAGTTCGTACAAATTCCATTGATAAATATTAATAAGTAGATATAACGTTGTAAGTATGAAACAAAACAACAGAAAACCCATTTCTTAAGCTACATTTTTTAGATGGGGGGGGGGGGATACTACGGAACCCTGCATTGTCCGTGGCCCGACATGCACTCGCCCGGTTTTTTTTCTTTTAATACGAAACTGTACCTATCTTTATACCGACCACTATGCGTGAGGCGGAGTGATGTGCCACATAAATACATAAACAATATGTTTAACGAAAAACAGGCACTACAAAAATTGTAATGCAAAAAGAAAATTAAAACTTTTCATTTTTTAATCATAAGTTCATAACCTAATTTAACGCACGGGTGTAATTTTTTTCGTAAGTTTTTCAAATAAACCTAACACATAGATTTTCGTCCGTGTTGAGTGTGATTTAATTGATAAATAGGCCAGTCATATTTCTATGATTCGAACCCAAAGACAACGCGCGGAGGCAATGTACTAAATCCTGCGGGGACACGACTAACTACGGTTTTTTAGGGTTAATTGTTTTTAGGGTTTTATTTGTGAGATTCGATTGATACATTTTTTAGAAATAAAATAATTGGTATAGATTTTTAACATTAGATTAAATGTGCAGGTAACTGATAAACTAAGCGTAGCAGTTTCCTCACATCACGGCATTTGTTTTACTTTTACCATTTTAATACCTGTCAGAACTTCTAAACAAAAGGTCCGATTTAAATAATTTATATAGGATTTTACAAGTTAATAATCACCCTTGAAACTATTTCTTTCAATTCTACCCGTTTCGATAGATAAATTTGAACAAAATGTGATTATTGTAACTTAACGATGTTTATCGTTAATTTAAAATAATCACCATCATCAAATAATCATCAAAAATTATCGGGGAGTAACTTATGTATTTACTTAAAACAAACAAAAAAAGCAAATCTTTCCTCTTTATAATATTAGTGATATTATATTAATATAGTCATATTAGTTAGTATAAGTAGGTATTAGTTAAGAAACAAAAAAAAAATCTTTTGCTTTTTCATCAGTTGAAAAAGAGTTAACAGCCCATTCTTTGTTACTCAATCATTCATAAAGCTAAATGGATAGAATATCATATATATCTATCATATCAAAATCCAGACTAACTATAGCAAAACACAGACAGACGATTCAAGTAATAATTAACAGTAACGATTTCATAGAATCGCTGAAACCAACATCAACAAGGAGCGAACCGAGAAAGTTTAATTATCTTCAACTACGTACAAATTTAATTACGAAACAAATACCTATAGTACGGCGAGGATTTACCTTTTCTATAAGGAATTTGCTGACTCGATGAACTATGAGATACAATAAAAGCACATACATATTATTTAAGACGTACCCAAGATCATTTTTCGGGGGGGGGGGGGGGGGAGGGGGGCATTAACGTTATTTAAACAGCGCCCAAATTTGCAACCCCAAAATAACATAAAACCATTTAACGTTTGGTTCCTATTTATAGAGCATTACAATGTAATGTAACAAGGCAAATGCTCAATTTCCAAAAGTATTTCCATGTAATGTAACATTCTTGCGAATGCTCGACGCTGTGTTCAACGTAATTACAGATGTACAATGCTGTAAGGCGAGAGAACATTTACCTACCGGGGTCCTTATTCACTATCGCGCCTAGAAATGCATCGCGCATGCGCGGCTTGCCGTAGAAACGAAAAAAAAAGATAGTGAATAAGGACCCTGTAATATTTCTTTCTGTCTTATGTTATACACTCCCGTCACCCACGCCGTTGATTTTGCTCGATAAAATGTTACATCAAAATGCTCGTTGGATTTTAAAATCAGGTTGTAACTTGTAACAAAACATCGAGCGCCATGTTCGTTCGCTCGACGTTCTGTTACTCAAGTGTAAACTCACCATAAACTTAATGGTTTCTTTTTACCTGCATTACAAGGATTATTTGGAAAAGAATTTGTTTTTGTTGTTTGTTTTATATTTGTACCCCACAATCGCGTCAAATCTCAAAAGTGGTACTTTATTTGCTCGAAATCAGAAGCTTGTTGAAGGTGTTGAGGAAAATATATCTTCTTCAGTGAAAACAACTCTCTTCTCTTCTGAGGATATTTGTAAGTGAGAAATGTCATTGGAACTCATCGCTAAGTAATACTCAACTGTCCTGCTAGTTATCATTGTGGATTGGTACCGATTTTTATATACAAGCAGTGGATATACCCAAAAATGTTACCGTTTAAGTATAGTATACAGTAATTAGCTATCACCATGCAAGCTGCTGACCAGCGCAACGTAGAGAAATGATAGAATCAAACTAAAGCATGTTCCAGACGGTTGGAAACAAGACTTCCCGCCAAATGTAGACGGCTGTTGCAAACCATGTACCAAGTAATTTGATTTACACCATCCGTCTACACTGTTGGAAACCAGCAAGGTCACCTTGGCGGAAAGCCTTGTTTCCAACCGTCTAAAAGGCGCTTAAACAATGAAATATCAGTGGGTACGTGTTGTTCTATATCTGCAAGAAACAATAACTAAGTTCCACGTACCTATTAAAATTTTGACAAAATAACGTTCATTATATTCAACCTTCATGTACAGTCTGTTTACGTTGACATATAAGACCAAAGTCAAAAGTACCTTTACTGTATGAGTTGCGAAAATGTTTCAAAACTTGTTCACCATATTTCAGAGCTAGTTGAAATTACTGAAGCGTCATTGCCATCCTGCTAGACCCGGGGTTCTCAAACGGGGGGGTGGTTACCCCTTTGGCGGTATTCTCGTAATTCCACGGGGGTAATGACGGTGGCATTACCCCTCCCCCCACTCCGACTTAATGAAGCCCCCGTCGTATGAGCTACTCACACTTGAAGCCAGTGTTGATAAAATTAATTTACGCACCCAATGATGTTTTAAGTAAAAAGGTGTAAGATAGGTTACATAAACAACAACATTCGATCTTTAAAAACGGCAAACTAATAGACATATGGATAACCTATATGTTACAATATTAAAAAAAAGTCGTAAAAGTATGAAAGCATGATTAAAAAAAAAAGAAATACTCGCCGGCGATACGACACTGACATACAAAAACTAAGTCAATTGTATAGATCTTAAGGTGCCGCATTCTGAGTGTTTGTAACCTATCTACCTTTATACATGAAACATCATTGTTAGCACCTATGTCACAACGTCCACAACTTACACTTGGTCGATAATGGGGTATTTTTTTTTAACTTAATTCACACAACATTTGCACAAATGCGGTCTTAATGGCAGTCAACCTTAGGGTGACGCAGAGAGATTTCTATTTCCTAATACCAAAGTAAAGAAATGGGTGAAATGAGATTTAAAGCGGTCAAAACGGTAACAAGATCAAAAAGGTTGAGAACCACTTCACTAGACGTATATACAACTTTTTACATTACACTTAATTACCTACCTGTCGTTCTCGCTTAGATAAATTAGGTTTTTACTTGATTACTACTAAGTTTCGACAGTCGCTTAGCTTAAATTGAATAATTTAATGTTCCTAATTTATACAAATTGACTTAGGCTTTTTCCTAAAAACGGCAACTTAAAGGGATCATTTTATATAATTAAGGCGTAATTTTTATGCCGTAGGGGACTTTAAAGCTAATAGACGATCCAAATTTGTTTAATTTTGTAGGTTTGTTTATGTTTGTTGTGTAGGTACTTCTTTGTTATTTTTCTTTGTTCTGTGCAATTTATGCTGAGCTCCACTTGAGCTGGTAGTCATATATCAGGAGAACTCATCGACAATTTACTGCATCGGAAAAATCATTTTTTGGTAAAAAGTGACGAGCAGTTGACATTACGCTGTTCTAAGTCAGATACAGAAAGTCAGCTTTACAAATGGACCTATTAAAAGCGGGCAAGTGCATGTTGGATCATGCACAATGTTGGGTTCCGTAACCCACCCACAAAATTATGTTAAGAGAAGTAACGAAAGTAACATTTTGGTCTGCTGATACTTGTACACTAGTAAAGCCGACTTAATTGTGACAGTTTTCCTTTTAATTTCATTACCTATATATAATACTACTACCCTGATTTTTTTCACATCTTCAGAAATAACTATTTAGCTGGCAGGGCGACACTTGACTCTAATAAAAAATTGTACTTTGAGGTTTCATATTTAAAAATCAGATCCCTAAATGGAAAAGTGAAATTCACAACTTGTAAATATTTAAAAAGACCTATCCGACGACACCTCAGAGATGTGATTTTTTTATCTTACCCCATCGCCACACGACGAGGAAGATCAGAATCACATACAGTGTAATATGATACCCAAAAAAAAAATGTTTTTTCTAGATTTTATTCTACTACTTTGTCGGCGTAACATAAATGCATATCCATGCAAAATTACAGCTTTCTAGTACTAAGGGTCTCTGAGCTAATTTAGGGGCATAGGGATATGGCGAAACTTTTGGCTACAGAACCCTAAAAAGCATTGTATTTAAAAAAAAAAAAAACCGAAAAATGTATTAATATCTATAAAGAAGTCTTGTTTATTATTTGAAAATTATTTTATTATTTCTAAAAAAACATTTTCTTTATGAATTTTTCATACTTTATAAGTAGTATAAAATATTTGCAAGAGAACTTTATTACTTAAAGCGATGAAGTTTATATTTATTTACGCATCGCTCAGCCTCCCTTATATCTCATTAGTCTGCGCGGTTAGGCGGTGTCAAATGCTAGATTTAATGGCAAGCTTGATTGGCAGCGCGGCTCTAAACGCGCTGTACCTATATGCTGAGTTGGCAGAGTTGGTGCTACATTATTACTGGGTTTTACATCATTTGTTGTGTTGTAATAAAAACTTTGTCACTGTGGTGTTCGTTTATTTATACTAATACTGTGAGTAAAAACTGAAGAGTTTCTTGGTTTGAATGCGATAATCTGAGAAACTGGAATTCGAATTGAAAAAATATTTTACTGTTGTATAGCCCATTTATCAAGGAAGGCTATATAACATCACGCTACAACCAATAACATCTCGGATCGGAGCAGCTATGAAACATCATGTAAAAACGTGGAAAATTGATGCATACGAAGTTGGGCGGATCAGCTAGTAAATTATAGTGGTATTTTAACATGTATTTTAATTTATTCCTTATATAAAGTTTGCATGCCAGGGCATTGGTAAATGTGCTGTACTTTTATTACACATAATCATCTTTGTTAACCACATTTGAGCAAACAAATTATTTTCATTTAATTTCATTACTACTACGTGACACTTATACCGGACTTCTACTAAATTAAGTATTTGCCACTCGCATCTCTAAACATTAATTATCTTCCAAACGGCTGCTTTCATCAAATAGCGTTAAGAATAATTCTAATCAACTTAACTTCATCAAAATCCATACATTGGTTTGTATGCAAATAGTCACACTATAATAATAATAATAATAATAAAAAATCTTTATTCACTTATGAAGCAAAAACGCACAAGTGTAGTACTTGTGAAAAGTCGATTCCACATTTTTAAGTTTGCTAATTACGAATATTAATCGTTTATCAAATTCGAACTCAAACTCAAATATCTTTACTTCGTAAAATCAGGTTAATGGTTATTTGGAAACGTCAAATTAATACATAGGTACTAAAAAAAAATATGATTGTTCGAAAAAACAAACAAAATGAGGTTAGGTTGCAGTTTCAAGTGTAAAGCTCATGAAAAGAAGCTGCCAAAAACTCATATAGTTCATAAACTATTAAAATCCAGTAACCAGTGTAAGTCCAAACATTGCGTACAAGTTTCATAATATTATACACAGGTAGGTATACGGTATGTGATGAGCTGGTTAAACTTGGATTATCAGTACATTGTTGGGTGTCTATGTATCCAGTTTATCATGACCCTGAATGACGACCAAATATTATGTACAAAGATCTCAATATAAATTAGATACAGTATGTGCAAGAACTTGAATTATGTGTAAAGTTTACCCGCTGGTTTTATACCGTTTATGATATTAAATATAAACTTCATCTTGTACATTATACCTGTGGGAGAAAGTGTTACTAACAGATTAACTTGAAATTGAAACGAAACTTCTGTAAGTTTACCTACTCCTACTGACTCATTATTAAACTTAGTTTAGTCGGTGGTGCAATAGGACAGCGTATGATTGCTGCCGAAGGGTCGATGTTCAAGAATATATCTACCTAGGGCAGGTTATTCAGCTCTGTTGAAACAACTTCGAGAAACAGGAGAATCTACATAAGTTGGGCAGCGTTTAGCAAACTTCATCAAGTCTTCTCTTCGCCTTTACCGAGGTATTAGAGAGTAAAGCCAGTGTATCCTACCTGTTATGACCTACGGTGCCGGGACGTGAACACTTAAAAAAGCAAAGCGAGTTATGAAGCGAGCTATGCTTGAAGTGGATAAAATTCGCAACGAGATCATCCGACTAAGAACCAAAGTTACCGACATAGTACGCAGGTTCAGCACGCTGAAGTGGCAATGGGCTTACCAAATTTTCCGAAGGATCCATGGCCGATGGAGCAAACGCCAGCTAGATGGACCGACGACCTAAAGAAGGTCGCTGGAATGAATTGAATGCGGAAGACGTAAATTAGGAGTGGCCTATGTCCAGCAGTGGACTGATACAGGCTTATTGATTTGATGACAAGATTTTATGGGGCAATTTCTCCGTGGGGTAAAACTTCGTGAAATCCATAAATGTTGGTTCTTGATATGCTTTGTATGAGTTAACTCGATGTTGGAAAAGCCTACAAGAGCTTCTTGCTCCTACCCCCCTCCAGAACCGGCAGTGGACAACTGGACTCATCGTTTTAAGAGCCCAGATACAAGCTCAGACATTTCAATGGCCATAGAGGGTTAATTTTTTTGTCGGAATAAAATAAAACATAATGAGATTAAAACAATTCAGAATCATTTCTAGTCAAATGGTTAAAGGTAAAGGTAATTTACTAATGTTATTTGTCTGTAAGCTTTCTACTTAATAACTACTAATATGAGTGCTCAGCTAGCTCTGAACAAAGTTTACGTGATTCTATGTAATGTTTCAAAATATTTTAATTGTGCTTAAATATATTCAGGCCTTGTAATTATGCCTTTCGTTCTAAACCTAAATTTGAAAGTTATCGCAGCCAAATTGTATTAATTTAGACAAATTCAAGCCTTATTAAAACATGGTTAATATATTCGAGTACTAAAATCATTTATTATAGGTACCAGAGGCGAAGGCTTAAAAATTTTCTGAGGTAACCCTATACAAAAATATATCTAGCTGGACATAGTTATTTGTATCTCTAATACTAAGTAACTACAATCCAAAGGGAAACCGAAGGCAATGGGTTCCGCCACTGATAAATGATCAAATTAAAGGGTATTTACATATAGACATGATAATGACTATGTATCTAAATGTATGAACGAAAAAAATGACTCAGGTGGGACTCGAACCCATGAACATAGCACTCCTATGTCGTTATTGACGTTGACCCTTCACCCAGACATTTTTTTTTTCTGTTAAAAAAAGATAACTAGCAATGCGGGATTGTGGTCCCACATTACTAGCAATCCTGTTAACCCCTACAGCTAAGCTCTATGGCTTGTGTTAGGAGTGGGTTCACGTCGGTACTATAATGACCAGGATTCGAACCCACGACCTCACGATTGCGACTCCGATGCCTATGCCATTCGGCTACCGACATGTCTGGGGTTGTTAAATTTATCCTTTAAAGCCATCGTGCGTGGATTCATCTTTCCCATATCTTTGTCAGTGTAACCTGTAAATGCTTGAGCCGATCTATACCCTTAATAATGAAATATAATTTAAGACGGCAGAAGGTGGATTTATACCACATGATGTCCGTTTCCAAAATTTGCCCTCCCTTTTCAGTTATCCGTTGTATATAACGACGTTTCTCTTGAAACGTGCCCAAAACATCACACAATTTATTTAAATAATTCATGTAGCATTGATCCCTGTATTTAGCATTTAGACCAAATACATTATTTAGGTATCTACCTACATTATAATATCTGAAACCTAATAATTTGTGAAACTGAGTAATCCTCGAACAGTATTGTTTAAAATCACACCGTGCTTACATATGAAACTTGAAAATAATATTTTGAATAAACATCATACTTAATCGTTTTGTTATAAGTACCATTATTATGTAAATTCTCAATTCGCGACTGGCGAAACAAAGCAGCAAATGAAAGCAATGAACGGGGCGATATACTTGGCCAAGGTCCGCCGAAGGTGAAGGAAACTATTCCACAAGGGACACCTCATCTCCGGCCATGGACCTACAAGACGTAACAACGTGTGGTTTTTTAGTCGGTTCGAGTCCGACATACCCACCAGTCGTGCCCTCGACGGGTTAAAATCCAAGAGGATTTTAACACACGTATAAAAAAGTTTACTGTAGGTAATTCATTTATATAAATTTCATTCTATTTCTGACTGTAGATATTGTTCGGCTGCGGTGTTGGTGAAATTGTTTAATACATTTTCGATGTGGACCGCAGATTAACAAAGATACACACAACAAACAAGCTATCAGTAGGTATGTGCCTATATATTATATCATTATTGTGAAACAGAAACAGCCTCATCAGTGCTTCCCAGGACCAAAAGACTGGCCTCTTCTTTGCACAAAGAATTAGCATTGTCATCCAACGTGACAATGCAGCCAGCTTTCTAGGACCGTTACCAGTTGACATCGATGGGGTGAAATTCTATGACGCCTAAACGGTTTTGTATCCTCCTTTTTTTTTGTAAATATCTTTATATAATTCGAAATTAAATTTATACTAATATTATAAAGCTGAAGAGTTTATGAAAATATATATTATTGTGATACTGAATCAATTGTTATAGTTAAAACTTACCTACAAGTTAATTAGATCGTCTACTTAGGGTATATTTCTGAATTATTATGTTACGCAAGTTCGCCATTCCTTAGGACAGCACATGGAGGTATCATCCCAACGCGCAAGAGTCCCTCCCCCCTTATGGGATGGGTACGATGTACGGTGTCGATATAGTACGTTTAGTTCTGCTACGCTACGCAACGGATTTTGTTACAGATTTCGTTAACATGCAAAACAAAACTACTGCGTAATGTTTATTAGTTGATAACATAAAGGTGCATGACCCTAGCCTAAACTTATTTCATAACATAGGCGTACCCAGGCGGTGGAAGTAAGGTAAGAATTTGAACCCTCCTCCCTTCTCTAAATTGCACAAAGGCACATTTGGCAGGTGTTAAGTCAATTGTACGCCCTAAAACCCTCCTTGAAATGAATAAACCAACAGACAATCCAACCAGAGACATTGGTTGATGCGATGCTCTCATCAAGATATACCTGGAACGCGATCAGTACCTTTGCTACGAGAGTCCTCCAAGATCTACGCAAAGAAAGGAAGCGAGCAAAAGACCAAAACGTTAGGAATAAAAGAAGTAGACTTCAACTATCTGAAGGAAAAGCAACAGCTAAATCCTCCTCCTCTGAAGTACCTACCTAATGCCTAAGGCAGTTTTCGTGGAGGTGTTTAAGGTGGTATTGAACTATATCATATAATCTAATCGAGTACGACATACCAGGCTAATCCTGACGGTACATAAAAGTATTTTTCAACCTCTATAGAAAAACAGACACATAGTTACCCAAATATACACGTACCTACCTGTATACCTACGTTTGTGGATATGTATGTATTAAAAATATTTCAAACTAAATTCGCCGTACTGTATTGTAATTGCTATTAAACTCGTGATTGAACAACCGGCAACACAAACTGTGTTTGCTCAAAATTGTAACATTAATAATAATTCCCGCCCGATGCATCGAGATTTGTGTACGTTTCCAAGTTCTGTGATTATTCTGTTTGCCGCTATTCCGATTAATCAGAGTTGGGTCAAATTCGGTGTATTGAAATGATGTAACCAATACAAGGGTAATTGTATACAAGACCGCAATGTTTGTTGTACCAAAATATCGGTTAGCGTTGGTTAGATTTAAACTAGCAAATTTACTGCTACCCAGTTTTATATATGGCTACTAATTCAAATAATATAATCCTGAATAGGTTTAGTGGCCCATGAAACCCGGGTCCGTATCCACTAAGTTTTTTTCGTTTTCGCGGCAAGCCCGCGCAAATTGGGGTTTGCGCGGTGCAATGAAAGATGAAGATGATGTGATTTTGACAGTTAAAAAAGCGGGCTTGACGCGAAAACGAAAAAAAATGATAGTGAATAAGTCGGTCTCTCAGATTCGTATGAAGGATGGCATTTGCGAATAAAAATGCAAAGTTTAAAGTTAAAAGTTTAGTTGAGACGATCTTTATGGGACGCCTATGTTCGGCACTTTAACAGTGGGGTCTTTCGACGAAGTATAAGTACCTAGTAGTAATCAAATACCACTAGCGTTTTCCATAGAACATTTTTTACGCTGATTTATGTATACCTACCTACTCGTACCTACACATAAATACAAATAAAATAACAGGTTAATATACCGAAGAATAACAGTTTTACAGATCATGTGACTTGAAAACAATTGTGTAAACATTATTCATAATGTGAATTCCGTGCATTGCCCCGTATAAAGCTGAATTAAGATGAGCTCTTTACTAATACAAAATAGATTAATTCCAAGGTCTTTTAGACTGGTCTATGCTAAGTATTTCAGGCTACGCAATCCAAGTCAGTTCATCACATGACTGGTATCAGGTGCTAAAGTCACCATGTGATTCTGACGAAATTTGTTTAAGTAGGTATAACGTTCGCGGTAATCCGATGACGTAATAGTTACGTTATTTATTGACCGATTTAATCCATATCAGATAAAGTTGGTGAAAAATACCCTATCTCATCAACTTTTCACTTACATTTACCACCCGGAATATACGAGACATAAAAATTACAATAATGTCTTGGGCAGTAACAGCAGCGCCGCCGTGAGTATCGCTTCTAAAAGAACAAGACTTGAGTACTTAATAACCAGGCAATAGCATGTTCCGCAGCCTTGAATAATTGCATCAGCAGAAGAGCGTATATTCATGGCACTTACGCCCTTTTGTTGAGAAACGCAGTTTTTCCGCAATAACTCAATTACGGTATATCCGATCATGTCCGAAATAATTTTAGTTAATAGTATTTATCAAGCACTAACTTTGTGATTTTTTTCATATTATTTGGTCATACGGTTCAAATGCTAAGAGGTGGGGGGGGGGGGGGTTCTCCTGCTCCGAAAGTTGCATAAAGTGTATACTGCATACACTTTATGCAACTTTCGGAGCAGGAGAAGAGAAGTTTATTAGAAAACTTAAAATGTTTTTAAAAGGCCTATAAAGAGCCACAGGTTGATATTTGATAAAAATTTTTTTTTTTTGCTCTTCTATATTGTTCAGCTTTCAAACTAAGTAACGGCTACTACAAGACACCTTTTTACCAAATTTAATTAAAACTTATTTAGTAGCCTTTGAATAAAATGCCTGTGACATGCGGACGAACAGACAGTCAGGCAGACATGTCGAAACTATAAGGGTTCCGTTTTTACCATTTTGGCTACGGAACCCTAAAAATACCGAGAGCACAGATGGTAACATTCATGCGTAAGTTCTTTTAGTTATAGACATTGTTCATGAACAAAAATCTCACGACCACTTGTAATCGATTTGTTCGATTCGATTCAAAATAACCAATGTCTACAAATCTAGCCCTCCTCTTCTAGCATGAAAATTACAATAAATTTCCTTTATATAACTGACATTCCTACAGTGCATTAGTTGGTTCTACTCCAACAAACCCCCTCGTAGGCTTTAGTGGGATGAGGTCGGCCCCAGTGAAGTATTTTCTGCACGTAAAAAATGCTGCAGCATAATGCACCTTTATTTCGATCGCATAATGTTGTGGGAATAGTGCAAGCCATGACTCAGTCAACTACTCAATATATGCAATGCTTGGCAATAATTATAATATATTTGCCAAAGACATTGTCTTTTTTACGTGACCCCACGCATCCCATCTCGTCGAAGACATGACGAAGATGGGTTTTTCGGACTCAAACCAATTAAAGAAACACATCCTGGGGGTCAATTCACGTATTTAAAGCAGTCCAGTAGCAGTTCAGTTGCAGTTAAATTTCAAATAAAACGGCCATTTTCCTATTCTTGTAACTTTGGGATCGATCTCAAATACGCTTGCGTCAAGTATGCGTCTAGAGAGCGCAATAACTACATTCTAGTACGGTGCGCAAGATCACAAAGTTACAAGAATACGAAATTGGCCGTTTTAATCGAATTTTAACTGCAAATGCACTGCTTTAAATACGTGAATTGAGCCGCTGGTGTGTTTCTTTAGTCCTTCCCTCATAATGATAGTTGTCCCTAGCGGATCAAGGACAAGAAAATACATTATCGCTGTTATTTGCCATATTAAATACCTAACACTGAAAGTGAGGTGAGTTTATTCTTTTATAGCTCGGTACAATCACTGGTAACTTAGAATTGGTTTTCTGTAAACTTCGATTGCATCGCTGCTGGTGAAGTATGCGTGGTTTTCGCTCGAACCGATCACCGAGCGAGACTCAACACCGAATTTGTCCCATAAAAAATGCTGTTCAATGTTTCTTGCTTTAAATAAACTAATCTAAACTGTATCCACATCGCCTTACTCCAAAAGTTTTCTAACAATCTAAACAGCTAAACTTGTTTTATCCCAAACGTTATTTTGGCCATTACGATATCCCCTGGTAAAGGGCCCCGAAGGACATCTACTTTTTACGAAACAGCTACACTTGTATACAGTGTTTTTTATTGGGGCATTACAAGGGCTTTTATAAACATTGTTTATTTGTTTTTAGTAGTCCTTTCATCCTAGCCCCGAGCACTCTCAATCCTATAATTCACAATCTGTGTTAATTATTTGTTCACTTTTTTTAAAACAATTATGCAACACCCACTTAAGGCTACAAGCAGTGTGGCGGGGGAACAAATTACGGACATAAAGTACACCTAGACTCGACTTAACAATTTGTGGATCGCACAGAGTGGTGTCCCCTGTGGGAAACGAACCCACGACCTTCGGCTTAGCAGTTAGAGACTAAACCAACAAGCCAGGGATCATCCCACTACACGCGCAGGGAATTTATTATACAATACAAATTTGTGTGAAATTTTGAGTGATCACAAGTCATTTGGTTGTGTTAGCCGCACGATAGGTTACGTTACAGAGCTCAAGTAGTTAACAGGAATCCATGCGGGCAAAGCCGCAGCGCAGGTGTAAGGTAGAGGATAATAGGTATTTTTAGACAAACTAGGGGGCGTCATAGGGTGTTAATTTAGGCCATAGTTCATATAAATTACAACTTTATAGGTTGTTGTACTTACTGCTTGATTGTATTTTTTTCATTATTAAAATATATATATTACGGGTCTTAATCGCGTGAATAATTTAAGGTAAAATACCTTGTTTATTGCCCGACGTTTCGACCGTATTGCGACGGCCGTGGTCACGGGAAGACACAGTCTTCCCGTGACCACGGCCGTTGCAATACGGTCAAACGGAATTGACTTGATAGATTAAGTTTCGTGTAAAATGAGAAAGAAAAAAATACAAATGTTGATAAACTTTCGCGATTTGTACACATTATTAATTGCGATTAAGACCCGTAATATATTTATTTCAAGTCAATTCCGTTTGGCTTTGACACAGCACACTACCAATGTCAAACTTAATACCATATGACACAACATACACGCAGTATTGTGTATTTTAACTGATCTAATATATTTCTAATCTATGCATATTTAAAAAAAATATAAGTTTTCAGCACTACTACTCTTTTTCCATATAAACTTTCACTGTGCCAGATTTCATACTGCTCCGTTCGCGCAATTTTCGTAAAAAGGAGTATAAACCACGGGCGTTTAAGGGGGAGAATTTAGACAATTTTACGATATGAGTCACTATTCAAATCCAGACAAGAGCATGTCGGACCATGCTCAGTTTAGGGTTCCGCAGCCTTGAATATTTGCTTCAGCAGAAGAGCGTATGTTCTGTGCACTTACGCCCTTTTTTTGAGAAACACAGTTTTTCAGCAATAACTCAATAACGGTATATCCGAACGGTAGATCATGTCCGAAATAATTTTAGTTTAAAGTATTTATTAAGCGCTACCACGATAGACATGACATGGTAAGGGTAACGGATAAGGGGTTTCGTTTTTGCCATTTTGGCTACGGAACCCTAAAAATGATCCTGGGTTCGTCCATGGTACAAACTTCTTGCTTCATGTATTAATAAACAAAGAATATTCAAGTATGCAATAGCAGTAAATGCGGACACATTATTTAAAATATATTTAATATAAATACTTTAGTTTGTATTAGTCATAAAACGATAAAAGGCTTTGCCAACAAATGTCGCGCGCGGGTAATCTATAGGCACAGATTTATGCTTTATATTCGCTCATTATAAAGGTCAATGAACTCGTTAAACCAGCTGTTTGTTTAATATAATGTAGAATGATTATTAGTGTGATTATAATTGCTTTAATTACAGTAAATGTTTATTAAGAAGTACCCGGTATCTTTGTTTATTAAATTACTTAATCTAATGCTCAAGTGCACGGATACATTCTAAGTCTTTATAGCTGGCCTGTTATTAATTGACTACAGAAGCTAAATATTTTTTGATTATTTTATTCTTTGATTAATATAGTAATCAATATCGCTTAGAGTGTAACTTTCTCCCGCAGCTTTGCCGTCAAAAGTCATCTAAATTTAATCTGTTTGTAGTCGTGGAAACGTCTCATTTTCATGATTAGATTGAATTGCTATTTTAAGGTCAAAGCGATGTTGCCTATTTACGTTATATACAAGACCTGAGTAATTAATTTTAAAAATGGATCGGGATCGTTTATCTGTTTTTTGAAAAAAACAGATGCGACTCAGTCACTTTTGATTAAATAAGTAGTACTCATACAGTAGTAAAATGTCTCAGTAAAATTGTATAAGTATTTAAATCTATTTTTACTTTTCAATAAAATACATAATATAAAGCGACTATTTCGGTTAGTAGGTACCTAATCCTGATAACGATATCGAAGCAGCTTCCGTTGTTGACGCATAAAAATACCTATTTACACATACTTGTCACTAATAGGTACTACAGATACAGAATACATACATACAGAAGGTCGACTTATAGCCCAAAAAGAAATCCACGCACACTAAAGTTTCATTCAAAATGCTCTTGATGCACGCACACATAGATATCGTCATAGACGCGGAGAATCGTAACAAGACAGATCAGGAGAGCCCAGAGACAGAGTTGTGTGCGCGTGTGAGTGTAGGGATGTTACGGAGGTGGTTTTATCGGTACCGAAGTCGGAGTCGGAGTTTTTAAATTTAGTTTGACGGTGTCGAAGGTGGTGGCAGAAGGCAAATATGTTGAGATAAGGCTTCAAATTATGATAAAATAGTAGATAAAAAACATAATTGATTAAAGGAAATTCGCTCGCGCCCCACTCGAACTCGTGATCATAGGAAATCCGACCGACCGATCTGACTATTTCTTTCATACATTTATCTATACTAATATTATAAAGCGGAAGAGTTTGTTTGTTTGTTTGTTTAAACGCGCTAATCTCAGGAACTACTGGTCCGATTTGAAAAAATATTTTTTTATTGGATAGCCCATTTATCGAGGAAGGCTATAGGCTATATAACATTGCGCTACGACTAATAGGAGCGAAGGAGCGACGAGAAATGTTGCAAAAACGGGGGAAATTTACGCATACGAAGTTGCGCGGGACAGCTAGTTATGTATAAATTAGCTTAAAAGCCTTACCTCCGATTAAAACGTCCGATTTAAAAGTTTAGGTGCCTAAGTCGGAGTCGGAGGTGTAAAATCAATCGTGTAAAGTCGGACTCAAAGCTCCGTAACATCTTGGAGTGTAGGCATTAAAGTCGCGATACATGCGCATTCCTTCTGTACTCAGTTTATTTTGTTATTTGACCAAGTTCGACCGAGCTCTGTGTACGTGTGCGTCTATGTATATGCGCGTGAGTCTGTTCTCGTTGTAGGGAGCCGGCCATCTGTATCTATATAATTTGCGCTACAGGGCTAGGAACCATAAAACGCTTCAGTGAATAACATATTTAAATTTTATCGCGATAGCATCGCGCTACTATTACAAATGTAAAACTTTGAATGTTTGCTCGTTAACCTCACTAAACCGTACAATAGATGAATGGCTCAAACTGGTGTCAGGTCTAAGCCATAGCCCGTCTTCCCACAACAGTGTCAGTTATTCTTCCGTCAAATAGTGATGTTTACACATCACTGTTTCGGTTGAAGGGCGCTGTAGCAAGTGTAATTACTGGACAAATAAGACTTATGAACTAATACTAACATTTAAACTTTCGCGTTGCATGATTATAACTATTTAGGTATTATACGGGAATTAACGCGCATTATTTACCTTAAAATTACTTGACGTTTCAACCAGGTTGCATCGTGGTCACAACGGCCGGTGCAACCTGGTCGAATCGTCAAGTAATTTTAAGGTTACCTCACATTAAAATTACTTGACGTTTCAACCAGGTTGCATCGTGGTCACAACGGCCGGTGCAAACTGGTCGAATCGTCAAGTAATTTTAAGGTTACCTCACATTAAAATTACTTGACGTTTCAACCAGGTTGCATCGTGGTCACAACGGCCGGTGCAACCTGGTCGAATCGTCAAGTAATTTTAAGGTTACCTCACCTTAAAATTACTTGACGTTTCGACCAGGTTGCACTCCCCGGCTTTTTTTATCCCTGTATTCCCACGGGAACCGGAACTATGCGGGTGAAACCGCGAGGCCTCAGTATTATTTTATATACACATAGTATTTATATATATATACAGATAGTATTTTATAATTACATTTTAAATTCAATGGGTACAATAAACGCCGTCAGTTAGGATTGATCTGATCTTGGAGAAATCGAGGGAACTCTTCAAATATTAAAGGCACACCTATAGTAATATGGGTATATTTTGTTGTAATTCGTGCATTTACTCTTAAAAAACACGGAACTATTCAATAATAAATATTGCAGGTTGCGACCTGAGTACAGTGTTCGATACCTGATTCTTCGCCTCCATCAAATCATGTAATGGGACTGATGGTTTAGTATCAGGTGAACTCCTCAAAGATCAATTGTATCGCAAAACGCAACACTTTGTAAAAATAAATGAGCAGTTTGGATTATGCTATTGTAACATAAATCAATACACTAAAAAGTAAGAGATATAAACTTTTTTTCAAAAAAATAAAAACCGCCTTCCAAAATAAATATAAGGTAGGTAACTAAAAGCAAAAAATAATATAGGTACAAAAACAAAAAAAAAATTGAAGTTGGTGCATAAAACATAAAAGTACATTTCCTGGCACCAACTTCAAATATTTTTTTTTTAATAATGCGAATTTTTATTTTTTTGTAAAAAAGTTTTTATATACCCTCAACTCCGCTGACTACAAAATCATTTTATCCTGTCCTCTATTTTCGTGCCCTCAGGACTTCGCCTTCTAGAAAGAAGTTTTAATTGTTTTCAATATTTTTTTAACAAAGAAATTTTCTTGGCTTGGCCTGAAAAGAAATTAGGTCAACGATACCAACAACAAAAGAATAGTTTCCTTTCTTGCAAAATGTTTATAGACTTTATTATTAGATTTGCAATAACAACCTGTTTTTTATTTCTAGTTAATGCCCATGGCTTCGCCCTTGTGAATGCGGGTTGTTGCAATCACCACCTCAAGGTTTCTTTTTGACGTGATAACCTCTTATAAATCAATGGCGGTACACGCACGAAAAAGTGTCACGTTATTGCTAAGGAACGCCGAGTGGCCATTGCAGCGACACTTTATTGAATGGTTGCTAAGCAACGTGAATGGAGATATGTCATCAATGTTTTCTTATGACATTATCACATAAAATTATCGTCTGTAAACCAACTTTACACAAAACATTTGTTTTAAAGACTACTCCCGCGTTAGAGTACAAGTCCTGTGTCGCGAGGGACTTTAAAAACATTAAATTCATAAACACAAAGTACATCCAGACTTGGAACAATAATTTGTGGATTACACAAATTGGTATCCCATGTGGAAATCGAACCCACGAACTCTTGCGCAGCAGACGTACACACTCCCACCGTGCCACTGAAGTAGTAGGCCAGTGGTGGCGAACCAATGACACGCGTGCTATGGATGGCACGCGTTAACATGATTTGGGCACGCTGTATAGTCCATGGGGTAGCGAAGGTAGTTCGACACCAC
This sequence comes from Herminia tarsipennalis, assembly GCA_945859575.2. NCBI lineage: Eukaryota > Metazoa > Arthropoda > Insecta > Lepidoptera > Erebidae > Herminia > Herminia tarsipennalis. The sequence continues at coordinate 8,548,805 of OX243836.2, read as the reverse complement.
CAAAAGATAGGATATTTTGATTTGATTCCAGTTGTTGCTGTTTGTGTTGATCAACAGTCGGTTCAATATGAATGCCGTGCGAAATGCCAATTATTTTCCTTCGAGCACGTCATATGCCTATTATTTAAAAAAAAAATTAATGTTTATTAAAAAAGGTTCGCCATCCCTGCAGTAGGCACTGCTTAACTTAACTTCATCTCGTGGGGGGAGGCGGCGGGGCTAGTCTGCCCCGTCGTCGCCGGCAAACCGGGCGACGCAGAGGCGCACTCGCGCGTGACATCGTTTGGTGCTGCTCACAGCTTTCCGCGATTGGCGGCGTTCTGTGTGTACCCAGGACGCCGCAGGAGCAGGAATGCCCGATAGGGCTATACCCCGGGGTGGGTCGCCAAAGATATAGCAAATTTCGGTGACCTATCCGTAAAGGCGGTGATTAGGTACCCGGCCGATTTTTTAGTGGAGGTCCCACACTACCTCCAGTGACTGCTGCTGGTGGTGTGCGTTAGGCATTTTTTACGGCAATTTAAAAAAAAGGCACTGCTTAACTTCACTGATAGATTACCTATTAGCCGGTGTAGTCAGTATGAGAGCCTGTGATTTTAATAATGGGTGATAACGCGTAACCTGTTGCGTAACTATAAATCACCATTTCACATGACCAGTTGAGCTCTTTAATGTATAGTGTGACTTGTGAAACATAAATCAAGCTATATTTAGGTGTACTTATTTAACCGATATAGTCGAAACTTGTAGCTACAAGTTTCGTCTATATCGGTTATATAAGTACACCTAAATATAGCTTGATTTAAGTTGAAATATTAGCTTTGAAACTGTAAATCTAAGTACCTATTCGAAAATAAAAAAAATAGAGACATGATGGTAAACTAGACAGTTTTGGATTATGGAAAACTTATCTTGTTGATACGGGTAAGTATTTTTTTTGGAATAACTTCAATGTACCACCGATAATAGAATACTGTACTAGTAAATGTACAGATACACTGCTACATTTTTATTTTACTTAATAGTATACATCTTAACTAGCTTTACAAAGAAATACCGTATGTTCTTTCTTAGGCTTCAAGATGGTTCTATATCAAATTTCATCAAAATCAGCCGCATACTTTAGGACATTAGTGCGTTCAAAAAATAAGGAAAACTGTTTAGCTTTATACTAATATTGTCAGCTGAAGAATTTGTTTGTTTGTTTGAATGCGATAATCTCAGGAACTACCAGTCCAAATTAAAAAAAAATGTTTGATAGCCCATTTATCAAGTAAGGCTATATAACATCAAGCTACGACCCATAGGAGCAGAGCAGCAATGAAAAATGTTGCAAAAACGGGGAAAAATTACGCAGACGAAGTTGCGCAGGTCAGCTATATTAATATAAAATAGTGTCAATGTGCCCTCTTCATCTTACCATAGGATATAATTAGGTAAGATATCAATATTCACTACTACGCCTTCTAGAAACTTCTTATCAACATCTGATAATAGACAGGATATGTTACGTTCATCCGAGCACATATTTGCGTGCCTATTGTTAAAACATCCGGTGTACCTTTTTTACAAATCGATACCTATATAGTACATACATAACAATAAGATCGGAGAGGAATCAAAAACGTACCCTAAAGAATGGAGTTTTACCTTATCCGGTCATTCGACATGATTCAGTAATCTAAAAAAGATTTATTCTACACACTGAAGCAGACATATAACAGGTGACGCTATGATTTAAAGTAAAAAAAACTAGGTTAATACATACCATGTGTCTATCCGTGAACACAGCCATTGCAATACGTTCGAAACGTCGGGCAATAAAAAAGGTATTGTATCTTAAATTATTCACGCGATTAAGACTGGTAGTATATATCATTTTATAATGAATACATTACTTATTCAATCTTACAACGCTTCCAATCCTGAGACAGAGCTCATTTCAATACAAGATATTATTCAGGTCAGTTTTTACAATCATTATCTAGGCACTGCAAGTATTAAAAAAAGAATCATAACTGTCAGTATACCAACACAGTCAAAACACACAAACAGGACCCACAGTTACAACTTTAATCTAAACGCAATTTCCACAGGGGAAGGTAAACTTCAAGCGAAGAAAATCGAGCTAAAACTCTATAAATTATAACAAATCCAACATAAGCTCTTAGTCCCAGCCTTCAGCTGCCGCGTAAACCGGACGCTACAGTTTTAAACATTCTATATAGACAAGTTTTAAAACCAGTTGGAGGAGTTTAACTAAACAAAGATAGCAAGGGCTTATTTCAACCCTTGGTTTATTTTTTTCGCCATAAACGACACAATACAATTTCGGTATGACCCAATTCAATTCAAACACAAATTATTTATTGTAAACACACCAAATTACAAACAATAGTACAAAATAATCCTAAAATTTTAGCAGCTTACAAAGTCAAATAATATCCATAAGTTACATATTTAGTTTTGAATTGAATTCTGCTTAAACCGTCAGAATAAATATCTCAAGCAAAACTTTATGCCGCGAAATTCTGGTATTTTCTGGTTTAAAGAGCGGCCATTTTCTGAGCCTCTCAATACAATATAATCCCCCTATTCAACCAGGATATGAAATGCAGAAACAAGGATCTCGGGCAAGCATTAGACCAAACAGGAGTTTATTTGAAGGGTTCTAAAAATACAGATAATGAATTCAATTTGGTGGTTATACATATGAATGGCGACTCCACCACGCATTTAGTATGGTAGCCAAACTTCGTCATCAAAACCATGTTCCTATACAATCAATTGTACCTTCGCTGAAGAAACTTTATTTATCAATCATCCGATTAATCCGGTTAAAGGCATTGAGAACTTTCTCAAGTTAATAGCCGAACTATGACTTCAAACCATCACAAAACTAGTTAGGTATGGGTACAGTGACATCACATTGAAACAAACCATCAAGTGTCAGAAATAGACTGAACCTCGGCCACAGACGTGTGACGTCATTATTATACCTACACATGAAAATAAAAAGGTTTTTTTCATCCCTCCCTCTCAAAAAGAATATTTTTTGCTCTTCGACATTTTTTTAATTTACGTTGCGCGCACCTTTTTCTTTTCACGTCATATCGTTAAAACCTTAGGTTAAAAATAAGAAACTTGAAAACAAGTGAAAAACATAAAATGAGTGATTCTAGCGACGAGGAAGTTTATTTGACGCCAACAAAATTGACTGAAACTGTTAAAAATGCACATTTTTTTTTTTTGCATTTGATAATTGACTCGCTGAGGTGGGATGAAAAGTTACTTGTTGCACTCGAGTGCAAAGATTTTTCACTTCATGCTCTTTTGATTCCCTCACTAACGCTCAGGGTTCTATTTTTTTAACCCTTTGCTTGCTCGCTCAGCAAAATTTAGCACGTGGTTAGAACTTTGCACTCTTCTATAACAAACAACTAATAATAAACACTAACTAGATAGATATTTCATATCTAGCCTAATAATGACAATATAAGGGTAGATTTATTTTATGTATGACATTAAAATTTAATAGGACGTTATTTTTCCTAATGCTAAATACCTTTTGTTACTTTTTTTTTACTTGATTTTTTTATAGGCTCGAGGTAATTGTTTCAGCAGTGTTTTAAATATTTGAATTGATCAAAAAGTTATTTGCCTCGTGTTTGTGTAAAATCACACCAGATTTGTATTTCAACAATAAACGTATTGGGTCCCGGGTAGCGAACGCTTATCTATTGTCACCATGAATTTCAAAATATTTAATACCAAAACACGTTAGAAAAATATTGTGATTTCAACCCCAACGCAATAAATATATCGTTAAGGCTGTTATAACATTGTATTATATTATCTGTGGTAATACTGAAAAATTATAAATTTAAAAAATCAAAAATCCTACCTGCTCAAAAAAGATGGAAACAAGACCCCGGCCGTACCTACCTATCTAATATGACAAGCTGATCCGCGCAACATCGTCGGCGTAAATTTCAGCTGTTTTTGCAACATTTTTCATTGCTGCGTCGTTCCTGTTGCTCGTAGCGTGATGTTAAATAGCCCCTCAAGAAATAGAAAAATTGACGCAGACGATGCGTGGGTCAGCTAATCTATATTAATATTAAAAAGCTGAAGAGTTTGTTTGTTTGTTTGAACGCGGTAATCTCAGGAACTACTGATCCGAATTAAAAAAATCTTTCATTGTTGGATAACCTATGTATCGAGGAATGTAACATCACGCTACGACAAAACATTAACAAAATTAGTCAAACCGCAGACCCAACACAGAAATATCGCAGTACCGATAGAACAGCGCGGGCGGCTGATATGCAGTCATGTGACGCGATAACATATCGTTTGACTTCATGCTAGCGGTGACCCCGACACAGAACTTTCATTTGTAACATAGTGATAGGGGCAAACGATACACTGACAATAAATAATGATGTATTGTATAATGACGCGCATGAATTACTACGTAATCTAGACTGACATCATTTACTGTGTTAGTGGGGTAGACTGTACGAGATAATATGTCCTCATTGAACCCTCGACAAGTAAGACAAAAAGTCATTTATCTTCAAACAAAACTAAGAACTATCCTACCCCCTAGACGATCGAACAGAATGGAGTCATTGCGCATGCATAACCGCGTCTGATCTTCAGCTAATAATTAAATGTTCGAGGTTTTGCACGGCGTCATTCCGACGTCATTCTGGTTGGGGCTGGTTAAAATAGAAGAAACTGCTTCCAAATCCGTTTATCTGTTTGGATGCTACGATGTTACAGACATCGATACATGTTACATTATAACACTCACTTCTGCGGCTGTTCAAAATAAGGTTTCGGTTGACGTTGTTTTAATGAGAGAACTCGGTACTGGCATTGAAAGATGCGGGAATATCTGACCGATATATAGATATTTCTTCAAAAACCGATATGTCAAGACGCGACTACCTAACGCCTCTAGATTTGCTAGACTTGCTAACATCTGCATTTGTTTCACCTAAGACAAAAGTCCCAAGTCAATTAAAAAGCAAGCAGTAAATATTTTTCATTATTTTACTTCTTTTTTAAAATACTTTTCAGATACGAACAAAATAAATAAACATTACAAGATCAGCTAATTTATGTTTACGGCAGTAATTCCTTCAATAAATAATTCTCCAATTAAGTCATGATTAATCTACATTAAGCGTACAAGAAAGTTTGAAGCAAATATTTACCATAACCACTGTTGAACAATACGGCTCAAAACATCGTCAAATAGTCTAACATTTAGTCCGCAAAATGTATCTATTTGTCTTTAAAATTTAGACTATTAGTCCATTGGTTGAATGTGTGTGAACAAACCGCGAAAATCGCGAACAATAATAGGCATTTTTACTCCTCGTAAGTCACAAATAATCACTACTGCCCTAAAATACACAAACGCCCTGGTATCGACAGTCTAAAACACTATAAATAGCTTGCACTTGAACTACAGACATCGGCATACAAATCACAACGGCTCACGTACCGCAATGCTGTCTTCCATTATTTCTAGAATGTTGGTAGGACAATGTGGTGTGTTGAACCGTAATTTGCGTGGATTAGCATAATTTTACAATTATTTATGCTTTAAATAATAGCTTCTACCTGTTCTGGAGCATTATTTGTAGCATTCTTGGGAAGGTAAGCTTGTTTAAATATTTTATTTTACTCAAACTGAAGTGTTTGTTTACCTATATCACAGCAGTCATATACTGAAGCGCGAATTTCAATTGACTGCTTTGTTTGACGGAACATAAGAAACTATACTAGGTTAGGTTAAGGAACATTTGTGTTACTAGCAAAATGATTTGGAAATTGCCACATAGAACTGTCGTGCAATAAAGAACTGATCAGAAAAAATATGTACAAGTAAAGTCTATGTTTGATGAAAGATCAAATGTGTACTATTTACATACTAACCCGTAAACGCTACCAAGACACGCAATCACAACGTCAAGGTCAAAACCAATATGAAAATATGAATCATAGTAAATCGGTATAATAGCGGTATTTATACACGGTCCGTTTAAGTGTTATCGCACTGTTTAAACGTTAAATATTTAGTTAATTTGCTGAACTATAATTAGCTTTTAAAAACGTATTTATCTTGAGGTAAAGAATTAAAAGGTTTTGACTGCAAACCAACGTTCCGGACTTTATAAGAGCTGAAGACTGGCCCTCATATGAAGGCCAGTCTTCAGCTCTTATAAAGTAAAGTAGTTCGTGCTTTTTGACTAGGTGCAGAGTCCTGCTAAAAAGTCCACGGTACATTTTAAAAAAGTGTATTGCTGAGAGGTTTGACAACACGTTTCAAAACTGTCTCTTGATACACTTTGACTGAAGTTTTCACTACTTTTTTACAAAAATGTAACTTTGTGGCGCCTTGATAAGATACGCCCCACCAAACCATCACTGACGCAGGATGATAACCACGCAGTACCTACCTTTCCGACCACTTGAGCAGCTTCTTTAGAACTGTGAGCGTACACATTATCTTTTGCTTATTGTAGTGTTCTTCAATCACGATTTTTTTTTTATCGGTAAAGAGGATATTCCTGTGCCCTTCACCTGCGTATTACATTATACAGCAGAAGCCGTTTTGATTAATACACTCTCTTTAATTTTAAAGACAGGTCTTGTTTTATAATACGCGACAGAGTCCTAGCGGGAATCTTCATTTCTCGTGATAAGATTTTTGCTTCCTAATGGGATTTCGACGAATTCTGGCTTTAACAGCATTAACAGCCTTTGTAGTTCTAACAGCAGGCGGCCGCCCCGATCTTATATGGTCTTCGAAAGAGGAAGTGTTGTTGTATCTGTTGATAGTACCTACGATATGACAACCACCGTCTTGCATCAATTCCGTCAGACGCATTTGTTAATTTTAATCTCATTTGACAGCATTTTATGTTTAATTAATTCAAAAGTTACCGTGTGAACCTTTTATCTATCAGATTCGCCGTTAGATGCATCAGTAATATTAATCTCCATGACAATACGCGAATACCTTTTAAATACTTTGATGAATGCCATTAAGGCATCTTTTCACACCCATATTATAGTCAATATTCTGCCATAACCTATGTTATGACTTATTGAACTGCAGATATTAATATTTTATTTAACACATAGACAAGCTTGCATTTCTAATAATGCACAATGGCAACACTCCGTGTGAACATGTGAGACTAAATGCTGATGACAAAGAATATTATACGTACAGGCCAGCTCACAGCTCGACAAAAAGCACACTCACATGGACAATTAGACATGCACGTACAGTGCTCTTAACGCATTGCTACATACATAAGCGGCTCGGCACGTTTGGTTCGGCAGTACCTACTTATTTGCCGAAAAACAAAAAATTACCCGAAACAACTACTTACTACACATGTACAGTACTCCAAAAGTAATAATGCGCATAGAAATCTTCGGAAATCTTCGTCATTGTTCGGCAACGGTCGTATTACCCGAGCGTCGAAAGACGATATTTATATAGAGTGGTTAAGAGCAATTTCTCTATGCCTAATTTTATATATTATGTGTTTTGTGCTAAAACAGATTTGATTTACCTGTAACGAAATTTGATTCGATAATTCCATGTAAGTAAATAGCGAAAACGCTACAATCATTGTTGGAGTGATTAGTTTTCAAGTGTCTTACCGAAGTTGGTGTAATTATGGAGGAAAAGGTTTAAATAACATAAGGTTTTATTAGAAGGAGAAAAAAACGTTTTCAAATAGAGGTTTACATAAAATATAATCAAAATCTCAGTTCAAATTTGTTTACAGCACTAATCATTCCAGAAAAATAATACAATTATAAAAAAATTAATCAGAATCGAGGAAGACCTCTATTCCCGACATCGCAGATTCATCAGAAGTTTCATTATGCTCTTGTTCATTTACACTTTCCTCACTGCTATCACCTGTGTAAATAATCAGTTTATCGGAATAACTATCGATTCTTGGCTCAAATTTTCTATATTCATCTTCGCATTGAACCGCATGATCAGAAACTTTTTTCCATTCTTCTGGTCCTATTTTATTGATTTTTTCTAATATAGCATCTTTAACTGACGTCACAGTCATTGCAATATTTCTCTTGGCCACGTGTTGCTTTATTTGGGACCAAATATTTTCAATAGGGTTAAAATCGGGATGATATGGTGGCAATCGTATAATTTTATGCCCATGTTCCTCCATTATACGGTCAATGGCAAATTCTGTGTAATTTTCTTTGTATCTTTGTATAATTTTATACAAATCGGGTTTCAGTTTCTTTGGGTCATGCGGAATGTTGTGTTGTTGTAACCAAGCTGTCATTTGTGGTTTAGATGTGTTTGAGTTTGGTGGTTTCACAGACAGCTTATTATGATATGGGGCGTTGTCTATTACCAACACACTATTAGGAGGCAAGTTGGGAATCAATTGATTGCGTAGCCAAGTTTGATAACGTTCCGCGTTTATTTCTTTATGATAGTCACCTTCTGAGTCGACACATTTATGTAACATTAGAGCCCCTGGGACGAAGCCTTTTTCATTGCCTGCGTGTACAATAATTATTCGCTCTCCTTTGGAAATGGGTTGTTTGATACCTTTTTTGTTGCTATCTTGCCAAGTTTTACCCTTAGTATGTGATGTGTGCACATACGACTCGTCCATAAATACTATGTTTCTACCAGAACTCCTCAGCTGTTGTATTTCTCTGAGATATTTGATCCTTTTTAGGCGTATATCATGTTTTTCCATAAGTAATTGTCTGTTATTATCAGTTTTCAGAAACCTAAACCCCATGTCTTTCAAGATCAACCTTAAAGTCTCGGCACAGCCTTTGAAATTAATAGCTTCGATCAACTTTATTCTTAAATTATTTACAGTTGGGAGTTCTTTCAGCGTCAATTGAAAATTGTATATCATATTACGAATAACACAGTAGTCGAAATCATCAAGTACCAGCCGAAATCTACTTTTAGGTCTTCCTTTTTTCGGTGTAGAAAATTTCTTTGATTGATTATGTTTTTTTTCGTTTAAGATATTACTCAAAGTTCGTCGCGAAATTCCTGTAGCTTTTGTAACACGGTCTTGAATTTTTTTAAAATAACCATCATGGTCTCTGTTGAAAACATTGGCTTCATTTAAGAAATAAAGGTACACATTAAATACCATTTGCCGTGCTTGTGAATTAAGCGGTTTTCCACGTTTAAATTTATCCATTTTGGAAGAATTCGTCTGAAAGAAAATGGCATGGGCAGAGTTAGGTATATATTTTTTATGCATGTTTATCTATTTATTTAATTTAAATAAATCTCATTTTTTAAATGTTTTTCTAGTACTTAATATGTATTTAATGTAGGTATTTTATTTTTTTAATATTAAAAAAACGTGAAATATGTTATTTATTTTCCTTTTTTCAAAATATACTATTTAAATCTGAATAAGCTAATTAATGTTGAAATTATATTTACCAAGAAGGGTGTGTAATAGCAGCTCTATATATTTCCACAAATAGAGAACACGTGCAGTCACTACCAATATATAAAGACGACTGACAGACATTTCGCTGACCGGCGACAGCTGCCGAACGCCCGATTTGTTTTCGATTGTGCACACATGATATTGACTCCTATCTCTTTTAAACAAGGTGCAAAATGCAAATGCCTTGTTTAGGGCTCTTACGATTCCATGATTCGAGTGTTTCCGGGAATACGACAATTAGCGAAGATCTGCATGTGCATTATTAATTTGGGAGTACTGTACAGCTTCATTAACAAGAGCCGATCGGGTTCATTTAGGCCGGCATACTCATCTACACATATACATATTCGGTTTTACCGCCCGGGGTCCTTAATCCCTGTGTTTTTTTTTTTCGTTTTCGCGGCAAGTCCGCGCGTAGCATTTCTAAGCGCAGCTCTCTTTTTACCATAATGACAAGATTTTGACAGACGCGGTCTTGCCGCGAAAACGAAAAAAAGATACCTAGTGAATAAGGAGCAGGCGATTGATGCCCCTGCTGTCGCCCGGCCTAGTGTGTGTTTGGCAAAGCCGAACGGCTTTTTTCCCGAACGTTCATCCATATATACCTACTACCCGACCTGTGCCGATTGATGACCCGCTGTCGCCCGGCGTAGTGTGTGTTTTGGCAAAGCCGAACGGCTTTTTTCCTGAACGTTTATCCATATATACCTACCACCCGACCTGTGCCGAATGATGCGCCGAACATATGTATATAGGTGTACCAGAATCTGATAAAAAATAAGGAAGATATAATTTAGAGATAGTAATACAAGGTAAATATAAGTAGATCTTAAACCTTCTAAGATGAACAAGTCTTAATCGTTGTATTTTTCATTGAATTCGTTTGATTTTATTTAACGGGTCATTATTAATTACTGCCTCAATAGAAATAATTATCACCACTATTGCCTCGTTGTTCCCATTGTCTTCTCCCGCAGGTTAAGCACGCAGTAGTGCAGACAGGGCTGGCAGAGTGCGGAGATGACACAGAGCTGGCCGAAGGACCGATGGCCGCTGTTACAAACGAGTCCTAGAGTGGAGACCATCACTCTTTAAACATAAGGTAGGACGGCCCCCAGCCAGGTGGACCGACGACCTAAAGAAGGTCGTTGGGATGGACTGCATGCCGAAGACAAAGGACCGGCTGTTGTGGCGAAAATTAGGAGAGGCCTATGTCCAGCAGTGGTCGATACAGGCTAATGATGACTGTCTTCTTGAGGGAATGAACTCTAAAATATTTCACCTATTTTTGTTGACGCTATATGAAAATTAATAATCAATTCTACAATCGCGACGACCATATTGTAGAATTGATTACTTCTTGATGTGGGTGACCATGGCATCTACCCAAGCACTTTATGTACGAAGTAAGTAAATGAAAGCAAAATTTTAGAGAGTGATCCCAAAGTAGGTTCACAAAAACTACTCCTTGGCTCTTCGCCAAACTACAGTATTTTTTACCAACGTAAAATGTGTTATACAAACCACTAGAAGCTTAGTACTTAGCTTTATCTTACTACACTTCTGTATTTGTGTATACTTTTTTTGCCAAGGCATGATCATCATATGACTGCTTATGTTTCACCTTCAATTAAACAAACCTTAAAAAAACCTTTAATGAGATGAAAGCACGGTAATTATCTGGTGCGTACTTAGACACGCAGCAGCCATTGTTGCGGCTGCATGTCCGTCCTGCTTGTACAAACCAAATCCGTAAATGTGACAAAGTTTGCATATAAAACTCCTTCAAATGAATAACACTGCAGCGCTATTTATAAGAAAACTATAAACGGAACCATTTATCGCGGTAATGTTCATTAAACATCATTGCCGCCAAAGTATTCCACCTATCTCTACCTTAAATTAATCTCTTTCTCAAACCTAGGACGAATTATGGTAAAAAGAGCATTTTGTACGAAGGGGCCCAAACCTACAATAAATTGCCCAAAAATGTAAAAGAAGCAAAAACATTGATAACATTTAAAAAAATATTAAAAAGCCATATTTTAAAGCATTTTTCATTGGCAAATAGGTCTTAATAATACAGCTTTTATCTACTATTGTAAAATACTAACACCATATTTATACAAACATATACCCATACATATTTATAATAACGTAATGAATAAGTATAATTATCAAACATATACACTTAAATAATACATATACCCCTCAATGTATATATATTATTATTTAATAATTAACTATACATAATAGGTACCTCTTTTTCTTAACATATTGCACATAAAAACAAATCATCGTGTTTAGCAAACTCAAAATTTTAATTATTGCACATCACTATGTCATAAGCCTTATCAAACATGCATTCTTTCTACACAAACGCTTTCCAAAAAATCTCACTCATACCTACCCTTGAACATTTTTATTTTATAAATACCCTACTAACAACGCATATCGGCTAATAATGTTTGTTATGAAGTATTGTATTTTTCTCTATAAGTGATTATTGTAATCTTTTAAGAAATAAATGTCATAAACCGTATACCTTGCGATCCGCTCCCGACGATTTCAGTAGATAAGTCGTACAAAGTTATTTTTCGACAATGAGTAAGTACGCAGTCTACAAAGGAAATATCTCACATGACACATTCTATGGTTATTTGCTTTATTTTTATTTTATTTACACCAACACGTTATACAAATGATGCTCAATCGCGTATAAAATAATATTGCTTGAGTAAAGGTGATACACGAAATGTTTACACCAAAGTTACTAATGATTCGTGAAGGCATTATTAACTATGGTTATTGAACTAGTGTATCTTGCTCCACTGAAGGCGATTAACGAATAAATGGTTGGGTAAATTCTATACCTACATTTTTTTCCATAATAACCCTTATGATATAAATGTTGATAAACTTTCGCGATTTGTACACATTATGAAAATATATATATATATAATCTTAATCGGTCGTTGCAATACGGTCGAAACGTCGGGCAATAAACAAGGTATTTACCTTAAATTATTCACGCGATTAAGACCCGTAATATATATATTTTCATAAAACCTATATGATGTCCCGCTGCTGGGCAGAAGTCTCCTCAGTAGAACCTATTTATTGTAGATCCAGGGGGTAATTGCCATAATCGCCATCGCTTGGTTAGCGAGTTGACGATGTGTTCCGGTGTGACATCCCTTAGTCGCCTTGATGACTACCACTGGAAGAGATGGGATGGTACCATTCTTAAGCCACACGGCATAGTGCCTATATAGATAAGGATAAAAGAAAAGATACATTGTATGATTTGAAATAAGTTTCTATTAAGCAGTAGGTAAGGTGTTTTCAATTTTTTATAAAAAAAATATAATGATTCTTAAATATCTATTCTAAAAAATGTCTTTGTAATGGAAAGAAGATTTCATAATCTTAGAATTGAAATTAAAATTGAATTAGTTCTGGGTGTAATTTATCTATTATATGTATGTATTTAGAAATATATAAGTATATTTATCAGTTGTCTGGTTTCCATAGTACAAGCTCTGCTTAGTTTGGAATCATATGACGTTGTGTGAGTTGTTCCAAGATATTATTATTATAATTAAGATTAGAAAAAATCGACGATTGACGCCATCCTGCATTATTATTTACTTTTCAATTGTCTGACGTTTCCACCAGGTTGCACTGGCCATGGTCAAAAATGGACAGTCGTCTCGTAAACAGTCTAGTTCAGTTTTACAATACAATTATTTTTTTAATAATTATTTTATTGGGTTATATGACGATTTGGTTATATGCTGGTTAATTTAACGCTGACGCTGCGGCCAAAGCCTTACCGCAAAGAAATTACAGTTAAAAACTATTGCCTAGGCTTTTGTATATTAGGGTATACAATACATACAGGCGATATATAATTACGTCAAAGTTACGAACAATAGGCATATTTTAAGGTACATTAGGGCCATGGCCGTATGCCTATACGTGTTTGTTGTAAAATATATTGCTATCAATACATCAGTGATTAAAAGAGAAATGCTTGAAATTTTGTCAATTAAAAATATGGTTGTACGATATGGGATACATGTCAATTTGGTCCAAAATAAATGAAAAGGCGCCTTAGATAAAGTTGTAGCTGAACTTTTGGGGATAAGATGTATCTAAATGTGGCTGTCAACAAGTATGAGACTAAACCGGGCAAGTGCATGTCGGGTCATGTACAATGTATGGTTCCGTAGCTGTCCAGCACAATAATTTGGTATAAGAAATGAGTTTTCTGTTGTTTGTTTCATAGATTCTACTAAAAACGTTATTTAAGTAACTAGCCGACACGTGCAATTTCGTCTGCGTCAATTTTCCCCGTTTTTGCAAAATTTGTCATTGCTGCTCTGCTCCTATGCCTATAGCCTTCCTATAGATTTTTGCTTTCAAACAAACAAACTCTTTAGCTTTATAATATAAGGTACCTATATATATAGATTTTCAAATTAAAGTTCAAAAAGTGGTGTCCCGTGTGGGAATCGAACCCACGACCTCTTGCGTAGCAATCGGACACACTCCCACCGCGCCACAGAGGCAGTCAAATTATTATTAATATAAATTATTTTTCACTTGATCGGCTGTTAATTGTAAGGTTGTAAAGCCTACTTAACTGTATTAGTTTCCCTACTTTGTTTTTTTTTTCATATCTCCAAAAGCAACCATTTAACTGGCAGGAAAGGGGGAGACACTTGGCTTCATATTTCACAAAAGGATCCCTAAATGAAATTTACAACCCTGAAATATTTTTAAAAGACCTATCTAATGATACCCCACACGATGGGGTAGGTGAGAAGACATATCCCATCCTCACTTTACATGTAGGGGAGGTACAAGGTAAATTAGCTTGAAGAAATTTTTGCGTTTGTAGTAGTGTATGGTCAGCAAATAAAAAAAACAACATTTTATTTTTAGTTTTTATTGTTTTAAAGGTAATATACGTTTGTGGCTGGAGCACACCAAATGCGTGCACGTCTACGCATACGCACTACGTACTAATACGGTCGTGAAAATGTGTATCCACCGCATTGTAATCTATGGAACTGTATGAGGCAGACAAGCCAGTTCCAAACATTACAAGCATTGAATGCCGGTTTTCACTTCAGTGAAGACGTGTATGAATTAGGTGTTCTCCGGCCATAAATGTTTTATTCTAATAATTCATCAACCCCAGGCATATCACAATCATCCCCATCCTCGCTTTCATCAGATGAATTATTTAAATTAATTATGATTCGTTCTGATATTGTGTCTAAAGCTGCGTCTCTACCCTGATATTTGCTCTCCTCTTCAATAGCATGCAAACAAACTTTTCTCCATTCCTCTACAGTTATGGCGTTCATTTTTTCTTCAGCTAATGACATTATAACCTTCATATTCATTGCGACATTCTTTTTTGCGACATATGTTTTCACTATCCCCCATATATTTTCTATAGGATTAAACTCCGGATGGTATGGTGGTAAACGCAGCACAGTATGACCGTGCTGTCGTAATATTTCGTCTATCTTGTACTCTATAAATCTCGCCTTGTTTTGCAGAATCAGTTCATATAATTGAGGCTTAAGCAACGTGGATGAATGCTCAATGTTTCGAAATGTCAGCCAGTCTATCATTTGCTGTTTTCTAGAATTACTATTCGGTGCAGGATTTTGTATTGAGTTATGATATGGTGCGTTGTCAACAACAACAACACTATTTGGTTGTAAGTTGGGTATTAATTGAGTTTGAATCCACCTTGAATAGTTGTCATAGTTCATATTGTTGTGGTAATCTCCACTTTTTTGGTCGGCTTTAAACATAAGCAATGCATTTGGTATAAAGCCATCGATACCACCGGCATGAACAATGATTAAGCGGTTGCCTTTCGATATATGTTGCTTCAAACCTGAAGTGCTTCCATCTGACCAAGATTTCGAGAGGGTATGTGATGTATGAATATATGTTTCGTCGGTGTAAACAATTGGTCGGCGTTGTTCACGATATTCAGCAATTTTCATCAAATAATTAATTCGCAAGTATCTAATTTCGTGTTTTTCCATAAGAAGTTTCCGGTTATCTTCTGTTTGCTTCCAATTAAAACCTAATGACATGACGTGTTTTCGTAACGTGCTGAAACAACCTTTATAATCGATATCTTCTTTCAATTTTGAGTGCAAAGTTTTTAAAGTGGGAACTTCTTTATTTGTGATGTGGAAGTCATGAATTGTTCTTCTGATAACTTGCTGATCAAAGTTATCGATTACTATTGTAGGTTTACGATTCGGTTTCTTTTTAGGAGATTTAAATGTTACTTCCTGATCTGAAGGACGACATTTGCTTTCTGATACTACCTTTCTGACGGATGCTATTGAAATTCCTGTTGATTTAGCAACTAATTGAGTGGGGGTCATAATACTGCTCGGGTTGTTATTACACTCATTTTCGAAATATTTGTACAAACAGTACAAAACTTCCTTAGTTTGAGAAGTCAAAGGCTTGCCTCGACCATGTTTTAACACTGGAGCCATTTTGAATTATCAATATAAAGTTACAACACTTACACACTTGAAATTAAACACTTCAACAAATATTTTAACAATAATAACAAACAATAACAACAATCAACAAATACAAAATTTCACAATGAAACTACTACGTATCTAATAATTATAATTTTTTAATGAAATGCGTGCTTTATGTTCTAACGGTATCAAGCGACTGACGTCAGACTGCACGTGGCACCTGCGGACAGAGTAAACTGGTTTATTCTGGTTTTGTGCGTGTTTCCACTTTCCACTATCAAGTGACGATTTATTTATTTGTTTTGTTTCGTAATTATTATGGTCAAAACTTTTTACCTATAGCTAAACTACTATCATCTAAAGAACGACACGATATTTTATTGTTTCACGGTAGTCGCCTTGTCGTTTGCTCAAGGACGTGAAATTGAATGACATATTTTTTTTAATAAAGTCAAAACCTTTTTCTTTAAAATAAAAACTTGTTTTTATTGAAAACAAAAATCAGAGTGTTGCTAGGGATAAGTATTAAATTAAATAGTAATGTTAGGATATTGAAACATTTTTGTAAGGGCCAGAACGATATAGTGGAAACGCGCTCTAATATCTAAGTAACATACACACCACTACATATGCAAAAATTTCTCGAGACTAATTTCACTGTACCTATAAATATTGAAAACAATATGCCCTTTCTTCGCACTCTACACAGTGATATACTCGTATTTATACTACTGCAAGCGAGCATGTTTATTATTTCTACTCGTTACTATATTGTAAACCAAGCGTAACGTAAAGGAAATACTTCCACTTGTACAACAAACCTGAAATAACTCGTAATAATAAATCTTAAAATTGAAATACGTCTGCAGATTTATCGACAGTAAAATGTCTAAAATTACTCGTTTCCATATTTGCTTTATAACGCAATACGATGTTGAGGCAACCATGCTTCGATCACAGCCTATAAAAGAGAAGTTTGTAGCATTTTTCTTTATGGTTATATACCAATTTAAGTGGTATAATGCGCGTATTACACTATACTGAATCAGGGACCCTAAATCCTTAAAAAGAGAGGCGTAATAAGAATTAGGTCCCTATTTATCTAACATATTTTCAAGATCACTTTTGATTTAGTACCCTGCTTCAGAATAATATAATAACCGTTTTAGACAGGTATAGGTCTTGATCATCACCTACTTTTTAAGAAGTAGATAATGAAGAAGAAGGTGAGCGGTTTTTTATCATCAAAGCTAATGTTATATAGTAAGTATTTACTTCTTCTATTAGAATTCTTTTTCTATTTAGAAATCATATTTACTTGTCTATGTCAAAGAACTATCATCATTTTCAAATTCGTTTGCTAGTTTCCACGAACAGATTTTCAAATAGAAATTGTTCAAATTCCAAGCCGGGATCTATGATTTGCATGGTAATGTTTGCAAAACTTGCCCCGCTACGTTTTGAGTTATTTTCGTCAATGTTTGATTTTTATACGTGGTACTTTTGTAATGTTTTTAAAGACTAATAATTTATTTGTATTTTATCCTAGTAGGTAGCTCATAACACCGAGTTAATTCACTCGGTGTAAATAAATAATTATATAGGATAAGTTATTTAAAAACAACTCTAAATTACATCTATAATAATACAATATATACAAGATATTTACAAAAAGAAAATAGAAAAGTGAGGATGCAAAACCGTTTAGGCGTCGAAGAATTCCTCCCCATCGATGTCAACTGGTAACGTTCCCCTAAAACTTTGTGCAAAGAATAGGCCAGCCTTCTGGTCCCGGGAAGCACAAATGAAGCGTCGCGAAATTTCCTTAAAAAGGTGGCGCGCATTTGGGCCCCGCGGCCCCAACGGTCGGTGTTAACGCTACGCATTTTTGAAATACTATATATCTACTTTTTTGCCGGAAACACAGGTTCTAACCTAGTTCAGACATATATCCAACTGTGTTGTTTGAATGAGATAAGATGAATAAATATTATTGCTATTATTTCAGCTTCGAACGGGCAAAAAATGAAGGACAGACCGTTACGAAGTATACCCGATGTCTTCCTGCCTTCAATTTTAGAATCTCATTTATCACCTGCGGAGACCTAATTTGTAATTCTCGCCACAACGGCTTGTCTAATCAAGTTTATAATTATATTCTCCTAAAGTTGTATGAACCGTAATAATTTAATTACCAAATCAAGAAATGTAATCGCATAATGATGAGTATTCTGACGCGAGGGAAAGCACTAAAAGACTAAAAAGTAAAGCAGTTAGCGCAACACAATTTTATTTTTTTCTTTTTTGTAGGCACTCTTGTTTATATCACGGGCGTATTCGTGAAGCCTTCTCGTCAGGTCTCCAGGGAGAAATAAAAAGCTGCGTACAGCTACATCGTACTTTTGACGAACTTCGTGAAATATGTTACCTAGAGTTTTATAATTTGTAAATGTGTACGAATACGAGTAAGCCGATTAAATATAGGAAAATGAAATGTACATTTAATTTAACAGGGTGGTTTTTATAACAAATTTCTATTTATATTTTAATAAGATTTCTACCTGCCTATATATTACCTATGATATTAACATGGTTCCGAGCACAAGATAATCAATCAACTTCGCTAATTATGTCAACGGCAAGAAAGAATTAATGATAAAAAATAATGGTTGTTGGCGACGATAATAGCACTTTGCAATTAATGAAATGGGTACCTCTTAGCTTTATGCCGCATTGGAAGTTTCCTTTTTGCAGGTCCATTTACCTCATTGAAGGTAAGTCGCCGGTTCTTTAGGATGACCAAATGTAAAAACCGTTAGATTTTTAAAATTTAAAATGAGAGAGAGATGGGACACTTAGCTGTATGACAAACTATAAACGTTCATGTGTAAATGGTCTAACTATAATGGAATCCAAACACGAAATGGATGATTAGATTTTTTTTTTTTTTAAAAGCTGACTCCCGCAGTAAGATACAAGCCCTGTGTCACGGGGGACTTTACAAACATACAATTCAAGGACACAAAGTACACCCAGACTCGGAACAACAATTTGTTGATCACACAAAGTGGTGTCCCGTGTTGGAATCGAACCCTAACCCTCTTGCATAGCAGTCGGATACACTCCCACCGCGCCACAGGGGCAGTCTTTTGATGGACAAGTATTATAAGATTCAATAGGATTCATTATGGTGGTGCAGCAGGAATGCGTGCGACAAGTTCGATTCTTGCACGATTTTGTGATCCACAAATTGTGTACCTTGTGTCCCTGAAAATTAAGGTTTGTAAAGCCCCGAGACCATTCTCTGGTGGTCTTTACAGGAGTTATCTTTTTAAAAAGAGAAAGAGAAAGCTTTGAACTGAGAGTAGGTATATTATCACATTAATAACATTTTAAAGAAAAAAATAACCGCTTTTAAGGAAAACAAAAATATCAAGCGTATCACCGAATGCAAATTTCGCTGACTCACTCCTATGTTTTAGTATATTTCTCTGGTATTTTATAAGCTAGGAAACATTCATACATATTATGAAAATATATACATTACGGGTCTTAATCGCGTGAATAATTTAAGGTAAAATTATTATATACGTATTGCAACGGTCGTGGTCACGGGTAGAGTGTCTACCCGTCAGTCTACCCGTATATATTTTCATAATGTGTACAAATCGCGAAAGTTTATCAACATACATACATACAAACATACATACATACACAAACTTTCTTGATTTAGATTATTTCTTTCAAAAGAATCTAAATCGGATTACTATCTTTCGAGAAAATCGCGAACATACATACATACATGTATACAGTATGTATGTATGTGTATGGGTCAAACAGAAAACGACCCTTTATGAAGGCTGTTAAAAATTAGAACAGAAGAATACCTAGAGTACAAAATATACTGTATCAAATATCGTACACATTTCTACCAAAATTATAATAAGGTCTCAATTACTGAGAACATTATAATATTAATTTCCAAATCACTGAGCAAATAATTAAATCAAAGTATATAAATACAACAGCGTACATTTTCGTTACGAACAGAATTTCAACAGAAAACTAAAATCATAATGGCGTGTCCGCAATCAAGTCCTACTAGGGTTGTCCAAAGAATAGGAATTTATAAATAAATCTCAGCAGATATTTTTAATTGCCCAAGTGCCCATATACAGGGTGCCGATTTAGTCAGTCGAATCCTAGACCTGTGTCGTGGGGGACTTTATAAACATACAAGTCAGGGACACAAAGTACACCCATCTTTCCAATCGAATTCTAATAAAGAGGAGAAAATATAAAATTTCTGTGAAGTTTCGGACCGATTACTCCAAAATAATATACATTCGGCCTTTACTATCATTCAATATTGTCTTTTTCCCCCCAAATTAAGACACGCCCTTAGATGCACTCAACTGTTTAAAAATTTAGCACTTTTAGATAAAAAACACAGTTTGCAAAATTTTAAATTTTAATTATAAACGACCGAGCATGGCTACAGGTGTCTTTACCTGTCCGCCTGGGCGGTCTCGGTGTTTGGAAAATTTCAGATGTAACTTTACCAAGAAAATGTTAACTCCTTCTCTAGTTAATTCCGAAATAAAGTTCAATTCTGAAGCCTTGAACGCTTGAAAAATGGCTTGCCCAAATGTTGATTTTCCCTCCAATCGTTCTGCTAGAGGCAGTGGGGTTGGCCACTATGCAGTTCAGTAAGGCAGCATCTAATAAATAGTTTTTCAAGTTCGTCTATTGACTGTGGGTATGGGATAGGGCAACGGGGCAAAGGAGGAACGGGCATCTGGTTGCAGGCTCTTTTATCGTACAACTTAGGCACAATGACGATACGACATTTCGCATCGCTGCATGCTTCCGTTTGGGTGTCCAATGTGTTGCTCCGCATCGATGTCACTATGGAGAAGACGTGTGCGGCCTCGGCCATGTCCTGTCGTGCAGCAACACGCGGGTGGTATATCCCGCCATTCAAGCGTCAATAACATAATCCGTCGGGCTCTTGTCACCGCTGGCGTGCCAGCTGTGATCGAATCAAATAGTTTAACGCGCAGCGATGGTAAGAAGCCAGACGGTATGCCTTGTTGTCTTGGAAGATGGGTCGGCCCTTGGTATGGGATAAAACTTGCGTCGATACCTTAGCGTCTAGCCATCTTTCAAGCACGTCTAATTACGCTTGCGCTGCTGCTATACAGTAATCTAGTTGGGGATTATGTACTTGAGCCGTTTGGGGTTGAGACTCTAGGGCCGTGGGGCCCAAGTGCGCGCCTATTATTTAAGGAAATTTCCCGACGGCTTATCAGCGCCTACCGTGACCAGAAGGTTAGCGTTTTCTTTGCACAAAGAATTAGCATTGCCATTTAACGTGGAATTGCTGCCAGCCTTCTGGGAATGTTACCTGTTGACATCGATGGGGAGGAATTCTTTGACGCTGACGAGCTTAGAGCAGAAACAACTCTTATTACTGCTCTAAGTTTATCCTAACGTATGTTATTTTAAGGCTTAATACCTTTGTTTTATTGCCGGACGTTTTGACCGATCTTTCGAAAGGTCTTAAAAAATGTTTTTAGGTTTCTAATAAACTTTTTTGAATAAGTGAATATTTTTGGGAATAATCGCTCCGAAAGTTGCATAAATTATCCCCCCTCCCCCTATCTTTCAACCGTGTGACCAAAAAATATGAAAAAACGCCAAAAAGGCAATAGGCCGCTTAACAAAAACTATAAATTAAAATTATTACAAAAATGAACGGATATTAAGTTAGTGCTAAAAATGTGTGTTTATCAACAAAAGGGCGTAAGTGCTATGAACATACGCTCTTCTGCTGATGCAATTATTAAAATCAGATTATTTTATACAGCTACGGCTCCAGAACCCTACACTGAGCATGATCCCACATACTCTTGCCTGGTTTTAATATACTAATAACCTTCCGCTTGTGGCTTCTTTACATAACAATAATAACTTTGTAAAATTAGTTTTGGAAAATATTTGATAATTTAACCCGTAATAAGTGGTAGGTACCTACCACCTATTTTTGGAGTTACGATCTTAACCACCTACAGACTATTTTACTGAAGTAAAATCGTTGTTTATTGCGAGGTTTACGCCTGACAAAAATCATGTAAGAAAGGCCTAACCTGACATAGAAACATCGATTTTACTTCGGGATCTCTCAGTTATGTGATAAATGGTTGTGTGACAAAAGTTTTTTCAAATAATATATTAAGAAACAAAATTGAGTTATTTCGTGTAATGTAAAGAAACCAAGAACAGGTGGTTATTATTATATTAAAAATCACCCTGTATATTGTCATGACAAAGTTAAGTAGGACAAACAAGTGCAGGCACACAGGCTAACGATCTCTTAATTTTAACGTTAACATTCTCCTACTGTAACAACTTATTATAGTTTATCGTACAACCTACATTATTAAATCATTTAAAAGTTGTACTTACCACCCCTAAGTCCAAACAACTCGTTTGTAGGTATTCCTCAGGTTCCGTGTCACCGCATAATTCCACTTCGGTCGCAACCCTTCTTTTTCTACTATTTTCACATAGGTGAAACTCCGCTTTTTAACTTTAAAAGCGCAAAACGTACCTTTCAACGTTGCACTGAAAGCCCGGTAACGAGACTTATGGAAAATCCGTATCGTTGAGGTCAACGACCTTTAGGTGCGGTTGTATATTTCTTAGAGGACATTTTTATATGTACCATCTTTGCTTGCTTTGATCGACAATTTTCAATTTCACTTTAAGTTGGGTATCATTTTATTGGTTATGAAGTTTGTAAACGAAATTAACAATTGTAAAGTAAAGAGTTTTGCTTTGTGCTCGCGCGTCTTACCTGCATAAGGTTTTAAAGTAAGTTAATAAATCTTGATGTTACTAATTTTATTTTCGACTCTAAAATTAGGCCCTTAGAGTCTAAAATAAAATAAGTAATGTTTGTTCGAAAATCCAATGCTTAAAAGTTCTTATTATATGTTTTTTATAAACTTTTTTGAGTTTTGCACGTAGCAAAACTCGAGAAAGTTTATAAAATGAAAATCAGGCCTAAAAAAGAGCGTTAGAGAAGAGTGACCAAATATGGAACAGGGTCCATAAATGGAACTCCGTCATTTCTCTGAACTAAATTGTTCTAGACACAATTATGTCAGACAACGTCTTCTATCTCATTTACTCATTACATTAAGGTATAGGTTTCGACAAAACAATCGCGCCAACACTGTGCTCGTAGTGGAATTAAAATGAAAAACCTGGATCTTAACTGCGTGCTCATTTGGATTTGTGTTGATCTTTTTCTTTTTTTTAAATACCCCATATATTATAAGACCTATATGAGGTTAAAGTATTTTTTTTAAGTGAAAACTTCTTAGCGGCGTTGTGCAATATTTTTGGTATTGGGATAAAAGAAAAGATGAATATTGTGTTTAACTACATAAATTATAGTAGTTACTCATATACAGAATTTTTTTTTACCATTTTTCTCGGAAACGGTAAGGGCCGATTTGAAAACTTTTTTTGCGTTGTATAAATATTATTCATGATCAGTTTTTTAGCTACGTTAAAACTGAAATATCTAAAAAGTTTGAAATAAAATCAAATCTTGAAAAAACCTACGACGGGTATAAATAGAGACAAAAAAAATTGAAAACCCCCCCGACTAACAGAAGCAGGTAAGTAACCTAAGAAATCCGTCGAAATCCACTTTATTTTAATATAGAAAATAAGAGACTCTTAATTATAATGAACTACAGAGCGCATTTAGATCTTTGTCATGAACGAATATTTTTTTTATTTTGGAATACCTATTTTTTTTACTCATTAAAAACGAAACGGTATTTTATATTTGGTTACTTTCCTCTACCTTTAAATATTTAAAGCAATTAAGTCCCCGAATCTCTAATGATGCGGTTCAGACGCGTGGCAAGCAGCTCGGCAAGCAGCCCGACAAGCAGTTCGGCAAGCATCCCAGCAAGCAGCCTAACACAAGCCGTCCACAAACAGCCGAGCACATTCACGTCAGTTATGTCACGTTGAAAGTCAAGCTAAGATTACGACCTTCTAGCTTACATCACATCTTATTTAAAATTAAAGTCTTGACTTATTTATTCACGCATCAACGCCAGTGCAAATCCTAGGACCTAGACAATTGAAATTTAACCAAGCTAATTGAGAGATATTTCTTTATACCACGATAAGAAAGTACTTCGAGAAACGCTAGCTCTAAACTTAACGCAAGCAAAGCTCGTGCCAAATAAACCTCAAAAGGATAAAGAAACCATGTAATCAAACCGGAGTTCACGAGAATAAATATGTGTAACCTAACATATAATTAAGGAATCGACATATCCTGTAATTATGGCTTGGTCAGAGACGATTAGAGGTCATTACACGTGGCGCCTGATCTAATATTTAATTACAAGACATCAACGGTTTGGCTTAATTGCGAACGCTGATTGGTTCAGTAATGTCGACGAAACCAAGATTTATGAAAATGGGAATTGCAAGGTAAGATTACAAGATCAATTGTGAAATTGGTGTGTTATTTCTACGTGGATGGACATCATAATCCTGGAGCAAAAGTGAATTTGTTTGTTACGCTTTCACACTTAAACGGTAAACCGATTTTAAAATTTCTTACACTAATAGAAGGCTACATTATCACTTTATCAGTGAGTAACATATACTGTATTTTTACCCGCAATAGCCACAGAGACGGAATATGCGTGTGTGTTAAAATTTTTCTCAGAAATGGCTGGGCCGATTTACGATTTTTACTTATTATAAATCTCATTTCTGAGCATGCTAAAACTAAGTTTTAATGTTTTAGACCGCCAGGGGGAGTCACAGTAATCATGTTTCTTGGCATTTCATGATCGTTTTTCTCGGAGATGGCTAGAATGATTTGGAAATGGTTTTCTGCTCTGTATAACTGTTATTCCTGTGCATATTCTTAGCTAGGTTTTAACATTACAGACCCCCAGGGGGCTCTACAGTACACACGTTTGTTTATCCAAAACGGTCAAGTTCATCTCATTCCTATTAAAACGGGTTATATATTAGTTCCGTTACATAAAGAGTACTCTCAACACGAATACTTAGTATATTTTGTAAGAAATCTCTCAAGAGTTTAAAATAAAAAAAAAGTTACAAATTTAAAAAAAAAACCACGACGGGTATAACTTTTTATACCCATTTCGGGTTTTAAAATCGGGTTTTAAAATTTAATTTGATTCTATAATCCAATTAAATTTTAGTACCCTCGACTAACGTGAGCCATTCGCTGCCCTTAAATATTTTAGTTCAATTCAAGTTAGTAAATGGCAGACCCCGAAGGATTTTATTCGGTTACTTACTTACCTCATGTTAGTCGGGGGGTTTTTACGTTTTATTTGATTATTTTTATACCCGTCGTGGGTTTTTTATTATAATTAGAGATCCCTACGAAAATTCCAATAAATAAAAAAAACAGGTAACTATGGAAATCCCTTTGACACTTTATTTGACGTGCACTGCCATTTTGTTATTTGGGGAAGTGACCTGTAACATAAAAATGCGATTCATTTATTAGTTTTTATAACGATTACCGTCATAAACGCAGGCGAAGCCACGGACAATAGCTAGACGGAATAGCAAGGAAACGTAGGTACCTTATCAGTTATACATTTATATTACGAAATATTTATCGAGCCTTCATAATCAAGCATTGATGTTTTCTTAAGATCTTCTGATGCTTATAGAAAAAAGGTTTTGGCAAAAGTAAAGTTGTCAAGCAACCAAATGCAGTAAAAGCGAGTCTATATATTTCCATAAAATAAGAATAGTCTTCTGAGAATATTTTTTGTTGTCTTTTGTTGCCGTAAGCCTATAAGTTCCAGCCTTTACAGCCCTGCCTTAAAAAGTAACAACTTCTGCAGGGCTGGTGCAATAAATGTGTTTGTTTTGTAAACTCAAAACATTCGGCAATAAAAAAATATCAATTTGTAAAATCTTCAAATTCCTAGCATCTGCACACCTTATTTGATTTATTAACATCATCATCTTCTAGTAGGTACTTAATTCGTATATAAACACAACTGAAGTAGGTAATTAAAAGACAATCTGGTTGTGTTTATGACAGTGATAATATTTGTTCACGGCATTTGGAACGTGGCACTATTTGCTATTCAGCTTGGCACAATCTAAACAACTGCAACAACAATGTTAGCTGCAATATATGCTTAGGTAGGTACTAAATATTTTTAATTTTCTTTTTTCACTGTCATCTACTACATTGTGAGAGAAATCGCCGTTTAGGTCTTTATAAATTTGGGTGTGTGGTGTGGTGTGGTGTGGTGTGTGTGTGTGTGTGTGTGTGTGTGGGTGTGTGTGTGTGGGTGTGGGTGTGTGTGTGTGTGTGTTGTGTGTGTTGTGTGTGTTTGTGTGTGTTTGTGTGTATGTGTGTTACCATTTTCTCGGAAACGGTTAGGCCGATTTTAAAACGGATTTTTGCATTGTCTATGTTAAATTCCCTAGCATTTTTTTAGCTAAGTTTTAATGTTTTAGACCGCCAAATCATCTTCACCCTAGGATGATGATTTGGAAACGGTTTTTTGCTCTGTATAAGTCTCATTCCTTAGCATGTTCTAGTTATGTTTCAATGATAGTGGCGGTAGCCTAATGGCTACGGCAGCAGTCTCGCGATCTGAGGTCGTGGATTCGAATCCTGCCCATTGTACTACCGACGTGAATTCATTCCTCACAAGCCATTGAGCTTAGTTGGAGGGGTTAACACGATTGCCAATAGTGTGGGACTACAATGTCACATTGCTAGTTATCTTTAAAAAAAAAATTATAGTCCGCCAGGGGGCGCTACATTATACGCGTTTGTTTCTAAAAAAGGGATCGAGCTCATCTTTTTATTATTATTATAACGGAATATATTGTAACGAAACTAATATATTCCGTTACATTAAATGTTTACTCTCAACACAAGTATATTATATACTTATATTTTGTTAAAATTTTCTAAAAAGTTTGAAATAAAAAACAAAAATAAAAGCTGCAACGGGCGCACGACGGGCGTACAGTGAAATTAGTCTCGAGAAATTTTTGCATATGTAGTGGTGTGTATGTTACTTAGATATTAGAGCGCGTTTCCACTATATCGTTCTGGCCCTTACAAAAATGTTTCAATATCCTAACATTACTATTTAATTTAATACTTATCCCTAGCAACACTCTGATTTTTGTTTTCAATAAAAACAAGTTTTTATTTTAAAGAAAAAGGTTTTGACTTTATTAAAAAAAATATGTCATTCAATTTTACGTCCTTGAGCAAACGACAAGGCGACTACCGTGAAACAATAAAATATCGTGTTGTTCTTTAGATGATAGTAGTTTAGCTATAGGTAAAAAGTTTTGACCATAATAATTACGAAACAAAACAAATAAATAAATCGTCACTTGATAGTGGAAAGTGGAAACACGCACAAAACCAGAATAAACCAGTTTACTCTGTCCGCAGGTGCCACGTGCAGTCTGACGTCAGTCGCTTGATACCGTTAGAACATAAAGCACGCATTTCATTAAAAAATTATAATTATTAGATACGTAGTAGTTTCATTGTGAAATTTTGTATTTGTTGATTGTTGTTATTGTTTGTTATTATTGTTAAAATATTTGTTGAAGTGTTTAATTTCAAGTGTGTAAGTGTTGTAACTTTATATTGATAATTCAAAATGGCTCCAGTGTTAAAACATGGTCGAGGCAAGCCTTTGACTTCTCAAACTAAGGAAGTTTTGTACTGTTTGTACAAATATTTCGAAAATGAGTGTAATAACAACCCGAGCAGTATTATGACCCCCACTCAATTAGTTGCTAAATCAACAGGAATTTCAATAGCATCCGTCAGAAAGGTAGTATCAGAAAGCAAATGTCGTCCTTCAGATCAGGAAGTAACATTTAAATCTCCTAAAAAGAAACCGAATCGTAAACCTACAATAGTAATCGATAACTTTGATCAGCAAGTTATCAGAAGAACAATTCATGACTTCCACATCACAAATAAAGAAGTTCCCACTTTAAAAACTTTGCACTCAAAATTGAAAGAAGATATCGATTATAAAGGTTGTGTCAGCACGTTACGAAAACACGTCATGTCATTAGGTTTTAATTGGAAGCAAACAGAAGATAACCGGAAACTTCTTATGGAAAAACACGAAATTAGATACTTGCGAATTAATTATTTGATGAAAATTGCTGAATATCGTGAACAACGCCGACCAATTGTTTACACCGACGAAACATATATACATACATCACATACCCTCTCGAAATCTTGGTCAGATGGAAGCACTTCAGGTTTGAAGCAACATATATCGAAAGGCAACCGCTTAATCATTGTTCATGCCGGTGGTATCGATGGCTTTATACCAAATGCATTGCTTATGTTTAAAGCCGACCAAAAAAGTGGAGATTACCACAACAATATGAACTATGACAACTATTCAAGGTGGATTCAAACTCAATTAATACCCAACTTACAACCAAATAGTGTTGTTGTTGTTGACAACGCACCATATCATAACTCAATACAAAATCCTGCACCGAATAGTAATTCTAGAAAACAGCAAATGATAGACTGGCTGACATTTCGAAACATTGAGCATTCATCCACGTTGCTTAAGCCTCAATTATATGAACTGATTCTGCAAAACAAGGCGAGATTTATAGAGTACAAGATAGACGAAATATTACGACAGCACGGTCATACTGTGCTGCGTTTACCACCATACCATCCGGAGTTTAATCCTATAGAAAATATATGGGGGATAGTGAAAACATATGTCGCAAAAAAGAATGTCGCAATGAATATGAAGGTTATAATGTCATTAGCTGAAGAAAAAATGAACGCCATAACTGTAGAGGAATGGAGAAAAGTTTGTTTGCATGCTATTGAGGAGGAAAGCAAATATCAGGGTAGAGACGCAGCTTTAGACACAATATCAGAACGAATCATAATTAATTTAAATAATTCATCTGATGAAAGCGAGGATGGGGATGATTGTGATATGCCTGGGGTTGATGAATTATTAGAATAAAACATTTATGGCCGGAGAACACCTAATTCATACACGTCTTCACTGAAGTGAAAACCGGCATTCAATGCTTGTAATGTTTGGAACTGGCTTGTCTGCCTCATACAGTTCCATAGATTACAATGCGGTGGATACACATTTTCACGACCGTATTAGTACGTAGTGCGTATGCGTAGACGTGCACGCATTTGGTGTGCTCCAGCCACAAACGTATATTACCTTTAAAACAATAAAAACTAAAAATAAAATGTTGTTTTTTTTATTTGCTGACCATACACTACTACAAACGCAAAAATTTCTTCAAGCTAATTTACCTGTACTTGGGTGTACTTTTGTGTTTAGGTGGTAGGTATGAAGTTCTCCGGGTCTACTAGACAAAATGTCAAAAATAAATTGAAGACTGCCTCTGTGGCGCCGTGGGAGTGTGTCTGAGTGCTACGCAAGAGGTCATGGGTTTAATTCCCACACGGGACACCACTTTGTGTGATCCACAATTTTAAATTATTGTTCCGGGTCTAGGTGTACTTTATGTCCGTGACTTATATGTTTGTAACGTCCCCCGTGACACAGGGCTTGTACCCTACTGCGGGAGTCATCTAAAAAAATGTAAGTTTCATTATAAATGCAATAGTCTAATGGCTAAGGCATCGGTCTCGCAATCGTGAGGTCGCGGGTTAGAATCCTACCCATTATACTACCGACGTGAATCCACTCCTAACACACGCCTTTGAGCTTAGCTGGAGGGATTAACAAGATTGCTAGTAATGTGGGACTCAAACCCACATTGCAAGTTACCGTTAAAAAAAAAAAAAAAATTGGTACTCATTACCTTTACAATCAATACCCGTGGCCAAGGCTTAGCTTAGGTCACTCAAAAATCGGCCAAGTGCGAGTCGTAGTCGCTCACCGAGGTTTTTGTACATGTCCAACTGGGATAGTTATTGGCCTCTCGGTAATTACCCTCGGTGTGCGAGTAGGTACCGCTCGCATTTTTTTATTTTTGTTATCATAAGTGATTTTTTTTTGTCCGAGCCTGGACGTGTCCACAGTGTGGACCAGTGGGTCAATTCACGTATTTAAAGCAGTGCAGTTGTAGTTAAGTTTCGATTAAAACGGCCATTTTCGTATTTTTGTAACTTTGGGATCGATCTTAAAAACGCTTGCGCACCGTACTAAAATGTCGTTATTGCGCTCTCGAGACGCATACTTGACGCAAGCGTATTTGAGATCGATCCCAAAGTTACAAGAATAAAAATGGCCGTTTTAATTGACACGTAACTGCAACTGCACTGCTTTAATTACGTGAATTGACCCCCTGGTGGGTACCAGGTCCAAACTCCACTGCCACAACTGTTGCAATACTATCAAAACGTCAGACAAAAAGATATTAATCTTAATTTTAATTCATGTAAGTAAATTTTATTCTTTATGAGAAACTAGCTTTCGACCGCGTTTCCGACCGCGTAGATATCGGTTATCGCCATAAAATCTAACCCGTGTCCTTCCCCGGCACTCAAACTATCTCCGTACCAAATTTTATTATAATCTGTCCCGCGTTTAAAGTCTGAAAAAGTAACAAGTAGTTACTATCACATTTATAATATTAGGATGATGGAAGTATAGATAAAGTAAATACTAACGCGAATAAGAGCCGTCTACAAAATTATATATTGTGTAGATATAAATCGCAAAGTCAACATTGGTACTTACCCCATTTCAAGACACATACCAAAAAAAAAACAGATCGACAAAGTTATCTAAATAAACGGAATACAAAGCGTATAGTGGATATCTCATAGCTGCATAGTCATTCCATAGAGCTACCAAATGTAATAATACCCCGGTAGAGAGATGAATTTATCGGTAGAAGCCTCCCCTGTTATTGCTTTCGTATTACATTCTCATAACATTTTATTTGCGTTATACGAACGCAACTACGCTTGAAATTTATTGTTGGATTCGTCTACTAATGTGATTTATTTGAAAACAGAACTTACTTTCATTTTAGTAAATCGTGTGTTCACATATATGTCGGAGAATTATTCAAACGCTTTGATTAAAAAGCACGTCGCAAGCGTTTTGATTAAAAAGCAAGTCTATTGACTCATTTAAATATGGCCGCCGCAAGATGGCGTGTATTTAGTTTGACGTTTACTTTTCAAGTGCCGGTAGTAGGGCAGTGAGTATATTTCGGCAGTGTTAATCGAGCGGTCGTAGCGACAACACATTCGACATATATTTAAATCTAAGACTATCAAAAACGAGTGACAAATTTTGAAAAAAAAAGAAGCATCCCCAAAAACATTCATTCATCATTAATATTTTTATTGTTGCATCAGACCTCTCATATCTATATTAATATTATAAAGCTGAAGAGTGTGTTTGTTTGTTTCAACGCAACAATCTCAGGAACTACTGGTCCGAATTGAAATTCTCTTTACTGTTGGATAGCCCATTTATTGAGGAAGGCTATAGGGTATATAACATCACGCTACAACCAATACGACCGGAGCAGCAATGAAAAATGTTGCAAAAACGGGGAAAATTGGCAGACGAAGTTGCGCGGGTCAGCTAGTGGTGTATAATATTAAAGTGGGCACACCTACATAAACAGTTTATAAACAAAGAAATATTGTAAACATTGGCAATATAAAAATATTTTTTCTTGCCTCTCTGGTTTACCTATTGTTTGCGAATCAATTTTCACAAGTGTAGTATTTTTCTTCCTAATTGATTAAAGAATGTTATTATTACTATGTAGACACTCTAAGCATTTTATCTATAAGTAAATTTAACTAGAATTTGCAAACCACTCTATGCTATTTCATGATTTTTACGAGAATTAAATGAGAACGACTACTTAAGAACTTATACGTTTACGTCACGCAGTATGCCGAGCGAGATGTTGTGGGTTCGGTTTCCCAACAGAACAAAGCTTTGTATTTACCATTATGTTTATCAGTTGTCTGGTTGCCATAGTACAAGCTCTGCTTAGTTAGGGATCAGATAGCGTTGTGTAAGTTGTCTCAAGATATTATTATTATTACTGTACCCATTTATTGTTTCCGGTGTGTATACTTGCGATGGATGGTCCAAATAAAATCCCATAAGGGCCACTGAGAACTGCAGCAAACAGAACAGATATAAAACATAAATCCTATAGACTAGACACGACTTTCTCTGAGTACTTCCTGTCCGTTTATTGTACATTTGTCCCGTGTAATAAAAGACTTGTAAATAGGAATCTTATAAAAAATACCATTAGACTGTCGGTGGGTACTTAGTAATATTACAGCACTTACATTTCAATCTATAAAATGTAAGAAAAAGAAACAGACTCTTGCCGACCATTATCCCAATTGCTAGAAATTATCCTCAATTTTCTTTCGAGAAAATTTATTTCTACGACGTCTCAGCTAAGCATTTGGGCAATGTTTGACATCGGCAAAGTTAGATTATACGTTTTATATTATGACAAGCTTTTCCTTGCGCGGGTCATCGTGATAAGAAGTTTCTTAATCCTTAATCCAGGTTATAAACAAATTTAATGCTAAATTTTCACCAAATTCTTCAAACTGTTTTTTGCCTGAAACTCAAACAAACTAATAAAGATACATGATTATAACAAAGCATACTTTCGGATCAAGAAACTCATAATTTGTTAACCTAGGTTAGTTTTAAACTGTCTTACGGCCGGTCTCAATACTCTAACTATCGATCGATTTGGCTACTGGAGTTATATATTTGACATAAGCTCCATACAAAATATGTCAAAATTTAACCTCTAGTAGCCAAATCCATCGATAGATAGATTACTGAAACCGGCCGTTAAACATTTTGCGTTCCTAACTCGTTTTGGTCATGGCAGAATGTCATCAGAGCAATTTCCCTCACTCTCATAGTCCAGAAGTCTTATTAGGCGCAGAAACGAGGGCTTAATGTACTTTCAGAGGCAAGCAGGTGTGTAGCATTTATCTTCAATGTACAAACAGCTACTTTAATAGATAAGTACCATAAATACTCGTAATTCCATATCTAACACATCTGTGTAACTGCCATGTGCGTATTCGGTATGCAAACAAAACGGCAGCTTTATTGTCCACAAACAAACGCGCATGTTGACTCACGAACGATACGTTATTAGGCGGTCGAGGAAATATTCTTATTTTGTTACCTATACATATTCATCTTCATTTTCTAGCTCTTTGGATAATATCTAGCTGAATATTCAGCCTAACTGCAGTCATTGTCATACTTATGTATTATTATACAGCAGCTTAGATATGTACCTAAGTTCAGCAAAGTCAAACCTATCTAAGCAATAGTTATGAAACTTAGATTAGAACAAGATAGTCACTGCAGAGTAAACAAAAATGGTGGTATGTAAAGTCGGTTTACGGACTATCATTTTAAGTGATAACATCTTAAGAAAACATTGATGTCATATCGCTATTCGTGTTGCTTAGCAACCAATCAATAACGTTAGTTCCAATTGTATAGCAATCCATGTCGCTGCGATCGCCTTTAACTGTTGCTTAGCAACCAATCAATAACGTGACCGTTGCTTAGAAACCAGTCAATAACGTGACACTTTTTAATGCGTGCATCCGATCACCGATTTATAAGACAAGTTAAAAAGTTTGAACTTCCAGGTTGTTTTTTTAATCTACCTACAACGAAATGGAGTAAGGAGAAGGTCGTGCGTTCTCATTAGTTCGTAAATCTTATTTGCACAATAATTACACTTGGAGTGCACTTCAACTGAAACACAGTGATGCATTAACATTACTATTTCACGACAGAATAACTGACACTGCCGTGGTACCGATCTAGACGGCCTATGGCTTAGTTAGTCCTACCATTAAATTAGAAGCTTTGATTATTTAAAAAGTTGGGTTTGTTAATTGATTTATCGCTTAACAAAAGCAAGTTTTGCTATAAATGACTGTACGCTTTATCTGGTTATAAATACGTTTCATATCAACGTACAATAATTCTGGAAGAATTCCATCTTCGCCCTGCTATCCTCTTGTCTACGTGGAACTTTCTTAAGTAATGTTAAAAACGATGGTGAGACAATGATAACAGATTAGTTCTCCTCTTTTCTTTAAATAACGTAAAAAATATTTCGTTGTTCCAACTGGATATTCGTTCGCTTGTTTCTTTTGCCATTATGCTGTAACTATACGATCGTACAAAGATATCGTTAAGTTCGTGTTATAGCATTTGCTAACCCTTGTCAACGTAGGGCTTTCATAAGTAATATGAAAAGCGGTGGTGCGAAAATGATGACATATCAGTTTTCCTCTTGTTTCTTATGTAACGTAAGTGAGTACTAACTAAGAAATATTTCGGTACTTAAATTGTTAATCTCTTAGATGGTTATTGACGTCTAGAACAAGACAAAATCAAATATTAAAATTAAAATTAAAACTTTAAATACTTAAATATATGTTTAAAAATGAAACCCTATTTCCCTTGGTCACGAGAAACTAGAGAACGACTTCACCGATTTCGTTCATTATTTTTTGACGTGATATCGTCATATAAATCGATGCCCGTGTGCGCGCACGAAAAAGTGTCACGGTCCGTCACGTTTCGCCTGCTGATAGGCTGAAAACGCCGCTAAAGTTGCGAATTGTTTACTGCAATGTTAACTTATACTTCTAAGAAAGCTGTGTTTGCGACTTGATATTGTACATACTGTTATTTTTACTTTGCATGTACTACCTATTATGAAACAAGTGTAACAATTGAAGGTGAACCTTTAATCTATACTATCTTCTATATCTATACTAATATTATAAAGAGGAAAAATTTGATTGTTTGTTTGTATTGAATAGGCTCCAAAGCTACTGGACGGATTAAAAAAAATCTTTCATCGTTGTGAAGCTACACAAACCCGGGTGACATAAGCTATTTTTTATTCCTGTATTCCCACGGGAACGGAAACTACGCGGGTGAAACCGCGAGGCGTCCGCTAGTAAATAAATAAATGACCTTATCACGTAAAATTACTGTCCGTAAACCAAAAAAATGGTTGTCTATAAAGTCGGGCATTTTTTTAGTTTTCTAGTAAAAGGTTCTTATGTAAAAAAAAATACAAAAATAACGGGGTGGTACGAAATTCGCTGGTACAGCTAGTGTTATATTAAAAGTAACGGTCCGCTCCGGTTTTCCACGGAGTTTCCTTTAGTGTCTATACCCATCACAATCTTGTGGAATCAAATTTCGCCAGTTGTATTTCCGAACCGATATCACTTAAGGACTTTTAAAAAAACACCAGCGGTATAGCAGATGCTGGTGTGGCAGATGTCCATGAGCAGTTGTCACTTACCATCAGATGAGCCTCTTTTTCGTTTGCATCAAACTCCGTTGCATATTTCAAAAGATTTAAACGTACAAACGTTGACTGCCTCTGTGGCGCGGTGTGAGTGTATCCGACTGCTACGCAAGAGGTCGTGGGTTCAATTCCCACACGGAACACCACTTTGTGTGATGCGCAAATTGTTGTTCCGGGTCTGGGCTGTACTTAGTGTTTGTGACTTATATGTTTGTAAAGTCCCCTGCGACACAGGGCTTGTATCCAAATGCGTGAGTCGTTTAAAAAAAAACAGCGATAAGCGTCTTGCCTTTGTATATACTGACTGACTGACATATCAACACAGGGCCTAAACTATAAGGGTTAGAAACTTGAAATTATGCTTAGAGGTTCATAACGTAGGGAGCACTAAAAAAGGAATTTTGAAAATTCACCCCCTAAGGGGGTAAAACGGAGGGGCAAAGTTAGTATGAAACTTTGTCGTTAAAATATTTTGGTAACAATCAGGCCGCGAACCACGCGAGCGAAACCGCAGGCATAAGCTAGTGAAAGTATAAATGTCGACGCCCAGCCAAAAAACTCCTGGATCTAGTAAACTGAAAGAGCAGTAATTAAGGTATGTTGTGATATAGACCAGAGATAAGAAAGGGTTTTAAGAAGCTGAAAAAACTAAATGGGAGGAACGCCGCGGGCTGTAGCTGGTATTCGATAAAAAATAGTATTACATTCAATATGTTAAAAGTACATGCAAAAGGCACTGAAGCTAGGAACACAGACATTGGTTTCCACTTATGACATTAGATGCCTACGCTAAGGGTAAAGATTTTTTGATATTTCATCCCTAACATATTTAAATAGCTTGTTTGAGAGTCTGCTAGTAAGTATTGTTATGTACCTAGATACAACGTTTTTCTTCGCATTGTGCAAACCTGAAGTCCAGCTGAGAATCAGTAACACATTCCAATGGGGTAGATTTTAGGTCATGTTATATATAACAACAAGCTGTTGCCCGCGACTCGCGTGAAAATTTTGATAAGCAAACGGGAACTATTTTTTGGGATAAAAAGCCTATGTGCTATTCCAGACTGTAATCTGCCTCTGTCCCAAATTTCGTCCAGTTCTGTTTACTGGTTGTGGCGTGATTATATAACAAACATCCATCCATCCATACATCTAAACTAGGTACACAACACCCAGACACAGAATAAACCATCGTGCTCATCACACAAAGTTTACGATCGAACCCACGACCTCTTGCGTAGCAGTCAGATACACTCCCACCGCGCCACAGAGGCAGTCAAATATTAGTATAAAAAAATATATATATAAAAATAAAAAACCCGCCTGCACAAAAATTGCCTCCGACTGCATGAAATTATTTAATTATATAGGGGAACTTGTTTCCATCTTTTTTGTGCAGGCGGGTTTTTTATTTTTATAATTCATTTTTTTATTTAATACTTTTTAGTGGTTGTAATATGTAACCGATGTAACAACTAACTTTTATAACAGCTATTGTCAAGTATTGAAGATTGAAAAAGGATGGTTGCTAACTAACTTTTTAAGTATTACAGTAACAATCAAGT
The DNA here is from genome assembly GCA_945859575.2 of Herminia tarsipennalis. Taxonomy (NCBI): domain Eukaryota; kingdom Metazoa; phylum Arthropoda; class Insecta; order Lepidoptera; family Erebidae; genus Herminia; species Herminia tarsipennalis. The sequence continues at coordinate 8,511,752 of OX243836.2, read as the reverse complement.
TATATCTTTTTGAAATGCTTAAGATAAGCCCTTTAATTTGATACCCATATTGCTGTATTTAAAACAACTTTTTTTTCACACCTCTTTATTTTGACATCTCACAATCGCCATGTTTGTTTTTTTCAAACGTCACATATCTAAGTACACTTGGGCAATCAAGACGAATCTAACGACGTCTTAATTGTATAAATCCGTTCAGTGGATTGTGAGATATCAGAAAATAAAGAATTTTACATACATTCATACAAGCATACGCGTATCTTGTAACGCGCGAAAAACATAACCCTTCTTTACAGTCAGGTAATAATTAGGTATTAAAGCAACATCACTAATTACCTAATTAATCGTTATTTATTATGGTGGAAAGGCTGTTGACAGTGTGATAAGAATTGACTTTTGACTTTTTTACAACCGTTTTTAAAAGACTTATCTAATGATACCCCACACGATGGACATAAAACAAATCCCATCCCCACTTTACATATTGGGGAGGTGTTATTCTTAACTTTGAGTCATTAATATGTGTATCCATTCAAAATTACAGTCTTCTAGCACTAACAGTCTCTGAGCTAAGCTGCGGACGGACGGACGGTCATGGCGAAACTATAAAGGTTCAGTTTTGTCATTTTGGCTACGGAACCCAAAAAATACAATGTAAGGTATATTGTATTTTTAGCCAGAAAACTTTTTAATACATTCTATTTATAAGTAAGTATATAATATGGCAAAAAGCCACTTGACGTCGAAGAACCGGTGTTTGTTCTGCCAAACTATTAACTAAATTGGTTTCGCTACCGTTTTACTACGCCTACTTTTAGTTGTACGGTGGTTTTCTTTTAACAATATGTGTTGAAACATAATGTGTTGTTCTAATATTTTTACCTGGCGGCCAATTTTATCAGAGATAAGCTAAGCAATGCAATAATGCAAGCCCGTGTGCGACAGAACAAAAGAAAGAGTGCCTGTACCTATTCGCACACTCTCACAGGCTGATGTAACAGATTTAAACGACTAAAAACAGATCACTCATAGTCTTATGGGACGGAACTCTGATCAGGTGCAAAACCAACAGCTTAACGAGCTCTCTGAGAGTGTGCTCTATGTCTATAACATTTTTCTAAAATTGTTAACATTTTTCTAAAACGGTTAACCGTTTTAGAAAAAATGTTATAGACATAGAGCACACTCTCGGAGAGCACGTTAAGCTGTTGGTTTTGCACATGATCTTTCTTCGTATATATATAAATTATAGATAGGTATCTATGGACCGACAGTGGTAACAACCTCACTAATCTCTTGATCTACCTACTTCATTGCCACTGAATCACGAATCCCTTCGAAATGTACCTACGGGCCTAAAATATGTGCCCATTTCTATAGATAATATAAATAGTAAAGAGATGTTCACTCACTCATATGACCGTAGGCAAATTTTTGTTAGTTCCGTCTAACAAAAGTTTGAATACGTAGGTACATTTAGGTTAGGAGCACACGCTCGCCGCACGACCGCGCAAGGGTGTACATAGCCTAACGGCTTACACTTATCACCTCACAAAAAAAAAAAAAAAAGGATAAATGCGAAATAAAATAAGTGATTATTTTTGTATCCCTTCCATTATTTCTCAAGCGATAACCGATGAAGTGAAAATGTTGGGTATTTTGAGACCATCGGAGTTGGTTAATACCCAATATGCATCGCTAAGCAATGTTTCTGGGCTAAAAACGGACAGCCTAATATCAATTTTCAATATTTGCGGTTGAGACACATTATAAAGGTACCTAATTTTATAAATAGCCACATTGTATACCTACCTAAGTTTATGCTAGTCTGCGTACTACTATAATCGATGATTCGATGCGATATGTCACAGCTTTTGATAGAGCCACTTGCATTATTTGGGTGTAGTTTAAGAACGGATTCGTTTGGCGATTTTATCACAGATATCTCGACCAGCAGGTCAATTAACGTTATTTAAAGCAGTGCAGTTGCAGTTAAGTTTCGATTAAAACGACCACTTTTGTATTCTTGTAACTTTGGGATCGATTGAAGTAATTTTTATAGGCATTTCTTGCCAATAACTTTACAAATACAATAAATGCATTTTTGAAAGATAGAAATTTTGAAATCCAGGCTCAGGAATCGAACCCGAGACTTCCGTAGCCAAACCGGGGCCAGAAGCGAACCACCTATCTGGACTATGTACCTAGATTTCGATTTTTTCTATCTCTTGATGCTTGCAAAATTAGGCCTTCGCAGCGCCACCTAGTCGATAGTTAAAGAACTATCACGGCTTTTTGTTATTGCTTCGTTACAGAGAGCATTTTAACAAATTATGATGTCGCAGGCCGAATATTGAAGTAATTTTTATAGGCATTTCTTGCCAATAACTTTACAAATACAATAAATACATTTATTGTATTTGTAACATAGTCCAGATAGGTGGTTCGCTTCTGGCCCCGGTTTGGCTACGGAAGTCTCGGGTTCGATTCCTGAGTCTGGATTTCAAATTTTTCTATCTTTCAAAAATGCATTTATTGTATTTGGGATCGATCTCAAAATTCTCAAATACGCTTGCGCACCGTACTAGAATATCGTTCTAGTACGTTGTCTAGTCTTCGCGCGTAACCTAAATTTGAGTTGTGCCTAACTCAAATTTAGGTATTGGAAAGTATCGGAGGGGATGAAGAAGACTGGCAAAAAACGACGTCCCTACCTAACAACTTCACAAACGCAAACTTAGGTTGCGCCAACTGTACCTAGTCAAATACCGAGATATTAAAGCGGTTAGAGCACGACTATATTTCTTAACTTGTAGATTTGAATGTTGGTTCTATTCATCGAAAAGCGTGAATAGCTTAAGGAAATGTTAAGTTCCGTCAATGCTCCATTTCCTTGTGCCTCGGCAGTTATATTTATTTTGAATGCATTTTAGACTTACGTTTTGATATGAAAATATAACGCTCAACGGCCGGTCTCATTTGGCTACTAGAGTTATGTTTTTGACATAAGCTCTGAACAAAATATGTCTGAATTCTACCCCTAGTAGACAAATCAATCGATAGATAGATTATTGATACCGGCCGTAAGTCTGTATTTGCAAGTAAATTCCCGACGATATTACCGTGCGTTTTAGCGATTGCGATTGCGGCCGTGGTCACGGGTAGACTGAGTCTAGCTTATCCGTTCCGTCCGTTCAGCCGTTTCGTGGATAATCAGCATTTTGTTTCACAGGTTGGGTATCTTCAATATTTAGTAACATTATTACAATCAATTGAGATTAGTTTCGATGTAAAATATGTGTGTGTGTCTGTGAATCAATATGTTCAATCCCCACTACTTTTCCCAATTCCTTACTACTTTGTGTGCGGTCTGCCAATCTATTTTGATTGTTGTATTAAGGGCTTGTTCTTTCTATTTCAATCGTAGTGTTTCGCAAATCGAGGGTAGGTGGTGGGTTACCGCCTTAATTTTTTACTAAAAATGGATTTCCACCATGTGACTCCTGATTAAATCAGTTATCTCAATATATTTATTAATAAGTAGTTCGAAACTTAAGAACATTATTCGAAATTAAACATTTCTTAAAACTAATCTTGGAAGCATTTATAACGGAGCGTCTTCATAAGCGAGAGAATCGCGGCGATTCCACTCTACTATCGTTGTCTCTACGAACGAGCGTTTATTCCTTCATCGTATCGTCGCGACTCGTAACGGAATCGCCGTGTGTGTTTACGAGGCGGCACTTCTGCGTTTGACAGCGCACTCGCTGCGAGATCGCGGCACTTTCACTGCGAGAGTGCAACGTTCCGCGGCGAGCACACGGTGATACGATGTTTTTCTCACTCAGTGCCTATGCCAATGTCGCAATAACATCGCTTAGTAGAGACACGTTCTAAGAAAGTGTATAAAAATAGGTAGCACGACGATAATATCGCTGCGATGCTCTCGCCCGTGAAGACGGTCCCTTGGTATGTACCTACTACATGCACAGTTACAGCGATATCATATCAAACCCCAGTAAAAAATAGATGAGTAAATACGAGTTTATCATGTGCCAGAAATATAAGAAACAGTTTGTGTTTCTTATTATGTATAGGCAAACTATAAAGTCGGTAGTAACATTCGTCTGTATTACATATTCAATGAATGAACACGGTTTCTAAGGAACTATTGAACTTGACCTTGAGTGACCCCTTGAGCTAAATACCAAAAGGGTGACACTTTGATCTATTGTATTTGTAACCAGCAGGCGTTGTTTGCTAACTTGAAATAACTTATCGACCATTTGTAGTCTAGCTTGAAGTCCTTAATATATCTTACGGAATATTTTCTACATTATTGAACCTTTGGCAAGTATATTATAAAAGTAGAGAGATATACTTCTATGTACCATCGAGATACTGTGTTGTCTTGTAGTAAACGAAGTCTGCGTTTCATATTAACCTTTTATTGGAATCCGCACATTAGAAATAAGCATAACGATATTACCTATCTCCCTCCTACATAGGCAAACCCAGGAGAGTGTAGGTATGGTGAGTCACTCCCCTCCCCGCCTCCATTGCCATCGAAATTCAAGTCGGTTTATGGACAATAATTTTACGTGATAACGTCATAAGAAAACATTGATGACATTAAATAAACAACCACCTGCCTAGGACACCTTTTTTTTTCAATTTTATCTCATGTCGCTGCAATCGCCAAAACATTAATGACATTGTAATAAACAATCATACCTGTGACAGCTTCAGTGGACCCGGGCGCAGTCAATAACGTGATGACATATCGCGTTGCTTAGCAACCAGTCCACGGAACACCCGGTCATTAATTTATAAGACGTTATCACGTCAAAAAGTAAACATTATAGTCCTTTGTACTTTTATATTAGTACATAATCTTTTGAAGACGCGGCTTGCTTTCAATAATCGGACACGCGGTCGGTGACGATATCAAAAATGCCATAAAAATATTAAAAATATCTACTATCTTTTGCAAGTTCATTTTTATATGACACACTTATCATCTCCGATTTACTACTAAGTAACAGCCTATGTAAATACCTAACACATTTTAAAACCACTGAATGATTCATAAAAAAAACCTGTATGCAGTAACATTCTATACTTATACTGGAATATTGGTTGTAGGATAATAATCTAGGAACACGCCAGTTGCGGGAAACGCGGGTATGTTGACAACGCCATTAAAATTCAAAGGAATAAACGTGGAGCAACAGAACTGCAATATTGGATAGTTTGTAGCTCAGTTGTAAATGTATATTGGTGTTTGAGGGATTTGAATTACATGATAATGAAATGTTGAATATATTAAAGTGAGAGTATTGTGATCCTAAATTGATGACTGCATCAATCTATGATCACAATACTCTACTACTTTCTGTCACTGGCTTTAATGTAGATAGGTATCTGGAGTGATTCCTTAGTGACTTAGTGGCGACCGAGCAGATCGAGATATCTGCGAGGTTACGCAACGTTGCCACTGTCGGGCCATAGATGGGTGACCGTTTTTGGACATTGTTACACACACCGAAGAGTACGTTAAGCTGTCGGTCCTGCGCCCAATCTCTCTACCCCATCGGGCTATATCTCCTGCGCAGTTGCTGGTCTCTTTTGAGATTGGCTGCCGTAATCGACAGTGGTTAGGAGAACATTATTAACGTAAATATTTATTACTGCATTCCTACTAAACATACACTATTTTTAGTAGGAATGTAGTAATAAAAAAATTTGATTAATCAAAGCGTGCGAAAATATTGTATGATTAGTGTGTATAATAGTGTAGTTAGTACGTACTTAGGGATTAATCCCTAGGTACCTACTAACTAGTTACTGGCCCTACAAGAATAACAGTGATGTGGTCCACAGACTACAACTATAGCTGACGTAGGTCTTGATTTGTTCTGTGCTAATTTACCTACTTAATTTGTAATGTGTCTTTTTAGGGTTCCGTAGCCAAAGTGTCAAAAACGCAACACTTATAGTTTCGTCATGTCTGTCTGTCTGTCTGTCTGTCCGTATGTATGTCATTTTACTTAATTAATCTTGATGAAATTTGGTGGAAAGGTGTCTTGTAGTAGCCGCTACTTAGTTTGATAGCTAAATTATAAAAATATTTTTTAGGGGGGCACCCTAAAAATATTTTTATAATTTAGCTATCAAACTAAGTAGCGGCTACTACAAGACACCTTTTCACCAAATAATAATAGTCCATACATGTAACAAAAGCTAAAAAAAAACTTTTTTCAGCAAACATCAACGTGAGGCACATAATTCGATAGGTTTTTCAAAAACGTTTTAAGGTTTTTAATAAACATTTTTGATGGAGTAGTTTATATGAATAGTTTTGGAAATAATCGCTTCGAAAGTTGCATAAATGCCTAAATTGTTGTGTATTATTACGAAAATTATCAGTTTCTTATGCTTGAATTAGTGCTAATCAGCATAACACGTATTTTATACTTAGTAAATTGTGTACAAGAAAGCGCTAATGAGATTCTTAAACGGTTTTACATAAAGTGTACAAAAAAGTTCCTACCTAACTTTGAAGTGTGGTGAAGCGAGAAGATCACCAAAGCTTCTTAACGTTACAACTTTAATTTAAATTAACATGGTGATTAACATGTCTCAAATATGTTATAATGAAGGGACTTTAAGCAAAGTAAAAACGAAATCTATACTAATATTATAAAGCTGAAGAGTTTCTTTGCTTGTTTCTTTGAACGCAATAATCTCAGGAACTACAGATCCGAATTGAAAAAAATCTTTTACTGTTGGATAGCCCATTTATCAAAGAAGGATGTAGGATAAATAACATCACGCTACGGGGAATAGGAGCGAAGCAGCAATAAAAATGTGTGGCATTTTTTATCAAGTTATGCAATTAAAAATAATATATATACGTTTTCGTTAAGCGAACGCTCGGCCGAGCTACATGGTAGGCGGAGTGGGGGTGTTAGGTTTTATTTTGGTTACGGAATTTCATGATTCGGTCGCTGCGCTCGAAGCCCGAGCCCGCGGTAAAAGCTATAAATGCAATAGCTTAACAATGTTACAAAAACGGGGGAAATTTACGCAGACAAAGTTGCGTGGGTCAGCTAGTAACCTTATGTCTTTGAAAATGCGTGGATTATATATCACCTTACCGCGTTCCTCATTACCACTTAAAAACGAATAGATACGCGTAAACTTATAAATGATTCATAGTATCTAAAGGACTCAAACTAGTTTTATAAAACTGATAATTTTCCCAATAACTTAAAAATAATAGAACTCCACTCAATCGCTATTAAGCCGCTCAAATCTTCAACGTTCTAATTTATTTACAATGCTTTATTAGCATTTTAAACACATGTTTTACATTCCCTTTTCAAATAGACGCCAAATCGCGCAATTCAGATGCAGCGATCTCAGGCGGATGAAAGTAGCATGTGTGCTTTGGCCCTAATCAATCAAATTTAAGGCAAACAATGATTTTCAACCATTTATTTCAATCCAGTCATATAACTAATGACTGAAAGTGATTGAAAGCTATCAATAAAGATAAAACAGTTATCTTTTAAAACATAAAATTGAAACCTTAATAAGGAAATTGGACAGTTATTTTTACACTTTACGAGAATGAAACGTTTTCATTAAAAGCACCGCAATTTATAACTGAGCCAATTATTTCAATTCATTAAAATTAATAGATACATAACCAGCAAAAATTAAACTTGATGAAGAGATTAATTAGCGGAACCACAACATACAGAGAATACAGAAAGTTAATTTCATATGGCTATGCTCGCACAATGTACGCAGCCCTAACTTCCGTAGTACCAACCTAATTGTAAGTATATAAAGTGTCCCGAAACTATGCCACACAGAAGGAAAGTACTATAAATATTGTAGATAGAACATTTTATTGAAAGAAGACTTAATTTTGATTTTAAGAATCATTCAAAAGATTATTGAATAACCGCCTTTCTATACCGGGAATAGATATAGCAAAATATGAAAAAAGCAACATCCTGTATTTTTACGATACCAATCTATGTATTAATAAGGCGCTGATTGTCTAGTGATTAACACTATTGTGTCAATCACTAGAATTATTTTTTCATAGCAGTATACAGCGCCTTAATAATCCCCCAGCGCCAAAATAATCCTTTTAATACAATATAGCGCTAGATGTAAGACGATTAATCGTCCAGGCTAGCGCTATAGCTGATTTTAAAGAAAAACTATGAATTTTTTTGTTTTAATTATCTTCTTTAATACGTTAGTACCTTTATTATTATTTCGATGTTACGGACACTAAATATCGGAACACATTTGAAACAATTCTGTGTTCGTGGAGTTGTTCGAGCTCGTTTGTATGAAACTTACCTTATATAGTCGCCGTGATTTGTGACAATACTAAGCCAGCAACATAATGTACATCGTTGTGGATAGGAACTACTAAAAAGTTATTTTATCACTTTAGGATTTACGACTGCAAATCATCTAGGTATTTTACAAAATAAAATACTACTAGGTATATCAAATCTTTAAACACCGAGTGAATAGGTACCTTCACTCGGTGTTTAAAGATTTGAAGAATAGAAACAATGCCAGTCTATCTGCCACTTAACTGTGTTAGATTTACGAGATGGTGTTGTTGAATTTTACAAGAAATTATATTTTCTATTAAATGGTGTATTTTTTTTCAGGAAAATCAAAACTGGAGAAAAGCTAAGGAAGCAAAACTATATATACAAAAAATTGTATCTAAATTGTTAGAGCCGTATTCTAATACAAAATAGCCTATGACTCAAGATAATAAGAAAATGTGATTGCATTAGGTTTATGTAAGCATCGTTGACGCTAGGAGGTGGGAGAGCGTGTAACAGCTGTGCTAGAGGTTGTGGGTTCAATTATGACTTTGTAACAGAGCTTAGGGTGTTTATAGAATAGCGTTTTGTTTTCTGGGGATGCATGCGCGTATTGTCACGCCTTTTATCGCACGCACATTTGTAATTGTGTAACGAAATGAAGCGCGCGTTTGTGCGCCTATGCCCAAACGACCATATCCGCACAGAAAAAAGCGCTAGTTTGAAACCGCCCTTAGTGAGACCCACAATTTATTACATCCAAGTTTGGGTGTACTTGTAGGTGCTTTGCGTTCAGGTCTTTTTTTTTATTTGGTTCACAAAACTGATGTTCAATCAAACATTCTAAGTAATACAGCTGTGATAAAGTACATCGGATTGTCATCTATTTGATGTGAACACAGCATTCTTAATTATATTAACACTTAATTTTTAGGTAACATAATATATTATTATATTTTATAATTATGAAATAAATTTGTTAAGTTGAAGTTTAATGGAGTCTATCTCGCTACGCAAAGAATTGGCTAGGTGTAACATTCTACACACAGGGGCAGGTCTGACTGTAATTATATGTTATTAAAGTCCGTCGCGATAAAGTACATATTTTTTTTTAAATAATTAAATTATGACAAATCAAAAAACCCGACTATTTAAAATGTATAAGTAACTAAAGTATTTTGGGGACCACAAACCGCCATTTTATTTTTTCTAATTTTGATGTTAGTCTCACAACTGAAACGAATCTAACAACTCCTCTCTAGCTAAAATAAAATAAAACATAATAAAATAAAATATAATATAATAAAACATAACCCTCCTTAAATGTTGATAAACTTCCCGATTTGTAGTCAGTCTACCCGTGACCACGGCCGTTGCAATACGGTCGAAACGTCGGGCAATAAACAAGGTATTTTACCTCAAATTATTCACGCGATTAAGACCCGTAATATTTATATCTTCATAATAACCCTCCTTCTTGCGCAGTCGGGTAAACAAAAAGAATTTTATTTAGCTACAACTCTCAGTAATATGGATATACAGGAAGTATAGTCGAGCTGTATAGTGCATATCATCGTAATTGGTCAACAATTTGAACGAAGAGATACCTAACTACCAATTGATAGTTTGGATGCAACTAGTTTGAATCGTTATAACATTTAAACTGCAATATGTACTCGTATTATTTCTAGTGTTTATTATTCATTTTAAACGTAGTATTGCATAACTACCTACATCTCAATGTTTTCAGTATATAATGTGGAGAATTTCAAGAACTACGTCGGTACATTTCCACAGTTATTATTTTGGAAATTGCATTATTGTAACATGGTGAATTGACAATTTGAATAGAGTGGCCGCGATTTTTTATTGTCATGTTCTTTTCTCCGGCTTTATCAATTGTTGGCGAACATTACATGTATATGTAGAAACCCGACGTATAACAGGTGTTGTTTTGCATCCTAAGTGAATAAAGAATTACTAATATTATTGTAAAGTGTCTTCCAGACGGTTGGAAACAAGAGTCCCCGCCAAAGTGACCTTGATTGTTCCAACGGTGTTGTAAACCAAATTACTTGTTACTTGGTTTGTAAAATACGTCTACACTGTTGGAAATAGGCAAGGTCACCGTGGTTTGTACGTTTGTTTCCAACCGTCTGGAAGACGCAAAATTGAATAATTTATACTGAATTGAACATAATTGATTTTTTATTTCTAGCTATATAATATTCCGAGATAGATCGACATTTTTCATACACAAAAACGAACAAAGGCTTAGCGGGATTAGGAGAAACACTCAATTACTAATAATCTCCTAACCGATGTTGGATATATTATAGTGCACACGTGAATGCGCAGACACAAGAGTACTCTATTCCCACACAGTCATAGCCCGATGGGACGAAAATCCGACACAGCCGGAGATAGATTGGGCGCAGGACCAATGGATTAAAGTACTCTCCGAGGCACAGAGGGGTGTGACATTTTTAAAAAACGGTCATCCATCTATGGACCAATAGAAATAACGTTGCTTAACCTTGCAGTTGTTTCGAGACCACCCTTAGTTTCCATACTAATAGCTTTGCTAATAGTATATCCGAACCGAATAATCTCAATTGTTTTAAATATTGTTACAAAATAAATATCCTGTATTGGGAATTCAGTGTACTGGTAGTACGCGCTTAATTTCGTTACCCGTTGCGTAATCCCTTGGTCAGCTGTACTAGAATTAATTGGAACAACGGTAAAGCCGTGCATCTACTATAGCGACGCTGACGACGAGAATACTCATGAAAGCGTATTATAAAGCTGGCAACTTTCAGATAAAACTCTATTACAAAAAAAAATCGAAAAAGGTTTTGGGAAACAGCATTTAAGACCTATAGGATGTCTTGGTGGATAGCAAAACAGTGTCAGTTATTCTTCCGCGAAATAGTGATGTTTAAAATCACTGTGTTTCTGTTGAAGAGCACTGTAGCAGGTGAAATTTCTGGGTAAATGAGGCTTAGGTACAAACTAATGTCTCAAATGAGGAGCACAGTTCGGTGACAATTAAATTTTTGCCAAACAAAGATTTGGGTGGTACCGATACTGTTATGAGCTAGCATGACGCTAACCAATAGGTTCACGATCTGTCCATTTCTTCATTTAGTAGTTTAAAAAGAAGTTGGTACATATCAATCAATAACGTTAAATGAAAACCTCGTGAAGAACCAGGGCATTCTAAAACAAACAAAAAAAAACGGGTTGCGCTCCGGGAGTGCCGGCAGGAGTGAAAACATAAACGTTAACGTTGTGCATTTTTGAATATTTTGGAATGGTTATGGAAAATATTTTTTTATTATAATAAAAGTACTATCATTTATGTGGTTAAATACAGTATTCATCTATTGCGCTATCGTCTTGTGTACGATAGCGTTACAAAAGTGCGTGTGACAAAAGGCGTGACAATATGCGCCTCCATGCGCTTCCAAAAAACAAAACGCTATTCTATAAACACCCTAAGCTCTGTTACAAAGTCAGAAATCGAACCCACAACCTCTAGCAGCTGTTACACGCTCTCCCTCCCCCTACTGCGTCAACGATGCTTACATAAACCTAATGCAATCACATTTTCTTATTATCTTGAGTCATAGGCTATTTTGTATTGGAATACGGCTCTAATAATTTAGATACAATTTTGTGCATAGATAGTTTTGCTTCCTTAGCTTTTCTCCAGTTTTGATTTTCATAAAAAAAGAAATGGCATTTAATAGTTTTTTTTTTAATTTTGATTTTTATTACAACACCATCTCGTAAATCTAACACAGTTAAGTGACAGATAGACAGGGCATTCTAAAACAAACAAAAAAAAACGGGTTGCGCTCTGGGAGTGCCGGCAGGAGTGAAAACATGAACGTTAACGTTATGCATTTTTGAATATTTTGGAATGGTTATGGAATATATTTTTTTATTATTATAAAAATACTATCATTTATGTGGTTAAATACAATATTCATCTATTGCGCTATCGTCTTGTGTACGATAGCAGATGAATATTGTATTTAACCACATAAATGACAATTTAACAAATGACAACGACAACGACATTACAATTAAAAAGTTTATCTCTCAGGATAAAGTACATACTTATGAAATTTGAATAATATTTTTCAATATTAATGACATAATAAAAAAAATATATGAAATAATAAATCACAAATCAAAAGTTAAAATAAAAAAGGGAAAAAAATAATCGTTACGAGTACTCGGACTCGAACTGGGTCTTCTAATTTCTGGACCGTCTGAGTAATAATAACATTGTAGTTAGTGGCGAAATTGACCTTCGTATTCTAACGATTATTGCAGCAGCTTTTCAGTGCTCTCCCTCCGTCACACGAATTTTCGATCAGTGTCACGTGATCCTGACGCGAGTTCAACATTTTTCCGATATCAAAAAAGTGACACGGGATTTGACATGTATTATTTAACTTTCAATTGTTTGACGTTTCGACAGGTTGCACCGGTGGTCACATGATGAGTCCACTTGTGACCACGACTGGTGCAACCTGGTCGAAACGTCAAGCTATTTAAAGGTTATTCCTGTGTCTAAAATATTTAGAAATGCTGTATTTCAGTAGCGAGAAAGTTATAAGTCATTACAATATCGTCAATCGCTGCTAACTATTTTATACTTATTATAGGCGAGTTAATCCCCTAGGGGTTTGAAATTTCAACCCCGAGATTGAATTTTCTATAATTCGTTCTCATTGAATGCTTCCTTCATAAAATATACCAAATTTAAATTTATTTTCTTTTATGTACAGAAAATATAAAGTCATATTTTCCCACGTTAATGGAAAACAGTCCTAACAATAAAAGCGTCCTCTAACTAATCACCCAAACACATTACGTAAACACACCGCATGTGATTACTTCTCGCCTTTACCCGACTCTTGGGGTAAAACCAACAGAGACGAATAAAACTACACACTAATGGCAAAATCCAATGAAATAGATTGTAGGTAGCTCTTTTCTATTTGAGTAACTTTGTTTAGTCCTTCTTAAAATTTTATTAACGTACAAGCAAAATCATGAAATATGAGACAAAAAGTTTTGTATTTTCAAAACGTCATCAAGCTAAGCTCCGTCCCGATTAAACTAACTTTTTGATAAAAAAAACAGCATCAAAATCTATCAATCTGTTTCGATCCCACAGACAGACACACAGATACCTACGCATACTTTTATGATGACGGGGTTAAAAAGGGTAGCCTATAAGTTTTTTTAGCCAGATCCTTCCATTTTCTTTACATTTTGGAACTCAACTCCCTAACCATAATATAGTCCACGGCACGGGGGTACGTACCCTTCCCAGACGGTTGTTACTATGAATTTCTTATATTGTATTGAATTTCTTTGCCCTTTTGCCCCCTCACCCCGACGGATTTTTTTGGGACACCCCCCCCCCCCCCCCATCGTGTGTGCAACTTGCACTTGGCCAAAACTCATCTCCCCCCCCCCCGTCATAAACATGTTAGATCCGGTATTGCCATTTACTTCTGCCCCCAGAATTAAAGCCTTGATCTGCCCATGAGTCCTACGCAGAAGTTTTATCAACCTATGTATACTACTCTCGAAAGTGATTTCTTCTCTAATCTACCCAATACTCTATTACAAAGGTAAATTCGAGTAGGTACTTAGTTCTAAAAGTTTTAAATAGGATCTCGTATGATATCTTATCATTAAACTTGGTGAAGCATTCCTTGGAAAGTATTCCATGACTTTCAAGACACTTTGGCTTACAAGATCATGTTTTTCATTTGGTTTTATATTACAAATAGCTAAATAATAACTGATTTTATCTTTGTAGGTAACCGTAGATAAATGAAAACTCAAAAAAAAAAAATGTGAACTTCAGACCAAAAATATAAATTCAGACGTCAACGTCGACATAGAGTCTACCCGTGACCACGGCCGTTGCAATACGGTCGAAACGTCGGGCAATAAACAAGGTATTTTACCTTAAATTATTCACTCGATTAAGACCCGTAATATGTTATACGTTGACCGTCATGTAACATTTTTCAAAAACGGTGACCAACTACATAGTTCGTCACCGTTTTCGGTTTGTATGTGGTCCATGTTTAACAATATGGTTATGTGGTTATACGAACATAATATATTTATCATCTACACTAAGATACAAGACAAGGAGATTCTAAAGCCTGTATATGCATTTAAAAAAAAGTGGCCATGACTTTTTTTTGTCCAGATTTTTTCTCGCAGCTTTACTCTTGCGAACTTGGCATTAAATGTAAAATCATTTTATTCCAATTTTTTTCTGACGTTCATAAGCTTTACATTTGTGGCGGTACCCACATATCATAATATTAAATAAATTAACACTTAACAACTCGCGTCAAATCCTGAATCAATATATAGAAGTTTTCACAGCTGCTAACTATAAATACAAGTTCTCAACGTTAACCGTTGGGCCGCGGCCCGCCAGGCATGATCACCTCGCCTGGTCGGAGGATCCTCCCTTTGTGTTGGAAGGACTTAACACCTTGCCCTCCACACATTCTATAACCTAAGTGAATAAAATACTTTACTATACTAAAAATAATTCCTTCCACTCACCTGAATCCGGCAATAGTTTCCCTTTCAGCTCGACGTCGCTTTCCGCTGACGTAGCGCCATAGTTCTTGTACGTCTTTGCTTTGTTCCCCGAAGGTTCGTCGTGTTTTGTCACCTTAAAGCGTTCCGACATCTTCATCTATCAACACTTATAACACTTTAAATATCACTTACACTTGATATGCTATAACACTAGAATTTCTTCACAGATATGTATCGTTTGGTCACTTTGGTTTGTTCTTATTTGGCGCCGCACTTTGGTTGGTTTGTGTTCCTGTGAACAACAGTTTAAAGTATTATTTAACGGTTTAATTAATATTAACTACTTAAGTCACATAATAAAATAAATGTTTCAAATCATCAAGACTTCAAGAAAAATGATCAAACCGTGGTATGACTGTTTTTCGTGACTATGCAGTATATATTATTCTTTATTTGTTGTGTTTGTGAGTCAGTTTGAATGTTTACATATGATAAGCATCATAAGTAGCTGATTGTACAAAGATGTTATCAACGCATTCCGATTTTTAGGGTTCCGTAGCTAAAATGGCAAAAACGGAACCCTTATAGTTTTACCTGTCTGTCCGTCCATATGTCACAGGCATTTTACTCAGAGACTACTTAATGAATCTTGATGAAATTAGGTGAAAATATGTCTTTTAGTAGCCGCTACTTAGTTTGAAAGCTAAATAATAATAATAAACAACGTGTGGCACATCATTGACATCATGACAGGTCTTTCAAAAACTATAATCTTTTTTGATTAAGTGTATATTTTTGGAAATAATCGCTCCGAAATTTGATAAATCGTTTCCGCCCCCCCCCCCCCTTAACTTTTGAACCGTGTAACCAAAAAATATGGAAAAAAATCACAAAGATAGCGCTTAATAAATACTTCAAACTAAAATTATTTTGAATAAGATCGGATATACCGTCATTGAGATATAGCCAAAAAAACTGCGTTTCTCAACTAAAGGGCGTAACTGCCACGAACATACGCCCTTCTGCTGATGCAATTGTTCAAGGCTGCGGAACCCTACACTGAGCATGGTACGACATGCTCTTGCCCGGTTTTTTAAAAGACTAATGTTAAAAAACAAATGATATGTTTCGAACTAAAAATATTTGGAAAAACAAGCTGTTCACTCACGTTTTTTAACACATGTCGTCAAGGCAAGTGTTAAAAAATTAACTTCATATAACGAAATTTGTTGTCACTTTGTTTTAATTGTCACATTGATTAAGAGTATGATTTGACTTTTGTAAGTAAAGATTCTGCGTGATTAATAAAGGCCATTCTATTTTTCCTTTTTATATCAGTTTAATTAATATTTTCCATTTAATCATGCGTTATAAGTACTTTGGCCAATATTTGAGCACATATACCTTTGTTGTAAGTAAATGCTCCTGCTATATTGTACCCACTAAGGCTGATTTTAGTTTATCTCATATTTTAACTTTTTGGTCTTACATCATGCTATATTAGTTGCAGCACCTGACCCCCATATCAAGTTTATAAACATTCAAACTGTAAAATTGGCAATTTCAAAAGAGTGACCGCGAGTTTTCATTGCCAGGTTCTTTTCGCCGGCTGTTTTTTTTATTAATTTAAAAAAAGCAATTAAAAAAGTTTTTCTTTTTTAGTTTTTAAAAAAGTTTTTTTTTTAAATTAAAAAAAAAATCATTAAAAGTTCTGCTATTCATTGATAGATGGCAAAAGTAAAAAGTATCACCGCTGTGCCCGTCGGAGTGGGGAGCGTGAGGTTTTTTCGTTACGGAATTTCTGGATTCGGTCCCCGCGCTCAAGGCCCGCGATAGAAGCTATGCAATAGCTTAATTATAATAACAATTACCTTCCAAATAATTAATAGTCGGCAGGTCACCATCGCAGCATTTGAAATCGTTGAACTAATAATAATGTTTATAAGTTCGAATGCTTCTGTGGCGCGGTGGAAGTGTATCCGACTGCCACGCAAGAGGTTGTGGGTTCGATTGGTGGACCCAGGACAAAACTGTGTGTGATGAGCACGATGGTTATATTAAGTAAGAACCGATAAATATATAAATATGTTTATCGGTTCTCTGCTTTCCATAGTAGGTACAAGCTATGCTTAGTTTGGGATCAGATAGAGTTGTGTGAGTTGTCCCTAGAAATTATATTATATACTTTTAAGTTTAAAATTAGACTAGGTAATTTTAGTAACATTAATTTTCGATTACTAAAATATTTAGTCAATATAGATAGTAACAAGATTTTGTATTCCAATAAAAGTCCAATAGCTTTTGCTACAAAATGTTTCGTAAAATATTATTCCGCTATTTAGTAAGTATATTTTAATGGCGCAGAATAGGTCCCTAGCTTTATAAAACCAGTATAATTTTGAACAGATTCGCGTCGATTTTGTCAAGGGGACTGTAAGCGACACATTTTCACTTTAAAAATTAAATGCGAATCTTATTGCTAATGTAAATTGTGATTATGAAAATTCTACTTCAAACTTAATAAACTGAAATTTTAATTAGACCTATAAAAACTCTATTCGCATTGCTATGTTACAGTATTATATTTTCTAAATTGTTTTATAGTCGTACTTAATTCGTTCTGATTTGTGAACGGCAAAGTCATAACCCCTGCCCACGCCAATCATAAAACCTGCAGAAACATGGCTGCTAATGCATTATTCCTATAGGTACCTATTTCTTTTGTCACTAGGTACCGCATTTCTTTTACTACCTTTTCTTTAACTGCTGTCGTTTAATTGTGTCTTTGCATGACAGGTCAATAAAATTCATTTTTGGACGTGATAACTTCATAAAAATCGATGACTGGGTGCACGCACGAAATAGTTATTGACTGGTTGCTAAGCAACCGTCACGTTATTGATTGGTTGCTAAGCAGTCACGTTATTGATTGGTTGCTAAGAAAAAGCTAAGGGCGCTTGCAGTGACATGACATGACATACAATTGGAAGTAACGTTATTGATTGGTTTATGCGACTGGCAATATGTTATCAATGTTTTCTTATGACTTTATCACGTAAAATTATCGTCCGTAAACTGACTTTACAGACCACCATTTTTTTAGTTTTTAGTGCCTAATAAAATAGGTACAATTATATTCTCCTAACAGGTTTTGGTAACGTTGCTTAAACTCGCAAATCTGGCGACCTACTCGAATAGGTACGAGTATTATAAAGTGACGGACTCCTTAACATTTAGTTTCGTTGGGCAATGTAAATGTCGACCGTTTGACCCGCATTTACAATTTCACACCGTATTAACGTTTTGAATGATAGAGTAAGTAGAAGTTGTAAACGCGCTACGCATCTCACAATGACCTAATTGTATTTAAATAAATAATTTTATTATACGTATTTCTAACTGGTTTTGTGATGTTCGGTAATGTGTGCGTGCGTGCGTGCGTGCGTGCGTGCGTGGTGCGTGTCTGCGTGTGCGTGTGCGTGTGCGTGTGCGTGTGCGTGTGCGTGTGCGTGTGCGTGTGCGTGTGCGTGTGTGTGTGTGTGTGTGTGTGTTAAGGACAAAGGACTGTTTTTATTGCGAAAACCGACATACATGCGGTCGGAGCTCCGGGCGAAAGCTAGTCTACCGAAACTTAACTATCACCATATATATATAACCATCCTCCCCCTACCAGTGTCTCAAATTAAGGCATGGCTGCGTAACAAAAATGGAAACAAACAGCCATGTAGCGGAATGACAGCGGTTGTAGGCAAACTAAAGAGGCGATTCCAGAAGCTTCATAGAGATTCTCACGAAGACTCTATTAGACTCGAAAGGGAAAACTACGCAAGGTTGTCGGCATCCTTACGGGCCACTATACCCTAAACAAGCACCTCCACACAATCAGGTTGACGGACAACCCGCTCTGCAGAGGATGCATAAAAATTGTAGAAACGCCCCGGCACGTAATTCTGGAGTGTAGCAGTGTGGCCGAACGCAGTTCCTGACGTCCGCATCATCCCTCCCGGAGGCGTGCAAGGGTCAGCAGGTCAATTTACGTATTTAAAGCAGTGCAGTTGCAGTTCAGTTGCAGTTCAGTTGCAGTTCAGTTGCAGTTCAGTGGCAGTTCAGTTGCAATTCAGTTGCAGTTTAGTTGCAGTTCAGTGGCAGTTCAGTTGCAATTCAGTTGCAGTTTAGTTGCCGTTCAGTTGCAGTTCAGTTGCAGTTCAGTTGCAGTTCAGTTAGGTACAGTTCAGTTGCAGTTCAGTTGCAGTTCAGTTGCAGTTCAGTTGCAGTTCAGTTGCAGTTCAGTTGCAGTTCAGTTGCAGTTCAGTTGCAGTTCAGTTGCAGTTCAGTTGCAGTTCAGTTGCAGTTCAGTTGCAGTTCAGTTGCAGTTCAGTTGCAGTTCAGTTGCAGTTCAGTTAGGTACAGTTCAGTTGCAGTTCAGTTGCAGTTTAGTTGCAGTTCAGTTTCGATTAAAACGGCCCTTTTCGTATTCTTGTAACTTTGGGATCGATCTTAAAAACGCTTCCGCACCGTACTAGAATGTCTTTCTCGCTCTCGAAACAAGAACACAAAAATGTCCGTTTTAATCCAAACTTAACTGCAACTGCACTGCTTTAAATACGTGAATTGAGCCCCTGAGCGGACTGTTGAGCTCACCCAGAAGCTCTTAGGTGTCTTGGGTGGCTGAAGTGACGGAACTGGCAGGATAAACATTTAACGCACAATGGCTCAATCAAGAGGCTAAGTGCGATTTTTGTAGCCCCGTAAAAACAAACAAACAATGTCATTAACTGCGTGAAACAATAAGTGTCGCTACGCACGCCAGCTGTCATCAAAGTGCACAAGTGAAATATACCACAATTGTTTTAAAAAACAATTCCCATAATTCTTTTTGTCAAGAGTAATCTAACCATCAACGAGTGAAATATTAATACGGTCAAATTGCCTTTCTTTCTTCCAAGATTTATTTTCTTTTATAAAATAGCCACGACGGGCGGTCTCCTGAATAAGGCAATAATGGCTAGGTGATTTGTTAAGTAGGCATTTTAGGAAATGTTCACGAAAATCTTGTTGGCATTACTGTACGAGTACAGTAACTATTAGATTAAGTAGATATTTGGGAAAATGTTATTAGCTATCAGGATAAAAACATGATCAATTTCAATGTTAATTAAATTGAGTGAAAGTAAAACTTATAGTTACTGTTATTTTATTTACGAGTTACCTAAACAAATGTTGTAATAATTTATGTATGTCTGTTTTTTACTTATTATAAACAACGGCAGGATGAATATTTACGCAGTCAGATTTTAAGGATTGTTAATAATATTCATTATTATTGATTCAATCTAAACTATATGTTGTGTGTACTTTTTTACTAAACAATTCGTAGGCAAATTCGCGATTAGCAATTCCCAATGAATGCAATAATAGTTGTCAAATAGACATAAATTTTCTAAAACCAAAAGTACTTAGAAACAATTTGAATTATAGATATGTACCTATTCTTTATATTCATAAAACAGTTTATATCGCCTGTCATACCGATCGATCGATGGTCTAGAAAATACTACACACGATTAGTTCTAAGAAATAGGAATACCTATAACCTATAATTCATTGAGTGGACACCATTTCTTTGACTTAGTTCACTTATAAATTGAACTCCTTATTCACGATCATTATTTCGTTGTCGTGACAAGCCCGTACGCAAGCGCGGTGCACTCAAAGATGTCCGCCGCGCATGTGCGTTGATGAATTTCTAAGCGCAACTCTCTATTTACCATTAGGACAAGATTTTGACAGTTCGCACGGGCTTGCCGCGAAAACGAAAAAAAAAACGTGATTATGGACCCTGATGGGTGCAGGACCAAAAGGTTCAAAATGAGAAACTAGCCAATGTCCTATGCTCATAAAGCTGAAGCTGACTCATCCTCGTATTTATTGCAGTTTTGAATAGAACTGCCTCTGTGGCGCGGTGGGAGTGTGTCTGAATGCTACGCAAAAGGTCGTGGGTTCGATTCCCACTCGGGACACCACATTGTGTGGTCCATAAATTGTTGTTCCGAGTCTGGGTGTACTTTGTGTCCGTGATTTGTATGTTTGTAAATTCCCCCGCGACACAGGGCTTGTACCCTAATGCGGAAGACATCTCTTTTTTAAAGAAAAAAATATATATTTATTTATCGACTGGCCTGTTGGTCTAGTGATTAGTGACCCTAACTGCTAAGCCAGGGGTTTGATCCCCACCCAGGATTAAACGCTGTGTGATAAACACGATGGTTTGTTGTGTGTCTGGGTGTAATTTACTTATGAATGTATTTAGAAATATATAAGTATGTTTATCAGTTGTCTGCTCTCAAGCTCTGCTTAGTTTGGGATCAGGTGACGTTGTGTGAGTGCCAACATATTATGATTATTAGCCTCAACCTTGGTTCAAACGTTTTTTAATTCTTCGGCAGCTCTCAATTATGACTTCATTTTAGGAACGGCTTTTGAAATAATCAACTGGCAAGAAATTTTGATAACTGGACAAAGGCATTTTTAATACACAAACGCAGGCAAGAACGTTCATAAATGCATTAGACAGTACCTGGTGCAGACTAAAAGTGCGCGGGCGCAGCGTGAGGGCAGGACACATACAGTTTTGGTATTGTGCATAACACGAATACTTACCTATAACCTACCTCATAATTAAGCCGATTGTTATGTCGACCTGTCGTCGACTATATATACCGTTTTTTTAAACGACATTTCTAAAAATTAAACCTAGCTAGATCGATTTACCGCCCCCGAAACCCCCTGCATACTAAATTTCATGAACTTCCTGGACCCATTGCCGAGATTTATATACCTACAGGTATAAGAATTGCTCGTTTAAAGGTGTTATAAGATATACAACTTTGTAAAAATATGAGACGTGTTATATTAAAACTACTTACACTATTGTTGAATATAGTGTCACTATGTATGATTTATACCCTTAAAAACAAAAGCAACAGATGTCACCAATGTAGCCTCGGTCACGATTCAGCAAGAAAGATAACACTGACAAAGAGAGAAGACTTCTAAACAATAGCCCTTATCAGTGTTGAAACAAATCTACTTTAAAGAGCTTAGCCTGTTTTCAAATTGCTAAACGGTGACATCATTAGGACATCATCTGTGTATCTTTTGAGGGATTAGGTTGTAATAAACTTATATTTACATGAAATTGAGTCACCATTTTAAATAAGAGAAAAAAAAATGGAGTCGGGAAATTGGCGGCAAACTGAACTGTCAAATTTTCACAGTTTGGCATTTAACGTGCAAAAAGAAAATACATGTAAAAAAATACATGCAATTATGTGCAAAATCCACAAAAACAAGTTTTTGCGCAGTTACATGATACGTTAAGACTGCCAGATTTGGATCAACACAAAATCAAGACAACAAGAGGAAGAAGTAAGTAAAATTAAAGTCTAAAATTTAGTGATTCAATTTTGATCCAGCAGCCGTCCCGCACAATCCAGATCGTGATCTGATCAAGATCACGGGTCGAAATGTAGGGTTGATTCGGCTAGATGTAACATGTCGCGATCCGTCAATCCAACATGTTACACACCGTAAGAAGGCCACAATGGGGTTAACGTATCCTACTAAGGATAAAAACCCCAAAACAACCATTGAATAAAAAAATAAAAAAAAAACATGTTACACAGTCAATCTGCATCAAGATCACTGATCATGACCGCAGGATCTCGATTTAGATTGAACGTGTATTGGCTGCTTCAAGCGGTCTTACAGCTATCTTTGATCGCGATCCAAATAGACAATCTACGGGCAGCCATGCAGACTAAATCTGGATGCTGATCTTTTATTTAGATCGCGGGTCGCGGTCTTCATTAAACTTAGACGGGTCCATATCAGACTATCCAGCGCGCTTCGATCGCATGCGGCAGGAGCGCGATCCACAAGTGCAGTCGGTGTGAACGCGGCGCGCGCGATCTATGCGCACGCATTAGTTTAGTAACGCACTCTCCACGAGGCTGAATCGTCGGATCGCTGATTCAAAATGACAATCTACGGCCGATCCATCTTAGTAAAGTGCGAATACTTACTATCCTTATCAATATAGGTAGTATAATATTTGTGCCCATCCTCTGCCAGTTATTTTTAAAAGAAGGACAAGTACGAACCAGCCTTAATCTATTGGTACAAGAATTTATGTAGGTAGATTATGTTTGAAGTGGTATAATCCCGAACACTATGGAAATAATAAAAGCGTGACATCATTCTTATCTGTGAAGTGCAAGTCCTTGAAATTTAGGTCAGTAGCTTGTACCATTTAGGTTTAAAATTGTCCTAGTGAAGAGTATAAGTAGATACATGATAAAGTATACTAGAAACTTGTTCATAAATATTGCTGTTTTCATAATACCTATACTTATATACATTGCTTCAATTTACTAAGACTTACACAAACAGTGCATTTGGGGAACGGAAAATCGTTCTACTCTGATAAACAAAACATATTATTAAAAAACTATATATACTATAGGGTCTTAATGGCGTGAATAATTTAAGGTAAAATACCTTGTTTATTGCCCGACGTTTCGACCGTATTGCAACGGCCGTGGTCACGGGTAGATTAAGACCCGTAGTACATATAATTTTATAATGTGTTGTACACATTATCGCGAAAATTTATCAACATTTATAGCAAACATATATAAAATGGTAAATGTGCTGTATTAATGAAATAATGTAACATCTCTTGTAACCACATTTTAGCAAATAAACGATTTGATTTGATTTGATTTATTTAATTTAGATTTTTAGAATAGAGAATAGATTTTTGGTAATTTTTCACTTAGTTATAATATGTATAAATTAATTGTCAAACGTAAAGAAGTCTTCAGTCGTCAAGGCAAAACAAAGACTTCCAATTCAACATTTAGTAGGGGGGGGGTTCTTTCAGCTTGGCCTACGCCTAACAAACAAATCTGGTCCAAATTTATTCCAAAATAAATGCACCATAGTTGGAAATAGACACGATACGAGTGAAATAAATAAAACATATTTTGTCAGACAAATGTAACTGGACGTCAAAGGGTCCGAACCTATCTGAAGTTATTCGTACTTTGGTTCTACCAAAATATGCATACTACGTTTCGAGTTTCAATTATCAATACAAAAATAAAAAAGTACGAGATACAGTCGTTTAAAAAAGTATTTAAATATCACTAGCCCGTGGCTGCACGCGTATTCAATTTCATTCGAAAATACCGGAGGGAATATAGCTTTTTCAGCATGAAAAAACTGGGCAAGTGCATGTCGGGCCACGCACAATGTAGGGCTCCGTAGCTACCCAGTACAATAATACGGTATAAGTACCTATAAACGACAGAACAAACCCACTTTCTGTCGTTTTATAGGTCTTGTTTCATACTACTAATAACTTTATTTAAGTACTAGCTGTCCCGCGCAACTTTGCATGCGTAAATTTTCCCCGTTTTTGCAACATTTATCGTCGCTGCTTCGCTCCTATTAGTCGTAGCGCGATGTTATATAGCCTATAGCCTTCCTCGATAAATGGGCTATCCAACAAAAAAAGAATTTTTCAAATCGGACCAGTAGTTCCTGAGATTAGCGCGTTTAAACAAACAAACAAACAAACTCTTCTTTATAATATTAGTATAGATTATTCAATGGAATTTGTACGAAAATTTGCTTACATCTCACTTGGTCTGCTGTTACTCGTAAACTTGTTAAGCCTACTTAGCTCTGATAGTTTTCCTTTTAATATAATTATATATAGTACCAACCTGAATTTTTCCACATCTCCAAAAACAAACATTTAGCTGACACTTGACTCCAACCAAAATTTTCACTACAAGGCTTAATATTTGACAAACGGATCCCTAAATCAAGAAGTAATATTCACAAACACTATTTTTTTTTAAAAGAATCCGACGAAACCCCACACCCCGCTCTCAACACAAATGAAACGTAACCTAGACTGACATTGTGAAAACGTGAGGATCTCACGCTAGTTCATAAGTGAATAAAAAACCAATGCCTCTGCTTGTTTCAACTATTTCAAAATCTACATCATTTTTACTACTAGATTCTACTCAGTGACTATGTCAGGAAAACTTTAGTAGCTTCTTTTATTACACAATTGAAAGGAAAAGCATTTATACCAATAGTTTTTCCATAAAATCAGTGTGAGTGTTATACAAGATGGTACACAGTCTGCGTTGCAAAGTGAGCTAGCAACAGCGCATGCATGAGTGGGTCCAATGAGTTTAGACGAAGCTCGCTAGGTTTGCAAATTGAGAGCCAAATGGTCCCTCTAGGCGACGTTCTTGGCTAACAAACTGTTTGCGTTTGTCCAGTGGCAAACAGATCTTAGAAAACAAACCGCATGTGGTTAATGAGGCATGAAGGCTTGAAACATAAGCCGCTACTATTTAGCATATGATACTGATATGTGTGAACTTGTAAAGGGCTGAATACTTCGATTGAAAGAGTGTTAGAATTTAGCATAATATGAACGTTGCCTCAAATGAATTCTACACTTTGAAAATAAAAATGAATTTACCTATACCTAACAGTCACTACTACATATTTCAACCGTAGATTTGTTTGTACTGTTACTAAACAATTATGGCATATTTTATATGAAAGGGAAAGTATTAGCGATTTGAGTTTGACGTAATAAATATTTGAGAATGATTTTTTGTGACCGCTCTAGTGACGCAGCAGGCAGCTGATATTAAGTAGGTACTGTGCAAAATGTTGTGTTTTATAAAACTCATATATGTTGGTTCCATAGAGTGTTCTTTGTGTCCCTTAATTTTACGTTAAAGTCTGTGTCGTGGGATAATTTACAAATATTACCATTTGTATATTACGTCTCGAGCTACATAATTATCACCTTAGTGCAGAAGATGCCTTTAAAATGCAAAGAAACTGATTTTGTGAACTCCCAAACTCATTCTAAATAGTATCTCACGCAGAATATATGATAATACTAAATATTATTGATTTAGGTAGTCATAGTAATTTAGTTTTAAATTACTATTAATTTGTTCCAGCTCTACTGAGTGGTTAAAACGTCATGATTGCAATCTTGCGGTTACATTGATCTTTAGTATATGTTACATTAACAAACATGACTATAATAAAATAAAAAGCCTTTATTCAAACTACCTACGTGACATTAAAGGTATTTTACAAATAGCTGAACTACGCCACTTCGTTTGCTTCAACTTTCCACGTTTTTGCAACATGTTTCATCGCTGGTCCGCTCCTATTTATCGTGGCTTGTAATATAGCCTTACTCGATAAATGGGTTATTTAACAGTAAAATAATTTTCTAATTCGAACCAGTAGTTCCTGAGATTATACAAACAAACTCTTCAGCTTTATAATATTAGTATAGATAACTAAATATGTATATACAAAATTATAAACTTAATATCTATTACATCAAATTGCTCGGTTTAGTGATCAGCGTGTCCTCTTGCGACACATAGGCCTCTTCCAGCTCCTTCCGTTTTCTTCTGTCCTTCGCTTTTCTTGACCCATCTTCGAACTAATCTACCTGTTTTCACTTGCCATCACGTAGCTGCCACTCCATTATAATCTTTGTCCATTTCTCCCAGGTAGCGAAGCAGCAACGAGAAATGTTGCAAAAACGGGGAAAATTTACGCAGACGAAGTTGCGAGGGACTTCTAGTCAGTAATAAAAAGACTAATAGATAGATGATTTCTGTAGGTATTATATACCTACAGAAAACATCTTGTTTAATGGGAAAAGTACTACTGAGTTTTATAAATGTATCGAGTATCAATCGGTTGCCACTAAAGCAATCCAGTGCAACACAAATGGACAAATGACACCCAACTGATGCATGTGTAATAGGGTCACCACAGGCTGAATAAAAAAGGCAGGACTAATGGCTTTCATACAAATATGGAACCTTCGAATGCAAATATCACGTCTAGCCTTTTTTAGGCGGTAAAAATAGTATAAATTGCCTTTAAATTCAGCATCAGCCAAATCTTAACTAATGTAAAAATGGCTAGTAAAATGGGACCACAATCCCACATTGCTAGTTTTCTATTTTATAAAAAGAAAGAAAGAAAAAAAAATTGTTGACGGTTATCCTAAAGAAAAATCTGTAACGTACGTTACTGTTAGAAAAACGAATCATCAAAAACATAGCTGGTACCTACTTAATACACAAAAAAAGTAGTCTCATTCTTTAATATTATTTAAGAATGAAAAGTAGTTATTGGCAAATCCTGTATTGATTTTTCAAAATGGATTAAAGTAGAAAAATGTTCAACAAAATCGCAACGGATGGTAACCCCATGTGTATTGGAAGCAGGGAATTGAAAGCCACGGTCGCTCCATCGTCGTTTGATTTAACGTCTTCACTGTATCACTCTTCGAGTTTATTGAACAGAATTCTGCTTATAAGTAGGTACCTATTAATATATAATATTAGTACCACAAGTAGATATTACATACCTGTATACTACCCCTGTATTTGTAATAAGTACATCTTTTAGAACTAAAAACTATTGGGGGTAACTAATCATTGGGGTAAGCGATATTATACCCGTGAAACAGTGATGTTAACAAATCACCAGTGAAAGAAACAGTGATGTTAACAAGCAAGTGAAATTACTAAGCAAATGAGACTTACGAACTAAAGTCTCAAATATGGAGCGTGGATAGTCACTGCGACTATCAGATCTTTGCCAAACAAGGATTCGGGTGCCACTGATATTGTTATGGGTTAGCGTGACGCTTGCCATCAGGCGCATGACATTCTTGCCTCTTCATTTAGTGGTACTGATAAAAAAAATGGATGTATGTAAAGTAGGATTAGAGATGATAATTTTACGTGATAACGTCATAAGAAAACATTAATGACATATCGCTATTCGCGTTGCTTAGCAACCAATCAATAACGTGACTTTTTTAAACACTTTTTCGTGAGTGCAGCCTGTTATCGATTTATAAGACGTTGTGACGTCAAAAATATATCTCCAAAAATGTAATAGTGTCGTTTCCCTTCAATTGAAATTTGTAGGTACACCTCAATTTTTTTTTATATATGAGACGACTCCGTCAGTAGGTTACAAGCCCTGTGTCGCGGGAGACTTTACAAACATACAAGTCACGGATATAAAGTACACCCAGACTCGGAACAACAACTTGTGGATCACACAAAGTGGTGCCCCGTGTGGGAATCGAACTCATTACCTCTTG
Source organism: Herminia tarsipennalis (assembly GCA_945859575.2). Lineage (NCBI taxonomy): Eukaryota > Metazoa > Arthropoda > Insecta > Lepidoptera > Erebidae > Herminia > Herminia tarsipennalis. The sequence goes on along the minus strand of OX243836.2, from coordinate 8,483,528 downwards.
CGTAGCAGTCAGACACACTCCACCGCGCCACAATAATGTCGTTTTGCTTCAATTAGAATTTGTGCGACCGCTTATTGACAATATTGAATTTCTTTTGTGTAATGTTGACAATGACACAAACAGTGGTTATTTATGTAACTTTTATGGTATTTAGTCGTGAAGTTCATATTTTATTTAAGTTAATGTATGTATTCGTTTTGTATACAAAGTACTACAAACGTGCAGGCTTAACATCGTGTGGGTGTCATAAATAGCATAGTGATGGAGAACTTGATTTATAACTATTTGTTATGTCTGCGTATACCTAATAGATTTTATGTTAAATTGTATGAAGAATTCATTTGATAAAACTATTTTAACCTCTTAATAGGGATGTTGACTGTCAAGTCAAATCAGTCTCTTTGTAAGAAATGTCAAAACGGTAAGCTCTATAGATATGTATGGAATAGGAACCTATGACGTCAAAGTTCTTATCGTTAAATCTTTTAGTATTGGTTTTCATACTTTTAAAAAAAAAAAATTTAATTGTAAAAAACACTTATTTTCAGAGCATTTTAAGATCTATTATTACCTGATCAGTTTAAAATAATTTACTTTTATTGTCCTCAACTACCAAATTATGTACAGTTAACAATGTCACAGTGACATTAAACAAAATGTCACAATAACAAAAATTCTCAAAGAGAAGTTGGGCTGTCCTTACTATTGATTCTATTTTCTATTGTTATTATATCTGGATTAAATCAGTCTCAAACCTTTGCCCATATATAATTCATACAAATAAGAGACACTTTACCCCAAATTTAAATAAGTAACCAGATATCCATTAGAGTTGGATCTTACGAGAAGTTAAGCAGCTTAAGCGCTCCGAATTTTAGTTTAATATCGAGTCACTGAATTAAATTCAAAGTGCCTTTATTTACCTACCTTGTATTATACCTATTTATGTAACTATAACAAAAAAATTAAAATTACCTCATAGGTACCTTTTTGTTCTAAATTTAAGGATATAAGTAATTTGGGTAAGCCTAAACACAAGTAATTAGTGCCAAAACACTCGAGCGACGTCTGCGACTAACGATTTTCCACGATACGTAATACCTAACTTATATGTTCCGATATCGACGAGTACGTACGTAACCTATATTCCCGATAGCGTATTTTCTTTCTCAGTGCTATATCGTTCGACAGAAATACAGTTCGTTACAGAAACTCCCAGAGGCAGGGTATCGTTATCAGAAGCCACAGTTACGTTTCAAATGAAAACAATTAATGAAGCGAATTGCATCGGTCACGGCCGGACTGTCTGGTGACTTCAATGTAGTCGTGATCACCATTTTTTGCAAGTTGGACTAACGGACGCTGTTCTGTTGAAAGTTGGTGATATTTTTTATGAATTTGGGAAGTTATTGGAACAAAGTTCCTTATCGCGCGTTGTGAAAGGGGGCTAGACGGAAAAAAATCTCATGAAAAGTTGTAACGACACTTTTTGACAAAAACAAAAGCCGTGCGGCGTGCGCGTAAGATATGAACATCTAATTTGACGAAGAAGTCACTTGTCGATTTGGTCTAGAGGCATAAATTCGGTACACAGTATTGGTGACAATTGTGTAGGTGTGGGTTCGAGCCTTCGGTATACGATCGTCTTTTTGTAAGTTATTTTCGTTTCGTCTTTCTATTTCGCATTGAACAGTGTGGTGTTGCGAAATTTATAAAATAAAAAAAAAATTAAGATAAGAACTTCGTTCCATCCGGGTGTCCCTTGACACCTCTCAAGTTTTTACTTTATATTTTATACTTTAAATCATAACAAACCCATCTATTTGTTACTTTATACCATTTGTAACACATAAAAGCTTGTCCTGTGAGATCGATACGTAGACTGATTGACTCTACAAGGCAATGGTCGACAGTACTACACTGTACATATTTTGTGTAATGTGCAGCACAGCATCCGAAAAATCTCATGACAAGCTTTTATTCCTTGTAAATGATATAGTGTAACATATTGATTGGTTTGTTATAATTTGAAGGTTATTTTCCTCCTTTAAGAGCAACTAAATAAAAGGTTATTTTTTTTAAAATTACTATTTAATTATTTTCACTTTTTAGTTTTTACGCAAGTACGTACATGAGTCCTATAGAACGTCACGAAGTGGTACTAATTACCCTTCAAGATTTACATTTTATTAACTGGGCAAGTTAAATAAAAGCTTGTAATTAAAAAAAACCTTATTCATTCAAATTGTTGGCTACAATAATATTATTAGTAACATTTTAATATATAATATTATTGGTAACATTTTTATAGAGTTATAATATTAACTGACCCGTGCAACTTTATCCGCGTCAATTTTTCCTGTTTTTGAAACATTTGTGATTGCTGCTCCGTCCCTATTAGTCGTAGCGTGATGTTATATAGCCTATAGCCTTATTCGGTAAATGAGCTATCCAACAATAAAAGATTTTTTTCAATTCGTACCAGTAGTTCCTGAGATTATCGCGTTCAAACAAAATACAGCTTCATATTATTAGTATAGATTTACATTTTATTAATAGGGCAAGTTAAATAAAAGCTTGTCATTAAAAAACCACATTTATTCGAATTGTTGGTTACCAATAATACCGTTAGTTATATTATCGGTAACATTTTTGTAGAGTTATAATATTATAATTCAATAAAAATGTTACCAATAATAAAATTCTTTACTACAATTTTTTCTTTAATTTTTAGTTACCGAATTTTTGGGAAACGTTTCTAATTATTCTTTAATGTAAAAATTAATTCAAACTAACTTCTACAATTTATTCGTTTATGAACAAAAGGTACATATTTTTAAAGGACACTTTTTAAAATTACTGATTTTCCTTTGAAACGAACAACTAATACTTAATACTTTAAAATAAGAATTATGGCCAGGACGCGTGACGTTCGTAATCTTATGAATGTTAAGGGCACTATATCTCTAATATTATTAGAACTTTCCTTTCCGTCTATGTCTAGATAGAATTTGCTTCACTTCAGTATAGCAGAAATTGACGTAATCCATCTGGGCAGTCAATAGATTGTAATTTAGTAAATGGTCGGTGCAATTAGATTATAACTTCAAGAATCATGATTGATACCAGGTTTCTAAACTAAAACTCGCGACAAACTTCGTTAATTTCAACTATCGTCCATCAAGAACTCTAGTCGGTTTGGTAAGTTTGTCAAACTACTAACAACTGAACCGAGATTGTTTTGTTTATAAGTAGGTATAATAGGAACATAGAATTGAAGTGGAAGTCGTTACGGTGCAAGAAACAAAATCAATTATTCCGAATCTGGGTAAACCGTTCAATGTTTAGCAAGTCTCCCTTAACGCAAAGGTTACTTCTTGAATAGGAGTTGTCATCAAATACGTCTGTAGACAAATCATATCTGTTTGACTCCAATTGATGACCAGCCGTGTCAATAATCGTCAATTGTGTTCATATAAAATTTAAAAGGCATTCGTCACCTCGTATTTTCAGCTGCAGTGAAATTTAGAAACAGTCTTATAGAAAAACAATAGTTTCTGTGAAACTGTATTAAAACAAGACAAATATAATGTTAGACTGAGGAAACTCTTTATAGATTATGTAAAATCTTATTGTATAAACTATTATAATGTCATGCATCTGTCTGTTTCCCAAATAAATAAATAAAATAAAATAAAAACGTTCTAAAATTAATAAATTCTGCATCTCAATATTTTAAAAGTAAAATTTTATTTGCTAGTTTGTCTTAAGCATTAACATGAATGGTCTGAACAACGAAACTTTTCTTCATAGAAGGTGTCACTATTCCAATATGTAGGTAGTAGGCACATTTTATGAACAACATCGAATATAGGCAATAGGAAATTTCAAAATGCAAATACGTATTAAGATAATTAGACTCCAAGTCATGAATAATGATGTACCTACATACCTACAGCAGGTATAAGCTCTAACTGCTTAGTAATCTTGTTATGGTTTATATTATAATATCATAACAGTAACATGATATTACATAATAAAAGTTGATACGCGTGTGAACTTTCTGAACAAGTTTACTCATTCAAAAAGAAAATATTTGAATTATTATCAATTGCTATAACATTTAATGTTTTAATTATGTTAAATCACTGAACAATTTAATTTTAGAAATATGCACTAATTCGCAATGATTTTCATTTTCACTTTCTTATTTTTAGGGTTCTGTAGCCTAAATGGCAAAAACGGAACCCTTATTGTTTCGTCATGTCCATCCGTCTGTCTGTCTACCCATCCGTATGTCACAGGCATTTTACTCAAAGACTACTCAATGAAATTTGGTGAAAAGGTGTCTTATAGTAGCCGCTACTTAGTTTGATAGCTAAATAATAAAAATGGATATTTAAAAAAAAAAAAAAAATCAGCAAAAACCAAAGTGTGGCACATTATTCGACAGGTCTTTGAAAAACACTTTAAGGTTTGTAATAAACTTTTTTGATTGAGCGAATATTTTTCGAAATAATCACTCAAAAGTGGCATAAATTGTGTCCCCCCCCCCCTAACTTTTCAACAGTGTGACCAAAAAATATGAAAAAAAACACAAAGGTAGCGCTTAATACATACTTTAAACTAAAATTATTTCGGACATGATCGGATATACCGTTATTGAGCTAGCTAGCCGTTATTGGACTAGCTCTGGCAACACTAGCTCTGTAAACACAACTCCTGTAATTATAAATTATAAATAATAAAACTATTCGTTTTTAAAGTGTATAGTGTAGTTAAAACTGATGACGATATCGAACTATCTAAGTGACATTTTTAGTGGTTAATAATAATAAGTGCGTAAAAAGTTATAAAACAATAATACAAAACAGTGACTGCACCAAATATCAACGTCAATAAACACTAAGTACTACATTTGGACACTATTATAGTGGTAAGGATAATTACTAACTACAATATAATATTCAGTTAAGTTTAAAAAGTGATATAAAGTGAATTAAGATATAAAGTAATTTTTAAAAACCGTTACGTAAAAAAAGTTAAATCTTGAAGTGAACTTTGTATAGCAACTAACGCCTCAAGTGGAGAGCAGCCCAACTAAATGTGACATTATTTCAGAGTTGCTACTACAAATAAAAAACTTTTTGCAATTAAAATTCTTAGTACAACGCCATCTAGTACTAAGTAGCGAAACAAATCTGTCATTTTTGACAGGATTGACAGATGAATGACACTTGACAGTGTTGTCAGTACAAAGAAAATAATTTCCCAAGATCGGGCGCGTTCCAGCACTCTGACTTATAAAGATATTTAGCATCAAGTCGTGTGCAAGTGCAAGCCAAGTACTAAATATTTGAATTAGTTAGTGTATACTGTCACTATATTTGTAAGTAATAACAGACACAGAGGGCGTTTATATCAACATGGAAGATTTCAATAATGTTACTCTAAGAAAACCGCTTCCGATGTCAACATCACTAAAAGATTTGAATTTAAGCAGCAATTCCTTAGATTCACCACACAGCCTGGACCTATCAAAAAATATCAACGCAAACACATTATCAGAACTAAAATGTGAAATCGATGGGCTGAAAATAAATCTCGAAAGTACCCAAACCGAGCTCGACAACACTATTTTAGAGAATATTGACCTAAAAAAACAAATAAGCCACCTGTGCAAAGAAGTTAACACATTAAAACAATTATGTCAAAGCCCAGTAACAACATTAAAGAAATCTAAAATCAGGCGTAGAACAAGTATACGTCGCCTTACTGATAGTTTCGATACAAGTTCCCCGCCAACAGATAAACAAAACACTATAGATGTACAAATTATACAATCACAAGAAAATTCTGTTCCTCAATTAGACAAACTAGAGGGCAACACCTGTCTGTCCAATACGTCAATTAACGCTGGTACCTCATTCAGTCCCACGAAACAAAATAATGATACACGGACATTCACAGCAATAAAAAGACCTAAAATATATGTATTTGGGGATCAACAAGCCAGAGGCCTTGGCAAAGCTATAGAAAAGATGAGATCCCACAGGTGGAACGACGAGTACGACGTAATGTCTGTTATTAAACCAAACGCGACAACCACACAAATCCTGAGCAGTTGCAACGATGACTTCATAAAAAGCCTTCTCCCGAACGACGTTATCTTATTAGTATTAGGTTCCAACGACAAATATCCCTATGAATTAATTACCCAATTATGCAATGCATTACATAAATTGTGTCAATATTCTGTTTTTATCAGCAGTGTACAATACAATTCTCACCTTAATGAAACCATGATTAATAACACCCTAGAAATGATAACAAATAATTATAAAAATTGTAAATACCTAAAAATACCCAGCATGTACTATAAGTTAACGAAAAACTATAACTATTTTCCCAGCGATCACTTACATTATATTAAAGACCTATGCCTGAAATTTAATACAAAACTAGATAGCTACCGTTATGAGAGTGAAATTTTAACTAAAATTAAAAATAACCTATCTACCACGAATAGAAAACCTACAGACAACCTGAATATAACATTAAACACGCCAAAAAAGAGTAAACAGACAAAAATAACATCTTATTTTTTCAATACTGCTAACACAGATTCAGTTATCTACCCATAAAAAATTTTTTCGTCAATAAATGTAATTACGAAACGATGACTTTAATTCATCAAAACATAGCCGGGTTGTTGAACAAACAGGAATTACTTCAAGCTGCAATAATCGAGTTAGAAAAAGATATTGGAGCTATTCATGTTGTATGTTTAAGTGAAACATTTTGTAAACAAGGTACGGAAAAAAACCTCAGAATAGACAACTATAGATTAGTCGCATCTTTCTCCAGAACAAACCAACGCAGAGGTGGTACTTGTATATTAGTAAAAAATAACACAGAATACAAGGAAATCAACTATAAAATCCCTGTATCTCCATTTCACTTTGAATGCTGTGCCATTGAGTTGATCAAATTTAATCTAATTATAGTATGCATATATAGAACCCCCACATCAGATCCAAATAAATTTCTAGACGAACTCGGCCGATTTACTAATACACTTTGCAAAAGGGGAAACAAAAAGTTGATACTTTGCGGAGACTGGAATATTGATCTACTAAAAGCAAACAAGCAGTCAAACGAACTGAATTCAATATTTCATAACAACAATTTAACAAACCATATTAACCTGCCAACTCGGAAAAATGCCTGTCTAGACCTCATAGTTAGTAACATAGAAAATCCCAAGACCAAATTACACCTCCTTGCGCTCTCAGACCACGAAACGGCACAATCTATGACAGTTAAATTGGAAGTGAAACACAAAAAAAATAACAGATCTTTTTGGTACAGAAAAATCAGAGATCTGAGTGAGGAAAATATAAACAAATATAAAGGTTATTTATCTTGCCTCTCATTTTCTGAAGTTTTTGAACAACAAAACACGGAAGATGCATTTAATAGTTTTCACGACACTGTCACACTCTTCTATAACCTGTGCTTTCCATTTAAAAAAGTCAAATATACAGTGAAACCAACAAAAAATAAATGGATAACAAAGGGCATAAAACGTTGTTGTACCAAAAAAAGAACTCTATACCTAAAATATCACCTAAATAAATCCGGTAAAAAACTCAATAAGGTCTTATATGAACAATACACGAAAATACTAAAACGATGTATAATTACGTCCCAAAAAATAAACAGCCAACGCTTTATTGCCTCATCAAAAAATGTATGCAGAGCGGCTTGGCAACTAATTAAGAACACAACTAACAATGATATTGTAAAATCCGAAATAGAGTCGATACAAGAAAACAATACACTATACGAAGACCCCGCTCATATATGTGAACGATTCAATAATTTCTACATATCACTGACAAACACTACCACTAATTCGAATATAAATAACAATAACCGACATTCTTCTAATCCAATTCCAATGAACCCCAAAAGCATTTTTTTGACTCCTGTAGATGAAATTGACATCTTTAATATAATTAAATCTTTAAACGATACTAATTCAGTCGGATATGACGACCTATCTACTAAAGTAATTAAAAAGAGCGCCGAAAGCATACTCGTCCCGCTTACTCACATTATCAACCTTTCGTTGTTAGAAGGCAAATTCCCAACTAACTTAAAAAGAGTCATTGTAAAACCGTTATATAAAAAAGGAACGAAAAATGACATGAATAACTATAGACCAATCACACTCATCCCAATTCTATCAAAAATATTCGAAAAAGTGATGTTTATTAAAATACAAAAATTTATATCCACGTGCAATATCTTAAAAGCTGAGCAATATGGATTCAGAAAACAAAGCTCGACTTCTTTAGCATGCTTCTCATTATTTAAAGAAATTACCCAAGCTATAAACGACAAAGAACTTGTAGCATGTATATTTCTCGATATGTCGAAAGCTTTCGATTTCGTCCAGCATGACACGCTAATGTCAAAACTATATAACTACGGGTTACGCGGAAATGCATATAAATGGATCAAGAGTTATTTAGAAAATAGAGTCCAATGCGTAGAAATAACAAAAGTTGAAAAAAATCACCAAAACCGCTATCGCTCCTCATTTTTAGAAAATAAGTATGGGGTGCCGCAGGGAAGCCTTCTCTCTCCAAGTTTATTTCTTCTGTATATAAATGACCTCCCGGACGCTATAACTCACAAATGTATCCTTTTCGCGGATGACACGACTCTAATAGTCAAAAGTAAAAACTTCAAAACCCTAGAAGCTGAAGTTAACACAACTCTTAACAAAACGATTAACTGGTTAGAGGAAAATAATCTTAAAATTAACATTGGGAAAACAAATATAGTTCAGTTTCAAACATATAGAGCCAACACACCGAATCTGGAAATACAGTATAAAAATCAGGCCTTAAATAACGTGGATGACTGCGTATTTTTGGGTGTCACTGTTGACAAATATTGCAATTGGAAGTCACACATACAAAACACTCTCAATAAAATTGATAGATTTGTTTTTGTACTAAAGAGAGTTCGAGAAACTGTAAACCGAAAGACTGCAATGATGACCTACCACGCATATGTAGCCTCCCTACTCCGTTACAGTATCATTGTCTGGGGCAATTCGGTGGACTTCAATAGATTATTCATAGCACAAAAAAAATGTATTAGAGCGATTTTTGATTGTGACTACCTAGATAGTTGTAGACCAATATTTAAAAACCATAATATCCTTCCTTTACCATGTATCTACATATTTGAAATATGCATCTTTGTAAAAACGAACTCTACACTGTTTAAAAAACTTGGAGATGTAGAGGGGAGTCGAACTAGACACAAAAACCGATTAAAGGTACCGAAAACGAATCTTGAACTACATAAGAGAAACTCATATCTTATGTGTATTAAAATATATAACCATCTTCCAAACCAATTGATCAATTTACCCTACAAACAGTTCCGCAAAGGGCTTATCACATTATTACAAGAAAAAGTTTATTATGACGTCGATGAATACCTAACAGATAAATTTATTAATTAGATGTTATACATTTTATATTTTTTCCTTTTATTAAATTGTAATGATCAAGTGACATTATATTATACTGAATTGAATTATAATTATTATCTGATTTATTATTATTATTGTTGTATTATGTCAATATGAATTGATTTTACTTATTTAAATTTTAACTGTTGACATTATATTATAATATTATTTCGTTAATTTTGTGAAATGTTAATTAATAGGTATTTAAGTTTTAACAACAAATATTTGCACGCCTTGCATGGCAGAATATGTTGTACTATACTATACCAAAGATCTGTAAACCACCATATTCTGGGAAATAAAGTTGAATTGAATTGAATTGAATTGAATTGAATTGAGTTATTGCTGAAAAACTGCGTTTCTCAAAAAAAGGGAGTAAGTGCCATGAACATACGCTCTTCTGCTATTAACCCTACACTGAGAATGGTCTGACATGCTCTTGCCCGGATTTTTTTAATGCTTGTTTTTTTTATTAATGCATACTAAAATATACTATAATACTTAATGATATATATCATTTGCTTGTCTAATACAAAAATTATAATATAATATAAAAATAATACCATATATACCTAAGTATGTTCATGACATAAAACTAAGCGGCTTTGGATTTTTACACTGTGTTGAATATTTGAGTCACTTGAGTCGCTTTTACTAAAGGTATATAAAACGGTTATGAGCACAAAGACTCTACATTTCGTCAAAAAGAACGGAAATTACATTTTCTATGTATCCAACCAGATTTTCATGTTCCATACAAAGGATATGAAATTTTAAAACAATTAACTTTGCAACAAACTTTGATATACCGTATACAAAGTGACACGAGAATAAATGCGATCGTACTGGCTAAGTATACTATTTACCTTGTGAACTGTTTAATGTTTCGACCGGGTTGCACCGACCGTGGTCACAAGCTGACTGACCAGCCAAATCCATGAAGGAAACACCGTGTCGAGTTGTATACCTATCATTCTAGATATATTTCGGGATAAATGTTGATAAACTTTCGCGATTTCTACACATTTTGAAACTAAATATATTACGGGTCATAATCGCGTGAATAATTTAAGATAAAATACCTTGTTTATTGCCTGACGTTTCGACCGTATTGCAACGGCCGTGGTCACGGGTAGAATACCCGTGACCACGGCCGTTGCAATACGGTATATATATTTAAAATAATATATATTTTTATAATATATTTCGGGACTTAATCGCGTGAATTATTTATAGGTTTCCTTTTATTTACCCGACGTTTCGATCGAATTGCACCGACCGTGGTCACAGATACGGATACGTATACCTATCCTTCATTTTGCAGAAATAATCACAAGAAAATTCTACAATTTGAGTTCTCTGTGTCCAAGTGGTTTAGTCCGGACCTTGATTCATTTGCCAATCAGGAATCAGGGGCCTGTACACGTAATTTAGTTAAGTATAAAATAAAATAATCATAAAAACATCTTCTAACAATGAACTAGTGCGAGATTACACTGGATAAGGTCTGTATTAGTTTAGTGGCGGTCTTTTAGAGAAGCGAAACAATAAACCTTAAGTCTTGTGTCACCCTTAAAGCTGTAACCTTAGATTAATATAACAAAATGAAACCTGCATTGTGTTTGTAATGGATACACAGCGAGTCTTCACTTAAACGTATATACCTAACTATATATTAACTAAGCAGCGGTATAAAATACTGAGACTAGAGAAGGTAAGCTTTTAACAAACATCGCTCGACCAATGCAGACATACGAGTGGTAGCTCTAAGCAATAGGCCCTCTCGGTTGGTACAACAATATCATTTATCTTCCGTGAAATAGTGATGTTAACGCATCACTGTGTTTCGGTTGAAGGGCATTGTAGCAAGTGTAGGTAATTACTGGGCAAATAAGACTTACGAACTAATTGTTCAAATGGGTAGTGCGGTGCGATGACATTCACATCTTTGCTCAAGAAGGAATTGAGTGGCACTGATACTGTTATAGGCTAGCGTGAAGCTTAGTCAGACGAACTGGGGGCTGAGACAAAATGCCACACACTTGTTTTTCCGCACACGCTAACGCTAAAAAATGTATGCAATTGACATAAAGTTGACAATACGTCACGTGACTGCTGCTGAATTGGTGGACCAAAAACAACAGAAGCGTGTGCCAAAAAAGAAGCGTGTGGCATTTGTCTAAGCCCCCTGTCTGCATTTGCATTTTTATTTCGTTGCTTAAAAAACAGTTGAAAATCGTTCACAGGCCACTTAATTTGGAAGGTGTTTCGATTCCGTATCTGTAAGCGATAATATCGCTCGCATATATCACCTCGCTCGAACATAATATGTTGTATAGGTTCGAATGAATGTTACCTTTTGAACTCTCGACATTTTGTGGCAACAGTCTGTGAGATGCTTTAAATGTGTGCGTAGCCTTAGTTTTAGTTCAAAAACAAACTTTGTACTGAAGAAATGACCCTATGTCAGTTTTGACTTTGTTAGTAATATAGTCGAGTGGCGAATATTTTAGTAGCTACTGAAATTTTAGGTTATTTCTTTGTCTAGTGACAATAATGTAGATAAATAAAAAACTTGAGAGGTGTCAAGGGACACCCGGATAGAACGAAGTTCCTTTCGATTAATTAGTGAAGGAATTGCATTATAGTTTTTTTTTTTTAAGTTATTATAATTTTTTTTTATTATTAACAAATATAATGTAATATAACCTTAATCATATGGTAATAATTATTATAAGAGAGAGAGAGAGACAAACAGAGAAACATGCGCACGCCGCACAGCTTACAATAGCTTACTATAGCAAAAAGTGTCGTTACAACTTTTTGTATGATTTTTTTCCGTCTAGTCCCCTTTCACAACGCGCGATAAGGAACTTCGTCCCAAAAATTATCGCCACGATAGATATTCGAGTTTATTTGACTTGTCAACAGCTGTACTATGTCGTCAAAACAGGGGCGTAGCTACCGCTATCGTATCAATGATACGGGGCCTTCAAGCTACAGGGGACGCTTCACAGTGGTCCTTTAACTGTTTAGATCATTAAACACCCAAAAGCCAACCAACCAAACCCAAAATAAATTATATGCCTAATCCTTAAGCGTAAAAACGTCACTAATGAAATTGGTGCAAAATTACAAGTTGAGCTAATCTTTAAACGACGGCTGAATACTGAATCTAATTCAAATATAAAAGAGTTTGCAGTTAAGTACAGAACGTAGAGAGAGCACACTAGAAATCCTGTTCGCTTATTGGATTCTGTTATAACGCAAGTACCTAACATAATAATGGAAATGAATATTGACGGACTTTGTAAAGTTTTTAATATTACTTACTGTTCTAAGTAGTTTTGCAATGCAATAGAATGCTATAAAACTATTTCTAATTATAGAACACGGGCACTAAGCATTTAGATTATATTTTTCACTTATATTAAATGAGTATATTTTCGTGTGCGACTGCTGCGCAAGAGGCCGTGGGTCCGATTCCCATACTTAGGGGACACGAACCTGTTGTTCCAATTCTGGTACTTATACTTTATGTCCGTGAGTGAATTGAATATTTGTGAAGCCCCCCGTGCGTGACACAGGACTTGTACCTTAACTCGGGAGATGACTGTTTTAAAAAATAATTGGTGTTAGTTGTTAGTGACGACCAATCTGATCGAGCGATTTAGCTATTAGAATGAGGTTAAGGAACGTTACTACTGTCACTAGGTGACAGTTTTCGAAAAAGTGACACTTTTCTAAGAAATGTCACATACCTCAGACAGTACCTACGTCTAATTTTTCTCCGGTCTTGTCTTGTCATTAGACTATGAGAAGGAGAGAATTGGGTAGTTGACTACTAGAAAAAAATATTATTTTATACAAGTTAGACAAAAGTAGGTCTTAGAATACTTTGAAAATAAGGGTTTTTCCACAATTTAACATGTTTTTGAATTTATAAGCATGAAAACGAATACTAAAAGTAATGAATTGACGATAGGAACATATGATGTCATATGTTGTTATTCCATACGCATTTCTATAGAGCTTGTCGTTTCGACATTTCATAAAAAGTTACTGATTTGACTTGACAGTCAACATCCCTATAGGTGTGCACTTTTATTAACAGACAAACATGTGCACTATTACATTTTATGTAGTCGGCTAGTCTTTGATGAAATTGACCGCCATGATCGAAACCGTTTAAAAGAAATTTACTGTAAATAAATATTTCATATACGCACGAGCGTATATTTAACGCGCGTAAAAAATCGCTCAAATAGAACAAAATATGCATTCCCAAGTACCTACACGTTCGCACGGCAACGCGACATATTTTATCGAGCAGTGTTGTTTTTCAACGCTGGGTGTTGGGAATAGATCAGATAATCACATCGTGAGGCCGTGAGTTAAAAAATCCTGTTTAACACAAAATTTAATAAGGAATTAATCGTTGGTAGTTTAAATTCTTGTTTACTTTACTACTAGCTTTCGCCCGCAGCTCCGCCCGCGTGGATGTCGGTTATCGCGATAAAAACTATTCTATGTCCTTCCCCGGGACTCAAAATATCTCCATACCAAATTTCATCCAAATCGGTTTAGCTGTTTGAGCTTGAAAGCGTAACAGACAGACAGAGTTACTTTCACGTTTATAAGATTAGACTTCAATTTGTGACTCACACAAAGTACTGGGTATCAAACCAACGACCTCTAGCGCAGCACTTGCACACACTCCCACCGCACCACCAAGGCAATAGTGTCCTTTTAGTTCGCTCCACCTACTTACTTCTAATCATGTGGATGACTGCTCGATTGCACTGAAGACTGTTACAGATCAGGGTTTACATAAATATACACTCTGAAGTCAGTAAAGTGATTGATAGCACTTTAGAGGTTAGGGTTCTAGAATTTCGGCACATTTCATTCCAAGTTTGCTACACCCTATGAATTTTTAAGTTTTTATATGCGTACCTACGTGAAACTTGACGTTAATTGAGTACTTTTAATAAAGAACTTTAAAAAAAAAATGAAAAACCCCGCAAGAGACATCACTAAGCTGCCACCAATGGACCCGTGACCACGATCGCTGCAATTCGATCGAAACGTTGTCTAAATGAAAGGTACCTTTAAATAATTCACGCGATTAAAAAAACTCAAAATATATCTACTAAGTTTAATAAGTACTGTATTATATGTTCGTAAACTTTCGCGATTTGTACACATTATAGAATGCTTCGCTTTCGCTGTTACGTCTTGCCGGGGGCATTGTGCCCCCTGATTTTTTAATTTGTGTACACTCAAATGTATACTGAACGTTGTTTATTTCTGATTGGCTGAAATAATACGTCTTCTGATACTCAGATAAATTAAATGGCATGATAATGTCATAACGTCAGGAAAGGACTTACGTGGTGTTAGAACTTCAACAATTATTTCCGTTACCCTGATTTGTTCAACCAATGCTTGCAACAATGAATGATTCAATTGATTTGGAGGATGAGGAATCCAGGCATTCCAATTATTTAGTTTTATGTAAGTATTTTCACTAGATAATGGAGGGTAGGTAGTCAAAATAAGTAGTAAAATTGGAATTCAGAGCAGCACAACCGAACAACCATCTAAAACATATTACATTTTCTTTGCGCTTAGAGATAGTTTCGAGCAACAAAGGAGACAGGCACCAGATGAAGTTTAGAAGTGCATGGTTGAGCCAGCAGGACATTAGTTATTAGGTATGTTAGCAAACTTCCTTAAGCTGAATTGTACTTTAAATATTTATACAGAGAGTTTTTTTTTATTTAAATACCTTCGGAAATGAGCCATCTACCTACAAATGGACATACTCTTCAGTCTGAGGTACGGCATTTGTAGGTATATATTTTATATACTAACAAGCTAACCCGCGCAACTTCGTTTTCCCCATTTTTGCAACATTTTTCATTGATGCCCTGCTACCCGTACCCGTAAACTTTCGTGTTCTCTTGCACAACATTTGCTGAACAATGTATATCCTGTACAATTCTGTAAAGGACATACAGACAAACATTAATTTATATAATATATAGATATATAGCAATAACCGCACTTATGTAAGTAGTGCCAATAGATAACGTAATGATTATAAATTGCTTATAACATCGAATAATTTATTCAACTTATGGACATTGACATCATAATTGTGAATAGATTGCTAATCTTCCGTTGCAGTTACGGCCTAAAGCTGTGTTCATAAAGTCATACCTATTCTGTTCTGTACTGGTACAACGTGTGTTTGAATCTCACTCTTTAGCAGGTAAGTAAGAACTCCGCTAATCTTTCAATAGTAGTGCTTGATTGACTTCAATGGTTTTGTTAGCATAAACAAATAACGCCCGCATTAAGATATCTATACTAATATTATAAAGCTGAAGAGTTTGTTTGTTTGAACGCAATAATATCAAGAACTATGGGTTCGAATTTAAAAATTATTTTACTGTTAGGTAGCCCATTTATCGAGGAAGGCTATAGGCTATATAACATCACGCTACTACCAACAAGAGCGGGGCAGCAATGAAAAATGTTGCAAAACGAGGACTAATTAAAAAAGGTTTATTTTGTTTCGAATAAGGAAAATGAATATTAGCGATATCGGTTTTCATTCGAAGTAAAATTTTAACTACGATACCCTGCCATTTATTTCCTCTTTGATTGTGGTCACGGGTCACGAATGGTGACAGTTTGACGTCTCGGTGAAGCGCAGAATTTTACAACTACCATTAGATTCGTTTATAATTTTGATTTAAATGTTATTTCAAATATTACTCGACTGGCCTGTTGGTCTAGTGGTTAGTGACCCTGACTGCTAAGCTGGAGGATCCCCACCCAGGATAAAACTTTGTGTGATGAGAATTATGGTTTATTCTGCGTCTGGGTGTAATATTTATCTATTATATTTAGAAATATTTAAGTATGTTTATCAGTTGTCTGGTTGCCATTGTACAAGCTCTGCTTAGTACAATACAATATCTTAATTGACAACCAAACAATCAGTGCGCTATGCATTCAAATTGATTTCTACAATCTACACATAAGTTTATTATAAAGCTGAAGAGTTTGTTCGTTTTAAACGCGATAATCTCAGGAATTACTAGTCCGAATCAAAACAATATTTTATTGTTGGATAGCCAATTTATCTAGGAAAGCTATAGGCTATATAACATCACGCTACAACCAATAGGAGCGGAGCAGTAAAGAAAAATATTACAAAAACGTTGAAAGTTTACGCAAACGAAGTTGCGCGGGTCAATAAAATAATCTATAGTAGCCTCTTCAAAATCAATTTGTAATCTTATCATTTATCAGTTTCAGTTGAGGTAGTACAATTTTTATTCAAATTTCGATAAATATACTCAGAGCATTCTGAACGTACCTTTATTTTATCTGCGATGTTTGCATATAATAAGTACCTGTTTATTTATAGACTAGACTTTACTGTAGTTCCACTTGTGAGAATTTTGATGACTTTAGTTTATATTAGAATTATAGCTACCTTGCTACTTGTATGCAGAATTAAAGAGGTTTTAAATTAGACATCACGATATGAGTAAAGTAGGTACTTAGACGATAATGCAACAAATCTGCCAAAATCAAAATAAAATAGATATTTCAACACGTTTGATAAGGACGTTGATAATAATAGTATTATTCCTCTTTATATTTTAAGCAACGATATCACTGTCGGTATATAGACCGGTGACCGTTTTTGAAAAATGTCATCCCTTATTAGCGTTAGCCTTTTTGCTTTAGGGACCGTCTCCACACACTCACTCCTCGCATCGCCGCGATAATATCGCCGTGTGGAGACAGGTTCTAAGAGAGTGACAACGATAATATCGGCGCGATTCTCTCGCCCGTGGAGTCGGTCTCTTGGAGAATCTCCTGTATAGTTGGCTGGTCTCAGATGAGATCTAGATCTAGCCGCCGAAATACGAAATCGGTTAGGAGACCATTAAGTATAATATGCATTAATAAAAAAAACATCAAAATTATCTCGCAAACTCTCAAACCCATACAAAAACTAAGAAGCCTTGTGTTTTATTATAACAAATTAATAAAACCCAACAACGACGCCATCAATTAATTTATTCCCGACTTTTCTTTCACAAAGTAACAATACCAGGTAAAAGTCCCTCAGTTTATTCATTAAAGGCGTGAAAAAATTAAAAAATAATTCGGTACCCTCCATCAATCACTGTCAGAGCAATACTTACAATTCATTAATCTATTCAAACCGATTAGTATTCAAATACTCAGAACAATACTAAGTAAACTTTGATCAATAGCTGCGAGAGTAAATACAAAAGTTTTTAACTGAATATGAAAAAAGTTTCATCTGTCAAACATTTGGACAAAGTTGTGTTAAACCAAGTATCAATATTGGCATCATTTTCCTTATTTTGTAGCCACATTTATAAACACAATACCAACACATTGTTTCATGAAATACTTATGCTGATTAGAAAAATATTGTACCTAAATTAACATGTTACTATTTTTGTAACTATTAATTTAAGCAAGGCAAAATGTATAAAAAGTTACAATGATAATTTTATCAGTGATGCAGTAACTCGATAACTTTTTAATGTTGACAGCGAGTACAACATGTGCAACATATACCACGATTCATAACAAACTGTACAACACCGGAAAACGTTGATAACATGACACTACGTATTTAGTTGAACCTTGAACGAGTGAAGTATGAATGAATACGTATTATGAAACAGTCTGTATTTGCATGGAGCGTCCTCCAAGTCCGTCGCAGGCCTTACCTCAGTTTACAGCGTTGGCTTAGCGTATCTAATCTAGTTACTGTTGCACTATATATACGACGTCATAACGAAGCCGGCTCGTGCCGCGAAATGTGAGTTCAACAAACTTAACCTTTATTATATACGTAAATAATGCTATATTAGTAAACAATTCCCGTTTATGTTAAACACTTATTGAAACTGGACAAAACATTTCACACATTATTGTAGTATATACACATGATGTAGTTTTCGGAGTTAGTAAAGTGGATTCACGCTCGACTCGCGGCGGTTGACGTTTGCCGTAGCGATACGTACGCGAGAGTCGCTTGGCGGTCAGGACTCGTCTGAACGATGGAACAGCTGTAGGCACACCGCGCCGACACTCTGCGCAATTTTCACAGTGTGTACTGTACAGTCCGACCACTGTGCAGTCTGTGCACCGCACAGTAAGTGCAGTGTGACCGCGACTGTTATAATCGCCGATATTCATTTACATGTTTATTTACGACATTGTGTAAAGTGTAAACATGCTTACATTCCGCACTTGCTCCGTTTTGTGTTTAGTTTGTTACCGCCAGTACTTACAGCTGATATTATTTTATTTGAAGACTATTTTAAGTTCTTAAATATGAGGAATCGTGTTGTTTTTAGGCATAACAGACCCGGAGATATGCCGAGGTTTGACACATAGGCATGAAATCAGTTTCACCAATTTCAAATTCTGAATTTCAACGCCGATTTTTACGTCGCACAATGTAACGCAATACCTACCATGTTTTTATGGCCTAGCACGTATAGTGAAGAAATCTACTGATTCTGTAACACATGGATCATGGTTGCAACTTAGATGCGACATGGATGGCCTTGTGACTGGGTGTTTTGCAAATTTCATACAGGTGAAACAAAACTGTGTGGAAATGATGATAAACGTTCGCGATTTGTACACATATAATGTAAAACTGTGTGGTTCTCATCACGAAATTCTTACTGGGGACATGATTGTGTGTCAGTGTGTAGGTATATGTTGAGTTATTGAGTTCACGATACAGGCTTGCCTAGTGTAAAGACCACAGAATCATGCACCTACATAGCTAAATCTTGACAGATATTATACACATTATGCTATTGTACAATCCATTCTCTAACTATCTCTTCGTCGCGTGCGGCGCACCGTTCTGAGCGCACGTACGAGTTCACCAGAGATATTCGCGTTTCAATGTCGAGTGTTTTTTTCATCTACCCACCTTAAATTTATTATTTATAATCATGAGTAAAGCTGATGAAGATGAGTGTTTGAGTGAAAATAGTGTTGAAGTAGATGAAAGGGAGATGCCGATTAGTGAGGAAGGAGTCTTAAGTCCGTTGTTAGCACGTAAAGTGCCAGAAAAACGTCAGCGACGAATTACCAGTGAAGACGAAGGATATATCACTGTCAGAAGAGGTTCAAAGTGCGTAAGCAAAAATATTATATCTAAAAATAAAGAGAATGATAACAGTCTGGATATGGAGAATACTTTACCTGTAGAAGATAAATATGAAATATGTATCACATCAAAAGACATACTGCCAAAACAAATAGGGTTAGCTAAGTTATTGAGAAAAGAAAGCATCCAATGCTTTCTTTTAATTCAATGGTATCATAGCTATCAAATATAAAAACCCATATAGAGTGATTTTACAATTTAGTAGTGAAGAAGATGCTGAGAAATTGAGTACATGCATGACTATGAAAGAGCTTGGATATAGATGTCAATCTACACATAAAATAACTTTATCATATGGAGTTATAAAAAATATAGACTTGGACGTGGAAGAAGAAGAATTACATAAAGAGTTCAAGAGTGAATTTGAGATCATTTCGGTAAGGAGAATGAAACGTTATACAGGAGAGAAATGGATAAATAGTGAAACTATTCGCGTTTGTTTTAAAGGCCCTACCTTACCTTTACGGGTGTCGATTCAAGGTGGATCCATACGTTTTTCCGGTATCTCAGTGTTCGGGTTGTTGGAAATTCGGTCACCTTACACGACAATGTCCAACTAAGAAAGTAGTATGTCCGAAATGTGGAGGACGACACGATAATTGTACAACCACGCAGTATTATTGTATCAACTGCAAAGGGGAACATATGGCACTCAGTAAAAATTGCCCAGTTTTCATTAAGGAAAAACGTATTCGTTTACTCATGTCTCAAGGGAATCATACCTATAAAACGGCATTAAATATATACCTACAAAATTACGATAAAAATAACCTGATGTCTACCCAAAGTTACAGCCAAAGTACTTCTATTATTAATACTGAAAATAACACTGAACAGTTGTTAGATAATTATAGACCATCCTATAAAGATATAATATTAACGACAAATACTAAAACTAATGAAGAAAATTCAAGAGCAAGTAGTCATGGAAATGTTAAAATATCAGGAATATCGGCAATAGAAGAAAATAATAAAAAGAAAAAAAATATCAGGAAAACTACTGAAACACAGATGGATTATAATGAGCGTGAATTTAACGATGATGCTGAGGGTCAACAAAACATTATAACAGAAAATGTAGAAGAAAAACGAATAAAGAGGATAGCCTTCAGAAATAGTAATATAATAAGGAAAATTAAAGAAATCTTGATATCTGGATCTAGTTGGGAAGATAAGATCATTTCGGTTTTGAAGATCATAGTTGAAGAATGTAAAAAGTACTTTATGGAGGTTTTTAAAGAAATTGAGTGTTTTAAATCTATTTACAATATGTTTATCAATGGCTAGCACCGATAAAGTACATACATTAAATATCATCCAATGGAACTCACAGAGTCTCAAACCTAAGCGACTGGAATTTGAGAGTTTATTATCTCAAGAGAGGATTCATTTAGCTTTAATTAGTGAGACATGGCTAGATGTGGATACAGAACTCAACATTAGCGGATACCATATATATAGAAAGGACCGAGGAGACTCATACGGGGGAGTTGCTATTGTAATTCACAAATCACTTAAGGTACAGTCATCAATAATTACTTTGAGAAATGTAGGAATTGAAATGATACACGTTAAATTATTGAACTGCTCTAAGTTAGAAAATGTCATATCGATATATTGTCCATCAAGTATACGCACTAACCAATCTGACTGGAACGAATTATTTTCTCTATTTTCAAATAAAACGCTTATCGCTGGTGATTTCAATGCACATCACACGAATTGGTCGTTTAAAAATGACACAAGGGGGATACAAATTTTAGATTCAGCGATAGAAACCGGTTTCATTTCTTTAAACGATGGCAGTCCTACAAGGGTAAAACTAGTCAGTGGTGTACTCCAAGAATCATCCCCAGATATTTTGTTTACGTCATCAGACATTGCTGTCGACTTTGAGTGGAATGTAACCAATGAAAATTTGGGCAGTGATCATTTAATAATAAAGTCTCGTATTAATTTTTGTAATGATTACACTACCTTTAGAACACGTAACTATAGATTAGCTAATTGGAAATTATATAGAGATCATCTTACCACGGCCTTTTCACAAACAATAATAACAAGTAATATCCAAGAGAAATATGACTACCTTATTGAACAAATTAATATCGCGGCTAATAAGAGTATTCCTTTGATAAAAATATGTACCGATCCAGTCAGAAAATTTAAACCAAAGCCGTACTGGAACCCCGATATATCCAAATCTGTTGCCCAGCGTAGATTAGCACTTAAACAATTTAGACGCAACCCTACTCCTTGTAACCTTTATAAATTCGAAAAATGTGTTGCTGAGTCGAAAAAAATATTACTTAAGGCTAGGCAACAAAGTTGGAGTTTGTATTGTAGTAATATAGACGAAACTACTACGGCCTCGGAGATGTGGACCCGGATGCGGTGGTTTAAAGGGTACAAAAAACATCAATTTCAGCCTACAGAACAACAAAAAGAGGAACTATTATGCAATCTTGCACCAGACTCGGTACTTACCCAGATGCCTTCCTTTTGTTCGGAAAATACATCGTTAGAGGCTGATATCAGCCTTCAAGAAATGGAGAATTGTTTTAAGAAAAAAGACACTTGCCCAGGCAAAGACCTCATAACTTATTCAATGATATATAACGCACCAAAAAATGTTAAATTGTACTTATTAGATGTTTTTAATGTTATTTACCACATTGGTTACATTCCCCTACAATGGAGACATATTCAAATTACACCAATACCAAAGCCAACTGATGGAAACAATAGACCTAATTTTAGACCTATTGCTCTAATGTCCTGTGTTTGTAAAATCTTCCACACAATCCTCAATAAGCGTTTAGAGTGGTTCGTTGAAAAAGAAAAAATCTTATCACCTAACACTACAGGTTTTAGACGGTCTCAGTCGAGTTTAGATGCGTTGGTAAGACTTATTTGTCATATACAAATACATTTTTCTAAAAACATTCCAACATTGGCTTGCTTTCTCGACATAGATAATGCATATAATAATGTTTGTATTAATAAAATGGTTGACGCTTTGGAGGAGATAAAAGTGGGCACAAAACTATCTAAATATATATGGATGTTTCTTAGTGAACGGCGACTTCTAATTAAAAGAGACAGCGACCATAACACTGGATATATATCCCGATGGACCCACAAAGGTATTGCTCAAGGCGACCCTTTGTCCCCTCTGTTGTTTAATATAGTCACGCTGAATATTACTCAAAAAGTTAACAATGTTATGATATCCCAGTACGCAGACGATTTTGTTTTTTACACAAGTAAATGCCAATTGAGTGATAGTATCAGCAACATGCAAACGGCATTAAACACAATGTTAGGGGTCTTAAATGAAATTGGCCTACAATTATCTTCTTCTAAGTCCAAATATTTTATATTTCACAAAGGTTTCAAAGCACTAAACGCTGATTTATTTGTTAATGGGCAAACTTTAAACTCTACTGAAACTATCAAATACTTAGGTATGTGGCTAGATCGACAATTAAGATGGGGAAAACATTTAACTGAAATCTCGCAAAGAACACAAAAATATGTCAATCTGCTTAAAATATTATCTGGGCCTTCGTGGGGCGTTCATCCAGTACATATAAGGAGATTATATATTGGATTAATTAGAAGCAGAATAGATTACGGGAGTTTTGTATATGACAATAGTGCCAATGTACATTTATATAAATTAGATAAAGTGCAGAATATGAGTTTAAGAATTGTTGGTGGATTTATAAGAAGTACCCCTATTCACACGATGGAATGTGAGTTATGTATTCCCCCACTATTTATAAGGCGGTACTTTCTAGCATGTAAATACATTTTAAAAGCCCAATCATTGGCAAATAACAATACAATCCGTTTGTTAATTAAACTACGCGCTCTTTGCACCAACAGGTATTGGCAGAAAAAGAAAATACCATTATTGATTACAGTATTCGGTAAAACCAACAGCGAAGTTATCAGTTCTAGTAGTCCTTTGGAAATGTTTACATTGAATACTTGGGTCACAAATATACAAATTGATAATGTTATAAACTGTAATTTAGAAGCAATTAAAGATGGTAAAAAGGAATATAATCCTGTTATTCTTAAATATGCAATTTTATATTGCATACTAAGTATGACGATTGGTATACAATATACACCGATGGTTCAAAGAGCGCTAATGGCCTTGGGGCAGCCTACTATGACCCACAAAGTAACAGCAGAGGTGGTTTTAGAATCAATAATAAGGATATATCTATAATGACACTGGAGCTTACTGCAATTTCAGAAGCTCTAACCTACGCTATGGCCAGAGGACACAGTAGAGTAGTTATACTAACAGACAGTAGATGTGCCTTACAGCATATTGCTCGATGCGCCTCTGGATGCAGAGGTACATCGAAAGCTTATGCCATTTTAGGTCAAATTCATAAATTTAATTGTAACAATAGAGGTTTGAGGTTGCAGTGGGTTCCGTCTCACATTGGCATACCAGGTAACGAGAAGGTTGATCTTCTGGCTAAAAAATCCGCTTTAGAGGGTTTGAACACTGAAATTACATGCCACTACTCGGAAGTATTATTTAAATATAAGAACAATTGTTACCAAATATGGAAGGAATATTATAATAAAAAGTCGCAAGAAAAAGGTATTTGGTACAAAACCATGCAAAGTGAACCTCTTCGTATCCCCTGGTTTGCCGGTGTGAGAATAAGTAGAAAATATATTATAATAGCTCATAGGTTAAGAACAGGACACATGCCACTCAACAAGTTTGGTTTCCTAATGAAAAAAGTGAATAGTCCAAATTGTGAACACTGCGGAATAATAGATGATGTGCACCACTTGTTAGTGGAATGTGTCCAAAACAGTAGTGAAAGAGATACTTTGGTGAGTGAGCTAAACATTAATAGCTTAGATTTGGGAGCATTTCAGGTTCTCTTATCCAACCCAGGTAGCGATGTTTGTTTTAACATCTATAAGTTTGTGTATAGCTCACTAACTAAAAGAATGTCTTTTAATAATAACGAATAGGTACAAGTTTATGTTTGGTTATAGTATATTTATTTTGTAATTGGTACGATGGGACTGACATGGTCATATTATGACTAAAAGCCCCTAAATAAATAAAGATAAAAAAAAAAAAAAAAAAAAAACTATCTCTTAAACACTGTATACTAATATTGCTAAAATTATAAAAGCGAAGAATATTAGATACTTGTTCGCTATAAACAACATTCAAGTCGTTTAAAATAAAGGTAGTACCTAATAAAATGTTTTTTAAATCAGAAAAATAAGTTAAATAGAAATTGGGGCTAATCAATCAATCACAGATTTTTAGAAGCTGTTACAGATATAAGCATGACGGTTTGGACAGCAAATGATGTACAATAGGAAATTGATCACATTTCTGTTACCTGTTCCATCTGTGTGATTGACGGATATCTAATTCAAATCACTTGTTCGTGATCCTAATTGTTACCGGTGATCTCGACAGCAGCACAGGGATTGTTTCACTAAAATTATTGATTAACATTATCCGTATTACAGTAGGTATTATTTTCTGTTTTAATTACAGAGTCCCTCTTGACAGGTGTCAAATAGTAGAGCCCTATACTAATTGACACCTGTCTTAATTTGACAAGTGTTGACCACTATTTTTAAATTTAAATAGTAATTGGGAATTGACCATGATAAACTGAAACTTATCAGTAGCTAATTTAATCAACCAATCTATAATTATAATCTATATTTTTTTCTGAGAGCGGTGGTAGCCAATGGCTAAGGCATCGGTCTCGCAATCGTGAGGTCGCGGTTTCGAATCCTACCCGCTATAACACCGACGTGAACCCATTCCTAATTGCCATTGTGCTTAGCTGGAGGGGTTAACAGGATTGCTAGTAATGTGGAACCAATAATCCCACATTGCTAGTTACCTTTTAAAAAAAAAAAGTTGTAAGATATTAGCACTGAAACAGGTTGTTTTATTATATATATAACCGCGGGTGAAACTTAGTGAGTTATATCTTTAATATTTTAACTTTTTTTAGGTTTCCGTACCTCAAAAGGAAAAAACGGCATCCGTATGTTCGTCCGTCTTTCTGTCTAGACCGTTAATGTTGTGAACGCGTGGAGGTATCGATTTGAACTTAAAAACATGTACAGATCATCTGCGGTCCCTTGAACCTGTGAAAAAATCAAACTTCCAAGTTATAGTAAAAATAGCGCTGTTTATGTTGCAAAAAACGTATATTTCGACACTCGCTAGGGATTGATTGATTTTCCAAAAACGCTGAAATACTTGTTTATTTAATACGTTTTTTATTTTAAACGAAAAGCTAAATTCAAAATTTTACAAATATAACTTCAAAACTGACGGAGTTTCATACAAACTTGTAAACTCTATTTTAACCATTTAGGGGAACTACGAATTTCTAGAAACCTTTTTAAGAGAATGCCTACAACGTAAAAGGCAGTAACTGCCAACATTTCAAACCCAGCGGTTTACGCTCTGCGTTGATAAATCAGTCAGTCAGGACACGACAAGTGGTGATCATATATATCTATATATATATATATATATATATATATATATATATATATATATAGATTAGAGTAGAAGTATAGAAGTGTAAGTATTGGTGGATGAGTCCGACTCGCACTTGTCCGGTTTTTTAATGATCACTTACTTTGCACTATAAGAAATTAATTAATTATTATTCAATATGAAATCTCACATATTAATTTATAATAAGCCAATTTGACAGGTCTAAAGAGACAGGCACCGGTTTTAAAAACCACCCATCGTCATTCGTTATATAAATTGCATTTCATATTGATAGTTCAACAGTGTTTTTAGAAGAGAGAACAGAATTGTCGACGAGCGAATCCCCGGACAGAAAAGTGGGGGTTAAGTAATAAAAACCGCGGTAGCCTAATGGCTAAGGCATTGGACTCGCAATCGTGAGGGCACGAGGTTCGAATCCTACCCATTATACTACCGACATGAACTCACTTCTAACACAAGCCATTGAGCTTAGCTGGAGAGGTTAACAAAATGCAAGTAATGTGGGACTAACAATCCCACATCGTTATCTTTAAAAAAAAAAGGTCGTCCAACTTGTTCCTGGGTTTTCCTTCACCTCCTGGCCTATACCAGAGAATCGAACAATGATAATATCAATAATAAAAATATTTCATAATTTTAATTAATCTATATCTTCTATTAAATTATTCTGTAGGTAATGGATGTGCGTAGGTACGTATTCACGTTAGGATAGGAAATAAACGGGCTCTATTGTTATTACAATAGGTAGTAATTATTTCAGTAGTAATCAAGAATCCTATGCTATTATTAGATCTGAATGTCCAATTAGTTTGGCAGGATAAACCACTATGTCGTAAACATACCTACTAAGTATTTTTATTGCGATAGCCAACATTTGAGTACGAGGAGTTAGGAAATGTTTAAAAATCAAAACACACACCTGCCTTTAAAAAAATTGAAACAAGATAACCTTAAATCATGCAGTCGGAGGCATTCATGAATCCCAGTGAACTTCCTAAAATGCCTCCGACTGCATGATTTAAGGTTGCAGGCGAATATTTTTTTTTAATACTTCTCTGTGCTTAGTTGTAAGATGTAACGTAACGTAATAACTGCAACTACCGAAAATTTGAGTGAAAATAGTTGGTAACAAACTTGAAATCGCTATATATATCCTAAACGATTGTTTTAAGGGAAAAATTATTCAGAAATCCTCATCATGATTTTAAAATACCTACAAAAGATGCCCCACATGGCATAGTTTGTTGACTTTATTTTTTTCGTTAAGCGTCTGGCTGTCGCCATTTTGAATTTTAATTGCTGTCATGTCTTATGTGACATTCGCAAGATTAATACCATTGACGTAGCGAACAGGACTGCGCCAAAATCTCACAAAATTTACCAACTCTAGTAAGAGACAACGCTACTTTGTGGACAATACTTGTCAAAGGCCGCACGAGTTTTTTCTCTCTTTCACGCTTTACAGTCAATTTTTACTTTTTAATTGAAAGTGATGGCGCAGTCCTGGTCTATACGTCAATAATTAGTACGAATACGACCACTACATACACCTTAAACACGTAACCCTCTTCCGCAATCGGGTAATAAAAAGATAGTTATTTGTTTATTAAACAGAAAGAGCATGAATTGACTTTTGTAAGTAAAGATTCTGCGTGACAAATAAAGGCCATTCTTTTATTCCTTTTGATATCAGAATTAATATTTTAAATTTAATCATTCGTTACAAGTAGGTACTATGGCCAATATTTAAGCACATATAGTTTTTACATTGGTTGTAAGTAGATGCTCCTACTATACTACACACTAAGGCTGATTTTAGTTAATCTCATGTTTCAAATTTTTGATAAAACAATTCCCATTAGTCCTTTAACATGGTGAATAGTATATTAGTCGCAGCACCTTACCCCCATATCAAGTTTATAAACATTCAAACATTGTAAAATTGGCAATTTGAAAAGAGTGGCCGCGAGTTTTTATTGCCAGGTTCTTTTCTCTGGCTTTACCTATTGTTTGCGAACTTGGCATTACATGTACATGTAGAATCCCTACGTATTACAAGAGTTGTTTTAATAATAATAACATTTTATATGTCTTGGGACAACTTACACTACGCTATCTGATCCCAAACTAAGCAGAGCTTGTACTATGGAAACCAGACAACTGATAAAAATACACACTTATATATTTCTAAATACATACATATTATAGATAAATAACACCCAGCCACAGAATAAACCATCGCGCTCATCACATACAGTTTTATCCTGGGTGGGGATCGAATCCACGATCTCTTGCGTAGCAGTCGGACACACTCCCACCTCGCGCGCCACAGAGGCAGTTTTGCATCCTAAGTGAATAAAGAATTTGAATATTTGAAAAGGTAGGTGCGTACTCATACAAAAGTATCTTTCCAAACAATACCTTCCTAATATCCTTACAACTGATCTTACCTCAGTATTTAAATTACTTTCCTTTGTGTTATGGCGGTAAACCGTTGAAAACCGTTTAAATAAGAAGCGTGAAGGTAATCTCATTAAGCTTACGTATAATAAGGGTAGGAAGAGGAAACGATGATACATTACTTTGTGTGTAATATAACACGTGCTGGGGAAACGACTGATGCGTGAAACCTAAATACTCACTCATTTTAGACGTTTATAAATTGGGCGTATTTGATGTGAGTATAACCACGTTTTTATATGCTCGTAAACGCTAAAACCAGGCGCGGATACAGAACTAAGTTCAATGAGGGGGCAACATTTGACTCAATCGGCCAAGTGTGAGTCACTCACATGACGGGGAGGGGAGCATTTGATTCAAAACAGGGCACACTATACCGCCGAAGGGAGGGGCAATTGCCTATCAAAACACCGGTCCAATTTCAAAATTCTTCAATTCCCCAAATAAAGTTTTATAGTAGTTTTTATAGGCATTTCTTGCCAATTACAACCCAAAAAAAGGCCATTCAGTCGAGTCAGGGAGTTGCAATTGCCCCTCTTGCCCTTGGATCTGCGCCTGCGCAATACAGTCAAAGAACTTAAACTTACGATGGACGCGTCGCAGGCCGTTCTTTCCAAAGTTCTTTTATGGTATAACAACCTACCTATGTGTTAGGTATCGGGCTTATGGCTATTTTGTTGTTATGCATTATTGTGAATATGACTTTATATATCTAATACTCTTTGAATAAAAACCGGGCAAGAGCATGTTGGACCATGCTCAATGAAGGGTTCCGGAGTCATTGCCGTATAAGGAAATCTTATCGACGGTATATCCGATCATGTCCAAGTAAAGTATTTGTTAAGCGCTATCTTTTTGATTCTTTCCAGTTCAAAAGATAAGGGGCACAATTTATGCAACTTTCGGGGCGATTATTTCCAAATATATTCACTTAATCAAAAAAGTTTATTAATAACCTTAAAATGTTTTTAAATGATATGTCGATTGATGTACCACACGTTGAGATTTGCTTAATTTTTTTTAAGCTTCTGTTACATGTATACCCCTCTAAAAATATTTACATTCACTATTTACCTATCAAACACAGTAGCTGCTACTACAAGACCTATTAACCAAATTTAATCAATATTCATTGTTTTTATTTTATATTCTTTGAGTAAAATGCATGTGACATACGGACGGACAAATAGACGGACATGACGAAACTATAAGGGTTCGGTTTTTAAATAAAGGATCTTGATGAACTGATGAGTTCACTAGGATCCCCTAAATGATAAGGCCAACTTAGGCTTACTTCCTGATGACGGAACTGTATTGAAAGTATAATTTCAAAATACAATAGACTACCCATAACTGGTATAAATACATCTAACACATTGGTTCATCGATTGAATATGAATAGTCATATTTATCTATTGCTAAATGTAACACAGGTACAGGTACCACACCTATGCGTGGTCCATACAAGTAGAAATCTTGTGTTCCATGTAAATATACGACTATTGTCACGTACGCCCCGAAACAACAATGAATGTTGATAAACTTCCGCGATTTGTACATCTTAATCGCGTGAATAATTTAAGGTAAAATACCTTGTTTATTGTCCGACGTTTCGACTGTATTGCAACGCCCGTGTTTTGACCACGGCCGTTGCAATACGGTAGACCCGTAGTACCTATAATTTTATAATGTAGCGACAATGCACTGCATCATAAATATAAATACAACATGGTCCCTTGTATACAAAGTAATGTATAATATACTAATAACCTCCCGCTTGTGGCTTCTTTACATTATTTTACATAACTATGTTGTACCCATTGAGGATGATATATCCAATCTCATGTACTCTTCTTTTAATATTTTTATCTCTTGTTTTTGCATCAGTCCTCTAATATGGTGTACAATATATGTGGCAGCACGTTACCTACATATACAGTTTATACAAAGAAACATTGTAAACATTGGCAATTTGAAAAGAGTGGCCGCGAGTTTTTATTGCCTTTTCTTTTTTTCGGCTTTACCTATAGTTTGTGAACAGGCATTACATGTACATGTAGAATCGACTTTTCACAAGAGTAGTATTTTTTTAGATGGATTCTGCGTGACGAATAAAGGCCATTCTTTTCTTTCTTTTGATATCAGAATTATTATTTTATATTTAATCATTCGTTACAAGTACTTTGGCCAATATTTAAGCACATATAGTTTTTACCTTTGTTGTAGGTACATGCTCCTATTATATTGTACTTATTAAGGCTGATTTTAGTTTATCTCATGTTTCAACTTTTTGATTATATGATTTGCATCAGGCCTTTAACATGGTGTATAATATATTAGTCGCAGCACCTTACCCCCATATCAAGTTTTAAACATTCAAACATGAAATTGGCAAATTGAAAAAAGTGGCCGCGAGTTTTTATTGATAGGTTCTTTTCTCCGGCTTTACCTATTGTTTGGAAACTTGGTACTGTACGTGTATAATCCCGACGTATCACAAGAGTTGTTTTGCATCCTAAGTCAATAAAGTATTTTAAATGTTGAATTTTAAATTTTAAAATGGATGTGTGGCAAAAAAAGGTGGTAGGTGGTGAAGGGTTCATTTGTATTTTTTTTTTTTTCAAAAATTATGTTAAAGTTGTTGTGAAGTGCGATAGGTTATTAGTATATTAAATAAATCAACCTGTATTATTCTACGACATGTGCTCAACCATTATTAAGAGCTAATAACAGTTATGTCCATCAAATATTCTGTTATAATCCCCATAATACTTATCCCGTATTATTTTAGCAAAATAAGGAAAAATATAGTAAATATTACAAATACGTAGGTATTACATCTATACTATTATTATGATAAAGCTATAGCGATATGATTGTTTGTTCATATGTTTGTTTGGTTGAACCCGGTTGACTCAGGAACTAGGTACCTAATTCCGGCGGCCTATCCGTGTGAAGGCGGCGAGTTGGTACACGGCCGATTTTTTAGTGGGGGCAGGTCCAGCGTCTGCCCCGGGTGCTGGAGGTGTGCGTTCAGGTATTTTTTACGACCATAGAAAAAAAAAAAAAAAAAAAAGAACTAGGTACCTACTGGTCGAATTGAAAAATGATTTTGGTGTTGGATAGCACCTTAATCGAGGAAGGCTATATAACATCGCGTTCATCATCCCTTTAATAGAGGATGGTTATATAGGCTACATAACATCACGTTAAGACCAATAGGAGCTGAGCATCAGTGAAAAATGTTGCAAAAACGGGGAAAACGATACAGACGAAGTTGCGCGGGTCAGCTAGTTATTTACCTATATATAACATGCGTTTGTTGAGGTGACCTCATAATGTTATCATTGTAATCCGATATGAAGATTCGCAATAATGTAAACGCTTGTAGAGTCGGTAAAGATCCTCTTAGGTATTTATTATTAATTACCCCTTAGGTACGGATTACCTGGCTTAGGAGGGTACTGCCAGACAAATTTTATTATTATAAAAAAAAGTCAAAATACTTTATTCATTTAGGTTACAAATGCAACGCTTATGAACGTCCGACAAAATTTGGAATAGAATGATTCTACATTTAATGCCAAGTTCGCTAAGGCCGTGAGAAAAAAACTTGGCAATGAGAACTCATGGCCACTTTTTTTAAATGCCATTTTTTACAATATTTTGTAAATTTAAACAGTAAAAATAAAAATACATTCAAAATTTGATTTTTTTTCAGTCAGTTTCCCAAATAATTTCTTCCATGCTAAACTGAGTCCTGACAACTTACGATCATGACAATAAAAAAGTTAAATCAGCCAAGCTATTCTTATTCTAAAACTATAACGTAATTTTTGGTCGAATCGTGATGTTAAATAGCCTATGACACTCACAAATAACGCGGCTTTCTATTGGTAAAAGAATTTTCAAAATCGTTTATGTAGATCCAGAGATTACCCCATACAACCTCACAAACTCACAAACTTTACCTCTTTATAATATTATTATCTAATATATAAAATTCTCGTGTCACAGTTTTCGTTGCCATACTCCTCCGAAACGGCTAGACCGATTTTGATGAAATTTTGTGTGCATATTGGGTAGGTCTGAGAATCGGACAACATCTATTTTTCATCCCCCTAAGAGTTTGTTTGTTTGTTTGAACGCGATAATCTCAGGAACTACTGGGCCGCATTGAAAAAATATTTTATTGTTGGATAGCCCATTTATCGAGGAAGGCTATAGGTTATAACGTCACGCTACGACCAATAGGAGCGGAGCAGCAATGAAAAATGTTGTAAAAGAAAAAAGGGAAAATTTACACAGACGAAGTTGCGAGGGTCAGCTAGTAATAAATAATAATAATAATATCTTGGGATGGTTGGTCATCTTGGTCACCTGATCCCAAACTAAGCAGAGCTTATAGGTACTATGGAAACCAGACAACTGATAAACATATTTATATATGTCTAAATACATACATATTAAAGATAAATAACACCCAGACACAGAATAAACCATCATGCTCATCACACAAAGTTTTATCGTGGGTGAGGATCGAACCCACGACCTCTTACGTAGCAGTCGGATACACTCCCACCGCGCCACAGAGGCAGTCAATTATAGATATAATATTATAGTTCGTAAAATATAGCTTGATACCTGTGACGTTTGTCAGAATGACATGTAATAGGTATGGGACGTCTTCCGTATTTTATCGATATTTATATGGAATGAGTTTATTAAAAAAAATACATTTTAACGATATTGAAAGAAAGAAAAAAGGAAATGAAAGATGAATTTGAAGGTATTTAAAAGTTTAATTGTCAAATGGTGTACAGCCGAGATCAACTTCCAAGTCGAATTCTGATTCATCACTGGAGCAGTCCTGTAGATTAATAATTAATTCTTGATCGCATATGTTGTCAAATTGAATATCGCGCTCCCAATCTTTTTGAATCACATTTTTTGTCTTCTCAACTACCTTTTTCCAATCATCAGCATTTACATGTACACAAGCTTCATGTAGTAATGTCAACATTTTGTTCGCTGTGAAAGGCGGTGCTACATTATGTCTGGCAGCGTAACCTAGAAAAAAAAGGTATTCGATCAAACAATAAACCTACTACATTCTTTGTAAGCTTTTTATATATGTTTTTTTAGATAATACGAACCTTTGACTTGAGCCCAGATTAGTTCTATTGCATTGTAATGGCAATGATATGGTGGTAAACGGATGACGGTGTGGCCCATTTCCTTTGCAATTTCGTCTATAATATATCTTGGAGTGGGGGGCTTATGAATGCTTACTAATCTTAGCAATTCTTTCTTGAGCATGCTGTTGTCGGCTTTTACTCCTTTGTTTTGCAGCCAAGTAATAATTTCAATTTTACGATTGCTTGTCGTAGGCGCCTTATCTTTTTGTACTGAATGATACGGAGCGTTGTCCATCAGAATAAAATGTGGTTCACTCAAATTATTTAGAAGAGTTAGAAACCACTCCTTAAATTTTGTAAAATCCATTTCTTCATGGTACTCTGTTGTTTTTACTGATTTAAACGCCAGTAAACAATTGGGCACAAAACCAGACGATGTCCCCGCATGAGTAATTATTAATCTTTGTCCTTTGCCTTCGGGCACCTTGGTGGTAGACTCCGCTTTATCGTCTGTCCACGATCTTGAAACAGTGTGGTTTGCGTTGAGCCATGTTTCATCAAGAAAAACCACTTTATTCCAATCTGTTATATTTTTGACTTTGCGCAAAAAGTCAATTCGGGTCAAAGCAATGTCTGTTCGCTCCATTAAAATTTTTCTTTTATCGCTTTTCTTATAAGCAAAGCCGATTTTTTTCAATATTTTGGACAACGATGGTGGACTTCCTTTAAATAAATCCGCGTCTTTAAGCGAAACGGATACTTTTTTTAACGTGGGAAATTCACCACGTGCGTAATACGCATATATATGATTTCGAATTGCGGCAGCATCAAAGTCGTCAATTTCGGTGACTGGCGAAACTCTCTTCCTTTTTTTATTAGGAGTCGATAATATTTTACCTCCCTCATCTTCGGCCACCATCTCCTTTGACGATTCTCCATTCTTTTCTTTGCTAATTCGAGACACTGTAGCTCGTCCGATACCAAGAGCGTCAGCAACTCTATTGCACACTTGCTCCAACGGTAGTAGCGGTCCGCCATTTTGATTCTCGCGCTCAAAATACTCACGCAAACGAATCACAAACTCGCGACTTTCGCTATTCAAAACAGTTTTTTTTGTTCTTTTCGGCATTGTGGTGCAAAAAAAAACAAATAACTAGAAATAACAACAAAACTTAACAAAGCAACAGTAATAACGACAAAACAATATTAATCACGTAGCGGTAGCTTATACAAGGCGTGGGCACTCGTACTGACTCAAAAAAGATGGCGCCCGCTTGATCGCTGCATGCGAAAGCAGTAGGTATTGCAAGACTAAAAAAATACGAATTCGTTGTGAAAAAACGATTAGATATAATCATTTATACAATTTATATTAATGAAATTGTCATACATTTATTTTATCGATATTCGCTGGCCAGTCGATTACACATCCCTACCAGGCTGCGAAAAGAGTTTACGAAGTAAGCTAACAAAAAAATATAAATAATAAAATATAATAAATATTTTAAATTACCTTTGTTTATACTAGTATCT
Source organism: Herminia tarsipennalis (assembly GCA_945859575.2). Classification (NCBI taxonomy): domain Eukaryota; kingdom Metazoa; phylum Arthropoda; class Insecta; order Lepidoptera; family Erebidae; genus Herminia; species Herminia tarsipennalis. The sequence continues at coordinate 8,448,030 of OX243836.2, read as the reverse complement.
CCTTGATAACAAGTTCTATTTGAAAAAAGTGTTCTAGATTTCTATACAAATGTCTTATTAATATTTAAAAAATTAAAACTTTTCCAACAACAAATTTATTGTAGCAGTCTTTTAAACGTAGTCTCTAAAGTCACAGGTATCAAGCTATATTTTACGAACTATAGTATAGAAGTATAGATTCATGTGGGAATTAATCTGTATTTATAGGCTTCTATCTAATACTGTCACCTACGCCTGGCATCAAATAGTTACTTGAGTAAAACCTACGGTTGATTAACTCCAGTCAATGTGCATAAAACTTAAGTATACAGAAATGCAATGCAATGTGGCGAAAGTTGCGATTATGCGCACTGATAATAACAGCCACACTGTGAAAAAACTAGTGCCCAACCAAGTTTAGTCATACTACCATTCAATCCTAACACGCTTTGAAATAATAAGGCTATGTGAATGAATATTAATAATGTCATAGCATAAAATACAGTAAGAACAGAAGGTAACCATCATAGAATACATTCTCAGCGCACGACACAGAATCGCGGCGGCATAATCTCCAAACAGGAGGTCGGGTGTAGGGATGGAAAAGTAGACTCTGTATTTAGTCCAGAATCGATTCTTTACTAAAAATATTGCAATTTATGGAATTGACAACAGTCCCCTCGATTTGACTAGAATCGACTCACGCTATAGAACTTTTGACTATGTTTTTTTTTAAATTTGGGAACCTAAGTACTTTTCATGCTTGTAATACTCACGCCCCTCTTCCCTGCCCAACACTACACATTTTTTAAAAGTCGATTTAAGTCAACAGTTTGACTTTCAGAAATGATTAAGTAATCGACTATGCCATGTTCTTTTCTCTGGCTTTGCCTATTGTTTGCGAACTTGGCATTACATGTACCTACATGTAGAATCCCGACCTATCACAAATTTTGTTTTGCATCCTAAGTGAATAAAGAATTTTGAATTTCTTGAAATTAACGGACTAAATGTCACTGTGTAATTTTACGTGCGCCCTTTCTATATCTACGTGTGCGATGTTCGAGCGCGTGTTGTAAGAAGGTTGCCTTCTGTACTGTTATTATTTTGTGTTAATACTATCATAGTGTAATAAACATATTTAAATTGCTAATTGTGCGCAAAGAGGCGTGTAAATATGTAAGTATTTATCGGCAAACGCTTATCTCGCCTAACTTGTTTCATTTGACCTCGTTTTAAACTTATACGAGCTTTTTATACTTGGTGCTATCGGCAGAATTTAAAGCAAGCTGTTAGTCAGTTGTTGTAGAAGTAACGGGCATGCATAAGTAGATACATAAGATCATAGAATACCATACAGAACAAAAGTTTCATACAAAACACACTTGACGCGCGCATGGATATCGCCACAGACACAACAAAACAAGACGGACCAGAGACAGAGGGAGTGCACGCTCAGGCACTGTGGATGTCCGTTTTGCGCATGTGAGTGTAGGCACAAAAGAAGCGGTACATACTCGCACATAAGCGTTCCTTCTTCTTTTGATTTTGCGTTTTTTTTTTATTTTGTGGTAGAAAGCCGATGACAATATTTTTTGATGCAATCACAAAATATCAAGAGTACGAAAAATCTTAAAACGGACTTCGGTCGAGCGATGCACACATAGACAATGTTGACGGATTGATCTCGTTGATCTCGGGTAACTTGAGACCTCTCGAAAACGAAGGCGTTCCAAAATTCTGTGCACAACTGGGCATAGCCAAGGACCAACCGATGTAGCCCAAATGAAATGAATGTGACATTTTTATTAAACACTATCTGACCCAAATCTGACCCGTGGCCACTGCATTGGGCCTTTGACACTCACAAATAACGTGACATTATATTGGTAAAACAATTTTCAAAATCGGTTCTGTAAATCTAGAGGTTGCCCCCTACAACCTCACAAACCCACAAACTATTCCCTCTTTTTAATATTAGTACCTATAGATCATGGGTGAACCCATCTTTGGACTAACAGAGGTAATGTTGCTTAACATCACCAATCTTTCGATGTGTTTCGGTCACCATTGAGGTAGTTATATTTTTCAGTCGTAGTTCGTAACTTACCTAATGGTATTTTTAAATCATATTTGCGGCTTTGCACATGTCTTTCCATTCGATTAGCCTTTATGCCACTTTTCTACGAGCTCAGATCCTGGAACGCTGAATCATAAATATGTAACTACCTGCACGCGTTGACAGAGAGCAGCCTAACGAGTCTTAGCTATTTTTCAAAGACAATTTCTTTCTTTCCCAAGCTCAGTGTCTCAAGATTTCAGAATAATACTGGAGAGACTTTACAAGACATACAATTATGACACGATATACACCCAGACTCGGAACCAGCTGCTATGGATCTCACAAAGATCTGTTCCGTGTCTTGAGTTCGAGTTGTTTTTATGTAAACGCGATTGAACCGTTTACCGCGTTTGGCTCTCTGATTCGTTAAAAGCTTGGAGCGGGCCAATAGTAAAGCCAAACGTCTTAAACGTGTCGATCGCCTTAACGTAAAACAAACTCGCACTAGACACACCGTAGGAAATCAAACCTAGAACCTATTTGTACCCACAGCAGTAGTCCTCACTCCCGCTGCGCTACCCAAGCAGTCATCCATTTCAGTACAAGTAGCACAACCAAAACTTTGCTAAGTACGTGCCAGTTTAGCGGTTTGGCTAAAATGAAATATTATGCCATCTGTTACTATGTATTTGTTTTATGTCAAACCGAATTCTGAAACGTGAAGTGAAAAGGGTACAGATATAACCACAATTTTGGCATAATCACGTTACCATTGCGTCTAAAGTTGCTTGTGAGTTATGTTTATATGAAATACCTGCCTTTGTCTGTACATAGATACAACATAGCACTACAAATCTACATTTGTAATAATGTTCGTTTAAGTACCTTCTTCTGTCTTTTAATATACTAGTTCTAGTTTTAATATACATAATACGCATGTAATACTTATATAAAATCGGCTAACGGCCGATCTCAATAATCTACCTATCGATGGATTTGGCTACTAGAGGTAGAATTTTGACATATTTTGTATTGAACTTATGTCAAATATATACCTCTAGTAGTCAAACCCATCGATAGTTAGATTATTGAGACCAGACGCTAGTCAAATTACTTTATTCACTTAGGTTACAAACGTCAGACAAAATTTGCAATAGAATGATTCTACATTTAATGCCAAGTTCGAAAGAGTAAAGCCGTGAGAAAAGAACTTGGCAATGAAAACTCATGACCACTTTTTTTTAAATGCCAATTTTTACAATATATTTGTTTAAATACAGTTATGCTAGTAAGGTGCTGCAACCATTACACCATGAAACTCACGCAAGCAATAACCATATACGAATATACTTCCAAGATCCAAGATCACGATCTGATGATGGGATCCTGGAGAAATCAAGGGAACACTTCAGATATTAAAGGCACCCCTATATTTCATAGTGTTTTGTGCATTTACTCTTAAAAAGCACCAATTGGCGAAGTGGAACTGATAATGAAGATGACAAATGATGAGCGTTTGCGATTCAGTTACTTTAATATGGTATTAAGTGGCACTTTATTCTCGCCATGCTACTATTACACAATGTAATACAGCTAATAGAGAACTCTTCATAAATTAACGGCCCTGCATCGGGTCAAGAATATTTTGTGAAAGGATTGGAAAAGCCTATTGTAAGTTAAGTGAATTACCCACTAATAAAAAAAAAAAACATTATAAAAATAAAAATCCCGCCCGCACAAAAAAGATGGAAACAAGATCCCCTATAATTTCATGCAGTCGGAGGCACTTTACTAAGCTCATCGAGATTCGTTAATGCCTCCGACTGCATGAAATTGTATAATTATGTAGGGGATCTTGTTTCCATCTTTTTTGTGCAGGCGGGTTTTTTTATTTTTATATTTTATTTTTTTATTTAATACTTTTTAGTTGTTGTAGGATGTAACTGATGTAGCAAATTACTTTTATCACAGCTATTGTCAAGTATTGAAAATTGAAAAAACAATGGTTGCTAACTAACTTTTTTAGTATTATAGTCATAATCATGTTATACCTTTTTGAAATGCTTAAGATGAGTTCTTTAATTTGATACCCATATTGCAGTATTCGAAACGACTTTTTTTTTCACACCTCTTTATTTTGACATTTCATAGCCGCCATGTTTGTTTTTTAAAAACGTCACCTATCTAAGAACACTTGGGCGATTAAGACGAATCTAACGACGTGTGAATTGTATAAATCCGTTCAGTTCAAGATACACGCCTTCTTTACAGTCGGGTAAAAAGAATGGTTGCTAACTAACTTTTTTAGTATAACAGTCATAATCATATTATACCTTTTTGAAATGCTTATGATGAGCCCTTTAATTTGATACCTATATTGCAGTATTCGAAACAACTTTTTTTCACACCTCTTTATTTTGACATCTCATAGCCGCCATGTTTGTTTTTTAAAACGTCACCTATCTAAGAACACTTGGGCGATTTATACATACATACATACAAGATACGCGCGAAAAACATAACCCTTCTTTATAGTCGGGTAAAAAGTGAGTATTAAAAAACTTTTTCACAAAAAAATATTACTGACTTCAAAAATAAATACAAGGCAACTAAAAAGCAAAAAATAATATACATAGATTAACAAAAACCAATTAAACATTTTGAAGTTGGTGCCGAATTAAACATAAAAACTACTTTGTCATGGAACCAACTTCCAAATGGCAGTGTTAGCTCTGATTTCGGCCACATGCCAATGCAATGAGATAATAGCTATCTAATGGCATTTGGCTGACACTGACATGAGGGTGCTTCACAAAATAGCTGCGTTAGTTCTGATTTCGGCCACGCGCTAAAAACCCCTTGTAGCACAATAGATACCGATGTAAATTGCTTTTTCAGTATTTTATGTAGGTATTATATAGCCTTTTAAGGACTAAAGTCTAGCAAAAACGGTAATTTGGCGTAGGTATTACCTATGTAGGTATAAAACCTATCGGAGGCGTTTAATATTTGCTTTACCACCAACGACCTTGTTACAAGTTGGTGTTCGTGTTTGCAATCTTCGAATAGAAAAATTAGAAGTGTCTACTTAGTACTGGGTGGCGCAAAAGTAAAGACCCTATTTGGTTCAGCTATAACATTTTTTCTAAATTAGAAAACTAGATTTAGATTTTTTTAAATGTATATTTGTGCCATTAAATTTCGTACCATTAGGATTTAAAGATGATGTCTTTTAAATGGTGACCTCCAGAGTTGATACACATTTGAGCCCTATTTATGACATTTTGCATAACTTGCCGTAACACTTCCTGCGATATGTTCGTTATTTCTTGACGAATGTTTTCTTTTAGAGCTGCGAGAGTCTGTGGCTTGTTCACATACACCCGAGATTTCAAAAAACCCCAAAGAAAGAAGTCTGGACTGGTCAGATCGGGTGATCTTGCAGGCCAAGGCAAATCGCCAAAACGAGAGATAACTCGGCCTGGAAAAGCGTCCCTCACTAAGTCCATAGTGTCGCGCGCTGTGTGTGCCGTAGCGCCGTCTTGTTGAAACCAGATGTGCTCCAGCCCCAATTCGTCCAAACTGGGTATCAAAAACTCACGTAACATGGTTCTGTAGCGTTCTCCAGTGACAGTTATCGCATTGCCTCCAGCGTCTTCGAAAAAATAGGGTCCGATCACTCTGTCAACACAGATGCCACACCATACAGTAACTTTTAGTGGGTGTAGAGGTGTTTCTTGAATAATGCGCGGATTATCAGTGCCCCAGAACCGAGTATTCTGCTTATTGACATGCCCTGAGAGATGGAAATGCGCTTCGTCACTCATAACCAATTTTGAAGGAAAATCATCCTCTTCAAGGTTGAGGTTTATGACGCGCTGGCAGTAATCTAGACGAGCTCGGTGGTCAGCAGGCAGCAGCTGATGAGTCATTTGAGTTTTATACGGGAACATCTTTAAGTCTTTCACCAAAATACGCTGCAGGGTCCGTCTGGAAATGCCCAATTGCGTGGCACGTCGCCTCGTTGATGTTTCTGGACACTCTTCCACATCTTCGCGCACAGCATCGATATTTTCAGCTGAACGGCCTGTTCTTGGTCTCCCAGACTTAGGTCTATCCAATGTTGAGCCAGTTGCTTCAAGGCGTGTGGCAAAGCGTCGAATTGTGCGACCAATCGGTGCCGGACGGTGGGGAAATCGTCGACGAAATTCACGTTGTGCTCTTATCACTGATGAATTATTCCGTAAGAACATTGACACAATTATTCCACGTTCTTGGGGAGTAAAACGGTCCATGTTTATTTTCAGTGTATTTTACATTTGTTCACTACCCAATTTTCAACAACAGAATGACAGAAAATGTCATATAAAAAAAAAAAAAGTATTTTCTTTAGTGCCACTACTTTTGCGCCACCCAGTATATAAATAGTTTTAACGTGTAGGTACCTATCATTTCTATGGAGTTAGCTAACCCTTTGTTGTTGTCTTTACAAACATACAATTAACGAACGCAAAGTATGCATATCTAGATTCTAACAATTTTATAGCTCCAGAAAAAAGATATACTTGCCTAGACCCACGTGTTAAATCGAACCTACAAGCTCTTGCGCCCGCTGCGCCCCCAATGCAGTCAAATCAGATATTGGGAAACTCCGCTCTGGAAACATCGGTCTACTTTCCCGTAGTCGCCACACAACTAATGACTGTATAATACAATACAATATGTCCCTTCTTCCTGATATTTGCGCTTCTTGTCTTTAAAGTTTATTATACAAAAGTTCTGTGTGCCTGTTGGCAAAGACCTCCTCTAACATTTTACATTATTTTCTGTCCTTAGTAGCCCTTCTGCAGGTCAGGCCCGCTGTCCCTAATGACCATATTTTAAGGTAAACGCCGTGTGGTACCGGCTTAAGAATAATACCACCCCATCTCATCCCGCGGGTGTCAACAAGGCGACTAAGGGATTTCCGACTGAAGGACGGGCAGCAGCGCTTTCTGTATCCGTTAAAGTCTTATTGCCAGTGGCAGATCCAGGATTGTTGTTTGGGGAGGTCTTGGATTGTCGTTTGGAGGGGACTTAAACCAGATAGGGCCGTTGTCGCTCTGAATTTGAATGGTAAATGATATGGGGGGGGGCGCTTGAGCCCTGCCACTCCCCCTCCCCCAATCTCTCCCACCTACTGCTTATTGCGATCACCATCCCACTCGCCAAGCGTGGCGATTATGGCCATTACCCCCAGGATTTATAATTAGTAGGTTCTACCGGGGAGACCCGTGCCCAGCTGTTGGACATCATATGAGTTGTATATGTATTATAAGGTAAAAATATTTTTATTACAGTTTAGTCTCAATCACATATCAGTCTGTTTTCTGACAAAGTTGCTACAGACTATTTACACTAGAATTTCCCCGCAACCACCCGCATGACTGTCAGTTATAGCGATAAGGAGTCTATGTATATATTTTATTAGATAACTATGTACTAACACAGGGGTGGCGAACCTTTATGCTTCAACGTACCAGATTTTCTAAAGAAATTTTAATAGACGTGCGGTCAAATAATTTTGACGGCATGTCTATATTTTAATAAAACCTTACCGCTCAATTTTTTTTTTTTTTTAAATGGTATCTGGCAATATGGAATTGTGGGTCCCATAGTAAAGGAAGGGTTAATAGTAGGTAACAGTAATAATCCTGTTAACTCCAGCTAAGCTCAATGGCTTGCGTTATGAGTCGATAGTAAAATGGGATAAATAAATAATGAAGATGTCAAGATCGCCGTACATTTTGGAACTATGACAGCGAAATAAATAACTTTTTTTAAGAAAAATGAATTGCCTTCACATGAATATGAAGGAAAAACATCACCGAAAGCAAATTTCGGTGACTTAATCCTATGTTTGAGATCTGATGTTTTATGACTTAGGATAACGTTTATACATTAAACGCTTCCCGAAAAATATGCAGTGGAATAGTGAAAGTTCAATCTTAATCGGATTACTAGCTTTCTACCGGTCAAACAGAACCAACTTTTTGAAAGGGTTTTAAGGGTTATATCTACATTCCTCTTATTGAACTTGGTGATCAATGGCGTGCCCAAAATATTTTATCGCATGCCCTCAATGACACGCGTGCTGTTGGTTCGCCATCCCTGTACTAACAAGCAAACATCCATAAATCCACACATACTTTACAAACGTTCGTATTCATTATGCACTAGCTATTGACCGTGACTTCGTTGACGTGAACCTGTGCCGTGAACATTTATAAAACAAATGTATCCCACGGGAACCATACATTTGTCCGCGATAAAAAGATCTATGTGCCTAATTTCATCGAGATCCGTTCAGCCGTTCTGGAGCCCCGTTTCCACTGCGAAAGGGTCATCAGCGAGAAATAACTAAAGAGAAAGGACTCCTTTTGTTCTGTTCCTATTGCGTTTTCACCAACAGAGTTTAATCCCTGGTAAATAAACCTCTATGCTATTTCAGCTAACTTGGTCCTAGGGTTTGTTCTGGGTGGTGTATAAAAGGGAACAATGATTGACTGATGTCAACGCCTAATTCAAACCACTAAACGGATTTGGTTGACATTTGCTCACACTTAGTTATTATGACGTAGGTACCCATTAAGACATTTTTTTGAAAATTCAACCTCTAAAGTGGTGAAACGGGAGTTCAAAATTCAAACCTAAATCGGCCGAAAACTAGTAGGTATTCGCCATGTTAGGTTAATAGGAGTTTATTGACTTGATTGCATTCAAGGCTGATGCAACTAGACTTGTTCACCTCGAGATTTAGAATTAAACATTCATGGAGATTCTAATAATGTTTATTTACCGTTTGCGGTAATTCAAGTGGTACTTAGTTGACATAAGCCGTTGCCCAGGACTTCGTTCGCGTAGAAATTTAGAAAAATATCCATCCCACGGTAACCATATGATTATCCGCAATCAAAAGTAGCCTAAGTGCTATTACAGACTGTAATCTATCTTTGTGCCAAGTTTCATCCAGATCCGTTTAACCGTTTTAGCGTGTAGGAGTAACAAATATCAATACCTACATTCATCAATCCTCACAAACTTTAACATTTGTAATATTAGTAAGGATTTTATTACTTACAGCATAATTATATCTCAAGTTGTGACGTCATAATGTTCTATGGTCATATTAGTAGTTGTTAATATTTAAAATTATAAATTCATGAACACATTAAATTTTATTGTGGAGCAATATTGTCTTTTTTAAATACATTCATATGATAAAAGACTGACGTAATCATCTCTTTATGAAGACATAATGCTATTTCTTTATAGGTAGATACTCGTACTAACAATGACAGACAGTGGCCATTTTACAATTCGTTCCGTGTGTAACCAGCCTAAGCTAAGCCTCGTTCACGCCCCAGTCTTTCATATTTAAACAGACATTCTGAAAGGATTTGCGTTTAGAAATGTAGCAAATAAATAACAAATTTAACTAAGAAAACTTTTCCATTGTGTACACAGCTTAAATTTACGTAAACATCTTTAATATCTGCGGGGTATAAGGCTCGTTCACACTTCAGCGTCTGATTTCAGACAAAACTGACTGAAGGAATGAAACACGGGAGTCTTTTAGAATTTTGTTATGAAAATACGGCTGAATATTTCAAGGAAAATTTATCTAGTTTTGTTAGCTTGGTTATTAAACTTCTCTTTTAAAAGACTCGAGACTGAAATAACGTTCCAAGACTTTGTTTAAGTATATTAATTCGTCTAACATACTTTTACCCGACGCGTTTGTCACTATGAATGAGATATTATATGGCTAAAATAGCAGCGGTAGCCAAATGGCTAAGGCATCGGTCTCGCAATCGTGACGTCGCGGGTTCGTATCCTACCCATTATACTACCGACGTGAACCCACTCCTAACACAAGCCATTGAGCTTAGCTGGAGGGGTTAACAGGATTGCTAGTAATGTGGGACCAAAATTCCACATTGCCAGTTATCATTTTCTAAAAAAAAATGAGATGTAATCTTTCAATCCAAACCGTTCAAATAACTACATATTTTACATTTTTCAAAGTACTTTATTCACTTAATACAAAGTGCAACACATAATAATAAAAATAATCATTTATTTCACATTCCTCATAATTTGATACATCCATAATTGTTAGTAGTACAATGGCGAGCTTACAAACTAGTGTTAGCCATTAATAAATAAACTAAGTGGTAGGTCCGGGTGGACAACCCGATGGTGTTGGGCACTCACTATACGACTGCGTGCAACCGTATATAGCGAGTCAGCACCGGAGAGTCCCACCGGTCCGACAGCACACGTAGGATGACGTTGGGACTGTCGCGCGTGAGGCGCATGATTAAAGCACACCGTTTGCGCATGATGGCTGCAAAGCCATCTGTGTCTGCTGCCACGAACATCGCGGAGGCGCTGCAATGACCCGGCGGTTCCATCAGCACCCGAAACGCATTATTGTATTGAACGCGCAGATCACTGTATGTCCGCTGCGTTTAGATAACCCACAGACTGCAGGTGTAAAAGGACTAACAGTACGCTTTAAAAAGCGTCCTTTTCACAGTCTCTGTGCACTGTGCAAACCTACGAGCGAACTTGTTGCAACGGACAGACAGCGCTCTGCGCTCCCTTTCAATATAATATAATAATAATATAATAATTTATTTATTTTCTTTAACAATATTTGTGTTGGTACATGGTTAGTTATTGAAGTATCCCTTTAGGCGGTATGTGCCTGTGTTAATATCTACATTGTCTTTTAGATTCTCGGTGACCCAGTGGCCCAAGTACTGGAATTTTTCGACTTTGTTTAGAGTAGTACCGCATAGATTGAATAAATGTGTATCGTTTGTTATCCGGCCTGAAAATCATAATTTCACTCTTTTTGCGTTATACTTAAGCCCATGAGCCACCGCGTAGGACTCACAAATTGTCAGGAGCCTCCGTAAGGTAAGGCACCAATCGATGGGCACAGCAGCACCATATCGTCAGCGTAACTGGTGTTATTCACGTACACCCCATCTATATGACACCCGATGCTGGTGCTGCTGAGCTCAACGATCAGTCGGTTGTCGGTGTGTCGGTCTCTCCCACGCTCTTCAACCTGTACAGGTTGAAGAGCGTGGGAGAGGTCAACCCCCCTGCCTCACCCCGCATTCCAGCTCGTACTCGTCGGAAAGAGAGCCTGCCCATCTCACCAAGTTCTTTTGATTATTATACCAATGCATAAATAATAGCACAATCTCTCTAGGCAGACAAGTTTCATCACTTAATTTACCCCATAGAATATTGTACGACACAAGATCGAAAGCTCTCGATAAATCAAGGTAGCATGCATAACCAGGTGCCTTTCTACTTGTGTAATACTGGACAGTCTGCTTGAGGCATAAGATAGCACTCTCGGTAGAAAGGCGAATTGCGCGTCGCTTAACGAAACGTGCTTTTCCAAGTGCTGACCCAACAGACCGTCCAGCACTTTGGCTACCACTGTGGCTAAGGAGATCGGTCTATACTTGTCTACATCTGATGTATCACCAGTCTTATTTTTAATGATTGGTACAACTATAGTACGCATTAGATTATCGGGCAGGTGAGAGTGGTCTAAACACAGGTTAAAAACATAGAAAGCATCCTGGGCTGGTGTACACCTGCGTGTTGCAGGTGCTCGATGCCAAGGCAATCGTGACCCGGGGATTTACCCCTCACCATACCTTTGATCACCGCAGTCACTTCCTTCGTGGTAAAACGACCCAGTCAACACCGCCGCCACAAGCAATGACCTTGACATTACAACTCATAGAAACGAAAATAACCTAAAATAAATTAATGAAGTACGGTCGCTACTTGCCGTGACTAACAATTTCACTTGTCTAGGTACTCTGTGAATATCAAATTCTTTTTTTAAATATTTAACACAAAATACATTATTATATCATTCAAGTACTTAGCCATTTACACAATTAAAAAAAAATATTGCAAAATACCCTTTGAAAGTTCAAAAATTATAATTCTAGAGAATTCAGTAGTAGGCCTACCTACTGCTGAATTCTCTAGAATTATAAGTTTTGAAGTTGTGTAAATCCTGGTCAAAAAGAAAGATGTTATAAGGTTTTCGGGTATACATCACCCGAAAAACTTATAACATCTATCTTTGCTTTCTTCATTTTATAACATCATTCTTTTTTACCACTTTACTGCTGAATTCTCTAGAATTACAATTTTTGAACTTTCAAATAAATTGAAAGATCGCAATAATTCACTGCCACGAAGTGAAAAATAGAAAAACTGCGATCTAATGTTAATATCGATTGAGTATTAAGGCGGTTAACACTAACTTTAACCCAATGAATGAGCAAATTGAGAATGAGGAAGAAGCAATAACTCATAGAACTTGGCCTATTTCTCCATTTAGCCGCTGTAAATAGAAAATAATATTATAAAGCGGAAGAGTTTGTTTGTTTGTTTGTTTAAACGCGCTAATCTCAGGAACTACTGGTCCGATTTGAAAAAATCTTTTTTTGTTGGATAGTCCATTTATAGAGGAAGGCTTTAGGTTATATTACATCACGCTGCGACCAATAGAAGCGAAGCAACAATGAAAAATGTTGCAAAAACGGGGAAAATTTACGCATACGAAGTTGCGCAGGACAGCTAGTAGAAAATAAAATCGCTTAAGTTTCATATGAACAAACCTTAACTCTCCGTTTTAAATGTTTGTCATGCAAATACGGTTGGTAGATGCGTGAACTGAGCAATGAATGGAGCCTTTAGAACTCATAAATCAGCCTTTACTTTGCATTCAGATTGTTCCATTTCTTTGAGTGCGCGGTAAACATTGTTACATTGTTATAAAACATTTTAATGCTTTTTAAATGGTTTGACCTTGTTAGAGTTTAAAATGTTGTTGGTAAGATTATTAAATCTTACTGGAACTATCAAAATATATGGTATCGGTAAGCTGTGGTGAACCTTATAGAAGAACCTGGGTGTATAGACCAACCATGTTGACATTATTGCAATTAAGTAACACCTAATAATCTCCCATTACGACAAATCGTTTTCAAAATACTTATGGTGCACTAAAGTTGGGCTAGGCGTTTTAATCTATACTAATAATATTATAAAGCTGAAGAGTTTGTTTGTTTGTTTGTTTGAAAGCGGTAATATCAGGAACTACTGTCTGAATTGAAAAATTCTTTCACTGTTGGATAGACCATTTATCGAGGAAGGCTATAGGCTATAAAATCACGCAGCAGCAATGAGAAATGTTGCAAAAACGGGGAAATATTACGCAGACGAAGTTGCGCGGGGCACCTAGTTTTTCATATAGAGCTTTAGTTAGTTTCATCAATTTGATAAAGTTATTGGCATAGTTCATGTGTGCACGTCGACTAAAATACAAGCGCGACAAACGCCTAGCGAAACTGCAATGGAAATGAAACTATTTCCATCAAAATACAAAATGGAAATAGTGGAATACACCCAACTACCTGATTTCTAAGTATTTCCAAGTTTTGATTCCTTTACTTACTATTGAAATCACTGCAAATCATACCAAAAGTAATTATATTCATCTCACAATAGCAAGTAATCTAAGATAATCTCTTCAAAAGGGTATTAATTATTCCTTCAGCGGTAACATTTTGCGGTTGACGTTTATATAAAGTTCTTTACATAGAAAGTATAAAGGAAATTGAATCGTCAGATTGGTATTTAAATGATGACGATCGCAACTAATCGAAATACTCAAAGTTGTTTAAGCAATCTTTGTTTGAGTTCGTTATTGGGTTTAATGGTAAATTTATACGGCAATTATTTATTTGACGGTAAAGTTATTATTTATATAAACATCTTGGTAAAGTTTATCCAAATCCTATCGATGGTCTCCGAGTAGGGTATAAATTTTGTCAGTCATTTCCTCTCAGGCGATAACTTGTAAAATGCTTTAGAGAGTTGTATCATAAAGCTTCGCGAGCGTCAGCTGCATTCGGTGGATGGTTAAGCAGTGGTAGCCCTCCAACGCACGTTACGTAAAAAAATCATTTATTTCCTACAGATTGACAATGTATAAAATTATAGTTGACCCAATATTTTGAAGAAAAAATTAAGTGAGCTGACTATAAAGTGGTGGATAATCATCGCCGTCAGCTGGTCACATGAACATGAAAGAGATTTTCATATTTTCAGTAATTTCTTCTCAATGGAATTTAACAGATGACATATAAAGTATATGTCAGCTGGCTACATCTCGGCGGAAAGATTAGTAAGTATATGTTAGCTGATGCCCCTGAAGGGTAGCAAAGGAGCATCCATCGCCTATTTAAATGTTTTGATTAAATTAATATTCCTTATACATGCTAATTGCAAATCAATTTTCAAAAAATATAAGCAAATCAATTAATTGAAGTTGTTTTTTTTTTCATAACGTAACCCAGCCACCGAACTGCAGCTGACGTTTACGAAGCTTCATAATGTATTTTATAGCTCCGTAAACGCCAGCTGTAAAACATGTAAAATGCTTTAGGGAGTTGTTACTCTCTAATCTGTTGTTGGCTTGTGGACTAAACAATAACCCAAGCTAAACAAGCATGTAAGTAATAGAAAAAGTTAGTCAAATTTTATCTTTCGTTCACCTAATTTATAGGTACCTAATTTATTACATTCAAAATAGGCGATATGGAAAGGAAAAGTCAAAGTTTGGTATAGCCATAACAAAAGTTCGAGAAATGAGGGCAAAGATAAAACACATCTTCCACGGAACTTAAAAAAAGGTTCTCACAGAAACAAGGTTGGGACGAAATAACTTGCGATTGTCATCTGCACATCTCACTGACACAATTGACGAAGGTTGTTGAAGATTGACGTGAAATTGTACCTATATTATGCATCCCAGATGTGCTCCAAGTTATCTATACTATAATTTTATTATTTATCATGTATACATATCATTATAGCTTCAAACTGAGATTAAAGAATGGCTTATCGAGCAAGAATCTTAAACATTGTTTTTTTTTTTTTTATTGAGGTTTTTTTTATTGGACGAATTAATGACGATTAAATGAACATATACCTACTACGTAGATATCTTATTTGCTGACATATTATCTAAAACAATATATTAAATGTTGATAAATTTAACAATAAACAAGGTATTTTACCTTAAATTATTCACGCGATTAAGATCCGTAGTATATACCTATAATTTTATAATGTCATAATACTGTTTGTTTCATTTGATTTAGATTATTGGAATAATTTATTTTTATATTAAGTTGACATAAACTACATATACCTATTTTATTGACTATTATTATTATTGTTCTCTTTATTAATTTTGGAACATTATTATTTAACGAGTTAAGCTATCTAAATCTTTAATCTACTATATGTTTTTTTATTTTTAGACATTTCTATTTTTTTTTTATTATCACACTAATATTATAAAGGCGAAAGTTTGTGAGTATGTGAGTGTGTATGTTTGTTACTTCTTCACGTCTAAACGGCTGGAGCGATTTTAATAAAATTTGGTATGGAATTAGCTGACACCCTGGATTAACACATAGGCTAATAAACCGCGGGTAACACCGCGGGATACAGCTAGTTGTTATATAATTTGATGATTGATTCTGGAATTGTTATTGACATGAATTGTATGTTGATTATTCTTAAACTATTTTTTTTAGACATGTAGGAATCCTTTACCAATAAATGAATATATAGAATATTAGCGACGACATATTTATATACTCATTATAATTTATACCTTGGGTAACTTGGCTAAAACATTAAATTTCGGCGTATAATTGATATACGTCATGAACTGGGAACATTTGACACGAGATCTATGCGGGTGTACGACGGGGAATCGTTTTGATATTCCTCTTGGCTATTCATCCATCTACCGCGGATTATGTTCAACTAGCTGTCCCGCGCAACTTCGTATGCGTAAATTTTCTCAGTTTTTGCAACATTTTTCAATGCTGCTCCACTCCTATTGGTCGTAGCGTGATGTTATATAGCCTGTAGCCCTCCTTAATAAATGGGCTACCCATCAGAAAAATATTTTTTCAATTCGGACCGGTAATTCCTGAGATTACAACATTCAAACAAACAAACAAACAAACTTCAGCTTTATAATATTAGTATAGATTCGGGGGACAAAAGGCCCATCATTGTGCAGTAAAGGCGATTCTAATGATAAGTACCTGCCTACTCAGGTAAAGTTACCAAATACCCAAGGAGGTTGATGATTGTAGTGATAATTCTTACCTCGTATATATATACATATGTCCTTGTAGTGTTATTTCGTGGCATTTGTGTATATATTCCATTTTATTTCACCATTTTTAACATAATAAATATCTCTGTAAGACTTATTGTAAACATTATTTTTCATAAATCAAATCTGTCATGTCGACAAATATTTTCTATGGTTGCTATGACACCAAGATAAGCATAGAGTTCTTTGTAAAGTATGGTCTACATTGTGAAACTGGCTGTGCTTAAATCCTAAATTAAAAATAAGTTAAGCTTTAAAATTTTAAATTGCTTCTAGAGAGTTTTCTTTATGAATACAAAACCGAAGAAGAGTCAGTGAAGAACCAGCTCTCTAAAAGAGAAGCAGTGAAGAACCAGCTCTCTAAAAGAGAAGCAGTGAAGAACCAGCTCTCTAAAAGAGAAGGAGTGAAGAAACAGCTCTCTAAAAGAGAAGGCAAAATTCTCCAAAGGCAAATTAAGAGAAAGAGACCATTCCTACCGGCGCCGCCTTTCTACCTACCGGCGTCGCCTCTCTTCTTACCGGCGTCGCCTCTCTACTTACCGGCGTCGCCTTTCTACCTACCGGCGTCGCCTCTCTACCTACCGGCGTCGCCTCTCTACTCACCGGCGTCGCCTCTCTACCTACCGGGCCGCACCTCTACGACGCGTCGCACCTCTACCTGCCGACGTCGCGCCACTACTACCTACCGGCGCCGTGCCTCTGCCTACCGGCGCCGTGCCTCTACCTACCGGCGCAGCGCCTCTACCTACCGGCAGCGCGCCCCTACATACCGGCGCCGCGCCTCTACCTATCGGTGCCGCGCCTCTACCTACGAGCGCCGCATCTTGACCTACCAGCGCCGCATCTCCGCCTGGACGCCGTACCTCTACCTACCAGCACTGCATCTCCGCCAGCATCGGTTCTAAATTTACCTTTAATTTTAAGTAACTTTTAAGCTCTTGTAAATATATGTAGTCCTATCTTAAACCTACCTTTTCATTACACTACATGATGCCTACTGAAGTATACTTGGGTAAACGTTTTTCTACGTGCTCGTGGTTGTGCAGCCAACGCCGGTGCATTTTTGATGTTTTTCTTGATCGATCTGATTTCTATTGCTTAGAAACGCGTAAATATATTGCGAACAAACTGTGTTGGGTAGTTATTGTTTTTAAACTTTCGTGATTTTCACACATATTAAATATATTTCGGGACTTAATAATATGAAGAAGAGCTAGAATCGCGAGCACGATCGATGCAATTCGATCGAAACGTCGGGTAAATAAAAGGTTCGTACCTTTAAATAATTCACGCGATTAAGTCCCGAAATATATCTAACATGTGTTGGGTAGTTCTTTTGTCAACATACAATGGGTGGATTTTACAAACTAATGAGTTGAACTGTTTCAATACATCTTAAGACAAGTTATCTAATATAGTAAGTAGCTTAGGACTTAATCATCATTTTAATTGATTATATAATTGCGAATTTGAATAACTGAAATAGGTGTTAGTGTCCCGCAGTGCAGGTAAATAAAATAAATACTTTACAAATTATAAAAATACATGTTTATTTCTTTTAATTTTTTATTACTGTTTTTTACATATTTTAGAGTTACTAATAGTATTATTATTTAGTTATCCTTAATTTATAAACGATTACACTCACCAAACACACTGGTTCGTTCAGTAAAATTTATTTGTGTAAAGAAAAACTTGATGATTTTACTTTACACTTGAAACTGCCGCCTAACTTCATTTTGTTTTTTTTCAAACAATCATAATTTTATATTTTTTTAGTATGTATTAATTAGACGTTTTCAAATAATCATTAACCTGATTTTACGAAATAAAGATATTTAAGTTTGAGTTTGTTTTCATTATCTCGAACATTTAGATATTAGTTTCTGGACGATGGTATCCTTTTAAATATATGATAACAGCTTCTTAATGAAGGCGTAAACATCACTAGATATAGACTACAATATGCTTTTTTAATAACATATATTATATGTTATTAAAAAAGCATATTGTAGTCTATATCTAGTGATGTTTACGCGAATGTAAAGAAGGCGCGTATCTTGTATGTGTGTATGTAATATTCTTTATTACCTAATATCTCACAATCCACTGAATGGATTTATACAATTCAGACGTCGTTAGATTCGTCTTGATCGCCCGAGTGTTCTTAGATATGTGACATTTGAAAAAAACAAATATGGCGGCTGTGAGATGTCAAAATAAAGAGGTGTGAAAAAAAAGTTGTTTTGAATACTGCAATATGGGTATCATAAAAACTTTTTAACAAAAAATATTACCGACTTCAAAAATAAATACAAGGCAACTAAAAGGCAAACAATAATATACCTAGAATAACAAAAATAAATTAAACATTTTGAAGTTGGTGCCATGAAATAGTAGTCTTTATGTTTTATTCGGCACCAACTTCAAAATGTTTAATTTATTTTTGTTATTCTAGGTATATTATTGTTTGCCTTTTAGTTGCCTTGTATTTATTTTTGAAGTCGGTAATATTTTTTGTTAAAAAGTTTTTATTTCTCACTTTTTAGTGGGTTGGTTTATAATTCACTTAAGGTACAATAGGCTTATGTCATCTGCTCAAATCCTTTTACGAAATATTGCTTGCCCCGATGCAGGGCCGTTAATTGTTGAGGAGTTCACTATCAGCTTTATTACATTGTATAATAGTAGTATATCGAGATTAAAGTGCTACTCGATACCATATTAAAGTACTTAATTGAATCGCAAACTGAGAAATATTGAATAGGTCGGCTCGTAATTTTTGGTCTTCATCATCAGTTCCACTTCACCAATTGGTGTTTTTTAAGAGTAAATGCACGAATCACTATGAAATATACCTAAATCACTGTAGGTGTGCTTTTAATATTTTAAGAGTTCCCTCGATTTCTCCAGGATCCCATCATCAGATCGTGATCTGATGGCAATGGGACCAACTTGGAAGTATACCCTTTCAAACACAAAAACAATTTTTCAAATCGGTCCAGCCGTCTTTGCGTAATCGGTGAACAAACATACAAAAAAAAAAAAAAAAAAAAAAAAAAAAAAAAAAAAAAAAAAAAAAAAAAAAAAAAAAAAACATACAGACGAATTGAGAACCTCCTCCTTTTTGAAGTCGGTTGAAAATAAAGGGCTCATCTTAAGCATTTCAAAAAGGTATAACATGATTATGACTGTAATACTAAAAAAGTTAAAATAAAATCGCTTAAGTTTCATATGAACAAACCTTAACTCTCCG
This sequence comes from Herminia tarsipennalis, assembly GCA_945859575.2. NCBI lineage: Eukaryota > Metazoa > Arthropoda > Insecta > Lepidoptera > Erebidae > Herminia > Herminia tarsipennalis. The sequence goes on along the minus strand of OX243836.2, from coordinate 8,428,437 downwards.
TTTTAAATGTTTGTCATGCAAATACGGTTGGTAGATGCGTGAACTGAGCAATGAATGGAGCCTTTAGAACTCATAAATCAGCCTTTACTTTGCATTCAGATTGTTCCATTTCTTTGAGTGCGCGGTAAACATTGTTACATTGTTATAAAACATTTTAATGCTTTTTAAATGGTTTGACCTTGTTAGAGTTTAAAATGTTGTTGGTAAGATTTTTAAATCTTACTGGAACTATCAAAATATATGGTATCGGTAAGCTGTGGTGGGCACCTTACAGAAGAACCTGGGTGTATAGACCAACCATGTTGACACTATTGCAATAAAGTAACACCTAATAATCTCCCATTGCGACAAATCGTTTTCAAAATACTTATGGTGCTCTAAAGTTGGGTTTTAATCTATACTAATATTATAAAGCTGAAGAGTTTGTTTGTTTAAACGCGGTAATCTCAGGAACTACTGTCCGAATTGAAAAATTCTTTCACTGTTGGATAGCCCATTTATCGAGGAAGGCTATAGGCTATAAAATCACACAGCAGCAATGAGAAATGTTGCAAAAACGGGAAAATATTACGCAGATGAAGTTGCGCGGGACAGCTAGTTTTTCATATAGAGCTTTAGTTAGTTTCATCAATTTGATAAAGTTATTGGCATAGTTCATGTGTGCACGTCGACTTAAAATACGAGCGCGACAAACGCCTCGCGAAACTGCAATGGAAATAAAACTATTTTCATCAAAATACAAAATGAAAATAGAAATCAAAATACACCATAGTACCTGGTTTCTAAGTATTTCTAAGCTTTGATTGCTTTACTTACTATTGAAATCACTGCAAATCATACCAAAAGTAATTATATTCATCTCACAATAGCAAGTAATCTAAGATAATCTCTTCAAAAGGGTATTAATTATTCCTTCAGCGGTAACATTTTGCGGTTGACGTTTATATAAAGTTCTTTACATAGAAAGTATAAAGGAAATTGAATCGTCAGATTGGTATTTAAATGATGACGATCGCAACTAATCGAAATACCCAAAGTTGTTTAAGCAATCTTTGTTTGAGTTCGTTATTGGGTTTAATGGTAAATTTATACGGCAATTATTTATTCGAGGGTAAAGTTATTATTTATATAAACATCTTGGTAAAGTTTATCCAGATCCTATTGATGGTCTCTGAGCACTGTATAAATTGTATCAGTCATTTCCTCTCGGGCGATAACTTGTAAAATGCTTTAGAGAGTTGTATCATAAAGCTCCGGGAGCGTCAGCTGCATTCGGTGGATGGTTAAGCAGTGGTAGCCCTCCAAAGCACGTTACGTAAAAAAATCATTTATTTCCTACAGGTTGACAATGTATCAAATTATAGTTGACCCAATATTTTGTAGAAAAAATAAAGTCAGCTGACTATAAAGTGGTGGATAATCATCGTCGTCGGCTGGTCACACGAACATGAAATGAAAGAAATGTTTATATTTTCAGTGATTTCTTCTCAATTGAATTTACCAGATGACATATAAACGATATTTTTAATAAATAAATATGTCAGCTGGCTACATCTCGGCGGAAAGATTGTCAGCTGATGGCCCTGAAAGGTAGCAAAGGAGCATCAAATGTTTTGATTAAATTAATATTCCTTATAAATACATGCTAATTGCAAATACATTTTCAAAAAATATAAGCAAATCAATTAATTGAAGTTGTTTTTTTTTTGCATAACGTGCGTGGAAGGCTACTACTGGTTAACCCAGCCACCGAACCGCAGCTGACGTTTACGAAGCTTCATAATGTATTATAAAGCTCCGTAAACGCCAGCTGTAAAACATGTAAAATGCTTTAGAGAGTTGTTACTCTCTGATTTGTTGTTGGCTTGTGGACTAAACAATAACCCAGGCTAAACAAGCATGTAAGTAATAGAAAAGGTTGGTAAAATTTTATCCTTCGTTCACCTAATTTATTACATTCAAAATAGGCGATATGGAAAGGAAAAGTCAAAGTTTATTTTTCCCTGATGTTGGCATCAAGTACATGAGGTATAGCCATAACAACAGTTCGAGAAATGAGGGCAAAGATAAAACACATCTTCCACGGAACTTAAAAAAAGGTTCTCACAGAAACAAGGTTGGGACGAAATAACTTGCGATTGTCATCTGCACATCTCACTGACACAATTGACGAAGGTTGTTGAAGATTGACGCGAAATTGTACCTATATTATGCATCCCAGATGTGCTCCAAGTTATCTATACTATAATTTTATTATTTATCATGTATACATTATCATTATAGCTTCAAACTGAGATTAAAGAATGGCTTATCGAGCAAGAATCTTAAACATTGTTTTTTTTTTAATGAGGTTTTTTTTATTGGACGAATTAATGACGATTAAATGAACATATACCTACTACGTAGGTATCTTATTTGCTGACATATTATCTAAATCATTATTTTAAATGTTGATAAACTTAACAATAAACAAGGTATTTTACCTTAAATTATTCACGCGATTAGATCCGTAGTATATACCTATAATTTTATAATGTCATAATACTGTTTGTTTCATTTGATTTAGATTATTGGAATAATTTATTTTTATATTAAGTTAACATAAACTACATATACCTATTTTATTGACTATTATTATTATTGTTCTCTTTATTAATTTTGGAACATTATTATTTAACGAGTTAAGCTATCTAAATCTTTAATCTACTATATGTTTTTTTATTTTTAGACATTTCTATTTTTTTTTTATTATCACACTAATATTATAAAGGCGAAAGTTTGTGAGTATGTGAGTGTGTATGTTTGTTACTTCTTCACGTCTAAACGGCTGGAGCGATTTTAATAAAATTTGGTATGGAATTAGCTGACACCCTGGATTAACACATAGGCTAATAAACCGCGGGTAACACCGCGGGATACAGCTAGTTGTTATATAATTTGATGATTTATTCTGGAATTGTTATTGACATGAATTGTATGTTGATTATTCTTAAACTATTTTTTTTAGACATGTAGGAATCCTTTACCAATAAATGAATATATAGAATATTAGCGACGACATATTTATATACTCATTATAATTTATACCTTGGGTAACTTGGCTAAAACATTAAATTTCGGCGTATAATTGATATAGGTACGTCATGAACTGGGAACATTTGACACGAGATCTATGCGGGTGTACGACGGGGAATCGTTTTGATATTCCTCTTGGCTATTCATCCATCTACCGCAGATTATGTTCAACTAGCTGTCCCGCGCAACTTCGTATGCGTAAATTTTCCCAGTTTTTGCAACATTTTTCAATGCTGCTCCGCTCCTATTGGTCGTAGCGTGATGTTATATAGCCTGTAGCCCTCCTTAATAAATGGGCTACACAACAGAAAAATATTTTGTCAATTCGGACCAGTAATTCCTGAGATTACAACGTTCAAACAAACAAACAAACTTCAGCTTTATAATATTAGTATAGATTCGGGGGACAAAAGGCCCATCATTGTGCAGTAAAGGCGATCCTAATGATAAGTACCTACTCAGGTAAAGTTACCAAATACCCATGGAGGTTGATGATGCCTACTGGAGCACAAAAGACACAGCTCACACCTGGACACCAATATTCCTACAACTCCTATGTAAAATTGATAACGTAAATGTGCCAATAAAGTTTCCCAGACGCCCAAGGGACAGACTATCTTCTACCAACTATCTGTACTCGCTTGGAATACATTACTGGCTGTCTCGTGTTTTCAGAGCCGATTCACACTCGTAATATCTAGTGTATACTTGGGTAAACGTTTTTCTACGTGCTCGTTGCTGTGCAGCGAACACGGGTACATTTTTGATGTTTTTCCTGATCAATCTGATTTCTATTGTTTAGCTACGTGTAAATATATTGCGAACAAACTGTGTTGGGTAGTAATTGTTTTTGAACTTTCGCGATTTTTACACATATTAGATATATTTCGGGACTTAATAATATGAAGAAGAGCTAGAATCGCGAGCACGATCGGTGCAATTCCATCGAAACGTCGGGTAAATAAAAGGTTCGTACCTTTAAATAATTCACGCGATTAAGTCCCGAAATATCTAACATGTGTTGGGTAGTTCTTTTGTCAACATACAATGGGTGGATTTTGCAAAACTAATGAGTTGAACTGTTTCAATACATCTTTAGACAAGTTATCTAATATAGTAAGTAACTTAGGACTGAATCATTATTTTTTAAATTTCTTCTTTAGTTATCCTTAATTTATAAACGATTACGCTCACAAAACACACTGGTTCGTTCAGTAAAATTTATTTGTGTAAAGAAAAATTTGATGATTTTACTTTACACTTGGAACTGCCGCCTAACCTCATTTTGTTTTTGTTTTCAAACAATCATTCAAATTTGTATTTCTTTTAGTATGTATTAATTTGACGTTTTCAAATAATCATTAACCTGATTTTACGAAATAAAGATATTTGAGTTTGATTTCGTTATCTCATACATTTAGATATTAGTTTGTGGACAATGGTATTTTCAGTAGGTATATGAAAACACTTGAGTTATAATATATGTTAATAAAAAAGCATATTGTAGTCTATATCTATATATAGTCTATATATCTAAATTAACCTCTGGAATCCAGCAGGGATCTATTTTGGGACCATTACTCTTTGTACTATTTATAAACGATATTAACCAATGTTTCTTAAACTCAAATTTTTTATTATACGCCGACGATCTAAAAATTTATAAAACAATCAAATTACAAAGTGATATAATACTATTACAAGAAGATTTAAATCGTCTTTCGGTTTATTGCATACATAATAAACTACATTTTAACATCTCTAAATGCTTGAATATTAACTTCACAAAAAACAAACAAAAATTTGATGTCAACTTAACTTTATGTAACACACAACTCACAAAAGTAGCAGAAATTAGGGATCTAGGCATAGTTCTAGACTCCAAACTACATCTAAATACACACATCGAAAGAATAGTTAACAAAGCCTTCCAGTTGTTTGGTTTCGTAATTAGAGCTACAAAGAACTTCAAACGACCAGAAACTTATATACATTTATTCAAATCATTAATTCGTCCCCAATTAGAATATGCAGTCTCTGTCTGGGACCCCTATTATACTAAATACACAGATAGTATTGAGAAGGTGCAGCGTAAATTTCTACGTACTGTGCATTACAAAACCAATCGAAACGATGTAACTTACGACGAACTGTTATTAGCATATAAACTACCTACCCTTAAAAATAGAAGATTCCTCTTGCAAACTATGACACTACACGGTATATGTAACGGAGCTGTTGACTGCAGCGCATTAACGAACAAACTATGTTACGTCGTTCCAAGAACGGTACATGTCCGTGAAATAAGAAAAAGGCGCCTTTTCCTAACTAATCAGTGTAGAACAAATGCTGGCAAAAGATCGCCACTGTGGCGACTTGTTGATGTTTACAATACTAAATGCGAGGAGATCGACATATTTTCATTGACAGCACCAAAATTCAAAACATCTGTATTGGCCACTATTATGTTTTAGCTTATACAGGTACTAAAAGTTGTTAGGTTATAGTCTAGTATATATGAGTTATATCTAGTTATAAGATTTATTATATCACGGTAACACGCGAACAATGTTGTTGGTGATACATTGATCAATGTTGCTAAGAACCTATAGTTTGTCAAAATATAATGTATTACTGTTTTTTGTTCCTTAAATAAATAAATAAATAAATAAATAAATATCTAGTGATGTTTACGCCTTCATTAAGAAGTAAACTGGAATACGCATTCCAGATTGCTTCACGAAATTAGCACGCTTTAGCGAGAAAAGGAACGGAATACGGAACCCTCGATTCGCGAGTTCATCTCGAGTTTAATCGGTTTTTTTTATCATACAAAAATGAGATATACACTCGTACAAAGGCCGACTCCCCACGATATTCAGACATAACACTTGAAATCGTTTTTAGGGTTCCGTACCCAAAGGGTAAAAACGAGACTCAATTACTAAGACTCCACTGTCCGTCGAGTCTGTCTGTCACCAGGCTGTATCTCATGCACCGTGAAATTTTCACAGATGATATATTTCTGTTGCTACTATAAGCAAAGACAACAAAAATTATAAACAGATCAATAAATATTTATGTAGGGCGCCCATACAACGTGATTTTACTCGATATTATAATATAGTGTCTCATGTTACGAGCACGAAGGGTTCCGTACCATTATCTATACAATGGTACAGAATCCTTCGTGCTCCGTCTCAGACTCGCACTTGGCTGGTTTTTAAGAGACGCGACTCTCATTACGCTAATGCTTGCTATTCACAGCTACGCCCAATGAATGGTGGTGTGTGTTGAGCTCGGCGTTATAAATCTCTTAAGGCTTCACAATGTATCTCTGTGAATGTGCGGTTTCATTAGTTTTTGCGATGAACTTCATTATTTTATTAAAATTTAAGAATTTATTTCTTTAGTCCCCACTATGCCAAAGTTTCATTACGATCTGATCAATGGATTTGAAATGCATAAACGACAAACCTTTGGAGTTATTAAACGTTGTACTACTACTACTACCGTGATATAATAATAATATTGTCACATACCCAACATCATCATCATCACATCCATTTAGCTGTCAGGGTAGAAAACTTGACTCCTATAACAAAAATATAACAAAACTATAACAAAAATTTGTATTTTAAAGCTTAATATTTCACAAATGGATCCCTAAATCTAAAAATGGTCTACACAATCCCTAACAATTTATAATATATTTAATGATATCCCACACGAAGGGGTAGGTGAGAAAAATACATCACATCCCCAATTTAACTGTATGTTCCCTATATGTAAAGGTACCCTCAAATAAAACAATAAATTATAAAAATAAAAAACCCGCCTGCACAAAACTGCATGAAATTGTATAATTGTGTAGAGGATCTTGTTTCAATCTTTTTTGTGCAGGCGGGTTTTTTTATTTTTATAATTTATTTTTTTATTTAATACTTTTTAGTAGTTCTAGGATGTAACCGATGTGGCAACTTACTTTTATCACAGCTATTGTCAAGTATTGAAAATTGAAAAAACAATGGTTGCTAACTAACTTTTTTAGTATTACAGTCATAATCATGTGATACCCATAAACTTTTTTTTCACACCTCTTTATTTTGACATCTCATAGCCGCCATGTTTGTTTTTTAAAAACGTCACCTATCTAAGAACACTTGGGCAATTAAGACGAATCTAACGACGTATGAATTGGATAAATCCGTTCAGTGGATTATGAGATATCAGGTAATAAAGAATATTACATACATACACACAAGATACGCGCGAAAAACATAACCCTTCTTTACAGTCGGGAAAAAAGAGTTATTCAATATTGTATTCTTTCACTTTGTCGGCGTAAATAACATGTGTAACCATGCAAAATTATAGGCTTCTAGCACTAACAGTCTCTGAGCTAAGCTACGGACGGACGGATATGACGAAACTATAAGGGTCCCGTTTTGCGTAAGGAACTTTAGTTTGAATGTTGCATTGTAGTCAAAGACACTATTCGTGCCAAAAAGGTTGAATAATCGACTTAAAGGTACCTATATAGTTACATAATCAGGCTAAAGCATTAACAACGTTAGTTTCACACTAGCTACTAAGTTTGGGCGTGTAGAGACGAGGTTTTGACGGCCCGTCATCTCCGGACCTTTGCCCTTACTGTGTAAAAAGTGGATCCTATCAAGGGGTTAGGTATGAGGGATGGCGGTGGTTTGAACACGGATACGGGTTGTTTATCAAAATAACACGTTTGTTTAAGTTAATACTTGGGGTTAGTTTGGGGTAGAAGTGCATTGTGAAATTATATATTATAAGTCGGGGTAATATTACTTTTATAAGCGTCTAGGTACCTATATCTTTAGTAAAGTAAGAAATAATATTTATGAAGTATCCCAAAGCTTTTACACTATTTGAGTTAAGGTTTGGGATAACCTGAAAATACCTCCTATATCCTATAGTATTTTTTTTAATTTTTAAATTTTAAAGGGACAAACCCAAACTGCGATACTCTTGGTTTTCCAAACGTATTAAATGGTTGCATTGTTTTTAGGGTTCCGTACCTCAAAAGAAAAAAACAGATTCATTATAAGATCACTTTGTTGTCCGTCCATATGTTTGTCAAGACCCTTTATCTCGGGAACGCGTGTACGTATCGAGTTGAAATTAAAACTATATACTCAGGTCTACAGTCTTTTGAAGCTGTGAAAAATCTTCTGAACTTCTTAATTATCGTAAAAAAAAGGAAACGGCCGCTCATGCTGCAAAAAACCTTATATTTTGATACTCTTAAGGAAATCAAAATTTATGGTACTTTCCGTTGACCTGGAACTATGCTATTTAGCAAATAATACCGTTTTATACTACAAGTTGTATGTTTCGACCGTATTGCAAAGACCGTTGCAATACGTCGGGCCATAAAACATAGGTAGCCTTAAAATAAAATTCTATGCTTATAAAATTCTATAATATTTAAATTAAACCTTTTCAAAGAACTCTCCACCAGCCTCTATACAATGTTTTATGCGTCTGAACCAATATACGCAACATTTTTTTCAGTCCGCCGCAAACACCTCTTCCATAGCCTTCGCGAACGCTGCTTGTGTCTTCCGGCGATGAAAACTGTATCCCTTTTAGCTGATTTTTTTATTTGAGGGAATAAACAGAAGTCACACGGTGCCAGATCAGGACTGTAAGGAGGGTGATCTAAAACTCTGACCGCTGTAGTGTCCAGGACAGAGGCGAAGTGTTAAAATTTTTCTATGGTAACCCCAAAGATAATAAATCTAGCTAGATGCCACATGTTCCTGTAACAGTATGAAAACAGAGCGTGCCACTTTATCCCCACCGCGCATGACGTCACGCGAGCGTTTTAGTGATGAACCTACCATAAAAATAATAGTTTCAATCGTAAGACATCATTTCGATACTGCTGTTTTGATTATTTAATTTGTTTTTTTTTATTAAAAAGAAAATGATTAAGGTCAATTATTTTTGACTCACGCAATTTTAACGCTTTATTTCAATAAAATCATGAAATAATTAACAAAATTCTTTCGTTATAATTTTTATTTTATTTTGTTTTAAGCTATATTAAAAAAATATCTGCAATTTTTTATTCCAACAAGTTAGCACAAGTTTATTATCTAACTAACTGGCGCCCGCGGCTCCACCGAACTTACACTAAATTTACACTTAGAATGAAATCCCCCATGGAAACCGGGATAAAAGCAACCTTTGTGTTCTTTCCCAGGTTCAAGCTATCTCCATTAAATTTCTGCCAAATAGGTACAGCTGTTTTGCCTCTGTAAGCCAAAACTATTACCTGTTTTTAACGCTTTTGATTTTTTAATACCTATCACAGAATGCCTTCTTAGACTAAACTAATAATAAATTGTGTTTAAATGCTGCATTTGCATTTATGTATAGTACTTTGTAAGTACTTTAACACTTAAAACTACTTAATCACAAAATTTTTTATCATTATAGGAGCTAATTAACATTTAAACTTTCGCGTTGCATGATTATAACTATTTATTATACGGGAATTAACGCGCATTGTTTACCTTAAAATTGCTTGACGTTTCGACCAGGTTGCACCGGCCGTGGTCACAAGCGGACTGTCGCAGCGATGTTAAGACTCCGTCAGGCCGATGAATCTTCATCCACCCTCACTTTTTTTACTTCTCGAAAAGTTAGGGTCACTGCACACTACACTGATTTTGTCCATGTTAACCGACTGCGAAACAATACGAGGTTGTGTTTTACGAATCACTGGATTCCACGTCACGGATAGTTTGAAGCCCTCTTCCCGATTGAAAGTTTAATGTTTTTTAATTTCAATCGCTTCACGCACAATTCGTGAATAAAAATGGCGATCTGTGGAGAGGGTTTGTGGACGATGAAACTCAATCCAGTGATTGGTGTTCGATTGCAGTATGTGTTCTGCAATTGCCGATTTGTTCACTTGCCGGTTTTTCACTGCTGCGATGTGTTATTTTAGCCTTTCCGCTATAGTTCGCTTTGTTTGGCCAATGTACGAACTACCGCAGCTACAATCAATTTTGTAGACACCGGGCGTCTGCAGAGGTATAATGTCCTTCGGAGTGCCCACCAAGTTGCCCACAATTTTAAGGTAAACAATGTGCGTTAATTCCCGTATAATAAATAGTTAGGAGCTAATTGAATCAGCAATAGGTATTACACATAAATACACCTTTACTTTAAAGGATGGAACTATATAACATTATATAGATTGCACAAGATTACCACAAAACGGGAATAATGCACAATCAATTTTCTAGAAAATAAAAAACGTACGAACATAGGTGGTAATTACGTACTAAACGTTATATTGAGATCAAAGTTATCAGTATCATATAATCGGCCTTCATTATAAAATTTACAATCTTTCTTTTTGAATGGCCAACCTGTGTCAGAATTATTCAGATCACCCTTTATGACATGACCTAACGACTGTTAGCGAGATGATACCAGCCTGAACCGGGTTTTTACGTGACCTCTGAAGCACGGATACGTTCAAATATAATATCACTATGCTATACGACTTCAATGTACTTAAAAAAAGTTGGATATGAAATAATCGCGCGAACAGCGTAAGCCCACAAAATTGAAGGATTAAAATTAAAGACCCCCAATACGCTCCAAACCCTTTCTGTACCATTTAATAAAATAGTAAAAAAATGTTGGTTTAGATTTAACTGAAAATACCTCATAGGAGGACGATTTTATTATATATTTGTCTTTTCGTAGCTTTGGTTTTTATATTTCTCGTTAAATAATGTAAACGTATATCTATGTATACATCAGCCTTGCCTTTATGAGATTAACTAAATGGTTTTCAATAGGTGCTTGATCAAACTGATACCTATGTAGTTATTACAAAAATGCATTCTCGTTCCTCCGGCTTTCTGTTTTCTGTTTCATACACCTATAGAGCGCGATCAATTCGTGATTGAAGAAATCGATATAAAGTACCTAAACTTAACATCACTACTTGTAGAAAAACGACAAAATCCCCTGTACCACGACATTTATTTGTTGTTGTGTTGTTTATTCGTTTGAATTTCATTGCGTACTTTCAACGTATGAGACGATGACATATCACCTGATGACATCAATTGAAACCGCAATGTAAAACGAATAGAGTAAAAATACGTCAATGAGAATTTATCGAAGTAGTTTATCTCAAAAACGTAAATAAATCCTTTTAAAATTATTGTTTTTAAACTTTCGCGATTTTTATACATATTAGTTATATTTCGGGACTTAATCGCGTGAATTATTTAAAGGTACGAACCTTTTATTTACCCGACGTTTCGATCGAATTGCACCGATCGTGGTCACGGGTCGACATTTTAAAATTAATTTCAGCTTATGGAGCAACAAAATTACTTAGCGATGAAAGTATACATCTCCCTTGATACGGTCTACATTCTTCGACGAGTTTTTACAACTTAAAACTGCACTATTAGGCATTTCTTGTTGCAGTACACGTGACGTCATGCGGCCGCGATCGAACTTTGAATAATATCACGCGCGAACCAAATGGCGCCGTTGCGCTGATTGGAGACACGCTTTGACTTACTACTGACCGATTCTAGCTATATGTGTGGTCTGAGGGTAACCCGATGCAACATTATGTCTAGCTGGACACGGTACTTTGTACCTTTAATATTATGTAATTAGGATCCAAAGGGAAACCGAAAATAAAGGTGTTCTTAGGACCTCCGACACCGAGTCCAGGAACTCTCTTGTTTTGAGCGCCAAGTGCGCGGGCATGTCATAGTAAAGCGGTGCCTCGGTGTTCGGTCGCTTTTTGCTCATAGCAGACAAAACTTCTGGCAGGCATTTTGTGGTATACCATTCGGCGTTGACGCTGCTTTGGTCTTGTAATGGAATTAAAACCAGACACCCCGTCAAAGCGATCGAAATTTTCGCTGCTTCACTTTCGTAGGCGTTGGCTTTTGAAAAAATGTGGAGGAAGATTCGAAATTAGAACAATGGTATTTTTACTTTTAAATAACCAAAATTAATGACAAGGCACTAAAAAGGAATAAATAATATAGAACAACAAAAAATAAATAAAGTTGGTGCCATGAAATAGAATTTTTATGTTTTATTTTTTCCTTTTTAGTTGCCTTGTTTTTTATTTTGAAGTAGTATTTTTTTTCGTAAAAAGTTTTTATTTTTTACCTTTTAATGGGCAGGTTTGTATTTCATCTAGTCTAGTTAGTCTAATGTCAACGGCACAAATCTTTTTACAAAATTTTGTTTTTCCGAAAGCATTAGTTGTTGAGAAGTTTATATGATACTTTACCGTCAGCTCTATAACATGTTGTAATAGTAGTATGACGAGCACGTGAAGCGCGCGTGCCGCAGTAGCGGCCGCCGAGTGCCAAAAATGTGTTAAAACCCATGTTTTTCGATATTTTGAGAAAAAAGAAAAAAAAAATATTTTTAGTGCACACCCTTTGCTACAACCCCGACCAGTAATCATAAATGAAAAAAGGAATCGGTTTACAGTGACTTTAATCTTGACATGCGCCAATTTTTTTCAGTTAAATTCGATAAGGTACCTTGTAAGCTTTCAGAAGAATGCCGCCGATATCTCAAATCTCACTGATAACCGATTGATTCTAGGTAATTTTTAGGCATTGTCATATCTATTAATTAACGGGTTCTGCTTAGTTTTGCTTGCGTTTACTAATTGTAGATAAACATTTTAGTAACTAAAAGGCTTATAAGACTAAGGCCTTGTCCGTACTGCGAAATTTTAACGCCCAGTTTTTGATTTGCATTTTTTTTAAGTAAACACGAAATAGCTAATTTTTAATCGCATGTGAGTTTACATCTTTGTGATTCTAAGTGTCATAGAATTGGGTAGATGACTACAATAACAATAAATTATTTTACACTATAAAGGAAATAGCATTTGCAAAAATATTCCGTAAGACAATGTTTCTCTACAATTTTACGTTGTCATGAATTTATAAACATCAAAACAAACATTGAAACTACATGATTTGACTATACAAAAGAATGACGTCATTGTTTTGTATTTCATTTAAATTAGTATGAGGCGCATCGTTTTGACGTTTCTTAAAAAGATACTGATTTGACTTGACAGTCATCTACCCTATTGTGACAATAAAGTCAATAGGATGTAACCGTAACGCTGGACCAACAGTGGACCGATACGGGCGGACGATGATACGCTAAAGAAATACAGTGATTAAGAAAACTACCATAAACCACCTAGATACTTACCTTTTATCAACCGATCGTCGATAAACTTTATATTGTTGTTTGTTATCGTATCACATATCACACAACACAAAACTTCAATTATCATGTCATCCGTGGCACCGATAAAAAAACTTACACACTCACGCTATAATTTAGTTAATGATATCATATTGTTCATATTTCACTCACCTACGCACTGCCACGTTCACTCTGACAGACGGTTTGATACAGACTGACTGTTCGTTCATTGCTCGCACCTTGTGACGTATGCGCTCGGGACAAAATGTGAACGTACCCACATACACTAAATTAAATGTAGATTAAGGCACAGGTCGCACAACGGTTAAACCGCTGCGGATTTTTTTTTTTTTTTTTTTAATAAAGATAACTAGCAATGTGGGATTGAGTCCCACATTACTAGCAATCTTGTTAACCCCTCCAGCTAAGCGCAAAGGCTTGTGTTAGGAGTGGGTTCACGTCGGTAGTATAATGGGTAGGATTCGAACCCGCGACCTTATGATTGCGAGACCGATGCATTAGCCATTAGGCTACCGACGCTTAATTTTATAAACGCGAGGTTATAAACGCGATATTTTGGGACACAAGGAAAATAATACAAACGGCCTGACTGACTAATGTGGGCGTTTTAAACGCTGAGCGATAAGGGGGTCAAGTCACGTATTTAAGTTTCGATTAAAACGGCCATGTTTGTATTCTTATAACTTTGGGATTGATCTCAAATACGCTTGCGACAAGTCTCGAGAGCGCAATAACAACATTCTAATATGGTGCGAAATTGTTTTCGAGATCGATCCCAAAGATACAAGAATACGAAAATGGCTGTTTTAATCGAAACTTAACTGCAACTGAACTGCAACTGCACTGCTTTAAATACGTGAATTGACCCCCTGGGCTTTACGCACAATACTAGATCTTTTTTTTTAAGCTTAATTTATAAGCAATCTAGCTTAAGTAAAGGCTAATTTCTGCCAGAGTTAAGTATTTATTGAAATAACCCTTTAAACTGCATGCATTTTAAGTATTTTAGCGGAGCTGTAAAAATAACAGGTTAGTCTCCTGCCATTTTTACATCATCGATTTTCATATGTAGGTACATAAAAAAATCTATTGTCATCCGCGGCACCGATAGGTAAAAATCCTATCCACTTGATTACCTTCTGACTACCCTCAAACGTTCAAACATTCTCCTATCAGGGAATTTAACACACCGTCCTTGTAATATCTAACTGAATAGGGACCGGATGACTACCGCTTTAAACTGCGGCGTCGCCTTTTAGCGTTACTTAACTAGCTTCCGACCTACATTGTGATGACCTTTGATACGCACTGCACTTAATTAAGGTGCGTTGGCTTTATGTAAACAGAGTAGTGTTTATTAATAAATTGAGGTAATAAAAATTGCTAATGCTTTGACATTCGATATCTAACCTTTTTACACAACTATTGGTAGAATGTAGAACATTTTTTTATTACTTACTGAGAACTCGTGTTTTTTAAATTATTTTACGACTATTAATATTAGTTTAGTACTTTATAATATTTTATAGATGTTTTTATCTGTACGTCTTACAACTAAGCACTAAAAAGTATTAAATAAATAATAAATTTAAAAAATAACTACGCCTACATAAAAAAAACAGGTTGTCAGAGGCATTTTAGTAAGTTCACTGGGATTCATGAATGCCTGCATGATTTAAGGTTATCTTGTTTAATTTTTTTTATGCAGGCGAGTTTTTTTATTTTTAAGATTTATCTTTTTATTTATATTTTTATAGTAGGAATATTCTGTAGTGTATTAGTAACATTGGACTAGATATATAGAAGTACAGGGAAGGAACACAATCTAAGGGAAAACTAGGCGTTCAGGGAATTACTGAAAAGGGCCGAAAGGCGAAGGCGTACGAAGTATCCACAGCCACAGTCACCTTGCAGGTGAGCAAGGTAAGGACTTCATTTCCATTTAACATCAGGTGGAATGGAGTCATTTGCCTACCTATAAATAACAATGTGAAGTAAAATCAGTCTCTTTTTATTTAACTTTAACCTAATCACTTGTAAATAGGTACTACTTCATATAATCATATTTCTTGAAATCATTATTATATATTTGTTTTCATAATTATTATTGAAAACCTTCAAAGGCAAAATTTAATGTCAAAATTATTTATTCATTTAGGTTACAAATGCACTTTATGAACGTCAGACAAAATTTGGAATAGAATTATTCTACATTTAATGCCAAGTTCGCAAGAGTAAAGCTGTGAGAAAAGAACTTGGCAATAAAAACTCATGGCCACTTTTTTCAAATGCCATTTTTACAATATATTTGTGTGTAAAGCTAGTAAGGTGTTGCAACTGTTACACCATGAAACTTACGCAAGCAATAACCATAGTACGTAAACTGATATAGGTAATCCAATCAAGCTTAAATTGTTTGTACGTTATGGGTTTATTAGGTATTATGGAAGCATTTCTATTCATTATAGTCATCTACACAATGGTCATCTATGTAGAATTTAGGCAAAGCCAAAGCAGAATTTTTAACATGTCAATTCTGTCTAGATATAACATAAAAAAATTATGAATTGTGTCATAATTTAATTATTATACAATTCAAACCACACCCACAACCAATTAGGTAAATTTGAATATAAGCAGTAGGTACCTATATTTTTTCTTTCGTCTAATGAGTGTTGGCTTAGTCGTTGGGCCCTCAAAGGTTCAGAGGACGTGGGCAAGTCCTGTTGATTAATGGTGACACTTTATTTCATTTAGTTCGCAGTATTTACTTAGGGCCAAACATATTTCTTTATTTGCTGCTTTGTTAATCATTTCTTATAAAAAATGGAACTGTGTTCATTCTACAGGTTAGTTTCTATTGCAAAAAAATAATGTACCCACTGAAATTATGAAAATGAGTATTTCCTTAAAAATTTACTAAAACAAGAATATGAACATATTGTAATGTGAATTTATGGTTTATTTATTTTAATCTTATGTTCAAATGTTTGTTTGATTTGTGTGTCATTTGATTATGTCGCTCGGTAATTATTAAAAAGCATATTTTTTAGTTAAATTCTCATGTAAGTGAATGTAATTCTTTAAGAAAATAAAGTTTCTTAGACCCGATGTTTAATGTTGTAGACACAATCTAAATCCGTCTACATTTAAGATGTAGAATAGAACTAAAATAAGTAGGTACCTATATGGTAACCGATATTTTTTTAACCCCATAAAAAGAAAGGAACAACTATTCCACTAATAACACCAGGGTTACCATAAGTGCGTCTTTCAATCATAATAATATTAAAAAAATAAAACATCTTTTTACAGATTTGTAAAACAAACTATGATATTCGGTGAAAGGCGACTTAATTGGTGTTTTTATTCTTATGAATAGGTACGTCAACCCTATCGTACCTATATGTGTTCGTAAACTTTCGCGATTTGTACACATTATAGAATTTTATAAGCTACTGGTCTTAATCGCGTAAATATTTTATTTTAAGGCTAAATACCTTTGTTTATTTCCCGACGTTTCGACCGTATTGCAACGGCCGTGGTCACGGGTAGACTATCGTACCTCTTACATGTACAGTAAACTTATTCTAAATACACAAAATGCTTAATAAATAATATTTTGAAGGGATCGAGAGTTCCTATTAAATATAGGTCACCAAAAGACATAGCTTCTTCGCAACCTCTGATTTTGGACATGCTAGGATGGATTGAACAATATCCATGGAATTTAAGCGGTATTAATTCATGAGCAACTTTCGCTCCTCTTTATGTCCTAACACACTATCAGCAAGTGTTAAACATCTTCAAGCTTATTGCAAGTTGTACGATTTGGAGTATCTGTTTTGTTCGTTAAACACGCAAATTTTGCTGACGGAATGCAACCTTAGAGCTAATATAACAATTTCTTCCCTACTGCCATCAAACCAGGGAAATTTTGGGGGCTCATATTGGATTGTTTTGTACAAAATTCCTTTTTCTTTGCATATTTCATTAAAATATATATTTCAATTATTAAAACATATTAATTTAAATGTTGAAATGTATTCGGTGAAATCTGGTATAAAATTTAATTCAGTTCATATTTTATGGCTAAATACGTTTATTTTATTACCCGACGTTATGTACGGCCATTGCAATACGGTAAATAATATACATTCAAATATTTACGCTAATAAGACCCACAGCCTATAAAATTACTAGCTGACTAATGCAACGTCTTCTGCGTCAATTTTCACTCATAACTAAAAAAAATTGTTTAACATCTAATTTTCATACCTACCAAATATTATTATTATAAAAAAAATATATATATATATATTATAAATATAATTAAATCGGTCGAGTCGTATCGGAGGAGTTCGATCACAAACACTGACATGTTTTATATTTAAGTTATATAATATTTGAATGGAGTTGCCCATGAACGTCTGGGTGATATCGCCCAGGTGAACAGTGATTACACTGTGACAAACCAATGGTCTTTCTATCTATCAATAAATCAGTCAATAATTCATAAACAATACAGATAATTAATTATTTGACTGATAGTATAACTCTTAATAAAGACGCTGTACAATATTGGCATCGTGTTTCTCTCACAGTAGCTCAGAGCACTCGGCTGAAATGTAATTACAAGCAGAACACAATACTCTGATATTGAACTAGCGCACAATACACCGATCGAACTATAATGGACTACAACTTTGTGTAGCAAATAACAATCAAAGTCTGTTCTATGATTTAACAACGGGAGGTTCTCTATCTAAACAATTAGTAGCAATATGTGTTTATAGTCTATGAATGTTATGAATCGTAATCAGAACTAACACTTCGAAGCTAATTAAAAGTTACTTACGAAGCATAGCCAAAATGGCAAAACGGAACCCTTATATTTTCGTCATGTCCGTCCGTCCGTCCGCAGCTTAGCTCAGAGACTGTTAGTGCTAGGAGGCTGTAATTTTGCATGGATAAACATGGATAACATACGCCAACAAAATGAAATTACAAAATCTCGAAAATCATTTTCTTTAGAGTTACTATCTCCTCTATATGTCAAGTGGGGATGTGGCCCGACATACACTTGCCCGGTTTTCATCTTTTTTTTCTATTGTTTAGACGAATGCGCGAGAAGAAAATGTTTTTCTCTTTGTTCCCACTAGTACCACAACTGAAGTATCACCAATATTTCGAGTGTAGGTATGTATGGCCATTGGCACGCTCTGCAGCCTTAACGGCTTGACAGGTTCCATCACAAGATGTCGTTGGATTAATTAGGTATACTATAACTAGGTTTTCAATATAAAACTACATGAATAATGCATGTTATAGCGACAACTACGCACTATCAATTTTCTAAAAATAGAAACAAATATACATTACGTTATAATAATTTCAACACATCCCCGAATAATCGTTTCAATTCTCCAAGACATGAATTAGGGGTATTAAAGTGATCGTTCAAACTTTTCCCTTCAAGGTAAGTAACTATCGTCTGGCGTCTAATTAGACACACCTGTGGAGATGTCTAGAATAAGACAATGTTAATTGAACACGATTTATAGTTTCATGTAAAACTGCCTGGTATTAAACGAGGATGAGACTTGATTAAATTTTGGTAATTTTGCTTTAGTCTCTCGTTTATTTCGTTAAATTAGTTTAGTATGCTCCCTAAACTACATGTCTGAACGTTTTCTGGTTCACAATCGCGTGGTTCTCGATACTCTTCATATACTATTAATAATATTTTTTCTAGTCATGATTTTCTGCCAAAAAAGAATGCTCACTCACTCGGATTTTCAGAGTCAACTTCTTCTCATCCTGTAACTCCATTATTCAAATCCAGTGTTGCTCGATTAACAGGGAAGTTACATCGAATGACATTGAGAGTGGGTGGGATTTAGAACTTGTTACATATTTAAGACTAGCTGTCCCACGCAACTTCGTCTGCGTAAATTTTCCTTATTTTTGCAACATTTCTCATTGCTGCATCCAACAGCAAAATATTTTTTTAAATTTGCATCAGCAGTGCCTGAGATTACCGCGTTCAAACAAAAAACAAACTCTTCAGCTTTATAACATTAGTAGGTATAGATTAGATAAGACTAGATGGGAATAATCCATATAATATTAAGGCACTCTAAGCCGGATAACTATAACCACTAAATGTTACTATTAGCAAAAACCACATTGTAGACGTGGTTCTCGAGCTTACCGAAAATAGAACATATCTTGCTACTGGTAACCAGGAGCAAGATACACATCGCCGTGCATGAACAAACACAGTTTCTAACATACACACTAGAACTTCGTTACCGTACCTCTCCAGTCAGTGTTACAGCTCCATAAACCACCTTTAGATGCAATTGGATAGCAAACTCAAAACAGCATCATAGAAACACACAGTTCAGTTGACATTCTTGTTTCATAACTTGATGCATCCTCGTCCTAGTCACGACGGCGACGGTCACAACTGAAACTTAGCTCTTCATTTACATAACCTATTTAATCGCTTCATTTGTCAACTTGTATAAGTTCTCCTCTGTTATGTACAGTTTAGTTTAAATCGTATTTGCGAACTGCTTCACATTTCTCGTAGAGTTGGGGAAGGTAAAATTTTCCATTAAGGTAAGAGCAACTTTAAAATCTAACTTACCCATATAAAGACGTAATTATCACCAATATTAAATAAAACGAACTTTAAATTTCTGGAACAGTACATACCTTACAAGTTTTAGGAATCACATGTGGTAAATTCTGTCTCATGTTTATGAAGACATTTTACTTTTAAATGTAGTACAACCTGGTTTTAAACAAATTAACATAACATGCAAAATTTTTACACAGGAATTTTCCCCTACAAACCAGCGTAAATCAAAAGGGGACGTTTTAATTAAAAGAAGCATTTCTAGCAGCGGTTGGAGAAAATTCAGTATTCGGTAAAAAGATGGCGTATTTCTCCCACTCAACCGGTTTGAGAGCTTTCAGTTGATGATGTTTTTAGTTTTAATGATCGTGATCGGGGACTTCTAAGGACGACATTCACCATTACGATGTTTTTTTGCGATGTGGAGAGATTTTCAAAGAGCATGAGCAGGATCCTGATGATTGTAAAATTCTGTCATTATAGCCTATTCCATTTACAAAGTTTCTTTTGACATTACTGACAACGTAACTCTGTACGTTATTTATTTACGGCCGGTCTCAATAATCTAACTATCGATGGATTTGACTACTAGAGGTATATATTTGACATAAGTTCCAAACATAATATGTCAGAATTCTACCTCTAGTAGCCAAATCCATCGATAGGTAGGTTATTGAAACCGGCCGTTAGATGTTTGTTGTCGACCTGTGCATTGCCGGAACGGTACGGTAGTCGTCCTGTACACGGACGATCAATTTTCTCATACAAAATGCACGGAGCGGCGCTGGTGCCGCACACGAATGACAACAGGGTGGCAAGGTTGTTAATGTCGCGTGCTCGTTTCGTTGGTAACTATTACGGTGAACATAAGTTTATTTTCACTCAAAGTGATTTTTTCTTGTGATGGGTATCAGTTGTTGTCTATTCTCCCCGAAATTGCTCAGCTGGTGCACTCCATAGTTAACCTATCTGTAACATTTCGGTTTGTTTGCACTTTTATAAACAAAATAGAAATGTCTTGCAGCGGTCCTGCTGATTACAGTAGAAGATATAATATTTCACTAGTACTCTACAATTACACATCTGTCGAAAGGGGCTTTTTAATTGGAAAGGACTATCACTAAGCTGTTTTAAAATTAGCGGAATAAATTAAAATAAATGTACTGAGTTATATTTATTTAAAACAATAAAAAATAATTACAAAAGCAAATAATCGAATCTTGAACTATTTAGTCGGAACTAGATACTTATTCAAGATTCGGTGTTTTTTTTTTTGCCTGATGACTGATATAGTTAGCCACAGCTTATCAATATTACAAATAATATTAATAGAAAACTATAAATACTATATAATAGTTACTAGATAATAAAAGAAATACAAAATTGGGATCATAATAAAAGACTGGACGAAATGACGCTGTAACTTGTTGAAAATGCAAGCATATATTTTTGGCTTTTTTATAAGTTATAAAGCGTTTTTTTTTTAATTTGAGTGTCTAAATAACGATTAGGTACTATTATTTATTTATTTTACAATATCAAGTGTTCATTATGGAGTCATGAAACTGGTAAGCAGAAAGTGCAAAAATGCAAAACTTAAGCTTGTTTAATGATTAGTCCTTTATGCATTTAATAGTATGAAATATAAACATTATAAAATAAAATAGTATTTGTTATTCTAAGTTGCACCTACCACTTTTCCTCATTACTCATAGCAGAACCAAAAGAACTCGGAATAAAGTTCTAAAAGCTCTAATTAAAATATTTTTTTAAATATCCACACCGAGCTGGGTAGGTATCCCTTTAGTCGTCAGTTCGTTTTGGAAGACATTATTTGGGTTGGTATTATTTGTTAGGTCTACATACCTTCACAGAAAAGTCTTATAAAAATACTTCCAGACCTGGACACTACAATAAAACATCCTTAGGTGCCAGTGTAACTTTAGCCAACGCTGTCGAACTCAGAGTGGCTCAGTATAGTACTCGCTAGTTATAAAAACTAGCTTTGATTATCAATAAATGCAGTGCAGACAAAGATGTCAATAGATTCTGCATTATATCGTATTACTCATATTTATGGCACTTCTTAGATACTGACAAATGTTTGTCATGGAATAGCTGTAGCATGAAGTGTTAAGTCTTAGCGGTTCTTTTAGTGTTAGTTTTCTTTACACCTTCCAAAGCTTCCAGGGTCTCCCCGAGGGTTTTCTGTAACTACAAGCCATTTATTTTGATAATTATGTTAAATTTAAGGGCTAACATTCCTCATCTCTTCGAAGAATTAAAATTTATTGTCACAAAATTTAAGTCTCCCCAAAAAACAATTCTTAATCTAACAATTAATAGAGTGCGGAATGGAGATTTGAAAGTTTCGGCTTCAATTCCTGGGTCAAAAATTCTAAACTTTTTTTTTCTCTTTCTAATGCAATTATCATATTAATAAAGAAAAAGCATTAGTATAAATACCATCGATATTGATCCTATCACTAATATATAGGTAATTTGTTGAACCGCAAGCTACTATAAACATCGATAGTGCTCTAAATACCTTTTTTTCATATTTCATCTCAGCTGACAAAGATTTCAGAATGCGATGTGCCAGGAATTCTCCGGTATAGATAATCTCCTTACAGTCGTGTCGAATGCGATCATTCACCACTGCGTTTGATAGGCTTTCAACAACCTCACCCCATTCCACTACAAAGAAAGTTTTTAAATTATCTTCAACGTTCTATTCATTTTTAGAAGATTTTAGGTTTTAATTTTTGGTGTATCTGCCACAAATTGTAAAAAAAAAGATTTTTGTATGATTGGTATTGATCCGTATTTATATGGATACATAAATAACTTTGTATATAAAAACGTAAATAAAACTACTACGTTTGTGTCGAAATACGTCTTTTCCAATATATTTCGACACAAACAAAAATTGATGCATGAAAATGTACCAAACTAACCATTCAAGAAATTACAACTCTTAACCTAGATGCAATGTAACATTTGGGTGTTTGAATGTCAAGTCAAATCAGTATATTTTTATGAAATAACAAAACGATTCGATCTGTATTTAATATCTATTTGAAAGCAATTTAACGTTATGACGTCATTATATTCTGGTGTCAAATCATTTACTTTTTGTGTTTATTTCAGGATCAGAATCTCGTAGTGCAAAATAATGTATTATTACTGATTGATTTGACATTCATAATATTATGTTCTGTAATCTGTGTTTTTGATAAATATTTTTTTAAGCTATTGCATAGCTTCTATCGCGGGCCTTGAGCGCGGGGACCGAATCCAGAAATTCCGTAACGAAAAAACCTCACGCTCCCCACTTCGACGGGCACAGCTGTGATACTTTTTAGTTTTGCCATCTATCGATGAATAGCAGAACTTTTAATGACTTTTTATTAAATAAAAAAATTAAAAAATTTTTTTAAAGAAAAAAAAAATGAAAAACATTGTTTTGTTATAATAATTTTTTTTTTTTTTAATTCCTTTTTTTGTAATTTCAAAATAAAATTAAAGAAAAAAAATTAAAAACATTTTTTATAATGATTTTTTTTTTTTTAATTGCTTAATTTGATAAAAATGCTATGCAATAGCTTTACCGCGGCAGTCCCCGAGTGCCACACATTTTTTAAATAAAAAAGTGTACAGTCTTAAGTCAAACAAAAAATGAAACTCACTGGGATGCCTGGAAATATAAGACGGCAGTGTTACTGAGCCTATCACGATGTCCATGCCGTTCCTGACCACATTGCTCGCATGCCTCGTTAGCAATCTGGTAGCAGCATCCACCATCTAACAAAACCAAAAGTTTATACAAAACTTTTGGTGCTATGTGAATGTTCAATCACCACAAAATATTTGTCGCCTGTCTCCTATTTTTTTTTTGACACGCCCATTTTTGCGCTAGTAATGATTATAAATAAGAGGAACATAATATTTGCGTAAGTGATGTAAAGTGTAGTACAAATGGACGGGACATATTATGTAGAAATTTCACCAAACAATGGATGTCTGATGAGTGATGATGGACGTCCGTGTCGAGGCAGGCTAAGAACAACAGCAACTTTACTGCCGGCCTGTAATGCAGATTGTGACCATATTACATAGTAACTTCGTTACATGCGACTCTCTTGAATCCGATCATTGAAACGATATAAAATTATGTTATTCATTGATGCAATATTTTACCAAACTATAGCAAAATTCGTTTCAAAAATATATTTTTTACCTAAGTCTGAAGAAATATGTACTTATCAGTTAATAACAAGGTCACCTTTAACAAGAACTGTCGTTCTGGCAGACGACGTCCATGGTTTACAGGTTGTGGCAAATCTTCTAAACGATCACCGAATGTCACTTCAGTTAATTTCATCATCGATGGCTGCAATAAAATATGTAGTTTTGTTACAATCTCTGACCTGTTGGTCTAGTGGTTAGTGGCCTTGGCTGCTAAACCAGAGGTCGTCGATTCGTTTTCTACCCAGGATAAATCGGGTTAATATAATATCACACTAATATTATTAAGGCGAAAGTTTGTAAGTATATGAGTGTGTATGTTTGTTACTTCTTCACGGCTAAACAGCTGGAGCGATTTTAATAAAATTTGGTATGGAGTTAGCCGACACCGTGGATTAACACATAGGCTAATAAACCGCGGTTAACACCGTGAGGCACAGCTAGTATTTATATAAAAGTAAAATAAGCTTTTCATACTATGGGCATTATGAAAAGCTAATTTTATTGAAACTGTTCAATACGTCAAGATTTTTATTAGTAGGAAACCCCAACCAGTGACGACTAGATAGGGAAGAGTGGAAAAAGAAATCAATCAGGAGGGACAGCTGGTAGAAACTAATGGAACAGCTCTGGAATATCTTTGTGTAATTAGCACAATTTCACGATTTCTATATTGTGAGCTCATAGACTCTTAGTACTAGAAAGTTGTCATTTGTGCGCCGACAAAAAAGTGGTAAAATAAAATCTTCAAAAATATGTTTTTAGCGTACCTATTTACTCTACACATAGTGGGGATGTTCTTTAATTGAAATTATTCCCATTATCCATTGATATTGACTTACCATAGGAGTAGGACGTCTGCTCCGAATACTCTTATACGGTTCACCTTCTTCGGGGTCATTTTCGAAGGAGTGATCGATGACCTCGGATACAAAAGTGACATGCTGGCCACGGTTTTGTCCCGTATGCTTGCGATTTCGCTCGACTGCTTGTATTAGCCAACGGGGTGGCTGTGAACCCCTTGAAAAGAAAGCAGAGAGTAGTCAAAATCTATAAGTAAAGACAATTTTTCGGAGATGTCTTATTTTCTTAAAACACATTTTCGTAGAGGTTTGATTTTGGTCTGTTCCACTATAATCCCTAAATGGTATCATCTGCGAGGAGTTAATAGAAGATACTTTTTTTTCATTACCCGTGATCTTGATAATCTAACGGCGCGTTTAAAGCGACGTCGTGGCATGTGTATTTAAATGGAGGGGATGATATAGGACGATACGATCAACTGTCATCTACAACATTTTTGCATTGACGTCAAATTGTCAGACCGGCTAGCACGATAGTCGTTATAATGGGTATAGGTCGTTATAGGATAAATTCACGTCACGTCAAAATCGTCACGACATAGACGGAACGCGCCGTAAGTGTTCGTAGTTGGCCTTGATTATCGGGAACTAAAAGAAATCACAGGGAGATCAGAACTGTACAGTGGATGGGACAAGTTTTCAATATCGGATTCCTCAAGAAACGCTCAAGGACGTATGTGACGAAACGTTGTCGTGATGCAGCATGATTCCCCGAAGCCTAGTCTTTGGTCTCCTCTCTCGCAGAGATTGGAAAACTTTCGGCAATGCTACTGTTATATTTCAGTCCGAATGATTTTCTAACATTGTTGTCGATTTATGCCCACTGCGAGAAAAAAAACTTGCAACCATTTTTTTTACCAAACGTTACGAGGTGTTTACAGTTTTGTCAGCAACTTTCCTTCGGAAAAGACCCATAAGACAGTCGTCAGGACTGTCTCAGATTTAACAGATCATATTATTAATAAATCCACGATTCGTCGCCGGTGATGATTTCCGAAACACGTCTTCACGTTCCGTTTTCAAATCGCAGATGCATTTCGCGGTACCAATCCGGACAGGCCTGTTTTTCAGTGTCTGAGAGCAAACAAGGGATCCAACAACAACAAAGCTTCCTCACTCCAAGATGCTGATGCAAAATAATGTTGACGCTCTCCGAACTAACGCTAAGAATCTTCTCAATGTCCGAGTAAGTAATTCGGGTGTCGAGTGGGTCTTCTCGCACCATCATATCAGTAGTCCACACATTTTCTACAGTTTTAGTATTTCGGAGGTTTTCTTTACCTCTTTTAAATTCACTGAACCATCTAAAAAATGTTGTTCAAGATGGTGTGATTGTAATCGTTAAAGGCTAAGTTTTTCTGTTAAACCAAATTTAAAATCATAAAATATCAAAGCACGCAAATGTTCGCGGTTAGGCTCTTTCGTTGCAAAGAAAAAACGCGTTAAAATGACTGGAACATCATTATTTTTCAAACCAGCAACCTGGTTACTTGCACTCTATTTTTAAATAAATTAAAATATATAATACTGTAGCGTTTCATTTTTAAATTACGAGCATCTCAAAACGTATCTAGTGACCTACGTAGGTTAGTAATTTTAGATATTTTCTTAGAAGCCCTATTTAACATGTCATTTTCGTAGATATTATTTCCGTGTAGCTCTTAGTTTATATAATTTTCATAGAGGTCTTATTTTGGATGTCATATCGCACAAAATTCTATCTCTAGTAGCCAAATCCATCGATAGTTAGATTATTGAAAAAGCCGTTTATGTGGCCCGAGGATACTATTTATAATTAAAAATAAACGTAAAAAAATATAGATAATTTCGACTTCGGCGGGCTTTACGTAAAATATAAAAGTTTATTTGGGTACTATAGAAGAAGTATTCGAAAATTTTTCTTCAGCGTGCGTCAAATAGGTACCTACCCAAAAATTACCATTATCTCTCCTACTAATAGCATTAGGTGATCAGGCAATTGGACCACGAAGAAAGAGAGAAATTTGTCCAACATACCACTTTTTACCCTCCGGTTGTGGTCTGAAGTTACTAAAGAACACGACGGCGGCACGTTCACGCACCAACAGTTCCACATCGCGCAAGGCAACGTGCACTCGGCGACGAGCAAATTCTACCACAACACTCTCCAATATCTAAGGAAACAAGAAACAAGGTCTAAAAGAAACAATAGATATTGAATTTAAAGAACTACCACTTCAAAATAGTCCTGATACACTCAACCCATTCAAGCAATCATAAGCACTACACTGTACTTTTAAAGACTGAGATATTTAAAAATCATATATTGAGCATAATGCTATAAGCCAAAGAGTTTAAATTAAACTTTCGATTCGACCAAATGTTCTTATCAACTGCAAATAGTTATTTGTTAAATCAAATATCCAAAGGTCATTTTAAACAGACTTCAAAAAGGAGGAGGTTCTCAATTCAGCTGTTTGTATTTTTTTACGTATGGACGCTTGTTTTTTTTATGTATGCTTTGTTGTATGGGGCATAACTCCGTCATATACAGACAATTTTTTTCGTTCACAAGTTGTTTATTTCGAAATTATCCCATACAAATTTCGTAAAGATCTGATAATGAGTTTCGGAGACAGACAACGAAACTCGTCAATAAATGCAAGCTAATTAACCGTGATTGAAATCGATTAGATGTCTTTTTGTAAAAAGAAGGTTTTTATTAGTAGGTCGGGTAAAGAAATGCGAGGGTTACTTCATATTAAAATCATAAATAACTAATTAAAGTACCTCAGGAGTTTAGTTGGCCATGTTAGTGTAATAAAAAAAATAAAATGAAATACATCTTCAAGAATCCTGATAGGTGCAGTTGGCAACGCTGTCAGCGCATCCATTCTGATTCGGGCCGATCCGAGTGTCATAAACGGATCTCCTTTCGTTGACCAAGCGTTTGTCATCGCTTCATGTGCCAAATCTTGTGCCAGTTCTGGAGTCATACCCTTGGCACCTCGTTTACTCTGAAAGATTCACATTTTTGATTATCTACAGTATTTTTTTAAGCGAATCTAAGGAATAAAACTTTAGAAACATAATATTAGTAGAAACTTAGTACCTAAGGTCTTAATCTATACTTATATTAGCAAGCTGAAGAGTTTGTTTGTTTAAACGCGGTAATCTCAGGAACTATGTACGTATCCGAATCAAAAAAATATTTTACTGTTAGCTAGCCCATTTATCGAGGAAGGAGCGAGCAATAGGAGCGGAGCAGCAATGAAAAATGTTACAAAAACGGGGAAAAACATAACATGTAACGTAATAATAACGTAATAAAACATAATATGTAAAGTGTGTAACATAAACTTCACTGTATCTCTATAGTAAACTGTGGAAACATCGTGGATTATGCAATAACCTTTGTCATTTGTTAATAAGATGTAAAACGTATTGCACATAGCTTGTTTTACCAAAAAAATAGAATAAGACAAGTTCCATTTATTTTTCCAGATAAGTAGATACTCTCTCACTAATGACCACACCATGTGTGAGGAGAGGACATCTTGTCGATAGTCAGCTATGTCTTTCGGCTATGTCGGATGACGGATCACACGTAATAGACTAGAATATACGTTTGTGTCTAAATTAAGCATGAAAAAGTACCTTCTCAAACTCCAAACCTATCCTTGTGATAAGCCCTTGGCCTTTTCCTGAACCACTGCGGTTTGCCCTAGAGTTGGCCAACTTTATCTTCTGTAAATCCAAGTATGTATTGTCCACTAGTTTCTGGACTTGCCTGATTCAAAGATAAATTCTATTATTACCCGACTGCTATTTTCATACCAAAATAGAAGTAGAAGAAATATTTGTTGGTAAACTTTTGCGATTTGCACACATAATAAAATAATATATACTACCGGTCTTAATCGCGTGAATAATTCAAGGGGACACTACACTGAGATAATTGTTTATTTAGCGCTACGTACACAGCGACTCGATTGCCGGGCTCGCTCTTCCGCACCATTAATTCACAGTGCGCAGGAGCGCAGGTCAAAATAAAGTAGAATATTCGTTCGTACATATGTTAGATTACGAACGCCATGACTTCCAGATTTACTTGCAGATCATATTAAGACATATCCTTAAATTTCTTTATTTCATCTAACAATCAAACTAGGGCGCCTTCCAATTTCAACTAATTTCTTAAGAATTTAAATATAATCAACAGTTTGTAATAAAGATTACAAATTATAGAGCATTTAAGACAGCTTAATTTTATAGCATAAGTTAAAGTTAGAAATAAAACTAAATAAAAAAACCGGGCAAGTGCGTGTCGGGCCACGCACAGTGTAAAGTTCCGTAGTCATCCCCCCCCCCCCCGTCCATCCGAATAACGCGGCTTATGAAGTGTGTTTTCTGTTGTTTGTATTTCGTGTTTACAACGTTATACCTACTTAATCAATAATTTTCAATGGAATTTGTACGAAATTTTGTTACTTCTCATTTGATCAGCTGTTACTCGAAAACTTGTAAAGCCTTCTTAGCTGTGATAGTGTTCCTTTTAATTTCACTATATATACTACTACCGTGATTTTTTTCAAACAATCAATATCAACCATTTGGCTGGCAAGAGCCACTTGACTCTTACAAAAAATTGCACTTTAAATCTTATTTTTTAACAAAGTCATCCCTGAATCTAAAAATGGTTTTCCAAACCCTAAATGTTTTTAAAAGACCTATCTAACGATACTCTGCGCGATGGGATAGGAGAGAAAAAAAAAATCACATCCACACTTTACATATAAGGGAGGTGCCCTAAAAAATGTTTTTCAAGATTTTATTCTTTCACTTTACCGGCGTAAGTATGTGTATCCAAGCAAAATTACAGCATTTTAGCACTAACAGTCTCTGGGCAAGGGCTGCCACGTTACGTACGATTCCCCGGGGATTTCCAGTCTAGAACTTGCCTAGGTATGTGTTCAGAAGCCCTTTGGAGCTTGTGGCTGATCCAGTTCCACTTGCGATGTTTGATCTGGATGGTCGCTCGGAATCTTACAGCAGCGTTCCTATAGACAGGTTGTAATTTTCTTAACACCGAGGATACGACGAAGACAGCGGTTGATAACGACCGGGAGTTGACGCGAGCTATCCTTTGTGACATTGCACGTTTCGCACCCGTACAGCAACACGGTTTTCACGTTGGACCGGAATATCTTGAGCTTAACTCTCGTAGTTAGTTTCCGCGTAAGCCGTACAGGACGGAGTCGTGCGAAGGGGGGCGATAGGCCGCGAATATCTTCAGTTCACGATGGTCAGTAAGGACATCGACTCCAAGGGCATTAATGGAGTTAAGCTCTTTCTGCTCCTCCAGTTGGGCACTACACTCCTCCTTACGAGTACTGTGAAGTCACGGTATGGAGTGCCCTACAGTGAGACCTCATCCTGCTAGTAGGTGTGGCATACCGGTACGATTAGTTCGATGTTGGCTCTCAGGTGCTTCTCACTTATTTATTAACAATATTTATTTATTAAAACTTTATGCACAGAAGCTAAAAGCATTTTCTACCAGTCTATCTTAGGGCGATGTAGAAATTAAATATGAAGGTGCAGTAAACCTGTTGACATTACATAAAATAAAACAATTAAAACTAAAAACAGAATAGTATAACAAATCCTTATTAAACAAACTTACATAAATACATAATATACCTACATAATTACATACTATAAACACATATATACCTATATAAATTACATAGGTATAAGTTACAAATGTTGTGGTGATTCAACTAGTTCATCAAGAAACAGAGTATGTACTTTCCATTTAAATTCTAGAGGGAAACAGACTGAACAAGAAGAAAAATGGTAGCGACGAATCCGAAGAATGAGAGGGACATAGAAGAAGCATCACGTCCACTCGTTGTTGGCTGGTGAAGAAGCGGAGTAGTCCTATTTTCTCCCTGATTGACTGGACATTCTAGTGGACAATTCGCAACGCCTTGGGCCGACTTAGTAGGTAGCTCGATAAGTTTTGAGACAAGAAAAAACTATACAGTAACTTTAAAAATTTAATTTTACATTTTTTCGAAATGCAAAGTTCAATTTCGCCTAAGCCAACTTTTAAAACACTTTTACCAGTCTTGATCCGATAGGACCGATATTCCGTCTTCGTAGGCGGCCACAGCCTCTTCGGCACAGAAAAAGAAATTCCCTTTTATTTTTACCTTGATTATTGAGAACAAATATAAATCACAAAGAGCCAAGTCAGGACTGTACGGTGGATGGGGCAAGATTTCAACACCGGATCGTTTAAGACACGCCTTTGATCTGAGGGACGTATGTGACGAAGTGTTGGCGTGATTCCCCGGAGCCCAGTCTTTAGTCAGTTAACAGATCTATGATTTTCCAATGCGCACTGTGAGAAATAAAACTAGCCACTATTTTTTTACACATCACGAGATTTTGTCGGCAACATTCCTTTTGAACTGACAACTATCTCTTATTTTCCAGATCATATTAATAAATCCACGTCCCGTTGCCTGTGATGATTTCCGAAACACGGCTTGAAGTTCCGTTTTCAAATCACGGGCCTATTTTGAGTGCAAACGCGGAATCCCAGGACAACAAAGCATTCCATCCACTTCAAGATGCTGATGTAAAATAATTTTACGCTCTCCGAACTAACGCCAAAAATCTTCTCGATGTCCGAATGAGTAATTCGTCCGTCTTCTCGCACCATCATTTTAGTAGTCCACACATTACATTTTCTGCAGTTACTGCCGTTTGTGAACGACCACTTATTTGGTCATCTTCGAGGTTTGTTTTATCCCTTTTAAATTCACTGAACCATCTTAAATCTGTAGGTCGAGATGGGGCAGACTCCCTTAACGCTGATTTTAACCTTTAACGTTTACTATCATTGAAGGCCAAGTTTTCAGTTAAACCAAATTTTAAACCGTAAAATATCATAGCACGATTCGCGTTCGCGGTTACACTCCAAATGTCTGTGACATACTGACGAACAGACAGACAGACGGACAGACTTGACGAAACTGTAAGGGTTCTTTTTTTTTTAACCCTATAAAGGAACCCGGAACCCTAAAAAGAAGTTATCAAATGTGAGACTTTACAACTGCTTTCTCGGCCGGATTTGTAAAGTTCATTATCTCCCACGTAGCACATACGAAAACAATTTGCGTGTCGTTCAGGACACAATCGAGACTATCGCTACGTAGTCAGTGGCTATGAAGGAAATGCATAAATCGATATAAATTAATATCGCTACCATTTGGATCTTTCGATTAACTTTGTTACATTTTACTTCTACAAGGTGTAAGAAAAGTCAATCGGTGGTTTCATTATATATATATATATATATCCCTCTAAATTTAAAATTCCCTCCCTTGTTCCCTTGTGCTTATTGTCTTGTAAGTTAACTAATTCTATGAGCTAAACACTTGACTCGGACAAGTTAGCGAAATCTTTAAAAATGGCAAATATCTATCTAGATCTGACCGGCTTGGCAAAGAGTTTAT
Source organism: Herminia tarsipennalis (assembly GCA_945859575.2). NCBI lineage: Eukaryota > Metazoa > Arthropoda > Insecta > Lepidoptera > Erebidae > Herminia > Herminia tarsipennalis. The sequence goes on along the minus strand of OX243836.2, from coordinate 8,395,798 downwards.
TTTTTATTCTTAGTTTAAGGAGACTTAGTCACAGATCTGACTATGTCGCTCCGTTATATAAACCTTTAAAGAAAAATGACGGCTCACTGTCATAATACTGACCCGTCATTTTTCTAAAACAAAATAGTAAAAAGTAATCATACTTTTCCCGCCGTGCAGCACCCGCCGCCATGTCTGCCGTGTATAACTTAAGCAGAAGTTGTTCTTCTTGAATCTTTGCGTTTTGAGCGTTAATGCGCGCGATCCATTTCTTGTTCGCCTGGAACAATAATTTACAAATTATAACATTTTATTACAAGTTATAATTTGCCATGTAATAAAGGGCTCTCTTTTTAGGGTTATATTCCCAAAAGGGGAAAAACGGAACCCTTATTGTTTAGTCATGTCCATCCGTCTGTCTGTATGTCCATTCCTCCGTATGTCACAGGCATTTTACTCAAAACTACACAGTGTATAAAATTTACCTTCACGATCAGAATGTCTAAGTAGCTAAATGTCCAATAGCGCAAAACGTCTAATGAGCAGTAAGTCTAATTAGCCAAACGTCTATGTAGCAAAACGTCTAACTATCAGATGGTCTATATAGCAGAACGTCTATTTAGCAAAAAGTCAGGTTTTAAATATGTACACTCATGATAAAAAGTAAAAGTCATTTGTAAAAAACAGATTAAATTTATTTGATACAAAAATTAATTGGCTTATTCACCTAATATTCTTTTAATATTGCCAAGGTTCATTAAAAATTCAAAGGCACTAACTTTTTGATCCTCTAGCCTTTGCAACTCTCTTTTGTATTTAATGTTAAACATGATGTCAATCTTCCTTCTCTTATTACCATCAAATAACAAATTCTTGTATTTGCGATCTTGCCAAAGCGCTTCCTTTCTAAGTGCTTTGAGAAATAGTAGCAAGGTTGGCTTTGATTTGATATTAGTGTTTAGACGCCTGTGCCAACCTTCGAGGGCATTGTTAGTGCGAAAATTATAATTGCCTGGACAGTTTATTACATCTGCTAGAGACTGTAGCCATTGTCTTTGAAAGTAATTTAAAAAAGCCACCATTTCTTCGCTTTTGGGAGCCTTTTCAACAATGCTAGTCCAACATTCAGTAATGTATGGAGAAGGTAATAAAGGTAAATTGGAACATACTCTGACAATATTTCTAGACTCTCTGCTTTCAGAAAGACTCAATATTGACGCTTTTTTCCAAACGGCTTTGTTAAGATGATAATAGCATCCCGTTATTTGAGTGGTCGGAAAGGCATCTTTGATTCCATTGATAAGCGCTGTCTCATAATCGCATTTAATGGCCATTATGTCTATTTCAAAATACTGCTTCATTAGGCCAAATAACCGTTCATAGGTTTCCTGTCTCTTATCAGGTAGTAATGCATATATAACTCCCATAACACAAGTTATATCCTCACAGCTATTCAAATCAACGTGAATTGATAATAGCTGGTAGAATGGTTTGGGCGTAGCTTTAAATGTTCCATCAACAAAATACATCTTATTTTTCAAAGACTTAATGCATTGCCGACTGATCGGAGTTGAGAATATTAATATTTTATTATTGTTACATCCATCTTCACAAATAAGGAAATTGTCTGCCAATATTTCTGGAATTATTACCTCATTTAAATTTTTAAATTCTGTTTTACAAACATTTAAATATTTGCGACGAGCCCGGAACAATGTATCTTTTTTAGAATTAAAATGTGGTACCTGTTCAATCTCATCCTCTTTTCCGAATTCATTCTCAAAAATTTTCTGTACAGGTTTGGCTTTTTGGCGAACTAATTTCTTGCACCTATCCATCACTATGTCACTCCTGTTTTTATCAAAATTAGCTTTACAGGTATGTTGATTTAACTGACGAATGATTTTATTTTCGTCTTTATTAATGGTAAGAGATGCACAACACTCATTGCGCTTGGAGCATCTCCACAGCGTTGACCCTCCCTTATTTGTGACATTTAAATTGTACCTGTGACCATTAAGCAGCAGCACACGCTTTTTCTTTTGACTTTCGATGAAAAAAAAAGAATGTTCTTCGCCCATTATTAAAATTAGAAATCAATACTATTTCATTCTATTTGTAATGTAAAGCAAAGCAATTACAGGAAAAACAAATGCATTCATGACAATGTTAGTCACCATTAAAAAGTTATTAATATATTATATTCTACGACGTATATTATACCAAAGAGTCTGTATGTGGTGTAGGTATATCCAGGAGCAATGAGCGTGTTGAATTTTCTGCTTGAGTATCCAGTCATTTTGAGAAACTGACTTTTTGCTAAATAGACGTTCTGCTATATAGACCATCTGATAGTTAGACGTTTTGCTACATAGACGTTTGGCTAATTAGACTTACTGCTCATTAGACGTTTTGCGCTATTGGACATTTAGCTACTTAGACATTCTGATCGTGAAGGAAAATTTATAGTATAGGTGTCTTAGCCGCTACTAAGTTCGATAGTAAAATAATAAAAATAAATATACAGAAGCTGAGATTTTGTTTTAACGATTATCTAAATCTTTCAACAGGTCTTTTAAAAACATTTTAAGGTTTATAAACAATTTTTTGATTGTGAATATTTTCGGAAATTATTGAATGTTGCGGGGCTTTTATCTTATATTTTGAATCGTAGGGCCAAAAATATGAAAAAAATTTACAAAGGTAATGCTTAATAAATACTTTTAAGTTAAATTACTTTCAACATGATCAAATTAATATAGGTAGGTACCGTTTTTGAGTTATTGCCTTAAAACTGTACTTTTAACAAAAAGACGTAAGTGCCATATAGATACACTCTTTTGCTGGTGCACTTTTACAGATCGTAATTTTTCATATGTACTTAGTGCATTTATCTGTAGTATCAGCTGCGGACCATGGTCCGATCACTGAGCATGGTTGGTGGTCAGTTTTTATACAACAAAATCAAGAAACGAGCAAGTCATGCGCCAGATAAGTAAGCGTCACGTGGCCTAGCGTGACGCCTACCATCCATGACAGTGACACCCAAATCCTTATTTAGTAGAAATCTGAATGCACCATACCGTGCTCCTCACTTGACACATTAGTTCGTAGATCTCATTTGCCCAGTACCCTAACAGTGATTTGTTAACATAACTATTTCTCGAAAGAATGACACTGTTGTCGTACCAACCAAGACGGCCTATGGCTTAGACCTATCACACGTAATAAAAGGTTGCGAAAGTAAAGACAAACCTCATCTTCCAGTCGTTTCAACTTCGCCTCTCTTTCTGCCTTCAGCCTGTCCACTCGCTTCTTTTCGTTCGCTCTCCAAGCCCGCACCATGGTTATTTGTCTTCTCAATTCAATTTCAGCAGCAGCGTGTACTCTCTGTTTTATTCTGTTTTCTTTTTCTGCTGCTTTAGCTGCTCTTTCCTTTCTTTGCCTTTTATTGAATTCCTCCAACATTTTCATTCGTAATTTAATTTTCTTTTCGTTTTCTTTTGCACTGAAACACGATAATTATTAATGACTTGCAGTGAGTTCTATGGACCGTGCTTGGCAAAATACTTGAATATAATATATATTTTGACTGTTGAAATCATAGTAGCGCTAAGAATTTAGATGATTAAGTTTCCACGATCAGCAATTACTTGGTTTTTGACAAATTTTGCATAAACTAAGCTTCCGCTAAGACTAAATACGTTGTCAGCTTTAAACGCATTTCATATTAATTAAGCAAACAGGTTATCGGTTGATGAAAGTTCAACAATTGGTCGTAAGGGTTGAAATATGATAATTGTGACAGTGGCGGTAATCGCAACCGACTAAATCATATTGAATAGCCATTACATAGTCGTTCTACGGAATAGATACACTTTATAACTAGTTAGTGTATTCGTTCAAAAACTGTTTTGAATCTCGGAATGTTTAGGCTTTTTATAGTTGACCTACTACTTTACATTAACATCACAAATTTTAATTAATTAATCCTTGTCAAGGTTTTCATAAGTAGGTATAACCTTATGAATGTAACAAGTATCTACTTTCATTTGCAAGAATATGGTTGAATTGAAATAGATACGTTGTAATATTGTAAATACTTTTGTAACATGTATTTCGCAGAGAGAAATGGCTGTTTGACCGAACTTTTTTATGGTTTATTTATACTTATTCTAAACCCAAAATTAACAGAGTCTAAGGCTATTGTCGCTTAAACCTTGATATCAGTTATTAAATACTGATAAAATGCGACATAACAGTACGCAACTGAGCAATAGAATATAGCACAGATATACACTACAGAGTTTGGATGTCTGTTAGTTGTTCTAAGTATAGTAATTATTTACATACGCTCGTCTTTTGGCCTCATATTCTTCTGCGTGTTCTTTTTCCACCCTTTCCATTATTTCTCTAGCTTTTTCAGCCTTGTTGAATATTCTCTGTCTTCTGGCCACATCTACATTTACGCGCTTCATAACAAATTCGTCTCTTGCACGCTCATCCTATTATTTAAATGGCAATTTTATTTTAAAAAAATAATTGACACTTTATATCTAAATGAGAAAATTAAAAAAAAAAATATTATTTTTTATGTCAGCCATGCAAAAACACGGGATATAGTAATTTATAATCAAGACGACCTATGACCGGCAAGAGGATAGGATATCCCTTTCAAAATAATTGCCTTTACCGTCGACAGGTTTTGGATATTTATAACAAGCGGCAACACTTGTATTGTGAGAGTTTTTCTCCTTAACAAGCTAATTAAAAACCATATGATTAAGTATCTTTAAAACAACTGAACGGGTTAGGAGAAGAGAGAACTAGGAGAAAACCCAAGACCACTAGAACGTCTGTCCTATAGTCCGCAGGGACATAAAAACATTCAGTCTGATGACAATGTCAAGGATGGTAAAATAGACGGAAAACACGATGAGGGCTGATTCCACCAACATGTGAGATTAATTGTCCAGAAGAGAGCAAGAGCTAAGAAGAAAAAGAAGACAGGAAGTGCACTCGTGGTGCTAGTAGAATGCAGAGCAATTTGCTCCTGCGCTGCGTACGCGCTTGCGCAAACGTGCACCTTGAGAAAAAGTTCTAGATGTATGCAAGAAACTGAAATATGCGTTTGATAAGATATAATATAAACTAACAAATAATTACTAATTAGCTGATTTCAGTTTTTGCTTATCCATTATATCGTTTTTTAGCACCACTGTTTCTTAACTTATATCATGCCGATTTAAAAAAATGGATTTTTCGGGGTAAATAACGCAGTGGGTAAAAGTTCGCAATGTTGTTTTCTTAAAGCGGAGGTGGGTGCTGGAAGAGTTCTGCCTACAGGAGCACTGGCGCTTGGACCGCTAATTTGGGTCAACGGCTAGACGTCGCATCTTTTGACAAAAAATCAAAAATTCAGAACCGTGGTGAAATTTGTGTATTTTGTGCAATTTTATAAAAATTGTCTTCTACGTGATAATTATTAGTTTTAATCTATTAAGAAAACAATATACATACCAATTCATTCATTGTCATATGAATTCTGTCCATGAACTGGTTGTAAAGATATTTTCTGTACGTGTTGAACTCTTTCAAGGTGCAAACCGCTCTGCCGTCTTTAGTGCAAAATCCCAAACTTTGCATTCTTTTTCGTGCAGGCCTTTGTGCAAAATAATTAGCGAGATGTGGGTCGTGCACCGCCACATAGTCGTAAGAAACGTTATTGCAATAAGGGTCTGTTAAGTCAAAAGTGGGCTGTTTACTATCTTCAGTACCCAAACCAAGTCTTCGTACCTAAAAGTGAACAAGATACTGATACAGTGCAGGTTGACGTAAAATACTAATAAACAAACAAACAACTACTATGAAACAAATTGAGGCTACTAAACTTACTTATTTAAGTACTAAAGAAAAGCTTGTTTAATTAAAAGCTCTAATGCAAAGTACTGGGCCGATTTTGATGAAGGACAATGCAACTAATTGGCCCAAAATTACATAACACGTCGTCCATTAGGTATCGATAGACCTTATCTTCAATAGTAACGTTCATTATAGCGCACATAATAAGAAACGGTCCTTGAAACGTTTTGATGATATTTATGAAAACAGTTAGTTGTCCAAAGATTATTGTTAACAATAAGTTTTACTAAGAAGACAAACAATCAATTCCCGTTAATTTCATCTTCGGACAACGTGTTTCAAAATCTGAACGAAGCTGGAAGAGGTGCATTGTCCTTTAAAATTTTATATATATTAATCCTTATAATGTCTACGTCTTCAAGCCCAGTAGGTATTCTCTAAAATTGTATAATGTGCAAAAATTTTAAAAACTATTTAATAGCTTAAAGCTTACTTACATCTTCGCCAATTTTCCCGCGCGAAAATATAATTTTTCCAGCTGGCATAACGGGCACTGGTAGCTTAGACTCCAGGCCGAGCCTGTACCATACAGGCAAACCATATTTTGGTACCGCTCGTATAGGCTTCGGAACAGAATCGATCACTTTCTTCAACTCAGTTGGCTTTCTGAGTGTCATTAAAGTTAAATCTATATCAGCAAGATCTTCCAGTTGTTTCTGAGACATCTTCTGTGATGTTGCCATTTTGATTGAATAATAAGAACAAATAAAAAATATATATACACAAACACCGAGACGCGCGGCGACGGTTCGACAAGCGGATTGACAATATTCGCATAAAATTTGACACTTCTTGTTCCTTTCTTAAAGTGTGTACTTTTTTTTTAATATTGTAAATCTATGAAGATCATATACCTAATTTTTATTCAGCCCCCATATTGCCTTAAAAAGCGCATTTCAGACTACGCCATAATATAATCTATACTAATATTATAAAGCTGAAGAGTTTGTTTGTGTGTTTGTTAAAACGCGGTAATCTCTTAAACTACTGGTCCGAATTGAAAAATTATTTCACTGTTGGATAGCCCATTTATCGAGGAAGGCTATATAACATCACGCTAAGACGCTACGAATAGAAGTGGAGCAGCAATGAAAAATGTTGCAAAAACGGGGAAAATTGACGCATATGAAATTGCACGGATCAGTTAGTTATAGCATATATAGTCCATAGCATAACTATATTGCTCACTATACATTATTTAGAACATGTTCACACTGAGCTCTATTGACTATATTAATAGCTGGCTGTCCGCTATGAAATTGAGCGATGTGTTGCGCTGTACTAAGGTTTCTCCAGATTGCTCCTAGTTACGATGTCCGGGGAGAGTCCGGACGGGGTCTTATTTTTAGACCAGGTATAGTAAAGTAATAATAAAGTTTACAAGCCATGGGACGCCACCAACGGGTATCAGCACGAGACCTGCGCAGCGTCGCGAATGCTACGCAAAAAGTGTTAATATGTTTGGGTTCAGAGTATGCGCCGCATTCTACTACTTGATATAAATACATATAGATGTCCTCATGAGGAAGAGGGTGAGGATGTGGATTTAATCATCATCCTCATCACGCGCCACGCCACGTAAATGACTTTACCTCGTTAAGGGAACGGGGTAATGTCATCCACGTGGCGGGCGACAGCTAATATATGTGTGTTCTGAGGCTAATAAATTCTATAAATGTAAAAATAGTAATGGAAAATCTGTCTGCTACGTTTTCACGCTTAAACCGCTCAATCGATTTATATAAAATCTTATATAGAGATAGTTTGAGTCCCGGAGAAAGATAGCTTTTATCGAGATAACCGTCATCACACTTCTAATTCTATGATTTAATTAAAGAGTGATTAATAAGAAATATAGACTAATTAAGTACTTAACGCCATTGTACATTCATTCTTATATTATAGCTTTATTTTTTATGTTTTCGTCAAGTTTTCCTTTAAATATACCATTTTGCCTTTAGTTCCTAGTAATCCATCTCTACCCGTGGGTGTCGTCAAGGCGACTAAGGGATTTCACCCCGGAGGACGGGCAGCAGCGTCCTCTGCGTACTTAAAGCCTTACTGCGATCGCCAACCCGCTCGCCAAGCATGGCGATTATGGCAATTACCCCCAGGATCTACATACTAGTAGGTTCTACTGGGGAGACCCGTGCCCAGCAGTGGGCCATCTTATGGGTTGATATGTCCTAGTAATAACTAACAAAGTTTCAGTAATAAACTATTTTAAACGTAAATTAACAATATTTGTTAATTTACGTTTAAAATTACGTCGTTACGTCTCGGTGAACACGTTTTTACAAGCCTTCTTTTTTCTTTTCAAAAAGCGGACGGGACACGACAGCGGGGCACTGACGGAACGTCGTCGCTGCGTGGATTTCTCACTGCGGGCGTGACCATAGACTAAGGCCTTGTTTACGGAGACGCGGGGCGTTGCGCATCGCGTGTGGCGTGGCGTCGCGCGTCGCGTTGGTCGTTTTTTCTGCTTATGGAGAGGCGATACGTGAAGCGGCACTTATCATCGCACATGTAAACAAACATATATAGTTTTTTTAAAGACGAGTCCCGCTTTAGGTTACAAGCCCTGTGTCGCGGGGGACTTTACAAACATACAAGTCAAGGACACAAAATACACCCAGACCCGGAACAACAATTTGTGGATCACACAGTGGTGTCCCGTGTGGAAATCGAACCCACGACCTCTTGCGTAGCAGTCGGACACACTCCCACCGCGTTGTTTATAGAGATGCGTGGCGAGCAGCGTGGCGGTGACCGCCGCGCCGATCGCGGCGATTCCCCAAGCGTGTAGCAAAGCACGCGGCGGCTATCGCTGAGTCGTACGCTGCGGCGTACTCCGGGAACTAATTAATTCACTTTTTACATAGAATATTATTGTATTATGGTATGGAATGGTAATAAATAATTCACTCTTAAACATAGATTTTATTTAAAAAAAAGTAGAGTCTAGGTTATGCGATTTCCAAATAAGAAATCACAGCAGAATGGTCTTACATCGAGAACATTACTATAAAACTTATAAGACATAAGGTTTTGATACGGGCATCGCCGCTGCGTGCATTTCAAACAAACGCGTGTAAAATCGCTTCTCCGTGAACGCACTTATACAATGCATATGTTTGAATTCAGTGCGGGCCGCGCTGCCCAACGTCACGCGCGACACCCCGCGTCTCCGTAAATGACGCCATAGGATATTATGATGGTCCCGCAAATGGTGAGAAATTTTAAACAATTTGTCTACCTCTTCGCCATTATTTTTGTGAATTTTGACAATGACTGGTCGGGCACGACATACATTACGCTGTCCGTATGAATATCAATATCAGAAAAGAAAAGAAAGAAAGAAAAAATATTTATTTTGGAATCAACACACGAGACAAGAGTAATAACAGGCAATATAAAAAGAAAAAATAAAATAAAATAAGTGCAATTAATAATTAAAACTATTCACATAAATAATAATTAAACATACAAATTATAATTACAAAATTAGCAATAAAATAAAAAGAATAAAGTAACAAAAACATACAAATAATTATTAAAACATCGGAAAGTAATTGGGCGTCTCGTGGCTGCACCAAATTAGGAACCTAGTTCAGCTTATTGCCGGGCGCATATTATATGCGCCTGACGCTGGTTTTCAACTGGGTCCTAGTGTGTGTGTGGTGTGTGTGTGTGTGCGTGTGCGTGTGTGTGCGTGGTGTGTGTGTGTGTGTGTGTGCGTGTGTGGATGTGCAAAAATATTTTACTTATAATAAATTAAATAAATACCACATAATTGTGTCTTCTTTGTCTCACTTGGCGCTGACGATCGGTGGTGTTGTGCATACCAATATTACTTATGTACTGAATGCAGTGGATGCCATTGCCAACCTTTGAAGGAATAATATACCATACCTCGAGGTTGTAACAAAGTAAGTGCAAAATTATAAAAGTTTTTGGTCGTCCAGAAGTATTTTTTTAAAGTGAAATTTAAATTGATTTTTTTTGTTTATGATCCTTAACGGAGGTGGTATATTATTCCAACAACGTGTGGCGGCATATTTAAAACATCCCCTAAACGCAGTCGTTCTATACTGAGGTATCGACAGTGGATTCGATATGGAGCGGTTTGGGTAATTATAGGATTCGTGTCTCCACCTCAGCTTTTCGAATAGGTACGTTGGTTTTTTCGTCCTAATCGTTTCAAATAGAAGAGTAGCCAAGTGCAATGTTCTCCTAGCTGTCATTTTGAGAACATCGTTTAGGTTGAGAAACGGGGTTACATGGTTTTGTCGGGGTATAGTGAAACAAAAACGAGCACAGGCATTTTGCACGCGCTGGATCAAGAGCCCCGTTCTGGATAGCAAACATGGACCATATACAGTGTCAACGTAATTCAGCTTTGATAAAACAAGGCTATCAACCAACCTCTTTCTCATATCAACGCTAAGATATTGACGCAATCTGTAAAGAACTTTTAATCTGTAAAAACAGTTTTTTACAACACTATTTATATGTCCTTCGAAACGTAACTCTGGATCAAAGCGAAGACCTAAATTGCTAGCAACTTCCACCCTTTCTATATTATTCTCTTTTATTTTTATCTCAGGGTTAGCGAGTATGGTTTTTCTTATTTGACCTTTACTGCCCATGACGATAAATTTAGATTTTTGTTGACTCAGACCAATCTGTCACTCTTTGCAGATCTGCGTTCACTCTATCCACGGCAGATGACGTGTCGCGGGGGTCGAAAGAATGAAAGAGCTGTATATCGTCTGCGTACATGTGATACTTACATTCGCGGAAACAGGTAGTTATGTCTGCGCTGTAGAGGATGAAGAGAATTGGTCCAAGCAAAGATCCTTGGGGTACCCCCCTTTTGAGCAACTGTGGATGCGAAATGAGCGCTGATCCATCTCGTTTCCTAATTTCAACTTGCTGGGACCTATCAGAGAGGTAGCTGTCGAACCATCTGACAGTTTCCCACTCAAAGCCATACAAGGCAAGTTTCGACAGCAGCAGAGTTACATTGATGGAATCAAAAGCACGGGAGTAGTCCAGCAGTGTCAATATCGTCCCCTTTCCCTGATCCCGCGCCTCTAAGATATTGCCAACAACATCCGCCAGAGCCGTGGCAGTGCTGCGTCCTTTCCTAAAACCTGATTGTAGGTCTGGTAGTATGTTGTTTGTTTCCAGAAACTCAACCATCTGTATATACACCACCTTCTCTAACACCTTTGACAGCCAGGGTAATATGCTGATCGGACGAAGGTCCTTGTGACTCAGTGGGTTAGCATTTTTAGGCAGAGGTTTCACAATGGCCTTTCAAATTCCCATATAAAATAACGTATAATATCGCGTCACGCTGCGCTCCCATTGTATTGCCGCCAAGTGCGATAGATAGATAGATAGATAGATCATTTATTTGCTAAAATATGGTACATTGGATGTTACATTTCAGTTTGTTCGCATATTCTGCCACATTATGGCGTGCAAATATAAATTAAAATTGACAAAGAATTTAGGGAGACATTTAAAAAAAATCATAATTCATCATTTGTAATAATTAAAAATAGAAATCAATAAAATATTAAGAAAAAATAACTGACATTGCAAAATAAAAATCCTACATATTTCATCATAACAATAACAATTAGACATACAATTTCTTATCGTCTAGGTAATCCTTAAGGCTATAATAATTTTTATGGGCTAATAAATTATACAATGTCCTTTTAAATAATGATAATCTTAAATCCTTAATATAACTAGGCAGATGGTTAAAAATTGTAATAGACATACAGTATACATTTCTCCTTAACATCTCTAATCTTATAGCCGGTAGCCGTAGTCGGTCCTTATGTCTAGTGCGACTATTTACAGAGTCTCCGAAAGATTCGTATAGTGTTGGGTGTTTCTTTACGAATAGACATATCTCGAATATGTAAAGACAAGGTAGGGGAAGGATCTTAAGTTCCTAAAATAGGGGTTTACAGCTGTCTAGAAAATGTGCTCCGGACATAGCTCGAAGACATTTTTTTTGCGCTTTGAATACCCTATCAAATTCTACTGAATTCCCCCAGATTATGAGGCCATATCTTAACAGCGATGGCGACGTGACTACATTAACCCTAAAAAAAACCTCGAATATTCTATGTTTAAAAGTGAATTATTTATTTTTATCCATTCCAGACTTTAAATAATATTCTATGATATCAAGTGAAATATTTTAGTACCTATCCAGAGTGCTTCGCTAACACGCCGCGGGGATTGCGGCGAACACCGCCACGCTTCCCGTCTCGCATCTCTATAAACATCGTAGGTATGTTGCCGTATGTTTGTGTTTATGCGTGCCGATGATAAGTGCCGCTTCACGCGCCACCGCTCCGTAAACAGAAAAAACGTCCACGCCACTTGCGAGGCCGCGCGTCTCCGTAAATGAAGCCTTAGATTTTTATAGCTTAATCATTGTTCACCTAAGTACATAATTGTTGCCCGCCGGTAAAAAATCAGCTTCAGGAAGGATTTTTTACCTAATTTTACAACAAATAAAACTGGATAGTTCATATTTCATTTATTAACAAATTTAAAACAACATTCTAAAATAAATTAGATATAAGTAGATATATAAAAACGAATACAAAATAAGTAGGTACAACACCATAATTAATAAATCATACAAATTACTCAATTTTTTGATAGATTTTGAAGTAAGTACATTTGTGGCATTGCTCCATAAATTGTACCGGCACTAAAAGCAGTGCTAGAAGTAATAACAAAATATATGTAAATATAAAACTATAAAATACAATAGATATTTCATAACATAATAAAAAAACATGATTTTTGGTATAAGAAGACACAGTACGGTTCAAAAAAGACATGTGTTGCATACAATAAGATATACAAACAAACAATATTTTTATGCCCAACCAAAAAAGGCGATTTCAAATAATCTTAAAATATTATTTCATTAAGGAGATTTTTTTAACGTTTATTTTGGCGACACTGCAACATAACACGACAACATTATTTAGCTTGTCGTAATGCGTAAAAGTCCTACTAATGAACAGCCCCCAGTAACATACTAGACCCGTTATTAATGTTGTTCATTATCAATATTTGAACTTTTCTACTTCAAAATAGAATGAAAACGAAGAAAATATTCGTTTGTTCAAATGCATAACACGGTAATAGTACCGGGTTATGAAAAAAAGTGGTTAGATTGTAAACGCTACTTCACTGGTTAAAGTCTAAATTGATACCTTTATTTTCCAGTGAGTTTTGTTACTCTTCTAGTATACGCTGTATCGGGGAGAAGCCAAAAGTGGACGATTCATAGTTTTACAAAATTTTTATCAATTTTGTTTATCTACTACCCCCTTATTGACTAACGTCTACATAAAATTTATCCACTCTGGCCGAATCTAATGTAAAGTCTAATAAAATTGTTTTTCACTTTTGTTCTGTGTCTTCAGCTTCATTATCCTTTTCTTTGTCCGGTTCGTAAAAATCGCGCTCTCTGTATTCGATTCGATTGTTATCTTCAGATGAACCTGCGTCTGCGTTCAATTTCTTCATCTAAATTTCAAAAATATGCAATGTTAATATTCTGTTTTTTTTTTTATATATACAGGATGATTTTTAATATGCTAATAACCACCCGCTCTTGGCTTCTTTACATTGCACCAAATAACTTCCTAATATATAATTTTTGGAAAAAAATCTAATTAACCCTTTACCACCTACAAACTACTTTTGTCACAGAAACATTTTACCACACTTAAGTGAGACCCCGGAGTAAAATCGATGTTTCTTTGTCAGGTTTATGGCCTAAACTTAACAATAAACAAAAAAATTACTCCAGTACAATAGTCTGTAGTTGGAAAGTCATAACTCCAAAAACAACTTATAGGTGATTAAGGGTTAATAAATTATCCTCCAAAACTGATATTACAAAGTTATTTAGTGTTATGTAAAGAAGTCACTAGCGGGAGTCTAGCCCTGTGTCGCGGGGGATTCGAAACAACAATTTGGAAATATGGTATGGGAGTCGAACCCACGTACATACTACCACCGCGACACCGAGGTAGTCAATTTAATTATATGTTTGAATCCATGAAAACTGTGTAGCGAAACAACATATCCTGTGACGTAGAAAACGAGCTACTTTTTTCCAAAATCTGGGAGTATCTACATTCTGTCAGGTTTGTAAAGACCCCTGCAATTACGCAGCGGGATTGGTTATACAAAAAAAATGATTATAAATCTCCAAGGACGTCTTTGGCAATAGGATTGGTTCATACTTCTAAGTAGTTATAAGCCAAAGGACAGTCGATTATCTTGACAATGAGATAGATGACTATGAAAAAGACAAAAATATATAAAGACAATACAGTACCGCTTTTTCATGTTTCATCTCTTTCAGCAGAGATTTGAGTATGCGATGCGTGAGGAACTCCGCGGTATGACGAATGTCTGCAGAGTCGGGCTGGATGCGGTTGTCCACCACCGCATTCGCAAGAGATTCAACCGCCTCACCCCATTCCACTGGCAGAAAAATCGTTTTGGTTATTGCTATTGCCAAAACTATAGTAGCTAATGAAACAAAACTGATGAGTTTAGCTATTAAGGTATTCTCTGGCCATTCAAGGATAAGACATTCTAGAGTTGAAGGAGTTCTTATTATACTGTGATTTTTGCTATCTTTGTGAACAGAAAAAAAAACATTTAGTTCAATTTTGTTTGTGTAAGTTTTGTTCAAAACGTATAGTTGGTATACGGTTTGACGAAAACTTTAATGAAACGCTTAGAAAAATATGAAGTATTAGTTGGCTATAATAGAAATCAAAGAAAAAGTATATTTTCTTTTATTTACCTTAAATGGAAATAGAAAGTATTAGAATTTGCCAAGTAAACCAGTAATGTAGTACAAAATATTTTAAGAAAAAAGTGTAATCGGTTAAAGTATGAAATTGCCATTATATAGCAATAGATACTTTGAATTGACATTAAACCTTCATGGTGTTAGATTTTCGAGTGAAACTTTTTCACATGATATAGGTATCATGTGAAAAAGTTTCACTCGAAAATTTCTCGAGGTTTTTCTTTTAAAAAATTAGCAACTTTTGATTTTCGAATTACATTAGTTTTTTAGGGTTCCGTACCCAGTCTGTTATCCGTCCGTCCGTTTGTCTATCTATCAAAACCTTTTATCTCGGGAACACGTGGATAGAATTAAAATTAAAACCGTATACTCAGGTCGCAAGAAGCAGTTGAAATCAAACTTCTAAGTTAACGCTTTAAAAAGATACGGCCTTTTATGCTTTTATTTTAATGGTATGTATAAAATATATATACTTTCAAGGAATTAATTTATAAGGTTTAATATTTATAAGGTTTTTTACGTTGACCTAGAACTATTAAATTTGGCATGTAGTATGTACATGTATAGGAAAAAGTTTTAAAACTATACATTTATAATTAAATCATAAAAATTATAGTCTTTAGAAAACTGCGAGACTAGATTCCTGAACTACTCATAAAATGTCCCTACAAACTTGTACGGAACCGATTTTTTTTTTATTCAGCTTATAGGGAAAAGATGGATACTTCGAAAATTCGAATATTTTTTTAAACTGCATTCCAACACGGAACTATCGCAGCGGAAGCGGCTCGCAATATCATTGCTGCATTCGGAGCGGAGACTGTTAAGAAACGCACCGTGCGTTTTTGGTTTAAACGCTTTCGTAATGCAAACTTCAACTTGAAGAACGAACCACGTGAAAGACAAAAAGTTAAGTTTTTAATTGTTTGACACTGAAAGTGCGCTGGCGGCCACTGCCACTTTGGTATAAATTGGGTCTAACGCTAAATTGAAGGGGATGATGAAAGCCGATCCGAATAAACTACTCAAGAATAAGCGGCAAGGTTTAACATTACCTTACCTACAATATGGACTTATTCGCATCAAAACAATAAAATAAAAATATATGAAAGATGTGTGTCTCTATATTTAACTGATCTGCAGGACAACGCGCATTGAAACTTGCGTTGATTGTTGGTTTTGTACAGAAATAAAGGAATATTGTATCGAATTATGACGATGATGATGATTGATGTGACGCAAAGCGGATTTTTTACGTTAACCGCAATCGTAAAAAAATACAATAGCTGACCTCAGATTGAACGCCGCAACAGTGCGCTAAAGCAAAGTGTACCAACAATAAAAAGTTAGTAAAACAACATTTATTATAGAATAGTTCCGCTGGTCATCTGTGGTCTTCATCATCAGTTCCATTTCACTCAATGGTGTTTTTTAAGAGTAAAAGCACGAATTACAATAAAACATACTCAAATTACTATAGGTGTGCCTTTAATGTTTGAAGAGTTCTCTCCATTTCTCCAAGATCTCATAATCAGATCCGAACTTTGATGACAAGTATATTCCTTCAAACACAAAAAGAGTTTTTCGAATCGGTCCAGCCGTCTGCAAGTAATCGGTCAACAAACATTTTGAAAAAATACAGTCGAATTGAGAACCTTCTCCTTTGAAGTCAGTTGAAAAGGTAGGTAATGGTAACTGTTTGGTGGTCTCTTCGTGGTGTTAATTACTATATCTTTCTTAGGCCTGGTCAAGCAACAAACAGCAGATGTTTGCTGCCGAACTTCGAATGATGGCGAAACTGGCAGTGAAACTGCTCCGACTTAAATATTAATTTTATTGTTTTTAGTATTTGTTGTTATAGCGGCAACAGAAATACATGATCTGTGATAATTTCAACAGTTTAGCTATCACGGTTCATGAGATACAGCCTATATTGTACTATGTAGCAAAAGTGTAAAAAAATCACGTTTTTTTTTATATGGGAGCCCATATAAAAAATCAACATCATCACCTGTGAAAATTTTAACTGTCTATCACGGTTCATGAGATACGGCCGGGTGACAGGTGGACAGACGGAGAGCGAAGTCTTAGTAATAGTGACCCCTTTTACCCTTTGGGTACGGAACCCTAAAAAGGAGTTTTGATTTATCAGTACAAATCGGCAATTTCATACTTACTCATACTTGGTTAACGTTCTGTTAGATAAACCACGAACAGTAATACTCACTTGGGTGCTTTGAAAATTTGGGCAACGTGACTTTGCCAGTTTCGACATTCATACCCTTTTCGACTCGAACGCTGACGGATTTTGATAGTAGTTTAGCAGAAATGTTCACCATCTAAGAAATTTAAAAATCTTATTTAGTAAACTGATAATACTTTTTTCTATCATTCAAGAAGTTACTACGTTGCGTTGGTACCACGTACTTTTACAAAAATATTGATAAACTTTTTTACTTTTTTATTAATACGGGTCTTAATCGCGTGTAATACGATCGAAACTTCGGGCAATCAAATAAGGTATTAGGTACCTTAAATTACTCACGCGATTAAAACTCGTAGTATGTATTTATATTTACTAAATACAGCATTTCCAAAAATGTGAACTTAAGTTTTTTAAAACACTATTTTATCGAAAAGCCGTAATGTCGTCTCAAAACTCTAGAACTCTTAGAGGTATAAATAAATCAATCAAAAACGTCTAGTAATATGAGTATTACCTCTAACAACTTTGCTCGCTCCGGCAAGTAGGAACCATGGGTAACTGGCTCTGGTAAATCTTCTAAACGATCACCGAATGTCACTTCAGCTAATTTCGTCAAAGATGGCTGCAATCATGTCTTTAAATGGCAATTTAAAGATACCAATAATTTCAATGCTACATATATACTTTACTCTCTCCTTTCCCCAAAACAAAACCTCGTTGTCTTTTAAAGTTTCAAATAAACACAAGAAATTCAAGTCCATAGTCAACTCTAGTCAAAGCATAGTTTGAATCGATGCTGCTAGCTCTGAATTTTACTATCCTATTTGGGAGTGGGGCATCTTCAGACCTCAGAACTTGTAAGCAAGCTTGATGGATCATCCAACATGAAGATATTTATAATATAAAATATTAATAATAATAATATAAAATATTACTATAAAAAAATCATTTCCCACACGGCTCATATATACAGGGTGTAACAGAAAAGTGTGGTCATATTCAAGGGTTGGTATGGTATACTGAGCGCACATACCTAATTTTATCAAAATCGGAGTACCCTAAAAAAATATTGATTATTATTTCATTCGTTTATTTATGAATAAAAATGTAGTTAATTAGTTAAGTTAATTCAAAAAGTTTTATGCCATAATAATCCAATCGAATTTTATACCTGGGGAGGTTTAATTCTTATGCCATGCGACTTTTACTACTGAATTTTGACAAAAAGAATATGCTATAACTATGTAATAATAATGCAACCAGCTATGGCACCATGGTAAGTGTAATACTGGTAACATACCCTATCCGTTGCTGAAATTTGACCACACCTTTCTGTTACCTGTATACATGGGGTGAAAATTAATACATGTCCATGACTTGGAGATCACATGAGGCCGATGGTCCAGCGCAAAATTTCCTTTCGGCTGTATCGGATTTCGCACTCAAACTATAAGAGTGAGGGAATAGAGAGTGCACTTGTGTCTGCGCCCACACTGGACTATACTATCTACGTCCTGCACAGTTGGCAAATCTTTGTTGAGATCGGCCGCCGATACCGAAACTATTTAAGATTTTTTTGTATGTATATGAAACTAACTGTTGCTCGCGGCTTCATCTGCGTGGGTGATTCTACCCCCTTACAGGTTGATTTTCCTAAAAACGCTGAAACGCGTGGTTTTTTAAAACCACAAAGCCAAAACATATTTTCACAGATAAAACTTCAAAATTTGACAAGAGTTTAACTAAACTATACTGAATATTATGAATACTATAGTAGAATGTAACTGTCATACAAAATTGCAACCCCTATTTTACTCTTTAGGGATGTAATTTCCCCTAATTAATCCGCTTTAGAACTCACCACAGGAGTAGGAGGTCTGTCTTTAACACTCTTGTAGACAATATTCTCGTCGCCAGAATCTTTGGGAGGAGGGATAGTGTCGGCGGCACCGAACACGATAGAGCCGTGAACTCGTTCTAATTGTTTTTTTAAATCTTGAGCGAAATGAAACGACCACCGCTGTTGGTGCGAAGTTCTTGAATATGAAATGTAAAAATAATGTACCTTATAATTAGCGCAAAAATTCAAAAAAAAAATTGTTTCTTTGTTCCACGAAAAAGACAAAAGGCGTTTTTTTCGTATTTTTACAAAAAAAAAACCGGATATTCAACTATTGGTAAGGTAGGTATGACATTATAGGTCCTAGATTTCATAATGCAATCTAATGAGAAATACGTAGGGCAGGGGTTTCCAAAGTTTTAACAGAACGGAACACCCAACATTTGTTGGGTGTTCCGTTCCTACCATTTTCATTTGGTATAACGGCGGGTCAATTCACGTATTTAAAGCAGTGTAGATGCAGTTCAGTTGCAGTTAAGTTTCGATTAAAACGGCCATTTTCGTATTCTAAGATCGATCTTAAAAACGCTTGCGCTCCATACTAGAGTGTCGTTATTGCGCTCTCGAGACGCATAATTGACGCAAGCGTATTTGAGATCGATCCCAAAGTTACAAGAATACAAAAAATGGCCTTCTGAATCGAAACTTAACTGCAACTGAACTGCAACTGCACTGCTTTAAATACGTGAATTGACCCCCTGGACACATTAACCGCAACGTGTTTTGTGATTCTTCTTTCTACGCAGGCAACCACGTATACAATATAATATTTTGCGAAACCCTGGTAACTTTTCTTCTTTTGCCCAATTTTGAATAAAACTTTAAAAAAACAATGCTATTTGAAAGAAATGGGATTTTTTCCTGCTTTTTTCGACGCTACTTAAAATGCGATAGTAATTTAGTTTTTTTTTTTGTTGGCTTGTGTCATGACCAACGGCCGGTGTCAGTAACTTACTACCGATCTGTTCAATAACTCTAGTAATGAAACTGACTTGTGCCGTTGAAATGGATCGACGGTTATCGAAATGCTTTAATGTCACTTCCGCTACTAGAATTCATACTAAATTATAAATGTACCTATACTCTGTTCATTTTGGGCTTAGAAACTAAGTAAAAAACCGGGCAAGTGCATGTCGGGCCACGCACAATATAGGTACCCCCCCCCCCCCCCCATTCCGAATGTGTTTTTGTTTCATACTTACAACGTTATTTCTACTTAATAATACTCTACTTAATAATCATTTTCAATGGAATTTGTACGAAAATTTGTTTACTCGTAAACTTGTAAGGCCTATTTAGCTGTGATAGTTTTCGTTTTAATTTCACTATATACACTACTACCGTGATTTTTTTTACATACCCATCATCAACTATGTATTTATATTTCACAAACAGATTCCTAAATCTAAAAATGGTCTTCACAACTGCTGAAGGTTTTTAAGACGATGAAGTAGGTGGGAAAAAATCACATCCCCACTTTACATATAGGCCTCAACAGTAATAACCTCCCCTAAATGTTAAGTAGGGATGTGATTTTTTTGTGATCCTCAAAAAAAAGATTTCAAGATTTTATTATTTCACTTTGTTGACATGATGTAAAGTATAGCAATCGGTCAACTATAAAACCGGGCACGTGCATGTTGGGCCACGCACAGTGTAGGGTTCCGTAGCTGCTCAGTACAATAATTTAATATAAGAAGGGTTTTTCGCAGTGGACGCGTGCTGGGCCCATAACCTAGTGAAACGCAAGCACATGTATCGATAAACCATTTATTGAACAACAAAAATTTATTGAACATGGCACATTGACATATAAGTGACATTATACACACACTACGCTAGATGGCAGCACTGTTACTATATTTTGATTTAAATAAACAACATATTTGTTTCAAGCTACTCAACGTTTTATATATATTATTTATATTTCGGGACTTAATCGCGTGAATTATTTAAAGGTACGAACCTTTTATTTACCCGTATTTAAGGTTCATACCTTTAAATAATTCACGCGATTAAGTCCCGAAATATATCTAATATGTATAAAAATCGCGAAAGTTTAAAAACAATAACGTTTTATATATATGTAATTTTCAATAGAATTTGTACGAAAGTTTAGTTACTTCTCACTTGGTCGACTATTATTCGTAAACTTTTAAAGCCTACTTAGCTATGATAGTTTTCCTTTTAATTTTGTTATATTATATACTACTACCCTGAATTTCGACCACATCTCCAAAAATAACCATTTAGCTGGCAGAAGGGCACACTTGACTCTAACAAAAATTTGCACTGCTTAATATTTCAAAAACGGATACATAAATCGAAAAATGATTTTTACAAATCCAAATATTTCTGAAAGAGCTATCTAACGATACCCCACATGATGGGGTACCTAGGTGAGAGAAAAAAATCTTACCCACTTTGAGTCTTTTCCAGGTGTGGGGAAGGTACCGTATAAACAATTTTTTCAAGGTTTTATTTTATCTCTCTGTCGGCGTATGTAATATGTACATAAGACAAAGTCTATTATCATAAATATATCATAATCCATGGAGCTAAGCGGTATGGAACATGGCAAAACTAAATTATAGTTTCGCCATGTCCGCCCGTCCATTGTTGTTCCGTTTTGCCATTTTGGCTACGGAACCCTAAAAAACCTAAAAATGCCGACACTCAAAATAGTTTTTAAACGAATACACTGACTAGTTATAAAGTGAATCTATTCCGTAGAACGACTACGTAATGGCTGTCCAATAGGTATGTCTTAGTCAGTTGCGACTCTGTAGCCGCCACCTATGATGTTTCAACAACCAATTGGGTAATTGACTACAATAAGAGTAAATTATTTTATAATAATCAGGTAATAGTAGATCTTAAAATACTCTGAAAATAAGAGATACATTTTAACATGTTTTTGAATTTAAAAGCATGAAAACGAATACTAAAAGTAATAATTTGGCGATAGGAACTTATGACGTCATAGGTTGTTATTCGATACACATTTTAGAGTTTGTCGTTTTGACTATTCATAAAAAGAGACCGATTTGACGTGACAATCAACATCCTATTGTTAAGCTGTCATCAACCGATGACAATGACTTGTTGACATTATTTATTAACCCAAAACGAACAGAGTTTAAAGAATAATATAAAAGGATTTACTGATACATTAATCATACTATTAAATAAAAATATTGTTACTAATTTAAAAAACACGGGATACATTAATAATAATGATAAATTGATATTTATCTTCAAAACGATTGAACAATTTTTATGAAACAAAACTAAGAACTATTTTGATTATTTTACTTTTTTACTAAAAAAACTGCATCCATATTCGTCAATGGCACATATAGACACAGTTTTTTTATTTTTTTATTATAGTTACTACAAAATAAGTGTCACCTTAGCCCATAACAGTACCTATCAGTGCAACTGAAATGCTTGTTTGGCAAAGATCTGCATGCCACCGTACAGTACCGTTAACATATTAGTTCATTTAGTCTCATTTAAAAGCGTATGAAATGAACTTACATTTACGCCGATCACAGATAAGTGTTAAAAAGGGCAGGAAGATGATGATGATGATTAAGCATAAGCGTTAAAAAGGGCAGGAAGATGATGATGATGATTAAACATACCGTCCTTTCTTCTTTGGTTGTGGTCTGAAGTTTCTAAAGAATACAACGGCAGCTCGAGAATATTCCGCATATTCAACATCACGCAAGAGCTGATGCACTCGACGACGAGCAAACTCTATGATCACGTTTTCCAATACCTGATAGAACAATTTGTTATTGAGCCGTATGGATTTGAGACTAGCGAGGCGGGTCATTTTTATCAATCAAGTTGTCTATTGGAGAAGTACAAGTTGTCAGTAGCAATTTCAGAATTTTGATTTTGGAAGAATTTTGAAGTCAAACAATCCAGGCTTTTGGTTTTCGTGACCGTTAAAGGCAATTTTTAACAAGGTAAACTAAAACGCACATTGTCAACCTCCATCTGATTACAGTGTAATGCGTCATTCAGCTACTACACCGTGTATTTTTTTTTACTTCTTGGGACAACTCACGCTTGACCATCTGATCCTACACTGAGTCTGTGCTATGGCAACCAGACAACTGATAAACGTATTTATATAATTCTGTTTAAAGGGTCCCTGACTCTGTGGCGACCGAGCAGATCTAGATATCTGTGAAGTTAAGCAACGTTGCCACTGTCGGTCCATGGATGGGTGATCGTTTTCGAACATTGTCACACCCCTATGTACCTTGGAGAACACGAAGCCGTCGGTCCTGCGCTTAATCTCGGATTTCATCACATCGGACTATAAAGTGCACTTGTGTCTGCGCATACACTTGTGCACTATAATATCTCCTGCGCATATGGCTAGTCTAATGAGATTGGCTGCCATAACCAACTGCTTAGGAGAATATTAACATTATAATTCTAAATAGATACATATCTCTACATACGCTTAGGTCTTCCTAAACTACGCAACGGATTTATACGAGGTTTTCACTATCATTCTGATAACTTCTTACGGTTGGCTTATAAGCAGTCCCGCGCAACTTCGTATGTGTAAATTTTTCCCCGTTTTTGCAACATTTCTCACTGCTGCTCCGCTCCTATTGGTCGTAACGTGATGTTATATAGCCTATAGCCTAAAGATTTTTTTAATTCAGACCATATCTATAGATGGTGGAAAGTTTGTGCGAAGCCAAACCGGTCCGCGAGTTATAGATAAATTACTAGGTGTAATTTACACAGGGAATCGAACGCACGACCTTTGACTTAGCAGTCAGGAGCACTAACCACTAGGCACTAGACAAGCCAGTCTGTTAAAATTAGTAGAATTTAATATAACATACATCTGCGAGGATCTTGACAGGTGCTTTTGGCAATACAGTGACGGTATCCATCATGATACGGGCCTGACCAAACGTCATCAACGCATCTCCTTTCGTGGAGGCGGCAATAGCCATCGCATCTGATGCCATCGCTTGCGCCACTTCATTATTCATTCCTTTCGATCCACGTTTGCTCTGCAAAATTGTTAAGTTTAAATTGCGTATTTGAATGTCAAATCAATCAATGACAATAAATTATTTTACTAATCATTTAATCAATATCGTAAACTATTTAACATGTTTACGTATCCAAGGTTTTTAAGGACGACCCCCGCAGTAGGGTACAAGCCCTGTGTCGCGGGGGACTTTACAAACATATAAGTCACGGACACAAAGTACACCCAGACTTGGAACAACAATTTGTGGATCACACGAAGTGGTGTCCCGTGTAGGAATCGAACCCACGACCTCTTGCGTAGCAGTCGGATACACTCCCACTGCGCCACAGAGGCAGATGATTTGATAGTCATAATGTTCTTGTGTGGTACCGGCTTAAGAATAGTACCACCCCATCTCTTCCCGTGGGTGTCGTCAAGGCGACTAAGGGATTTCACCCCGGAGGACGGGCAGCAGCGTCCTCTGCGTACTTAAAGCCTTACTGCGATCGCCAACCCGGTCGCCAAGCGTGGCGATTATGGCAATTACCCCCAGGATCTACATACCAGTAGGTTCTACTGGGGAGACCCGTGCCCAGCAGTGGGCCATCATAAGGGTTGATATGAATGTTCTACAGAGCGAATTTCGTTGTTTCATGAAAAGTTTTTGTGTTTACTTGACATTCAAATACTCAATTCTGGAAAGGCAACAGAAGTGGCCTAGCAGATTCTCGTCTATCTAATAATCAAAATTGATAGGATATAATATAGAACGTTAATTTAGTCTCTATAATCAGTAAAAGTTTGTATATAATACAATACTTTGACGTCACATTTTTGTAAGGGTGAAGTTATTCATTATTTGTTTTTTTTTATTATAAACCTTGATCATGGTAAATGGAATCGGTGGACGAAAATATTTTTGAGAATAGATAAAGACCTAAAAATATTTAAAAACTTGATAGAGAGATTTATAAAGACCTAAAAATATTTAAAAACTTGATTTACCCTGACCCTATTTATTAAAGGCCTGATTAATTTAAACCAATCAGGCCTTTGATTAGGGTCTACGAAATTAGGTACTCGTTACCTGTGTCAAAAATTAGCATAACGGCAAATAATAATAAAAAAAATTAATAAGAAAACATTAAAGTCAAGAAATTTTGGAGACCAGGGGCCGTACTATAAACTTCTAAATTATTTGCCAAGTGCAGGGTAGTTTAACTTTATGTTTGAACCAGACGCATGTCAGTCGATGAACTGCAGTTAAGGGCAAATAATACACAAATAAACAATAGGTCGCTCACCTGTTTGGTGACGTCATCACTGACTCGCCTGCTTTATGACATGATTATGGTACGAAACTAGCAGGACAGTCTACAATTGACTGATAAGAGTTTATGGACCAGTCCCAGTAGGTAAAATGGCAATAGAGTACGCGGTGGACACGTCATAGGTGACAAGACGAGTTAAACTCTTTCAAGAAATAACGGCCTCATACAGAGTATAGTGGAAACCTTTGCCATGCAGTAGGACAATACAGGCTAGTAATGGTATTTATTGACCAGTTCTTTTCATCCTTTCTTACATTTAGCAATGTAGACTCATACTATTCCAAATTTCGTTACACGTTCATGGAGCTACATTTTGTAACCTAAGTGAATTAAGTATTTTAACTTTGACTTTAATTGTAGATACCTTCGCAAATTCATAACCCATCTTTCTGACTGCCTTTGTGACTTTCGCCGCTGCACCGTGCGCTGCTCTCCAGTTGGCAAATCTGATCTGTTGTTGCACCAAGTCAGTATTGTACGTGGAAATAGCTGCTTTCCTATTAAATAGAAAGATGTATCATTGCAATGTCATAAAAGCTACAGAAAATAACATATTATGACTATCATTATTTCAAGAATTGTTATAGCCACTACGAAATATTTATGTTTTCGTCTCATTAGACTTCATGTGGGCATACCCATGGCAGCCTTGGTAGGGGATTTTGGCGGTTCAAAGGTTCAAACCTCCCTAAAATCCTAAATGGTAGACTGAAAAAGGGACAAAGTACATACTAGGCACTCCTCCCCCGCACTTGGCTCGAGTTATCCTGGACTTAGGAATCCTGGGTATGCCCAAGCTACTTAAAATAAAAGTTAACGTTTACAGTAATTTATGTAATGTTTTGTTTCTCAGCTTTCGCAACAACCCAGGCATCATAATTATGTTGGATGAACGATTTCCTTCTGGTGAAGATGTGATTGATCATAACCGTTCTTCAGAAGGCAACAATTAAAGGGACGAATTCGTTTACATACAAAAAGGTATTCTTACTTTGACCTCCGCGCAGCAGCGGCAGCCAAGTCTTCTGAGTATAATCTTAACAGAAGTTGTTCTTCTTGTATTTTAGCATTTTGAGCTTTAACACGTGCTCTCCATTTTTCGTTTGCCTGAAATAGTTTCAATGAACAAAGATGTTAAAATAGAAAAAAAATATATGCTTTGGTAACTTTTCATAATAATTAGTTGTGTATCTTATACACTAGTACAGTGATTTATTGCATTACATATCATTGAGTAGCAAGAAAAAAATACGTTCCAAAAAACTAACTTTTCTAGACACCACTTGAAACACTTCTACCACGTGCTCAATATGTACTTAACTCTTTACTTATGAGAAATTGAACAGCTTTCTAAAATTTAAAATATTTTAAATAAAAAAACTTTGCAATCAGCTTATTCTCATACTATTTACAAACTCCAAATGACGTACGTCCGTAACGTATAAAAATACTTCCAAACTGCCAAAAAATGTCAACGATGTCAACTAACTATGTTTGGAAAAACAAATTCAATGAATGTTAATTACATTAGCAAATAGTGTCTAACCTGATCCTCTTTTTGTTTCTGCTTCTTTTCTCTTTCCGCCTTCAACCTTTCCATTCGCTTCTTCTCATTCGCTCTCCATAGTCGCACCATAGTTATTTTCCTTCGCAGTTCTATTTCCGCAGCAGCGTGGACCCTTTGCTTTATTCTATTCTGTGCATCAGCCGCTTTTATTGCTCTTTCTTCTCTTTGTTTTCTATTAAATTCAGCTAGGAGGATCATTCTTTGTTTGATCTTCTTTTCCTGTTCTTTTGCTCTGAAATACAACTTGTTTACTGGCAGTGGCGTTGCTAAAGGTGCTAGGGAGCAGGTCACTGTTTAATATATCTACATTTTAGACATATAAATAATTTGATAAATTAACTCATTTGCTGTTTCTTAATAAACTCATTTGCTGTTTGTTATCCTCAAAAAACCCAAAAATGCTTCGACCATTTCAATAATCTATCTTTGTTCACTTGAATACTAGGGTGGTGTAGGTAAAAATAGAAAAAACATTCAAGCAACAATTCAAAAATTTTAATAGTTCGAAGTTTACCTTATCAGCTAGTGGATAATACAACGTGTAACTGAAAGGTGTGGTCAAATTTCAGCAGCGGACCTACCATGCACCTATCATCGTGCCATACACGATTACATTAGGTATACGATTAAACGCGTTTTCTTTTTATCAAGTTCCTGTAGCTTAAGGCGTTTAGCATAATTTGTTCGTGAATCTGTCGCGATCATTCCGTTGCAATATTTTAGTTTAGTGATGGTCTTGATAACCGTTAAGGTCACAATTATTTATTCAATACATACGCTCGTCTCTTGGCCATCCATCCTTCTGCGTGTTCCCTTGCTATCCACTCCAGGTGCTCTCTAGTTTTCTCTGCCTTGATAAAAATACGTCGTCTTCTTTCAACGTCTGCATTTACATGCTTCAGAGTTAAGTCGTCTCTTGCGCGTTCATCCTAGATTGTAAATAATACTACTATTGACGGTATGATATATTGTAATAATGTGCTTAAATATTAAAAGGTTTAAGACAACAACTACGTAAATTAAACAGAAGCAGCTTGCCAATTTGTTTTCAGCTTTTTTTGCTGATTGCCGCATTTGTTAACAGTTTGCCGTTTTGATAAAATGTTGCAGGAGGAAAAAACAAGTTGGTCGTTTTGCTGAATGAACAGGAGCCAAAGGTAGTGCGTTTTTACTTTTAAATTTGCGTATTTTAGTCAGTCAGTCTCGGAAATTCTCTTAAAATTGAGTTAAAATAAACATTTACAAAAGCAAAAGGCCTACGACTAAATAACGCATTTTTGCAAATTTCTTCCTTAACGTGGTCGTAGTCTAAGGATGTCTGAAGCCGCGGGGACTAGTTTATCATAAACTGTACAAAATTATTCATACCAACTCATTTATTGCCATATGAATTCTGTCCATGAACTGATTATAGAGATATTTTCTGTATTGGTTGAACTCTTTCAAGGTACATATTGCTCTACCATCTGCGGTACAAAATCCCAAGCTTTGCATCCTTTGTCGTGCAGGCTTTTGAGAAAAATGATGAGCAAGATGAGGGTCGTGAACCGCTACGTAATCGTAAGAGACGTTGTTACAATAAGGATCCGTTAAGTCAAAGGTCTGGCGTTTGACGCCTCCAGTGCCTAGGCCAACTCTTCGAACCTGGAAGAGAAGAATCGACGTGATTTATACGATGTGATAAAGTCAAAGTCAAATATGTTTATTTCGTAAAATCAGGTTAATGATTATTTGAAAACGTCAAATTAAAACATACTAAAAATTTTATAAAACTATGAATGTTTGAAAAAAAAAACAAAATGAGGTTAGGTGGCAGTTCCAAGTGTAAAGCTCATGAGAAGAAGCTGCCAAGAAACTCATGTGCCACTCTTTTAAAATGATCAAGTTTTTCTTTACAAAAATAAATGTTTACTGAATGAACCAGTGTGTTTGGTGAGTGTAATCGTTTATAAAATAAGGATAACTAAATAATAATACTATTAGTAACTCTAAAATGAGTAAGTATATATAAACGTATTCAGCAAACACAATACTTCGCTTCTTACAAAGTAAATATGTATATATACATATAATCTTAATATGTATATATACATATTTACTATATAATGATAATTATACGTAATCCTCTCATTGAAGCTGGGCGACGCTGTGGAGTGGTGAAACGGACAAATATTATGCAATAGTCCACTATAGTTCAGAATCTCCTCCCCGCTGATTTTATGCAATCCTATTGGTTAATATTTGTCAATTTGCAGCCTCGCTCCGCTTCAATGGACAGGCGGCCTAAGAGCCTCAAAAAGACGAGTTTTATTTCTGTAAAGTAAAATTCAAAAATGTTTCTATGACTTAAATTAACCAGATAAAAATAACATTAAAATGATTAATGCTGTTTGATATGGCTGCTACGCAAGAGAAAACTAATTTAATCACACAGATAGATTGATGCTGGACGCTGGTCGTTTGAATGATCCTGCAACCAGAATTAAATCAGACATTGGTTTGCCGTATTCACAAACAGTTTAATAGTTAAGGTAACAGATTAAATTAAAGGTAATTAAAGTGTTCAAGTTTAATTAGCTAAATCAAAGCGAAAATATCGTAATCGGTGCTTTAATGTAATGGCAAAACGGAACCCTTATAGTTCCGTCCGTCCGTCCGTAGCTTAGCTCAGAGAGACTGTTGTACTAGCAGGCTTTTGTAAAGTGAAAGAATCAAGAATTTAGAAAAAAAAAATAGTGTAGCACACAGCCCCAATGGGAGGCCAGTGGGGCTCTTTATTAAGTAGGTACCCTAAAAAAATATTTGTGATATTTTTCCTCACCTACCCCATCGTGTGGGGTATCATTAGACAGATAGGTCTTTTAAAAACATTTAGGAGTTTTAAAGACTATTTTTTCAGTTTAGGAATCCGTTTGTGAAATATTAAGCTTTAAAGTGCAAATTTTTGTTAGAGTCCAGTGTCCTGCCAGCTAAATGGTCGATGTTGGGTATGTGAAAAAAATGACGGTAGTAGTATAATGAAATTAAAAGGAAAACTATCACAGCTAAGTAGGCTTTACAACTTAACGAGTAACAGCAGACCAAGTGAAAAGTAACAACATTTTCATACAGATTCCATTGAAAAATACTAACGTTTGTTAGTAGTATGAAACAAAAATAACAGAAAACCCACTTCTTAAGCCGCATTATTCGGATGGGGGACTACGAAACCCTGCGTGGCCTGACGTGCACTTGCCCGGATTTTTTTATAATTTTGTTTGAAAAAAATACAGTGTAGTTAATGCAGCAGAAGATACAATATATTATGCAGATATTGTTTTTGCAACTGCCAGTGCAACACAGATATCATTCAATTATTACAAACTAAACAAAGACACGACACTAAGTCACAGTAAAATTTCTAAAAACTTCGCAACCATTTACTCCTTAATAATAGATAATACAGAAAGTAGGCCGCACATAATCAACAACATTAGATAGGTAAGTATTTAGGACTCAATATCAGACTTTCAAACCCATAGCACCACGAAATTAATTTCCAATTAATCGGCTTGAAGCCCGGCTACTCCACAACTTCATATTAAACCTTCAGTAAATCTAGTGTATCCATAAACTACTAGTCTACCATAGATATATGTAGACTAGACTGAGCATTCCTTAAATGTTAATAAACTTTCGCAATTTGTACACATTATAAAATTAAATATACTACGGGTCTTAATCGCGTGAATAATGAAAACAGTCTACCAGTGACCACGGCCGTTGCAAAACGGTCGTAACCTAGGGTAATAAACAAGGTATTTTACTTTAAATTATTCATGCGATTAAGACCCGTAGTATATTTAATTTTATAATGAGCATTCCTTTCCAGATATAAAGTAAATACTGCAAATGCGAGAGAGTCAAAATATTCGCGCGACCGGTAGGTACATAGTTATCTCTTTGTAGAAATCTGAGTATCATAGTCTAGGAGGGAATCGCCAAATAATGCAAGTACTTAAGTCGGATTATTTTATATTACGTCACATTAGTGGAGTAAAGAAATAACCTTCCGTAAGTCAGCTGGATTACTTGCCGTTTGGCGTACAGGACTTTAATCGGCTACTGACGGCATCAATTACAGAGTTCTGCTGACTGATGGTAATGTGATTCTGATAATATTGTGGTTAATTTTATGGAGCCATCGCTCAGTCCAGTCTATGTCTATGGGCGATACTCACGAGGCTATACAGTCCCGAACAGTGCACGTCAATAATTATATTTACCGGGTGATACATGAAGGGACTAATTAAATATTTGCATGAGCTCGTCCATTCCATACACGTACGAAGGCCATGATTAATAGTCACTCGTGTGTTAAAATTAAATGGAGTAGCAGTATCAAGTTTAATGAGGACATTTTGATGTTTAAACTACATATATTTACCTACTAACTGACCCGCGCAACTTCATCTCCGTAAATTGTCCCCGTTTTTAATACAAATACAAATACAAATATTTTTTTATTTACTATAAATAGGGTGGATACATGAAGTGGTCTTATAAGTAGTTTACATTAGTAGGTACTAGCCTATTTAGCCATTATCAATAGCATGCAAATATTGATCACTTAAAACTAGATATTAATTATAAAATGATTTTCTTTGTATATATCCATTACCACATTTATTTTCTACTCTTAAATAACTTTATTATCAAAGAACTCCTCAAGTGTATAGAAAGTTTTCTCGGTAAGCCAAGAACCAAGAGCTGACGGAAACTTTTTTAGAGGTAGTAGTTTTAAGTTAGTAGGAATTTTATTATAAATTTTAACACACATTGCATAACAATTTTTTTGAAACCGTCTACTCTTAGGAATCACGCCCAATACAAGCCGATCAGGATTTCTTGTATTTACTCTGTTTGTGGTATCTTTTGCTTGCTTAAACAATTCAGGGTGATGTTTAACCATTTTTCCTACTTCTAAAATATAAAGACAAGCAAGAGGGAGTATTTTTAATGTTTTGAAGTGAGGACGACAAGATACATTTGGTGCAATGTCGCAAATGGACCTTATGCACCTTTTTTGGGCAACAAAAGCCTTTTGTATGTCTGTACCATTTCCCCAAATCAGCAAGCCGTACCGCAGCACTGATTCGACATATGCAAAATAGGCTGTGCACGCTGTTTCCTTATTTGCAACTTTTGCTAATTTGTACAGAGCAAAAGAAAACCCATTTATTTTGTTGCTTACTTTTTCTATGTGTTCTGTCCAATTTAATTTATTATTAATAATAATTCCTAGAAATGTCAAGTTATAAGTATTTAGTAAGGTATGTCCGTTAAAATTTATAGAAATG
The DNA here is from genome assembly GCA_945859575.2 of Herminia tarsipennalis. Classification (NCBI taxonomy): domain Eukaryota; kingdom Metazoa; phylum Arthropoda; class Insecta; order Lepidoptera; family Erebidae; genus Herminia; species Herminia tarsipennalis. The sequence goes on along the minus strand of OX243836.2, from coordinate 8,363,656 downwards.
TCATGACTTTTTAAATGATTAAAATTAATTATGTTCGTTTTAGATAAATTAACTTGTAGATTATTATTATTCAGCCATTCAATAATTAATGTCAACGTATTGTAGATATCCGCCTCATGTAGGGTTGGCGTCATACTTTTATTAGTGGTAACTATAATCGAGATGTCGTCAGCAAATAAAATAGTTTTGTAGTGTGTAACTTTGGACAAATCATTTATGTACAACAGAAAAAGAAGTGGTCCTAGGACACTCCCTTGCGGTACCCCAAATTGGTTTATCAGGTAGTCTGAGTTGTATGTTTGCACATGGTTAATTGTGTTTAATTGGGAGATCTCTACACACTGGTATCTATGTTCTAAGTACGTTTTTATCCACTTTAGAGCTGGTCCCCTAATTCCGTACATCTCGAGCTTTTTTAGAAGTTGTTCATGTGATACAAAATCGAACGCCTTAGACATATCTAGGAATACCACTGTAGTATAATTCTTGTCGTTTAATCTCTGAAGAATATCATTTACAAGACAGAAAGTGGCATCTCTAGTGGATTTATTTTTTTGGAATCCATATTGATACTGATCAATTATATTATGTTTAATTAGATATGCTGTTAATTTGTCGTGCATAACCTTCTCAAATACCTTCGAAAATATTTTTCATTGCTGCTCCGCTCCTATTGGTCGTAGCGTAATGGTATATAGCCTTATAGGCTTCCTCGATAAATGGGCTATTCAACAGTAAAATAATTTTTCAATTCGGACTAGTAGTTGCTGAGATGATCGCGTTCAAACAAATAAACTCTTCAGCTTTATAATATTAGATATACATAAAGTACCTATAAAACTATAAGTAGATACCACCATACCATATACATAAAACTCAAAAGCCGAATAAGTATGTAAGTAAGCGCATCATTTTAGAACTACATATATTACAACAAACTCATATTTTATTAACACAAAAATAGCAATTTTAAATGATAGAAAAATTAGAAATCCAGACACAGGAATCGGACCCGAGACTTCCGTATGACAAATCGGGGCCGGAATCGATCCACCTATCTGGCGTGAACTGGCGCTTAGGTGGCGCGAACTATAATAAGTGGGTTATGAAAATGGCGGCAAAATGACCTGTAACCATGTTACGCATTAACGCGTAACGTGTAAATAAGAATTATTATTTTAGTGCGTAAAAGTTCAGGTAAACACCTACCTACAAAAAATATTTAATACTGTCATAATTAGATACGCTGCCAGAAACTGGCTGAAAAATCGACTATATAGATTTCCATAAACACAAAAATTGAAAAACTTTAATAGAGTACTTAGGTACCTACCTGCCTAAATACATTAGTAATTCTAAATATACCTAGCTGTGGTAATTAACACACAGGTACACAAATATTATTAGGTATATACAAAAAAAAATAACTTACATCTTCGCCGATTTTCCCGCGCGAAAATATAATCTTGCCAGCCGGCATTTTTGGCACTGGTAGCTTACACTCCAGCCCGAGTTTATACCACAAAGGCAAACCATATTTTGGCACCGCCCGTAGAGGCTTCGGAACAGAATCGATTACTTTCTTCAACTCAGTTGGCTTTCTGAGTGCCATCAAAGTTAAATCTATGTCAGTAAGATCTTCAAGTTCTATCTGAGGCACGCACCGCGACATTTTTATACTATTTACCTAATAAGAACAAATAAAAAAATAATAAACACAAAAACCACAACACAGCGGTGGGGGGCAAATACGGAAATATGAAACTGACATTTGTTGGCGTTCCATTTTTAAATATTTTTATTTGCCATTATTTATATGCCAGCAATGTTGCATAAATAAGTTTTTTAATTACACAGTATTTAATATAAAAAAGACAACATCTTTAAAAAAACGATTCAATAATTAACTCAAGATAATAAAATATCAAATACAATACTACAGGTACACGAACTTAAACTATTTTTTTTTAGGTCGATGTAGTGTCTGTCAGTGTCAATTTGTTTGTGTTGTAGGCACTGACCCAGGGCGCCCCTCCCCCTGGAACCGGAATGCCTAAGTACATACCAAATTTTGTCGATAAAATTTATACGTCAGTCCTACTGCAACATTTATAGTCAGGCAAAATATTACATATCAAATTTTTTCTAGGTGGTCGAAAAATTTAACCCTCTTAAAAATCCACTACAGCGTGAGTGGGAGAAAAGAATTTTAGAAAAAGGTATCTGCGCTAGCGGAGGCTGTGAACTCTGATGACATTGCGCGATTGTTAAACAAGTAGGGTACCGGCCTTCGAGGCAATGACTGAAGTCGTCAAACACGCTGTAAGATGATTTTTTAACATATGAAATATTTAAATGTCTCCGCGTAGGTAAATCTGCTGCAGCAGGACTCTTAAAGTTAGTTTCTCTGTCTGTTTTTGTACCTTTTGTGCACCGTGTGGGCGAGTGGACCTCACCTGTAACCACTGCTCGAATGGGCACACAAGCAGTGGTTACGGGTTTGGTCCACATGCCACTCGCGCAATTTCCTCTGGGTCACCCGTTCGTGTACATTCGTCGAAGTTTCCTCAATGACTTCTTAATTTACGCTGTGTCTCTTATCTCGGGCAGTGACCCTTAAGTTAACGTTGCGGTCCTCTGTTCGTGCAGGGAATTTTCGACCGCACTGTTGCCCTCTGCTTGGGGCTGTGGCTTCTATACTTGGGCTGGAACAAGTTGTCCACGCAGTGACTTCACACATTTCTTATTAAGGGTTGTCTCCTCTCGCCGCACGGCCCTTGCTCGCTCATCTGCTTCTAAGTTCACGCTGCGTTTACTAGCTCTAGGACTGTCCCCTGCTCCTGATCTTCTTCTTCTTTGTCGTTTCGTTCTCGACAGAACGGTCGTGGTCACATAGAGATGTCCGCAACGATGCATGGTAGAAGCGGACACTGTTCTCCGCACGGTCTCCCGCCATCTCTCCCTGTTGGCAGACTGTCTGGCGCGGTCAGACGCGGCTTCCTATTGCGGATTTGGTTTGGTCAGTCAAGTGCATAGGTGCCCTGCCACGTGATCTGGTTCCCTCCACTTTTCTCTGTATGACCAGCCGCTCTATGGAGTAGAGACATGTCTAATGATTTTTAATATTCGTGATTGTACCACTGCCGCATAAACGCTGCGTGATTCTGACTTCCTAAAGTAAGGACACGTTGGTGCGGAAATCAGTCTACGATATCACGAGCATCTTCCTCCAGCACCACATTTCTAGAGCTAGCTAGTTTCTAATTTGCGCACTATCCACGTCTCTGCCGCGTTAAGAAAAACGGGGAATACAAGTGTTCACGCCAACCTGGGTAGTGATGGCTTTGGTAATGTTGCGATTTCTCCATACTCTCTTTAACTTCTACATCGCAGTTATATTTATGGTCTTACGTCATTTTCCTTTATCTACGCAGCTGCCTTTGTTTGATATTAAGGCCAAGGCCCCAAGGTACACGTAGGTCTGGACCACGTTGCAGTTTGCAATAGTAAGCAGTAACTTTAAAGGTTGCGCTTGGCTCTCTACTAGCGCAGGGGCTTCTAAGCTTACACTGTGTCCGACAACACTGTGTCCTTTTCGTCGCACACTGACTTTTGAGACAGTTATGTCGTTCTAGCTCGCTCATTGAATTCTTAGTTCGTTCTTAGAGGCACATTGATTACACAGTGCCCCTCTTCTCATGCAGTGACATTTAAAGCCGCTCTGCGGTCCCAGCCTGCTCAAGAGTTCGAAAGTTTGCACTGCGCTCGCCAGCGCGCGCAGTAACTTTTTAGTTCGCGCTGCAGCTCTCTGTTTGCACAGTGACTTTTAAAACCCCGAAACCTCGAAACCCCGAGAGTCCACCATCGCGCAGCAATGTTTAAGATTGCGCTGTGGCCCCTTAGCTTGTTCAGTAGTCCGAAAGTTTGCACTGCGCTCGCCAGCGCGCGCAATGACTTTTAAGTTCGCTGACTGTTTGCGCAGTGACTTTTAAAACCCCGAAATCCCGAGGCCTTGAAACCCCGAGAGTCCACCATCGCGCAGTAACTTAAAGATTGCGCTGCGGCCCTTACCTTGCTCAATAGTTAGAAAGTTTGTGCTTGCTTGTTTTGTTCAGAGACGCCATCTCATAAAATGTACTGTCTGGCAACGCCTGCGCGGCTCGTGTGTTTGTCAATTTTGACATAATGACATGTTACTCTATCAGATGGGATGGATGCGTAGAGTGAATCATTCATCGACGATACGAATGTCGGAGAACCGTGATACAATTTGCAAGGATATATTTTAATAAGTACCAAGTAAGTAGGGTAAGGTTGCATAAGTCATATAGGAAAAAATGCTGTAATAATTAAGCTTATTGTAATTAAACTAAAACTAATTCAAACTATGAAGTTTATTAATCAAAACAAAAATATTTTATTTAAATAGTTATTTAAACGTTTTTCCGAAAAACAGGATTCGAGACGACTAAAGCACCTGGTCTGTAATTAATACCAAATTAATTACAGACCTGGTGCCAAAAAAAAAAATAACTAAAAACACCCAGACTTGGAACAACGATTTGTGGATGTGGTGGCACACAAAGTGGTGTCCCGTGTGGGAATTGAACCCACGACCTCTTGCGTAGCAGTCGGACACACTCCCTCCGCACCACAGAGGCAGTCATTCATTCTGCAGGCTTCTTTCTATTTATCTTCATTTCAGCTAACGAAAAAGTTTGAAATTTTAGTGTAAACAGTAAAAAAAACTTAGTTTTTTAATATTTTTCGATGACGGGCGGCGGTTTACCACTTGTTTTTGGTCACTTACATGTTTAAGCAGTTTACGTTTTTGGAAGAGAATGGATGCTAAGTAACTGATTTAGTATTATGATCATAATCAAGTTATACCTTTTTGAAATGCTTAAGATGAGCCCTTTAATTTGATACCCATATTGCAGTATTCAAAATTTTTTTTTTTCACACCTCTTTATTTTGACATCTCACAGCCGCCATGTTTTTTTTTTCTAACGTCATATATATATCTAAAAACACTTGGGCAATCAAGACGAATCTAACGACGTCTTAATTATATAAATCCGTTCAGTGGATTGTGAAATGTCAGGTAATAAAGAATATTACATACATACAAGATACGCGCGAAAAACATAACCCTTCCTTACAGTCGGGTAAAAACGTAAATTGCTGTTTTGCCAATAGGGGACAATTTATTGTAGATATGAATGAGACGAGATATTGGTGGGGTACGAGCCGTTAAGCGACGGTACGACTGTACAACCTTACCTTGATATTCACTTTCAAGGAATAAAAAGGTTTGTTACAAATTCAATCAGACTCGGAACTTTTTTTAAATTTAATTTCCTAGGTGGAAGTAAAAACTTAATTTGCGTGATTTTATCTTTTGGTACCTACCTAACAAAAATAAAAATATTTTAAGACTTTCATAAATTACACTTCATTTTATTCATAACATTACATTTTATTATGATTTCTATACACCTAAATAATATAACATATTTAAATTAATTTCTAACTTCTTTTAACCTTGCAATGGTTTCTGTCTGTATACTTCTCAGAAGTGAACTTCCAATGAAGTAAATCAACATCAAGCATTGTTTCACATTCTGCTCCTATCTCCAATCTACTTATAGCAAGCTCTTCGACGTTCCTTTACCGATAAGTGCGGCGTATCGCACACCGGTCACGTACCAACTCTTGACCAAAATTACACCCTCCAAGAAAAAGGAAGGGTCGAGATATCGAAATTAAGTGGGCCGATCTTTTTTGTAACTGAAATACGAAAGAAAGAACTTTTGATTCAGAATTAACAATGCTTTATACTGTATTTGGTGTAAAATATGAATAGTGGTGGGCTGTGGCAATATTGTACACAAATATTGCCGATGTAGCCCTTTTTCATGTCATCAAAAATAAGCAAACCAATTAAGTACTACCCCCCCCCCCCTTTGGTGTTTATGTAATACCTATTTGACCACGAACTGTAGATACATAATTAAATGCCATAAAGATATCTGCTTATCCTTTTTTATAATTAATGCTAAAAATATCCCTCAAATAAGGGTAGCGACGAGAATTTAGATCTTTACGTAGGTGCCTATAATGATTTGTAATACAATACTTTTTATTATTCGCTGCTTTTAACATTTTTGTTCCTTTAGAAAACTTCTAAACACATCACATATATTTGACGCAAGCCACTAAACAACGCAAAACCTACACTCGCCTGAAAACAAACTGTTTTAAATTAAAATTATATAAAAAATAAAGTGGGCAAGCGCATTTCATACAACGTTAACGGAATTTGTATAAAAATTTTGTTACCTCTCATTTGATCAGCTGTTACTCGGAAACTTGTAAAGCCTACTTAGCTGTGATAGTTTTCCTTTTAATTTCACTACCGTGTTTTTTTTCACATACACCAACATCAACCTAACAAAAATGTGCACTTTAAAGCTTAATATTTTACAAAATAAAAAATCCCTAAATCTAAAAATCGTCTTGCCAACCCTATATACGTTTTTGAAAGACCTATCTAATGATACACGATGGAGTAGGTGAGAAAAAAATTTAGGGTACCCCTTAATTTTTTTTTCAAGATTTTATTATTTTAATTTGTCGGCGTAAGTAATATGTGTATCCATGAAAAATTACAGCACTATCAGTCTCTGAGCAAAGCTGCGGACATGGCGAAACTTTATGGGTTCCGTTTTGCCATTTTAGCTATGGGACCCTAAAAACGATAGCGACGAACTATCTTTCATAAAATTCTTGTATTCTTTACATATATTAATTAATATTATAATCAGAATGTTGACACTAGTCAACGTTCTGATTACTGAACACTACACTCACAAACAGTTATGATTGAGATGATAAGTCATATTGGGGCCTAAATTATCATAGGACTATCATGCCGCCAAGGTCTTACGGTGGCCTAGGAAATCAAGTTGTTAGTCCGTACAAAATGCATTCGCTTATTCGAACGAGAATCGTACAGTTTCTAAAACAATTGGCCTTGTCTGTTGAACTTTATTAGCAGTGATGCACTGGCACTGACCTCGCCTGTTAGACATATTGATCGAACTTTAAAATAACTACTTTCACGGTCAAAATGTTTTCGCTTCAGCAGTTCTGCTTGAATATCGATAACATCACTACCTGATAGGTTATAGACAAACCTTGAATGGTAATCGAAAACTTAATTTTGCATTTTGGTAGGAATAATGAGAAAATCGGAAACCATGAGTAAGATTGTTACGGTAGTAGGTACTTATTTTATACTAATATCATAAATGCGAAGATTTAGGTGAATGGGTGGATGGATGTTTATCATTCAATCACACCTCAACGGGTAATCTGATCTGGATGAAATTCACCACAGAAATAGATAGTCTGGAACAGCTAGGCTACTTTTTGTCCCGGAAAATGTTCCAGTGGATTAATTTTATTTTTCAAAATTTTCACGCGTACAAAGTCGCAGGCAACTACTAGAGTAAGATAATTGCATGAATGGTAGGATTTAATTTTAAAAATTAATGAAAATACGTAAAATTGACGATACACATGCTTGAAGAAAATACTTAGTATTTTCTTTAAGCATTATCTCAATACCTGAGGGAAAGCTAACATAGGTAGGTTTCTTGTTTAACCAAACGTATTTCTTTACGGGCGCTTAGCGCTTTGATCACTTGTTAGGTAATCGAAGACGGAGAGTTATTATTCTGAGGAACATAGGCGGTTCCAGGGCACGGGGGCAAGTGCCCGCACGGGGGCAAGTGCTCCACCAGACGGTTGCTTTGTGTACTGAATTTCTTGTTCTGTATCGAATTGGGACACCCACCCTCCGTCGTGCGTGCAACTCACATATGGCCGATCTTAGGCGAAACTAAATGGCACCCTCTCTTCCCCAGTCGTAAGCATGTTAGATTCAGCACTGCCCCAAGAATCAAATCCTGGATCCGCCCCTAATGAGGAAATCTAGAAGAACAGATAGAGAATAATCAGATTTTTTGTAGTCATTTTCAACAATCTAGTTGAACTAGATCGTTGAAAATTACTGTCTAATTCACAATAATCAGGAGGGTATTTGCCCCCTATGGGTAAATAATAAATTAAAAAAGTTGGTAGTGGTGATAACAGAGATGATGCGTTAGTAAACATATGTTGTTCATTAGTTATTTACCGTCTTTTATTTACTGTTACTGTTTTTTGTATATTGATTGATATACTCAAGTATGTTTTCATGGTAAGTTAGAATAATTCAATATAATAGTGTAGGGATACTTATTTTACGGGCCGGAGAAGACAAAGCATTAAATATGCTTATTTTTTATTAAAGTAGAGATCTAGAGAGTTCCACCGAGTTTCACTTCTAAACCTTATTGGGATTAGACTATGATATGTTGGCATTTAGAGAAATGAAAAATGGGTATGTTAAAATTCGTCGCTGAATTACCGTCTAACGGCCGGTCTCAATAATCTACCTATCGATGGATTTGGCTACTAGAGGTAAAATTTTGACATATTTAGTATGGAGCTTATGTCAAATATATACCTCTAGTAGACATATCCATCGATAGTTAGATTATTGAGACCGGCCATTAGTCACCTATCGGACCAAAATGCAATGGCGAAAAAAAAAGGGGTGAGTAGCGATTTTATCGCTCAAGACACATACATACCTATTTATGTAGATCCTGTGTAAACAAAAGAGATACAGATATTAATAGTTGATCGCTGAGTGTTTCCACTGCCGGCGAGTACTTAAAGTACTCGCTCTATACTGCATCTCTTTCGTATATACGAACGGGATCTACCAGATATTGATCTATTTTATACTAATCTATGGTATCTACAAAATACATCTGTTGTAGGTACGTTTCTTTCTCACTCATCGTCGTTGGTAGGACAGGTGCCTTACATTTGCCGCGAATTTATTTGTAATTTAAATGTTCAGCAGTGCATATTGTTAGGGATACAAAGTATGACATAGACCTACCTACTTTTTATCGAGAAAAAGATCATAGTATCTTTTTCTTAGAAAACTGGATCTACTTTAACGCGAGCGAAGCCGTGAAAATTGAGTTATGTATAAATGTTTAAAAAAATACTCTAAATCACTTAATTTTGAGTAATTAGAACCTACATTATGGACACACCTAGTAAAATTAATGCGAATTAAAATATTTTCGTGTACTTTATCGTTATCATAAAGTACGGAGTACAATTACCGAAAATAACGTATAATACTTTATATCAAAGTACGGGTGGCAACCCTATGTGTAACGGAGCGATATTGTGTAATAAATTTAAACGTCAAAGCAAACTAAAAAAATAAAAAAGTATGGTTTACAGTATTTTATTATCTTTGATATAACGCTTTGGCACGTAATATTCAGACGCCATATTGTTCGAATTTAAAAATGGAATGAACACACCACGTCAAAATTCCGGTAAAAATGTAAGCATAAAATTTAGGTTGCAATAACCAGGCCATAAAAATATCTGTGATGCAGTTACTACACGAAAAAAAAGCGCTTTTAATGAATGTTAAAGATATCAATATGAATACGAATTTGAACGTGGACCTATCAGACAACATGGAGGTGAAAGAGAAGAGATCGTCAGACGTATCTTTGCTGGTGATGAACCCGGTAGCCAGCGGTGATAACGTCACCACAGGGCTAAACTCCACCCACAAGTTAAAAGAGGAACTGCCGGCGCTTGTGCCGTGTTGCGAAGGAAGAGAGTTACAGGTAATGATGATTAGTAGTCTGTACAATGCTTCAAAATCTTGAAATGAACAGTTTATTGTAATTGGATAATTTGTAAGATGTTTTAATAAGGTAGGCACTCACCTCTTCGTGTAACTAACTTACTTGATTTCAAATAATCTTTCGATTGGAAAAAGAATATTTAACATTGTCAAAATAAGTACTAAGGTAGGTACATAATATATTACTAACCATATTGGAACACAGAATCTGTACCTACAAAGTAATATTTTAAAGCTGAATAGTTTGTTTGTTTGAACGCGATAATCTCAGTAACTACAAGTCCGAATTGAAGAAATATCTTATTGTTGGATAGCCCATTTATCGAGGAAGGCTATAAGCTATATTACATCACGCTACGACTAATAGAAGCGAAGCAGCAATGAAAAATGTTGCGAAAACGGAGAAAAATTACGCAGACGAAGTTGCGCGGGTGGGTCAGCTAGTTTATGTATAAAAAGACTCTTGACTGACTCATCAGTTCACTCATCAACGCCCTCTCTTGGACCTCAAATTTTGAAATTTGGCAAACAGATTTCTTTTGTGATGCAGACAAAAGATATGGATTTCAGAGCTCGAAGAGGGGATAAAAGGGCGAACATTTATAAATGGTGTAACGGTATAGTGGTAGAACTTCGATACCTATTGACTTTTTATCCACGCAAAAAGGAGGGTTATGTTTTTCAAGTGTATGTATGTATATTTCTTTGGCACGCCCTAGAGTCTAAAAGGCTTAATGGATTTTATCTTGAGACGTGCTGTTAGATTCGTCTTAGTTGTGAGAGTGACACTGGGTACTTAAAAAAATATAATTTTACAGGCGGATATTTTTTTATTTTTTTTACTACAAATAAATTAACACGTAATTCAGCGATTTTGCAAATCGGCGTCAAAAGGGTTTAATTTTCAATGGGAATTTTGTAACTTTTTGTAATTCCGAAAATGTAATTTTGACTTCAACCGTCAGCAGAAGCTTTTAAATTTACTTTTTGGAAAAACCATTAAAATATATACCCTTAATGTTTACAAAAAAATGTTTACACCATTCCGAATATTATTTCAAATTAAAAGGGCTTAATATTGACTTAGGGCCGGCTCCACTCAAAAAATAATAAAGTGGCACTTACAGGGGAGAAATTGGAAAAAGTTATTTTATTTTAGTAACAATACTTATCTTATTTTTATACCACAAAAGTAAGGAAACAACGGTAAAAACTGCTTGATAAAAAGGAATTTAGTAGGTACTAGAAAACCAAGCCCTTGCCGACCCTGTTTTTAGGGTTCAATACCCAAATAAAACCACCATACTTTACTACCACAGTCTGATAACTCGCTTTTTATATGATTTCGGTCTCTTTACTTTCTTACGTCCTTCTTTCATACTATGTACTTTCTTTAAACCATTTTCCCATCCCTATCCTGAATTGATTTCTTCTCCCTCCTCATCACTTTAGAAAACAATCTTAGGTTCGGACCTCGATCCTAGGGACCATGATAATTAAGTTGCCGAATCAAAATTGCAGGTTCGGCACTGCCTGAGGTCCTTCATTCACTCAGAAGTCGTTGATTCATAAGGTTGTGCCATCCCCTTAGAAAACAGTCTTAAGTTCGGACCTTGACGCCAGGGACCATGATAATTAAGTTGCCGAATCAAAAGGTTCGATACTGTCTGAGGTATTTCACTCTTGAAGTCGTTGATTCATAAGGTTGTGCCATCCCCTTAGAAAACAGTCTTAAGTTCGGACCTTGACCGCAGGGACCATGATAATTAAGTTGCCGAATCAAAATTGCAGGTTCAATACTGTCTGAGGTCTTTCACTCTGAAGTCGTTGATTCATAAGGTTGTGCCATCCCCTTAGAAAACAGTCTTAAGTTCGGACCTTGACGCTAGGGACCATGATAATTAAGTTGCCGAATCAAAATTGCAGGTTTGACACTGTCTGAGGTCTTTCATTCACTCTGAAGTCGTTGATTCATAAGGTTGTGCCATCCCCTTAGAAAACAGTCTTAAGTTCGGACCTTGACGCCAGGGACCATGATAATTAAGTTGCCGAATCAAAATTGTAGGTTCGACACTGTCTGAGGTCTTTCATTCACTCAGAAGTCGTTGATTCATAAGGTTGTGCCATCCCCTTAGAAAACAGTCTTAAGTTCGGACCTTGATGCCAGGGACCATGATAATTAAGTTGCCGAATCAAAATTGCAGGTTCGATACTGTCTGAGGTCCTTCATTCACTCGGGAAGTCGTTGATTCATAAGGTTGTGCCATCCCCTTAGAAAACAATCTTAAGTTCAGACCTTGACCCCAGGGACCATGATAATTAAGTTGCCGAATCAAAATTGCAGGTTCGACACTGCCTGAGGTCCTTCATTCACTCAGAAGTCGTTGATTCCTAAGGTTGTGCCAGAACATACTCGTCCTGGCTACTCCAATTAATGTCCTAAATGTATTAAACAATAACATCTATAGATAACCAAGTAGGTACCTATTACATCTGATATCTTTTGACCACAAATCTAAAATTCCGGATCGCTAAATATAGATACCCGGGCACCTACATTAGACCCACTATACATAGGACTTCCACCCCGATACACATTATGAAAGCAAATTCAGTTAGGAGAGAATATTCCTTTTCAAAATACGACTACAAATTTATTTAAACAATTTGTGAACGGACTAAATATACATTTGTATTGCGAAACGTTTTGAAGGCATTCAAGTCAAAAACATAAATAGTTGGGGAGGCAATCTCTTAAATTACCCAGACGATTATGAAAGTAATTTTATCTGAACTGTCTGAACCCGAGTTGAGACCACTCGCCCCGAAAATTACTATGATGACGCCCTTTTGCGATTTATTGTCTATAATTATATTTATGTTATAGCTCGTGGCTTCTTTACGTTACACCAAATATCTTCTTAATATTATTTTCGAATATAAAATACAAATGAACCTTTCGCCATTTGTACACATTATGAAAATACATACATATATTACGGGTCTTAATCGCGTGAATAATTTAAGGTACAATACCTTGTTTATTGCCCGACGTTTCGACCGTATTATTTAGTCTACCCGTGACCACGGCCGTTGCAATACGGAATCGTGTTGAATCTCAATGTCGAATTTAAAAATGTTAAATGGGTAAAATGTTAGCCTCCAATAATATTTTTTTTTATTGTAGTTGTTAGAATATGTGTGTGGATTCAATATATTACCTTTAAATGTTGAAAATCTGCTGTAAAGAGAAACACTCCAACTTCCGTAAACAATCACAATTTTATTCTTTACACAAACATATTTCGTTATCGCGACAACATTTTGATACAAATTAAATAGAATACAAACTGAATTAACCTAGTAAACTTTAAAAACACATATTGAAAATAATTCTAAATAGCCAAACAGTAAAAATCAAACCAGTGACAAAGAGTCATATTTTATCCTCCAACAGTAGTAAGTGAAACCTCTATGCATCAATTCCATTACTAATACTGGCCACTTTTAAATTTACCGTAAGCTTTCTAGATCTTTATTTTTCCCTTTCAAGAAAAATAGAAGGCAAGACGATATATTATTTGATAAAAGATTTTCGAGGTTATTGGAAAAAGTTAAAAGGAACGAATTAAAGCCATTGCAATTTTAAAAAAAAATTATATATTTAAGACTTAAATTAGGATTTTAATTAGTTTCTACAACGTACCGGCAGAAGCAGACGCGTTGTTCTAGTAGGTAGGTCTATATTTTTTTAGAGGCAGTAGTTATAAGTTTTGTTAAGAGTTTCACAAATAAATATCTTTAATTTTATTTTTGTTTATAATCAGAACTACAATAGCATTCCTTATTTTCCTTGAAACATTTTGGGAATTCAACATTTAGCTAATTCAACATTTTGGGAATTCAACATTTTGCAAATTCAACATTTTGCAAATTCAACATTTTGGGAATTCAACATTTAGCAAATTCAACATTTTGGGAATTCAACATTTTGCAAATTCAACATTGCGGTCCGGAAGGTTAGTATATTACAAATCACTAATAACTTGCAATACTTAACTTACCACCAAGCAACATTATCTGTAAACAAGAAGTCCTGCATGCAGATGTCAAAAAATACCAACTTTTTTGACATCTCAAGTCTGCAATAATTCAAATCTGAAGTTTAAGCTTGCTGTATGCTGAATGTCAATTGGGTATATTTAAGCGCTAAACAAGATTGTTTTTCTAGAAAGTTAGTAAATATTTTAAATTTATAATTAGAAGATTAGAGGGGTCTCAAATTTGTTTACCAAATGGAATAAAATTGTTTCTCTAGTAAATTGTAATGAATTATCTGTGTCGGTAAAAGATTCAAACAAAGAAAATAAACTATAATACTTTTATGTAATTCGAATATTAAAATAAAATTACACCTAATTCCCAAAAAAATAAAGTAATTATTGAACTAGATGAATATTCGTAGTAAAAGTAATTATTGAAGAATTATTATGTAGTCAAATTCATGAACTGAAAGAATTCAGTAGGTACATAAAAGATTTTGTATAATGGTCAATCTTATTTTGTTCTGTCAGTTTACCTGTGACGTTGCACAGAGAGTAGGTTGCTGCATATCTAAGGTTGGATATTAATCGGCCTTCAATTAATACACCTTTGTCCCAGTTTTATAACAGGTCCAAAAACGTTAAATTTTTATTCCGTGACCGTTTATTCCCACTAGTTTCGTTGAAGAAGTTTCGTGGCGGAACTAGTGAGAATTATTTTCTCAATAGTTCCGTTGACAGTAGGTACTTTTGAGAAATCTAATTCCCATTAATTCCGGTTATAAAATATTGATGTATGCACCTTCATACTTCCTTACACCAGGAGAGGGTAGTTAAAAACAAGCCGCGCCCCACCCACTATTGGAAAACAAATGAAACCCGCCTGCTATAAAAGGATTAGTCAATAAATGATAAAATAAATTTTGATGAACTTAATAAAGTGTCTTCGACTGCATGACATTATTTATGAAGGGGTTCTTTCTTGTTTCCAACGGTTTTGTTCAGACGGGTTTTTAAATATATTAAATTTATTTTTTTGTTAATATTTTTAGTGGTTGAGGGATCACGGCCATGATCAATAACCGACTTCAAAAAGGAGATTTTCAATTTGGATGATTTTTTTTTTATGTATGTTCAGGCACAACTCCGCCATATTTTCAAAATTAAATTATTTTTTGTTCGAAAGCGGTTTATTCCGAAATGGTCCCATATAAATTTCGTAAAGATCTGATAATGAGTTTCAGAGACAGACAACGAAACTACTCAACTGTGATTGAAGTCGGTTAGGCCTTTTTGAAATTGATGATCCATGATGAATGCCTTTTAGTTTGATACCCATGTTGCAGCATACAAAACAACATTTTGTTTCATTCGTGTAGTTCCCGTTCCTGTGAGAATACAGGTAGACAAAAAGTAGTCTGTGTCAAGTACATAGTGTACCAACGGTGAAAGAATTTTTGAAATCTGTCCAGTGGTTTTTAAGTTTATTCGTTACATACAAAAATACAAATCTTTCCTCTTTATAATATTAGTATAGATATACATAGTTATATCTATATTAATATTATAAAGCCGCGTCTTTAAAGAGGCTTAAGTACCTACCTATTAACTTTTTCTACTCGTACTATCACTTACCTATCATAGACACATTTTGGTCCCCAGATAAACGAAGACCTAGTCCGTAGCGGACTATCTGCAATCTCTGTCAAACATGACAGCGTAATACAATGTTTGAGCATGTCACGCGCTTGCGAGAGGATGCAAGTACCGCCCGGTCTAGTAAAGGTTAGTTCCTATTATGCAACTTATCAGCCCTTTCAGACCGTTAGGTTAAAATCTCAAAACATTGAATTCCCATAATGTTGAATTCGCTGTTAGTTGAATACCAAAATGTACAACTCCTGTAATATTGATTTTTTGAGTCCTGCAATATTGATTTTCGTTTATTAATATGATGAATTCTTAAATCGTTCATCAGTAATCAATCAAAGAAAAGTCAATCTTATTCATTGCCCCTATTCAAGCGATTAAGACCCGTAATACCTATATTATCATTAATGGCCAATCAATACAAGTAGGTTTCAGTAAAGAGGTTCAACCTTATGGAAAATCAACATTGTAAGAATGTGATTCTAACATTCAACTACAAGATAATTCAACGTTTTGGGATTCAACTAACAGAGAATTCAACATTATGGGAATTCAACATTTTAACGGTCCGAAAGGTTATCAGCATTAATTTTTAAAAAAATAAAGAAATAAGTACTCAAGATGAAATCAAGTAAATAAGTTTTTACTTGACTTCATCTTTTACTTGACTTCGAAAATGCGCTACGGTTTTATCTGCCTTGATGACTTGGTAGGACCTACCTTCGTACGACTCCTGTGCAAGAGCTCATTTCGATTCCTGCTCGTGACACAACTTGGTGTTATCTACAAAAACTTTTGTCATAAAAAAACAACTGGTTGCACTCCGGGAGTGCCGGCAGAAGTGAAAACTTGAACATTATTCATATTTTTATTACCTACTGATGAAGATGAACATTATATTATAGTCCAAGAGCCCGTGAGTGCCAGACCTTCGGAAGTTAATAAAAGCTGAAAGTTTTTCTATGTGTGTCCCTAGTACAGGTAAGAATGATCCCCACCCATGAAGCTGAGGCAGCGGTGGCTTTGGCAGGTAACAGGTAACAGGTAACAGGTAACAAAGGTGTATAAAATTCCATCTCAAATTTATCATAAAATAAAACTGATTTTTTTTATATTTGATGCATAATAATATCAAAACTCGCGTTGCTCATTGCCAGACAGTTAGTATGGTTGCAACCCTCTGCCGGACACCCATAAACTATTATAATTTATAATAATTATACTTACGTTATATTATAAAACCTAAATTTTATTTATAATTTTTTGGGGCCTATTAATCTATGTTTACTTTATAACCGGACAGTTTCGACGGTTCTATCATCTTGCCAGACGCATTCAAAGTGAGCAGCAGTTCGGAGAGCAAGGAGCGTATACAGTAACTAGTGCGAGTGAAACAGAGCGCTTGGTCTATTGTGGCCCTTCACTGCGCATCCACTGTTATTAAGTTCAAATTGTGCAGTTTATTTTTTTCTTAATCAAGAAATTTCATTAAATAAATAGTTTGAATTACAAATATTAAAAACAATACTCAGTAAAATTGTTCTAATACAATTTAAATCATATCGAAACTCTAATAATTTTATTTATATCATTTTTCATTTTTACGAAGTTTATTATTTTCAATTCTATCAAAATTGTAAAGCCAATGAATATTATATCAAAGGGCATTGTTTATTAAATAAAAAAGTTACAGATAAATACATTTATTTTAATTAAATCTTTAAACATTTTTAGCGTCGTCGTCAATACATCCATATTCCTCGTCACTATTATAAAAATTATCCAATTTATTAGAAAAATCTGTAAACTCTTTATGACTTTCCATATTAGGTTTGACACTATCTTTAAATTGCTGAACATCAGCTGCATGAAGCGGAATCATTCTCGATCGCACTTTTTTCTTCTTTTTATTACAAAATATACAAACAACTTCGTTACCATTTTTACTAGCAATATTATCAGTCGAAATATTAACATCTTGAGTTACAATTATTGTCACTAACTTCTGGTTCAAAAACGTCGGAAATATCTTGAAGAGTTGCAGATTGTAGTCCTATTGATTCACAAATTGGAGCTGGCTGAGATGTCGTGGGAGATTCTGTGGGTACAGACTGTAAATGAGATTCATTTTCAGATGTTGAATGAATTGTTGTGTTTCAGTGGACTGGGATAGTAAAATTAGTTGAGATGAAGATTCTGTTGACGGAGACTGTGGATCAGGTAGTTCGGAACTCAAATCTCGTATCGACGACAAAGTTGAAGATGAGTTGCTTGTAATTGCTCAACTCCCTTGTTTTTTTCCTTTTTGTTTTTCAGCACTTAATGGTTGAGAGGTGAAATATTTTTTCATAAGACCTGTTAATACCTTGTCACATACTCTGTGATAACCACTATTGGTGTATTCACTGGGTAAAATAATGTTTCTGTATTTTTCGTAATTTAAGAATAGCCTGGCATTTTTTTAATGTTTCCTCAGAAAATATTATTATAATATGTTCATCACTTTTCTTACAAACAAAGCAAACTATTTTTTCGTCACTCATGATAGCACCTTGTTACAACTGATCACATTTATTTTATAAACTGCACAGAAAAATAATACATTTATAATGAGCATAACCGTTCACCAGATAGTGACTATAAACAACAGCTGATGCGCACTGAAGCCGCTATAGACCAAGCGCTCTGTCGGCCTCGCACTAGTTACTGTATACGCTCCTTGCTCTCCGAACTACTGCTCACTTTGAATGCGTCTGGCAAGATGATAGAACCGTCGAAACTGTCCGGCTATTATGTAAACATAGATTAATAGTCCCCCAAAAAATTATATATAAAATTTAGGTTTTATAATATAACGTAAGTAAAATTATAAATTATAATAGTTTAACCCTTACACGGGCCCCATGCATCTAGATGTGCTACGTAAAATTTGAATACAGTTTCATGTTCGTGAAGCAATGTAGAATACGATATCAACAAAATAAATCCCAATTTAACAAAAAAAACATGTGGTTAAAATTTGCACTCTGCCTGTTTCGTTGATTTGTGTTATCTGACAGTTTGTTTCCATTCCACCACTTCATTGATTTTGAATTTTAGCTTTAGTCGCGCGTTCGAAATTTATGTTGCGCTCAGATAACGCGTTCATTTTGGCACGGATCTGAGCAGTTAGCGACATGAATTCCATTTTGAATACGTCCTCTTGCGTCAACTATCGCGCGTGTACTGGGCGCGGCAATGGTGGTCCTAGTACCTCGACTCGCGCGCAATTCGCACAGCAAACGCGCGAGTAATCAAGTCTTAGTCAAGCTTGAACGCGATTTACGCGCGAACGTCAAAACGCGTGACTGCATGTGGACGGAATTGTATCAATTTCTAGTAGTATCTCACAAACGAGCTTAAATTGTTTTCTATCTCGTCGTTATCACTTTCGCTCATTGTCTCAAAACTTATAAACTATAAAACAATGCAAAATAAATAAATAATTCAGACTCCGATTCAGACTCAGAATTACAAAGCGCACTTTATAGGAGTGATGGATGATAGATTAATTATTATCAATTGTTTATTTCCTATAGACGTCAAATTCAAATGCATATAGTTTGCAGTACCTACCTACTTATCTATGTACCGTGGAGATTATAATACACACTAAAGTGTAACATACTCGTACTACGATAGTAAAATTGATAGCTCTTCTAAAAATTCTCACAAATCAGCGTATAACAGGCCTGTGCTGCGTAGTAAAATATCCTAGATAAGTTTGTATAATGGAAACTGTTACTGTAACTTGCTACTCTAGACGGGCAGAGTGCATATATTTACCACATATGTTGAGACATTATTTACCACAAAATCATAAACAGAGAAATAAAATGGAAATACGAAATGAAAGGTAAACATTCTAGTAATAAAATAATATTTATTTCTGCTCAAAAATTAGAAGGGTTTTTCAGTAAATTCATTTTAATTATGTGGTTTTTAAATAGCCTCTGCCTTAGTAAGGGTTAAGGGTGTCCGGCAGAGGGTTGCAACCATACTAACTGTCTGGCAATGAGCAACGCGAGTTTTGATATTATTATGCATCAAATATAAAAAAAAAAACAGTTTTATTTTATGATAAATTTGAGATGGAATTTTATACAACTTTGTTACCTGTTACCTGCCAAAGCCACCGCTGCCTCAGCTTCATGGGTGAGGATCATTCTTACCTGTACTAGGGACACACATAGAAAAACTTTCAGCTTTTATTAAAATCCGAAGGTCTAGCACTCACGGGTTCTTGCTCTATTACATTCTGATGAAATTTGAATAATATTTTTCGATCTTACTGACATAATAAAAAAAAAAATGAAATAATAAATCACAAATCAAAATAAAAAGGGAAAAAATAATCGTTACTCGGACTCGAACCTGGTTAGTGTACCGCCCGATTTCCCACCTGAGCTATGTAGACGGTGACGTTGACATTGTAGATGTTGGCGAAATTAATCTTCGTATTCTAATGATATTGTATATGTTCATTACTCTCCCTCCGTCTTGCGAATTTTCGATCAGGTCACGTGTCCTGACGCGAATTTAACATTTTTAATCCATCCCAAACAGTGCACAACACCCCTAGAGAAGTTTTCACTTCAAAAAGCAAGGGTCCTGACGCAGCTGATGATCGACGATGATCAATGACCGATGATTTTGTCTTATATTTTCATCTTATCTCTATGTTCTTAGCCAGGCTGCGGCAACCAGTAGATCATATGATGCCATATGGGGATAAACTTTCGCGATTTGTACACATTATTAAAATATATAGATTACGGGTCTTAATCGCGTGAATAATTTAAGGTACCTTGTTTATTTGCCCGACGTTTCGACCGTATTGCAACGGCCGTGGTCACGGGAAGACTGTTTAAAATATATATATTACGGGTCTTAATCGCGTGAATAATTTAAGGTAAAATACCTTGTTTATTGCCCGACGTTTCGACTGTATTGCAACGGCCGTGGTCACGGGAAGACGTCGGGCAATAAACAAGGTATTTTACCAATTTAAGGTAAAATACCTTGTTTATTGCCCGACGTCTAAGCACGCGATTAAGACCCGTAATATATATATTTTAATAAAGCCATATGGGGAGCCTGGGTATAGGCAGCTGCGGAATCCTATAGTTCGACTGACTGCCGTAGCCAAGCTGCCTAGTTCGCACCTAGCCTTAATATATTTCCCCTCCACCTGCTACAAATTTACGAAGCTTCGAAGTACGAAGCTGATGAATATGAATATGATTATTGATACGAAGTTCGATCTTGTACGACATAGCAAATGGTTGAGACAGACAGACTTACCTATCAAAGTTTATGCATTGGCTACAAGCAACGTTTATGTTACAGCATAGAAACTCCTTCCGGTGCCTACACAGGCCTGACCTGAAGCGTGTTCCGTACCTGCGTCGCATGACACCCGACGAACTTGAGACTCTGTTCCGTGGTTATGCTGACTTGCCGGGAAAATGTATCTTGAAGAAGGGTAAGTTTACCTATCTTCGAACGTCATTTTTATAACATAGAGGTAATCATAGTCCGCGACACAGTTCGACTTACGCAACTATTTTCAATATAAAAAATGCAAGCATAAAAAACGAGATTAAAATCTCAGTCTTGTTCTTTTCCGTCTTACTCTACTCTAAAAAACTCAGAATATTATCCTGAATCTATATGTACATTTCGTCATACAAACTCCAGAATGATTTGTATGTATTACCTGTGGTCTTTTCTATTTCTATAGTGTTGTATTGACGTGACTAGTGACTACGTGATTGAGGTACGTTAGGTAGGTATGTACCTACTTAAAAATGTGTGTGCTATAATGGGATTGCTTAGGTGAGAGTGGTAGTATGGAGTCATAATAATAAGTATAACAAAATAATGTTACATAACATAAAAAGAAAGAAACAAGATTCGCTTCAAATTCAATATCATGCAGTTGAAGGCACGATATTAAGTTCATCAGAATTCATTAATGCCACCGATTGCATGATATTAAATTTGAAGGGTATCTTGTTTCTGTCTATTGTCAGGCGGGTTATTTTTTAATTTTTAAATATTTTTTTATTTAGTACTTTTTTAGTTATTGTAAGATAATTATGAGCAGATTTCATAGGAACTGTTTGTTTCAATATTAACAATGTGTTTTCAAATTATTTGTCACTCCAAACTTTTTTTAAACTTAAGATTATTATTTTTGGGACTCTACTTTTAATGGCCTATAATTTGATACCCCATTACGATACGAGACTCCGAAATACTTGTAACTACACAGTGACACTCGTGTCATCGAGATAAATCTAATGACGTATAATTTATTAAAATCGGTGGAGCTATTGAGGAGTTATGATTGGATAAAGGAACATTTGAAGGATACATACCTACATAATACATACGCGTCAAACATATAAGTAGTTGGGTAAAAACTGCGGCACTTGAGACGAAAAAGTTTTTCGTCTAAAATCTTCAAGTATTCGGATTTCCATTAAGCAAAAACACTAGCTTTCTAATACAAAACCACATCGAAATCCGTCGATCCATCCATAGAATACGTAGAGCACAGAAGACAATCTACTTAAAAAACGTTCTTGACACATGCATGTCTCATCGCGCACAGACGCGGAATCAGATGTGGTCTTCACCCTCATTCGCGCTCATTCCTTTTAGGCGCGTTTAAAATCCAGCGACCCGGCCTCTCGATGTGATTATCGAGATTTATTTCCAACGCCTAGCCTTCAAAATACAACACAGCGTGATAAAAATACGTTCCGTTGCCTTGTAAACGTGTACAGTGAAATTAGTCTCGAGAAATTTTTGCATATGTAGTGGTGTGTATGTTACTTAGATATTAGAGCGCGTTTCCACTATATCGTTCTGGCCCTTACAAAAATGTTTCGATATCCTAACATTACTATTTAATTTAATACTTATCCCTAGCAACACTCTGATTTTTGTTTTCAATAAAAACAAGTTTTTATTTTAAAGAAAAAGGTTTTGACTTTATTAAAAAAAATATGTCATTCAATTTCACGTCCTTGAGCAAACGACAAGGCGACTACCGTGAAACAATAAAATATCGTGTCGTTCTTTAGATGATAGTAGTTTAGCTATAGGTAAAAAGTTTTGACCATAATAATTACGAAACAAAACAAATAAATAAATCGTCACTTGATAGTGGAAAGTGGAAACACGCACAAAACCAGAATAAACCAGTTTACTCTGTCCGCAGGTGCCACGTGCAGTCTGACGTCAGTCGCTTGATACCGTTAGAACATAAAGCACGCATTTCATTAAAAAATTATAATTATTAGATACGTAGTAGGTTTATTGTGAAATTTTGTATTTGTTGATTGTTGTTATTGTTTGTTATTATTGTTAAAATATTTGTTGAAGTGTTTAATTTCAAGTGTGTAAGTGTTGTAACTTTATATTGATAATTCAAAATGGCTCCAGTGTTAAAACATGGTCGAGGCAAGCCTTTGACTTCTCAAACTAAGGAAGTTTTGTACTGTTTGTACAAATATTTCGAAAATGAGTGTAATAACAACCCGAGCAGTATTATGACCCCCACTCAATTAGTTGCTAAATCAACAGGAATTTCAATAGCATCCGTCAGAAAGGTAGTATCAGAAAGCAAATGTCGTCCTTCAGATCAGGAAGTAACATTTAAATCTCCTAAAAAGAAACCGAATCGTAAACCTACAATAGTAATCGATTACTTTGATCAGCAAGTTATCAGAAGAACAATTCATGACTTCCACATCACAAATAAAGAAGTTCCCACTTTAAAAACTTTGCACTCAAAATTGAAAGAAGATATCGATTATAAAGGTTGTGTCAGCACGTTACGAAAACACGTCATGTCATTAGGTTTTAATTGGAAGCAAACAGAAGATAACCGGAAACTTCTTATGGAAAAACACGAAATTAGATACTTGCGAATTAATTATTTGATGAAAATTGCTGAATATCGTGAACAACGCCGACCAATTGTTTACACCGACGAAACATATATACATACATCACATACCCTCTCGAAATCTTGGTCAGATGGAAGCACTTCAGGTTTGAAGCAACATATATCGAAAGGCAACCGCTTAATCATTGTTCATGCCGGTGGTATCGATGGCTTTATACCAAATGCATTGCTTATGTTTAAAGCCGACCAAAAAAGTGGAGATTACCACAACAATATGAACTATGACAACTATTCAAGGTGGATTCAAACTCAATTAATACCCAACTTACAACCAAATAGTGTTGTTGTTGTTGACAACGCACCATATCATAACTCAATACAAAATCCTGCACCGAATAGTAATTCTAGAAAACAGCAAATGATAGACTGGCTGACATTTCGAAACATTGAGCATTCATCCACGTTGCTTAAGCCTCAATTATATGAACTGATTCTGCAAAACAAGGCGAGATTTATAGAGTACAAGATAGACGAAATATTACGACAGCACGGTCATACTGTGCTGCGTTTACCACCATACCATCCGGAGTTTAATCCTATAGAAAATATATGGGGGATAGTGAAAACATATGTCGCAAAAAAGAATGTCGCAATGAATATGAAGGTTATAATGTCATTAGCTGAAGAAAAAATGAACGCCATAACTGTAGAGGAATGGAGAAAAGTTTGTTTGCATGCTATTGAGGAGGAAAGCAAATATCAGGGTAGAGACGCAGCTTTAGACACAATATCAGAACGAATCATAATTAATTTAAATAATTCATCTGATGAAAGCGAGGATGGGGATGATTGTGATATGCCTGGGGTTGATGAATTATTAGAATAAAACATTTATGGCCGGAGAACACCTAATTCATACACGTCTTCACTGAAGTGAAAACCGGCATTCAATGCTTGTAATGTTTGGAACTGGCTTGTCTGCCTCATACAGTTCCATAGATTACAATGCGGTGGATACACATTTTCACGACCGTATTAGTACGTAGTGCGTATGCGTAGACGTGCACGCATTTGGTGTGCTCCAGCCACAAACGTATATTACCTTTAAAACAATAAAAACTAAAAATAAAATGTTGTTTTTTTTATTTGCTGACCATACACTACTACAAACGCAAAAATTTCTTCAAGCTAATTTACCTGTACTTGGGAATGCATTTGTTCTATTCGAGCGATAATAGAGAAATACGCTCTTGCGAATGTGGCCTTCGACTCTTCGATTCATATCCGTAAACGATGTCTATGTATCGATCGAGTGAAGCATCTACGTTTGAAGGTTGTCTTCTGTACTCTCGGTATTATGTGACAGTCTGGGCGCTATGGTGCATCAGACAGACATAGGCTAGGTAGGTAGGTACCTACAGGTAAACACTTCAAACTTTTATACAAACAGGCGTCCTTTTTCGTCGGGGTTTAAAATTAAGTTTATATCATACCTTCGATTTGGCTACATGAGAAAAATATTTGACTTAAGGTCCATATAAAATATATGTCAAAATTCTTTATCTAGTAGCCAAATCCATTGGTAGACGGATTATTGAAAACAGTCGTCGCCACACCTATGACACTACCGTAATCAATAAAAAAAAACCGGGCAAGAGCATGTCGGACCACACTCACTGTAGTGTTCCGCAGCCTTTAACAATTGCATCAGCAGAAGAGCGTATATTCACGGTACTCAAGCCCTTTTGTTGAGAGACGCAGTTTTTAGCAATAACTCAACAACGGTATATCCAATCTTTCCGGAATAATTTTAGTTTTAAGTATTTATTAAGCGCTACCTTTGTGATTTTTTCAAAATTTTTTTTATCACACGGTTCTAAAGCTCAAGTTTTGCACGACACGATTTATGCAACTTTCGAAGCAATTATTTCCAAAAATATTCACTCAATCAAAACAGTTAATTATAAACCTTAAAATGTTTTTGAAATACCTGTCAAATGATGCCACACGTTGATGTTTGCTGATAATTCAGCTTCTGTTACATGTATGGAGTGCCCCCCCTAAAAATATTTATTTTTATCATTAAGCTATCAAACTATGTAGCGGCTACTACAAACACCTTTTCACTAAATTTCATCAAGATTCATTGAGTATTCTTTGAGTAAAATGTATGTGACAGACAGACAGAGAGACAGACAGACAGACAGACAAAGTTCCGTTTTTCCCATTTTGGCTACGGAACACTAAAAATAGTAGGTACCTTTTTATATAAATACCATCGTCAGTACCATCTACCTACATTAAAACCGTTTTCTATTTATAATTTAAACAATTCTTAATCGGTAAAGTAGCCGTAGTAAAACCTACCTACCCACGCAGGAATTTGACTAACTAAATCGGAATTCAGTATAGTCCATAATGTTCCACTTTTCTTATGATGAAGGTACTTCGCTACGATAGCTACCTACTAACTAATGTCTTAAGTTCAGCATTGTAGGTAGGTACAATACAATTCTACTTAATCCCTCAACGATGATATTTATAAATTTTAGTTTGACTCGTATTCGTTTGTATTATGGCTTCTGTTACTGGCTATTTGTTCCGAGAAACTTCGCACTTATAACTTGCTAACAAAGTATGTTGTAGGAAATTGAGTTTGGAAATTGGACAAAGTTACTAACAACCCTTTGTAACAGAGTAAGGAGCTCATAGACAGCTAGTAATTTCTGATGGGTCATTTATCAGGTGCTTACCTAGCGAACAACAAATCTATAGGTACTAATAGATAAATGTGAATGTAAGTTTGTTTGTTACGTTTTCACGCGAAAACTACTCAACCGATCATCATGAAACTTTGTACACATATTCTTGGAGGTATTAGAAGTAACATAGGATTATAAAAAAAAAAAAAAGGGAAAAATTTAGGCAGACGAAGTTGCGCGGGACAACTAGTATATCTATAATATCATCCATCCCAAAGACATTAAAAAAAATTGATAGACAGCCAATAAGAAACCCTTCTGGACCACTATGTTGGACATTTAGTATGGAAACTGTCTCGGCTAACATTTGCGATATAAAGGTGAGGTTAAAAATTACATGATATAAATAAACTAATCACGTCGCTTTTCATTTTTTCTCTTTTACCACTAAGCACCTCAGTTTTTTGGATAGTGGTGTGGGTTGTCGAATATGACATTACTAAGGCGGCGTAGCTTGTCTTAGACGGGCTGTGTATCAAAATTTTAGTGGGCCAGGTGCCCTAAGCTCAAACACAAGTAGGTAATGTGAATCGCTCGCACAAATTTGCAATTGACTCTTCAGTGTGTGTCGCTGGCAGGGGGCGCTTTAATTGCTAACGCCGCCGACTGTTGGTACACGGCCCTTATTCATTGTTTTTTTTTTCCATTTCGCGGCAAGCCCGCGCTAATTGGCGCATGCGCGGTGTGCTCAAATATGTCCGCGCGCATGCGCGATGCATTTTTAGTGCGCAGCTCTCTATATACCATTACGTCAAGATTTTGACAGTTCAAAGCGCGGGCTTGACGCGAAAACGAAAAAAAAGATAGTGAATAACTTAGATATTTAAATTCTCTAAGGTGAATAAGGACCCAGCTGAAAGGCGGTACCTACGCCCCTGTTAGGTACTAAACTAATAGTTTATTACTATTAGTTTAGTACCTTAAAATTGCTTGTCGTTTCGACCATGTTGCACCGGCCGTGGTCACAACCGAAAGCGAAAGTTCGCTTGTGACCACGGCCGGTGCAACCTGGTCGAAACTTTAAGCAATTTTAAGGTAAATAATGCACGTTAATTCCCGTATAATAAATATTTATAATCATGCAACGCGAACGTTTAAATGTTAATAATAATAAATTTATTAAAAAACTTTTAAGGTCAAGGGGGAATGGCGGCATATTTCATTTTTATTCATCATCTAGGAGCACTTATTGAACATATCTTAGTTTTTTTTTTAGAACGAATACCATAAAGCACACACACTCTACAAATTCCATTTATCGTCAATGCTCTAGTAGACTCCATTGTGAATTTAGAGACCATTTTTTAAAATTCGGTCCGTAGACCATTTTTGGGGTAAGTCCGTCGTATAGTTGTTTTATAAGGTAATTGACGGTTTTATAAAGTGCGCTTATGATATGAAAACGTAAAAATGAACACTTAGAAAAAGTAAACTCTCAGATCCAATTTGCATTTTATTGCACTAAAAACATAAAACGGGGTAATACCGTTATGTTTTAGGCCAGGGGTTGTAAACATATTATGCATACCTAGGCAGGTAGAGTAAAAGTCATGGCACATTATGCAGGCAGTGTGCATGACATTAATTAAACCTGTTAGAATGTCAATGTCAAGTAAAATAATATTTTATATAACTTAGGGTTTATTTTAATATATTTGTACTGAATCAGTCTATAAGAATTAGTAATCAGAAGTACAATATTTATTTATGTAATGGATTCAACAATCACAGTAAGTACCTACCTGTCTCAGTAATTCTATTTTGGATAATATGACGCTTAATTGCTGTTTTATTTAAAATTTCGCACCATTTTCAATTATGTTCACCTAAAAATAAAAATAACACATTAAGATGCGAAGAATATACTCGTAAATCGAATTGGTCTTTGACTGAGACCTAAACGGCTCATAAACAGTTTTTTTACGTCTTTATTTACTAACTAGAATGTTTAGTCAAATTGTACTAAACAAAAAACAAACTTGTTGCTTAGTGGTAGTAAAGTAAAGTGAAACTACCTACATTCCAAAAAAGCGCAGTAAATAACTAGGCACTAAAAAAAAGGTTTACTATGTCTGGAACGGGGTAAGACCGGCAAATGACGGGATTTCCCTAAACTAGTATACGGCATTACCTCAACATTACTTTTTAAGGTTAAGTTTTTTTCTGACTAATATTTCTCAAAAAATAACATATATTCACTTGAAAACAAACTAGAAATTATGAATATAATGTAGCCACTTACTTTAAAAACACCCGGGAATTTCATGGTTTTCACATCGAATTTTGTCAAAACTTATGACATGTCGAACTTGGTTACCGTCGTTACGGACACTACATTTTTTTGTTACGTATTTTCTATTTATCTGTGAGTCGTAGAGACATCTGTAATTTAATGCACGAGACACTGTTTTGCCGACAAAAACTCTAGCTGCTGTAGGTAGTTATTAAAGCGCGTAAAGGAGACGTAGACGGACTTGACCCGCTGCCGGACTTCCACCCCTTGACCTTACTACAGACTATACCCACAGAGAAAGTAATCACATCCTACCTATACCTACAAACAATTGGACAGTAGGCAAATACATAATAAAAATCTTAATTCTAAAACATAAGGTATAACTATTTTACGGTTCGTAAGGTTAAGTAAAATCTATAGGTATATTTACAATTGATTAATAGCTATTACCTAACTAAACTAACGGTTATGGCCAGATATATAATTAGGTACACATTTATTCTAAGCAAAATAAATACTTATTTCTTATTTTCTCTCTTTTTTTTGTTTTATTTATTATAATCTTCTTGGATCCGTACATTCAATCTACCGGTATTTGACGCTTGTAAGTAATATACACGAGTCGTTTCATAATTAAATTTTATGTTTTATAATGTTTTTCAGACAATCGAGAAGAAACAATGAAAGTTTCGTTACCGCCGGACGAAAATTGTCTCGTAAAGGAACTACTGGTTAAAAAAGATAATTGCAACCAAGATGGTTCGTATTTCAATTTCCTAATTTGTTACTTTTATAGTGTGCCTGGGCGTCCTACGTGAACGTCTGTGACGAAGGGCAAGATATAGGTACCTACCTATTATATACTTCACAACAACGGTCCAATCCACTGATGATTGATAAACTCTGTAAATACAGGCGACATTTTAGCAGTGCCAAATCTAGAGGGGCCAATCAGGGGCCCGTGCCGTGCATGTCCCGTTCTTGGGTCGCAAAATGCCATGTTTAACAGGCGCCAAATGCTTTAATGAAGGGCGCACCAAATTCATATGCCGAGTGAAGGTCGCTATCATCAAGTCTTTGCACCAATTTGAAATACTTAATCGTAAATCCAGTACTGCATTTCAGTGTCCTTTTGATCACCTGCGAATATAATTTCAGTATTCATACGAGACTTCATTCAAACTATTAACTCTTTATCCTATCTTTCAAATTAAAAATAAGGTTTTACTCCACTCACTGTTTGTTACATTTTGTGTAGTTAGCGGCCCCGCCTCTCTTCATCCTATAATGGAAACTCGAGCAGGCACTGAAGAAATCCCAGAAGGCATGCGGCTGCATGGAGCGCGTGCTAGGCTCTACACCTCCGTGTTAGCTGGCGCCAAGGCCGGTGACCAGTTAGAGTAAGAACTTACCAATTTAACTTTTAACGTATGTAATATAACGTCTAGATTCCTTGTCCGACATAGACAATTACGCGGAAGATATTATAGTGAATGATTGCACAGACTCTTTATTCCCTCGTTCTCATAGTCCGATACAATGAAAATTCGACACGACTGGAGAGATAAAGCCCAAGGCGGACCGATGGCATAACGTGCTCTCCAAAGCAGGGAAGCATCAGGATTAAGTGACATTGCAATGCTTACCCGATCTGCTCAGTCCACTGACTCTTTAACGTTCCGGGACATCAACGAGTAAAAGTATAATTGTACTTAAGTCAAAATATTACATTCGTCAAAATGTACAATGGTCAAATAGTTCAGTAATGAGTAATTGTCAGAGATTACATTATGACACATTACAATGATGACAAAATTCCCAAGGGCCGGAACGTGTATTAGTGTTAATGTACATGCGACAAAATGTGCAATTGGTTAGTTTTTGCTATAAGTATTCTATCTAGATTTAAGAACTCCTTGAAATACCACTTGGCAGCTTAGAATAGTCATCGATAAAATGATAAAATATATAATAATTACTGACATTTCTTGTCATTTCCTTACACTTAAAGAAATTTTGTATAAGCGTAAAGCGTATTTTATTGAAATGGCAAGTAAAATACCAATTTATAGCAAAACTCAAAAAGGAAAATCAACTGTACTGTACGGTTTGCACCGGTTCACTTGGAGGCACAAAAATAAAAATGGAACGTCGTTGTGGCAATGTGTTAATCGAGAGTCTTGTGCAGCATCTCTCACTATAAGTAAAGATGAACTTGCGGTATTACGAGAAGGGCATCATACTTGTTTACCATCTACATCTAATAATAAAAATCATTTAGCGTTTCAAAAATGCAAAAGCCAAGTTTGTTCAAGCTATGCCCCAATAAAAGAAATATTTGAAGAAGTTTTTGAAAATGAAGAAATTACAGATACAGATGATTCCGATTGCTCAGATATAAAACCAACTTTTAGTATGAAATAAAGATCATTGCAAAGAGCAAGAAAACAATTCTTAGAGGTCAATACCACGACGTTTAAAACACTAGAAGAAGTTGTATTGCCCAAATTATTAAAAGAAAATTTCCTGATATGGGAGGATGGCACAGCAGATAAAATTGTGGTATTTGGCACTAAACTGGGGCTGAAAATTTTAAATGGTTGTACAAGTGACCATATGCTATTTGGAGATGGTACATTCATGGTGGCACCAAGTCCATTCGTACAGTTATTTACCATCCACTTAGATTACTGCAGCACAAGTGAAGAGACAAACATAGTGCCCGTAATATATGCCTTACTGCCTGATAAAAGTACAAATACCTATGAACGGCTATTTACTTTTCTACGAGATGGACTAAAAATTACTATTAAATACTATAAGTGTGATTTTGAACGAGCTCAACATTGTTTCCGGAGTGCAAAATTACGGGATGCTTTTTCCATTATAATCGTGCGATATGGAAAAAAGCAAAAAGTTTGGAGTTTGATAGGATTAAAGGAGGGATAAAATTTTTGAAAATGGCTTCTTATTTACCATTATTGCCAGAACATTTGATATCTATTGGGTGGTCGGAAATACTTGACACGGTTGAATATTCCGAGGTAGTGCAAAAAATTGAAAAATATTACAAGAAGCAGTGGTTATCAGAATCACTTCTTGCCGAGATCAGTGCCAGCGACCAACGACATCGGACTAACAACAGTCTTGAAGCATGGCATGGCCGCTTAAGAAAGAGGATGCGTGTAAACCCTGGTTTATATTTATTTGTACATTTGTTACGGAAGGAATGTAAATACCAGGATTCGCGAATTAGAAATTCACTATTTGATAAGAGAAAACGGAGGAAATGTGATATAATTTTTGACACGAAATATAAAAATATGCTTAAACATTTCAATAATAAAATTGTACGACTTCGTGATATATATAAGTAATCTGATATAATTATAAGTATGAATAATAAGTAGGATTATCTTATCTGAGAGAATTTGAGTTTATTTATACTTGTTTTGTTTTTTAAGTTAATTTTGTTAGTTTATGATAATTCAAGAATAAAGTTTAGAAAACCATACATTCGTCTCTTATACAGATTTACAGACATGGGTCAGAGTCCCAAGTACAATACACTTCTTCTCTCATTGATCTTCCGGTGGTACATATACACATAGTGCAAAATGGCACTGGGACAAAGTCCTGACACATAAAAAAAAAGAAGATTCCAGGAAATTCTAGCCACTGTGACGTAGCGGTAGTGGATTCGAATGCTACGTCAGAGGATGCGCGTTGGATTCCCGCTCAGAGTAAATATTTGTGTGAACTATTTGGCCATGGTATATTCTGCCATATGTTCATTTAGGCCGTGAGACAAATTGACCATTACACCAAAAGTTGATTGTACATTTTGACATGGTCGTATTATGTCATATGATCATTCAACCCGTGATAACATTATGACCACATTATATTGTACATTTTGACGAATGTAATATTTTGACTTAAGTACAATTATACTTTTACTCGTTGATGTCCCGGCGGGGATATTAATACCAATAACATTTATACTTATTCATTAATTAGCAGTAATTTGGCCAATATTTAAACATATATCATTTTCACATTGTAAGTGGATGCGCTCCTGCTATGTTGTACCTACTGACTACTACTATTGTTCGTAGCGTGATGTTGTTTTTCAATTCGGACCAGTAGTTCCAGCTTTATAATATTAGTATAGATAACTAACTGTCCCGCGCAACTTCATCTGCGTAAATTTTCCCCGTTTTTGCAACATTTCTCATTGCTGCTCTGCTCCTATTAGTCGTAGCAAGATGTTATATCGCCTATAGCCTTCCTCGATAAATGGGCTATCCAACGATGAAAGATTTTTTCAATCGGACCAGTAGTTCCTGAGATTACCGCGTTTAAACAAATAAACTCTTCAGCTTTATAATATTAGTATAGATATATTGATGTCAGCACCTTACCAGCATATACAGTTTATAAACAAGAAACATTGTCCGCGAGTTTTTATTGCCTCGTTCTTATGTCCGGCTTTACCTATTGTTTGCGAACAGACATTGCCATGTAGAATCGACTTTTCACAAGAGTTGTATTTTGCGTCCTAAGTGAATAAAGAATTTTAATTATTATTAATATATGTAGTTGGCACGAGATTTTAAACAAGGTATTGTCTTTCCAGAGGTGAATCGACAAATGAAGAATATGACACAACCGTCCCCGACGAAGTATTACCAGACGAAGACCAACTGAATGAAGAACTGCAAATAATCCTACCTCCCAGATACGACGACATTACAGCTGACTACTCAACCATAACAACAGCCACCGAACAAAGCTCTGTAAGCATACATTAGCAGGTGCAACTCAGGATATTAAAAAATAAGATATGGTTAGCATTGCCTTGAAAACGCGGCAAAAAGTTGTAAGGTTAATACGTAAAAAAATATACAGGTTAGCTATGTATTTGAACTGGATGTTCAGCGATATTGTTCAAAACTAATTTTGTAATTGACACATAGCGGAATTAAAGTTCATTAATTACTATATTTTGTTATCAGTTTGTTTTATTTTTAATGTCATAATAAAAACGGGTAGCTTTACGTTTAACGTGTGTATGACCCGTTTTGGCTTTACCATCGTAGCGCCAAAAAGGGGATTTGAACGGTTTGGGCCCATTCCCCGATTGAACCTGCTAATAAAAGCCTCAACGATTTGCGAAATGTCCCGTTCGCGATATGGCCCTTTCGCAGTACGTCCCGTCCGCGATGACACTTTCGCGACATGTCACTTTCGCGACATGTCACTTTCGCGACATGTCCCTTTCGCGACATGTCCCTTTCGCGACATGTCCCTTTCGCGACATGTCCCTTTCGCGACATCCCTTTCGCGACATGTCCCTTTCGCGACATGTCCCTTTCGCGACATGTCCCTTTCGCGACATGTCCCTTTCGCGACATGTCCCTTTCGCGTCATGTCCCTTTTGCGACATGTCCCTTTCGCGACATGTCCCTTTCGCGACATGTACCTTTCGCGACATGTACCTTTCGCGACATAACTTTCGCGACATGTCTCTTGTGTAATTTGTCTCGTTTGTGCTATATTTAGTCTACTATGATTTTGCTTGCGGAACTGATTTTTTTTCTTGGTTTCGTAGTAAACGCTTACAGCTTCGCTGTCCATATGTCCATCCGGTCTGTCCCCAGGTTAGCTCAGAGACCCTTTATACTAGAAAACTGTCATCTTTTTGGAGTACCTACCTCCCAAACACGTAAATAAAGTGTTTTTTTTTTCCTAACCTACCATCTAGTTGGGTGTTGTTAAATAGATCTTTTAAATACCATTTTTCGATTTAATAGGAAATAGTGGGCAAGTACTTCTTTTTCTGTCGCTTTTATTTCTCGATAACTTCAAAATTATAAATACTTAATAAATTGAAGATGTTACGTTGTTTGTTTGCTTGTTTGACATGCTTTTAATCAAGTACAAATGCAGACCTGGCCAACGTCAAACCAGAGGCAGTAGAATAATATACCTATCGACAAATTGCGGACGAGACATAATGCGAAATGGACATAACGAGAACTTGATATAGTGCAGAAGGGACATAACGCGAATGGGACACAATGCGAACGGGACATAACGCGAACGGGACATATCAAGAAAGGGACATATAGCGAAGGTTTTTTTCGGCAGGCTTAAACGCGAAAGGGCCCAAACCGTCCGAATCCCAAAATAGGATGGGACTGATCTCGATATGTGAGGTTTTATTCTTTAGTAACCTTAGGATTGAACTACATCTGGGCGCACCAAATCGCACTTTAGGTAACACTCTGTGAGCTCGAGTCGCTTCGAGTTGCTAAAGGACGGAGTGAAGCGACTCGAGCTTAGTATAGGTACCTATTTAACAATCTGCCCACTAGTGTTTAGCGTAATCGATTACATTTGGATCATTCCCACTAGAACCATGGTTCAGATCCATGTTGGTTATAGTGAGCATGGCAGCATGGCATGTCAGAACCATCTTTGCATTAAGAAGTATAAGTTACATAAAAACTGTGGAATGTGTATAAAATTCTTTAGTTTTGACGTAAACTTTTATTTAATGTTTAATGTGATTGTGTAGCGGAGTATTCTTACCGGCGAAACCACCTTGTAGGTAATATATATATAAAATAATTCTATAATAAAACAACTCTATGAATAAGAGGGTGTTTCGGTTCAGACGTCCCGACTTAAATAGTTAGCTCAGTTCATAGGTACATTTATAAAAAATTGAAACAGTCATGGACGTATCAAGGATTTCATTCTGGAGGGGAGGGCATTTCGTTTTGCCAAGTGCCTCGATAAAATTCGTTCAGTAGGGGGAACAGGAGGCAAATGGGCAAATCAAATACAAGAAATTGGGTCCATCAAACAACCGTCAGGGAGAGCAGGTGTAAACGCACGGGGCGTTTATATATTTTTTTTAATCTGAATTACTTCATGACATATAATTAATTAATTTTATTGACCAAAACTGAGATTGACAAACATGTATTAAATTGCTGTAATCATTATTATAATAAACTTACAGAATAATAAATAATTAATACTTTTGCACACTATTATATTATTTAATTAATTATTTATCACCTGCTTTGTACTACATTCTTGCAAAATAAATCATTTCATTTGCGAAAGGGACATTTTGCGAAAGTGACATTATGCGCCGGGAGGTAACAGCGCAGAATAAATATATTCTACAGTACGATCAACGTAACTAGGCCGTTCTGAAGTTAGCCAACAGTGAAGTTCGCGCAGGTACAGTCGCTAAGAAAATAATAAACACGGAGCACGTTTATTTTATAATATACTGTTTTCTTTTTTTTTTTACTTTTGTTATTTATACACAATATGTATACATTGTAATAGACAACGGGTCTATTGAAATTGTTTAATATATTATCTAAATAATCGTGTGAATCATTTATGGGTAAAGAGGTACCTTATTTATTATCCGACGTTTAGACCGTATTGCAACGATCGAACAATCATGGTCACGGGTAGACAGATGCAGCTCAGAGTCGCCCTCGGTATGAACTTATATAATGTAAGCGTTTTCATGGTGACCACCTGCTTTTCTGGTTCATGAAAATTGTGTATGCAGCGCTTGATCACACCTTGGTCAAAATTATCCAGTCCCGTGATTGGTTTACCCCTGTTTCTTGATTTCCCAGGCGTGCGAAAAATAGAAAGCCATTCATTAGATTTTCCTTCGGATAAAATCAGACGCATCGTCCTCTCGGATGTCCCGGTAGCCTTAGCTACTCTGCGCTGTACGGCGTTTATATCTGTGACACCTTCATCCTTTTCCGTCTTCATAAATTGAGCAACGTTAAATATAATTTTCCGTGCCTGTCGACGAAGGACGGTATTCCTTCTCGGCATGTTTAAAATTGTTCAAAAAGAACAAACAATAACAGCAAACAAAAACATTAATAAACTTATCAAGAATTAGTAACGAAAATAATAACAACTTTGTAACCGACTATACGGAGAGAAAGAGAGCAACGCGAACAACCAATGAGAGCCGACGAGTAACTGAGAGAGCGATAGCGTGCATGATCGCTAGAGATGCGCCTTTTCTAGTCGCTTCGAAAGTTATAAACTTCATTTATGAAACAATTGTTCTATTTAAATCGATTAAAAATTAAAGGTAAAATTGTTTGTTCATTTTATTTTGGTCATATTCAAATTAAATCGTAAAGTACTAACATTCTTTTGAATATAAAAGCCTAAGATATTTATCTTTCGATAAATACAAAGTAAAATGTGTATATTTATATAAATACACAACTATTTTAATAAAATGAAGCCAACGTACTCTGCGTGAGACGCGGGGTGACAGGCATTTAGGTATGGAATTTTGTAGATAAAATGGGTAATTTCTATATCGGCTTATATTTCAAATATGTATTTCTTAGAAAGATGCGTATTTTTTGTGTTGTAATAGGTATTTAGTTATGTTTGTAAAGAACCACAATTAAAAAGTACCATATGATACTATGTTTGATAATCTATAGTATAGCAATAAATTAAAGACAATAAATCAATTTAAGCTACTTTTTATACCATTACTAATTAAATATAAAAGAGTGATACGAATATAATTAATTATGAAAGTAATCGATAATCGAGTAATAACGTAAATGAAAAAGTGCACAACAAATATGTGCACCCTCATCTCTAGCTTAGTTACCGCCCGCGCACGCCGCAGTTTTGTCCCTAAAAAGCGCATCTGCGCAGCCTGTTGCGACTTACTTCAGTCCGGCCAAGATACGTTGATCGTACTGTACGAGAAGATTCCATAGAAAAATGTTTATGCAATGATTAGCCCCATCTATTGTGTGCCCCCAAGAACCATATGGCAATGCCTAGGGAGGACGGAAGACTTAAACTTCTCCTTCCCCTACAGTCCCCGCCGGTTTTAAAATTTAGGTTATTTTAAAAAGAAATGGTTTTACATAGGAAGAAATTTAGTAATTTGCACTTTTTTTGCAATTTGTAACTAAGTTTCTTGCTAATGTAAATCCACTTCAGATGAAATCAAAAACATTTAGTGGGGTAGAATAAACGATTTATTTTTATGAGGCTAATTTTTCAGTTCAACATTATAATGAGATCCATTTTGCACACAGCCCTAGAGCACTAATACTACACACGACGACTTCTGAAATTCATTTTTAAATATAAAATAATACGCAATACCAGCTATAGTTTTAAGGTTTTCTGTTCGAGTCACCAGCTGTCTTCAGAATCTCACATAACACCACTTCCTTTTTTCGTTTTAGTCCTTATCTCGTACTCAATAAATGTATCGAAGCATAAACACTAACTTAAGGCAATGTATTAGCTTACTATTTGAGCCAATGGCAAGGACGATTATGTTAAGAAATATAATATTTATTTATGTTGCGTCACAACGCCCCAGCCAATTAAAGCGCGCCATAGCGAGCCAATCATAGCCTAGCCAAGCCAAGCCAAGCCTTGATCTTTATATTTTTTCTATACTTGTGTTTGTTACTTGCTTCCGTTTAAACGACTTTGTAATAGTTTTCACTTGTTGGTATATCTCAACAGTTCATGTGACGTCATCAGGTGTTTGTGACATTAAATGTCACCTTGCGGCTTTTCGGCTGCGACGTGAACCTCAATGGTGACAGCGTCATCCTGAATGTACCCTTGTGTCGGGTCAAGCAACGTGTTCAATGGCAGAAGATGATAACCCGTAACATATTTTTCCCTGGAGGAAAATAAAACATATTTTAGTGTAGTAAAGAAAAGAAAAGAAAACGTTTATTTTGTTGCGATTTGGGCACAGACTACATAACTACAATCGCATTGATAAAGAACAGTAGGCAAAAATACAAATAAGTTGGCACGCGCGCTACTCCGTAGATGTCTATAGGTCTCGCCGTTTTTATGGCTTAGGGCTGCGGCGTGCGACCGATCAGACATGCAAGCGAGACGCGCTGAGAGGCGCGCTACCAGGCGGCAATGCGGGGCGCGGGACGGCGGCTCGCTCCCATAGCAAAAGTCATTGTTATTATATATACTATGCGTTTCAAATGTGTTGATAACTGTCATGATGATATTTTGTTTCGCAATACGACTGCAACTTCATTGTGTAACGTAAGGTCAGCAATAAAATGATTCGTAAAAAGGCGTCATTAGTATTACATAGAAGTACCTACCTACTCTAATGAAATATTTATAAGCACCGTATTTTACTATTTATTATGTTTTAGGTAAAAAAAATATAACGTCTTACTGAAAGGCCACTATAGTGTAGAATATTCTTATATTTTGCCTATTTACTTAATTCGGTTTCGTGTTTATTGAATAATAAAGAATACTATTAATATTATAATAAAGAAAAATGTTAGGTAGGTACCTACATAGTTCAAAGAAAATTAATATTACGTCCGTTCAATTATCTTATTACACATAGGTACGTACTTTACCCAACTTGGGAGTTTTTGTTGCTAGCGGTACAATTTTGACAAGTACAGAGTGAAGTTGACGCGATCGCGATTATCTTCTCATTTGAAACGCATAGTACCACATTAACATTCAGGCTATGCGCGTGAGCAAACCACTGGCGCTCCGCAGTGCCTTACTAAATACAACAATTGCCAATTCGTTTTACCCCGGTACGCACCACTTGTCCAAATAAACTGGGTATATCTTAAGACTCGAATATAACTTCTACATATACAATAAATGCATTTTTGAAAGATAGAAAAATTTTGAAATCCAGACTCAGGAATCGAACCCGAGACTTCCGTAGCCAAACCGGGGCCAGAAGCGAACCACCTATCTGGACTATGTTATTAGATTTCGAATTTTTCTATCTCTTGTTGCTCGCGAAATTTAGGCCTTCGCAGTGACATCTAGTCGTTAGTTAAGGAACTATCACGGCTTTTTTGTTATTGCTTCGTTACAGAGAGCATTTTAACAAATTATGATGTCGCAGGCCGAATATTGAAGTAATTTTTATAGGCATTTCTTGCCAATAACCTCACAAATACAATAAATGCATTTTTGAAAGATAGAAAAATTTGAAATCCAGACTCAGGAATCGAACCCGAGACTTCCGTAGCCAAACCGGGGCCAGAAGCGAACCACCTATCTGGACTATGTTATTAGATTTCGAATTTTTCTATCTCTTGTTGCTCGCGAAATTTAGGCCTTCGCAGTGACATCTAGTCGTTAGTTAAGGAACTATCACGGCTTTTTTGTTATTGCTTCGTTACAGAGAGCATTTTAACAAATTATGATGTCGCAGGCCGAATATTGAAGTAATTTTTATAGGCATTTCTTGCCAATAACCTCACAAATACAATAAATGCATTTTTGAAAGATAGAAAAATTTGAAATCCAGACTCAGGAATCGAACCCGAGACTTCCGTAGCCAAACCGGGGCCAGAAGCGAACCACCTATCTGGACTATGTTATTAGATTTCGAATTTTTCTATCTCTTGTTGCTCGCGAAATTTAGGCCTTCGCAGTGACATCTAGTCGTTAGTTAAGGAACTATCACGGCTTTTTTGTTATTGCTTCGTTACAGAGAGCATTTTAACAAATTATGATGTCGCAGGCCGACTATTGAAGTAATTTTTATAGGCATTTCTTGCCAATAACCTCACAAATACAATAAATGCATTTTTGAAAGATAGAAAAATTTGAAATCCAGACTCAGGAATCGAACCCGAGACTTCCGTAGCCAAACCGGGGCCAGAAGCGAACCACCTATCTGGACTATGTTATTAGATTTCGAATTTTTCTATCTCTTGTTGCTCGCGAAATTTAGGCCTTCGCAGTGACATCTAGTCGTTAGTTAAGGAACTATCACGGCTTGGCTACGGTTTGGCTACGGAAGTCTCGGGTTCGATTCCTGAGTCTGGATTTCAAATTTTTCTATCTTTCAAAAATGCATTTATTGTATTTGTGAGGTTATTGGCAAGAAATGCCTATAAAAATTACTTCAACTTCTACATAGTTCATTATAATTAAATTGAACCATTTAGATCTTATAATAATAAGAGAGATTTGATTGACCCCTGGCAACGTAAAAATACATTATGCTCTTTTTCACATTTTGCTGCTAGTTCCCGGTTAATAGGCGATTATTGAGAAATCTTTCAAACGCAGTACAAATAGGGTACTTTTAAAATGCAAGTGAAGTCTTCTTTGAATATTTTTCTCTACAGATACAATATTTACTGAAGACACTTTCGCTCCATGTTTGTTTTTATTGTTGTCTATGTGATCCACAAATTGTTATTTCGAGTCTGGGTGTAATTTGTATCAGTGGTTTGTATTTGTAAAGTGCCCCGCGACACAGGGCTTATATTCTACTGCTAAAGTTGTCTTTTTAAGAAAATAAAGGAAGCTTTGCGGCCTTTGACAGGTATTGTCCAAAAAGAAGCGTTGCCTCTTTCTAGAGAGTGGTAAATTTTGTGAGGCTTTGGCACAGTCCTGGAGGCCAATTCCATATTTAAAGCAGTACAGTTGCAGTTAAGTTTCGATTAAAACGGCCATATTTGTATTCTTGTAACTTTGGGATCGATCTCAAAAACGCTTGCGCACCGTACTAGAATGTAGTTATTGCGCTCTCGAGAAGCATACTTAACGCAAGCGTATTTGAGATCGATCCCAAAGTTACAAGAATACAAAAATGACCGTTTTAAGCGAAACTTAACTGCAACTGCACTGCTTTAAATACATGAATTGACCCCCAGGCTCTATACGTCAATTGTTTTTTTTTCCATAAACCTATATACCTCTTAAATACCTTAAATACTTAAATACCTCTGTGGCAAGAGGTCGTGGGTTCGATTGCCACATGGGACACTATTTTTTGTGATCCACAAATTGTTGTTCCGAGTCTGGGTGAACTTTGTGTCCGTGACTTGTATGTTTGTAAAGTCCCCCGCGACACAGGGCTTGTACCCAACTGCGGGAGTCGTCTTTAAAAAAGTTATGGGTTTGTCATTAACATAATAATACCTCAATCACTATATTCACTTTTCTTTTTAAAAAGAGTAAATTTAAACAAGACCACTATGTATACAACGCAATAAAACCAAATTATTAAAATCATGCCATAAACATAGAAGTTCAAGATTAAAAACATAAATAAGCACTAACCTGCTAAACAAATGTTGACCCTTCAAGTAGTGTAGTGGGTAGGATTCGAACCCGCGACCTCACAATTGCGAGACCGATGCCTTAGCCATTAGGCTACCGCCGCTAATTGATTTCTGCATGTTAAGTCATTTGTAATTAATGGACCAAGTTGTAATCTATACTAATATTATAATGCTGAAGAGTTTGCTTGTTTGTTTG
Source organism: Herminia tarsipennalis (assembly GCA_945859575.2). NCBI lineage: Eukaryota > Metazoa > Arthropoda > Insecta > Lepidoptera > Erebidae > Herminia > Herminia tarsipennalis. The sequence continues at coordinate 8,321,859 of OX243836.2, read as the reverse complement.
AAGTACTACTGGTACTAATAGAAAAAATATTTTTAAAAATAGCCCATTTATCGAGGAAGCTATTATATTACACGCTACGACCAATAGGTTCCTTATAAGCACCAATGAGAAATGTTGCAAAAATGGGGAAATTTGCGCAGACGAAGCTAGTTATAATAATATCTTGGGACCACTCACACAACCCCATCTGAAGAGCCTGTACCTACTATGGCAACTATACAACATACTTATATATTTTTGAATACCGAAACCGCGACCAGTAGTCTATTATATGTATGATATAAAAGACTAGTGGACGCCTCGCGGTTTCACACGCGTAGCTCCCGTTCCCGTGAGAATACAGAGATAAAAATTAGCCTATGTCACCAGGGGATAGTGTAGCTTTCCAACAGTGAAAGAATTTTTGTATTCTGTCCAGTAGTTTTTAAGTTTATTCGTTATATACAAAAATACAAATCTTTTCTCTTTATAATATTAGTATAGATATAGATAAGTTTTGTTTTGTTACTTTCGTTTTTTCGGCTTTGCCCACGTAAGTTTGAGTTTGAAATATTGAGTTCTTGCGTTTTTCCCAATATTTTTTCCAATTAATCCTCGGACTTCAGCGAAAAATGGACGAATTGGTTCAGCTGTTCTCAAGGATGATTTTATTCCGTTAAGGGTTGATTTTCGCTTAAAACGCTGATAGACGAGCTTCTTTGGGATACATATATATTTTGACTTGCCAGTTGGTATGTGTGAGTAAATGTTCTGCCACTAGAACCTTCTTCAGAACTGCCCGATTTTTAACGGATGTGTGAAAAATGTTTTAATTGTCGCGTGTGGGATCCGACACACGACAATGTGAAACGGTCCTGATTAGTGACCCTGACTATTAAGCTAGAGGTCGTCGGTTCGATTTCCATACGGGACACCACTTTATGTGTCGAGTCTGGGTGTACTTTGAGTCCGTGATTTTATAAAGTCTACCGCTGCACAGAGCTTGAACCCTAATACTAGAGGTTTTTTTTAAAACAAGATAAAAAAAAATACACCCAAACACAATACACCATCGTGCTTATTACACAGAGTTTTATCCTGAGTGGGAATCGCACCCACGACCTCTTAGGCTCTCTTCTCCACTCGCTTACCAGTCAGGGTCACTAACCACTACACCAGCAGACCAGTTAATTACTTGTAGGCAGTACATGGGCATTCAAAATTAATAATGTAGTTAATCTTTCACTCAGTAGTGTATAATATGTGGCAGGTTGTATGTCGACCTAACATACGGGGTTACAACATCAGTCAAGTGCGAATCGCTCGCATGACGGGTGCAACATCTACTGAATTTGTACTGTGTACTTAACTACTTCTTACAAATTCTGCGGGTGGAGGGAGGGGGTATTCAGCGTACTTACGAACTCACCTTGTCTCTGTGAATTCTAGATGTTGAAAGTCCACTCGGCATGGGAAAATGGGATTTTTTAGAGTTCACAATGTTTAAGATCACCGCATAGTCCTCCATCGGCGTCAACAGTGATAATCGAGCTCTGCAGTCGGAGTACTGCTGTGGAGTCAGCGTCAACAAGCGGATGTGTCTGACAACGCTGCGGATTTGTTGTTTGTTCATGGTACCTGAAGGTACAATAAAGTCATTTAAAACATATTTCTTACAGACCACGGGCTGTGTGAAAACCAACCTTGTGAGACGTCATGATTCTACATATACATGTAACGCTAAATTCACAAACAATTGGTAAAGTCTGAGAAAAGAACAAAGCAATAAAAACTCGCCGGCACTCTTTTGAGGTGCCGCCACTAATATATTATACACCATGCTAGAGAGCTAATGCAAATTATATATCACAAGTCCAAGCGCCAGGGTGGCCTTATAAGCTATTAGCGCCTCAATATTTGAATAAACATTGTGGTAATCGATCATAATGTGGTACGCGGATACCTCGAGCAAGGTAAAGTCCGTCATAGTCTATGGTTCTAATCTTTTCAATTACACAAATACTACTGCATCACTGACCTATAACCACACTAACACTTTGCACACATGTCTATAAAAATAACTTCTAGTCTATCGGAAGACGTGTCGTCGCTTCGATCGCTCGATTAAGACTGCCTACCCCACTCTCGGCACTTGACTAAAAGTATTAGGGATTTGGGGTCTTAATGGACGGAAAGCTCAAATATGTTCCTCACATCGAGAGGGCACTGAAGCAGTCTTCCAAGATGCTGGGATTTTTAATTAGAAGCAGTAAAAACTTTCAGAACACTAAGCCTAAGATAATTTCATATAACTGCCTTATCAAAAGTGTTCTGGCGTACGCTGCCGTTGTGTGGCGGCCCTACTTTGCAACACACTCTCTCAGCATTCAAAAGAGATTTGTTCGGCACCAGTCATAATCGATGGGAATGGGGGGGGGGGGGGGGGAATGTGGATTATAAAACCAGGTCGGATTATTTCAAGTTGATGGAACTGTCAATAGGTGAGATGTAACCGATTTAATATTTTTATAATATTGTTAAGAAATATGATCAATTGCCCAGAATTGTTACAAAGGAAACGTTTAAGAGTTCCGATTCACACACCTGATTTTCACCACAATTCATTAGGATTGTTTCGGAAAACTATCAATGTTTATGGTCTTAGTTATATATAAAATGTAACGCATAGCCCATTATCATTATGAATGTAGTGTTTTTCTATAAGTAATTAGACATTTAGATCTAATATATATATATAGAAGGCACGTGATAGTGTCTGTGCAATAGAGAAAGGTAGCACCCGAGGCCTTATTATGATAATTTAGAAGTAAGCTATTCAGTAATTTAAGAATACAACAGTATATAAATAAATAATATTCAGCCTGTTTATTTTTAAATTTACATTTTTTTTAAATATTCTGAACTTTTTTTTGCATACCATTAAAAGCGACTTAAAATTAAAATTAAAAGTACTTATAATTGTTTTTATAAAATGAGTTTCATACTAGGACAATGTATTGGGGGCATAATTTATGAATACATTAAATTTTCTTTTGGCGAGGATGATAACTTAATTACTACACAACCCTTACGGTTGAAATCTTAGTGAAGTTGACATTTACAATACCTATTTTACAAAGACAAACAACAAATACAGATAGACATCTATGCTAATATTATAAAGCTAAAGAGTTTGTTTGTTTGAACGCGGTAATCTCAGGAACTACTGATCCGAATTGAAAAATTATTTCACTGTTAGATAGCCCATTTATCGAGGAAATAGGCTATATAACATCACGCTACGCGACCAATAGGAGCGGAGCAGCAATGAGAAATTTGCAAAAACGGGGAAAATTTACGCATACGGAGTTGCGCAGGACAGCTAGTGATATAATATACGTATTACCTATTTTTTAGCAATTTTTAAAACTCTAAAATACTGGACTCTTAAACCCGCTTTTTTATAACAATCACCGCGTTTTGTTAGAGAGCTAACCTAATGCTAAAAGGAGAAAACTGTTCAACCTTGAAGTAACTATAGATAAATCGTAATTGTAAGAAAAAATATTCTCGTGCGTAAAAATAGACATATGAGACGTGAACCTTGCACCGAAAACCAAGTGCAACTAAAATACTCCCATTGCGTTTCTTCCGTGAAAGGAAGAGAATAGGCGAATTATGGGCGGGGACAACGGTTTGAAGCTTGTGCAAATGCAGTCATAGAAGTTTTCTTTTAAACGTAACACCGTACACGAAGTAACGACGTACTCACCATTCATGTCAGACGATCCAGCTGTTGCTTGCTCAGGACTATCAGTCGCGTTCTCTGTCTCAATTAAACCTTTCACATTTTTCTTGACATTCATCACCTGTAAGCAATTAAAAATGTGAAGTTATGTATGTTACGAGTATCTATATATGTTAGAGAGCTCATCCATACCTACCTGCTTAAGGATAAACTGGGTAAAGATAAGTTTATGATGTTGACCATAGTGTCCGTAGGACATTTTATTCTGCAGGCAGTATGGCTACTATGCTTAACGAATTTGAAACCGAAGAAATTAGTGATTAAAGTGTTTGCATGGCCACAGAGTCTCTCAACTCCACACTCGTTTACAGTAGCGTAGCCCCATGACCCTACATATTATGAACAATGTTTATTCAAAAAAGATACCTAGCAGATTACCTTTATGACCCCAGGTCTACTGGATTTCTTCTCCACAACCTTGTCATCCTGAGCGCTGGCATATAGTGCGGCTGCATTGATCAAGTCTACCTCGCTATCTATGTAAAGTTCATCCAAAGAAAAGATCTTTTCAACAGTGCTCAACGCAGCATCTTTAAAGCTGCTGTCTTGTAGCAGCTCTTTGGTGTTATTAGTAAATATCTGTAATTTTTGTAAAGGAATAATTATTTATTTGCCTATACCCTTCCTTTCGCGGGGAGTATTTTAGTTGCACTTTGCTTTCGGTGCATAGTTCACGTCTCTTGCGTCTATTTTCACGAAAAAGAATATTTTGTCTTACGACTACGATTAATGTCACTTTAAAGTTGAGCAGTTTTCTTTTTTTAATATTACTTTAGCTGTCTAACGAAGCGCGTTTAGTTTTAAAGTAAGTTTTTTAAGGTCCAGATAAGTTCGTTTTAAGTTAGAAGTTAAAGTTTTAAGTTTTCGTTTTAAGTGTTAGATTTAATTTAAATGTATGTAGGAAAAATGTTATCATTTAAGTGTTAGAGTTTTAATGTTTGCTTAAAAATAGGAAATATCCATATTATATCATGGCCATTTGGATGTCTTTGTAAAATAATTATTGTAAATGTCATCTTCGGTAACATTTCAACCGCACGGGTCAAAGTGATCAACTCGCCAAAAGTTATCGTGGATTTAATTTTGGGGACAACGTACTACTGCTGCTTTATATAATACTAGCTGTCCCGCGCAACTTCGTCTGCGTAAATTTTCCCCATTTTTTATAATTCTATGTTACTTCTAATACCTCCAAGAATATGTGTACAAAGTTTCATGATGATCGGTTGAGTAGTTTTCGCGTGAAAGCGTAACAAACAAACTTACTTTCACATTTATATATTAGTAGGGATATTCAAAGATGATGCCCACGATATCCTGACATAGTATGAGACTCATCATATAAAAACAATAGGCTAGCTGTATCTAGCTAGAATAACAAAAACAAATTAACATTTTGAAGTTGGTGCCATGAAATAGTTGTTTTTGTATAATTCGGCACCAACTTCAAAATGTTAATTTGTTTTTGTTATTCTAGCTAGATATTATTTTTTGCTTTTTAGTTGCCTTGTATTTATTTTTGAAGTCGGTAAATTGAATTTTTTTTCTAATTATTTTTTTTTTATTTCTCACTTTTTAGTGGGTTGGTTTGTAATTCACGTAGGTTACAATAGGCTTATGTAAACTGCTCAAATCCCTTAACAAAATATTGCTTGCCGGGACAACAATTGTTGAGGAGTTCACATGATAATTCACTATCAGCTCTATTATATTGTGTGATAATAGTATGACGAGAATAAAATGCTACTCAATATCATTGCGTTTCTTCCATGAAATAAAGGGTATGATTGGCTCAGGCGAACGATGGGCGGGAGCTTGTGCAAACCATACACTGAAAGCAAAGTGCTACTAAAATACGAGGGTGGATCGAAATATTCGCGGCCTACCACATAAATACTTGACTTATTTTAATGTAACTGACCTCATTCGATTTGTTTACTCTCTGGTTGTCACATTGTAAAATTCTGTCACAATAGCATTATCTGTTTTTAAATTAGACTGAATTTTGTGAGCCTAAGTGCAGCGTTTTTAAAGAATGGAGAAAATTGAGCAACGTGCGGTCATCAAATACCTGTTTAAAAAAAAACTGACGCCAAAAGAGATTCACGAAGATATGTCAACAACATTGGGGGAATCTGCTCCATCGTATACGACTGTGAAAAAGTGGGTTGCAGAATTTAAACGCGGACGAGAGAGTATTGAAGATGACCCTCGCTCCGGCCGGCCTACGACGTCTACGACTGAAGAAAACATTGGGAAAATATGTGATCTGATATTGGCAGATCGGAGATTGACCATCAGGGAGATTGCTGACACTATTGGCATCTCATATGAACGAACACAAAACATCATAGTCAATGAACTTGGATTTTCTAAGGTTTCTGCGCGGTGGGTCCCCAGATTGCTTTCAGTTGAACAAAAACGAATACGGCTCACGATTTCTCGCGACAGTTTGGAAATGTTTGAGACTGATCCACAAGATTTTTTGGGCAGATTTGTTACAATGGATGAAACCTGGGTACACCACTACACCCCAGAGTCAAAACAGCAATCCAAGCAGTGGAAAAAACCTGATGAACCGACTCCAAAAAAAGCCAAAACAATTTTGTCAGCTGGCAAGGTGATGGCGTCAGTTTTTTGGGATGCTAAGGGTGTCATCATGGTGGACTACCTTGCAAAAGGTGAGACTACAAACTCTGCTTATTACTGCACCCTTTTACGTCATTTGCATGAAACGATCAAAGAGAAAAGGCCAGGACTACTCAGCAAGAAAGTGTTGTTCCATCAGGATAATGCACGCGTTCACACGTCTGTTGAATCAATGGCTCAAATTCGTGATTGTGGCTTTGAATTACTGCCCCATCCCGCCTATTCCCCTGATTTGGCACCTTCGGACTTTCATTTATTCCCAAACCTTAAAAAACACCTTGGAGGTCAAAAATTTTCATCAAATGAGGAGGTTGAAACCGCGGTGGGTGACTTTTTTGAAGGCCTTGAAGAAACTTTTTTTATGACCGGCATACAGGCGTTGGAAACCAGATGGAAGAAGTGCATTGAGTTAAGTGGAGATTACGTGGAAAAATAAAATTACTTTTGTTTATATTTTATATTGTTTTCTTGCTGAGGCCGCGAACTTTTCAATCCACCCTCGTACTACCATTGCGTTTCTTCCATGAAATAAAGGGTATGATTGGCTCAGGCGAACTATGGGCGGGGACAACGGTTTAAAGCTTGTGCAAACCATACACTGAAAGCAAAGTGCAACTAAAATACTACCATTGCGTTTCTACCGTGAAATAAAGGGTATGATTGTCTTAGGCGAATTATGGGCGGGGACAACGGTTTAAAGCATGTGCAAACACATTCAAAGAAGTTTACTGTTAAACGTAACACCACGGAGCATCATGATAATACATTGGACGAGCTAATCTAGCTTGACAGATTTGACTGTTTTAAGTCAATATTGGAAAACCACTTGGAAAATTTAGAAATTGCGATAAAATCTACCTAAAATGTCAATATTAAAATGTTGAAAATTGACATCGAGTTTCTCATTCGTAAACCGTGTCCATGTGAAGCTGGGGCGGATTTCTTCCGCCAATCATTGGCCTCAATATTCTACGTTATATAATGTTATAAATTGAACCATAGGTAATGTAGGGGTACAATTGACTAAACAGTTGTAATTTTAGGAGAGAGTTTCAACCCTCTAGGTACGCCCATGAATTGAGCTAAAATATATAGAAGCTGCCCTCGTCATATCATACACAAGATAGTAGTAAATATCCAACAACAGCTAATTCAGTAAAAGGAGACGTACATGGTAGTAATACTAACATTGATACATTTCCGTGTCAACGCTTCATCCTCATACAATAGAGAATTTTCATATAGTTGACAAACATTTCCAAGATTCACATTTTTTTGCAGATACCTAGAACATTCATCCATTAGGTGAGGCAGGATGTACTTCTTAGCCATGTAATACAGTTGGATTGCTTCATTATATGAACTTAGTTTAATATTGCCTGTATATATGTACCTGGAAATCAAAATATTATGGTAGTTAGTGACATATTAATTTATGAGTACACATTGTAAAAAAATATACAAATGAATGATTCTTTATTAAATTAAGGATTTCAATTTTGAGACAACAACAAGCAATTTTGAAGACAATGAAAAGTACAAAGTTTCATAACCAAACCAACCAATCCAAGTAGGCATTTCTCAGCTTCATACAGAATATTGGTTTATGTGCGTGTGCTCTGAGGGCCACTCTCTCAGAATTCTTTGAAAACATGTTCAGGATTTAGTGAACATTCCCAAAGAATTGTGAAAGTTAAAACCAGATTTTGTGAAAATCAAATAAGGGAATTATGGGCTTTAAAGTTGGACCCTCAATCCGCACATAGAGGATTGAGGGTCCACTTGTACCGGATAAACTAAGGGCACTAAAGAAAAAGTCTTTACGCCAAAATGTAAGATAATGCCAAGCAAAAATTGCGGACACAAGAAATTACAAGAAAAACATTGTATTATTTTCTATACCTGCGTTCAAAATGGACCCTCACGTGGAAAGATTATTACGTTTATAATAACAAAACCATTAACTTTTGGCTACTCTTTGAAACCCTATATTATAGTATATAAATTGTGACATTTTGTGAAAGAAATAACAGATCACGATATCATGTTGGTTAAAAATTATCACCTTGTTAAAATTCGGACCCTCAGTCGTCCACTTTTTGGTTTTCGTTTTGTTTCGCTTAACGTATGATAGCTAACAAAAACACAAAATTGTCTCCTTTTGTGGAAAAAAATGTGCTACAAATACAGTACCATTGGGTAATAAAAACATCTTTTATTGTATAAAAAAATCAATTTTAATTTAGTATGAAAATAATGAAATAGGGTGACAACATTTTGCATAAACCTTTATTACTAAAAATAGCTTTTTCAGAATGATTTTTTTTAAATGTCTAAAATTTGTAATGGAAGCAGCGTTGGACTTCATTTACCCTTTTAAATTGCAGCATAGATTAATAAATGTAGAGTTATCGGTATTAATAAACTTGGTTCGATTTTTCTCTTATTATCATCATAACATTGGAAATTACTATTTATTAATACATGACATTTGTAATGACCAATACTATCTGAAAAGGGTGGAGGAACAAATTCAATAGCTCCGATGAGTTCATATACCTTTGATTTTATTCTTACTGTATATGGAATATTCAATAGGCAATGCTCCCCGGTACCGTTTAAGTCAACTGTAAATATAACGTGTAATTCGTAATTTACAGATACGTTAGAGCCACAATGAAGACATAACTTAGATGATTCGTCAAAACAAATCGCGTCCTCCAAACACTCAATCCCAAAAATGGATAACATATCCAAATTGAGTGGTAAGAAAGCAAATTGTCTTTCAATTGAAATCGATGTACAAAACCCGTTAACACATCGTTTTGAAAATAAGGCACTATAAAAATGATTCAAAAGAACAGTTTCATGAAAACTTGCCACATTACTTTGGCAATCAACAATAACGACGTCGTTATTTAATTTTAGTAAAGATTCTTTAAAGTAATGTTTGAGTGCTAAATCTGCTCGGATTTTGTATGGATCGTAACTTATTGTTGTACCTGCCAAACATTTAATGTACATTGAGATTAATTCAGAGCTGAACATGTTAATCAAATCATTTATATATTGATTTTGAATATAACCGAAACACAAAAGAAAAAATGTTGAATCTAGTCCGCACGTATTTATAATTTTTGTTTGTCTATTATTAACTTCAACAGTTCACTTGACGAAATTTTGCTCGTCTTTAGAACCCATGTGCACGGTAATTTTGAATTCAGCCAAATATTTTCTTTTAGCATTGTCGACCATTTAAATTTAGGTAAAGTTAAATAAGTCCTGTAGCGGTTAGAATCACACCGTTTCTTGATAGATCGAACGGGTTTAATTTTTTCCCACTCATGTACATCAATATCAAACGAGAATGATGAAGAATTATTGACCGACTCTTTAGCAGACACAGAATCAGCAGTTGTTGTGGTGTCTGATGCAGGGTTGGTGTCGATAACATCGCTGGACAGGTTTTCTGTACTTATAGAACAGCGATGCCGCAAGAATGACATGTGCAGAGCTTTACTAGACATTCTTCCATTAATTTCTTGAGACATTTTTAAAAATATGGGATTGTTATAATGTGTACATCTTGCAGGTTAGCTATATATTTTGTAAATAATGATATTTGTTCTTCTATTGGAACAGATGGTATGCGTCCTCTTGGCATGGTTATAGGTCTGTTGAGAAAAATCCCTATTATATTATTGAATAAAATATACGTTATCAATAATTTAGAGAAGATTGTAATCAAATTTCATAATAAAGACATCATACATCTGGTAAATTACAATAGTACACTATAACAGGCACTTATGCGTTAAAACATTATAGATACCTGGGCGAGAAAAATCTGACATCAGTGTAGGTCAGATATACACGTGAAAAAAATCAATATCATAGCAGTATATTCAACTTTAGGAGAAATTTAATTAGTGTGTACCTAATAGTAGTTGTTAAATTATAAGACTAGGTAGGTACATATCGAAATCAGACTTACTTTAAATCAAAAGTTTGATTTCCTTGAACGCGAGTGTCTTGCTTGTACAAAGATACGATTGCACATTAAATATTTATAAATGCATTAACGTAATTATCACTGTTACATAGAACTCGCATCAAATCCTTATCACCAATCACTTCCGATGCACTCACATAAACGATATTGCTTACTAAACTAATAGCGACTATTGTGCAACACAAAAACATCACTCAGAATTAACACTACATTAAAAATTAAAGGTGGGCAAAAACAAAATTATTGTCACCCTACCCACATACATTAATAGTCAATTCAGTGTAAATTAAAATTTGTTGTTTTAACGTAATTATTATTATTAACAAATTATATCAATTTGTTGCACATTTTTTCCACAAAAGGAGACAATTTTGTGTTTTTGTTAGCTATCATACGTTAAGCGAAACAAAACGAAAACCAAAAAGTGGACGACTGAGGGTCCGAATTTTAACAAGGTGATAATTTTTAACCAACATGATATCGTGATCTGTTATTTCTTTCACAAAATGTCACAATTTATATACTATAATATAGGGTTTCAAAGAGTAGCCAAAAGTTAATGGTTTTGTTATTATAAACGTAATAATCTTTCCACGTGAGGGTCCATTTTGAACGCAGGTATAGAAAATAATACAATGTTTTTCTTGTAATTTCTTGTGTCCGCAATTTTTGCTTGGCATTATCTTACATTTTGGCGTAAAGACTTTTTCTTTAGTGCCCTTAGTTTATCCGGTACAAGTGGACCCTCAATCCTCTATGTGCGGATTGAGGGTCCAACTTTAAAGCCCATAATTCCCTTATTTGATTTTCACAAAATCTGGTTCCAACTTTCACAATTCTTTGGGAATGTTCACTAAATCCTGAACATGTTTTCAAAGAATTCTGAGAGAGTGGCCCTCAGAGCACACGCACATTATTGGTTTTGCCTTGTATTTTAATTAAAAAAAAGTAGTAAAAAAGTGCTTATTTCGCCTAAAATCACATACTTTTAACTTAAGTGATCAAGTGACAGACTGGTGAAAAAAATTCAGTGAAACTGTGATTTAATCGCATAAAATAGCACAAACAGCATTTACAACTGACAACAGTTTTAAATATTTTTGATAAAATTGACCTTTGGACTCATTAGTGCGAACAATAAACATGTTGGAAGCAGGCCCACTAACTGGCCGCATGACAGACAACTCGATTGGCTCATTTAGCCCTTTGTACAGAGCTTCTCACAAGCGCAGCATAGTGCACGCGACATTGAATTCGCACGCAAGCGGCGTCGGTTCGCGTCCGGGATTTAGCAATCATTTTTTGAACTTAATATTTTTACTATTATTATTCTAAATTTTTATTATTATTTTCTTCAAATTTATTATTATTTTTCTTTATTCCTGATTCACAAATTTGTCACGGTGAGTACCATGTTGTGACACTAAAAACGTATTTGATGAAAAATATAATATAGTATGCACTATTTGTGAGAAGTGTTACCACTATGTTTGTTTATCTCTAAGAGAAAGTACTTATAAACATAATACACAGAAATGCCCAACTTGCCTAAACTTAGGCCCTATATCCTCGAAGTCGGATTTCTCTCCCAACCGTAACATCACCAAGCACAGGAGTAATAAAAGGCCAGCAATGAGATAAATACTGAGATACACTCTGTTATCTAAGAGATACTAACAGAAGAATTCAGACTGATGTCGCAGCAGTTTAACAAGATCACGGTTACAACAATTAACCAACAATTAAAACAGAAATAAGAGAAACTGTTGACTCAATGACTTTCATCAACGCTAAGTTCGAAGAATGTGTTGTATTTTGCCGTGCACCTAATGCAATTGGAACATACACAATAGCTAAATATGTTACATATGTACTTAATAAATACAATGAATTTAATTACTAATATTAGTAATGACGCTGGCAAAGCCAGGGTTTAATTCAAAGAGTGGGTCTCATTTTATTAAGCAGGTACCTGCAGTGGCGGACTAACAGGGGGGCGGAAGGGGCGGCCCGCCCCGGGCCTCCGGTCTTGGGGGGCCCCCAAAAGCCTCCGCGTTCTCCTGATCAAATCCTAAACAAGACTTTAAACATGTGTTTAGTATCTACATATCATCAAGATCGAAACACTACAGCCATCTAAACTTTTTACGCGGTATTAATCGATAAGCAATCGATTGCAATGTACTGAAATTTCCAAAATATGTTCAAAAACTAAGTTGGAAGTAAAACACATGTCAGAGCCCCGTTAAATACGATACGGTGTAACTCAACGTAGCGTGCTAGGGCTACTATTCCTCATCTACACAAATGATGTTCCAATTTCGATAAAACATAAAATGGTGCTCTTTGCTGATGATAGCACATGTGTAATAAAATGTACTATTTTAGACAGATATACAAGTGACATAAATAATTCCTTCATTAATATCATAAATTGGCTTAATAATAATAATCTGAAAATTAATTTAAATAAAACAAAAATCATGCACTTCCATCAGCGATATGAAGTACCAAATATTAATGTAACTTAGAAAGACTACAAAATAGAAAGTGTATCTAAGGCTAAATTTTTAGAAAAGCTACTATTATAAGCGGCGGTAGTCTAATGGCTATGGCATCGGTCTCGCAATCGTGAGGTCGTGGGTTCCATTCCTGGCCATTATACTACCGACGTAAACCCACTCCTAACACAAGCCATAGCGTTTAGCTGGAGGGGTTAGTAGGATTGCTAGTAAAGTGGCACCACATTGCTAGTTATCTTTTCAAGCCAAAAAAAAATGGAAACCTCATGTAGAGGAATTGTGTAAAGGTCTAAATAAATCGGCATAAATATGCACTTTCTCAACTATCAAAACGCGTTAACCGTAAAGGTTTAATAACAACCTATTATGGCAAAACTTTACACTGACACTACTAAGTGTCAGCGTAAAGTTTTGGGATTATCTTTTGGGGCCACTCGACGGACCCTGAGTTAATTTTCAGAGTGCAGAAAAGATGTATTCGATAAAACTAAAAAATGGAGAATCATTTTACATCGTCTTTTAGATGTAACGCTATTCTTAGCCCAATAAAATCTTGCCTTTCGAGGCCACCGTGGTATATTTCTTCGGAAAACAGGGGAAATTTTCTAGAATTAGTACAACTGTTAGCGAAATATGATCCGGTGTTGAAAGAGCATTGCTTAAAACTAGAAGAGGCTGCTGGTGGGTCAAAGAGTATCATCTTATTTGACAAAAGGAATACAAAAAATTTGTGGCAAAAATTATTGCAGATATTAAAAAGGCTAAGTATTACGGAATCATTTTTGACTGCACTCCTGACGAAAGTAAAATAGACCAAATGAGTCAAATCATTAGATTCGTTCATATAAAGAATAACATTGTGGAAGTACGAGAATCTTTCGTAGGTTTTTTAAAATCTAGACAAACTGCTGAGGATATGTCAAAAGAAATTCTGCAAAATCTGAAAAAAGATGGGCTGGATATTGCGTTGTGCAGGGCTCAAGGTTATGGCAATATGAAAAAATCCGAGAAATAAATCCAAAGGCACTGTTCAGTCCTTGTTCTAATAATTCCTTGAATCTTTGTGGAGTTCATGCATTTGCATGCGTTTCTTCCAGCGTTACATGTTTTGGAACAGTAGAGAAATTATATTCGTTCTTTTCGTCATCTACACAGAGAAAACTGGAAAAAAAATTTGAAACGTTGACAATTGTGAGTACTTTGGAACATTTTCAAGATCCAACAAAAGCAAATCAGGATCAGGAGCAAGCTTGCTCCTGCCGGCTGTTTGTGATTTTACCTTTCTAACCTATATACAATTCTGGTTTTCTATACTGGAGGAAGTAAATATAGTTCAACAATATTTGCAGTCTCCAATAATGACTCTGGATACATAACAGGAATCACCAAACTAAACGCCTTGAATGAGTATTTAGTGACCGAACGAACCACGATTATAGACAAACTTTCGGCATAAAAAAATGCAATGACATGGATATCAACATCGAGAAACGAGGAAGCAGAAAATGTTGTGCTCCAGGGCGGGACCACCTTAAGCTTTGTAAATTTAATTAGCAAGAAAAAATTGTATATAATGTGTATATAATTGTATACTCAATTAAATAAAATGTATATCTATAGTTCCGTTGTAATCATTATATCAATGTGGGCCAGCTGGAGAGCATAACTCGCCAGCGGGCCCACCACGAGGATTCCGTTACTGAAAGCTTTTCAGATTTGTTTACGACATCATAAAATTGTATATTAAATGTATACAAATCTACTACAATCAATTTGCCATTTAGTTTAATGTATATCAATATACGGCCACTTTCAAATTTCATTCCGGAACGTTAGCGAAACGCCTGATTAAAAGGTTATAGCTGTTTTCTTTAGGAGTAAATGAGAGTAATTTTCTATCAAGGCGTTGGCGTAATACATTATAAAATAAGTTAATGAGATTCTTTAACTAGTCTTGTTTATTTTCCTGTAATGATTTAATATGTAACGAGTAACGTATGGAAGACTATTTTGTATTGATATTATGTTCATTTATGTCAAGCAGGATTACCTAATCATAGTCGGAAGTGTCTATACATAAAAATACTGACAAAACAACTATGAAAATTCAACTACCCACATTTTCATATATAAATCATATTCAATATTGAGTTTTAACTAGTAAGTAGTTATTGGTGTTTTATTTGTAAACATGAAGCGTGGAAAGAGACTTTCTGTGTCTTTAGAAGAACAAAAAAGTGTTTTCCTCCATTATAAGGACGATTTTTTTATTGGTTCGGAAATACCTAACTCATGCAGTTCGGTGTATAAAAAGATAAGTAAAATATTATGTGCTCGTATGTCGCCTTACGCGTTGTACTTTTCGGCCAAACGCAATTTTTCTTATTTTTTTGAAAGTGATAACAATAATAGTAATAAAAATGCTGGTGACAAAAATAGTAGTGACAAGAGCAGTGAGTGTACTAGCGACGAAATTAAGGGGACAGGTGCCACAGACAGTGACAGTAGCGAAAATGTAGATAATTTGGTTTCTTTTGTATTATCTACTGAAGAGTGGGCAGAAATCCAACCGAAAATGTATCCTGGAGTTCGAAATGACAAGAAGAAACCAACGGTACGTACTCGTAATAGACGAAAAATGCCAAAAGACAAATGGACAGACATCATGAGAGAGCATATTTGGAAAAAAACTCTAAATCGATGCTCATGGGTCTTTAAAACTAATTCAGTGAGCGACAATCATTCTGTACTAATAAAGGGATATTGTAAAACATGTGAGGGCAAAATTGTTATTCAAACTGAAAATAAAGGTGATTGTGTGTCTGTTAATTGTACAATGATAAATGTTCATTCCCAAATGTTACATGACCCTATTAAAAAAATAAGAATTACGAAGTTCAAGAAAGAAAAATTAGCCGCTCAGCTAGAAAACCAATATCCTATTGTTATTAGACAAAAATTGATAAATTCTGCTGTCACTGACATTGACACGCAAGAACCACCTTTTGTGCCTAATCTGAAAACTTTACAAAATATAAAAAGTAGAACAAATCTGAAATATCACAAAAATGTTGTACTGGCGTTGTGGATTATGTCTTGTACAGCGCCTTTTAACAATGTCGTAAGAAATATTTCACTGCATCCTTTTTTCGTCTATTACTGGACCGAACCACAACAAAAGTTTTATAATCCGTTTTCAAGAATGAACTACACATCAATAAGCCTGGATGCTACAGGTTCACTGTTTAAAAAAGTAAAGCCACCTATAGACTCTCCTCAACCACCAACCGCAAAACATTTATTTTTGTACGTAGCAGTACTTAAATTACAAGAAACATCCGTTCCATTAACACAGATGATTTCAGCAATTCAGACAATGGACAATATATATGTGTGGTTAAAAACCTGGATCGGTTCCATGGTTAAACCGAATGAAGTGGTTACTGATGATTCTAGTGCATTGATTGGAGCGTGTGTGAAGGCTTTCACAACATTTGAATCGACTAAAGAATATATCAGGCACTGTTTTAAGCTACTTGAGGGCCAAACAAAAATTATTCCACCGTGCTTCATGCGTTTGGATACGTCTCATTTTGTAAAGCGTATATATAGACTCCAGTGTTTTAAATTGGTGGACTCGCGAGTAAAACAATTTTACGTCAGAATCTTGTTGCATTTAAAAAATTGTAGAAATTACTCAGTAGCAAAAGAGCTAATACAAAATATAGTAATAGTATCTGTAAATAGATATGATCGCCGCACAGAGGACAATAATGAAGAAACTAAATGTGAAGTGGCAAAAGAAAAATTACTGTACGCTTTAAAAAACTCAAAAGAAATAAATGATTTGGACACGGTAATGAAAGCAGCAAATGATGAACAGTCTATAATTGAGGCTGAAGAGCTCCTTGATAACGATGATGTATTAGGCTGGATTCATTCATTGGTAGAAGCTGAAAAGTTGCAAGCTGATCTTTGTGAAGAAACAAAATATGAAAATGTCTATTATTTTCCCACTTTTATAGATACTTTCATAAAACTTCTGTACAGGCTTCCACTCTGGACAAATGTCATGGTACCATTCTTTAAAGAAACAAACGATTCACCAAGTAGTAGTAACGTTGAAAGCTATTTCAAAAATATCAAACATCTATTGTTGAATACAAAAACTGGATTGAGACGTGTAGACGAGTTCATCATAAAGCATACTGATTATATTTCAGGTGAAATAAAATCAGCACAGTGTTTTTCTTCCAGAAGTACTGATAAATGTAATGATAAACGTAACCTGCGTTTAGTGAAAGAAAGATATTCAATTGCATCAACTTACATAAAAAGTAATGACGATAGCTTTACAAAAGAATCAGAATTCCAGTACAGTCCAGTTTATGAAGAAAATTGGCGCAATAAAAGCCACAGTGACAGGAAAAAGCCTTTAATAGAAATTGTAAAGCCAAAACATAACAACAAATATGTAACGTTATTACCAAATGGAAATATAAGTAGATCAAATATTGACAACGTTATATTAAGAAATACGTGTGCTTTTGATTCTGTGGTGCATGCATTCGCAGTCGCTTACAAAATCTATAGCAGTGTTAGAGCATCAGTGGAATATAAAAATTCACCATTTTCGACACTAATTAAGGCCATTTCAAATCAAGATGATACTGTGGATGTTTTACGATTGAGAGCGGAAATTTTGTCGAAATACTTTAAAACCGTAAAGCAAAACATTATGCAGGTCGAGGTTACGAGAATTTTTAAAGGTCTACTGGTAAATGAGTATTATAGTGCAAAAAACGTAAAGATATGTTCTCTATGTGATTTTAAATCCGAAAGAAACTGTCCTTTACTTCCACTAGATATTCTAATATTGACTGAAAAAAATAATTTTAAAATTTGTTTAGAAAAATCAGCCAATTCTATGATAACTGACAAAATTTGCTCATCGCGTCATACGTGCAATGTAGAAAACGAGGCAATGGTTATTGATAAGTACGCATTATGTGATTTAATAGGTTTTGAAATTGCTGGCAACGTGAATATTAACGAGATACCCAACAGTATAACATTGAAAGAAAATAAAACATACTCTGTAGTTTCTGCAATAGAATATGTACCAGGGTTATTAGGCGCTTTAGGGCACTATAAGGCACACTGCAAATCTGACTCCAAATGGCACTGTTATGATGATTGCTTAAGCAAAATTACGAACACTGATGTGGAAAAATATATGCAGATAGACGTACTGTTGTATGCCAAAACTTAATCATTAATTGTAACATAATATATTTTTTTCTTATTAGGTAGTTAATATACTTATATTAATAGACAATTATTATCCATTCCATGTCATTTTGCCGTGTGGGGTGCGGCGTTAGAATACAAACCTCCACCCCTTCTCCTCCCGAGGGTGTCGTAAGAAGCGACTAAGGGAACAGTCGAGCAGGTGCAACTTCTGCTTAGAGATGGAAAACTCGAAATAAACCCTATACCAACCCGTCTGGTCAGCGTGGTATAGTAGGCCAAATCCTCTCAAATATTAATTGAGAGAGGCCCATGTCCAGCAGTGGACTGTAAAGGGCTGTTGATGATGATGATGATGTCATTGTGGTCTCTGCAAGACTACATTTCAAATAATACACAGTAACCTTTTTTTTATCACTGAAATCAGGTACGAGGTACGTGCAAAAAAAAAATAGTTTCTGTTTATTTGTTATTTGTGTATTAACCTTTTAACCACCCAAGTCGATTTATCCGAGTCGTATAAACACGACAAAAAACCTTGTGTATTACATTTACGATTTGTAAGCTTATTAACGCTGTTTTTTCTTCAAAAAGTAATTCTTCTGATAGATTGTTTATCAAACCTTGTATATAGTCTAATATACAGACTCCTAGCTAGAGGTAAAAAGATAAAATATAATTTTAATTAAGGTAAATTTACTAATAATTTACTACACACTTTGTATTGGCTTGCAACGCCCATGACGTATTTATCCGACAGTAGTGACGCGACATTTATGTTAGAATTTATAGCTAAAGAATATGTACAAACAGAAATATTAAGTTAAATAATGGGTTATTAGATAAAAATTATATATTACCTATTTGTTATTTAATAACTTGTTGATTTGGACTGTGTAAATATAATATTACTTTTAGAAATAAGCGATTTAGTTATTTTTGTACGCTCAACTACCGATGCAAATTCGCACACCTAGACAGTGCTTTAAAAATCAAGTTTCACGTCAGTAGCCAGCGCCTACGTCGGATAAAAACGTCCGCTTATGACGTCACGATCGAGGTAAGCCGTCTGAAACTTTCCATTTGGGTTGTAGGTGTTGTGTAAATATCGGTAATTTTTCTTAATCACATAATGGCTACAGCTGAAGAATTATTTGTTATTAATTTATTATATGCATTTAGGTAGGTATATAGAAGTAAACATTTTTATTATTATTAATTAGTTGTCATAAAAAGTTCATCTTTAAACTCTAAACTGTTACATAAACCCAGAGCTTGTTGATTAATTTATGATTTGTTAAACTACTCGGATATTTTTGAAATATTATTCCTCATTGCATAATACAAAATTTTTACTAATCAAAGCTTTATTTTGTGTTTTAATTTACCCCAATTATACGAATATGTCGTAAGTCTTCATAATAATAACGATTCTAATAAAAGAAGACTTTGCCATAACTTTAGTATCAGGCGTTTCGCTAACGTTCCGGAATGAAATTTGAAAGTGGCCGTATATTGATATACATTAAACTAAATGTCAAATTGATTGTAGTAGATTTGTATACATTTAATATACAATTTTATGATGTCGTAAACAAATCTGAAAAGCTTTCAGTAACGGAATCCTCGTGGTGGGCCCGCTGGCGAGTTATGCTCTCCAGCTGGCCCACATTGATATAATGATTACAACGGAACTATAGATATACATTTTATTTAATTGAGTATACAATTATATACACATTATATACAATTTTTTCTTGCTAATTAAATTTACAAAGCTTAAGGTGGTCCCGCCCTGGAGCACAACATCCTAGAAAGGTAAAAAGACCGATGCCGGGTGAATCAGCTCATAATGTTGGATTAGTTGGTCAATATACTATTTTATATACTGTTATACAAGATAGTTTTAATAATATTTTCCAATTTATTAAAACAAAATTTATGCTATAAGCTTCAGATGACGCTCTGGCTGTAGCAGTTGACAATCTGATATAAATGTATGGTGAATTTGACAACGGGCAAGTTTCCCAAAAAGGTACCACAGGCATGTAAAAGCCACTGATATGACTATGGACGTTGCTGCCAAATGGAGAGCCCAAGAAATCCTTATACTTCAATACTTCTTGACTTCTCAGTTGCATCATGCGAGCGGAGGTTTTCTAAACTTAAACTAATAAAAAATTATCTTCGATCAACAATGGGTCCAAAAGCGACTGGTTAATCTAGCCGTGCTTTTAATAGAAAGGAAAAAATCAAAAGAAATCGATTTCACAGAAGTTATTAAGGAGTTCAGTAATTGAAGGCACTTAAAAACACGTCAGGCTACAAAAAATAAAAATAAACTCTCTTTGATTTATTTTATATATTTTTTTTGTCGATCGGTTCGTATTTTAATTACCTCACCCATATACATTCCATATCGTAGGCATGAATGTTTAAGTCGAATTTAAATTTCACTTGCCAGATTTTAATGAAATAAACAAAAACACTTAATTAAACATACAAATGTGAACTGAATAAAAAGCTTGTGAAACTACATTTCTTTTAAAGCTAGGGGGCCTCATTCAACTTTGCCGCCCCGGGCCTCTGACGGGCTTAGTCCGCCACTGGGTACCTGCCTACTCACGTATCTTGGACAAACTAAAAAGAAATAGAGGTAGTAACATTTAACTAAAACACTAGACTGTGTATTAATTAAATACAACAAATAAGTAGGTACATTACTATTACGAAAAATAACTTACCGTAGCAGAACTTTGAAGATCTCTGCCTCAACATCAACTATAGGAATGTAATCTCTTATCTCAGCAAGGCTACCATAAACCATAGCTTCAAATACAGGAGACGCCATTGCCATGACTAGCTTGTAGCCACCGACAACAACCTGGTGAGATTGAGCTCCCACTAAGAATTTGCAATCCGTCCGATTCCCAGCCTCCAGGAACGAGGGTGCTCTTTCGTTCACCTCGGCACACAGATTCTCTTGCTTCTCCATTTTAACAAGATTTCAAGGTAATTTGAGCATTGACTAAATACTATCGAGGACCGAGGTATACACCACCAGTTCACGACCAGAACCAGGAGTCTAATTTTATTAAAGGGTAAAGTAAAATTAGAAAGAAATTTACTACAGACTGACTGCGATAGGAAGATATTCACGATAAAGTCATTTGACGAAGAATACAGGTGTACCAGAATCTTTCGAAAATTTCTATATTTTAAATAAATTATAATTTATTTAAATTATTGTTTGATATTTTGTAAATACTGCTTTAAACATTTATTGACAACTTAATGATCAGGGTTGCCAACTACTATGCGTTTCAAATGAGAAGATAATCGCGATCGCGTCAACTTCACTCTGTACTTGTCAAAATTGTACCTCTAGCAACAAAAACTCCCAACTTGGGTAAAGTAAAAGTACAGTAAGTAATGCCTAGTTTACACGTATTATGTGGTTAAGTCGTCAACTAAATTTTAACTAGTTAAAAGTAACTTACTGTTATGTAGCTGTTTACACGTGTTAAGCTTATCCGTTTAGTTCATAAAATCGTAATGGACGACCAAGAGGTGTTGAAGTTCTAAATTCTGTAATCTACACTAATATTAAAAAGAGGAAAGATTTGTATTTTTGTATGTATCGAATAAACTTAAAAACTATTGGACCGATTTTGAAAATTCTTTGACCATTAGAAAGCTACAATATCGGGGGACCTATACATTATTGTTAAAGAAAGTAGAGATCCCTACGAAAACAATGTCGTTTTGTATGTAACTCAAAGTATAAAAAATACGATTTGACACCCGTATGAAGCCGGGGCAGGCTTCGCACGGGTAAATAAATTATTGATAAAGTAAAATATGAAATTGCCATTAATATCTAGTACGTTGAGGACCTAGATTTTATTAAACGACGTTTTCTTAAAATGAAACCTAGCTAGATCGATTTATCGCCCCCGAAACCCCCTGAGTACTAAATTTCATGAAAATCGCTGAAGCCGTTTCCGAGATTCAGATTATTTAAAAAAGTATATTTAAATATATTTAAACAAGAATTTCTCGTTTATAGGTTCCCGTCCAAACAAGAACTAAATGTCAAAATTTCCCGCTCATCGCACCGCGCAGGGTGCGGGAGGGTGGGTTACTTAACCAAAAATAGAATCAATTCTATTCCACTTGCTCACATAACCACTAAATCGTAACTTAACACTTACATAAGAGGTATTAAGTGGCTGTTTACACGCTACAATTTAGTTAAAATTTAGTTAACTACTTAACCACTTAATACGTGTAAACTAGGCATAAAGTAAAATTAGAAAGAAATCCACTACAGACTGACTGCGATAAGAAGATATTCACGATAAAGTCATTTGACGAAGAATATAGGTGTACCTACCAGAATCTTTGGAAAATTTCTATATTTTAAATAAATTTTATTATAAATTAGATTATTGTTTGATAATTTGTACTGCTTTAAACATTTATTGACAACTTAATGATAAGGGTTGCCAACTGCTAAGCGTTTCAAATGAGAAGTTATTCGTGATCGCGTCAACTTCACTCTGTACTTGTCAAAATTGTACCGCTAGCAACAAAAACTCCCAAGTTGGGTAAAGTACGTATGTGTATAATTATGGTAATGGAACGGACGTAATATTTTTAAGCTATTGCTTATCTTCTATCGCGGGCCTTGAGCGTGGAGACCGAATCCAGAATTTCCGTAACGAAAATAACCTAACACCCCCCACTCCGACCGGCATGCGGCACAGCGGTACTACTTTTTAGTTTTCTTTCATTATTTTACTTAAATATTTTTCTTTTTGTTGTTTTTTTAGTTGATAAAAAATGCTGTGCAATAGCTTTACCGCGGCAGTCCCCGAGTGCTACAGTTTTTTTATTTTCTTTGAACTATGTAGCTGTTCGGTTGTGGAATGCACTACCGTTAGATATCAGACAGGCACAAACAACTAATATGTTTAAAAAAATGGTAAAAGCGCACTACCTGTCCAGCGGTCCAGTTGCAGCTACATATTAATGTATATAAATAAATATATGAATTTTCTTTTCTCTTTTATATATAACTAGTTTATTGTGTTTATGTAATGTTTGTTTGTTATATTTTTTTTTTTTAATATAGTATATTGTGTATTTATGTATCTATTGTATCTAACATTTCAATCGTTTTTTTATAATGTTAGATAAATGTTTTTGTATTTATCTATTGATATTATGTAAAATCGTGTACGGCTTTATTTAATTTACATTTTTCTACACCACGTGGTACTCTTATATACATTCCTGTCCATCCAAAGGTTGCCTGGAAGAGATCGCTCTCAGCGATAAGGCCGCCCATTGTGCATGCGCTTATGTAAGCAATAATTATGTGATTGTATAATTATAATGTAATTTAATAAGTGTGGTGTACAATAAAGAATTTTCTATCTATCTATCTATCTATTATTAGTATTTTTTATTATTCAAAAAACACGAAACAGAAATAAGTAAGTAGGCAAAATTTAAAAGAATATTCTACACTTTAGTGGCCTTTCAGTCAGACGTAATATTTTTTTACCTAAAACTTATTATATAGTAAAATACAGTGCTTAAAAATAGTTCATTAGAGTAGGTAGGTACTTCTGAATACTAATGACACCTTTTTACGAATCATTTTATTGCTGACCTTACGTTACACAATGAAGTTACAGTCGTATTGCGAAACAAAATATCATCATGACAGTTATCAACTCATTTGAAACGCATAATTTAATATTTTTTTTCCCAATATCTATTTCCCAACTTTTTCTTCTCGATAACCTTTTGACCACTTTACTAATTTATTTAACACCAACATCAGCCAAGTGTGAACTGCTCGCTCAAATCTGGGGTGTGCAAATAAATAATCATTGGCCCTAAATGTTGTGGTTTGCACGACGAGGGGGGAGAAAGAATATTTTTTTTTTTCAGTAACTTTGACAACTTCTGCAGTAGGGTAGTACAAGCATTGTGTCGCGGGCAACTTTACAAACATTCAAATCACGGATACACCTATTACACTCGAAACAACAATTTGTGGATCACATAAAGTGGTGTCCCGTGAGATAATTTGAGTTTGAATGTGTAATTGTTTTGATTTAACTAATATCAATTTAAAAATGATAATAGATTAAACTACCTCTGATAATTTGATGCCTGTCTCCCAATACTCAGTAAGCAGAACAATTGGCAAAGGAAATTATTTTTCTGTATTAGATAACACAATTTCACTATTTAAAGTGAAATGAGTCTCTAAATCATTTAGTCAGTCAAGTCAGTAAATCTATCTCTTCCAACTTGCTACCATAAGCAATGTCTCTTAACATTCGCCGTTTTTTTCTTTTTTGACGTGATTCGATTACGTCTTATAAATCGATACCCGGGTGCACGCACGAAAAAGTCTTACGTTTCGTCACGATCCGTCTGCTGATAGACTGAAGTATGAGCCTATCAGCGAATGACGATTGCAGCGACATGCGAAACTAAAGCTGACACTTTACTACAATGTCATCAATGTTTTTTAAGACGTTATCACGTAAAATTATTGTCCGTAAACCGACTTTACAGACAACCATTTTTTTTAACTGATAACTTCTTTAGCGGGGTTGTGCACTTTTTTTGGTATGAGTAAATGTTAAACTCGCGTCAGGATCACGTGACCCTATTCGAAAATTCGTAGATGACGTGACTCCGTGACACACACCTTACACGAATTTTCTAATTTTTAAAATTTTACGGACATATTTCAAAACTAACGGCGTTTCATACACACTTGCAACCCTTAATTTACCCTCCTAAGGGTTGATTTACCAACAACACTGACATAAACGTGTTTCTAAATTTACAACCACAAAGCCAAATACGCAATTTCACAGCTGCCTTTTATTTATACAGATTACTTTTAAATTATCTAGCTTTTACTTACGATTTTGGTTATCGCGATAAAAACTGTCCTATGCTCTGGCCCCGGGACTCAATCTCCATACCAAATTTAATTTACATTGGTTCAAGCGTTTTATGCGTGAAATGGTGACAGACAGATAGAGAGATCACATTTATAATATTAGGATTTAACACAAAATTTACTGTCGTTTCTTCCGTGCACTTAACATATTTGAACAAACAATTTTTTAAGTTAAACTTTCTTTAATTTAAATTAAGATTGTTCATGTAAAGTTTTGTTTTAATTAAATCATATTTGATACCAGCCATGAGGTTTGTGTCTATCGATTCTTTTGTGTTACAGACCGGAGGACGGCTGAAGGTCAGGAAGGCCGTGTCAGATAATTATAAAATTGCTAATTGATTTCCGTTGAATTAACATCTGTTTTGATTAAAAAGCAAGTCTATTGACTCATTTAAACATGGCCGCCACAAGATGGCGTAACTTTTGTTTGACGCTTACATTTAAAGCACATTTGAAGTTCCAGTAGTCCCCGAGTCTTACTCGAGCGGTCGTGGAGACAACACGTCTTCCGATAGACGTCAAAATACAATAATTGCATTTTTGAAAGACAGAAAATTTGAAGTCCAAACTCAGGAATCGAACCCGAGACTTCCGTACGCCAAACTGATCTACCTATCTGGACTATGTTACTAGACCTCTTTTTCTATCCTTTCATGCTCGCGAATTGGCATACAAAGCATTGACGTATAGACCTGGACCGCGCCATCCCTCTCAATTAAAAAAATAAATATTGAGACTACAAAGAGGAAAAGGAGGAGGAAACTTGTGCGGCCTTTGACAGGTATTGTCCACAATGTAGCGTTGTCTCTTTCCAGAGAGTGGACCTGGAACGCGCCATCCCTTTCAATTTTCTTTTTCTTTCAAACAAAGCGAGAAAGGGAAAAAACTTGTGCGGCCTTTGACAGTTAATGTTCACAAAGTAGCGTTGTCTCTTTCTAGAGAGTGGTCGTTTCGAAGTTTGGGATTGATTGAAAATCACTTTAGATAAAAAAATACTTTACGACCTATTCTCATACCTACCAATTAAACAAAAAAAAAACAATAAAATCAGTCGCGGCGTTTGGAGGACTTCGACCCCAAACACCGCGACACGAGATTTATATTGATATATTTATTAGAAGAAGTAACAAAATGGTACGGACAATTTCAAAGGTAGAATCCGTGAATATCAGTATTTATGGACACCTCAACAATTTCTCTGTGGCGTACCTACGCCGAATTGCCGCGGCTAATTGTAAAAGGCGGTAAATAATGTCTAGTAGCGTTATACAAAATGGCGACAGTTTAAATACGGCGTAAGGCCGTGTTTTGCTATTTGCCTTCGACATATCTATACTAATATTATAAAGCTGAAGAGTTTGTTTGTATGTTTGTTTGTTTGAACGCGATAATCTAGCAACTAAAGGGTCAAATTGAAATTTCACTGTTGGATAGCCCATTTAACGAGGAAGGCTATATAACATCACGCTACGACCAATAAGAGCGGCGGAGCAGCTATGAAAAATGTTGCAAAAACGGGAAAAATTGTCGCAGAACAAGATGCGCGGGTCAGCTAGTACAGTATAATACTGAGTGCTTGTACTTATTTATACCAAAATCTATCTGTCCACTTGTCTATTTGATGGTTCTATGAATACTTCTGCAGCCTCTTGGATGTGGCGTGAACAGCAACAGATTCAAAGGCACTATGGCCGCTATCCCACTGGCGTTTTACGAGCGATGGCGTATCATTAACGTTAACGACGCATCGGCGCAGCGACAACGCTGTACAGACGCGACGTTAACGTTGCGTTTTTTGGCAACAGTCACAATAACGCCCGCCGTCCCACTCTGTCCGTGTCTCTAACGTTAACGTCACGTTTGCGCAGCGTTGTTGCTTTGCAGGCGTGGGAAAAACGTCAACGCCGGTAAAACGCCTAGTGGTATAGCGGCTTAAATGTGGATCCCGTTGGTCTTTATTATGAAGTGGTGTAAATGCTCGTAGGAATAAAAGTCGAGGTTCAAGGGTGAATTTATATTGAATTTATCTTTCTACAATATTATACAATAGGTTTAATTGTTACCAACGCTTTCCTGCGCGATTAACCCAGAGGTACCATTAATATATAAATTATAAGTATTTTTTTACATCTCCGTGCAAAATAGTTGCTAAAAATTTAATTGCACTTTAGTTAAAACAAAAATTGATTATCCAAACGTTTGTATATCAGTTCTAAATTTGAAAAGCATGACTTATTTTACATTGTCATGTTGTAAGAGTATTACCAACGAACTAAATCGAACATTCAAGAAAATAATCATACATGATTGGGTTCTATGAAATATATTTATATCACAAAAGTATAGGTGACTTTTAACAGAAAAATATAACAGCATTCCTTGCACTACGCTCTTTATAATACAGATGGGATTCGAATATAAAATGTAGGCAAGAAATCAGTACGAACGTGAAAAATTTCAAAATTGATGGCTGTGGACCTGGAAATAAGAGCTAAATTGAAATGTACCTGCTGCTATTAATGCTGTGCAGTTACATGAGGCGCGTGGCGAGTAACAATAATATATTATTGTCTATAAACCTTCCTCGCAAACTTGGAACTCGTGACAATATAGTGTCAGCCACGGATGTTGTTATATAGGAAGAAATTTTATTAAAAAGATAAATGAATTACCCTCTGTAAGGGAAAGGAAAGTCAACCGCTAATGTTCAGCCGTTTACAGATCAAAAGCGAAGCTGGCTTTGTTTAATTTAGCTCATTTAACACAAGTCATTTTTCATACTAGTTTCAAGACCGCAAACTATGTAATGAAAACTTACCACGGCAATGTAAACAAAGATAAACTAAGCTAGCTTAGCTTTAGATCTGCAAGCAGCTACATTCACTCTCATATCCAAGACTTCAATTACAAATATCGTTCAATCGATTTGATTTCTATCTAAAATGGTTAATCGATTTCACAAACTGCGAATTCTATACTAATTCGTTGGCCTGTAATTCGAACCACACTTTATCAACGTCTTTATTTTTATATCAAATTTGAGAGGTTCGTAATTTAAAGTAACATATTGCTAGGCATCTATTCAGCCTTCATAAGCGAATCACCCTTTTGGCAAAAGCCTTCACGCAACTCGAAGCTATAAAACTATAAATTGGCTAGAGAATCTCATTTCAAGGTCCATTCAAGAGCCGTATTTACAAAATCAGATGGTCCCAGAACTGACTACTGGCTAAGGTGAACGAGGCTTTACAATGGTTTTAAATTCTAAATGTACTTTGTAAGTTTGAATGAAATTACTAAATTTACGTTGATGGCAGTGAGCGAAAGTTGTCCGATAGGCGTTATGTAAAACATTCCATAAACTAAACGCATAACGTTTATTTTGGAATGTGTCCCTCGAGTACTCTTTACACCAGTTTTTTTATTAAAAAGAACCAGCATTATCTGTCCGTTATTCTCTTCGCTTAACGTGTACGTTTTATGTTTATTTTTAAACGTAAAAATGTGATAAAAGTAAACTTAATTCGCACCGCATTTATTGGCAGCATAATTATTCCAAGTACTGAGCAATACTTATAGATATAACAGTAAGGCTCGTTGTGAAATAAGACATTGATCACATACTATTTTAAGTGCAAGTTATCACAACTTATCCTAAAATAGTTCAGCATCGCTCAAAGATCGACGAAATAAAGCACAGAGCTACTAATTAGAGTCATTTACAGTTTCATTTAGGAACGTCTATCGCTGAATAACTAAAATGGCCGTCTAGATCAGCAAAATAACCTTTTGTCGAACAGAAGCGTGAAACTCTTCCAATTGTTCAATAGCTATATCCAATCAGTCATAGTCTAATTCTTAAATCAGAGCTACAGAAAAAGTCCGTGACGGCGTGCTATCAGTCGAACAAAAAGTCTGACCACGCTGTCTAAGGGGAAACGATGACATTAGCATGCCGCGCAATACACGCTCTTACAAACTGTAAATGAAGATTCAACATGCCACACTGGGTCCTTCGGGCCACGCTCACACTTGGTCTTTCGAGCAAGCAACATAAAGTAAAGCCATCGTTCACCGTCACTGCCAAAAAATCACATCGAAAGCGGAAAGCAATAATACAACATACGCGTACACACATTGTGGATTCATTTTTTGTCTTATTTCGTTTTCGCATACAAAAATCAACATTCAAACAGGCGACAGTAATAAAAATACTCTTCAATATGTACATACATTGCTTTTAATATGTACATTGTTGTGTGAGGTAGCTCCACTGTTGATGGAATGAAAAAAGTTTGATTACTCATTTGAAAGGTTTAAACCATAGACTAAAGTTAGCTAGTCAAGAAGAGGTGGTTGTGTAAAACAGAAACCTCTTTCATCATCAAATGATGCACGTGTACAAAATTCGTATAAATATATTTCGGTTAGGAGTACGTCATTACTTTTATTTAGTATACTCTAATGCTTTCCCTCACAGTAGCTATGGTAGTACAAAATTGAATAATCCTACAAAATAAACTAAAAAAATATATATTAAATGTCAAATAGTGAAGTCATTATCAAAAAGGATTAGTCATTACCAGCATAAAAAAAATATATAATACGAAACTCTATATTAATTTAAACCATAAAATTTGACAAGTCAAAACAGTTTAATAGAAAATATTTGAATACAACAGTCAAGCTACACCACACAAAGACCTACGCAGCGTGCATAGCTATCACTTATATATCCATAAACAATACTGCGACCATCGGTACATAGTCCCAACCACAATAATGTATTAGAAACTTTATTCTACCTTACTATACAAAGGAGGTAAACATTAAACTAAATAAAAAAAATCATTTTACTTTATGTAATAATCTTTAAATAACATAAAAAAAATAATCGAATATCGTTACAACAAAACTTTTCTATTTTTTTTTCTTTTAAATATGGAATAATTGATTGTGACAAGCGTTCGCTTGCTTGCTATCTAACATAGTGGTCACTGTAGTCTTGCACCCACTGAGAACTTATGGCTGTTACCATACAGAATCAACACTATTCACAATGACGTTGCTTGTTCCGGCACACGGGCGCTTACTTAAATTAAATGGCATCGACATCCTCACCTGGAATGGGAAAAAAGTCTTTGTTAATAGGTCATCATAAAAACGTAATCGGTTAGGCACTAAATAATATTTAATTAATTATAACATTTTTAATCACGCGCAAAAAAAGCCTCCATCTGAAATCTTCACAAAACATTTTTCTAAGAGATTACACGGCTATTAATAAAGACCGGCGAAACAGATCTATAAAATCTACATGTAAATAACAAACCTTTAAAATCAAGATTCTTAGTTCGGTGGATATTTCATCCACGGTTCGGACATTTTTCAGTTCGGACATCAAAAGTTTATCATCGTTACTGTAAAGCTGATCTGTTTGGTCTTATAATTAGTGACCTTGACTGCTAAGCCAGAGGACGTGCATTCGAATTCTGCCCAAGACAAGACGACCAAAGAAAACAAACAAAGATGTGTGATGAACATGATTGGTGATTTTGAGTAGATTTGTATGCCTTGGTCTTTTCGCCGAATTATGTGAACTTGGCATCACACCTACATGTAGAAACCATGATATATGTATTGTATTGCTTCCTAAGTGAATAATATAAAAATATATATAGTTAGTTATTTTAATAATAAAAGAACAATAGTTGCTCTTGGGCCGTGCCGGAGAGCAGATGCCAGCCACGTTTGATGTTCAGGTACTGGGTGATGGCACGTACGCAGATTAAGATACCAAAAGACTCTTGGCTTATCATGGCATAAGCCAAAGTTCTAGTGCGACGCGAGCTCGGTCGAATAACGATGAGGGTCCATTTCGCGAGGGACAGGCCGAAGCCGGCCAGAGCTCCGTAGCGGCTGGCCACCGTGTAGCAGAAGCACATCAAGGAATGATGCCACAAAGAATGATGTTAGGAACATGATATCTGTGCCAAGGAGACTGTTCCCTGGATCGAGCTGCTCCGAAGCCCCGACATTGCTTCCACTGTCACGAACGGCGCAAACGTTGGCTGATGCTGCGGTGGACCTTGCATCTAGGGTAAATCTTCCCTCTCCATTCTCAAATACTCAAGTGAGTGTACATACCGTGGCGCGGTGCGGCGGCAGTACGCCGCCTACTCTGCAGCTCATAACTTGTGGTTGCTTGTGAGCCACGTGAGCCCTTCGTACAGACCGTCGCCCGACGTCGCACACGACGGCTGCACGTACCAGTTGCGGTCGCGGATGCGCGTCAAACCTAACTTCTCTTGAATCTCGTGTGGTTTCATTGCTGGAAATGTAAAGAGAACTGCGTAAATCTATTGTCTTCAATATACATAAATTAACCAGGTCTAGGGTAACTTTTAATGCTCTGCTGTAATAAAGCCTGATGGTGAGCCTTTAATTCTATTATGGGCTAGCGTTACGCTAGCCCATAACAGAATTAGTGACATCCAAATCATTGTTTGGCAAAGATTAAGTGTCAACGCACTGCACTCCTTATTTGAGACAATGTTTCGTAATGTGTTCCTTACATTTTGAATTATAAACCCATGATAATAGTATTTAAGTGGAGGCAACCCTATAAAAGAATGACAGTCTATCTTTTTATACGACTTCCGACTTCTATCCAGACGAGAGAGATAGATAGATATTCAATGTAAATCAATGTCAAATATTTTAATTTCATGTATAGGTACTAATATTATAAAGCTGATGAGTTTGTTTGTTTGAACGCGGCAATCTCAGAAACTACTCGTCCGAATTGAAAAAATATTTCTCTGTTGAGTAGCCCATTTATCGAGGAAGGCTAAAGGACATATAACATCACGCTACGACCAATAGGAGCGGAGCAGTAATGAAAAATGTTGCAAAAACGGGGAAAATGTACGCATATGAAGTTGGGCGGGACAGCTAGTGTAGGATATACACAGGCTCTACTAGAGAAATTCTCTAGTTCATTCGAAGTGCGAGTACGCTACGGATATACGGTTTGCATGCATAATACATGCGTATTATATTTATAGAAATAGGAGACAGGTCCGTTCCTGTCAAGGCGGGTCGCTATTAAAGCGACAGTATTTTTTTTTTTGTTTCGAGAGTATTTCGGTTGGACATTTTTTTCTGTCAGGAATGGAGTTATTGGGTCAGTGGTTTTATACCATAAACGTAGGATCCACTTAAAGTTATCATAGCCTTTTGACACTAACTATATCACGGAATATCAGTCACAAGTTATCATATAAATTTTAAACAGCCTTATAACGTTCATAATGCAGGAAAGGAGGTATCTTCCCTGGGAGAAGGTACTAGTCGTAACTCACCACAGATACATTATTTATTTCTGTAGGTAAATGGTATCCTACGATGTTGATCAGTGGTGGACAGTGGCAATGAAACACCTAATCTGCGCTCGCCTAAATGGGTTTTGAACTTACAAATGACCTACATCGTGGCCCTTAATATCAGGCCAGTTATACTGAGATGAACAAGTCGGTGGCAATAATTGGCTTCAAGGTTTTTGTAATGAAACAGCATAGAACAAGGTGACTTGTACATACCGTCGGGCAAGTCCTGTTTGTTGGCGAAGATGAGTATGATAGCGTCGCGCATCTCCCTGTCGTTGATGATTCTATGTAGCTCCTGGCGCGCCTCGTCGATGCGGTCACGGTCCGCGCAGTCCACCACGAATATTAGACCTTGGGTGCCTGGAACATATTATATGGATCGTAAGTATTTGATCACTGTTACGAAAACTTGAGCTATTTTTGCTATGGTACATAGTACTACGGCATGTAAAAGGCGAAATTTGCTGATAATCAGGAACTTACCTAAATGAATATTTCGAAATTCAATTCTCAATCTCTTTCCCTACTTGTGAAGATGTTAAGTTTTAAATAAGGACCTAAACCCCATACGGATTATCCATATTCTGGTATGAACGTCTTTGACCACATTAACTATTATAAACAGGGAAGTTTAAAGCATATGAAAAGTTGACATTTTCTTTGAGAGGAAAGAGGAAACAGAGAGGCAGTATCAATATGAAACGCCACTAAATTCATAGCTTCACAACCTTTCGCACAAAGGCATCGTAGGTCAACTTGAATCGTCTCTCATTGTGACAAAAGTCGACGGACGCTGTGATATAAATGGTTTGATTGATGACCGTAAGTCTTAACAATAAGAACAGGGAAATCGCAGCTGAATAAATACAGTCTTCGCAGTTTTATAACGGGGGAATAACTGATATTTTCTTTATATAATCTTCTTACATTAAATAAATAAATAAATGGGTTATCGGATAACATTGAGATTAGCAATTCACCTTGACAGATTCCATGAATCGATAAGGACTAATCGGAAATTATGAAACACACTATGTATTAGAAGTTAAATTACATGTTTCTGATACGTTGTTTTTGTATGAGGAGAATGTGTGACGATGTGTGCAATAAAAGTTAAACTAAGGTTGGAGAAGATAGCTCTATGAACGCTGGCCCAGAACGAGATGGGCAATCAGAGGCCTTTTTGACTAGGGAAGTACGATGGTTAAATATCACCGTAAGTTTTCCCAAGTAATACTGGAACCTTAATCGCTTCGTGATGAACCTCAATATATACCCTCAATTAAGTGGCGTCCACAGGGATATACACACGCAAATAAAGAAACAAGCTTATTAATTGTATTAGCAGACCTCTCAAAGCCTTTTTTTTATCAGACTACGGTGAAGCCGAAAAGGAAGGTTAATTTGTGTGTGAAGTCCCTACGGATGCAATTTCACAAATAAAAACTGATTTTTAATTTCTAGAAATGTACCGAAACATTTCCATATGTTTTATTTTTATTGCAGTTGATATTTCTCAAGGTTAATATCGTGAGTGTCATTAGTGAGATTGATATGGGGTGTCGCTCAAACATCCTGACAACGTTACTACATCTGCGTCGTAATCGAACGTTCATAAATCAGTCCCGAGGGTACGGTATGGAAATGGTGGCTTTAACATATAGTCTACCTACCCCTTTTTAACCCTGGAACCTTGTTATTTATAAATATATAGATGATAGATATGAAGGGTAGTCTTCAGGCGTTCTAACTACCATATATTCGGTTAGTTTGGTTAAAGCTCATACGCCGTAGGTTCTTTCTCACACAAATATCTAATTAAAAATGCCATAAGGGAAAGGGAGGTTCAAAACAGGCAGTCGTGCGGGTGTGGAAGGCACAAAGAGGTGAGAGGCACAACAAGAGTAACAACAAAACGACAACTATAATAAACCTTGATCTGGGGGCGCTGACGCCTAAAAACCCAAGACTATCCAGAGCGCCACTTTGACTAAGAAATAAATATGTTCAAGTACTAATACGCACCTGTATAATAATGCCTCCAAAGCGGTCGTATTTTGTCCTGCCCCCCAACGTCCCATACGTTGAATTTGACGTTTTTATACGTAACAGTTTCCACATTGAAACCGACCGTAGGTATCGTTGTGACTGACTGGCCTAATTTTAATTTATATAAAATGGCTGATATAAAGTTTTAAGGAAATAATATTAGTTTAATAACGAGGATAAGCTGGAAAGTTGGCAAAAGCTGTTTAAATTAGTTGAAATAACGCTTGCAACTCTCGTTGTAGTTGTTTTGGTAAGAAGAAAAGGCAAAGGATGACGCTGATAGCCACCTCAGTGGGGTTTTCCATCAATAAGTATTTTCGAAGCGGCTAACTTTTCGAGGCTACTATAAATTGTTAATATTAAGTCGGCATTATGTTCCGGTTCTGCCAACATCCAGCATAATGGAAAAAAAACCGATACATTGCAACTAAATCTTTATAGCGCCTCTTGCGTACTGTTGCCTACTAAACTATCTTAAGGATCTTAAAATTCAGTGCATAACTTAGCTTAGCTTAAATGCTATTATGCACTGAATTTTAAGATCCTCTATTCAACTAGGCATTTTTCTAGATACATTCATACGATCATATAATGATTTGTTTGGTAAAGGATACTAGTCTTTCCGGCAGCATCGAGGCCCAACATCAATATCCTCATCTCCTTATTGCCGAAGATTTTTGACAGCAGCTTCCCCATGGTGCTGAACTCTCCTCAACCGCACAGCTGAAAAGAGAGAAAATACATCATGAATATTTCTGAAAACATCTTAGTCTCTTGAAAAGGTTTTTTAATGTTTCATCGACGTTTACGCATACATTATTAGGTGGACCTACTAGAATTCGTTTCTGGGATTATGCAATTGCTTAACATATGAATCGGACAGAATACGAAAGAAAGCCTGTCGTAATTTGTTGAAAGGACCCCTAACTCTGTTGCTTCTGATGTTGTGATTTGGAAAACTTCTCAACGGGCAACACCAGTTTGCTCGATTAATTTGAAAAAAAAAGACACTGATTTGGTCAGGTTTTTACATGCTTGTGTCCTAAGCTGTATTTCACCAAAGTACGTTACAGTACAGTCCAAAGTCCAAAAAATACCAAAATAACGACGTATTTCTGTGTTGTCTGGTTCAGTGATAGTGAAGTAAAACATGACAGTATTACATTCACGTTTTACTTCACTACCACTGAACAAGACAACACAAAAATACGTCGTTAAAAGGCTAAGACTTAATTTGGTCGAATTAACCACAGGTTGGTTAACTTCGAAACTGTTGAGTGCTTGAGTAGTTGTTAGTTGCAAACTATGGAGTTAGTTGAATGGTAGTTATCGAATAACAAAGTAAACTAAGTCCATTGTTACTTCGTAAAAGATTGACCTAAATTAGATTTTTGTGCTAGACGAAGTTTTCAACTTTTTTGGAAGACCGGCTTATCGTGCTTTAAGTAAATTAACAATTTAAATAATACAACTACATTATGTCCATTATTTTATCATAAAATGTCATAAAACCGTGATTTAAAAAGTAAATTCAGCTACAATGAAAGCTGATTATCAGGAAAAATCTTTTATTGATTTCTCTATGTTCATGAGTAAAAGAAATATATCGTTCTGAAGTAAAAATATAAAAGCCGAAAAATACTTTTACGAGTAATAGTTAGTACTAGCTACTTAAATGTTTGTAGGGAGTCGATACGCCAATTCAGAAATATGGTCCACCACCGGACAAAGTTTAATGAAATAAGTTGAGGTCTGCCTATGAGGTCCAATAAATTGGCAACTGCTATCATCAAAACTTTTTTGGTCTCGATGTTAATTCGAATGATAAATTCGAGGACCAGTATTACGATTAAGTCTTAAATGTGACGATTTCTGCGACTTTAGGCGAACCTCCTGAGGCGGGGTTTTTAAAGAGTAATTATCTTTCGCCTGCGGCTCCGCCCGCGTAAATGTTAATTATCACTATAAAAACTAACTAATGTTCCTCTCCGGGACTCAAACACAAAATTCCACAAAATTTCATCTAAATCGGTTAACGGAAACGTAACAAACAAACTTATAATATTTGGTTGGATAACAACATATTAGCTTGGAATTCCTTAGAATATATTTGATTGAGCCGGGCGATTGGGTTGGGCAGCGCTTAGCAAACTTCATCGAGTCTTCTCTTCGCCTCTACCGCAATGCCTGAAGACCGAAGTATATAACCAGTGCGTAAGGTGCCGAGACGTGGACATTTACGGTTGGGCTAGTCCACAAATTCAAAGTCGCGCAGCGGGCTATGGAACGAGCTATGCTTGGAGTCTCATTGAAGGATAAAATTCGCAACGAGGTCATCAGACAAAGAACCAAAGTTTCCGAAATAGCATGCAGGTTAAGCATGCTGAAGTGGCAATGGGCTGGCCAAATTTGCCGAAGTACCAATGGGCAATGGAGCAAACGAGTCCTAGAGTGGAGATCGCGACTCGATAAACGTAAGGTAGGACGACTTCCAATCAGATGGACAGACGACCTGAAGAAAGTCGCTGGAATGAATTGGATGCGGAAGGAAACGCATATTGTGGCATAAGATAGGAGAGGCCTATGTCCAGCACTGGACCGATACAGGCTGATTGATAGTTTATATTTACAATTAATTTACTTGATAATTTCAAAGCCTATATTTGTTAAAAATTAATTATCGAATCCTGTTTTGTCATGTCAATACCAATTAATAACAGGAGATTGTGTTTAAACACTCCCTGCGGAAAGCTTTGCTACTGACCCTGATTCTGGAAATTTCTCAATTTGGAACTCCAATTGAATTCCTTGTACAATTATAAATTAATTATTGTCTAAGTATTTACAACCAAATATTCAATTAGAGAAGTGAATACCGCCTGTGCTGTCAAGATCGCCAAAATTGTTCGTTTGCTAAAAGGAAACAAACAGAAGGACGTCCTCTAAACCGGTTTTCCAAAAGAGCTGTGAACAAGCGGACCAGCATTACCAGGAATAGATGTAATCTTATTTATCCGTAGTGAATGTTATAAAACAAATCAAATATACAAACTTATCCACTATTAACACTATCTTTATCACCGATTGTATCGATATGCTTCAATCAGTTGCATTTCATATCAATAATAACCAGATAAATAGTATTTTAATGTATTCGTCGTTATCATCAATCATAATGAATCGGGTCAATATCGGAAAACGTCTATCGTAGCAAAAACACCCTCGGTTGGTGACGTCACAGCAGAAAACTCTTCACAAATGTACGTATTACGATTTTCCGCGTCGAATGGTCAATTTTATAACTCAAATATGGAATCAACAAACGTTTTATCGGCAGTCGTTTTGAGCAAAGGAAAATCTTGCGTAGATGGGCAATCGAGCCAAGTTTTAAAATACCATAGGTATTAAATGTTTAAACATAGATCAGTGCACCTACTTAAATTCATTTTATAGATTTCAATCATTTTCTAAGGTTGAAATATAATAAGTATGTTTACCTACTGATTTAAAAATAACTGAGGTTAAGCCATATTGCCGTTCTAAAAAATCGCGTGTTTAAAAATCTGTATCTGATGTTGATGTTGACAGTCCCATTACAATCCTAGTACCTACCCAAGGTATAATCTAAGAACATTGTTATAGTTAGGGCGGAGATAATATGATAAAAGCTTCGCATACCTTCCTGTGGAATAAATAATCTACTCACACCCAAAACTGGTTACACTACCTATACGAATTCAAACTTTTTTATAAACGTTATGAAGGATGGGTAGGTATTTACAACTATAAGCTGACGAGGCTCGTCAAATTGATACTATCAATTAAAACATACATATAACGATCACGTTCCCGGAACATAACTATGTATAAAGAGATAATAAGACAAGGAAATCAGCTATTAGGTACTTGTACATCCCACACGCAACCCACCTTCAAGTAGTCAGTCGATTTGACGCCCTAGATACGAAGTGCTAAGCTGAGCTAAATATAGACAAGGGCCCTTGCTGGGCAATCTTGCGCCTATCGATGTTCGCTTGTCATTTAACTGTATCTCGAAACACCTATTTTCGAACAGACAAAACAATCATTAATTATAATAATACTCCGTTTTGTAATGGTATCGAATGTTAATATTGGATATCATTATAAAATTATATATACTACGGGTCTTAAGGTAAATTACCTTTTTTATTGCCCAAATAGTCTACCCGGGACCACGGCCGTTGGAATACGGTCGAAACGCACAAATCGCGAAAGTTGATCAACATTTATTCAACTAACGTTTTGATAAATTAATCTAAAACAACATCGATTAAAATGCTGAAGGGCTCATAATTGTTGGCCATTATAGGTTCGTAAAACTGTTAATACCGTCTGTATATCAATAGACAGGTACTCATAGCAACTACTAGTTTGATAACACAATACCTAACCAAAGACATTATAGGAGATACCTACCGATCAAAAATCAATTGGGTTAAGTATCAAACTCAAATACCATTTAAATTATTATATAGCCTACAAACATAAATAAAACTAGATTTCTTACAAAATAGATACCAACAAACTGATTCACGACAATCGTTAAAGGGCGGATAACAAACTATAGTACCGTTTTGAAAGGCCAATATGATATGTCAGGATTATTTTGTGCTCAGGAACATGTGGCGAAAATTGTTTCTTTAATAGCTTGAGACATAACATTGCTATGACAAGACCTTTGAAGATCACAGGAAAACATTTTCGGAATTTACATGATGGAAATAAAATTGATATGAAGTGGGGAAATGTATTTGCCAGAATCTGATTTAATGTTTGTAATGTAATGCTTATTAATATTACAAAAAACGAGTACCTCGATTCGTAAAGTACTATTGCATTTAGGTACCTTCTATTTAGGTTCTAAACTTTGCTGGTCAAAGATCCTATCTTTTGTTGCCATGCACTTTAACTATTGTATCAGTCTAAAGTCAACATGTAGAAAAATAAGAGGGTCTTAACTTATACCATTATTCGTGTCTAATATATTCGGACCGTTAAAATTCATTGTAAAATGTAAAAAAATAACAAAATGAACCAGTTCAATCATCACGCTTTCATTGATAAAAAACTGCACCATTTACTAAAAAAGGTTTGCACTGTTTTTGATTCACAAGTAGAGGTAAAGCTAAATTTTTTGCATGAACGTTTATTTTCTTTTATTTAATGCTCACATTACAAACATAGGTTTATTTGTAAGTCGAAGTGAAATGGACATGGATATACAAAAAAAAAAGACTAAATAATGTTTTACCATGATGGGGTCTTCTAAAAACAGTCTTTCATCTGGAGTTCGCCCTCAAGAGTTTACCCGAGTATGTGTAGGTAATTTCCCTTTGTAAAATCTTCCCTCAGTGGGCCCAGAAAAAAAATCGTTGATCGACCACCATCTACATAATTCACCAACCTAGTCGTGCCTACAATTAACTCAAAGACCGAATGGATTAATCGATCACATCAATCCATTCGGTATTTTTGTCGCAGGCATAATAAAGAGGTAAGCACAATATTATAGCTACATGTTTCAGCAAAGGTAAATACCAACCAAGTGTGAGCATGTCCCAACTTATTACGCAACTTCGCAAGGCTTCCAGTCACTCGCAGTGAGGAATACAGGGAAATCGTACTTGATCCATGCGGCATACAAAATTTTACAGCCAAGCTTAACGGGATACTAAATTTAGAGTAAGGAGTGTCAGAAGAGGAACATAAAAGCTTCATTACATGTATATTTATTTGCCTTGAAAGTATTTACTTAGCAGAACCGTTACTCAATAAATACTCTTTGGTTTCTATGTGTATTCTGGTAAATAAAATGTGTTCGTATGAACAATATGTGTTCAGAAAATTCCCGAAGTCCGGTTTTACGAGTCAGTGGAGAGGAACTTATTTATTGTGGTGCTTGTAAGACATGAACTAAGGTGTAACCGGATCTTGGCAAACAATAGTGGAACTGTGTATGTTATGAATAGCTAAATTATTTTGGAATATCAGCGAAACAGCATGCTCTTGTCCATAAAAACATGTGCGTAAAAAAATTACATCAATGAATATACATATTAACCCATATGTCTCACTGCTGGGCACGGGTCTTCTCAGTAGAACCTTTTTATTATAAGTCCTGAGGGTAATTGCCATAATCGCCACGCTTGGCGAGCGGGTTGGCGATTGCAGTAAGGCTTTAAATACACAGAGGACGCTGCTGCCCATCCTCTGGTGGGAAATCTCTTAGTCGCCATTACGACACCCACGGGAAGAGATGGGGTCGTACTATTATTAAGCCGAAACCACACGACAATCAATGAATATGCCTTGATTATTTACACTTCAAGGTGCTAGTAATGTAATTTTCTTAGGCTAAAATATTGTTCAGAGAGCAAAGCCTTACTGTAATACTGCCAAGCGTGATGATTAATGATAAAAAA
Organism: Herminia tarsipennalis; assembly: GCA_945859575.2. Lineage (NCBI taxonomy): Eukaryota > Metazoa > Arthropoda > Insecta > Lepidoptera > Erebidae > Herminia > Herminia tarsipennalis. The sequence goes on along the minus strand of OX243836.2, from coordinate 8,280,738 downwards.
AATCGCAATCCATCATAAAATTTCCAAAGAGCTGGAGAGAATTTTGAGATATCGAACCTCTTTTTCCACACCATTGGTAATATATACTCATAAACATAAATTATAATATTGTTTGGCACTGAGCTCGATTCTCCGTAGTCATATTATTGTATGTATTACCGGACGTCCTTCCTTAGTGCACTCCAACACCGTGTGCATTCGACTACTAATGACCCCTGGGGTTTTAAAGACTAATGCTTGTGATAATTTAATATATCGAACAGATGTAGGTACCCACAGGAAGCCGACATAGCCATGTTATACCATGTACCTATATATTTTTCAAGATATAAAAATATGAGCCCACTTAGTCAGATCAAACAACTGAATGTGTTACTAAGTTTCGAATTTTCTCTTCTTATTCTCGAAACCGATGTTCAGCGGTTGTTACAATAACGATTTTGGCTTAAATTTACAAAAGCTTTCAAGCAGTTCAAACTATCTCTATCCCTACTAATATATAAATGTGAATCTAAGTTTGTTTGTTACGCTACGATCATCATGAAACTTTGTACACATATTCTTGGAGGTATTAGAAGTAACATAGGATTATAAAAAAAAGGGGAAAATTTACGCAGACGAAGTTGCGCGGGACAGCTAGTATATAATAAATTCAGCATCATTAACTATGAAAATGTGACAGACAAAATAATAGTGTTTCCAAAAGCTTTTTATTACAAGTGTAAGTATATGAGCAGACACTTTTGCACTTCATTTCACTTTAATATATTCCTTTCCAGCATTTCAATATTTTCCTTTTATGTCGTAGCTACTCATAACTGAGATATTTCAATCTTGTTGAGTATACAAAATTCATGAGACGGCGATGAAAAATAAATAAATATCACAGAAATTAATGTTTCTGCGAAAAGTAAACAAGTATTTCTGAAATAAAATAAGCTACGTAATATAGTAGGTAAAAGAAATCGTTCACCTAACTTCGATTTTCGATAATATTTATTAAGTAGAAAAGATTTAAATCATTTTTTTACCACATATATGTCTTCCTAAATGTTTTATCCGCCCGGGGGAAAATCCCAATTTTGATTGGTTATTATGGCCTAAGAGACGCTGAACATCGATCTTCACTCATCTTATAACCAGATGAGACAAAATTTGTATGAAATGTTATTGATAACACGCCTATGATAGCTTGCCTATCAAAAAGTGTTCATGGCTATTATTTATTTTTCAAAACCCTCACTCTTTTGATAACTGAACAAATTTATAAATACAATTTACCGGGTTACACCGGTGTAACCCGGTGGTCACGTCGGGGTAAACGTCAAGCATAAGGTAAATACTTTACCTAGGTTTAACGCGTTTATTCCCGTGTCAAATTGTATTTTTATGGCAACGCGTAAGCATAAGTTATAATGAACAAATTTAGTTTTAACTGATAGTTTATAACATGGAGATTATGTTTTGGTAGGTTAGCCAACATAGTTATGATCATAGTTACCTGCCAAGGTATGAACAGGTACCTAAGTCAGTATAGGAAACTACACCGATCTGATAACCAATATAAATTGGTATAAAAAAAAGACAATTTAGATAATTAAGAAAATAAATAGGCTTCCCTAAAAAAATCCGTTCATGGAACATTTTTGCCAGAAACGTAAAAAAAGGACGGAAAAAAATACCAAGTAGAATCGATCATTTCCCCCTGAAATATACATCGTTGTTATCACATGAGAACCATAACATCACAATACGACCTCGCATGAATAGAACATACTAACGACATTAATTGACGAGCAAGTCTAGAAGCAATCTGGATATAACCAGCAGAGCAAGTTGCCGGGTGTATGAAGTACCGACATGTATGCCGACCCAATTCTATTAACGGAAAAATAAACCACGCCCAACCAATTGAAATAAAAAATGATTTTAAAATAATGCATTGTGTGTGATACGGTTCATGGACTTGTGGTTACATAATGCTATTCCTGTTCTTATGATGTAACGCACGTAACGTTCTAAAATGCCTTAAATTTCGTCTTGTGTACAAAGAAGCAATATAAAGGCCCTCCCTCACCACGAGCATGCTCCTGTAATGTAACTTTTATGATTCGATTGCGAGTATTTCGTTACAATACTGCCCCTTTGAATGGAAAGCATGCGCCTGTAATGTTATATTTTAAAATTCAATTTTGAGCATTACGATACAATACTGCCTCCCTAATTGACGAGCATGCGCCTGTAATGTAAGATTTATGAATCTATTTTCAAAGCGATTGTTTAATTTTTACAGATCTGATTACAATGGGACCAACTTGGAAGTATACCCTTTCAAACACAAAAATAATTTTTCAAATCGGTCCAGCCGTCTTTGCGTAATCGGTGAACATACAAAAAAAAAAAACATACAAACGAATTGAGAACATCCTCCTTTTTGAAGTCGGTTGAAAATATATTCGCTCCCACTGCCTGTGTTTTAGATATTTTGAACTACGCAACAGATTTTAATGCAGTTTTCAGCAATAGATAAAGTGATTCAAGAGGAAGGTTTATATGTATAATACATCAACGGACTTCTACGCGGAAACGGAATTCCCGCGTGCGAAGTCGCGGCTGTCGGCAGTCTATACTAATATTATAAAGAGGAAAGATTTGATTGTTTGTTGCATTGAATAGGCTCCGGAACTACTGGACCGATTTAAAGAATTCTTTAACCATTAGAAAACTACATTATCGGGGAGTAACATGGTTTTTATTGTATTGTCAAAAAATTAGAGATCCCAACGAATGTTACAATAATGTAACTCAAGGTGTAAAAAGCTACGATATGACACACAGGCAGCTAGTATCAAATAAACAGAAAAGATAGGCCGATTGACATGAGACTGACTATAGTTATTTGGTCGATAAACAGAATAAAAGGTTTAACGGCGTGCCACGGCATCATAAAAGTGGAAACGAGGGTATGCACGCGTTCTAAACACGGACCCTGAATTGGGTCGGCTACGTATCTTAGGCATAATGTCACTACATTTGGTGCTCATGCCTAAATAATGCTGAGGTCTGGAAACGATCCATTTTTGTGAAAAGGGTCAGCACTTAAACACCGCAACTATTTGACTATACCGATGATATAACAACAATAATGTTGTTTGTAATATTAGTAATAGATATCGCCCCTCAAGTGTTATTAAATGTTAGTTTCCGTGGCATTACATCTAGTTTTTTTGTTTTTTCTTTTTTTTTTAAACCGATGTCGATTACGGGGGCGAATCTAGCCAACTATACGGGAGCCATTATAGTGCACACTGGGAGACACAAGTCTCTATTCCCTCACTCTCATAGTCCGATGGGACGGAAATGCGATACGGCTAAACATTCTCTCCGAGACGGGTGTGACACTGATCGAAAACGTCACCCATCAATGTATGGACAGTGGTAAAGTTGATTAACTAAAATCAAAGACATATACAAAAATTTTTTTTAGTGTACTCCGATTTTGATAAAATTAGGTATGTGCACTCAGTATCATGAGCACATACCAACCCTTGAATATGACCACACCTTTCTGTTACACCCTGTATAATGCAGAAGTAATTTTTATAGGCATTTCTTGCCAATTACTTTACAAATACAATAATTGCATTTTTGAAAGATACAAAAATTTGAATCTAGTAACATAGTCCAGATAGGTGGTTCGCTTCTGGCCCCGGTTTGGCTACGGAAGTCTCGGGTTCAATTCCTGTCTGTATCTTGTATCTTTCAAAAATGCAATTATTGTATATATAATGCCACACAGAAATTTCTAGTATTACGATGGCAGTAACAAAATTGTTTTAACAGATTATTTTAAGAACAGCAAGAAACAGTTATACCCCGAAATGCGTGTAACGTAAGTTTCAAAGACAACGTCAAATCATTCCATTATCGATTGCAACAACGTTACCTCGATAGAGTTAAAAGTTTTTCACGAATTAACCCGCATTCATTGCCACGGGCGTTAAATTTAGAGCAAATTCTTGGTACCAAAAAGTAACATAAAGCAAAAGTAACAGCTTGGTAACATAAAGCCACTAACGATTTACTTTTGGTGATAAGTGCAGTACCTAACTCAGCTAAAACTGCTCTAACTGGTAAACTATTGTGCCCATTTATTTATATAATATCGCTTAAAGATTCTAAACTCTACACGCATATATTAGGCAGTATAACAAACTCCTTCGAAAAGAATCAATAAAGAACCAAAAACAACAACCATTTTATTTGGAGTTAGTAACATTTTAAATTCCAATTCCATTGTTTTCGGTACGAGCTGAGCGATGAAATATTACTTCAATTACACCAGAAAAAGGTAACGTAGTGAATTGTTTATGTACCGTTGAATAAACTATCCGATCCGGCGTAGTACCTTCGAAACAATACGTGTCTACGGCACGCAATATCGTTCACAACGCATAACTCAACATGTATGATAACAGCACATTAGCTAACTGATGACGTTATAACCCCGGGAATGAGGAAGATAATAGCAATTAGTTGTTAGCAGTTGCTAAAGTTTATCTGATACTGGACTAAGTTCGTCCTTGACTTGAGGGAGATAAGTCACATCGCTTGGTGAAGTGGATGTGGTCAACATTTCGTTAATTATCAAGGCACCCAATTATTCAAATACTTACTTTGTCTATTTTGGGCAATACTGTACACAAATCTATATTAATTGAAACGGAACAAACAAGCCTTACTTTGATATTCATTTTCATTAGGAAGAGAAGTCAAACAATTAACTCATCTTGCTAAATATCGCGGAACGTTCAAAATCACTTCTCCATCGTTTAACTAAACGAATTCTAAACCCATTACCCTTTAAAAAACCTCAGAAAGAAGGGCGGAACCGTGTTGCCCTTGCTTCCTGCACCACGACACCATCCCGACGTGACCCTTCTATTTCCGTCGGGTCAACGCCTAGGGCGTTAACCATTTCCACGTCATTTCTCTCGGAAAGCCAATTGCGTGGTACATTATGCTGTACCGTTGACTCTTGTTTGAGATTAGGCGATTTACGATCGTGTAGTTTGAGGGAATGGACGAATGCTAAGAAAACTGAAAAAGGCAGGTGACGGGCTTCAAAAATACATACGTATTCATAAAAACAGACACAGATTATCTTGAAAATCACTAAACGAATTTTCAAACGTAGGCGGGAAAACCATCCCGATTAAAGCAGCAAGAAAAAAATGTTAAAATATTACTTTATGATGTAGATTAATAATTTTATGGTAACCCATCATCAGAATCACTTACCTCAACAATTATAAAGTCTTTCACAAGAAAAACGTATAAAACTTAATAAAGAAACGAAGTTACGCTACGCTACGGTAGTAATTTTTATAGTGTTAAATGTTCATTATACACGGAACAATCACAATTTCAAGGTAGGTATGGCTAATTTCACCACACAGATGACTCAGTTTCTGCTATGTGTTACGTATTCTCTCAAGCTAAGGAAGGCCGTATCTTTTTAGAAACTTTAAACAGAAAAACAAATACGCTACCAAAATTGTACCAATACTCTATTTATAGCTAAGCTGATATAACAAGCACCCTAGCAATCTTGTCCAAATAAATTCAAAATGCTTTCAACTCACTTAAAATAAAAATAAATTCTATTTTGCAAGGATCTAATTACTCTTCACGGTGTGGGTTGATGTTGCTTCCCCTATACCGCCTACGGGTTTTGGATCTACGCCAATTATTTCACCGATCCACTGAATCCTACTTCATTCATCTTTAGGGTTGCATCTTGTGTTCGCAAGTATTACAGCTTAAGCCGAGTTTGTTGTTATAAGAAGTGTTATTCATGATATCGTAAATTTAGTAGAGATTGTTATTGTAACAACTTGAGTTGAGTTAAGTCAAAAATATTGGTTTAGTAGTTACGCCTGACTCATTAATGGTAGATCGATAAAGTACGATCGAAGTATTCAATAAATAAAGTAAGTAATTTTAGAACATTTTCGTCCACTGTACAAACGTGTAAAAGAGTACGCAAATCAAAATTAAAACGTTGAAGCGAAAAGTGATGATGTGCTAGCCGAAGATAGCGATTGAATTCTGAAGAACAAAACTTGGTTATTTATTTCAATGCTTTAAGTCTGAATCTTTAACTAATGTGCAAAATGATACATACAGAACAGTAAAGTATGGCTTCAAAGACAAATATCATGTAATTGCACCAACAAAACTTTAATGAAAAGAATTGACCAGACGACGCTAATGAAAAGAATTGTCCAGAAGGGTACAAACTTGTAAAAATGATGTCAACACATGACACCAAAGTATTGAATGATTCAACCACAATCGCAACACATTACAAACGCGTATAAATCAACAATTATTGCCACTAAGGTCAACAGGTAATTATGACCAAGTGTGAATCATTATACTATTTCGAATTTGGTCTGTAAAACTACAAGTATGTATTTCTTACCTTAACTATTAGATTTACGTTGATTTTACTTAAAAGGAGTGAGCCCGTGTGATTCTTGCCAGATTTTTCGTATGTGCTGTACCCTATCAAAAGTTTGCTGACTTGTCCACAAAATATTTAATGAGTTAATTATTGGAATAATTACATTTTTGACTTTGCGTATAGTAAAGTCAACCTCAAAGCAAATTTCTTTTAAACTTGAAGAACAACTTTTTTAAATTTCCTAGATACCTTTAGAAAATCTGAAGATGTTAGCAATTTTGTTTCAGTAGATTATAAGGGAGGGATCCCACCACCCACCCTCGATCTGTGAATCACCACGATTGAAGTAGTAAGGAAATGCCCTTAATACAACAATCGAAATAGATTGACAGACCGCACTTAAAAAAGATAGACCTGTAACAAAGAAAATTAGTGACAGGTACTCTTACCAAGTCGAGTGGTAGGCACCTCCGGACCCTTGACTTGCAATATTCCGCTTCCACGAAGTGAAACTTCGACGGCCAGTCTTCGACGGTCAGACTTCAGGCCAGTTTGGCACCGACTGAGTCAGTCGGTGCCAAACTGTCCTGAGGATGCCGACTGAGTCAGTCGGTGCCAAACTGCCCTGAGGATGCCTCGTGTAGAGGCGAAACACGTGTCGAAGTTTCACTTCGTGGAAGCGGAATATTGCAAGTCAAGGGTCCGGAGGTGCCTACCACTCGACTTGGTAAGAGTACCTGTCACTAATTTTCTTTGTTACAGGTCTATCTTTTTGAGTGCGGTCTGTCAATCTATTTCGATTGTTGTATTATGGGCATTTCCTTACTACTTCAATCGTGGTGATTCACAGATCGAGGGTGGGTGGTGGGATCCCTCCCTTATAATCTACTTAAGATGGATTTCCGCCATGTAACGCCTGATTCAATCGGTTATCTAATTTTGTTTCAGTAAGAGTTACTGAAACGAAATTGCCAACATCTTCTTCTACCCAAAACCACTAATTTCATTTAGATTTCGTAGTTTTTGAGTGGTTATTTACTGACTCTAAGAATATTATAATAATAAATGTCAAAACGCTTGCGATCCATAAGGCTAACATTCTTCTCTCTTCTAGATACAAAATTGATGACGTTCTACGATATCCGTGATCTAAACAAGCTAACGAACCCAAAGCAGAAGTTGGAGACTCTAAAACAAATGTTGTTTTAATAAATTCATTTAAGTTGACTGAAAGGCTTTGCGCAAGCGGACGCCTGGCCGACGTCCAATGTACACTTACTCGATAGTACTTTACCCAGACAAAAGTTCAACGAATTTGTCTTACCAGTCATTTACAACTCTTCTAATCATTATAGTCATAGTTAACGATCAGAATACCGACGGCTTAACTATCTGAAAATTGACATCCATCAATCTAGATAGTTGGCCATGTTAGCGGAGTGATGACGTTTTGAATAACGAGGTTAAGACATTGATGGCCTAAACAGAAGTAGGTGATTCAATCGTAATCTTGCCTTATTTAAACGGGGATTTAGTAGGGTAACAATATGTATACCATCAGTCCAACACGGAGTTGTATATTTGTCCTTACGGGGCTCGTAAGGCCAGAGGCAATCTAAAACTAAATTTACGAACCGTAAGCTGGGTTATCTTACCGTAACAACTGTCACGGCTAAATTCAACGGAATATTAATTTTAACTTCGCAAATATGAAGTCTACACAAATTGTAAGAATATTAATTAACCAGATACCCGTTGCAGTCACCCATTTTTCAGAAATGACAAAACGAAGTTAAATTCACTGCAATGGTATAATGCCAAAACAGCTGCGAAAATGTAGCCAAAAGTACAATTTTCTATAGTTTTCAGTAACTCCGACAACTACGAGCAGACCGTTGCCAAAAATGTTCAAGTGAGTTTAAGATGTATAGACGTGGCTGTTTTCAGGTCGTCTCAGGAACCAACATAAAACTAAACTTACATTGCAAAATACTTAATATCGACAATGTAGGTTTAGAATAGAAAAATGGGATGAGTATCCAGTCTAGTAAAAGAGGCAAAATAAATGAAGAATTTCATGAAAGGTCCGTGATGATACTGATTAGAAACGCCTTTCGATAAGATCTAACTTGTGTTATTGACAGGTATGTCTATTCAGTGTCATCACCACAAATGGAAAAATGGGATGAGTACCAAGTCTAGACTATCTTGTGATTGAGACAATACAGGAGACAAAATAAATGAAGAATTCCATGATTGGTCCGTGATGATACTGATTAGAAACGCCTGTCGATAAGATCTGACTTGTGTTATTGACAGGTATGTCTATTCAGTGTCATCACCACAAATGGAAAAATGGGATGAGTACCCAGTGTAGACTATCTTGTGATTGAGACAATAAAGGAGGCAAAATAAATGAAGAATTCCATGAAAGGTCCGTGATGATACTGATTAGAAACGCCTGTCGATAAGATCTGACTTGTGTTATTGACAGGCATGTCTATTCAGTATCATCACCACAAATGGAAAAATGGGATGAGTACACCCAGTCTAGACTATCTTGTGATTGAGACATTAAAGGAGGCAAAATAAATGAAGAATTCCATGAATGGTCCGTGATGATACTGATTAGAAACGCCTGTCGATAAGATCTGACTTGTGTTATTGACAGGCATGTCTATTCAGTATCATCACCACAAATGGAAAAATGGGATGAGTACCCAGTCTAGACTATCTTGTGATTGAGACATTAAAGGAGGCAAAATAAATGAAGAATTCCATGAATGGTCCGTGATGATACTGATTAGAAACGCCTGTCGATAAGATCTGACTTGTGTTATTGACAGGTATGTCTATTCAGTGTCATCACCACAAATGGAAAAATGGGATGAGTACCCAGTCTAGACTATCTTGTGATTGAGACATTAAAGGAGGCAAAATAAATGAAGAATTCCATGAATGGTCCGTGATGATACTGATTAGAAACGCCTGTCGATAAGATCTGACTTGTGTTATTGACAGGTATGTCTATTCAGTGTCATCACCACAAATGGAAAAATGGGATGAGTACCCAGTCTAGACTATCTTGTGATTGAGACAATACAGGAGACAAAATAAATGAAGAATTCCATGAAAGGTCCGTGATGATAATGATTAGAAACACCTGTCGATAAGATCTGACTTGTGTTATTGACAGGCATGTCTATTCAGTATCATCACCACAAATGGAAAAATGGGATGAGTACCCAGTCTAGACTATCTTGTGATTGAGACATTAAAGGAGGCAAAATAAATGAAGAATTCCGTGAATGGTCCGTGATGATACTGATTAGAAACGCCTGTCGATAAGATCTGACTTGTGTTATTGACAGGTATGTCTATTCAGTGTCATCACCACAAATGGAAAAATGGGATGAGTACCCAGTCTAGACTATCTTGTGATTGAGACAATACAGGAGACAAAATAAATGAAGAATTCCATGAATGGTCCGTGATGATACTGATTAGAAACGCCTGTCGATAAGATCTGACTTGTGTTATTGACAGGCATGTCTATTCAGTGTCATCACCACAAATGTTTTGGTAACTGATTCGACTTTAGAATATCAATTTGGATTGCGAGGATTCGATTGAAATTTCTTCGTTCGGAGATTTTTAACAAGATTCGTCTCAAATTCATGTCATTCACATAATTGACATTAATCTGAGACGATTATAGCTGAAATGTAAAGAGTGCACTGTCTCAAATCTCTAAATACAAAAAATCTTTAATGGCATTAACAAGTAACAAACAAGTAACAACGAAGCTGAGGCTGATCACGATGTTTATAAGAAAAAACTGTCACTAGGTACTAAAAGTATAGTCACTTTTCTGAAAATCCAACTGAGTTATGATATTTTAGATTCAATATTATACTAATAAAAATCATCACATCGTACTATCTATCAAAAGCCCATACATATCTATCAAAGTAACTCAGCTATTTTACGAACTAGAAGAACCTGTCCACTACCACAACTCCTTAGTAGGTTAGTGAGAAAAAAAATGCATGCAGAGGCCGTGACCGCCGCAGCGGCCGGTTCGATAACGGTATACCATCCGACTAGTTGAATAGACACTATAATCGCAAATCTTGATAACGTGGTTGAATGAAGCGTAATGAATATTTAAAAACTAAAGTAAAGCAGAATTATAAGTATGCAACTTTTCTACTAGGAAATCTGTGTTTATTTATAGAAGAAAATCGTGATGGAAATTAAGAATGTTACTTTCTTTTTCATAGGAATAAAATTATAACAGTGCAGCAAATTTAAAAATAATTGTTGCTTGCAAGTTTGAATTTATTTTACGAATGTTTAAAATAAAATACATCAGTGTAGGTAAATGAATAAAAAACTCCAGAAAAACTAAAAATATTCATCGAGTAATTCTTAAGCGAACAGCGGATAAACAAACAGAAAAATGTACGAACAGCATTTTTGGCATCGTTATCACATACCTAGTACGTACTCCTATAAATACACCTATACAAGCAATCGCTTAGTAGAATACTTATAACACAAATTCGTTATAAACAATTATTTTTTCTGTTTTAGAAAAACAAGAAAAAGAGTTTTAAGCAAATAAAATTGATCTTATATTTGATATTTTAGATCAATATCGTAATACCCAACCTCATTTTATGTAACATACAGAAGACTTATTAAAAAACATAAATATAGAATGCATATCTCTTCGCTGAGTGGAATTGAAAACGTTATCTCTTCCGTTATTGGTAAAGGCAACCCACATCCAAATAGGATAGCAAAGCACAATGCAGTCAAAAATAAACCAAAACTGGAATCACAGACAGATGTTACGTTTCGCTTTTAAAATTCACGAGTTGGTCCAGACTTTGAGCAAACAGTGGCATTGCATTTATCGAATTGTGAAACTAGAACAATAGAGAATGATCAAGTCATGTTTGTCCTTAGGTATGACTTAGGAGTCATCCTACAAACGAAAAATAAAGTGAAATCTCAAAATGTATCTGAATCTAAATTGAATTGGGCCTTACTCTTTTACCTTAATTCTTGTAAAACATGAACCGCCTTATTACAAAGAGAAGACTAAATCAAGGTTTAGGCCAAGACTTTCAAGTCCAGGATTTAGTACTGTACTATTGGTCTTATTACAAAGCATAGATAATCCGTGGACCAGCTGATACCAAAGGATCTTGCAATCAGCCACAGATTATAATCAATTTAGTTCATTCATTTTTCTTATCATTCAAAAATAACGTTCCGTTTCAAGCCAATATAATTTGAAAGTATAGTTGTCATTGAGAAAAAAATATTTAGACGTTCTATTAGCTAAATTATTCGCCAGGACGACGTAATTTTCAAAATATAAACCTGACATAAAAGTCCTCGGCCTGCAATTTACGAATAATAAAATAGATTCTGTCAGGATCGGAACGTTACATATATAGCTGTCAGTAGTAATAAAAATGTAAACAAATGATGATAACCTAAATTTTATTAACTCACGACATTATTATGGATGTTATAAGTTTAATCTGAGTAATTATAGCGCCCAAACACTTATAGGAGTTGGATGCGAGTTTTTATTACAAAGCTAGTTTCATTGGAACAGTTCTTAGCATGGTTGGATGAAAATTCGTTCAATAGTTTAAGGATACTTACTCAATAAGATAATGCATTTTTAATATACTTACTGTTTTCTTTGTTGCACTCGTTGTTCTGAATGTATTGGGGGAAAGTATGCCTAGATTCAATATAGGTACCTACTGAAGCTTCGGCTGAAGCACAACAAACAATTGAAACAAATTTTATGAATATATTTATTATTTAGTATCAGTGAGCTTGCTATGAAATGAAATTCTCAAATAACTACATAGAATCATTATTTATTAGATACCATTTATTCTTCCTAAGAACAGAGTACATTTTCATGAGAATCATAAATATTATTATCTAAACTGTTAGGTAGCACTTATTAGTTATTCCATTTGACAACAAAATGGATGTTAACAATTTCAATAATCTGTAACCAATCTGTACTCCCTGTTCAAACTATGTTTGAAATGGAATATTGAGTTTATATCCCTATTTCTTTATACATAACTAGCTTTCCCGCACATTTTAGTCTGCATAAATTTTCCCTGTTTTTGCAAAATTTCTCATTGCTACTCCGTTCCTATTGGTTGTAGAGTGATATTATATAGACTTCCTCGACAAATGGGCTATCCAACAGTAAAAAGTTCAAAAGAATTAGTCGTTCATGAGATTACCGCGTTCAAACAAACTCTTCAGCTTTATGATATTAGTTTAGTTATTTATTTTACAATAAATTTTAAATTGTATGCATTTTTTGTTTATTATATAAACAGTGATCAATAATATATTTATATAATAAAATTGATAATTCTATATTTAGATCCACCTTATAGTTCACTAGTAAGTTTTAGGTACATTATACATAGAATCATTATTTATTAGATACCATTTATTCTCCCTAAGAACATAGTTCATCTATCAGAGAATCTTAAATATAATTATCTAAACTGTTAAGTAGTGCATAATAGTTATTACATCACAATTTCAATAACCTGTAACTAATCTGTACTCTCTGTTTAGTGTTTACTATGTTTAAAGGAACATTGTAGCAATGTATAACTAGCTGAGCTCTTATAAACATAATATTCAGTTCTTGGTACCTACCTATAACCTAAGTTTACATCTGTTTCTAGTGATAGGTATACCCATGGTTACACTTTACCAACTAAATTTTAAATTGATCAATGTTTATTTAGTTCCACTATAATATGTATAGTTCAGTAGTAAGTTTTAGGTAAGAAATTTTGTCATAATGATGTTTCTATTACTTTGTTTTGTGCATTTTGAGTAAATTCAACATTGGTTTTTGCCGCACTACTCCAGACCACCTATCAGACATTTCAAATGTGATTTTCCAACTTCAATATAAATAATGTGACATATTATAAGTGGAATGCATCAGATTGTTTTACATAGAGCACTAGTTAATGATACTATTGTCGAACAAAAATAATCTGTGTTGATCTTCAACTTTCCACACTGCGTAGGTACACTTCACGTCGAGTCTGGTTGACCCAAACATTGCACAGACCACTTTAATTTTAGGACATCTCTGAGTTCTGTATATTAAATCTTCTCTCTCAATTCCAAGCTGTGATAAATGTTTTGAAAAACAATAATAAGCATGTATTATTAAATCTTTGGTCACACATCGCATTTCACTCGATTTTTGCGTTTATTTTGTTGCCACACCATATTTAGTTAGTTAATAATTTAAAGTCACTAAACACGCATTATTCGTCATTAATAATTGAAACTAAAATACGCAAAATTGTAAATAAAATAACCTTAAAATGTCAAAATTTTTGACATTTTAAGGTTATTACCATAGTTAAACTAGGGTGATCGAAAGACTAATATATAGACCAAAGAAGATCATCGATTAAGCGATGAACCTCGTTTTGTAATAAAGATTTTCGTAGATCCATGGTTTAAACTAGGATTTTCGTCAAACCAGGTTTAGTCCAGCTTTTGGAATAAGGCGGGAAATGTTTTTAGTAGCGCCGCTAAATCGAAACCGCAAAGAAAACACATCTATACTAATATTATAAAGCTGAATAGTTTGTTTGTTTGAAAGCGATTATCAGGAGCTACTAGTCCGAATTGAAAATTGATTTTACTGTTGCATAGCCCATTAATCGAGAAAGGATATATCACGCTACGACCAATAGGAGCGGAGCAGCAATAAAAAATGTCGCAAAAACGGGGAAAACTGACGCATACTAAGTTGCGCGGGTCAGCTAGTTAAATATAAATTTCTAGTGATATAATGTCCGTAAGGTACCTTCATAATCTTATAAGCTGGATTCTATTAAAACCAATAGTATCGCTTCATTCAGCGGCTTTTTGTGGGATTATTTTAAATTAAAGTTTTAAGTTTCCTTATTCGTATGGATCTCTCACAAATTCCAACAGATATTTCTAACAGAGGATTATTATATTCATATGTAAGACATATCTCACGACATTTCATAAGCAATAACAGCGGTCCTTCTGACAACTCCTGTGGTTAAACCACAGAATCGCAATATCTATTCGAGTCAGGGCGGAAACGGAATATGCGGTAACTATCCAATATCTAGAGTTACAGCTTGAGAGCTAGAGGATTTTAAGCGGCTGTAGCCTAATGGCTATAGTAGTCGTTAGTTTGAATTCTGTTCATTATACTACTGACGATGTGAACCCACTCCTAACACAAGCCATTTGGCTTAGCTGGAGGGGTTAACAGGATTGCTAGTAATGTGGGGCCGCAATTCCACATTGCTAGTAATCTTGAAAAAAAAGTATTTATTTGTGTAGTGTAGTTTTCGCCTAATTATCATGTATGGTCTGCCAATGTTCTTTAAACAGATTGTGCATGGCCGTTGTGGACTAAAAGCCACGCCCAGTGGGAACGTCAATCAATTCAGACAACCTAGCATTATCACGGTTAAATCGTAACGTAATTATTTGTAACATGCAACGTAAAAGCTAACTTTTGTGCTTTATGCAAATCAGATAACTAACAATAAAAAAAAATATGGACACGCGGTTGGAACGTAGTGCCTTTTGCTATATATTTTTTTGTGTTTGTATTTACTACTTAATTATTAAAATAAAATCTGGAAGAACATAACATTTTAAACATAATTGTCCATAATAATAATATTTTAAAATTAAGATTTTTTACATAGATTTGACATAGATTAAAATAAACACAAATAAACCTTTTGCAAACATACAAACAACCTCTATAACACAACCTTCTTATTCTAGCTTCACATAATCATAAATAATAGATTTTTGATTGATGTCAAAATGTAACGCTTTTTATCGATATCAAAATGTAACACTTTTTTCCGTCTAGCCCTCAGCCCGCAAGCAAAAACGTGCGTTATGGAACTACGTTCCAAAATAATATTATCTAAACACCAAAATAAGCTTGCTACTGTGTTAATGAACATTCGGATCATTGTAAACCTTTCAACAAAGCACGTGTCAAATGATTTTAAAAACGATCAGTGCATGAATAGGAAATCTTGCAATAAAATGTTATAGCTCTCGTATTCTGTAACTTCTCAAGCGAAAAGCGTCTGCAATAAGTTGTACGTCAATTTTGCTACATGGCACAAATCATAAAAGTTAGCACTTTCGCCAAACTACCTAGTTTTCGATTTTTGTGGACGTAGCACTCTTACGAAGCGACGGCACTCCACTTCTAAGAAAGGAACATAACACGACCTAATTTAGGAAAGAACATGTTGACAATGCAATAATTAGGGGCATGCACAACATTACCGTAAAACAGAGAACGTGACTTTTAGCCCCAAATAAAACACATCAAATAGAACAAGATTCCCCATGGGGTTGCATTGGAACATAATATTATAAATGGACGATCAATCATACGAATGTGAAATATGAACACCACCGCAATTTAGTTGTTGCTATCCACGTTTTATCGTTGTTCAATATATTTTGTTCGGATGTTATCTCCATTCACAAACAACATTAAAAACACAGCCTTGTCAGCCAGTGTTTAGTCGGATGAGGATCATACTATTTTGTGTTGACGTACCAACCTGGAATTTAGTACCGAACGAGCGTTTGATGCAGATTACCTTCGTCAGCGGTTTTATCCAAGCTCTCCGAACAATAACCTTTACTTTTTACTCTAGCTCTTTTATAAATAAAAAACTACTATAGAGCAACGCGATTCAGCAATTCGTTATGATTTGAGTCTGAATTGCTGGTCGTTGAACAAACCTGTGCTTTAATATTATAGTCGTTAGTATAAAAGATGCCAAGTGCTTTAATACATAGTTTGCAACAGTTAAACTGCCATCACGAATATTATAATAAAATGCTATTTTCGATTGTAACGATTAGCAATTTTCAACATAGATTCTCCCTTTTAAGTATTTTGCACTTGAAACTGTTCCATAATTTGAACTTAAAATTTCAGATAAAATGATTCTTCGCAACGCTAATTCCGTTAAGGGTACACATAAAATTGAGTAGGGTGCCGATGCCAACGATGTTTAAAGGAGAGGGAACATCAGAGACGATGTTTTATGACGCGGGCAATGTCGTAACGACGGAGATTGTGTCTGGAGAAGCTCCTCGGTAACTGTTAAGGACTATTGACGTTACGTAGAAAATTATCATGCATCCCAAAGATATTAGACAGAAGAAATCAAACAGTGGTAGTGAATGAAATCGATAAAACGGTAAACTTGAACGAAGACTACCAAGTCTCATAATAAAAGTATGCCAAGATTCAATTTAAAAACAAGAAGGTCTAAAAACTGTAAAAACCTTTGAAAAAGAACCATCTTTTACAATGCTAAGCACGTTTAAGCCGTGTCACGGAGTCGATATATTGTTTAAGGCTGGTTCAGAAGTTATCGCCTACGCCAGACGACAGCTAATATGAAAAAGAATAGCGATCATTAACCAGCCAGACTGGAACGACGATAGAATTGATATAAAACTTAGTTGGAATTTGATAAAGTTTATGAGTATTTTATTGCCCCTTTAAATCACTGAGATGCCAGTTATAGATAAAATACCTACTTTTGTTTGAAAGTAGGTACAGAAAAGTAATTTTAACAGTAAATAGGGGTTCCAAAAATCTAAATATCGTAATCGTTTTGCCTTGAAATATACCAAACTGGGAAAGACAAGTTCGTAAGATCGATTCTCGGTACTCAAAGCATAACTGCAGAGACAGTCATGTTTTCCTAAGCTCTGTTTAGATCGGCACAAACAAAATCGTACAATTTCACAATTGCACACCCTTCGCCAAATCAGTTATGGTTTACGCTACATAAGCAGTAATGTTATCAGTGGAATACTGGCTTTTATGGGTTTGGACATTTTGTGCCCCTTGAAACAACACCCCGATGGTTTCACGGTTACACGCAATTTATGGCGACCAAGGGAGAACGTATGGGGGCTGTTCACACAACAAACAGATCTGTAAATCATGAAACGTTTAGGTTCATAATGTCCAAATCCCAAAATGTCCAGTGGTTGCAAAACGTCCATATCCCAGAATGTCCATATCCCTAAATGTCCATATCCCAGAATGTCCATATCCCAAAATGTCCATATCCCAGAATGTCCATGTCCCAAAATGTCCAAATCACACAATGTCCATGTCCCAGAATGACCATATCCCAGAGTGTCCATGTCCCAAAATGTCCAAATCCCAGAATGTCCATATATGTATATACCGGTGTGTTTGTTTGAACTTTTTTCAAATCTATATGTGTTCTATATATGTATGGTGGATAAAAACAAAATACTTTTGCCAGTCATATAATTATTATATTTAATAAACAAAAGAGAAAATAATTGTTTGTATTTATTATGTAAATAAAGAAATGCTTTGTAATTTTATTTTAATTACCTAATAATTTATTTATTAGTAGGTATATATAATTCTCTTACGTCATTTCATAAATCCTGAACCTGTTATGAAGAAATAATATTCATTCTGCTATTTGCAATTACTAAACGCAGTCATCAGTATCTATTATGTGGGTACTACCTAAACGCTTTTAACACAAATAATATCCGTTCTACCTACATATACGGGAAATAATTGTTTGTATTTATTATGTAAATAAAGAAATGCTTTGTAATTTTATTTTAATTACCTAATAATTTATTTGTTAGTAGGTATATATAATTCTCTTACGTCATTTCATAAATCCTGAACCTGTTATGAAGAAATAATATTCATTCTGCTATTTGCAATTACTAAACGCAGTCATCAGTATCTATTATGTGGGTACTACCTAAACGCTTTTAACACAAATAATATCCGTTCTACCTACATATACGGGAAATAATTGTTTGTATTTATTATGTAAATAAAGAAATGCTTTGTAATTTTATTTTAATTACCTAATAATTTATTTGTTAGTAATGACTGGCAAAAGTAGTTATGTTGTATTTCGAGTTAATTACAAAGCATTTCTTTATTTACATAATAAATACAAACAATTATTTTCTCTTTTGTTTATTGAATATAATAATTATATGACTGGCAAAAGTAGTTATGTTGTATTTCGAGTTAATTACAAAGCATTTGTTATTTACATAATAAATACAAACAATTATTTTCTCTTTTGTTTAATAAATACACTGACGGACTTATAAACTGCATCAAAGTAATAGACGACTTTGAAATAAATATTTTAACCAAGTATGCAAACTTTCTATACAGATTTAAATTGAAACCTCTAGATTGGTTCGTGAACTTTAAAACAGCGTAGGATCATATCTTTAAGTTTAAGTTTATGTACTGGAAAGGACCTTAAGACCTTTTTTGAAGAAAAAACAGAAGTTTAAGGAAAAATTGTTTAATTAAAAAATTGGTTTTAACAATAGACACAAACTTTATGCAAGGGTTTATTTGTGTTTTAATAAGGTGTATTACCCCCACGTGCCCTTATTACGGATTCTAATCGGTTCCGCATAGATTTTATAAGGGTTTTTAAAAGATCTTGCGGAATATTGTCCCATTCTTCTGAAAGTGCTGTTCTTAGTGCTGCCACTGTCGTAGGCGAAGGGTTTCTCGCATATACAGCTCTTTTTAAATTGTCCCAAACATGCTCGATGGGATTAAGATCCGGGCTGCGTGCTGGCCAATTCATTGTACGTATCCCAACCTCTTCGCAATAATGTTGAACTTGTGCAGCTGCATGCGGCCGGGCATTATCCTGCATTAAAGTAAAATTTTCGCCTATGAATCCCATGTAAGGCACCACGTGATCTTCTAATATCTCTGTTATGTAGCGATGTGCTGTCAAACCCCCTCTATTACCGTTTTGACGGACCATGTCTATGAACACAAGTTCTGTTCGCCCGTTCATCGATATGCCACCCCAGACCATACATGAACCGCCTCCAAAAGGAACACGCTCCTCAATGCAACTTTGAGCATATCGCTCCCCACGTCGACGATAGACTCTTCTGCGACCATCTGCACCATATAAACATGTCCTACACTCGTCCGTGAACAATACAGAGGCCCACTGCTCTTCTGTCCAATTCAGGTGATGACGCGCAAATCTTAAGCGAGCTTGTCTGTGAGCTGCAGACAACTTTGGACCATTTGCTGGTCTAAAAGGGGTGATAGCCGCTTCCTTTAACCTTCTTCTTATTGTTCGTGCACACACGTTTTTTCCACGCACTTCATTAAGCTCGGTTTTGATGTTAACTGACGTGAGGAAACGATTTCGCAGGGAAGTTGTAACAATAAATCGGTCATCACGACCTGTGGTTGCTCGAGTTCTGCCTGTACCACGTCTCCTCCTGTAAGAACCTGTCTCTACAAACCTTCTGTATATTCTACAAACCGTAGACTGGTTTAAATTTAAATTTCTACCAATCGTTCGTTGATCCAAGCCCTCCCGCACCAATGCTACAATTTGTGCCGCTTGTTCGGACGAAGTATCCATATTATGGTTCAAAAACTCTCGATGTGTTAAAAAACTAACCCAACAATTATGCTGGTAACAATAATTCAATTGACCAAACAAAAAAAATCAATGAGAATTAATTTAAAACTTTGCTATAAATAACACGCAAATCTGATACTACGAGTAAATTTTCTTTTCCCGGCTATATTCATTTGTTTTACCGCAGTTCTATTTTTAAATTTAATTTTTTTTTAAGATTAAGAGCCAGTCTTTCCATATTTATATAATTTAATCTAAAAAGTTTGCATACTTATTATAAAAAAATCCTTTTAGAGTAAACCTGAACTTTGATGCAGTTTATGAGTCCGTCAGTGTATAATAATTATATGACTGGCAAAAGTATTTTGTTTTTATCCACCATACATATATAGAACACATATAGATTTGAAAAAAGTTCAAACAAACACACCGGTATATACATATATGGACATTCTGGGATTTGGACATTTTGGGACATGGACACTCTGGGATATGGTCATTCTGGGACATGGACATTATGGGATTTAACATTTTGGGACATGGACATTCTGGGATATGGACATTTTGGGATATGGACATTCTGGGATATGGACATTTAGGGATATGGACATTCTGGGATATGGACGTTTTGCAACCACTGGACATTTTGGGATTTGGACATTATGAACCTAAACGTCATGAAACAATAGTCACGGATTTGCCTGTTATTCCAAAAATTACGGGCGTTTTAACAAATTGAAATTTGGTTTTGGTAGCACACTCAGTTAAGTCCCATGATAACATGTAAATTTTTCTGACGATTATGGAGGCTTTTACGAAAATAAATCAAATTAAACAGTAAATAATACATACAAAACTACAGGTACTACAAACATTTACGACCAAACATTAACACTACAACAAATTAAGGATATTTACACTACAACAATAACCACTACTAGATAATGACACAAATTATTCATGTAGGAACAATTTGTAATGCCATAGTAATATTCAAAGTTTATGGACTTTTTACGCTTTAAATAATAAGTCTTATGAATGTTTCCTTATGTTGTTAGTACCGTATCAAAGGTCTTACACAGCGAGTTTTAGCTTTCGCTAAAATTCCCTTTGAAATTACTTTCTAAAGGAAATGGGAAATCTCTTGACATAAATAGTTTCAATACTTGATGAAGTCGTCGTTATTTATCATACGAAATAAACTAAAGAAAGACGACGACTGGATACCTAGATAAGCTATAGATTTTTAATCGGCCAATATTATATTCATTTAACTACCTATATAGTGTATATCAATCCTCACACGAGAAAAAACTGAAAAAAATGTTCTGAGTTTAGGTGTAGATACTTTATGTCTATAAACTGTTTTACGATACAGTGCCCTCATGCATTAAAATTCTTGAACAAGACATTTTTTGTAAAGACAACTTGAAATGCTTAGTCAGTTTCTTTGCTATGCTAACTTTTCCAGGGAACAATATGGATTAAGGAAGTTAGGATTCGTGACAAATAGCATGTTAAGGTTTAAAAATAAGTTACGCAATAACTGCACAGCAGCAAGCAGGGATAAATTTCACGTAGTTCGAGCTTAAAGTTGACCAAACTGCATCACGAATCAGCCATCGCTTCACGAAACTTTGTTCTGTACTTTATCCGAGCGAAATTCACAAAACACCGTCGAACTAGGATAATCCAGTAGCTTATACGATTAAGTATTGGGGGTGTGTCCGAATAAAAATGTATTGGAGATGAAGATATAGATTTGAAGTCAAATATAGTGATTGTTGACCAAAAGAGCAAAGTTTTCATTGCATACGAAGTAGGTAGTACTTCGAAAGCGCTAACAACACGGCCCATCGCT
The DNA here is from genome assembly GCA_945859575.2 of Herminia tarsipennalis. NCBI lineage: Eukaryota > Metazoa > Arthropoda > Insecta > Lepidoptera > Erebidae > Herminia > Herminia tarsipennalis. The sequence goes on along the minus strand of OX243836.2, from coordinate 8,258,837 downwards.
CCCCATCAAGTGTTTCTAAGCGGAAGGTTTAATTTTCTTGCTACTGCATTTTGTGATAAGGTTCACGAAACCTCTGTTTATGTAACACCCCACTTATGCTGAATGGGTAGGTAGCAATCCTCTAGACAAACTTTAGGCTCAAGCTGAAGTGAATTCGTATTAAGTTCAGGAAAATATTTTATTTAACTGATCTAAATACTAACTAATAAACACTCATTTAGAATTTAATGTTTAGAGGACAATTTCAAACGTAAGCTAGTTTGAATCTGTTAAGCTATGGTTTGTAAATCTTTCTTTTTCGCGCAGAATCAATTGAACGAATTTAACGACATGGACTGCACATGATCATAATATTACATAGGCTACATTTTTTCCCGATATTGGTTGTTCAAATAAGCGCAGTTAATAAAAGTAACTACATATAACAGCTCTTAAACATTGTTTTCATACACATCTGTTAAACATAGCAAACATTCCACGCATCACGTCAACAAACCCTTAGCTCCAAAATTGACGCAACTATCACCCAAAACTTGTTCCAACTGAATAAAATACAAAAGAAAATAAATAAAAGACATTTTAGGCAAGGGCCGATAACAATGAGGTAAACAAGAATATAAATGTCCCTTTACGTCCACACCGTCGCAAGGGACCTCGTCCGGAAACCGACAGAACACGGCGCAATTTACGGTATGTTCTGCTTCGGGATTTTGCAGTCTTAGTTGTTATACAATCAATTGCGAAACTGATTGAATAATTCCATTTTATTATTTCCCCTTGATAGTTACATTAAGTGTAAAATGTTAGTTGTCTTTATCATGTATTGTTAGATGCTTTTATTTTTAAATATCAATAGAATTAATTTTAAAAAAGTTTGAAAGTTTTACCATACCATAAACTTTACACGTAGGTGCTATATACCAGGGTCCATAGAAAAAAACAATTTATTGCCTGCGCAGACAACTAAACCACTTTGGATAATGTGATACTGATAACTTGTCCAGTTATGACAGTTCTCATTTCATTTGGATTAGCTACCAAATGAAATAAGAAGTATCACAACTGATTATTTGGTAAACCTACCTACACCCCCCCCCCCGGTCATGAAGCTTTATTATTTGGTGGGTATTCCGTGTTATGTTAAAGTTAGGGAACCTCTTTATACAATATGAACAAAGTTTAAAATATAGTCAAAATATTGCAGTATTTATTACGTATAAGAAATCGCCAATAAAAACACGAGGCTGGATAAGTACTGTTAACAAACTAGAAACACTGAACAATTATCTAAGTGTAACACCAAAATTTGTATAATATCGTTTTAGTCTGTACTAACTAAAATGCAATACGTGGTCCTTAAACAAGATTTCAATTGGCAAAAGATCATAAATTAAAGAAATATAATTGCTGTATCAAACACCATTCATGTGTCCTTATCCCAGGGTTATTTTCCAGTCTAACCTGTTGTAACAGATGAGTCGGAACAATTGACTTCGCAACCCAAATATTCACACGAACCGTACGATTGAATGAAACGACTCAATTGCTTTAGGTCTTCGCCTGATCAGATTAGGTGCTCCTTTAGATACTAATAATAGTAGAAGTTGCTACGCTAACTCTGGAATTTGTACGCTAATTACACGGAATAATGCATCACATTTTATCCAAATAGGCCACAGTCCAAGTCAAATAACCATTAGCTATCGTTGAAGTAAGTCGACGACAGCAAACATAACTGCTTTATCTATACTATAATTGATACTTATCCAAATCCCAAATTTTCACGACAGTCAAATTAAGATTTGGCCAAGTTAGTACATACATGTACTTAATTTTTATTTAGTCAAATTAAAATTGAGTACATGTGTATGTCGGAATAGATTACGTATAAATTGAGTAATTTCGTACAAGTAGTCGATGAAGAATGTCGCCGAACTCGCATCGTTTCCTAATTAAGTCATATCGAAGAAAAGCTCTGTCGGAGTACAATAGTTTCGATTTCGAACTAGAGTATTGTCAACAAGAGAGAGAGAGAGGAGACGTGTCTGAGTACCGTATTGCCGACTGTTGTCGCTTATGGGTTTGTCAAAATCCAGTTTTTAAGTCGAGCACATATTTCTGGAATTCCTCCAGAGTGATAGAAATACTCGTGCTAATTAAAGCTAATATGGATTGTATAACAAGTAACAATTATGAAAATATATATGTTACGGATCTTAATCGCGTGAATAATTTAAGGTAAAATACCTTGTTTATTGCCTGACGTTTGGGCAGTATTGTAACGGCCGTGGTCACGGGTAGACTCACTCATCAGAGTCTGTCAGATTTTCATAATGTGTACAAATCGCGAAAGTTTATCAACAAGTAACAATTACATACAATCACTAAGTAGGTAAATAAAATGCAATGTAAAACTGTGCCATCGCATTAATAATACAAAAGAAATATCTTTTGTCAGCTTAACCGCACTGGGTTTTAACTTTAACGTCAGGATTCGCATTTCTACTGAATATTAAAAACGTAGAGAATTTAAAGTTCGCTAAGCAGGCTTCGTGGTCACGGAAAATGGAAATAAGAGTACCCAGTGTCCTCTTTTCAGTTGTGTCCGACAGCCTTGTATTCCGACAAAGTGGCTATGGAATGACGCCAGTGTTGTCAACCACTATACTAACTGGCCTTTGTTATTCAGAGAATGGTAATTATTGGTTACCTACGTAAACATATATCTAAAACTTCATGATAATGAGATTAGATGTAGCATTATTTCCTTACACACTTCAACATTTATGTGATCCTTAATCATACGTTTACCTACACAATTCAATGGCAAACCAGCAAGGTAAGCGTTAGGTACCAAGACATGGTCGATGCCATTAAAAATAAAAATCATTTGCCACTTAATGACGGACTCAATTGAGAACAAAAAGTAAGACTATAATAATAATAATAATATCTTGGGACAACTCACAAAGCTATCTGATCCCAAACTAAGAAGAACTTGTACTATGGAAACCAGATAACCGATAAACATACTTATATATTTCTAAATACTTACATATTATAGATAAATAACTCCCAGACACAGAATAAACCATCGTGCTCATCACACAAAGTTTTATCCTAGGTGGGTATCGAACCCACGACCTCTTGCGTAGCAGTCAGATACACTCCTACCGCGACACAGAGGTAGTCAAGAGGTAGACTAGTTTTTTATGAAAGCAAATTTTGCCTAATGCATAGAAAAGGATCGATACACATGTTTCATCATCGTCATCAAGACAAAGGTCTTTCTAATTTACGCTAAGACAACCGATACTCTGCCTTCCGCATTCAATTTATCCCGGCGATCTTCTTTATGTAAACATGCTCATCGCACTAAAATTTTCAATGTAAAAATAAGCGCATACGACACCTACTTGCAGCTCCAGTGATGGGAAGCCCAGATGAAGTCGATGACAACGCTTACGTAATCAGATTAAAGGTATTTGTGTCACGACTCAGTATGAGCATAGTCGTTGTCATAATAAACTTTATTAGTGTATACGATACGGATTTTATATCGTTAAGTAGTTTCTTTTTCATAGGTCTACATTAAAGAATAGAAAATACTTAACAAGATAGTGCACTTAAGTGTAAGAAAAGTAACTCTAGATACTTGTAACGCGACAGATTGATTGACACATGATGATTTTCGAATTGGTATTTAGTAGTTACACAATGACAAGTAAAAACGTAAGTGCAACTAAAATTAATAAACGCATTCAATAGGAGATTATGCAGCACTAAGGCCTACAGAACCTGCTTAGGTTTAGCGACTATGGTTTTTTGTTCTTATACAAACGACATCGGGGACATGGGACATCGAAAATAATTCAATTCTAAGGACTCTCCACCACTACCAAATATTGATAAACAATCTTGTATATAGGATATATTTCGGGACTTAATCGCGTGAAGCGGGTGTTAAATATAAATAATTCACGCGATTAAGTCCCGAAATAAATCTAATATGTATAAAAATCGCGAAAGTTTAAAAACAAACAATCTTTTTTTTAAATTCGGCTGCAGATAGCCCAATTTATCAATATGTGGTACATACATACTGCAAAACTACATTAAAAACACAATTCTAAAGAGGAAAGAAAATAAATTTTGTTAAACAACTTCTATGCATTAAAATCGAAATAAGGTAATAATATTATAACAGTTGCAAAAACGGCGAACAATGTTATCACATTTTTCATATTCATAATACATCCTGTGAGCTGATAACCCTGCCGCTACCGACAACGCCCAACACAAACTGGCTTATGTAGAATTTTAGAGTATGTACGAATGTGATTATTTTTATTATGCCTAATCCATCAGCTTATTTTTTGCGTTGGATTAGTATTTGACTGCCTGGGGATAGTTGGGAGTCTGTTAGACTGATGAACAAGCTACTGTGGGTTCGATGCCCGCAGCGGATACTACTTTGTGTAATTTCTCAGCAACGCAGGGATTACTCCCAAGTGCGGGCGATATCTATTTCAGATATAATAATAGCAATATTATAAAGCTGAACAGTTCGTTTAAAAGCACGAATTTCCGAAAATATGGGGCTGATTTTGATGAAATATGTTAGATATTTGAAGGAAAGAGGTAGTTTGAAACTTGATGAACGGCATTCACAAGTTAGACATACCTAGCATCCGCGGGGGCGGAGCCGTAGGGAATTCCATGCTAAGAACGATAGCGTTCAAATCAAAACCTGTTTTACGTCAAAACTTGACCAAATTTTCGATCAGTTAATACCTAACTTATTCATTAATTTTGTATACAAAACCATACCTATGTCCCGGCATATGTCTACAGTAAATCTGTGAAACATAAACAGTAGGTATTACCGTCTCAAAAAAGTTATCGCTTTGACTCTTTCCAAAAATAACCGTCCTATAGAAGTTACTACACCAAATCCAATTAACAAAATATCCAACAACATTCAGTTAATTAACCGTAAACCAGCTAAAAATAAAAACAGTGTCAAGAACTAACGTTAGAAGATAAACAAGTTAAAACATAATCAAACACTCATACCACTTTCTACGCATTATTTCGTCTTCAAATGTTACTTTCACCAAATAAAAACAAACTACGAATACAAATAAATCAAAGAGTCTTCTGCATCTAGTCTACGTTTTTTGTCGACCTCAAATGAGTCATAAACATATTTAGCATAAACGCGATTTAATCTTGACATTGACTTTGCATTAAAACCTTGAGTCGTAATGGTGCTTTTAGACGCACGGCGCGCAGCCCGACAAGCTGCCCGGCAAGCAGCTCGGCAAGCATACACGCAAGCCGTCCACAAACATTCGAGCAGCACATTCACGTCACGCCTATTCACACGCTCGCACTCGTGTTCGTGCCCGTTGAATGTCGCTTTGAACGCGAACTTGTAAACCCTCCATAACGCGCGTTTGTTTGAAAGCAATGTGAATATCTATTTTATTTAAATCTTCTACATCTAGGTTTATTCAAATATCTTTTCGTATATCGCTAGGATAGGACAGCCAACGCAACTTCCTGTACCAACACCACTGCGGGTATCACACAAGCTTTATAATTTGAAGTTTTGTATGTTACACTGCATCATTAATTAATTTTAAATAAGACTATTATGAACACAAATTACTTACGGAAAGACATCTCGAAAGTAAGCAACGAGTGACTAAATCTAAAGGATTTTGATACGGTTGTTACTACCAATAGAGTTTCTTACGGACTTTTATTTAAGTGGAGAAGATAGCTTGCTGGCTTTCTACTAATGCTAGTAATACAGTAATAAAAAAAATCTAAGATAACCAGAAAATAGAAGGTAAATTGGCCAACTATCATTTCATTTTCGTATCACGTAACGTTATACGATAGTTTAATAAAATTGAATTTTCGTTCTACCATACAATGCGACGTTGGTGCCGCTCGATCCTTTGTACTGGTAATCTTTTGAAGCTTCGCGTCCCGCTAGTCAAAGGATATTGAGTCTTTGTGATTTCCACTAGAAAACATCAAGATAGCCTAGCCGATGTTAATTTAAAATGAAAATTTGAAAGTGTTTGAAATTTCTTTCAAACTAGTAAACTCGTTTTCAGCAGTTATTTTGGGACTTCTATTTTTTTATTATTATTTAACTTCGCTCTAGAACAGTAGTGTGTATTAGAGGAAACAAAACCAAAAAATACGCTTTTAAGTTTAAGCTAATATCGAACGACATTTATATACTTAATATGTATAGATATAATATAGGATGGTAAGTAGATGTAAATGGGGTTAGTGGGAAAGATGTTAATAGGGATTGACAAAATACAAAAAATACCGCACCGCGCTTCCGACGAGCACACTAATAGCTCATACTCACTTTTATTATACAATTAATTAAAGGCTTTTACGTGAGAAATAAAATACAATGAACTTTCCATTTCTATCATTTCACGGTATTTACAAACAATAACTTACAATGTAGGGGAGTTCTTAGACAATAGTGATAGAATTCGAAACGATGCCATCGACACCGAAAAGGTACTAAGTTCTAGATGGAATTTGTGCCAGGGCCGCAAACGACGTTGGTGGGCCGCAAAAATGTTTTGCCAACGCGAGAACCTGCTGTAGAATATATAATGAACGAAACTGGGACCGTATCGTAACCACACGGACCGAGAATTGCCTTCATTTCGTATTAGAAAGTTTGGATTACATACTAAATTCTGGAAGTGGAATTAGATGCGGTTTGTAATGTGCGATAATACCTAACATGTATGTGTGTTACTGGTTTACTTTTATATTAAAACAGTACCGATTTAAGGTAATGTTACTAATTTCCTACAGTATTAAGCAGTGCTTAGTAAGGTCGATTCGAGAAATGACCACCCATTTCTACTATTCACGGATTCGCAAAACCCTACTCTACAATGCTGTTAGAGAAATATTAAAACCCTATTACGCTTTGATACGGTAGAGTTAGCATCCAGAGGACTGCAGTTGAATATAAACCGATATGCTTGCACATACAAGTGAAGCTCAATAGTGAGATTTCCTCACGTAAAATCCCAATAAAGTATTCGAATTCCAGTTCCTGCATTTAATAGTAACGTGCGACCTACTTTGCTATCATTTTTTTTAAGTGCCTAAGAAAGAAGCCTTTACCCTCGATTTGTCACCAACAACACTTCCAATTCTGATAGTACTTCACGAGTATATTGGCCAATCTCCTGGATCCTTATTGTTCAACCATGTATAGAATGGGACAGGAACTAGTTTTGAGTAGCGGTCAAATCAAATAGAATTTTCAAAGTGATTGCTTTTAAACGGGATAGTCCTTTATTGACCTAACCATCGCATACTTACAAAGATCTTATGATCTAAGAAAGTTACGAGAAATCTAAGACATACTTGTTCCGACACATGGACGAAGTCACTGGGTATTTTTTGTATGTTTTGTCACAATTACTTGACAGATTTCATGAAACAGAAGCCCGAAACCTCGCAGATTGTGGCCAGGCAAAAGGACATGGACAAAGATTTTACATACACAAAAAGCTCACCTAGTGACAAAATTAAAATAGATACAAATTTTTGAGTTAAAATCATTTGTAGCTGCAAAAAAAAATCAGCAGATCATTTTCTAGTTTGACATTTTTATTGCTATTTTTTATTAGAGTACTTTTTTTTTTTTTGCATGCAACACAGAGAGCAAAAAGAGACATCAAAATACTAAAATCTTTTTTTAAAGACAGAGTTTTGCAATTGTCTTTAGGTCAATGTAGAAACAATACTGTGTCTACAGGTTCACTGCACGTGTTGCACGTTGCACTCTTTAGCAAACACAAACGATTTTTTTCGTAACACGTTGTAGATAAAACATACATTATTTAATTTAACCATTTGATTAGCAATTGACCTTGTTCTTTTTAATGATGATCTCGCAATGCTATTTTATTGTAGTTTTAAATACCCACGGGCAAGAGATAAGATTGCAGAGCGTCCAAGATTTTGTAATCATTGGATTGAAACAATAAACAGTTTTGATTAGACGTTTTATCTTTCAGATTCTATTTCGAGGCTGAATCGGCTTAAGTCTATATTTAGACTGATAGACTCGAAGCACTGAAGGTAAGGAAATAATAGCTAACTTTCTTTTCTTTGGTGATCGAATACAAACACGTGTATAGGATTAAGGTAAAATAAGGCACTGTTTACTTCTGTCTCATACAAGGAATGAACAAAACAAGGGACTATAACTCCAAACTTGTTAACATTGAGAGGAACATTGTAACCCTAAACTTTCAAGAACAATTTTGATCTTTGTAAATTTAATTCATATTGTCATAAACAATAACATAGATTGCGTGTTCTAGTTTTAGCACATGTGTTGGGGTGAACAAACTTTACTGTAAGCGTCCCCTGAAGCACACTCGTTGATGTAAACATTTCTTGTTTGTACGCCACTAGTCAGGGCCCAGGGCTGCTACTTTCCTTTGTCAAACAACCTATTTTTAGTAACACGTTATGAATTTCATCATCACTTAGTCCAAATTTAGTATTCATACTGTAGGTATAGTATGACAAAGTATCTTTAAAGATAAACGAAATTATGTTCATCTGGCATGTCAGTAATATTTTATCTGTGGAACCCTAGAGCCCATTACTCTGTCATCGTTTAGTTAAATGCTTGCAATCTATTCGCGGTCATTTTGATTTAACAACCCTACCGAGTGTCAAGATTATCCTTTCGCTATGATTTATGGGTTTATTTTAGTTCTTTAGTATTGAGAATGGCATTGTTTTATGACTCGATTGTAAGATTGCATAATAATCGATTTTAGTTATGAATTATATAAGTTGGCTTATCGGATTTTTCATGCTTATCATAAAGTGTGGTTGCCCTGAGAAAGTAAATTACGATAAATCGTGTGCCACAGGAAATACGTAATATTCGACACCTGGAGAAAACAAATTAGACAGTTATTACAAGAAAGCCCACCCAAAGGGGCGATGGATGCTAAAAATATCACTTACTACAAGCCCTTTCAAGTTAACTGAGTTTATACTTCTAATAACGGTTAAATATACAACGTAATTTTGCTGGGCGTCCAAATTCTTCAAAAAAAAGAAAGAGGCGAGGCGCAAGATAACATAATTATTGACCAGAAATAATATTATCCTAAGGGGTTTGAAATAATTATCCTTCGGTTTTTTTTAAGCAAATTGTTACTTTTTTTTTAAATAAAACTAGCAATGTGGGATTGGGTCTCGCATTACTAGCAATCCTGTTAACCCTAGCAGCTAGAAATAGTGTTAGGAGCGGGTTCGCATCGGTAGTATAGGTAGGAATCGAAACCACGACCTCACGTTTGCAAGTCCTAGGTTTTCTATCTATCGATGGCCCAAAAGCTAGTTTCAACTAAAGGTTAGCTATTTTAACCTACAGATACCGACATATATGTTATTGATATCGGCCGTTAATAAATTTGTAGAGTAAAACTATCGTCAACCATGCAAACGTTTATTGACGTGCAAAGGAGGCGTGTACTTCCACCTGAACGGTCGCTACAATAGCTGTAAAATGCAGATGACCTGTCCATGTAACCAAACAGTGACTCTGTACACGTTTAACTGTAGATAAAAGCACCGGTTTAATTAAGTCGAGAGGTAGTCCTATTATATTATTGCAATAAAGGTAATTAAACGTAAAACAGTGATTCCACATGTTCATTAAGGGGGCATTACACTGAGAGAATTATTTATTTAGCGCTACGTACACAGCGACACGTTCGCCGGCCTCGCTCTTCCGCACACAACCATTAATTCACAGTGCGCAGGAGCGCTGGTCAAAATAAAGTAGAATATTCGTTCGTACATATGTTAGATTACGAACGCCATGACTATAACAATACAAAAATGCTCCTTTTTGCATTTTTCCGCAACTTCAAGATTAATTTGTGGGATCATATTAAATTTCTTTATATCACCTACTAGAAAAACTCTTTGACTAGTGACAGAATTTTTTTCGTGTCCTAATATTTAGGTTTTCTATATAAATTTTTGAGTGAGCCGAACCCTGTTTCGCATAATCTACCCTTAAACATCATTTTAAAATTTGCGGATTTATTAAATCAGTCTGCGATTTGAGAAAACGTCACAGCTGTTACGCATTTAGGCGACTAACAGCGTATGAGCATTAAAAGTCACAGTGACTGTATTCCAAATAGTCCCGATTTAGATTTGAATCATTGTTTCCAGACACCTACAAAGATTTAAAGTCAAAAAGCATCGGCATCCTAAAAGAGGTCCAAAATCATTGGTCGCAATGGTCGCTCAAAGCATCGATACTTTACAAAAAAGAACTATTCAGTAAATACACAATTACAATGAACTCTTTGTGACTCGTGATATACCTACTTCCTTGACCCACCTAAAGAAAAATACCGGCTTTTCTATAATAGAATTATTAAGTAAACAATATATTCCCTCCATTATTTGACTAATCCCATCACTTTAGAAGACAGTAAAATAATAAACAGAGTCGTGACTCAAATATGCGGAATATGCTTTGTGGTGCAGATGAGATTCTAATCACCCGAGTAATGGGCGAAATTGATTGTGCTCGTTGCATGAAATACAGTCGTTAATTATAAGGCCGTAAGATATGAAATTGTATAGCAGATGTAGATTAAATGTGATGGACTAATTACAATGACAGTCATCTGTCACACGCTTCGTAGGCGACAATGGTGCGAAATAGGAAAGACCACGAGTTACGTCATTGTAAGTTATTATCCACTGTAGGTAGGTAAGGTATGTATTAGTTGCATACAAATGTAAAGTGGGCACCATTCGACGCAGTGCATCATATTACAACTGTAAGAGCCCATAAGTTAATGCACAATCACACGAAGAGTAAATACGAGTAGATGAACTATGTATTCCTTTTCGGGAAAAACCACTGACTAGACGTGATCTATGAGACACAGAAACATCATCGTCGGGCATCATCGAGCACCCTTATACAAATCTAACAACTTTGCTTAAACTCGTTTATCGTAATGAAGCAGAAACACATTAAAAATAGATTTGACAGTGTAGAAAAAGTTCATGAAACCGACTTATTGTCACACCTAATACCAGTAACGTGACGGCTGACACACGTAGCAAGAATGAATAATACTTTCTTTGTATGGACAATTAAATAAAGGCAATGCCGACATCCCGGAAGAGGGGAACTTTTCGCTGTTTACATTCAAATGAGCTTGGTATGACCACTAGAAAGAGAGCTCAATTGTGGAATATCATAATTAAAACGAGAAGTCCAACAATAATGTCATCTATATCTGCTAATATACATGCAAATATATACTAGAATTTATCCAGATTATGCGTTGTAGACTCTGAAAATTCTAAACCCATGTTTTAACTACTTCTTACTACGCTGGCGATCAAGACTGTATGCTCGGCTCGTTAATGGATCACCGAAAAGATTCGGAAAGCCAACGAGATCATAAATAACACCATTGACTCGCCAGCAAGTCACTACGATAGGGGAATCTGTAACTGCATATAGTTCATTAAGCAATATAATAAATCTATACTAATATTATAAAGCTGATGAGTTTGTTTGTTTGAACGCGACAATCTCAAGAACTAGGGGTCCGAATTGAAAAAATATTTTACTGTTGAATAGCCTATTTATCGAGGCAGGCTATACGCTATATGACATGACGCTACGACCAAGAGGAGCAGAGCAGCAATGAAAAATGTTGCAAAAACGGGGAAATTTAACCCGAAGTTGCGCGCGTCAGCTAGTATTTGATAAGCCGTTGACAAAACATGAATACCATTAAGTACAAGTTCGTAGTATAGTGTTCACAACTACGACATGATTTAAAACATAGCCTGTAGATGTTATAGATATGTTCTATGTAATAGGAGTAGAATGTCAGCGGGTGGAAACAAGGTAAGCGGTCATAGAACAACTGTTCTGTTGCCGACTTGAATACTAATTGGTTTAACGCGCTGAATAGTTAAGTGTAGCAAGCAAGCTGACGGTTAAGCATTTAATCGCCTTTTACAGGATTTTGTCTTAATATTTTGAAGGATATAGTGTCTTGTGGGTATTTTTGTTTTGTTTTGTTTCGTCATACTATCTAAAGGTTAAGAACCATCTTGATAAAACCATTTAACTAGTTTTTCAATTTTAAAAAAACAAGCTCCGTCCACCCTTTTGGATGCTACAAACGATATACACAGATACCTATATAGATCTTGTATATATCAAACTTTTAACACCTGTTTGCGTCTTGATAGCTTATCAAGGCACTCTAAAGTTATGTTACTATAACTTATTATGTGGTTATGTGTCAGAAAATGTAAAATTTGCATAGGTTTTGTTCATGTAACGTATGTGTCTATGTAAGAACTTAATAAGAGACAATATTTCCAATCGCACGCTCTTCATAAGCGGAATTTTCCAACTTGTTTGCGAGACTCCTTGAAGCCGCGGGTAAAAGCTAATTATAAAGTTATTTTTTCCTAACTTTGATCATATAATTACGTTTCCTTTGAGCTTCAATCGTGACAACATTGGTTCTGAATTTCTGATGAAATTCCATTACAGATTTATTTGGATGAGTGTTTCCAAACTGTTTGATATGTTCAAGAAAGTTAAGGTTTTATCGTGTTTCTGTTTATCACCCCAAAGGGGATCCAATTTCATATTTTACTATTCACCAATATCCACCATCGTAACTATAATCGTCTCCTAACCAGCGCGGTTACAAGGGGGGTGGGGGGGGCAACAGGGCAATTGCGAGACTCCGCTAAATTACCTTTTATTTGGGAAATTTGACAATAGTGAAAAATATTCGAGTGTTTAGGCAGGCAATTACCCCCTCCGCCTCGGTGATGGTGGATATGGTGTACCGGTGTTGAGACAAATGTGCGCGACTCACACTTGACCAGTTGAGTCAAATGTTGCCCCACCCCTCCCCGGAACGAATTTATGGATTCGAATTTATTGGACCTGCTCATAGTGCGATGGAACGGAATTCCGACACAACCGGAGAGAGATTAGGTAAGTTCAGGGCCGAAGATATAGCGCGATTTCCGTGACGGATCACGACCACGGATTTCTCTAACAATTAAGACATACACGTTCTCACTATTATTACTTTAATACTACCAACTGAATAAATATATGAATAATATAAGGAGTTAACATAAAAATTCTTTACACATAAGGGTTTATCCTCTTTATTATTCAGTTCGTGCACCAAGTCAAGGGAGGGTCAACGAATTCCCCGTACCTTTCCCTTTCGAATACGACCCTATCTTCAAGCAATATGATTAATGTTTTACGTAGTTGAATTTAGGAAAGTCCTGTGAGTTGTCACGTGTGATATGGGTTAAAAATATAGTGGAGGCAACATTGTATGGGATGGGCAAAAATTGATTCAGAATTCAAAGTAAAAGTTTGGTGCGTACGTCTTATACCAAAATTTCAACGGTGTATAAAATCGGTTCGCGATTTTTCCAGTTAACATTGTATTTATTATCAATTGTAAAAAAAAAACAATTTTCTTGAATTTTAGATAGATCCCCAGACAAATTAGACATCTAGTAAATATCACCTATTTGACTATTCTTAAAATAAAATATTTTATATCTACTAACCATGCAATAATATGACAGTGTTCAGAAAAAAAAAATGATTTCATAACAAAAAAAACGTGACGTCACATGCTTGTTTGTTATACAAACTTGTACGGAACGGACGTTTTTGGCGTTTCTTAAAAAGATGCTGATTTGACTTCAGACTTATTATAAATACTAATATTATATAAATAGCCTATTACTCACAGATTTAATTGAACGAACGGTGCAGTGAACCAAGTTACCAAGTATTGCGTATTAAACAAAGTATTTCACTGACGGAACACAATTTGTATGAATAACAATATTCCAAAGTCTGAACTAAGATGCCACTCTCTTTACAAACATAATACAATATTGGGAGACTAGTCTTAAAAAAAAAACCGAAGTAAATTTTCAACCACTTTTGTAGAGTACTCGTACTCGTATATTCCGAAGTCCTTAAAGCCTTTATGCGGGAGGAACCAAAGCCATTTAATAGTAAAATAAACATAGAAGCGTGAATGTGTAATAGACAGGTCATGAACACTGGCAATATCGATTAAAACGTTCGCTATGGGGATATGTCACGCTATCAACAAAAAACAGACTCTGTAAAGCCCAATTTTGCCTTACGATTTTATGTTACAAAGTGCGAAGTATTATTAGACGAAAAAGATGTTTGGAAAAGTCGATATTAGTTTAAAAAATAATCCTGGGGGAGATCGCGACTCGTGTTACATGACAGCTAGATGAACAGACGACCTAAAGCTCTTAAGAACTGGATGCGGAAGGCGAGGAGCGATGACGATGATGGTGATGAAGTTGCAGTAGGTGTAATAAGAGAAGGATGAAGATTTCTTCAGGCAGGTTTTTTACTGGTCCCAAATCTATACTTATACTAGGGATCCCATGTCCACCCGTGCGAACAAGTTGGATCAAATTGCACATGGTGTGCAAATCAAATTTAAAATCGGTTCAGTAGTTTAGGAGTCCATCGCGGACAAACAACGTGACACGTAATTTTTATATATAAAGATTTTTTTAGTAATTGCGACTATAAATTGAAATGTAAGCTCCTATCTTTCAAGTTGGATTAAATTGCACATGGTGTGCAAATCAAATTTAAAATCGGTTCAGTAGTTTAGGAGTCCGTCGCGGACAAACAACGTGACACGTAATTTTTATATTTAAAGAAGATAATAAAGCTAAAGAGTTTGTTTGTTTGAACGTGATAATCTCAGAAACCACCAGTAGGGTCTGAATTGAAAAAATATTTTACGGTCGGATAGCCCATTTATCGAGGGAGGCTACATAACAATACGCTACGACCAATAGAAGCGAAGGAGCAATGAAAAATGTTGCAAAAACGAGGACAACTAACGCAGACGAAGTTGCGCGGGTCAGCTAGTAAGTTATAAAGTAAACTAAAAGCTAAGAATGTACACCTTTAGTTGCACTAAATAACCATAAATTTAAGCTGTCTACGAGTTGCTAATGGGGTGACGTAATCACTTTCAAAATAGATGTTATATTTTAACAGTAAGTATTTGTTTATGTACTGTATTATGGCAATCGTAAAAAGTACAATCTTATCGATTTCGGCCATGACGGCCAATTTTAATAGAGACTAGTCAACTACGCTGGCGATTTTACAGTTAACAAGTGTTTCACACAAAAGTGCACTCTTAATTTGATGGGTCAGAGTTCGGTGGAACTAAAATTAGACAAGACCGGTCCGAGATTAGGTCCAGGGTCTACGGCTTAACAAACTCTCCGAGGTACGAAAGCATGACATTTTTAGGGTTCCGTAGCCGAAATGGCAAAAACGGAACCCTTACCGCCTTATTCCAAAGAAAAGATCAAATCAAGGTTTAAACAAAGACTTTCAAGTCCAGGATAAAGTACAGTACTATTGGTCTTATTACAAAGCTTAGATAGTCCGTGGACCAGCTGATACCAAAGGATCTAGCAATCAGCCACAGATTATAATCAATTTAGTTCATTCATTGTTCTTATCATTCAAATATAACGTTCCGTTTTATACCAATGTAATTTGAAAGTATAGTTTTCATTGAGAATAAAATATTTAGACGTTCTATGTAGCTAAATTATTCGCTAGCACTACGTAATTTTCAAAATATTAACCTGACATAAAAGCCCTCGGCCTGCAATTTACGAAAAATCAAATAGATTCTGTCAGGATCGGAACGTTACATAAGTAGTTGTCATCAGTACTAAAAATGTAAACAAATGATGATAACCTAAATTTAATTAACTCAGACATTATTAGGGATGTTATAAGTTTAATCTGAGTAATTATAGCGCCCAAACACTTAGAGGAACTTGGATGCGAGTTTTTATTACAAAGCTAGTTTCATTGGAACAGGTCTTAGCATGGAAGGATACTTACTCAATAAGATATTCCATTTTTGATATACTTACTGTTTTCTTTGTTGCACTCGTTGTTCTGAATGTATTGGGGGAAAGTATGCCTAGATTCAACATAGGTAAGTACTGAAGCTTCGGCTGAAGCACAACAAACAATTGAAACAAATTTTATGAATATATTTATTATTTAATATCAGTGAGCTTGCTATGAAATGAAATTCTCAAATAACTACATAGAATCATTATTTATTAGATACCATTTATTCTCCCTAAGAACAGAGTTCATTTTCATGAGAATCATAAATATAATTATCTAAACTGTTAGGTAGCACTTAATAGTTATTCCATTTGACAACACAATGGATGTTAACAATTTCAATAACCTGTAACCATTCTGTCCTCCCTGTTCAAACTATGTTTGAAAAGGAATATTGAGTTGATATCCCTTATTTCTATTTAGATAACTAGCTTTCCCGCACAACTTAGTCTGCATAAATCTTCCCTGTTTTTGCAACATTTCTCAATGCTGCTCCATTCATATTGGTTGTAGTGTGATATTATATAGCCTATAGCCTTCCTCAACAAATGGGCTATCTAACAGTAAAAAGCTCAAAAGAATTAGTCGTTCATGAGATTACCCCGTTCAAACAAACTTTTCAGCTTTATAATATTAGTATAGATATTTATTTTACAATAAATTTTAAATTGTATGCATTTTTTGTATAATATATAAACAGTGATCAATAATATATTTATATAATAAAATTGATAATTCTATATTTAGATCCACCTTATAGTTCACTAGTGTATTTTTAATTAGGCATTTTATGTATAAATATATAAACAGTAATCAATCAATAATTGATCAATGTTTATTTAGATCCACTATATAGTTCACTAGTAAGTTTTAGGTACATTATACATAGAATCATTATTTATTAGATACCATTTATTCTCCCTAAGAACATAGTTCATTTTCATGAGAATCTTAAATATAATTATCTAAACTGTTAAGTAGTGCATAATAGTTATTACATCACAATTTCAATAACCTGTAACTAATCTATACTCTCTGTTTAGTGTTTAAACTATGTTTAAATGAACATTGTAGCAATGTATTAACTAGCTGAGCTCTTATAAACATAATATTCAGTTCTTGGTACCTACCTATAACCTAAGTTTACATCTGTTTCTAGTGATAGGTTACACTTTACCAACTAAATTTTAAATTGATCAATGTTTATTTAGTTCCACTATATGTATAGTTCAGTAGTAAGTTTTAGGTAAGAAATTTTGTCATAATGATGTTTCTATTACTTTGTTTTGTGCATTTTGAGTAAATTCAACATTGGTTTTTGCCGCGCTACTCCAGACCACCTATCAGACATTCCAAATGTGATTTTCTAACTTCAATATAAATAATGTGACATATTATAAGTGGAATGCATCAGATTGTTTTACATAGAGCACTAGTTAATGATACTATTGTCGAACAAAAATAATCTGTGTTGATCTTCAACTTTCCACACTGCGTAGGTACACTTCACGTCGAGTCTGGTTGACCCAAACATTGCACAGACCACTTTAATTTTAGGACATCTCTGAGTTCTGTATATTAAATCTTCTCTCTCAATTCCAAGCTGTGATAAATGTTTTGAAAAACAATAATAAGCATGTATTATTAAATCTTTGGTCACACATCGCATTTCACTCGATTTTTGCGTTTATTTTGTTGCCACACCATATTTAGTTAGTTAATAATTTAAAGTCACTAAACACGCATTATTCGTCATTATTAATTGAAACTAAAATACGCAAAATAGTAAATGGTCTAACTTTCAAATTGTCAACTTTTTGACATTTTAAGGTTATTACCATAGTTAAACTAGGGTGAGCGAAAGACTAATTTATAGA
Organism: Herminia tarsipennalis; assembly: GCA_945859575.2. Taxonomy (NCBI): domain Eukaryota; kingdom Metazoa; phylum Arthropoda; class Insecta; order Lepidoptera; family Erebidae; genus Herminia; species Herminia tarsipennalis. The sequence continues at coordinate 8,240,870 of OX243836.2, read as the reverse complement.
CCAAAGAAGATCATCGATTAAGCGATGAACCTCGTTTTGTAATAAAGATTTTCGTAGATCCATGGTTTAAACTAGGGTTTTCGTCAAACCAGGTTTAGTCCAGCTTTTGGAATAAGGCGGTTATAGTTTCGTCATGTCCGTCTGTTTCTCTGTCTGTCTGTCCGTCCGTATGTCACAGGCATTTTACTCACTCACACTGCTAAAAAGGTGTCTTGTAGTAGCCGCTACTTAGTTTTAGCTTTATAATAAAAATAAATATTTTTAGGGGTGCCCACTCGGATCATCATTCGTCATTGAGTTATTGCCAAAAAACTGCCTTTCTCAACAAAAGGGCGTAAGTGCCATGAACATACGCTTTTGCTGATGCAATTGTTCGAGGCTGCGAAACCCTACACTGAGCATGGTCCGTCATGCTCTTGCCTGACATCTGACAGTGGTAAAGTTGCTTAACCTAGTTTAGTCTAGTACCTACTTAAGATGTCTAAAAACTTAGAGAGATCTTAACACTGCTCTAAAAGCAAAACATATATTGATTGCATTCAAGCCACTTGGAAAAAATATAGTACATGCATGAAGCGGTTATTGAACAATATACTATTTAAGCAAAAAATCATTGTGTTATAAATCGCTACGATATATAAAAAATGTGTATCACACAAATGCTGTTATTTAGAACGTGATGCAAGTAAATCAGCACAAATAAGTTCTTAGAAACTATAATTCTCGGTAACTGAAGCAATACATATAATATAAATCTTTGTCTTTTGTACGATTGGTAATTAGAGCGAATCCGAGGCACATTCTTGGGAAAAACGGTTTAAAATCAAAGCCGAGCTCGAGGAAATACAGATTTTCCCAATATTACAACATACTTAAAAGAGAGCACGAATGTCATTTCAATTTGATTTACCGTAATCTATCAAAGAAACCACTGCAGCTATTGAATAAGCAAGTAATGGTCGAGCTAAAAACTGTTTCGGCAAAACTATCTTTGGTAACATGAGCTATCAACTAGGGCGATACTTAACTTTATGTGACGACAAGTGACAACTGTCACTTTGACAGTTGTCACTTTTCGGCGGGTTCGTAGGAGGGTTATCTCAAAACGTAGTGACGTTTGAGTATTCGGCTGATATACCTAATCTGACGAAAATCTGTACAAATAACCTAAAACCGAACCCCAAACTGGATAACTTAACATGTCCGTGTGACCTCCTCTGGTTCACACTGGAAATCAGCGCTGTGATGTGGTTCGCCGCAACACAGCAATATGCTGAGTGTGGACTTATCTGTCGCAATTTCCTAAGACTAAGCTAGTTTTCTTTCTTCTTTTCTTTCTTTATCTTGTGTAGTTTTTAAATCCAGATCTCATTACGAAATTAAAACCTTACGTGGCTTTTTACTCTTGTAGGAGACGAACAACGAAATGGAAGCGAAACGAAACGAAATCGATTCGTTACTGTTACATTACAGTAGGAGCATACCGCACGCGTATACGTTTCGAAGCCAATTATTAGACTACATCTCTACCAATTAAATGTTAGCAATTTTTGTGATGCCAATTATTTTGATGGAGACTAAAGCTAACAACAAAAAGGGCAAAGACTCTGTCCTTAAAAATGTCCTTAGTGTTGTGTGTCGAAGTACCGACAATTCCGTAATAATGAGTGATAAAAATCAAGCGAGGGTAGTTTCCAAAACTCGCGATTCACGGAGGCGACGCTGAGCTGAACTAGTCTAACCGTGACCACGGCCGTTGCAATACGGTCGAAACGTCGGGCAATAAACAAGGTATTTTACCTTAAATTATTTACGCGATTAAAACCCGTAATATATATATTTTCATAATGACTCTGCCCTTGTTTTGTTTTCCTCTATAAAATGTTCTACAAAAAATATACCAGTATTAAAAAAAAATACGATACTGGCCGTTGACCCAGGAAAACACACAAACTATGTTACATAGAAGAAGACCCTACATGAAGCGAAAACCAATTGCCAGTCTTGGGATACATTCTCAGATTCGTAGCTGCATTTTTAACGGTCCATTTGGAGGATGAATTCGGAAACTCGCGAAGCGAGATCTTGGAACGGTATTTTACGGGGCGCAGACGGGTAGGTCCTTATACATAAAGTATAAACTGTCTTGCAGCTTGTGTTATATAATTTCAAAATTAAATAGTCTTCATTTGCTAAAATGAGTTATTTCTTTATGCCTGTTACAAGTGGGAAAAAACTCACCATCTATTGACAAGCCTGTTAGACTAGTGGTTAGTGAAGCTGACTGCTATGCCGGAAGTCGTGGGTTCGATTTCCACACGGGACACCGCTTTATGTAATACACAAATTGTTGTTCCGAGTCTGGGTGCACTTTGTGTTCGTGATTTGTATGTTTGTAAACTCCTCCGCGTCACAGGGATTTTACCCATACAGTGGGAGTTGTATTTTTAAATGAAAAAATAAAAATATTAATCTCAGTATCACAGATCACTTTCTTTGGATCATGTCCCGAGATTCTGTATCCATGAATGAAGTCTACGTAGCGAGCGTTTGTATCTCTTGGTATTTTGTGCTGCCTACCTCGTAAATAGTTTCTCCGGAAGTAATAATGTCATAATATATAATAACTTACATCAACAAGACACCGCCAACACACAGGAACCATTCCACACTTAGATAGCTCAGCGATCCTACACTAGCGTTGATTTTATCTACCGGCACGCACACATAACCTGAAACAATGGAAAATAAGTGTTAAACAACACATGCGTACGCATTCCTTGAACGCATGAAATTGAGGTGTATGACGTTCTCAAAAGTTTACCGCCCTTTTTCATAATGCCTACGTTAATGATGGCAATAATTTAACTAGTAGCTAAATGTGAAAGAGGGTGCACGCACGAAAAACTGTCACGTAATAATAGTCACGTTATTGTTTTGTTGCGTAGCAACGGTTACGTTATTGATTTGATACGTAGCAACGGTCACATTATTAATTTCTTGCGTAGCAATCACGTTATTGATTGGTTGCTAAGCAGTCACGAAGCAACAGTCACGTTATTGATTGGTTGCTAAGCAGTCACGAAGCAACAGTCACGTTATTGATTGGTTGCTACGCAGTCAAGTTATTGACTGGATGCTAAGCAACGGGAATGGCGATTCCGCCTGCTAATAGGCTGAAGTATTGTGGCTACCGTGACAGCTTTAGTGGGCCTACTAAAGTTGTCACAGGCCTGGTTATGTATACGGGGATTAATAACAAAATACCTCTCCCATCCCATAACTGGAGAAAACAAGACATTAAAATCTGATAGACCTTTTTGATTAGCTGTGCAAATGCTATATTAGGCTATTTATACTAATATTATAAAGAGGAAAGATTTGATTGTTTGTTTGATTGTATTGAATAGGCTCCAAAACTACTGGACGGATTTGAAAAATTCTTTCATCGTTGTGAAGCTTCACTAACCCCAGGTGACAGGCTTTTTTATCCCTGTATTTCCACGGGAACAGGAACTACACGGGTGAAACCGCGAGGCGTCCGCTAGTATAATATAAAAACATTCAACAAAATCACTGACAGCAGTTCTGCCCGGTTTTAAACAAAGCCTCTGAATAGTGTTTCATTCCCAGTTCGTAAAATTTCTGTCCTGTTTGGCTAGTCGCCATAAAAGTTACTTATATGAGAGTCAAGAATAACGAGGACTTATCACGACTTTTTTATAATTTATCTTGTTTGTTGAATTGTGTAACTTCAAAGTGTTCTTTTATAACTACCCACCCGGTAGAATTTATTTTACAGCTTATTTGTATCATAATTTATCTGGTAGTTAATTAACGACTACTACAACTTGACTATTCCGAGCCCTCTCCAGGGATTTAAACCGTAGATTATTTCACAATATTACTTATCAAACGGAACCTATTTGGCACCCAACCAAATTGAATTGGATTAAAATAAAAATAGTGACCTCTGAGGATTTTTAATGTTCTTATTTTATCTGAATAGTCTATAGCACTACGAGGGCAATGTTCTTGAGGATAGACTGCATAATAAAGATTGCAAAAAAAAACATTTTTCAAAACATATATAAGTAGTTTGCAATCTCTTCTATAGGTTCAAATTTATTTGTTAATAGTATCAATATAATAAAAAGTTAAATTAATATGCTATTTAACGTTTGAACGTAGACACCAAAGTTGAATCGAGTACTTAAATGTCTCTTATCGGAATAGGAATGTCCTTCTCTTTTAGAACAATCATCGCCACACCGAGAGAAATCAAATTTCAAAAGCAAATCTTTCTAACCCTTCCTGAAATTATATCACGAATCACGACATCTAAATTTACACTTAGAGTTTACTATCTCCTAAACCTATTTTTAAAAAATTGGACTAGAGCATGTCGTATCATGCTCAGTGTAGGGTTATTACAAATAAATGCACTGCATATGAAAAAATCCGATATTAATAATAGCATCAGCAGAACAGCAGAATAAAAACATCGATTTTCTTGTATGTGTGGTCTACATACCACCTAGTTATAGTGATAATTCGGCAATAACTCAATAACGGTAGGTATATCCGACCATGTCGTAAATAATTATTGTAGTTTAACGTATTTATTAAGCACACGACACGGTTCAAATGGGGACACGATTTTTGCAACTTTCAGAGCTATTATTTCATATGTAAAAATAAATTACAATTAATTAATATACAATTCTTTCATTCATCTTCACCAAAAATATGTATTTTAGGTGAAGACGAATGAAAGAATCTTGACTTAAAATACATATTTTTCATTCTTATGAAGTCACTTCCATTAGAACATAATTTACAAAGTAAGTTAAATTACAGTTGGATCAACGTAACTTGACCGGATTGAAGTTAGGTTCTTATCACTTTCGCGCATGCGACCCTAAAAGTACTTAAGAAAACGATTAATTAGGTTTAATCGATTAAAAATAGTAACAAAATTTTAATTCAAAATTATAAAAATACTATTTAAATGAGTTCATAAAAGTTTAAATTTAGAACAGTTACAGTCTTAGATCATATAACCACGGGATATGGCATCTACCTACCGAGCGCGAAGCAACTTGTCTGCCGTTATCGGAGGGAGGCGAGGTAGACACATACAGCACACAACAACATAATTACGCACATTAATGACATTAAACTTTGTGTACTGTCAAATGCACACTAAACCAAAATCGTCTCACAAACATAAATCACTCACATTACTTTAAAAGTTTATGTTATTACACGGTTGACTTTACGTAAACTAATGTATAACGCTAGAGACGGGACATAATACTACTATGATAAAGAATGAATGAATGGAATGAGTTTTAAAGTAGAAATATTACTTCATATTTTATATTGGAGATTAAATAAATACCAGCTTGTTTCGGTTCTTCTTAAGTTATTTTATATTATAATTTTACATTATAATAAAGTCCATTTTTTGCATGAAGGGAACACTGTCGTGTTGACATGTTCTTAGTTTGAAGCACATTTTTGAGACTTGACCATCTTAAAATAATAATTACAGTAATGATATTAGTATTATTTGTATAGTATATTAATAGATAATTAACTGTATTTTTACCTAATCTTGATATGGATTTGACTGGCCTGTTGGCTTATTGGTTAGTGACCCTGACTTCTAAGCCAGAGGTGGTTGGTTCTATCCCATCCAGGATAAAACTTACCTAATTACTTAATTTATCTATAATATGTATGTGTGTACTTAGAACTGTATATATACCTATCAACTGTATGGATGCCATTGTACAGGCTCTGCCTAGTTTGGGATCAGATGGCGTTGTTTGAGTTGCAAATATATTAATATCGAAAACAATAGGCGAGCTGATCTTATTTTTATTTGGAACTCATCGCACTACGGTCTTACAGCTATTTAATTGGTGGAATGAGGGGAATATTAAAACGTCTTTTTTTTTTATAAGTTTTATTAATCATAATCATCAATAATTCATTGATTTTTAAAATGTATAAGTTTGTTAAATATATGCCGTATACATTTTTTAGGGTCAGCCATCAAAATAGAGCTCTACATTATGATTGACGACATCATTATCAAAGACATGTCTTTTTATTTCTGGGAATATTGATTTCCTTATATAGTTCTCTAAAACGGTTGCCACAATAAATTTTGCAGAAATTGATGGCTTCAGTCTTTTTTGAACAATTACAAATATGTAGCGTTGGCACAGCAGTCTCATTCAACTTCCTTCGATTGTTAGGAAGTATACGACAGCTACCTGGTTCAAAATGTTTAGAGCAAATCACACTCGTTCGAGTTGGTGTCCAAGTGCTATCTCTTTGGCAAAATTCTATCCACTTCTTTCTTATAAATACTATTTTAGGAAAGCTACAAAAAAAGATTTTTAATATTTATACTTATTACATGAACGGTGGCTGTCGAGCATGCGCCCCACCTGATGTTAAATGGTAATCGCCGCTCTCTCTTAGCATTGTCTAAACCAAGCTGCTGCTTACCAAAAGTAAAAGGAAAAATAGGTAAATATAAGGGGGGCGTCGAGTGGGGGAATAGTGCCCTGATGCTACACACTCACCGAAGGAAACGCAACAGTATGAATACTGTTACTTGACGTCGACATTCTCCGCCTTATTCCAAAAGCTGGACTAAACCTGGTTTGACGAAAATCCTAGTTTAAACCATGGATCTACGAAAATCTTTATTACAAAACGAGGTTCATCGCTTAATCGATGATCATCTTTGGTCCATAGCTTAGTCTTTCAATCACCCTAGTTTAACTATGGTAATAACCTTAAAATGTCAAAAACTTAACAATTTGAAAGTTACACCATTTACAATTTTGCGTATTTTAGTTTCAAATATTAATGAAGAATAATGCGTGTTTAGTGACTTTAAATTATTAACTAACTAAATATGGTGTGGCAACAAAATAAACGCAAAAATCGAGTAAAATGCAATGTGTGACAAAAGATTTAATAATACATGCATAATATTGTTATTCAAAACATTTATCACAGCTTGGAATTGACAGAGAAGATTTAACATACAGAACTCAGAGATGTCCTAAAATTAAAGTGGTCTGTGCAATGTTTGGGTCAACCAGACTCGGCGTGAAGTGTACCTACGCAGTGTGGAAAGTTGAAGGTCCACACAGATTATTTTTGTTCGACAATAGTATCATTAACTGGTGCTCTATGTAAAACAAACTGATGCACCCACTTATATGTCACATTATTAGATTGAAGTTGGAAAATCACATTTGGAATGTCTGATAGGTGGTCTGGAGTAGAGCGGCAAAAACCAATGTTGAATATACTCAAAATGCACAAAACAAAGTAATAGAAACATCATCTTACCCAAAACTTACTAGTGAACAATATAGTGGAACTAAATAAACATTGATCAATTTAAAATTTAGTTGGTAAAGTGTGTGCATGGGTATACCTGTCACTAGAAACAGATGTAAACTTAGGTTATAAGTAGGTACCAAGAACTGAATATTATGTTTATAGGAGCTCAGCTAGTTAATACTTTGCTACAATGTTCCTTTAAACATAGACAGAGAGTACAGATTGGTTACAGGTTATTGAAATTGTGATGTAATAACTATTATGCACTACTTAACAGTTTAGATAATTATATTTAAGATTCTCATGAAAATGAACTAACACTGTTTATATAATAAACAAAAAATGCATACAATTTAAAATTTACTGTAAAATAAATAACTATACTAATATTATAAAGCTGAAGAGTTTGTTTGAACGCGGTAATCTCATGAACGACTAATTCTTTTGAACTTTTTACTGTTGGATAGCCCATTTGTCGAGGAAGTCTATATAATATCACTCTACAACCAATAGGAACGGAGCAGCAATGAGAAATGTTGCAAAAACAGGGAAAATGTATGTAGACTAAGATGTGCGGGAAAGCTAGTTATGTATAAAGAAATAGGGATATCAACTCAATATTCCTTTTCAAACATAGTTTGAACAGGGAGTACAGATTGGTTACAGATTATTGAAATTGTTAACATCCATTTTGTTGTCAAATGGAATAACTATTAAGTGCTACCTAACAGTTTAGATAATAATATTTATGATTCTCATGAAACATACTCTGTTCTTAGGAAGAATAAATGGTATCTAATAAATAATGATTCTATGTAGTTATTTGAGAATTTCATTTCATAGCAAGCTCACTGATATTAAATAATAAATATATTCATAAAATTTGTTTCAATTGTTTGTTGTGCTTCAGCCGAAGCTTCAGTACCTATGTTGAATCTAGGCATACTTTCCCCCAATACATTCAGAACAACGAGTGCAACAAAGAAAACAGTAAGTAGGTATATTAAAAATGCATTATCTTATTGAGTAAGTATCCTTAAACTATTGAACGAATTTTCATCCAACCATGCTAAGAACTGTTCCAATGAAACTAACTTTGTAATAAAAACTCGCATCCAAGTTCCTCTAAGTGTTTGGGCGCTATAATTACTCAGATTAAACTTATAACATCCTAATAATGTCGTGAGTTAATTAAATTTAGGTTATCATCATTTGTTTACATTTTTAGTACTACTGACAGCTATAAATGTAACGTTCCGATCCTGACAGAATCTATTTTATTATTCGTAAATTGCAGGCCGAGGACTTTTATGTCAGGTTTATATTTTGAAAATTACGTAGTTCTGGCGAATAATTTAGCTAATAGAACGTCTAAATATTTTTTTCTCAATGAAAAGTATACTTTTAAATTATATTGGCTTAAAACGGAACGTTATTTTTGAATGATAAGAAAAATGAATGAACTAAATTGATTATAATCTGTGGATGATTGCAAGATCCTTTGGTATCAGCTGGTCCACGGATTATCTAAGCTTTGTAATAAGACCAATAGTACAGTACTAAATCCTGGACTTGAAAGTCTTGGCCTAAACCTTGATTTAGTCTTCTCTTTGTAATAAGGCGGTCTGTGTTCATAACATTTATTTAATTTTGAAAATGACATGTTTTTTAGCATTTTTACGTTGAATAATAATGTCATTAAAATACTTATAATGTTTTAGTCCTTACTAGATTAAAATTAGTGACAATAAATTATTTCTATATTTACTAATTTCACTATTAACTCGATAAAGACTTAAGTAAAGTAAGTCATTCAATCATTCGTTCGCACCTTGTACACATCTCTAGTCGAGTCACGGTAATATGCCTCGGTACCACGAAACTCTTAAATCGTCAAACTGTCGCTAACATGGTTATGAAAATTATTGTTTTAAAGCAATAAATTGCAAAAAAATACTTACATGTGAAAAGAAATACCATTTTTGATATAATTTGAGGTGTTTGAGCGCCTTTTACACGTTAAAACTGCTTAACAAACCATTTTATCATATTTACGGGAGCTCGTTTTAGCGATAGGCGCACGGATGGACTGAGCGAACGATCACGCGAACTGGTTTTTATAAACTGACAAGACAAAATGTGTCATGTACCTTGGCGAGAGGGGAATACGCGGCAAGGCATCTCCCTATTTAAATTCTCTAAGGTTACAGTAAATACTAAAGAAAGTTTGAAATCGTAATCGCATCTTTAATTCTCTTGGTTTAGTTACCGCCCCCGACCCCGCTTCCTGTCAGCATTTACTACTAAAAAATGCCTTTGTGCAACCACTTTTTGCCAAGTTCAATCCGGTCAAGTTACGTTGACCCTACTGTAGTAGTCATTCATTTCACAATGTTTTTTTAATAATAATTGAGTCTATCATTGCATTCAAATCGTTTATAAACTATATTATGTTATTGTCAAATCGGAGGACGAGTTTTAAAGCCTTACTGCAATTACCAACCCGCTCGCCAAGCGTGGCGATTATGGTAATTACTCCCAGGATCTAATAAGTAGGTTATACTGGGGAGACCCGTGCCCAGCAGTGGGACATCATATGGGTTGTTATGAGTGTAGCGTTTTACAACACAACGCGTTCTGAGCAAGTTTCGATTTTAAAATATTAAAATGAGCTAACATTTTTCAGGTATCTTTGCAGTTTTCGTAAGGATTTCAAATTTTTTTGAGAGTAAAGTATAACCTATGTTATTGTTTTTAAACTTTCGCGATTTTTATACATATTAGTTATATTTCGGGACTTAATCGCGTGAATTATTTAAAGGTACGAACCTTTTATTTACCCGACGTTTCGATCGAATTGCACCGATCGTGGTCACGGTTAATAAAAGGTTCGTACCTTTAAATAATTCACGCGATTAAGTCCCGAAATATAACTAATATATAACCTATGTTACTTCCCGATAATGGAGCTTTCTATAAGTGAAATTATTTTCGAAATCGATCCAGTAATTTTTGAGTTTATTCGTTACATACAAAAATACAAATCTTTCCTCTTTATAATATTCGTTTTCACACGTACCGGTTTCAATCCAGCACCGAATACCCGGTCGGCGGATTGAAACCGAAACATATGAAAAGGACCTTAGAGTGTTAGATCATAGCAACAACTTTACACATAGATAACAGTGTTTGTTTAGTACATTTACTTTCACTTCAAGACAGACATATATCACTTGTATCGTTAAACATGTACCTTTCTACACCACAACCTGTCTTCGAAGAGATTTACTAAGACTTATGTGTACAAGTAGCCGTGTTAAAGACATTATCCAGGTAAGCCGTGGTATTTTATATGTAATTTATATTAGAAGCTTATTCACCAGTCGCAGCAGGTACAGACTTTGAAGAAGCCATGTTGCACACACGATAAAAAAATTCGACACATGAGATAAACAAATATAATTACGAAATACGAGGGTTTATGTTAACATTAACTTTAGATTGAATGCAGACCTGACCGTTTGTGACCAGAGCCAGTACATCCTCGTAAAACGACAAGCAAGTAATGAAACATTTTGCGTATTTAACATTCCGTATTTTGAACATTTTGCGTATTGAACTGTCTGATAAGTACTTTAAATTAATCAATTTTTTTAGATAACTAGCAACGTGAGATTGAGTCCCACATTACTAGCAACCCCTTGTTAACCCCTCCAGGTAAGGTCGGTAACATCGGTAGTATAATGGGCAGGATTCGAACCCGCGACCGATCGCGAGACCGATGCCTTAGCCATTAGGCTACTTTTTGCGTTTTGACCGTTTTACGAGTACGTTTTGAAATTTCTGCATGTAGCGGGAATAATGCATGATTGTAATAACCGTTGTGTATCTTGAAGTAAGACAATATAAACTCACGGTCTACTAATCATGGGCTGTCTCAAACGGCCAGAAGTGAGGGTGTCCTTTGCGGAATAGTTTCCTTAACCTCAAGCGGGGGACGAACGGAAACCTAATAATATCCAAGTTAGATAACATTTATTTAAATGTTTATTAACTCTCCCGCTTCAAATAAAACCGTTTTCTTCACCTAGTCAGCAAGTCCGTTTTAAACGAATAAACTACAATTCAAACAGCCCAAAAAACTCACAACAAAACCGGTTTGTAACTAAACTAACATACACCCTAAACACTATAATTTCATTGTAACATAATAAATGTCACATTTCACTGAATAATGAACCTAATATACTAACAACGGCCTTAATTAACACCTAAACTGTCAAGGCCGAGGCCACCTGAATACTCATCAACAAACACGTGTGTTTGTCTACTGAATAACTGAAACCATAAACAGATTTGAATATGTACTTATACCGATTAGATAGGTATAGATTCGACTCGCAACAACGAGCGAAAACAGGTTCACGCACACATCACAAAGATCTAGGTCGAATCTCAACCGAGACCGCGAACGTGGACCAGGCGGATCCAGGCTCAACGTCAAGGGGGGGGGGGGAACTGCCTGACAGCGCGGACCAAATGTAGGTATAGCGAAGACTTGAAAATTCATGCGTCTGGGAGGGGGGGGGGGGGTATTGCGCATGTTGCCCTGTCCGTTAGTGACTAAAGCCAGTATTGTACATCCTTGTTTTAAACATTTTGCGTATTGAATATTCCGTATTTTGAACATTTTGCGTATTGAACATTCCGTATTTTGAACATTTTGCGTATTGAATAATCTGATAAGTACAGTACTCCAAAAGTAATAATGCGCATAGAAATCTTCGGAAATCTTCGTCATTGTTCGGCAACGGTCGTATTACCCGAGCGTCGAAAGACGATATTTATATAGAGTGGTTAAGAGCAATTTCTCTATGCCTAATTTTATATATTATGTGTTTTGTGCTAAAACAGATTTGATTTACCTGTAACGAAATTTGATTCGATAATTCCATGTAAGTAAATAGCGAAAACGCTACAATCATTGTTGGAGTGATTAGTTTTCAAGTGTCTTACCGAAGTTGGTGTAATTATGGAGGAAAAGGTTTAAATAACATAAGGTTTTATTAGAAGGAGAAAAAAACGTTTTCAAATAGAGGTTTACATAAAATATAATCAAAATCTCAGTTCAAATTTGTTTACAGCACTAATCATTCCAGAAAAATAATACAATTATAAAAAAATTAATCAGAATCGAGGAAGACCTCTATTCCCGACATCGCAGATTCATCAGAAGTTTCATTATGCTCTTGTTCATTTACACTTTCCTCACTGCTATCACCTGTGTAAATAATCAGTTTATCGGAATAACTATCGATTCTTGGCTCAAATTTTCTATATTCATCTTCGCATTGAACCGCATGATCAGAAACTTTTTTCCATTCTTCTGGTCCTATTTTATTGATTTTTTCTAATATAGCATCTTTAACTGACGTCACAGTCATTGCAATATTTCTCTTGGCCACGTGTTGCTTTATTTGGGACCAAATATTTTCAATAGGGTTAAAATCGGGATGATATGGTGGCAATCGTATAATTTTATGCCCATGTTCCTCCATTATACGGTCAATGGCAAATTCTGTGTAATTTTCTTTGTATCTTTGTATAATTTTATACAAATCGGGTTTCAGTTTCTTTGGGTCATGCGGAATGTTGTGTTGTTGTAACCAAGCTGTCATTTGTGGTTTAGTTGTGTTTGAGTTTGGTGGTTTCACAGACAGCTTATTATGATATGGGGCGTTGTCTATTACCAACACACTATTAGGAGGCAAGTTGGGAATCAATTGATTGCGTAGCCAAGTTTGATAACGTTCCGCGTTTATTTCTTTATGATAGTCACCTTCTGAGTCGACACATTTATGTAACATTAGAGCCCCTGGGACGAAGCCTTTTTCATTGCCTGCGTGTACAATAATTATTCGCTCTCCTTTGGAAATGGGTTGTTTGATACCTTTTTTGTTGCTATCTTGCCAAGTTTTACCCTTAGTATGTGATGTGTGCACATACGACTCGTCCATAAATACTATGTTTCTACCAGAACTCCTCAGCTGTTGTATTTCTCTGAGATATTTGATCCTTTTTAGGCGTATATCATGTTTTTCCATAAGTAATTGTCTGTTATTATCAGTTTTCAGAAACCTAAACCCCATGTCTTTCAAGATCAACCTTAAAGTCTCGGCACAGCCTTTGAAATTAATAGCTTCGATCAACTTTATTCTTAAATTATTTACAGTTGGGAGTTCTTTCAGCGTCAATTGAAAATTGTATATCATATTACGAATAACACAGTAGTCGAAATCATCAAGTACCAGCCGAAATCTACTTTTAGGTCTTCCTTTTTTCGGTGTAGAAAATTTCTTTGATTGATTATGTTTTTTTTCGTTTAAGATATTACTCAAAGTTCGTCGCGAAATTCCTGTAGCTTTTGTAACACGGTCTTGAATTTTTTTAAAATAACCATCATGGTCTCTGTTGAAAACATTGGCTTCATTTAAGAAATAAAGGTACACATTAAATACCATTTGCCGTGCTTGTGAATTAAGCGGTTTTCCACGTTTAAATTTATCCATTTTGGAAGAATTCGTCTGAAAGAAAATGGCATGGGCAGAGTTAGGTATATATTTTTTATGCATGTTTATCTATTTATTTAATTTAAATAAATCTCATTTTTTAAATGTTTTTCTAGTACTTAATATGTATTTAATGTAGGTATTTTATTTTTTTAATATTAAAAAAACGTGAAATATGTTATTTATTTTCCTTTTTTCAAAATATACTATTTAAATCTGAATAAGCTAATTAATGTTGAAATTATATTTACCAAGAAGGGTGTGTAATAGCAGCTCTATATATTTCCACAAATAGAGAACACGTGCAGTCACTACCAATATATAAAGACGACTGACAGACATTTCGCTGACCGGCGACAGCTGCCGAACGCCCGATTTGTTTTCGATTGTGCACACATGATATTGACTCCTATCTCTTTTAAACAAGGTGCAAAATGCAAATGCCTTGTTTAGGGCTCTTACGATTCCATGATTCGAGTGTTTCCGGGAATACGACAATTAGCGAAGATCTGCATGTGCATTATTAATTTGGGAGTACTGTACTGTAAATTAATTAAAATTGTACATTTTGCGTTTTGATCGATTTACGTTTTAAACTTTCAGCGTGGAGATACACGGTCCCCCTAGGATCCGCGCCTGTGTTCAGATCACCGTACGTGCACATGTGTGCGTGGATTTATTGTTGAACTCAGAGTCAACCTTCTGTAGCTACGAGTATGTAGGTATTTAGTACTTACGAAGTTTGTACAGTTTGAACGCGAAACAACGACTTCACTGATAAAAGCAAATTAATGAAGCCTTGCCAATTTTCCGCGTTCTTATAAACAGGGAAAATTCTATTTATGTTTCAATGATACAGGTACTTAAGTATGATGTCATTAAAGGAAGCTGTTATAAGGACACAGTTGGCAATTAAGTCAATCGTATATTTACAGTCAAATTTGTGAGAACTGAAGCAGTGAAATAAGACAAAACTGCCTTCGTTTTGGCCTTTTTTAAACCTTTTGTGATTTTTATCCAAGATTAGTTTTTTTTTTATAAAATATGGGGCAAAGGCTAACGAACAAGCGGCTCACATGATGGTAATGTGCCACCCATGACATGTACCTACATTTTTTTTTTTTAAAGACGACTGTCGCAATAGCCCTGTGTCGCGGGGGACTTTACAAACATACAATTCACGGACACAAAGTACACTCAGACTCGGAACAACAATTAGTGGACCACACAAAGTGGTGTCCCGTGTGGAATCAAACCTCTTGCGTAGCAGTCGGATACACTCCCACTGCGCCACAGAGGCAGTCAACACAACATTTGTCATACCAGAGTGCCACGCAAATGCGTTAGCGTCCTTTAAGCGTAGGCTCTTTTTTTAAAGTCACTTTTTGAAGATGGATTACGGACCTCCTATGCTCAAACTGAGGTGGTGAAGATTTAGTTTCTACTGTTTATTTTGATCTAATATTATTACTGGACTTTAAACTTTAGATCAGAATAACACCGAGGTCCTAAGCATAATAGATTGACACAAAGACAGCTACGTAACAGTTTGTGCCTACCTTCATAAATGTGTAGTTACCTTGTCAAATAAACAGTCAGAATATATCATATTACTAATAATGAGCTCACTGTGAACCAATAAATCAATAATTTTGTATAGACTATAACATGGCGTGTCCACAAACATTTTGGTTAAAGCAGTCAGGCTAAATATAGAACTTTCCCACGATAGGTTGTTTCATGTCAACGACATTTACAAAAGTTACCTTTTAAGTTTTTTTTTTTTAGGCAAAGGAAACAAATTTATTCTTTCTTCTATATTATACTTTATTACATTATGAATAAACGGTAATTTTTCTGAACGTGATTTAAAAATCGAATGTCGAATATCATAACATAAAAGCACTATAAATTAGTAGTAAACAAAATAAAGGACCTAGCTTCACTCGATGTTATAGGAATTCTTCTTCTTTGAGTTTATGGCAATCTAGCCGTTTTAACGGCTAATTTCTGCCAGTGTCAAGTATTTATGCGCTTATTACATGCACAAAGTTTCGTTTCATATTCAATTATCACGTATTAAAATCATTTTTCACAAGTTAAATTTGGAGCTGTAAAAATAATGGCCGGTTAGTTTGCCGCCATTTTTACAACTCCGTAATAGGAATTGTGAAAATGGCGGCAAACTGGGCTGTCATGCTGTCATCATCTTCACAGCTCCACTTTTAACGTGTTGGAAATACCTACTTGAAATATCTATATGACCGAATCTTTGTGCAGCAACTAACTGAATTGAACTTGACACCGCTGGTAGAAATTGTCAGAGATAATCGACTAGATTGTCATCTACCCAAAAATTCGTAGGTATAACACGGTTTACAGGCGTCAGCATAATGCACCACTCGTGTTCAGAATGTTCAGATTAATATCCATAATGCTATATTCTAGCATATAATTTGCTGTCAAATGACAACTCGTAGTCACGTAAAGGGCGATGTCCTTTAAGCTTTTCGGCCCATGTTTACCGTCACTCGACAATGATGACGTAATGATACGTGAGCCATTAGCAGTCACCACAAAATATAGTATAGAGTAGAGAAGGTAGCCTTCATACAACACGCAATTGAGTAACGCACACGAATGTTTAGACCACTTTGTTCTGAAGGCGTCTCAAGTTTCCGTGTCTGCGATGTTTGTGTGTTGCTCGAGCAAGATAGGTACGTTCGTCTTCAAGATGGGAGTGAATAGCTGCTTAGTGAGATGAGTCGGTAACTTATCCGTGATACCCATAGGCGCATTGAAGAGTGGGGGAGGAATACGTGACTCATCAGACGGTTATTATGTACTGTGCTTTTCTAAAAAATATTATTGAAGTTGTTTGCCCATATGCCTGTTTTCCTTCCCCTAAATAAAATCCTGGATTTGTTCTCTCATTGTGATACCCCTAATGCTGCACGTCCATAGACTATGGTTACCGCTTACTATCAGGCAGGCCATTAGACTGTTTGCCACCATCGTAGTATGAAATAATGAAGATTACCTTCGGTGCTCCAAGTGTTTTGTGAAGTCACTATCATTACAAACTGTAACAAAGTTTACTTCAGCTCATATTCATTCACAAATAGTCTATAATTCACCTCTATGATCGACATAAATCACGTACTCTTGACAAATGATTCGATAATAGTTATAATTATGAGCTTCAATATTGAGCAAAGATAACATTTTTTCGTAATAAATGTTACTTTCGGCTATTTAAATAGAATGGACGTTAGTAAATCATGTGTTTAATACCATTATGTTCAAATCATTGACCTGATAAATTGAATCCTTTCAAGTAATCAGTCTTGAAAAATCTTTAGGGACTATGTTAATGTATGATGGTCAAGAGGCAAAGACAACAGAAAAGTTAAAATATTTTTCCCCTGAATCATTTATGATATAAATGATTAAAAGGAAAATTTGTATTTTATTCGGCTGATAATGAAAAAAATCAAGGTCGTTTTCGTATCAAACGAGTAACACTAACTACTTCTACAGAAGGGAAAATATTTAAATATAATTATGGTTATATTTATCACAATCTAAACGAACTAATGTAACATAATTAAGATTGGTTTCCCAGATCTGTGACCTCAGAACCGCAACCTTTTCCGTTGGCAAGGGGATTCGGTTCCGTTGGTTATTGGCCGGCAGAATTGAAAGCAAATACAGTTGAATGATTTTGAACATGATATAAATTATTATAGACCTTCAATTATAGTCTAGAAATTGACATTGAAACTAGAATTCAAGCGTATTGTATAAAAACTAGGTACCAATTCAACGTTTCACATAATTGCAATCACGAACGAAGGCCTAAGTTTTTTTGACATATTCGTTATTTTTACATCACAAATTACATCAGTTGCAAAACCTCTGAAAGCTAACAATGTGAATCATCATAAGACTTATGAACAAGTTGACATGACATTCCAACTTAAATCGGTCTTACACTAGGCCTAATGAGTCGAGTCAACTACATTCTTGGAATAATAAACAACTTCCCGTGCCAACATTTGCAAACACCAGAAAATATCAGAATCTACAAAGGAATTCGAAAATCAAAACACATTCTATTCTTGCACTATTAAAATAACGGAATTATAAAAACAATTATGTACCTTGAAGTCCAAAAACAACACAAAAGTATTCCAAATACTTTTAAATTCACGAAACTTTTTAATTATTTCCACAAAACTCACAGCACATTCACAAATCAAACATCACGAAACATTCGTTGGAGCACTATCCCCTCTATAGACCACACTGGTCTGCGAACACGCGGTTAATCTGTGCGCGAGAGCACGGCAAGCTTCCGTCCGTAACGTACACCCACCACAGCAAGACTGAACAAAACATGAGCGAGAGAGATAGCGGTGAACAAATAAGATAGCGGACGTCGATTGAGATTTTGCAGCATTGTTGATTGGT
The DNA here is from genome assembly GCA_945859575.2 of Herminia tarsipennalis. NCBI lineage: Eukaryota > Metazoa > Arthropoda > Insecta > Lepidoptera > Erebidae > Herminia > Herminia tarsipennalis. The sequence continues at coordinate 8,222,451 of OX243836.2, read as the reverse complement.
AACCTTGTTTGGAATTTAAGAGTTTCTTTTCTAGTTTAATTGCAGCGTTTGGATGAATTATGATTTAGTGAAGGCTGTTTCTTAATAGGGACTAAGGTATCTTTTATTTTACTACAAGCAAGAATAATTTCGCATATAAAATGTTTAGTTTACAGTTTAACATTGACTTAAAATTCAACGTTTGTTACTAAACGGGTTTACGAAAACATCGAATTTTAGAAATGTCAGAAACGTAAATGGCTCTTGAGAAAAGGATAAAAAAACGAGCTGAAGAATATTAATGTAATTAATAACCCGCGTAATGCTTGTTACTTGTAACGAATTCTATAATATCGGTTGCCATCCGCTTCTGTCATACCGTCGCGCATGACAAATAAGACCCTGCGTTTATGTTCGAACTAACATACCGATGATTTGTTCACCGTGGTAAATGACACAATTTTTCTTAAACATTTTATTGAACTATTAGATACTAATTATGTCGCAGGACCTTATTATAACAGATGAGTAAGTAAGCGTATGCAAGGGCAAAGATTTTAAATCGAACGTAAAAGCCTTAGAGATTTCGCTAGGAAAGTCTGCTTGCGAAAGATGGAGAATCAGTCAAAGTGGCAAGCCAATGCTCAATAGTGGACTACGATATATTAAAAACATAAAAAAAAAAAAAAATATATAATTTACAGTGGCGGAGGGTCCTCAGAATACCATTATTTCCCTTTAAATTGTATTTAGTTAATATTGTACGTACAAAAACCGTCTCTAACAATATATATTTTCGTATCGGATTACCTCAGGGAAATTTTAACCCTTTGCCTCTGGTAATTAATATTTAAGAAAACACACAAAACACATGTACATGTGAGCAATATTTAAGAACACAGTAACAATGTCATCAATTCTCACAAGTTCGTTTTGTGGAAACGGTAAAAATTCAAGTATTCAGGTAGTCAAAAATGATACCGGATCGTAGACAGATTCCTGCGTTGACTTTACCAAAAAAAAAAAAAAAAACTCTTGTGTCATGTTTTTTTCAATGTTTCATTGAAACATTTTTACAATAAATCCCTTATCTCGAACACTGAATACTTCATCCTGGTGCGAAATCAAACATGACTAATCAGTATGCGAGTATTAATTTTATATGCCGACTAGTAAATTAGGATTTAGCTTATAATGTTGTGATTACTGTGCTTGAAATGTGTTAATTTACTAATACGCATAATCATTACGATCACAAATTTAAATGTAATTGTTAGTATAATCTCCAGTTGACAACGGTTTTTATGTTTTTACAGTAACTTTACCAATATTGTTACAGTGCAACGAGGATACGACAGTAACTTCTACTACGAATCATACCGATGGTGTTCCTAGCCAGCATATAAAAATTTACTAATATCATTCATAGTTTCTCCAGTATAGACAATAGTAACATATTTAATAGAACTTAGATACGGATGAATTGTTTTTAGAACATAACAATCATGCGAGTCTAATTTAAAGGCAATTCATTAGACTTCATCAAACATCACATGTAAATTGATACCGAATTCCATTGACTTATTGATTACAATGATTACGCTGTGAACTTGATAAGGTAATCGGTTACTATGCAGAAGTTAATGACGTAATGTTAGGTTAGAAGGAGGTCATTTGTACGAATTAATAGTGTCTGACGCAGTGGTGGCGATGACAGAGCAAAAAGATAGATCGGGGAGGTTGTCAATTATACCACTGTGGCAACTCCACAGTGGGGGTGTATCCCACTATTTCCATTATGTATTTCCATTAATGGAAATACTGGGACAGAGTCTCCCACTATTTCCATTGAGGACAGCGCGGCTCAGCGATTAAAAAACGCTGCATTGGCTTCTTATGACGGCCTGCACATGAAAACTATATTTACATATTTCCTCTTTAGATAAAACCTCTTTTGAACATATTGAGTGACAACTGTCATTATTATTATCCCTTTCGGAACATGCCATCCGTTTCCCAATACACCCGTTCCCAAAACATCCGTTCCCATAATGACATTTTCCTAAATTACCCGTTTCTTAAAATATGCGTTTCCTAAATTACCCGTTTCTCAAAATATACGTTTCCAAAATTACCCGTTTCTCAAAATATACGTTTCCCAAAAGATCCGTTTTTTCAGATCAGTCTCCCAAAAACACGGTTCCCACGTGGTGTTGTGCTAGTCTGTCTAAATAGAGCTTAGAAACCAATCATCATCATCATCATCATTTCAGCCGTTAGACGTCCACTGCTGGACATAGGCCTCCCCCAAGCGTCTCCACCTAGACCCCACTTAGCTACTATCATCCATCGGTTTCCAATAATTAGATTAATATGGCATGTTCCGAAAGGTTATTATCATTGCGTTATTGATTCGTTGACTGAATAATTTTGTAGTAATAATAATTTAATAGAATAATTTTATTCATGGAGTTTATAAAAAGTGGGAAGGGTATTGTATTATTGCATATGGGATATGAATATACTAAACACATAGTCTATAAAAATAATAATACATTGTGGAAATGTAACAAACGCCATAAAACTAAATGCCAAGGGTCGCTAACAGTATCGCCAGTAAGTTGCCAGTACTTTACGTAGTTGCTTTAGAATTTTAGTAATAATTTTAGCTACGTTTATCTAATGGTCGTTATATTAATGTTCCTAATGTTATTAAAGGTTAAGGAAGTTAAAAAATCAGTTCGTCACAGTACTGGCTGTGTCCCGGATGAAATTCAATCTACGATTAATGTTAGTATAAATAAATGCTTTGAAGAAGCTGCACAAGGCAAAGTAAGTGTTCCTAAAGCATTCAATAGCGCGATAATCTCTTTGAAGGACCAAGGCGTACATTTACTTGGTAAACCATTACCAGAGTATAGTGAAAAGAAGTCTTCACTGTACAGACACCGAAACAAAGTTTTAAACGTGCCGCGAGTCTGTTCGAAGAGAGTTCAAGATGTTGAAGTACCTTTACCGTTCCGGAATTTTTATACCGGGAAGTTATGTTTTAATTTTAATCTATTCGTTATAATTAGTTTTAATCTATATACAAATTCTTCTGCGTTTTTTTTGTCGCAATAGAAATAATGGGATATAATTTTTATAAAATGTTAGTCCCACTATTTCCATTTTGTATTTCCATGGAAATAGTGGGATACACCGCACAGTGGTACAGTTGCCTACCACTCTCTAATGATGAGACGATACTAAAATGTTAAATTACGCAATATTTCCAAAAACGCGTCAAATAAAATTGTACATCTTGCATCGGATCTCTCAGATCAGGAGGATTACTATTATAATTTTAAATGGAAGGTCAAGACCATATGATTTGGTAAATCTAAAGGTCATAATAACGAATAATATCAAAATAACAATGACCCTTAAAAGGTCACAGTCAAGGCCGCTTTTCCATTAACCAAAATACGAACAAACGTCCCAAATTAATTAAAACAGGGTTTATTTATGTGCGTTAATGTCAATCCGTCCTCTCGGGGATAGGTAGACATTAATCCTAACAAATGTATGGGTTATTTATAAACCTTCGGAGAATACAAGGTGGAATACGCTTAGGAAGCCACACATGAATGTTGCTAGTTAAAAGTTAGCAATAGGATACAATACATATGTAGGTGACAGGATTATATGACTAGCAATGACCTTAGGGTTTTCGTACTTTGATATATATTTGTATGGCACTGTAAATTGGCAAACAAGCATACTGCTTCGTCTGATGGTTAGCAGTTTCCTTAAACTGTAAAGAGTAGCAAAAATAGAGAATTCAACCAAGTATCCAGTTTTGTTTTTGTTGCAAGGGAAATCAGAATATATTTATTAATCACTAGCTGACCCGCGCAACTTCGTATGCGTCAATTTTTCCCGTTTTTGCAACATTTTTCATTGCAGCTCCGCTCCTATTGGTCATAGCGTGATGTTATATAGCCTTCCTCGATAAATGGGCTACCCAACATAAAAATATATTTTTTTAATTCGGCCCAGTAGTTCCTGAGATTACCACGTTCAAACAAACAAACAAACTCTTCAGCTTTATAATATTAGTATAGATGTCGATATTATCCTGCTCACCCATGAACTCAAACGACGTTAGGTACTAAAACATCATTAAATTGTTTTACTGTGCTCTTCTATAAGATGAAGTTACTAGCAGTCGAGATGATATCAAATCATAATCGACTGGCAGATACTATTATAAAAGACATGCTATTTTTAATGTAACAATGAACTACACATCCGACAGAACGATTTTATACCCGTTAGTGCGCAAGTGAACACTGCTGCCAATTTTTCCTACTGCCAATAATTCTTCCTTATTTGCATAGTACAATAGTAGATAGTATTGATACTAAATCATTAACCATTATTAATATATAATAGCTACTCGGCTATATATAGCCATCCGAGAGTTAGCAATCATAGATGAAATTTGGTATGAAAGACCTTAGACAGTACGTTAAGAGGAAATGAAAAAACAAATTAATAAAAAAACTGACTTCATGTTCCCAGCCGCAATTCTACAATATATTTTCGAAACTTAGCTTATAATCATGTTTTCAAAAGAAATACAAATATGGTAATTACTAATTAATTCAAGCTACAGGAGCACTTACAGACACACGAGAGATTATTCTACTTATGACTAAAGATTAATAGTCGGGTTTTTATCAGATCTCATTACTCATGTGTTAACAAGGTACATAACACATGTTCATGTACCACTTTAAAACTATAGAAATCCCGTCACACATTAACACACAAGGTTCAAAAATAATATTATCTCTACGGTATCAAGAATAGATAAAATAAACTAAGTGCCTCCTGATGGCCGTGTGTAAGTGGATGATGTAACAGTTACCTTTATCTGTAATGACCATCATTATTCATTTTAATTAGTTTTTATGTTTAGAAATGACACTACGATTCGATACGACATGTAGAGAAGTAGAATTTATTAATTTAAAACTCCAGCCCGTAGATTTGGAATGGTACTACTTTTAGAAGATATAGTCATGCTTCCAACATAAATGTAAGATTTTCGCAAGGCCAAATCTCTACTGGCGACAAGCATCATAGAGGTAGACATGGTCTCATACTTGAACCCAGTTGGATTTTGTTTTATGTGACTCCTTCTAAAAACGAAGGCTGAATCCAAAATTGTATGTTTCTAACTTAATCGTGCCTAACCACTTAATGGATTCGAATCAAAAGACATAGGAACGCATTTTCTTAATTCTCATAATATAAATGCGAAAGTAATATTTATCAGTTTGATCATTTATCGTTTCACGAAGTAAAGGATCATCGTAATTTTTCCATGAAAGCAGTTTAAAGGCCGAAGGGTGACAAACCGTTTATCCCGGCAAAATATACTCTGTAGAATGAGTAAAAAATACTTTCCTTATAGATTTTCCTAATGATAACTCTATTTTTGATTCAAAATGCCGCCATATAATTTCGTTGCCGCGTCACTCAGAACATCATTTAGTGACATCCGATTCATATTATTAAATGATCAAACATCGTGTTCTATTTTTACTAACGATTAGTGTCGCTCATAGTAACGAAATGAGGAAGAATATCATTATTTTTGTGATCATAAAAGCGAAATCAGTCACACCCAAATGATGTTTGAGTAGTTTTTGTAGGTTATTGAACTAGGCAATTGGAAGTTTCGCTAACTAAAGAATGTCAGATATTAGCCTCGTTTCTGCCTGTTTCTAACTATACGACTAATTCCCTAATTATATGAGTTCAAGCACGAAAGGTTATCATCGAAGACTTGAAAGACTCAACAATTCGGACAAAAATATGTCTCGTGTAAATTAAAACATAACGAACTTAAAATGAGAGCACGAGTGAGTTTCTTAGCGAAAGCGAGATGTCCAACTGGGGAAATATACTAACTAAAGTGTAATGATTGAAACATTTAAAATTGTATTACTGAAGTGAGTGAAGTCCTCAAAGTAATTCAAGTTTTTTTTCCTTTATAATCACTCAAATAAGTCTATATCTATCTACTCCAACAAGATGTTGGATCAAATAGTATTCTAGACTCAAAGACTATCCAGTCAATGTTTTGAAACATGAACAGAACATTTGATTCCGCAAGACTCTGTTGTAACGTTACATCTTACAGTAATTTACGCTTCATAGCAACAGCGCTGGTAAATTAGATTACACTTATCGCGATGAACAAACAAAACCATTAACAAAACACAGCACGTGTTTCAGAAAACATTTGAAGGACTGTGAGATGATAATCCCACTTTGAGCTCCAGTCAATTTTCTTATTTTCATTCGGATAAAAGCTAAAATATGCTTTGTTTAAATAGGAACACGACTCTCAAAATCTCTACTTTAATTGAAAACTTACGTCTTCGCTGAAATAATAATTCGTGTTTTTGATACAAAAATTGCCAAATTACCTTAGCAGTGTCCTCTCCACTCTGTAACAGGTCAAAGCTTTGGTTCCAGAGGCTAGTTCCGGAGATTCTACCAGGTACATTAGACTACTAGCTGACCAGTGCAACGTCGCCTGCGTAGATGTTCCCCGTTTTTGCAACATTTTTATTGCTGCTTCGCTCTTATTGGTCTTAGCGTGATGTTATATAGCCTATAGCCTTCCTCGATAAATGGACTATTCAACAGAAAAAGATTTTTTCAATTCAGACCAGTAGTTCCTGAGATTATCGCGTTTAATAGGCATCTCGCTACGACCAATAGGAGCGGAGCAGCAATGAGAAATGTTACAAAAACGGGAAAAATTTACGCAGACGAAGTAGCGCGGTACAGCTAGTATTAATAAAACTACAAGAAAACTAAAATACCCAAGTATACTTTTGAGTTTTAACTCGCTGTAAACTTTCATGCTATTTAAGTAGAATTATAGGTACAACAACTTAAAAATAAGATCTTTTGAGTAATCGGGTTATTATGAATTACACAATGAAAATACATATTTCTCAAGCAAATTGAACAGTTCGGCGGTCACATGTGAACGTGGTTGGCTAATTGGCGTCAATTCTCACTTCATTGACCCTGGGTTAGGGCCGCATAGTATCGAATGTCGAACACCGACGTCGATTCGGTAGAATGACGTTGATGAATGCTAAGACACGTTTAAGATAAGGTTAATATGGACGGGGCTTTCCAGCCGTCTTATTTGTTTACCCTACTCATAATTAAACTACCCTGGGGTCCCAACCGGTGATAGTTACCCCTGCGGGGGAAAACAGCTATTCTTTGGGGGTAATGAAGTTGGAGTAAGCCCCCCGCGCTTAAATTGACTGACCTGTTGGTGTAGTGGTTAGTGATCCTGACTTCTAAGCAAGCCGGAGGTCGTGGGTTCGATCCCTACCCAGGATAAAACTGTGTGATGAGCACGATTGTTTATTCTGTGTCTGTGTCTGGGTGTTATTTATCTATAATATGTATATATTTACAAACATATAAGCATGTTTATCAGTTGTCTATTTTCCATAGTACAAGCTCTGCTTAGTTTGGGATCTCTCCCTCTTGAAAAAACGTGAAGAAAGTCACTTGGCTGATGTTAGGGTTAAAATGGGTTTTAAAGTAGTTGAAAAGGGAAATGATGAAAAAGGTTTTTGCTGACTAATACAGTGACTAGGGTCTCTACTATTTCATTAATGTCAGCATGTACTCTTAATGGCGTGATTAGCAGTTTGACAAAAGCAAGGGCCTAATTAGTCTTGATGATTCACAGCTATTACATTATTGTGACATACTTTTGTACCACTGAGATGGGAAGTAAATGTATGGTTTATTTAAGACGGTTTTAGTTTACCCTAGTTGCATAACTCTATAGAATTAATTCAATCATGGCTGTGTAAGTCTCATGCACATTTAAAATATGTCAATATTTTATCAAAGATTTCATTGAGATGTTAAGAGTTCCATGGGTAAAATTCCCACAAGTATTAGAACTATTATCTACATTATGTAAGTTTAACAAGAGAAACCAGTATATTTGTATAATAAATACCTTAAGCATAGTTAGTTTTACCTGGGTAAACAAGAAAACCGCACTTATCCTGATTGGGCCATTGTGCTTGTACATGTTAAACTAAAATATGTTTCATTTTGCAAAGACTTGAATAATATAGACAATATAAATAATATCCCATTCAACTTGAAAACCAGATATGATTGATAGCACTGAAACAATGATTTAAGTACCAACCTGTCAAAATGTATTTTTTTTAGTTTAAAATCATTTTGCATTTTAACTGAGAGTAAAATTGTTTTGTTGTGTTGTAAAATGTCTTACATACTTGATACAGTGCATGTTTGAATACACATACCTGCTCAATTGCATTGAGTTACTAGGTAAATATATTCTTGAAAAAGTTAGATTAAAAAACATGTGAGATTTGGCCTGTTGGTCTAGTGGTTAGTGACCCTGACTGCTAAGCCAGAGGTCATGGGTTAAATCCCAGGATAAAACTTCGTGTGATGAGCTTGATGGTTTATGCTGTGTCTGGGTGTAATTGATCTATAGTATACATATGTATTTAAAAATATATAAGTATGTTTATCAGTTGTCTGGTTACCACAGTACAAGCTCTGCTTAGTTGGGATCAGATGATGTTTTGTGAGTTGTCCCAAGATATTATTATTTACAAGTTAGTCTATATCATTAGTCAATAAAAATAATTAATGTTAAAAGAGATTCACACAATGGAAGCAATACATACCCACTACAAGTTAGTATTATACAGATAGCATCATTGAAACAAAGTAATAGACTATGAATCTAATAATTATGATTGGTTATCTTATTTGTTCTAGAACTGGTTATCTAACTGTGTTAACAATAGGCAGTAAATAAGATTAATTAACTTATTATGATTTAAAACTTATTTACAAATGGAATAGTTTTAAGTTTCATCTTATGGAATATTGAAGTCACTTGTTAGTAAGAAATAGATAGTATAACAAAATTATCAACATAAATAACCTTAATGTACCAACAGACTTGAACTATGTCCTGACAAGTGGAGACTACACCAATTATGCTGAATGCTGTACTACATTGAATTTCAATAGCTAACGTTTTTTTGAGCTGCTTGGTTGCCACCTTAACTGATACAGCACATCTTTAGCCGATATCTCTATATTAGGTAGATTTTTTCTTGCATGCCTTTTCCCTAAATCACAAAACTGACAGTAATGGAATAAAATAATCAGTTCCATTAGTTTCTCATTTCTTAATATCCAATGTAAATGCTATTATTTAATTATTGAGTTTATTAACCTACACATTCATTTGCTAATTAGGTAACTATTTAAAGCTGTAATAAAGTGTACCTAAAAATGATTTATTGTTTATGAAATTGGTTTTATTAATTCCAAATAAGTAATAATAATTTCTAAGTCAGATTGAGAATAGGGGCTACTCATAATTTTGACTAAAAAGTAATTTGGTAACTATTTCTAACTATTCAAATTGTACTAACATCATAAATATTACAACTACAACATTTTTAACAACAACTTTTTACAACTTGAAAATAATACCAAATCCCTGTCAGCAACAGGACATAAGTAGTAGAAATATAAATAAAAGTATGCACGTAATATAACAACAGATATCGTCGTGATTCATCGGGCGGGAAGTCGGCATTATTAGCTGAGCTACCTACTGGGAAACTGGTTACCCACGACTTCGAAGACTCGAATTTCTACAAGGTTAGGTCAGCGGAGCAAATTAAATTATAAAGCCTATTGCTAAGATCCTTTGCCGGTGCATAACGTCTTACAATATGAAACGTATTGACATAAATGTCACGTTTTACTGCAAAGGCGGAGCCGAACCGACCGTCAGCAAGCTTGGGCGATGGCGGTCAAGTAACGGCGGCTCAAACATCAACTATCAAACCATGTAAACTTAAATTATATACAGTTATTTAAACTCTTTCTACGATAATCCTATAGTGACTACGAATCGAATAAATGAACTTACCACATGACAACGATAGATTACATCAATTATTAACATTCACTCACAACACAAAACACTTCGCATCCACGAATCACGATTCAGTTTGACAATGACAGGCGGTCACTAGCTACGCGATACTAGCGCCACGTATCGTAAACTAGATCGTAGTGAAGTTAGCAACATACAGGAGTGCCAACGTTCAGAATCTTTATAGTTCAGAAATTTACAGCATGCTCTATTTAATGAAAGTGGATTACTTTAACTTTATTTTATTAATTAATAACTTTTTTAAATTTATCATGTGTATCATCAAATGTGTGTGACATTTTTCGACAACAAGATTTTCTCAAACTACAATATTTCCTAAGCTTTTCTTTAATTAAATTAGTATCTTCTTGTATTTGTTTTTTTAAAAATGGATAATATAGTTTTGTGACTTGTTTATTTAATATGTATGTAATAATGCATAAAAAAACTTATGTGGTCGAAAGATGTGGTAAAATATAATTTGACAGCAGTTAATCTATGCCTACATCTTAGGTAGCCCTCGTGAGAATTTAATTTAATAATAGCTGGGCAGAAAACCGTTATTATTTTAAATAACGAAGACAATGTTAAGGTTCGGTGCAAAAAACAGGTTCGGTTCGGTTAATGTATCGACGCGCACAGGCGTCTAGGCCGCAGAGGTCCTGTAGGGATTGTTTAAGCGCCAGCGGTTCATATTCGCTCACTTATTGTTAGATTGCCATAACAAAAAAATACTTATTTTACAGGAGGCCAATTTATAACATTGGATTTGTTATATTTCACACAAAAATAACACAAACAGGTTAAACCTTTTTGGAATGTTTGTGTTGGTTAATAGTGCTTAAAATCATTGCGTCAAATAATGTTATTTAATTACTGTTATTAAATAAAAACTGAAAGAAATAATTATATATTAATAAAAAAATATGTTAATCTCACAACTTCATCATCAGTTTTGCTGATGGATAGATCTCGCAAGCTACTAAGTGAATTATTATATATTTCTTAACATGAATAGGTGGTATCCTTTTGGGGTTACACCCGGCAACTTAACTTCAAGAACAAAATACAAACAAGAAAAAAAACTATTTTTCTTGAATAACTCGATAACGACTGAATGCACAAATTTCAAAACTTGCGCATATTTCAACAGCGTGTAGCACTGAAAATTTGTATTATTCATATCCTGAAAGGAGACAATATTCTGCTGGGGTAACGCACACGATCATTTGACAAATCATTGATTTCAAACACTGTTATTAGCCAATTACGGCGCGCTCTGCTCCACTTTGCTCCACTCCTCGTCAGTGGAACCGCAACCTTGTATGACAGTGCCATCATTATGACATAAATATAAAATAGTATAATTTTTTTTACAGACTGTATTATTATGACATAGTTACCCAAGAGAAAGTAAGAAAACATGTTTTATTCAATAATAATAATATCTCACATCGTTGCTGAAAAAATGCCTTTGAATGCTAGTAGCTGGTAGCTTTGAAAGCAGTAATAAAATCCTAATCTATACTAATATTATAAAGCGGAAGAGTTTGTTTGATTGCTTTGTTTTTTTGTTTGTTTAAACGCGCTAATCTCAGGAACTACTGGTCCGATTTGAAAAAAATCTTTTTTTGTTGGATAGCCCATTTATCGAGGAAGGCTATAGGCTATATAACATTGCGCTACGACTAATAGGAGTGGAGTAGCGACGTGAAATGTTTCAAAAACGGGGAAAATTTACGCAAACGAAGTTGCGCGGGACAGCTAGTTATAAGATAAAAGGCAATGATGATATCTTTCTGTATAATATAATAACATCTCAGGATAATATTAGGTTTTCTATTCTGAGGCGTGGTTTTTGTAGAGCAGAGACTTAAATTTATACTCTTTGCGGCGGAGTGTCGTGTGAAGGGTGCTTTAAAATTCATTTATTTTTGTTTTCCAGATGCGTATGCCATTGTCAAAGTCATTGTGTCACTGTCAAAGTAATTTCCATGTACTTTTCAGAGTTTTCAGTCAAATTGTCAAAATTGATTTCGACATTTACAATTTAAATTGTGTTTGGGAAGAAAATTAAAAATGTTGTCTAGACATTATTTTAAAATTGCCAATTGCTCAAGAATACTTATGCGTAACCGTTGTTTATGTAGTTTCAATAATAAATTACAATTTAATAGGTAAGGTTTCATTCTTTTTTGGTTGTTTATTTTGTATAATTCTCTTATTTCTTGCCTAATAATTATGTTATTTGCAGACCCTTAATATCTACTGTACGATATAAGCACACGGAGAAGATAGCTAAAAGAGATTTACCTAAATTCAATGAAATAACCTCACAAGAACAAAAACCAGGTACATTCACATCTGCCATCTCTTCTGAGGCAGTTCTTGAAAAGTTTATGGGTGCTATTAATACAGATATATATCAGAAAAATAGAGTATACAAGAATGATTTATTGAGAGTACTTGCCAAAGTGAAAGAGATCAATTTTTCTACAAAGAAACAAGGTTTACTTTTGATCCGGTGTTGTGGGGACCTGTTGCTGGATGAACCGGCGCCAGCTAGAATGGCTTTAGTAGAACAAGTGTGGACGACTATCATGTAAGAGATCTGGCTATTGTCTATACTAATATTATAAAGAGGAAAGATTTGATTGTTGTGTTGTTTGCATTGAATATGCTTTAAAACTACTGGACTGATTTGAAAAATTCTTTCTCTGTTCGATAGCCCATTTATCGTGGAAGGCTATAGGCTATATAAATCACGCTACGACCAATAGGAGCAATGAGAAATGTTGCGAAAACGGGGAAAATATACACAGACGAAGTTGAGCGGGACAGCTAGTAATTTATAAATATGAAATAAGATGGTGTTGTTTACATTTTCATCTAGAACAGCTTTGCCTAAAGTGGGTGATGTTATAAAGCCTACGTGATAAATGTAGTATAACCAACACTAAAATAATATTTCGATTTGAACCAGTAGTGAGATTATCGTGTTCAACAAACAAACAAACTTTTCAGTTTTATGATTTAAGTAGGTATAGATTTAGTAAATCTACTAAGTCTCTTTGATCAGATTAATTGCCCCCTGTAATGAATTTGGGGTTCCATAAAATACAAGGTACTTGGTGGGTGTTACGTTATGCTATAAGTGTAGGAACCCCTGATCTAGAGTTGTGAGCTTAGCTGGTACACACTGACAAGGAACATACATAACTTCAGTACCATAATAATTGATCTACGGATAAAAGGAATTTAAATTACTATAATACTAATAATAGTTTCTTTACCATTAAAATTACATTAACAGCTTACTTATGTAATTAGCAGCATTAGTGGTGGTAATACATTTTTGCTCAAAGAAATTTGATTTTATCTCCTAAAGTAAGCATAGTACTTGTATCTCAGCACATAGCACTTGTTTGCACTTTTTCTATTGCATTTGGGGTTGTTACTATTGATTCTTTCTCTCTTGATATATATTTAAATAGAAAATAGAAACTAAAAAGAAATGTTGAAGTATTTTTTATAGGCATTTCTTGCCAATCACTTTACAAATACAATAATTGCATTTTTGAAAGATAGAAAAGTTTGGGTACGGAAGTCTTGGGTTCGATTCCTGGGTCTGGACTTCAAATTTTTTTATCTTTCAAAAATGCAATTATTGTATTTATAAAGAAATGCGTTTTGAAAAATGTTCAGAAGCCACTGCATCAACAGTGGGGGTGCAATTTAAGTAATACCCCCCCCCATTAGTCCTAACACTCTAGGTTGCACCCTAACTAGCTTGTATGATTAATCAGGGCCTGGCTAATTATGAACATACCTTGATTTCATGGAAGCATAACATTGCGAAACAGTAATAGCCCAAGTGTGCCTAAAAATAACTATATAAATCTGATACATATTTCAATTAATTTTAATAGAAAAATGGTCAATTGGATTCTAGTTAGATATTACATAAAAGTGTATTCCAACTATTCTATTTTGTTCTTAAAATTTAAGCACTTTCATTATATTCTATTGCAGGCCACACACAAAATTTGATGTTGGTCACTACAATGAATTACTAAGAGTGTATATAGCGAATCATAGAACTTTAACTGCTAGCTCTTTTATACAAAAGATGGCACCAATTGAGCCTACCATCACCACATATGAACTTATATTGAAAGCTCTTGGAGAGGTAAGTAAAATATAGTAAAAGTGCCATATTCTTATTTAAAGACTGGGTGCCCACCCTAGCTTGTAGAACAGGTGGGTGTAGTTTTCTACATTTTCACTCTTTCATATATTTTATACAACCCTTGTCCAATAATGAACACAACAAAAAAAAATATCCAATTTGGTGTAGTCATTCTGAAGTTTCATAGCCAAAATGGCAAAACAGAACCCTTATGGTTTTGCCATGTCCATCAGCCCATCCGTCCGCTGCATAGCCAATAGACTGTCAGGACTAGAAAATTGTTGAAAATTACATAAATAATTAGTAGTATGAAACAAAACAAAACAGAAAACCCACTTCGTATATCGTATTATTGTGCTAGGCAGCTACGGAACCCTACATTGTTTGTGGCCCGACATGCACTCCGCAGTCGCTTTGGCACGCTTTGTTACTCAAGCTCGCAGTGCTGGAGAAGATGCGATTCTTAAGATCTGGGCGATAAAGTTAGACCCATACAAACTTGACCATTTATCAATAACCGTCACCTGAATTGTGGGGGACATATTTTCAATTAAAAAGCATAATTGCTACGCGCAGCGGCAAGCCGACCTAAGCGCCACAGCTAGTGCGTCACTCCGCGCCAGACAGCGACAGAGTTATGCGTTAGAAGAGAGCGGCAACGTTTAGGTGAATATCGCGGTAGCCACTGAGCGCTTATGCGAGCTGAATTGCACTTGATGCTATTGATTTCAATCTTTTGTACAAGTTAAAACACCTCATACAAGCTGTAACTTGTATACAAGTTGTATGCAATTTACAACTTGTATACAAGTAACTTGCATATTGTAATAGCGCCTTTACTGACTATTTCTTTCAGGCAGGTGATTTGAATCAAGCAACAGAAGTGTTAGCTAATATGAAAGTCAGAGGGTTCCCAGCAAATGAAAATATATTTCATTCTCTCATTGTTTGTCAAGGAAAGTGTGGGTAAGTTAAATGTATACATTTCACTCACAATAATTTCTTTTATGTTTTAATACTATGGCCTTTCCCAGAGTTTAATTTAAAATTATTAATAAACAATTCCTGACAATAACCAACACAACAAACCAAGAATT
This sequence comes from Herminia tarsipennalis, assembly GCA_945859575.2. Classification (NCBI taxonomy): domain Eukaryota; kingdom Metazoa; phylum Arthropoda; class Insecta; order Lepidoptera; family Erebidae; genus Herminia; species Herminia tarsipennalis. The sequence continues at coordinate 8,207,138 of OX243836.2, read as the reverse complement.
ATCTAATTTTAGTGCAGTGGTTTTGACCTTTTTCACCTACATACAACTGACATTCCCTCATAACTATAAGCATTCCTAATCCTCTGACTCATGGGTGGTGTGCCCCCCCCCCTCACCCCGGGCACTATCGCTACTAAAGACCTTTTCGGCTTTAGTAGCGATGTGAAATGTTTACTAACATTGCCTAGCAATTCTGAAAAACGTGTCAAAGTTAGGTTTGTCATTTGTTTAATCAAAGAAAAAAACAGACAGAGTATAGATGTAATAAATTGTTTAACGAAAACATGTTTTAGACTGCACTGGTCACAAGAGTACCTGTGTTCATATTGTGTTGTGTTTTTTATGAGATAATTTCTAGCATTCCAATTCTCTTTTTTAAAATAAGACTCCTGGTAAAGATAACTGTGTAATTATTTTTAAAGATCAGCAATACGTTTTTTCCAGAAACCTCAAAAACATTCAAGAAGTTCTATCAATGATGAAATCTCTCAAAATAGACCCAACTATAGACACATATACAGCTATAGCTAGAGCCTTAGGACATAACAAGAAGGTTAATGAAATGTTGGAGAGTATGAGAGATGCTAGTAGGACAGGGTTTCAGTTCACTGAGTTTCATGTCATGGAGGTTGTCAAGACATGTGCTGATTCTGGCTTGTATGATACTGTACCAAAGGTAACTTACATACTAATATAACCACCTAAATAGTTAACCTCCTTCACTTTTACCTACAGTCGCGGAATGATAATGTTTGTAACGTTATACCTGAATTAGGGAACAGTAACGCCAACATGTAAATAAGGTTTGGCCTGGCCTGGCCTGTATTGTACTGGCCTGGTCTGTATTGTACTGGCCTGTTGGTCTAGTGTTTAGTGACCCTGACTGCTAAGCCGGAGGTCGTAGGTTCGAAACTTTGTGTAATGAGGACGATGGTTTATTGTCTGGGTCTTATTTATCTATAATATGGATGTATTTAGAAATATATAAGTATGTTTATCAGTTGTCTGGTTTCCATAGTACAAGTTCTGCTTAGTTTGGGATCAGATAGCGTTGTGTGAGTTGTCCCATGATATTATTATTATTAACTAAAGTTTTTCGTTAAGAAAGTAGACATACAATAACCACATGCGAATAGGTTTATATTTCAAGGTAATAGACAATGGTAGAGTAATAACTGAGAAAATTAGTTGACAGTTTCTTGACAGACACAAATGATATTTGAAATATCACACCCACAAATGGATTATGGTTTTTTTTTCGACGACTGCCGCATTAGGGTAAGAGCCACGGACACTAAGTACACCTAGACTCGGAACAACAATTTGTGGATCACACAAAGTGGTATCCCGTGTGGGAATCGAACCCACGACCACTTGCGTAGCAGTCGGACACACTCCCACCGCGCCACAGAGGCAGTAACAACATTGTACGTCTATTTCTCGATTAGCGTAAAAAGAACCAAAGGAAACCATAGTGACAAGAACGTTATTTTGACGGAACTAACCAGTGTTAGTTCCGTCAAAATATATGTTAAAATAAGACAGATATAGCAGTCTATATGTCTTAATTTAACACATTACTTTCAAGAATTGCAATCAGTGGCAGAGAGTGATAGGGGTATAATGAGACAGATATATACGTTTCATCTATTCATTCAGAGGTTTTAGTTCAACTACTCATAGTTAGGAACTATTTGTCTGAATAAATTTAAACTCTATTGTCAAACAGTTAAGCACAATTTAGAATATACGAGTTTACAACTGTCTAATGTGATACAAAGTTTGAAAAGGTAGCATATGTTTGCAAAGCGTTAAACGGCTATTACACTAGCCTAAATCAGGGCCCTAAATCGAGGTGATCTTGAAAATTTGTTAGAGAATTAGGGCCCTAATTCTTATTACACCTCTCTTTTTAAGGGTTTAGGGTCCCTGATTTGGTGTAGCGCATTAATTGAGTGTATTTGAAAACTAACGAACATTTTCATTCCGCGACTGTACATACTAATACTACCACATTCATAGCCTTTAAATATGTTACTGTGAATGTCCGCAATTAGTGTATTTTATCGACATACATCAGTGTATCACAGATGTATGTCGACATTCCGCCATGATCGACGGCCCGTCGATGGCGGTTCTCACGCGTTGTGTTCGGATTCGAATCTTGAATAATTAATAATACTAGAGCACTATTTGTTTTTAAAATTTCGGTTGAGTATCTCTGTCTGATCACCCCCTGCCAGGGCTAACTAAATCGACATCTATATTATAAGGATAAGGATAAGGACTTTACCAGTTGATAAGTTTATGAGGTTGCAGAGGGTAATCTATAGATTTACTGAACCGATTTTGATGATTCTTTTACCAATAAAAAGCCATGTTATTTGTGAGTGTCACAGGCTATATAACATTACGCTACGACCAATAGGAGAGGAGCATCAATGAAAAATGTTGCAAAAACGGGGAAAAATGACGTTACCGAAATTGCGCGAGTCAGCTAGTCCTGTATAAAAGGCAACCGTTACTGACTGACTGATCTATCAACACAGCTTAAACCACTAATCGAAATTTGAAATTGCACTGAAATTTGAAATTATCCATTAAGAAAGGATTTTAGGATAATTCACTCCCTAAAGAATGAAATGGAGGTCCAAAAATTGCATGAAGAAACAATATTCATGCGGCCATCCTTTTCTAAGTATTTATAATAAAGTATAAATGATTTTAAGTAAAGTTAGATAATGTTACCAAAAGACTAAGTCAGTACTCATATGCTCTGTACCATTTGTCTAAGATAGTAAACCAGGAGACTCTACTTACAGCATATCATGCATACGTCACATCCACTATGCGATATGGCATCATATACTGGGGCAATTCTACAAACATTGAGACTGTATTTAAAGCCCAAAAGAGATGTCTTAGATCAGTATGTAGAATAAAAAGTACAGACAGCTGTATACCTCACTTTATAAGGTTACGTATAGGTCTATATATATATGAAGTAGTAATGTTTGTTAAAAACAATCTTCACCTATATGACACACTAAACAGTACAAGGAATAGCTATAAAATTCGACATAGACAACATAAAAAGGCAATATACGATAAAAACTTTTTAGGCATGGCACCAAAAATATATAATAAATTACCTAAATATATCTTGGAAAATAGTGATATAAATTTGTTTAAGAATAATGTAATTAATCTTTTACTAAATAAGGCATTCTACACTGTTAAGGCTTATCTGTCGGATAATAATATCAGCATATAATATTGTTTAATTTGTAACCTTGTTTTTATTATTTATTAATTTAATCTATTGAAATTGTAATAATTGAAATAATTTGAAATTTTGGTGTATTCAATTCTGACATTCTTAGAGCTAATTTTGTATACCTTAACGGTAGGACATAGTGCACTACACCATGTAACAAATATCATCTGTAACTTACCTATGATCCACAAATAAATAAAAAAAAAAAAAAAAAAAAAAAAAAGTTTAATTTAATGAATTTATTTAATTTTATATCAGTACTAGCTGATCCGCGCAACTTCGTCTGCGTAATTTTTCCCCATTTTTGCAACATTTTTTATTGATGCTCAACTCCTATTGGTCATAACGTGATGTTATATAGCCTAACCTTCTTCGATTAATGGGCTATCCAAGACTAAAGTAATTTTTCAATTCGAAGCAGTAGTTCCTGAGATTATCCCTTAATATTCAATCAATCAAACAAAAAAACTCTTCAGCTTTATTTTTATTTGATTTTCAGGTTCTAAGATTCCTTCCAGAAGAAACTTTAAAGACTCCTTCAATATCAGCGTACATGCAGAGTGTTACCACTCATCTTGTCTTTCAAAACCACCCTATGGTTGCGTTAGAGATTTATAAATGTCTGCCGTTGCCATCATTTGGGCCTAAAGATGATAAGGGATTGCATGGCAGAAGTCTTGTTAGAGATTGTGTGAAAGCTAGCATAGTAAGTACTGATACAATTCAATTATACAATGAAAATATAGTATCAAAATGATTTATTTTTTATCACTACAACTATACTTTATATAACTATAACTTTAAAAAAAAAAACTAACCTCTTCCAAAGAAAAAAATATCAAGCACATCAATGAATGAAAAATTTTGCTCACTCACTCATAGGAGTGAGTGAGCTAGAGTTATAGTCTCTACATAACATTTAACACGTAACATTTCCAGAAAAATAAGCCAGCGAATAGTGAAAATTCCATCTAAAGCGGATTACTAGCTTTAAAAAAAAATCGCGATAAACAGACAGAGAACCACCCTTTTTGAAGGCTGTTAAAAATATATTACATACTAGCGGCAACCGCAAAACCGCATGAAAATCCAATCAGTAGTTGAAAAAATAAAACTGGAAAGAATATAAACTTGAATTATCCCTACCAAATAATATGGGCAGAAAGATAAAAAAAAAAACAAACTAGTATAAATTTGTGGAATCCTTTAAACAATTTTTTTTGAAACTGTCTCTTCTTTTCCAGCCATCTAGCGTAATAGGGCTTATAACACAAGAACTGATGTCGTCAGGCCGAAACCCTATCGCTATACAAAACGCGGCCGAAGCAGCTTTACAACTGGACAGAATTCCTTTAGCGCTTGACTTGTTTATTAGAATGAAATTGTTGGGCATACCGCTTAGACCACACTATTTCTGGCCTGTGTTTTTGTATAATTCCAAGAGCTATGGTGAAAAAGGTACAACCTTGACTATTTATACAGGATGATTTGTGGCCATCAACTGGCATTGATTATATTATATTGTAAATTGTTATTGTAATTAGGTTTATAGGTTTGATAGTTTTAACTTAAAAATATATACAGGGGATTTGTAATATACTAATAACCTCCCGCTCGTGGATTCTTTACATAATACTCAATAATTTTGTAATAGTTTTAGAAAATATTTAATATAATAACCCTTAAGGGGCGTCTAAACGGGCCATTTCTTACGTCAATTTATGGCAACTAATTGCTCGGCCAATAATGGCAATATATCCAGTCTTTTAAACGGGCTACACAACCCGGCAACAATAAAGTAAATAGCGACTGAAATAACAACAAAATTGGCCGAGCAACATTGCGGAAAATCTATCGCTCATCGCTCAGCGATCGTCCGACAACAATCAAATCAATATTGGAGAGTACTGCCATGTTGCCGGCCATAGAATTGCCGTAAAAAATGGCCCGTTTAGACGCCCCTTTAATCACAAACTACTTGTTTTTGGAGTTATGACCTTAACCACAGACTATTTAACTGGAGTAAAATCGTTGTTTATTGTGAGGTTTAGGCCCTAAATCTGACATAGTGATCACTCAGATGTGTGGTAAATGGCTGTGTGACAAAAGTAGGCGGTAGGGGTGGTGAAGGGTTAATTTATATATTTGTTTTCATAAATATATTATTACGAAGTTATTTTATGTAATGTAAAGAAGCCAAGAGCGGGAGGTTATTATATATATATATTATAGGTTTGGTTAAATGCGCTAATCTCACGAACTATTGGTTCGATTTGAAAAAAAATAAATAATTATTGGATAGTCCATTTATCGAGAAAGGCTATAGGCTATATAACATCACGCTACGACCAATAGGAGCTGAGCATCAATGTGAATTGCGCGAGTCAGTATCTTTATAAATATGTTGCTCATGGATGAATTGATTAGACTGTTATTTTTTCTTTTAAAAGCTAGATTAATCTTCATTTTGTTATATAACCTTTCCAGGTATAATAAATACACTAGTGGTTATGGAGCAAATGAATGTAAAACCTGACTATGACACTTTGATGGAATATGTACTACCATTCGTGAGCTTCACATCTCCTCAAAATTTGATGAAGAAGTTTCTAGAAACTGGTCTGAGTGTGACTGTTGTACTCACTCCTATGATGGTAACGTTGTTTAATTCTGGACAAGTGAGAGCAGGATCTGAGATATGTAAGTCTTTTAAAAAAATGTATATTTTGATACCGCAAGGCAGAGGCGAAGGGTCAACATTTTTTTAAGGTAACCCGATACAAAAGTATGTCTAGCTGGACATGGTTCTTTGTACCTTAAAGATTATGTAACTAGGAGTCAAAAGGAAACCGAAAGTAATGGTGTTATAAGGACCCTTCGCCACTGCTGCCAGACACGTGTCCACGCAATCATTTTGTCTCTGTCTAGTAGACGATATATCTGAGAGATAGAAAAGGATAGAAGGTTGCTTACGCCTTCATTTGACTTATTAAAGGTGTATATTATATTTTAATTATTAACTGTCTGATTGTTTGTTGATGAAACTTGGTTAAACTACTGAATTGATTTGCATTTAATAAAGTTTTTATAAGATAATGGTCTTTTTACAGTTGACTCAATGTAACTTGGCCGGATTGAAGTTAGGTTCATTACACTTACGCGCATGTCATAGAGATGCGACCCTAAAATGAGTTATGAAAACGATTAATTATGTTTAATCGATTAAAATTACTAACAAAATTTTAATTCAATAATATAAAAAATGGTACTTAAACGCAAAGTTTATAAAAGCTTAAATTTAAAACAGTTACAGTAAATACAAAAGAAAGTTTGAAATTTATTATTTACGAAAATAATCTAATTATAACAATGTAATAAGTAATCGCATCTTTAATTCTCTTGGTTTAGTGACTGCCCCTGCCCCCCCCCCCCCGCCCCCGCTTCCTGTCACCATTTACTTCCAAAAAATGCATCTGCGCAACCACTTATCGCCAAGTTCAATCTCGTCAACTTACATTCATACATATGTAGCTCCCGACGCAAAAAAAGAGATATTATACATTTTTGTGCTTCTGTGGTGTCATAGTTTACATAGGCACTGACGTGTTTAATTGCGGATTTTTAAAAAGAAAACATCTTAAATTGTAGTGGTTCTTAGCTGGTTTTTTGAAAATAATTCGGTCTTTTTAAAAGGGTGCACCTTTTATATTGGCATTTAGATATTGGGTAAGACTTGGCTATCATATATTTGAAAAAACATCACTCACAAAATTGCATTGGGCCCCAACATATGCAGATTTTTAGCCGACTGTAAGGAAGGGTTATGTTTTTAATTATGTTATGTTCTTTGTATCTTGCATGTATATATGTATGTATGTATGTATGTACAGTACTCCCAAATTAATAATGCACATGCAGATCTTCGCTAATTGTCGTATTCCCGGAAACACTCGAATCATGGAATCGTAAGAGCCCTAAACAAGGCATTTGCATTTTGCACCTTGTTTAAAAGAGATAGGAGTCAATATCATGTGTGCACAATCGAAAACAAATCGGGCGTTCGGCAGCTGTCGCCGGTCAGCGAAATGTCTGTCAGTCGTCTTTATATATTGGTAGTGACTGCACGTGTTCTCTATTTGTGGAAATATATAGAGCTGCTATTACACACCCTTCTTGGTAAATATAATTTCAACATTAATTAGCTTATTCAGATTTAAATAGTATATTTTGAAAAAAGGAAAATAAATAACATATTTCACGTTTTTTTAATATTAAAAAAATAAAATACCTACATTAAATACATATTAAGTACTAGAAAAACATTTAAAAAATGAGATTTATTTAAATTAAATAAATAGATAAACATGCATAAAAAATATATACCTAACTCTGCCCATGCCATTTTCTTTCAGACGAATTCTTCCAAAATGGATAAATTTAAACGTGGAAAACCGCTTAATTCACAAGCACGGCAAATGGTATTTAATGTGTACCTTTATTTCTTAAATGAAGCCAATGTTTTCAACAGAGACCATGATGGTTATTTTAAAAAAATTCAAGACCGTGTTACAAAAGCTACAGGAATTTCGCGACGAACTTTGAGTAATATCTTAAACGAAAAAAAACATAATCAATCAAAGAAATTTTCTACACCGAAAAAAGGAAGACCTAAAAGTAGATTTCGGCTGGTACTTGATGATTTCGACTACTGTGTTATTCGTAATATGATATACAATTTTCAATTGACGCTGAAAGAACTCCCAACTGTAAATAATTTAAGAATAAAGTTGATCGAAGCTATTAATTTCAAAGGCTGTGCCGAGACTTTAAGGTTGATCTTGAAAGACATGGGGTTTAGGTTTCTGAAAACTGATAATAACAGACAATTACTTATGGAAAAACATGATATACGCCTAAAAAGGATCAAATATCTCAGAGAAATACAACAGCTGAGGAGTTCTGGTAGAAACATAGTATTTATGGACGAGTCGTATGTGCACACATCACATACTAAGGGTAAAACTTGGCAAGATAGCAACAAAAAAGGTATCAAACAACCCATTTCCAAAGGAGAGCGAATAATTATTGTACACGCAGGCAATGAAAAAGGCTTCGTCCCAGGGGCTCTAATGTTACATAAATGTGTCGACTCAGAAGGTGACTATCATAAAGAAATAAACGCGGAACGTTATCAAACTTGGCTACGCAATCAATTGATTCCCAACTTGCCTCCTAATAGTGTGTTGGTAATAGACAACGCCCCATATCATAATAAGCTGTCTGTGAAACCACCAAACTCAAACACATCTAAACCACAAATGACAGCTTGGTTACAACAACACAACATTCCGCATGACCCAAAGAAACTGAAACCCGATTTGTATAAAATTATACAAAGATACAAAGAAAATTACACAGAATTTGCCATTGACCGTATAATGGAGGAACATGGGCATAAAATTATACGATTGCCACCATATCATCCCGATTTTAACCCTATTGAAAATATTTGGTCCCAAATAAAGCAACACGTGGCCAAGAGAAATATTGCAATGACTGTGACGTCAGTTAAAGATGCTATATTAGAAAAAATCAATAAAATAGGACCAGAAGAATGGAAAAAAGTTTCTGATCATGCGGTTCAATGCGAAGATGAATATAGAAAATTTGAGCCAAGAATCGATAGTTATTCCGATAAACTGATTATTTACACAGGTGATAGCAGTGAGGAAAGTGTAAATGAACAAGAGCATAATGAAACTTCTGATGAATCTGCGATGTCGGGAATAGAGGTCTTCCTCGATTCTGATTAATTTTTTTATAATTGTATTATTTTTCTGGAATGATTAGTGCTGTAAACAAATTTGAACTGAGATTTTGATTATATTTTATGTAAACCTCTATTTGAAAACGTTTTTTTCTCCTTCTAATAAAACCTTATGTTATTTAAACCTTTTCCTCCATAATTACACCAACTTCGGTAAGACACTTGAAAACTAATCACTCCAACAATGATTGTAGCGTTTTCGCTATTTACTTACATGGAATTATCGAATCAAATTTCGTTACAGGTAAATCAAATCTGTTTTAGCACAAAACACATAATATATAAAATTAGGCATAGAGAAATTGCTCTTAACCACTCTATATAAATATCGTCTTTCGACGCTCGGGTAATACGACCGTTGCCGAACAATGACGAAGATTTCCGAAGATTTCTATGCGCATTATTACTTTTGGAGTACTGTACCTATTTAGGTAATATTTTTATAACCTGATATCTCACAATCCACTGAACGGATTTATACAATTAAGATGTCGTTAGATTCGTCTTGATCGCCCAACTGTTCTTGGTAATGTGACGTTTAAAAAAAAAACATGTCGGCTGTGAGATGTCAAAATAAAGAGGTGTGAAAAAAAATATTTTGAATACTGCAACCCATGCCACCTTTAATTTGATACCCATCAAATTAAAGGGCTCATCTTAAGCATTTCAAAAAGGTATAACATGATTATGACTGTAATACTAAAAAAGTTAGAATGGTTGCTTTTTTTTCAATTATCAATACTTGACCATAGCTGTGATAAAAGTTTGTTGTTATTTAAGCCCAATGTTCGACAGGTTGCATTGTTGCCAACAATGTGATTGTGCCAACGTGCGAGATCCGGATATATTATATCCTCATCTATCAACAAGATGTATCCTTTAGGTTTTGATTCACCATATTGGCACGTGATCTAGCTAGTCAACTCATTTCCAATTTATCAATCTAGACAATATCTAACATAAAATCTTTGTCAGGATCAAATAAAAGATGAGTGTATAGATTTGTTAGAGCTGAACTATTTATTTACAGGTGAATTATTTCATGGCAAAGTTGACGCAGAGAAATTACTAAAACCCCTAATGAAGGGCTATTTAGTAACTACTGATGTAAAGTCCACAATACACGCGCTAGAAGATATTAGTAGTAATGCAACAGATAAAAATAAAGACTGGATTGGACGGTTCCTTTGTAAGTTAATGCAGCAGAAGAGAGCCAAGGGGGATAATACTGATATTTATAATTTGGTGAAGGTAAGATTTTTTTTAAATATTTATCGGGATTTAATTTACCGTTGGGGTAAACGAGTTCTTGAGTGGAGACCGCGGCTTGGCAAACGTAGTGTAGGACGCCCTCAGGCCAGGTGGAGTGATGATTTACGCAAAACGGCTGGCAGGAGCTGGATGCGAGAAGCCGAAGATTGAACAAAAGGGCGTGCAATTGGAGAGGCCTATGTCCAGCAGTGGACTACGATAGGCTGATGATGATGATGAAAATGAATATTTTAAGTAAAAAAATATATATTTAGACGACGTATTACAGTACACGTAGGAGCCACAAAATAGTAATAACTAACTACTTTATAAAATAGATTATAATTTCTTTTTTTGTACATTTTAGGAACTAAACAACAAATCGTTAAGAATATCTACCTTCGCAGCGGACTATTGTTTATTCCGAATACCCGAGGACTCGCAACCGAAAAACAGTGAGGTTCCGACATTACGAGATTATATCACGAAGCTCATTGATGAACGATTGACTGATGATGGTGATCTGTTTGATCAACAAACTCCTCATCCAGTAAGTATCAAAATACTGTTTAATATTTAAAAGTAAAACTCAGTGCGGGGCTCGAAATCGCATGGGTGAATCTTTCCTTTGTTGATGTTGTATTACATAATAGGCAACGTACTTTGAATATCGGTTTGAAAGTTTTTACTTTACAATTTAATCTATACTAATATTATAAAGCGGAAGAGTTTGTTTGTTTGTTTAAACGCGCTAATCTCAGGAACTACTGGTCCGATTTGAACTTTTTTTTTGTTGAATAGCCCATTTATCGAGGAAGGCTATAGGCTATATAACATTGCGCTACGACTAATAGGAGCGGAGCAGCAATGAGAAATGTTTAAAAAACGGGGAAAATTTACGCAGACGAAGTTGCGTGGGACAGCTAGTTGAGAATAAACGCATAACCATTACACTGTATATCACTACCATCTATACTAATATTATAAAGCTGAAGAGTTTGTTTGAACGCGGTAATCTCAGGAACTACTGGTCCGAATTGAACAATTATTTTTTTGTTGGGTAGCCCATTTATCGAGGAAGGCTATAAGCTATATAACATCATGATACGATCAATGGGAGCGAAGCAGCAATTAAAAACGTTTTTGCAACATGTTGCGCGGGTCAGCTAGTCTAATATATTAAAAACAATGTTTGTCTGTATTATGTCTTCTATGCGTTCCGAAACCATTGATCAGATTGTGATGAAACTTTAGCAGAATGTTCTGGGAAGGCCGGCGAGTGTTCCTGCGAAGTTTACAGAAGCCTGGCTGAGTTCAGCTAGTTAATGATAATAATAATTTGGCCAATATTTAAGCACATATAATTTTACATTGTAAATTGATGCTCCTACTATGTTGTTGTACCCTTTGAGGTTGATATTCAATCACATGTATTCTTCTTTTAATATTTTTATCTCTTGTTTTTGCATCAGTACTCTAATATGGTGTATAATATAATGGTGGCAGCACCTTACCTGCATATACAGTTGATAAATAAAGAAATAATGTAAACATTGGCAATTTGAAAAAAAGGCCGCGAGTTTTTAGTGTCTCGTTCTTTTCTCTATTTTTTTAATTTAAATAAAGACGACTCTCGCGTTGGGGCACAAGCCCTGTGTGGTGGGTCTCGTGTGGGAATCGTACCCCGATAGCAGTCGGACACACTCCCACCGCGCCACAGAGGCAGTCAAGTCGTCTTTAGGAACAGATTTTTTAATTTTATTTTTATAGAAACAAATGAACGAAGAATCTCTGCGCTCTCACCTGGTTGAGTTAGAGGCTAAGGGTATGAACACACGAGGCATGCTAAGAAAACTGCTACAACTTTATTGCAGAGAGGGTAACCTACAAGCCGCTAAAGAAATTGCAACTAAATGTCAAAACGAGGGGGTAAGCGTTTCTTTTTTTTTTTTTTTTTTAATAATACGACTCCCGCATTAGGGTACAAACCCTGTGTCACGGGGGACTTTACAAACATACAAGTCACGAACACAAACTACACCCAGACTCGGAACAACAATTTGTGGATCACACAAAGTGGTGTCTCGTGTGGGAATCGAACCCACGACCTCTTGCGTAGCAGTCGGACACACTCTCACCACGCCACAGAGGCACTTAGCCCCTTGATGGGGCCATTTTATATTTCAGCCACCCTAAACACTTCCAGAAGCCCAGCAGTCTCTCCCATAGATATGAAAACTGACTGAGCAATGCCTCTCAAGACCACTCTCTAGAAATAGACAACGCGTCTGTGCGGCCAATACCTGTCTCTTTTCTGTAAAGTCTGTTTGACGTAGACCAATTAGATTTCTATAAAGAGACAACTACTGGCCGCACGATTGTTTTGTCTCTCTCACGCTTTGCAAGAGTCGAGTTAAGATCAAAACTATATAAAATTTCATAGGTATTCCTCTCAGCCGGCATGAAAGCCGCCATTTTCGATCTATACGTGAAACTGGGCGAATTAGAAGATGCTGAATTAGCAATAGCCGATCTCAACAAGACATCTCCTAACTTCGTGCTGGACGAGTTCAAAATTCTTGACTTTGCAACGTTGATGGTGTATAAAAAGCAAATAGGGAAGGCTATGGATTTGATTCGTGAACACTCTAAAAAAAGGTAATTTCTTGTTTTTTTTTTTCTTCAAATGGATTATGTATTCTGGCCACATATCAATGCATATTTGTATTTTCTAGGTTTGAATTACAAAGAATGGTGTTTCGTAGGAAAAAGAGTGTCGATAACTTTTTTGAAGATAATTTCATGATCTAGAAACTTTCTTTCATCTCACCGTCTATACTACTAATATTATAAAGCAGTAGTGTTTGTTTAAATAAACAAACACTTCTCAAATGAACGCGATAATTTCAGGAACCACTGGTTCCCATATGGCACATATACACAGAAAACACTTCGAACCAGTGGTTCCAGTAGTCCATATAAGTAAACAATGTATTTGCCCATTTAGTAAATAATGGCTATGTAATATCACGCTACAATCAATAGGAGCAGTGCAGCAATAAAAATGTTGCAAAAACAAGGCGAATTGACGCATACAAAGGCACGTGTGACATTTCGCGGGTCAGCTAGTTTCAGAGATAATACACAAAAAGTTATACTACTACTACAGTTACTTTTGACATTATCTTTAGTAATAACAAATTATAATTAAAGGGTGCCTCACTCAGTGGCAACCGAAGAGATCGAGATATCTGCGAAGTTTAGCAACGTTACCCCTCTCGGTCCATAGTTGGGTAACCGTGTTCCAAAATTGTCACACCCTTCCGTGCTTCGGAGAGCGCGTTAAGCCGTCGGTCCTGCGCCCAATCTCCGGTCGTGTCGGATTTCGGTCCCATCGGGCTATGAGAATGAGGAAATAATACTATAATATCTCCTGCGTTGGCTAGTATCTGCTGAGATTGACCGCCGTAAGCAATAACGGTTACGAGACCATTAAACTAAAGTGGTATTTTGCTTCCTAATTGTAGCGAAATTGAAATTTCTTCTTACACGATGTGTATGTTTACTAACAAACCAAATTGTAGGGTTTTCACGTCACTGCAATTTTCTTGAATTAAATAGGTATAACGTAACAACGATATTCCGCTCTTCCATGTTATGTTTTTATATTACCAACTGTTCATGTAGCACAAAGTAACTACGGAACATATATGGGCTATAATTTGCCCAGAATAAATCATTCAGCAATTATTAATTTTGAATAAATTTAATTCGTTGCTATGTAACGATGTTATTAAACATTACAACAACTACTACTAATAGTGAGTCAACTCGGCGGGTGTCAGTTGAGATGCGGTCGGTGGTCCCACTCGCCTGCAGTACCAGGAGGCTCGTCCGCGTCGAGGTACGCTTCAAGACGGGGTGTTACGCTAACGTAATTCACGCACTCGAAATGTTTGTTTTCCTCTTTTCTCCAAATATGTATACTACCTGTGTGGTGGAAACGGTTGTCTTCCGGTAGTTCCGAAAGACGAGAAAAAAAAATCGATTTGTTACAGTCCATCAAATCTAAGAGGTACCGTTTGACGTTTCATATTTTTCAAACCGAAACAACTTTGTTCATACGTACATTATTCAGTTTCGATAACCTTTTTCATAAAACCATGAATTTAGAAAGATTTCATTATTGTATCTAAAAATGTACAATTCTTAATATCTAAATGTAATTGAAAACTTTCAAACAAAGCAAAATAACACATATTTACACAGTAAATAATTTCTAATAGTTATATTCTTGACCTCATTACAAAGTTACGTAGTTAGGTCACTGCACGTAGTGTTGCGACTCTTCGGATACACTTGTATGCAAAAAAATCGTTTACATATACGAAAAATCGAATGTATTATTTACAAATTACACTTGACAACCAAACAAATATTTTTTCATGTGAATGGGATTTATCTCACATATTACGATTACATAACTAAATAGTTATGTAATCGTAAAATATGAGATAAAACCCATTCACCAAAAATACGTATTTATAAATCAAATATATTTGCTTCTTTAAAAAGTTGTCGAAAGCGATTTGTCGATTTTTGATTTTCGCGCCCAAATAAGTCGGGGTTTCTCGCGCTAACGCTGTCGAAATAGTAAATGGAGTCAGGGATAGTGTTTTTTACATTTATTTTTGTGTATGATAGTATGGGTTTGCATATTACAGAGAAATAAACAAATTTTTAACAAGCACATCCATTGATTTTACAATTACATTTTTTTCTTCTAAGTCTTATTTCTACGTCTAAAACTAATAAAAATAAGGTATGTAGAACCCATTCACAAAAATGTTGTTGCCTGATGTTATAAATTAACGACGTTACTGCGCGACCGCATAATGCACTGAATACACAGATACCCTAAAATAAATTAATTTAATTATTTTTAGGTCAATAGGCAAAATCGCAGGTGTCCAAGTCTCTACAATTTTTTTTTTCTGGCAACACTGCCAACTACAAGCGCACGCGGTCCGCTCGGTCGGTTCGGCGTCAGCAGTCTCTCGCCATCTTGGAAGCTGACTGTGCGCGTACTTGCTTTCTCGTTTGTGTTTTACAATTTGTGACTTGGCTATTACTTTTCTGGACTGATCATTCTTTATCCGTTTACCTTGGCAATATTTATACTGGACTCCGAACTAAGCAAGTGTTTATTAATAATGTCGAAAAGAGGACGTACTTTGAACAGCCAGGCTCGTGAATTGGTGGTGAAATTACACGAGTATTTTGAGCGTGAATCTCAAAATGGTGGACTTCTACTGCCAGTTACACAAGTTCGGGATCGCGTCGGTGAAGCTCTCGGTATTGGTAGCCGCACCGTTGGCAAAATATTAAGTGAAAAATATGGGCCTTCGGGGAGTGACAGTAACGTACTTCACACACCGAAAAAACGAAAAAGAAATAAACCTGTGACAGGCATCGATGAATTCGATAGTCATGCTATTAGAAACCATATATACGGGTATTTTACAAGAGGCGAATTTCCAACATTGGCAAAGTTATGTGCAACTTTAAAAGATGCCGGGCTGTATAAGGGAAGCATAGAGTCGTTGAGAACGGTAATAACAGGAATTGGCTTCAGATACAAAAAAGTTGACAAACGAAAAATTGTTATGGAGCGACATGACATAATTATGCAGCGACTAACATTCCTGCGCGAAGTTAAACAAATTATAAACTGGGATAATGTAATATTTTTGGACGAAACCTGGCTAAATTCCAACCATTCTGTGCCGAAAACATGGACTGATGATTCTGAAGCTTCGTGCTCGAAGGTGCCGATAGGAAAAGGTGGACGCCTCATAATATGCCATGCTGGGTCAGCGTCTACAGGCTTCGTGGAAAACTCTTTATTAGCTTTCCAATCCAAAAGCACTAAAGAGTATCATGAAGAAATGGACGCAGTAAGGTTCCGAGAGTGGTTCTTAAATTTATTACGGAATATCCCTCCTAACAGCACAATTATAATGGATAATGCCCCATACCACTCTGTGCAAATTGATAAATAATAATAATAATAATAATAATAATAATATTTTATTTCAGACAAAATCCATAGAAGTGTTAGTAACAATATTCTTAATAACTATGTTAGTAATAATTAGGTACAATAAGTATTTACATATTTCCCATTACAATTCCCACCCAGTGCGCCTGTATGGGACAATCGCTACGGGATGCAATCATTTTCAAAATACTGTTGGTACTGCCGCGTAATCGGTCAAATATTGACGCCACTTTCTTGCGCATAATGGCTTGAAAGCCGTCAACGTGCGCATTTGCGAACATTTGCGACGCACTGCAGTATCGCGGCAATCCCAACAGCATTCTGAATGCATTATTATATTGTACTCGCAGGACGTTATAGGCTCGCTGCGTATACCGAATCCACAGGCTGCTCGAGTAAAAAGACTGGCAGTATGCCCTGAAAAGGGTTATTTTTACTTCGGTGGTACACCGAGCAAACCTGCGGTTCAGCATGTTGCTTCTTACCGCCAACGCCCTGCGCTCCCTCTCTATATCTAGGTCATCCCTTAGGTCGTCCGTGACAACATGACCCAGATATTTAAAGTTTTGTACAATCTTCAGTGTACTGTCATCAAGCATGATCGGAGGGACTGCATTAGGTCTTTGTTTACCTGCCTTAAAAATAAGTACCTCACTTTTTAGGGAATTATATCTGAGGCCATGCTTGAGGGCGTATCGTTCACAAATGTGAACTAAAGTTCTCAAGGCGTTGACCGAGGGGGCCAGCAGAACCATGTCATCAGCATAACTTATGTTGTTGACACAAGTACCGTCAATGTAGCATCCAACATGGGTTCCGCTGAGCTCCTCGATCAACTGGTTTATATATAAGCTAAAAAGTCCAGTAGATGTAAGGCCACCTTGTCTTACACCGCATTCCAATTTGTACTCATCGGACAGCGCATCCATCCATCTCACCTGGTTAATTTGCTTTGAGTACCAATATTTAAAAATATTAATATACTCCGCCGGCATACCCGTTTCTTTTAGCTTGTGCCACAGTATGTCATAGGAAACTGTGTCAAAAGCCTTTGACACATCGAGGAAACACGCATATATAGGAGTCTTTCTTTCTGTGTAATACCTGACAGTATGCTTAAGGCACAGAATAGCGCTCTCGGTGGATAGTCCCGCTCTGAATCCAAATTGTGCGTCATGTAAATGTAAATACCCACCGAGAATCCCATTAAGCAAACTGTCAAATATTTTTGCAGCTGTTGTAGCCAGTGAGATAGGCCGATAATTCGCTATATCCGATTTATCTCCTGTTCTGTTTTTAAGAATAGGTACAACTACAGTTTTCATGAGCGATACCGGTAAGTGCGAGTGCCCAATACATAATGTATAAAACATCGCTAATACACGAGGGAGATGTACTCCAGCATACTTGAAATGCTCGATGCTGAGACCGTCATGCCCTGGTGACTTACCTTTTTTCATTTTTTGAATTGCAGTAGCAACATCTTTCGCCGAAAATCGAGTTTTAGTCCCGGGCACGTCGGTTCCAGCACCACTTACATCAAAAGTGGAAGGACCCAAAGGAGATCTCACAATAAAATTATTTTTAAAATTATTTGCTATACCCTCTGCGTCACTAATACCACCAACATTCACCGGCACACCAGGTCTGGGGTTCATAGTGTTTGTGTTCTGCCAGAATGCTGAAAAGTTCCCCTGTGAGTGGTTTGAGGCTAGAATGTCCATTTTTATTTGTTCCTGCCTGTCCTGGCACCATTTTAATTTAGCCTTAAATGACTTTCTAGTGTCACACATACGCTTATGGACAATGCCATTTGATGGTTTACCAGCTAACACCCACTGCTGAAACCCCAGCCTAGCCTCCCGGTGAGCACCCGCGACATACCGGTTCCACCCAGCTATATACCCTCCTTTCTTCAAACACTTTCGATAACAGGAGCTCACAGATGAATTTACTAAAATATTTACAATTTTTTCATACATGTTGTCCAATAGGGATCTATGTTCTGGGTCAGAGCAAAAGGTGTCAGCGCATAGTTTAAAATCCGTTGGGAAATCAATTAATTTCAAATTCTCGTGACACGAGTCATGGTATAAATGTATCTGCTCAACTTCTCTCCTGCCCCAGATCACACCATTACATGCTGATTTATTTTCATTATTACATTTAGCAACAATTCTGTCAATCTCACATTTCAAGTAAAGAGGAGAATGGTCAGACCAATACACATCATGCTGTACCCACACGTCTCTAACAGTCTCTTGTGCAGCTTTCGTGACTATGCAGTGGTCTAACCATCTCCTACATCCGTGCGCCTCACTTGTAAAAGTATATGTATCAGATAAAATACCTAGTCTCGCCATATCAATGCAACACCAATCCTGTTCAGAGCAAAAACTCAATAGCTCATTACAAAAAAGTTCATTTGGGTGAGCATTAAAATCTCCTAAAATATAGGCGGCTTCACTGTCAGTATTTACTTCTAACACTGACTTTATCGAACTTAGACAGTCAGTAAAAATAACTAAATTGTCAAAGTCATTTACTGGCATATACACACTAAATATTATAATGGACTTATTTCGCGTAGTCACTTTGATCGCCGATATGCGCACATTATCACAATTTATCACTGATACCGACTCAAATGCACTTTTCCGCCACAAGATTGCCACCCCACCATACGGCCTCCCGCTCAGTAGACCTGACGATGTGTCCACCGCAGACGTGCCGGTACACCCGAATTCGTCGTGTATTGTGCCAAGTAATCCCAAATCATGCGGCAGCAACCATGTTTCCTGTAGAGCCAATATATCCGCGTCCTTACATAGTGATCGTATCCCCTCCATAGATCTCTTTAACGATTTGCAGTTAAAACTTACTAATATGCTACTCATTTGTGTTTAGTAGTTTAATTTAACCGCTGCTTATTTTCGCCTTTTGAGCGCGTATTTCCCATAATATTGACAAAACGTCTAAAAGTAATGCCGGAAGGCCATAGATTGTCGTCTAAGAAGGTGTCAATATTATGCTTTGTTACATATATCTTATATGAATTATAATCCCTAGGTTTTTTCATTTTGATTTTTAACAGCGTTACATTCTCTTTAGTTTTATCATAAATGTAACTCACAATATCTGACTCAACCACATCTTTGTGCACGTTAGATACAAACAATGCAATTTTTGTATCTGCCGCCTTAAAATTACTGCATTTTGAGTCAGCTTTGCCTTTGTTCCCAATAAACATATTTCTTGATCGCCTTCTTTGCACTTCAATCCAGTTTTCATCATCATTTACCTTTTTCCATTCTTTACCATTCCCTATAGTCTCCGCAAAAGACAACTTACGCATCAGCGCCGCCGCCGAGTCGGATAAAGCACCTACGTCAGCCAATAAGAAAGCAGATTTGGTGGCATGGCTGCAAAGAAAAGGAGTGGATGCCGACATGTCACTATTAAAAGCTGAATTATTACAGTTAGTGAAATTGCATAAACCACCAAAACCGACATATGTAATTGACCAATTGGCCGAAGAGCACGGGCACAAAGTCATACGACTTCCTCCGTACCATTGCCAATATAATGCCATTGAACTGATTTGGGCCCAAGTTAAAGGTAATATTTTATAATATTATAATAATAACACGAGTACTTCTAACATTTATAATTTAAACAATGGTTTTCGTCTGCTATCAAATAGTTACATTATTGTTTTACAGGTTATGCAGCAAGACACAACACAAAACCACCCTTCAGTGTCAAGAAAATGGAAGGTTTATTAAAGGAAGCATGTGCCCAAGTTACACAGGAAGATTGGAGTAAAGTAGTACAAAAAACAAAGAAAATAATAATGGACGACTTCGAAAGAGACGTACACTTTGATAATGTAATGGACAATCAACTGGTCATTAATTTAAATGACGATGATGACGAAGACGACGATACTAGTACTAGTAGTGAATAAAAAAATATCCTAAACATTTCTTTTATTTAATTATAACAATTGATTTCTTAAAATTCGGATATTATAGTAATCGATCTCTTAAAGTTCGGATATTATAGTAATCGATTTTTTCATCCCATCCCTATCATTCAATTGTCAGAACTGTCAAACGGTACTTCTTAGATTTGACGGACTGTAGTAGGAGACATATAGTCTTTTACAGATAATACGAACAGTTTGTTATATTAATAAAGGAATTGTAAACGGTAAAATAATTACGAATGAATGATTCTTATTAAATACTAATAATCTAAGGTTTTAGTTTTTGGCAGTCTTCGTATGTATGTAGTATGTAGGTGTTAAACATGGAACATTGATAAATCACATCTGCTATGTTCGTTCGCGGCGCATGTTATAAATTACACAATAATGATGTTCTTTGCGGTATATGTAGATAGATAGGTAGGTACCAAGTAAGCGCACCGACTGCAACGCAGAGTGCGAATCAGGGATAGATGCTAAATGAAAACAATGCGTAAGCCGAAGAGTGTTAGATAAGGACAAACGTATTTGTTATCCTTTCCGTTAATACCGCAAATATTAGTTGACTGCACATCTGTAACTATTATTTATTCAATAAACTTTCCATTTTTTGTGACAACCCTAGCGTAATCTCAACGATTCGCCGCGTGTCGGCGTTTTGCGCTATTTCAAAGGCGTTGACTCACTATGAGTAGTAGTTACACTTAAGGTATAAGTCAGATTAATATCTGATAATGATGATGACTACTAGTATACATTTATTTGCAGAAAGATAACTGGCGGCAGAAGTATAGTGATGAATTGCTGGCGGTTACTGGACGCGACTGCGGGTGAAGGAACGTTCGAGGATGTTCGTGACATGTTCGACTTGCTCTCCAAACCCAATTACTGCAAACCTAGTAATGTGTTGCTTGGACCTTTCATCAGGGTTCATTTGAAGAAGTAAGTCACTTGTTTTCTGTGGATTCTGTGTATTTTGTACATACTATTTTCATTATTGTTATTGCATAAATACATGAGTTATCAACTTAAGAATAGTACCACACCAACTCTTCCGTGGGTGACTTCAAGGCGACTAAGCGATTTCACATCGGAGAACGTGCAGCAGCGTCCTCGGAGTGCTTAAAGCCTTCGATCGCCAACCCGCTCGCCAAGCGTGGCGATTATGGCAATTACCCCCAGGATCTACAATAAGTAGGTTCTACTGGCGAGACCTGTGCCCAGCGGTGAGACATCATACTGCCGACTGTCTCTGTGGTGCGGTGGGAGTGTGTCCGACTTCTACGCAAGAAGTCGTGGGTTCTATTCCCACCCAGGACAAAACTTTGTGTGAAGAGCACGATGGTTTATTTTGTGTCTGGGTGTTATTTATCTATAATATGTATGTATTTAGAAATATAAGTATATTTATCAGTTGTCTGGTTGCCATAGTACAAGCTCTGCCTAGTTTGGAAACAGATGACGTTGTGTGAGTTGTTCCAAGATATTATTATTATATTGGTTGTTTAATAACAATAATGAAAAAAAGGTTATCGGGAGTCGACATAGATTTTTTTAAATGTTTTCTATCTATCGACAGCACAAACACCGCTTTCACTACAAGAGGTAGCTATTTTAAGAGATAGTTAACAGTAGATTATTTATTGAGACCAGCCGTTAATGATTCTGACATTACATTTTATTTACGTTGTGTGTGAAAGAGCGAGGCGGGTGGCCGTGTTTATTTTCAAAAACACTAATGAATGATTTAATTCAGCATTAAACGACTCTTAGTGCGGCAGTAAGAGGATTAGTCTTCGTTACAGGAGGAGGCGTATTCTTTAATTTCTAATTACGTTCTTGTTTGATCACAGTAACGATCTCGACGAGGCTGTCAAACAATTCGTTTACTTATCTAAGAAGTACAACACAACACCATTGAAACACGAGCTCCTATGTAAGATTCTGTACGACATGGGTGATGGAAAATCTGAGGACATCTTCATGTCTATAGAAAAGACCAACGGAAGGTATAGCAAGTTGGTGCAAACTGTGTTGGAGTGTGATAGGAAGGTGCATGGATCTGGCGATGTTCAGGTGAGGTTCATTGTATATTATTATGTTAGTTTATAGTCTTTGCTTGACGCGGAATATAGCTCGCCTGCTATATTTATATAATTTTTAAGCATATTAGATATATTTCGGGAATTAATCGCGTGATTTTTTTAAAGGTACGAACCCGAATTTAAAAGTTTTATTTACCCGACGTTTCGATCGAATTGCACCGATCGTGGTCACGGAGTCCGTCGTCCACGGAGACATCGCTAAGCTCCCACCACGATCGTTGCAATTCGATTGAAACGTCGGGTAAGTAAAAGGTTCGTACCTTTAAATAATTCACGCGATTAAGTCCCGAAATATATCTAATATGTATAAATTTCGCGAAAGTTTAAAAACAATAATTCTTAAGCAGTTTCAAGCTAATAGTTAATACATCTGACTCGCAATCGAGAGGTCCCGGGTTCGAATTCTAGTCATTACACTACCCACGTCAACCCACTCCTAACATAACATAAGCAATTTACCTTAGCAGCTGGTTAACAAGATTGCTAGTAATGTGAGACCCACATTGCTAATTATATTTAAAAAAAATACATATTAACTGTAGGAGGAATAATAATTGCTTTAAAATCGTAAAATAGTGGTCACAAGAGGCTGATTTGACTTCAATCACATACCACATCAACATTTGTTTCTTAATTTAATTCATTTGGCATCGCTATCATGACCGCTGCTGCTACTATCTTACTTCTGTGTCCAATGAGGCCTACCTTTCAAGAATTTGATTTTTGTTTTGTAGGAAATAGGGTTGACATTCGTTAAATCACTATCACCTCAGAACAGAAGAAAGGTTACTAAGTACTTATTATTATTTACAGTTTTAATCACAACAAGTTATCATAATGAAATTGAATAAAACAATTAGATTATTAATATAGTAAGGAAGACTCGTAATATTTATTACTTAATTCAAATGCATGTCTAATCTATCAATGTTTCCACACCATGATAGAATATGTGTAATGTAATTTATACTAATTTTAAGATATTTGTAAACCATATTCCTGGAAATAAATAATAATTCTATTCTATTCTAAATGAAATATATGTTTTCTTTTTTCTCAATTTCCAGCTTACCCTAATAGCAGCATTAGCGGATGTAAACTACAAGAAGACTCTACGCAAATTGCTCCTAGACCCTACTATAAAGTTCCACCCAGACGCGCTCAGACGCCGATGTGAAAGATTCGCCGATGAGAAGAAAGTTGGCGCTTTAGAGAACATCGCTGAGTGTGCCAGGGATCTTAGACATGTCTGCGTTGATGAAATCCATGACATGATATTAGATGTTCATAGTAAGTTGGTTTTTTTAACCTTTCAGAATAATAATAATAAACATAATCCAATTTGTTTATATCATTATTTGCAATAGTTTTACACTAACTGGGGATTGTCTTTGGGTACATTTCCATAGTGTATATATACAGCTAAAAAAAAGGCTATATATACAGCTAAAAAATATATATATCATATAGCCTTTTGATTAAGTTAGACAACTTAATCAAAAACGACAATCCCCACAACTAATGGGCGTTTATGTGTTGGCTTCGTTTCATGTACGCCTTCCAAACGTCCGGGACTCAATAGTCCCGGACGTCGTGTAAGGAAAATACAGTCAGTCAATTTATTTTCTCTCACAATAAATGCGAATAAAGTAGATTTTTACCAGCCCGCTTAGTTTCTATTCATACAGGGATGATCTACATTCTTAAAAAAAATGAACGAAGAACTAGTATCGCTTACTCACTCGTGGCTGCTAGAAACGCCACGGACAGCTACGACCTATTTAGCTTTTCAAGCGATACTGGTCTTACTGGCCGACTTACAGGTCAACAAGAAATCCACGTACACGTACACACGGCGCATGTACGGAGCTCTCAACGTCCGCCGTCCTCCTGTCCTCTGTGGCGCGGTGGGAGTGTGTCCGACTGCTACGCAAGAGGTTCGATTCCTACACGGGATAACCACTTTGTGTCATCCACAAATTGTTGTTCCGAGTCAGGATGTACTTTGTGTCCGTGACTTGTATGTTTGGAAAGTCCCCCGAGACACAGGGCTTGTACCCTACAGTCGTTCGTCAAAGCCGAGACGGACGTCTTGACGGGGTAATCCTGCGGGGATTGCGGGACGCGACGTATAGACCCAACTTGGCGACTGCGAGTCGGGTCTGTCCAGTCCATTTTACCCGCATCCCTAATAGGTTATTAGGTTCAAATTGTTTTTTATTGAGATCATGTGTTTACTTAGTTGTTTGTTTATTCATTTGGATCAAACATGATCATGACACAGCAAACAGTTAAAGTTTTAAAGTAACATACAATAAAATAAACTTTAGATATATTTCGGGACTTAATTGCGTGAATTATTTAAAGGTACGAATCTTTTATATACCCGACGTTTCGATCGAATTGCACCGATCGTGGTCACGGAAAGTCGCGAAAGTTTAAAAACAATCAAAATAAACTTTTACACAATGTGGAGTTTGTTTCATACATTTTGTTTAGAGTGTCCTCGTTGTGTATACTATTATTTTTATTTTTCAGTACGCACTGACAACTTCCACGCTGCTAAAGCACTCTGGATCCGCATGCAGGAAGCCAACATCTCACCTTCTAGAAAGTTCGTGGAGAATCTATGTGGAATGTATAAATCTAGCAACAAGTCTGTACCAACACAGTTATCCAACCTGCTCCATAAACCGGCGAAGAAAGTGTCCAAAACATGAAAACGTCACCTTTTATTCAAGTCAGAGGCACCGCGAAGCGACTAAAAATATGATAATTGAATCTAAACTTTATCGTATAAGAAATATGCTTGAATTTCCCAACGCACCGCGATATCGCACAATCGTTTGACTTTTGCCATGCTATTTTAAACCATATTTAATTAGGTATAGTTTTAATTTTTGTTTTCTTAGTCGCTTTGCCGCCGTTTCATCATTTCTGCGCTAGGCCTATGAATGTTTTAGAAGCTATCTACTAGTTGTGTTTTATATAGCCTCGTACTTAAACCCATTGTTACTTTGGATTTTAAAAATCACAAGGTTTTTGACGATAATGTAATGGTTCCCAAACATTTCATACGATGAAAAATTACTTTAGTTATAAAGTATGTTGATGTCCTCTTGTAAAATTAGTTGTTAATATGTCTGTGATATTAAATTATTGACGTAATAAAAAGTAAGCTGATAACAATATCTTTTTTTTTCTAGAAAAAAAACTCTAAAGTTCCCATTTCCGTAGCCAAAATGCCAAAAACGGAATCGTAGGGTTCCGTCGCTAAAATGTCAATAACGGAGCCTTTATAAGTTCGAAATGTCCGTCTGTCTGTCAGACAAACAGACAGACGGACATGACAAATTTCCGTCCGCCCGTATGTCATTACACATTTTACTCGAATGAATTTTGATGAAATTTTTTGACAATGTGTTTTGTAGTAGCTGCTACTTAGTTTGATAGCTATATAATAATAATAAATATTTTTAGAAGCGGGGGGGGGGGGGTTCACTCCTTGGAAGCTGTTTTTTTTTTCAGCATATGACGTGTTGTAGATGTACATCATTCAACAGGGATCACACGCTGTTCGTCTCAAACGCTATTTGCCATGTACGCGATTCGTCCTTCCCTATCAGATTTACGCGGTACGTCTCATTCGCATTTGGTCATATACGCGGTTGGACATAATCTCAATATAGATTATCTTTAGATGGACTGTTTACAAGATCGTTGGTACATGTTACGCCATCTAGTAAGTAAGGGATAAAACTAAGAGATGGACTGTTTACAAGATCGTTGGTACATGTTACGCCATCTAGTAAGTAAGGGATAAAACTAAGTTGTAAGTTTTTATTTTATAAAAATGTGGGTATTTTACAAAAAAAATGCAATTATTGTCAACAATCACTCAGTTACTCATTCTGTCTGTCTTCGTTTACGTTTAAACATGAATACGGAAGTGTTTGAGTTTATAACCAGCAAAAGAGGAAAGAAAATTATATTATATGGCGGTTATCAGTATAACATAAACAGGACAAACAAGGGTGGATCTACTAATTGGCGTTGCATTAATCGATCAGTGTGCTGTGCGTCTCTCACTTTAAACGTACATACATATATAATATCTTTATTATTCTATATTATGGTGTTAAAACTATCCTGACATTACTCCCAAATTTTTAGAAAACTAGGTATGTAATTTTGATAAATACATATTAGAGTTTACAATGATTGCTAAAAGATTATAATACTTAATGACATATAATATCTTTCTTGTTCTATATTATGGTGTTAAAGACTATCCTGACTACCAAACTTTATAATAAATGATAACGTACATAGTTTTATGTTTTTTTCTGTGATCCAATGCTGTTTCTCGAACTACGTGTGACGAACTGCGTTTATGACGAATTGCGTTTGCGACGAACTACGTTTCAGACGAATTGCTTTTATGACGGATCGCGTTTGTGACGAACTGCGTGCATGACTAATTGCGTATTGTGACATAACGCGTTAGTGACGAATAGCGTTTGAGACGAACAGCGTGTGATTCTTCAACAGACGTCTTTCAAAAACATTCTATTTTTTTTTTGGAAAAAATGCCTCCTAAAGTTGCATAAATTGTCCCCCCCCCGTTACCTGGGTAACCTCCTTAACTTTAGAACCGTGTGACTATAAAAATATGAAAAAAATAACAAAGGTAGCGCTTAATAAATATTTTAAACTAAAATGATGGGATCATTGATCATTGCCATTAACATACGCTCTTCTGCTGATGCAATTATTCAAGGCTGCGGAACCCTACACTGAGCGTGGTACGACATGTTATTGCCCGGTTTTTTTTATATTGTCATACGGAATTTTCTTTTAGTACTTAGTTCTTAATAAAATCCCAAAAGTCTTCATCGATCCGAGTACAAAAGCTGCCTATTTCATACTGTGCTTGCAGTTAGTCCTAAAGGGGTGTGCCAAAAAATGCAAGCATTTTATAAAGGCTGGTTTTTACCCGACTTCGGAAGGAGAGTTATCTATCTATACTATCTATACTTCTATACTTATATAATATTATAAAGAGGAAAGCTTTGATTGTTTGTTTGTATTGAATAGGCTCCAAAACTACTAAACGGATTTGAAATTTTTTTTCATCGTTGTGACGCAACACTAACCCCGGGTGACATAGGCTATTTTTTATCCCGGTATTCCTACGGGAACGGGAACTACGCGGGTGAAACCGCGAGGCGTCCGCTAGTGTTTTATACATTTCTTCGGTTTTCAATGTAATATTTTATGTTATTAATTATTTATTATTATTTTAATTATTTAATGTAATAATGCTTAGTATCTACTTGGCGAAACTAGCATAGGACATTTAGAAAGAGTAAAGAACTAACGTTTAATTATTACTTTTATTGGTGACTGTACTTTTGGCTAATAGGTATAATAAAATAAACAATCGGAGATGTGGGAAAAAATATTCCTGCTCCTTCTACCAATTGGAGTTCTGATCGGAGGCCAGGGGATTGGCACGCTCTAGACTCTAGACAGCGAGCCAATTCCCTGGCTGGCATTAAGCTCTAGAGATTAATACCAACAAACAAAAACCCGACTTAAAGCTTAGTGGCAGTCGGGTTTTTTATTTTGTAATAATTTAGCTTGTTAATATTACATATTACGTCACATTAGTGGAGTATTAGAAATACCCTGCCGTCAGTCAGCTGGATTCCGTAGCGTTTTCTGAAATTTGAAACAGAGATAGATTATAGTCTGAAATAGCACACAGGCTAGGCTTCCCGTGGGATAAATTTGCTTTTCCAATTTTTCACGCGAACGAAGTCGCAGGTAATATTTAGTTTTATCTAAATTAGTTCAGCGGAGTTACTTCCATAGTTATAAAATTAGTATGGGCGCGTTCTCTAACCCTTCTATGTTATTATGGTATAAGAACTTAAATTTAAAACAGATTTGAAATATTATATCTACGATGGGGAATAAAATTATACACATCATAAAAACAAAGAATTTTATTTCAAAATAAGTACTAATAAGACTTAGTATTGTTTAAGTCCTCAATGATCCTCTTATTCAATGTTGCCAATTCTTCCATGGCTTGCTTTTTCAAAGGCTCGTAGTCCGCTTTCAGAGTGATAGATGCAATGTCTTCTTCTAACACGGTCTTACGGGTCTCTAGTTGAGCGAGCTGGTCCTCTAGACCGTTAAGCCTGGCGTACATTTCGTTACCGTCTAAGCTCGTCTGTGAAGAAATAAACAGAGATAGTTTATAACGATTTCGATCAGTGGGAAAGAGACGTCAACATTTGCGTCCTCAAATTAAATAGTCCGCTTGTAGAACCTCCACAGAAAACTGCAGTAAAAGACACGATGTGTTTTTAGTATTTTAAAATGGCTAAGTTCGCGAGGAAATTCCATAACATCATGATCTTTATTGTCGTATTATCATCACCGTTTGTCATCATCATCTTACTTATTATATTTAATACAATGAAAATACAAACCTGTAATTTTTTGAGTTTGTTAGTTGCCTCTGTGACTGCACTCTCGGTTGGAGCTAATTTCTCTCTTAGCTGCCGTAATTCAGTTTCCAAAACTTTTTTCTGTTCTTCGCCTAAAATTACATTATAATTACCTACATACAAGACACCTCTAGCAATTATGGAAGCTGTGAGACAAAATGAATGTACCTAAATATTGTAAGTCTTAAACTCTAGGCAGCCTGGCTTGCGGCATCGGATTTGACGACATAGGACAAGTCACGATATCTGTTTCTGACCTATTTTGTATTTGTCGACTTCTGTATTGGTCAACCCTGAGCGAAGGGGGAGGGGGGGGGGGCGGTTACGAGATTGGTACGAAACGTTTTTTACGTCCATATCGCTTGACGAAAGCGCGATCTGCTATTACTGGCTGCACAAATAACTTAACCGCCGTAGCATGGCTGGCCAGGCTAACTAGTGAAAAAAAAACAATTGTGTTGTCCGTTTTTTTTATTGTTGGAGTTCCTTGATCAGTTAAAAACCTAATCACTCTAAAAGGCAACCATACTCGTTTAAAACCAACACTGTTGAAATATTACAAACCACTGTCTCTAAGTTTCTCCAGATCTGATAGCGTGACTAGTTCTTCCTTCATTACCATCGTTTTCTCAGGTAGTGTTTGTAGTTCAGTTGCTAACCGTTCTCTGGTAGCTTCTGCCTGTAATTTAAAATGAAATTTAACCCATAGTATGCAAATTTGTATCTACAGTTCGCTCTGACAGCTAAAATTAGGTAAATCTAAATCATTTACTAATGTCTTACCTTTTTCAAATTTCCCTGAAATCGCTCATAATCCTTTGTCAAAGTTTCAACAGACTTCTTACTATCATCATAATGTGAAGTGTACCCCTCTTTCTGTTTCAAGGAGTCTATTTCACTCAAGTCCAAGTCTATGTTCGAACTACTATGTTCTAAGGCGAACACTATATCTTTTTCTAACTGATCTATTTTTTCCTTCTCCTTTTTGAGATTGTCTTCATAAGTTGACATAAAAGTATCCATTGTTTCTTCTCTTTTCTTCAGTTCGCGGTATTTTTGATGTCGGTCAGAGTTGCCTTCTTCAAGATCCTGCAAAAAAACCGACAAAAATAATATGTTTTAAAGATGAATAAACCTTTCCTTGTATCCCCATTAAAATTCAATTCATAATGTATAAAGAACGATATAAGGTATGTTATAAAACGGAAACTATTTTTTTTATCAAGAGTTTGTGAAGTTAATGTTCATTATTCAGAGTTGTAAAAACTCGTGATGAAGGATACGATTTCATCATTATCATCATTAAGGTCACCTACTACTATGGTGGGTGTGGTTTTCACACTTAGTCCTGGGTGTGGACCATTGTGCGTGAGCCGTGGTGACCATTACTCCAGCTAGCCCACCTCCCTCCAGAAGCAGATCAACTTTCCTAAATTTTTCAGAGTAGTCGTTAGTGATCTCTCAGATCTGTGCAATGCCGCCGGTGCACTCAAGGAGCACGTGCGCGACTGTTTCCTCATTCTCATGTAAGCTCTGGATAGGGGACTGTATGTGATTCCTTTTGTGTGGAAGTGTTTGTTTAGCGAGCAGTGTTCGGTGACAGTCCCCACCATTAGGCACAGACTTCCTCTGTCCAGACGCAGTAGTCTGCAGCCTGGTGTTGAGGTCCACCAGTTCTCATCTTGTGTGTCCATCTGCGAAGTTGACTATAGGGAATTGCTGCATGGTTACATGGTTTTACTTTGTAGTGTGATTGTGTTGCGATTAATCACCGCGAAACGTGCATTGTGGCACTCCAGTGTTGGTCCAGAAGTAAAGTAATGTTTACCTAGAGACAGGAGCACCCAGGTACTATCTGAGAGCATATATTATGTTTGCGTCAGTAGCCTTCCTAGCCTCTATGGCGGCTGGGTGTTAAGAGAACCGAGGAGTCAATGTTCAGATGGTTTGAGAAAGTTCCAGCCCCAGTGCCGGAGTCAGTTTTTTAAGCTGGAGTAATCACATGATTCCTCTTTAACTTTTATAATGTACTGCTTGTGAAAGTAGATTGTTTTTGAGATTTTGTCATTGGGTGATGTGTTTTTTAATGTAGTGCTTGTGAAAGTAGATTGTTTTTGACATTTTGTCATTGGGTGATGTGTTTTATAATGTAGTGCCTGTGAAAGTGGATTGTTTTTGAGATTTTGTCATTGGGTGATGTGTTTTATAATGTAGTGCCTGTAAAAGTGGATTGTTTTTGAGATTTTGTCATTGGGTGATGTGTTTTATGATGTAGTACTTGTGAAAGGAGTTTGATTATATTACAAATACGATTTCATTTTAATCGCCTTATTTTAAGCGTAGAAATATGAACAAATTAACCAGCTGACTAATCGCAGGCTAAAAAAATGGGAGAACAAAATTTGGTTGAACGCGATAATCTTAGGAACTACTGGTTTGAATCGAATAAAATCTTTTAGTGTTGGGTAGCCCATTTATCAAAAAGGCTATTGGATACATAACATCACGCTTCGACCAATAGGAGCAGAGCATCAATGAAAAATGTTGCAAAAATGAGGGAAAATGACGCAGACAAAGTTGCGCGAGTCAGCTAGAAAAAAAAATGAATTGGATTCCACTTTCGCGCTAAGTACTTACTTGTTCAGCCTGTTCAATTAACTCTTGTACTTTCTTTATTTGCTCCTTTAGATTAGCCGCATTACTGTCTAAAGATGCAATTGCAGCATTGTCTTCACGTACCTAAAAATGAAGGAATAGGCTTGAACTCGAGAACACGTTACTTATTAATACCAAGTATTTATTATATCATACCTAGTTAGCTTTGTTGCATTATATGGTTACTTTACTAGTCTTTTTAATATATATTTTATCAGTACCTGAAGTAATAATTTCTCTCTTTCCTCCTGTGGGTCCAGACGGTTATTCATTTCATTTTTGATATTGTCTCGTTTTTCTTCTGCAATTGCCAATCGTCTATGTAGCTCAAGAAGGTGCACCTTTATCTGAAATAGGGTATTGTACTCTGCTTGAAAGAGTACCTTAAAAAGTTGATTTCCTAATAAGAAGCCATAAAAAATTACTTCTGCAAAATAAACACATTTTGCCATAAAATTATATTAAAGTTTAAACATTTTTTATTCCCGCGATAATGCTGTCTGCCATTTTCATGACGTCATCGCTGCAAGACGTCTTGAATCGAATGTAAACAAAACTGACTTATCTTAAATAAACAGGACACAAAAAGTAATATTGACTGCAAAGCGTGAAAGAGAGAAAAACTCGTGTGGCCTTTAACAGGTATTGTCAAAGTAGCGTTGTCTCTTTTTAGAGAGTGGTCAATTTTGTGAGGTTATGCAGTCCTGGTCCCTACGACAATGAGGTCACGTAATACACATATAAAAAAAAAACTTTTATGTTTAATAATAATGATGTACATATATGACTCAAAATCAAAATATTTATGTTTATTTTTGTATGAATTTATTGTTTAATTTTACAAATACCTGAGATCCAGAAATTTCCTTGCTGAATTCATCTTTTTCTCTATTTAGAAGGTCTATGTGAGTTCTAGATTGTTCCACCTCTTCTCGCAATGCGGCAGCAGTCGCTTCCAACTCATTGTATTCATCTTTTTGTTCTTGTGTCATCTCTGATAACAGCTTTGTTATTGTCGATTGCTCCTTAAATATTAAGGAGAAAGATGTTATAATTATTTTTTTCCAATGAGTTACCGTAGAACTATGAGTGAGACAAAATATTGTTTAATTTGCTTTACAGCTACCTAACCTTATTAATTGCAAAAAGAACACGGTAGGATCAAACAACATGGCTGAATTAGTACAGTTACTTGATATTGTGTTCTTGTGCATAATTAAGTTAACCAGATCTCATTGCAGCGTATCTAATACTTCGATATTTGTAAATTATTTCACTATAGGTTGAAATCAATAATAATACCTTATCCATCTGTTCTCTCAGCTGCCTTAATTGGTTCTCTTTCCTCTGCTTCTCCATGAAGACCTGTTCCACCTCTTCTTGCATCTTCTGATTGCTAGCTTCAAGGTCTTTAGTCTGTTCTTCCACTGACTGCTTCGTAGCTTCTCCATTGGCAATTCGAATTGCAGTATTGTAATCTGCGAGACGCCCCTGTAAATCTAAAATAGAAACATGACTTAAAAAGAATCACTATTAAAATATTAAGTACTAAAACGTCGTTATCATTTGCTAGATCGGTATCGATTGATAAATATTCAAATATTTTGCCCAATAATATTTACTGTAAACTCCCTCATTGAAGTAAGCACCTATTTTTAAATATTATGTAACATATGGCTCCGTGTGGTACTGATTTCGTATATTTTTTTCGTATTATACTTTCTTCGAAAAAATGGGCTATCCAACAGTAAAAGTTTTTTTACAATTCGGATCAGAAGTTCCTGAGATTACCGCGTTAAAACACACAAACAAACTCTTCAGGTTTATAATATTAGTATAGATAATAGTACTTGTAGTAATGGTTGCTGTATTGAAGTATAACGTGTAATAAAGTGGTGTTTGTGTTTGTGGCGATAAACAGTGACATCACCTACGAGGTAGATTATAGTCCATACCCGTCTTCGTAGTGAAAACACGAAACACGGTATAAGGCATAAGTTATATTAAATTAAAGATTCTGGTTGACTGACCAGTCAATTCTTGCGCAAGCTCTCTGACTCTCTTCTCGTAATGTTTCTTCGCTGATTTCTCCCTTTCACCAGCGTCTGCCTGCTCCGTCAACCTGGCTATCTCAGCCTTCATTTCTCGCACCTTCACTTGCATGAGCTCTTCCCAATAACGTTTGTCCTGTAGCTGTCGTGTCCGGAATCCTCGAGCAGTGCCTGTACGGAGTCCTGATATACCTTGTTGAGTTATGGGTCT
The DNA here is from genome assembly GCA_945859575.2 of Herminia tarsipennalis. NCBI lineage: Eukaryota > Metazoa > Arthropoda > Insecta > Lepidoptera > Erebidae > Herminia > Herminia tarsipennalis. The sequence continues at coordinate 8,173,191 of OX243836.2, read as the reverse complement.
GTCAATCTGTAACATTTATAAATAATGATGATGGATAATGTTATTGAATGTTAATAATACAATATTGATGACAATGATAAAAATGATGTTGTGTATTAGACTGTAATATATATTGACATATGATGATAACAAATACTGAATGATAATATCTAAGTGATGAATGATGACGATGATCAGGAATAATGATAATCACTGATAATTATGATGGCGGTGAATAGCCCAACAAGCAAATTAAAGCTCTCAAGACAGTTTTAAAACTACACTTATAAGCAACTTCAAGTATGCTATAAGATTATAAATCAGTCTTGTAGGAAACTATAAGACTGAGATAACAAAAACGAATGCTCTTGAGTATGTTATGAGTTGTCAAACCATATTATAAGTAAAGAGTCTGCTATAATGCAATTATAAGAATGTCATTAGGACAAATATGCTTATCATTTTTGCTTATAGGACTACTTTGCTTGTTGGTTAGGAGGACGACGACGTTTATTTCAATCATGATTAACTAACTAATGTAATTTGAATACTCACCATTGAAAATCCAGTCATAGCAGTTGATTGTCTATTCGCAGTAGGGGGTGCGGGCCCAAAACCAGCTGTCGACAGCCGTGACGCAGTGTTGCCTCTATACGCTGAAGTAGGCCGCATTGTGCTGATATAAACATGCAATTATTTTAGGCAGAAATAAACTTTGCAGAGATCAAGAAGGTAGGTCCGATAAAACTACCTTGAGAAAACCCGAAGCTACAGCTCACTACTTTAGTGGTATATCTACCTTGAGAAGCCGAAAATCCTATGTCCAGCAGTGGACTGTGATAGGCTGATGATGATGAAGGTAGATAGGTAGGTACTTGCCTAATTCCCAAAAAGTTTAAGAGGACTGCTCCTTATTTGTTACAGTTTGGAGGAGCAAAAGGAGGTCGATGACATAAATAACTTCACCTACTCGTATAGGTATTTTATTTTATTTAAAAGCATTAATTACCTACTTTTAAAATTAGTACTCAACTTGATATGAATAGTTTTTTTTAATTATACGATTACAATGTAAAACTTGTTTTTATAAATGCTTTTTCAAATACTACTACATTTTATCTAACAAGTATTTAAGTTTTTAATCTACTAGGAGTGTCTAGAAGATAAGTCGAGCGTAAGGTGTTAAATCTACGGCGAGGACAATCTGGCAGGCACCTGCAATTTTTTGACTTTATTTCGCGCCTCCCTATACCAGTATATACTCTGTGTATATCCCGAAGAAAGCATCGGAATTGTGCTGCATCGTTGGGCAATGGACGTAAATTAGCTCGCTCTTATATAAAAAGTGAAAAAAAGTATAAGCTACACACAAAATTATGTTCCATTCAAAATCCCGTCTCCGTACAAATTTGTCCCAGATTTTTTTTTTGAAACATCCTATGCTTATCGATATTTCGAGAAAAAAGAAATTAATGCCACCCCCTTGGTACACCTTGACCCAGATTTTTCCATGTTATGTTCAAGCTTAATGTAATTTCCGAGCAAACAGTAAGCACATATTAAATATAATAAGTAAATAATTTAAAAACACTGATCACTATACTGATGCTAAGAAGTAAGAACATACCGCGAATTATATTTGTAGATAATAGTTACTTGCCAAGGTATAAACAAGAAACCGCTATTTCTCTACGAATGCTAGGTACTACCCAAATGTAGTCTTCGTAAAACTGTTTCATGAGCTTTATACCATAGCAATTAATATTAAATACTTATAATTTAAAGAATCGAACTAATACTAAATACTGGAGACGTACCTTGATGTCGCCGACCCAGTATTACTATATTCTCGGTAGCCTCGTCTGGACACAGGCCGCGAGGCGTCGGATCTCCTCACCCCCACACTGCCGTCCGAATAATCCATAAATTATGCCAAGTAATTATATTTTTCACATTAAATACGGGGTCAAGTGTGGCGAAAAGTCGACAGGCGCATTAGCTTTGTTGTTGCCTACTACAGAACGTTGTCATGGCAACAGAGCCAGCCATAGACTATACACTCAACTAACAACTGTCTATTAACCAGAATTGATTATTTGTTGTAATTAGGTTTTGTAGTAGGTTTGATAGTTTTAGCTTAAAAATAAATACAGAGACTAATAGCATTCTGCTCGTGGTTTCTTTACATAATCCTAAATAACTTTGTAATATCAGTTTTGGAAAATATTTAATATATTATCCCTTATTCACCTTAATGTTTTTGGAAATATGACCTTAACCAACTACAGATTATTTTACTGGAGTAAAATCGTTGTTTATTTTAATAGTAATAATATCTTGGGACAACTCACACAACGCCATCTGATCCCAAACTATACAGAGCTTGTATTATGGCAACCAGACAACTGATAAACATACTTTATATATTTCTAAATATATACATATCATAGACTAGCTGAGCCGCGCAACTTCGTCTGCGCCAATTTTCTTTGGTTTTGCAACATTTTTCATTGCTGCTCCGCTCCTATTGGTCGTAGCGTGATGTTATTAATATAGCCTTCCTCGATAAATGAACCATACAATACTTAGCGATTTTTTCTATTCGAACCAGTGGTTCCTGAGTTTATTGCGTTCAAACAAAAGGTGCCTAGGTGTCATTTATCTATACTAATAATAAAAGCTGAACAGTTCGTTTGTTTGTTTGTTTGAACGCGGCAATCTCAGGAACTACTGGTCCAAATTGAAAAAAAAAATCTGTTGGGTTTGTCTATTCATCGAGGAAGGCTATAGGCTATATAACATCACGCTACGACTAATAGGAGCGGAGCAGTAATGAAAAATGTTGCAAAAACGGGGAAGATGTACGCATACGAAGTTGCGCGGGATAGCTAGTTATATTATCAAGTTATTTGGTGTAATGTAAAGAAGCCAAGAGCGGGAGGTTATTAGTGTATTAAAAATCATAGATGCTGATACGTAGTACTAGCTGTCCCCGCGAACTTCGTGCCGCCTCTTTTTTTTGTGAATCGGGTCCAATTGTGAATCTAAACCATTCTTGAATCAACCTGAACACACAATTTTTTTATTCAAATTAGTCCAGCCATTTAGGAGGAGTTCAGTGACATACACACATACAGAAGAATCTATACTAATATTATAAAGCTGAAGAGTTTGTTTGTTTGAACGAGGTAATCTCAGGAACTACTGATCCGTATTAAAAAAATATTTCGTTGTTGGATAGCCCATTTATCGAGGAAGGCTATAGGCTATATAACATTACGCTACGACCAATAGGAGCGGAGTAGCAATGAGAAATGTTGCAAAAACGGGGAAAATTTACGCAGACGCGGAGATAGACAGCTAGTTATACCTTTATATAAAGAAGATGGTCACGGCTAAAATTGTTATCAACGTAACGAGTCAAGTTGGCAAATTGAATTGATTTTGCAGATAGGCACCTTATGCACTTTAAATATTACGACGAACACTAAAACGCCAAAAAAAAAAATGGTTGTCTATAAAGTCGGTTTACGGACGATAATTTTACAAAATTTTATTTTACAAAACATTGATAACATTGTAATAAACAATCATGAATGTGACAGCTTTAGTGAACCCGGGCGCATGCGCCCGACGGCCACACTACTTCAGCAGGTGGAACGTAACGGACCGTGATACTTTTTCGTTTGTGCACCTGGTCATGGATTGTTAAGACGTTATCACGTGAAAACCATCAAAACTCTAAAATAAAAATTTCAATTTTTCTATTTTTTTTTGTTACTATGGGGTAAAGTAATTTATTCTAAGTTGGTTTGAATATTTGCAAAGTTGAGCGACTTATTAAGCTGACAGTAAATATGTACATGGGGTTCGTACGTTCGGTGAAAAAATGAAGTAGGTAGGTACCTATTGCGGTCGAAAAGATGTAGCTCTATGGTTGTAAGATGGACAGATGGTAGGACAGTAAACGAAGCCTTGGAAAGGTTTCGTTAGCACTTACTGGAACTTTCTATAATATTAAGATTTTATGTAGGCATACGCTTATTATAGAAAACATGGTATTTACATGGTATTTATCATGTTTTCTATCGAATAAAATCAATACAACAATGAAGTAAATCATAAGTATTTTATTGAAGAAAGTAAGAAGAAAACATGAATGAAAGAGTCTGATGAGTAGATTAGAACGCCATCCGCTTCGATCGACTACGATCAATCAATACTGCGATCAATACAACAGGAATAAAAAAGGATTAAAATTTCCAGCCATTATCCCTTTTAATGCTCATTGTAGATATACATGAGAGAGAAAGATTATACATATTGGATTGCGGGCACCAAGTAGTTGATAGTAGACAATGCTTTATTTATCTGTATATTCTCCTGCACCGATCCATTTTTTTATTAATCGTCTGACGTATTTTCTGGTCTGTATCAATTCGTCAGGGTCTTGAGGGCTATCCGCTTTCAGATCTTGACCACGGGCTGTCCCATGTATGAATTTAGCAGGAGCGTCTTCAGAAATATCTTCTAAAACTTCTAATTTATGCCAGGGATCTATATCTCCATTTACAAAGACTACGTGAGAAACGTTAGGCCTCAAACCACCGTACATGTCATTGGTTTTTTGACACCCTCGATAACTGTTGTTTTATTAATTCTATGTGTATATGCACACATTTCGAACCAGAATTCTATGGTGATAACTTTAGCAAAAGGATGTTTGTCAGAATAAAATGTAGTCGGGAAATTGCAAAATTCCTTACAAACTTGGTAAAACCATGGAATGTCGTTAGGATACCCATCAAAATTAATTAGCATCATAATTTGATATTTGCAGTTTAAACACAAAACATGATCACCTACAGCAGTCCTTGGTTAAAATATTTCATTATGAACGTTACCGAATATTTTTTTGCAATCTTCCTTGATATATTGAGGAGTACCTATGTCTTGTATTTGCGTAAAATATTCCATATAACTTATGAAAAATGTTTGCTTGTTGTATGTTTCATCAAAATCTACGAAGATACAAATACCAAATCGTTTTTTTAATTGCCAAGTACCCTCAATCGTTTTAAATTGTTGATCAAGTCCGTTATATAATGCTGACATATTGTCATAGCAGCCCGGTGTTCCGTACTCTTTATAGCTCTCACCAATAGATTCGTAGAATTCATTAAAATTTAATTTTGATAACACTGGCGCACTACTGGCAATTGCAGCATCAACCAAGTCACTATATAATAATCTCATCCATGCTGCTAAGTTACCTGCATATCCAGCTCGAACTACCACAACTTTTGATAATTCAGCAATATCTGCCAGAGCCTGCCTGGAACTAGCATATGCCAAGTTTTCTGTAGTCAAAACACGAAAGGGTACACTTTCACCATAATACCTATGTTCTGATAAGTACAAAGCACCTCCTGTTTCTTTAGCTAAGACATGTATCTGTCCCTCTTGAATTTAAGTGACATTTGCTGGATTGTTGCCACTAATAAATAAATATATAGGCCCTCCTGGTTTCCATAATTCAAGACTTTCAAAATACCTTATTTGAAACGTACGTTGATCGCTTTTGTTGAAATGGTTCATAGGTTGTACGTTGACACGGTTCTCATCCTTGATTAAACGTATTGTAGAATTCGCATTTTCTGATCGGACCAAATGGTTCCGAAACCTGGAAAAGAATGCGTTTGAGAAATAAACACATAATAGCAAATAAACCGTGCTAACTGTAAACAAATACATGATTGAAACGAACCTAGGTACTTGTGTTTTGTAAATTTATAGTATTTTATTTGGAACAACGATTATTTAAAACACTAGCTATGGTTTTTTTTTTATTATAGGTATCTGGTATTCCAATAAAAATAAAATTTATTGCTGATTTATGACTGACTACTCAAAATAATTACAAGTTTATGTTTAAGTTGTTGTACTTGCTAAATAATACTAAAAGCATAATAATATCACAACTTCATCCAATGAAGATTTGTTTATTACATATGTGTATTTGTGTATTTGCTAATAATTATTTTTTATCTATGCTTGTTACAACAATGTTCCGAATACATCATTTATATTATCATGTCTGTAAATGTACCCGCATGATAATGACGTTGGAGTTGTTACGTAATATATACACATTCAATGTACCTACATCATTATGTGAGGGAGACTGTTACAAAATGGATCACTGTCTCTTGCAAACTATGTATTATCTTATAGAATAATATATTACTCTCTATAGTTATAGTCTATTCAAATGCAAAATTTGTTTGCTCACTTTGGAAGCAACATACTACATTTGAGTCAATTGCAACAAGCCCGTTTTTTGTGTCATATTGTGCTAGTATTTTTTTATTTCTAAAAAAATATTTATATATTAGGGCACTCAATAATTTTCATAAGGCATATAAAAAACAATGGTAGTTTTCTAAATATAGCACCCACCAAAATTGATTACCTACCAAAATCGATACACGCAACCAAAATCAGAAATCCAACATATTCAAAATGATTTCGTTTCAATCTCAACAATTAACTTTGTACTTTAAACAAAATACCATAAAACCTTAAAATAAAGAAAAAAACACCTCATATTACTTTGGCGAACTGTTATTATAATTTGCCGCGCTAACGTTCACATTAGCGGTCGTGCTCGCGGCACTGCAACTGAGTGTTTTTTTTATAATAATAATTTATTTGTTTGTTAGATTACATAATGTAGTTCCAATAGTTCCAAGGTATTACAGAATATAATGTCCATAATATTCTGCCGTTTCCAAGGCACATTTTTTTACTAAACATAGTGAACAATAGAAAATATACAGTTAAACTAAAATAAAACCAAATCTTGATGAAAAAGGAAACAATGTTGTTTAGTTTTAGGTTTAAATTTCGTATCAAACTTTTCGTTCAAAAAGTCATTAGTTAATTAGTTACATTTGTCTGATAAGATTTTTTTTTTAATTTTAAAAGAAAACTAGTTTTAAATGTTATATGATTAGGTGTTTTAAAAATATCAAGTAGTTTGTTATAAATACGAATAGCCATACAGTAAACATTAATGGAGAACAATGAAATTCTCTGCTGCGGTACACTTAATTTAAGAGTTTTACGACTCTTTCTAATTGCTTCTCAAATAAATTTATGTGTTTATGTACAAAGATCCAAATTTCGAATATATTTAAGGCTAGAAGGGATATTAAAGTTTTTTATTAGAGGGACACGGCTATCTAATGTTTGGGCTTTACCCATTGTTCGAGTACATTTTTTCTGGGCTCCAAAGGCTTTGACAACATCCACAGAATTACCCCATATTATAATGCAATACCGCAGAATAGACGAAACATAACCGTGATATGCAAGCAGTCACTACCAGCTACACGGTTATTTTATTTAAAACAAAAACAAATCTCTTCAAATGTGGTCTTAGCGCACAATTCATCTATGTGTGCCTTCCAATTACATTGTTTATCTATTCTTTTTTTTTTTTTTTTTTTTTTTTTTTCTTATTTATTTAGGGGATTTTTGTACACGGAAGTGACGATGCCAATCCCATCGTAACTTATACTAACTTAACTACTAACATTAAATAAACGAAAACAGGATTTTGGCTGAACTAGATGTGGGATCTGCCAAAATACCATGGAAAAGTCCCACATCCGTTGCAGCCAAATTCAGGGACTTCATCAGTTGCTGCCTTTTGTCTGCGTTCTGACCACATTCCAATAATACATGCTGTACATCTTCCACTATGCCGCACAACTCACAGTTTGGTGAACTTACTTTACGCATCATGTAAGCAAATTTGTTACGTGGAATGTGACCAGATCGCAGACGGTGTGCGGCGACTATCTGATGACGACTTAAGTCTGATCCAGAAAACCATGGTACAAGAGGAGGCTCACTTTGAATACTTTTATACCAGATGCCTTTAGTCTTTGACTTCTCATAAAAATACTCTTTCCATAAATTATGGCATTTGGTACGGTATTGACTTAATACTTCTGAGTGATTTGGCGCCAATGTTACGACATTACCTGATAAAATTGCTTGTCTTGCTAGTTTGTCAGCCTCCTCATTACCATAAATACCAATGTGAGATGGCACCCATTGTATTGCTAACATTTTACCTGTACAATTAAAATTATTAATTTGGTCTAAAATTGTGTATACAATATCAAAACCTTTCACTTTGGAAGCTTTGCTAATGTGTTGTAGTCCACTTTTACTGTCGCTAAAGACTACAATTTTGTTAACATTTAAACTATTCGCATAAGTTAAAGCCATTGATAATGCGTACAGCTCTGCTGACATGATAGAAACATTTTTATTCATTTTAAAGGTTTCAAAATGATTGTTTTTAGGGTCATAATAAGCTGATCCTACCCCATTCGGAGTTTTTGATCCGTCTGTGTACAAAGCGTGCCATCCCTTATATTGATCATTAATTTCTTGCAATGTACTGACTTTTAAAAAATTTCGTTCGTAAGATGACTTTGAGCTTACAATCTGAGTTAAATTTAATTTAATTATATTTTTAACTTGAATTTTGGATACCCATAATTTTAATGAAAACATCCTAAGAGGATAAGAAGATGAGATTACCTCAGTATTCAAAAGGTCGTAAGTTGTAGCAAGGAGTGGTTTCTTTTTCCTATTCCAATATCGGTCTCCCATCATAGCGCTTAATTCATCAAGGTAATTTGTCTAAACATAATTGGTCCAGGATTTGAATTTTAAACAAAATTTAAACGCTAGGTAACGTCTTCTAATAAATAAAGGTGGTATACTTAACTCACTCTCCATTACATGTATGGGGGTGCTCTTAATAAAACCACCAACAATACGAAGCGCTTGATTTTGATTATCTATTCTTATACCTAGAAAATTTTAACTTTCTACTTCCCCGACAGTATCACATGCGTATTTTATTTCTAGCTGCGGAAGTTTACATTGAAACCGAATCAATTTTGTTTTGCTAACGTTGACAAATAGATTATTAGCTTGTTACCATTTTATTAGGCTGTGTAAGGTGTTATTATCTTCGTCTTTGTATTTAGTAATATTATTATCTATGCTTAGAATACGGGAGTATGGTGATATCATCAGCGTATAGTATGCAGTTTTGGTTAGTAACATTGGGGAGATTATTAATGTAGAGTAAAATTAGACAGGGTCCTAATATACTGCCTTGGGGAACACCACATACATTTTGGCGGAAGGCGGATCTGTATACTTTCTATTCAAATTATATATATTATCTAGATGTTTCCATGCATTGTAGACGATTTAGGTAACTTTCTATCCAACTTAAAGCATTACCGCTTATTCTATAGCGACCTTGTTTAAAAAGAAGCAGTTTGTGATTCACAAAGTCAAATGCCTTAAACATATCTAGAAATATGGGCAGTATATGTTTTTTTTCGTTAAGACTAGAAGTAATAAGTTTTATGCGATTAAAACATGCAAGATTTGTTGTCCTTTTTGTTTCTAAAACAAAACTGTTCCTTTTTCAATATTTCATGGTTTGTTACAAAGGAATTTACATGATTCTTACAAATATTTTAGAAATAACAGGTATTAGAGTATAATGCAATAGTTGCACATATAACTTTTATCGCCTTGTTTCTACAGTGGTTTGACTATAGACTATGTTACTAGACCTCAAATTTTTCTATCCCTTGATGCTCGCGAGTTTGGGCCCCGCATGCGCCATTTAGTCGGTAGTTATAGAACTATCACGGCTTTTGTTATTGCTTCGTTACAGAGAGCATTTTAACAAATTATGATGTCGCAGGCCGAGTATTGAAATATTTTTTATAGGCATTTCTTGCCAATTACTTTACAAATACAATAATTGCATTTTTGAAAGATAGAAAAATACTTTATTTGACTAGTCTGGTGGTTTAGTAGTTAGTAACCTTGACTGCTATGCCAGAGGTCCTGGGTTCGATCCCCACCCAAGACAAAATTTTGTGAGATGAGCACGATAGTTTATTCTGTGTCTGAGTGTAATTTATCTATAATATGTATGTATTTAGAAATATAGGTATATAAGTATGTTTATCAGTTGTCTAGTTGCCATAGTACAAGCTCTGCTTAGTTTGGAAATAGAAGACGTTGTGTGAGTTGCCCCAAGATAAATAAAAAAATATATAGTTCAACTGAAGAGAAGCCAGGGCAGACCACTAATTTTAATCTACGTCATTATTCTGATACAGAATTTTACATTAATTTAATTTTAAACTTATGTGCATAAGATCATTATTGCCCCGGCATTTATCACAGATATATGTTACAGTGTAAAAAATAAACAGAGGGTCAGCTTTTGATGTCGCGGTAAATATCGGCATCAAGAAGTTGTGACTTCACTATTTTCTTGTGTTTAAAGTTACTCTATCCATCTGTCTGTCTGTTTGTTTATCGGGTTTAAAAATTAAACCGACATAAGGAAACAATAACAATGTTGAATTGGTTGAACAATCTGTTATTAGTCGACTGTGTGAATTGTTTTGTTACACTGTGGTAATGCTATAAATGAGAGCCGAAGCTGAACTATCCAGAGAATAGTGCCAGGTGGCGAGCAACTAGAGAGTGTTGTCGACTATGAAGTTATATCACGTAATTATTAATCTGGCATGCATTTGCTTAACAAATGCATTTGGTTTTTTTGACCTTGGAAACATTTACAAATTCTTTCTAAAAGAAATGAACAGTACTTATGGATTATTTGGAGCGACAACTACTTCAACTGCGTGGATTGAACAGCCATTGGATCATTTCGACAAATCAGAAAACCGTACTTGGAAGATGAGGTATTTTGAAAGCCTTAATTTTTTTAAAGCTGAAGGTCCAATATATTTGTTTATTAATGGTGAATGGGAGGCGAGCGACGCATTTCTACGTACGGGAATCTTATATGAATTAGCTAAAGAAACTAATGGCGCAATGTATGGTTCCGAACATAGGTATTATGGAAAAAGTCAACCATTTCGAAAATTGAACACGGAGAACTTAAAATATCTCAGTTCAAGACAAGCTCTTGCAGATATTGCTAAACTGCTGCAAGAAATTAAACTACTACCCCAATATAAGGAATCAAAAGTTATTGTGGTTGGTGGTTCATACGCAGGTAACTTAGCAGCGTGGATGAAGTTATTATATCCCAACTTAGTTGATGTTGCCATTGCTAGCAGTGCACCAGTATTGGCTAAGAAAGATTTTTATGAATATTTAGAAAGTGTGAGCGACGCTTTTGAGCAACACGGAACTTCTGGATGTCATAAAGCAATTAGGAACGTATTTAAAAGGTACGATTATTTGTTTCAAACTAGCACAGGAACAGATCAGTTAAAAGAAGAGGAACAAATTTGTAACAGTACAGACATGCTAAAACCAGAAAATAAACAATTGTTCTTTTTGGATAAAGCTGTACATTTTATGTATGAAGCACAATATGGAACTACGGACAGTATTAAAAACTACTGTAATGAAATGAAAAATGATTCGATTAATTTTTCATCGAAGGAAGATGAATATTTATGGAGTTCAAAAAATCATTGTTTCAACTATGATTTTGATGAAATGATTGAAAATATGAAAGAAGTTGGTTGGGTGACTGCTTGGACTTATCAAACGTGTACAGAATTTGGTTATTTTATGAGTTCATCTTCTAGAAAACATCCTTTTACAGACAACATTCCGATTGAATTATATTACGGCATGTGCACTAAAATGTATGGATCAGAATTTGGTGAAAAAAGAGTTGACGTTGGCATTGAAAATTCCAATAAGATGTATGGAGGTTTGGAGCCTAATGTTAGTCATGTAGTGTTTGTAAATGGAGAATTGGATCCATGGGCTAGATTGAGTATTTTAGAAGAGGTTTCATATGATGCTCCTGCAAAAACGATAGCTCGCTCGTCTCATTGCAGGGACCTACTTTCAGATAAATCTACTGACCACGAAGAATTGAAAGAGGCCAGAAGATACATTAAATATTTAGTAAAAAAATGGATAGGTGCAGGTGAATATAATAAACCGTGAAACCGTAAACTATGATCTGACCCAAATTTTACCGACAGAGAATGAGAATTTAAAAGGGAAAAGTTTAATTTTATTTGAATCGATATGACTATTCAGCTATACATAAATTAACTAGTAGTTATATTATATATAAACAAGAAAGTGTTACGATGACTCTAATGACTCTAATTCTTATAGATTTATTAATTATAAGTTTAGAAAAGAAAAAAAAAAGTGTTTTTATTAATATGCTTACTTAACTATTTATTATTGATAGCTATTGCCATTACATAACATGCATTTTAAATAACAAAACAATGTAAAGAAATATCACAATAAGTTTGCAATTTACTTATGTAGGTCATTTTATATTGACTAGCAAATTGTCTAGATAAAATCTCTCATTTTTATTACAATTGTAAATGACGAAAAAAATAATTGTGATAAATGCTGCGCAGTTAAACTTTTTGAAAATTACGCTTAGCTGGGGAGCTCAATTAGGGATTTGGGTATTTAGTCCAGCGCGGCAGATTATCTTAATATAATTATACACTCCAACCTCCAAGGGTAATACTTTGTACACTCTAGCATTAGCATATAGTGACAAGCAACTAGAGCAGCCGTTTAAGATAGATCTGTAGTAATAAATCGCTTATCTATACTAATATTATAAAGCTGAAGAGTTTGTTTGTTTGAATGTCAGGAACTATTGGTCGTGTTGAAAAATTCTTCACTGTTGGATAGCCCATTTATCGAGGAAGGCTAAAGGCTATATAACATCACGCTACGACCAATAGAAGCTGAGCAGCTATGAAAAATGTTGCAAAAATGGGAAAAATTGACGCATACGAAGTTGCGCGGGTCAGCTAGTTAGGTATAATCAAGCGCATTAGATTACCATACAGTCAGTTGAGCTTGATGTCCAAGATGTGCTGTCTCTGAGCATTATTTGGAGTGATGTTCAAATCTATCTATTTTAAAAATAGATTTATATTTTTAAAGGACTAACCTTCGCCCTTAACTCTCTCAAGTTTCAAGGTTTTACCAAATGTCCTATAAATAGACACAGTATTTTGGCTTGTGACATGTATCACATAACTAAATCGTTAATCGTTTGTATTGAAGCGTAATTTAGCTTTACGTATTTCCTCTGAATATCTGACACACTCGAATATTCTTTGAAGTGATAACGTTTTATTAATCGATGGCCAGGCGCATGCACGAAAAAGTGCCACGTTCCGCTCACATTTGGCCTGTGGATAGGCTGAAAAATGTCAAACGTGGCATTCGATATTTGAAATTATAAGGAGATACGACGTCCGCGAGTTACGAAGTCTGGCAGGCACAGAACAAATTTCTACGAGAATAATGTCAACTTCCATAGAAAAATGTTTTCGCAACGATTAGCTCCATCTATTGTGTGCCCCCAAGTACCATATGATAGCACTTGGTATGGGGGAAGAGTCACTCCCCCCTTACCCTGCAGTCCCCGCCGGTTTTCTTTAGAATTTAGGTTATATATAGAGTAATGGTTTTACAAAACAAGAAACTTAGTAATTTTCAGTTTTATTGCGATTTGTAAGTTTCTTACTAATGTAAATTCACTTCAGATGAAATCAAAAACAATTAGTAGAGTACAATAAACGATTTATTTTGATGAGGCCCAGTTCTCAGTTCAATATTAAATCAACAGATCCATTTTGCACACCGTCCCAGAGCACTAATACTACACACACGAGTTTTGAAATTAATTTTCAATTATAAAATAATACGCAATACCAGCTGTAGTTTTAAAGTTTTGTATTCGAGCCAACTGTCTTTAGAAACTCACTTAACAACACTTCCTTTTTTCGTTTTAGTCCTTATCTCCTTTTTAAACGTATCGAAGTACAAATAACAACTTAGGGGAATGGCAGGGACGATTATGTTATTGTTATAAAAAACTTATTATATTTTACAACAAATAGACAACAACAGTAGCAGCCATCTTGTTTTTGAATTAGTTCGGGGTGCCCAGCAACTGTTAATAATTTCCGCCGCTTGTCATGTCATAAATGTATGTTTGTTATTAATTTATAAGGTATGTTTAACCACTTTTATAAGTGTTTCCATAAGATAAGAACGCAAAATGTAGCAGTTTTAATAAACATGTTTTATATAAATTATATAATATGATATTACAGATCATCAAATTTTGAAAATAATCCACTATTTAGAGTAATATGGTGCATGTGGCCACACCTTTGTGACCCCCGTTCGTTTAACCCAATTGTATAGGAGATGACACCCCCTGCTGGCAAGGCACTGGCTGTTTTCTTATGACGTTATCACGTAAAATTATATTCCGTAAACCGACTTTACAGACCGATTTTTTATCCATTTTCCCTTTTCATACGAAATTTCTAAATCAATTGCAAAAAAAAATATTTTTATTTGTAACAGAACTTATAATATACCTTATACATAATCTGAATCTCGGCAACGGCTAAAGCGATTTAAATAAAATTTAGTATGCAGGAGTATCGGGGGGGATAAATCGATCTAGCTAGGTTTAATTTCTAGAAAACGTCATTAAAAAAATATCGAGCAAAGCTCGGTCATCCAGGTACTTTACCTATAAAGCAATCAATCAAGTAGAATAAATAAACAAAAGAAAAGAAAGGGAGTAAAAGAAACTAAAACACTTATTTTATTAAAAATAATTGTGTATTTTATTCATAAACGATCTTCCTATGATAGGTTACTTGATAACCAACACCCTATTTTACACAATACAAGTGGATGTTGATGTTACAGTGCTTAAATTCGTAATTACCTTACAGTTGTTTTATACATTGTGGCTGAATAATGAAATATTTTCTATCAAAATATACCAGTAGTAAAAAATAGGCCTGATTATATTGCGTGGTAACATTTTTTAAAATTTGTCGGTAATAAAACGAAGTGTCCAATCATTGTGAATATATACCACATTCGCAATGATTTCGAAAAACAAATAGATACTTTTGACTTATTTATTCTTTACTAAGTATCATTATAATTATCTGCAATAATGCATAAGATACAATATTATGGTAACCTGTGTAGCACCTCCGAATATTTGAAGCTACATATCAGTTTTAGAAGCAAATAAAATAAGATCAAATAAAAAGAGCTATGATGATTACACTAACATAGTTCTCTCAAGGATCTTATTTTAGTACCTATACAAAATTATCGGATATACAATCTAAAGCTAATATATGCTACGTTTATAAATCTGGTAGGTATAAAATATACACATAGTTTAAAAAACTTAATATAATTGTGACAATAAATTACATTTAAATTGTCAATATAGTTGTACGTAACTAGAACATATTAGGTATATTGAGTATTGGAGAGATATATCAGAAAATATTTGCGTACAAAACTTAATATATGAAAGAGAAGAAATATTTACAAAAGAATATATTATGACGTTGTAACATTTAGTTCCTACTGCTATACTATTAAATTGTATCAAATATTGTGATTATTATTCTCGTCGATATACAAATAACGAACACTAAGATTGTGTTGAAAGTACTAATAGTCAATTATTCTGCTGCATATTGTAGTTATATGCATTATTGAAAAATAAATACTATACCTGAACGGTGAACGCTGTTAGAAGAATCACGCAGATTGCAGCATTTGATAATTTTGTAAACGATGAACACCCTGAACATTCATAAATTAAAAACAACAAAATCTCAAAATCCCTAATCGATTCAAAATTTTCCCAACCCTGTTTTGACTAGGATTGACACTTAAACATAATAAAAAATATAATATTTTAACTAAAACACATTGTGATGTTATTGAACACGCAGATCGTTAAATACGTTGGCAGTGATAGTTAACTTATTGGTTCAATTAATTTAAGATTTTTACAATTTCAGTTAAATACCCTATATCTAAAATGTTGGTAAACCCTATTGCTAAATTATTATCTAGTTATATATTGATCTTAATTTTACGATGATTATAATCGTTACATGGTAGATGATAAACTAGAAATCTCGATAATCGCAATAAAAAAGTAAGGCATTGCTTTCTTCAAGCATACGTAATCATTATTGCTTCACCAGTATAAAACACAAATCAACTTTAAAAATCCTCCTATATTACAAATCTTTAAATATTTACATTCTTTATAATAATAACAATTTCCTGGATACCCCTCATCGACATCTTTGATCATATTTATAAAATATATTGATTGCCTGTCACGTTGGAGGTAACAGTTAAAATGTCATCCAAGTATAAAAGATGGTCAATTTATTGATAAAAAATAAAAGTTTTAAAAGGTTTAGATATCGGCGTGAGGGTATCTGTTTCCATAATTTAAGTTTATTTGCCAGGTGTCAGGTGATTCGCACTCTAGTCCCATTCTCCAATGAACATATGACGAGCGTGAGGTGCTGGTGGAGGAGGGAAGCCACGTCCAGGCATGGGCAGGCGACCGTACACCGCGTATGGATCATAGTGGTCTCCGTCTGCAAGCAATATCATGACCTATGTTTTAGGCTAATGCGTCGTCCAGTGCTTCAAATATAATTACATTGAAATTTAGTCTGCTTCCCGGGTAAAGGCCTCCTTTAAGTTTATCTGTACGGCCCTAAGTTGATAATTGTATCAAATGTGTCTTCTTATTAGCGGGTGGTTAGTGGAGATGTTATACAATTAAAGGATTAAGCATTTGGTTAAGTCGTAAACTACGCTTTAAAGTAGGTTTAGTTACAACACATACCTATAAAGGGAAGGTTGGGTTGGTATTTAGGTAGGTTTTGTCGTAGCAACCAATTTTATTTTTTCTAAAAATTGTTCTAGATTCACTACCTATCATACGGAATCTATGACTAGGGATGATAGCAAAGCTTAAGATATGGAGATATTGCATTAAAAAAGAATTGAATTGAATTGACATCTTTGTCAAGAAAGAAAATAAAAAAGAAATATTGATATGTATGTTGACTCTGGTGATAATGCGAGATGACATCAAGAAAAGTGAACGGTGTAGAATAGAAGCTACATGGCGAGTTGTGCTACCAAGCGAAGCTGTCTAATATAACAGAAATTTAAATACCAAGATTGGAGCGAAGATTCCGCGGTGGCGGTGGAATTAAAGTGCGGGGTTAGTCTGTATATACACTAGCGTGGCTGCTGAATCACGAGTGGTCGCAGCCGTTTCTCCCTGTTCGGATAGAATTGAAACATGAGCTTCTCTTTTCTGGGGAGACGTTCGTACGCACCGATTCCGCTCTCGTATGAGCGTGCGTGCCACAAAGCTTGTGGTGGCATAGGCGCGTGTGCAAATGGTGGCATATGCGGCGGGAACGGGCCAGGATGGGCGTGAGCAACGCTGTATCGCTTGCTGGGCACTGGCACCTCCTTCAGAGTGAGACGCTCAGTCATGGCTGGAAGAACTTTAGCCCCATTAGTCTTCACGAAGTTTGGGACGCGCGCTCTTAGACCACAGTAGTAGGGATCATCTGAAAATAAAATAACAAAATGTTATAATCACATTACACGGTATACAACTATCAAAGGACATATTAACACCTGAAAACGACCCTTTACATTACATGGTCTTTCGCCGTTTATTTCCATGTTCGAAACTACGAACATATTCACTAATAAAACGGAACGCGTGTACCTACGTTTCGTCCCATGTTCCGCATCCTACGCCTGACTCGTTCCAAATACCGTCGATTTAAATATCAAGGATACGCCGAAATGCCAGTCGACGGTTGCGACACACTGGGGCATTGTCTGCTTATAACCTCTGCACTGAGTTCTTCTTATGAATGGAAAACAAATACTGTCGAATTTAAACGTGCGAAAGCGATCCAAAACTGTCAGATACAATCACTTACGGTGTGTTAGGTATGCGTCAAACGTGACCCGACATTGACAGCCAGGAATCTGTGAACGGAACTGCCTACGCATCAGATAATGCGCCAAATTCATTTGCATAATATTTCTTAAATCAGAACATTTATGTCTGTGTTTTTTATAATAAAGTTTATCCTTACAAAGTGTATTGAAACGTAAACTGGGATCATATTTCAAAAGAGACTTCGTCTCTTTGTCGGTTCGATATAACTCTTTAATACTTTAAATAGTATCTTTTCCTTTTAAGACGCTGCTTATGGTGTTTGAGTAAGTGTCTCTTTGTAATCTGTGATGTATGGCCACGCTTTTGATACACTACCTAGGTCCCCGCCAGTCTTTTTTAACAAAAACTTCTCAGAAACAGAAATTCTATTTTACTGACATGAGTTTCACATTTCTGTACCAACTGAGTAAGTTCTACAGAAAGAATGTACATGTTTAACAAAAATATTTTTTTTATTACAGACAATTAGTCTTGATATTTGATTTAATCTAATTGTAACTTTGTATCTGAAATAAAATATAATATTGACCTACTTATCGTAACTCTAGTATTAATGCTAACATAAGAAAAACGAGTCCACTAAAAATTATAAAAAAAACATCTAGTCTAGATTCTTAGTCCTATGTGTCCATAACTTTAATATGAAACTCTATATTTTATAAATATTGCTTTAAATCACGAGACGCGTGGACATGGTTTTATAAATGATGATCTGCCTAGAGATGTTGATATAAAGGTTCACACTTGCAACGTCGTTGTATAAATTGCACCTCGGGTTCATAAATCCATTGTATTGTCAACTGCAACGTGTACCGAATGGACACTCGGGTATGGTACGAAAGGGCTGTGATTGCTCGACTAATATTGCAATAGTAAATAAATTCCTTTATCATTCAACGTTATAAAATGCAGTAATGAATTGACAATAGTTATTAATGTTATCCCCTATCAAAATGGTCATTGCAATTTGTGTGAAGTTATTAAAATTATTACTAACATTAATTTTGGTAGCAGCTTTGACAACGAATATTGAAATAATAAATAAATAATAATCTTTATCTATTAATAGATAGCTTCTATACCTTTAAAGGAGCAATTCTTGTATAAAGTTCCAGCGATTTTCATGAAATTTAGTATGCGTGGGGTTTCGGGGTTGATAAATCGATCTAGCTAAGTTTAATTTAAAAAAAATGTCGTTAAAAAAACGAGACTGGTAGGTATTTTGCGAAAAATAAAGGTACAAAGTTAATTTTATTTTATGTCCACACTACTGTCCTTTGATTTTTATTTTTAAACAAAACGTGGAGACTTTAATTGGAAAACAAGCCACCCAGCTTCAAATAATTATAGAACAAATCATAAACGTTCGTCGGCAACCAAATCACTAAGTAGCCCTACTATCAGTTGGACCTATTTGTCCATTAGGTACCAAGGAATTATGACCATAGTAATGACCAAATACGGTAGGCAATCCGCCGACCACTCTCAATGTAGGCGCCTCGAAGAACTCCGCATTTTAAATAGTGTTATTACCCATTCAGTGAGACAGAACATCGTGCTACTACCAGAAGAATTTATATTGTCCAAGCAATTAATGCAGGATTTTGTCCTTACTTTTTTTGACCATCTTTGTTTCTCTCGAATGGAAAAGTTAATTGAAGTGAGTTATAAGAGAGAGAATGAAACGTAATTAGGGACTTGTTAGTGGACAGATTTAGTAATCGAATAGTTATTTTGGTATTGAAGTAAACGTGACTACTAAGTCTTCATTAACTTTTTTATTTGTTTGGGGTATTGTTACTTTTTTGTTTAATTTGGTTTCTTTTTTGCTTTTAATTACTTACCATATTTTTTATTATCTTTGCCTTTATCTGATTTGCCTCTTGGGAACTGTGTCGGCATGCGTCCATCACCTTCGATGTCATCGTAGTCAGGCTGTAAAATAAATATTAAACACATATGAAGAATAATTCATTACAATTGGTTAGTCATACTTTATTTTTTTATTTTCAAAATTGATTTAATGATTTAAAATCTAATTTCATTATTCATCGTTTGCTAATATCAGAGAACCAAACTTAAATAATTTGCTCCTCGATGATGACATAAATGACGACAATGAATATGAATCTATAATATTAATGATTGCAATAACATTTTGTATGGTTTCATAAGACATGAAACACCAAAAGCCGCTTGAAGAACACCCAGATCGCAATTACAATGTAATATGTCTACTAAACAACACATCTTGCGTCTAAGAACATGTAAGAGCAAGCAATTCGTGAATAAAACACGAGGCAAAAATCAGATGCAATAATATGAACGCGTGGGCGCCGTACAATCTTTTACCTTGTAACGAACCAAAGATGGCATCAAAAAACAACGAAACGTGATATATAAAACTCACAGGAACAGAATCTTATCAAATAAAGGTTATGGAAACCACCCTGGGATAATATATCGGTTCAAGTAATATATTTTCTTAATAAACACCAAGCAGGGATAATAGTGAAGCATAACAGACACACAAAGGACATTGTTCATTTGTATGGTGTCAGAAGCTAAGCTCGGACTAAGTAAACCAATAAAAGACTAAAGCCGACTCGGTTGGACCCACTATCATTTATCTTTGGAAGCGATGAGATGTGAGATACGTCAGCGTTATCTGCCCGCTGCGCCGACCATTGTCCACTGCAGTACGGTTGCGATAGTGCATGTCTACAATTATCTGACAAGAAGTCGAAACCGACAGGCGTTAATCGGATTGAACTTTCACCCCCGTTCAGTGTTTATAAGTTATTCTTCACAATTGTTGTGATTTACGCAATGATAGATGATGTATTGTGGATGGAGAATGAATTATCGCTGTCAATAGAACTTTGATGGCTTGCTTGTAATGTTGGACTATCCATGTTTGATGGACAACTAAATATTGGTTCCCTTTTTTATTGAGTAATCATAAAAACTATTTTATAATTTTATAAAATGAAAAAAATTAAAATATAATTGTGTAGGGATTTTCCGCCCAAAGTAAATTATTTATCATCTGAAGTTTAGCATTAATAACGAAATGAAGAAAGGCGTCAATTAGTCAATAATAGTGAACATAATTTTCAGGCGTAGGTTTTTTAAGACCAAACTGAGACAGTTGAAGAATAAAACGTCGATTTTAACTCTAAATTCGGGTAGTCGATGTTAATGGTAATATTAAAAGCATTAACGTTAATTGGAATTTAAAAAGTCTCTTGCTGAATTTGGTATCTGAATGTAATCATTTTTCTTTTAGATATGGTACGAATATTATTGAAGATTCACAATAATCTTAAGCTGACATGAGACGCCAAAGTTCCTAATTGTGATCGATAAAGTCTGAATGATATTTCACATGACTTACTCGGAGCCTGGTTCTTCATAACAAAAAAATAGTATTATGATCAAATTTCAATTTGCATTAATTCGTATTTATATTGTCATGTCGATTAATGGTTTTTATCTCTTATGGCATTCTTAGTTTTATTATTTGACGTTTTATTTCCCAGTTTAAGAAAATATATTTTTCGTTGTTTATTATGATGCCATAGTGACTTTAAATAATGATATTTCCAATTACTGCTTGCGACGGGTAATTTTGATTACCGAGTCAGCCTACGACGGAAATGAAAAAATCTTTGCAAAAGGAACAAAAATCGATGTTAAGTCTAAAAGACAAGGCTTCAATAATAACAGCGACAAAATGTACAAAGAAGACAGTCCAAATAAGAGGCGGAATGTTTAATAAAAGACGAGAAGTAATAAAAATTACATGTAAATTATTGTAATAAAAATAGCCATGCCATCTCCAGGAGCAACTTGAAGAAACCATAACAGTGAAAAAAAATTGTAATGCAATTTTCACTTTGAAAATTACTTTGTCGATTCGCAACCGCATCTTACCTTTTATATCGAAATGACCAAGAGAATACAAGTTTATATTATTCAATCATGAAACTATGGGGCCCGTAAATCATACCCTATTAAATTAATTCTTCACGAAGGGCAAATCTTTTGATAAAAATAAACCGTTGAAAATTGAATTACACGTTGACTCGCTACCGACAATCGACATGACTTGCCGATTCATTTCAAATATTATTTTGTAACCGATTTCTTAAAGGAGAAGGCTTCCAATACAGCTCTGATTTTTTTTCAGTTTTTATTAATCTTATGAACTAAATTTAATGGTTATACGCTAAAATCATAATTATAACTAACTTTGATTAAAATGTTAGATAGTCAGTTAGGTTAAATAACTCGTCTATGGCTATACTGACATAATTACTTACTGAGATTTTGGATTTTATGCAGCTAAAACAATTTCGGTTTCAATTTAAGTGCACTACTGTTCTATTATTCTTTTAATAATATAAAATCGTAATGACAAACCTTAGGAATATCAGCAGGTCCATATCCATTTTCCCTTGGAGGTAGTTTCGGAGGTTTATCACCTCTCCTTTGTCCCATTTGCATCATGAGCTGTTCTCTTGTAGCGGCAACAACTCCGTGACCGTTGTTGTGCCCGTAGCCTCCAGAACTGCCACTGGATCCTGAGCCATTGTTGTTTGAACTGGCGATGCTGTAGGGGTCCTCGTCAGGGATCGGGATTCGAGGCCGATTCTTGATGTCCATCGGCCGTTGCACTGGGGACAAAACTGTTGAAGATTTTTATAAAGAGTTAAGACGACTTTCGATTAACTATTGAACTTTTCTAATATTACAAAGAGGTTCAGCTGAAGAAGGCTTGGGGCCAATTGCCGTACCGACTAGGACGATAAACACTAGATGCATGAGGTAGGTACTAGAATAATTTGGCTTTGGGAAAAATGCTATTACCAGTACGCTATTAAAAGTTACATTTACGACTTTTAATAAAGGCGGGACACCGGAGAATTGTTTGATAAATAATAATAATAGTATTACTTATATGTAGGAAATAAGAATTATAACATGTATATTATACTACTGGAAAGGGGTTTTGAATCGTTGAAGTATTTAGACATTTTTCTCACAGACATTCTAAATGTCAAAGTTAACATACTGGTATTTTTTTCCCAAGTAGATACAAGTCTGTCGGATGAATTTTAGCATCTATTTATAACATCTAATTTATTAATATGTAAATTTTGGTTTGAATCTTCGTGAAAAGGTCAAGCAGTGCTCGGCTCTAAAATTAATGAAGCAACCTACAATAATAAGTTTTCCAACGATTATCCAACATTGTAAACATACAACAATTGGATACATTTGCGATGTTTGCGCAACCTGCAACACGAATATAGCGTCGTGATGTTCAGATCGGATGGCAATCACTCTTATTCACGACTTCGAACAACCTACGGTTATTAATCCGACGCTAAAGGTTTAGCTTCATACCATCTCAACACACCCTTCCCAAGTACCTACGTTCCTAATCACAAAAATAAACGAATCGTCTACGATTAACCAACCTTATCATTAAACGACAAGGTTGAATCTATAATCTTCAAACAATAAATATAAATTCATACGAATATTGGCTCTTTTGGTTGCGAAACGTTAAAGTGCCTATAAAATTTATTGTATGAGCGACGGAGTTGTAACTATACAAAGGTGGTATAGTGACAATAGTATTTATCTTTCTTGATGCCATTTTGACGTACTAAATATACGTTTACACTTTATACATGTCACTTTATAATACATGTTCGTGCGGAAACGATCGGAAATTTACTAAGTGAATGCATTAAACAATTATTTTTAAAAATGTTCCTGAATGTGATTCCCTTTCATTATAATGATTGCTGTGCTACGCAGCTATTACGATAAAGTATCTAACCAGAAATTATCAATTATACCAATTGAAACTTAAAAGCATTTGATAAACGTTATAGTAATTTGAGACAAGTACATGGTAACTATTCCTTTGTACTTAGCAAGAGATTTCTAGAGCAGACATGAAAAAATGTTGTCGTACAAGCCTTTGTTTCGCACATAATCTAAGTTAAAAAGATATTTGTGTCTGGAAATAACGTAGACGCCATGTTGCAACGGGATTAGAATCCAGATTAGTTTGGCAAATGATCTGAATGTTAAACGAAGAGGTACATACACTGACTTGTTTTTAAACGCTGAGAAAATTACGTGTGTCTATTTACAAAAAAATAATTTTGTATTCGGTTTGTTATTTATGGTGTGTGATGGATGAGTCAAAAGCAACATCGTAGTGTCAGAAAACTGGTATATATAAGTAACTTTTTATCTTTATCTGGTGAAAATCGTTTCAGTTGTTACGAGTATGATACTCAGCTTTTATGATAACTTGTGACATTTTGGAGTAAGGCACGTTAGTTATACCTGTTGCGTTTCTTGTAACAGATTTTATTTTTTATAAGTCGTTGCAATGCGTAAAAATAATTCTATTCTTCTGCTTAGTGTACCTAAGTTTAGTATTTAAGTTGTGTGATATATTCAGTTAGCTGGCTAACACGGAAGATGTCGTACTGCAATAAATCGTGAAAGACTCAAATGTTTTAGTCTGTCCATAACAGATACCGATGGAAGATGCAAATTGCAGAGATTTGCAAAACGAAAAATCTTGCAATAACGTCCTTATATTGAAGCTACTTAAATTTGTGTAATGTACAGATCACTTTCGATCAGCATGCTTCCTATTGTCGTCGAAACAGTTTTGCATAACCCCAGTCACGACTTACGTCTATCCAAGCCTTTAATGATTCAATTGGCGCTCGTTACAAATTCAAAGTGAATTTAATGGGTTATGGGCAACCATTGCATATAGTGATCCAGTTTCGAGCTACGACGACCTTCGTTATGAAATTGGAATGTGTAATGTGAACAATCATTATAGTCCTATCGTGCACGAATGAATATTCGGGTAGGTCAAAGTTAATATCAATCGATTGTATAGCTAGAGAAAGGTGATATCGATTTTATTATGTTCGTTCATAATAAAATCGATATCACCTTTCTCTAGCTATCGATTAATGAAAAGAATGCGGATGAATCATTATAAATTATTGATTTAGGATCATGACAAAAAGTCTAAACTCTAAATGCTATATCAGCGGTTGGTCCCCACGTTTAAGTGTCACGACTTTCATATAGAAAACATTACCTACGTTACTCAATAGATTTATTTGAGTTCCTTAACAGATAAACAGTGGTCAGACCACGAAACCACTGCAGAAAATCTATGAACGCATCTTATCCATGCTGGAAAATCAAGAGAATCTCTCGGTGCGGTTTCTTTCCCATAGATCCAGTATGATTTGAGCAAAACCAATATTAGATGTTGAATTGTTGTTAAGTTGCCAATAGATGGGATTAGTTAGAAATTTGCAGTATGGTTTGAGTGAAATGAGGTGCAATACATCGGAAGATCGATGTAAGATTGCTTTGTTGCACAACAATAAGCTGCTACTGAGAAGTGAAGCTCTGCATAGTTGATGCGGTTGCGTGCTATGGGAACTAAATCAGATGTGAAAATTATCTTTATAATATTCCATTTCACACTTACAGCTTATTTACAAGGACGTGCAAATTACTATCCGATACTTCCTATTGGTCTTTGGAGAAATTGTTAGTCAATCTGTGTGTAAGATATACAGTGTTGGTAACTGTTCAAAATTGATCGAAGTTTATTAAAATTACATTTACAAAGCGGACAGTTTGAAAATAGTCAGAGTTGCACTTGAAACTTGTTATTCGTCTTATGTGATATTAATTCTAAAGGAAAGATAAGAAATATCATAGGTACAAAAGGCAAAGCTGTGGACGTAGAGCAGGTCTAAGTACAGGTAGTATTTATCGATATACAGGAATACGTGCCGGAAGCTTTTTTTGATAGTCAATTACAATACAATATTACTAGCCGATCACCTTGTTATAAAGTCAACCGGATAATATTGGGACAGGCTCAGTAATTACAACGAGACTATATAGTTGATGACCCATTGCATCTGGACTATAATCAATTTAATTTTGTACTTTCCGCACTGTTTATTTTTTCTTTTCCACTTAAACTTTAATACAGTCAAGGTTAAGACAACTTTAGTTAAATGTTCGCGTTTGCGCGTGAGAATATTGCGGTGCATTATAAAAAATAATTTTGTATATTCGTCAGTTAATGATAAGTGTAGAGGTCGTCCCATTGTTCTATAATACCCGAACTGCAGTACCGGAGGTCTAAGACAAGGTAACTGTAACATTGTTCGATATTTTGGTGTCTCTATCATCCTCTACTAATGTATAATCCATTCAAAGGTAATTATTGTTAAAGTTGATGATGCGTGACTTATGTTAGATAAAGACCTTGTAACAGATGATATAGAAAGACTTAAAGTAAACATCGTTTTAAGTGTCATTATTCTCACGAATGTTTCCTTTGGTAATGACGTTATTATCGATAAAAAGATGACCAACAGTGACATTTAAACACTTAATACATTGTCGTGCATCAGGAACACCCACGCTGAAGATGATTTGATTAATATTGTTCACAATGGGATATTATTATGGAGTTTTTTTATGTCTTGAGATAAAGAGGTCGAGTTAAGTCTTCAGTGAAGCCATGTGTCTCTGTCTGTGATATCGGTGTTAGGCAATTTATTCGCTATGACACGTATTGTGCGTTATGTCCATTTAATGCTGCTGTTGCCATTTTTCTGTTGATTTTGCTTCTTTTCTCTGCTATTGTTGCGGGCAGCGTGAAATCGTTGGCTGCCTCTGTCAACTTTAACGATGCGAAGCGGGACATAGCCGGTTACAGATTTAGATAATTTAGGACCACTGTAGTGGCAAGGAAATTTATAACACCGACTTTACAAATATAGAAGGGCAACGGCATCTATATTTTAATAAAAGTCAATGTCCTTCTGCCTGTCTTTCGAAAACATTTATCCGATTTACGTGTTTTTAGGGTTCCGTAGCCAAAATGGCAAAACGGAACCCTTATAGTTTTGGTATGTACGTCCGTACCGCGGTACCGAGTTATTGCCTAAAACTGCACTTCTCAATAAAAGGACATAAGAGCCAAGAAGACACATTCTTTTGTTGTTGCCCATTTTTAGATCGTATTTTTTCACAAGTAGTGCATTTCTTTATAGTGATAGGTGGACCGACATGTTTTTGCCCAGTTTTTTAATTTCATAGTTATATTATATGCAGACTAGGGGGTGTATTTTGTTACATACAGTAATGTACTTACGAAATATGTAGTGAGTACCGGTAAAGGTGAATCGAATTGGAAAACATGCATCAACTCCACGTGGCTACAAGCCATGGAGCCGAGAACATGAACAAAATACGGACATTACCATCATAAATTAAAATAGTATAGTAGTAAGTGATCCATTTCTCTCTACAGCAATATTTGTCGAACGCTTAGACCAGTTATGTGGTATAATTACAAAACTATGCGGAACATTGAACACGCATGTTTATTAGACACATGATTGGATTTGTGACTAATTTATAACTTGTATCTGTGCTCTGCAGTAACGTGGCGAAGACCAAATCATTTCCTGTTTAGTTTTTTTCGAATGATCGTGGGTAGATTATGTGTTTATATGTCCTATTATTTTTATTCAAAATAATTATATTAAGTTAAGTTCTAAAAATATATTAGCCTTTTGTTCCCACTACTAGGCCATAAGCCTCCTCTTTGAGAGAGAGAGATAGAGAGATAGAGAGAGAGAGAGACTACGGTTCATCACGTGAACCCACTGCAGATTGATGGATGGATGGGTATAAAAAGGCATTGTTTTAAAATATGCCCACATTTATCTTGCTAAAAGTGTTTTGAACACTCTAGGCAATATCAAAGCAGTGTAACGTTTTTTTTATAAAATATCGCACCAGGGTACAAGTCCAAGTCTAAAAGACACAGGCCCGCAGAGCATAGATACCTCCAAGTAATTTGTTCTGAGCACAGACCTGTCAGGTTTTAACAATTTATTGGACACATAGAGCACCCAGAAGCATATGGATCACACAGAATTTTACTCTGTGTTGCAGTCCTACGTTGCAGTCACTCCTGCGCAAACCGAGCCAATCAATTGTTGCCAGATTTTTTTCAAAGACGTCTAAAATGATGCCAGTATAGTTTTTTCGACTTTGTGGCTAACTTTAACTTGCCTAAGTTATGATACAGAGATGTTTTTAGTACGGAAGCGTTTTTAGTGTGTGGTAACTTTAAAAAAATATGTTTCACATTAATAATTCGAGCGTATTGTTACGTATGAAGCACAAAATACCGAGAGTAAGGAAGGTAACCTTCATACAACGCGCGCAATAGCAACACTCAAACGTAGACATCGTTCACGGAAACGAAATTTCGCGCAGCCTTTCGAACATATTGGTCTTGAGTGGTCTTTAAAGGGTCATTAACAGTCCGTCGGCGGATATCTACCTGCCAGTTGATGGCAAACAGAGCACAGACTAACAGTTTTCTAATAAATGTCTTGGACTGACGGCCAATTCAACCCAAAGTGTGTGCGCTCGCCACCGGTGCGATCTGTGTCGTCAGGAAGCAGCCGGATAGTCGGCGACAATCGAACACACACGCAAGTAGCCAGCTAGCAACCGTTCATCTAGTATGAAGACCTCACAGCTGCTGGCACTTGATTTTACGGTCTGAAACTGTCAGTTGTCGCCTGCTAATGTGTAGACCTAGAGCCGGTTTTCATTAATCACTATAGTGAGTGGACTATGCAGCCCGATAGGGTGACAGACTGCCAGCGGACTCGTAATGTGGACCCTTATTTCGGTGTTCCAGAACGATGTCTATGTGTGATGATATGTATGTAGGTTACCTTTCGTACTCTTGATGTATTTGTGCATAAAGTGTTGAATTTATTAACATCTATTGTTGAAATTTGTTATGAGTGCACTGTTTTTGTATGTTAATATAATAATGCACATCATATTATAATGATTAATGGTTTTGATTAGGTTACTTTGTACAAAACGAACCGATAGTTTTAATGAGGTAACTTTAAAGTCGGTGTTTTTTATGTGCAAAGTCGAAGACGTGTGGATTTTTGTGTGATGTAATATGTTTTTGTGGATTCGTAAGAATGGCGGGAACTGAACTGTAATCACTTTAATTCCTTGGGATTTGTGGAACAATTTGTGGATCACACGAATATTGTTCTGTATACCAATGGAACCCTCTCATGCATCAGTCGTATACACTCCCACAAAGCCACTGAGGCACGAGGCAGTAAAATATCAAATTCGTCGACAACATATATTGTTATATTTTGCGTTTAAGATTATGTTAATTCCGATTTATTTATAAGATTCGAAAAGCCTGAGGTTATAGGTTGGTCGTCTTACGTAACGCCTAATATGTGCGCAACTTTAAAGAATATTTCTCACGCTTATGTCATCGTATAAAGGTATGTTATCCTGTTCTTTTGTGATATAAGAAAACCTTCGAACAAATATAAAGAAGGATGACGTAGAGTAAATGAGAACTTTATTTTTCTGAAAAAACTTAAAAAAAAAAGAGTTCTGAGTATGTAGCCTACGTTATGCTTTGGGAGATTAGACTCCCTATTCCTAGTAATCTTAGACGAATACCTATACAAATTACAATCGTCTTTGACGGCATAATATGTAGATCATACGCCACGTTATAAAGCAAAATCGTTAGCCATCAATAGACTCTTAACAATGGTAAATTCATGGCAAAGCAATGTAAGTAAAGCAACGTTGCTTTATGCCTCTCCCATGATTAAGATTACTTATATTAAGCATTTATTAGTGTTTTGTTTGTATACCCACGGCACAGACTACGAAGTGCAGGTAATAGAAAGTGACAGTCAACAATGTTTGACCAAGGTCAGTACTTGACGTGACAACCGGATTCAAGTATTCTTGTCAATGTAGAGGGAGCAGACAATGATACGCTAACATCAAGTATAAATGCAGTGCCAGATGTAACATGCTTAGGATGGGGGGGGGGGGGTGCATTTCATTTCGCCCGACATCTCAAGGAAAGGGGTGGGGGGCGGGAGCAACAAAGGTGGGGTATAAGAGGCAAATGGCAAATAAGTTCAATACAATACAAGAAATTCAGTACACAGAACTACCGTTGCTCTGTTACGTTTTCAGATGTAATCAATGTTTAACTTTTGGTATGGAGATAGTTTGAGTCCTGGGAAGGACATATGATAGATATCCAACAACGACATCCACGCAGGTAGAGCCGCGAGCGAAAGCTAGTATCTAGCTGAAGGGAAAAGCTAGTAGACGTTAAAGAAAATACCAAAATATAACACTTTTACTTTTATGGGGTTCGTGATTCAATTGCAACCGAAAAGATTGTTTATTAGAGATGTTAAGCAACGTTGCCTATTCCTCTAAATATTATATTGCGCAGCAGTGTCTACAGAGTAGTTTATGAAAATTAATTTATTTGCCAATAAATGGCGTGACGAAATTTAGTTAAGAGAAAAAGGAAGTGAATGCAATTATTAAATGCACTAACCGAAATGCATTTCCGGCGATTAAATGTTGCCAGTAATTAAACTCCTTAAACGGATTAAAACATTACTGAATAGACTAGTCACAAAATATGTACCTATCTATTAATAAACTAAAATAAAAATAACTAATGTATAATTTGGCGTTTGGACATATCTCAAACATACGTCAACACTGTCAGCCAACCAGGTTGGTAGATAGGTGATTCTTGTCAAAAAATGTCACACCATATACTCGGAAATTTTTAGACCAGGTAAGCGTACAGGTTTGCGTTTATAGTCCATTGAAAAGTTACATTTGGTTGCGTTTTTTAGAGGACGCAATTTTATTTTTTTGATGTGTAGTAACTTTTTTATTTATAGTTCTACGACAAAAAGTTACTGGACCAAAGTTGTAGAGAATTTAATTTGCAATAAAAAATGTTTTCAAACTTTTTTTTCAGATAAATAGTTCAAGAGATATATCGTAAAAACCATTGCTACCCCTATTTTCAAGATGGCGGCCGTGGGACAAGGGTGGCGATCCCACAAACTTGGTTTTAGTTTTACACTGACCCCCTTACACACACATCAAAAAAATAAAATTGCGTCCTCTAAAAAACGCAAGGTAAGGCCTAAAAAAATGTAACATTTCAATGGACTATTATTCTCTCTCTCCAATTGGATAAATTTTTGATTTGCTTACTATCAGATTATGAAATTGAGGGATTTTTTTTTTCTTTCTGATTAATGGTTTCTGTTTAGTTGTTAAACTGGTTTCTACAGGAAGTTACTTATTCGTTGACACTCTGCTTATTACTAGTAAATGGCTCTAATTTCGAATGCTTAATTAATGTAAACCCGTATGATCGTATTTCACTAGCTGACCAGCGCAACTTCATCTGCGTCAATTTTCCCCGTTTTTGCAATGTTTTTCATTGGTGCTCCGTTCCTATTGGCCGTAGTGTATTGTTATTTAACCGTCTACGATAAATGCTATCCAACAATAAAAGAATTACTCAATTCGAACCAATACTTCCTGAGATTATCGCGTTCAATCAAACAAACAAACTTTTCAACTTTATAATATTAGTATAGATTCATGCGGATGTGCATTGTGAAACGTAGCTTTAGTCAATGGGCTGAATTCATTTGATCTGGCTAACGAGAACTGACAATTCCTGCGGTAGAGACTTAATGCTAATTTCGAATGCCTCATCAATTTAAGTCAAATAATCGATCAATCGAAGGACCTCGGGCATTGCCTTTCGTTATCCTTTAAGCAGTGAAATGAACGAAATGAAAAAAAGGAAGTTTTTTGTTTATTTTACCCAAATGCAAACCGTGTTTAGTTTAAAGGCACCTGTCCCACCAGCGCCGGTGAGCGAGAAGCGAGTAGCGATTTTATAGCTCAAGAAACGTACATACTTATGTAGATCGGGGTACAGGATCTACAATATACATGTTTATTGTAGATCCCGTCGTGTTAAGAAAAGAGATGAAGTATAAAGCGAGTACTCGACGGCAGAGTGAACTCTCAGCGATCAACTATTAATATCTGTATCTCTATTGTACAAGGGATCTTGATAAGTATGTACGTTTCTTGAGCGATAAAATCGCTACTCGCTTTCTCGCCGTTGGTGGGACAGGTACCTTACGTAGGTATATTTGATCTCAATCTGTGATATAGTAACGCCTAAATTAATAAACGGGTCTGGGCACGTTTTTTAATAAGGAAATTAGTTCAATGGGGATAATGATGATAACTCCTTCAAATATTTAGAATATTATCTGTAAGTTTTTTATTTCATGTGTCGAGCGAGACGTCGAGAGGTTCTTTAACGTGCATATGTTAGTTTAATACATTAATTAAGTAGATTTTAGACAACTCAACTATAATTATTAAAGTTTTTTTGATGTTATAATTACATTTCCATGTAACGGAATTCATAACGTAGTGATATTTTGTTGCAGTGTGATAAAAAACTCTCAGTTTTTCTTAACAAAATAATTTTACTTTTTGTTGTTCTGACGTGATTCACCAAAGTGCATATTATCAAATCCTAAAACCTGTATCGTTTTTGTTTTATTTGCATTCGATATGAAATCTTTTGGGATTGTAAAAAACGGCTCAGTTGCAAATTTTTTGTGCAGTATGAGTTTCAAAATATAAAATGCTTTGAACCAGATATATTTGAAAGGTTACTAGCCGCTCAATGAAAGTATTATGGTTACAATCATATAAATGATATTTCTAACAAAAAACGAACATGTTTTTAATCTCAACTGTAATTATTCCTTTAATTATTCTATTTTATTAAACGAATGACTATACTCTAAATATAGGTGTAACTTCTAAATAAATTATCTTATAGAATTTAATTAAAGTCTTCTCTTTCTTTTTTGAAACAATAGCTCGAATTGCCATCTTTAATTTATGTTGATTAGAGAAGACCTCTTTGGTTACAAAAGTCCAGTTTCACACATTGCAACGTTGGATAAACTTTAAATGAAAATATAAATGGATGCCTTTGTTTAAAACCTGCCTTTATTTTTTAACATTAAACGTTAACATTCTTTATCAGTTATCAGCCTTTCAACGTTCCTACTGTGGACACAGGCTTCATCTCTCAGAGAGAGGGTACGAACCGTAATTCACCACGCGAGCTTAGTATGGATTGGTGGCGCGGTGGGAGTGTGTGCGACTGCTGCGCAAGAGGCCGTGAATTCCCACATGGAACACCACTTTGTGTGATCCAAAAATTGTTGTTCCGAGTTTGGGTGTAAAAAATGAAAATTAACGCAGACAAAGTTGCGCGGGTCAGCAACTCGTCAGCTTTATAATATTAGTACAGATATTTCGCGTGAATAAGATAGAAAGAATCTTTTATTTACCCGACGTTTCAATCGAATTGCACCGTGTCACGAGTCGACTAGACTTTAAAAATAATATTAATAAAATTGTATTTTGTTAACTTTATACTACGGTTATGATGTTTTTACAACACTAACAACGTGAATTAGAAAAACAGTCTCTAGAATTAACATCCAAACTGAACAAAACTACAATATTACCAGCAAATTATTTAGCAAGGACAAATTAATTTAACCGTGCACTTAACTGTAAAAGTGCATCTTATTTATAGTCTACAGTCTGTGTTTGAGTATTTAATATTACCTATTTGTTTTATCCTATTGGCATTGTTCACTGCTATGCAAACTTTTGCGTGGTTAGCTTACACAATACTTGTAATTGGCTTAAGTTATTTTAAAACTAGATGATATTTGACTTTGTGATTTGTTATAGGTATTTGGGACGTGTGGTGCCGGGTTAAGAATAGTAGGTACTACCCAATTTCTTCCGTCGTAAATGTAATAGCGAAGGACGGGCAGCAGCGTCCTCTCCGTACTTTTTAAAGCATTACCTACTGGGATCGCAAACCCGCTCGCCAAGCGTGGCGATTATGGCAATTACCCCTAGGATCTACAAACACGAGGCTCTACTGGGGAGCCCCGTGCCCAGCAGTGGGACATCATATGGGTTGTTATGTTATTGTATCTTATGTTGGTATTTAATCTTCTCCAATTCTAGTGGTACCTATTATTACATTGGTTTAATTCTTTCGACTATTTGTCAAAATAAACAAAATTCAAAAAATACTTACAGAAGGAAATACAAACGTGAGCAATGCGCACATAGACATAACTAATAGACCGCATGCCAACCTCACACGATTGATTTTGTAGTGAATTTTCTTACGTTGTATTAAATCTCTTTGCCTATTTGAATAAAATCCTGGATTCGCTTAAGTGTACTTAGATGACTTACCTGGAGGGAGCTTTGACTTGAGCATATCCATAGCAACGACATTTATGATAAGAACCCAGATGGGGCAGTCGAGGAGGTCATTATCCGACTTGACGAAGGCAATGGCGCTGAGGCACTGCGTCTCCAGCCTCCTGCGGTCAGGATACGAGCGTCTTAGCTCACGGTTTACATTTGACTGGAACTTCTTCATGTCGAATAACTGGAACAAAAATATACACATTGTTATTTGGCCAAGATATCAATAAGATCACTTTCAAAAGAGAGACACATTGTAATTCGACCTTATCTGACTTAGCCTCTAGACCTGGACCTCTTATTTAGTAGGTACTTAAGCAAGTAGTACTATGGCAACCAGACAACTGATAAACATACTTCAATATTTCTAAATACATTTATATTATTGATAAATTACACCAACCAACCATTGTGCTCGTCACACAAAATCCTATCCTAGATGGGGATCGAACCCACTACCTCGGGTTTAGTAGTCAGGGTCACTAAACACTAAACCAACAGGTCTCTTTTATATACCCAACTCCAGTGGTGTAGGCATTCGCTCCCATCGATCGGGCTACTAGTGTTTGCGAATTCATTGTTATTATAAGATTAGCTATCATCACAGAACTCGGAGAACACAATATTAAATTTATTAAAAGCATAATAGCCATGGTCAGATTGGTCAGCCAACTTTAGCCTTAGCCTAGAATTCAAATTAGATTATCGTACGGATATAAACACAAGTAAATTATGATCAGATCGGCTCGTTGTGTTAAGAATCATACTCCATGATTAAGGGATCATGACTAAGCTTAATAATATCTCACATTTTAATACAATAGAAACAATGCTGTACTGACAAGTGAATTCATAACATGGCCATCTTATAAGTAAAGGTGGTAATCAACTTCTCACAACAAACAAGCTTAAAAGAGACAAGAACAAATTGTAGACCATCTCTTTATCTTAATTAACACAAGCGTCAATCTAAAACAAATTGTCGGGGACGGTAGAATCAATGGACCCATATTAGATCTTATCGAATTAATATTATATAACAAACCATCAGTCGGTAATGAAAAGACAATCGTTCGATCAAACGAAATTTGTTTCGACATCATGTTGGGCACCTGACTCGAAAATTAGGAACTCATGCGTGGACCCTGTTAGTACATCAAATAATTGTTCACCAATCTTTAATTTGTTCTGTTCCTATAAATTGTTAAACAATAACCTACATAAACTGATGCCAGAAATACACGCTGCAACGTCAATTAGAATCCTCCCTTTGATGTTATTATTTCCAAGTCAAAAAATAATGGAAATAATAACATCAAAGTCACGAAACCCCAAACCTCGGCACAACATGATCCAAATTTATCAAGATAATCTCTTATGTTCCCAGGTTTCCAATTCGTCGGAGGAACTCTGAGTGCAACGAAATTGCCGAGTCAGATGCATCGACGAAATTGAATGAGGCTTATGAAGACATTACATAACCAGTGCAAGAAGTTGTCGAGACGGGCCCGTCCGGACCAGTGGACTAAATAGATGGTATCTATAAAAAACTTTGCCGACGTTATACGTAAAACTTTAGACAGCGGCTCAAATAAGAGTCATAAGAATCACTATATTGATGATGTTTTTATGAGAATTCTAATTATGACTAGAAGCGTTCCATTGTTACCACACAAACTAGTTTTGTTAATTGGAAACAGTCTTGGAAGTGATGAATTTGTTTTGTGCAACTTTATAGCTTTTAATGAAAGATTTGGCTTACATTTAAAAAAAAGGGCTTTTTTTTGCTTTGCTCCAACCTACACAAAATTTCTTCGATATGTTTGCAGATATTTATTTAGAAATATGAATGTTATAACGCATTAAGGCGGTCAAACAATAATGTCACAACTTTTAAAGTAAAGCTTAAGATATCTGGAGTCAATTGGAGCCGTTTTAAAACTGTAGTTGACACCACTGATAGTATTGTTTCATATTAATTTGGTCACAAGGGAATTGTTTGTGGGAAACGAGACGGATCGCACAGAAAAAATCTCAGAGATCAACCAGTTTCAACACTTGACGGTATTGTTTCGAGGAAATAGGAGGTTTTTAATGAAGACGTGCATTGTAGAGCAACAGGTCAATAAGTAATCTATCAACATTATATTAGAGATAATTACTAATTTAGTTTCAATGAGATACATGACAGCAATCTCGCAACTCGTTAGAACAAAAACGTTGAACGTCTTGCAAATACATGTATGTTACGTTACATGTAAAGTTGTTAATAATAACTTAAAAAGGTGTAATCATTCTCACAACAGCTATTAATTGAAACATCACATTGTTTCGACCTCGTGTTGGCTCCGGACAATGGCTTACTTTCTGCAAATTCGCTTTCGTTACTCCCAAGGAAATAGAATAAAATCCAAACAAATATGTTAGGCAATGACCATTCTTTCCCTTACTTAATGGTACCTTCTTTCATTGTTCGCAGTTCGCCTCAGACTTACGTAAAGTGATGTAGGTAATGGTGTATGAATTAGTAATGAATCTTTTGGGTGCTAGGAACTGAGTTTTCCATTGTGTTGTACTTGTAAGTGTAGTTTCTTTGAATGTACCTGTACTATGGCCTGGGCCGAATAAATTTGTGATCAGGTTCAGCTTAGTTATTATATTTACATTTGCGTTCGCTTTGTCATTAGTACCGTATTCTTAAATGTCATGGTCTACACGCGTTGAATAGTATTCTTGTTACAAACTATACACAATTCTTAACAAGTCATCTATATACAACAGCGTTACATTTTCTAACAAGTAACATAATGTCGCATAAACTAGGTGTCCGCTTGCGTAATATCAAACTATAGGTATGTTTAAGTATTTCACGTAATGTTGTGCTATTTTAACAATAACCTGTCTTGACATTATTCGAATGTTTTGTAACATTAAAATGTTGGTTGAATAAAGCACCAAGGCAATGTCATGGTCAAAATGAATCTATGGTCAATGTTCGGACACAATCTGTGCAGTCGTGATGTGCCTCAAATGACTGATGCACTAACGCAACGCGCATTAGAGTAATGCCTTCGACTCTTAATTTTTTTCTACAATGATTATTGTCTTTAATCATGATGAACCCAAGAAAATAAAATTATGGAGCAAGGAGCGGGAAAGATGAAGCAATAGACTAACAATAGACGTTGCGTGTGATCTTATTCGAAAACATCGTGAAAAAAATTAACTACTAATAGAGAGACGGTCGGAATATTCAAAGGCAACTGAACTATACGGTGCTGTCACTATAATATTAAGATGAATTTTGAAGACAGAAATACTTAAGAACGTCTTGAAAATTGTGTTGTCTCAGTATTCTTAGTACCAACTTTAAACACTGACAATGTTAAATAAAAAAATGCTGTTTGGATTACCAAACAGGTAATTTCTACACATCAAAGCGATGATCATCAACCAAGCAATTTAGATCATTATGTGGGCAACCATGAAATTAATAGGCAAATGTTACGACATCTTATTTCATAAACGCATCCATCTTGACGGAAATATTTACTGACGCCCGTTCGGCGTATTTACAACGAACCAGTTTACCTTGCTTAATCATAATTTAGAATTTGAAATTCGTATTTCAATAGATATAGAGGCTAGAATTCAGTTATCATTTTGTTAGACGATAATTTTGTAAATAACATAGTTGATGCAAGAGGAAGGATAGGCTTGTAACGTGTAATTAGATGCACCTATTGGATTGAAGCAAATTACGGTTATACAGTTAGGTTTATCAAATAAAGACCTGTTATTATTATTACGGTGATTATGTACAGGATATGGTTTTCTCGAATTTTTCTGGTTGACATTCCTGATGATTAGAAGTTGATAAATTAAAGAAGAAAATTTTGAAGATGTTATATCAGGACTACGGGGTACGATAACTTTTACTCACCCGAAGTTTCACTCAAATTGTGGTCACGGCTCGAATAGACACAGGAATGTACAAAATATGCATATTACACAATAAAATTAAAAGTAACGTTGCTTATGATGTTTTAATCGGCATTGAAGTTTTTTCGTACAAATTGTTGGAACGCGTTATTTGTAGCACTTAAACTAATTACGCCCATAAAGTTTTTTACATTCTTTGATAAACGACTTTGTTTAAATACAATAAGCGTTGCAATTTATTATATAATTATATATTTGTTCGGTATTAAATCTTTAATGGTGTTGATGAGTGTTTATGATAAATGTATGACTTTAAATTTATGTTCTTTTTGTAGCTATTACGGTGGGTAATAAACTTGCACCCTTTGAGTACAAACGGATAAAGACCGTTTATTCAGTATCAATAAACATGACTTTGGTTATTTAATTACGGATACAAAATCTATTTGACCTATTTGATTGAATTTAAAAAAAACCTACTAAGAAATGTTTCCACTAACAAAATAATTAAAAAAATATACAACTAGTTGTATCACGAAAGAATTTAGTTAATTTAATTAAGGACATTTCGTGAGTTTTAGTAGTTCAGTGAGTGCATGAAAATCACTTAAAGGTGTACTTAATTCATATGGGTTAGTAAAGTATGCCATATTTATAACGAGGTTGAAATAATTTCGAAATATTAAGCGGTGAAACTGATGTACTCAAGGGACATATATCAAGGACTATAATCTATCTTTGTGTCAAATCTCATCCAGATTCATTCAGAAATTTAGGCATGATTATTAGTATCATTAGTACATTCATCCACACATCTAAACATTTCAGACTTATAAAATTAGTATAGAGTAATAGA
Organism: Herminia tarsipennalis; assembly: GCA_945859575.2. Lineage (NCBI taxonomy): Eukaryota > Metazoa > Arthropoda > Insecta > Lepidoptera > Erebidae > Herminia > Herminia tarsipennalis. Next base: position 8,134,102 of record OX243836.2, on the reverse strand, counting down.
TATAGGAGAATATATTGATTGGTATTTCTTTACCTTAAATATTTTTTCTTGTTCCAATGAATATCCAGGTAGCTTGACTATGTCTTGTCCTATAGCTGTCTCTTCGTTATTTGTGGCCGCTGTACTCTTCACAAACACACTACTCTTGGAGTAGCGTCTGATGAGTATGTTACCGGCATCGTCCATTTTTATTTTGACACCCTGTTGACAAAACAATTTATCAATTAGAAATTTGTGAAATGGTTCAAAATTAACTACACTCTGAGTTAAACAAGTTTGCATCACAACAAGCTATAGCAGGGTCCTTATGGACGATCTTTATTCCGTGTCCGTGGCAAGCCCGTGCGAACTGTCATAATATTACTATTATGACAAGATTTACATGGTCACATGGCGCTCACAAATGCCTGAACGCGCATGCGCAGCGTACATTTTTAAGCGTACCGCGCTTGCGGCTTGATACATTTGTGAGCACACCTCTCCATTTACCATTATAAGAAGATTTTGACAGTTCGCACGGGCTTGCCGTAGACACGGATAAAAGATCGTGAAACGACAAAGCTGTATCTACATGTGTCCAACGACAATATTGTTCTGATCTAATGACCTAGGCTTAGGTACTTTTAAATAATTTTCATTTCATTCATTTACCAATACTATCGAGTATATGTAATGTAGTAGCTATTGCAAAAAATAAATTACGATTACCTATATCTAATAGTTTAGAAAATGCACCAGGCGAATACCTACTTAAAGGTAACTATGAATTAAGTACCAATAAATGAATGTAAAATATATGTATCTCCTTACATCTATAATTATAAATAAGTATAATGACATTGCAAAAGAGTTATCTTAGAAAATGACCTACCATTTGCAGGTAGATTAACACTTATGAGATTTTAATAGAATGGTATCAAGGTGGAATTTGGTGGTCAAAAAATAATAATATTATTTACTGTTGTGGTCTGTACGAGTATTTCAAGTAGGTACATAATACACGTGTACTCGTAGGTAAGGAAATAATAACATCTATAGATGACAAAGATGGAGGCCTACTCTAATTCAATGAAAACGAAGTTTCGATCAAAAGTGAGGTGGTAATAAACAGAGCCAGGAACATCAAATTTATTCCATTCGTTTCAGAAAACGAACTTCTTTTGTTTATCCAAAAAATTATTAGAATATTTCCCGCAATCAATTTCTTTTTAGAGAAAGAGAGTAAGCCTACTGGTTCAAAACAAGTAGGTAGTTTCAAAGAACGCGTTACAAATATAGATTTGAAGATGTAGCTTAAGAAAGAGAAGGAGGTAGAAGTTGTAAGGACCAACATCCATGAAAGCCGTCGCTAGTCAAATATGAATTAGTAAAGAAAGAATTAAAGATAAAACAGTAAAGAAAAAAATATAGTTCAACAAAACAATTGCAATGAACTATGGACTGTTCTGACTTCTTAACAAGATATCATCTACACAGCTTTTTCTCATATCACCTTCAAGACCTTTAAACAAGGTTGTCCTGTGGCTGACATATAAAGATACTATCGGCCGGATGCTTTAAAATTGCCACTAAGATATACGGAGCAATTGAAAAACAAAGTACCTATGGGTACAAGAAGATTTTTAGATATGGCCGATACACATCAACTTTGGGTTGCAATATCGGAGCCATCAGATCTGCCGCCGATTTGTGCATCATCAAGTAATTTCACATTGGATAACAAACTGAAGTGTTGCGTTCAAATGATATGTTTTCAATTGTATCACATTTAAAATAAAAAAATAAAATGTATAATGCTAGTTATATTTCGCACATTTGGTATTAATTACCGTCTTTTAGGTTCGGTTTAATTTTTAAATATTAGATAATTGGTTATTAAAATTCCCTTTTCTAACTGTTACTGTTGCGATAGATTAGTCGTTCTAATATTTTACTATCACCACCATAGGAATTATAAGCATGAGTACAATTGCCTGTATTAAGGTATTTCTTGTCTTCACACCGTGTAGTATTGACAACCCAATCAAAATTCTTATCAATAGATGTATCAACAAGGTCAATGCCATCAGTCGTTATAGTTTTTACTTCATCATTCATACTACCATGATTTATGACAAGACAGAAGTGTTCAACAATACAATTGGAACCAATCTGACCTATGACATCATGACCTTAGCCCATGGCGTATAGGTATGTCATACCATTGTTATAAATATTTGTATTAATCAAATACACGGAAGACAGCTTGCTTCGGTTGGTTATGAATATTGCCAAATTCAATTAGGATTTTGGTGTTAATATTTTTTATTAAAGCGTTTATTAGTCTTAGCTCTTTCAGATCTATCATGATATTCTTAAGTTTCGAACAAACCTTTTATAAATTTATTTATTTATTATCTTGCTTTGTGTATGTAAGTATAATGTTTACAACATTTATAATTTACGTTGATGAAATACATACCATAGTTTTACTAATAGATGCTATTACAATTATTTTACACAATATTTACATAATTACGCCACCCTAAGGTTTAACTGCCTAAATCGTATCAAATACTCGCCACAATAATTAACATAATAGTTTAAGTTTTTCATATGCCAACATATGTAGGTATTACCGAAACTTTAATTAAAATACAAAGAATAAGTTGTGAATTTGATTGACATATTTTGGAAATTAAAATAAATTAAGATACTCATATTTTATGAAGACATTATTTTATATTAAATATTCTTTAATATTACTTGTGACAGGATAACCTTTAGGCAACCTTGTCATTTAGAAAGATACTGAAAGCTGTGGTACTACACGACTGACGTTATGTTTGAACGATACGATCTAATGGAATATGTAATGAGTTGACGCTTCCTTGTCTAGTAAAGTTACTTCATTCAAATTATTCATATTTGTACTGATATTGCGTTTTTGTTCTTTAGTAATGCTTCGTTTCTCTGATAACAAGGATGTTTATAAAGGAAGTCCAGAATCACGATTTAGGATTATTATGACTTAATTAAAAATATAATTTGAAATTCTTAAAAGTATGGTATTAAAATAAAAAAATATATAAAAATAAAAAAACCCGCCTGCACAAAAAAGATGGAATAAGATCCCCTACATAATTATATGATTTCCATGCAGTCGGAGGCACTTCACTAAGTTCTCGATGAACTTAGTGAAAAGATTTAGAGAAAGAGAAGACTTATAGAAAAAAGATGGAAACAAGATCTCCTACATAATTATATAATTTCATGCAGTCGGAGGCACTTCACTAAATTCAAGGGGATCTTGTTTTCATCTTTTTTGTGCAAGCGGGTTTTTTTTTTATAATTTATTTTTTTCTTTAAGTAGTAACCGATGTAACGACTAACTTTTATCAGCTATTGTCAAGACGTATTGAAACTTGAAAAATGAAAGAATTGCAAACTACCTTTTTTTAGTAATATCGTCATAATCATGTTATACCTTTTTGAAATGCTTAGAATAAGCCCTTTAATTTGATACCCATATTGCAGTATTCAAAACAACTTTTTATTTCACACGTCTTTATTTTGACATCTCATAGTTTGTTTTTTTCAAACGTCACATATCTAAGAACACTTGGGCAATGGAGACGAATCCAACGACAACTTAATTGTATAAATCCGTAGTGGGTTGTGAGATATCAGGTAATAAAGATTATTACATACATACATACAAGATACGCTCGAAAAACATAACCCGACTTACAGTAGGGTAATAAAAAAATGTTAGGAACATATTTTTGTTAACTTGATATGATTCAAAATTTGAACACTGTAACATTTTTCAAAATACAATTTGAATTCTCTATTTTTCTATATCATCGAATTCTAATGTCAAACTTTCTACGTGCATCTAGTCTGTGTCATTTAAATAGACAATTAAATCAATGTAATTTCCTTATCGAATAACAATTTTCCGCCGTCCACACTTTCAACGAAGGCATACATTAACTTCATAGTTACTAATACTACCGGTAGTGGGAAGTTGCATGCTGTTTGACGAAACGAGTATAATTGTCGCGGTAGAACTAAATTCCTCCGCACCAGCAGTCCGTGTATAATTCATGCTGAAGTCCGTCGCTATATTATTTATATTCTCTCTGTCTTATAAATAAAGAAATACAGATAAAAATAATATTGCACAACAATTTTTTTTTTAAGATAATTGGCAATGTGGGATTATGGGTCCAACATTACTAGCAATCCTGTTAACTCTTCCAGCTAAGCTCTGATTCTGATTGTTTCATTTATGAATGTAGTTTAATAGACTAAGTTTATCTTTAACAAGTTTCTTAATATTAATCTAAGTGTTAAAATCGATGTTGGGTTCAAATGTCAACATTGTGCTTAAGTACTGACAAGCTATTAGCGTACACCGCCCACGATAATCTAATTCCTTCCAGAGGTTTATGTAGCTGTGTTGAAATCAAGAAACACTGTAACCAATTGGTCCTCAGTTAATTTGAAGCCATGTTAGGCCGGATATACACTGATCAAAGTCTGACCTCACAGAAACGAATGATTTGTTTCAAGAACATGTTAGATACGGGTAATAAAGCTAAATAAAGCTACTGATCATTTTTCTCATTAAGCTCCCGGCCTTACTCATGTTTATTACAAAATTGTATGCTGTGTATATAATCAATCGTACTAACAACAATCATGGTGATTATATCGAGTTCGAATTTGTTTTCAAGGTAATTGATAGACTGAAATTACATAAACAAATAATATTATTGAATGTATTTCTGAGTTCAATTGAAGATAATGGATTGGGATTGGCATCTGATTACTTGACCAAAATTGATAACCAAGAACCTTAACATTTTGTTTCTAAAACAGTTTTAGAATATCCATTAACATTAAACATAATTTTATCCGTCTAGATAATATTGTTCCTATCTTAGTTAGCCTTGTGTTTGACAGCACGATGCCGCATCTTATTAGAATATCAACATTTTCAAGCCTATTGTTAAGTTTTTGTTTGTTTTCCATCGCAACTATTACTGTATATATATTCAGTTTATTAAATTGCTCTACTCCATCACTTCCTATTACACACCAGGTATTGTGTTTATTGTTTGCAACGATTTTGATGATGGTCCGTCAAGTTTTTGTTCAAATGTTAATTTGATGGAAGACTTCGTGATTGACAATAGCTTTATTTGTTAATTTTAATATGCGTTGTTATATATTTTTTGCATTTATTGCTCTTGAATTTTGAATAATAGTATTTCGCGGTGGGTGGTACGTTTACCGTATGGTTCTCGTATTTAGGGTGTAACGTTGCTAAATTGTTAGTTACGGGCTTATAGTCGGTTTCGTAGACATGTTGTCATAATAAAATGACTCGTGGTAAATCATCTTTATTAATTACGTCATTCAGTCTGTTTGCTAAAACAACTGATTCGTTCAGCTAATATTGCAAAGTTGTTTTTGCATATTTGTTAACTCGGTCGTGAACTCATCAAAGTTTTTAGAGTGTGTGTCAACATTTAAAGAACGGCCCAGATGCGGTATAAAGTAACTTTCCTTTGTTAAAAGGTTATTGCAGTTTAGATTTTAGTTCTATATTTCCATATATATGTATAAGTTGGTATTAGCACAGTTATCGGGGTTAAATAATTTAAAAATAACAATTCTAAAAAAAAATTACAAAATTTTTGGAAACTTACTTGTCCTATGTGTCTTCTAATTTCTTCTGTCTTTTGATCTCTGTGTGGGTTATCGAAACCGCAAAGACCAATTCTGTAAACAAAAGAAAACATATCGTTAATGGAATTTATCAATTATATAGTTCTATGCAATTGAAAATACTTTTTGCTAACGTCAAAATAGTTACTGACAACAAACATGGATGTGCAATTTAAAAAGCTGCAACATAACGTGCCAGTATGTATACAATAAAATGTTTCGTATTCAGTAGACGTTAGATATATATTTTGATGCGATGATTTTTGCATAGTTGGAACTTTGCCAACCATATTTAGAATATCACAGAATGTAAAAAAAGTAATTTTAATAAATAACATTGCATTGTTTATAGACATTGGTAACCGCAAGCAATTTACATGTTTTAAATCGTCATTCATAATATCGGTTCTTACGATGCATAGATTTGCAAGACTAAGAGAAAAGACAATATATTTTTCTTACTTATTTTATGATGATAAATGTAGAACTATGTAAAGCTAAAAGTATTTTTGTTCTTTGGAGTAAACGGTTATTAGAATAGAAAAAAAAAAAAATAGAAAAAAATGTGCAAATAAATCGAAGCATTGTATTTACATTAAATTCTAATGTTTGTAAAATCTAGTCCAATGTTCAGTTCTCATGTGTCGAATTGAATAATGACAACATAGGAATTTGTTATTCATTTGTATTTCGTTAACGTAGTATTGGAATATCGTTTTCTCAAAACCGTTCCTTGGCATTGCCCTGAGAATGTCCACGTTGGTTGTTCATTGGTATTCAAGTTTGCCGTCAAGGTCTGGCTTTGTTTACTGATCGGGAATTTCTATTTGATTCTTTAGATACCTTGTGTATGTATGTTTTCTACTCAATGGGAGAAACTAAATATTAAGTTTGATGGTGGTTTGAGCGATGGTTACGAAAGTAATCGCACTTAGAATATTCGATGTGGAAAGTGAAACATAGCCAACGCCATTTGTGCATTTCGTTCTTTGTTAATATTAAATTGAAATTGTCTTGGGGAAATTTCATCTGAAATGTTTTCCACTCAAGTCAACTAAGGTTCATTTTGCTGGTATCTTAAGTACTAACAATGGCTTATGCTAAATCTTAAAAATAACCTTTCTATCGCGTAACCGTTGGCCTAATCATCTACCCTCTCTTTTTGTTGGTTTTTGAATTTCTATCAGCATATTAATCAGCGTGACTTCGGTATTTCAATACATTTAAGCTATATTACGTGCATGAAGTCACGATTTATTTCAATTTTACCTTTATTGTATGTAAACTATTATAATGATTTTTTCGTCTTTTAGATCCATTGTTTTTTTTACGACCTTTTTGGCCTTTGTATTGATACGATACGTACATTGACGACATAGTGGTTATAGGTGATAATTTTGTGGAACACACAATGACATGGTACGTGCCTTAATGGTGTATTATTTTTCAATAAACGTATATTTTTATTTGACCTTTGCGACATGGCATGCTTTGAGAAAAGCAATGTAGGTCAAGAGTCTTAGGTACCTAAGTGACATATTGTTAAGTGTTGCTAGGTGTTTGAATAGTGTTATAATTTTTCTGTTTTCCAAAGTAATATTTACAAAAGTTAAATAATACAAGAGTGTTAAACGTAGCAATAATAATAACATAATTGCTCACAAATCTTCATGCTTACAATATTTATCATGCCATTGAAGCTCACGGTTTAAAAAGTGGTGTTACTTTGCTCCCTTGTTTTTAACAATCATAATATATTATTTTTATAGTCAGTCTTTTGACTACAGACATTCATCTGTGTTATTTTGTAAATAAGTATATTTTTTGATATAATCTCATAAGCCAAAAGACTTTTTCCTCTTCTTATCTTTACCATCCTATACAAAATGCAGCTACTAAATTTCTTTAGCGGTTTACAACCGCGTAAATTATAAAATTTTAGTGCATATTTGTGAATTCAGCAGGCACCGCTGCTATACAGTTTTTTTCAAATTATTTTTATACCGAATTTTATTTCTCTGAGTGCCTTAGAATTTTAAAGTAAAAGTACAATGTCGTTCCATGTTTAGTCTGCTTCAACAGGATGTTATAGAATTTTACGATTCATTTTACTAATTCAACCAAAAAGTTCTAGAATATTTTCATATAAATATTTCTCGTGCATCACCTTTAAATTGTATATTTATAAGCCTGTCCCATCGCCGGTATTACCTAGTTAATATTCGGCGTGAATCCTGTACAAGGTTATTTAGAACTTTCAATTGTAACCTATCACGACGAATATATTTACTAGTTTATTACAATACTTTGTTGTTTCATCTTAAACGTTCAATTGAGCTCTGAAAGTTATAACTGGATTTACTTCATCAGTTTTGTCTTGATAGTTAAGAACTACATATTTCTTAATAATATTTTCAATTAACATGCAGCTAATAACAAATCGGTCGTCGAACCAGTCGAGCAGTCGGTAGTTGAGCGGTGAGCGGTGACCTTGCGCCTGCGCGTGCCCAGTCACCGACTACTGTGTCATTTCTCGCGCGCATACGCCGCCCTCGCTTTAGATTGGTGTATTGCACTCTCGTTATGAGTTATTGCATCTTAGAACTTGAGCATACAATTTATTAATTCTGACATTCTGATGTTAGCGTGGTCATATAATAAGAAGTCTTTATGGGATATATAGAGACTATGAATAGTGTTCTTAAACTTATTATTACACACTAACCTAACCCCTACTTATGTCAGTGCTATCAGCTTGTTGGCTCCAATCATGAAGTGTTGATTGTACGATATTGAATGAATAATCGATACCTACTTCTAATCGAGATTCCAATTGACTACAGATTTTATGATTCGTATAAAGTTGAACCTTACGAGTCGGCATAACTTGTATATTTTAGATACTAAATAAAACGTAAAGCGGTTATGAAACCTAGTTACTAGTAGAAGCATAACCTCATTGTCCATGTAGGTACTGTATATCTAATATTACACAGATAACACCTAACTCGTCCTGTCATTAAATCTCTTCACAGCTATACTTACAGACACACATTACATCTAACATTAAGGACATTCGTGACTCGAGTCAAGGGCATGTCAATAATTGTTTTAATGAAATGGTATCTACCGCTGATATTGTTCCGTTATCTAATTCAATTATGTATTATTTCAACAGTCACGAGTTATTTGAAGTGGAATTTGGTATGTCGAGTAAATTATATAAGTAGAAAAGTTAATTTATAATAAGAATAAGCAGCTAAACATAAATCAAAGTTTGAAGGTATTAGTTAATATCTAAAGTTTTCTTGAATTAAATATTTTTTATGCAATTTCGTATGTAGGCAGATTAAACAAAACTTAGGGAAGAGAGATATATTTTGGCGAAAGATGTAGTTAAAAAATACAAGAAATTACTAAAATTATGATACACATCTCGATCATAGTTTATTTTATTGAACCAATTTAATCAAAAGACTTTTGAACAAGTTGATACTGCTCACCTAGACATGTGGCATAAACGTGAATCGAATAGAATGACAATCGAGACAATAGAAAGACGTTGTTGCGTGTGAAAAACTGCGAATCATCTTTAAATAAATTTCATATTAGCAGTAACGATGAGGCACAGAACAAAAATAATTTCAGGAAGTAATGGCAAATATTGACCGTATAAAACCGAACGTATAACACATAATATGTTTTTTATAATAAGTGATTCAGAAGACTTCGTAAATTGGGTTAATGGCTGCACCTGCTTATATACAAAAAAGACACGGAAGAAGAAAACAATTAATAAAGCAGCCATCAGGCGGTAATTAAAAACGTTTATTCAGGTGCTCTTACTTTCCATATAGGTACAATAGTCAAAGAAAAGTATTGCGTAAATAACAAGAAAAACTATAAAAGCAACTCAAGTTTCATTTGTATCTAAGTTTAGAGTATTGTAAGTACATAAAAACTTCTCCATTTTCAACCGACTTAAAAACAGTTTTTTTTTAATGTTTGTTCGCAAGATTACTCCCAGACGGCTGGACTAATTTGAAAAAATCTATTTGTGTTTAAAAGGGTATACTTCCAGATTGATCCCATTGTCATCAAAGTTTGAATTTGTTGATGAGATCCTGAAGAAATCGAGGGAACTCTTCAAATATTAAAAATCACCATTAAGTGGTATGGAACTGTTGATGAAGACCACAGATAACACTGCGGGTTGCGATCTGAGTACCGTGATTGATACCTGATACTTCGCCTTCATCAAATCATGTAATGAAAGTGATAGTCTAGTATCAGGTGAACTTATCAAAAATCAAAGGCCTTGTATCGCAAATAGCAACATTTTGAAAAAAGAAATGAGCAGTTTGGATTATGCTATTGTAGCTTATATCAACTACAAACCAATACACCAAAAAGTGAGATATAAAAACTATTTTTATAAGGTAACTAAAAAGCAAAAAATAATGTAGGTAAAACATTTTGAAGTTGGTGCCTAAAACATAAAACTACATTTCCTGGCACCAATTTCAAAATGTTTAATTATTTTTCGTTGTTGTACCTATATTTTACTACTGGCTTTGTCTGTATGACCTTTGAGCTCGAGTTTAAATTTTGTAGGTAAATCACAAATTATACTTGTATGTAAAAGGGAAAAATATAGGTAAAGTTTCAGGTCAAATCTAAAGGCTGCATTTTGCAGTGTTTATTATTATTGTTTTTATTAAAACCATTTACAGAATTATGTTAATTCTATCAAAGAGTATTCACAAGTGATAATTTCATACATGAGGCTTACAAAATAGGTTCCAACTTCTTATACAAAGACATCGAGAAAGTTAATAGTCAAGTTCATGGTACAAGGAAAGGAACTCTGCTTCAATACGCCATGTAATCTATAGAAAATCTATTGTTTATTCACAATCAATTTTCCTTAAGTGGAAAATTGTTTGTGATGATTAGACAATAGGGTTTTTCTAAGTTACAGTTTGGTAATGAATTTACAAAAGCGAAATAAACGTTAGAGGACTTTTCAATCTATTTCTTTCTTTCTTTAACCTTCTTGTCTTTATTATAATATAATTATAATTAATTATTGTAACATAAATGGAAAGCAACGAATTGTATATTTTATAACTTTATCGAAAAACTTGTTTTTTAAAAAAGTATACATTTATAGAAGTATAGATATAGATTATTCGTAGAATAATAGTAATATAACAATTTGCTCTGGAATATAATGAACAGTAGGTATCTAAGTAAAACTTGCAAATTAGAATTAGTGAAATTAAATGTTTCATTTATTAATCTATACTAATATTATAAAGCTGAAAAGTTTGTTTGCTTGTTTGAATGCGGTAATATCTGGAACTACTGATCCGTATTAAAAAAATCTTTCTCTGTTGGATAACCCATTTATCGGTGAAGGTTATAGGCTATATAACATCACGCTACGACCAATAGGAGCAGAGCAGCAATGAGAAATGTTGCAAAAACGGGGAAAATTAACGCAGACGAAGTTGCGCGGGTCAGCTAGTTGATTTATAAAACAAATACACGTTTCATAGAGTAGTTGTTAAAATAAAAACAAATAATCAACTTGTATTGCCACAGAATATTATAGTATGTACAGTTGTTCACGCATGTCAAGTGTTTGAAGAAGAAAGTTTACTGTCATTGATCAGCGTACGCGCTGATAAACTGTATAGTGATGCCAACAACCCATAAATAAAATCGATAAATCAAATATTTTTTTATCAAGTTTCAATACTAACAAAAAAAAGTATACAAAGACATATTTACGATGGTAAATAGGAATAAGCCTAAATAAAACGAAAATAAACTGTGAAAATAGTTGATCGATTTTCGCATAATTTAATTAAAGTGTACATACCAAATTTGTGATTCTATTATAAGCCTGTTCGCAGTTAAATAAATAGCAAGAAGTTTTTTCAGAGTTTACCAAACGCGGAACTGAATTGAATTTGTAGCAAAAAATATCGTGATCAATTATTTATGGAAAAGTTTTTAGATTCTATGGATTGAGTTGGTTTTTGCATGTAAAAACTATGGTTATCTTATCTAGCAGACAATAAAATATAAGTTGTAGGCTAACGTGTTATTAGATGAAATCTGTCTATTGTTTTTTGATTCCGATCTTAATCTGATACGTTAAAGAACATACATGTACATTTATAAATGCTGCAAAAAACTAAAAGCTCATCATACGCATTGATCGGAAGATCCATGTGTCTAATATAATTTGTTACTCATAATACCAAAAAACCTTTTGATTAATAGAAACAATGAATTGAATTTTTAATTTGATCTTAAATATGTTCTTTTAAATATCGATATCGATAAGAAACTGTGTTCGTGTCAAAGCACTTTCGTTCGCGGAAGCGGCGCGAGCGCTGTTTCATTGAAAGTAAAAGCTGATTGGTGAGTACCGGATTTACCTACTTATACATAGTTTATATTCAATTTGTAACTGATGTGTTGATCGCCACTTTTAATCTTATGTTAAAGATGTGTAGTAGTTGTCACTTTCCATTTAGACATTAACTATTCATGGTTTTTGAATTTTATACATAACTACCTCACCATGTGAATTTTCTACCAACTCGTAATAATGCCCATACAAAATTACCCATTTTTTACCCATTTAGGCTTTTGGGTCTTTCCTTTCCTTTTTCAAAGCACTCCAGTAGGGATCAAAAACTCGGCATTGGTATTTGGTTGCTATTATTGCTTGTTAAAATTCTGCTGAGTCGGACTACTAAGCCGGAGGTCGTGGGTTCGATCCCTCAGTTCGTTTATTCTGTGTCTGGGTATTATTTATCTATAATATGTATGTATTTAGAAATATTTAAGTATGTTTATCAGTTGTCTGGTTTCCATAGTACAAGCTCTGCTTAGTTTGGGATCAGGTGGCGTTGCGTGAGTTGTCCCAAGATAAATTGGATTTTACGAGTACCTACTAAAGCGGGAAGCGCCAGTAGTAGGTAGTCGTAAAATCCAATTTTATTAATAATCATAACTTGAACATGACATGAGCCGCCTTCAATAATTATCAGATCTCTCTACATAGATATTGCCATAAATCACATCATTGTGATCAGTGATCACACCAAGATATTAAATTGTAAAAAAAATCACATAAATTGTAACTCACGTGATAATTTCGTGACACGTTTTATACTTCTTTATGATAATCACACCCACCTGTCATTTAATATGAAAATATGTGAAAAGATAAAATAACAAATTAATGATGTCTTTTGATCCTTGAAATTAAATTTGAGCTTTACTACTAATTAACATTTACAATACTGTATAAACAATGCTAACTGACAAAGGTCATATCCACTCACTTAAACGATCGCAATACAGGATTATCTTTGTTTAAATAAAATACTATTGATCAATCACAGTAATGTATATTAATTGATTGATAAATGTGATGTTGAATGAAAATCTTACTCCAAGTAACAGCCTTTGTTATTACATTGCATTTTTTAAATAGAATAGATGAAGACATAACATTCTCTAGTTAAACTGCTGTTAGTGTATTATGAATGTAGTAATTTAGGGTTAGTGTTTGATACCATATACAGGGTTTGACTGCCTCTCTGGCGCGGTGGGAGTGTGTCCGACTGCTATGCAAGAGGTCGTGGGTTCGATTCCCACACGGGACACCACTTTGTGTGATCCACTAATTGTTGTCCCGAGTCTGGGTGTACTTTGTGTCCGTGACCTGTATGTTTATAAAGTCCCCCGCGACACAGGGCTTGTATCGTAGGGTAGGGCGAAAGTCCTCCTTTTTTACAAAAGAAACAATACCAAAAGGGTTATTTTTAATATTCTAACTTCCCGCTCGTGGCTCCTTTAGATTATACCAAATTACTTCGTTATCATTATTTAAGAAAAAAACAAACTAACCCTTCAATACCTACCACCTACTTTTGTCACATAACCTTCTACCACACATCTATGAGACCCCGGAGTAAAATCGATGTTTTTTTGTCAGGTTTAGAGGCTAAACCTAAAACAATAAACAATGATTTTACTCCAGTAAAATAATCTGTAGGTGGATAATAATAATAATAATAATAATAACCATTTATTTCAGGCTACTAAGGCCCATATTATACAAATACATAAATAGAAAACTTATTAGACTAATACATATTTAATAAAAAAACTAAACACAAAGTTGAGCACGAGACAGCGGCGACGGCGTCGTGTTTCGCTGCGAGGTGTCGCGTAACCTGCCACGAAATCGTCGGTATGCGACACCTTTCGGCCAAAGGTCTTCCTTCATGAAGGTGGACAGATGTTCCGCGGGCACTCGCACCATAAACGACTTAAAATCAACGTTATGGCGCGACTCCAATTTCTCCACCCTCAAGGTCCACTTGGTCTTTTTTCTGAGGTACTCCACAAGTTCCTCAGTCTTTGTAGTGTGATGCAGACGAGACACATATAGCTGCGTCGTAGGTGTTGCCGGACGCAGCAACATATTGGGTCCCGTCACGCCGGTACCACGCTGGTTGCAGCTGGAGGGCTTCCTCTGCTTCTTTTCGACTTTTATGAAGCCCTCAGCGTCTATTTGCCCTTTTTTAGGGACTGGGGGCACGCTCTTCTTCTTCTCCCCTGTTTGAACCGCTGTTAGTTTCTTCTTCGCGGCAATATCGGCATAAGCACGACTATGAGTAGACGTACTTACGCTTGTCTTGACCTCTTTCGGAGTCGAGACGCGTACGGTGACGGCACGTGATGCGTTGTTGTCAACTTGTACAGTCGGTGACGCAACTTGACGCGGCGACTGAAAATTGCTGACCGATGCATTTTGCGCCTCGCGACAACTGTTCACTTTAGAGGCGTCAGGTGACCTACTTGCAGAAACAGCGTTGCGTAATAACACTACTTCGGCGCGTAGTTCACCTATGGTGTTTTCTGACACCTCCAGCTTGGTCTGTACCTCGGCCAGGCTTGTTTTCAAGAACATGATGTCCTTCAACAGCCGGGTGACGTCGACGTGGTCAAAACTGACGGGGGGCAGTTTCCGCAGCTCTTTGGCCACGAAAGCTGGTACGTCGTCCGGATCAGTCTCTTTCAGCAAGGTGATGATGTCCTGGATACTCTTCTCAGTTCCATCTCTCCTGCGGGGCGGCATCTGGTCGATTTTTCCAAGGGTTTGGAAAATCAACCTCTTGCCACTGCTAATCTCATCTTCCTTGAAGTTCGATTTGCAGATCTGCAAAATGCTGATTTCGTCCATAGTATCGATAGCATTTTGAATAAATGCCAACAGTTCGTTAGCTATAAGTTGCTGAGAACTCATAGTGACGTATAGCGATTATAGCCGCACAATACGCGTACAGAGTAAGCACGACCGTATCGGAGCGCGCATTGCACCGGACTGTGATAAGGATAAAACTCCAGAACAATACAATGGTAGGTGCTAAAGGGTTATAATATGTTAAACATTTTCAAAACTGATACTACTAAGTTATTTAGTGTTATGTAAAGAAGCCACGACCGGGAGGTTATTATTCTAAAAATTACATTGTACATTGTAAAAATTACAAAATTATAGTGAATCCTCCTATCCGAAAAATCTTTAGAATTCTACACTTTTACTCACTGCTCGCTAGAGGGCGTTGTGCTACATTTTCTGAATTTTATTAATATGTACTAGCGTGTGTAGTCTTATAATACTTTACAAACTATACAAAATTATTGTTTTTCTTTGTGGTACGGCTCGTGAGAATTGAATATTATTTAGTATTTAATTATGCGAATGTCATTGATAAAATGATTACGAAACATTTGTTTGAGCAATAATTAAATGTGTTAATGATTAATTTATTGGCATTTTTGTGGTGATCATGTTTCGAATTTAATTAATATAAACAATATTACGAACGTATGTATTTTAAATATTTTAGTCACAAATTACAGAATAATGTTACTTGTGATCTTTGCACTTAAATAAATATAATCTTGAATAAAGAGACAAAAACAAGAAAAATATCGTTTGTATTTAAAATAAGCGATCCACCATGAATGGTAATATCAATAGCTATTCTATATTCTGTGTAAACTCCTTGTTTGTGGCTTGTCTTATTCAAGTACCGCCATTTCTATGGCGGTTCGTAGCAGTGTCCTTTCATGGTGTCTGGGGTAAAATTATGTTTGTTGATTTAGATGCAATACCTTAAGAACGATGCCGCAATGATGTTGAACTTACAATTATTATAAAATGAAGTAGGTATCTATGCGATGTAGGAAATGAAATTATTTTTTTAGATGTGAAATCGATTACCGGGTGCACGCACGAAAAAGTGTCACGTAGCAATGGATACGTTATTGATTGGTTGCTAAGTAACAGCGAATGGAGATTGAAATTGAAACTAACGTTATTCACTGGTTGTGCAGGGCGAACGGCAATATAATATTGCCGTTCGCCCTGCACAACCTATGTCATCAATGTTTTCTTATAACGTTACCACGTAAGATCGTCCGTAAACTGACTTTACAGACAACCATTTTATTATACATTTTAAATTCCCCTTCAATAAAATATGTAAGTTAACAGAAAAAGTATACTTTTACAATTTCAAGTTTAACACCTTTTTAAATTGTAAAAGTTAAATTTGTGGTAAATTATTATCAATAGATTTAATTTAACCGTAGATACTTTAATTTGTTGTATATTATATTAATTTAGAAGAGACTTAATTCAAGGGACTTCAATCCACTTACCATCGTTACTATGTATTTATTCAAACCCATAATAATAAAATAAGCTATTAATTATAAATTTTATTTCACTGACTAATTTCCTTCCGTCACTGCAATTGACATTTACTTCAACTGTACTTTAACGACAACATAAAAATTTGACGACAGGTCAACCTATTACTAATTCTAAAGCAGTAAAATTGACTACAATAAAGTATTGGCTATTAACAATAGCTTTTCCTTTTAGTTGTGAATTGAAACTCATCTTGAAATGAAATTGTGTATCATCGCCTTATCGTAACTTGTTAATATTGCAAAACTCTTAAAATAACGCCATTATTTTGAGTTTTGATTCTTTTGACAATTAGGTTACTTATTTGTCAAATACCAGCGACTACATCTAATTTTTTATAAAGATAACTAGCAATGTGGAATTGTGGTTCCATATTACTAGCAATCCTGTTAACCCCTCTAGCTAAGGAGTGGGTTCACGTCGGTAGTATAATAGGTAGGATTCGAACCTACGATCACAATTGCGAGTCCGATGCCTTAGCCATTAGGCTACCGCCGCTTCGAATAATTAATAAAACCTAATGCTGTTTCATCATTGTCTCCATTGAATAGTTTACCTATATGTAACATTTATAAATCTTAAAATACTTCTTACTTATTTACATTTGATGAGTTAAATGGAGTATGTACGTTATATGAACTGATTCAATAAAATCGCAACAATATAGTATAACACTTATCAATGTCGCAGTTAGTGCTAAGCTTAGAACATTACATTTTATGAACGCTTGATATGGCATGGAGAAATCTATACTGGATAGCGACAGGTCAAATGGATTGATTACTCTTATTTATAAGCCTTATCATTAACAACATTCTAAGTCTCAGTAGGAATTGCGAACAATTAAAATGCACGCTGGTTTATTTCTTACTTACAAATGAATAGTTAGGAACTTTAACTGAAATATTGTAAAAACAACTTAGAACAAGGAAAAAATAATACATAAGGATAATATCTAGTTTGAGGATCGCAGATGGCTGTGTGGTCAAATGCTACTTGGGCGGCATTTAAATGTAATCCATTCAAAGTTTTGTTTACAAGCTATCTAATGCTTTCCAAGAATCCATCCTATCTATGCATTACTTGCTTCTGACATAAATACCTTAGCAACGTAAACGTGTTTAGCATTCTGTACCATTCTTCGCCCTCCACAAATCCACTCTTACGCATCATAAAGATGTTCGTTGTAGGTCAACATTGTCTATTAAACAACAATAGGGCTTGTGATGTGATCCATGGAGTGTATTCGTTCTGTGCCAAGGACTGAGGCGATCGGATGCGCAAACGCCGCTCTGTCACCTTGCTCGAAATCGGGTCAATTGAAGCGATCGTGATAGGCACGAAATATTATAATTGTATTTCAGTTATTGCAGTTTAATATTTAAAGTTGGAGAGCAATTGATTTGAACTCAGTTTTACAAGAAATAGATTTATAACACTAGTTTTACTGTCGACAATCTATTTTATAATAATACGTTTGCGTGTTTTTTCTAGTGCAATTATTTTTACATAAATTACAGTCGGGTAATAAGTCCTTAACCTATCAAATGAAGTAGAACAAGAATCAAAAAGAAAGTGTTTACGTTGAATGCAATAATATATGTTCATCTGTTTGTCTACTTGACTATTAAAAACAACAGTCATACATAATTTTTACCTTAACAGAATCAATTTAAGATTCAAAATCGCTCATATCGGTAACAAGAACTTCATTTACAATAAACGCTTCCGCTACTGTAAAGGTTTCCGTATTGGTATTGAAGAATCGATAATCGATTACATATCATGCGTAAAATCAATTGATTACACCACGAATCACTTTCTTTTTTTACATTATCTGCAGCATTAAGAACGCTCTGTTTATTATCTGTTATACTTTTATTGAGAGCAATGTCAATAAGTCTACTTTCTTTTTCTATCGATTAATTACTTTAGTTGTTTATTACTTTATTCTTCTTGTTAAGTTTAATATTCACTTACTTTTTGTTAGTGGTTTGTTGTCATCTTATTGTTCTATATTTCTTTATTCTACATGTTTTTACATATATTAATAACTGAGATGGGAAAATTAAAACACTTGAGTTTGCACTGATGTTTGGTAATTGCCTAATAACTTCTTATTTTATTTTTGGATTAACTTTTTTAAGGCCGTGTTTTCAATCTATGCGATGTATGTCTTCGTGATAATTATGTATGGATAGAACATATTGTTTATCAAAACGTTAGCTATCATTAATGTTTATTTCATGTAACTAAACAACATCATTATTACATTTCGAGAGACTGTTTTGCAACAAAACTGATCTAGTGCAAATAGTTAAGTGGTTACGAGCGTGCTATAGGCTGTTGCTCAATCACCTTGGGCCAAAGTATCTATACCTTCCTGTATAAGGTTTGCTAGAGAAATACTTTTACCTCCAACTAAACCAAGGTTTGTTGTATTTACGCGTAGGAGTACGCCTGTATTACGATGTTTTTCATGAAATAGAAATGGTGAAAGTATACTGTATCTGATAGGTATTAATGCTTTTATTGAATAGTAACAAACGAAGAAAATATATATAATGATGAAATGCTTTATGTATACTCGGTATAATTAAGTGGTAATTATTGGTTTTACGTGCGAGTCTAATGCCGGAAAGTTAGATGTTATAAATAATATATAGTTTATTTATTTTATGACTGGCTGCCCTCCCTAGCTTCGCACAGGTGTCATTTTTTTGTACGATTCTTTATATTTTTGTAGGTACACAAAACTTGTCATGACAAAAACGAACACAACAATAAATGTAATTATGTGCAGTCGTTGTGAAGTTATGCACATTTCGGCGATTCATTTTATTTACAGATTTATGATTCACAATTTAATTAGTTAATTTTGATTTATAAATTGGGAAGTATGACAGCAAAGTACGAGTATATAAAAAACAGGTTTTGCCTAAGTAGCTAGATACGACTGTGACTGGTTTTGGAAAATACATGTATTTTTTTTGTATTTTCCGTGTATAGGTAGAGAAGAATGAAAATCTCTTCGGAAATACCAATATTGTGACTACAAGACATTGTCATGTTACGTAATGTGAACTTTAACCGATACATATTTATAGTCACCTTTGGCAATACCGACAGGTAGGATAGAGACTTGAAATTCTTAGCCTAAACCACAACAAAACTCTAAAACTAAATGCCTCATTACATTGTGAAATATTTAGATAACTATTCACTTTTAGAACAACCTCTTATTCATCAATCTTGTAGTTGACATTAGCCAAGATTATTCCGTGAGTAATGCTTCAATAACTCATTGTTTCTTACCAAACAGTCAGCGATTTAGCATTTGGTACAGCTATGTACTAAAGTTCAGGACAGGCATAAATTATGTGTACTGCACCCAGTTATTTTGTGATTTACTGTATCTGTAAGTTTTGACGAAATAAATGGTGTTGGCAGGCTTCCTACTGTGGTAAGGGTCGAAGATTCGAACTGTGATAAATGTATCTATGGGTTTGAGATATTTGTTCCGGGTCTCAATGCGTTTATGCCCATGGATGGAATGTTAAAGTGATAGCATTATTCACACAATCTAACAACACTGTTACAGATAAAACACCTCAAGTCAGAGAAAGATACTGTGCTTGACGTAAAACTAAAATAATCTTGACTTTGTCTTGAATTTGTGTACAAGGAGACAATGATAATGTTTTTGAGTCACTGTTTAAGAAAGCTATCAGGGCCCCTAGACAAATGGCATTCTATTCGATTGGAGTTTACGCTAATCGAAGAGAGTAACGTCATTGCGCGCACAACAATGTAAGTACGAAAATTGTTAATATGAGATTAGCAGTTGTACGCGCGCAACGACGTCATTCTATTCGATTAGCGTAAACTCTAATCGAATAGAATGCCATTTGTCTAAGGGCCCAGGTTCGATAATATAGGAATTAAAGTTAATTGATAATGTAAAAGCAAAGACCTTTATATCACGCAGTAAAAAAATGTGGCCATGATGTTGGTAAAGTATTTAAACTTTGTCATGCAAATACCAGATGATGAAAATGATAATATATTTAAATGAAAAACTAAACAGGTACTACATTAAAAGGTTACCGGTGGGATAATTGAACATAATGATAGACTCGAAACCAAATCCAGCGGTACAGTCGATATGCTTTTCCGTAAACACAAACATTAGGCTTATTAAATACCAGTGCGCCCAAAGTTTTATGCAAATAAGCAACATGAAATTGACTGTACTGAAACATTCCGGTGATCCCTTTTATAAACTTGGTTTATTTTTGAACATGTTACCCAATTTGCATCCTAAAAAGATGTCGTCGTTAAAAGGTGAAGTGATGACGTAATATGATTCAGGTTTGTGCGTGTGAAATAAGTGTAGTCAAACTTTTACCAAAAAACGAAACGAAACTTTTACAAAAAGTAGGTACAGAAGCAAAGTTTCATACGCGCGCTAGGGTGACTTACATATAGACGTTGCTTACTATAATGGAGACTCGGAACACCTTCGATGTAACGTAGTCCGAAATCCCATATGCATGAGCGATGTTTCTGTGCGAGTTGCTCCAGGACCCGTTGTTACCACTTCCTTTGTACTCTCAGTGTTTTAAGGTCTTACTCTGATAGGTACTGGTTCTAGTTTATTGAAGATGATCCAAAATACATTAGGATATTTATTTTTTAGGGTTCCTCAGCCAAAATGGCAAAACGGAATTATAGTTTCGCCATGTCTGTCAGTCCGTCCGCATGTTAACTCAGAGAGTGTTAGTACTAGAAAGTTTTAATTTTGCATGGATGTACATATTACTTACGCCGACAAAGTGATAAAATAAAACATTGGAAAAAAAAATGTAGGGTACCTCTCCTATTAAATATAAAGTGTAATAGATGAGAAACGAAATCACATCCTATCATTTGATAGGCCTTTTTAAAATATTTAGGGGTTGTGACTATCATTTTTCGATTTAGGGATCTGTTTGTGAAATATGACGCCTCAAAGTGAAAATGTTTGTAAGAGTCATGTCTGCCAGCTAAATGGTTGTTTTTGGAAATGTCAAAAAAAAATCAAGGCAAACTATCACAGCTGAGTAGGCTTTACAAGTTAACAAAATTGGTAACAAAATTTTCACACAAATTCAATTGAAAATAACATAAATAGCTTCGTTGTTGTATGAAACAAAAACAACAGTAAACTCTTTTTATACCGCGTTAAGGGGCATCTACAGAACCCTACATTGTGCATGGACCGACATGTACTTGCTCGGTTTTATTTACTAAGTACGATTTTGATTTTGAAAGACGTTAGGATGGTTGCTTCGTTGGAACTTACGATCAACAGAAACTTCCGAAAACTGCCAACATTCACACAAGTCATACGACAAAGAATTTGCAAGCGGACATTTTCGCGATATATCGTCGAGTCACTTAGCTTGTACTATAGTGATATCATGTTGAACCATAACAGTTCTTTACTGGTTGACCTTCGTCGCACCTACAGAACCATTGGGAGCAGGATGTCGGCTCGCGACATTTTTGATTCCTATTTGCATTAATTTACTGACAATACAGTCGTCAATGACTGCGGTAGATTTAGCAAGCCTGTTCATTTGTTCGGCATTATGTAAATAATAAGGCTATAAATAAGATTTAATACCTTTAAAGCTGACAATAGCCTCTTAAAATTAGTTTTTTTGTCCTATGTACCTTCTAGGTACTATGGAGTCGTGAGTAGTCATTCTGTAAGCTTATTTTTAAAAGTCTGTGGTATTTTATGCTACTAACTGGTGCTGAAAAAATTAAGTACTTAATTTTTTTCGGCACCAGTTAGCAACCCAATGGAAACTATTTTTTTTAAAGACTAGAGCTTAACTTAAATTTATTTTAAGACATAACTAGCAATATGAGATTTTGGTCAGATATTACTAGCAATCCTTTTAACCACTTCAGCTAAGCTCAATGGCTTGTGTTAGGAGTGGGTTCACGTCGGTAGTATAGTGGGTAGGATTGGAATCCACGACCTCACGATTGCAAGGCCTTAGCCATTGGGCTACTGCCGCTTAAAGTGATATTTAGGATTAACAAAGTACTTAATTTTACCATTTTAAAGAAATTTGTATGATTATAATTTCATATTTTCGACAGACGAATGTGTCTTGCATTGGAAAATGTGGATTTTTTTAGACTATTTTGAAAACAAACAGGTTACTCACTCAATTCAATTTGTACATTCATATTTGGTTTACGCTAGACTATTATTGGATAATTAATATGTCTACATACGCAACGGGCACCACATTTTATTGCTACGACATCCGCTCTTGATTGATTTGCTTACCTGAAAAAAAAATCAATCATTAAATATATTTTTTTAAATATCATACATGGAAGTAATATGTTGTTTATTATATTCAATAATTAGAACACATTGACATTCAATTAAGTTTGGTGAATATGGAAAACTAGTTCTACGTCACGAACAAGATCTTTATTAAACGGATACAACCGTTAATCAATAATATTGATATATTTTGGCGCCTCTATATCCTTATCAACAACCCAGTTTTTTATATAGCTCGTAGGTAACTATTTGGTTAAAAAACTGGGCTTTTGAAATAATAAAATGAACCCGCTGAATATTTAGAAATATTTTTTTAAAGTAAGATTATGGACATAAAAATATGTCTCCTTTGCTAAAAGTTTCTTATCGTTCACTTAGTCATAGTTATTAGCATATTTATTATAGGTTAAAGTAATATGTAACTGCAACATCGTTAGGTATTAAGTAACTACGCTAGATTTGCCTTTAAAATGTGAGTATAAATAATAATTTATTTAACGAATATTAACACGACAGTTGCCTAACTCAATTTAGCATTTAGATTGCAATTAGCACTTATATATATTTTATACTTTAGTATCCTGCAATCGGCAAGCCAACGAACTCGAACCGTTCGGGCAAAAAGGTCGAAAGCGCTATTTAGAGGGAACGATACGATTACGTTGTGTTACGGCATCGACAAATGTTACAAAGTGAATGTAAATGGATAAAAAGTCGTAAATATGCATTAATAAAACTTTAGCTGGGGATTCTCTTGAATTTATTTCATTTCGAGAATGATTTTTAATATTTACGCAAATTTAATCTCATTTTGAAATATTATATTATAATTTTGATGTAGATATTGGAAGATATTTATGGCATTCACAAAGTGATAGCTTATAAATGAACAATGATATCAATAGATGAAGAATTAATTATCAACCAATGACAAACGGCGGCGCCGTGAAATTCGCAGAGTAAAATTGGACCATATAACAATTATTGATGCATTTTACAGCGTTGATAGATATCAGATTAGACCAATAGACAGACGTTTTATTCGTACTAATATTATAAATGTGAAAGTAACTCTGTCTGTTTCGCTTTCACGCTCAAACAGCTAAACCGATTTAGATGAAATTTAGTATGGAGATAGTTTGAGTCCCGGGGAAGGACATAGGATCGTTTTTATCGCGATAACCGACATCCACGCGGGTGGAGTCGCGAGCGAAAGCTAGTCATCCATAACTATTATATTTGAGAAATTAGAGATGTGTTCAATCACAATTTAGTTCACAATCTGTTCTATTACTTTTACTTTTAAATCGCTAACCGCTTCGCTTATCCAACGTGCTCATAATCTTATGTGAAGGTCAGACAAGGCCTCCATTTATTTAGAAAAGTTTGCTCCTCGCCCGGGGCCTTATCTAGCGTGATTATTAAACATTTTAATACAAGTTTCGTTTTAAACATAAATTACTAAGCCATTACTTTTATGTTTCACTAATTGTTCTATGCATTTCGTAATGTTTTGTTCGCTTAGATATTTATATTTAGTGATATGGGTGTCTATTTAAACATACGATTATTATAAGTTATTTTGGCTTGATTTTGTTTGAGTGAACTTTCTTTAGCCAAGTTATGTGCAGTCTTAGCCTGAGATTCATTGATCACGATCGCGCATATAGGCTTAGTTCATGCTTAGTTTAGGTAAAACTAATAAAAAAAGAGAGGTGTCTTATGGACACCCAGTTGGAACGTAGTTGCTTTAGGTAAAATAAACACTACAACCTTTTACAAAAGTACAAACAAACTATAAGTATAACAAAACCTCCTTATTCTAGCTTCACATAATTATTATATGCAGTCTTAGCCTGAGATCTATAGATCGCCATCGCGCATAGGCTTAGTTCAAGCTTAGTTTAGGTAAACCTAATAAAAAAGAGAGGTGTCTTATGAACACTCAGTTGGAACGTAGTTGCTTTAGGTAAAATAAACACTACAACCTTTTACAAAAGTACAAACAAACTATAAGTATAACACAACCTCCTTATTCTAGCTTCACATAATTATAAATCGATCGTTGTAATAATAATAATAATATCTTGGGACAACTCACACAAAAATGCAATTATTGTATTTGTAACTCACACAACGCCATCTTATTCCAAACTAAGCAGAGCTTGTATTATGGAAACCAGACAACTGATCAACATACTTATATATTTCTAAATACATACATGTTACAGATAAATAACACCCAGACACAGAATATACCATCGTGCTCATCATACAAAGTTTTATCCAGGGATCGAACCCACGACCTCCGGCTTAGCAGTCAGGGTCACTAACCACTAGACCAACTGGCCAGTCTTATGTAACACTTTTTTCTGTCTAGCCTCTCAGTCCGCTAATAAAAACGTGCGATAAGGAAATACGTTCCAAAAAACTTGACGATGTGTACGTATGTAGAAATAATCATAAACATAATTTCGAATATAATCGCAACGTTTGGCGAGCGGGTTGGCTTTCGCAGTAAGGCTTTAAAGTACGCAGAGGACGCTGCTGCCCGTCCTCCGGTGTGCTGCCCACCCACCATCCCTTAATCGCCTTGATGACATGATCCACACGGTTTAGATTTTGCTAAACTTGCGCTAAGACCATGGCCATTAACATGCTAAGACAACGACAACAATTTCAATGTCAATATATACATATTGACATTGAAATTGTTGGTCTTGTCAAGTTTTTTTTTAAGTTAAATTTGTCATGACTTGACCTAAGCCTAAGTTTAAGCACAGGTAGAGTTAAATTCTCTTTGCCTAAGTACGCTCTATGGTTCTTAGCTTTATCGTCAGGCTTGACCTAGTCAAGACTTTGCATGTTGTTATTGAAATGACTTTTTTCGTTAGTAGAAATATTAATTGTGTCATCAATATGTCTATAAAACTATGTCAGCCGGCAATGTGTTTTTTTTTAATATTTGTTTTGTTTAATGTTATCATAATTACGATGAATTCATATAGATTACTAAGAACGTTAGCCTTATTATACCAAATTGATTAAGTTGTAGATTCTTTTCTGAAAAATATAAAATGTATTTTCAACACCTTTCTTAAACTAGCTTCAAAAAGAGTTGTTCTTTATTTGATCCGTAGGTGTGTTTGGGATTTATTGCAAAAACTACCTAATCGATTTGAATCGGATTTTCGCTTTTCGTTGTATATTCTATTGGGAAGTTTTTGGTGTATAAAACGTTGTCCAAGAGGATAATAAATCATATTATATAGGGTGATTTTTAATTTTTATTTTTTTCCCCTTCGTTTTCATTTAAAGTCGGTTTTATTTTTAAAAGTTATTACTGTTGGAAATAGCAGACTTAAAATAACAAGCTGTGAATAATACGATTAATTGCAGCTCGTAACACTCAACGTCATTGAACAAGGTCGTACCCCATGTTATAATCGATTCTATTGAACATATCGATACAATCGATTGTCAGAAACAATAGTTGGCTGATGATCTTAATTGATGTAGGTCAGAATCGAATGTTATTGGTCGTGATTATTTATAACCTATGTGTAAATTCGTGTCTAATGGTCGAAAGATTCGTGATTAAGACTAGTTTTCGACAGCCTCTAACAAAATAACGATTTGAAATTTATGTAAGTATTACTACATACTTAAAAAAAATTTATAATAACTGTAAGAACAAATAATATTTATGGAAGTAATATTATTATAATATCTTGGGACAACACACACAACGCTATCTGATCCAAAACTAAGCAGAGCTTGTACTATGGAAACCACACAACCATACCTAAATATTTCTAAATACATACATATTTATAGATAAATAACACCCAGATACAGAATGAAATATCGTGCTCATCACACAAAGTTTTATTCTGGGTAGGGTTCGAACCCCCCACCTCCGGCTGAGCAGTCAGGGTTACTGACCACTAGACTAACAGGTCAGTAAATATAGTGATAATCAATTATAGGATTCAAATAACTAACTCAGTACATAATACGTAAGTACAAAAATGCTCTGTAAAAATATGTTCTTTTACTAATTATCTCATTTGTGATGTATTAATCATCTAAACAAAATACTGAAATAAATAAGTTGACCATAACAAATGATGACGTAACAAGTTTATTAAATACAATGATGTCATGAATTTCCTATGCTCATAAAAATCAACTAATTTGACTTGACACTCAAGTAACATATTGCAAATTCCTAGATTGTTAAATCAACGGAATTTTTGTCACTCTAAGTATTTCAGAATGGTGTGGCCGCGTGTCGTCGCGTGCCCACTTATCGCTTCAAGATGCGAGATCGCCAGATTACATTGTCGTCGTAGGGCCCACTTTCACTTCGTCATTTTCACACCAAGATGCTGCGCATGTTTTGACGCGGCTATCCTATCTTTATTGCCTGTATAACACGAATTATCTAGTTCAACGAATTTTTTATTTGTGGAAATTTAGACTCGTAACGAGCAATACGTACTCCGCGAACGTGGTGCCTTACCTGTAGATACATATTTCTAAGGACGATTAGGTCTTATCTGTTTTCCAATATTAACGATGTTTTTATCATGTACATCTTATAGCTCATTATATGAATACCAATCAGTTTCGGCATGAGTTCTTGATTAAAATCAAACAGTTGTAAAATACCTGACGTCATTTTTGTTTGTAAATCATTTTGCTGCTATATAATTAAATCCTGAGACATCTCTCCTTGACTTTATAAAATTAAACGAGCATTCAAAGATATGTCATCTCATTTCATAGTTCCTTATAGATTAATTGTGTGATTAAGCTTTTATTTTTTCTAACATCAATTCAGACTTTGAGGAAATTAATTCTAAAAATGATTTACTCTAAAATGTTGAATGTTTAACGTTACAATCAAACAATGTAAAGACTGTAGCTCATATCCTATTCATGGCGGCGGTGAGCGCGAAATTCGCATCAAATAGTGGAATCCAACAAAACTTGTGACATTTATCACTAAACAAGAAATGAACGACAAGAAATACGAGTTCATGTTGAGGCCATTGCACATTTGTGGACTTTCATTTAACTGTTTGGCAGAGAATCTTCTATTGTATTACTACTTAGTATTCTAAGGTAGTGTAAAAGTACTGCTTGTAATAAATGATATTCCAAAATCTTAAAACCTTACAATACACTGTTATCTGTGAATGTCTTCCCTGTATTTAATTAGTTGCACCTTAGAAAAAGAGGTTTTCATAAAATACTTGTCCTCTGATTCTTAATACGTTTATAATATTATAATTAAAAAAAAAATTGTCTCCTTCAATTGTATTTATAGAATGAAAAACGAAAACATTCGCTAGTTAATATGCTCATTTTAAATAAGAGAGTTAGCCTGTTACAAGTTGGATATCCAAAATCGAAGAGTTGGAAGAACATTCATATGACTTAACTAGTTACTCGTGCCGTGATATTGACATGAAAAATACTGCATCATTTCTTGAACTCAAATTTAATTCTTCCTAAACGTGTCCTTAGTTCTAACACGACACAAGCTTGCTCAAGTTAAACATACTTTATTCAGGAACAGAGACACGGAACGTTGTGCCGTGGGTCGAATCAACACAACTAATCTTCTATTAAACTACAGAAGCAACTTAAACTAACCCACGTGCGCCTGGGCATCAGATATCACCTACATTTGCATATATTGACAGTTTAGATCAGAACACAAATGTCAGTGTACGTACATACGTCAAACTGATTTGTTATTCGAATTTATTCGCTATGTTTGTTTAAGCTATTTGTTTCTGTTACACTTTTAGTATTTAAATTTAAATTTTGTTTGCCCGTTACAGTACCTAGTATGAGGAAATTAAATAAAGTTTGAACTTGGACAATCGTTTTATTTTTAACTTTAGGTCTATCCATAGATTGACTGAGGTCTGGTCTTGGTCATTTATGTGGATAAAATATTTTACGATTAGACCAGTTATCCCAATATAAGTACATAAAAGTCAATCTGCTTCTTTATATCTGATCAATGTGTTGACCACTGCAAAATTACTTATCCTTGTTTTCAATATTGGAATATTTCCGATTGCGTCACATCCCTTTTTATGGTTTAAATGATTAAAGTTACTTTGTAGAAAACACTTAGGCCTCGTTTAAACTTTCGTACCATCAGACAGTTTACTATCTCAACATTTAACTAAAACCACTTTGTCCACTATATATATTTAGTTAATCGGCATTAGGCGTCACGAAAGCGTCTCTCTCGCAAGTTAAAAATCTTAATTGAGTTCTTACGAGTTGTTAGAATTCGAATTGCTTGTGGCCATTTTTGTAAATTAGATCTAGCACGCGACTGCGATTCAAGTAAATGAAGTGGATTTAAATTGTTTAAGGTCGATTAATGAAAGCGAGTGCTGGTGTTGGATTTAGATATTTATTAGTTTGTTGTTTTATAGTAGCATTTGAGTAGTTCAAGCTATGCATAGATTAGCATGGCTTTCTTATTAGGTTCATGAATTTATTTATGCTATTAAAGATTAAGTTGGAAGAAATAAATAAAAAGTCATAATGTCTACCTAGGCATATCAGTGTTAATAAAGCGTAATTATTATGTCTTCAAATATGAAAGGAACAAAAGTATTTCCTTGTGTATTGAATTTTGTCAAACTGAGCTTAACGTGGACAAAACCTATGCTTTTATTTTACAATTCTAAAGTATGCTTATTTATTATTTTCTAATGTATTTGGCAATTTATATCGTTTAGATATTTATCGCACAGCCTTTGTGTGCATCTTGACGTCGTAACGTGTTCACAATTTTGTAACATCGTACAATTAAAAAGTGATATTCAATTTGTAAAATCATAACCGCGCAGTTGTTTGCGTAACGTCTGAAACAAATTCATTGACACTGACCAGCGCGATCTCTTACAAAAGCCTACCTCAATGCCGCCCTACTTTCCAAATGTATCTACAGATACAATTATGTGGACAATATAGCAAACAAACAATTATATCACATAGGATACCACGTTGCATTTGCTGTTTGTTAATTTGAAACGTTCTCTATTGCAAGCAGTTAAAGATCAAAACAGGTTATAACGGGGTTTGTAGGTAGCAGATACAGCTGTTGCTATCGACGAAGACAATAGAATCGAGGACATTAAGTTCACGCAAAATGTTTCTGGAATGGCTTATGTTCCGGTTGAGAAACCTTCAAATTTAGATCTTGCTGTTATTAAAATAGGGTTTAAAGCTACTTGTGATCTCAAAGAATCAGGATATAGGAGCAGTCGGCGCCACAGTGTAGTTTTGGTAGTTGATATTATACAGACAATTACAAAACTTAAGTTTGTGGGCGTCCGATCAGCGATCTAGATCTATGGTTACAACAATTCAGTTAAATGTTAGTGGACTGTGGTAAATTTGTCTGTCATTATAAAATTACTGGGCGCAGTTACTGCATTGTATTTTATATGTTTTGGAATAAATGTCTTGTGGAATTGTTCTGAACTTGTTCAGTGATCAGAGTTTAATAAGGAATTTGAGAAACTTTACTGTTTTGTTGGATTATATAAAGTTTAGATTTCTAATAATGTCAAATTGAAACCATTGGTAAATTTATTACGCAAATATCAAGCCTCAAAGTTTTCTATCTAACAGTGGGTTTATTTACTTTTTGATAGGTAGGAAACCCTCCATCTAAACATTATAATAGAATACTGTTGTCAAATTTTGCCTGTCTAGGTAGTTAGTCAAGAAACCGTACAGGTATTCAAACTCTTTCGTGTCTTATTATATTGCTTCTCCTAAAATGCTAAACCCTTCGTTTAATGATAAGTTATTACAGCATGTAATCTTGGCTACCGTGTGAACACGGTTGAGAATAGACCCGAGTATTACATAAGGAAGATGGGTAATAGCCTCTACTTAGGCGTTCACTAATATCATATTACTGCTATGCTTAAGTGTAATGTTTACTTCAATAGTTATGTGATTCTCACCCTAAGACCTCTCCTTAGAAACGTTGTTATATACAGGATATATTCATTCAGGAATGGACAGAGGCACGCAAATCAGATAAGTTAAAAGTTTGAAAGCATTACATTTATCTTCAATTTAAAGTAATGCATTTAGGTTAACTATCTATTAATTGATATTAAAAATTAAGGTCTAAATAAAAACCTAAACTAGATTGCACGCTTGTAAAGTCGCAATATTTTTGGGGATGGTATTACCAAAATATTCGTTACGTAAAGACCTTTTAAACGAAATTTGAAGTTTTTGAACCTACCGATTTTTGCTATTCTATCAGTCAGGTTACTTCTTTTTATGGAACATTACCAGAGAATGTTTATAAACCTTTAGCATCTTCCATAATAAATGAACCTGCTACAGCAGATTTAATGTTCAACAGGAAAGACGTAAAGTGTAAATTCAGGTTATTCTTCCTCTACGTTGTTGTTAAAAACCAGTTCGTTTTATTTTGTGAAAAATAGGTACAGTAAGTGTCCAGTCCGTTGTCTTTAAATGTTTCCAGTGAATTTGGGTGACCTTTGACGTATAAAAGTGAATTATGTAGAAATTGTTTGTTGTTTCTAATTTCTAGGAAAATTGCAAGTAATTACCTATATATATTTTTTCTATACCATTTTCTTGAGGATAAATGCTAAAATAACACTCCTAGATACAAAATTCTTAAATTTTCATGTTAAAAAGGGTGAATCAGACAATAATGGTAAATTTCATTAAACCATTTTAGTCGAATGAATCATAATAGTCAAGCACAAAGTTCCTAAGACCTAACATGACCTATCCAAAACTGTAATTGAACAAAAAGCAAGGTTTTACAACAAGCCATTGTGCACTGACACACTGGTTCCGTACAAAGAACATATCGATAAGAACACAATAAACAATAACGTTCGTGTATTACGACACTGTTATGCGACTGACGATTGTAGGATTGTTTGGACTTGCGATTAATGTGCGCGTTTGCAAGTTTTTGTATCTTAAACATTCCTATCTGTGAACATAAAGATTTGTTAAAATGGTGACTAATAGTGACAGTTTTTAACATTTCTCAATTGTCATCATTATTATCCTATTGCAGCTTCTTTAAATCAAATTGAGAGAGATTTTATTGCTCGCGCTAAATTAAAACATAGTAGTAGCAAAGAATACTAACTATTAGTAGTGGATAGATTATTGATAGTTGTATTGGAATACCAGGTATAATCTGGATTGATTATACCTGGTATTCCAGGCAAAATTTCGGTAGTATTTCATACTCAAAGATAGTTAATAGGTAGGTAAGTAGTTATTAAAACTTTCTACATTATCTAAGATTTTTTTAAAGAAACTTATTGGAGGGAATGTAAAGTCGATCAAATTGTTATTCTGTAGAACAGATCTGACAAAACAGATATTACTTTGACCATGA
Source organism: Herminia tarsipennalis (assembly GCA_945859575.2). Lineage (NCBI taxonomy): Eukaryota > Metazoa > Arthropoda > Insecta > Lepidoptera > Erebidae > Herminia > Herminia tarsipennalis. Next base: position 8,101,762 of record OX243836.2, on the reverse strand, counting down.
CCCATATATCATTAAAACAATGCATAACTGAAAATATATGACAGTGCTATGCAAATTATGATAGCAATCGTCGCGTGGGCTGATCTATGTGACTGTTTTATCGACGGGGCGTTGCGTTAACTGGGCCAAAGTGCCTACTGAGGTCGGGCTTACTTGATGTAGTTTTAGTATAAAAGTGAGTTCACTTTATTTGTCTCAACTTGCATGTTAAAAGTAGGTGAAGAAAAAAACTGCTGTAAAAGCTGGTCACTATTTTAACAGTTCAAAGATGAAGAAGCATGTTGCTTCAATTAAAATTGAGTTCAATTAGGTTAACTCTTTACTAAGTAAAGTCTAACCTGGTCGTTTATAGTCGTAACGTTAAAAGTGAAGCACTTTGTGTAGTTTAATGTAAAATAAAAATACTTGAAAATAGGGAAAAAATTTCGCATCATTATAGATGTATTCATCTTATTTATACCTTTACAATTCTGTAGCCTAACGTAACTTGTGTTTTGTTACCTGTACTAATAATTGGCGGGTTTTTAAACATCTGCGTTTTCTGAAGACGGTAAATAACCAATATAAAAAAACAGTATCGTTGTTCTATATTCAGAGCAATTGAAACAGCAAATAGAATAAATACATAAAATTAAGATGATAAGCGAAAGGCGCGTGCCGATGTGATCGGCGCGCGCGCACCGGGCTCGCCGTAATGATACGGAAGTCTGTCCCGTCGTAGATCATCGCATTCGTGTTAGTGCTGCACCAATACAGGTAGCGTTGCTATGAGACGTTCAAATATTTATCTATCTTTATTCTTATGTTTTTTTTAACAGTATACATGTAAGTACTAAATGTATTTACATGTATACGTACTATTTAAAAATGGAACCTAGAAAACCATCTTATGACACACTGTTGAGAAATTAGATTTAAAATAAAAAGTAACGTGACTGCTTAGCAACCAATCCATAACATGACCGATGCTTAGCAACCAATTTATAACATGACACTTTTTCGTGCGTGAACCCGGTTATCGATTTATAAGATGTTATCACGTCAAAAATACCTAATAAAAGGATAATGTCACTTCTATCATGACGTGTCCTATAAGTATATGTATTATGTTTTATTACAGCCACAATCATTATAATAGTCAGAGAATGTGAGCCCAGAATTGTATAAATAGTTTATTTTATAGTTGCAAATAAAATATAAACACTACATATAAATTCTCTAACCATCAAACATAAACATTTACTCCAAACTAACATTTCTCTAGGATTTATTTAAACGAAGATTTGCGGGTCGTTTTTACACGGACTACAAGGAGGAAGTGTCGCCAGCGAGGCCCGCTATCAGATCCACACACACGAAAATCGCCGTTTTAATGAAACCGAGCCAAGCTAACATTTAATTAGTCCCCATCGAGTACTCTAAGGTACGGCGAACAATAAAGATCGAACATTCCCTCTAATAATTAGGACTCTGAGGCCAGATAGTGAAGCAGCTTCTAATTTTACGTGAATTAATTGGAGCTATCTTGTAGGAAATGGACTGCGGCTACTAGGAGTAAAGAATGTTAGTATTGTATTCTATCTACTTTATTGTTTACTATTAGAAATATATACGATGCTTTGGGAAATAATGTGTTAATTTTAGCTTCTTTGATAAAGCCCTGGAATTTTAACAAGATGTCATAAAATAATGAGAAGGGAAGGATTTGGAGCATAAGATGTAAAACAAGTTCTGTTACTAAAGAGGTTATATTTTTTTAAATACATCTTTGTGTCTTAACATATATATTTGATATAAACCTCACAAGATGTGAGAGATCAATAAACATTTTTTTTGAAACAAAATCATGAATATATAATGTTTTTCTATTAGGAGGTACTTGGGCCATAAGTTTTGAAAAGTATTTTTACGTAAAATGGAGGGTCTTACAAGTTAAACATGTGTATTTGTGTGTCTGGTTGTGATTTTATGGCGCCCAAATGGATGGATGGAATGAATTTTTAAGATAAAAAAAATTGTATCACATGTCAATAAAAAAAAAAATACGGTTTTAGAAATTTTAGAGAAAAAATTTAGTTCTTAATTTCAAAATGGAACTTTCAAAAGCCAAGTCATACGAAGTATGTAAGATCTGAGTATTTTAATAGGTAGGTATAATGGGTGTTATAAAATTTTGCAACAGAATATAAATATTGCAACATAGAACATATACATTACAAATAGTAATATACCGAAACCCATATCCGACAGTCAATTAAAAGCAATCATTTGGTACTTAACCACTTTATCTGTCATATTTCAAGGAAATGGCTTATATTTAGCTTATTTATTCAGTAGGTACAAATCATACTATTTACTCGACTGGGTTTTTAGGGTTCTTAATCTAATATGTTCTTGTGTAAATTGGAATTACAAAACTGAAAAATGTCAATGAAATAGGGAAAATAAAGTTAAAAGAATATTTATACGTTTAAAAACTACTACAAGTACAGAAAAGTAAACAATAATGGAGTGTGTATTTCCTACTCCCAAGCTCAACTATTGATTTGTTAACTTGGAATTAAATGTACACGTAGGTCAAGTCAATTCTGTCCATGATTTTTCACAGATAAACAGCGCGGCGCGGCGACGTAGACACCGAAATGGGATGAGTGGAAAAAAAATATTCCAAGGGGCAAGATCCTAGGGGTGAGTGGTGCCAAGACCATTCATCTATAAGTATATAAAAGGAGAAGCTGACTGACTGACATATCAACGCAGGGCCTAAACTATAAAGGTTAGAAACTTGTAATTTTGCACAGGGGCTCCTTTTATAACGTAAGGAAACACTAAGAAAGGGTTTTTGAAAATTCACCGACTAAGGGGGTAAAACAGGGGTGCAAAGTTAGTATGAAACTTAAGCCTTTAAATGATTTCGAAGATTGGCGAAGCCGCGGGCATAAACTAATTATGTTATAATAGTTAAATAGTAAAGTACTTCATAAAGGTATGTATATCACGGGAAGTTCGGAAGTGCCTCCAAATCAGTTGAAAAGTGCGCATCCGTCTGAACATGTGATAAGAAGAGATAAAAGATATACATATTGGAAAGAGGGTAGGTACTAAATATGAATGTGAAGTAAGCTTCTAAATGTAGAGGTCGATCCAAAAATAGATGGATGGACTGTGTGAAAAAAGACATGGCGAGAAATCTTTCTCAGTAGTAAGTATAGATATTAATAGAAGTGTATGAAGGCTCATTACATAACCCCATCTATCCCAAATAATTGGGATATATGATGATGATTCACTACTTCATAAAGTCAATATTATTGTTACCAAATTGATCACGTGTTTCATATGGTAAAATAATAGTGATTGTTATAGCAATTGCACAATGACTTCAAGATTATTGTTCCGATCAATAGATGTTCTCGAATTGAAAAAGATTAAATATAGGTTCAGAAGCTCCTCTGAATCATAACGAGCTGATGTTAAAGCCAGATGTAACAATAAAAGCAGCTTTGGTCAAAACCTGCCTGTTAACGTATCATTCGTAACCTCAATGTGTTGGCCATACGGTTGAGCAATTGATTGCCATAATCAAAACGTTATCGACGTTTACACACGCTATGTTGCTCAATATTTTGCTATAGCTCTGAGGGATCGAATATGATACTATGATAATTTGTAAACATAATGATGGAGTAACTTCAAATGCAGAAACGTAACATACATTAAAGCAATGTAATAATTAAGATAGTGCAGTTATTATATTTAGATTGAAATAGACAGATGCTGATGCATAAATAATTATAAACTAGGTGTGAACCAGATGGCTGACCTCATACTGAACATGAATTAAGATGATGGTAATATAAGCTATTAATAAGATTAAGATCTCGACAAGCTTAATGTCACTCCCTTGCTCAACACTTACGCATCTCAATAGAACGCGAAACTTTCACTATCACGCGTGCTGACATTAATCAAGATCTTGATAAAATTATTCTGTATTAAAACAGGTGAAACTACAGTTACGATCGTTGGCGTAACCTTGCTTGATACACGCTTCGTTGGTTCAGTGTCTTTTGTTAACGCTTACTTAGGTGTCTATATATAATTCACACCATTCATTGGTTTAAAAAAATCTGCGTTATTGGCTTCTTAATTATTCTTAACGTATACTGCACGCAGCTTTTAATTTATTTAAGATTATAATAATCTGTCAAAATATAATTGATAGCAAAATGATTAATAATTTTATTAATTAAAGATGTCCAATTTTTTATAACCTTACAAATTTGATTCCCAACGTTAACCGTTGGGCCGTGGTCACCAGGTACGATCACCTCGCTTTGTGTTAGAAGGACATAACATCTTGCAACCCACATTCAACATACTTGTACTTTCTGGTTAGCATTGTAGCTATCCAAGTTGTACGTCAGAAAAAAGTATATTATTTGTTATTATATTTTAATTAAAATTTGAAATGTCCTTGAAATAAAAATGTAATAAATACTAAATAAAATTAATGGGAATAAATGCACTATTGAATTTTACAAAAGAATTTGACCTATGACTATGTCATTATAGCCAATTAAAATGAATACGACTCAATATCCACTATTTGAAGACTCTTATCACGGCTAAGGTCGTGCGTGTCTATACAACTGACGAAAATGAATGACAAAGACTAAGGTGCACTTGTACTGTCTCATTCTAATCGATAAGCAAAACGTATCACGACAACGTGACTGCAGCTGGTTTTACCATTACTGAACCAGAAACAGTTACTTACACAATAGTAAATAATTAATATTATGAAACGATTAACCATAGCGATAAGAGTGGCCAATTAAAAATACTAATCCCAATGACAAAGGAACAAAGGCGATGAACTATATAAGGAACTAAAGCTGTCATTTTTTAAGTAATTGACACAGGTTAAGGATAAATGTCAAATTTAAGCATGTTTAAAAAATAAATGCCTTTGTATGTATTTTGACCATGATGTCATGTACGATTGTTTTCCTTTGGTGATTATTAGTTAAACTGACTTAATTACTCATTGTATGGGCAGGTCAGTCACGATTAACTTTTAAACTTGCTAGGCCTACTTAGAAAATAAATTCATATACGCATTCTGTGGTAAAACATGGATTATAACTTAGATTTTTAAACAAGATAAACCACGACATTCTAAAAAAAAAACAATATTATTCACTGTCAACCGTTAAACAGAAGAATTTATTCAACCGTTGACCCGAAAATTAAATGAAATGAACCATCAATAAGCAACAAGTCAATGAAGCCGAAACAATAATTGAAATTATTATAGGCATTAAACTGATGAATAATCGGTTACAAGCAATGAGTACATTTACAGATAATAAATCAGATTGTTCAGAATTTGGAGCAGCCACGTGCTACAATGAGTCTAAGGTATCTGACTTAGTATTTAGTAATGCAGCCATTTTGCAATGTTGATCTAGGATTAGTTGGAAGTGGTTTTATAATTTAAACTAGGCGTGTTTGTATACTAAATTGTGAAATAGTGAATGCCTTACTACAAGCTTCAAAATTATTAAAGGAAATAATGACATCCATTAGTCATTACTAATTACATTAGTCTAATCAATAATTTAAGGTTAATCACTATGAAGGAAGTTACTTTTCTATGCAATAAAGTACTGTGTACATGTAAATTAATTATAGATCCGATGAATAAATAAATGTAGGTAATAAGTTTATAACATTATTTGCCAATATCCTGACATACATTGAGCAATATTTTTGGTACTCTATTAAGACAGTTATTTGAATAATTGACTGAGCGTATGTATGTCTAATGTGAATGAATGTTGAACATAAACCATTATGAATATAAACTGCTGATAAATCTTACCTCATGCCGTCAAATCCATCATCTGAGCCATTGATAGTGAGTACAGGCGCACGCGCATACGCTTTGGCAACTCGTCGGTTCCTCTCGAACACTATCACCTTTGCCCAGATCTCGTCGTCGATCTGTGTCCATTTGTCCAGCACTTCCTGTATGTGTTCCTGATAACAAAAAATACAGCTGTATAATCTGTTGTACTTTGGCCAATCTCTTTAGTTTTTCATTCAAAATTGCATTTATTGGGAAAGCAGTTTATAGTGTTTGTTGTTGTAACATTTAGCTTATACTAAACTAGTCTACAATCAAGGAAGTTAATGAATATATAAATCCTAAAGATGAATTTATAAAGTATAATCAGTCAAATATTATCATTGCTTTGACTACCGTACGCATTGTCCAAATGGATTTCACACACATCGGTATCATTACCAGTTGAAATATATATCTATTCACGCAACAAACAATCGCATGTTTGGAATGTATTAAGAATTTCATTCATATCTAAAAGTGGGTCTTTGTCAGTTTTTCATTTCCATAACCTTCAATTAACTACACCGCAAGTAGTTATAGTTTCATTAAGTGTTTTACCAACACAGTGTCATTACACATTTAAGTCAACAGTTTCATTAAAAACATTTGGCAAAGCGTTTTCATTCAGTATTCTTTCAAAACACAGCACTTTAAGAACGACCTTGCCTTCGTTACTTTTGTAAGTTGTTATTACTGAAGTTTAGATATTAATCCTAATGTGGCAATGTTGTCGCAACTAGATGACATCGGCGCCCGCGCAAGAGTTCCGCTCTACTAACTGACTCCGTTTCCTTCCAGCAAGCATGCTTCACATGTGTTCGTAAGGTATTTTGTATCTCGTGTTGTTGTGAATAAATTATAATCTATATCAAATAATCGTATTGAATCGTAATTTCCCAGCGCCAATGTAGCACCTGATAGACTAATCCTCTTATTTATAATAGATACTTTTAACTAGCGCATGTTTTGTTTTGGTCTATATTGTTTTGAAAATCTATACTAATATTATAAAGCTGGTAAGTTTGTTTGTTTGTTTGAACGCGGTAATCTCAGGAACTACTGATCCGAATTGAAAAATTAGTTTACTGTTGGATAGCCCATTTATTTACATTACGCTACGACCAATAGGAGCGGAGCAGCAATGAGAAATGTTTCAAAACGGGGAAAATTTACGCATACAAAGTTGCGCGGGACAGCTAGTAAAAGATAAAATACAGACAAATCATTCGCCAGTAGATATGTCTATTAATGTACTAATGTATGATGGCTTTATATAGTCAACAGAGAAATTCATTATTCATTGTGAGTTAGATCTATCAGATAATTTCCATTTAAAATCGTTTAGTTCTACTGGTAAACGTTACCTGTCACCAGATACAGATGTCGGTTATTTAACTAAGCACTTTTAGAAAAAATCTATCAAAGCCAAAGATCATACCAATAAATATGATGACTGACGTGTTTAAATGTAAATATTTGCAATTATATATCTCACAAAAACTTTATACAAAGGCGCCTATGACGTCATAAAGTAATCGATCAATAAAATGATGATTTATATTAAGAATGATGTATCATTGAAAGTGTTGAAACAAGGAAATAACAACAATGTAAATGGCAAATCTAATAGAAAAGACAATTAATTTTCCACTTTACGTCTGCAGCTATTAGGTTTATGTTCCCATGATGCGGTTGCTAGTTTCCTATAACAATTTAAGCAGGCAGCGGCCTGTGTAAAAGCAGCTCTGTTTTTGCTCATATGTAACAATAAGCAGGTGATATTACTACTAAAAAGCTGCCTTTAAATAGACCGTTACTTCGAACAAAATGTTTGCAATCATTCTGCTAACCGCATTTTCTTGATAGGGTTGGACCTTTTTGATTTTTATAGAAAGTGCTATACTAACTAAAATAAATTGTTATTGATGATGTTTGTAATTAAAATTATTCAGTTATTTATAGAGATAAGATAAAATACTCAACGACTTATTTCAATAACGATTAGTATACACCTAATATATTTTTGATTGTACTAATAATAGATCATCGAATATTTCTCCATATGCAATTAAAACCACCACAGTAATTAAAAAAAAAAGTTATTCGTAAAAAAACTGATTTAGGTGATATCCCTAGTGTTACTGCCACCAACTGACTGTGTGAGAAAGTGAAAAAGACCATGTTTGTTGGTGGCAAATAGTTGTGTGAGAAAAAAATAACAAATCTCTATATACAAAACTAATGGCAGCTCTACTAACAAAATATCTATCGCTTATGTATCAATTATGCTGGCATTTATATTTGTTTCTTTGGACATAATCGCTCACGTGTATTTTTTTAAATTTCCATTAAGCATAGAAACTATTTTAGATAACTCTCGGTTTCATATAATAGCAGCTATTATTGTAGCCAGTTTAACCGTTTGTTTACAATTGGGGGGAAATTATTTTGAAATTACTTTCAATTTCAAACCAGTTTAGTTTTGCGATGTGAGCTTTTTACCTAGGTTTTGTGTGTATATTGAGGCATCTTCCAAAGTATTCCGAGAATATCTGCAATAGGTATAATATTGTCGACTCCCATTTTATCCGAGGTGATTAATTATAATATTAATATGAAAAGAAATGGCAGCGAAATGACTCAAAGAGAGATCACAGAATGATCAAGAAGGGACTATTGTCCAGCAGTGACACGTAAAAGAGTAATAATAAAATCAATTCAGTACTAACAATGCCTAAAGGACAACAAGCAAACGCACTGTGCAATATTTTTGCATTAACACAACATTACTCATTAGTCATTATTTAAAGCTCTATTCAGAATAATAAAAATGTTGCTCCCATTAGAGCAAATGGACCTAATTATACTTGGACGTCTTTATACTTTAATGAAGCGACCTAACGACTCATTCATTGTGCTAAATCAAATTGCAAATTCAACTTTCTCTTCATTACTGTATCTCTTCATCTAATCCTAATCAGAATCAATCATTGCACAATATCGATGGCAAAGCTCGCCATACGCACCTTCATAATGTAACACCATAACATGTAGGAGTCACAGCGTCATCTTTCTCATAATCTAGCCTCATATTGTCGAATCCAGCTTGCTATTTATATTGAATAGCGTTCGTTAGTGCAGTTTTGTACTTGTTCGCAATTGGACAGTCAGTCATGCTTAATCATTGGACTGATTTATAGATGGAACTAAGGATAGCATTTTGTTGCAAACGCAGATAAGGTTGCGGCGATGTTTTAGGGTTTGCGTATAGCGTGACGTTGGACATTTTGCGGTACAATGCCAGGCAAATGAGTGATTGAAGCTCTATGGGTATGAAAAATAAATAGCGATTACAATCACATGCTAAACGTTTATACCTTTTCTGTTTTGAAGGCAGGAAAAAAGATTTCATCGATGATAATAATCGAAATGTATTTTTAAAAATTATTTTGATTGGAAAGTAAATAATATGGCATTTATTCAATAATCGGTTTGGTTGGTATCAGATATTTTATTATTACTCTACCTTTATTTTATCGTCTTTGTTACGTGATCGCTGGCAGAATTGGGAATCATTAGTTATTTCAAATTGATTGATGATTATGTTCATAAGATACGTCTTTAACTTATTATTCTAATAAGGGCTTTCGCCATAATCAGGCATTTATAACGACGTTATGTGTTTTAGTATATCAGTATATCAAAAACGACTAACCTCGGTTATATGTTCTGCACCAGATTTAGCATCTTAAATACTAACTAACGCACGAACAACTGTGTCAGGACTGCAAGGCTAGCACTAGCACACCTCAATCGCCTCAAGTTATTTATTTATAAACGTTGGACTACATTCGTTGCACTTGCATCTTGTCGTATTTCACATTTCTGTGTCTTTAAATAGCAATTGGAATTTCATATAGATGTTTCAAATAAGCAATGCCTTTTTGTTATTTCTAGAAAATAATGTGGTCTATGGTCAGGGTTGGTCATAATACATTAACATTGAAACATTAATATTCCTTGCACATATTTTTTTTAGTTTAACTTAATAGATGGCGTTGTATATTTTTTTATATTGTATATTCTTTTATCAATAGTTGTGAATATTGGTAGATACAAAGTGTTAAAATTATATTGTCAGCTGTTCTTTTATATTTAAAGTTTTAAATACTACTACTAAACTATACTAGATCTTATAAAAACGCTTAAAAATTAATGAAATTAGCTACATATTTACAAAGTATCACTAATATTGATAGAATGATTTTTATTATTAAAATTTCCATCATAGTAACAGATTGCATGCAATGTTCAATGAGTTTCACTTGCATATTTGAACAAGTCATTATTTATGTAATTCATCAGATTTCAGCTTCAGCTAATGCTCCTAATGTGTGCGAGTTATTAATCATGTTCATTTAAGTTGTTATCCATGTTAAATCTGTAATTATTGGCACGCGATTTAGTTAGATAGCTCATTATTTATAATCTTCCCCTTATTCGTTATAATTTAGCAACAATATTTTAACTAGGAAATGTTTTGTCTCCTGTTTTATTTTGAAAATAAAAATAATAACAAAGATAAAACGATCACTAGTTAAAATTCTGTTACTAATGTATTATTATGGGGTTAAAAGTATTGTACGTAACGAAGAGACAAAATTAAATTAAATCCATGTGTAAATGGCGATTTCTCTTAAAAGTTTGACCAACACAAAACTAACCAATAATATACGTTACCCTATTTTCTTCAAAATTCTTACAACCTTGCTGTCAGGCAAGGCATTCAAAAATATCAAAGACTCATTTGAGTGTTCCCCTCCACGGAAATCTTTAGTAAAAGGCGAAAGATTTATGCGTTTTGAAGGGAAACCAGAGTTAATCTTCGTAAATTGGAGCGATATTATATTAAAACCGCGGTAACGAAACCATAGCGCGATTCAGGATTAGTGCACAGCGCCATCTGTTGAGGAAGGAGGGAGTTACAAATAGTCATCTGCCGATGAATTGCTATCGCTAGGTGTTTGTTGTTTATTTAGTTTATCATAAACATAACGTTTATCTTATTTTCTTTTACTAATTTAAACCTTATTGTTTTTGCATAAGCACGGCAGTTTTTAAACTCGGTTTCAATTTAAAAACTTTCTAAATAAAACTAAATATTCATTCAAATACTAAAACCCCAGGAGATTACCTGGCTTGTGTTACTTTTTCCTTAAATTTTTGGACATTGACCTCTAACAACTTTTTTATCGCTCGCCAGGACACTTTCAGTCGTAATAAATTTTCAAAGGGACCGAAATTGAGCGCTGTTTAAACGTATATTTCTTAAATAGAGTACTCGTCTAAACAATTTAGCAAACTTCAACAGAAAACTACAAAGGACGTTTTACTCTTTTTTGTTACTTGGAAAAAATATATAATTACCAACATATTATTTTAAATACGATAAAAAATCCATTATTGAAAATGAAGGTTTTAATTTTTGTATCCCAGTGGGACAGAAACTATTAAAAAATAAACAAAATAAATTGAAGCAATTTTGTCCAAGATAATACAAAGCTAAAAGAAAAACCTGTTAATGTCCCAAATGTTCTAAATTTAGAAAAGATTAGATCATCAGGAGGATTTGCTGGCAACAAAGTCTTGCTGGGAATCTTATTACGATCCTGAGATGAAAAAGTGGCCTTAAGCAAAATTACTGAGTCTACTTTAAGAACCTCGAAATAAATGTTATAAGCAACAAAGTTTTAAGTCAAACTCATTTGGACCTTCCCGTTTAGTAATGTAAACTTTAGATGAATATACTCTAAGTGAAATAGCATTTTCTGTTTATTTTCCTTGGTCACAGTATTCACAGTATTAATGATGTTAATATTTTTCTTGATTATATAGGAAAATCATAACGTGAAATTTAATATTCTCATCATAATTCGGTTTCTTATCACGAATTATTGAGAAATTTATCGCATAAATTCTTTACTGAGTTGCATATAATGCACGCGTCGGACCATATACGAGTACGAGCAATCGTAAATTGCAACATTAACGCCTTGTGGAGGTCGATAGCTAAAAGTAATACGTTTCGTACTTTGAATTAGATAGCAACATTCCTCGCCCTTACTTGTGTGTAGTACACACTACTTATAACAAACCACAAAATACTGTTTACCTCAGAGTTGTGAAACTGTTGGTAGTTCGGTTATTATTGTTGATTGTTTGTGGGCTAAATTGATATGGTTACACTAGTAACAAATCCTATTTTTATTGAATGCTCTACAACCCCACATAATGTGAAAAATATTTTTAAAAAATTGGCACGTGAAATCATGAAATTATTTAAATTTAAACATTTTACTAAAAATGAGACCTCAATTCATATATTTTGTATAAAACAAATTGTCATTAATATGAAGGTTTTCTAGATAATTCACATTTTTTCAGTTCCTATAGATTCACGAAAGAAAATTTTTAATTCAGACAACTTTTGAGACGTGCGACAAATTATTCCTAAATGTTCTATCACTCGCTTTTTTCTGCTTATTAGGTTTCACGTGTATTTTTTTATTAGTTTAGAGGAAGAAAAAGTCGCAAGCCAGACCAAAAAAGGTCGCCCCATGTTATTCAGTCTATTGTTAAACATAAGTTAAGATCATTGGATGATGGATAGATTTTTATTAAAACTGCTGCAAAATAGACAAAGAATTTATTTACTGGTACTAATTCATAAAAAATCAATGCCTATTTTTAGGACAGAAAAAAAAATGTTTTTGTAAATTAGTGTTATTATTTAAACACTAGCTGACCCGCTTTTCCCTCGTTTTTGCAACATTTTTCAGCTCTTATTGGTCGTAGCGTTGTGTTATACAGCCTTAAAGCCTTCCTCAATAAATGGGCTATCCTGTTGGATAGCCCATTTATCGAGTGAAAGATTTTCTTAATTCGAGCCCGAGATTATGGTATTATTATCTTTATTACATGTGTAGAGGTAATAAGGAATGATGATTATTTTTATTATTCGTCAAATAATTATTGAATTATGTTGTGTAATATTGTTGTTCTTAATTCATTTGCAAATCATTTCATACTAAATTAGAAAGTCTCGGCAAAATTGGTTTCAAATATTTTAATTTAGCAAAATCGACCTCTACTAAAAAGCATCTAAAAAAATTGAATAAAAATTTTGCATATTTCAAAAAGCATTCAAAATTAAACCTATGTCTTAACACTTTGGTTTAAAATATTAATAAACTACACACTGGTCTAAATACGCAAGTAACAGTACGGCCTTCAGGGTCAAGTTTCCTGCATTCTTGAATAGGCTTGTCCTAGTGACAAAGGTATTTACATATTGAACGATACAATATTTATGATACACCCAAACATTTTGACACTGCACGTAAAAATAAACCATACCACCACTAGTAGAAAGTTTTTTTCATCCAAGCAGATATTGAAGAAAATATTAATTTTTAAAGGTCGAGATCATTTTTCACGGATCAATATGAAATTATTTCTGTTGTGGTCGGTGAATATGCAAATGAAATATTTATACACATCAACACCCGAAGAAGAAAGAACGTCTGTATTATTTAAATATAAGATATTTATTTGGGATAACTCACTGACTGAACACGAAGTAACAACTGGAGCCAAATTACATTTCCAAAATTTATATTTTTTGAATTTGCCATAATTATTATATCTGCGCACTTTTATTGATTTAATAGCTAGTATAATAAATTTAGTCACGTTTTCTAATGGGGGAGTAATTCAATCATATTAATATTTTGCACTTGCAATAAAATTTGTTGTGTCAGAAAGTTTAAAGATTTCGTTTCATTATTAATGTGAACGATAAATCTCACTTTTAGTCCCGACATGCGTATCTTTGAAATGGTTATCTTTAATGGCTTTTTTATTTGGATTCAAAATCAATTTTGTATTTTTCGTATTGCTCACGGTTTGAAGAACCATTAACATTTTTTGGGGAGTGGTCTCTCGAATCGTTAATTAGTATAACTCTTTTAAGGGTAAATGGTTCTTGGTTAGTTTTATTCGCTTTTGTTTTGGGTTTTAGAGTTTCTTTTTATTCGTGGCTTAAAAGCAACCTAATGTCATATTGATCTTATTTTAAACGGTTAAATCTAAGTTCATTTTGTTTTGCTGGTTACTAATCGAATAAATAATATTTAAGTATCAAAGAGAAACAAGTGACATACAATTTAATTTTTAGTAAAGCAGATTATTATTAAAAATATTCTTTCAACATCAAGAACAAGATTCCAGTGCTGAACTTGCTTAGGGTCAAAAACTTAAAGTTGTGTCAGCAATATTTATTACAACATCTAGCATAACTACACATCATAAACTAGTTTACTAACTTAAGCACTTAAGCCTAGACAAGATGCTTTGAATTATACATGAACAGTTTGTCGTCTGCTTAATTGCTCCAAGCTGATTTATTCATTACCTGCAGTTATGTGGAGCAGCCTTGGTCATCTCTTGACGACCTCTGAGATCATGCAGTAACGTGGTGAGAGGCTGCTTTGAGCTTTTCTAGGAAAATCTCAGCTTTATACTTTGTTTTACTACTGTAATTGTGTGCATAGAAATTCCTAGCGTTTATTTGATTGTTTAGTATTACTTTGGCGCTTTCTGTGTCAACGTTTTTATGATATTTGTTGTCGATGTCTTGAAATAAAACATCTTAATCAAAGCCGTAACTGGAGATTAAATAATCAGCTGAAGGTGTGTTTGGATTGATGATGTAATCATATCATGCAGCAACACACACAACGGGGTAATCTGAGCACACAACCATCTCACGAAAGACTTCGAGATATATATCGCAGAATTTTAATCAAACCAAACTATATAAATCTGAATAATCCAATTCTAATCTGGTTATAATTTTATAGACCATACGCAGACCGATATAATGGCAAGTTTTGACCTCTGACGGAGTCGAGTCACGAATCGGCGAATGCAATAAATACTTTGATTGAGTCGTTATTTCATTGAAAGTGAACGTTATACGGTTTCAGTTATCAACGGAGAGTATAATAACTGTTTGAATATTGAGTAAGTTGGTATTAGCAACATGCGTCTATCAGTCACGGTTTTCTAATCTAATTCGTTCAAAACAGTTAGTGTTATTATAATAAAGTTTCAATTTTTGCAAATACAAAATACGTCATATACTCGTACCTGTTTAGATTTTTGTTGTATCATTTACTTTTTTATATTTGTATTTTCTATCTTCAATAAATAAGTTGTTATATTTCTCTCTTTCATAGTCATCTCCATCTGTCTATATGTAAAAATTATTTGTCATGATTGTCTGATGGATTGCAGTCTAAACTCCTAATCGTAGAGCCGTGAAATTTTGAGGACCAAAAGGTAAAATAGGGGCAAGTTGGTATGAAACTTTGTCAGTTTTTAAGATAGATCTGTGAAATTTCATATTTGGCTTTTAAAATAAAGAAGCACGTGTTCCAGCGTTTTGATCGCAAGCGAAAATCAACCCTTAAGCAGGTAAAATCACCCACGCGGGCGACAGATATCCATACTAATCCTCATTTATTATTAATCTTCATTTATTTTCGTCGTTATTGAAGTCGCCCCGTAAGAGTCTGTAACGTTTTCTAATTTTTTGTTCAATTAAATCAACAATACTTTTATTTACTAATTATAATTTATTATTAACAACTAATAAAAACTGTATCGAATGAACGAAATAAGATCTCTTATACTATTAACTTGAAAGGTGTTAATAGTAAAAACGATCAAAGCAAAAAAGACTTAAAAATACCTACGATAAGCTTAATGGATTGTACGCACTGCTTCGAGTTACGCAACAATTATATTCATTCAATTGTTTGAAACAAAATTGCAATACATATTAGATTGGCTAATAACAAATGATACAACTTTATACTTATGTAAGTAATTGAACTTAAGATGAGCAGTCACTGCAGTTGAGTAAGATCAAATCACGCGAACAAAATGTTAGTTAATGTTACTAGGTAGGTAGTTCTGCTACTAGTAACCATTTAAAATGTATACTTATAATCTTATGTACTAGGTGCAGATTTGTTTGATCATATTTTTAAATCGTAGTGATTATAACAGTACAATCTTCTATTTTGACATTAAATACGAGGTCTCTAAGTAAATTTGTTTCTGAATCATTTTTGTACATAATGTCTTAAGCATTTGCATGAGAAGCACAACTCTTGTATATAACTCAATGATCTTTTCAACGATAATTCTAGTCAGTATGTAGTGATAATACCACCCAGTTTTTATATCAAGGATTTAAAATGTACCAATAAACCTAAACGTTGTATTGCTTCCATGGAATGAGCAGAATACTAAGTTCCTACGCCAACACGAGACTCGTAACTTACTGCCAATAACATACTGAATTTATTTCAAATATTATGTGAAAATATACAAAAGGTTAAATTTTCGCTATTTTATTGACTACAAATATGTCATCATTAAAATGTAAATAAAAAGAATAATTTTATTTCTTTACTTCTTAAGATTTTACACAAAATGTTTTGTCCAGTGCGAAGTACCTTATTTGTAGTTGGATTATCTTAGAATATGTAACATTAGGAATTACCTACGTGGGTGGTCGCTTGAAGCAAATATTCTATTGATTTTAGCTTGGCAATCTAAATACTATTAAAACACTACGAAAAATAACTGGCATTCCAAATAATACTTCCTACCACGCTCTTGAACCTCACGATTCTGACACAAAATTTATCAAATGGAGGTCAGGTTGAATAAATGACCGCAAAGTATATTGATCTTTGTTAAAATAGCCATAAACTATCCATCGCATACTTTGCGGCTTAATTAGCGATACGTACCTATTATAAATTAGTCGGTCAAAGAAACAGTAGCATATGTCAGTGTCACAATGTCATTATGTCAATGGAAACACGTGGATCTCATAACTGACTCCAGTTATGGTTCACTACGAAATTCTTTTGCAATCTTAGGTGTGACATAATTCTGTTAAAGACTTCACGCGTCTTTCTCAAATAGGTGCTAGCATCACTGTTACAAATCATCCTAACCTTGTGCCCCATAATCTGTTATTCAATTTTGAAGCCTAGGTCAAAAGCAAAAAGACCAAAGAGATAAAAGATGATGGCAAAGTAAGCGATGGTCAAGTGATGTCCACACATTTTGACGCGACAGGTAAACGATTACAAATGAGCATTTACCGTCATTAGAACATGATTGATGGTGTTGTGATATTTGGTTT
Source organism: Herminia tarsipennalis (assembly GCA_945859575.2). NCBI lineage: Eukaryota > Metazoa > Arthropoda > Insecta > Lepidoptera > Erebidae > Herminia > Herminia tarsipennalis. The sequence continues at coordinate 8,084,561 of OX243836.2, read as the reverse complement.
AAATTACAAATATTTTGCACATCGTAACAAAAAGGTTCATTATTTTAATAAACATTACTGAGCAAAGACATAAGGGTTTTTAAATTTTGATCAAAGCATGTAGGTACTTCAATGAACCTACAGTAGCAGTTCTAACAAATATAACTTAAACATCATATCACAACATACAAGACATTCACCTTATTCTCTTCTAACGACTTAATTGCTCTCTTGCATCATTACTTGTATGTGTGGTCCAAAACCGTTTAGACATACCCAACAGACTTAGGAACAAGTGTTTCTGTCAACCAACACAATAGCTGATTAATTGTTCTAACGGACTTGGTCCAACTTGACAAATGACAGAGATGCCTATTTTAAGTATGTAGCGTTTGGCCTGCACTTGTAGATAGAATAAAACTTTACAAAAGACTTGCATTTTTGAATGAAGAATTTTATGAATAACATAAGAATATCAAGATATTATTGAATGTAATACTGGAACGAATTGTGTCATGTTTAAATCTATAGTTTTAACAAATTATATTGACAAAGGATGTTCAACTGCACAAAATAAAACATCTAATCAAAAATCTACCTTCCTATCTTTAACTGTCAAGTTTTGATTTAAACTTTGAGTCATTTGACCGACTTAGATAGAGAACTTCCGTTTCATTAGTGCTACGTAAGGTTCAAAATAGCTACATTTAACATAAAAACTGAGACAGCTGTGGTTCATGCTTACAATAATATTATCTAAAAGTCTGCCAACATAACAGCGTCGTGTGAAAATCTCTGCACACATTATACGCACGCATAGTCGTGAGCGAAAGTCAATGGATGAGTCTTACGTAAAATTTTAGGCGTAGCTAACTACATCATTTAAATATATTATACTTTACCTAAATAAGCTATAAATGCCAACTATGAAACTGACTTTGAACTTTGATTTGACAACAACAAACACAAATGTCTAAAATAAAATATACAGATACTCGTAGAAACAAATCACCTTATCTAAATTTAAAAATCTGTCATAAGTCATAGGTAGAGATCGGATAATCGGATGCATATTTACCTAAAAATAATTTTCGGCTAACTTATTATGGAAGCGGTTTCAGAGAATATTTTTATTAAAAATAAAATCCCGGGATTCCGGGATTGCTTTACTAGTCAGATGTACATTTACACTTCTCATTCAGTATGTAGTGTGAAGGAAAGGGTGGTGTGGTAAATAAAAAAACTTAAATTAATTAATTACTATTACTTAAAGTACTGTTTACCTATTTATTTGTTAAGGATAAATATATTACAAAATGTTTCTATATTTTGTACATATAGAAAATACATAGAAAAGCAATGATAGATAGTAAAGATTTTGTCTATAAAAAGCGCTTTCCATAATAGCCGACACCTGAACTTTAGGTAAATATGCATCCGATTATCCGATCTCTAGTCATAGGGCATGAATTAAAAACGAGTAATACCGGAGATCACTGACCATCATACAGTCGTTGCATTAAATCAATGTAAAATCAACTATACCTCATTAAAATAAAGTTGACAATCGTTTGAGATAAAAACTGCATATAAAAGCTGCAGGACAAGACAGGTGCGTGAAAACGAAAGTTGTTCTCTTCCTGCTCACCCGTTCGCCTCGACTTGGTACCAGGTATGGCTATAACTATTTAGTCTTTGATATGCAAGGACGATACAAATATGCAATAAGAGATCGAAGATATTACCATTATAAAAACTGAATGCATTGTTGGTCTGGAAGATGAAGTCATGATTGGACAATTCCTATGATATATGAAGGTGAAAATCTTGATAATGATGAATAAATGAATTGATTGACATTATTACTCATGTTGCTGTCTAAAAGACTTGTAAATGAAATGCGATAATATAAATAGACAAAACTCAAGATGCAAGTAAGGTAATTGCAATCGAAATCAATTAGATCGTGACAAATGGTCATTGATTGCTAATAAACGGGTGAACTGATTGGCAGGCTAATTTTATGATTTTATTATACAGCACGAGCCATACGAAAGGAACAGTTGGGAGCTTGAATCAACTGCACTTTCACTGAGCAGACGCTAAAAAGTGAAACTGGAATCGGCGTAGGCAACGGAATGCTGGCTAACTGTGATAATGATGACGTAAAGATTTATAAAGAATTGTTAATATGTGTGATGGAAAGTTTTGTAGATAAAAGTATGTATAGAAGAAACGATCGTAAATAAACAATAATGAAGTCGAAGAAAGTGATTTTATCGATGTATGTATTGGAGACCTGTTCTTGTAAGTGTTTTAGTTGTCGAGTAGTTTCTGCAATTGTAATTGACAATTGCATGATAATTATTAACGGATTTTGAACACTGGCGGATATAACTAGTACTGGCTTGGATTTAAGTAAGATAGAAAATTAAAATACCTAAACAGCCATGGTTTTAGCCATGTCATATTGAAAACAGTTGTCAATAAAAACGATAAATAAGTTGCAAAACTAAACTTAAATGAAACAGCTGCTGACGAGAAGTTTGGAGGTCGTCCAGTTAACGTAATGAGGGAAAGGGAAGGACGTAAGGATATAATTACAGAACATCATGCAATTCGTGAACCTCGATATTAAAATCAACAAACTGTTAACCGAAACATAAATGCCCTAATATGCGATATACCCGTAGCTATTTAAGATCGAATCTTTCGCGTTGTATTCTACGAATTTGATATAAAACCGAACGTAATTATCGATATCTTGGTATGAAAATCGTTTTAAATGCTGAACTTTGTAAAGAGGTCGAAGTTAACTAAATATCAATTCACTGCTAGCACACAGCAGTTACACTTACACCATTTAAGTATACAAGATTTACGTGAGATTGATGTTAATCAAATATTTGCTAATTAGTGCAGAATGCCTAATTTCACAATAAGTAATAGTACTGCTTATGATCTCGGAGATTAAGTGGGCAAGATCTACAGGGTTTTGTCAGAAATCGAGTCACGATTAAATGTAGAGCAAATGAAAATGACTGTGGGTAGTGGTGACTACTAAAGTATAATATAATTTTCTCTTTTGTTTTGATTTTAACCCTAATTTCATACTACATATTGGATCAAGAACGCAACTCCATTGATACACTATTTTATTCTGTTTGTAATCAGTGACACTCGTTATGTGGTTATCAGTCCTTACATCTAAGTACAATGTTCTTTTCCATCTGACTACATTACTCAGCATCTGATACAATGCGTTTTGAAATTAATCATGACTTTATTGCAAATAAGCTGATGTCTCGAAGAATGATAATACATTGATGACTTAAGGGATTCGATCGTAAATATGCACGTCATTCAAAAGGTCAATGCCATTTTGTAAAAGTTCTAAAAATATTTTTTGATTTATATTCGGTTTAGGTGATTTCTGGGGACTATACTTGTTTAAAATTTCATTAGTAATTAACTTAATGTTTACAGTGCCTATCTCTTAATTTAAAAATAATATCGGCCAACCGGATGCGGTGCATTCAAGTGCTCAACGTCTTTATTTTTCACGGGCAACCCGAATACCAACTGTTCCCACGTTTGTAGGACGTCGGGGACCCTACTGTTTTAATTGTCCTTTGTCTTTTTGGGATTTCCTTTATTTAGGCACGTAGATTACATTGTCTCAGATATTTGGTAACGAAATAACATGTTTGTATAAAGGTACTTAAGTGTCTTCTCGTTTCTAAGCTGGATTTTTTTATAGAAAATGTTTGGTCTATTTATTTGAGTAGCTTGAATGTGTGTCTAAAGATATTAAAATAAAATGATGTCCCGTGGCCTCGATAAATGACGGGTAACTTAATCTTTGCTAAACGCCAGTAGCGAATCGCAAGACCCTCAGTCATCATTAGCTTCAAACTACAATCTAATACCCAATTAGGTACCACCTCAAGTAACCTTTTCTAGAAGCAATTATATTACACGCAACAGAATATCAGCTGCGTACGAATGACAACTGTAAACTTTCGTAAGGTAAGACGTGGGTTTGCAAGCCGTTACATCATTTCTTTTTTGGTCATCGTAATCAAATGTCAAATATTGACCCATGACATGAATATTGCCACTTGTAAGTATTATCCGTCAGAATTTAGTAGACTTCTGTGTGCTTGCAACTTAAAATAACTATGGTCATTTTGAAATGGTAGTATGTATTTGATTTTTAGAAATCTGTCATTGTTAATAAATCCGGGTAGAATTATATTGCATTGTGTTTCATTTATGGACATGATTGGTTAGGAATCAATGTTATTAAAATTAATGAAGCTAGATTGCGGCATTATGTTAATATAAATGTTACGTGCCTCGATTATTGTTGCTAAAGAAGAACAGAGCAAATATTTCACAAAACGTTCAATTAAAACAACAAAACAAATCCAAAAAATGTAAGTAGATACTATTGAAAAAAAAAAAGTTTCCTTGTAAACTCATTTAATAAATCTTCATAATAGATGTCAAAACATTTTTATTTACGTTTGTGTAGACATGAAGTATTCACTTGCATCACACATTAACTTCTTCGGGTTCGTGGATTCATCATGTGGATCGTGATCTCAGTATAATTAAAGTGTCTAAAACAATTACGTTCACTAGAAGATTAGAGAAATGTTGGTTATGTAAAACATAATAGAAATGAAGTGAACTTGTTTAAAGATTATGCAGCGTTTGATGGATATGATGTATTTGTGATGAATGGGCCTATAATTAGTTAAAACGACATACGTGTATGTATGTCTATGTAACAATTTGACTGCCTCGGTGGCGCGGTGGGAGTGCATCCGACTGCTACGCAAAAGGTTCGATCCCAACCCAGGATAAAACTTTGTGTGATGAGCACAATGGTTTATCTGTGTCTGGGTGTTATTTATCTATAATATGTATGTATTTAAAGATATATAAGTATGTTCATCAGTTGTTTGGTTTTCATAGTACAAGCTGTGCTTAGTTTGGGATCAGATATTGTTGTGTGAGTTGTCCCAAGATATTATTATTATTAATTATGTGTCATTTTCAATTATCGGTCATCTATATTACGAGTATTATGACAAAGGGAAAAGGTTTCCTTTTTGCTTGTTTGTTTGTAAGGGATAAACTCGGTAAAAAAAATATCCTATTATAAAAATCTTTGTTTTCTTGACAGCTACAGCGAGTGACATGGGTAAATTGGGAATATATTTCATTTAATTAAAAGTAGAGGCGCCCATTAAAATTGCAATAATGTAACCCAAGATAAGACTCTGAATTCCACCTGAGTAGTTCGGTAGTAAAAAATAAAAGCAAAACTCTTTAATGATCAAGCTGTAGATGACATATCACACATCTGTAAAAATAAAAGTGAATGCGAACAATATAGATCATAAAGTTGTTCCAACGTCTTTTGCAATATGTGTCATTTTAAATATACATATCCAAACACTAGAACATTATATTGACATTGAACAAATAGAGCCGTCTGCAATAGTGAATTTAAAAATCATAAGTGTTAAAAAGATATGAATATTTTAGAAATATATTTTTTTTAAAAGTAAAGTCTAGTATTTATTTAACCATGATTACTATTTACTGGAATGTAAGATATTTTTATGTACAGTTTATTCTGTACTGTCAAATATTAGTGAGGCGTCAGGTATTCTTGCGACACACAAACGACCGCTGCAGCCCGCAATAAGGACATAGTTGTATAATTGTACGCACAATCGGTAACTGATTACTGTCAGTACTTTGCATTGGCATTCCAGTTTTAGATACATAGACAAAATTAATGAAGTTACTAGTGATATTCGCTAAAGCAGTCAATGTCATCATGTCATCTAGAAAGTTGCAAAAGTGGAAAAAAAACAGTAGGTAGATTGGTAAATTTATAGATAATAGAAAAAGATGAATACAAAAACTACAAAAGTAATAAAATATTATTAAGAGTTATAATTATAAGTGAGTAATGTATAATAAACACAACGGTATAAAGAAAACCATCTTCGGACAATGTTCAGTGGCGTAAAAAATCTCAAAACCATTAGTTTGCAAAATGTATGCAACAGTTTCCATCTTCAAATATAAAGACTACTTTGGGTCTGTGAAAGAAACGCTCAGAGCCGAATAACAATGACCTTGATCCACTTTGTATTGCATTCATTTCTTAATTTCAGTACGAATTTTGGAAGCCTTGATATTAAAAGTAAAGTTTCGAATCAGCGAAATTCGTGACTTCATTGTAATGCACTCGCAAATGTTAGAATAATGCAAGTCATACGTCATGCTGACCAAAAATGGCAAACGATAAAAGGTAACTGAGTTTGATAACTGTACTGTACTTATATGAGATGAGCGTGGGTTAGTATTAACAGGCAATACCTAATGAAGGTATAATACAAATAATGTATTGTACAACGGCTCTTAAGTCGAGGAAAGAGAAGGAAGAAATAGCAATTCAGCTGCATTACTTAGTTTAGTTGGTGCTGGTTTCGACCTAGATTGATGTATAGATGCCTCGGTTTGGATTTAAAAAAATGTAAAATAATACAATCAGATCTAAAAGCAAGCGAAAAACCAAAATAAGACCTTGCACTATAATTCATACTTGCTAAAAATTACATATATGATTATGCAAATCTGCATACAACCCTGTTAAGCAATATGCAGCATCATTATAACATTACATTTTAAACAGAATTACTGAAGTACCGAAATAACCGTACAGTTTCAATTAAAGTGATTTGCTGAACTGAACGAGTTAAGGTTAAGCTTTCCCACTGCCATGTCAATGCCCTCAACGATTTATATCCGGTAATGCTGAAGTTCATACAATGATGTGGTAATTATATGCGCCGATGGGATCTTAAGACATGGCAGCTTCAGTCATGGGGTGTTAAGAACGAAATTAATTTTTACACCTGATCACAGACATGAAAGTGCAATCCGTAAACTTTACAAAGAGATGTATAATATACTTGTGATTTCAGCATAGTTGGCAACAGTAGACAAAATATTTTTATGCATTTGACATTGCAAATTTATATTTAAGGTGAAAATAGTACGTGACCAGATGTTTTCCGGACAATTTGCGATGCTGTAACTTGCTTATTGTTAGTCATCGGTCACGATCGCGATCAATGGGTCGTAGTTGACCCACGCTTGTTTGACAGCTAAGCAAATATTGCGAAAAGGCCCTTGTTAGGTAACAAGTTTTGCACAGTATTTTATACATAAAGCTGGTTGTTATTATGAAATAGGTCATAATGAAATTATGTGACTAGAATTTTGTAAAATCTGTGAGAACCATATTTATTTTGCCATTATGGTGAAAAGGATTCTGAAATTGTGTCGTAAATAACTTTTAAGGGCTGATGATGTCTTAACAAAAATGACCTGCGGTTTGTTTTCATTAAAGATTACATAATTAGTTTTCCGTGTTGAAACAGAAGAAACAACGGAATTCAAAGATAAAATCACTGAGGCTGAGACAACTATTGTTGATTTGTTCCAGTGATTTTGCATACAGATAATGATCAAACAGGTAGTGCTAGTGCTAGAGCTATCAGCGAAATAACCATTATTGAGAAGAAAATGGCAATAGATTTCCAACCACAACCACAAGTATCAATGGAAAAATGTACCAATGAATATCTTATCTTGATTGAATGTGGCATTCGTATTCTATGCTTTCACTGTCGACCACAGATATTATATCCGCGAAAGCTTTAATAAAAACGATAAAAGTAGTTGTCGAGCAAACACTGACTGAGAGAATCTATTGAGATACAAATTCAATAACATCAGTAATATTGAAACACATTTCGATACAATGCCACTTTACTAGAGCACCTATGAATGTAAACCATTAAGAGTTGTCAATGGAAACCCAAATAGCGATGCTGTCTGTAGTAATGTTGAAGCTAAATGAAACGTGGTGTTGGTCTAGCTATACAGTGCGGCGTGTTCTCACGTCCTTAATAACTGTAAGCAGTCGGAAACGGGTACAAAAACGTAACCAAAGACAAAGGAAAGGAAAACGTAATATGCACGCGGAACAACTATGGGAGACAGTAGTGTTTAGGTTGCTAATTAACTTAATTAATTTCAATTTGTACGGATTGTGTAAGACAAAACGATATTACTTGCAACTCTAAATATCTTAAGAGCGTGTACACACAGAAGTTAACAGGTCTGCAAAATAAGTAAATTTAGATCACAATTTTAACATAATAAGTCTTTCGCAATATTTCTTATGAAAGCTGCAATTGCTTGAAAAAGTACACATTAGTCCAATTTGTGGAAAGTTAGAAATTTCACATTGAAAATTTGTTATAATGGTTTCTCCTACGATCTGTCATTTAGTAGTGCTATTATAGCAGTGACTGTGTGAACTGAGCCGTAAACATTACTTACATCGGCTCGACGACCTCGTGATTGATGTATAGAAAGTTTAAATACCAATTTGGGTATCGTTCATGTGCTATGATGTGATTGCCTTCTTCATTAGCCTTTTATACAATGGCAGGAAAGGATTTGATTGTTAATTAATCTATAGCCTTTGTTAGATCTGGTGATAAATGCATCAAAATATAATTCTTTCTTATTACATTAGTTTTTGTAACATGACTTTTACAAAATCAAAAGAACTTCCTTCAAATTAATGTTCTTTGATAGAATAACACTGGCAATCAATCCAGCAATTCCTATGAAATATTAAAGCTTACTTTATCTTAGAAGTTTTGCTGGCTTTCGTAATAGATCATCAATCTATCAATTTAGTATTCAAATTTCACACCGCAATAGTGTGGAAACGAACAGGCATAACGTTTCAACAGTATGCAAACTCACGATCGTAACATCCTCAGAATTAAGTGTTATTAATGCTTAAACTACTTTAAAGAAAAAATGAGAATTTTGAAATTTAACTATAACTTTTAGTAACATTACGGATTCTTACGATTATTATAATAATATTAACACATTTATTCTATTAGACAACGTTTTGATAGTTCCTTTATGATTATTAAGACTAACGTCAAATATTTGGTTAAAATCAAATAAACGAATGTTTGTGTGTATGCCCTCTATGCACCATTGATCAGATTATAATACAATTTTGGCAGGATGTTTTGGGGAAGCCCGTGAGGGATCCTGGACCGGGTTTAGTTAGTCTTTAATACCTTATAGTCAGATGAAATATGTTGAACGATAGGAGTTTAGATGATTTGGTGTTTCTTCTATCTTATTTAAAATAAAAGATTTAGACTTGCTAGTCACGTCTAAATTATTTGTAATACTGATTTTGTCTGCTTACCTTATAAAGTTTATCTTTTTGATACCAAACATCTTCTTCTTCCTCCACAGGCGCTTGAAACGCTTGCGTTAGATCATCGCGAGAACGCGAGAGTATTCGACGTCGCGACACCATCTCACCCCCCGCAGCCGCTTCGAAAGGGCCTAGGCTGAAACAATTAAAATAAATTTTATAAAATTTGTAGCCATAAAAAATACTTTGGAAGAAGCAAATAAGGGAAACATTGTCTAAGATAAAAATGCAATCTGCGGAAGAATCCTAAATCATACTTCAGACATATACAGATAAAAATCGACTGGCCTGTTAGTCTAGTGGTTAGTGACCCTGACTGCTAAGCCAGAGGTCATGGGTTCGATCCCCACCCAGGATAAAACTATGTGTGATAAGCACGATGGTTTATCCTGGGTCTGGGTGTTATTAATCTATAAAATGTAGTTAATGGGAAATATATAATTCTAAATAAGAAAATTTAGATATAAATAAGTATGCTTATCAGTTGACTGGTTTCCATAGTACAAGCTCTGCTTAGTTTGGGATCAGATGGCGTTGTGGGAGTTGTCCCAAGACATTATTATTAAAAAAAATCCTCTAGAAGTCTAGGTCTTCTTAATATTTTATTAAAGGCTCATGAATGCCTTTACTTATTAGGTAACATACTTTCGACATCAATTTGACGTTTTTATAATATTTTCATAATTTTAAAAGTAGGTAAATGTATCATTTGGCAAGTTTAATTTTGCTCATGTCAATCAAATTTCGAATTATTACATCAATATTTGATTGATCATAATAGATTATGGTGTAACAACAGGCCATTTATCACAGTGGAACTCAATTTTGCGATCATATCAATATCAAATGATACAATTGTCAAACTTTCTATAGCAGATTGAACTTATACATAACAGTGTTATGAAACAATAGGTGTGGCAAAAGGTACATCAACTGCTACTATTGTATCGCCCTCGTTTATACGAGTTTTGGTCTTCACAGCTTGCTATTCACTGTTGATGACGTCCTATTAACGATTGAAGTTTGTTTTAATGTCTATTTAAAGACATGCGGATGTATTTAGTCTGGTACTTATGTAACAGTTTACTATTGAGGTTGAAACGAAATGGGACGCAATGTCGATTCTTGTAAGCTTCAGACAAATAAGTCTGTGAAGTTACTTTTTGTCTACTTCGTGACTGAAGACTAACTTACTGTTTTATTTAGGAAAATCAAGCGTGATTTTACTCTTACAGATATTAGCATGCTCAACCGCAGTATCATAGCACGCAACAAAACTGTTTGTAAAGCTTTTGTTTGTTTTGTTGTCTTTAGGGCATAAATTATTAAGATCCTCCTCCAAAGCATATGTAAATAAGCCTCATTTCTCTACACCTACACCATGTATACTTCTAACAGTACCAACAAGGTACGGTTCGCTTCGCTTCCTTCCGACAACTAACAATGTATGGCATTGGATTCGACATTGGGGCTCGCGTTGCGTGTCTAACGATCGCCTCCGTCTGTTCCTCCCATTCATTTGATACCCACCACTGTTTATTCTGCGTTTTTAATTTTGGAACATCTTGAGCATAAGAAAACATAATAACAAGAACTTTTTCTAGGTCCTATTTTTGTGTCTTCTATTGTGGTGACTCAACATTCTAATTTTGGATACTGTCACTGGTTTCAAAATGTTTCTTTTATTCTCTATACCATGTAGTATAGCAATTAGCAGATGCAAATAAGCATAACTATTGTAAGAAAGGTTGCTATATTATAGGCAGTCTTATTTGAAGTGAACTCCTACAGTATTTTCTCTATATGTTTTGTTATATTACTTTTTATTTGAAGTCTTTCATATTATCCAAGGCGTTTATATGGTAACGCGCTTTATAAGTAAGTTCAGTTATCTATACCCAAGTGAACGCACATTAGTAAAACGCGCATCTACAATTTCGCGATGTCATTCAGCATTACTTGTGTTACTTTAGCACTTTTCAATGTGATATGCTAGTGAGTTACTGTTCCATTTACGATATATTAGCTCAAAACATCAAGTGAACATGCCGCAGCGTACCCCAACCTCATTAATATCAACCGGTGGAAAGTCGAAAGTAATTTCATCACGCAATTTTCTCGAAAGCAAACTCATTGAGCGGTTTTCTCAGTTGTAGAACAATTATCTTTGATATTGCCAAGGCTTATATCTTGTTTGTTTATGATTTTATGTGGTAAGGTCGGTTAGTTTGAATTCTTGTTGTAATTGCTAAGTGAAATTTTATAGTGTGTACTTTTATTAACTATAATGTTTTACAAATATTTGTGGGCTAATAAGGCAATAATACTTTTACACTTTAGATACTACCCCAAAAAAGTCAACGAACGGGGAAGAAATAACATGGTTATATACATGTAGTAACTTAATTGGTACTATAGATTATCCTAGTTTTAGGTCATTATGGATTCCCATGTAGATGGTAACTGTGCCCAAAAGTCCTTTTTTAAATAACAAAAATGTGTTACTCTAATTCACAGTCGGTGGGTACACTAAGGGTATCTCTTTAACAATATTAAAAATCGCAATGAGTCGCGTACCTAAGCGTACAAAATAAGATTCATGCTCACACTTAGTAGGTCAGTACTTTCACAGTTGATTTACTTTGCTCTAAATAGTGCCTGTTACAGCATAAGATCGAGATAGGTTTGTTTAACTCAATTGCTGATTCTGAGATATTTAACACGCAATGTTTTTAAGTAACCGCCTTTAAGAACTGTGGTTTTGAAGCGCTTAGTTGTACGTCAGTGATTTGATGGTTTTTTTAGGTATTCTTGTCAAGACTAGATATATTTGAGGAAGATTCCTAGTTTCTTACACGCAATTAATCCTAATTTAAAGTTCCTAACTAATATTTTACTCTGCATTTTACTCCAATACTTATTAATTTATAATATTTTTAGAGGTTATCTTAATTGCTATAGATACCTATTTCAACTCGATTGTGTGTGGGTAACCGTGTATAGATACAGTGACTATGTGTGCGACATTTTGTTAGGACGGCGACTGCCGCATCACTTTCACACAAATGAGTTGAACTATCTATACCAGACGGTACAATGTAGTTACTACCAGTCGGTAAGACAACACAAATCATCAGTTGATATCTGAACACTTTTACAATACCTAATTATTTGTCTAGACGTACAAAATCAAGTTAAACCGATATTTTTTAATGCAACGCACGCGCACATTCCCGCCGAGTCGTTGATCGAGTCGCGTGCTTGTTTTGCGACACTTGACTGTAAATCGATACTTGACTTTACTGCCTGTATAACTCGATTTTTAAATCGATACTTAACTCTACTGACTGTAGGTATGCGTAACTCGGTTTATCTTGTGTCGCCGGCTCGATGTCTTACAAATATAAATGACTACGAGCCACAGCCTATTGTTGTCATCATCGCCTACAACGATTCAGGGAATCGAGTATCTGCTGGGAATTCAAGATTTATTCGAGAAATTACTAAAGAGGAAAAAATAAATAAAAACTTCAAAAAACGAACGGCTATTTTTAAGGACGGCGTTTTTGAATATTGTGCTCTATGCCCCTCGCATAATTAAGACGAATAAAATCAGACCTTAAATGCCAAAAAATCGTTTATACTACAGAGTATGCCAAAGAAATAAAGACACATACGCTCGAAAAATGTTATAGTCGTTCCTCAATCTATACTAATATTTTAAAGTCAAAGAGTTTGTTTGTTTAAACGCAGTAATCTCAGGAACTACTGATTCGAATTAAAAAAAAAATTTACTGTTCGATAGCCCATTTATCGAGGAAGGCTTAAGCTATATAACAACACGTTATTAACAATAGGAGCGAAACAGCAATCCAAAATATTACAAAAACGGGGAAAATTTACGCAGACGAAGTTGCGCGGGTCAGCTAGTAGTAATAGTCAGTTTAAAATATAGTACAAGACAGTAATATAAAAATAACAATAATTTTTAAACATAAAACTACCCCAAAAAAAAAATACTATTCTGATCTAATTTTAGCCCTACTTCTACTCTCTAATATCCTTGATAAACACAAATACACCTTAAATTTTTGCCATGAACCACATGACATAACATTCACGTTCACACAGAACTTACAATAGAACTCCCACATGACGTAATTTAAGTATGAACCTGCAAAGAGGATCATAAAATGCAGTTACCTTCGACGTCACAGGACCCGTTTAAAACACGTTGACCCATATAGAGAGGTGAATGATACAAAGACAATGAACGCTAGTGATGTGTCTATCGAATTTGAATCGATATTTTCTAGGCGTTTGCTATTTATTATATGATGACTATGAACTATATATCGCTAAGCTTTTGTCTTGTATTTTAACTTGATTAAAGCTAATTAAGGAACTGATTTAGTGTAGCGATTTCATGTCGCTTTCTCTTCGATAAGTTTACAACCGATGCAAATCTGTAATTTAATAGCCACATAGCCCCATTTAAATAGTATTTAACGTACTCAGCAAGACAAAACTGAATAAACAAAGCAATAAAAGAAGCAACTATTGTGAATATCTCTATCTAAGTTATAGTTTCGTGATCGTAAAGTTATATTTGTTTAAGAATTTTAACTTTAACTTAGCTACTGTATTTCAATAATAATAATAATGGTCTTCTATCAGTTACAGCGGCCAACCATAGCAGATATTAGCCAACTACACAGGTGATATTATAATTATTGCACAAGTGCATACACAGACACTACTGCACTCTTTGTTCCCTCACTTTTATAGCCCGATGGGACAGAAATCCAACACGACCTGGAGAGAGATTGGGCGCAGGATCGACGGCTTAACCTGCTCTCCGAATCACAATTACGGGGATTTCAATAATAATACCCGGCTTAAGAGCTATGACTTCATGCGATTAACTCTTTAATCAATTGATTAAAATAACCGATTTATCGATTTGATAATAAGTTCTATATAATTTATTATCGATATCGATAAAAAATACAATAGGGAAGTGGGAACCACAATCTACCGTAAAGTATTTAAATGTTGAAGATTTGGTGTCTTTGTTTTGCAAAATTATAATAATATTTGTTCAAGTTTTGACACCTAACATTTGAATGAATTAGTAACGGTCGGTTTTCAACATAAACGTGAACAATTGGTTTTTACGGCCTACTTTTATTATCTACATGACCGTATTTATGCAACAATAGATACATAAATATTATATTGCAAAAATATTACTAATATTTGGATTTATTATAGAATGCAACTGTTGTTGCTATCAGGTTAAGCGTCGGAATGTTATTCAAAATACTTTGCTAGTATTTGCTATTCATTTAATTTTCTAAATAAAATACTGTTATTAAGGTGCCAAGTATGAATAAGAGGACTACGTTCATACATAGTTAGTCAAATAAACGATTTAAATATCAAGAAATACAAAAAGGTATTTGTTTTTTTAATTATCGACACGATTGGGGTTACAAATTGTAGAATTATAATATAAAATTATAGAAATTTCAATGCAATGTGAGCACATTGTTAGTAATCAATATACTTCCTTATTCAAAGTAAATTGCTATAGTTCTAATCGATATTAGCTATCGACTGTCGATACCGCGTCGATCTCGCTTCCTCTAGCGCTAGTCATTACGGGAGTCTTAGCGGAACAGGTTTACACTTTTATTTTCTTTTTACATACGTGAAGGCATCCCCGAGCGGCCCAATTACTACGGTATGTTTAGGGTTGTGCTTCGTCTCTGGATATTCCAGAAAATAAGGATATTTTTATTTTAAAAGAGCCCACTAGTTTAAATGAGTCCATGTTTGTAGGTTCATATTAATTACCCCATTCTACTGTCAACGGGCATTGACTTTTCCCAAAAAAATAGATTATTCACTCTGTCCTCAGATCCACACATAGAACAGGTGGATTCAAATGACCGGAGGGCATCTTACGACAACTTTTTTACGTGATAACGTCATAAATCGAGGACCGGGTGCACGCACAAATAGTGTCACTTAGCAACGGTCACGTTATTGATTGATTGCTAAACAGTCACGTTATTGATTGATTGCCAAGCAGTCACGTTATTGATTGGTTGATAAGCAACGAGAATGGCTATATGTCATCAATGTTTTCATATAACGTTATCAAGTCAAAATATTGTCCGTTAACTGACTTTACAAACAAACATTTTTTTCTAAATTTAACAAATTCCATGTGAAAATCTTAAAATATTTTGTGGTAACTGGGTCTAGAATTCCGTTTAATATTAATGATCGGCATGAGTAAATAACTTGACTGTCCTTTTACAGCCGCGTGTATCCTACAAACTTACAAGGTGCCTACAGCTAGTTTAATGTTCTTATTTTATGATGCTTTTGTTTTATATTTTATTTTTTTAAGATTTTTTTTCTTTCTTTACAAATTAATTAACCGGCACTAACCCCTAGACCAACATGTAGTGGTTAGTGTCCTGACTGCTAAGCCAAAGGTTGTGGGTTTGATCCCCACCCAGGATAAAACTTTGTGTGTTGAGCACGATGGGTTATTCTGTGTCTCGGTGTCATTTTCCTTCTACTACAGGCATTTTTGTGCGTAACAGGAGACTCCAAACAAAATTGTTAAAGAAATAAAGATATGTATCTTTTTAGCAATATATAAGTATTGCGTGACCACGATCGGTGTAATTCGATCGAAACGTCGGGTAAATAAAAGGTTCAAAATATATAGGTATGTTCAATAGATGGTTTGGTTGCCATTGTAGATACGGGAACTGCCTAGTTTGGGATCAGATGGCGTTGTGTGAGTTGTCCCAAGTCAATCAATGACTGGACCAAATGAATCAATCTAATAGAGCATACATGGCAACCCTGTGTAGACTGCACCTGGGCAGCACGCGCCATGATGTAATCGTTTGATAGTTTGTTGACTCGCAGCCGGTCAGTAATTGTTGTTTATGAGACAAATGCATCGGGATTGTTCATTTTATAACATGTTCTCGATCGGGACACATAAGTGAGCGTTCAGCTTTGATCTTCAACAAATACTCTTAAGGTGTTGGAAAACGCCGCTCTTGTCCATGATTAGTTACTGTATTCTAAGTTGTACAGATGCAATCTGGCTTAAATTCATATTAGTATGGAATGCGGTTATAATGCTATTTGACTGCCTGTCTTATTAAGGTTAAGCTATCGATAAAATGTAGATAACATATATTATCGACATTGGCGAAGCCCTACAGACTTCAAAAGTAATTTTAAAATGTAACGATAATGTTTTAACAAAGTCAAAGATTCAAGCGTAAAAGTTAGTAGGCGCATAAACATATTCGTGACGTGGAAATATATGCTAATTAGGAACATCTCTATTATGAAACATGTAGACATAATATGTGCAGGAGTAATCTTTGATGCGATTCTTGATCTAATCAACAATAGTAAAGTAGCTGTGTCAATACAGGCGCGGATTCAGAAGTTTGTTCGGGTGGGGGGGGGGGGGGGGGCAATTGACTCCTACGGTCAATTGTAAATTGCTCGCATGACGGGGGTGGTGCCATTTGATTCAACACAAATAAACCACCCACCACCACCAAGGGGAGTGCAATTGCCTGCCTAACTCTCCTATATTTTCAAATTTACCAAAAAAAGGAGATTTAGTCGAGTACGGTGTAAATACCCTTGTATCCACGCGCCTGCGTACATTGACTAGTTATGGATTTCTAAATCTGAAATTATGCTTTTATTCATGTCTGTTTGTTTGGGGTCGACGCAAAACTCCATAAATGTTTTTTAATTATATTACTTTTTTAAAAGTGATATTTTAATTTAAGTAATTACCATTAAAAATATCAAAATCGGTTTACTATAAAGGTAGATACAGCTTGATCTTCATTTCCCTAATCGAGCATTACATTAGAGAGCTCAAGTAAAATGGTCGTGATAACCGGCATCCACGCAGGCGGAATCATGGGCATAATCTAGTGATGAATTAGAAAGAGACTACCACGGTCGATTGCAAGGGCGATAGAAATTAGTAATCCGTTTTAAAATGCATGAGAATGAATTTGGCGTGGAAAAATAATAAGGCATGTCTAACTTTAGACGATTATAAATTGGAAAAGGCTGTATAAATATTGATAAATTGCCAATTTGAGCAATAAAATGAGTACAATTTAGTACACACTGTATATTTTAACCATAGTTGTATAAAAAGTATATATATTCACCAACTCAACGTACTTATTACAGTTATGTAGGTAGCACGTTACGAAATGAGCCGTTAAAAATTCAGTAGAATTTGTAAGTCAGCATTCTTCTAGGCTACTTTCCAAGTCAAATGACAACGTGGTCGCGATTCTAATTGCATGTTACTATTATCTGTTTGTGTTAAGACAAAAACGTACATCTCAGAAAGACTAACAACATTTTTGGAATCTGACTCTTATTTCTTAGATTTTAAAGTTGAATGTAAGTTAGTTTTTGGACATGCCAAATTGGTCTTTTCGTCATCGTAGGTTTTAAAAGGCTCCTATTGACGATTGGATGCGTTCCATATTTAAAATTCGTTTGTTTGTCAAAACGTATTTTCGCAATTAGTTTTGAGAATATATTCTTATGTAGTCATGTATCAATGCAAATATTTCACGGGTACTTATGAGTATAACAGAAAGACCTGGTCAAAATTTAGGAGCACATAATACCTAGGTATATGGGATAGGTATTGAACCTCACCTGCTGCTTAATCGATAACATTACCATGACATAGGTTTTTATTGAAAAAATAATAAATTAATAAACCAAAATTGGTTAATGAACTTAGTATCATGTGTATTTAACAACCTTTGAATTTTACTACACGTTTTTGTGACACAGTGTACCTTCTATGTGAAGAGAAACCTTCTATGTTCTGTGTTAGGGGTTTTGGTTTCCGCAGTTAGTCCTTTTGTGGACCATTGTACGTGAGCCATGGCGGCCGTTATTCCAGCCAGCCACCTCCTTCCAGGAGCAGATTAGTCTTCCCGGTCTTTTTAGGATATCCGCAAGGGATCCTGGTGTTCCAATGTATCTTTGCGGATCTGGATGACGCCGGTGCACTCGAGGAGTACTTGCGCTAGCGTTTCCTCCGCCTCCATGCAAGCTCTGCACAGAGGACTGTCAGTGATAACTAAGGTGTGGAAGTGTTTATTCAGTGAGCAGTGTCCGGTGCTGGTCCCCGCCACCAGTCGCAGGCTGTTTCTGTCCAAGCGCAAAAGACGCTTAGTCAGTTTCGTAAGAGAAACCTTAAATTCAATAGAAGTTTATCTAAATACTAAATACATATTGCTTTACTTATAAGGTAGATAGGTATTTAAGATAATTTAATTAATTAGTCAACGTTAAGTTGATGTTGAACATTTCAAGATAAGTATCATTTGTAGTAAACACGGTATCCTAGAATCCTAGATTCATAAAATAGCTGCAACTAATATAAGCTTTCTATAAGTATAAAATAACATAAATTAGATGACTTTCATTACAATTATGCGAACAGTTTATTCTAATTCGAAATATTCCTCAGTTATTTTATAAAGATACTTTCTCGTACATTTCTTAATTCGTTACTTTAAGCGTAGAACTTTAACAAGGTTTAGTCAAATTAGAGTAATTAGTCAAAGTTATTTCGGTGAAAGTATGATTTAATGTGTAATAACATTGTAGGTAATGTTTGTAATGTTAACTAATAGTCTGAATTCGAAAGTGCCTGTATAAAACTTTTGGAGCAAACTCTGTATGTGGATCCAAATGTAGCTAATTTTAGAAAATTCTGAACAGGTTTTAGTGGCGAAAAATTACTAAAGACACAATCTGTTAATCAATAATGAATGAGTCTACCCGTTGCAATACGGTCGAAACGTCGGGGAATAAATAAGGTATTTCACCTTGAATTATTCACGCGGTTAAGGCCCGTAATATATATATTTTCTTAATGATACGAATGGTACTAAAAATACGGTTCAAAAAAAATTAATTGAATTCGTTATCTATATCGGTGTTAAACAACACTTAGGTATCTATTCTGCGCCTGAAGAACGAAAGTTTTTGTATAAAATTAATATATTTTATATGTTCGTAAACTTTCGCGATTTGTACACATTGTAGAATTTTATAAGCTACAAGTCTTAATCGCGTAAACATTTTATTTTAAGGCTAAATACCTTTGTTTATTGCCCGACGTTTCGACCGTATTGCAACGGCCGTGCTCATGGGTAGAGCCTACCCGTACCCCGGCTATAACGTTTTTCTGTCAGGCTGGGTGTGTTTTGTTTTAATAATAATTTCAGTCCTTTTACTGAAGGAAGGCAGAATAATATATATATATATATATATATATCCTAGGACAACTCACACAACACTATCTGATCCCAAACTAAGCAGAGCTTGTATTATGGAAACCAGACAACTGATAAACATACTTATATATTTCTAAATACACACATATTATAGATGAATAACACCCAGACACAGAATAAACCATCGTGCTCATCACACAAAGTTTTATCCTGGGTGGGGATCGAACCCACGACCTCTTGCGTAGCAGTCGGATACACTCCCACCGCGCCACAGAGGCAGTCAACTCTGCAGAATAGTTTTCAATGTCACAACATCTATTAAACACTCAATGATATAGTCGCGTAGGTGTACCTTCCTACCTGTTACGAACACAATACCGGCTACACCCACAATACTAGACGAATATATATTAACATAATGGTAGTTTATTATAATTTCTATGCGCGAATAACCTGCAACTTGTTGTGACAACTTTCTACATTCGATGGAATTTATTGGTACGAGATTTTGTGTTAATAGGTATATGATTTTCCTGTCGCTGTTGACAAATTCATTCACAACATTCGTCTTTGCTCTCGATTTAATGTAAATTCGAGACTTAAAATGTCTGATAAGCATCAACACATACCTAATGGAAAATTTGTGATAATTTTCTTGTTGAATATAATTAAATAACGTCCTTATCTATTTTATGTAAAGTTTTCATTCGTATAAACTCTCGCGGCTCTATTTTATTTCTACATAAATAGTATTTATGTAGGTTTATATATTATGTAGGTTTCACATAACCAATTCAATTTAAACATCAGGAAAATGCAATAGTTTTTAATATGTATGTCCTTTTTTAAAGCTTACTTACGATACAAAAGAAATCCTTTAGCAACATTTATTTATTTTTTAATTCGCGTATCGGTTATGGCTTATACAGTGACAAATCAGTCAGTCTTTGTTTTATAATAGGTTATTAGTGTATTACATTTTATAACTTTAAAAAAAAAATGATACACCTTAAAGGAATAAAAAATATCAAACACATCACCGAAAGCAAATTTCCCCGACTCTCCTGTTTTAGTTTTTAACTATAGTGTTTGTGTAATTAGTTAACAACGTTGGGTACACTAATACCTTACCAGAAAATTATGCAATCGAATAGTAAAAACCGCATCAAAATCGGTTTAGTAGTTTCTGAGAAAAGCAAAGAACCACTTTTTTAAGGCGGTTAAAAAAAACTTAAATGCATGTCAGGCCATGGACACCGTATTTTGCCATAGTAAGAAGGTACTGCTAGCTAATTATTGGTGTTACCAATCAATATTTTTTTTAATTAATGTGGCAAACTGTACGGAACTATTACACACGCTATGAGTTAACAAATTGTTGGCAGTGGCAATTGGAAAACACGCGAGGGAAGCTGGAAAGTAAATAATTTAAGTTTAATATTTTGTCTATACTAATATTATAAAGAGGAAATATTTGCTTGTTTGTTTGATTGTTTGTTTGTGTTGAATCGGCTCCGAAACTACTGGACGCATTTGAAAAATTCTTTCATCGTTGTGAAGCTACACTAACCCCTACACAGATGCTACATAAGCTGGGTGACATTGACTATTTTTTATCCCTGTACTTCCACGGGAACAGTATTTATTTAATAGCACATCACATTTTTGCAAATAAGGAATTATCATTTATGCAAATAATTATGAAAAAACCAGAAGAACAAATCCATCAACGATATTGTACTGCTTCATATTTTGTAATTGACCCCCTGGGTTTGAGGGGTCAAATAAGACGAGAATGAAGTCAGACAGTAAAGGACAAAACGATACTTTAATAATGATGGATCGAACGAAAACATTTTGTGATGTAATCCATTCGACGAAGGTTCTTCCAATTTGTGTGTATAAAGTGAATGTACCTACGTAATTATTGATGCAATACTTTCATAAAATTAACTTAATTTATCTGTAATAAGTTACAACTTAAAAATGAAAGTAGAAGTAAATGGTTCAATATAAAGAGTGACTTTATGTGATAAACATTGATTATACAACAAAATAATAATTGTGAGGACTTGTTTTCAACAATTTTTTTAGTACTATAAGTATGAGAAACTTATTTAAAATAAAAAATAGTAAAAATAAATAAGCAGCTTTTAAATATTTTTTGAGGAAAAGTACGCGTAAAGGTCGCATGGTTATTTATTAAAAGTAACTTAGATACAATAACACCGGTTACTTGCCAGTAATAGTTTCATGAAAATCAGTGTAATCGTTGTGGGGATAACCCGTAGGTATTATAAGAATACTACCAAATTTGCAGCCTAATTTAGTTGACCTAACAACATAAACTAGCAGACACCATTTTGCATTTCGGGGCAAAGATAAGATAGTTACGTTTGCTTCCATAATGAAAAATGGTGTTTTGAACGTTGACAAATTTGACAAGATACATTTACGCCTATTTATATTTATCTATACTAATATTATAAACTGAAAGGTTTTTTTCTTTTTTGTTCTTTTGAACGCGTTAATCTCAGGAACTACTGGTTCGAATAAAAAATAAATTTTAGTGTTGGATAGCCTATTTATCGAGGCAGGCTATAGGCTACATAATATCACGCTACGACCAATAGGAGTGGAGCAGCAGTGAAAAATGTTTAAAAAACGGAGAAAATTGACGCAGACGAAGTTGCGCGGGTCAGCTGGTTTCATATATACTAACCTGCATACATCCATATACAATGATTAAAGTTGAAACAGATTACACAATTAATCTAAAAGCAATTAATACCAGATTAATGACGCCTTGTTTAGCGAAGCTATTAAAATAAAAAATCGTGTCACTTGGCCCCAAAAGCTTTCTTACAATTCAGCCGCCGGGTGTTGTAGCTCTAAGGCTTCGAACCTAATGATAGTTTTGATATAAATCTAAAGATTAGTGAGCATATAGCTATGGGCAATGCGTAACAAATAATAAATCAAACAATAAATTACTTCTTAACCTACTTAATCGGACATATATCAATATATAATAAGAGCAATCAAAGGTTAGGACTTTGCGCCATCTGTCTGCAAAAATAGCGATAGCTCGTTTTTAATTAGAACTAGCTATTGCCCGCGGCTCCACCCGCGTGGATATCGGTTATCGCGATAAAATCTATCCTATGTCCTTCCCCGGGACTCAAACTATTTCCATACCAAATTTCATCTAAATCGGTTTAGCTGTTTGAGCTTGAAAGCCTAACAGACAGATAGACAGAGTTACTTACACATTTATAATATTACTAGCTGACCCGCGCAACTTCGTCTGCGTAAATTTTCCCCGTTTTTGCAACATTTTTCCTTGCTGCTCCGCTCCCATTACTTGTAGCGGGATGTTTTATAGCCTATAGCCTTCTTCGATAAATGGGCTATCTAAAAGTATTTTTTTTCAATTTGGTCCCGTAGTTTCTGAGATTATCGCGTTCAAACAAACAAACAAACAACTCTTCTCTCTCTTCTAATTTTATATAGTAAAGTTATAAATGTTAGGGGTGGACAACCCTTATCACTTAGGGGCATGAATAATAGATAGTAATTTTCCCTTTTTTTTTTTTCTTCCTTTTTTTTTACAACATTTTTCATTGCTGCTCCGCTCCTAATGGTCGTAGCGTAATGTTATAGCATATAGCCTTCCTCGATAAATGGGCTATTCAACAATAACATACATTTTCAATGCTGCCCAGTAGTTCCTGAGATTATCGCGTTCAAACAAACAAACAAACTCTTAAGGGTATGAAAAATAGATGTTGGCCTATTCTCATAGATACCGGATAAGCACAAAAAATTTCATCAAAATCGGTCAAGCCGTTTCGGAGGAGTATGGCAACGAAAACTGTGACACGAGAATTTTATATATTAGAAGATAGTTTTAAGTATAGTATGGAAGTATGGATATTAGTTTATACACATAAATTCAGATATACAGTCGCCTACAAATCTGGACCATGGCTCATGCGCCCGATGGCTAAAAGCGGCGCGGGCGGTAGCCTAATAGCTAAGGCATCCGTCTCGCAATCTTGAGGTCGCGGGTTCGAATCCTACCCATTAAACCACCGACGTGAACCCACACTTAACACAAGCCTTTGAGCTTAGCTGGAGAGGTTATCGAGATTGCTAGTAATGTGGGACTCAATCCCACATTGCTAATTCATCATTTATAAAAAAAAGTAATACTTCAGCCTATCAGCAGCCGGAACGGACGTGACTTGACGAACTGTTTAGCAACCAATCAATAACGTGAGCAGTGACGTCACACTTTTTCGTGAGTGCAGCCGGTCATCAATTTACAAGACGTTATTACATCAAAAATATCAGCCAAATTCAAGTATCCTATTGAGATCTTTGGGAAAAATATGATGAAAAAAAAAGTTTTATATATATATATATATATATATTACTAGCTGTCCCGCGCAACTTCGTATGCGTAAATTTTCCCCGTTTTTGCAACATTTCACGTCGCTACTCCGCTCCTATTAGTCGTAGCGCGATGTTATATAGCCTATAGCCTTTCTCGATAAATGGGCTATCCAACAAAAAAGAATTTTTCAAATCGGACCAGTAGTTCTTGAGATTAGCGCGTTTAAACAAACAAACAAACAAACAAAGCAAACAAACAAACAAACTCTTCCGCTTTATAATATTAGTATAGATAGGTCATTAATAGTCACAACATAAGTACGCTCTGCACTTGACTATTAAACAACAATATCCTGAAATATTAAGTTACGTCCCACATTATGAAATCGCCAATACAATGTATGCAGATCATAACAGTGAAAACTAGATTCACAGCTAGTAAAACCAGCGAACACACGCTTTATTGCATGCGTTGTTTGAATTTCAATTAACGTACGTAAAAACATATACATGCACACGTCAATTAGTAAAATAGGTACTAAACATCGGATCAACACTTGCAAACCAGTCCGATGTAACCTCTTTTTATTATAAAGAGTGGTAACGTCTTTAGAATCATAGAGAACTTAGCAGCTTTATTTTTTTAAAGTAGTCATGCATAGCAAGGTTAAATGTAACCCTTCTCCAGACAGACTGGTCGCAGCGTTGTCTGTTGCTGACACTACACTTACTGTACTAAGATTTGCTACCGTAGATGGAGCGGATGACTCCACCCCTGGCAAACCATTATGTTTATCAGCGAAGATATTATATGAACAATGGGCAGCATAAATAGATCAGTAGGATGAACGCTAATCAAATAGAATGACGTCAAAACTGCAATGATCTTCAATTAATTTTCAAATTCGAGGTCGAGGCATTTCAATGTCATTCTATTTGATTAGAGTTTGGGGGGGGGGGAGGAGCATTCTATTTGATTAGCCTTTTTGGGGGTGTCTAATGAGTTAATTTCCATAGCTGCCGTTCATCTTCATCGAAATCAAAAAGGTTGTTTTGGAAAATGATCGTTGTTTAACCTTAGATACAGCGTCACGGACTCAATGGTAGCCAAAGTAAAGGTAACTAACCTATTGATGCATATTAAATCACTACCTCTACGGAGCCCACACTATTGCGTAAAGTTAAGGTCATTTAAACATATACATAAGTGCCCTCCCACACTTATAGTGAAGTTGGTAATAGGTATAATACCTGTTCATTACTTATTGCAACGTTGCTAGAGATAATAATATGTGGTGGTATCTTTACGCTCTCTATCCGATACGGTATTTGGAATGTTGAAGGTATTTGAAATGTTGATTTTGTTTTCACAACGATATTTGTTTTATATTGTCTAAGGGAGGAGGTATATTTAAGCGCTTATTACACTACACTGAATATTAAGACAGTCCAACTCTACTAATTCGATATACATTGCTGGTTGCAGTAAGGGTATTGGATTGAAGTAACACCAAACCAGCAATGTATATTGATTTAGCCTGTCTTAATTCAGTGTAGTGTAATGAGCGAATTACCTAACCCTGGAAGGCGAAATAGAAGGAAAAACGCAGGAGTGTTAATTCGCAGCTCGAAGTGAAGGAAACTATTTGCAAGAGACCCTTTGATATCTAGCTGGTTCCTTATTCACTATGTTTTTTCTTCATTTTCGCGTCAAGCCTGCATGTATTTCTAAGTGCAGCTCTCTAATACCATTATGACAAGATTTTGGCAGTTAAAAGCGCGGGCTTGACGAGAAAACGCAAAAAAAGGACCCTAACCTTAAAAAATAAATTAAACCGACACACACAATCTTCATTATATTAGCTGTAACTGATTTCGCTTAACTATGATGTGTTCGTGTGATGTTCGCCAGAATGAATGAATCTCTACTAAATCCTTGTGAATGGCGTTGTCTGGACACCTACGCCAACACCGATAAGGGAATCTTTGCTACAAAAAACACCGCCAAAAACCCAAAAGAATCATATCTTTGAAGCCGTAATGATCTAGTTTTCATATATGGGTCCCGCCATTTTGAGTTCTAACAAAAAGAATATAAAACATACAATAGGCTGTAAACTTTGGGAGATGGTATCTCTAAAAGTGAAGCCGAAATGTAGTCTAGACTATGATGTCTTGTTACATAAGAGTGGGATTCTAGGTACAATAAAATTGTCAGTCACCTACAACATACATATGTATTGTTAATAGTTGATTATTTCTCCCTTATGTATTAATATGATCAGAGTTCATAGCTGATCTTTATACCTGTTTGGAGATGAGTTGGCAATAACCACTGTATTACTTATACACATGCAGGCATCAAAATTTTTTTAAAACACACTATTTTTATTGTTGCACAGGTTAATACAACTTCCGCAGAAATTTGTCAGTTAACATCTATCAAACATCCAATTAACGCACACGAAGTACATCAGTTAGGAATACTAAGTGATGTCCCTAATGAGAATCAAACCCGTGAGCATAAAGCTTTTAGTAACCCCCTGCACAGACTGAGAAGGTAAGTTTTATTTCTGACATCCATATTCGCAATTGAGGCTTAAAGTCATAGATGTCAAATTAAAAGCAACTTTATAAAAAAATGTGTGGCACTCGGGGACTGCCGCGGTAAAGCTATTGCATAGCATTTTTTATCAACAAAAAAAACATATTTTTTTAAATAAAAATAAATATATATATTTTTTTAATTGCATAACTTTAATATTTTTTATTTTTATTACATTTCAGAGCAGCTCGTCTCGATCCGTGCCAGCTTTGTACAGTCGTACCATATACATATACGTTAAGTGAACGCTCGGCCGAGCTACATGGTAGTCGGAGTGGGGCGTGTTAGGTTTTATTTTCGTTACGGAATTTCTTGATTCGGTCGCCGCGCACAAAGCCCGCGATAAAAGCTATGCAATAGGTAGCTTAAAAAAATGTGGTTGACCCTCAAAAATTAAACACAAAGATGTACCAGATGTCACCAACATGTTAAAAAAAATATTTCGCTTATCACATTCATCGCTTATTACATCGCAATAACATACTCGTAAATAAACAACGGGCACGTCTTGTAACGGTAAACGTAAGCCGTATCACCTTACTCATGAAGTCATGACTAATGTAAGAGTACCTATAGAATATTAAGATGCTTTTCGCTGATATTTTCTTTGGAGGTCAGGAATCAGGATCCTTGAACAGTATGTAAACGTATATCTGTTTTTACATCATTCTACCAACGGCTGCTTACACCTGATGGTATGAACAGAAGTACAACCAGAATTACACTCTTTTTAAAAATTTCCAGAATTTGATTTGGTTTTGAAGGAAGTTATGCATAAAGGCTCTTTTCAAATGCTTTTTAGCCGTTCATTGGTTTTTGAAAACTAATTCAATGAAAGAATAAACATTTTTGAAAATAATTCCGAAATTTTGAAATAAAACAGTAACCACCTCTGTGGCGCGGTGGGAGTGTATCCGACTGCTACGCAAGAGGTCGAGGGGTTCGATCCCCACCCAGGATAAAACTTTGTGTGATGAGCACAATGGTTTATTCAGTGTCTGGGTGTTATTTATTTATAATATGTATGTATTTAGAAATGTATAAGTATGTTTATCAGTTGTCTGGTTTCCATAGCACAAGCTCTGCTTAGTTTGGGATCAGATAGCTTTGTAAAAAAAAAAAATTCTAACAAGGTGAAATACACTTCACATTTCTGACAACAACAGGTGAAACTTGGTCATCGCAAAACGGGAAATTTACTACTGCAGATAAGTTAAGATTTATAGTAATGTCAAACTATACCATATAACTGTTACAGAAATACCAAAGTGAACCTATTTTCATGCGCGAATAGTGCGTATCTGCTCTTCACATCAAAAGCATACATTTGCGATTTTTTATGCGTGAATCGTTTTGTCCCAAATGTGTTTTGGCCAATTACCTACAGTATTTCTATATCTGTGGTCGTTATAGTTAAATGTCAAGGGTAGTTTAGTAATATGGATGATTTGATTGATGTAAATATGTTATTATGTTCGAGTTTATTTATTTACCTATCATTATCTACCAGTCATTTTGTAGTAACATCTTGTTAGCTTTTTAAAGCAAATGCCATTTATGCACTGTATTTGTAAAGTGAGAGATTTATTAGTGCTTAATTACCATGCCGATCAAATGGTGATAGGTCAGTGAGGTCGCTGTTTGGGCTTCGAACATAAATCTAGAAGACAACGTTTTATAAATAAACATAGATAATTAAGTGTTGTGGAAATAATATTTAAGAAATATGAAGATTATCGTGATTGTGCAGTATTTATCTTTTCATTACTTGGCATTTTGATTAACATGCAAACAATCGTCAAAAATTATAAAAAAACCGTTGAAAAGTGTTACAGAACATTACACATACAGTATATGCTTATTGTACACTAGTCTGCAGTTTGAGTTTTGTAAAATACTTTCTTATCAGAGGACTACATAAACCAGCGAGAGCACAAAATAAACCTCTTTGCAAAATTTCAGCTCTCAATGACCAAGGGTTTAGGGGTGGGCATTGGTGAATGCACGAACCCAGATTTTAATTTTGGAACGTAGTTCGCACGGTTTTGTTTACCAGCTGAAAGGCTAGACGGAAAAAAAGTGTTACATTTTGACATCGATAAAAAAAATCTATTATTTACGATTATGTTTAGGTAAAATAAGGAGGTTGTCTTAAATAGTTTGTTTGTATTTTTGTAGAAAACGTCGTAATGTTTATTTTACATATGTAGGCTGTGTGTAATACTCGTACATGTGTGAAAAAGGTAAATTTGAAATATTATGTTCTTACAGATTTTTTTTTTTAATATTTGGGATAACAATATACTAACACAAAAAAACATATAGTAAAAGGAACTACGTTCCAGCCGGGTGTCCATAAAACACTGGTCTCTTTTTAATAAATGGATGCTTTGTAATTTGTTTTGTGCGCGTGTACTAGGGTAACTATGAGTTTATAAAATTAATTTCATGAACAAATTTGTCGCACAGATTGTTTCAACAAGAAACTCATACTCATAATCAAGTAATAGGTAACTACAAGGTATGCAAAAGCTATCTTTCAACTCCAAAAAACATTATTCTTAGTACTTGTACAGGTATAATCAAAAGCACTTTTTAATCTTTATACTTAACCCGTTAGTGCTCTAATCTTGATGAGTAAACGTTAGAAATTACAGCATTAGGTTACTTGGCTATCGTCTACGCGGATCGTGGTAGCCTATTTACTGCCCCAGTCTAACAGCTTTATGTTAGGTTAGATAAACTGACATAGTTTACGTTGCTGTGTCGTAGATCAGGGTATAAAGCTTTGTGACTTCTAACTGTGTTTGACAGTATCTGTTTGGTAAACGATGCGTACATTTTTGGTTGATAGACTGTGTTAGATAGGTAGTTTCTTTCGTCTTATATATCTATCACTGGCTGCACGCACGAAAAAATGTCACGTTTCGCCTGCTTATACAACTAATGGTGATGGCAGCGACATGCGATACAATTTTAACTAAAGCTATTAGCCATCAGCGAATGGCAATTCAGACATACAATTGGAAGTAAATTTCACTTGCAAACAAAAAAACAGGCGTAAGAAAAAAAACAATCTTTCGCTAGATTTTTATCTTAGCATGTGCGATTTCCAAACGGCACACTGCTTTAATACACCACTTTTATTGCAAATCTGTATGTTAGGGACACGCTACCACTCCTTTATTAATATAACGTTGATAGCAGCATTTGAATTGGCAAATTTTAAGCCTTGTTTTTTTTTTGCTAAATATTTTTTTTTAATATTATATATTTGAAATTGCCTGCGTCAAAGGTATACTATTCAATAACTTAAGTTACAAAATATAGAGATGCTGACACCAAAATCGATCTTTACTATCGAAATAAATCATGACCCAATTACCACCTCACATAACCGCATAATCTTTTAAAGACATATGTTATTAAATACCGTTTCCGTTCATTCACGGCACTACATATTCAGTATATGACATGCTAACAATGTCTAACATTTCCTCTAAAACATAACACATGTTTGTCCACAAAAGGCATTCCCATTCAGTAACAGAATCGGGTATGTGACTGGCAATTGACAATTAGTAGAACCCATGTAACATGGGTTCTACCTCAAATGGACATTGGAGTTTTTTTTTCAATGCGTTTGTCTGCGCAGACTACGTGGTCGTGAGAACTAGCCGATAAAATTATTTTTAGAATGTATCTATGATGATTATTCGTCGGATATATTGTTAATCGCGGATTAACAATGTTGTGTCGAACATTGTAAATCTGTGATTAGCAATGTTTTTGACAGACTTCAAAATGGAAGAAAATAATACTAACAATGTCTTGGCACAACTCACACAACGCTATCTGATCCCAAACTAAGCAGAACTAAGAAGAACACCCAGACACAGAATAAACCATTGTGCTCATTACACAAAGTTTTATTTTGGGCGGGGATCGAACCCACGACCTCCGGCTTGTCAGGGTAGCAGTCAGGGTCACTGACCACTAGACCAACAGGTCAGTCAGTCAAATAAACATTTTGAAGTAGGTACCAAATCAAACATTAAAACTACTATTTCATGGCACCAACATCAAAATATTATTTTTTGTTGGTATATTATTTACTACATTTCTGCTATATACGTCGGTAAGATTCATTTTGAAAAATAAGTTTTTATTTTGGTTCATAATTATTGTGTATTCGGTCATGATGAAAAACTTATCCGAAAAGGTTTTATTATTTGCCTTTGTAATGTCTTCAAGATTGCATATTGTACTTCTGCAATAATTTACAATATCCGCCAATCACGTCTGACATTTCGGTAGAAAAAAAAGCTGAACAACAATGCCAGTGATATAGGTAAAAGTGTACTAAGTTACAATTAAAAGGTTTAAGTATATAGTGTTTCATCAATGTTGGATAGTTTTATCGATGCCTTGTTTGATACATTGAAAATGCACTATCACCTTCCAAGAAAGATAAGAAATCATAGCGACAAATTCTGCATTCTTCTTAGTTCTCGACCTCTGCTTCTTAGAAAAGTGAGGAACAGAAGTCATTTCCTATTATGGAAATAAGCACTTCGAGGATCGAGAGTAAACTACTAGCAATTAACTGAGCTGAGATCCCAAAATGTGCACTAGAGCAACCTCCATCAATCAACAATCTGCGGTTATTCAACTAATTGCATTTATAAAATAATTGCAAATACTTCGCGACAAAGATTATGCTCTTAAAAAGTACTTTAATCAGGGGCTCATACAACTATAAACAGTTATAGAAACACTTTCAAGGCTTTCGGTTTCTACCAAACGACAATTAAAAGAGACATTATGCCAAAGGTCCACCATTTAACTAAACAAAATGAAAACTAATCATTAATCACAGATAGTAGCGAATAAATAATTGCCACGTCAATTACACAATTATCTACAATGTATAAATTAAGATATCCAAACAGAATTCATTTAATAATGCGTTTACGAATTACGAAAACAGTGGTTATGCTACATTGGCTACTTAATGCTGCGAAAATTTATGCGTATTTTAAGACGCGTGGTTACACATTCGTCGTATTTGATTAACGCAGGTTTTCAATGTATTTGTGGGTCATCATATCTTATCATATCTTACCTACTGCGTGTTCCAAACAAGACAGAAGGTACACAGTTTTATTTAACGCAGTATTGTACGCGTTTTTACGCAGAATCTGTAACAATTATCAGATGGTGTTCAACCATAGCATAATACTATTTTTTAAATCTGAAAATCAAGGTTTTGAATAAAAAAAATGGTTGTGTGTAAAGTCGGTTTATGGTCGATAAGAAAACATTGATGACATAACACCATTCGCGTTGCGTGGCAACCAATCAATAACGTGACTGTTTCTTAGCAACCAATCAATAAAGTTGCCATTGCTATGTGACACTTTTTCGTGCGTGCATCCGGTCATCGATTTGTATCACGTCAATAGTTGCAGAATGAAACTTAAGTTTCTATCGCCACTGCCACTTTTGCAAGAACGTGTTTTTAAATATTAAAGTATTGTTATTTTATAGGTATCAGATATGTGATACAAAACAACATAACTGTCATCTACTATAAAGATTAGTGAACTTTTGTACGTTGTCACAGATATAAAATAACGGAACTAGATGCTATAGGATAGGCTTAGGCGTTGTGCCATATTTGGCACGAATGCCCAAAAACACAAAGACGTGGGTGACACATACTAGTATCATTAAGAGACGGATGTCTGTTTAAATGTATAATAAGAACTGACCTTATCAACGATTTTAATTTTCGACAAGTAATTTACCGACACCATATATCAAAGGATTCAATCAAACTGGTTAAAATTCAAAATCGATACTTCCTTTACGAATAGGTTAAATCATTTTTGACCATAAGAATCGATGTTAAGTAATGTGCCTATTTTGTGCAAATCACTTTCAACCTTAACATTTTAAAATCATCGTTTATAATTTTTTTTTTCATGCTTTGACTAAGATGACCTAATCTTTTCTTTAAATTTAAAATTCGATTTTGGATGTTTTTAGATTATGTAAGCATTTATTCGCACGATATACAAGCATAGGCCTCTTGACGTCATGGATAGACATGGATTCTCTCTCTCGCATTAACAAATCAAGAGATAAGCCAATTTAAGCAATCATTTTCAAAACCTGTCACATCCTTCCGTGCCTCAAAATGCTAGTCAACGAAATCGCGGTCTTTAACCACGTATTTTTTTTTCGTTTTCGCGGCAAGCCCGAGCGAACTGTCAAAATCTTATCATATTGGTAAATAGAGAGCTGCGATTAGAAGTGCATCAACGCGCATGCGCGACGGACATTTTTGAGCGCATCGCACACGCGCCAGTACGCGCGGGCTTGCCGCGAAAACGAAAAAAAAAAGAACTTGAATAAGGAACCTGGTCAGGAAACCATTAGGATTTATTCTATTTTCATATCCTTTACCCAGTCCCATCAAAATGGCGCTAATACCATGGCCGTCACCGTACATCTGTCAAATTGACGTCAAACGTCGGCCGGGAAGGATACGAACGATATATCTTTAGAATTATGTATTAAACCTATTTAAATATATATATATATAATTGTTTGTTGATAAATAAGCTATGAGAAAAAATATAACTTTGCACATACCACCTTGTAGAATTTTATCAATTGGAAGTTAAAGGCGCGTCACGTGATTTTTTCTCCTTTTATTTATAAAAAAAATCATAAATAATAATAAAAGCCATTAATTCAAATACTAAATAATTTATACGCAATAATATAAACCACTAAACAATCTAGTATATTTACATTACCTTTTTTAATATAAATTATCTATATGATAGTCTCTTTAAATAAGTACCTACATTCTTTTCAGCATCATCTTGGATCTAAGCCAACATGAGACGTAACGTGAAACAACAGAATACCGTACAGAATGAAAGCTTCATACAAAACGCTATTGACGCACGCACACATAGATAACGTCACAGACACGGAGAATCGGGACGAGATGGACCAGAGACAGAGCGAGTGGCACGTTCACGCGCTTTGGAGGCTGGTTTTGTGCGCGCGTGTGAGTGTTCCTTCTGCACTCTCTTTATTTGGTGGTAAAACGTCCAGCGTTTCTCTGGAGGTCAATTCACGTATTTATAACAGTACAGTTGCAGTTCAGTTGCAGTTAATTTCTGGTAACTTTGGGATCGATCTCAAATATGCTTGCGTCAAGTACCTATGCGTCCCGAGAGCGCAATAACGA
The DNA here is from genome assembly GCA_945859575.2 of Herminia tarsipennalis. Lineage (NCBI taxonomy): Eukaryota > Metazoa > Arthropoda > Insecta > Lepidoptera > Erebidae > Herminia > Herminia tarsipennalis. The sequence continues at coordinate 8,050,611 of OX243836.2, read as the reverse complement.
AATTCTAGTACGGTGCGCAAGCGTTTTTAAGATCGATCCCAAAGTTATACGAAAATGGTTGTTTTAATCGAAACTTAACTGCAACTGCACTGCTTTAAATACGAGAACTGACCCGCTGATTAGCCTTGACTGCGACATCCATTGCCGTCTCAATTTTATTAAAAAAAGAAAAGAAAGAAATTTGCTTGTCACTTGAAAGTATTTCGTAACGTACATCAAACGTTTCAGGAAAGTAATTAGCGATTTGGCGTAAAAATTTAAAGTAACAAAATGCGCTATTTCGTTGTCAAACAATATTTGTTTTTTTTTTTTCATCGGACAGTCACTCACTGTTACGCTTCTAAATTTCAAATGAAAAAGTGATTGTGTTTCATTTAGGCAATAAACTGTCAATCGTTCACTTTCTATTCCTTGATTAAACACTGTCAACAACATAAATAATAGTAAAACATTACATAATTTTTACAGTCGTTCTATAATAAGATCGTTTACCATTTTTAGTAAAATAGACACAGACAACTTTTTTACATGTTTGTTATAAAATTATGAATTTTAATAAAAGAAAGTCGGTATGACACAAATTTGTAAAACTTCATCTATATTGTTATATCACACACACACACACACACACACACACACAAGCACACAAATCATTGCGTTGATTATACAAATAAATAACATTCCTAAAGGGAGTTGTAAAAATAGCGGCAAACTGACATGTCGCTATTTTTACAGCTCCGCGTTTAAAGTGTAAAACAGTGTAAAATATACTTGAAATACGTGATAACTGGACAAAAACGAGACTTTGTGATTGAAAGAAGAAAACTTGAAAGAAATTATACTTGAAACTGGCGTATGCACATAATGTGCGAGATCTCTACCGATTAATATTGGAGGGAAGAGGAAAAAAAACATTCCTAAAATTAAAAAAAAAATGCACGCTGTCTTTGAGTAAAATCTGTAGTTTGTAGTTGCATAGATTTAGAATACTTTTTCTAATAAATTCTTAATATTGGCGGCCATGTCACTCGGCTTCTTATTAAATTTAAATATAGAATTATATGTACTCCCATACTTAGGTATACCTAAATAAAATTACCTGTTTGATTAGTTTTTTACTTTCAAGGTGAACTGGATTTTAAATATAAAAGTGAAATAAGGCTTTAAAAAGTTAATTTAAAATGTAGGTACGTATTGCCAAATCACGCGGCGCTATCGTGGTACAGAAGTCAAACAAGTTCAAATATTCAATAATAATATTGTCATAATGTATAGGAAACAAACCAGTTTTGATTATATAAATACGTTAACACATATCTATGCACATTAAAGTTGTTAAAATGTGTAGTTAAGTAGACGGAATTGAAACTATAATTTGGAAATGTAGCAAAATAAAATAATTATGTCGATCGATAAATTATAACTGGTTGCCGTGGGATATATCACCATATTTTTAACATGCTTATAAAGCCAGAGGTATCTACTTACCTATTTTGATATTTATATATATTATTGTTGGACGGAGAATACAAAAAGATATCAAACTAGCTGATTTTATTTTAAAATAATGTGCAATACTGCTTGGTAACAATAGTTTGACATAATGTAAGAGCCTTCTTTTCTAAAATTTAAACTTTCTTTGACAATTTAAGCGAGTTAGTATTTATGTGTGAGTATGTTGGTAGTAGTTTGTATGCAACGACTTTTTGTTGTATGGTAAGACGTAGGTTACGAAGTTTTATATACTCTTTGGATATTGATTAAATTAATTTGTTGTAATTTAGGTAGTAAGAAGCTATGTCAAGAGCGGTTCGCCTCGAAAATCCTTGGTGATAATGTTGAAATTTTTTTTGTGTTGCTTTTTGTTCGGAAATAGTTGGCAATTATTATAACAACCTACTTAAAAAATATTGGTAACAAGCTCGTTACTGTCGTTAGCAGAACTACTTTAATGGACCTTCATTGGCACATATTTACGAGTTCTTGCCTATTTGTTAGATGGATTTGCTGGTATTATGAATTTAAGTAAACATTTCTCGCAATTACAAGCTTAGAGTTAGAAAGTGTACGAAAATATTAGCGGGCCAAACCATGTATTTAAAGCAGTGTAGTTGCAGTTAAGTTTCGATCAAAACGGTCATTTTCGTATTCTTGTAACTTTGAGATCGATCTCAAATACGTTTGCGTCAATTATCGAAAGCACAATAGCGGCATTATAGTACGGTGCGCAAGCGTATATAAAATCGATTCCAAAATTACAAGAATACAAAAATGCCCGTTTTAATCAAAACTTAAAAGGAACTGCACTGCTTTAAATACGTGAATTGGCCTCCAGCTCTTATGAAACATGCCTAAATTATAAATCTACTTATATATATATGTGTAGATAAATTATCTTCTTTTTATATGTAGATTATCGTATTAGATTAGACGAACGAAAAAGTTTTAGAGACGTAGCAAATAAAGAAAAAAACAAACCTCGGCGTTGATACAGATGAAGACCGCGAAAGATTTGGCTTTTTCGGTTTAAACAGCTTGTGGTTCCTCAAATCCATTTTTGCCACAAATATATATGTATAAATATATATAAAAGAACAATTATAACCACTAGAAACACGGCCACTCACGAAACTATAACACAGGCTACTAGCATATTAATTAGAACATACTATTGCAATCTAATTATCATAAAAATTTCAGGTTTTAGCCTTTACAAAGTCGTTAGAAACGAATTGCATTGTAGCGTTGGCAAATTTTACTCGCGGCTATTCATACGAGCGAATGAGACGGAAGTACCATCGCGAGTAAGTAAGAAAGAGAGGGGAGAACTGTCGTAATTCAAATGGCGCAAGCGCATGCTTCTGTTAATTAAATTATGGATTTTAGTTGTAACTAATGTTTTTAGATTTGTAATTGACATGGATTAAATAAATTTGGTGTGAGTTACGTTAGTTTTTGCGGAAGGTAATTGTAAATTTAATGCAATAGATTATATATTTTTTAGGTTAATTAAAGCTTTATTGCTGTATCACTTTCGCCCACATATGATCATGCCAGTTGATTTATCAAAATAAGTATAACTGCCAGCGTGTAGTCAGCTTATTTGTCGTATTTGTGGTGTAAAAAATAATTGGAAATCACAGTAATTTAATGCGATCAGATACGGTATAGTTACTTCCTGGTTATACTGATAGGTAAGAATATAACAGCGAAACCTCTGTCATTAGTGTCATTCATTGCTTACATTCATAGTATTATTTGCCACTTCAGTTGTAAGACGGGTCCTTATTCACTATCTTTATTTCATTGTCGTGACAAGCCGTCAAAGATCCGCTCAAAGATGTCCACAGCGCATGCGAGTTGATGCATTTCTAAGCGCAGCTCTCTGCCGCGCATGCGCGGTGGACGAACTGGCGCACCGTGCATGCGCCAGCTCGCACGGGCTTGTCAAGACAGCGAAATAAAGATAGTGAATGAGGACCAAGCCAATGTGGATATTTGGCAACATCCTTACACATGAGAAGACGAGACGTACCGACTAAGACGGCCTATTGCTTAGAACTACAACTCGTAAGTATAATTAAAAAGAAATATCTTGGGACAACTCACACAACGCCATCTGATCCCAAACTAAGCAGAGCTTGTTCCATGGCAACCAGACAACATATCTATACTAATATTATAAAGCTGAAGAGTTTGTTTGTTTGTTTGAACGCGGTAATCTCAGGAACTACTGGTCCGAATTTTTAATTTTTTTTTGTTGGGTAGTCCATTTATCGAGGAAGGTTATAAGCTATATAACATTGCGCTACGACCAATAGGAACAGAGCAGCAATGAAAAATGTTGCAAAAAGGAGAAAAATGTACGCACACGAAGTTGCGCGGGTCAGCTAGTCCTATATATAAAAAGAATAACCCACTATGTTTGCATTTCTGGTTAAAAAATGACCTAGTATGTAACACACACCATTGTATATAAAGTGTAAGTAGGCGCAACAAAGACGGGAGACTTTGAAATCTGAATCCTCGAGTTAGGTGTCTCTTTACATAAAATGACACATCCAGTAATAAATCCTTGAAGAAGTGTTTATTAATTTGATACTGCAAAATTATGTTGTTTGTACGTACACGTCAGACGTGTTTTTTTTTTAAATAAATTGCAGTTGTTCTTGAACTTATTTTAATACTCTTTTTGAATGTTAAAAAAAATCGAAAACGATGATGATTATTACAAGTTCGAAGACAAGATGATTTTTGTAATTTGTGTTTTTTTGTTATTTGGGGTGACTATTTACTTACGGGTATTTTAAGTTTGAACATAGTTAGTCCTCATATTTTGCATAGGTACCTACTCAACTTCCTATTCTATCTATATTCTTAAACCAAGATTTTGTATTTAAGAAAACTTTTAATTGGCCTTATTTATCTATTTTAAGCACTATCTGTATTAAAGCTGTAAGTTTTCTTGAGTAATAAAATAAAATAAAACAAATTTTGTCGCAGATAATCCTCTCGGATCTTGTGACGTAACTATGACAAATGTTGTTTTATAAACAAGTATCGTAGGTAAAATCAGTTTCTAATGTACCCAAAAATAGCCAAAAAATAAAAAAAAGCAAAATTTGGGAATTTTTATAGGAGATTGTTGGATTACGTTTTAGGTGATATGAAGCTCATGGGACCCCATGAGCTTAGTATAGTAAAATATGTAATCAATTTAAATTCTTATATACGCTGCTATCAGCTCTCTTCTTGTCTTTGAAACCACTTCAAACAAATAAATAGAAGTTAGTACACGATCCCCGTCATAGATAGCGCGGTCGGCTGCTCAGTCGCGACTATGTTAAATGATATTTTGCGATTTGAATACTCTATGAGCAGGTACTGTTATAGTTTAGGTATCGCAAATTATAATGCAAGAATGTTTGTTGTAGGATTTTGTTTCTTCATTGTGTGTTTCCAACTTATTGTTCAAATACACTTATTGAGAAAACCTAAAACATATTTACTTAGTTGAAACAAGAAAAAAATAAAATGGTATTTTTTTGGAATAACACAACATTTAGTTTTGGGTTATACGTAGACACGGGGTAAGGTATTGTTATTGACTTTAGCGATCTTAGCTTATAGGTATGGATAAAGCTAATTATTCTCTATCTCTATATTCTATATGACGTTTATATAAAAAGGTTAAAGTCTATACAACGCAAATTTTCGAGATACTTACGTTATATGTAAACCCTACGATCAAGATTGTAAAGCGAGATGTAAGGGGCAACACTTGTTGCCACTGTATGAAAGATGGAAAATTGCAGATGTTTTACTCTTGGCTAAGATAGCGCAATCAGAAATAGATTCTCCCTACCTACTTACTAGAATAATTTTAAGAGTCCCTACTAGGTCAGTTACAATACTATGGCCACTTCATGTACCTCGAAGCTATACCAACTATCAAAATGGTTCGTTCTTTATACGATCCGCAAATTACATTAACGAACTTACATTAAAGGACTTCAATGAATTGGATGTATTTAACTCAAAGCCTGCTTACTTCAAGCGTGTTTTGACACATTAATGGTTTGAATCGGTTCTTTTACTGTTTTTATTACTTTATTGTTATTAAATACGAAAATGTGAAAACTTCTAAATGGTTCGTAGCTAACTAAATCATTTTTATCTAGTTTTTATAAAACTGTTTGTTTTCTGAATAACATAAAATAAAATTTTTAAAAAAATCTCAGAGGTTTGGGTGTACCTTAATTGGATGTTAGTAAAGCCCCCCGCGATTTAAGACTTGTTTCCTAGTCCTAGGTATTGCATTTTTTTAAAGAAAAGAAAATGCAGAATCTTCCTAAATAAAAGCCATAATTTGCAAACTTGATGGAAATGGACTATTGAAATCCAATTTATTTAGTAATACTATACTATTAATAGGCAGTTTTCTTGTCGCAAGAACAACATTTTTCAATTATCTATTGCACAATTTTAATAGTTCAGCTCTAGTTGACTAAACTAAAAGTAAAATAAAATAAATAGATTCAATGAAACTCCACCACAGTTCACTACGCAAGTGGATTTGATTGTTCTTGTTTTTGTTAGAAGAAATAACTTAAGTAATTCTTGATGTAACTTAAAAAACAAACTTTGATTTATGTAATCTGCGAGTTTCAGTTACGTTGCTCTACTTCAGGCAGTAAATGGGTAACTTTTTATAAAATGGATTAAGGTTAACTATTTATCTCTGTTAAGCATTAAGAAAAGCTACAGAATAAGAAACCGAACAATAAGGAAACGCACGAAAGTAGACGACGTAGTAACAATAATTCGGCCACTTAAGTGGCGATGGACAGGCCACATAATAAGAGGTATCGAAAAAGGGATACAAGCATTGGTTTTCTTGGATCCCAGATACTCAAATAGGAAGCGTAGAAGGCAGGCTCGAAGATGAGAAGACAAGATAAAAGCCACAGCTGGGAAAACATGCCAGGATAGCTGTAAACAGGGAAGATTGGAAAGGAATGGAGGAGGCCTTTGCCAAAGGGCAAACAGACGAAGGTGTCGATGTCGACTCAACAGAGTTGTAAACGCTATTAGAAATAAGTGAAATTGTTAACCTTGTCTGAATAAAGGTTTATATAATATTATTTTTAACATTAAATCTGGGTTACGATGTCTACTTGATACGAAACGTCACTTTGTCCTTCATCCGCTTCCACTAAAAGACTACTTAGTGAAAACGATCTTATTAGGCGAGGGAATTTTTTTTTATCATAATTTAAAAAAGCCCGCCTAATTGATGAACAAAATACCTAGATTTGGCTAAGTAAGTCATGAAAAATATAAAGAAATATATATATACAGGATGGTTATTAGAATATTACTAATAACCCTAATGTATATGAGGTATGCGATATTTTTTATTAGTTTAATACTAAAAAAAAACCAGTAATTATATTTTATTAATGTAGCAGCTTGTCACTAAGGAACTTGAATGAGTATTTGTCGTAGAAGTATAAAAAGAAGACTTCAAAATCAAGCACTGATCATTATACCTAACACACAACATACAACAAGTAGGTATATAGCATTGCGAAAAATGAAGATAACATTTTAATGATACATATTAAAATTTTATTACTGTAGTAGAGACAGGTTGTATGCATTTTTAAATATCAACCAGTTGCTAAATATGTACTCGTCTCCTTGGCTACGATCGACAAGGGCATCACAACTCAGCTGATATAAGTTTAGACATGAATATCAATTCACTCGTAATGCAATGCTACCAAGATTTTGAATGAAACACTGAAAAGAAGAAGTACTGAGGAAATTGTATTTATAAAGCAACGCGTAAGTTTAAAAGGCAGCCCGCCTTAAACTTACGCGTTGCTTTATAAATACAATTTGACACGAAAATAAACGCGTATAACCTAGGTAAAGTATTTACCTTATGCTTGACGTTTCGACCGGGTTACACCGATCGTGGACAGCCAAGTCAGCTTGTGACCACGGTCGGTGTAACCCGGTCGAAACGCCAAGCATTAGGTATAATAATAAATACTTTACCTAGGTTGAACGCGTTTATTCCCCTGTCAAATTGTATTTATGGAGGGCGGCCTGTCAAAACACACCGGTTTAGTGTAAACATTCTCAAATTCCCCAAAAAAAGGCGTTTTAGTCGAGTCTGGGGCGAGGGAGAGGCCATTGCCCCTGTTAAAAATAAACTGAATCAACTAATTAACTACTAATTATATAATAATAACTATAAATAACTACTTAATATATGAATAATAATTTATTATTTTACCCCTAACCAACCAAAAACCTTATTTTGCCCGAAACCCATAATTTTACTTCAGATTACGCATGTGTACGTAATAATAAATCCATCTAAATCTCACAGCCCAGTTTTGGGACATGAACATAGCCCACAAACACATACAAATCACCGTGACAGTTCAGTACCGGGCCGTTATATTGGGCACGTGTTTTGAATACTGATTCTGCTATTGATAGTATAACTGTAACTTTATGCTTCTATACTTTTAATGGGAGGATTAGAAGTACATGAAGGTGGATATTCTAAAGAATTTGCTCACTGATTAATGCCTAAATTCTAGCACGTGCTCATTATTTGGTGTAAGTAAAATAATCAGATTAAAAAGTAATTTATTAGAGGAATTACATAGAGGCAGTGACTTACTTTCTAATTAGCTTGATTAATTTACATTTGACTTATTATGTTATAACAAAGAGTTTTGAAAAATGAAACTGAGCTGTCTTCCTTTTTACAGCGCCGCATCTTGTTCTAGCATGTGCAAATACTTACATGAAATAAAAAGAATAGGTAACTGTAATACAACTTGTTGATTTTAGAAGAATTTCCCATGAGTTAACTACGCCTAATTTCATTTTGTTTTTTTTTTTCAAACGAATCATAATTTTATTTTTATTTTCTTTTGTGTTTATATATTACATTGTATTTAGATATGATATTACGAAATAAAGGATATTAAATTTCATATAACTTATTTTTCTTCGTCCAATCAATTCTTGACACTGGTAGAAGTTACTAAAAATTTTCAAAATTGCTATCAACCACTGTACATAGTTCCATAAAATATAAGGCATTTGGCAGGTCTTTCGTAACGTTAAAAATTTGAGAACTAAAACAATTAATCGATCTTCGCGAATCATCAACGATGAATAACGAAAGTTTCTATGAAGCAAAAGTGAGTCCATTCATACTTAATAACCGGCATCCTTATAAAGTCAATAATGGCAATATATCACGTGTATTTAATACTTCCACGATGACATTACATTGAACTATTTACAATGGGAACCATGTTGAGGAATGTCGCGAACGCGCGCGTGAGCTCATGACACAAATTGTAATGGCGTGATGTGTTGAGAAATATGAAGCGGAGAAGTTAGTAGATAATATTATGTGAGGTAGGTTTACAGCTTGTTCTTTTATATTGTGACTAGCTTTCGCCCGCGGCTCCGCCCGCGTGGATGTCGGTTATCGCGATAAAAACTATCCTATGTCCTTCCCCGGGACTCAAACTATCTCCATACCAAATGTCATCTAAATCTTTAGCTGTTTGAGCGTGAAAGCGTAAAAGACAGACAGACAGAGTTACTTTCACATTTATAATTTTTTTTTCAGTATGGATAACATCTATCAATGCTTTGTTTTTGAGTGTCTAGAAATCGAACAAAATCATTGAAATTAAAACTGTTATGGCAACTCCCGCAGTAGAGTACAAGCCCCGTATCGCGTGCGACTTTCAACATGGCACTTGGAACTTGTAAGAATCTCACGAAGCTGCGTCTCCTGTAATGGAAGTCACAACCCCGTGCACTGCAATCGTACGTACTCCAACTAAGCCATTGAGGTATCAGGTATATTTGACGAGCATTTTAAAGTCTTCAACGAAAAGTTTTAAAAGCATTTTAGGCAGCATTTTTTTTAATATGCTGTGTTTTTTTTTGAATCGGCAAATAGATTTAAAAGCCTTCGTAAAAACGGTTATTTTTTGTTCATTCTAGTGCAGTTTAAATAAAATAACTCTACCTACAGATTTGTATCTCTATTTTTTTCAACAAGTCATTTATCACCTCCTACTGGTTTCGCCTCCAGATTTTTAAGTCTACATTTAGGATCGCGTGGTAGAGATCGATGTAAAAATACACAATGTACTTTGTAGAGACGAACTGTCGTGTATCTGTCTTTAGATAAGTGATCGTATCAATTGTTTAACACGCAAGTGATTAATCTTGTAAAGTTTTTTTTTTGTTTTGGAGTCAAATGTTTAATGTTTGCTATAGGCATAACACGCGACAGAAATAAAAACTATTTATCTGAAGAAACGGAAGAAATAGTCAACTTCCCTTAAAATGACTGCCTTGGTGGTGCTATGGAAGTGTGTAGGACTGCTGCCCAAGAGGTTGTAGGTTCGATGCCCACACGGTACACCAGTTTGTGTAATCCACAAATTATATATTATTGTTCCAAGTCCAAGTCATGTGTGTCTGTTCTCATGAGTCTATTTGAAAGGATGTTCTAGCAATGACAAACCGTGAAACTTTTCATAGTACGTTACTATTATATTGTCATGAAACTATTCAGACACCATTCAGTAGACCATTTGAAGGAAAAAGAAAAAAAAAATAAAAAGGCATCGGTCACGCAATCGTGAGGGCGCGGGTGGGTTCAATTCTACCCATTATCCTACCGACGTAAACCCACACCTAACACAAGCCTTTGAGCTTAGCTGGAGGGGTTAACAAGATTGCTAGTAATGTGGGATCCACTGCCACATTGCTAGTTATCTTTAAAAAAATAATTAAATCTAGATCACCTACGAACCCTCTAGACCTCCAATATCCTGTTAGCTATCACCTCATTTTTATATATAACGCAAATTTCACTCATTTAGTATTCACCAGGGTGTATAACATTTGTTTGTTTGTATGCGTGTCACGTAATCACACGTCGAGTCGACGTCACCGCACTGTCACGCGTTTTGAATTAGATAAGAGTTAATAATGTCTTATGTGTTCTCGACGCAATGGTATATGCAACGTTGCTATGGCTTGTGTACTTTTCTCAGCATTTTTCTTTCTAAAGATCGTAATATTAAAAACAATTCGCCAGCAAAAAGACAGAAAACAAGTTAACCCTTTAAATTTAATATCATGCAGTCGGAGGCACGATATTAAGTTCAAAAGCATTATTTAGTTTTTAGTTATTGTAAAATAATTACAATGAACAATTTGTTTCATTGTTAACGTTATTTTTTTAACGATTTGTGACTCCAAAATTTGATAAACCTAAGGATTATATATATTTTCGAAGTCGCCTTTTAATGGTCTTTAATTTGATACCGCACTAAGAGCACAATAAAGTAGAACACAGTAAATTCGCCATTAAGATTTTTTTTAGAATGTAATGTAATCGCAACATCAAGATGAAACCAATGATGTGTCATTAAAATTAATTAAAAAAAATAAAATCGGTTGAGCCATTGAGGAGTTATGCGCGTAACATTGGAAGGATACATACATACGTACGCGTCAAATACAAAATCCTCCTCCGCAGTCGGGTAAATAGACTATCATTGAGTTTAGCTGTACTTGAACTTGCCTAGAACATATTTGTACAACTGAGCGTTTACCAAACTTAAGTCGCCTCAACTTAGAAATGGTTCCAAGCATTGTTTTTCAATAGCCTTTTCAAAGGTAGGTAGGTAGGTTTTAATGTCCCCACATTAGCTTGTCTAATGTTTATCAACGAGTCAATAAATCAGTTTCTTGTTTGATCATATAAGGAAAGTATTTACTAAAAATACATTAGGTGTTATTATCTTTTTTCTATCAATTTATTCAGGCCTACATTCACGCTCGCCCTATAAAACGGAACATGAAGCACTCATACACAAATTATACACACAAAACACGCAGACAGACAATCAGGCCGTTCTTAGAAACCAATATTAAGGCGTATTTATATGCACGGTGCATAGATGCATTGATATCGAAGGGCCTTTGTCGGTCATTGATTTTAGTGTGGACACTTCCTTAGTTACCAAAGTTCCAAGAATAGAAGGGATATGTACCTGAAACAATAAAAATGGATTATTAGATTTTATGTAGTTTTTCCTTATAGCTTCTTTTATTAATATTAATTATCTAGTAGAATTAGATGGTGCTGTATGGCCTATGTATTGAAGACTCCCGCATTAGGGTACAAGCCCTGTGTCGCGGGGGACTTTATAAACATACAAGTCACGGACACAAAGTACACCCGGAACAATAATTTGTGGATCACAAAAAGTGGTGTCCCGTCTGGGAATCGAACCCACGACCTCTTGCGTAGCAGTCGGACACATTCCCACCGCGCCATAGAGGGAGACTGATTTAGAGATTTCGTTCCTATATTTGAACCCATCATTTGCCCTTGACAAGTTGAAGTAGAAAAGGAATGCCCTCAAAACAAAATACAAATGGAAAATATATTGTTACTAATATTTACGAGAGCATATCAGAATATAGGTAATATAAATAAATATAAAATTCTAAGTTACTTATACTTAATGTAAATTATAAATCGGAATAGCACATAGGCTATAACAATCAAAAATTAAAAGGGTGAAGACTCGGGAAAAGGTAGCCTTAATAAATAAACGTGAAATATATATTTTTCATGAAATAAAAAGTAACAAATTATATTGTGTCATCGAGACCAGATTCGCATGGGCTTTTCGCTACGTTCAATAAATTTCATTAGTATGTGCCTGCGATATTATAAATCCTTCGTAAGAAATTATTCAAATGACGGTGAAAACCGTATCAAAATTCGTTGTGGTAGTTTATTTGAAGTAAGCGCACAAATGGATAGTCATGGAAGGCATTTGCTTTGATAAATGTGAATGTGTGAACATGAAAAACATTATTTAGAAACTAGCTATCCCGCGCAACTTCGTCTGCGTAAATTTTCCCCGTTTTTGCAATATTTCTTATTGCTGCTCCGCTCCTATTGGTCGTAGCGTGATGTTTTATAGCCTATAGCTTTTATCGACAAATGGGCTATCCAACAGTCAAAGAATTGTTCAATTCGGACTGGTAGTTCTTGAGATTACCGCGTTCAAACAGCAAACACACTTTATATCTTTATAATATTAGTATAGACTAGCTGTCCCGCGCAACTTCGTATGCGTAAACTTTCCCCGTTTTTAGCCGTAGCGTGATGTTATATAGCCTATAGCCTTCCTTGATAAATGGGCTATCCAACAAAAAGAATGATTTAAATCGGACCAGTAGTTCCTGAGGTTAGCGCGTTTAAACAAACAAACAAACTCTTCCGTTTTATATATTAGTATAGGTAACATATTGAACTGGAAAATCTACCTCTTCTCTGGCCTATCCTATAACGTTAACGTTGTATTGATATTTGTAACTCTTTCACCGAAAACTTACTAAACGGATTTTGATTAAACTTTACAATAATGTTACTTACAAAAATCTGTCTAAAGTAGGTATATTTTTAATTTTATCGCAACATTCGACATTCACGCGGCCGGAGTCGCGGCAAAACACATTTTGGTTCATAAAAATATAACTCTATAACTAGAAAATGCTAATAAAAACTAAAAATAGGTCTGTCTGTTCGTAAATCGTTCATAAATCATTACAAATTATGCAACGAGGCATCACAACGAAATTTATATGCTCGTGTATCGATCACTATACTTTCACCGAAGAACAGGTACGAATTCAGAGGTCCAAAAATATATTGATACAGACATTTATCATGACTCTCCAACGGGCTAAATGGAAATAAAAGAATGGAAATGACGAAATAAAGTGGGGTATATCGTGAATTTTAATTAATTCGACGAATATAGTGTTGAAGAAAAATACAATACGATAAATTCTTCAGTAAAATATTCATCGTGTCTGTCAAAACAGTTAATTGCGTTTGCGCTTCTTTCGTTTTTTACCATAGTTTGAAACTATTTAAATTACAATTGTAAAATAAAATTAAGGTCTAGTTTTTTAAAGTAGGCGTGGGTTGATAAATCCCAGACTATATAAAAAGGTTAGCAAAAAATGCTTAGAGGTTTCTCTAGGCCAATTTCGATAAAAACTAAAACTGCGATATTTTAAAAATTATTCTTTCCAGCCGGGAATTGTATTTTACGAATAGGTACAGTATGGTTTGGATAATAGAATTATGGGAAATAATGCGTTCATTCTATAATATTTTATATCAATGCATCGTTACTTAGTTCCTCTCTGTAACTGCATCAAAATTGACGCTTCGGTTATAAACCAGCCAATTTGAGATAAACACCTTATCATACCCGAAAACAGTAATCAGGTATCATCTCAAACTATCCGCTTGTTAATTTTTTTCTCATAATGGTGTCCATCAAAGACGTCATGGCTAGCTATCGAATGATTTATTTAAAAACCATTAACAATCAAGATTGTACTTTATGAGAGTTTAAACAAGGTTGAATTTAAATTACAGTTATCCGATTAGATGTTTTCGTGTAATAGTTCGATAAGTTTATATATGAGATCAATAGTACCGTGATGGCTAGTTCGAATTCACTTATGCATTGCGTTTGTGTATGGAAATCTTTGAAATTATGCATAAGAATCCAAATTATAAGTTGAGAATGATTTCAGGAGCATCATCCAAATATGTGATGTGTGTTAAACGATATTTTTGCCGTATCAATGCTCGTGCATTCTCGGTCTCGGCACTACTTGCCGCGCGGATCTCGCCCCAGATTACCTAAATATCTGAATCTTTTATTAATTCTTGGGCAATATGAAAAACACACCCTTATTAATTTAGAATTACGGTCCACTTCTCTAATAGCATAAATTGTATTACGTACTGTTGTTTCGAAATCAAGATTAAGCTGTTCTAGACACCAATTAGACAGGCAAGGTTTTAACATTTGAAATTATAAGATATAACTTACTTTTTTATGTTACAGTACGTCAATATATCATATCATATATGGAAGTGGTTTATATTGTTGCTTGATTCAGTGCTATCAAAGTCGTCATGAATTAAAAAAGATTGTAAAAATGGCTTAACAACTTAACTTAAAAGTACCGTCAACAAATACTTTTTTTGCAAATTTCTGGTAGCTTTTATTCGAAATTTAATCGGACGAATTTTAATCGATATAATCGAAAATCATTTTATGTAGGTAGTTTGCATTTTCTTTACAAATTTCGTACGGGGTGAGTTAGTACAGCAAAATAATATTTTTAAATATTACAATGATACACCAAAAAGGGGTGGGGTGAGCGGTGCCGAGACTCATTATCTCAGAGAGAAGACCGAAGTGCCCTTAGAGGTAAGGTTTAATTTTGACTGATTAAATGAAGCCTAGGGTAGAGAGGCCGGTTTTCATCAACGGTGGATACAATCACCATAACATAATTTTCAGTAATTTTAATTTGGTCTAATACTACATCCACGTCATGTCGCATCGTCAAGTTTACCTAATCTAGAAATGAATCCCTGGGAAGAGCTTTTTGTCAGCAATTGGGTAGACGACTACAATAACAATAAATTATTTTACACTATACTGAAAACAGCATTTGCAAAAACATTCTGAAAAACAATCTTTCTCTACAATTTTACGTTGTCATGAATTTTTAAACATCAAAGCAAACATTGAAACTACATGATTTGACCATACAAAAGAATGACGTCATTGTTATGTATTTCATGTAAATTAGTACGAGGCACATAGTTTTGACGTTTCTTAAAAAGATACTGACTTGACTTGACAGTCATCTACCCTATTCTAGGCTGACAAAAAGCAAGTGAATCACACAAAGGGTGGTATAGTGAAGGGATCAACCGAAACAGTTTGACCTGGTGTTGTAAGTCCAACCGCTGTACCATTCATGGGAGTCACATTCACACAGGTCACATCCATAATGTTACATAATAGGTACAAAATGTTAATAAGTTTCTCATAACACCATCAATGCCCTGTCCCCATTTCACATAATGTCATATTCGAACTGCCATTTGTATGACAAACACGTCAATTCATGACCCGAGTTCAACTTCGGTTAGTTCCGGCGTCCACTTCCTTTACTGATTCGAGTGACATTACTTAATGTAGGTAGTGATTGATTTATTGAGTAATATTATAGGTGAAACGTAAACCAGGTGCTGTTAATTTGATCATAATGATGTGTTATAAATTGCACTCTCATTAGAGGTTGAATTGCGTAAGCAGTGATATTATTGACCCGTAGATGGAGAATAGTGACTTTGCCAATGACGACATAAACATAAAACACCCGTTACAATGAAACTTCTCAATTATGATTGTTGTCGCTGTGACACAAAATCCACATGTGCCAACGTTCAAACTAGGACAGGTCTACAACAACTTTATAACATCACTGTACCAAGTATCCCCTAGGGGTCAAGTGGGATACTTGACCCATATAGGGTTAGACAAGAGACTTATATTTTTGTACGAGATTGTTTGTAAAGTTCCTCGCGAAACTCGGCTTGAACCCTACTGCAGGAGTGGTATTTATAAAAAACATTTCACTTTTGCTGTTAGTACCTACCTACATTTATAGACTACACACACAGGATACCGAAAGTACAGAATAAAAGCTTCATATGTTTTTTTCAAACCACTCAAAATTTGAATAATTATATTAATTTGACGTTTTCAAACAATTATTGATTTGGTTATACGAAATAAAATTACTTGAGTTTGAGTTTACATAGTCATCGCTCAGTGTTTGTGCTGCAGGATTGAATTAACCTGAAAATTATTTTTTTGGTTGACCCCATGTTTCGAATATACTATGTTTGACGAATTGACTTTTTTCGTTCAAGATTTTTAAGATCGCCAAAGACACATTAGCTTTGTTTTAGAGAAAAAATTACAAGTAATTAAAATTTATTAAGATAAGATTCAAACGAAGACTATTTTACTACACTTAAACTAAAAACTTGAATTACTTATTATGAAATAACATTGTTAATACCTTAAAGGTCTTTAATAAAAATAACCAAGTCAAGGACTACACCAAATCATATTTAAATTTAAATATTAGTACATTTCACGGTCGATACTTATAACGATATTCGATTTTGATGGTTTTAATAAAACATCAACAGATGTCACTATGACGTAAGGGCCGACACAGACGGTCAGACAACTAATCCCTCACTGACAAATCGTCCGCCGACTCCAAAGCCGATTAATAAATCATTTCGAATGTTTTGGGCACTAGAAATAAAAATAAAGTACACTATTTCGTTTGTGAATAAAGAATAATGTTATGGTGGTTAGATAAAATGTTTGGCATTCATTCATCTTCAACACACTCGGTAGGTACAAGTTTAAAGTAAGTAAGTTACTTTAAGGCTTTCATTGCCAAAGTGGTGGACTTGTGACTACAACTAACAAGAGTTGTTTTGCATCCTCAGTGAATAAAGAATATTGTTTTTTTTTTTTTAACTTTCAAAGTAAAGTTAAGTAAGTATATTTTAGACATTTCTAAAATTAATCGCGATAACACCTAATGATTAATTCCAGTTGAAACTTTATACAGATCCAACAGGGATCACTTACCTTTTTAAATAGAAAAGTAGGTATTTAAAAATATTCAAAATGACAAGTGAGTCGTTTTTGACATAGTCAAAATATATTACTTACATTAAATGCCATATTTTCAATATAATAAATAACCTGCAGACGAAAAAAAAAATATACTCCCGAGATAATAACATAAATGCACACTACACGTTTAAAAACCATGCCAAATTAAATCCCTCGTAAACATCTTTACATAAACATTTTAATAAAAACGTGACCAGACCAAACTCCCAGCGCATCAAAACCGATAAGCTAAAGCGTATCTATAATTTAGTAATGTAATGTCATAAGTCAGTTATGTCACAAGTGAATCAAATAAACAATTATGTACACTCTCTGTTGTGTAACGATGCACCTTTCACCTTCTTGCATTGCTGACAGTGCAAGCTATTAACCGTGGTTAATGATTTGTATGTGTGATTTATGTTTCGTGAACACTGGCTTTTATTTTTTTTTCTAAATAGTTTTTAGGGAGGGTACAATGACTGCTTTGGTGGTGCTGCGTATGACTGTGGAATATATACGATATATACGTTGCTGGTTCAATTCCCATATGGTAAAAAACTTTGCGTGGTTTATAAATAAATTGATTACGAGTCAGAATACTTTGTGTTATTTCTATGTTTGATAAGTCCCTTGTGACACATTATCATCTTCAAATAAGCATTTAAAACATAATGAATGTAGTCGCTCACTGCGGTTAATTTATAATCAACTACGAAATACTTGTATTGTCATTATCTGACATTCTTTACTTTTCAAATTAAAGAATACAGCCAGCCAACCTAGAAGAATATTGCTTTTGTCAAGCGATTTATGTTTTTTACTGTACACACCAGGGTCCTTATTCACCACCAGGGTCTTTATTCCGCGTCTACGGCAAGCCCGTGCGAACTGTCAAAACTCATAATGTCATAAATATAATGGTAAATGGAGAGCTGCGTCATTTCTAAGCGCAGCTCTCCATTTGCCAATATGACAACATTTTGACAGTTCGCACGGGCTTGCCTTGGACACGGAAAAAAGACCATAAATAGGGACACAGTAGTACGTCTGCAGTTTATACCTTTTAAGGTTAACTTGAAAATAATCGTGGTAACTTACAAATGCTTTACAATACAATAACTTTCTTCAAAGGATGAAAGTTTCGACACAAAATTAGACACGAGCGTGACACAGTGGGCACGCTGGGAACATCTCGGATATAAAGAAGTATTATGTCGTGACTTATAGCTGTCTTTGGAACTTTTTTTCGGTCATAAGGTTGGATTTTTCTTAATGGAAATCTATATTTAAGTTGAAAGTAGCTCTGTAGGTCTATTTACTTGACTGATTGTTACAGCTTGAATAAACTTAAAATTGTAAAGTTGCTGTTTATATATGCTGACGATATAAAGAATGAATATGGGACCACTGACTAAGCGTTTCTGTGTTTTTTTTTTGATTTCGCTTTTCTCGATAAAGCCCATGAATAAATTTTGATTAGTTCATTGCAGCTGTGAGTATTTGAGATATTAGTAGCACTTCTTGAAACCAGGGGAAGGCTAGGTGTAGTCTGCGAGAGATCGACATGCATTCAAAAACATCATTTTTAGTACACAAAAGCATTCAAAAACGTCTAAATGATACCGGCACTGTCTTGTCTTCTCCGTTGAATCTCATATCAGTCTCCCTAGATAAGTGTCAAAAACTCTAATCGAATAAATAATAATAATAATAACTTGGGACAACTCACACAACGTCATCTGATCCCAAACTAAGCAGAGCTTGTACTATGGCAACCAGACAACTGATAAACTTACTTATATATTTCTAAATACATACATATTATATATAAATAACACCCAGACAAACCATCGTGCTCATCACACAAAGTTTTATCCTGGGTGGGGATCGAACCCACGACCTCTTGCGTAGCAGTCGGATACACTCCCACCGCGCCACAGAGGCAGTCAATTGACCATCGAATAGCGATAACAAAATACAATAGCGTTTATGCCACTTGTCTAGGGCGGGGCATAGGATTGCCATGTCGATCTGTCACATACTATACTTTTTGATTCAAAGTTAATTAAATTGTATCAGCTCCAGAAAGTTATTGTACCTACCGACCAGTATGTTGTTTACATCGAATGGGTAACACATTATTCAGCCACCTCAGCATAAAAAAAAGAAATCAGAATCAAATCCCGAGACAATAGTTACAAAAAAAAACTACGCACACATGTAAATAGGTATAAAATAATTAACACCCAGATAAATTTATACTTTCTTGTACTAGATACGATAGATAACAATATGAATTTATACTTTATGATCTTAGTATTAAGATTCACAATTACTTAACACAATCGTCACGGTTTATGCGTTCATACTACACGAGTTGTTTTAAAACTGTTTTCTCCTCTTTTCTCCTACTTTCGAAGTTGAATAACCGAATGTTAGCGCATCTTATAATTATGTAGATATGAATATGTATCAAGTTATTTATGAATCTGTATTATGTCAGAATTATGTGAGATTTCACCGATATATGCAGGGTTAGATATTTTAACTTTGTATTATTATGCTTCTAAATAGAATAGGTATGTAATTAGTTGTTTAGTGGTGGAATTATGAGTTTGTATACTTGCGTATATCAGTAGATATAATAGTCATTGATACTTGTTACTCATACTTATCTCATAGGTTTATAACTTGTTTATAAATATAACTATAGTTGAATAGTTCTTAGTGTTTCATCTGGTTCAAACAATACAAACAGAGACAGTTCTTAAATAAATATAAATACTATTATTTTTCTACCATAAAGTGAGTGATAAAAATAAAGCCAGAAAGAGTTTTTTTTTTTAAAGTGAATCCCGCTGTATGGTACAAGCCCTGTGTCGCGGGGGACTTTACATACATACAAGTCACGGATACAAAGTACACACAGACTCAACACACAGAACAACAATTTGTGGATCACACAAAGTGGTGTCCCGTTTGGGAATCGAACCCACGACTTCTTGAGTAGCAGTCGGACACACTCCCACCGAGCCACAGAGGCAATCAATATCACAGGTCAGTGCATATCGTGTAAAAATATAAATAAATTTTAGAACTAAGCTCTAACTTATATATTAGTAGAAGTGGGCTGAAAAATCACTTGAACAAAAAAAAAGAAATACGAAAATATTTAAATCACTTTTATACTTAATACTAATAATTAGGGCCGGACCTAGGGTAGGCGGCTCAAGCCGTCACTCTAGGTCCCAGGTGGCAAGGTAAACCTAAAAATAAATAAGAGAAAAATCTAGTAGAAAATAAGATTATTAGGACTCCTTTTGAGAGGCATTAAGTAAGAACGTCGACCATAGTGTGCCAAAAACAATTTCTCTCTACCTAGGTTCGGCGCTGCTCATAACCAATTTGTATGTAATTTATACTGAAGTGATCTTCCTACTAGGCCAAGGCATAAAGCGACCATCACACATCTAACCACAATATAACCTTTAGATCTAGAGCGGCTAAATATAGCCACTTCACTTACAATCACTTTTACATGCAAACAGAAATAAATTGCCCAGCTTGTACCCAGTGATGCCACGTTTGAAAAAAACACAAAGAAGTTTAAAAATAGAACGTTTTGTTTTTTTGTTGTTAATGAGGTTAATGGTTCAAAATGCAAGAGAAAATTCGGCCAGTTTTATTTACTTTTTTTAATACTTTGGAACCAGTGAACTTTTTTAAATAACAATTTTAAAATTCGTAGTCGTTCTTATTCGAAGTAACGTTTTTTTACAAGCTTTTATTTATCTGGCAATGTTTGTGTGTTTGGTACAAATCTTGGAAGTTAAATTAGAACCACTTCTCGACATCATATTGGACTTAAATTTCGCGTACTTATGTTACTGGACTTAAAAATATCTAATAATAAGAAGAGACACTTCACTTTTTTTTTAAAGTTTTTTTTAGAAGACTAGCAATGTGGGATTGAGTCCCACATTACTAGCAATCTTGTTAACCCCTCCAGCTAAGCTCAAAGGCTTGTGTTAGGAGTGGGTTCACGTCGTTAGTATAATGGGTAGGATTCGAACCCGCGATCTCACGATTGCGAGACCGATGCCTTAGCCATAAGGCTACCGCCGCTTCTTTCTACTTTGAAAGATGGAACTAATATTGTTCTTGCTGATCTTCTGCAGTATTTCAGCATTTAGGACTAAGGGTTCTGACACATCTGACGGATGATACCTACGTCGTGTATCATAAGTTTCATAACGCCAGAGTGAGAACAAGAGAACAAGAGTACAGTGTTCAATCTTACACACTCAACCGATGATGCATTAGCACTTCGACCACATACTAAACTGATAAGCCGGACGCATCTTCGGTCAAATATGATAGAATACAAGTATGTATTATTCAAAATATTTATTACCAAGGAGAGAGCCTGGAGATCTGTAACACAGTTTTTGCACCTAGTACAAACTCTAGCTTTCACTAAGGTCTTAATCTATATTCTGAACATGTATTAATATTACATTTAAGTACTTACATTTGTGAAAAAATAAAATATTATTATTATTAATCCTTGATCACAAAATGGTACAATACAATTTTATTGCTCTCCGCAGTTTATGGCATATTAGATAGATGGCGTTACTAGCTACAGTTTTAAAAATCAACACTTGCCTGAGTTAATTTCTCATTTACATTTTGGTTCAAGTACGACCGCTTTATTTTGGAAATATTAATATTATTACATTTTGTCTCTCACAATTTTTTTAAACGGAAGTTGGTATTTATTTGTATAAGAGAAACCGGATGTAGACTATTACGACAAACTGCCTGACATTTAAAAAGTTATAATAAAATTAATTAATTTCAGTGTTATACTGTTATAATAAACGAGCCATTAAAAAAAAATAGAAAGAGAATTTGTAATTTATTTACAGAGATTTCTATTTATTTTTTACATAAGCTAGGTAGACACTTAACTAGCTATACTCCGCGTTTTTGCCTGTGTGTATATTGATTATCACAAATAATGTCTGAAATGTCCTTCCCCAAGTTTTAAGCTACCTTTATACTTATATCAACTTCATCAAAATCTGACCAGTAGTTAGTTACCGATATATTCCGTAACAAACAAATATATAAGTTTAATTTTCTCTTTAAATAAATGTAGTATCATTACTAAATTATAGTTTTAAACAGCTGACGCTGGAACCAATATTGGCTCCAACATTGGAACGAATAATAATTAAAATATTTCGATTGCTAGCGATTGGAGGCCGCGGCAAAGGTCGTCAGGTGTTACCAAAATAAGAATTTAACGAGTTCGCAAAATGTCACACAAACAAAATACCTACGAATAAAATATTAAAGACTTGTTGTTTTTGCTTTTGCCACCTAGCAACACTTTTGAATCCGTGCATTTAAAATTAATTCGAACTTTTTAATACCTACCTGCCTTTTTGTTGTAAAATACATGTTTTAAGGACCTTGACATATCAGAAGATGGGTACGTCACTGAGGTTAAACAACATTGCTTCTGTCAGGTCAAAAGTTAGGGCTCGTCTTCCAAAGATACCTTTAGGTATACGTTTCAGAACATACATACATACATATCAACCCATATGATGGCCCACTGCTGGGCACGGGTCTCCCCAGTAGAACCTACTAGTATGTAGATCCTGGGGGTAATTGCCATAATCACCACGCTTGGCGAGCGGGTTGGTGATCGCAGTAAGGCTTTAAGTACGCAGAGGACGCTGCTGCCCGTCCTCCGGTGTGAAATCCCTTAGTCGCCTTGACGACACCCACGGGAAGAGATGGGGTGGTACTATTCTTAAGCCGGCACCACACGGCACGTTTCAGAACACGACACGTTAACCTTCGGTCCTGATGTCACTTAACCTATAGATAGTTTAAGGGCACAACATAGTTTTAAAGGTATTTATTTCTACTCTCACTCTACCTATCTCTATCCTATCTTAGTATACATTTGCAGACGTTTGAACAACTTCAGATCAAATAGAGACCCAACCAGTCATTAGAGAATTTATAAAAGAGAGAGAGAGGTGTCTCATGGACACCTGGGCCCTTATTAACGATCTTATTCCGTGTCCACGGCAAGCCCGTGTAAACTATCAAAATCTTGGCATATTGGTGAATCCAGATATATCTTTTTTGTATTTGTATTAACCAATTATACAAAAAAATGTCTATGTTTAATATTTTAAAAATTGTTCCATTTCAAATTAAGATTTTTCACATATTAATATTACACACAGACAGATTGACAAAAGTAAAATCAATTTAACAGTCTTTTACAAAAATACAACAACACAACCTCCTTATTAATCTAGCTTCACATACAGATTAGGTATGTATAATACATTTAAATAATACATTTTCGATCGCTATCAAAATGTAACCCATTTGTAGTTTTGAAATTAATTTGTTACGTCGCTGGCAGTACCAACCTGAATGAATACGTTGACCGCATACGACATTCTAATCTCGACGTATAGGAAATGAATCCTCCGTTGGTGTCCAGCATTAGCCCGAAGGCATACCAGTTCTAAATTAAATAAATACTCGCACCCAATCACTTTCTTCTTAATAAGGTTGCAACCGGTTGTAATGTAAGCTTTAATTACACATTCGAATAATTACAATCAGATAGATATTAGATATCGATATTTCGGTATCGATTTCTAATTAATTTTGATTGAGAATGTGTACGATATTTTTGTCAGATAACTATGTAATTATCGTGTAATATTACAGTAGTCTTTAGATGAAATTGTTTGTAATTGTTTTTATACTAAATCATCACAGAACTGTATAGAATGAAAGCTTCATACAAAACGCTCTTGACGCACACATACAAATAGATATCGTCACAGACGCGGAAAATCGGAACAAGACGGACCAGAGATAGTTACGGATGCTCGTTTTGTGCGCGCGTGTGTGTGTGTGTAGCTATAACATTGGTGGTTTGTTTTGTGACATAATAGACATACAGCCAAATAACGCCACTTAGTTTTGAGACGCTGATAACTCTCACGCTGTCACTGTCTCTTCAAGTAGTTGTAAGAGCGTTTCGACTGGACATCTTTGATCATGGTCACAATATTGTAATGTAAAAAATATTAAAAACCAGCTCAGAATAAATAATTAAGTACTTTATTCATTTAAGTAATATTTGCTGTGTATACTTATGATTCGTCTCGTTGACATAGTTATCACTAAAGGACATGACTTTACGCCATATTTGAAGACTGTTTTAGAAACTTTTTGCTACAGTACATGTCAATATTGCATTTGAAAAACGCCTGTCAAATACGGTGAGTCGAAGTAATCGTATGGGCGTATTTGACAAGCGTGTTTTTATGCATACGCTCTGAGCTCCTTATTCTTAATACTTTAATACGAGCATTTTAAATAGCGTATGTTTTGTTTTTGTTTTTCATACTGTTTTCAAAATTAAATTGATGAAGACAAAACATTCGCTAGATAAAATACTATTATTAACGTTTTATGAATAGGTAATCGGTTAGTGTACTTAGGTTATTGTTTATGTCGGTCAAAGATCATACCTATTTGCAATATAAAAGAGGAAACATCTCCAATATCGAGCAACTTATGAATTACCCAAAGAAACATCAATATTAAAATGTTGTATGACAAGACAAAGAAACCAGAAAACTTCTATGCAAATTATTTAATCAAATTTTTTAGGAAATTCTTAGTTCACTCAGTGTTCGCGTGATCACATTATCAATGTCTCTATGCTAATTATTCAACGAATCACATATTCTGTGAAATCATCCTAACTTATTTAATATTAGAACAGTAGGCTTAGTAAATTTATAGTTATTTTTGCTTCTTCAAAAAGTTATATCGGCATAATATCTACTTTCCAGGAAAGTAGATGTCTTTCGAGCGTTTAACACAATATTATTAACATTGTTATTGTTAATACAAATGTGTTAGGCGCACAAAAGAAACAACAGCAATTTTTTTGAAAATCAAACTTCAAATCACTCTCCTATAAAGTAGAGGTACATATTTTTGAAAATTGGACGACATGTAAAATCTACCACTCATTAGTGGGCTTTGTGGATTGAGGACTGTATCCTCACCAGAAAAAAGGCCTGAGTCCCACTAGCGGGATCTTTATATGGGCCTATGGGGCCTGTTAATAAAATTGACTACATTAGAGGCACGGCGCGACTGCTGCGCAAGGGATCTTGGGTTCGATTCTCTCACGGGACATCACTTTGTGTGATCCACAAATTATCGTTCAGAGTCTAGGTGTCCCTCGACCAAGACAAAAGACTTATACCCTACAGTGGGAGATGTAGTCTTTTTATAAAAATAATGTATCACTTCACACATCAATAAAAATCCAATCTTTTTATAGGCTTACAAAGAAGCACAGGCTCTATATTACAGACTCAAAAGACAAAAAGTTTAAAATGAAAATAAACATCTTTATAAAAGGTAGGCTCTGCTTTTTAATATTCAAAAATGTCGCAATCGAAGGATGTTTGCTCAAACAAGGACTGGTTTCCAAGATCCGGCTAATTATTTAATAAAAATTAAAGCGTCTTCTATAGATATTTATAATCCAGTGATTTATTGTGTTACATCGCTTGTATTTAATTGTGTTAATGTGTCATTAATTAATAATAAAGCTATGTTCTAATTTCTTGGATGAGTAGTGGTATAAGCTAGACTGTGCTTTTGTTTTTTTTTTTTTTGGTTGGGTGTTCTTCAATTCAGTTCCTATATGCCTTAACGTACGAGAGTTAGGTTAAAAATATCGTTTACCTAGCGGTTTTGGCGTGATTGACGAATAAACAACGGAAGTTCTGTTATAAAATTAATTAAATTATAATTAACTAAAATAAAAATGTCATAAATTCATACAAAAATATATATGTTTGATTTACGACGTGATAACTTCTAAATCGATGACGTGGTGGATTCACGAAAAAGTGTCACGTAGCAACGGTCACGTTATTGATTGGTTGCTAAACAGTCACGTTATTGACTGGTTTGCTAAGCAACGTGAATGGCGATTCCGCACGATAGGGCGCATGCGCTCGGATCCACTAAAGCTGTTAGGCATGGTTATTTATTATATCATCAATATCATCAATGTTTTGGCAATTGCAGCGACATGTGATACAATTGAAAATAAAAAAGATGTCACAGGCATACATATTTGTTTATTACAATGTCATCAATGTTTTCTTATGACGTTATCACGTAAAATTATCGTCCGTAAACCGACTTTATAGACAACTATTTTTTTTGTTATAATTGCTAGAATATACATATATTAAATACTAGCTGTGCCCCGCGGTGTTACCCGTGATTTATTAGCCTACGTGTTAATCCAGGGTATCAGCTAACTCCATACCAAATTTTATTAAAATCGCTCCAGCCGTTTAGACGTGAAGAAGTAACAAACATACACACTCACACACACAAACTTTCGCTTTTAAAATATTAGTGTGATTATATGCTTACAGTCGATCTACTTTGCATTGTACCGTAGACCGATGATCACTTAAGTCGTGAAAACATAACAGAGAAATAAGTTACTTTCACAGTAAATTGCTTTAAAAACATCAAGAAATATTAAAATGATTGACCAAATCGTTTCTCACTTTGCATTGTCATTGTCTTAGATAACACTTCACCAAGGATACATAATTGTATTTCCTCAAATAATTAACAGTTATGTGTTCAAGATCATTTCCGTGGCGGTTTATTTCCCCAGTGCGTACTTTAAGAAGTCATTTAGTTTAGCTAATCGAATTTCAATGTTGTTTTGAAAGACTGAGGGTCGAATTCTCAAACGCAAATACAATTATAATTCGATTGAATCATGTTGTCACTGGCACTTAATGGAAATAGTTGCGATAGATATACTTTTAAAAACGTTTCAAGAGGATGAGCAGAGAAAGGAAACAACATAAAAAACCGGGCAAGAGCATGTTGGTTACACGGTTCAAAATATAAGGGGGGGGGGGGGGGACAATTTATGCAACATTCGGAGCGATTGTTTCCAAAAACATTCACTAAATAAAAAAACCTTTTTTTAGAATCCTTAAAATGTTTTTAAAAGACCTTTGAATGATGTGCCACTCGTTGATGTTTGTTAAAAAAAAATACAGCTTCTACTACATGTATGGAGTCCCATCTAAAATATTTATTTTTGTTATTTAGCTATCAAACTAAGCAACGGCTACTACAATACACCTTTTCACCAAATGTAATCAATATTCATTGGGAAGTCTTTGAGTAAAACACCTGTGACACGCGGTCGGACAGACAGACAGACAGACGGGCATGACGAAACTATAAGGGTTTCGTTTTTGCCACTTTGGCTACGGAATCCTAAAAATCGATGCAAAGTTTGCAGCCATATACAGATTGCATTTTGTTGCTTCGTGTCTCAATGTGAAGCTTTCTAAAATATATTAGAATATTCTAGAGATATTTACCGAAGGTCATAGAGGTTATTCATAATTTCTTCTCAGTATTATGATAATATTTTTCAAATGAGTGCAGGCGCTATTATACCGTTGTACGCCCTAGTTAGTTTGAGAATTCAGGAGTGAGTCATTGTTTCTTCAGTTGTGAATGGTGACGTTTTCGTCAATGTAACGCTACTTGAGTCATCTGCTAACAAACTCTAATAGGTGTTCTCGTATATTTTAATGATTATTTTAACTTGATATATTTTTTTTAAAGACGACTCCTCAAGTCCTATGTCACGGGGGACTTAACAAACATCCAATTCATGGACACAAAGTACACCTAGACACGATACAACAATTTGTGGACTTTGTGAGCAAAGTGGTGTCCCGTGTGGGAATCGAACCCACGACCTCTTCCATAGCAGTCGGACACGCCACTATTTTATTAATTATTTATATGATTTATTTTATTAATTGATTTTATTTATAATTAGTATATTATCTTAATATGATCAAACTTGATTGAAATAAATGAAAATGAGAATGAGTATCTACTAAGACTGCTTCTGCTCGTCCAAAACTAATTTATAAATGTGGAAGTACCTCAATCTGCCTGTTATATTTTCGTTGTTAACCCGCTGAACCGATTTGGATGAAATTTAGTATAGAGACAATTTGAGTCCCGAGAAAGGACATAGGATACGTTTTATAGCGATATCAGACATCTATGCGGTCGGAACCGCGGGCAAAAGCTATTGGGCAAATGATGTTTTTTTTTAAAGATAACTAGCAATGTGGGATTGAGTCCCACATTACTAGCAATATTGTTAACCCATCCAGCTAAGCTCAAAGGCTTGTGATAGGAGTGGGTTCACGTCAGTAGTATAATGGGTAGGATTCGAACCCGCGCTTCCATCGCGATGATTGATATAAAAACCTTCATAAATTAAAAATGATAGGTACATCGGTACATAAATCCACCAATCGCCACTATTTTTCAATAATTATGAGGTCAACGAACACAAAAATTAAAACTGATTAGTGATCACAAATACGCAT
Source organism: Herminia tarsipennalis (assembly GCA_945859575.2). Classification (NCBI taxonomy): domain Eukaryota; kingdom Metazoa; phylum Arthropoda; class Insecta; order Lepidoptera; family Erebidae; genus Herminia; species Herminia tarsipennalis. The sequence continues at coordinate 8,021,891 of OX243836.2, read as the reverse complement.
GAAATATCTTAGAAGAATTTATTTCATAATACGATTCTAATTTTAAAAAAATATGAACATGAATACAATAATTACTAAGAGAAAACTATTTTAATTAAAATACAATCTTTGATACTTCTAACACGGGTAGCAATGAAACTATTAATTACAAACGATAGCTGTATAGTTTATTATACACGATATAGATCTAACATATAGTGTTATAACCTTATTAAGTGAACCGTTCTCTCGTACAACTGTATGCTAAGTAGAGATAAGAATTGATACTGCCTCTGTGGCGCGGTGGGAGTATATCCATCTTCTACGCAAGGGGTAGTTTGTTCGATTCCTACACTGGACATCACTTTGTGTGATCCACAAATTGTTGTTTCGAATCTGAGTGTACTTTATGTCCGTGACTTATATGTTTGTAAAGTCCCCCGCGACATAGGGCTTGTACACTGCAGTGGTAATAGTCTTAAAAAATTAAACAAGTATTATTGATATCCTAATGGAGTTTTATTTGTATATTATGGAGAAGTGGCGGTAACCTAATGACTAAGGCATCGGACTCACAATCGTTAGGTCACGGGTTCTAATCCTACCCATTATCTATACTAATATTATTAAGCTGAAGAGTTTGTTTCAAGGCGGTAATCTCAGGAACGAACGATACGAATTAAAAGATTCTTTCACTTTTGGATAGCTCATTTATCGAGAAAGGCTATAGGCTATATATTATCACGCTACGACTAATAGGAGCGGAGCAGCAATGAGAAATGTTGCAAAAACGGGAAAATTTTCGCAGACGAAGGTAATATCGATGTGAACACACTCCTAGAGTCCTAACACAAGCCATTGAGCTTAGCTGGACGAGTTAACAGGATTGCTAGTAATATGTGACCCGCAATTACACGTTGCTAGTTATCTTTTTTTAAACCTGCGCTATGCGAATGACACAAAAATAACATAGCCTACCCCCCACCCCAAACATTCAACAGAGTATTTCTGTCGCTTATAGAATAACTAACGTTCGAGTATTCAGCCAATATTAGTTCTCGGTCTATAAAATGTATAATCTAACCAGGGCCACGAGACAAATGGCACTCTATTCGACTAGAGTTTATGCTAATCGAACAGAATGACGTCGTTGCCCCCGCACAACTGCTAATCTCATATTAACAATTTTAGCTTTTACAGTGTTGAGCGCGCAATGACGTCGTTTTATTGGATTAGCGTAAACTCCAATCTAACAGAATGCCATTTGTCTCGCCCAGAATCGGAAATCGACCTTTGATAAAACTTGAAACGTTGCTTATACTTATTAGATGACGACTTTAAACAGCATTACCCTCATTTACGTACTTTCAAAGGAGACCTTTGACATTTACCTGGTATTTTGTTACTATCAAGCGTTAAATGTTTACACAACAGATGATGAATATTTTAATATGACGTTGATTGCGCTTTCGACGCTTCGTCGGCAGATGTCGTCAGCCGGTGTGTTTCACAACCGGCGCGTGCGAGCTAGTAATGGCGAAAGCAAACAAGTGCTTGTGTGTTTTATTCATTTATATAGAGACGCTAGATCTTTTGACGGTGGTAGGTTCTCTAAGGAAGGCTTTGGTTTACCTCGGTGTTAGCGTGAACCGTCAAATGACAGCAAATGTGGAAACTTAAATTAGTTGGATATTTTTATGGTTTAGCAGTTTTAAAAATGTTTGTACAGTGTTATTGAACGACAATTTAGTGGACAAAATAAACATTTATATTCGTAACATTACAGTGATATCAAATTATTAGAAAAACAAAAATTACCTTGTCATTTTATTTTAGACTAACTGTAACGCGCAATTTCGTTTGCGTAAATTTTTCCCGTTTTTGCAACATTTCTCATTGTTGTTACGCTGCTCCTATTGGGCGTAGCGTGATGTTATATAGCCTATAGCCTTCCTCGACAAATGAGCTATTCAACAGTAAAATATTTTTTCAATTCGGATCAGCAGTTTCTGAGATTACCGCGTTCAAACAAACAAACTCTCCAGCTTTATAATATTAGTATAGATATATTCCCATTGATAAGAAATCGTTTGCTTATTTTATTTATCTAAAGGTAAAGGGATACTTAAAAACAAGTAAAATGTTGCACATTATATTTTACACTTCCAAATTAAGCTCATTTTAATAATACCTGCATAAAGTAACTTGCAATACTTGCATAAAGGTCTATATTATATCTTTAATATGTGCATAAAATTTTATGATCTCCATACTTGAAGTATAAGAAAAACATCACGCCTATATCTCTTTGAAGGATACGCAGAGGTGTATTTATATGTTCATAAAACAAAACGAATTCAGTTTCACTTTAAGTGACCCGACAAGCAATATCGAGATAAGTTTTTTTTTTTTTTTTTAGTTTGGTATCGGACAGCCGTGTGTGAGTTGTCCAAGAAAGAAAACCGAACCTTGTATCTTTCGGAACCCTCTTGTAGAGCTTGATAGTTATGAGAAAGCTCTATATAATCGTACCGCCCTAGATAGGTTTTAACTATTTATCATACGGGAATTAACGCGCATTGTTTACCTTAAAATTGCTTGACGTTTCGACCAGGTTGCACCGGCCGTGGTCACAAGCGGACTGTCGCAGCGATGTTAAGACTCCGTCAGGACGATGAATCTTCATCTACCCTCACTTTTTTGTTTCTCGAAAAGTTAGGGTCACTGCACACTACACTGATTGTGTCCATGTTAACCGACTGCGAACTAATACGAGGTTGTGTTTTACGATTCTGGATTGCACGTCACGGATAGTTTGAAGCCCTCTTCCCGATTGAAAGTTTTATGTTTTTTTTAATTTCAATCGCTTCACGCACAATTCGTTAATAAAAATGGCGGTCTGTGGAGAGGGTTTGTGGACGATGAAACTCAATCCAGTGATTGGTGTTCGATTGCAGTATGTGTCTGCAATTGCCGATTTGTTCGTTTGCCGGTTTTTCACTGCTGCGATGTGTTCTCCCGTTCCCGTATAATAAATAGTTACATATAATCATGCAACGCGAAAGTTTAAATGCTAGATAGCTTTATTCTAAATAGTGGGACATTTACAGACTGTAAATAAATACCACTGGAATGAGGTCAGTCAACGATAGGCATATACACACATGGTAACTATGTGAATCATTACACGCAAGTCTATCAATCACAGGTGTATTGAAGTTTGAACCTAATTGTTCTCACACTAAGCTCAGTGAATGGAATATAAATCTTAAAAGTATTTATGGTTCATTTTTATTCAGCACGTTTCAGATTTTATTGAATGGAATTATAAAAAAATCGATCTAATAACGTTTTAGTACTCGGTCAATATTTTGATGAAGAGTTAAATAATGCAATAAGATCGAGATTCGTTTGGCAAGTCTTTTGCTCATATCCTACCGGAATAAGCGTTTCTAGCGAATCGGAAAAGATAATAGTTGAAAAGATACACAGAAATTACGTTCTTCCGTCGGCCTTAATATTCGGAAATGTGCGAGCGTTACAATGTACATACTATAATGTAGTTATTTTGTTTTATAAACGCCTCGAATATTTTGTATAATTAATTGTTATGTAGCCACATAATTATGTAATCATTTGTGCGATGTGTTGGTTAAATTAAAAACCTCAGGAACATATATTTTTAAAGTTCAATGAAAGTGTACGTTAACACGAGTAGAATCAATATATCATTTCAATAAGGAAAGACCGAAGCGTGTCACTATATATTATTAAGAACGTTTCACTTATAGGAAAACAAACAGTATTTTAACAGCACTTTTTTTAAATTGTATCAAAACTAAAGACAAAACATTGGCAATATAAATAAGTTAGCGTAAATGTTGATAAACTTTCGCGATTTGTACACATCATAATATATATATATTACGGGTCCTAATCGCGTGAATAATTTAAGGTAAAATACTTTGTTTATTGCCCGACGTTTCGACCGTATTGCAACGGCCGTGGTCACGGGTAGACTCTGTCTCAGTGTCTATTTATATTTTCATATTAAGTTAGTGTATATTCGCAGTATATATGAAAATATCAAACTGTAGTGCCAGCATAATGTAAACCAATCCCTAGGAAATATGATGGTATTTCATTAAGGCTGCTATTAATTTGTGTGACTTCACATAGACTAAGGTAAGACAAACATTTATAATTTAAGGATTAATAGACAACCAAAACATTCTACATAAGCACAAAATAAGCACTTAATTGTTAAAGGATGTACATGACTTTTACAGCTACATTACACAGCCAGTGACCCCAAAAAATCTTTAACAAAACATACACATACACAAATCAATAGCATGTTAACACACACACATACACTATCAATAATATAATAGATTGACACAAAACACAACAAGTGATCTATGACCGGTGTTCCACATGACTACTGTGCACACAAAGACAATGCTGACACACACAGACACGCACACAGACAAGGTAGCGTTACACAAGCAGACGACTCGCGACGTGTCAGTGTACAGTCGTCAGTTTGATGCTTGATGCTTATAAACAGGGTTAGCATATGATAATGAATGTATTTTTGATAAATTGGAAAACCTATTGTTGAATATATGAATTGATTAATTATATGATATTGAATAATTTGATATGATTCCTTTTGGAATATACGGTACCAAACTTACACCCAACAACCTGTAATAACTACCATATTCTAGGAATTAAAGATTATTATTCAAAAATAACTACCTTTTTATAATAATATGTACATTATAAACACCATAGCTTATATATGTTTATAATAAATACAATAGAAAATGATATTAAAGAGAATGATTTACAATATACTAATAACCGCCCACTCGTGGCTTCTTTACATTACACTAAATAACTTTGTAATATCAATTTTGGAAAATATTTAATATATTAACCCTTAACCACCTACCACTGGAGTTATGACCTTAATCACCTATAGACATTGTACGGGAGTAAAATCGTTGTTTACGGTAAAGTTTAGGTCCAAAACCTGTTAAAGAAACATCGATTTTACCCAGGGGTCTCACAGATGTGTGGTAAATAGTTGTATGATAAAAGTAGATAGTAGTTAGTGAAGGGTTAAAAAGTTTTTTTTTTATTTCAAAAATTATAATACTAAGTTATTTGTGTGTTACGAACTGTATTGAGGTTATTAGTATATTAAAAATCACTCTGTTTAGGTGTTATTTTTATTTTTGAATACTTAGGTCTGAAAAATTGTATTTGAAACTGGGACACAATATGAATAAACAATAGACGTGTGACAAATTAGTGTTTTTGAAAAATAAAATATTAAAGCGGTGAAATAACTTTGAATAATAGATAAATTAGTCACAATTGACCTGTAGGATTCAAATCTTGTTTTTCTAAAATCAAAAAGATTAAAATTTATAGGGGTATAGTCGCAGTCAAAATTTAATACTGATAATAAATTTGTAGTGCACTTTTCTACGATCGACAACCCTAGATAGTAACGTTATTTGTTAATCCATAACAAAGCGGTTAACCGGCCCATTAGTTCTTTTGTAAGCTATAAAATTGAGGCATGAACTTTATGTGACTTTATTGTGTTATTTTTTAACAGAAATAACCTGCATGTCGAAATGTATGGGCGGTCCGTGGGACCAGGTATCAGAGTGCCAAGCTTTCACTGTTATTTATTTGATGACATAAATTTTGCATTAACAGGGTAAATGTTTTTGTGTGTGAGTGTAAACATTGGTTTGTTTACACTTGGTAAGTTGATTTTTACGTTTAAACCATGTGCTGTTAATTGGTGAATGCAAAAAAGTATGCCAAGTTTTATGTTTAATATTGACGACCCCTAATCAAAATCGGAAATTTGTGTTTAATGTACAAGTCAGGTTTTGATTCACTTATGATCTCATCTTATGACAGTTTTACAAAGCAATAGATTACAAATACTTGAGATTACTAATAAAGTATCAGTTACTAACCTACAAATCGGTAAAATTACAACATATTTTTCATGTCCATTTTAATATTAAATATAAATCACTTAATAAAGAAACATCACAGTGGCCAAGTGCTGAAAAATGTTATGTATTTTTTACTATATTTTTTTAAAATTAATATAACTAGCAATGTTGAATTGGGTCCCACGTTACTAGCAATCCTGTTAACCTCTCCAGCTACGTCACGTTGATAGTACAAGTTAAATGAGTAGGATTCGAATACCGCCACTAGGCTTCCGTGGTAAACTAGGAACTCTTATAGTTTTTTTAATTGCGTACAATATGTAGGTAAATAGATAGTGTAGGTATAGTAGTATCTACTTAGTTATAAAAAAGACAATTATCTATAATTGTGTAACATATAAATTATCTCAATAAATAAATTACACAACTCATTATTAAGCTTGTTTAAAACATACTCAGCTGTAGAATCGACCATTAAAGTGCAAGAGACCTTAAGACACCAATTCACATATAAATTATTATCGATGACATAATCACAGAACAACGTATAAGTCAACATGTAGTAACTCTACCAACTCTACATTTTGGCAGCCTTGAGACCATGCGTGTAAACGCATACTCATTTAAATATTAATTTGCATACACTGAACTAACTAAGGTATAGTCTTTATTTTAATAATTATTTCCTATTTATTAGTTCCTTAGTTCGATGGTCAACTTTTTTCAACATAAAATAAAATTATAACTAACTTGGTAGTTAGTTATAATTTTATTTTATAAATATATATATAAACTTATAAAAAATATCTTTTATTATTCTTATAATATGTAACTTGTTATATATATAATAACTGCCTACTTAATTTTAAAAATATGATTTTGCATAATTTTTATTGCATATTACATCACTCAACCCTCCACTAAAGTTTTGGTCATAAATGACTATAGACATTTATATTTAAAAAAATGTAACTATCATATAAAGTTATGTATACATTTTTTATTTTTTTACATTTACATTTTTATACAATAATGCGATAGAAGATTGAACCTTATTGGATGTAAATTTTCTACTTTAATCGGATTGCCTATTAATAATGTATCTTACAAACGCTGATATCTATGTAAAAAAAATGAATGCATTTATCGTTAAAATATCTGTTAAGCTTAGTCATATATTTATATTTCTTTTTGTTTTAAATGCATTTACAAATTTTACGACCAGCGACTACATGACAAAATTTTAAATTGCTATGTAGCTATAAAACTAGTTTAACTTTGTATGCAACCTTTAAAATCCAGTTTGACTATAAGTTAGAAAATTTGTTTAGATGGATTTTCCTTTCGAAAAAAAAAATAAATGAATTCATAAAGGATACCAAAATAATTGCTGATTCCATGAAGAATTAGTCAAGGAATAAGCAATTATTTTATTATAAATACATTTTTAAGGTATTATTTGTATTAATTGTTGTAGAGTTTATTATTAATGTAAGGCAGTGATTACATAAAAACTAGTATCATCTAAGTACGTTACGGTTGCGTGTGTATGCGAGAAAACGCAACCATCGTGCGAGTTTATTCTTAATCTCATGCTACACTTTCGTAGCCAATGCTACGCTAACAAAAGACATCAACGGGTTCAACCTGAAATGTTGTTATAATTTGAAACATGTTATTATAACTACATTACTAATTATAAATCTATTCCTGCTTCCTCTACATTACACTATTAATTAAATTTCTACATTTTTTATCATGAGAGCAACAAATTTCGAAATAATTTCCGCGCATTAGCGAAACGAGACGACATTGTGTAACACACCAAACAGCAGACAATTACGCGATGTCTGATTAAAATAAGCGAAAAAACACTCACCGCTTGCAAAAACTGTTTGGTTGTAAGTGAAAGTCGGTCCCCGGAACGAGACTAGCTTGCTGTTGATCACTTAAATGGCACACAACACTTGGTACACACTATATCTGGCATATGAAACACGAAATTTATTTTTCTGGATGTTGTTGGATATGGGTTGACGGTACAGTTTGAAATTGGCGCGTTCGTGCGCGCGGCGGCGACAGGCGCACGTAACGGCAGGCGGCAAGAGACTGCGCGCGAGTCGCTCCCACCATTCGCCCGAAATACTAATCACCTTGCTATCGAGACTGTGATTTAGGTCCAGCTTGTGAGATGTAGCGGATTCTAGTGTGAGTAGAGTGACAATATAGAGCTTTGAGTAAGTCAATAGTCTATTGAAGCCATAGTAATAGTTTTGATTTTTCGGCACCATTTCATGTTCACATTTTAAATTCGTTTTTGGATTTTTTTGCGCAATTAGTACTCGAGTACAACTTTAAGAAGTCAAGGCTAAACTGATTTTTATAAGCCAAAGATAAAAAAAAATGCAAAATTATGTTTATAAAAATGTTTACATTTAACAGACCACAATTGGTAGACATTATGACGAACAATATAATAATTCATGAGTATTCCATAATTTATAACATGATAAGTTTTCATTTATAATAAGTGAAAACGCAAAGAAACTGTTTTGTATTTGTAGTTTATATAATGTCTTAAATAATAACAAACATTTCAACCATGTCCATCTTCATGCCTACCAACTACTTCTGTTAGAACATTTACTAGAAATCACCCTATCTATATTACAATATTGTCGGAACTTAATCGCGTGAAATATTTAAAGGCACGAACCTTTTATTTACCCCACGCGATTAAGTCCCAATAATATTCTAAGATGTGTAAAATCCCGAAAGTTTAAAAACAATTATCAACCTATCTATTTAGTTTCATAAGCCGTATCTTCTAAGCCATCTGTTTCCAACTTGTCCCATACCCCACACAAGGTGAGACGGATCTAGATACGACGTGTCATTTCTTCCACAACTTCAACATAAAGGCCATAAATGACCCATCAGAGGTCGAGAGATAGGAGACAAACCACGACGTCACAACAACCTTCAATGCCGAATTCGTCATCAATTACTGATTTCTACTGGAAGTCATTTAGTATTCAGGCTTTATGTGACCTTGTGAACGACGAGGTTTGGCAAACAATAAAATTTTAAGTGATATAATCGGGTAAACCAAATAATATCACATACTTTATTATACCTTACTAGCTGACCCGCGCAACTTCGTCTGCGTAAATTTTCCCAGTTTTCGCAACATTTCTTATTGCTGCTCTGCTCCTTATTTCTCCACTATTTAATGGATGTTATTATACATATAAACGTTCATTTTCAATCACTATATCTATTTAAAAAAAACCGCATCAAAATCCGTTACGTAGTTTTAAAGATTTAAGCATACATAGGGATATAGGGACAGAGAAAGCGACTTTGTTTTATACTAAGTAGTGATAGTGAAGTTTGCGATTTTGAGAAATAATCGTCTCCTAACCGATGTCGGTTACAGCGGCCAATCTCATCAGAGAGCCAGCCAACTGCGCAGAAGATATTATAGTGCACAAGTGTATGTGCAAACACAAGTGCATTCTCTATTCCTTCGGGGAGATCCGACAGGACCGAAGAGGAGCAGGAACAACGGCTTAACGTCCTCTCCGAGTCACGAAGGGGAGTGGCAATTATGCTCGCTCATCTACGGACTGGCAGTGGTAACGTTGTTTAATCCCTTAGATGGCTGCAACTTTATGTCTATCCCTAAAATACTCAAATGATACATAACCTTGAGTCGTGGGCAGAAGTATTTCTGTCGCCACTATAAACATATGAGTGACAGTGACAGCGTGATAGTTAACGTGTCTCATTACTGAGTGACATTTGTGTATTCAGCCGTAAGTCCCGGAAGTACTATTTACAATAAAATAAAATTCAATACACAATACAACTTTACACTATTAGACTTTGACTGTAGCTTTATAAAGAACGATCGTGCACAAAAGATCTTAAATGGCATATGTTGAAATAAGTGCAAATTATACATATTAAGGGTCTTATTCGCGTGAATAATTTAAGGTAAAATGGCTTGTTTATTGCCCGCCATTTCACGAGTGTGGCAACGGCCGTTGCAATACGGTTGAAACGTCGGGCGTATTTTTAGGTACAATTTTATATTGGCTATTAATAGTTTTTGATAAATTTACTCTTAACTTGGTGGTGCAATACGTTGGTAATCATTTACAATATTGACCCACCTTTGCAGTCATCTTTCTTATAAAACGTCTATTTACAAAATGCCACCAATAAAATTCAACAGCTGATGCGTTTGCAAGCACAAAATATCATGACAGTTCATAGGTACATACGTATGTATATTTGCATTTTTAACACTTTATCATTGGTTCAGAGTCTATAGGGACCAATGACAACTATATAGTACTAACTGTACCGCGCAACTTTTCCCGTTTTTGCAATATTTCTCATTGCTGCTCCGATCCTGTTGGTCGTAGCGTGATGTTATATGGCTTATAGCATTCCTTAATAAATGGGCTATTCAACAATGAAATATTTTTTTAATTCGGATTAGTAGTTCCTGAGATTATCGTGTTCAAATAAACAAACAAACTCTTTAGCTTTATCATATTAGTAAAGACTAGCTGTCCCGCGCAACTTCGTCTGCGTAAATTTTCCCCGTTTTTGCAACATTTCTCATTTCGGCTTCACTCCTATTGGTCATAGCGTAATGTTATATAGCCTATACTCTTCCTCAATAAATGGGCTATCTAACAGTGAAAGATTTTTTCAATTCGGATCAGTAGTTTTGAGATTACCGCGTTAAAACAAACAAACAAACTCTTCAGCTTTATAATATTAGTATAGTATACACTTCGGTTTCGCCGAACAAAGTGACAGCAATTTCAAATGTCGAATCAAATTTGCGTCCTGTAAACTTTTTTGACACTTAAGACAAATGACCGTTGTTGTTATCTTTGTTACCTACTTGAGTTTTTTTTTTCTTTCTTTTGTGGCGATATTATTATATCTGCCAATGACCAGTTGATAATAAGTAGACTACTTAAGAGTTACTTCTATTTGATTTTCTCTTTGTCTCCAAATGTCCAAAACGAAATTTTCAAAATTCAAAATTCTTTATTTACTTGGGATGGAAAACATGACTTGTGATAGGTCGGGATTCTAGATGTACATGTAATGCCAAGTTCGCAAACAATAGGTAAAGCCGGAGAAAAGAACCTGGCAATAAAATCTCACGGCCACTCTTTTCAAATTGACTATATTACAATGTTTGAATGTTTACAAACTTGATATGGGGTTGCTGGCACTAATATACTATACACCATATTAAAGGACTGATGCAAATTAAATTATTAAAAAGTTTGAACATGAGATAAACTAAAATTAGCCTTAGTGGGTAGGTACAACAAAGTAGGAGCATCTACTTACAACCAAAGTAAAAACTAATGTGATTAAATATTAGCCAAACTACTGGTAACGAATGATTAAATATAAAATATTATTTCTGATATCCAAGAAAGAAAAGAATGGCCTTTATTTGTCGAAGAATAATTACTTACAAAAGTCAAATTATGCTCTTAATCAATGTGACAATTAAAACAAAGTAACAACAAAATTCACCCAAGCATAATAAAGTGACAAGGAGCAAGCATCAAATCAAATGAAAGTCTTGCTGTTCATCGTACGAGTACTATAGAGGTCAGTATTTAATACGTATTTAGTCAGTGTTTTACACCTACGCATAATTCACGAACACCAAATCTCGGAACACCCTCGAAACATAGTGTTCTAAGCTTTAATATCTGTAAGTGATGTATAAGTGTATATTATTCGAGCGCATTTATTAGAAGAATTCTCTTCTTCTGTTCTCTCTGTATTTAGTAGTGGCAATTCCGATTGTAGAGGCGAAGAGATGTGAGGCGCCTCTTAGTTTTTCTTATTTCTCAGCGGTTCCAACTTCGTCTGCTGGTACATTGGCTTAGAGACGCCAGTAGTACCAATAGGTTAACATTGTTATCAGTTTCTGGCCGGTTTCAATAATCTATCTTTATTTATCTTAGATTTGACTTGATCTTTATATAGCTTAGCTGAAGGAGTTAACTAGATTGCTAGTAATGTGTGACCCACGATGCTAGCAATATTTCCTTTAAAAAAAAGTCCGTCCATCCATTTGCATGCAACAATGCCACAGACAAACGTACCGAAAAAAGTTAAAGGTATCTTTTACCCTCCCTACTTTTACGTCAAAGTTTAAAAAAGTCATCAAATACTTCATTAAGTCGAGGGATAAAGATACCATCGAGTTGTTTCACTGACGACTTGAGTGATTACTTGATATCTAACATCCAGCATACGCATTAAATCGATTGCTGTCAATCTATTTACAAAGTTTCTCTAGGCCATGAACTCCTGATAATCAATAATTTATAACAATAACATAATTAGTATTATTAATCGATTAAAACTAGATAATATACTCGAATGTCATGGACAAATAAGTATATAAGTTTCACGCATGTTTTTGTACAGGAAATCCTAATTTAAATCCGTGAGTATGTTTGCAGAACTTTTGACAAGCTAGACTAGATCTAGGAATTTAAAAGACAATGATAACCTTTTTACATGCATGCTGTGAACTTTAAACTTAAGTGACATACTTTTATTACAGTCGATATCTCGATGTCTAACCGGATAGAGATATCGATGTTTTTAGTGATGCTTACGTAGAATACGGTATAAAAATCATTTATTTTATGTAACTTTGACTCATTTTCTTAATATTTACATTTAACTTAAAACTACGTTAGTAGCTAATCTAGACAAAAGGTATAACAATAGTATGTACCTACACATATCACCGCTGTACCATTCCATATGAAATGGCTCATCAATGATTCATGTAGACACAATCAAATCTATTTACAATAGTGTTCATGCTGCTGTTAAAGCTGACCAAAACCCTGAACGGACCAGGGATGCGCGACCTTTTGCGCATTGTGGTGTAAAAACAATCAACTCGCGCCTCATCCAACATGCTTGTTGCACTATAGAAACGGGGCAGCCCCAATAGGTGATACACATTCTTAAGCTTCTATGCCATTAGACAATTTGAGCACTTAGGTAACAGATATTAGCAAAAGCACATGTACCTATGCGTGTCATTTTAGCCAGTCTCTTCGTTTTCAGTACGAACCCTATTATAAATTTAACGCTCTCGCAGAAACATTACATAAAATTCGTCATCCTCATCGTAGTACCCACTTAGTAAAGTAATGTCTGGCGAGTAGAGTACATCGTGAGTTACATTAAATAACTTTAGAGGTTTTAAAAAAAAACCGAATGAACCCTGAACCACCTACTTTGTTACACGATCACCACTAGGTCTGTCAGGTTTAGGGCTCAAACCTCACAATAAACTACAATACAATTCTACTTTAGTAAAATAGTCTGTAAACACTCTAAAAACAGGTGATAGGTGGTTAAGGGTTTAATATATTAAATATTTTTTAAAACTGATATTATAAAGTTATTTGGTGTAATGTAACGAAGATTTACAGATTAGTATATTACAAATCATTTTGTATAATCTATACCATCATTCAGTTGCCTTTCATTTTAATACACCAAATTGGGTGTAAGCTTTGACAGGTTTACCCAAATTTCAAAGGTCAAACTCTTGGCCTACTGAAGGAACACCCTATTAGACAATATATAATCACGGAGTAATCACACTAATATTATAAAGGCGAAAGTTTGTGAGTATGTGAGTGTGTATGTTTGTTACTTCTTCACGTCTAAACGGCTGGAGCGATTTTAATAAAATTTGGAATGGAGTTAGCTGACACCCTGGATTAACACCTAGGCTAATAAACCGCAGGTTACACCGCGGGGCACAGCTTACCTATATTAAGTAAGTATTTACACTTGAGCCACTATAGAATTGTTTCATAAGAACAACTATCAGATCATAATTTATGTTTTGGTCCGTACCGGAACTGTTTCCAGTGTAATTATTAAGTGAAATGTAATCCTTTTTAATTATACATCTTATAATTAGCCAATATAATTTGATAATGGACAATTACAAATTATAAATTAGCTACGGTAATTAGTAATGCTTATACAACGTTCACAGCAGAAAGTCATGGCGCCTGAAGCGGCCATTTCACTATTGGTAGCGCACAATGTTGTGAATTAATCCTTACCAATAATTATTGCGTGAATAATAAAGTTTTTGTCATCATATCCATGTGGCGCGGTGCGAGTGTGTCCGACTGCTACGCAAGAGGCCGTGGGTTCGATACGCACCCAGGATAAAACTTTGTGTGATGAGCACAATGGTTTATTCTGCGTCTGGGTGTTATTTATCTATAACATGTATGTATTTAGAAATATATTAGTTGTCTGGTTGCCATAGTACAAGCGCTGCTTAGTTTGGAATCAGATGACGTTGTGTGAGTTGTCCCAAAATATTATTATTATTGAATATTTTCAGTTCACATCAAATCACTAGTAATCTGGTTCTTGGTAACCCCTCCCAAGCTACTCGTAAATTGCATGTGTTAAGAGTGAGATAAATTCGGTAGCTATTCTGCTACCGAATTTATCTCTATCATAACATATAGCTGGAGATCGAGTTCATTGATTGGATCTGATCTCGCGCACTCTCGACAAACTACTACGACATCCTCACGGTTGCGTGATATCTGCATTTTGCGATACTGTTTCCTTGACGTTGTATCAGACTGTCAAATCCATGGTATTTCTTTTGACGTGATAACATCTTATAAATCGATGACCGGGTGCAAGCACAAATAAGTGTCATGTTAATAATTAGTTGCTAAGCAGTCACGTTATTGATTGATTGCTAAGCAACAGCAAATGGCGATTGCAGCGACATGCGATACCACTAGAACTAAAGCTGTAACCGTCATCACGTAAAATGATCGTCCGTAAACCGACTTTACAGACAACCATTTTTATTTGATACTAGTACTTTTACTTGTGTTGTGGGCAGTTTTACAATGATGACACACATATTATGAGGAATTGAATTAAATCTTGCGTCACAAAAGTATCCACAACGCATCCTTGATCTTGAAAAAATGTTAATTTGAGCAGAATCACAGCCGCAAAATTATCAAATCTCAGTTAAATATTAACCGTGACGATACATTCTTAGAATATGAGTCAATGCTCAACGAAACTGTGAAATTAGTGAATAAACCGACTCCCAAAAATAATGTATCACAACGACCTTGACTAACACCTTGAAACACTAACCTAGATAGCTCAGATGCATTATCTCATTCACTTCCTATTTAAAAGATTTCAGTTTATTGCAGAAATATTGAAATCCGCTGTTGAATCAATTTACTCTGACGAAAGTGCTTATTTCGGAGAAAGGGTCACAATATTGCCAAATTAGATGTCCCTTTCCTCTTTTACCTTTCAATTAGACGTAGGGCTCAAAGTAAGTTATCTTTTCATTACTCTGTTAAAGCCAACATTTCGTATTTGATCAAAGTTTGACAGTTCTACAGCTATGTTCGCTTGCTCTGCTTCTTTAAGTAGTTTTCATTTATCACGTGAAAGCATATTTATTTCTAGTATTTACCATTGACGTAGAGAACAGAACTGCGCTATAACCTCACAAAACCTCTAGAAAGAGACAACGCTACTTTGTGGACAATAGGGTAGATGACTGTCAAGTCAAATCAGTATATTTATAAGAAACGTCAAAACGATGCGCCTCGTACTAATTTATATGAAATACAAAACAATGACGTCATTATTTTGTATAGTCAGATTATGTAGTTTCAATGTTTGTTTTGATGTTTATAAATTCATGACAGCGTAAAATTGTAGAGAAACATTGTTTTCCAGAATATTTTTGCAAATTATAATTCCTGTATAGTATAAAATAATTTATTGTTATTGTAGTCTAATCTGCCCAATTACCTGTCAAAGGCCGCATAATTTTTTCTCTCTTTCACGTTTTGTAATTTTACTTTTTAATTCAAAGGGATAGCGCAGTCCTGGTCTATACATTAATGGTATTGACTAAGACTTAATTTATTAAAGATATAAATTAGGACATAAAATTATGGAATCGACAATTATACTCACTGGTATATTTCAAACGGCCAGATATTACCAAATAGGTTTCATCTTAAAAAGTGCCAAAATTTTTAGCACTTTCAGACCAAAACTTTCGTAATAATATGTATTTTATCGTCACAATGAGAAAAGTAATACGCCTCACTCAATGTTATGCTCCAAAGAACATGTAATTTTTTGAAAAGAAACCTGAATGATTACTAACCTACTTTTTTAGGAAGCAATATCAGAAACGACTTAAATGATCTAACTTTCTATTATAAAAACGAATCTAGATAGTTTGTAATAAAATCTGCTTTCACAAAGAATTCTTCTAATTCTAACACCAATAAAACAGTTTTCATTAAAGCCTTGATATTTTTAGCAAAAAGAGTAGCAAATAGAATCTCAAAAAAACCGGGCAAGAGCAAGTCGGACCATGCTCAGTTAGGTAGGGTTCCACAGCCTTGAATAATTGCATCAGCAGAAGAGCGTATGTTCATAGCCTTTTGTTGAGAAACGTAGTTTTTCGGCAATAACTCAATGACGGTATAGGCGATCATGTCCAAAATAATTTTTGTTTAAAGTATTTATTAAGCGCTATTTTGGTGATTTTTTCATATTTTTTGGTCACACGGTTCAAAAGTTAAAGACGATTTATGCAACTTTCGGAGCTATTATTTCCAAAAATATTCACTCATTAAAAAAAGTTTCTTAAAAATCTCAAAATGTTTTTGAGAGACCTGTCAAATTATGTGCCACACGTTGATGTTTGTTGTTTTTTTTTTTCAGCTTCTGTTACTTGTGTGGAGTGCACCCCCTAAAAATATTTGTAAATATTTAGCTATCAAACTGAGTAGCGGCTACTACAAGATACCTTTTCACTAAATTTCATCAATATTTATTGAGTAGTCTTTGAGTAAATGCCTGTGACATACGGACGGACAGACTGACAGTCAGACAGACAGACAGACTGGCAGACAGACAGACAGACACACAGACGGACATGACGAAACTACTTACAAGGGTTCGGCTACGGAACCCTAAAAATAGAAGAGCAGTTGTAAATGCTGCTATCAGCATTGATTTTCATGAAAATAATTGTGTTTAGTATCTTAAATCTTCTTGACTGATTCTGTTTTTTTTAAGGCTAGATAGTTAGAACCGGTAGCATGCTGTTGTCGAGATTCAGGTTTTTATGAGTTCTGTGGTAAGACAACGTCTCTTGAAACAGCTAATACAGCGGTTGGTGCATCAGAATGTTTTTGCTTTAAATCATATGGCTACTAAACAAGAATATATTAGGCGATACTGACCGGTTCAATACAAAAACTTTCCACCTCTTAAACCGGCAAGAAGTATGATGAGTCTGACATCAAGTCCCTGACACGAGACTCCTGCTTAGTCCCACGCGAGTCAGCGGCAATTAGATACTATACTGGCACGATGTGATGTGTCAAACTGTGGGATGACGACTCTTTCAAGGGGTGTTTCAGACTAATGCGGCTGCAAACGGTAGGTAAAGCGTAAAATAGCAAGTCTATATGTACTTTAGTGCTCTTAGAAAATAAATAAATACAATAAAACAATACAAGTGATCAAAAAAAAAAAGTTAGTGAAATGCAAGTACACTTAAACTTTCACCCCAGCTATGTTTTAAGAATATTTTTCATTAATCTAATTTAAACAGTCAATATGTAATTTAGAGCTAATGTTGTATGGACAAAAGTACTGTAATAAGTGATGGTTGCGTAATTTCGGTTCAATTTCTGAGATTAATTTCAAACCGATATATTTATTATGTTAGCTATGCAACGCTTAAAGAAACTATCACAGCACTACTTGTGGCGGTGCTACTGGGTTACGTGACGATACAAATGCACATACATACCAAATCACGTAACTAACACGTTATATTAAGATCAAATCATAGATGCCCTATGAGAGGTTAACTGCACAATTACACATTCCCTTACTCGACCCTTTCTATGGGATCTGTTGCACCTGATAGTTTTATCTAACTGTCCAGGATAACAGACTTTATGCAACAGTGATAAGGTCGATTATCATAAAGCAAGTTAGTCAGTATCCTACGTGAGGTTTCGAACGTATGACGCGCGATCTATTGCAGTTTGTGTGAAGTATACTTAAGCGTCGTGCTCGGCATTGGCCTACATTTTGAGTATCGATATTCGGTTACAACACTAGGTGACGAATACATCTCTATAATTAAAGTGTCGTTTGTAAATTTAAATTTTTATATAAGTGTTGTAGGTACTATTGTAGCATCTTGATTAGATTTTAAATTGTTATGAATTTATTTGTTAATGAAGACAATGCGATTAGTCTTTAATTGCTGTCAAGCGTGACCTTTAGATGATGTAGAAAAATAAGTTCTATTATAATGGGATAGGGATGGGTATTGACTGAAAGGTTTGGATATTTTTTGATGGAACTAATTAACGGATTTACTTGTCTAGGTGAACAGCATCGAATATGATACATTGAAGGTTTCTTATTGTGTTGGTTTATTGCAGTAAAGATTGGCTAATTATCCCTAGCATTATATGGTAATGTATCTGTAAGTTGAAAAATATATATTTCACCTTGCCTCGAGGCAAGATAATCTTTTTGGCCGACTATAATTAAAATTTATATCTGACAAGTTATTTGTTATTTTGTCAAAGATAACCACGAAAATTTAAAAGTGATAGTATTTCATTGCCCTGTTAAAGATTTTATTCAGCTTTTGTTTATTTATAGGAAACTTTAGTTACTTCACAACATGTGAAGAGTATAACTATGTTTAGTTTTTTTTTTTTTTAAAGCTAACTAGCAATGTGGGATTGAGTTCCACATTACTAGCAATCTTGTTAACCCATCCAGCTAAACTCAAAGGCTTGTGTTAGGAGTGGGTTCACGTCGTTAATATAATGGATAGGATTCGAACCCGCGACCTCACGATTGCGAGACCGATGTCTTAGCCATTAGGCTACCGCCGCTTCATTCTATTCATTTCGCCATTTTGGCTACGGAACCCTAAAAATGAACGAAAGGGCAGTTACATTGCCATAATATTCCAATGTGCCTCTGATATAGGTACTTACCCAAAAATCCAAAAATGTGAAGTACTATTTCTTTTAGAACATTCTGAGAACCTGACCGGAATCACAATGACTAGCTGTACTTATGTACTAAGTAGGTACTTTAGGCATAATGTACAAGGTTTGTCCCCTACATTATAAAACTCAAAGTATGTAAAAAACATTATGCTAAGAATAATGACCTCACTCAGCCAAAATTCCAATGGACTTCCAATTTTTTATAAGTCGACCGTCTCATAAGCCGGACTATGACATCCTACTCGTAATGGATACGTCATCGTTAAAGCCTAAAGGCGCTAGTCACATAACAAGTATAACTTAGTAGTTGCAGTTGTTACATATTACCTTCTTATCACTACTTATCTATACTGCTATCTATAAGTTATAAAGAGGTAAAGCTTGTGAGTTTGTGACGTTGTAAGGGGTACTCTTGACTGAATTTAATTTTAACTGCATCTGTGGCGCGGTGGGAGTGTGTCCAACTGCTACTCAAGAGGACACCATTTTGTGTGATCCACAAATTGTTTTTCCGAGTCTGGGTGTACTTTGTGTCCATGACTTGTATGTTCGTAAAGTCCCCCGCGACACAGGGCTTGTCGAAAGTTTTAGGGTTGTCACTTTTAATATGATTATCTGTGTTTGTTTATTTGTGTGTTTAGTTCTTATAAAGTACTCAACGGACATTGATCCTGTTTTGTTTTTTGTTTTTTTTTACCTACCATTTTTGACTGATCTGTTGGTCAAGTGGTAAGTTACCCTAAAGCAAAAGCTATGGGTTCGATACCCATCCAGGAGAAATCTTTCTGTGATGAGCATGTTTTTTTTCTGTGTCTGGATGTAATTTATTTACGATATGTATGTCAGTGTTTTTATCTTTTATACTTATAGGTTATAGTTTGTAATCAAATGGCCGTGTGTGAGCTGTCCTAAAATATTTATATTTGAAAATTATTTATTTCTTTATGAAAACACGTAGGTACTTGTTTATGTTTATTTTATATCTATTATTTCTTCAACCCATAGACATTTAACGATTGTTCCGTAAAGACAATTAATATATCAACATCAGATATTTATCTTTTGTTTTCATCTATCTCTTCAGCTTTATAATATTATAATTATAAAGCTGAAGAATTTGTTTGTTTGAACGCGAAAATCTCAGGAACTACTGATCCGAATTTAAAAATTATGTACTGTTGGATAGTCCATTTATCGAGGAAGGCTATATAACATCACGCTACGGCCAATAGGAGCAGAGCAATAATGAAAAATGTTGCAAAAACGGGGAAAATTGTGGCATACGAAATTGCACGGGTCAGCTAGTTAATATTATAAATTTTTGTTTGAACGCAAAAAACCTCAGGAACTACTGGTCCGAATTGAAAAATAATTTTACTGTTAGATAGCCCATTTATTGAGGAAGTATATAGGCTATATAAAATCAC
Source organism: Herminia tarsipennalis (assembly GCA_945859575.2). Taxonomy (NCBI): domain Eukaryota; kingdom Metazoa; phylum Arthropoda; class Insecta; order Lepidoptera; family Erebidae; genus Herminia; species Herminia tarsipennalis. The sequence continues at coordinate 8,001,317 of OX243836.2, read as the reverse complement.
GCTACGAGCAATAGAAGCGGAGCAGCAATGAAAAATGTTGCAAAAACAGGGAAAATTTACGCAGACGAAGTAGCGCGGGTCAGCTAGTTAATAATAAAGGTTTTAAAACTACTGCCTATTTCTTGCCATATGACTGTATACAATTTTTAACTCGGAAATACCAGTTCAGAAAGAACAATGACGTATACGCTCGGAGAGGAGACGTTCTTATGATGATCAAAAATTATCCTTAATTTGTCAACATAAGGTTTAAAGTTGTGTAGACTTATAAAGAGGCTTGGTACGACCTTGGATAATCCTTAGTAAAACGATGCTTATAGGCACAGTCATAGTTTATTTATGATAATTAAGAAATTACAGTGATTGGCTTGTTGCCATACATGTCTACTGGGTATTTACGTAGTAACTTCTCTTAAGATGTATAAGAATAAATTGTAAGGAAGCGTTGGTTTGTTTGGGCTTGTTAGAGCAGAATATCTTTGAACACGAACAGTCATGGGGTGTAGCTATTTGCGTATTAATGTTGCCCCACCTCATCCCCTTATACCAGCGACTTAGCGAGACACACTGGCTGGGACAGTGAATCCCCTCAAATTTTAATACAGGTCTAAATCTCAAATATCGCTTACAAATCTGTGATTATATTTCTTTCTATATCTCAAATATCGCTTACAAAACTGTGATTCCATCTCATGGTAACCAAACATTTTGTTAACTAGATATCAAAATAAGTATTATTATTAGGGATCAGCTGAAAAAAAATACGGACAAAAAATACTTTACCCTTACCAGGCACTTTTAGGAATACTATTAATTACAGTTTATGGACTAGTACTTAGTATTTCTATTAATTACAGTTTATCTAAACTGGCCAAGAGAATAAAAACTAAGTAGTAAGTAGGTATTGAAGTAATTTTTATAGGCATTTCTTGCCAATTACTTTACAAATACAATAATTGCATTTTTGAAAGATAGAAAAATTTGAAATCCAGAATCAGGAATCCAACCCGAGACTTCCGTAGCCAAACCGGGGCCAGAAGCGAACCACCTATCTGGACTATGTTACTAGATCTCAAATTTCTCTATCCCTTGATGCTCGCGAACACACAAATACAATAATTGCATTTTTGAAAGATAGAATAATTTAGTCTGGATTTCAATTTTTTATCACAATTATTGTATAAGTAGGTAGGTACTTAATGGATAGATATTCTCAAATTTTATACAACAAACACCAATTTTGTGTTTCGTCTCTTTGTTTGTATTCTCCATTTGCTGTCTGGTGGTTTTATCTTTAGTTCAAATTAACAGCTTAACTTACATTTGACATCTTTTCTGACGGGATAAACCGCATATAAGACTTTTGAATTCTTCTGTCTGTGAAGACCCATGTTTCTCATCATGAAAAGTAATAATTTAATCAATCAGCCTGTATTGGTCCATATTACATATGTTTCGGGACTTAATCGCGTAAATTATTTAAAGGTTTAATTTACCCGACGTTGTAATTCGATCGAAACGTCGGCTAAATAAAATGTCCGTACCTTTAAATAATACACGCGATTAAGTCCCGAAATATATCTAATATGTATTGGTCCACTGCTGAATATAGACCTATCGTAATTTAAGCCATAATACCCAGTCCTCCGCCTTCCACAAGTAAAGTAAACTACAAATTATATATGTATTCACTTTCATTGAATACGCCTTATCTAATTACCAGAAACATCAAACCGTGATTAAATCAGGTATCGCGATATGGTACTGACTCGAGCAGTAATTGAAATCAAATTAATTAAATGGAATCGTCCGTTACGATTCGATAGTTAATTCATTAGTGACGTTATCGATAACACTTGGTAGCTATCGTTGCATACTAATGTTATGAAACGTCCGAGTGTTACTTATAAATTAATCCCATCTCAAATTTCACCCCAATCCATTCATCCGTTTTTACACGTAGATTGAACATGCAAACAGACCTGAATAAAATAAAGTATAATTCTGCTACTATAAAACCTAATAAGTACCTAGATCCACTAGAGATCTAGGTTATGTTTCCCATATCATGGCACACACTTCGTTTTACTATAAAACTCTTTCAAAAGCCAAGCTAACCCCGAACAAGACAAAGTAAGATTATAAAATGCATACAGTACACATGCAATTTTAAGTCCAGTATTTTAATTTTATGTGTTGATTGTTACTTGCCCAGCCTCTTTAATTTGTTTGACCCACCCTCAGATTTTCAGGAAGAGATCGTCAATATTCCCGATTGTGATCACTTTAATTATCATCATTCATTAATATGTGAGCAACAAATCGTTCTCCCTTTTTAATGCTACTAAAAAATAATGGGGAATTAAACATTTTGAAAGAAGCATTCGGATAAAATTTATTTATACCTATGATCAAAGGTTAAATTTTGACCATAGGAAGATTTATTTGTATTTAACGATAACTTAATGTTTCGCGATATTTTGGTGGCTTAAATAGTTTTAAAATAAATATACACTTTCTTAAATTAGTTGTTATCATACTTTCTATAACACTAAAGTCATGTAGTACTTATACTATCGTTTGAGTTAGTACAAAAGTAAGGTTATATTAAAATACAGCAAAGAAACTACATTTATATTTTTGTCAGTACAATTTTTTTGAAGGCATCTTGAAAACAAGATGTTGGTTAAGCTTTTTATTAACGCTCAACACTCGTCGTTTCCACAATTTGCAATTCCTCATTAGATTTTGTAGTTTTCTCTATAATGTATCTTAACGCTGAAGATAAGACAGCGGCTGCTACGCCTGTGGTATGAGTATTGCATGCTCCACCCATGATATCCTGCTCAGTGTCTGCTACTATCCATATAGGACGCTCTGTTAAGTATAAACTCGGTTCCGGTGTTATTTCCTTACTCGTAGATTTGCTACCAACACAACCAATATCGCTCTGAAATTCTAAAAGCTCTTCCAGCCAAGAACGCCGGAGAAACTGTATGTGGCCCTCGAGAGCACAAAGAGCAATCTGCTCAAAAGTCAAATCAGGTATATCAAAATTATTATTCGCGTGATACTCTGCTTCATTATAAATCATCGCACAGTAATCGTCGATAGTCTGCTTGTCTTGTGTTGCAGATAGGATCGTGCATCCACGGGAAAACCGGGCCATTATCAAAAAGAGTAATCTGTGCGTTATTCCATATCCATAATCAGTGCCGTTGTACACTGTATCCAAGCAGTTACTAGAAATTTGGCAACGACTCCATCGCATTTCCTTATTGACAGACACTGTCGATAGTGACCCTATGCAATTATCTGAAACATTAGGACTTGGAGAATAGTTATCGAAATCATAAACCTTATCCACATATTGAGACCACTTCTTGGAGTACACTGAATTCAACTCTTTTCTTGTGAGAAATTTAGTAATCTTCAAGAGATCTTGTCTAAATATTTGTAAGTGTTTAGACCAATTCTCTTCTCCGTCGGTGAACAAATCTGTGATATGGCGAATTGAATCCGTATAAGTTCCCTTTTCCATTCCGTTTATCATCTCTTGAAAATATTCTAGCACCGCGTCATTTGTGGTCAATATGTGGTCCAAACGCTTCTTCACAATTGTGGATATTCTAGTTCGTCTAATCTTCGATATAGTCTTTAAATTAACGTTGACTAAAAATAAACCGAACCCTACATTCATATCTACGTATCGTTGGTATGTTTTAATAAAAAGCATTAATTTTTCCAATTTAGTTAAGTAAAAATCCATATCACTAGTTTTCGGTAAATCGTCAAGAATCTCCATTTCTTTGTAATTCTTTTGAGTTGCAGTCGTATTCCTTATTAAAAAGCTAGCTGTATAAGTAAATAAAATAGTAAGCACTACATACAGAGGTGGATGCTTGATTGAATTTTTTTTCATTTTTATAGCAAGATGTTCATAAGTAGATGTTTCACCGCGAACACGCTCTAACGTCTTAACCGAAACTAACTACTAAGTTAGCCACACTGGTGTTTTATCACTTTTTTAATCACTGCGATAAGCTACGATTCTGTAAGTAAGTAAGTAAGTTTATTAGATAAAAGAAGATAAACTGGAATTCATTTCAATTTGTTATTTCATCATATTCTTGAATCCCTTTCAAGAATATGATTAAATAGCATTTTTTTGCTACATAGGCCAGGGTCCTTATTAACGATCTTTTTTCCGTTTTTGCGGCAAGCCCGTGTGAGCTGGCGCAAGCGCGAAGCTGCATTTCTAAGCGCAGCTGTCTATTTACCATTTTGACATTGGTCTTCAGGCACTGCGGTAGAGGCGAAGATAAGACCCGACAAAGTTTGCTAAACGCTGCCCAACCCAATCGGATCCTCCTGTCGACTTCTTTCTTGTTGTTTCTACCAAGCCGAATAACCTGCATTAGGTACATATATTCTTGAACAACTTCAAGCATCCCCCCTAGATATATATTGGTCTCGGCATGACATGATCATTAAACATGATTTTGTTTTATGCCGAGACCAACAAGTCTAGAAGCTCCATTTAAGCAGTGCATCTCACTAAGCTGCTCCAGCCACTCCGCTACTATAACGATGTCGTCGGCAAATCAAAGGTGCGAGATGTACTCACCGTTTATATTTATGCCATGTCCTGTACAGTCCAGTGTCTTAAAGACGTCTTCAAGAGCGTCGGTGATAGAACCTAATATGGATCCCTATTAGGTGTTAAAAATTAAAGTCCTGAGTAAACGCGATAAAAAGATATCGGATATATTAGATTTTCGCGAAAACTTGTAAGTACCAAAATTTACCTTTTATATTAAAAGCAAGGTTTTACAGCAGAATTAAAAAAAAACCAAAAAATATTCAAAATTAAAGGGTATCCCCATATTTATAATATGTATCTATAAATTGGTACGAAACTCTTGGTGGGCGAGTTCGACACATTCTATCTCTATGATGGTTCCTGTGAGACGTTCATAAATGTTATTTGTAACCTACGTGAATAGTGTTTGTGCAACTAGATATTTGATCTATCACTCATTTTAAATATTCTCTATTAGGTAGGACAATTACTCATACATATAATGAAAAAATAACGATTATTATGACAACTATTCAATGAAACAAGTACATTCGTCCCATAATAATTCTTCCTTTGAAAACGTACGGCGCATAATTAACCAGGGGGTGTCCATGTCGCAAGATACTTTGCGCACGCGCCGATCTATAATGAAATCATAAGTCACGTTCTCACTTTCAATCCATTACCTGAAACAAAGTAAAATAATCTTAGTGTCGTTGGAATAGAGTTTGAAATTGATTGAAATTAATGGTTCTGAAATACTCTACCAGCATTGTATAAGTTCATTGCAAATTACAAAATTCAATAGCTGCTGTTTATGTTCATTATTTCTTTGTGTGGATCTGTAGCTATAGAAAAACCGGAAAAGTGAGAGTCTGAATCGCCCACCGAGAGTTCCGTACAAATTTGTGTACCTACAATATTGTATATCGATATTCTAAATTATTTAGGAATCGAGTCTCGCAGTTTTTAAAGACTATATATTTTGGGATTTAAATACAAATGTATAGTTTTCAGACTTTTACCATATACTTGTAGTATATGACGGTATTACTTGCCAAACTCCATAGTTGTAGATCAACGGAAAAAACCCTAAAAAATTGATTTCTTGTGAGTGTCGAAAGTACGTTTTTTGCAGCATAAACGCCCCTATCTTTTTCTAGCGTTAACTTAGAAAAAATATTTTTTCACAGCTTCGAGGGACTATAGACTTGAGTATATGGTTTTATTTTAACTCGATACCTCCACGTGTTCCCAAGATACAGGGTCATGACAGACAGATGGATGGACAACAAGGTGCACCTATAAGGGTTCCGTTTTACACTTTTAAAGTACGGAACCCTAAAAATAGGTATACTAATAAAATATATGGTTTTGATCTCAAAATCAAGATAACAGAACACTCGAACTAGAATAATTTTCGTGTCAATCAAACCATCTCCAATCATTATCACCATTTATATCTATCAACCCAGTGCTAGTTATAGAGCTACTCTTTACAGTACTAAAATTCAGGACTGAATTCTTTGGCATTGGGCAATGAATTCAGTTAAGTTCTACAAATATTAAAAATTCCAAAAATTTGTTTGTTTATTGGTTTTCTGTTTGTTGTTTGTTGCTCTTACATGCAAAATCTACTGAACGGATTTTAATGAAACATAAGGCTGAGTATACACTTGAGCATTTTCTAGAGCATTACAATGTAATGTAACATTCTTACGAATGGTACAATACGGGAAAATGCTCAATTTCCTAAAGTATTTCCATACGTTCTTGCGAATGCTCGACGCTATTTTCGACGTGATTACAGGTAAATGCTGTAAGGCGAGTGAACATTTACCTGTAACATTTCTTTCTGTCTTGTATACACTTCCGTCAGCCACGCTCGTAAATATACTCGATAAAACGTTACAAAAAAAACGATCGTTGGTTTTTTTAAATCAGGTTGTAACAAAACATCGAGCTTCATGTTCGAAGTGTGGTTCGAGTAAATTTAACAACAATGAATCCTCGACGTTCTGTTTCTAGTAAGTGCTCAATTGTATATTCACCTTTATACATAAAATTAGCATATTGGATAAAAATCAAACATAACCTGAGCGAAATCGCAGGAAAAATCTAGTAAAAGATACAGATCGACCAACACTATTGGTTATTATTAAATAGGGTATGTTAATTTGTAAATACTTTACAATAATTGGTATCGATGATGATTTTAATACTTCCGCTAGACACTGTTTTAAAAGTCTTAATCCAGAAAAAACGGAATTAAAAATCATATCGAAAACGGCCGAAGGCCGGAAACCAACTAACGAAAAATACATAACTGCAAATTAAAATTTGTTATATTCTCAACGATCGATCGTATTCCTCGCTAATATTACTACAAATTAAGCATTACATAAAGTAATAAAAATACATTAAAATCGTATTTTGTACACAAATGGCGTGCTACGTAACGAATTTTATTTCTTTTTGCACTTGTTATGTCATTTCACTACAAAATAATATTTATGTTACTTTCAAATGTATCGTTTTAAATATATCGTCAGTTCCTGTTGATCCTTTTAAGAACTTCCATTAATAAGGTTTGCATCTAGTATCAACCTTTTTGGGGTGGCAAGGACCTACGAGTAAGACAACGGCCAGTGACCTTACTTTGACCTTTTTTTTTTCATTGCCAACAGTAAATTCGAACCTGTTGTTCCTGAGTTTATCGCGTTGAAACAAACAAACTCATTAGCTTTATAATAGTAGTATAAATATGAATCACAAATGTTTACCTTAAAATTAATTATGAAAAAATCTATACATAGCTTATACCTACTTAAATTTAATCATAGTTAGTAGTACCTATAAATTTCTAAACCGATGACGGTTCTTTGCGGAACAAACATAGGTAGGCGCTATTTCGTTTTCAAATATAAAGATACTATAAATCATCTTTTGCTAATTGTATTCAAAGATTTATATTTATCGACGAGGAATTAATTATTTTGGTCCAACAACATCCAGATCAGTAATTCAATCATCCATTTGAATATTTGATTGATTTATTACGTAGAATATAAGGTCATGATTTTAATATTGGGCGAATTCGCAAAACTAAGCGGAAATACACGACCTTGCATTTTGGAACTAAATACTTTTATACTTACATAAAGATGAAGATTTTATCTGTAAATTTATGTTATACTACGCGGAAACAGATGAATTCGATTCACATTTATGTCACTTGTTTAGGGACTATCCCTAAACAAGTGACATAAATGTGAATCGAATATAATGACGTCGTTGGCCTTGTAAGATTGCGAATAAGATTTTTTTTTAAATTAAAAATGCAGTTTTGCGCGGGCAACCAGAACCAGAACTTTGCATGACTTGCGGGGGAGGGGGTGCATGTGTTTCAACGCCGATACACCATACCCACCACTACCAAGAGGAGCAAATGCCTGCCCACGATCCAGTGTCAAAATTCCTCAAAAAAAGGTTGCCCCCTCGTATCCGCAGCTGCGTGCAACGACGTAATTCCGACATCATTCTATTCGATTAGGGTTTATGCCACATGTAGAACTTGTAGAATATTAAACGTTGCAATCGTATTCTGAGTAGTTGGATTTAATTACAAATGAAACAAAAAAAAATGTTCTAAAGGGGTGAATGGATTTATATCAAACAAAGATAAGAACAATCCTGATTAAGCTAGCTTTGTATGAAAAAAAAACCACATCCAGATCTACTTGGGCGCATAGAATAGCTATCTATTATATATATATATATCACACCTATGTGTGCGGAAGAAGCCTGCGCCCATTTTTACGATTCATGTTACTTCCATGAAATCAATACTTCCAACAATTACATCAAAATGAGCAAACAAACTTATCATCATCGCTATGTATTATTAAATATAGGTACATAACACTTCCCCAATTCTTACCTGACGAGACCACATTTATTCATAAATTGTCGTTCCAAATTTGAACATACTTATTTTTGTAAGACTCTATAGAGTCCCTCCTCTTTAACTTCCTCTCAACAAAGAGATTAATCTCTACTGCACTCACACTTGTTCTCACTTCAATAACTTTATATTATGTGCACATCTAGCGGCAAGTCTAAATCTTAAGCTAAATTCTATATGGATATATCATGGTCGTACCTATTTTTTGGGTGGAGGGTAGGGGGTAGGTTCTGAATGTCTTCAACTGAATGACCCAACACGGGCCAAATATGTACCTTGTGCAAATTCAGAGGGTGGGTGTTTCAAACTTCAAATCATGAGCATACCCAGGATAGAGGCCATGGAATATACACGCTCTTGGGATTTAATATTTGCTATTTTATAATTGTCTTTACTCAAAATAAATTGAAAATTAAAACCGCACGCTGAGATTTCACAGTTCGGGCCTATGTTTTACTCTTACGAAACGCACGACGTCGTAAAAGGTTCTTGCCATAGTTTAATTTAACTGTCGTTTTGCAACCCTTCTATGCCATACAATACTGAGGAAATGTACATAGTTTTAACCCCACTCACAAGGGCATAGCTTACAAACGATTACGGGGAAACAGTTAGTCAATGCATAAAATAATAACTAACTCGTAAAAATATCTCTTCCGAACTAGACATTACAGTGTAAAGCTCCAATGTTCTAAAATGTTTTAAGCCCGAAGAATGTTTTTGTTAGCCTTGTTACCCCGCAAAATATATCTGATGGAACATAGACTAAATACCTAAACGCAATTGTCACCAATACTGTGTACCGAATTTATGCCTCTAGTCCAAATCTACAGGTGACTTCTTCGTCAAATTAGATGTTCATATCTTACGCGCACGCCGCACGGCTTGTGTGTGTCAAAAAGTGTCGTTACAACTTTTCGTGAGATTTTTTTCCGTCTAGCCCCCGTTCACAACGCGAGATAAGGAACTTCGTTCCAATAAATATTCTATACATACCTACTCACATAAATGCCTTTTTGTTTAATGTTTCAGAACGAATTGTGTGGTCCTTACCAGGAAACATTAACGCCTCTTTTACGCTTTAATTAATAATACCCTAAAATTAGACTTATAAGAAGCAAAGTAATATTTTTGATATAAACTTTACGAGTCTAGATAGCAGATAAGACATTAAAATTAGCCCCTTGAGAGGGGAACGCCGATCAAATCACGTAAGAGGCGGTTTGATTCAATGTGCGTACACGCATAAATCACAATTTCAATTAGAACTTTCTTTAGTAAGATTTTAATTACCTGTATTCATTTGGATCGTTGTTTATTTTTGTTTAAGAAAACTTTATAAAAGTGACAAAAAATAAAAAAATCCTATCTTATTCAAATCCTAGGGACCAGGTAGATGTAATTTAGAAAGGTTTATGTTGTCATGTAGACAAGAGATAAAGACAAGAGTTAAATAAGGTTTAAAAATCTAGAGCTGTAAGCTAGTTGTCCACTCTAAAGGCAATAGAAAAAAACATATTAATATAAATTGTGGAAATGAAAATTATGCCATACCTACATAGTTGTCGCCGCTCGGCCCAATTAATTAGACACAATTAGCTAATATGTACCCAAAATCGATTTTTAAATAGTTTGTATTAAAAAACCAAATCCTAGAGTGGAGATTGCGATCTGGTGGAGGAGTCCACCCCTATCTCGAGCAACAGTTTTTAGATGGTTCACTGAATTTATAAGGGGTAACACGAAGATGACCATAGAAGTGGTCGGCCACACGGCGACGAGAAGACCCATGATTGACTTACTCAGAAATCGAGAAGATTCTTGGCATAAGTTAGGGGAGCGTTAAAAATATATTGCTTCAGCATCTTGGAGTAAGGAAGCTTTGTTGTCGTTGGCTCTCAGATACTGAAAAACAGGCCCAAAATTTCAAATCGTAGACGCATTTTTCGGCACCAATACACACTGATATCGAGAAATGCGTCTACGATTTGAAATCATCACAGGCGATGGTAAAAGGTAGACTTGTTAATATTATTCGATAATGAGAGACAGTCGTCAGTATGGGTCTTATCAGAAGGAAAGTTGCGAACAAAACTGCAAAGACCTTGTTCCGTTGGTAAAAAATGATGGTTAGGTTTTTTTCCGCAGCGGGCATGTGTCAACGACAATGTTGGAAAATCATGGATCTGTTAACTCAGAATGGTATACAACAGTAGCATTGGCAAAAGTTTTCCAAGCTCCAAATGAGACTCAAAGAGATGAGACCAAATAATGGGCTTCGAGAAATCATGCTGCATTACGAAAAAGCTTCTTTAGATATGTCCCTAAGAACAAAGACGTTTGTTGTGGAATCCGGTGTTAAAACTTGTCCCATCTACCGTACAGTCTTAATTTAGCTCTCTGTGATTTCTTTTTGTTCCCGATAATCGAGGAAAAAATTAAACTGTTTTTTTTTTCGCGTGCCATAAAGGCAGTGGCCGCCTACGAAGTCGCAATTTCGGACCCATCGGATCAAAACTGGCAAAAAAGTTTTAATAGTTGGTTTAGGCGAATGGAACTTTGCATAGAGAATGAAGGAGAGTATTTCGAAAAAATGTAAAATAAATATTGTTAATATCTTGTATAGTTTTTTCTTGTCTCAAAACTAATCCAGTTACCTACGTATACAGAATTATTTTAAAATGTTCATCCACAGTTTTCCTTTTCATGTAAGCTTATTCGGGAATCAGGAACGAATCTTTATCATGTACTAATATTAAGTGCTTCGACTGCTGGTTGATGTATTACCGCGGCGGGAGCGCATTTAAAATGCTATTTCTCTCAACACGGACTCAAAATGAATCTTCAATTTGTTAAAAAGTACAACTAAAAATCGATTAAATAATTTGAATTTAAGATATCTTTAGCTTACACTACTAAAACCGTACACTATATCCCCCTTATTCATAATATTTTACTAACAGTGTTTTAACTAGCCTAGCGAATGTTTTGTTTTTTGTAATTCATTCATTAATTTTTTTAAATTTAATAGCAGTTTTTTTTTCTTAAAAAAAAGACGACTCCCGCATTAGGGTATAAGCCCTGTATCAAGGAGGACTCTACAAAAATACAAGTCACGGACACAAAGTACACCCAGACTAGGAACAACAATTTGTAGATCACACAAAGTGGTGTCCCGTGTGGGAATCGAACCCATGACCGCTTGCGTAGCAGTCGGACACACTCCCACCGCGCCACAGAGGCGGTCAAGTAGACAAAACCTTCGATTATAAAATACTGTAACCCAAATATTATGTTTAAGGAGGTAAATATTTGTTAAAAATATTGAGACAGAAGATATGCCAATCGTGGCTTTTTAATACAAACTTAGAACTTTAGTTTTAATTGAACTTACGATGACCTTTAAGGTCATGAATTTAAGAACATTGAACTTAATGCTAAAGACTATGACGTAGTTTGCTTATCTAGTACAGGATGGCATACTTTTAGTCCTGGTTTATGCCAATTTAAGATCTTTTGCATTGAGACATTGACTAAACGTAACCTAAGTATATTGCGGTAGAATTTGATCACAAATAAAAATCTCACCCGCCCCACCGATCGCGATTAAGCGATATTTCGTTATTAACATTTTATTTTCATTTGCATTGATGACGTAACAAATTGCCACACTTAATATGGTTACAGTTATTTTTATGGCTAAACTATCTTTTACATGCATCTGCGCTTATGGTATACTCATACACAGATATTGACGTATAGACTTGAACCGCGGCATAATTTCAAATAAAAGTTAGCTAAATATTGACTACAAAATGTGGAATGCCTAGTTTACACTTTAATAACGTAGGTTATCTAGGTACTAGATATTAATGGCAATTTCATATTATACTGCTTCAAAAATTTAATTAAGTAAATATCTAACTAACTGCTTGCCCCGGCTTCGCATGGGTGTCAAATCGTAGTTTTTATTCCTTGAGTTACATTATTGTCGTTTTCGTAGGGATCTCTAGGTACTTTTTTTGACAATTGGGTATTTGAATGTCAAGTCAAATCAGTATCTTTTTTATAAAATGTCAAAACGATTCGTTCTGTACAGTACTGTATTTGTATGCAATTTAACATTGTGACGTCATTAAGTTCTGGTTTCAAATCATTTACTTTTAGTATTTATTTTGATGATTATAAATACTAAAACATATTAAATTATGCACGAATTTACACTGACGGACTCATAAACTGCATCAAAGTTCAGGTTTACTCTAAAAGGATTTTTTTATAATAAGTATGCAAACTTTTTAGATTAAATTATATAAATATGGAAAGACTGGCTCTTAATCTTAAAAAAAAATTAAATTTAAAAATAGAACTGCGGTAAAACAAATGAATATAGCCGGGAAAAGAAAATTTACTCGTAGTATCAGATTTGCGTGTTATTTATAGCAAAGTTTTAAATTAATTCTCATTGATTTTTTTGTTTGGTCAATTGAATTATTGTTACCAGAATAATTGTTGGGTTAGTTTTTTAACACATCGAGAGTTTTTGAACCATAATATGGATACTTCGTCCGAACAAGCGGCACAAATTGTAGCATTGGTGCGGGAGGGCTTGGATCAACGAACGATTGGTAGAAATTTAAATTTAAACCAGTCTACGGTTTGTAGAATATACAGAAGGTTTGTAGAGACAGGTTCTTACAGGAGGAGACGTGGTACAGGCAGAACTCGAGCAACCACAGGTCGTGATGACCGATTTATTGTTACAACTTCCCTGCGAAATCGTTTCCTCACGTCAGTTAACATCAAAACCGAGCTTAATGAAGTGCGTGGAAAAAACGTGTGTGCACGAACAATAAGAAGAAGGTTAAAGGAAGCGGCTATCACCCCTTTTAGACCAGCAAATGGTCCAAAGTTGTCTGCAGCTCACAGACAAGCTCGCTTAAGATTTGCGCGTCATCACCTGAATTGGACAGAAGAGCAGTGGGCCTCTGTATTGTTCACGGACGAGTGTAGGACATGTTTATATGGTGCAGATGGTCGCAGAAGAGTCTATCGTCGACGTGGGGAGCGATATGCTCAAAGTTGCATTGAGGAGCGTGTTCCTTTTGGAGGCGGTTCATGTATGGTCTGGGGTGGCATATCGATGAACGGGCGAACAGAACTTGTGTTCATAGACATGGTCCGTCAAAACGGTAATAGAGGGGGTTTGACAGCACATCGCTACATAACAGAGATATTAGAAGATCACGTGGTGCCTTACATGGGATTCATAGGCGAAAATTTTACTTTAATGCAGGATAATGCCCGGCCGCATGCAGCTGCACAAGTTCAACATTATTGCGAAGAGGTTGGGATACGTACAATGAATTGGCCAGCACGCAGCCCGGATCTTAATCCCATCGAGCATGTTTGGGACAATTTAAAAAGAGCTGTATATGCGAGAAACCCTTCGCCTACGACAGTGGCAGCACTAAGAACAGCACTTTCAGAAGAATGGGACAATATTCCGCACGATCTTTTAAAAACCCTTATAAAATCTATGCGGAACCGATTAGAATCCGTAATAAGGGCACGTGGGGGTCATACACCTTATTAAAACACAAATAAACCCTTGCATAAAGTTTGTGTCTATTGTTAAAACCAATATTTTAATTAAACAATTTTTCCTTAAACATCTGTTTTTTCTTCAAAAAAGGTCTTAAGGTCCTTTCCAGTACATAAACTTAAACTTAAAGATATGATCCTACGCTGTTTTAAAGTTCACGAACCAATCTAGAGGTTTCAATTTAAATCTGTATAGAAAGTTTGCATACTTGGTTAAAATATTTATTTCAAAGTCGTCTATTACTTTGATGCAGTTTATAAGTCCGTCAGTGTATATTTTTAAGATCATTTAAAGGCGTATTTTAACTTGGTAAGTGTAAAATAATTTATTGTTATGGATTGATTTGACATTCAAATACCTAATTATGTAGCTTCCTAATGGTGAAAGATTTTTTTAAATCGGTCCAGTCGTTTTTAAGTTTAGTCGATATATATAAAAATACACAATTATCTTCCCTTCCCTTTATATTACTAGTGTTGATTACTGAATTTAAAACTTCAACACCCTCTTGATCGTCCATTATGATTTTATGAACTAAAGAGTAAGAATAAGCTTCACACGTGTAAACGGTTACTTAACAGTAATTCACTTAAAATTTTGTTAAAATTTAGTTGACGACATATCCACTTAATACGTGTAAACTAGGCATAAGAGAGAAAAATCTCGTGCGGCCCTGTTTTTTTGACAGGTGTTGTCCAAAAAGTAGCGTTGTCTCTTTCTAGAGAGTGGTCAATTTTATAAAGTTATGGCGCAGTATACGTCAATGGGTATACTCGACTTCTGTAAAGCTTGTCAGAGCAAAAAATCAATTAATAGTTAGTTTTTTTGCTGTCATAAGGATTTCAGTATAACATTAAGTTTGTTACAATTAGCAACATTTTTGCTTCATATTTTCAAGCGGTACTTGTACAGTACTCGGAATATTATAATTGTTAAAAGAAAACGTGGCTTCAAGCGACAGACTGACGTCGAAAGATTTAAATCAGTTCGCAAACAAATATACCGCTAAGGTACATCGAATGTCGATGCTTCCGCAAATGATCTGTCTTCTTCCCAGTAACCTTTGATAGGGTTGTAATAAGTGAGTCTATTTATTACGTAAAGCTGTTTACACTGCACAGATGGTGGTTGCTAAATAATTATGATAAAAAGTATCTCAAGCAAGTGGCTGATAGCTACCAGAAATTTGTAATCATCAAAATCGACGCATCAATTAAACCGTGAATACAACATTTAGTTAATATAGCTTTAAAAAATATTTTAATGAATTGGACTAAAAGAGCTTAAATGCTATGAAATAAAATCTATCTATCTAGCTAATTTTAATTTTTAGAAACCGTCGTTAAAAAAATACTTAGCGAAGCTCGGTCATCCAGGTACTCGTACTATCATAATATGATAGATTTTTACCTTTTAGTTCTGTAGTGTAAATGTATTTTTTTTTACATTTACACTATTTAGGTACCTACGTAAAATTTCTAAGCTATGTTTTTTTTTAAATTTATTTTAAAGTGAAACCTTTTTGGTGGCAATTTTATTTTTTGGCTTTGCACCCCGGTGTTGCAAACTTCACCGGTATATTAATCAGCAGGTAGTTTAGCAACATAATTATTTGCCTTCTATATTCAGGAGCATCGGGAATCGGGACAACCCTGCATTTCCTTTAGCCGCCCAGGCCGCAGTCAGCAAATTGCATACAAGTTCTAAGAACCGCGAACTCTGCCCAAACGAAACGAAAGTACACATAGTAATTAATTATTATCATATTTATCGTAAATAAATATTTATTGGTGACGTTTAGTGAATTTATTGGCTCTTAATAAAGCATACCTAGTGTTTTGTATAATGAAGATATTTATAATGGGGCATAAATCAAATGTTTTGAACACTGTTGTGTTATTAATATTAAGTTCAGCAGGTAGTAAGTGTTGCCGCCTTCAGATATGTTGTTTTTTATACCTAATATTATTAAATATTTTAATATTCATTATACAATTATATTTATTTTATTGTACTAAGTCATACTTTATTAGAAAATTACCACTAAATAAATTGCTAAACCTATGAAAGAAGATATCTCAGGCGGGTTTCAAATTCGCGATCCGTCGGTCCAGTATATTCAAGTTTTGTTGCTTTAGGAGTATTGCGAAGTTCAGTCAAGGGATGGCCACAACATATCTGATCAAAGTGATCAATTAAAGTAAGATACAAGTACCTACTCGTTTACTTGAAGCACTCTTATCATTGTCAGTCTTTAGTAGCATGGCTTAATTTATTTTTGGTAGTGCTTGTCCCTTTAAAATCAATCACGCCTATCTTTAGTGTTGTACTTAGTAAAATATGACGGGCTTACGTGTTAACAATTTAATTTAATATTAGTTATATTTCGGGACTTAATCGCGTCAATTATTTAAAGGTACAAACCTTTTATTTACCGTACCTTTAAATAATTCACGCGATTAAGTCCCGAAATATAACTAATATGTATAAAAATCGCGAAAGTTTAAAAACAATAATTTAATTTAAAGAAAAACAAAAAATAATATTGTCCAAAGTTATACAGTTGTGAGCAAGAACGAACATGGTAACTGTGGGGTAAATCTCAGTCAAGATATAATTTAATTATTTCTTGCAGAATCCTTAAAGACCAGTTTAACTTCTGCTAAATTCTCAAGGTGAAGGACATGCAATCGCTGGTTGGCTGAAACTTATTGGATAATAAACGTTGATAAACTTTCGCGATTTGTACACATTATGAAAATATATATATATTACGTTTCGACCGTATTACAATGGCTGTGGTCACGGGTAGACGTTGCAATACGGTCGAAACGTCAGGAAATAAACAAGGTATTTTACCTTAAATTATTCACGCGATTAAGACCCGTAATATATATATTATCGGAAAATACTGTATCGACGGCGAATTTTCAGCCTATATTGTAGATCAGAACCCAATTCCCCAATCAGGTTATTCAATATAATCAAACAATTGCTATCTCAACGCGTTATATGCAATAACATATAATAATTACATCTTTAGCGGTTTCATAATGAATACGCGACAAGTAGACAGCTAGACAGATTTTATTTGTAAAACTACATAGACATGTCATAACAATATTTTCTAAAGTGCCGTTAACATGAGTTGAGTAACGTTTAAATAAGACGTAACATAACCTTTTCCATCTCACATATATAGAAAAACAAATAAGAGAGAATATTATTGTTTGCTTAACGGTTTATTGTTGAAAAAGTTAATGTTTAAGACAAATAAGAAATTCTTTTCGCAAAACGTAGGATGAAGCTGGATTTTTGGAAGGATCTCTTCAGTTTTACACTAGCATTCACTATCAACTTTATTTTGAAGAGTATAAGGTCTACTTCAGGTATCAACGATGCAAAGATAAAGTTGCGAAAATAAGTTTATTTGTTTATTTATAAGGAAACGCGGTGTTCGGTTACCGAGTCGGTATTTTGTGTAGTGATATTATTTCGTCGGTTACAGTTATCGGAGGTTCAGTTACGGGACCTTCAACTTATTTATAGAAATCAAAGAATGGACCTTTTGTTTACCGCAATTTTATTTACTCTAGAACAGCTGATTTAAACCGTGAGATATGAGGAAAATATTCAGTTGAAGGTTGAATTTAGCGGAGTGAAATGGCAGTGGTTACATGCGTTTATTACTGGTAAATGCAACACTTTTGACAGTTACAGCGAATAATTCAAAGAAGACTTATCTCCTTGATTAGATGGAAAAAGTAGGTAAGAGTGGTAATTCATTTCATAATGACACCATCAATAAAATCTCGGTAGTATCAATTTGCCCGTATTGATTTTGAATAAGGATAGCGTGGTGTCTAATAGATCTTAATAGATCTTTTTGTGTGGGACCGGCGTAAGAATAGTACCACCCCATCTCTCCCTGTGGGTGTCCTCAAGGCGACTAGAGATGTCACACCTGAGGACGGGCAGCAGCGTCCTCTGCGTACTTTAAAGCCTTACTGCGATCGCCAACCCTCTCGAAAAGCGTGGCGATTAAGGCAATTACCCCCATGATATATATTAAGAACGTTGTAGTTATTTTAGGTCACAACGTCCTTTTATAGTTCCTAAATAAGCCGCTGTAAGCTAAAAGGCTCCTGCCTACTTTCGGACATTACATCCTCCTTTCCAGATACCACGAATATTTCAAAGGGGCGCTTCTCTTACATTGCCGTGGCAGTGGTAGGTCTAAGCCATATGCCGTCTTGATGGGTACCACATCAATGTCAGTTATTCTTCAATGTAATAGTAATGTAAACGTATCACTGTAGCAAGTGTAATTACTGGGCAAATAAGATTTAATGTCTAATGAATGAACTGATGTCTTAACAATTAGGCTACCGCCGCTGATACTGTCATGGGCTAGCTTACCATCGCATGACTTGATCGTCTCTCAACTTCCGTGTATTTAAAAAAAATATTGACCTCACGTTCTAAGTCTTCAGCCTAACAAGGTTCTTATCCACCCACCAACCTCTTCTATAGGCCCACTGCTCACCTATTTTATTTGTATCTATTTTTACCAAAGATTCTCTGAGAGTTTATTAAATCATTATCATTATTTTTAAACCTGTCTTGTCCCACTACAATATGAACAAGGCTATCTGCATCAAAGTCTGGAAACATCACATTCCCATATTTACTACTAGCTGTCCCGCGCAACTTCGTCTGCGTAAATTTTTCCCGTTTTTACAACATATCTCATTGCTGCTCCGCTCCTATTATTCGTAGCGTGATGTTATATAGCCTTTAGCCTTCCCCGATAAATGGGCTATTCAACCGTGATATATTTTTTTCAATTTGGACCAGTAGTTCCTGAGATTACCGCGTTCAAACAAACAAACAAACTCTTCAGCTTTATAGTATTTGTATAGATTTTATAATAGAACGTTAAACCCAGCCCAAAAATACCCATTCAACTTTTAAGATTACGCATCGATATCTGATTTATGTATATTTACCTCTCGAGTACCGTAACTCAGAATTGGGTCAAAGTGTAACTGTGCCATACCACCCGTGCAGCGTGCGATGTACGATCCTGCAAGTTCCAGTCCTCATCGTAAATATCCTGACGTTCCCGGGAACGTAACAGTATACGAACGGAACCGAAATGTAGCGGGTATTCTCGATACACTGACTTATTGGGCGTTAAGGTATGTCGTATACTTGTGACTAAGTTATTAAACTCGTATCTTATGAGCTGTCAAAGGTCGTGGCGGTTGGCGGTTATCAAATGGCAAAGGTTGTTTTTTAGTTGGACTCAAACCTATGAAAAAAATTTTACTCCGCTTTTAGCAGAATGGCATCCTTAGGGATATATAAGCCGTGGTCTCCGAGCCGTATTTTGTCCCGCCCAGGGATGACTGGGTGGAGGACCTTAGCGGCTCGGTAGTCATTATGTCGTCAGCCGCCGCCGGTACCCCGTCCCTTGAAAATGTCAGTAAGGGACAGGGATGTGTCGCAGCCAGGTTCGAGGAGATCTTGGTAGTGGGGGTCTACTTTTCTCCAAACCGACCTCTTGCTGACTTCCAGAACTCCCTCAGGGAATTGAGTGTGGTCGTTGCCAGGTACCACTCCTTGCCCATGCTGGTGCTCGGGGACTTCAACGCCAAGAACTTGGCTTGGGGTTCCCGGTGCACGGATGTGCGAGGCAGGATGGTAGAGGGTTGGGCCTTGGAGACAGGCTTGGTGGTCCTAAACCAGGGTTCTGTCCCCACGCTAGTGCGAATGCGGGGCGAATCGGTGGTGGATATTTCGTTCGCCAGCCCCGAATTGTCGCCGCGCGTAGTGGACTGGCGCGTGGTGGAGGAGGTAGAGACCTATTCCGACCACCGGTACATCCGGTTCGACATCTCCGCCCAGGCCTCAAGCGCGCCGGTGCCACAGGCCCCAAGTGGTCCACGGTGGGCGTTGAAGCGGCTGGACAAAGAGCTGCTCCTGGAGGCCTCAATCGTGCAGGCCTGGGTGCCATCACCGGACAGGCCTGCCGACGTCAACGGCGAGGCTCAGTGGTTCCAGAAGGCCATGTCGCAGGTATGTGACGTGGCAATGCCTCGAGTCCGGCCAGGTCGCACTCGGCGTCAGGTGCATTGGTGGTCGCGAGAGCTAGCCTCACTACGCGAGGCGTGCGTCGCTGCGCGCCGCCGGTACACCAGACATCGCAGGCTACGCATCCGCCCTCAAAATGCGGAGGCTAGGGAGGCGGAACTGTACGAGGGATACAAAGCAGCGAAGACCACCCTTCAGCAGGCAGTCAGGCGGGCCAAGAACCTCGCTCGCCAGGAAATGATGGAGACCCTCGACAGGGACCCGTGGGGGCGCCCGTATAAGATGGTGCGGGACAAGCTCCGTCCGTGGGCCCCCCCACTGACGCAGAGTCTCCGACCCGAGCTAGTGGAGGGCGTGGTAAGCGCTTTGTTCCCAGCGCGCGCAGAGCATACTCCCCCGTGCATGGCTCCGCGTACTACTATCCCCGTAGCGGACCACTCGAATGACGACGACGTTCCAGAAGTTACTGGGGTTGACTTGAGGGCGGCGGTAGGTAGGCTGAAGGCCAAGAATACCGCCCCAGGACCCGATGGCATTCCAGGAAAAGCCTTGGTTCTGGCCTTAGAAGCCCTCGGACCTCGACTGAGGGGGCTTATGAGCGCCTGCCTGGAGAGAGGCCAGTTCCCGCTTCTCTGGAAAACGGGGAAGCTGGTCCTGATACGGAAGCCAGGACGCCCTACGGACTCTCCGTCGGCATACCGGCCCATAGTGCTGCTTGATGAGGTGGGCAAGCTCTTTGAGAGAGTAATTTCAGACCGCCTCGTCGCACACCTGTCAGGGGCTGGACCGAACCTATCGGAGATGCAATTCGGCTTTCGCAAGCGGCGTTCCACGGTCGATGCCATCATGCGCGTCCGTGCTCTTACGACGGGGGATGCGGTGTCCCGGGGTAGGGTCGTCTTGGCGGTGTCTCTAGACATTGCCAATGCCTTCAACACCTTGCCCTGGAGTTGCATTGAGGAGGCACTCCGATATTTCCGGGTGCCGATCTACCTCCGTCGCGTGGTCGGGGCCTATCTCACGGACAGGGCCGTCATCTACCCCGGTCCTAACGGGGACTGGAACCGGCGAGAGATGTCGTGCGGTGTTCCACAGGGTTCGGTTCTGGGACCGCTCCTGTGGAATATCGGCTACGACTGGGTTCTGCGTGCTGACCTCCCCAGCTGTGTCAGCGTAGTATGCTACGCCGACGACACGCTGGTCCTGGCACAGGGGATGTCGTACCCAGCGGCGACCGCTGCGATAGCATGCGGGGTTGCGACGGTCATTAACCGAATTCGGCGACTGGGTCTCGAGGTGGCTCTGCACAAGTCCGAGGCCATGTGTTTTTATGGCCGACGGAACGGGCCACCCCCGGGTTTCCAGGTGGCAGTAGGGGGGGTTCACATAGGCGTCGAGTTGACGATGAAGTACCTGGGACTTGTCCTCGACAGCCGGTGGAACTTCGTAGAGCATTTCCGACGTTTGGCTCCCAAATTGGAACGGGCTGGGGCCGCGTTAAAACGGCTCCTTCCCAATTTGAGGGGTCCAAACGCCCCCTGCCGAAGGCTATACGCGGGGATCGTGCGGTCGATGGCCCTATATGGGGCTCCAGTATGGGCACGTTCTTTGGGGCGACGAGCCGCCCACTTCCTGAATGCGCCCCAAAAGGTGACAGCCAACAGGGTCATCCGGGGATACCGCACGGTCTCCCGCGAGGCGGCTTGCCTCCTCGCCGGAATGGCGCCGTGGGATCTGGAGGCGATAGCCCTCGCACTCGCTTACGAGTGGCGAGAGGAGGCGCTACACTGGGGCGAAACTCCGCTGCCGCGACAAATTGCTGCACGTCGGAGGGAGCTCCGCCTCGATCTCATGGCGTCGTGGAGAGAACGACTGTCGCAGCCACAAGCAGGCCACTCCGCGATAGCGGCGGTAAGTCCTCTCTTTGAGGAGTGGCTGGAGAGGCGGCATGGCATCCTCACCTACCGCCTGACGCAGGTACTCACCGGACACGGGTGTTTCGGGAGGTACCTGCATCGCATTAAGCGGGAGGAAACTCCCGAGTGTCACCATTGCGGTGACCGGCCGGAGGACACGGTGGAGCATACAGTGGAGGTGTGCCCCGCTTGGGCCGAACAGCGACTTGCCCTTGTGGTAGCGATCGGCGGTGGTGACCTCTCGCGTCCGGGGTTCATTCGAGCCATGCTGCGGAGTGAGAGGGAATGGGAGGCAGTCGTCTCCTTTTGCGAGGAGGTGATGCTGCAAAAGGAGGCGGCGGAACGCGTGAGAGATAGACGGTCCTCACGCCCCGGCCGCCCCGCGATACCCCGCGGGCGACGGGTGAGAAGAGGTGACATTCGGCCACCCTAGGCGCAGGCCTGAGGACGACGAGCAGTGGGTAGCTTGCCGTCCAGCTTAGGACTAGGCCGGGTCGACGGCGCGCTAGTGTTCCACGCGCGCCTGTAAGAGGTGTCAGCAAATGACGGGGCCCCATTGGGCCGGCGCCCACCGGGAGTGCGGGATCGTTCGAAAGAGTTACCGTGCTCCCGGAACACCAGGGCGAAAGAAGGAACACAGATGGGTTTTAGTCAGTAGGAGTCTGACACGCCCTCCCGCTCGTGCCCACAGCGGGAGGAGTCATATGATGATTTCCCATCTATAAAAAAAAAAAAAAAAAAAAAAGGGATATATTAATATTATAATATCTTGGGACAACTCACACAACGCTATCTAATCCCAAACTAAGCAGAGCTTGTACTATGGAAACCAGACCGATAAACATACTTATATATTCCTAAATACATACATATTATAGATAAATAACACCCAGACACAGAATAAACCATCGTGCTCATACACAAAGTTTTATCCTGGGTGGGAATCGAACCCATGACCTCTTGCGTAGCAGTCGGATAAGCTCCCACCGCGCCACAGAGTTCAATATCTATATTAATATAATGCTCAAGAGTTTGTTCGTTAGAACGCGATAATCACAGGAATTCCAAATTAAAAAATACCTACGGTCCTTTTACTGCTGGATAGCTTATTTATCATAGAACGCTACAACCAATAGTAGCGGAGCAGCAAAGAAAAATGTAGCAAAAAAGGGAAATAATTGGGAAAGACAAAGTTGCGCGGGTCAGCTAGTATCTAATACATTTAATTAAGATATCCCTGTATAGATTCAAAATTAACACTTGTGATACGTCGGGATTCTACATGTATATGTAATGCCAAGTTCGCAAACAATACTGTGTTTGACTGTTTATAGACTTGATATGGGGGTAAGGTGCTGCCACTAATATACTATGCACCATTTTAAAGGACTGATGCAAATTATATTATTAAAAAGTTGAAACATGAGATAAAATAAAATCAGCCTTAGTGGGTACAACATAGTAGGAACATCTACTTACAACAAAGGTAAAAACTATATATGCTTATATATTGGCCAATGTACTGGTAACTAATAATTAAATATAAAATATTAATTCAGATATCAAAAGAAAGAAATAATTGGCCTTTATTTGTCACGCAGAATCTTTACTTACAACCTTGATTTTAAGAACCATATGGAAATGGCTCTGATGGACTTGATCTAATTTTGTAAATACTCGTAGTTCAAGTTTACATTTTTGTCAACCTTGAAAACACGAAAAAAAACACTCATTGAAGACCAATATATGGACAATAATGATCATCTTCATCTTCAATTCTCAGTTATGGCATCTATGCCATTTATCGCGTATGTATTTTGTTTTGACATAAAAAGCAACACTCTTTTACATACAACATAGATCTTAGAACACGTTAGGATGTATACGATTGGCTTCGCGTGACTAAAACCAATGTCTTTATTAAACAAGAAGTTTATTTTTATTAAACAATTGTCACAACTGTGTGGTCGCCATCAACATAACCCTTCAAATAAACTGAAACTGATAGCACGTGCACCTTGCAAACCATGTAAAGCGTTCCAACACCGCATATTAACATCAAGAATATCACCTCGCAACGAGATCACTCCATTGATGCAGTAACAAGATTACGGTACCTTAAGTATTTATCGCCGGCTTAATTTCGTATTATAATAAATAAAGCACCCTTTAGTTGTGCCAGACCAGTTCCCGGCTCACTGTCAAAAATATTGATTAATTTGGCAAGTGCATATTTTGAATAAAACATATTTAGGTTACGTTATAAAGTTTGGTCTATACGAGCTAACATCTTGCTGCTAATTAGCCTGATATTTTTTTTTTTATAAAATGTCGACAATTTTATAATGTGGGATTGGAACAACAATAAACATATTTAACTTTTTCATTTTTAAGTTTTTTTTTTCTATATTATAATATTTTCTGAATATTGGAAAACTTTTGTAACGCTCTGTATACATCTTATTAATTTTTTAAAGATTACTCGCAATGTGGGATTTTGGTCCCACATTACTAGCAATCCTGTTAACCCTTCCAGCTAAGCTCAATATTTGTATAAAACATAACAATGACGTATAATAATTAAAGTTTTACTGAATTTCTTAGCAAAAATATTAATGAATAAATAATTATACACTATACACTACTTGGTGCCTAGAAAATGTATATACTCGTAAAACGCCGTTATCGTTAAAATATGCCTATCTGTTGTAATTACCATATGATAAAGTATAAAGTGGGTTACCAGCAGTCTACGTTTTATCCAATTTATAGTTTATATGCCACATTACTTTCCACCCGGACCACAACGTAAGCTAAATGTGTTTCACTCCAGCGAACGAAAATATATTTTCCTTTACAAATGATTCGTAAAAATGTAACTGACAAATGACCCCGCCGGCATTGTATAGGAGCTTAACTGGATGATGAAGAGAGTCCTCGAACACTGACTGATAACCACCCATCCAAAAAACTGTACTTAGCATGAGTGCACATTCCATACTTAACCCTCAATCTTGTGTGAATTGAATGAAATTGATGTCAAGTGATATTTTAAATTTGAGAATAAGTCGATTATCCTTTCAGGAATATTTTAGGCTAAAGTTATATCTGCAGCCTTCTTTGTTGTAAACATTACAATTGAGACAAAAAATCGGAATTTAAAGTTAAAGTTTTAGGGATGTTTCGTATATTAGCCGCGAAGGCTAATATCCGAAACAGTTAGACCGATTTTGGCTGAACTTTCACTGACGTAGTTAGCAGAAGTAACTAACGATATTTTGAATTTTCATGAAAGTTACGTCAAACCTTACACCTATATATATATATATATATATATCTATATATATATATATATATATATATATATATATATATATATATATATATATATATATAAGTGTGGTCAAATTTCAGCAGCGGATAGGGTGTGTTATCAGTATTGCACCTACCATGGTGCCATAGCTGGTTGCATTATTATAACATAGTTATAGCATATTCATTTTGTCAAAATTCAGTAAAGGAAGGCGTATGTCATAAGAATTATACCTCCCCTGGTACGAAACTCAATTGGATTATTATGGCATAGAACTTTTTAAGTCATCCTTTTTTGAATTAATAACTTTTCACTCATATATAAACGAATGAAAAAATAATAAATATTTTTAGGGTACTCCGATTTTAAGAAAAAATATTTTATAATAAATTTTACACCTTTATGTTGCACCCTGTATGATCTGAATCTCGACCACAGCTCCAACGACTTTTTTGGAATTTAGTGTGGTTTCGGGTGTGATAAAACGATCTAGCTAGGTTTCATTTTCAGAAAATGTCTATAAAAAAAAATACCAAGCAAGGCTCGGTCACCCAGGTACTAGTTTATAATTAGGCATTATGTGTTTACGGGAGGAACGTTTCAATGTAACGTCCAATTCCGAGATGACTGTAACGAAATGATCGAAAAATTGGCTTGCCACTGCGGACGTTATTTTTCATGGTAGCCCTTACTGTTGCTATTTATTTAGCATCGTTTAATCTTGCTAAAAAGCTACTGAATCTGCAGTCAAGAAACCCAATATACAGCCATTCAATTTAATAAACCAATCCATATCAAGATGTACACGACAAATAAATGTCCGATAAAGGTAACCACACAATAGTTGAACTATTATCGACAGCTTGCTATCTCGTACGTAAGTAAGTAGGTGTGGAGAACTCGCGTCCTCATGTCCTGTTATTTATTACATTATAAACGCTATCAGAAATCGCGCGTTTTGGACGCGCGCAACGATGACGTATCTCATATTTATGGAGCATACGAGTAGTGTCGTTGCGTGTAGGTTGTGATACATGGACTTTTAGAACCGATGGATGACTATCACATAAAATATCGAGAGTACAGAAGATAAACTTAATGTTTCGTTTAGATACGTGGCAAGCAGTCCGGCAAGAAGCTCGGTAAGAAGTCCGACACAGGAAGGCGGCGGTACAAAAAAAACTGTACAAACAGCCAAGCAGCTAATTAAGAAACGGCGGTAGCCTAACAACAGTAACAGAGGTCGCGGGTTCGAATCCTACCTAACACAAGCCTTTGAGCTTAGCTGGAGGGGTTAACAAGATTACTAGTAACGTGGGACTCAATCTCACATTGCTAGTTATCATTCAAAAAAAAAAAAAAAATCGTGTTCATCATCAGCCTATCGCAGTCCACTGCTGGACATAGGCCTCTCCAATTGCACGCCACTTGTTCTATCTTCGACTTCTCGCATCCAGCTCCTGCCAACCTCGTGTTCGTGCCCATTGAATGTCGCTTTGAACTCGAGCGTTATCAGAACACTTTCCGAATTAAGTGGCCCGTGTCTAATAAGTTCTATGCGTGCGTTGCTCGAGCAAAGCACGAATGACGGTTACCTTCTGTACTCTAGGTATTTTGTACTTATTATGTGGTATTCCGTAGTGAGAGACTGGAACGTGTGAAGAGGGTAGAAAATCGCCATAGGGATTCCGGAAATGTGTAGTATAAATTGTATAGTACCGCATAAATTTAAGTTGTGACATTAGACTAACAGGGTTGTGTAGGGTAACAGGGGTTATTATTTGTGTAGTGTGGTACAAATCTTTAAACAGTAAGCTTTCATTATATTAATAAAGAAATAACTATGAGTAAGGAACATCGCAACAAAACCATGAACCAGTCTTTTAAGTCGCTAATAATTATAAAGTTAGAAGACATAACATTTAGACATGGCCTGTTGTTGGTCTAGTTAGTGACCCTGACTGCTAAGCTGGGAGTCGAGGGTTCAATCCCCACCCTGGATAAAACTTTGTGTGATGAGCACGACGGTTTATTATGTGTCTGAGTGTTATTTATCTATAATATGTATGTATTTAGAAATATAAAGTAGTTGAGTTTCCATAGTACAAGCTCTGCTTAGTTTGATATCAGATAACGTTATGTGAGTTGTCCCAAGATATTCTTATTGTGTTATATAAATCATTTCTACAATTCATTTGTAGGCATAGAACATTTTAATTCATAAATAAACGAACGAAAAGCACACTTTTGATAAAAATAACTAACTTCTTGGACACATAACAACCCTTGAATTTGACCACAAATTACTGTATGAAGCAGTAAATAATAGTCTCTACCTATATTACTCTAAATTGAAAGGCGCAAGTAAGTGAGGCTAGGCTGCGCGGGAGCACACTCGCGGTGTCAACAAGAAACTTCAAAGGACAGGCAGCTCAATACGATTGCATACAATGAGCCGCACGTTGTCAGACACTTTGCATATTTATTGATGATGGACAATGGTTTATATCCTCTACGCAAAAAAACATTATGCTTTTTGGAGGTCTACTAAATATAGTTTAACGATAAAAATTTGCAGTATTTTTTTGTATTGATATAAATATAGGTGATTTCTGAATAAAAAAAACTGGGAAGTGCGCGTGGGCTGCACATATTGTAGAGTTCCGTAATCCCCCCCCCCCCTATCCGAATAATGCGGCTTAATTAAGAAGTGGTTTTCTGTTGTTTTGTTTTATACTTACAACGGTATACCTACTTAATAATATTTTTCAATGGAATTTGTACGAAAATGTTGTTACTTCTCATTTGGTCAGGTGTAACTCGTAAACTTGTAAAGTCTACTTAGCTGTGATAGTTTTCCTTTTAATATCACTATTTATACTACTACCGTGATTTTTTTCACATACCCAACATCAACCATTTAGCTGGCAGTGGGGGGAAACACCTGACTCCAACACAAATTTGCACTTTAAAGCTTAATATTTCACAAACAGACCCCTAAATCTAAAAATGATCTTTACAACTCCTAAACGTTTTTATCTATCTAATGATACTCCACACGATGGGTTAGGTAAGAAAAAAAACACATTTCAACTTTACATACAGGAGAGGTACCCTCAAAAAAATATTTTCAAGAGTTTGTTCTTTCACTTTGTCGGCGTAAGTAGGTAATATATGTGTATTTATGCAAAATTACAGCCTCCTAGCACTATCAGTCTCTGAGCTAAGCTGCGGACGGCCGGACATAGCGAAACTTTAAGGGTTCCATTTTGGCTATGAAATAGAAGTATATTGAGCGAAAAACAGCAAAACAATTTCTAAGCGCTTATTAAAGTAACAATTATTTTCTAATAATGCTCACATGAGTTCTATATCAAAGTGCCTTTAAGAACTAAAATCCAGAGTATACCCCTTGATCTAAAATAACCCTTGTAAACCTCGATTGAATAAAATGTATCACTGTGCTGACTATTACTTAATATGGACACTTTGGAACCTGACATTAACAACTATAAAGCAATTTCACAGCCTATTTTTTAGTCGACAGCTGAAAGAAGAGAAAGATGGTATCATTGTGAACACCCCTGATATACCTAAAGTATGTAAGAAACCATATGTATGTTATTGTTAATAGACTAATCTTTTTTAAGTAACCAATTACTTAAAAAGAAAAAAAAGTATCCATTCCCTATTAGATATATTTCGTGACTTAATCGCGTGAATTATGGTACGAACCTTTCATTTACCCGAAGTTTCAATCGAATTGGTCACGTGGTCACGGGTCGACTGATGGCAGCTCAGCGATATCTCCGTGAGGCACGGGGTCTTTAAACTTTCGCGCCTCACGGATAAAATACGGATAAAAATCGCGAAAGTTTAAAAACAATAATCCATTCAGTGTTTTAGTACCTACGTCATTTTGTTAAAATGTGGCAAATGTTCAAGATTTGTTATCATCATTGTTCTTCTAAGGGTTCTTTATCAATCAAAACAATCTATTCCGTTGCCACATAGACATGTGTGTCTTAATTTTTTTTTTTTTGCTCACTCTGTAGCAGTTTAGGATATGTTACTAGATCTGTTTAGGTAACTGCTAAAGGTAGGTAATTATTTTACATAACATAGAGCATGCATTTTCAAATGTATCGGGGTTTTCTCTATGTTATCTTTATAGCATCCGTTAAAAAAATGGTTGTCTGTAAAGTCGGTTTACGGATGATAATTTTACTTGATAACGTCTTAAGAAAACATGGATTATTTCTTTTCTTGACATATTTGACATAATATTTTACCATTATATGATTGCTTACGCTTCAACATATCTGATAAACAACCATCCCTATGACGGTTTTATTTTAAATTTCATGTCGCTGCAATCGCCAAAACATTGATGACATTCGCAACCAGTCAATAGCGTAACTTTTTAGCAACTAATCAATAACGTGACCTATAACCACTTTTTAGTGCGTGCACCCTGTCATTGATTTATAAGACGTCATCACGTCAAAACAAATTGGGGTTTGGGGTGTAGTATCAGCAGCAGTCAGTCGATAAAATAATGCGTTGTAGACATAACGAATCGTAGTTATAATGAATCGTCTTTTAAAATAACATATTTGACATTGATTTAAAATTGATTTTCGTAGCATGCACGCGTCCGCAGATTTCTATCTCTCGTCTTACCTTCCTGTATCCCAATATAACGGCAACCACTGCAATTTGAGGAAAGTTTGAAAGCAGTATCTAGCCAGTAGTCACTTTTGACCGTAACGTAAGGAATCTAGACTCGTCGAACACAAAACAATTGAACAAAAGTAACATTACCATAGAATCAAAAAGCATGGACCAACAAAAATATAAACCACAAAAGGCTTGGTAATAAGACGAAAAACGCAATTTATTCCGCATTACCTACTTTAAATACTTTTTATCTGGGACTTCTGAAATAAATTGAAGTGACCGTGCCACCCAAGACACGGCAAACAAAGTCGACGTCCTGTCCACGTCCCAGATATTCTTTAGACTCGAAATATTAACCGTCTCTACGAAAATGTCCCCAGAAAAGATATAAATGGATAAAATATACATTCACCTTACACTGTGTTACGCAAATGACGTGGTGGGTTACCCGACTATAAAGAATTGAAGGGTTGTGATTTTGGGAAACTCTGAATTTTGAATCATGTCATTAAACTACTGTCGTGTCGTTAGGCTTCGTTTTTAGTGTCTTAGGCTCTATGAATTAATTTCAGTTCATGAAATTTAACGTTTTCTAAATGATAAAAGATAACAAAACGTCACATATATTATGTATCGTACGCTGAGTACTATAGATAAATATACTTATATTTATCACTTAAAGTACTGATTTGTTTTGAAAATATCTTAAACAAAATTTCCTTCAAGCTAGTAATCAGTTGACAGTTCTCACTATAGTTAGTATATTAAAAACCGTCGATTAACAGACATGACAGTTTTTGAATTATGTGAGCACTTTAAGGGCGATTGAATAGTTCAGAGTTTTATTAAAAGAAAATACCTACAGTATGATGACGTAGTAATGACATCAACACGTAAGCTAAATATACTTAAAAGCTTAAGTTGACTGTCTCTTCCAGGCCGTATTCGTATCCCGCTCTATTATATTGTCAATTGAGGACCTCCAAGCACAGAGCACAGTATACAATTACAAGATGTGTTCATCGTTGTGCAATCTGTCAGTTGGACCCCGCACTGTCGCGCTATAAATAAAGGGAATTTATTCGCGTGCGGCCTACTTAATTTATAGCTATTTTGGACACAATGTACCGATGATACCCTACTGTAGAAGCTAGGGGTTTATACGGAGTGATTTTTAATATACTAATAACCTCCCACACGTGGCTTCTTTACGTAATACCTTTGATTACATAATGTCTAGATTCCTAATCCGGCATCTAAAATTGAAGCAAAGAACTGTCAAAAAGTACGGTCAATTGAACATACTTTTTGACAGGTAAATATAAATAGATTTTTCCAATTCTGACCAGTAGTTCCTGAGATTACCGCGTTTAAATAAACAAACTCTTCAGCTTTATAATATTAGTATGGATTAGATATTTCAACTGTAACATTACACAAGATTCAAACTATTTTAATTAAACAGAGATAAAAAAACTAATTCTCTAATCATAAACACCGTATCCAAAATAGTCCATCCGTTGAGCGCTACAATATTACATACACATTATTATACAACTTATAACACCCCTCTATTTGCATCGGGGATTAAAAACAAGAGCCAAGGGATTGAATTTCTTGAAATAATTTCAATAAGTAAGCAAATATCTCTTAAAATAATCCTTTTCATCGTTGCAACACGTTAAAGTTACAATAAAACGTCAGTTACAAGCTATATAACCATTTACAACTTGTCAACATAACCCTAAACAGCCGTGTTCATTTTTTATAGTTCAATTTATGAGGTGAAGAAAATAATCCATGTTAGTATGAATATCACTTTTGTAACCCTTTAATGCACTTAATATAAATATCGCTTCTATTGTCTTTCATTGTAAATACCATATATGTCAGATGAGCAGGTTTTAAGAAGATACAGATAATCTTTAACAACGATGAAATTTCAACTTTATTTTAAAAGTCATAAAGTAGAAAATGGTTTGATGGGTTTCGTTAAGTACTGTCAGCAAAAACTGCGTATCAAAAAGTTTATTTTGAGCATTACTTTTCGAGTTTATCACCTTTATTGCCCATAAAGCGTATTAATGGCGAGTTACCATGGTAAATCTCATTGCCATTTTGAAGTGGAAGTCATCTGAAATTACCTGTGCTCTTGATATCGCAATGTTGTAAGTGAGAACGAGGTTTTATATTTATGGGATAATTTACTTTTACATGTATTTATTATTATGAAAATGGTTCAAGTACTTTCAGTACTAAAGTCTATTTTCGCACTCGTCAACTCTATCCAAATGTTATTGTAGTTTATAAGTAGTTTTCCTTTAAGCCGACTCCAAAAAAGGAAGGCCTTTTCCCTGGTCAGTCGTATTGTATAACTGATTTACTAACTGGCCTGTTGGTCTAGTGGTTAGTGACCCTGACTGTTAATCCAGAGGTCGTGGGTTCAATCCTCACCCAGGATAAAACTTTGTGTGATGAGCACGATGGTTTATTCGGTGTCTGGGTGTTATTTATCTATAATATAAATGTCGGTTATCGCGATAGAACTCTTCTATGTCCTTCCCCGGGATTCAAACTATCTCCATATCAAATTTCATCTAAATCGGTTTAGCTGTTTGAGCGTGAAAGCGTAACAAACAGACAGACAGTAGAAATATATAAGTATGTTTATCAGATGTCTGGTTTCCATAGTACAAGCTCTGCTTAGCTTGGGATCAGATACCGTTGTTAGTAGTAGTCGTTATTGTTGGGACTACGAGTGCGTTACATTTTTTGTTTATATTTAGACTTCACGTGTTTAAGACACTTTAATAAACTAGACACTTTTATAAACTTTTCCCTATTTTTTACTCTTGTAAGTGGTAAGGCAAGTAGCTATATACTTCTATACTTGCCTTAGTGGTAAGGCAAGTATATAAATATATAGCTGCTGGCCTTACAAAAGGAAAAACTAGGGAAAAGTTTAAAAATATAGGTACATATATACAACTGTATTATAACTCCCTATCACATGCCGAAAAATTCACTATCTCAGCATAAGTTAGGCAGGCAGCCTTGGAATTAGAATAAAAAAATCAAGATCCCACTTTTTGCAGTTCAAGCTCTGGGACTAAAGGACAGACAGAAAGTAGAGGCTTAGTAATAGGGTTACTTTGACACCATTTGGGTTCAGAGCCCCGAAAACGCTGAAACATTCTAATCAAACACAGAAGGTATATCGCGCAAACAACAAAATATAAGTCCATCAGTCACAAAGGACACATAACGGTACAAGCTATCACCAAAACAAAGTTAACCATAACTTAAAGCCTTCCAACGTTGTCCACTCCATCTTCCAAGATAAATGAAGGAGATTGTCCTTTAACAGCTGACAATGTTTAGGTATACCTAACCAAAAAACCAACCAACAGTTTTTTACGTCTGCCTTAATAATTGCCACACAAATTTCAGCCTTATTTTCAAAGCCATATAGTCTTTATAAAGGTGGGTAGCGCAACATTTTGTTTTTGCTAATGGAGTTCGAAAACAAGATCGGCTAAAATTAAAATGTAACAAAAAATGTTTGACTTTATACAATGATTAGGTACATTAACTTCGCTGAGAGATATATGGCGCCAGTAGTTGGTTTGATAATTTATTATTTTCAACCGACTTCAAAAAAGAGGAGGTTCTCAATTCGACTATATTTTATTTTGATGTTTGTAACCTGATTACTCGCAGACTGACTGGACCGATTTGAAAAAATATTTTTGTATTTGAGATGATATACTTCCAGATTGGTCCCATTGTCATCAAAGTTCGGATCTGATGATGAAATCTTGGAGAAATCGAGGGAACTCTTCAAATATTAAAGGCACATCTATAGTAATTTAATTAGAAAAAACCTCACTGGGTGAAATGGAACTGATGATGAAGACCACCGATGACCAGCGGAACTATTCAATAATAATAATAATAATAATAATAAATAAAAACTTTTTTATTAAGACTATTTAGAAATACTAAACTTTCTTTACTTATTTTAATATACTTGCCCCTACATGCTCAAATGATACCTATCTTAATTGGTGCTCATACGAGTAAGTATTTCTGTCGCTAATATGCATTCAACTTTAAGCGTCATTGTTTACAATTTAATATGTATTTATAGGCAATACTTTTCTTTGAATGATCATTTTACAATCATCAAAACAAAATACTAAAATTGTTTTTAAACTTTCGCGATGTTTACACATATTAGAATACTAGCTGACCCGCGCAACTTCGATGCCTTAATTTTCCCCGTATTTCGCTCATACTGTCGTATGCTATAGCCTGATGCTATAGCCTTCCTCAATAAATGGGCTATCCAACAGTAAAATTATTTTTCAATTCGTACAAGTATTTCCTAAGATTATCGCGTTCAAACAAACAAACTCTTTAGCTTTATAATATTAGTATAGATTATCGATTATCACGGGCCGACCCGTGACAACGATCGGTGCAATTTGATTGAAACGTCGGGTAAATAAAAGGTTCGTACCTTTAATTATTGTTTTGACATTACCATCTTATAGACAACGGGTCTATTTAAGACGTATTTCGACAGTTTATTCACAAAGTTCATGTTTATATAGGTACTCTCTATTACGTAGATATTTTTTTAATTGAAACTTGTATCATTGCATCGGTACAATTTTTTATATTTTTAAATTTATCTGTAAACTCTACTTAATCATTACGAACTGGACACACGTGTAAATAAACACCTATATAAATATTAAATTCTGTCAGACGTTCATAAGTATTTTTGAAACCTAAGTATCATAAGAACTTTTGACTTTTATACAAGCAATTTTCAAACATTGCCACTTTAATGGCTTTAATTACAATTTTATCACTCAATTTGATAATTAAAATTGATATTATGTATCAATTTTAATTATTACAGTTTCCTTAAACACATTACCCATTTGTCATGCGATAAAGAAGAAAGGCATTATCTCTGTAATTTGTTTGGGGACAAAATATTTTGATACATTTTCCTTATGATGATG
Source organism: Herminia tarsipennalis (assembly GCA_945859575.2). NCBI lineage: Eukaryota > Metazoa > Arthropoda > Insecta > Lepidoptera > Erebidae > Herminia > Herminia tarsipennalis. The sequence continues at coordinate 7,966,125 of OX243836.2, read as the reverse complement.
CATTTTTAGGAATTTTTGAATAACGGGTACTGAGTACACAGCCAGATTTAAAAACGGTTAAATTATGTAATATTTTATTTACATAAAAACTAAGGTTTTGTTTTGTTTACGTATTATTATGCAGTTCAGGGACAAGATGACGTTTGATATTATTATTTTTAAACTTTCGCGATTTTTATACATATTAGTTATATTTCGGGACTTAATCGCGTGAATTATTTAAAGGTACGAACCTTTTTATTTCCCGACGTTTCGATCGAATTGCACCGATCGTGGTCACGGGTCGACTGATGGCAGCTTAGCGATGTCTCCGTGAGGCGCGGGGTTTTTCAACTACCCTCGCCTGGTCTTGGTAATTTTGATAATTTGTACTGTCGGTACTTCTACACACTACACTTACAACGTCTTTACACTGAGGCGCGGTGTCTTTACGGCTACGATTACATTTGTTGATAACAGGGTTCCAAGATGGTGAGAGCCGGTATCCATCTTCTCGGTTGAAGTTCTTATACTTCTTGATCTCAACCGCCTCGCGTACTATCCTGGAATAATAGCGGCGATCGGTGGAAAGTACCTGTGGCTTATGCAATTCTATCCAGTGATTTGGTCCTGATTCCAACAAATGCTCAGCGATAGCAGACTTGTAAAATTGACGGTTTTTTACAGCAGCAATATGTTCCTTGACCCTATCTGCGATTGTCCTTTTGGTCTGTCTGATATAGGAACTACCGCAACTGCAATCCACCTTGTACACGCCAGGTGTTTGGAGCGGAATAACATCCTTTGCCGTTCGTAAAAGCTTCGAAACCTTGGAGTGCGGGCTATATACAGTCTTAATGGAGTAACTCTTCAATACTGTTCCAATTTTGTCCGTAACTCCTTTGATGTATGGCATGAAAGCTGGCACTCTGTCGGCATTTACCTCTGGTTTTCTGCTCTTTGGACGTTGAAGGTTATGCTTGTATCCGTTGCTTCTTAGTATCTCCTGAACGTGTGCAAGTTCACCCTCCAAGTGTTCGGGGTCGCAAAGGTCGTATGCTCTGTTTGTTAAAGAAGCTACAACGGACTGTAAGTGGCGCGGATGATGGTGCGATAAAGCATGTAAATACCTATCGGTGTGTAGATTTTCGGTATACTGCGTGTCCGAGGGTACCATTTTGTCTCGCCGATACCTTCACATCAAGAAAAGGCAACGACCTACCTACCTCCATTTCAAATGTGAATTTGATATTACGGTGGATCGAGTTTAGATGTTTTACAAATTGTTCTACTGTGCCCCTATCGCCCTTCATGATACAGAATACGTCATCGACGTATCTCTTCCAGAGCTTGACGTGAAACGCGTGCAGGTCGACAACTTCTTCTGTATGCTCCATCCAGATGTTGGCCATTACCGGTGCTACTGGACTACCCATAGCCACTCCGTCGATCTGGAGGTAATGCTGTCCACGGTAGAGGAAGAAATTACCCTCTAAACAGTTACTCAGTAGAACAATGTACTCTTTTGGCAGGCCGCTGTCCCTCAGTTTTAGTTTTATGACGTCAAGGCAATCGCTTATCGGAACACTAGTGAATAATGACTCGACATCGAAACTCACCATTATCTCGTCCGGTTCCAAGCGTACGCTCTTGAGTATATCCACAAAATGGCGAGAGTCCTTCACGAACGATGCAGTTTTCCCTACCAATGGCTGCAGTACTGAAGCTACGTGTCTCGCTAGATCGTAAGTAGGAGAATCAATTTGACTTACGATCGTAATGGTACGTCTTTCTTGTGAATCTTTGGCAAGCCATATAGTTTAGGAGGCTGCACAATTCTCGGCTTGTACAGACGGTCGAACACTTCATCCGTAAACAAATGTTTATGGTCCCCGATTAATGTGCGCACACGTTTGGTAATTTGTTGGAATCAGGACCAAATCACTGGATAGAATTGCATAAGCCACAGGTACTTTCCACCGATCGCCGCTATTATTCCAGGATAGTACGCGAGGCGGTTGAGATCAAGAAGTATAAGAACTTCAACCGAGAAGATGGATACCGGCTCTCAGCATCTTGGAACCCTGTTATCAACAAATGTAATCGTAGCCGAAAAGACACCGCGCCTCAGTGTAAAGACGTTGTAAATGTAGTGTGTAGAAGTACCGACAGTACAAATTATCAAAATTACCAAGACCAGGCGAGGGTAGTTGAAAAACCCCGCGCCTCACGGAGACATCGCTAAGCTGCCATCAGTCGACCCGTGACCACGATCGGTGCAATTCGATCAAAACGTCGGGAAATAAAAAGGTTCGTACCTTTAAAATTAATTTATTAAGATTTATTCCTTTAATCTCAAATTCTAATAATTTATTATCTACTGAAGCTTCTTTAAAATATTTTTTAATAATTCACGCGATTAAGTCCCGAAATATAACTAAGACGTTTGATATTTAAATAAGTATTTACAGTTTGCGGAATTATATCACAATATTGTAATCTACACTAATATTATAAAGCGGAAGAGTTTGTTTGATTGTTTGTTTAAACGCTCTAATCTCAGGAACTACTGGTACGATTTGAAAAAATCTTTTTTTGTTGGACAGCCCATTTATCGAGGAAGGCTATAGGCTATATAACATCGCGCTACAACTAATAGGAGCGGGGCAGCGACGAGAAATGTTGCAAAATCGGGAACAATTTACCTACGCATACGAAGTTGCGCGGGACAGCTAGTTTTACTATAAGTATCTATACATTTAACCACGTCAAACTAAAAGCATATTTATAATATTTTAGTATGTATTATGCTTAGATGCCATTAAAGACAGATAGGTTTCCTATTAGAGAAGACAACATTGTCTTAACAAATATGCTCTAAAAGAAAAATTTACTAACTTTTCTGGATAATCACTGACGATGTGTCAGTGATTATCCTGAAAAATACCCTGGAGCATTGAAGCTTGAATTTTTTTAAGAAAATGAGCAAGCATGCCTGATGATATTTTAAGTCCTCTTAGTAGACGTGGGAAGCTACTGACTAGTAAACTCCATACAAGTAGCTAAATCTATACCATCTATACTAATATTATAAAGCTGAAGAGTTTGATTATTTGTTTGTTTCAACGCGGCAATCTCAGGAACTACGGGAACGAATTGAAAAAATATTTTTCTGTGGGGTAACCCATTTATCGAGGAAGGCTATAGGCTATTTAACATCATGCTACGATTAATAGGAGCGGAACAGCAATAAACAAATGTTACAAAAACAGGGGAAATTGACGCATACGAAGTTGCGCGGGTCAGCTAGTACCATTATATATGGAAAGAATGTTTAGTAGCTAGTTTTATAGGTAGAAGAGTTGGGGATTTGTTTACCTCGTCTTATATTTCACTGTGGTTTAGTTAACGATGCTAAAAATGTCTCAGAATAGATAGTGACTACATTATCCTCATTGAGTCATCATGGTGGAATCCAAGAAGTTCATACTACAAGTTATACCTAAAACTTCAATTTTATTAGTAGGTAAGTACGTCGAGTAAGTCCCTACAATAAAAAAATGGGTATTTTGTTGAAATTCCCAACTTTTTATTAGGTTCTTACTTGTCGTAGGTGTATTAATAATAATTTGTCAAAATTGAGAGTGAGTTACAATATTAATGCCTAACTATGACTTCATTATTTTATGTCACATGCATCGTGGCACTAGATGGTGCTAATCCAATTAAATATCAAATTGAAGTTCCTGATTTTAAAAAAATGGTTGTCTGTGAAGTCGGTTTGGTTTGAAAAACATAGAAAATACTGATGACATTGTAATAAACAACCATACCTGTGATAGTTTCTTTTTAAATTTCCAATTGTATCGCATGTCGCTGCAATCGCCAAAACATTGATGACATTGTAATAAACAACCATGGCAGTTACAGCCACAATAGTTCAGCCTATCAGCAAGCGTAATCGTCATTCACGTTGCTTAGCAACCTGTCAATAACGAGACTGCTTAGCAACCAATCAATAGCGTGACCGTTGCCACGTGACTGCTTAGCAACCAATCAATAACCTGACCGTTGCTACGTGACACTTTTTCGTGTTTGCAACCCGTCATTGATTTATAAGACGTTATCACGTCAAAAACATTTTTTTACATTTATAACTAAATACTAGGTACCTACGTTTTGTACATACTTACTACTTATTATTATATTTATGTGGCCTTGTCACAAAATTAAGTAAATACAAAGACCTAAATATGTGTCACTCTCACTAAGCCCTAACCACCTAATATTTGTAATTTATTACATGATATTTCTAAAAAAAAAAACTATAGAAAAAAGATAAAGTCTATGAGTTGCTATCATATCTGATGGAAGGACAGCTATTTGATAAATTAGGCGACAGAGATCCGCGCATCAAGCTCGTAATGATGTAATAGGTAATACCATATCTAGTGAAAAAAATACTCACAATTCTAATAAACTAATTCATCACAAACGAATAATGATACAAACAATATCCATTTTTTGTCTATAAGGCGTTGTCGGTGATTACCGACCGCAAGCATGTAGTTAGATCAATCTGCACAGAAGCCGTTTAGTCACGAACTCCTCAATATACAGTACATACACCCACACAATGTTAAATACTAAATTTATCTCGAGATCTTTATGCGTAACTGTCCAAAAACACACACAAAACCGCGAATAAAAATTCAATGTTAAGGACGACGCACGACGTAGAACAATAAGGGAGTAATTTATTCAGTGTTTATTTAAAATACCTTTTAATCTTATCTTTAGGGCAAAGTAAACGACTATTCTTGTAGCTATGTTATCTCATTATTTTACACTTCCATATCTATATATTTTTATAGTTTTTTATTTAAAAGCTAGTATTACTTTGCCGAGTTGCTTAATTATATTTTGAGCCCAGTTTGTTTTCTTTCAAAACAACTATTAAATATTGATTCAGTGAATTCATTTGTAACGTAAGCTTTTAGCTGGTATATTAAGTCACATAATTGCTTAGAATACCAATCTATGTTACACAATCTATGTAGACAAATATTTGATGATGATTTTAAATATAACGTGTTTATTTTGCCGAAAGATTTTTTTGTGGCTTTTTATTGGAGAAACCAAAATTTTAAACTATTATTTAAAACAGAGTAGTATATACCCTATTAATAACTTTAGCTGTTGCTAAAGTTATTAATAGGGTATATACTACTCTGTTTCTGTTCTTTGGGATTTCGATTCTTAAAATTTTGTCTATCGTATTTTTTTACTAGCTGACCCGCGCAACTTCGTGTGCGTAAATTTGTCCCGTTTTTGCAATATTTTTCATTGCTGCTCCGCTCCTATTAGTCGTATCGTGATGTTATATACGCTATAGCCTCAACACTAAAGGAATTTTTCAATTCGGACCCGTAGATCCTGAAATTGTTGCGTTCAAACAAAGAAACAAACAAACTCTTCAGCTTTATAATATTAGTATAAATTATTGTTTTTAAACTTTCTAGGAATATATAAAGATATTGAGCATTTTGATAATTGTATTGAGTATTAAGCAAATGTGAATGGAAACATAAATTAGATCGTAATTTATTAACGCAATGAATGAAATAGTTAAAAACAGTGGTTTTGTTGGAGTTATTTTTAACGCCAGATTCTGGGTTCCTTATTTCGACAAAAAATTTGATCACACCTTTTAAAACAATCATTCGATCCACTTGTATCACTTATACCCTATTTCACCAGCGCCGTACCTAAACGCACAGGCAGGTACCTAACACGTCCTAAAGTTTTTTGACCTAAACAAAACACAAACTTTAGTCCACCATTACAAAAATGTTGTCACTCGCTAAACTTACTTGTTTTCTTTTTGTTCGTGAAATTTTAAATTAGTTATGGTGTCTTTCTTCGTACTTTAATTGACCAATATGTTAGATTATTGCAAAACCTTTATTTTGGTACTTTTTCTTTTAATCAACGGCATTAACTGTTCCAACTTTCTCGAAGGAAGAGTCCATAATGACCTCTTATTAGCAACCTTAAAGCAATTGTCAAGTTTTAGAGGACTGACCACCACTTCTCCAAATCTTTGAATATTAGGCATAGACTCTACATAAGGGCCTACTCTACTTTTATTTGATATCACATGTAAATATTCTGACGCGCATTTGATGATAAAAATGCAACGCCTTTTTTTTTTTTTTTTTAGCGTGTGTCAAAATCCCCACGGATCCCAACCCATCGAGGGCACGACAAGTGGGTATGTCGGTCGGACTCGAACCGACTAAAAAATCACACGTTCTTACGTCTCGTAGATTCATTGCCGGAGATGAGGGTGTCCCTTACGGAATAGTTTCCTTCACCTCCGGCGGACCTTGGCCAAGTATATCGCCCCATCCATTGCTTTTTCAATTAGCTGCTTTGTTTCGTCGGTCGCGAATCGCGTCTCAAGTTTGAAAACGACAGGCTGCCCTGCCCGTCGTTCTCAAGCCAACGATATCAGGGGGGGTGGAGATCGTTTTCTGCCCTTTGTCGAGCGGTGCGGCTTCTGCGGGATGGAACAATGCTGGTCCTCTCCCTTTCTCTTTCCGCAGCCTCTTTTCTTTACAAAAATGCAACGCCTACATTTAGCAACTCAGTGAATGAAAACAAAACTCGGCGTCTATTAAAACATAAATTTTCACTTAACTTCGTTATCTCCTACCATTGTTGAATTCAGAGATAGGTCCAATTAAAAATTTGTAAAAGATAGCACATTAAATTATAGATTGTGCTAAAAGGGCTACGTTGTTTCATAGACTCTTTTAAATGTTAGTTTTTATTGTACTGGGCACCTTAACTTTGGTATTTGCAGAATCATGGTATGGCTTTGACGATGCCGATCCTTTACAGATAACGAAGATACATCACTATGTCATTGAATAATTCTACAAATGGGTTTGAAGTGTTTGTTCTTGTACAAGTATTTTCTAGGAACATTAATGTGATGTTTGGCATGTTAAGAGATACGAGTACGACACACTGAATTTATTCGTTCATCTTGAGTTGTTTGGATGGATCTCTATCCTTAGGTGAAATGACTTCATATTATTTTTTTTATAAGACTGGCTTTTCCTCTTCGGCTCTGTAAAACTAAAAAAAAATGTTCCCCGCTTCAACCTTTCCATGTTAGGGGGTGAATTTTGGAAAATCGTAATTCACAATAACTAACTACAAGCCAAATTTCAGCGCAATCCGTTCAGTGGTTTGAGATGTATGTTGATAGCTCAGTCAGTCAGAAACGGTTGCCTTTTTTTGTATATATCGATTTTTCAAGGCTCAGGAGTAGAGCGGATCCACAAGTTTAGCCTCATAATCATAATACTTTAATAAAAGTATTTTAACTAGCGAATATTTCGTCTTTTTCATTTCTAGTTTGGAGGAAAAAGGCAAAAAGTTATATATGTTCGTAAACTTTCGCGATTTGTACACATTATAAAATAGAATTTTTTATAAGCTACGGGTCTTAATCATGTAAATATTTTATTTTGTCAAAACGTAGGGCAATAAACAAAGATATTTAGCCTTAAAATAAAATATTTACGCGATTAAGACCCGCAGCTTATAAAAAATCTATACTTACAAAAAAAGCTGTCGTTAAGTCGAATTAGGGGGTTATTGTACTAGCGAAGTGATTGGCTAATATTAAGTTGGTCAATGGTTCCCAACCTTTTTTTTATATCTAGTTACCCTTTTTGAGTACTTTTAAATCCATTTTAAACCTAACATCGGCTAAGAATGAGTCACTCGAACGACGAACGTGGGGTGCAAAATGAATATCAATATAGTTGGCACCTCCAAGTGGGTGAGTACCCCGCATGACGGGGGGTTGATTAAGTCGATACCGACTGAGGGCAGGGAGGGTTTATACCACCTTCATTACCCCTACAAAATTGCCCCGAGGGGGTAACAACCTGCAGGTTGGGAACCCAGGAAATCAATGGACACTAAAGATAGAAAAGAATTTAAAAAAAGGGTTTTACCAAATCTTTTCCCTAAAGGGGTTTCCCAACCTTTACGCCGAGAATGATATAAAAAACTAGTAGGTAGTATAAAAAATATAGGTGTAAATGTTAGAACGTTACGTTATTGTCAACGGAACATAAAAAATGGATATTTCCAAATTCTTTCCCTAACGGGGTTTCCCGAACTTTACGGGGACAACGACATAAACAAAAGCTAGTAGAAGTATAAAAATCAATTAATCAATACTAATATATAAATGTGAATGTAAGTTTGTTTTTTACGCTTTCACGCGAAAACTACTCAACCAATCATCATGAAACTTTGTACACATATTCTTGGAGGTATTAGAAGTAACATAGGATAAAAAAAAATGGGAAAATTTACGCACACGAAGTTGCGCGGGACAGCTAGTAAAGATATAAATGTAAGAATTCATGTTACGTTATTATCAACAAAACATCTTTGAACAGCCTACTACCAGCACTATTACTAACAAAACAAAAACAAAACCATCAAATTAAGCCTCCCTTACATTGCCAACATGCACCAATATTGTGCAAGAACATAGAACAACCATTTGGATGAAGCCATTGACATGTTCTGAGGCCATAAGAAGGCCTATTGTCGTCCAGTGGGCGTCTTCAACATGCGACATGCTAATATCGAAGAATAAATTGGCTATTTAGAGCAATAGTGTCGAATTCTACATGGCTTTATATTGGGAACATCCTACGGGTTGCTGAATATAGTTCAAATGACCAGAATTGGTTCTGTTGACTTAAACTTGCTTGTGGAAGATGCAATTGTTGGGTAAACATGCTCTCTCGTAATATGTTACGAATTCATACGTAAACTACAAAGTAGATAATTTTATCAGTATATGAAGTGTAAGTATTCACTCTCATTTAGATATTCTTAAAATTAAAGTTTCAATTTCAGTAAATATCTTCTGACGATATCTTAAGAATTAAGAAAAGATGCTAAAGGAAAGAGCCTGGAAAATTCATCAAAACATAATTTCTTGAAGTAATTTTTATAGGCATTTCTTGCCAATTCCTTTACAAAATTATAATTTGTTAAAATGCTCTCTGTAACGAAGCAATAACAAAAGCCGTGATAGTTCTTTAACTACCGACTAGATGGCGCTTGCGAGGACCCAATTCGCGAGCATCGAAGGATAGAAAAAATTGAGGTCTGGTAACATAGTCCAGATTGGTGGTTCGCTTCTGGCCCCGGTTTGGCTACGGAAGTTTCGGGTTCGATTCCTGGGTCTGGACTTTAAATTTTTCTATCTTTCGGAAATGCAATTATTGTATTTGTAACATATGTAATTTCTTTTTATGGGATTTTGTATGACCGACCTCATCATGAAATAGAGCGTTGTTTAGGAAAATGTTTGTCGGATCAGATAGTAAAAATATAACTATAACCTGATCAAGTAAATAAATCACATTAATGTAATATCCATGTAGGTCTTATTCTTCAAAACTTTTCCGCTGTTTAAATATCCTACAAACATTTTCGTTAGGCAAACCGTTGAGTCACAACATTATAAACACCCAAAAATACATTACCATTCGTTGAATGTTCAACCTAGTCGTAATGATGATAGTGTTAATACCTGCTGTTATGTGCACGGTGCATGCGCTGCACGTTTCAGTGTGAAGGCACCTTGACCAGTGTCAGTTCACACATGCAAGTGTGACTCTAGTCATCGTATCAGATAGGGGAGCGGAAAATGCCGCGTAATCTAGAGCCGTTTTTATTTCCCAGCGTTTATAAAGGAGGAAGGGTCCTTATTTGGAATTCAAACCTTCTTCACATTGAAAGTTACGACCATTATCGCGTATTGCAACCATTGCAATTTAGGAATCCGTTTGTGTAGCTTAAGCTTTAAAGTGCAAATTTTTGTTACAGTCAAGTGACCACCCCCCCCCCCCCCCCTGCCAGTTAAATAGTTGATGTTGAATTTTGTGTATTCTCAACACATAATTTTCGTTCAGATTCCATTGAAAAATACTTATATAACGTTGTTAGTAGTATGAAACAAAAACAACAGAAAACCCACTTCTTAAGCCGCATTATTCGGATAAAGGACTGCGGAATCCTACTTTTGCGTGGACATGGAATTGGCCGGTTTTTAAGGTTTTTTTAACTTCAATTTGTTACAAAAAAAACATTTATAAGACATAAAAGCTCGTTGCGAGATCGATACGAAGATCTTCTAGCTATTTAACTCTACATAACGACAGTACTAGCAAAGAATTTGAACTACTAAGCTTACTGCATTTTGGGTGATGTACAGCACAGGATCAGAAAGATCTTTCCTATTTTTTGGTTTATTACTAGTAGGTTGGTTTGAATGCTGCATCATCCGCGAAATCAGAATTTAGTGCATGGCATCAAAAATCACTATACTGCTGGATATAATAAGTACCAATATCATTATTATGTGGGAAGATGTGGTGACATCATGAAGTGCCAGATGGAATACTAAAGTGTTGTTAGATACGTGATGAGAACGGACTTCGAAATCACGTTGATTTTGACTCTGGGAGTTCTTTTTTTATTAAACAAGACTGATGTTGTTACTATTAATTTGTATTAATTAACAGTTAAGCGATTCAACGCTTTCAAAAGCCTTATTCAGGACCTCGTAAAGTTATGGTTTGGCATGGCCAAACCCTAACTTTGTGATGTTCTTCATCTAAACTTTAATTACCTGCCTAACTTGACTGCCTCTGTGGCGCGGTGGGAGTGTGTCCGACTGCTATGCAAGAGGTTGTGAGTTCGATTCCCGCACGGGACACCACTTTGTGTGATCCACACATTGTTGTTCCGAGTCTGGGTGTACTTTGTGTCCGTGACTTGTATGTTTGTAAGGTCCCCCGCGACACAGGGCTTGTACCCTAGTGTGAGAGTCGTCTCTTTAAAAAAAAACCCAATCATTGTGACAGACAGTTAAAACAGACATTTTAACAAACAGAATAATATTTTGAGGTGTCGTGATACTCGTAAGACATGAGCTTGCCATACGCGCGGCTTTAATCACGGTGTAAAAGATCCCTGATTTTTTAAATAAGTATGCATATTTTATGCTATTTTTTCCTCCAGGTTCAAATGGAAAGACATACCTTATAGAATAGAATATAATATTTCTTTATTTGCTAAAATATAGTGGTACATTGGTGTTACAGTTAGATTGTGTTCGGACATTTCTGCCATAAAATGGCGTGCAAATATATAGTGATTTAATAACTGTCCATTCAGTTATTCATTACTCATTCATGCATATTATATTATAATAATTGTATTGTTGTTCATGTCAAATAATCATAAAATAATCTAAAAATTCATCATTCAAGTCATATAAATTCATTACAATAATCCATAAATTTATCATTTAAATAATCTTTTACATTACAATACTATACGTCTAGTATAGCATCATATGACTTAGAATAGGGGTATCAGATATATCAGTGTATTTTTTTACGAGATTACGTCACGAGCTAAAACATCGAAAACAAGCATCAACAAAAACCGCAGATCAGATAATCTTTTTTGTATTAATTTCATTATAAAAAACTAACAAGAAACTATTAAATAATACTAGATATTAGCCGCTTGTCTAGCTGTAAGCCATCACCATTTGAGTACCGATTTGTCCAACATTATCTGATGAACTGAACCAATTATATTTATTAACAAAAAGTAATTGAGTTACATCGTCTGTGTGTTTTATAATTAAGTTCTGACTACCTGTCCGTCAGCAGTAAGAAGTTTCATTACAATATGATGTTTAGATTCAGGTACTAGTCATTGACCTTACGATGGAGTATATAGTAGGAGTATAGAGTACCTATCATAAGAGTAGGCATTGCATTAAAATCTAAAAATTAAAAATAAATATATCTAAATGAGTGATGTATGAGCTAATTTAAAATGCAAGTGACTCAAACGTTATCGCAAAAAATAAGCATACAAAGACGGGTAGGTAATATACCAATGATAGATAATATCATTGTAATAGAAGTAGGTATATACCTACTTCTTTGAAGAAATCTACATGAATAGGTGCTATCCATGAAGCAGATAAGGTATCTGTATGGAGTCCACACATGTCTCTGGTCACTTGGGCGATGTTTTGTTATTATGAGTTAATAAGTCAACTGCTCCTTCTGCTCCGCCGTTAAAAATAATTCTGAGTTCGGAGAAGAAGATCCGTCTGTGACTTTGAACTCTATAATTACGAGTTGGCGAGTTTTTATTGCCTGCTCTTTTCTCGGGGTTTACCTATTGTTTGCGAACAGGCAAACAATAGGTAAAGCCCGAGAAAAGAGATTACATGTAAATGTAGAATCTTTTCACAAGTGTAGTATTTTTCTTCCTAAGTGAATAAAGATTTTTTAATATTATTGTTTATTATTATTATCCAAAAAACCCGATAGGTTTTTTTCGACATAGATGTGCCCAACTTCGAGAGCACCTACACGTGAGACAACGCCTGATCAAGAAAGGCTCGCAAAACGTAGATACATTCAGATCGATATGAAAGTAGTTTTATATCTTTACGTACTTTATTTTACAGATTATTTTCATACTCTTAACTTTCTTTTACTTCATTCTTTATTTCTTATCATGCATAAACAGGTAATTAAGTACATAAATACAAAAATATTACATAAATATAATTGCAACGAATGTAATAAATGGAAACGGACAGTGTCGCCATCTATCAATAGTTAACCGAACTATCTGCGAAAGATATGAACGAAGTAAAAGTGAAACTTTGAGTGAATGCTTCCAAGTAATACCGTGATTTAAGTCGGCGCGACGGAGCTGCGTGCGCATACGCCGCGAGCCGTATAAGTAAAAGGAAACTAGAGATTCATTTTTTTCTTTTATGCTATTTTTTCAACTAGAGACTCTAGCATATGAGTCTTGAGTCAGTATGATGTTCATATTTATTTACAAGCTTTACCGACTTTAAATGTTTTTTTATACTCTAATTACAATATTTATCGTTTGGGCTGGTCTAGCGATATAGTCGCCAGCTGGCGGGATCGAGCCTACGATAAAATGACGATAAGGATTATATGGACACAATTAATTCATATTTTACTAAGTACTAAGAGTTAGATTGGTTCAAAATGTCATGTTTTAAATTTTTTATTTTATTAACCTAAGGGTTTTGGTTTTGGTAGCTGGTTAAATAGAAAATAAATGGTAACTAAATTCGTAACTGTTTATGAATTAAGTACATACCTTCTTTCCCGTTTCTTCCTCTTGGAGGTGCTGGTTCCTTTGATGGTTCTATACAGGGTCATCATCTTAGCTGCCATTGTTTACAACAAACACTGAACACAACACTATATTAATTACTAAGACGTTACTATTAATCAACTTATTCACTAAATTAACATTACACTAAGTACACTCCACTGGATTTATCTGTAACAAAGAAAATTGCTATTAAAATAAAATTAATTATTGTTTAGAAGTTTAAACCTATTTTAACCTAAATTATGTAAACTATTTTATTTATCCTAGATTATCCCAACGTCTTCGACAAATTTATAAAATTTATTTTTTTGCAGAGCAACAAACACAAACAAACACACCTATATCCATCTGTTCAGCCTTACAAACTTTTGAATTTATAATATTATTAGTAGAACTACCTTTCATTGCGGCTTCTCCCGCTTAAAACTCAAGTTTTCTGTAATTTTCAACCGACTTCAAAAAGGAGGAGGTTCTCGTCTGTATGTTTTTTTTGGATGTTTGTTCACCGATTACGCAAAGACGGCTTGACCGATTTGAAAAAATATATTTGTGTTTGAAAGGGTATTCTTCCGAGTTGGTCCCATTGTCATCAGATCACGATCTGATGATGGGATCCTGGAGAAATCGAGGGAACTCTTAAAATATTAAAGGCACACCTACAGTGATTTTGGTATATTTCATAGTGATTCGTGCGTTTACTCTTAAAAAACACCAATTGTTGAAGTGGAGTTTTTAGTTGCCTTGTTATTTATTTTAGAAGTCGGTAATATTTTTTTGTAAAAAAGTTTTTATAATTTATTCAATCAATCAGCCTATATCGGACATAGGCCTCTCCTAATTTACGCTATTACACCTGGTCCTCCGCCATCCGTATCCAATTCATTCCAGCGACCTTCTTTAGGTCGTTGGTCAATCTGGCTGGAGGTCTTCCTACCTTACGTTACCGAGTCGTGGTCTCCACTCTAGGACTGGTTTGCTCAATTGGTCCTTCCACAAAGTAAGTGCCACATGAATTTATTGATAAAGGTAAAATAACGATAATGCCTAAATAATAAACGGAGAAAAAATATTAACTACATAATAATCAAAATAATTATCTCCAAAATCTCTCGGCCAATAGATATGTACTAGATACAGTATTGAAATATCTTGTAAGTGCGATTCAGAATTAAGCTACTTAAAGAATACCACTAATGTCATAAAGTTCTTCACATTTTCATTGAATATTTCTTACTTTTTAACTCTAGATGGCGTTACATCTACGCAATATGTAAATCACTACAAATTTAACCGAAAAAGCTAATAAAATGTTAATCTCACTGGGCTACTATTGCAGCCACTGGGTTAACGAAGCAGACCTAATGAATATATTAATATTATGATTAAGGGTAATACTCTGTTAATTGTGATTCGGGCTATATATTGCCCAACGAAGTAATAGCCCGTACACCTATTTCATAATTTACTGGTAGGTAGGTATCAATTTACCACACTATATTGTTAGACTCAATATTATTCTAATCCGTTATTTAATATAATTCATTCTATTTTTATCAGAGTTTAACTCGTTACTATTAAAAACGTTATTGAGATTTGATTTAGACAGTTGACATTCAAAATGTAAATGTCGGTAGTGACATCACATGACGTTGACATCTGTCATGCGGATGTCACTCCGACATGGAGAGGGGATAGAAAGATGGCAGACAGATTGTGTTCGCGTGTTGAACAGTGCGGTCGTTTGGAATAGCTCAAATAAATCCGTTTATTTCTTTATAATCGTACGCATTTTTATTGAAGTTCGAGTTGATCCTTCAGCTCAGAAGAGGGATAAACAAAGCCCACTAGTTATTTCCGCGCCAGGCGCGTCCTGTGAAATTGTAGTTTGTTTTTTTTTCTGTTTGTGTGTTTTTGCGCTTCAGTCGCGTCTGAATAATATTATTACAGTGATAGTGATTATATACATCGTAATAGTGACCGAATCTGAAAGTGATGTCATAATCGAAAGAACCGTGAGAAATCGAAAATTCTAAATAGATGTGAAATAGGATATCGTTCGCATTTGAAACGTAAACGCCGCGCTGTTCAAATTCAATTCGGAGTAGTGGTTCATTGCGATTGTATACGCTCGACGCGTCGCGATCAATCGCGTTTGGCGCGTCACGATCGGTCGAGTTCGACGCACACAGTTGTTGGATTTCGACTACGCTGTCAGCGTTCAACGAGACCATGTCACCGTGGTCACGTCGCAGATTTAGTAAGTCAACTGAAGATAGACAAGTAAGTCGTTCCAATTCTAATCATAATAAAACTCAGTTGTTAATGACGGAACTAATTAGATCAATGGCTAATAACCGTCCTGAAGGTAATAAATTTTCGATGTTAGGAATTGACATTTTAAAGTTTGATCCCATGATTAAAGACCAGACCATCAATATATGGCTTTTCTAAGTAGAAGAATGTGTTCGACTATATAGTGCCCGATGTTCAAAAATGACCAAAAGTTCGACTATAAGTATCTAGCCCTTCCGTCAACGTCATTTTCATGACCCGAATGAAAAACGAAAATAATTGAGTCCTTCTCATCAAACCATGATTATGTAAATTTTCTAACCGAAATATTCGCCAAAAAGGGCTATATTTAATGACTTGTTGGAAATAAGCATATTATTATGAAATGATCAACTTATTAAATGTTGCGAGACTAAGAATAAGCGTGCAGTTGATCTCCTGTTACACGTTGTTGTTCGAGGTTAGGTGCCAAAGCAACTATAGGTGAAGAACCGGAGCCGGTTGTGAGATATTTTTAAATCAACTAAACAATAGGACAGGAACCACGGCAATAGATCGGACTAAAAGTAACTATAATAAGAGTACGATAGATTTGTATAAACATACATCGAACGCAAGACCGATAGGGTCTTACCTGCTATCACTGAAATGAGATTGGTTATTTTAGGTTTGAAAAAGAATTTATGAAATGTAATATTACAAAATATTATACAAATTAGGCCACGTTATCACGTAACTACTAATTTCACAAAATCGAGTAATGACATATCTAAACAGTAGTCGAGTAAGAAAAAGTTTGTAATGGTGGTGTTGAATTTGATGTCTAACATAAGTAATAATAAGTTTTTTCGTTATTTTAAAAGTGAATGATCATAACTTGTACGGATATGTTTATATCAATGTACCTAATTATGTCGTAGCGAGGCAGAGAAGTCACATGTGTGATATTGGAAATAATATTATTTAACCATTACAAAAAGCGGTAATTAAGATTGAAGTGCAAGGTACATCCCAGTTAACTGATAGTTACATTGATAAAGATAATGTGTTATTAGTTGATAAACTTTCGCGATTTGTACACATTATTAAAATATATATATTTTAATAATGTGTTATTAGGTTATACTTTTGCTGGGCTACTTGGTATAGTATAATGCCCTGATTTACGGATGCACTTTACCAACGAAACTGCGGTTTACTTTTGTCAATGATATATGTGTAATTAATGGCCGTGTGGTACCGGCTTAAGAATAGTACCACCCCATCACTTCCCGTGGGTGTCGTCAAGGCGACTAAGGGATTTACCACCGGAGGGCGGGCAGCAGCGTCCTCTGTGTATTTTAAAGCCTTACTGCGATCGCCAACCCGCTCGCCAAGCGTGGCGATTATGGCAATTACCCCCAGGGTACTGGGGAGACCCGTGCCCAGCAGTGGGACATCATATGGGTTGATATGTAATTAAAGTGAATTGTGACATTTTCTACTCTTGACACTATGTATATTAATGGTTCCTTAAAGGAATGCTCTGAGAAGGAGTATTAGTTAATGCCCAGCGAGTAGGTATTATTAAATAAATGAGACTGGCGCATTCTTAATTTAAAATTGTTCATACCATGTGCTGTGTTCGGAACTGGGATTGCTGATGACACTTGCTTTATGTACGAATTCATTTATATCTATATTAAAATTATAGATCTTAGTGATTCATACGTATGTGTCAGAAATTTGTCTACTATTTGGGTAAGTGACCCCATTGAAAAATACGTTATCAGAAGTTAACAAGTGTCTATGATGTGTTTAGGTTACACTAACGTAGAAAGGTGGAAGTCTGACTAATTGACACAGATGACGCAGATCGCGACATACCACGCTAGTATAGGTGGCGAGTGCCAGGATTTTAGTATAGATAATGTGACTAATGAGACTGTACCGATATGGGTTGCGAGCGCCAGTGCCTAATTGACACAGATGACGCAGATCGCGACATACCACGCTAGTATAGGTGGCGAGTGCCAGGATTTTAGTATAGACAATGTGACTAATGAGACTGTACCGATATGGGTTGCGAGCGCCAGTGCCTAATTGACACAGATGACGCAGATCGCGACATACCACGCTAGTATAGCTGGCGAGTGCCAGGATTTTAGTATAGATAATGTGACTAATGAGACTGTACCGATATGGGTTGCGAGCGCCAGTGCCTAATTGACACAGATGACGCAGATCGCAACATAACACGCTAGTATAGGTGGCGAGCGTCAGGATTTTAGTACAGATAATGTGACTAATAAGACTACCTATATGGGTTACGAGCGCCAGTGCCTAATTGACACAGGTGACGCAGATCGTGACAGACCATACCGGTGTGACAATGGGTTGCGAGTGTAAGTGCTTTAGGTTCGTATGACGTAGATCTTGACGGACTGTGGCGCCATGGGTTGTGAGCGTTCAGATGACGCAGATCATGACAGACTGTGGTGCCATGGGTTGTGAGCGTTTAGATGACGCAGATCATGACAGACTGTGGTGCCATGGGTTGTGAGCGTTCAGATGACGCAGATCATGACAGACTGTGGCGCCATGGGTTGTGAGCGTTCAGATGACGCAGATCATGACAGACTGTGGTGCCATGGGTTGTGAGCGTTTAGATTACGCAGATCATGACAGACTGTGGTACCATGGGTTGTGAGCGTTCAGATGACGCAGATCATGACAGACTGTGGTGCCATGGGTTGTGAGCGTTCAGATGACGCAGATCATGACAGACTGTGGTGCCATGGGTTGTGAGCGTTCAGATGACGCAGATCATGACAGACTGTGGTGCCATGGGTTGTGAGCGTTCAGATGACGCAGATCATGACAGACTGTGGTGCCATGGGTTTTGAGCGTTCAGATGACGCAGATCATGACAGACTGTGTTGCCATGGGTTGTGAGCGTTCAGATAACGCAAATCATAACAGACAGATTTATTTTATTAAGTGGATGCAGACGCGGACGATAGACTGAAGTATACACAACTGTGTACAGCATTCCTATTATTATACATTAACAGTAATACAAAGCTTTAATCATGACAGACTTTGATACAACGTTCGCGGCACAGCCGAGTCCTGCGGCGTGGTGACCACGGTGTTGCCGGCGTTCGCGGAGCGCGCGCGTCCGAGGGTTGCGGCGCGGCCGAGGTTCGCGGTAGTCGGCAGTGGAAGTGTTGAAGTTTGGATCTGTTGCAGTTGAAGTTTGAATTTGCCGTTGCTCTCTGATGTTGGGTGTTTTTATTCTCCTTCACACTTCCTCACTATTTAGTGGATTACCATAAAACACTGTATGATTTTGATAGCCACCTGTAAATTTTATCAGAATAAAAAAGATGTAAATCTTATGATTTAGGTGTGAGGACACACCTTAATTAGGATGGCCGAGCTGTTAGACTCAATATTATTCTAATCCGTTATTTAATATAATTCATTCTATTTTTATCAGAGTTTAACTCGTTACTATTAAAAACGTTATTGAGATTTGATTTAGACAGTTGACATTCAAAATGTAAATGTCGGTAGTGACATCACATGACGTTGACATCTGTCATGCGGATGTCACTCCGACATGGAGAGGGGATAGAAAGATGGCAGACAGATTGTGTTCGCGTGTTGAACAGTGCGGTCGTTTGGAATAGCTCAAATAAATCCGTTTATTTCTTTATAATCGTACGCATTTTTATTGAAGTTCGAGTTGATCCTTCAATATGTAAAGGTGTGGCATACATTCTGATTAGGGTTCCATAATCTGTGTGAAACGCAGCAACGGAACCCTTTGCTCTGCATCCACGTTGACCAGTTTATAGCATACTATGTTATTCTTGCGGTTAAGTAGGCCTACTCTCTTTCTTTAAAACGAAATTCATGAATTTTCGTTTACTTAAATTTCTTAAGTTTACGAGTTTAATTTAATTATTTTTTAGATAAGCACAAGAAGTTTGAACCCATGAGCGATTTTCTGAAACGAGTGAATCAAACAGCTGTTCCTGGCTCTGTATATTACTACCTCATTTTTGATCGAAACTTCGTTTTCATTGAATTAGAGTAGGCCTCAAGCTTGTTCATGTTCACCTCGAGATCTAAGTTACAAAACATACATCTTAGCAAAATTTCTGTTTTCAACGCCCGGTTCTGAGCGGTTGTCCTCCGCGGTCTTTTTTAAATTTTATTATAATAAATGGGTACACACCCAAAAGATATGATATGCCTATGCATATCAGATAGTGATAACTTTTAGGACTTGAGTCCTAATAGTGTCCTGGTTATCTTTAATTAATTGGAAACACTAACACAGGCAAGGAGTTCCACGCGTTAATGAGTGAATTAATACGTCAGGACTTTCATGATGCTGTGATTGTGAGTATGGCATTCGATTCATACTCAAGGGTAAAACATCTTTACAAATATCACCTAAGACACTTATCTCATTGTATTCGCAATCGCGCGGACGTAATATAGTTACGTTCGCACTGTAGAGACTACAATGACATGTGCTTAAGATGGTGCGTATGACATTCTATAGTAGCTTTTTAACAACAAAAGATCCTTTCATCGAGACACTTATAACTTTGTTGCTAGCCCTAAATCTTTATCTCAAAGATAGTCCCATGTGCACATTTCTATTGCTTTTATTCAACCGCGCAACTTTATGCCTGCGCAGTCAAATAACTGGATATATCTAGCAGGCATTGAAAAAATATCGTGCATTTTTATAGATTAAAGTACCTACAGGATGCTACTGATAATTTTATTTTGCCTAATATAGGTACAGGTATTTGGGGTGCATAATTGGTGTGCAGGTCATGTAATTAGTGGCGAAATCGTATTCATTATTTCATGAGAGGATACTGACAATTTGGGTTAATTGAATATTTTTTTAACATTAAGTTCGCAAACAAGCAGTATAAGTTGTATAAAGGCACAACATACCGAGAGTACAGAAAGTAACAATCCTACAACGCCCGCTTGACCATCGCTCAGACACGTAAATACATTCGTTTTATATTGCTAATCAAAATTATACAAATATAAATAAACAAATTTTATGGTCTAAGCGGCGGTAGCCTATTGGACTCGCAAGCGTGAGGTCGCGGGTTCGAATCCTACACATTATACTACCGACGTGAATCCAATCCCAACACAAGCCATAGAGCTTAGTTGGAGGGGTTAACAGAATTAACCAACAAACCCTACATTTCCACAAAAATAAACAAAGCCATTGAGGAGGTCAAATTAAAACTACTACTATTTAAACTAAAAATATCAACGTTTTAGTTTTTTGAATTCAATTTAATCAGGTGCGCAGAGATATAAAAACGAAATGATTTTATAGAATTTTATAAGCTACGGTTCTGAATCGCGTAAATATTACGAGTAGACTACCCGTGACCACGGCCGTTGCAATACGGTCGAAACGTCGGGCAATAAACTAAGGTATTTAGCCTTAAAATAAAATATTTACACGATTAAGACCCGTAGCTTATAAAATTCTATA
The DNA here is from genome assembly GCA_945859575.2 of Herminia tarsipennalis. Lineage (NCBI taxonomy): Eukaryota > Metazoa > Arthropoda > Insecta > Lepidoptera > Erebidae > Herminia > Herminia tarsipennalis. Next base: position 7,945,019 of record OX243836.2, on the reverse strand, counting down.
ATGTGTACAAATCGCGAAAGTTATATATATTGCAAACAAAATGATGTATAAAGTTAAATATTTTTTTTGATTAGCTTGACTACACACGAATTTATCCCCTGAAGTTTATCGACCGAATCAAAAGTCATTCTGTATATAGGAACGCTTTCTGAACAAAGAGGTCTGTAATTCCGTGTCGTTGCTTGAGCGAGGTACGGTTGAAGGTGACATTCTGTACTCTCGGTGTGATAGCTAACGGCCGTTCTCATTATTCTACGAGTATATGTCGATGGATCTGGCTACTAGAGGTAGAATTTTAACATATTTTGTATGGAGCTTGGCCGTAAGTCTTTCGGAGCTAAACCATGAAAAAAGTGTAGTTAATTTAACCCCCAATAGTTACAGCCATCTAGCTTGTAATATTCAAATTTTTTTTTCGTGAAGAAGACAAAATATTCGATAGTAAATTTCAATTTGAAAAAAAATAGGCAGGATGGGGACAGCCTTTACAGCATTTTAACTAGTATTCAAATTATTTTTTTCGTCAAGAAGACAAAATTAAATAAATTATCACTAATATCACAATAATTTTTCACATTTAAATAAACTATCGAATGATAGTTTATTTAAATGTGAAAAAAAATAGGCAGGATGGGGACACCCTTTACTTTTTTCTAAAGGGGATTCTAATGAATAGATGAGTTCCCCTGGGGGATCGGGTTAGGGGTGGATGAGTTTACCTGGTACTCGAGCTCGTTGATAAACGACCTCGTTTATCAAGGACGTAGGTTCTTTTTTAATCAACCTTTAAAATAAGAAATTCGGATGATATTCTGCCATGGCGGGCCGCTAATTAATAGATGATTCAATGCAGATAACTTGTTTTTAAAAGAATGTCGGCCATAAACCTGAACTTTGAGAACTTATTGGAATCAATTAATATTCAAATTCATTAGTTTGTTATTATAAGCGAAAGTGACAGTGGCTTAGAAGATTATATAGTTTTAATAGAAAGTTACATTCAAGTCCAAATAGTTTTGTTTATTTTTTTTAATCTTTGAATTTTAATTGCAGATGTTGCTTAAGACATCTGTGTGCTTAGAACATAGATAGACATAATATTTTGGACTATATTCGTAAGCTTTATAAAAAAAAGTCCCGCCATTGATGGTTTTCAGTAAGGTAAGGTAAGGGATGCAGCTACTACTACAGGTTGGTGTAGAAGAAAATGAATTATTGCCTTTGTTCGAAACATGACTGCGTCTGGGTACACGACATATGACATACTATGTTGATTATGAAAACCGCTGTTAACTACGATAATTATTATAAAATTATTTAATCGCGTGACTGACAGTCTACCCGTGACCACGTCCATTTCAATACGGTCGAAACGTCGAGCAAAAACAAGGTATTTTACCCTTAATTAATCACGCTATTCACCCATAGTATTTATATAATTTTGTAATGTGTGCAAATCGCGAAAGTTTATTAACAATGATTATTGTTCTTAATGAGAGAAAGAGTGGTTAAAAAAACTTCAGCTTGGCTAACGAAAAGTCGTCCCGTGACCATGATCTGTGCAATTCGATCGAAACTTCGGGTAAATAAAAGATTCTTACCTTTAAATATTTCCCGATAATATTCTTATATGCTCTGCCTAGTTTGGGGTCAGATAACGTTGTGTGAGTTGTCTCAAGATATTATAACAATACGCACATTATAAAGTTAGCCATCCCTAACTAATTGTTTATAAACAAACAGTTGGATTATATCCCCAAGTAATAGCTCGCACATTACCACCTGTGTAACATAAAAACAGGAAAAATGCAACATCAATTAGCTGTGAAACGATAACACATGGCAAATTAACTATTAAATTTATATGAGCGTATTACTGGAGCGGACTAGTTGCTTAACCGGTCGTTCGACCCACTAACCGAATGTGTACTATAACATCTGCATACGACACGCATAGTTATGGATGTAAATTTGTAAAACGCCGAACACCGAATATAGAATCAAAGATAAATCAATCAGTTAACAGATCCAACTTTTCAAATTGCATACCTATAGTATGTAAACATAGCAATAAGGAATATGCTTATGACGCAAATGAGGGTTAAACATTTTCTTTTATTTACAGAATGGTATAATATTTTTAAAAAATACAAATTTTCCCTAAACCTCCAACCACTTACTTTTATCACACATCTGAGAGACCCCAGAGTAAAATCGATGTTTTTGTCAGGTTTAGGGCCTAAACCTCAATAAAGAAGATTGCCGTGACGTCACAGTCCATGACTTTTTACGCGCCAAGATGGCGTGCTTTTGAAAATGCTTTTATCAGTTTGTAATTTTAAATGTTTTGTTTTCCTAATAGGAGTAGTTTATTGGCGCAGCATTTTTTGTATGTTGATATAAGCTATTATATAGGAACTAAAAAAAAACATGTATATTCCCTATTTAGGCATAGCAATGATTTCGACATTTTTGGTACACAAATGCAGACGGTTTTTTAACGTGTGTTATAAATCCCCACAGATATCCCAACCCGTTGAGGGCACGAGATGGGTCTCAAACCGCCTAAAAATCACACGATGTTATGTCTTATAGGTCCATAGCCAGAGATGTATTTTTCTTGTAGAATAGTTTTCTTCAGAGACTGTTTTGATGTACAGTTGTGTACCAAAAATGAAATCTTAAATTCATTCTTAGATTAAAATAAATAAACGCATTCGACAGGACCTAGTGCAGACTAAGATGACAAGGACGCGAATACCGTCTTGGTCTTCTACAAATTACTTCATATCCCGATTGCCACAGATTGAACACTGTTTCCTAAGATACAAGCTCGGCCTAGTTTAGGGGACAAGTTTTACTTATTGTATCTAATTATATCACCAAAAATTGTAAAATCCAAAAAACTTTTTGTATGATAAAAAAAAATATATTATTTATTTAAATTTAGATTGAACTCGAATCTTGTTGGAACTGTTATCAGAACTCTTCATTGTATGACATAGGCTCTAGGATATTTTGATATTCTGCGCCTTCTAATTAAATTTTTTAGGTACATATTTATGCAATTTGCTAATATAATTTTGTAGGGTAAAGATTTTACGGTTGGAGGTGAGGCGTAAACTTACCATGAAACAGATTTTGATTTTAATATTTTTTTAATCAAAAATGGGTTTCCAAGATTTTATTTCTAAGGGGTTCAAAGATTTTATCAAATTTTAATTTGCTACTAAACTTGGCCTCTCTTTTATATGCAAAACCAGCCTAAAAAAAATAATGTTAATTAGTTGTTTTGAATGATCTTTGAGGTTTTATCGTGGCTAATGAGAATGCGGGCCATTTGTGACCCAGTTTAACATAAGAAATATTTTCACTTTCAGTAAACAACTCATCGTAAATGCTAATTAGAGATTTTGTTTATATTTATTAATAAGATAATTAATTTAATTAGTTATGAACGCATATTTAAATGTTGTTTTAACTATAGATAATATCTCATAATTTAATGATGAAAAGATTTTTATAGGCTTATGCCCGCGGCTTATTTCTTTTGAGTTGGTTCTTCGTTTAATTATTTCTTATACCTGGACCTCTAGACAAGTGGTATAAAAGTAATTTTTATAGGCATTTCTTGTCAATTACTTTGTAAAGTAATTGGCAAAAAATGCCAATAAAAATTACTTCAATATTCGGCCTGCGACATCATAATTTGTTAAAATGCTCTCTGTAACGAAGCAATAACAAAAGCCGTGATAGTTCTTTAACTACCGACTAGATGGCGCTGCGAGGGCCTAACTCGCGTACATCAAGGCATACAAAAATTTGAGATCTAGTAATGTTAATAGATCTGAAATTTTTGTATCCATTTTTATATCTGTGTATAGCCAAACCGGGGCCAGAAGCGAACCACCTATTGGTTCGCTTCTGGCCCCGGTTTGGCCACGGGAGTCTCGGGTTCGATTCCTGAGTCTGGATTTCAAATTTTTCTATCTTTCAAAAATGCAATTATTTTATTTGTAAAGTGGTATAAACTTTAATCGAATACGTCAGAATGACGTCATTGCGCGCACCCAACTGTTAATTTCATATTTACAGTGTTGCATGCGCAACGGCGTCATTCTATTCGATTGCTATTGTAATCGTAGCCTTACCTAACCTACGTACAAATAATCGGTTATCGGTTAGTCGGATATCGGTTAATCCAATCTCATCAGGAAGTATAGACCTACGCACTCTCTATTCCCTCACTCTCATAGTCCCATGGAAGAGAAATCCGACTCGACCGGAGAGAGATTAGGCGCAGGACCAACGGCTTAACGTGCTCTCCGAGAAACATTGGTGGTGAGGAGAGTGGTATATTATTCGACAACGGTCACCCATCTATGGACTGACAGTGGTAACGTTGCTTAATCTCGCAGATATCTCAATCTGTTCGGTTGTCACTGAGTCAGGGACCCCTGCTCTACATATAAAATAAGAGTATTTATCTGAAGTCAAAACAGCCTCTTTTTAAGAAACGTCAAAACCGACCCGTTTCGTACAAATTTTTATGAAATGATAGCATGTGACGTCACGTATTCTATATACGTATTTTTATTATTAAAAATTAATAAACACGTTAAATTATAGAGGAACATATTTTTTAAGAACACTTATTAGGAATACTCATTTAACACTAAAATAAATTTTGATATGGTTAGTATAAAGTATTTCATTTTGATCGTAGTCAAATACTCAATTATTGATATATGTATTATCAATTAACTATTTCTCGGTTAAACAAAAGAATTAAAAGAAGGTGAGTTTCACACAGTAGAAATTGTGTATAAGCGCTATAAACAATTTGTTGTTCCGTGTTCACAGCACTCCGGCTTAACGATATATCAGCTTTTTTGTTATCAAAAGGAAAAAGAGATGATCGGCTTTCGATTTCGAAATTAATACCTACAAAAGTGTTTACACCATAATGCGAAAGCGATGTGCATCTCTCCCTGCTAACCTACCCTGCTGGGTACGGGACAGTACTAACAGCATCTCACTGATCATGAGCTCAGAATGCTGTTAGCATTGTCCTGTTAGCTTAAGGGATTGTAGGTCCTACATTACTTGCAATCCTGTTAACCCTACAGTTAAGCTGAATGCGTTGTGTTAGGAGTAGGTTCACTTCAGAAGTACAGGTAATGATATAATCCCGATTCGAAGCCATGACCTCACGAGTTTGATGTCTTAGCCATTAGGCCTCAGCCGCTTGAAGTAAATAAAATTTGTTAGAGGAATTTAACCTCATGATAGTGTACTAATTCAAAGCATGCTTGGAATTCAAACAAATTTTAGCGTCCGCATATGATTTCTCAAGTAAGTATTCCTCGAATGTATGTTTATAATTAATGGTGAATACGCAGGAATTCGCATTGACTCTACGTTAATGTAAATTGTTCCTAAACTACGTTTTTCCGCTAAGCGGAAGACTGCCTGCGTCTAAATGTCTGTTTATAATTCAATTTAATGTTATACAATGCATTCAACGCATTTCACTTATAAAATATTCATTTGTAGCCACCTGAGAGAAACAATTATCGTACCGGTAGCGTTAGCTTACGTTACACCATCAAATTCGATTATTATATCATAACCAACGGCATCATATTGCGTATTCAGGTAGTGTTTATAAAATAAGTTTTGAGACAACATTTCGACAGACAAACAGACCCCTTAACTTTTGAACCGTGTGACCAAAAAATATGGAAAAAATCACGAAGATAGCGCATAATAAACACTGTAAACTAAAATTATTTCGAATAAGATCGGACATACCGTCATTGAGTTATTGCGAAAAAACTGTGTTTCTCAACAAAAGGGCGTAAGTGCCAAGAACATACGCTCTTCTGCTGATGCAATTGTTCGAGGCTGCGGAACCCTACACTGAGCATGATCCGTCAATTGGAGTTGCTTTTTCACATGCATTATAACTATATTTATCTAATAGCCGATTAGGTTAAATAAAAGCCAAAATTTTAGATTGAATAATTTGCAGCTTTACACACAATTACACTTGATGATTTAAATCTTCCCATAATTACTTTGTAAATGTGCCTAATTTTATTGTATTCCACATTTTTATGAATTTTATAATGACAAACTGTTCCATATGTGTAAGTTTACTAAACGAACCCTAGAGGAAAGTAGTACAAGAATAGTCATATCATACAAACTCCCCTACTCTACCAAGGCAGTAAACTAATTATGTGGTTCAAAAATATTACCTATTTGCTACCCAGTGACATAAGCTGAACATGTTCCACAGTCGTTCTCATATCTGGGTGAATACCTGCCTATCAATGGCATACCCGCCATGTGTTCACTTATCTGATCCATCGCTTGATTTAATGAGACACGCTGACGATTTAATACTTACGCACGCACTTAATTACTTACACGTAAAAGTAAAAATGCATTAACATGCTAATCAAGTTTTCTCTACGTTTATTTTGTAGGGTACTTTATAGTTAGTTTTATGTTGATACTAGCTGACCCACGCAAACTTCCCCGTTTTTGCAACAATTTTTATTGCTGTTCCGCTCCTATTAATTATAGCGTGATGTTATATTTATGGCCTTCCTCAATAAATGGGCTATGTCTCTTCTTCATTAGCTGGAGGGGTTAACAGGATTGCTAGTGATGTGTCAACCCTACATTATCTTTAAAAAAACTTATCTTTATTATGTATGTATTTTGAAATATATAAGTATGTTTATCAGTTGCCTGGTTGCCATTGTAGACGCTCTGCTAACTTTGGGATCAGATAACGTAGTGTGAGTTGTCCCAAGATATTATTATTATTGATATTATTGAAGTGAAAACTTCTTAAGCCGTCGTTGTGCACTTTTTGGAATGGGTAAAAAATCTTAAACGCGTCAGGACACGTGACCTTATTGAAAATTCGTAAAACAGAAGTAGAGCAATTGAAAACTGCAACAATATCATTAGAATACGAAGGTAAACTTCGCCACCGTCTACAATGTTATTATAGGATAGGGAAATCGGGCGGTCGAGAAACCAGAAGACCCCAGTTCGAGTCCGAGTAGCGATAATGTTTTCTCTTGTTTATTTTATTTATGATTTTGGTTTTTTTATTTGTGATCAGATCAGTAAGATCGAAAAATATTATTCAAATTTCATCAGTATGTAATATAATGTTTAAGTTTTCACTTCTGCCGTCCCGGAGTGCAACCCGTTGTTTGTTTATTTCCACCTCTTTATTTCAAGGGTATTCAGAAATTTCGTGCCCACGAACTTAAGGCGAAGTAGGTACATTTATAGCTTACCACCTGTACTCTCGATGTTTTGTGGTTATATCATCATAGTAACTTACAACTAGGTGCAGTGATTTACTATAACACAGCGGGATTACTTACTAGTGTATAGTGGCTTACTACCGAAATAATACCTACAGAAATTTCCATTCAATCATAAACTCCTACAAAACAAACATTGCACAATTGATTTCAACACCCCAATCACACTTAAAGTTGCATAATCCAAAACAAACATACCTACATCTTATCCATAATTACTAAAACGCTAGACCTAAGTGTCGAAATAAAGGCTGCCGGTCAACAAAGATCTGACAAACCGGTACTTCATGACGTCTAGCCTTCAGCTCTCGCGTTTAGCAATTAAGTTAATTCAGTGAAATCGTCAGTAGCTAAGGCGTTACCGTATGTGAAAACGATACTACAGACATCAGAACTCGCGTCTAGTTTTACGCAATCTATGAGTGCCCTTAATCAGGTTTGATACTTGATCCTGACTTGCATGGCATTCTAATCGTTAAACAAACAATAACAGAAATTAGCTTAAAATGCTTTAAAAATTACAAAAAGTAATGTTAGGGCCTGATGTCATCAAAAATATGTGTTTAAAATAATAGTTTCTGCAACGAAACTCACTCACAAGTTCGGGGCTAGGAGTCATGGCAGATGTCGCCACGATTGCTGTAAAATTATATCATATGTAGGATAAATACGACTCGGTGCCAGAATTGATAACAGCTTTACCCCTAAGGTTGCAGATTCAAGTACCGCTTCAGACGGAACTGGACTTCAAAAGTCAAGTTAATTAACCTGTATCGGTCCACTGTTGGACATAAGCCTCTCCTAATTTATGGACTTCAAAATATACACGACAATTTCGAATTTGTAGGTTAGCATAGTTGGTCCAGACACCTGCCAGCCGTCAGTTATTGATCGTTCATCGTTTTAGATAGTTTTATTTTATTTTATTTATCTAGTTAGTTAGTACTATTCTAGTTTATTATCTAGTTTATAAAAGTAAGAGAGAGAGAGAGAGAGAGACAAAAAAAAAAAAAATGAAAAGTAGAAAGTAAGCTGGAATATCATCAGGCCCGCGCCTTTGGATGGGTCTGAATGGATGCTTTAAGTTCATACATACATATCAACCCATAAGATGGCCCACTGCTGGGCACGGGTCTCCCCAGTAGAACCTACTAGTATGTAGATCCTGGGGGTAATTGCCATAATCGCCACGCTTGGCGAGCGGGTTGGCGATCGCAGTAAGGCTTTAAGTACGCAGAGGACGCTGCTGCCCGTCCTCCGGTGTGAAATCCCTTAGTCGCCTTGACGACACCCACGGGTAGAGATGGGGTGGTACTATTCTTAAGCCGGCACCACACGGCCACGGCCGGCTTTAAGTTCATTCATGATTATTGTTAACTAAAATGTAAATTATGTATATTAATGTCATAAGATGCGTAGTTCGGTGGGGGCTCTAAGGTGGTTGCTTGAGCCCCCTAGCTCCCCCTGGGCCCGCCACTGGATCTCAGCAAAATTTTGGAAATGTGATCAATGTGTGGTAATCCAGAGTGAGGCACTAAATATACAACGACCTTTAAAAGTATTTATAAACCGTGAAACATCGATCAGTGTAGATAGTAAGTATTATACACTTAATTTTCGCCAATTATTTGGATTATCATGCAGAATGTATTGCCACATACCGACTTTACCAATTTGTTCCACTAATGCTTTGGAATGAAAGTATTAGGTGCTGTATTCTTAGGCAAACTACGCGAATGATCTTATCAATTTTGTTATAAGCATTTACTTAACACATAAGAAGTGGGTTCTGTTTTTGTTTCATACTACTAACAATTAGGAATTTGTTCGAAAATTTTGTTACTTCTCACTTGAACCAACCAAGTCAGAAGTAACAAAATTTTGAAAGTCTTACTCGTTAACTTGTAAAGCCTACTTAGCTGTGATAGTTTTCCTTTTAATTTCATCTATACTAATATTATAAAGCTGAAGAGTTTGTTTGTTAGAACGCGATAATAAGGAACAGGAACTATTGGTTCGTATTGAAAGATGTAGTGTTGGAAAGCTCATATATCGTGGATGGCTATAGGCAAATAACATCATGCTTTGACCAATAGGAGCGGAGCATCAATGTGTAATGTTGCAAAAACTGGGAAAATTGACGCAGACGAAGTTGCGCGGGTTAGCTAGTTATATATACTACTACCCTGATTTTCTCCTCATCTCTAAAAACAAACATGTAGCTGGCAGGGGGAGGGACACTTAATTCTACCAAAAAGAATCCGTTTAAGGCTTAATATTTCACAAACGGATACCTAAATCGGCAAATGGGATTTACAACCACTAAATATTTTAAAAGGCCTATCCAACGACCACCTACATAATGGGGTAGATGAGAAAAAAAAACACACACACATCCACTTTTTTGTAGAAGGTACCCTGGTAACATCATATTCTATCACTTTTTCGACGTAACTGATATGTATATCTGTATAACCATGTCAAATTACAGCTTTCTAGGTCTTTGAACTAACCTGGGGACAGGCGGACAGGATTCTGTTTGCCATTTTAGTTACTAAACGCTAAAAAACAGGCTAAGATTTCGAAAAAGTGAACAAAGTGTTTCTACTTATTTGAAAAATAAAAAACTCTACTCCCGCGTTAGAGACTGTCGACTTTTAAGTCATTTTGTCATATTACATTGACTGTCAGTAGTGCCTGTTTTTACGCCGTTGCGTGCGTCGGACGTATTTAACCGCTACAGAAACGCAAAGCCCATATGAGGTTCGGTCCTATAATTACGACATTAATAATAAATAAATTACCATATCCGCGAAAATATCACATGTGCACATAATTTACATCATAGTGAATTTGCACCACATTTAGTAAAATTACACAAACCCTTTTCGCAACCTCCTGACTAACCACAGTTTCGTAAGAAAGTGGTCACTGGTCACCATGAGTCACGAACTTGCCCGAAAATAGCCGAACGTTACCGAACCCGTTGTTAAAATATTGTCATTATACTCAGATATGCGCAAAATTTTAGTGGTGTCGCCGGTTTGGGATATTTATTTGGCTTTATTTATAGTATTGGGCCTGAATGTGAGGTCAACGCACGAATTATATCTCATACCTAATTTATAGGGAAGGTAAAGTTTACATTCTTATACTTTGTACCTACCTGGATGACCAAGCTTCAAGCTTAGCGTGGTATTTTTTTTTCGATAAATCGTGGTTTTAGGAAATTATATTTTACGAATTACATTTCGATGAAATTATGAATAACATTTTTCGATCTTACCGACAGAATGATAAAAAAATATGAACTGGTTATTGGTTATTTAAATAAAAATAAAAAAACAAAAATAAAAATTTTAATTAAAAAGGATAAAAATAATTCATCTGGACTCAAACATCTCATAAGGTCTTCTGGTTTAGGGACCGCCCGGTTTCCCACCTGAGCTATTATTATCAATGTTCAGTGGCTATTGTAACCTTGTCGAGGGTGGCAAAATTTAACTTCGTAGTGTAATGAATTTTGTAGCAGTTATTCATTTAAGGTTAAAACGACGTTTCCTAAAAATGAAAGCTAGTTAGATATTGATTTATCGCCTCCAAAACCCCCTGCATACTTACTAAATTTCATGAAAATCGTTGGAGCCGTATCAGAGATTCAAACTATATATATACAGGGTGTAACAGAAAGGTGTGGTCATATTCAAGGGTTGGTATGTGCCCATGATACTGAGTGCACATACCTAATTTTATCAAAATCGGAGTACCCTAAAAAAATATTTATTATTTTTTCATTTGTTTATTTATGAATTAAAAAGTAATTAATGAAAAAAGGTATGACTTAAAAAGTTCTATGCCATAATAATCCAATCGAATTTTGTAACAGGGGTGGTATAAATGTTATGCCTTACGCCTTTCACTACTGAATTTTGACAAAAAGAATATGCTATAACTATGTAATAATAATGCAACCGTCTATGGCACTATGGTAGGTGCAATACTGATAACATACTCTATCCGCTACTGAAATTTGACCACACCTTTCTGTTACACCCTGTATATATATATTTTTTTTTTAAATATTTCCCACAGTAGGGTACAAGCCCTGTGTCGCGGGGGACTTTACAAACATACAAATCACGGACACAAAGTACACCCAGACTCGGAACAACAATTTGTGGATCACACAAAGTGGTATCCCGTGTGGGAATCGAACCCACGACCTCTTGCGTAGCAGTCGGTTAAAGGTTAATTAGATTGCTCATTTTTTGCGCACCTGTGGACATTGATATCTAAGAAAAGTATCTTCAATAACTACGTAGTTTTCGTTTTACGTAAGTTTCGTTATAATAAACGTAATTTTCAAACCTCACTGGTTAATTTCAACAGAATTAAATATGTCAATTCTTGAAAATCATCATTAGTGATAATTGTTCCCACTGTAGGGAACTAGGGCACTTAGGGCTTAGACCAAAAGAGGTTAATTTCCTTTGTCATTTTTGAACGAAATTCAACATAATTATTATATAACATAAGTACACAGTAATGTAATTATTAAAAGTTCCTCTGTGTTGAGTATTAATTCACCTAAACGATTTTCTCGATATTCACTATTATATAAATAAATTCTTCCTGAATGTTTATGTATGAGGCACGCATATTAGATTTAAAGAAAGTGGACACAAATTCACGCGAGGCCATTACTGCTCGCCATTTCCTTTCGTTCAGTGGCGATCGAGCAGATCGACAGATCAGCGAGGTTAAGAAACATTACTGTCAACCGTCTATAGACTGACAGTACCTTACTGTCCGTCTATAGACGGGTGACTCTTTTAAAATCTAATCCTCAGTACCTCACTGAGTAGGTTGCCGGAGTAGTAGTTGTTGGGTTTCCGTTTAAGACCCATCGGACCTAAGTGTGAGGCAATAGATAGTACACATATGTCACCTCACACCTTTGGACACTATAATATTTTCTCACGTACCTACCTAATCGGTTAGTTTCTGATTAGATTGGCCGTAACCGATCAGTTAGGAGAACACTACGTTATTGATTAATGTTAAATAACATAATCAATCAATTTCGTGCATTGTTTTTGTTTTTACCTCATGCTGTGGGTAACTACATTTCCTTCATATCATGCGGTTATTACGTGAAATACTTCCGTACAAATTCCTCTGAAATTACAACGGTATGTAGGCCCAACTGCGTTGTATGAACTACGTATGCCAAAACCTTACCACTGAATTTGTCGGGCATCTTAAATCAAGATAATAGCTAATATATCGGACGTACATAAATATTAACATATAGAATGTTAATATTGTGGTATAAACTAGTCAATTTTCTTGTCTGTCTATTTGTATGCCCATTAAAATTTTATTAACCTACAGAAAGTGTAGAGAAACGCACGTGCTATACCGACATAAATCATCATTAAATAAATAAGAATTTAAAGAAGTTAAATTTTAAAATTAATTATTAGGCAGATGAAAATGGCCTTCCCATTTTGAAAATAGATTTCCCATTCAGGCGAAGAAATTCCCATTTGAAAAAGAAATTTTCGCATGCTAACCCTAAATTTATTTTTTTAAATGAAAAAAAAAGTATGCAGTCGCTTTAAGTGAATCATATTCGTTTCGATTCATTCCAAGTAAATTGTATAGCGAACTTTATTTCCTCTACAAATGCGATAGATACTATAAGTTATTGACCGAGCGTCTCATTTACCTGATGCCATTGACCGCAAACATAGACAAAACTAATACATAACTAGGCATAGTCGTTTGAAAATAAGTTGTCAACATATGCCTAATACCTATATGACTCTTAAACCTTTGCGCTGAATTATATACCTATGTTATGACAGGTACGTAATATGGCAACACAATCACTCCTCTCAAAGGCCTGCGGTAAACTGGGGAGACTGGGAGTGTTTAGAGTGGCTGTATTGCCAGAACGAACAAGAAGCGGTCAAAATCTGACTGGCTTATGACCACAAAAATACCGAGACTATAAACCTTCAGAGGGTGTAGGCCTCACTCGCCCCTCGAATTTCAGATGAGCCAACTCGCCCCCGATTATAATTAAGTTAAATGTTGGTAACGTCAGCAACAATAAGTTTTCAAGTGTTGGCAATGAATAATTATGTCTAGTGAATGTTGACTTATACTATTCCGATTTTTTTCAGACGTTCATAAGAGTTGCATTTTGTAACCTAAGTGAATAAAGTATTTTGACTATGACTATAGATTATTGTCCGCAAACGTTGCTTGAGCGAAGTACGTATGAAGATTAGGTACCATCTGTACTTTTGGCATTTTGTTATGCAATTCTGTCAAACTGTCAAGCAATCCACAAGGTACTACAAAATTAAGTAAACCACTTACCTAGCATGATCGCGTTTCATTTATTTATTATATAAAACCAACAGCAAACAAACAATATAGTTATTAACTAGGTTTTAGTAACACACAGCCAATTATAGGTCTTCACTGATACCAAATGGTTCGTTAGATTCAAATAAGTGCTTTGTTAATTCAGTGCACGGAAATGAAACCGGTGAACTTGAAGTCCTTATTATTTATATAGCCAATTAAAAATAAAACTTAGATTTATGCAACGAAATGAAGAGACAAGCAGGTCGTGCCCCTGATGATTAGCGTCACGCTAACCCATAGCAGTATCAGTGTCAAATCCTTGTTTGGCAAAGATCTGTCACCGCTCGGCGCTCCTCATTTGAGATACTAGTTCGTAAATCTCATTTGCCCACTTGCTACCAGAGGCGAAGGGTTAAAAGTTTCCTGAGGTAACTCGATACGATAGAAAAAAAAAAAAAAAACGATTAAAGCGATCTATACTGGACGCCTGTTTAGTTGCTATTTCTCTAGATTAATTCTCCACTGCACTACCTGACGTCATAGTAATATCTAACAATCCATCGACGAAATACCGGCACAATATAGGTGTGTGTGTGTGTGTGTACATATACCAGGAATTCTCAAATTATTGCACGTAAAGCCACCCTAAAGGCCAATTTACTGTGTCGCTCTTAACATTCATCGCGCACCGGCATATCCTCAATCCATGATAGGAATATAATTACCTATCTAAATATACCGCAACTCGATATTCGAACATATTGCCCGTATACAAAGGTCTTAATAAAATGGTTATTATTCACATTGCATAATTTTGAAGGCTGATTTTTATGAGGATGTTTTCGTAAGAACTGGTAATCCGGTGTACCTAATCAATATTATAAATGTCTTACATGCAGTTTTAATAATAGGCCTGTGCATGGTTCAATAGTTTGTACAAACAAACACGCTTTTGTTAATGTAACCTATCTGCGTGAACTGTTATTGCCTGCGTTAGTAAAATAGTAATACCACAAAAAAAATGTGTGGCACTCGGGGACTGCCGCGGTAAAGCTATTGCATAGTATTTTTATCAACTTAAGCAATTAAAAAAAAATATACCTATATATTTTTAAGTGTTTTTTTTTAACTATAAAAAAATATACCTATATATTTTTAAGTGTTTTTTTTTAACTATAAAAAAACAATGTTTTAATTTTTTTTTCTTTAAAAAAAATGGTTTATTTTTTAAATTTATAAAAAGCAATTAAAAAAATTTTTTTTTTTTTAGTTTTTAAAAAAGTTTTTTATTTTAAATTAAAAAAAAAATCATTATAAGTTCTGCTATTCATTGATAGATGGCAAAAGTAAAAAGTATCAACGCTGTGCCCGTCGGAGTGGGGAGCGTGAGGTTTTTTCGTTACGGAATTTCTGGATTCGATCCCCGCGCTCAAGGCCCGCGATAGAAGCTATGCAATAGCTTAAAAAACTGAGAGTACCTACAGAAAGAAAGCTTCATACAAACGCGCTTAAACTGCGTACACATAGTTATTGCTCACGGATGAAATCTCGGAACACATTTGACCACTTTGTCCTGAAAGATTTTCTCTTAGATAAGTTAGTTTCCTTCTGTACTTTCGTTTTATTTTGGTAATGTCAAAAATATTTCTTTCCTTTTTTTCTTTTGTAAAACAACTCCCGCAATAGGGTACAAGCCCTGTGTCGTGGGGGACTTTAAAACATTCAATTCACGGACACAAAGTGCATCCAGACTCTGAGCAACAATTTGTGGATCACACATGGGACATGTGGGGATCGAACGCACGACCTCTAGACAGCAGTCGCACACACTCCCACTGCGCCAAGGCAGTCGAAGTTTCTATACAGTTGTTATCTATCATAGGCAAAAGAAGAGTCATTTCCCAATCAGCACACCTTAGTCACTCACAAATAGTTAGATGTCTTTAAGAAAAGCAGATTGTGAACCACCAGTTCTATTTTTTCTCGTGTAAAAGTCCTCTCGAACAACTTCATGACGAGCCTTCCTGTTATTTAAAAAAAATCTGAAATGGATGTGAAATGTTTTATAACAAAGTTACAATACGGCAAACTAGCAATACGGGATTTTGGTCAAACATTACTAGCAATCCTGTTAACCCCTCCAGCTAAGCTCTATAGCTTGTGTTAGGAGTGGGTTTACGTCGGTAGTATAATGGCCAGGATTTGAACCCACGGCCTCACGATTGCGAGTCCGATGTCTTAGCCATTAGGCTAATATAGATTACGTCCATATTTTTCTCGGCGTTCAAAGCAGCCTATGGTCAAAATAACATGTCAAGCACTTCACGATCTACGCACAATGTTCGCTTTCATCACATCTCCTTCACAGTAATAAGGTAATAAGTGCATATGGCAAATAAATCGCAGCGATCTGCGAACGATTTCGGTACTGCCGTTGTACAGATTGCATATTCATTGCGTGTGTCCTCCTTAATTCTTGCGCACAGATCAAATTATGGTCACAGAACACGCAAAATATTAAGTAATTTCTAAGGAAAAATGACCAAATATGTATAAAATAATTGAGAAACAATTTTCGTGACCCAAAAGTTTAATTTTGTCATGGTTTAAAAATGTAACACAGGTTACTTCATCAGAAATAGCTATTATCTACGAGTATGATAGAAATGCCTACATCACACTTAGAACAATGTTCTCGTTCACGAGAACTTATTGGTGCACATTATTCAAAACTTGTGAAATAATCATTTTAAAAACAATAGAAGACTAGAGATAGATAGACTGTTTTTTTTTTAATGTTAATTAATATTACTAATAAGTAAATTTTATCATTTAATAGTTGATTGATTTGGAATACAACATTTTAGATCACTTAACATTTTCTAGATGAGTGTGTTATATTTCGGTATCCTTCTCAATAAATCATAACATTCTAGATAACATTTTTCTCTCAATAGATTATGAAATTGCAAGCTATGACTGCAGTCTAAATATCACAGAAAAGTATATGTAAATTAAATATGTCTGTCGTTATGATAAATTAGGTTTTTTTTATGGGAGATTAGCAAACAGTTAAAACAGACATTATTGCAAAAGCTAACTAAAAGTAATCAATTTAAAAAATAAAGCTCTTACAGTGGTTGGAATTGGAGAAGCTACGACTTGTGACTATTGACAAGTATTCAATATTTCTCGCCAAGAAAAACATAAGTAGGACTCCATTTTTGGCGATGAATCTCTTGAATGCAATTCTTTGCCACATAACTTTAGCGACTATCTAGACCTGCATACGCGGTAACAACAATTACACAGTAATCAACACATTGGATGAATCATACAAACATGAAGGTAGGTACTCTCTTTGCACCCACAACGAATGCAATCAAAGCTTCATGGTACATTAAAATATTGATAAACTAGACAGTTATAATTACTTCAAAAATATATTCGTCTAAACGAATGACCTTGACCAAATGAACATTCCTTTCCAAACAAAGTACTGCTATATTCACATTGATATGATATAATGTGAAATCTAAATTTCTCGGTTTGTATTCCCGCTAACCGTCCTTCATTTAATTGTATTGAGATTTTTGCAACTGTAAAGAAATACTGGCATGCAAAGATGATGCATGATTTTAAAAGCTGAGTCACAGAGGGGGTGAGCGTCTCAAGATATGGGCCAAAACTATCTAGACTTGGACTGGTAATTTGTGGACTTATAAAGCCACAAATTAGTTAGACTATAGTCTTATACCATAAAACTCGTGTTAAGCGTCTTCAAGACGGTTGGAAAAAGCGTTCCCGCCAAGGTGACAGTGTAGACGGCTGTTATAAACCAAATTACTTGGTACTTGGTTTGCAACAGCCGTCTACACTGTTGGAAACAAGCAAGGTCACCTTGGTTTGTACGTTTGTTTCCAACAGTCTGGAAAACGCTTTAGTAACGGAATATTAATTTATTTATCATTTATTAATATGTGATAATAAAGGATGTGAAAATAAAGTCAAACATATTACTTTTAAAAAAACGACAAATTTAACTACATGCTTATTGAACCTAAAACTTTTTTCACGGCTGCTACAGTAGATACCTACTTGCAGTAAGTTAATAGTTTTCACATAACGGCTCCAGATATTTTTTGGTACTTATTGTATCAAATAAAGGTCACATTAAGTAAGACGATTTCAAATATGTATAACATTTAGCGGTTTTTTATTTAGATACAAGGGCATGCGTGTTTTCTACTTTTTTGTTTATATTCTTGTTAAATTAACTTACGATTAAAATGAAAAAGATCATCTGCCAATTAAAAAACACTTATTTAAAACACGTTATAAAATATTAACTATTACTTTATGCTAGCGATGCTATCTGTACAACGGTAAGTCATAGCGGTCACTTTCGATCGCTTGCGCAACGCTGCGCATCTGCATCACACATACATTACATTCCGCGGTTCCTCCGTACCATCTACTCATTCGTCACGAGCAACTGTTGTTTACAGAATGATGTTAATTGCTTTTGTCAAGTTGATCATCAATTTTGTGGGGTATTACGACTTGCAATTTGGCATAAAGTTATTTTATTCATCTGGGAACTTTTTGTTATTGTTTTGATTGCTTCGGGCAACTAAAATTGTTTTTTTTTAAACGTAAGAGGACAAGTCTATTAATTTGAAGTCTAGGAATGAGTAACTACCTTTATTATGAAGTTCATTGTTCATGTATTATCGTAATCATTTTTGTGCTAACTGTTTTTTGTTCAATCGTTTTGAAAATCACAAGCTTTTTTCCTAGTGGGTAATTTATTTAAAACAGGCTTAAAACTAACTTAAGTTTAAACAGCATATAGAATCATTTGGTTATTTTTACTTTCTAGTTGTTAAAAATTTCCTACTTTAAATATCACAGTCACCTAATGACTTAATCTCAGGACATAATAGTAAGTAGGTAATTAGCCTAAGTATTATTTATACGAAAACTTACATTTGCTCTAAAATTGTGGTTATGTAAAATCTCTCAACGAAATTGTCACGAGATCCTTTGCATATTACCAAAAAGAAAAGAGAAAAAAATATTTACATGTGACAACCAACACTGGGCCTAGATCCCGCATCCGCTTTCAGAGAAATTATAACGTTGATTATGCTTATATATTTCTTGTTGGTACTGTTTAAACAGCACCGGGGTGCAAGCCTTGTGACGATCGACGACGAGGATTTTTCAATTATATACAATTTACGAACCCTAAGTAAACGTTGATCATGTTTTTTCAATAATACGACTCGAATTATAGAATTTTATAAGCTACGGGTCTTAATCGGGTAAAAATTTTCGGTCGAAACGTCGGGCAATAAACACAAGTATTAAGCCTTAAAATAAAAAATTACGCGATTATAAAATTCTATAATGTGTACAAATCGCGAAAGTATACGAACATATACGACACGAATTATTTTAAAATATAATAAAAATCAGAGTACTTCTTGTACATTTAAGAAAAACTAATTTCGCAAACACTTAGCCGTATGATTTTAATTACAAGCCTTCTGAATGAGATAATAGGTGTCATATGTCATGGTAACTCTCATACATAGCTTGGAGACGCTGTACGGCCATAACATTTCATAACCGTTTATGTTACACGTTTTGTTTAAACTGTTAAGTGGTTTTATGTCTGCTTGACCTAATCCACAGTTACGACGGCTTTTGACGTTAAGTGTCTAGTAAAAGTAACAATAACTCTGATGATGTTGTAGTTAGTGTTAGTTCGAAGTGAGTAAAATGAAAGATTTATCAAGTGACAAGCTAAGCATGAACATTACAAAAATCAGACAAGTGCGAGCCGGACTCATACACCGAGGGTTTCGTACAAATTAGTAGATACTTTATGTTTAAGTTCAGGATTTTTTTATGAGTAAATCATAATTAGAAATATATACCTATTGTTTTCAGGCTTTTCCCTATACTTGTAACGTAAGACGGCATTACTTGCCAAATTTCATAGTACCTAGAAGAATTAAATTTGGCAAGTTATACCGTCTTATTAAGAGGGAAGTATTCTAAAAATTTAGATTCCCTGGCGAGTATCGAAATATACGTTTTTTGCGGCTTAAGCGGCCGTAGGCGGGAGGAGAAAAATAAAAGGAATGGCAATTTTCAATAAGCACATTTTTCACATTTTTCTAACTCAATTTATTTAATTAATATTATCTAAGGGTAACTAGCTGTCACGAGTTCGATTTCTAATAATAAATAGTTATCGATTACGACAGAAATTGCGCAATATCGATGTTATTTAATAACAGTTACATTTTAACATTGCTATCATTACTTTGTATTTGAGCCGTTTACGGAACACTTTCTAGTGCAGTTTGATGGCAAATCGATACTAGGTACTACAGAGTAGGTATCGAATAATATCTTAAAATAAATTCGTTTTAGCATTACGTAATGAAATATTTTTATTTAGTGTGACTTTCGCTATTTTTAGTTATTTGGGATTGTGACTTGCGGGAACTTTTAGTCAGCTGCAGCTGCAATAGCACTTCCAGTCAGCAGTCAGCACGTAAAATACAAAGCAATCCCGTCCCATGTCACGGATGACAGTACCCGGAGGTAAAGAGTGATCCGTCAAACGTGACTCTGTCGTCGAAACATAAATATTAAGTTTACCACTGACCTTTTTAATTGTTTAGATCAGCAATTCTGAAAGTGATTCCAAAAGAAAGGCACCTGGGGTCCGCGAAATTATGTTTTTTAAGCTATTATATAGATTTTATCGCGGGCTCGTGCTTTGAGCGCGGCGACCGAATCAAGAAATTCCGTAACGAAAATAAAACCTAACACGGAAGGTGTTAGGTTTCCGGAGGTGTTAGGACTCCGTCTACCATGTAGCTCGGCCGAGCGTTCGCTTAACGTATATGTATATGGTACGACTGTACGAAGCTCGCACGGATCGAGACGAGCTGCTCCGAAAAGTAATGAAAAAAAAAACTAAAAAAAAGTTAGTTTTATAAATTTAAAAAAAAATGTTTTTTTTTTAAACTAAAAAAGTTAGTTTCATGAATAAAAAAAAAAAAATATATTTTTTAAATATTAAAAAAAAAATTCAGCTGCAGCTGCTAAACGTTTTCTTTTAAATTCTTTGTATGGAAAATACGAAAATTCTTTTGCCCCGTCCTTATAGATAGCCGACCTAGGTCCTTATTCACAATCTTTTTTCCATATTGACGGCAAGCCTGCGCTTAGAAATGCATCATCAAAATCGCGCTCATGCACCGTCATCCCTCCTTGAAGCCTGCAGCAACCTGCAGGGAATGCTGGGCTTCGGGAGTGTTTGGGCTGGCTGGAGTGAAAAGAACTGACACATTACAACGTACGCACAATGGCCCAATTAAGAGGCTAAGTGTTGAGTTAAAACAAACAAACAAACAATCGCGCGCATGCGCGGCCCGCTCCAAATATCCGAACATTGAGCGCATTGATACATTTCTAAGCACACCTCTCCATTTACCATTATGACAAGAGTTTGACAGTTCCGCATGGGCTTATTTGTTTGCCAACCCTATTCACACCAGTCCGTCAATAAACGCTGTCATACATAACATACGTACATCATTAGATAATTCAGTGATGATTACACACTCCTATTATTACGTCATGACTTGATTCAGTGATTGATTCCTCGTCAACTGTAAACGAAGGTTTGCCAACATTGAAGTAATTAAGGCTATATGTATTATCATAATTAATGGATGGTTTTTGTTGAACCGTTTTTCTATTTTTTGAGCGGATGTTGCCAACAGGCAGCGGCATAATGTCAAATCTTTTGTGCCATGTGTATAAATGTGGCAATCGTTTTGTATAAAAACGAGGCATAAAAATAAGACTGGCCTGTTGGTCAAGTGGTTAGTGACCCTGACTGCTAAGTCGAAGGTCGTGGGTTCGATCCCCACCCAGGATAAAACTTTGTGTGATGAGCACGATGGTTTATCCTGTGTCTGGGTGTTATTTATCTGTAAAATGTAAGTTAGAAATATATAAGTACGTTTATCAGTTTTCTGGTTACTATAGTACAAGCTCTGCTTAGTTTGGGATCAGATGGCATTGTGTGAGTTGTCTCAAGATACTATTAGGATATTATTATTCTAATATTGGGCTGTTTTTTTTTGGAAATTCATAACCTGGTTATAAGGTAATGTGAGACTAACAAGTTTAGCTTTATACAGTTGGGCGTCATGCAAGGGGCTGTGAAGTTAACGCCTTAATACTAGATTTATTATAGTTATTGCATTTTGCCATCCTAGGGCCGCTTGTGAAGATAGTCATGTACCAACAGCTATTAAGATCATCATAAGATATGGATTCAAACCTATGTGACAGTAAAATAGTCGTAAATGTTATATATGTCTGCACTTACACGTTACAAATGCCGTACTAGGGTACAAATTCTGCGTCGGGGGAGACTTTACTAACATACAACTAACAGACACGGAGCTAGACAGTAAATAATTATTAAAATGACTTTATAGAATTTTATAAGCTACGAGTTCTAAGTGAGAATTCTAAGGCTAAATACCTTTGTTTATTGCCCGACGTTTCGACCGTATATAATGTGTACAAATCGCGAAAGTTGACGAACATATATTGAAATGGCTTTGCCTGAAAATGTAATGAGGATTTTTCGAGGTTCGGCAACGCGCTTGTGACTCCCCTAATGTTGCAGGCGTCGATTGGCTACGGTAACCGTTTACCATTAGACGGTCCGCATACCCGTTTACTAATGTAGCATAAAAAAATGGTTATCTGTTATGTCGTTTTACGGACAATAATTTTACGTGATAACGTTATAGGAAAACAGTTTTTTTTTTAAATAAAGATAACTAGCAATGTGTGATTGTGGTCCCACATTACTAGCAATCCTCTAGCTAAGCTCAATGGCTTGTGTTAGGAGTGGGTTCACGTCATTACGCCATGCGTTGCTTAGCAACCAATCAATCACAGTAGTTCCAATTGTATTGCATGTCATGTCGCTGCAATCGCCATTCGCTGTTGCTTAGCGGCCAACCAATATCATGACTTATTTTAGACACTTTTCCGTGAGTCATAAAAATAAAATAAAATATTAAAAAAAAACTTATTTATTCGTTGAGATAACGCACACTACATAATCATTATGGTACAGTATCTCGTCGATTTATAAAACGTCATTACGATAAAAAACAAGCAGTGTTTCACTTAATTCTGAACATGAGCTAAGTATAACCAGGAGCGAGCACCATATGGCCAGTGCGCCGCTTAGCTCATGGATTGTGCAATGCAGCCCGAGAAGATTCAATTATACGACAATAATAATGTGATGTTTGACTTTTAACAAGTTCTTGTGGTTTTGGCTAATAACAGACCACGACACTTCCTATAAATGACATAAGATTCAGCACTGTTTCAAATGGAAAGGCGGCAGTTCACACTTAGCCAGCCTGGCCGACTTTCAGGAGGTTGTCTAATACTTTAAATTTAATTAAAGAAGGCAACAGGCCAGCAAGCCGTCGAAGACGAATTATCTGTTTTCCATTTTGTAATTTTCTTCGTACATCTGATACCATGGGCATACCCAGGGTAGGGATTTGGGGTTTGAACACCCCCCTCCTCGAAATAAAAAGATTTGGTGGAGAGGTGGAGAGAACATTTGGTGTTTAGTCAATTGTACCACATAAAATGGTTCAGGAAAATGATCCTGGGTGCGCCCATGTCTGATACTAACCTGAAATACTCTCAGTCATTTTGAAGATAGGCAATTTTCGATTTTCAAAGCTTAGAACCATTCCTGTTAAATTGTCTAATAAAAAAACCGTTTTGGTAAACACAGATACACACTATGAGGCATCCTGGCCATTGAAGCGGAGCGAGGCTGAGAGCGGAGAAACTGACAAATAATAATCAATAGGATTGCATAAAATCTCCACTTCTCTTCAGTGGATAGCCTAACCTCCCATTGCGTCTAGGGTAAATAACACTTTCTTGCAACGTATAAGTACTTACAGTTGATGCAAACTCAGTTCGCCGGATTGAAGTTAGGTTCATAACAATTTCGCGCATGTCATGGAGATGTGACCCTAAAATTAATCGATTAAAAATACTAACAAAATTTAAATTCAACAATATAAAAAAATAAAAAATAGTAGATAAACGAGTTCATAAAAGTTTAAATTTAGAACAGTTACAGTAAATACTAAAGAAAGTTTGAAAAACAATCTACAAATATAATCACAAAAAACTTTGCGTTAGTAATACTAATTTAAGTAATTATGACAATGTAATGCGTAATCGCATCTCTTTACTTCCAAAAAATGCATCTGCGCAACCACTTGTCACCAAGTTCAATCCGGCCAACTTAAACTATTTAAATACAAACAACTAAATTAACTCGCCAAAACAGTTAAACTCACAGGTTTTTTTTTTGCAGTTGTATACGTTACTGCAATCGCCAAAACGTTGTTGACATGGTAATAAACAAACATGCCTGTGATAGCTTTAGTGAACCCGGCCGCCCTACGGCTACAATACTTTTATAACATAATTAGCCTATCAGCAAGCGGAACGTGACGGACCCAGACACTTTACGTGCGTGCACCCCGTCATCGATTTATTAAGACATTATTACGACAAAAACTTGTAAAAAAATATTAAGATTAAAACCACCATTAACCGGTTCTTCGTTTAGATACACATTAAGTAGGAAAATAATGAGTATCAATATAATCTAAGCAGTTTATGAAATAGTTTGTTTATATAAGTCGGTTTGCTCAATGGGACTATAATGTCTTCCGATATGACGTGATACGTAACCAATGACGTACGTGGTAAGCTGTCGTAAAGATTGAGGCATAAAATTGTTGGAGTATTAGGCAATTATTAAGTCATATATCAGTGAAAATATTTATAGTAAACTTTCTCATAAACAATTTTCAATTACAGCGGCCAATCTGAACGGAGCTACTCAGGAAATCTATACCAGAAATTATAAAGCTGAAGAGTTTGAATTGAAAAAATATTTTAGTGTTGGATAGCAAATTTATCGAGGAAGACTTATAGGCTATATAACAAAGCGCTACAACCAATTGAAGCGAAGCATTAATGAAAAATGTTGCAAAATCGGGAAAAATTGTCGCAGACGAAGTTGCGCGGGTGAGCTTGGTCACTATATTAAAAATACAAAGCTTCATTTTGATTAATATAAACTAATTCATCCGTTTCCAAGATTAATCAAGTTTTTATTTCAATTGTCAAGGGGTTTTCAATGTGTTCTAATGTGGGTTGTTCCAAATATTTGCGTGTAAATAATACAAATAAAATTTTAAGGGTTTTTTTTCTAAAACACGCAGAAACCATAATAAGTAGCAGTTAATTTGTAACTAGCCATTATGTAGTTACAACTATGACAAAAATGTTGATCTATACTAATATAAGGCTATAGGCTATATAATATCATGCTGCGACCAATAGGAGCGGAGCAGCAGTGAGAAATGTTGCAAAAACGGGGAAAATTTATGCAGACGAAGTTGCGCGGGACAGCTAGTCTATACTAATATTATGAAGCTGAAGAGTTTGTTTGTTTGTTTGTTTGAACGCGATGATCTCAAGAACTATTGGTCCGAATTGAAAAAATATTTTACTGTTGCATAGCCCCTTTATCGATGGAGGCTATAGGCTATTTAACATCACGCTACAACCAATAGAAGCGGAGCATTTATGAAAAATGTTGAAAAAATGGGGAAAATTTACGCAGACAAAGTTGCACGGATCAGCTTACAAAATAAACATTAAAGTTATCCATAAAATTCTGAAAAGTCTGTCAAACAAAATTATTAGTGGTTAGTGTGGTGTATGGTGTACCACTTTCATTAGAATCGTGCCCATACATTAATGAGTGGATGGCTCACTCATATACATTACAATTAAGGTAAATTAACACATAAGTATAGAAAGGTGCTTAACTTTGTTAATTATCAGGTTGCAATTTCTCTCATTGGTGGTCAGATTTGTTATGGAGAAGGCTTACAACTATAGGTTGATTTTCAATCGTATTGTTAGTTTTTGTCTGAAATAATTTGCGGCATGATATCTACGTTTCAAAAAAAAATCGACATCTACTTGACTATCAAATTATACTTTTTATGAAACGTCAAAACCATACGGACTTGTATGAAATATAAGTTGGTGACCTTAAATTCCATGGATGTAGGACTTGTTCCATCCATCCTAGCTTGTCCAAAATCAGAGTTTGCAAAGAAGCTATGTCTTTTGGTGATACTGAACTCTCGATTCATTCAACACATTGTTTATTAAGCATTTTGAGTATTTAGAATAAGTTTAACATATATAAGGTACGATGGGGTTGACGTATTCACAAGAATAAAAACCCCAACTAAAAAAAATATTTAAAAAATATATAAGTTTGTGACGTCACCATTTTCTATTATGAAATTTTGTCGGATTACAAGGTACACTCCTTCAAAAAAAGTCCGGATTATAGAGGTCTGTGACACTGTATAATCCTTTAATTTGTTATTTGTCGGATTACAAGGTACACTCCTTTAAAAAAAGTCCGGATTATAGAGGTCTGTGGCACTGTATCTTTCTCGAGAGTAGTCAACGCTACTTTATAGACAATACCTGTCAAAGGCTGCACGAGATTTTTCTCTCTTTCACGCTTTGCAATCAATAAGTATTTATTGTTTTATTTGTCGGATTCGGAGTCTGTGGCAGTACTCTATAATCCGACAAATTCGATAGTCCGACAACGTCCTGCAAAACGTTTGTCGGATTAACGCGGGTTCTGTACATATATATTTTTGACATGATAACGTCTTAAAAATCGATGACCAAATGCACGCACGAAAAAGTGTCACGTGACATGACATGCATTTTAAAACAGTTTAAGAGTAATACCACTAATACTCAGTATTGCCTAATATAAACAAAAAAATAATGTATAGAAACAAAGAATCTTTAGTCTTATTTTTCATATTATTTTTTGCATCTTATTATTCACACCAAATTTAAAAACCAGAGGAACTAATCAGAAATCGCATTTTGAAGCAATTATAAAATAAAAAATACTATTAACGATTTAATGAAAATACCAAGAAGAAAAATAAATATAAACATTAAGATTTTAATTATATTTCAATTTATTTTATTTGATTAATTAAAAGTTATGAAAAACTTCACGACTTCATGACAAAAACTAGCAAACTATTTATATTTATGACAAAACTAAATAGAAACTTAAGTTAATCGATCACGACACGTTTCGTTATTTACATTTTTGGTCAATGACGTCTGTGCGAAAAACAGAAATAATAACCATTGCCATTAAGTACCTATATTTTAACTAATTACTATGCAGACTGCGTCATGTACGGATGCCAGGGAACGAATACAAATAGTTCGGTAACGTTAAAGTGCCCCATGATTTAAAACGTCATACGTAGGTAGCTTTTAATGTATGATTTCTAATATAAGTCTTTTTAATTTTGAATTGACTGGCCAGTTGGTCTAGTGGTTAGTGACCCTGACTGCTAAGCCGGAGGTCGTGGGTTTGATCCCCATCCAGGATAAAACTTTGTGTGATGAGCATGATGGATTATTCTGTGTCTGGGTGTTATTTATCTATAATATGTACGTTTTTAGAAATATATAAGTATGTATATCAGTTGTCTGGTTGCTATAGTACAAGCTCTGCTTAGTTTGGGATCAGATGACCTTGTGTAAGTGGTCCCAAGATATTACTATAAATAATGGTACCTACTTTCTTTATTGTTGTTATTGGCGCTTAACTGCTTCAGTCTTGGTTAAAAATATAGCATTTTTATGAAAGAAATAACTCTTTTGTTGACTTAGAAATTTAATAACCAAGGCAAATTATAAATATTATTGTATTTTCCGCCAGATGCGATTCTTTATCCTAAATATTAAATTGTATTTTTCCAAGAATGTTAGACAAAAAGTTAACTTTTAGGATTTGCCTAAGCAAACAATCTAAGCCGGATTTTTATTCGAGGTCACAGTTTATTTGAAGTATCATCGTGAGCAGTTATAAGGTTCCGCAACTTTGAATAACCGTGAACCATATTTATCTTGACACTCAAGAAAACCAATATTTATTTACATTTATTATAAAATATGGCATCTTTTACACTCCATCTTGTCAAGAAAACTAAAACTTTGATTATGTCAAGGCTATTTTTAAAAATAATGTCTTGGAATGGAAATTGATTAGTAACTAATATTAATTTTTATAAACGATATTAGTACCGCGTGCGTATTTAATCCGAGGTAAGGCCTGACTGTTTGCCAAATTTCATTCAAATTCGTTCTGTACTTCTGGCGTAATATTAATAAATAATATTATGCCTACATCTATTATAGGCACAAGTTTTCGTATTTGATAAAACTTATAGGTTAGCACTAGTTTACATAGATGAATATAGTTTTAAGCAAGTTCCAGTAATCATTTATCCGTATAATCTTATTTTGCCTAGCAAAAGTTAGGACTTTTGCTAGGCAAACTAAACAAACAAAGCTTCCTGTACTCATGTTTACAAATTACACTACTATCTTTTTGTAGCTATTATTGATATAAAATTTCGAAGTAACTTTAGCCGATTGCAGATTAGAAATCTAGCGGAGCTAAGTTATGGGAAACCTTAAATAGATACATAATTAATAAATAAAAGAAATAATAAAAGTATTTGTTGTCGCTAGTTACATTATGTTTTTATCTTAAGCACTAGATAGAGTATAATTGTATGATTTAAAAGACGGTATCTTTTATACACACACAGTTTCCTAAAATACCTACTCTTGTGCTTTTGTCGTGTTAGCAATTTTCGTGCGGTAAGTTCTCGGAGGGAGTAGATATCGCATATAGCGAGATGCTATGAAAAAACTATTAATAAAAAATACGTTAATTAAAGTACAAAGTACAATTTATTCTATGATAAAATATATTTTTATATTAAATACCTAATTAATCTTAATTTTGCTTAGTCTCGTAACTATTCACGACTCATTCATAATATTAAACAAAAAATAAACAGGTATCTACACATGTGATTATATCATAAGGCATAACATTATGATGGTTTAATATTATTAATAAAATTGAACTTACACAAATATATCCAATAAACTGAAGTCTTCAATGCGTCCACAAAATTAATTCAAATAAAATAACACAAAATCACTACACTTGTTCACAAAACACTCGTAAAATCGAAAGAAAATTCTCGGAAAAATCACTCGTACACAAAAAGACTTATCTATAAATGCAAATAAAGTAATTTGAGCCGTATGCCGTGAAACATACGATTCTATTTGGCTAGTTTTATTACTCGCAGCAATAGTCGCGATTGATGCGTGTGAGCGGCGTCGTGTGTGCCGCTAGTTTGCGCTCGCGCACCTGCGCCCGCCCACAGGGACGTAAGTGGGTGACATAGAATTCAGGCAAACCAACAGGTTACAATTTTTGACGACTTTAGAAAATCAAAGAGTTTTTATTACGGGTTATTCCAAATGCCATTATACGTATGTATACAATAGCCACCTACAAAAGTCACTTTTATTTTACACTTTCAACTGTAAGTACCTAAATTAAAATAATAATAATAAAATATTTTTAAATGGTTTTAAAATATGTATGTAAAAAAAGTAATAAAGCAATTATTACATTATTAGGTATGTAAATACCTAAATCAGTTTAAACTACATTTTTTTATATTTTGAAAACGAAATTGCTGAGTAAGTCTACAAATAATAATTGACTGATATGATGGACGTATTTATTACCACAAAATTAATACTTTAAAAAGTTAATAGGTAAATTGCAACTTCTAACCAACAAAATTATATAATTGGATACTGTTATATCACGATTTATATAAAACACGAAACACTGAAGTCTTCAGAGCCAATAAGTCTTTTAATTTAACTAAAAATGAAATTAGAACATAAATTTCATTATTAAATTATAATACCTATACCTACCGAGGTAACAAACATTATTCAATAGAATGTATTCGTTTATTATATACACTTTTCTAATAAAATATTTTTTTAATTTATTTATGAATACCGATACACTTTCTTGCTTTTTTATTATTTAAGGCAGTTTATTGTATATTTTTATTTTTAAGACAAGTCTTTATAACGATTAGTGGTGCGATAAACGTCACTGGGTGCGAAAGCATACCGGTTCGACATTCGATAGCGCCATTGATTGTTTTCGCTACAAATGATGGTACCATCGTCTAACACTGTTACCACCGCTCAAGACGCATTACAACATTATTTTATTTTTAAACTTTTGTGATTTTTATACATATTATATAAGTATAACATAATTGCACTGATCGTGGTCACGGGTCGACTAGTACTCGACCCGTGACACGATCGGTGCAATTCGATCGAAACGTTTGGGTGAATAAAAGGTAAAAAAAAATACTTACCTTTTGCCTACTACCTAAGTTTACCTTTACTTTTATATAATTCACGCGATTAAGATCCGAAATATATTTAATACACATTATTCTATGAAAACTATCGCTTAATTACGATTTAAATTATCATTTACAATTTAGCAAAATTCTTCCTTACGAAACCTAAATTTGAATAATCACAAAATTAAGGCTATTTATAAAAAATAATTATTTTATGATCATGTTTGATTTTCCTTCAAAATTTGGAAACAAAAATAATATAGTCTTCGTCGTATATTCAGCAAGAAACAACAAATGAAAATCAAAAAATCGAAAAATACCAAAAGGTTTTTTACATTTGTCTTCAAAACACTTATAGACAATAATGTGAAGAAATGTAGAAGACTTGTATTTGGACCTACTTCACATATTGAAAATATTATTTTTGTCAAGTCCAGGCAACTCTGTCCGTCATATCCGTGATGCTCGGTGCACATCTAACGCACAACCTTAATTATACACAACTGTTAAACTTTCCCTCACTTTTGGTAAATTATTCACCATTACTGCTATTAGTAGTGATAGTGAATAATTTTGGAAATAATGTTGTAAGAATGTGTATACATCTTTGAATTTTAAGAATGTAGACAAAAATCATATTACACCTAGCAATTAAATATGTTGTAAGAAAAAAAACAACTGTGAATACGTGAAATGATCGTAGGAAACTTCACGTAGGTTGTCGGTCAAGGCAAGCGTTAGTAAAGACACAAAGAATTAATCAAACATAAAGAAGCGACAATTAGATATTATACTCATTAAACACATATGGCCAATGGTCAAATCGATAACTTTATAATTTCTTGTCTTATTTTTACATGTAATAGGTAGGTAGGTATCTATCACAATGAGTGACACATACCCAATACACATGTCATATTGACTGCCTCTGTGACGCGGTGGGAGTGTGTCCGACTGCTACGAAAGAGATCGTCGGTTCGATTTCCACATGGGACACCATTTTATGTGATCCACAAATTATTGTTCTGGGTCTGGGTGTACTTTGTGTCCGTGACTTGTAAGTATGTGTTTAATGTCCCCCGTGACACAGGGCTTATAAACTACAGCGGGAGTCGTATTTTAAAAAATAACAACGGGTTGTATACTCCGAGAGTGCCGTAAGAAGTGAAAACTTGTGAATTTTTGAATATTTTTGAATGATTTGGGAATAATTTCGCACAAATTGCTTGTGGTTAGGTAAGTACAATATTCATCTATTGCGCTATCGTACACAAACATGACAATAATTTAGATTACATAAAAAAAATAATATTACGCTGTAGTATAAATACACGCACACTCACGCAAGCGCCCTGCGCCTACGAAATTACGAGTCGCTTATTTTTTTAGGAGTCGCATATTCCCAACTGTCCGGTTAACTTCTCCAGATGGCTAACTTGACTTAGAAATGAGTTCACGGCAGTCGCTAGCAATTAATCATAGGCGTTCGAAAACGCAGCGATTTTTAATGGATATAAACGTGTTTCAATATCATGGAAAACATTTCTTAGGTTTTTCAAAACAAAAACCTGTGCTGTGTGTGCCGAGAGCCAAAAGCCTCCAAACATCCAAAAGCCTCCAAGAAATCGTCGGCAGTGTCAAAGTTTGCCCTCGCCTAAGACCGAATTTGTAGCCGCCTCAGCTTTGTTAAATCGCCTGGCTGAATAAAATCTGTAGTGGGTTTCTTTATTTTCATTGTCAAGCACAGGTATCGTGGGTCGAGCCACTACGTTTGTGAGTTACCTTGACGACGCACCTACCAATCTACACACAATCATTGTCAAAAATACAACTTTCTGTTGCTAATTAATATGAAAGGTTAACTTCATATAGATGAGTTGTAAACCGGTATTTCCTATACTGTGTCATTGACTCTTCAAATATTTAAATTACGTGATAATATGCCTAGTTTATGTCTGATTGTGGTTTGATACAGAATCCCGATTATTTTTTTTATATTCTAGGTATCTGGTCTTGTGAGTCACACAGTTTAATGTCACTAAGTAGATACCTATACTTTTTTCTATTATATTTTTCTATTATAAAGGGTCTTTCAAATAGAGCGGGTCGATATTAATAATCTGTGGCGGCCATTTTGATTTGGCGGCATCTGTCAAATCTGTTTTTTCTTATTCAGTCACTGATGCCAAATCACCATGGCAAGTTACACGGTTGAGCAGCATGTGCAAATGATAAAACTTTATTATCAAAATGAGTGTTCGTTAGTGAAAACGTTGCGCGCATTGCGCCCATTTTACGGCAGACGCGGTGGCCCTTCAAAGTCTACTCTCCAACGATTGGTGACTAAATTCGAGACGACCGGTTCGGTAAACAACCAACCAACACCTTTACGTCAAAGGAACACCAGATCGGCCGAGAACATCGCCGCTGTACGTGAGAGTGTTCAGGAGACTCCGAAGCAGTCGATTTCTCGCCGTGCACAAGAACTCGGCCTTTCGCAGACTTCAACTTGGAGAATTTTGCGTCGGGACTTGGGTCTGCATCCATACAAGATCCAACTGACCCAGGAGCTCAAAGTTAATGACCATAGACAACGCCGTGTGTTCGCTGAATGGGCGTCGGAACGCTTGGAAGAGGACCCCGATTTTGGCCAAAAAATAATCTTTAGCGACGAGGCACATTTTTGGATGAATGGTTTTGTTAATAAGCAAAATTGCCGTATATGGGATGACCACAACCCACATGAGGTTCACCAGATAGCAATGCATCCACAAAAAGTAACTGTTTGGTGCGGATTTTGGTCTGGCGGCGTCAAAATTGGACCTCTCGGATTTGTGCCACCATGCGAAGCCGCGGCGGACATTTGAACGATGTCTTATTTCATGCATAATGGCATAAACGGGCCTTTCAAATAAAAAATAAATTTCGTTAATATCTCACACACATCTAGTTTTATTCAATTTTAACATCGACCCGTCTTTGTTGAAAGACCCTTTATATATTCTAACTGTGAAATATGCAACAAACGAGAAGATGTATACCATCTTTTAATGGAGTGCGTTCGATATGCTGACAAAAGAGCGCAACTTCAGAATTTATTTAAATTAAATATGTTTGACATTGGAGTTTTCCAAAGCATTCTATCTGAACCCAATTCGAGCGCTAGCTAGAATGCTTTACTCCTTTAACTTTAAATCGTATACCAGCAATAGTCATTAGATAGATACTTACTGTAGTAGTAGTCTTAGATTTTAGTACTATAGGATTGTCATCGTCATTACTATGTACAAAAATCCTTTTTATAAAATAAAGAATTAAAAAAAAAAAAGATACCTATACGCCCAAAAATTCAGCTCTCCTTCTTCTCCAACTATGTTACCGTCAAACAGAATAAGCCAAGTCAGCCATTTAAAACTAGTCCTACAAAATATAGGTTCAATTATAGGTTTAGAGGATTATTCATATCTATACTAATATTAAAAAGCTGAAGAGTTTGTTTCTTTGTTTGTTCTCTCAAGGACTACTGATCCGAATTGAAAAAATATTTCACTGTTGGATAGCCCATTTATCGAGGAAGGCTATATAACATCACGCTACGACCAATAGGAGCGGAGCAGCAATGAGAAATGTTGCAAAAACGGGGAAAATTTACGCAGACGAAGTTGCGCGGGACAGCTAGTACTCTTATATAAGCAAATCGCCTAAAATTACGTAAATCAGGCACCTAGTCATTATAAATCCAACTGTTATTAATACGTTACTTACTTTAATATAAAGTGACGCTGGCCTCCAAGACGACCTTACACCTACTACCATCTTGTTCGGTTTTACAAAGTCATTTACTCTTTTAATTGTTTACAAAATCTACTTAGCAGGTACCTACTAGCATTTTCTCGTGGTTTCGTCCAAGCCAACGTCAAAACGGCGGTGGGATTGTATCCGACTGCTACGCAAGAGGTCATGGGTTCGATCCCCACCCAGGATAAAACTTTGTGTTATGAGCACGATGGTTTATTCTGTGTCTGGGTGTAATATCTATAATATATATGTATTTGGAAATATATAGTCTCTCTGCTTAGTTTGGGATCAGATGAGGTTGTGTGAGTTGTCCCAAGATATTATATAAGCATATTAAATAAGCCTTCTAAAATTTATGCACCTAAAACTTACATTATTTATGTATTCCTGTGCGTTTTAAGTAAGTATCTAGCAGTTTCGGCACGCTTAATGATCAGTCAGCAGTATTACTTACGAATATATAAAAATAGGTGGTCGACTCTGTGTCTACAAATCCCTCATTTTACAAGGATTCTATAGAATGGGTATGTTGGCATGAAACCAACTGTCAATGTGGTCTATTAGTTGTCATAACCATGTACAAGGGAACTAATTAAAAAGAAATCCCATTAGGAATCGAAGTGGGTACTTTCGTCGCTCAGTGACCATAGCTGCTATTAGCACAGCATACTTTCGATATAATCGCTCTACACCATGCAATTAGAAACAAACAGTTGATGGCCTATCGTTAGAGATCCATAGGAAATGTTCAAGGGGCTTATGGATGTTTTCATCGTAATCCTTTCCATTTTGTCATGGCCGAGTGCTACCAGTTCGGTCTATTTGTCCGTTCTTTGTGACCATCGTTCTCTCCTTATTTAGGATTACGGATCTAGACCTTCTAGATCCGTAATCCTAAATACTTTAATCATGGTCCAGCCTTACGAGTAAGGCCCGTACTACGAAATCCTACTCACGGTTTCAATTTCTACGATTCGAAATTTGCACCGCATTTCGTTCAATTAGTACCTACCAAACTATTCGCGTGCAAAGAAAATCTATTCTGAGCGCGCGAATGTCAGATCGCATAGCGTGTAAATACCTATGATTCTATGTGTTACAAGACTGCGAAAATAAAATTAGTAGATTTCCTCGCAGTGTGAGCTAGGCTCTCACTCTCACTATTTCGGCGATACTGTCGGTCCCCGTGTTTGCACCATCTGCATAAGTAGTATATGGCTTTTACAGCCGGCATACACGCTTGGGTTTGCCGTCTGTAACCGCCACTACCACCATCACCAAAATCATCATCACCGCCACCCACCACCACCATTACCACCACCACCACTACAACCACCACCATCACCACCACCACCACCACCACTGCCCCACCACCATCACAAATAAAACCTATAAATGCCAACACCACGAATATTTATACACAACACACAACTTTTTATGTAGGTCAGTGTTGACAGCCCTAATGCAACTGCCGAGTGTAGGTATACCACAGAGCCACGCACAATGTAGGGTTCCATAGGGTCATCTAAAAATGGTCTTTCCAACCCCTAAACGTTTTTGAAAGACCTAACTAATGATACCCTACATGATGGGTAGGTGCGAAAAAGCCTCACTTTACATATAAGGCAGAAAACCTAAACTATTTTTTTTTCATGATTTTTCTTTCAATATGTGTGTCTTGTTTCAATATGTGTATCCATGCAAAATTACAGCCTCCTAGCACTAAAAGTGTCTGAGCAAAGGCACGGACGGACGGACGGACTGACGAACATGGCGAAACCATTGATTTTGTCATTTTGGCTACGGAACCCTAAAACTCGTAGTACATACACGAGTATGACTTCTTCTGCACTCTTCTTATTTTGTGTTGTAAGGTTATAACCGCCATGCGAACCCTAGCGTGTGTACCAGCTTTATATTTTATGCCTATTGAGTAGCAGATATTCAGATGTCAAAACTTTCTTAGTATTTATAAATTTAAAATTGCTGAATAAAATAGTGAAACGCAGTAAAATAATAATTTTAATGAACCTAACCTAAATTAATAACTTCCTAGAAAAATAATTAAGACATGTTATAAAATAATAATGGATAGATAGAACGGAATCGAATTCCAAAATAAAATATAAAAAGATGAATTATTTCGTCCGACATTAGTTAGAATAAATTATAATACTTTTTAGAAAGTTTTTGTTAGCAAGATGTCTTTCTTGTAACAGATTAAAGTGATGTTGACTTCGGTCGTTAAAAATAAAAGGCTATGATTAGATTCCTTCAATTTACTATGGTTTCCATGATGTGTACAATAAAATACTTACCTAAATTTCCCCAAGGCTTTGAAAATTTAAAAATTACGAAAAGTCTTCATCATTACCAACTCATATAATAACTAGTGATCGGCCTATATAATAACGAATGCTATGTTAACATGGACTTACTCCGGGATTCCATGATTTTAAACTTAAAAATCACAAAAAGTGATTTTACGGTGAATCCTAAAACCCCGGAATTTTATGATGAGGGTATATTCACGCTATGCTACGGTTAAATAAATATTAAAATCGCTTTTAAGATTTTGTTACAACATAAATTATGAGAGCCACGAGTTTTCTTGTTTATTGAAATTGATGTCCTTTAACTTTAATTAGAAGTGCAGAGTGCTTAGGCTAGGAGTGCAGGTGCACCGCAACAAGTAATGTTCCCCGTTGTAGCAACACTTTTCATTGCTGTTCCGCTCCTATTGATCGTAGCGTGAAGTTATATAGCCTATAGCCTTCCTCGATAAATGGACTACCCAACACTAAAAGATTTTTTCAATTCGAACTAGTAATTCTTGAAATTATTGCGTTCAAACAAACGATCAAACTCTTTTCCTTTATAATATTAGAATAGATTAGATTAGGTACATGTCCAATATAAAAGTAAGAAATACATATTTTTTTCTCTAACGTAATCGTATTTAACGCTATTTTTACTAAAGTAGCCTACTTCTAGTCCACTGAGTGATCCCAATCTTTATGAACTGCACAAATACCAGCCCGACATTGCGAAACAGTTCCGAGCCGCTAATTAAGCTTGCGTCCAGTTTTTTAACACAATTCAAGTAAAAACTTGTAATACCTTTGATAGTTGTCTAACAGAAAGGTATGTATAATTCCAATACCCAGCGTATTGGAATTATACATTTTAAGGTATATATTGTACTAGCTGTCCCGCGCAACTTCGTATGCGTACATTTACCCCGTTTTTGCAACATTTTTCAATACTGCTCCGCTCCTATTGGTCGTAGCGTGATGTTATATAGCCTAAAGCCTTCCTCGATAAATGGGCTACATTGCCGCGTTCAAACAAACTAACAACTAAATACTCTTCAGCTTTATAATATTAGTATAGATGTATGACCATATTATATGTATACAAGGTTATTTTTGGTATAGCGCAAAGTTAAACCCCATCAAGATTATCGATTCAAGAAAATGAAAATATTTAAAACTTAGTTTGAGTTACCTATAAGCCATTCAAGTTGTCTTGTGTTCTTCGCGCTATCGTGCTCATTGCGTCTCGTAGTACGCAATCCATGGTTATTATTGAAAAATAAGTGATAATCACATTTCACATCACACTGAGAACAGGATTTGGATTGTTAGAATGATTAATGAATTATTTAATGACTGGTTAATTAATTATTTGTACATATATTGTACAAATGTGTAGTATCATATAACGGTCCAAAAACTACCCCATTGGATTGTGTTACTGATTGTGAGCAAACTACTTTCAGGTTTACACTATACCAAGAAAACGTTGTACCTATATGTCCGATAATTTTGTCTCTTAATGTCTACTTAGAGCATCAAAATATTAGTACCAGTGACCAACCCCGACATTGTACAGGAGCAATTTACAAATAACAAACTCATGCAAAAATACCAACCAAAAGTGCGACTACTCTTGTAGATTTTCCAATGATTTTCGTTCATACAAACCTTGTTCTCAACAATTACAAACATAACAGCCGTAACAGCCAAACCGGACCAACTGTTTAAATGATATGTTTTATACATATTTATTGCATTTTTTTTGTTGTTGTAGGTACCCTACTGCGGGAGTCGTATTTAAAAAAAAAACCCTGTGTCGCGGGGGAGTTTACAAACACACAGGTTAAGAACACAAAGTACACCCAGACTCATAACAACAATTTGTGGATCACACAAAGTGGTTTCTCGGGTGGGAATCGAACCCACGACCTCTTGCGTAGCAGTCGGACACTCCCGCCGCGCCAAAGAGGCAGTCAAATATATATTGATTTTTATTACTTTTCTCTGAGAAATTGAAGCTTGATTGTGGACAGGTGCATTTCCTCAAAGGGTTTCTTCGCCGTTTTTGACCAGTAGTGACTAAACAAATACACAGATGATGAGATGGAATTAACCTACCTACGGTTAATACTATTACAACTACGCCACCACTTCTTCTCCTTGTGCTGTTCCCATTCTTTAGTTTCGGCTCCCATAGTTATTTGTCGCCAGGATTTTTGGTCCTGGGTCGTCTGTTAACATTTGGGCTTCCTGCATATCTCTCCTTACAGTAGTCATCCATATTAGTCGGAGTCATCCATCTTCCTCGCTTCATCTTGTGTGAGGGGAACTACGCCACCACTGTTTTATATTAAATAACTTATAAGTCGCTACCATTACTACTTTTCCACCACTATTCACAATAATATAATTCTGTAAAACTACTTGACATAATCATATCTACTAACAATGAATTTAACACCAAATTATTAAGACATTAAAGTCTAATTTTAATTGTACGTCATAAACCATTAATAGATACAAATCAATGCTATATGAAGCGTTAGTGAATGGAAGTCTGTCACGCGTTAGTAACGGGTTCGATGCCTTATTTGGATCGCGACCGCTCGACCACGGTACTACTGCACTATGCGGTCAATAGTTATTACTGGCGGATACAAGTAAAAAAATCTGTGAATTGAGCCCAGGCTTATTCGGAACCTTTACCTACGAAAATATTGGTACCTATTCTGACCATAACATAACATACTCCACAGCAGCTTCAGCTTATCCAAATACTTAGTATGACAAAATATCTAGAATATCTATAGAACTGGCCTGTCGGTCTAGTCGCTAGTGAGCTTGACTGCTAAGCCAGAGGTCGCGGGTTCGATCCCCACTCAGGACAAAAAATTGTGTGATGAGCATGGTCGTTTATTCGTGTTCTGAGGTTTATTCTGTGTCTGGGTGTATTACCTATAATATGTATGTATTTAGTAATATATAAGTATCTTTATGAGTTGTCTGGCTGCCATAGTACAGGCTTTGCCTAGTTTGGGATCAGATGGCGTTGTGTAAGTTGTCCCAAGATATTATTAGTTACAAAAGGTAACCTTTGGCCGGACCGGCGATGGCCGCTAGAGCAAACGAGTCCTAGGCCTCATTTACGGAGATGCCGGGCGTCGCTCGTGCCGTTTTTCGGCGCGGTCCGCACTAAATTCAAACATGTTGTATGAATGCGTTTACGGAGAGACGATATAACACGCGTTTGTTTGAAATTAAGCGTTTTTTGCGGCGGAGCCCGCGGCTTTTATCGCGACAATGCAGCGGCAATTCCCGATGAAGCGATGCCCGCGTCGAAACCTTCTGCCAGTTTTATTTGGAAATAGTGTAACATAGGCTGAAATTTTTTTTTTTCTCACTCTTAAATTCTCTTACATGTATGGTGTGCTCCCCCCCCCCCTGAAAATATTTATTTTTATTATTTAGCTATCAAACTAAGTAGCGGCTACTACAAGACAAATTTAATCAATATTCATTGCGTAATCTTTGAGTTAAATGCCTATGACAGACAGACGGACATGACGAAACTATAAGGTTTCCGTTTTTGCAATTTTGGTTACGGAACCCTAAAAATGTGTCAACAAAAATTTTAATTGATTTATATAGAGAGTGAGATGACAATACGACGATAACTGTGTAGAAATGGAATCTGCAAACATAAGTTATGGGCACTTTCTCTGACCGGTCTGACCACAAATTATCTGATGCTTCGGCACGCAATCTTCTCCTATGGATTATCTCTTACCATGCTACTTTAAACTTTATTGCAACTTATTAAAGTTGAATATATACTGCAGAAATTTGCCGAAACTCATAAAAAAAGCAAAGTATCTAGGAAGACGGCGATTAACTCGTATAATTATTGTAATTATTCAGTTCATCGTTTGTTTTGCTTTTTTTACGCGAAATGTGGTTTTGGAAAAATGGTGAAGAGTTGATAGGAATTAAATAAACTGAAAAATGAAACAGCATAAGATCTAAATATTGAATTTTGTTTTTCCAGTGGTACTATTTTTAACTAACTATTAATATTGTAGTTTTTTTTTTATAAGCTACGGGTTCAAAAATAAAAGGCCCGTAGCTTATAAAATTCTAGATTGTGTACAAATCGCGAAAGTTTACGAACATATAACTAACTATTATTCATTTTCATTATTTTGTCAACCAAGCAATCCAGAGAATATTTTAATAGATAGGTAGAAGGGATCATGTTATTAAATGCTTTATTATTTATTATACTATTATTGTAATAATTGTCTAAGAGACGTTGAACATCGTCCTTCATCCATCTGACTGTAAGGTTTCCGTTTTTACCACATCATTAACCAAATCATATTTTTTATCAAATTGTATCTATATCTATATTAATATTAAAAAGAGGTAAGGTTTTTGAGGTTGTAGTGGTTCATTTCCGGATATACTGAAAAGATTTTAAAAGTTCTTTTACCAATAGAAAATCACGTCATCAGAAATGGGAACAGGGTCCTAATTCGCTATCTTTTTTTTCGTTTTCGCGTCAAGCCTGCGCTTTTAACTGTCAAAATCTTGTCATAATGGTTTAAAGAAAGCTGCGCTTAGAAATGCATCGCGTATGCGCGCGAACCGCGGCGAAAACGAAAAAAAAACATAGTGAATACGGACCCATGTCAGCATGTTGATTTATAAACACGCCTGTGATTGCCACGCGAAAAGTGTTCATAGCAATTTCTGATCACCGAACAAATTTGGTTTCAACTGATAGTTTAATCATATAAATAAGCTATGTTTATAAATCAATAACATTTAATAAAAATAGCTTAATATTACGTTTGGTTTTTCTTCTATTTTAATTTGAATATAAAATGAATATTTGCTATTATTAAAAACGCTGTTATTATGAATAGCCCCAATTATGGATTGTCTTCCGAGTATGTGTATTTTTTGTTAATTTGGACGATAGTATCTCTAGTTTCATTATATACGCGTCGAGCTAAAGAAAGCATATTAATAACTAGACGATTTATTTAATTATGTATAGCATGAATATAATAGATATTCTTGTTAAATAGCAAAATTAAAAATGTAGGTACCTACCTACCTAATTAAATTGGCTATAATTTATTATTTGTAAGTCATCGGTAATTGTGTACTTGGGGTGACTGGTCGGCCTAGTCATTATCATTTCATAGGTTAATTATTTTTTAATCAGTGGTTCATAAAGATTTGTATAATAAGTAGTTTTTGTTATAATAATATCACATGTTGCCTTTACCGTCTTCTGTATTTTTGTAAGTTGATGCTCCCATCCACACCGTAAGGTGCTAATTTATTTAACACTTGATTATACCTACTTTACTTACTATGGTTATTGCTTGTGTGAGCTTAATGGTTGCAGCATATACAGTTATGCCAGTAAGGTACTGGCATAACTGTATATATACAAATATGTTTTGTGTTGTTTTTGTTGCCATTTAAAAAAATGGACATGAGGTTTTTATTGCCAAGTTCTTTTCTCACGGCTTTAATCTTGCGAACTTGGAATTAAATGTAGAATCACTCTAATCCAAATTCTGTCGGACGTTCATATGCGTTGCATTTGTAACCTGAATGAATAAAGTACTTTAACTTATTTCACCAAAAATTTATGTATCGTTGTTGCAGAAGTTCTACATTTACTTACTTCCAAATAAATAGCTAAACTTAAATTGATGAGACCGTAACATATATGACAAATGAATGCACGAATGTGGTTAAAACCATATCGAATGCAAGGACACCTGATTACATATTTTAGGTTTTATGTAGACCTTGTCTGACACTGGCAGCTAAGCAAAAATATAGAAGGTGAGCGAACATAAAAAACTCTAAATTAGCTACCTTTTTTAAAATGTTAAGTATATAATACTGGGTACAGATTGGAGCTAAAATAATTCATCATTAATCAATCATTTAATTAAGTAATAATTACGTAGGGGATCTTGTTTCCAATATTTTTTGTGCAGGCGGGTTTTTTTATTTTTATAATTTATTTTTTTATTTAATACTTTTAGTAGTTGTAGGATGTAACCGATGTAACAATAGTATTATTACTTATTCTGTGGTAACAACTAACTTTTATCACAGCTATTGTCAAGTATTGAAAATTGAAAAAATAATGGTTGCTAACTAACTTTTTTAGTATTACAGTCATAATCATGTTATACCTTTTTGAAATGCTTAAGATGAGCCCTTTAATTTGATACCCATATTGCAGTATTCAAAACAACTTTTTTTTTCTAACCACTTTATTTTGACATCTCACAGCGGCTATGTTTGTTTTTTTCAAACGTCACTTATCTAATAACACTTGGGCGATCAAGAGGAATCTAACGACGCCATTATAATTGTATAAATCCGTTTAGTGGATTGTGAGATATCAAGTAATCAAGAATATTACATACATACAAGATACGCGCGAAAAACATAACCCTTCTTTACAGTCGGGTAAACAATATATAGTTATTCCATTTCTCCAATAACTACTAGGTATTAATCGAATTACAAATATTTTTAAATGAAATTTAAGCTCCTAATTTTCAGTGTTAAGTCAGTCAGTAGGTAAATACTTCAGGTTAAGATGTTCGGTTATATAAACAGTTGCATCAGCTCAATTGGCAATGGAAATACTCGTGACGTATCATCTCACCTTGACACGAGCTACTAATTTCAAAACCATTGTGCAGACTGTGTGGGCATTAGATTATGATGGATGCTCTTCACATAATCGTGTATTAACAAACAGCTTTCCTTTATTGCCTCGTTTACTTAGGATTTAGGCGAATATATATGTTTTGAGAGTACCTAGTTGATAAACGTTAGCTGCTTACTTTCAGATAGGCTATACACAAATTACATAACATACGTCATATCAACCCACATGATGTTCCCCTGCTGGGCTCGGGTCTCCTCAGTAGAACCTACTCATAGATCCGGGGGGTAATTGCCATCATCGCCACGCCTGGCGAGCGGTTGGCGATCGCAGTGAGGCTTGAGAGTACTCTGAGGACGCTGCTGCCCGTCCTCTGGTGTGAAATCCCTTAGTCGCCTTGAGGTCGATGAGAGAAGAGATCATGTGATACTATACTTAAGGCGGTGCCACAAGGCATCGGCTGTAACATACATATACGTATACGTATCTGAGTTGTAACTAAAGCTACATTATGTAGTTAAATACTATCTATACTAATATTATAAAGCTGAAGAGTTTGTTTGAACGCGATAATGTCAGGAACTACTGGCCCGAATTGAAAAAGTCTTTCTTATTTAATAAATAAATTGATTGTTGGATAGCCCATTTATCAAGGAAGGCTAGGCTATATAACATCACGCTATGACGAATAGGAGCGGAGCATCAATGAAAAATGTTCCATAAACG
Source organism: Herminia tarsipennalis (assembly GCA_945859575.2). Lineage (NCBI taxonomy): Eukaryota > Metazoa > Arthropoda > Insecta > Lepidoptera > Erebidae > Herminia > Herminia tarsipennalis. The sequence goes on along the minus strand of OX243836.2, from coordinate 7,901,224 downwards.
GGAAAAAATTGACGCAGACGAAGTAGCGCGGGTCAGCTAGTGTATTATATATTGACACGGATTATAATAAATAATATAATTGCAGAAGTTGTTAGTAATTTTATATTTTATCTTCAATGAGTGTATGTGAACTGTGTAAGGATTATCGGCAATGGATATAATATTTTCGAATACGCGCCTTAGGCACTATATAAGAATCGATGTAAGAATAAATCTGCTTTTGTGAATAAAATTTGTTTATTATGTCCAATAGATTAGGGTCAGGTATTGATAAGTATACTGTATTACTCAAATCTTTAACCCTGACATTCTAATACAAATAATGTAATTTTTAAGAAAATTTTAATGTCACAATAATTTATTGTATGCTTAACGCCTTTTATTTTCCTTGGGCCAAACCCAAGGAAAAAGAGCTTCACCAAGTAAGTAGTTATGATACCCTATAGACAATGCCAATACCAAATATGTAAACTCGTAATCACTGTGTAGTAGAAATAATTTGTAAAGTCGTCGATATGCATATGTCGTTTCTTTGAAGATGTGCATAATCCTTTTTACTTGGAAGATGTAGTAAATCTATATTCCTTATTTGGAGTGACCCTTGCGAACTGCACTGCTCTGTTGTGTTTTTTTTAAAGCCTTGCCACAGGCCTCGTAAATACGGATCTGGATCTACAACAGCGCCGTCTATCGGTTCAAACTATATTTAAAAGCGAACAAAACCAAAAACCAAGCCGTTTTACAGGAGGAAAAATTACGAACACTGGCAAATAAGATTTTTATTTATAAAGATTTTCTAAACAGATCGTAAGAAACTTATATAGAAACCAATTTTGTTTATTTGGTAGAGACCACACAACCAAAAGCAAAACAAAAAAGGTGTGGAAGATCTTATTCAGTTTTTGTCTTGGAACTAGTAACTAACAATTTCATAACCTTTGGCATTCTGAACAGTATACGTTTTACATCACTATGCACCCATCACATCTGCAGTAAAATGTTTTTTTCTTTTTGGATATCTTCTGGCCACCTTTGTTCTAGGTCATGACATTGTGAAGGTCAGGACAGTCTAGATCTAAATATCTTTGGACCTATTTTTAACACATCCTGTTGTCAGGTAGGGAACTTGCTTACCTATGTAATTATATTGAAACAGATGAGACTCTGAAATCTTTAAAACTCTTTGTTGATTTAACAATATACAAAAAAAGGAAGTAAGAAATCAAAGATATAATAATAATAATATTTAAATAATTGCACCAGCAGAAGAGCGTATGTTCTTGGCACTTATGCCCTTTTGTTGAGAAACACAGATTTTCGAAAAATAACTCAATGGCGGTATATCCGATTATTCTTAAAATAATTTTCATTTAAAGTATTTGTTAAGCGCTACTTTTTTATTTTTTTCATATTTTTGGTCACACAGTTCAAAAGAGGAAGAAGAATGCGGACAGACAGACAGACAGACGGACATGACGAATCTATAAGGGTTCCCTTTTTGCCATTTTGGCTACGGAACCTGTAAAGTAGGTTTACGGACGATAATTTTATTTGATAACGTCATAAGAAAACATTGAAGATATATCAGCATTCGCGTTGCTTAGCAACCAATAAATATCGCTAGTTCCATTTGTATCGCATGTCATGTCGCTGCAATCGCTATTATATCGAATATAATAGCGATTGACGATTTTTATTTAACCACTTTTACGTGAGTGCAGCCAAAGAAACAAACAAACTTACGACTCTACGAATGATAGGTTGTTTGCCTACAATTATTGTTGATAACGTGGTTCGAAATTACTAGTGACCACTATGCCTTATTAAGTCTGTTATCAAGGCGAATCTTCTGTAGAATAGATTATAAAAATCTAGAAATTATAGCGATAAAAATATAAGACTAAGTTAAACCAACTCGTTTGTAAGTATGTATTATAGGTACTATAATACTGACTGCCTCTGTGGCGCGGTGGGAGTGTGTCCGACTGCTACGCAAAAGGTCGTGGGTTGGATTCCCACACGGGACACCACTTTGTGTGATCCACAAATTGTTGTTCCGCCTCTGGGTGTCTTTATGTCCGTGACTTGAATGTTTGTAAAGTTCCCCGCGACACTTGGCTTTTTTTTCTTATTTTTTTCTTAAAAAAGACGACTCCCGCACTAGGGTACAAGCCCTGTGTCGCGGGGGACTTTACAAACATACAAGTCACGGACACAGTACACCCAGACTCGGGACAACAATTTGTGGATCACACAAAGTGGTGTCCCGTGTGGGAATCGAACCCACGACCTCTTGCGTAGCAGTCGGACACACTCCCACCGCGCCACAGAGGCAGTCAGGCTTGTATTCTACAGCGGGATTGCCTTAAAAAAAAGTATTATAGGTTTATTTATTTTAGAATCAGGTATTTTCAGGAGGTATTTTACTTCCTGTACGAATTACATTGACTGTATCCGTGGCATACCCGCTGAGTCACGATGTAAACAACACAAAACAACTGTAGGCAGACGGCTTACTAATGTTATGCAAATCGCAACGCCTCTCTACAAGTAGGCAGCTAAATAAAATTAGTTTACTTTAATTTATTGGGTCTAGCAGCGGGAAACCCGAGATGTTTTCCTTTAGCAATGCTAATTTGGACAATAATGTGCTAATATTCACAATTCCACATTAATTTTCCTAATAAAATAGATACGCTTTTTACAAATTGGTCTTCGAAATATCCAGTGCTGGATGGTTTTTACTGATGATAACATAATGGCATCAATGTTAGTATGGTATCACCAGTTAAAACCAATGGGATGGAATTTTAGGCATTTGCACGCCGATGAGTAGGTACCTAACTATAATAATAAATAACTAATATTATAAAGAAGTGCTATTGATTAATATTTTTTTTGTTAGTTCGAATTTTATATGAGTTAACCTAGGAAACTTTGACCGATAATAATGAAAATGCAAACATGAAAGTTGAGGCGCTTTTTTATCATGATAACCAGCATTGAGGCGCGTATAGCCACGGAGAACAACTTTAATAAATCAACAAACTTCTAAGCACACAAACATCTTCATTACATTATTGACACACTTAGAATTGCCTTGGTTAATGAATAACTATTGAGAACCTACTCAATATCTAAATAAATATCTACCCGCTTAGTTAAAATACCACGGTAACATTTTTAAGACAAAATGACCTTTAGATTTGAACAGGTTTTTAGTAAAAATGCCTATTCTCGGAGTGCAGGTCGAGCCCATCTGCTCATTTAGTTTGCGCATTAGGTCATACAAGTTTCCTAAATTGCACAAAGATTCTTATTATTAGGATGTAACTCCAGTATAAAAGCTACGAGATTGCATTTCGCGAGCGTGTCCAAAAATGTGGTAGAATATTTGTCAAATGTTGATTAAAAAACACTCTTCGGGTGCTCTTCCTTCATCTTCCCCGACACTACACAGTAGATAACAAAAGACAACAGGAAAAACAGAAAAGAATTACATTTATCATTAAACAACGATATTCAATCGCATACCCTGGCGATTAAATATCGTGGAATGATAAATTAAATATCCGCAAAAACATAATATGTATTCAAGAGCATATTTGATTATTTATGTATTTAATGTGTAGGTAGTAACTATAAATACCTTCAATTCGGCATCAATTATAAACTTGACACGAAAATTACTATGTTATTTGTTCACGCCTTTAAAACCGGAACAACTTGTACAGTACTTATAATAAATAATTACTATCAAAATAAAATATTGATTTATGAAACCGTATTAGTTTTAATGTCATAATTATAAGCCGCATAGATAAAAGGAAATACATACTCACCTATTTTTATATAAAAAGCTGTTTAAATTACATTACAAATACAATTATCACATTTTTGAACGATAGAACAATTATAATATAATAATAATAATAATATCTTGGGACAACTCACACAACGTTATCTGATCCCAAACTAAGCAGAGCTTGTACTATGGCAACCAGACAACTGATAAACATACTTATATATTTCTAAATACATACATATTATAGATAAATAACACCCAGATACAGAATAAACCATCGTGCTCATCACACAAAGTTTTATCCTGGGTGGGGATCGAACCCACGACCTCTTGCGTAGCAGTCGGATACATTCCCACCGCGCCACAGAGGCAGTCAAATTTGAATTAGAAGTCCAGACCCATGAAACGAATCCTAAGACTTCCATATGCTAAGCCTGGACTGGAATCGAACCACCTATCTGGACTGAGGATGTTACTAGACCTCAAATTTTTCTATTCTTTCATGCTCGCGAGTTGGGCCCTCGCATGCGCCATCTAGCCGGTAGTTAAAGAACTATCACTGCTTTTGTTATTGCGTTACAGAGAGCATTTTATTATAATAATTTTTATAGGCATTTCTTGCCAATTACTTTACAAATACTATAAAAATTACCTACTATTATAAATTACATTTTTGTTCGTTAACCAGAAATGGTTGTTTCATATATTACGCGACACTCTTACACACACCAGAACTATATCAGTTACTTAATTTCGTAAAAAGTACACGACGCGACGTTTCGATTTAATTACACTGATCGTGGTTACGATTCGAGTGGTCATAAATCATTTTTGTTCATAAACATTGGTGTTGGAATTAAATAGAAGATCGTTTTAAGTATCATGCATTGTTATGCATGCATATGCGTAATACACCTATGTACTGTAATAGGTGCTCACAAATTTGGGCGCCGCCAAGATTTCTTTCAGGAAGGTAAAACACTTTTTCGGTGTAAGATTTTCAGGGCAGATGCAACACTTCAAGATTTATCGATTTTTATAGGATGTTGATATTCGAAAAATATCTTTAAAAATTACTGTTAAAACTACCGTAACTGTGAGACATTGTGTTGTTCTTGATCCATTTTTAACCCGACTGCTAGGAAGGTTATGTTTTTCGCACGTATTTTATATGTATGTAATATTCTTATATTAGCTACATATGTAGCGAATCTTGTTTGCATTTTTTGCACAGGCGGGTTTTTTGACGTGATAACGTCTCATAAATTGATGAAGGGGTGCACGTACGAGAAAGTGTCTCGTAGCAACGGTCACGTTATTGATTGGTTGCTAAGCAGTCACATTATTGACTGGTTGCTAAGCAACGTGAATGGCGGTTCCGCCTGCTGATAGGCTGAAGTATTGTGGCCGTTACTAAAGCTGTCACAAGCATGGTTGTTTATTATAATGTCACCAATGTTTTAACGATTGCAGCGACATGCTATACAATTGGAAACAAAACAGGACGCTTTAAATACACCTAAAATTATCGTCTGCAAAACCGACAATCATTTTCTTATGCGTTCGTAAACTTTCGCGATTCGCAATACGGTCGAAATGTCGGGCAATAAACAAAGGTGTTTATCCTTAAAATAAAAATTTTACGCGATTAAAACCCGTAGCTTATAAAATTTTATAACATTTTCTTTTTTTTAAAATAAAATTACAACACAAATAAACGAATATAAGTAAATGCCTTACAGCCATTTTTCTGCAAGGGTGTTATCTCCCTCACACTCTGCTGCCGGCGCCCATGCTCACGAATAAAAAACACATACTCAAAATGGCATAGAAATTAGAGCTTAACTTAAGTTAACTAAGTACTCAGTTACTTTTCGAAAGTACCTATAGTTATATTGTTCTTGTGCTACAATAGTACCGACACTTACCTACATTTCTTTGCCACCGAAGTGTTACAAAAAATCAACACCATAAATTCACTTAGGATGTAAGCGTTTGAATATTTAAATAATTAATGTAATTAACTTTCGTTTTCTCTCTGTTTCAGAGTAGAAGTACAACGGCTTAATGCTGCGTTGCCTCCTACATGTGAAACTAACAAGGGCCCTAACGATGTACCAAGAGTTGGTGTAGCATGCTAATGCTGACACCCACGAACGAACAAATGCAAGACTAATTGTATGTAGACAGGGAATAGAAGTTAAAAGCTAAGTTTGCGCTTTGAATTTTAATAGAAGCTAAAAGCCTAATAGTTTGCAATCTTGATTTCATAAAAAACTATGTGCATGTTCACGTGAAGATTCTTGGCAAACTTGTCACATGAGTTTTTTACTTTAAATTGCTGCCTAACTTAAAAAGGCGTTTTTTGGTGGCGCAGTGAGAGTGCGGGCAAATATACAGACTCGGAACAACACTTAATGCTCCGAGTCTGTATCTTTGTAAAGTCCCCGCGACACGGATTGTTCCCTAGAGCGGGTGTCGTCTTTTAAAATAAAGAAATGTAGCCAAAATTTAGGTACACTAACTTTTTAGAGTATGCTTATTATCATAACTTCGAATGAAGAGAGGAGAGAAATCGAGCATAGACAATATAAGTAATTTAAAGGTAAGTACACTAATATTATTAAAGCGGCGGTAGCCTAATGGCTAAGGCATAGGTCTCGCAATCGTGAGGTCGCGGGTTCGAATCTTACTCATTATACTACCGACGTGAACCCATTCCTAACACAGGTCTTTGAGCTTAGTTGGAAGAGTTAACAAGATTGCTAGTAAAGTGGGACCCAATACCACATTTAAAAAAAAATGTGGGATTGGATTGTGGGATTATATCTTTTAAAATGCGAAAGTTTAGATGGAGGATGGATGGATGTATCTTTGGATGGATGGATGTTTGTTATTCAATCACGTCATAACGGCTGAACGGATCTGGATGAAATCGGCACAGATATATATAGAGCTTAGAATAGCTTAAAGGCTTTTTATCCCGGAGAAATGTGCAATTCCCAATGTTGCCATGGGATTTGTTTTCTAATAATTCTTGCGAACAAAGTCGTTGGCAACAGCTCGTCAAACATGAATCCACACCACCATTAAAGAAGCTGAAACAGCAAACCGGATTTTACTAAATCTAAAGAGAGACTTGGGAATTCCTAAATAAAACTGTCACATATATTTAAACTCATCATAATGAACTTATTACCAAAAGAATAAACAATACGACCTTACCTATAGTGACGGCAAATTAATTTATTTCCAATACATTTTTACGATTAGACAGTAAATCAAAGACATCCTTAAAGATTCCATCATCGATATTTTTCGATATTAGTCACAGCAATGATAATCTAGTTGATTTTTTGAATGCTTACCTAATTAATTGCGATGGAATCAATATCTATCTAAAGTAAATGTCGATTATTACATTTATCTACTTTAAAAAAATACCTATCTTTAAACACGGCAAAAACTAAGGGTTTATAACATATCTTGATGCCTTTGGCCTATGGGGTCGTCGTTTAACAATGTGAGCCTCCAAAGCTTCCCCCCCTCTTTTCTTCTCGCCCTTCTTCTCTCATAGAGTGACATCACGCGATTAAGTCCCGTAGTATTATATGTATAGGTACAGTTTGTAACAGAAAGGTGTGGTCAAATTTCAGCAGCGGATAGGGTATGTTATCAGTATTGCACCTACCATTGTGACATAGCTAGAGGCCAATTCACGTTTTCGCCACCCATCAGGCAGACACTCCGTCCCAGGCAGCGCCCGCTATTCTCGGTACCTAATTCTACTATCACCCTCTCAACCAGTCCACTTTACCTTGCTCTCACTCACATCAATAATCTTCTATTGAGTAATGAAACAGTAGATATATTTAATTATACGGAACGGAGATTCCTGACTGCAGCTTGTCAGTACTTGGAGTCTATTGCCACTCCTAGTACCATTAGAGTAGAATAAATGTAACTATGTATCTAAAAAGTTATAAAAAAAAATGATATTATTGTATAATTTCATTGATTTATATTATATAATATGTCATGTACTTATCTTAAAACTTGTATGGTTGGATTGTCTGTTAGTATAAGTTGGATAAAATAAATAAATAAATAAGTATTTAAAGCAGTACAGTTGCAGTTAAGTTTCGATTAAAACGGTCATTTTCGTATTCTTGCAACTTTAGGATCGATCTGAAAAACGCGTCCCTGATTTCGTAACTATAATGTAAATAGTTAGTTTAAGCACTTACCTATTAGATGATATTATTTAGGCCAGATAACTTGCTTGACCCAGATACACTACTACAAGGCATAGTCCTCTTTTCGTTTCTCTGGCATCACTTAGTTTAGGAAACTCTCACGTTGTCAGTCACTTTTAAGTGAGTAGTAGAAACTTAATCACTTTTGCGAATTACTCCAAAAAAATATATTAATATCTACCAAATACCCAAATTTTCTCACACTAAACTTGTTATCTGTCAATACTGTATGAGGTCACAAGACCTTGAACCGATTACACTCTAACATTATTATTTAAACACTTGGCAAAAAAAGATAAATTTGCTCATAACATTAAATATTGCCTGGAGGATGGTGATGTTACTTATGACTTAAGATAAAGATGAGACATTGATTAGTCATGTACACTTGTTTGTTGTTAAGTGTCGTGGAAATCATGGAACTTTACCTATATACCTAGGTATAGCCATAAAAACGTTTTGAGTAATTACTTGCATCGCTATTCAATGCAACTACCTATTCAAAATTAATATATTTTATATTATTTCTTGATTTTTATTTTATTTTTGAAGGCGGGAACACTTTTTTGTAAAACATTTTAAGTGGATTGGTTTGTAATTTATCTAATAATAATATTGCTTTTCCCGATGCAGCGCCGTTAGCTGTTGAGGTGTTTACACGATACTTTTCTATCAGCTCTATAACATGGTATAATAGTAGTATGACGAGCATAAAATATTAAGCAATACCATATTATAGTAATCGAATCGCAAACCTTGAAATACTCGTTTTTATCATCAGTTCCACATCATCTGCTGTTATTCAAGAACAAATGACAAATCATCATCAAAAACCGGTGAACATACCTACATAAAACTAAACCAAATATACATGCCTACATACGAACACAGAAGCTCCGCCTTTTTGAAGTCGGTTAACTATGTGCTAAAGATAGTAAAAAATAATGTTTTAAAAACAAAGTTAAGTACCTATTTAGGTAAAAAAGAACGAATTTCTGAAAAGTAGGTACGTACCTAGTTTTCTCTCTACTATTCGTTCATTTCTTTTGAAGATAGCTTTATTTCATGTGTTAGATGTGAAACCATTGAAAAAACGAAAAAGGTTCCCAAGTTATTCCATCAATACAGGCTTCCGCCCGCGGCTCCACCCACTCCGGTGGCGGTTATGCCGATAAAAGTACCCTATGTTCGTCAGGACCCCATTTGTCTCCTTGCCAAATTTAATTAAGATCTTTTCAGTCGTCAAAGGCAACAAACAGACAGATGCATTATAATATGGGTGACCGCCAATTATTTTTTCACAAAGTAGATGCCTAGTCACATTTTGTCATTTTTTTTTAATGTGCAAAAACAACATGTGTGCAGTAACAAAAATGAAGGAGTCCTTTTATGTATAAAAATCGTTGATCGTTTGAAGATATTTGATTTACAATTCAGCTACTCGGAAATCAAGGCTAGACAGAAAGGCTAATCTATTGGTAGATTAATGTCTACATAGGTATACCTAATAATTGTTTTGTAAACTTATTTAATAGGCTATGACACTGGTCCCTGAATTATGAGTCAGTTGATACTAGTTCGGGGATCAGAGTATTTCACATTCTCTGTAATTTTTTTTTTGTCAATAAACTATAATTATTATTATTTCTTATTTGGTTTAATATTATTGAAAGTTTAATGGAATCTTTCAATAATATTATAAAGCTGAGAGCATGTTTGTTTGTTTGAACGATTATCTCAGGAACTACGAGTCCGTAATTATTTTACTGTTACGAGTAGATAGCCCATTTATCGAGGAAGACAATAGGTTATATAACATCACGCTACGGTCTACGACAAATAGGAGCGGAGCAGCAATGAAAAATATTGCAAAAACGGGGGAAATTTGCGCATACGAAGTTGCGCGGGTCAGCTAGTCTAGAATAAAATGCAAAATTTAGATATTACCAGAAAAGCCGATGTCGATAAATCTATTTAGACACAGCAAATAGTCATGTTCACATACTCTCCGACACCAGGTATATAAATATACTAACGTCTTCAAATCTTTCTTCACTTTCTATGCATACAATATGCATAATAAACATTCCGGAATAAATTCTCTAAATGATAGTCATACCGATATCAAAATCTGTGTCGCATTTGAAATTGATTTGAAAGATTAAAATTATACTAGGTAATTATGTATTATAATAATTATACCCACTGATTACTCTACAAATATTAAATAGAAACTTCACAAACAGTGAAAGCTCGAGAAAATAATAACGTAACAAGTGAAAGTGTTATATCTACATTTTTAAATACTGGTCGCAGAATATAACATAGTCTGAGGTCACGAGGTCAGTATTAAAATATACAATTTTAATGTCAAGTTCAACATCGCCGCCGGCAATTTGTTATTGTAAGCTCTAATGGTGTGTCATCGTTGCCACGTGAATATTTTTAAATATGATTTAATCTTACAAAAAATAAATAGTAACTGAGCTTATTAGCATTACTACAATTCTGATTAAATTATAAAAGTTGTATCATATATCATATCATAATTTTGCTTTAACTAGGAATGTGGGATTGAGTCCCACATTACTTAGCAATCTTGTTAACCCCTCCAGCTAAGCTCAAAGGCTTGTGTATGGTACTATAAAATCTTTATTTTTAAATGCGTCTGTTTCAGATAAAGAATGAAAAAGAAAAAGAGGGTGTGTTTAGAGGCCTCGCATCCCTTAATGGACACTAAGGGATGCGTGGCCTCTAAACACACCCTTTCAAGCAATACCTTAATAGTTTCGCTTTATGCGATTTCCAATTTTCTACGGTAAAAGGTAGACTACCTTGTACATCAGTAAACAATAACAGTTGTAAATGAGAACATTTTCAAAATCATCATTGCATCATAAATGCAAACATTGTTTTAAAAGAAGTTAATTAAATATTATTAAATGGATTTAAAATCTAGACAGTATGAAATAAGTAATATTTTGTCGATTTTAACATTTATTTCATAAATGTCTTCATCTAGGTCTGCAACAGTAAAGCGACACCCGCCAAGGTCCACTTCGCTGGTTTATCCTTCGTCTTCAAGTTGAAAGTCCACACATACGTAGGTCCACGAGTCCTCGTTTTATAAACAGGACACTCGTACATGTTGCGGAGATCTTGCTTATCCTGAGTTATGGCCTGAGAGAAAAAAAACAACTTCAAAAATGCATAGTGAAACTCTTTTAAGGAATTCGACCCATACGGTCCGAATATCGTCCGTGTCTATGCATTTAGTTTTATTACAAACGCTATTTGTTGTAAAACGTAGATCGTGATTACTTTCTCTGTGATTTGTTGGTGGACTCTGTCGGATTTACTGGAATACCCACCACGTTAAATTATCTCACATAATTTTTAATAATATTACTATAGGTATAGACTACAACAAGTCGACATGGTAATTTTAAAACTTTTTTTCGCACACAAATTAAATTAAAAGGTAAACGGGATAAAAATTGATAAATGCATCGGATGGGAACTGTTACAAACGAATACAGCACGAGCGCTAAACGCGTGTAGGATGCATACTGTCTTGGTTTTAGCCGTCTTATCTCATATCATGATTGGCCTGTCAACATGTCGCAGACCACTTATGCTGAAGAAAAGCAAAATATGCGAAGTAGGTTTTACATGGGATTTATCCAAAAGGAAATAACAGAGTCATGTGCAAAATATACCCTCCGGTATTGCTGGCAAAGATAGTTACCGAAAACAGCTAGTCAGCATCAGGTCCTTTGCTTGTTGGCGGCATTAAAATATGCCTTTTTTTTAAAGACGACTCTAACAGTACCGTACAAAACACAACTCACGGTCACAAAGTACACTCAGACTCAGAACAACAATTTGTGGATCACACAAAGTGGTGTCCCGTGTGGGAATCGATCCCACGACCTCTTGCGTAGCAGTTGGACACACTCCCACCGCGGCCACCCTACACTCCGGAGACAGCCAAAAATCATAGAACAGAGTAATTAAATTAAAGTAATCCAATTTATTTTATTATTTTTACTAAATACTTACCCTAACGTTGATAACAGGCATTGGTGGAAACAAATCCTTCAATCTGGAATCCATGATGATACCAGCTTGTTGGTCCCATCTTGCGCCTTCCATCAACAAGCCGTGAACATAAGCGCCGTCTCGCGGTCCTGCCCGGGTATCAGCCACCCTGACAGAAATAGGTCAAGTGAGGAGGGAGTAACGTAATTTGAACAGGTGAAATGCATCCGGCCTTTAATTTTTGAAGAGCTAAATATTTTACCAAAACGAATCTAAATGGTTGAAAATCCAAAATTCAATCCCAGACTGAACCTTCATCAAAAAAAAATCTTAACTTAGCAAATGTACACAAAACGTCAACTCTGCTCCAACATGTGCAGCAGATTTGAGATTTTAGCAGAGATTTTTTTTTTAAATGTATCATCTCAAAACTTGCAGGCGATACAAATTATTTCAGTCCATTTTTTTATTTGGGCAAATATGCTGACAATTTGTACCAATTATATCCTACTTAAGGGGGCATTACACTGGGAGAATTCACAGTGCGCTGGAGCGCAGGTCGGAATATAGTAGAATATTCGTTCGTACATATGTTAGATTACGAACACCATGACTATGAAAATACGAAAATGCTCGTTTTTGCATTTTTCCGCAACTTCAAGATTTATTTGCGGGATCCTATTAAGACATATCCTTAAATTTCTTTATTTCATCTGCTAGAAAAACTCTTTGACTAGTGACACATTTTTTTTTCGTGTCCTAATATTTAGGTTTTCTATATAAATTTCTGAGAGACCCGAACCCTGTTTCGCGTAATCTACCCTTAAGAAGAAAATCTCTAAGGGGGGATGGTCTTGGTAGTTATAATTAGGTACAACCGGAACTCTACTATGATCCCAAAAAACTAATTATTATCGTTGAAAACCAGTTGATGTGTCATCCAAAGCTGTCACGTGAATATTTTTATATATTTATTGCATTTCAATTCAAATTTATAATTAAGATATATTTTACTTATTATAAACTTGTATAATATCTGATGACTTCACCGATTGTCTCTACAATAAGATCATTAGCAAATCCAACAAATTAAAGACCGGATTCAATGATGATGTGATGGTTATATACAAACGAGAACAATAAGATGATTTTTTATAGCTCTTTATAAGCATATTATACACTGCCGTATTTTATTTCCAATTTAAAGATACTTAATATATTGTAGTCGTTATGTCATTGACCGTTTTCGATCTAACATAACAATAAAGCTTAATAATGCATAGTATAAACAAGTTCTTCAATGGATAGTTATAGCATTGGCGAACATAAAATAATAAAATATAAATATAAAAAGAACAAATAAAAATATATTAGAATTGAAGTAAAATTCAAATCTGTCTATTTTCTCATACCTATACATTAATATTTACAATTTATTTCTAATGTAAGCTATCAGAAATATAATTTATACTTATATTAAATATAATATTATTATAAGAAGGTATAAAATGCATACTTAAAAATAAGAAGAAAAGTAACTGATATTTAAAGAACGTATAAGCCTTTTTACTTTTCCTGTGCTATAGGTAGATATAATTTTAAAATGCGTGTTTTTGTAAATTTCAGCCAATTATGTGTATCCTACAGAGGCAGATTAACCGCTTTTGTAACCATAAATATACTTAATAATCCATTTAGTTGCGTTGTTACTCACCAGTACCTATGAAAAGTACAAAATTTTCAGAAAAATATACATATAAAGCAGTAAGAATAATAAATAATATAAATTTTGATTACAGTGTATTAAAAGTGATTAAAATATTATCAAAATGAATAAGAGAGATAAATATAAGCCACAGTCAGAGGAGGCCGTAAGTTTGTTATATTTGCCAGATAATATAAATAATATAAAAAGAAACCAATTTCGATATTTGGTAAAAAAAAAGACAAGCAAAAATGCTAACCGACGATCCAACTCTCCAGATCTCTCATATCATCAAGAGGCGATAAAGTAGCATTAGTTCAGATGTATTTCGTTATAGTTTGATGAACAATAGGCAATGGTTAGTCATCAAATGCTTTAGTTAGATCGAATTTTAGCACTTTATGAACTTTTCAAAAAATCCAATTAGTCTAATAATTCCAATATTAATAAACAAAAAACTTGTTGACCAACTCTTCTCAATTTTCATTTTTTTGTTGAAATATCTAAAGCCAGCCCCAAACGATTAAAAATATACTTACGTAAATTCTTCTTTCATCTTCTTGGTGACGTCACACTGCAAACACATTTTGTCGAGTGGCAATTCGTACCTACGAGCCGTACTTTGCATGATGGCCGTCAGCAAACTTTGAGGGTTGAAGAAACCGCCGAGCCATACTGACGCTGGTAACTATTATAACCCACAAGATTACAACATAAAGCTTAGAGAAAATGGCAAAAAGGCAGGCAACAGAAAAACTATTTTCAATTTAAATTATAATCTTAAGATCAAAGATCATATTTGACATACTCTACCTTTTTGACAAGAACCAATATCACAAATGTTAAAAGTCCTATTATATTATTAGGTTTGCTAACAATAAAAAATATTTATTTTAATCAAATATCATTACTTACAACAAAATCAGTAGCCCACGTCTCCAGTTCTCTTAACCTTAGAGTGAGATCCACGAACCACGCAGACAAACCAAGCAGAGATGGATACGCACGACTAGTCCAAATTACTGGCACCTAGATACATTAAGTAAATAAAAAAAAATGAACAGGTTAGTTTCCTAGGTAGGACTAATTGGAAACTAGCCTATTCCCAACAATAAAAACTACTTTTGTGAATCAATATACCATCAATAGCACTCTATCTACACCATCAATAAACTTACTTGGTCCAAGAACAATGCATTTTCCAAATCTTCCATATCTGATGTAATGGTTAATTCACCCTGTAACAGGACAATGTGCAACATCATTTATAGCCTTTTAATTTCCAACCTCTACTTTACAGTTAATATAACTTTATAAAAGCATATCTAAAAATAATATATTTTTACCTTCAGCCCCAAGTCCAATTCTCTTAGGGATCTCTTCATCTCGCCAGTGAGGTAGTTCATTCTCTCGCACTCCTGGAAAGCTACAATCACATAGGGCGTCCTTTCTTCCACTTTCCCCATTATCTCTGCCATGTTGAATTCCTCTGGGAGTTTCTCTATTATCTCATCCAGCATCTGTTTCACCTGAGTGTACAAAATTGTAATTTAGGAACCTTTTTCCTAAACATTTGATTCTTTAAATTGCGAAAGCTATGAAAATTGTCATTTTTCTTCACCGCTAAGTTTATGTATTCGTTTGTTAAAATTAATTAAGTAAAGTAATCCAACCTTGTCTTCTCTAGTAACTGTTGCTGCTCCAGACGCCTGCGCATCCCTGGGCTGCATCTCAAATATCGTCCTGAATAGATTCTCGGAAGTCGTCGTGAGGAAACCTATTTCAGCGTTAGGATGTAAACCGTAAAGGTAAGGAGACTCTGCTGGCATTGCATCTTCGATGTATTGATGGTAACCTACATAGTCTGTATTCGGAGGAGCTGGGAAACCAGGAGCTAGTTGGAGTTCACCATCCACCTGTACATAATAATATATATAAAAAACTTTTCTTAAATTGAAAATAAAAGTCAGTATAGTATCATACAAGCAAAATTATTACAAAACAAAAAACCCGACTCCTTAAAATATTAACTGAAATATTTTGGCGCCAAAAATCCGCCGTTTTAACTTATTCAACTTTTGATGTACCCAGTGCCACTCTCACAACTGAGACGAATCTAAGAATACCCCAAGCTAAAATCCATCTCATCATCATCGACAATAGAGCATGCCAAAGAATTATACATACACTTGAGGAACATAACCTTCCTTCTTGCGTAGACGGATAAGATGATAAGATGTAAAATTCATATTAAACTAAAATATTTATTTTATTACAGAATCAATAAATGAGTAGGTGTTACTAATTATTCAACACTCACTTGATTAACTTATTAAATAGAGCCTTCGTAATGGCTCAATGAAAAGAAATAAATATCATCTACATAAAAATGCTTACCAGATCCGGCTGCATCAATTCCTCCAAGTAAGCATTACAAAGTCTCCTATCCCAATCGTCTGTTATGTGTCCTCCATACATAATCTCGCCGAACAAATACCTGAGGTCTTCCCATGGAACTCTGGAGTTAGCTTCCAAGTAATTGTATAAGACGAACACACTTATTGTTAGGTCACCTAAAAGGTTAGATTTTTTATCATTCCATGCTTCGTGTGCTTCAAGCATAGCGTATTTTAAATACTAATAATTAATCAAAACGATAAAATAAATAGTGTTGTAAATAATAAAATCAAATATTTAGACTAACCAACGTTGAAAGGGTATATTTTGTTCCAACCCTGTGGCCCAAACTTTCTTCTCTCTGCTACAACTGCATGAAAGTAGCACAGCGCAAACAGTATCGCTTTAAATTCCGCCTCTTTGCCGCACATCTCTAGAGTTTCTTGGTTGAAATTGTCTAGAGCTTTGTGGATGTTTGCCTGAAAAGAAATAGTTATTTAGATAACATTAGCAGAAGGCATGATTAGAATTGGTCCAAGATTGTTTTGACCCCGCTGAGGAACAAACAATTTTGGTTTGTCTCCCTTTGAGAGTAGGTAAAACACATTTACTCCGTTAAGCCACATAACCCCCTTCCCCACCTGGGACTCGCCAGTGGACATGGTTACTATACCATTGTAAACGGTTAACAGCTAACTAACCTAACCAATATTATTTCTCACTCCTGCAACTTTTTCATACAACTTACCTGCATTCCTGTAGGTGGTTCATTAGTAATCTTTATACTGGACTCCAGTATTCCCTGCGGTATAATGTGCGCATCTGCCGTAGCCGCAGGCTCAGCAGACATGAACAGACGAAACTCATCGTGACAACCGTTCGCAAAGCTTTCCATTTTCTTTTCTAGGCTTGGTAGCCATTTCTTTACTAAATGGATGTTCTGAAACGTTTTGGAAACTTTTACAGTCTCTCTTTCGTCGCAACTCTTGTAGATAAGTATAGTTTTAATATCAACGTTATCAAGTTATAATACATTAAAACAAATACACAATATGTTACTTATTTTATTCAAGTTCTAAAATTCTAATTCTTTTACATTATCTTTGAGAAAAGTTCGTTTTTATTTTTAACCTGTATTCGAAAAATGCAAAAATTTATTAGACAAGTATTATGTTCACTGTGTACTTGTAAAATGCTACGATTACTTTAATCTAGATAACAGAACTGTCCTCTATCTCTAAACTCTAACTAAATCGTACATACAATGAAACACCATATATTACATTATTTCAAGTCTAATTGATTAATAGTCAATTTTTAATTTTCATTTACCTGTAAAACAACCCAATGCCCTTTTACCAAGCCCTCATCCATAGCCTGTTCAGCCACTATCTCCTGACCTTGACCCAACGACACGTTATGGAAATTGCCATTGTCTGCTGTAAAACCCATGACCTTGCCCAAAGCTTCAACATCCTTCAAAGGATTGACTCCTGGCGAAAGAATGAAGAATATTGGAGTGGTTGGACTGGTCTCTTCAAAAGACTTGCTGAATTCTACTGTACGATTCTCCACGTATTTGGAACCCATCTTTTCTTCAATGTAGGTACTAGAAATAATAATTTGGTTGTTACATTATGATGCACCAGAATTTAGTAAAAGCAACAAATAGTTATTTTAAAAAGATTAACATTTGTGCGTTTCAATTGCCACCGATAGATAAAAAACCCGAAAGGCTATCTATCGACGGCACAAATGTCAGTTTACCTACTAGAGTTAGCTGTTTCCACAGACAGGTATTAAGACCGGCCGTTAGAATAGATGTAATCGGTACTTACGCCACTGCATACGTCATTCTGTCTGGTCGTAAAGCTCTCATCATACATAATCTCTGAAGAGGTGGTTTATTTTTCCATTCCTGTAAATTATTGTTTACAAATTAAAAAATAAAAGGTAATCAGTTGCTTCTTAACTTTATTTATTTTAAAGAGATGAAATGAATACCTGAGGAAACTTTTCTCTCTCAGGACACTCTACTTCAACAATTTTCTTCCATCTTTTAGGTGAAGTCTCTATATCTCGGTCTAAGTTTCTAAACTCGTCCTTACTGGCTAAAGAACAAATTCCTCCCCAACAATGGTTTGACAGGAAGTCTACTGGGCTAGTCACGTGAGGTTTTATTGGGAATCGAAGGAAGAAGTCTAACTCTACTGGCGATACTTCTTCACTCATTAATAGTACCTGTGAAAAATGAATTTGTGACTAATTTGGAGTAGTATATCAAAAATGTCAAGATACTGACACAGTCAAGGATTACAAAACTTTTTATAAGAACTATTTAAACGACACCGTTCTAAATATTTGTAAAAGGTTTACCAAATTTACTCAGAATAAAAATAAGTTTTTACCTGAAAGGTCATCTGAGACGCAAATATAAGTTTGTCACACTCGAAAAGGCCACGCGAAGTATATTGAAAAACAGAATAACTGATGCTGTCGATAAGATTTTTGATGCGCTGATCCACTTCATCCGCTGGGTCTGCTTTATATATCGCTTTTTGAAACACCACACTAAATGCCTGAAATTATACGTTCGTACATTTAACGATATCTTGAATGTGATCACAATCACAAATTTGAACATCTACAGATTTAATAGTTTACCTTCAAAGAGAACTGGTAGATCGGATTAATAGTGTTCAAATCGTTCAAGATGAAATACAATAGAGAAGCTCTGGCTGAAGCTGGTCGGTAAAACTCACGAGCTTCATCAATTTCTTTCGATGTTATTTTAGCCTCCGCCACCTAAAATACAATTTTATAAATTTTATCACGCAAACGTTACCTATAAACTTTATAAGAATTCAAACATCTCGTCGTCTTCAAAAAAGGAGGAGGTTCTCAATTCGACTGTATTGTTTGTTGTTTGTTTCTTCACCGATTACGCGAAGACGGCTGGACCGATTCGAAAAAATATTTTTTCTAAGTATCTAATTATAGAACTATTAATTAACATTAAAGATCAGTTTTTTTACTACTCAGCAACATTTTTAATGCCGAGGAAAATGTGAAGAAATTTAACATTGTAGAATATTATATATTTATAACAGATATTAGATAATCAAGTTAATTGTATATTGTAGATAATACGTATTTTTATCCGAAAAAAATATAAACTTACTTTCCGCTCAATATCCGCAGCCGTCTTTTTCGTAGTTTCCAAATTCTCTACCAAAGCCGTATCCCCAAGTATATCATCTCCGGCCGAAGACAATCTTGACAAAAGATCGTCTTCTAAACCCTTCAACTGAATCTTAAACTGATTCTGTTGTCTAGTGAGATCTGCTTTCAATTCTTCTAAATCTGGTCTTTCAGCCTTCACTACTTCAGCTAAAAGTTGGTCTTCGAGGCCATCCCTTGTGACTGTGAAGTTGACTAGTGTTGTTTGAGCTTGCATTTCTGGTTTGTAATGTGGATTAGCCAGTTTAGTGTGGATTATAAGTCTAAAGTGTGGGCTATACTCTACTTCTTTGTCACCTATTTTTATTGCTCTGAAAGTAAATATGTACAAATAAATGCTAGTTTCATATTTTGCATTTAATTCATCGAATTATTGATTTACTTTAAAACATTAACACAATTATTTAAATGTATAAATAAGCTTGGTTTCATCAACAGGTATTTGAAAGGCAATTTGTGATATAATTTTATTTACCTTCCCTTTTTGATCAGATTTCTTCCAAGCAATGGATCTAGCACCGGATCCACGGTTTCTCCTATATTCTCCAAAAGTACTGTATCTCCCTTTATAATAGCTTTCTCTATAGACTCCAAGTAGCCTTTCTGTCCTAAGCGAATCACTTGTAGCTTGTCTCCATACTTTTGCCTTATCCATTTTACACCTTGCAACTAGAAATTTACATTGTTTAGAGTTATCGTATTTTTTTGTTATTTTTGAGCAATTTATACTTTATTAAAACAAATTAAATGTGTGCAGGAAAATTTCAAGTGGTTAATAGCGTAGGGAATAGGGCTCCGGCACCATTGAATATCTTGAACAAATGCGAAAATAAGTTTTACTAAAATTACCTGTGGGTCAATCATAAGTGGCCATCTATCAGAATTAGATAGAATAGTAGCGTTTTCTGTACTCATTCTATCCGATGGTAGGCCTTCATTCTGCCACATCGCTATAGTTGTGTCATCTGTCAGCATCGTTAGTGGATCTAGACCTTCTGTTATTGGTATTGGTGGCTACAAATTGAAACGAATAATATTAATAGATTACTATTGAAGTGTAATCGCTGTTTAATCAAAGACAATATAATATAAAATAAGCCACTATTATGTTTGTCCTCTAGAATTTTCGCTTCAACCATATCACCTGAAGACATCCGACCAATTTGCAATTTGACAACCGAGCATACCAAGGTTTACTGAAAATGGCCACAAAAAGTGACCGAGACGGTTTCCACACTGATGTTTGTTAAAAGCTTCGATCATCAAATCGAAGCTATCGTATTCTTTTATTTTTTTTTGCCTAGTCCTGTTTTTACTTACCTCTAAAGTTTTGAGGAAAACAAGCCAGTTCTTGTGAAGCAAGTCTAATCTGTATTGCTTCGTAAAACAACCGACGTAAGATATAAAAGCGCACACCAGAAGAATATCTCCCGGCAATGTTGTACTCTGTTGCATTAAACTGAAATAAAATATATGTTAGTACCGGTAAATGAGATTGGTAAAATAAAATAGCGTAGTAAATAGATTCAAAGATTCCAAACAGAAAAATATGTCAGAAATTTCTAAAGATTTTGACAAAATAAAGTAAGTAAGTATAGTAAGTAATAATTATTACAACCTAAATTATTTATGAATAATCTACCTACACATATTTACCTGGAAACTGCTTCAGCCCAGCGAACATTTTCACTAGCAAGTCCATTTACAAGTCTGTTAGCAAGTTGAATGACTGCATTTGTTGCATCTGCTTCTCTTTGACATTTCATCTTTTCTGAGGTCGCCTTCTCAAAATCAGCAGTTAATGACGCCAATAACTCTTCGAGTGACTAAAATAAAAACGATAACTGTTTTATATTTAGACAATGTTTTGATTTCTGGATCCACAACAGAAAACTTTTCTTAAAAATCGAATCCAACATTTTCAATAACCAATTGATAATTTCCAATAATCCAATACCCAAAATTTCAATTGCTCTTCTTTAATTGGTGTAGGTACTTACCACAACTTTTGCTTTAATACATCTCAGCTTCTCAGTGGCTGCTGCGAGTTCAGCGTTAGCAGCTTGCAAGGCTTTCCTTTTGGGCTCAACATCGCAAAATACTTCGAAAAACTTTATAATATTAATAACCCAAGCACATAAGCCAGCAGCCGCAGCTGATTTTGATCTAATAAACTCTAAAAAAGACAGTAATTTTAATACTCGAAGCATAACAAGGAACATCTTGAAATTATATTTATTATTAGAAATAATAATATGTTTCACCTGGTTCAAATTCAGCATCTTTTAAATACGGTTGAATGGCTTTGATAACATCGGGATGAATATTTTCTTTGTCATAATGTATGAGAGCTTCAAGAAACATGTCCACTTTTGCCATCACCATCTACCATAATATACAAAACAGATACCACATTACTACTACCATTGTACTATCTTAACTACAAAGGTTATATTAAAAGGAGTTGACTCAGTGACAATCGAGTAATTCTCGATTTACTAGTATAAGTGAGGTTATTATATAAACTCATTTGTGACCAGATCCATTGATGGAATTGGTCACAAATGGGCGACTGTTTTTAAAAAATACCACTTCTCTAAATGCCTCGGTCAGCACGTTAAACCATCAGTCCTACACTTAATCACTTTCCGGCCATCATGATTTTTTTATGATTTATGAGAGCAAGAAAATAGATAGCGCAATTGTACACTAGTTCTCTCACTAAACTCCGTAGTTAACTAGTCTTTGATGAAATTGACCGCCACTGAGACCAAAATAGGTTAATAATAATATTAATAATAACCTTTATTCAGATACGTACGTGACCGTAATCGGTTAGGACATTATTATTATTTACCTTAGCCGCTTTCCAGCTCCTGTCTTTTGGAATCTTCCCATTTGGCGCCATTAACACCATGACGGCTGCAGTGACATTAGTCACAGCTCCGGGAGGTGAACCAAAAGATTTCAGTTCTGTAAGGTTAGCTTTGTTTAAGGTGTTTAAAGCCTCTTGAGCCGCTACTAAGGCAGGCTCGGCTTTTATAAGATCTTCCTCGCAGTCTTTTTGCTTCTTTGATACTTCTTCAGTAATTACTCCAACTCTTTCTTCCTCTTCGTCAGCTAAAATATGGTAAATTAAAAGAAATAATTTAGATTTGTGTTATTGAATTGGTTGTAAAACGTGACCTTGGAAAGAAATAGAAATACTAAGAAAGTCAATAAAATTAAATAATGCGTCTATTCAGTACATGTTCATTCACATATTCTCGTAGACCCGTGACCAGAGCCATTGCAATACGGTCAACACATCAGGCAATTAAAAAGGTATTTACCTTAAATTATTCACGCGATTAGGATCTGTAGAATAAATGATTTTATAAGTTATTTATACTACAGGTCCTAATCGCGTAATATGTACAAATCGCGATAGTTTATCAATAATTAAATGAAATAATGGTTTGATGAGTAGATTAAGTAGGGTTAGGGTATAAGAAAGCTTTGACAAATATTAAAGTTTTGACTTGCTGTTTGTTTACATATACAAGTTACATCGTTATCAATAAATAAACCAGCTTTGCTAGTTATCTTTAAAAAAAAAGGTTTTTTTTTAATAAAGATAACTAGCAATGTGGGATTGAGTCCCACATTACTAGCAATCTTGTTAACCCCTCCAGCTAAGCTCAAAGGCTTGTGTAAGGAGTGGGTCCACGTCGGTAGTATAATGGGTAGGATTCGAACCCGCGACCTCTTAGCCATTAAGCTACCGCCGCTTTATTCGAATTCATAAACTATCTTACCAAGTGCTTTCTCGTTTTGTACTTTAGCAGTTTCAACGCCAACCATTTCAATTAGTTTGTCTGCGGCTTCGTTCTTCTGATGTAACTCTATTTCTTGTACAGCCAGCTTCGCTTTCAAGGCTTCTACTTGGCATGCTGTACATCGTAGCTTTTCTAAACCATTTTCAAGTCTATAAAGATATTTCACATATGAGTTTACAATATATGAGTACGAAAAAAAAAATATTAAGAACTCCGATAAAATATATACCTTACAATCTTGGCTCGAAGTTCTTCAGTTTTGTTGTTTATCAACTTGGCGTACAAACTGATTTGTTCTAAATAACTTTTAGGTGTCGTATAGTTATATCTTCTCTCGTTAGATAAGTAAGCTTTTGACATCGTATTGACTGAAGTGTGAACGTATGCCATGAATCTTGATATTGAATCTTTAAGCGTAACCTGAAAAATGTTAGAAATAAAAATAAAGTTCAGTTTCATTTCTTCTTTATTTTAAAAATAAGAATCATATACTAAAATGTTGAGGTCTGTATATACTTACATCTCTGCAGACTACAAGATATTACGCAAAACGACCGTTTTATCCGCAAGTATTCACGTCGGTAGTATAATGGTTCGAATCCTACCCATTATGCTACCGACGTGAACCCACACCTAACACAAGCCTTTTAACTTAGCTGGAGGGGTTAACAAGATTGCTAGTAATGTGAGACTCAATTCCACATTGCTAGTTATCTTTAAAAAAAATGGCTAAATAAACCGACCACATGAGTACCTACATACATAGTCAAATTGGCGTGTCTGTATAAAACTTTAAATTACCAAATGTGAAACTTACCGGCAATACATCTAATTCTCCTAAGAACCGCATGGCCACAGAAACTAAAGCTTCCTGAGGCCATTCGTGGAACCAATTAATGGAAGTACAATTTATAAGCGCAGGAAACTTCCTAGATCTCACTCTTAGCGTAGATCCAACTGGTGAGAAACAGAGGACTACTTTGAGTTGCTTCCGAACTCTGTCTATGAAGAACTTCCAGCATACTTCACGAGTGTCTGGTAGACCGGCACCTTTTACCTACAAAAGTTTATTTGATGTAGAAACATCTAATAGAGCTGTAAAAATGTCGACATCATTTTCACAGTTCCGCATTCAATTTGTAAAAATACATTAAATATATGCAAAAACCCGTAAGACTAAATCTTAGCACAGTTAAAGTGGCTGAAAAATTGTCTAGATTTCCATAAACATGAAAAAAGACAGATAAGAAAAAAACCTACGTATAGTATTTACCTCATTCCTCACACCAGCCAAGATATTCTCAATCTCATCATCAGGGAATAGATCGGCCACTTCACCGGACGCTAGCAAATCATTTATTAGCACTAAGAACTGTTCATTGGCTACCTGAGCATCCGTCATCAGGAACATAATGCCGACATTCTTTAAACCAGTCTTGATGTATAATTGTGACAGCTCATTCTAAAAATTTAGAAATCCAATATTATTAACAAAACTATTACCTTTTAAGATAAAAAAAATTAAATAAAAGAAAAAAGTCACCAAATCTTAAATTGGGAACGTGAAGCATACCTTTAGATCAGACACGCCATATCCTTTTTTCAACTGTATCTGAATTACTTCTAAACTCGCAATGAAGGAAGCTAATCGAGACAACGATTGCTTTCCAGAACCTCCCACTCCTACCAGAAGAGCGCTACCCCTTGGACTTTCCAGAATTCGGGAAATTCTACAAAAGACAACACATACACTGTAAGAGTTTTGAAAGAAGGCCTTTAATATAGAGGAATCATTTTGAGACAACAGGGGGCTTAGACAAGTTCCATCATCTTTAAGCGTTAACGCCTGCAAAAAAGAAAAAATGTATCCATTTAATGTTAAGTTGGTAGATGTGAGAGAAAACTTATCTCAACTTAAAATGAGACCCATAATATATTTCCTTTCCGGAGGCAATAACGTTGAAAGATATTCGAACTTGCCCCTGGCCGAAAAAAGCTGTTTATTAACGATTATAAACTGTTAGACGAAAGTTACCTGCATATATGCATCATAGCATCTTCAAACAATACCAAATTCATCGCAGCAATAAGGTCGTTGTAGCTCGACATTGCTTCAGCGAGCAACTTGCTCAATTGCTCCCAAGACATTATTGGCATGTATTTAGGCTCACCTATACCTCCGGCGAAATGACAATAAATGTTTGGTCGCTCGAATACTACACCTTCATCTATGTCCTGAAATATATTGGTATACAAATTCATGAATACTTTTAGGTCATATTATTAGTTTTTGGCTAATGAGTCTTATGCTTTTTAAATAAGCAAAGGCAGTTTCACCATGGATGGCAAACATGAATGGACAAAGTGTTATGTTAAAGATAGTGCTTAGCAGTTACCTCAAATGTTTTCTTGCAAATATCAATTTGAACTTTTAGAAAAGCGTCGATGTCTTTATCTTCAGTCAATTTGTCACCGTAAACGCGACTGGTCTCATGCAGCCATAAGCGAAGTAAATCCGATGGGTTCACTAGGCATTCATTTGTGCTAAATAAGAAACCCTAAAATAGTTACAAACATAATATTTTAAATAGTAATTGAAACAAATCAAATAAATGTAAAATGTGCGTAACACATACCTGAAATATATTAGACAAGTCTCTTAAATTGAATATGTAATGGAATTTTATGGCCGTTGGTAAAAATATTTGTGAAACTTTATTATGTAATGTTATAGTTGCGGCTACAACGCTGACTGTAACAAAAATCAAAAAAGAAAAAATATTATTTTATCACATCATAAAACAGGTATTAAAAATCAAAATATTCGAATAATTACCTGACAATTTTGTAATTTGCGGATTAATTCTCAACTCTGGATTAAGCAAATGTTGACTTAAAATTGAGTGATAAATATTATTCAAGGCCTCAGTATTTGGAAAACTAATGGCAAAAACGCAAAAATGCCTTTGCAATCTCGGATTTATAGTAAAGCTCCCTGAAGTAGGATTCATACATGAAACGTATTGGGTATTGTGAATATCTTTCAACGTCAGCTTGGTACGATCATACCAATGGTTATAATCCATATGTTGACGAATTATTGTATGTGGCTGAACTGTTCCATATGCATCTACTTCGGGCATATTCATGTCGTCGATAAAATATATCAATGTTTTATTCCCAGGAGGGCCATAATTTCTACCAGCTTTCTTCTCTAATGGTTTTTCTAGAATTTTCTGCAACATTTCTGATGATGTGTAGAAATTGAACGGTACAGACTGAATTGCATAGGCTTCGGGTAAACTGAAAGAAATGGGCATAGATTCTCAATATTGACTCTAAATAATTTAAAAATATATCTTGCAACTTAAATTAATTATTCCTGGTTTGAACAAAATACTTACACTTGTAATTTTTCATTAACTAAAACAGTTTTACCGCAGCCGGCACCACCTACTAACATAACGGGATGCTTGTTCTTCATCAATAAATCCAAGAAAAACCGAATTCTTATTGTTTCTGCTGTTGGTACTAGTACGGCCTAAAAGAGAAAATAAATTACAATAATTGTTATATAATCTTAAAGGTAACAGTATACATACAAATATACATAAGTAATTAATATATTTTACCTGCAATGGTATATCGGAGTCTAATTCAAACTTAGGAATCTTCTCAGTCCAAGGAGTAAACTGTTTTGTTTCTGGATCTATATAAAAATCAAACACGGTTCCACCTGGCGGAAATTTAATCGTCTTGAACTCGTTTAGCCACCATTTTGTAAACTCTGAAAACGCAGCAATAGTATTAAAATTATCTCGAAAAATACTTGCACAATTTAAAATAAGAAACCTTGAAATGCTTACCAACTCTATAATCAATACTACCCTCCTGAAACATAGCGGAACCGAATGCCCAAACACATGCAAACACAAAGAAGATATCGTGCCATTCTTTCGGACATTCTGGAGGTGTATTTTCAGGTACCAATAAACAATCTAACAAATGACAAAGCATCTGAACGTGAGCCATGTCCACAATAGGAGTAATCTTCTTGAAGCGATTTCGTACTGTTTCTAAACATGGAGGTATGTATTTATCGAAGAGTATCACTAAGTTGGATTTTTCAGCCGGTATCTTTCGAGTCTCCACCCAACTCGTGACGTATCTAGAAAAAGGTAATATAAAATTTATTTTATAACTTTATAAATAAACACTTTAATACGTCGTTAAAATCCGTCAAGAGAACAATGGTATCTATTACTTAGGAACCTTATAACAAAGTTGAAAATGTATGGTACTTACGGATTCCAGCCTAAATCTTGTGCATTGATATACAATATACCCGCTCTAGACACAGTAGCTGGCGTTGCAGTTCTCAAATTAGAAATCTCAAACATTAACCTCATTGATGGATTTAGCGATATTCTTTCATTGCTAGCCAGAGTCAATATTTTATTATCATCCATTACAGTGTTCAACGACTCGATCCACATGGGATCGATGTCACCATCTAAGACAATCCATTTTGGATTTTCACCAACAAGATTAGCCTGATCTCGCATTATTACAGACAATAGACCATCTTTCCATTCTCTAGTTGCCGGATTAATTATACCAAACAATTCGTCATTAGTTACAGCTTTAGGATTCAAATCGTTAAATATAGGTTTCTTCCTTAGATTTTGATAAGTTTTGAATAGTGATTTCCACACTTGGGTCTTGCCTGTACCAGCATTACCAACTATGAATACTGAATGACGAACTTCTAAGAGTTCTTCTAACTGCACTACTTTTAGAATAAAATTATCTTCAGGTTGTAATGATAGATCCATTGCAGCTTGCTTGACGGTTCTTTCGAATTCTAGATCACGTTTTCTCGGTACTTCTAGAGCGGGGAATAAATCGCCAATAAGTCCCATAAATACTGGCATATCATCTGTTACTATTTTTGGTATATTAAAATCACGAAGAGTTCTCATTAGGACTTCTTCTTCAGGCCTACCAGGATCGCCTCTCTAAAGAAGAAACAAAAAAAAATATTTATCCATAAATCAATTAATATTACCCTATACCTCTCGTCAACTAACTTACCTTTAGAGAACCAGCGACTACCAGTACAGATTTAATTGCCCTCAAACCCCAATCATAATGATCTTGCTTAGATAGCAGCTCCTTACATAAAGTGTATAGAGTAATAAATTTTCTAGCCAAAATCTTTGCCTCTTGAAATCCTTCAGCAACCAACATAATTTCACAAATGAGTTCGAAGTCAGGTACAACCATAGCACACGGTCTGAATAGAGCTTTTAAATTCTCAGGTAACTCTGTACGGCCAGCATAACCTGGGTTCATTGTGATGAAGATACCCACTGATGGTACCAGAACTATTATTTCGCCCATGAAATTGAATTTCTCTTTCTTATCCCTGTAATTAAATCGAAAATGTATAATGATGATGGTAAATTGAGGCTTCATAAAAAAATATATTAAGATAATTATCAGCTTACCTAATAGCATCTTGCACAGACTTTACTTGAACGGCAACGACAGATAACACTTCAACAGAAATTCTGTTGAACTCATCAAAACATCCCCAAGCTCCTGTTTGAGCCAGTCCTTTGTAAATATTGCCGCAAGACTTAAAATAAAGTACTCATTAATGATTAATTTAATTTTAGACAAGCTCTCCTTTATATTAAAGCAAACTTGTTCTATTTAAGTATTTAAAGTAGTATATAAAGTGAATCCTTTATTTTGCTATCGAAATATCTATCGTTTCAATTTCCTTAAGGGAGTTCTCTGTAATTATTAAAATAGAACGAGGTTAAAAAGTTTAATTTACCTGGTAGTCCATTTGTTCAGAGCAATTGAATACGTAGACCATTATACCGAGTGCTCTACCTAAGTCTTTGGTAGTTTCAGTTTTGCCCGTTCCAGCAGGGCCGGCTGGGCCCCCACCCATGATTAAATGCAAAGACTGTACAATACATAAGGATTACATAATTAATACGAAATACATGAATATGGTAGGTTAGATAGGTTCAGATAAAAAAGAAAAGAAATACCTTACCTGCGTTAACGTAATGTAGCATCGATCAGTCAGGGGGGTGATGACCAACCTTGGAGTGTTCCCCAAATATTCATAGCTGTATAAAAACTGAGCGTCGCAAATATTTGCGAAACAATGCCCCTCTGCCTCGCCCCATCTAAAATAATATTTTTTTTCCTAAGTTGCCCAAAAAATTGAAATCTGATGGTAAGTAGGACCGATCTGAAGTACTACAAACATGATATTTTGGATGTTTCAGTATCCAACTAATGAGACGATAAAGAAATTTAATCGGTAACCTGTCCTCGCTGAGTTACCTATTCAATAAAATCAACACGGAAAATGTAACTAGTGATTCGATACCATTTGATTAGATGACCATATGATAAAAGCAATTAAAACAATTGGTTAAGTGAGATGTATTATCTAATTCATGTCAGTTCAATTTTCAAAATTCTATAGCGTGTACGTATAGAATTTTGAAAATTGAACTGACATGAATTGACATAATTGTTTTATTTTTTTAAATAAGACAAAGATACATCTCCCAAAATCACATCTAATAAAAAACTATAATGATGAAAGTGTAAATGAAAACAACCTGAAACTAATCAGTGCAGATGATTCAACATAGCACCCGACACCTGTGTCTTAGTTGTGACTGCCATTGAAATGCCGATCCAGCTTCCACTTTCCCTTGAATCATTTTACCTACTACATCTCGAGAATGGACATCTATGGTACAAATGGTCATGATTTTCTGTCGATCCTGCTTGCTCAGCTCTCCAATCAACAAAGAAATCAGTGTACTTAGTTGGTACAACTGTTTCTTGTAATAATCTTTTAAAGCGTTGTCGTAACCTTCTTCAAGTCGCGCAAAAGCCATATTCACTTCTGTGGTCCACCAAATTTGAGTACCACATAATGAAACTTGCGCCATAAAATCAAAGAGCCACTGCTCTCTAGGTTTTTCTTCGTAAGTTACAAATGCTTCTCCGAAATAATGACGTATTGTTGATCTCATTATGTCTTGCAGTCTGTTTAGCCAGACTTCCACCTTAAATGAAAGTATTTGTTAAACTGCAATCGTCGTTTATTTCTTTTTAACTTTTTTATATACAAAACGATTTTCTGATGGTTTATTGTATATCACCACGTACATTTAAATTATTCATTTACTTACAGCTCCAGTGCAATCACAGGTGCCGTGGAACGGTACAAGTTCACCATCTTTAGCTATCATACCGGATGCAATCCTATCATTAGGTGATTCAGTTTCGATGAACTTTAGCTTCGCCATCGAGTCAAATAATTTTGTTAAATGACTGAAAATGGTTTCAAAATTTTGAATAGCAGTAATTTTACACTAAAATATTCAGTACACCAAGGGTCATTCTATTCTTAAATTACTTACCGAATAACCAGATCAGCTTGATTGCCATTAGACAAAATATCTAGTAAATCAGCAGAGGAAACGAAGTAAAACCTTGGAAACGCCAATCTCTTAGTTTCTAAATATTCGGCTAACGCCTTTTCACATATGATTAAGTCTTTCTGTAGACTGTCAAGGTTATCCACTAAACCATCTTTATTAGTACCTTTTACGACATTTGGTGTTTTGGATATGTCTGTACATAATATCTGAAAACGTACATGTCGAAATATAGTTGAATTTACCAACGTAAACTTTTCTGATGAGAGAAAGTTGTTATGATAACTTAGATCAGATAGACACAATAGTTATTATCTGAGTGTGATAATTAACACTACAAGTGGAGAGAATGAAATAGTGGGTTAAAATAAATCAGTTCCTTACTTTAAACTCCGCGTCTATCCTATCAAATCGTGCTGAATCATCCGGCAATTGTTTCCTAATATCTTCAGAGCTCATAAATATACTCTCCAAATGTGTCCATGTCCTTTGTACTTCAAACCATACGGTGATCACCTGATCAGCTATCGATAGCTTCTGCTGCCAGCCTGACACTTCCTCTAGGAAGTATGCAATAAATTTTGATGTTATCAAATTTTGAAGTTGTACCTAAAATTATAATACTAAATGTTACTTTAAACCTTAATAGGAACTTAGCTAGAGTACTTCAGAGACTAATTTGATTAACAGCGCTACGTCTTAATATTAACGCTTACTTGATTTTCTTCTAAAGTCTCAATAAGCTCTTCGCTAGCCCTTAACAACACACACCCAGTCCTTGTATGAACCTCTTGTTCAAATTCCATCTGACTCCACGTGGTGTTAAGATCTTTTAATGTTTTTTCCATAGACATTTCTTTAACTGCCTTGTCTACAATATTTTTGACTTCTTCCTCACATTCGTGTAAGTTAAGCGCTAGTAAGTCTGCTAAAGTCGTGTCTTCATCCATTACAATTCTAACCTGTTTTATAACCACAAAATGTATTATTATTATGTCTAATGCTGGTATGTAACATTATTAAATTTTTACGTCTACAATATTTTAAATATTTTTTTATTTCGATGATATGATGGCTTATAAAAGGTAAGTACTTACGTAGTCGAGGCCAACATCGCTTTTAATGGCGATTCTAATTTAGACAAGTTAGATAATTTTAATTTATTTACAATATGCATTAGAAAAAGCAGTGTATTAGGATGAGGATACAAAACCCAGTGCACCAAAGAATACAGAAAACATGAAATTTTTGATAAAAATTAAAAATACACATAACATCACACAACATAGTTATACTTACAGTGAGTTCACGTGGTAATGCTGCTAAGCTCTGTGAATCACAAACATATTTACATTCGCATAACATAGTCCATTGCATACATCCAGAACATCGAGGTTGTATGATACAAGTCTCAGGCAGTCACGAAACTGTACAATTGAGTGAATATTTCATTCAAAGCAAACGCATGCCACCATTAACCAAGACTTGGTTCAAGAGTTGCCATCACCATCTTGAGTCCACAAATATAAAAGTATATCAAAATTCTTAGATATATAATAACAATGGGGTAGATGACTACAATAACAATTAATTTTATTTAACACTAATCGGGGAAAGTACTTCTTAAAATGATCTTAAAAACAATATTTGTCCCCATCTCAATGGAATTCAGGAATGTATTATCTTCAAAACAAATAAAAAAGTAAATGATTTGACCATGGAAGTCACCGATTTGTATTTCATTCAAACTAGTATGGAGCGTATAATTTGGACGTTTCTTGAAAATCTCAGTCATCTACCCTATCAAAGGCAAATGGAATGCCAACTCTAAATATTTCATGCAAAATGCATAACTTTATAAAAAACCTCAACCCTGCTTGTCCCGAAGGTGCTGTCACAACATTCATGTTATTATTTACATTTTAGTTATTTTATTTACAGTTCATTTATTTATGATCTCTATTATTTTAAAGTTCACCTTAGTAGTTCTCATGAGTTGGTCCCAGTGACGCTCCCTGATGGCTGGGTTTTGGAGCTCGCCTACAGCTCGTAATGATGTCAGCATGTTCTTTACCGTTGCTTCCAAGTTTATATAAGTGTCCCAACTAAAAAGTCACATAAAAGTTGAAAACAAGAAAAACCTTAATTATAAAAACACTTGAAATGTTGCATTATCTAAACACATACAAAAAAGTTTATAGCTGTTCGTTAATCACGCTATAACTCGATAACGGCTTGACCTATTTAAATAAATTATTTTTCTAATTTCTTAGCTTCAACAATAGGTATAGAATAAAAGAAAATTAGGAAACCAGCCAAAATATCTGCATTGATAATTTTGTAACTGAGGGAATTGGCACCTACGATTTTCATTCCATTTTGGTAGGTATGTCTAATCTCTTACTTGAAATATAGGAAAAGTTTTTTGTCGCAGATTACTGATATTTTTATTACCTTCTCATTTCCTTGTCCAACAATCTAATTTCCTTAGCAAACTTTTTACATTCAATATCCATATTTTCAACGTCAATCTTACGCCAAGGTGTAGTTTTCCAATCTTCAATGCTAGTTTTCACAATGTATACGTAATCCCACAATTGCTGCAATTAGTAGGCACACATGAGAACGTAAAACTATATTAAAACAAGCAGGTTTTGTAACTGGTTAGATTGTTGCACGAAATCATTTTAACCCTCGATCACTCGCACAGTATTTTAGACCCGCGAGCACTTACGGGGTGCAAAGGGTAGCAAGTAGCAAAGGGACTCAATGTCCCTGGGGTGACTAAGCACATTGAAGAGAATAAGTAACATTACCACTCCCGACCCGAGAGTGTGACCATTTTCTAAGAAACGTCATAGATACACCTCAATGCCACGTTAAACCGTCGGCCCTGCCCTTTATATCTCTCCGATCGTGCTAGGTTCCTTTTCCATTGGACTATAAGAGTGAGGAAATAGAGAGTGCACTTGCGTACTGTAATATCTCTTGCGTAGTTGGCGAGTCCTTGAAGGGCTTAGCCAAATCGGCTAAGAGAACATGAAGTTTCAAAAGAGTCTCAATTTATTCAAATTTAACAATATTCCAACTTACTTATGGCTAGAAAAAAATAGGTGGCATATCTAAGTGAGACAGATGTTCTAGAATTAATTTTACCTTCAACATGCGTAACTCTTTTCTGCATTGTTTCAAAAGTTTGAACTCCGGTACATTGACTTCAAACAACGAGCCTGACTCTTGAATGCCTCTCATTTCTTCTTCCAAGTATAGAAGTTCAAAATCTACTCTTGACATTACTTCATATGGATCATCACAATCGTACCTGAAGAACTGAAAATAACATTGTCAAATTATTTTGATTACGAGCTAGAGATAGACGAAAAATAATAAAAATAAATATTTTTACTGCATACTTGTAACAGAAGCTGTAAAAAATTTTTTTCAGCAAATATCAACGTGTGGTGTGCCACACGTTGATATTTCACCTAAAAATGTTTTTGAAAAACCTGTCGAATGATGTGTCATTCGACAGGTTTTTCAAAAACATTTTTAGGTTTCTAATAAACTTTTTATTGAGTGAATATTTCTGAAAATAATCGCTCCGAAAGTTGCATAAATCGTGTCCCTTCCCTTAACTTAAGAACCGTGTAACCAAAAAATATGGAAAAAAATCACAAAGATAGCGCTTAATAAATACTTTAAACTAAAATTATTTCGGATAAGATCGGATGTACTATTGAGTTATTGGCAAAAAACTGCGTTTCTCAACAAAAGGGCGTAACTGCCATGAACATACGCTCTTCTGCTGATGCAATTGTACAAGGCTGCGGAACCCTACACTGAGCGTGGTCCGACATGCTCTTGCCCGGTATTTCTTATATAAGATTCACATGAACTAAATATATTTTATTGACTATTATTATTATTATTCTTTTTTATTAATTTTGGAACATTATTATTTAATAAGTTAATCTATGTCAATCTTTAAACTACATTTTTTTTTCTTTTTTCTTTCTATTTTGTATTTTAGTATTATTATTTTTATTGTTTTATAATTTGATGATTGATTCTGGAATTGTTATTAACATTAATTGTATGTAATTATTCTTATACTATTTTTTTTGATATGCAAGTATGAATATGAATATGAAAATATTAGTGACCCCGATGTGATCTGAACATGCAACCTTCTGATCTGGAGTCAGTATTACGTGTGTTACAGTCGCCGTATTACTTGACTCACAATAATATAACGTCACGCTATACTATATAAATTAGTTAGTATTAAAAATGCAGACGACTTATAATAAAAGCTTAACAGCAGTAGAAGTAAATCACTGTGATAATAAATACTTTACAAACATTCAAATTACACTAAGCACACCGAGTCCGAAGTCCGAAGAGTTCTAGAACGAAGAACGAGAAGAACTAATTACCTCATAACGTTTGAAGACTTCTCGATAGTAAACGACATGAGAATCGAAGGTGGATATTTTTTTCCTGATTCCTGAGACTTCAGCTGCTTGTAATGGTGCTACTTGCTGTTTCACTGTTATAGCAAGCTTTTTTGTCGCTTGCCATTGTTCTGGTAGTTCCTATACAATTATTGGAATATATAAATATAAAATAAGGCGAATCCAAGTACTTGAATCATTAATATAATCTATATCAATAAACTGTCTATTACAATGTTATATATTTAACTACAAAAAAGGGTAATTTTATTATAAACTGGGAGACCCAGTAGAAATTGACCTATCACACACTACGCTAAAATTTTCTGAATCAAGAATTTATTAATGGTTAATCTTAACTTTACCTGTAGCAATACATTAACTTCTTCAGGTATATCCATGTCATAAAACTTCAATAGCTCAATGGTTTCAGTGAGAGGTTGAAACATGTCATCTGTGGTCGCCGTACGATCTTTGACATGCATGAGGTAACCCATCACGTTTACCAACGCTTCGTAGTCACCTTCTGGCACTGGCTGGAGTAATCCTGAAAAACAGATCATTGTGATGATAGAGGAAATCTTTATACCGATATTACCAATAAACCTATAAAACCAGTTTTGCCACTAGAGTTAGCCATTTTAACAGACGGGTAACAATATAAATGTTGATAAACTTTTGCGATTTGTACACATTATTAAAATATATATATTACGGGTCTTAATCGCGTGAATAATTTAAGGTAAAATACCTTGTTTATTGCCCGACGTTTCGACCGTATTGCAACGGCCGTGGTCACGGGAAGACTAGTTGAGCTCAGCGTCGCCTCCGTGAAGCGCGGGTTTCGGAAACTACCCTCGCTTGATTTTTATCACTCACTATTACGGAACCGTCGGTACTTCGACACACAACACTAAGGACATCTGCACACTGGCGTGTAATGTTTGTTCGGCGGTGTATACACTTGCCGATCACGGGATTCCACGATGTTGACAAACGGTATCCGTCTTCTCGGTTGAAATTGACATGTTTTTTTATTTCAACCGCTTCCCTCGCCATCCTGGAGTAATAGTGACGGTCGGTGGAGAGGACCTGTGGTTTGTGTAGTTCAATCCAGTGATTGGTTCCCGCATCCAGCAAGTGTTCCGCTATTGCTGACTTGTTTGTCTGTCGGTTTTTCACAGCCGCGATATGTTCCTTAACCCTTTCCGCTATGGTTCGCTTGGTTTGTCCGATGTAGGAACTGCCACAGCTGCAATCCACTTTGTAGACGCCAGGTGTCTGTAGAGGAATTACATCCTTAGGAGTACGTAGGTGCTTAGCTACCTTGGAGTGCGGATTATATACAGTCTTAATGGAGTATTTCTGCAGTACTGTTCCAACTTTGTCCGTCACTCCTTTCACATACGGTAGAAAAGCTGGAGCCCTGTCAACCCCCGGTCGGGAGTCTCTCCTCTTCGTACGTCGTGTGCTTCCTCTGTATCCGTTTCGCTTTAGTACCTCCTGAACATGTGTGAGCTCACTTTCTAAATGTTCAGGGTCACAAATGTCATATGCTCTATTTGTCAGCGATGATACCACGGATTGCAGATGTCTTGGATGGTGATGCGAGTCAGCATGTAAGTATCTGTCTGTGTGGGTCGGTTTTCTGTACACAGTGTGTGCTAGGGTACCATTGTCTCTAACCATTATTTTAACATCGAGAAAAGCTAGCGATCTGTTTATCTCCATTTCAAAAGTGAACCTGATCTTAGGGTGTATGGAGTTCAAGTCTTTAGCAAATTGTTCTACTTCCTGCCTACCGCCCTTCATAATGCAGAACACGTCATCGACGTACCTCTTCCACAGTTTGACCTGGGACAATTGTAGCTCAATTGTTTCCTCAAAATGTTCCATCCAGATGTTGGCCATCACCGGCGCCACTGGGCTGCCCATGGCCACTCCGTCGATCTGGAGGTAGTGTTGTCCCTGGTAGATGAAGAAGTTGCCTTCCAGACAGTTTTTAAGTAAAACAATGTACTCATTGGACAGATCGTTTGCTCTCAGCTTTCTCTCGATGACCTCAAGGCAGTCCTGAATGGGAACGTTGGTGAATAGTGACTCCACATCAAAACTAACCATCACCTCGTCTGGTTCCACTTTCATGCTCTTGATGATGTCCACGAAATGGCGAGAATCCTTTACGAACGATGTCGTTTTACCCACTAAAGGTTGCAGTATTGAAGAAAGGTATTTCGCTAGATCGTAAGTAGGCGAGTTAATTTGGCTTACGATTGGGCGTAGTGGGACGTTACCTTTATGAATCTTTGGCAACCCATATAACTTGGGCGGCTGTACGCTCTTGGGTCGAAAGAGTCGGTCATAGACATCATTCGCGAACAGATCTTCATGGTCCCTAATCAGTGCTCGTATACGTTTCGTGACTCTGGCTGTAGGGTTGTATGACACTGACTTGTATATAGAAGTGTCACTTAAAAGACTCCGTATTTTGTCATCATAGTCACTCGAATTCATCACTACAGTGGCGTTTCCCTTATCGGCCTTTAGCACTAAAATATTCGTGTTATCACGTAGCTCTTTTAACGCTAGACGCTCTTCAGTAGTAATATTCGGTTTAGGCAGCTTCGATTTTCGAAGGATAACGGCGACATCCATCCAGCGAAGAAGCGATAATGCGTAACAAGGTACCGTCTGCGGACGCGGAAACGCTTAGACAGGATGTCGCCGTTATCCTTCGAAAATCGAAGCTGCCTAAACCGAATATTACTACAGAAGAGCGTCTAGCGTTAAAAGAGCTACGTGATAACACGAATATTTTAGTGCTAAAGGCCGATAAGGGAAACGCCACTGTAGTGATGAATTCGAGTGACTATGATGACAAAATACGGAGTCTTTTAAGTGACACTTCTATATACAAGTCAGTGTCATACAACCCTACAGCCAGAGTCACGAAACGTATACGAGCACTGATTAGGGACCATGAAGATCTGTTCGCGAATGATGTCTATGACCGACTCTTTCGACCCAAGAGCGTACAGCCGCCCAAGTTATATGGGTTGCCAAAGATTCATAAAGGTAACGTCCCACTACGCCCAATCGTAAGCCAAATTAACTCGCCTACTTACGATCTAGCGAAATACCTTTCTTCAATACTGCAACCTTTAGTGGGTAAAACGACATCGTTCGTAAAGGATTCTCGCCATTTCGTGGACATCATCAAGAGCATGAAAGTGGAACCAGACGAGGTGATGGTTAGTTTTGATGTGGAGTCACTATTCACCAACGTTCCCATTCAGGACTGCCTTGAGGTCATCGAGAGAAAGCTGAGAGCAAACGATCTGTCCAATGAGTACATTGTTTTACTTAAAAACTGTCTGGAAGGCAACTTCTTCATCTACCAGGGACAACACTACCTCCAGATCGACGGAGTGGCCATGGGCAGCCCAGTGGCGCCGGTGATGGCCAACATCTGGATGGAACATTTTGAGGAAACAATTGAGCTACAATTGTCCCAGGTCAAACTGTGGAAGAGGTACGTCGATGACGTGTTCTGCATTATGAAGGGCGGTAGGCAGGAAGTAGAACAATTTGCTAAAGACTTGAACTCCATACACCCTAAGATCAGGTTCACTTTTGAAATGGAGATAAACAGATCGCTAGCTTTTCTCGATGTTAAAATAATGGTTAGAGACAATGGTACCCTAGCACACACTGTGTACAGAAAACCGACCCACACAGACAGATACTTACATGCTGACTCGCATCACCATCCAAGACATCTGCAATCCGTGGTATCATCGCTGACAAATAGAGCATATGACATTTGTGACCCTGAACATTTAGAAAGTGAGCTCACACATGTTCAGGAGGTACTAAAGCGAAACGGATACAGAGGAAGCACACGACGTACGAAGAGGAGAGACTCCCGACCGGGGGTTGACAGGGCTCCAGCTTTTCTACCGTATGTGAAAGGAGTGACGGACAAAGTTGGAACAGTACTGCAGAAATACTCCATTAAGACTGTATATAATCCGCACTCCAAGGTAGCTAAGCACCTACGTACTCCTAAGGATGTAATTCCTCTACAGACACCTGGCGTCTACAAAGTGGATTGCAGCTGTGGCAGTTCCTACATCGGACAAACCAAGCGAACCATAGCGGAAAGGGTTAAGGAACATATCGCGGCTGTGAAAAACCGACAGACAAACAAGTCAGCAATAGCGGAACACTTGCTGGATGCGGGAACCAATCACTGGATTGAACTACACAAACCACAGGTCCTCTCCACCGACCGTCACTATTACTCCAGGATGGCGAGGGAAGCGGTTGAAATCAAAAAACATGTCAATTTCAACCGAGAAGACGGATACCGTTTGTCAACATCGTGGAATCCCGTGATCGGCAAGTGTATACACCGCCGAACAAACATTACACGCCAGTGTGCAGATGTCCTTAGTGTTGTGTGTCGAAGTACCGACGGTTCCGTAATAGTGAGTGATAAAAATCAAGCGAGGGTAGTTTCCGAAACCCGCGCTTCACGGAGGCGACGCTGAGCTCAACTAGTCTTCCCGTGACCACGGCCGTTGCAATACGGTCGAAACGTCGGGCAATAAACAAGGTATTTTACCTTAAATTATTCACGCGATTAAGACCCGTAATATATATATTTTAATAATGGGTAACAATATATAAGTTATTAAGTCCGGCCGTTATTTCTTTAATAATAATAATATTTTAGGAACAACTCACACTATGCTATCTGATCCCAAACTAAGCAGAGCTTGTACTATGGACCAGACAACCGATAAACATACCTATATATTTCTAAATACATACATATTATAGATGAATAACACCCAGACACAGAATAAACCATCGTGCTCATCACACAAAGTTTTATCCTGGGTGGGGATCGAACCCACGACCTCTTGCGTAGCAGCCGGATACACTCCCACCGCCGCGCCACTTAATTAAAATAGGTGGATGTCACAAATATCTTCGAATATTAGATTTAGAATCTGCCAATTTCCTGGAGCAAACCAAAGTAATGATTCTGTTAGATAGCTAAATGTTGTAGGTACCTTCATCAGCTTGCCGTATAAAGTTACCCAAGTCACTAAGCCTGGATATTACGTTATTGACCAAATGTTCTTTGTACATGTTGCCCCACTTTCTAACCGTGTTTAGAAGAGCTTGACGAAACGGTCTTATATCCACCTGGAAATTCATGAATAAAAGTTACAGAGTATCTTAAATAGTATGTAGCTACGTGTTCCAGCGAACATTATACCTATAGAATAGATTTGAAACGAGGAAGTAAGGATAAATATGTAGTAAGTAATCGATAAATTAAATCTTTTGATTTAGAAAGAAAAAAACTTTGACAATACATACTCTCTAGTTATAGCATAATATTAACATTTCAATCGAATGTATCTAATACAATAAATTACTTAGTAATAATGATTTATGTATTACAACAAACCTGAAACCAATTATTAAACACTTTGTAAGATACCATATCCTCAATCTCCATAAACAAATTCTCAAAATGATCGATTTGTTCTCGAAAAGCTTCCATCTTAGGAGCGCACGGTACTGGTGCTGTACCATCTTTTTCTTCTACAACAAGTTTGTCTACTTCTTCTGGAGTTAATATTCTACCGTAAGTGAGGAATATTTCCATTACTGCATCTCTTTCTTCAAGCCACAAGTAGGCATAATTCTCAAATGTCTTACAGAATTCATTGGCATCTTCAATGACCTAAAAATATAGGTCTAATAATTTATTAATATACTAGCGGACGCCTTGCGGTTTCACCCGCGTAGTTCCCGTTCCTGTGGGAATACAAGGATAAAAAATTGCCTATGTCACCCGCGGTTAGTAGCTTTTTCAAATCCGTCCAGTAGTTTCGGAGCCTATTTAATACAAACAAACAATCAAGTTTTTCCTCTTTATAATATTAGTATATATATATATTACAGACACGTGTTTCAACTGTTTGGCACACAAATAGAGAAACCAAAGTAAAAGGAAGAAGAAAATACACAGGTACTTAGATTGGATAAGAAAGTTAATGTCATGTGATCATATCGCATCAAGTGCTTGCCGAAAATAGAGAAAAAGGGTGTAAGCTCCACACTAACAAGAGCGCAGCTTTCAATAAAACTAACACATGTACTTAAACTCATTTGGATACTTATTACGGATAAAATATTATACAAACTATGAAAGAATATTAGTGGATTTGAAACATAGTGTTCTATTTATTGTTTGAACATTATTTTTATCCGTTACCTTTTCGATTCCAGACAAAATTTCTTCCTTCATTTCATTTACATCTTCACTATGAACTATCTGGTGTTCATACGACTCATCTTTTTGTTTATCAATTCTATCTACCAACGCGGATATTTTCAGGATATCATCTATAATGCTTGTTAGCATCGCCGTGAAACCTTTCTCATCGCTTGGTTCCAAACTTGGTACGAATACCATATCGGGGTCTAATAATTCCAATTGGGCTTCAAATAATGGAGCCAATTTATTTTTAGGATTCATATGTTCTGCTATGTAGCCCAAACTGAAATAAACACAAATGCCGGATTTACAATAAGCGTCCTTTTTTTATAAATTGTTAGAAATAATAAAGACGATAAAATAATAATTAGAAAAATAAAATAGGCTGTATCGAAATAGTACCCATCTCATAAATAAGAGACAGTAAAATCTCAATAACTATGTCGAAATTTTAACCTAGACCATTCGCTGCTCTATTGCTGGTTAGTCGGTCTTGAAAATGTCCTCACCTACAAGCAACACATTTAAACAAGGCTTCTTCCATCAAAGCGTCAATGAAAGCAACGTAATTTCCCCAAATTTCACCGTTCTGGTTATCTTGCATATTAAATAATTGCATATTCTCTGTCAGTAACTCGTTAATACGCTGTGCCGTTGCCTGTACTTCGCCGTAACGTTTTTCTTTCTTTTCTTGACGCTCTTCCAAATTCAATAGCGTGTCCTAAAAAAATATATTTTGTTATGCCACATTTTACTAAGTCTCTATTAGGTACAATGGAGTTTATTAAATGTTGCATTGTTACCTTCTTTCCTTCTTTTCTTTCAAATAAGGGCTGAACCGCCCAATCTTTCATGACTAATTTTATTTCTACCAAGTTATCTTGGATTTTTGACATTCTTTCGTATAAATTTCCCACTAGTGTATGCAGTTCTTGTAAATATCCCCAAAGGTCTGAAAATAAACAAAATCGATTATTGTTTATTATAAGGAACTAAGGCTATGTGTTGGTCTAACCAAGTGAAGAAAGCCAACTTCTCTTCCAAATTCTACAAGGTAATCAGGGCTACTTCGGATCAGAATCTATGGAAGCATGCCCTGCCGCTGCCCATTCACAGGGTTCCAGTGACCACGACCCTCAATATTGAAGAACCATTTGAAGAGAGAGAAATTACTATGATTATACCTTTCGAATTCCAGTTTAGTTCATGCTGTGCCATCTCAATCCTTTGATCAATCGCTTTTATCTCATCTTCCACCAAATCAAACTCAACTTTTTGACTGTTCTTCCTAATTTGGTTATACCAATCAATGGTTATGCCTAAATTGATTCTGTACTGTCTATATGTTTCCTGTTTTTCGAACAAAGCTAAGCTTTCAGGTGGTAAGTCATTTGCAAAAGTTTCATTCGTCCGCAAATGGTGAACTTCTCTTAAAACATCTAATAGCTGGAATATTAAAGTAAAAGGTAAAGTACTTATATATTTCTGAATTATCAGGCAGCAGGTACAATAAAAACTAACCATTGGATGAAAATTCAATACTAGGTCTGAACCTTGTCGTGCTAAAATCATGTTATTAGACTTATCCTCAATAATCTTAGCGACGGTCAATGTCCATTGATGGAAATATTTCTTCTTAAATTCGTTTATTTTTTCAATCAACTCTTCATACCTTGTGAAAATTTTCTTCGCTTCTTCCGTACCCTTTATCCTATTTACAAAAAAAATCTTATGTAATATCTCAATTCACATACTTTATAAATTAAAAGCAATTTCATACCATAACTACATTTGTCTAAAAGTTTGGTAAAGATCAAATCTAGAATTATATTTCCAAGTATTTAAAAACATAAAACCTCAATTGAAAATTAATGGGTAATAGTAGAATACAAGCCAAATAATCAGCTTTCGCAATTTGCCCCACCCAGCTTTACTTACGGGTGCGGCAAATTGCGAAAGCTAGCTATAGGCTTGGTGATCCTCGTAGCTAGCGTTTTCATGTATAGGAGACCTCCGGCGATTGGAGGCATGTAAGCGTCTACTTCCATCACTCCATACTTCTCTGCTCGCGTGCTTTGTTCAATGAATAGTTCCTGAAAGGTAATGCTTCATTGGACCTGGTTTTAAATCCAGGTTCAATATTATGTCACCTGTGATCGGTGTATTCATCAAAAATAGCATTCAAAAAATTTGACTTGTCCCTATAGGTAGTCTAAAAGACAATATACTAAATTAATGTAAGTAAAATATATGAAATTGAGTAACTATGTAGATGAATAAACAGTTTTGTTACTTACTTCGCAAACATCAATTTCCTTTTGAAGCATGACAATAATCTCGACGTACTTTGCCGTGAATTCGTTTCTGATTAGAGGTCGATCTAATACCGAACCTACTACATCAATAAGCTGAAATAAAACGTATAGTTTTAAGTTCATGCAATGATACAGCATTGAAGAGTTAAAATGTCTAATTGAGTAGCAATTGTATAAAATCAGACATGCAATTCCATTACCTTGAAGATGGATTCTAACGTGGAGGAGTTATCGAACGATTCAACTAATACTGTCGATAGTTTAAGATCCAAATCAATTATGTTTTCTTGAAACTCGTTAAAGTCTTCGTTAAATGTTTCGTCATCTGGATCTAATACATCATACGACTTTGATGCAAAACCATGAAAGTACGCGTCAAATTCAGCTGATATCTCTCTTATTTGTCCACCTAGTAATCTTCCCTTCATTCCTCCTATTTCAATTTTTTCCAACTTTTGAAACTCGAGTACAGTTT
This sequence comes from Herminia tarsipennalis, assembly GCA_945859575.2. Taxonomy (NCBI): domain Eukaryota; kingdom Metazoa; phylum Arthropoda; class Insecta; order Lepidoptera; family Erebidae; genus Herminia; species Herminia tarsipennalis. Next base: position 7,856,933 of record OX243836.2, on the reverse strand, counting down.
TGAAAAACCATTGAATGGTGTCCAGTCTGTCAAGGAATCTATTCAATCTTTCGAAAACAACGTTAGGATGAAAAGTCCAGGGGATAACTCGTCTATCTTCGAAGTATTTAGGCAAATTCTCTTTGAAATATTCGAATGTTGACTTAAACTTTTTAACTAAATTTATCGTGACTTGAATCCGTTGTGTCGCTTCATCTATGTCACTGTGAAATAATGTAGTTGGGTCGAGGCATTTCTTCGCCTAAAATAGAAAGATATTTTGAAACAAAGTTCTTATGGAGTCTGTTTTTGTATTTCATTAATATTATTTGAGATATAAATTTTGTTAGGTACTTTTTCTACGGTGACATAATTTTCGAACATCACAGAAGGCTATAAAAAATATTTTCCTTTATTTCATGGTTTCGACAATTCGTGTCAAACAACCAAGATCGTAAACCATTAAATTTATCCACGCCATGTCGGTTTTATTTGATAAATAATTCAAGAATTTTAGTATCTTAGTGAATATCGCTGGTTGGTACCAAGTTTTATGTAGTTTATATTTATCGAAATTATTCAAATAAACTCGAAGTGGTTCAATACACGTACGCCCATTTCTTGAACACATTAGTAAACATTATGGTTTTTCCGTATGATCTTTAATTGCACATGACCCGGATTTCATAATGTATTATAGAAAGTTATGTAGCCTTGCCTATAGATAACTTTTTTGTAAATAAATGGGGTTTTATCGGTCTGTTGAGCGCATTTGATATCATACATCCATACAATTTATTAATGAAAGTGTCTGTAAAATAAGCTGTAACAGCTCGGTATGTCAAAATACATACTATACATCCAATTTTCATAAGACCGAGTCTTTGTGTGGTTTAATACCTACAATAAATACTGGACACTGGCAGAAATTGGCTGGATAATCGGCTATATTGCCGTGAATTCAAAAATAAAAATAAAGAATTACATAACACATTTATTTTCGTAATAATTATCGGATTTTTAAATAGGATGTTTTTATTCGAACGATAAAAGATCATGCTAGTAATTAACACTATTTTAATAACAAATCGTAGAAAGTATACATAATTATTGTGTATATAGGCAAAATGCCGCACATTAGATACAAAGCAATTGTAGGTAATTAACTGTGAACCAATATCACACTAGATGATTGATTGGCAGTCAATTTGCTCACGTTACTTTTTCACAGCTATGAACTTATATAACATTCTAATTATTGAAAGGAAATTGTAGACACATTTATATGTTTCATTCAACGTTAGTGGGTTGCCCTTACTTTGCCCGGTTATATGTAATGAGTCAAATGGAGATCAAATAAAAAAACATATTTGTGATATAACACTTTCATTTGATACCTATGTCATAAGTCACAATTCGCAAAACCTTTAATTTGATTGCCTCATTTTCCCTTTTCAATTTAATTATGGTACCCATGATCAAAATTATTAACGTTAAGCATTCGTATCTGGGTCACTGAAATTCATATGTGTAGCAATTTTTAACTTAGTTATTCCAGTGGATTTAGAGCAAATGGTTAAATGGTAAACAGAAACTGTGGTTCTATAAGTTTCCGTTCCTCATTCGGAACTTCAAATCTGAAATAGGTTCCGTATTGCCAGATATTCTCTTTAAATAAAATTAATGCTTTACAGAAATACTTTCGAGGACCCTTCTTCCCTCTTCTTCTCATATGTCTGTATGTGTTTTCCACTTACCTGATAAATAAGCAAGTTACAGATCTGCTTCAATAACACGATGAGTTTGGACGAGCTACAATAGTACTTAGAATCTCTCCACACCATGCTTATAACATGGAACAATGGTCGGAACAGTGGCAGGCATTCTGTAAAGTCTGTATCTTCTAGCGCTTGGAAATGCCTTTCTAAAGTGCGGAGATATAGGTCTATTTCACGAGCTTCGGCGAGTGCTGCAATTGGAAATGGTTTGTATTGAATGAAACCATATTGACCCAAATTGGATACAAAAACATAGACTAGAAATAAAAATAAAACAGATTAATTTCTCTACAGATGAATTCAGTCTCAATATTTGAAAAATATATAATTTTAATTTAATAAAATATATGCGTAAAAAAGTTAAGCCGTTCAGTCTCTGTACTTTAAGCCGTGTGGTACCGGCTTAAAAATAGTGCCACCCTATCTCTTCCCGTGGGTGTCGTCATAGCGACTATGGGATTTCATACCACAGGACGGGTAGCAGCGTCCTCTGTGTACTTTAGCCTTACTGCGATCGCCAACCCACTCTCCAAGCGTGGCGATTATGGCAATTACCCCCAGAATTTATAATAAGTAAGTTTTACTGGGGAGACCCGTGCCCAGCAGTGGGACATCATAAGGGTATATACATTCAGTCTCTGGGACTTTGCAAATATACAATTGGATCCAAGTGGCATAAAAAAAATAGGAAAAAAGTATTCCAGGATCCACATGTAAATCCGAGCGTTGGTTCCAAGTGTAGAAAGGCGAGACACACCCTGATACAGGAATTTTGTTAAATACTCAACCTCTGCATCTCGGAAGCAATCTTTGATTCTGAACGTCGACGTATGGCCGTTACTGTGCTTTTTCAATGCACCGATATAGGGTCACTGAACAAACAACATTTTTATTTATATACGCACCTGACACTATGTTCTTGAACAATCTACTGAAGCAAGGGTAGTAGGCTGAGGTCGTCTTCTCCAAAATAACGGCCATACACCTCACTCGCTCACTGCGGAGCTGGTCGTATATGTAGTTCAAGTTGTTTAGTCTTGATTTCCAGAATGCCAGTTCTACAAAGGACTCGTAAAGACGTAACTCAAATGCTAGGTAATGCTAGACCTAGCTAACCTCCCTAAGGTTATGATAAATTCTCTAGGTTTGCTATTGCTATTGCTGGATGAATAGCTTATGTATTGGTTCATGTTAAAGATTTCTATGCGATGCAGTATAGTTCGTGGTCAATGAATTATTTGCACGTCTCTGCCTGCAATATTTTTATTCATTCATATGACTGTGTTCAACAGTTCGCGTACATCATACCTACTTATATCGATGTATTTTAGAGGTAGGTACATACCTATTTGTACTACCTACTCTAGCATATTATAACATTATTATTGCGAAAGTAGCTTTGTCTTTCTCATTTGAACGGCTAAACCACTGGAGAAATTTTGATAAAATTGAATTTATGGAGATTGTATAAAGTCTGGGGTTTTCCAGACTTTTTAAGCAAGCTCCATACGAGTACCATACAAACCTATGTCTTACATCAACTTGATTTTATCATAATTACTAACATCAATAGAGTCGAAGCTGTGAGAGTTAATACTAACCAACGGTCGGTAACGGATTCTGTCCATTTTCAAACGCAAGAGCGGAATCCTCCATCATGACGTCATTGATTTGCTGTGCCCATTTGATGACGACACCTTCTATAGCACTCTTGAGGTAAAGGTCTACTTCTTCTCCCCGCTGCAAGTCTTTCTCTGCCCCATGTACTAGTTCTACGCCTACTGGCATTGGTAATACTGTCTGGCCATTAACTTTGCCTTTCACCTACACAGGGAGAGTTAATAAGCATTCAGGTAATTTAGTAGTAGACTTTGCTAAGGATTTCTAATGAAATGTTAATAATTGAGAAAAGCTTAGTAACGGATAACTACAAATCGGGCCTTCGTCAGTCTGGAAGTCAGTTAGTCTAAATCCACTCAGGGCAGGTTACAAAAAATCTGAATTTTATGGCTTCATAAAATAAAGATATTCAAGCTTGAAAGTGTATCTGAAGCATCATGTTTACCTCATATACAGTACTCTTGAGGTTATGTATCTGTTTGAGGATATCTTGGGAAACCACCAGAGGCCAACCTTCATGGTTCAGAGGGTTGGACAGCAGAGGAACGAACACTTCATCTACTAATGCTGCAAGTTCGTCTATTATTCTGGGAGCAAGATCGCCTAAACAACCAGAAAAACGTATTTTGTCAAAGGTGCTAGTATTTTAATCATCTCAAAAAATAACCTATTTTTCAGCATTTAAACGTCAATGTAACGACTTTGTTTCACGTGTGGGCAGCTACCTTAAAAGTCTTCTTAGGGTTTCGACGCGATGTGGCCACTTAAAAAGCAGGCGCTAAATAAGTACGACTTCTCATAAAATAATAGTCCGCTATTTGACGTAATTGATCAACCAAAATCTATTTAAAGCAGGCGTTCTTCTTCGACGATATGTGGCCCAAAATGCGGCCCCACAAAAACTAGGACTTCTAATTATATAATAATCCGCTATTTGACGTTATTGATCAACCAAATCCTATTAATATATTTGGTCGTCACGGAAATCAACTACGATCGACTAATCACATTTTTAGAATCGAAAAAAAATGGTAACTTACCAAAAATGACCATCTGAGCACAATTTTCTTTTGGGATAACATCGGCTCGTTTCTTTACGAAGTAGACGGCTTTGTTCTTCAAGTAGCATGGAAATGAGATAACTGGCACCAATTGTAGCGCATTTGTTAGTACTACAACCAGAAGGAGAGGCAAAGGCTTGTCTACAAAGTCTTTCAAAGTAGACCTGTGTTCTTCGATACCCAAAACTCTCATCCATTTTTCTGGCTTTAATTTCAGAGACTTTACTGTATAAGAACCTATAAACTCGTAGCGCGGGTCCTGATTGGACGAAGATGGACCAGGTTGGTCCATCTTTTAAAGATTTAAGTTTTTTCAAGTCATTTCCTCAGGCCCTTGTTTCTGCGTTGCCGGTTAGAATGTCTTTGATAAAGTGTGGGCTGCTAAACGCAGAGCCTGGCAAAAGGCAAGTCACGCAACTCCCAACGGCATTCCATTATGGAACGATGTCTCCTTTGTAACGAGCCATCGGCATCGCTATACTAAAATAGATTAAGGTAGAGTACACAAAAAAGACATCGTTTACCTATCTAAAGTTAATTTTATGTCAGCAAATTAACGTTTGTATTTTTATGCAACTATGGTAAAAAACAAAGTAACAAACACCAGTAGGTAGGTGTGTTTTTTGTCGTAGCTGCACCCTGTTGTCCTGCACAAAATGTCCAAGGAAACTTTCGGACACCAGTAGGTACCTACAGTCTGAGCCACACAACTGAACATACCCACAACACCATTAAAATTAACTGGAATCCTTGAGTTGAGACCGCGAATACCGGTAAACGTATCTAAGGGTAACACGACCATAACATGGCCGATGGGTCGACGGCTTACAGAAGGTCGGACTGGATGCGGAAACCAGAGAATCAGATATCGTAGTGTAAATTGGGACAGGCTTATCAGGCAATGAACTGAAAGGACTGATGATGACGATACACAAAATACCGAGAGCATTCTGTGGTGTACTATGGCTATTTTGTATAAATATAAATCTCAATATACAATAATAAGTAAACCACTGCATATGCTATCGGTACAAAGGCAGTAAGTGGGCAAGAGCGCGTACCAGGCTCAACGCGCGCCACCCTCCGCCCCCGACAAGATGACACTCGCGCGACGTCGCGCAGGAATAAGGTCAACTGTCGCTTCTGTGTGCTTTAGGTTTAAGTTATGGGCAGTAGCGGCGGAAGCGACAGACAATAAATCTGTACTAAAATATAAAGCTGAAGAGTTTGTTTGTTTGGTTGAACGCCTTAATCTCAGGAACGCCCTAACCGAATTGAAAAATTATTTTAGTGTTAGATAGCCCATTTAATGAGAAAGTAGAGTAAAGAGAAAGTAGTACATCAAAATTCGAAAAAATCTATTTAAAATTCTTTATTCACTTAGGATGCAAAACAACTCTTGTGATACGTCGGGATTATACATGTACATGTAATGCCAATTTCGCAAACAATAGGTAAAGCCGGAGAAAAGAACCTGGCAATAAAAACTCGCGGCCACTCTTTTCAAATTGCCAATTTTACAATGTTTGAATGTTTATAAACTTGATATAGGGGTAAGGTGCTGCGACTAATATACTATACACCATGTTAAAGGACTGATACCAAATTGTATTATTACGACTATAGAAGTTAGGAGCGAAACATCAAAAAAATGTTGCAAAAGGGAAGAAAATTGACGACGACGAAACTTTGTGTTCGTCAATTTTCGTCTATGATATCATAATCAGTATCTAGTACCCAGGATCATTTTTCGGAGGAAGTTTTTTGTCATTTCGGCCTGAACACCGGCTAAAAATATAGGTAGGTACTTACTGTGTACTTTTTGCAATTTCAGAGGGGTTTCAACCTCCAAATCCCTCCCCTGTAAGTACCTACCTGAATACCTTTTCTGCTTCGTGAGCTCAAGTATTCTAAGATCTCTTCTGAAAATTTCTCACTACTCTTTATGGCCATCGCTATTTGATGATAAAAACTCAAACTGATACAATATGATAAAAACTCAACTGTTTACATTTATTTCGCACTAAGCTGCGGGGTGCGTACGTGCGTGGCGACGGAAACGCTCGTGGTTGCGGGAGTGCAGATCTCTCTCTATAACAGAATCTATATATTAATACGTGAAGCAAAAGGGTTGTACTCCTTTTAACGAGAATGGCGCGGACGGAGGCGTATGAAATTTCGCACATTTAAGGTTAATTTCCGTGCATCGCGGCCGATCGCGAGTCGCGCGCGGCTTACGACAAGCGTCTGACGCGCGCGGCCGATGCGACAATAGTCAGAGTATGAGAATGTATGGTGCCGTTTCCGAGGTAAGCGACATACGCGCGCGGCCGACGACTGTCGTAGGCTGCGCGCGCACTCCGAATGTTGTCGCATCGGCCGCAAGCGTCAGCCGCTTGTCGTAAGCCGCGCGCGGCTTACGACAAGCGGCTGACGCTCGCGGCCGATGCCACAATAATGAACCTTTATAGTTTACTAGCTGTCCCGCGCAACTTTGTCTGCATACATTTTGCCCGTTTTTGCAACATTTATCATTGCTGATCCGCTCCTAATGGTTGTAGCGTAATGTTATATAGCCTACAGCCTTCCTCGATAAATGGACTATACAGCAGTGAAAGAGAACTCTTCAGCTTTATAATATTAGGTTCACTATTTTGACGATAATTGCTTCCACATATGAGATAGACATATGCTGTTGCGGACTTTTTTGTAGGACTATTTATGATAAATATATCGTTCATACAATAAATATCTGTAACATCAACGATATTTGCGGCGCACGCCAAAACATGTCGCCGATTGTAAAAAAAAATCCTACTTACTTGACACTTATCGTTATATTTTGAACAATTTACACAATATCTTTATAAATTATAGCCTATGTGTTATTCTGATGTATAAGCTAAATAATTGTAAAGTTTCATGAAAATCCATTCAGTAGTTTTGGCGTGAAAGAGGAACAAACATCCACACTCACAAACATTCGGCTTTATAATATTATGACTAGCTGTGCTCCGCGGTGTTACCCGCGGTTTATTAGCCTATATGTTAATCCAGGGTGTTAGCTAACTCCGTACCAAATTTTATTAAAATCGCTCCAGCCGTTTAGACGTGAAGAAGTAACAAACATACACACTCACATACTCACAAACTTTCGCCTTTATAATATTAGTGTGATTATATATATATATATATATATATATATATATATATATATATATATATATATATATATATATGTGAGTGTGTATGTTTGTTACTTCTTCACGTCTAAACGGCTGGAGCGATTTTTGATCAAAAGTTAAAAGTGTCAAGTAAGTAGGATTTTTTTTTACAATCGGCGACATGTTTTGGCGTGCGCCGCAAATATCGTTGATGTTACAGATATTTATTGTATGAACGATATATTTATCATAAATAGTCCTACAAAAAAGTCCGCAACACATACTCACAAACTTTCGCCTTTATAATATTAGTGTGATTATATATATATATATATATATATATATATATATATAGTAGGATAAAGAGGATTATAATTATAATTTCGACCACGGGCGACCATATCAATGATTGTAAGCGTGTTTTCTATACAGAGCAAGGTTGATTTTGAGGTTGTATGAGTAAACAATCAGGTAGGTAGGTACATAATTATAGCTTAAAAACAATAAAAGATTAGGTACCTACCCAATTATATTAGTTAATTTTGTAACAACCATAATTTGCAATACTTGCCTAAGACTGTACTGTACCGACCTACTTACAACATAAGTATACCTACCTACCTATATATTTTAGGTAAATATGTACCTACTTAGTTACCTACCCTACCTATATTTTTTATTCTTATGAAATCACCATTAAAACTAATTTATTTAAACAAAATTAACTGACGGCACATCTACTTATTTTGCCAAAATAATAAAGTTAAGAAATTCGAAACCTTTATGTACTTCTAAATATTATGTTATCCGCTGTCGCCTATAACAGGCGTACAGAGCTTTTACGTTGCTAAAATACTGAGCTAATCGTTATGTAAACAATACTAGGTACCTATACCTATAGATATTTAATTTACCTACTAATTTACGACCTAGCATGTCTATTGCTATTTATATATGTGACTGTTATAGCCCTACATAAAATTTAGTTTGATTACTTATTGACAATATTCTTACCCACGAAGATAACATCGCTGTTTTTCTTCCAGACACACGATGAAAAATGATTTTCTTCTCACCAAGGACTTCCCGGAAGTAGATATTTTCCTATTAGTTCATTAAAATAAATAAGACCAGAATACAACATTCAAAAATAACACTTTATTTCCTACAAAAATACGTGCATATTCGCGCCAATTTGACGCCATATTTTTTTTATTTATATTATGAAGCAAAGTCAACACGTTTAGATCCAATTAATTTTTACATAATAAATAATCAAAATATTTGTAATCATCGTATAATTAATTCATTTCTAGTATAATTTTAAGAAAATTATGCTAAAGGTTGAATTTATATATTTTTAAGAAAAATATTTATTCCTTCACTATCGGTTTATGGGCCTAACATGAGAGTATTCACCTACTCACGGTAAGTATTTGTTGTCATAAAAACGACGAAAAATTTTCTAGACGGCTACTTTTCAAAGTTTTATACTAGGTGAATAGGTGACAGTCGAGTAAAAATAATATTCTACTGAAATATATTTCTAGTTTGATTGATCTAGTTTCAATCTATGAACTTTGCTATGTAAACGAAAAAAAATCTGTTAAAATCTAATGGAAATCTAGGATTCAGTAGTCCAATACTAATTGGATTCTATCTATGTTTATAGGGGAAACTACTAAATCTACAAAGAAATACGAACATAATATTTTATAATACATTTATTGATAATGACAGCGATGGTTGACTCGAACTTGCTACTTGGCAAAAATATTTCCACTAGAAGTGAACTATTTTTGTATTTAAATATTAAAATCTCTTTATTATGCTTTATGTGTATAGTTATGAAGATGCCACCATCTATTGCTACAAAGTAGCTGCCTATTTATCACAAAAAAAAGAGTTAGAATTACATACATTATTTTGTCATTTATTTATTTTACAATTTCCAATTCTGGCAAATTAATTTACTTATATCACTTCTACGCTAAAATAAAATCCATGCAAGTCACAATTTCATAAAATAATACATTCACATTCGTAAAAGCGCGTGATATCTTGAATTGACTGCGAATAATACACACAATTTTCTAATATGAAATAATAATAAACAACAAATTATTTCATTTACCTAAATACTATTTGTTTAAAACAAAAGCACAGCACATGGTCAGCTTAATTTCTAAAAATTAAATTAGGACCTACGAGACGCTGCTTTTAAGGTCACTATTGCCTAAACCTAGGAGCCCTAGTGATTCCGATACACTAACTCGACCCCACGTATCTTCACCGCTTGGTTCGTCATCGTTTCACTCAGAAAGGTAGTCCTTAGCCCGTGTTCTACCAAACTACTGGACATAAGCACATCGAGAGTTTCAAAGACACATCCTACTATATTTGAAAATACGTATATTTCATTTAGATTTTTTTAACGTCGACTACACATTGAGCTGTCCTAGTTAGGGCCAGATTTATTTATTACAATGGTAAATATACTTTTACATTCAAAGTTAAAAATTGTAAAATGCAAAATAAACGCCATTTAAGTCGCTTTCTGTAGTTAAAAATCTAACTAATCATCGATAATACTACTGAACGTCTGCTAGAACGATAAATGTATAGAAAAAATGGAATGTTTAAGTACGACAGTCTAATAAGCATTCGATAAATGTAAATTGTGATAACTCTATGTATGTGTGACAAATACGATGTCAGTCAATGCTTACAAATTTTTTGGGCCGCTGTTCCATTGAGAGAAGTGCCGGGTGACGTCACAACTTCAACTTTATCAACAATGTCAAAGCTCATTCCGGCGAGGGAGAGGAACAACACGCTCCAGTAAACTCGCTATGGAATGGCGGCTCCACTAAAATTGGCATTAAATTCTCGAGTGCATATTTGAAACAGATGTTTTAATATTTTTGAATAACGTTTTATATTAATAACTTACATTTAAATGTAAATATACATATGTTTACAGAGGTATTCGTTGACGTCACATGTTGGAATGCGATGTGGCGGGATATGCCTACTCATAACAGAACTAGGCATTCGATGAACGTTCGGGTCTATCTACAATTCTACGATGTGACGTCACTGAATAACCCTCAAGGAATGGAGGCAAGTGGCGGGCTATGAATGAACGCTGAAAGTGGGACTTACAAACACTAATAAATAACCAGGCGTGTTACTCTATTTTGTGTACTCATTTAGTGTACTTACGAACGATTACTTTACTAAAAGGATGGAATATACATTAGGTGATCTAAGACTATTGCCCCGTATTACCACGGAGCGAACAATGTGGACATTACCTAATACGATTACACGCGCACTATGCCGCTACAATATATCTTGATAATTTATCCAAATTAGGCATTATTCAAAAAATTAAACTATAACTTCTCATATTACTATAAGAACATCGATTAAGATTTTTGTTTCACTAATTACAGATAGATACCTCATCGATTTATTGTTCGAATGTGGATGGAGATAATAAATTGAGGACAATTTTTATAGTGACATTTTTTTAATTTACAGAATGCCAATCACGACTACATTTACATAACTTTCGAATATACACAACCTAATCGATATAATGTTTTGGGCGCAAGTGAGAGGCGAGTATCGACTCATAGCCGCATCACTATTGTCGACAGACTGGCGCCAAAAATGACGATAACCGTTATTTTAAAATTTAATATTAGAATAGAAACCATCGTTATAATTATTTTAGTCGAACTGAAGCAATTAAATGGCAGTATTCATTATATTTAGGAACTCGCTCCTCACCTGCGCTTCATCTGTACGACAATGTTTGGGCTTCAGTTATATTCGTCAGTGGCTGTTGTTTTGTGTACTAAGTACAAAAGTCTTTTACAAGGACGAAGATGTAATATTGGACGATTTCTTTAACTACTTGAGTTACACCTTTAAATAAAAGGGGCAAAAGCAGGCATCGAAATAAAAAAAAAATATTTTTTTTAATAGTTAGGTGGCAAGATACTATCACAATCGAAACTGGCAATCGTGTCTTCAACACAAAATGCACCTGAGCAGTTTGAAATATAGATTAGAATATAAATGGTCGAGTGAAGCATCGAATTATAATTAAAGACTTGATAAGGTGTACTTGGAGATGGCAATTTTCTGTAACCACGTAGATGCGTTTACAATTTAGAATAATGCTTCACCTTACATTTAGAATTGTCATATAAAATGCAACAGTGAAGAGAAAGATTAAAACGTCAAAACCACAGTTAAGTTATATTCTCGGTGCGGAATATAAAACTGTGCTTGTCACACAAGGTGAAACGTAGAAACTAGTCGATGAGCTAAATAGATAAATAAGTATACATTACCGTAACAACTATCACCACAAACTATACAAAAATTTATACAAATAACTTAGTAAACGATAGTCAATCACCGATTGCAAAATAATAATACACACAAATTCACATATTTACATGAATTCCAAAACTGATAAAATTAAAACATCACATTAATAATTTCATATTTATATTTACAAATATTTGAAAATAATTGGATTTAATTTATAATACGATAAAAAAACAGTTGTTCAGCAGAACGCACCAGCGATAAGCATGCAAATGTAAATGCACATGAAAAAACGCGATTTTACATTTGCAACTTCTCACTGTTGCGTAGTCACTGTACTATAACAGGGCAATCCTACTCCAAGCCTCTCTTTAGACATAGAAGATTCACAATCCGGAAACCTTAAACTGATCTACGTAATTTTATTAACATGGTCAATAAAACCGAGAGTTCCGTTTCCCCGGCGTCGTGCCCTACAAACAACAAACGAAGACGAACGATATTGCTTTTAAATAAACATCTAGATACATATAAGCACCATACACGTTACATGACTGCAACAAAAAATGCGGATTCTATTATACAAGTAGTGTGGGACGTTAGTTTAAATTCGGTCCGATACATTGGCGGCTTTGTCCGCGCTCCCGGGAGGTGTGGATGGGTCGATGGAGCGGGGCGAGCGATGTATGTCGTCGTGTCGATGGACTCGCCCCGAGTGTGAAGATGGTCTATTTGCTAGTTCTAGTTTTGGTTCCAACGGCGTTTATGCTGTCGCCGCGACTTCTCGATCTGTGTAAGTTTTGTAGGCCTTCTCCTAGAAAATATTACACAAAAGTGTTGTTAAAACTTATTATTTTTGAAACAATACCATTACCGGCTAACAGCGAGTCGAAACCCAGATACTGCGGGCTTGTTTCCCACTCTGAGCGTCGCAATTTGTGTTATTTTGTATATTTCTATACTCTGATCATTATATATCTGCTAAAATTTGACAACTTCAAAGATGAAGTGCACGATTTTCAATGAATTATCAATAAAATAAATAAAGTTTATTTGATAAGTTAAATTTAACATCTCAATATTGTCTCAACTTTTTTATTTTTTTATTATGTTTATTCATTTAACCATACTATTCTATTTCAATCTCTCTAATTTTATTGGGTTTTATATTGTTTTTATATTGTTATGGCTGTGTACTTTCAACGGTGCAACAAATATACGACTTTTTCTTTTTTTCTCTCTCTTTCCTTTAACTTTTTACCCAATAATTATTTAAATTTCATCGAAAGTTCAGAACACAAATTTTAACAGATAAATAATGGTCAGAATATAATTGATGGTGGATTAGCACATATGTAATGTTTAAAATACAAATGATACAAAACAAGTATGATATGTACCCTTGCTACCAGCGCGCTTGAGCTCGGTGTCGCGGAAGGCGCGCGCGGACTTCCCGCGGCGGTCGTGCACGATCTTGTCGGGCCGCACGAAGATACCGTGCCGCGCTCGACACTCGAAGTACCGGGTGCCGCCCACAGACCCGTCGTTTTTACCTTCACAGTTCATCAAAATTAACTTGGTTGGTATTCAAAATATTATAGACTACTTTTACACAAGTTATCAGAATGTGGATTACGTTTCTGAATCAAAGTTGTATATATTACGTTGATACACATCGCCGACAGTTTCCTGCGAGCGGAAAGATCGTATCATACAGCCACACAAACGCCAAGGCTTGACTGCAAGCATTCCTTATAATTGTTTCTGTCCTGTAAGGCTTAAACTAACTACTGGTATAAATTAAAATATTATCAACAACCCCATTATTTACCTCGAATTTTTCTCGACATTTCGATCGAATGCAAATTAATATTCACACGATTAAGTCAAGATAATATTTTAATATGTGTAATAATTGCGTTTTAAAAACAATTAATTATAGATAGTATAGCAACATAAGTTAGGACGACCCCCAGCTATCTGGCTGGGGGTCACGGTCCATCTGGACTGACGACTTAAACACCCGTGACCACGATTAGTACAATTCGATCGAAACGTCGGGTAAATAAAAGGTTCGTACCTTTAAAGAAAGTCGCTCGAATGAATTGGATACGGAAGGCGGAGAACCTGATGTAGTAGCGTAAGTTATGAGAAGCCTATGTCCAGCAGTGGACCAATACAGGCTGATTGATTGATAGTTACCAGTGGGTGCATCCAACTCTATGCCGATCCAGGTGCCGGACGCAAAGTGCGTGGGTCCCGCGTACGCGATGATGCCGGTACTGCTGCTCAGCCGCAACTGCACGCTCTCGCCCACTGTCATCCAAGGTTGCAGGGCTGGGGACTCGCTCGACGATTCATCTAGAAATGCACAATGATGGCAGTGTGAAGAGGTGTGGCGAGGTAAGGTGACTGACGATTACTTCATTTGGAAGTCTTCCGAATGGATGAACGCAAAATTATGGCACCATTGACTATACTTCCATTTGGACTACATCTTCCATTTGGACGTACGCTAGAAGGTTATACTAAAGACTGCCGTCAACACTAAAAATTTGAGTTGTAAAAATGGCGGCAAACTGACATATCGCTATTTTTACAGCTCCGCGTTTAATGTGTAAAACAGTGTAAAATATACTTAAAATACGTGATAACTGGACAAGAAAGAGACTTTGAGATTGAAAGAAGAAAACTAGAAAGAAATTATACTTGAAACTGGCACATAATGTGCGAGCCATAATCTCTACCGATAAATATTGGAGGGAAGAGGAAAAAAAAAAGAACTATAAACTTGTTTCAGAAGAACTAAAGTAAACAATAAGACATTTTGTAAGACCGTCTTTCTCTTTCGTGACTATAGTAGCCATGGTTTGACACTATTCTCAGAAAGAGAAGGTGGGTTTCTTTCTAAGCGAGGCGAAAGGATAAACGTGTCTTGCCCACTCATTGACAATACGGATGTCTTACAAATAGCGTGGCGTGATATACATCCATTTGGACTGGACGAACGTCAGCTTAGAATTCCAAAACCGAATGACGTCAATTACGTTTTTGACAGACGTCCATGCCATTTGGATTGTTGGATGCATAGACAGTGGGGCCTATTAATTTGATGATAACGTGGCTTCGTAGACCGTGATGAATAGGGCAAATGGTTATTTAATTTATTCTCTTTTTCGTAATTTTAACTCTCACATGTTGATAACGAGTTACCGAATCGTAGATTACCGTAAAATACCTTTATTTGAATAGACATACCAACCGTATCTTATTATAGAAACTTTGTGCCTTGGTAGTTCAATTTGAGATCTCGGTCGGAAAAATTGTCTAAGAAATTAACTTAGCCAATTTTTGCAGGGTAATATTTATACATAACAACAATAAGCTGCTTTTGAACATTACGTTTTCCTGCTAAAGTCACCTTTATCAAAGGTTATAGAATGTCAAATGTAAAAAATATATATATTCAATGTAAATGAAAAAAAAAAAGTAATTGGCAAGAAATGCCTATAAAAATTGCTTCAGTAAATCTTGTTGACCTAACGTCAAGTTCAAGGAGAATTTTAAAAATCCAAACACAATGGTCGTGGATTTTACATTGCCTGAATTGCTTATTGATATAAATAATGGGTAGTTTTTAAAGTATAGAGTAAGTAGGACAGACAGACAGATTAGATTGTGCTAAACTGACCACACTCTAGAAAGAGATAATGTGATTGTGTGGCCAGATTGTGTGGCCAATACTGTAACTGTTTCTTTTCTGTAGTAATTATTTTATGTGATATAGACATAAGATTGTGATGTGGACCAGATTTCTAGAAAGAGATAACTTGTGGTCGCACGATTGTTTTGTTTCTGTCACGTTTTGTAGCTACACTTCAAATTTCAAATGTTTTTATTTCGATAACCAAGTCAATAAATGATGGTTATTATTTTTTTTTTTTTTTAATTTATACCTTGAGTTACTATGGCTATGCCGTGTGGTGCCGGCTTAAGAATAGTACCACCCCATCTCTACCCGTGGGTGTCGTCAAAGCGACTAAGGGATTTTATCCCGGAGGACGGGCAGCAGCGTCCTCTGCGTACTTAAAGCCTTACTGCGATCGCCAACCCGCTCGCCAAGCGTGGCGATTATGGCAATTACCCCCAGGATCTACATACTAGTAGGTTCTACTGGGGAGACCCGTGCCCAGCAGTGGGCCATCTTATGGGTTGATATGTATACCTTGAGTTACATTATTGTAATTTTCGTAGGGATCTCTAATTTTTTTGACATTAAAATATAGCATAAGTTACTCCCCGATACTATAGCATTCTAATGGTGAAAATTTTTTTGAAATTGGTCCAGTAGTTTTTAAGTTTATTCTATAAATCTTTCCCCTTTATAATATTAGTATAGATATAGATAAGATAATAAAAAAAAGAAAATGAAGTTAGGCGCGACAGTTCCAATTGTAAAGCTCGTGCGAGCCTGTATGTAAAGGAGGCTCGTGCGAGGCTAAAAGGAAATACGCAGGTAGGTACTCACCGTCGCCGATCCGCTCGGTGGAGGAGGCCGGCGTGTCGTGCAGCGGCGCGGGCGCGTCGTGCGCGGAGCGAGCGCGCGCGCCTGGGAACGACGCGCGGGCTGCTGCGCGCGCGCTGCCGCCACCCGCGCGACGACGGACCACCTGGGGGGGGGGGAGGAAGATTGTTTCATATACTAACTGTTGACCATGTGGAAATTAAAAAAAAACATATACCAAGGTAACCGTACATTTTTCCAGGATGAAAAGCGTTACAGACAATAATCTATGTTCAGCCGTTCTAACGTGATGCAAGACGTTTTCCGTTAGTAGCGACGTACACCTCAAAATAGTACATTACCCCACGAGGAAACAGACAAGATTTTAGAGCTGCTACACGCATAAGCGGACAGGTATTATTCGGCACAGTTGAGCGGAAAACCCGAATGTATGTAGATGAATGTACGGGAAAAAATCCGCTCGGCTCTGCCGAACACGTACACTAGGCCGGGCGACAGCAGGTCGGCATCAATCGACACAGGGCAGTAACACCGAATATGTGTAGATGAATGTACCAGGCCGTACACTCCCGTGTACAGGGTTGCAGGGGGACGCTTCTGTCCGAAGACGTGTTGCACACCGCTACACACGATCACACATATAAACACGCGCTGACCCTTCCGTCAGATGACCCCGTCCCGCGCGCATATTGTTTTTCGTCCTACTTCTAATTTCGTAATTTTACTAAGCTATACTTGATCGGCACTTGTTAATGAAGCCGAACATGAATAGTAATAGTAGTTAGTACGGATCGGCACTTTCAGATCAACAAATGCTGCCGAACCGAATGTGCCTTCTGAAACACAGCATGTCGTCGTCTAACACCGACAACAAAGTCTTGTCCTTCTTTTCTTGATTAACCCTTTTTAGCAAAACTTACCCTTACGATGCTTTTCTATCTACTTAATGAAATTACCTCTAGGCATTTTGCAAACAGAATTAAAGACGTCATTCTTCGTAAAGGTAATTTAAGTTTGTTTCTTTAATAAAAAACATGCCTCCAGAATCAATTCTCTTTAGCATAAATACGATGTAAATTTCCTTATTAAAATATTCTCTATTAAAATAGAATAAAATAGAAGTTTACCTTCCCAGCAGGTAGCTGTGTCTTCACAACAGGCTGGTCAGGTCCGGGCGACGCAGAATCGCTTTCACCGACTGAAGACGCCTCGCGACTTCTCTCCGCTGATTGACTCGACTGCTCTGAGCTCACTGACTCGCCGTCTACTTCGCCTAAAATTTTGTGATGATTATAAAGTATCAAGTAAATAATCGGATGTGGTGGTAATCAGGTATCCTACTAATATTATAAACGTGAAAGGATGGACTGTTGTTACTCGTTTACGAAAAAATACATACAAGTCGAATTTTGATATAATAATCTTTATATTACAATCTTTTAAGTTATATTTAGTGAGATTGCAAAACATTATAACCAAACACTTGCAGCCTTAACTCACTTGTCACACAGATAAAAAAAACCTATCCAACCCAAGTATGTTATCTTAGGGAGGCTACACATGTAGGCGGGTCAGCACATTCTGTTCGGCAGTAATTGCGAACAGAACAAAGCCGGCCCAAAGCAACTACTAACAATTTGGGCCTCATCAACACGTGCCGATCTGGTAGTCCAAAAAAGTCATTTGACAAAGCCGGGCGGATTTTTTTCCAAATGTTCATCCACATATTATTATGCCGCCTGGGCTGTGCCCTGTTGATGCCCGAACATGTGTGTAGCGTCCCTTCTAAGCATGGAATAAAAAAAAAACAAGTATTTCTATCCATCTATATATATAAAAATTAATGTTTGTCTGTCTGTATGTCCTCTATGCGTTTCGAAACCATTGTGATGAAACTTTGACAGAGTACTCTGGAGACGCCCGCGAATGTTTCTGGCCAAAAAAAGGCACAGTGAAGCGTGGCCAGGGTCACTAGTATCTTAATATAGTTTTTTTTTCTTTTTTTTTAAAAGTCCCACAGTATGGAACAAGTCCCGTATCGCGGGGGATTTCACAAACATACAAGTCACGGACACACACACACCCAGACTCGAAACAACAATGTGGATCACACAAAGTGGTGTCACGTGTGGGAATCGAACCCACGACCTCTTGCGTAGCAGTCGGATACACTTCCACCGTGCCACAGAGTCAGTTACAAATAACTGTTATTTATTAGTTAACATAGGCAAACAAAGAGTACCGTCCCGCAATTTTATGTACATTGTTATAACGATTTGTAAAATCATACATGGGCCTGGTGTCCTAAAACGCAAGCCTTGAGCTTCGCTTAGGCACCAGTCTCCCAGAATAAATAACTGAAAAAAAAAATAAAAAAAATTGTTAAGTAATTGACTTACCATAGGACGCATCATGCGACGCATCATGCGACGTATCATGCGACGCATCATTCGTCGAATCATTCGCCTGTCCATGACTCGCATCACCATTGACCTGCACAGTCTCAATGCTTTTACTCTGACTAGTCAGCACCGCACTCTCAACAGGCAAAGCTCCTAAAGGATCTACCATCTGCGTCTTCTCTTCTTTCGCAGCATCTTCACAATCCCTCAAAAACGGATTGATACGATTCCTAGATCCTGGAGTAAGCACTGGAGTTTTCGCTTTCTCATACAAAGAATCATCCAACTCATTTTTCGATTCAACTATATCGTTCTTCAAGTCATTGATGTCGTTTCGTAGTTCAGTGATTTCGTTCCTAAGGCCAAGCATCGAGTTCTTAGTTCGACTGATGTGTGTATAGTCCATTGTTTTGTCGAAATCCGGTGTGTCGTCTACTGACATGCTTCGGATTGATAATGTGTCGTCGTTCGTCAAGTTTGTTGATGATACTGCTTGTGATCCTAAAATCATGAAACAGAGTTTTCTGTTGATTAGATCAAGTTGCAGGTACGCATCACTCTTAAAAAATTGTACATCTATTCTTTCCCAAAACGAAACATCATAAACCAACGATCTTATTCTAAAATTACATCACCAATAGGGTATTTGACCGAAGTCAAATCATCATCTTTTGAACAAACGTCAAATACTTTAGTATGAAATGCTAGCATGTGACGTCACGTTTTCTATGGTCAAATAACACATTATTGCATGATTAACATAAAATATTTTATTTTGATAGTACTCAGATACCCTATTCATTTTTAGGTACCTAACTAATACACATTATTTGTGAACGGATGCTATTATGCTATTTGAATGAGAGTGGGCCTCTTATAATTTCAAAGTACCGTAACACTTTATTTTGTGTCTATAAGCATCCTACAGTCACTAACCTGACCCTTCCTCATTGGGGTCCAGCCTCTCCAAAAAACAAAATCCTGGATCCTCCACTGAATCCTAAGCTTTAAGGGAACTCTATAAAGTACGTTTACATCTTACCGTATCCACTAGAAGATATCGAGGGTGAGTTCTTGTTGGGCACACGTTCACACGCGAGCTCGTGCAGCGAGTCTAAAGTCTTGGATGTGGGGAGGAACCCTCGCGACGTGGCGCGACTACGTGTACGCTGAAATGAAACGGATAATGTTCTATAACATAACGTTCGATTTTCAGTCATCACAACTTTTAATTGTCTATGACTAGCCAAGCACGAACAAATAGTCAACAGACATTATTTTCATTATTATGGCAAATCAAGCTTAGTTCGCAGAGGTCACTTTTCAAACTCGTGTGCAAACCAGAAACGTATATTTCTCTTTGTGAAATATACAACAAAGTTGCTTAGCTACCAACGTATTTTTAATACTTTTGACAGTGGCTGCTTTTGATATTAAACCTTTCTCATCCAGTATGTACACACAGTGTATCGCACACCCTACAGTGTATCGCGGGGATTTTATAAACATACAATTACCAGACACAAAGAACGTACAAACCACACGTAACGCCTTACTCTAAGCTAAGTGGAACACAGTCCCGGAGCGCCACCAAGGCTGGCACAACTATTAAAAGATAATTATAAACTACCACAGCTATTCGAACTAACCAATGCTAACTTAGCTTTAAAAATCCTAGCAAAACATCATTCAGTAATAAGTAGTGCTTACATTAGATCGAGGCGTAGTGAGTTCATCAACTGGAGCTGATTCTGGTTCAGAATGCGAGTCCTCATCGTTACGCCGGCCTGGCTCTTCGTGAAGCGTCGTCATACGAAGTCCTAGCTTGCCACTGGCTGGAGAAGCTGCAATATGCCATAAACTAATTAAAAATCAAAAACAATTTTCCATTTTTAAATATCTTGGCTGAAAACATTCAAGGTGACGAAAAAGTAAACACTCGAAGCCATATAGGTGAGTGTGGTATGACCAAACTAAATAAAATTAAACTTTTTAATAAAAATCGAAATGTATAGTTTTAAAATAGGTAAGTCTAGTTTAATACCTACTTTTTCAGGTAACAAAAGTAGTCAAATTAAACTATAAATTTAACATTTGATCTGAAATCTTTAAAATTATACAATAACTGTTACATAAGAGAAATCTTTCATAGACTGAACAGAGCCAAAGAATAAACAGCTGTGCAATTCATCAAACATCAGTAAAAAAGTGCTGTGCCTAGCTTACTTCTAAAAATAACTGTATTGTTTAACAAAAGTCACCATGTAATGATTTTTAACAAAAATAACTCTTTATAAATGATCGCAGATACATGCTTGAGATTGTACAATGATCGTCATGCCAATGTTCTCACTATGAACTAACTAGCTCACCATGAAATGTAGCAAATAAAAATTAAAACTAATGTTTACACCTTACGATGCCTAATTCTCTTCAGAATAAATTAATATGTGTGAAATTAGAAAGATCATTTTAAATCATAAAATCTTTAATGTTAGGTAACTCATTCAAATCATAATCCTGTGACCTTAAATGGGGTCCCTACACTAACAGTTTATAGAAGTAATTAAATGAATTTAAAAATAAACTAACACGTTCATAAACTGGTGAACCAAATGTGGGGTCACGTTCTACAAACTTCAGAAGTAATTATATGAATTTAAAAATAAATTTACACGTTCGTAAACTGGTGAACCAAATATGGGGTCACGTTCCACAAACTCGTAAACCAGATGTAGAGCCATGTTCCAAAAACTGGTGAACCAACTGTGGAGTCACACAACCCTTTGGGCTCACTGAAGTTGATTTACCGAAACTACAAACGGAAATAATTACAGGTGTCTTGTACAAGTCCCCAAAGTTATAATTCTAAACACCTCTTGTTTTTTTCTTCTTTTTAGTAAAATTATTGAAATACGTCGATATTGTACACAATTCACTGAATCAATAATCGACGTATTAAAATTCCCACATACTAAAATACAATGAAAAGTCAAAATACAATGAGCATCAGAAATAATATACCAAAACATGTAAATAAAACCGTCAATAAAAATAAAGCGAAACTACGAACAAAGTGATTCTACGACTGAATAACTGGACGTACACTTGTTCGGCGTCTGTAGTCGCAGTGAGTTCAGGTTCAAATTCAAGTTTAGGAACGTAGGCCGGGCTGCAATAAAAATATCAGTCGACGTCAGTACACACACAAGTATAATTTATCTTTGACACCATCACTATAATCTAGAATAAACTACAGCATCATATTAGAAACCTAATATAGAAACCTATATTTAACAATGTATAAAACAAATTATCATTATAACTAATACAATCATACATGAGTTTAGAAAGATGAAATATTTACAAAACTGTAATGATAATCAAAATTGTAGTCATTTTTTATATCAATTATCTCATTTTACAACGAGGTAACAAATACGATAGCATTCACTTAATTACACAACCACAAAACTTTTCTAATATTTATTCATGAACAGTATACAAACACACACCATACTTATTCTTAAACTAAATTACTGAAACGTGAAACATCAAATATTCACTTACGAAACATGTGTCAAGAGGTAGGTATATCAATACTTTACACTTGTTCTAGTACATGCTTATATACACCATCTATTAACGGTGTGGTCCTTCAATATAATTTGTCTACATTACATGCATTTTGTCTCCTAACACATAAACAAACCTACATCAAATCTCATTAGACTATCACTACATTACTCATCTACTAATACAAAGATCGGACTGCTTTTCAAGTTTTTACGCATCGCACAATTGATTCAATGTACAATAATTAGTATTTGGCTGCTTGTTCATACCTAACATTTATAAGCAACATTATTTAATGTCTAAACTGAAAGCTTCGTTCGTCTTTCAAATCCACAGCAAATAGATCAACGTAGAGGAAGTAGGAAGGAGAGGAAAGAATCACAGGTCATGCTCGGTCCATGCAAATGAAAGAGACACGCAAACAAACAGACAGTAAACACAACGACAGAAGCTTGATGCTCGAAGCTTGCTTTCTCTAGTAGCCAATACAGGGTCTAATTTTATCAAAATGAACTCAGCGTCGTATTTTGTTTCATTCGACTTCGATATGCCAATAGTATCAGATGATTCTTTACAGCCAATCAATGGGTAACATACAAAAACAAAACATTTCTTATGAGTAACAATGATCACAACACATCTATTTAGTTTTTAATCGTTCGGTTGCATTCGTCTAATAATTTCGCAATACAGTTGCCATTCCGATTCAATACCATATTGTTTTCTCTGTTTACCTGATAGGAACGAGCCTGAAGGTAGCAAGGGATTGAGATACAGAAAATATAACGTTAGTTTATAAGTTTGGGAATCGTTTTTGTGGTCCTACTCAACCTTGTTCTTTAAGATTTATTGTAATGGAGTCCAATTAAACGTTAGTCTTTTAAAAAAGCGAAAAGGTAATTTTCGAATTAAATTTTGATCAAATATTCTTTGGGTATTCGACTCCATTCGCATTAAAAATCTCGAAAGAAAAGGATGGTTTACAGAAGTAATAGTTTAGTGAACTTAAAACAATTCACATCAAGGGACATGACAGAGAAAGAGATAGAAGTAGAAGGTTGAAGAGAGAAGGGGAATAAATTTGAGCCATAGCGTCGCCACAAAGCAATTGGAAAATAAAATAATGTAACAGTGAGGTCATGACGAGTGGATGTTTCAAGTATTGTCGTGACAAATTTTGTGAGGATGAATCGCCTGAATCTCTCTGAATATCTCGCCTATATAATTTACGTTAAGTTTTAAGTACAATTCTATACTAAATCGTCTATCGTGCATCGATATCTGTACATACTAATTCAAAGTTAATGTTACCTATTCTACTGAAATGCACTAAGTAAATATCTTTTGTCTAAAATTACGATTCATAGTCTGTAAGCTTATAAGAGTTAGATGCGCTATTTGTATGCACGTGTGCAATCACTGCAAATAACTCGATTTTATTTTTATATCATAGGCATGACAATGTATGAGTGGTAAAGAATGAATGTATCGGAAATAGGAGTGTGTATCTTGTACTGTAAAAAATATATTTTAGTACACAACACGGAGACAATAAAACATTTGAAATTGGAAGTTTTTGTGGTAACTTACCGAGTCCGAATGGTTTGGTGGGTGTGGCCATGTCGGGGTCGTTGTGCGCGGGCGCCGCGTACGAGTGGCGGTGCGCGGCGCGCGAGCGCGGCGTCTCGTCCGCGAGGTCCGCCACGCTGCCCGACCGGCCCGACCCGAGCCCGGTCAGAGACTCGAATGACGAGTCCAAACGCATTATCTGGGTAAATTTTGCAAACCAATAGTATCGAAAACTAGACTAGATTTTATTGTAAGGTTTAATTTTAAATAAATTGAAGATTTCATTAACTGTATAACCAGAATCACATTAAGCGCGTCGTAACATAATTACATCACATGTACAACAATTATTGCTTAATTAAAATGGTATAAATAAGACATTTTGTGTGAATCACTTCACATATATCAAATTTAAAAAAAAAATCTACTATGCTACAATAAAAATGCGTGAAAGTGCTAAATGTGATTTAAAAATTGAGGAAAATTATACAGCAACCAATAAAAACTTACAACGAATAAATAAAATTTATGACGAAAAAATTTACTTCTATTTGTTGGACTTTCTTACAAACCAATATGCGCTGTAACGCTGACAATATAGAATCGATAATCGTTTGCAAACAGGAGTAAATAAAACAAAAACTGAATGTAACATAGGATGCGAGTGATAGCAGTATCGTTGCGGCCATGCTATAGTTACACTCACGTTGTTTCCGTTCTTGGCGACGTTCTCGATCGCCTGCGACAGCTGCCGGTGCATAGCGACAACACACAAGTTAGCAAGCGTACACACCTAGTGACACATTATTGCTATGCAGGATTTTATGACAGCTTCCACCATCTTAGAAAGTAATCGAATATGTGCTCTATCACAGGCAACATAAAACCGATAATCGTCTGAGCAATAATAAATGTTATAATTCAAAAAAGTTTAAAGAGGTGGAAAAACCCCGCATAGCGATATATGACTTTCAACTACTCGCCTATAAAATGTGTTGATTATTTACAATGTGTCGTACGACATATTTTATGGATTATTTATTGGCGTATTCAGCATTACTTGTGTGTTTAGTATTTTTATGGAGCTTAAAAGCTTAACAACATCGAGACACTTACAGTAACAAAACTTACAGATAGAAGATATCGCGCCTGTAAATTCGATTATATTTGCATTATGTAACAAGTTTGAGGCATTTTATACACGGTTATCAATAAAATATCGATTTTTAATCGAATCAAAATGTTGACAATCGAATGTGGAAGATGCCTCTGAATACCAACTCTTATTTTTAATTTCTTATACCGTTTTGTATGTCGCTTCAATGTGCTGTTAGCTACCGTGTACCTACGTGCTTCTAACTTTAGATATACGCGTGTGTGTCTATATAAAACTGTGTTTAATGGTAGTAAAGAAGCAAAGTGCCAATTTACCTGAGAGAAGTTGGGTACTGAGGCAGTCTTGCGCATCGTGATGGGTTGACCTCGCGCTTGTTCTAGCTCCTTGACTGCAACGCTCTGCCGCAGTCGGTCCAGTGTCAGGATGCTCTCCACTGCGCTTACGCCGCGAGTATATTTTTCTGAGGAAATAAGGATTAATAAATATAAAACTGGAACGGAACGAAGATGCCGAAAGAAGATGTAACGGCCGAAATGAAAATGTGTATGGCTTAAGATATGGACCAACTTTATGTAGGTGCAAGAGTTAGCGTTATACAGTGAGGCACAGTGTGAGGCTTAGATAATAAAAACGTTAATTAGACTTAGCTCAAGCTTACATACATACATACATATCAACCCATAAGATGGCCCACTGCTGGGCACGGGTCTCCCCAGTAGAACCTACTAGTATGTAGATCGTGGGGGTAATTGCCATAATCGCCACGCTTGGCGAGCGGGTTGGCGATCGCAGTAAGGCTTTAAGTACGCAGAGGACGCTGCTGCCCGTCCTCCGGGGTGAAATCCCTTAGTCGCCTTGACGACACCCACGGGTAGAGATGGGGTGGTACTATTCTTAAGCCGGCACCACACGGCTCAAGCTTAGCTTAGTTAAAATTGGCAATAAAACTTTACCAAGACACGAATGAGTATGTGTGAACCGATAGTTATATAGACACAATCATGTAAGACATAAGAATGAATGTTGCCATCCCATGAGAAGGTGATATTTTTGATAGTATTAGAACAATATTGTAACGAAGAATTTATAACATACTATGTACAGCAGGGACCGAGCAGGAACAAAGATAAATGCTTTAAGTTAATAAAAAGTCCAATCCTATTAAACCCACCTGCATAGTACGGTACCTACGTAGCATTATGTATATTGTATTACGAGCGTGTGGGTAGGTATAATAGAATAGACAAGAAATTTTATAAACACATTAATTGTACTATAGGGAGCATGCTGTGCCAACAAACTATTTTACAGTTTGGCGTAACTTTAATGTAGAAAAATGTGTACAAGTTTGAACTAAATACTTTTTTCATTTTCGTTTCAAGACTAAGTTCGAATAAATATCAATAATTTCAACAGTCAGCATATGCTTGAAATTTTCATTTTAAACTAAGATTTTATCTTAAGACGTCTTAAATTGAACTGTTACTATCATTTTAAGTTGAAATCTTGACAACGTATTAAAGTTAAGAATCGTTATTTAGTGTATTCACTACTTAAATAAAACTAAATGATGTTTGTCTTCTATGCGTTCCAAAACTATTGATAACATTGTGACAACACTTTAGTAGTGTGTTCTAGAGCCGCCCGCGAGGATTCCTGGCCTAAAAACCACAGCGAAGCGTGACCGGCTTCAGCTAATCTATACAAATAATCTGATTGTAATTCCAAAATAACAGTTTTCTTTAATGCATATGAAAGGATATATGGTAGTATCTGTCTATTAGTTCCGGGTAGACTCCAAAACGGTTAGACGGATTTTAACCAGACAGCGGAGGATGTAAGGAGTAACTTTAGGCTACTATTTACCATCACGCTACTGTATATAGAGAAAAAGCAGCACTGCAACTTCACGGGAACGAAGTCATGGGCACCGCTAGTGGCATATAAAAAAGAAACACGCAAATAATTCCCAGCTTCATAAACTCACCAATATAAGTCTCTCCATCAGCAGCACTAGTCTCTTCCCCAGTAGCAGCGATCTGAGCGAGACTCTCTCTCTCTTCCAACTCTTCGCTCGCCTTCGGAATGTTCGAAACGACTTCATACGTGACGCCTGTATGCGCCAGCTGGTCCGTCCTGTCCACGTAATAACTAACCATTTGTATATTAAATATGTCGAGGTTTGTGGCCAGGGGGGATTATACGAAGGAAATTGAATTTAATCTCAAAAGAACTTATACCCGAAAGGAGTCAAACGTCAAACGATTAATGCGAATACGAATTGAAAATGCAACTATAATTTTTTCCCCTTTAATGACATTTAATCTATATAAATAAGATTTAAACATTTTTTTTTTTTAGGATCTCTAACAAATGATACACAGATCATAAACAATATTAAAGTTACAAATACATGCCTTGTGCTCATTCAATTACAGGCAACCACAGCTAACATTGGACAAATTGGATAATTCGGACTTATTTTATTGTATTCCTTATTGTCAGGACAAAGATTTTGTTTTCAATCGCACGGAATATTAGGGGCGGATAGCTTGTAAAGAATAAAAAATAGCAAAAGACTATACAAACGATATGTCAAAGGAAGTTGGGTGAAAGCGTTGAAGTGATTCTTGAACTTCTCTATTCGCCATCTCCGTAGCATGCAATATACTGAATAACATAGTAAGCTGTGTAACGTATTTAAATAACAAAAGAAAAGATTTTTCATCATATCG
Source organism: Herminia tarsipennalis (assembly GCA_945859575.2). Taxonomy (NCBI): domain Eukaryota; kingdom Metazoa; phylum Arthropoda; class Insecta; order Lepidoptera; family Erebidae; genus Herminia; species Herminia tarsipennalis. Next base: position 7,829,060 of record OX243836.2, on the reverse strand, counting down.
CTCTATAAATTGTTTGAACGTTAAAATACCCTATCCCAACATAAAGGACATAATCACGAATGGGGTTCATCATATAAAGTGGTAACAAACCTGACAATTTTCTTCCGTATCCTGTCAGTAAAGCTCTGTCGCTTGTATATGTTTAATCCTAATCTTTTCCTAAGTATGAGATCCATGGGAGCGGGATGCGAGAGCCTCACTGTTGTCTTTAATATCAGGTACACGCGTTCGTTTGCTGAAACATAATTAAACATAAACCCCTTATCTTCTATAAATAAAAATCAATGTTTGTTTGTATGTCCTCTATGCATTCCGAAACCATTGATTGGATTGTGATGAAACTTTAGCAGAATGTTCTGGGAAGGCCGGTGAGAACCACAGCGAAGCGTAGCCGAGTTCATAATAAACAAATAAATTAGCAGACGTTTTAAGAGCACTGAATTCAATTTTGAAAATGGAATTAAGTAAAATGCTCTTAAAACGTCTGCTAATTTATTTGTTTATATCGAGGGGTTTAATTTATACGCTAAACGAGAGAAAATGGAAAGAAACAGAGGCCCCTCCCTTCTCTTTTTGCATTCCTTCGCTTAGCTTCTTAACTGCTTTTCAGCTCATCCACATAGAATACCACATAGTGAAATAAGTTGCTGTTACATTATAACGAATGAATAATACAAAACCTCAGGCGGACCCTGAGGTTTTCAAAAATAAACTGGTTATTTACGATCACATTTTGAAGAAGACGCATCCAAGAAAAACTCTTTCCAAGACCACAATTTCTAAAAAAAACATAACCCTCCTTCTTGTGCAGTCGGGTAAAAACTACAATAACTGCTTAAATGCCGAAGCATTTACATCATTGTCAGCTGAGGGCATAAAACAATGAATATTATAGCACAAAATACAAAACATACCTTCAGTGATGCGGTTAAGGTACTGCGAGTCATGTATGGAGGAGTCCCAAGAAGCGACAGCGGACACGTCCCTATCGTGGTGGTGTAATATCTGCAGCTCATAGAACTTGTTGCCGTGTTCCTTCGGAAGGATCGAGTGTAGGCCCGCCACTGTCACTTCTTCTCCGCTTGGGTGCGTTGTTAGGTCATCCGCTGAGGAAGATATTATTGATATGAGATCAAGTTTAGGACCAAATGAATCTTACGATGCTAAACATTAATTCAAACCACACCTCAGACCTTATATGAACATTTTAGAAATTATTGTTTTTAAACTTTCGCGATTTTTATACATATTAGTTATATTTCGGGACTTTTAGAAATTACATTTTAGAAAATGACTACGAAAATCTTAGTTGAGATAAAATTTCATGTCCCAAAGCCATGATATTGTAATAAAGAAAGTGATATTGTAATCAAAGTTTTTTTTAATCTAATAAATTAAAAAAATATATCAAGTCTTCCAAGACGCTATTAAGAAATAAGACACGATTTTTTTCTAAAATTACACTGGTCGAAAAAGGCGGATTGTCTCTGTGATAGGGGACTTTCCTATCATTGAACAAAAAAAAGTAACAAATTTTATTATAACCGTCAATCGGTTATAATAAGATTTGTTTTTTTTTTTGTCATATCAGGCGTAACATGGCGGAAATCCATCTTAAGTACCTATTATAAGGGAGGGAACCACCCCCTAATTTTCGTTGTTGCAGGTCTCTCTTTTTGAGTGCGGTCTGTCAATCTATTTCGATTGTTGTGTTAAGGGCATTTCCTAACTACTTCAATCGTGGTGATTCACAGATCGAGGGAGGGTAGTGGGATCCCTCCCTTATAATCTACTTAAAATTTTATAAATATTATACCTACAATTTTATAATTTGTTAAATTATTCTTATAGAGAACATAGCAACGTGATATACTTACCATTGAGATCTAGGAACAAAACAGGTATGTGATGTTCCATTCCTAAAGGAGGTACCCACGCTGCAGGAGCGCCGGGAATTGGACTACCAGGGCTTGGCACCAATACCTACAAAAATAACATGATTGTATAACTTCTCTATTATTATATTATTCAAAGTATTTGTAGCAGGTATATAGTATCATATTCTTCCAAGTTTATTTATAGTTACGTACAGCGTTCCGTTCTTCAGTAAGAGAGACCCATTGTTCGACAAGAGACTGTTCGCGTTCCATATCACGTTCGCTCTTCATCGATGGAGACATGTTCACCAATTTCTAAAAAAAAAAGTAATTATTATTAGTAAAATGTGAGTAGGTCTTTTAAGTTTCCGACATACACAAAACATTGTCAAGAATGCAAACTGTTAAACGGCGGGGCTGCAGGATGGTGCAATGTTCGATGAAGACAAACATACATTATTACGTTTTTATACATTTGTTCTTGTCGCTCGTTTCCCGAATGCCTGGCTCATTTTCGTGGTCAAGTCGTAAAGATTTATAATACAAATAATAGTCGATCTCGTATTAAGCTAAATAATATTTTGACACTTTTTTTTCAGTGACTGTTCTGTACAATATTATGATGTGTTCAAAAAAAGTCTAAAAATATTTGTAATTATATTTTTAAGTTTACCTGTAGTTGTGCGTGTAAGTGTTGTCGTCGACGGAATAGCGCATCACTCCACCTTTCACGTAATACTGCTAAATCTTCGTCCTGATATGAGTCCAATGGCATTTGAAGTCGTGATCTGGATACAAATTATTACGTTAACGTATAACTTCACTGACGACTCGTAATGTAACTATAACTCCAAACGGTTAGACAGATTTCGTCATAGGAAGTGTCATTGGATTCGACTCAATCGCGGGAGTGATGGATACATTTAGTTAATGAATATTCGAGGGTTTTTGTCGAAGAAAACAAAAGATGAGGCTAGTTAGGCGAGTGTATGTATGTATGCGTAAGTAAAGAAAAGTGGGAAGATCAAAGAAACGATGGGTAGACGACATCATAGAAGTTGCAGGCAGAAACTGGTGTAGTCTCGGTGCAGAAAGAGAGGACTGGAAGAAGATGGAGGAGGCTTTTACCCAAAAGGGATCCATTGCAATAACAGAAAATCTACAAACACTTAATTAACATATTTTTTTTTTTTTAAAGATAACTAGCAATGTGGGATTGAGTCCCACATTACTAGCAATCTTGTTAACCCCTCCAGCTAAGCTCAAAGGCTTGTGTTAGGAGTGGGTTCACGTCGGTAGTATAATGGGTAGGATTCGAACCCGCGACCTCACGATTGCGAGACCGATGCCTTAGCCATTAAGCTACCGCAATAATTAAGTATTTAACTATTTATTATAATGGAATAAAATAAGCTTATAAAAAAAAATGTATATGTGCGTTACCTGACGGACACCGAGCCGACCTCGACGCTGACGATCTGCTGGCAGACGAGCGGCAGCGTGCCGGAGTTGTGCGCCGGCCCCACGCGCACCGCCAGGCGCCGCTGCTGGCCCTGGCGCAGCTGGTACACGCCGCCCGTCCACACGTCGTTGCGCTGGACCACCTGTACCACAACTTGTACTCACATCCACTCTACTCGGCCTGACCCGTCTTCAATATATCAGTATAAACAAAAGCTTATACAGATAAATGAGAGTCGAAACAGGCCTGTCACCAGTAGGAAGGCACGGCAATGGATATATACTGAACGCGGTTTACTTGTAACGACAGCATGACATAAAAGTCAAAGTCAGGTTTCACAAGTTCCGACTGACTTTGACCCGCTGACCCGGTCGCTGGCTGTACACCGGACGCACCGATTTTAAAAAAGAAAGTAATTTTCTACCGGACGCCGGAAGTCTTTCGGACGGATACCGATAAGCTGTTTAGAAAGAGTGAGTTACAGTGTTTTGACAGATGGATTTTTTCGCCGGAATTGCACTGTTGTATGAGTTACAAATGGAATAGCTTCAAACATTTATCGCCAGTCCGGTGTACGGTCTGTGTAAACACTCATAGGTAGCCGAACAACACTGCAAGTCCAGGAAAAACCGTACATATAAACAGTTTTGTGACATTTTAGTTTTTTGCCGCATAAATGTAGCCAACTAATCCAAATGCGTCATCTATTGCACAAAACATTACACTGACACTTACACCGAGTATATTTAAGTAGTCTGTGGTCACTTGAAAATAACAGGTGTTTGTGCAAGTCTAAACTTGCGCAAGTATACTTGCACGTGTGTGCACGGCTGGTTTAAGATGTTTTTGCTTATACACTTGTAACAATGCAAGCCAGGCCCTAAAATTTACACGATTTAGTTCTTATACCACACTACTGAATCGATTTTAATCTGATACTTTTTTTAAGTCTATTAATTTCAGAGATTAAACCTAATTCAGCCCGGTCTATGTCAAGTTATGACCAATTTAAGAAGAAAAAACCGAGCAAGTGCATGTCGGGGCACGTGCAATGTAAGATTCCGTAGACTCCCCATAAGTATAATGCAGCTTAAACACATTTTAGTTTTACTTGTTGCATGTTACTTACCTCAACGGGAGCGTATTCGCCTTGATCATTGAGTTCGTGTATCTCCACCCAGAGTTCGATCTTGCGCGTCAGTTCCGTCCATCGGTCGGCGAGCGAGCGCGCCTTAGCCAACTGTTGCTGTTCTACCTCCCAGTTGCCTCGAGCGCGACTGAACCCGGCTGATCTGTGGCCCCATACTTCGATGGATAGAGCGCCCTCTGACAGACAACAAATGTTAGAATAAGAAACCGTGAAAAATTATAAAAGAAAAGTGAGTGTAATCAGTCAAAAAATTAAATTGATTGTGTCAGAATAGAGCAGAGTTTTTATTAAATTAATAAAGATTTTTTGACGTGATAACGTCTTATAAATTGATGACCGGGTACACGCACAAAAAAGTTTGACGTCATCGCTCACGTTTCGTTGACTCGTTGCCAAGCAACGCGAATGGCGTTATGTCATCATGTTATGGACTGTAGCCTTCGGGCGCATGCGTCCGGGTCCACCAAAGCTGTCACATGCATGGTGGTTTATTACAATGTCATCAATCTTTTCTTATGACGTTATCACGTAAAATTATCGTCCGTAAACCGACTTTACAGACAATCATTTTTATGTATTATTTTATAGTGCTAAAATTAACATAAAAAAAACATCGTCAGAATAAGAAAACAGCGTATCTAGAATATCAAGCTGAACCATCTGTATGATAATCTAATGCGCTCGAATATCTCTAGTGATATTTATTTTTACTAAATATTTTGATAAGCTGCCTAAGACGCGCATCATATAAAGAGCTAATATTCAGTAAGTGTACTCAACAGGGTACGAGGTTATATATTATGTTAATCTGCCGCGCTCGAGTGAATCCAAGTTAGCTACTTGGGCTCCCCATCTGCGTCCCCATTCGTGGAGGCCTTGTAACTCACCAGCGCAATGCTCGATGAACTCCTCAGTAAGCGGTATAACAAAGTCCTTCCTATGGTCGAACTTGAAGGACACTTGCGCCGCGTGCCGGGGCGAGGCGGGGGGCGGGGCGGGCGGGGGAGTGTCCGCGCTGACCACGGGCGGGACTACTACGGCATCGCCCGCACCGTTCCCGCCCCACACTGAGTACTGGCAGAACACGAAGTGCGAGAGAGATGGCGGGAGGCCGCTCGCTTGCTTTATTGATACGCGGATTGTCACCTGAAACACACACCATATATTTAAAACTAGCTAACCTAGCACCGGCTGGCGCAATTTCGTCTGTAAATAATTCTGTAAAAATGATACTGCTATATTATATACTTCCTCTTTACTATATTAGCATAAATAGATATTACACCAATATTGTGCTATCAAGAAAAATACGTACTTGTTGTGTGGCCGATTCAGTAGGATCGTCGTCATCTCGCATATCACCGGAACTATCAGACGCAGCTTCACAAATCCTATCTTGAGGGAACTGGCCTGCTACTCGACTGATCTCAACCTATAACAAAAATATTTAATTTAAATTAAACACGTCGGCAAATCATAAAATTAAATGCTTTAGGACTACACACTTTTGGCGTGAGAAGAATCGCGGCGCTTAGGCCTCTAACTACTAGCATGCTCTTGGCGACTAGTAGTTGTGTCAAACGATTCTCGACATTATTTAAACGCCAGCAAAGTTGATAATGGCTTACTAGCCATTATCAACTTTGCCTTTATACTTAACGGCATTTATACTTAATAAATTGTACTTAAAAATAATAATACAATTTATCCGCTTTATTCATTATATCTGTATTTTAATTAGAGAATGTTTTGTCTGCTAACATATTTTAAAAATTGACTATTTGTTTGTTAGTTAAAATGTTATTAACGGAGTATGTTTATTTATTTATTTATTTAATTATGGCACTCCAACAACAAGTTTACATAAATTAGCCTTATGAACTAAAGTTATCTACTTACATACTAGCGTAAACCTGTCACTTATAGGTGTGCACAGCACTTGCATTTAATGTTACAATGGTCCCCAAATAAGAAGTCGGTACTTATCAATAAAAAGTCATACGTTTATGAGACAAAACAAATTTTACAATGAAATTGAAATTGTATGATTCTATTTCTATTATTAGATACATTATAATATCGAATAATTAATTAATTGTGTGACTTGATTTTAGAAGTAATATATAAATTAAAAATTAATTAATCTAATGTAAGTAACAATTTAAATTATTATATAAACATTAAACATTAAAATTAAGTTATAGAATTCGGATGAATAAAATTAAAATTCAATAAAATACGTAACAATTTTAATAGTTAGCTGTTAATAAATTTAACCTAATGATGGATTCATGAGCACTTGTCTGCGAAAGCATGAAAATGAGTTAGAGAAGATGTCAACGCTATTGGTACGATAGTGGTAATCATTGTATGTCCTCATCAGTTGAGTAACCGGCGCAGAGAGACGTTGATAGGGTTGTTTTTTTTCTCTTTTGCGGGGAAAGTTTTCGTAATTTTGGTGGGGGGGGGGGGGTTAAGTAGACTAAACACCGGCCAAATGTGTACTGTGTGCCTTACCTATCTAACTTTAGGGGAATTGGGTTAAACATCCCCTCGGTAGGACCATGATTAAAACAATGTACTAACCTGCAACCTGCCCGCCACTTCGCCTTGCTGACTGATGATAGGCGTGTGGTAGTCTAACGTGACGTCATGGAACAACGCCTCTAAGAACACGTTGGCTACACCGATCAAGTTGTGATTCTCTTGCGACTCGTAGAACGGATCCAGAACGGTCTCTTTTGGTTCCTGCTGGAGAATAGATTACCACATAATTGTTAGGCAAAATTAATAAGTTGTGAAAGCAATATATAAGCCCAATAATACGAAATTCGAAAAGTTGTGGTTGACGGTCAATGCCATACCTATCTCAGAGAAAAAGGCTTCGTATCTGCCTTCGTATCTGATCCCAAACTAAGCAGAGCTTGTACTATGGAAACCAGACAACTGATAAACATACTTATATATTTATAAATACATACAAATAATAGATAAATAACACCCAGACACTGAATAAACCATCGTGCTCATCACACAAAGTTTTATCCTGGATAGGGATCGAACCCACGACCTCTTGCGTAGCAGTCGGATACACTCCCACCGCGCCACAAAGGCAGTCAATATTAATAATATTCACAAACAGAATAGATATAAATCACTTCGAACAACGTCCCTTAGGTCCCACTAGTTTCAATATATTGATATAAACACTTACATTGACTTCTTCGACGTTATCTTCATCTTGTCTTTGCTGACGTCTTCGCCAATCGTCGTACATATCTCGCATGTCGACCAACTTGTTGTCCAACTTCTCCATGGACCACACTTGGCCGCTGCGTCCCGGCCGCCTCACCATTATAGCTGGCTCTGATACGAATGCACCGCGCTGTGATACAAACGTTTAATTATTAGTATTATACATCTGAACTAACTGTTCAACCCATGTTCATGTAATGAGATGTTAATTATAGCATTTAGAATCGTTCAGCTAAATACCTGTAGACAGTTTGTCTACTGCGCAAATATCATACTTGTGATTTTAAACAGTACAAGCCAACTCATGGGTGGATCCAGACAGGAAGCAAATGCCAGTGAGTGCCGGATATTTACAACGGCAACGTGGGGAGTTGCAGGTGAGAGATATGGCTACATAAGTAGACATATCTGTAAGTAATAATTGTGTCATAACGCGAACAATGTTTGTAACACAGAATGGATTAAGACAGAATAAATTGATATTATAGAAGTAGGTACTTGGGTACAATTTGTTTATACTTTGTCATAACCTATTTCGTGATACAATTATTGTTCACATTACTTAGAACACAATTGACCTAAGGACATGGCTACTCGCATAGCCATGTCCGTTATTATAATAATATATAAACAAACTGTACCCAAGTACCTACTTCTATAATATCAATTTATTCTGTCTTAAACCATTCTGTGTTACAAACATTGTTCGCGTTACTTAGGACACAATTATTACTTATGACATATGTCTACTTATGTAGCCATATCTCTCACACGCATGACGGGGAAGGGGTGCCCAAAAATAACTCCTTCTGGGTTTACAAAAGGCAAAGAATATCAATCCAATAGAAGAAATTCGGTACACAAAACTACCGTCTGCGGGGGGAGGGCACGTGCCTCCGGGTCTGCCTATGGGAAAACTGTTATCAGAGATACTTACAACATTTAGTTTGTTTTACGATTCCACTTGATTTTGTCGTACCAATAAACTATAGCGTTTTAGTGTTGACTGACCGATTCAAATTTAATATAACGCAGTTTGTAATCATTTCTACCACAGTCAGTACGTTATCAGATATCCATTGTCGACTCATGACCATGACCGAAGCAGTTTAAATCAACATTTAGTCGGGTAAATAAAAGGTATTTTAATAAATCTATACTAATATTATAACGAGGAAGGATTTCTATTTTTATAATTTTGTATGTAACTAATAAACTTAAAAACTACTGGACCGATTTCAATAATTCTTTAATCTTTAGAAAGCTACAATAACGGGGAGTAACATAGGCTATACTTTATTATCAAAAAAATTAGAGATCTCTACGAAAATTATTCAAGGTATAAAAAAACTACGATATGACATCCAATAAATCTATTCTATTTCTGTTAATGTCAATTACAGCTGAAGGAAAGCCTGCAGATTATTGTTTTATACTTCTGTTAGGACTGAGGTTCTACGGATTAGGAGAACATGAGCACGGGTATCTGGAGGGTAACACTAAAGCCACTGTTGCGCCTCATCTCTTGGGAAGTTGGCCTCCTGCACCAATTGCATGAGCTCGCAGACCTTGAGTCGACCGAGGGAACATTTGTATCGTCGCAAAGCCTACTAACAAATATAGCTAGAGGACTACAGATCATTGTGTTGTATGTACCATACCTTTCTGTTAGGACTGAGGTTCTGCGGAGGTATCTGGAGGGTAACACTAAAGCGAGTGTTGCGCCTCATCTCTTCAGCGAGGAAGTTGGCCTCCTGCACCAATGCATTGGCTCGAAGTATGTCTGCCTTGAGTCGGCCGAGGGAACGTTTGAATGTGTCGTCCCGTTCGGCCGCCCAGCGCTCTACGCGAGCTGCTGTGGTCGGTGTGCATGCTGACATTTTACCTGAATACGGAACAAAATAATATTGCTTTTAATATTTTAAAGCTATAAAGTTACTGGCGACTTTGAAGAGATTTGGTATAAAGTTTAGAAAAGGCCATATTCGATATCTTTATAACAACACACGACGGAGAACAGTAACATTTTGGTTATATCCCTTTTGACGATAATTAAGTATGGCTGATATACAGTGGCAGATCCTGAGGTGGGGGTAGGAGCTAGGAGGCTAAAGCCCCCCCCATAATTTTTCACCATTCACCCATTCGATTCGTGTAAGTGGTGCAGCAACGGCTCTATCTGGTTCAAGTCCCCTACCCCACAAACTGGATCCGCCACTGCTGCTATACACGACATTGCATATGTAACAAACGATATATCTATACTAATGTTATAAGCTGAAGACTTTGTTTGTTTGTTTGAACGCGGTAATCTCAGGAACTACTGATCCGAATTGAAAAATTCTTTCACTTCAGATAGCCTATTTATCGAGGAAGGCTATAACACAACGCTACGACCAATAGGAGCGCAGCAGCAATGAGAAATGTTGTAAAAACCGGGAAAATTTACGCAGACAAAGTTGCGCGGGACAGCTAGTAATAAATATTTGTCTTCACAAATAAACACTTCACTTTGTTAACAGTTTTGATGATACCGATTAATACTATTGTAATAGGGCATGGTTATTGAAAGGTACTGTGTTTTATTGAAAAATACTGTACTTTATAAAAAAAAACATAACACTCGTGTATTTTTTATCGCTAACGGGCTAATAAATCAAAAAACAAAACTAAAATAATAATTTATATAAATATGACTGTAAAAAAAATAAACTACAACATACCAAGTTTGAGTGGATCATACGAATATGGCGGGTACGGTGTTGACGGCGACAATATGTTTCTAAGCTGTTGGAACTGTCTCTCGTATTCTTGTCTTTGCTTTTCTAGTGCCACTGAAATTACATTACATTTATATTAGACATAACATTTATTTCATTCATACTTTCATTCAAATTCAACAAAATAATATAACTCGAGAAGTGGCTCACTGGATTTTGATGATATTTAGGAAAGTTTTGAGGATGTTACCTCTCTTTAAACCCAGACAAATTGAGCTTTGAAAATCTCATGATTTTTTTATATATTACATTGTCAAAATAAATAATCACCTTGTTTATCCTCCTCATGTTGTTTCTCCAGCCTCGATATGGCCGTCTGTATAGGATCGTTACTGAGTTCGTTGAGCATAATCTCGTCCCTAGCGAAGTTGTAATCTATCGGTTGCGCAGGAGTTTGTGGTTCCGATGCCGCCGCTGTGGAGTGAACAGAACCTTGTTCTAGAACACACAACATTAGTACAAATGTTAGAAAACAAAAGCCAAATGAAAATACACTGCAAAGTAAAAATACAAAATTATTATTAAATTCATATTTTTTTATAGTTGTATAGTTTCTAAATTTAGGACAAAATAGGGTAGATATCTAATAATAACATTTTCGTAAGTTTTTTATAATATCACGCTAGATGCTGTGACGGGACTGTGTAATATACATACGTAATTAAAACAAAGCTGTAAGTACATCGCAACTTAACTGGTTAAACAACCGCAATCATAATGAAATAAAAGAATATTTATGTCAATGATAATTTGTAGAACCTATTTATTAATTTGAGTAACTTTAGTCACAAACATAGACTTATGGTATAGGAATGATGTAGTAGTACAAGCTGTAAAAAGTTGATTTCTTGTTCTTTCTTAATAATTGATATAAATTGTCATTACAGATAAGTAATAGTAGACAAGAGACAGGTATTGTCCTCACAGTCGCGTTAACTTTTTCTAGAAAGTTGCATTTGAGTATTCGGTTGTCTATCTACATTAAACTATAGTTTCACAACTCACCAGTAGCCTTCGGACAATTAGCCCTAAAGAAATGATGATTCCCCCACAGTATTCTATCAGCGTGTCCGAGCCTCACTCGCGACACGACCGGTGTGCCGTTGACGAAGCACCTCGCCGCGCCCAGCGGCTCCATGTAGAGGCCACCGCCTTCCACTAACAGTTGGCAGTGCTGGGGTTGGATGCCGAGACCTGATAGCTGGATGTCTGCTGAGTTTGCCGCGCCTACTAGAGTGCGGTCCTGAAAGGAATGGTTAGAAAGATTACAAACCACAAGATGTATAAAAAACAATTATATTTGTATCATTGTTCCATGTGAGGTCTACTCAATTTAATAAAAAACTTTGATTCTCCAAATAATCAATGCAAAATTTAAACAGTTTGCAATATATGTTCGTAAACTTTCGCGATTTGTACACATTATACTTAGAATTTCATAAGCTACGGGTCTTAATCGCGTAAATATTTTATTTTTAGGCTAAATACATTTGTTTATTGCCCGACGTATTGCAACGGCCGTGGTTGCAATACGATCGAAATTAGAAAATTGCAATAATGTAATAACTCCATGTACGTACAAAAGACTACGATATGACACCCGTCCGAAGCCGGGGCAGGCAGCTAGTAATTCAAATTACAGAGTATTTTTAAGTCAGTATTGATATAAATAAACATACCTTTAGATAATAGACAAGCAGTTCGTTGAGGGAAGGATCAGCGTTCAAATTGACCAAATAGTATTTATTCTTTTCTACTTTGATACCGCTGGCCTGTACGCTGATGCCCATCTTCTCTAAAGCCTGCTGACGTTCACTTTGCACTCGACCTGAAATTTTAAAAACGTTAAAATTGTTCCAGTGCAAGTCATTAGTAGTATTAATATTTGACATAAGGTCCTACGACTTTGGTGCAACATCATACTAAATTCTCTTTGGTAAATTTGCAATATGATTAAGATTGAGTAAACGTCTGGCCCAATATTAATGAATTATTGTATGGAAGCAGTAGTTTGAAGACTCCAGAGGACTTAGGGGTTTCATAACAAATATTCACGGAGACTAGGCCGCAAGCAAAAGCAAGTTCTCTATAACGTCTCATTCTAAAATAGAGCTACTATAATTTACCTCTTTGACAATATAACTAAAATAATAATCATATCTTGGGACAACTCACACAACGCTATCCGACCCAAAGCAAGCAGAGCTTGTACTATGGAAACCAGACCACTGGCATAGAAACATACATATTATAAATAAATAACACCCAGACACAGAATAAATCATTGTGCTCATTACACAAAGTTTTATCCTGTGTATTGAACCCACGACCTTTCGGTCAGTCAGGGTCACTAACCACTAGACCAACAGACCAGTCAAACAATACTGTAATATAACTTATGTAGTCAGTATATAGATAATATAACCTATTTCAGGCCGTAGAAATCCAATTCAGAATGTACAATTACATTAAAGGTAAATGAGTCTATAGCGTGTCTTATCGATCAGAGCAGACACAAAACGTTATTGTATCAAAAACAACAATAAACTGGCTGATAACACGCAAAATTGTACGTCCAAATTTTTAACTAGTATTGAAGGCAGATTGGTTTACCCGTGTTCCCAACCAGAAAGCCTACTCTAATTCAACAACAAACATATTGTAAAGTTATAAAGTCCACGAAAATTGAATAAAAAAAAAACAGTTGACAAAGCCAGCTAATGACTTTCGTTTTCCGAGTTTAGCCGATTATAGAAGCTCCTCAATTATTGTATTGCAAAGTAGAATTATCGTACAATCGAACAATCATGTACGGATACATATTTTATAATGCAGTTGGAAACCCTATTCTTACCAACATTGAAGCTGCAAATCTACCGAGCGAGCTCTCACCGAGTCAGAGGGATTACGGCTTACAGCTTACAGCTGTACGGTTCAGTAGACTAGTCAAAGCCCAAAGGTAGGCTTTCTGCAACGTATTTAGAGTTAATCACATCAGTAACTACGAGCACAATGAAATAATTTAAACTTAATCTATGCCTGACTGACAACAAAACCGCTAAACTGATTTTGTCAGATAGATAATTTTATCCTTCACACATAGTACAAATGTTTATCCAAGTTGAAAAAGCAGGAATTACTTAAGGCAGGAATTAATAAGGATTCGTAATCAAGAGGCCGCTAATTTAACTCTTAGCTATTACTCTACCAAAATACTTCAAACTAAAGCATTTATTTTTATTTGGAAGGATAAAAAAAACGTAATACGTACCAGTTTCAACCAGTTTCTCCTCCCAAGTCCTGGACATTTCCTTCATCAAATGTTCGCTCTGCGCTAACTTCTCATGTACGTCCTCGCCCATCGGCGATCCCTGAAAATCAATCTGTTGGACACTTTATATTAAGAAATTAAACATTTGACATTAAAGAAGTACCTACATAGATGCCAACAATTTATTAATTGCATTGCTGGGAAATATAACGGTTGCATGTGGAAGGTCTAAGCCATAGCAGCCTATGGCTTGGTGGGTACCAAACCAGTGTCAGTTATTCTTCAGTGAAATAGTAATGTTAATGCAGCACTGTGTTTCGGTTAAAGGGCACTGCAGCAAGTGTAATTACTGGGTAAATGAAACTTATGAATTGATGTCACGACAAATGATGAGCGCGGTGCGGTAGCATTCGGATCTTTACCATAAAAGGATTTCACTGATACTGTTATGAGCTAGCGCGACGCTTACCATCATCATCATACATTTAATTAGTATAAAAAACTACTACCGAAAATAAAATATAAAACAGCTTCTTATGCCACGCGAGAGACATTAACAGTATTTCCAATGAAAAATGTAGTTCTACAATAATAATGTGATGTAATGTCGAGTTTAATTGATTTACTAGAAGCTCTGACAAGGCGACGCAGGAATACTAATCGCATCATTCTAGATCCGATCGTAAATCAACTCTCTGCTCACAGCTTCGTGATTTGTGAGTAGAGTAGGGTTGTGTGCATACTGTAGAATTAGTAAGTGTGAAAAGGGAGAGTTATCAATATAAAAGTGCACCAAATTGACTGTTTTAGTTATATGTCTACTAGCTGTTTTTTTTGGCAATATATTTTATTATTACTTGAAAATTATATGTACATATTACAATGTATTACTAGCGTTATTTTCACGACAAATATTGAGTCATAAATAACGCGAAAAAAAACAACAACAGCTACTTAAAGAACATGATCTCGTAAAGAATTATAGAATTGAATTACACTTGGATATTACTTGGATTAAAACTAGAAAAGTGAACTAATTTTTTCCTAGTCATATTAGCTAGGTATATAAGCCCTGAGCGTATCGATCGTGTGTGACATATCGCGTGTGATATGCACATTTGCGTACCTCCACGTCCACATACGTAGGTAATCATGCCGTGACCTCGTCAGTAACATTTCGTCTTTCGCATGGTCGATATAATGTATGAGGTAACTTAAAAAAGACTCGTTTGAAGATACTTTCTTTGGATGCTGCAAGCAATCCTATGTTTACGTGCACCCAACCATAGGGAATTACTTACTATAGTCATAGTTCTGGTGGTTCTGGACTAGCAAGTGAAATCAGATCCTATTGCAAAAATAAAACTGCAATTTGAAAGAACAAGCTTTGTTTGATGTTCTATTTATAGCATTTATTGCCAAATACTATAGGTATAATATATATTCTTAGTGCAAGTTTTAATGACTAAAAATGTTCTAAATACTTAAAATGATACACGAGTATCATTCGGAGAACGATCTTAATTCGTTAATTTCGTATATCTGCGGGCCATAGGGGTACCTATTGCCATATTATTCACGTGTTAAATTATATTAAAACAACAAAATAATATCTTACCGTGGCATGTTTGAGCATCTCCTTGAGCGTTTCAACCTCCTGCCGGAGTTCCCTGATGATGCGTGCGTTTGGATCCTCGTTGACCACAGCGTGGTTCACGATACGCTTCGCTCGGTCCGCGTACCTCAGCGTCGACAAGGTTTCTTCGTAGTTATCCGCGGCAGGAGACACTGTTGCCACCTGGAAATATAAACGAGTGACAATCTCCTTTCTGAGCTAAAACTATAAGAACTTTTCTAGTACACTGAAGAGGCATATGTCCAATAGTAGATGTCTATTGTGTGACGATGAAAGAACCGAATTTTTGGCTACAATTATGACATTGGTTAGTAAAACGTCTACACGTTATCAGTCACTAGGGCTGCTCGCGATGCTAAAGAATGCCATGGATACCTTCATTCCAACGTGCCGATGCAAACTAACTAAACGCAGAATAGTTGATTTTAGTCAAGTTGCTTAGTAACGTTTTAGTTTCGATATAACAGTTCCGCATTTCCTTCACACTCGTATATCCTTAATCAATACTATACCTACAAGTTTCTAAGTTTAGTGTTTAAGAACAAATTCATTATGCCTAACTACATTATAGACAAGATTTTACAAAACGCAAACGAAAACAGTAGACGTCATTTCGCATTTAGATAAAAAAAATACAAAAACATAACATAAATCACAAGCTTATCTTACTGAACTGTAAAAATGTCGCTGTTTCAGCGGAGAACCGCAACAGATATTTTACTTTGATAAAACAAAAATAAACAAAGTATGAGTTGGTCAAAGAAATATTGCTACGATAGGACATTTTTATTTTGATATCGCTATAATGAAACTTACTAAAAGACATATAAGCTTACTTCTTATTAATATTATAAAGTACTTAAATGTGAAAGTTTGGTTAACGGGCCAATAAAGAGGTAGAACATATGTATAAGCTTACTTATTATTAATGTTAAAAAAGTACTTAAATGTGAAGTTTGGAATTTTTTTTTTACTACACAATAACCTAGCCACTAACGGGATTTAGCAAAGAGCGACCTTACGCGAAACATATAAACTACAAAGACGGAAACGCTGGCAAAAGCTAGTGATTTATATTCACTGGATAGCCTACTACACCAAAGAAAATCTTCAAAAGAAAACTTACTTCAACAAATAGGTACAAGTCAACAACAAATTATTTACAAATGAAAACACGAAAAATACGGCAAGTTACAAAAGAGCGGTCGTAATTTTAATGTGCAAGGTTTTGTACAACATTTTTATTCAAGTCGACAAAACATGAGTGTTTTGAATTGGGTGCTGGCAGACTTAAAGGATGCGATTGCCCGTGGACAGAATTTGAATGTACGAGTATTCAGTCTGCATCCGAACTTATTTGCATTATCTTTCCGCTTTAAGAGCTTTTTAAGCTTGAATTGATTAAGCTCCGCAAACTGTTACTTCGTTAGATTAGGTTTTAAGTAAGTTTCCGTTAAGCTGTTTTGTTTAATGCCTTTCGTTTGAGAAAACTTGCGATATTATGAGAGCCTCCATTTACCTTTAATGAATATTTCATGTATATAAAATAACCAAATGCTCAAGTTTTATGAATGTCTAAATATTATAAGATTGTTAAGAATACAAAAGCTAAGGTAACATTTGTATTTGATTTTAAATATTTATCAATAATTAAAACATAATTAGAGGTTTGAAACTTTTTCTAGTTGAGTTGATTGGTCAAATTAGTAAACGCTTTTAAAATGTATTTAAAGCATTCATTTCATAACAGAAATATAAATAAAATAATTTATTTTAGTGCAATCAGTCTAACTGTAGTCTAATATTTAAGATGTGAAAAGAAGACACCTACTCATAAAATACCGAATTGCCTAGCGACCCCGTGATAATCACAAAATGTATTCCAACTAGTCATAGTCATTATAACACATCAAAACAGCGATTGTATCGCATGCAGACCTGGATATTTTAGATCCAAATATGACAGTTATTTAAAGAAGAAAAGGATTATATGCGTAAATGATGTAAGCTAAAATGCCACGACTATTTCTAATCAAAATATGAGTTAAAATAGGAACGGCTATATGAGTTTTAATGAACCTTAAACTGATTGTACTTTTAATGGCTTATGTAACAGGAGGTTCTTCCTTCGAGAAACTATCCCAGAAATGACCAGACATAAATTCGAGAAGCAGATCCATGGACTAGCATTCAAGAACTTACCATCACAGTCTTGCTGTTGCCACCAAGGTTGTCTTTGAGTAGCCATGTGAGCACTGAGTCTCTGTACGGCACGAATTTGTCTTTGTTCTTGCTGCCCGACGACTGGTCGGCTAACTTTGATATCACCAGGCCTAGGGTCGTTAGAGATCTGGAAAAAAATAATTCGAAGTTCAATTATATTTACAGAAACGTCATTATACTAGCTTCAAGACTTTCGGGATAAGTTAGACGCCCATAGTTTACTACTATAAAAGGCTGTAACCAGAATTAAGTCCTAAATTCATTCCTAATCTGCATGGGGTACCTACTAGCGAATATTCATTTAAACTGCAATGTGACTTGCAGAATGGGGTCCCCTTTCTATTGCAAAAACCATATAAGCTTTAGTACAATGAACTGCACTTCAGATATTGTGAATAAAATACTTAAACATTTTGTGATGCAAGATCTTGCAAAATGTTGCCCAAAATGTTGTATTGCTAAAAAAACAAATAAATCCTTACTTGTTGATATTAGACCCTTCCTTCAACCTATCGCCGACTGCACCAGTCTTCACCGCCCTCTCCGATCCAGCCAAATCAACCAGCGACAGTCTCGCGACCTTCTCGCCAGTCACTCCGGTCGCAGTATCACACAGCGTCTGTGTCAACACGACGCTGAAAACCGCGTGAGATCGCGAAGACTCACTGTTCATGTTCGTCGCAGCGACAGTTCGGGACTTGTTGCCTTCTGTCATTAAGTTGTCGATATCCTGTTGACAAGGAATAAACATTTTAAGTACTATTATACTTCACTAGCTTTTTTTAGCCTTAATTAGTCAAATACTCTCACACAAACAAAAAGATCAGTATTTTAATTGCTACCATAAATTCACCATCAGTAGGTAATATAATCTTTTAATCTTTTTGAAGCCATTATTTAGAGTTGCGTCGTCTCACATTTTTGTACCAAGCCAATTTGTCTCGGGCTGTCAACCGATAATTAGCTACGAGGCTCGTCTAAGAAAACTTTGTTTATTCGCTCGACCACTAGATAGATCACTCTTTTGATGACAAGATTCTTTAATATAAATTACTTTTGTTGAATCAGGAAATGAAACAGTATTAAAACTTCAACTTTCTCATAAAAGTGAACCGAAATTCAAAGTCATAAATTAATAGTATAGGTAGCTTGTCGAATTTCAACTAGTTAAAAGTTGAAACGACAACTATGGTAAAGCGCAATTTGCCTTTGCAGGGTCAACCTGCAAGGTGTCGTAATGCAGTTATACTGTGCGGAACCGTTATTAAGAAATCGATTGAAGAAGTTACCTTATGCTAATGTTCTTCTTTAGTTATATTCGGTATTCCTCTTTATCGTACTAATTTTACCTAAAGGTGCTGTGAGTTTACTCTTAACTCGCTAGTAAATGAGCAATATTCTGTACTCACAAGAGTTTATAACCGCTTTATTAAACCCGTTGTACTAAGCTAGGCTTATGACAAACTGTTGTAGTACTCAAAACTTATGCATACCGCATAATGCCAGTTTTTACACCTTAGTCTAGATCTAAATCGATTAGACATATCTAATTTATATTGGTAAATATTTATGTATTCATTCACTCTCTATCTAAAGCCGCATTGCCTCAAAAATTATATTTAAGAACAACAATTCGAATGTAATTATGTATTAGAATTTTGTTATAACAACCCACAATATTATTATTTAAAATAAATTTGAATTTGAATAATCTACTCTACTCTCGAAATATTATTGTTTATATTAAAACAGTAAACAAATATGTGAGGCTTGAATAAGTGAAAATTGTTCACTTAAAACAATTTGCAAGTTGAAGCTATTTTAATCTCGCCCACGTTGATTTCATCCCGAACTTGTTTTGTTAAAGTCTCGAGTTGGAAAGTGAAGTTCAGATGGAAATTAAATTTCATTCATTCAACGAGTTACCCTTTGCCTTGGTGTGAATTAGGGCCAGCGCTAACCAATGGTTTATTCTAAAATGTCGAAAAAGGTATCAGCTTATAGACATGTTACGAACATTTATTTATTTACTAGCTGATCCGGCGAACTTCGTACCGCCTTAGCGTTAATTTGATGCACTACTTTATTTTGTATAGCTGACATTCGTCACGCAATATGCAAAATTAAATGTATATTTTTCAATCTTTCTGAGAGATTTTCTTAATATTTTTTCCGTAAGAACCTTGTACAGAGTACCTATTAGAAAACTACAAAAAAAAAATCAGCCAAATCGGTCAAGCCGTTTTCATACTATGTCGTGACAACGGAAAACGGGTTTCATTTTTATATATATAGATTACATTAAACATGTTGAACAATAAAATCTTTACTTTGAAACGGATGTCTATGGGTATTGAGTGCTTTCTGTATAAGAAAGCACTACGGGTAAAACCCCATCCATACAGTAAACTATAATATTCCTACGCAAAAACACATAAACCTGGCCCATATCTCTCTTTACATTTTATTAATTACATTTCATAATCCCATAAACAAAATATATGAGAAATCAATACATATTATGTTAATTTTAGGTAAACAAATTCTTACGAAAGAAAGACTACCCAATCACCTTCCGGAGGGCGAAAATAAAACCGAAACATTGTAAGACATTGTTTCTTAGGCTGTCAGATATTCTGTATGTCTAGGCAGAAATTTATTATAAAAGGAGAAATTTGTCTGACTGAATGCCTTACTGTCGGCCATATTCTTCCTATCTACTTCGCGGTAACCCTGCGAAATGGGGAAATTCAATTTAGCGAGAAATGTTTTGTATTGCATATATTTTTCAATTCTCGCCTCTGTGCAAAAACAATCAAATTAGAGCATGTTATTCGTCGTCATAAGTGGTATCAAGTGTTTTATACATTCAATACCTAAGTGGCTTTCTTATCCTAGTGATTAAGGCGTTGCTATGTAAAAATATATTGTTCTTGTCTTTGCTGAATCAACTTCTTCGAAATTCTGGTTGTAAGCAATTTAAGTTCGTTGAAGTAGAGCCGTAAAGCAAGTGCTTTCAGATAGAATAATTATGCCAAGTGTTATCTCTGAACGCGCCTTTATATTTCAATATTCGAGGGAACACTCGCCGAGGTAGCCAAGCCGTATCGAAGACAGTATATTTCAATACAGAAGTGGACGTTTTCAATTTTGCAAAATGCTGAAATTTATTTGTACTTCAGCTGATTTTTGAGGCAACGTACGAATTGTATAGAACGGTGTGATACGAATACTAAAGAGGCTAAACATTCTGTTTGCACTTTGTATCGCATTTTCCTACGTTTTATCCGGATTTATTATCGCTATTAAATACAATCGCAACTGCATTTTTACATAAATCATACTAATATTATAAAAGCGAAAGTTTATGAGTGTGTGAGTGTGTATGTTTGTTACTTCTTCACGTCTAAACGGCTTGACCGATTTTAATAAAATTTGGTATTGAGATAGCTGGCATCCTGGATTAACACACATAGTCTAATAAACCACGACTAACACCGTGCAATAAATTATTCCCCCAACCCTGTCACCGGCACAAAAAACACAGACTCTAAAAACATCGGTACAATAGGTACCTACTTACTGCTAAAATAAATTCATTCTGGAAAAGGATTACAAATAAAATGGAAACTGATCCATTACTAATTAGGACCCACCGGTCCTCATGCCCTTTTACGCAATAAGGCAATCGCATTAAGAACGGAGTTCCATTAGGGCCGGATTGACAGTACGAGTGACAGGTTCAGGGTCAATTGTGACGTTGATGAAACCTCCCAACGGCACAAGAACATTTACTTAAGATAGTTTTTACATAGATTTATTTAGTGTATAGGTACAAAGGCCTCGCTGATTATATTAGCTCTCCTAGGAATTGAGAATATGATAGATGTATGAAATACAATTTGAGTGATAGAAGAAATTATTTTCTAAGAATACGTAGAGACAATAATGTTGAGAAAAAACAGAGACAAGACAAATGTACCTGAATATAATAAGATGTCATTTTCTTATATTCGTGATATACGACAGACAATAGAAGTAATGTTTAGGACGACAGTTTTATTATTACATATTTAATTATTGTAGACCTTTACAGATATGTATTACTAGCTGTCCCGCGCAACTTCGTATGCGTAAATTTTACCCGTTTTTGCAACATTTCTGATCGCTGCTCCGCTCCTATTAGTCGCAGCGTGATATTTGATGATGTGATGTGAGCCTTTCTCGATAAATGGGTTATCTAACAGTGAAAGAATTTTTTAATTCGGATTGGTAGTTTCTGAGATTACCGCATTCGAACAAACAAACTCTTCAGCTTTATAATATTAGTATAGATTCTCGAGATGATCAAAATATGGCAAAAACTCGACTGATGTAACAACATCCATTCTTTTGCTTCTAACTAGAACCTGATTAATTCGTGATAACATGTGAGTAATCGCCAAGAATCGGTACAACAAAACTGTCACTCTTTCTCTTACAAACGAGCTTATCCTTTTACTAAACCACAAAGTTGGACAAAAAAATAACAAATTAATATTAATTCGACTATCCATCCAAAAAACAATTATTATACCTACATTTCATACGAACCACAAATCAAGTTTATAATACTTTGTCCAATGTGTAACGAAATTCATTCGAAGTAGATTATAAGGGAGGGATCCTACCACCCACCCTCGATCTGTGAATCACCACGATTGAAGTAAGTAAGTAAGGAAATGCCCTTAATACAACAATCGAAATAGATTGACAGACCGCACTCAAAAAGAGAGACCTGTAACAAAGAAAATTAGTGACAGGTACTCTTACCAAGTCGAGTGGTAGGCACCTCCGGACCCTTGACTTGCAATATTCCGCTTCCACGAAGTGAAACTTCGACACGTGTTTCGCCTCTACACGAGGCATCCTCAGGACAGTTTGGCACCGAATGAGCATAGAAATTCATTCGTAAGGTGCGCTGATTAGATAATTGGATGTAACGAATTCTCGGTGCAGTCAGGTACATCGATCACCCGTAACTGAATCTATCCTCTCTACACATATATGAGAGGTTATTGAGGATTATGTATCATAAATAACAGTGTTTTGTAACATGAGCATGTTTAGTATCTCCTATATTTGCCTACATGACAGCTCCAAAAAAGAAACCTATTGTTTTAAGAGTTCATGTAAGTATGTGGCTAATTTTCGTTAATCTATCAAATAGAATTTAGTGCTTACTATTATAATGTAAGTCAGATTTTTTTCTTAGTGCGGAAGAAATAGGACGTCCCTATTTCCGTCAGCAGAATCACGAGAAAATTTTAAGAGAAACACCAATAAAAGAGATAAATTGTCGGTATTAATCCGACTAAGCAGACCACCATCCCTTCATTTCCCACGGGCATCGTAACATGTAACTTAGGGGCTCTATAAGGAGGTGAGGCAGTGTCATTCATCTATGCTATTACGAAGTAGGTGGGTATTACAATATTACACCCAAAGGACCACTCCTGAAGCAACTAATCTTTAGTTTATTGGCTGTTAACGAACAAGCGACGTGTGCTTTTTATAGTCTACGTACTCTAGGACAATCCGTTTTATGTAAGGCAGCCGCCGGATTTCAGAGATTTCTTGTATAGCTACGGCTCACAGACGCTCAGGAGTAAGTATTAAATAATCATATCTAGACGAATTTATGAATATGATGAATATGAAGTCAGCATTTACTTTGGTTGTTAAAAATTAAAAATTGGGTTTAGTAAAGCACTATTTTTGCAGGTAAACTTTTACAAAATAAGTAAAATAGTTCAATTCAAAATTCTTAATTTACTTAGGATGCAAAACAACTTTGTGATACGTCGGGATTCCACATGTACATGTAATGCCAAGCAATAGGTAAAGCCGGAGAAAAGAACCTGGAAATAAAAACTCGCGGCCACTCTTTTCAAATTGCCAATTTTACAATGTTCGAATGTTAATAAACTTGATATGGAGGTAAGGTGCTGCGACTAATATGCTATGCACAATGTTAAAGGACTGAGGCAAATTATATTATCAAAAAGCTGAAACATGAGATAAACTAAAATCAGTCTTAGTGGGTACAATATAGTAGGAGCATCTACTTACAACAAAAGCTTTCATACTCGTAATACATGAAAGGTGTTTAGGCTTTCACTCAAATGTATTTTGAGCGAGTTCCTCATAAATTTATCGTTTACACTGATACATTTCAAATGCACCGTCATACGATGAACCGCGGCCATCAATCACACGCCTGACTTGACCTGTACATAGATATATTGGGATAGGTGTACCCTAACGTAGTAAACAAGGGGTGAAATGATTGAATGCTAACTGCGGAATAATGGCTGCTAAAATGCCAAATACTAGTAGATATCTGAAATTAGATTAAATTGTTTGTCTATTTGATAAACAATTGTTAATTCTATTTGTTTTGTCTGCTACTATACACAGTTAAGTAAATAATTATCGTTAATGCACTAAATGCACAAATATTTACTAATAAACAAAACCTCCACTCCATTAAATTGTGTACACTTCTCCTTTATAATTGTTTTTATTTTTTTTAATAAGTTACGACGACCGTATTGCAACGGCCGTAGTCACAGGTCAGTCTACCCGTGACCATGGCCGTTGCAATATGGTCGAAACGTCGGGAAATAAACAAAGGTATTTAGCCTTAAATTAAAATATTTACGCGATTAAGACCCGTTAGACCAGCTTATAACATTTTATAATGTGTACAAATCGCGAAAGTTTACGAACATATACTTCTCCTTTCTTTTGTCATTCGTAATGAGACTTTAAAGTGAACTGGACCGGCTACAAAGTATAAAGAAAAAAAATGATATTGGTCAGCACAGAATCAAGACAGGAATATAGCCCCAATCAACAGCAAATGTATATGTGTTGGTCGTACGAGATCTCTTTTTACGAAAAGGTTCGTCGCTGTGGAGCTAAGTACTGTCATATTGTAAATTTTGTGAAATAATATAATGTTTTCTGCCAATCGTGGAAACTTTTAATTGGCATTTTTTGAAAACAATTGTTAAACGAATTGTACCATAACTGTAAACTTTCCAAAAAAAAAAAATACCGTGAACTGCTAAAGAAATTACAATATAACATGAACAGTAAATACAACAAGGAAGCATAACACCAACCAACTTTATTCCGAAGCAGCAACACGAACGCCTTTTATTCAAATCTACAGCAGGGAAATATTTGAAAAGTAAGGTTAAATGAAAAGCCTCGCGGAGAGGGATCGCGAGCATTTGAACCTAATCTTGAGCCAACGACGTCATTATTCACAAGAGAACGTAGTCGTTCAGAAATGCCGAGTTAATTGAAAACGAAACAAGATCAACAACAACACATACTATAAACAAATGCCGAAGATTATACTGTTCGGAAATGGTGTAAAACTTGTAGTATTTTGGCTATAGAAGCTATCAACCACAATTAAATTCTTAATTCTCATACGAGAGATGTGCTTTCATTAAACAGCTACCTACCAAACATGTACCTACCTGATCTTATTTTTATGATCCGACGCAAACAAAGGTGTCAAACTAATGGACACATTTGGATTCGGTTTTTTACCCGACTGCAAGGAAGGGTTATGTTTTTCGCGCGTATCTTGTATCCAATATTCTTTAATCTATACTAATATTATAAAGCGGAAGAGTTTGTTTGTTTGTTTGTTTAAACGCGCTCATCTCAGGAACTACAAGTCCGATTTAAAAATCTTTTTTTGTTGGATAGCCCATTTATCAAGGAAGGCTATAGGCTATATAACATCACGCTACGACTAATAGGAGCGGAGTAGCGACGAGAAATGTTGCAAAAACGGGGAAAATTTATGCATACGAAGTTGCGCGGGACAGCTAGTACCTCATATCTTTCAAACCGCTGGACAGTTATATACAAGTAGGACGTCGTTAGATTCGCTTATGTGTCCTTAGTTAAGTAACGTTTAAAAAAACATACATGGCAGCTATAAGATTTCAAAATAAAGGTGTGAAAAAAAAAATATTTTTAATACTGCAATATGGGTATCTAAATAAAGGGTTCATCATAAGCTTTTTAAAAAGGCATAACATGAGTATGGTCGTAATACAAAAAAAGTTAGTTAGCAACCATTCTCGTTTCAATATTCAAAATTTTGCAATAGCTGTGACAAAACTTACAGTTGTTACATACTGCAACCACTAAAAATTATTAAATTAAAAAATTAATAAACCCTGCCCAGAAAAAGATTGAAACAAGATCCCTTTCATATATAATATCATGCAGTCGGAGGCACTTTATTAAGTTCATCGAGATTCATTACTACCGGTTGCGAAGCGATTTATAAAGCTAGTTTTATCTGGATGATTTCTTAGCTTTATTTGATGAATTTAGTTATAAAAATTACCAATATTTTGTCTTACGTGTGTGTCAGGGTTTTATAATGTTAAGAAACAATATTTTGTATAACACAAGATTAACGCAAATCACATGAAATAGGAGTAAGTTGCCAAGGGTCAAAGCTATATTACTGCTTATAAGTAGAGAAAACAAATCTTGGGTTGATTCAGTCTTAAACTAACATTCCAAATGTCTGATCTCCAGTTATACGATAAACGCAAAGAAGTAGGCATAGAGCTTTACTTATAAATACACTCTTTCTATGAAGATTAACATGAAAATCCTAGCGTAACTACCGGAATGCCCTAAGGCTTTGCGTTTAATATTAAAAAGGAATATTTTTCCTTCTTGAAGTATTTTCTCTACAAATTATATTCTTTCTCGGAACTTATAAAATATAAATATTTATTGTGTCCATAGATAACATCATAAACCTTTTTACTAAAAATATCTCAGTTTTATAGCTATCGAATGGGTGTTTTATAAAAAGGAGGTTAAGATTTTACTGCGATATCTTTCAGTTCATAAATCATAAGTTAGCAAGTTTTTAATTGCATATGGCGCGCAGAAAATAATAGATTAATTTAAATTAAAACTTTACATTCTATTTTTTTTCTACAATGTGACGTGGCTTTACTTTGAATAACAATGAGTTTTATGACAATAGAAACTCATTGAAGTTTAAAAATAATGGATGTTTACATAAGCTGAAAAAAAGGATACCTCGTATAAAAATGAATGAGAAATTAATTAAAGCGAGCGAGAACAAAATGTCACAGCTACACTTGAAAACGTGCGTCAACTTTAATTAGAAATATTGATCGATTCAATAAATACCGATGACTAAAAAGTGCTAGGTACCTACAAATGATTGTAGACCCAACTACGTTTTAAAATGATTTACAATAAAGGATATTGGTTTTCGATAGAAATGGAATTTAAAGACTTCCACGAACCTATCACAAAAAAATCAATACTCAATCATATTGCAATCATACAAAGTTTAAATAAATATGATATTACTAGCTTTCGCCCGCGGCTCCGCCCGCGTGGATGTTGGTTATCGCGATAAAAACTATCCTATGTCCTTCCCAGGGACTCAAACCATCTCCATATTAAATTTCATCTAAATCGGTTTAGCTGTTTGAGCGTGAAAGCGTAACAGACAGACAGACAGACAGACAGACAGAGTTACTTTCACATTTATAATATTAGTATGGAGTATGGATACAAGAGTACAGTTTAACAGCAGTTCAATTTTTATAATTATCTACCTAAAACGTCAAACTCTTGCCATTGCTTGCCAACAATTCACCAATCACAATATATATAAGAGATACTGACTCACTGACTGACATATCAACGCAGGGCCTAAAACTCTATAAGTGTTAGAAACTTAAAATTTTGCACAAATGTTCCTTTTATAACGCAGAGGAGCACTAAGAAAGCATTTTTGAAAATTCATCCCCTAAGGGGGTAAAACTGGGGTGCAAAGTTGTATGAAACTTTGCCGTTATAATATTTTGGTAACACGCCGGCGAAGCTAGTATTATATATTACTTAAATAAATTAAATAAATCCCTATTTCCCTTGCTCACGGCATAATTTCATTCATTGTTTTTTCTTTAGTTTTCTAGTACTCTGTAAAAGGTACTAAGTAAGAATACTAACGCGGCGATACGAAGTTCGCTGTGACAGCTAGATATAAATAATTTAACGTAAAATTTCAATAATAGGCCTTTTGATATTCGCGTTAAATTTAATTAAGCCTCTATTCGGACTTAAGTTCGGCTGTTATCCTCCAATGTTAGACAATAACCGCACTGGGTGGGGAAACTTAGCGAATTATACAAGAGTTTCCAAGATTTAGCAATTTAGAAAGCAAGGAGCATTATAAATTAAGAAGAATGACAGAAATATATATATAGAGAGAGAAGAGAGACCGATTTTAATTAAATCAATATTTTTAAAGGAATATTTTTTATAAAGCTTCCTTTAATTATTTAACTATAATCTGAATCAAAAAGACCTGCCCAGCGTCGTCAGCAATTACCATAAGTATGACTTAAGCTAATTAAGTGTGATGTTATTTAAATAAAATTTCTGTCTGTAAGCTTTTCACAAATAATCATCAAAAGATCATAGCATCCCAGTGCGCAATCAACAATTCTTTTAAATGACACGTCAAGTAATGGCAAAATTGATAGTGTTTTATTGATAGGATCAATAACGTTACTGAACTATAAAATTGGACTCGACTTCCATGAACGCCGTTTAGATTTACGATCTTCCAAATTACATGAAATCGTTGAGTTATAAGGGCGACCATGCAAAGTAGCACACGTCATCTATTTGTTCGCATAGGGAACTTAGAAATTCATCTTATTACTAGAATAATATGTATCTTATTACATGAAATCTAAAGTTCACTTTCGTCTAAACAAGAAGATACGCAAAATAACAATTTGATTTCATTAAAATCCAGTTTCATGTTTACAATGTAATCAACTTAGCGGACGTTTTCGATACGAAAGTGGCGGTGAGGCGTCGAGTGAATATCGATAGGAATAAAAACACCCGGTAAAGCCTCTCTGGCAGTTCTAAGCCATCTTAATGAACCTGTCGAAACGGCCAACCCGCTCTGCAAACGCGATTTTTCCTGCCAATGACCAATTTCAGTTGCCACCCGACCTTTTCAAGGATTGGAGGGTTTTGATGGAGTTTCGCTTTTCGTATTTTAAATTTTACTCAGTATTAGGACAAAAATATCAGTTCAACATTTGAATTTCGTATAATATACTGTGTAAACTAGAGCCTTACGTATAATATATGTAATTAAATTTGATCCTAAAAGCGAGCCTTGGATTCCACTTAAATTACCTGTTTTATGTTTACGTAACAAAATAATACAAGTCAACAAATTCTTATATAGTAATTATAAAACATCACCGAACATAAACTTCGTAAAGTATTTTATAAGGCTATGAAAGTTTAATCCGGGAGGGATGAACACAATGAGCGACAGTGGATCGCAATTAAAGGCTGAAACGAGGCCTGACCTTTCGCGACACACACCATTTAACTACAATAAATATCCACTACAGTTAACGGGGTTAAAAAAGCTTTTGTATCGTTTTCAGGCGAGGCCCATCATTAGGAACTATTATTTTACTAATGGGCCAAACCACGTTTTGATATATTCAGATTAATTTCACGTTTGACCTCTACGTACTAATGTACGATATTTACGCGTACGGAAACCAACAAAATAATATATAATAGTCTTAACTATGACGTCAGAACAATACTCGGGAGAGCCATCAATAAGTCGTTATTACAGACACTATTGGCCGATCAAATGGATTGACCGAGACGGGACAGAAAAAGAATCCTTTTGGCTCAAGTAGCTTTTAGCTGTATAAATAGTGGATCGCCAAGAATCTCTTTGGTAGTACTCTTTATATAATATTGGTACACTTCATCGTCCTTTTGTTTGTTTTCATAAAATATTTGCATGTATAACTTAATGGCTGTTGGTTTTCAACACAAAAGCCTATTATGACTTTCTATAACTTCCAAGTCAGCTCCATATCTATATTAATGCATATAAGGAAACAAACCCTTTACCTTTATAATATTAGTAAATTTATAACTATGTGTGTAGATAAATGGTGCGACATCGTCAAAAACAAACCAACTGACTACTAGAACACGGAACTAAAACAGTTTATTGACTGTTTCAATTGAAAGGATAAAGCGGCGGTAGCCTAATGGCTAAGGCATCGGTCTCGCAATCGTGAGGTCGCGGGTTCGAATCCTACCCATTATGCTATCTACGTGAACCCACTCCTAACACAAGCTTAGCTAGAGGGAGTTATCTTTAAAAAAAAAAAAGTTTACTTATACTACATTAGCATTCGTAATATTCATCGATAATTCTAAGGAAAAACCAGTGAGGAGCGGCAGCTCTTTCAAAAGTAAGGTCAAGGACTCAACCAATACTCTTCGGTCGTAATACTTCGCCGTTTATGAGATAGGGCCCGTATTCGATGGGCGATAAATAGGGGGGCTTAGGCAGGTGAGGTGCGAATGAGTACGTTCAGCTGAACCCTTGAGAATGAAAAATGACGCCGTAAGATGATACTGCGAGCTGTTATGAGATCTTAGTGCTTCAGATTTATATTTATTGTGGTAGCGGCTAATAAGGGTATTGTGGCGATGAGGAGTGATTTATACAGTGCTTAGACATTGTAAGGATTAGCCGGTCATCGTTTCTTTAAGCTCAAGGTGCGCGGACAAGTGATTCAAATGGTGGTGCATTGTTACACGATTTTATTTTTAAATCTCCTTTCTTTGTCATACCCGCACATTGAGCTCTTAAACTCGGATTGAAGATATTATTATTATTATTTATTATTATTACTATTCTATTGGATGATGTTATAGTACACAAGTGTAATCTCTATTCCCTAAACTTCTCATAGAAAGGAATTTCGTTGCGATCGAAGAGAGATTAGGCGCATGATGGACAACTTAACATGCGCTCTGAGCTACGGAGGTATGTGATATTTTTCGAAAACGGTTATTATAAAACGGTTATCTGTCTATGGACCGACACCGGTAACGTTGCATAACCTCGCTTTTCTCTCAATTTGCTCGGTCGCCACTGAATTACGGACCCTTCCCGATCAACTATACTGAAAATAAGAATATAGAGCCTATTTCGCTGCTTACCTACCTATTTACCTTTAATACTTTTTTTTTTAATCTATAAAAGGTGTGGTCAAATTCAAATATGCTTATGATACTGAGTGCACTATCCTACCTAATTTTATCAAAATCGGAATACCTCAAAATTGTGTTATTATTATTAATTGCCTGTATTGTCTCACTGCAGGGCAAAGGACTCCCTACTCTCTCTCCACCTCTTTCTGAAAGAATCTAACTCATCTCATAAATATTTTTATACACATACATAATATTTTTTCATTCGTTAATTTATGAATTGAAAAAAGTATGATTTAAAAAAATAATTTAAGAACGCCGTAACTATGGTAGATGCAATAATTATAGGTAATTTACACTGTCCGCTGCTGAACATTGACCACACCTTTCTGTTACACGGTGTAGAACAAAGTAAGGTACCTGGAAGGATGTAACGGCCAGTTGTGAAAGGCCGTCTACGTAGGGGCCAAGGACTACGTGCTCGCGCACGCGCAATGACCGCCGCGTCGTCTCTGGGTCCAGCAGGTCATGAACGCGCTCGTTGTATATCTCCATGTATGATACTTCCACCTGAAACAACAAATATAACATGGACTAGCTGTCTCGCGCAATTTCGTCTGCGTAAATTTTCCCCGTTTTTGCAACATTTCTTATTGCTGCTCCGCTCCTATTGGTCGTAGCGTGATGTTAAATAGCCTATAGCCTTCCTCGAGAAATGGGCTATCCAACAGTGAAATATTTTTTCAATTCGGATAAGTAGTTCCTGAGATTACCGCATTCAAACAAACAAACTCTTCAGCTTTATAATATTAGTAAAGATTGAACCAAAACTAATGCCGCCCACACATGCTAAGGTTTACATGACGGTTATAACCTTACAAGTTTTGCCTGCAGGCAAACCCTAGCGTGTAACTCGGTTATGCCTGTTATAACCATCATACAAATCCTAGTGTGTGTGCCATGTATATAACAAGAGCTTGCAGCGTCTTGTTATAAAATTAGATGAATGTTATCATTGTAGTTATGGAGAGAGTGCATAAAAGACTTTGTTACAAAATTTAGAAAAGTCCGTCCGAAGGTCTAGCCCAAATCAGTCACAGTAATAATAATATCTTGAGACAATTCACACAACGCTATCTGATCCCAAATTAAGCAGAGCTTGTACTATGGAAACCAGACAACTAATAAACATACTTATATATTTCTAAATACATACATATTATAGATAAATAACACCCAGACAGAGAATAAACCATCGTGCTCACACAAAGTTTTATCCTGGGTGGGGATTGAACCCACGACCTCTTGCGTAGCAGTCGGATACACTCCCACCGCGCCACAGAGGCTAGTGTAATCCAAACTACGCAAAATAATATGTTTGTGCTTTGACTTGTGTTCAAATAAAGCTACACCAATCTCAATTCCCTTGCTCTTTTAGAGTAATAACAATAAGATGAGGCCCAGGTCCATGGTCTAATTTGCACTCCGAGGCATGGCCAACATCCATCTATGGACAGTGAAAACGTTGCTAAACCTTGAAACTTATTTAGCAACAGACAAGTACGGGACAACGATAATAGCATTATTATAACTGCGTCACAGTTCAAAATACTCAGTATTATCATCTCATGAAATCGTACTTGTAACAGCAAAACATAATGGATCTCTAAATGGTATCAAAATGACCATAAACACAATTTGGCCACACAGCAGTTAAGTTAATGACTACCATAAAGAATATAGACAAATGGTGGTCACATTACCTGAAACTGTCTTAATAACACGTTCCTATTATGTAACTCTTATGACGCTGTACGTTATCTTATATGTACACTTTCATACTTACGCCATAATTTTAAAAGTTCGTAATGCTACTGTTTAAAATATACATGGCGTTAAAATCATTTCGTAGATTCAACCAACCAGGTTTGATGCAAAAATATTCATTCTAATATTGCAAATGCAATGTGCAATATTTCATGGCTACACCACAGAGCCAATTTTGTTAAAATGTGGTTAGAACATAGGCTACGTTATAATCCGATAATTATAGTCTGCGGTTTAAGTATTCTCTTTATTATATTTACCTTATAAGTGAGGGCTGGGGGTGATTGTTGTATCGCAATTCTTTCGAACAAGGAGTCGCATAGCCGAGGAATGATGCCGCCTTCATCAGCCCCCGGCGAGCCCATCATCGTGTATGACTTCCCTGAACCTGGACATAAGAAAATAGGTGGTTAAGTAAATAGGCAGGTCTCAGGTGTACAGCTTGATTGGCTGCTAAAACAGCAACAGTAGTATCGATGCGAACACTTCACAGCTACAAAAGTCACAGCGGGACTGTATATAAGTGTTTATTGCATGCTACCAGGATATAAAATGCTACATATATGTTTTCTAGAGCCAAGAACTGTGTAGTGAATGAAGCAATAAAACGGACACTAAATCAGTGTTTATTCTTTTGTGTATGAAATAGTTTTTCAAGGCAATTGAATCGACAACACAACTGCATGAACGTAAAAGTACTAGATGTCAGTTTTGAAACATAAATTGTTCTTTTTAGTCTGTGTTTTAAATATTTCTAAAGTATTCCCAATTTTGAGCAATATCTTCTAAATAAAACTGTAATAAGTAACCCAATTATTTATAATAAACTATATTTTATTCTTTTTGTATTCACGTTTTCTCTATGAAACAGGTGAGTAAACACAGTTCGAAAATGCAATCTGCTCCAATCAATTCGAAACGTTTCGCTCGGCAGATGTGAAAGCGACTCGTTGGTAAACAAACGCGCAGGTTACGCCGACATTTTATATCAAAGCTATTTTGAATTATAGAGCAAGGCAATTACGGCCCAAATTGCAATGTAGACATAGTCCTGAAGGGTAGTCGTAAGAATAAATAAACATCCATTTATGTACCGTAAACAAGTAATCAAAGTACTAATGTTTCTATATATGTAATGTGAGTTTAATTGGTCGCGACAAGCGTTAAGCTCTGTAATCAGTAGGCACTGTGTATTGTTTGAATAAAAGCCTCCTGTAGATTTCTCTTACTGTTCTATGAATGAAGGCGTAGCCAATCAATTTACACGGTGTCAGTCTTACTACATTTTAAACATGCCTTTGAAGAAAACTAACACTTAACTCTATATATTCTTGACAATAAATGTGTAGTAGACACTGGATACTCGATGTTCAACATCGAGTAACAAAAACTGAAGACTGTGTAAACTTCATTCAAAGTGTTTCGGACAGATTACCTAATTTTTAAACTGTCAGGTTTAGCCAGAAGTAATAGAGATGGTATTTCAAAATTTGGGCAGTGAGTAATTTAAAGTAACAAACGCTAAAGTAATAAATCATTTTGACTAGTTCAAGTATAAACGGTGTTCGACAACAGTGCGTTTAAATTTGTTCGTTATTACAAGTTCAGGATTATTCTATGAACAATCAACTTGTCTGTAGATAACGGCTTAGATTGAGAACAATGTGAAGCCGGGTTGGTACAGAGTTTGCAACAACTAGCTGTTTATACAGATTACAGAACATCAACATCACAAACTTGAAGAAAACTTTGATCTAGTTTATCGAGGCAAGCAAAATATAAATAGAACATAAATTACTTATTAATATCCTTTCTTGCTTCTTATTATGTACCTACTTGTATATTTTACCGAAATTCACTCGAGGATCGTGATAATTCAGAACTATAGATACCTATAAAATTATTAATAATTTTGCTTTCTTTACCCCAAAGGGTCTATTTTTTTAAATTGGTCCCTGTTGTGAGCTGGGTCCGGTCCTTCTCAATCTATATACAGCATATTGCGAAGCCTAAAAATTTCCTTTTCAAAGGCAAGCTCAAGAAATAAAGCGACCCTCTATAATGGCCCTCTAAACCTAATGAACCTTGTCGCTACAAAATGGTCGACATAAAATAAAAACACTTTCCCCGAGTACAAGATTAAAACTTTCCGTATCGATATCAAGCCGAACAGAGTTTCTTACAAAATAAATAAGGAACATCATATCGCAAGTAAATAACTTTCGCTTATGTATGATACAACAGTCACTAAACTTGTGAAACATTACACATTTATCTTGGCTAACAACAAATGAAAATGTATCAGCGATAATATTTGTTGATAGGATACCTTTAAGTAATGTTAAGATATAACAAAACTCTAATGATATGTTATTGCAGAAGTGTTCTTATCAAATGCTGAAATTATATATCAAACTAGCTGTCCCGCGCAACTTCGTAAGCGTAAATTTTCTCGTTTTTGCAACATTTCTCGTCGCTACTCCGCTCCTATTAGTCGTACCGTGATGTTATATAGCCTATAGCCTTCCTCGATAAATGGGCTATCCAACAAAAAAAGATTTTTTTAAATCGGACCAGTAGTTCCTGAGATGAGCGCGTTTAAACAAACAAACAAACTCTTCCGCTTTATAAAATTAGTATAGATTAGTATAGATTATTAACTTAGGGCCATTTCATATATGTATATAGCTGGGTACCTTTTCGAAAAAAAAGTACTGTCCTAAATTGCAGCAATTAATTTTATATATTAATTAAGAAGCACGAACACCACACACCGTATTGCCAGGAGACCATCACCCCGAGCAAATACGCTTAGCTGGTCTCTGCGATTGTATCCAGCACCAAACACGAAAAAAGCTTAAATCTTAATGACGTGAGTATTTACTGCTGTGTAACTTTTTAAGTAGTTGATTCCATTCAATTTTTATTATATCAATACACATATAGGGGACAATAATAGCTCTTTGTTACTTAGTTTATTTTAAAAATAAAAGGGCAAATATGATAGATGCCCATCTATCATATATACCCCACTGCTAGGCACGGATCTCCCCAATTGTAAATCCTGGGGGTAATTGCCACAATCGTCACGCTTGGCGAGCGTGTTGGCGATCGCAGTAAGGCTTTATGTACGCAGAGGACGCTGCTGCCCGTCCTCCCATGTGACATCCCTTAGTCGCCTTGACGATACCCACAGGAAGTGGTACTATTCATAAGCCGGTAGCACACGGCCGAATTTTAATCATTTATTAGGAAGGGATGTCTAATAAAAGCTCATATATGTAGGGTAGGTACCTTTGGTTTGATTAGGATCTAAAATTTAACCCTAGTTAAAAAGAGTAAAAAATCTTTTTTTTTTAAGCGTTTATTTTACTTGTGTGGTTAAACATTTGCAAATGTGGCTTGAATAGTATTGTCCCAGTGGCCAATTCATTTATTTATTTAAATTATAAATAAATCATTATAATCTCATATATTTTACTTATTTTTTTTCATAATGCATCTATTTCCACTATTTTCATGGTGGGGCATCTATCCTACCAACCTCAAAAAAGGGTTCTGCAAAAACTAAATTTCTGATTTTTAGAATAACAATAATTAGTGATAATGGTACAGTAAAGACTAAAGTATGGAATAACCTAGCAATTATAAAAGTGGAAGTTGAGCAGGGTTTAACGTTGGAAATGCTATTAATACCCCAATTTTACAATACACTGTTCACAGCGAATACAAGTCACTATCAAAAAAGGACTCAAGTTCTAATTGATAATTTGTATGTACATGAGCCTGCGTGGGTACACAACTACCAATTTTAAATTTAATATTTAAAACAGTTTTTAGTCTGTTATTAGCTTTCTGATGAACAACACTCATTATAATCTGTTGATGCCATATACTTACAAATGTCAAATTTAACACTTCGTGTTTGCTTTCGTAAAGCAAAAGAGACTCACAAAAAATAAGACATTTTGCGACTATATTTCAATATACCTACTAAACACAGTATCTACAATCACACAGTACCTACGTCACGCTAGTCAGTGACACAGTAATACGAAACTCCTACATAGACAGTATCGGAGTTTCGCTATGTTATTTTCTGCACCCGTAGCTTGATACGCCGAGTTTTTCACTGTCACTCATAATGTGATATGGGGCCGAGGAAAACTATGCAAACTATCTCTGCACAGTGTTTTATTGTTAAGATAATGATTCATGTAGATTGTAGGTGTATATTATTTTCGATAAGGAGAATACATTCTGAAACAAAATACTTACTCGTAGCTTTAGCACAAGCTCTCTGCTCACTTAGAGCATATCAAAAAAAGCCAAAAACAAGATAAATGAAAGCTAAAACAAGAGGGGGTTAAACCTCCTAAGACTGTCTCGAGGCTTTCAAATTCCATTCAGGTCAATCTAATGGATTGCACACAGAAAACTTTGAAATACACCTGATACATTTATAAAATATCCATCTGTTTACAATTCTCTCTCTTACAACTGGCAGTTTTACTTACACTCGATTGTAAGCTGAATGCGTATGAAAGTACACAAAGTTCAACAATAAATCTCATAACTGATGCACTGACGATTCATGTGCAATATACACACAAGTGCATTACAAAGGGAATCATGAATGGTAAATCACAGAGGGTGCAAAGGGAGCATTCAAACCGTGTATTAGTGTGTCTGCGACTCCGTGACGTCACCGGCTGCTCGGTAATTACAGCTGGAGGGTTAGTTACACTTTAGGGTAATAGAGTGCAATCCTGTGACTGTCTTATCTTCAGTTTAATTAGAAATTCTTGTTTGTTGTTATTATGGTAAAAGCTATTATTGCTGGTTATTTTATTATATTCTTTATTTTAAAAAAGCGACTCCTGCATTAGAGTACAAGTCCTGTGTCGTGGCGGACTTTTCAAACATACACATTACAGTCACGAACACAAAGTACACCAAGAGACTCGGAACAAGAATTTGTGGATCACATCAAGTGGTAACCCGTGTGGAAATCCAACCCACGACCTCTTGCGTAGCAGTCTGACACACTCCCACCGTGCCACAGAGGTAACGTTATAATTGTTGATAAACTTTCGCGATTTGTACACATTATGAAAATACACTCGTATATACATATGTTTTCATAAAATTACGTTAGATACTATTTGATCTCAATTCTTTGCCTCATGGTAATCATCAACTACAACAGAATGATGGCTGATGGAGAAAACGAGTCACGACTAGGTAAAAGTAAGATAGGATTCGTTCTATCTTACTTTTACCGAGTAAGTAACTATATGTAAGATCGTCAGTCTCTCGACGATCTTACAATACAACTAGGAAAAAAGTCGATGCGGAAGGTAGCGGGCCAGATGATATAGCGCAAATTGAGAGAGTGTACAAATAATCAGCTACTCTGCTAGCATTAACTTGGTACTTTAAATAAGATAGTATTCGAATAGTCCCTACACGAAAGCGATAAACATTTTTATTGCCTGGAGTAAACTCACTTTAAACAAAGAAAAGGGTCTAAAACTTTCACTTCACGTTGATAGAACATGACCTTCGTCTAACTCTTTAGCCGGAAAAAGTATGTTAAAAAGAAAATTGTATATTCTGAACACGTATGTACGTAAACAAGGGGCAAGATAGTGAATGTATAATTTATACTGATGTAATCAACACGCGTGAACAGACAGCTAAGTTGTGAACGAAAGTGAAGGTTTCTGCGTTAGTCAATATTGTATGGTCGGTCAAGAAAGTGGTCTATCAGTTTTGACAAGGCTTCCTTTGTAACCAAAATAGCGTTAAGGTTGAAATTGGTAAGTGTCAGTATATAATTGCAAGGGAAAATCAACCTTTAAGTTTATGACACGCGTAGTGAATTTCAACCGTAGGGTGATAAACCATATTATTGGCCAACTGTACATGTGTTTAAGTTGAAAAGGAAACAGTTTTTCAAAGATCTTATGTTAGAAGTGGTTTCTGCTATAGGGGTACTTATATACGGTAAGTAAACAACAGAGAAATAGGACATAACAACGATTTCACGTATCACATTCCTCGCTTGTTTCTAAATCAGAACCCACAAAAATCTCTCTCGTATAAATCACAAAGCAACAAAAGAACACAACACCATAGCAATACGCCGTTGAAAACCTCTGAAACATGGTCCCTCCATAACTCTCTGTGACCATTCCTATAGGAATGTCAACTTTTATTAGAACACACGCGTATCTGCCGACACGGTTATGTAGGAAAAATACACGTGGCTTTTATTGGTGCCCTGGTATTTTTATTTCACAAATATATAGGTCAACATATCTTGTGGTAAGTATTTATATATGACTAGCAACGTCGTCTATTTGAAATTTAGTAAAATTAAGTTTTAACTACAGTACCGTAAAGGCTTTCGTAATCAAAAGGAGCCCTATAATCTACAGTGTCCAAAGTCTCGTCATAGAATGTCGAAAATATTTAAAATCGACACTATACACACTAAGTGAAGTTGATATCATAACGAATTTTGAAAAAAATATATTTGACACATCCCCTAACTTAAAGATATTCTTAGCCCAGCTGAATAAAGTGGCGTAACAAAAGTATGATACTCAGATACAAAATAATTGAACCCCAAAATAATGGCTTGACTTAAAGCAAACGAGCAACGTTTAAATAACATAAGTAAGAATGAAACACAACAAATAATATTTATCGTAACCATATATACGTTATTATTATAACAAAGATAAAAAGTAATATTACATTTCTTTCAATCACAATATTATAGGAGCATTTGATTTTATTGAGGTTATTTCAGTTTATTCTTTCAATACCACAAATATCGATATTATTCACACAATATTAAACCGTCCAAATTAAATATCAGTCTTCCATTTGAATATTGAAACCATATTCAGAATCAATGTTTGGATTTACTCATCTGTGAAAGTGAATTCAATTTTCATAGATTGAATTGAAACTGCCATGTTGGTATGAACATTCATTAGAAATATTGTGTGATTTAGATTTAAAATTAAATTGTATTGTCAGCTCCCTTTCAAAGTTAGTTTCCTGTTATGTGGGTAGTCGCATAATTTAATTTAATTTATTGTCTCGTTTTAAGAGAGGTGAGAATCATAATGGAACATCACGTAATTAATTGTCAGATTAAATAAATATTGCTACATTAGCAACTTAACTTTATAAGATTAGCAGAAAACATTACGGCACGTACTAGGCTAAATCTACTTTGAATTTCACAAAGCACTAACCTACCTACCTGATCTAAAAGGGTTTATATGAAAGTACCCTCTACATAATACAAAATGTAAAAGAAACAAAACTATAGTCTTGACTGTAATACGGCAAGAGAAATGATCAGCAAGCTGGCGACCTTCCAACACACAGAGATGCTATGTCAGCGTCATTTCCTACAAAGACATTCATCATAACCACTCTGAAAATTAAAATATCAACGGACAAACCATTTTCAGTTACTAGTAATAGAACTTTTCCATTTTTTTTCAAACATTTAAGTCGAGCTACGTCGATCGAAAAGTGATATTTCAATAATCAAAGCTCTGAAATAAATGGGACAAATCATAGTGTTAAAACTTTTTGTTCGTGGTAACTCCTTGTATAATTAGATTTTCGGTAAGAAATTTTCGTTCTGAGTTGGTTTGAGTATTTAGAAATGTTAAGCGACACAACAACAACAACAGAACAACCCATCGCATGGACAAGCGTTTACCATTGCATATAGACGCTAGTAACGCTAAAGGTACCTATTGTGAAAATGCAGCAGTAGAAATAAGTTTCTAGCCGTTAACGATGAACAATAAAAGTCAAACGATGGACGTTTAATCCAACTTGGCCGTGGCTAATACATTTCAAATAGCTAGGCAACAGGGGTGGATGATGGCGAACGTCCAAGTCCTCGATACGATTCGTCAGAGTCATTAAGAGTCATTCATCAAGCATACAGCCTCATTCATCAACAATACTGCACACATCTCCGTTCATCTTCGTAATTTTCAATAAAGATATGTGTTATATTCAGATTTAGGGCACCTGCATCTAAATTGTACCTATTGCTTGTTAAGCTCGCCAATAAATATGATACGAGTAGGTACTTTAGATCTGGAGATTCATCTTTTAATTAACAACATACATTAAAAGATGACGTCACACGTTACGAAATAGCATACCACCACATGTAGCCGTGGTCGTGACGGCAGACAATCAGATGATGCCCTCTCCCACATCAATCATGTCACTGATGCAACCACAATAGACTCCTAACACGTGGTGTCACCAAAGCAATAACGTTATAATATTATGGGAATGTGTCACTGGCTATCAAAGTGTGTGATACAGCTGAAGCTTTGTAACCCATAGCGCTTTGTCGCTTTCTGTCAAATTTTAATTGTACGAAGGAATAAACAAAACGTTTAATAAACAAAATGCTGTTTTTAAACGTTAATAGGTTTTTACTTAACTATGAAGCGTATATCTAAATTTCTTAGCAAGGTCTTTGTCTACAATCTAAGTACTATACTATCTAACCTACTTAAGTAAAATAATTATAATTGTACACTTACAGTAATCGTTTAAAGCTTTGGGACCAACGTCTACTACGCTCCTAAAATTCCTTTTTAGAATTAAATTGTGCCCTGTTATTCCAAGAAACAGGTCTCCTAATAGCAAATGTTTGAATTTATGATTTGAATACCAAAGTGCTTAAATTATACAGGTGGAAATTGCCTACGTACTCTAAGTACTGCGCATAACGTAACTACAGGGAAATTAGATTTCACGGGGAAAGTGCTTGAGACATCTTCCTCGATATTCCCGCTCTTAACGATGCTCCAGATCGTGTAATAATCTCATACGAGCGTTTGCTTATCTTCCATCGATCGCAGTGAAGCCGCACCTCGACAATTAACGCGCGCAAACATTGAATAGTTAAAACTTGGCCTACGTCACATCTCTCATCAAGTTATAAACTATTAGCGAGGAAACCCTAGATTATTGAAAACCGGTGTAATATTACTGGCTTGGGATAAGCCACTGATGCAAGATAGTTTCTATATGGAGTCTACAATTTAAGTCATTGGTTAATGCAGTAAATAAAATTACTTATCACTCAAATTACAAGAAATATATAAACACTTCGAAAGTAAATAATAAATGTGGACGATTTTGAAAAGTATACGTCGGGTAAATAAAAGGTTCGTACCTTTAAATAATTCACGCGATTAAGTCCCGAAATATATCTAATATATACCATTAGAGATTTAAATCACATGATTGCTTCACATTAGAAAATATTTTCACATCAAAATATGTAAAAAAGAAAATATCTGTAACCAACTGTGATATTATTACGAGTACAATATCGCAAATTTCTGTAAGACGTCGTTTAAGGGACGCTTCGTCATCTGTGAACTAGAATCTTTCCATCTGGTCGGACTTCAAAGCGAAGGAAATGGGCGCGACCGACGCGGGATCCAATCTTTTACATCGTAAATACCGAACGCAGGAAAATTCTTCAATCATTGCCCCGTATTTATTACCGATAAGGTATTTTAGATTCTTGTAATGTACACCTTTCGTAGGGAACTGTTTGATGTACAATTATAATTTAGGTTCGGACAAACTACAACAACAAATGGATAGTAATGACTGAGTAATATGTTCACAGCCCGCATAGTGCATTACTCAGCAAGCACATCAGTAGCGAAGGGTTTAAAAAAATCTAAGGTAACCCGACACCTTGAATTACACGGTTCTATATACCTAAAATATTAAGTTACTACAATTCAAAGGGAAACCGAAAATAATGGTGTTCTATGGACCCTCCGCCACTGAAGCACACTACAAATTAGTTAAAGGGACCAAAGCGAACTGTGATACACCTTCATAAAATAATATATAATAATCACACTAATATTATAAAGGCGAAAGTTAGTGACTATGTGAGTGTGTATGTTTGTTACTTCTTCACGTCGGCTGGAGCGATTTTAATAAAATTTGGTATAGAGTTAGCTGAATAAACCGCGGGTAACACCGCGGGGTATAGCTAGTAATATATATATTCGCCGGTCGCCTGACCTACCGTGGTGAAAGAACTTTGATGAACTAAGTCACTCGTAGAAACTCAAAACCGATATTCGTGAAGTAGGTAAGGTACAATTTCTACCTAAGTTTCCTTATGAATGACGTAACAAATGGTGATGAATTCGTTTGGTTACTTAGCACTTCGTTACGTCATCAGTGAATATATTCCCTGGCGTGGGTGAAACGGCTCGAATATCAAAATTCAATAACCATAAATTCCTTTAAAGACACCTAAGTACGCGAATATGATACTCTTACAACGCGACAAAAAGAAATTTCTTAAAACCAAAATGTACCGTATTTTGGCTTCATTTTTTAACAGTGATGTTGTTAAATAAACGAGTTTTCATAACCTTGTGTATTTTTCAAGCGTATTTAATTCGCATTTGAGATTTTTTTTATAAAATACAAACACATTATCCTTATTGTTTTTAAACTTTTGCAATTTATATACATATTAGATATATTTCGGGACTTAATCGCGTGAATAAAGGTTACCCGTTATTTCGATCGCATTGCACCGATCTTGGTCACGGGTCGATCATTTTTCATTGCTGCTCTACTCCTATTGGTCGTAGCGTGACATTATATAGTCTGTAGCATTCCTCGATAAATAGGCTATCCAACAGTGAATACAACGATGATCTCAGGAACTACTGGTCCAAATTTAAAAAATCTTTTACTGTTGGATAGCCCATTTAACGAGGCTCGTTTTATATATAAATAACATCACGCTACGAGCTGAGCAGCAATGAAAAATGTTGCAAAAACGGGGAAAACTTAGGCAGACGAAATTGCGTGGGTCCGATAGTAGTAGTATAGATATACAGCTGAAAGTACCAGATACAAGCACTCTCGTTTTTTCCTCCATTTCTTGCTAAATGTGTGGTAGTGTGGTAAAATTTGATGTGGCAAACACGACGTTCTACTTTATATTTTATTTTTTAAAAGCCGTTTGTTGTATAAAATCGCTGCCAGTCTATATCTTGGCTTAAATAAAGCGACACGAAGCTGGCACCTGCAGTTTTAGGTCACCCGGACGCGGCACCTGCCTCAGCCTCTTTGTTCTTATTCCTGTCCCATTTGTTACGTAGGTGTAGGTGCAGCTCCGCGACCATATAAGTGCTCCGTGCCGTCTACCCTAATTACACGGTAAAAGGTTTCTGCTTTAACAACAATAAAATTTACTAATGGGTGTATGTTTGTGCTGAGCTAAATGAACCATTTGAGTTTTCTTCCATATGGAAGCTTTCGGATTTAAATGTTATCACAGAGCTCTGCAATGATTACCGAATAGATAAACGGATTAACAAGGCTTCGCATTAAAACATCCATAAAAGAGTGACGGCTATTTTTGACGTGACAACGTCTTATAAATCTATGAACGGGTGCACGCACGAAAAAGTGTCACGGTCCGTCACGTTCCGCCTGCTGATGCGCTGAAGTATTGTGGCCGTCAGGTCCACAAAATTTTCGGGTAAATTTATGCGATAGCAACGACATGAGATACAATTGAAAAAAAAAAGCTGTCACAGGCATGATTGTTTATTACAATGTCATTAAGGTTTTTTTTTTAAATTATAGCCCATAACCGAAAATATAGGAATTTATTCAAGATAACTAGCAATTCTGTTAACCCCTGCAGCTAAGCTCAGTGACTTGTGTTAGGAGTGGGTTCACGTCGGTAGTACAATGGGTAGGATTCTAACCCGACCTTACGATTGCGAGACCGATGCTTCTTTTACTATTTACTTCCTACCTCCGTCAAAATTCGTAACGTATAAACAGTACGAAGTTTGCTACGTGAATCGTAGCAACACTGTA
Source organism: Herminia tarsipennalis (assembly GCA_945859575.2). Taxonomy (NCBI): domain Eukaryota; kingdom Metazoa; phylum Arthropoda; class Insecta; order Lepidoptera; family Erebidae; genus Herminia; species Herminia tarsipennalis. Next base: position 7,784,493 of record OX243836.2, on the reverse strand, counting down.
GAACTACGTAGCTTATCGCCTATCTACTTCACTCTACGTAAAATAAAATGAAAATCGAATATATAGCTACTCATTTCAACCAACGATATAAATTCCAAATGAAAATTGATGAGTAGAGTTGAGCAATAAGCCTGGGTTGAAACTTGAAACCTCGCCCGCCCAAGTTTTAGTGCCACGCCAATACCTACCGAGTCCCTTGCAAATTCACAACGGTAACTTCTCGCTCGTATTTGCATTGCTAAATACTTCTAGGAAGTAAGTTCATGTATTAAACGGAGTAAATAACAATGCCTGTCAAACATGTCGAGAAAGTGACTTGTAAGCGTATTTCTCCAGGTAAAATGTAATGAACTCGTATATAAATCTTGGCTGGGGAATATGACTTTATCCGTCTTTGGCGATATGACAACAATACCTCTCTCGGTAAAGTTTTATCGAAGATCGTCTCAACTTAATCATTCAAATTCAATGCAAACTTCAAGAACGTGAATCTTTTGAACCAGATGCGAAGTAAAAGTATTCTATTACAAAAGACGACGGAATAAACACAATTTATCGTAAATCAGTGTTCATAGCTGACGGTGTGACTCGCTTAGAGGTATAACGACACGTCTTTTTTAAGCAAACACATTGTGGCCGATTTTTAATCAATTGATTTGGTGCAACCTTCACCGACGCGTAGACGAGGTAGGGAGGGAATACATTAAAATACAAATGCGAAAGTATTGCTATCTCTCTTTGACACTATCACTCTAAGAACTTATGTCTCTGCGCAATTTTTACTATTAACTGTCAGGTTGATACCAACAGCAGTATTAAAGATCATAGCTTACATTTTCTCGTAAGTACAAAGAGCTGAAAACCAAAATAGAAAAGGGACGGCACGATCACGTTTAAACCATCAATCCACTGAGACCGCTTTTAAAGAACCGTTCCACGGTAATTGAAATGAAAGTAAATTCTTCTTTCAGTTTTAGAGTCGTGCCACTCTGTCCAATTTGTGATCCTCAAACGAGGTAACGAACCGTGGTTGTAGTAATAGGTATATCCAGTTATCATGAAATTCTATGGTCACGTTTAGATGATAATCATAATTTTATTACTTAATAGCAGTACCTAATATAATTATGATTTCGTCTGAATGCAAAAGTTTGAATGGATGGATGTTTGTTACTCAATCGCGCAAAAATCTACTGAAATGATTTTGATGTGACTTTACAGTATGTAATGCAGTTTATACAACAGAATAGCATAGGCTTTAGTTACGTGTAAGTTGTTTTATATACGTGTGCTGCCAGTGCCGTGAATGAATGAAATGAATGTGTCGTGCATTAATTAACCCAAGCTTATATTATTAATGTGAAAGTAACTATCTGTTCATCTGACATTGGCAGAATTGTCGGCACCGGCACTGTCGCCATAGAACAACTGTCTGTCTCTTTTGTTACCTTTTCACGCTTAAACAGCTGAACCGATTTAGCTATAATTTGGTATGGAGATGGCTGAGTCCCGGGGAAGGACATAGGGTAGTTTTTATCGCGATAACCGCCATCTACACGGGCGGAGCCGCAAACGAAAGCCCCTAAACCAATATTACAATAATAACGGACAATGGACGGACGTCGTAATGCTGACACGATCCCCAAATAGCGCTACAAATTGTCATTTTACATGTCACGAACTCACATAAAACCGTACTGTCAATAAAGCAATGATTGATTGAAAACCGTACTGTACTTCTTATAAAACCTAAAGGAGTTTTAAGATAATATAAAAGCTCCGCAGCTCTTAGGAAGAGCAAAAAATGCACTTATCAGTATGATTACACGGCAGTTTCCCAACGGAGTCGTACGTTACATATACTTCAATATCACACAAGTACGACGCTGTAAGTCTACCCTAGAGACCCACTCACACTATAGTAAGGTAAAACTAGATTTATTCTTGTTTTAAAGTTCAAACCAATACGACACGGCAGATAAATCTGTTCACGCTGCTTGCAGTTTCATGCATTTTAAAATGATATTGCTCAGACAGTCGCCTTTGAATTGTACTATACTTTGTACTATACAAAGTATAGTACAATTCAAAGGCGACTCGCACTTGGGAAAATATGATATAAATAACATATGATAATGTTGACGTTTAAAAAAATACTGAATCAATACCGACAGGGCAAATAACCATTAAAATAATAATACGAGTCTATCGTGTTTTAACATCCAGAACAGTCATTTGAAAATATCATAACGCATTGAAAAAATGTTAAATGGTTTAATAATTTGTATAAATCGATGCCTTACTGTAATTTTGTTAATATGTGTAAAAATTACTCGTATGTGGTGCCGATTTTTTTTACTAATTTAAAGAGTAATGTAATATATTAAGTAGGTAATCAGATTTAAATTTCACAGTGTTGAAATTCTTTTTACGCTGAACATACAATTTTCATGTTGTCAGCTGCACGATATTGGGACTTCGTCGTCGAAATTATGAATATTTTACACGTGAGCAATTGATGGACCGTTCAATGTATAAATTTGTTCGAAATTCGTTTCACCCCAGCACGTGGTTGGTTGTAAAAGTTGGAGTAACTCCAATATGAGTCAATTTGAGACGTAGACGTGTCCAAAAAATCGACGGAGACAGTATAACTGAGGTCCCAGGAAGTAATATTCGAGAGTTTCAACCATTATGCATGGCAGTGTGCCAACTTGTATGCGTAGGCATTACTTACAAACGTACCAACAGTTGTATTACCAGTCGAGAAAATACAACCCTGTTTTCTTTGAACGTCTTATTTTATCTCGTAGTGCACTGACTTGAGAATAGAAATGCTACAATCTGAGAATGCTATGCTACAGTCTATTCAGTAGAGAATCATTATACTTTGTTTTATGCATGTATTTGACTTGGAAATTGTTATTTTCCTTTCATTATTCGAATGCAAACTGAAACTAGTGAGACTTTAGGGACGTTGTTCGAAGTGATTTATATCTATTGTATGTTTGTGAATATACACACGTATTGCCTTCATAAACAAAGAAAGTATCTACAGTTTCATAACCACATAGTAGTCACAGACGAATAATAATGATATTGATACGAGAAGTACCTAAACATAATAATATATTTATGGCGTAATTAATCCTAAATAGGCAACCCAAAACAGTTGTACACAATACACGAGATTCAAACAAATTAATGTATAAAACAATCCTTGTATGAATAGGTCTAAATTGAAAGCCTCATCACATACAATTTCAGTAACAGAGGCCGAAGCTCAATAAACAATACAAATGCATCAAACAACTGTAAAGCTGTGCACAAAATCCACAGATCGTTATTGGAAAACGACGAGACAACGCTAACATATTGGCAGCACGAGTAGACCGACTAACAATATCATTTTCAATAGATTTCGCAGTTTTTGAACATGAAATGATTGGAGTACCTGTGTTAACAACTAGAACATAAACATGTTGTTGTTCACGGCTTGATATAACCGTGTAATTGCCAGTTCATTTTCGAACTTTTTACGCGTTCGGTACCATTGTGGCCAGGTATTTAGTACCCGACACTTTTCAAAACATCGATAAGTTCAAAACAAAGCAAGGAGGTTGTGGACCTCTGAAGGTATTAGTCACACCATACGCTGTTGCCTTTAGCTACTGTGAGTTTACAGTAATTAAACTTTGGAAATGATAAGAAACGAATGCAATTTTTAAAGATAACTTCTACACGGTCTTAACAAAATTAGCAGACACAAACTATACGCAGGTTTGTAAATATTTATGGGTCGTACAAATTCCATGCGTGAATCTAGACCATTTGCACAGATGACTGTGCAAGAGATTGCGGGTGGGGTAAAACTGCCTTAGTGGCGAGTGACGCTTATAAATATATATTTTTTGCTTTATAAATATAAATGAGTACATTAATATACATAAATTAACTGTAACTAATGAAGTCCTTTATTAAAGCTTTTGAAGTAAACCGACTTATTTAAAATCCGGGCAAGTGAATGTCGGGCCACGCACTATGTAGGGTTCCGTAGCCCCCCTCCCCCGTCCGAATAATGCCGCTTAAGAAGTGGGTTTTCTGTTGTTTTTGTTTCATACTTACAACGTTATACCTACCTACTTAATAATAAATTTCAATGGAATTTGTACGAAAATTTTGTTACATCACATTTGATCAGATGTTACTAGTAAACTTGTAAAGCCTTCATAGCTGTGATAGATTTCCTTTTAATTTCACTATGTAAACAGTGTTACCCCAGAACAGTGTTACCCACCAAACAACAAAATGTTTTTAAAAGACCTATCTAGTGATACCCCACACGATATGATAGATGAGAAAAAAAATCACATCCCCACTTCAGATATAGGGGAGGTACCCTCAAGAAAATGATATTTCATTCTTTAACTTTGTCGATGTAAGTAATATGTGTCATCCATGCAAAATGACAGTCTCCTAGCACAGTCTCAGACCTAAGCTGCGGACGGACGGGCATGGCGAAACTATAAGGGTTCCGTTTTGCCATTTTGGCTAAGGAACCCTAAAAATGCCGTGTCCAGAACACCTCGACGCATTGATTGGCGTACACAATGTGTCGCTTGAACTGATGGGGGAATACAAAGGCCCAAGTGACGTATCTGGGTTAGCAGTCCAGGTCTTTTTGCCACTGGCTTTTGTTCGCCACGGGGTAAAACGAATAACACAGTAAGAAGTTTTGCTCGGTATTCGTTCTCCTATAAAATTCTAGATTAGCATTATTAGATACTCCCTATTATTTTATTATGTAGTGGAGATTTCTAGGTTCAAATAAAAAAAAATACCTGCATATACTCGTAAAACCCCATTGTGAGTATGTGACGATATATCAGCCCTTAAACAAATATCGTGCTGCGTATAATGACAAAACTTTTCGAATTACCGCTACCCAAAAGTTCCCCCATCGAATGACTCGTGTTAAATTTTTACATACAAGTAAACCATTGTCCAAAATTAACCTTATTTGGAGAATTGTACGTTTTCGTCAAGGGTGCGCTGTTTTTTCTTATATTATCACATACTAGCTGTTGTCCGCGACTTCGTTCGCGTAAAAAAATTAAAAATGTAATTTATCTCATGGGACTATTTTTCATGAATAAAAAGTAGCCTCTGTGTTATTCAAGACTATAATCTATTGCTGTGCCAAACTTAATCCAAATCCGATTACCCGTTGTGGCGTGATTTAATAACAAACATCAATTCATACATCTAAACTTTCGCATTTATGATATTAGTATAGATTTTTTCGTTCATATATTACTATAATATATACATAAACTGCAGTAGAATTTTGGAGAAAATGGCTATTTTTAATCGACTCTAGAATAAGAAGGCGATTTATTCGATTTTCGCGTATGCTGCAATAATGATAGAGCAATTGAGAATTATTATTTCTTTCTATATTTTGATGTCAATTAGTACTTTTTAAGAAGACGTAAAAAAGGTCATTACTTATTCTTCATTACGTCAACGCTTTATACTTTACAGATAGATAATAGTGTAAGCGAAAGCGGTAAACCCGCTAATTGCCGCGTTTATAATCGGAGAAGGATCTTAGGGGCCCGTTTATGTGTCTTCTGGGTTACGACAAACTGTAGTTATGACATAATCTTCCATTTATAACAGCGAGATCCTAAACTCTTCATTGAAACTTGATGATAGTTTAACAATGTTAGCTGTTAAACGTGTCTGAACGGGCGTGTATAGTCAATAGTTAAAGTATAAAATATGATGATGATTGTACAGATTTCAAAATGTATAATCTGATCAAAAATATAAGATTTTAATTCAAACATTAAAAAGTACAAGAGTACCTAAACTAAGTAGTCAGAAAGCACTAATATAAAATGCTTTGCTCAAAAACGAATTTTAAATCTGAAAAAGATCATCTACTTTGCTTTTGATAGAACAATTGAAATTGGCACTTACTACATTAAAAAGCGTTAATAAACGTTTTACAATCACTACAAAACAGATAATAAAATGAAAGAAACGACTGAATAGTACAAGAAATATTTGCAGCAATAATAAAATTAATTAACTATTAAAACAAAGAGCTTGGGAAACAACATTTTAAAGAGCTCCGATACTAGATTAGGTGGATGTCAATCTTTATCACATTTTTGACTCTAGAATAAGACGGTTTCCTCGCGAAATTTTCCTTTATCGATATGCCCCCAGGCATATGTTTTTTTTTTTTTCTGATGTTAAAATAACTTTGTATGTTAAGAAAGGCTTGTAACATAAGTTAAGTATAATATGTGTGTTATATTTTGAACCTGTAATGTTAGAAATACGTGCACACAAATACTGGCCAGTTTTAATAAAAAAAAGGCTGAAAAATTTCACTTTCAACAAATATCCAATTCATAGAGTCGCCAACAGTTTGAAGGCAAAAACTACTGCACGATAAACCGTTTTTACACGTGTACTCGAATATTCACGCGGTGTAAATAGGGCTGACGGCCTTTTGGAATACGACCGCCTATATATTATCTTTCGTACTATAAATAAAGTGATATATAAATCATAGTAAAGGCTTCACGTAGCGGTATAACACTCTAAACCCTTTGACTAAGCCTGGAAAGCTGGGGGTCTTGTCCAGTAAATTACGGCTTAATACCGTAGACTGGCATGAAGGTCGGGATTTGACCGCCATGACTGCGGGAGTCGTCTTTTTTTAATAATAATTAATAGAGAGAATTTTGGAAGACTTACATACCACGTGTGGAAAAGTTCTACGAATGGTTATGATAGAACTGTGTTAGATGGCAAGGACATTTTATAGTATAAAAGGAAGGTTGTAAAAATTCTTATCAAAACACATTGTGACAAAAATTTAGGGTAATACAACACACATGATAGGTGCCTTGTATTTTGATTGTGGAGGTAAAGAACACATCTAGGCGGAGGCACTGCCATGTGCCCTGATTAAAAAAAAATAGAATAGAATACATGCCTGTAAAATGAAACCATGCTCTTTTGTTGAAAAGTAAAACGATATACTCCAGAGAAATGTGTATACTTTTTGGAGGACAAAGTGTTAAAGTCCCTCCAACACAAAGGGGGATCCTCCGACCAGGCGAGGTGATCGTGCCTGGCGGGCCGCGGCCCAACGTTTAACGTTGGGAACTTGTATATATATAGTTAGCAGCTGTGAAAACTTCTATATCGCGATTCAGGATTTGACGCGAGCTGTCAGGTGTCAGTTTATTTATATTGTTATATATTTTATTATCGTTGCAGTCATTTTTATACTAAAGATCGTGTACCTTAACTTTAAATTCCACTAAAGTTCAGCTTTATTTTCATTTTGTGGTAAATAGTTAACGACAATGGGTCAATGCCATACATAGAAGTAACCATAGGAGCCTAATGGAATGTTGACCCTTTATCGTGTTTAGTCTCTGACAGCAAAATCTACTGCTCACTGAGTTTATAGTATTTGTGAGACAACCCTAAAAGCTCTGTTATGGAATATGAATATTCAAAGTTATTTGGCAAACGTTCGGTGCGTGCTTTCGATGAAAGGTCCAAACGCATGGCACGCTTGTAATGAAATTTTGAGATGGAATGACTATTCGGTAGGATGAACAAAATTGGGAAAACATTTTATAACAATTTTATAGAATACTCGGAAGCCTTAGCTTGGGAGCTACGGGAAAATATTTCCCAAAATTCCAAAAGGACAATGCCACCTTGGTGATTACTTCGGAACCAAGTAGAGCTAGCAAGCATCCTGAAGCTTGAGTTGAATGAGCTATGATCACGATGCAATGAGGACGAAACAAATGAATAAATATTTTTGTACCTACACAGTTTTATAGAAGCCAAGCCTCACCTTGAAAGTTACGGGAAAATTTATCCTAAAATTCCAGAAGGGCAATGCCTTTTTGAACCCCAGTGGCACGATTTTACCTAGTAGCAAAGACCGTCTATAATTACGGTGAATCACCTCTCCAAAAAAAATGAGACTAAGTCAAAATCCGCATGTCAAAAAAGAAAACTCAAAAGAGAATATCAACACATAACTAGAATATCGATCTAAAAAATGCAGTACTAATTTACGTCAGCCAACACTTCACAAACTCATTACGTAACTATAATAACTACGCAGCAATCTAAATGCATTTTCATTTTCCCATAGAACTTTCACGTAACACTCGCGTAGTACAAATTGTTTCTAATCCATGACGTCACTAAGGCGAACATGAAAATGCACTTGCGCAAACTGTCCGCTACGTCACGTGATAGATGTGATAAATTCTCAGACTTACGTCTATTCTTCCTGATTTATCTACGTTAAGTCCGAAACTACAGAAGATAATTCATTCGTACTTGGCTCGACAGAATCATAGACCATTTTATTCGGACAGTGCCTAGAGATTCGTTGTCCGTGAGGGATGTGTGTGCATTGCTCGTTATATAAAGGTTACCTTCTGTACTCTCGGTATATTGTAGTAGTTTTGTAATGAAAGAGTATTGATTTATAGTCAATTTACTTTAATGAAGCTACGGAATGGAATCGGTAACTGTAGAAGCGATTCGTAATCACCACCTACAAGATGTAATAAATTAGATCAATCGATACAGCTTTTAGTAAATTGTGTAAAGAAACAACTTTGAAAAAATATGGGATTAGAATATGGCGTAACGAAACAACTTTGAAAAAAAAATGGCTTTTTTTAAAGATAACTAGCAATGTGGGATTGTGACATTACTACCAATCCTGTAAACCCCTCAATGAATTGTGTTAGGGGAGTGAGTTCACGTCGGTAGTATACTACCGACGTGAACCCACTCCTAACACATAGGTAGGATTCAAACCAATGACCTCACGATTGCGAGACCGATGCCTTAGCCATTACGCTACCGCCGCTTAAATAAAATATATGTTCAACATTTATTAATAGAATAAAAAGCATATCATATAAGCACACTGAACACACCTTTTGATAAATACGACGTTAAACATGGAAATAACCCTTGTACAAATTAACGGACAACCTAAAACTGAAAAGAAAACAACCTAAAATAACTGTTCCAGCTATTACTACACCCATTGCTATTGCGGCACACATATTAACTCATTTTAACCCGACGTTACCCATAAAAACATTGTCAAATTACCGACATCCCACAGAGTAGTTAAGAGTGTCAGAGATACCGAAAAGTGAAAATTAATTACGGCATCAAAAGACGTTGTCTAACATGCCGCCCCTGCGATATATGACATGTTCGTAATTGGCTCGTTGCTACGTTAAACCGTTTCAATAGAAGCTACTTTAGAAAAGCAAAGGCGCCTTAATAACCCTGCATGCTTTACTTTGTATATCTTTCATACGACAAGATTGAAAACCTTACTAATGTGTCGGAGAAACACGAGGAACGAGGAACGCACTTGATGTTTTCCTGCCCCAAACAAATAATACACAAAAATCCTGTATTACAAATAAACAACTGAATCGAGTTATAGATATCTAGTACGAGGAAAACTCATTCCTTTTCCAAGTAAAGCTAAAATCAAAATTTATGTCTATTGCGCGAAGCAAAAATACAACGTAATTCAAAGATAAACCATTCAATTATGAAAAGGCGAAAACAAAATTAGAGATGTTTAATAAGGTAATAGATTCAGAAAGCTTTACGCAACTCCCGACTTCGTAACGAAATGCAATTTAAAAGGAAAACGATGTCATTAACTCTGGAACACCCGAAAAGGGGAAGAGCCAATTTATAGACGTAAAAGAACTAATTATGTTCCAGCGCCAGATTACAAATTGCATTGCGAGTACGCTTTAGAAATGCTTACTATATTTTCAAAAGCGGTGAAATGCATTGAAAAGGTTAACTGACTTGCGGCTTCATTGCTCGCGTTTTATATCATGGGTAGCTAGAGTTCATTATTTTTGAAGAGTTATTTTACTTGCGTTATAATTAATTCTCGTGATCGTCTTAGATGAATATAACATTGCAAAGCTTATTAATCGATGTAATTTACATGGGTGAAAGATGCAGGCAATTTACATCGATTAATAACGTTTTTAGATAAATGATTCTACATCAAAATTCAAATTAAAAATTTGCAAATTACCACCACCTGATAAATTGCACTTACTTAATTTTTATGTTTCAGTCCATAACCTATTTTATACATTAAAACCTTTATAGAAAAATAAGCAGTCGAATAGCAAAATCCGCATCCAAATCGTATAATGAACATACATATCTATGGGTAAAACAGAGAACCACCTATTTTAAAGTCGTTTAAAAGGCTCATCTACAATATCAGATAGACTGGTGATATTAACTATAACTAATAAACAAAACAAGACGGTTACCAGTAAACCAAAATGCATAAATTATTTTAATCAGTATTAAGTTACCGCTCTCGTATTTTTATACACCAAGATGAGTTAAACGAAGCAAACTCAGTGAGAACTCATCGAACGCTCAACGACTGCATTAATATTTCAGAATCAATTTTTCGACGCAAGCTGTTATGCCGCTATCAGCCAGGAAATTGTCACGAGAAACTGCCATATCCTGTCACAATTTGACATTTAATTTAAAATTTTATGATTACTCACCCTTTTTGCTTTTAGAGAGTTCTTAGTAGGTTTTGACTACAACACGTATTTTTATTTCTTTCTAGAGATCACCCTTTTAATTGACTTAATGCATATAAAAGGCTTCGGAGTACCTAGTATGTCGGTTTAATGAACATAAATTGTCAGCTGCAAAAAAGGCATAGAACTCAGTCAGGGTTTTTTTCCAAAATCATGCGAGATAGCGATCCGTTACGATAAGATCTAAATCATTGTAAAAAGATCCTAGCTATATTTTGAATCGATTCAGCGCGACAAAATCGATTATCGTTGACAAAATCAATTTAACACAATGCTATGCACAGATCTATTGCGATACGGAAAATTGACTTTAACTGAAATCGCCTACAGCTATTAAGTGTTATATATTTATCCATATCCAAGTTATACTTTCATTAAATAAGTACTACTATCTAGTGTCATTAAATAGTATATAGGTACACCTACTTGCTTGCTTGTGATAAACTACCACCTTATCGAGATAATGAGCATTTTTGCGAACTAAGGATCAGATCTTGCCTTTATTGTGAAAAAAGTTTTTTGTTTTTTGTTTCAATAAAAATACGTAAAATTACGAAGTAATAAACGGATTTATTCGAACTATTTTTTTTTTTTATTAATGTCTACGATGCCGTTGTCGACAATTCTGCCAATGTCAGATGTGCGATGGAGTAACGTGTTAATTTTGAGGATTTTTTATCGTTGCACTATGCCGTCAAAGTTTGTTGTTGTATTGTCTATTCGAACAATTACAAACGTCCGCAACAGATACGCGATTACAAAGTGACAGCCATCTTTTTATTCCCTCTCCATGTCGGAGTGACATCCGCATGACAAACGTCAACGTCATGTGATGTCACTACCAACATTTACATTTTGAATGTCAACCGTCTAAATCAAATCTTAATAACGATTTTATATTATGATTGAGTTAAATTCTAATAAAAATAAATAACGGATTAGAATAATATTGAGTCTAACAATTGGATGTACTGTCTGCTGACTAAGGGCAAGCCTCTTTATAACGGCAATAAAGGTTTACGTATACCATCAGTCGCCTGTTCCGTAGCTTTGTTACTCCAGTCTACAGTTTGCCTACTTGCAATCGGTAACTGTTTGTTGACACCGACCACGACCCCAACAAATCTTCAACTACCCATTTAAAATTGTAGTTCCCTATAAAACCAATTACCGTACATCGCAGGTTTATTACTGTGCAATGGGCACTTATCCGGTTTAATTACACGATAAATTAAAAGCAAGGCGGTTTGTTAGACGAAAACACGCGTTCGCGAGTTAATGAGAAGGTTAGAAAATAGATGCAGTCGTTTACCTACTCGTACGTGCTGGAGTTGAGGTAATAAGACAAGAACTTTCTGCAGGTATACTGGTATATGAAAATGGGTCGTCGATGGTACTAATTTTATTTTCCATCATCACGGCCGATAATAAATTTTATAAAAAAATGTAACGCGAAATGTATTATCTGACCTTTACATTATTTTGCAATTTCCATGCTGTGTCGTTTGACCAAAGTTAAAAATGAAGTAATTTTTAGGGTCCCATAACCAAAATGGCAAAAACGGAACCCTTATAGTTTCATGTCCGTCTATCTGTCCGTATGTCACAGGCAATTTACTCAAAGACTAATCAATGAATATTGATGAAATTTGGTAAAAAGGTGTCTTGCAGTAGCCGCTACTTAGTTTGATAGCAAAATAATAAAAATAAATATTTTAAGGAAGGGGGGGGGGGTGACTCCATACATGTAACAGAAACTTAAAAAAATCTCCTCCTTAACTTTTGAACCATTTGCCAAAAAAATATGAAAAAGTTTACAAAGGTAGCGCTTAATAAGCACTTTAAACTTAAATTATTATATTTCGGAGATGATCGGATATACAGTTATTGAGTTATTGTTGAAAAACTGCGTTTCTCAACATAAGGCCGAAGTCCCATGAACATACGCTCTTCTACTTATTATTCAAGGCTGCGGAACCCTACACTGAGCATGGTCTGACATGCTCTTGCCCGGTTTTTTATTTATGCTTACATTACGAATATTATTAGTATAATATACCTACACTAATTTTATTCAGAAATAAATGAAAGTAGCAGTACCTAAGCTTCACATGAATTTCCTACGGGAGCTTCAGGATTTCACAAAATACACCACGATTTTCTGGAAAAAGAAACGAACAATACCTTGGGGCTTAGAACCAACCGAAATATCATGAATTATTGATATATGTCTAGCGATACAAGTATATAAAGAGCATATCCTTTTTAACATCCGAAAAAGGATGAAATTATTCTAGGTTTTTTTGTACTTTCCGCACTTGTAATTTTCTTTTTGTAGGGATTTTATCACGGACACAACGTATAACCAAAACTGGGCACGACAATTTATAAAACATAAAATTTTTGCATCTCGTGCAGAGATTTTAAGGACGCCTTAGTCGATGATTCTACCACACAAACGCACATAAGTGGTTACTCATCTGTATAAGGTCGTAAGTCAAAGCTTAAAATTCAATTCAATTCGAATTATCATAAGCTAAGCCTGTAGATAGCCATAATAATATTATATTTAGGAAGTTATAAGTCTTAAAACATTTAAGAATGTAAACAATTTGAACAACAATTTTGGCGAAATTCCAATGTGTTAAGACTTATTACTATTATAACTATCAAAATATTGAATTATTTTTTATTATGGACGCCTACAGGCCTAGCTTAAGATAAAACGAATTGATATTAATTTTAAGCTTTGACTTACGACTTTAAACAGAGTAGTAATGACTTATACGCGTTTGTATGGTGGAATCATCGACTAGGACGCCAAATGCCAAATGACGGACGACTAAACCAATTAGAGCCATTCGCGCCATGCGCTTGAATACATCTATAATAAACCTTCTGATATTACACCCAAATTGCCTCTACGACTTAGGAGGGATTTGCTATAATTACTACACTTAGTAAGCGGATTGCTGATCTTAGTAAGATTTATTATACAGGTGGATACTACTGGCCATCACGTGATCGATTTCAGACTCTTTCTTATATCACGAGGTAACATTAGAAAACATGTACATAAATTCTTAGCTTTAAATTCTAGAAATCTACCGGAACTATGGTTCAACGTATAAGCAAGATTTACGTGAAAACCGCTCACACAAACGGGCATATTTCTTAAAGAAATAGTGGTTAACCAAAGAAAGACTAACAAATAGTTCTCGGCGGCTTTAAATTGATTACCTCGAGAATTCTTTCGCATCCTGATTCGGGTCGTAAACAATGGCTACTGAAGCAGCACCACCAGACATTTGCGCTATGCCCAATGTACCCGAATCGTGTGAATAAGATTAATAGGATTAGCCCAAGAGGGCGGCCGTGAAATTTTCTCGCTGACTCTCAGGTCAGATGTATAGATAACTTGGCTAAATTTGGAGCTTCGTTCAGAAACAGTGAAGATATTTATGGGCCGATGTCGAAACGACGATTTGAACTTGAACCTTTTGACCTAGAGAAGTCTAGTTAAGATTGAGCTAAAGATAGGTAAAGGAATAGTCATGAGACCCCCTTTGGACGTGAATTTTATGTACTAGTTGTGAACATTACTAGTAAAATATGTATAAAATTTTAATTTTAATCAATCACCTACCTAGACAATATATTCGTTGATGATATTCCTAACTAGAATATCATATACGATTTTTAAAATAAATAAATATTATGAGAAGCAAAAACAACATCCAAATTAGTTAATGGACTAAGAATGAAAACAAATGAATCAAGACAGTCACATCAGAAGGCAAACTTGAAGCAACTGAATGATGCCAAGACAATAAATCTGTTGGAAAGTAACAAACGGCTGACTGAAGTGACATAAGCTAATGAATGAGTTACTTTGAAACGCTTAAAGTGTTACTTTGACGTCTTTATTTTTAATTATATTGTCTTCCGTAGTATTGTTACGGAAAGAACGAAGTATCTCAAAGTGTCACTCAGTAATGTCTACCGGTAGTAAAAGACTAAAGTAACGTTTATGAATCTCAACATTGATATGAATTGAACTTGACTTGTCTACATTTATGGTAACTACAGAATTCATAATGGAAAAAATACTTCCATAAAGAATCTGAAATCAAAATGTTCAATATACAAGTACCTACAATAAGACATTATTTACTTATGCAAAACAGTTTTAAGACCGCCAAGCACAAAAAACAAACAGACATTCCCTTTTAATCAAAATTCTACATCCGTACTTTTATTTATAATCTAATTTGTGTCAAGTCACATACCATGAAATTCTGTGTATAATTACCTAAATGTACGGAATAATTAAGACTGAGTTTTTATTAATTTAGCCGCTACAGAACGAACAGGTACAGTTATCCGTTAATCCGAGTACCGTTTGTCTGAGGTCAGGAAACAACGAGGATGCGAAACAAATAATTTAATTCGTCAGACATGACCTACATTTGTGTGGCTTATAGAAAACTTTTAAGTTGTTGGACAGTTTGTTGTATAGATCCCGATCCTGCTTGTGTGAGTAAAATTCTAGAAAGTGAGTTTCTATTAACGAACTGTGGAAGCATTCAGTAATAAAAATCCTATTGCACAGACTACTTAAGCGATATGCAATATAAATAGAAGACGTAGTAAAGAAACACAATCCGCTTACACACGTTCCTAGCCATTTATTTTACGAGTTAAATCTGTTCGTGACCACGAGTTGTAAAATGTTGAGGAAGTAAAAATAAAAGCAGGCAAACAGTTTTATTTAACATACATATAAGCGGTTATTGTTATGTCCGTTTTTAATTTGCGGAAGTTTGCAATATATTTTAATTATTATTACACCGAGTGCTATTTCTACGAAGTGCATCGGCCGCACCGAATCGCACTTTCCTTTGCTTCTAATATCCTTTTCTGTAACTTAGATAGAACCGTCATTTACCAAAGCGAGAAAGATAGCGAGAGTGCAAACGCACGCGATGAAATCGACAAAGCGGTCGCACTTCGGCTACGGCCAGATGTAGCTCAACCCTTACCTTCTAGTGATATTGTAACCGCCTCAACTCAAGTAGCGAAAAGCAATCTAAGGATATATCAACTCTCAGAATATGAGGATACCGACTGCCAAAATCGACTGTCATTGACATCAGGGACATCGGATAAAACACGGGTACCATGACATCCTATTGGCATCATCTGTCAATCTCGTGCGTCTATCGGTAGAGACAGAGAATCTATTGTCTCCAGTACCCTTATTCTCTGTATAATATTCTACAATATAAAACATAACGCTATTTCACGGAGGTAATAGACAAATTAGAGTTTCAAGGAGTACTTACCACAACGCCGTATAAATCGTACCTCATTCATTATTGATGGTTCCAGATTCAATATCGGCTACGGATTACTTAAAGCTGGTTCGCTATCATAATTTATATCTTAAGCCTCTCGGTCGGAGTTGTATTATAAAATTACCTCCTCATCGCTAAAGTAATTTTATTTTAAATTTACTTCAAATTGAGATGATTTATTAAGACAAGAGACATCTGCAATAATGAGCTAGTGAAGAATATCGTTTTTTGCAGTTAGTTTATTTCATGTGCCAATTTTACTTACAAGAAATATACATTGCGCTAGACCATTTTCAACCGACTTCAAAAAGGAGGATGTTCTCAATTCGACTGGTTTTTTTTTAATATTTGTTACTAGATTACTCGCAGGCGGCTGGACCGATTTAAAAAAATATTTTTGTGTTTGAAAGGTCACTCATCAAAATTCGGATCCGATGATAAAGATCTTTGAGAAATCGAGGGAACGCTTCAAATATTAAAGGCACATCTATAGTTATTTGGGTAGGTATATTTTGTTGTAATTCGTGCATTTACTCTTAAAAAGCACCATTGAGTGAAATGTAACATGATGAAGACCACAGATGACCAGCGGAACTATTCAATTATAAATATTGCAGGTTGCGATCTGAGTACTCGTGCTCATTACCTGATACTTCGCCTCCATCAAATCATGTAATGGAACTGATAGTCTAGTATCAGGTAAACTCCTCAAAAATCAACGCCTTGTGTAACAAAACGCAACATTTTGTAAAAAGAAATGAGCAGTAATCCAAACTGCTCATTTCTTTTTACAAAATGCTATCGTTGCCAATAGACTAAAAAGTGAGAAATAAAAAAAATTTACAAAAAAATAGAAACCGACTTCCAAAATAAATATAAGGTAAATAATTTTATATTGACTAGACAAAAGTAAATAAAGCCTGTGTTCGGTGACAGGAGTGCCTGAACTCAAAATCCCGACTGCCACGCCTCCATCAACAAGGCAATCTGATTAAAGTTTAAGAGAAATACCGTATGAAGGGCTCTTTTTCTCTTTCTACAACTAAAGAAAAATAAATAGCTTAACAACTGAATAAAATACTCTTGCTTAAAAGGCGATTTCCATTGTATCTAGTTAAGTGAAACAATGTAATTGAAAATAAAGTTGTTTTTTTTTATGTTGACCTAAGCAATACCTACTTAATTGTAATTAGTAGGTATTGCTTAGTGTATTGTTTTTAATAAATAAAGAATACTTCACTATTCCAAGGCTATAATTTCATAAACCGAGAAAAATCATTGTTGAAGAAATGCTGTCGTGAATGTGGAACCTGGAACTTATTGAGCCATAATGGTAAACAACTCGTGCCATCAATTAGAACTGTTGGTCAAGTTATGAATGAACTATACATTGATGTTGCGTTACTTACAAGATAATTAGTTGCTATTAGTAGATTTCCATCACGATAATAACATGTTTATTTCTGTTATAGTATCGTCATCTCTTTTTCATGTAAAACAGACTAGCCACGTAATATGAAACTGCATACATTTATATTGTTTACTGGATATACATACATGGTGTATATTTAATCCCTGTTCGATCCGTTAATATGTTGTTGTTGTTAGGTATCATGTTCCCATTCAATTTACGTCATCTTTTTTAAATTTACCTACGACATAAATATTTAATATTTCATTTAAATGTGACTTATACTATACATTAACTTTTATTTTTTTAGTTAGTAGTAAGATTTCAAAAACTTACTTTACCCTAATCCTTAATGAAAAAAAAAATTAGATGATTTCAGATCATTTTTAGGGGATAGAAATGAAAGAGTGCCTAGGCTGATTTTCAAAAAGTCGAAAACCAAGGACCACCCTATAATCTACATTAGATAAAATGTTTACCTCTGACTACTTGTGCTAAGTTCTTTCAGAAAAAGATGTGACAACCTAGAAAAGCAGATGGTAACGGGCAAGGTAAACGGAAATAGGCCTAGAGAAAGGATGGATCCCATTGCACTGGACAGACCAGATTCGCTCACCTTAAACTGCTCGGTCTGCAATGTCATCCGCGCTGCCGAGAATAGGGTGGACTGGCGAGACATGGTCAAGGAGAAGGTTGTTCGCAGAAGCCACGACCCTTAGCATTGAGGAGAAATGACGCGAGGAGGTGGATCTGTCTATGTCGTCGTAGGCACCAAATTGATGGACGGATTTGGATGCGAGTTCTTTGATTTAACTGAATAAATAACTAGTTTAATCGAAATGGTTCTTAGCTTTGTTTGACGAAAAGCGGTTAGCCGTTTGAAACATAATCAACTTTTTATTTAATGTTGGTACCGTGGTGTTTTAATTGTGAACACATTATTTTATGATAAACTGCATAAGCGTTAGAAGCTCGTAAACTGCGAATACACAGCTGATGTACATGAATATTAAGAGAGTCAAGTAAGGTTTTGAAACTGAACCCCTTATACTTTGTAATATACATCCATACTAATATTATAAATGTGAAAGTAACTCTGTCTGTCTGTCTGTCTGTCTGTCTGTCTGTTACGCTTTCACGCTTAAACAGCTAAACCGATTTAGATGAAATTTGGTATGGAGATAGTTTGAGTCCCGGGGAAGGACATAGGATAGTTTTTATCGCGATAACCGACAACCACGCGGGCGGAGCCGCGGGCGAAAGCTAGTTTTTATATAAAAAAAGAAAGAATGAGATAAAAGATGAGGCATAATATTATTGTATAGCTATCGGACTAAAGAAGTTGCTAAATTATCTAACACTTCGATTTGCCTTCGCCTCGTAGAATTTGAGGTTGATGAGGTTGATGTTGAATTTGATAATATGTAATTACATCCACATTCAAAATCACTGAAAGTCAATTTACATCGTTAATAATATTAATCTATAGTTATTAATACCTTGAAGATTTCGTTCTGTTCCGAGTTCTGAAGACTAAAATTATCAAGTGAGTACTTCGGGAAAACCGGAAATGCTACAATCGGTAATATGATATCGATTACAAACTATTACTCGTAATAAAATCGATTTAATGATACAGTAGTCTACTTTTTGCTTCGAAGTGTAATCATAAAGTGTAGTCAAGCTGTCTCGAAGCGTTACACGTCGCAGTGATAATAGACGCACTAAAGTTTAGTGACTAAACATGGCTTTATAGGTTAGTACCTGTTTGTTTATTATCCCATTCAAAGCATTATGACCTAAGACATTGAGTGTTGTGATGGTTCAACGATTCTTTTAAGGGTTATAGTTGCATATTTGCTCAAACGTAAACATTCCTTGTTTTGTGTAATGTTAAATATGAGTAAGACCTAAAAAAATTACCAGTCACAAAAGGACTTGGCATTAGTAACTGTGTTTCTCACCCTGACAGGGAGAGCGCATACATTAAAACAAGAACTTTACTACATAATAGTCTTTTACAGAAAGTATCTAAACCCATAGTCACTGTTAGCTTCATATACAGGAAAAAGCTAGTCGTGTTCAGCCATTATTCTGTACGAGCGAGCGCGTCAATGAAAGAATGAATGGCCGTTGTATACCCGTTATAAAACCACTGTCGATTTTACTGCCTGTAAAGAGTTCAAACTGGCTTTTCCTTGGAGGCTGTTTCGCTTTATTGAATAGTGTTTTGTAGCTCAATGCATTATTATATCTGCTTTTCTCGATTTATATATATATATATATATATATATATATATATATACCTACGAGATTTAATTTTATAGACTACGGCGTTCAATGACGTAGATATTTTAAGATTAAATACCTTTATCACGGACGTGGTGGACCGTGACTCTATCCGTGACAACCAATGCAATACGGTCGAAACGTCGTCAGACAAAAATAATAGTATAAACCTTAAAGTTAGGCCCGCCGAGACTAAATCTATTCAAATGTTGTATAACAGTAGGCAAACGGCTTTCACAAAATCCTGAATTTTAAATCGCAACCGCGTGATATATTCATGTGTAGAATTACGAAAATAAAACCAGTAGAATTTATTTCGCAGTGAGCCTAGCCTCTCTGGATTTTTTTCATAGGATACTTCACCATGCACCACAGCTGACTCTGATATCAATGACATTCTTATCGTCACAACATTAATTACGCGTTTGTTATTGATTAATAATGAATAATTTATTCTAAATATCGGTTTGAGCAGAAATATCTCAACGTCAAAAACCGAGTAGCGAACTGAAAAGCTGATAACGTTATATTTTATTATACGTAAAACAGTTTAACCTTAGATAATAATCTACCTATATAATGTCACACGAACATTTTAAAAATACTTTGCATCTATTGCTAATATAATAAAGCTGAATCGTTTGCTTGTTTGAACGCTTGGCGTGTTCAAACAGCCCGTGTCTTCGAAGATACTCGGCGGATATAGATGAAATTTGGTACGTAAGTAACTAGAAGATTGAGGAAGGCTACCTAAATGCTACTTTTATCGCGATCCAGTTCACGGAGACGGAGCCATGGGCAAAAGTTAATGTAACTATAAATACTTTAAAGGTTCCATTGAACCATCGCTAGACAATAAAACTTTTCCTACGGATCAGCGTGTCCAAATAAACGTTTTGTCGGTTGACGTCACAATCTCCATACATTATGCAGGATAAGGAAACAAATATTGATCGGCGATAAGTTTGACGATAGCTCACCGAATTCGGCTATTGGTGTGTGGGAGAAATGGTTTTTATTCAACTATCTCTTCTACGTGACCGTTATAGGGTTACCAATTCACTAAATGTCATCTTTAACAAAGCTCTACTAAGCAAAGGAATGGCCAAGATACTTCATTATTACCCTGACCGACTATACTTATCTATAATATATGTAATACAAATCACAAATCTGTCTTAAATTTAACGAACCACTGCAAAAATTACGTCTCCGATACGACTGAAAAAATAAAAGCAATTGGTAACTTTCTCGTTGTACGTAAACTTATTTGGTTGTTTTTTACATGTAGGTAAGTGATTGCAAAACCCCTTCGCGATCCCTAGGGAATTGCAACTCGCTCGTGGAACAGTTTCGCACGAACTTATAAATCCGGATACGTTCAGTAGAGTTCGAACGTTTGGCAACCCTAACCGCTAGTGATTGATAGCAGAGTTTTCGACGTGGACTTTATACTATCAAAATATGATATATCTAGTTTCACACAGATTTTATACAGAATTTACGGATTCAATTTTGTGAAGTAACAGAGACATCATTTCAGCCAAGAACTTGAACAACTCTTTAAATCGTGGCACACAAGTCCTTACAAAAATCTATAATAATATTTAAAAAGGAACTCTGAGTGAGTCAGAGTCCTTTTTAAGTCTTATCTATACTAATATTATAAAGCGAAAGAGTTTGTTTGTTTGTTTGTATAAACGCGCTAATCTCAGGAACTACTGGTCCGATTTGAAAAATTATTTTTTTGTTAGATAGCCCATTTATTGAGGAAGGCTATATAACATCACGCTACGACTAATAGGAGCGGAGCAGCGAGAAATGTTGCAAAAACGGGTAAAATTTACGCATACGAAGTTGCGGGACAGCTAGTTATATATATTTATCAACGGACAGCTTTAGAGTACCAAACGGATTAGCTTAAACATTTATTTTTGATAATTATGATTCCGATGCAAGCTACGGATTTTTTTGAAAACTGTACCCTTATTGGAGTAAAACAAGAGTTAAAAAACTGACAAAAAAGAAAAAGCTAATCCTGCATTCAATTTGATAGTACGTTTGCAGGTTGCGCGGAGCGTAGGTAACTGTATGTTAAATAAAATTTAAAAGTTTCGCTTCAAGAACCTACCTATTATTGCATAACTTACTTTGGGTTCTCACATACATTTTTAATGTTCCCCCTAAACAACGTTACCGCCCTAAATCGTTTCTGGTAGTTGTTTACAAAATCTATTTGTTTACATCTAAAGCGATGATCGTGCGTGCGTACAAAAATAGCAGTTGTAAACAATGTATACCTCTGCTCTCCCCTTTTGATCTTACAAGGGAATGTAAGGTGGGCAACACTAAACAATAACAAATGGCTTAAAAAATTACGCTTGCATTGTAATTGCAGTTAGGGCCCCCGAAGTATTATTTTTAGTATTGGCTACCGGCAATTTACTCACTTTTTTGACGAACTATTAGACGCCGCGCGTCATTAACTCATGCAGCCATATAGGTGTTAATATCGATATGTATGAGGACAACTCAAAGTATCAGTTAAGATTTCGTAATTAGATGTGGCAATTGAACACTACGTTCCGTTATTTCGATGTAACGATTCAATTAAAATCAAAATTCTTTATTCACCTAGGATGCAGAACAACTCTTGTGATACGTCGGGATTCTACATGTACATGTAATGCCAAGTTCGCAAACAATAGGTAAAGCCGGAGAAAAGAACCTGGCAATAAAAACTCGCGGCCAGTCTTTTCAAATTGCCAATTTTACAATGTTTGAATGTTTATAAACTTGATATGGGGGTAAGGTGCTGCGACCATGTTAAAGGACTGATGCAAATGATATTATCAAAAAGTTGAAACATGAGATAAACCAAAATCAGCCTTAGTGGGTACAATATAGTAGGAGTATCTACTTACAACAAAGGTAAAAACTATATGTTTATTTCAATAAACTATTCTTTATTGAATAGGAAAGGACGCTAAAACGCGACGTAGAATCGATGCAGTTATAAAGTCCGGCGCCGATAATAGCACGTCTGCTTTGGCTTTATGTAACAAATAAACCTACCGATAGATACCGATTTTTGGTGATTTCTACGTAAATTGCCTACTTAAAGTTAAACAAATTAAGTAGTAAAAGAACTACAAAAACTATCTCTACACCGAATCGAGTTTAGCATAATGGACTCGATATCGATACTTCGTACCTATTTAATAATGTGTCTTTTGTAAGTTGTTCTAAGAAACTATACATATAACGGCTATTTCAATGAATTCGGACGAAATGCTTCAGTACAGCTGAACAATCTAACTTTGATAATACCGCTGTGAGTTTCACAAGTAGAACACTAAATGTCAACCAAGGAGTATACTATACTAGTATAATTACGTGTCCAGGCCCAGAAGTTGTAGAAACTACACAAATATTATAACTACTGCATTTGTAATTAGCACTAAAGAGCTTTCTGTAATTCTACATGAAGCAATCCATTTGCCATTATTTGGGTAGCAATAAAATAACAATAACAAAAGCCCTTGGTAAAATGTTCTGAAAACTAAAACAAAAACAATACTTTTTTGAATTGATTTTATAACATTTGTCCATAGGAAAATTATGATGTCACCGTTTTATATTTCATATGTTTCGATGTTTCTTAATAAGAAACTAATTTGACATTACCGTTTCCTATTTTTTGGTAAAAAAAAGTAGCTTTGTATTCTAAGATACCATAACTTTTATTTGCGTACTAGCTTTCGCCCGCCGCTTCGCCCGCATGCATGTCGATTCCTCTACCCTGTCCTCTATCTGATCCTATGTCCTTTTCCGGGACTCAAACTATCTTCATACCAAATTTCATCTAAACCGGTTCAACGGCTTTAGCGTAAAAACTTAACAGACAGACAAATACGCCATACAGAGCTACTTTCACTTTTATAATATTTCTATTGCCTTGCGAAACTATACTTAAATTGAAACAAACACGAAATTACTTACAGTGCAAATGTACCAAGAATTGAAGTTAATCTTTCTCAAATAGTTGTTCAGAGCTAGTACAGAAAACTGACAATAATATGGCAAGAAACTTAGATGAAAGGAACATTCGGTGAACTGAATGTTATAACTTTGGCTATTGCAGTGTAACAAGATGTAAGCTGGAGTGCAGCCGGAGGGATATTAAAATTACGTGACTGAGACTTGAAGTCGAAGATTACAGTGTAAAATGGCGTTGCGGAATGCTTCATAAAACGTGTTGTTGTTAAGCTTTGATGTCAATATAGTTGCTCAGTATAAGTATTAAGTACAAGCTTTAAATTTCATCAAAATCGTAGCAACGGTTTGAAAGGAAAAAGAAAAATGGGATTTTTATATTATTCCGAGGACAATTTACATATTGTCTCTTAAAGAACCTTCCTCGGAGTTTAACGAATATTTCAAACTAGCTCACCTGTCTGCGTCAATTTTTACCGTTTTTTGTATAATTTTTCATAGATGCGCCTCTCCTATTGGTCGTAGCGTTATGGATTGTAAATAGCCATCCTCAATAAATGGGCTATCCAACACTCAAAGAATTGTTCTATCCGAACCAGTAGTTCCTGAGATCAGTGCGTTTTTGTCCTACCGCCCGCACACTGCGCGTTAACGGCGCAACTGAGTTAAACGTTCTCTTTTTAAACATTCAAATCCAAAATTAATTTTAACTGAGGAAGTAAAATCATTGCTAGTACTATTACTTATTCTGTGCTTGTCATAATTCTATGCGTATTATGCTAAGTTCCATCTGTACTCTTCGTGTTTTAGTATTGCTGAATTTATGTACAGTATATAGTTTTCCTTCACGGTTTAAGATTAATGTTCTTTTAATATTTTAAAGTAACCTTCCGTAGCAACCGCTTGAATCAGAGCTCGACGCGTTTTACTCTTGACACGAAAACTTAATGATATCCAAACATTTTATAAAACTGTATGTGCAACTTGTCAAGTGCATACCTTGGTCTCAACTTCCTAGTTAAAAGTTTCTTTTTTTTTTTAAGCCATATCTACTATCTGTATTAAAGGTTTACTTTGATTTTTTCCTTAAAAATTTTGCTGTAATATAAAAGACGTAGTTCTTATTATTCAAAGGATTTTCAAAGCATAAATATGTCAATTGGCAATTATTAGAGTTAACGAAGTACGTATGTACGTACAAAAATTAGAACAACTACAAACAACACAGAAAGGCTCACTTTATATTATGTACATAATAAGCACTAATTACAAACTGGTATGTAATTATTCGTTATGTTCGCAAGTGTGTACTTTAGAGGAACAAAGTTGTGACATAAAGTCCAATTTTAGTTTGAAACATTTGGTTTATTTACGAAACAAAGTAAACTGAGGAAATATTTTCCATAAACAACTTAATTGGCAACCTAAAACAACTTCATATTTAAATTAGGTATCCCAAAAGTCGCAGTTTTTATTTTTTACGTTATTATTTATTATTACGGCTGCCGTAACGTACAGTATGGTATATGATAACAGCATACTTTACAGGGGAGTAATATATGAAGTTTCATTTTGACCTACAACACTGACTAATAATAGTAAATAAAAGGAATGCCTAAGAAGAGAATCCCTTTTTACTCGTTTTTCTTCTACCTAATGGTATTTACATAATTTAATGTAGTTTTCGAGATATTTCACATTCGATAGTTGTTGTTAGTAACAAATAGGTACCTATAATTTTATTGAAAGTGGCAGTTTCGATAGTATTCAATGTTTATAAGAGATAAAAAAGTAACGAATGTAGTTGTTTCCATTCTGTTTCGAACTTACAGGTTCAGCTGCTTGAGAATAGTATAGAACGTGACATATTCGATCATGTTTGGCACTTAAACGGAGCAGTGTCGAATTAATTTAGTTGAAAACTCGATTAAATAATGATATATTTCATTATTTATTTATTCATTCGATACTGTAGTATAGTTTCTTACATATGGAACAATGAAAAAAATTAAGATGTTGCACATTCGATACTGTTGGTTGCGGCAGTCAGCCCCATTAAAAAGGTACGTACGTAATAGTAAATTTTCCTCAACCATATCTATATTTGGATCAATTTCTATCATAAATTTGTTTAAAGATATATATAATTCGGTATTTCGACAAAGAAGGTTCCCATGGAAAAGATATTCAAATACAGTAATTTGTATGCCTATAGGAAAATGTCAACACGAAAATAAATAGCCATATCTTAAGCGAAATGTATTCAGGGCGTGTTGAGATGAGAGCCGCGTGTAACACCCTCGTGGCACCTTGTTGCAAGAAAAACCGTATTTATTTCACAACTTGTTCAAATAATCATTACTACGAAGGTAAAACGAATAATTTAAGCGACGCGTTTGAATCTCGCCTAGCGGCAGTTTTAAATTATGCTTCACATTAAGTTTTAATGCTTGGAGAGCTTTCAAGTAATAATATGTAACATTTAATTTAGTATTCACAAGTATGTACTCGGTTCCTTTGTACTGGCATAGAAAGACGTTTTTCCACTCCCTGACAACAGTGACAAGTAAAAATAAGTTTATCCAATAAACTGAAACTAAACTTGTTTTGACAGATGTACTGTATATATTTCAATTGAAGGAGACAACTTCAAAATTACTATTACTTCATTTAATATTACACAATTTGGAGTGTGGTCTAACAGTACAACTAGTACGTGACGTCACGGAGCAGTGCGTGTACAAATCCCTTCACGGTCGGGTAGGCGCCGGCGCACGTGCCGAGGCGCCCTTCGAAAGCCATTTGTGTCCACGCGTCGGAATTTTTAATAGGACCGGAACAGAGAGTCGCGTCCGATGTAAGTGAATCATCCTAATGTTCTACAGGACTGCACATGTCATTTGTACTCAGAAGTTTTTGTACATTTTCTTTGTTTTGGTTGTTTTCGATTAAAATAACTTTATATGAATTAAGAAGTCTTGAAGGCTAACATTTCACCATATTTTTACCCGACTCTAAAGAAGGGTTATGCTTTTCGCGCGTATCTTGTATATATGTATGTATGGTATGTAATATTCTTTATTACCTGATATCTCACAATCCACTAAACGGATTTACACAATTAAGACGTCGTTAGATTCGTCTTGATCGTCCAAGTGTTCTTAGACGTGTGACGTTTGAAAAAAACAAACATGGCGGCTGTGAGATGTCAAAATAAGGTGTGAAAATAAAAGCTGTTTTGAATACTGCAATATGCGTATCAAATTAAAGGGCTTATCTTAAGCATTTCAAAATGGTATAACTAACTTGATTATGACTGTAATACTAAAAAAGGTAGTTAGCAACAATTATTTTT
Organism: Herminia tarsipennalis; assembly: GCA_945859575.2. Classification (NCBI taxonomy): domain Eukaryota; kingdom Metazoa; phylum Arthropoda; class Insecta; order Lepidoptera; family Erebidae; genus Herminia; species Herminia tarsipennalis. Next base: position 7,757,400 of record OX243836.2, on the reverse strand, counting down.
TCAATTTTTAATACTTGGGAATAGCTGTGATAAAAGTTAGTTGTTACATCGGTTACATCCTACAACTACTAAAAAGTATTAAATAAAAAATAAATTATAAAAATAAAAAAACCCGCCTGCACAAAAAAGATGGAAACAAGATCCCCTACTTAATTATATAATTTCATGCAGTCGGAGGCACTTTACTAAGTTCATCGAGATTCAATAATGCCTCCGACTGTATTTCGACTGCATTTTATTTTTATAATTTATTTTTTTATTAATCATAAACATTAAAGGTACCAAGCACAACTATAAATAACAAAACCATTTTCCAAATAAGAATCTATAAATACAAATCCAATACCTAAACCACAATACGGTGACATTATCAGCAAATGCAATTTCCGCACCTCATCCATGCGTAGGTGCGGTACAAATCACGTCTCAAATAAATACGCATTCGTATCTCCAACAAAACTCACATATTCGTTCACACTACATAAACTTGATCCCGGTACAAGTGCGTGTAAAACCTTCGTAAGGATGACGGATAAAGAAAGGAAGCCTGAAAGACGGGCGAAAAAAAAACTAAATTTACACATAAATAATTCAACAGGCATCAGTTTCAAGCGAAAAACAAACGAAATTCTAACAAAGCAAAGAAATTTATGTGCGTTATATCTCAAAATTTGAAATAATCCCTACAATATAGGGAATATATTTTTCGTCGACCAAGAGCGATAAACAAGATTAAAATTACACGAGAGAAGTGGGCGAGCCTCGAGCATAAATCTCGAAGTAAAGCTGGGGAGTTCAGTGGCTAGTTTATAGTACAAACAATGAAATACAAACTCTAGAAACAATAAAACTATAATACCGCTTGGCACTATGAATATCAAATGAAAGTGAAAATGATACTGCATAAAAGGATAAACATAAAACTAGAGACACAGAGAGTTCAAGGACACAAGAGTTAGGTTATACAGGTAGAGACATGTGCTATTCAAAAGATTACTTTCATTCGCCAGTAAATGTTAATACCCGTAGACAGTCATAAACCGGACGAGGGGACGATGAATATTTTCTTATCATTTTGTTCTGAATATGACAACTCTTCGCACCGGGATCATCATCACGCAACATATTTACCGTCGGAGCTTTGCTAAACATATCAAATTACGAAGCTAAACTTGGTATAGGACTGACAAATTACTAAAAATATATAAGTGCACCGCCCAGACGCGGTGAAAACTTTTTAACATTAGAAAATAAATATTCCACGAACACACACGTACTAAAAGGTTTTTAGTGTAAAAGCGTTTATTTCTAAATTTATAAGTTGGAAATAATTTCATTAAACAGAATATTCTTCAGGGTATTTAAGCTGTCACTTTGAAATCCTTTTAGCGATATTACATTTAAATAAAGGTATGTTCCAAAAGATATGTTATGCGAAACTGTTTAGAATGATAAAGCGTTAGGACGAGTGGTTAATGAATTGTATGTATCCCTATGGACTAATATAGAAATGTGGTTTCTATGATTAGAAAGTTTGTAGTATAATATTCGCGTCAGAATATCAACCAGGTGAATCCAGCAATGTCGGCAATTTCCAGCATAGGAAATTTTACCTTGTTTAGTCAGTATTTTGCGGCATGGCATTTTGAAGAGCCCTCGAGGCACCAGTTTATCTGACAATGCTCGCTATCACCGGGGCATTGCTCCTGAGGCATGAATTAACATTAACTCGACATGTCTCCACTCGGACTGCTTTATTTTTTAACTGAAATATTTTTCCCTCGAGATGTTTATTTATTTCTTTTTGGTGAAAAGTTTGTACTGGCTACATAAAAATATCATTAGGGACCTGATATAACGTCGCGTCGTTTTCGGCGTTCAATAAGGGTACAGGTAAATTAGCTTGAAGAAATTTTTGCGTTTGTAGTAGTGTATGGTCAGCAAATAAAAAAAACAACATTTTATTTTTAGTTTTTATTGTTTTAAAGGTAATATACGTTTGTGGCTGGAGCACACCAAATGCGTGCACGTCTACGCATACGCACTACGTACTAATACGGTCGTGAAAATGTGTATCCACCGCATTGTAATCTATGGAACTGTATGAGGCAGACAAGCCAGTTCCAAACATTACAAGCATTGAATGCCGGTTTTCACTTCAGTGAAGACGTGTATGAATTAGGTGTTCTCCGGCCATAAATGTTTTATTCTAATAATTCATCAACCCCAGGCATATCACAATCATCCCCATCCTCGCTTTCATCAGATGAATTATTTAAATTAATTATGATTCGTTCTGATATTGTGTCTAAAGCTGCGTCTCTACCCTGATATTTGCTTTCCTCCTCAATAGCATGCAAACAAACTTTTCTCCATTCCTCTACAGTTATGGCGTTCATTTTTTCTTCAGCTAATGACATTATAACCTTCATATTCATTGCGACATTCTTTTTTGCGACATATGTTTTCACTATCCCCCATATATTTTCTATAGGATTAAACTCCGGATGGTATGGTGGTAAACGCAGCACAGTATGACCGTGCTGTCGTAATATTTCGTCTATCTTGTACTCTATAAATCTCGCCTTGTTTTGCAGAATCAGTTCATATAATTGAGGCTTAAGCAACGTGGATGAATGCTCAATGTTTCGAAATGTCAGCCAGTCTATCATTTGCTGTTTTCTAGAATTACTATTCGGTGCAGGATTTTGTATTGAGTTATGATATGGTGCGTTGTCAACAACAACAACACTATTTGGTTGTAAGTTGGGTATTAATTGAGTTTGAATCCACCTTGAATAGTTGTCATAGTTCATATTGTTGTGGTAATCTCCACTTTTTTGGTCGGCTTTAAACATAAGCAATGCATTTGGTATAAAGCCATCGATACCACCGGCATGAACAATGATTAAGCGGTTGCCTTTCGATATATGTTGCTTCAAACCTGAAGTGCTTCCATCTGACCAAGATTTCGAGAGGGTATGTGATGTATGTATATATGTTTCGTCGGTGTAAACAATTGGTCGGCGTTGTTCACGATATTCAGCAATTTTCATCAAATAATTAATTCGCAAGTATCTAATTTCGTGTTTTTCCATAAGAAGTTTCCGGTTATCTTCTGTTTGCTTCCAATTAAAACCTAATGACATGACGTGTTTTCGTAACGTGCTGACACAACCTTTATAATCGATATCTTCTTTCAATTTTGAGTGCAAAGTTTTTAAAGTGGGAACTTCTTTATTTGTGATGTGGAAGTCATGAATTGTTCTTCTGATAACTTGCTGATCAAAGTTATCGATTACTATTGTAGGTTTACGATTCGGTTTCTTTTTAGGAGATTTAAATGTTACTTCCTGATCTGAAGGACGACATTTGCTTTCTGATACTACCTTTCTGACGGATGCTATTGAAATTCCTGTTGATTTAGCAACTAATTGAGTCATAATCATAATACTGCTCGGGTTGTTATTACACTCATTTTCGAAATATTTGTACAAACAGTACAAAACTTCCTTAGTTTGAGAAGTCAAAGGCTTGCCTCGACCATGTTTTAACACTGGAGCCATTTTGAATTATCAATATAAAGTTACAACACTTACACACTTGAAATTAAACACTTCAACAAATATTTTAACAATAATAACAAACAATAACAACAATCAACAAATACACAATTTCACAATGAAACTACTACGTATCTAATAATTATAATTTTTTAATGAAATGCGTGCTTTATGTTCTAACGGTATCAAGCGACTGACGTCAGACTGCACGTGGCACCTGCGGACAGAGTAAACTGGTTTATTCTGGTTTTGTGCGTGTTTCCACTTTCCACTATCAAGTGACGATTTATTTATTTGTTTTGTTTCGTAATTATTATGGTCAAAACTTTTTACCTATAGCTAAACTACTATCATCTAAAGAACGACACGATATTTTATTGTTTCACGGTAGTCGCCTTGTCGTTTGCTCAAGGACGTGAAATTGAATGACATATTTTTTTTAATAAAGTCAAAACCTTTTTCTTTAAAATAAAAACTTGTTTTTATTGAAAACAAAAATCAGAGTGTTGCTAGGGATAAGTATTAAATTAAATAGTAATGTTAGGATATTGAAACATTTTTGTAAGGGCCAGAACGATATAGTGGAAACGCGCTCTAATATCTAAGTAACATACACACCACTACATATGCAAAAATTTCTCGAGACTAATTTCACTGTAGCTATGGTTTGGTATCTGGCGACCTCAGTGTTATAAATATTCACCACCAGTAAAGTATCCTCTTACTGATTTCCACAATAATGACACCTACATGCCATTATTGTACTTTCTCTGCCGATGCTTATGAGATTTATATGCTTCACCTGGCGTAAAATTCTATTGTTTTTCCATAAATGTATAACGCTTTATAGGAAGTCTGATAAACGAGTTCGGCAATATTTTTAGCTAGTGCACGATTACCGGAAACATTGGAAATGTTTCCTGGCATCTCGCTCCCCACACGTGAAATAACGACTGGAGAGAAATATGTTTACGACACAGACAATATCGAAATGAGCAATGACTTCCGAAACCCGAATTTTATATTATCGGAACAATCGACTATTTTACTTATCTAGTTAAATAAATGTGAAAGTTTTAAAAATAAAAGTAACAACTTTTCGTCAATTTGTGGGACGTGAATTCTTGCAGCAGATATTTATTTAAGCCATTTGACTTATGCCCAAACAATTTCCTAACTAAAAAAGTGGGTGAATTACTAAATCTACTTACCGGTTTGTCCGTAAGCGAAGATACAAGCGTTGTATCCATCGAATGCGTTGTCGAGAATATCCCTGCCGAGACATTCGAACACTGTCTTTTGCGATGCAAAGTTCGGCAGGGATGAGTCCAGGGAGTAGAAACAATGGTCGAACGCGAATGTCTTTGGTTGTTTCCTGCAAAAGAAAATACTGGATTACTGATTGCACTATGAATATAATGGGGTTACAACTTGCAAACAAACCTAAAGATTGCGAAACACGGCTTTTGTACCTTGATTTTCACACAGCACGCGAAACAAAAAGATTCTGAAAGCAGTTCGGGTTATTTTCTGTATGTTAACACTGTAATGGGTCTACAGTGCCCACATATCGCACATTATGCAGAGGATTAAACTATGTGCCTATGTGCCCGATATAACTTTTAATAATGGCATGTAAACCCTGGAATTCCACTATACCCACGTTAGTTAAACCAGAAATTTATTTGTTATACATTTCCTGGTGTATCCTATTATATGTTTGGCGCACACTTTCACGGGCCTACCATAATTTTGCGTTATCTCGAAACGCGGTTGGCATGGCGTACCAATCTGTTTATGACTTTTGTGTACCGAATCACCTTAAACGGAATTCATTGCCCAACATAGTGAAACGTCATACTAGACCTAAATGTATTTATTATATTGGTTATTATTTATTTGAAAACAACAAGAGAGAGAGAGAGAGCCTTTTTTTGGTACTCTGTCCTACCTCTTACTTATGTAATTCAAAAATAAATAAGCCTATACGTCACACTTTTTATATATTCTTAAAAACTATTATTTTGTAACCATACGTGCTGGGAGAAACTAATTCAAATAAGCAGCTGGTTGCCACAAAACGTGCATCGTGAACAATCAAAAGACATTGACGATGCAAAAAATGAATATGGCCTGCATGTAACCCTATCCGTAGTTCAATTTTCGGTATACAATAGACTACGTATTGGTAATTGGCCCAGTAATATTTAACGTGTGCATTTTAAAAAGAGAAGAAAAATTTTAAGTGGTCATAGAAGTATCGAGTAACAATAAGTAGAAGTAAAAAACCGGGCAAGAGCATGTCGGACCATGTTCAGTGTAGGGTTCCGCAGCCTTGAATAATTGCATCAGCAGAAGAGCGTATGTTCATGGCACTTACGTCCTTTTGTTGAAAAACGCAGTTTTTCGGCAATAACTCAATGATGATATATCTGATAATGTCCGAAATAAACAGGGGGTACAATTTATGCAACATTTACAGCGATTATTTCCAAAAATATTCGTTAATCAAAAAAGTTTATTAAAAACCTTAAAATGTTTTAGAAAGATCTGTTGAATGATGTGACCCCTACGACGATTTCTTCTTGTAACGTGCAACGAGACCCAAAATATGTGAAAGAGGAGCACTTCACAACACTATTATGTAGCACGACCCACCCTTAGGCATTCATAGAATATCACATTAATGCTGCGAAATCGTCGTCGTCAATTCTTATTTAGACGCATCAGTATCAATCCCATGAAGGCAAAAATCAAAATTCAACACGTTTGACACAATGTGTCAAACATTAATGAAATCAATTACCAGGAAAAAAGCTGATGATATTCAAAATAGCACAACAGATTTTCACGCCAATGTTATTAAATTTCAATTTTGGCAACAGTAATTTTAAAAACAAAATAATTCACTATTCCATCGGCGAATGTCAATTATGTACGATTTTAAAATATGAATGTCAGAACAGAACACACTCCCTACGAATACGCAAACCATGCATTTTCAACTTTCAATACGTTTTACTGAAAGTAAATCGCTTTTTATCTTTCAACAGACGGGGGCGTAAAGCTACACCAATTTTTAGCCAACTTAAAGCTTCGCTTAAACTTACTTCTTTCTATCCGAAATAAGCTATCTCGTTCTCACCATCGGGAATAAAAGGGGACAAGAAAGAAATAAATTTCCTCAATACTTTTCGCTTGGATTGGATACGGGTTGCGTGCCAAAAGATAATGTTATTACTTCGATTTATTGACCTAATTGTTGTTACTTCAAGATTTGGGAATGGCGACTACTCATGTAAGTAGATACGACATTTTTAATCATTCTATTTTCATATTAAATGTAAAACAAAATAAGTTTTTACATTCCTAAAAAAAAGGTTAATGACCTCAATGTTTTGACAGATTCGCTAATGTCACTTAATGCTAATGGTAATAGGTAGTGTTCTAATGTGAGTGCGAGGCGTTTGCTAAGCTTACAATTTGCATAAAATTTCTTGGTCAATGGCTAATGAAGGGGAAAAAAACCAAGGTCAATAACCTTTGGGTGCTATAGCAACATGGAAACCCCCATCAGGTATGCGTGGCTATGTAATATGTACCTAATACGCTAATACTTACTCCTTGTTTATGATGATTCATAGGCAAGGAGTAAGTATTAGCGTATTAGGTAGGATAAGTATTTTTACCACCAGCATTTTTACGTCAAAAAACATTACTTACATAGGATCATCTTATTTGGCCACTAGTCAAGAGCCAAGAGGTTAATGCCCTAACAAATCTCGTCGCAAAACCGTTTATCTAAATAAAGGGCCCAAGTAAGAAGTTTTACATAGATTTATTTGTTAGTTTCTTATTGAAATTATGTGACTTTCTGGGTCAAAGTAACTTTAATACAGAAAGTATAATAGCCTTTCTGCCAACAAATTTGAGCCTCCTGTATCGATTGTATAATAATAGAAGATTTTTAGCCGCTTTTCTTGTTGTTGTTGGAAGAAAAGAACTAATTCGTCCACATTTTAAATCCCCGACAAATGAGTAATTTCACATTAACGACACAACTAAATAACTCATGTCACAAACAGATACAGAAATACAGAATTCAATTTATGACATCCTTCTTTTTTGTCTCGTGTCTTGAATTTACTACTTCATCATAATGCTAGTGAAGTTACAAATCATTCTGTATACAAGCAACTGGTTATGACAGAATTCAATTTGCTAAAGCGACAATCATATTACACCTACGAACATGCACGACCTAAGCCGTCAACCTACGAGCACGGAACACAGGGACTGCAGAAGGAAATCTTCATATGTACTTTGCTTGAGCAACGGACACCTAGACATCGCTTAAGGTCACGAAATCTCGGAGCGCCGCTAAGATTCTACTTCGAAAAAACGCGAATGCGAAGTAGCTAAAGAAGTTTGGATTACAAAAATAAAAATAGTAGGTACATAATTACCTACAAAACAAACATTCCAAAAAATTGTTTTGTATGAAAAATTAAAACAAACTTTTCCTCTATATTCTTAAATAATAAATATTAAACAGGGGGGGAGGAGTCAGCCTATATTTATATTTTTACATATGGGAGGGAAACTGGCCAAAATCATTTATATACAATTATATACACTACATAATTTTATAATCGTAATCTATATAATTGTAAAATAAGTAGAAATCGCTAAAGTTCATCAACATTCCCGTAACACCTTCAGAACAAAGTTGTCCGAGATGGTCTGAGTGGGCGTTGCTCTAGCGCGTTTGTATGAAATGTTCCTTCTGTACTCTCCATCTTTTGTGGTACGAGTGCCCACGAACACGCTTCGCCAATTTAAGCTTAGAATTAATACTATTAATTTTGTGCAAGACAGGAAACGAGGTAGTGAAAATGGTGCAAGGCATGATAAATTGATGTTAAACGATATCTTAAGGTGTACGTAATTTCGTGAAGGTATTTCCAAGCCTCGATAAATGGTGGTTATTTGTAAATTTCGCTTTATTTGTAGAGGACAAAGACTAATAATGAGAAGCATATACAATACTCGTAGATATAATTATTACAATACCAAAACAAAGACTGTGCTCGCTTACATTAGAAAGTTTAAAAAGTATGTGCGCACTTGCTTATCAATTACTACCTAGGTCAGAATCACCAATCACAAGATCAGCTGTTCCCAACCTTTTCTATCTAGTTTGTTTTTTGTTATTTGATTTTGTTAAAAAAAAGACTCCCGCAGTAGGGTACAAGCCCTATGTCGAGGGGGACTTTACAACCATACAAGTGACGGACACATAGTACACCCAGACTCGGAACAACCATTTATGTATGGATCACACAAAGTGGTGTCCCGTGTGGAAATCGAACCCACGACCTCTTGCGTAGTAGTCGGACAGACTCCCACCGCGCCACAGAGGTCTTACCTTGCGGGGGTAAATACCACTGTTTTCTATCTTTCTTTGGTCGAGTAAGCCCAAGAAAAATAGAAAACAGTGGAAAAGCAGTGCAGGTTGTTAATAAAGTACCTTTTTGGTGATTCGATCTCTGCATTCAGACATAATTAAACTCAATGTGCTATTGATACTCGATTAAAATTGTAAAGAGACCAATTCAGTCACTTAATCAGTCACAATTCCAATATATCCAACTGCCAATTTGATCTACATTACTGCAAAGGTATCCATTTGGATGTTATTTTGGTCCATTAGACACCTGTCACTCACTTAACAGATATGTCCCGTCCAGTAACCATTTCGTTTGGCCACCAGAGTCAAGTGTCGGAGTAATGTGATATTTCAAACAAGGGACGGAGTGAAAGCTTCGAGTGAGTCATTGCGAGCAGTTTGTACACCACATGTGGGGATTAGACAGGATGCAATACAATAAACGTGAGCTTACTACTTAAGTAGCATTACTAATAGATACTGAAGCACTGCATAGTATAAAGAGTTTTGCAAATTTACTAATTGAAAAATGGACATAAACGTTACATACTTACATTCTATACATAAAAAAACCAGGCAAGAGCATGCGGGACCATGCTCAGTAAAGGTTTCCGCAGGCTTGAAATTGCATCAGCAGAAGAGCGTATGTTCATGTCACTTACGTCCTTTTGTTGAGAAACGCAGTTTTTTGGCAATAACTCAATGTCGGTATATCCGATCTTATCCGAAATAATTTTAGTTTAAAGTTCTTATTAAGCGCTATCTTGCGGTCTGCAACTTTCGGAGCGATATTATTATTGTTTAGCTGTCAAACTAAGTAGCGGCTACTACAAAACACCTTTTCATTAAATTTAATCAAGATTCATCAAGTAGTCTTTGAGTAAAATGCCTGTGACATACGAACGAACAAACAGACAGACATGAAGAAACAACAAGGGTTCGGTGTTTGCCATTTTGGCTACGGAACCCTAAAAAGGCAAGCGAAAAGAGCCCTGAATGCATATATAGTTAAAACCCATTCGTCAATGCAATGTAGAAAGCAGCCAATAAACTTTTAATAAAGGAATGTAATTATGTAACTAATATTGTTGATAGTAAAAATGACAATAAAACCAATACGGTATCGACGGAGTTGTTTCAGCTGTTGCAGTACAAACTTATAAAGCTGTCGTACCGACGAAAAAATATCTTTTCTGTTAAATAACGACTTTCGACTTTCGAAGTCACTTATAAGTTCCTTGCCAACAGTCACTTAATATATCGTGCGTGAAGACGCCAATCCTGATAGGACAGAAGATGTCTGCTACTTAGGTAAACCAAAAGCAAAATATATACGACACAAAACAAAAAGAAAACTAAACGACTTAATGCCTATATTTCATTAGAGCTATAAATAGCCAATTTAAATCTGAACAAAGTGAAGTCGGAGAAATAAGAAAACTTCCAAGTCGTAGAGATATAGTTCAAATGACTTATAAAGTACATTACACATAACTTTATACGTATCTTCTTATCTTAATGACTTTGACAAAGTGCTATTATTTGAATAAACATAATTAATATCTCTTGGTACTGATTTTCTTAAAGACCTAGACAAATACATTGTTAAGTAAATTCTGTTTACAGAAGTATACATGGACAATTAATTACGTTATCTTTAAGTAATACCTATATCGAAATAACAAACAAAAGGCAATGTTGATATCGGTATCATTTTCTATAGAAAAAAATATTGACAAACTGATGTGCGATGCGACGAATACGATCGGACGTGCCAGAGCAATGCAAGTTCAACTTGCTCACGTACGAAGGCGAATTTTGGCAACAATACCTCGTTCACAAGTTATACAAGACTGAACTGGTTGACTGGTAGTCAATCCGAGTCCGTTCCGTGATTAATACTTCAAAATTCCAGTAGATTTTAACAAATATTTTATGCATCTAACTTGTTACTTTGAATAAATATTGAGTATTGTATGTCGTAGCTGATTACCATACACAGACGTTAGTATGAACTTATTTATTATTGATTTATACAATTCAAAGTTGATATCATAAAAATTATTAATCCACTCTAAGGTCGAAGCCCCACCTCGTGTCTGTGCCAATCCCCAAAAGTGCTATTCATAAGGCACTACATACACGAAATGGAAATTCAATTCCATTAAATTTAACAGCAATTTTGTTAATAACAAATTTTAATATAAACTATGTATACAACCCATTCCCGTCTAACTTTGAATACTATTGAAACTATGCCGCCCACTTTCCTCCAAGTCTTGCAAAGCCACTAATTGCTTCAGCTAGGAAACCGAGACAAGAAAACTTGATAGTCTTGGTATGTTACATACCAATGGAATTAGGTTTCAAAGTGCAGACGTTTCCAAAGATGATGAATTCTATCTGCATGTGCAGTACATAAGTACTGCACATTGCTAGTACGCTTAAGTTTTAATATAATGCAACCATTTATGCCGTCGTCTGTAGTTCCTTACATAAAATTTGCGCCACTACTTCAATAAAACATAAATAAAATGCCGTATAAAATGAATCCAGTTTCATGTAAGTCGGTATATCGCGAATTACACTTCACTATTACTAATACCACTTCAAAATTACTTTTAATTGTTTTTTAGTCAAATAAAACTTAACCACATCAACGGACACTATAACTGTAGCGTCTAGTATAGGTATATTGAAAAAGGAAGTCCACCCGTCGCGGCGGCAGGACGCCGGAAGGCTCTGCAACGTTCGCTAAATAATAACATTCCCTGGCAACAATCCAGATGCTTACTCATAATATGGATGCGACGGGATCGCAGAACTCTACCCGTCAACAAACTAAGACGAATTTTATAATACCAGCAGTTTACCAGAAGGGTTTTATGATGCCGAGTTGGCTTGAGTCAGCTAAGCTTGGGATTCAGAGACAATTTACGTTGAAGACGTAAAATAGTGTCCTGATGTAATGAAACGCTTTCTAGATGGTGTTAAAGCTTACACGTGAACACACCTTTTATTTAGATAGCAATTTAGTTTATTGAGACAGCTTGACAACAAACGACATTGCCTCTTCTGTCTCTCATACAAAGATAAAGATTATTTAACACTAGAAGCACACATTCGGGCACTTCAATCAATAAATTTCCTTAGTTACCCTACTACTGTTCTCTTTGTTCGTTCACTTAATACCGAATTTACGCTATATTTTAATCTACAGTATGAATAAAGTAATTCAATTCCACTGTGAGCAAATTTTTAACAATCATAATTATACCTAAAAACGTGAGCATAACCAAAGATTCTCGACTATATTGCCGACCTTATTTATTGGTACCTTACACCTCAGAGAACAGTCGAATACTTGTACCGACTACGGCCTCATTAGGATATTTATGATAGTGCTAAAATCAGTGCTCTGCCTATAAACAGCCCTCTATAACTTCATTTACTCAATTGAGAAGTTAGTAAAACAAGGTTTAAATTGAGCAACTTTTTACGGTTAAAACTAGGTAAGTTAAATGACACATATGAACCTTCTGCGAATGTATTTAAGAAGTCCAATTTATGTGTAAATCCATAGAAAATTAGGCATTCTGAAACCTTACATAATGTCTGTTTCTTAATCAATTTCGCAGGTTAAGCAAGACACAAGGTTAAGGTTAAAGCAAACGTGACGGCACTCTTTGCGAGTATGATTCGTTCCGTTTACGATGTCATAAGGCATCAGATGTTTCGAGTTAACTTATGATTTTAATATGCATTGAATCGATTTACCCAATAAATCGAGAAAATAACACAGTAAACATAATATATCAATGACATTCGAAACATGGTACGCCAACAAAATATTGAGCCTCAACGATTCCGTGCATAGTGGAATTTCTAGATGAATGAGCTCGATCTGTTCACTCTTCATTGGCTCTAGTAGGGATGGAAGAAAACACAAACAGGAGCTGGCATTCTGCTGACTTTGCAGTTTTTTTAGAAATAAATGTCAGGACTGTACAGTAATTTGGTAAACATGAATACACGTAGGTATTTTTTTCAAAGTGCCTATTAAGTAAGATCTTTTTTGTAATTTAAACTTATTTTGTGTATTTTAAACTAATTACTTTGTAACTTAGTTAATTGCTTTCCTTCATTAACTTAATTAAGACAAGTAGTGTAAAAGGCACTTAAGGAAAATGGCCAAAGTCCTTAGACTTAGTAATTTAGACTTATTGTTGCTATACGTCTAAGGTGTGAGCTCTGTGAGCCGCTCCAACTGTTTCCATTTATCTCCGTCACTGGGGTAATTCCTCATCTTTAGACTAAACGTGTGTACGAAATTACAAAACCACTACGCTCGCAGCATATTCGTACCAAGGCACCAGTTGAACCTCAAACTTTGACGTACCCGACCAAATGTGAGAGTCGAAATGTTTAATTGAGCTTGAAAATTAGAACACACTGTATAATTAATTTTGTACAGCATTTCTCGACGAAAAACGATAGGTAGATAGCATGTATACCTAACCTATAAGTGCCTACAGCTGATAGTAGGACTCATTCTTGACAAAGGGTAGTCCATACATCCATCCCTGGCACTCAGTTCAATGATCACCATAAGATTGTAGGTATAGTTTTGTTTCGACTTTGTAAGTTATGTTCACACAGTTTTTATTGCTCTTTCTTTTCACAAGGCTTTACTCTTGCGAACTTGGCATTAAATATAAAATCATTCTATTCCAAAGTTTGTCTGACATTCATAAGCGTTGCATTTTGTAACCTAAGTGAATAAAGTACTTTGCGCTTGATAGATTTGCGTATACAGTTCAGACACAAATAGAAAATGATAGAATAACTAAACCCTACACAGTATAATCCCGTTCATTCCTCGAACAATAAGTAGATTATTCTACTCTTGTTATTTAATTAGTACACTGAGTATATCAAATAACCTGAAGTTGAACTACTATCTAACTAGGTAGCTGGGTTGTTCTCGGAAATGAAAAGGAAAGTTGGTAGGGAACACAAATGATCAGAGTTTGTTGTGGAGTAACACAATTAGCCTTGTCTTCGCATTGTAGTGCGCTAGATTAAAAATGATGTACAAAGACTTTACCGTGTTAATTAAGTTAGATAAACAGAACAAGAGGTGTCATTAACGTCGCCGTCGTAGCAACTGAAACAACGTACGGTTTTTTTTTTTATACATACCAGAATGAAGAGACAAGCAGGTGGTGAAATTGATGGTACTATGAACTCAAAGCCTTATCCCGCAAGGATCCTAGCGTCACTAGACACGCTCCTCATTCTGAGACACAATCTCATAAGTCTAATTTGCCTAGTAGGTAATTACGCATACTACAGTGCTCTTCATTCGAAACACAGTAATAAGTTTGCAACACTATTTCAAGTAAGATTGAATGGGACTGCGGCAGATTGCCGCAGAACAACATTTTGAATAATATCACGGGTAGGTACGGTAACCGAAATCCAGAATTGTTAATTTAAAATGTTATCCACACTGCTTATGATTTTATAATAATTAAACCAGTTTTATCTCTCAAACAACGGGATTAACTAATTCTAATAGCGACCTAAACTGTTCAGGATCTCATAAAATTTCATTACCTGTCTGTCTGTATTTAATTTCGAGCTTAATACCGAAGTTAAACATATTTTGAAATCGTTTTAGTAACAGATACGGCCTCAAACTTTACCAAGATTTGGAGAATAATGAAGATTTGGGATATATATCAAGTTTATTGGATAGTCAGACAAATAATAAAAGCGCATTCATAAAATATCTAAATCTATCAGATTTGTGCTGAATAGAAACATGATATCAAGTAACGGTAAAGTGTCTAACGGCTGAAACGCCCGATTAGTCTCATGCTGTCACTGAAGGTGAATAGTAGCGATAAAGATACTTTTGAGTACGTTTCAACGTTAAGTATCATTTGAGTATATAATATCATCCGCAGGGATCGATTCTCGTTCATGTGTACTTCCAAATAGTCCAAAGGAAAAGTACCTAAAATTGTACGAAATCTTTTGTTCCCTGACGATTCGAAATAGTAGAGCCACTCCATCTGTGATCCGAATAGACCAACAAAAGGTATCGCACCTTATAAATATCACAACGTTGAATCATAACTTATCACCAAAAATATACGTTAAAAAACATGATAAAGGATGATAAATAAATCTGCGGAATTAGATTTATTGTTGTAAGAAGACAGAATCGCGAACACATGTTTACACAAAAAGAAAAGCAAGGAAAACGAAACAGGAACAATACGTAGATCCATATATAAACAACAAATTGGATTTAGTGTGGACGTACATTCACGTGCCCTTTTGGGATAGATATCAGAACAAATGTACAAAACACAATTGGAACTTGGTAAATTCATGAACCATCCCTTCCGAAATCTCGTGAGATCATAGATGTAGGTACATATTACGACAGATTGAAATCTTTTGAAGAGTGTTTTATTGTATATAATTGCCTCTTTATATACATAATAAACATGCACAAAGCCAGCCTAAAAAACATATGTTAAGGGGGGGTGATATTTCTTTGGGCATAGAGGGTATAAGATCATAGATAAATCAATCAACGACGAAATTCTACTTGCTTGCTTATGTAGGCAATTCCTTACAGTCAATATTTTCAACAACTCAGTTTTTATTTTACTACATTCAGCGAATAACTTTTTTACGAACTCGATTGATTAAACTGAACAGCTAATAAAAAAGAGTGAACTAAACATCATAAAAATTCTACCGCTTCAAAGGAGATCCATGTCTATAGAAAAGGAGTATCTAATTTACAGGTAGGTAAGCGTCGAATGCTGAAGACTAGAAGAGTAATATTCTTTCCCCTTCCAGTAAGCTGTCGTTTCGGTGAAGTTACACAGCGATAATACGCGCCGATATTGCTACCCCTGAAGATTATCATGTCTGGAACTCTGAACGTTTGAAGCAAGTAAATATAGCGCAAAAAGGATGTATTTACATCGTTTCAAGATAACGCTCTTTTTATAAGCTATTTTTGGTTTATGGTATTTTCTTCTGTAAGAAAATTTGATATTTTATATTCATAACATAGTTTTTAGAGTTCGTAATGCTGGAGTATTGTTAGTTAGTAAGTTAACTGAAAGTAATAGAATGAGGAAAATTCTTAGCAGGTTTTTAATTAACAGTTTATTTTTGTTAGTAACTCTTGGCTTTTTTATATGCACGCATAGATGTAAACAACTATCAAACGTACTTTGTATTGAATAGGCCGTACTGCTTTATTTATTACAATGCAGTATTTTTAATGGTCTTTTTAAATACCTACTGCGTTTTGATTTCTCCAGTTTGAGTAGGTATTTCTTTAAGTTTTAAGGCGTTGCGAGGACAATGGCAGCCCACAATTACAATCTAATCCTTTAAGTTGAAGTTTTTAATACATTATTGTCGTAGCATTTGCTTACTCCTAGTCAAAGTCATCGCAGGGAATTCACGGGTAACCGCTAATACTTTATTATATTATAATGGTTATACTTGTATTTTGCAGTAATGACAATCATCGTCTGTCAAATTGAACAATAGATTTAGAGAATATATTATTAATATATAATATAACATCTTGGTACAACTCACACAACGTCATCCGATCCCAAACTAAGCAGAGCTTGTACTATGGAAACCAGACAACTGACAAACATACTTATATATTTCTAAATACATACATATTATAGATAAATAACACCCAGACACAAAACACCCAGAAACCATCGTGCTCATCACACAAAGTTTTATCCTGGGTGGGGATCGAACCCACGACCTCCTGCGTAGCAGTCGGATACACTCCCACCGCGCCACAGAGGCTGATATAAATCTTAATCTGTAAGATACTAGTAATAATTACTCCATATGGTATAAACGACTCATAAAATATGAGTAGCTACATGTGGACAAAAGCTTAACACACTTTAAGACAGACGATGTCATTAAGTTTCGGCCTATATAGATTTTATCATAACATCCGTTGGTTGCTCAAGACATCACCAACCGTAACCAGCAATGTCGCGAAACTCGCAAGTAATTAAGAACAAGTACGATATTTCACAGCACGCTTGTGAAGAACGAAAAATTTCAAACCAGAAACGGCCATATAAGCATTCTTTTAAAGAAATAGAAATCTAGTAAAAATAAGTTAAGTTGCGTAAAGTAAGAGACAACAGAACACAATATAAAATGGTCAACTTTCTAATGATCGTGACCTGTGGATGGCGTAAGAGTCGTTAAAAAGTTGCATCCTCTTTAGGTATAATTGGCAGTAAAGGTTCCTAACTAATATTATAAATAGTACCTGGATGACCGAGCTTCGCTTGGTATTTTTTTTTAAATCGTTTTGCAAAAACGAAACCTAGCTAGACCGATTTAACGCCCCCTGCATACTAAATTTCATGAAAATATTTATAAAACGAGCAATTGCAAGATTCATCATCTTGCAATTGCTCGTTTAAAGGTATAAGATAAAAGTTGTAAGGTCAAATTTTATTGAAACCGCCTGAAATTTCGTACACAGCATAATCAAGCAGTAACCGAAATCAAAACCCGTGGGAGCAGCCTACATCCATCATTATTAAGTGGTAGGGTGACCATCGTGTTTAAACTAAAAACACTTTTAAAGAATAAAATAAAAAGATTTTACAAAAAAGCAAAGTGATAATAATATAATTATTGCAACCTATTTGAGACAAAGACCAAACAATTTTATGCTCCACAAAACATGTCAGACTCAGAATTTACGCATTTTATTTTTTGTTCGGATCTCATTTGAATACGAATTAATACTTTTTACAAGAAATAATTTGGACTTGTTAATGACATTTTTAAGAAAAATAATCTTTTATAGTTAGATATTTCTTAAAATTCTAAGATATTATCTTAATTTCTGTTAAGGTTCTATTGATAGTTCAGTTGTGAAACATTACTAAGACTTGAGCAGTTTTAAATTAAATCAAGATACAACAAGAACTTTTTAAAAGCAATGTAAGACCAGTCAATCCAACTTATCTGTCTTTTATCGGTGACTCGTCAAATAAAGTCAAACTAGATTATAAAGACTATTAAAGTTGGCGAGATTCTTCAAATTCGGCCTAAGAGTTTCAATAGTGGAGACACTAACAATGAATATGGTAATGACTGAAACTTGCGGAACTTCTAATGGGATAAGTTTGCAGTAAAAGATCCGCATACAAAATGTTTATTCGTCATAAAAAGGCACAGATATACTTCGAGACGATCCGTTTACTGGCCAAGTTGTGATCTTTTATTATGTTGATGTTGTGCAACTATTTATTAAAAGTTTTCTGTCAACTTCGTACCTTGACTATGTGACTGGACTACTAATCGTAAAGTTCGGGACGCGCAGTTAGTAATTCCAGTCCGAGTTTTAGAATTTATATCGGGAAAAGAATCTTACTGTAGATACCAAATTGCTGTCTCCGTAGAAAGAAATTTACGTATTTGGGGACATTTAAATTAGCTATATAACATAACTAATTTTATGATCTTGATTAATTTTTAAGTGGTCAAAAACTGTATTAGGTAATGTGTAGGCGAGGCATCGCAAAGGCTAGCAGACTTATAGCTAGTCTTCCTCGGCGTCGTCTATCCAAATGTGGATTTTTGTTCGTCATTCCACCACATCGTGCATGACATCATGGCCCCGCCAAAAATGAGGAAATTGACTGTCAATCTGCCGAGTGACAACTAAAATGGTGCACGGGCATCTGAGTAGGTTATTAAATCAGCGGTAAGCGGCAAATATTAGTGCGGTACCGAGCGGCTTTAAGGTAAACATGACACGAGGGTCATGTTTACACTTTATTAAGGGTTTGGGCGAGGCAATGACGTCACAGGGCGGCGCCCCGGTGGCTCGGCGCGCTCCAACTAAGTTCGCGTTGAAACGTCGCCGACAAGACGGTGACACGTGAATATGCCACGAATTTGCACTTGCCAAATGCTATAACATAAATAATAACTTACGAAACTCATTTGGGTTTAATCGGTTTAGTTTCCACAGCATACGATATACAGCACACACCACCGTTGTTACCACACATCATTAAAAACTGGCAACATAAAATTACTTGTTTGCATTTATGCAAATAGCGGTGCAGATCTGGAATTCCATATTTTGAAGAAGTAAAAAACCCGATGAGTCACTTTCACGCGATAAAATTATACACAGCAGCTGACATCATTGATAACAGTGTATCACGTCGTGCCAACATTCTGCGCGTGTAAAACAATTTGCTGGAGTCGAGCTCATTGGATAATAAGTTTGTAGCTAAACAAAACTGTTTACACCTGTGGTACCTACTCACTGATATGGTGATTTTTAAGGATATGTAAATTTAAAAATTGGGTGTACATTGCTTATATGTATGTATTAGGAAGTTTATTACTGAAAGTCTATATAAATTAAATCACCATTGCTCAAAATCGGTGAGGAAACCATAAGTCCTGAAAAATAAATTCGATGATAATGGCACAGCCGAATAACTCGTAATAATAGTCGTTCGACGAAGCCGTCTAGATGGGGTATTCGTTCGAGGGTTGCGGGGTGCGACGCAAGGGGTGGGTGGACCAGACTCGCGGTCGCTGAGTCGGGTCTCAGTACTCAGGGCTGCCGCATTGTTAGTTGGGCGTTAGTGGTTGGATTATATATTTTTAATTTATTTATGATTTTTCTGACACTTTTTTAAATAATGTTTATTTGTTGTTATTTGTGTTATATTATGTTAATTAAAATAACAAATAAAAATTTATTCAATACATATTGTTTACTTTCGGTAACCTTAACTTCCGACGCTTTTTGTCAGCATTTATTGCAACTTCAAAGGCGTAATCCTGCTGTTATTTACTTTTTGCTGTTATGTTATTTTTTTACTTTAATAAATGGCTAGTTTTTAACTAGTTCCAAGAAAGTCACCAACTGTTTAAGAAATGTCAAAACGCAGATTTTATATGGAGATCTCATACAAATGCCGGACAATGACGTCACATTTTTTTCTAGTCTTAATATGATATGATTAATGGTTAAAAAAAATATTTCAAACTAAATTTTATCGGGACTTAATCGTTGGCAGTTTAAATGTTAGTTTTATTTACTATACCTGTCATCGAATTCATTAATCTGTAGTTCATACCGAATGATTACGGTCCATACAATATCTAGAAGAAAACCTGTGTCTCAGCAGTGGGAAGTGGAAAGATTATAAAGCTGATTACGCGTGTTGCGTTTGAGCTTTCAAGCATAAAAATCTTAAAACAAAACAACTTACTTAAACATTTTCATTTCGTATGAATAAAACATGTACAACAGCTGTACAAAGGTAACCTCAAAGCAAAATAGCAGTACTATGTCCTAAGCCCATCTCTCAGCCCTTACTTAGGCATTTCGACATATATTATAACCCGCCTAAACTTGCTAGCTTAGTTTTAATTAACATTGCCTTACTATATTTGCTGTATAAAGTTTTACATTACGCAGAGGGTATATTTGCTTTGTACATGAAGAACATTTACATGCGGTGGAGAAGATACTGAACGAAATTGAAACTATGTCTTTTGTGAGACCGACGTATATAGCTAAATAAGAATAATATATTTTTAGGGGGTTTTTTTTTAGCAGCTAACGTCATGTGTGGCACATCATTCGACAGGTCTTTCAAAAATATTTCAAGGTTTCTAATAAACTTTTTTGATTCGAGTGAAAATTTTTGGAAATAACCTTTAACTTTTGAACCGTATGATCTAAAAATATGGAAAAAATCACAAGATAGCGCTAAATAAACGCTTTAAACTAAAATTATTTCGGATAAGATCGGATATACCGTCATTGAATTATTGCCAAAAAACTGCGTTTCTCAACAAAAGGGCATAAGTGCCATGAACATACGCTCTTCTGCTGATACAATTGTTCAAGGCTGCAAAACCCTACACTGAGCATGATCTGACATGCTCATGCCCGGTTTTTATACTAGGGACCAGTATGGTATGAGAGCACAAATAGAAGGTATATAGGTACTTGCGTTTGTTCACACTGTATCTTTCTGAGTGCGTAGTTATTAAGTCTCCGTAGAGATGGTCGAAAACGGTTAGAAGAATGTTATAAGACATTATGAAGACAGTATGGTTCCAGAAGTTAAACGGCAATGTACTTAACATTGCCATTTTACTTCTGGAACCGCGTATTTCAGGCATTATCTACTGTATCTAGTTAAATCGGTTGCAGACCACACATACTTTTGGCTGAGTGACTGACCAGGTAATGCATGTCATAAGTCGTGACTGTCAGTCATAATGTTAATAACTGTACACATACACATTCTTTAAAATATTGGTAGACCAATAAATTTATGAAATTACATCATGAACAATATTTCGAAGAGCTCATTATTTTACAACACATAAATTAATACCATTAGACAGGCAATAAAAACCGACATTGGAAATTTTAGCATCATTGAAACGTCCTTGGAACAAGGACAGACATCTAATAATGAATGAAAGGGGAAACTGGGTAGGAAGTGGAAGTTCAATAAAAACCGCTTTATTGAGCGCTATCGGCGGTTTGGAATAATTTAAATTCTTTTGTTGTTTATTAACTGATTGATTGCACGTGTGAAATGATTTGGATAAAACATTAATTTTGCTTCACGCATTGGCAAGTTTATTAGTGCTGTGCTTGTAAAATGATTCCTTTTGACGTGACAACGTCTTATAAATCGATGACGCGGTGCACGCCCAAAAAGTGTCCCGTAGGTCACGTTATTGATTGGTTCCTAAGCAACAGCGAATGGCGATTGCAGCGACATGACATGCGATGCAATTGGAACTAACGGATATGTCATCTATGTTTTCTTATGACGTTATCATGTAACAAAAAAAATAAACGTTTTCTTTTCTTTTTTCTTTTCTAAAATTATCGTCCGTTAACCGACTTTACACAGTTTACAGACAACCATTTTTTAAAATAAACATCACTAACTGGCCTGTTTGTCTTCTAGAGGTTAGTGACCCTAACTGCTAAGCCGGAGGTCGTGTGTTCGATCTCCTTCCCCACCCAGGATAAAACTTTGTGTGATGAGCACGATGGTTTATTCTCTGACTATGTTTAATTTATCTATAATATGTATGTGTTTAGAAATATATAAGTCTATTTATCAGTTCTCTGGTTACCATAGTACAAGCTCTGCTTAGTTTGGGATCAGATGACGTTGTGTGGGTTGTCGCAATATATTGTTATTATTATTAAACGCAAATAATTATGTCTGCCTGTCTTTTTGTGTGTAATGTTTTAAGAATTGAAAACCGCTGAACTTTAGAGAGATCTTGAAGAAAACTTGAAGGTGATCTGATAAGGGACGAAAGTTTGTACTTATAGGGAACAGAATTGCAGACGGATGTAACGTCTTTCGAAGTCAGTCTTAACTGATATATCAGATCTTCTATAACACTCCATTACAGAGGTACTAATGAAAATATAATTTCCCATAAGTACCAGTGGTGGTACTAGTGGGAAAAAAACAAAAAATCGAGAGGTTTACTTGCAATACCTCAAATAAATCGATAAATATCTTCATCAATTTAAGACCGGTTGCAAAATTAAATAGTAGTCACATTTCAAGGTTCACTCGTTCAGTTCAGTGTAATTAGGGTACGTCAGTGTAGCCACACCTATGTGGTAGTTAAATTGTTGGCATTGTTGATATACTATCTGATAATTGGTTAGCTAGTTAAACTTTGTTTGTGTACCATGGGGAATACGATAAAACGGCAACTTATATAGCAGTTTCCATCAGTGTCGCTCGCTGTAGGCAACCCTCTAATAATTTATACTAATATTATAAATCTGAAGAGTTTGTTTGTTTGAACGCGGTAATCTCAGGAACTACTGATCCGAATCTTTCACTGTTGGATAGCCCATTTATCGAGGAAGGCTATAGGCTATATAACATCACGCTACGGCCAACAGGAGCGGAGCAGCAATGAAAAATGTTGCAAAAACGGGGAAAATTGACGCAGACGAAGTTGTGCGGGTCAGCTATATTCTAATACTAGCTGTCCCGCTACTGTTGTAATGTAAACACACTCAATATATAAAAGGTAGGTCTGTAGTTACTACATGTATAAAGAAAGAGTTTATAAACATCGTAAGTAACAAGCACAATAAAGTTCAACAGTGATAAAAAAGCAAATGAGTCAGGTACATTAAGTTATGTGAAAGCCACCTGTTCCTCCATTTTGATGTTTATGGCAGAAGTCAGGTGGCCCAGTAGAACATCGACCAGGCTGAGATGCCTTGCGCTGGTTTTTAAATTGGACCCACCTGATGTAACCCACGGATGTACAGGTTCTTTCTACGGAGACAGCAATTTGGTATCTACAGTGAGTTTCTTTTTCCAATATAAATTCTAAAACTCGGACTGGAATTACTAACTGCGCGTCCCGAACTTTACGATTAGTAGTCCAGTCACATAGTCAAGGTACGAAGTTGACAGAAAACTTTTAATAAATAGTTGCACAACATCAACATAATAAAAGATCACAACTTGGCCAGTAAACGGATCGTCTCGAAGTATATCTGTGCCTTTTTATGACGAATAAACATTTTGTATGCGGATCTTTTACTGCAAACTTATCCCATTAGAAGTTCCGCAAGTTTCAGTCATTACCATATTCATTGTTAGTGTCTCCACTATTGTAACTCTTAGGCCGAATTTGAAAAATCTCGCCAACTTTAATAGGCTTTATAATCTAGTTTGACTTTATTTGACGAGTCACCGATAAAAGACAGATAAGTTGGATTGACTGGTCTTACATTGCTTTTAAAAAGTTCTTGTTGTATCTTGATTTAATTTAAAACTGCTCAAGTCTTAGTAATGTTTCACAACTGAACTATCAATAGAACCTTAACAGAAATTAAGATAATATCTTAGAATTTTAAGAAATATCTAACTATAAAAGATTATTTTTCTTAAAAATGTCATTAACAAGTCCAAATTATTTCTTGTAAAAAGTATTAATTCGTATTCAAATGAGATCCGAACAAAAAATAAAATGCGTAAATTCTGAGTCTGACATGTTTTGTGGAGCATAAAATTGTTTGGTCTTTGTCTCAAATAGGTTGCAATAATTATATTATTATCACTTTGCTTTTTTGTAAAATCTTTTTATTTTATTCTTTAAAAGTGTTTTTAGTTTAAACACGATGGTCACCCTATCACTTAATAATGATGGATACTCCCGCGGGTTTTGATTTCGGTTCCTGGTTGATTATGCTGTGTACAAAATTTCAGGCGGTTTGAATAAAAATTTGACCATCCAACTTTTATCTTATACCTTTAAACGAGCAATTCTTGTTTAAATATATTTCTTATTTTCATGAAATTTAGTATGCCAGGGGTTTCGGGGGCGATAAATCGATCTAGCTAGGTTTCATTTTTTTAAAACATCGTTTAATAAAAAATATCGAGCTTCATCCAGGTACTATTTATAATATTAGTTAGGATACTGCCAATGTTTGTTTGAACGCGATAATCTCAGAAACTACTAGTCCAAATGGAAAAATTATTTTACTGTTGGATAGCCCATTTATCGAGGAAGGCTATATAACACCACGCTTTGAAGAATAAGTGCGGAGCAGCAATGAAATATGTTGCAAAAACGAAAAAAAATTACGTAGACTAAGTTGCGCGGGTCTGCTAGTACGTTAATATACTGTGCACTGTGCTTACTATAGATAGGTATGATTTTCCAGTCAAGCATTATGAAAACGCAGCAGCATTACTTTTCTTAGCAAAATACAGTGAATATCCGCTGAAAGGTTGCACTGCATCATAGGCCGGTTCTATATCTCGCTCGCGCTGATTGTCGACGCTGACTAACTGACGCTTTATGTAATTAAATGTAACGTTTTTCTGAGTGACGCTGACCGATCAGCGCCGATATGCGTCGGCTCCTCATACATAGTGTGCGTGACTGTAAAACCAGAATGAAGCACTTAATAAAAAACGTCATCAAATCGTGATTATTCACAACGCGAATTTTATCAAACCGGATATCACACAATCTATGTTATCAACTCAATCACATTTGTTCACTAGATTGACAAGGGCATTTGTGAAAAATAAAAGAAAGCGGTCATATTACGAGTTTAACCATATTAAAAATCTCTAGACATACTAGAGATAGACATGTACAAGACAAGCGTAATAGCTACAGAATAAATAATGAAACAATTATTGAAGACATGAGCGAACAGCTGATATAAAAAATTAAAGGGATAAATAACTCATGTTGGAAAATTTACGTTCATTTTCCACATCGTCGCACACGCACCCAAGTGTTCAGTAATTATATGAAAATTTTAAAAGCTGGTATGAAAACACAGGTTGGGATATCTCCAGTGTATACATAAGTCAATCTGTAATTGGGTCAAGGTTATTTAGAGCTTTGAGATTTCAATTTGAATTGGAAAGGGCTATTCTCTGAGTTTCTCTTAGAGACAAAATAAATATATCTATAAATATAAATGAGATGATTCGGCAGAGAATCAAAGTTATCGACATAGCCCACCAGATTAAGTGGGCTGGCCATATTAGCCGAAGAACCGACCACCGTTGGGGTAAACGAGTTCTCGAGTGGAGATCCCGTCTCGGCAAACGTAGTGTAGGACGCCCTCGGACCAGGTGGGAGGATGCGAGAAGCCGAAGATAGAACAAAGTGGCGTGCAATTGGAGAGGCCTATGTCCAGCAGTGGACTGCGATAGGCTGATGATGATGAGATTTTAATGGGTGTTTGAACACTACAAATACAATTTATTGGCCTTAAAAAGTTTACAGCTGTTTAAGAGTACAATAAGAATAAAAGCAACCCAAAATATACAGACAGATATACCTAAATTTAAAAATAAAACCTTCTACGACACAATAGATCCTCGTTTCATCATTCACAACCAACCCTCATCAGTTTTATAAGCTTCTGTACTTACTAACCCTCATCCCTCGAGCGCACGCCGACAATAAAGACGAAGTAACTCTTAACAGCAAATGTAATATTCTTCAACTTCTGTTTATTCAAAGGATTCAAACTTAAGATATTACTTTCGCAAGTTATTTTAAAATTCGTAACAGTAATATAACTAAGATAATTCTGTATAACCGTTTCCTTTCCAAGTTTTGTTATTTTTTAGTACGATATTTTATCATTTGAATGCAAGCTTTGATAATACTGCTACTTACAGTTAGCAGCTAGACTTGATACGATTATTTACATTTTATTTGTGGGTCTCACAATTTCTTCGTCTAATATGATGGTGGATCATCAATTTATGACAGTAACATTAAACCAACATGTTATACATTCCCACAAAATACATTTGCTAACTTTATAGTCTTACATTATCTTAAAAAATATAAAAATATTCCTTAAAAACTATACTTATATTATAAAGCTGAAGTGTGTTTGTTTGTTTGAAGGCTATAATCTCATGAACTAGTGGTCGGAATTGAAAAAATATTTTACTGTTGGATAGCCCATTTACCAAGGAAGGCTATATACTATATATAACATCACGCTACGACCAATAGGAGCGGAGCAGCAATGAAATATGTTGCAAAAACACTATCAAATTAGGCAAGCCTTGCATACAAGTATGACGTCACATGTGCATACAAGTTGCTTGCATTGGAAACATGTTCCTACCATCAATAACAAAACAATATTGATTTCTATCTTATGTACAAGTTCGAAGTTCAAGTTGTATGCAATTTGCAACTTGTATACAAGTAACTTGCCTAATGGAATATCGTCTTAAGAAGTAGCATATTTCCTAGAACTTTTAGTGCAAGAACAAGAACCACATCTATTGTGTGCATAGCTTATACCAGTAATGCTCCATAAAACGCTATAACGTAGGAAAATACGGCAGAACATATTCTAAGCCGTCCTCCGAAATGTCTGGGTAATGACCAAGCTCACATAAGACGGTAGAATAGCGCAGTATTAAACCGACAGGTGACAGTTAGTGCAGTGAAAAATCACCACTTAAGTATGCATTACATAAGGTACATAATAACAATAATAATAATATATTGGGACAACTCACACAAAGCTATCTGTTTCCAAACTAAGTAGAGCTTGTAGGTACTATGGAAACCAGACAACTGATAAACATACTTATATATTTCTAAATACATACATATTATAGATAAAAAAACACCCAGACACAGAATAAACCATCGTGCTCATCACGGAAAGTTTTATCCTGGGTGGGGATCGAACCCACGACCTCTTGCGTAGCAGTCGGATACACTCCCACCGCGCCACAGAGGCAGTCAATTTGAGCAAGAATATATATTAAGTAAACTACAAGTTAGAATTTAGTAGTGGCGGAGGGTTTTTAGAACACCATTATTTTCAACTTTCCTTTGAATTATAGTTACCTAACATCATAGGTATTAAAACCGTGTACGTCAAGATATGATTGTTTAACAAGTTACTTTAAGAAAATTTGAATACTTCGCCTCTGCTTGTAAGTACATTTAAGCAAAGTGCACTAGCACTTACCCAAGCTACTCGTAACTCTGGAAATTGCAATACACGCATTTCGCGTTTGCTTTAAAGAACCACATATGTATCGAGCCTAATTAGTTGCTATACTGTCTACTGGAGAAAAATGCAGTGGTAACTGTGTAATCTATCTATATTTACTATATTATCTATACTAATATTATAAAGCTGAAGAGTTTGTTTGTTTAATCTCAGGAACTACTGATCCGAATTGTAAAAATATTTTACTGTTGGATAGCCCATTTATCAAGGAAGGCTATAGGCTATATAACATCACGTTACGACCAATTGGAGCGGAGCAGCAATGAAAAATGTTGCAAAAACGGGGAAAACGCACGGATCTGGACGAAATTTCGAATAGAGCTAGATCATAGTCTAGAATAGCACGTAGGCTACTTTTTTATCCCCGAAAATGATCCGGTGG
Organism: Herminia tarsipennalis; assembly: GCA_945859575.2. Classification (NCBI taxonomy): domain Eukaryota; kingdom Metazoa; phylum Arthropoda; class Insecta; order Lepidoptera; family Erebidae; genus Herminia; species Herminia tarsipennalis. The sequence continues at coordinate 7,729,330 of OX243836.2, read as the reverse complement.
GATAAATTTGTTTTTCAAAATTTTCACGCAAAAGAAGTCACTGGCAACAGCTAGTCTAATATAAGGTAGGCTTACGTAGTGGAAGAATGAAGACACTCTTTGTATCAGCAGTAATATCCCATTAAAATTATGTACAATATATAATTATTAATATAGAATTTAATGTTCGTCAGAAATACTAGAAACAATGCCAACGTAAAATAAAACTATTATTTTCATAAAATGAAACTATAGCAGCGGCATAGTTGGCGGAATTTCCGTCCAAACACTCGGGGTTGTGTTCAGAAAATTCGAGAGAAAACGCTTATGAAAATAGGATAACATTATTAACATTCTACATTTCAAATAACCCTCTACCTCTAAGTGTGTACCTGTGTTCACAAAACCAAATATTCTGTTCCCAAACTGAAAATTGAAAATGTTAAAGCGACTTTTTTGTAACTACTGTGGATGGTACTTATCTTTCAGTTCAGCGAGTTTGTTTAAATTAATTGCGTATACAGAAGCTATTGGAAAAAAATCGGATTGGAGCATATTTTATGTTATTGAATAGGTAGGTGGGTAATACAGATTGTTGCTTTTTGTTTTAATGATATATGTAAAAAAAAACACGACGGGTTGCACTTCGGGAGTGCCGGCAGAAGTGAAAACTTGAACATTCTGCACTTCACTTCTGCCGGCACTCCCGGAGTGCAACCCGTCGTGTTTTTTTTACACTTGAAACTTCTGATGAAATTTAAATTATATTTTTCGTTCTTACTAAAAGAATAATAAAAAAATATGAATTAAAAAATCACAAATCAAAAAACCCAAAATAAAAAAATTTAAATAAAAAAGGTAAAAAATAATCGCTACTCGGACTCGAAAACCAGAAGACCCCCAGGTCTTCTGGTTTTTGGACTGTCCGATTTTCTACCTAAGCTATAATAACATTGTTGGCGAAATTCACCTCCGTATTCCAATGATATTGTAGCAGTTTATCATTGCTTTCCCTCCGTCTTACGAATTTTCGATCAGGTCACGTGACCTGACGCGATTTTAACATTTTTTACCCATCCCAAAAAGTGCACAATGCCGCTAAAGAAGTTTTTACTTTAAAAATGTTACATTGCCCCTATAAAATTACTCTTCAACACCTTCTATTGTAAAATATAATCATCGGTGGGTTGAGTAAATAATTGGGATTTATATTGTACCTTTTAACAAATGAAATATAAAAATCAAATATTTTTAATAAATACAAGCACAGGATTTTTTTGATATCTAATTACCCCATCTAATAGTAAAATTTCCCTGGAAAATTATTTTAAAAACTTTACAACGACCTGTCTGCCCTTCACACACCCTATGTTCCATAACATGAAGTAGAAATAGAAAGGCGTCATTAGAGTAAATTACATTATATTTGTATTCATATTTCTTATCAAACATGTTGGATACGCATTGTCGCGAGACACGGAAAACGATAACAGTCACGTGGTGATGTCATAAAATTGCGATTATGTACTGAATGTACAGTGTTGATATAACATAAAGTACCTATTCAGAAAAATAAAATGACAACTGAGAGAGTTAGAAACATTTTTAATCTCTACACCACCCAAAGGTAGACTGGTACAGAATGTTTTAAACATTAAGTCCGTCTTTGTACATAATTATGCATAAAGCCTTTAAATGAATTTACTTATTTGTATAGAGATTACAGCCTATCTTTTAAATATACTCATTTCACATACCTAAGTTTAAAGTGTTGTCGAGAAACTGTGTTTACAGTTTATAGTGGTTATGATAAAGTAATGTTCACGACAAACAAATCAATTTTCCTTATAAAACTAGAAACAATACAAAGAGCCTTTAGCGGACCGTTTATGACTATTTGCTATTATAATAAGAAAACAGTACAATGGTGGACAATTACGCGAAGTAAATAATAAATAGGTATATGAAAATATAAGAGTATTTCACAGGGACCATCCCCAACGGTAGTAAATAACTACGTTGTGTATTATAGTACTATAAACGTTATTATTTTAATATGACATTTACCGTCGTAAACTACTTAAATAATTACATCAAGCTCCGCAACCATTAGCATATTGTTTCCTTAATAGGAGTGTTAAGTGGCGTTAGTTCAACTTACTTACATTATGTACTTGACAGTACTATTACAATTGCAAAACCTCGAGTAAAAATATATAAACTATACCGACCGTTTTAAAGGCTGTAAAAACTTTAGAATAAAACTACTTCAAAAATAAATACAACAACAAAAAAAATGAAACATTGTACCAAGAAATGTAGTTTTATGTTTTACATTAAAAAAAAAAGTATTAAACCTTATTGAAGTCGGTTGAAAATAGACTGCTATCGGTACTTTTATAACTTCTCAATTTTCTAAGTCAAATAATAAACCCTTGAAAGTTAAATCAAGAAATCAACTTTGCTAAAGACTTTCTTAAACGGCGACATCTAGTAAAGAAAATACGCCCTTTGAAAATTTGCTTGGAAGGAGCAAATTGTCAGAAAAAGCAATGTACCGCGAAAAACAATGTCCCGTGAAATTTGCCGCGTTGCCGTCGTCGTTGTTCTAAAACAGACGCAACCCGAAAAAAACGACGTCGGGTAAGGAAATTCAGCAGTAATTAATTCGAATTGGTTAATTCCTTTTAGACTGTAAGCTTCGCGTCTTTATGTACTAAATATGTATACTGCGTCTTTGTGAAAGAATAGTATTTCATAATGCAAAATGGATTCGGTACACCTTACAAGCAACAAATGACATTATAATACCTTACGAACGTCCCTGGGGGGATTTTTATTCAAACTTGACTGACACCTCACCCCTCGTTTGATACGATGAGTGAATACTAATTTTTTATAGTCCCGAACAAAGGTATCAGGGGGCCTAAATTATTCACATAATGTATAACCCATACCGATGGCTTAGAAAACTTCGACGACATCGAACAAAAATGTGTGTGACTTTGGCCATCAGAGGCTTCGTGTCTACGAGTTTTTTCAGTCAGTCATTTTCATTTACTCAAAGGCTTTTTGAATATAAATATTTCAACCATTTTGTAATCAAACATTTCAGAAACTTTACATAATATTTATTCATTTCCCAGACAGTTTGAACAATTTATTGGCCGTACTAGGAATTTTTATAATTCACTGTAGCTACTAAAGAATTCGACTCAAATGTCATCTATTTTTAAATCCATTCATGACTTTAAAAATTTGAATTTCAAATGGCATAGACATACAAATCATGCCTGTATCTCTACACGTCGATGGATCTTTATCCGCAACTGGCATCTGTCTGTTACCTGGAACAAAAACAAACAATTCGTTAGTTTCAATCCAAACACAGGTAAGGATTTGCAAGGCAGATAAAGATTTTTCAAGACAGATAAATTCAAAGCGCAAAGTAAGGCAGGATACATAATTGTAGATACTATCGTTTAAATTAGAACCACGGCTCTGGACAGGCGTGAATACCGCATTGTGTGCGCATTACCTAACTTTTATACTATACAAAGAACTTTGGTGTTACCAGTCTTCAATTTCAGTAACTGCTTATAATAGGATGATGAGCATATGCCTCTTTCACATTAATACCAAAAGTTTTAATAGTTATACTTCACATAGTTAATACCGAATTGATTTTGGACCGTTAACTGCGTCATAAATCGTTAAAATCCGTTTCAATGCGAAATCCGTACAGCGACGTTTCGGTTCATTTCGTTCAATAATGAACAAAAGCGGCTTACACAAAACATTGGGAGAGCTCACAATACTAGCTTGAAGACGGGAAGTTCCGCGTTGCCAACGAATAGTTAGACAACCTATTGTGGTTGCTACGGAATGTTACGAAAACTAACAAAACGTTGAAGAGGTTGTATTGGAAAACAAACTTCATGTATTATGTTCTTAGTGTCCTTGGTTTTATCTCGGATATGGATATGTCTTATCTTTAATCTGTTGTTTATCATAATCTGTTAATTCGTAGACACAAACAACGCATAGTTTTAATTAAATTTATGATGCAAAACATGTACGTGTATAGCATGGTAACAATACGATCTAATCGTAGTATCTACATTCTTAATCTATTTGACTTTATTTTGTGACTAACGCAATGCATTTAGAATACACACGAAGTACAATATTCTGTAGTAGGAAATTAAAAACCCAGACTGAATTTCCGAACTAAGCTCGCGCTGGCACATCGATAAACACTTGTCTAGCGCAAAGCGCAAATGCCCGCTCGCATCATTAACGAATCGAAACGGTCGCCTTAGAGACGGTACGTAAACACTAGTGACGTGCCGAGTGAGTTCACTTGTATCGATTCGAGCGCACCGACCTCGCCGGGGACGTCACCGTCTTGATACTGTTACATTGCCGTTCAACTATTTATTACGTTATCTTATCAATATAGAGTTACCGTAAAATATCGATATTGTAGTCTGGAAGTTTGATACTTAAGATTGTGATTAGCTGTTGGTATATCATAACAAGTTATTATTAGAAGGTAAACTTATAAGCTATGGAAAGATTCATGAGTTTTACACAGTATCTACTATAAATAAATTGGTGAAGGCAATACAGTAACTTCTTCTTCTCTGTATGTCCACCGTTTTTAGGTTCTAGGCTAATAGCTATTTAGAAGCTTTAGTGTTATCAATAAAAACAACTTTTTTATTGATAACACTACCATACAGCACAACTAGTTTAATGAATTTCGGTCAAATTAAATTAAATATCGTAACCATCCTAATATCGTAACTACCCTAATATCCTACCTATTATACTACCGGCGTAAACCTAACGCAAGCCATTGAGCTTAGCTGGAGGGGTTAACAGGATTTCTAGTAATATAGGACCCACAATCCTACATTGCTAGTTATACTTATTTATAAAACAAATATATACCTATTTATATACTAGTTGACCCGTGCATCTTTGTATGCGTCAATTTGTCCCGTTTAAAAAGGGGGAAAATTTTATATATAGCCTATTTATAGTTTTCCCGTAGTTCCTGAGATTATCGCGTTCAAACAAACAAACTCTTTAGCTTTATAATATTAAGTATATTTATGACATGTTTGTATTATTAATAAAAGTATGTGTTTTGGATACAACATGAAGGGTTTATGTAACTTTAATGTAGAATCCAATAAAGGAAGGTTATAGTTTTACTTTAAAAAATCGAAGGCATATTTGAGCCTCAGGATTAAACGGCTTTAAACTATTCAAGGACAAGTTAAGTCAGAGATTTACGCAAGGCACATATTAGCATCAACATTATGCAAATACTATGTGTTATGTCACAATGTCAGATATTACAGGATTCGGTAGTATAATGCAAAGAAAAACATACCGTGTCTTATATAAAAGAATGAATATTAATAAAGTCTTATACAAAATCAAAAACCGAATAAGTACGCTAAATTGCCTAAATTGAACCGAAGGCCACCTATCTACGGCATGAATGAATGATTCCATTGAAAGGCCACAACAGCGAGGTCGTAAATGCGTAGTATACTAGGTATTCTATGCTAAAATTCATTTAATAAAGTCTACAATAGACTATTATCTATTCAGGATACTCGAATGACCTGCATTGTAATGATTTCTACTTGCTTAGTTCTTCTACTGCCTTTTGCTTTTTAAAAATCAAACAAGGATTCTGTAAACAAATAGGTCGCTTCTAGCAATGTCGTCGTCGCCTTTATCAATATTATATCTAGGTACTATATTTTATATGAGCTGACTCGCGCAACTTCGTCTGCGTATTTTCCCCCCGTTTTGCAACATGTTTCATTGCTGCTCCGTTCCTATTGGCCGTAGCGTGATGTTATATAGCCTTCCTCGATAAATGGGCTATTCAACAGTAAAGGAATTTTATAATTCGGATGTGTAGTTCCTGAGATTAAGTTCAAACAAAAAACAAACTCTTCAGCTTTATAATATTAGTACCTATAGATTTTATGCTATTATCTCATGTCTACGTGGATATCCGTTATCAAGAAAGAAAATAAAACTACAAATACAAACTTTCTGTATATGAAATATGATCAAAATTAGCCAATGATTTAGCCGTAGAAGCCAAAAACCTAAAATAGGCAGATATACAAAGATACATATTACTTTGGCTATAGATTCAGATCCATACAGCTTTAATTAGGGTCTTGTCTATGTCGATTTATTCGTATTGACCGGTCCCAATTTCTTTGATTCACTGCTTTTTCTATGCTCACGGCCGGGCCTAATTCACCATCGTTTATCATTAGGTAAATTAAGGCAAAACTAGTAGAGGTGTGTCCATATTGAGCGACATATGAGTATATAGATTCGTGGAACGAACCGTCAAAATATCGGATTTGAATTATAATTGCAAAATCAACTTTCGAAAATAGGTAATAACGCCATGCAATATACTTTTCATACTAACATATGGCAGTTGAATAAAAACATGTACACATAGAAATGTACATAAAGAAAGAATAAAACATCGCGTGTTTGATTCCATAAGAAAATACGGGTCTTATGTTTAGGTTAGGCGATGTTAACCTAATTTCCAATTTAATCTTCTTGAGAATAGTAGTCGAATCGATCGATGACTTGAACACCAAAATTAACGAAACTGCTGGTATACTCTTTTTTTTAGAAGATCGGCTTTATTGAGATTGTCGCTTTACGTCTAATTGAGGCGGCGCACAGTGGGACGAAAATGAGGTTTCATAGACATTGGGCTTTTTAAAAAAAAGTGTTATTTTCTGACTGGGAACCGACGCAGAACCGTTTAATAAGTCTCGAAATTGTTATAAAAACGCATCTGTAGTCGTTTGGAAGCGAAAATATTTTTTTCTTTTTTTAAATGTATGGAGAAATACAGAAAATCGCACTTTATTCCGGATCCGAGAGAGTGCCCCTAATATCCTCTCGTACGAATTTTCTTTGTATTTTTTTCCATTTTTTGACATATCTCACATACCTCGGGCTCGATAGATTTTGGGCGAAAAATAATGAAATGTGTTTTTTCATTAAAAATGTATGGAGAAATACAGAAAATCTTATTTTATTCCGAATCCGAGAGAGCGCCCCTAATATCCTCTGGTACGAATATTCTTTCTATTTTTTACTATTTTTTGACATATCTCACATACCTCGGCCTTGATCGGTTTCGGTTAAAAAAATGAAATGTATTTTCATATTATTTTTATATTTTATTCTCATTATTTTTGATGTGCAAGGTATGTAAGCTGCTGAAGGTTGTCCCGTATAGCACTTTGCGCGCCGCGACACTATCTCAGGTAACCGATACCTTGCTTTACCCGCTAATTTATAATTGTTATGTTTACCAAAGTAATTTAATCTTTTACCAATCATTAGTACATGATTAACTCTTACAATTAGAAAGGATTAACTACACGTGTTGAGTCATATAATAAAACTCGACTGGAGACGGCGATTTTCTTAGCATTTTACCTGAATCACAATACGATACCATTAATTAATGCCGCTTTGCGGTCACTTTGATGTTTAATAGAATAAATGACAATATTGTGAGCACTTTATTGTCAAGCGGCACGTGCCGCAGGTATGGTAATCTGCCTTAATGAGTTAATCTCGATAATTGCTATTGTTAATAAATTCTGGTTAATTTTGAACCGAAACTGATTTACATAAATACCGACAACACAACATTATTGGAAAACTTTCCGAAGAAGCTTCGGAGGCCAGGAATAAGGATTTCGGAGGTACAGAGAGCATCATACTCGAAAGATGACTAGGATTAATACAAACCAGGATGTTTTTAATATGATGATTCTCTCGTCCGATCCTTTTATTTCGGCAAATAGACCCGTACTCGATGCAGCACAAAAAAAAACATTAAGTGCAGAAGCCCTAGGACTTTTACTATTGGACGAAAATCAATGTGATATGGAATTTATCGATACAGATCAAATTCGGACTGATACAGAAACAGATATTGAATCTGAAGCGGATGAATAACGCAAGCTAACTAATTATAATTACATTATTTGCTGAGGGTATTTTTGTATTATATATATTGAAACATTACTTTGTAAATATTTTGTGTTATTTAATTAGAGTAGAATGTTAGATATAGATGTAGGTATATAATATTCTTTTCCCAGTAATTTTATCAATATTTTTTTATTAATTTGTATATTTGAAGTTTCCTATTAATAAAATTTTAATTTTATTTGATTATGTGTATATTTATTTATTGATTACTTTAGATAATAAATCAAATGTTGCCTAATTTTAAGCTATTTATAAGAATAAAGAACAAAAGTAATATGGAAATGCATTTCATTATTTTATTTCACCTAAAGTCCTTCGAGTGCATAAAGAGATATGCCAAAATATGGATAATAGTAATTATCGAGATTAACTGGCAGATTACCATACCTGCGGCACGTGCCGCTTGACAATAAAGTGCTCACAATATTGTCATTTATTCTATTAAACATCAAAGTGACCGCAAAGCGGCATTAACTAATGGTATCGTATTGTGATTCAGGTAAAATGCTAAGAAAATCGCCGTCTCCAGTCGAGTTTTATTATATGACTCAACACGTGTAGTTAATCCTTTCTAATTGTAAGAGTTAATCATGTACTAATGATTGGTAAAAGATTAAATTACTTTGGTAAACATAACAATTATAAATTAGCGGGTAAAGCAAGGTATCGGTTACCTGAGATAGTGTCGCGGCGCGCAAAGTGCTATACGGGACAACCTTCAGCAGCTTACATACCTTGCACATCAAAAATAATGAGAATAAAATATAAAAATAATATGAAAATACATTTCATTTTTTTTAACCGAAACCGATCAAGGCCGAGGTATGTGAGATATGTCAAAAAATAGTAAAAAATAGAAAGAATATTCGTACCAGAGGATATTAGGGGCGCTCTCTCGGATTCGGAATAAAATAAGATTTTCTGTATTTCTCCATACATTTTTAATGAAAAAACACATTTCATTATTTTTCGCCCAAAATCTATCGAGCCCGAGGTATGTGAGATATGTCAAAAAATGGAAAAAAATACAAAGAAAATTCGTACGAGAGGATATTAGGGGCACTCTCTCGGATCCGGAATAAAGTGCGATTTTCTGTATTTCTCCATACATTTAAAAAAAGAAAAAAATATTTTCGCTTCCAAACGACTACAGATGCGTTTTTATAACAATTTCGAGACTTATTAAACGGTTCTGCGTCGGTTCCCAGTCAGAAAATAACACTTTTTTTTAAAAAGCCCAATGTCTATGAAACCTCATTTTCGTCCCACTGTGCGGCGGTAGCCTAATGGCTAAGGCATCGGTTTCGCAATCAAGAGGTCGAGGGTTCGAATCCTACCCATTACACTACCGACGTGAACCCACTCCTAACACAAGCCTTTGAGCTTAGCTGGAGGGGTTAACAAGATTGCTAGTAATGTGGGACGCAATCCCACATTGCTAAGTTACCTTTAAAAAAAACAGAGATCTGATATCTAAGGTTTTGGTGATATAGTATTGATTTTTTCAAAAGGCAGGTGCGGACGAAGGGAGGGGTATCATTTAAGTTTGAGGCTTTGTTTGTCTGTCAGCGGAAGGACACAATTGTATACGCTTTTTTATTTGTAGGTAAGTGTTGTTTTAAAACCTGATCTAACTAAATATTACTCAGATTAGCCGCAAAAGTTTTCCAAAACAACGACGGCAAAAAGCTACCCAAATTGCTAGGCTACTTAAAAAATAAAGCTGCTACAAGAAACATACTATACAAGAATTGAATAATAACAGATTGGTCGGAGTTTTCCCTGGCAGTTTTCGTCGAGTAAATGACTAGTGGGAATAAAAGTATAATTTCATAAGCTCCCCCTTAGAAGTCGACGTTGTCGGACGGAGGGTGCGGCGACAAAATGCTGACTCAAGTCACGACAGTTCTTTGAGCCTGTACATTAAAGTAAATTGTAGTTTATAAAGTCAGCGTTGCTTTGAACATTTCTACAGCTACAGCAAAACGTTGAGGTTTAAATATTTCAGTGAATTTATGTAGGTGTTTTATGAGTAACTTACTATTTTGAATGTAGTTAGACGTTTAAATTTAACTTGTAGTTGGTTGTACAGCCAGTCTGAAAACCTTTTTTCGCTTCATGTCTCATTTCAGTTTTCAACTGACTTCAAAAAGGAGGAGGTTCTCAATTCGACTGTATTTTTCTTTTTTTAATGTTACCCGATTACTCGCAGACGGCTGGATCGATTTGAAATCTTCTTTTTGTGGGTATACTTCCCGATTGGTTCTATTGTCATCAAAGTTCGGATCTGATGATGAGCTCTTGAAATATTAAAGGCACACCTATAGTAATTTGGGTATATTTTGTTGTAATTCGTGCATTTACTCTTAAAAAACACCATTGAGTGAAATAGAACTGATGATGAAGACCACAGATGACCAGCGGAACTATTCAATAATAAATATTGCGGGTTGCGATCTGAGTACCGTGTTTGATACCTGATTCTTCGCCTCCATCAAATCATGTAATGATGGTCTAGTATCAGGTGAACTCCTCAAAAATCAACGGCTTTGTGTCACAAAACGCAACATTTTGTAAAAAGAAATAAGCAGTTTGGATTATGCTATTATTGTAACATAAATCAACTACAAACCAATACATTAAAAAGTAAGAAATAAAAACTTTAAACAAAAAATAATAAAACATTTTGAAGTTGGTGCCTAAAACATAAAACTAGGTACATTTCCTGGCACCAACTTCAAAATGTTTTATTATTTTTTGCTTTTTAGTTACCGTTTTTATTTTTTGTAAAAAAGTTTTTATAGGTAAACAGTTTTATATTATTCTAAAAATACAAAGGCATATTGAATGTATTATTGACTAAGCAGCAGCTGTCTTTTGCCATCTTTGTTTATAAGTCAGTTCAGTTTGAATAGTTATTGAAAACTCGGTACATCTAGACTACGCTTGCTTTTCTTACTGACGATATTAAGTTGGCCTCCGCCGGGTATAAAATCCGAATGAATGACAAGGGGTAAGAGGTAGCTATATCGCAAGATGGAGTCAATAAATTTCAGAGTAGAAGGGGATCGCAATGTTAACAGAAACCAAACACTATTTGTTCCGAGCCGCTAACATTGGCAGGATAAATGTAAAGTTGTTCGAATACTACTCGTAACAAAGTCAACATAAGTCCGGACAGGAACTAACTACTTAACGTTTTCTTCTTAAAGTACCAATACGTCAACAGCGTCTGTTTACAGTTAGTCACGTAGGTCGCATGCTCTTGGCAATGGCCGTCAAGAAGATACGATCACGAATGCTTTGCTCTACTGTGTACATGGTTAAAGCAATATAGTCAACACAGGCCTTGGTTTTAGTCGCGTGACTGGGGAATTAGGTTTAAGTGTAAGTTTTCAAGGAGTTTCTAAAGCGTTTACTTTTATGTTGTGTCAGAAATAAGAAATGGACGAAAACTTTTAGAGTGATTGCGTATCTTGGCACCGTTGGGGGTGTAGACAATGAAAGAAAAACGTACTTAATTGATTAATTTTACAAAACTTTTTTATTTTTTTGATCACACATGATTACAAAAACAAAGAATACGAGGATTAAAGTGGTATGATCACTTTAATCTTCGTATTCTTTGTTTTTGTTATTACTATTAGATTGACTATTAGATTATTTATTAGGCTCACAAAACAAAATCGTAAAACAGGTACAACAAGAATATTACAATAGAAAACTAGATTGTAATTCTAAGCTTGTGCGCACAGTATGCACCATTTATGCTGTTTAGTTGTATTAGTATATGAAAATTACAAAATTATACTTAGGTAAGTACATCACTAGTGTTAATATTATAAAAGCATTAAAAAACAAAATATGAATTAAGCATTGAAAGAATGACTTATAAAGTAGTTAAATTCATTAATATTATTTAATAAACATAATGACGATATAATACTTATTAATTTACCGCAAGTTAAGGAAAAGGATTCAAATCAATAAATATACACACATATTATTAGCCTTACGGTTTTTCCGAATGAGGTAAGCTGTAGTCAACGTACCAAAATATGTTAGCAGTTACTAAATCGTTACGAATGCACTTCACCCGATTTCACAGACATTGACAAATATATAATAAACCAGAGTTCAAATAAAACAATCTTATGTAAAATATTTTGCAATTGGAGAGGCCTATGTCCAGCAGTGGACTGCGATAGGTTGATGATGATGATGATGATGATGATGTAAAATATTTAACTATATTGATCAAGTGTCAGAGAACACGGGTCCTACAAAGAAACACATTAAAATTTTATTTTTATCCGCTGCAGTCACTTTCCAGCACGATGTTCTAATGGTCATAATTGTCATGAAACCGGTCAGTTGGTTTTAAACATTGTAAAAAGACGGAAAAGAATAACCGTCCAAATTCCTCGATATAATAGATAGTAAATAAAGCAACTGATATGACAGGACTATATTTGGTGGGTGCGGGCACCGGTATAATGAAAGCCAAACACGCGAGGCCCCGCCCTGGCTACAACTACACGCAGCCGAATATTGTTAATTACAATAACATAGCTTACTACAGTCGTAACTTACTAACTTATATTATGTGACGAGAATGTTTGTTTTCTTGGGAAACTAACGTATTTTCTATTAATGGACTTTGGACATCATATTGCTCTCTGATTATTGGCATGCCTTCTTACATCTGTTTACTTAATATTGATGGATTAAGTGCGTTTAGGGACTTACTATGTTTTAGCGAAACGACGGAAATTGGAACAAATCTGCTTGGAAATTTAGCACGGAAGGTTTTTTTATTATTCAATGCACTACCCACCGCTGTTTCGAATGGATTTTTCTGCTATTAATTAATATGCATATGAGATGTAGGTACTTTAAGTACTTGTTAGATATACAGGTAGATTTTTAATATACTAATAACCTCCCGCTCGTAGCTTCTTTACATTACATCAAATAACTTAGGAATATCAGTTTTCAAAAATATTTAATATTTTAACCTTTAACCACCGTATAAAGAAGAAATACAATGTAAAGAAACCACGAGCGGAAGCTCATTAGTATACCTAGTCTGGCCATAAATACTGTTACAATTAAAAATAAGAAAGATATTACATTTGAATTTGGAATCTGTCATTTTTATACGATTGTTCATTGTATTTTCTAATTTTGGCGCCAATACATTGTACAATATTTTGCTATATTAAAATGGAGTGGGGTGATAAAGAAAACCGAATCGCTGTGATTGTATTACACAAAGTTGGTATGGAGTCGAATGTAATTTTTAAAACTCTCCATACGCTTGGTATTAGTCAAATGTTTGTGTACCGGGCTATTAATAGGTACAATGAGACCTTCTCTGTTTGTGACAGAAAAAGATCTGGCCGTCCACGTAGTGTTCGTACGAAAATGGTGGTCAAAGCAGTAAGGGAAAGAATTCGAAGAAATCCTGTCCGAAAGCAAAAGATTTTATCTCGGGAGATGAAGATAGCACCCAGAACCATGTCACGCATTTTAAAAGATGACTTAGGACTTGCAGCCTATAATTGACGCACTGGTCATTTTTTAACTGATAATTTAAAAAAGAATAGGGTGGTAAAATCGAAGCAACTACTGAAGCGGTACGCAAAGGGAGGTCACAGAAAAATTTTGTTTACGGATGAGAAAATCTTTACAGTTGAGCAACATTTTAACAAACAAAATGACCGTATTTATGCTCAAAGCTCTAAGGAAGCTTCCCAATTAGTCGACAGAGTGCAACGTGGGCATTATCCGACTTCAGTGATGGTTTGGTGGGGTGTTAGCTATGAAGGAGTGACTGAGCCATATTTTTGTGAAAAAGGTATCAAAACATCGGCACAAGTGTATCAAGATACCATTCTTGAGAAGGTAGTTAAACCCCTTAACAACACCATGTTCAATAACCAAGTATGGTCCTTCCAACAAGACTCAGCGCCGGGTCATAAAGCTCGGTCCACGCAGTCTTGGTTGGAAGTGAACGTTTCGGACTTCATCAGAGCTGAAGACTGGCCGTCGTCGTCTAGTCCCGATCTTAATCCGCTGGATTATGATTTATGGTCAGTTTTAGAGAGTATGGCTTGCTCTAAACGCCATGATAATTTGGAGTCCCTAAAACAATCCATACGATTGGCAGTGAAGAATTTTCCCATGGAAAGAGTGCGTGCTTCTATTGATAACTGGCCTCAACGTTTAAAGGACTGTGTTGCAGCCAATGGAGACCACTTCGAATAAGGTTTTTATATTTTGAATTGTTTTTTATTTATGTATTAAACTAACACACTGTAAAAGTAATAAATATTATTTGCAATAAAAATAAATGTTTTTTCTTCGTAACAATATTTATGGCTAGACTAGGTATTCAAAATCACCCTGTAAAAATCTTCCTGAAGAAATTACATCAGTATTAGTGTAAACCATATCATAATTGCGTATTTTAAACAAACCGAGTTGTAAAACACATAAACGCGCAAAGCGAACTTACGACTTTGTATTAATTATTGAGTCAAGTATGCACCAATTACTATTAAGGAGGACATATTTATAAACATTATACTTTTAGGATAGTAATGTGTACAATATTGATGATATTCAAATTATATCTGGTTAGAGTGAAAGACTTCTCAACGAGAATAAGAATGATACCTGATAGATAAGGCTATCGTCCAGGACTATTTGTTTAGAGCAAGTGTATTGATACGCGTTGAAGGATTGTTTACAATTGATAAGATAAGGAATACGGTTATACAAATGCCTACAGGTGTAGTATAGATTCAATATATAGAATGTAATGTAACAGTCTAGCCAGATACTACGGGTATTAATCGCGTAAGTAATTTAAGGTAAAGACAAGGTATTTTACCTTAAATTATTCACGCGATTAAGAAGAGTAGTATTATATAATTTTATAATGTGTACAAATCGAAAAAGTTTATCAACATTTATAGACAGATAATGCTAAAAATTGCATTCACTCAAAACCTCTCTTGAATATTTAGTATCTCGTTTATTTAATATACCTACTCCTCATCTAACTGAAAATCATTAGCGGCCCAACCGCTCTTGTCTAAACTCCCAGCGTTATCATGAATATAAAATTGCCGAATCTACCGTTGAACTCAAACATAACTCACATCGCTCCCTACGAGAGGTATGAGCATAATTTTCATAGTCGTTACCATCCTGCAGATACTTCTTTATACCTTTATTTACATAAAACAACAACGTACTCTGCTTTCAACATTGTAGAAGGAATATAAAAATGTTTTTGGACGAACTCCATTCCAGTTCAATACACATGTGTGTCAAACAATGAATCGGGAGCGCTATACCGCAGACCGGAAAAATATACCTACTAAAAAAATGTCATCGTGTCCTACCCTGGTAACGGCAGTTAGGCTTTTTAGGGTTACGTAGCCAAAATAGCAAAACGGAACCCTTATAGTTTCGGAATGACCGTCCATCCGTCCGTCTGTCTCTTCGTCTCAGAGAAAATTAACGCCGAAAAAGTGGTAGAATAAAATCTTGAAAAAAAGAATGTTTCGGGTACCCCTACACGTAAAGGGAGGATGTGATTTTTTTTTCTCACCTTGCCCATCGTGTGGGGTGTCGTTGGATAAGTCTTTTAAAAATATTTAGGGGTCGTGAATATTTCGATTTAGGAAAGCGTTCCTGAAATATCAAGGCTTAAAGAAAGTGCATTTTTGTTTTCGGAATCTAGTTTCCCCCCCCCCCCCCTTGCTGATAGCTAAGTGGTTCTTTTTGGAGATGTTTATAAAAAATTAGGGTAGTAGTATATATAATGAAATTAAAAGGAAAACTATGACACGTAAGTAGGCTTTACAAGTTTACGAACAGCACACTAAGTGTGAAGTAACAAAATTTTCGTTCAAATTCCATTGAAAAATATGTACTTATAACGCTGTAGTATGAAACAAAAACAACAGAAAATCCACTTCCAATACGGCATTATAGTGCTGGGCATCTACGGAACCCTACATTTTGCGTGACCCGACATGCACTAGCCCGGTTTTTTTTTACATTTCACATTGTAGACGAGCGAGACAGCCAGACGCGTTGTGTAGGCGGGGCGTTAAATAAATAAGTAGCATTCTGTACAGGAACGACCTTCGCCATCTGTGGCCGCTCTAAAAATAAGCCCCCTAGCCGTCCTCCAGTGTATTTTACCTCTGACAACCCTCGAATTTCTGAATAATTAAAGGGATCCCACGATGATTCATACAATTACTTTTATAGCCTATAATAAAATAAACCTGAGTAATTATGATAAGGCGCTTAAAACACCTATCGCAGGATTTATACAACGTAAATAATACAAATTAAGTTTTCCAAAATAGTACATAAATCCAAATGCGCAAAGTATTAGCATAAAATTAAGGCTATTGCGTTATTTTTCACTTACGAGAAAACCAACAAAAATAAATTAAGCTGAGGCAAATTTTGTTTTCATGCGAAAAATCCTAAAATAAAATCTCTTTTGTAGATTACCTACGTGTTTTGAAATATTTTGATGAAATAATTTATTACCCACACATCCTAATACCACCTCGGTTTTATATGAGATACGCTTACAGAATGATCAAGTTGAGCGGAACAAAGAAAGGGAAACCATTTCCAATTCCAATTCATACCGCTCGTCCGGTTAAGAAGCCTTGCGGGAACGAAACGTGGAAAATGTGCAAGTAAATAGCACTAGCATTCACAAGCCAGCTGAGCGCTCCCAAGGGCTCCCGCGCCAGTCGACGTTACTCTCTTAGCGCTTCGAAATTTCATTTGGAAACAGTACGTGATGCCGCGTCGAAATGCGCCCCTTTCTAGAGGGTCCGCGATTTAGATAGAAACTCTTTGAAACTTATTCAGACGAACGCTCGCTACAATACCCTAGCTCGTTGCTACGGAATTGAAATTAGGACCGTTACCATCACGCTACACAGGGTAAATAGAAAAGTTCCAATATGAGATTCAAACTCAGAAACATCATCCACTCGACACACGATCGAGTGTCCGTGACCTCGACCTTGGGAAGAATTACGTAGGTATTCGAATAACTCAATCGCGAAGTCCTTCACGGAATAGGAATTTTCTCGTTTGTGACACGGCCTTGCGTAAAACAATGAGCGGTTGTTGCCGGGCAAGAGATCGAGGAGGTACATAGTAAATCCTAGAGACAGTGGCCTCACGAGAACAATAACTTGGTCGTCATTGTTGGAGCACGTACCGTGTAAATTGGCGAGCACGTGCGTCACTATATAGTACACTACATGAAGCTCCATCGTGTTTACTCACAATGAGGTCGACAACAACAAAAACAGATTACATTATGCTAACGTTCTAAGCATCCCACAATAATATCGTGAAAGTGGGCTTTACTCAGCCACTTCCATAAATGCAATAGTATTATTTAAACACAATACGTGCCGAGCAGGTAATTTGGAAGACTGGTACAGAAATAAGAATAAAAGCGAATTCATAAGATATTATGTAATAACAATAAAAGATCAAATTAATTTGGATAAGTGCCACATTTTGTACAAATGTGCTGTTACATTACGAGGCATTACTAGAACCAATTGAATTCAAGTGTTTGAAATGGCAGTTGATAAAGAACAAAAATATAATTGTGCAATGAAATGGGGAGTCGATATAAACGTGGGTGATGGTATCTAAGTAGGGGATCGTTGACTCAGCGACTCAACCGCAAATGCGTAGGCAGACTAGTTGTGAACACCGTTCTATAAATGTGCGGTAACGTATAAATACTGCAGAATACTTTCTTAGACGGTATGGTAATGAAATGGTTGCAATATTCAACCGTAAGTCGCGAGGTGCAGAGAGAGCAAATAACAATTTAGAACATAATAAACCTTTGTTAACATAAGCCACAGTTAAACAAACGTTTGAACTAACGAGGTTGTTAGAAACAGTTTGGGAAAACTGCACTAATTGAGATAATGACATACGAGTACATTTAGTTTTGTAGACGAAAATCAACACTGGATATTTCAGAGTACAATTTAAACATAGCTCTCCAATTTGGTTGTTTATTACGATGTCGTCAATGTTTTAGCGATTGCAGCGACATGCGATACGATTGGAAATAAAAAAATCACAGGGCTGGTGGTTCATTACAATGTCATCAATGTTTTCTTTTGACGCTGTCACGTGAAATTATAGACCGTAAACCGACTTTACAAACAACCATATTATTTCTTTTTTAAAACAGTAACTAGCAATGTGGGTTTGGGTCCCACATTACCAGTAAAGCACGCTGAATTAGTGTAACACTTGTCAACAGAGTAAATAAATAGGGTTACCAAAGAAATGAGGAAAAAGCAAATATTCTCCAAATGTTCCTCCACTAAAATAAAGAAACACAAATGTAACACTACCAGGCTACATTTGCTGTCACATAAAAAGCAAACTTGAATGGTATTATTATCACGTGCGGTCGTGCAAATCTATACTAATGATATAAAGCTGAAGAGTTTGTTTGTTTGTTTGGTTGAACGCGATAATCATAGGAACCACTGGTTCGAATTGAAAAAATGTTAGTGTTGGACAGCCCATTAAACGTGGGAAGGCTATAGGCTACATAACATCACGCTGCGACCAATAGGAGTTGAGCATCAATGAAAAATGTTGCAAAAACGAGGGAAAATGACGCACACGAAGTTGCATGGGTCAGCTAGTCCAATATAAAGGGAATTAGCGTCCAGTTCGATCAACATCGTTAAAGGAGTCAAGTATGATACGAAACTAGATTTGTGGAGGCGAAATCAAGCCTTTGAAATTACGTGGGCGAAGTGAGAACGGAAACGGATTAAACCTGTCTCGTATCTGTGATCAATTCCAGTTTTAACATGCCGTATAAAGCTAGCAAAAAATGTTAGTTCATAATTGTTTTTATACTCATTACACAAAAAGTTGCCTTTAACACAATCGTCCTCATTTGTAGCGGGTCTTCTTTCTATTTGTTTAAAACAGACACGCTAACAAACTAATCAAAGAATTCACAAACAAATAATTACCAACTTCTGAAATTATTTCCTCTTTCTAACACGTGACTGCAAAAGAAAATCTCCCTTGTTAAATGGAATAACTAATAACAAGCTAAAGAAGATGTTTGTAAACAAATCAGTCTGTCAAAGCAATAGTTCACGTGCGTCAGAAGGTTGTATCGCCATTGTGATCGGTGCACACTTGCGCAAGTATCACAAGGCCTCCCACGTGGCCGGAGACAGGCTGGCTGGCACTCGTAATTCATGTTCCTACACTGAAATACTGTTTGCCTCCACACTTAAGTTGAATAGATGTGCTTACGTAAAATGTGGCTATTTTCTTAACGAATACTAATTTTCTTTTTTAAACAAAGGTTTAGGAAAAAAGCGTACAGAATAAAGTTTTTTTTTTTTAATTTGAATACCAGCTATAGTGGTTTTATTTTCAACCTTATTTATAGCTTAAATAAACTACACAAAGCCGCTTAGTAACAGCACGCTGCTTTGAAATTCATAACAGCAAACATTGTTCACTGCAGTCCCAAATCACAGAGCAGAAAACACTAACACTGTGATTTTCTGCTATAGTTGTAGAAACTGTGTTTTTGAGTTAATTTATACTAGTTAGGTTTAGTTACAAACTAGTATTTATAAACTACATTACAAACATTATACGTGTTTTCTCTCAACATGAGACGTCTTGTACGACTTCAAGACATACTTTGAAGACTTCAAAAAGAACTTGTTCTTAGGGGCTCTACAGACGATGCATCCATCTATCCAAATGGCGTGGACGTCTGTCGAAAACTTAACGTGAATGTCAAAAACGTAATCCTGACGTTCGTCAAATCCAAATGGACGTATATCACGCCACGCTATTTTGAAGGCATCCATATTGACAGTGAGCGGGCAAATCAAGAAGCTTATAGTAATTGTGTCCATGGTTTATCCTTTCGTCTCGTTTAGAAAGAGTCTCACCTTCTCTTTCTAAACATAGTGTCAAACCATTGTTACTATAGTCACAAAAGAGAAAGACGGTCTCGCAAAATGTTAACTTTATTCTCTCTGCTTCATCAGAAACAAATTTATAATGATGACCGCATTCTGTTTTATTACCTTCTTGCGTACGTCCAAATGGAAGTATAGTTAATGGTGGCATAATTTTGCGTACATCCATTCGGAAGGCTTCCAAATAGATGTAACGTCAGGGCCACCTTTATCCATCGTCAAAACGAATCAGCTAACGTCCCTACCTTCAATGTAAAGACCTCTTCACTATTGACTTGAAAGTCAACGGAATCCTACAAGGTTATTACAACTTACGTACAATTCATTTTGGACTTGTTTGGTACAAAACACTACTATACGACTTCATTTATTACAACGAAATTCCTCCGTAAAAAGTAATGCAAAACGATTCCTCTCTGGATAAAAGTATGCAGTGTCCGTATTACCTGTATACAATATTTAATGCTTGTTAAATATTTATAGTGGCCATTGATATGGCAGCGATGAGGCATGACGGCACCTGATGATTGGATGCGCTAGCCTGGAAATATCGTTACACTGTGGTACAAAATATCTGACGATTGGGCAGAATCTAATAATGACATGCTATGGAATCTAGGGCAAATACGATAGGAATAATGAATTGATTGAGTTCCCAGTATCAGTATTTACTATTCTATTACATGATTATGATATTATGGTTCGCTTAAGGAAAACATTTTCTTTCGTAGAAGCTACATAAATAGTAGGCGAAGGTTGAATATTTTAAGAGGGCAAATTCGGTAAGGGTTATTGTAAACATGAATGTGATTTTTGCCCAGGTCACTCGTAGGTACTAAGCTTTGAAGAAAGGGGCATCATCAGTGAAACGCTATTTCAGATCAGTTTGCAGTTAGACTGCCTCTGTGGCGCAGTGGGAGTATATCCGACTGCTATGCAAGAGGTCGATCCCCACCCAGGATAAAAATTTTGTGTGATCACGATTGTTTATTCTGTGTCTGGGTGTTATTTAAAATATGTATGTATTTAGAAATATATATGTATCGGTTGGTTTCCACAGGTTAGATTGGGATCAGATAGCGTTGTGTGAGTTGTCCCAAAATATTATTATTAGTTTTACCGTTTTTTTTTAAATCTGATCTATAGCTAGTCTGGCCATAAATACTGTTACAATTAAAAATAAGAAAGATATTACATTTGAATTTGGAATCTGTCATTTTTATACGATTGTTCATTGTATTTTCTAATTTTGGCGCCAATACATTGTACAATATTTTGCTATATTAAAATGGAGTGGGGTGATAAAGAAAACCGAATCGCTGTGATTGCATTACACAAAGTTGGTATGGAGCCGAATGTAATTTTTAAAACTCTCCATACGCTTGGTATTAGTCAAATGTTTGTGTACCGGGCTATTAATAGGTACAATGAGACCTTCTCTGTTTGTGACAGAAAAAGATCTGGCCGTCCACGTAGTGTTCGTACGAAAATGGTGGTCAAAGCAGTAAGGGAAAGAATTCGAAGAAATCCTGTCCGAAAGCAAAAGATTTTATCTCGGGAGATGAAGATAGCACCCAGAACCATGTCACGCATTTTAAAAGATGACTTAGGACTTGCAGCCTATAAGAGACGCACTGGTCATTTTTTAACTGATAATTTAAAAAAGAATAGGGTGGTAAAATCGAAGCAACTACTGAAGCGGTACGCAAAGGGAGGTCACAGAAAAATTTTGTTTACGGATGAGAAAATCTTTACAGTTGAGCAACATTTTAACAAACAAAATGACCGTATTTATGCTCAAAGCTCTAAGGAAGCTTCCCAATTAGTCGACAGAGTGCAACGTGGGCATTATCCGACTTCAGTGATGGTTTGGTGGGGTGTTAGCTATGAAGGAGTGACTGAGCCATATTTTTGTGAAAAAGGTATCAAAACATCGGCACAAGTGTATCAAGATACCATTCTTGAGAAGGTAGTTAAACCCCTTAACAACACCATGTTCAATAACCAAGTATGGTCCTTCCAACAAGACTCAGCGCCGGGTCATAAAGCTCGGTCCACGCAGTCTTGGTTGGAAGTGAACGTTTCGGACTTCATCAGAGCTGAAGACTGGCCGTCGTCTAGTCCCGATCTTAATCCGCTGGATTATGATTTATGGTCAGTTTTAGAGAGTATGGCTTGCTCTAAACGCCATGATAATTTGGAGTCCCTAAAACAATCCATACGATTGGCAGTGAAGAATTTTCCCATGGAAAGAGTGCGTGCTTCTATTGATAACTGGCCTCAACGTTTAAAGGACTGTGTTGCAGCCAATGGAGACCACTTCGAATAAGCTTTTTATATTTTGAATTGTTTTTTATTTATGTATTAAATTAACACACTGTAAAAGTAATAAATATTATTTGCAATAAAAAAAAATGTTTTTTCTTCGTAACAATATTTATGGCTAGACTAGGTATATATATATAATCACTTGTCCAAATTGATGCATCAATGTAGAGCCTAAACTGATGGAGCTATAACCATAAAATGTTGGTAGTAGATGTTGTTATTTTAGACATTCGAAAAATTGTCCCCTAAACTAAGGGTGGCAAGTTTGTATGAAACTGCATCAGTATTGAAGTGAAATCTGTGAAAAAAAATATTTTTTTTTGGTTTTATAGTAAAGCAATATGTGGTACCGAGTTTTTAGAAAATCAACCCCTTGGCCAAAATCATTCACGCGGTTGAAGATGCGAGCAATAGCTAGTTTTTTATAATCTTACTTTATTTTGATGGTTGAACCTTAGAATGTGCCAAAGTACAGGCTTTTACATATAATGTTTTTCTGCGTATGTTTTAGGAGATCACTTTGTTAACCCGTATCAGTTCGTATCAGATTTCAATCAAATTTATGTTGGTCCCACAAAATTTGATAAAAAAATCTAAAAGGGATGATGAATGAGATAAAAATGATTCAAAAGCCTATTGAACAAAATAACCGCATAACATGCAGGATATCGCAAACCCTGAACAGATAATATAATATGCAAATTGGTACGTAAAACCCTCGTAATATTTATGTAGCAAATATAATATCATATCTACCGATCGCGTAGTGACTTACAAAAATTTAATTTTAAATAATCATCACGCGATCGCATAATATCCCTACATTATTGTGAATACTTGGGGTGAGTAGCAATCCCCCGAGATATTATGGAGACTGCGGGTAAAGGTCGCATTCGCTTCATTCCTAAGTCGATTTATACGAAAGACCAAATCAACTACGTAATTAATCTAATTTTGCGTATGATTCTCGTAGCTAGCTTTCGAATCAAAGCACAGCAAAGAGTCGTTACATGAAAAACCATGAATTAAAGTGAGTTAGAAATTATAACCTGCATCGATCTTTGATATTAGTATGCCAAGATTGGTAATTACTGTGATATAAACCTACATTACAGCCAGCTCGCCTCTCGGGATTCTCAACAAACTTTCCTAGAGAAAGACTAAAATTAAGTCATGAAATGAATCATTAATGATATAAAACGCTGGGAAGAGATTTTATGCTCATCCGTTATTTGTTCGTTAGCTAAGAAGCTGGTATAACAGTAAACTTTAGTAGTTTACTGCCTGTTTTATTACGTAACTATTTGCAGTTAAGCCGGTAGTCCATCGCTTAAATTTGTTAGATGTTTAACGAACTAATAACATAAAATGTAGATCCTCCTAGTAAATAACAGTGTGACAACAAGGATGTTGTTGTGAAATTGTAATTCAACTATTAATTGCATAATTCTGTACCCTCATAAACATTGAAGGATGACTAGGTAAGAGTACCTACGTATTCACTTGTAGGTAAAAGAAAAATGATATCATAAAAATACTCATCTTAAATTCAAGTCTTAACAATATGAAAAAGAAAGTGTCAGGGAAGGAGACTGCGAGGAAATTTGAACAAAGCGCTGCGTTATACGAGAGAAAAAAATTGAAATCTCTCGTGATACATACGCGAAGGCCATTTTATGTCAAGGCTCAACTGCCGGGTGCGGAATGAAAATCCACGGTACCATATTGGAAATGTCAATCACAACTGTCTACAGTCCTATTGGAATTGTACAGCCAAGTCTCGATGTTCATATTATATCCACTGTTCACCCAGCCATATTGCGCAATCAAAGTCGCAACTTACCAAACGTTCGACATTTATTCGTTTTAAATGAAAATAGCAGACGTTTGAATTTAATTTAGTTGATTTCAATCGTTTGAGACCATGTTGTTGTTTGTCAATGTGGAACAAAAACTGTTTCATTGTTTGTTTGACAGAACGGTGCCTAGAGTAATTGTCGTGTGCGTGGAGTACCTACTCTTTATACTCAGTTTGCAGACGATATAGCTCTGCCATGTTTAGTTCAACTGTATCGTTTATGCAAATGATTAACAAATTAGGCTTACATTATAGAATTTTATAAGCTACGGGTCTTAATCGCGCAACAACGATTAAGACCCGTACCACGGCCGTTGCATACGGTCGAAACGTCGGGCATAAACAAAGGTATTTAGCCTTAAAATAAAATATTTACGCGATTAAGACCCGTAGCTTATAAAATTCTACAATGTGTACAAATCGCGAAAGTTTACGAACATATATTGCAAACCAAATTAAATTTAATTAATATTAAAAAAAAATGGTTGTCGTTTCATTTTCGCGTCGATTAGATTAGTCAATCAGACACAGTCATCGGTTTAGAAATTTTGAAAAATGTAGCCTTTGTCCTTCCCAAATTGAAACGTTCATTTTTGGGGAAGAATTGAATGCTAGTGCAATATCCGACATAATGTGGAAGGTTTTGAGAATATTTAAACCCTCTTTAATAGGCGTTACGTAACAAAGCATAACGTTACAGTATTTATAATCTGAAACGAGTAAATTATGCACCTTGTAACAGGAATACTTTTACCCTATAATCTGCCGTAAACGCGTTTTCAACTAACGCGGCATGTACCCATGAATCTACGAGAAAGCTCTCAACGGTGTCAACAATTCCCTGTAACATATAACGTGTCTCGAATTTGGATACAAACAGAAAATATAATTATTTTACTGAGAAGCGTGAATTTCAACTGACATTTATAAACAAACGTAATATGTAGGTAATACGTACTCAGAGGATGTTTGGTATGTGTTTAATTTCGGTACACGTACAAAATTGACATCAGTCTATGTATAATGAGTAAACACGTTTGCATAAGACATTATGTTCAAGTAATAGCATGTTTACCTCTTTCTTTTCTTATTCGTAATGCTTTAATAACAGTTTTTAAAGTAGAAAATGCTTTGTTTTCTTTTATTATATTTTGAAAAACAAAACATTCAACAAAGTCGAACCATGCTCAGTGCAGGGTTCCGGAGCCGTTGCCGTATGAAATATCCGATTTGAATAATTGCACCAGTAGAAGAGCGTCTCTTCATGGTACTTGGCCTTTTTGTTGAGGTTTGCTGAACTACACCTTTTCACCAAATTTAATCAATATTCATTGTGGAGTCTTTGAGTAAAATGCCTGTGCCATACGGACGGACATGACGAAACTATAAGGGCTTTGTTTTTGCCATTTTGGCTACGGAACCCTAAATAAAATTTAATTTAATTAAGTAGGTACTATTATATAATGAATAGAAATGAAGGATTTCGCCTTCTACTGCCGTAGAAAATCTTACCCCATCAGTGAATCATACTACATACCTACAAAACTTTGATACTATATTATAATTACAAAAACACAATGAAGCTAAGATAACACTAAATAAACGAATAGTTCTTTTTAACAATGCTGTAAACAAGGATATGACTGTCCATACTTATCAAATACACTATATACTATGAACTCACCAACATATTAAATGCCTACGCCTACAACACATTATCATATAAATAAATAATATGAATAAATTAAAATCCTATGTAACTTGAATCAATATTGAATTTAAACCGAAATCATCTGATCAAATCTCAAAAAAAGTATAAACCTTACCATAGTAAGTAAGCACGGTCCTTTTTTACCAGATCTAAAGTTATAAAGTGCGAAAGTTAGGTATTTTAATGGAATTTAGGCAGCTTAAACGGTTGTGCAAGGCCATAAGGTATTGTTTTAAACAGTAAACAATAATCCATCTGAGAGGATAACCCCTACAAAAATACATAAATCTTATTTTTATGACTTTATAACTCAAAACGATAAATTAAAAGAACAGAGTGACCCTAAGACGATTATAATTAAAATTTAAGTCCGTAATAAAGATAAATGGAAGTAAAAATAACACTCTGTAAAGACAGTGAACAATACAACCGCAGATCCTCTTAAGCCAGTCCTAACAATGATATCGAACAATGGGACACCCACAAAACGCTGATTCTGTACTATAGTAAGCATAAACTGCCTTAGTTGTTTCCCATTGTCATTCTTACAACAAAATTTCGAAGGGCAGGTTAAACTCGAGTAAGTAGACCGTCATAAGGAAGTAGGCCTACGAAATTACAAGTTCCGAAACAACCCAAATTGCGGTGGAACAGAGGCTGCTCGCGGGAATAACTGTAACCCACTCCGGCAAGTTTACTCTGCATTTTATACTAAAATGAACAGTATCTACATAGAACACTGATTGTGAAAACCGGGAACTGAACACTGAGTGGCTAAATATTTGATCTAAAGCTCAATTCTTTTTGGCGAAAGTATACAAAGCTTTTTAATTGTAAATAAATTTGGTTCTTTTATCATAATTTTGTGATTGGCTACACTCACTAGTCATCTCTTCGAAAAAAAATTACATTAAGGTAAACAGTGAGCCACGTACTATTTTCGTAGTGTAACAGCGTACTAAAAACGTAAACATTTATCATCTGGGTGGCATTATCAGAGCAGAACCGCCCGCAGCCTTGGTCGATGCAAAAGGTATTAATGTAATTTTAGCACCGGATCTCTCTTGACACGTAACCCTACTTTAATGAGTGAATGCGAATTAGAGATACTTTTTATGCGTTTAATTATAAGTAAGTTATCTGGATGTAAGCGTAACCAAGAGAATACTATGCTCTTATTGAAGTCCTTCATTATTTAAAGCTATCATGCTAAACTACCTGTTGTAGTCTAGTAATCTTGTATATAAAAATGATAGACCTGATCATTAATTCATTAACGACCAATAGAAAGGAAGCAGCAATGAAAAATTTTGCTAAAACGGGGAAAGTTGACGCATACGAAGTTGCGCGGGTCAGCTAGTCCCTTTATAAAAACAAAACTCTAGGGAAATGTGGGTGGTAATTAACGTTTCCCGCGTAGCACGCCGTAAATCTGGTAAACATTTACATTAAATAGCCACTGTACTACGCTAAACAAAGGTAAACACACAGTTCATGTCGAGCTATAACCAATGTCACCGTATTTGACGTAAGTACTTGTGATATAACCTTACTTTGTTCATGGATGACTCATGCATTCGTGTTAATTTTTACCTTCACACTTACACTACATAATATTCAATGCACCAACATTCCATATTATAAATACAGAAACAAATTTGAATTTTGAGTGATCAAGTATCAAAATTCAAATTTGTTTCTGTATTTACAATAAGTAACTTACGAAATCACGACTCTTAAAATCGGGTTTCCGCTGTCAATAATGTATGGTGGGAAATAGCCGGCAACGAGTAAAATTAGTTGAGTTTTAGGTATACGATACCACACTTTAAAAGAATTTCGACTATGCAAATACTTCGACGACTTCACTCGTAGTCCACTCCATTGGCATTTTGATTGACGGCTCAAGAATCTAGAGACAGCTAATGTCATATCTCAATACCTCAATTCATCTATCAACAGTTAGTTGCACTCTCAAACTTACATTATTTAATTTTTACCCTACTGCGCAAAAAGGAAGGTTATACGCGCTAGAGCCCAAATGGCTTGATGTATTTTAGCTTAAATAGTATCGTTACATTCGTCTTAGATATAAGAGTGACTCGCAGTCGCGGATTTTGTGATTATAACGCCATCTAGTAGTGTCATGTACCGAGGAGTGATTATCATTGAGTTCGTTGTACCAGCAGGTCTATTAAGCAATTGGAGGAAAACCTTTAATTAAAGAATGGTATGGTTGCAAGGTTCTTCCTATGCTTGTAGCGCACCGTGAGTCAGTTTCGATGTTCATTGTTATCTATCTACGCTGCAGGCGATCAGTATAACTTGTATTGTATGCGCACACGCGTTACCTCATTTCCACTTTTATTTTCATTTGCATTTTATCAATGGCATTTACGACATGGCCATCAATAACTATAAGATTAATTTGGATTTTATACATTTTTATAGTGACTTTGCTGACAGAAGTATTTGATTATTCGTGTTATTTTCGATTCGACACAGAAATTGACACTTGTTAAGTATTTACCTTAAGAATTGCTTGATGTTTCGACCAGGTGGCACAAATGGTTACAAGCAGAATTCAGTCAACTGTATATCATGAAATTTTTTGTTACCTTCAGCAGCACTTAAACTTTTAACAATATTATTTCCAGGAAAATGACTTCATTTCTAAATTCTTCAACAAAAATAATATACTAAACTTCCTACTCAGTTCACCCATCAATAAACACACTATAATTTCTACATGACTGCGGCACCCACTAAAACATCTGCAAGATTGAAGTATGAATAAATGAACAGCTCACATACCCCATAACAAAAAAAACTACGTACTTTATCTTACCGACGCGACGTGTCCCCACACTACAACACCATAACCACAACACATTCATCTAATGCACATCAGTAGTATATCACGTACACATGCACGTAATCCCATGGGTACGGCCAACCATGGTGATTTATCCTCAAGCTCGTATTAACTGACTTATTGATACAGGCAGCCTTTACTGATTGTATACGACAGCTACGGATGTAAGGACGTGAGTGACTGTGTTTGTTCGATAAATGCAATTTGCGCAATCATAGGGGTAACATTTTCTTGTTATCTTCTTTTATCAGATTACTTCGATCTACGGCCTAATGGCTAAGGCAGCGGACTCGCAATCGTGAGGTTGAAGGTTCGAATCCTCACGATGAATAATAATAATATCTTGGGCCAACTCTCACAACGCTATCTGATCCTAAACTAAGCAGAGCTTGTACTATGGAAACCAGACAACTGATATACATATATTTCAAAATACCTACATACATTTTATAGATAAATAACACCCAGACACAGAATAAACCATTGTGCTCATCACACAAAGTTTTATCTTGGGTGGGGATCGAACCCACTGCTACGCAAGCCATTGAGCTTAGCTGGAGGGATTAATAGGATTGCTAGTAATGTGGGACCCACAATCTCACATTGCTAGTTATCTTTTTTAAAAAAAAAAAAGGAAAATAATACTGTAGGAACTTTACTTTGTGGTCTTATGTATTTGGCTTGCCAAACAAATTTGATTTTAGTGTGGGTAGCTAGAAAGAATCCTGGGGAATCTAGCCTGTTCTTTTATTTCATATTTTCTTTTTATAAAAGACGTCTCCCGCATTAGGATACAAGCCCTGTGTCACGGGGGACTTTACAAACATACAAGTCAAGGCCACAAAGGCACGTACTAATAATTTTAAATACGCGGAGGAATTCATCTTGAATAATCACATGATAATCTGATATTATCATGTTAACGTAACCCTTTATCAAGGCGATTAAGCTTCATAAATATTAAAAACTGCCTGACCTGCTTATAAATTCTATAACAGCACAAACACCATAAATGGCCAAAGCATCAGGTGCTCCCTTCATTTAACCTTTGTCGAAGTGAAAAATGACTGTCAATAAAGCCGGGCACTGGATCCAAATAACAATTGTACCTACTCACCAATTGACATATTTATGGCAATTATGTTATTCACGATGAGTCGATCTTGTAATAAGCACATGACCGCAGCGAGATTGAGTTTCAATGTCATATAGTGTCTGATGTAATAATAATGACAAATTCTTTTATAGATAGACTGGTTAGCGCTAAGCTGTGACATGTATTTCTTAAACGTTAGTTTCAGATGGCACGGTAATAGGCTCTTGGTCAACTATAGACCTATCTGCTGTTACAAAAGTTATATTCATTTGTGATAGTGGAAAATTTTATACAAAATTTCAAAATATGAACTATAAAATAAAAATTGAGCTCCCGACATAGTATGCGTGCCTGTAACGTTTGAAGATTTCTCTCGATTTTCCTGGAATTACATCATCAGATTTAGAATTGGTGACAAAGGGACCTTTAAAGATAAATCAGGATTTTCAAAATCAGTCCCGAATACTCAAAAATATCGTATATCAAACACACACATAAGAATAAATACAGTAGCCATTTGATGTTTGTAAAAAGTAAAATGCACCTTAAAAGGCAATACATGGTTGAACTGTTTATAATCATTTTATATTCATTAAATAGGTAATGATACCGTTATCATTTTAAAATGTAACATTACATCACGGCTATAAACGACATATACAGGTGTGACTAACGAAACGATTTCCAACTTCAGATAGCGAGAAGTTTGATTAACTGACGGCTGTATTCGAGTGTTAAACAAATTCGGGGAACGGTTATTTTACACGTTCATCAGTTTCGATGAATCGATGCTACTAATGAACTTCCGTGGATTGTGAAATTCTCATCGATATGCTGATGAATTCGGTCTATAGTCACGAATTTAAGATTATAAAAGTAATTTGAATATTTTCCTATCGGTTTAAGAGCAAGATTGGTTTGATATGTTAAGCGTAGTGATTGTTAGATATCACGAACGAACCCATATAAGAAATTGAGATATATATTTTTATATTTTCATTACAGTTACTTTTCAGGATTTTTGTAATTATCCATACTAATATTATAAATGTGAAAGTAACTCTGTCTGTCTGTCTGTCTGTCTGTTACGCTTTCACGCTCAAACCGCTGAACCGATTTAGATGAAATTTGGTATGGAGATAGTTTGAGTCTCGGGGAAGGACATAGGATAGTTTTTATCGCGATAACCGACATCCACGCGGGCGGAGCCGCGGGCGAAAGCTAGTACAGATATAAATGTACTTTTTTTAACATATCGACATCTTGATTGATTGATTCGAGACTTTTGAGCATTATCCCCTACATAGTTAGTGTACTATAATGATGTCCTGTTTTCCTTTGAAGAATAATGAATACGAAACAAGAAAGAAAAACAACTGTCTGAAGAAGAAAAATATAACAAGTTCTAGTAATTTTAATTATGTTTCTGTTCGCGTAACTTTTAATTGTGAACACTTCGAAATGTATCTATAGATTATTGTATTTGAACAAGTTCCTTTCTTGTTTTCTGTTTGTCAACTACTAGGAGACTCAAGGTTATTGGTATAGGACGATAGGAGAAAACTTTTAGAGCCTTTCAGAAGTCGTCCTTTAAGGAAAAAAGTAAATAGTTTCTACGGGTCACTTGTGCGAACGAATGGCTTCGAAGTTTCCAGAACACGAAAATTTGAGCATTTGCCACATTACATATAATTCCGGGCTCTTACATCGAGGCCACCTTTTTTATATAATGTTTATTAAGTTCTATAACTTTCAAAATAATCCATACTAATATTATAAATGTGAAAGTAACTCAGTCTGTCTGTTTGTTACGCTTTCGCGCTGAAACCGATTTATGAAATATGGTATGAAGATAGTTTGAGTCCTTGGGAAGGACATAGGATAATTTTTATCGCGATAACCGACATCCACGCGGGCGGAGCCACGGGCGATAGCTAGTAGGAAATAAAATGAAGAACTTAAATAGTATTGAAACTGACTAACCATCATTTTGTCCTCGTTATCTCAAATCTGAGTTCATCTTTCATCATCAATTTTTACTTGCAATCTCTTAAAAAACATTCCTACAAGTATTTGTGTAAGGTATTCATTTGTTGTACTTTTCTGCCCTGCAATAATAAGTTAAATTCACTTCATCCATACTTTATATTATAAATACAGAAGTTTGGATTAATGGATGTTTGTTATTCAACCACGCCACAACGGGTAATCGTACACAGAGATAGATCATAGACTACTTTTTATCCCGGAAAAATGTTCCAGTAAGATAATTTAGTTTTTCAAAATTGTTACACGAATGAAGTCTCGGGCAACAGCTAGTTGATTATAAATGCACGTTACCGACAGACACTATTATCCCTAATCGTATGTAAATTCAACTAACACTACTACGATAAGTTTAAAATTACTTGTACCGTAATAAACTCCGCATCGAATATCCCTATAATCTAAAATCGATATACAAACTCATTAACATCAGACTGCAGTGACTGCATCAAAGAGGTGCCGTACCAAAACATCAGACGGTTTATGAGCTGACTGAGTAAACGACGATACTTACTTACATGTACACCATTTTGTAAACAGCAAGATAGATACGGAGCACAAAATACTGAGTACAGAAGGTAAGAACACCTCGCTCGAGCAACGCACACTTAGACGTCGTTCGTATCAGTCAATATGTCCCACCGCTGGGCACGAGTCTCCTCAGTAAAACCTACTTATTATAGATACTGGATTAGTAATTGCCATAATCGCCACGCTTGGCGAGCGGATTGGTAAGGCTTCAAAGTACGCAGAGGACGCTGCTGTCCGTCCTCCAGTGTGAATGAAATCGTTTGGTCACCTTGACGACACCCGCGGGGAGAGATGAGCTGGTCTTAAAATCACTTTGTTTGGAAGGCATTCCGAGATCCCGTGTCCGTAAGCGATGTTATAAAGTATTCTGGACTCTCTGTATTTTTTGTATCGATACGATATTTTAGGCATGTTTACTAGCTAAAATAGGGTTGTTAAAATTATTATTACTTCAAATACTGTTTATTTAAAAAAATATATTAGGTAGTTTTGTTCTTTGAAAAGCTCAGCAAACCTAAAAGATAATCGACTTCGCTCCATTCAGGTTCCTTTCAATATTCCCAAGTATGAAGTAGTTGAAAGGACTTCTCGGGAAAACGTACCTATAGGTACTTAAAAATACAAATTAAACTTTTGCACTGAAAATTGAACTTTGAGCCTCAGTAAATGTATGTTTATTTCATTCCTTCAGCTCTACTTTATTCGTATGGCTTTATTTTATACGTTAAAGTAACCATCAACATTAAAAGTATGAAACGTTAATACAAGACTGAAAATGTTCGTAAGGTCGTAAATATTAAACAAAATATGAAACTAGCAAACGACCCTAGTGAAAAAACTAACAAACATTAATTAGACAGGTACGTTCGTTAACATAATTTTACGTCAACGTCATAATTAAAACTATTCTCTAACTAATCAAACGTAACACTCATATCTTGCAAATTCTATTTTCAAAATAAACATAACATAGTTTTAGTTCTCTATTAAGATATTAGATAACGCCTTCATATCCGAAAAGGATTAGGTAGAAGCTTACTTTGGTCATTATAAATGAAATATTTGACACTGAATCGAGTATGTAGTCCTAAATGTTCTCCGTGCTTTAATTTTAAACGTAATATTTCAGAACGCGCCAACCCTAAATAGTGTTTATACCTATTCTTAATATATTTAGAAGTTTTTTAAAGGTACGTGATATACGTCGACGGCACTTTGAAAATCGAGATCTTTCCCGATAATAGATTAATGTTTGGCTAGACTCTACTGAATCTGTTATCAATGCATAGTTTTTAGAGTTATGTAGTTGTCTATAGTACGCTCCGCTGCCATATTATTATTACTCTATTCGTACCTCCCTCTTATTACCTCCACCACAGGAGTCCATTGCAGATTGATTGTGAACGTCGTATCGTGAACTTTAGAGGCAAAGGGCTCTTTACAGTTGTGTAGTGTTCAAACTAATTGTAATAACTACATCGTAACCATACAATACTATAATAATAATGGTCTCCTCACTGATTTCGGTTACGGCGACCAATCCCATTAGAGATTAGCCAACTACGCAGGAGATGTTACAGTGCACGAGTGTATGCGCAGACACAACTCACTTCTACTGCACTCTCTATTCCCTCACTCTCATAGTGTGATGGGAAGGAAATCCGACATGGGAGAGAGATTAGGCTCAGAACCGACGGCTTATCGCGCTCTCCGAGGCAGCCTCCCTGCCTCGGAGAGTCGGTCCTGCGCCTAATCTCTTCTTTCTTTGACAATGTCCGAAAATGGTCACCCATCTATGGACCGACAATGGTAACGTACCGAACGTTAGCATTACGCCACTAAGTATGAAACCAATTTATATGACATACAACCCTGAAAGTAGCACCCCTGTAAAAA
Source organism: Herminia tarsipennalis (assembly GCA_945859575.2). Taxonomy (NCBI): domain Eukaryota; kingdom Metazoa; phylum Arthropoda; class Insecta; order Lepidoptera; family Erebidae; genus Herminia; species Herminia tarsipennalis. Next base: position 7,694,869 of record OX243836.2, on the reverse strand, counting down.
TCAAAGATTCTATTCACAACTACTGTTTCCACGAACAATATAAATATGAAACATAAATGCAATGACATAGGCAGGCCTATATGAACGTGAGTCGTCTATTAATAGCTTAGCAATCGGAACCGGTCGACAGAAGCGCTGTGAATGAACGGCGCGACGATTGTATGGATGCAGTACTTAGTTGGAAGTCAGCCTTGGACACACCGTCAGCTAACAAGATATAAGAATCTCGAGATACAAAAAGTTAAGTTATTTACAAGGTCAATGGAATTAAGTACCTACCTACCAACCAATTCGAAGAAATGCAATGTGAGTCTCTCTCTCTCTCTCTTCATTAATTTGAATGAGATAGAGAGGAATTTTTATTCGATACTTCATTATGTTCGAGGTTCTATTAGGATCGACTTTAATTCATCATAATTCGCTGAATAATTCCTACTTACAGTTGGAGAATAAGACGTATTGAGTGTTTGCTACGGAAGGAACTATTTTGGTGTTGCCCACGTGTTTATGGAAACACAAAGAATTGGAGATCTTCTTATTTGACGTTTATTTACGACATCATTAAAAAGAAATGTCTCTAATTGTATTCACAGTCAGCCTAAGGGTAGAATGATGACAATGTCCACAAAGTTCATATATAGGTCATTTAAACCGAATGAGCGTTTAATAACCGCTAAATGAACGGAAATGGGTCACTATCCACAATAAGCATTTCATATTCGTGCTGCCTGACACTGCAGTTCCAATGATTAATGGTAATAATAGTATTTAAACGAATAATATCCTACTTAACGACAAAACAAGATGTTCCAATAACCCAATTACTAGTAGGTATGTCTGTCTTATCTGCATTTTTATACAACACTAGCTGACCCGCGCAATTTCGTCTGCGTAAATTTTCCCTGTTTTTGCAACACTTTCTATTGCTGCTCCGCTCCTATTAATTATAGTCTAATGTTATATAGCCTATAGCCTTCCTCGATAAATGGGGTACCCAACAGTAAAATATTTCTTCAATTCGGTCCAGTAATTCCTGAGATATCGCGTTCAAACAAACTCTTCAGCTTTAAAATATTATATGTATAGATAAATCAAACTAGGCAAACTACATATTGCGCTGACTCTACTCAATAAAGATGATAATGATTATACAGATGATAATACATTTATACCAGAGTATACAATATTATTTGATTTCAAATTTTCTAAAGCTTGACCAAAAAGCCCCACCGAACTTTTACTCAATCATTAATCGACTTTACAGGCGCCTAATAAATCTTGCATAAGTCCATTTGATACCTTTGTACTGTGTATGTGCTGGGATATCAGCCATGAAATATTCATCCGTACATACACCCCATAACACCCTACTATTGAATTAGATACCCACCGTTTCATCCCTTGCAAAACCAACCAAGGGAATAGATTCTGTATAAAAGTGTACAAAAGCAAGTCTTTGTCCAAAAGCTCATCCTAGTGGAGCAATAGTTCAAAAATACTTGCTACAAGATAGGAAAAAACAGGGATACTTTATTGTTGAAAGAATTAAAATAATACAATCTGCTTTTAAATCTATCTGACAGATTTTCGTGTAAGACTGGCAATGATGACTGCACTGCTGGAATTCAAATTTGGAAACCTGAATGATCTGTTTACATACAAAATCTTCAAAAAAGCGCACATTTCTTATTTTTTCCCTGCAGAAAAATCCTAACCTAAACCGGACATATGCGCTAGTCTCACGGAATTTCGAATCTGAATTCCTAATCAGGAATCCTAGTCAGAAAGATCCAAGTCCGAACGTCGCCAGTCTAAAGAGTTGCAGTGACCACGCTAACCTAAACACATCATTATTCAATTTCACGTTTATTTAACAGTTACATAAAAATGAATTCGTAAGTAATACAAAGTCACAATAGTAACTTAACATATATATTGTAGGCAAAAATACTACCTATTATTAATCTTGATACTTTGAAAATATGAACAATACAAACGACAGCTAATTCAAGCTATTTAAAGCAAACAGTGGTCTGTGATCACAATGTTGAAGTCTACGGCCCGTCTGAGTGGAACTAACGGGCGAGTCACGCAACAAATGCAATGATACCTGCTATTGTTTCTGCTAGGCCTAGCTGTTCGCGCAAGGCCTACATGTGGAAGGCCCTCAATGCTTTGTTCTTGGGACCTGTTACTTGACATTATTGTACACACACACACTGTAATTATAACAAGGTAAAGTATAACTCTTACATATCAGCCTCATTTATTTTAACAAACGCACAGCCTGCGTGTTTATAGGTTACTGTACCCTATTAATCATACACAACACCCACATCCCAAATTTCATTCCAAAACTCACTCGATATCGGTCCTTAAACGATGACAAGAATCGATGTATCGTTAAATTCGTGATGTCGATTTATCATTCGAAACAATAAATGAACAATTAACCTTGATACACATCAACATGTAGGTAATTAACATATGTATTTCCGTATCTATAACTTTAAAGTAAACGATTATAATTGTATTGTGTTTATAAATAAAAGGCAGGCAATAGTAGAACTTATTTTTAATTATCTGCTAATCAATTTATTTGGGTCGTGATCGCGAGTTTGTCTAAAATTAAATGAGCGTAAGAGTCCTAAATATAAACTTATTCATATAAATCATTTGGGACATAAAACCTTACACAATTTAGTAATCATTCGCCTTTTGTCATGGCTTAAAAGAAAGCTGTACCCTACCAATGGGCTTTGTAGTCTATACTAATATTATAAAGCTGAAGAGTTTGTTTGTTTGAATAATCGGAGCGATAATCTCAAGAACTAATAATCCGAATTGAAATAATATATCACTGTTAGATAGCCCATTTCGAGGAAGGCTATAGGCTATATAACATCAAGCTACGACCAATAGGCGCGGAGCAGCAATGAGAAATGTTGCAAAAACGAGGAAAATTTACGCAGACGAAGTTGCACGGGATAGCTACTCAAAAATATATAGTAAGTATGTGGGTGTCTATTCAAGGTTACATATTGTGAAGTGAGTGAAACGGAAACGAACCTTTACTGGAATGTTTCAACTCAGTACACTTAATCATTCGCTTGCTGGACGCGTTCGTCTGTTACTTCGCACATAAATTTTGTATTTAGGCCCAATTTTATCTCTTACTTGGTTCTTTGCGGTGACTGAAGGAAGACATAACGTCTGCACTGTATCTATACCGGATACCATCATATTGTGATTATTCAGACGACAGAAGAACCTGTGAAAATTCACACCAGGTAGTAGAATTAATTAATTAATTCCTTGTCTTTGTTTCAGCCTAAAGACGTCCACTGCTGAACATTGCCTGTGAAAGGTTCGAAAGTGGACTTCATTCAGATCCTCCAATGTTAAATTGGAAGCGGCGAGAGCCTAATGGCTAAGGCATCGGTCTCGCAATCCTGAGGTCGCGGGTACGAGTCCTACCCATTATACTACCGACATGAACCCACTCCTAATACAAGCCTTTGAGCTTAGCTGGAGGGGTTAACAAGGTTGCTAGTAATATGGGACTCAATCCCACATTGCTAATAATAAAAAATAAAAAATGATCTCCACAACGAACAGTCTTACACCATTTGCATCCAGTGGTTGCTCACATTCACAATGTTTTTTAAAATTTCTACCAGACAATGCCTTAGACTATAGGTATACGAAACCCATTTCCACGATACATTTTGACCCAAAAACGTTACAAAATACGCCCACAACATCCTCATAACGAATTCAACGCGGCGAAAAACCTAAACGACCACACATAATGTCGTCTATGAAAAAAATATACGAAATCAGTAAACCGCAATCATTCCGTAAGATTCGGTAAAAGGTACGATGTTTCACTTGGGCTGTAAATTTTCACAATAGTCATAAAGAGTAATGGAGGCGTCACATAACCAAGCCTAAAGCTGAAGCACTCAAGTTGATGAGGAGAATTAAAGTCCGCCGCTAGGGTTTCCAGAATCATGGATCTCGGTGGGATTTACGCCTTTTGATGTTTATTGCTACAGTATACATTACCTGATATAACATTCTGTTATTAAACTCAACACTTAAGTCTGTAATGTTTTAACAGCGTAACAGGAATCTCAATTTAATTTCTTAACATTACATCTTTGTAAGGATTCAATATTAATGGAATGCTCAAATTTATGTGAAATGTTTACGGTATTTTCGTCATTATTAACGAATCGACTAGCCAGGTTAATTAATGGATTACTTCAGGCATAATAAAACCTATTGTCACTAACATCCTTTTCACACGTTCTGGTTTTAAACCGACATTCTTAACATTACATCTTTGTAAGGATTCAATATTAATGGAATGTTCAAATTTATGTGAAATGTTCACTGTATTTTCGTCATTATTAACGAATCGAATAGCTAAGGTTAATTAATGGATTACTTCAGGCATAATAAAACCTATTGTCACTAAGGTCCTTTTCACACGTTCTGGTTTTAAACCGCCATTCTTAACATTACATCTTTGTAAGGATTCAATATTAATGGAATGTTCAAATTTATGTGAAATGTTCACTGTATTTTCGTCATTATTAACGAATCGAATAGCTAAGGTTAATTAATGGATTACTTCAGGCATAATAAAACCTATTGTCACTAAGGTCCTTTTCACATACAGTGTATAGCGATGTGTGATATGTTTTTCATGTTACAGCGTCTGTCCGGTCCGGTCACCATACATACGCGCCGGTTACCCGGCGCCGGACTGGATTAAAACCGGAACGTGTGTAAAGGGTGTAACTGTAATGTATCTATGGACTATGGACTAATTAAATCCGAAATAAAGATCATAATATAAGTAAATAGGGTTTCGGTAGAGATTTAATTTCAGTAGGTACTTAATTCACTTAGGTAAAAAATATATTCAGAGATAAAATTAGCTTTACAATGAAAGTGAATTATGAGGATCCTACCCGGGGTCCTCCGTACTCCTTATAAATAATTCTGGGACCGCGAACCTGGACCGGAGACGAGGTAATGAATAGTTGAAACTGAGCTTTGTCTGAATTATATACTTACATTTATTTACAAATGCGGCCATTATTTTACTAGTTAAGTAAATAGGTACCTATTATATTAGGTTTTGTTTGATATGTTCAAAGGATGACAGGGATGGACAGCATGAGAGTTAACAGTGTCCTAAAACTCAAAACTGAGTGATGTTTGAATATTTTGCCGTTAGATGGATAAAAAAATGAATGTGGATCAATCGAAATAATGCATTAATTAATCACAATATGACTAATGAACAGATAATACTAATATTCTTGAGTCAGTACAGTCAGTTCATGTCGCGTAGTGATGAAGATTAGTACACGACATTCTTTAAAACTTCAGACCTAGAAATCTAAATTTATGTACACATAAACTGACCTGTGATAACACTAGATAAAACATATTAATCTACAAAGACTATCATAGTATCACGTAATATGTTATCTTCAAACTAGAGCACAGCAAATCGATATCGATACGATGATAGCACATCGGAACACGGGTTATTGGGTGGTAGGTTTACAATAGTGCATAAATAATGAGAGGATCGAAAGCCCGACCACTTACGGACATCATAAAGTAACCCTGTTTCATCGGTATAACTACCACCGTGGGGCGGTTAACACCTGATGTACTTATGTAGTTTTATTTCAAAGTAATGATGTGAGAAGTGAGGACTAGGTGTGGGAATGCAAAGACGGTAACTTATGGGGATTGTCGACGATAAAGACCGGACGAACGTACTTGATACCTGTTTTTTTATGAACAGTTAGAGTTTTGGAACAGATGATTTGTTAGATAAGAAATGATGTGAATCAAATTAATACAGAGGTCCCGTAATTATAATACTGAAATGAAGTTTCAGCTTCGTTTTAAAGTACCTAACAAATGACACAAAAGATGTTATAGTCAACTATATCAACTGAAAAGCGAAGTAAATTAAGTTCGTGTTAGATTTAAAATATTTGTATCTGTCTACAAAAACCAAGTCAAGTTTTTAAATGTATAAATTAAGATTTGAAAATGAAAATTAAACATAATACACGCGACTCCGGCAAGCAATTCTTTACTAACGCCTATTAATACCAGTGCGTTCATATCTTAAAATAAATCTTAAAGAAATTTCTTTACATTCTTGAAGCTAGGCAAAAGAAATAAATTGAATCACTGAAACTCTCTACACACGGTACTCCACAGAATCATTCGTGGAACGAGATGTAATATCAGTCACTCTTACTACACGACTCACGTCCTACACATAAAAATTGCGAGTCACTCACACATGAAACCTCAATAAGTCACTCCCCAATCCATCAAGAAATACGACCAATACATTTTATTTTCCTTTTCCGTAACTACACGACAACAGTACTAGCCTTCGAAATCCCGTACACAACCCACTCAGTCCTTCCATAATACAATTAGGTCGATTTTCCTTCAAAAGGGATTTGAAATACAAAGCTAACGGCAATTGTAACAATAATACCCTCTAACAACCCTATTGCAAAATACGATGAAAACGATATTAGTTCATGGAAGGAAAAATCTGGTAACCACTTTAGTAAAGCTTTATATTTTAAGGCAACAAAGTCTTCTATTGGAAATAGGCATTAATGTTGAACACAATAAAAATTATTGACAATATTTTATTAGATCCTAAGTAATCCAAGAGGCGGGGTACGGGCTGATGTCAAGCTATAAAACTACGTAGACAATACAAAATGTATTATAAATAGAAACCCGACAATCTCTATTAAAAGTAAGTAGGTACGCAAAACGCAGCAATGGGATTTAATCTTTCCCTTGCAATCAAAACTCAACATTAGCAACTTAATTGACTTGTAAAGGTAGTTGGCAGAACGATCCAATCTTTACAAAGACCCCAAATGACATCAAAGGAAACCAAGTGATATTTGTTCGAACCCAACTCAGCAGGATTTTCGCCCTCGCCAGTCGAATCTTTAGAGATCTAACGCGTTACCGCGGAAATGAACAAGGGTCTAGTATTAATGAGATTACAATGTCGATTTATCGTTCTGTAATCGGGATTTGCAGCCTAAAGTGTCTACGAAAACTGGCACAGAGTTTCCGAAGCCCTAATCGTTTGAAATGGGTTCTATTTAATGGCATAAACGAGAATTTATTAGTTACCAAAGTACACAACCGAGTTACACTACTATAAGGATATAAATAACTATTATTACTAAACGATTTAATGATTATAATTTATGTTCAAACCGTTCTGTTTTACTTCCTGTTGCAAACGATTACGAAGAAGTAAACATGAACTTAGTACGAAACAGCTCATTCCAGATATCTATTAACACGTCCAAAAATTCTTCAGTGGGTCTAAGTTTTACTACACACGCAAAGGGCGCCCAGTAATCTATTATTCTATCAAAACGTTAATTTGAGCGTTATCGCGACAAGTAACGTTAAAGGCGCGGCTAAATGGCGATCACGTAGTCTTTACTATCTTGAAAGTAATTAATTCTACGCCAACTCTTAAGACAACATCCAAAAGTAAGGTTTAGGCACAACTGAATTTATATTGTTCAAGTATTTCGCAAATATGTAGTAAGTCCTACTAAGTCCATTCGATAGCATTTATTTTCATGGGTTAATGCGACTGAAGCAATTTACATAGTTTAACAATGGAATAGGCAAGCCAAAGGCATAAGAACATTAGAAACATTTTAATCGAAAATAATTCTTATTTTAGGTTATAAATTACAGTCTTACGCGAGCAAAAATTGATCTGAAATAGTTTGAAAGCTCATTGCAACTACGTTATTACAATAAAATAAACATATTGCGAGTGAATCTGCAGAAAATTAATTAGATGATGATTCATCGTCTACCTCATTGTGGGAAAGTTCCTAATTATTAAGGACTTTCTTCTAATTCCTTTTCCGCATTTATTATGAGGAAGTGTCGTCACTATAGCTTCATACAAAAAGCAACCTCATTTGTTTACTGAATTAACTTCTGAGATAGTTAACGTAAATGATAGATAGGTAGGTCACACTCCCGTCTCCATCACGAATGTACCTGAAGGTACTATGAAATATAAAATGTGGTGTGGTAAACGTACTTTGTATTTGTTAATCACAAAGTTTTTATTTTACAACTTAGAAAATTTGTACTCGTACTGCGCTAAGAGCAGATGATGGTGAATGTTTTTGCACATGTTCTATTATTTTTGCATTGAGTAGTAACTGTCTTGTTTGTGTTTCTAAACAAGCCTTCAGAAAAGATTATTTTGCTGTACGCAATGTGCAGATGCAGAAAGAAAGATTTTGCTAAACTTTGATAAATTTGGCAGGTATTGTGTAGTATTAGCTTCGCACCAAATATAAGGTTTACAGTCGCGAGCAACTTGCACTGATTTAAGATAAAAATCAATCTCACATTTAAACGACAATATTTGGCCGGATATCCGGCTAAAACATTGGCCGTATATCCTATATATTATGTATTTCATGGAAAAATGTCTTGTTTCAAATATATAGAAAACTTCTTCTTCCTTATCCTCCGCGGCATCCTCTTCTTCTTTAATATATCCTCATCCTAAAAATGTATTTCTAATGCTTTCTCATTGTCAGTACATCCTCATCAACCTTAATTGCCTCATTTGGTGGACTCCTTAGACAATAAAAACGCCCTTCAAACAAACAATCTTGACGTTTCCTTTTCAAAAGAATAAACGCAGTTTTCCCGAATTCGTCCACAAATTGCCAAAACAAAAAGTCAGCTGTTCAAGGAGGCTACTAAGTCCCAAGACGAATACAAAGTAAAATAGAAAATTGTGCCTAAACGGAATACTAATCTCGTTTCGTTGTCAAGGCAACCTTTGTTAGTGGAGCAAAGACAGTAAAATGTTAGTTTACTACTTCGTGTAATGTAATTACTCCTCTCCCTCCAGAGAAACTTCAAATTGAAACCATTTCTTTGTTTAAACATAAGAAATGTCCCACTTTTATCTTCATAATTAACGACAGTTCTCTATATTATTATCACTATTAGGTCGTGAACGTTAGAGCTTAATGTAATTAAAAATTATTAATTAAACAAAAACTTTTGCTTTCAATTATAGAGACAAGTTCGGAAAAAAATAATTATTTCTTTGGACTTATTTGGGTCCAGAATAACACATGTCGAAATATTTAACGGTTAAAATAGTATAAAAGGCAAACTGTTAAGCAACATCTGCAGATGTTTATCCGACAGCGTCTTGGTGGCTCTATTAAAAGCGTGCATTCAACACAAAATGAGGTCGTGCACAAAGAGATTGTTAGGGGTCCTCGGGAAATCACGAGCAGCCAGGCGTCTAAGGCAAGTTCTAAGAGGAAAAAAGTAAAATTGCGATGCGGGAGGCAACGGCAAACAACCATTTGCAAAACATGCCACAAGTTCGGTTAGTTGGGAAATACCTGGGATAAGTTTACGAAAAATGTGTACAAAATTTATAAAGGTATGATAATGCTTCAGTGAATTTTATATTACATAAGCTTTAAATGAAAAACGAAGTAATAAAGCGAGTGACCTTTATAATGCTGCCTACGCAAAGACTACAGATAAGAGACGTGCAAAATATAGAGCGTTCAGCGCTCATCCTTTGTTAGTTTATCTGCTTTGCACGGAATGTAACAGAGAGTCAAAGTTATTAAAATATGTAAACAATAAATCTGAAGCAAAATTACTTTATCCGTAGCTAGATTGGCAATCAAGGAACAGTAAACTTTACATTGTATTCTTAATACAAATAAAAAAATCGCTAGTACACCGGGCTATCTTCTAAAATCCTATTTTTCTTATAACTGCGATGTTTGTTCTTTTACGCTGATAATATTAACATAACAACCAGATTTCCTTTTTAGAAAGCTAGTGGAGATTAAAAAGGATTGTTTCACTCTGATTAATTTCCTTTGTAAAAACGTGCACGAGGATTTGATATCCAACCGCAATGTTTGTAAGAGGCTCAGAACAGATTATTTTGTAACGTTTAAACTTAAAACCATGAAAGGGAAAAGAGGTTGAGTTTCCGTTTAGTGAAACTTATTTATTTATTACTAGCTGTCCCGCGCAACTTCGTATGCGTAAATTTTCCCCGTTTTACAACATTTCTCGTCGCTGCTCCGCTCCTATTAGTCGTAGCGATGATGTTATATAGCCTATAGCCTTCCTCGATAAATGGGCTATCCAACAAAAAAATAATTATTAAAATCGGTCCAGTACTTTTTGAGTTTATTCGTTACATACAAAAATACAAATCTTTCCTCTTTATAATATTAGTGTAGATAGTGTAGACTAGTGTAGATTCTCAACCACATACAACTATCATGACATGTGTATTGATTTCTTAATACCATAGAGTAGTTATAACTTTAGTAACAAGCATGTTATTAGTTTATTACATATAATAATCATTTTTATAACCACATGCCTAATTTAAAAGTCACATTCAAAATTGAATTTCACTCGAATCTGCGTACAGTTTTAACTTAATTCCTGGTCTTGTAAATTCACCTTTTACAAACAGACTTCTGAGTTACCAACAGGACATTCAATAAACAAAATACTAATGCATTTCAGCTAAGAATATTTGAGACATAACTATAGCTCTAAGGAGCCACACTAGTATCTCCTACTTAAATTATTATGTTAAGTGCACATTTATGTATAATGCGCAAGCAAGTAACACGTATGTGCTTTAAGTATGTTACCTTATTCATTTAGGAAAAAAACAACAAGCCAACTAAAAGAGAATAAATAATATAGAGCAACAAAACATTAATAAAAATTTTGAAGTTGCTGCCATAAAGTAGAAGTTTTTATGTTTTATTTGGCACTAAGTTCAAAATGTTTATTTATTTTTTGTTGTTCTATATTATTTGTTCCTGATTAGATGGCTTGTTTTTAATTTTGAAGTTTTTTAGTGAGTTGGTTTGTAATTCATCTAAGTTACAATAGCAGCCTAATGTCAACTGCCCAAATCCTTATACAAAACTTTGTTTTTCCCGATTAATGTTGAGAAGTTTACACGACACTTCATCATCAGCTCTACTACATGGTGTACCTAATAGTAGTATGACGAGCATAAAGTGCTTCGTAATACCATATTAAAGTAATTGAACCGCAAACCTTGAAATATTGAACAGTACTGCTGGTCATTTGTGGTCTTCATCATTAATTCCACTTCACCAATTGGTACTATTTGAGAGTAAATTTTCGAATCCCCACGATTTCTCCAGGATCCCATCATCAGATCCTGATGTGATGAAAACGGGACCAACTTGGAAATATACCCTTTCAAAAACGCTTTTTTTTAAAGCAGTACAGCAGTCTTCACGTAACCGCGTAACAAACACACAAAAAAAGGACATATAGTTGAATTGAGAATCTCCTTCATTTTTGAAGTCAGTTGAAAACAGTCGTTGGTAAGCCAAATTAATGAATAAATAACTAAGTTCTTATAACTCAGCGGAAAAGCCGTGTTTCAGATTAATGTAATAAGCGAGAGATCTCTCAATTCAATTATTTACTTTCACACAATATTAATCTGTATTCAGGGCTGACACATTTAAGCTACTCATTGGATTAGCTGTTTAGAAGAACCCCAACTGAATGAATATTTACCACTGAATATTCAATTACGTGGAATCAAGATCCCTTTCATTCCTAAGGTACTAGTACCCACTTGACTTGATTGAAATAACATCACGCATACAATCACATTAGCAATTTAACAGAAACGTAGTTTAATTGTAGATGAGGTACCTACTTACGATTTTACTACATTTCTGTACATTTACATTAGATTCTGAAACGAATTTTAGTACCTACGTTTATTTTTATCATCACCTGATCGGTTCAATAGTATATATTCCGGTATAGGTACCTGATTACCTATAGATCGAAATAGGTAGTTAAATAAATAGAAAATAGAGCTACCCACCCCCAAAATCGCAAAAGTATTCATAACATCTGCCTACTGATATCCAGTATGACTGCGTGATTGCTATACGTGTATCTAGTTGCTGGCAATAAACAAAGGTGTAAATTAAGACTCATTAAGAGGTCAATTTGATGAACATTAAAGTCACAAGCAGTCTGTTTTCTTGACGAAATTAATAGTCAAAAATTCCTTGAAGAATCGGGTCTCCAGTACATTTGCATTATTTAAATTATGAAGACTCCCGATTTCTTTATCCCTGATCTCTCTCACTTTTCTGATCTAAAATTCAGGAGCTATTAAATTATGGAGTATGGGTCTAGTATTAAAATAGTTTTACTATTAACAATCTGCAATGAAAGCCTGTTAACAAACAACTGATAATAACAAGCCGATATCAGTTATCACGAAGTGTGAATCATTGAAACAGAAGGTAGGTAATCGTTGCGACGAACGTTGTTTAGTCGACAAATGAAACATATATGAGTTAAATAAAAGATTTTTTCATTCCGGTGACGGTACGATACTTGTGATGATTATTCCTCTAATGTGGAAAAAACTAAAAAAAGCTTGAATTAAATGTCATTTTTCAGCACTCAACGTTACGGCAACACATAGTGAAAGAATCTGAATAAATTACACACATTAGGTATATCACTTATCATGGTAATTCTATCATAAGTCTCTGATTAAAAATATATCGATTACTATTCTAATCAAAATAAAATACCAATACATATACCGACTATATTGAAATCTGTTCACTCGCTTTGCAATGTCTTTCTTCGTATGTCTCCAAGTCCCTTCATGTCACTCTTAATGATTGTATTTGTTTTCTTTTCTCAAATGCAAAATAGTAGCAACTCTTTTACGACAGAAACATGCACATTCTGATTTACGACTGGTGTTAAACTCCCAAAGAAAGATGTGAAGGCAACCTCGTATAAAGGTATGTATTTGCAATCTACAATGTTGTTCTTCAAAGAACACGCAAGGTAAGGCCTTACCTTTGTATATGTATAATTAAGGTTAAAAAAAATCACTTCAGTAGACAACTTTCTAGAAAAGTCTTGACGTTATAGCAAACTAGTTATAATAAACAACTTAAGTTGGACATCAGTTTTTCTTGCTTGCCTTATTTTTTTCATAGACTTCATTGCATTGCGACACTTAAACTTAATCGAGGTTATTGATTTTATCGTACTGTCTACTAAGATTACATATTTTTCCTTAGTTGCCCTATTATTGTTCTTTCCTTTCACAACAGCGACTCCACCTTTGTGAAATATAACAACAAGAACCTGAAACGATAGATCTTTCCTTGGATCCCCTTTTGTCCTCATCAAGGACGTTTCCCTTACGCTCGTTTGAACTTTAATAAACATATCGCGTCGCAATACCCATTCCTTAGTCGATCCAAGACTTTACGACTTACGACAATAAGTATAATACATTTGGGTCAATCAATACGACAAGCGACGAGCCATGTCTGATCGCACAACACGCACCTCCGCTTTAACCATTCATTATAGAATCGATTACTGTCTATTACCGCAAGGCTACAAGACTTATTACTACCTAGACTAGGGCACAGCCTGGACTTCAATAAAGCGGTACTACAATTCAAGTAGTCTCTCGTGCCGACGAGATACGACGAGAATTGTAGTAAACCATCAATATAATTTTCCTATTCATACTTCCCATTCCTGTTTAGCTTTAGCACAGTATAGTAATGAGAACTTAATTCTTGCCTACTGGTAAAAGAGACCTCATCCCGCTAAAATGAAACCTAGCTCCCAACTGACAAGGAATCACTCAACAAACAAGCATGTTACACGTTCACCTGCAGGAACAGGTAAGACTGTGTGCATATAGGTTATTAGGACGCGTTCGTTTGTCCAAGTTCTAGCTATAGTGGACGCGAGAATAAAACGATTATAAGGGTGGTTTTCAATAGATCTCCTCTTCTCTTGCTTTGGTGGAATCGAGCAGACTGTCTAAGGAAGTTGCTACTAAAAAAATATCTAGATAAAAAAACTACCTGTGCCTAAGTTAAACTTTGGGTGGAAGGTCGAAGGAACTGTCTTTCTACTTAAGTAAGTTAAAATACGTACAAACCAAGGTCGTCTATTATCGTAAGGCTAGATTAGAAATGTAATAATTGTTCGTAAAATATTTTAAAACTAACAATTGCTACAGCCTTTAGAGGACAGCGCTTTTACAAACAGTGAATATTCTTGTAAAAACATTTCATATTTTCATAACACTACATGTTATTCATGGATGCATCTGCAAAATGTTAGTAGTGCAAGATTGCAAAACATTTTTAATTGTTTACTAATAGATGTATTAAGAGATACCTACATTGATACTTTAAAAATTACTGTTACTGAAATTCTGTACCGAAGTAGCAAAAAATCACTGAATTAACTCTACTCATGGCCGGAGTTGGTTAGTTAGAGAGGTTAGCAATGACATGGGGAGATGGTACCCCTAAAAAATAAAATTGTGATGTCTTTTAATATTGCGACAACATTCTTCAACGGAAAGCACAGACGAGAGAACATAAAGTTTTTATGCGGCAACAAAATCGCGAGAGGTTATAAAGAATTTGTACGTATCACGGTAGCTCCGCACACAGATCAACGACCTATTCCTCACGACGATGTTGGAAATATATTGAATAGTATTGATATGCAATCTGTGAATGAGATAAATGTGGACGCATGAAATAAATAATCGTAGCGGATGAGGTCGTGTACTTTGGGACTCGAATAACAATGATGTTATTCAATTTGTTTTTAGTCTACTGACATGTTACTATTATTCCTGAGTATCTGGGTATTTATAAGTACATCCTATAGTAAGACCAGACTAAAAACAAGGATTTGTGAATCACTCGAAATGGTGTCCCGTGCAGAAATCGTATCGTTAAATCAAACTTGAGCTTACTCACCTTATTCCACGATTTATTCCAGTGAAAATAAAATATACTGATTACGCAAATTAATAAATAACCCAGTCACAGTTCAGCCAAAAAACAGACGCATTAGTGGCATAGTTGGCCGATTTTCCCTAAAAAGAACACACGAAGTTTTGACACTTTTTAATTCCTTTTAACGTTAGAGGTGTAATTTTACCGCAAACTCGGTAATACCAATTTGCATAATGCAGACTGTGGCGTTTTATGGCTTCTATTATGTACTTTATCTAGTAGACAGAGTGCCCAAACAACGTAATTAAGGTTGTTTAAAATATAATGCTATAAAGTTCTATAAAAGTTTCAAAGAAATTTTACCGATTGGGTACTATTGAAACTCCGGTGGCGGAACCGTGGAGGGAATGGAATGGGGGTGGGGAATTTAACAAACTCAAAGTATCTGAGTCCTCCTGTGTTTGTGTGCTTTTCTGGCGTTTCCCTATACCTTTCATAAGATAAAACCTACCATCAGCGGAGTTGAGCCCTTGATATCCCAAATCCCCTGAAAAAGCCCTTAGAAACCAAAGTCCGCTACTGTGAAACTCCACCGTTTAATTATGTATCTTTTTGGTATTTTTTCATTTACATCAGACCAATTTACTGAAAGTTATAATTAATGATCAAGCAAATTAATTAGGTAGTCATCTAATTAAATTCTCTCTCACACCCCAATTGCCGTTCGTTACATAATTATGTTGTAGGTGAAGCACGCTTTAACTACGTACTAAATAAAAAATATCGCGCTTTATAATATGAATTTAATCATACATAATTCAATTTAAAATAACGCAATATGCAAATACAAAGAGATTAATTTAAATTCAAATGTCATGTAAAACAGGGCACGAGAACGAACGAAATTGAAAACGCTACACCAACCAAAAATAGTCCGAGAAAATACACCAAAAGAGAGGAAAGTGAGCTTTTCTAAAGAATTCAGCACAAAACTATGTTTGCTGAGACTTGGCTGTGCGGATTCCGAAATAGAACACACGGTATAGTGTATTGTAAAACTCGCAGGGGATACCAGTTTTCCGGGCCAACGGGCACACATTTACACGGGACGAGAACCAGCTGGAAAACGTCTGATATACGCGTTATATTTATAAGCAAATTATTGTAAAATATCCCATTTGATGAAACCTTTTTAAAAGAAATAAGCTGTTATTATTATTATTTATACGGAGAAACTGGTTATCTATCAATGATTTACAGGCAAAATGTTTTGGAAGACACTTAACTTTAGGGTTACTTGCGTCATTAGAATCAATTCCATTTTTTAGGCATTGTGTTACAGCAAGAAAGTTTATTAATCTGTCACCCTTGCCATTTCCAGAGCTAGTTATTATAAAAATACAAAGAACGGCAACGGCTTGAAACTTATGGACATAAAGACTATCTATATACCTGGTATTTATTCTCTAGATGACATCACGAGGGAAACATACCTACATAAATATTATCCACGATTTAAAATAAAAAGTAATCCCAGTGAACGAATTAAAGCATCATGATGTAGGTATTTTGTATAAAAACAAAACATAGCAACCTTTAATTTATAAAACCTAACAATTCCACAAAGAGAATGGTCTGTAGAAATGTAAACAACAATTTCCTTTTTAATTCCAGTCCCGCATTTGCTTAGCTTAATGTAAAAACCCTGTGATTTATTTCTGGTTTTATTAAAATAGTTCAGTATCCTGCGCAATAGATTCTTTCAGCAACGTTTGCAGTAATGAAATGCAAATCTAACCTTTCAGTAATAAAATAGCGCGAGAGGTAACATCGTTTAGTGGCCTTTTAAAATCCGGAGCTTGGTTTATAAGTCGATGTTTAAGACCATGTTCAGATGACTTGAACATGAACTTCATTCACGAGGCGTTCACAAATTTGTGAACGTTCATGTAAACAGCATTTGACAGTCGTCATCTGAATAGGTTTGTGGATAAAGACGATCCTCCAACCTGGCGAGGTGATCGTGCCTGGCGGAGTGGTTAACGTTTGGAGCAGCTATGAGAACTCTACTTGCGCTATTCAGGACTTGAACCGATCTTGTATTTATTTATGTGAGTACCGCCATATGCTTGTATAAAATAACGTAAAGCGTTAGAACCGTTTAAAAGTGTAGTGTAAGAATTTTCATATCAATACATTGTTTACGCATGACGTCACTTCAAGTTGATTCCGTAATCAACTATATCGGTATCAGATATTGTGTAACAAGAAATTTACATGAATCTCTGTACTGAAATTTACAAACATTAAAGACAAGTTTTTGATGTTACTAAATTTTATTTTTGAATGCGACTTATGGAAATAATGATTATGTCACTCTGTTCGCAGTGAGGTGCAATTAAAAATGTTTTTTTTTTATATTAGCTCATAATCCACGATGTGTGGCGTCAATAAAGCCATGTTTTCCCACACGACCACCAAAATACTTACATTTTTATAGCTTTAATGCGTATCGCCAATGAATCGTGTACAACACGCTCTGAGGCTCAGTTTACTTATCACCTATATTAAATAGACCAGGATCAACAATATGAAACACTAAAAATTTTTGTTCAATACGTATAAAACCTGATGCACTCGATGTATTGAAGAGCACTCAAGTCAATGAGAAGAGTGCACCGTTCAATATATTGAAAAATACTGTAAATTCTTTAGCACTTACCACGAAAACGATAACGTAAATCGAAATATCATAGATTGCTTTGTTTTATTATTTCGTAGTAAAAATAGACTACATAGATATTAATTAGCCATCGAAAAGGTATGATTCATTAATTGCAATTCAATGAATAGTGTGGTAGGTAGTGTGAATTAATTCCGGTTTTTTTAGTTAATAGTTTTCCGAAAAAGATACCTCGTATTATGGGTACATTGATAAATTTATATGTTAATGATTACTTTTCTTTGTCCACGAAAGAGATAACGTACACTGTATAATGTGTAAAAAGTATATATCACTGCTCAACTTGCCGAACGACAGGTTCAATATTATCCAAGTATTTTATTACATTTTTCACGACAACAGAAATTCGTCTCACTTGCATAATATAATTATTTTTTAGCATCACTTCTAATTATCTTACAAATCAATTTTAACCCTCTTCTAACTATCATATCGACCTGAAACTGTTTATGTAGTTCGGATAGAACTATAATTTAGTATCTTGTTTCTGATTCGATGGTGGAGCTAGGAAGGGGAAAGTGAAACTATGTATAGTAGCTATTAGTAACCTTCTTAAAAAATATAACATTTACGGCATGATAAAAGCGTGTTTTTTTAAACTACATGTTTTGGTCATTGTATCATTCACGTGGATCAGAACTCATGACAAAATTTCCATGGTAAAAAAAGTGATGCAGGAATTCGAAATTTATTCTACAAAGTTTCGAACATCAGGGTTGGGTCCAACGCCAGTAATTAACATTGAGGGAACAAAACCACGATAAGCGTGAACAGCAAACGCTTTGTTTACAACTTCAAATTTTATTTTCGCCTCAAACATTTCACGTAATTAATTACACTGCTAACTGTCCAGTCCTTGGGCATTCATGAAAATAAAATTATATTTTTTATTTATGTCCTTGTATCAGCATTTTTAATAGACCTTCCATTTAAACGTCAGAGTCGTTATTAACAAATATTGCAAACTTCTAACTTTTTTTTTAAACTTCTAATAAATTATTATTCATCATAAAGAATATTAACACCAAATTGATTTCCGGTCAAAACCACATCACGTAAGAAAGAAATATTAAACTGTTCATACAAAGAGCCTTTTGTGCAAATTGTATTTTCGTAAATTTTCACATTTAGCTCGTTTTTATGCGCAAGCGCCACTTACGCAACTACCCGCGGCGGTAACGCGCCAATCAGAGCATCTCGCTCTAACGTCGGTATGTGCTTAATGTTACCGCAAATTTGGCAATGCAATTTACGTTTCTTACTATTACGATAAGCGAAATAACTGAAAAATAATATGGAGGAATTGGTCAAGAACTAATTCGGATTACGAAACTTAATATTTCATCATTCGGAATCTAACTTCTCATTACGAATACACAAACTATAGGTACCTTGAGTTGTTTTAAAAAATATTTCTGTTACTAATATTCTCCTTAATGTGACAGCATGAGAATGAATTAAGGACTTATTACATCTGACTTATTTTTCCTTTCAACCAAACAAAGAAAACTATACGCTAAGTATTTAATTTCCTGATAATATCAAGAGAAAATCTGACATCAGATAGGCCCACACAAAAGGAATGCGTTTAAGTCGGTTGAAGTGCACACTCGACCTCCGATCAATCTTCCTATTCGTTGAGCTGCTAGTGTTCGTTTAAGTAGGGCAAGGATGGCTTGTGAGGCCGGTACGGAAAAGACTTAACACGAACTTACTGTACAATTAGTCAGACAATTACAAACAATGATTTGTGAGTCAAATCTTTACGCTAGACGAAGCGAATTAACTGTGACCTAATTAAGAGTTTTGGAGCAAAAACGGACGGCAATCAGGAACGACCTAGCACCTAATTTGTTATCCAGTGTCTTTTAGAATATTTACGTTCACAATTTTTTTTTTATAAAGAGGAGTAATAGTGTAAAAAATATACCCAATACTCAAATGCAACTTAAATTTTGATACCTATATCGTTAAGTCTCGTGCTACCTCACTATCACTTTAAATTGTATTGATGAAAGTCTTAAGCTAGCGCCCTAAAGCGTACGACTATAGACTAACGGCCGGTCTCAATAATCTAAGTATCGATGGATTTGGCTACTAGAGGTAGAATTTTGACATATTTTGTATGGAGTTTATGTCAAATATATAGGTAGACTATTGAGACCGGCTGTAA
The DNA here is from genome assembly GCA_945859575.2 of Herminia tarsipennalis. NCBI lineage: Eukaryota > Metazoa > Arthropoda > Insecta > Lepidoptera > Erebidae > Herminia > Herminia tarsipennalis. The sequence continues at coordinate 7,674,999 of OX243836.2, read as the reverse complement.
ATAATTAAACTGCTGCTCAGCATGCCTAAGCTATGCTAAGTTTTCGTTAAGACCAATGACGTCAACGATCAGCTTGTCGTGTTTTCCCTATATAACCTAACCTAAGTACGCTTAATAAATCTTTAAAGTTTACTACCAACCGTTCGAGTAAACGGGGTTAAGATTTTTGACTTTCCGTATCCATATTTTATTTTTCAAAATAGCCTTGTGAAAAATAAATCTTTGTTTTTCAAATTTCCTTATTTTTACAAGGAAATGAAACAAAGCGTAATCACCTTTCGTAAATGATATTGGATCCGTACCTTTCTTTGTCGTGGGCAGACTGAGGATACTGCAGAATAGTCTGCTGTGTCTCCATTTCCACCACACATTGTGTACCCAGTTCGAGTTCTGAAAGAAAAATACTCTCTTATAATATTTGCTACATCAACATAATAAAGACAAAACTAATTAAAGTTGTCAAACCATTGAAACGATGACACGACACTATACTTTAGTTGTATTTATATTTTTTTAACCTACCTAATAAGGGCAAACTCATGTAGGCAGGTGACTCAATTTAGGTGTTCAATGACCCGAAAACTTTCAACCTCAGGTTATTTATAATTCCGAACAAAAAACAACAAAAACTATAACACTTTTTATTCGATCGAAATTTTCTAACCAAATTACTTATATAATAATAGGGAAATAGCGTAACAAAGCCACAGCAAATGTAAGAGAAAACCGCGAATTCATTATTGCGAACCGCACCATAAACCATTAGGGTGCAGATAGTCACAAATTTATACCAGATAAACTTAAGTAATCGAACTCTGTATATATAATCGTGAACAAAACGGGAACATGGGTTGACTGGCATTCTAATAGCCCTTAATTATTCTATATGGGGTTAATGGTGGTAAATTCTAAAACTAATAATTAGTGTACTTGGTATTCAACCTATTCTGTAATCAATGTTTATGTATTGGGTTAGCGTTACACGGTTTCAGATAAGATCATTTAGATATTTGTTTGGATGACATAGAATAAAAGCTTTGTTTTGTTTACACCAGTGGTCCTCGGATCACAAATCAAAGATAGTCTGCGAACGATTTCAAATTCTATTAAAAAGGCATAAAATCTAATAAAAAAAATAAGTATGTTAGCAAGTTACTTTGAGTTTTTGGTTAAAGTTTATTTTTGGATTGATTTAGTGTAATAACTTTCAATTATTAAACGTTTATGGTGGTCCTTGCGACAAAGAACTAATAGTGGTCCCTACAAACACTAAAGAACTTAAAATGGTCCCTATTCAAGAAGATGTTGGGAACCACTGGTTTACATATATGGCGAGCTTTTCGAAGTTACGGTGTTTCTATGGATCTTTGTTTTTGTATTGCAATAAAGAGAGAAATCATTATATGGAACGAGAAGCTAGCTACCTTCGATATTATCAAACACCATTATAAGTACCTACCTTTACAATAAATATCTATAAAAACAAATTCATAAAAAACATGGTATGGTATGGTAATGTCGAATTTATTTTTAGCACACAAATCCACGTAAAGACGTAAGCGAGAATAATTGGTGCAGACTAACGGCCGTTTTCAATGGATTTGGCTACTAATAATTGAATTTTGACATATTTTGTATGGAGCTTATGTCAAATATCTCTTAGTAGTCAAATCGATCGATAAATAGAATATTGAAAACGGCGATTAGATATCATGTCCCGTTTGACATGTTAATCTATCGCTACTAGGTATACCTACAGTACGATCAACGTATCATGACCGGATTGAAGTTAGGTTTTTATCACTTTCGCGCATGTCATAGAGATGCGACCCTAAAATTACTTACGAAAACGATAAATCGATTAAAAATACTAACAACATTTTAATTCAACAATATAAAAACACTATTTAAATGAGTTCATAAAAGTTTAAATTTAAAACAGTTACAGTAAATAATAAAGAAACTTTGAAAAACAATTTCTTTACCAAAATAATCACAAAAAAACATGAATTAGTAATTCTATATGACAGTAATTATATATGACAATGAAATGCGTAATCGCATCTCTAATCCTCTTGGTTTAGTTACCGCCCCCGCCCCCTGCTTCCTGTCACCATTTACTTCCAAAAAATACATCTGCGCAACCACTTGTCGCCTACTTCAGTCCGGCCTAGTTACGTTGATCGTACTGTACGTTCCGGTAGAGCATTCGATAAAAACCTGAAACGTAGCACGTACCACTAATTAGCTTATTAGTCACATATTACGTTACGGTTTGACTACAATCAACCAATAAGTAACCTAAGATTGTATTCAAGAAACTAAAAGACATCATCAACAATGTGCTGACCAGTCTATTTATTTTAATTCCATAATCAGTGTTATTTTGCTAACTATAAAACCTTAACGATGCATTATTCACCGACCTTGTGCACTACATACACGCTAACATGGCCTTAGATTTATTCACGAGTAATAGAATGTATAACATCGCATGACATAGACTTAACAGAATAATATGCTTCTTTTATAGGTTTTCTCGACTTTGTTTTACCGCAATGTCGGTCGTTCAATGACGTCTCCTGTGTCTAAATAAGGTAAACTATTTATATATATTAAGTAATGTATCTAAATATTCATAAATAAGTACGCCAACAGTGACTCAACGAGGTCGAACGAGGTAGTGTTGGTGGCGGTGCTCTTTCAAATCCGGTTCTAAACCTTACGTATGTACGCTAAGCTTATGTAAAACAACGGTATTAAGTCGGCTAGACATTGAAACAGACTGTTGTTTGAAGACTTCATATTTTATGTGGCGGGGTCATTGCTATACTAGAGGTGGAGGTTCCTTAGAACACCATTACTTTCGGCTTCCCTTTGGTTTGTAGTTACTTAGTATTATGGGTACAAAGTACCATGCCCAACAAGGTTTATTTTAGGGTTACCTCAGAAAAAAATTAACCCTTCGAAGCTTAATGAAGAGAGCTTGACGCGCGTTTTCAGAACGTCCTTTAAACGCTTGTCGTGTAAACCTAGTCTTAGATTTAGAAGTCTCGTTCGTTAAGCTATTCACATCTGTTATAATTATAAGGAAAAGTATAGTCTAACAATAATGTGCTAACAAGAAGTATTATTTGTTCTAGTGTACATCGACATGTTATTCTTGCGTGTCATGAAATACGCAATTCGATAATCACACCTCAAACTATAACAGAAACACGGAAAGCCTCGCAACTTAATCACCGTTCCGTTTATATATTCATGGTAGGCCATAACCAATTTATTAATATTCTTTTATTCAATTGTCTATAAATAATCCGTTTCGATCGGATATGAGACACGCATCTTTACATTGGCATCGTGACTTCCGATTGCTGGTAATATCGGCACGTTTCCTGAGAAGTCATCGGACGTTATAAATCTGGGACAATAGTAGCAAATGGATAATCTGAGCAGGGATATTGTCTCCCTTTATGTATTACAAGCGGACGCCCCGCGGTTTCACCCGCGTATTTCTTGTTCCAGTGGGAATAGAGGGATAAAAAATAGCCTATGTCTCCCGGGGATAGTGTAGCTTCACAACGATGAAAGAATTTTCCAAAAATTCGTCCAGTAGTTTTGGAGCCTATTAATACAAACAAACAAACAATCAAATCTTTCCTCTTTATAATATTAGTATACATAACGCTTGTGCAATGAGTGAGTTAGTTCTGAGGAATTGTGCGATATTATGATACTCTAAATTCCTAACTAATTTCTTCCCACGTACGAATAAGTCAAGTTCCCTTCCTACCCGGGAATTTCCTAAATGTAGTTCTTCCTAAAAGGGTGTCAAAATACTTTTTAAGTAAAGCAATGAGTAACTAAAATCCTATCCTACTAATACGCGAAAGTTTGTAAAATGAGAAAAGATAGATGATGTTTGTTTGCCCCCAATCTTTACATTGTTATACCTTATAGTAATGACAAAACGGAAGGGAAAAGCTAGTTTATTATATTCCTCAAGTTAGTTTAAAGATGACGGCAATAAGTCAAACATTTGTTTATCACCCTCTACAGCGGAATAATAGCGAATAATTATTAAAGACAGCAATTTAGAAAAAAAGAAAACAGTGCTCATCCAGCCGATTCGTCTGTTGCAACGCACAGGCAGCGGCTAGAATCGATTTGACAAATTACGTAAAGACGTTTCGCTGAAAGTAGAGCAGGCAATCACATCGAGGATTTCGCGCGTTTATTTAGCATGACGAATGCAAGTGAGCGTGCATTCTTGTACTAAAATGATCACGACTTACACAATTATTTACTAACAAAGTTATTCATAATTCATACGTCTTTGTCAAGGTTATGGGTAACAACTATTGTAATGATCTTGTTGAAGCAATGATCTTCTTCACTCACATTGGGTAATGCGACAAAGGAAGTACATGCTCTATGATCTTTGTCATTGGTTTCAGCTGTTGGACTTATCTACAAAAAAGTCCTTTTGTTTGCCAATTTGAATGTCTAAAGGTGGTTGATATAGACTATCTTCTCAGTAAATGTTTAGTCACACTTGGGGGATTTCAGAATACCATATATCATACAGCCATAGCCATACAGCTTGTTTTTTTAGAAGACTATAGTGTTAGGTGCAAACTGTGTTGTGAAACTAAAAAAATTGGTCACTCATATTAACCAAACACAGGATTGTTTTGGTTATGTTGAGCAATGTGTTAGTTTTAGGATGAATGTTTGAACTGAAGTAAGATGCTGAAGAAATATTGTTAAATGATAGTCCTGAATATTTAGACAAAAAGTAGGTAGTAAATTTAAATCTTTTTTCACTAATTAGGAAATGGATTGTGATGATGAATTGACTTTGTTAAACATTAGGTTATAAGAATTTCTGTACAAATTTGTTAAATATTTTTCAAGTAATCCGAAGTTGTTGGTGAAAACCACAATACTTAATGATAATTTTTATGAAAGTTTTCAGAATATAAATTAGAACATAATAAGCTTTATAACATTACTGATGCAGGGACAGAAGCCTCCTCTATCTGATAAAGAGTACCTACAAGCTGCACCTAAACCACTACGCAGGCCTACTGTGAATTGCTGGATGCTATACAGGATATTCAAAGATAAATCAATGTTTTTTTTTTTAAATTGATTCATAGTCACGGTGAGTTTGATGACTACTACTATATGAATCATAATTATCATAAAAACAATTCATATTTTGTACATATTAATAAAATAGAAGCCTGTTGCGCAGACATTTATAACTACATAGTAACTATAATACTTAATTCAGGACTTAAAACCCAATAATTTTAACAGTTTAAATAATAGTTGCTATTTTGAACAAATAAAATTTAAGCTCTGAATTGAAAATTATCACACATGGAATTTTTAAATTCTATTGAATGTTATCTAATATATAAAATTCTCGTGTCTCAGTTTTCGTTGCCATACTCCTCCGAAACGGCTTGACCGATTTTGATGAAATTTTGTGTGCATATTGGGTAGGTCTGAGAATCGGACAACATCTATTTTTCATCCCCCTAAGAGTTTGTTTGTTTGTTTGAACGCGATAATCTCAGTAACTACTGGGCCGTATTGAAAAAATATTTTATTGTTGGATAGCCCATTTATCGAGGAAGGCTATAGGTTATAACATCACGCTACGACCAATAGGAGCGGAGCAGCAATAAAAAATGTTGTAAAAAAAAAAGGGAAAATTTACGCAGACGAAGTTGCGCGGGTCAGCTTCTCTTATCTTTATATATATATTTTTGTGTGCGTGTGTATGTCAATGAACTCCTTCTAGACGGCTGGACCGATTTTGATGAAATTTTTTGTGTGAGTTCAAGGGTATTCGAGGATGGTTTAGATTCACAATTGAACCCGATTTACAAAAAAAAAAGTCGAGACGAAGTTCGCCGGGACAGCTAGTTTTTATATAAAATTTAAGTTTAAAATCAAAAGTATGTATTATTGAGAACTCTAGTTGAAACTAGTACTGCCTTGGAATTATAAGCTCTTTGTGATATTGCCTCATAGTACCTGCTAAATTTTAAATTTATTCCCTTAACACATTTTTCTTTGAATCCTTAACAAAATTAAGCCTCTTCGTTCGAGAATTTATTATTCTTTAAAGTAAATAAAATTTCGTAACAAGATTAACAAATAAACGGAACAAAGATCCATTTATAATTGTAAATAAACAATAGCAGATGATAAAAAAGGTGCATAAATTATTGCTATTTAACAGCTTGGATATTATCGCAACGAAATTAAGTACAATTTGAAGCAATTATTGCAACTGATAGCTAAAAGCTATTTCATATAATACTAATCTTAAGCAGAACAAAAAATCAAGAATATTGAGTTCTCAACAGTAAATTTATAGCGCTAATTACAGTAATGGCTAGAACAATGCTTTATTTTATCTTATATATTTAATACATAGAGTACACAGATAAAATGAACCAACGTAGTCACCTGAGTGATAGCGATTTCTTTATTTATTAGCAAAATGAAACCAGCTTACCTCGCCTGTTAAAAGGACGAACCCGAACGGCCACTTTTATCTTATCCGAGGCCATTTTCACACTCAAATTACACAAATACAATTAAAACACAACACTTTTCACATTAAAGTATAATAAATTATTGCACATATTCACCCATATTCTAAAACAACAAAATTCATTATTTCACGTTACGATCACGACGTTCCCGGATTGACACTGTCCGCCATGTTGTTTTTAGATCATCTAGTGTTTGACTCATAACGAAATGTAACTATCGATTATGTCGATATATCGATAAACTTGAATACGAGGTTAACTTTGCTGTTTATTATCCTCATCTTTTTACCTAACTGCAAAAGTGAAAAAAGTCAAAAAGTCTTAAAAAAAAGCCAAAAAATTTAGTTACAAAATACAACGCTTATGAACGTCAGGCAAAATTTGGAATAGAATGATTCTACATTTAATGCAAGGAAGGGTTATGTTTTTAAAAACTTTTAATTATCTTGCCCTGTTTGTATGTAAGTTTGGGTGGGCCAAATTTTGAAAGCTAAATTAGTACCACTTCCTGACCTTCGATTGGGCTTAAATTTTGTATAATAATGTAGATAGACCTTCTTTAAAACCAAATTAATGAATTTCCGTTTACCTACTTAAATTTCATAAGTTCGCAGGGACTACTCTAATTAATTTTTGGTTAAGCACAATAAGTTCAAACCCATGCATGATTTTCTGGAACAAGTGGAATGAATGAAAATACACACGCACACTCGCGCAAGCGCCTTGCGCCGCTTAATCGAAACAGCAGGAGCAGGCATACATTATCGCCTCGCGGTAGAAAGAGTGGGGGATATTATTTCCTCTCTTACGAATTTTCGATTAGGTCACGTGTCCTGACGCGAGTTTAACATTTTTTACCAATTCCAAAAAGTGCACAACGTCGCTAAAGAAGTTTTCACTTCAAAAATAAAAATTAAACCTTATTTGTATATAAACAGTAATTGTTTTTAAACTTTCGCGATTTTTATACATATTAGATATATTTCGGGACATATTCGTGTGCAATATTTAAAGGTTACCTTTTATTTACCCGACGTTTCGATCGAATTGCACCGATCGTGGTCACGAGTCGACTATATCCCGAAATATATCTAATATATAAACAGTAAGTACATACTTTCACACATAAACATATGTAATTAACATATAATTTATTATACCTAAATCTATACTAATATTTTAAAGTTGAAAAGTTTGTTTGTTTGAACACGGTGATATCAGGAACTAATGAAAAAAAAGACACTCTTAATTATTTCACTGTTGGATAGCCCATTTATCGAGGAAGGCTATAGGCTATATAATATCACGCTACGACCAATAAGAGCGGAGCAGCAATGAAAAATGTTGCAAAAACGGGGAAAATTGACGCATACGAAGTTGCGCGGGACAGCTAGTGTGTAATATGTCTAGCTATCCCGCGCAACTTCGTCTGCTGTTATATAGCCTTCCTCGATAAATGGGCTATCCAACAGTGAAAGATTTTTTTAATTCGGATCAGTAGTTCCTGAGATTAACGCGTTTAAACAAACAAATAAACAAACAAACTCTTCAGCTTTATAATATGTATTAGTATAGATACCAGATATTACATACACTTACATATTAATATTATATAAAATATTATAATACATACTTAATTAAGTAGAGGGAAAATATTCATTTGTCCTTTTTTTAAAAACGTTAAGAGAGAAGCTGTCGCGTAAAGCGTGAAGGAACGAATTTTCAAAGCCTCACTGCTGTTATGGTGAAAGAGCTATCGTAACAGCTGGGGCTGTGAGCGGGATACACAAATTCTGCAGACATTCGACCTAGTCAACGAGTTCCTCCCTAGCATCCAGAAAAAAAACATCGGCATAGTTTAAGTGTGGAAGTAGGAGAGATTGAGCAAGCGTAACTTTAAAAAATCTCTCGAACTTCTGAAGACGTTCGAGAGATTGAAATATAATAGGAGAATACTTTCGTGCTTATTTTCGCAATATAGACATCCCATGAAAGATTTGAATGCTTAGACACTGAGATTTTTAAAACTGGTTTTTAACGGGATATTAACTCCATTAAAACACTTGAGGAATATTCTGGTGATCCAACAAATTTAACATATATCTGCCACCAATATTAACAGCATATCTGAGTACAAGTCCAGTATTATGGGAATCAATGAAAGAAATAAACGGAAGCCATAATTGGGTCTCTAGGTTTTCTAGTTTGGAAACTAGAAGCTAATTAAATGTTGATAAACTTTCGCGATTTGTACACATTAAGAAAATATATATATTACGGGTCTTAATCGCGTGAATAATTTAAGGTTACCCGTGACCACGGCCGTTGCAATACGGTCGAAACGTCGGGCAATAAACAAGATATTTTACTTTAAATTATTCACGCGATTAAGACCCGTAATATATATATTTTCTGAATAGAAGCTAATTTTTTTTTTTTAATTGTTCATATCCAGTAAACGTTGTAACTGCCTTGACTGCCTCTGTGGCGCGGTGGGAGTGTGTCCGATTGCTACGCAAGAGGTCGTCGGGGTTCGATTGCCACACTGGACACCACTTTGTGTGACCCACAAATTGTTGTTCCGAGTCTGGGTATACTTTGTGTCCGTGACTTGTATGTTTGTAAAGTTCCCCGGCCCGCGACACAATTCCTGTGTCGCGTGGATATTTACAAACATACAAGTAGGAGTTGTCTTTATAACAAAAATAAAAAAACTAAAAAGAAAAGAAACAAGTCCTATAAAGAGCTCAAATTACCACCTATCAATGTTAAAACAATTATAATATGTATTTCACTAAGTAGTTTGCGAGATCTAGCAAAACGTTACTCCAGCAAAAACTCAAATAACATGAAAATCATACGATGCACCAATTTAGCTTTTGCATGCACATTTAGCACAAATTAAACCTTTCAAGCTTTTTCATATCCTGCTGATAGGTCGTCGCGGTAAAAAAAACTACTGAGCAGAATCTATTTGTCGTGAGTATTTTAAAAAACGGCTGAATACACAAATTTAAAAAGTTGTGCCCATTTCAATGGCATAAATCACTACAACGTAACGACATTACCTTCTGCTACCTGGCTGCACACAGTAGTCTTTACGCCCCTGGCGCATAGAGTAATATAAGTTACACTGGCCTCAACAAATTTAAACCCCGGGCCTTTCTAAGGCAAGCTACACCTCTGGTGTGTACTGTAATACATCCCATTTGAAATGAAAACTAAGTACGCTTTAAAAAATGAAAATTGAAAATTTTACTCCCAAAAATGCACAGATCTGATGTGATGAATGTGAAAATATGTTTAGTAAAATTTTATAACAGCTTTTGTAGTCTTGTTTATGGTTTCTTCCCCATGGATCTGATCTGATCTGATGAACTAATAGCTACACTTTATGTCTTTAATGGCCCAGTATTCTTCGCCCAGTACCTGTTTTTTTTTTTAAACGACGTTTTTTTTAACATGATACCTAGCTAGATCGATTTAACCCCCTGCATACTAAATTTCATGAAAATCGTTGAAGCCGTTTCCTAGATTCATATTATTTAAATACATTGTAAGAATGTAGAAATATAGTTTGACAAATCATAATAATATTAAAACCCAAAGACCCCAAGACCCCATTTCATTTCATTGCATTGACCATTGATAAGATTTCTATCTAATTACTATTTCATGATTTATGACATCATTTTGACATTGACATGACATGACTGACACTGACTGACAGCCGAAGCAAAACATGACCAGTCTTTTTCAAAACGCATTTACGCAAATTGTGAAATTCCACAAATAAACACAGTAATTTACGTCACTAACAACACATCTATTAATTTTAAAACACCTCAGTTTTACAGAAATTGCTTGAAATGGCGTCAGATCCATTATTTGGTTGGGATTTAACATTCAAGACTGTCGAACAGGATATTAATCGGAAAGCTGATGTTATTGTTGCATTTATCCATTGGAACTTGACTAAAAGGGGTTTTAGGTCTATTGGGATAGGGGACGAGGTAAGTAGATAAACTGTAGTTCTTTATAAACAGAGTTTGGCGCAAACTTTGAGTTTGCGCCAAACTCTGTTTATAAAGATGAAAGCATAAACGACTGCTCTACATAAACTACTATAACCACTTGACCGTCCACTAATACTAGAGACATGTTCCTTGTACGTGTGTCGGCCTCCCCGCGAACTCGATATATACGGCGCGGTGAATTTACAACACCGTTAGAAAGACATACAAAAGTACTTAAGTATAATACTTATAGCAAAATCAAAAATACTCAAATGAAGATCAACTGGATATGTAAAACACGTATGTGGATGTTTGACAAGTGAAAATTATACCTTTTGTTCTATCTTTCTTTTGTTATTCCAGAGAACACTATCAGGAGATGAAGATAAAAGTGAACTTTTGCCAACTGGTTGGAATGACAAAGATAACTATGCACTAAGATATGTTTTAGATTCTAAATTGTTCATACTACATGCACTGAGTACTGATGGCAATCTTATCATCAATCTAATGGTAATTATCCCACCAATAGTCTCACAAATTAACTAATGTTTAACTGTAAGTAGTGCTTAGAAGTATGTCTATAACTACTATGTACTTTAAGGGACAGCAATGGCATAACAGTTTTCAGCATCTCAAAAGTCACTTTGTTTTACTGGCTAAAGTACAAAAATAATCTCATTTTATATAAAGAGCTATTATATTTTCTTGCTTGGCATTTTAATATTTCATTCCCTTTTTCTGAACACTATTATATATATATAAATATATATTCCAACGGTAGTTGGAATATTTTTTTAAATGTTTTTTTGGTTAAAATTTCAGTATATTAATTAATATCCTTCCCTCCTTCCCCTTATAAGTATCTGTATCTACTCTTTTGTGTGTATTCCACAGAGGTCGGACGACTTGGCAGTCTCAAACATAGCACTCAAAATAGATGACACAGTGAAGGAAATGAAAGGCAGCTTAGATAAGATGATTCCAAATCATACGGAGCTTATTTATAATGTCAAAAGAGATCTTATAGACACATTAATTGCAAGATGTACTGTCTCAATGGAGACACAGACATCTAGACGTAAGTATTCAAAAATTCTAGCCATTATCATACAGCATACAGAACCTACCATTCTTTGTTAGATCGAAATTAACTTGGAAATATGTTTTGTTGAGATGCTAATTTTTATAAGATACCTAGCTGTCCCGCATAACTTCGTCTGCGTAAATTTTCCCCCTTTTTTTATAATCCTATGTTACTTCTAATACCTCCAAGAATATGTGTACAAAGTTTCATGATGATCGGTTGAGTAGTTTTTGCGTGAAAGCGTAACAAACAAAAAAAATTACATTCACATTTATATATTAAGTATAGATTGTTTCCTAGAGAGAAAATTAGGGGATTTGTACAGGCATCTGGTGCCCTCAATTTTGCTGTTATGTTACTCCTATTCACCTTTGAGTGACGGTAACAGTGTGAGAGTTATCAGTATCTCAAAACATTAGTATTCAACCGCTTGCATGGTTTTATTATTACCTAGCTTAACTATGATAAAATGGGTTAGATCAAGAATTATAATAATAATTATTATATAATTAAATTGTCCTTGATGTTTGTTATCAAGATAAAAGAATAGGCAACTTTTATCTTTCGTTCAAATTTTATATGTGTTTAAATTGATTTAGTAATGTTTGACATTTTAGTTTAATAAGTGGGAATAAGAGCTGGATTTAGTTTGTTACAATACCAACTAACAATCAAATCACTTCTATTTATTTAGATACAATATCATATCACAATTTAATAAATATAGATGGCCTTGAACTGTTTTTACAATATCTGTAGAGGATTGCAAAGCAATGGAAAATAAAAAATGATGACTCAATCTGTTTTGATTCTTGTTTCTAGTTATATGAGTCATTTGAGGATATTATTGCATGTTCCTATTAATCTAATAGTCTTTGTTTTGTATTAAACTAAAAGCACAACATGTTGATAACATATAACACTTTTCGTTATTCCATATTAATATTTGGGATAGTAATTTGTTTGTGTTTAAATATTGGTTAGTAAAAACAATTTAATGTTTATATTTTATTGAGTCATTTGATGTCAAGTCAATATCATTATAATTAGAATTACTGACAGACAACCACTAAGTAAGAACAGATTTGTAGCAAAAAAATTTTAAATCCAATTTATTCTCTTTACAGCTGTGAGCAGCGATACACGAAGAAATGAAGATCCTCTGAGAGTGCCAACTCGACCTGGAATCATTTCAGACCCCCCAGGCTTATGGTACCTTTAAGTAAAGCCCATCATGATTGGCAACATTCCTATATATTACTAACCCCTGAATACTGAAACAATACTCAACTTTGAGACGCTTCTAAAAGTATTTCTATTGCAACAATTAACCTTAAAGTGACAGTGAAAGCAGGCTAGTTAATGGCGTCTTGGAACTGAGTGGCGTTTGAGTATTCAGCTGTTACGTAAGTAAGTCTCATCATATTTGACAAAATTCTCATCTTTTTTTACAAAGTTCTCATCTTAAAGCTACGTTTCCACTAAGAACTGTTCAGATAGCTTGCCAATCAATTGACATCAATACAATTGGAAAAAATAAAAAAATATGGCTCATCTGGTTAACAGATAGGTGAAGGTTGATATTCAGAGTCTCTTAGGCCAAGAACCCTATGTGTAAATGGAACTTTAGTCTCAGTTAAGCGCAATAAACCTAGTAGGTACTGAGTACCAAATATCAATCTCATCAGAATAGTGATGTTGTAATTTTAAAACTGTTGGCCAAGATTTAGTATTTCTGGAGAAGTCCTCTCTCTGATAGATGTTTGCGATTTTATATTTAAGATCTTATTTCTCTAGTTGTTGACGCTGAAAGTGGTACAAAATTCTGCATGATATCACAATTTCTTTTAAGTTTTTAATTTATTATCTATTTAAACATTCAGTAACTTCAATTCTTTTCTTTAGAATGGCTGAGTATCACTTCTGCCATAAACAATGAAATAAGCTTAATTGAACTATAGAATATCAAGGAAACTGACTGACAGCCATTGTCAGTTTTTGTAAACAAACAATAGTTGTCAAAACAAAATGTTTCCCTTTATTAATTTACTTCCACTTACTACTTTTAACAATATGATTCGTCTGAAACCAAAAATATGAATTCTTAAAACTCTGCATGTTAAGGCGGCTCTGTTTGTGTTGTCAAAATTATTTTCACTTTATTAGCTTTATTGGGTTTGGCAACTGCGAAATATATGTATGATTATTGCAGGGGTATACCGCCACCACGCATACCAAGTGTCGGTAGGTCAGACTTGGACCCGTTTGCGCCCGGTGGCAGCAGTGGCATGCTGTATGATCCCTTTGGACCACGCAGGGACATAGAGAATCCAGGCCTTGGTATACCAGGTGGACTTCCCAGGTAGGTTTGTGCAGGGTACTGGATGAAGGGATCATTTTTAGGGTTGGGATCACTTAGTTGTCTGTCAGTCCGTTCGTCTGTTAAGACCCTTTAGTTGAATTTAAACTATATACTCGGGTCTACAGTTCCTTTAAAGCTGTAAAATTCAAGCTTCTAAGTTAATGTTAAAAAAAATCCCATAAAAAGTATATTTCGAAACTCGATGAATTGCTGAACTATAAGAGAGTCACAGTCCAAACATCCATGACCAATTGAGAGCCAGTACGACAACAACTAATTGGTGATTCAAGACTTTGTCATACTCTAGTTCTATCCAGTATTTTTCAAGTTTTATGTTAAGTTCAAAGATGACTTTTGGCTATACGCCCTTTATTTTTTGCTACGGGTAAATACCTTAAAGCACACCCCATCACCCAAAGAAATGTAGCAGATTGTATGAAACCTGCCTAATTAAAAAAATTGCTGTTTCCCTGCGCGTCACGTATGTGAGCGGGCGACAGGAACTTGTTACAAAATTATCATCGGTAGATGAATATTACCCTAAATCAATCTAGAGCATGTTATGTCCACCAAGAATTATTAGCGTCAGAATGGCTGGTCGTCTATGGCAAGTGACTCCGAAAGATATTTAAAAATTGCTACCCAATTGCTTATATTTGCTTCATTTCTTCAATAATTGGTACATATGATATTTGCGGAGAAATTTAAATATTGTTTTGACCAGCCATTCCAACGTCAGTATGACTGGTGGCCTTCGTGTTCAACATGAAGGCCACCAGTCATATGCAGAATTTCTAAAAGTTTCTTGTTTTAATAATACCTTACTAATTTGCTTCTTTACCTTATACCTTCTATACCTTACTTTCACGAATTAAAGTTTGAGTTTCGTACATACAAAATGTAAAAAAAATATAACTATTATTAAAATTTGTACTAAGAAGTGCTTAATAATTTGGTAAGGCAGTTGATGATTTTGCTACAGCATGCTGTTTCAACTTTGTAGGCGTTCACTGTTTTATTAAATTTAATAATAGGTAAATTTTTCACCTATTGTATGTACGAAACTCAAACTTTAATTCGTGAAAGTAGCAATTAATAAGCAATTATTGATACAACAAACTTTTAGAATTTCTGCGTCCTTCATGTTGAACACAGAGCCATCCTGACGTCAGAATGGCTGTTCAAAAAATATTTAAATTTCTCTGAAAGTATCATATGTAGCAATTATTGAAGAAATGTAGTAAATATAAGCAATTAGGTAGCAATTTTTGAATATACTTTTGGAGCCACTTGCCATAGGCGACTAGCCATTCTGACCCTGACCAAGGATTCGCTACTACAACGCTGAAAACGTCACCATCTCTTGTATCAACTGTATAGTCTTGTAATAATTATCTACTTAATTTATTCAACAGAGGTGCAGTGCCCCCAGGAGCTCGTTTCGATCCATTTGGTCCACCAGGGGGCCCGATGCCAGGTGGCCGACGACCAGCGCCTCCCGATGCCGACCATCTCCCACCTCCTGGCTTCAATGACAACATGTTTATGTAGCCTCAATAGCTATGTCTTACTTTTGTCCATATGACTATTAATAAAGTTGATTTGAACATCTCCAGTTTATCTTTCATTAATATTAGATAATAATTATGTAGGTATTTAACTAAGTACCTACTTTGGTTATGTTTGAAGTTACGGGATGCAATAGGAAAGTTATAGTGAATTTATTTGAATTTACCGCCATTAGTCGTTGGAGTCCTTATTTGATTTTGCCATAAAATAACTTGCCATACTCCTGCAATGCTGGACCTAATAAAAATGTTTCGTTGAGTTTTATATTTTTTCATGCTTCATTTCATGAACATGATGTAGAGCTACAAGGTCATTTTTATGTTTTAAAATGTAGCTATGTAAAAAAAATGACAAAGAGGATGGTAGAAATCCCTACATTTATGTAGAAGAAATTATTGAGCATTACAAGCATTTCGTACATATTATTTTTATTAATCTGAGGTCGAGGATATTACTACCAATTTTAATAATTAAAATGTGTAGGAAAATATATTTCAATTTAGACACGATGGGTGTACGTTACCATCCATCCGTTTTTTAATTATTCACGACAAATTTAAAAGTTGCGCACATTTCAACGGCATGGATCTCTAAAAATCTGTATCATTCAAAGCTTAAAAGACGAGATTATGATGGGTTGTGTGCATGCGTTACCCCAGCAGAATGCCATGTTGTCTCCTTTCAAAATTTAAATTATACAGATTTTTAGTGATCTATGCCGTTAAATGTGCACAACTTTTACGATGTGCTCAGTTACGCACGATTTTTTAAATTATGCAATGCTATATATTGATAGACATCGATAATAGGTGTTTTAACCTGGTATCGACTATTGAAAAACTTATATGACAAAACGATGGGAGAATGCAAAGAGAATAATAATAACGTAATAGTAGAATGTAGAATCTTCAGTTCTGGTATGGCAAGTATGTCTATTTTTCTCTACTGGCAGTATTTAATTTTAGTTTAGCAAGTTATTTGTGCTGTGCACACGTTTCCCGCGTGTGTAGTGAATTTCCTTGGCTGCTCACGGCTGCAACCGTTCAATTTCTATTCAATGTGTATGGCTGTGAAGGTAAGTGACACTGTGTTTACTTCGTACATATTTACAGTTATCAATTCGCCCTAAAACAGTTACAAAGGTCGTGCCCCCGCAGAACGACAGACGTCAGCAGGCGTCACGAAACTATTTAAATTATAATACAAATTGCATTATCCTCTTGTAACTTACACCACAATATCATTATGCATGCAATTCTCGTTAGTTGCATTCATAACATTTAAAATTATTTCACTTTAATAGTCCCCACCCAAAAGTAAGCGTCAAAGACAAACTATCAGTACCCACTTTGTTTTACGCGTGGTATTTCATTGTTCGTATCCTAATTCCGCCTTCTAAATTGCCGGTCGATACACTAATGTGGTATTGTCGAGTGAATCACGCTATATTGTCGATATAAAAAGTTGCTGAACCCAATATCGGTTCATACCTACCTACCTTAAAAGTACATGGCTATTTTTGTAATTTGAAAGTAAATTAATACTTATTCAGCATTCTATTTTCGATAAACAAGTGGTTGTTTGTACTCTAGCTATATTTATATTTCACAATGTAACCTACTTATTTCAGAAGGTGTGATAATTATGTGTAAACTAAAAGTATTTTAAGAGTACTTAACCTATCAAACTTATATTGAGTACAATGAACTTTAGTAATACCTACTTTCTTTAATCCATTAAAACATACTAAAATAATATATTTCACTTTCATTGTGGGTTTTCAAATACCATACAGTAGATTCAGCCATGTTTTTTTTATTAAATATTTCCTCAAACATAAATGTTTGTAGAGTGATTGATTGTTTTGGAATTAATTTATAAACTATGCCCAGTGTGTCTGATTGTTTGCATTCAATCCATTGTCTTTCTCTATGGTTAGCTGGTGCAGGTGTTCAATGCATGTTGATTGAAATATACTTTCAGGGATGATTCATCCTTGCTTATCTATAGTACGAAGCACTGTCTAGATATTGTGGTCTACTTCTACTTTTATTACCATGGAGAGGCTACCTAATTACTTTTTTTACATTGTGCTTGTGGTGACACTTTATATCTCAGAAGTTTGTGTTAATTTTATATATTTATACAAGTTCACTAGTTCCAATTTTAATGACTAAAAAGTTTATATATTTTTAAATTATGCCAAAAAAACATATTCAAATTAGTTTATGCATTTTTTAATGTTGTTTTAATTTAGTCATGATATTTAGTGGAAGTTTCATGACTAAACCGTGCCATGCTTGTCAAACAACAACAACAAAAACTTATTACCTAAAATAAGTCAGTTTGCAATTATTGCCAAGTTTACAAATTCTTTTATTTGTTATCAGGATATAAAAACTTCCATAATGCTTTGGCAGGTAGTGCAATTCCTGTTTCCGTGAATTTACTATTGTATCCAGACTAACACTACCAACATAACAGATGCTATTAACAAAAACTTGTTTACAAACAATACCAACCAGTCCCCACAGTGAAGAATGTTTACCTGAACTCATAGGTTTAGTTTTTATATTTTTTTTTTTTTTGGGTGGTTGTGATTGTTAAGAATTTCTTCTACCTGATTTTACATAATGGTGCCAACCCCATTATGTAAAATCAGGTACTAAAATCAGGAACTTTACTCAAGATTAAGGAGAACAACCAATTGTTCTCCCTAATCTTGAGTAAAGTAGAATTGGTCACATAAAGAAATTACTGTTAATAATTTTCCTGAGGCCTTAAATGAGGCTAGTGTCATTTTAATTAAAAAAAACTAACAATTGTCCTGCTACAGTTTAAATTTAAAGACTGGTTCTTCTAGAATGTTCTGTTATTGGTGTTAAGTTTGTAAATGTTAGAAAAAACTATAGACTACTTCATTTCAGATGCACTTTAGTATAAATTTATCTAGTTAAGACTTTCTATACTTTGGGAAATAAATGGTACCTACCTAGACTTTGCAGGTTTGTTTATTTTGCATTTTTAAGGATCTCACTTTAGAGAATAATTTCTGTTCAATGTGAGTTATTTCAATAGTTTGTGAAATAGGAGTTCAGAACCATGTTATAAATAATAAAGCACCTGCAACCCTTCTCTGCACCACCCAAAGGTTGACTGATAGATATTGCCATGTATTTTCAATAAGCTTTAAATAAAAATAAAATAAATAACTATATTCCCATTGTATAAAGAGAGACGATTGCGTTAGTTAATTTGCTCAGTTTGCGATAATGGCATATATTTTTATCGCGCGAGTTTTGCACTCCAATGATGGCTTGGGTATTGACGTCATAACCTCGTAGGTAAACCTAATGTCGGCCGTAATATCCTAACTTATAAACTGCAATGTAATTACGTCAGGATTGCATAATGCAGCTTATCGGTATAATATGGTGAAACACGGGCTGAAAGTACAATGATTGTTTTACACGCTATTTTATGCAGGTGTACGTTTTGGATTTATCGCATCAAAATAGTGTACATATGACGTTTTAAAATACATTAATTGCCTTGACGTAAGAAGTAATTTCATACCTATATCAATTTATTTCCCGATTCTGGGCAATTTTCGTTCATTTTACAGTTATACTTCCTACCTACATTAATGCCGTAGCTCTTTCGAACGTATGCCAAGCGATAGAGATACCGATAGGTACTAAATTACGATTTTGTTTATATATTCTGTGGTATTGGTTACTTTGTCGAATAAAACACCAACCACAGTCCACAGATTTTCTTGTTCTATAGTAGGTTTTGAGTTCGATTTCAAATACAACGAATATTATTATGACAGACAACCTATGTTCCTTTCATCTTCCTGGATTACAGTTTTTTTCAGTTAACCTGTGTACTGTTTTCAAAATTGTGACAGCCTCTGTGGCGCGGTGGGAGTGTATCCGACTGCTACGCAAGAGGTCGTGGGTTCGATCCCCACCCAGGATAAAACTTTGTGTGATGAGCACGATGGTTTATTCTGTGTCTGGGTGTTATTTATCTATAATATGTATGTATTTAAAAATATATAAGTATGTTTATCAGTTGTCTGGTTTCCATAGTACAAGCTCTGCTTAGTTTGGGATCAGATAGCGTTGTGTGAGTTGTCCCAAGATATTATTATTATTATTATTATTAATTAATATACCTACTTCATTATGTACTAGCTTTTCCTCACGGCTTCGTCCGCGTAATGTTTAAATTTTATAGATAATGTGTGATGTATAAACTACATTCATGTAAAGTTACCTCAAAATCATATTAGTAGTTTTTTATCAATCTTAAAAAAGTTGAATTTATTTTGTTAGTTTGGTACAAAGTACCTGATGACGTTATAGTTGTCCTCAATATAGCAAGCCCTGTCATTAAAATGTCTGGACTCTGGATCGTGCGTCGACCCGACCTTGACTAGCGTGTGTTGACCCTGCGCAGGCGCTGGTCCGTTACCCCGACCACGCACGATCCCGCCCGACTACTCACGGAAAACAAAACTACGCCATTTTCTAATGATTATTGCTGGTTCTGATTTACAATAGTGTAATCAGCTACAATAAAATTGTGTTAGCCCTTTAACTGCTATCGCATGTAGCTTCATTTGGCATAAAGTTGTGTATTTGTAAGATAACATTTATATTACGGCTGGTTATAAGAAGTCAGTAATAGTAATATTTAGATTTTATATGAAAGCCGTTTCCCACTGACTCTTTTTATCCTCGAAACTGGTTTTACCTGTCGTCTCCTGCCTATATTTACAGTCAAATTTCACCTTTAGTCAAGTAGATTTCTATAACTGCCGAATACACAAACACTTTTTCGAATGACGCTGTAATTGTCACTTAGGCACCTGTCCCATCTACGACCGACGATGCGCCAGAAGCGAGTAGCGATTTATCGCGCAAGAAACGTACAGCAAGTGTATTTTGTAGATCGCGTCCGGGTAAACAAAAGAGATGCAATATAGAGCGAGTAGCCCCCAGTGGGACCGGTGAGCGATCAACTATTAATATCTGTATCTCTTTTGTTTACACGGGATCTACATAAGTATGTACGTTTCTTGAGCGATAAATCGCTACTCGCTACTCTTTTTCTCGCCGTTGGTCGGACAAGTAAAGAAATACTTTTAAGCACGACACTAAGGATTAAGTTGAATACTCCCCGAAATTGTAAAAAGGCCTAATGGCTAAGGCCTTTTTACAATTTCGGGGTCTCGCAATCGTGAGGTAGCGAGTTCGAATCCTACCCATTATACTACCGACGTGAACCCACTCCTAACACAAGCCTTTGAGCTTAGCTAGAGGGGTTAACAGGATTGCTAGTAATGTGGGACTCAACCCCACATTGCTAGCTATCTTTATAAAAAAGAATATGTATTGTGCACCTGTACACATGATATTTGGCCGGCGTATAGTTAATTGTATCACCTAAAACCCTGCCCAAAAAATACGAAACCCCCCCCCCCCCCGCAGAAAAGTGTTCCATGAGTTCAGAGTATTTAGGGGCTAGTGTATAATCAATGGAAGAAATACTATTTGCAACTTTTCAATACACTGTGACGTCTACTGAAAGATCTCTGTAGAGTTTATTTGCGATGATGACATATATCCCTCCGGTTCATAAAGCCCAAATACCGAAACGTCTGAATCTCCGATTGGTCTTATTTTCAGAATGACTAATTCCCAAAATGACTGAATTCCAAAATGACTGATTTTCTCAATGACTGAATGTCATAATGACTTTTGAAATCGGTACAGGTACGGCGAATAGTTCAAATATTTTCTAATTATGGTTATTCATTCATTTTCCGTATTTAATAGATAACGAGCCTGCTGTTCCCGCGCGATTTCATCCGTTATAGTTTTTGTATTCCTTCCTCCTTTGTCATTTACTATTACTGGCCACTTGATAGAGCTAATAATAATAAATAATTGACAGTCATTCCTGTCATAAAAGAAAAAACAATATATTGGGAGCGTCATCTGCCAGTGAGTTTTCCGTACCGCTTTACTGTGATTTTTTTCTAATATGGACAAGTTGAAAAAAAACGATTTGGTATTTATATCCAACCAAAAAGGCCACCCTGCTTTGCTGTATGGCGGACATAAATATAACTTAGGGCATACAAATAAAAGTGGGACTTCTATGTGGAGATGTGTACATCGAAAAGATTGTCAGGCATCCTTGACATTAAATACTGAAAAAGATGCGGTAGTACGAAAGCCTACAAGTCATGTATGTAAGTCGCACCATGACGAGAATATACGCGACATGCTAATAGATAAATGCAAAACAGACGTCTGCAATACTATGGCACCAGTCAAAAAAGTATTTGAGAAGAATGTCGCAAAATTTGCCGCAACTGACAAAGATATAACATTATTTTCGTATGAAGAGAAAAAAAATTCTTTGTATAGAGCAAGACAAAAGTACCTACAGCAGAAAAACACAGAATTTAATTATTTGAAAGATGTTCGTGTACCAAAATTAATTGCTGAAAATTTTCTGTACTTAGAAGACGGAGAAGAGGATAAAATATTGGTATTTTCATCAAATTATACTAGAAATTTTTTAAGGAATCCAAATAAAGATAACATTCAATTTTTTGGCGATGGAACTTTTAAAAGAGTACCAAAGCCATTTTATCAAATCTTTACCGTACACGTTGATATCGGTACGAGTATTATATCTACTAACATCGTACCAGTAATTTTTGCTTTGTTGCCTAACAAAAAACAGCACACATACTATAGATTATTTACATTGTTGCGCGATAAAATGAATTTAAAAATAGAAAAATATAAATCTGACTTTGAAGTTGGACAAATAAATGCGATGAAAGAAGTTTTTCCAAGCTGCAAATTATCCGGGTGCTATTACCATTACAATCGGGCCGTGTGGAAAAAGGCACAAAGCACATGTGCTGATGTGACTGGAGAAGGCCGTAAAATAATAAAGCTTTTAGCTACTCTTTTGTCTACCATTATTGCCCCCAGATAAAATAGAAGATTGTTGGTTGTCCATAATAAATATAGCCCCTAATATTGACGCAATAAATTAATTAATAAATTATATGAAAAAACAATGGCTAAAATGTAATGTATCATTTTTAAGCTGCGCTGATGAACGGCACCGTAGCAACAATGCCATCGAAGGCTGGCATAGACGACTTAACGTCCGTATGCCACATAAGCCAACATTAATACGGTTTATATTCAAATTAAAAAAAGAAGCTCTGTACCAGGAGGCAAGAATAAGAAATTCGTTGTTCAGCGGAGCAAAACGACGAAAATTTTTTTTGATCGACAATACGCCTTGCAGATAGATGACCTCAAAAACGGTACAATAACGGCCATAAAGTTTTTAGAAAATATAAATATAATAAGAAAGCGTTTATGTTAGACGATTTTTTTTTAGTTATAGAAGTATTTCTGTTATGTTATATTTCAATGAGGTTTTGGTTGTTTGATTTAAATATATTTAAGCATATTTAGAATTTAAACATTTGCTTTTTGTTTAATACACAAACCTAAAATAAAAATATTTGCACTACATAATATATCGTTTCTGTGCATATATGTACATCACGCGCCATTTTGCTTTTCAGTCATTGAGAAAATCAGTCTTTTTGGAATTCAGTCATTTTGGGAATTAGTCATTCTGAAAATAAGACCAATCGGAGATTCAGGCGTTTCGGTATTTGGGCTTTATGAACCGGAGGCACATATATTAACTGTTATGGGCTAGCAACAACATCAATAACAATATGGTATACGGAAAAATATGTTGTTCACGGTTCATCATTATGTCAAAACGGTATTTTTATCCTCAGTTCCCTCTTAGCAGTACAAGGACTACGGGAAAACCGATAATGATGCTTTTATCGGTATCTGTTTATTATCAGGTTTATAATTCATTTTATCTTCATTATAATAACTGAGATAAATATAGACGTACATTCCGAAATTAGAAACAGTATGCTAATGTTAAAACCACCCACACTCTGTATTGAAATATACAGATTTTGAATATTAATAAGGATATTATGTATGTATGTGATAGAGTATAAATTTCACCTAATTCCAGTCAGAGTAATTAAATACTGCACTAGTCATAAAAATAAATTCATATTTTTGCATAATAATGATCTTGTTTATGACAGAAAAAAATGTAAGTACTTTATATAATCAGATACCAAGATAAACTCCCGGCATGTGAGACAATAAGTTATTTTTATTGAAAACGGCTGAATAGATTTTCATGAAATTACGCTAAGAATCTTCCTGTGTAAACTAAATTTTTGAATAAATCAATCCGTTTAGGCCCTGGGTTGCCAACCTGTGTAAAACAGGTATTCTTTGAGGGTAATGAAACCCTGTCGGTATCGACTTAATCACTTCCCCTTCCCTTTTCAGGGTTTCGTAGCCAAAATGGCAAAATGGAACCCTTATAGTTTCGCCATATCCTTCCGTCCGAACGCAGCTTAGCTCAGAGACTGTTAGTGCTAGAAGGCTGTAATTTTGCATGAATACACATACTTATGCCGAGAAAGTGGAAGTAGCTCCCCTATAGGCATATAAAGTAGGGGTGTGTTATTTTTATTATCTCACCTACCTCATCGTGTGGTGTATCATTAAATAGGTCTTTTAAAAACATTTGGTTTGTTAGAGTCAAGTGTCAGTTAAATGGTTGATATTGGGTATGTGAAAAAAATCCCGGTAGTAGCTTTAATAGTTAAATTAACAGGAAAACTATCACAGTTAAGTAGACTTTACAAGTAAGAAACAAAATTTTCGTACAGATTCCATTGAAAAATACTATATAATATGCTAAAATAATATAACGTTGTTAGTAATATGAAACAAAAACAACAGAAAACCCTTTTTCAAAATATTTGGGTTGGAGGTTATAACTACCATCTGTATGTATATATCATATATTCGTCTTTCCCAGTGGATTTATCACAAACGAAAAAAATACTAATGTTTAAACTCGTTTATTCGTAATAGTAAACTACTAGCCAAATAGAAAAGTACAAATACTTGACTATTTGGCAAATAAATATTATTATTCCTACGTATGTATTACATTTACCCTTCACAATGTTTGTTCGGTTCCACTCCACCTCACTGTAACTCCAGATTGTTTGCCAAGTAAGTTTTCAAGGAATTATAGTTCATTGTATGTTCCAAAGTGCCAGCCTTGTATGTACATAGCTATTGGTGTTTGTAGTGTACTATTAGTATATATGAATACGTACAAATTGATATGTGTCGTACCTAGATAATTAAAATGTGATTTTTCCTCTAGTATTTACGCAGTATACATCTACTCATTCATGTTTACGTGTATACATCCGTAATACACATCTATGATGTTCTCCTAACCGTTTTCGGTGACCGCGGCCAATCATATCAGGGCCGATAACGCAGGAAAGTGACAGTGAGAGAATAGCGAGTGCACTTGTTCACTGTGAACAAGTGCACTCGCTATTCTCTCACTCTCATAGTCAGGTACGACAAAAATCCCATACGACCAGAGCGGGATTAAGCGCAGGACCGACGGCTTAACGTCTTCTCTGTATAACATTTTTAGAAAACATCATCATCAGAATCATCTATCTATAGAGCCACAGTGGAAACGTAGTTCAACCTCTTTAATTTCTCAATCTTCTCGGTCGTTGCTGACTTACCGACTCCTACATATTATACCTAAAACTCAACGTCTTCTCGTCAAACGAACAGTACTTTAGATACTTTACACATGAGAACGTTTTTAATTAAGAGCTAAGTTATCTAGGCTGGTTATAACTTGCGAAATAAGCAATGACGACAATAGTGAATCTGTCTGAAATTTATAAAGCACGCAAAGTCGCATCTACGTGGGCGGAGCGATCTAGTTCACCGCAATTAGTAGTCTTAGTATTCTGCTTGTCCGCTGCTTAGAAAACCTGGATCTAATTATTGTCAGTTCTTACGAACAAAGTATCCATTGTATCATCCTTAAGTGTATTAGCAAATGATATCATTGGCCATTATGTGCTAAATAGTACCGTTATTTATCTAGCCGCCGATAATAACTAAATAAACAAATTAGTAAGTAGTAAAGTATATTTATTATTATTATTTGCTTTAACAAGTGGATTTGTGACGCTGGTAAACTATAGAAATCGGCTGATGACTGATGTTAAGCACCCTTGCCGATGTCGGGCCTAGACAGTCATAAGTGACCATAGCTCTTGTACCTACTTAAGACCTAGGTACTTAATATCTTAGGCCGTAGACGAGTGGTTCCCAACCTTTTTGATCACTTCAAAAGCCATTTTACCCGGAACAAAGGCCAAATGCGAGACAAGTACTTCGCATAACGGGGGAGGGGGATCATACAACCTTCGTTACCCCAGAGAACAGCTGTTCTACCCCCGCGAGTTAAAAAATTCCGACCATATATTAATTAGCTACTACACCGGCAGCAGGCATAATTATTTATCGCGATATAAAGTCACCTTTGTCCTTTCTTCTAAGCATCAAACTCTATTCAAATCATCTCCATACCAGATTTTATAAGAAACGACGTAGTTTGAAGTTTTATCTTGATCCTAGCTTAGAAAAGTATTATTATAAACTAGCTGTCCCAACTTCGTCTGTGTAAATTTTTGCAACATTTTTCATTGCTGCTCCGCTCCTATTGGTCGTAGCGGGGTGTTGTATAGCCTGT
The DNA here is from genome assembly GCA_945859575.2 of Herminia tarsipennalis. Taxonomy (NCBI): domain Eukaryota; kingdom Metazoa; phylum Arthropoda; class Insecta; order Lepidoptera; family Erebidae; genus Herminia; species Herminia tarsipennalis. Next base: position 7,648,641 of record OX243836.2, on the reverse strand, counting down.
AGCATTCGTCGATAAATGGGCTATCCAACTCAAAAAAGAATTTTTCAATTCGTATCAGTAGTTCCTGAGATTACCGCGTTCAAACAAACTCTTCAGCTTTATAATATCAATATAGACAAAGATAATATAATACTGTACTAATAGTATAGATTCAAACGTACGTACTACGTAAGTTTACGGTAGGAACTCGTGGTATTTCCGCCAAGCGCCACTCAGACTGCTCCAAGATAAATGGCGTGGCCATTATCGTTCGCCCGACTCTGCCTCGGGGAGAGGAGGCCCGTGACAAGCGATAGCTATAGAAAAACTTGCCCTGTTATTCAGCAAGGGCTAAGGTCGTTGCTCCGAGCTTGCATAGTGAGTCTTACGAACCCTTGGTCGTAGGGCGATGTCCTCAGCTACGTGACTCCGTCCCTTTGATACCCCGTATTTTGCATGATTGATGAGCTATTAACCTAGGCCTTTTCGATTTGATTTGATTGAGATTTCGTGAAAAGAAACAAGTTTTTATTGATCGCTTGTGATCATGATGGATAGTTTTATTAAGGAGTTGTTTATTGACGGAGTAGGGTATTTATGTTTGAAGATTGGTTGGAAATAAAACTAAGTAAATTAGCACAAACGTTAGCTTTAGACGGACGTTTCTTCTGTAGTAGTGCGAGTTTTTTTTTAATTCTTTTATTTTATCGAGCCTTTTATCCACAATAGCATGTCAGCCTTATCATATCTAAACTGACTTACCAACTATTAAAAAGGTTTTGAATCAATGATGGTTAAATAAATTTAGGAGCAGATCTACTATTTCTGAAGTATAGAGTCGGAACACACCCTCCGAGGGTTCCGTACATATTTGTAGGTATATATTATAAATAGCTCAGGAATCCAGTCTCGCAGATTTTAAATTAAACGACTTTTTCTATTCTTTTACGTTTACTGAGAAGTTTTAATTTTTTCACATCTTCAAGAGACTGTAGACCTGAGTATATGGCTTTAATTTTAACTCGATACCTCCACGCGTTCCCGAGATAAAGAGTCTTGACAGACAGACGGATGGACGGTCAACAAAGTGACCCTACAAGGGTACCTTTTTCCTTTAAGGTACGGAACTCTAAAAATATGCTTGAACTATATTATAGAAACCTATCTGATAAAATTCTCATGGTAAATACGCAATGAGACCGAAGCGGAGGGTTTTTTTTACTTTATCTATTCTTTTGTTTAAACTCGATAATCTCAGGAACTACTAATCCGAATTGAAAAAATATTTTACTGTTAAAATAGCGGAACAGCAATGAAAAATGTTGTAAAAACGGGTAACATTGACGCAGACGAAGTTGCCTGGGTTAGCTAGTGCTTTATAATGAGAATGTTATATAGGTTGGATTTGTTACTTATGTATGGCAACACTGAGGTATATTGTGACGAGTTTTAAAATTAAACTCTTACTGAAAGCGTTCTGAACGTTTGTTACGAAACTGCGATTATTTAGAGACGCGTTTCGCAAACGAACTATTTATGCTTCTTCTACTTCTAAATCATAAATATCTGAAATACGAAAACCATATGGATGAATTCCATGTTTCTCTCAAATAACTCACTAGCAATTTTTAGGGTTCCGTAGTCAAAATGGCAAAAAAGGAACCCTTATAGTTTCGTCCTGTCCGTTCATATGTCACAGGCATTTCACTCAAAAAGTACAGATTTTTTATGGATGAAATTTAAAATATAAGTGTCGTGTATAAAGTGTACTTAGTTCGATAGTTAAATAACAAAAGTAACACCCCATGTAACATAAGCTTTTTTTTAGTAAACATCTACATGTGGCACGTCATTCGACAGGTCTAATTTTAGGGTTTTTAAGAAACTTTTTAGATTTAATGAATATTTTCGAAAATAATCGCTCCGAAAGTTGCAAAAATTGTGTCATGCCCCCTTTAACTTTTTGACTTTAACTGTAAAGCGTTTCTTTTTGACTTTTTTTAAAACTAAATACTAATATAATTTATAATGATCTGATATACCGTCCTTGAGTTATTGCTAAAAAACTGCGCATCTCAACAAAAGGAAGTAAGTACCATGAAGATAGTAGACTTTTGCTAGTGAACTTTTTCGGATCGTATTTTTCATATGTAGTGCATTTCTTTATAGTGATAGCTGCGGAACCCTTCACTGAGCATGGTCCGACATGCTATTGCCCGGTTTATTATAAATTATGATTACGTCAATTCCTACAGATGTTTGCCAAAGATTTACATCACAGATTTTTGCGCTTCTGTTCACAAAAATCTGTATAGGGCATTGACAGCATTTTTGCCATTTCATTAACACTCTAACGACCTTGTAATAGAGCTTAAAAGCATTAATTAACAATAAAGATCATATTTCTGACTGCTACACTACCGTGATTACAGCTTCACTTCATTGGAGTAAAGCGAGTGGTGATATATTTTTTTTAAAACAAAAGGTGCAGTATTTTTCTTCTTGCTAAAAATCATCACAATTGCGAATACATATATCACAGGATTAATATCTGCATTTCTTGCTGCAAATGACACCCTCACGATGGTTTAACTATAGTAGATACAGAGGGGTGAGATATAGAATATAGAGTACAGCTTGTTTTAGCTAAACATGGTCTCAAACACATATTGCCTACGAATCATTTCTTGCCGCAAACGTTGCCCTGATGATAGCTTAACTACAGTGGCTACAGGCACAAATAAAGCGGGTCGACCGGTGCGAGTAGATCCGGGTCACTGAGCCAGGTCGCGATGCCATCACGGTCAAAACGATCCCTCTAGTCGCCAGTTTGAAAATAGAAATTTGTGCTAGTTTGCATACTCTGATATCGATATGAATATATTATTCTGCCGAGTTTTAAACGCGTACCTATGATATATGGCTGAAAATAAAGTAAACGTTTATACTTTTCGGCAGGACTTAAAACACTAATATTTATTTAGCATGTCCAGATGACTAGTCTTCTCGAAGGAAAACAACTTAATCGATATTCGATTCCACAATCCAAGCGAGTATTGGTATGTCCAGATGGTTCTCGAATGAAAACTATTTTAATCGATATTCGATTCCACAATACAAGCGAAAACCGGAACCCACGGTTAACAATTGCTTCTGGGCTATAAAAAGCATCCAGTCCATTAAATGTCCACATTAATTATATCGTTATGCCATGAACGACGACGTTACTAGGTAGTAATTTCTAGATAGGTACTCTAGTTAAAGAAAATTGTTATTTTATGCTTTGATTAGTTTGCTAAGCACTGATGGAAGTCGCTTGGACAAACAAGGCACTTACCTACAATCAAAATATTTAATAGGTACTAGGCTGTTACCGATATATTTCAAAATACCCTGTATGTTTTGCTACTTAATTGTGTAACTACTTTACTAATAAGTACCACAATATTATTCAATAAAACCGGGCAACAGTCGAACAATAAAATCCATGCTTAGTAATAGGGTTCTGCAGCCTTGAATAATTGCATCAGCAGAAGAGCGTATGTTCATGGCACTTACGCCCTTTTGTTGAAAAACGCAGTTTTTCAGCAATAACTCAATGACGGTATATCCGATCATGATTGAGATTATATTAATTTAAAGTATTTGTTAAACGCTACTGATACTCTCTGATTTTTTTTTCATATTTTTTTAGTCACACGGTTCAAAAGTTAAGGGACACACAACTTTCGGAGCGATTATTTCCAAAAATATTCACTCAATCAAAAAAGTTTATTATAAACCTTATAATGTTTTTGAAAGACCTGTCGAATGATGTGCCACACGTTAATGTTTGCTGCAAAAAAAAAATCCAGCTTCTGTTACATGTATGTCCTAAAAATATTTATTTTTATCATTAAGCTATCAAACTAAGTAGCGGCTACTACAAGACATCTTTCCACCAAATTTCATCAATAATCATTGAGTCTTTGAGTAAAATGCCTGTGACATACCGACGTACAGACAGACAGACGGACATGACGAAACTATAAGGGTTCCATTTTGCCATTTTGGCTACGGAACCCTAATAAAAACGGGTTTCAGTAGAACAATAATATTATATTTTTTTCTACTTTTCCATTGTTCCATTAATTATTAATTTATTATAATTGGAACTATCCATTGATATGTAGAAGAAAATACACTTAGCATTATTGTAGCAAGTAATGTAATGACGTCATGATTTGCTATTTCATACAGAACAAGTCGTTTTGAAATTGCTACTGTGATAGATAACTACGGAATTGATTTTAACCCGAACCTTTTAAAACTTGACTCACAGCTCCCAATAAACTAGGAACTTATCTTTATTAACAAAATGTCAAGGTCAAAGTTATCCTTATCACGTTTCTTTTTTAAAAATAGATCTCAGCATGAACTACGACGTGCAGTATAGGATAGTTGCGTCATATAAATATGTCATATAAATCCGTTTAATAGAACTGTTTATTTATTCAATGGTTCTATTTCTAAACTTCCTAACGTCGAAGCCAATTTCTGATTCTAAAGACCCGTTTTCACCATAGGAAAGTTGACAATTTCTATGCTGGCAATACCAATTAGTGACAAATTACTTCGACGAAGTTGCCATCAATTTAACAGCAAATGTTTCAAAATGTGACAAGTTGATTACTTTTGTTGGTCCTAAAAAAATGTGTTCTCGACATTTAGTCTCTCTAGTATTTTGAAGACATAGATATATATTTATACCCCGAAAATGAGTACTCTCTAAAGAAATATTGGCACGTTGTTCTACCGGTTGTTTTAATTTTTTTGTTTGTTCATTCATAAGATAATGTGTCTTGTCAAAACAAGCTTCAAAGGTGACCCAAATCATTACATCACCACTCCGTATAAACGTGAATAAGTAATGACAATAACCTAGCTACATGCTATCTATATATACTTAGGTATAGATATGTTGGTACATTGCAGCCTGGATTCTAGGAATACCCACTGCTCTAAATATAGACCGTCGGCTAGTGCGCGTGACGTCATGCGCAGTACGTCAGAACGGTGACGTCACGCCCCTGTTCTCTGCTTCCAATTTCATCCCCTATTTGTATAATGTCATGATCAAGTTGAATGTCTATAGCAGACATTACACTCTTCATGCTATTTGTTCTTGTTAAACTTTTTCCATTATTCTATTATCAAATGTTATCACATCATTATTATAATTTAGACATGATCATTATATATAATGCCTTTGGCACCAACGGTTCATAGACAAGAAAATTGTACCCCTCGCCTTTGCAGAAATAACCGAATTTCTAAGGCTTTTCACTATGGTCTTCTGTGAGGTTCGATTTCCACTGGGCATTTGCTGATTTCTTTGCCAGTCGTGATAATTTTGGAAAATGCCATGCTTTCCAGTTTTAGTACTAAATACAATTTAAAATTGTAAAACACTTCTGCCAAACCCCTGATATGTATACCGATGTGATATTACGTAACAGTGGCTTCCAATGAGGAAAAACGGTACTTTTCTTACAGACCTTGAGATCTCAATACTACCTGTTGTATGTTTGGCTTCGATCCTAATTATTTGTTTTAACAATTCACAGGTAATGAATATAATTTTCAAAGAAAATGATAATTATTAATTGACGATAATTATAATTGAAATTTTCGACACGCACCATCTATTTGATTACCTATGATTACGATGTTAAATGTTGGCAAAGCCGTTTGCCAAACAAGACTATTTAAACTAAAAAAAACAGGTCCTATTGTGGACGTCGAAAGTCTAGTTCTAGACTTAGACATTATCACGCGATTGTCTGTGCCTTGTCATCTTCAATCACAATAACTCAATGCCTTTAAAATGTTATCGTAAATGCCGTGGCTGTAAAGTGCACCCGAAGTATTTACGACAGCTATTGCGAAGTTCATCGTCATCGAGTTCACACGTTATCATCCCGCAAGACACTCGCTGCACAATGATAACACATATACATCACGAAACATCACCACACGCCACATAATTGTTAATAATAAAACGGATTTATAGGCGATCTGCTTCAAAGAGCTCTGGAAATTAATTTGCATTCCCAACATTCTTCGTCTATAAATTAACCTTGACAAAAGAATGTTTCTAAGCCAAAATATTTCATCCCTGGAATATTTGTTCAACAATGTCGCCTTTGATGGGATAATTTACTAAAGTTATCGGTTTTATGGTCAGTCATTTGTTTCAAACTGTCAGTGGCCAACGGCTTCTTTTAAAGGAGCACATCGTAAGTTCTAATCCGTGTCTGCTTGTAACAGACATGGGGGCTGGAGGCGCGGGCGGAGTCGATGACCGAGTATTGATCTCGTCGAAGTGGGTCGCGACCCGTTTTCCGTTGCACTACACCCAGGGGGAGCGTTGCATCGGTCATCTGGACACAACATTGCACTGGGTTCCTTTTATCTGGACGAGATCGCTTACACGTGTCACCGAAGGCGAGGCTTCGGTTATACCGTTTCTTTTTATAGCTCGTCGTGGGGGCTACATTCTCAGAACACACATTACAAAAATAACATCTTAGGATGAATGGATTTTCTTCATCCACAACCTTTCATGACTCGTTGTCGTACAAATTTTACTTTCTATTTAAAGCCATCGATAGGTCTTCGTAACTATAAAGTTATTTATAGGCATGGTAGACATAAATATTTATATTGCACGTTTTACATATAACATTTCAGCGTTGCACAGGACGGTTGATGTCGTGCGTGGCCTTCGGATATTTAGTATTTGTCTTGCTAAATATTAGTCACGTCAATTCCGTGTTACATCGTAACCGGTACCAAGTTATTGCCCAGCTATCCTGCAATTTTTTTGCGTTAATTCTCCTACAAGTCTTGAGCTGTACGCCTTACTGGAGGTTGGAGTACGATTTCTATTTTCTAATCTTAAACGTTCCCGCCTCCTGGCATTTGCGTGAAATCATGGTAATAAAGAGAAAGTGTGAATAATTCATATTAAGATAATGAGGTCGGGTATCAATGGATTGCTTTTCTCGACTGGGTTCATTTGCGTGCATAAACTATTGAAGGCATCTACGTCGGCTCGGTAAAGAGTTGCGATTTGCTCGTTGCGTGGGTAAGTAAGTATCCGTGTTGTGAAAGTTGATTTGCACTGCATGCTCCCCTCCATGCTGCAAAAAGGTGTGCACTTTTAGCTACCGTTAAGAATTTTCCTGGGACGCCTCCGTTACTATTTATTTATTTCTCGTCTCTCATCTTGTAATTTATTTTCTGGGACTTTCATTTTATACCCTGCCTATTTATCACGGCATACAAAAAAAGTATTATTTTCCTTTTATTGGAATTCCTCCAAGGCGTTTTGTTGTTCAATACCAACCCATCCAGTTACTTGTGTTGAGATGAGATTAGTTACGAACAAAATTATATTATTTATGATCAAAATTGTATTTAAACTTTCGCGTGGCATGATTATGACTATTTATTATACGGAAATTAACGTCAAGCTTTTAAGGTAAACATTGCGCGTTAATTCCCGTATAATAAATACATAGTTACAAAATTGTATATTTACATAATTTGTCAATCTTAACAAACATACCCTTCAATTTAGACATCTTTTAATTTTCTTTTTAAATTCTCGTTGTATTTGTACTTCATTATTAGACCAAGTTTAGATCGCTATAATTTCGGCCGACTCATCGTTTTTTGAATGAACAATCTTTATCATTGAGATTGTTGTTTTCCTTATACTGTGCCGGTCCAATTCCCAAAAGTTTCGTTGATATCAAGAATCTTCTAGACGATAAATCATGTGTTTTATCTACATGTTATCATATTATCTAAGCTAGTGATTCCAGAAATCAATTTTAACAGAAGATAAAGATAGATACCGATTGTACACAAAATATCTCCTAAAAATAGTCTTATACATTGGCTGTTGCCATGTCGATTGGAAGTGACCTTCGGGGCGCCGTAACATAGCTTGTTTGTATTTTACTCCCTAACATTGCAATCGATTTGCAATTGTGTTCCTTTAATACATTAGGAATCAAAAACCCGCTGAAAAAGGTTGCGTTACCTTCAGTACAATTTATGCAATAAAAAGGCACGATGAATTTAAATAGAAATCGGTAATGGAGTAATGAAAAATACTACATATAATATATATATATTCTGACTAGTATTGATTACCCATAAGAACTTAGATCTCCCAGTAACTAATCCGGGTATAGTTTCAGACCGCAAATGTCGTGCTCATTACGATAGAACAACGTTTAAATACATTTATCTGATAAACGTTTATCATATCCTTAATTACTGAGATATGGAAATTATAACTAGTTAATGCAGACAGATTTTAATCTACAAGAATTCCTTCTTTGTGACGTTATTCAATCATATTGCACATATAGGTCACTTGTTTTAGTCGATGCACGTGTTGTGACTGCAGGTAGAACACGAAAATTGTATTTGTGAGAGTCCTGGAACTAAGATGTCACGTGTTGGGATCACGCGGACTACCGGAACGTGGAGGAAAACGTTGGTACAGAACAAACCTTACCCTTTGTTTCATAACAGAGGTTTTTTAAGATTTGTTGCAAACATTCCGTTTTATAACGATATGTTTGCATTAGCAGGCTCATTTAACATAAATGGAATTAAATTCATTGACATTCCTAACACGATGACTGATACGTATCATGTTTGTTTTTGATCGGTCATAAAGGTATTCACAGCTGAACCGTCATTTAACGAGGAAAATGGCGATCAAGGTCCAATATTTTCGACGACATATTGATTTTATAGACTGAAGCAAATTAATTTTCTGTCACCTCTGGCGCCCTAGAAGAACCATAGAAATGTGTTTGCTTTAAAATACTTAAACAGTATTAATTCAGAAAACACTTTTTGAACTTCGTAGAACCCTGACAAAGTCGTAGAATCCAAAGAAAGTTTTGAATAACAATGGAGAATATAATTGCTATAGAAACGACAAGTTTAAATTTGGTATTCACCGTTTTGCAATTAATACTGGACTTTCAGAGGCTAAAATAAATCAATAATGCCGACATTGAAATAAATTTAACGACGAAGCCGTCAGCACCCGATCAGAGTTCACAAAAACTATATCGATCAGGAAATGTTTATCTACTGCCATTATATTCACAAGCGAACACTTCGCAGGTGGTTGAACCTAAAAACTACGTTTAGCTAGTTTAGCATCCATCCATCAATTTTTCCGATTATTATTTTATCGTCTACATATCTTGTTTAAGACTCATCTGCATTTTTATTAGTCCAATATACTTAAACCTAATAAGCAGATATCCATCGATTTTGCTTAGTGTATTTCATACCTCTCAATGGACTACAAAATTTCCTCTTGTCGTGGGTGGTTCTAAATTTATACTAGGCGGGATGTGGAGGGCTGCTTTGATAATAATGGCAGCTGTATCTTGGAGCCTGTTTTCCAAGAAAACGTGGGAGGATATTGCTACAATGGCAAGGCATGTAAATTCTAAATCGGTTTCTTAGATACAAGTAATTTAAAGGGCACATGGCTAACCAGTCTGTTTGCTAAAATTAAGTTCCAGTCAGTTGTTGCAATGAAAGTTATTTTCGCGGTAATTTCAGATTACGGGTCTTTGCGATTTTAAATTGCTTCTAAGTAACCGCTAATGTATTTTCCTTTTTAACGAAATAGGCTTTTCTAACTCAAGGGCGTCCTTAAATTGCTTTTGATTGTGTGTGTTATATGAAGATGGGATGTGTGGGAGTTTCTTAATCTAAATTCTTTTTCGTTCTATATCTATTATTAGAATGTGACCGAGGAGTGACGTCTGTTGCTAATCGAATCCTCAGACAGATGTGTCGTTTTTAATGCAGTTGATTCAGTTTTGGTAGGTTGCGTCTTGCAGTAGTATAGTAACACATGTAAATTTTATTGATCTACTTAAAAAACCATGCCATCACACTGCTTTGTAATGGTTGCCATATTAGTAGCATCACAAAATATTTGATTTAATGCGTTTACACGTACGTTGTTTAGTCTTGCTATAAATTCAAAACACTTCTCATAATTCCAGACGAAATCGAGATCTATCAAGCGTTCATTGTTTCATTCTCGTAGCAGATCATAACTTGTGAAAAGTTTGAAAACTTGCGTGCATCGTTTGAGCTCATATTATAGGTGTGCGTGTGTGGGCATCGGCGTGCTGTTCGTCTGGCAAGTGACGCCAACGCCCCCGCTAGTGGCACGGGGCACCGTCCGTCGTCGCGGCGTGACGTCGACTCGTGGCCGGCACTGTGGTGGCGCGCCAGTCTTTGCACGACCGCGGCACGGACAGTGTCGACCCGTTGCGATGTAAACGCCTAAGCTTCTACTCTGTCTACAACGACAGCTTCTGTTCCGTGCGTGCACCATAGTTTCAGTTCGTTCCTTACCGGTTACATTAACTTTTGTTTTGTGTTACGAGAACTGTTTTTGAATCCGCCGTGCCGGATTAAAGTAAGTGAAGAATTTGTGTCATCATTTAAGTCGGTGTCCTGTTGTCTTGTAATTACTGACATGATTTCAAGAAACTTTGAATTCCTTTAAGCTGGGCCCAAGACTTTGGAAAGACGTATGCCATTTGATCTTAATAAAACAAGTCTAATTTTATAATGTTAAATCTTAGACTCTTTGCTTTATTTTATCTGGAATCAACAGGTGTCCAGTTTACTCAGCGTCTGTCGCAATTACACGTTTGTTATAGTAACTTTAAAATGTTTAATGTTCTGTTTTACACAAATGGATTGGGTTCTCTTCGTGATCGTGATCACAATCATGTAGAAAGTGCATTTGTATTTATTGCGGCTGACGTCGTGGGCTAACTTTACTCACTGACACAGTTACACACACACGCTTGTGTTTTTGAAGGAATGCAATTTCAACCTTCTGGCTTGTGTGTTGGTTTAATCATTAAACTAAATTGATTGCAATAATCAGTTCCAGCTTTTAATTAGAATTCATGTCAATGTAGACCAAATGTATCAAGTAATTTAAATACTAGCCAAAATGAATCAATTGCTATACGATAAAATGTCCTTCGTTGAATTTGATATAGGGCGTGTGGTAGGTATATTAATATGCGTTAGTTTAATTAATTGTGTCTTCATGTAGTTATATAGCAAGGGCGCGGTTTCAATATCCATTACCATTGTAGTAACCTCAGGTATCGTCTATTACTTGATTACTATCTAGATTCTAAGTATTAGCTTTATAAATCTATATTACCTTAGCATTAGTTTCAATAGAATATCAGATTGCTTCACTTCATCTCGTATCAATGTCAGCGTTTCACGGTCTATTATAACAATATACCTACATTGTATCAAACTAAGCGTATCCTAGGATAATTTATTTGTTTGTTCGTATTGTATGTTTTTTTATCGGCTACTGCGCTAATGGTCACGTTGTTACAATTTACGTACGTACCACTGTCTGTTTGTTACCTTGAATGCGCATTCATTTCATCATAATTAGTCATAACGGAACTGTAACTGTAGGTTCTCGTTAAGATCATTTGACTATTCTACGACAAATACACTAATCATCTCAGCGAGGACATTTTTACTTCAAATACTAACAAAAACACGCGTGGTTAAAATAGAAACTTGTGTGGGTATGTATTTATTCGTTCCAGTAGAATACCTCGGCTTTTGAGTATTTCATGAATATGGAATAGCTTATTACATTGCGTGTATTACCATTAAATTATCATCTATTTGAGATGTAGAAGTTAATTAATAAGTCGATAGATAAATTGATTAAGATTTATAATAAATTCAATTAACTTTGGAGTCACATTCTTGTAAAGCCAGGATTAAAAATCTGATCAAGGAACTGTGACAATAGAATGTCAAAGAAATAATAGATCTGTGCAGACGTAGATTATCTTTTACAGATAGCTAAAGCTGAATGGAATTGTTCAAATGGTGATGATCGTGACAATGTTTTATAATCTAAAGATCTTAATATTCGAGACGAACGGATATGATACTAAAGCAATGACACAAAACAAGGTTATGAAGCAAATCTTTTACTAAATGTATTATAAAGATAACGTTATTGACAGTAATGATACATTCTCAGTAAATATTTACTGCGTTTTCATTTTCCGTTGTGATTCACATTTCACGATTCTGCCCTGTAAACATTTCAACTAGCTGATGAATTTACTGACGCACTTAATTTTTTTATTTTGATGATATTTTTGTGTTACTACGTCTTAATATTTTCGCGTTGAATGAGTCAACGTGAAACAGATTTTTGCGTTTCGCTCGATGTTTATTATGGTAGTTTGTTTGATTATGCACAAAACGTATTTGTTATACATATAGACGGAGTAAATGAAAATTAATCAGATCGATTTTGTTTTTGGGTAAACCCTATTAGACCCTATTTAAGTTTTTCGCTGGGATTACAATCTAGTCTATAGACTAATAAATAATTGTGTTGTAACTTAAACTGCTAGGGTGAGTATTTCATAATATTAAGATATATGTGTCTATAGTCACTTTTCTTATTGTCTCTAGTAAAGATAAGACACTGTTCTTGTGCTCTTTACGAGTAGCATTCACTATACCACTTAACACTAACTTCACTAAGTTAATTTAAAAGGTTTATTTATTTAAATTAGAACGAATGATATAATTTTTTTCATTAATTACCATTTTAAAACATGTGTGAACAAATGTAAACAAAGTGAAGTACAATTGGAGAGGCCTATGTCCAGCAGTGGACTGCGATAGGCTGATGATGATGAAATCTCATCTCACAATCTTTCAATCAATAGTCCAAGTTTACAGATACAGATCATTACAGGTCAATTTCAAATTTCCTGTGGAGATGTAGAATACAAATTAACATGTAATATATTACTTGTAAGTACACTGTTAATTCTAAAATAATTGTACATTAGTAAACAAATAAACTGACAATTGACGTAAAATATATATCATGTGCGTCATGCTAGGAAATTTTTCTGTTGCATTTGATGCGCATGAGTGTTATTTGATTGTGATCAAGTGACACTTCACCAATTCCCATGATTTGTTGTATTTTTTAGTTTTACTAAGTACATAGAAAATTCTCTTAGATATAATGAAAATGTTCGAAATTAAATGTTTTAGAGTATCGATATAGAATATTAACATTCATCGTCACGTCGCGTCGGCGTCGTGTGCAAGTATTTGTGATAAATGGTGACCAACGAGCACAGCCTCTAAATATGTAGTTTATCTATGCCCTTGAAATGATGTTGTTGTGTGTATTATGTAAGTAATCCCTCTAGATAACCTGTATCGGATTGGTGTACTAAACTTTGTCATTTCTAAGAAAGTCACATTTTATAAATTCACGAGGATTTGCGATATAGCGTCCATATCTCTTACGTTTTACAAATCTGTAAACAAGTTTTGGATGGGAAGGGAAACCATTTAAAATATTTTCTTTTTTCCCTGCCTGACCCTCCAATATTAAAATAGCCACATCACATCACATCTTCACATGTCCTCTCCTGAGAGGAAATGAAAATACTTAAAACCTCTCAGAAAGGAAACATGGCAACTCTTCAAGGGTCAAAAATGTTTTTTTTAAAGAAATGACATTTATTTTCTTATGAGCATAATGACATCAAGGTCTACACGACCATTTCTTGGTAGCTATTATTAGCTATAAACCTAAATGTGCAACTAGTTGCATAGCTGATATTGACTCGACCGACGACCTCGCCTAGTTTCCGCTGACTCCATTATGTTCATGCTCAGTGTACTGAAAAATCTTTGCAACCCACCTTTATACCTTTATTGCGTTCACTTCTTCATCTTTCATAATATCTGCCACTCCTAACTCTTTTATTTACACCTTTAGACGATCTAATTTGGTCTGGCCTATTTCAGCGACTAATGGCGTCCTCTCATTGTTCTTCGTCCAATTAATTTATGTTTTCTTTACTCAATTGGATGATAAGCCTTCTGTGAACCGGCCAGACATACCAAATCGTATCGTCTGTTAGCATTTAAAATTGAATCTCTCGTTATCAAAATTAATAGGATTGAATCTACCTTTTAATTAAAAAGCAGCCGTCTAAATGTTATTACTTATTATTACTGACGGAGATGCTAAGTTAAACAAATTATGAAGTGTGATGCGTGACTTCAGCATCGTATGAAGTTCAACAATGTTCCTACTTGATGTTTATAGTTGCCTAAGTACTAATGTTACAAGTTGAACATACCTCAGGCGTATGTTTGCCACGTGTTCGTCTATATAATTGACACTATGTTTTGCTACGGTTCGTCTGTCGAATTCCTTCGCCATGCCAGGCTATTGATAGTCTTATTACATCCGCACATGCACCCACATGTCCTTGCCGTTGAATAGACATTGTGTCAAAATGATTCCCACGTATCTATATTAATATTATAAAACTGAAAACTTTTTTGTTTATTTGTTTTGTTTGTTTGAGAACGAAAATCTCAGGAGCTACTAGTTCGATTTGAAAAAATATTTTAGTGTTAGCCCATTTATCGAGGAAGGCTATATAACATCACGCTATGGCCAATAGGGGCAGAGCATCAATGAAAAAATGTTGCAAAAACAGGGAAAATTTATTTATTTTAAGACGAAGTTGCGCGGGTCAACTAATCAAGAATATAATGATATGAAGAGCTTCGGTGACTAACATGCTGTATAGCGTCAGAGTTTCAGCAGTCGTTTCGCAACTATTGAATTCGAATTGTGAGAAGTTCATCGAAATTGTTTGAATGGATTTTGTTTGTTGGCTTCCAAAATACAAGTTCTTGGCATCAGACTTTGGTATGTCTACGCCAGAATGATTGAAATTGCATTTAAGAAAGCAACAAGTTGTTCTATTGCGTTCAAATTGAATAGATACGCCGAAGTACTGGTTTTATCGGTTCGCGTATCAAATAGATAGTTATCTCGACTAGACGGTCTCTCGGGTCCAGACATTACAAATGTTAGTCTAAAACTCTTAACCGTCTGCATTGTTGCACATACATATGGGAGTCTGGTTTGAGTTTATCGACCGTCGCGTCTAGCTTTCGGACAACCTTCCACCCTCTTGCTGCAAATGCAGACGCCACCAACTTCGTCTCTACTGTTTTATTGCTCTGATTTTGTTTCCTTTATACCATGTATAACTTCCCCCTCTTCATCATTATGTACTATACTTTTATGTGCCTGAAAACAACTCTTATGGGCATATAACTGATTCTGAACTCTCGTTAAACAATATTTCAACGATGTAACCACAGTTAGAACAACACATGAACTCATTATCTTATTTTGTTGCTTGTTTTTAACATTACATGATACAGATTCTTATTAAAAGTATGTACATAAATCGTGGTAGAATGAGGAGCGATGAAGACATACATAAATCTCTAGTGTGTGTAAGCAGATAACATGTTATTTCGGGGACATCGTCACTCGTATTTTAATCTGTGGTTGACCGTTCCTCTAGAACAGAATGAACGGGCTGCAAAATAATTTTGCTGCGTCTAATGGCCCCACAAATTAATCCTATCTATTTTATGGATTAAGCGGACATTGCATGGAATCTTGCGTCTATTTTCCGCTCAAGGAAAATCAAATTACTGAAGAGATATATCTTTTGCTGCGTTCGCCCGAACCACTGTTCCTTTTGGCCTGTTCCCAAGTCCGTGTGCCGCGGCTGGTGCGCCGCCCCTCTCCTTGATAAAATCTGAAGGAAATAAACCAAAACACTTCAAAATATTTGTAAAGATCATCGTGCTATTAGGTTTTGAGCTGAGCTGCGAGTAGATTCAATCGCTGCCAATGTTTTGTATTAAGATTATACATAAAACACGATTGTAAATTTAAATGTAAACATATGACGTTGTATATGTAAATCCCACGCCGGTATTGCAGCTGCCAACATCTCGTACGCCGCGATTTCTGAGTCGGGTCCGCAACTCCCTTGTATTTCGTCGTCTTTATTGTTTTGTGCTAATTGTGATAAAATTATATTCACATTGGAGTGTGCAGTGGGACCCTGCCGTGTCACTTGTATCATGCCAAACATTTGGAGGGCAAAACATTTAATTAGTGTTGTGCTAACTGCACTTTTCGCTATCGTGCCACATTTACTAAATACTTTTCGCGATTTGCAGTTGTTCAGAAATGTGTTAATAAGTGTGTGAATCAATTGCTCACGATTTTATTTGATTGTGTATTTGAATAATTCAAGTCTGATAGACATTTGTCCGTCACGACGTCGATCACGGTGATGTGTTGATAGGTATAGAAAAATATTTGTATGATTTGTTTTGTTTATTTAGAACACTCCTTATTTACTGATAATATCGTTAACTGGGACGTTTATCTCGATCTCACGTTGAGCCTGAGTTATAAATATACGATTTCCAAGAAATGAAACTGTAGGTATACTGTCAATAACAGTACTGAGTCATTGGCGGAGGTTCTATGTCTTTAATTAACGTTGTTTGTTGTTCTCAGCTGGAGATCCCTTCTGTGGCGACATTGATGGAGTTCCGCTTGGACAGCGCGGAGTACTGCCAGGCCCAACACAAATAAACTAGAGGGCGTTTTGTGCGATAAAGGGAGCAGAGCGTGCTGCCGCTGGACCCATGCTGCTGGGAGCGCGCGCTGAGACAACGCACCCCGCGCACTTACCGACCTACACCCACCCACAGGTACGTCCACCAGCACGATCACGTTCACCTTGGTCTCTCCTTATCCAGACGCCATATTGTAATCTAGGTGAGGTGAACCGAAGCCGGCGGTCCGACGCCGACGCACTGAACTATCAGTTGTTATCTGCTCCTGACCAAGTCAAGAACGCGATACTGATAATACTATAAAACAGTTTACCTAACGCGTTACATCACTGTAAGTGTACGTGAGCTCGTTGAACAGGTATTTATCGAAATACGTACAATAGAAGTGCTGTTCGGATGGCTGTGTTTACAAATGATGTTATCATATCGATGCGTTGTATGTGAGAGTGCAAATTGCGCTAGCACGTCCACAACTGACGCGCTGTTGGCTGCGGATCAGCGCGCAAATTCCTGTGTCGATCGACAGACAGGCGTTCAGAACTTCATACGTCCACATGACCGAAACTTCGCTTTACTCCGAACACTATTTTTAGCAGCTATTTTTTTATTCCACTTCAGTCGTTGCTCTGGCTTTGACGCAAATACGTTTTAAAAATGATATTCGTCGTAAATGTGCCGTCGGCTGGAACGCTGATATTAACTGTACTATTCTTATTGTTTCAGTTCCCTTAAATTTGGAATCCGCCGTTAATTGGAGCATATCATTTAGTTGCCGAAGTTCGCGAAGGCTTATGTTATTTGCATAATTTCTTTTAGTTCCATTGTACATTCTGAACTTTTGTTTGGTTGTCTCCGAATGCGATCAAGTGGTTGAAAGCGATATCCATGCGGGTGGTTCTCATTATATAATTGGACCCTTTCTAAACAAAAGTAAGGAAACTGTCGTGTGTTGTGTGGAAATAGAGTGACAGTTTGTCTGTTAGACTGTGACGGACCGTGACATCTTTCTCTGACGCGTGTGTTGTGAGTTGACCACCTCAGCGCGGTACTGTTCGAGCGAGACAGACGTAGTTGACTGCCAGTGTGACAAAGAGAGACGCGAACTCGATCACCATGAAGCAGAAGGACATCAGGCCGGCGCCCTCGCTAATCGAGTACAAGAACATGCGGTTCCTCATCACTGACCGCCCCTCCGACATCACCATCCAGGCTTATCTTCAGGTAACATTTTGTTGTATTTTTATTCCCTTATTCACAATACTGGTGGAGGTCCTTATAACACAATTCTCTTCGGCTTTCCTTTGATTACTAGTTACCCATAAAAATGTTTACCCTTCGCGACTACGTTAATAACAGTATTTAACCAGCGGCAGTATTTTTGCAAATAAAATGAATAACAAAGACAAAATACTGGTTAGCTAAAATGCTGTTAATTATGAATAAGGGGCTTAGATTTCTTGTTTTCTTACTTCTTATGCTAAGTCGACTGTAGACGCTTTTGTATCTCACATCGGTAGAGTGAATCCAAGTAGATAGACATCTAAATCCTTTTAGTCGTAGTGTCTTTATGGAAATCGTGAAAGTGTCACAAAGAGGTCAGGCTTTAGTGTCCTTCTAAAAAGTTTCAAGCTAATCTTTCTGGATTTAAGTTTTCGCAGACTCTTTGATAAAAACTTTGCGATATTTGTCAGTAATTTTTAATGGAATAATTCCATCTTTGTTATAGAGATAACACCAATTGCTTTTTAATTTTTGAACAAATGATTAAATAATTACTTAATCGATTATTGCTTTTGTTGTTACGTAAATATAGAGAGCAACGCGCGATTGTTATGTTTGCTCTTTGTTATAATATTAACAAAGGTAATTAGAAATCAGAAGGACTAATCCTGCAACTAATGACTAGCGAATAAATCTCATGATTCAATAATTTAGTAGGTAGCTAATAGATTATGCTATTGTTTAGGAACGTATCCCCGTGGGAATATTACATAAAAGACTGTTGTTATATATGTACTGTTAAACGTATATGGAAGCTCATATTAGTGTCATACACGTTGTTAGCTTAATACACTGGTCATTTATAATCTGCCGGCTAGTGAGACTAATGACGTCATAGTGTCGGTTTCGCATATTTTCATTCGGTTAGTGCATTGTGTTTAGGCTATAAGAGATCCGTAGTTCCGTACTAATATAAAAAGAACGTTGTCTGTTTGTTTTTCACGGCTAGACCACTGGGCCGACATAACAATTGGGCTTGAAGTCTGATTACGGACGGATTCTGAAGCAACAAAAAAATGCATTTGAAAAACTTGCCATATTTTGGATAAAAACTTTTGAACAAAAAATGTGTCGGGAAACAGGATGTCGTGGGCTGTCTTTTCTGTTAATGTCAACAAAAACATGGTATTAAAAATCCATCTATTACGTTGGCAAAAAATGCTGGAACAATAATTTGAACAGCAGGTGCCAACTTAAGTTTATTTTGAAAATTTGAAATATACAATATTTTATTAATAAGTGCCAATGTATTTGAATTGCCTAGATCAACCTATCAAGATTCATCAACATATTATCTTGGAATTCAGGTTTCCGGTTCATTACCAATAAATAATAAATAGAACTGTAATAAAATAAACATGGTGAGACAAACCAATGAAAAAATATGCCGTTAAGTTTTCCTGTTATTATTTTTAAATCCAAGTGGTAGATAAAAAACAAGAATAACATTTTATTGTCTTATTTCCTTGAGACAGAAAGGGATCGTATATAATACTATTGTACATATAAGTATACATAATACTGTACTGTTTGAAGTTTCCAGAATATTCCAAAGAATCATTTGTTCTATTAGCGCCATTTTGATGGGACGGGCAAGGGGATAACACAGGAACACTTATGTTTGAAGTGTCCAGAATATTCGAATGAATCGTTGTATCGTTCCACAGGAGCTTCGGAAGCACAATGTGTGCACGGTGGTGCGCGTATGCGAGCCGAGTTACGACACGGCGCCGCTGAAGGCCGAGGACATCGAGGTGCGCGATCTCGCCTACGACGACGGCACCTTCCCGCCGACCAACGTTGTCGATGATTGGTTCGAGATCCTGCGCGAAAAGTTAGTATATATCTGTGTACTTCTGTTTACCCACATTCTATGATACAGCCTGGCACGGATCCAGAACTTCGTTCAGAGAGCGGCCAGATGCGAGTCACTATCGTGACGGTGGGGGAGCTGCATTTGATTCAATACGGGTATACTAGGCACCACCGCCGAAGGAGGGGAAGCAATAGCCTGTCAAAACACACTAGTCTAATTGTGAAAATTCTCAAACTCCCCCATCACCCATTCTGAATCCGCGCCTGAATACAGCGAGAGTACAATTCATCACAGTGTGTTTTAAACGCCATTTTCTGCGAGGCACAACCATCTTGTGGAATCAACTGTCGCCAGCTGTATTTCCGATATGAGTTATTGACCGGTAACGCATCTGTTATATCTCTGATGTGGTAGATTAAAATAAAATTGTATTGCAAGTATAGTGGGCCACAGCTAGGTGGTATATTACAACAGTTTTGCTGAAAAATTGGGACATGGACATAAGACAAAATTTCATTTGAGATGTGTCACAAAATGTGTCGTCTTTGGCCCTTGCCGTTGAGCGCAGTAAATTGGAAACAAATTGCCGCTCTAAACAACACTACGACTTAGAAGTAATGCACTCATCACCACAGCGCAATAGTTCTCCTATTTGTAAACAAATATGTTTACTTGTACTTTGCTCAATACGTTTTAATGACGTGGTTTTGTAAAACCTCTTTTTTAGAATTTCCCTATACATTCATCAAACTTTTCCTTTGACGTCACTCTTGTTTACCTTGTGTGTGGCATTTCCCGTGGCTCAGCTCGTGTAGGTATATGTAGGGTATCGCCGATTATGGCCATAAAATGCAGGCCATATTCATTTCAGAGATATACCAAACTCCCAAACAACTTTATCTTAATTAATAAAAGTAATGGTTTCTTCTTAACAGATTTCGGTCACGCCTGCCATACCGTAATTAATTGCTTGGTTATTTGTGTATAATATTTCTAATGTTAGTAATCATTTTCCTATGAGAACCCCTATTATTATCTACCATTTGATGGGACTAGTATCTATGGTATATATCTCTGTGTTGCTATGATTTCATTCCAATTAACGCAACATTGTAATAACGCTCTGCTGAATTGTATTGTATGTATTGTTGACAAAACCTATAAGGAGAGATTTTAACGATTTACCATTTGTAAATGACCATATAATTTGCAGTTTAGAAGAAACTGTGGGTCACACAAAGTGGTGTCCCAAGTAAAAATCAAACCCACGACTTCTTGCGCAGCAGTCGTACAAACTCCCACTGCACCATTATTTTCCATTATTCAAGCACAAAGGAGTTAAATCCCTAGAACGGATACCATGGCAACAACAGACAATGACTACGATCTCAATAAATAAAATGTCCATTATATGGCGCCCGACAAATAGCCTTACATAACTTTATTGGTTGACTCATACCCGTCTAGAAAGAACATCTGCTTGTTATATTATATTTCTAAACTAGTTTCTATAAAAAATAAAATGAGTACGCCATTCTTATTCTAATTATAAATATGTGTGTACATTAAAAAACCGACGCGTGAGATAAAAAGTTGTTTATTTTCAAAATGGCTTAATAGTTTTTGATCAAACGAAGTTAGGAACCATCCCTATTAAACTAGCTTTCCAATAATGACATCCGCATCAATATTTGTCCATCCGTTCCGGCAGTAGGATGTCATACAGACACACCGATGCGATGCTTAGATACAGAAGTATAATCTTATAACGCGTTTCCTTTTGCGACGGGATTTAAAAAGCAATGTGAATAGTATACTTTGCGTATAATAATAAGTATACTTATATTATGTATACTGACATTCATGCCATTGGCTTATACGACACTTCTTCGCTTATACCTATAAAGGCGTGGTTGAAGCAGTTGATTGACCGTGAGGCCGTAAACGATAACTAGGCCGATAAACGGCATACGGGGATTTCTCGCAGTTGAGGCAATGTCATTGATTTTACAGTATTCTATACGCTGATGAATTAAAAAAAAAATACTATCAGTGTCAATTGAATTGCTCGAAGCGTGGTCAACTCATCACTAAACAAACCAGTTAAATTTTGTTTCTGAAATGTTAGTTAGGTATATATTTGACCTGCAAATCAAACTGATCGCCAAGTGATGAATTATTTTATTTCTTCGACACCAATCGACTAATAAAAATAGTTTCCGTATGTGAGCCGTACGTAAATAAACATAGGAATGAAAATTTGAAGTTAAAATATAAATATAGTAAAGTGCTTTATGTGGCTTTTCGGTTTCGTAAAATAAAATGAAGGACATTAGAAGAATATTTACAATTTAAAATACGATCGGCAGTTTCTCGGTGTAAAACTCACATTAGATAGTACCAACCTATATTTAGAATAGACTGCTTTATTATACAGTATCGGAGCCAAATGCATTTCTATTAGATTTAACGCTTCAAGTAGAATATACTGTGTTACTAAACGACTAATATTTATGCATATCTACAACGAATTATATATCTTAATCAATTTCTCAATAGCCGTATAATGGTTTATAAGAGTGAACAATCGGTCAAATAGGTTCTTTCACTGGAAAAAACTAGTTTTCTGTATGTTTTTACATATCCATGTATGATTTGGAATAATTTTATGTCCGTTCTAATGAAATTCCGCGTTATTAGTCCGGTAGACTGGTTTAAATAATATTTATATTTTATTCATAATGTTTCGATATCGCCACACGTAGACACGTACGTTTTGATAATATTGAAATCTGGTTTAGAGGTTATATACTGTTGCCAAGAGAAATGGTGCCTATGCGATTATGAACATAAATCTGCTTAAGTCATATAAATAACATTATGATGATAAGACCTTATGATGATGATGAATTAAAAAAATAAACAGATTTCAAAAGTTAACTGAAAATAATAAAATAACACTTATGTACGCGAAATCAACTTTTTTTTAAGTTGGTGTCACTTGGAAGATTTGTACTAAAATTCTGACAGGCACGGTTGAAGTTTTTGTTTGTCGATATATATATTTTTTTAATCTTATTGGTAGTACCTACTATTGATATGTACTGGCACTATCCTAAAAAAAATAAGTCAATTTCGTGTACATAAAAGTGTTATTTGATTATTTTCAGTTAACTTTTGAAGTCTGTTTAATAATAATAATAAAAAATCTTTATTCACTTAGGAAGCAAAATACTACACTTATGAAAAGTCGATTCTACATTTACATGTAACGTCTGTTCGCAAACAATAGAAAAAGCCCGAGAAAAAAACAGGCAATAAAAACTCGCGGCCACTCTTTTCAAATTGCCAATGTTTACAATGTTTCTTTGTTTATAAACTGTTTATGCAGGTAAGGTGCTGCCACCATTATATTATACACCATATTAAAGGACTGTTGCAAAAATTCCAATGTGTATCAAAGACATTTATTCGCTTAAAATATGGTTCAGAGGGTGTTATAATGTGAAATTTCAATATTTAACGAAATTTATGTTATTATACATACCTATTACTTACATCTAGATTGTTAGGTTAGGTTTTATTAAGACTAAAGTTTCCTATTATTCGAAGTTCAATTAAATAATGCACATTTTTTTTATAATAATAAAATTATTTACTTATATTAATTTCTCCTCGCAAATTATTACAAACTTTATACTTATTTTAATTTACAATTGTTGGTTATTCTACCACTGTAGACTACTACTTAACATAACAATGCATGCGTATACGTCATATCCATACTCAAGAATGTAAAACTCAACTTTAAAAATACTGCATTACAAATTGAATAGCGCGTTGGTCTAATACTAGGCTCTAGTAGTTCGTGTTAGTTCCTGACTGCTAAGGCAAAGATCGTGGGTTCGATTACGACACGGGACACCACGACATGTGATCTAAAAATTGTTGTACCTATTCTGTGTATACTTTGTGTCCGTAATTAGTATGTTCGTAACAAGCGCGCTACCAGAACTTTGTTCTGGGGGGGGGGAGTCAATATTTGACTCAAACGGTCAAGTGAGTTGCTCGCATGACGCGGGGGAGGAGGCAGTTGCCTGCCTAAACAATGATCCAGTGTCAAAATTCTCAAATCCCCCCCCCCCCCCCAAAAAAAAGGTCATTCAGTTGAGTCTGGGGGCGGGGGGTGTGGCAATTGCTCCTGTTGCTGGCGCCTAGTTCGTAAACTCCCCCGCAACACAGGACTTGTACCATAATCCGGGAATTGTCTTATGTAAAAAAAATAATCTTAATATGCCTATAATTTTGTGTTGCAGGGCTCAGAACAAGCCTGAATCAGCAGTGGCGGTGCACTGCGTGGCCGGTCTGGGCCGCGCGCCCGTCATGGTCGCCATCGCGCTCATCGAGCTCGGCATGAAGTACGAGGAAGCTGTCGAGACCATCCGAGAGTAAGTAATAACTCACACTAATCAATTCGACAGCGTGACACATTTACAAGTAAGTCAGTAGTTGTTTGGGAATTCATTGATTATAATCTCTATTGCAAGGCATTAGAGTTCATAAAGAGATAACGCAAATGTCGTCACGGCCGTCCTCCTGTATATTTTTAGTTTTTCCTTGATAAAATCTACCCTTAGCGGGTCAAACCTCACCCAAATCAAAATCCCGGACACATCTTGCCTAAAAAAAAAGTGGAATTCGAAAACGATCCAAAAAAAATAATTTAGATGAATTAACTTCAAGTCCCGTGTATCCCGGTATACTTGTTTCCCTTACATAAAAAATTGTATAGTAATATGACTTGCCTCTGTGGCGCGGTGGGAATGTATCCGACTGCTACGCAAGAGGTCGTGGGTTCGATCCCCACCCAGGATAAAACTTTGTGTGATGAGCGCGATGGTTTATTCTCTGTCTGGGTGTTATTTATCTATAATATGTATGTATTTAGAAATATATAAGTATGTTTATCAGTTGTCGGGTTTCCATAGTACAAGCTCTGCTTAGTTTGGGATCAGATAGCGTTGTGAGTTGTCCCAAGATATTATTATTAATATTCTACAATTTTAAAGCCAATGACGGTTGTGGCTTTGAACTGCAGAACAGGTGGGAAAAACAAATTGCAATAATGTTCAACAGCTTAGATTAGGTATATGAACGCTAACAAGTGACGTAGTTGTATAATTAATCTATATATAGATACAGGATGCGTCTAAACTACGTGAGGGGCGTAATAATTAGAGGTCTTTTGAATGACTAATGCGGACATATTTCTGTCACTTCATACCACAAAAAGAGTACAGAAACTAAGCTTCACACTGTTGCACACTGGCATCATTCATGGACACAACATCTCGGAACACCTTCTCTACAAAGTGGTCTAAGGTTCCGTGTCCGTGATCGATGTCTATTGCTCGAACGCGTTTGTATGAAATTTACCTTTTGTACTTTAAATGTTTTGTGTAAATCTCTCTCACTTTATAGTGTGATAGCCAGCTACAAATTAACGAAGTCTAATATGCAGTTGATGGGTTGATGCAATGAGTTTATTAATTTGAATCAAGGAAAGGAGTTGTTAATTTGAATCTACTTATTCGGAGAAGGCACCGTCTGAATACAAAAGTAACGAAAGTTAAATCGTGTATTCTGTGTTTAGGTATTTGTTAATAGCATGTTACAAAATCTCCCATAAAAAAGAAAATATTTAATTTTATTAAACCAGAAAAAGTGCCAACTCAACAATCTCAATCACGCCAATTAAACTGCAACAGAAGGTATCTAATAAAATCGATAATATGGTAATGAAGGTAACAACAATCGGTTCAATTAATCTTTTCTTTTTCAGGGGAATTTTGTAACTTCTAGGATTAGGATAAAAAGTTCTTATGCTCCGAATTATCTCCATATTAAATTTAATTTGAATCATCTTTGAGAGATTTGCATTAGGACGTTATAAAAGGCAGACAATCGTAAAGTAGGTACGCTTTTCTACCGTAGCTATAAGAGTGTGCCTGGAACAGTAATATTAGCACTACAAGGTTATTTTTCGTACATCGCAAAGCTGACACCCTAACAAGATTTTTACTTCAAAAAATCATATAAAAAAAAGGAACGAAAATATTGAAAACATACTAATTTATAAGCCTTTTAAGTTGTCTTATGTTCGTTGCTGTATCGTGCTCATTCGCATAGTACGTAATCCATGGTTAATAAATAAGTAAAATAGGTAATGATTAGATTCATCACATAGTGAACAGGATTTGGACTGTTAGAATAACTATTATTTATTTATTTTTAAAATATAACATGGTCGAAAATCAACCCCATTGCAGAGGCGCAGGGTTAATTTTTTTCTGAGGTAACCCGATATGAAAATGTATCTTGTTAGAGACGGTTTTTGTACGTACAATATTAACTAAATACAATTTAAAGGGAAGCCGAAAATAATGCTATTCTAAGGACCCTCCGCCACTGCCCCATTGGATTATGTTACTGATTGTTTGCAAACTACTTTCAGGTTTGCATTATACCGAGCAATTGTATAATCAAGATTCAATTAACATGAAATCCTTTTTATTTTCAGTCAACGACGAGGCGCAATCAACGCGAAGCAGCTGGTATACTTGGAGAAGTACCGACCAAAGTCGCGGCTGAAGAAGAACGGGCACAAGGGGCCCAACTGCTGTGTGCAGTAGCGCGTCTGGAGGAAACCGTCCTGCGCCCAAACAGCGAATGTAGCTCTGCTTTCACACACACACTGACACACGGGAGCATAGACAACAATCAATTAACTTTTTTAATATCCTAGTGTCCATGTCGACCTTTTGACGACAATATTTTTTTTCTTTATTCTCTCGTTAATTTGGGACTCGTAACCGAATTCTGCCTTAAGCTTCTATAGATGGAATTAGCACATTCCTTATGAGTTCACCTTGACATGACTGAGAATTTGGTTATGATCCGGTTTCTTAAGTCTTCGACATGTTTATCTCGGGTTTTCTATGAAATTTAATTGAGAGCCTTATTGTAAGCTAATGTTTGTATGTTGAAAGTTAAGGTGTAATAACTATTGTGCTGTATTGTGTATTAGTGAAATATGTTAATAGAAGCGAGCCACGATTTGTGTTCATAGATGAAACAGTTCGGGTATTACATATACCTATATCGAATCATAATAAAATTCAATATCCATAATAATTGCGAACCTCACTGTTAGGTATCTTTCCGTATATATTATGTCGTTGTGTGGTGAAATCATGTTTTTCTATTATTTCCTTTGTAGACTTGTATTATCTATGTAATAATAATTTGAGACATAATAGAGAAATCATTATGGTTTTGTGTTTCTTAAGACAATTTGACGTGAAATTACCATGAATTTTGCTTTTATAATATGTTGTGAGACACGTATGTTTATTTGAATGCTGTTCACTAGGCCCGAGTTAATCGCGAGCATTCACCTTTGACTAATTAACAGTAAGTGATGAAATTCTAATCAAATGCAATATAACCCGACTCACCGAAAAGTTCCAATGAAGAAAATAGCTCTTTGATATTATTTTTCTATTTCTAATTTTATGAAGATTATTATCGAAATATATGAGAAAAGTGTAACTACAAGAACTCACATTCTTAAATAAAAATATTTATAAGCAAATCGATGTTTTATTTTAATTAAGTATAACGTTCACAAAATATTTTAGTTTATGCTAAAACATAATCTAAATGAGGTAGTAACGAGGTATTCGAGTTGACGATATTAGGTATAATATCGGAACTTTACATTCAAAATCACTTACAATCATAAAATGTGAAAAATATAACAATATTGGTCAATGGAAATAATACTATGACCATAGTAGTCGAATCACAACATGCCTTTTTAATTCAATGATGTTTTGGTTTCCATGCTATAAATATATAGCTTTAACAATACAATATTTTGTATTACATACATAAATTATTACTACGTATTTATTAAAAGTAAGAAGATCTTATTGCTTCTATTATTATGACGAAGTTATGAGACAATTAAAATATTCTAACGCCCTTTTCACACGTTTCGGTTTCAATAGCGACCGGAATTGACGGACACCGGAACGGGAATGCTATCATACATCGCCATCTTCGCGCCTGGTACTGGGATTCAAAACTCTTTATTCGCTTAGGATACAAAACAACTCTTGTGATACGTCGGGATTCTACATGTACATGTAATGTCAAGTTCGCAAACAATAGGTAAAGCCGGAGAAAACCTAGCAATTAAAACTTATACACCATGTTAAAGGACTGATGCAATTTATATTAACAAAAAGTTGAAACATGAGATAAAACTGAAATTAGCCTTAGTGGGTACAATCGTACAAAATAGTAGGAGCATCTTACAACAAAGGTAAAAACTATATGTACTTAAATATTGGCCAAAGTACTTGTAACGAATAATTAAATCTATACTAATATTATAAAGCTGAGAGTTTTTTTTGTTTGTTTGAAAGCGATAATCTCAGGAACTACTGGGTGGAATTGAAAAGATATGTTACTGTTGGATAGCCCATTTATCGAGGAAGGCTATATAACATCACGCTACGACCAATAGGAGCGAAGCAGCAATGAAAAATGTTGCATAACGGGGAAAATTAACGCAGACGAAGTTGCGCGGATCAGCTAGTATAAAATATTAATTCTGATATTGAAACCGGAATGTGTGAATAGGGTGTTATAGTTGCGTCTCGCACGTTTCTTTAAACAGTGGATACCTTTTGACAGCCCCATTCAGATTTCTACGACGAAAAAACAACAAACGAACACAGGTTTCCAGTTGTATACATACAACAAGGGCGCCACGGATATGAAAACAAGTCGTATAAATCCTACCCAAGCAGTCAAAGGGTTATGAAAAATTTCTTCGATATACCTACGTGACAACTTATCGAAAAAAACGTAACAATTAAAAAGACTAGAAGAAGAAGTATAACTTACATTAAGAGTTTCTTGTACTTAGTAGTAGTAACAGATAAAAGTTCTTGTCCTTAAAAAATGTGATGATTGAACCCTCTAAATCTAAAACGTGGCATTCACTTCTTAGGTACATATTTGTGCACTTTCCCGCCGTATCTCGCGATGAAGGCTTTGATATCAAATTTTCGTTTGCAACCGTCATAGTTCATGTACCGAATTTTACCGAAAATCGGTCGCTCAGCCCAGCCCTGGTCATGTATTCCGCATACTGACCACATGCAACCTGAAAAAGATTGAACAAATGTCTTAAGTATCTTTTGTAGATAGCTAGATTATTAACATTCATAGTACCTACATAAAGTACAGCTCAGATACATTTAATTATGTAAAGAATGAACAGCAACACCCAGTTTCTTTGAAAAAGTTAGAAAATATGCTGAGGTGGGGATTCACAGTAGGTAGGTAGGGATTAACACTGTTTATGCGGTGCAATACAGACAATGGCCCATCTTACATTGATCCTGTGTGCCCAACCACGTGTACACAGGAGGACTTGAAGACTGTTGCAGACAATGCAGTTGACTTGGCCACGTTCTGGGCCTCCACAATGTATTTTATTTTTTTATTATTTACTAGCGGCCCGCTCCGGCTTTGCACGGGTATAAAATATATGGATGTTATTAGATATAAACCTTCCTCTTCAATCACTCTATCTATTAAAAAAACCGCATTAAAATCCGTTGCGTAGTTTTAAAGATTTAGGCATACATAGGGATAAAGGGACAGAGAAAGTGACTTTGTTTTATACTATGTAGTGATAATGTTTGCCATCGAAACGTTAGAAGAAGAAGACCGCTGCACTATCTGTTCCTATATGCCTATTCAAACTTTTTTGATGTAAAAAAACTTACCAACGTATCCGTTTGGGTCCCGCCCATCGACACTGTAGTGATCATTCAGATAAATAGCATATTTCAACGCGTCCTCAGGCGTGGGGGTCCACTCCAAGATTTTCTTTGCCCAGTACATACGTAGGAAGCCATGCATCTTGCCTTCTTTCACCAGCTGTATCTGAGCGGAGTTCCATAGGTCATCATGTGTTTCGGAATTTGCTAGTTGATCCCGTGTGTAGATGTAAGATCTTTTATCATTTCTAGGAAAATGAAGATAAAACTTAGCAAAATATTGGCATTGCATGTAGAATCCCGACGTATCACAAGTGTTGATTTGGATTCAAGTGAATATTTTTATCACCAGTGACCGGCGTAGGTAGTGCCATTTAGGATCAATAACCAATGATTTTGGGATTTTTTCGAATAGTAAATAATAAAGTTTAAAAAATGTAGGTAAATATCACAAAAGTTAAAAAACAGTGTTTGTGTAAGAGTATATACTATTGAATGGTACGCAATAGCAAGTTGGATGGTTTTTATGTAACAGTTATTCTTTCTTTTATACGAATAGCTTTAAATCTCTTGCTAAAGTATGAATATAAAGTTTGTTTGTTTGAACGCGGTAATCTCAGGAACTACTGATCCGATTCTTTTACTGTTAGATAGACCATGAGGAGGCTATAGGCTATATAACATCACGCTACGACCAATAGGAGTGGAGCAGCAATGAGAAATGTTGCAAAAACTGGAAAAAATTACGCAGACGAAGTTGCGCGGGACAGCTAGTATATTATATAGGCCAATGCAATCCTGAAATATAGGAATTATGTAGATATTGGCAATATTAGCTGAAGGTGAATCTTAAAATTCCGAATGTGCGTGTGCTCTGAGGGCCACTCTCTCAGAATTCTTTGAAAACATGTTCAGGATTTAGTGAACATTCCCAAAGAATTGTGAAAGTTGGAACCAGATTTTGTGAAAATCAAATAAGGGAATTATGGGCTTTAAAGTTGGACCCTCAATCCGCACATAGAGGATTGAGGGTCCACTTGTACCGGATAAACTAAGGGCACTAAAGAAAAAGTCTTTACGCCAAAATGTAAGATAATGCCAAGCAAAAATTGCGGACACAAGAAATTACAAGAAAAACATTGTATTATTTTCTATACCTGCGTTCAAAATGGACCCTCACGTGGAAAGATTATTACGTTTATAATAACAAAACCATTAACTTTTGGCTACTCTTTGAAACCCTATATTATAGTATATAAATTGTGACATTTTGTGAAAGAAATAACAGATCACGATATCATGTTGGTTAAAAATTATCACCTTGTTAAAATTCGGACCCTCAGTCGTCCACTTTTTGGTTTTCGTTTTGTTTCGCTTAACGTATGATAGCTAACAAAAACACAAAATTGTCTCCTTTTGTGGAAAAAATGTGCAACAAATTGATATAATTTGTTAATAATAATAATTACGTTAAAACAACAAATTTTAATTTACACTGAATTGACTATTAATGTATGTGGGTAGGGTGACAATAATTTTGTTTTTGCCCACCTTTAATTTTTAATGTAGTGTTAATTCTGAGTGATGTTTTTGTGTTGCACAATAGTCGCTATTAGTTTAGTAAGCAATATCGTTTATGTGAGTGCATCGGAAGTGATTGGTGATAAGGATTTGATGCGAGTTCTATGTAACAGTGATAATTACGTTAATGCATTTATAAATATTTAATGTGCAATCGTGTCTTTGTACAAGCAAGACACTCGCGTTCAAGGAAATCAAACTTTTGATTTAAAGTAAGTCTGATTTCGATATGTACCTACCTAGTCTTATAATTTAACAACTACTATTAGGTACACACTAATTAAATTTCTCCTAAAGTTGAATATACTGCTATGATATTGATTTTTTTCACGTGTATATCTGACCTACACTGATGTCAGATTTTTCTCGCCCAGGTATCTATAATGTTTTAACGCATAAGTGCCTGTTATAGTGTACTATTGTAATTTACCAGATGTATGATGTCTTTATTATGAAATTTGATTACAATCTTCTCTAAATTATTGATAACGTATATTTTATTCAATAATATAATAGGGATTTTTCTCAACAGACCTATAACCATGCCAAGAGGACGCATACCATCTGTTCCAATAGAAGAACAAATATCATTATTTACAAAATATATAGCTAACCTGCAAGATGTACACATTAAATATAACAATCCCATATTTTTAAAAATGTCTCAAGAAATTAATGGAAGAATGTCTAGTAAAGCTCTGCACATGTCATTCTTGCGGCATCGCTGTTCTATAAGTACAGAAAACCTGTCCAGCGATGTTATCGACACCAACCCTGCATCAGACACCACAACAACTGCTGATTCTGTGTCTGCTAAAGAGTCGGTCAATAATTCTTCATCATTCTCGTTTGATATTGATGTACTGAGTGGGAAAAAATTAAACCCGTTCGATCTATCAAGAAACGGTGTGATTCTAACCGCTACAGGACTTATTTAACTTTACCTAAATTTAAATGGTCGACAATGCTAAAAGAAAATATTTGGCTGAATTCAAAATTACCGTGCACATGGGTTCTAAAGACGAGCAAAATTTCGTCAAGTGAACAAGTCGTAGTTAAAGGCCACTGTTCTCAGTGCAATGCACAAATCAATGTTAATATTTTTAAAAGGACTCACAATTTTCATACAGCCTCCTGCAGTGTATCGAACTTTTGTCTCGAAATCAAACACAATGTCTTAAAAAAATCTAAGCTGAGCCCGTATAAGCGACAAAAGTTAGCGAAGATATTAAAACACAGACCGGCTATCGCAGTGCACAAAGATTTAGCTTCTGAGCTATTATCTGAGGGACCTGATGATTTAAAAAATGTATCATCATCTCCACCGGTATTACCAACTGTTAGTGCCCTACGGAAAATTAAGTCAGATGAAAGGATTGGCCGGCAATTTCACAATGATGTTGTTTTATCTTTGTTGACTATGTCTCATGACGACAAATATAAAAATTTATTTCGCCAAATTATTACATTTCCAAATTTTACTGTCCAATTTTGGAGCCAACAACAAGTTGATTTCTACAAAGTGTACTGTGAAACAACAAATAGGTCAACAATAACTATTGATGCTACAGGCTCAATTTTTAAAGCAGTTTCTCTTCCAAATGGTGCAACTATTACCAAACGTCTGTTTTTGTACCAAGGACTAATCACGTGCGATAAAAATTTGCGTTCCGTCCCAATTTTTCAGATGGTAACTGATTCTCATAGCCATGTATCTATTTGTAATTGGTTAAGGATTTGGAATTATAGTGTAGATGGGATGAAGCCTCAAGAAGTCATAACTGATGATTGTGCAGCATTAATATCAGCTGTGATCACAACTTTTACTGAATTCAGTTCTACTAAAACATACATTGAACATTTATTTTATATTTTGAGTGGAACCAATCTAGAAATGCCACCTGTTTATGTTAGACTCGATACGAGCCACTTCATCAAAACGTTGCACAATTTACCATGTCTACAAGGAATTGACAATGAAATCAAATTATTCTATATTAGATGCATATATTATTTAAAAAAATGTGAAGATTTTGATAATTTGAAAAGTACTATTAAGGACATATTAGACATATGCTACAGTAAAAAAATATCTTTTACAAAAAGAAAACTCGACAGCATTTTAAAAAATAAAGACGTTTGTTCTCCATTAGATGATAATGAACACACCGAGAGTATAGATTTTGTAATTGAGGAACATGAAGTTAATAACGATTTCTTTTCTTGGTTTGATAAAGAAGTTCTTTTAAAAAAAAACAATAACGATAATCACGATACTGATGCTAGAGAAGACAATCCATTCTATTTGCCGACAATTGCGGCTACACTGCGTAGGATATTATTCAAACTTCCACTATGGTCTAATATATTAGTTTCTCATTTTAAATCTGACAATCTGACTCCATCGTCTGCGGGTGTGGAAAGCTTTTTTAAAACAATTAAACATTTAATCTTCAAAACTAAAACACAGAAATACAGAATAGATGAATTCATTCAGATTTTTGCACAATATATAGAAGGGGACCTTAAGTCGTCAAAAGTTGACCTAGAAAATGGAGTTACCAATAAAGTTGTGAAGAAAACAGGTGTTAATAGAAGAAAAAGGAAACATTCTCAGAAAAAACAAATTATAAAAAAGGCCAAGTTAGTTAAAGTACTTAATGAGGACTCCGTTTTTTCAGATAAGCCTTCATTAGTTGAAAATTGGAGAGGAGAAGGTAAAGATGACGATACAGCTAAAATACTTAAACAAATTAAACATATGCAAAACGGTAACTTATGTTCTACTGTTGAAGTTAATAATAGACAAACAAAAATTATAAATACGTGCGGACTAGATTTAACATTTTTTCTTTTGTGTTTCGGTTATATTCAAAATCAATATATAAATGATTTGATTAACATGTTCAGCTCTGAATTAATCTCAATGTACATTAAATGTTTGGCAGGTACAACAATAAGTTACGATCCATACAAAATCCGAGCAGATTTAGCACTCAAACATTACTTTAAAGAATCTTTACTAAAATTAAATAACGACGTCGTTATTGTTGATTGCCAAAGTAATGTGGCAAGTTTTCATGAAACTGTTCTTTTGAATCATTTTTATAGTGCCTTATTTTCAAAACGATGTGTTAACGGGTTTTGTACATCGATTTCAATTGAAAGACAATTTGCTTTCTTACCACTCAATTTGGATATGTTATCCATTTTTGGGATTGAGTGTTTGGAGGACGCGATTTGTTTTGACGAATCATCTAAGTTATGTCTTCATTGTGGCTCTAACGTATCTGTAAATTACAAATTACACGTTATATTTACAGTTGACTTAAACAGTACCGGGGAGCATTGCCTATTAAATATTCCATATACAGTAAGAATAAAATCAAAGGTATATGAACTCATCGGAGCTATTGAATTTGTTCCTCCACCCTTTTCAGATAGTATTGGTCATTACAAATGTCATGTATTAATAAATAGTAATTTCCAATGTTATGATGATAATAAGAGAAAAATCGAACCAAGTTTATTAATACCGATAACTCTACATTTATTAATCTATGCTGCAATTTAAAAGGGTAAATGAAGTCCAACGCTGCTTCCATTACAAATTTTAGACATTTAAAAAAAAACATTCTGAAAAAGCTATTTTTAGTAATAAAGGTTTATGCAAAATGTTGTCACCCTATTTCATTATTTTCATACTAAATTAAAATTGATTTTCTTATACAATAAAAGATGTTTTTATTACCCAATGGTACTGTATTTGTAGCACATTTTTTTCCACAAAAGGAGACAATTTTGTGTTTTTGTTAGCTATCATACGTTAAGCGAAACAAAACGAAAACCAAAAAGTGGACGACTGAGGGTCCGAATTTTAACAAGGTGATAATTTTTAACCAACATGATATCGTGATCTGTTATTTCTTTCACAAAATGTCACAATTTATATACTATAATATAGGGTTTCAAAGAGTAGCCAAAAGTTAATGGTTTTGTTATTATAAACGTAATAATCTTTCCACGTGAGGGTCCATTTTGAACGCAGGTATAGAAAATAATACAATGTTTTTCTTGTAATTTCTTGTGTCCGCAATTTTTGCTTGGCATTATCTTACATTTTGGCGTAAAGACTTTTTCTTTAGTGCCCTTAGTTTATCCGGTACAAGTGGACCCTCAATCCTCTATGTGCGGATTGAGGGTCCAACTTTAAAGCCCATAATTCCCTTATTTGATTTTCACAAAATCTGGTTCCAACTTTCACAATTCTTTGGGAATGTTCACTAAATCCTGAACATGTTTTCAAAGAATTCTGAGAGAGTGGCCCTCAGAGCACACGCACATAATTCCGAGATATTTGAGATGAAATGGTATGTCCACGTTATGCCACGCTTGACGAGTCCCGCGAAATGGCACTTCTTAATGCCATAAATTAATTTTATTTTGGTGATTATGTGATTGAGCTGTTTGGATTCTCGATTTTAGACTCGAGACAATAAAGAGTCTTATGGATTTGGACACCATCGTCACAAAATGGCGAAAGTACAAAAAATAAACTTCACACAACGCATGCTCAAGCAATGCTTGCGGACATTAAATATTAGGACGCCTTTCCAACAAAGTGGTCTGTAATTCTGTGTCCATGATAAACAATGTCAACGCGTAAGGAAAGCGAACGAGACACGGACAGGCAAACCACTTCAATAATTGAAATGTATTAAATAAAATCTAGAAATAAATACATTTAGATAGCAAGATAGTTTGAGTTGTTACCTGTGATCATTCAAAGTCTTTTGCGCCCATGCACTTGCTCCCTTTATACTGTCATAGTGTTCACAATAGAAGCAGAAGTTGTCCGCTAATTCGCGACGCACAATGGCTTCCTCGAGAAAAGCGTTTACACTTTCTGTATGTTTTGATTTGTATTCTTGAATGCAGAGCGCCACTCTTTGTACTGATATTTGACCTGAAATATCCACATAAATACTTAGCAAATTAGGAGTTTAGCTGATAGTGTTTTGTCAGATTGCAGTGATGACGGAGAGGTGCCAGAATAGTAGGCCTATATTATTTTTAAGACTACAACTAACTATATAAATATCATCATCTCTTTCAGATCAGGTCCGAACAATTGGAATAAACGGGTATACTTCAGGTAAGCTGGAGGTACAAAATAAGTACAATAGTCCAACCAAGAGATTTATATTAGTTTTTTGAAGGCCATGTGAAAATCAATTGCATAGATTAGATTCCCAAACTATTTTGGATAAGAACCCCTTTTCCCAAATGAACCGATACCTCAGGCCCCCATAGCAAAAAAAACCCTATCTCTATTTTTTTATGTATTATCACTTTAGTGTATATTATCATTCAAGCTCCAACAAATTTCAAAATGCAAATAAACTTTCAACCTAAGTTCAAGCTTGTATATAGTCAGTAGTAAAATATCAGGAGCATGTTTGAACTTCGTTTTCGTTTATGTCGACCCCTGGGTTTAATTGGCTCTTCAGTCATAAATTGATGTTGTCCAGATGAAGTGATTTAGGTGCTATTCCACTGACTGACTTTGAACTAACTTTGTCTATGTGATCTAGTGAGAGTACCTGTGTTATTTTTCTAAAGTCATTTATAACTCCCATCCAGGATAAATCTTTGTATAAAAAAGAGCCTGATTGGGATCAGATTATTGTGTGTGAGTTGTCCCAAGAGATTAAAAATATCGGGTAATTTTAAGTTGAAGGTACTTCGAGGTGAAATATATGTATAACAATCCTTTTTACAGAAAGATGTGGGCAAGTACCCACATCTTTCTGTTATATTTGTGTGTGTGTGTGTGTGTGTGTGTGTGTGTGTGTGTATGTATTCTTACCAAAATGGAACCATGGGGACAAATTGCTGAGTGCGTCTTTTGTAGGATCATTTCTCTTAGTAGCAAACACTTTTAGTCTCTGATCAATGAAAGTCTGCAGCATTCTGAGAGCTTCATCGTATCCGGGCCGCGCCCATGTGATAGGACCAACGTTTTTGTCTGCCTCTCTAGATTCTATTGCGTCGTCCCAATCAATAGGCTGAAATTTTAAAGATTTGTTATTTTTAGTAAAGTGTCCTTCAAAATGTGTGTCTGCTGGGAAGAAATGTTGGTATGGTGTTGGGGTTGTTACACTGGTGGTAAAAAAAACGGATGAAATTATTTTTTGGTTTATCTTAAGTTTTTTCTGACCTGGTGAACCTTAAAAATGAAAGTTTTCAAATGTGTCAGTGTTAAGGTTCAATACTTAATTACAAAAATATTAAGTTTGTCTTGTGTCCAAGGACTAATAATATTAAAGCCTATTTGTGTTCATGAGCACCTTATGCCTAGGCAAAACTAGCTTTTAACTGCATCTTTGCCAGTGTTTATTTCCGATTTTTACAGCCCATATGCTTTACTATACTATTCTAAGGATTTACCAAGATCCATTCAGTAGTTTTTGTGTGAAAGAGCAACAAAAACACAATCTTTTTTTGTGTGAAAGAGTAAAAAAACACAATCTTTAAGATTTATAATATCAGTATGTATGTAGTATGAAACAGCAAAGAAAGATGAGTCAGTAATTCCTAACCTCAGGTTCAAATTTGCTAGTGTAAGGATGTTTGATTACAGGAGGGAATTCTGTAAGGTATTCATCCAGTTTTGAGGTGATTTTGTTCCTTATTGTTCTTGCCGAGTACTCCTGCTTCTCTGAAGCTACCCAGCATGGGACAATATTATGTGCATCCACCTGTAAGTACAATTGTTCATTATTATTGGTCTTATCTTACTCAAGAAAAAATTAAAACAACAAAAGTCTTGTTAAATTTACTTATTTTGTTGTCACTGCTATTTTTAACGGCTGCTTTTATGAGCGAGGAGTACATCAATATGTTGATGGTTTACGGAAAATTTGGTGTAATTGGATGAGAAGCAAAAGGTTAAGTACTATTTGCAATCGTGAGGTCGCAGGTTCAAGTCCTACCCATTATACTACCAATGTGAACCCACTCCTAACACAAACCTAAGTATAAGGGGTTAACAAGATTGCTAGTAATGGGGATTTTTTGTTTTCTTGATTATTTATGGTACATGTTACATACCATTAGAAAGAGTATTAACTAGAGAAGTTTTAAAACATTTGAAAATCCCATGCCTCTTTATTTTATTTTTTACAGTGTAAAGTTGGCATACATTTTTTTTCTTTTGTTGTATACCTTTTGTTGTTTTTTTTGTACCCCTGTTATTTTATTTTCAATTGTTTGCATGAAGTTATGATTAAATCTGAATAAAACAACACTAAACTAAATAATTAAAACATTAATTCATTTTTTTGGACATCTTGGTCATAAATAAAAAAAAATGGGCATTTTTCTAGGAAAACTGCATAAAAACGATTACCCTTTAAACATAGGGCAAAATGCTATTTAATTAGGCGCAACAAGTAGCACCTATCAACCATTTTCCTATGACTACTCACCCTCCAAACAATCTTATATCTGTATATCTTTCTTATGCCAATGGTGATTTTATTATAATAGTATGATATGTTTGATATTAAGCCAACTATTAAATTTAAATAACCAAATTGTTTTTACAATATAGAGTAATAGACAATTGTTATACCTGTATGAGAGGTACATGTTTATTTATTTTCTTCTTGCAACCTTCCAGCCACCCTAGAGGCACCTTCAAAGGATTGAAGTCACATACAACAGCTCCTATCTTGTGCTTCTCTACCCATTGAGGAAGGACCTCTGCCCCGCTACCTTCTAGCAGATGAAATGATATATTAAGCTTTTTACAGTCAGCTGCCACTTTCTCTAAACCTGGAACAAAGAATTAAAGGGAAATTTAATCAAGTTTAGTAACTTATGCTACAGATGTTAGAAGCCCTTAATATCAAAAGAAATGAAACTTTTACAGTTCTACCCATGTCTATGATGATTTATTATAATCATTAATTTTAGGGACCTTTAAAAAACATAGTTTTTTAGTCCCATCATTCTCTAAGTACATTTAATTCCTAGTATACTTATGCTACATTATAATAGTCCTAAACATGAATAGGGTTTCTGCAGCAATGGTGGATGTTGGTTATCACAGTAAGTTTGAAAGATGCATGAGGTATATATCACTGTAAAGTTACATTAAACCAATAAAATGCAACGCAACCACTGGACAGATATATGATACAGAAATAAATTATTATTAAACCCTATCTAGTAGTAAAATCCATCTTCAATAACTTATGCCCCTTCATGAAATCTATACTAATATTATAATGTTGAAGAGTTTGTTTGTTTGAATGTGGTAATCTCAGGAACTACTGATCCGAATTGAATAATTCTTTCACTGTTGGATAGCCCAATTTATCGAGGAAGGCTATAGGCATTATAACATCACGCTACAACCAATAGGAGCAGAGCAGAAATGAGAAATGTTGCAGAAACGGGGAAGTTGCACAGGACAGCTAGTAACTAATACAGTTGTTCATCATAGTACAGTCAGCGGATAAACATGTGGGCAGTGGGTGGAAGGACCAGACTCCGCAAGTCTGGTCCCTCTACCCGTTGCGTCACGTCTCACAGCCGCCGCACGATTACTCCAGACGGCTTCGTCGTATTAGTTATTAGAGATTAGATTTATAATTTAAATAACTGTTTCATTACCTACCTTTTATAAGAAAATCAAACTGTCTTACAGAAGCATCTAAATATTTAGCAATCAAACAAAAACACACGTGCAGTGGTACTTCGTTCTTTAGCGCCAGTTTTTGCGCGAACAGAAATGCCCAATTATCTTGGACTCTGCTGTCCCGGGACATCCAATACACCACTCCTTCGCATTTGTCAGGCACCATTTGTTCTTGAGAGACAATTCTAACACGCTTTTTATTAAACTTGTAGTCTAAAATAGATTTAGCGGTCTCCTCGCGTTTAGATTGCAATTTCTTCATAAATTCTCCAACATCTACATTGCTCGCTTTACTCTCTGAAGGATTAACGGATAACTTCGCCTTTTTCGGTGCTGATGCCATTTTTAGAGAAGCCGTTTTATATATAAAATAAATAATTCTCATGTAATTTTAAAACAATTTTGTATTACCAGCGGTAGTTTGAAGAAATACGCTACCTTGACGCTACTCCCGAACAAAGACAACAAATTGACAATGCCGGTTTTGACATTTTGCGTTTCGTTTCGCGTTATGATTGTGCTAAAACGAAGTGATTACTTAGTCTGTGGATTGTGCATGTGCAATAGTGCCAATTATGTCGGTAAATCACAGAATGTATGGTATTTAATAATTTAGAAAGATTAATAAATTATTATTTTCTTTATAATATCATTGACTTTCTTGATTTCTATTATATACCTTACTTGGTATGTGTGACCCACGGAACAGATTTTGACCTACTTGATTTCTACGTAGGACAAAAACTAAGTATGAGATCTACATATCTATAGCACACGATACATCCACAAATTTAGTACATACACGTGAAAAACTTCTTGGGCTGTTGGGTAAAAGCTAATCAAAAGGTGAATCTATGCCACTCGACAACGGAAGATGTGATACGGTCGCACCATTTTTGCTTAGGTAAGGCATTACTGTTTATACAGTACCCTCATTGGTGAGCAAACATGACTTGCATTTATCCGATTTTTAAATAATACAGTTATTAATTACATTTAAAAAAAAAAAAAAAATTGTTATCTGATACAGACGTCAGTTACTTAATTAATTGTTTTTTTTATCATAATCCATTTAATATGAATGACAGTTTACATAAAAGGTTTGGCACGTGATTTAGCTAGGCAAACCATTTAGGATTTATCAAAATCGACCACTATTACCACTATTAGCAAGAGACCCTTTATCCAAAATGCTACCTCAAACCCCATAGCAAAAAAAAAGAAAAAAAAGGAGCTTACATAATCACTTGTTCTGTTTTTAAAAGTAATCCCCAAAATCAGGGTCCTTAATCACTAGCTTTTTTTTCGTTTTCGCGTCAAGGCCGCGCTTTTAACTGTCATAATCTTGACTTATTGGTTTAGAGAAAGCTGCGCTTAGAAATGCATCGCGCATGCGACAATTCCCGCAATAGCAGCGAATTGGCGCATGCGCCAATTGCCAAATTGGAAAAAACATAGTGAATAAGGACCCAGTTTTCGCCCTGATGTAGACAATATTTAACATATGTATCAGGATTTCAAGATCAAATAACAGTTATGGGTAGGTACATATATATTTCTTATATTGGACCGGATCTTAGTCCATTTCACATACGGTGCAATACTACGTGTACTGCTATAGAGGTTAGTGACTTTTAAAAAACATTATCTCTGGATGATAGCAAAAAAGTTGTTAGTTCTCAATGTTATATGATTATCGAAATGTTAAATTCTCTTTGGTAGTCAAAGTTGACAATACAGCTCAATAATAATGTTTCTAACTTTTGTAATAGGTAATTATACTCAACTTTTATAAAACATTTATATAATTAACATAAATAAAAAAAACCAAAACCATGTTGTCTCCTACCTTAACTCTTGAATCACCTTGTGACCCGCCATCAACACAAATAGAAAAACGCTGGCCATTTGTACAGTATTATGTGGGAGAGAGAGACAAGGAACAGAGGAAGAATGGAGATGGAACCAACCATTGGTCGGGAGCTGAGGTTAGTACTTACTGACTATCCGTAGTCCGGTACTAGGTACTAATAGCTATACATTTTAGAGGCTTTGGCTGGAGGGGGAGGGGAGAGGGATTGCAATAGGGATGTTGACTGGCAAGTCAAATCAGTCTCTTTTTATGAAATGTCAAAACGACAAGCTTTATAGAAATGTGTATGGAATAACAACGTGCGACGTCATAAGTTCCTATCGTCAAATCATTACTTTTAGTAATAGTTTTAATGTTTTTTAATTCAAAAATCGTGTTAAAATGTAAAAGAACAGTCATTTTAAGATCTACTATTACCTGATTGGTATAAAATAATTTACGCTGTACACAGTTGTACCACGTACCTAAACCCCCCGAGCTATCTATACTTAACCATACTTATATTATGAAGCTGAAGAGTTTGTTTGTTTGAACGCGGTGATCTCTGGAACTACTGGTTCGAATTGAAAAAAATATTTTTGTGTTGGATAGCCCATTTATCGAGGAAGGCTATAGGCTACTTATCATCAGTCTACGTTTAAAAATGTTGCAAAAACCCGGAAAAATCAGTTCCGTGGATTTGCTAGTACTTTAATATTCAAGATATATACCAAAAAATATAAAAACCCTGTGTGAGAAATCGGGGTTTTTATATTTTTTGGTATATATTCTTAAAAACCCTTCTCACACAGGGTTTTTAAGCTCGGGCCTATAAACAAAGTAAACAGTCACGTAAATTTTCTGGCATTGTCAATTTTCAGTCTCTGGAATGGTACACCGGTCGTCTATTGCGTGACACGATGCATGGTATTGGCGAATACCGCTGTCGGCACCGTGAAGAACCAAATGTGGACGTTACCTATGAAGGATACTTCTACAACAATGACATGCATGGATATGGAGTAACCTCGTACCCTGATGGGAACGTGTTCACTGTTAGTAAAATACTATCTAGAATTCTAGATGCCTCCTTATCTACATAATATGGATATTCAGTCAACGCGTGCTTTACACACCGCAAAATGTAAACAATTTGTTTGTGTACGTGACATTCCCGTATCTGGCTACTGGTCTGTGGTCCAGTTTTCTGGATCGTGGAATTTTTGTATAAAGGCCCCTCAACGCAAGTCAGTTCAGTTTGAAATACGATCTCAAAGAGTAGTCCGAGGCGATAGTTATAATAATAATAATATCTTGGGACAACTTACACAACGCTATCTGATCCGAAACTAAGCAGAGCTTATACTATGGAAACCAGACAACTGATAAACATACTTATATATTTTCTGAATACATACATAATATAGATAATAATAATAATAATATATTTTTATTTCAGACCATTGTGTCCATTTTGTTAGTAGGTACATGAAAATTCTTATAACTCTAATGTTAGTATACACAAAATTACAAAACAAAATAAATAATCATTACACACATACAACTTCAAAATAAATCAGAACTACAAACATATATTAATTATTAAATGATTCCGTGTGAGACTGCACAACACCTATTAATATATTGACAGTCCCGACGGCTTGCTATCATTCTTAGGATGCTGTTGGCGCTGCCACGTACTCTGCGCGCTAGGGACGCGCATCTCTTGCGCATAGTCGCATAAAAACAGTCAATGCGGTATTCTGCGAACATCCCAGAGGCACTACAGAATCGTGGCAGCCCCATCAGCACCCTAAAGGCGTTATTGTACTGAATTCGGATCGCACCATAAGATTTCTGAGTATATTGAGCCCACAGGCTGCACGTATAAAAAGATGTACAATATGATCGAAAGAGGGTTATTTTAACTTGGGTCGAGCACCGTGCAAACCTGCGAGCTATCATGTTTGCCCTCACTGCCAGTGCTCTCCGTTCCCTCTCAATATCGGCACTGTCCCCGAGGTCAGAGGTCAGGATATGCCCTAGGTATTTAATAGTATGTACCCTCCTTAATATAGTACCACTAACTTGTACATTCGGGAAGACAGTGGCTACACTCCTACCTCTAGCCCCAAAGACCATGACCTCACTTTTTTTTGGATTATACATTAACCCATGTCGCTCAGCGTATGCCTCACACATAGTGACAAGCCTTTTTAGGCCACAGACGGATGCACTCAGCAGCACCATGTCGTCAGCGTAGCTTACGTTATTAACATTTATACCATCTATGTGACAGCCGATACGGCTGCTACTGAGAGACATAATGAGATCGTTTAGGTACAGGTTAAATAGTATTGGTGAGGACAACCCACCCTGTCTGACCCCACAATCTAACCTATATGGCTGTGACAAGGCTCCCGACCATCGCACATTATTGACCTGGTTTCCATACCAATATTTACAGATGTTAATAAGTTCTGATGGCACATTGGTGTTTTCTGGTAGATAAATAACACCCAGACACAGAATAAACCATCGTGCTGACAAAGTTTTATCACGACTCGTAGCAGTCGGATACGCTCCCACCAAGCCACAGAGGTAGTCAGTATACAGCTTAGTTATAGTTTGGGACTAGTATACAGTGTTTTGTACAGTAATTTAGTGTTG
Source organism: Herminia tarsipennalis (assembly GCA_945859575.2). Taxonomy (NCBI): domain Eukaryota; kingdom Metazoa; phylum Arthropoda; class Insecta; order Lepidoptera; family Erebidae; genus Herminia; species Herminia tarsipennalis. Next base: position 7,604,272 of record OX243836.2, on the reverse strand, counting down.
ATGAGTAGAATATTCTAATAGTGTTATGTGTGGAATAGTCATACAATAAAAACGTAATTGCGGAATTTGGCAAAATTTACAGATTGTAGAATTATCTGCTATATTCTCAGGGTATATTCCATTCTAATATCCGGTGGGGTCCTGGAGTAAAGACGGAAGCACGTCTTCGCGAGGACGTGGGCCTATGGAAGGGCACTCAACTGGTGCGTTTGACGTGGCGACCAACTACTCCCAGTGTAGTCCCTGATCTCATGGCAACAAGCGTTGGATGTGACATCGTGGCAAAGCAAAGATCTCTGCTAATCGTCAAAAGGAAAACTGTTAGTTTCAAGTTTTACTATGTTAAATATTCTTCAATTACAAATAAATAAATAAAAAAACCGGGCAAAAGCATGTCGGATCATGCTCTTAAGCATCCGCAGAAGAGCGTATGTTCAGCCATAATTGCATCAGCAGAAGAGCGTATGTTCATGACATTTACGCAGCGTATGTTTTGACTTTTGTTGAGAAATGCAGTTTTTCGGCAATAACTCAATGACGGTATATTCGATCATGTCCAAAATAATTTTAATTTTAAGTACTTATTAGGAGCTTTGTGATTTTTTTCATATTTTTTCGTCACAGGGTTCAAAAGATAAGGGGTACACATATTTACGCAACTTTCGGAGCGATTATTTCCAAAAATATTAATTTAATCAAAAAAGTTTATTAGAAACCTTGAAATGTTTTTGAATGACCTGTCGAACGATGTACCACACTTAGATGTTTGCTGAAAAATAAACAGCTTCTTATGGAGTGACCCCTTAAAATTTTTGTTTTTTAGTATTTAGCTATCAAAATAAGTAGCGGCTACTACAAGACACCTTTTCACTAAATTTCACCAATATTCTTCGAGCAAAATGCCGGTGACATACGGACGGACAGACAGACAGACAAACGGACAGACAGACGGACATGATAGTTTCGTCATGTCCGTCTGTCTGTCTGTCTGTCCCAAAATGGCAAAAAAGGGTTTCGTTATTTAAAAAACTTTTAAGAAACCTTAAAATGTTTTTAAAAGACCTGTCAAATGAAGTTGATGTTTGTTGACCTTGTGTCACTATCCCTAAATTATAATTTTCTAATTTTAATAGATGACATTCGCTAGTTAAATTTTGTTAGAAGCGTAACTATACATATATATTAAACTTATATTATAAAGCTAAAGAGTTTAAACTTTCGAAATTTGTACACATTATGAGAATATAAATATTACGGGTCTTATTTGCGTGAATTATTTTATCGAGGAAGGCTATAGACTACATAACATCGCGCTACGTCCATTATAGAGCAGAGCATCAATAAAAAAACATTCAAAAACAGGGAAAATTGACGCAGACGAAGTTGCTCGGGTCAGCTAGTACCTATATAAAAAAGGGGGTTAATATCCAAATGGTCCTGGTTAATAATATAATTCGTATCACATTTTAACAGATTGGTGAAACAAACCCTGCTCTAGAGCTTTTAAAACAATATGGCGCAGATCCGTTGACTGCAGCACAAAAATGGACCAAATTGTATCCAAAGAACTGCACCGATGGAAAGAGTCAGCTTTTTTACGCAGATAACTTTGACCGTGCTTACTATGATTGTAATGAAATCGTATCGCTTGAAAATTACAAACCAGAGCCTAGTTTTAAACTGGAGATAAAGGTTAGGATGCTCTGCTTATATGTATGTATTAAAGTTGTACCAATTTTAAATACAATTTGAATCTAACCTAGGTAAAGTATTTACCTTATGCTTGACGTCTCGACCGGGTTACACCGACCGTGGTCACAAACTGACTTTTTCCATCACAATCGTGGTTACAATCAGTCAGCGCGTGACCACGGTCGGTGTAACCCGGTCGAGAAGTCAAGCTTAAGGTAAATACTTTACCTAGGTTAAACGCGTTTATTCCCGTGTCAAATTGACGATTGACTTTTTTTTTTAATGCAATTGTTATTATAATGCAACGCGTCAGTTTTAATTGTACCAATTAAAAAAAAATAAAAAGACCTCTTAGCTGGGTTCATCTAGTCCAATTAACTAACCATTCATATTTTTTAGGAGGAAAATCAAAAAAGTACTGCTATTCTGAACGATAGACCATCACCTGAAATATATTACGCTTGGAACAACAATAAAATGTTAATACACATGATGAAACACTGTTACCAACATGAGAAACAAAGAAAGTTGACTCAACTTAATTTGGAAAAGGTACTTAATGGACCAAGACAATTGTTTAAGCCGGCAGGTGACCATGAGTTGGATTGCAGGTTCGAATTTATATCTAGAGTTGGTCCAATCTAGAATAGGGTATTTGACTGAAGTCAAATTAGCCTCTTTTTAAGAAACGTCAAAAACGATCCTCTCCGTACAAATTTGTATGAAATGCTAGCATGTGACGTCACGTTCTCTATGGTCAAATCATTTACTTTTAGTGTTTCTTTTTATATTTAAAAATAAATAAATACTTTAAATTATAGATCAAACAATTTTTTTAGAACACTCATTGACACATTTTTACATGGTTAGTATAAAATATTTTATTTTGATAGTAGTCAAATACCCAATTATATTACTTAATAATAGTGGTAACGGTAGCCAATCTCTTGTTAGAGACTAGAGAACCACGCAGGAGATATTATAGTGCACAAGTGTATGAGCAGACATAAGTGCACTCTTGATCCCCTTATCTCATACTCCGATGGGATGGAAATCAGATACGAGCGGAGAGAGATTAGGCGTAGCACCGACGGCTTAACGTGCTCTCTGAGACATAAAGGGAGGTATGACAAGGTTCGAAACGCATCACCTTTAGGCATCTACCCCCCCAATTAATTTTAAGACAGAGACCATCTAAGGCAGCTAAAACTTAAAAACCTGTTCTCTGCACTTCGCCCTAAGGTTCGGCCTAATCATTCCCACTCTGAGATCAGGTCTTCCCTAATACTCCTAAGTTCTAGGTGAAGGTAGAGAACCTTACCTATATTTTTATTCTCCCCGAACTATGATTGTAATTATGAGGGTGGGCAAATGGCAAATGGACAAATTAATTCACTCCAATACTATTACCACGATATTTACCAGAAGTGTGACTCAGGGTAAATTTGTCACTTCATCCATGAATAACTACTATGGAGGTAAAACCCTTAGATATAGACTTATATAACCAAATGCCACAAAAGTTCAAAATAAATTTACTAGTCCGCTACCCAGTCCTATCAAAATGGCGCTAATACCATGGCCGTCACCGTACATCTGTCAAATTGACGTCAAACGTCGGCCGGGAAGGATACGAACGATATATCTTTAGAATTATGTATTAAACCTATTTAAATATATATATAAAATTGTTTGTTGATAAATAAGCTATGAGAAAAAATATAACTTTGCACATACCACCTTGTAGAATTTTATCAATTGGAAGTTAAAGGCGCGTCACGTGATTTTTTCTCCTTTTATTTATAAAAAAAATCATAAATAATAATAAAAGCCATTAATTCAAATACTAAATAATTTATACGCAATAATATAAACCACTAAACAATAATCAATCATAAAAACAACCCACTTCATACATTTTTTTTACACCACCAGCCCACTTAAGACCGGCACTTAAGTACCTGATAAGAACGACCCGAAACGTAAACAAAAAAAATATTGTTTACTTTAAACTTCAATTGTAGCGTGCCTCGAGGTTCGAGTGGCTATAAATCTTATCTTAATAGCTTCAGTCGGTCTTTGTTCGTAACATAAACAGTTCCAAGTGCTATAATATTTATTATGTAAACAAACGAGTTCCAGCTAACACGATATAGCGATAAGAGTCTTGTAATATGATACCAAAATGGAGGGTCTCACACTATTGCGTATTTATCGTAATTTATACAATTTTATTTTGCATGTTAATGTATATTCTTTAATTAAATGTTATTTACTAATTAAAAAATACAAAAATAGAGATGTTTTATACGAAAATATTAGAAAAATCACTGGTATTGCCTCGGCCCCTCGGACCCCCGGGGGTCCCTGAATTTCGTTTTTTTTTTATTTTTAAGTTTACGAAATATCTAATCGGAGTAATTCAAATGAAATGAGTGATAAGTCTATAGATATGTATGTTATCGGTAATAGTAACAACAGTTTCCAGCCACAAGAATGTTTTTGTTATAAAAACAATAAAACAATACGATTTTTTTTTTTATGTTCAAAATGGCGGCCAATTTACGATAAAATGTAAAATTTGTATCCAAATCGTTATTTGAGACGTTGTGTTTGTATTAAAAAGTGTTTATGACTTACCTGTCGATGTTTTTATCACAGTATAACACTAAAACAACACAGTTTCACACTGACTACACCCTTCACAAACAACACAACAACACACAATACCATGTATAAAAGCGCGCCAACGGCAACTAAATACAGACGAAATAAACAGGTTTAATATGAAATTATGGTGTAACTGTGGTATTATTATGCATCTTTATCCAACGATCTAACATTCTGCCAAGTTTGAAAAGGATAGGTGCAGGTTTAGTAGGTTTGTTTGAACTTTAAAATATAGTCGTACCGCGACCTCCAGGAGGTCGCGGACAGTCATGGGTATTTTAGTCGCGACCTCCTGGAGGTCGCGGACAGTCGAGCGGATTTACTAAAGTATTAGTATAAATTTACTAAAGTAAGAGGTATTTGCTAGACACATATAATGTAAACTTGTAAAACTTGACTGCCTCTGTGACGCGGTGGGCGTGTGTCCGACAGCTAAGCAAGAGGTCGTTGGTTCGATTCCCACAGGGGATCATATTACATCACTTTGTGTGATCCACAAATTGTTGTTCCGAGTCAGGGTGTCTGTCTGCTGTACTAGTCCGTGACTTGTATCTTCGTAAAGTCCACCGCGATATAGGGCGTGTACCCTACAGCGGGAGTCGCCTTTTATATGATAAAAAAGAGAATGTAAACGACTAATGTACATATTTTGTTTATTTTTAGTGTAGCCAACCTGTAACATACCTAATTAAAAAACCACATAGTTACTAAGTTATGTCTAAGAAACTTTGTAGTACCTGAGTGCAATGTATTTTCACAGACAAACTAATTATTCGGTTTCGAGGAGTTTAAAAAAAAATGTATATGTTTGGTTTTGAATAAAGTTTTTTAAATATCTATCTATTTATATAACAGCGGTTTCCATCGAAAGATCACTGTTCGTTTTCACCTGGAAACAGTATCCAATTGGGACGCACTGCGCTCAGGCGCTCTGTGTAGGATAAAGTATCTATGCAATAGAAACAATTACTTTATTTATTGTCCCCAGACTATTGCTTACATTAGAATTATAAGTACAACAATATTGTTTAATGAAATCTAACATTTTTAGGGCATTATTGATGTCAAGTTATTTGGGTGATATTTTTCAAGTTACCCATCTGATTAATGAAGACGGCATAAATCCTAACGTGACGGATATGCAAGGAAACTCTGCTGTTATGTATGCTGCTGTAAGTGTAACTAAAGCTTTAGTATCTTTGAATAGCTGTACCTACCCACAGACCACTAATTGTTACGAGGCCACACTAACGCCGGTTCGACACGTTGGCACTAATGTCGGTCCGAACGTCAATCGTCAAACCAGTGGATCTAATAAATAGCATTGGTGCCAGCGTTGGGACGAGCGTCGTTATAGATCCTCGTGGGACCGACGTTGGGGCCAACATGTGGAGCCGATGTTGTTCTAGATCCACATGTTGGACGAATGGTGTTGGGGCTGACGTTGGGGGCCAAGGTGTGGAGCCGGTATAACACTACATCCGTTGACGGCATTCAAACGTAAAATATGGTACCACATAGGAGGTTACTTTGCGAAATCAAGGAAACGAGAATATATTGAGTTCACCATTTGACTGAGCGCCATCAGATTATATCCTCAGAGTGTTTGAACTTTCCGTATGTGATCACGTTTTTTTCATTTGTAATAAGTATTTCTAGCGCAATGGTGTAGGGTAAAGGCGGCTGTAGCGTTATACCTAGCGTAAATAACAGTTGCTCAGTAGTGTTTAGTGAGAAAGTATAAGTGATAACTATCTATCTTACTGACTCTTAGGAATGTCTTGGGATACGAACGTCAAGTCCGGCTTCATCTGTGACTTTAACTAGTTTGTGCAGTGCGATTTTTAGGGTTCTGTAGCCATGATGGCAAAACGAAAAGTTATGATAGTTTCGCCATGTCTGTTCATCCGCAGCTTAGCTCAGAGACTGTTAGTGCTAGAAAGCTGTAATTTTGCATGGATACACATATTACTTACGCCGACAAAGTGATAAAATCTTGAAAAATATTTTTTTGAGGGTATATATATCCCCTGTATGTAAAGTGGGAATGTGATTTTTTTTCTAACCTACCACACCGTGTGGAATATAATTAGATAGGTCTTTTTAAAACTTTTGGGGCTTGTGAAGAGCATTTTTAGAAAAAGGGATCCGTTTGTGAAATATTAAGCTTTAAGGTTTTTGTAAGAGTCAAGTGTGTCCCAATGCCAGCTAAATGGTTGATGTTGAGTACCTATGTGAAAAAAATCATCATAGTAATCAATCTAGGTCCGACATGCACCTGCTCGGGTTTTTGTTTATGAGAGTGAAAAGTTAAATTTTAAGCTGTTGCCACCTTGACCCTACAGTTATTAAAATTACAATTCAGATCTTAGAAGTAAAACTAAAAAAAACTAAATAAGGTTAATTTTTAATTTTAAGTGCGGGAATCAACCTGTCATACTAAACTTTTTGGTTGAGGCCGGCGCTCAAATTAACGATCACAATGATTCCTGCTGCACACCGCTCGGAGTTGTTTTGATAAATTATGCCTGCACTCAATTAGGCATACAACCATGCGATATTCTTAAAGCTATATTACCATTGACCATCGACACCGGTGAGTTTAATTTGTATCAATAGATTTTTTATTTATATCTTTGGTATAAACAAACGCCCCCGCGGGATGAAGTGGGTATAAATTCTCTTAGAGGTGGAAAAACCATTCTTTCTTAGAGCTCATTTAGGTAAGGACATTACTTATGCAACACTTCCATTGATTAATCAGTCACCGTTTTTCTTTTTAAGTATAGTTTTAGACCAAGAAATGATAGAAAAGCCTTCGGAATGGAAAATTCAACGGAATTGGATGGAAACGGTCCCAATGTCTAAGAAAGACACCCCTGATCCCTTAAAGAAAAGCGGCGCAGAAAGTAATTCTAAAAAGAATGACCGAAACGATACCCAGAGTCTAAATCAAGCTAAAAGTTTAATTACCAACGAACAGGAAAATCCAGTCTACAAAAACTTATTTTACTTGTTCAAAATTAAAGTTGATGATATGTTCTCTGTGTCTAATGCTACGGCTCCAGTGAAATATATCTTCGAAGTTAACGATATGGTTGGGACCATAAATGCATTAACCGTTGAAGTAGAACCCAAGAAGGATACAAAAGATAAGAAAGAGCCAAAGAAAACCGTTTCTAAAATACCAACAGTAAAAAAGTCTGTAGAAGTTGCCACAAGTGCGCAGCTTCGACCAGAAGATTTAATAAAGGAGGAACAGTTAGTAGAGCTATTAATTATTTGGTTTAAGAAATTCGAGCTTCTATTGTTCTTAGATTTTGGAAAAATGGTGAGAGCTCAAAAAAAATCTAGAGCGATGTGCGTTCAGGATATTGTCTCTTTTTTTAATAAAAGGTACTATTTTGACTGCCTCTGTGGCGCGGTGGGAGTGTGTCCGACTGCTACGTAAGAGGTCGTGGGTTCGATTCCCACACGGGACATCACTTTGTGTGATCCACAAATTGTTGTTCCGAGTCTGGGTGTACTTTATTTCTGTGACTTGAATGTTTGTAAAGTCCCCCGCGACATAGGGCTTGTAACCTGTTGCGGGAGTCGTATTTAAAAAAAAACCATTTATAACCGAGGAGGTGTTTAAAGTGATATTATTCAACTGTAAACTTACTTCAGAGACATTAAATTAAGCTCAACGACCCATCACAGACGCAAGTATTTTTTGGGCAAATATCATTTCGCGTTTCCAAATGTACTAGATCCACCTGTGTATTGTTCTGCGAGTTTTACAGGTTGAAGACTATGATGTTGACAATCACGCAGTTACTGTTAGACGGAGCCGACCCTCGTTTGGTGCGTTGTCCACAGCCTGCGCTGTTTTTCGCTGTTGTCTCGCAGAATGTCGACCTCATCGAGATGTTGGTAAAGCACGGAGCGGACGTAAATGAAGTGTATCATGGTGTAAGCAAATATTATTTTAAGTATTCATTAACTTTAGTGAAAAAAAAGATTTCATGTCCTATTATTTCAATATTTATTAGATTATATTAAGTTTTACTAGATTATAATATTCTTAAGTTTTAGTAGATTACCTACGTTCATCCAATCTCTAACAAAAAATCGACTCAAATGTAATTTAAAGCAGGTATCTATCTGATGAATCGAAACTTAACTTTACTGAGTGAATGTAAGATCCTGGTAACAATTTGTTTTTAGATTTTCTTTTAATTCAATTAACGAACTTTTTTATTTTTTCAGAGTCTGGGTTATACACCTTTAGATATCGCAGTAAGCGGACCATTAACATACCAGAATCTGGACGTTATTCGCACATTGTTGAAGGTCGGTGCCAGACCAGATCACAGGATACCGGTCAATGACCCAAATATCATTGAAGAAGGCCCAACATTGCTTCACGCAGTGCTAGCTAAAGAACAAAATATTGAAGAAGATGAAGAAGTAAGGTTTTGTTTAGAATTTAAAAAAAATCCTTGTTTATTAATCAGAATTTACTTTTTAATTTTTTTTTAATATCTCACTAAATTATTTAATCGTATTTTTGCACCTGTGTCACTTTATGTGGTTTAAAATTGATTAAGTAAGCTTTAAAAATGGTTAAAAATCCGATTGAAAAGCATAACTAACCTAACCCACCTGCAAGGTAAAGATAAATTTGAAAATTGACGTCATAGTTCAGAACAGCTGGATGCACTTTCGCGGCCCGGTATGTCGATCTGAAGTTTCACAGATTCTATTACTGGATCTGGATATTATTTTTTACTTTTTATTACAATGGTTAAATAGAGCAATGTATTGTTTGACATTGTTCGACAATGTATATTAAATACTTTTTTGACAGATTTGGCTTCAACTCTTAGAGCTTTTATTGGTACATGGCTGTGATCCGTTGGCTCAATATATGGGCCAATCTTCTATATACTTAGCACTCTCAAAGTCTGCGGATGCTTTCGACGTTTTCATTGAAAACCCCAACACCGATTTGAATGGCATTATCAACAAGTCAAACCAAACCATACTTGTCAAGATGTTTCAATTGGCATATTGTAGAACCATTTCTATAGCTGAACGAGTACAAAAGGTAGGTATCATGTTTAATTTGAAAAACTAGGTCGTCTTACTCATGCTGACTTATGTGGGCACCATCTCGTGTCAATCCAGAATCGCATAATTGAAATTAAGCGGACGTTGTTGATGTGATTGTCATGTTTTCTTTTCATACATGTATCTTGTAGTAGATTTGTAGAAAAAAAGAAAACATAAGATTGAAATTGACCCCCATCGTGTTGTCGTGATATCGTCGAGACTCCTTGAACCATGTATGAGATGGTAACCGTTAGCAACTTTAGGTCAGTAATGTCATTACAATTGACATTTGAGAATTAAAAACCACATATTAGATATATTTCGGGACTTATTTAAAGGTATGAACCTTTTATTCACCCGACGTTTCGGTCGTGGTCACGGGACCCGTGACCACGATCGGTGCAATTCGATCGAAACGTCGGGAATAACTGACGCGATTAAGTCTCGAAATATATATAATATGTATAAAAATCGCGAAAGTTTAAAAACAATGATAGAAACCACGCAAAGCACACGAGAAAGCAGCGATGGTGATATTCAATTTTTTTTTAATTTATTTGAATAATATAACATTAAGGGTCGTCTAAACGGGCCATTTTTTACGGCAATTTGTGGCGGCAATGCTGTGGCCGGCAACATAGCAGTACTCTCCAATATTGATTTGATGGTTGCCGTAGGTTCACTGAGCGATAGCAAATTCCGGCGGCCTATCCGTGTGAAGGCGGCGAGGTAGGTACACGACCGATTTTTTAGTAGGGTCAGGTCCCACACTACCACCAGCGTCTGCCCCAGGTGCTGGAGGTGTGCGTTCAGGCATTTTTTACGGCCATAAAAAAAAAAAGTTTGGCTGAGCGATCGATTTTCCGTAATATTGCCCGGCCATTCTGTTGTTGTTTCAGTCGCTCATTATTTTATTTTTGCCGGGTTGTGTAGCCCGTTTAGGAGACTGAATATAACAATACATGCAATTGCGAACATATTGCCATTATTGGCCGAGCAATTAGTTGCCAATAGTGCCGCCACAAATTGCCGCTTAAAAAAGCTTAAAAAAATTGCCGAGACAGTTTCCATACTAAAAGTTTCTTATTGGCAGTCGGTCTATTTTTTTTAAAAGTCTTTGCATGCATGTTATTAGCTGGTTTCACTGGTAGCAATCCGCGTGTTTTGCCCTTATGCAGGATGCAGTTTCCCAAAGGGAGATAGTTGTGCGGTACTAGATAATCTATACTAATATTATGCAGCTGAAGAGTTTGTTTGCTTGAACGTGGCAATCTCAGGAACTACTGGTCCGAATTGAAAAAGTATTTTTCTGTTGGGTAGCCCATTTATCGAGGAAGGCTATATAACATCACGCTACGACCAATAGGAGTAATGAAAAATGTTACAAAAACGGGGAAAATATACGCTACGAAGTGGCGCGGGGCAGCTAGTATATTATCAATATGAATATGATTTGAGTTGTCTTTTTGTACTTTGGCCTTTTGTGGTATCGATATTTAAACCAACGAACAATTATTCAGATATTTTTATCTGGGTATACCAATAGAGTTGTCGTAAAAAAAATGCTCAGAGCTGTTAAAAATATAATAAATATTTTACTTTTACTTCCTCTACTATTAACTGCATAATTTTTTCAGTTAACACACATTCTACTATTTGGTGCAGATCCCTTATTAAAATGTAAAAACGAACAAAATGAATATGACAACCTCTTTGTATACGCTAAGAGTGTATTATCAGAACTTGAGAAAACTACTACTAAGTCGCCGTCTGCTTCCGCACCAGGTCTGTCCAGGAATCTTCTTTGACCTAATGTAAAAATCACAATGCCGTGCTGGCGCAACAAATATAGCAGTGTTTTTACAACAAATATAACAGTTTTATGAAATTCTTGCTATACATACAAGACACACTTTTCCAAGCTGCAAGCTATTACGGCGGAAAAATCATAGTTATTTTTGCATTTTATAATAAGGTGGTATAAATGAGTACTAGTGAGTAGTTATCCCAGGGAGGGTTGACGACGTGGTTCTGCCGTAACTAGCTTTTATGCACCCAATGCGAGCTTACATAACTGCGTCCTTGGTATTGGTCCTGATAGTAATTTCTGCGCCCGCCCTGTGCCTGGGCACCGCTGGCACCGCCCTAGTTACGGCACTGTCTATCTAGCGGACCTACAACGACGAAACCGGTGTAAACGATTAGCTTCTTCAATATACCTCTTCTAAAGAACGAAAATATTTAATGCACTTTCGCTAGAGACTGAAACGGCATTTAATTTCGTTTTGCATCCAGTCGTATGTGGTATCTGACTGATAGGTAGGTAAGTATATGCCGTATCCAGTGTGATAGGAAAGCATGCCATGGAAGTGGCCGACCATAAATACGTTAGGATAAGGGCAGTTGATACTTAGGCTGGTTTCCCTCTCGCGTTGATCGTCGGCGCTGACTAATTGACGCTGTAGTTTGTAGTTATCAGGCGTCGTGGTAGTCAGGTAGTGTCGATCAGGTGGCTCCTCATAGTGTGCGTCAGCCTGGCGCTGATCCAGAATTTTGTTTAGGGGGGGCAACATGTGACCCAACCGGCCAAGTTTGAGTCGCTTGCAAGGTAGTGGAGATTTGATTCAACACCGGTACACCCTTGCCACCACCGTCTTGGGTGGGGGGGGGGGGGATCCCCTTGATCCGCGCCTGGCGTCAGCCCTGACGAGCGTGTCAGTAAAACCAACCTTAGAGTATAGGTATAAAAAAGCAATGATTAACTGTAATTGTAATTCTTGATGATTTTCGTAGCCGTTGCGAAGAAATCCAATACCGACATTAAAGGCAAAAAGTCTAAGAACGCTATGGCTAAACCAACGGGTAGCAAGACGGCGAATGGTAAAGGGATAATCGCCGATGAGATTGGTGATTACAAACAAGGTTTGAGTCAAGCGACAAATTGTGCGAGACTCCTGTTTATCAGGTGGATACAAGCTGAATTGTTGAAGGAATTGATAAAATTGGTCGACAGGTAGATTCTACTTTATGGTTCAATCTGAAAGTTTGTGAGGATGTATGGATGAATCAATGGATGATCAAACTAAAACTACTGAACGGATTTTGATGAAACTTTACAGTTATATGTTACAAGCTTATGCCCGCGTGGATTCCAGATTGTTACCAAAATATTTTAACGGCAAAGTTTCGAACTAACTTTTTCCCGTTTTACTCCCTTAGGGGGTGAATTTTTTAAAATCCTTTCTTAGTGCTCCCCTACGTTATAAAAGGAACCCCTGTGCTAATTTAAAGTCTATAACCTTTATAGTTTAGGCTCTGCGTTGATATGTCAGTCAGTCAGCTTCTCCTTTTGTAAATATAGATACTTCAGAAAATAAAATCAAGCCGCAGGTAAAGGTAGTAGCGGGTGAAGAATAACTTTAGTACATAATAAATTACAGGGTTTATATTAAACACGATTTGGTCCACCAATGTGTTGTTATGTATTAAGATCTGAATCTGAAAAAAAAAATTTTTTTTTATAAACTTACCCTCCTCACACTCTCAACTGTGTAAGATCGAAAACATACATTTGTATGTTTTCGAACTTATAAAAATCACGGTAGTAGTAAATATAGTGAAACAAAAAGGAAAACTATCACAGCTAAGCAGGCTTTACAAGTTTACGAGTCAAAGCTGATCAATTGAGAAGTAACAAAATTTTCGTACAAATTCCATTGAAAATTATTATTAAGTAACGTTAAGTTAACGTTGTAAGTATGAAACAAAAACCACAGAAAACCCACTTCTTAAACCGCATTATATTGAAATACTTGATCGGTTTTGATAGAAAATATCAGTTCTGTTAATAATCTTAGCTTGATTTTTGTTCGTTTTAGGTTTAAATGCCGACACTGGAATATGATATTAAAAGAATACAAAAATGGTAAACGTTTGGGTCTCTGGCTGAATCCAGTTCGATGCCTTGAAATTTGGGACATCCTACAGACTACTAACAAACGCATATACAAAGACAAGAAAATAAAAAAACATGTTCTTTGTATAGTGGTTTATCACTATAAAAAAATGAAAAAAATATTACGTTGGGCGGTATCAGCAGAAGATAAGGCGTCTATTGAATCAGAAGTCGCTTACTTCATCCGTGAACATAACTTGGTGTCGAAGGTACAAGATTATAAAAGGCCATACGTTACACCAGAGCTCACTCCCTCCAACGAGGTAAGTTGAACAAGCCAGCCCTGTCGTTGATACTTGCTAGACAGTTTATTTCTGATCCTTTCATGATGTTTTGCGACATGCAATGCAAAACGTTTTGCAGATATCACTTTTCGATGCATCGCACAAGGACTCTAAGACAAACAAGACTCATTTAAATATCCCATAGAAGATTTAGAAGTCAAAACCATGGTCCGTGTGTATATAAGAATAGATATTATACGTATATTATAAAGCTGAAGAGTTTGTTTTGAACGCGATAAGCTGATGAACTACTGGTTCGAATTGAAAAAATCTTTAGTGTTGGATAGCTCATCTAACGAGGAAGGCTATAGCTTATATAACATAACGCTACGACCAATAGAAGCGTGCTGCTCTACTACTATTGGTCGTAGCGTCGTAGCTTCATTGAAAAATGTTGCAATAACGGGGAAAATTTACGGTCTTACGATATGGTGGCAGTCTACATATTACAATAAGACGGAAACTCGTTCGGACCGGAAGAGATATTAGGCGCAGAACTATTCGCAGAAGATTCTGGAAGCAAGCTAAGCCGTGTTGCCGGCTTAGCATGCTTTCAGAATCTGAGAGCCAAGCCCTGGCTTAAAGCCCTCCCGCCTATCCTCCCTCCTCTTCGAAACAGAGACACGGGAGGATCTGCTTCAGAATATATGTTGCACATAAAAAAATGGCTACGTCGATTACCCCTTAAGTGGCTCAATTACAATGACGTTTACAATTTACAATTAATTAATTGTTGAGTAGCATATTGATAATTATTTTCTACTGCGAAGTGTACAATTTCATAAATCTTTAAATTCGCCCCGATTTCGGGTCAAATCCCACGGGTTGACTTTGGACGTGACATGCCGCAACAGTTAGGTTAATTATGTTACTTGTTTCAGATCGAAAAGTTCAACATATGCTTTGAATGTGCTCTACCCCTTGTAGAAGGTAATATACGGTGCTACAAGTGCAAACTAGTTAGCTTTTGTTCATTTGAATGTATGAAAATTAACATCGAAAGGTACAATTGTCACCCATGTAGCGCTTTTTTGAAGTCCAAATATTTCCCAGTTATGAACTCTAGTGAAATTGAAGTCGAAGTAACTAACATTTAGTTTTATATGAACGTACAAGCTGTTTGGAACACACTTTGTATCTTGTTATAAAATTTTAGATATTGTGATAATAAATATTCTTGTAATTAGTTATTATATTAAATATACTTTGATATTTGTGTTGTTTTATTTTACGCTGGGAGCAAGCACAATATACGATTGTGTAGATATTATTTTATTTCACCAATCTAAGGCGCCCCTAATAAAATAGCGATCTAGCCTGAAATGGCGTTGTAGTCCGAGAGCCAGGTGAAAATTTGGTTAATTATTTCTTCTCGAGAGATAATTGGTGATATGCATCAGACAATAGTATCATGAAGCCTTATGACCGTCAGCTGCGGCACGGTGGGGGGGATGAGGAGTTGTAACCTCCCACGCTCGAAGAAAAAAAAAATACATTCATTCATTTCCTCTCGGCTAAAAATTTATCAAATTATAGCTGACCCGATGTCTCAACAAAAAAAAAAATCAGCTGGCTATAACATAGTGTATTGTACGTCAGCTGATGTCTTGATCATGGAAAAAAAAATCTTCACTTTCAGTGATATCCTCTCAAATAAAAATTTACGTGATGATAGCTTATATGTAACTATTGATAAATATATAGATACGTCAGCTGGCTGTATCTCGGTGGAAAAATCGTCAGCTGATACTTTGAAGGTCGTTACGTAGAAGTTAGTCAGTAGCATTTAATAATAATAATAATAATAAAGCTTTATTTAGTTCCATGCATAGTACATATTAGACGATAACAATTGGTAACTTATTAATTTATTATATTCAATTACATTTATTACACATAACTATATGAATTTGATTTCTAATTATTTCAATATTTTTTATTTTTGTTGTAATTACTTTAAATTATTATTTGTTTTAATTATCGACTACCTATTTTTATCGACTACGCCTATAGAAAATATGTACTCAGTAGATGTGGAATCATGAGCTTTCGCTAAGTCCTCGTAAAAATTGTCTATTTCTTCCTGTGATGAGTTTTCAGTGGAGGCGTGCGCTTGAATTACAGCAAAATACAGGTTTTCTATTTTGATTTCCAGTACGCACACTCTCTCAGATATTCCAGTAAATTTTACGATGTTATCTTTGTGTTTCTTCTTTACTAGAAAACCTACTCCATATAGACCTTTTGTTTGGCCAATGTAGTAGATGTATTCGTCGTCTTCGATTGTCTTTTCTCCTAGGCGGCGAACTTCGCTCAAACCTATTATATCATGCTTAATATCTTCTAGTGCAGCTTTGAGCTCAACATATTTTTGATCAGAAGATATTGATCTTACGTTGAGGGTGCAAATGTAGACGGTATTTTTCGTTTTGATAATTGTTCTTGGGGGGTTTTGGTCGAACTCTCCCGCGGTGACCGGCCGTACTGGGAGATTTGGGGTTGGAAGAGGGTCCGATTTTGGTTGCTATGCCGTGTTATGGTCTGATTGGCGTTGAGTTGATTCTGTCTGAGCGAGATTTAGTTTGGGCTTTTGTATTATATAGTTCTTCATGTCCCCTTTATTTTTCTTAGGTGGTTGTTTACTAGTCTGATGAACATTTTTGCTGTCAGGGTGGAGCGTCTCCGGGGACTCTGATAGGTTTCTTTTGCTTGATTGTTTCTGTGGGGGTTTTTTGTTGCTCAGTATAATAATTTTGTCGTATTTTATAACAGCGGCGTTTCCTGCATCTTTTTCTTTCTGTAATTGGACTTGTAGCTCTTCACGCTTAATTAAGACTTCGATTGGGTAGTCTTCTTTTAAGTAATAGGAAGTATTTTGAAGGTTATGTTTGTTTTTTTGTATTTTTAATTTAAAACCTAAAGTGTTGGATGTTATTACTATCGGTCGAACTTTTTCACCCTTTTTCCCCAACCTTCTAACAGCTTCTATGTTGAAAGTGTCGCATGAAATTTTTATGTGTGTATTTATTATATTAATTACCATTTTTTCCAGTTCATCGTATGACTTTTCTATCTCTTCTACGCCAAAAAAGATCAGATTTCTTTGTCTACACTGTCTTTCTAGGTTGCTAATTTTATTTGATTGCTCTTCTATTTTTTTCTCCAAAAGCTCATTTTTCAGTTCTAGGTTATTAAACTTCTCGTTGAGGCTGTTGATTATTGTACCTTTAATATCTTCTTTCATCTCTAGCATGTCTTGTTTTTGCTGCTTTATATCTTTCTGCATGCTAATTAACATATTTTTTATTTCATCCATATTTGATTTATAATTCGTTTAGCGCCCTCTATGGTACTTCTTGGCTTAGAGGGTCGCGGCAAAGTTTGCGAGCCGGATCGCGGCAAAAGTAGAATGCGAGCCGGATCGCGGCAACGCTCGGGTATGTGTGCCGGGTCGCGGCAAAGTTAGCTAGGTGCTAGCCGGATCGCGACAATGCTAGTAAGTGAGCCGGATCGCGGCAAAGGTAGTGTGCGTGCCGGATCGCGCTAGTCACTTGATACTTTGTACTTTTCTGTTAAAATAATAGACTGAGATACGGCTGCAGACAAAGAATGCAGTAACTGACAAAAACCATTATTTTAGTTATGTTCTTGAAATGGCAACGTAAGTCATACACTATGCAATAATAACACAAAAAATGAATAGCAAATTGGAAACTAAAATGTTATTAACATAAAATGTAGTAGTTAGACCAAATTATTTACATTCACCAAGATGAATTGCAATTGTCGTAACTATAATAAACTAGCGGCTCGCTTCGGCTTCGCACGGACTTTCTCCAGTTCATAAAATAGCTCCACAGTCCGGACCATTCGACTCACACTTGGCTTTTAAAATGTAAACGTCGAACGAAAGGTACCCCATCCGCCGGCGGCCATATTCAAGTAAGTCAATATAATAGTCTCTAAGCAATAGTCTCTGTTTGCTGATAAGCTGCAGTCAGGAATCTCGGTAAGTATATCATATAATAGTTTTATCATTAAATTTATAAGATTTTCAGAGACAAAGGTAAAGTAGACTGGTTGAGAATGTAATAGTAGTATTAGGTACTGATAATAGTGGGCGCTGTCTGGGGCGGAGTGTCTGTCTAATGGGTGGCGGAACGTTTAGTGATATGTACTGTAAATGTGAGGGATTAGATAAGAAACCACGAATTAGACGTCTTGATTAGACTTCTAAGCTTTGATACCCACGCGACTATATTATAATATTTTCATGATAATATTATATATTATCATGAAAATATTCATTCAACGTGTAGTAGCACTTTATTAAGAGTACATAATGAGCTCATTTTAAAATTTTACCTTATTGTCTATGTCTTTGATATATGTCGGTAGTTTGTTATAAATCAGCGGTGCTTTACAAAATATGCTACTATACATCAACGCGGTTTTGCTTAGTACCACACTTAGTTGTCGTTGACGTTCCCTCTTATTAAATAGGGTTATATTTTGCTTTAAAACATTGCGCTTTCATAAATGAATTTGCAAGGTAACGTTAGCATAGAATATTGAATATCATAAGGCCTGCATGATTCTCTTGACTTCAAACCGAACATTGTTCTTATGCAGCGTTTCTACTAAGAGATATCCAGGGTAGGCAGTCATAAGCGCGTCTCTACTAGTAATAAATTTCAGTCTGTACAATCCATACGCAAACTGGCTGATCTTTTTGCAAATATGCTCAGTAATTTTCAGTTAATTTATTGATCCAAATGTAGCCCTAGAAATTTAGTATATAAGCACTCTTAGATTCTTACCCCTGATAATTCATATTGAGTGCTATATAATTGTCATTAATTTCTGGTCTTTGTTTGAAATTAATAATTTTCGTCTTCTCTAATTTTTTTTTAAATTATTTAATTTTAGCCAATGGATAATAGATATCAATGAGTTATTAATAGTAGATTATAGTGATGTCAATGTCAAGTCAGAGAATAATACTGTGCAATCATCTGCAAGTAATGTCATTTTATGTTTAATACTTATTGGTAAGTCATTAAAATATATAATAAAGAGCTGTGGGCCTAACACACTGTCCTGGGGCACTCCACATTTGACTTTTCTTACATCAGATTGATACACTTTTTCAATTTTTGTTCTTGTCCATAGTCGTGTTATTTGCGTCACCTGCTCTCTGTCAGTTAAATAAGACGATATTAGTTTATGAGCATTGCCCCTTATTCCATAGGAGTAAAGTTTATATAATAAAATGTCGTGTCTTACGTGATCAAAAGCTTTTATCCTGTCCATAAATAGACCAACTACTGGCTGTCCCCTATCCATATTATGGATCACGGATTGTAAAAAATCATAAGTAGCCATGTTTATATTTTTATTCTTCCTAAATCCATATTGCTGGGGGATCAATATAGATTCCTTTTCTAAGAAAGTATTGAGGCAGTTATAAATCACTTTTTCGTATATGTTTGCAAATATTGGTACTATTGCTAGCGACCTATGATTTGTTTTTCGCCCTTTTTGTACAGAAGTTTAATCATTGATTTTTTCAATTCATGAGGAAATAAACCTTGTTCAAGGCTCAAATTAATTAAACAAGATAAAACAGGTGTTATAGAACTACTTACGTCTTTGACTATAGCTATTATTATCCCATCGATGCCAGCGCTTTTTGTATTCTTTAGTTCCATGATTATATTAAAAATGGCAATAGATGACATCGGATTCATAAAAAAATATTTGCATATATTATGTCCAGGTGAATTATTACTAAGTTTAGAGTTACTTTCATTATCCACTATGCATTTAATTTGGATTTTTTTATCATTTCACCATTATATTTTATCTCGGTAAAGTTTAAATTAGTATTTTTATTTTGAGCGCCATTAATAATTCTCCATGTTGCTTTTAATTTAACACAGAGTATAACTTTCTGGTTTTTGTTCTTACAAACATAAGACAAGAGAGTATGCATTTTTTCATAAAAACATTCAAAAGATAATGAGTCAAATTTAGGAGGCCTATATATACAGGCAATATAAATACCATAACTAATAAATTCTATTATAGACAATTCACATTTGTTTGCTATTGATAGATTGTCCATTTCATGCACAGTTTTGTATTTAATACCATTTTTACTAAAATACATGATCCGCCATGTCGAGACTGCCTCATAAAGGAAGCCGCTAAGCTCAAATTAGGTATACATAAATATGGTTCGTCCCCTGGAAGCATATTATGTTCTGTAATGCACACTACGTCAAAATTCTTATTCATTTTATTTAGATTAACACACAACATATCTGACTTACTTATTATCCCATTTATGTTTTGATGAAGTATTGACAAGTATTTAGGCACGAAAAATCTAATCGTGGTTTCTTATCTAATCCCTCACATTTACAGTACATATCACTAAACGTTCCGCCACCCATTAGACAGACACTCCGCCCCAGACAGCGCCCACTATTATCAGTACCTAATACTACTATTACATTCTCAACCAGTCTACTTTACCTTTGTCTCTGAAAATCTTATAAATTTAATGATAAAACTATTATATGATATACTTACCGAGATTCCTGACTGCAGCTTATCAGCAAACAGAGACTATTGCTTAGAGACTATTATATTGACTTACTTGAATATGGCCGCCGGCGGATGGGGTACCTTTCGTTCGACGTTTACATTTTAAAAGCCAAGTGTGAGTCGAATGGTCCGGACTGTGGAGCTATTTTATGAACTGGAGAAAGTCCGTGCGAAGCCGAAGCGAGCCGCTAGTTTATTATAGTTACGACAATTGCAATTCATCTTGGTGAATGTAAATAATTTGGTCTAACTACTACATTTTATGTTAATAACATTTTAGTTTCCAATTTGCTATTTATTTTTTGTGTTATTATTGCATAGTGTATGACTTACGTTGCCATTTCAAGAACATAACTAAAATAATGGTTTTTGTCAGTTACTGCATTCTTTGTTACGACAGCAGAACAGGCTATTGCCATCCTCGTCTAACGAATGATGTAGAGCGATAAGTTTTTCTCACTCTAAACAAACTTTAAACGCTGGCAACTCCGACTGCGGGCACTTTTGCATAGGCAGAGGTAGTTTATCATGTACAGGAAATCAATAGCTTTCATTTGATATATAAATGATGACAATACGCCATGAACGTAATAACGTAACAAAATATTACCTGCTTAAACCTGGCTGCGAGGGGCTGCGGGCAAGTGCGCAAAGGCACCCATCGCTTTTCAAGTTCTCTACGTCTTGTTCTATAAAGTAGAGTGTATTTCATTGCAATAACAAGTGAGATTTTTTTCTCCCAGTAAGTCGATTAATATTAATTTAATTAAAAATACTTGCGGGCAAAATCTGAAAGGCAGACTGGCCAAAACGTATTGCCCTTTTTATGATTGTATATAAAAACATGATTTTATTACAATACTCGATGAACGATGCGAATCTGCAGCCGTATCTCAGTCTATAAGTAGGTAGATACGTCGCTATAACTTTTGAATACTGTCACTGCACTTTATACTTGTTCACTTTGTTTTTACCGTCGATATTAATAATAAAAATACTGGAGTGCTATGTCGAATAATTAAAGAGATGTCATTTCCTCCCACATGAAAATTTGTGAGCTGATTTTAAATATATTTCTGTGATAAATAAAAAAAATTAGCTAGCAGTAAGTCGAGGGAAACCTAGTCAGTTGATGAATTTAAATAGTCAGTAAATGCTAAACTACTGACTAACTTCTACGTAACGACCTTCAAAGTATCAGCTGACGATTTTTCCACCGAGATACAGCCAGCTGACGTATATATTTATCAATAGTTACATATAAGCTATCATCACGTAAATTTATATTTGAGAGGATATCACTGAAAGTGAAGATTTTTTTTTCCATGATCAAGACATCAGCTGACGTACAATACACTATGTTATAGCCAGCTGATTTTGTTTTTTGTTGAGACATCGGGTCAGCTATAATTTGATAAATTTTTAGCCGAGAGGAAATGAATGAATGTATTTTTTTTTTCTTCGAGCGTGGGAGTTTACAATTCCTCATCCCCCCCACCGAGCCTCAGCTGATGTTCACGAGACTTTATGGTTCGATTTTCTGATGCATTTTACTAATTATCACTTGAGAGGAACTTGGTCATATAAATCTGTTACTGGCTCTCGGACTATTGTAGTTGCTTAAAGAAATCATTCTTTTATTTTTTCACTTGATCCTTCCCTGGACTTCAACAAATATTAGAAAAAATTGGTCTAGCAGATCCCACATTTTATTTTGTATTAATATAGGTACAGATTAGGAAATAAGTAAGTACTTACTGGGTTACAGATTGCAGACCAGGGTCCTGTGACGTAAATTAGGAGAAGACTAGTGATGATGACGATGACTAACTTTTGATTACTGTATTAACCGAAGTAAATACAAGGAGAGAAAAGGGGACATCCGCTGTAAGCCATAAATGGAATTTTATAAAATTCTGTCCCGAAAATAACAATTTTTGCACTCTATTCTACTTAGTGGTAGCGAAAAGACTTTATTCCGTCTCTAATTTCATGAAGACTTTGTCTAAGCCCGTGTACATTATGTTTTCAAAATGCATCGAAAGTGAACTTCATACAAATACATAGGTACAACATGATATTTAGGTAAGTGATAGGTATATCATCTACGTTGGTGCATGTCAAAAGAAAATCCGCTGCCGTGAAGAACATTCGGACAACAAAACTAAATCCAATACAGTATAATCCTAATCGACACTCGCGGTATTTGGTTAAATATATATCTCGATAAAATACAACTTACCAGCTTTCGCCCCGGATAAGATTATTCGGATAGTTGTTATTACAATGAAAACTATCCTGTTTCCTTCTCCTGGACTATCTCCATACTTCCTCCTCCATTTCTCCATTCCAACCGATTTAGATGAAATTTATATAAATCGGTTCTGCGGTTTAAGCGTAAAAACGTAACAGGCAGACTAGAGTTACTTTTAAATGTATTATATTAGGACGTGTAACTCGTGATATAAAGCTTTATTACCGTAAAGTTTAGTTGGTGGTAGATTAGTTGCTAGTAAAATAATAGTTATTAGGAGAATAGTTGCTAGCAAATAGCTGCTAATAGAATAGTTGCTAGGAGAATAGCTGCTAATAGAATAGTGGTTTGTAGTATAGTAGATTGTACAATAGTTGCTAGTAGAGTAGTTATTAGTAGATTAGTTGCTTGTAGAATAGTTGCTAGTGATTGTTGCAAGGAACAGTGTTGTTAGTGTGTAACATATTGATCTATTGATTAATGGTTGTTAAAAATAAAACACATTAATTAAGTAATAACTTAGTTTATTTACATTACATTTACTCTATAAGCTTAATTTCACTATCTTTCCGCGTAGGAAAATATTTTTTCTCCAAGTACGCGCTACACGGATGACAATTGTCTCTAGCGACGTTGATCTCAATGCATACGAGAGAACAAAAGCTGACCAGTTTGCACTTGAAGCACCGTATATTACCCTCTTTAAGAGGTAGTGCACATTCGAAGCATATATTGAACTTTTCAATCTGTAACACGACGCAATTGAAAATATTTTAATGTTAAATGCGGTAGAAATGTCGCGTCAAGAGCAATAAGAAAATGTACCAATTGCCGGACGAAGGAGAAGGTCGCTAGGATATATAGGGTGTAGAAGGCGGAGGGCCGGGTGTTGTGACGTAAATTACGTGACAGGCAACAGGGGCAATTGCAACTGCCCCCCATCCCAAGACTCATGAATTTTCAAGTCTTCGCCATCCCCCCAGAGTCCCGTCGCACGACGACTAATGACTCCGTGTTGAGTCAAATTGCCCTCACCCTCAGAACATGATCCTGAATGCACGCCTGATCTGGTTTATGCACTACTGTGAACGGCGCTGTACAAAGCAGTATTTTAATTACCCCACGCGACTGTAACGTTCCGTAAATGTGTATACATGTTTGCCAAACTTACGTCATTAATAGGAGTGAGTTCGGGAGTAACATATGGCCGTTTTATATCGTGTAGTACTTGTGATTGTGACATCAATCTATGTTCTCGAACGAACGAAGCAACTTCTAATTCTATTGATGCTTTGTCTGCCGACGATATTGCCCATCGCAATATTCTCTTCTTACTTCTAAAGTGAAAAACTACGATACAAAGAACATATTTTTTAACTCTCTTCTCGTTGTATATTTGTTCTTTGGTTGCCTGTAGGATGTCCCAAATTTCAAGGCAGCGGACTGGATTCAGGTAAAGACCTAGAGGTGTACCATTTTTGTATTCTTTCAATATCATATTCCAGTGTCGATGTTTATGCCTGAGAAAAAAAATTAATGCTATACCTGAAGTTTTTAATAACATTTTTGACAAAAATCTAAATAAGTTATTAGGAGAATGGTTGTTAGCGGAATAGCTACTAATAAAATAGTGGCTTTGTATAGTTGCTAGTAAAATAGCTATTAGTAGATAAGTTACTAATAAAGTTGTTGCTATTAGATTAGTTTCCTGTAGAATAGTAGCTAGTTGATTATTTACCCAAGGGATTTAGGCATTAAAATTGGGCGATTTCAATTGGGAATTTACATTAAGTGGACGTAGGCCTACTTACGCAATCGCCATTCGTAGAGTATGTTTTTGTAACAGAAATTTTGTGTAAACTGTGGCTAATTTCTACATTTTTTTTTCTACATGTTTTTGTCATAATTCACAATGATATTGAGTGCTTGTGGTCTTGTACACCAGTGTTCCGTAAACTTTTAAAGGTTAACAATTCAAATTTTATTTATACTGTTATTTTTTTTTTTTTTTTTTTCAGCCCTAAACAATTTTTATATAAACTGTGATTTCGCGGCGCATCTACCGATCTCCACGGAACATCAGTGTGCCGTGGCACACCGTTTGCAGAACACTGTTGTACACCATGTGCCACACTATTAAAAATTGAATAAGAAAACGCCTTTTCTTAACCCATGATAATGCAATCAGGTATGGCAAAGAGCGTTGCAACACATACTCGTATGTAGTATCAAACATTGTCCGCTGCAAAAATTTACCACTCTTAGCAGTAGGCAATGTGTGTATTTTTTTAATAAGGGAGTACCTTTGCACGACTGCTATCAGGTCCTTCATCAACTTTGTCTGTATCCATCTAATAAACAAATCTCTCGCAAAGTCCGTCACTTGATCCAAAGCTTGCTTGTAACTGGCAATGTCTTTATGGGTTACGCCTTTATTTACAGATTTCAGACTGTTAATACTTTTATTCTTCTTTTTTGTAATATCAATTTTAGATTTATTATCATGATCTGTTATATTATATTAATCATATTAATCTTTAGTAGAATAGTCTGTCCCAGATCGGTAAAAGGACCACCTAATATCAGCATTTAGATTTTTTTAATTTCTTTAATTTTTCGTTTGACTATCCAAGTTAATAATAATTTATTAAATTGCATAGTCAAACGAAACATTTTGAAATGTCCCAAGATTAATATGTATTAATCATTTTAATCTTTAGTAGAGTAGTCTCTTCCATCCTTATTCCATCTTGGGACATTTTACACAACGCCATCTGATCTCAAACTAGGCAGAGCCTGTACTGTGGTAACCAGACAACTAATACACATACTTTAAATATTTCTTAACACATACACATTAAAGATAAATTACACCACAGAATAAACCATCGAATCCACGACCACTGGATTAGCAGTCAGGGTCACTAACCACTAGACCGACAGGCCAGGTCATATTGTTCTTGTCCGCAATGGTTGTCGAGTAAGTTAAGAAAACCATATAGTTTCAGTTAACTCAGTTTGAAATTTAAATAAGAAAATATAAGAAAAGTTCCTTCACATAAGTTACCTACGCGAGATTTTTTAAAAGATTGTGCTAGTTTACAATATGCGAACCGTGGTCTTTTGTGATCTTATGTAAGAACTGCCAAGACCCCCTCCCACATCCTTGAAAGAAAAAATAAGAAATGGTTGACTACCCCACTTTATTTATTTCAAAGTTTCTTTCACAACCCCTTAATCGTCTTACGTAATAAATGAATGTGCGTGATATTGACACGAACAAAACGACTTTGAAGAGCCGTGTGTTTTTCATTCATGTCTTTTATTTATTTCAAAGCTACGTACTTGATGGTAAATGTTTCTCGTGCTCTGACAAAATGCCTTTAGCGTACACAAAGAGATTGTCGTATTCTTTTTCTTTGTTTTTACATTTTATTAAAGGATCTGCACCGTATAGAAGAAGGTTTGACAACTGTAAAAATACATGCAAATAATAATAATAATTATATCTTGGGACAAATCGCACAACGCTATCTGATCACAAACTAAGCAGAGCTTGTACTATGGAAACCATAGTACAAGCTCTGCTTATATATATATTTCTAGAGAGATAAATGAATGAATGAACCATCGTGCACATCACACAAAGTTTTATCCTGGGTGGGGATCGAACCCACGACCTCTTGCGTTGCAGTCGGGCACACTCACACCGCGCCACAGAGGCAGTCGAGACAGAAGAGAAGAAGACAATGAACATGACAAATGACAATAAAGAAGAGAAATGAGACAAGAATCTTAAGAAAACTCATTTTTGCTGAAAGGAACCATTGAATTGCATTTTTCTGTGGGAGAGGTTAAAAAAATATTGTTAGTAGGATAAATTTTTTTAAGAAGAAAAAAAAGTTGATTTACCATTTGGCGCCGTTCAATCATACTAATACTCTTACAGTACGACATTTGAAATATCTTCATAAGTATGCTTTGATTTGAGTTGTTTATGACGCCGTTCAAATCGGTGTTAGGATTTTCGATAAAAAGGTTGAAAATGTCTAAAGACCGTGAAAGCGCCATGTGCATAGGTGAAAGACCTTTGTATTGGACCAGTGGGTCGCAGCCGTGTGCAAGAAGAAGCTTTAATAGTTGACGAATCTGTAATGGATACATTAAAAACATTGACATAAAATTCACAAAAATCGGTTATTGATTCTATAAATTATTTGGTTTTGCAATGGTTTAAGTCTTTGGGAAGGTAATGGCTATTTTAAAAGTTTGCACTTGAGCAGTGACTCGTTTATCTCCTTGGAAAACTATAACACTATAGGTGTGTTACACACTTATAGATAATGCCCTCTCGACCTGTCCACCCAATGGACTTTATCACTGATGGGCCTACACTTGTTTAGGTCAGTACACACTAGTGTAGTGGTTGGAGGGGTAGACGTGAATTATCCGTCCCTACCAGTGGAAACCCAGTTAATGGTGGGCAATGTTTTTAAGGAGTTCTGTGAGTATTAAATAAATAATTTGTTTTAAAATTGAAGCTTACTGTTTCCTCAGCTTCACCTTTGTTTTCTTTTGCTAGCACTGCATGAAGCAATATCGGCCCTTCTTCAGTAACACTTGTATTAGCATTATTTGACTTAATGATCAGCCTATGATCTCCTTTGGCACCGATTTCCAGTAATGATTGGATAACCTCAAGATTCGCATTTGTTAATGATCGGCTGATTGCGATGTCTAAAGGTGTAAAACCTAGTGTCTGTCAAAATATAAAAGAGTATTGTTAGTATTTTTACAAGATATTCCGTCGCAAAGTATTAAATCACTTACATCTGGATAAACTTCATTTACGTCAGCGCCGTGCTTTACCAATGTTCTGATAAGATCGATATTCTGCGAGAGCACCGCGAGAAAAAGTGCAGGCTGTGGACATCGCACCAGATGAGGGTCTGCTCCATCTAACAGTAACTGCTTGATTGTTGACATCATATTTTTCAACCTGTAAGACTACATAATTAGAAATACGTATGTAAAATTGAACCTCTTGGGGTTATGGGCTTGCTTATGTCACAGATAATATAATACTATACTAGTACCTACAGTAAATTAGGTGAATTCAAAAATGGTTTAGTCATGCACAAATTATTCCATAATGTTGAAACATTCACATAAATATATTTATAATATTTTTACCGATTTCAAAGAGGAGGCGGTTCTATGTTCGTCTGTATGTATGTTAACATGTTTTTTATGTGTGTTGAAGACGACTGGATCGAAAAAATATTTTTTTGTTAGAAAGGGTATACTTCCAAGTTAGTCCTATTGTCATCAGATCAGGATCGGACGATGGGATCCTAGAGAAATCGAGGGAACACTTTAAAGGCACACCTATAGCGATTTAGGTATATTTTCTAGTTATGAGTGTATTTACTCTCGAAAAGCACCAATTGGTGCAGTGGAATTGAAGTTGAAGACTATAGATGACCAGCAAACTATTCAATATTTCACGGTTTGCGATTCGATTACTTTAATATGGTATTGCGTAGTACTTTATGCTCGTCATACTACTATTACAGCATGTAATAGAGCTGATGGTGAAGTATCATGTGAACTCCTCAACAGTTAACGACTGTAAATGAGCAGTTGTCATTATGCTAACTTGTAACTTAGATAAATTACAAACCAATACACTAAAAAGTGAGAAATAAAAACTTAAAAAAGTAATAATAAACCGACTTCAAAAATAAATACAAAGTAATTTAAAAGCATAAAATAATACCGGCAGGTACAACAAAAAATAATAAGATAGACCTTTTGAAGTTGGTGCCAGGAAATGTAGGTTTTATGTTTTAGGAACCAACTTCAAAATGTTTACCTATTTTTGGATGGCGCATGCGAGGGCCCTAAACTCGCGAGCATCAAGGGATAGAGAAATTTGAGGTCTAGAAACATAGTCCAGATAGGTGGTTCGCTTCTGGCCCCGGTTTGGCTACGGAAGTCTCGGGTTCCATTCCTGGGTCCGGACTTCAAATTTTTCTATCTTTCAAAAATGCAATTATTGTATTTGTAAAGTTTTTATATTTGTCATCATTGTCCTATAAAAAAGATAATTACTAACGATTGTTCATTCTTCAAAGAAGTTACTGTTAGTGATTTTGAGGACAGGTTCAGCTTTAGTTTTAATTTCAAGATCTTTTGATCATTGTTATCTATTCCTTTCGTTTGTTCCTCTTCATAATACGCATTTATTTCCTCAACCATATCATTTACTTCAAAAATATACTTTTGAGTATTACTAGTAGATTCTTTGAACAAATCTTCAACAGTCATCGCGAATTCTTTGTTTAGTTTGTTGTATAGCTCATTTTGGTGTTCTTCGTTAATTGAAGGATTAGATGTGATTTTGAGTTTGCTTTTTTTATGTAATGTCTGATCAGATTTGTTGGAAGGAGTGTCTTGTGCACTTTTCATCATTTTGCTGCCTGAAGTTTCGGGTATTGTAATCGAAGAGCGTTTTGTCCAATCCCGTTCAATTTGCCATTCAAATATTTGGTCTTCCATATTATCTGGAAGTACTTTTTTCATTAAAACGTATATACCTACGGCATATGAAAAAAAAAAATTGGAATAAACTTACCTTTCTCAACGGTCAATGGCAATATGGCATTAATTACGTCAAGTGGTAGAATGCCCGATTGAGTACAGACATAATTTATCAATGCAACTCCGAGAGGTGTGCAGCAGGCATCGTTATAGTCATTAACTTGAGCTCCGGCTTCGACCAAGAAGTGTATTACGTCAGGTTGATTCCCGCACTGAACATAATTATACATTTATTTAGATTAATTTTAAGCAAAGCACTAAAGTAAGGGGTTATTTTTTTTAGCAACTTTGAAGCCCCTCCCTGCCACCCAAGATCACGAGAATTTTCAAACGATTCTGAGTCTCCAAAGACGGAGAAGGAGGGGGGGCGTTCAAATGTGAGTCGCTCGCAACACGAGTGGGGGGGGGGGAGGTTTCAATTTGATCAAACACCGGTCAAGTCTCACGATGACTGAGAAATCACGATCCGATAAAATACACGTGATCTCTCACGACGACCCTTAAATTGTGACAGGTTAATGTCCGAATTCCTGGCTTGTTCAGGTATCTACATTCTACGACATTGCAAAATACAGAAAATATTCATTACTGATCCCAAGGGCAAAATGCTGCGCAACGTAGGATTACAATTGGTGGAAGGGAGGCTTGACCCCACTGAGGGTACTTTTGTATCAAGATAAACACTAAAAAGTAAACGAACACGGCAGGATTCTGATACTAGTGTGTCAGAATTTGTGCCGTGTTCGTATAATTTTGGGGCGGGAATAACCTCTTAGCCCTTTTTGGATAAGCTTCCAGCTTGGACTAAAAGATGCGTTATTTTGTTATAGACAACGTAAAGCAAATTTTATATTCGCAGATATATACAAATCACTCACTCACGCAACTTCGTTTGCTTCATTTTCCCCCATTTGTGAAACATTTTTCATTTATGCTTCGCTCCTATTGGTTTATAGCTTATGACACAAATAACGTGGCTTTCGATTGGTAAAGGAATTTTAAAAATGGGTTCAGTAGATCCAGAGATTACTATCTACAACGCCATAAAGTCACAAACTCACAGCATCACAAACTTTACATTTTTATAAAATTAGTATAGATTATAGTAATAATAAAGGAGTGAATCCCAAGTAACCAACTGGGTAACCGGAACATAGTGTAAATGGCAACGGCCATTTCACACTTTTTATCTTTCACAAAAGGACTTCAAACACAGAAGCGACCATAACTTAGTTATACTTACTGCTGCATACATAATAGCCGAGTTTCCTTGCATATCAGTCAGGTTAGGATTTACGTCATATTCGTTTATAAGTTGGGCAACGTACTGGATGTGACCCAAATAACTAGACAACAATAAAGTCCTAAAAATAATAAAAAAGCTAATAATAAGATAGAACAATTATCGCACTATTTTACTTTACATTTGCATTTTTCACTCATAGCCTTAAGGTTTATAGATTACTAGCTGTCCCGCGCAACTTCGTATGCGTACATTGTTCCCGTTTTTGCAACATTTTTCATTACTGCTTCGCTCCTATTGGTCGTAGCGTGATGTTATATAACCTTCCTCGATAAATGGGCTACCCAACAGAAAAATATTTTTTCAATTCGGACCAGTAGTTCCTGAGATTGCCACGTTCAAACAAACTAACTCTTCAGCTTTATAATCTTACTAAAATGCAGTTATTGCGCTCTCGAGACGCATACATGACAAATTTACAAGAATACAAAAATTACCGTTTTCATAGAAACTTAACTGCAACTGAACTGCATCTGCACTGCTTTAAATACGTGAATTGACCCGCAGGTCTCCACATCAATGGTGCATACTAGTGTTTATACAAATAAATGTACTCTGTTATACTAGTATTAAAGAGGTCAATGATGCTTGATGTAGATGACTTTTAGCATCAACGGACCTACAATAATGGTATTCTAATGCTTAAAGCTAGTTTGTACCTGCAATTTAACTCGTACTCAGCTGCAGGTTTAAATAAACATCTCGGTCCACTAAGTATGGCATTTAAATTAGGTCCTACTGCTCTTCTTTGTGCCTCATGTTTATAACAATGCTTCATCATGTGTATCATCATTTTATTATTGTTCCAAGCGTAAAATATATTCGGGACAGCAGATTTTTCGCTCATAAGACTAGAACTCTTCTCACTTGGATTCTAAAAATATTTATCATGTTACGCATCAACGCACCTATAAAAATGTAACCTACCATAGACTTAATTTATGGTATAAATGTCATAAAATGTCGGGAGTTCAGCAGGAAAGGTTAATATAGTTTTGTGTCAATCTCTTGTCGCTACCCAGACACTCAATGATGTTTTATGTAAAAAGCTGTAGATAGGTTACAAACGCTCAGAAAGCAGTGGATAACATTTTTCTTTTGTTCACTCGTGATAATTAAATCATGCTTTCCTAATTTTACGACTTTTTCTTTAATAGTTTGACATTGCTATATGTAGGTAATCTATGTGTGCATTATTTTGCCGTTTTTATAGATTGAATGTTGTTTATGTACCTATCTACACCTTTTTACCCGACTGCGCGACGCAAAGTAGAGTAATGTGTTTATCAGTATGTATGTATGTATGTGTGTGAGCGTGTGTTCGTTTGTGGCACTATAAAAACCAAACGCGTGGGCCGATTTTGATAATACGTCATTCGATTCGTATTAAGCTTGCGAGTGTCACTAAAGGCATGACAGCAATCAAAATTCAAAATGGCGACAGCCAGACGCTATACTGTGATAGAGAAAAAAATAAAAGTAACCTTAAATCATGCAGTCGGAAGCGATTTAATAAGTACACTGGGATTCATGAATGCCTCCGACTGCATGATTTAGGGTTATCTGATTTCTACCTTTTATAAGAAGGTGGGCTTTTTGATTTTTAAAATTTATTTTTTTATTACTCAAAACATGTTTGCAGACAATAGCATTCCAATAAACTTATAAGTATTAATTAGGTATTTCAGAACCTGGTTTTCTGGTTTGTAATCTTCAAGGGACACAATTTCATTACTATCATAATACGCACGATCGAAACCATCAGCGTAGAAGAGTTTACTCTTTTCATCAGTGCAGTTCTTTGGATACAATTTGGTCCAGTTTTGAGCTGCAGCCATCGGTTCTGCGCCGTATTTTTTTAAAAGCTCTAGGGCAGGGTTTATTTGACCGATCTGTGGAAACGAATTATATCATTCATGCTATTAATCTCCTTATTAGATGTAATAACCTCGTAAAATACAATAACTAATCAACTCTCAAGTCGATGGTCCATCGTAGTGAGTTGTGTAACAGAGTTACAATGCCCTGTCATAAGTCCAACTTTGTCTGGGTACTTGCCCACTTTTTTTTTTTAATTCTTAAACATCACAACATTGAATATACCTCCTCCTGTAGCGGATTCTGTTGTTTAGTCCACAATATTTTCTTGATCCGAATCCGATGATTATTAACGCCAATAATATAATTATATTATTGGCGTTTATAATAAGTTTAAGCTAACTCGTCCAATTTGCTGTATGCGCAATTTTCCTCGTTTTTGCAACATTAACATTGATGTACCTGCTCCTATTGGTCATAATATATATATAGCCTCCCTCGATAAATTGGCCATCCAACACTAAAAGTTATTTCAATTCGAACCAGTAGTTCTTGAGATTATCGCTTATCGATTCAAATAAACTCTTAAGCTTTATAATATTAGTATAGATGAAAAATTGAATGGAAAAAATGAACTAACAATTTCCTTCTTGACAACCAACAGAGTTCTTTTCTGCGCCACGATATCACGTCCAATTTGTGTTGACATGAGGTCAGGCATCACACTATGAGTGCTTGGTTTCCATGCCAGACGCACGAGTTTTGTTCCCTTCCATAGACCCACGTTCGCTCGGAAACTAATGTCAGTTTCTACGCCGGGACCCCAACGGAGGTTACTGTGATATATGCCCTGAAAATACGACTGGGATGTGAGGAATTGTTATCATTCACACTCATGATGTTAGCTAGTTATAAAAAGGCTACTGCATTCCCACTTGAAAATCTCGTACCTATTTATAACGTCAGAATTGGATGGATTATCATTGAATTCTGACGTTTTATTCCTCCAGTTATTTTGACACGGTAGGACAACGCAGATATTACAGTATACACATTGATAACGTATTGATAAAGATAACATTGGCAGAATTACGTAGTATAATTAAAAAATAATATATATATATATATTTTTCTTTTCATTACATTTCGAAGCAGCTCGTCGAATTATCGTCGTTTACGGACGATAATTTTACATGGTAATATAACGTTATAAGAAAACATTGATGACATTGAAGAAACCACCGACCCGACAACGGCCACAATACTTCAGCCTATCAGCAGGCGGAACGCAAGTAGTGACGTCACACTCTTAGACGTCACCGGAACGTTAGCGGTGACGTCACACTTTTTCGTGAGTGCAGCCGGTCATCGATTTATAAGACGTTAAACTCATGGAAAGATTGCTTCTACTCACGGTGAACACGTTTCCATTGGAGTACGATGTGATTCCGTATCCGTGCATGTAGTTGTTGTAGAAGTGACCTTCGTAGGTAACGTGCACGTTTGGTTCGTCACGGTGCCGACAGCGGTATTCACCAATACCATGCATCGTGTCACGCAGGAGACGACCGGTGTACCATTCAAGCGACTGGAAATTGTCAAGTCTTTTTAATTTGTTGTGTACTAGCAGGTCCTAATTTTTTCTTATACCTTGGCTACGTCCATGGGCGTATATAAGTGAGGGGGGGAGTCTAGGGGGTCCGGACCCCTAGCTAAGCATACTATAATATAATCTGTGCTACAAATTATGAGCATGCGTCGCGTCTGGTTAACAAGCGCTATTTAGATCAACTTTCTTCAGCAGTCTTCCAAAATTATGAACCTTTCAAAACTCTACATTCTATTGTGAATCGAATGACATAGATTTGATAAACTTCTGATGAAAGTTGAGCCAAAAAGCACTTGTTCACCAGACTTAATGAAACAACAGAAGGGATTCAAATGCCTGAAAATATCAGTACCCAAAATAAACGAAAAGTTAAAAAAAATAGCGCTGTTATTTTTGGGAGAATCTGTGGCAAATAATATTCCAAGTGAGTATGAAATATGGCAGAATCATTGGGAACATATGACAATTTTTATTTTATTTTTAAAACATTGTCACCGACTTCAAACTAAAAAGGAAAAAATAAATATTCATAATTTAAAATATTTTGAAGTTGGTGCCTTGAAATAGTCGTTTTTAGGGTTCCGGAGCCAAAATGGCAAAAACGGAATCCTTATAGTTTCGTCATGTCTGTCTGTTTGTCTGTCTGTTCGTATGTCACAGGCATTTTATTCAATGTACTACTAAATACTTACTGCTACATTTAGTGAAAAGGTGTCTTGTAGTAGCCGCTACTTACCTAGTTTGATAGCTAAATATTTTAAAAAAAATGTTGAGCAAATATCAGACTGGCACATCATTTGACAGGTCTTTTAAAAATATTTTCGGTTTCTAATAAAATTCTTTGATTAAGTAAATATTTTTGGAAATAATCGCTACGAAAGTCACCCTTTACCTTTCGAACTATGTAACCAAAAAATATGAAAAAATCTAAAAGGCAGCGCTTAACAAATACTTTAAACTAAAATTATTTCATAGCGTTCTTAAGTTATTGCCGAAAAACTGCGTTTATCAATAAAAAGGCGTAAGTGCCATGAACATACGCTCTTCTGCTGGTACAATTATTGAAATCGCATTTCTACGACTCCCAAACCCTATACTGACCATGGTCCGACATGTTCTTGCCAGGTTTTTAATGTTATATTTCGCACTTCAAAAAACTCAAAAAAATCACTATTTTGGCCATAGTACCAGTGTCTACAACAAACCCTGAAAATGTTTTTCAACCCTAAGGCTGCCTGCCCATTGCAGCGATGCTAGGTTATGGATTAGTTAATATTTCTTCTCTCCTCTCTTAGACTGTATTAGTTAATATTTTTCTTTGATTCAAGCCTTGTGAAAACTATAGGTATCTACGGCTGTGACTACGTCACAAAAAACTTATCAGATGGGCTGATGAGGCTGGGCGTTGACGAGTCAGTGAACGAGTAAGTCAACTTCTATTTCTGTCGACTTTACAACCGATTTCAAAAAGGAGGTTCGCAATTCGACTGTATTTTTTTTATTTATTTATATTTTTATCAGATTTCACTGAAACTGTTTTATTCTCAGACTGATTTTCAGGAAAAGTCTACAAATTCTGTGGAAAATAAATCTAATAGCAAGTTTCTGTTTTAAGTCAGTGGGGGGGGGGAGGGGTACTTTTGTGTTGCCCCCATGTAAGTAGGGTAATTTTTAGTTTTGTAGTTTTTAACTGCCTTCAAAGACCGGCCCACCCGCCCCCCCCATTATATACGCCCATGCTAGCATCTGGACTTCCGAATTAGGTGTAAGTTCAATAATG
Source organism: Herminia tarsipennalis (assembly GCA_945859575.2). Lineage (NCBI taxonomy): Eukaryota > Metazoa > Arthropoda > Insecta > Lepidoptera > Erebidae > Herminia > Herminia tarsipennalis. The sequence goes on along the minus strand of OX243836.2, from coordinate 7,568,595 downwards.
AGTCATAAAATGTTTTGTGTACACTAACCTCTGCCACAGATAATATAATACTATACTAGTACCTCTGCGCTCGACCAATGGTAAGTTCCATCACCATTCTTCTGCTGTTCATCATTTCTCTCTCCTACATAACACTCTTGATATGACCAGTTTTTCTTTAAATTAATTTGTGGTAGTATACAGCGACTAAGCTGCGCCATCTCAAGTAGGGATATTTTCTGTTTATACTTTGTATATTTAGGAAATTGCTATTATGAGTTCATCGAAAATCAACTTATACGCAAATAAATAATATTTCTTATGTATATCCATTAACAACACATATTATGTCAACAATGAAGTTAGCAATTTTGACAAGGCCAACGCATCAAAGAGTACGTAGTTTATATGTATAATGAGGTTTTACAGACAACAAACTCCTGATATACAAGATTGTCCTAAAACCTACTTGGACATATGGAATCCAGCTATGGGGATCGGCATGCAATTTCAACATTGCCATGATCCAACGAGCCCAAAATAGCATTCTGAGAAACCTGTCTAACGCCCCATGGTTTCTAAGAAATGCCGAACTTCATGAAGCACTTAACTTCAAAACAGTTAGTGAGGAGATTAAGCAGCACTCAGTCAGTTACAAACAGAGACTAGAAACGCACCCGAACCCTCTAGCAACTGTGCTGCTGACGATTGACCACCCAAAGAGGCTTAAACGCAACCACATAATCGAACTAGATTTGAAGTAAAGGGAAGAAATGTTAATGGACGGCTCCTCTCAAAGACTATTGACGCCAACACACCTGCTCAAAGTCCGAAGACTGATAGCAGATGAAAAGGAAAAAAAAAAAATGAGTTTTTACACTTACAACAATAACTATTTTACAACGGGAATAAGAAAGATTTTCACATGAAGATGGTTTTCTCTTTAAATCATTCTTTCTTTTTGCTTAATTCATAGTTCACACATATTTTAAGGATCATGAATCATGATCTGTATGTAGCTATATATATATACTAGCTTTTCTCTGCTGCCTCGCCAGTGTTAAGTTTGATTTTTATTGTTTTTTTTTCGGAACTGTATCCCCTTTTTACACCTTTGTTTTTAATGTACCTAATGATGCGGAATGCCAACAATAACTTTGAATTAGGTTTTCTGTTGCATTGAGAACTATGTTATGTTTGTAGCATTGAATTTTATAATTAAGACATATTTGATCGCTAAAAAAATAAATGAAGTTGTAAGAAAAAAATGAAACACTTTTTATCATGAGTATATTTAGTAATAAAAAAAATATATTATGTCTGTATGTATATATCTGTCTTGTTATTTAAACATCTTAACAACAAGTACATCCTCCGCAACTGTACTTTGATTTTTCGAAGTATGTGTATTCCTGAAACAAAACAATTAATATTAATACAAAAAATAATATACTTATTTTGATATAATTATTCTTGTGAATTATGAGGTTCCTAGGAAATAAATAATACAAAATATTGAAAAATGCTGAGCCGGACGTCGTGGGTTCGATCCCCACACAAAATTAAACTTTGTGTGATGCGCACGATGCTTTATCCTGTGTTAATTATCTATAAAATGTATGTATTTAGAAATATATATGAGTATGTTTATTAGTTGTCTGGTTTCCATAGTACAAGCTCTGCTTTGTTTGGGATCAGATAGCTTGTGTGAGTTGTCCCAAGATAATATAGTAATTATCTAATTAATAGCGGCGTAAGCCTAATGGTAGACTAGGCATAGGATTCGAAATCGTAAGGACACCAGTTCAAATTTAACCCATTCTAAATAAAATATATATATTACGGGTCTTAATCGCGTGAATAATTTAAGGTCAAATACCTTGTTTATTGCCCGACGTTTCGACCGTATTGCATCGGCCGTGGTCACGGGAAGACTGATTATTCACGCGATTAAGACCCGTAATATATATATATATATATATACATATTATAATAATGTGTACAAATCGCGAAAGTTTATCACCATTCTACTACCGTCATGAATCCACTCCTAACACAAGTAAGGTAACAGGATTGCTAGTAATGTGGGACCCATAATCCATCATTGCTCTTTTATAATAATGAAATAAATAAATTACCAATAGAAAAGTGGCAGCTAACAGCAGAGCTTTGTGTTTTGGTTGTACTGCAACGTTGGGTAGCTGCAGCGTCGTCGTGAAGTTCACCAGCTCACGATCCCAGCCGTGGACTATCCTCCCAACCTCTCGTAAAGAATCGCCCGTCATTATCTACAATGCAAATGTAAGATGAAGAAAAAATATATATTAAGATAAAAAAGAAAAATAAAATGAAAGCCTATTACATCAAAATTGCAGGTCTATACCAGGGAAATGACTGAAAAACGTTCGAACGTTTCATCATGACGTGTTGATTATCGTCATCGTCATTATAAAATATGTATACATAAAAGGTATTTAATTGAATTCGGTGGTTTATAGATATTAGATGAATGACTAAAATCAAATATTCAATCTTAACGTGTTGATTATCGTCGTCATCATCATCATTCTACAATAGAATTAAACAAACAGGATTCAAAAGTCCACTTCTTTCGATCTATCGTATCGTAACATAAGGATTAAAAGCTAATATGATCGAGCCATGCGCACTGAAGAGTCTTCATCGCCATTATCGTCATCATCACCGTCATTATCATCACCGTTATCATCATTAACACCACTATCCCCATAATAATAATAGTCGTCATTATAATCATATGATATTTAAAATAACCCATAATAATCGTCTTACTTTGAACTCGGATAATACCAGTGCACTCCTCTTTAATGCGGTTGGTCCTTCTATAACAAACAGCACGTCGTCGTTTGAGTCTCGCACTAAGAAGAATGGCACCATCCACGTCCACTGCTGCTGAATACGACCTACATAGTCACCTGGAGGCGTTATTACTTTCATCTCCTGAAATCATATAGATAAATGAAAACAGTGAAATGTAGGGAATGTTTCTTAAAAAGATTTTTTAAACGTGACTGCAGTAGAATTCATTTCAATTTGTATAAAGAATTTAATTTTGGAAAAGTGTTAGGATTCCTGGCCCGAGGTAAGAAGGCCGACAACTTTATATACTCGTATTATCGTCATTGACATTATTGATCGACGTCACTGACATCATTTATATTTTACTATATACATTGTTTGGCTGTACGTAATGTCAGCATCATCTATCGGACCTAATACTACTCTCGTCCAAAGAGCATATAACATCTTATGTTCGTAAACTTTCGCGATTTGTACACATTATAGAATTTTATAAGCTTGGATGTTAATCGCGTAAATATTTTATTTTAAGGCTAAATACGTTATGTATGTTTATTGCCCGACGTTTCGACCGTATTGCAACGGTCGTGGTCACGGGTAGACTGCTTCAGCTCAGCGTCGTCGCCTCAGTAAACGCGGGTTTCGGAAACTACCCTCGCTTGATTTTGATCACTCACTATTACGGAATTGTCGGTAGTTCGACACACAACACTAACGACATCTGCACACTGGCATGTAATGATTGTTCGACGGTGTGTATTGCTAATCAAGGAATTCCACACAAACGATATCCATCTTCTCGGTTGAAATTGACGTGTTTTTTTACCGCTTCCCGCACCATCCTGGAGTAATAGTGACGGTCAGTGGAGAGGACCTGTGGTTTATGTAGTTCAATCCAGTGATTGGATCCCGCTTCCAGCAAGTTTTCCGCTATTGCTGACTTGTTTGTCTGTCGATTTTTTACATTGTGCATTTGGTTTGTCCGATGTAGGAATTACCACAGCTGCAATCCACTTTGTAGACGCCAGGTGTCTGTAGAGGAATGACATCCTTAGGAGGACGTAGGTGCTTAGTTACCTTGGAGTTAGCTTACTTTATCCGTCACTCCTTTCACGTACAGTAGAAAAGCTGGAGCCCTGTCAACCCCTGGTCGGGAGTCTCTTCTCTTTGTACGTCTTGTGCTTCCTCTGTATCCGTTTCACTTTAGTACCTCCTGAACATGTGTGAGCTCACTTTCTAAATGATCAGGGTCATAAATGTCATATGTTCTATTTGTCAGCGATGATACCAAGGATTGCAGATGTCTTGGATGGTGGTGTAAGTCAGCATATAGTAGTATTTAGAGTCATTATTTAGCCTTAAAATAAAATATTTACGCGATTAAGACCCGTAGCTTATAAAATTCGAACATCTAATAACAACTATCGTTTTTGTACTCGTCCAACATGTAGATCTAGAAAATTGCTCCTGTCAACATATGTTGAGTTATTCTAAAAGTGACATACCTGCAGTCTACAAGGAAAACAGCACGCCGCCGCAGCCAATCTTCTGTGTAAGATCAGTGCCTCTTGTCTGGTGTTGTCATGAAGACGCATCGTGAAAGCTCGGCCAGACCCGCAGAGGCAGCGCTGTGTCGAACTTGATGTTTCACTGGCGATGTAGAGACCTTCGCCATTTGGCACTCGTACTATGTATCGGTTCTCTGAATCTATTCTTGATGTTACTGTGAAATATGGACAACAGACTTGATTGAGTTTTGGTAATGAGTGAATGATAAAGGAAAAAAATGGTATGAGCGGAACTCGAATCCGCCTGAAGTTGTCGAATCTGAGCTCCATAATAAGGATTAAGTAATATCGTCACACAAAGTGATCGTACCTATATTGCTCATAAAATTCTCAACAATACAAAATATAGTAACTGAAGTGTGCAAGGTGCAAGGCAAGCATCAAGTAAAATAACTGTAGATGCCTATTGTGTACCTTCTGTTTTCCTTAGAGAAATGCTTAATATAGAAATAGGATCTCGTAAAACTAAGTATCAATTTATTTTATTACATGGGCTGACGTCAACAATCTGTAAACTATATAATATGTACGTGACTAAATTGTTTTGAATATGTTTTTTAGCGATTGATATAGATAAATGTCATTGTCTTGTGATAAAGTCTAATTAATGATGGTTCACCAACTTCACTGTGCCTAAATATCTGATATTTTGCTATCGCGTGCAATAAATTTAAATTATCTGCTTAAATTTATCTAGAATCAATACTTTCTCTAATTGGCACATCCTTAGTGGTTTTACGTTAGTTGACCACTTCATTGAGTTTTCATCCCATTTTGAAGCTTTCTGCAACATTTTTTTTTAAGACTTGCGCAGTAGGGAACACGCCCTGTATCGCAGAGGACTTTACAAACATACAAGTCACGGACACAAAGTATATCCAGACTCAGAACAACAATTTGTGGATCACACAAAATGTTATCCCGTGTGGGAATTGAACCCACGACTTCTTGCATAGCAGTTGAACACACTCCCACCGCTTCACAGAGGCAGTTAAGTCTATTACCTACCTACTCATAACAGCAATTCTGCTCTCTTTGGGCGTAATGCCAAATGCAACACTTATGAAGCCTTTCCGTAGTATTACTTTACTCTTTGATGAAGCCTAACGGTATTTAAAATATTCATATTTGTATACATTTGTGACAAATTTTCGATGTTTCAATCTCGAACCATTTCTACTGGCGGTCAGATCATTTGACACTTTAAAGCAACACCAAGTTGCTTAAATAAATGCTAAAAATGTGCTTTTATCTTCGAAACTTACGATCATCTAATTCCACGGTCTGCTGTATGAGAAGACTGGAGACTCCGATGAGGAAGTCCAGTCCACTGACAGGGATGAACTGGCCTCGAGTGTTGGAACGCCAGTTTAATGTTGAAACAGGTAGTGGAGCACGAGAATTGCCTGAAAGTTATCAAGAAATTTTTTAACCCTCGACCTGAAAGAGGAGTTTGTATGTTTGAGGACTAGATTTATCTGTTGCATAGAATCTCCGTAGCTGTCCAGAGATAGATTCCACATGGATTCGGTTCGGTCTTAATTTGGATTTAGATTCTTCATATTAGGTAGTTATGGGTTTCCTTACGACGACATATTGCTTAGGTTTTAAACCCACGACATGTCGAAGCCGAGCCACCACTGCTCTTTGTCAAAAGTAAAAAGTAGATTTAGCTATATTTAAAAAAAAAACAGTGCAATCGTATTTAAGACTATTTGGGCGTTGGACTATTTCAGCTATAATTTGGGCCGTGATAGTTCTTTAACTATCACGGCTAGATGGCGCATGCGAGGGCCCGACTCCTGAGCATCAAAGGATAGAAAAAAATGAGGTCTAGTAACATAGTCCAAATAGGTGGTTCGATTCCGGCCCCGGTTTGGCTACGGAAGCCTCGGGCCTAGACTTCACTTTTCTATGGTTCAAAAGTGCAATTATTGTGTTTGTAAAGTAATTGGTAAGAAATGCCTTTAAAAATTACTTAAATATATATTTTTGGAATTTGGTCATTTTATTTATTTCATGGCGATTTCAACGAATAATAGAAAGATTGTAAACTTACCGTGTGAAGGCTGTATGTTTATTACTAGATTTGGTCTCGATTCCCTTTCATTGTCTGCAAAAAGATTATAATTATCTTGTAATGTTGAAGTTTCAGTACGTATTTATTGTCTTTGTGAATGAAGTCATCAAAAATCTATTAGAGCGTGTTGTAATCATTCATAATATTTGATCAGATAACTCATAATAGCTATATTTACTAGCTACAGTTCATATAAGCTATAGGTCTTTATGTATTGTATCTTAACGAAGTCCTTTGTTGATTAAATAAATTGCAATGATATTTAATTTGTTCTACATTGTGTGCGACAAAGAAGTGCCGTATTGATATAAACAGATTCCCTAATCAACTTCAGTAATATCTTAAAGAGAAAAGTTACCTTCAGTAGCATCCAAATGATCTATTCCTATTTCTCTATTATTTTCAGCCATTATATTTCACAATTCACTGAAACTTTTACCAATAGATGTTATTTGTTGTCGGTATGTTAGCAAACTGTGTTATCAACCTTTTATTCATTCCCTTATCGTTTATCTCTTATGATAAATAAGCGTTATTATCGATGTACACGTCGATATCTGTGTTATGTACTTTAAGTACTCCGGTAATTATAACTCCTAATATAATCGACGTCTATCAAGTTATGTACCTATATGTTAATTTTTAACAAAACATGTTAATTTATAGGTAGTCCTATAAATTTACTTGTTTTGTTTGACTGATCTAATTACGTTGACAAACAGTGAGACGCCCAGCTTTGTGTTCTCGGCTTGTCTAAATTTTGTATGATTAGCTTTCGTCCGCGGCTTCACCCGCGTGGATGTAGGGTTTGGATTTCTGTAATCAGTGTGGTACCGGCTTCAGAACAGTACCACCTTATCTCTTCCCGTGGGCGTCGTTAAGGCGACTAAGGGATTTAATTTAACACAGGAGAACGGTCAGCAGCGTCCTCTGCATACTTTAAAGCCTTACTGCGATCACCAACCCGCTCGCAAAGCGTGGTGATTATGACAATTACTCCCAGAATCTATAACAAGTTGATCCTACTGGCGAGACCCGTGCCCAGCAGTGGGACGTGGGTTGATATGATGAATTAATTGTTTTTTGATTTACTGTGTAGTTGTTGTTGAGATGTTTTACCCCTGACGAATCGCTAATAAGTCCTGGACAACATTTATTGTAAAAAATCTAGTCAGTAAATCTAAATTCGTGATTTCGCTTTAGGTATTGCTAGCATGACATACGTTATGTTTTTAAGGTAGGAATTTCAAATGTATAATATTGTACGTAGATACAGTTTTGATTAAAAATGTGCGCAAATGGAAATATTTCCATATTTATATATTTATTCCCGGAAAAGAATGGTAATAAATGGAAAAATATATTTCCATTTCCACACATCTCTAGTTTTGATATTTGGTCTTTCTTGGTGGTGTGTTAGGGCACTTACAGAAAAATTAAGATATGATTGAAACAAAGTTTATTGAAAACCATTTATATTCGGGTGTTATTAATTACTTGAATAAAGTGATAACATTCAAGTTGTTAAAAACGGCACATTTACCGTACAGTATTTTTTTTAATAAATTACATTCATATATTCTATCTAATTTTCTTCACTCCAACTAACATTTATTGTAAATGTCGAGATAAAACATTGTAAATTTCGCTTTGGGACTTGTAAACAACGCGGTCAGTTTGTGGTACAAAGGACACAATATGAAGCCAAATTTTGTTCGGAAGACTTAGAGAGTAGAGTGCAATATTCACTCTTCTAAAGACACTTGTGACGTCACACTTACCGCTGACGTCACGTGTACAAACGAAACATTTTATTGTCCTAGTATAGTCTAAATTGCCGCACTAGACCTAATGCAATTTGCATCTCTCGATTTCTCAGGCCTGATGTTCAATGGGGGATCTGACAAAGCAATACTGTTTTTTCTGTCTTCCTGTTCAGTTCTCTTTACTCCTAAATATAAATTTTAATTAAACAAATAGAAAATATAGATATACATATATAGGTACAGACGAATTTTTGATGTACCGACCCATATGATATTTCTTTCAATACATTGGAATATACTCCTTTTATAATAGTCTCATATATCTTGAAATTACATTTATTATACATTTAGTATTCTGATTAGATCCAATACTTACGTGGACACACTTAAATACAAATATACGTAAGTAAATACTTAACAACAATAAAGTTACCATCTTAATACATCCATAAACACTTCGATTTACTGAAAATCACATCTACTCCTGCCCCGAGTTCCACAATTTATAATAGATGGATCTACATTTGAAATACAATCGCAAAAAACATATCTAGCAAAAGTCCGTACAACGTTCAGTACAATATGATTATAATATTCAAATTACATTTAACAATGAAAGCGTAGAATTATCGCATAAATAACACTCTAGCTGATGTACTCATAACTATTGAGATCAACTTTGCGTGAACCTTAACTCTATATCCCTACGGGTCTATGGCTGGTTAGACTCGTACGAATACAATAACAAAGTTTTAACTAGATAATACTAATGGTGAACTGATATATATTTAGGTGACAAGTTTAAAAAAAAGTAGATTTATCCATCAGATGACAAGTACAGTTCGCAATGTGACATTATAGAAGCCTTTTTGCCTTATATGTGGCTTGAGGCTTTAGTTTGTTGCCTTAATGATCGTATGGTTGGTTGATGGTTTATCGTAGGAAGGCGCGTTGCCATCCGATGTTGAGCTTGAGTGTGGCGGGAAGGCAAGGGTTCGCCTCGCATTCGCCGTCGAGCTCGTCTGCCAGGCTGTCGTGGAGTTCTCGTAGTGCCATCAGGGCTGAGCGCGCTGCTCGCTGGCAGCCCATGTCACCTTCGCAAGTGGTATCAGCTTCCGAAAGGAATACTAGGTCGCATGTCGTTGGAGGTGCCTCTCCCTGCAATCAATTGTTATATTTAGTAACGTCATGACACAAGTGTTGAGTAATGCTATGTGAAAAAAGTAAATTTTCGCAGTAGAAGGAAGTAGATAATAATTTTGTCTTACGCAAAGATAGCAGATTTGATGCAGACTGCAATGCGGCAGGAATAGTTGTCCACGATCACCAGCCAGCAAGTCTACTCCACGACAACGCTGCACGATCTTCGCTAGCACTGGACAAGATCCAGTCGCACCAGCTGTATAAAAAAATAATGCGATTATTATTGTGCGTTTATTGCGATGTGTGTTTTTAAGTCAATGACTGTAAACATTACCTGTTGCCATTACAGGAATACGGTGACGACCACTACCTCCCATATAACCCTCAGAATATCGATCTTCCGTTTTACCATTCAAATAATGTCCAGCTCCTTGTTCCTCTTCAAAGTCAACGTTCCTTTCTTCTCCCTTTTCAAACAGTGGAATTTCATTGTTCATAATTTCTACTTTCTCTTTCTTCACAGCTACTCGTTTTGTTTTAGCGTCATCTGTTGATACAGGAGAGGGCTCATTGGTTTTAGTCTTTTGAATCTGCAGACTTTGTTTGAATTCTTTTAAAGCCTTTCTCATTTTTTCCAAACTGTATGCGGCTGCTAAACGTGACAATAATTTTTCTTTCATTTCTTGCTCTTCTTTGGAGTCAAGGCCTTCACCAACATTTGAATAATGTAGTGCTTCATCAACAATCAGCCCTTCCATGTTTCTAAGTTTTTTATCAATGTTGTCTAATTTAGAGTCATTGTCAGTAGCTGAACTTCGCTTTTCATCTTTCTGGACTGCAATGTGAGCTCTATCTATTTGAATTTCAGTTTCCTCATTTGGTTTAGTTTCAACATAGTTTCTCTTCACGTGTCTTCGAAAAGAATTGATGGGGTAAATTACTTCTTTATTAAAAGTGTCAAAATATTGTTTTCTAAGTCTGTCCTGCGTAAGGTCGTTTACAAAACTTACAGGTTTCTTACTGCGTTTGTCAATGCCGAAATAATCAGACCAATCAATAGATTTCTTTTTAATATTAATGGGTTTATCCTTGTCACTATGATTATGGTCATGTGCATGATCGTGGTTGTGTGGATGGTCGTGTTCTACTTCTTTACCAGAAATCCCCGGATGATGGATGTTATGGCCGTGACGCTCATGGCTGTCTTCGTCTTGGATAGCTGTATTATTATGATCGTGAGTATTGTTGTGAGCAGTAGTTATCATCGGTGGTTTAACGTCATGGTCATGGTCATGGTCATGGTCATGGTCATGGTCATGGTCATGTTCATGTTCATGTTCATGCTCATGCGCCTCGTGATCACTACTTCGCTTTACTGGAGATTTAATAATACTAATTTCGCCATCACCAAATATTTTAGACAAATCTTTTAAAATCTTTGGGTCAGTTCCGGCACTGCTTAGAAATGTTTTCGACGTTTCACGTTTATTTTGACTTTGAGCAAATCTTTTCTTTTGATAATTGAAATTGTAAGGACTGCTGCGTTTGCTTACAGGAAAGCGCTTCTCCACAGCGTCATACGTATATTGGTCATCATCGCTTAAGTCAGATATACTGTCGTCGTCTAATGGTTGAAAAGCAATGGCATATTCTTCTCGAAGATCATCTTTATCGTCATCGGACACAGAGTATGTGTTATAATTTGGCTCTACAGTGCCCGCTCCGCTCTTTCGCGAGTCGTAGTCAAATAAAACTGGATGATCAGTGTCCGAGTCTGAACTTCGTTTCCTTTTGAATGCGATCGGACCCCAATTATCGGGGTACCGCTTTTTCACAATTTTCTCCTTGTAAAGTTTTACAACTCCTTGAGCGGCGGCATCGGCATTATTAGCGTGTTCTTTGTCATATTTATATTTTGACCAAAGTTGACCTAAAAGCAAAGCATACTCTGCATCATTATCGGGCTCATCTTCAAGTACATTTTGCTCTTCGGCATCAGTTTTGTCCATAAAAAGGTCACGTAATCTTTCATTGTCGGAATGATGGCTACGTTCACGGAAAGCAGATTCTTTTTTAACCGATTTAGGAGTGTTCTTTTTCTTGATAATTTTGTATTCTATCGGTCTAGGTTCATCATCTAATAACTTCACGTAATACTTTGGTGGTACTTCATCCAAGTCCTCTTCGTCTACGGAGTAATCCGGTTCTGAAAGTACAAATACACAGCAATGGTTAATAATAATCTTGGAAACGGTTGGTAGCTTAGTGATTAAAAGATTGAATATCAAAAATAATATACATCAATTTATTTCTTGATTCATTCCGACACAAATCCTGAATCTTTTGATACAAGTACACATCTGAGTGAAGCAACAAAATGTATACATAGTAAAACGAAGATCAAGGTGATCATTTTGGATGAGAAAGAACCTTTGACTTACTTCAACCAATGTTTGAAATTATCCGAATTGATCCAACCCTTTTTGGTTTTCGCTTATTTGTATAAACACATTTGGCGATTTATTTTTATTTAAGTATGTAATAATAAGAGTTATGGTTTTTAGTTTAAATACCTGAGTAAGCTAGTGGTGGAACGAACTCATAAAGGGCATCATAATCAGGTTGTGGTATGACCGGTCCATGCATGCGGCCTCGCTGCCGACGTTGAAGAGCTTCGAGCGCGCCACGCAGTGATGAGCCACCACGGTCGGCGCCTGCGCACGCCACGGCGCACGCAGCTACCGCCAATAGCCACTTCAGGCCCATAGCTCAGGCTTCTGAAAACAAAGTTAAGTAGTAATATTGTTAAACTGATTAAGACGGCGTTACCCAATTACATTATCAGTACGTGCTATTAACCATAACCTAAAAATATAAAACATGAAAATGAAACACGAGCTCGAGTTTGATGAAATCTGTTGTTTTCCCAGTGGGAGTGCGCACGACTGCTGTGTAAGACATTCTTGCACGAGATACCACTTCCTGTCATTCATAAATTGTTTTTCCCAGTCAGGGCATATGATGTCCCACTGTTAGGCACGGATCTCCCCAGTAGAACCTATTTATTATAGATTCTGAGGGTAATTGCCAAAATAGCTGCGGTTGTCGAGCGGGTTGGGGATCGCAGTAAAGCCCCAGTAAAATATACTTAATCTTTACTGTGGTAAAGCTCTAAAATACGCCTTGACGACACCCACGCGAAGTGGGTGCTACTATTCTTAAGCTAAATTAAATTATCTAGTACGGAAATTGTTTTTTTTTAAATAAAACAATTTTTTTCATTATGAACAAATATAATATTTTTTTTTTCATTTACTACACTATGAAGACTACGCCAGAAGTATATTGACACGAATGCAAGTTAGTATAAACTAGCTGTCCCGCGCAACTTCGTATGAGTAAATTTCCGTTTTTGCAACATTTCTCATTACTGCTCCGCTCCTATTGATCGCAGCGTGATGTTATATAGCCTATAGATTCAGTAGTTCCTCAGGATCAGTAGTTCCTGAGACTACCGCGTTCAAACAAACAAACTCTTTAGCTTTATAATATTAGTATAGATGTAAGTTGTGGATTTACTTACATTTCATGCTTGTATTCGTGTCGTGTGATTACTATGTAGTATGTAAAATTAGAATACATTTTTATTAGGGTATTTGACTGAAGTCAAATCAGCCTTTTTTTAAGAAATGTCAAAAATGACTCGCTTCGTACAAGTTTAAACGAAATGCTTGCCTAAGACGTTTAGTTTTCTATAACCAAATCATTTATTTTTAGTTTTTCTTTTTATGATTAAAAAATAATAAACACGTAACATTCTATGACATATTTTTGCATGGTTGGTTTTATTTTATTTTGATGTTGCACAATTACCCAATTATAATGTAGATGTACATCAACTAAAGGGTTTTTGAATCAGAAACTATGCTTTGTTTTTACATGTTTGTTTGTTCAGGCAGGATAATCTAATCAAAATAGTTAGTATAACAATATATAGTCTGCTCTCTGGTTTATTAGACACGCCATACATTAGTGAGCTCAAGTAGAATGGTCCAAATAAACGGGATTCAAGCGGGCGGTACCGCGGGCCTAGTACAAGCATAAAATGCTAGTTATTCTATAAATCATTTTATCGATACCTCGAGGCAAAGCGCGTAACGTGTTTGAGTGCATTCTTGCTTGCTTATTGTACCTAATATGCGTTTCAGAATTTCATATTCTTTGATATAAAAATATTTTTTTGGAAAAGTAAGGGAGTGTGAAAAAGTGCGAGGTGGCCTCACCCATCGAGGGTTCCGTATAAATTTGTGGGTATATATTATAAATAATTCAGGAATCAAGTCTCGCAGTTTTTAAAATAAACGGGCGTATCTTTTTTTTGCTTTAACTTAGAAGTTTTTTTTTTAACAGCTTCAAGGGGCTGTAGACTTAAATATAAAGGTTTTTATTTCAATTCGATACCTCCATGCGATCCCAAGATCTTGACAGAAATACGGACAGACGGACGGTCAACAAAGTGTGAAAAAATCCCATAAGGGTTTCGTTTCTTTTCCTTTAGAGGAACGGAACCCTATAAAATAAAAAATATTTAAAACAAAACTTATTTTCACTCTTCTGAAAAGATGTTTTTGGGGTTACGCCCTTTAAGCCTCGGGGTATTGATATGTAGAAGGTACGTGACAAGAAAACATGTAATAAATGGAAATAGATCGTACTTTCATTCTGTGGACACGAGCCACACGAGCCCACGTGAGCGTCCTTCCGTCCTTCCTATATTAATAATACGGTTCAAGCCTTCAATATTGAACGTTTTGTTGAGGTTTGAAGAGGGTCCCTTTTCAATCGAGTTATCAAACCTTTTTTCGGATCCGCTCCGGAAATAAAACAATGGCTTACTGAATTTTAGGTCTTGTGTTCCTTTTATATCTGTTTTGTAATGTTTATGAGGGGTTTCGACTCACCGGTTACCGAGCATAACTATAGAGAGATCGCATGAAATATTAAAAAAAAACGAATCTTTTATTTATCCGACGTTTCGATCGAATTGGACCGATCGTGGTCACAGTCGACCACTACAACCGAACCTTTAAATATTTCACGCGATTAAGTCCCGATAAACTATACAAATATTATACTCGTAAAGCTGACGAGTTTGTTTGTTTGTTTGAACGCAATCTCAGGAACTACTGATCCGAATAAAAAAAATCTACTATATCTTCACTGTTGGATAGCCCATTTATCGAGGAAGACTATAGGCTATATAACATCACGCTACGACATATAGGAGCGGAGCAGCAATGAGAAATGTTGCAAAAACGGGGAAAATTTACGCAGACGAAGTTACGCGGGACAGCTAGTATTCTAATTAGTGTTGCGAAAGTTTAAAAATAATTATTGAGAGATCGGCGAGGCTTTACAATGTTACCAATGTCGGTGTATAGATAGGTGATCGTTTTTTAAATACAGGATGATTTTTAAAATATTAATAACCACGGCTGTGATTTCTTTACATAACACTAAATAACTTTGTAATATCAGTTTTGGAAAATATTTAATATATTAACCTTTAATCACCTATCATTTGTTTTTGGAGTTATGACCTTAACCACCTACAGACTATTTTACTGGAGTAAAATCATTATTTATTTTGAGATTTAGACCCTAAATCTGACAAAAAAACATCGGCTTTACTCTGGGGTCTCACAGATGTGTGGTAGATGGTTGTGTGACCAAAGTAGTAGGTAGTGAAGGGTTTATATGTTTTTTTTTTTTTCTTATGATGTTATTTGGTGTTATGTAAAAAGTCACGAGGTTGTTAGTATATTAAAAATCATTCTGTATAGTTAAAGTTAAGTTGTGCGTCGGACATGCACTAAATATTTATCCGGTCTTGTTGTATTTCCAAATTATGAGTGTGAAGGAATAGAGAGTTCACTTGTATAGCGCAGATACAATTGAACACACTACTATAATATATCCTGCATAGTTGACTAGTCTCAGTTATTTAATAAGTTAAATAATTTAATTATATATATGGGTGTCATTTATTACATTCTTATCGTGACCCATTTTTCATCATCCATAATCAACCGTTTAAGAAATGGGTCGGAATTGTTACGTTTCAACAAACATTGCGATTCTTTGTTGAAACGTAACAATGGAAACAAGTTGCATTAAGTTTCTCTCAGTGAGATCATGTGGTAACCAAAAATCAAGCTTTTTCTTGTTCCCAGACTATTATAAATGACGTAACTGTTTCATCGTCAACATTCAATGGTTTTAAAATCAGCCAGTTACATTCAATACAACCAAAGAGGTTTGATTACTAAAAATACATTCAAAATACGAAAATACTTTTGCCCCGACCTTAAATGTATGTATTTAGAAATATTTTTGTGTGTTTATCCGTTGTCTGATTGCCATAATACAAGCTCTACTTGGTTTGGGATCAGATGGCGTTCTGTGAGTTGTCCCAAAATATTATTATTATTGTATTACACCTTACTGATACGACCTTATTGTACATTAGTAGATAAATAAACAATGATAAAAATGTACTAAAGATGTCCGCCGCGCATGCGCTGATTTGATGCATGATGACAAGATTTTGACAGTTCGCACTGACTCAACGAGAAAACTGAAAAAAAAGAACGTGAATAAGGACATATAAGACATTTCCGTAGCTCTTAAATATGTCGTAGCGCTACGAAGCTTTTTAGAAGCTACGAAGTATGTGTAGCACTACAAACTTTCTTGTCTACAGTTGTTATATTTTTACAATAATACATGAAAACATATAAATCCTCAATGTTTTTAACATAAATATAAAATTAATGTTTTCTTATCAGGGTCCTTATTCACTATCTTTATTTCGCTGTCGTGACAAGCCCGTGTGAACTGGCACATGCGTCAAAGATGTCCACCGCGCATGCGTGTCGATGAAATTCTAAGCGGAGCTCTCTACCGCGCATGCGCAGTTGACACCTTTCAGCGCGCCGCGTATGCGCCAGTTCGCACGGGCTTGTCACGACAGCGAAATAAAGATAGTGAATAAGGACCCTGATGAGAAAACATTAATTTTATATTTATGTTAAAAACATTGAGGATTTATATGTTTTCATGTATTATTGTAAAAATATAACAACTGTAGACAAGAAAGTTTGTAGTGCTACACATACTTCGTAGCTTCTAAAAAGCTTCGTAGCGCTACGACATATTTAAGAGCTACGGAAATGTCTTATATGTCCTTATTCACGTTCTTTTTTTTCAGTTTTCTCGTTGAGTCAGTGCGAACTGTCAAAATCTTGTCATCATGCATCAAATCAGCGCATGCGCGGCGGACATCTTTAATACATTTTTATCATTGTTTATTTATCTACTAATGTACAGTAAGGTCGTATCAGTAAGGTGTAATACAATAATAATAATATTTTGGGACAACTCACAGAACGCCATCTGATCCCAAACCAAGTAGAACTTGTATTATGGCAACCAGACAACGGATAAACATACAAAAATATTTCTAAATACATACAAATAAGGTCGGGGCAAAAGTATTTTCGTATTTTTTTTTTAGGTATAATGTTTTATTTAGGCATAATATGTATGTGCCGCTTTGATCGATGACTTGTTGCCATCTTGTGGGTAGTGCCATGATACCATTGTTGTAAAAAAAATGAGATTTTTGATCAAAAAAATCTGACAGGCAGTTTTCACAGTATTCTTTTGAGGTTAACTTTATGCTTCTTAAAGAGTTCTCAAGTGACCGAAACAGGTGGAAATCTGATGAAGCAAGATCAGGGTGTATGAATATATCCCAGCCAAGCTCTTTCTCAATTTTTCCTTAGTGATTATAGATGAGTGTGGTCTGGCGTTGTCATGATGGAACACAACGCCCTTCCTGTCCACCAGTTCCGGCCGGTTTTTCTTAATGGCTTCTTTTAATCTCATCAGTGGCTGACAGCAGAGGTCAGAATCGATAGTTTTACCAGGCGGCAAAAGCTTGTAGTCTGTGGGGCTTATCCATGCTTCGACTACGATCTTTTTCGGACATTCTTATCGTGACTCATTTTTCATCATCCATAATCAACCATTTAAGAAATGGGTTGGAATCGTTACGTTTCAAAGAATCGCAAATGGAAAGACGTTGCATTAAGTTTCTCTAAGTGAGATCATGTGGTAACCAAAAATCAAGCTTTTTCTTGTTCCTAGACTTCTATAAATGACGTAAAACTGTTTAATCGACAACATTTAATAGTATTAAAACCAGCCAGTTACATTCAGTACAACCAAAGAGGTTTGATTACTAACAATACATTCAAAATACGAAAATACTTTTACCCCCACCTATTATCATAGATAAATGACACCCATATATATACTTAAACTATTAAATAACTCAAATAGCTTATTTTATTGTAAGTTTTTAATTAAAACAATAGCTTTTTGATTATATGCACCGTCATTAACTCGGGTTTTCATTCATTTGTCTTGATTAAAATCGGTTCAGTGTGTTGTCATAAAAACATATAAAAGTGACAACGATACAAGATAAGATAATATTACAACACTAAATAAAAACCCCCGACAAGATAGGCAAGAAAAACTTAATTTTCTAATACAAATTAAAAATAAATTAAAAAAATAAAAAACCCGCCTGCACAAAAAATATGGTAACAAGACCCCTACATAAATTCATGCCGTCGGAGGCACTTGACTAAGTTCATCGAGATTCATTAATGCAGGCGGGTTTTTTATTTTCATAATTTTGTAAGATACGCGCGAAAAACATAACCCTTCCCTACAGTCGCCTAAAAAATCATCTAAATTGTGGTACTGCAAAGCCACATTCAAACACACAGAAATATCTACATGATAACCCTACATTTTCATTTAGGCTTAAAAATGTATATTAAAGCCAACGAAGATATTTTAATAACTTTGTAGTATATTATTATTCCTCCACGAGTTCGTGTAATAACGTTCGGTACAAGGCTTTATGAAATTGACATTCTAAAGACGTCCGGATATTCAGGGTCTAATAAGGATCGTCGGGAATGTATATTAAGAGAGGAAGGTACTTTCCTGTAAGTTCATGAGGCAAAGGCGACGTGAGGCGTACTCTAATGAATTAGATCTTAGTAATATTGTTAGCGCGAAAGTTCTCTTGTTGGCAAGTTTTGTTTTCGGGTAGTAACGAAGATTGAGGGTTTGATCAGGGAATGTCACTGCCCCAACAGGAGTGTAATGTTTCCAGGGTTCATATTATATGTTTCGGATCGGATTAAATCGATAATTGAATTTGAATGACATCTTCAATCATATCAATGATTTTTTGAGGAATTTTGCGAATAATATGTTACAAAGACATCTCAAACAGATAAAATTACATACAGATCCTACTGTATGTAATTTTATATGTTTGGGATGCCTCTGTAGTAGTTGCTCAGTGTCAAATTACATAAGGCAAAGGTATTGTAAAACAAAACGGAGCAAAAGTTGGTAGGTACCAAGTTACGGACTTGTTCATTGAATGGTTATTACATAATCTAAACTAATATTATAAAGAGGTAATCTCTAGATTTACTGAAGCCAATTTGAAAAATCTTTTACTAATAGAAAGCCACGTTATTTGTGAGTGTCATAGGCTATATAACATCTCGTTACGATCAATAACAGCGGAACAACAATGAAAAATTTTGCAAAAACGGGGAATATGACGCAAACGAAGTTGGGCGGATCAGCTAGTATTTTAAAGGTCAGCTAGTATTGACTGCCTCTGTGGCGCGGTGGAAGTGCATCCGACTGTTACGCAAGAGGTTCGATACCCACCCAGGAAAAAACTATGTGTGATGAGCACGATGGTTTATTCTGTGTCTGGGTGTTATTTATACATAAGTACTAGCTGACCCGCGCAACTTCGTCTGCGTAAATTTTCCCTTTTTCTTTTTTCTTCCTTTTTTTACAACATGTTTTCATTGCTGCTCAGCTCCTATTGGTCGTAGCGAGATGTTATAACCTATAGCCTTCCTCGATAAATGGGCTATCCAACAATAACATATTTTTTCAATGCAATAGTAGTTTTTGAGATTATCGCGTTCAAACAAACAAACTCTTAGGGGTATGAAAATTAAATAGTAGCCGATTCTTAGACCTACTGAAAATGCATATAAAATTAATTTCATAAAAATCGGTCAAGCCGTTTCGGAGGAGTGTGGTAACTAACATTGTGACACAAGAATCTAATATATAAAATTCTCGTGTCACAGTTTTCGTTGCCATACTCCTCCGAAACGGCTTGACCGATTTTGATGAAATTTTGTGTGCATATTGGGTAGGTCTGAGAATCGGACAACATCTATTTTTCATCCCCCTAAGAGTTTGTTTGTTTGTTTGAACGCGATAATCTCAGGAACTACTGGGCCGCATTGAAAAAATATTTTACTTTTAGATAGCATTTATCGAGGAATGCTATAGGCGATAAAACATTGCGCTACAACTAATGGGAGCGGAGCAGCAAGGAAATTTACGCAGACGAAGTTGCGCGGGTCAGCTAGTTTTATATATAAGATGTTTATCAGTTGTCTGGTTTCCATAGTACAAGCTCTGGTTAGTTTAGGATCAGATAGTGTTATGTGACTTGTCCCAAGATATTATTATTATTATTATTATAATTATGATCGGAGTCGGCAGGTGTTTAAAAGACTCTAAAAAGTCGACACCATAGTGGAATAGACCTTCAGATTTAAATGGCATCCTCTATTTACGGCACTTATAAGCTCATGGGGGCTACGATTAACGTTAATGGAATCTCGACCAATGGCTAGTGCGTACATGATCCTCATAGTTAATGTGTTCAAATATAGCCTTTAATACCCTACCCTCGTTATGTACCCTCTTTCTCATTTAATATGGGGTCACGGTCGAAAGGCTAATATTATGTTGATCGATTCACGCGATTAAGCACGTATTGAGTCGTGCCGCGGAGATTATGTTAAACAGATTATCTACTGACTATATATTGTTATTGTAGACTAGACTACTAGAGAATCGCTATTTTTACAAAGTTATGGTGAGTAACAACTGCCTCTGTGGCGCGGTGAGAGTGTGTCCGACTGCTTCGCAAGAGTTTGTTGTTCCGAGTCTGGGTGTATTTTGTGTTTGTAATTTGTATGTTTTTAAAGTCTCCCGCGATACAGGGTTCGTACCCTACTGCAGGAATCTCTTTAAAAGTAAGTAAAGAAAAGTATCTATCAAGTTGTTTCATCAAGTTGTTTCCACTCCCCTAGACAAGTAGCATAAATTCTAATCGCCACAAGCCAAAGCCACAGTCTAGAGCTCAACACTAAACGATAGACTCCCCTCCCCTTCCTCAATTCATTAGTAGATCGTAGATAAAAGTTGATATTATTTTGTAAGGAGTCATTATCATTCCAGGGGGGACTCCTCTAAAAATAATATCAACTAACCAGCACTAACCGTCGAACAAATCTGTTTCATTGTACCTAAGCTTTTACATCTACACTGATTTCGCCCGAAAATAATCGGACGCTTAATACTTAGCACTTTTTAGTATGTGAATATATAGTCTATTAAATAAAATTATACTAGCAGTAACGCAGTCCTGAAATATCTAAATTATAGCTGCTACCTTTACTATCTTTATGTGACCGTAAGGGACCGTCTCTACGGGTGAGAGAATCGCGGCGAATGCGCTCCGCTATCGTCGGGTAGTCTCCGAGCGATTATTTCGTCAGCGTATCATCACGACTCGTAACGGAATCGCCGCGTGTCTGCAACGATGATAGAAACTTATTCGAGGCGAGACGTCTGCGTTTGACAGCGCGCTAGCTGCGAGAGCGTCACGTTCCACGGCGAGCGTGCGGCGATACGATGATGTTTTTCTCGCACACAGCCACTCGTCGCAACGCCACGTTTACATCGCCGTGTGGCGACACGTTCTAAGAGAGTGTATGAGGGTGGCACGACGATAATATCACCGCGATTCTCTCGCCTGTGGAGACGGTCCCTTAGAGAATGAGAGTTAACGGCGCGGCTTCTCAAAATTGTGCGTTTGAGTATTGGGGCATTATCTCCTTATTACTCGTAAACTCCAAAATGAAATTATTTGATACATATCTTACGTATGACTTAGGTATTGTACAATCATTTCATTTTGGAGTTTGAACTGATAATTCAAATTATATGTATCTACTAACTATTTATAATGTGTGGTAGGTAACGCCCAAATACTCAAACGCGCATTTTGATAAGACACATAACTTTTGATTTTGAGTACGACTCAAAGATCATCATAAATCAACCCCAAGCATCATTCCCCGATTGTGGCGGAAGGTGTGTTATGTTTTTTTGTTGTAGGTAAGTATGTACATACATTTCTTTGGCACGTTCTACAACCTAAACGGTTTGACGGATTTCGTCATGTGGTATCGTTGGATTGGATTATATCTGAACTGTGGACGCGACTACAATATAATTGTTCAGTCAAGCATTTATTTTTTTAGTTACGATAAGGGTTACGATAAGCCCTGTGTCGAGGGGGACTTTACAAACATACAAGTCACGGTATACCCAGACTCGGAACAACAATTTGTGGATTACACAAAGTGGTGTCCTGTGTGGGAATCGAACCCAAGACCTTTTGCATAGCAGTCGGACATACTCCCACCGCGCCACCGAGACAGTCGATTTTTTTGTTTCTATAATCATATTTTTTTTCGTACACGTAGCACTGGAATGTAAATATGTAGCGGTGAAACGTATAATATGCCTATGACGATTCGATAATAGGTAGATACGAGCTGATAGATATATGTACTTACACAGATAAATGGGGAAATTGCGATTATTCCTGATATTACACGTACCTATTGAGTGTTATCATTATGATGCACCTGGTCATTCATTACATTTTAAGCCCAAACGTAAGATAGAATGAATAATATGGTTTTTATATAATTTTAATATTAATCTAATAAACTTTAACCTAATAAAAAAATATATGATTATGAAAAAAAAACCAGTAGATTATTTTGCAGGGATACCACCAACCACCCTCGATCTGTAAATCACAACGATTGAAGTAGTAAGGAAATGCCCTTAATACAACAATCGAAATAGATTGACAGACCGCACTCAAAAAGAGAGACCTGCAACAGAGAAAATTAGTGACAGGTACTCTTACCAAGTCGAATGGTAGGCACCTCAGGGTCCTTGACTTGCAATATTCCGTTTATGACAGGAAATAAGTACAGTTCTTGTGATGATAAGGACTCTTACTTTTGAATGCGGTGAGGTGGGTTTGGAACAAATCAATCAGAGGCACTCAGTTGTACGTTACCAACCCTTGAGGTCTAATCTAATTTAAAAAAAAAACGAACGAAAATTAGATACAAAAGTAAATAATCTTTTAGATGAAAAAATCCAGAGTTTAGCAACTTCAACTAAATCCATTTATTCATGATAATTGTCAATAAATTCGATCTTTTTGTGTTTACAAGAAAATATATAAAATTTGTCTTGGTTTTCCATTTCATTTTTAAAATAGAATAGAAAAAAGACAAAACATTCACTAGTTAAAATGCTGTTGAAACGTCTGCTAATTAAATATAAATAAGAGGGGTACGTGAACTAAAGAAATTTAAGACTATTAAAGTTTATCAATTTTATTTATCAATCTCTTGTTCTTTATTCTTTAATTCTCTTTCATCTTATTTTCTTGCAGAAACATAGCATCATAGTGTTTCATCGTAGTATTCTGTAACTCAGAAAGAGATTGAACAAACAAAAATGTAAGCCAATGATGTGAAACATAGTCAACCATCCCCGGTCTCCCCTAATGTACTGTGACGGTACATCAGAACAAAAGAAAGTAGTAGGTATCAATGTTCTGTGGGCGGTACCCACTTATTAATACAAACAAATTGACACTTGACAGCTCACGGTCAAATCCTGAATCGCGATATTGGAGTGCTCACAGCTGCTAGCTATACTTAGGTATATATTCGCCTCGCCAGGCATGATCACCTCGCCTGGTCTTAGGAACCTCCCTTTGTGTTGTAGGGACGTAACACCTTGCCCTAACGTACAGTAGGAATTATCTCAATGAGTAGATAATTTATATTTTAAGTAAGAAAGGTGTAGATAGGTTACAAGCACTCAGAAAGCGGCATCTTAAAATACAATGCAATTAATTTGTTTTTATATGTCGGTGTCGCATCGCCGGCGTCAACAAATGAAAGCAGCGGATTACATTTTTCTTTTTTTCGCTCGTGATAATTAAATCATGCTTACCTACTTTAACGACTTTTTATAATAGTGTGACATTGCAATATTTAAATTATCTATGTGTGCATTAGTTGGCCTTTTTACACGACCGCAAGAATGGGTTATATTTTTAAAGATCGAATGTTGTTTATGTAACCTATTTGGTGTAAGTCAAAAATCTAGAAAGTAAAAAGGTGTTTTTTACTTAGATACTTAAAACGTTATTGGGATAGATCATGTTTTTGACCAACCCACTGTAACCTACCGCGGATATGATAGGTAAAATTATATTTGTTCAATTTACATATCTATTCACGTAGGTATTACTTTAGAAGATTGCGGGATTCCAGTTGAATGTGTCATACTGAGTCAATGATCAAACAGTCTTAGGGGAAATAAAATATCTATTATTCTACTCATATTTATAAGATACAAAAGAACTCAGTTATTGAATCATATCTCTTATCTTGTTAGCTAATACAATTCCATCCTTATGTACTTGTGATACATATGAAAATCGAATGTATTGAAGGAAAAGAAGAAAGAAAATAATGTATTATGTGAAGTGGTTGAACTTTGCCATTGCTATGTAAATGGTAAAAGCATGGAAATGATTCATGTTTTTGTTCGAGCCTACGTTTATAAAGAATCGATTTACTCGTAGTGGTGGTTTATAACTTAAGTAAGTAATCGATCACGATTTCTTTTGTTATTAAGCTATTGCATAGCTTCTATCGCAGGCCTTGAGCGTGGAGACCGAATCCAGAAATTCCGTAACGAAAATAACCTAACACCCCCCACTCCGACCGGCACAGCGGTGATACTTTTAGTTTTTTTTTATTATTTTACTTAAATATATTTTTTTTTAATATATTTTTTTTTAGTATATTTTTTTTATTCAAAAAAAATTAAAGTATATATATTTTTATATTTGATAAAAAATGCTATGCAATAGCTTTACCGCGGGGGCAACAACTCTTACCATAACATGGAATAAGTGTTTACATTAGGACATTTTACCGCAACAGGCCACACAGGCACTTCGATCCTAGAAGACTGGCAACGTTACCTTCCAATATGGCTGAACGAGGTGCGTTCACATTAAGACATTTCATTGCAACAAGGCATCGTGACTATTCGTGACAGTGTAAATAACGCGTTTCAGTACTAGTAATGTGGATAGTATTTGTCACCTGACCAGTTGTCAAAATTCTTTATTTACTTAGGATGCAAAACAACTCTTGCGTTATGCTAGGATTCTGCATGTACATATAATGTCAATTTCGCAAACAATAAATAAAGCCGAAGAAAAGAACATGGCGATTAAAACTCGCTGCTCTTTTCAAATCGATTTTTTTTACAATGTTTGAATGTTAAAAATTGATATGGGGGCAAGGTGCTGCCACTAATCTAGGTATACTAATATTATACAGCTGAAAAGTTTCTTTGTTTGTAGCTGGTAAAAATTAAAAGCATTGAAAGACACGACCGTGGTCGCTGTTTTTCATTGGCTTCTCGGAAAATTTAATAAATTGGCTCCATCATTTGCTAAACCAACTTTCCTTTCATACTTTTACCGGCTTAAAATTTATGAAGGAAAACAAAATAAATATATGGTTCATAAATACCTATATTTATTTTGTAGGGTTTAAATATTTCAGCTTTTGATGTAAACTGAGCATTCACCGATGTTCCCGTGTTCCATATATACTGTAAAATTCTTATAATGGTCTGTTTAGTCTTTATGTGCCGTGCCGTGCCGTGTGGTGCCGGCTGTGCCGTGAGGTGCCGGCTGTGCCGTGTGGTGCCGGCTTAAGAATAGTACCACCCCATCTCTACCCGTGGGTGTCGTCAAGGCGACTAAGGGATTTCACCCCGGAGGACGGGCAGCAGCGTCCTCTGCGTATTTAAAGCCTTACTGCGATCGCCAACCCGCTCGCCAAGCGTGGCGATTATGGCAATTACCCCCAGGATCTACATACTAGTAGGTTCTACTGGGGAGACCCGTGCCCAGCAGTGGGCCATCATATGGGTTGATATGTAGTCTTTATCTCATTGTTGAATATCATAAATATAAGTTATTATTTGTTCACTCGGGTCCTTATTCACTATCTTTCTTTTTGTTTTCGCGTCAAGCCCGCGTTTCTAACTGTCAAAATCACAGGTAAAAATCTTGTCATAATGGTTTAAGAGAGCATCGCTCATGCATGTGGACATTTTACAGCACACCGCGCATCCGCCAGTTCGCGCTGGTTTGCCGCGAAAACGAAAAAAAAACATAGTGAATAAGGAACCAGTTGAATATCATTGTATTAGTCTCTTTATAAACTTAACTAGCTGTCCCGCGCAACTTCGTATGCGTAAATCTTCCCCGTTTTTGCAACATTTCACGTCGCTACTCCGCTCCTATTAGTCGTAGCGCGATGTTATATAGCCTATAGCCTTCCTCGATAAATGGGCTATCCAACAAAAAAATAATTTTTTAAAATCGGACCAGCAGTTCCTGAGATTAGCGCGTTTAAACAAACAAACAAACAAACAAACAAACAAACTGTTCCGCTTTATAATATTAGTATAGATTATGGACGTGTTCTCTTTTGTTTGTAATGTCTATAATATATTGGCGATCGATCAGATCTAGCAATTTGAGATTATTTTAATATCTCTTGCATAATAGTCGGCTAGTCTTCGTTTAGATTGGCCATTGTGACCAAAATTGGTTAAGAGAACATTGAATATTAGGTACCTCAAAATTTGAGTGTTGGTTACTCAATTATTATCAGTGTATGAAGGAAGGTTTAGTTCACGAGCCTGATGGTAAGCGTCATTGCATCGCACTCCTCGTTCGTGGTTCTCATTTGTCCAGTAATTACACTTGCCTCAGAGCCCTTGAACCAAAACACAGTCATGTGTTACCTACCTAATAGTTCGTCACAATGTAACCGGGACCGCACCCTAGTATCTTGGTTTCTATTGTTATTACTCAGCTATATATTTTTATTATGGTTAATTAACGCAGGCGTTGTTCATTCGTATGTCGTCGTAGGGCCCGATCCAGCCATTTAGCCGCTTAGGGGGGTTAGACAAGGTACATTCGTTCCGTGGCGAATTCGATAACGCCGTACGTTAACGCCGTTCGCAAAAAAAAAAAAATGTCTATGGTCCCCACTGCAAACGTCAAATCTTTTCCATTAACGACATCGCTTTTCGAATGTGACTTAGTACATGTGTACACCCAGGGCCAAATAATATTCGCTCTTTACACTAACTTATATTGCCAAAGATGGGATGTAATAACTAATATATAAAATTCTCGTGTCACAGTTTTCGTTGCCATACTCCTCCGAAACGGCTTGACCGATTTTGATGAAATTTTTTGTGCTTATCCGGTATCTATGAGAATCGGCCAACATCTATTTTTCATACGCCTAAGAGTTTGTTTGTTTGTTTGAACGCGATAATCTCAGGAACTACTGGGCTGCACTGAAAAATTTATTTTATTGTTGGATAGCCCATTTATCGAGGAAGGCTATAGGTTATAACATCACGCTACGATTAATAGGAGCGGAGCAGCAATGAAAAATATTGTAAAAAAGGCAGAAAAATAAAAAAAGGGAAAATTTACGCAGACGAAGTTGCGCGGGTCAGCTAGTTGTTATATAGATGTAGGTTGGAGCGAGATGAAATTTTGGCGCCTCAATATAGGTCAAGTGTTAGTCGTACAAACGGGGGGGAGAGGGGGCGTTTGCATTTTTGCCTCTTTGGTCAATTGACCGGCTTGCCCTGCCCTAGATCGGGCCCTGTGTCCTCTTACAAACACTATATTAGACCTCTGTCTACAAGCAAAAAAAAATCTGAAAACTTCTTGAAACTTACAAACCGTAGTGAAATAACCAATAACGAAAGCGGAGGTAGCCTAGTGTGTCGTAAGTCGTGTTCGTATTCCACCTATTATATTACCGACGTGAACCCACTTCTCACACAAGCCTTATTTTTTTTTAGAAATACGACTCCCGCAGTAGTGTACAAGCCCTGCGATACAGGGGACTTTACAAACATACATGTCACGGACACAAAGTAACCCAGACTCGTGACAACAATTTGTGGATCACACAAAGTAGTGTCCCGTGTGGGAATCGAACCCATGACCTCTTGCGTAGCAGTCGGATACACTCGCATCGCGCCACAGAGTCAGTCAAGTAATTTTGTTTAAATGGAGGGGTTTAAAAGGCTGCTAGTAATGTTTTACTAGCAATCTTATTACAGCCGTGAACACACTTCTAACACAAGTAATTTAATTTAGAAGATAAATCTCGATATTGGATAAAGCCGCGGGATGGATCTCTGGTAGCTTGCATCCTCGCACCAAATGCAGGCAAAAACGTTAGTGAGATTTAAATTTATAAATGCATCTGACGGCCATTTTAATTTGGCAACTGGCCCAGCCTAAACCCTTATTAATATAAGGGATTAGTCTGCACCAGTTGCCAAATTAAAATGGCGTTATTAACATGTTATTAACTTTTTTCTTTGGCCTACTTACGATTTCTACAAGGAGAAGGGTGGTTAAGCCCCTCCAAATTCGTTTCCTGATACGCCTAAGCATCAGGCGCGGATACAAGAGGGAGAGGGGCAGTCAATATGGGCAATTCCCCCCCTAGACTCGACTGAATCACCTTTTTTCGGAGTGTTCAGGCAGGCAATTGCCCCGCCCCCTCAGTGGTGCGAATATGGTGTACCGGTGTTGAAAGAAATGCTCTCTATCGCCCCAGCTATGCGAGCTACTCACACTTGACCGGTTGAGTCAAATGTTGCCCCCCCCCCCCCCCACAACTAAGTTCTGGATCCGCGTCTGACCTTAATAATACCTACTGCTTTTATTGCAATAAAATATTCAATAAAATGTCGTATACACTCTTTCTCAGTAGTACCTAGGTATAAAATAGGTAATTAAATTCAGAAAGAAAACTTTTTTCAGAAGGAAAATTCCCAATTCCCTTTGATCTATTGATAACGACTTTGCGTCGCGTAGGTCCTTTAGAAATTTTAAGGAAAATATCTGAGTTTTTC
The DNA here is from genome assembly GCA_945859575.2 of Herminia tarsipennalis. NCBI lineage: Eukaryota > Metazoa > Arthropoda > Insecta > Lepidoptera > Erebidae > Herminia > Herminia tarsipennalis. The sequence goes on along the minus strand of OX243836.2, from coordinate 7,539,865 downwards.
AAAAACGTCCTCAATGAAATTGTTACTTTTTTATTGTTCGCTTAATAAATAGGTACATAAAATATATGTATATAATTTTAGAAGACAGCGGGCGGGTATAGGTGTTTTTTAGGTCTCCGAATTTTAAAAGACAACTGGAAGCCTTTTTATTTGTATATATATCTGTATTTTTTTATTGTTCGCTTAATAAATAGGTACATAAAATATATTTATATAATTTTAGAAGACAGCGGGCGGGTATAGGTGTTTTTTAGGTCTCCGAATTTCAAAAGACAACTGGAAGCCTTTTTATTTGTATATATATCTGTGATACGGTGTGATACAATCTCGTCGTTTTTACCCGACGTCGGCTGAAGTGCGAGCGTGTCCATTTCTTTGGCATGCTCTACAGCCCAAATGGTTTAAGAAATTGTCTTTATTGTGGGATTGAGTTATTCAGTTAATTAATTTGAAACAGTCGGCTTTTCGTTTTTTTGACGTTCAAATTGAATAAACAATGTAAGAACTTTATAAATGAGCGGCTATAGAAAGCTGAAATATTGAAAAGAGGTTTCTTTAATGACGTAGACCAACGATAAGAAAGGATTTGGAAAGTTTAACTCTAAGAGGGCGAACAAACTTAAGTAAGGCACTTGTCCCACCAACGGCGAGAAAGCGAGTAGCGATATTATCGCTCAAGAAACGTACTTACAATAGATGTATACCATATATATAATGTAGATACTATCCGTGTCTGCCGCGAGCATAAGTTATTTACAAATAAGTATTAAAGGCATAAGAAACTTACAAAGCACTCTAACTTGCAAGCTACCAAGAAACGGCTGGACAATTTAAAACGTTCGTAGATAAAGTTGAAACATTTTCATATTTCTCACTACCCAGACATTTTTCCGTTCCAAGTTTCAGTACCCGTTTAAATATGAATACAGTTTTCAAAACATGAAACGTTTCCTTTTGTCCCTTTTCCGTCTTTTGTTGGATGTTTTGATAAAGTTCTTTAGGGAGATAAGTTTGTTAGCTGTTCTTACGTATTGTTTTAGCCATCTTGATAAATTTGATTTAATTTTAAGTTTTATTTTTTTAGAGTTCCGCAGCTATAAGGCAAAACGGATTCTTATAGTTTTGCCATGTCCGTCCGTCTGTCTGTCCCCAGGTTAGATCAGAGACCCTTACTAGAAAGCTGTAATTGGCATGGATATATACATATTAGTTACACCGGATATCGTATGGGGTGTCGTTGTATAGGTCTTTTAAAAATGTTTATTGGATGAAAATCACTTTTTAATTTAGAGATCCGTTTGTGAAATATTAAGCCAAATTATTTTATAAAAATATATTAAAGTGCAAATTTTTGTTAGAGACAAGTCAAGCTAAATGGTTGTTTTTGGAGATGTGGAAAAATTAAGGGTAGTATTATATATAATGAAATTAAAAGGGAAAACTATCACAACTAAGTATAATAATTCTGTTCATAGTTAGTGTAAATGATTATTATTGTACTTAATCAGGTTCCCAACCTGTAGTCTACCTGGTCCACCAGTGGTCAGCATTAATAAAAAAATAGTCCGCGAACGATTTCAAATTTCACGTGCACAATTCAAAAATCACATTTATTCGAAATTTAATAAATTATTTTAAAAAAGTACGTTTTCTATTAAAATAACGTAGCTAGCAAATTACTTTGAGTTTATGTTTAAAGTTTATTTTCAGATTGATTTAGTATAAAGAACTCTTCAAATAATAAAGGTTAACATGGTGGTCGCTGCGAACAACAAAGAACTAAAAGTGGTTCCTGTTCAAAAAAAGGTTGGGAACCACTGCACTAAATAGTAGTAGTGTTGTAGAACTAGATCATATCGCAAATAGTAATGAATATTAAAAAAAAAAGATGTACGGTATAGGTGGTGTGAACTGGTGTGCCTCAGTGCGCACACGGCGCGGAGCAGTCTTCGTTTCAGAAAAAAGGCGAAATTAAAAGAGTCGTACAGTCATGAACCTGACTGTGTATTAATTTCACGTCGCTATTGAGTCCTGACTCCACTGGAATTAGATTATCAGTAAACAACATTTTCCATATATTTTACTACCTACGCTCAACCTTAGCGGGTGGGAGAAGAGTTGTCGTACCCTGTGATCCCACTAGATCCTAACCCCTAAGACGGAACCTAAGAGAGGTTAAGCAACTTTACCTTTAGTTACATTGCTTGGTTGGTCCATAGGTTGACCATTTTCTAAAACAGTCAATCCTCTCCATGCCTTGGAGTTCAAGATTATGCTCTCCGAGACATAGAGAGGATTTCTGCGTCTAATATTTCTCTAGTCATGTTGGATTTTTGTCCCATAATACTACGAGACAGAGGAAATCGATACAATATATCCTGCGTAGTTGGCTAGTTGCCGTAATCGTAATCAGTTGGTACACCATTATCCATAACTTAACAAGGGACAATAGGGCAAAAACTAACCTCAATTCGGTCTTTACATAGACACAAAACTTTAGTGATTACTACCCTTTTACATTACGGTCGAAACACAGAAGCTTTTCCACGTGTATTCCCACGGGGTCGCCAAATTACGTCGAAGTAAGTACAATCCATTGTATTGTCGGAAAGGAAATCCCAAAGGGCATGTGGGGACTACGCTGATCGATCTTTGCCGCGGTAAGCCCTGGTTAAGAAGCCTGGATTAGAGATGAAATCGGAAGTCTTCCAGATTGCGGATAGTTAATACTTTGATTAAGTATGTTAGGTAAGTACCTACGGTATTTGAATGGGGCTAGCGTTTTCGTGCTCACCAGTTGGCGCCACTATTGAGGCAGGTCTGGCTGTCAAAGTTTATGTTTTATTGTAATCATATTTATTACCTTAAAACCGTGTCGCAGTATGCCAAAGCCCCGTTTATTAAAAAAAGGATAACTTAAGATTCCAGAAGATAAATCAAAGACAGCTTAGTAAATACTAGCTGTCCCGCGCATCTTCGTATGCGTAAATTTTCCCCGTTTTTGCAACATTTCTCGTCGCTGCTCCGCTCCTATTAGTCGCAGCGCGATGTTATATAGCCTACTCCGCTTTATAATATTAGTATAGATGTGCAAGTAGTCATTTTAAAGCACTGACATTCATTAACCCGTAGCTCATATTTGGCATAATTCATCTCAGATATTGCAAAATATTAACAAAAATAGTCTAATTAAAAATAAACCCGCCTAACCTATCTGCAAACCTTTGATTATACAATGTCTAGATTCTTAATTTATCTAAAATTTTAAACAAAGAACTGTCAAAAAGTACGGTCATGTGGACGTACTTTTTGACAGGTAAAAAACCGCCATCTGAAAGTTCATACAGAACTGGCAAAATCAATAAAAATGGATTAAGAAACATGTATAAACATATCATGAAAAACATACTAATTGATCTGAGTTTACCGAAGCAAATAGAACCAACCGCAATCAACGACAATGAACAACACATAAGAAACATACAAACTCAAACTACACAATGTGATAAAAATACAACCAATGAGTTTTTTCTATAATAAATATATATATGCATTGCATCAGAATATTGCAGGATTGTTAAACAAGGCAGATACTTTAATTGTAAATTTAGAAGAGCTCAAGGACAATCACAAACTTGTTCATATTTTGTGTATAACTGAACATTTCATGATTAAAGGACAAGAGATCAACCTAAATCTACCCAATTACACTCTGGCGGCATCCTACAGTCGTGAAAGTAAATATAAAAGAGGAGGATCATGCATTTTACTGAGAAATGATATTAATTTTATTGAACTCTCAGATATTACTTTTGATTATTACAAACACGGCATCGATTATGTATTTGAGTGTTGTGCAGTTAGGCTTATTGAATATGACATTATTGTTATTTGCATATATAGAATACCTGAAAAAAAAAACGTGTGTACATTCTTTCACAGACTAGAAAAACTTTTGATATTTACATCTAAATTGAAATGTAAACATATTTTAATTGCTGGCGATTTTAACATAGATGTTCTAAAATATAGTAATGTCGTCCTAGATTTTAAATGCTTACTACTCAATCATAATTTTAAGTTAGCCATTCATCAACCTACTAGATTAGCTAGACAAACCTGTATAGACAATTTTGCTCATAATTTTAATTCAAATTGTAAAACGGAAGTTCTAGACATAGGCCTATCAGATCATACAGCACAATTGATCAAACTGCCGGTAAAAAAAATTATATCATTTAATTTTTGGCGAATTTATAACGTGATTACTGCTTAGAAAACATAAATAAATTTAAAATGTGCATAGAAAGCCTAACATTTTCCAATATTTATTGCACAGATGATCCAAATGTAGCCTATAAAAATTTTATAAATGATTTCAGACTGTTCTATAACCTTTGTTTCCCACAAAAACAATTAAAAATTAAAGTTAATAGAAATAAAAAATGGATTTCACGTGGTATTAAGATTTGCAGTAAAAATAAAAAGGATCTGCTTTGGAAATCCAGACTAAACCCTACAAATAAAAATAAATTAAAATATAAAAATTACTGTAAACTATTTAAAAAAATCATTGTACTAACAAAGCGTGCACAAAATTGTTACAACATAAAAACATCTGCTAATAAAGGCAAAACCACATGGCAAATCATTAACCAAACGAAACTGAACTTACCAAAGCAACCCATTGTCGACATACAAACTGCAGACAATACCTACATCAGTAATCCGGCTGAAATTGCGGAGGCATTTAATAAATATTTTGTTGAAATAGTCAATCCTATTTCGGGTGCTGGCAAAAAAGTAACAAATTTAATTAATCACAGCTTAAACTCGATGTTCCTAGCACCATGCTCAGCTGATAAAATTAATAAAATCATAAAAAGTCTTAAAAATACAAACAGCGTGGGACATGATGGCTTCTCTACTAGAATTATTAAAGCGGTAAATGATAATATCTGCCATCACTTAAGTCATATATTAAACTTAAGCATTTCATCAGGAACTTTCCCATCAGATCTTAAACTGACTGTCATTAAGCCCTTGTTCAAAAAAGATAATAAGCAAAGAATGGAAAATTACAGACCAATAGCGCTACTATCAGTATTCTCTAAGATTTTTGAGAAATATCTTTATAGTGAAATAAACTCCTATCTTGAAAAAAATAATCTTTTATGCAACGAACAGAAAGGGTTTCGCCAAAATAAGACCATAGGCATGGCTGTTTATGAATTTATTAAGAATATCTTGTATCATATTGATAAAACATCTCCGATTTGTGCTATATACTGCGATATGTCACGGGCTTTCGATCACGTAGATCACAAAATACTTATAAAAAAGCTCGAAGCTTATGGTATTAGAGGTAATGTCTTAAAATTGCTACAATCTTATTTAATGAACAGACAACAGATGACGCAAATAGCTAGAGTCAATCCCAAATCAAAAAATGAAGAAGTATATACTTCTATGAAGCGCTATACGTCTTATGGCGTCCCACAGGGCAGCGTATTAGGACCTCTCCTATTCATTATCTACATTAACGACTTACCAAAAGCCACAACTCAACCAATGACATTATTCGCTGATGATAGCACCATTACAATTGCATGCAAGGACATTAATAATTATCAATCTGACATAAATAATTCATTGACATCTGTAATTTCATGGCTTGATAATAATAATTTAAAAATTAACTTAAAGAAGACAAGTATAATGCATTTTGGCCAAAGATCTTAAAACTCGTTAAACGTAAACGTAATCCAGGATAATCACACCATAACAGAAGTAGCCACTGCTCGTTTTTTAGGTTTACTTATAGATCACAAATTGAACTGGAAAGATCACGTTGACGCACTCTGTACAAAGATTAGCAGCACATCATATGCATTATATAAATTAGCTCCAGTTGTTAATACGGAAGCGCTACTTTCAGCATATTATGGGCTCGTAGAATCTTCTCTTAGATATGGCATAATTTTCTGGGCGATTTCTACTAATAAAGAAATGGCATTTAAGATGCAAAAAAGATGTATACGGTCAATGTTTCAGATTCAAAGCACTGAAAGTTGCAGAGCTCTGTTTATCAAACATAAAATTCTCACGCTACCATCACTGTACATACTGGAGACTGCCCTATTTGTTAGACAGAATCCCCATCTCTTTCCTCGTCTATCAGACAGACGAAATAATCGGCGTGATAACACAAAACTTTGCGTACACCCAGCCAGAACAGCCCTGCTATATAAAAGCATAGTATGCAAGGCGCCATTAATTTATAATAAAATACCAAAGGACTGGAAACAACTAAATACAGAAAAATTCAAAAAAACTTTAAAAAATATGCTTACAAATAAATGTTATTATAAGGTTGATGATTTCCTCAATGACATAAATATATTATATTAGTTGGTGTCCTATGATTGTGATGTGCATGATTTTTATTTTAGTATTGAAATTAATTTATTATGATATTTTTATAAGACTTGACATTTTTAATTAATAATAATTGTATTTAAAATTAATTTTCTAATAATATACATTTTTTTTTCTCTTATAATTTTTGTACACCGGCAACGGTTAAACATGTTGTGTCTATTGTACTGGAACACCAATAAGTATTATGCATGTAAACAATGTATTGCTTATCTACACATGTTTTTGCAAAATAAATATCTTTGAATCTTTGAATCTTTGAATCTTTAATGTTCTAGCCATAGTTAATCTAACGCGCCTTTTTTTATGGAATAGTGTTTTTTTTGTGTGTCCCTTGTTATGGAATAGTGATTTATATGATTGTAGACCTAATATTTTAAAGTATTGGTTTCTAAGATCAGTCTACAGCTTTGTAACGTCAGTTAGAAGTTCACGTGTAACTTATCTGCGAAATTAGTCTGACTGTTTTAGAGTCGATAGAATATTCATGTCTACAATAATCTGTGCAGATTCGAACGGATAAAACACAAGAAAGAAGGGCACTACTATAAAAGTTCATAAAACGTTTAGCTCGCAGCTAACGCTCATCTAGAGCAAAATAAGAACTCTTTTGAAATCTATTCGATGACAGCTGTCAATTGAAAATGACAAATGAAAGCTATCAAGATGAACATGACAATAATGAGACTTGCGAGGCCGAGGCCACCGATATAAAAGTTGAGATAGAAAATGCTAGACATATTGTTTGTGAAAATCATAATGCATTTTTTTGACGTGATAACGTTATATAAATCGATGACCGGGTGCACGAATCCAAAAGTATCTAAAAAAAGTCACGTTATTGTTTGGTTGCTAAGCAACGCGATTGGCGATATGTCATCAATGTTTTCTTATGACGTTATCACGTAAAATGATAGTCCGTAAACCAACTTTACAGACAACCATTATTTCTATTAAAAAAAACTTAGCTTGGAATATCAACTGTGTCAAATATAAAGGTTTTTTTTGGATTAACGGTTTCGTCCCAGATTTTCGTCTAAGCTGTATTAATTGGCATTATGTAAATGGTCCTCGTTTCTTTTTAATGAAATTGTTCACGTTGAAGGTTATGATATCTAAATTTCGTGACTTTATTATTTATGATTTATCTTGCAATAATATTATAAGTGATGGTCGGGACGAAAGGTATCCAAATCCTCGACTCACTGACCTCTTTACTACTAGTTCGCCCCCGACTACTCAAACAATACCTTGAGTCGTGCATAAAAGTATTTCTGTTGTTAATATTAAATCCACCTATATGTGACAAGACAGCATGAAAGATACGTTACGTACGGCGGCGTCTCAAAATTCCTTCTTTCAAACTAGAGTGACGTTCGAGGACCTTTTCACACGATCAGGGGGTCTAGACAAAGTCACATTCGAATAGCGATATCGTGAATAGAAAAGAAAGAATTATATTATAGAATTTGACGTTTGCGGTGGAGACCACAGACAATTTTTTTATTTTTTTGCGTACGATTAGGACGGCGTTATCGAACTCGCCATGGAACGAATGTACCTTGTCTAAACCCCCAGGTTGCCGGATACCAGCGGCGAAGTGTATAGCAATGTCCGGTAGGTTTCACACGTTCCGTCGTAGGTACACGGCTATAAATTCGCCACCGGTTACTTTACGCCGGCTACCCGGCAACCGGAAAGTGTGAAAAGGATTCAGAAATTTAGACTACAACATTCTGACAAACTGATTCGGACCACCGGCTGTTCTTCTTTGGAAATAAAACAAATTTTTGATAGTGAATATATTGAAAAATCGACAAAACACGAAAGAAGAACTTCTGCTACGAAATCGAAGCAATACTTACAAGAAAAGGTACAGCAAATAATCACGTATATTAAAAAAATAAATGAAATCAAAGAATATTTTATTTTTTAATTTAGTGATTTATAGAAGGATGGTTCCTGTTTCCCATAAACCCTGCTGCCCTGCTTGATAAAATACCCCTTAAGTATGTTACCTTCTTTCATCCGTTGTCATAATACCAGCCTTCCTGCTTCGCGGAATATCTAATAGGATTTCCCCTTTTTCTTTCCGAGAATTGTAGATACCTACGTGAATATACCTTTCTTCCGCTGTTCTCGGTATAAAACGAATATGAAATGAAAATCGGTTCAGTATTGTAGAGTATTCTACTTTGCTGGAAGTTACTAGGTACCTACTAAGCATAAAGTTACATGTGCAAATACCTACATAGATATAAAATATAGGATCTTTAGATAGATATACATATGTACCTACTTAAATGTCTTATATCTCATTATATTTTCATTCTGCCCTATTTCAGTGTTAAAAGCGGCGGTAGCCTAATGGCTAAGGCATCGGTCTCGCAATCGTGAGGTCGCGGGTTCGAATCCTACCCATTATACTACCGCCGTGAACCCACTCCTAACACAAACCTTTGAGCTTAGCTGGAGGGGTTAACAAGATTGCTAGTAATGTGGGACTCAATTCCCACATTGCTAGTTATCTTTTTAAAGAAAAGAAAAAAAAAAGGATTCTTTAACCATTTTTTTCAGTTCCAAGTGTTTACCGTACATTTTAAATACAAATATCTTATAGATTGAACCTTTTTTGCCAAAGTTAAACTACCATATGTGAAAATGATGGCAGTTCATTGTTTCTTCCTTTTGAAGTAATAGTTAATTTAGTCGATTTCCTTCTGGTATTTATTACTGTAACTACAGAAGGAATCGAATTTACCATTGTATTTAAGTATTTTCACGAGAGCTTAGAATTTATTCTCCAGCTTAAGGCAATGGCGAAGAAACACAATGCCTAGTTCTCTAGTACAAAGAAAAGGCCGAAACAGGTCACAAGTCATACAACGAGTTCTCTATGTTTTGTGTTTCCACTTCAAAGCATTTCATCGCTTTGTGAAGCGCGTCTGTTCTGTCCAGTTCTGAAAAGCTTCTATAGTTCTATATACGGAAGCCGAAAGCTCGTTTTGTCCTAGGTAACTTTTTGACAAGAGCTTTTGAACTGTTAAACGTAAAACAGTACAGATTGAAAAGGACCAACTGTTTATGAATAATAATAATATCATGCCACTCGGCAAATGAGGCATGACTCGGGCCGGGTCAGCGCTCCCGGTTCTGCATATTTGTTGATAAATTTGCCGTACAAAACGTGCCGACCCGACCATGTATAAACTAGGAATCGTTAAGAGCCTCTGCTTGTTGAACCCGTGTCCCCTGGAAATAGGTTGGTACCAAAAGGAAATGTCTTCTAAAACGCGCCAGGTTATCTTTCTTTGCGATAGATAAAATAATGTATATAGTAATTTTTTAGGCATTTCTTGCCAATTACTTTATCAATACGATAATTGCATCTTTGAATAATAGAAAAATTCGAAGTACAGACCCAGGAATCGAATCCAAGACTTCCGTTTGCCAAACAAGGGCCGGAATCGAACCACCTACCTATGTTACTAGACCTCAATTTTTTTTCTATCCTTTCCTGGACGCGAGTTATTCTGGATTCAAATTTTTCTATCTTTAAAAAAATGTTTTTACAAAAAAATATTACCGACTTCAAAAATAAAAACCAGGCAACTAAAAAGCAAAAAATAATACCTACCTAGAATAACAACAACAAATTAACATTTTGAAGTTGGTGCCATGAAATAGTTGCTTTTGTTTAATTCGGCATCAACTTAGAGAATAATATTGAGAACCTCCTCCTTTTTGAAGTCGGTTGAAAATGCAACTATTGCAGTTATTAATAAAATAATGTTTGTTCGCATTTCCCTCAAAAAACTACTGAAATATTTTTCATAAAACTTTGGAGGAATCTCTCAGAATTATATGCTTTATTAATTAAATAGTTTTGTTTAAATAAACGAACAATTGTGCTAACCGCTATTCATATGGGTGAACCTACGGATAAGAGCTCAACTAGTATGTACATCTACTGCAGTAAGTAATAACATAATAATAATAAGATTCTGCGTGACGAATAAAGTCTTTTCTTTCGATATCAGAATTAATATTATTTAATTAACAATTCGTTACCAGTACTTGGGCCAATATTTAAATACATATAGTTTTTACCCTTGTTGTAAGTAGATGCTTCTACTACCTATGTTGTAAGTTGTACCCGCTGATTTTATTGTATCTAATAATCCATTTTTTTAATAATATAATTTGCATCAGTCCTTTAACTAGGTGTATAGTATATTAGTGGCAGCACCTTACCCCATAACAAGTTTATAAACATTTAAACATTGTAAAATTGGCAATTTGAAAAGAGTGGCCGCGAGTTTTTATTGCCATTTTCTTTTCTCCGGCTTTACCTATTGTTTGCGAACTTGGCATTACATGTACATGTAGAATCCCGAAGTTTGAATTTACCTTTGTCTTCACAATGCCTACTACCGTCGGTATTTGTGAAACAGTTGTAAATTTAAAGTAGGTACCTACCTAGTGTTTCTTGTAAAAAAATATATGACGATTATTATTAGATACATAAGAAATAATTTAATCCTCATATCATGAAGATATCAATATCAATATAAAATAAATCTTTATTAATTTATTTTAACAGTATTTTACTTACAGAATGTTTTGTCTTTGTTTTTTAATCTACTAGCTCTTTTGTAGTCACCTGTCACAGGCAGTTTATTAGGTGACTTCGACTTACTTACATAAGAAATAATTTAATCCTCATATCATGAAGATATCAATATCAATATATAAAATAAATCTTTATTAATTTATTTTAACAGTATTTTACTTACAGAATGTTTTGTCTTTGTTTTTTAATCTACTAGCTCTTTTGTAGTCACCTGTCACAGGCAGTTTATTAAGTGACTTCGACTTACTGTGCATATAATGTAAAGTTTTTATAAATAAAATTTATTATTATTACTAGCTGATCCGCGCAACTTCGTTTTCGTTAATTTTTCCCTTTTTTGCAACATCTTTTGTTAATGCTTCGCTCCTATTGGCCTATGACACTCACAAATAACGCTTTCTATTGATGAAATAAATTTCAAAATCGGTTCAGTAGATCCTGAGATTACCCCCTATAATGTCACAAACTCACAAACTTACCTCGTTATAACGTTAGTATAAATTTTCAAAATTAATTCAAGAAGACAAAAAATAGTAGTTAAAATACTGTTAATAGAGTATTATGATTAAGAGGATAAGTCACAAAAAAAACCCCGACATAACATGAACAAAACACTGATGTCCTGCGGCTGCTGTGAATTCAAAACGGCAGAATTGATTTAAGTATGTATATCAAACATCTACGTTAACGTTTAATTACAATTTAGGTACCTATTATTTATACAATCAAAGCTTTATATCCATTAGTTCAGTTGAATAAGATTTCTTTTAGAGATTTCATTGTCGTGTTTGATATTCACTATACATATAAAAATTAGAAGAGGTTTGCCGTATAATTGTCAGTAATTTGTCAAGTATTTTAACCGATTAATTAAACAATAATGACCACCGACTCGACTGCTTCCTGGCTAGCCCTGATTAATCACTTTTTATGGCCCATAAATTTCACATAAAGAAACCAACTCTGCAAAGCTTATCCATCCAACAAACACTGAAAAAGTAACACACAAAAATAGCTGGAATACATAATGAAATTACAGATAGTAGTTACAGCACTTACCTTAGAACATTTATCGCGATTGTACACAACAATACACAGAGTTGAGATGCGTTCGTTCACTTGAAGGTTGGGAAAACAACTGAATGTTGGACAACTTGCGCGGTGGTTGTTGCGCAGTAGGGTATTTTGTTGGGGATGGAGCAGCACGGACCGCCGGCTGCGGAACCTGACTTATGAATGATATAGCCTGAAAGGTATCTTGTGCTGGGAGCGGTGAGGGACGAGCGGGGCAGGGTTACATAACGCGTCGGATCGATACCGGGTGCGGGCGGTAAGGGTGCTTCCACTTTTTTTCTTTTATTGCAAAACTATACATTGGCGGTTAATCTCGTTTATTTTACAGCTACCACTCTCCAATATGTTGCGTGTTGGGTGTATTGTTAAGGGTTTTATTTTAAAAGGAATGGTCGGTAAAATTGTCATTGTATTTGTACTTTTCCTTGACAAAACCTACGCTCTGTGGAGTCAACCATTCTATAGACCCTTCCTCACAAAATTCTGAATCCGCTTCTTAACAACACAATTGTATTAAAGTAATATGATACAGTTTGTATTAAATTAAATGTTACCTACTATTTGTAACTCAGATAACGTTTTTTTCTGAGTACCTACATCTGTAATCTATACTTATAGTATAAAGACGTAAGTTTGTGAGGTTGTAGGGGGGTAATCTCTGGATCTACTGAAATGATTTTTAAAATTATTTACCCAATAGAAAGCCACGTTATTTACGAGTATCAAAGGCTTTATAACTTCACGCTACGACCAATAGGAGCGGAGCATCAATAAAAAATGTTGCAAAAATGGTTCAGATAGTAGTTAATAAAATGCAATTTATTATTTTCTACAATTTGCAGATATAAAAACGAGAGTTAGTTAGTAATACGACAGTTGTGTCAAGTAACAGTTTGTAATATTTCACAACAACATATTACGATTACATAAAGGTACCTAATTATTGTTTTTAAACTTTCATGATTTATAAACGTATTAGATAAATATATGGAAGACTGCCTCTGTGGCGCGGCCGGTGGGAGTGTGTCCAACTGTTACTGATTCGAACCTGCGACCTCACGATTGCGAGTCTGATGCCTTAGCCATTAGGCTACCGCTGAACATTACCCATACAGATTCCTCGCGGCTTCGCCCTTGCCAGGTTTGATTTTCAATTGTTGAAAAGTTGAAACCTCCAAAAATTCAACCTCCAAATTTTCAAACACACTATTATATGTGCACTATAACAAGCTGTCCGTTGATAAATATATCAGCCAGTCACGGTTTTCTTTTTTACATATATTTAAAACTGTCCCGCGCAACTTTGCATGCGTCAATTTTCCCCGTTTTTGCAACATTTTTCATTGCTGCTCCGTTCCTATTGGTCGTAGCGTGATGTTATATAGCCTATAGCCTTCCTCGATAAATGGGCTATCCAACAGTGAAAGAATTTTTCAATTCGGATCAGTAGTTCCTGAGATTACTGCGTTTAAACAAACAAACAAACAAACAAACTCTACAGCTTTATAATATTAGTATAGATAATATTTTTAAGTGTTTTACTATTCATCTATACATAGATATTACCTATACTTGTTATACATAGATATTACTTATACTAAGTTTGATTAAGTTGAGAGCAGTGGATGTGAGAGTTTGTGGCTCCAACAAGTGACGACCAAAGTTTCACAATCTATCAGAAGACATTTTTGCCTATAGGTGCCAAAAATATACCCACCTGAATGCCTATTGGGGCATTTTTCATTGCCAACCGCTCATGTAGGCCTTTATGGCATAAAATCTAACTTGCCCAACATGTTCGCACATATTGTCCTCTAGTTAATACTATTTTCAAGACTTGAATATTTAGATGTTTGTAACTTAATCAGGTAAAAAGGCCGAAAAAAAATAAACAAGTTAAATATCTGGATCTGGTGCACTAGATTGTCGACATGTACCTAGAATGTTGATTCGGCGATCGTTGTACTGATATTCGTCTCTGTTAATGGTTTGATTGCCAAGAGCCTCGATCAACACCTTGAGAGGCTCGCGTTAGACGGTAGGATCAAGGGCTTGATGGAGAAGGCAGTACTTCTGGACACCTGGATCTGGAAGTTCCTTTCTCTGGGGCCGAAACCACCTGTGCCTTGGTTCCTGTACCCTGTTTTTTATATTTTTTAATAGATCTGTTTTTTTTATATTTATATTTAAAAATGTAATTTACAATAATATAATATATTGGGACAACTCACTCAACGATCCCAAACTAAGCAGAGCTTGTACTATTTTAACCAGACAACTGATAAACATACTTATATATTTCTAAATACTATAGTTTATAGATAAATTACACCCAGACATAGAATACACCATCGTGCTCATCACACAAAGTTTATCCTGGATGGTCAGTCAGGGTCACTAACCACTAGACCAACAGGTCAGTCTATTAGGTACACTCAAACGGACTGAGTTTGATGAAACTTACTCATATAACACCGAGAGAACAGAAGAAAAGCTTCATACAACGCGGTTGAGCAACGCACACATATCAATCACGGACATGTAATCTCGGAGCACTTTGTTGTAAATGTGTTCCGAGTTACCGTGTCCATTAGCGATGATGAGCCGAGCGAAGTATGTATAAATAAAATATAAAAAATATCTTGGGATACCACACGGCCATCTCAAACTAGGTAGAGCCTGTACTTTGGACACTAATAAACATACTTATTCATTTAAATACTGATCCTTCGTTTGCGTCTTTTACCCCTGTTTTGGCAACATTTTTCATTAATGCTCCGCTCCTATTGGTCGTAGCGTGATGTTATATAGCCTATGACACTCACAAATAACGTGGCTTGGTAAAATAATTGTCAAAATACCCCCTACAAAGTCACAAACTCACAACATCACAAACTTTACCTTTTTGGATGTAATAATAATATAGATTTATAAATAAATATCATAATCTATGGCACCGACAGACTTTAGACCGCGCCGAGTGGAAAACTATTGGAGAATCATTTGGCCCAGCGGTGGGCAAAACAGTGCTGAAGAAGAAGAAAAAATAAATACTCAAATATAAAGACAAATGTCACCCAGGTAAAGAATAAACTATCAAAGTCGCGGTCTCCACTCAAGGACTCGTTTCCTCCATCGGCCATCGGTCTAAATGTGGCCAGCCCATTGCCACTTCAAAGATTTATCATGGGTGTTAATCGAATCCACGACCTCTCGCTAATAATAAGTCAGGGATCACGTGACCAATAGTCCAGTAAAGCTTGCCTTCTGAATTCTTGGTATTTTTTGACTTAACATAGGAAACCGAAGTCCACAGTGGCAAAGTTGCGGTCAAAGGCCAATTTGTAATATTAGTTAGATGGTATAATATTCTGGCTCATTGGTTTCCGATAATTGACTATTTACTACAGAGACCTTTAGTTAATAAGTTACGTTACGAAGTTAATTTGCTAACATAATATAGAGAGGCATTCGTACGGTTAATTAGTTTTGTGTCAGATAATTTCACATATTTGTAGCAGAAATATCAAATTTATACTTGCGTACTAGTTTTTCCGTAATCTAGTTTCAGTCACATTCAGTCAAGTCAAAAAAAGTATCTGGCATGGATCATCCAGTTTATGGTTCGAAATTCTTTTTTTTTGTTGAATTGGCACAACTGTTCCATTCTGGCGCGGAGTTTTCAGTTGCATCTGTTATTTAGATTAAATACAGTGCTGTTTTTAGTTAGATCATATCTAGTGCGTATATTGCGAATTTTATAATGGACAAAAACATCTAACAAAGAGTTTGTATTCAATTTTGCATCACCAATGGAATTTCGTGTTCGGAGTCCCTGAAAATGTTACTGAAGGCTTACGGTGATTTTATCAAAAACAAGTGCTTATGAGTTGTATATGCACCAAAGCAATCAAAAGCAGTCAAGATGTGATGTAAGATTTGCCTCGCTCTCTCTCTTTTGCTCGCAAAAGTGAAGGGAATAATGACTGAAAATCCTCATTCAAGTTTGAGAGAGATAGCCACCATTTTAAATTATCAATTGGGTATGAAACATGCTTCCGCTCCACTAGCCCCAAATAACTGAATTTTATCCAAAAACACAATCGCATAAGAGCCATTCAGGACGTGCTAAAACGAGTCGACATTCATGAAACGCATTGTTATTGGTGACGAGACGTAGGTTTATCAATTTGACATGCAAACTAGTCGACAAACTTCGGAGTGGCGCCTTCCAACTGATCTGAAACCGAAAAAACCACGCCAAAGTCTATCAAAAGTCGAAGGCATATTGACAGTTTTCTTTGACTATGCGGTATTATGCACTCGGAATTCTTGCTGAAAGGTTAAATGGTAAATAAAGAATATTATTTGAGTTTAAGAGAGCCAACTCGACGAAAGAGGCCACGTCTTCGATTGTGCACCACAATAATGCCGCTCAGGGCCATAATTTATGAACAAATTTTTGACCAAAAACTGAACAAATACCATCGAGTAACCACTTTATTCACCAGATATGGCTCCAGCCGACTTTTTTCTCACCCGTTTTCATTTGGTAGAAGACATCGCGGGTAGGATTGGGTTAGGTATTTTGGCGTAAGTGTATCGTTTCTGAAGGAGCCTTCGAAGAATGCTCCTTCCTTGAGAACGCGTTGGCGCGCGCGCTTCTCCGTAAATGTCTAACATAGTAGGTCTCGCTGTTTTTATGGCTTAGGGCTGCGGCGTGCGACCGATCAAACATGAGAGAGACGCGCAGAGAGAGTTCGAGGATAAGTATCCCTTACTCTAGCGAACCCAGCGGTCCTGTGAGGAGGATAGGTACGGTTTTTATTATATTTCTTTGTAAAATTAACTAACTAGGGGCACACGGGAAAACTGTCACCCACCCACAGACCGACTGTGGTCGTTACCACAGTTGGTCTGTGAACCGTTGCTTAACTTCGCTGATATCTTGCTTGATTAACTGGGTCTTCAATGAGTCACGGAGCCCTGAAACTGACTTTATAACAGATAGATAAATTAACAAATTTGGCACTAAGTCACACTCTAAGGGAGTCTAGTTTAGCTGTGGATTTATCAAAATGTTCGCTGCCACGGGCATACAACGGTTTATTACAGGATTAATACCGGCGGCACCACTTTGATTTAAGTTATCTCTAGTAATATCGTGATAGGGGTAAGTACCTACTGTTTAAGTATTCATGCTTAACCAGCAACTGATTACAAGTGAAATTTAGGTATCTAGTATAGTATGTATGTACTTTATGTAACTTTATTAACTTTAACGCGCAACGAGGTCATATTCGATTGCCATTCTACTCGATTAGTGTTGTTTATGCCATTTGTCGAGGGGCTCATTTATCAACTGAATTCAAAAAGGAGGAGGATCTCAATGAAACTGTATTTTTTTTTAATTACTGTTACTTGATTATTCGCAGACGGCTGGACCGATTTGAAACCCTCGTTTTGTGTTTGAAAGGGTATACTTCCAGATTGGTCCCATTGTCATCAAAGTTCATTGTCATCTGATGATGAGATCTTGGAGAAATCGAGTGAACTCTTCAAATATTAAAGGCTCACCTGTAGTAATTTGGTGATATTTTGTTGTAATTCATGCATTTACTCTTAAAAAGCAACAAAATACTACAGGTACCTACTAGTATAGTATTATATTATCTGTGCTACAGGTGACCAGCGTTACTATTCACTAATAAATATTGCGAGTTGCGATCTGAGTACCGTGTTCGATACCTGAAACTTCGCCTCCATCAAATCATGTAATGAAACTGATAGTCTAGTAAATAAATAAATAAATAAATATGCTATTGTAAAGTTATATCAACTACCATTAACCAGTACACTAAAAAGTGAAAAATAAAAATCGACTTCAAAAATAAATAGTAACTAAAAAATAATATAAGAATGTACACAACAACAAAAAATTATTAAATATTTTGAAGTTGGTGCCTAAAACATAAATATACATTTCCTTGCACACACTTTTTAGTTATTTTTGAAGTAAGTTTTTTTTTAAGTTTTTCTCATAAAAAATGAACAAAATGTTGAAACTTAGACGTGATAGTTGAAGTTTCCAACTAGTCAAAACACCAATTCTTTGATAAATGTCAAAACGCAGAATTTATATGCAGATCTCATACAAACACCGTCACTATTCTTTTCTAGTCAAATCACTTCTTTTTATGAAAAAAAAAACCTATTTATCACAACATTGAATTAGGAATTAGTCATTGGTAGTTTAAATGCTACTTTTATTTACTAATTAGTTCTTTGATTTTTTTGTTTACTGTATCTTAAACCTAAACAGATACGTATATTATATCTTACTTAAACGAATATCGTCATAAAATAGTACTTTTAGTAGGTACCTAAGATATTTTGTATTACGTAGACGTACGAGTATCGAAGTATGTTCGCTTCGGGCGTAACACAAGTTATTACCTATTTTCTTGATAAATAGTGAGCTAACTAAAATACCTTTAAGCACCTATAATAAAATAGCATTATTTATTATTTATTTTGTTTATAACAAAAATAACTAGTAATGTGGGATTGCTAGTCTCACATTATTAGCTGTCCTGTTAACCTCTCCAGCTAAGCTCCATGGCTTGTGATAGGAGTGGGTTCACGTCGGTAGTATTATGGGTAGGATTCGATCCCGCGACTTCACGATTGCGAATTCGATACCTTTGCCATTAGGCTACCGCCGCTTGATTAAATTATTTTTTATTCCCCGACACAAAAGAAGGAGTGTTATAAGTTTAATCTGTGTTTAGTTTGTCTGTATGAGACATAGTATCTCCTAAACAGGCGAATGGATTTGGATACAGATTTTCTATTCTCTGTAACGAAGCAATAACAGAAACCGGGATAGTTCTTTAACTACCGGCTAGATACCGCATGCAAGGGCCCAACTCGCGTGCATGAAAGGATAGGTGGTACGATTCCGGCCCCGATTTGGCATACGGAAGTCTCGGGTTCGATTCCTGGGTCTGGACTTCAAATTCAAAAGTCATTTATTGTATTAATATACAACAACTACCTCCTAACACATGCAATTTATTTTAGCTGGAGGGGTTAACAGATTTCTGAAGTTAAAGATAACAATATTGCGACTAATGAAGTAACGTATTTAGGTATAATCGGTTTCATAGCTTTGCGTCAAAGAATAACAAATATCCAAACATCTTTTTATAAATCCACCCAAACTTTTATATTTACAGTATTAATAAGATCCGAAACTGCAAAGATTCTAATTTCCAACCTATAGATCCTGATACCCATAACCCTTGTTCCATTCAATTTTCTACGCACATACGAGTATCCCTACATCTTTTTTTAAAGCATTCGTCCGTATAACTTGGTCTGTACTAAATGCTGATGTAATCACATTAGGAAAGGTCTGATTTCCATCTGAACGATGCGTAGGAGGCTCACTTGTCACGAGTGGCCTGAAAACGAGCCTTTATAACGATGGATGAGTCAGCATCTACCTTTTTGGAGAAGAATATTGTAGTCTTCAATATTAAAGCCTCTCTATCTGTCAAGGCAGTGACTGCGAATTCAGACAAAGTGTCTATTTTTAAATTTGTCAAAAAGGTACAGTTTCTACATATACAGGTTCAGTTATCTTTAGGGACTTTTAAACCTCATAATATAAGAAGCTGAAAATTTGCACATTATTTTTTGGCATTCTAGTTGACTGGACTAAAAGTGCCTAATAATATCTTGGGACAACTCACACAACGCTATCTGATCCCAAACTAAGCAGAGCTTGTACTATGGAAACCAGACAACTGATAAACATACTTATATATTTCTAAATACATACATCTTATAGATAAATAGCACCCAGACACAGAATAAATCATCGAGCTCATCACACAAAGTTTTATCCTGGGTGGGGATCTAACCCACGACCTCTTGCGTAGCAGTCGAAAACACTCCTACCGCGCCACAGAGGCAGTCAAGTTAAGTACAGTGAGTTAACAGTATTGTGTCAACGATCATCACGATAAAGGAATAGATCGGATTTAAAATAGATCGGATATTAACTAACGGCCGCTCTCTATAATATATCTAACGGATTTGGCTACTAGAGGCAGAATTTTGACATATTTTGTATGGAGCTTATCTATACTTCTATACTTATATTATAAAGCTGAAGAGTTTGTTTGTTGGTCCGAATTGAAAAAATATTTTAATGTTGGATAGCCCATTTATCGAGTAAGGCTATAGGCTCTATAACATCACGCTACGACCAATAGGAGCGCAGCAGCATTGAAAAATGTTGCAAAAACGAAGACAAAGTTGCGCGTGTCAGCTAGTGTCAAATACTCGTATATAGCTATAGTATCCAAATCCATGGATATACAGATTACTGAGACAGACCGTAAATCAGAATTGAAATTCAAGAATTAAAACCAAGGCGCTTCGGGCGTCAACAATGATATTTTGGAAGTGTGATAGTCATAACACAAAGTTTGCGGTGTATCGTTATTTACAGTATAGTGAAAAGCTAAAGAAAACCTTGTGACCAGTAGTAGTTACACATAATTATGATAATATCTTCTAAACAAATAGGTAAATAAAAATATATGTGTGTTATCTACACTAATATTATAAAGGTGAAGAGTTTGTTTGTTTGAGCGCGATAATCAGGAACTACGGGTCCGAATTGAAAAAATATTTTATAACACATTTGCTCGTAAAGGGTCTCTTGTGCGTTATTGTAATGTAAAACGCACGAGCTTCTTTTTTATAAGGTAAAACGCACGGTTTGACAAGATGTTCCGTTCAAAACGAACGGCACTTTTTTAAAATCTTAGCCATGTCAGAAAAATGGTCAACATTTTATGAATAAAATTAACTTTGGGAGATAAAATATAATAAATAAACATTTAATTATTTAATTTAATTAATTTTGACCATAAAGTACAACCATTTATCTCTAACAAAACACAAAAATATTAATTTACTTTATTAATAATACTGGCTGTTTTTATACCTTTGCCTTAAAAAAAAACGCTATTTTTATATATTTTAATATTTTTTGTATTTCCAGTCATCAGTAGTATTTAGATGGAATCTCTTTAAGTTTTAAGAATCCCAAATGTACCTACTCATAGATTGTTACTGGAAAATATATTTAAGTAACTTTTAGTAAATGAAAGATTACATATAAAGGCAAATAAAACACTATTGGGGGATGTAGGGCCATAGAGTATGAGATGTAGTAACTACCTACATATGGAAAGGCAAGAGAACATGTCAAATACATAATAAGGTCAGAAATTACAAAGTGTTTCAAAGGTTTTAATGTTTATATTAAAGAAAGCATATATTGTAATGCTATTTGGAAAGTTATTTTAGGGTTACGTTTTCCAAAAGGAAAATAGGCAAGGAATAACCCTTTCAGGAACGTCTGTCAGGAACGCGTGTAGATATATTATTAAGTTGAAATTTTTATTAAATACGCAGGTCTATAAGGCCATGAAAAATGAAATGTAAATAAATTAAAAGAACCCGCCTGCAAAATTACGGAAATAATATACCCTTCACATATAATATCATGCAGTAATAGGCATTAATTCATCTTGTTGAACTTAAAAATTGTACCTCTGAAAATCAACCCTTAAGGGTGTTAAATACGGGCAACTTTGTATGAAACTCATACCTCATACGGAGATAAAGGTAACCCGTAGGGGTTACAAGTTTGTGTGAAACTTCGTCACAAGATTGTATGAAATATCGACAGTTTTGAAATTAGACCTGTGATATTTTTCATCTTTTGCTTTTTGGTTTAAAAGAAATACGTATTTCAGCGTTTTCATTCAAAGTGAAAATCATCCCTTAACGGGGTAAATCGTAAATCATCCCGCGGCTTCGCTCGCAGGGGCATAATTGTACTTAAAACCGCAATGGTCTCAAGCTGCCAAGGTAGTATCAGTAATCGCTAAACGCTCTCCAACTATCTCATACTGTAGCCTAACAATAATAAAAGCTAGACAGTCCATGTTACGATATCGCCTGAAGCGAAAACCTTAGAGGGCAAAAAAAACATAACAAAAATATATCTGATATTGAAATGATTATGAAAGAAAAATAGAAGTGTTATGATAAGGAGAATTGAATATAGCAGATGTACCTACGTGTGTAACTATTATACAATACTTCATCCAATTTTGTATATATATTAGATTTACATAAAAGAAGCGAGTGAAATGGATTGAAATTATGTAGAATGTAGATAAAAAAGCCTTTACTGGCAATATGCCAATGAGACTAATACTGTGCTTCTAGTGAAAACCAACTTTACAAGAGGCGTAAAAAAGCATTCTGCGTGCTTGAATTTTATCTATTAGTTAATAGATACACTTCTAGCACGCTGAATGCTTTTTTTAATATTATCAATATTAATATACTAGATTAGATATTTATCCCTACCAATATTATAAACTAGCTGTCCCGCGCAACTTCGTATGCGTAAATTTTCCCCGTTTTTGCAACATTTCACGTCGCTACTCCGCTCCTATTAGTCGTAGCGCGATGTTATATAGCCTATGACACTAACAAAAAAAGAATTTTTCAAATCGGACCAGTAGTTCCTGAGATTAGCGCGTTTAAACAAACAAACAAACTCTTCCGCTTTATAATATTAGTATAGATTAGTATAGATGTTAAAGTAACTCTGTCTGTCTGTTTGTTACATTTTCACACTTAAACTGTCCCAGGGAAGGACATATGATAGTTTTTATCGCAATAACTGGCATCAGCGCAGGTGAAGCCGCGGGCGAAACCCAGTTGCTCGCATAATTTAATTGGCTACAAACCAGGATGCCTTTCTGTTTTCGACAGGTAAATCAAGCTAACAAGCAACTAACCAAACTCTTTATTCGAGAGAAAATGTATGAAACAATATATGTTTCATACATTTTCTCTCGAATAAAAAGTTTGGAATACAGCTGATTTCCAATACGATGACTTCGCGTTATTTATATAAAAGGGGTACCATTTTATACTCCCTCCGCTTCCCCTATAAATGCCTATTATATAAGTATGTAGATAGTAGGTACATTTATAAGCGTAGGTATCACAAGTATTTTCACACCACACATGATAAAAAAAAATCACAGCTACGCATATTTTTCATCTCAATTGATATTGTATTCTATTTTTGCAATTTTATTATCATCCCTAATGTATACACGTACTCGTACGAGAACATTACACTTGGTAGGAACGTCTGTATGTGGGTGTATCTTAAGGTATTTCAACCGCAGAGAGATGCCAAGGCATCTCGGTTTAATGAAATTGCCGTCTGACGCGTTTCATCCGATTGACATTACGAAGACTGGCGGGGACTGGCAGGATCTACGAATATCATTAGAGCAAATGCTTATTCACATAGACTGCATATCAATAAAGTACAATGGAATTGTATATTGGCGTTTTATTATTGTAAGCTATGTGCAGTATAAAGTATAGTACATATGTAAATCGAGACTCAAAACACTTTTCTTTTATTCTTTTTACGTAACAACGTCTTATAAATCGATGACCGCACGAAACGATGACGCGTCGGGTGTCAGGGACCGTCACGTTCCGCCTGCTGATAGGTTGAAGTATTGTGGTCGTCGGATACACGTGCCCGGGTCTCCTAAAGCTGTCACAGACATGGTTGTTTATTACTATGTCATCAATGTTTTCTTATGACGTCATCACGTAAATTTATCGTCCGTAAACCGACTTTACAGACAACCATTTTTTTCTTAGTATCTATGTAACTCCAACTCGAATAGATACTAACTGGACAACCAATAAACCTTTGGATATGGGATTATGTGAAGAAAATTCTGCGTCTTCCTATTTCTCTCTTTTCTTCGAATTTTCCGTTAATAATATTTTTTATGAAAGTCTCATTTCCTATAAAATGCTCTGTCTTCCCACCTCTGTTTTCTACTGTTTTAATTAGGATTCCATCTAATCAGTAGATAGTTTTTCGTTAAGTATCTATCATTTCTAATCTATCATTTCAAGTATCTATAATTTCAATTATTGGTTGTCTAAACACAGCCTCAGTTACTTCTTGGCAAAGACTTATAAGGCAATCGACAAGCCTTACTTAAATGTTCATAAACTTTCGCGATTTGAAATATCATAATTTTTCGAATCGCATGAATAATTTAAGGTAGAATACCTTGTTTTTCTACCCGTGACCACGGCCGTTGCAATACGGTCGAAACGTCGGGCAATAAACAAGGTATTTTACCTTAAATTATTCATGCGATTAAGACCCGTATATATATTTTCATAACGCTTACATATGTGGAAAACTGTTTAATGGTGATGTTGACTGTTAAGTCAAATCAGTCTTTTCTTATGAAATATCAAAATGTGTATGCAATAACAACCTGTGACATAATAAGTTCCTATCGTCAAATTTTTAGTATTCGTTTTCATGTTTTTAAATTCAAAAACATGGTAAATTGTGAAAAAAATACTTAATTTCAAAGCATTTTAACACCTATTACTATTTGTATAAAATAATATTTTTTCTTGTAGTTAACTACAAAATTGTTTTTTTTTTCAACATTGTTAAAATATGCTATCTATACTACCACTGTGTTAGGTACCTACCTATACACAATTAAGTCGGTAGTCGGTACGTAATACTAAATGCATCACTGTTTTAAAGAAGCTTTTAAAGCGAGTAAACGTTATTTCCTCGGTAAAGTTAACACTTTCATATAAGGCTTCTAAGGTAAGTGCGACTTGTGTGTACCTAATAAAACGTAGGATATAGTTGACACTTTCTCAATAAACAATGGAGTTTATTGCTAGGGTGTTTAAAAAATATTTACAAATACAGGGTGCTGATTTAGTTAGCAGGGGGTAATCAGACCTATTTTGTGAAAAAAATACCTCAATTTTTTATTTTTGTCGGCGATCCCACACGGGACTCCACTTTGTTTGGTGAGTGTTCCTAGTTCGGTGGCGAAGTACCAACGTGCATTATGTTAATAAATAACAACACCATTAAAGACTTGGTAGTAACCTTTGGCCGTAGTCTGACATCTAATGATCATGTCTCTTGCCAAACAATCATTTAGACAGCTAGGATTTGTTTTGAGGAACTCTGACGATTTCCAGGACCCACATGCCATAAGAGTTCTATATACCGGCCTCGTAAGAAGTAAACTCAAGACTAGCTCATGTATCTGGAATCCTCATACAGCGTCCCAGACTCTAGTGCTTCAAAAGGTACACAAGACATTTCTGAGATACCTTCATAAAAGAGTTCATTATTTCTTTCCCTACATATACCCTACTAACTACTTACCTCTTGGGGATGTTAGGCTTTAACTCTTTGGAGGTAAGACGGAGCCTGAATCAGCTCATCATAGCCTGTAAAGTACGAATCGACAGCCCATTGTTTTGCGAGAAAAGATATACAAATATTCCATACTAATTTGTAAATCTTTAAGTATTATGAAATTTATAAATGTATTTGAATATTTTGTTTAACATTTCTTCAACCCACTACAACGGTTACCGCTCGAAGATCCGCGCTTCAACCCGCTACAACGGTTACCGCTCGAAGATCCGCGCTTCAACCCGCTACAACGGTTACCGCTCGAAGATCCGCGCTTCAACCCGCTACAACGGTTACCGCTCGAAGATCCGCGCTTCAACCCGCTACAACGGTTACCACTCGAAGATCCGCGCTTCAACCCGCTACAACGGTTACCGCTCGAAGATCCGCGCTTCAACCCGCTACAACGGTTACTGCTCGAAGATCCGCGCTTCACCCCGCTACAACGGTTACCGCTCGAAAATCCGCGCTTCAACCCGCTACAACTGTTTCGTGCTTCAACGTGTGACCTTGTTCTTTACCGAGCGATTTTTTTTGTTATAGTTAATTAAAACGGTATATCACCAATTAGAATAATTAACATAGAATTAAACCTCAGAACCCAGAGATTAGAGTGGCAACTTTTGCAGACGACACTGCCCTACTAGCCTCAAACAAATGTCCCACTCAAGCCTCCCAAATTTTATAAAACAGCTTAAATAAAGTTGAAGATTGGTTAACTGAATGGAGAATTGCCGTCAGTGTGCCCAAATCGGTGCACGTAACATTCACCCTCCGAAACAAAGACTCTCCTACAGTGGCCCTAAATGATATACAACTACCACACCACAATGTAGTCTAATACTTAGGTATAAACTTAGACCGTCGACTTACCTGGAGGAAACACATCGAAAAAAAAAGGAATGAAGTCAACCTAAAATACAAGGGCCTCTATTGGCTACTAGGAAACACAAAATTGTCTCTGGAAAATAAGTTACTAGTGTACAAAATAGTATTAAAACCTATTTGGACCTGTGGGAGGGTATCTATGACACAATACGTCGACGTAAATAGCGACGGGACATCTTTGACCATTAGATTTGCTAAATTAAAGGCCTGACTCCACTGGGAGTAGCGCCCTCAACGCATGAAGCATTCATCACATCTGCTTATAGTCAAACGACTGATTGCATGATAATAAAATAAATTAAAAAAAAAACATACAATTACAACACATTAAACAAAAACACTAAATTATATAAAACATAAAAAAATCTTCGGATTCGAATTTTGTTTAATATTTTTATGAAAAAAAAATGGCACTTTTAAACAAAAAACCGAATTATTATCATGATTTGATATCAGCAAGAATTCGACCGACTAAATTGGCACCCTGTATAGCTTATCGGTATATTTATCACAGTCCTTACTACTTCCGATCCTTGACTATGCCGATGTCAGCTATCTAGATCTAACCGAGGAACAACTTAATAAACTTGAACTTTTTTCAGTAAGATCTGCTATTTTCCCTACGCGTGGCATCACCGTGGGACATCCTTTAAAAGTTTTATTTCTCTTCAATTTTCCGAAGTAGGCCGTAGGCTACATAAACAATTATATTTCAATGTATACCTTTTGATTTCCTTTGTTATTATATTATTGATAAAACAAAGGTTTTCATTTATCAAAGGAAAAAGTCTTTTAACAGTCTGATACGAAATAATCTGAAAGCCAATATCAATTAACCTACATAATTTATTTTGTGACAATTTTTTTAAAGGTTTTATCGTATTTTTCGGTTTCTGAGAACGAATTTATTCGAAAAATACGATAAAACAAAATAGGAAAATTAAGTTTCTTTCTCTTTAGCGAAATTATTTAGGATAATTTTCCTATTTTGCTTTATATTCATTTTAGAAGCTTTTTTTTGCAATTTTTTCGGTGTCCTGTTTTTAAATCATCTAGGTCTGTTTGCTTTGTAATTGTGTCTATAATTTAAATTTCACATAAAACAAAGAATGTCGGATTCGTTTCGTAGGAGGACATTTTTTTGTATCCTTACGTGTGTTTTTTACTACGTAGGATTCTCAGTAGATTTGTTTTTAAATGACCGGCGGAAATACAGTGGAGAGCTCTATAGCTTTACTTAATATTACTCAAAAAGAAATAAATAACAACATGTACCTACTACCTACGGATAACTCTGATAAATATACCGATACCTAAACTATACTGGGTGCCAATTTAGTCTGTCGAATTCTTGCTGGAGGGTAATCAAACCATGATACTAATTCGGTTTTTTGTTTAAAAGTGCCATTTTTTTCATAAAAATATTAAACAAAATTCGAATCCGAAGATTTTTTTATGTTTTATATAATTTAATGTTTTTGTTTAATGTGTTTAATTCTATGTTAATTATTCTTATGGAGATATACCGTTTTAATTAACTATAATAAAAAAAATCGCTCGGTAAAGAACAAGGTCACACGTTGAAGTACGGGTAACGTTGTAGCGGGTTGTAGCGGGTTGAAGCGCGGATCTTCGAGCGGTAACCGTTGTAGCGGGTTGAAGCGCGGATCTTCGAGCGGTAACAGTTGTAGCGGGTTGAAGAAATGTTGACTGTGCCTGTCTGATGTCTTAAGGTAGTGTGCATTCCACAACCGAACAGCTACCACGGCAAATGATATGTCCATAAATTTTGTGGAACGC
The DNA here is from genome assembly GCA_945859575.2 of Herminia tarsipennalis. NCBI lineage: Eukaryota > Metazoa > Arthropoda > Insecta > Lepidoptera > Erebidae > Herminia > Herminia tarsipennalis. The sequence continues at coordinate 7,511,642 of OX243836.2, read as the reverse complement.
ATTGGCATTTTCAAGCTCAAATCATTTGATGACCTCAAGGACCTCAAATGTGTGTCATGCAAGGACTGAAAACGTTCTTTAAGATAAGAGGGGCATTGGAATTAAACAAAATATTGTAAAGTAATATCAAAATATAAGTATTCCTGTGAAGACGAATTGGAAGCCACTTAAGTTTTTTTCGAAAATCAGAAACGTCATTTAATTTGCGTAAACCAAATATAAGTCTTACATAAAAATTTTGGAGGCGCTCAAGTTTATCAAGTTGTTCCTCGGTTAGGTCTAGATAGCTGACATCGGCACAGTCAAGGATCGGAAGTAGTAAGGATTGCGCAAGCGTAATTTTAGTGGCGATTGGCAAAAAGTTACGCAACCTGCGTAAGGACCCCGCTGCTGCAAAGGGTTTGCGATTTGTTTCTTGCATCTGCTGTGTTCATGATAAGGTTTTGTCTACGTATATCCCCAGGTTCTTGACACAATTTTCAATGGGTCGGATTACATTGTTAAAATGAACTTGGGGCAATAGAGAATGACTGAGAGATATTACTGGGCTACCTACTATAGCGATTTGGGTTTTCGCTGGATTAACCGTGAGTCGATAATTTTCACCCCATTTAGAGATATGCGCCAGGTCCATTCATTCTTGAGATTCCTTCAGTGAGTTCATTTTATTGTAGCCTGTGTGTAAATTTGCAAATCATCTACGTAAAGGTGGTAGGATGAAAGGAGTTGCTTAGAGATGGAATTGATGAAAATCGTGAAAAGTAACGGAGATAAAACGCCACCCTGCGGTAGGTGTACCGCTGGTGAGCAGGAGTACAGCTCCAAGAAGAACACGCTTCTTCGAGACGTATACGCTGACGGCGACCATACGGGTAAGTATGAAACCAGCTAATCACCGTTGGATATATGATAATAGAGCATAGTATGCCAAACAAAATGTCGAAATCTACAGAATTGAAAGCATTGCTGAAATCCATCAAGGGTAATAATAAAACTTTCCCGTTTTCCATGCCTTGTCGTGTATCGTTAGTGATATGCACCAATGCAGAAGTAGTACTATGTCCAGAACGAAACCCAGATCCAACAGGATATTTTTACGCAGAAATGAGAAGAGTTGCATTATGTGTACTAAACGTTCTAGGGCTTAAGACAAAAAGGGTAGAATAGAAATTGAACGGTAGTCGGAGAAAGAAGAAGGTTTAGGATTTTTAACTAGTGGAATTATTTGAGCGTCTTTCCAAGCAGTCGGAAAAGTGCAAGAAGAGAATGAGTGATTCTGTATATTACATAAAATAGCAAGAATTTTATCAAGAATCGGGATAATAATATTGCGACTTACACAATCGTTATCAACAGCATTGGATGATATAGCAAGTATTGTCTTTTTAACATCACAGGCAGTCAATTGCTGGAAAACAAAAGCATATTCGGGCGTTGGAATGGCTGAAAGATTTGCTAAAGTCATTGTTTTAGTGGACCCATTAAAATTGGGAAAAGAGGAGATATGTACATTAAGTGAATAAATATTCAAATCTTTGAGACTAAATTTTGTCATGACTTTCCAGCAATTGACATGATATGAAACAATTGACATGATACTTAAGTAACCAAATATTTTAGATTTTTTTTTATCAAATTAGTTTACTTACCTTAATTTATTTTTATATTTATTGACATTAATTTATTGACAAATCTTTGAGACATTTTATATTTTTAGAAGTTTTTATAAGACTGCCTGCTATGATATTAAAAACTGCTTGCTTGGTATCCGATTGTTATGGCTGAGTTATTTATGTGGATTGTTTTATGTGTCTGCTGTCTTGTCGCTTGATTGAGGACTGTTTGCATGTTGGGTTAACCGACGAAATTTGTAATACTTTTTATTTGATGTAACACCTTGTACACTACCATCTTTCACGCAAATAAATATAATTTCATTTCAGCCCTCAATGTATATCTTCAGTTAGCCAAGATGATGGGACGTGTTTCATCCTAATATGTATTTAGAAATATACATGTATGATTATGTTGTCTGGTTTCCATAGTACAAGCTCTGGTTTGGGATCTGATAGCGTTGTGTGAGTTGTTCCAAGATATTATCAATATTAATAATTATCACGAGTGCCGCTGATTTCATCTGTTGACGCCGGCTATGATAGACACTGACATGTAAAAACTAATTTAATTGTATAGATTTTAAGGTGTCGCTTTCTCAGGGCTTGTAACCTATCCTTTTTACTCAAAACATCATTGCTTGAGGGCATTACCGTAAACATATGCTTCATTATTGGCATGTCTTCCAATTATTTTGCAAACAAGCATTGCATACTTATACATAGGTACTATAGAAAATAATTAGGCGCCAATAAAACTCAAATATTTACAATAAGATTTATTTCGCATTTACCAAACATGAATATTGAAAATGCAATATTGCATTTTATTTTTACATTAAAATATGGATACCTATGTACGTACAAATAAATTATTTTAAGTTTTAACGTTAGTAGGTACTTACAATATCAATGGTATTACAGATCAATCAATTGATATATTACTAAATTATAACCATATGTAAAATACACATTCGTTTAAAAATAACAAAACAAATTAAAAAAATATTTCCAAAAGCAAAAAGATTGCCTTACAAAAAAAATCTACCATAATAACATGGCAACACAGACAAGCATTAAAACGTTGCTAGTTAAGAAAATTGCAGCTGCAACTTTAACCTAAATAGTGTATTTTCATTGACAGAAAAAAAAACAATTGTTAACTGATATTAAAATTAATTTGTTCCTATAATTAACTACATCTTAAAACCCATAACAATGGCACTTTCTTGACTATATTAACAATATTATCACTTTCCTTTAAATTTGTTAGTTGTATGTACTTAGAATAATAATGTATGGGACTCATAGAAAGTAGGTTCATCTCGGAAATAAGGTTTTAGGTACATTTGTCCATGCCAAGCATGTAATGGATTAGGTATTTCGACCCGTAAGTCATGTTCTGACCTGACTTACCTATTATTATTTACAGATAGATGACAGCAGAGCAGCACCAGCGGCGTGAAAGCGAGTAGTGAGTAGCGATTTTATCGCTCAAGAAACGTACATACTTATGTAGATCCCGTGTAAACAAAAGAGATACAGATATAGTTGATCGCTGACCGTCCACTCATACTGCCGGCGAGTAGGTACTCACTCTATACTGCATCTCTTTTGTCTCTTTTGATCGGGATCTACAAAATACGTCTATTGTACGCTCTTCGATATTAGTGGGACAGGTGCCTTACAGCGCTTAGTGCTACGTCCGCCATATTTTAAATTAGTTGCTGTCTCTTGAGAGTTTCCACTTTCCAACTATCTAATTGGTATAGCTGATTGCTTCGTCTCCATACCACTTCAAGAGATTTAAATAATGCATTATTAATCTAAGTGTACAATCAAACTCAGACGAAAACTATTAGCAACTATTCAAATTAGGAGACACTTCTCTTCCTAATGATCAGAGGTTGATAGTTTGTACTCAATGTGTGAGAGAGACATCAATATTTACACCGAAGTACTGAGACACAACCTTATGTCATGGCATAATGAGACCAGAATTTACTATTGCACCAACTGGTCTACTCGACCTAATACCTGTTATCTACATTCCTAGATATAGACAGACATAGGGAAACGCAACTGAACTGAGTACACACTCTATAAAAAGTAAGTTGACAGTAAAAACGGGTAAGCTTCTAATTAAATCATTGCAAAAACAGTACTCGTATATCCTCATGCAAACATGCTGCAGTATTTAAATATTTTCAAAAGGGCAACATCGGTTTCATACAGAACTTGATATCTTAGACGCTTTTGATTACGAAATGCCCAATATACTGTACTTGTAAAAAATCAAAATATTACTACTATACCAATACGAAGATATAACAATATAATTGTTTCTTAAATACTGAAACGAAGTTGAGCACGCCCTGTCAATAATTGGCTTGGTAGGTGGCGAAACCAGTGCTACTTCTAGCGTTTTCTTTGTCCATCTTTATCTGTAACTGCACCTTAAAAATAGGTATAATTTTTTAAACTACCGAAAGACTTTACAATTCCTGAACAGGATCTTCAGCATCAGCTAGTTTGATGAGACCGATAAAGCTCTTTCCTGGCTCCATTAAAGCGTGTCTAGTGCCGGTATTTCTAACGGCTAGCTTGTCGCCGCTCTTGAGGAAGACAGCGGCGGCTGAGAAGCAAGAGTTGGTCTTTTCTTCTCCATTCGAGTGCGTGGACTGGGCACACTGTAGGACTTTCTCCGCGCCTTCGATTTCAGGGTTGTAGCGGTTGAGAGTCCAGGAGATCGCGTCGTGGTTGTCGATGTAATAGATCTGGTGAAGCAAAATAAAGTATTAGATTCTGCTTCTATCTCAGTTTCCTTAGCGTACGTGAGTAGAAGACCAGAAGTCCACTATGGTTTTAATGCAAAGTTACGATGCAAAGTAACGCTTTTACTTGACTTTACAGGCACATCGCCTGTAAAGTCAAGTAAAATAGGAATTCTAGAATAAAACGTTTTCAGAGAAACGGTTCCATACACGTAGACTATTTTACCTAAAAAAACAACAAGTTTTGACTTCGTCTGGAGTCGTAAATAGCAACCGCCCACTGCCTAAGTCACACAATTCAAATCTATTCGAGTCTAAAGAAATATAAATCATATACATATTCTTGTATTTATGACATCAAACAGGCAACACAGACCTGTGTAAGTAGAGATATTTCGGGACGCTTTAACTTCGTCATTTATACAAATTGCCGTCAGCTAAACATCCTAAAATTAGAAATACAATAGAAAGCTTCTTTACGGTTTCGCATTGTTCAATTTTAATTCATCAACCAGTTGACGTTGATTTCTTTGTCACGTTGTCCTAATTTAGCTGTCTCAAGGTTTCGGAGGGCAGAGGACCGAGTGTTGTGGCGTAAGTTAGGAGACAGGTGTCCAGCAGTGGACTGATACAGGCTGATTGATCGAAGGTACAAATTCCTTAACTCGTGTCGTTACCAAGGAGAGAATCATGAACCCACCGCTCAGCATAGGCAAACCCAATCCATTCAATAATTCAATTATTTATAATTGATGCCTCTGTGGCACGATGGGAGTGTATCCGACTGCTACGGAAGAGGTTGTGGGTTCGAAGTTTTATCCTGGGTGGGGACCCAGGATAAAACTTTGTGTGATGAGCACGATGGTTTATTCTGGATGTTATTTATCGATAATATGTATGTATTTAGAAATATATAAGTAGGTATGTTTATCAGTTGTCTGGTTTCCATAGTACAAGCTCTGTTTAGTTTGGGATCAGATAGTGTTGTGTGAGTTGTTCCAAGAGATTATATTATTATATACCCTGTCACCGGTTTCACGCTTGATTCTATTTATTATTACTTATTTATTTAAATATTGAAACTGGACGCAGGGTCAGGACCGCCATGGTCTTCTAGTCTTTGGTCTTCTCCCTAGAATGTGTACTTAATTAAACGAGCGGGACTCAAGACATAGACTACATTTTATACCTACTTAAAAATACTGGCGAAAAGTTCACGTCTCTTTAATTGACAGACTCAGATTTTACCTAAGGTATGAAAGAACAAACTTTTTAAATATTACCTGTACGTAGACCAGATAGACTCCGGTGTGATGCACATGGACGTGTCCGTTGCGCGTAAGTGTTGGCCGAGGATGTGGGGACATCACCGTCCACGGGGCGGGGTACCATACGTCGTGGTGTGCTCCGTGATTCACGCGAACTAGACCATTACCTGTAACATAAAAACAATTTATTATTTTAAGTAGCATTCGTCAGGTTTATCCGAGTTATTTTGTACCCCTGTTTCTTCCCCTTAAAGGCGCGATTCCATTAGACACATTTGTGTACAAGTTGCTTGCATTGGAAAATGTTATCGACAGTGTGCAAATGGCTTGCATACCTACAAGTGGAGATGTTCAACAATTCAGTAGGACATCATGGGGAAAGACGTGCTGCTGTTATGTTCCAACTAACGTTTGCGCGTTCAAATTGCACGTCACTTAATAAATGTAGGTACAAGTTTAAACTGCTTATTATAAGTTGTAGTTTGTATTATTATTATTATACAGGTTTGTTCAAATTGTATGCAATTTGTAACATGTATAAAAGTAACTTGTCTAATAGAATTGCGCCTTTAGTTTTGGAAAAAAATCTTTCTTAGCGGTTGCTATAACTATTTGCGTACAAAATTTTAGCGTATGTTGTTACCGTTCAGTGGTTTGAGCGTATGTTGATAGATCAATCGGTTGCCTTTTACATGTATATTACAGAAGATTAGCGGCTTGTCTTGGCTTCTACCATATCCACTATCGATACTGCCTTGGTGGTGCAGTAGAAGTGTAAACGATTGCTGCGCAAGAGGACAATTTGTTGATCACAGAAAGTGGTGAAGTCGAAGCCACTTCCACCACTTTCTGTGATCAACAAATTGTTGTTCCGTAACCCGTTAATGTTTGTAAAATCCTTGTAACACAGAGCTTGTACCTTTTTGCGGAAGTTGTCGAAAAACAGACTTACGGAAAAATCTTCAAATGATAATAGGTAAAAACCGTATCAGAAGCAGTTCCGTGGTATCGCAGAACTTAGCGGAGAAATAGAAACGGAAACAGTAAGTTTGCTTATACCATTTGGAAGAAAAGTCTTTGCTTATACTATTTGGATATGGATATGTACTAGACAATAAAATAAGTCAACTTTATATGTAAGTAATAATCCTGAGATGTCCTGAGGGACAAACATTACAATCACGGAAGACGAATAATTCCAATTATGGTTAATACAATATCTGGTGCCGTGCAGACCCGGGGATAGAAACGTGTTGGTTGATTTTATAACTACACTAGCTTGACCCGCGCAACTTCGTCTGCGTAAATTTCCCCCTTTTTGTAACATTTTTCATTGCTGATCCGCCCCTGTTGGTCGTAGCGTGATGTTATTTGCCTATAGCCTATAGCCTTCCTCAATAAATGGGTTATCTAACAGTAAAATATTTTTTTCTATTCGGACCAGTAGTTCCTGAGATCATCGCGTTTAAACAAACAAACAAACTCTTTAGCTTTATAATATTAGTATAGATTTCGTAAGTAGATGCTAGGGAATTTATTTTCCTTGTTACTTAACTGGTTAACAAGTAAAGATTTTTTCCATTCTCGTAATTTTTTTTGTCACTAATTACGAAAAAATAATAATTATTATTTGTACCCTTAACTTGTAGTCGTCATACGCAGACGTAAGTAGTATGGTTGCTGTAGGCAGTTTCATGTCAACTAATTTCTTGTATTTCATATGAATTGTATTGTATTCATATGAGTAAATAAGTACAAGTCGACCCGTGACCACGATCGGTGCAATTCGATCGAAACGTCAGGTAAATAAAAGGTGCGTACCTTTAAATGATTCACGCAATTAAGTCCCGAAATATATCTAATATGTGTAACAATCGCGAAAGTTTAAAAACAATAAGTACAAAACTAGATTTAAAAGCTTCTTAGAACAGGCTTCAACACAAGCGTAAATATTCGCAATATTAAAGCTTTTCAGAAGTAACATAAAATAGTAGCACAATCATATCACGCTCGCTTTCACAAATAATTTATTGAATAGGATATAAAATAACGAGCTCCCAGCGTTCTTCGAAATGTGGTTTATTAAAATTTGTCGCTATCTCGAACTCTGAAACCGCGATAGAAATTATGTCGCGTTATGATGTCATTACTTTCGCCGAGTGATTCTAAAGTAGATACATTATTTTAATTCAGTAATAAATCTAACTAATATTATAAACGCGAGAATTTGTTATAATGGATGTTTGTTAATTTTTAAATCGGTACAATAAGAATACAAAATGAAAGTCTACAAGGCTCTACATAATTTGTAATCTTTGCTAATATTATAAATCAAAAAATCTATTAATGTTTTGATAGCCCATTTATCGAGGAAGGCTATACGCTATATAACATCACGCTACGACCAAAAGGAGCGGAGCAGCAATGAAACATGTTGCAAAAAACGAGGAAAATTGACGTAGATGTAGTCGCGCGTTATGACATTGTTTTTATGTTATTCTTTTTTAATAAAAACATGCATTTTTTATTGTCTATAACTAAGTTAAAAATAGGACTAAAATGTACTCTAAATTCATTCTATAATATTTAAAAATGTGTGGCACTCGTGGACACCGCGGTAAAGCTATTGCACAGCATTTTTTATCAACGTATGCAATTATAATTATTTATTTATTTTTTATTTATACAGTGTTTTTGTTTTCATTACATTTCGGAGCAATGTACCATAAATTCATGCTATGCTATTGCATAGCTTCTACCGCTCAAAAATAAAAAATAAAAGGTAGGTCAAAAAATACTTCAGATTACTTATTGAACAAAGGAACTCATTGCGCATCTCTCAAAATTAACATAAATATTAAACGTACATTGTAGAAACAGAACGTCTTGGTACTTATTTCGTATTCTGTTTCATAAATATTTTATTAAGTAGTTTTTCATCGGTACCTATCTACAGAAAACGTTGAAATATATCTAACGTTTCTACATTTATTATTCGGTTTCATCTATTCATTTATTAGGAGCTAATTATTGTTCTCTGTTTATTTTGCATAAATAATAGGATTTCTCTTATACTGACTTGTTTAATTTCCATTAGAACTTTCTTGAAAATCAAATATTTTAAATTTAAATTATTTCTAGTACTTTGAAGATTACCTAAGTTTACTTTTGTTAGTAACAATTTGGCAAATGAGAATCTCCGGAGCCCATGCATGAAAAGATAAAGATATAGCCTCTAGTTAGAATTTCAAGCAATCCTTTTGGATATTACGACTTGCTTTTACCCCCAGGTTGTCTCATTCTTGCAATCATTGCGCTTGAACTCTCAAATACTTATATATACGGACTGCCTCTGTGGCGCAGTGGGAGTGTGTCCGACTGCTACGCAAGAGGTCGTGGGTTCGATTCCCACACGGGACACTACTTTGTGTGATCCACAAATTGTTGTTCCGGGTCTGGGTGTACTTTGTGTCCGTGACTTGTATGTAAAGTCCCCCGCGACACAGGGCTTGTACACTACTGCGGGAGACGTCTTTTTAAAAAAATAAAATAAAAAAAAATCTAGGCTGCAACAGGTTTCACGTTTTTTTTGGGAAAATTATTTAAATTATCTTAAAAATCTTTCGCGGACTTTATATCGAATATTTGACAAAAATATTACTCGAATAGGTCCAGCTGTTTTCGTATTTTGCGCGGAATCAGAGAGAGGATTTATAATTATTTTTATTTTTTACTTTATTTGTTATTGTTGGGTTCAACACTCTTGGCTGGAAGCTGGAACCAATCACGCTAGGAGCGTCATTGCTGAGATTGAAACTCGTGTCTTCACATTCACGAATCAGCTTAGCGACACCGATACAGAGTAGGTATAACCACAAAATACCGAGACTACATAAGGTAACGTTCATACGAACTTCGCTCGAACAACGTACACTGTTCAGATCAATGACGTTTTACGTTATAGACGCGTCATAGGCCTTTATTAGATACATCACGTAAAATAGGTGTGCGGCGACGGCAGCGGTTGCGATAATGTTCTCTCTTTCACTCTCACGTAAAATACTATCTAAGGGTCTCGAATTAAGTGCGTTTGAGGCAATTACCCTGCATTTTTCTTGCCAAAACAGAGTGTGGTAAAACGTGTCTATATGTAAAACGTCATTGATTCAGATTCACTTAGACACGGTTCACGAGCAAGAATCACATACCACTTTATCCGTAAGGCGCAATCATATTCGAAGACGTTTCCTCGAATATTTCTCGACTCGACTCAACCTTACTAAAAAAAACTGTATTTTTAGTTGCATAAAATCTCCTTCAGTCGAAACAATTGTCAACATTTGAGGTGAGGAAACAATTGTCTAACTCAAGGTGCATTGGGGTCCTACCATAAACCTGAGTTGAGGAATTGTTATGGAAATATCTTAGAATATGGGTGTTAGTATCCATGAGTTATGTCTTTATGTGCGTGTGCAGAAGAATCGCCAATGAAGGGTTTTCTTCTGTACTGTAGGTACTTTGTGGTGTATATAATTATGAGACTTTGAAATAGCGTTAACCTTATATAGTAGTTATGTCGGAAGTTATGTAACTATAAAAAATATCATACCTTTATAAAACTCATGTGTTTCGGGGTTCAAGTGTGACGTGTTCCCGTGGAAATGTGCTGCGATAAATGGCCTGTAACCTCCCTGAAACATAAATTGTACAGCTGAAAATTCCTTCACAATATTGTTAAGTAGGTAAGAAAAAAGAAAAAAAAACGTTAAAAGTTAGCTGAACGATGAACAACTAACTTTTATCACAGTTATTGTCAAGTATTAACAATAGAAAAAAGAATGGGAATAACTAACTTTTTTAGTATTATAGTTATAATCATGTTATACCTTTTTGAAATGCTTAAGATGAGCCCATTAATTTGATACCCACATTGCAGTATTCAAACAACTTTTTTTTCACACCTTTTTATTTTGACATCTCACAACCGCCATGTTTGTTTTTATCAGGTAATAAAGAATATTACATACCTACGTACATACAAGATACGCGCGAAAAACATAACCCTTCCTTACAGTCGGGTAAAAACACGTGAGTACGAAAGGTTCCGATTTGATTGAAGGCTTGTTCCAAGTCAAGTAGAAAGTTGTCAAACGTCTATCCAGTCTATGATAGCAACTAAAAAGACTTTTGAGGTTTCCGTAGCCAAAATGGCAAAACGGAACCCCGGAAGTTTCGCCATGTCTGTCCGTCCGCAGCTTATTTCAGAGACTGTTCGTACTAGAAGGCTGTAATTTTGCATGGATACACATATCACTTACGCCGACAAATATTAAGAGAAATATTAAGCTTTATAAAAGGCAAGTGCCCCCCCCCCCCCCGCCTCTGTATACTAAAAGCCGATATTGGGTACGTCAAAAAAAAACACGAAATATTTTTATAATTCCGTGCACAACCCATTAGGTAGATACCCAATAAGTCCACGTGAACCAATACGCGGTCGAAAAACTGCTAGGGACTCCGATCGCTATTGGAAAATGAATTACTCAACAACTTACGTCAAAGTCACTGTTCCTGACAGTTCTAGTGACGGAGTGGAGCCCACTCTTGGGCGGGAACCCGTCAGAACTGGCCGAGTACTTCTTTGTCTTGCGCCTGAAACAATAAATAATATTGTGTGATATCTTATATAATATTGACTGCCTCTGTGGCGCGGTGGGAGTATATCCGACTGCTACGCAAGAGGTCGTGGGTTCTACTGGTAACTGCCCGAATGGATTGTGTTACTGATTGTGAGCAAACTACTTTCAGGTTTGCACTATACCAAGAATAACGTTGTAAGTACCTATATTGACTTTATGCACAAAAATAATGTACAAAGGCGGACTTAATGCTAAAAGGATTCTCTACCAGACAACCTTTGAGTAATTTAAAATAAAACGATGTATAATACTTAATAATATACTCACAATAAAAATCTGAAGAGTTTGTTTGTTTGAACGCGGTAATCTAAAAAACTGCTCATCCGAATTGAAAGTTCTTTTACTGTTGGATAGCCCATTATCGATGAAGGATCATCTATAGACTATATAACATCACGCTACAATGAGAAATGTTGCAAAAACAGGAAAAATTTACGCAGACGAAGTTGCGCGGGGCAGCTAGTGTATGATAAATACAATCCATTATAAAAAAATAAAATATACACACATACGTATACTTACATACATAACATACATACAAATATACATATACTTAAATTCATAACACACAGACATACATAATAGTTTTATATGGCTAAATTTGAGATTCAGCTAATCCATCGAGTAGCGCACGAGCTTTTAACTTGAAATTTAAGCGATTAAGCGATTAGAAGCCATTCTTATTCCAGGGGCAGCGCATTTCAGAGTTAAACAAACTATACAAGGAAAGAGGATCCGACGAATCCAGAAGAATGAGCAGGACATAAGAGAAGCATACTGTTTGTAGAACGAAAATCCCTACCATGACTGGAGCACAAGTATTGAAAGTTAAAAGATAAATAAAAGGGGCTAGTAGGAGAATGAAAGAATAGAATAGAGATTAGTGAGAACGCGCAAACTACGGCGCTGACGAATAGGAAGTCATTTCAGTTCAGAACGATAAGAAGACACATGGTCAAACTTACGGGAATTGAAAATGAATCGAATGCAATTATTTAGAAGCCGGTCGTATTTATTGAGGAGGTCTGCATTCAGATCATGATAGCATACATCTCCATAATCAATCAGAGGAAGTATTAACGTCGGGTTAAGCATTAATTTGGTTTCGAATGATAAACAGGCGGTATAGACTGCGCAAGGTACCAACCACCTTCAGATTACGCTAGTAACCTGAGCTTGCCAGTTGAGGTTAATTTCAATTAAAATACCAAGATCCCTGACCGAAGAACTCAAAGGAATAGCAGACCCGTTAAAAATAATTGGCGGCAATGTGTCGAGGTTAAATCCGTTGACTCCCTACCACAATAGCCTGGCACTTAGATGGATTTACTGTCAAGCCAAACCTGTCATTTGAATACTTTTATAGTTTTGTTTACTTTAGTACAATGATGGTTTAAATATAACTAGAAGCTAGTTAACTATAGATAGATAATTCGCCAATAGAAATGCTTCATTAAACCTACTAAACGTATGTTAGCCACACATCCAGATGTTAGCCAACTGGTAGATTTTCATCTGTTTCTGGTTGAAACTTGGAAAGGCAACTTAAACCGCTTAGGTTTAAGTTCACCTAAGTTGTTATTGTTAAAGTATCCCTCATACCTCACTATGTACTTTCATAAATGTGCACTTTATTACTTCATAAACTATAAGTATTACTGCCTGTAAATGTCGAGAATTAGGAAGATTGTTCACTAAGTTTGTGAAATTAGTATAAATGTCATTTCATTATTTTGTGTAAAGAAAGTGGCATTGTTTGTACGCTCAGGCGCGGATCCAAGGGGCCAAGGGCAACAGGGCCCTGATGAATTTTCAAGTTGGCCATACATTTGGCCGGCGTTCATGAGCAAAACTACTCACACTTGGCCGGTGTTGGGTCAAAGTACCCCCCCCCCCCTCAGCACATGATCCTAAATCCGTGCCTGTGTCCGCTTACTCTATTTAAACTACGACGCTGATTATACGATTGATACGGGTTTTGTCATCAGAGGGAATTTGTTGCGAAAGATACATTAAAAGTAAAAGCTTTATAAGACGCTTCCTTTATTCGCGGATTAAAAAAATGCGACCCAATTCGTATATTTACGGCTAAGATTTCTTTATTCGCGGATCTAATCAGTGCATAAGTTCATATCGGGCCACTCACAATGTAGAGTTCCGTAGCTCGTTCGTTCGTCATTGATTGTGACAATGACACGAGACTTAACAACGTCTTATAAAATTGAATTGAGAGTTCGATTCTTTACCATTATATTTATACTAGCGGACGCCTCTCGGTTTTACCCGCGTAGATCCCGTTCCCGTGGGAATACAAGGATAAAAAATAGCCTATGTCACCAGGGGTTAGTGTAGCTTCACAACGATAAAAGATTTTTTCAAATCCGTCCAGTAGTTTCGGAGCCTATTCAATACAAACAAAGAATCAAATCTTTCCTCTTTATAATATTAGTATAGAAGTATAGATATAGATAACAATCGTTCAGACAAGAGATATATGCAGAGTGATTTGTAAATACTAATAACCTCCCGCCTGTGATTTCTTTACATAACACTAAATAAATAGTTTCATGGCCATTAGTAGGTACTTAGAGCAACGTAAGGCCTAGTAGTCTGCGATGAATAGGCACCCTTATACTCCCTCATCTCGTTAGCTAGCAAGCGGCAAGTTACCTCATCAACGGTACTTTAATTAAAACCTTCGGAAACAACTAAAAAAGTTTCAAAGGATTTAAGTTTTAATGACTGTAAGTTTCTATTTAAACTGTAGTTCTTACTTCGTTAAGTTTCTTGTTGTATAGTTATTTTCAAACTTTTTAATAACGTGGTATGAAAATTAAATGTAACCACGACAAATTTTAATACCTAGGTACTAGATTTTAGATACTAGTAGGGTTGCCAACCGTACTCTAAAATAAAGTATTGTACTCTATAACATGTAAGTTTACACAATGTTTACTATACTAGTGCCGATCTATGTAAAATTAGATTTAGAATGTTTGAAGTCGTACAATTATTTTAAAAACAATGAAACTTTGTTATGTGCTGCAACAAAAGCACCAAAACAAATAGTTTTTTTTTTTTTAATTTAAAATAAATAATGCTCTTTTTTATATGTTCGTACTCTTTATTTATTCCCTTTGAAATCAGATATATTCAATTTCTTTTAATAAAAGTTGGCAACCCTAGATACTAGGGAGACTTATTTAAAGCCAATTTATTCAAGAACATGTTGTAAAAGAAAACCAGAGAAAATACGCTTGTGATGATGTGTAAAACAAAACTTAAATATAATATAGCTAAATAATTCTTGTTGTCGATGAATTTTCAGCTGATTTCAGTTGGCTACTGCTCTTTAACTAGATTTAAATCCGTACTCTTACATACTTAGATTCTATTAAAAATAGGTATTTATTGTGAAAAATCTAACAGATTATTTTATTATTTTTACAACTTTCAAACTTTTTTTCCAACAATATGGAGCAAAGGGTGTGTTTCGATATGCACTGGAGCTCTGTAAGGTTTGACGTCAATTAAGTATACTGCGGTACCGTTCCTTTACATGCTATACCTACTGGTTACTGTTTAAAACGGAACGCAGTCGAGTAAGTCCACGTTTAAATAATTATAAATGTACAACTTATATGATCAACAAGAAAAAATAGAAGCAGCTTACCTCGAACACAACAGTGCTGAAATCATAATACAAAAACAGCGACGATTTATGAAATGAAATTTAATTGCACGAAATATGGTTTACAAGGTGGTATAAATTAGGTAGGTACAGTCAACCTAAGCTAAAACAAAGATATCATTTTTTTAAAATCATTAAATCAATTGTTATTAATTAAGACACACCACAATATTCGGTAATATTTGCATTCAAATAATATAATTAAAAAAAAATGTAAAATGTAAAAATAATCAGTACATTAATTGTCAAAATGTAATAGATTTATAATTTTTCATGTCCACTTAGCAGTAAATAAATAACTTAGCAAAGTCCATAATAGTTTATAATTGACGGTCATTGAAAAATTCTGAAATAGAATAATAACATTTACTGATTAATAATAATTTTAATTGTCTCTTAAATTGTTGTACTGTTGTATTTTCTCTAATTAGTTTTGGAATTTTATTATAAATTTT
Organism: Herminia tarsipennalis; assembly: GCA_945859575.2. Classification (NCBI taxonomy): domain Eukaryota; kingdom Metazoa; phylum Arthropoda; class Insecta; order Lepidoptera; family Erebidae; genus Herminia; species Herminia tarsipennalis. The sequence goes on along the minus strand of OX243836.2, from coordinate 7,496,142 downwards.
AGGTGCCATACAAAATACACTTTTATGTAATAGGGCAATATTTGCTGGTAACATATGTTAGTTTGTCTTTGTTTCTGGTGTTGAAGGTATATTTGTGGTTCAGTGTTTCAAACTTATTTAAGTTACATCTAACAAATAGGGCAACCTCGTAGATGTATAAACTGGGTACCGTCAATAATTTCAAAGATTTGAAGTGTGGCTGATGACTTTCAGTAGGTAGCAGTTTACAGATTGCTCGTATGCAGCGTTTTTGCGCAATTAGCACATGTAACTGGTTACTTGAGTTCCCTCAAAACACTATCCCATACCTTAACACAGAGACCACATATCCATGATAGGCCATCAGAGTAGTTTCACGACTAGAAACTTTTGATAGTTGATGTAAAGCAAATGCGAAGCCTGTTGATTAATTGTTCCGTATGAGTGCTCCATGTTAGATTACTATCGATCCATAAACCTAAAAACTTAGCCGTATCGGATTCTGTAACAGTTTCATTATTGTACATAATATTTAAATTAGTATTTACTGTACGTTGCCTGAATTGAATTGAAATTTTAGTTTTATTTACATTGACGCGAAGATTGTTTGAATCCAACCAAGCAATAACAGCGCCAAGGGTATTGTTTATTTCGCTGGAAAAATCAAGTTCCTTTTCTTTTTTTATTGTTATCGTGCTATCATCGGCAAATAGTACCATAGGATATTTAATGTGATTTGGTAAATCATTGATATAACACAGAAACAATAGAGGGCCTAATACACTGCTCTGTGGTACTCCATATTTATTTATTTTATACTTTGAATTAAAATGCTCTTCTAATCGAGTTTTTATATTTATCCTGCTAATCTGTGTATACTGTTTTCTATCTGAGATATATGATTTTATTAAGTTTAAGACATTTCCCCGTATTCCATATTGCTCTAATTTAAATAGAAGTATTTCGTGTTTAACAAAGTCGAAAGCCTTGGACATGTCCATATACATGACACTAATAGGAATTCTACGATCCATGGATATCATAATCTTATATAAAAAGTCATACATAGCTAAGTTAATTGATTTTCCTTTTCTAAACCCCTTTTGTTCATCAGTAAGTATGGAATGTTTTTCCAAATAGTCAAATAGGTGATCATAGATAAACCTTTCGTACACTTTTGAGAACAGTGGAATTAGAGCAATAGGTCTATAGTTACACATTAAGTATTTATGACGTCACATATTTCCCAACTAGCTATTTTCTCCCCAGTAAAAGCACCGAACAGTACTCGCAGTATCGGAACATACCTAACCAAAATCTTCGTCGTGTCGTTCAGTAATTATAACCCATATCAATTTGACATTCGGATTTATGGGGACGTTGGCTTTGCCCCAATTTTTTTATTCTTAACTCGAACTTGTCATCGGCACAGCGAAACTGAATTAAAGAGGACGCTTTTATGTTTGCTCCCAGACCTTTTCTTATCAAAAGGAACACAACGAAATTGACCCGACAAAATTAATTTTATAGTGTGTTTTATATTTTTCAAACGCTTAAATATAAAACACACTTTGAATATAGGTACTAAAGCCGAAATGGATGTGAAAAGCCGAAATGGGTGTGAAATGTTTAATAAGAAAGTTACTTAGCCACAATTCAATATTTAATAATTTTGTTAATGGCTGTCGTCAATAAAATACTAGAATTCGCCGGAGATATAAGTAGTCAAAAAATCAAATCTAAATAGCGATTATTACAAGACTCCTTTCCACCAAATTTAATCAATCTTCATTCAGTAGTCATTGAGTAAAATGCCCAATGGTGACAAGTAAGGTGGAATAATTCGATAACAGTAAATTTATTTGAAACTGTATTTTTTTAAATTAATATTACTCTTTGAGAAAACGATATTTGGTGAGCATTTAGCCATTTTGGTAAGGAAAAAGAATTTAAGTACAAAACGTACAATAATTGAATAGAGTGTATATTTATTTTGGGACTAAACTACTACGTTAATATAATTTACTTAGTACTAGGGAGGCACTAGGGGTCTAAATAATATTTTGGTGAGCATTTTAATTATAGCCTTTGTAAATAAGAATGTCAACAAAGTATAATTATTTTACACAACAGCGTTAAGTTTATTGTTTTTCAATGTTTGACCTACAAATGTGTTGAGCGTTATTGTACCTAATTTACGGAACAACAGCTCCTATTCACATGAACGGTCAATATCGAAAATCTTTCAAAAATTACTTTGAGTGTTCAGTCGAACGGAGAAATAATGGCTGGCAGCTTCATAACTTTGACGGAGGTCAAACTTACTATTTACGTAACTATGTAGGTACGTTATGAAATTCTTTCACTTGTTTCCTTTCTTATACCTAAAGGGGCGTCCAAACGAGCCGTGTTTTACGGCAATTTGTGGCGGCAATGCAGTGGCCGACAACAATAATGTATTAATGTCCCGACCATATAGCAAAACATGTTTTGTATGGTCACCTATGGCCAATATTGATTTGTACTAATTAATGTTTATTGCCACTAGCAATGTGGGATTTTTGGTCCCACATTACTAGCAATCCTATTACCCCTCCAGCTAAGCTCAATGGCTTGTGTTAGGAGCGGGGTCACGTGGGTAGTGTAATGGGTAGGATTCGAACCCGTGACTTCACGATTGCGAGAATAATTTAAGGTAAAATACCTTGTTTATATCCGACGTTTCAACCGTATTGTGATGTCCAGTGACCACGGCCGTTCCAATGCGGTCGAAACGTCGGGCAATAAACAAGGTATTAGTAGCTCACTTAATTGTCATTAAAGCTGTCACAGGGTATGGCCCAAGTATGGCAAGGGTTGCCGGGCTGTGTAGTTCGTTTAGGAAACTGGATCATGCGCCAAACTATGGCAGACATATTGCCATTAATGGCCAAACAATTAGTTGCCAATAGTGCCGCCACAAATTGCCGTAAAACTTGGCCCGTTTAGACACTCCTTTAGTAATATCACTAAAATGGCGTAGGTACTGTGGCAGGTGGGTCGAGGTTTCGATCCACCTCACACATAAAACCTCATTGAAGTTTATGAAACTCGTTAAGAGAAGTTAAAAGAAATAAATGACAGTCGAGAACTGCGAGTTTCATGGCCGACCGATTCGGGTCGTTTACTTTATTATTGTTTAAAATAGAGATTAAACATTAGCGAGTAATTACGTATATGGGCTTAATGATAAGTTGTGATGTATTTGGTAGGATTGTTATTTCAGGAATAAACCTTGTATTCATTCTGGGAAATTACTATTTTATTTAAAAGCCCGATACTAGTTCCTGAGGAACAGCCCCGGTACCTGCTCAAGAGCTGATTGCTACAGTACCTACCTACAAGTAATGATGAGGGCATTCATTACTTTAGTCTTTTCTGATTCAGAATCAGCAGCAGAAAGGAATACGGGCAGAATCTGAAGATATTCTGATTTGTTTCGTGTTAGTAATCCTTATTCAAATTATCTAAATAGTTTCATAATAACGGTTGATTATCGGAATTATCGGACGCATAAATTCCTTTTTAAATTATTCGAATCGGACCTTTTGTTTAGAAGTTGCAAAAGTATCAAATTTAATCAATATTATTTGTGTAGTTTTTGAGTAAAATGCCTGTGACAGACGAACAGACAGAAGAACTGACATGATGAAACTTTAAGGGTTCCGTCTTTGCCATTTTGGCTACGGAACCCGTTTATCCCGGGTGCAATTCACCCGACGCCGGACAAGTGCCATATTACCCCACTGGGTGGGGCACAAGACAAAAGGCAAATGGGAAAATAAATTCAATACAATACAAAACAACCGTCTGGGGGTGGGAGCACGTACCCCTGTCCCCCCCTAGGTCTGCCCATGTCTATGAGTATATATTCCAGGTACTTACGTACTTTCAAAGGGATATTTTTTTTAATTAAACTGCCAAAAGTCAGAAAATTCTGCATTTTTTCTCGTAACCTATATAAGGTGGCCTATGCAGGTAGCATTTTGATTTCACTTGATTCCACACTCGCCAAAGGGGTTTAAATAACGTAGGTACTTTACTTTACTTATTGCCTAAATAGGCTATAGGTAAAGCCGTGGTGGTAAATACTTATGGGATCAATAAAGTCCCACGGACGAAGCAACGGGCATACAATCGATGTAGGTATTTGATTTGTTTTAAAAACTTACTACGATATGACACCCGTACGAAGCCAAGGCGGGCAGCTAGTCCGAAAATAAATTAGAAAATAGTCTTGCAAAGACATTAGTGTTTTTGGAATCTATGGACATTTTAAAAATGAATCAAATTATATTTATTAAAATGAAAATTCACAATGTTATTAAATACATTAATTACCCTACGAACTTATTATACACAAACTATTAACATTATTTACAACTTACCTAGTAAACTACAAAAAAAAAGGATTAAAAAAAAAGGGGGGAGTAACAACCAGTTTAGGCGTCGAAGAATTCCTCCCCATCGATGTCAAACGGTATAGTGCCCAGAAGGCTGGCAGCATTGCCACGTTGTATGGCAATGCTTATTCTCTGAGCAAAGAAAAGGCCAGCCTTCTGGTCACGAGATGTACTGATAAGACGCTGGGAAATATCTTTGAATAAAAGGCGAGCACTTGGACCCCATGGCCCTAGCGTCTCAACCCCAAACGGCTCAAATATGTAATCTCCGGCTAGATTACTATATTTGCGCCGTTTGAGAGTCTCCGCAGATGCAGCAGCAGCGCAGGCACAGCTCGCAGTGTTTGGAAGATGGGAAGGCGCTAGGGTGTCGACGCAGGTTGCATCCCACACCAAAGGTCTCCCCATCTTCCAAGGTAGTAAAGACATACCATCCGGCCTCTTGCCATCGCTGCGCGCCAAACCATTAGGTTCAGCAACAGCTGGCACACCAGTGCTGACAAGAGCCCGACGGATGATGTCATTAAGACTAGCGTGTCGTGATATGCGGCCTGCGCTCCTGCTGCATGATAGGCCATGATGCCCAAGGCTGCCTACGGCTTCTCCACAGCGGCATCGATGAGGAGAAACACATGGAGCACCCAAACGCAAGCAAGCAGCAATGCGGAACGTGGTGTCGTCCAACATAGTGCCTATGTTGGCCGATGGAAGAGCCTGAAGCCAAACACCTGATTCCCATTCACCCACAGCCAGCAGGCGAGCTCGCTCTGAAAGATTTGAAGTACTATTTAAAAGGTGTTCTCTCACCGAACTGCTGAGCGGGCCGTCCCACTGTCTCTGGGCGAAGGGGTTGGTGGGCAAATCAATGTTTGGGCAAGCCATTTTCCAAGCGTTCAAGGCCTCAAACTTGCACCGAACTTCAGAACTAACCAGTGTAGGTTCTAAAATTTTCCTGGTTAACTCCTCAGTGCTGTGAAGTGAGGACAAGAACGCCGGTAAACTAACGTCAGAAATTTTGCGAACGCCGAGGCCGCCAAAGCGAACGGGTAACGACGCTTGAAGCCACGCTCGGTCGTTCAATGTCACATTCAAAATTTTACACAGGGTTTTATGAATAATTTTGTCTAGTTTACCCAAAAGCTCAGGATGTTTCCAAAATTGAGTAGATCTGAGTACGTATGTGAATTTAGGAACAAAAAGACAATATCGAACTATTGTAAAAGCCGAATGCATATTAATTTGAAGTAGTTGGTCCGAGACTGCACAAAAATGTTGTATTTTTTCTTCTACGAACAAATCATAGGACTCCTCTAAAATTGGGGCCCCTAGGAGTTGAAGTTTTAAAAATCATAAAGAAAAAAACCGGCTTATTGACATGTAGTGCAGGTACCGGCTAAATGAGAAACAAACTGGTGCAAGTCTGCTCAGATTCCATTCGCTTCACTTCCTATTATAATCTCCGTCTCCAGATGCACTCATTCGCATAATATACAACGTGTTTAAGCGGTATTAAATACGCTCGGACTATCCGCGCCTCATTTATCCCACGAGGAATGTGCACACTGATATCAATGCATCGAGTTTCTTTACTGTCATTAGTTTAAATTGTATAAGTGGGAGAGAGATAAAACATTTAAGTGTTATTACACATTCACAAACAATTAAGCTGTAACCGATCGACTAATTGCATATAATCCCTGTGGATTTATGTACGAAGAAACAATCAATCGAGTACTGGAAACAGTAATTAAATTAAACAATAAATTTCTTAACGGGTACAATTTAAAATCGAAGTGGTGTGTATGTACTGAAATGAATGAAATATACGTTTTGCGGACTTCAATTTGTGAATGTCGCAGCGTTTGACACAGCAGTTTATTCCTGTCTCGTAATATTTAATGACATGTTTTAAAAATGTTAAAGATGTTTATACGATCATAAAGAGATCGTGTACTGTTTTATGGAAGTATTTTTTGTTGCATGGAGTTGGCGTGTCCTGTTTTGTAATATTCATAGACATTATTTACTTTTCATCAGGCGCCTAAATTTCTTGGAAAAAAAATGTGTGGCACTCGAAGACTGCCGGTAAAGCTATTAAATAGCATTTTATTAACTAAAAACACAACCAAAAAAAAAATATGTTTTTTTTATTGATTACATTTCGGAGCAGCTCGTCTCGATCCGTGCGAGCTTCGTACAGTAGTACCATATACATAATATACGTTAAGCGAACGCTCGGCCGAGCTACATGGTAGGCGGAGTGGGGGGTGTTAGGTTTTATTTTCGTTACGGAATTTCTTAATTCGGTCGCCGCGCTCAAAGCCCGCGATAAAAGCTATGCAATAGCTTAAAAATCAACGTGTTGCTCTCGAACTTGAACTTTAAATTTCATATAAAAACCGCATACAACAAAAATGGCTTCCATAAAATACGTTGGATTGTCAACATTTGAAATAAATATTTTGCTAACATAGATATAAACAAAACCTGTATAAAACATTGTAGGTACAATCTTTATTATTTTTGCAGAATCATAACTTTCCCTATTTTTGCCTCAAACATGATATTTCCTCTTTTAAACGAACTTAGTTTCTCATTCCCGTAGCGGTGCGAAATTGCATCATAAAAATAGCAATAAACATTATGAATCCATGAATATTTGTCATAAGGCCGCCTGTGATGAAACCCGAGGAGTTTGCGGTCGCATTCCTGATTGCTTCGCGCCAACTACATATAGCAATTTATATTTAACTTCGTTGGAATTTGCGGCTTCCATTACCTTTAGAAGTAGATCGTTGGCTTCAAATAAGGTTCACGGTCCCATATTAAGAAATATAATGGAATTGAAAAGGAATTTTTCAAAATTGAATTTCTGTATCACTGTCACGTCTTAGTTTGAAGGTATAGCTTGGAAATTTAAGAACTGATGTGATTAGGACGAAATGTAATGTTCTACTAGCCGATTCTGGTTACAGTGGGCGTTTAAGAAGCACAAAACTATTGGAGCTAGTGTACACAAATACACCTACAAATCTTTATTGCTTCGGGGTGTGCCTTTTAGAAAATGGTTACCCATTTATGGATCTGACAATGGTAACGTTGCATAACTTTACAGTACGATCAACGTAACTAGGCCGGACTGAAGTAGGCGACAAGTGGTTGCGCAGATGCATTTTTTGGAAGTAAATGGTGACAGGAAGCGGGGGGCGGGGGCGGTAACTAAACCAAAAGAATTAGAGATGCGATTACGCATCACATTGTCATAATTAGTATTACTAACACATGTTTTTTGTGATTACTTTCGTAAAGAAATTGTTTTTTAAAGTTTCTTTAGTATTTACTGTAACTGTTATAAATTTAAACTTTTATGAACTCATTTAAATAGTGTTTTTATATTGTTGAATTAAAATGTTGTTAGTATTTTTAATCGATTAAACATAATTAATCGTTTTCGTAAGTAATTTTAGGGTCGCATCTCTGATCTCATGACATGCGCGAAAGTGATAAGAACCTAACTTCAATCCGGTCAAGTTATGTTGATCGTACTGTATTTGATTCTGTAATTATTATAGCGACGAGGAAAGCGTTTGATGTTTCATAGAATATTTAACGGTTCTTTAGTAATACTTGTCAATGATCTCTAAGTGGAACTGTTCAGTTTCTTGTAAAGTGTAAACTGAGTATAATGCATTTGAAAGAAAAAAATTAAAAATTTGCTATCTGACATTGCACTTGTCCTACTTTTTAATCAACAAATATTTGTATAAGATGTAAATATATTATATGTAAATATATTATATCTAATTCACCATAGAGTCTTCTACACGTTTCCGTCAAGTTGAAGAAACATACAAAACATTTTTCGACATCTAAAGTTTAATTACCTGTCGTCAATCTTGCCCATGGTCCTGGGTGCTGCGAAATCATCCAGCGCCTCAGCTGGAGACTCAGCAAGGACACTGCGCTTGTCGCGAACCCTCTCTACTGGCACCACTACTTGCTTGTGAGAGTCAGCTGGCTTCGAATCTGTACAATAAAACATCGTTATGTCCTTTTGTGTCTATTACGTTTAATTTGAAATGAGTCTCCTCTTCAACTGAGCATGTTCATAGTTGAAGAGGAGGTTCTTAAACTCCCATGCTTCCATACCATGGTAAAGAAGCATGGGACGTGAACAAGTATATTGAAAAACTAGCTGCCTCGCGCAACTTCGTCAGCGTAAATTTTCCCCGTTTTTGCAACATTTCTCCTCGCTGCTCCGCTCCTATTATTCGTAGCGTGATGTTATATAGCCTATAGCCTTCTTCGATAAATGGGCTATCCAACAGTGAAAGAATTTTTCAATTCGGATTAGTAGTTCCTGAGATTACCGCGTTTAAACAAACAAACTCATAATATTAGTATAGATAACTTCTCAGTACCTATAAAGGTAAGTATTGTAGTAATAAAAACTCTTTATTCACTTAGGAAGCAAAATACTACACTTGTGAAAAGTCATTTCTACATTGTACATGTAATGCCTGTTCGTAAACAATATGCAAAGCCGGAGATAAGAATGAGGCAATAAAAACTCGCGGCTACTCTTTTCAAATTGCCAATGTTTACAATGTGTCTTTGTTTATAAACTGTATATTTGAATTTGAGAGATTGGCGCGGCATTTCCTAATTGATTCGTCAGTCTAATGTGTAGACTACAACTATACTGCGTAAAATTATGTAAAATTCCTACATCTAAGTACTTCTACCTGTATTCATTTCAAGTTACTTGGGAATTGAACGGTGGTGTTGGTGGTCTGGCCGATACTTGTATTGTTGTTGTTTGTTTTCATTAAGTAGGTACGGATTTGATTAAACAGAAACAAAATAATTTAAAACTATCTCAACTGATTGTAACAATAGGTACTTCGAAATTCCGCGTAATTATTCTGAAATCCAATATTCCAATAATAGTCTGCGTCGTATCTGTAACTCCAGCTTTAAGACAGGGGCTCATTTGCGACTGATGGAAATCAGTGATTTTCATGATTTATCAAACCAATCACAACTACTATAAACATACTATACACATATATATTGAAGATAGTTTTTCAAAGTCAATATTTTATTCACTTACGTTACACTTAGGTTACAAAATGCAAATCTTACTAACATCTGACAAAATTTGGAATAGTATGAGTCTACATTTAATGCCATGTTCGCAAAAAGTAGAGCCAGTGAGAAAAGAACTTGGCAATAAAAACTCATAGCCACTTTTTAAATGCCAAATTGAATAAGTATATCAAAGCCAAAGTTGACTCATTAACAATAAATGTCGGAAACTACTAGACATAAGAAGTTGAAATTTGGTTGATAGGTTCGATCTATCTACTCTGTAGAGAGGAGAAGTCAACTAAGAACGGATTATTGAAAATTTCCGACCCCTAAAAGGGTTCTGCATTTTGACAGGCTAAACTATAGCAACGCTACCTGGTCTCATTCTTTTATTATCTCAATATCTGTCTCCTTTTTTAAAAACTAATAATATGATTAGTAAGAGTTTTGACTGCCTCTGTGGCGCGGTGGGAGTGTGTCCGACTGCTACGCAAGAGGTCATCGGGGGTTCGATTCTTACACGGGACACTACTTTGTGTGATCCATAAATTGTTGTTCCGAGTCTGGGTGTTCTTTGTGTCCGTTACTTGTATGTTTGTAGAGTCCCCCGCGACCATGGGCTTGAATCCTACTGCGGGGGTCGTATTTTAAAAAAAAAAGCACCTACTACACAAATTATATTAACAGAACGATAGTAAGTAATAAGCTTTACTTCACTGTAAAACGTGTAGGTTCAACTTTGAAAATCCTTCCTTCATTCCTAAAGATTGTATTTTCCGTTTTCCGTTTTCCAAAACTGCCAAACAACAAACAATACAGACGATATCGGGTTGTCGTCTGCCAAAGTAAAATTAATGAAACTTTTTGAGCCTTTTCCTAAGTTGGCAAACTTCGACGACACTTTACGTCACCCCAAGTACTTTGAAGTGATCGTTTTTGTTCTGAAAGATTAAATGTACTTTCCCACTAATTTACTTTAAAGACTAAAGTTTCCAAAATCGGTCAGCACCCTTTAAAATCTTTCAAAGAAACTCTTTTATCTGATTTCAGTTTTTATGGAATGAATTGTCTTCGAAATTTTATTCGGAAAAACTGGCATATCGGATCATGCTTAGTGTTTAGAGCCATATTACAATTAAATGCACTGTATATGAAAAAAAACCGATTTGAATAATTGCACCAGCAGAAGTGTTTATAGATAGCACTAGCGCCCTTTTGTTCAGAAACGCAATTTTTTGGCAATAAATCAATGATGATATATCCGATCATGTCGAAAAATTAGTTTAAATTATTTATTAAGCGGTACCTTTGTGATTTTCGTCATATTTTTTGGTCACTCGGTTCAAAATATAAGAGTGGGGGGCACAATTGATGCAATTTTCGGAGCTATTATTTCCAAAAGTATTCACTTAATCAATAAAAGTTTATTAGAAACCTTAAAATGTTTTTAAAAGATCTGTCGTGTTACTTTAGGTACAGACGCAGGTAATAATGTTAGGCACCTGTCCCAACAACGGCGAGGAAGCGAATAGCGAGTATCGATTTTATCGTACATACATAAGTAGATTCCGTGTAAACAAAAGAGATACAGGATCCTTATTCACGTTTTTTCGTTTTCGCGACAAGCCCGCGCGAACTGACGCATGAAAAAATATTTTTTTAGGGTTGTTCCCCTACATCTAAAGTGGAGATGTATTTCTTATTTCTTACCTACCTGTTTGTGTAAGAAGGTATCATTTTCATTAGATATGTCTTTTAAAAAAGCAAAACTCACTTCGTACATCGCATTTTTTCAGTTATTATTGCTTTACCTATTGTTATGAACGAAGCATTACATGTACTTACATGTAGAATCCCGACGTATCATAAGAGTTGTCTTGCATCGTAAGTGAATAAAGAATTTTGAATTTTTTGAATTCTGTCACCAGGCTATATCTCATAAACCGTGATAGTTAGACAATTGAAATTTTCACAGATGATGTATTTCTGTTGCCGCTATAACAACAAATACATAAAAACCTCGGGACTGGGGAAGTACCTATTAGTAAAAAGCAACCCTCGCATCAAAAAAATAAAATGCAAAATAGCTTGGGAGGTTAGATGAAAAGAAACTTACCAGTTTTGATAGTTAATTCGAGGTCAGGATCCTCAGGGTTCTCGTTGAGCCGTCTCTTGATCTCCCTGATGTTAGACATCATGTTTTTATCACCATCGGTGCTGAACGTCAGCTCTGTGTCCACAAAGTCGTTCGGATGAAGGTGCACCATGTTTGATGTACCGATCTGGTAAAGAAATTATATTATTTAATACTAGGGACACACCAATGTTTCTCGACTAATGTAATATGCAAGTAGGTATTGTAAAAAATTCAATTTGAATGCTTAGGCGTTTTCCAGACGGTTGGAAACAAACGTACACAAACCAAGGCGACCTTGCTTGTTTCCAACAGTGTAGACGGTTGTTGCAAACCAAGTACTAAGAACCAAACCTAATTTGGTTTACAACAGCCGTTGACACTGTCGGAAACAAACAAGGTCACCTTGGCGGGAACACTTGTTTCCAACCGTCTTTATTAAGCGTGCGTTCTGTGGCGCGGTGGGAGTGTATCCGACTGCTACGCAAGAGGTCGTGGGTTCGATCCCCACCCAGGATAAAACTTTGTGTGATGAGCACGATGGATTATTCTGTGTCTGGGTGTTATTTATCTATAATATGTATGTATTTAGAAATATATAAGTATGTTTATCAGTTGTCTGGTTTCCATAGTACAAGCTCTGCTTAGTTTGGGATCAGATAGCGTTGTGTGAGTTGTCCCAAGATATTATTATTATTATTATTATATTATTATTAATAATTTAGTTCGTCTTATGGGCGGATGCCTTCATTATATGTATAAGTAATACGTCCTGATAAAACCAAGTAATTTACAATCAGCGGTTTAGGCCGTGCGTTGATCCATCAGTCAGTCAATCAGGGCAAAGAAATTTATATATATAGATTAGGTATAATCAAATGGCACCTACAATTTGATTGCGAACATGTTGCCTTACCCACGAGCCGAGGCTGCTTAGGATTTGAACTGTTTATCATTACAACAACGATTTAGGCAAAAAACAGACAGTCTAAAATCCATTTGGACTTTAGACTGTCTGTTTTGTGCTTAAAGTCCAGGAGGTCTAGACAAAGTCACATTCAAAAAGCGATGTCGATAATGAAAAAGTATTAAAGTATAGAATTTGACGTTTGCGGTGGAGACCATAGACTTTTTTAATTTTTTTTTGCGAACGATTAGTACCTACGGCGTTATCGAATTCGCCACGGAACGAATGTACCTTGTCTAACCTCCCAGGGGGCTTAGACAAATGCCACACGCTTCTTTTTTGGCACACGCTACTGTTGTTTTTGGTCCACCAATCTAGCAGCAATCACGCGACGTATTGTCAACTATATGTCAAATGCATACATTTTCCCGCGTTAGCGAGTGCGGAAAAAGTATCGTGTGGTATTTGTCTAAGCCTCCAGGTGTGTTGTCTATTATGGAAAGCGCTTTTTTATCGACAAAATCCCGCGATTGCCCAATGTACCCGTGTAGAACTTATTATCTTTTATTCCGTTCGTATGTATTTTTGTATATACAAAATAAATACATATTTTGTAAAATGTACCTAAAAAAAAATAATAAATAATTTAGACTGAGTTCAATAAAAATATTTACATTAATTCAAGTTTACACACTAAAATTAGGAGTTAAAATTTAATGTAGGTACCTAAAGCAAATAAAATAAAAAATCCCGGGGTCGCCCAATTTATTTTTAACTAGCTATCCCGCGCAACTTCGTTTCGTATGCGTTAATTTTCCCCGTTTTTGTAACATTTTCCATTGCTGCTCCGCTCCTATTGGTCGTAGCGTGAGGTTATATAGCCTATGGCCTTCCTCGATAAATGGGCTACCCAACAAAAAAAGATTTTTTAATTCGGACCAGTAGTTCCTGAGATTACCGCGTTCATACAAACAAACAAACTCTTTAGCTTTATAATATTAGCTATAAAAGTATTCTCAGAAGCCATTTCCATAATATCTTAGCTGAAAATTAACTTTAGGTAAATATATATCCTATGATCTGATCTCTATTGATATCTGAATGGTATTACTGAAGGCTGAATAGCAAAGAGGAAAAGAAAACAATATTATTTTAAGTATTGCGAACTATGAATCAGTGACACGATCACTTGAGGCTAAGTGCCGCCGATGATCGCAATGTCGACAGTTATACAAACAGACCATCTTTCATTTGAATGTCAATAAATACACAAGATATGAGAAGTTTCGTTGAAATGCCTGTGTAGCTTTCCATGCGAATTAACAACGATAAATAAATCAAATTAAAAATCTTCACGTACATAGGATATCTTTTTGTGAGATGACAGTAATTATAGACTTAGGATATACTAGCTTAATTAAATTGTAATTCAAATAGTTTATTTGCAACTAAGTGTACAAATAGTGAGTCTTAAAGTAAGAAAGTGCAGGACTTAATACCTTTCAGGAGTCTATGACAGTAATCATAAAAATGAACTATACTATATTACTGATGAAGATATCCTAAGTCTATGACAGTAATATAGTTCATTTTTCAGCTTTTACTGTCAGTGTCAATGTTTGATCACTTCACATAAACCCAGGGGGGTACTAGTTACCTACCCAACTGTAATCTATACTAATATTATAAAGCTGAAAAGTTTGTTTGTTTAAACGCGGTAATCTCAGAAAGTACTGATCCGAATTGAAAAATTCTTTAATTGTTAAATAGCCCATTTATCGAGGAAGGCTATAGGCTATATAACATCACACTACGACCAATAGGAGCGGAGCAGCAATGAGAAATGTTGCAAAAACGGGGAACATTTACGCATACGAAGTAGCGCGGGACAGCTAGTAATATCTATATAATATAATAATAATAATATCTAGGGGACAACTCACACAACGCTATCTGATCCCAAACTAAGCAGAGCTTATACTATGGAAACCAGGCAACTGATAAACATACTTATATATTTCTATATATATACATGCATATTATAGATAAATAACACCCAGACACAGAATAAACCATCGTGCTCATCACACAAAGTTTTATCCTGGGTAGGGATCGAACCCACGACCTCTTGCGTAGCAGTCGGATACACTCCCACCGCGCCACAGAGGCAATCAAGATAGTAAACTTTATATGTCGTGAAATAATCATGTTTTGTTTTTAAATAAGCAGGCGGGATTTTTGATTATTTTTAAGTTATTTTTTTTATTTAATACTTTCTTTTAGTGCTTAGTTGTAAGACGTTATTACCTGTAACTACTGAAAATTTGAGTGAAAATAGTTAGTAACAAACTTCAAGTCGCTATATATCCTAAACGGTTATTTTAAGTGAAAATGATTTAGGAAACCTCATCATGATTTTAAAATACCTACACAATGATACCCCACATGACATAGTTTGTTGACTTTTATTTTTTCTTTTGATTGCTGTCAAGTATACCTTTAGTGACGATCGCAAGATCTATATGAATCGATTGACGTATGAATCATCATAATCGGCCCACGCGTTTGTTCTATATAGTGCTACAAAGGAACTCACATACATACATACACGTCAAACACATTACCCTCCGCAGTCGGGTAAAAAATCTGCACTATGATTCAAACCCTGAGTTGCGAAGAACTTTACAAAGATAGTAAGTACCTAGGAAATAAAATGGATACTTATATTATAAAGCTAAAGAGTTTGTTTGTATGAACGCCGTAATCTCAGCAACTACGGGTCTGAATTGAAAAAAAATCTGTTGGGTAGCCCACTTATCGAGGAAGGCTATAGGCTATATAACATCACGGTACGACCAATAGGAGCGGAGCAGCAATGAAAAATGTTACAAAAATGTGGTAAATTAACGCATACGAATACGAAGTTGCGCGAGTCAGCTAGTACAAAATATATCCAGATTCGGAATAACAACTTTTGAATCACACTCGTGTAGTAATCGAACTATCGAACCCATAACATCTTGCGCACCAATTACCGAGGGAGCCAATACTAAGAAACTTTTAATTACAAAAATAAACGTAACAAAAAATATCTCGAGATATATTTCGAAGCCACTATCAAATTTAGGTACCTAAGTGTGAGAAGCGTGAATAAGAGACGCCATGGCAGGAGGAATGGACATTAAAGTGCCACTCGAGACGGTTCTGCATGACGCCACACATTAAAAAACAAATTCATTCGACCTTATAATAAAATCAGATAGGAAAATAACGATTGCAATTGGTTCACACATGGTTGTAACTGGAAAACGATGACTTATGTGTCTTCAAGAATACGTGTACCTACTCATCCTACTATAGGTAAATTATTACTTAGAAGATTATGTCGTTTCTCTGCTGTATGTTTGAACATGATAACCAAATATATTAACCGAGCCTGTCCCGAGCAACTTCGTCTGCGGAAATTTTTCCCGTTTTTGCAACATTTCTCATTGCTGCTCCTTTCCTATTAGTCGTAGCGTGATGTTATATAGCTTATAGCCTTCCTCGATAAATGGGCTACCGAAAAGTAAAAGACTTTTTCAATTCGGATCAGTAGTTCCTGAGATCACCGCGTTTAAACAAACAAACTCTTCAGTTTTATAATATTAGTATAGATTAAGTAATATCATATAATATACATAAAAAAACAGACAGACATGTAAAAAAATATAACAAGCATAGTTTCGGATTAGAAATACTTAATTAGTTGATCTTGGTTTCAAACATATTCAGTTCACATAGTCACACAGAAACAGTTATCTACTTTATAATTATAAACAAAAAAAGATTAAACACAGATATACAGATTTGAATACAATTTAAGTACACAGATTGAAATGGAAACCTGGAGTAAGTAACTAATATACACTTGAGGAATAAACCTAGGGATGTGAAGCCGCATCAAAAGCCTAGTTATGGTGAAAGACAAAAAGATAGACAACGTGTTTGGCTGTAACGGCCCGTCCCAATAATCTACCTATCGATGGATTTGGCTACTAGAGGTAGAATTTTGACATATTTTGTATGGAGCTTATGTCATGTCAAATATATACCTCTAAAAGTGACATCCATCGATAGTTAGATTATTAAGACCAGACGTAAGAACTACCCCTCGAACCATCGGGCGGAAACCAGCAGTGGCGGCGGGTCCTTAGAACACCATTCTTTTAGGTTTCCCTTTGAATTGTAGTTTAAACAAACAAACAAACTCTTCAGCTTTATAATATTACCTACCGTTCACTGTTTGCTAAAATAGCTAAGTCTAGTAGCGATACTGATAAGTGTGGGTTTGGAGAACCGTTAATATTAAAACCTGAATAGTTATTTATCTATCGACTATCTATTGCTATTGAGACCGGCCGCTAGCCATCCTCCTTTCCCCGTAAAAATTGGCACAGGCAGTTTCTGTAGGTACTAAAGTAACTAAGTATTGGTTGGTATACAATGTAGGTAGTTAAGGGTATAAAGGCAGACATGAACCGTTATTCAATTTTGACGTTAATTAAACATAATCCCGTGTCGAAGCAATAACGTGGAACTAATACATTGTGGCCACATTTTCATATTATGTCCCAAACGCCGAAGGGTTGAACCCACGCAAAAAGTATTTCTGATATGATATATATTCTAAAGACAGTGACATATTTTCATAAGCTAAAGTGGAGACGTGAATAAATTTTATGTTATATAAAGAAATATTTATATAACAGACTTGTCTACTATTTTATTTGACTTTGCACTCATGAATACTAATGAATGGGACTAAAATACAAAACACATATGCTTAAAATTAATAAGTTAAAAAAGTAAATTACCTATGTCACTTCCACAATTGATACGAAACCAACGACACCTCACGTGACGAAATCCTTTTAGCCGTTTCACCTGAAGAGAGCATGTCAAAAATGTGTACTACACACTCGAAAGACATGATAATGGTGGCGCGGTGGGAGTGTATCCGACTGCTACGCAAGAAGTCGTGGGTTTGATCCCCTCCCAGGATAAAACTTTGTGTGATGAGCACGATAGTTTATTCTTTGTCTAGGTGTTATTTATCTATATATGTATGTATTTAGAAATATTTATGTATGTTTATCAATTGTCTGGTTGCCATAGTACAAGCTCTGCTTAGTTTGGAATCAGACAGCATTGTGTAAGTTGTCCCAAGATATTATTATTTTATTATTCTCAGTGGTTCAGTATTTCATCATACTCAGTTCATTTTGGTTCTAGTGATACACTTTTTTGAATTGGCGCAGTCGAGTACCTAAATCTTTTAGTATCTTCTTGGCCGTTTTTGATATTGGTGTAAGGGCTTATTTGACTATCCTTTGTTTTTTAATAATGAAATTATATAATGAAATTATGCTTTGTCTTTGGTCCACCGGTTCACTGGTGGTAGGTCTAAGGCGTAAGCTGCAGTGGCGGAGGGTCCTTACAACACCATTCTTTTCGGTTTCCCTTTGAATTGTAGTTACTTAATATCTTAGGTACAAAGACCGTGTCCACCAAGATAGATAGGTAATAATAATAATAATAATAATATAATAATATTGGGACAACTCACACAACGCTATCTGATCCCAAACTAAGCAGAGCTTGTACTATGGACACCAGACAACTAATAAACATACTTATATATTTCTAAATACATACATATTATAGATAAATTACACCCAGACACAGAATAAACCATCGTGCTCATCACACAAAGTTTTATCCAGGGTGGGGATCGAACCCACGACCTCTTGCGTAGCAGTCGGATACACTCCCACCGCGCCACAGAGGCAGTCATAGGTGTCGGGTTACCTTAGAATTTTTTCAACCCTTCGCTACTGGTAGGCTGTCTTGGTTGGTACTACCACAATGTCAGTTATTCTTCCATGAAATTCAAATAGTGTTGTTAAAACATCACTGTGTTTCTGTTGAAGGGTACCTATTGTAGAAATTACTCGGCAAATGAGACTTACGAACTGTCTCAAATATGGGGCGCAGTGCGGTGCCAATCAGATCTATGCTGCCATTTTATCTCCCCATTTTTCTTTACGTCGTCTTTCTGTCCCTTAGGTCTTTTTTACCCCATGACACTAAATACCTATTGTAAATGTGTTTAAATGGAGGAGCAGATTTATATGTACCTAATGCTTTTACCGCTACATAAAGATCTGGGTTCAACTCGAGTGTTTTGTTTGAAGTGCATTCATCAACACTTTTCAACGATCGATTTGGGTTTCGGATTATGTTTTATCGGTTTGTTTATTGAAGTCAGATTTATATTTAGCCAGAAGTTAAGTTTCTTTGTTTGGATAAAAAACAGCTAATTCTAGCTAAGGAATCATTTTTTATTTAGAAAGATAACTAGCAATGTGGGATTTTTAGTCCCATATTACTAGCAATCCTTTTAACCCCTCCAGCTAAGCTCAATGGCTTGTGTTAGGTGTGGGTTCACGTCGGTAGTATAATGGGTAGGATTCGAACTCGCCACCTCACGATTGCGAGTCCGATGCCTTAGCCATTAGGCTACCGCAGCCTTCAATCATTGTAAAACACTCGAGCCATTTTCACGGACATCAGATATGTAATATAAGAGTATGGAATAATAATAGAATAATTGTTAGATATAAGTATTTTGGGACTTAATCGCGTGAATTATTTACTTTATATATACCCGGCGTTTCGATCGAATTGCACCGATCGTGGTCACGGGTCGACTCCTTTATTTACCCGACGTTTCGATCGAATTGCACCGATCGTGGTCACGGGTCGACAAACGAAATAAAAGGTTCGTACCTTAAAATAATTCACGCGAGTAAGTCCCAAAATATATAATATGTATTTAAATCGCGAAAGTTTAAAAAATAAAAGGAATAAAGTGAAAATTGTGCTTTTCTTATAGAGAAGATCGGATCAGGAAGTGCCTGCGCTCGCATTGGTGAATCAGAATAATAACATTTATTATCATTTATTAATCAATGGAAATACATATTTTACAAATTAGTGTTCGGGGTCCTCTTGTAAGCAATTCGATGCCTGTGTTAGAGGACACTAAGAACATGGAACAATAAGGCCAGGGGCCTCTCTCTGCATAGTCTGATTTCAAGAAGACCTTCTCCAAGCTGTAAGCAACCTCTATCCAACCATCCATACCAATTTTCAATGATACAGACGGCAGAACTAGCCAACTCTTCAACTTTATTAGGGAGATTGATTGTGTATTTAGATAAGTGGTGTTTTATTTTTCATACAATTTGTAAATGTATGTGTGAACTAAATTCGACTATTTTCATTTTCACCAATTTCATCCTTATAAAGCGCCATCCTAATATATACCACACACATCCTAAAATATACCCAGACCCAGAGAAAGCTTTTACCTTTAATGACATCATTTGTAAGTAAATATTCCGTAAATTCCAAATCCCGGTTCAATACTGCGGCCTATCAGCGGTGATTGTCTTCTAAAGCCAACAATACACGAACAAATAATGACACGATTCCTATTTTACATTATCCCAACGATTTGAAAATCTTTCTACATCTCTCTTCTATCATTTACAACAATATTAATGCTTTCCTAACCGATTTCGGTTACGACGGCCGATCTTATTAGACACTAGACTAGAGTGTTTGCGTAGAAAAGAGTAGAATAGAAAGATTTTTATTTAGTACACAGAAGACACATAGACATTATTATATGTAGTTTAACAGGGAAAGTCATGCAGAAGATAAACAAAAACAAAAAATAAAACAGGAAAATAATAGACACAAGTACACTCCCTATTCGGACAGAAAGAGACCGGAGAGAGATTAGGCGTAGGACCGACGGCTTAACGTGCTCTCCGAGGCACGGAGGGGTTTGACAATGTTCGAAAACGGTTTCCCATCTATGAACCGACAGTGGAAACGTTGCTTACCTCGCAGATATCTTGATCTGCTCTGCCTCGCTCGAGTGTCCATCGACATGGAATTACAAAACACTTCTGCTCACCTGTCCACTTCGTTCAGAAAGGCGTTTTGAGATTTCGTGTCAAATAGGTCGTAGTGTCTTACAGTCTAACACTTGAAAAACAAGTATCAAAGAAACGTTTAGCGCAGGCACGGATCCAGGATCATATTCTGTGATGGGGGGGGGGTATTTCATTTAAAACGGTGAACCAAGTCTGAGTAGTTCGCACGACCTGGGAGTGGGTGCATTTGATCGACTCCGAGATGGCAAATGTGGGTCATTCGTCGTCGTACGACGGGACTTCTGGAGGGTAACTGCCTGTCAACGCGGTCCAACTGTATGGCGAACACTTGACAATTCATGACTCTGGGGGAGGGGGTCTGTTACCCCCCCTTGGATCCGCGCTTGGCCCAGCGTTAGCTTAACTGTGACCGTGTATTGTCGGCTTAATAAGAGGTTGGGATAAACGTATTGATTTTCATATTAATTATCCCTGACAACAAACTGAGCGTTGAAGCGTAAAGGAGTTGAACAGGATTTCGAATATTCAGTTGTGAATATTACTTACTCTATATTCTGATGTGGCTTATTGAAAAATAATTGCATTAAGGGTAGATAACGCGAAACAGGGTTCAGCTCTTTAAAAAATTTATATAGAAAACCTAAATATTAGGACACGAAAAAAATTGTGTTTTTCTAGTAGATGAAATAAAGAAATTTAAGAGTATGTCTTAATATGATCCCGCAAATAAATCTTGAAGTTGCGGAAAAATGCAAAAACGAGCATTTTCGTATTGTCATAGTCATGGCGTTCGTAATCTAACGTATGTACAAACGAATATTCTACTTTATTTTGACCTGCGCTCCTGCGCACTGTGAAGTAATGGTTGTGTGCGGAAGAGCGAGGCCGGCGATCGTGTCGCTGTGTACGTATCGCTAAATAAATAATTCTCTCAGTGTAATGCCCCCTTAAGCTCAAGTATAACTAGTTACAAATACAATGTTTAGGATCTTACATGAATGGCCAATAAAGGCGTGTAATGAGTGAATGTATTTATTCCATCATAATTACTTATTTAAATTATTGGAATAGCTGAAGGGATTTAGACATAAGTATTGTTGGAATCGGTAAATGACTTTGGTTATCATAGGTTACGTCATAGGTGGCTTAAATCGTACTCCATTATTTCTGTTCTGATCGGATCAATATTATGATTAGATATTAAAAAGGTTCACCTACAAGATTTGTAATAAGAATAACAGTTAAGTAGGTTTGTGTTATTGATGTACGAATTTTATGCTAACTTAAAATAAAATTTTATGGTTGTGTTTGTAATTTATTTTGTACAGCGCCTGGAACTTGTATTAGGTATTCAACCATTTCTTTTAAGCTTTTTGGATAACTTTTCGTCACATAGACATACTGGTTTTATGCACAATTTTTCACCGAAATGGAGCCAGCGTGAATTAAAAAGACGTTTATTTTGCATGGTGTCGTTTTGATATGTTGTGGGAATTCACATATCTAATGGATAAATCTATTTTCACGTTAAAAATATAGTGTGAGTCTATTGTTATCAAATAATGTCGCTGAACATAAGTGAGTGAAGAATCATTTAAAAAAATTTAAGTTTTTAATTTAATTTTGATTAAATGAAAAACTTTGAATTTTGATTTGGGTTTGGGTTAGTGTTGCCCAAATTCAGTCTTGGTCTTGCAGTCTTGGTCTTGTTCTTGCGTTTTTGCAAGACCAAGACCAAGAACAAGACCGCGTATTTTTAGCAAGACCAAGACCAAGACTGACCGTGCAAGACTTGAGCAAGAACAAGACATAGCCTGCAAGACTCTTGCGTCTTGCAGCTAGGACTTAGCGCTATTTCACTGAGTAGTTAGGTGTAACAGTTCGGTGTATAGGTAGGTACGCTTAGGAATTCTATGAGACGCAAAAAACTGTATCAAAGAATATGAAAAACTGGACCTATGCGCATTACGACTAATACCATAAACATAGCGAATAAAAAAATATCTATTAAAATCAAACTGAGTGCATGCATAGTTATGTTTTAACCATCGGCACTTTGATAATGCGGCATCAAAGGTTTTGTACTTACTTCTCAAAGAAATTTGCCGCTTTTCGGAAGTACATGGTTATGATACACGCGCCGGCGCACAGACGGGCAGCATCTAAGAAACAACCGGCGATAAGTCGATTTTTAAAATGTGGGTAGTTTTAAGATAAGCGCATTGTTTATTGCAGTTGAACGTGTAGTACATCGGATATGACCCCTTTTGTTCACTAACTGATGACAAATCGGTGGCAATAACCTATCAAAGTTTTTATTTTCGACCGCAAAATAAACATCATTCTAGTGTAGTAGTATTTTGCTTACTTTTAACATTTAATATTAATAGTTGTGTGTTTTGGTGCTCTTTAACGTTGGTGATTTCTGATATCTATAGGTATGTAAGTTTTATTTATATTTAAAACAATTCGATTGATTAAGTATTTTAGAAAACAATAGGGTTATACTGGGAGGTGTCTAAAAATAATTAAGTTATTTGTTAGACAGGCACATGTTTTGATTAGGCAAACATCGGGTTCTAATTACCTATTAAAATTGTATATTGGCTTATTGGCTTACCATAAATTAACACAAACGTTCGGGATGTTTGCCTAAATATTTTTTTTAATTTTTTTTGTTGTAATGTGGGTGATTTCATAATTACTTTTTTAAGTTATTTCAAGTAAAAATAGGCGTTTCACCACATGAAAAAACATTTTTCTTTGTAGGATCAAGATGTCATTAGTTTCGGTCACTAAACGGAAGTTATGCGAAGTATATTTTAGGAGTCAATTTAAAAATTTTGATAAAAAGATGGAAGAAGTTGTCAACTTTCTCGTTTTACAAACTAATTGTGACGATAATCATTTAGTTGAGTTAAAAAAAACAATGTCTCATTTCAAATCCGACTTTAAATATAAATGGGCTAAGTCTAACCGCACAAAGTCAGTGTTTGAAAGAAACGAATTAAAATGGCTTGAAGAAACAATTACATTCAAAAAGTATTCAGAAATACATTCTACCAGACCTGGTCGTCCTCAAAAAGGTTTTAATTGTTTGAGTGATCGCAGGAAACGGGAAAGAGTAACTAGTTTGAGGAAATCTTCAACAAGTGAATTAGTTTTTGCTGCTCAAATGAATGCTCGAGCTTCTGGTGACCATGAAACCGCAGCTATATTGAAAAAAAGCCTTTCTCCTCCGCGTGATTCTACAATAATCCCTTCACCCAGGCTAACTGCAACTGAGGCATTATCTTTGTTAATGGAAGCTCAACTATCTCGTCACCAGTATAATGTAATCCGTAGATATGCTATAGACATTTTTCCATCATATAAAGCTGTCCAAAATGAAAAAAAAAAGTGCTATCCGGAAGATATTAGAGTAACTGAACAGACAGCCGAAGTTCCCATACAGAATTTGCTCAATCATACAGCAGAAAGAATAGTAGATTCACAGAAAGATGTTATAGGTGCCGCCAAGAGTAACCAACTCACTTTATTTTCAAAAATAGGTTTTGATGGTAGCTCTGGGCATAGCGAATATCATCAACGGTTCTTAAATGAAACTGATGCAGATGATAAATTCGTTTTTATGACTTGTTTGGTGCCTTTAGAACTTACAGATGGTAAACTTATTTTATGGAAAAATCAATGTCCATCATCTCCTAGATACTGCAGGACTAGTAAAATAATATTTGAAAAAGAAACAGATTATATGATAAACAGAGAAAATGAATCTGTCACAACTCAAGTAGCCGCATTGGAAGCGACAGTTCTAGTTGTTGCGAGCAGGCATTTTTTTATTAAACATGAAGTCGTTCTATCAATGATTGATGGTAAGATATGTAACAGTCTTAGCGGTACACGATCAGCTTTAAGGTGTTATCTTTGCCAAGCCACTTCAAAAGATTTCAACGATATTGATAAAATGGTTGACTTGCCAATTTCACGCCAATACTTGCATCTTGGTGTTTCAGTACTCCACGCTTGGATACGCTTCTTCGAATTCCTCTTGCACGTGGCATATAAAATCCCAACCCAAGAATGGCGAAAATCAAAAGAAATGGAAGAAATCCTGAAGCAAAATAAGTTACGCATTCAAGCAGCATTTAGAGCTGAATTCGGAATAAAAATAGATAAGCCAAAACCGGGATACGGTAACACGAACACCGGAAACATTGCAAGACGTTTTTTTCAAAACAGTGTTAAAGTAAGCCAAATAACAGGTCTTGACGAAACTTTAATAAAAAAGTTCCACATCGTCCTTCAGTGCCTCTCAAGTGGATTTAACCTTGATGAACAAAAGTTTAAAATATTCTGTCTCGAAACTGCAAAATTGTACGTTTCCCTATATCCTTGGTACTACATGAGTACCACAGTGCACAAAATTCTCATTCACGGCCATGAGATAGTTTCTCACAGTCCGTTGCCTATTGGTCAATTGAGTGAAGAGGCTTTAGAAGCCCGGAATAAGGATTTCAAAATATACAGAGAGCATTTCAGCCGTAAAACATCCAGACTAGACACAATGTCCGACATTTTTAATAGAATGTTGATATCATCAGACCCTGTTATAACAAGCCAGAGGGCCACAAAAAAAACTAAAGGATGTCCATTTGATAGTGAAGCTATCAAAATATTTTCCCACCCTGACTGTCCAATATCCAAAATCAATTCAGAATATCCGATATCTGACGATTCTGAATAAATTTATTTTTTCCATAGAAAGTTTTCTTATTTTTAATTTAATGCTATAAAGAACACGATAAATGAAATACTTAATGTAAATAGAAACATCTTGTTATAAAAGTAAAATTAATAAATATTGTAAGTAGTAAATAAAATTTCTTTGTAAAGCACATGCTTTGCAGTTTTATCCACGCATTTTCTTCGTACATACGAAGAAAATGCGTGGATAAAACTGCGATGCGTTCGCAAAATGATAGGGTAACAGCAGATAAAAGATATTAAACTCATTAAAATATTTTTTATGAATAATTGTAATTTCCGCCGCAAATT
This sequence comes from Herminia tarsipennalis, assembly GCA_945859575.2. Classification (NCBI taxonomy): domain Eukaryota; kingdom Metazoa; phylum Arthropoda; class Insecta; order Lepidoptera; family Erebidae; genus Herminia; species Herminia tarsipennalis. Next base: position 7,470,522 of record OX243836.2, on the reverse strand, counting down.
AGTCACCTTGGCCCCACTGTGCGGCGGCTTCTTTTGAAATCTAAAACAATCGTTGCCGCCACGCCGAAATCATAACATTTGACACTATTTGATTGCCGCCATAGGGCGAAGGTATACTCATGCAAAATAATTTCCTAGTAGAGTACCTACAGGTGTTCCAAAGAATAAATAAGTTTCAGAGTGCTTAGAATGAAAATGAATACATTATACTGATCACGCAAGTAGTATTATGATTAGGATAAAATGGTAAGGATAGGTAGTAGATGTCATATTAATTCATTCTAGTAAGTATATATTATAATATTGATTACTTATATGGTTTTAAACTAATTACTTAGGTACTATTATTGTACATTTAGTCATTATATTTCTTAAGTTTTTACAAGAAAAAATAGCAAAAAAGTGTTCAAATATCACCCGTTTAATAAATATTGTAGCCACTTTTAAATATACTTGAAACGTGTAAAAAAATTCTACAAAACTAATAAAATAATATAAAAAGCGTAGGTACTTACCTACTAATAAAATAAAAAGCCTGCGATAAGAGTTTTGTATTACTTACCAGCCCGAATATCTCTGAGAGAGATGATGAGAGTAAGTATTTACTAGCTGTGCCCGCGACTTCGTCCACGAGGAATAGTAACTTTGGAGGTATAGTGACGTTCAGGACTTATTTATTTATTTTAAAACTTCTGTCATCAAACATACAAACGAACTCTTCAGCTTTATAATATTAGTATAGATGTACGCCAAAACATTCAGTTATATGTAAAGAATAGTGATTGGCACTAATTCTATTTTATTCACGCGTCGCGTCTGTACAAGTAGGTAATATTTAGTGTGTGTTTGTACGCCGCACGCGGCATTGTTTGATTTGCGGCGGCATCCTTTTCATAGAGCCGGCACGTGGCGAGGCGGCGCGGTAAAGCAAGGAAACGTACTATAAATAAAGGAATTATTTTAATTCCAGTCATTTCCAATTGAGCTGTGCTTCGAGTCTAACTTGATAATTGTTTTTACTAATTCTCGTTGTTTTCTAAAAACGTATCACGTGTACAATTTAATATGAGTGACGAAGATTCAAATTATTCTAGTCCGAGTAACGAGAGTTTGAGTCACAGATCTAAAAGACCCAAAAGCAAATTTGAGGAGTTTTTCGAAATAATTCATGCATCCCAAACTGCCTTCTGTAAATTGTGCCAACATAAAAAGATTGAAATAAAAATGAAAAACAGAAACACTTCAGGCTTAAGGAAACATCTAATATCTTTCCACAAAAAGGAATCAGAAATATTTCTTCCTGTTAAACCAAAATTAAGTGGAGATATCACAAGCTTTTTAGTAACCGCTGGAAGTGGACAGGTAAGAATATTTTTTTAACAGTTAAAAGAATTTTAACTCCGCGTAGCTATTCATGCGATACTTTCAAAAACGCCATTAACTTACGTAAGTATTTTTGAGTTAGTGGTGTTTTCACAGTTTTCATCTAGGGGTGCGACATATTAAGTATGTAATTATCGTCTTAAATATTTTTTATAAACACCCATATTTTCAGTTAATCGGCCAGTAACAACTAAGTACTTTATTTTGGTAAATTACAGTACAGTGCAACCTTAATATAACAAATATCAATTTAACGATTTTCTCGATTTAACAACAACAAACCTCCTCCTCTTATACGCTCAAACCTAATAACACAAGATTTATTGTTTTGTTTCAGTCGGAAAACAGCAGTGACAACATCACGACAGCTACAGTTGATTGGGTGGTGAAAAAATATCTTCCCTTCTCATTTTTCGATGACGAAGCTACACAAGTATATTTTCGACGTATTTGCCCTAATATGGTGTTTCCTAAAAGGTCTACACTTAGAAGGAAAGTCAAAGAGCGATTTGAAGAGCTCCAATTGAATCTCAAGGAACGACTTCAACAATTATCATCTAAAATGTCTTTTACCATTGATGGGTGGACGTCAATTGCTGGTAGGAGTTACTACGGGGTTACTATTCATTATATAGACAACGCATGGAAGTATCAATCTGTAGTTCTTGATTTTATACCATCACGCGGTCGACATACTGGGGAAGATATTGCAACGATTTTCCATGAATGTTTATTGGAATATGGCATAATTGATAAAATACAAGGTATCACGGTCGACAACGCAACTGCAAATACCAAATTCATGTATGAACTGGGCAAACAGCTGCCGCCACACTTTGATTCAGACAATCAACATTTCCGGTGCTTTGCTCACATTTTAAACCTTGGTGTACAAGATTTATTAAAGACCTTAGCATTACACTGTGAGTCTGACACTAACGCGCAAGATCAGCAGTACGAAGACTATGCAGACGAAACTGAGGATGAGGAAGATGAAGAATCTGCACCAAATATTGCTGACTCGCGTACATCTGTAACAAAGTTACGCAGTATTTCCAGTAAAATAAAAAGAAGTGAGATAGTGAAGAAGAAGTTTCAGTCTGCTTGTGAAGCAGCTGGCGTGCCATCAAATCTAAATGCCATTCTTGACTGTCCAACGAGATGGAATTCCACACATGATATGATTGGATTTGGTTTAAAAGTGAGAGCGGGCATTGACATATTGTGCAGTTCTGTCACCGAATTAAATGATTTTCAAATCACAGCTAATGAATGGCAGGTACTCGAAAAATTACATAAATTTCTAATAAACTTTAAACTTTTAAGTACAAAACTTGGTGGAGACAAATATGTTACATTACCGCTAGTCATTGTATCATTCAATCTCTTGCTAGATAAAATTGAATCCATGGTAAAACAGTTAGATGAGAAACCTAATCGATCTGAAGTGGATGAAAGGCTCATTCTAGCTTTCCAAGCAGCTCGAGACAAAATGCTTAAACATTACAAGAAGAGCAACTGGATTTATTGTACTTCTTTAATTTTAGACCCAAGGCATAAGGCTCAGACTTTTGACCTGACAATGTGGGGGAAGCAACTTAAAACAGAAAGTCTGCGCAAGTTCAATGAACTTTATGAAGAATATAAAAGTCTACACTCACTGAACAAATCTCTGGAATTACCAGAAAAAGAAAATAAAGTATGTGATGAAGATGAAGACGTAATAGACTTTGATAAACTCTATGAATGTCCCTCGACGTCATCTGGATCTTGTCTTCAAGGCTTAGTGATAGACGAGTTGGAGGAGTACCTGAGAAAACCAAGAACTGCCAGCTCGGAAGACATTTTAGATTGGTGGAGGACGCATGAGACAGAGTATCCGATTTTATCGAAAATGGCCCGTGATTTTCTCTCAATACCTGCAACTTCAGTACCTGCTGAGAGGTTATTTTCTAAAGCATCATTAGTAATTAGAAAACATAGAAATAGGTTAAGTGATGAGTCAGCCAGATGGTTACTTTGTATTAATTCTTGGTCAAAAAAAATTATATAAAGTATCATAACCTAATGATAAAGCTGTTGATTTGTGTTGTATTTTATTTTTTATTCAAATAAATGATAAATCGTAAACTCTTTTATTAAATTTCTTATAAGTTGAGGGTTCAATCTCTTTCTAGACAGATAAGTATTGTTCTTTAAAATACAGTCAAGTTATTGTAATTAATTTGTTTTTTTACATGTTTTAGCAAATGTAAGCTTATAAATCATAAATGTTTATTAAGAAACAGTTACTTCCATGGAAAACGACATATAGGTCAGTTGATTTTTCGAATTTCTTATCAAATCTTCAGTTACTTATTAATCTGCTTGATCTTTACTATGGCTATGTTAATTCAAGCTCACAATGTTCCAATTCTAATACGTTTTTCTAAGATTTAAAGTAAACTTTAATAAATAGTAATAGACTAATAGGTAATTGCAAGACTTGCAAGACTCTTGCTGCAAGACCAAGACCAAGACCAAGACTGGGAGCGCAAGACCAAGACCAAGACCAAGACCAGGTGTATTGGCGCAAGACCAAGACCAAGACTGGCTAAGTCTCGTCTTGTTCTTGCATTTGGGCAACACTAGTTTGGGTGCAGTTTTTTTAAATAGAAAGTTAGTTTGATCGGGTATGTCCATCCCATAAAATCATATAATAGCATATTAGTCAAGTATTAGTCCTCAGAAACAACATGAACGATACCCAAATTCCCCTGGTCCATTTAATTACTAGGATAAGTCAAGTTGAAACGCCTATTAGTAGTTTAAAATCAACAAGGTAACATTATTTCCAAACGACTCAACAAAACATTTATAAAAAATATTAAGTCGTAATACACGGAATCTCAATTCTATTTGGATCCAAAATATAACGTAATTTTACACACTTGGTTGAACAGCAAAACACGAAATTAGAAAGATGTTTCAGAACGTTCCACCGATAAAATAAAAGCTTAAAACATTCAGGAATTCGCAAAAATGCCGCTACTTCTGATAGAGCTAAACGAATTTAAATGGGACCATTGCATTGTTTTATGTGACAGAGACGTGGTTCAGTAACAAAGGCTGAATTTACAACGTAATTTTTTAACTTAGACGTGATTTGACAATTTACTAAGGGTTTGTAAAGCAGAGGGCCGTACCTAATAAAAACCTCTATTTTTCATCCTCTTCTTCTAACGTGACGCCACAATGCCAGCAGATAAGTTGCGCATTGCCTTTTTTACTATCCATAGATGCTGGTTTCAGAACGGATGCCTATACGTATGTGGGTTCCAAAAGCACTATTGCCGGCTCCACGCGTTGGCCTCAACGTCAGTCCCAAAGCCACTCGTCTAACGTGCTGATCTAGAATAAAGCTCGTCCCAACGTTGGCGCCAATGCTATTTTCTAGATCCACACGTTGGACTAGTGGCTTTGGGACTGACTTTGGATCCAACGTGTGGAGCCGGTGTAGGGCTAGTGCAAATACGTGCACAAATGGCAATGTTAGCAGCTTGATGAGTACCTACCTACTTTCCTACTATCTATAAGTACTACTTACTAACTCAAATTGCTCAAGTGCTTTTCCATTTACTGTTAATCTAAGGCCTTAATTATTTTTCCGTTTCCGCGGCAAGCCCGTGCAAACTGGCGCATGTTCGGTGTGCTCAAAGATGTCTGCCGCCGATGCATTTCTAAGCGCAGCTCTCTATTTACCATTATGACAAGATTTTGACAGTTCGCACGGGCTTACCGCAAAAACGGAAAAAACGTGAATAAGGACACTGATAGAGATGTGTCGCTCTGCAGTCGTGTGTGACTGGAGACATTGTATTAAAATCACAACCACTGAAGCGAAACGCTTTCTCTGCTCAACCGTGAGCCCTTATGCATTCATTATTCAATACTTAAGTAACTATCTCCAAACTCTCGTACGATACTTAACTTTAAGACGTACTTGAAAGTAATTCCGTCGCAATAATTCACCTTAAGGTGACAGTGAGAGTACATGATTTATCGGCGTCTTATAATTACGTTGCGTTTGAGTAGTCGGCCGTAAGAACGTGAAGCCATTTTCTTATCCCACAAACATACCACCCACTTAGGTACAACTCCTACAAGAATCACCTATTTATGTGAGGATCGAACTCATCAACATGGTACACCTTGATCGACCGTTGTACCATCGCCAGTTTTGATTCGTTTATGCGCTGACACGTTTGGCCCGAATCCACATCACTTTGAAACCTACACGCACCAGCTTCTCTTTGTTTATTGCTTATATCCATAACGTCAACAACTCTAAAATAAAATAAGTTTTGTTTGCCTATGATAAACGAAACAACCGTACTCCTACTGTAACTTTAACAAGTCAGAGGCCAAAACAGCCATTTAATGATTGGCGTGCCCTATGGCGCTGGTTTTCCATCTTGAAATTTCAGTCAATCAGCTCATATAAGTATACGCATAAGCTCCAATACCTAAGTATTTCAAAATATGGGACAAAAATGATAAGTATCTGTCCCGCGCAACTTTGTTTGCGTAATTTTTTTCCGTTTTTGCAATATTTCGCATTGTTGCTTCGCTCGTATTGGTCGTAGCGTAATGTTATATAGCCTATAGTCTTCCTCGATAAATGGGCTATCCAACAGTGAAATAATTTTTAATTTCGGATCAGTAGTTCCTGAGATTACCGCGTTTAAACAAACAAACATTGCCGTGTGGTGCCGGCTTAAGAATAGTACCACCCTATCTCTACCCGTGGGTGTCGTCAAGGCGACTAAGGGATTTCACCCCGGAGGACGGGCAGCAGCGTCCTCTGCGTACTTAAAGCCCTACTGCGATCGCCAACCCGCTCGCCAAGCGTGGCGATTATGGCAATTACCCCCAGGATCTACATACTAGTAGGTTCTACTGGGGAGACCCGTGCCCAGCAGTGGGCCATCTTATGGGTTGATATGTAAACAAACAAACAAACTCTTCAGCTTTATAATATTAGTACAGCTTTGAATTTTGGAAACTGATTGCTAGAAAATACTTAGTGCTGTGTTGGTTTGAAATTTTGCATAACATAATCGCCTACTTACATGTTCAGCTCTCTTATCATAGTCAGGATACCAGTCCCCACTCTCAGCATCGTCTCCAGAGTCCATCATATCCTCATCATCGCCCTGGCTGTCATCCTCCAGGACTGTGAGGCCGTGGAGCTTCTCCAGGGAGTCGTACACTTTGTCTTTGTCTGTCTCCTTCCCGTCTACTATACTGCTTATATCTTCGTCTGCGTAGATCTGCAAGAAAAAAATAATTTTAGAATAAAATGAATGAACCGACTTCCCCTGCCTTACTCCTGTGTTTTAGTCTCAGGTTCGGGTGTCTTAAAATCTAGGATAACGTTTCCAAAAAAAATATGCAGTCCAATTGTCAAACCTCATCTAAAATAAGTATTTTTTTTTTAAATAGCCATTGGCAAATTATATATATTACGCCGACAAAATTGCTTAAAGTAGGAACACAGTACTAATTTGGCCCGTGTTTATTCAATTGTAACCTATTGTGACTCTATGATCCCCCCTCCACAATTACGAAAGCCCCCTCCTCTTCAAAAAATGATTTTGGGTACGCCTAAAATAATAGAAAACCACCTTTTTTAAAGCTGGTAAAATATGTTTTCTCTTTGTCACCTTGGATTTGCTTAAACAACGATTCGACAAGTGGATACGCCCATCAATATTAGTTCCTACAAAGGTTTTGATCCATTTCAGAATATGACGTCTACTCAAAAATTTACCTATTTCACATTGTGACCTAATATAATAATTGCATTTATGAAAGTTAGAAAAATTCGAAGATCAATTCCTGGGTCTGGATTTCAAATTATTCTATCTTTAAAAGATGCAATTATTGTAATGAAATAATTAGTAAGAAATGCCTTTAAAAATTACTATAATCACATCTCACTAACTTTTAAGATCCCAATATAACCAAACCAAATTACAAACAAAAATTTAAAACAATACACAATAAAAAATAGATCTATCAATTTCAGGATACAAACATAAGTACTTTGATTCATGTTGTTGATCTAGGAAATAGAAAACTGATCCAAGTGATTGTGTTTCCTTTGGAAATGTAAACAGAGTCACAACTGTCCCAATATCCGGACAATTTGTTACTTCAGGAAGTCACAAATCGAATCATCTATCAACACTCGATTGCTCCAGTAACACAATAGGAAAACAGAATGAACTCGGAGTGCAGAGAAATTGCAGTGATAGAACAAAGTGCAAACACACATTGCAAACGGACATCGAGTTTATTGATCCATTCGTTTTCATTACAGTCCGACATTCTCAAATGAAACCATTTATCGAATACTTGAGTTTATTTCTTTTACCAATAGGTATTCCCCTACCAGACAATCTGAAGAACAGGCCACACCGCCAGCTAACAAGCGAGCGAGCAAGCGCGATGGGCAGTGTTTCATCTCTTTTCATGTTTCGGTTTTCACCTCGTCTTCAGAGATAAGCTACGTCAGCGATTGAAACTATGCGAACAAAATATCCAACGATTTTAGTGAACCTATTCATTCACCTCGTTAGCATAGCGCTCTATGTAGTTATAACGTCGCGGCGTGCTTAACCTAAGTATGAAAAGAGGGGAAACTAAGTCGGCGCGTTGCACCCACCCGCTAGCTCACCCGCCTACTTGTTTCACCCATAGTTTTCGGTGTGAACCAACATAGTTAAGCCAGCCAAAACCCTGCTTAGTTTGTATAGTTCCCTCGCCTCGCTTCGCCCGCCGACTCGCTAGCTCGCTAGCTCGCTCGCTAGTCGGCGGTGTGATCTGCGCTTAACCCTACGGTTAGATAAAAGCAAAGTCTTGCTTGCAAGTCTCCTGATAAAATTAATCAAATTGGTTACCAACTTGAATTTATGGTAGCAAAACTATGTTTTCTTTCAGACATGAATGGAATAAAAATAGATAAAAATGATGCTTTAATTTATACCAAATATTTTTTTAGTGTCAGCCTGCAGGTACAAATACTTAATATAATCACTTGTAACATTCAGAGACCGATAAAAATGGACCCTACCATTTTAATATCAATACTTCAAAACCACTTTAATCTATAAAGAGCTATTCAATTATTCGAAACAATCTTTCAAAGCTAATTAAAGCAATTTGTCATCTGTATTGAGCACATGTTCTCACAAAGCGTTCGGGATATAAACTATATCTGACGGGATCCATCAATCACGATGAAATTAACGATCTTTGTACGTCCCGACGGTGCCTCCAACATCACTTTTACTTATCTTCAAGCTTGTTTTTTACTTGTAATTACATCTTTTACCGCAAGTCCGGATATTGTAATTTTAAGGGAGGCCTTTTGGGCCATTTATTTTTTTTCGAATTAATGTATGATTTTTAGGCCACCCATTTTCTTTTTTCAATTTCAATTTTAAAAGTGGACATGTTCAGTGACCAACATTAAAGGTAGAGATTTGATTGTAGTTGTTCATAGTGAGTATTTTCATCTTTGAGGGCACCGCGGATGCTCCAGTTCGCCGGCTTTGCCTCGAAAACGGAAAAAAAGAGCGTGATTATAGAGCTACTGTCAAGGCCGGACCATTCGAACGGAGCGGCCGCTCCAGACACCCTGGGCCAGGGGGCGCCAAATGCTATTATGGGGCGCGAGGTACCAACTCATATTCGGGTATCGGGTATCGGTTGAAATTATTTGAAGTGTGAGTTACATGTTTGACGGGGAGGGGGGGCGTCATACATGCGACTCACACTCGACCAATATTGGGGCGCGAAAATTTGATCTCGCCCGACTGACTGGGGTCGTGGGTTCGAACCCCACCCAGGATGTGTGATGAGCTGAATGAACAACTATGTGAGATGAATTGTCCCAAGATATTATTATTATTTTTAACCTAAATCTGGCTTCGAATTGGCACTGCGTACTGTCACGCCTCACACCTTTCTTGTCTTTCTTTTTTTTTCTTTTATATACATTGAACGCTATATTAATTTAAGTAGTTATTATTAATATTACTATTAATTGCGTTTCATCTACCCACGTACCTATAACACTAATTAGTTTATGATATGGTAAAATAACAATGGCAACATGTGCCACATATTTCTCCAAAGCATTGATTAGAAATCCCAGAGACGATTTAATTAACTAAATCCTTTGAAGCTTGAAACGTGACCGACCGATGTATCAAGGCATCATTAACGAATGTATCCATCCCTATCCTACATCCCTGAACATCATGAGAGTGAAAGAGAAAACAGTTTTTATTACAAGTTGAAAGCTCGTGTCGCATTATACACACTACAAAAATATATGAGCAATCACATTGTATGAACGTAATTAGTGTGAGCATGACAAGTCTATATTACTTTTTGACACGTGTTAGTGTTGCCCAAATGCAAGAACAAGACGAGACTTAGCCAGTCTTGGTCTTGGTCTTGCGCCAATACACCTGGTCTTGGTCTTGGTCTTGGTCTTGCGCTCCCAGTCTTGGTCTTGGTCTTGGTCTTGCAGCAAGAGTCTTGCAAGTCTTGCAATTACCTATTAGTCTATTACTATTTATTAAAGTTTACTTTAAATCTTAGAAAAACGTATTAGAATTGGAACATTGTGAGCTTGAATTAACATAGCCATAGTAAAGATCAAGCAGATTAATAAGTAACTGAAGATTTGATAAGAAATTCGAAAAATCAACTGACCTATATGTCGTTTTCCATGGAAGTAACTGTTTCTTAATAAACATTTATGATTTATAAGCTTACATTTGCTAAAACATGTAAAAAAACAAATTAATTACAATAACTTGACTGTATTTTAAAGAACAATACTTATCTGTCTAGAAAGAGATTGAACCCTCAACTTATAAGAAATTTAATAAAAGAGTTTACGATTTATCATTTATTTGAATAAAAAATAAAATACAACACAAATCAACAGCTTTATCATTAGGTTATGATACTTTATATAATTTTTTTTGACCAAGAATTAATACAAAGTAACCATCTGGCTGACTCATCACTTAACCTATTTCTATGTTTTCTAATTACTAATGATGCTTTAGAAAATAACCTCTCAGCAGGTACTGAAGTTGCAGGTATTGAGAGAAAATCACGGGCCATTTTCGATAAAATCGGATACTCTGTCTCATGCGTCCTCCACCAATCTAAAATGTCTTCCGAGCTGGCAGTTCTTGGTTTTCTCAGGTACTCCTCCAACTCGTCTATCACTAAGCCTTGAAGACAAGATCCAGATGACGTCGAGGGACATTCATAGAGTTTATCAAAGTCTATTACGTCTTCATCTTCATCACATACTTTATTTTCTTTTTCTGGTAATTCCAGAGATTTGTTCAGTGAGTGTAGACTTTTATATTCTTCATAAAGTTCATTGAACTTGCGCAGACTTTCTGTTTTAAGTTGCTTCCCCCACATTGTCAGGTCAAAAGTCTGAGCCTTATGCCTTGGGTCTAAAATTAAAGAAGTACAATAAATCCAGTTGCTCTTCTTGTAATGTTTAAGCATTTTGTCTCGAGCTGCTTGGAAAGCTAGAATGAGCCTTTCATCCACTTCAGATCGATTAGGTTTCTCATCTAACTGTTTTACCATGGATTCAATTTTATCTAGCAAGAGATTGAATGATACAATGACTAGCGGTAATGTAACATATTTGTCTCCACCAAGTTTTGTACTTAAAAGTTTAAAGTTTATTAGAAATTTATGTAATTTTTCGAGTACCTGCCATTCATTAGCTGTGATTTGAAAATCATTTAATTCGGTGACAGAACTGCACAATATGTCAATGCCCGCTCTCACTTTTAAACCAAATCCAATCATATCATGTGTGGAATTCCATCTCGTTGGACAGTCAAGAATGGCATTTAGATTTGATGGCACGCCAGCTGCTTCACAAGCAGACTGAAACTTCTTCTTCACTATCTCACTTCTTTTTATTTTACTGGAAATACTGCGTAACTTTGTTACAGATGTACGCGAGTCAGCAATATTTGGTGCAGATTCTTCATCTTCCTCATCCTCAGTTTCGTCTGCATAGTCTTCGTACTGCTGATCTTGCGCGTTAGTGTCAGACTCACAGTGTAATGCTAAGGTCTTTAATAAATCTTGTACACCAAGGTTTAAAATGTGAGCAAAGCACCGGAAATGTTGATTGTCTGAATCAAAGTGTGGCGGCAGCTGTTTGCCCAGTTCATACATGAATTTGGTATTTGCAGTTGCGTTGTCGACCGTGATACCTTGTATTTTATCAATTATGCCATATTCCAATAAACATTCATGGAAAATCGTTGCAATATCTTCCCCAGTATGTCGACCGCGTGATGGTATAAAATCAAGAACTACAGATTGATACTTCCATGCGTTGTCTATATAATGAATAGTAACCCCGTAGTAACTCCTACCAGCAATTGACGTCCACCCATCAATGGTAAAAGACATTTTAGATGATAATTGTTGAAGTCGTTCCTTGAGATTCAATTGGAGCTCTTCAAATCGCTCTTTGACTTTCCTTCTAAGTGTAGACCTTTTAGGAAACACCATATTAGGGCAAATACGTCGAAAATATACTTGTGTAGCTTCGTCATCGAAAAATGAGAAGGGAAGATATTTTTTCACCACCCAATCAACTGTAGCTGTCGTGATGTTGTCACTGCTGTTTTCCGACTGAAACAAAACAATAAATCTTGTGTTATTAGGTTTGAGCGTATAAGAGGAGGAGGTTTGTTGTTGTTAAATCGAGAAAATCGTTAAATTGATATTTGTTATATTAAGGTTGCACTGTACTGTAATTTACCAAAATAAAGTACTTAGTTGTTACTGGCCGATTAACTGAAAATATGGGTGTTTATAAAAAATATTTAAGACGATAATTACATACTTAATATGTCGCACCCCTAGATGAAAACTGTGAAAACACCACTAACTCAAAAATACTTACGTAAGTTAATGGCGTTTTTGAAAGTATCGCATGAATAGCTACGCGGAGTTAAAATTCTTTTAACTGTTAAAAAAATATTCTTACCTGTCCACTTCCAGCGGTTACTAAAAAGCTTGTGATATCTCCACTTAATTTTGGTTTAACAGGAAGAAATATTTCTGATTCCTTTTTGTGGAAAGATATTAGATGTTTCCTTAAGCCTGAAGTGTTTCTGTTTTTCATTTTTATTTCAATCTTTTTATGTTGGCACAATTTACAGAAGGCAGTTTGGGATGCATGAATTATTTCGAAAAACTCCTCAAATTTGCTTTTGGGTCTTTTAGATCTGTGACTCAAACTCTCGTTACTCGGACTAGAATAATTTGAATCTTCGTCACTCATATTAAATTGTACACGTGATACGTTTTTAGAAAACAACGAGAATTAGTAAAAACAATTATCAAGTTAGACTCGAAGCACAGCTCAATTGGAAATGACTGGAATTAAAATAATTCCTTTATTTATAGTACGTTTCCTTGCTTTACCGCGCCGCCTCGCCACGTGCCGGCTCTATGAAAAGGATGCCGCCGCAAATCAAACAATGCCGCGTGCGGCGTACAAACACACACTAAATATTACCTACTTGTACAGACGCGACGCGTGAATAAAATAGAATTAGTGCCAATCACTATTCTTTACATATAACTGAATGTTTTGGCGTACATCTATACTAATATTATAAAGCTGAAGAGTTCGTTTGTATGTTTGATGACAGAAGTTTTAAAATAAATAAATAAGTCCTGAACGTCACTATACCTCCAAAGTTACTATTCCTCGTGGACGAAGTCGCGGGCACAGCTAGTAAATACTTACTCTCATCATCTCTCTCAGAGATATTCGGGCTGGTAAGTAATACAAAACTCTTATCGCAGGCTTTTTATTTTATTAGTAGGTAAGTACCTACGCTTTTTATATTATTTTATTAGTTTTGTAGAATTTTTTTACACGTTTCAAGTATATTTAAAAGTGGCTACAATATTTATTAAACGGGTGATATTTGAACACTTTTTTGCTATTTTTTCTTGTAAAAACTTAAGAAATATAATGACTAAATGTACAATAATAGTACCTAAGTAATTAGTTTAAAACCATATAAGTAATCAATATTATAATATATACTTACTAGAATGAATTAATATGACATCTACTACCTATCCTTACCATTTTATCCTAATCATAATACTACTTGCGTGATCAGTATAATGTATTCATTTTCATTCTAAGCACTCTGAAACTTATTTATTCTTTGGAACACCTGTAGGTACTCTACTAGGAAATTATTTTGCATGAGTATACCTTCGCCCTATGGCGGCAATCAAATAGTGTCAAATGTTATGATTTCGGCGTGGCGGCAACGATTGTTTTAGATTTCAAAAGAAGCCGCCGGCGCGTGTATCATAACCATGTACTTCCGAAAAGCGGCAAATTTCTTTGAGAAGTAAGTACAAAACCTTTGATGCCGCATTATCAAAGTGCCGATGGTTAAAACATAACTATGCATGCACTCAGTTTGATTTTAATAGATATTTTTTTATTCGCTATGTTTATGGTATTAGTCGTAATGCGCATAGGTCCAGTTTTTCATATTCTTTGATACAGTTTTTTGCGTCTCATAGAATTCCTAAGCGTACCTACCTATACACCGAACTGTTACACCTAACTACTCAGTGAAATAGCGCTAAGTCCTAGCTGCAAGACGCAAGAGTCTTGCAGGCTATGTCTTGTTCTTGCTCAAGTCTTGCACGGTCAGTCTTGGTCTTGGTCTTGCTAAAAATACGCGGTCTTGTTCTTGGTCTTGGTCTTGCAAAAACGCAAGAACAAGACCAAGACTGCAAGACCAAGACTGAATTTGGGCAACACTACACGTGTTGCTTTGTGGATAAGGTGTTTTTTTTAATGGCCTTCCATCTAGTAATCGTAAAGTGGCAAAGTTAATTAACCTTACTTGTTATCGATCAGCGGGTCAATTAAAGTATTTAAAGCAGTGCAGTTGCAGTTCAGTTTAAAAAAAACTTGTAACTTTGGGATCTAGCTTAAAAACGCTTGCGCACCGTACTAGAATGTCGTTATTGCGCTCTCGAGACGCATACTTGACGCAAGCGTATTTGAGATCGATCCCAAAGTTACAAGAACACAAAAATGGCCGTTTTAATCAAAACTGAACTGCAACTGCACTGCTTAAAATACGTGAATTGACCCCAAGAACTGTATTAGAGTATACAGGAAAGTGTCCTGAGATTACGGAGTACCACTTCCCTACTCTCGGATCTATCACTATAGGATATATAAATCGTGGGAGCTAAGCACAAAAATGACCGAATTTACGTTTAGTAAAGTATAAACGGTTTATGGTCCTTCGAGCCGGAAACTAATTGCAAAAAAAATGAGTAAATCTTAATACACAAGGCTAATTAAGATTACATTAAGAGGTAAGTCTATATCTAACATGTAAATAGCAATAACGATTGAGTGGAAAAGCTGAAACTTGACAGAAACAGCACTAAAATAGTGTAGTTTTGCCTCCAAGTTTAACTATTTCCCTTCCCGATAAGTCACTTCGTTTATTAAGCCTCTATACAAATATTTAGTTATTTACTATAAACATGTTTTCCATCCCAAAATAGCAATTTTCGACTATCAATACATGGGGAGTGGGTTTCTTCAATGTCGTTCAAGACCCTTACTATAGTTTACCAAGTAGGTACAAATAATATTTGCTGTAGATAGATTGTGTAGGTACCTACACAATCAAATTAATGTAGGTATACATCTACACAGGTATTGGTATATAATAATGTTAGTTCAGGCACATATTTATACTGTGGTTCAGGCCTGTTTAACTATTATTGTCAATAGTATAATAATCTTGTAATTCAACTTTTAATAATACCTATCATCAGATTTATAATAGGGACCCCTTAATTTCAATCGGTTGACGCTTAATGCTAAAGTAGCGTTTACAATCGTTCCATTTAATACCTTTTTTAGGGTTCCGTAGCCAAAACGGCAAAACGGAACCCTTATAGTTTGGCTATGTCCATCCGTCGTTTTGCATGGATACACATATTACTTACGCCGACAAAGTGAAAGAATAAAATCTAGAAAAAAAATGTTATGGTGCTGTGGTTTTTTTTCTTACCTACCCCATCGTGTGGATAGGTCTTTTAAAAATTTAGGGTTTGGGTAGCCGATTTTTTTATGTAGGGATCCGTTTATAAAATATTAAGCTCCAAAGCGCGTTGTTAGAGTCAAAAGTCCCTAGTGTCCCCCCCCCCCTACACTGCCAGCTAAATGGTTGATGTTGGGTATGTGAAAAAAATCACAGAGTCGTGACATAGTGAAATAAAAAAGAAAAACTATCACAGCTAAGTAAGCTTTTCAAGTTTACGAGAAACAGCTGATCAAATGAGAAGTAACAAAATTTTCGTACAAATTCAATTGAAAAAAATATTATTATGTAGATATAACGTTGTAAGAATGAAACAAAAGCAACAGAAAACCTACTTCTTAAGCCACATTATTTGGCTGGGGGGGAGGGAGGCTGTTTTTTTTAAATAGATCGACTTCAAATGAGTAATAAATCTATTGATATGGGATGCAACTATAGCTCTGCTGTATTATACTTTAAGGTCACTTTTATACATTAAAACCTCACTAGAAATATATAGTTAAATATAGTAAAAACCCCATCCAAATCGTATTAGTAGTTTTTTGATAAAATCGCGAACATACATACAACGGAAAACTACCTTTTTTAATCCGGTTAAAAAGTAAAGTAGAAGAAGTAGAAAGAAAGTAGTAAGAAAAGTAAGTCCTGGTAACTATAATAGTAAAACCAATAGTAGGAACTTTGACGTAACGTACATTTATGCGTAGAGACACAAATCGCAAGTCATTTCATGGCGTATTTAACACGCCCGTTTAGACAGGGCTTGACGATCTATACACGTGTAGAGCATGGACTACATTAGGGACGTTACGTACACGTGTAACAGCCTACTATGACCCATAATGGTTTAAGTAGGCATATGTTACAGTCAAAACTCTTAACCAGTCAAAAGTGTTAATAAAATACTGAACTAACAGTCAAAAGTTATATTGTGTAAGGACTGCGGTCAAAGTCACAGTCAAAGTCAAAGTCAAATCATTCAACATCATGTCAAAATCTTTATTTCGTAAAATCAGGTTAATGATTGTTTGAAAACGTCAAATTAAAACATACTAAAAATTTTATAAAATTATGATTGTTTGAAAAAAAAAAAACAAAATGAGGTTAGGTGGCAGTTCCAAGTGTAAAGCTCATGAGAAGAAGCTGCCAAGAAACTCATGTGCCACTCTTTTAAAATCATCAAGGTTTTCTTTACAAAAATAAATTTTACTGATTGAACCATTGTGTTTGGTGAGTGTAATCGTTTATAAAATAAGGATAACTAAATAATAATACTATTTGTAACTCTAAAATGATTATATATAAACGTATTCAGCAAACACAATACTTCACTTCTTACAAAGTAAATATGTATATATACATATAATCTTAAAGTACATTTTAATAGCCTGTGAGAGAAAGCAGTTCAATCCCAAGCGTTTTTGTCTTCCATATAATCAATTATTGAGTAGTAACTTTTCATACACAATTTTTTCTTAATGGTACACTTAAATTTATTACGACTTAATTTTTGAATATCGCTAGGGATTTTATTGTAGAAACGTATACATTGGCCCCGAAATGATTTGTTTACTTTTTGTAACCTTGACGCTGGTACAACAAGTTTATGTTTGTTCCGCGTGTTAATATTATGTATATCACATTTCTTACAGAAACTATCAATATTTTTGTGAACATATATAAGGTTTTCATAGATATACTGACATGCAACAGTCATGATATTGATTTCCTTAAATTTTTCTCTAAGTGAGTGTCTACTACTAAGATCGTAAATTGATCGAATAGCCCTCTTCTGCAGAACAAAAATGGTTTGAATGTCGGCAGCATTCCCCCACAGTAGAATACCGTAAGACATTAAACTATGAAAGTAACTAAAACAAACTAATCGCGCTGTTTCAACGTCTGTTAGCTGACGAATTTTTCTAACTGCGTACGCTGCAGAACTGAGTCTATTAGACAATTCACTTATATGTGGGCCCCACTGAAGCTTAGAATCTAGAGTAATTCCTAAAAACTTTGTGGTCTCTACAGGGTTCAACTCATCTTCTTTTATTTTTATAGTGGTTTTTACTGGTTTCACGTTAGGTGTTATAAATCGAATACATTTAGTCTTGCCCTCGTTTAAGAGTAAATTGTTAACATCAAACCAGTTAACCACTTTTGAGATAATAATAATAATAATAATAATAATAATAATAACGTTTATTTCTCTCAAATAAGGTTTACAAGCATGTTACAATTTGTTTGTTTTACATAATACGAGGAACCTTAGTGAGAGCTGGAGTTCGTACTAGGTACGAAACCTGTGTGACAAATCTCCAGGCTCTCTCTATGATTATATATTTTAGTTTACTGCTAAATAATAGAGTGCAATACGTACAAGATTAACATACTAAGAGGAATAAAGATATAAAGCTTAGTTTACAGTTTGGAGATTATTAGGAACTAGAACAAGAATATAATAAGGTAAGTTCAATGTTATTATATAAGAGTGCGTGATTGCCTGTTTGAGTGAATGTGTGAGTGAGCATATGCGAGTGTGTGTGTGTGTGTGTGTGTGTGTGTGTGTGTGTGTTTGTGTGTGTGAGGGTGTGCGCGTGTCTGTGTGTGTGTGTGTGTGCGTTTCGCTACTTAGATGTGACTATAATCTTTTCGGTTTCATCATAGTCTAGATTGTATAGCCAGTTAGTTAGTGTTTTCTTACATTGAAATTTTGACATCGGATGTATATTCAATATTTTATTTAGTTTGTTATACGTATAGTGACTTAGGAAATAAAAAGATCGTTGGGCAAGGCTTGTTCTGACCGATACAGGCGAACACACCTGAAATTTGCGTCGCCTGAAATCGGATTTGGAAGGGTCAAAGGGGGTTAATGAATGAGTGGTGAGGATAATATTAAGAATATACAATTTACGCACAGACAAGACATTACAAATTTTATATACGTCGGTCGTAGGATGCCGGAATGGTAGCTTCCAACCAACTTTTAGCACAGCTCGTTGGGCGCGTTCTAATTTTAGGAGATGGGTCTTATTTGAGCCTCCCCAGGCTGTAATACAGTATTGCGTGAGGGATTGACACAGAGCAAGGTAGGTAATTCTAAGAATTTGGGGATTTACTACATGACGGAGAGCTTTAAAGATAAAAATTAGTTTTCGAAGCCTGGATGTAAGTGCATCTATGTGTGCGTGAAATGAAAATTGATCATCAATTTGTACACCAAGGTATTTAACACAGCTTGATCGAGACAGAGTAGGGCAGTTACAAGGAGGTAGAGAGAGTGGTTTACATGAATGCGCAGTAAGAGAAAGCGACAAGGAAGGATTTTTTCCTGGCGCAGTTAACGAAAAGGAAAGATATGTTGTTTTGGTTACATTGAGCCTGAGTTGATTTTTGGAAAGCCAGCTAGTCACTAAGTCTAGATTGGATTGAGCGTACCCAAATGTAGACTCCCAAGTATCACCATAAGTTATAAGGGCAGTATCATCAGCGTAAGTAAAGATGGTGGTATTCTTCAGGCTTAATTGACAAAGGTCGTTAATATAAAGTAGGAATAGAGTTGGTCCGAGAATACTGCCTTGAGGAACTCCATTTACCACTGTTAGTTCATCGCTATAGTAGTCGCTGATCTTTACGTACTGTCTCCTATTCAGTAGATAACTTTTAAATAGGGAAAGTTAAGTGCCTCTGATACCGATCTTTTCCAATTTAGTGCAGAGGACATGTACTGAAATAGTGTCAAAAGCCTTCGCAATATCCAGGAAGACACCTATGACTTTCTGTTTTTGGTCAAGTTGGGCGACGACTTTATTGGATAAATCCAAAACTGCATTGCTTGTAGATAAACCTGATCGAAAACCGTATTGGTGTTGGGAAAGAATTTCAGCTGTCTCAATAAACTTTCTAAGCCTGGAATTTATAACTCTCTCTAATAGTTTAGAGAGAGTTGGGAGTATAGAAATTGGCCTGTAATTCGTCGGATTATTTCGGTCACCACTCTTATAAATAGGGTGAACAACTGCAAGTTTAAACGCCTCCGGGAATGTACCTGTGCTCAATGCAAGATTACATATGTATGTGATTGGTGAAATCAGGAAGGTTTTGTATTTTTTAAGGAACATTCCAGAAATGTTGTCACTTCCCACAACACTATCATTTTTTAGATTGTCAATAGAGTTCTCTATTTCAGTCTCATCTGTTTCCAACATGGTGAAAGTGTATGGATGGTACGGTAGGTTATCAGCTAGGTGAGGATGAACGTTATTGTTGCCTGTCAATGTTGCAGGTTTCGATCGTCCTATGTTTGCAAAATGGGTGTTAACGTCATTAACGGAGCGCTTAGGGTCCGCCATGGATAGGAGTTCCAACGGTGGACTTTTTTCTTTGGTTGTATTTGTAATTGTTTTTATTGCATCCCAGACTTTTTTAGTATTGCCCTTGGCATTATCTATTTGGTTTTTATTATATTTTAATTTAGCATTCCTTAATAAATTTATGCAATAGTTTCTGTATCTATTATAAGTAACTCTTAGGATTTCATTATTTGGGTTGTTTTTAAGTTTAAGATGTAGACTGTCCCTATTGCGTAGACATTTTAACAAGCCGGGAGTCATCCAGTATTTTTGTAGCCTTTTACGGTTAGGAACTGATTTTAAATTTGAATTCGCGGTAATAACTGTATTTATACTATTAATAAGGTAATCAGTTGCTTCGTTAACATCATGTAAGCTATATATGGGACTAAAATCAATGTTGCTAATGTCAGATTCTATATTATCATAGTTAAGAATTTTTATTTGTTTGTACTTAAATGTAGTGGTATTAGAGAAACATCTATAGCGGAGAAAAAATAAAACTGTGTCATGGTCAGTGACTGAAGTGCTTGCTACATAACAAAAAGCTGGTAATTTTGACTTAAGAATAAGATGATCAAGACATGTACGATTTTGTCTTGTGCATAGAGTATGGGCCGGCAGCATACCGTGATATGCCACCAAATTAAGATATTCAGCTGACCGAGGGTCGTTATTATTCACAGAGATATCGATATTTATGTCACCCGTTAGTATTATATTTCTGTAAGTGTGGTACATATTCAATAGATCATTTAGCGATTGTAAGAAGTCCGAAACGTTACGATTAGACGGTGGACGGTAAACCGCGATTACCACAGTATCCTTGTTAATTTTTAAACATAAACAATTGGCGTCTAGTAGGACCGGTTCTGAGCTGCATATTTGAAGGTGGCTGCGGAAGTATGCTACGACCCCTTCATTCTGTGTGTGTATCTTAGAAGTCATTGTGGAATTATAGCCATTTAGTTTTGGTAAATTTGGTGAGTTTAGTAACCAGCATTCTGTAAGAATGATAATGTCCCATAGTACGTCACTTCTATGAAGTAGTGTAAGCAATCCGTCAAAGTTTTTATTAATACTCCTTATGTTTTGACATAGAAGTGATAGTGATTTTCCGTGTGAGCAAGCTAAACGCTTGCTATCCTCAATTTGGCTGATAGATGAGTGTGCAATTTGAGATAGCCATATTTACATCTTCAAAGTCTTTTTGCTGGCGTTTTAATTTAAATAAGAGCGATGTATCATCTGCAAACAGGACTATCTCATGATTATTATTTACTAAACATGGTAAGTCGTTTATGTAAATTAAAAACAACAAAGGCCCGAGAATAGAACCCTGTGGGACTCCCATTTTGACCACAGACCCCGGGGAGCGTTTACCATTAACATCAACTTTCTGAATCCTGTTACTCAGATAGGACGTAAGAAGATTCAGAGCTGTGTTTTTAATACCAAAAATACTTTGACCGATTCGCCAGTTAAAAGTGCTTTTGATCGTTTATTAGTTTTAATTGTAACATAAACAGGGTGTAACAGAAAGGTGTGGTCATATTCAAGGGTTGGTATGTGCCCATGATACTGAGTGTACATACCTAATTTTATCAAAATCAGAATACCCTAAAAAAAATATTATTTTTTCATTTGTTTATTTATGAATTAAAAAAGTATGACTTAAAAAGTTCTACGCCATAATAATGCAATCTAATTATGTACCAGGACATGTATAATGCTTATGCCATATGCCTTTTACTACTGAATTTTGACAAAAATAATACGCTATAACTACGTAATAATAATGCAACCAGCTATGGCATCATGGTAGATGCAATATTGATAGCATACCCTATCCGCTGCTGAAATTTGACCACACCTTTCTGTTACACTCTGTATAAATGACCACGAATATTTACGTGAAGTTAAAATATTCAAGGTTAATCATAGAATATGTGAAGGAGATACAATTTTAACTTTCAGTATAATGTTCTAAATCGTGCTGTAACCAACCGAATACATCATGCTTTCGTTCTTGTATAGATTTACGTCAATATTCTACCACAGTATCGATTGCAAAACTGTGATACTACTGTGTCTCGGAAGCGAATCTTCGACTGCTGCGCGACAAGTCGTGGGTTCGATTCCCACACGGGACACCACTTTGTGTGATTCAGAAATTATTGTTCCAAGGGTACTTTGTGTTAGTTAAATTTTTGTGAAATCTTCTCTAAAGATAAGAAAAATGAAACCCTGAGCAAAGTTTAATCATTTTTATTAATATGAATACAAAAATAAAACCTTTTTAGATAGAAATCATCCTGTTTCATGCTCAATATACCTGAAGCTGTCGTACTGAGAATTCCCGTTGAGCACGTTATTAAGGCTTCTTATTTCGCGATATTTTGGTACCTACTCATACAGTTAAGACGCGTATATTTTTATGTCCATTAGCAAAATATTAAAGCTGAAGAGATTCTGATTGAGCGATAATTTTAGTTAAGCCCTTTAAGTAACTGATGGTTAGCGGCAAGGTACTGGAAATCATCCAAGAAAACTTAGAAAATAAATAAAACTATTCAGTGACATTAAGAATGTTTCATGGAAATTATGGCTACTGAAATTGAAAATATTCAAAAATGATGTCTCCATAAGCAATTTACAATATGTATACATATACATTATATTACATTATATTTTAATTTAAATATTTTTCGCAGGGAAGGGAGGGGTAGAAAGGGGGCTTGAATCTCATAATAAAACTAGCAATAAACCGTTTCAGAGGGACTGGCGATTTCATGGACACCCTACGATATTGTATAAACTAAGCATATTCCATATCGACCCATATAATGTCCCACTGCTGGGCACAGGTATCCAGAACAGAACCTAATAACTATAGATTCTGGGGGTAATTGCCAAAATCACCAAGCTTGGCGAGCGGATTAGCGATCGCAGTAAGGCTTTAAAGTACGCAGAGGACGCTGCTACCCATCCTTCGGTGTGAAATCCACCAACCGGACGACGCAGGAGCACAGCGCAAAGTGTCGTAGCGTATGCACGAGCAAGCGCCAGCAGCCAACCGCGTCCGATCGATGGATGCAAATGCAATCTACTGGAAAACGGGCGCGAGCGCTCGTGCTCGCGTATCCGCTAGCATGCTCTCAGCGTCTAGAAATGCTTGCGTGTCGCAGACAGTTTCTACCTACAGTATTGATGTGGCCTAACTTTTGTTAAAATAATGGTGGAATGGGATGTGGTGTTGTTAGTGGTTGCATTGGGAGTGAAAAATAATCAACATCAAACATAAATCGACAACACAGGATAACGCGCGCACGGGGCGGTGGTCGAGCGGAGCCGACCGGACAAAACAACAGCCGAGCTCCGCCGTAACCTAGCCACGTACGCGAGGAGCCGACCGGTTACCGCGGTGTCCGAGCGTAGCCGACCGGCTGACCGAGTTCTAAGCAGTGTACATTCCATACAAACATGAGTCTTAACTATTATAAAGAAGTCTGAATTTTCTTTACCACAGTTTGAAATACGCTCCAACGCGGCTACTCCGGTTGGTGGAAATCTTACATTAATCGTCTTGACGACACCCACGGGACACACGGCCAGTATAAGCTAATATCAAATAGGTACCGGAGGCTGGAGAAAAGGCTCGTTACCGATTTCTTAGTAACACCAATATCAACAAATTACGTAAGTATCATTTCCTAAGAACTTAATTTTAAAGCAACAATTTTATATAAGTAAGGATGTTTTGTCGTAACTTGTACAAAGTTTTGCAATTAAGAAACAAGTTGCCAGTATAATAAGCAACTTTCCCGACGAATTCTTATAAGTACCAACAAAAGGTAGACTTATTGCGCTGTTACTTTTCTGTCCTCTTCGCTTGTAACTATGGAAACTTCGTATTGACTTCGTTAGTCAAACAGAAGCGAAAAATGGAACAGGGAAAAAGCTAAAATAATACATTCAAGTTATATTTTATCAGTTCTTTATGTATAAAACTTTCTCTTTCTTGGTATACTGCTAATCTGAAAGTAGTTTGCTAAGAATCAGTTTTCATTCTTCTATATGATTTATTAAAGTGAAATCTTGTAGAGGTGTCTGAGGTTTACACTATACCAACAATGGCTTAAAAATAACCTTGTATAAAAAGGGAAACTGACAGATCGCCAGCTGTCCAAGCTTAAAGAAACCGCTGCATTAAAGGCTTTACCAGTCCGTCAAGACGACAGACGGTCCGATAGGGTTACAGGTCTGCATCGTTCACACGCCATTATTGCCTGGCGCCAATGATTGAAAACCGGCTTTGGGGCTACCTACCTACTAGCAGTTAACAGCCGGCAGATTCAGACCGCAAGATCACGAGTCCGCAGTAATCTGTCATGCCTTCGTACTAGCAGAACTGTTGCCGGCCGGCTACTTGCTAGTGTGTGTTCGATTGTCGCGGACTGTCCGGCCGATACCTGACGACGCAGATCAGATTTGGCACACAGCTGCGGGTTTTCATTTTTTTTAAGTGAAAACTTTTTTAGCGACGTTGTGCAATTTTTGGGATGGGTAAAAAATGTTAAACTTGCGTCAGGACACGTGACCTGATCGAAAATTCGTAAGACGAAGGGAGATCAATGAAAAACTGCTACAATATCATAAGAATACGCAGGTAAATTTCGTCACCGTCTACAATGTTAATTTAGCTCAGGTGGGAAATCGGGAAATCTAGAAAACAGAAGTCCCCAGTCCTAGTAACGGTTATTTTTTTTCCTTTTTATTTTCATTTTTGGTTTTTTAATTTGTGATTTATTATTTCATATTTTTTTTATTATTATGTCAGTAAGATCGAAAAATATTATTCAAGTTTCATCAGTATGTAAAATAATGTTCAAGTTTTCACTTCTGCCGGCACTCCCGGAGTGCAACCCGTTATTTTAATAAACCTACTAGCTTTATTTGTGAGTTCAAGTACAAGACAAGTATTGAAATAGTTGGCTATTTGGCGGAAAATATTTTCAGCAATTACTGATATCCTGAAGAAATGGTTGTAACAATAGCAAATTATTATCTATTTATATTGTTACAATCATTTCTTCTGGATATCAGTGAACCAATAACGTAACAAACGAGTAAATGTAAGAAATATATCTACAAGGTGAATGTCCTTCAATCGAAGTCCATCTAATGATGTCGGTATACAAGAACATATGATGTACGTCCATGTATTCGTATGTAGGTGCCTACTATGTGCGGTATCTGTGAAACCTGTCTGTGAAACTATGTAGGTATTTAGGTTTCGTAAGAAATGGGAACAATAGCTGTAATAATTGCTATAATCTTTATATTAAACGCGCGATGTCATTGACGTGTCTAAAAAAAAGGGAATTATACAAATTATGTATTTTTCAAAATTTTGGCTAGACCATTTTTTTCAAAGACGACTCCCGCAGTAGGTTACAAGCCCTGTGTCTTGGGGGACTTTACAAACATACAAGTCACGGACACAAAGTACACCCAGACTCGGAACAACAATTTATGGATCACACAAAGTGGTGTCCCGTGTGGGAATCGAACTTACGACCTCTTGCGTAGCAGTCGAACACACTCCCACCGCGCCACAGAGGCAGCCGCTACTATTATATGAAGCTGTAAACGAAATATGATTGTAGAACCTTTTCAGATATCAAATATATCACTACAAGGTTTCACAGCGGCGTATTAAATCGATTGGCAATATGTCAACGGAAAGAGGATTGGGGCTATTTCTGATCCGATCCCAATATCATTGAATTTCCTTTCAACAAGCTAACCTCCTCATTAAAATTAGTTTTTTCCTTCTTAGGTTTTATATTTTCGATTTGATATGATGCGAGAAAAACAAGTTAAATGACATTTGGCTTCACGTTTTTGTTATGTTCCATCTCTCCCTCTTCATTTACGATCAATACTGAATACACACATTGCTTATTCATCAGGAATAATAGCATGAGACATTTAAATTATGTTTGACATTGTTATTTAGTCAAGTAGTAAGCCTCCTTAACTTTAACTTGATCACGTGGGCACGTGGAACTGCGTAGCTACACTTTGGAAAAGGGTTATTTGGATTCGTCTCCCATACGGAATGCATCTTTTGAGTGATTCTTAACTTAGTATTCCGAATCCTACAGTAGGTATTTTCTCCCGCCACACAGGCCTTCTTATTAAAACTTTGAAAGCTCGAATCATCTGTTTCAAAATTTTATAACTATCATGAAGAAGATATTATTATTATCAAACACTTGGTACTTTCTGGGTGCACCAATCAATCACATTCATATTTAGGCATTAATTTTAAATCACCAATCAAAAATCTCGGAGTTGATTCCAAAAGTGAATAAAATGTGAGACATTTATCATTTGCTTATTTTGAAAAGAAATCAATTAAAACCTGTAAAGAATAAGCAAAAACATTAAAATCCTCGTCCCATTTAAGAGTATTGTTTCTGTAATAAAAAGGCCTAAAAAACAATGAGATACGAAATTAATTGGACTGAATGTAAAAATAGCAAAGAAAAGGTAAAATAAATAACTGCTAAGGTATCTGAATCTCCGTGTTCATTGTACCCATTGTACCAACTATATTTGTTTTTTTTTCTTGAACATTTTAATAGAATTGTATAAGGAAGATTTTTTGTAGAGTGCTCTAATAAATTTTCTTTATTTAATAAAGGTCTTTATTCTAAAGTACGCCGTGTGGCCGGCTTAAGAATGGTACCACCCCAACTCTTCCTGTGTTTGTCGTCAAGGCGACTAAGGGATGTCATCGTGCTTAATAATTTCTCTATCGCTGCTATTCACTTTGAAGTAGCACTGACGGCATGACAGTTAAAGGCTTAAGACTCTGGTTCGTTGCTTAAATTATTCCTTAGAAAGATTTTGAGAAACAAACCTGTACCTAAAGGGTTAATTTTACGCTGTTTAGGCCTCATGGTATGTTTGATAGGGTTGCTTGCATAGAACCCTATCAATAATACCAAGAATCCTATGTCCCAGCAAAAAGAACAAGTTATAGGGCAGTTATTATTTTAAGTAGACAGGGAACCTAATAGATAGAAAGATAGGCAACAGGACGAATAACAAAACGATCAATTAGGCTGTTATTGAAGGGGCGGTAGCCTATTGGCTAAGGCATCGCACTCTCAATCGTGAGATCGCGGGTTTGAATCCTACCTTTTATACTACTGACGTAAACCCACTTCTAACACAAGCCACTGAGCTTAGCTGGAGGGGTTAACAGGATTGCTAGTAACACGGGACTTACAATCCTACATTGTCAATTATCTTTTTATATAAAATATATTTTATCTATACTAATCTATACTAATATTATAAAGCTGAAGAGTTTGTTTGAATGCGGTAATCTCAGGAACTACTGATACAAATTAAAAAAATCTTTCGTTGTTGGATAGCTCATTTATCTAGGAAGGCTATAGGCTATATAAAATCACGCTACGACCATTAGGAGCGGAGCAGCAATGAGAAATGTTGCAAAAACGGGGAAAATTTACGCAGACGAAGTTGCGCGAGACTGCTAGTATACAATAAACTTACATTTAATCTGACATAACAGCAACTGAAGCGTATAATTATGCGCGCATAAATTTATCGAAAGCTGCCGCAAAGTGTACAAAATGTAGATGAATTAATGCGCGATCACTCGGCATCTAAATTAATCTTGACAGCAGCTGAGCCACGTGGTTTAGTATGTAGGCATGTTTTATTGATTGTGTTCTAGTTATGCAAAAGTCTTTGTGTACTTGCTGGATTGTCTTTATTGAAAAGAATAAATGGAAAAGTAAATAGTACTAAGTAAATGGAAAATTCGGTCGCTGTTCTTTGTTTAGCAGTGAATGTTTTCAGACTTATGATGAAGATGAAATTAAAAATTAAGAAAACGAGCCTACTTTTATAAATAACACAAAACAGGATAAATGTTTTAAAAAATAAATCTTGTTTTGGTCACCGAAAGTAAGTAGTTTAATTATATATATCAATCCATATCGTTCCACTGATGGGCACGGATCCCCCCAGTAAATTATACTTATTAAAGGTCCTGGGAGTAAATTCCATAATCGCCACGCTAGGCGAGCGGATTGGAGTTGAAGTAAGGCTTTAAAAATACACAGATGCTGCTGCCCGTCCTCCGGTGGGAAATCCCTTAGTCGCCTTGACAACACCCACGGGAAGAAATGGGGTAGTACGATTCATAAGCTGGTACCCTATACTGTGAAAAATACCATAAAATCTTAGCGTTTGCGAAAAACTACATGACTGTGAATTATCATCACAACTCATTCAGTCTTAGGTATCTGTAGCTACCTAGTTTTTGCATCCAAAAGTAAACATAAACGCAAACTTTTGCGTCTACAGCTTGGTGTACCCTAGAAAGCCGCTGTTGTTCATTATTTATATTAATGATCTACCAACTATTACAACTTCTTAATCAATATTTTTCGCTGATGTTATATCCATTAGATCTCAAACAATTTATAAAAATGGCTTATACATTATACCTTTTATACATTAAAAGATTTCTTTGATATTGAATTTTATCGTAGTTATTATAGGTATAGTATTCTTTATTGACATTACCCATTTATGACAATTTATTTTTTTGTATTTAAATATTGTAATTTTGTAATGATTATAATTTTTATTGACATATGCAGAATTATTACATTTTTTAATTTCTTAATACAATTTGAAGTTTATATTTATAGAATTTTTACACACCCAACGTGGTGAAGAGTGTAAGAACACTAATAAATATGTAACATCTTTACCTGTACCACATATCATGCAAATAAAATGGTTGATCGATTGATATTAGTAGACATGTTCAGCAACAAAATAAAACCATTCTTCCTTTCTCAAACATTAAGAAAATATTTGTATTATAACTATTCTACATATACAATCTTACTCTGTATACATTAACCGCTATACAAAGTTAAGTTATTCACAGCCAAGACCACACAGTAAATATCGAGACACAACTTACATACAAAATATACTAATATGTAGGTGTTGATCTACGTGTAAAGCCGTAGGTAGACCTGCGAGCGTGCTCAACTCAATTAATTGACATTTTATATTTCGACTGGCAATTGTTTTAGTCTTTTATTTCCTTTAGTGCGTAGTACGTAAATGGCACTGAGGGGGTTGTCTGAAAAAGCGTTTCCTTGCGCTCTGTTACGTAAAAAACCAACGACGTGGAATGAAAATGTCGCTCTGCGTAAATGGTGTCGAGTTACAAATTAAATCGGACAAAAAATATGGAAAGAATTTTGTTGCTAGGCTGTAGGTACGTCTTCATACATTTTTGGCCATTTAAAGATACAAACGCACAAACAAGCATGGGCGGATTTAGGATTTAATTGTGGTGGGGGGGGGGGAGGCATGGGAGACAATTGGCAGTACCGGACCTAACATGCTTACGACGACGGGGTACATTTCGTTTTACGCATATGCGGGGGCACGAGCCCCTGTGCTCTCCCCCTGAGATCCGACTATGCAAACAGTTAATCGTTTTTCATCAAATTTGTGATGGTACAATTTTCTATCATCAAAATCATTTAAACGAAGAACCAACCGTTGCAGCATATTTGCAGACGTAGGTACTACTGAGTCTTTGTAGTCAGATGACGACAATGGTATTCAGATATACTAATCTATTCTAGTTAATATTATAAAAGTCAAAGTTTGGATGTGATGATGGATGTTTGTTATTCAATCACGCCACGACGACGGGTAAACAAATCTGGACAAAATTTTAAATAGAGATAGAGTATAGTTTAGAAATAGCACATAGGCTATTTTTTTATCTCGGAAATGTTCAAGTGGCATACATTTGTTTTTAAATTTTTCACACGAAGTCGCGGGCCTACAGCTAATGAATTATATTAATAGCAGGATGAATTTGACTGCTTCTGTGGCGGGGTGGGTAGGTATGTGTCAGACTGCTACAAGAAAGAGGTCGTGGGTTCGGGACACCACTTTGTGTGATCCACAAATTGTTGTTCCGAGTCTGGGTGGACTTTGTGTCCGTGACTTGTATGTTTGTAAAGTCCTCCGCGACACAGGGCTTGTACCCTAATGGGCCGTCTTTAAAAAAAAAACAAACAAATCCTTGATTGAATTAGGTACTTAAAGGTAGGTACTCGCTGGCATATAAAACGCTTAACATGTAGAAGCATATATCCTCATGGCAACAAGCATCTATTCACAAAATTATTCCATTCACGCCACGTACCAAACTCAATTGGTTTATAAGATATGTTCAAATAGAATTTAAATGCATATTAGCTGAATGAATGACATACGTCATTTAAATTATTTAGCTGTATTCAGTGACTTCGATACGTGTGTCTATGTCTAATAATGTCGAAAGGTTAATAAGCAGTATATTCCAGTGTTTTATTTCAAGGCCAGGGGGCTTAGACAAGGTACATTCGTTCCGTGGCGAATTCGCTAAGTCCGTTCTAATCATTTGCAAAAAAAAAAAATGTCTATGGTCTCCACCGCAAACGTCAAATTCTATACTACAATACTTTTCCAATACCGACATCGCTATTCGAATTTGACTTGGTCTAGGCCCCCTGGCTCGTATTCGGAGATTAGAACCTAACTTATGAATAGAAATCAATTTAAAATAGTAGGTAGGTAGTTATCAAATAACACAAATCCCTAAAATAGAAATGCCTTAACTTACACCCTTTATAGATACTACGAAATCTAATAACGGCGTTAATGTTTTGTATTTAACTCATTATATTTTCAAAGTATTGTTATTGTTATAATAGTTATTGTAAATTTAAAAAAGTAACATAATTTATAGTCAAGACAATACACCTGCCAGACTTATCTGAAGGCCCAAAAGTCGACAGCTAGAGCAATCAGTTCGTCTCTTGCAAAATATTTGCAGGCAAGAAACGTCCCACTGCTGGGTACGAGTCTAGAACCTAGTAGAACCTACTTATTATAGGTCCTGGGGGTAATTTCCATAATCGCCACGCTTGGCGAGCGGGTTGGCGATCGCAGTAAAGCTTTAAAGTATGCAGAGGAAGCTGCTGTCCGTCCTCTGATGTGAAAATAAATAATAAGAATATAAAATAATAATAAGAAATAAATAAGTGTCCTAACCCCGTGTCCTAACCGATGTTAGTTACGGCAGCCAATCACATCGGAAACTAGCCAACTACGTGGAAGATATTATAGTTCACAACACAAGAGCATGCGCAGACACTTGTGCACTCTCTATCAGGCGGGGATTCAGCATCATGTTTTGGCGAGGGGAGAGGGGGCTGCAATTTGAGTCAACACCGGTCAATTGTAAGTAGTTCGCGCGATGGCCGGATACATTTGCACTCTCTTTTAGGCGGGGATCCAGGATCATATGGTTTGGTGAAGGGGAGAGAGGGGTGCCATTTGAGTCAACACCGGTGAAGTGTGAGTAGTTCGCGCGATGGGGGGGGTCCATTCCGTCGACGCCGAGATCGTCGTCGATCGATCGGGGGGGGGGGCAATTGCCCTGTGCCCCCCCTTAGAACCGCACCTGCTCTCTATCCACTTATTCTCATAGCCCGATGGGACGGACCTATAGATGGGTGACATTTTTCAAAAACGGTCACCCATCTATGGAATGACAGTTGTAACGTCGCTCAACCTCACAGATATCTCGATCTGCTTAGCTTGCTAGAGTTAGTGAAGTAAACAATAAAATAAATAAGGTAAACTGAGATGAAATTTGTCCCATCTTTAAAAAATAAGCCTGACATTACAAAATTGAATAATTGTTCACTAATAGTTGAGCAATTTGTCTGCCATTCTGAACAAATTGGAATTTTACACATTGGCATTGAACAAATTGGCTACAATTTTCCGAAAATTCCAAGGAGATTGTCCATCGTCAAAGCTCCGGAATGAATGGGGAAAAGGATTCGTGAATACCACGAATTATTCATCTTTTCTATTCATTTTAGAAACCATACCTATCTATCTATACGTTTAGAAAAAATGGATAATTTCTGAAACGGAATGTTACCTACTACTGACATGATTATTCAAACATGGTGCGTAAAGTCTAGGTGTACTAAATATGTTTCTCTTTTAACTACTCCTAGGGTCAGGTGTCAACCATATAGTAGGTATAGTTCGTGAGAATCTTTATGACCGTTCTGCGTGCTGCCCGAGTCGCTGCGCAGTAACATATTTTAAGACGATCGCCGGCATTCATACCTGCGCAATCGCCCGCGCCTATGTTCAGAACGGTCATAAGGATTCTCAAGAACTATACCTACTATATGGTTACCTCGTTACACCCAGGTTCTTTATTCCGTACTCACGGCAAGCCCATGCATAACTGTCAAAATCTTGTCATAAGGGTAAATGGGGAGGTGTGCTCACAAATGCATCAAGACGTGTGCGCGGCGCGCGCAAAAATGTCCGCCGCGCGTTGGTGCATTTCTAATTTATATTATTTAAATAAGTGCTATAACTAATAACAGGTACTGAAAGGTTTTCAAATAGTACTCGAACGTTACCTACTCAGTTTTGAGACGCCCGTTATCTCTCTTGCTATCCAAAATGGCAGTGAAAGTGAATGATCCATATATGACAGGCATTTGGTAAATAGTACTAGAGACAGAAAAAGGTACACTTAAACATAACTCAAAGTTGGATATTGTTTGAGTAGGTATTCGATGGTACCTAAGTGTCATATTATTATGTCGTTGACCGAACCAAGTTTGGCAAAATGGAATGAGACGTTTCAACCGATACTTCGTATGTCTCAAATAGAAATATGGGGATCGTGTCATTTTATTCTTGCGTAGGTTGATATTTTGTATCCAACCTACGCTTCATTATCATCAATACCGAATCGAAATAGACACGATAAAAATAAATATCAAGTATTTTTTATTGTCACCAAAATAGACCAACAATTTTTAGAAATATTTCCAAATAATTTGTTATAAATAAATAAATATTGTTAATTTAATATAGATTACTTATTGAAGTTTAACATCAACAATTCATGCTACGATTGAAACAATGTTTCATTGCTCATCAATATTCATATGTGACAGTAATAGCGATTTAACGATATATCGTTACGTCAATACATTGACGTAACAAAAGGATATTATTTATAGCCGATAGGTACCTATCGATATCAAAAATGAAATAAATAAATATGGAAAAATAGAGGTAGAAAAGTTTTGATTAAAGCCTCGATGTAACTTAATATAATTTTAACCATATGCGTTCTGTCTACAGAAATGTGAGACACAGGCCTCTTGCTTGTCTGAATATACAGTTGTCGTAATCCAACACTTCCACTCTCAGTGCGGATTGGTTGAAGTCACATGTTTTCGAATAGTGGCAAGTCATACCTATCAGCCCCACTAGACAAGTGTCATAAACGCTTATCGATCGAATGACAATCGAATAGAGTGCGCGCATAAAACCGCAAAACTCTTAAGAATTTTCTTATGCGCGGTTTCGCACGCGCTACGATGTCATTCTATTCGATTACCGTTTATGCCAAGGGACTCTGTTTTGTCACATTTTTTTCCTTTACAGATTTTGGACATGGGCGATTAAATAAGTCGCGAAAAATACGCACTCGCCGGCATGTTTTAACCTGCCACTACCACTAGATACTGTGGTGGATGTTTCCGAATGATCGAACATCTCACATGAAACTATTTGCTTTGACGTTTTTTTAAAATCTAATTTTGAATAAACGGAAAAGTAAAGAAAAAACAATGGGAAAGGGAGAACTGTCAGGGCCAATGACCAGAAAAGTCGCATTTAACGAATTATTGTAAAATGATTTATTTAAGCTAGAAACTGTCTTGATGTGAATACACAATTAGTAAATGGAAGTTCTCGGGAGAATCTTTTCATTTCTAACAACGGGATTACGATCCTGTTCTTCGAATCTGGTATCAGCTTTAACTTCGCCCTTCAATACTTACCCCTTTTGAGTACCTACAGCACTTAAAACGAAGAGTATTGAAACCCATTTCATGTCACAATCGAAAACAAAACAAGATAAAACATTCGTGGACAGAATATTTTCCAATAATTTTCATTCTTGTAAAGAACTCTGAATGTTAAACAGTTTTTTTTATAAATTCGATATATCGCGTCTTTTCAAGCACGCAGTTTGATGTTTATCTCTCATATTGTCTCTGGCACGAGATCGTGTTGATATACGCGTTATTTGCCTTGCTTTTAAAAAGAAACATTGAGGTCGTTGAACTTTTGACGTTTATATTTTTCGCATTTCGCATTATATCTTGAGTTAAACGATCATAAATATAATTTAAAACGTTTTATACGAGCTCCTATTTTGTTGGGAAAACTGACAGCTAAATTAAGTGGATAAGTGGAATTACATTCCAGTTCCCAGGCGTCTCTGGTGACCCGTAACTGGAAAATGGTTAGGGAATGTAATGGAATATAGGGAAAGAAAGTATTTATTTTGCGAAATGGAACGTAATTAAAACTGTGCAGCTACTGACCTACAAACATTTTTATTTAAATAGGTCTTTGCAAAAGAATTTGTAATTCATTCAAACTTCTTTTTTGTGAAATTAGCATAAATTCTTAAAATGCGGTCGCACTAGTTGCTTGAAGGGAAACTTGATCTGGTTCTTATAAATTAGTAGCGGTCCGCCCCAGCTTTGCACGGAGGTTTTTCCACTATCTATCTATGCACATAATATCTATGCATCAACCATCCGAAAGAAATTGTCTAACTTATAGTGTAAACCAGAGAGAAGTTAACTTTAACTCTTTTGTGGTGAAATCTCATCAAAATCCGTATAGAAGAGCGACTTCATTTTACACTATGTAAGAATAAGGGCGAAAAATTTGCCGTAAGGTGCCGCGCTGCGTTGTAAATCCATATAAATAAAAACTGGGTAAGTACATGTCGGGCCACGCAAAATGTAGGGTCCGTAGTGTGTCCAAAGTGGGTTTTCTGTTGTTTTTTGTTGTGTTATTATACCTACTCAATAATAAATTTCAATGGAATCTGTATGAACATTTTGTTACTTTTTATGTGATCAGCTGTTACTCGTAAACTTGTAAACCCTACTTAGCTGTGATAGTTTTCCATTTAATTTCACTGTATATACTACTATCGTGATTTTTTCACATACCCAACATCAACTTGAAACTTGACTCTAACAAAGATTTGCACTTTAAAGCTTAATATTTCACAAACGGATCTCTAAATCTTAAAATAGTCTTCCCCATCCCTTAACGTTTTTTAAAGACTATCTAAGATCTATCTAAGCGTTGCTGTCGCGATTTTTTGACTGACTGCTAAAGGAGGATAACGCAGGTATTTAGAGCATAGCTATTGTATATATAACTGCGTCAGAAATATATCTATATTTTTCATTTGCCAAGAAAAGTCATCCCTAAGTTTTCAGTTCGAAACATTTTAATATAATCTCGGTAGATTCACCGTAACATTGAGTTACAGTCCACTGACTTTCTATTCCTTCTTCATTTTTCAATTTACTTACGCTCCAATTGGCTTAATCATATTGCCAAACACAGAGCTTTTACTCGCGTATCCATAGTGCGTCAGTTCTACCTATTTTTCATATTTCCTGTCTCCTACACTTGATATAAATTATATTACATTCCTATACAATAAAGTCGTCCGTTCTGAGCTACAACCCTTCAAACATTTTACGGCAAGTGTCACATTCTACTCGACCCATACCCAGCGAACCGGATCCAATTTTCTCAATGACTCTTTTCCGTCAACCCTATATGGAACAAATAGGAAAAGTATTTTATTGACAATTGTATATCAATTTCCCAGGGCCCTTACTGCCGCATAGTGGCTAGGGACATTATCATGATTCACTATCAATCGGATTGAAGATTGATTGCTTGGTTTCCA
Organism: Herminia tarsipennalis; assembly: GCA_945859575.2. Lineage (NCBI taxonomy): Eukaryota > Metazoa > Arthropoda > Insecta > Lepidoptera > Erebidae > Herminia > Herminia tarsipennalis. The sequence continues at coordinate 7,434,583 of OX243836.2, read as the reverse complement.
AACTAGCGTTAGGAAATGTTTGTAGATACAGTGGCGGATTTAGGCCATCAATCGCGCGCCAGGGGGGCGGGGTTGCAAATCAGTTCACCCGATACCACCGCCTAACATGGCCGATTCCAGTATTTAATTAATAATAATAATAATATCTTGGGACAACTCACACAACGCTATCTGGTCCCAAACTAAACAGAGCTTGTACTATGGAAACCAGACAACTGATAAACATACTTATATATTTCTAAATACATACATATTATAGATAAATAACACCCAGACACAGAATAAACCATCGTGCTCATCACACAAAGTTTTATCCTGGGTGGGGATCGAACCCACGACCTCTTGCGTAGCAGTCGGATACACTCCCACCGCGCCACAGAGGCAGTCAATTCAGGGGGACATGTCAGTGCCGGATCTGATATTCAATTTAGTTTTACGGGCAACTGTGAGCCGCACGCACTACGGGCCGGCAGGCCCAAATAATTTCGTTCTGCCACCACCTCCCCCCCAGAACGAAATTATTTACACAAAGTGGCAAATGGGTAAAGTAATTCCATCCTATAGAAGACATTCGGTACAAAAATAACCGTCTAGGGGGGCACGTGACCCCCTGGATCCGCCTATGCCGCCTAAATAAGCGTAACGGGGGTGGATGCGACTCTGAGTATGCCCGGCTTGTTTGTTTTGCCATAAGCCCGGGACGACTGTGACTTACGGCCGGTCTCAATAACCTACCTATCGATGGATTTGGCTACTAGAGGTAGAATTTTGACATATTTTATATGGAGCTTATGTCAAATATATACCCCTAGTAGCCAAATCCATCGATAGTTTAATTATTGAGACCGGCCGTTAGAGCAAATCCATTACTGTGTAGATAAGTAGTTTTATTGCTTTAAGGTATATACCTACATAATACATGGAAAGAAACATTTTTAGACTGTTACAGCGCTCTGCATTTCGTTTGATGCGGATATCGTTTGATCGGCAATAAACGCGTTTAAACTAGGTCAGTAATTTACCTTAAGCTTGACGTTTGGACCTGGTTATACCGACCGTGGACATAAGCTGACTGGGGAGACGGGACGGGCGTCACGACTCCGTGTGTGCGGTGGACGTTTCTTCTTATCAACTTCCAAGAAACGGTTAGTGTTGTGTACTTGGAAGAAACAAGAAAATGTTTGGGTGGATGAAGAAACGTTCGCCTCACATACGGAGTCGTAACGCCCGCCCTGCTCCCCAGTCAGCTTGTGCCCACGGTCGGTGTAACCCGGTCGAAACGTCAATCGTAAAGTAAATATTTTACCCGGTTTAAACGCATTTATTCCCGTTTCAAAATAAAATGCAACGCGTACCCGTACGTTAATCAATATTAACCGACTTTTTTTTATTTTTATTTTATTTTATTAGGGAAAACAAACAATTGTACATGTAGTCTTAATTCTAATTCTAACTTACAAATTAAATCGATGCACAATCCACAGCGTTTCCACGTATTACAATTAGTATATACAGTGTACTACATTAATGCTAACTAATATAATTTAGATTTTAAGGATACTAATTACAGTGCTTTTAAAAAAAGAAAAAAAATATCTTGGGACAATTCACACAACGTCAAGTAAGCAGAGCTTGTACTATGACAACCAGACAACTGATATACATATTTCTAAATACATACATATTATAGATAAATTACACCCAGACACAGAATAAACCATCGTGCTCATCACACAAAGCTTTATCCTGGGTGGGGATCGAACCCACGACCTCCGGCCTAGCAGTCTGGGTCACTAACCACTAGATGACTAGACCAACAGGCCAGTCAAGGCCAAAAATAAGATTCTCTTTAGATTTAATATTCGTGGTTACATGCTTTAATTATTCGGTTCTCGTATTTTGTACACTAAAGCATTTTACTTTATCATTGAATAATATCTCTATGTGGGTGTAGAAGCTAATAAAAACTTCAACTAAAAGCTTTCAACATATTCTAAATGGAGGTATTGATCGGAATACAAAACAGAGCTTATGTATGACAAAGCGAACAATAGATGAGGCCCAAAAATATAGGTAGGCATTCGCAGTTATACAACGATGAACTAACCGTTCGTCAGAAATTTGTAATGTTTAATCGAAAATATTATAGAAGAGGCGTTAGTTCGATTCCCACATGGAACATAGCCCCTACACAAGTAGCATAAACCCTAATCGAATAGAAACAAGTCAGAATGACGTCATAGTGCGCGCAAAACTGCAAATCTTATATTAACAATTGTCATTTTCGCGGTTTTGCACGCGTAACAATTTCGTTCTATATATACTAATACTAGCTTTCGCCCGCGGCTCCGCCCGCGTGATGTCGGTTATCGCGATAAAAACCTTTACCGGGACTCAAACTATCTCCATGCTAAATTTTATCTAAATCGGTTTAGCTGTTTGAGCGTGAAACAGTTACTTTCACATTTATAATATTAGTATGGATTATAAAGTTGAAGAGTTTGTTTGTTTGACCGCAATAATATCAGGAACCACTGGTCCGAATTGAAAAATTATTTTACTGTTGGATAGACAGATTCTTAAATATGTGTAGATATAGAATGTTATGTTCTTAAGTTCGACACAGGACTTATCATAGTTATATCCATAGATACAGACTGAACTGAGCGTTCCCCTCCAGGTATGAAATAAATACAGGCTTCAAACCGTGAGAGAAACGATACAGTCGTGTGGAAGTAGTAATGTAGTTGTATGACAGACATTGTTGAATGACAATATACAAAGCTACAGAAAAGAGGCAGGTATGTATTGCCCGCACTATCGCGTTCTTTTTCCAGGGAGTGGTCAATTTTATAAGATTATGGCGCATCCCAGTCTATGGTTACCCTAGCCCGGGATGTCTTTTCAAAGAAAGAAAATAACATCAGCATCATGATGTGAATGGTACGAGAGTTTCCAGTGAGTGGTCAATTTTGTAAGGTTATGGCACAGTCCAGTCTCTATGTCTATTACCCTAGCCCGGAATGTCTTTTCAAAGAAATTAAAGAAATAAATTATATCAGCACCATGATGTGAATAGTACGAGAGCAACGGTCGGATGATGCATTGAATTACGTAAGTATATTGATTGAAGTTACATAATTTAGCAGAGTAAGAAAATTAAAGGAATAATTTCATGAGTGAAGATTGCAAGTCGATCTTTACCTCGGCCCACGCAGCCGGTTTACTTGCTGGAACAAATATACGAGGAACAGAAATCTAAAATAATCTACTTATATACTTATTTTACAAGCAGGGTCTACCTAATAGAATTTATTTTAAAAATTATCCTAAAGTTTGTAATTTTGTTAAAAATATATTATTACAACGGTGTAATAATATATTTTAAACAAAATTACAAACGAACGATACAAAAGAGCAAAGCTGAATTCATCAGAAATATTTTTATGATTTTAAAAAGTTTACGTTTTGCAGTCAATATTTACTTTTTAATAAAATATTAGCTTTTGCTTTTGGGTCCTTTATAAAAACATATAACGTGTTTAAGTTTGAACTCAATCAGTGCAGAACTTTTCAGATATAATACCTAACCTTGTTCGAAAATCTCTAATCTAGACATCCAAACTTTACATTTAATTGGCAATAGAGATCCACCCCCGGTTCTCGTGCGCCGCATTTTTTTGTTGACCTGCCGTACTTTAATTATTATTCGCCTTCATTATTCCCCTTCAAAAAAGATGGATCTCTGTTTGACCCGTGTATGTATGTTCGCAATTTACTCGAAAGCTAGTGATCCGATTTAGATGGGGCTTTCGCTATTTGACTGCATATTTTTTGGAAGGTTTTAGTGTATAAAACGTTACCCTAGCTTATAAAACACCAGAGATATAGTCTAAAGTCTAAAACATAAGAGCGAGTCAACGATATTTACATTAGTTGATGTGCTTAATTTTTTATTTAATTCCTTGAAGGCGGTTTATTTTTTAGTTAGTTTCCACAAATAATTTTTCTGCCTAAAATATTAAATAACTGATTTTTCCGGTACAAATCTACCAAATCACTAGCGATGACGAGACCTACTTCATTACAGACTATTAGGATTTTTGGTCTCTCGTCAATTGGGTATTTGACTACTATCAAAATAAAATATTTTAAAATAACCAGGTAAAAATATGTCATAAAGTGTTCTAAAAATATGTTTATTTATTAATTTAATGTGTAACTTAATTTATAATCATAAAGAGAAACGCTTAAAGTAAATAATTTGACCATAGAAAACGTGACGTCATATGCTAGCATTCCATACAAATTTGTTCAGAGCGGCTCGTTTTTGACGTTTCCTAAAAAGAGGCTGATTTGACTTTAGTCAAATACCCTATTGACACCACAGTCTATGAGATCCTTCTTAAATCGTCTTCTAATGTGGTATAACGTCTTCCATTTTTACTACATAGTTTTATTTTTTCTATGCATCACATAATACACCTTTTTGTTTCTTGTACACACTATCAGACTACCTATTATCTCTTACCACCATCGCAATTTCATTCCAGCACTTTGTATGCAAGGGACTGACGCAAACAAGCTTTGGCGTCGTTACCACACGAGAAATGCATTAGAATTGTAAACTTTGGAATCAAACACACATTAACAGTTAATACATTAGGTATGTAGGTATACAGTTTACTGACAATCTCAGCCAATAATAGATCGTCCATCGCTTTCTCATCCGCGTATGTTCTAATCCCTAGGTGTATTATAAAAAGCACGAGTATAATAATCGAATAAAAACTCTTGACGTTGACATTGACAGAATCGAAAAATTCGATTACATTGACAGAATTTTTCGATTCTGTCAATGTCAACGTCAAGAGTTTTTATTCGATTATTATACTCGTGCTTTTTATAATACACCTAGGAATTAGAACATACGCTAACATAAGCTTCTTGGTTAAATAACCAAGAAGCTTATGCCTAGTGAAGACTGGAAACAGCACTATATTTACCCGACTGCGGGGAAAAAAAAGAATGAAATTCTTAAAAAATCCAAATGGCGGCGCGTTAATGTTTGGGTTAAAAAAAAAATTCTAACACCCACGAGGGGGGTATTAAATCAAAGGGCTTTAAAAAGCGAGTACGAAAATATAAATAACCTTTAAGTTTAAAAAATATTCTGGAAAAATGTGGAAAATCATATATTTTTTTTTTTAATAAAACTCCTTTTAAATATTTAACAAGTACTAAAAGGTACTAACTACTAAATAAAAAAATAAATTTAACAACTAAAAGACCTGCCAGCAAAAAGACATAAAACAAGATAATAATATCGTTTATCTTTAATATCATGCAGTCAGAGGCATTAATGAATTACTGCATGATATTAAATATGAAGGTCTTTTTGCAGGCGATATTTTAGGTTTATAATGAAGAGAATTACATTTTAAATTACATAAACTACGGGTCTTAATCGCGTAAATAATTTAAAGTAAAATACCTTGTTTATTCCCGACATTCAAGACCCATAGTAGGTATATATAATTTTATAAAGTGTACAAATCGCGACAGTTTATCAACAGAAGAGAAAAACGTTTAATATTTGACATTCCGGCGAGACGACACATTAAGCTTCGTGGAGTTAACAGAACAATACTGAGTGACGTTTTAATATTCGGCCATAAGTATACTACTTTTAACATAGAGAAAACATATAATATGAGCTTCATAGTGTTGTTCAACATTATATTCATAAATTAGTTATTCATGAAAACAACACTAAAACATTAATATCAAATTCAAGTCTCTTCAAATAACAAACAGTATATTTAATTACATCAGATAAAAAACAATTCGCCGAGTATGATTTACGATATAATATTTTACACTCCGACCGACTAATTAAATTTAACAGCGTGTACCTATGCAAATTGTTCCAAATATTTATAATACTAGCTATAGATCATGGTTTCTCTTACACAAAGGTCAGATAATAGGTACATTTTGAAGCAAAATTTTCCAGATTATCTTTCTCACTCCCTAATATTAAAACAGTACTTAGAAATACTTTTTAGTAGTAAATATAGGCGTTTGAAAAGTATTTTTGACGTCCACTATTCACCTTTAAATGGTAGGATGGCTTAATTATATGTATATGAGTACTAGCTGACCCGCGCAACTTAATATGCGTCAATTTTCTCCGTTTTTACAACATTTTTCATTGCTGATCTGCTCCTATTGGTCGTAGCATTATATTATACTAGCTTTCGCCCGCGGCTCCGCCCGCGTGGAGGTCGGTTATCGCGATGATGTCCTTCCCCGGGACTCAAACTATCTCCATACCAAATTTCATCTAAATCGGTTCAGCGGTTTGAGCGTGAAAGCGTAACAGACAGACAGACAGACAGACAGAGTTACTTTCACATTTATAATATTAGTATGGATAGCCTTCCTCGATAAATGGGCTATCCAACACAAAAATAATTATTTAATTCGAACCAGTGTTCCCGAGATCATCGCTTTCAAACAAACAAACAATCAAACTCTTTAAAATATAAGTATAGATTTAGCCGTTAGTGGCCTTCTAATGTTGTTTATAAAACACCTATGCAACATTCCAAGCTTCTTGACCTAGCAGTTTCGCTTGTGGCTTGATGAATGATCATTATATGTCACTCGGTCAGTCAACCAATTTATTTTTTTATTTATATAGAAGATAAATTATTTCATAATAAACGTCAGAAGAGGCCAGTTCGGCGCCAACACGACCAACACCGGTCCAATATTCCGCCGTAGGAAATGGAACAGTGCCAGAGATAATTTCGCTAGGTACTTCCTCTCGTTTTAATTTTGTTTTGATCGCATACCTCGATGTACTTATATAAATAAAAATAGAATCAATAAAGAATGTATCTGTTACTGACGTGGTGCTGTTGTGAACACTTGATGCGTTCGTAAATCTTTGGTGTTTAAATTACAATAAACATACACAGATAAAGAAGTGTTTTAAAGCTTATGGTGTTCGGAGTCCAACGGCCGCTTAATCCGATTTCAATCTTGCTGCTAACAATAGCTGACTGGTGGATGTCCTCCACAGAATGTGTTTTGTATACGTTAGTAAATATCTATTTTGTCAACGACTTATCATCACTGAAGCGCTTTTATTAGGCTACCGCCCTAATGGCTAAGACATCGGTCTCGCAATCGTGGGGGCGCGGGTTCGATTCCTACCCATTATAGCCATTGAGCTTAGCTGGAGGGGTTAACAGGATTGCTAGTAATGTAGGACCAAAATCCCACATTGCTAGTTATCTTTAAAAAAAAAAAAATCACGAGTGCTATTATTATCTTCCTAAGCGAATTAAATAACCTTCAGGTTTAGTATGTTATGGAGAAAGCGGGAATGCGAGTATCAAATAGAGAGAGATACCTAAGTCCAGCAAAATGATTGTGATGATGAAGGATAAAGTAAAGCTCTCATTCTAAATTGTTCCGTTTTACATACATTACCAAAAAATATTGGTTTCAGAATATAAAGCTAAGAATTATATAAATAAATAGGATTTCACCACAATTATTGAATATTATTTTTATCTTTAAGGATCACATTCAGTTATTCTGAGAACAGTAATCCAATTAAAATTTCCTTACGAAGTAAACAAGCCAAAATCTCTCTACATGAAAATATTATGTAAGCCACGTGAGGATTAAATTGTAAAACAGCTTTTTCAGTTCAGAAATAAACTCATTATAACATACGCACTCGGAAAAGTTCCAACGTTCGCAAACGCTGTCATTCACAGCTGACGATTTCCATGCCGACGCAAGTTGGTATTTTGTATAACTGTATAAAGGTACGTACCTACCGCCATATCAACCGTATCTCAAAAAGGTAGGTACAGTATACATATTATACATTTAGCCTGATTTTATACAAATGTACCATTTAACCCCCCCTCCCCAAAATAGTACGCCCGGGACTAATGATACGGGGCCCCCATACTAGAGAAACTCTAGTACGAAACTCCAAACGTGCGCTAGCAATTACATCGCACATGCACACTGAAGAATCAATTGCAAATTCGTGCGAGGGACTCACTTTAGTCCTTTAGCCGTTTGGCTTTTGGGCACAAGGCAACCCTACAAATATTGATACAAGGCCCATCAAAAGCAGTATGTACAGTCGCGTTATGAAATGTTTCGTCACCATAAACTCCACTTTTGCTTGAACCGGATCAAAGAGCAGTAACGCCAACAGTCTGGCGTGGTTCATAGTTTGAGAAGTAACATGTAGCTTGCAAAGCGTTTAATAATTGTAAGTATTTGAAAACTGACGAACATTTTCATTCCGCGACTGTACATAAATTGCATATGTATGCTCTATATTTGAACATTATGCACGTTTTAGAAATTATAGAAATAGTATTTCGGTTTTGTAGAATTGACGTCACAACTTCGACTCGAGAAAATTTATGTGCAATGATTGCTTATACTATATTCAGAAATTTGCAATTTATTTATGGTTACGTAAACATGTTTGTTTACACTTGTATTGTAAACATATTCATTTTGAATTTATGATTTTGGAAGTCTGGTAATGCGTACATGAACTGACAGATCGTATTTAAATTCCTTTCCTTTCTTTTTGGATTTATTAGTGTTTTCATTTTATTAATGCTTAGGCACAAAAATACTACTGTATTAGTAGTATTTTTGTACTTAGGCACCTGATGACTAAACAGGCTCAGACTACGGTACTTACTATGTCATATATCTAATATATAAAATTCTCGTGTCACAGTTTTCGTTGCCATACTCCTTCGAGACGGCTTGACCGATTCTAATGAATTTTTTTGTGCATATTCAGTAGGTCTGAGAATCGGCCAACATCTATTTTTCATACCCCTAAAAGTTTGTTTGTTTGAACGCGATAATCTCAGGAACTACTGGGCCGCATTGAAAAGATATTTTATTGTTGGATAGCCCATTTATCGAGGAAGGCTATAGGTTATAACATCACGCTACGACCAATAGGAGCAGAGCAGCAATGAAAAATGTTATAAAAAAAAGGAAGAAAAAAGAAAAAAGGGAAAATTACTATCTATTATTCATGCCCTTATGTGATAAGGGTTGTCCACCCCTAACATTTATAACTATACTATACTATTAGAAGAGAGAGAAGAGTTTGTTTGCTTGTTTGAACGCGATAATCTCAGAAACTACGGGTCCAAATTGAAAAAAAAAAATTACTTTTAGATAGCCCATTTATCGAGGAATGCTATAGGCTATAAAACATCGCGCTACAACTAATGAGAGAGGAGCAGCAAGGAAAATGTTGCAAAAATGGGGAAAATTTACCCAGACGAAGTTGCGCGGGTCAGCTAGTAATAGCTAAATAAACGTTGTTTTATATAAAATAAAAAAATCATTATATATATTTTTTTAACATTGTTACCAGAATACTTCCTACACCTCTTTCGGGACGGATAGGGATTAATTTACACTTTGTATATGTGCACTGCCAAGCGAAGTATGTTTAGGCCTTCTGTACTATCCGTGTTTTGTCCCCACAATCCTCAAGGCTACAACAGTAATTAAGCTGTCTACGCCAACAGGATTCATAATAATCAGGCCTACTGTTATTACAAACAGATTTCATGTCTACCAGTATACACACAGAATGTTAAATGTTTGCTGAAACGAAAACTTCGTGGAACAGATTGCCTCGGGATTGAACTGAGATAGTTGAGAAACCCTTTGATTTCTTTGAAAAGCAATCACTGAGGACTAAGTTACAAAATTCGTTGAATTGCGAGAGAAGTACCTGTGAAGAGAAATAATGACTGAAAAATACATGTTTTTTTTAATATCTTGGGGCAACTCCCACAACGCTATCTAAGCCCAAAGAAGTTTATATATATAAACATACCTACCTACTCATTTATTTCTAAGTACATACCTACATATATATTTTATACACAAAATAAACCATTCATCATCCTAGTTGGGGATCGAACGCACGACCCACTTGGCAGTCAGGTCAGTCTTACATTTTATTTTTCATCCACATCCAAAAATCAAAATAGTTAATGGCATACATTTTTGATTAGATTAATTGCTAGGAAAAAAGTAATTAAAGGATGAGAGGTATTCCGATTCAATCCAGATCCTAGTTTTCAAATATGTGTCTAGCTCGTGTATCTTTTAGTAAGACTATAAAATTAAATCGACCATATCATAAAGTCTATAATAAGCTTAAATCCTTCACTGAATATTCTCAGATCGTTACCTACACATTTAGGAAAATTTATCGTCACTGGTTGTCACTGATTCCACCTCATTACATCGGCTTACAGACTTTATATCTGTTTCAAGACGGGCACAGATAACATACCTATGTTTATAGGCAGAAAGTGTATATATAGAAAAGAGAATCGATGCGATACCTAACGTATGATGTTACGATATATTGATTCGACAGGGCCCAGTTCCCACATGTCTTGTGTCGGATCCGACACTCAGCAACACACCATCAAACTAAAATCACATAAAAATCGAAAGCTCTATCGAATGTTCTGCCACTAGCGGTAGCCTAATGGCTAAGGCATCGGTCTCGCAATCGTGAGGTCGCGGGTTCGAATCCTACCCATTATACTACCGACGTGAACCCACTCCTTTTTTTTTTTGTTTTGTCGGGAAAAATTCCTGACGAACACCTCCACCATCCGGGAAAGACGGTGGAGGTAGTGTGGGGTTTGCACCCACTAAAAACTGTATCTCCCGCCACCTTCGCGAACGGGCCGCCGGAATTTGTTATGCCGTCGGCGGGCGTGAACCCACTCCTAACACAAGCCTTTGAGCTTAGCTGGAGGGGTTAACAAGATTGCTAGTAATGTGGGACTCAATCCCACATTGCTAGTTATCATAAATATATATAAAAAAAAAACACTCACTTTAAAGAAGCTCTAATGAATGTTCTGCCACTACACCCGGCAACACACCATCAGTTAAACATCACACCCATTAAAAATCGGAAGCTCTAGTGAACGTTCTGCCACACCGATTAGTGTTGTTGAACTTGTGTAGTGTTGATGAACAATGTTTTAATTGTCGCGTGTCGGATCCGACACACGACAAGTGGGAACGGGCCTTCATGCTGGTGGTGGTACAGGTAGGTATAACCTACTAAAAAAAAATTTAAACGCCTGCTTAAAAAAGATCGAAACAAGGTCGGGGGCATTCATGAATCCCAGTGAACTCACGAAAATGCCTCCGACTAAGGTTATCTTGCTACAATATTTTTTGAGCAGGCGGGTTTTTCGATTTTTAAAATGTTTTTTTATTTAATAAAAGAGAACTATCACAGCTAAGTAGGCTGATCAAATGAAAAGTAACAAAGTTTTCGTACAAATTCCATTGAAAATTATTATTAAGTAGATATAACGTTGTAAGTATGAGACAAAAACAGCAGAAAACCCATTTCTTAAGCCGCAAACCAAACTAACGATCTAAAACACAAGAAACGAATATCCAAAGATTGTATTTGGTACTTATATATTTTTAAAAAGCTGGGTGTTGAAACGCTGAGTATATGACGATTCTCCGTTGCTGAATCATATCGCGGCTCACCCGACAGGACTGTTTCCAACACATATTTACACATAATTAATTTTAGTAATATTTAAATTAATTAATTATAATAATATCTAATATCTAATACCTATTAAATATAATAATAATATCTTATATATTATATAATAATCAGTTAGTCTGCTCTAAATGTAATTCAATTATAATGATTTATAGTTTGTGCTTCACAAGCACGGTCTTGAGTAGACAGATGGCTGGCGGGATAAATCGAATTAAGATTATACCGCCAATATTCAAAATGTGAAATGATGTCTTGACTGCTAGTCCCACAGAGTGTAGGTCTTGGAAAGTTGGAATTTATAGGTAGCAAACGTGTGAAAAGAGTTTAATTCGAAACCGAACCTCTCCTCAGCGGGTCAGGTGTCTTGATTACCGCCACTAGTTGCATATTAACCTGGTATACTATTTTTTTTTTGAAAACTAGCAATAAGCGGTTGTTAATTAAACCAACATTACTAGCAGTTTTGTTAACCCCTGCAGATAAGTTCCATGGTTTGTGTTAGGAGTGGGTTCACGTCGGTAGTACAATGGGTAGGATCCCATCCTGCGACCTCATGATTGCGACACCGATGCCTTAGCCATTAGGCTACCACCGCTTCTACTATGGTTATTCCATGGCGAAAGCAAAAGAACTGTTTATTTCTCATCTTTCTATTAATGTAGACAAGTGCGCAAAAATTCAATAAGTAATCTTTTAATATTATACCTACAGATTACATGAGCTTATTATATGAAGAATAATAAATGTAGGTACTTGTCGTTAAAATCACTTTGAACTTGAAAGCTTTGATGTGAAGAGGATAATGTTTTTTTTTAATTTACGAAAAGAAGCTTGTAAGATATCGTCAAAAGAAATTATTATTGGTACTGTCATTGTTACTGTGTGTGTCAGAGAGCAGGAGCGTAGCTACCTCCATATCAGTAGGGCCCGCGACTTCGTCCGCGCGAAGTTTCAATGCTGCTCACTCCCGATACACGTTAGCGTGATAATAAGTTGCCTAAGTTACTCCTTATATCATGAGTTGTATGACATGGCTGGACGGATTTTTACGTCAAAATCTGTCCAGCCATGTCGGATTTAGCCGGAATAAACAGACAGACAAAAAAAATAAAAAGTGCGTTTTTTTATTATCAGTAGGTACGTTAAATCCTTTCATATGCATTTAGAGAAAAAACAGAGACACTTCAATTTTATTTATTTGTATAATGATATGAGACCCCAGGCTACAGGGGGCCCAAAACGTGAGTTACCAGTAGCGCCCCCCTCCTTCCCCGTACTAACGACACTCACGAAAGAAGTGAAGACTCAATTGCAAATTGACACAAGTCAGCCCTTTGGCCGTTAGGGCCTTTGAATATCAGGCCCCCTAACAATTTTTTAACCAGGGTCCCTAAGGCAAGCTGCGCCCCTGTTTGTGAGCTTGTATGTGAAAAAATTATATCCATCAAACGAAAATGTTGGCGTCCTCCTGTGTCAAGCTGGATTCACCACAGCCAGCGGCCATTAGAATCTGCGGCAACATTTGACAGCGCATACCCACTTCCTAGTTTGGGACCTTCCAACCTTTGATCTATGATGAAACAAAATCTTTTCTATTCAGCAGTAGAGCCTATAGGGGCTTCTAAACGGGCCAAGTTTTACAGCAATTTGTGGTTGCACTATTGGCAGCTAATTGTGCGGCCATCCCAAAAATATTTTATTGCAACTGATGGCCGAACAATATTTGGCTGGGCAAAGTGTTGCAATATATCTGTAATACAACAAAGTCACAAAGCACAGAATACTGCAATACATCACGACGTCACTCACAGCAATTTTCAATAAAACTAGTCACAGCCAATATTGTAGTAAAATCGATCGCTCAGCGATCCTGACGACCTTTCAAAACAATATCGGTCATACGTAGAAATACCAAACATGCTTATCTATATGGCTGGGAAATTACTGCAATTTTGCTTAGTCTGGCTAGTATCGATTGTAATGTTTCCGGCCACTGTATTGCAGTCACATATTCTATTGTACTGAAGCCCCTTATACCTATTTAAAACAAGGCTCTTACGATATTTGACTAGTTATTTATACACGTGAAGCCCAACCGAAAGTCAAACACTCACGTCCACAGGAGTACATGTGAGGAGGACCCGTCAGGACACGTCCACAGGAGTGTCACATGTCTTCATACGTAACATCAAGAACGATAAGCCCTTCAACAATGTTTGCTCAGCGCTTAGTAGCTGTCCATTCTTTTATCGTTACATCCCTATCCTTGGGCTCCTTGGCTACTAATATAATAACCTGAAAAAAATATTTGTTATTTTGTCGCGCTTTTTTTCACGCAGCGCGGAATCAATGTGACTTTAAGCTAATGAATGTTTGCACATTTTGCACATTAAGAATTCACATTAAGAAATACGATCAGAGAAACGAAAAGTTGATATATTTAAAACAGCTGAACCGATCAATCTAGCTTTGTAATTAAACTGTAATTGCGATAAAAAATACACCAATAAGCGGCGGTAGCCTAATGGCTAAGGCATCGGTCTCGCAATCGTGAGGTCGTGGGTTCGAATCCTGGCCATTATACAACCGACGTGAACCCACTCCTTTTTTTTTTTTTTTTTTGGTTCGGCGGGAAAAATTCCTGACGAACACCCCCACCATCCGGGGAAGATGATGGAGGTAGTGTGGGGTTTGCACCCACTAAAAAACCCGCCGTGTATCGCTCGCCACCTTTGCGAACGGGCCGCCGGAATTCGTTATACCGTCGGCGGCCCGCCCAGTGGCAATGCCCGGACGCGATGTTGTTGCGTTCCGGGCATTTCACACCTACGCGGCCCCTGGATACACACAGGGCGCCGCGCCTCCACGGAAGGCCGCGGGCGGGGCAGATTACCCCGTACGCCCGCCCGCAGCCCCACCTAAGGCGGCATCAAGCGCAGATACGTGAACCCACTCCTAACACAAGCCATAATGCTTAGCTGGAGGGGTTAACAGGATTGCTAGTAATGTGGAATCACAATCCCACATTGCTAGTTATCTTTATAAAAAAAAAAACATATGATATCCCACTGCTAGGGGCAGGGTCTCCCCAGTAGAAGCTATTATTGTAGATCCTGGGGGTAATTGCGCATGGCGAGCGGGTTGGCGATCGCAGTAAGGCTAAAGTACGTAAAGAACGCTGCTGCCCGTCCGGCGGTGTGAAATCCCTTAGTCACCTTGACGATACCCACGGAAAGAGATATGGTCGCATTATTCTTAAGCTGATACCACACGGCCAATACATGGCAATAAAAAGCCGCATAAAACCCGTTTCAATGCTACGATACACACATCAAACTTATAACACCTCTTTCTTTGCGTCAGGACTTTGAAAAAGATAGACGAGGTATGTTGTTCCATGTCACAATAAAACGGGTCTACATATAGTCAATGCTAGCACTAACTTATATTTAATATACCATTAATATAAAAAGTTTTAGTCCGTTTCCGAACTGCCCTGAGGATGCCTCGTGTAGAGGCGAAACACGTGTCAAAGTTTCACTTCGTGAAAGTGGAATATTTCATATCAAGGTGGAGGTGCTTGCCACTTCAGTTGGTAAGAGTAGTTGTTAATAATAATAATTTCTTTAATTAGCACTGAAAGTTTACAAGTTTGTTCTTAATCTATATAAATAATTCATAATAAAAGGGTGCTACTGCTAATAGCTTCTAGTGACAGAAAAGAGTGGTAGATTAAGTACAGCATTATCAGAATACAACATCGGCTAGTTTTGGGTACAGACAGGTTTACCTCTGGTTCTCAAACTAGGTTGTTACCTGTGTTTTGAGTTAAGCAGTGGTTAGTCGGTCTGACTACTTTGGTATTAATTTCTTTGTATTTAGTGCTCAGAAAACTTACAAAGTAGTACCTAACTATAATTAAACAACTATTGTAAAAAATATTAACAATTTAAATAAGTTAATGATAGGTTTATGGTGTGTTTGGTGTAGTGGTGTGTAGGTGTAGGTAAGTGAAGGTGTGTTCGGATGAGAGTATATTAAGAGAGTTAGTAGCAAAATCAAATCAAAAAATCAAAAATATTTTTATTGGAACAAAATACAGAGTATACAGGTTACAGTAGTGTACGATAATAACTGCAGTAGTTAAAAACTGTGTCGCAGCTATTAACGCCCACCTCCGGAGAGGGTGCTGAGATCCAATATACAATATAAAGTTTCTTTTTGTTCATTTAACATATTTAACATATTATTATTATATCTATATATGGGTGTGTGTGGTGTGTGTGAGTGTGTGTGTATGTGTGTGTGTGTGTGTGTGTGTGTTTGCTTTGAAATGTTGCAATGGAAGGTGTTATCTTAATTTTACTAAATATTAAGAAGCATTTCCAGGTCATCATAGGTAAGAGTACCAAGCCAATCATGTGTTCGCGTTTTGCATTCACGTAAGGTCAGAGGATAGATTCCTAGTATCCGATTTATTCTATTATACAAGGTGGGACTCAAAAAGTGATATTGTTGACTCGCCATTTTGGTTGGGGCGGACGACGTGGCACATATCAGATCATATCTGCGCTTCCTTTTTTTATAATTAGGATCAAATACTAGTTCTTTATGCTTACGTAGTATAGTATTTAGAATAAAACAATGTCTTACAGTTGGAAGCTTACATATATTGTATAATTCATTAGTGGGGAACCTTATAGGCTTACTTAGCATAACTTTTAACACAGCCCTCTGTGCTCTTTCCAAGGTCAGAAAACAAGTTTTGCCTGCACTTCCCCACGCGGTTATGCAGTATGTCAGTATTGAATGCGCTAAGGCATAATATACTGTTTTAAGCGTGGAAAAATCAGCAGATGAGCGTAAATTTTTAAATACAAAAATCAACTTCCTAACCCTCGAAACAAGTGTCTTGATATGCTCCTGCCACGTCATCGCACTGTCAACCAATACGCCCAGATACTTAACAGAATTTGTCCGTGTAATTACAGCACAAGTGCATTGGTTAGGGACGAGTGAGTCACACTGATGTGCTATAAGGCTGTAGGATGCAGGCGGTTGTGATGTGCTTCTCGGCGCGAATGTTACGATTTTTGTTTTATCTAAATTCAGGGTCAGTAAATTATTTGCCAGCCAAGTTGTAGTCATTCTAAGGGCTGCTTCAGCATTACGGCTAGCTTGCGACCAATCTGAGCCATGTACCAGAATAGCCGTATCATCAGCATAGGTTATTACCCTAGAATGCACCAAAGGCAGCTTACAGAGGTCGTTTATATAGAGTATAAATAGGCTCGGCCCAAGTACACTGCCCTGCGGGACGCCATAAGTTAGTGTTTCTTCCTGACTAACGTACTTGTCAATTTTAACAATTTGGGTACGCTCAGTAAGGTAACTTTTGAAAATTTTAAGTGGTAGGCCTCTAATACCTATGCGTTCCAGTTTTGTTAGAAGAAGTGGAACCGAGACAGTGTCAAAAGCCTTTGAAAGATCTAGAAAGATGGCTAAAGTTTTGAGATTGTTCTTGTTATTTTTTGCTATAGTGCTGGTCAGTTCTATTACCGCGTCTTCGGTACTTTTGCCTGATTGGAAACCATATTGATTGTCAGCAATTATATGGTGTGAGTTGACATAGTGAAGAAGTCTATTGTTTAAGATTTTTTCAAAAATTTTAGATAGTGTGCTTAATATGGAGATAGGTCTATAGTTATTGACACTGTCCCGGTCCCCACTCTTATATATTGGGACAACGAGAGCTTTTTTAAATACCCCTGGAAACACACCCGTCGAGATAGAAAGATTATAAACCATACAAATGACTGGTACTAGGATATGCTTAGAAGATTTTAGTAGAGTCGACGAAATTCCATCCCAACCAACGGCGCAATCCGTTTTGAGACTCATTATAATTCGTTCTACTTCTTCGTTGTCAGTACTAAAAATGCCCATGGAGCTGGCAGTCAATATGCTTCCGTCTCTAATATTTTGTTTGTTCACGGGGGGCTGAAATTTCGACGCCAGCGTTTTTCCGATATTGGCAAAAAACATATTGACTACATCAACTGAATGACTGGGATTTTCTCTCAGAGACAGAAGCTCTACCGGGGTGGATTTATTGTTGCGTAAGTTAGTTATATTTTTGATTAGCTTCCAGGTAGCTTTGGGATTACGACTGTTTCTTTGAAATTCAGTTCGCTCATACTGTCGTTTAATGTTTTTTAATAAATTGTTACAATAATTTTTGTACCTTACATAAATGAGTCTTGATAGGTCATTACTTGGTTGTTTTTTGGTTTTTTTAAAAAGTTTATCCCTATGGCGGATACATCTGAGAAGCCCAGGTGTAATCCATGGCTTAATTATTCTCCTCCTGCTTGGAATAATAGCAGAACGGGTATTTGTTACCACGATAGCCGAGATAATGTTAACTAAATTAGCTGCTGCTTTATTTGCATCATCACAAACCAATACAGATGAGAAATCTGCACCTTCAAGGGCTGTAACACAGGAGGGAATATCAGTACGTTTAATGAATAGATGGTTTTCACAGTTATTAAGTTTAACTTTGATGTAAGTGACTAATGCTGCATGATCTGTGATAGCGGACTCCAACAATAAAGTTATGGCTGGTATAGTTGATTTTATAATTACATGATCTAAGCAGCTATCTATGCGCGTAGGAAAGTAATGGGCCGGCAACATGCCATGAGCTGCCAACATTGTCATATATGATTCACTATTTAGGTATTTATCATTATCATTATTATTTGGTATTAAATTTATATTTATATTTATGTCTCCAACAAGAACAATAGTTTTATAGGAGCGAAGTGATTGTAGGTTTTCATCTAAGCTGTTTAAAAAATTATTTATGTTGCTATAAGAAGGCGAACGATACATAGCCAGAAGAGCTATATCAGTGCCAAACGTAAAAATTAAACTATTCGCATCAACCATTGAAGACTTCTCTACTTTAAACTTGATTCCTTGCCTGATGTATACTACTATTCCATCATTTTGGTTTGTATGTAACGATGTGAATAGTTCGAAACCCTTCATAGTAGGAACAAATGGGCACTTACTTAGCCAACATTCAGATAACGCAATAACGTCAAACTTAACTCCTGTCCTGTGTAAGAGAGCCAAAAAATTACCATAGTTAACGACATTACCAATACTCCTTATATTCATATGTATGACTTTAAGTGAGTTATTTTCATTATTTAAATACGAAACACATTGTTCAGGTGAGCATATATAAGATTCGGAAACAGATATATTATCTAGTTCCTGAGAGATCATATCACAGTCAGTCATTTGAAGTTATTGAAATAGCAAAGGTGCATATTTGTGCAGATGTGTACCGAAAAATCAATGTCCTATCAGCATCTGGCTGGTATAACATGTATCCCAAGTACAGGTAATACGTCGAAGAGTTATTCCTTCCATTATAATAACATGTGTGTGTGTAAGAGTGAATGAGAGTGTGATAATTTGTAACATGTTTGTATGTGATACAATTTAAGTTTATATACAATAAAAAGTAATAGCAAAGAACTGATGATAGAATTGCATGCATATTTATCTTAGGCGTATTAATAATTGTAATAGTAATTAGAATTAAATATAACAGAAAAACATAGTAACATTCATAACAGTTTGCGCAAGAAACGAAAGCTAGTCATTTGGTTACAGTTATTTTAGTGAAATCCGACTCTTCTTTTATGAGAATTTGTGAACTGCCTTCTTTTTTTCGCAAAAAAATCTTTCCATTTTTCACCCAGCAATAACGGTAGTCATTACTTTTGGCGAAGTCCCTTGCAAGATAAAACAACCTTTTCATTTTCGGAGTTAGATTTTCGGAAATGAATACAGGTAATGGTGGGCCTCGTATTTTTAGGTTCTCTGTGGTTAACTGACGATTTTCTCTACCGTATTTTTTAAATGATTGTATAATTTTTTCTTTCAAAATGTTTGTGGTAAAAGTAACAATAATGGTCTTATTATTTGAATCTTTTGTTCCAATTCGAAAAACGTCTTTCACCTCCTGTGGTTGAATTTGTACATTTAGTGTAGTTCCAGTCTGGATGACAGCGTTTAGTAGGTCATCTTTTGACTCCGGAGTCTTTGCGGGAATATTCCTGATTTCAATACATGTAGACCTAGCAGAGCATTCCATTTTTTCAAGTCTATCTTCCAAATTCTGTATGTATTTTCGGTTGTTTTGCCGCTCAATTTCGAGATCATTAATCCTATTCTTAAATAATTCAAAACCTTCCGATAGAAAACTGATAGATGATTGCATGTCTGCGCTTTGTTTTTTAATTTCATCATGTATTTTATTAATTTTTTTATCTTGTTGTTCTGTAAACTCGCGAAACATTAATTTTATTTCCGACATAAAATTAGTAAAATCCATATCTTGTGTTGTATTTTCGGGGCATTTGCGCTTATTTCTTTGGGTGATATTACCAAAATCTTGTTCTCCTTTGTTAATATTAGGCTCAGAGGAGCTGTGTTGAAGTGCCACAGGTGGAGGTGCCATACTTAATCTAGACTCCTGTGGACTCCTTTGTAACGGCATAATGTTGAAACTGTTGAGATACCTCTATTTTAGTCCTATTTGTACTAGGCAAACAGAAATATAGAGGGGTATTGAGGTTGAAGATGGCCGTTGTCGTTGCGCCGGCGCTGGGGGAGTGGCTTCCGGGGTTCTACCAAGAGGGCGTTGATTGACACGTCGGGGGAGGTGCTAACGCGCTTCCAATTAGCCAATCCCACCACAGGTGCAATAGGGGGGTTGTGTTGTGGTGATCGCACACGCAGAGTTTTAGTATTATTAAGAATTCTCTTACGTGGGGTGGGGGACTGCAGAGCTTGATTGCCGGTGAAGTACTAGGCGCACATACGTGCACGTACTAGGCGAACTCCTCACGAACTAGGCGTACTCCTCACGTGTTGAAATACAGCTGTTGTATCTAACTCCTTGCTCTTATGCACTCCTATTTATGTTGATGAATTTAAACTTTGTTAAATAATTTTAATTAATTAGAAAAACAAATACTGCGGTTTTGTGTGCACGTCAACACCTAACGGCGGTCCGAAGGGAAGGGGTAGCAATGGTAGCATGTTCTAACTTGATTTGATCAAAGTCTCTGTGGTGTCGTAATCTTGTAATTTTAACCAGACATGGACTTTTCTTTTACTGACTCCGAACTGACTGCCTCGGTGGCGCGGTGGGAGTGTGTCCGACTGCTACGCAGGAGGTCGTGGGTTCGATTCCCACACGAGACACCACTTTGTGTTATCCACAAATTGTTGTTCCGAGTCTGGGTGCAATTTGTGTCCGTGACTTGTATGTTTGTAAAGTCCCCCGCGACACAGGGCTTGTACCCTACTGCGGGAGTCGTTTTAAAAAAAAGAAACAAATTTAGACAACGGGTAAATGCTTAATGCTCTATTTGCTTTATTGGATAAATAGTTATTGAGAAAGAAGT
Organism: Herminia tarsipennalis; assembly: GCA_945859575.2. Taxonomy (NCBI): domain Eukaryota; kingdom Metazoa; phylum Arthropoda; class Insecta; order Lepidoptera; family Erebidae; genus Herminia; species Herminia tarsipennalis. The sequence continues at coordinate 7,413,445 of OX243836.2, read as the reverse complement.
AGGTGATGTATATGATGTATATCACTGTGATGTAGGTATATATTATGAATATATATATATATATATATATATATATATATATATATATATATATATATATATATATATATATATATATATATATATTACGGGTCTTAATCGCGTTAATAATTTAAGGTAAAATAACCTTGTTTATTGCCCGACATTTCGACCGTATTGCAACGGCCGTGGTCACGGGTAGACGGTTGCAATGCGGTCGAAACGTCGGGCAATAAACAAGGTATTTTACCTTAAATTATTCACGCGATTAAGACCCGTAATATATATATTTTCATAATGTGATGTATATGCCGAGGTCTCAAGCAAATACTTATTAAACTTATTGTGATGTAACCTTTGTGTTTATGAAACTCGTTTGTGAAATATTTTCGATTTATTAGAATACTAGCTGTGCCCCGCGGTGTTACCCGCCGTTTATTAGCCTATGTGTTAATCCAGGGTGTCAGCTAACTCCATACCAAATTTTGTTAAAATCGCTCCAGCCGTTTAGACGTGAAGAAGTAACAAACATACACACTCACATACTCACAAACTTTTGCCTTTATAATATTAGTGTGATTAAGTGTGATGAAGGGAATAAAAGACAGTCTTAGTCTGAGAGTTTCATGGCCGACGGCTCGGCTCGTTAATAATGTGAATGTGTTAGTTTAATAGTTAAATAGTCTTATTTCATATTATGAGTGGTGATGTGCTTGTAATATTATATTTCAGTAATAAACTTTGTGATCGTTCGGGGAATCATCTATGTTATTTAAACGCCCTTTACAAGATCCTGTTGTTCAGCCCCGGTACTAGCTCACCAAGGTCTGAGCCAACGTTAAAGTACCTGTCATAAATTTCCTATGTTGCAGGTTTCTCTGGTTTCAACTGTGCAGTATTCTTTGACTTCTTCCATTGTTGTGGTGAAATGGTAATAGTTTCTAGTTAGTTAGTTAGTTCTAGTTTCTAGTATACCTAATACATGATGACATTGATGTGGGGTCCCTCATTCAGTGGCAATCGAACAGATCGAGATATCTGCGAGGTTAAGCAATGTTACAACTGTCGGTCCATAGATGGGTGACCGTTTCCAAAAAATGTCACACCCCTCCGTGTCTCGGAGAGCACGTTAATCCGTCGGTCCTGCGTCCAATCTCTCTCCGTTCGAGTCGGATTTTTGTCCCATCGGGCTTTGAGAGTGAGGAAATACACAGGAAGTACACAAGTGTATGCGCAAATATTTGCGCATACACGTGTGTACCTACTATAATATTTCCTGCGTAGTTGGCTAGTCTGAGATGAGATTGGCCGCCGTAACCGATATCGGGTCAGGGATCAGGGTCCAGACCCTGATACAGAAAATAAAACCCGCCTGCACTAAAAAGATGGAAACAAGATAATTACACAATTTCATGCAGTCGGAGGCACTTTACTAAGTTCATCGAGATTCATTAATGCCTCCGACTGCATGAAATTGTATAATTATGTAGGGGATCTTGTTTCCATCTTTTTTGTGCAGGCGGGTTTTTTTTTTATAATTTATTTTTATAAAAAAAAAAAATATTTATTTAATGCTTTTTAGTAGTTGTAGGATGTAACCGATGTAGCAACTTACTTTTATAACATCTATTGTCAAGTATTGAAAATTGAAAAAACAATGGTTGCTAACTAACTTTTTTAGTAAAACAGTCATAATCATGTTATACCTTTTTGAAATGCTTAAGATGAGCTCTTTAATTTGATACCCATATTGCAGTATTCGAAACAACTTTTTTTTCACACCTCTTTATTTTGACATCTCATAGCCGCCATGTTAGTTTTTTAAAAACGTCATCTATCTAAGAACACTTGGGCCATTATAACAAATCTAACGAGCGACGTGTGAATTGTATAAATCCGTTCAGTGGGTTGTGAGATATCAGGTAATAAAGAATATTACATACATACATACAAGATACGCGCGAAAAACATTCAACCCTTCTTTACAGTCGGGTAAAAACAAAGTAAAGACTTTGACTGGCAAAGGTTTTCAAATAAAATTGATTCCTTGAAATCGTAGGCGTAACAAACATGACATAACGACCTCAATTTCAAAATACGAATTGTAAAACATTGCAGTTGGTATTTATTTGTTCATCAAACGATTGGAATAAGTCATAAAACAATTTATAGACGTCAATTTACAATAGTGTCCTATGTTCGTTAACGTAGTATAAACCCAATATGAGTAAGCTTTGATAAAAGTTGATTGACTCATTCATTCATAAATAAATAATTTAATTAATGTAATGAAATAAATATTTATTTATTGAGTCATGGTTGATAAGTGAAAACACGCAAATGTACAATGCGGTCAATCTTTAGACAATAGTATTAATAAGTACAAAGTACAAAATAGTACGGCTTTTCGGTTTCATTTTTAATTCCCGTTACCTACTTAATAATAAAGATTAATTTCTTTGTAGGTTCTTATAACCTGCATGATATATTATATTGATTTACCTCAAGCTTTCGCCACTATTGAGGAACCCACAATTTTTATTTTCAGAATTTTATTCTTAAACTTTGTCACCTTGTAATATGAATATGTGTATCCATGCAAAATTACAGCCTACTAGCACTAACAGTCTCTGAGCTAAGCTGCGGACGGACGGACGGACATGGCGAAACTATAAGGGTTCCGTTTTGCCATTTTGCCATTTTTTTTTAAAAACTAACTACTAGTTTCGAAGCGTAAGTTCAATATTGGCATGTGTTGACCAATCTGTCATGATCTTTACGCCCCGCGCCTTTGACAAAGACATACCAAGTTCCTTTACGCACTGCATTTGAAAGAAAGAACAGCAATTTTTCTATAAAAGTCTCCTAGAACTGAAAGGTGAAAAATGTAAAATCGACAACGAGCTTTCAGACTAGGTACGACCTAAAAAACCCAAAATATTTTAGACTAGCGGACGCCTCGCAGTTTTACTCGCGTAGTTCCCATTCCCGTGGGTATTTAGGGATAAAAGTAGCCTATGTCACCCGGGGATAGTGTAGCTTCCCAACGGTGAATGTTTTTTTTAAATAGTCCGTTGTGTTTAAGTTTATTCGTTACATACAAAAATGCAAATCGTCCGACCGACTTTACAGATAGCAATTTTATTTCCCTCAACTGTAAAATCACTTTGGACAACGAAAAGCTTAATTACATTAAGCTCGTTCTTACCTATTTTGTCGTACGTATCTACCTTTTCTGTTCCTCTAATACTGTCCCACATTTTACGCCCTGAGACTAAATAGGTTTTTCAGTGTTCTATAAACCAGACAAATTAATTTATTTTTCTTTCAGTCTCTATCTACGTCTACAAATTGCGTAAATGTTTCACGAACAGGGAATAAAGCTGAAAAAACAGCCTAAACTTTTTGCGGGTCTCGGTTTAATTTCACAGCCCTGTAAGTAACAAAATTGCTCCCTCTAATTACAATACGTGTGTAATTAGAGGAGCTGTATATTAGGTCCCTGGTGTGTTAAATATTAGGTTGGTACATTGACGTATAGACCTGGACCGCGCCATCTCTTTCAATTAAGAAAGTAAATATTGATTGCTAAGCGGGAAAGAGAGAAAAAACTCGTGTGGTCCTGTCTCTCTGACAGGTAATGTACACAAAGTAGCGTTGTCTCTTTCTAAAGAGTGGTTAATTTTGTGAGGTTATGGCGCGGTCCAGGAGGCCAATTCACGTATTTAAAGCAGTACAGTTACAGTGCAGTTGCAACTGCACTGCTTTAAATACGTGAATTGACCCCCTGGTATATACATCAATGGGTAGGTATATTTATAACTTCTTCTTCATATAAGAGTTTACTAGCTGTTGCCTGCGACTTCGTTCGGGTGGAAATTTTACATTCTACCGGAATAAATGGTAGCCAAACGCAAACGAAAGGAAATATATTTATTTCGTAAAACCACATTAATGATTGTTTGAAAACGTCAAATTAATACATACTAAAAGAATAATAAAATACTGATATGTTAGAAAAAAAAAAACAAAATGAAGTTAGGCGGCAGTTCTAAGTGCAAAGCTCATGAAAAAAAGCTGCTAAGAAACTCATGGGCCACTCTTTTAAAATCATTTCAATCAAATTTTTATTTTTTTGAACGAGCCAGTGTGTTGGGTTGAATGTAAATGTTTATAAATCATAGCCTACATGCTATTCCAGACACAATCTATGCCAAATTTCATCCATGTTCGTTTAGCCGTACAGAATAAACACCCATCTTAACTTGGTAGTATGAGATATGGCGAAGACCAAGTGTGACCCAGACGGTATACATCCTACACTCGCCTAGCGTCAGTGCCATCTTAGTCTGCACCAGTTTCCATCGGATGTATTCAATGGCGGACCAGGATTGTCCTTTGGGGGGGGACTTGAACCAGATAGGGTCGTTGTTGCACCACTGATACGAATCAAATGGGTGAATGGAGAATGATTTGGGGGGGGGGGCTAGTTCCCCCTTGGATCCGCCACTGGATGCATTTAGTAAATTTTAATTTAATCATGCCTACATTTTTGCCTTTATGTTCTAAAAAAATGTCAAGCGGCCCTACCACCGAAAATATTCTGTATTTTGACATCCTGTTTAAATTAATTTTCTTATTTATTATCTTTCCTTACAAAGCTTTTTAGATTTCTTTGAAGCGTAATTGTATTTAATACATTCAATTTTGTCAGCGATCGATAAAACGATATTCTTCATTCTGTAGTGGAGTCTCTGTTCTCTACATTATTAAATCTATCTAGGGATGTTACGGAGGAGGTTTTTATCGGAACCGAAGTCAGAGTCGGAGATTTTAAATGTGTTTTGTCGGAGTCGGAACCGGAGGAGTCGTAGGTGGTGGAAGAAGACAAATATGTTGAAATAAGGCTTAAGAAATTAAGAGAAATAAAGAAACATTGTATTAAATGTGTGAAGTAGTCATATTTAATGTGTGAAGGAAAAATTCGCTCGGACGGGACTCGAGCCTCGGAGGTGCATGAGAATTTTTCCTTCATACATAAAAGAGCAGCCGCCGCACCTCCGAATAAAAGTCCGATTTAAAAGTGTCGGAACTGAAGTCGGAGTCGGAGGTGTAAAATCAATCAGAAGTTCTGACCTTTCGAAGACGAAGTCGAAGCTCCGTAACATTTCTGAGCTATACTCATATTATAAAACTGAAGAGTTTGTTTATGAAAAATATTGTAAAAACGGGAAAAATGGACGCAAACGAAGTTGCGCGGGTGAGTGACTCTAACAAAAATTTGCACTTTAAAGTTTAATATTTTACAAACGGATCCTTAAAACTAAAAGTCGACTTCTCAACCCCTAAACAATTTTAAAAGACCTATCTAATGATATCCCACACGATGCGGTAGATAAGTAAAAATATCACACCCCTACTTTACATATAGGGGAAATACCCTAAAAAAACATTTTTAAAGATTTTATCCTTTACTTTGTCGGCGTAAGTAATATGTGTATCCATGCAAAATTACAGCCTCCTAGCACTAACAGTCTCTTAGCAAAGGTGCGGACGGACGGACAGACGGACGGACGGATGGATGGACATGGCGAAACTATAAGAGTTCCATTTTGCCATTTTGGCTACAGAACCCTAAAAACATAAAACTTAAAAGCAACTGTCTGTCTGTCTGTCTACCTCTCTGTATTTCGATGAAATGTTATGAACTTATTGGTCTACGAATCGATTTCGGTCGCAGTCAGTCGCCTCAGAGACTAGCTCACTACGGAGGAGGTTTTGGAACAACTTGAGCATTAAAAATGGGAGAGGGATAGACACTTTTTATACTTCCAACCAGTTATTACGTCACGAAACGTCCACGTTAACAAAAGTTACACTTTAGAAACTCGCGAATAAAACTTTATAGGACACGTTTTGGAAAACGCCTGACACCATACAAAAACATTTATTTCCATCGAGTCGTAACGACCAGAGTGCAGGCTAACTGGAATGACGCAATTGGTGCGCATGAAACGCGAAATTACGTTCACCCAGTTATTGGACTGAAATAGAACGAATGGCTTGAATACTTCAAAGTGCAATCGCAGTATACCAATACATGTAAGGTACGTATGAAGATTGTATTTCAAATGAAGAAAAGCTCTAATCATGTGTCCAACATGTGTGTGTGTTCTAGAAATGGTAGCAAACCGTTATCGTTTGTTACAGCTCTGCGTTAAATTTACCTAAAAAATACTTGTAATCTTTGTTATAATGTCTAGATTCCTAATCCGGCATCTAAAATTGAAGCAAAGAACTGTCACGTACGGTCAAGTAGACGGACTTTTTGACAGATAAAAAGCCGCCATTCGATGTTTTAGCCATAGTTGTTCTCATCAACGAGTGTCAAACGTCAAAGAGGGAATGCTTCATTTTTTTTATAGGCTTATTGAGAGAATGCTCTATCTAGACATAATTTAATCAAAGCTTGAGCTTGATATACATTGTGTCAAGTTATAAAAACTATTTAGTGAACAATTAAATACGGCTTGTTCAACTGTACAATTTCTGCCATAAAGCGAATCGAAGCGGCGGTAGCCTAATGGCTAAGGCATCGGTCATGCAATCGTGAGGTCGCGGGTTCGAATCCTACCCATTAAACTACCAACGTGAACCCACTCCTAACTAGTCTTTGAGCTTAGCTGCATGTATTATTAAAATATATATATTACGGGTCTTAATCGCGTGAATAATTTTAGGTAAAATACCTTGTTTATTGCCCGACGTTTCGACCGTATTGCAACGGCCGTGGTCACGGGAAGACTGTGATGACTGACGCGATTAAGACCCGTAATATATATATTTTAATAATGTGTACAAATCGCGAAAGTTTATCAACATTTTTAGCTGCATGTGTTAACAAGATTGCTAGTGATGTGGGACCCAATCCCACATTGCTAGTTATCTTTAAAAAAAAAAAGCATAACTAATGTTGGCCTTGGCGACCTACAAGTACTCATAACATTGTCAAAAAATATCTAAAAATGTAGCAATCCTGTCATCAACTGAAAAAATAAAACGAAGTACTCTTTCCCTCCCGTTAACCACTTTAATATTAACCAAGTTAATGGATAAATAGTGAATTAGTTTACGAGTACTATTTTGTCTCGTTCTACGACAGGTAATTTTAAATACAACAGAAGAAAACAAAACACAAAGAGCCGTTCAAGCATTAAATAAGACGGTTATGAATTAAATATTCTGGTATGTGGAATGTGGATCACTGATCTCTAAAAAACTAACAACTAGATGCTCCATACATAGAACACCATGAGCGTACACAAAAGAAAACTAATGGAGGCTGAGTAAAATGAGACAAAAGGGAACTAATAAATGCTCCACGCATTTTCTATACAAAAGAATCGATTAGTTTATTATTTGCCCCGTCCATTATAAGGTAGCTTTGTAAGTATTTTCTTATAACAATAGCGCTAAAGGTCATCGTTATAATGAAAGAGTAACACTACCCGTGTCATTAGAAAACAATACTTGTTTGTAGGATGACACGCCATTGTCCTAGTTCTTCATAATTTTGTTTTTAAACTTTATAACATGAAAAACAACGATTCAATTTAAAATCTAGTTATAAGTATAAAGTCAAACTTATGAATTTGAAACCTCAGTCTTCTGATTAAATAGGTACTTTTATGTTCACCATAAATTCCCAAAGACGACGCTCTCAAAAGTTTTCCCTTTTAAGTGACAGTGACTGACACCCTTATATTATAAGATGTTTCCTCAACAATTCCTCGGGAGTTGTAAAAATGCCGGCAGACTGACCTATCATTATTTTTACAGCTCCGCGTTTAGCATGTAAACACTTGAAATACTTTACAAATACAATAATTGCATTTTTGAAAGATAGAAAAATTTGAAATCCAGACTCAGGAATCGAACCGGAGACTTTCGTAGCCTTCAGTAGCTTGAAATACTAAGTCTATGGTTGTAACTGTAAGTACTTGACCCTGGCAGAAATTAGCCTTTACATATGCTGGATTGCGATATGCTAGATTAAAAAAAAAAAAGAAACCTCGTCTTGAATCAACTTCACTCAAACAACTCTGTATGACATCTTCTAAAGTCTTTGTCTGTGCTTTGAGTATCTATTTGGCAGGAGGTCACTTTGCCGCCTGTGCCGAAATTCTACACCATGTTTCAAACGACTACTAGGTACCACGGCACAGGGTGACCTTGTCTAGGATTAAAAAAAAAATATTTAGGACATATCTGCGGCCGGTCCATAAACTCTTTAAGCCAGTAAATTGTAGTCGAAAAATAAACAGAGCGAATCAGTGATGACGTCATTAAACGGGCTAGTGACCTATTCTATGCTAACATTTAAACTTTCGCGTTGCCTAAATATAAATAAATGGTATTTAATACACATTAATTCTCTTACAATAAATAGTTATGAGTTTATGACCTATTATCTATTTGCCAATTCTTTGCATTTGACAGCAGAGCAGCGAAGGTTGAAGAGAGAGAGATCTACTCTCTCTCTTCAACCTTCGTTCATGGTACGGCTCCAGGACCTGAGGTGAATTTTAAGCAGACAGTGACTGTCTTTCTTTCGGGGACCAGAGACGGTCCTAGCATATTTTAGATGATGCAAAATCTTGATGATGATGACTGACTACAAAAGAAAGGCGGTTGCTATGAACCAGCAGTTGTTGTTGCCCCAGAGAGGGTAAAAGTCATCCTTTGTCATATGCTTGGCTTCCCCGCTGAGTTACGTGTTTACTGTTTGGTCAGAATTACAGTGAGTCAGTGTATTGATCCCGATTATGAGACACAGTTGGTACAACGTGGGCGGTATTACTCACATCTACAAAATAAAAGGGATTTATTTGTTTACGGCTACACCGATTTCCTTGTCTTCAGTGTTGTATTAATAAAATTGGCTTCGTTTCCTTGTAATTGAGAAGATTGAGTTTTTAAGCAAGTAGGTATAACTTAGAGTACGTAGGCAAATGTTTCAGAACCAGGGAATGACCAAGCTAAAAAGTTTGTTTGTTTATTTGATTGTTTGTTTGGACGCGAAAACCTACCAGCAGCAGTTCCTGACTTCTGGTTTTAATTTAAAAATTCTTTTAGAATTGGGGAGCCCATTTATCGAGGAAGGCTGAAGGCTATATGACATCACGCTATGACCAATAGGAGCGGAGCATCAATGAAAAATGTTGCAAAAACGGGGGAAAATTGACGCAGACGAATTTGCGCGGATCACCTAGTCTATACTAGGTGAATGAGTTTGTTTGTTGTTTGAACGTGATAATCTAAGGAAGTACTGTTTCGAATTGAATAAATATTTAAGTGTTGGAAAAAATATTTTATTGTTCACGGGTTACAGCCGGCTTATTATTTAAGATACTTAACTTAATAGATATATTATATTATGATTTGATAACAACTTTGTTATCATTTGATAATACGCGACACATATAGTCGCTTTTTTTAGTAAACGATTTTACTTGATTATTTGTGTATAAGTAAAACATTTCAATTCAAAATTCGATTATTTAATAGTTACTTTATTGAGTAATAGTCGTCTAGCATAATAAAACATAATTAAACATTAACATTTGAAATTGAGAGAAAAGAGTTTTGAAATGTTTGTTGTATCGCTTTGTGAAAATGCTTCTCAATTAATTTGGAAGCCACTTTTCAGGGAACCAACCCTTTCCCAGGTAACTGAAGAAAGGTTGGATACTTATTGGATTTCGCAACAATAATAAACATGTTTCAAGATAATAAATAAGTAAATTTATACAGATTTCCCTGAAGGCTCCACCTGTGGATTCCATTAGCAAATGAACTGTTAACTTAGACTAATTGATTTAGTGTTGCCCAAATGCAAGAACAAGACGAGACTTAGCCAGTCTTGGTCTTGGTCTTGCGCCAATACACCTGGTCTTGGTCTTGGTCTTGGTCTTGCGCTCCCAGTCTTGGTCTTGGTCTTGGTCTTGCAGCAAGAGTCTTGCAAGTCTTGCAATTACCTATTAGTCTATTACTATTTATTAAAGTTTACTTTAAATCTTAGAAAAACGTATTAGAATTGGAACATTGTGAGCTTGAATTAACATAGCCATAGTAAAGATCAAGCAGATTAATAAGTAACTGAAGATTTGATAAGAAATTCGAAAAATCAACTGACCTATATGTCGTTTTCCATGGAAGTAACTGTTTCTTAATAAACATTTATGATTTATAAGCTTACATTTGCTAAAACATGTAAAAAAACAAATTAATTACAATAACTTGACTGTATTTTAAAGAACAATACTTATCTGTCTAGAAAGAGATTGAACCCTCAACTTATAAGAAATTTAATAAAAGAGTTTACGATTTATCATTTATTTGAATAAAAAATAAAATACAACACAAATCAACAGCTTTATCATTAGGTTATGATACTTTATATAATTTTTTTTGACCAAGAATTAATACAAAGTAACCATCTGGCTGACTCATCACTTAACCTATTTCTATGTTTTCTAATTACTAATGATGCTTTAGAAAATAACCTCTCAGCAGGTACTGAAGTTGCAGGTATTGAGAGAAAATCACGGGCCATTTTCGATAAAATCGGATACTCTGTCTCATGCGTCCTCCACCAATCTAAAATGTCTTCCGAGCTGGCAGTTCTTGGTTTTCTCAGGTACTCCTCCAACTCGTCTATCACTAAGCCTTGAAGACAAGATCCAGATGACGTCGAGGGACATTCATAGAGTTTATCAAAGTCTATTACGTCTTCATCTTCATCACATACTTTATTTTCTTTTTCTGGTAATTCCAGAGATTTGTTCAGTGAGTGTAGACTTTTATATTCTTCATAAAGTTCATTGAACTTGCGCAGACTTTCTGTTTTAAGTTGCTTCCCCCACATTGTCAGGTCAAAAGTCTGAGCCTTATGCCTTGGGTCTAAAATTAAAGAAGTACAATAAATCCAGTTGCTCTTCTTGTAATGTTTAAGCATTTTGTCTCGAGCTGCTTGGAAAGCTAGAATGAGCCTTTCATCCACTTCAGATCGATTAGGTTTCTCATCTAACTGTTTTACCATGGATTCAATTTTATCTAGCAAGAGATTGAATGATACAATGACTAGCGGTAATGTAACATATTTGTCTCCACCAAGTTTTGTACTTAAAAGTTTAAAGTTTATTAGAAATTTATGTAATTTTTCGAGTACCTGCCATTCATTAGCTGTGATTTGAAAATCATTTAATTCGGTGACAGAACTGCACAATATGTCAATGCCCGCTCTCACTTTTAAACCAAATCCAATCATATCATGTGTGGAATTCCATCTCGTTGGACAGTCAAGAATGGCATTTAGATTTGATGGCACGCCAGCTGCTTCACAAGCAGACTGAAACTTCTTCTTCACTATCTCACTTCTTTTTATTTTACTGGAAATACTGCGTAACTTTGTTACAGATGTACGCGAGTCAGCAATATTTGGTGCAGATTCTTCATCTTCCTCATCCTCAGTTTCGTCTGCATAGTCTTCGTACTGCTGATCTTGCGCGTTAGTGTCAGACTCACAGTGTAATGCTAAGGTCTTTAATAAATCTTGTACACCAAGGTTTAAAATGTGAGCAAAGCACCGGAAATGTTGATTGTCTGAATCAAAGTGTGGCGGCAGCTGTTTGCCCAGTTCATACATGAATTTGGTATTTGCAGTTGCGTTGTCGACCGTGATACCTTGTATTTTATCAATTATGCCATATTCCAATAAACATTCATGGAAAATCGTTGCAATATCTTCCCCAGTATGTCGACCGCGTGATGGTATAAAATCAAGAACTACAGATTGATACTTCCATGCGTTGTCTATATAATGAATAGTAACCCCGTAGTAACTCCTACCAGCAATTGACGTCCACCCATCAATGGTAAAAGACATTTTAGATGATAATTGTTGAAGTCGTTCCTTGAGATTCAATTGGAGCTCTTCAAATCGCTCTTTGACTTTCCTTCTAAGTGTAGACCTTTTAGGAAACACCATATTAGGGCAAATACGTCGAAAATATACTTGTGTAGCTTCGTCATCGAAAAATGAGAAGGGAAGATATTTTTTCACCACCCAATCAACTGTAGCTGTCGTGATGTTGTCACTGCTGTTTTCCGACTGAAACAAAACAATAAATCTTGTGTTATTAGGTTTGAGCGTATAAGAGGAGGAGGTTTGTTGTTGTTAAATCGAGAAAATCGTTAAATTGATATTTGTTATATTAAGGTTGCACTGTACTGTAATTTACCAAAATAAAGTACTTAGTTGTTACTGGCCGATTAACTGAAAATATGGGTGTTTATAAAAAATATTTAAGACGATAATTACATACTTAATATGTCGCACCCCTAGATGAAAACTGTGAAAACACCACTAACTCAAAAATACTTACGTAAGTTAATGGCGTTTTTGAAAGTATCGCATGAATAGCTACGCGGAGTTAAAATTCTTTTAACTGTTAAAAAAATATTCTTACCTGTCCAGCGGTTACTAAAAAGCTTGTGATATCTCCACTTAATTTTGGTTTAACAGGAAGAAATATTTCTGATTCCTTTTTGTGGAAAGATATTAGATGTTTCCTTAAGCCTGAAGTGTTTCTGTTTTTCATTTTTATTTCAATCTTTTTATGTTGGCACAATTTACAGAAGGCAGTTTGGGATGCATGAATTATTTCGAAAAACTCCTCAAATTTGCTTTTGGGTCTTTTAGATCTGTGACTCAAACTCTCGTTACTCGGACTAGAATAATTTGAATCTTCGTCACTCATATTAAATTGTACACGTGATACGTTTTTAGAAAACAACGAGAATTAGTAAAAACAATTATCAAGTTAGACTCGAAGCACAGCTCAATTGGAAATGACTGGAATTAAAATAATTCCTTTATTTATAGTACGTTTCCTTGCTTTACCGCGCCGCCTCGCCACGTGCCGGCTCTATGAAAAGGATGCCGCCGCAAATCAAACAATGCCGCGTGCGGCGTACAAACACACACTAAATATTACCTACTTGTACAGACGCGACGCGTGAATAAAATAGAATTAGTGCCAATCACTATTCTTTACATATAAGTGAATGTTTTGGCGTACATCTATACTAATATTATAAAGCTGAAGAGTTCGTTTGTATGTTTGATGACAGAAGTTTTAAAATAAATAAATAAGTCCTGAACGTCACTATACCTCCAAAGTTACTATTCCTCGTGGACGAAGTCGCGGGCACAGCTAGTAAATACTTACTCTCATCATCTCTCTCAGAGATATTCGGGCTGGTAAGTAATACAAAACTCTTATCGCAGGCTTTTTATTTTATTAGTAGGTAAGTACCTACGCTTTTTATATTATTTTATTAGTTTTGTAGAATTTTTTTACACGTTTCAAGTATATTTAAAAGTGGCTACAATATTTATTAAACGGGTGATATTTGAACACTTTTTTGCTATTTTTTCTTGTAAAAACTTAAGAAATATAATGACTAAATGTACAATAATAGTACCTAAGTAATTAGTTTAAAACCATATAAGTAATCAATATTATAATATATACTTACTAGAATAAATTAATATGACATCTACTACCTATCCTTACCATTTTATCCTAATCATAATACTACTTGCGTGATCAGTATAATGTATTCATTTTCATTCTAAGCACTCTGAAACTTATTTATTCTTTGGAACACCTGTAGGTACTCTACTAGGAAATTATTTTGCATGAGTATACCTTCGCCCTATGGCGGCAATCAAATAGTGTCAAATGTTATGATTTCGGCGTGGCGGCAACGATTGTTTTAGATTTCAAAAGAAGCCGCCGGCGCGTGTATCATAACCATGTACTTCCGAAAAGCGGCAAATTTCTTTGAGAAGTAAGTACAAAACCTTTGATGCCGCATTATCAAAGTGCCGATGGTTAAAACATAACTATGCATGCACTCAGTTTGATTTTAATAGATATTTTTTTATTCGCTATGTTTATGGTATTAGTCGTAATGCGCATAGGTCCAGTTTTTCATATTCTTTGATACAGTTTTTTGCGTCTCATAGAATTCCTAAGCGTACCTACCTATACACCGAACTGTTACACCTAACTACTCAGTGAAATAGCGCTAAGTCCTAGCTGCAAGACGCAAGAGTCTTGCAGGCTATGTCTTGTTCTTGCTCAAGTCTTGCACGGTCAGTCTTGGTCTTGGTCTTGCTAAAAATACGCGGTCTTGTTCTTGGTCTTGGTCTTGCAAAAACGCAAGAACAAGACCAAGACTGCAAGACCAAGACTGAATTTGGGCAACACTAAATTGATTGTTTAGTTCAACGAATTCTATAGTTTCTTACTAAAAAGTTCGTTGGTTCTCCTAACTGATGCCAGTTACGGCGGCTAGTCTCATCTAAGACAATTGAGAATGGCATAAGAGATATTAGAGTGCTCTAGAGGAGTGTTTACCAAAGTGGCTTCCGCGGAACCCAGGCTTTCCGAACTTTTGAACAAAAAACGTGACTGAGTTCGTAGATAGAACAAGAAAACACAATAATTCCAAATGTGTTTAGTTTGATGGGTCAAGGTGTACCAAAGGGAATGCACCATTTTTTTATTTTTTTTACAATATCGAAAGACATAGGTTTCAAAAACAAACAGACAAAAATATTTTTTTGGGACTGGAACTTTAAAAAAAACGAGGGGGAATGTGTCCCCCGCCCTAGTTTGCTAAAATGTCATTAATACATTGAAAGGAGAAGAGGAACGCAAAATTTGTTTTTTATTTTTTTTGCCAGCTTGTTTTTGAAGTAGGTTTCACGTGTCTCAAATTTTGAAATAAAAATATTTTTTTTGTGCACCCCCTTTGCCCCTGACCGTTAGATGAATTGAGAAATGCAAGCTTGTGGTCCTTCTTACACGTTCCGGTTTACCGGTTGCCCGGTACTGGATTAAAACTAGATATTCGGCGGCGAATGTATGGCGACCGGATCGGACGGATGACGGACCATGTGAAAGTTACCTCGCCGTATGTGACTATGGTCAGAATATGAGAATATATGGCGCCATTTTCGAGGTCTACGACAGATGTGCGTGCACTCTGACTATTATCGCATCAGCCCCACGTCGTTAGGCGCGCGCGGCCGCGATCGGCCACGATGTACGGTAATGAACCTTTAGCGTATATATGTATATCTTGTCTACATAACAATAAAATAAAAAAAGCTAGAAAAAATCTGGGTCCTTATTCACTATCTTTTTATTTGAGAAGCCCGCGCAAACTGGCGCATGCGCGGTGCGCTCAAAGATGTACACCGCGCATGCGCGTTGATATTTTTCTAAGCGCAGCTCTCTACCGCGCATGCACGGTGGACATATTGAGCGCATCGCGCATGCGTCAGTTCTCACGGGCTTGTCACGACAACGAAATAAAGATAGTGAATAAGGACCGTGCTCTCCTTGGACCTAGGGAGCAGATTTTTGTCTGGCTGGTCTCTCGTTCTTTGTTTAAGTGGTCTAGGCGTTGATGAACGAATGAATGAGTTAGGACAGAACTTTCATATTTATATGGGTGTGTACATACATATATACCTAGTACCTGGATGACCGAGCTTTGCTCGGCTATTTTTTTTTAAACGACTTTTTCTAAATTCAAGCCTAGCTAGATCAATCGCCCTCAAAAACCTCTGCTTACTAAATTTCAAGAAAATCGTTGGAGCCGTTGCCGAGATTCTGATTATTTATAAAGATGTTTATGATTAGATAATTTTAGTTGGTATAAGTTGGGCACATGGTTTGAACTGAACAGTCCAATCAACGTAGGTATGCAATTATTGGTTTCACTAGGACTAGGACTCATGCATCATACATAAAGTTGATATTTCTAATAATCCTTTTAATTAGCAAATGCTTCGTTAAGAAATAAATCATCTTCTGAATTGTCTTTGTTTTCTAGACTTTGTGGTTTTGGCTGTGCGTTAAGATTCCTTCAATAAACTATACCATAGGATTTTACTTTATAATTCTACGAAGATAGATGTTACAATGCCCTCAAACATTATTCTCGCCATAAAAATAAAACAACTTCCAGACTAGTAATCGTCAAACCTCATATTACTTCATCGTAAACAAATCGAGCATAAGATTAAGTGATACCTGCCTGATATTCATCGTCATATAACCAAATCTCTACTTTCATCGAGATCAAACAACAAGCTTTATCGATACCTACACAAATCGGATTACGCAATAATCGTATTGACACCTCCATTCCCGTAAAAGCTTTTGGGTAAGACGTTCGATTTATACAACCGAGACATCAATAATACCGAGATAATGATGAAAGTAGAGATTAGTTGTTGAGTTTTGTTACTGTAGTGGTTGTGCCTACTGTACATTAGAAAATAGGTACAGCGCAAGAGATGTCAAATTAGATTTTCAAATGAAAAATGAAGTGATCTACGGCGTTCATTTTGAATGCTAATTGGCTATACAATTCTGAGATAATTTCAAACCAACCAATGGGGACCAATACCAATTTAGACTTCAAGATAAATATTATAATTAGTCTTAAATCCCACTCCATTCAGCCAGACAATCCATCATGCGAGCCCACTGCGTATTAGTGGTTCTCACTTACCTGCCAATTTTAGTTCTAAATCATACCAGTATTAACTTATTTTGAGCACTAGGTGTCACTGCCTCTGTGGCGCGATTGGAATGTGTCCGACTGCTACGCAAGAGGTCGGGTTCGATTCCCACACGGGACACCACTTTGTGTGATCCACAAATTGTTGTTTTTAGTCTGTGTGTACTTTGTGTCCGTGACTTGTATGTTTGTAAAGTCCTCCCGCGATACAGGGCTTGTACACTATAGTGGGAGACGTCATTCAAAAAAAAACACACCAAATACATTCCGACTACGCTGCCAAATGACTTCTGGACTACTATCTATACTTAATATTATAAAGCTGAAGAGTTTGTTGGTTTGTTTGAACGCGATAATCTCAGGAGCTACTAAGTCGAATTAAAAATTATTGATTACTGTTGGATAGCCCATTTATCGAGGAAGTGTAAAGGCTATATAACATCACGCTACAACCAATGGGAGCGGAGCTGCAATGAAAAATGTTGCAAGAACGGGGAAAATTGACGCAGATAAAGTTAGAGATCATTTCAAACCAATTGGACAATACTGCACAGTGCGGTCTCAGTAGAACAGGTCGAAGAGAATTAAATCAGGAGGCCTACTCTAATTCAATGAAAACGAAGATTCGATCAAAAATGAGGTGGTAATATACAGTGCCAGGAACATTTATTTAATCCACTCGATCCAGAAAATGGTCTATGGGTTCGAACTTCTTGTGCTCATCCAATAAATAATTAGAATAATCCCTGTAAACTTAAAAAAATAAAGTAAACGAAAATTCATGAATTTCGTTTTAAAGAAAAAGAGTAGGCCTACTGATCATCTGAAAGAATACCTACACT
Source organism: Herminia tarsipennalis (assembly GCA_945859575.2). NCBI lineage: Eukaryota > Metazoa > Arthropoda > Insecta > Lepidoptera > Erebidae > Herminia > Herminia tarsipennalis. The sequence continues at coordinate 7,395,917 of OX243836.2, read as the reverse complement.
TCTACAGTAAGATAAAATTGGAAGTAAGTAAAGTAAAAAAAAGTAATAATGTTCCAAGTAGATGAAGTATAAAGATACATACTCGTTTAATAGCGACCACCGCCGGCCGTAAAGCTATCATAACTTTTATGAATGGGCCTGAAAATGTATACCTCAATTTATGTGTGGACGTTGGGCGTTTTGTATTATTAAAAGGTAAAACAAATTAAAAACATACGTGAGGACATTAATAAAACAGTTTTAATTAAGATTACTGTTGACACGCGAACGCGATCTATTTCAGAACGATAGATAAAGATTTATATAAAAAATAATATTCTCGTTTAAGGTTCATTTCCGTGCATCGCGGCCGATCGCAAGCCACGCGCGGCTTACGACAAGCGTCTGTCGCGCGCGGCCAATGCGATATTACTACTCAGAGTATGAGAATGTATAGCGCCGTTTCCGAGGTCTGCGACAGACGCGCGCGGCCGACAACTGACGTAGGCTGCACGCGCACTCTGACTATTGTCGTATCGGTCGCTCGCGTCAGCCGCCCGTCGATAGCCGCGCGCGGCTCGCGATTGGCCGCGATGCATGGAAATGAACCTTAACACTTAATTTTATTATTAGACTGGTCTGTTGGTCAACCCAGAGGGCGTGGGTTCGATTCCCAGTCAAAATAAATCTTTGTATGATAAATACGATGGTTTATTCTGTCTTTTGCTTTCACCAATTTTCACCGAGAAAATGGAAGAAATTTTCAATTTACTTAGACTAGATGTTCTTAGTTTGGTCAATGAAAAACAACTGGTCGATTCGATCAAAGTAGGTCGGCCATTATCAAAACGAAACAATTTGCTCCCCGCCATGACATCAACAAACCGCCATGACTCCAGGCTTCCTACAAACAATTAACAAATGATCTAACCAGTTTAATTTCCAATGATTAGCGATGCATCGCGACAATTACCTCGTGTACTCAATTCTCTATTTTTAGTGGGAAGTGCAATAGAAACTAATTGAGACTGCGACTTCAATAGCATCTATGATTGCTATTAAAACACTTAATAGGTCGCAACTTCTGATTTAATGGAATTGATATGAGGTCTCATATTTCCATGTTTATTATAAAGACTTTTGCACACTGGAGCCGAGGTAACATCGTGTTAGCCGCGCGGCTTAGCGACTTGTAGAACAAAGAAGTTTTTCAAATTATTAACCGACTTCAAAACAGGAGTAGTTTCTATGTTCATCTGTATGTATTTTTTCAAAAATATATACAAGGTAACTAAGAAGCATAAAATATTATAGGTAAAACAATAAAAAGAGATAAATATTTTGAAGCTGGTGCCTAAAAAATGATTAAAACTATATTCATAACACAAACACTGCGTCTACAAAACGCGTCGCGTCGCGTCATCGCGTTTAGATAGGTACTTAATTTGCGTATATACAGTATGCAGTGTGCTAGGGCTTTAATGTGTAACAAAAAATAATAAGCATATCGTATTAAACACATCAGCAGTTATTGAATTCTTTCTGGAACATGAACCTATTATACCTTTCACTAGCTGTCCCGCGCAACTTCGTCAGCGTAAATTTTCCCCGTTTTTGCAACATTTCTCATTGCTGCTCCGATCCTATTGGTCGTAGCGTGATGTTAAATAGCCTTCCTCGATAAATGGGCCATCCAACAGTGAAATATTTTTTCAATTCGGACCAGTAGTGAGATTACCGCGTTCAAACAAACAAACAAACTCTTTAGCTTTATAATATTAGTATAGATTTATTTTCCTTCTTAAAAAATAAAATGAAACATTAGATAATTACATCATGTCATAAAAACTTTACAATTAGGTACATGCCTACTTATCTTAGCTTTGTTAGCTATATTACTTTGCATACCTAATTATAACTAAACCTAGGTATAACTAAATTGCGAACGTTTACACTGTAGTTAATATCGGCTAGTCTAAACAATTTAATCTCATGTTCTTCATTGTAATTATGTAAGTTAACCTTGGAAAACTACAAAGGGCATTCTGACCCACAATAGAGATTTTTTTTCGAAATTGCAGCAGATTATTTGCGCCCAAATCTAACAGTCAACTAGAAAAATGCTTTCACGTGACAGATAAGTGTGGTCTTTCAGCAGCGATCAGTTGAGTACCTACCTACTATATCTACCTCCCGTGGTCCCGCGCAACTTCGTCTGCGTAAATTTTCCCCGTTTATGCAACATTTCTCATTGCTGCTCCGCTCCTATTGGTCGTAGCGTGATGTTATATAACCTATAGCCTTCCTCGATAAATGGGCAATGCAATTCCTGAGATTTCCGCGTTCAAACAAACAAACTCTTTTGCTTTATAATATTGAATAAGGGTTAATTTATTAAATACTAGCTTTCGCCCGCGGCTCCGCCCGCGTGGATGTCGGTTATCGCGATAAAAACTATCCTATGTCCTTCCCCGGGACTCAAACTATCTCCATACCAAATTTCATCAAAATCCGTTCAGCCGTTTAGGCGTGAAAGAGTAACAGACAGACAGACAGACAGACAGAGTTACTTTCGCATTTATAATATTAGTATGGATTTTCCAAAACTGATATTACAAAGTTATTTAGTGTTATGTAAAAAAGCCACGAGCGGGAGGTTATTAAAATATTAAAAATCGGACTGTATACCTATATAAGTAACTTGTAATATTTCTAGAAGTGACAAGTTCGTCATCCCTACTCCCTACTTAATATATAAATGTGAATGTAAGTTTGTTTGTTACGCTTTCACGCGAAAACTACTCAACCGATCATCATGAAACTTTGTACACATATTCTTCGAGGTTTTGAAGTAACATAGGATTATAAAAAAAGGGGGGAAATTTACGCAGACGAAGTTGCGCGGGACAGCTAGTAACAAATAATTTTACCTAGTAGTAGGAATCTATAATTAAATGTTTAACTTGTAGGTAACCTTTGGATTGGACTGAAACGAAAAAAAGTACCTATACATATATAAGCTTTTCTTCGACGATCATGGAATAATGACGACAGTTACTCTGGTATTTTGATTGGTATACCAGCACCGAGCACGCATCGTAATATCCAGTAATACGGCTGAATCATATCCGATGGAGTTACCAGGAGCTACAATTAGGGGCCGCTGACCTACGCCCACACACACCATTTATTAAGTTTTAACGAACTCTGACACAAGTCGATACAATAGTATGTACTATAACAGGAAAATATGGCATATATATATAATTGTTTCTACTAGATTGTAATCATTTTACCGCGTAGTCGATTTTTTTTTTTTTAAAGAGTCAAGAGCGCCACTGAAGACTCCTACAACAAACTACAAAGGTAGGTACTACAAAAAGGTTTGACTTTTGATCGCACTAAAATTATGATAATCGAACTTATTGCTATTGATTAGAATGGTTTCAACATGCACGAACCAGTGAAATACTAACTGGTTCGTGAATTATGACTGACTGACTGCCTCTGTGGCGCGGTGGGAGTGTGTCCGACTGCTACTCAAGAGGACGTGGGTTCGATTCCCACACGGGACACCACTTTGTGTGATCCACAAATTGTTGTTCCGAGTCTGGGTGTACTTTATGTCTGTGACTTGTGTGTTTGTAAAGTCCCCCGCGACACAGGGCTTGTACCCAAATGGGGGAGTCGTCTTTAAAAAAAAAAACCAATATGAACCCATTTTACACACACAGAAACGATTCTCGGAGATTAACTTGATCGCAAATAAATATGCTATTTTATGAACCAGTCGATTTATTTAAGCTTGCAACCTATTAGTCCGTAAACCTTTTTGAAAATTAAAAATAAATTTAAGGAGACTAGCCATTATATGCCTTTTAAGTGTTAATACTTCCGCATTCAGCTACCACGAGATCGCAAAAATATGCTATACTCTAACTGACATTCAAACACAGAGCAATAAAACCAGCTCTATCCGTTAATAGAGCCTAACTAGGTAAAGTGCTCTAATAGGCGATATCCTTCAGATAAACAAGTGGTTTTCTCTGAACTCATCTCGCCTTCGTCTGAGTACCGGTCTGACCGGTTTCAAGGATCAGTTTTATAAATAAAAGCATAATTTTGGCCGAAATATTTTCGTGTTGCTCGTATTAAAGAGCTTTTTGTTTATTTTTCGGATTTTGGGCAGACTTTTTTTAAACAAAAAGCATGTTACTAGCCCACGCTTTTTGAACACTTAACGACGTTCGCCTTACGATTGCCAAAGATGCATACAAACACTAACATTTCAAGAGCTTCTTCTTTATACATATTATATAGTAGGTCCCTATACTTATAAAACAACACTTCCTGGGGGTCGATTCACGTATTTAAAGCAGTGCAGTTGCAGTTCAGTTGCAGTTAAGTTTTAATTACAACGGCCATTTTTATGTTGAAAAACTTTCGCGATTTGTACACATTATGAAAATATATATATTGAGTCTACCCGTGACCCGTAAAATATTTACGCGATTAAGACCCGTAGCTTATAAAATTCTATAACGACATTCTAGTACGGTGCGCAAGCGTTTTTAAGATCGATCCCAAAGTTTCAACAATACGAAAATGGCCGTTTTAATCTAAACTTAACTGCAACTGAACTGCAACTGCACTGCTTTAAATCCGAGGAATTGATCCGCTGCTGATTATCCCTATGCAGATACCTAAGTGTATCAGCATAAACTGATCTTCTAAAATACGCAACGGATTGTAATGCATATTAGATATATTTCGGGACTTAATCGCGTGAATTATTTGGGTTTGGTTTAGATCGAATTGCACCGTTGCGCGTCGGGTAAATAAAAGGTTCGTACCTTTAAATAATTCACGCGAATAAGTCCCGAAATAAATCTAATATGTATAATAATCGCTGAAGTTTAAAAACAAGGATTGTAATGCAGTTTTAACTACCATTCGGATATTAGCAGCGGGCCGCTAGTTGACAATAACTTTTTATTATAACAATATAATAATATTTTGGACAACTCACACAACGTCATCTGATCCCAAACGAAGCAAAGCTTGTACTATGGAAACCAGACAACTGCTATACATACTTATATAATATTTCTAAATACATTACACCCAGACACAATAAACCGTCGTCCCATCACACAAAATCGAACCCAGGACCTCCGGCTTAACAGTCAGGGTCACTAACCACTACACCAACAGGCCAGTCAAGTCTAGTATTCTACAATCTACTATCTAATTTTATCTTCCCTACATGAATTATTAGTGACGTATCCATACACGTATACGTATATTATCTTTCATCACTCATAGAAATGTAATAATATCATTCAAGTCACAAAACTAGGCTAGTGGAATCACCCACATCTAAATTTGTACGACCCAGTTAGAAGGTGGATACTTTCGAGTCTTTACAAATAAATCGCTCAAGCCATAGATAAACGTACGTAGGGTTTTTCCCAGCCCTTCGATCATAATTTTTGAATGATTGATTTTTACTAAAATACAATCGAAGCGACGAGTACCAATTATGAAAAAGAAAGGCGGCCTCTGTGGCGCGGTGGGAGTGTGTCCGACTGCTACGCAAGAGGTCGTGGGTTCGATTCCCACACGGGACACCACTTTGTGTGATCCACAAATTGTTGTGTCGTGTCTGGGTGTACTTTGTGTCCGTAAATTGAACGTTTGTAAAGTCCCCCGCGACACAAGGCTTGTACCCTAATGCAGGAGTAGTATTTTTATAAATATATATATACGGGTCTTAATCGCGTGAATAATTTAAGGTCAAATACCTTGTTTATTTCCCGACGTTTCGGCCGTATTGCAACGGCCGTGATCACGGGTAGGTGAGTATTGGGCCATTAATCATATAAACCTAACAATCTTATTTATGAGTTTATTATAATTTGCAATTTAATTACGTATGTACGGGCTCTTCCACACCAGTTTTCATCTGAATCTGTTTTTGCTATATACCTAGTGATTTATATTTTATTCACAACTAGCTATCCCGCGCAACTTCGTCTGCGTAAATTTCCCCCGTTTTTGCAACATTCCTCATTGCTGCTCCGCTCCTATTGGTCGTCGAACGCATCGATATTTTGAAAACGATAATCTGTTTATTCTGAGTTATTATGAAGCGCTGTCAAAGGCACAACCGCAAAAACTTAAATAAGGCCTTTGTGGCTAATATTTTAATATGGGGTATGTTTAGGCAATTTCACTCAACCGGGCAAGCATTGCCTGTCAAAACACGGTCTAGTGTCCAAATTTTCAAAATTCCCAAAAAGGTGTTTCAGTTGAGACTAGGGGGAACCATTGTCGCGCCCTCAATTTTGGCGCACTGCTCATTTCAAAATAATTACGTGAGTTTTGTCAAGAACCCCCCCTCTCCCCTCATGAGATTTGGTAAGATTCGGCGCCCCCTCTATACGCCTCACGTATGGCAGCCCGCTTTGTGACACTTAAGAGTAAAATGTAAACTAATGTTTTCAAAAATTGAAATAAGCTATACAAATGAAGCATACCTAACGCGAACAAAACCGCGGGGAAGAGCTATAGCTCAATAAAACAAGCTGTAACCCACCTCTGTTTTACACAGTAAGTACACAAGGAATACTCAAAAAGACATTTTGATTATTTACATTCCGTTATACGATGCGAGCCAGAATTTGTTTTGCCAAAATTCCCGCCCAGTGAAGTCAGCCTTCACCCTGTATTAAATATTTAAAGCATATTTTTTATGTTAAAGTAATCCAATAAGATGAAGATTAATTCATCTCGTTATTTATAAGATGTTGAGTCAAGTGTAATAACAACAAGGGGCGTTCCAGCTGATCAATGAAAAGACTCACCATTATCTATGCTTACGATGAACTCCTTGAAAAATTACTCAATCTGCGTGCTAATAACGTTCACCTTGCTCGTCTGTCAATGCTAAATGTAGTTTATTTAGTATTTTATTCTGAACTAGCTTTCGCCCGCGGCTCCGCCCGCGTGGATGTCGGTTATCGCGATAAAAACTATCCTATGTCCTTCCCCGGGACTCAAACTATCTCCATACCAAATTTCATCTAAATCGGTTCAGTAGTTTGAGCGTGAAAGCGTAACAGACAGACAGACAGACAGACAGACAGACAGAGTTACTTTCACATTTATAATATTAGTATGGAGTATGGATTGTGGATAAGGTTTAATTAACTTCGTAAATAAAATAACTTCGAATTTCTTTGATAGGGCATTATGAACTGTCCAAATTGTTCACTGCTTAGGCAGATTCAGATTACAGAATATTGTAGTGAAATGCTGTGTTCCTGATCCCTAACTTATTTATCTATTAAGAGGCTAACACACATTAAACTATATCTGTAACCCCTCTTCTTCTTCCTCTTCACTTTCTTGTTAAAATTATCACATAAAACAGGCTATAATCAAATCCATAATTCTAACTTTAGATGGTTATAGTTAATAAAGTCTGCAAGAAGAGAAGGACCAGGTGCCGTACCATCTTTATCTAATATATAAAATTCTCGTGTCACAGTTTTCGTTGCCATACTCCTCCGAAACTGCTTGACCGATTTTGATGAAATTTTTTGTGCTTATCCGGTATCTATGAGAATCGGCCAACATCTATTTTTCATACCCCTAAGAGTTTGTTTGTTTGTTTGAATGCGATAATCTCAGCAACTACTGGGCTGCACTGAAAAATCTATTTTATTGTTGAATAGCCCATTTATCGAGGAAGGCTATAGGTTATAACATCACGCTACGACCAATAGGAGCGGAGCAGCAATGAAAAATGTTGTAAAAAAAAAAGGAAGAAAAAAAAGGAAAAATTTACGCAGACGAAGTTGCGCGGGTCAGCTAGTATACATATATAATTCTGCTGTACGTGTGTAGGTACAATGAACTCCTCCTAAACGGCTGGACCGATTTTAACGATTTTTTTGTGTGTGTTCCAGTGGATTCGAGAATGGTTTAGATTCACAATTGAAACCGATTCACAAAAAAAACATGTGTGGCATTTGGGGACTGCCGCGGTAAAGCATAGCATTTTTTATCAACTTATGCAATTTTTTTTTTTTGCATTTTTCTTCAAATCTTTCTGACGCTGATAATATGCGTTCACAATTTACGTTTTTACGTACCCTTTGACGTTCACAATTTACGTTTTTACGTACCCTTTGACGTTCACAATTTCTTTTTCTTTTTAGCTCTTTAAGTTTTTCTTCTCTATAAAACGAAAATAGCTAGGTATAAATAATAAGTATAAATAATTAGGTATAAATAGTGTAATTACACACCAAAAAAAATATTCATTCAACAGCTTTACCGCGGTAAAGCTATTGAATGAATATTTTTTTTATCTCCACACATTTTTTATCTAAATGTATCGCATGTCACTGCAATCGCCAAAACATTGTTGACATTGTAATAAACAACCATGCCTGTGACAGCTTTAGGGGATCCGGGTGCATGCGCGTGCATGCGCCCGACGACGGCCACAATACTTCAGCCTATAAGCAGGCGGAACGTGACTGTGACACTTTTTCACAACCCGTTCATCGATTTATAAGACGTTATCATGTCAAAGCTTTTGTCAATAGACATGTTACTGTTGACACTGCGACGGTCTAACAGGGTAATTTACTTGAATATTAAAAAACTCGATGAGCAATGAGTAAGATTAATTAGCTAACCTGGGATGGATATCACATTACTGAGTATTAGTTAATGAGATAATAAGTATTTGTCAATATCAACTTCGTTAGAACAAAGTATACCTACATGTGGACTGAGGGACTATTTTGAAATACACCAAATAAATACGCCAGGATTTATTTCTAAATTATTTGCATTAGGTTGATACTTCAATAAAATAATAATAGGTAGGTACATTATTTTAAAGTAATCAAGCAAAAGTAGGTCTTAAGGGTAGATTACGCGAAACAGGGTTCGGCTCTCTCAAAAATTTATATAGAGAACCTAAATATTAGGACACGAAAAAAATTGTGTCACTAGTCAAAGAGTTTTTTAGTAGATGAAATAAAGAAATTTAAGGATATGTCTTAATATGATCCTGCAAATAAATCTTGAAGTTGCGGAAAAATGCAAAAACGAGCATTTTCGCATTGTCATAGTCATGGCGTTCGTAATCTAACATATGTACGAACGAATATTCTACTTTATTTTGACCTGCGCTCCTGCGCACTGTGAAGTAAAGGTTGTGTGCAAAAGAGCGAGGCCGGCGATCGTGTAGCTGTGTACGTAGCGCTAAATAAATAATTCTCTCAGTGTAATTCCCCTTAACGACCGAAATGAAACAATTCAAGTATCCATTAAACTCCTAAAACTCTAAATCTAAACAATCTAGCAAACAATCTTTAATCGAAACCAAATAGTCTTGATACTTGTACTAAAATACTGTTTCCTCAAAGTCAATAATGACGAGGATTCAATTGTCTGTTTCTCCGTTGGCGCCAATACAGTCACATGACAGTCTACGAATCCTATCAACTGTGCTATGTACCTATATAATCAAGATCTTTATCTTGCAATGGACATATTTGTTGCCAACTTGCCATGTCTTGTTAGCAATAAAATCGAATTCAAAGCTGTGAGAATGAGTATAGCGACAAGCCTGTTGTAAATTTAAAATTACTTGAACGACACGTGTGAATTTGATCATGTTTACAAGGTACACATGGTACTGTCAGAAAGTATCTTAAAATTTGGCTAGATTTCCATAAACTAAAAAAATCACATTTTTTAGTTTATGGCAATCTAATTTTAAAAACACAAAACAAATCTAAACTTTATTAAGTTAATGAGCTACCTGCCGAGGTTTTCCAATAGACAACAGCACGGGGTTCTTAAAAAAATATATATATTTTTACGGGGTCGGCAACGCGCGAGCTACACTTTTAAATGTTGTTCAGTTGTAAAAATGGCGGCAAAATGACATGTCGCTATTTTTAGGTGTAAAATATATAACTGGTAAACAGACAAGAACGAGACTTTGTGATTCAAAGAAGAAAACAAGAAAGAAAATAAACTTGAAACTGGCGTATGCACAGAATGTGCGAGCCATAATCCCTACCAAATAATATTGGAGGGAAGGGAAAATAAAATGGTGTTGGAAACTTCCATAGACTACGTACTGTTTATCATCAGGCGGGCGAAACTTGCTGTCTAGGAATAGGGATTTCCATTAACTTAGGTTTCTGTATGTAGTAGAATCGATCAAGCGTGTTTCTATGTTACGTTCGACACTCGTAAACTATTTTGGCACCTCAGTGAAATAAATAATTAGATTCATTTAGCAGGTGATTAGCAATTTATATTTAACGATGTTTCATCGTGATTTGGCGAGAGCTGACTAAATGTAGCGTGATTGTTATCGCTCTTATGACGAGGCCAAATATCGTCATCAAATTGACATAATAAGTCTTTCTTTTACACTCTATATTTTCTACTCCGCACCGTCAAAAATTGGCCGCAATCCAACCTGTGTTTGTAAACTTTGGACGCTTCTATATTTATTCGGCGTATTTTATGTTGAAGCTCTGACGTTCAACGCTAAATGTTACAAAATTTACAATCTTTATCCAATTCATTTGTAGCAAACCTGTGGTGTAGTTTTATTAGTGTATATTCTTGTGTAGTTTCCCACAAGTGACCACGCTTACGTCTAATACATTTTAGTGCGACACATCAAAGGCTGAAGCTATTACTTATTCTGTGGCTGAAGCTGTGAAAATAGTGTCAAACTGAGCTGATATCGCTTTTACAGCTCCGTGTGAAATGGAGTCCACACAAGATATAAGAACCTATCCATGTAAATCACCTAGGAAAATATTTAGAGGACCCATCTTTCTCATCCTCTGGACGGATTATAGTAATTTTGATAGGCATTTCTTGCCAATTACTTTATGAATACAATTTTTAATATTTCAATAATGCAATTATTGTATTTATAAAGTAACTAGCTTTCGCCCGCAGCTCCGCCCGCCTAGATGTCGGTTATTACGATAAAAAACATCCTATGTCCTTCTCTGGGTCTCAAACTATCTCCATACCAAATTTGATCTAAATCGGTTTAGCTGTTTAAGCGTGAAAGCGTAACAGACAGGCAGACAGACAGATAGAGTTACTTTCACATTTATAATATTAGTATGGATTGGCAAGAAATGCCTTTAATAATTACTATAATATTCGGCCTGCGACATCATAATTTGCTAAAATGCTCATTGTAACAAAGCAATAACAAAAACCATGATAGTTCTTTAACTACCGGCTAAATGGCGCATGCGAGGGCCCAACTCGCGAGCATGAAAGGATAAAAAAAATTGAGGTCTAGTAACATAGTCCAGATAGGTGGTTAATACCGGCCCCGGTTTGGCATACGTAAGTCTCGGGTTCGATTCCCGGGTCTTCTAAATTTTCTATCTCTCAAAAATGGTCTGGACGGATGTTCAGACGTCATAGAAACACTCCAACCTCCAAAGTAAACCACCATCAAACTTCAAAATATGTGGGTATTTTTACCATCTTCAAGGAAAATACTTGAAATAGGTACTAGTATGTGTAAAATGTTGATAATGCCGAATCACTTGTGACACTGGCCGTGGCAGAAATTCCAGATGATTCAGGATGAATTTATCATTGAAATCCAATGAAAACGCACTTCAGTCAGCGTCAGTTTACCACAACGTATTACTCCAAATATTGACCTACTAACATACTGCAGTATCAACAGTAAGTTTAATATTAAAATAGGTCATTAGTTAATTAGTTAGTGCAACCTATGCACCCATCAAACTACTAATGTATTTAATTATAAAGAATCCCTCTGAATGTAGATACCCAATTGAATGCGTTTGACTTAAAACCTATTTGTTTTCCTCACAACTAATCTTGTTTCGAGGAATTCTTGCCCCAAATATCTCTATTTCGTAGCAGTATAAAAATATCACTGTGACATTTAAAACATTTGATATTTCTCGTTTTTAAGAATCTTGGTAGGTATTTGTATTTTTTTTTCACCTTTTAATAATCAGTGAATGAAATACTTAACCAGGTAGGTTAACTATTATTTTTATTTATAACTAGCGGACGCCTCGCGGCTTCACCCGCGTAGTTCCCGTTCCTGTGGGAATACAGGGATGAAAAATAGCCTATGTCACCCGGGGTTAGTGTAGCTTCACAACGATGAAAGAATTTTTAAAATCCGTCCTGTAGTTTCGGAGCCTATTCAATACAAACAAACAATCAAATCTTTCCTCTTTGTAATATTAGTATAGATATAAACTGGCAACCAGTTTCCAAGTCGCACGGATGCATCTGATTTTGACACATACCCTATCTACATTGCGGAATTTCCCGGTTTTACCATCTTTTTAGGGTACTAAGACTCCGCTGTCTGTCCGTCTGTCATCTGTCACCAGGCTGTATCTCAGGAACCGTGATAGCTAGACAGTGGAAATTTTCGCAGATGATGTATTTCTATTGTCGCTATAATAACAAATAACAAACTAAAAACAGAATAAAATTAATATTTAAATGGGGTTCTCATACAACAAACGTGTTTTTTTGCCGTTTTTTAGCTCGATATTATAAAATAGTGCCTAAGGTTTTTTTTTTATAAAAGATAACTAGCAATGTGGGATTTACGTTCCACATTACTAGCAATCCTGTTAACCCCTCCAGCTAAGCTCAATGGCTTGTGTTAGGAGTGGGTTCACGTCGGTAGTATAATGGGTAGGATTCGAACCCGCGATTTCACGCTTGCGAGACCAATGCCTTAGCCATTAGGCTACCGCCGCTTAATGTTGTATAGATAATGGTACAGAAACCTTTTTGCGCGAGTCCGACTCGCACTTGGCCGGTTTTTCTTTCGTATTACCGCTTGCCAAAAACTAAAAAACTATCAGGTTCTGTTAGTTTTTGAGTTTGAGCTCTTAAATTTGATAAAGTATCTATGTAGTACTTTTTCGTAGTCGATTTTCCAAAAACTATGAAATTCGTTCACTCGTTTTTTTATATTAGAAATCTACGGATCTTTATTTTATCTACCGAGTCTTGGTAATTTGGTACCTACACATAAGTATAATTGTATACGAATCTTGTTTGTTAATATTATACCTTATAATATTATGTTTCTACTAGTCCAATAACATAGGCCATTGTTATTAAGTACTTACCAAACCGCTAAGCTTCTAAGCTTCTTATGGATTTTAGCGAGTTGCTCGCTAGGACTATTATTAAGTCTGAATTGTGTCTGCAATAGCAAAATATAACAATAATACCTACTGTCTACTTACAATAACCATAGCTTAGTTACTAAACATCTAATGGTAGGTTTACACGCTCGCGTTCAAGGCGACATTCAACGGGCACGAAAACGAGCGCGAGCGTGTCAATAGACGTGAATGTGCCTCTCAGCTGTTTGTGAACATTTTTTTTAACCGCCAGTCCGAGACCGGCTGCTTGCCGAGCTCCTTGCCGGGCTGGTTTCCTCGCGTCTGAAGCACCATAATGGTGGGTTTACAGGCTCGCGTTTAAAGCAACATTCAACGGGCATTGAACAGTTTTTTGTACAACCGCGCCGGCCCGTACCTGGCTGTTTGCCACGCGCCTAAATGCACCATAAGGAAAGCTACTATGTCCCATACCTCCTTCACTAAGACGCAGATCCAAAGAGGGGGGCAGGCAACAGACACAACTGCCTCCAGACTCGACTGAAAGACCTTTTTTTGGGAGTTTTGATACAGTATAGGTGCATTTTGACAGGTAATTGTCCGCTCTTAGGCGGTGGTGGCTGGTATACCGGTTTTAATTAAAATGTAGCTCCTCCCTCGTTATGCGACCGACTTACATTTGGCCGGATAGGTCACAATTTCTTCCCGAAAAACAAGGAAAAATGAAAGGAAATACTTATATATTTCTAAATACATACATATTATAGATAAAAAATGAATGAATAAACCATCGTGCTCATCACACAAAGTTTTATCCTGGGTAGGAATCGAACCCACGACCTCATGCGTAGCGGTCCAACACACTCCCATCGCGCCACAGAGTCAGGCAATAATACTGTATATAGTCACAGATAATATAATATAGTAGTAGTAGTAGTAGGTATAAAAAACATCATAACATTTAATAAAAAAAATATAAAAACAAAACTGCATATGTTATAAATAAAATGATTGTATCACAAACAAGCACTTATACAATTATCTCCTCTTCGATCTAATAAATGTTTTTAATTGTTCCAATACAGTGTAAAGGAATCCATTAAACCACAAACATGCATGTTTACGTACTGTTTAACTTCTCACGCTTTTAAGTACCTACTTCGTATCTATTTTTAAACACACACGATATCATTAAAGTTAATGTTATTTAATTTTAATTTTATATTTACCCAACTGTAAGGAAGGGTTTTGTTTTTTGTGGTATATAGTATGTATGTAATATTCTTTATTACCTCATATCTCACAAAGCAATGGACGGATTTTTATAATTTAAGACGTCGTTAGATTCGTCTTGACCGCCCAAGTGTTCTTAGATAAGTGACATTTGAAAAAAACAAAAAAAACATGGCGTCGGTGAGATATCAAAATAAAGAGGTGTAAAAAAAAGTTGTGTTGCATACTGCAGGGTATCAAAATAAAGGGCTCACTCTAAGCATTTCAAAAAGGTATAACATGATTATGTCTGTAATACTAAAAAAGTTAGTTGGCAACCATTATTTTTTCAATTTTCAATACTTGACAATAGCTCTGTGTATAAAGGTTAGTTGTTACATCCTACAACTACTCAAAAGTATTAACTACCTACCTTGTCAAATTTAAATGTTTGAGTGGTAATTTTCTTTCAAGTTTTTGTCAACAAAAACCCTCGCAAATAAAGTATCGTACTATAATAATTTTGATCATTTGTACCTATATGATTTCAACGTTTTACTCAAAATCGGCAAAATGTAAACATTGTAAGGAAATTAACATGTTCCTGTACAGTGTTGCCAACCCCATTTTTTTGTCCCCTAAATAAAAATAAAAAACCCCAACAATGTTTACAACTTTTCGACTACCTCGGTGGCGCGGTGGGAGTTTGTCCGACTGCTACGCAAGAGCTCGTGGTTTCGATTCCCTTACGGGACACCACTTGGTTGGTGTGATCCACAAATTGTTTTTCCGGGTCTGGGTGTACTTTGTGTCCGTGACTTGTATGTTTGTAAAATCTCCCGCGACACAGGGCTTGTACCCTACAGGGAGTCGTCATTTTTTAAATTATTTATTATTAATAGGTAACTAACTTGAAAATCTCCCTAAAGGAAGACCAGTCAAGTGTCAACTTTGATTCGCATGTGCGACCGGGACTATGGACTTTGTATGCCTTGCTGGTGTGAAGAAATCTGATGTCCCCAAAATTAGTCCCTAAAAATATTAAACTCCTGAAAAATCCCTATCCCGCTTATTTCCCCGTTAATTTAAAGACATATATCCCTGCAGTGTTATCGGTATAAAGAGCAACAGAGTAAACAGTAACCAAGTACAACGCTGAACCACAAAAAATTATGAAGGTAGGTATCTACCTACCTACCACCGTTTTCAACGTTGGTACAAGTACTAAAATCAATTAATTTGTAGGTACCAAGAAACTCCCTAATGAGAAGAAAGCAGGAACACGCAAAGAAAAGGCTTAATAAGATCCAATTAATGGAGTTAACCGGCGATATCTGTTACGCAATGAGGAGGCACGCCGCACGTCCGCCGGTCGTGTTTTTGTTTACATTCGCAACTGGTCGTAGTTTAACCAAACCTGTTTGTGCTCAAAGCCCACGCGAACCTCCCAACATAATATTTTAACATAAATTTCGCGATAGATGCAACAAACCACACGTTCACACACATGAGTTAATATGGTGTTTACCATCGAAACTGCGGACCGGATTTTTATCAAATATAGCAAAGAACCATCTTAATTAAAACATTATTGATTGTAACAAAAACTATGTACAAATCCAATTCTATAAAGTCAGACTACATTTTAGAAAGATACAAGTCAAGAATCTTACAATGCCATAAGCATCTCATATAAACGAAATTTATAACTCTTAATCGTATAACTTCTTAAAATAGTATTCTAAAAATGTTAGAATACTATTTTAAGAGTTATACGATTTGCACAAACAAACAAGACAAATGGAAGTCTCAAACAAATGATCCCTTTCTATCTAGGTATAAAAAGCACTCAAGAACAAAGCAACAAGTGAACACTTTTCCGAATTCATTTATCGAGAGCGGTTACTACCATGTTGTCTATTAAATTGCTACCATGCCAAATGATCATGTCATTCAGTCAATTGACTATAATAATGCGAGAGTTTATATTGCAGACCTTGGACACCAACTGCCGAGACCGGCTTCGATACTTGTCTTATCTATTACATCATAATATAGCGCTAATTACATGAGGAATTCTAGACACGTAAGAGGGACCGTCGTTTTGCCTGGAAAACGTTAATTCTATACTATTCTGCAGTGTTGTTTATATAAGCTTCAAATCAGAATATTATCTCCAACTAGTTTTGTTGTAGCGTTTCCAAAATCAATTCGAACCTTTCTATTGTATTATCTTTACCTGACGATTTTATGCTTCGTTGAGCATTAAATAAACATCCGTCTTCAACGAAAATAGCTACACATTAATAATAATGAGCTCTGACAGAATAAAAACGTACATCTATTTATTATTTTATTTTAAACTTCTTCGAATTATTAATAATCATGATTTCTGAGACATTACTTCTCATTTGTTTACGTTGATTTTAAAATAATCATAGATCAAAAAAAAACAAAAATAGATGAACTTACCGTGTCCTGGAACTCTTTGAACTCGTTCAGCAGTTTATTCTTCTCGATCTTTTGATTGAGAGACTTGACGCTGGAGGAAAGAGCTATCATGTTGGCTGTAAGCTCGTCCACTTCATGACGCAACTGACGGACTTGCACCTCCCTCACAACAGTGAAGATCAGCAACCAAGCCACCAGCGCTCCTACCACCACGCCCAGCGTGATCAACCAAGTCTGCCACTTCCTATTAGGCTTCTCATCAGCCATCGCACCCCTAAATTGCTTCTCAAAATCCCCACTCATCAAGTTCTTTGAAATATCTTGTGATTCCTTCATATTTGTCTGTGTGTATATTGTAGTAGCCTCTGGTATTAGTGCGTGATTCTCTGCCATCACAGCCTGACACTACACTCGCGAACCGTCACCCGTCACTCGACTTAAATGACAAACTACTAGTAATTAGAGTTTATCGGTCCATTATCGGAGTTCGTGGAAGGCCGGGTCGAAGGCTGGCCGAGAAAGCGATAGAAGTGCGTACACGTGCCGAGCTGAGTACGAGAAGGGTAACGCGCGTGTTTTACGAAAGGATTAAGAAAAAAAAGTGCGGGACGGCACTAAGCGGCTGCGCGCGCGACGGACGACTAAACTGGAAGTGCGCGCGCGCATCTCTCGACCCCGCTATCGTACGCCGCGCGTCGCCGGCTCCCCTCAACCGGGATGATCCCAGAATTTGGATCTCAGTAGATATACCTATTGCGTCCTAACCTACAGTACGATCAACGTATCTTGACCGGATTGAAGTTAGGTTTTTATCACTTTCGCGCATGTCATAGAGATGCGACCCTAAAATTACTTACAAAAACGATTAATCGATTAAAAATACTAACAACATTTTAATTCAACAATATAAAAACACTATTTAAATGCGTTCATAAAATTTTAAATTTAGAACAGTTACAGTAAATTATTGTTTTTAAACTTTTGCGATTTTTATACATATTAGATATATTTCGGGACTTAATCGCTTGAGTTATTTAAATAATTCACGCGATTAAGTCCCGAAATATATCTAATAAGTTACAGTAAATAATAAAGAAACTTTGAAAAACAATTCCTTTACCAAAATAATCACAAAAAAACATGAATTAGTAATACTAATTATGACAATGTAATGCGTAATCGCACCTCTAATCCTATTGGTTTAGTTACCGCCCCCGCCCCCGCCCTCCACTTCCTGTCACCATTTACTTCCAAAAAATGCATCTGCGCAACCACTTGTCGCCAACTTCAGTCCGGCCTAGTTACGTTGATCCAACTGTATAACGACCGCTCAAGAGAGATAAAATTGTTGTGCGAATATGGAAATGAGGTAACCGGTTTTTTTGCTGAACTCCCGGCCCCAGGCATCTAACAAAACACGAGATAATTTTGGTAAAATTTAACGAGTTGTGTTGTTATTGTGTAACAACCTATATTTTATTATAGTCAATACTTGATTATACCCATCACAGTTTATGATGATTAGCATTCATTTATGTTTGCGTGTGACGGTAGTCAGTCCTCATGTACCTAAATTAAAATTATCGTTGATCAATGCGATTGGTAGTCCAACGTGTGAGAAGAAGGCTTATCTTACCCTTACCAAGACAAAACCACGAGTATTTAAAACATTATTCTGGTTACCATTATACTACCATACCATTATGTATGTGTTTATTAGTTGTCTGGAATAACAACTTAAAATGAAACTCGTTATATCTTTATGACAGATCTATAAAAGTGGTAAGCAGAATTATGGTAAAGGGATTCCTGCTATAAGGTACCTAAGTACTTTGTAAGGAAAAGATATGGTCTTGGCAAAAGCGCGACCACCGTCATATTGGTCCTGTTTGATAGCAGTGAACGCTTCAGATACGATCCGTTTATGGATCTATAGTCCATATCCAAGGTGGTCAATTTTAGGGTATCAATAAAAGCCTTAACTGCATGTCCTATTTGCAAAACACCATAATACGATGAAATATTTTAGTTTACATACTAACTTATAAAACATTCTTTTTAACCTTTTGCCGTATCGTAAAAGCCATACAAGCTGCAAACTTGCAAGTAAGTGTATCTCTTATCTATACTAATATTTTTATATATTTAGAGATTGTTTGTTTGTTTTAACGCGCTAATCTCAGGAACTACTGGTCCGATTTGAAAAATTCCTTTCTTGTTGGATAGCCCATTTATCGAGGAAGGCTATAGGCTATATAACATCGCGCTAGGACTAATAGGAGCGGAGCAGCAATGAGAAATGTTTCAAGAACGGGGAAAATTTACGCAGACGAAGTTGCGCGGGACAGCTAGTAATATTATAAAGTTGAAGAGTCTGTTTGATAGCCCATTTATCGAGGAAGGCTATAAGCTATATAACATCACGCTACGACCAATAGGAGCGGAGCAGCAATGAGAAATGTTGCAAAAACAGGGAAAATTTACGCAGACGAAGTTGCGCGGGACAGCTAGTCAAATATAAAATTACGCAAAATGTGATTCGGTTCGCGATGGTATGACAGCGATAAAGAGCTTTGATAGCGATAAAGAATCCTCGACCTCGAATGGAATGTCGACGTGTGCGAGTTTTGAACCACCGACGACACAAAGGGATGGAGGTCCGCCCTAAACGATATGGGCGGATTTATTGGCGGTTTTTATGGTTCCGTACCTCAAAAGGAAAAAACGGAACCCTTATAGGATCACTGTGTTGTCTGTCCGTCTGTCTGGGTAACACGGGAACGCGTAGATGTATCGAGTTCAACACCTTAATACCTTATACTTAGGACTCCAGTCCCTTTAAGCTGTGAAAAAAATCAAACTTAGGAGTTTTATGCGCTTATTACACTACACTGGATCAGGGACCCTAAACCCTTAAAAAGAGAGGTGTAATAAGAATTAGGGCCCTAATTCTCTAACAATTTTTCAAGGCCACCTCGATTTAGGGCCCTGATTTAGGGTAGTGTAATAGCCGTTTTAACGTAAAAAAACATACGGCCGTTTATGCAGCAAAAAACGTACGTTTCGACAATCAAAATTTAAAGGGTATTTTTCGTTGACCTAGAACTATGAAATTTGGCATGACCTAGAACTATGAAATTTGGCATGTCATACCGTCTTATACTACACGTATAGGGAAAAGTCTGAAAACTATACATTTGTAATTAAATCATAAAAATCTTTAAAATTAAATAATTAAAATCGCAGTTAAGGACTCAATTTCTGAACTATTTATAGCTAGCTTTTGCTCGCGTGGATGTCGATTATGGCGATAAAAATTTAAAATAATGTCCTTCCCCGGGACCCAAACTATCTCCATACCAAATTTCATCTAAATCGGTTTAACTGTTTGAGCGTGAAAGTCTAACAGACAGAGTTACTTTCACATTTATAATATTAGTATGGATAAGTACCTACAACTTTTTTTTAATATAAAGCTGGTTCAAACAAACTGGTTGTTACCTTTGTTTTATGAAATAACTTTTTAAAGAAAATCAATATTTGTTTTATGTGTCAGGAGTGTTTTCACATATCTTGTAAAATAATATGATTATTTCAAATACTTAATAGGTAGCTCCAACTGAGCTAGATATTTAATTATGTCTCAGTACACGTCATATTACCAACTCGCAGTGCGGTTACATGAGTTGAGCTCTAGATAAGGAATACCTACCCAGTAAATAACATTAATGAAATACACAGAATCACAGATGCGTTGAATAAACATAGTTATTCATAGATGTACGAGTATATGTATTAATGTTCGCACACATCTTTGCAGTGAAAGCTAATGCGAAACTTTCCGACACTTGAAAAATGATTTCATTCATCTATCGTATCAAGCTGAGAAACTTGAAAACAGAAAGTATAATAGATTTTTATTAGACACTATAATCTGTTGCGGTTAAATTAACCTTAAAATGTAGTTAAACAGTGTGTTAGTTTTTCCTCAAATGTCAAAAGTCTTTTGACCGAAAAGTCTCGTTCAAAGAAACTTTTCTCATACGTGGGGGTCTAGACAAAGTCACATTCGAAAAGCGATGTCTTCTTCTTCTTTGAGTTTATGGCAATCTAGCCGTTTTAACGGCTAATTTCTGCCAGTGTCAAGTATTTATGCGCTATTACATGCACAAAGTCTCGTTCTTAGTCAATTATCATGTATTCAAATCATTTTTTTCAAGTTAAACTCGGAGCTGTAAAAATAATGGCCGGACAGTTTGCCGCCATTTTTACAACTGAAAAGCGATGTCATTAATGGAAAAAAAAATATAGTATAGAATTTGACGTTTGCGGTGGAGTTCATAGACTTTTTTTTTCTTTTTCTTTTTTTAAGCTATTGCATAGCTTCTATCGCGGGCCTTGAGCGCGGGGACCGAATCCAGAAATTCCGTAACGAAAAAACCTCACGCTCCCCACTCCGACGGGCACAGCGGTGATACTTTTTAGTTTTGCCATCTATCGATGAATAGCAGAACTTTTAATGACTTTTTTTTAAATGAAAAAAAAAAATTTAAAGAAAAAAAAAATAATTAAAACATAGTTTTTTTATAATGAAAAATTTTTTTTTTTTAATTGCTTAATTTGATAAAAATGCTATGCAGTAGCTTTACCGCCCCAAGTAGCAAATCAGATATATTATATTCGAATTAAACGACTAACAGACTTATAGGGCTCATAAAACAGTTTCGAGGTAACCAAACAGTTGTAAAGGAGTATTTAAAGAGACGCAATAGTTTTTAAGGATGTAAGTCACATTAACGTGTCAGGTAAACGTCATTTCAATGAAGTTACACGACAATTATGTAACATGTCTGCCACAACGTTTACAAGACTAGACTTTATGTCAAGCAAACGTTTCAGTCCAATAACAGTCATGAGCGGACATTTTTTGTGTAAATAAGAACCTTTTATAAAATACTTATATAACGATGTCCTATAATGATTTTGTAATTAACTATTAAATAACAAACAGGCGTATTAAGTCATATACTTAATGTTTATGTAACTTTTAGCTTGAATTGTTATTCTAATATGACTTGTATAAGTCATTTGATTAGTTTAAGGCTAATTTAGAAACTTTTTTATAACTCAATGACCATTTTCCTTCAAAATTCTATTAATGGATTCCAAGAAATGGTTTTTCATTTCTTGGAATCCATTCCACAAACCACCACTTCGTTTAATTCTTTTGAATTAAACGAAGTGGTGGTTTTAGAAATCAAGGATAGTTATATAGATGTTATAATGCAGTCGCCCAAAATCTAAAGGAATTATGGCGGATGTTGGAGGCATAATGTATTTTAATTTAATATGTGTTATTTTGGAAATATCAAATATTATGAAGGCCTTTAAAAATTTCAAGCAGTATTACCATATAGTTCATCGAAAATGTTAAATTCCCAAGTATAAAAGCTCACCACTCTTCATTTTTCACCAGTCTCTGAGTGAAATAAATAATATAAATATCTAATGATTAAAATATTTGAATTACCTTTTTATAACTTTAAAAAACATACAAATCCACACCAGCACAACAGTCTTGAAAAGTGATTTACATGCAACGTATTTGTTGCTAATAGGATCACAAAGTAACTCTTTTAAGACTTATTAGTAGTTGTATGGAACTATTATGCGACTTTTACACAACGTAACTGTGTGTAATATAACCATAAGACGACCTTTACACGACTTAATTGTTGTATATCTGCGCCCAAACCTGCGTTATATATACGTGTATAAGACTATTATAAAACCATATTCTTTCATTGAAAGTTATATAAAAAACGTTAATGTACCATTTATACGACATTATTTTGCTAGTTGGGGCGGCAGTCCCCGAGTGCCACACATTTTTTTTTCTTCTTTTGTATTTTTCTTTTCGCCAACGACTAGTACGGCGTTATCGAATTCGCCACGGAACGAATGTACCATGTCTATCCCCCCTGAGCTCTTTTTTCTCGCAGCCTCTACTTTTTTCCACTTCCCTCCGATATTATTAGGTGGGGATTATGGCTCGCACATTCTGTACATACGCCAAGTCTATTTTCTTTCTAGTTTTCTTCTTTGAATTACAAAGTCTCGTTCTTGTCTAGGTATCACGTATTTCAAGTTAAATTGACACGTTATACGCGTAGCTGTGAAAATAGTGACATGTCACTTTGCCGCCATTTTCACAACTCCCAGGCTATAAAATTGGTGTGTCTGTTTGTAATGTCAAAATAACAGTCTTTTCAATAAACGCTTATGAAAGTTTGAATGGTACCTACTTATAACAAAAACGCATTGTTTTCTGTCGGTCTGTTTGTCTGTCGGTTTGTTCCGGCTAATCTCCGGAACGGCTCAACGGATTTTGACAGGACTTTCAGTGTCAGACAGCTGAGAAGGTAAGGAGTAACTTACTCGGTACTATTTTTTATCATCACGCTAACGTCTATAGAGAGAGAGAGCAGCACTGCAACTTCACGCGGACAAAGTCGCGGGCATAGCTAGTTGTAAAATATAAAGTTATTTTAAAAGACTACATGACTTTCAAGTCAAATAAGTTTTTTTTTGTCAAACATCAAACAATACCCTCTGGTGTACGAGTTTTATTCTACGAGTATATCCCACTCTATAGTTTACATTCGTGTACTACATTGAACATTTGTCTTCATCCCAAAAAGCCTTCCACCTGGTATAGATGAATTTATCCTGCTTAAGTTACGATAGTGTGTGTTTGATTTTGGGAGGATTTTGCCTTAATCACCACGCTTGGCATGCGGGTTGGTGATAGCAAATTTGTTTTCGGTACTCAGGATAACACTGCTGCCTGTGATCTGGTAGGAGTTCCCTTAGTCGCCTGTTACGACACCCACGGGAGGATATGGGGTGATGCTTTCTAAAGCCGGCATCACACAACTAATGGACCGACGATCTGGTCAAAGCAGCCGGGACCAAATGGATGATTGTGGCCCTGGATTGCCCGGAGTGGAAACGTTTGTGGGAGGGGCCTTTACTCAACAATGAGCGTCTGCAGGTTGAAGAAAAAAAAGTTACGATTTTACGGCAAATTTTACTGTATTTTACCTTAAATTATTCACGCGACTAAGACCCGTAGTATATATAATTTTATAATGTGTACAAATCGCGAAAGTTTATCCACATTTACGGCAACCGTCTCGACATCTACACTGTCACCGAGGAACTTGTTCAGCTTTGTGAGTTTCGTTGCAGCGTTTCGTCTAACTCCTGTTTGAGACGAATTTTGATTCCATACTAGCTGTCCCGCGCAACTTCGTCTGCGTAAATTTTCCCCTTTTTTTATAATCCTATGTTACTTCTAATACATCCAAGAATATGTGTACAAAGTTTCATGATGATCGGTTGAGTAGTTTTCGCGTGAAAGCGTAACAAACAAACTTACATTCACATTAAATATTAGTAGGGATTTTTTATATTATGTATAATTTTGACGATTGCCTCTGTGGCGCGGTGGTAGTGTGTCCGACTGCTACGCAAGATGAATGAATTTGAATAGTCCTCGTAAACACATGCAATTTAAGAAATTATGAATTAATACAAAAATATGAATTTCGTTTTAGAGAAAGAGAATACTGGTCTGAGCTTCAAATGTATTTTTCTTATGCAACTCTTGTTTTCTGGTGTTGTAACATTGACGTAGAGAACAGAACTGCGCTCTATCCTCACAAAATTGAGCACCTCTAGAAAGAGACAACGCTGCTTTGTGGACAATACCTGTCAAAGGCCGCACGAGGTTTTTCTTTCTTTCACGCTTTGCAGTCAATTTTTACTTTTTAATTGAAAGGGATGGCGCAGTCCTGGTCCTGGTATACGTCAATGTGTTGTAACAATGGATAGTGAACTATCGCATCGTGTTTCATATTGCCAAAGTAAATAAAAGTATCTTGATTTTAAATTTCGAACAGACAAAGAAACTGTCTTATTTTAATAAGTAGTCATTGAACAATATTAATTAGTAATAGTTAGTAAGCAATAGTGGATTAGGTATAGGTCTATGACAAATACGATACGAAAAACCACGAAACTGACTGGTCGGAAAACATTTGATGATACACGTATAAAGTAAGTAACCACACACACCGACCTACTTGATTTTTAGGGTTCCGTAGCTAAAATGGCAAAAACGGAACCCAGTTTCGTCTGTATGTCACAGGCATTTTACTCAAAGACTACTCAATGAATATTGATGAAATTTGGTGAAAAGGTGTCTTGTAAGTAGTTTGATAGCTAAATAATAAAAATAAATATTTTTAGAGGCGTACTCCATACATGTAACAGAAGCTGTTTTTTTTTTTTCAGTAAACATTTACGTGTGGCACCTCATTCGACAGGTATTTCAAAAACATTTCAACAAGGATTCTATTTTTTTTTGGGTTGAAGAAATAATTTTGGAAATAATCGCTCCTAAAGTTGCATAATTTGTGGCCCCCACCCTTATCTTTTGAACCGTGTCACCGAAAATATGAAAAAAAAACACAAAGGGAGCATTTAATAAGTACTTTAAACTAAAATTATTTTGGACATGATCGAATATACCGTCATTGAGTTATATATAGCTGAAAAACTGCGTTTCTCAACAAAAGGGCGTAAGTGTCAATAATTTCAATGTGCACTTAATAGACAAAAGTTATAAGTACAATAGCATATCCTACTGGATAAAAGGATAAAAGCCTCGTGTAATTTAATAGAAAAAAGTACTTAATAAAGAGCTAAACTTTACAGAAGAAAGCAGAATAAACTTATAGGAGGTCATAATGGAGATGTTGACTGTCAAGTCAAATTATCTCTATCTCTTTTTATAAAATGTCAAAACCACAAACTCTTTAAATGTGTATGGAATAGCAACCTATGACGTCATAAGTTCCTATCGTTAAATGATTACTTTTAATATTCGTTTTCATGTTTTTACATTCAAAAACATATTACCTATATTGTAAAATATTACATCATTTCAGAGCATTTTAAGATCTACTATTACCTGATTAGTATAAAATAATTTACTTTTATTCTAGTCAACTACCCAATTTATTACATACCTTCACCTTCCCCCCCATTCCGCGTCCCTTTTAGTCCAAGAGAGGAGCGCCAAAAAATGCAAACACTTTATAAAGGCTGATTTTTTGATATTACGTCACATTAGTGGAGTAAAAAATACCCATTCGTCAATCAGCTGGATTCCTAAGCGTTTCGCGTTTAATGGTGTGACGTAATATAAAAAAAACAGTCTTTTTAAAATGCTTGCATTTTTTGACGCTCTCCTCCCGGTCTATTTGTGCGACTAGGTACTACATACATAATAGATTTTAGTGTGGCTTTACTGTCATTATCATTTAGAGAGCTTCTTCCGAAAAATTTGAATAATACTCGTACATGCTCATTATATTAATGAAAAATGGAGAAAATGCAGTGCGAAGTCTGAATGTGACCCTAGCATCCTCATTACCTTATGAAAAGTCTGGGAATATACGTCAATGATCAAGTTAGAATGTCTCATAAATTGTAGGTTAACATGACGTATTTAAGACTGAATAAATTTTATATTATATATTTATTTCTACGTCTTTTCCTCGAAGTCTCGTTTTATGCGCGGTGTAGTAATCTCGATTTAAATTAAATACATAATAATTTTCAATAAACTAAGTCTTGCATTGGCTTCATATAGGTACTTCAGTATTTACCTACGGGAAAATAGGTAAATTACCCTCCTGAAGTCACTGACGCATGTTCGTATAGGTTTATAGTCAGGGACATCGCTCAGTCGAACAAAAAACTTGGGTATTTTTTACGTGCACCATAAATCAAAGTGTTGATCTATAGATAGTAATATTATAAAGCTGAAGAGTTTCTTTTTTTATTTGTTTGTTTGATATCGCGATAATCTCAGGAACTACTGGTTCGAATTGAAAAATTGTTTTAGTATTGGATAGCCTATTTATCGAGGAAGGCTATAGGCTATATAACATTACGCTACGACCTAAAGGAGGAGGAGCGGAGCAGCAAAAGGAAAAATGTTGCAAATACGGGTAAAATTTTCGCAGACGAAGTTGCGCAGGTCAGCTAGTAATAATTTATTATGGATCTAAGAACTAGTATTTGACAATAGTTTGCTTTAATAATTTCTACTCTTTTAGTAGAAAGAAACGGGCAGATAGAGAATAAAATAAAATAAAAATATTTTGTCCTTTGGGTACGGAACCCTAAAAACAATTTTAATCCGATAGTTTAACTCTGAAAGCCATACACACAGCAAGAAGTACAAAATTTATCCCAAAATGCGAAACATGTGTATTGAAGTGAGTTCCGCACAACTAGGTATTTGTCGGATTTGTATTTCCCTGAATTTGTCATTGTTTAACTAAAACCCCGTTTCCATACCTACGTGCAAGCAAAATATGCAACGTGCCATCAAAATGTTGTATATTTCGCTTCTAAAAGTGACATTTGCAATAGGGTAAAACCCGGATAGATGCCCCAGTGGGATAGTTGCTCCAGTTTTTTCTATTATCTATTATTTCTATTGAATATTTTTATCACTGAGTGCGTTTTCAGTAATTTTTTTTGTTTCATGGCATGTATTACAGTTGAAATTATACTGTTTATTACGTTTTATTGTTAACCAGTTTTTATTTAATAAGCGAATAAAAAAGGCAAGTATTCGTATTAAAAAGGATAGTCGCCCTGTTTACTTAGGCGGATAGTCGCCCTAAGGTTTTATGCTCTTTGCTCTAAGACAATTATAACTTTTTTGACGAGCAAAGACAGAATTATTCTTTAGGTGTTTCCCCGACCTATTGTGAACTATAACGTGTTACCCATTGATCCAAAGGTATGGGTAATGTTTTTCATGCGTATGTATAATAATAATAATAATAATAATAAAGCATTTATTTCCATATCCATTAACATTTTGTAATTACAATATAGGTAATTAATTAATATTAACATATTCCAATCATGCATAAATTAATTATCTTTAAACTAACTAACATTTCAAACTTTAATTAATAATTTAATACATTTATTACATTTTAAATAGATATAATCAAAATCATGCACTTCTCGTAACATCATTGAACTAATAACATACTAATAATAATTACTAAAACGAATTAATAAAATAATTAAAATTAACCATAAAATACATTAATTTATTGTTTCAATTTCATTTAATTTTACATAGTATTATTAATTACTATCAATTAGAAATCAAATAAAAATGAAATAAAATAAATTTAAACACTAATATTACATTTTCTTATTCACTAAATACATTATATTATTTATGGTTTTTAATAAATTCATTTAATTTTGTGCAACAAAAAAATGAGCCACATTTGAAAATATATAAATAAATTAATTAATTGAATTATTTTTCTATTTCTTGAATGTGGACCCTTTCTGGGTATATGCCTCCTCCAGCTCTTTCCAGCTATCTCTATCAATTGCTTTTGACATCCATTCCACCCCCATGACAGCTATGAGGTCATCAGCCCATCTACGCTTAGGCCGTCCTCTTCGTCGCTTGCCATTCGGGCCAGTCCATCTTGTTGCATCTGTTGTCCACCTCTTGTCTGTGCATCTGGCCAGATGCCCCGCCCATCGCCATTTTAGACTGAGTGCATAATGTAGGGCATCAGTAACCTTTGTTTTTTGTCGTATAAGTCCACTTCTTATCTTGTCTAATTTCCTCACTTTTAATATGCTTCTTTCCATTGCCCTTTGACTCGAAACCAGTTTAGTTTTTATTTTGGTGTTGAATGTCCAAGTCTGACACCCATAGATAAGCGTCGGTAGGATGCAAGTATCCATCACTATCCTCTTTAAATGGATGGGGAAATTACCCTTTAGTATTTCTTTCAGTGACCAGAACTTTCTCCAGCTCATAGCCACTCGTCGCTCGACTTCTTCTTCTTCATTTTTGTCTCTAAATGATATCTGTTTTCCCAGATATACATATGTGCTCACGTATTCTAAAGGTTTCCCGTTTAAGTTTACTGTAGTTGTTTTGCTGTTTGTCATTAATTTTGTTTTGGTTTCGTTCATTTTAAGGCCTACATTTTCACAATTTGTGTTCAGTGTGGATATCATATCTTCCAGTTTTTTGCTAGATTCAGCGAAGAGAACGATGTCATCTGCAAACCTGAGATGGCTAAGGTAGCGGCCGGCCACCTTGATTCCTTCTGTTTTCCAGTTTAACTCTGCAAATACAGTTTGTAGCACAGCTATAAAAAGTTTGGGCGATATTGGGTCACCCTGCCTCACACCTCTGCAAATTGGTATGTCCGGTCCTCTTTTCTCCAGCTTCACTCGACTAGTGCTTCCATCGTTGATGTTTTCCAGGACTCTTATATAATTTTTATGAATTTGGCATTTGTTCAGCGCTTTCCAGATGTAATTGTGTGGATATACTGTCGAATGCTTTTGTAAAATCGATATAGGCTATGTATAATGTCCTGTTGTGCTCTTTGTATTTCTCTAGAATCTGTTCTAAGACTTGGATGTGATCCACTGTTGAAAAGCCAGCTCGGAAACCCGCCTGTTCGATTGGCTGATGAACATCAATGTTCCTAGCTATTCTACTTTGCAGGATGGACGAAAACAACTTGTATATACTTGGCAGAAGGCTAATAGGCCGATAGTTACCTATATCTTGTGGATTACCTTTTCTGTATAGAAGAATAATAACAGATTTTTTCCACTGTTCTGGTACCCGACCTTCTTGTATAGCCTTATTGAACAGGTAGGACAATGGTCGTGCCAGTAGGGAAGCACCAATTTTTAGAGCCTCATTTTGTATCCCATCTGGACCAGGGCTTTTGTCGGATTTTGTTTTACGAATGTGATTGATTATTTCAATTTCGTTTACAGGTGTTGGGGTGGCTACGTTTATTTGGTCGTGATACTCCTCGTGGGTTTCCTTCAGAAAAGACATTTTTGGGCTGTTTCCATACAATTTTTTGTAAAATTCTGTGGCACAATTCATAATCTCTTGTCTGCTCTTGGATTCTTTTGTCCCCTCATTTAGATTACTAATCCAATTTCTATGTGTGTTTAATTCCTTGTAAGCTTTCTTGGTACTTCTGTGACTTATTAAATATTTTTCTATTATTTCATTCCTATTGTTTTTGTAGTCCTTTTTGATAGCCTTATTAGTGCTTTTAAACAAAATACTCAATTCTTTTTTCAATTCCTTTGTTTTGTGTTTTCTTTTTATGAGTTCTGATCGTCTCGTCATAAGATCTATTGTACTTTGACTAAGGACTTTGTTTACTTTATCTCGATTGTTTTTGTTTATTTTAGTTTTTAAACTATTTTGGATGATTTTTTCTAGATTGTTGAAATAGATTTGGATGTCTTCACATTTGTGTTCTGTCTTAAGCACCTGTATCATATTCTGTTAATTCGTACGAAATGTAGTTATGTCTTTTTTAGTTTTTAGTGTATTTGGTAGGGGTTTGAAAGATGTTCTGCCTCTTTTTGGTGTTTGTAGAAGAAAAGTGACTCTAATTAAACGATGATCTGATGGAAATTCCATTTTGTTTAGTACTTCAAGGTTTACTATATTTTTGGGTTGGTTACAATGTAGTCTATTTCATTTTTGGTTTTATTATCGGGGGAGATCCATGTCCATTTACGGTTGGGCCTCATCTTAAAGTGTGTGTTATTAATACATAATTTATTTTCGAAGGCGTAGTGCAAAAGATTTTCTCCTCTTTCGTTTCGAGTTCCATAACCATACTGTCCTAATACTGTGCTCTCGTCGCTTTTTGGTTGACCAATTTTGGCATTAAAATCGCCGATCACAAGTAGGTTCTTTTCCGCGTAGCTGTGCGCGGTTTCTAAAGTTTTGTAGAAGGATCGAATTTCTTCGTGTTTGGCCTTTTCAGTTGAAGCATAGACTTGTATTATTGATATTTTTTGACTATTAAATTCCATCTGTGATAGCGCAACTCGTTCCGATAGCGCTTTAAATTCTTTTAAGTTGTGTTTATATTCTTGTCTGATGAAGAATCCTACGCCGTGCAAACCAAGTGTTTCTCCGTTGTAGCAAAATATAAAGTTTTCATGTTCTTCAATTTCACATCCCACTCGTCTAACTTCTGCCAAGCTCAGTATGTCAATGTTTATTTTTTGCAGTGAGTAAATAAGTTCTAAGAATCTCTCATATGATGGTAAAGATCTTACGTTGTATGTTTCAATTTTAAGAGTATTTTTTATTTCTTTTGTGGTTGCTGGAGGGTTGTGGTCTTTTTCCCCCACAGGGACCAACCGGCTTGGGGGAAGTTCAACATAAGTTGATAGATTGGTTTTTTGGTTTTGACTATGTTTTAATTGCTAGCTGCTATTTTTTTTCTTTTGATAAGTTTGGTCTGCTGCGTGCTATATATTCAAAAGCGTTAGTAGTGTTAATTTTCTTGGGAACTGTACCAGTCTTTGCTTGATTTTTTATATTGCTCGTGTTTGGGGACCCCGAAGATTCCCTTTTTCTTTTTTCTCGGTTCGTTTCGTTTTGTTCTTTGATTATTAACTTGTCATATTTAATATATGCCAAGTTACCTTTCTTTCGCTCTTCCTCTAGTATTGGCTGTAGAGATCTCCTTTTTTATAAGACGTCTTTAGGATAGTCTTCTTTTATATATATTCCTTGGGGTAATTTTCTTTTGTTTTTTAATACCTCATCTTTTCTCCAGTTTGTAATAAAGGATACTAAGATAGGCCTAGTGTCTGGTGCAGAGTCCTTTTTATAACCAATTCTATAGGCTTTATCTATTTCTTGGGGTTGAATATCTAGTCCAAGAAGTAAATTAATTTTTCCTAGAATAAACATTACTGAGGTTAAATCTTGTTCTTTATTATCCATTATTCCGAAAAACAGCAAATTATTTTTTCTCCCATCTTTTTCCCAACGCTTCGTCTTTTGTTTTAATTCGATAATTTCAGTTTTTAGTTGTCTGTTTTCCTCTAATAAATTAGCTTTTTAAATTGGTCGTCGAACTGTTGCACAACATTCCGCGTGACCGATTCTGTGATTATTATAGTTTGTTTGTCCATCTGTTCTTGAATTTTTTGTAGTAATATTTGCATATTGTTGTCATCCATCGTATAGTATTTGTATGTTTGTAAGAGGCTTAAATTTTTATGTTGACAATAATATCTACATGCAACATTCACAAAAAGTGCAATTGCGATGCAGTGAGGTTCAAACTCAAGACTCCGAGAATTCGTACCGCCTTCGTTCCGACTACGCCAAACTTGTACTTAGCTTATTGATCTAAATAATCGATCTCTTGCATACCAAGCGTTTGCGGGCTACGCCACTGTGGCTGTCTCGTCGTTGATACACTTCTATAGTTCTATCTACCGTCTTTAAAAATGTCACACCGAAAGTCACTAAAAATGTTTTATTGATTTGATTAACGATAGTAATCTATATTATTAACACTTTTTATACGAAAGTCAGTTAAATGCTATTTTAGTTTTATGTTTTTCGACTAGTCTGTATACTTTACACGGTTTTGTTGTCTTTATTTTTGATCACTTTGCAGTATCACTGTACTGAGTTATATTATTGTCTATCGTCACTTTGTGTCTTTGATAACGTTACCACCTATGATTTGCACGTATTCCTTCACTTTTACAACAAGCACAAATTGTTTAATGCAACTTTTATATTTTTACCAAGCAAAAATTCGCGGACGTGTTTCTATGCATGGCAACGCAGCGCCATCTACCTAACATCTACGCGTATGTATAAGTTTAAGTTATTATGTATACATCTAGTTTTATTCTTAGTGTGTTCATATTTTTTATTTGTAGAGCTTTTTTGAAAAGTGGGGCAGCTATCCCGCTTTTACCCTACTAATAGGTACGCTTGAACTGACCCGCGTAACTTCGTCTGCGGAAATCACCCATCTATTAACCGACAGTGGTAACGACAGCTTACCCTCAAGAGTCAAGAAAAAAAGAGCTGCGAACGCTGCTAAATTTGGTAGATGAAGATGGAGATGAAGATAGAAGATGGAGACTGAAGTTTGATAATCGCGTAATGAAAAGCCAAGTTCGCCACGTTCTTTAACGCTTTTACCTATGTAGGTATAAGTTCAACAAGCATGACAATCTAATATGCATCGAAATTAATGTTTGTCTGTATGTCCTATGTGTTCCGAAACTTTAGAAGAATGTTCTGGGAAGGCCGGCGAGTGTTAATGGTTTTAAAAGCCACAGCGAAGCTTGGCCGAGTTCATCTAATATATAATATACTTGCGGACGCTCCACGGTTTCACCCGCGTAGTTCCCGTTCCCAAGGAAATATAGGGATAAAAAGTATTCTATGTCACCAAGGGATAGTGTAGTTTCCTAACGGTGAAAAAATTTTAGAAATCGGTGCAGTAGTTTTTGATTATTTTTTTTTTAAACTACATTGGTAGTACGTTGCAAGCCCTGTGTCGCGGGGGACTTAACAAACATACAAGTCACAGACCCAAAATACACCCAGACTCGCAACAACAATTTGTGGATCACACAAATTGCTGTCCCGTGTGGGAATCGAACCCACGACCTCTTGCGTAGCAGTCGGACATACATCTCACCGCGCCACAGAGACAGTCATTTTAAGTTTATTCTATACCTACATACAAAATTACAAGTCTATCCTCTTTATAATATTAGTATAGATTAAACATAATCAATAGATGGTACATTAAAACATGACGCAAACATTCCAAGCGGCGATCGGTCCATTAGATTTCTAGCACGGATGCGCCGGCGCAAGCCGAGTCTTACGTCAATTGTGTAATAGAGACAGAGCCCGCATGCGCTATGGGTTTAATTGATGTTATCTATGAATGAGCTCTGGGAATCCTTGGCATCATCGCTAGATAAAGCTTCCAAAGAATCCTTCAAATATTATAAATACGAAAGTTTGTGAGGGTGAATGGGTGTATGTTTGTTGCTCTTTTATGCAAAAACTACTGAAAGGATTTAGAAGAAACTTTACAGTAATGTAGTTTATACATCAGAATAACATATCTATACTAATATTATAAAGCTCAAGAGTTCGTTTGTTCGTTTGAACGCGATAATCTCAGGAACTACTGGTTCGAATTGAAGGTTATAGGCTATGTAACATCACGCTACGGCCAATGGGAGCAGAGCAGCAATAAAAATTGTTGCAAAAACGGAGAAAATTGAATTACTAATTGCATACGAAGCTGCAGAGCGTCCCAGTGGTAAGTATTTATCATACTTATAGTAATCTAATTATACAAAGATTCCACATAGCCTACACAAAGAGAATTTAAAACTGGCTTCAGGTTGGCGTACAGTTAAAATTATAAACCAGGGGGCTTAGACAAGGTACATTCGTTCTGTGGCGAATTCGCTAACGGCTTCAAGAGGTCGATCCAAAAGACCGTTCGCAAAAAAATAAAATAATGTCTATGGTCTCCACCGCAAACGTCAAATTCTATGAAAATAAAATCAGCCATTTTATTTCGTTTTCTACGTGGTCTCACTCTTAGATCATTTAACCACCTCACTGTACGCTAGATCAATCGAATGAAAAAAATGCGAAGATACTGTCAATCCAAGTCGATGCGTAGATATGTTGAGTTGTACTATTCAACTCAACATATCTACGCATCGACTTGGATTGACCACGTGACATATTTCAATTCCATACATTTTATACCTTCTTTTCCATTAACGACAACGTTATTCGAATGTAACTTTGTCTAGACACCCAGAGCTCTGAGCTGTAAAATGATGAAAGATCAATACACGTACCTATACTAAAAGGGGGGGCGTCTAAACGGGCCATTTTTTACGGCGAGTTGTGTCGGCACTATTGGCAACTAATTGCTCGGTCAATAATGGTCATATGTCTGAATTGTATAAGTAGCGCATGATTCAGTCTTCTAAACAGGCAACACAACCCGGCAACAATAAAATACTAAAACTACAACAAAATTGTCCGGGCAACATTGCGAAAAATCCATCGCTCAGCGATTGTCTGGCTACCATCAAATCAATATTGGAGAGTACTGCCATATTGCCGGCTACAGCATTGCCGCCACAAATTGCCGTAAGAAATGGCCCGTTTAGACGCCCCTTGAGGGAGGCGTGGAACTTCAACCCTCACCCATCTAATAACCAGATGATAAAAACTTCTATATATATAAAAATCAATGTTTATCTGTATGTCTTCTATGCGTTCCGAAACCATTGATCAGATTGTGATGAAACTTTAGCAGAATGTTAGATCAAGGCCGGCGAGTGTTCCTGGCTTTAAAAGCCACAGCCAAGCGTGGCAGAGTTCAGCTAGTGTTATTATAAACACGACTATGTTAGCTTGTCAATCGAAAAGTGTTCATAGCTATATTTTTTTTCGATTTTGAAACTTCAAGTCATGGTTATGGAAATATATTATGGGTCGAATTTAAGGTAAAATACCTTGTTTATTGCCCGACGTTTCGACCGTATTGCAACGGCCGTGGTCTATATGTTGTTTCCGGAACCCGCGCTTATAAATATATTTTCATAATTGTGTACAAATTGCGAAAGTTTATCAACATTCAAGTCATGGTACTTAATAGTATTCCATTATATTTTCATACGATTATTTTCGTAATAACATTATCTTTCTTTCGATACAAATTTTTATTCGTTGATAGATAGGTGTAGCTATATTGACTTACCTGTTCACACCTTGCCAGGTAGCTATGAACATAAATTAGTTGTCAAAACTACCAAAACATAATATGTTTTGGTAGTTTTGCTAACTAAAACTACCAAAACATAATATGTTTTGGTAGTTTAATATAGAATATTATTCTCAATAAAACTTGTTATTTGAAACTTTTGTGCGGTTATCAAAAGACGATTATGAAAAATAAAAAAATCAGCCATGAACACTTTTCGATAGGCCGACTACCATAGGCGTGTTTATAAATCAATAAACTTTGATACAAAATTTATCTAATCTGGAGATGGGTGAAGGTCGATATTCAG
Source organism: Herminia tarsipennalis (assembly GCA_945859575.2). Taxonomy (NCBI): domain Eukaryota; kingdom Metazoa; phylum Arthropoda; class Insecta; order Lepidoptera; family Erebidae; genus Herminia; species Herminia tarsipennalis. Next base: position 7,359,996 of record OX243836.2, on the reverse strand, counting down.
CGTCTCTTAACCTATTTTTTTTATTTGAATAAAACTCAAAATTATAACATTTTTTATTAGATTTTTTTTATAATAGATAGACTACTTTTTATTAGTCCATCGTTTAGCAAATGATTGCCTGAAAGGTAACGATCGTATGCTTATTGCATAGTTTTTTATACAAATATTTTCACGAATCAAACGAAATTGACGTCTAATATTTTAGACCCAACTATTGCCAACAACAAAAATGACCAGAAAGGAAACCCTGACTAAGGCAACCAAAACTATAATTCACCGCTATGAATAACTCTATTTACACTAACGCCATTGCAATAACAGTAAACTGCGGAATAGTTTCGTCCCAAATATAATTTTAAACTTAAGCACGTAAAGGAATTGTAAACAGTACTGACTCTTCAAGTAAAATGCACAAATGCAACACAGACCGGCCTATAGGTCTAGATATCTAGTGGTTAGTGATACTGACTGCTAAGCCGAGGTGGTGGGTTCGATTTCAATTCGGAATAAATCTTTGTTGTGATAAGCATGATTGTTTGTTATGTGTCTTGGTGTAATTTATCTATTATTTATGAGAAATCTAAAGGTAATAATATTATAAAGCTGAAGAGTTTGTTTGTTTGAACGCGGTAATCTCAGGAACTACTGGTCCGAATTGAAAAAAAAAATCTGTTGGGTAGCCCATTTATCGAGGAAGAATTAAAGACTATATAACATCACGCTACGAGCAATGAAAAATGTTGCAAAAATGGGGAAAATTGACGCATACGAAGTTGCGCCGGTCAGCTAGTATAATTTTATACAAGGTTTTATTTGGAATAATGCAAAGTTCAAACACTCCAACAAGATATTTACTTCAAGAAAACACATAAAAAAAAAGGAAAATAAAAAATATATTGAAAACTTGCTGAATTAAAAGCCATTCAAGTTGTTATGTTCTTCGCGCTATCTTGCTATTGCGTGCCGTAGTACTTAATCCATGTTTATCTATATTGTTTAAACGCGGTAATCTCAGACACTACTGATCCGAATTGAAAAATTCTTTTACTATTGGATAGCCCATTTATCGAGGAAGGCTATAGGCTTATATAACATCACGCTATGACCAATAGGAGCGGAGCAGCAATGAGAAATGTTGCAAAAACGGGGAACATTTACGCATATGAAGTTGCGCGGGACAGCTAGTTATTGATAAATAGGTGATGATCACATTTCACATCACATTGTGAACAGGATTTGGACTATTAGAATGATTAGTTAATTGAAAAATATAACATGGTCCAACAACTACCCCAATGGATTGCGTTACTGATTCTGAGCAAACTACTTTCATGTTTGCACTATGTCAAGAATAACGTTGTATATGTCAATCTCTTTTCATCATCTTTAGGACCAGATGGCCGTGTGTGAATTATCCCAAGACATTATTTTTAATTATTAGATACCTTTATATAATCACTGCAGACACTAGTAGGCAATGACAGTCACGTAATAATCAAGCTATTAAACAACCTTAACACGTGGGACAAAATGCTGAAACTGATTTTCATCAAACGAAGCTTGGCACCAACGTCAATATAAAATAGATTAGGTACGCCGTAGGGATAAAACTTATAATAGGGATTAAAGTATGAAATTGCCGATTTGTACTAATAAATTAAAACTCAGTTTTTTGTAGGATAACATATATATTTATTTCATTGAATATACATTTCTGCCTTGCCTTGCCATTGGAAGATAATTCAAACCCAGGCAATAGCAATCTAGGGATCTGGACTCCACAAACTGCGTGAAGACGTGATAGCGACTTATAAATCGGTGATCAGTTGCATTCACAAAATAGTGTCACGGTATTGACTGGTTGCTAAGTTACACCATGAGATGACTACCAAATAGTACCATCACCTGGCTGTAGGTAATCGTAGTTTCAGGTCATTGTTGTGGCACCTTGACCTGGAGTCAGTCATTGTCTTATAGAAATCACTTTTCATCACACGTCACAATACGGTTCAAAACCGCTTCATTTCTGTACCTATTTAACAAGAAAATGCAAGCTTTAACGTGCGTTGCTCTATGCAAATTAGTAAAATCATGAGGCACCCATTTCCAAGTTTATTAATGTTACCGATTTGTTGCAAAGGGTGAAAATTGTAGGTAAGGTAACGTTAAACCATGCCGCTAATGGGCAGTTTGACTCGGATCCTCTTCCACCCTACCCCACCCCATCTCCCCAATTCAGCGTTATTCACCTGTGTGGGCGGTCTTCCACGTGGTTCGTTCTTCAAGTCGAAGATCCATTACGAAAGCGTTTAAACCAAAAACGCACGGTGCGTTCATTAGCAATCTCTTCTCCAAACGCAGCATTCATATTGCGAGCAGCTTCTGCCGCTTTAGTTCCGCGTCAAAACTTGTATTCTAGAGAATACAAAAACACAAAATAAAAAATGTTCAACATGCAATAGATTGCATGTTGTACATTTTGTAAAAGACAAATCTCATTTGTATCATTGTAAAAAAAGTTTCATTTAAAAATCTCACACAATGAAGACTTCCTGTCAATTCAAAGTATCCTTTAACTTATTACATCCCTACTTTTTATGTTTACCCTAATCAAGCCAGCCCTAAAATGTTGAATTTTTCAACTAGCTTTCGCCCGCAACACCACCCTCGTGGTTGTCGGTTATACCTATGAAAATATCCTGCATTTATCTCAAATAAAGTGAATCCTCACTTTTTTTTACAAATTTCATTATAATCTGTTTAGCCGTTTAGTCATAAAAAAGGTAACAACCTGTTAGTTCAGATGGACACGAAGACGCACCTTCGTTACTCAATTTTTAACACTGTTGATAGAAAAGTAAAGCATAGGAAACATTCAATATTGGCATTAATAGATACACTAGCTGTCCCGCGCAACTTCTTAATTATCTCCGTTATTGCAACATTTCTCATTGCTGCTTCGCTCATATTGGTCATAGCATGATGTTATATACATATGCCTATAGCCTTCCTCGATAAATGGGCTATCCAACAGTGAAATATTTTTTCCTGAGATTACCGCGATCAAACAAACAAACTCTTCAGCTTTATAATATTAGTGTAGATAAACAAATCTGAACTAAAAAAATCTCTGACAACTAGGTACAGACTTTATTTTTATCGTTCTATTTTGTAATGCGCCAAAAATGAAACGTGACGTATGATGGTAGGTGTCGGTACATTATTGTCTCAATGGGAAGGTGTAAAACGGGAATCCGATTATTTTCTTACTGTCATTGAAATCGACCAATAAACGTCCTCCTAAACAACGGATAACAGAAAAGTGTGGTTAAGTTTAAGAGTCATCATGACCCATACAATAATATAGAGTTAAGTAGGTATCTACACTATTTAAAATAAGTAAATAGGTTTAATAAAAATCCACGAAGGAGCCCCCCCCCCCCCCCCTAAGGAACTCAAAAGTATTTTATCAGTCGACGGAGGGGCGGGAGGCCCCCAATAGTATTTCATCAGTCATCAGACGAGGTCAAACCAAAATTTGTTGGTCAATCCTGGATCCACCATTGTCCAGTACCCTTTGAAGGCAAGAGGTAACACCTACAGGGAAAAATTTAAATTGTAATTAATCTTTAAGATCGATCATATACTAACGTTGTACCCATTCATAAGCATTCGCAGGAGAAGAGAAATTGCAAAAAGGTAATGTAGTAGGTAGGTGGAACGCTTTAAATAGGAGTAGCCGCATTCAGTCTACATTCCACACTGCAAATAGATGCACTAATACAAAGAAAAAGTACCCAACTGGTCTCTACATGTAGACCAAACAGACAGGTATTCTAGACCAGCTATACTCTAAGTGTGTTCCGCGGAACCCTAGGGTTCCGTGATACCTCTGTCGGGGTTCCGCAAGAATTTAGAAATAATAAAATCAAAACACCTCTCTCTGGTCGCTCCGCGGCTGTGCGGACTCCGCGGCCGCGCGGAGACAAAACGCTATGAATGTTATTTATTTATTTATTTGTATTTGTATAAGCTTGTGTTACATTAGCTGGTACAATATCTTATAAGTTTGGTCTCAACAATTTTATACTTGTACAACGCGTTCGCTCTAAGTTTGCCGGTCTGTGGAATGCGCGTACCCTCCCCCACGTGACAACAAAACTTATAATGTGTCATAGTTTTACCCAAATATCTACCGTACACAATTTTTATTGTTACAATTAAATAAAAAATTTCGAACGTCATACACTCATACCTATCGCCAGCGGCAAACTTAAAACGAGCGGGTAGTATACTTGTAAGCGCTCAGTCTCTTTGATAAAAGCCGCCTCTGAATTAGACGCTATAGTTGTCAACAAGCGACTTTCGTCTCTAACTTCAAAGGATAAAGTCGATATTGTTTACAACGCTATTTTTAAATTTCTGTTTTTATTTTTGCTTTTTGTTTATCAAAGGTGCCGACTCGAGTATTTTCGAGAATATTTGAGATCGAGTCTAGGACTAAGTATAAAAGCGGCGATCGCGCGTTGGCGTCGTCAGTTGATGATTAGCGTTCGGAGCGATAAGTTACTACCTACTTACAAGCTCGCTAGCGAGAAACTAGTGTTCATTGTTTTACTGCCTGCTGTATTCTGTTGTCTCAGTTTTATACATTTCTTCCCTGTAGGTTCTAAATTTAGTCTCTTATACGCAGTAACGATTGTGCATTATTTAAACCCCACTATCCTGACTTGTAACATTATAAATAAAGAAGAATGGAACGTTGGCTTAAAGGTGTTAAACGTGTTCCAACAACATCTTCTATTGACGCTGAATGTTCAAAAGTAATGCGCGCGGAGAATTTAGCAATCACCGATCCAGAAGATGATGCCACGAGTGCCACGACGTCAAGCTCGACGGTTTCAAAGACGAAAAAAAGGAAGTATGATGAATCTTATATCAGTTTCGGATTTGTTGATTCCAACGGCTCACCTCTCTGCATGCTCTGTAGTAAACTGCTTCCTAATAGTTCCATGGCACCTGCCAAATTGCGTCGACATTTAGAAACCGTACACCCCGAGACTAAAGACAAGAATAAAGAATTTTTTGTTCGCAAAAAAGATCAGTTATTAGAAAGTCAAAAAAATATGATGCATGTAACACAAACTACCAACGAAAAGGCCACGGAGGCATCATATTTAGTTAGCTATCGCATTGCACAAGCAGGTGAAGCGCACACTATCGCTGAGAAATTAATAAAACCATGTGTATTAGACATAACAAAATGTATGCTTGATGAAAAATCTGCAAAGCATCTTTCTACTGTTCCGCTATCAAACGATACTGTTTCACGACGAATCCATGATCTGGCAAGCTACGTCAAACAAGAACTAGTTACACGTCTACAAAATACACGATTCGCTTTGCAAATGGACGAGTCGACTGATGTCGCTGGTTTGGCTATCCTGCTGGTTATTGTGAGATATCCATATAAAAGTTCTTTTGAAGAAGACATGCTTATGTGTTCATCGCTGCTTACAAACACTACCGGGGAAGAAATTTTTAATAAAATAAATATATTTTTTGAAGAACATAATCTCAGTTGGAACAATTGCATTGACATTTGTACAGATGGGGCCAAGGCGATGACAGGTAAAACAGCAGGAGCAGTGTCACGAATGAAAAATAAAGCGCCTAATTGTAGTTCCAGTCATTGTATTCTGCATAGACAAGCACTTGCGATGAAGCAAATGCCGTCTAATCTAAAATTAGTTATGGATGAAGCGGTAAAAATAATTAATTTTATCAAATCACGACCACTACAATCCCGATTGTTCTCATTATTGTGTGAAGATTATGGCAGCAAACATAAAACACTGCTGCTCCATACAGAAGTGCGATGGCTGTCTCGGGGAAAAACTTTAACAAGGCTATTTGAACTTAGAGCCGAGTTACAAATGTTTCTTTCAGCAGATACTTCTTTTAATTTGAAGGACCGTTTGTATGATAAAACTTGGTTGTTCCGATTGTCTTTTATGGCGGATATCTTTCAAAAACTTAACGAATTAAATTTATCGTTGCAAGGTAAACAGACAACAGTGTTTCAGGCCTATAATAAAATAACTGCTTTTAAAAGAAAATTAGATTTTTGGATCATTTGCATTGGTAAGAAAGAAATAGAAAGTTTTACGTTACTCAGTGAGTTTGTTAGCGAAAACGACTCAGAAATGTTTGAAGATAATGTGTTTGAAGAATTGGTCCAATATCTCAGTTCGATGCGCGCATCTTTTGAAAAGTATTTTCCCGAAGAACACAATACAAAAATTAAAGTGAACTCCTGGATTCATAATCCTTTTTTACCCAACTTGGAAAAGCCTGAAAACATGTCAAATGAGATATATGAATCTCTTTTAGAAATGTCATCAGACACAAGTATGGAGTCATTGTTCAAAACGACGCCTCTTAATGATTTTTGGTGCAGAATCCAAGATGAATATGCAATGCTTGGCCAAATGGCTCTGGATATTCTTCTCCCGTTCCCAACTACATATTTGTGCGAAACAGGATTCTCTACCTACGCAGCCACGAAAACAAAATATCGCAATAGACTGGACGCCGAAGCTGATATGAGACTCCAACTTTCTTCCATCAAACCTGATATCAAGCAATTGATGAAAAATAAAAAACAGTTTCATACCTCCCACTAGTTAGATTTTTTCTTTTTTAATGTTTTCTATTATTGTCCTTACCAAGTGGTGAAGTAAATAATAATTAGTAACTGATACATTGTACTTTTATTATGCTGATTAATAAAGAATACACTTATAAAAATAATTGTTTTATTGTAGGGTTCCATCAAGTATTTTGCTTCCCAAAAGGGTTCCGTCATTTAAAAAGTTTGAGAACCACTGTTCTAGACCAAACATTTTGCATACTCAGTTGACATCGAGTTTCAGGATTTTTGTAAACTAAATACCTACTGATAAACATTTATAAACAAATCAATCTATTCTTAATCTCTAAACGAGCAATCCTTGGACTATATATATATTTATATTATAGGTATTTATACATATTTAAAAAGCCAACGGCTTTAATGATTTTCATGAAATTTAGTATGAAGGGGGTTTTCGAGAGCAATAAATCTAGCTAGGTTTAATTTTTAGAAAACGTCGTTTAAAAAAAAATAGCGAGAAAAGTTTGGTCGTCCAGGTACTATTTATAATTGAAGTAGGTAATTATTGTAACTAAAAAAAAAACCGGGCAAGTGCGTGTCGGGCCATGTCAGGCTGGCATCCCCTCGGTGGTGGTGTGTGGTGTACCGGTGTTGAATCGAATGCACTCACACTTGACCGGTTGAGTCAATTGTTGCCCCCCCCCCAAACAAACTTAATAGCAGTATCGGCACCTGGGTACGTACGTATACCGCCTAGGTCTCAACAGTCTAAAGTTTGTTATGAGGTCAGGGGCGTATCTATCGCCATATCAGCCGTATCAATTATATGGGGCCCCCAGGCTACGGGGGCCCTGAACATGCATTATCAATTACAGTTGTCTTAATGTAACTCGGCCGGATTGAATATAGCTTCATAACACTTTCGCGCATGTCATGATCGATCGACCCTAAAATTACTTACGAAAACGATTATTTATGTTTAATCGATTAATAATATGTACTAACAACATTTTAATTCAACAATATAGAAATTACTAGATACTAACGAATTCTTAAAAGTTAAAGTTACAGTAAATACTAAAGAAAGTTTGAATTTTTTTTTTACGAAAATAATCACAAAAAACTCGAGTTAGTACCTAACACTAATTATGACAATGTAATGCGTAATCGCATCTCTAATTCTCTTGGTTTAGTTACCGCCCCCACTCCCCGCCACCGTTTACTTCCAAAAAATACATCTGCGCAACCACCTGTCGCCAAGTTCAATCCGGCCAACTTACAATCAGAAAACTTCACAGCGTCACACACTGAAGAGTCAAATTTGTGAGATCAACTTACGTACTAATCCTTTGGCGATTTGGGCTTTTGGATACCAAGACCCCTAACAAAATTTGATAGGTACGGGACCCGGCTAAGGCAAGCTAGGCCCCTGTCTGACGTATGATGTCGATCTGTCGCCAACAGTTTATCAAAGACGACTTAAGCAATCCATAGATCTACAGGCATTATTTCATAGCAACATTTAGTTAGTGATAAGATAACAGAGCCTCCTTTTAAGCAGTCGGATAAAAGTCATAACTTTTCTTGATAGACTCAATTATATAATAATATTACGACTAAGCCAGTCAAGATTTGTTTAACTTTCAAACTCAATCTTGAAGTTTAGATTAATGTGAAAAAGGCTGACTTTAACACCTTTTATCTATAGGTACTAATATTATAAAGCTAAGCTTGTTTGCTTGGGTGGTTGGTTTGTTAAATGCGATAATCTGAGGAACTACTGTGTTTAATTGAAAAATAAAATGTAGTCTTAGATAACCATTTATCGTGGACGGCTATAGGCTATATAACATCACGCTACGACCAAAAGAAGTGGTGCATCAATGAAAAATGTTCTCAGCTAGTCTTCAATATTCAGTTACATTTGTTATTTCAATTTCATGTTATTAAATTTTTCGAACATTTATTCGAATTTTAACTTTTCTTATTTAAGTGGAACATGTCTGATTCATTTATTAAAATTGAACTGTCCGACTGAGAAAAAATATATAATGGAACTAAAATCATAGGTCTAAAGCAACACAATATGAATAAAACATCTTTATAATTTTTATTAACTTTAGACATATTCAACCTTTCTTTTTATGTCTTTTTTAATAATAAACGTATGCAAGAAAAAATCGTGAATGCTTAACATTTGTGCAAAGTATACTTATATAAATAAATTACACTGAACGCTATATTGCGATGAAGAATAACACAGGGGCTACAAGAGAAAAATTGTAATAGTGAACGGTTGACTAAGACTATAGCTCAATAGCTCAAATACACACGTTTAACGCGGGTTTTATTTTTGGTTTACTCACGGTCACTTTAGTAGTGGTAAACTTTTGTCGTCATTGATTTGCCGGTATTATAAGAAAATAACACCAGATTGGAAATAGGTCTTTGATTGTATAATGTCTAGATTCCAAATTTGGCATCTAAAATTGAAGCAAAAGACTGTCAAAAAGTACGGTCAAATACACATACATACTTTTTGAACGTGTAAAAAGCCGCCATCAGAAGGTCTAGCGCGCCAATTTTCCCAGTGTTGCCATAACAATAAAGTTAAATATCCTACTACTTCGTGAAATGAACCTGATATTAAAGCTGAGAAAATAAATTATCTACAGGTTTAAGTTGATGGAGTATCAACTTAAACCCACACCACAACACTGCAGCATTATTGAAAAGCATTATTTTAAATATAGTTTAATCTAATAAATTTATAAAACGAAAAATATACATAAAAAATATTTTATGTAAATAGTTATTTAAAAGTTTTTATAACTTTATTACTTGTTAATCATAGAAATAAAAAACAATCTTCGTCAATCAATCAATCCCTACTTTATTTTAAACAGTAGGTAGGTACCTAGGTACTTTTACCTATATTAATGACAGTTTTCCTACATAAAGGGGAGAAAAAATAGTACTTGGCAGCACTACTAGTCTTAAAAAAAATAGGTACATTCAACGAGTGCTAAACGTCAAAGACAGTAGCTTCATTTTTATGATAGGCTTAGTGAGGAATCGCTCCATCTAGACATTATATTATAATCAAAGACTTTGGTTAATGTTTTCATCAGGGGATGAAAATGATTAAAACTACATAGGCAATGTTTACTCACGGGTTTTTTTTAGGTTTTTAGCTAATTTTCGAAATATGATTGATAAAATCTCGAAAACATTATTAAATTTCTCACACATAATCTTAAAAAAAAAACACATTTAGGTACTACCAGATTTGTCCGAGGCCTGGTAAAGGTTATTAAGATATTTACTAACATTTTCTGTCTACATACCTAATTCAAATTCCAAATTATTCCATTTTTTTTCACAGAAGCTTACAATTATATCTTAGATTGCTAATTACAAGCTCCCATAAATAGCTTGCAAATTAAATGTACCTAACTTAAGTACAAAATAAAAGTGAGAGTTGAACACTATTACTAATTATATATGAGTATTATGCTAAAGATTATCACTTACTAGTCTCTGTCACTAAAGTACTCTGTTGTAAGTGCATGTCTAATTTTTTTTCACATTTGTGCAAAATAAATCGAAGACATGATTTACCGTCTCGTTAAATGCTACTGGGCTACGCCGGCAGAAGGCATTTTGCCTATAATTGAGTACTACCTAGGTAAATAAGTACCTAATCAATTCATTGCTTAATGACTAGTTTTGAACTGATATATTTTTGCATGTAACTCGCACGATCTAGTAGATCTAGTATACTAAGCGAAGATCAACAATCGTCTCGTCAACAATTTCTTTCATATGTAGAGCGCCTATAGAAAAAGCTGTAGCAATTTTTTTGAGTCAAATTTCCTACAAAATTAGAATAGGCGCACAACCATCATATCTAATATATATACAACCTCAAAATAAACTAAAAACGCTTTAATTTGACTCTTTGTATAATGCCCGCCTTCTATGAAAAGGCTCATTTTAATAAAACGTAGATTTTTCATTGCCGAAAGCGAAAAAATGTAATTTTATTAAAAATTTCGATGATTCAAATTGAGAAAATTGAAGTGAAAATGTTTCTAATATTTTTAAGCGCCGACACTTTTCTTTGCTTTGATGAAAATCCGTAGGTACATACCTACAGCCTATATTCGATGGAAACATACAGTACTAAGTACTAGTAATCGTTTTAAAGATATCATCAATATTTCACGTATCGAGGGTTTTTAATGTGCACACTTTAATTTGTCTAACACATTTCCTTAGGTATTTACAGTACAAAGGTAAAGTAATTACAATAATCTAAGATTAATTTGACATTTCTGCAAGTCATAAGTCGCCTCCCGTTTCGCACCTGTTTAACTTACTTGAGGTTTTCACCAACACGTAGATAATGTCTTCCAAAATTTGTTGGCAAGTCCTTTTTATAAAATAAAAGACTTTTTACAGCCTTTTTCTACTCTTCGCTAGTATATACTAAAAAACAAATTACCTGCATACTTATTTATTTAAAACCTTCATCCAAGACTGCCATAATCTACCGCATGTCCTCCAAAAGTTCTCCAACCACTTAGCTAGATTGCAAAGACCAGACAGTTAAATTTCACGTCGTTAAAGTTTAGTTTGTACCTACACATTCTAATGCTTAGCTTTAAAGGCGTAAAAAATCAACCTAAAAGTTACTAGAGTGCAGTGTTGTCAGATCTACTGATTTAGCTGTAGATCTACTTGATTTTTATATTTAAAATTCTACTGATCTACTGATTTTATTAGCAAAAGTAAAATAAAATCTGCCTGCTTATTTTCCTATTCTATTGTTAAATACTATAATTTTCTATAGTTGTAAGTTGTACCCATAGACTTAGGATATACACCCTTAGCCTATGGGTGTACCAGAATCCATTGACCTACAGTCCTGGACTGCGCCATAATCTCACAATATTGACCACTCTCTTGAAAGTGACTACTACTTTGTGGACAATACTTATCAAAGAGACAGGGCTGCATGAGTTTTTGCTCTCGTTCACGCTTTGCAGTAAATATTTACTTTTTAATTAAAAGGGATGGTGCGGTCCAGGTCTATACGTCAATGCCAGAATCTCTTGAAACGCAATTTCCTCGCAAACGTAGTAGGCTACGTGAGCTTTGAAACTTTTTCGTTGAAACATGTATTCTTAAATTTGCTTAATAAAAAACCGGGAAAGTACATGTCGGGTCATGCACAGAGTAGGATTCCGTAGTCTCCCATTTTTTTTTTGTATAAAAAGTAATTAATTTACTCTTTAAAATATTACAAATATTACTTTAAATTTTATAAAGTAAATAAAGTTTTTTTTTAAATTGAAGCTAATAAGTAATTTTATGTTGACATCTCAACAAACTGCTAAGAATATAATAACTTATTCTAAGAAATTATCCATTGATTTTTCTTAGTGTCTGATAAATTGATAAAACTTTGTTCTTGTGTTTTAAATGTAAAGCACTGTCACTATTTTTTTTTGTCTCACTCATCACTCACTATCATGTCCCACTGGTGGGCACAGGTCTCCCGAGTAGAAGCTACTTATATCCTGGGGGTAATTGCCAAATGTGTGAGTCGAGTTTATGGCAGTGTAGATACAAATGGAAGTCAGTCATCTAGTTTCTGCTAGTAATTGAGTTATGGCCACTGTTTTAAAATCATCAAGTTTTACTTTACAGAAATAATTCTCCATTAATTCGTGCCGAAATTGTTTGAACATTTGAATCAAACATTACATTACATAAGAGTAATAATAATATTTATACGAGCTTACACTACAGCAAAATAACATGACAAAGTTATTTGAGCTGGCTAAACGCTACAATAGAATTGAAATAGGAGATGATTTGACACTAGCCTGATCAATACGTCCCACCAAGCTGTATCAGATAGATTCTGGTTGCAAACATCTTTGTTTTTCTAAGCGGCTCCATGCATAACGACCTAGACCTAGTTTACTAAGTAGACATACCGATAAAAATCAACAACGTACTACTAAATAGGGATTCCGTAGCCAAAATGGCAACACATATTACTTATGCCGACAAAGTGAAAGAATAGAATCTTGAAAAACATTGTTATTGAGGGTGTATGATATTTTTTGGGGGTTGTGAAGACTATTTTTAAATTAGGGATCCGTTTATGAAATAATAAGCTTTAAAGTGCAAATTTTTTAGAGTCAAGTGCCCCCCCCCCCCCCTCCCTGACAGCTAAATGATTGACAGTGGTCACAAACATTTTTGTAGAGTTTGCGTGGCTGCACGCAAACTTTACAAAAATGTTTATGACCCCTGTCAGTAGGCAAAGAGGTCATTGTTCGAAATCCTTTCTGCTCCGTGACCGCACTTAAGCTATATCGAAACTCAGCCAATCCGAATGTCGACTAAGTACATAGGTACCTATATCTTCTCTTCCAATATGAAGTCTGAATACGCTCGTATTCCTGTTAAATGTAAATATCATTAAGTATCTACATACATACATATCAATATGGTGCCCCACTGCTGTGCAGGGTCTCCCCAGTAGAACCTACTTATTGTAGATCCTGGGGGTAATTGCCATAATCGCCACGCTTGGCGAGCGGATTGGCGATCGCAGTAAAACTTTAAAGTACGCAGAGGACGATGCTGCCCGTCCTCCGTATGTAATCTCTTAGTTGCCTTGACGACACCCACGGGAAGAGTTGGAGTGGCACTATTTAAGCCCATCCCACACGGCCCAGTTAACCAAAAATTAAGTAGTTACACATACCTACATATAACTACTTATCTTTTAGTTTGGTTATCTTGCAAGCATATGAACGGATTTTCATTAAACAAAGCTAAAAACTATCCTGATTCAACTAGCTTTCTGATGAAAGATTTCTTCTCTAGATTTCTGGGGGCGTTAATTTTTTATTTATTTTATTTTTATTTATTAAAAAAGACGACTCCCGCACTAGGGTACAAGCCCTGTGTCGCGAGAGACTTTACAAACATACAAGCCACGGACACAAAGTGCCCACCCAGACTCGAGACAACAATTTGTGGATCACACAAAGTGGTGTCCCGTGTGGGAATCGAACCCACGACCTCTGAGTACCTAATCACGATCCGACAAATATACGTGATTTCTCAAAATACCCCCTCGCCACAGCTGATCCTTCGTATTTTGTTCCGACCACACCCCTTCGAACCTCATGTGATTAATGGACGTGCCCGTACTGGAAAATTCAGTGACTTATTTCTATAATAATAATTATGTTTATTGGCCACGAAATATTTTACATCAAAGGTATACTTAAAACATGTCTCAGAAGAATTTGTAATAGGTACTGGGTACTGGATCCCAAACTAGACTGAGGTCTGTATTGTGGGAGACAGTGCTCAGTCAAAATTATTTGACACACATTTAGTAACTACGTTTCGCATGATAATAAACTATGGGTAGGTATGTAAATAAGCTTAAACTAAGTATATCGTATCGTCTTTGTGTGTATATATACATATGTGTGTACATGTGTGTGTGTGTGTGTGTGTGTGTGTGTGTGTGTGTGTGTGTGTGTGTGTGCGTGTGTGTGTGTGCGTGTGTGTGTGCGCGCGTAACTGCGCGCGTTTGAGTGTGTTTGCGTGTGTGGGTCTACTCCAGGAATTTCAGTAGAGCTTCTTCATAATCTAGTTGGTTCTATGTCTAAAACCTAAGTTATAACTCCGATGTCTTCTAACCTCTGACAACTAAATTATACACTGAAACCTTCCTAGAAAAATATGCTGTCCAAAACCCCATCCAAATCAGATCAGTAGATTTTGAAAAAATCACAAAAATATATACATACCTGTTATACATACGGGTTAAACAGAGAACCTCCTTTTTAAGCCGATTAAAACAGATAACTTAGAAGCCCATTCTTTCTCAATGTTTAGCTAAACTAAGTACGAAGAGCTAGCTAAGTACTAAGAACAACACATACTTAACTAATATGTTGATAATGTTTCATAATGGGTCGTTCAACAGCAGGAGTGTCGTTGTATGGCGAGCGAGTATCGGACCATGTGCTACCGGAGCTAGATGATATCATGTTTTTGTTGACGAACACGTTATGATATGGTTCAAGGTTAGGTTATCTAGATCAAGGCAAGGCTGTATCATATTTTATAGAGACAATATTTTGTTTAACCAATGCAGTTTTTTTTCTTTAGCTTAAATAACAATCCCCGCATGGTACAAGATCTGAAACTTTATCGTCGTGGGCACGAAATTTGTGTTGAGTTTTTATCGGGGGATTTATTTAGTCGGGGATTTTTTAATGCACACATTTTACCGGTGGTAGGTCCAGTGGCGAATACAGAAAAATCTCAAGGAAGGAGGGGGGAGTAAAGATATCCTGAGTTACCTATAATAAAAAAGAATCGAATTACGTGCAAAGTTTAAGAAAGTTTTATTTTAACTGAATACACTTGAACAGACAGACAGAACAGAATTTTGTTTTTTTTTATTTGTTTGTTTATTTGTTTGAACGCGGTAATCTTAGGAACTACTGGTCCGTATTGAAAAATTATTTTAGTGTTGGGTAGCAAATTTATCGAGAAAGGTTAGATAACACGCTAGGACCAATAGGAGCGGAGCAGCAATGAAAAATGTTGCAAAAACGGAGGAAATTGACGCATAGGAAGCTGCGCGGCTCAGCACAGATTATAAGATATTCTTATGATCTTCCTGGCACACTGGTTAATTACATTGCATCGTCAATAGGACAATTAGTGTCAGGGTGAGTGTTCAACAGAGCTAAACCATTATCGACCTTCCTTCATTGTCGACCTCAGCTATGTCTTTGTACGCCAGAATGTTGAAAAACTTCTTTCGGCTCCGCAACGGGGGGTGGCATATGTATCCGCCACTGGGTAGGTCTAAGCGATATGGACAGGACCAAAGTGCATTGATGAGGCCAATGATGCATCTAAAGATGCCTACCTTTAGATGCATCATAGGCCTCATCAATGCTTACCAACAGGCATAATCGTAACCAAGAGAAAACGTTCAACATATCATAAAGCTTTAATAAATATCTTATATGTAATTATTGGGATATGTAAAATGTATAAAACTCCTATGAAAAATATATATATATATATATACTGTGACTGGTACTACTACAGTGCCAAATATTTTTCCGTAACATAGTGATGTTAAAACATCACTTTGTTTTGGTTGAAAGGCACTGTAGGAAATGAAATTACTGGGTAAATGAGGCTTACGAACTAATGTCTCAAATGAACCCTTTCCTTCTCTCAGAGAGGCCTGAGGATAAACGTACGAAGGAAAAATATGTTTCAAGCGGCACTCGAACCTGCGACCTAAGAAGTACCGTCCCTAAGCCCTTAACATTAACTCTGGCACCTAGACACGCATGCGAACGTCCAGTTTATCCCCCACATATGTATGTCACGATTGTACGGCAATCGTCAAAAAATGCTTTAAAATGACAAAAAGTAAAAGGAATTTTATCAGCAGTAGCCGTAATGGACTCCGGAGATGAAGGTGTATTTTAATCTATTATCTACACTTAATATTATAAAGCTGAAGTGTTTGTTTCTTTGAACGCGATAATCTCAGGAGCTACTGGTTCGAATTGAAAAAGAATATTTTAGTGATGTATAGCTAATTTATCGAGAAAAGCAATAGGCTACATAACATCACGCTACAACCATAGGCAGCTGAGCAGCAATAAAATATCTTGCAAAAATGAGGGGGAAATGACGCAAACGAAGCTTAATTCATTTTCTTGAATACTGAACTTGCTAGTTCAAGGATTGTTCAACTGTCAAGGATTGTTCAACTGGCTAGGCTGTATTACCTGCCTGTGCATTATAAAAATTTGTTTCTGTGGCTATAAATTAGTTAGTGTAAGTACACGAACAATGGTGTTCTGTATAGGTCAAGTTGGTAAGGATACTTCCAAAGCTGCTGAAATTTAACGAAATAACTGTGTATCCAATCTTAGGATTGCACATTTTGCAGATTATTGTTAAGTAGCCAAAAAGTAAATTTGAGGCGACCCTGTTTCACTACTTCCTACCCATGACGTCAAAGTTGTTGACAGCAAAGTTGTTTATACGAGAATCAGTTGTGTAAGGTCAGTATCGATGTAGAAATTACCTATTAGGTATTGAATTATGTTTACTTATTTACCAATTTTCAATTTGTTATGACACCTTGATAAGTACTTTCTTTTTTAATTAATAGTCCTTTACTTAGTCAGCAATTAAATATTATGTCGTTGTAACCTCGTCGTAAGTAATTAGGTATTTGAATGCCAAATCAATCAATAACAGTAAATTACACTGACGGACTTATAAACTGCATCAAAGTAATAGACGACTTTGAAATAAATATTTTAACCAAGTATGCAAACTTTCTATACAGATTTAAATTGAAACCTCTAGATTGGTTCGTGAACTTTAAAACAGCGTAGGATCATATCTTTAAGTTTAAGTTTATGTACTGGAAAGGACCTTAAGACATTTTTTGAAGAAAAAACAGAAGTTTAAGGAAAAATTGTTTAATTAAAAAATTGGTTTTAACAATAGACACAAACTTTATGCAAGGGTTTATTTGTGTTTTAATAAGGTGTATTACCCCCACGTGCCCTTATTACGGATGCTAATCGGTTCCGCATAGATTTTATAAGGGTTTTTAAAAGATCTTGCGGAATATTGTCCCATTCTTCTGAAAGTGCTGTTCTTAGTGCTGCCACTGTCGTAGGCGAAGGGTTTCTCGCATATACAGCTCTTTTTAAATTGTCCCAAACATGCTCGATGGGATTAAGATCCGGGCTGCGTGCTGGCCAATTCATTGTACGTATCCCAACCTCTTCGCAATAATGTTGAACTTGTGCAGCTGCATGCGGCCGGGCATTATCCTGCATTAAAGTAAAATTTCTCTGTTATGTAGCGATGTGCTGTCAAACCCCCTCTATTACCGTTTTGACGGACCATGTCTATGAACACAAGTTCTGTTCGCCCGTTCATCGATATGCCACCCCAGACCATACATGAACCGCCTCCAAAAGGAACACGCTCCTCAATGCAACTTTGAGCATATCGCTCCCCACGTCGACGATAGACTCTTCTGCGACCATCTGCACCATATAAACATGTCCTACACTCGTCCGTGAACAATACAGAGGCCCACTGCTCTTCTGTCCAATTCAGGTGATGACGCGCAAATCTTAAGCGAGCTTGTCTGTGAGCTGCAGACAACTTTGGACCACTTGCTGGTCTAAAAGGGGTGATAGCCGCTTCCTTTAACCTTCTTCTTATTGTTCGTGCACACACGTTTTTTCCACGCACTTCATTAAGCTCGGTTTTGATGTTAACTGACGTGAGGAAACGATTTCGCAGGGAAGTTGTAACAATAAATCGGTCATCACGACCTGTGGTTGCTCGAGTTCTGCCTGTACCACGTCTCCTCCTGTAAGAACCTGTCTCTACAAACCTTCTGTATATTCTACAAACCGTAGACTGGTTTAAATTTAAATTTCTACCAATCGTTCGTTGATCCAAGCCCTCCCGCACCAATGCTACAATTTGTGCCGCTTGTTCGGACGAAGTATCCATATTATGGTTCAAAAACTCTCGATGTGTTAAAAAACTAACCCAACAATTATGCTGGTAACAATAATTCAATTGACCAAACAAAAAAAATCAGTGAGAATTAATTTAAAACTTTGCTATAAATAACACGCAAATCTGATACTACGAGTAAATTTTCTTTTCCCGGCTATATTCATTTGTTTTACCGCAGTTCTATTTTTAAATTTAATTTTTTTTTAAGATTAAGAGCCAGTCTTTCCATATTTATATAATTTAATCTAAAAAGTTTGCATACTTATTATAAAAAATCCTTTTAGAGTAAACCTGAACTTTGATGCAGTTTATGAGTCCGTCAGTGTATTTTACACTTACCAAGTAATAATATGCCTTTAAATGATCTTAAAAACATATATTCGTGCATAATTTAATATGTTTTAGTATTTATAATCATCAAAATAAATACTAAAAGTAAATGATTTGAAATCAGAATATAATGACGTCACAATGTTGAATTGCATACAAATCTCTACAGAACGAATCGTTTTGACATTTTATAAAAAAGATACTGATTTGACTTGACATTCAAATACCCAATTGCTATACAATAGGTCAGTTTCCAACTTGTCAAAGCAAGAACTCTTTTTAGAAATGTCAAAACGCAGATTTTTATAACGTCACTATTTTTTGTTGTCAAATCTCTTCTTTTTACCCGACTGTAAGGAAGGGTTATGTTTTTCGCGCATATTTTTTTTGTCGTGTGTATGTATGTATGTAAATTCTTTATTACCTGATATCTCACAATCCACTGAACGGATTCATTCAATTAACGGCCGGTCTCAATGGATTTGGCTACTAGAGGTAGAATTTTGACATATTATGTATGGAGCTCATGTCAAATATATACCTTTAGTAGCCAAATCCATCGATAGGTAGATTATTGAGACCAGACGTAACACGTCGTTAGATTCGTCTTGATCGCCCAAGTGATCCCCCACATAAATAAATAATTTCAAGAAGTCGGAGGCACTTCATTAAGTTCATCGAGATTGATTAATGCACCCGACTGCATGATTTTTTTTAATTATGTAGGGATCTTGTTTCCATCTTTTTTGTGCAGGCGGGTTTTTTTATTTTATATTTTATTTTTTTATTTCATACTTTTTAGTACCTAGTTGTAGTATGTAACTGATGTTACAACTAACTTTTATCACAGCTATTGTCAAGTATTGAAAATTGAAAAAAGAAGAGTTGCTAACTTTTTATTATTTATTATCTGTGATTATAGGTAGGTATGATTTATCGGAACGTTCAAATGTTAATTTTGTTTACTATTTAGTATTTTGATTGGCGAAAACGTGGGGCGAACGACGCATAAATCGTTGTCTAGGTCTCCTTCCTGTACCTTCTCACTGAAAAGACTTTTCCTGCTGCCTTCTTAAGCTGTTACTAAATTATGCTAATTAGTTAGTCTTTTTTATTTTGTAATTTACCTAGGTAGGTAAACAACAAAATAGTTATTTGTAATAGCCGCTCGTCCCATATTTTCGCCGTACATTCCGGTAATTTCATGATTCGTCCTATTTTAAATTTGATTTATTTATCATATCATCAAAGTGCAGTTAACAAAAACATTACATTAGTATTATATATTACCTATGTCATAAGCCTAAAGGAATGTTCTGAAATTTTTATTCAATACAAAAGAAATAATAACAAAATATCATAATTATAAACTATGTAATATATGAATAATATCATTTAGTTACCTTAAATGTATATTTTTAATAAGTACCATCTTTTGGGTTCCGTAGCCAAAATGGCTAAACGAAAACCTTATAGTTTCGCTTTGTCCGTCCCTCTGTCCGTCCTTCCGTCTGTCTGTCGGGGTTAGTAATAAAGCTGAAATTTGGCATGGACATATTACACACTCAGCAAAGAAGTAAAATAAAATTTTGAAAAAAAAAATGTTTTTACGATACCACCTAAACACGTAAATTAGGGATGTGATGTTATTTTCTTACCTACTCCATCATGTGGGGTATAGTTGGATAGGTCTTTTAAAAATATTTAGGGGACCATTTTTCAATTTAGGGTTACGTTTATGAAATACTAGCTTTCGCCCGCGGCTCCGCCCGCATGGATGTCGGTTATCGCGATAAAAACTATCCTATGTCCTTCCTCGGGACTCAAACTATCTCCATACAAAATTTCATCTAAATCGGTTCAGCTGTTTGAGCGTGAAAGCGTAACAGACAGACAGACAGACAGACAGACAGAGTTACTTTCACATTTATAATATTAGTATGGAAGTATGGATAGTATGGATTAAGCTTTAAAGTGCATTTTTTTGTTAGGTGCCCTGTTGTAATTCGTGTTTTTTTATTATTTAAACCAAAAAGAAGACTTCGTCAGAAGAATCCGTTAGTTTTTGTGAAATTTGGTATTTGGTCATAATTAGAGAATCACGTTTTTTAGCGTTTCTGGAAAATCGATCCTTAAGATGGTGAAACAGGGGTTTCAAGTTTGTTATAAACTCCGTCAGTTTTGAAGTAAGATCTGTGAAATTTCGTATTTAGCTTTGTGGTTTTAAATAAAGGAACAGGTGTTTCAGCGTTTTTGGGAAATCAACCCCTACTAGGTGAAATAGAGGTTATTAATTTGTACGAAACTCCTTCAGATTTGATTTTAGATCTGTAAGAATTTGTATATGGCTTTTAGGTTTTAAATAAAAATAAATGTTTCAAAAGGGGGTAAAATCTTCCACGCTAGCGAACCTGCGAGTAAGCTTGTAGCCAATCTTGAACAAAATTTCTGAGAACTTTGGCCAAAAATCGACCTTCGGAGTGTCCTAACACTAGATTTTGGGCAGCTATAATCTGCTTTACGTTGCTATCGGCGGCGATGCACGTGCACTCATACAATACGTAACCTACTCTTTTCAAAACTTATTAAACTACAGAGACAACTACCTCCTGACCGCACGATCGTTTTGTCTCTCTCACGTTTTGCTGCCTCTATTTACTTCATACCTAGAAGTAAACGCTTAGTCCAATTAGGCAAGCAGTTGCATCTATCGTCAGTGACTATTAACAACGTCGGAACTGCAAAATCGCATTTTTTCATTTATTTCATAAAACATTCCTAAATAACCAAGTCTATCATCAGCTGGAAAAAAATATAAATTTTATGCATAGTTTTTCATTTACTATATTTAAAAATGTCGGATATTACTTTGGTAGCTCGCTAACAATGTCAGATAATAACTACTAACGCTGTTAACGGTGCGCGGGAGAGGGTGAGCGCGCCCGATCTCCCACTAACGACTATGTTAGCGGGATGAACAAAAGTTGCGTTGACGCTTGTTTTTTACGACATTTTATTGTTATTTCTTTACTTTATAACACCGTTAATGATGTCTACTAGATCAGCACGTCAAATCAAACTAGTTACTGGACGTGGTGAAGAAAAACATAGTAATAAAAGTAAAAATGCCGATGAAAACCTTTTAACCAAAGCAAAACCTAGTACAGAAACGGGTATTTATTTACATTTATTATATTATTTTTACGATTTTTAACAGTTTAGTTTATGGTTTAATACAAAAACGAATTTTATATTAGATAATAGAAATTACAGCAGCATTTTCTTACAAGTAATTTAAAATTGTAGTATGTACCACATCCGACGTTGTTGATCGATTTTTGAAATGAGTTAAATGTCGGCAGTACCACATCCGACGTTGTTTAACGTTTTTTTTATTTAGTTAAATGTCAGTAATACCACATCTGACGTTGTTAATCGGTTCTTCAAATGGGTTGAATGTCTGTAGTACCATATACGACGTTACTTAACGTTTTTTTAATGAATTAAATGTCGGTAACACCACATCAGACTTTGTTAAAATGTCGGTAGTACCAAATATAACTTAAACAAACATATCAATTACTTAATTTTGTGGTTTTTTTTAGCTCCTCATGAGTCTCCAATACCGACAAACTTTCAAATGAAAGATTTACTTGGCGATGTATTTAACGATGATGAGGAGTTAATAGCAAATGTTACAAGACTGGTACCATCACCGCTTCCACCACCTTATATATGCAACGAAAAATTAGAAGAACGCCATAACGAATTTTGTACCTGTTCTGTAAACGAGAGCCCTCCAATTTTGATTAATGTCGACCTGTTTGAATTTATGCCTACGCTTTCTGCGTCATCTATGATAAGTTTTACCACCCCTACTTCTGTCAAAAGTGTTTAAACTCGTCAATTCACTTATAAAACATATAAAGGTAAGAAAAGACTTGTAAAAGAAAATTGGGTGGTAATTAAGAGGAAATGTGCAAAAAGTCATGGAATAAGCTTTATTAATACTAGAGGAAAGGAAATACCAGCTAAAGAGATAAAAGCACCATGCAATGAAAAATGTTGTTTAAAATGCTCGAGTAAGCTTATCGAAAATTAGCGGAACAACATTTTTAAGAGATTTTGGGATCTGGGACATCGTCAAAGTCAGTGGGAATTTGTTATTCGTTTTACAAATAAACTACCAAAACGCCGCCAAAAAAATGGAAATTACTAAGCACGATCGCAAGAATACATTTTTTATTTCCTTCCAGACGAAAAGGGTCAAAAATTTAAGGTGTGCAAAACAATTGAGAGAGTGACCGCATTATCCTCCGTCGGAAAAAATGTGATACATTAATTTCAGTATCAGTAAATCAACGTGGCAAATACCAGCACAAGAACAAAATTATAGATGAAGAGATGACTACAAAATGTATGTGACCATGTCAAATCTTTTTCATTGGTAGAATCACATTACGTCAGAAAAAAAAACAAATTAATTATATTTAGAAGGTGTGGATAGTCCGTCTCGCATGTATGGTTTATATACGGAATGGTTTGATTTTGGGAAATATAATAACAAAGCAAATATATTAGTATTGTCTATACAGGAACAAGATCCTAAAAAAGATCTTTGCGATATTTGTTATACAGAATTACCCACAGAAGAAGAAAAATCAAGATATTTACAACATTAAGCTTCGAAAACAGCTGCGAGACGTTTAAAGGAGATGGATAAAGATGAAGCCAAATTGAATAAGGTGAGGTGAAAAAGTATTGATAGCACCACACGGAGATGTAAGCGTGTTTTACTATAAAAGAAAGTTATCTACCTTAAACTTTACGGTATATAATTTGGCTACAAAAAAACTACATGTATTGTGTGGCATGAAGCTATTGCAAAACGCGAGGCGAATGAAGTTTCCAGTTGCCTCTATCAATATATAACAGAACACGCACTTAAAAGTGTTAATTTGAATTTAATGAGAGTTTTTAATTAGAGCTGCTATTATTACCTACGTGCCAATGACAATTTAAGTTTTTGAATTATATAAGCCACAAGAAAGATTACGCATTTTCTTGAGAAGATTGTCTTCATTCGATCAAGATGTATTTATAATTGTCAATAAATATATATAATTTCGTTCAATTAGGTGTTTTCTTCAGTACTTTTCACATACGACATACATTTATATTAATAATAATAATTTAACAATGACGTAAATGGCATTTCCGACAGCAATTATCAATTTCGCACAAGCAACAATGTCAGATGGTACTTCAGACAAATCAGCATTAGTTTTACCCCGTTAATAAGGTCATAAGTGTATTTTCTCATATTTACACATTAAATACCGGCTAATCATAATATTGTCCTGATCCCAAATAACTTGTATAGCATTTCTCCAAAATTTCATGATTATGCATAAAATAACTAAAAAGATACATGCAATTTACACTTTGCAACGCTCTCCTGTAAAGTTGCTGTTTTTCACATCCGACATTTTTAATAGTCACTATGTATGTGCATTCTGTTACTTAGCTCCTGTTAGTCTTTAAGTTTTATTTAATTCTTTTTTACGTCCGTCGTTGGTTTTTTCATTTTTTTTATTGGAATGTTGTCGAAAGCAAAGGGCTTTGGAGATAAATTACGTCAATATGATCTCTTTTATTAAAATCTTTTGTCCAACAAGACAGACAAGTCAGTCCATTAGATACATTTGACTGCCTCTGTGGCGCGGTGGGAGTGTATCCGACTGCTACGCAAGAGGTCGTGGGTTCGATCCCCACCCAGGATAAAACTTTGTGTGATGAGCATGATGGTTTATTCTGTGTTTGGGTGTTATTTATCTATAATATGTATGTATTTAGAAATATATAAGTATGTTTACGGTTGTCTGGTTTCCATAGTACAAGCTCTGCTTAGTTTGGGATCAGATAGCTTTGTGTGAGTTGTCCCAAGATATTATTAAATTATTATTAAATACAGTAGAACGATGAGGGCAAAATCCATGCTGTATTATTTAATGTTTTTCAAGAAAGACTCTTATATGCGTGACAACAATTTTCTCTATACATTCGCATATAATAATAATAATATCTTGGGACAACAAACACAACGCTCAATCTGATCCCAAACTAAGCAGAGCTTGTACTATGGAAACCAGACGACTGATAAACATACTTAAATATTTATTTATATTTAATAAATAACACCCAGACACAGAATAAACTATCGTGCTCATCACACAAAGTTTTATCCTGGGTAGGGGATCGAACCCACGACCTTTTGCGTAGCAGTCGGATACACTCCCACCGCGCCACAGAGGCAGTCAATTGAGGGCGTGACACTCCCCCTCCCCCCTAGCGTAAGGTACTTCGGCGGTATTATGAGTGAAAGGATTGATAGCCACCCCCTCCCTCCGCGACTTACTTAGGCGGTATCGGTATAGGACCTGTCGCGCGGCTAAATGGTTGCATAGGGTCCTTCCCCCCCCCCGTCTTGCGAGCGACTCCCACTTGCCCAGTGTTAATAAAATGTGAAATCTCACGTGAGATTAGGTAGGGGGGAGGGGGTCAAGCCAAATCTCACGATATCCCACTAGAGGAAGAGGAGATTCAAAATTCTGCCAAAATCACCTCACATAATTTATGGACGCCCCCTAATATCTAACCTCTATATCTAATTTCTTGTACAAAATGGGGATGTTGTCAAGTCAAATCAGTCTCTTTTTATGAAATGTCAAAACGACAAGCTCTTTATAAATGTGTATGGAATAACAACATAAGTTCCTATTTTCAAATCATTACATTTAGTATTCGTTTTCACGCTTTTAAATTCAAAAACATGTTAAAATGTAAAAAAAACAGTTATTTTTAGAGCATTTTAAGGTCTACTATTACCTGATTAGTATAAAATAATTGTACTTTTATTGTAGTCAACAACCCAATTGCTAACCATAAAGGCGTTATTTTATTTTCTTGGTTTTTCTGTTTTTTTTAATCTGTGGTTAATGTGCGTTTGAGCCACTATCTACCTACTTATTAGGTACCTACCTACATCTTTATATAACTAATCAATAATAATGGCTACTGCAGGAAAATACTTTGAATAAGGCAGTGCAGTTAAGGTATTTACTTATAAACAAAGTACCTAGTCTTGTCTTATGTCATGCCTAAGACTGACGTACTGGCAGACGTACAGTAAGAAATCGCGAAGATTCTTTATAATTCTCCCAGACAGCGCGGCACCACTATTTACTAACAAAAAAAGAACAATAGGTATCGATTTATACTATCATTAAGAATCCTGGAATCGATTCCACGAAAATTGCGACTTTAAATCGAATGTTTTGAAAATAACACACTTCGTAAGAATATTGTGTAAATGTACATTATCCAACTTCTGGGATTCATTTTTGATCTGCACGTGTAAGGGATTGACTGTCTGTTTGTAAACAATACTCCTACATGTTAAGTAGTAAGTGATCCATCATCATCAACATCATCAGCCCATATCGGTCCACTGCTGGACATAGGCTTCTTCCTAGGGATCCTTACATATGAGTTTACAACAAATTATTGCATATTAGATATATTTCGGGACTTAATCGCGTGAATTATATATAGGTACGAACCTTTTATTTATCCGACGTTTCGATCGAATTGCAGCGATCGTGGTCACGGGTACTTTAAATAATTCACGCGATTAAGTCCCGAAATATATCTAATATGTATAAAAATCGCGAAAGTTTAAAAACAAAAATTATTGCATAATTTTATTTGGACCAAGTTTAGACGTGGTAACGTCTTATAAATCGAAAAAGTGTCACGTTACGCTTTCAATGATAGGCTAAAGTATCAGCCTATCGGCAAATGGCGATTGCATCAAAATGCGATACAATTAAAAAAAACAAAAACCGACTTTACAGACAATCATTTTTTTATCAGTTTACTAGCTGACCCGCGCAACTTCGTCTGCGTAAATTTTCCCTTTTTTTTTTACAACATTTTTCATTGCTGCTCCGCTCCTATTGGTCGTAGCGTGATGTTATAACCTATAGCCTTCCTCGATAAATGGGCTATCCAACAATAAAATATTTTTTCAATGCGGCCCAGTAGTTCCTGAGATTATCGCGTTCAAACAAACAAACAAACTCTTAGGGGGATGAAAAATAGATGTTGTCCGATTCTCAGACCTACCCAATATGCACACAAAATTTCATCAAAATCGGTCAAGCCGTTTCGGAGGAGTATGGCAACGAAAACTGTGACACGAGAATTTTATATATTAGATGTGGCCGTCGGGGATTGTCTTAAAAAACAAACTGATCAACTCGGAAAGGAATCGGCACCGTATCAACTCCTCGAATCAAATCAAAAATAAAACAAAACCAACTATAAAATAAACAAAATAAAAAAGGAACAAAAATATTACCTTTTGGGGTTTCGGACCCAAAGGGTAACAATGAGACCCTATTAATAAGACTCCACTATCCGTCTGTCTGTCACCAGGCTTTATCTCATGAACCGTGACTGCTAAACAGTTGCAATTTTCACAGATGATGTATTTGTATGGCCGCTATAACAACAAATACTAACAACAGAATAAATTTAACAAACGTGATTTTTTGCCATCTTTTGCTCGATATTAATAACGGAACAGTGAATATTTCAAGAGTCTTGAAATATTCACTGAATATTTAGTTGTATATTCACTTTAAAAATAAATAATTGAATTAAAATATTGTGTCTAATGTTGTATTGATAATGGTACGGAACCCTTCGTGCACTTAGTTTATTAATTTCATATTAACTGCCTCGGTGCACAGTACCTGTGGCAGCGACTGCCACACAAGGGGGGTGGGTTCGATTCCCACACGGGACACCACTTTATGTGATCCATAAACTGTTTTTTCGAGTCTGGATGTAGTTAGTGTAATTGATTTGTATGTTTGTAAAGTTCCCCGCGATACAGGTTTTGTAAGTAGCAGTGGTGAAGGGTCATACGAACACAATTATTTGCATCATCCCTCTTTTTAATTCTTTTTTATTAAAGGACTTTTAAACAGCAAAGCTTATGTGATTCCATCTTACCCTAAGGGTATACGATTCATGACTGCCTCTGTGGCGCGGTGGTGTATCCGACTGCTACGCAAGAGGTCGTGGGTTCGATCCCCACCCAGGATAAAACTTTGTGTGATGAGCACAATGGTTTATTCTGTGTCTGGGTGCTATTTATCTATAATATGTATGTATTTAGAAATATGTTTATAATTATGTTTATCGGTTGTCTGTTTTCCATAGTACACGCTCTGCTTAGTTTGGGATCATATAGCGTTGTGTGACTTGTCCCAAGATATTATTATTATTATTATATATTCACCGTAAATCTTAATTACATAAAAGTAGCCATGAACCTGAACAGGGCTTCTGCAGCAACGATATTAGGTTGAGACAAGACTTGGTGGAAAGTGCCTACATCAGTTCTGTTCAGGTTCAGAATAGATACTAAATTACTTCTATTGGTCTCATATCGAACATACTCCATCAAGATTTTTTAATCGAGCTACCTCTTCCTCCCCGTTTCACCTTTTGCTTCTGGTAGGAAGGTACCCTACTACGACAGTAGTAAAAAAAAAAAAAGAAAAGATCAGTAGGTAATTACCCTTACTACACTTTCTTTCTATACACAAAGCTTGAATGGATTTCAAAATATTTACGTCGTGTTTACGTGAGTCACTCAAAGACTCGGGTTACGGCTTCCTAGGCATCGTTAACGAGTCGCACGTGGTTCAAAACATGCCATTATTACTCCTGAAAAAAGTCAATATATGCGTAATATTGCATTGTAGGCATTCGGTTCCAATAACAATGCGATACCTACCACAAAATAACGAGAGTAGAGAAGGTTCGTATGTAAAAAAATATCGGGAATTACACTGAGAACATGAATACTGCATGTCACCATCTTGGAATCCCGTTATCAACATCGCAATCGTCACAGTAAAGAGACTGCGCGTTAAAGACGTCGTAAGTGTAGTGTGTAGAACCGACAGTGCCTACAAATTATCAAGACCAGGGTAGTTGAAAAACTCCACGCCACACAGAGACATCGCTAAGCTGCCATCAGTCGACTTGTGACCACGATCGGTGCTGTTCGATCGAAACGTCGGGAAATAAAAGGTTACCTTTAAATATTTCACATGATAAAGTCCCGATAATATTTTAGTGACCTAGGTGACATGCGCAACTTTATTTATCAATTCATTTGATTAAAACGGTTTACAGAAAAAAAACAATTACATTAATCAGAACGTACTTATCTTATATTAATGAGATAATGAAAATAATATACATAATAATATATACAGGTATAACAAAATAAATAATTAAAACATTCAATTCTAACAAAAATTGTGCAACAAAAGTATAATGACTCGATATTCGTCCGCAAACAGATCGCAATTCGAATTGGATTTAACGAGGTTGTTTAGGGTTGTTAGTGCTCGTGGGATCGGAGACGAGGCACGAGCGACTGTGCGGCATGGTGGTATAGCTAGGAGACGATGACTTCTGCTACGGAGGTAATTGTTAGGGGTTATCATAGGGGTTCATGCGTAAATTTTCCCCGTTTTCTATTGGTCGTTGCGTGATGTTATATAGCCTAAAACCTTTCCCGATAAATTAACTAATAGTTCCTGACATTATCG
This sequence comes from Herminia tarsipennalis, assembly GCA_945859575.2. Lineage (NCBI taxonomy): Eukaryota > Metazoa > Arthropoda > Insecta > Lepidoptera > Erebidae > Herminia > Herminia tarsipennalis. Next base: position 7,330,674 of record OX243836.2, on the reverse strand, counting down.
CGTTCAAACAAACAAACCCTTCAGTTTTATAATATTAGTGTAGAACAACCTTCAGAGTACTTAGCTCGTACAACGTACCTAACCTACATACATCGTTCACTAACCGAACAAAGTGGTCTGAAGTCGTCTTCAATCCTATGTCCGAGTTAGGTCTATTGATGTGTGCGTTGGTGAGATTACCTACTGTATTCTGTAGTTTTGTGGCGTTAAAAACAACGTCAATGCGCTTTAAAGCAAAACAAGTGGTAGGATTTCAGCTGTTTTCCTGTCCATATGCGTGGCGTGGTTTCTTGTTTGTTTACGTGAAGGTACTACGAAATTCCCGTGATTATTTTTCTTCCCACGTGATGATATTAACTCTGAGATGGTAATTTTCCGTGTTTTCTTTACGTCACAATAAGAGTACGATCAGATGAGAGGCGTTGAATGAACGTTGAGTTTAAAAGCGTTTAACTTTTCCTTATTATTCCAGGCGCTAATATAGTAGGTATTTTGTTTTGTGTTGTGAGTCCACATTGGATCCTATTTGTAATTACGACCTTTAGAGTTTCATTCCACGTTAAGTCTGCGTCTGCTAAGTCCAATATTTAAAACTAGCTTTCCTCCGCGGCTCTGTCCGCGTCGATGTCGGTTATCGTGATAAAAACTATCCTATGTCCTTCCCCGGGACTCAAATTATCTCCATACCAAATTTCATCTAAATCGGTTTAGCTGTTTCAACGTGAAAGCGTAACAGAGAGACGGACAGAATTACTTTCACTTTAATGGATAGTATGAATTAACCAGACAACTGATAAACATACTTATATATTATAGATAAATAACACCCAGACACAGAATAAACCAGCATGCTTATCACACAAAGTCTTATCCTGGGTGGGAATCGAGCCCACGACCTCTTGCGTAGCAGTCGAATTCACTCCCACCGCGCCACTGAGGCAGTCAAATTTATTTATATATATATATATATATATATATATATTATATATATATATACCTACTGATGAAGTAATTTTTACCCGACTACGCAAGAAGTGTTATGTTTTCGAGTGTATGTAATATTATAAAGCTGAAGAGTTTGTTTGAACGCGATAATCTCAAGAGCTACTGGTTCGAAATGAAAAAATGTTTATTATTATGTTCGATAACCTAATTATCGAGGAAGGCTATAAGCTATATAACATCACGCTATAATGAATAGGAGCAGCAATGAAAAATGTTGCAAAAACAAAGAAAAAATATGGCTTTTGAGAGCTTCCGCGTTGTGTGCGGTGCATAAATGGTTAAAGTTACACAACAATAATGTATGACGGATTTGGTCCCCTTGAAAAGTTAAAAAAAACAGAAAATGCTTGTCGTTTGAGGTTGACCCACTATTACCTTTTTATGGTAATCAAATTTGTTCTCAAATAAAACATTTAAATATTTGCGCGCAAGTGTTTTAATAAACGTGGGATTAACCCTTAACGAAATAAACACGTTATTCGTCACAAATATATTTAGCAGTCCGGGTTTATTAGTTTTTAATAATTTAGCTTGTTTTTTTTTTTGTTATTAAGTTATTATTTCTGTATATCTGTTTTTATGTTAAATTGTGTAATTGTTTATCAAGTAATTGTATAAATACTAAAATGTTATTAGACTGCAAGCTTTTCTAAGAGAGAATAAAAAAAAAATGACATTCACAACTCCTTTCAGTTTTATTTTCTAACAACTGACATAGCTACTGTAGTTATAGAAGGTACTTCAACATATAGATATGATAAAAATCCTTACTTACTTATCCAGTTACTTTATAACATAATGTTTTCTTAGTAATTATTATGTAAGAATCAATCGGAAGTGTCTGGAGAGGCTGAATAATCATCGCCGAGTAATCGTGTCATTAACGTAACTGCATAAATTCCTACAATAATATTAGTCACCTAAATGCGTGGATATTATGTTGACGATAATGTTTTATTTCTATGAAAATAAATCATTATTATGCACTTTCTATTACTTATTTACAAAATTGGAATATGCTTTGTTTGTTGTTTAAATATTTCAAGGATTCTAAATGAGAGCAAATTTATCCAGGTAGAGTAGGCACTTTCTACTTATTATTGTTTTCATGACAGATAGATAACTCAAACAAAATAAGCCCTTCCACCAACGTCCTCCACAGTGCTGGCTGAAGCCAGATTTAGGTTGGAGTCGAGTGGAGTCAAGTGGTCGAATTGGTCAAGAGTCGCACGTACGACGACGGAGGGAGGGGGGAGGGCAATTGTTCAGTTTTATACGACTAATATCCAATTTGAATAACGACTATTAGTCGTTTTTCAAATTGGATATTAGTCGTGTACTTTTATAGCATTTAACGCACTAGGTTCCTTAGCTGAAAGACGCTTTCGATGGAAGTCCCATGGACGGTTCAGTACTGCCTCCACATGCCTGACACAGGGCCGTAAGCGTAGCTAGAGCGAGTGTAGGCATTGGGGAGCAATGCCCTACTTCAAATTAGGAATACCTTCAGGCTGTAGCTAGGGAGTAACGGGGCCTCAGTTTAAATTAGTTATGCCCTACCTTAAAACTCAAGTCTACACTAAAACCGAAATGGATGTGAAATGTTTCGTAACAAAGTCGCTTAGCAACCATTGAAAAAAGTATTAAAGATTATTGGTTGGTAAGGAACTTTGTTATTAAACATTTCAAATGCCAACGCAAATATCTTTATTTCGTAAAGCCAAATTAATTATTGTTTGAAGACGTAAAATTATAACATACTAAAAGAATAAAAAAATTTAGATATGTTTAAAAAAAAACAAGGACTTCAAATTTTTCTTTAAAATCTTTCAAAAATGCAATTATTGTATTAATAAAATAATTGGCAAGAAATGCCCATAAAAGTTACTATAATATTCGGCCTGCGACATCATAATTTGTTAAAATGCTCTCTGCAACGAAGCCATAACAAAAGCCGTGATAGTTCTTTAACTAACGGCTAGATGTCGCAAGTGAGGACCCAACTCGCATGCATTAAGAGATAGAAAGATTTGAGGTCTTAGTAACATAGCCCAGATAGGGGGTTCGATTCCGGCCCCAGTTTGGCATACGGAAGTCTCGGGTTCGATTCCTAGGTCTGGACTTCAATTTTTTCTATCTTTCAAAAATGCAATTATTGTATTAATAAATTGGCAAGAAATGCATATAAAAATTACTTTAACAAAATGAAGTTAGGCGGCAGATTTTTTTAATTTCGGCTTTAGTATAGGTACGGCCCTGTCTCTACACCTTTGGTACACTTCACGTACTTAGGATTATTTTTTGGGGGGTCCAGTCCAGGTGTAAAATGTTATAATAACATCGGCCAATGCGAGTACTATTTTCTAAAGTCTGCCTAAGGTTCAAGGCTTTTGTGCAGGCGGGTTTTTTTTTTTTTAGTTACTTTTTTATATAATAGTTTTTAGTGGTTGTAATATGTAACCGATGTAACAACTGGCTTTTATCACAGCTATTGTCAAGATTGAAAAAAAAAATGTTTCAAACCAACTTTTTTTGTATAAAAGTCATAATCAATTTATACCTTTTTGAAATTAACCCTTCAATTTGATACCCATATTGTAGTATTCAAAACAACTTCTTTTTTCACACCTCTTTATTTTGACATCTCACAGCCGCCATTTTAGTTTTTTTCAAACGTCACAATATCTCAGAACACTTGGGCAATCAAGACGAATCTAACGACGTCTTAATTGTATAAATCCGTTCAGTGGATTGTGAGATATCAGGTAATAAAGAATATTACATACATACATACAAGATACGAGCGAAAAACATAACCCTTCCTTACAGTCGGGTAAGAAATGGCTTTACGAACTTAGGCTTGAGAGGGGTTTGAGCTCTCAACTCCTCTAACTCTTTTATACGTCTATGAGTTAAGTAATACCATACTACTTTTTATGTGTAATGACCTCCTAACAGAGACTGGCCAACTACGTTGGTGATATTATAGTGCACAAGTGTATATGCAGACTCTATTCCCTTACTCTCATAGCCCGATGGGACGGAAATCCGACACGACCAGAGAGAGATTGGGCGCAGGACCGACGGCTTAGCGTGCTCTCCGAGGCACGGAGGGGTTTGACAATGTTCGAAAACGGTCACCCATCTATTGACCGACAGTGGTAACGTTGCTTAACCTTGCAGATATCTCGTTATGCTCGATCACCGGGTCAGGGACCCCTCAATAGTTAGATGTATTCTTATCTTAAAATTATACACAGAAAACATTTCAAATTATAACAAAAACGTTTAACTATTAATACAATGTTACAAACTGGTACTAAAAATATAACAAGCGCTTAAATCTACTACACAACACGTTCTACCCATCAAGAACTTTATAGCGCAAACAATGTGTCCTCAAAATCTTAAAAATGCATTCTCAAATTACGCTGCACATACAAAGTAATACCTGTACGATATTATTATAGTAAACAATGTCTCGATATCCAAGTCTCTTATTTCATAGATCAATCAATTTTCTAATATTATTGATAAACACGCAAATTAGCTGATTTTGGCGTTACATTATATACTTTATGCCTTTGAGGCGCGGAAGTGCACTAAATATTAATCCAAATCTTACGTAATAGAGAAATAATATTATGAAATGAATTGTTTGGTTACAATCATCAATAAATCAATGTGTTAGCAATTTTAAGGAATAAATAGCGGCTGTCAGAAATGCGTGCGGAGTGAGCAATTTGTCGTAAAGGTGTTAACAAACCAGAGCGATCATTTACTAACAAAACCGTCACAAAATTTCCCTTACTCCTGAAGTGTAACCTAAAAATATCATAGGAACTGGCCTGGTACCTACGTTTTATCATTATTAATGAATATTTGAATTTATTTATTTTTCTCATATCGAATCTTGTCGGTACCTACTCAGAACTAAACTTTATACATAATACCACTTATACTTACTATACTATGTTAACGTTGTTATTGCATTAACAAAGGGAATAAGGTGAGCTCTCAATTAACTTATTTATTCAATATTCAGAAGATAACAATTAGTATAATTATAATTACAAATGTGTACTTAAAGTACAAATTAACTATGCCTGAGTTACTTATATAATAATTGCATTAGAAAGAAGAAAAAAAAAGATTTTGAATGAAAAAGAATGATAAAGAAGTGACTCAATTTAAAATACAATACAAATAGTCAAGTTGTAAGAAAAGATTGCATCTTACAAATTCCAGAAAAATACACGAATAAAACTTAATCGAGTTATAGACACGAAATTGAATATTTTTAAGCAACAAGCTACCTACTAGTTAGTGAAAATCTTGTCTTGAAGATCTTGACGCGCGATCGCTCAAGTCTATCAGCACCCTTAACAAAAAGAAAATAGAAATACAGCGTCTGTGCAAGATGAAGACAACGTCATTATTTTGTTATGCAATTATTGTTTTTTGTTATTATTATTTGTTGTTGTATTTATCTTAACGTTCATAGATCAAACTGGACCAAAATAATACGTAGTTAGACATACGTTACGATAAGCACGTAACGACATTGTGTCTACTTACAGAATCTTCACGCTTATTTACATTCCATTTTTTTTAATTCAACTGATACGACATTATGATATAATTTTAGTTGAACCAAAATAGCCTCCGTTACCCCTATAAGCTATAATCGCTATTCCTTATAATATAGCATTTAGTTATTCATCCATTTCTACAAAAAACATACCCTATATTTACCCCAAACCCTATAGTTTAAGACTCGAAGAAATCCAAATAGTTATTTACAAAACTATAACTCATTGATCGATACGGTCTATTATTTATGTATGAATATCTTATGACGTCAAGAATAAGTTATGTAGGTACGATTTATGACTCATGCCCTGACAATACACAAAGACAAAGGTGGCTCTCTGTGTTTCACTTAAATTCGAATTCTTAATATCAGATTCAGATAGGGTTTTCGCTATTCGACTTTCGACAAAAACGTTGTTCTAAATCATCATAAGACACCTAAGCTGTAGACTAAGAACACGACGAAATGTACTATACTACTTGAGCTGTCTAGGTATCTAGTTAATAAGACGAAGATCGATTTGTAACTACCATTATACTTAACCGTTTTGATGGAACTTGTAGCTACATCAAAATCGCTCAAGTATTATAACGTAGCAGTGTTGAAGTTAGAATATCAGTTTTAAAACACAAACGGGTACTTTATATCCGTGTTAATCTACACTAATATTTTAAAGCTGAAGAGTTTGTTTGTTTCGTTGAACGCGATAATCTCAGGAACAACTGGTAAGAATACTACCGACGACGTGAACCCACTCTCCACTCTCCACCACCACTCAGCTTAGCTGGAGGGGTTAACAAGATTGCTAGTAATGTGAGACCTAATCCCTCACCGCTAATTAGTCTTTGAAAAATATATAGAAGGTTCTATAACATCACGCTACTGCCAATAGATTAAAGAGAATTAATGAAAAATGTTTCAAAAACGGGGAAAATTGAAGCAAACGAAGTTGCAGTGCAGTTTATAAAATCCCTCGCAACATGGGAGTTGTAACTTATACCCTAGTGCAGGAGTAGTCTTGTTTAAAAAAAAACAAAGGAATCATCACAATCCTTGGAGTTTTGCGCCAACCCCGAAGAAATAAACAAACAAACAAAGAAATATAATAACTCTAATGTCTTTATTGACCTTGATCTCAAGATCAATGCCACATCTAATCGACACTGGCAGAATTAGTCGACATGTCGTCGTCGGCTTACAGAGTGAAATGATGACGATAGCTTATAGCATCTGCATAGCATTCGTTTAATTTGCAATTATTTAGTTCATGTCATCATACTCTTTAATGATCATGTGTTAACGTTGCACCTGTATTATGTACCTAACTATCTGAGAAATGCAATTTAAGATAGGTATATTGCTTCAAGGCTTCAAATTGAACTATGTATAGTTCAACTGATAAATGATTAACTTTCGCGATTTATAAACATTATAAAATTGTATTTAGGTAGATAGTTACCAACTACTAAACTTCGATAATAAAAAAGGTAAAACAGTTACGCGATTTAGACCATAGTACCTTTATATAATTTTATAATGTCAACAGATACAATCGTGCAAATATTAGTTATAAGCTATTGCATAGCTTCTATCGCGGGCCTTGAGCGCGGGGACCGAATCCAGAAATTCCGTAACGAAAAAACCTCACGCTCCCCACTCCGACGGGCACAGCGGTGACACTTTTTAGTTTTGCCATCTATTGATGAATAACAGAACTTTTAATTACTTTTTTTTAAATTTAAAAAGAAAAAAAAAATATTTTATAAAATTTTTAATTGCTTATGTTGATAAAAATGCTATGCAATAGCTTTACCGCGGCAGTCCCCGAGTGCCACACTTTTTTTTTTTTTACGGGCCAATTAGCCGCACGTATATCTAGTAACACTTATTATAACGCCTACTATAAATCCATCCAGCATATTCAACTGGAAAAAAATGTTTAGTATCTTTTCAATAAGTAGGTACTCATAAATCGAGCAAGCCCTGAATATTTTTTAATGTAAATAGAGTCCTTTAACTTTCTGTTTTTAATAGGTAGTAATTATCTTGAAGAATTAAAAATATTGAAGAAATTATCATAGAGTATAGTGTCTCGTTTTAAAAGTTCAGAAGTCTGCTTAATTTAATTGGCGCCCATACAGTAGCAGCAAATTGTACAGATACGAGTACATTACAGATTACAAAAAGAAAACATAAATAGATAGGAATTTACGTATATATTTTATATGTCACGGCGAACTTCATACCGTACCGTTAATTTTTTTTTCGTTATTTTTTTTTTTTACTACAGGGTACCAGGGTATTAGAAAACTAAAACAAAAGAAATAAATCGGTGAAGTCATTCTCTAGTTATCTCGTGACCAAGGGAAATAGGAAATATTTTTATTTAAAAAGCCGCATCCAGGGTAGAGCGAGTAGAGAGGTCGTTCTAGGCGCCAGGTGACAAGGTGTGCCAAAGATATAGGGTACTAAAAAAATAAAATTATCAACAACCTAGTAAAAAATTAAATTGTGATGGCGCCTTTTTAGAAGCATTGTGTAAAAACCAACTGTAACACTCTATTCTGATTTGGGCCTAAGGCCGGCGCTGTATATTAGGCAGGGGCATAGCTTGCCTCAGACGGGCCCAGTAACAAAATTGGGGGGTCTCTGTGAGTCCCTCGCACAAATTTGCAATTAACTCATCTCATCAGTGTTTGTCGCTAGTACGGGTGAAAGAGTGCAATTGCCAACGCATGTTAGGGGCCCCTGTAGACTGGGGGCCCCATATGATTGATAACACTGATATGGCGGCAGCTATAATGGATTTTCCCATTAACTAAAATTTGTTTATATACGTACATATTTAACTAGACTTTTAAACCACGTAAAAATAAAAGCGGATAACCCAATTATTACGAAGTTTTATATTCCCTTTGAACCAAAGGACTTTGAGGTAAAACGTCATTGGGATACTGATAACCACTTCATTGCCATTACCCGTTAATGTCCTAAAATTCACAAAAATATTAGATAGCTAACCTACACTAAAGAGGTAGAGTGGGCGCCAAAACCAACCTCAATGACGGGTTCTTTGTATTTCAATGTCAATGATAAAAGTATATATCTACTTAGTAACTATTTATTTACTTGTCTCGTGACCCTAATTCCTTAGTATAATCATCACTTAGCAAGGTCCTAGACTCTACTCAATATCATTGGCGCCATGACACCCATTTTTTTTAAAGATCTGCTTTCACCGCAAAGGAGACAAGACGTTCGGCCTAACGGTCGGACCTACTTAATTCAGGACAAACAGAGTCAGTCTTTTAACTGTGACTCGGTGTGAACGAACTCCGAAATTAGTTTACCGTTGCCTTTCTAAGAGTTGAAAATAATGGATTTCTTGTTTCATCTTGTTCTTGCAAAGTGTTTTTCTCTTTGTTTATTATAAATAACAAAGATTTAATTTTGTCCTTCTGAGTAAATACCTACCTGTATTTATACGCTCTGTGGTATCTACCATAGGAACCAGCTACTTTTCTGTGCAAAATTATCGCAAAACCGAAAAGTATATTTGTGGGGTAGGTACTTCGTTTTGATATTTGTATTATGTTTGCTAGCAGAAAGGAGTTTGTGCAAATAAGTTTAGGTTTTGCGTTTAAGCGTATTTTCGCGGTCTTGAACATTAACTTTTGCCGTTGAGTGAGTAGATAAGTAGGTCTACTAATAAGGGGTCGTCCATTAATCAAGTGAGATTTTTAAGTTACTTCTCTCCCCTCCCCTTCACTCTAGTGATACATGGTGAGGTTTTAGAATAACCTTACCCAACATCATGTGTATTTTTTGTTCCAAAAAGTGTTTTAGCAATTTTCAGACAAGTGTGAGTCTCGAATGACGGGAGGGTGCACCAGTCAAGTGTGAATTGTATGCACGACGAGGGTGCAATCAATTTAAGGCCACACACAGGGGCTGACACTATAGGACGCATGCGCAATATTGTTTTTTCAAAATGAAGGTACTACTTATTACACTTTTGTTCTATAATTATACAAGCTGTCCCGCGCAACTTCGTCTGCGTAAATTTTCCCCGTTTTTGTAACATTTCTCATTGCTGCTCCGCTATAGCCTATAGCCTTCCTCGATAAATGGGCTATCCAAAAGTGAAAAAAATTTCAATTCGGACCAGTAGTTTGTTTGAACGCAGTAATCTCAGGAAGAGATTACTGCGTTCAAACAAACAAACAAACTCTTCAGCTTTATAATATTAGTATAGATACATTGATTATGAGCATGATTTGACTTTTGTAAGTAAAGATTCTGCGTGACGAATGAAGGCCATTCTTTTCTTCCTTTGACATCAAAATTACTATTTTGTATTTAATCATTCGTTACTAGTAGTTTGGTCAATATTTAAGCACATATATGTTTACCTTTATTGTAAGTAGATGCCCCTACTATACTGTACCCACTAAGGCTGATTTTAGTTTATCTCATGTTACAACTTTTTGATAATATAATTTGCATCAATATTTAACATGGTGTATAGTATATTAGTCGCAGCACCTTACCCAAATATCAAGTTTATAAACATTAAAACATTGTAAAATTATCAATTTGAAAAGAGTTTTTATTGCCAGGTTCTTTTCTCCGGCTTTACCAATTGTTTGCGAACTTGGCATTACATGTACACGTAGAATCCCGACGTATCACAAGGGTTGTTTTGCATCCTAAGTGAATAAAGAATTTTGTTTATTTTTTAATTTCAAGCTTTTCCACATGTGAGCGAATTATAAATTAATTAATTAATTTATAATGAATGTATTTGAAGTTATCTGGTCGGGGCCGTTTCACGCAGGTGAAAAAATCGTCTATCGTGTTCATGATGTTTACTGTTTAATGTTTTTAAGTCGTGTCTAGAGTCTAAACCAAGGTACGACACTCCATTTATTTTACCAAACTTAAATTTCAGTAAAATAGGGTAACTAACTTGATACTTACAAACCTCCATGTATTTAATTAAAATTTCGTTCACAGTAGCTTACTTCATAAACCTACGGCTTTATGTGGAAAGTTTTTGACATGTTTCGTGGAAATAATGTGTCGCTGTCACCTACACTCGTGCTATTCCTGTAGGCACTAGTATTACCAGGGTCTACTTTTACAAATATCGGGTCTTAAATAAAAAACGGAACTGAGGAATAAAATTCGGGACGCAAAAAAAAACCGAACAAGTGCGAGTCGGATTCGCCCACCGCGGGTTCCGTACAAAATTGTAGGTACATATTATAAATAGTTCAGGAATCGAGTTTCGCAGTTTTTTAAAGACTATATTTTTAATGATTTAATTACAAATGTATGGTTTTCAGACTTTTCCTAATATTTTTAGTATAAAACATGACAACACCACGCCCTTCCTGTTCACCTGCTCCGCCCGGTTTTTCTCAATGGCTTTTTTTAACCTCATCAGTTACCGACAGTACCTAGAGGTCAGAATCGATAAAATTGACTGCCTCTGTGGCGCGGTGGGAGTGTATCCGACTGCTACGCAAGAGGTCGTGGGTTCGATCCCCACCTAGGACAAAACTTTGTGTGATGAGCACGATGGTTTATTTTGTGTCTGGGTGTTATTTATCTATAATATGTATGTATTTAGAAATATATAAGTATGTTTATCAGTTGTCTGGTTTCCATAGTACAAGCTCTGCTTAGTTTGGGATCAGATAGCGTTGTTTGAGTTGCCCCAAGATATTATTATTATATTATTATTAGTTTTATCCGCCTTTCCAATCCCACCATACACACAGCATCACTTTTTTCCGAGTCAGGCCGAGCTTAACTAAGGTCTGTGGGGCTTGTCTATGCTTTGACCACGATCTTTTTTGGACATTCATAACATAAGTGACCCATTTTTAATCACCCGTAATCAACCGTTTAAGAAATGGGCCGGAATTGTTACGTTTCAACATATAATCGCAAATGGACATTAGTAAGATAATGTGGTACCCAAGTATCAAAATTTTTCTTGTACCCAGACTTTTGTAAATGACGTAAAACTGTTTTGTGATTAACATCCTGTTCTTCAGCAATATCGTAACTACTAATGTCGATCTTGCTCCACTTTTTCAAAGATGGCACTGATTTTATCCGTGACAGGGCGTCCAGAGCGAGCCCCTATCTTCACACTAAAATTTCCAGACTTGAAACGCTTGAACCACATTTATGCTAGGTACTCGTATTTATACCGCATTAGATCAGTAAACCACACATTTTTTTTTTTTATTCGTCGCATTTTTACCTTTTGTGTAATAAAATTTTAAAATGTACCGAATTTCTTCGTCACATATGTTCATTTTGCTTGCTTTAAACAATTGAAGAATGGCGGGAACTAATTTTTTATTGCATCTTCCGAATGTCAACATTTAATGGTATTAAAACCAGTCAGTTACATTCAGTACAACTAAAAAGGTTTGTGTACGAAAGTACCTATTTTTGCCCCTACTTATTATGTGGAACAAATTTGAAACCACAAACTATTATTTCATTATGATTTCTCTTCTATTATTTCCTAATATTATGATGACTAAAAAAATAAACTATATTCGTGTTTCTCTGCGCTTTATACTGACTTCTTGATAATATCTAAAAAAGCGGTAACTGGCTGAATAGAAAGACCATTTTTTTTCCTTTAGCAACAGGTTGGGATTCTCAGTTGTCAATGTGGCCGGAGGGGAAACTTTGAGCGGCCGCGTGCCGCTGCCTGAGCGATTTCTTTTCTGGAAGCACTAACTGTGAGAACTGAAAAACGGGACACGGCTCCACACGTTAACCTCAATAAAAAACGTCAGTCCTAAGGCCACTCGTCAAACGTTTGGATCTAGAATAACGCTCGTCCCAACGTTGGTGCCAATGAGATTTTCTAGCCGGCGGCGGCGTAAGACCTTTATAGTAATGTCCATACCTATTGAATATTTTTTACTGAAACTCTAATTGCATTTGACGTCAAACATTTTATTTATTTTTTTTAATTTATGTACGTAGGTAGCCTATTTTCATTTAACGATTTAAACAAGACCCCCACTAAATACGTTCATCGAAATTTCTGATTTAAATAATTTAAAAATTAATATTGTTTAGAATTTAAGGTAAAATTAAAATACTTGCATACAATACATTACTTGTCTTGAAAAAACATTACTCCCTTTTTGGGTCATTCGTGTAAAAATGAACGAACCAATCAACAGTCCACGTGGGCATTTGATTGGCCTACATGATAACGCTCAGGTAACTTACGGTGCATTCAACTTTTTCTCACAATCTGACTCATTACAAAATACATAGAGCGCCTATTTCGTAATTAATAACAGTGTAATGCAAATAGTTTACAAGTTATACAAATAAAGGCTTATTTACATTATACTAAAGTTGAAATGGATGTGAAATGTTTAACATTATCTCCTAGCAACCCCTGTCAAAAATGTCAAAGTTAGGGTTGTCGTTTGTTTAATCAAAGTAGAAAATTGCTAAATCATCAATAGATGATTTAGCAATTTTCTACTTTGATTGTCCGGAATACCGGACAAATTTATGAGCTAATTAAATGTTCCATAGTTGCTATCTTCAACATAAATAGTTTGTGAGATCATATCATGAGCGAAATATCGTTATTATTTCATATTTAATTTACGAAAATTGCAGTGACGTAACAACCCTATAACTTGGATTGTTTGCAAACATTTCACATCCTTGTTTTTTTCACAATGTTTATTATTGAGTGGAAATAAATCTATACTATAATCACCCCTCATTGACTGATTCATCAAAGTAGAGCCATAACCGCTAGAGCTACAAAATTGTTAGTTTTTAGCTTTTTGGTGTAAATTAAAGAAACACGTATTTCAACGTTTTTAGAAAATCAACCCTTAAGTGGTTAAAATACTTTGATTTATCAAATGTCTAGATGGAGCATTCCCTCAGTAAGCGTATAAAAAAAAAATGAAGCAACTATTTTGACTTTTGACAATCGTTGAAAATGGCGCGCTAGAGTAACTACGGCTAGGAGGTGAGACGTAATCAAGTAACCGTCCGGAGTTGTAAAAATGGCGGCAAACTGACCGGCCATTATTTTTACACCTCCGAGTTTAACTTGTAAAAAATAATTTGAATAGGTGATAACTGACTTAGAACGAGACTATGTGACACTGGCAGAAATTAGCCGATAAAACGGCTAGATTGCCATAATCTCAAAGAAGAAGAAGAAGAACTACGGCTAGAGCATCTGGTGTGAGTCTTCTTACCTTTCAAAAAGCACGTCCATTTGACCGTACTTTTTGACAGTTCTTTGCTTCAATTTTCGATGATGGATTAGAAATCTAGACACTATATAATCAAAGGTAAAATAAGACTTACAGTTTTGTATAGATCTGTAAAAAAATGTATTTAGCTTTGTGGTTGTAAATAAAGAACCAAGCGTTTCAGCATTTGATCAAAAGCTAAAATCAAATTGAGTAAAATAATCCACGTTGGTAGTGCCGCGAGCGACAGCAAGTCAGAATATAGATACCTAAGTATAGTAAAAAAATGATTTGACGACCGACTATTATGACGTCACAGTTATGTTTTTTTTTATTTTAATATTACCTATTTGTTATCGTTTTGATATACCTAAGCACCTACCTACCTTAAAATTTCGCAATATTTTAATCACTCGTTTATTTTATCAAATAAAAAATATCAATGAAAAGGAAATCGTTTATCTATGCCCTAATAACGCAATCGAATTTCGAAAAACCGGATGTGCAATATTCATGTCAGACACATAGGTACACCCCTAGCGGTCTATAATAATAAAGCCGCGCACGATGTGAAATGTTTAATATTAAACCAAATTTTAGGGTTACCACGTCGCTGCAACTTTTGTAACGATGCCTTTTTTTTTTTTTGGCTGTAAGAAATGCCTAACGCGCACCTCCAGCATCCGGGGAAGACGCTGCAAGTGGTGTCGGACCTGCCCCCACTAAACAATCGGCCGTGTACCTATTCGCCGCCTTCACGGATAGGCCGCCGGAACTTTTGTAACGTTGCCTGGCTCAAGTATTTTTGACTTGGCCTATTGCCCTTACCCGTGGTCTCTGTCTACCGACCCTACCGTTCGCCTCAGAAGGATAGTTAACTAGACCACTTTTGCCAATCTAATAATCTGCATATTTATCACTGGGCTATAATATTACGGCTATTGTAAACGCTTCTTTACTGAACAAATTTGCTGATCTAAGCTGAAGTGCGTTTCTTTGTTACCAGCGCACGCGGTGAGTATCACATAGACCCATACGAAAAATAACACTAAGTATATTCTAAGAATAATCTATGCCTCATGCTTATAATGAATAAAAATTTTACCAATCAACATATCGCAGAAATCTCGTGGTAACTTCGAATTTACTTGATGATCTATGCATACGAAGAAAACGCACCTAAATAATGTAGTCGTCGGCATATTCATATTAACTTCTATACTAATATTAATAGAGGAAAGATTTGTATTTTTGTATGTAACTAATAACCTCAAAAACTACTAGACCGATTTCAAAAATTCTTTCACCATTAGAAAGCTACATTATCGGAGAGTAACATAGGCTATATTTTATTGTCAAAAAAATTAGAGATCCCTACAATAATTGCAATATTGTAACTCAAGGTATAAAAAACTACGATATGACACCCGTGCGAAAGCTAGTATTCTATAAACAAAATGCTACTAGTCACTTCATATCAACCCATATGATGGCCCACTGCTGGGCACGGGTCTCCCCAGTAGATCCTGGGGGTAATTGCCATAATCGCCACGCTTGGCGAGCGGGTTGGCGATCGCAGTAAGGCTTTAAGTACGCAGAGGACGCTGCTGCCCGTCCTCCGGAGTGAAATCCCTTAGTCGCCTTGACGACACCCACGGGAAGAGATGGGGTGGTACTATTCTTAAGCCGGCACCACACGGCACTAGTCACTTGGACTTGTGACTAGCAAATGTTATTTATCCCGTAAAATGTTTTTAATCAATCCGAATTAAAATCCCGTCAAAATTATTTTAATTGAAACCCTATTATTTAAATACAATATAGAACAATTACGTCTTACACATAACCTTTAAGAACAGAATCTGTAAGTTATTATTTATTTTTAAAAAGTTGCAATAAGTATATTCCAGATTGACAATTAATTAAACAAATTTATTTTGCCCTATGCCAGTTATGCCAGTGGCATGGGGTGGCGTTGGAAAAACTATAACTAATATAACTATTCTCAAAGTGCCTACGTTCCACTCTTTTCTTTATCCCACTAACCTACTCTACCAGTCTTGTAAAGTACTAACAGTTCGACAATCACTAATTTTGTATGTGAGTGTTTGTTACTTCTTCACGTCTAAACGGCTGGAGCGATTTTAATAAAATTTGGTATGGAGTTAGCTGACACCGTGGATTAACACATAGACTAATAAACCTTAATTTATTATAATGAACATAGTAATAAAACAGCTCGCTGATCGCCATATGAGAAATAGGAATAAAACATGCTTTCACAGCAAAGGTCTACATCTTCCTTGGACCGCTTCTTTATAATAGCTAGTTTATTATAATGAACATAGTTATAAAACAGCACGCTGATCGCTATATGAGAAATAGGAATAAAACATGCTTTCACAGCAAAGGTCTACATCTTCCTTGGACCGCTTCTTTATAATAGCTAGTTTATTATAATGAACATAGTTATAAAACAGCACGCTGATCGCCTTAT
Source organism: Herminia tarsipennalis (assembly GCA_945859575.2). Classification (NCBI taxonomy): domain Eukaryota; kingdom Metazoa; phylum Arthropoda; class Insecta; order Lepidoptera; family Erebidae; genus Herminia; species Herminia tarsipennalis. The sequence continues at coordinate 7,314,305 of OX243836.2, read as the reverse complement.
GAGAAATAAGAATAAAACATGCTTTCACAGCAAAGGTCTACATCTTCCTTGGACCGCTTCTTTATAATTGGCTAAATGCGATTGCAAATATTTATTCCATCACCCTAGGAAATTGTAAGAAGAATCTTATGGAAGTCGTCCAAAATATGTCTTGTGAAGATACCGAGAAAGTATTAATTTTACTCAAGCAAACCAAATTGTTAATTGTTATTGTTAATATAGTTTTTCTTTTATTGAACTAAGAAAATTAATTTATACTTTTAATTATTTTAAAAAGTGACTATTGTTTTTATGCATTAATCGCCTGAAACACAAGTTTTCCTAGTTCAGGCATAAGTATTTGGCTAGATATTTAAGTAAAGATTTGTAATAATTATTAACTATTTTGTTATCTTCTGAATATGGAATAAATAAATTGAAATTAAATCAATTTAGCAGGTCAAAAAAAGTTATTTGATTCTTTTTTACGCCGGTCGTGGGATTTTTTAAATTTTTTAAATTTTGATTTTATTTCAAACTTTTTAGAGATTTCTTACAAAATATACTAGGTACTAGTGTTGAGAGTAACTAAACCGTATATTGTAACGGAAGTAATATATAATCCATTTTAATAATAAAAATATGAACTTGGCCGTTTCGGAGAAACAAACAGGTGTACTGTAGCGCCCCCCTAGCGGTCTATAACTTTTTTAAACTTGAAACTTAACTAAGAACATGCTCAGAAATAAGACTTATACAGACCAAAAAACGTTTCCAAATTGTCCTACTCATCTCCGAGAAAAATAAATAACCGTCTTGGAGAAAGATGACAACTATACCGCCCCCTGACGGTCTAGAACATGGTTTACCAGGGGTCGGTATCGACCCGGGGTCGATATCGACTCGATTGTTTTTTTCTTTCAAATGCATTAAACTCAGTTTACACTTTACAAGAAACTGAACGGTTCCACTTAGAGATCATTGACAAGTATTACTAAAGAACCGTTAAATATTCTATGAAACATCAAACGCTTTCCTCGTCGCTATAATAATTACAGAATCAAATATCATTGAGTTACACATTTGACCTAGTTTGTGCTACTAATTTAAAAGTAAATACCGCCCTGGTTTCTTTACAATTTTTTCTCTCGATTTTATATACCACAAGATTCACTTTCTAACCCATAAACAAATGATCAGAATTGAAACCTGCGTAATATATTACTCGCGTACATTTGCCCGGAGACACAACTACTAAACGAAAAGACGTTTTGCGCGCATGACTATCACCACAGAAGAAATATACTCTACAAGGCCATCACACCGCACCGTTCAAATTGATCTTGTCAGATGGGTGTATATATACCTATATATTTAGAAACAGTGTTCATACTTTAGCGATACGCGAACGCCATTGCTTGATTTCATCGGTCCGACTAGACCAAAATTGCGTCTTCTAAAATGTGGAATTATGAAAATGCCGGTAAAATTAGTTGCGATTTCCATTAATTTTATTAACTGCGACGGCCACGAAGACGATTATATGTTTGGGGTAAGAGGTATATGTGTGTGTGTGTATGTGTGTCTGTCTGTTTAATCATTTTACGATGGGTGAAAAAAATTAAAATAAAATTTTAAACCCCCTCCGCCCTACCCCCAACTAACAGGAGGTAGGTAAGTAACCGTATAAAATCCGAGGGGTCTGCCATTCGCTGCCAAAAACACAAAAATATTTGAGTTCAATTCAAGGCAAATGACAAACAAAAAATACAAAGGTGCAAAAAAAAAACTTTAAAGTAAAACCAAATTCGATTATGTATTACAAAAAGCATTCCTAAATATTGTTAAGCTATTGCATAGCTTCTATCGCGGGCCTTGAGCGCGGGGACCGAATCCAGAAATTCCGTAACGAAAAAACCTCACGCTCCCCACTCCGACGGGCACAGCGGTGATACTTTTTACTTTTGCCATCTATCAATGAATAGCAGAACTTTTAATGATTTTTTTTTTATTTTAAAAAAAAAACTTTTTTAAAAACTAAAAAAAAAAATTTTTTTTTAACTAAAAAAAAACTTTTTTAAAAACTAAAAAATAATAATTATATTAACTATTTTTTTTTAAATGCTTTTTTTAAATTTAAAAAAAAATTCAAACGTTTTTTTATAATTAAAAAAAACACTAAAAAATATTTTTTTTTTTTAATTGCTTATGTTGATAAAAATACTATGCAATAGCTTTACCGCGGCAGTCCCCGAGTGCCACACTTTTTTTTTTTATTGAAAGAAACAAATTTAAACAAGGTTAAAGTTTATTAAATTTTCCTTAACATTCTAACGTAGTAAATATAAAACATGGAGAAGGTGGCCGGCCTGTTCTTATTTTTCTTACATAGGGAAACGTAGGGGGTAAAAAACAGGCCGAAATTGTCGTACGTAATAAATGAATGGCGCCTATTTCACACCTCCTAATCTTTTATTAGAAAATTGTGGATTTATTGTATTCTTTGAACTCCGTCTGTCTCCTCTATGTCTAAATGTTTTTGACTATTGAAATGATGAGCGGAAGTGATAAGCAAGTCCATTTGATATGTTTCCACAGCGTAGTTTTGCTTTTTATCATTTTGATAATGTTGTTTTCTTTTCGATAAGATTTTAACAAATTAATCGATCGTTATAATCTTATATCGCCAGATTAAATTATCACGTTTAAATAACATAGGTTAATGAAACCAAAAAAGAAAAAGATATTAAAAAAAACCCGAACAAGAGCATGTTGGACCATGCTCAGTGTAGGGTTCTGCAAATGTTACTACAAAGAAATGCATTATGAAAAAATACGATCTGAAAAAGTGCACCAGCGAAAGCGTATCTTTAAGGCACTTACGTCCCTTTCTTGAGAAGCGCAGTTTTTGGGCAATAACTCAAACAGGGTATATCCAATCATGTTAAAAATTGTAATTTAAATTATTTATTAAGCGTTAACCTTTGTAATTTTTTTCATATTTTTTAGCCATGAGGTTTAAAAGATAAAGGGCAGAGTCACCATTTTTACAACTTTCGGAGAGATTTTTTTGTTTGTTATTTAATTATTGAACTAAGTAGCAGCTTACGCAAGACATCAACACTCCAAATTTCACTCATATAGGTACATTGTGTAGTTTTTGAGTGAAATGCCTGTGACATACAGGACAGACAGACAGACGGACGGACATGACGAAACTATAAGAGTTCCATTTTTGCCCATTTTTCAACGGAACTCTAAAAACTAATGGTGGAAATGGTGGCAAACTGACTTGTCATCATTTTCACAGCTCGTTCACAGCTTATGCAATAAAGCAACTAACATGATGTCAAAGTTGATGAAAGAAATTGAAATTGTATAGTCAATTAAAGTGTAGGTAAGTAGATAGGCCAATACAAACAAAAATTAACTGAAAAATGGATAGACTGACATAAAATTAAAAATATATATTTTTTTAAGACAAATGAACCGACTATAAGGAAAAAAAAACAAGCATATCACCGAATGAAAATTTCACTGACCCACTTCTATGTTTTAGTCTATATCTCTGGTGTTTTATAACCACATTTTATACACTTACAATCTTCCCAGAAAACTAAGCATCGGATCACTAGCTTTCGAGAAAATACATATATGTATATACGGGTCAAACAGGGAACCATCTTTTTTTTAAGGTGGTTCTAAAGCAGACTAACCTAACCTAATATTAAGTTTTCATCTAAGTATATTCAGATATTTGGCACGAAGCCGACATGCAAATACGCGGACACGCGGCGCGGGGCAGTGTCCAAATTCATTCCATGAAATTTTCAGCTAAGACATGTAGGTACCCATAGGTACACATACCTACCTACCTAGGTATATATAGAACATTGATTTGACCTGGACCGTGCTATCCCTTTCAATTAAAAAGTAAATATTGACTGCAAAGCGCGAATGAGAGAAAAATCTAGTGCGGCCTTTGGCTATTGTCCACAAAGTAGCGTACTTTTTCTAGAGAGTGGTCAATATTGTGAGGTTATGCGGCGCAATCCTGGTCTCTACGTCAATGATACAGTATTACTTAGTTAACCACAAAATATGTTACGTGTCTCGTCACTTAATTCTCTATATTACGCCTCACAACTTTTTTTTTAATCACAAAATAAAATATTTTTATCATAATTTATTTTAAGTACCTATCTATACTAATATTATAAAGCGGAAGAGTTAGTTTGTTTGTTTGTTTGCTTTGTTTGCTTTGTTTGTTTGTTTAAATGCGCTAATCTCAGGAACTACTGGTCCGATTTGAACAAATATTTTTTTGTTGGATAGCCCATTTATCGAGGAAGGCTATAGGCTATATAACATTGCGCTACGACTAATAGGAGCGGAGTAGCGACGTGAAATGTTGCAAAAACGGGGAAAATTTACGCATACGAAGTTGCGCGGGACAGCTAGTTAAATAATAAAAGTTGAATCCCTTTATATAATCCCCCTATGTAAATTAATCGATTTCTTTGCTTCAACACTCGAACGATTTCAAGTTGATTTCAAGTCATCACATATCTATCAATCGTTGTCATAGGTACTCCTAGGCCGGTTTCAATAATCTACCTATCGATGGATTTGCCTACTAGAGGCAGAATTTTGACATATTTTGTATGGAGCTTAAGTCAAATATATAACTCCAGTAGGCAAATCCATCGATAGTTAGAGTATTGAGACCGGCCGTTAGACTGTTTGTTTCAATATGAATTTAATCTCTTTTGGACTGATTTTAACGTTATTCAAATTACATAGGTACAATAATTGCCCGGGGTTTTGGAATTATTTCAATAAAAATAAAAAAAAATGACGACTTGTTTACTCATTGTCAATGAGAAGTTGTCAACTTATGTCAAAAAGGCGTGACGACCGCCCCCGTCTTCCCAGTCTGCTTGTGACGACGGTCGGTGTAACACAGTCAATAACCCTTCCTTACAGTCGGGTAAAAAATCAAGCTTATGGTAAATTACTAACCTAGTTTTAACGCATTTATTCCCGTGTTAATTTGTTAATGTCAAAAAAGACTTCGTAAATGAAATGAAGTATAGGTTGGCAACCTTGAAAGGCCTATGTTCCGATATTATACGGTGTCAACAACACCATATTTAGAAAGTAGGTCAATAATAGACGTCTGATGCGAACTGTGGCAGCATCACTCTCTACCGAGTACCGTACAAACACTACCGCCAAATTCCTGACACATGATTAGTCATTGCAACATTAACCAAGAAATTTACATAAGCATTTATTTTTTGTGTATTTTTCTACTAAGGCTTAAATCTTCTTTAAACACTTAAAGTATAAGGTCATTTCCACATGTTCCGGTTTCAATCCGGTCCAGCCGGGTGTATGGCGGTAGTTTTAAAACGTTGCGACGTCGATCCAATCCGCTCGCCATACATACGCCGCCGGGTAGCCGGCGCCGCGCCGGATTGAAAATGCATAAATAATGCGAAATGTATAAAAAGGACCTAACTCTTATCTATCACTAGGCTAGAAGGAGACAAGGCTAGAACAAACGTTCATCTAAACCATTCATCTTCTATTCGTTTCAAAATTTCAGGTTTTATTAGTAACAGCACAGATAATATAATACTATACTAGTAGTAAGAGTAACTTAGTAATTTTTATAGGCATTTCTTGCAAATTACTTTATTAATATCAAACATTAAAAAAACAAAAAAAAACAGTCTAATTGGAAGCCTCCTCCTTTTAGAAGTCGGTTGAAAAAGCTGGAAAAAATTGGTACATTTTTAAATTGAAGATAACTAGCAATGTGGGTTTGGGCCACATATTACGAGGGTGGATCGAAATATTCGCGGCCTACCACATAAATACTTGACTTATTTTAATGTAACTGACCTCATTCGATTTGTTTACTCTCTGGTTGTCACATTGTAAAATTCTGTCACAATAGCATTATCTGTTTTTAAATTAGACTGAATTTTGTGAGCCTAAGTGCAGCGTTTTTAAAGAATGGAGAAAATTGAGCAACGTGCGGTCATCAAATACCTGTTTAAAAAAAAACTGACTCCAAAAGAGATTCACGAAGATATGTCAACAACATTGGGGGAATCTGCTCCATCGTATACGACTGTGAAAAAGTGGGTTGCAGAATTTAAACGCGGACGAGAGAGTATTGAAGATGACCCTCGCTCCGGCCGGCCTACGACGTCTACGACTGAAGAAAACATTGGGAAAATCTGTGATCTGATATTGGCAGATCGGAGATTGACCATCAGGGAGATTGCTGACACTATTGGCATCTCATATGAACGAACACAAAACATCATAGTCAATGAACTTGGATTTTCTAAGGTTTCTGCGCGGTGGGTCCCCAGATTGCTTTCAGTTGAACAAAAACGAATACGGCTCACGATTTCTCGCGACAGTTTGGAAATGTTTGAGACTGATCCACAAGATTTTTTGGACAGATTTGTTACAATGGATGAAACCTGGGTACACCACTACACCCCAGAGTCAAAACAGCAATCCAAGCAGTGGAAAAAACCTGATGAACCGACTCCAAAAAAAGCCAAAACAATTTTGTCAGCTGGCAAGGTGATGGCGTCAGTTTTTTGGGATGCTAAGGGTGTCATCATGGTGGACTACCTTGCAAAAGGTGAGACTATAAACTCTGCTTATTACTGCACCCTTTTACGTCATTTGCGTGAAACGATCAAAGAGAAAAGGCCAGGACTACTCAGCAAGAAAGTGTTGTTCCATCAGGATAATGCACGCGTTCACACGTCTGTTGAATCAATGGCTCAAATTCGTGATTGTGGCTTTGAATTACTGCCCCATCCCGCCTATTCCCCTGATTTGGCACCTTCGGACTTTCATTTATTCCCAAACCTTAAAAAACACCTTGGAGGTCAAAAATTTTCATCAAATGAGGAGGTTGAAACCGCGGTGGGTGACTTTTTTGAAGGCCTTGTAGAAACTTTTTTTATGACCGGCATACAGGCGTTGGAAACCAGATGGAAGAAGTGCATTGAGTTAAGTGGAGATTACGTGGAAAAATAAAATTACTTTTGTTTATATTTTATATTGTTTTCTTGCTGAGGCCGCGAACTTTTCAATCCACCCTCGTACCTACTAGCAATCTGGTTAACCCCTCCAGCTAAGCTCAAAGACTTGTGTTAGGATTGTGTTCACGTCGATAGTATAATCATATAATGGGTAGGATTAGAATACGAGACCTCACGACTGTGCTACCGATGCCATAGCCATTAGGCTACCACCGCTTAGTTATTCTTAAAACAAACTAGTTATGATAGTTTGTTTTAAAAATAACTAATTTGTTTTAATAAGTTGTTTAATTATTGTATGAAAAATATTTCAAATTAAGGTTTTTTTCAAACATATTACACACAGCCCGTTTGACACAGGTAAAATAAACATTACAACCTTTTACAAAAATTCAAACAACCTATAAAACACAACCTCCATATTCTAGCTTCACATAATTCATACTAATATTAGATAGTGTGAGTCCCGGGGAAGGACAGGATAGCTTTTTTCGCGATAACCGACAGCCATCAGGCGGAGACGTGGGCAAAAGCTAGTCATAAATAATAGAGTACATAACACTTTTTTAGTCACCGTCTAGCAGCTCAGCCCGCAACCAAAAACATACGATAAAGAACTACGTTCCAAAAAAATGTTCTAATCGTGCACATTACACCAAACTCGTCAACGTTTAGCATAATATGTTTTTTCAACATCAAAATGTGTGACGAAAATATTGGACACCGCCAGGACTTTAAGCCACTACAATTTCCGGTGTTGAATAATCGTCTATTAGTAGTTTTAATCATTCCCATTTCCGTGAACTAAGGATTGAATGCAGTTTCATAAAAGAAGAATGTTAGACAGGAACAAAGAGCTGTAATCACACAACAATTGTTATCACACTCACACAAACAAATGTTTATTCTGAAATTAAAACGGCGGTAGCCTAATGGCTAAGGCTCGCAATCGTGAGGTCACGGTTTCGAATCCTGCCTATTAGACTGCCGAACCCCCCCCCCCCCCAACACAAGCCATTGAGCTTACCTGGAGGGGTTAACAGGATTGCTAGTAATGTGGGATCCACAAATCCTTCATTAACTAGCTCTTATAATTCTTATTTAAAAAAAAAATCGGAGAAGTATAATAATTAGCTAAAAGCAGTTGCCATCAATTAAAATTTTTAATACCTAAGTAGGTATATAATGTAGTTTATTTTGAAAAAAATAATATTACCTAAATCATTTTGTCATATAACATTCTGCATCTAGCATTCCGAACTACGAACATTAAAAAATGATTCTGCCGGAAACCAAGGTGTATAAACAATAATAAATTCTCTATTACCAAAAATAACATTGTGTTACCAGGTAACTCATATAAAATGGGTCTATACCATTGACGTAGAGAACAGGACTGGGCCATAACCGCACAAAATTGACCACTCTAGAAAGAGACAACGCTACTTTGTGTAGTTTAATGGACGTACTATTATACGTCAAGGCAATGGCTAATTACTCTATCTCCATGGGCTAAATCATTGTTTTTTTTTTTTTTGCTGTGTCTAATGTATTTTTCTTTTTAAAATAAAGGAGGTTAGTGTAACAAAGAAGATCCAATAACTTTATTGGAATAATGACTGTATTCGAGGTACAATCAACACCGTACGTGAGTCAAGTCAAACTGTCTCCATGACTCATACTTGCATTAATTCTTATGACTACTATGCTAATGAGGCGATTCAATTTGGTAAAAAAAACTTTTTATAAGTTTATTTTGGCCAATAGGGACCATTTTTCGTAGATATGACACGAGATATAGGTGGGGTACGATAAGCGGCGGTACAACTAAAGTAAACTTATTCCAGAAGTGATTACCTTCATAAAAATTACCTTCGGCTGAGAAAAAGATGAGCTTCCCTGGTGCGCCGGGTGCGGGCCAGCTCCAACAGTGTTCTGAGGAGCATTGCGAGCAGACTCGACTGTTTGTATGTGAATCACTGCTGCCAGACATCCACCTAGGTGTGGTGCAAGTGCCAGTGCTTCACACATACTCGTAAATAATAATTATTTGTTATTAGATTAAGGGCTTAGAATAGGAACATTAACATAGGAATAAGAAATATTGTTACTAACACATTGAGTCATGTTACTTGTAAATAAAAATTATTATTATTATATTAAGTCCCCTTCAACCGACTTCCTGAATTACCTATCCAAGCATATCCTATATTGGGTCGATGTTATCTATTTGGTTTTGCCAACAGACTACATATTTCCATTTACTTACCTCAAAGATGAAAAATGTTAAAAAAGATATATCATAGGACTCTCTTGTACTACACGTCTTGTACCTAGTTTTTTTCGCAGTGCGGACTGCAGCGGACTATTCCTATATCGTATGAACGAAAGTAAGTATTATGAACTTATGAACACTAAATCTATTCTCGCAATAGTGAAAACATTCCCGGCATGCATGTAAGTAAAATACATGACTTGGAGAAATCTTACAGTGTCGGGTTAGGCGCGCACCAAAATAGATCCAGAGTTTAGCTATTTAGCGTTGAAATTCTGGGTATGTAGGTACTAACTAAAAACACTTGGGATTTTTTCACTTGAAGCACAGATAATATAATACTATACTAGTACTTGAAGTAACATTGCGTGCAGGGTTTGTAATTATAAGACAGTTTTGAGTCAAATCCGTTTTAAAATTTGTGTGTAAATCAAAAAGAATCCACAAGAAAAAGAGGTCATTGTTATTATACCTACGTAAATTGACACATAGTAGAGCAATTATGAACCGAAATTCAGTTCATAAATGCTTAATGTTGTACTTTGAATTAGGGGTCATTCTGATTATCTTTCTAGCCTTTTTCTGCTTGTTTTCGCACGATTTTCATTTTGGCATATGAGCTGACACGGACGTTGTAATTCATTTCACACATCGTAAATCAAACTTTTGAGTAAGGCGACACGCTCGTCTCGTAATAGCCGGGTAATATCTTTGTAGGTATTACCCGGACATTACGAGATGAGCGTGTCGAAATGTTCACCTGGTGAACAATTTTTATTAAGTACCTATACCTTCCTTGATAATTTAGTGTGGAAATAATTAATTCAGTAGTAGGTATATCTTCATATCATAGCTGTAATTATATGGACAGATTTAGGTCTATGTCCATTAGTCCATATCGCAGAGTGAAATTATAGGTGGACTTTGAAACCCAATAACTTTTTCTGTTTGAGAATTTTTACATAACTGGTAAAATCATGCGTTTTTACCAGTTATGTAAAATCCACATATTGAACTTAATTAGGTACATAGGTTTACAATTTTTACATTCTAATTTGAGCTATTGATAGTATAATAAAAAAACATTTCCGCAGCCTTGAACAATTGCATCAGCAGAAGAGAGTATGTTCATGGCAGTTACGCCCTTTTGTTGAGAAACGCAGTGTTTGACATGCTCTTGGCTGGGTTTTTAGTAAAAATCTGTTTAAAAATGCAATTTATACTGAGACAAACTAGTCCTCCAGTCCTCCAGACCATTAGTACAATTTTGCATAAATTTGAGAGTTGCCACTAACTAAAGTCAGTAGCTTAATGCCTAAAAACTTGATAAGAGGGCCTTCACCACAAACTCTGTGGCCTTCACTTTCGAACGGAACGTGCTTACAATGGGGGGAGGGGTGCATTTCATTTTACCTAATACCGCCATTGGGCCAAAATCATTTCACACGGATTGGAGGCCCCTTGATAGCGTTTAATCCAGAACTTAGTTCTGGGGGGAGAGGGAGACGGTTCAAGTGTGAAGCGCTCGCATGGCTGGGAGGCATATGATTCAGTACCGGTACACCATATCCACCACCACCGAGAGGGGGACAATTGCCTGCCTAAACTCTTCGATCCAGTGTCAAAATTCTCAAATTCCCCAAAAAAGGTCATTCAGTTCTTTTTTTTTTAAGACGACTCCTGCATTGGGTTACTAGCCCTGTGTCGCGGGGGACTTTGCAAACATACATGTCACGGACACAAAGTACACCCAGATTCGGAACAACAATTTATGGATCACACAAAGTGGCGTAGTTACACATTTCCACCGCGCCACAGAGGCAGTTCGTTGAATCAGGGACGGAGCGATTGCCCCTGTTGCACCCCTCCCCTCCCCGCTTGTATCCGCCCCTGGTTTGGCAGCCACTTCAACGTAGCAGTTTCTACCACTTCAACATGCCGTTTGGCGCCCATTCCCGCAAAATTACGACCCTGCCGTAGGTATTTGTAGCACATGCAGCCCGTGCATATAGATTAAAGTTTGACAAAAAGGAAAAAATTTAGAAGTTAAAAATTAGACATCACAAAAAGAGCTAGACAATAAAATGGCACACCAAGGAGATGCGAAGATATAACCGGCGCAACACATCCCTAAACGGATTGCTATATCCGTCACAAGAAGATAACTGAGACCGTCTAAGCAGCTGGCGAGCCGCATACCAATGCCACAATGTTTCTCAATCTACAAGTCTCCTAAGCTCGGTATTTACTCACGAAATAAGTATTTGTTTAAACAAACGCTTCCTTTTAAATTTTGCTACTTTATTCCGTCCGGATGCAAGCAAGTACCTACCTACCTACCTAATTACCTCTAGGAGTTGATAACGGTTTCGAGAAATACAATGTACGAAACAAAGATCTAGGGAACAGGTAGGCAAGTAAATAACAATGAAGGCCCTTCTAAAGTCGAATTCTTGGATTTTTTCAGTTATGGCACAGATAATATAATGCTATACTAGTAGTTATGGTAAGCGCGAAACCGACTCACACTGTGATGGATGACATTTAAGAGAGCTGAAAGAGAAATCAGTATTAAATTAATACAAATGAAATTTAAGTATTGTAGAGGGAAGCTTCTGATCCTATGATATATTTTTTTGAGGTAGATACGAAGTACAGAACCCACAAAACCTTCAAAGGTACACGTCATTGCGGTTATCTCGTGTTATTAATAAAGTTGGAAAGTATTTAACTGATTTGACTGATAACGTTTTTTTAATACATAGATAGACAGGTAAACCAAGTAATGTATATTTATTTATTTCGGTATTTACCGTTCATCGACAAAAGCAAATAAACATAAACATGTTAAGGAAATTATAAATATTTTGTTAGTATTTATTTATTATTAATTATCTATAAAAGACTTATCCAAAATACAGTAGGTACGTACCTACTTAAAGAATTCTTGGACAACTTACTGAGACAATAATATTATGTCAATTCTTCGTGGTTATCTTGAAATAATATTTGCTGAATTTGTCGAATTTATGTTAGTAAGTATTCCGTGTTCTAATAATAAAAGCAATAATTAGTCATTCATGAGCGTTGTACGACATACCATCTTGTAAAAGTTCACCGTTGATTCGTAATATTCCGCATTCACTCGCTAACGGTAGGACCATACGCTGACCGCGTCGCACGCTCAGTTCGAAATTGGCGCGCAAACGAAGCTCGCGGCTTTGCCGAAGGACATTGTTTTAAAAAAATAAAAACAAAGTGAAGCATAGTGAAGGAAGGACAAAAACTTGTTTCTTGTGTTTACTTTCTGTTGCGGACGGGTATTACTGTAAAATGAAAGATTTTAGTGTTAGTGCAAGCTTAAATTTATAATTATTTCTCTAACATTTGACATTTACACGGTATTTAAGTAAAGTGTGTCGTGTTTTTTTTATCAACTCGCGGTTATCATGTGCGGTCAACAACAGTGCAAACTTATTTGATGAGCTTACCATCCTTTGTGTGTATAGTTGATTGATATCCAGTTCCACGCCACGGCGCGTACGCGTACGTCGGTATAGTAGTAGTAAATCGTACATAAACAAATAGTACTTACTAACTTATTTATAATGGACGGAGAAAGAAAAATTCACATGAACGAGGACGTCCCGCTAAATTCAACAGGTGCGGCAAGCATTTTTTTGAATACTGGTAGAAATACAAAAGTTAATTCACCCGATGGGACCGTCATACATCTCAAAACAGGTGACTTAGTTTTTAAAATATAATTAGTTGCTATAACTAAGTAAGCCTGCGATGTAATGAACATTTTATATGAACGTGTTGTTTTTGCATTCCAGAGAAACCTTCAGACCTCGGTGTGCATATAAATACCACGGTATCTATAGCGTCTTCCAAGAAAATCAAGCTTTTGTTCGTGTTGAATTTTTTATTGAGCATAATATGCATGGTAATAAGTTGTTCGATCGCGTTTTACTACTGGAACGAGATGATATCGATGAGGAAACAGCTGGACATAATAAAAGACCAGTTCATGCTGGTGAACTTGAATGATAGAGGTGTTCAGAATGCTTTGGTGGGTGTTCCGAGGCCGCCAAGTGTCATAGAAGCGCGTGAACCCAGATTTAGGCCGATTAATGATGATGAAGTACCACAAACAGCAAAAAAATATTATGTTGAGGACCTTGGTGAAGACATGTTGCTAGTAGACTCTAAGAAAAAGAATGCAAGTGAAAGCAACATGCCTATCTATGACTTATTGCTCCAAAAAGGTTAATATCCATAATTTAAACATTGAATAAAAACATTAATAATAAACAAAAATAAAAATAGAGTAATAATATGTGTGTATGACTTAAATTCCAGAATTGGTTGTGGCTCAATTTAACGGTGCAAAACGGGAACACAACATGGGAACAGATTGTAAGTATAAAAAACATTTAAGTACCTAATTTTATATAAATAATAATACATATGTATCACAAGCTTGTTATGTGTTTGAGTATAGATAACTCGCAGACTAGTTTATCAATGTTTTTTTTAAACATTTGCTCTAAACAACAAAAACATTACTTAGTATTAACATCTGCTGCCGTAATGACTAACATGTAAAACATGTTGCTATACCATATTACATAAGTAGGTATTACCATAAGCAGATAAATGACATGTTTATATATAAATCTCAATTGAAATTGGAACTTATTGTCAAAGCATAGAACTGCTATTTCTAGGACCACTGTTGAAGGTCTAAATTGGTTAGAGGGGGATTAGGATCGCTTCTCTCTATACCTCCTTTTCCAATAATATACTTAGCTTTTATTTATATTTAAATATAAATACCTAAATACCATAAATTCAATTCTCATCAAACTAAGTTACTCTTGTGTATAACACAAGAGTAACTATAGTTTATGGTACCGACTGTTATATCTATATTGCATTTAATAATATTAATTTTTATATTTGTGTAAGTAAATATAAATTGACTTGAAATCAAATTAACATTGAGGGGTAGAAAATTGACATTTGCATGCCAAATAATGGATTTAATTGCTGGTTTAGTAATTAATATAAAAAAAAATACAAAATTAATTTATTGATGCTCAAAAAGTAAACATTATGGAATAATATCAATAGACATAGTTGTCTCTGGTCACACTTAGGTAGGTATTGTTAAATTATTACAAATCTAATACATTACAAATAGGCATGTGATTAGAATTATAATTTATGTGAATAAGTTACTGGCAGGATATGATTAAACAATTATTGCTTTGTTGATACAAACCTCATTGGACTACAATCTTTATTCCAAACAAAAAAGGTCTATACCTAGTTTATGGCTACAAGCCAGTTGGTTTCGTGCGTAAAGAGGTCTTAGTTTACATCTTATGGATGTACTTTACTAATTAATTCCATGCTGGGCAATTAAGCACCCAGACAATGTTAGATAGTTCCTTTTGCTGTCTTCTAGTAATTGTTGATTTGTTGCTACCAATTTATATGACGCTCATTACTATTATTATTTTTCTAATAGGGCTCTGTAGGTACTTTGAAACACAGTTCAAATCTGTGTAAAACAAATGATCTATGCAAACTTTTGAACTTTCATATAGATATTTACCCACTTCATAATAAATATTTGTAAGAAGCGGCATGAGTATTTCAGTTGGCCTAAAAAAGAGTGAAATCATTGTACTAACATAGTAAACAAGAAGTATTGATATTATATATATTGATATTGCCTCCCTAGGAAGGTAAAGGTAGAATTTGATTTCTGCAATACAAATAAAATCGTTAAAAATGTTTTATGTTTAGGGAAAACCCCTACTTCAACAGCCTTCCCTAATTGCCAAAAAAATATTTTTATCTTATCTCATTTTTTTGTTGGTTTTAATGTTTTTTAAAGGGTATTCCCCCTATTACCTAATAACTGGTTTATTATGTTGTATTTTAATAGACTGTTATAATTTCACTTCATAGATATGAGCATTTCATATCAAGACTTACTTCGATATTTACTTCGATTATATTGATAACATTTTATTGAAGTGCTTATTATTTAATGACACATAGCTTACATCATCATCATTATTCTTATTTTAAAGACGATTCCATCTCTTGACCATAAAGTCTGTGTCTCGGGGGATTTACCAAAAGAGAATTTACGAACACAAAAGTACAGACTTAGAACCAAACATAGGCCATAGATATATATAGACACTAGCTGACCCGCGCAACTTCGTCTGCGTAAATTTTCCCTTTTTTCTTTTTTCTTCCTTTTTTTTTTACAACATTTTTCATTGCTGCTCCGCTCCTATTGGTCGTAGCGTGATGTTTTAACCTATAGCCTTCCTCTATAAATGGACTATCCAACAATAAAATATTTTTTCAATGCGGCCCAGTAGTTCCTGAGATTATCGCGTTCAAACAAACAAACAAACTCTTAGGGGTATGAAAAATAGATGTTGGCCGATTCTCATAGATACCGGATAAGCACAAAAAATTTCATCAAAATCGGTCAAGCCGTTTCGGAGGAGTATGGCAACGAAAACTGTGACACGAGAATTTTATATATTAGATAGGCCAGGCCCTATTCATTTATTACGTAAGCTTCTTACAAGGGGGTGGGAGGGAGTCTTGCTAGTTCTTTCGGTAGATCACAAAAAATCGCCAAGTTAAGATTAAAACAGTTCGCGAGAAGAAAACCTTTAAAATAAAATTGTTTTGATAAACAGTTTTGATTTTTACGCAATAAAAAATAAACGGGGGGAGCGGGTCGGCCTATTCTTACGTTTATTCTTATATAGAGGCGAGGGAGTCAAAATATTGTCTTAGGTATTAAATTAATAATAAACGGCAAACCGATGTGGGTTCATAAATCTTCGCGTGAAAGTGTTTGACCAGTATGTGTATCAAAATGATATCAAATATGGGCTCGATTACAAAAAAAAAATGTCAAATTCTAATAGTCGACCGTTACGTAAATGGCTTAGGTATAGTATTTTAATAGACTTTTAGATATACCATAGATGTTATAGATCGATTCAAAACAAACTAGGCACCAAATGTATGGTGAACACTTGAAAGTAATGAGTCTGGAGGTGGGGGGGGGGGCAATTGCCCCTGTTGCCCCTATTCGCTGGCACGCCTGAAACGAACATTTAAAAAAATCTCACCGAGGTTTGCCCAGAGTCCCGTGTCGGAATCAAGCCCGCATTTTTTTCCACAGCATTTGTACGCACTGCTACTGCGCCACCAAAGCAGTCTATATTTACATTAAAGGAGGGAACAATCTACGTAAACAATATTATAATAAATTATTTATGTAGTAGGTACTAGCTTGCACCTGCGGCTCCGCCCGCGTTGATGTCGGTTACCGCGATAAAAACTCTCCCATGTCCTTTCCCGGTACTCGAACTATCTCCATACCAAATTTCATCTAAATCGGTGCAGCAGTTTAAGCGTGATAATGTAACAGCCAGACATAGTTACTTTCACATTTATAATATTAGTTAGTTAGGATAGTTGTATCACTTGCTATTACTACTTAGGTATATTTATATTGTAGTATTGCGTAATGGATATACCTAAGTACCTACCTATAAAATGTAGTAATTTAGGTACTTGAATCGACGTAATGTGGTTAGAAAATTGATGACTCCTATGTGAAATCCCTGAAACTCGACCAACTTATTAAGTTATTACCACAACATTTATTTAGTCCGTGCCAAACGGCAAGCCGCTATTCGCACGGACTTTTTTCCACTATTTACGAGCTAAAATAAATTATTTGAATTATAGTGAAAATGAAAACCTCATCAAAATTCGTAACTTAATTAAAAAAAAACTACGGGAAGCTATTTTCTGTTATTTAAACTATACCAGTATATTAGTGGACACCCGCGAATACAGTAGGATCAACGTAACTTGACAGGATTGAAGTTGGCGAAAAGTGGTTGCACAGATGCATTGTTTTAGTACGAAATGAAAACATAACTAAACCGAGAGAATTAGAGATGCGATTACGCATTACATTGTAATAACGTATTACTAACTTATGTTTTTTGTGTTTTTTTTCGTAAAGGAAATATTTTTCAAACTTTGTTATGTATTTACTGTAACTAAAATTAAACTTTTACGAACTCATTTTTAAAGTATTTGTGTATTTTTTTATAAAAAAAAAAAAACTTGAATTAAAATTTTGTTAGTAAACATAATTATTCGTTTTCATAAGTAACTTTAGGGTCGCATCTGTATGACATGCGCGAAAGTGATATAACCTAACTTCAATCTGGTCAAGTTATGATGATCCAACTGTAAGTACGCGTGGATCCAGTTCGATAATATACCTTTCTTGAATCATCTATTGCTGAAAACTGCATTTAAATCCGCTGCGTAGTTCAAAAGATCTCAGCGCACAGACAGCGGGAGCGACTACTTACTTATGCTGTGCCTTAATTCTGAACTATTAAAACAAAAGTAATAATCTATACTAATATTATAAAGCGTAGGAGTTTGTTTGTTTGTTTAAACGCGCTAATCTCAGGAAGTACTGGTCCGATTTGAAAAAATCTTTTTTTGTTGGATAGCCCATTTATCGAGGAAGGCTATATAACATCTACATCACGCGCTACGACTAATAGGAGCGGAGTAGCGACGAGAAATGTTGCAAAAACGGGGAAAATTTACGCATACGAAGTTGCGCGGGACAGCTAGTATGACATAAAACAAATGGTTAATTTATTACTTAATCCAAACAAGTACCCTTAAACAAAGAATTATTTCCTACAATGACTTCTACCGCTCTTGGCCACATTTAAGTACTTACAGGGTAAATAAATAGGAAATTCACAAACATTCAAAGTTAAATACCTTTTTAAGCTACAAAAACGGCAAAATAAATTAGCCTGGACCTAATTAGGATAGTGTAGGAGGTTGAAAGGGAAACTTGTTGTACATACATAAATAACAATATGTAGGTATTGATATACTAAGAGTGTTTACTCTTTTCAGGCTAATAACAACGAAAACATTTCGGTTGATTGGAATCAATTTATTACAAAATTACTTACTTTAAATACCTACTATAAACGTAGATAACTATAAAACTTCCTGAATCGGCGTTCCCGACCCCCCCCCCCCCCCCCTCCTACGCCGGAATCCTGGACCCTGCCAGTTATCATTTGTCCACTACGAAGCCAGCTTTCAGGCTTACGGGAAACCCAACGTTGCAAAAACAAAATCTGCCGAACTTATTTAAGCTCGGGAATTCCCCTTTATTTGTATTGTACCTACCTATTATTTATTTTTCTCTCAATGTGTATGTCTTAACAATAAGGTTTTGCATAATCTATAGTATTTTACTTTTTTTGACCCGTAAATGCTCCTTATCGATACTATTAACATATTTGTCTTTCACAAACTTCCCAGAATTCGAAATACCGAGCGGCAAATTTCATTAGTCGTTAACCCGACTACGGTGCTGTAAACGACCGAGCTATCGACCAATGAAAACCAAAATGCACACACCAACCAAACCTAATAGATTTCAAATCAATTTTATATAATTTTGTGTCTCTTTTTCTCAGTTGTTGTTGGTCCGTGGGTGCGCGACGAAGAAGTATCTTCTAAACGAAGCGAAGATAAGATTGGTCTCGATCAAAACATTGTAGTAATCAAGGAAGGAGGATTGTACTTAATCTATGCACAGGTAAGACTCAATTTCGTTTAACACTAACTGGCGCGTGTCTTCCCTCGGCGTATCGCATTTAACATTGCGGTTAACGGAATTCAAGTGTCCATTATTCTGTAATTAAAGATCACATTCGCATGCAACTTATACACAATGGAACTCGGTCGGTACAGCCCCGTGATTGCCCTGAACGCACGTGAATAAGAGCCTTAATTACTGTTTAGTCACTTCAATATTATTTACCACTGAGTGTAGGTAAGCAGAGTCCTTATATGATACTTAAAAAATAAACCCAACTACGCGAAATATACTAATAAACACAATTTAAAACTTATTCATTAATCATTTTAATTTTAGTCATATTCTGTATACATCATACGACCGTAAATTTTTAAATCCCATAGATATATTTTAATTACACTTTGTCAGAGTTTTGAAGCATGATATTACTACAATTCATTTCATCAAAATCTGTTAAGTATAAAGGTAGATTGAGCTTTATCTCAAGTGCACTGATACACATTTACTTTAGTTAGATATTTAGGACATTACCGACCTTTTTTTGAGAAGTTATTGTACCGATACCGTCATCGCAGGCTTCCCTTTTTACCATAGATCAGATCATTGACCTCGCTCTAGAACTACGTGGGCCCTACTAAATCGTCCAATATTCTGACGCACTTAGAAAGATGACGCACGCAAAATGTGGTTACCGTAAACGGGGGCTACAGTATTTATGAAATAAGTATGGCACAAATGTTGTATAATCAATAGTACCAAGTAATAAATGCTAATCCTATGAATTTGTAAAAAAAAAAATTGTGCATCTTCTAGGCAATTTGTTGGTATTTTACCAAATTTTAAGGTTAAGTTTTAATTGATAGTACTTAGTATCAATTATTGTTTTTTTTTTTTTCTCTTCTAATAAGTATATATATACCTACATGATTTCATTTACTAAAATGGAGATTAAAGTATGACTTATCATCAGCGATGATAATCGTAATTTGCAATTATCCAATATATATTTGCAGTGACGATGTATTTTATATTTCAATAACATGACTATAATAACAAATTCAGCAAATACCTACAGTTCACTACAAAGAATAGAGAAAATAAATATATTATACATATATTCATTTAACATCATCATCAACATTTTTATATTTGGGTTGACGTATCCAATAGGATAAATACTCTTAAACAATAAAGATAAAAAAATAAATTAACATAATAATCCTTAAAAATTATTATAATGACGACGACATATGCTTATATTCATATCATATTGTTACAGCTGGTATACCTCACACAAGCTCCTAACTGTTACTTCATATGGGCGCGACGACACGCAACCAAAGAGGCCCAGCTATTGAGCACCTGTTCAACAGGTGATGACTCCAGCGGCCGAGCGCTCAGCAAGTCCCAAATGTCATGTTCAGTCCAAGCTGTGGCACGGCTATACAAAGGAGATACGGTAAACATTGCCCAAAGGGAAGCCAACAGAACGATCTGGCTGAGACCCGGCTACAGCTACTTCGGCTTCGTAAAACTTAGTTCCTAACAGGCTGTGAATTTATGTTAAAATGTAAAACAAATTACTCAAACTGACTTCTGCGGTCATAAGTCAACATGCATATATTTAGCCCAATTAATTGGGATGATAATAGTTTGTTGTTCCACATAATTGAAAATGGATTAACAAATTAATGTTTGATTACTGACCGAAGAAGGATCTTTTAGGTGTACATTACATATAGGCAAATAAGTACCAATTACGCGATTAAGTAAGTAATAAGTACTTGTCGCAGTTGTATGCAATGCCTACATTGTACAAAATGTACATATTGTGATGTACGCTACTGGATAGTTTGTGGTTACTATGTGGCCTAAGAAATGCGAGCTAAGCCAAACTGATCGGCGCTTGATGCAGTGACTCAATTTTCTAGGTCAGTGACGTTTGTTATTGTTTGTATAATTTGCGAAGGGTTTTCAGGGTTAAGAATGATTAATCACTGCCAGTGAGAAGAATGGTGCTAGATATGTGATAGGATTGATATCAGTAGGTTTAATGATTGACCCTCAAACTATCGCTAGATAATCGGGGTTATAACTACAGTCATATTTATAAGGCTTTTTTACCGATTTGTTAAGTTACGATAGAATATCATTAGTCGTAAACTATTAAAAGTCTCAGACTTTCATTAGTCGTAGCTGTAGTATTGGTTTGTATATGAAATTGGAACTGAAAAGAGATAAAGATTCTTCACACTCACGAGTTTAAACTGTGCTACTTTGTTTAAATAAGGCGATATAAATATTTAAGTCATCGCGTGTGCCATACCGTATAACTAAACATTTACGGAAACATCACATTTCATGTGTACTTATTTCATAACATTGAAATGTAAGCCATTATTGTTTCAAATTTTATTTGATAATACAGTTAGATGTAAATATTATTTCCGTGTCCCTATTTCATTTTATAAAAACCTCGAGCCCAGTTTTGTCAATGGTATAAGGAAACCTTATACCAAATTTGATAAAAATAATTATATTTCGTTCGTTCTATGGTTTCGTTCATTAAGACAGTTTATACTATTGTACATACTACATTTATAAGACGAGAATTGCAATGTTAGTTTGCTCAAGCGACATTTTTGTACACTTAATTATACATTTTATATTTAATTTTGTTGTTTATAATAATGATTATACAGGATAGAGGGAAGTTGATATGCATATTAGTTATAGTTGTCAAACTTTTGTGGTGTAATTACTTAGGTTCGTTACTGCATATTTATGCAATATATTTTGCATTAAGACGCATTTTCATTTGTCGATAACTCGGTCACGGTTGGATACACATTATGTGATTCCCCAAATTCGAGATAACGACTAATGAAATTAGTCCCTGCTTTATAATCGTGATAATGAGGTGAGAGATAATAAAGTTTACCAGTACTCTAAAAGGCGATTTACGACGTGGCCACAAACATGAGCAGCGACAGGCCGTAGCGTACGAACAAGGATTGCAACAAGACAAAAAAATTGTATAGAAAAGTAATACATTTGTTCTTGTCGCTCATCACTCAGACTCTCACCGGCTGTTAAATACTGCACTTCGAAAGCTTTTCTAATCGACTAATGAAAATGCGCTCAAAGCAACAGTGTCTTTCAGTTATTCTTTTCCATGCAAAATAATTTGTTTATATTTTGAATTTACGTTAGGTACATAATTCGAAATTATTTTGCATAAGTTTAGTGTTTAATACTGCGTTCTATTTCCAAATAGCTTTTTTGGTAGAAATGTATCTACCATAGACCGACTGCCATATATAGTGGCCTTTATCACTTGGTGCTCACAACTTAAGTTGAAAGCTTGTTATAGTTTTTTTTGGTGACTGTATTATATTAGTCACTATGTATTGTTTTTTATACGCTTTCATGTTTAATTAGGACCGACAAACAAAAACCAGTTTTTGTAACCACACAGCTGGATTGACTCGACATGTAGTATAGTCGCTACTCAAAGTTTGTGGAACACTGTGACAAATGTGGACATAAACCGCCAATAGTAATGAAAATCAAAAGTAATCAGGTTCATATCACTGGCCCCTTGTATGTAACAGTCACGAGAAGCCTATATTAACTAGGTTACTAATAACGTAATACCCACCTAGTTACCTTTCGGTTATACCCGTTGGTACCATTTTAACAGTTATTTTTTTTCATAATACTTTAATAGCTGCTATTTTAACTAGCGAATGTTCCCTAGTTAAAATGCTGTTATCAACGTATTATGAACAATAGTGTAGAGACAAGTTAAATTTACTATATTTTTTCTATATAACATTTTATTAGAAATTTCAATTCGCATTAAGCAATTATTTTTCAATTACCGTGTATTATAAAATTATATATACTACGGAGACTCAGTCTACCCGTGACCACGGCCGTTGCAATACGGCCGAAACGTTGGGCAATAAACAAGGTATTTTACCTTAAATTATTCACGCGAAGACCCGTAGTATATATAATTTTATAATGTGTCCAAATCGCGAAAGTTTATCAAAATTTGCGTGTAGTCAAATTAAAATAAAGTCTAGTTCATGATAAAGTACTGATAGATGATCCGATTTGTTGTATTAGACCGTTTGCATCTAACCGAACTTGTTGGCGTCTTATTCGTTGTTGAAATGTTAAAGTTTTCTCTGACTCAATTTGATTAGGTATAGGGAAAATGCACAAACCCCATTAGTCCCATGGAAACAGTCTTATGGCATTGATTTGGATCTCTTATTAGCACTTTAATAAGTTAATTCTTCTATAGATTAATTTATAAATCAGTATTCGTAAATTAATCTAAATGAAGGAAATGAAAGCATATTGATTAAGAATGTAACTAATGTAAAGACTTAAAGATTTTTTATACCGTTTTTTGAGGAACTTAAAGCCCAGTTTATTACGTGTATAAAAATAAGATAATATACACTGCCTTGAACTACAGATCCTAGGTAGAAATAAAGCTTTTTATAAGAAAAATGTGATACTTATTTTTAAGTAATAAATAAATTTAAATTTGTATGATTTACCGATTACTCTGAATGTATGATAGTCAATTTCGATTTACGAAATTATTAAGTGTATTTTTATGTGTAATAATTATAAAACTTGGAGGTGATACCCGTCCGACAAATAAATACCTTACAATTGAAACATATTTATTGTTTTTTTTTAAATTTTATATATAAAATAAAACTCTTGCAGTAGAATACAAGTCCTGGAGCCGCGGGGGACTTTACAAACATTCATTTCACTGACACAAAGTACACCCAAACTACGAACAACAATTTATAGATCGCCACCGAATTTGATTTAATAAAAGTAGTATTAACTGTTATTGTGTATGCATGTACTAATTCCAAACACAATTGATATATTGTTATTGAATAAATGATAAAAAAAGAACTACCCACATTTAAACAAATATTTCATATTATATCGTGTCCTGTGTCTGAAATGAATAACAAAGTGGTCTACCTCAAGTTTGAAATATCCATAGGTACCTAAACAAGACGTACGTAGTTCATCACACTTTATCAGAATCCAGATAACTTCAACACATCCGTTATACCTTTTTTTTTTTTATTATTTATTATTGAATCAATAAACATACAATTTACAAATAATCCTAGCACAAATAAACCACTGAGGTTTGTCCTTATGCTACGGAAGTCAGATCTCAATACAATTGTTGACGCTTAAATCTAAATGTAGGTATTTAACAATATCGGTAAATCTAATTGATTACTACAATACAATAGTGTAGTCGTAGTGTGAATCGGTAAGTACATCATTAAGTATAATTGTCGAAGTTGTCTAAAATATGATTTTTAAAAACAGTTTTATAATTACTTTTTGTTATTTTATTTCGCAAATCAGAGGGTAGTTGATTGATCAAACGGGGAAC
The DNA here is from genome assembly GCA_945859575.2 of Herminia tarsipennalis. NCBI lineage: Eukaryota > Metazoa > Arthropoda > Insecta > Lepidoptera > Erebidae > Herminia > Herminia tarsipennalis. Next base: position 7,289,799 of record OX243836.2, on the reverse strand, counting down.
CATATAGCGAGTAGTTCTTTCTCCGAACGTATTCTCGGCTCGCACCGTACATAACTTGTTTTGAGCAACGCTTCTAGTATATACAGAATGTTCAATTTTTGTGAACAAGGTGGAATTAAAATATTGTTCTTTTAATAAATTTAATTTTAATTGAAGGTGAATTGGTAAAGTATTACAATGTTTAAAAAGGCGTAATTCATTATCTTTGTATTGTAATTTAAGTTTTGGAGATACTATTCTCTTTAATATTCGTAACTAAAGTGTATAAATATTATTAAGGTGTGTGTTATAGGTACGACCACAACTGCTGAGGCAATATTGAACATGTGACTCCGCCAATGAGTTGTATAACATCAGCTTAACCTTATATGGTATACGTTACTTAGTATGGTGATATTCGCTAGGAACTGTCTCAATTTGTTACAGACGTGTTCAATATGGGTAGTCCAACTAAGTTTGTCATCAATGTGAAGTCCAAGATATTTATGTGAGGCAGTTAATTTAATAGCAGGGTAACAACAAGAAGAGACACTGTGTAGGCAATTGTGATCATGAGCTTTTACATCATTGGTTAGCGACTGTTTAAGGTAGGGTGACTTGATGTGCATGAGTTTTGTTTTATTTGGGTTAAGTACTAAAAAGTAGTAGTACGTTATACTTCAGAAGTAGTAGCAGGAATGTTGCGGATGCCGATTTAAAGTAGATATTTACGAATTTTCCGGGATTTTTCCAATTTTAGTCACAAGAACCTTCACCGGACTTCTACTATATTTGAAATTCGTCTAGCGCAGGTACTTTTGTTTTAATACGTTAATAACTTCCAACTTTTATTTTTTATTAGATTTTCAAAATTGAAAAGAACAAGACAAATCATTATCTAGCTAAAATACTATCACTAAGGTTAATCCTACACTACTATACAATTGATCAGTAAGAACCATGGTTGGTGGTGTCGATTTAAATCTATTTATAATATTAGGTATGTAATATAGTTCCAACTTTTCTCGATGAATGGTCCACCATTTAACATCTGCATCCGCATTAGGTACGATAAAGACGATTCCCTTAATAGGGTACAAGCCCTGTGTCTTGTACCCTATTAAGGGAATCGGGGGACTTTACAAACATACAAATCACGGACACAAAGTACACCCAGACTCGGAACAACAATTCGTGAATCACACAAAGTGGTATCCTGTGTGGGAATCGAACCCACGACCTCTTGCGTAGCAGTCGGACACACTCCCACCGTGCCACAGTTGATTATTGCAGATGTTCAGATCGATGTGGAAGCTCCACAATTATATACATATGGATGCGAATATTCGCAACATCCATGGTACCTAGTTAATAGTCAACATTAACCCTGATCATGGACAGCGAGGAATCATAACCGATGTATGTATACATCGGTTATGATTGGTATGACATGTAACAACGACACTCAGTAAGCACCCGTCAAACGTGGATATGATGTATCCGTAGCTGTAAAGCTATAGTATAGCATTTGGAATAAAATAACCGGCGGATGTACAACTTGAAGCTGTGACGGTAGCCTATATTAAAGATGAAATGGACGAGAAATGTTTAATAACAAAGTTGCATAGTAACCGATCAACATTTAATTTTCGTCAATTGTTGCTAGGCAACTTTGTTAGTTAGGACATACTCGCAATCAATGGGGCTCGAATCCCACCTATTTTACACTACTGACGTGAAGCATCTACATACCTACCAATCTGTACGTAAACTCAACCCTTTTCTGTTTTGTTTTAACCGGAAAAAAGCCTAACTTACTCCCTCAGCGCCCGGAGCACTCGCTGGGGGTAATGTATATGCCCCCCCCCCCCTCCTCCTTAAAAATCCGCCGCCGTGTATCTAGGTACTCGCCTCCTTCATGGACGGGCCGCAAAAAACTTCTCGTCGGCGAAATCTCTTCGGGCATTCCTGCTCCTACCTACGACGATTAGCTGGATGACCCACGTTGCTATTTATCTCAAAAACCAAGATTTTTTAATCTAAAAAAATAGCATTGTTTTATTCTTACATTAATATTATTTTTATTAAGAAAACGTACATAGGCTCTCATTTGCACGAACGATTATTTTAGAAATCCCTCGACCAGCTTTCCGATAGGATTATTAGCCCAACGCCCAGGGTTGAAAAAACAACACTACGCGATAAAAATACGTCGCGTTGCCATGTGAACGTGTGTACTTGATAATGCATATTATGTCCTATTTAAGCGATTTATTTACACGCGTTTAAAATACGCTCGTGCGAATGAGGTCTAAATAATATAACGAGGCACAAATGTTAGGTAGGTAGGTACCTATTAGGAATAAAGTAAGACTGAGGTAGCAGGTACTACGAACGGTCTCTATCCAAACTAGTCTACAGTAGTTTGGATAGAGTCAGAGATCGTTCCCGTCGTGCGACGCGAGTTGCTTGGGCGGTATCGGCTGAAACGATTTGCACCCCTACTACAACTAGATTGTTAAATACATAAGTTTTAACAATCTAGTTGTAGTAGGGTTTTTCGGATCGGACACGACGAGTAGGCGGTATCGAGTGAAATAATTTGTCGCAGAAGAGGCGTATGGCTAGCAGGTGAAATGACTGGTGCCTACTTATTAGATGGCCTTTGGGCCTAGTTCAGCCAACACTTCCACTAGTGACAAAGTGACTATAATAGTACTTTCATCAGCATATTAGCAACATAATTTGGTATGATAATTTGATTAATCAATCGAAAATAGAAAAAAGTGGGACATATAGTAATAACATACCTATCTTATCTTAAAATTTGGCAATATTTTGGGCCATAAATGGGGTCACTCGGTTAGTCCAGATATCTACTTATGTACTAATCTATGGGTTAGTCAGAGTCAGGGGCTTTATTTGTATTGCTTAATCCCTGCTAGTAAATAAGGGGGTTTACCCAATGACGTTTTACATAATACGATGCCACTCAGAAAGTTTTTATGTCTAAGGCACTGGCCACGTGTATTTTTTAGTTAAAATTGGTTATTTAAAGGTAAAAATATAATTATTAAAATATATATATTACGGGTCTTAATCGCGTGAATAATTTAAGGTAAAATACCTTGTTTATTGCCATTAATAATACGGTCGAAACGTCGGGCAATAAACAAGGTATTTTACCTTAAATTATTCACGCGATTAAGACCCGTAACACAGATAATTTATTACTTTACCCATACATAGAAATTAGTTTTTTTTAGTTTCTCAAAACTTTCCGAGTGTTCCACGTTACCAACGTATGTAAAATCACACTGGGTTTACCTTGTTATAGATGTCTACTTATCAAACAACTTCACCCAAAATAACGAAATGGACATCATTTGAAAAATAAATTATTGTTACAATTTTTTCTCCGTTTCGTTTCACTTTGTTAATTTTATTCAATAACGTTATTTTTTTTTGTTATACGATGTTGAATTGTCATTTTTGACGCATAGGAACGTAATTATAACCTCAAAATCTTACTTGAATCTATAGCTGGTCGTGTTATTCTTATTTATAAAATACATTTTGGCTTGTTTTGTAGCTTTAAAATGTTAACCAGGTACTTTAATTATTTATTTAAAGTTGGTCTACACATGTTATTGTAGAACACAGTATGAATATAGTAATCTTGTAATGTTATTTGTGTTTTTGTTGCAGACTTAAATTCCGTAAAGATTTTCGGGTTATTGCTAGATGTTTAGCGGATAAACCTTCAGATAATGATGGGAAAACTCCCGAAGCGAGTAAACAAGTCATTGAACCCAAAAAGAAGTCATCAGAATCTCAAACGGAAAAGATTCAAGAACTTTTAAAGCTGATGATGTCTGAACCTAAATTCAAGGAAAGTGAATACAAAGACAAGTTTGCTACTGCACCAAATATACCTAGAAGACGCAAACAGAAAGACGAGTTAGAAGTGAAAACGGAAAAAATAGGTATGATGTATTATGGTACCATTTACTGAGAAACTATTACACTTTTAGGTTTGGGCTTTGATATAGTAATTTAAGTTTATGTCTAGATGTGTTATCTATTAAATAAATATTAGTTTTAAAAAATGTGGCTAAAAGATTACGCTTTTAAAACAACTGTCTAAAAAATTATTACTTGGTAGAAAACTTCGTGAGACCTCCTAAAGCACGGCTATTTCCTAGTACGTAGGCTATATAGATATGTCATTTTACAGCATAGGTTAAAATAATAGCAGTGTGGTGCTTCGAAAAAATTATTCTAAAAATATCTGCATATTTTATTGATGAGTTAAAAAAAAAAAAAAATATCCCAGTTGTCCACTTAAGATTACACCCAAATATATTTAAACTCCATGAAAAAGTAATGGTCATAAATTTAACCATGGACTTACCCCGGATAATTTTACGTAGCGGGGGTTTTGTAATTTCAGGGGAAGGGTTTCAAGTGGTACAATTGAATAAACACCGGCCAAATGTATACTGAGTACCTACCTTTTTTGCAATTTGGTTCATTCAACCCCCCATAGGTATCACCCATAAGTTTAACTCTATAAAACACAAAATAGCTGATTCTAGATCCTGGATTATTTTGTGCTTTTTAGAGTTCCGTAGTAAACAAAAAACCCTTACTTTTTTGCTATGTCCGTCTGTCTGTCTGTCCCCAGGTTAGCTCTGAGACCCTTAGTACTAGTTACATCTAAACTAGAGTTTAACATTGGGATGATTTTTATAAAAATTTAAAACATAGTAAACTTTGTCCAATTTTCTCCATAGACCTCTTTATCAAACCCCATTGATTTCCCATATGACTTCAGTCAAGAAAAAAATAATTGTAGCCTGTTTTTTTTAGTCAATAAATTTAAAAATATATCTAAATCGAATAGGAACATGATACCTAACAACATTAATGGGTTGGACAGGAATTAATATACGTGTATGGCCACACAACCATATATATAAAAATGAATGTTTGTCTGTATGTCCTTTATAGAATCGTAAACTATGCATTTGATCATGTAATGATCTTCAGCAAAGTGTTGTGCATGAGCCCACAAAGGTTTAAGGGTACAAGTAGCAGGGCAAATGTTGCAAAACTGGGGCAAAATAACGCAAACAAAGTTGCGCGGGTTAGCTAGTTGTCTTATAATATTTTTTGTTATGTTTACACTGTCATATTGGTTAATTGCAGAGGAAAGTATTACAAAAGCTGCTGGTGATGTAGCTCAGGCTATCGGTGGAGATATAAAGCAGAATGAGGCAGAATTGCTGTCCAGGGTGCTTGGTAAAATCAATCAATCTTCTACCAACCTCAGGTAAACATACTTAGAAGTTAGATTGTAGTCAACTACCCAATTGTGAAAACTTATTTATTTATTCATTAATTTATTCTATCCAGTGACCTCCTCATTGGTATGAAGGTAGATCGTAACAAGGAAGGTGACAATAGGGCTACACCAGATCAGACCAGAGGACAGCAAGTGAAGCGCATAGTTAAATCCAAGCAAGAAGCTTATCAAACTCGATACATACAGAGAAAAGATAAGCAAGCTCAAACAGCAAATAAACAAGAGTTTAATAAAATGAGGTAAATATTTGTGTTCTATAAATAATAATAATAATATATTGAGACTATTCACACAACACTATCTGATCCCAAACTAACCAGAGCTTGTACTATGGAAATCAGACAACTGATATACATACTTAAATATTTCTAAATACCTACATACATATTATAGAAAAATAACACTCAGACACAGAATAAGCCGTCATGCTCATCACACACGACCTCCGGCTTATCAGTCAGGGTCACTAACCACTAGAACAACAGGCCAGTCATAAATAATAATAAATCACTTTACTTTGTCTATAAATCATCCCACAACATTAACCAAACTGATTTCTATTGTAAGTTAGATAAATCATGTACAATAGTCTTCTCTTGTGAATGTTTACCTAGTTTAAATTGATGTGGGCTGGCAGCCCACTGCTACTATTTATGGATTTTATTCGACGTCCATTATACTGCGTGATTATACAGGATGTCCCAAAACTATGCCACATGGAGGGAAAGTACCTTAGAGTTTTTATTTAAAGAAGACTACTTTTTATTCTATAAAATTATATGGGCTTTTATCTACAACGATACGCCAGGCCAAAAAAAAAAAGTTAATCAAACTACACTCAAAGCTTTTCTAATAATCGCCAGTCTTAACCGGGAATCGAACTCGCCTAATGTGAAAAAGCACCATTCTATATTTTTATGACCCCAATTCAAAGGGTATCCTTTTTTCTAAATAACATAGTATCTTAAATAAAGGGAAGAAGAAATACATTTAATAAAATAAAATTTGTATAGTTAATCACGACTATATAAGCACTTTACATTATTTAAGTTAATATAATGTAAAGGCACTTTACATTATATTAACTTAAATAATGGTTAGTTATTTTATGTTTTCCTTCATCTCTGTTTTTTTTCATATCTTGTGGTTTCGATTACCGGTCCAGACAGGCGATTATTTAAAAATCTTTATTCTATTTCTGTAAATGATGTCTTCTTTCAGTAAAATGTTCTATCTGCAATATTTGAAGTACTTTACCTTCAGTTGCATAGTTTTGGGACACTCTGTATATGTAGAAGTAATTGCAATACCCTTGGAAATTAGAAATAGTAGTATCACTGTCTGCCACACATTGACAAAATTACCTGAACAACTACAAAATAGTTGAACACAAAAATAATAATATTTTTTTACATAGTTCGACAGAAAAAGCACCAGTCTTGACTACAGTGGATATATTCAGTGGACAGCCATTAGGCATATTTAAAAATCAAGAACCAAACTATGGCACCAAGCTTAATGTATGGGAGAACTTGAAACAGCGTGAACTAACCCTGGCAACTTCTCAGCCACCCGCCAACTACTTTCAGAAGATGATCTTGTGGACTGAAGAGGGAAAAGTATGGAAGTTGCCTATTGATAATGAACAAGGTAGGTACATGATAAATAGACATATCGGTTAAATAATATAGGCTAATTCTTAAATAATAAAGGCTAAATCTTAGAAAATATAAATTATAATACTTAATTAATATTATCATGGAACAACTCACACAAAGCTACCTGGGGGGATTAGACAAGGTACATTCGTTCCGTGGCGAATTCGATAACAATAAAAAAATGTCTATGGTCTCTACCGCAAACGTCCAATTCTATACTATAATTATTTTCCATTAACAACATCGCTTTTCGAATGTGACTTTGTCTAGACCCCCTGATCCCAAACTAAATAAACATGTGGAAGCTATAGAAACCAAATAACTGATAAACATACTTATACATTTATAAAAACATACATTATAGACTAGCTGCCTGCCCCGGCTTTGCACGGGTGTCATATCGTAGTTTTTTATACCTTCAGTTACATTAACGTAGTTTTTATAGGGATTTAGTTTAATTTTTTGTCACTAAAATAATGTAGCTTTCTAATGGTGAAAGAATTTTTGAAATCGGTCGAATAGTTTCGAGGCCAAACAAATAATCAAATCTTTGAATAAACCACCATGCTCATTTGTGTGAGGAGCGTTTTATCCTGGGTGGGGATCGAACCCACGACCTCCGGCTTAGCAGTCAGGGGCACTAACCACTAGACCAACAGGCCAGTCTAAAAATAATTATTAGTTTACAATAATGGCGTCAGTGCACATTTGATTTTTTTTTACTACTATTATAAAACTATTTTTATTTGTTCCTAACTAAATAGTATGAATGTGAAATCGATTTACATGAATTTAGTATGAAGATAGTTTGAGTCTCGGAGAAGGATAGCTTTTATCGCGATAAGGAGACTACCGCGCGGGCAGAGCCGCAGGCGAAGTTTATAAATAAATAAATATTACACACTGAGGGAAAATTCATTGTATTGTAGAAGACTTTACAAACATACATGACATCGGAGACAAAGTGTACTACTTTCTGTGGGAACCGAACCCACAACCGCTTGTACAGCAGTCGATAGATCTCCTATTGCGCCACTGAAACAGTCAAAAATGTTTTATTAATGTTTTTTTTTCTTTCCTAATGACTACCTGTGACGACTGGTGCAATTCGGTCAAAAGCAACACGAAAATGTCTTAACCTTACAATATTAGCGTCGATTAAATTAAATATCATCTTTATCTCATTCAAACAGAGTTGTAATTTGTATGCACTTTACTCCGTGGACAGCAATGTGTGCTTTGAATGTGATGAAATGAAATGAAATTTGAATTTTGGAATTCCTTCAGGATGACCATGCGGGCTAAGACCCGTGCCAACTGCCAATATCAATATTATTTTATTATTTTTACAGGTTTAGAATCGGAGAAAGATGTCCACTTCTCCGAGCATATATTCCTGGACGCACACCTAGAAGGCTGGTGTCCGAAAAAGGGTCCCATCAGACATTTTATGGAACTCGTGTGTGTAGGCCTTTCGAAAAACTCCTACTACACGATCCAAGAGAAAAAAGACCATATAATGTGGTACAAGGAGTATTTCGAATCAAAGAAGAATTTACTTACTGAAGTCGGCGCTTGGGACGTAAAGTCGACGAGTTCTCAACCCACACAAAGTTAATTGTTTAGTATTTATATGGATTATAATTAGTGTTATCTGTACGCCAGTATTTTACTTAAACACCCAGTTTCCATAAGCACATTCACTAATAAATAGTTAAAAAGGCCTAATCCGTACGACTGGACTGGCAAGTGACTTTAGAAGCAGTAACTTGGCTTACAGATGAACAAACAATTTAAGCATTATGCTTAAATTGTTTGTTCATCGTAGTAGCTTACTGCACTACGCACCGGTACTCTTCATTGTTTTGTGGATTTCTTCGTTGTAGAACCTTAAGAAAAGCCGGTGTTAAGCAAGCCATTAGTAGGTAACGAATAGTCGTTCACTTGCTGACATACATATAGGAGTAGATGCGGATCCAGAACTTCGTTCTGGGGGGGACAATATTTAACTCAACTGGCCAAGTGCGAATCACTCGCATGGCTGGGGGGTGCATTTGATTCAACACCATGTTACACCATATCCATCACCACCGAAGGGGGGGGCAATTGCTTGCCTAAACACTCCGATCCAGTCAAAATTCTCCAAAATATGGGGCTGGGCAATCGCCCCTGTTGCCCCCCGCCCCCCCCCCCACCTCCCCTAATGGAGTTAATAAGAGAACTAAAAGCAGATTTTTCTTCGTGCCCCTACATAAAAAGGAACGGAATTTTATACATAAACATTCAAAGATTGTAAAATTGCCAAATTGAAAAGAGTAGCCGCGAGTTTCTATTGCCAGGATCTTTTCTCCGGCTTTACCTATTGTTTCCAACTTGGCATTACATGTACATGTAGAATCCCGACGTATCACAAGAGTTGTTTTGCATCCGAAAAATGCATGAATAAAGAATTTTGAATTTTAAGGAACAGCTCAAACCGCAACTGGTTCGACTTTTAGTTTATTAAACACGGACGGAACTGGGAAGCTAATTAATAATGAATAAAACACAAATAATTTTACTTCACTTTATTGCACCTATGGAAGTACACTTCGTTGCATATTCGTTACGTCAAGTCGCTGCACGACTCGTAAGTTATTTAACATTAATTACGAAGTCAAACGACTCAGTTGGCATTGCATTGGACATCGAGTCATAATTGACTTAAAACTATGGATCAAATGTTTTAGAATAGTTAACAAATTGTTTGCTTCTTATTCTACAATCATAGAGAACAAAAACCATGAGGACGATCTTATATAGAAGAGAAGTTGCTGCGAGTTCAATTGTAAACTGTAAATAACAGTTTAAAATTGTCCAAAGAGGCGCTAGCGCAGATGAAGAGATATGTTCTGAATCATAGACACATACGGCCGGTCTCAATAATATATCTCCTGTTGACTGTCTGTTAAAATTGCTAACTCTAGTAACGAGTGACATTTGTGCGTTTCGATAACCATCGATAGATCGAAAAATCAGAATGAATGTAGCAATTGTACACTTATTAAAGTGTGTCGGATTGGTACGAATCAGCTATAAACAAATTGAAGAGCGCTTATTGTAGGATTTTTATCCTGTAACTACTGTAGCGCCACTATTATTTAACGCATTTCGACGAACACTCTTCATACATATAAAACGTCATCCTGGTGTTTATTTTCCATGCCTACAACTAAATCCAAGAGAGCATTGACACTACAGAATGTATATTATACATTACAATTAGCTTTACAATATTGTGTTGTAGACACAATAGGAGCGATTACACGTTGCGATTTTGTAGCGATATGAACGCGCGATTGTATCGCTACGTTACCGATTTAAAGATGTTACATCGATTTTTTTAAAACTGGCAACGATTTTAAACAATCATCGACTTGGTTTTATGACATGAAGCTTTTTGAGTTTAACTTCATGTGTATTCATGCAGTGAATTGTAAGAAATATATATAAATGTGTAATGCCAATGATAGTAATGCCAATGTATCGCTGTTATCGCGAACGTGATAATTGAGACGGCTATTGTCTATCGCTACTAATTCGCAGAGGGTAACCGCTCTAGATGTTATTCTAGTACAAAAAACCTACCCAAACATTTGTTTAAAAACAAGGAACTCGTTATAACTAAGTACATATTCTTACGTTAATCTTCGTATACTTTAAAAGCCTCCAAAACGTTCCAGATTTTAAAAAAAATGATCAAATGTACAAAAAAAAAATCATGTACTTAAAAATCACATAATTTTTAACAACATGTGATCAAAACACTTTTACACCCTTACTTTGTCCAGCCAAGCTGTTTTGTCCTACTCTATCTAATGGAATGGTACTTAAAAAAAAGAGACAAACAGTTTGTGTGTTTATAAATAAGTGTGTAAAAGTGCAGCAAAACAAATTAGTCAAAGCAATAAAATCCAGAGGCTTTAACTTAGTAAAGAAAAATATTTTTTGAAAATTGAATTAACATTAGTTTATTACAATGTTTCTTTAGAAAATATTAAAGACTTACTATAATTATTATGAAGAACACTTTAAATGCCTTCGTACGGTATGAACTTGTAAAAACTACAGCTAACCAGTTTGATACAATAACAACAAGTTACAAAAATGAGCTGAGTATTTATTATTACAGGAATATGTTGTATTTAATCGGACAAATGACTTAATCAAATTAATTTACTTAAGTATATTTATTATGCCAATTACGTATGTAGTTTTGATCAGAGATCAATATTTTTATTTTAAAAATGTTCCAACCATGTTCTGTTAATTTTGTCGTCGAATATCGGTTGTTCGATTTATAAAATTTACATTTTAGCACCTCACTATACCAAATAAAAAAAGTCGCGCGTAGTGTAGGAATGCGTTAATGCTAAAATATACCTTATTCTCTAAGTAATAGAAAACAAAACAGAACAATCACAACAAGGAGTATAGAAAACAGCGGAAGACAGAAAAGGACGAGTTAGTCCTTGTACACAAGTATATTGTTAACAAATGAAAATATACGAAAAGATGACATATTACATTAATATTTTTTGTAAACAAAAACACATCCTTATATGAACTGCAATAAAGCTGCTTTTCGAACATCTTATTTCCAAATTTGAAAGTAGATCGTAAGCCAATGAAATTAGAGTTTCTTATTGCAAAATGTGTTTTCTCGTTTCATTGGGCGCCAATTTTAGCAGAGGAGAGAGGAGAGAGGCGCAATCTAAAATTCGTTATTATTTTTAACTGTCGTATAGGTTTATGGAATTTAATTAAGTGTCACTTTATAGTTGTTGTTGAAATAAAAAAACTAATATTTGGAAAATCGTAGAGATATTTTATAAAGCGAAAGACAGATTAAAAGTGAAAAAGACTAATTCATTATGTAGTTTGAAAAGTATAAACATTATTATTGTTTCTGATTCACATTGAAAAGTTATATTTCAAAATTAGAATTTTATAATTGTTGTCTTTTTTTTAAGTTAACGACTTATTCATCTCGATCGAAGTTACTAATAAAAGAGATGTGTCTTTTTCACACAAAATATGTAACAAATTTGTGAAAATGCGTATTCAAATTGAGACATAATTAGAGCTTAAAAATATAATTTGTTTTATAATATTGTACACGCGGAATAATTAAACATAAAACTGGGGGCTTTGAGAATGTTTTTAATTTTTAAATGGAATGTTAAAAAATTATAACTACCTAGGTATAAACGAGAATAATAACGAGACAAAAAATAATCTTAAATTTTCAAATTGTTTTTTTTTATATATTTGGACACACAATTGGAGAAGTAACTATCATTTGTGATTAAAATTGATCCAAATTTATTTTGGTTAAATTTCAATTATTGTAATTGCTGGCATCTCGAACCGCTATGCTCAAATTGCAGACTTCACAAATATTGTGCGTTTGGAACTCTTGTAGAAAGACAAAACATTCGCTTCAGTTAAAATACCTTTATAAACTTATTATGAATAAGAGGATAACGCCCTTATTGTACAACAAAAGTAGACGATTTTTTAATTACTATTAAAACAGGATGGAATTTGTGATAATTGTAAACTGAACGGTGTGTACTAATGTTGTGTTGTAGCCCCTAGCTCTTGGTACGTATTGTCACGTCATGTAGCGAGTACTTCGGTGCACTGCGCTCGTGTGGACGGCTGCGTTGCGATGTAACACCAGGACTCTTACATCACCTGGAAGAAAAGAGTTATTGTTTCAAAAAAAAAATATTCAACTTAAGTAGGAGGACATCGATGACGAATTTTTGGAACTTCCAACACAAGTCCCTTTTGACAGATGTCTAACGTAGAGTACTAGTGAAGTATCATTATAGTCGTTACTGAGCGACATCGTTTTTAGGTTTCCGTAGCCAAAATGGCAAAATGGAAGCCTTATAGTTTCGCTACGTCCGTCCGTCCGCAGCTTACAGTACGATCAACGTAACTTGACCGGATTGAAGTTAGGTTTTTATCACTTTCGCGCATGTCATAGAGATGCGACCCTAAAATACTTACGAAAACGATTAATCGATTCAAAATACTAACAACATTTTAATTCAACAATATAAAAACACTTTTTAAATGAGTTCATAAAAGTTTAAATTTAGAACAGTTACAGTAAATAATAAAGAAACTTAGAAAAACAATTTCTTTACCAAAATAATCACGAAAAAATATGAATTAGTAATACTAATTATGACAATGTGATGCGTAATCACATCTCTAATCCTCTTGGTTTAGTTACCGCCCCCGCCCCCCGCTTCCTGTCACCATTTACTTCCAAAAAATGCATCTGCGCAACCACTTGTCGCCTACTTCAGTCCGGCCTAGTTACGTTGATCCAACTGTACCTCAAAGACTGTTAGTGCTAGAATACTGTAATTTTGCATTTGGATACACATATTACTTATACCAACAAAGTGAAAGAATAAAATAAAGAAGTGTGGGGTATCATTAGATAGGTCTTTTAAAAACGTTTCGGGATTGTGAAGACCACTTTTAGATTTAGGGATCCGTTTGTGAAATATTAAAATATTAAGCTTTAAAGAGCAAATTTTTGTAGATACAAGTGCTCCAACAAATTAATTGTCGTATATAAAACGAGGAAGCAAAAAGGGGGTCTAAGTTTGTATGATAAACACCAGAACGGAGCCATAGGCGTTTTTATTTTATTTGGGGAGCTTACAGCTGTAGTACAACTAGTTTCGTAAAATCTATACAAATATTATAAAGCTGAAGAGTTTGTTTGTTAGAACGCGATAATCTCAAGAACGGTCGGAATCGAAAATGTTGGATAGCGTATTTATCGAGGAAGGCTATAGGATATATAACATCACGCTACTATCGATAGGAGCGGAGCAGCAATGTAAAATATTGCAAAAACGGGGAATATTGAGACATACGAAGTTGCGCGGGTCGGCTAGTACATTAATAAATGCCAATAACAAACTTCCACAGGTTGAATGGCTAGTACCTTATATCTATGGAATTATGAGCAAGTCATACTTAACTAACAAACAGCTCTCACAAACATCATCAACGGTCTACTCTTTCTGACAACAGAAAAAAACATTTCATGAAGAAAAATATCAAAATCCCGTTCTATTTGTTATTTATTAACTACAAAGATCCGTTCTCATTCAGTTTCCGAGTACATATTTGCACATATAATTTGCGTATTTGTGAAAATGACGACAGATTAGTTTGTTATCTATTTCATACATAACCGTTGCCGGACAGGATTGGGGGAAGAGATGTAAATATTGTCAGTCGAAGAAATACATATAGGGGATAGGGTGGCAAGATGGGGTACTTAAGCTTTAAAGGTCAATAATATAAAAAAATACATAGTGAAACAACCATATTTATTTTTTAAATATGAACTAATTATTATTATTGTAATATTTGGTGTCATTAGGAACTTTTGGTAACACATTTAAAAGAAAAAAAATAAAGTAAAAAAAAGTTGTTTTGCCCCGTCTTGCCCCATGGTGCTGGTAAGATGGGGTACCCCCCTAAGGTAAGATGGGGTGATGAGAATGATCACAGAGAAAGATGATTATTCGAGCTGGCAGAACTCGCAGACATGGGTGGCTTTGTCATCATCATCATCTATTCCTGCGCAGCCATTATGAGCCCATCTTCCACATAATGAGCATTATATCCAGTAAAAGAAGCACGGGTCTTTCTTTAGATGCTCCACTGAAAATCACAAATCTCTTAAACCATTGGAGGAACAGCTCGGAAGTAATCCAACCCGAATCACTACATGTGCCCCAAGCACCAGCTTGTGAATTCATCATCAGCTCTGGATTCATCCTTTTTCTTGGAAATATAAGCATTGGTGGCATGTAGTTTCCCGCTGCATTAAAGCATATCCCGACCGTTACTGTCTGTCCTCGTTCTGCTGACACTATGACCCCAACCTGTTTCCGTCCTCTTTTAGCGATTATCTTTGAATTTGTCTTTGGAACAACAGAAACCCCCGTTTCGTCACAATTATATATAAGGTCAGGAGTTAGTTGGTGCTCATCGTACACGTTGCCGAGAATATTAAAGAATTTTTCGACTGCAACTTTATTAAAACCAGATGCCCTGGCAGCAGAAGTATTTTCAGGCTTTCTAACTGAAAGTTCTGGGTGTCGTTTTAGAAAGCCATTTATCCACTCTCTACCAGCTTCTTTTTCTCAGCGATGAAGGGATTAGGCTTATTATTTTTAATTGCTAACTGGTATACCAATGCCTTTAGATCTTTAACCGTAAGTCCATATAACCTTTCTTCCATTTCTAATAAATAGGCAGAAAGCTCATTTTCTTCAGACACAGAAAAAACAGGCAGCCTAGGACTCAATAGTACTTTAATTAGTATGCGTAAGTTTTCTTCAGATGTTTCGTTCAATACTGTGCGAGCAGCCTTAACTTTTCTCTCTAATGTCGTCTGTGGCACATCAAATTGTTTAGCTGCTTTATAATAACCCATTTTTCCATCCAAAACCGTTTGAACTGCTTCCCAAATGGATTCTTGGGACCACGACCCTCTGTCAGTTGTGCGTTTGTAGACACGAACCATTCTAAAAAGGCAAACTAACCTTTAAACAAACCAACTCATTTTTACGGAAAACAAATAAGAACAAAATTATTCTCATTGGGGGCAAGATGGGGTACCCCGCTACCCCATCTCGCCTACAGACCCATTTAATATAAAAAAAAAACAAAAAAAAACCTTCCTACAATCTTAAGGAAACACAATGCCAACCTTATTATAGATTAGTTTAAGCGTCAATCACAGCAACACCTCACCAGCTAACGTTTTATAACAAACCACAGTCACGTGTCAAACCAGAATAAAATATGATAAACAATTTGCAGTAATTCACTTTTTTTTATTTTTTTTGACCCTGCGCACTTGTGAACCATTAACTACCCGGCGACTGACAAGTATCTTGGCGGCGCGTCGAACGATAAATGAACGAGCGTGATTGGTCAATTTGAACTGTGTATTTCGCTCGGTACCCCATCTTACCCGCTACCCCGTCTTACCTCCTTCTCCCCTACGTAAGATAAGAAAAAACGGAATCCATATAAGATCACTTTGTAGTCCGTCCGTCTGTCTGTCAAGACCCTTTATCTCGGGAACGCGTGGAGGTATCGAGTCGAAATTAAAACCCAAACTCAGGTCTAAAGTCCTTTGAAGCTGTGAATAAAATCAATCTTCTAAGTTACCGTAAAAAAAAAGATACGGCCGTTTATTTAAAAACTGCGAGATTCGACTCCTGAACTATTTATAATACAGTTGACTCCCGGTAATTCGGCCCCTGGCTAATCCAAAGCTCCTTGTAATCTGACATATCTATTTGTCGGATTACAACGTACTCTCCATAAAAAAAAACTGGATGATAGGGTTCTGTGGCAATACTGTATAATTCTTTGGTACATTATTTGTCAGATTACAAGGTATACTCCATAAAAAAAAAACAGGATTATTGGGATCTGTCGCAGTATTGTATTATCCTTTGATTTGTTATGCGATTTATGTATTCGGGTCTGTGGCAGTACTGTGTAATCCGACAAATTCGATACTCCGACAACAGGACATGACTGCCTCTGTGGCGCGGTGGGAGTGTGTCCGACTGCTACGCAAGAGGTCGTGGGTTCGATTCCCACACGGGACACCACTTTGTGTGATCCACAAATTGTTGTCCCGAGTCTGGGTGTACTTTGTGTCCGTGATTTGTATGTTTGTAAAGTCCCCCGCGACACAGGGCTTGTACCCTAGTGCGGGAGTCGTTCTAAAAAAAATTTTCGGAGTGTCGAATTTGTCATTGCAAAACGTTTGTCGGATTACCGCGGGCCCACTGTAGTGTACCTATAAGTTTGTACGAAATCCTCCGTGGGCGAGTCCAACTCGCACTTGTCCAGCTTTTTTTAAGCACTTTTATACTACTTTATACATATTTGGCGGATTTCTTGTAATCTGACAAATAATGTACGAAAGAATTATACAGTATTGCCACAGAACCCTATCATCCAGTTTTTTTTTTATGGAGAGTACCTTGTAATCCGACAAATAGGTATGTCAGATTACAAGGAGCTTTGGATTAGCCTTAGATTACATGAAAAAAAAATCGCTCAGTTGGGATTCGAACCGCGTTAACCGGTCCGTCACACTCCGAGTCACGGCTGTGGTTGTCGAATTTAGTTCAGTAATGTATAAAGCTAGTACCTGCAGTATCTGGCTGGCCTCGAAGGCGGTGCCGGGCAGCAGCACGATGGGCGCGGCCACGCGGCCCGCCTCCACGCACACCATGTTGGGGAACTCGTCGTCGCCGAAGTCCGGGATCTCCTTAGCGTACTCCGACCACGGGTTCCAGATCACTGCGACAAACTCACATATCATAATTATTACAGTTTAAAAAATGTAATGGGTTTATGGCCTGGATGCTCGTGGTGGTTTATATGGATTCCTAGCAGTGGGAATATTATGAGGCTAATCAGGCGCGGATTCAGGAACATGTGGGGTTTAACTTAACACCGGCCAAGTGTGATGCTCGACGCCTGTCAAATGTATAATAATAATAATAATAATAATAATATCTTGGGACAACTCACACAATGCTATCTGATCACAAACTAAGCAGAGCTTGTATTATGGAAACCAGACAACTGATAAACATACTTATATATTTCTAAAAACATACATATTATAGATAAATTACACCCAGACACAGAATAAACCATCGTGCTCATCACACAAAGTTTTATCCTGGGTGGGGATCGAACCCACGACCTCTTGCGTAGCAGTCGGATACACTCCCACCGCGCCACAGAGGCATAAACTACTAAATATATTGAATTAAATATTTCTTTCTTTCTTTCTTTCTTTCTAATTAGCATTCGCCCGCGACTCCGCCCGCGTCTATGTCGATCGTAGTTTAATCCGTAGCACTATTTGCACAGACGATCGCCTTCATATAGTCATTATTAATTTAAGACTATCGAATGAAGCTAAAATATGCTTATACAAAAGTACTCAGATTTCTGTGCTGTCAATGTCACTTAAAGGTAGCAATAGTTTTTTTTTTTTTTTTCAAAGTTAAGTATGGCTCCATATCTCACTCACCGGTATCAGGGAAGTTGTACTTCTGTATCCTCATCTTCCGTCCGCTGACGACGTTGGTGATGATGTGTTCCTGCATCGTGTTCTGATAGATCCTATCCGTCCACTCGTTGATGGTCACCACCTCACGCGTCTCTTGGTATACTGCACCTTCCCGTGTCTGTTAACAATTTTTGTCATCATCACTTGTGTATTTAGAAAGAACACATTTTGTGCTTAAACAAGAGATTGAAGGTATTTTCTCACGCACAACCTCAGTAAGTATTAAGTTAATGGAAGGGCGGGGGGCGCGAAATTTCCAATCAAGCAAAGGAAATATCGCAATCTCCGCGACCTTTCAATCTTCGAACGAGTTGGTGCAGAATTTCAAAGCCTCCGAGGTAAGTAATTTAATTTCAGAATCACTGCACCTTCCAAAACTCACAAGTACCTAAATCAAAATACTTTAACTGTACTGTAGCGACAGAAACACTTCTGAGCACGACCTAAATTCAAGTCTCATTACAGTATTCAAAAGTAACCATAGTTTCATTCTAACCTTATCAATGAACATACACCCGTGCATGCCAGTGATCTGGCAACGACGCACGTCTGGCACCTTGAAGTACGTGTGCAGCAGCATCTGGCAACTAAACGTGAGGTCCTTGCTTGGATTGTATACGCCGATGTTGAAGTGTAACTCCTTCTCGCGGAGTATCAGCCTGTATGTCAGTCTGAACCTGTAGAAAACAATTAGTATTTTAGAAAATGAACTTTATGTATGTGAGCATAAAGTGGATTATCGTTGATGATCGAGCCCACGTTTTCAGTCAAGTTTGAGACTCCCTCTAACGTTTTTCCGCGGATAATCTCCGCGCGTGGTGTTCTTGTAAGCATTCTCTTTTCCATCATTGGACATCTAGGCGCACTGCAGCCTATCATCCGCACCCTACGCTCCTATATTTACAGAGTAAGTGTGGAACTCTCTGCCGGCATCAGTATTTCCAATTAATTGTAACCCGGACACTTTTAGGACTTTTAGAGCTTGCCATGCTTACCATCAGGCATGATCGAAGCCAAGAGCAAGCCGATATATTATTTTTAAAACCGGATAAGTGCATGTCGGGCCACGCATAATGTAGGGTTCCGTAGACCCCCCACCAAATAATGTCGCTTAAAAAGTGTGTTTTCTGCTGTTTTTTTTTCATACTTACATCGTTATATCTACTTAACAATATTTTTTAATGGAATTTGTAATTTTTTCACATACCCAACATTAACCATTTACCTGGTGGGGGGGGGGGGGGGGGCACTTGACTCTAACAAAAAATTGCACTTTAAAAGCTGAATATTTTACAAATGGATCCCTGAACTTAAAAATCCTCTTCCTAACTTTTTTTTCAAGATTTTATTCTTTCACTTTGTCGGCGTAAGTAACATGTGTATCCATGCAAAATTACAGCTTTACTAATAGTCTCTGAGCACGGACTATGGGTATGGATTAAGGTCAAAACCGAAACTAAGAGACGTCGATTCCCTCAAAATGTTAACTTGCCAAAAGGTAGTGTCCGAGACGAGTTGCTTGCAGACTGCAGACGCAGTGCAGAAAATAAATTAGGTCCCTAAACGCTTGCAATGACTTTCCTAAAACCTAATAAATTATACCGAAACAACCCTAAATATGATATAAACTTAAATAAACACGTACTGGAAGTGCCACATGGAGCGCGTAAAGTCATCATCCATGAGACTGAAGACCGCCTCCACGTCCCCGCTGGGCAGTCTCTCCGGCATCTTCTCTACGTGCCAGCGTGCTATCCGCGCGAACCCATGCTGAGGACCGAACGCCCATTGTCCAAATTGAGCTGAAATACACAACATAAACTATTTTATACATCGATATAGAGGGGTTTCCAAACTTTTAACATAATGGAACATCCACCAAATACCTTTTATTTTATGGAACCCCATATTCATGAGGGGAGGGGTGCAATAAACCAAATTTCCAGTTATGAAAGTTCTAATTTCATTGGTTTACCAAATGAAATGAAAACTATTATGACTGAACACATTGAAAATATTCAACGTGTTCTCGTTTTTCCATTTTCCTACGCAGGCAATCACGACTTTTTAAACAAATATTTTTTTGCGATATCTTGGTAAGTACAATATTGCATTTTTGAAAGATAGAAAAATTTTAAGTCCAGACCCAGGAATCGAACCCGAGACTTCCGTAGCCAGAAGCGAACCACCTATCTGGACTATGTTACTAGACTGAAATTTTTTCTATCCCTTGGTGCTCGCGAGTTTGGGCCCTCGCATGCGCCATCTAGTCGGTAGTTAAAGAACCATCACGGCTTTTGTTATTGCTTCGTTACAGAGAGCATTTTAACAAATTATGATGTCGCAGGTCGAATATTGAAGTAATTTTTGTAGGCATTTCTTGCTAATAACTTTACAAATACAATAATTGCATTTTTGAAAGATAGAAAAATTTGAAGTCAGGAATCGAACCCGAGATTTCCGTAGCCAAACCGGGGCCAGAAGCGAACCACCTATCTGGACTGTTACTAGACTGCAAATTTTTCTATCCTTTGATGCTCGCGAGTTTGGGCCCTCGCATGCGCCATCTAGTCGGTAGTTAAAGAACTATCACGGCTTTTGTTATTGCTTCGTTACAGAGAGCATTTTAACAAATTATGATGTCGCAGGCCGAATATTGAAGTAATTTTTGTAGGTATTTCTTGCCAATAACTTTACAAATCGTCGCTTTGGAGGGCAATGGAGCTAAGCCACAATTTTTAAAATTGTGGCTTAGCTCCATTGCCCTCCAAAGCGACGAAATACAATAATTGCATAATGTTGCCAAAGCTCATCAGGGTAAAGTTTCATCAGCTTCTACGAGGGAGTTATCCAATGTACAAAGGGAGGGAGTATCCCTGCCAAAACCAATTGTGCGACTTCGAAAGTCGACATGCCGGAGCAAGGCAGACATTCTCTGTGGGTACCAATTTGAACTGTTTGTGCGGTGCTATACAAACAATGACCCATCTTATATTGTGTCCTGTATGCCTGACCATCTGCACATGGAAGGACTTGATGACTGCTGGCGACAATTCAGTTTGTGTGACCGCGTTCTGGGCCAAATTCATATAGAATTTGGTGCCAACAATATTTGCTGTCAATTCGCGAAAAAAAATCGGGGATGCTAGCCACACAGTATGAGTTTTAAGCCGCGCGGAAAATGTCCCCGTACTTTTTTCCGCGCGCGTTATACAATTGAAAACCCCATTTTACAAAACTGCGTCTCACTATTGCGTAGCCAGAAATTTGTAGTCTGTGCGTGGCTGTGTGGACAAGTATCATTTATGGAATACTTAGGTACCAAAGTACAGACCGGTAATATTACAGAAAACTTTAAAAAAAAAACTTACGGAACACGAATGGTATCCCTCCTCGTATTGCCCTCTTGCCATCGAATACTGCTTGTTTACTGCAAACAAGAAAAATAAATTGTTAGTATCACAGAGAATATAATCACTACGTTTTAGTTAATATCTAAAAAATAGACTAGTCAATTTACTTTTTACCTATAAGAAGTAAATTGTCGCGCACTGGACTAACAACTAAACGAAATGAAATGCCACCCATTCATTGTTGTTCAAACAATAGTGGCGTAACAGCACAATACAAGTAATAAGATAATGTTTCTTTAACATTATAATACTCTCGACACGTAACTCAAAAAGTTGGTTATCATCAAAACCAGTGACCGGATTTTCATCAAACGAAGCTCAGAACTCTCGCGATTAAACTAGCTTTCTAACAATAAACCACATCCATATCTGTCCTTGCGTTTCGACGGTAAGACAACACAGAAATACATACAGATACTAACACGTTCAACTATATATATTTCTCCTTTTACGTCAGAGGTTTAAAAAATGTAACGTGATGCATCTGTTTCATAATTTTATTCCACAGATAATTGCCAACTACAATTACTGCACTTTTAATCCAATTAACATTGTGTTAAACAACACAAATTACTGGGAACCCTAACTTCTTTTCGCCGTCTGAAAGTTCAGTTAAAAAAAACTAATGTATTTATGATGCGTTGTCAACAATTCGCGGAAACACACAAATCGATTACATTGTGTATACTTAGAATGTAAGTTCCTAATACATAATAAGAAACATTAAATTATATCTAACAGGTAATTACAGTCCATATGGTTGACGCATTTACTGAAGACGACTGGCAACATTAATAGGGTTGTCACTCTTGCTTTGGAGATCCCGTTTTCAAACAATTTATGGAAAGTCTTCGGTAACTTTGTCTCATTCATAAAAATAGGATGTAATATGATTTAATTGCCTCAAAATTATATTTTTTACAATTAACGACGTCATGCCTACTTTTTTCAAACCTAAAAGTTGAGAAACCTCCTTCGTTTTTAAGTAGTCCAAGTCAACAACAGCTAAGTAAAAACTTCACAAGAGTTGGTTATTGTTTTCCAACGAAACAGTGCAAAAATAACATTCGAGAAACAAGGGGCGAACTTCCAACTTGGTAATTGCTAATGAAATTATTTGCTCTGTGTTATTATTTTGAAATATTCAGAGGCCTCTTTAGCTTGCAAATTAAAATGTTTTTGTTTGTTTCTTAATTTTGTTAACGAACCACAACAGTTCAAACTTAGAGTAGGTACTACGCGTCGTTTCGTCGATATCCATCCAAGTCACTTAACATTTGAATTTATGGTTATAAAAGTTTAGGCCATAAACCATCTCATACCACTTAATAAATGGCATTTAATCCTCTTTTTCGTAATAATATACATGTCGTTCAGAAATCCATGTAATATTCTACAAGTATAAGTTATGCTTCAAATCAAAATGGGTATGTAGCAATAGTAAGCATAACTAATGTTCTGTACACGTTTCCCCAGTTCGATCCGCAGTAACAATACGTAGATATTACTCATATTACATGCATTAGACGGAACCGCAACAGTTTAGCCGACCGCATGCACCACCAGCATTACACCTTCAGCTCACGTTTGAAACATGATCAATTTTAGCGGTTGCATTCCAACGTCGGCGGGGGACGATGCAAAAAGCACCCTTATATTATAAATGCATCAGTGGACAGGTCGGACGCGACAAAAACGGAGCTCGAGCAAGCGACGTATAAATTATTTATGCCATTTTTAGCATTTCGGAGTTTGTGAAGCGAGTGGACGCCGCATGATGACCACTAAGGGAGGACGGCTCGTCATCGGTCATGATGCGGCAGGAATTTGCACTTTGAGTCACAATGCTTATCTCCAAAAGTGAAATATACCGTACAAAAATTCTAAACCGTTTCATACTTTATTTAGGGGCATCCCAAACTTTATTTGAATCAAAACGGTAATCTTTAAGTTAAATATCTCTATTCCAAACTTAAGGCAAGATTAATGACAATAAATGGATTGTGATAGTGTAAAAAATCCAAGCGAAATATTTAAACAAATTAGCGTAATCGGAAATCAGGTATCGAGAAATCGATTCGAGGAATATAACACATAAATCAAAACTCCCACGTTAGCATACAACTAGTGCATGTATTTCACACGGATTATCTGCAAACTACAATTTGCATCAGTTTCTAGTTTCTACAAACAGAGCAATTTAATCTAAACCAAGGGAAAGGCTACCTAAATTCTGTTTGCATTACAATGTAAGTATGTATTTTAATTACAATTTCAGTTTTATGTAAACTGACTGTCAAGAAATATGTTAATTGATACACAAATATTAATAACTGTCTCGATGATAATGCCAGTAGTCACGTTTTTACGTGTCTCCATAAGTCCATATATAGAATTTTACCCCTACAGATGCAGACCGGTGGACCGTTAACACTCACCAGACCACTAGATACCACCGTTTATTACCCTACAATGTCTTAACGATAATTGCTTTTTGACATTGATAATACCCAGCGGTAAACGGCTCTGTTGATTAAACTGGAACCGATCAAATAAAATGTAACCGAACGGATAAGCGGTCGGAATACGGATGACTCTTTTAAATTAAAATATTTTAATAACTGTCGTCCACTTTAAAATGGATATTTAATAGTGTTTCCACGAAACGGCAGAAGGGACTAGATAAAGTTTTAATTAGAGATTCCGGATGAAATTCCTGCATGAGTCGTCGGGAGCCGATACATTCCCGCTTCGGCACCAGCCGAGTTTTTACCAACAAGCAAACTCGTTCCTTCCCGCCGTTCTCGTCCAGATAAATAGCGACAATAAATATACCATCGAAGCCAATTGCTTTCTCTACACAACCGTTACATTAAGATTTTTCAAATTCGTGTGATTTTGAAACAATTAAAGACCCGAGTATTTGTAATGGCCGACATAAATCCACCCTCTTGCCCATCAAAATAAATATTCTTGCTCTTTTTGCTCACAAATAGCGAATGAGCCAAATCACTTTTGTCGCTAATGATTTTGTTGAACAAAAGAACGCTAAGAAATAAAATGAACCGTAAACGAGAACAATGGCGTAGAAAAAACGCCCAAGTTTTACTATACTAACATGTGGTTAATGATGACGTAGAGAAACAGGGATATCTATTATTTTTACAGAGAACATATGAAAATGACACGCTATTTCTGCAAATTGTATGTTCTAACAAAGATTATGCGTCTCTGATATAATTACCAGTTTTCGCAAAGAAAAAATAAAGTTAATCAACACTGTTCTGGGGCGCGTTCACGCGGCCGATGAGCTGATCACAATATTGTGGAAAAAAAACAGTATGGCCCGCGACAGTTTCTCGCGGCTAGCTCTCATACTCATTGTTCTCGTACGACTTTCATGTGAATATTGATCACAGAAGCTCGTATTCACAACATTGTTGCTATATTCTCGTGAGATGGGCGAACACACCCCTGCACTGGCATTCTGGCGGGCTGCCTGAGCCGAGTGCCACTGGCAACACACATACATCGAACGACTTCTGGACAATAACATTATAATTATCTAGACGATCATTACAAGTACCACCAGACCAGTTATGTTCATAATGGAATTTCATTAATATTGCTTCAATGCTCACGTCAATTCTATACAATATGTAGGCACCCCGAGGGTGAGGATGTGCAATGATTAAACTAATTTAAAAAAACGAAGTAGGCTTCAATAAAAATGTAAAATCAACCGGTTTCCTCTCATTACATGTACCTATTCAGTCAATGTAAAAAAATATGGATAAGCTGCAGAGTTTTTGCAAAGTTTGTAGTAAATATCTTTGAATAGACACCGTTGGTCATATATTTTAATGTAACCAATGTAACCTCTAATTATTTTAACTAGCAAACTAGTGAAAAAGTGTTGGTATCACAAAAACAGTAGTAAAACCTATTTGAAGCGCTACCTAGTTAATGAGTCGGAGCGTGTTACTTTGACATATTAAGAGAGGACAGTAAACTGGTTTGGAGTAAAAACTGTGGATAAAGGGGCTCCTTGCACCAACAAATTAAAGGTCACATTAAGTGATGCGACACTATAGAAGCAATTAGATCTTTTTAGGAGTATCTCGCAGCCGGCCTCTATCATTATCTACTGTAAATAACCGGTGGCAGAAAAAAAATAAAAGCAATATGACATTATAAAGCGCTTCATTTTGCAGAAACCACTCGCTACTGTGTAATAACTAGGATTAAATCCACTTTACCTCGTCCGTGCGATAAATTATTTTATACTTTGTTCAGCGCATTTACTATATTATTTCCGATGGCCTTTTTAGGTTTTCATAAGTCAATAATTTCTTAATTAAATACATATTTATTGATACTCTCGTTAATGGATATTGGATGAAGTCTTTTTATAAATATGTACGTGCAACCTTAATTATATGAACTCTACAATATTGTTTATTGCCTTGGAAGTGACTTTTCCATCAAGCTCACTCAGGTAGGTACCATACCTATTTAATAAAGGCCGAGCTTTAAAATTCTTGATACAAGGACTAGCAACGGTTCCGATAAAGAAGTCTTTAGAATCTCTATTCTATTGAATATTATTTTATTAAAGACTAGCTGTACCGCGCAACTTCGTCTGCGTAAATTTCCCCCGTTTTTGCAACATTTCTCATTGCTGCTCCGCTTCTATTGGTCGTAGCGTGATGTTATATAGCATATAGCCTTCCTCGATAAATGGGCTAACAACAGTGAAAGAATTTTTCAATTCGGATCAGTAGTTCCTGAGCGTTCAAACAAACAAACTCTTCAGCTTTATAATATTAGTATAGATTAAGATAAGAAATAAATATAATTATCAAAATAATTATATCATAATGCAGCTAAATGGCAATGGCAGAACTTCAAACTGTTGGGAGTAGTTGCATCAGTCCGTCTACCTTTAAATATTTGATTAAAACGGTATATTTTATATGCATTTAATAATAATTTGGCCCGAACCTTAAAAAAGTACTACGCAAACGTGGAAGTCAAATACAAATCTCCAAACGGGACGAATTGAGGACCTCCTAATTTTTGAAAGACAAATCTAAAACTCTGTCCATCAAATTCGACATCAAATAGCAGGATTCAGAACTCGAGATAACAAACCTTCAACGATAAAATTACAATTCAGTAGGTTGATACTAATCGCCAACGCTTTGTACTCGTACAGCCTAGATGGTGTAGTACATAAACAGACCATTTATTCTCACTTGTACTTTAAACGTCCAGATTAATGCTATCTAGGATTGGATTACTTCACCCATAAAGTCTTTCGTGGACATTTTAATTTCATCTGTTTACAGTTACACGAACTTTTTCGTGCCTAGACAAAAATAAATAATCGATTCTGCGTATAAATAAAGAGCAGTGTTGGTCCAGAGCTACTAGGTACAGTAAGGTAGTAGCAGTAAGGTAGCGGATTCAATACCCAATTTGTTTTTTCACCACACTGGTCAAAATAGGTGTACGAAAACTTCATAGTGAAAACTGGCATTTACTAGAAGAGAAAATTCGAAGGCGAGTACCTACTACGCATCAATCTGCATTGGGCCTGAGTGGAGGATCTCTCAATAAGGGTTCCTTGCTTACTACGGAATCGTAAAAACGAGGTCTGTCTTCTTTGTCGTATCTTTACAGTAAGATCGTCATGAGGCCGGTTAAATTATGTTTGTGTTTAAGAACAATATTAATAATGTTCAAGTTGATGCAAACAGAACTAATGTACGATAATAGATACCTGTTATGTATAAATTTAAACTACCCAGTATAAAATATATGACAAATCAATTCCTGCTTTGTGAAACAAGTGACATCTATAGGTACATACGAACGTATACATCACATAACTGCACTGTTATTTTATTCGTTAGTGAAATTCTGTAGAACATAATCAGATGTTGTTGACAAAGATATTTACATACATAACAAACAATTTCTTAAAACACAACCCTTTTACTAAAGAATTGGGTAAAACTAACAAAACTCAAGCAGATGAAGTCCCTTCTCTGGCTTAATGGTCCATGCAAAGGCATATTACAAAACATGCGCCCTTCTAACAAAGTTCTTAAAGAATTATTATCCTTTTTTGCACCTCAAAAAAGCTAAACCAGGAACTCAAATTCAATACTAGACCAATTCCAGAATTTTCCACTGAAACACCGAAGATTGTGTTATTATATAACAGGTGGCACCTAACCTTGTGGTTACCGACCAGGGCCGCTTAATGAAAGTATGTGCCGACAGTGATTGCCGGAACATGCGTAGGCGCCGGAGGCTGTCAAGCGGACGTACTCAGCACGTGCCGTACCTTTGTAATTTGTACCTATTGAACGTAGCTTAGAAAAAACTTGGTTTGAAGCAGTAAAAAGATTTGTGAAACTTTATACATTTTAGGAATACGCTGAATTGTAACTGCTACCAGGTTATGAAAGTTGGTAAGATAAAACATACAAAATCGAACAAGCCATTCGCATGATGGTCAGACTATAAACACGTCTGGTCTCATAGGTGTAGCCAGAGAGGGATTTAGGAACTTCCTACTGCTCTCCCCCAAAGCTTTAGGCCTGTGTTGAGTCAATGTATCCTGGACTTCCTTCTCCACTTTCCCCATAAAATAAATACCTCGCAGACCATCAAAATATTTTAGATAAATAACACCCAGACACACAGACATGTAGGATAAAACAAATAATAATAATATCTTGGGACAACTCACACAAAGCTATCTGATCCCAAACTAAGCAGAGCACTGTGGAAACCAGACAACCGATAAACATACTTATATTTTCTAAATACATACATATCACACTAATATTATAAAGGCGAAAGTTTGTGAGTATGTGAGTGTGTGTTTGTTACTTCTTCACGTCTAAACGGCTGGAGCGATTTTAATAAAATTTTGTATGGAGTTAGCTGACCCCCTGGATTAACACATAGGTTAATAAACCGCGGGTAACACCGTGGGGCACAGCTAGTTATAGATAAATAACACCCAGACAGAATAAACCATCGTGCTCATCACACAAAGTTTTATCCTGGGTGGGGATCGAACCCACGAGCTCTTGCGTAGCAGTCGGATACACTCCCACCGCGCCACAGAGGCAGTCAAATAAATAGAATCAAACAAAAGCATTCGCGTGATGGTCAACCTATAAGCTGGTCCCTATTGGTCGTTGTCGTACCCGAAGCGAGATCTAGGGTTTAAATTCCTTTCCTCCAAATATTTTAGCCGGTGTTGAGTTAATTTATCCTGGCCCTACAAACCCACATCCCTTTCCCAAAGCCTAGTGTTAAGGTAACCTCAACGGTCCATAATAAACTTGACATTTACAGATATTTACATAGTTATCTTCACGTTATCTTCGTTTTGTTAACAAACTGCCACAGAATTACTTTAAAATGCAAAGGGTTTTAAGATTAGGTTACCATTGATGTAGACTTGCAATTTTAAAAGTCAGTCGGTCACTATGAAGAAGAAGAAGGTAACTAAAAGCTACATTCAAGGCTGTTCACCGATTTATTTTTTAATTGAAAATTTTGAATACAAATTTATCCCACGGGATCATTTTTCCGGGATAGCGTATGTATTCCAGACTATAACTTATATATGTTGGACCATTTCGTCCAGATCCGTTTACCCGTTTTGTCGTGATTGAATAACAAACATCCATTCATCCAAACTTTCGCATTTATAATATTAGTAGGTATAGATTTTCACATCCTCATAGATGCGAAAGAAAGAGTAAAGACACCTTTAGAGTCTGTTTGTAAATTTGTTTTTTATCTAAACCACGTAACGAATATTGATACAGTTTTCAATATCATATCTACTTATTTTTTCAAAGTCTTACCAATCAAAATCAAAATCGGACCACTTATTTGGACGCTCGGATGCTACATATAGACACACTGACATCCATCAAACTTAAAAATATAACAGCGTTTAATAATAATATATTGGGGACAACTCACAGAACGCTATCTGATCCCAAACTAAGCAGAGCTTGTACTATGGCAACCAGACAACTGATAAACATACTTATATATTTCTAAAAACATACATATTATAGATAAATAACACCCAGACGACCCAGATGTTTTAGCCTAGGTGGGATCGAACCCACGACCTCTTGCGTTGCAGTTGGATACACTTCCACCGCGTCACAGAGACAGTCAGAGTAGTCGTTTGTAGGTATTAGGGGTGAATCTAAGATCTCTGTGTCTACATGTTCACCGAAGAATAATTTCCAGAAATTTCCACCAACAAAGCAAGTGAATCAGACCGAGAGTATGCAAGAAACAAATGTATCCATACATGGAGATCAGTATCATGTTATTTGTACCTACTGAACAAAAAACTGGCCACTGACTACTTTTTACATGAACCATTGATTAGCTTACGAAATTAAATATCAATCCTTATCTCTGGTATCTCTAGATTGAAAATTTAACGTAAGATTGACAAAGATTTAAATTTCTCGGTTTAAACATTGTCAATCTTATCTAGGTATACTTACTAACTACTATAAAATTGACCGATTTAGATGAAATTTGGTGTGGTGCTAGTTTCAAACGTAAAAAAGGTTATGAGTAGGTATAGATATGTCACGAATTTACGGATTATAGACTTATGGGGATCCAATCTACGGGGGCGCAAAAGTTAGTTAATAAAATAATATGGTACATTATAGCTATTGAATGTTTCATGGGTGTACCCGTGGGGTGGGGGGTATTTGGGAGCTGAACCCCCCCTGAAATCACTAAAAGGTACACAGTCCTCAAATATTTGGGGAGGGGAGGGGGGTGCGACAATAAATTGGCATCACGCCCCCCGAAATAACGAACACCGTCTCAAAATATGATTTTAGGTACGCCCGTGGAATGTTTATCCTATATTCATGAAGTAGGAAAAAAAAACAGCAGTTATAAATAACGTGTTGTTATTTACACAGACCCGAGAGACAGACGTGTGAAAATAATTATTGTACAACGCAACGATAGAACGAATATAGGTACAATTAAACACTGAAAATTTTGCTCAAAACTTACCTAGATTGCCATCAAATGAAAAAAGAAGAATATAGGTAGCCCCTCTATCATAAAGAAACAGCTTCATAACTTTTCAATATTTTAAATTCACTTAGTAAAACGCCAATATACAATTTAAAAGGTATTATAATTACATAATTCATTATATGTGTACTTACCTACATATTTAATGCTTTAACCTCATAGCTAATGCTTTATCGACAACTTATTGATTGATAGTCACGCATATGTCACAGGCTATATATATAACTCGGCATTATACAAATTAATTAATGAACTTAATAATGTACTACTATTTAATAATGTTAATAATTAATTACATAACAGAAAATCTGTTCATATAAAATATGAAAGTAACTCTGTCTGTCTGTCTGTTACGCTTTCACGCTCAAACAGCTAAACCGATTTAGATAAAATTTTGTATGGAGATAGTTTGAGTCCCGAGGAAGGACATAGGATAGTTTTTATCGCGATAACCGACATCCACGCGGGCGGAGCCGCGGGCGAAAGCTAGTATAAAATAAAAGTTTGTAATTACATTTGAGCAATAAGCAGGTAGTAGGTACTATTTGACCAAAAATATGACCTACTGCGATTTTGATTACACTACAAAGGATACATTTTAATTAGTTATAACAACATGTTAAAATTAATAAATCACTAATTTGTGAATAGAAAACGAAACTGATAATTTTATATGCATTATTATTAGATATTAAAGAACAGGTCAAAGTTTAACCACATGTAATTGTTCTTATATCTGTAGGTATTCAAGGCTAAGGGCAGTAATGATGATTATGATTTTGTTAAAATATCATCTTTAGCCGTGAAAAGTTTGTACGAAACACAATAGATGGAGTTAGTTGCACCGTAGCGTAGTTGAAAATCCTATAGAGTTCGAATTAGTAGCACGGATATGAGAACGGGACGGATACGGCCCGATTATGAATTACGAGTCAAAATATTTGTTTGTGTATTTTAAATTGTAGTAAGTAAGCATGTTTAGTCATCGACGAAATCGGAAAAGGTGGGATATAATTAGCCTCAGGTACTTTAAGACTAAAATATAGATACGTAGATTAACTAATATCCTCTTAACCATTATCCTAACTTGTTACTAGAGGATGTTGATTCATAGCCACTAAATTTAGTAACATTCATTATATTAATGGTTTTATTGAGACCGGAACGAATGTAACTATTACAATTAATGTCAAATCTATCATAGAAGTCTTTTTAGTATCACGGTTACACTGAATATAATCGATCTAGAAATCGGTACTAGGATTAACACTCTTCGCCTTTTAAAAAAGCAGAATTTTAGCATTTCTAACTACGTCATCAGTATTGCGTCGCCATCCAAATTCTAGTACTCTTTATCGGTTTCTAAAAATCACCCCTAACTTAGCTATACCCTACAATATAAAGGTCATTCATAAGTCCAGATTTATCCTTCTCTTAATTAATGTAACGTGTTGTTACAAAGCCGGACAGATACAAACGTCGGGACAAGAACTAAGTGGTCTTGCAACAAAACTCCTTTTAGACCGTCGACAGGGGTCAGTACAGCGGTAAATAGCACCAGCAGATGCTCCGGACAGCCGATTAATAAGACGGGGACTCCGCCCCGGGCTGCGGTGGCGACTTAACAGCGCCAATTTAACAACCACCCTGTAGATAAGCCGCTTACCCGAATCTCGGAGACAAACACACAGGGTAAAGATAATGTGAGAATGGTAATTTGGAAGCTGATAACAATAACATATTGTTGAGTGTGGAATGACCTAGTTTCATTTTAAAAGGATGAATTAGAATACATACAAGCCGTATAGGCAGCTGTCTAGTATTGTTTACTGACTGCTTGAATATCATGCAGATGTACTCTAAGCTAGGGTTGTGTCGATTTGATCTGATCTTTCAGAAAATCTGCTGTTTGTGTCCTAAATAGTTGTGACGTGATGGTCAATTATCAAGTCGTTAAAGATTGGTCAACTACAGAAAATGGTACAGGGGATGGCTGTCCGTGCATGCCAGGTGTAACGATGTGTACGAGCCCTACATTTCAATTTAGCAAAAATAAGGTCAACAAAGCGACATAAACGCATCTGTTCAATTAATTTGTAATTCATGTGTCCATACAATAATGATATTTGAACAATTATAAAAGTATGCAATGCCACGTGTTCAAAACAAGAAATACGACAATGCATCGCTCTTTGACTTAATGTTGTTCTTACCCTTCTATTAGGATACAATAGAAGGGCAAGCATCTTGCAAATTGGACCTAAAAATACGTTTCAAAGAAAGAGAAAATAAAAATGTGGATGGCATTAGTAATATTGTCAAACTACATAATGATCTTTTCAAGATCATTGAAGCAACGACGCTAAGATCTCTTAAGTAGGAGATTAAAAATGACAACTCAGGGAGCAGGTTTTGAGCTGGTCGTTCCAGGATTGAAGTCCTTTAACAATTAGAGCCTTTAGAGTTGTTTTATGGTTTTGGGTAGGTACTAGAAGTATGAAGTTATCCTGTAAGAAAAATTAAAATTCAGCAAGATCTAATTCAGATTAAAAGTGCGGCCACAACCGGCGCAATCCAGTCAAAACATCCTGCTCAAGCAATCCGCAAGGTTACTTAGCATAGTCACGTTGAAAGTTAGGATTAAACTCCAAATACGATTGGAATAATAAAACTATAAAGATAATTATAATCAGATAATTCTAATTCATCTCAATAGACATTAGATGCAGTGCTGACACATTCAATAAAAAAAACTATCTTTGACAGCAAGCGTCGAATCTTTGTGACCATATTTAGCCGGATCCCGAACTAAATATCACGTCACGATCATTATCAGCTGTTACAAGTGTCTGTTAGTCAATAGATCATACGCGTTGCGACCATGTAAGGCCGCACGAGACATATTCTGATGATGTCATTCGCTTAGATATATACACCGGTAACTAAGGCCCAGTACCGATGGCGACGGCCGTTCAACTACTATTCAGTGTGAAAAAATTGACGAGACTAGTTTCTTTTATTCTAATATAATTAGCTTAGGTAATTGCGTATATTTTGGTTGGATAAAAAGTACTATTGCAGATAGATTAACTCTATAGAGAAATTTATTTTTCTGTTGCTTTGCGCCAACGTTCCACTGCAGGGACACTGGTTAATAAACAGATTATCCAGAATATTGTTAAGGCATGAATGGTAAATAATCATAGTTATTCACGATAAACAGTCATAATTATGTCTGTTTAAGTGATATTACTAAATCGCTGAATGGGTTTGGAAAAACGACAGAAGTAATTATGTTAACATAGACTCATGAAATACAAAATCCCGAGAACAGAGTAAAAATAAACATTTATAAACTCTTTAACTTTACAATCATGTATAATTAAACAATAAACGACGCACGCGGAATATCAGAATTAAATGGCTTATCAATATCATTGAGGTTAAATTGTACTTCAGTATCGTTTGCATCTCAAAGATCAAACAAGAAGCGAGGGTCAATGAAAGCGGGTAATAATCGAGTAAAACAGTTTTCCACAGTTTATTATTTTCTTGGATTACAAAACTCCAGTTTCTTCCGAAGTTTTGAAGGAGTCTTCAACGTTTTAACTAAACTTTCAATTCGCACGGCAACTTGCCGATGTTTGTGTACAAGTTAAACAGGTGCTTATATTTCAATGGGCTCGAACTCGCTATTTAAACAACTATACCTTTATAATAAATATTTGCCTTTAACTATGAATTCTCTAGGTACAGGCTATGACATATAAACATCGGTATTTGAAATTTCCACAAACGATTCGAGACATAAATCAAAACTTGGGGGATATGTTAAACATGACATTTTGGAATCGGGCAACTTATTTATTTTGGTTACGTTGCAGACGTTGAGTATTATTTGATGGAGTATCAACTGTTACAAAATGCCGCTCCGTAGGAAATCACAGTTGCGTGCACATTCTTACACTTAGGAACATAATTACACGCCTAAACAAAATCAGGCAGAGCCATCATGAACAGACGAAAATTGTGATCACCACGCGACGTACGCGTAGGACGATAATAAGATAAGTAATGGTAGACACGGATAGAGCTAAACAAAGTAATTTCTTTAACACAAACTTTAAGCAGATTTGCCGATTTACACATAACTAGTTTACCTCAGTACAGACAGTATTATTTCTAAACAAATCTTTGGAAATCCCTATTCATAATTTGTTTCGATTCAAAGGTCAAGTTTATTTGGCAAGAAGAATTCACGTCAAATTGTAAAGGAGTCTTAATTGTGATAAATCATCTTTGTACGTTAATTACAAACCTTGGTACAAACCAACATAGAGACAGTGAGATATAAATCATGTCCGAGTTAGCAAACCTGCAGGATAATTGTAGTAAATCATATACTAAGCAATCAGACAATGAATATTGTAGGTGGGTGTTGCTTGGATTACTAAATTACATATCGGTCCTCCAAATCTGGCTAGGTGGGAATGACTAGAGTCGCTCGATCCAATATTTCACCACAGCTGTTTAACTTGTGGAACAATCGCTGTCTTGCTTGCCTGTTATTGGAGACGGCAAAAAAAGCGCAACATGTGTACACTGTCGACGGTAATGGACCAAGCACGTGCAGTGGACAGTCGGAGTGACGGGGATTTTATTAATGACAACAAAACGAAACTACTAGAAGATATTCTTGAGCGTAGTTTAAAAAAAAATAGGCGCTGGCATTTCGGTTTCGTGCCGAAACTGAACCCGAGTTAGGTATAATTAGTGTTAGTCGACACCCCGAGCGTTCAAATCAAGATTTATCAAGTGAGGCGGAGGCGAGAGATAATGTGACGGTTGCGGAGCGGGTCTGACTATTCAGTGGAGTCAATGGCGTGTGACCGACGACGGCGGTTCTAGAGAGGTCGCCGGGCGCTGCCCGTTGGGTGACGCTGACATTCTTTACCCACGTCTTGCTTCATTTTTGTTTTTTTTTTTTTAATACAAGACCATTCAGTTGTTAAGCACGTCGCATCGCGACCCGCTACCGGTACTGCCGATTAGAAAACTTTACCAGAATGATCTCATTATAACAAACTCAAGTTGCTATTGCATTTTGCATCGGAAACGTGAAACCGGAGGAAATAATTGCGAGCATCATCAATTTCCACCTAATGGAGCGATAAACCCGTCTCAGCCATCGTTGATCCGTGAAGCTGAGCATAAAATAAAGCTTGCACTTATTGACGCGCGTCGACGACGATCGATGGAGTAATCTCGCGGTCATCCCATCCCGGCTTTGTCTGTGCATCGGGAGCGGCATAAAATTATCTGGGCATTAGCGGGCTGGGGAGCGAGCGGGGTGTCCGGGGACCATTTGTCATCGGCGGTGTGCAGGGGGCAGCGGTGGGAGGGGGGCGGGAAGAAAGTGGCGGCGACTCGGGGCGGCTGCAGACGCGACCACAAAAACAAGACGCGGAGAGCAGGGGCGGGCCTCGCAGCCACCGCGCGTTGCCACTGCCACCCGCAGGGATGTGCGCGTTACTTTATGTCACGACTGTGTTATGTACTACATCATGTTTACACTAACTTGATATTATAGCGCGATATTCCACTTTAATATGATATAGCGACAAAACATCCAGTAGCGATGATCTGATGTATTTTTTGGAAATTATCTCGTAATATAATCGCATTTCATTAACTTATCGTTAAAGCATCGTACAACACGCATCCATGTGAGGCATGTTAATAATATCACAAATTAAAACCATTGAAGCAAACAAGTTCCTGAATTTACATTTATTTGTAGCATAAAGCAAGAGGTGCTAACGAGTTATCTCGAACACATAATGCCATTTAATTGTAAGATCAATTATAAACCGCGCTGCGTAATAAACTTTTATTAATACACATAAAACCGTGTAATTAATTAGGCCTACGAAGCGAATGCCGACAACCAACAGGCATGATAGGTACATGATACTACTGATCGTAATAATTAACAGATATGGTAGATTTATAAAGCTGTATGTAGTGTGGTCTTATGCTTCATGACCGGCTGTTCCAAAGCCCGGAACGGTCGAAAAATCCCGCAGTCATAAAAGGGTCAAGCGGTTGCGTCACGTCGGCTCAGCGACGGAGCCGCAAAAACACCAAGAGTACAAACTATATTGGATATTAGAACAGAAGGCGCGTGCCGACAAGTTTTTGTCGACGACCAGGGAACCCTTGGACATCGCTTATTTAATTTACTAAAACCACGCCTCTAACAAATTAAAATTTGCTGGAATCAAAGACAAATAATGCAACACTTTTGAGATGAAGCCAAATAAAGAAAAAAGCAATAATTTAACGCTTATTTATTAGCGGAAATCCCCAAACACTATGCCATTCACAGATAAATTTGGCTCATACTATTGTCTTTTGCAATCTAAACTTAGTATCTCTTAATTACTGTTTCAAGTTCCGCTAGACTTTGTAGGAGTATCTACACCTAATACTTTTATACAGATTTATGGAATTTAGCATGTAGATACCATGATACCTGAAGATGATCAAGGAGTATTACCAATAAGTGCATGTGGCAATATGGAAGCAAAAACAAATAACATTTCTATCATTCTTGCAAATATTGTAAAAATCTGGTAAAAACACAAACGCATATTTTAAGAGCTTTATTAATTCAGAGTCATCATAAATGTTTGCCGTCTTTATTAACACACTAGCTGACCCGCGCAACTTCATCTTCGTAAATTTTCCCCGTTTTTGCATCATTTATCATTGCTACTCCGCTCCTATTAGTCGTAGCGTGATGATGTTATATAGCCTTCCTCGATAAATGGGCTATCCAACAGTGAAAGATTTTTTCAATGTGGACCAGTAGTTCCTGAGATAACCGCGTTCAGACAAACAAACAAATAAACTCTTCAGCTTTATAATATTAGTAAAGATAGCAGAGCAGTACCATGATAAACCGTTAGCAATTCCTTCAGGGCAGTAGAATACTATAAATTAAAACTGTTTCTGTAGGAGGTCGATGATGAATTTATTCTATAAACTGATATTATAGCAAGATATACAACCTCTAAGCTAGACTACCACTACGAGTGCAGCGAAGTTAGTGCTTCTACCAAGAACTTTGTGTGATGAGCATGATGGTTTATTCTGTCTGGTTGTAATTTATCTATAATAAGTATGTATTTTTTTTTTGATGCCCGTATTACTCCGATCAGTCTTAAGCTATAAGCAGATGTGATGAATGAACAATGGTATTGTGAGTGAGGGCATCTACTCATATTCAGTAACTTTGTGCTACTCTCGGTTTTGTAGCTCTAGAATGTTATGTCGTTCAAGCCGGTTTATGTAATTTTGTATTGTCAGTTGGCGTATCAGTTCATTGGGATGATTTGTAAGCCGTCTTTTATATTTCTCTGAGGCATTTCGGATTTCCTCCTTCACTGTCTTGACCTTAAGTGTTGGTGTATTTAAGTATTGGTGATATACCATGGAACACCTGCTATGGATCTCAGAATTTTATTCTGTGCTCTTTGAATGATATTGATGTTCGAGTCTTTTGTTTCCCCAGTCTGTATGTATTTAGA
The DNA here is from genome assembly GCA_945859575.2 of Herminia tarsipennalis. Classification (NCBI taxonomy): domain Eukaryota; kingdom Metazoa; phylum Arthropoda; class Insecta; order Lepidoptera; family Erebidae; genus Herminia; species Herminia tarsipennalis. The sequence continues at coordinate 7,251,466 of OX243836.2, read as the reverse complement.
AATATATAAGTATGTATGTTTATCAGTTGTCTGGTTACGATAGTACAAGCTCTGCTTATTTTAGAATCAGGTGACGTTGTGTGAGTTGTCCCAAGATGTTATTATTATTATTATTATGTAGTTGAAAACTAAGTCCCTTTTAGGCTATGTAAGATTAGCTTACTTGTCAAAAAACTTGACAAAGCAGTTGTGGGCAGTTGATTTTATACAAATAATTTATCTAAGATTATGCTAAGCTAAGACCACTTATTTCGATGGTCAGCGTTTGCTTTCTCAAGTTTTATTTAAGTTAGGCTTGAGGTAAGGCTAAGTACGCTCTACATATAGACTATAGAGATCTGAGCATAAGTGGCAAAGGTATCAGACTAAACCAACTTCAAGTAGTTGTACTCTGTGCTACTCGGCTATTATCTGACTATTAGGAAGCCCGGTTCAATGGTGCGTTCAGACGCATGGCAAGCAACCAGGCGAGCAGACCGACACGGGCCGGCGGTACAAAAAGTACAAAAAAACTGATCACAAACAGCCGAGGAGCACATTCACGCCTATTCACACGCTCGCGCTCGCGTTCGTGCCCATTGAATATCGCTTTGACGGAGCATGTGGACCCACCTTTAAACTAGAATAACGAAACTGAACGATCAAACAAAATAGGTGGAACGGGGTTCATCCGTGACTAGGACCGGTGCAACAAAAAAATATTCAACTTTAAAATATCTAAGCAATTGAGATCTGTTATCTATAAAATTGGATAAATATATAATAATAAGCTAGGGTACTTATAATTTGCATGCATTTATAATATTCCAGAACATTTTTGATCCTTTAAATGACAGATAGATCGTATCTTAAATAAATACACGACCATCTGATATTCATTTGTAAAACCACTTGCAAAACCTATATAAATAATATTAAATTAATGCACAGTTAAAAAATGGCAACCGGCCCTGCAATTTTGTAATTTACAAGCGGTACACTGAAACATAAATGAATAATATAATGACTTAAAATACTGCACTAATATAATGACCTAACATAACACTACCTTACACATAATGTTAATAGAATAGTGCCCCAATCATGTTCATATACCTAATAATATCAAAATAATATTTTTTCTATAAAATTGATAATATCCGGTCGAATAGATATTATTTTACACTAGTATAATGACCTCATTAACTAATAATATTGCAGTTTATAACTATGGTTATAACGAATCAATTTATCTGTAATGGTTCGTCGCTGCCGCTGTTAATTGGTTCAGTATATGACTAGCAGTACAAAATTAAAGAAGCACTCGTCACGTCAGTTTTGTAACAAGTATAAAATAGTGATATTTTCATTAGAAGAGTGATACTTCATTTTTACCCGACTGCTCAAGAAGGAGGGTTTATGAGTGTATGTATTTATGTACATTTGTTTGGCACGCTCTAGAGCCTAAATGGCTTGATGGATTTAGATTTGTCTCAGTTGTGAGAGTGATACTGGGTAATACCTACATCAAAATTAGACAAAATGATTAGCGCCAAAATATTTCGGTTATTAATTTTATTTTGTAATAATTTAGTTTGTCAAGAAATAATTCTTAAAAGGCAGTGAAGTCCAGCAGCCCATATGTTTTAGTAGACCTCATAAGTAGAAATTGGTTACGGCGTGAATTGTTTACAATGCCCAATAAAATTCCTGAAAATAAACGATTATTTCAAATAATTCAAATATATATTATTTGGAGAAAATGGGCATTTTTCATTTTCTACACTTTACTTGTAACCACTTTTGTATTTGCCAGTGCCATAATAAAATTCTAATACACTGTACATAAAAAGTATAAGCTACAAGTGTCTCTATCTCTACGTCTACTCCTCTATAAAAAATGCACTATAATTAATACTTTTATTTCCGTCTTCCTCTCGCTTATTTTTTTGAAACAATGTACGTGATGAATTCTTGCAATATAACTTTTGCCTACTTCCTGTCGTCTGAATTATATTTTTTATGTGAAGAACCGATAATACAGAACTAATGTCATGGCCTGAATTATAGCCATATATATTCATTAGTAAAAAAATGTATATCGCCTCTATTAGAAATAACATACTGCCCTAGCTTCCCATAACTATTAAACTTTAACTATTAACTCAACATATGCAATTTGTATATGTTGAGGTAGATCACACACGATCACATAAGTAATAACTTTTTAAAGAAAAATTTACCGTCTTCAAGGAATCTAAATTATTAAGCACATCACTGAATGCAAATTTCGCTGACTCACTCCTGTTTTAATCTATATATTTGGTGTTTTATAAGCTAGAACAACGCTTTATACACCAAAAGCTTCCCAGTAAAATATAGAAAAAATGCGAACATACATCCATACGACTCAAACAGAGAACCACCTTTTTCTGAAGGCGGTAAAAACCATTTACCGTCACTAGAGAACAGAAAGCCAACGTCACAGCTTCCGACAATACTAAGTTACATGCCTTTAGTTTTGCAGCACCCGTGATACAAAATCCGATCGTATTATTAGAGCATATTATAATTGATAAATTAATTCTTATGTATCAAACAAAAGTATAACTAAATAATAGAGTAGGTAGTTAGTTTAGTTATTTAATACTTTTTCCTATAACACGTTGAAGATAGATACACCCCTTACTATCGCAGTTAAAGTATTTAAGAGAGAAATACGCGCCAAAATACCAAGCCTGTTAATGTGTTCTGCCTTTACGTACATGGCGCATAGAATCATTAGCACCACTCGGACAGTGGTCGTTTGTTAGAGCCATTCGCGGTCCACGACGAGTTTTTGTCTCTACGCCAAATTGCATCCGCACAATACGGTGTTGTCAGTAAATTGATTTCGAATTAATTGAGGCAAGAACACACTGGTGTTACTTGTACAACGGTAATGCCGAAAGGTTTTTTTATAATGCGTAATGAGAGTCCATTTGAGTATGTTCTGACATGTTAAATGTTAGATTAGAGCTGTTATTAAAAATCCATCAACTAATCTATGTAAATAAAAATCAATTGCTATATGTAATAGGTACTGCTACACGTAATTTAATACGGATTATGACTTGAGAGCTGTTCAACCAATTGATGTACTTAGTTATTTTTTTGTGTTCGTAATAAAAAGGAGATGTTTTTTTGTGGAAATCATACGGAAATTTATGTAGGTAGATGAAAATCCCTACCCACCCTTACGAAGCCGGCACAGATTAAAGGCAATAGGTACATTGGAAATGAATTTAAGTGGCTACTCAAAAAGATAAAATTACATTTTTTTCCTCTTCCTTTATTAATTCTTTACATGGTCCCTATAAATAAAATCCTATTTTTAAAATATTGGTTATTCCGGTTAATACCTGCACGTTTTGGTAATTTGTTACGGGATTTCCACCATCATGTATCTTGTTGCTGACTTTGCTGCTGATCCGTAGCCTGCTTACTCTGTACTTCGAAAATATTTACGGTTCCGTGCAAAGACGCAAAAACCCATAAAAAATGTTTTTTTTTATAAAAGCAACTTTTAGATGCCTAAACATATTTTTCATTTAGTATTAAATGGTTTAAGTTTAAATTACTCGAGAATTGCCATATCAATTAATATTTAATCTATACTAATAAGTATTATAAAGCTGAAGAGTTGTTTTTTTTGTTTTAAAGCGGTAATCTCAGGAACTACTGGTCCGAATTGAAAAACTCTTTCAAAGTTGGATAGCTCATTTATCGAGGAAGGCTATTATAGGCTGTATAACATCACGCTACGACCAATAGGAGCGGAGCAGCAATGAGAAATGTTGCAAAAACAGGGAAAATTTATGCAGACGAAGTTGCGCGGGACAGGTAGTCAACAATATAGGTAATATGCAATAGTAGATGCATGCTCCATGTCCAATAAGTAGGTACTACATAAAAGTATACTTATAGCTTAATACTTAGTACTTGTCTCATACTACACGACAGTTAATTCTGAATTGTACTAATAAAAATAAAAAACTCGTTTATGAAATAACAAACCGTTCATAAATAATGCAGTTTATGTTTAGAAATATTTTAGTAAAAAGCCGACATAGGTTTAATACTGTAGATAAATACTTTGAACATGTAAAAAAATTTAATGAAAAACTGGTAACACTTTTTTTCTCCTATCTATAACAAGAGAACATGTTGAATAAACTAACTAACCATACGATTTTTAGTAAAAAGTTAAATAATTAAACGTTTTACAACAGAATAAGTTAAAAAGAGTATGAATTACATCTTTAATTTATAAAAAGCGTGTAAGTATAATAAGTTGTACAGAATTTTAACATTGTTCTTTTTTTTAACTTAAATTCTGGTATTATGTTTGATCTTAATGCACTGTCGGGTTAATAATAATACTGTGCTTTTTAAACTTAAACAGAGAACTCAGAAATACAATAATTGCATTTTTGAAAGATAGAAAAATTTGAATCCAGACTCAGGAATCGAACCCGAGACTTCCGTAGCCAAACCGGGGCCAGAAGCGAACCACCTATCTGGACTATGTTACTAGATATCAAATGTCTCTGTCTAGAGAACTCAGAATCCACACATAGACGCGAGTAAAAGCTAGTTGGATATATTTTTTAAATACGGAACCCTAAAAATAACTACCCGAAACTGTTGTTTTAATTTTTTCTTTGTCCGCGGTTGGCGCAAACTCAGTGAATCGATTTTTATTACTTTATTTCAGTTTTAAAGAAAATATTATAAATTAAATACTGCTAATATGTTTAATGCTTGAACTCCACTATACTAGCCGCACTATACATTCTAGTCTTAGAGGTGAACGCCAAAAATTGCAAGTATTTTATAAGGGCAGATTTTTTAAATATGACGTCACATTAGTGAAGTAAATAAATACCTACTCTTTCGTCAGTCAGCTTGATCCACAAGCTTTTAGTGCAGAGGCAGGTTATTTTTTTTAATGAAGTAATTATATCGCAAAACTGAAAAATAGTTTTTTAGCAGTAGGTATATTAATTCAAATTAAGTTTTACGTTCGACAATCATGTTAAACCTCAGGCACATCAGTCACGCGTTAAAGTTGTATTCTTGAATCGTGCTAAATCTGCGCGTCCTATCGAAAGCGTGATTTGAAATTTAGTATACCTACCCAGTGAAGAATATCATCAAAATAACATAACAATTAATCAGTAAGTATAATTATATAACAGATGCCGTCAGCAGTCAATAAAGGCCTGCACTCTAAACGCTAAGAAATCCAGCTGGCTGGCGGCAGGGTATTTCTTTACTTCACTAATGTGAAGTAATATTAAAAATCTGCCTTTATAAAACGCTTGCTCCTCCCGGACTATTTGAGAGCTCAAGTAAAATGGTGACAATGGCATTATGGCAGTTTATTTACTAAATTGGACATCATTTTATTTGACAGCATCGTTATTTTATTAAAAACCTGAAACCCTGTCGTTACAAATCCACGGATCCATACAAAATTACTGTGATCAATATACATTAATAACATTCTTGAATAAAAGCACAAAATACCGAGAGTACAGTATTGTAGGTTACCTTACCTCGTATGAAAGTACGATTATGCACAATAACCAGATATTGTGAATAATAATTAAGTGGCGTAGGTAATGTGATTAATTAATCACTTTATCTAGCCATTATTTGTAATATCTAATTGGAAATACATATGGTTTTTTTATGGTCCTAATTAGGTACATACGAAATTATCAACGCGCATTTTTTTAAAACAACACCCAGACTAGGGTACAAGCCGTGTGGCGGAGCACTTTTATATATACACATACAAATCACGGACTACAATATTTTTAACATTTTGGTGCTAATCTTCGTAGACTATATCTAAGGCTCTATATCGAAGGTCCTACAAAGAGTTAAATTAATGAAAACCGAGGACTTGAATTTCGAACGAACACCAAATGTAAGTAACTAGGTACGATTTTTTATCATTTTAATTGTCTAGCTTTTCCCAGCCAGCCAGTTCGATAGATAAAATCGGATGAAAACTTCAATTAATCATATGAAGTGGTTTGAGGTAAGAAAATAATAAAGATGTAAGAATAATGAAAAATCATGACGTGTGTGTAACAAAATGAATGATTTTTTAAATTACAAAATTACATAATTTAAACTTCTTATTTTTAAAATAAGGATATGAAATCCTCTATACTAAAGTCTTAGTTAAGTCGTTAAAAGAAAAAAAAATGGGGATATTTCTCGTATTCATTTAAAAAAGTTTTTGATATCGTTTTACTCATTAGGTTACAATTTCAATATCTGTTCAAAGATATTTGATATCACTTAAATTTACGGAATAATTACCCGTTAACACTTAACGATTACACCCTGTATAAAATTCTGACTGACTGACGGATCGCCGCACAGCCTAATCGTAGAAACGTGAAATGTAAACAAGCAAAAAAAAAGATTTAAAAAAAAATGAAAAAATCCGCAGGGGAAAAAAGATTGCTTAAGTTTATACGTGCAGTATAGTACAAATATTTTTCAGCATAATTAATAAAACACATGTTATTATTAAATTAAAATTGCTGTTTCTAGGTTTTCAAAAATTCAACCCTTGTCTGGGTGAAACAGGGGTTTAAACCAACGCGGGTGGAGCCGTGGGAGAAAGCTAGTATCGAATAAAATTAAAAGATGCGTCTGCATAATCATGACTGCAAGTGCAGTGTAAATACAATCGATGTTCACAAGCTTATTAAATACAGTTTACTTCGTCGTAGTCATAAAAAAATATCTTCTGGTTAATCATTTACGATATCAACACATAATAACTCTTACTAAGAAGCTATAAATAAAATTGTAACTGGTCAATCACTGTACATCGGTGATAAACAAAAGTTGATATAGAGGCCTGAAGGTAAAACCAATACTTTTTTTTAGTTTTTGTCTGTCTGTCTCCAGATATGTGCGTATGCGCATCACGAAAACGCTAGTCCACAAAATTGGATGCGGTTTTCAGGATTGTGTTGTTACAGTTGTTACTGGTCTAACTTAAAATTTGGTACATGTTTCATCCATAAGTCAAGTTATACCTGTTTACACTTTTCTTTTTAGAAGAAGTCGCGGGTAAAATATACATAGTTTTAATATTCCGGTCTTTTTTTTTATTATACTATAAACCTGCTCTTGGCTTCATCTCATTACACCAAATAACTTCGTATTATAGTTTTTAAAAACAAAATTACAAATTAACCCTACACCACCTACCACCTACTTTTGTTAGACAACTATTTACCATACTTATATCTGATAGACCCCGGAGTAAAATCGATACTTTTTTGTCATGTTTAGAGGCTAAACCTCACAATAAACAACGATTTTACTCCAGTAAAATAGTCTGTAGGTGGTTAAGGTCATAACTTCAGAAACATTAGTGATTAAGGGTTCATATATTAAATACTAGCTGTCCCGCGCAACTTCGTATGCGTAAATTTTTCCCGTTTTTGCAACATTTCTCGTCGCTACTCCGCTCCTATTAGTCGTAGCGCGATGTTATATAGCCTATAGCCTTCCTCGATAAATGGGCTATCCAACAAAAAAATAATTTTTCAAATCGGACCAGTAGTTCCTGAGATTAGCGCGTTTAAACAAACAAACAAACTCTTCCGCTTTATAATATTAGTATAGATTTGCTAAAAAAGATATTACAAAGTTATTTAGTGTTATGTAAATAAGCCACGAGCGGGTTATTAGTACATTACAAATCACCCTGTAGATTAATTAGAAGATAATACAATATGTCCATGATAATAAAATAAGTGCTAACTATTCAAGTGAAGCTAGCTAGATTGCTACTATTAACATCCATAATCGTCATAATGTACGAAGATAGTCCGCTATTGTATTCAATTAACTAACGGATATGGAAGAATTGCATTGTCTTATCGATACATCGATAGAAAGATGACTTAATGAATTTCCGATTGCTTGATGAAAGCTCTCGGAATAACATCGATTAGCGAATCGATGTTATTCCGAGAGCTTTTTGACTTCAATGAGCTCATAACTAATGTGATGAATAATAGCAGTGTAGCAGCCTTGTACACGTAGCAACACTTTATCTAATTACCTATAGATTACCCAAGGTAAATTCGGTTTAATTATACTTATATTAAATATTTTGAACGCGGAAGCTTATTCATAAGTGCAAATGGTTAAATAAATATAGGTATTTGGCATCAAGGGGAATTGTTCCAATACATTGGCGGTAGTTATAAGCAGTAGTTTAAAAGTTTTGGGCACAATAGACATAATAATGATAATTTATGCATGTCACCTGTATGGGCTGTATGATTTAACTAGCTGACCCGCGCAACTTCGTATGCGTAAATTTTCCCCGTTTTTGCAACATTTCTCATTGCTGCTCCGCTCCTATTGGTCGTAGCGTGATGTTATATAGCCTATAGCCTTCCTCGATAAACGGGCCATTCAACAGTAAAATAATTATTCAATTTGGATAAGTAGTTCCTGAGATTACCGCGTTCAAACAAACAAATTCTTCAGCTTTATAATATTGGCATAGATAAGTGTAGTAGTGGCATAATAAGTACATATATAACATCTCACACTGAACAGAAAGCCTTCTGTATACAGATGGAGTTATGACGAGTTATACGCGTTTCCTGGTTTTACCCGAGTTACGCCGATCTTGTACAATGTAGAGTAGAATTTTCTAATTCCAACACGCGTTCAAGAAATGTCACTTATTGAAATCGCAACAACCTTCGTTTTTGTGTAAATTGCAAAAAAAAATGGTTGTAAAAGTGTAGTCGGTTTACAGACGATAATTTTACGTGACAACGTCATAAGAAAACATAGATGACATTGTAATAAACAATTCGCTGTTGCTTTGCAACCATGCTTGTGACAATTTTAGTGGACCCGGACGCGACGGCCACAATTCTTCAGCCTATCAGCAGGCGGAACGCGACGGACCGTGACTGTGACACTTTTTAGAGCGTGCACCCGGTCATCGATTTATAAGACGTTATCACGTCAAAAATAAAGATATATTACGTTAAATTTTGAATGTAATATTTCAATATACAAAATAAGCTAGACAATTACCCTAAAACGCCCTAAATTCCAACGATTCATCACTTAAAACAACAAAGACCGTCGAGCATCCATTTTGGTCATTACATTTTCCTGCAGTATCTACCTAACAGGGTGCTGGGGCCGAAATCCTCACTAATCGAGCATGTCTCATTAACTGAGCGAACGGAAGCTCACCGTTTGGACGCAGATACTTCACAGACGGCTTTTTTTAATCTTCTCCCTGACTTGTAAAGCCTTTAATTGTCTTTTGACCGAAAGCCTTTCATCAAGTGTAAATTGCTATCGATAAAATGAAGTTTGGAGAAATGTTGATTAAATGGTGACGTTTTTTTTGCCCAAAGAATGACTAAATGGGACTTATCAAATTTTGATATCGCTGTTGGGTTTTTAGGGTTCTGTAGCCAAAATGGCGAAACCGAACCCTTATATTTCGCCATGTCCGCAGCTTAGCTCAGAGACTGTTAGAACTAGAAAGTAATTTGCCATGGATGTAGGATATATTACTTGTAAAATACATTTTTGAAAAAAATAAATAGGGGTAATTTTCTTTCCTCACGTACCCCATCGTGTAGCAAATAATTATATAGGTATTTTAAAAATATTTAGGTGTTGTAGAAATAATTTTTCGATTTAGGAATCCGTTTGTGAAACTTTTTAGGTACATTTTTATGGTAGAGTCAAGTGTCAATTTTCCCCGTCTTTGCTCCGCTCCTATTGGTCGTAGCGTGATGTTATATAGCCTATAGCCTTCCTAATTATTCAGTTCAGACTAGGAGTTCCTAAGATTATCGCGTTCAAACAAACAAAGAAACACTCTTCAGCTTTATAATATTAGTACCTATAGATAGAACTACGGTCTCAATTCGAGTGAATTTTATTTAGTAACATTAAACATAAAATACATTGGGTACGCTTTGGGTATTTTATATTTAATGTAGTACGGAACCCAAACACATAGACATCGCTACGGACACGGAATCCCAGTGGACCTATGAACAAAGTGGTTCGAAATGACACGTGCGTTGCTCGAGCGAAGAACTTATGAAACCCTTCATACGCGGACTAAACTAACTTATTTATTTATTTATTAAAGTACAGCCACATCACATATATTAAACCTTATTAATATTAAGTTACAGTTGGTATTATTCCTGATGTACATGACAATAACGGCGTACATAGCACTTAATTACAAATCAGCTGTATGGTTTGTAAATCTAAAATTATCTTAAACTATGATAAAAATACGAGAAACAATGGATTGATTAAGAATAGGTGTGTGATTGTCGATTAGGACGACTAACTTAACCAAAATACATGATTAATAGAAATAGCCACAAAATGGTTTTGATGCGACTTTTCTGTGTGTGTGTGTGTGTGTGTGTGTGTGTGTATTCTTAAAGTAGGTACAAAGTAACAATTCTAAGAACGGACATTGATAGACGTAGACGGTCGGAGCTCATAGCGACCATTCACTAGACACCAGACGTCATTGAACATCTTCATGGGCGCACTATTGTCTACGATCTAACCTTACTCGTTCCGAAAGTCTTTGCTTTGTTTCATGTATGTACCTACTACCTAATCATCGAGTTTATCTACTTTAATGGAATATATGGTATTAAAAAAAAATCTTTATTCACTTAGGATACAAAACTTGTGATACGTCGGAATTCTACATGTACATGTAATGTCAAGTTCGCAAACAATAGGTAAAGCCGGAGAAAAACATAGATTGAAGAAAGAAATTAACTAGGTACCTACTCAGTTTGTTTTTGGTTTCCAATCTCTCGGTCCGCTTGTACGGTTAGATAGTAAGTTGTATTAAGAATTTAACTGACATTTTCATAATTTCAAATCAATACCGAGGATAAGGGCCACCTATCTCTTTTTTTAAGATAACTAGCACATAGTAATGAGAGTATTTTGTGTAACTAGCAATTGGTAACATTCATTTTTAAAACTACCTCTGTGGCGTGGTGGGAGTGTATCCGACTGCTACGCAAGAGGTCGTAGGTTCGATTCCCACACGGGACACACTTTGTGTGATCCACAAATTGTTGTTCCGAGTCTGGGTGTACTTTGTGTCCGTGACTTGTATGTTTGTAAAGTCCCCCGCGACACAGGGCTTATACCCTAGTGCGGGAGCCGTCTTTTATTAAAAATAAAAAATATTTTTTTTTAAAAACAGTATGTTTTTTTTAGTTTATATTGAATTATTATGAAACAGGCAAGTATGTAGGTAGACTATACTGATACACGTTAAAACTCAAATGAGTTTATATTTATTTGAAATTCATTAAATTGTGAGACATATTTCATAAAAAAATACCTAAGTACGCAGTACCAGCGTATTTAAGTACAACTCACCCACACCATCATTGAAATATATAATAAGAAGAGGCATTGAGAACATTTCCCCGAAAGATATTAATACATTTCACTTCAATGGCCCGATATAGATCTAAACATATTGCTATCATTATATCATTGACCTTATGCTACCTACGAGTGCAAGTAGGTATGTGTTAGTCAGTACTGTCAGTGATAGATAAGTTATCTGAAATGAACTCTATTTCTCTGTGTCCGTTTTCATAGACCAGGGGAGAAATTACCTTCATTATTTTATAAAACTCTTACTTCTCTCGTGACGTCATAACAATAACGTTTAACGTTTAGTCGTTAACAGAATAGTTAACAAAATGTGTGTCTCGGCGTCACAATGGATAAAAGAATATTTTTTTCAAAACGACAAGGCTCCAAAATGGGAGTGACAATCATTATCAGCTTGATAACGATACTGGTACACAAGCCACCTCTCAGAGGGTTTTTCAGTTCTCTAATGACCCTGGGTCAACACAATGCTTTAGTTTTGTGTCCAGGAAAGTACGTGTTTAAGATGAAAAAAAAAATGTTTAAAAAACTAAAAACACAAGCTTTTGTAAATAGCTGTACTAAAAATTAAAAATAATCTCATAAGTTTTAAAAAATACAGTTATTAAGAAAAAAAACAGTTTATCGTAAAAAAGCGTAGGGTAATAATAAATTAAATCAATATCGTCACAAGCACCCCAGGCTGGGCTGACATGTTTCCTAGAATAAAAGCCCCAAAAATAAAAGATTATAAAAAAAACCCCCAGGCTGTTTTTACAAGCTTGGGGGTAGAAATTTCAAAAACGCCGAAATATGTTTTCTTTATTTTAAACCAATAAGCCAAATACGAAATTCCACATATCTTACTTCAAAACTGGCGGAGTTTCATATAAACTTACACCACTATTTTACCCCTTCAGGAGATGAATTTTCAAAAATCCCTTTTATCGGTTGCATTGTCATCGGTCCTTGATAAGTGTGCGAAGTTTTAATTAAATCCGACGTTCTGAAGTGGGTGAAATACACGTTCAAAGATTCCGTTACATACTAACATACGTACCTATGTATGAAGCGAATAAAAGTGTATTAAAAATATTATAGACTACCTAGCTGTCCCGCGCAACTTCGTATGCGTAAATTTCCCCCGTTTTTGCAACATTTCTCATTGCTGCTCTGCTTCTATTGGTCGTAGCGGGATGTTATATAGCGTATAGCCTTCCTCGATAAATGGGCTATCTAACAGTGAAAGAATTTTGGAATTTCGGATCAGAAGTTCCTGAGATTATCGCTTTCAAACAAACAAACAAACTCTTCAGCTTTATAATATTAGTATAGAATGTAACGTCCTGAGAAATTTGTTTTAACTATTTTGTCATGCTCATGTTAACTTCAATCCTCACTACGTCAACCTTTTCAAAGTGATATTAACTTCCTTTCAACTGTCCTTTCGATCGATTTGAATCTTTGCATGTAAAATCAGGACATGATGATAATAAAGTAAATATATGCCGTTGCGATGATCTAATCACGGAGCGAGGAGTGGGGATCTCCTCATGTTTTCCTATATTTAATAGGAAAACATGAGTTTGCATTCAAATGGTTGGTCCGTTTCAACGAATGATATACATACATTACATAAAGTATCTAACTAGGGGATAGACCAAGAAGGTTATTGGTTAAGTTTAAGAATTTCCAAGTGTTAACAACTTTTGATGCTCCATTGGGGAGCAAGATCTCTGTATGCCAACAAGTCCGAAGATAAAGGTATTAATAGCACCTTAAAGACGACAGTCTTATAAACTAATAAACCAAAGGTTTAGCTCTCTGGCTTTTGGCACAATCATGCGTTTGAGACCGCGGTACAAATGACTTCGCTGGCGGTCAAGACTGACTGTTTGGCTCATTGATGGATACTGTTTGGCTCATGATGGATACCAATCTCCAACAAGATCCGGCGGGTCAATAAGACGACAAATAATACCGTTAGCTCGCCTGCTCATCAGTGGATCGTCCCTTTATATCTCTGAGTATAATGTATGGTTGGTTTTCCCTCATGACGTGGCCAGATTTTCAAACAGGGCCGCCCATAAATATGTTAAAATCGCTTGAAGCGTATTTTGGTAATTACATCGGATGGAGGAGACGGACCGTGTCAAATCTTGAGATGGCTACAATCAAAACTCAGTGCGTTTCAACGGACAACGTTGTAACAAATATTTGGGACGGTTATTAGGTTGCGTTTCAAAGATAAAAGTTTGAATTAGTTAATTTCCCTCGGTCATTCTATACCGATACCGATTAGAGAGCTAAATGCATATTCTATGATGTTGTCGTTCACTAATGTTGAGCAGTGAAACAAATCATATAAAGTGTGCACCTGCTTGGGTAATGAACCCGCGATCTACAAACTCGTGAAGTCGGTCCGTTGCAACTAATCCATAGAACAGCCAAGAGCAGTCCCAAATTCTAAATTAATTAGAGGCAGTTAGAATAGTGAATTATGATCACTTTAGTCAGAATTCAGGGAACATTAATGCAAATACAAATGGCATATGTAATTAATGCAAATTTAATTGCACACACAATGCCTTAATTACAGAGTGTCAAAGATGAATTAATAACTTGATGTTAATTGCTGTTACATTGTTTTAAGGCGAGAAGTTCCGAGCAATGTATTTTCAAAGTATTTTGCTTGTATTTTTTGGACCACAAGGGCGCCCAACTAGTAGTTACATATTTACTTTGGGTTCGTTCATAACGTGATGTTTTTAGCCAATTTTTGACCCGCCCTCCTCTCTAGTGATGCTTTGTGATGTTATGGAGTAACCCCTCTCCCCTGCCCAAGATCACGTCTAATTTTTGTACAAAAAATATTCCAACAATTTAGCACGACAGTGAGTCTCGAACGACGGGGGGTATCGATCGCCACAACTGTCCAATTGATTCTGAAGAGTCACGAACTATATTTCGGTTTTTAAAATCTTACTTTTAAGGGAAAAACACACGTGATGATATCCCACTCCCCCCCCCCCCGACCCATCCTCCTGTTTATCCCCTGTTAAACCTCACGTGATTATTAGACGACCCGTTTGACAGCAACTAATAATTTCGACGACGTTTGAACGACTCAAACACGCCAGAACGGCTGAACGAATCTACATGAAATTTGACGCAGAGATAGATTATAGTCGGGAATAGCACTTAAGCTATCAAAATAAAACAACACCATCTGATCCCAAACTAGACATACATTTTAACATTAATAGATTAATATATTTCAGAATTTAAATATGTATGGTTTTTTATCTGGAAATCTTCACCTTAAATGTAAGATAATAACATTATGTATTACGGTTTACTCTTGATATTATTTTGATTTTTCTCACAGTATATTTTACTTCATTGTTAATTATTCTGTTCGTAATTACTTGCTTAATTACTATGGTCTGTATTACAAATAGATTTGAATTTATGAATAGATATTAGCTACGGTTTTTAGTTTACTCACATTACTCATACTGTATTAGATTTAAAATTAAATTCTAGTTTTTTATAATAATAAGTTGATATTAAAATATATATTTTTAGTCAATTTTCAATAAATAATTTGAAACAAGACTAAATTAGTTTGGATGTTGATAAAGAAATAGAAACTGTAGGCATATCTCTCTTTCAGAAAGACATTAAATTATTTTTTACTGAACTGTAACTCAACTTTATAATACAAATAAGTTGTCTTTGTTAATATGGTTGTAATAATGTTACAATATCTGTTACAAATCTGTATCAATAAAATATTTTACTTTGAGCTATTATTTTTGTTAATTAAAAATGATCTTACCTTACGAATAACTGTTCTTGATTGTTCACCCTCCATGATACTACTGTAGCACCTAAAACAAAAAATATTTCATAAATCAACAAGCAAATATTCTTTTAATAGGTATATGTAACCATGCTTTTCAAATTAAAGTATATTTATATTTTTCAAACCGTGTTTCAGATGTTTGTAAGGAGTTTAAGTATAAGGGTCAGACAAAAAAATGAATGCCAAAGGGTTGTTGTTAAAAATAGTTTTGTTCAAGTTGAAACATGATATTACTTCTTTCTAGGGTAAAATGTATTTAAATATTTAACAATATAACTTTATACTTATATAAAAAACTATTCAACAATGAAATAAAACTTAACAAACTGAATTATTTGATAAGCTAATCTAAGTTAGATGAGCATCCTCATTGCCTAATGTATTAGCCAAATTATTGCTAGAGTATGACTTATGATATTTTTTTGTGAGTACATCAAATACCAACCTACAATTTAAAAGCAAGTATCTACAGTTTACTTCCTACAATCCAATAGCCAAGGTCAAAGTCGCCGCAGACAACTTTATTCTATTCACTATGAAAAAACTAGTTACCTATCTATGAAACCACATAAACTACAATACACTTATAATACAACTACTGAACTCTTAGTATACGCCATACTCGTATAAAACAAACAAATAAATTATTAAAATTAATATTTAAAAACATATTTTTTATAAAATGCGCGCGTCCAATTTCAAATATAAATAAAGATGATAAGGTTAGACCGCCGCTACTACTAAAATCTCTGATAATTTATATTAATACGAGACAGTCACTGCGTTATATTATAGTTAACTTAAAATGTTTATTAAAACATTACTTACCGAAAAGATTTACGGTACAAGTTGTATTGTTGCCTCTGTCGAGAACGACAACACTCGTCGCTGCCATTTTCCGTTTGACAGCGAAGCCAACTGACAAAAAGCGATGAAGTTACTGGTGTTACCACCTGCTAGTTTTTACTACTACATGGTTATAGAAACTACCATTTTTATAATTTTGTAAATGTCATTCGTAATGTCAATTGTGAAGTTCAAGGAGTTAAAGTCAAAAATGGCAGACTGAGATGAGATATCTTAATTTACACAGCAGACACAACCCCACGTCTCTTTGACAAATGCGTGCAAAATTTTAGTTATTGTCAATTTGTCAACATTTTTTTTAGGTAGATAAACATGAGTAATACCTACCTAAGACCTAAATCAATGTTATACGGGATATACATCAATAGATTCAGTAGTAGGTAACTAGGTACATGTGTGCGGTCCAGAAACTAGAAGACCCCAGTTCGAGTCCACGTATCGATTACTTTTTTCCTCTTTTTTATTAGAATTTTTGATTTTGGTTTTTTGATTTGTGATTTTTAATTATTTTTTTTTATTAATATGTCAGTAAGATCGAAAACTATTATACAAACTTCATCAGTATGTATATACTTAATGTGCAAGTTTTTACTTCTGCCGGCACTCCCGGAGTGCAACTCATTGTTTTTTTATGTTTTTGCTGGGGTAACGTTTTGCTGATGGCTAGATCTTGCAAACTGTTCAGTGAAATATTAAGTATTTTGAACATTATAAGAAGTTTATTTGTGCTTTTGAAACGATTCGTTTCTTTTTAATATAGGTACACCGCTTAGTCATTAAGAGACACATTTTTAAAAACAGCGCTTTGCTTCTAGTTTCCAAACTAAAAAACCTAGAAACACAATAGTGTGAAAAATTCACTCTAACAACGAGTTTGAAGTTAAATGAACCGCAAACTCGTTAAAGAGTGAATTTAGAGTTCAAAATAAATTAGTCGGTTGAAACAGAATATTCGTTGTAAATCATAAATGGCTTGAAGTAAGATTTGATTTTTTTTGGGATTATGGGAACAAATGGGAGGTATGGATCAAAACCATCATTGTGTTTTTAAATTTTCTAGTTTCGAAACAAGAAGCAAATTTTGTTTTTAAGTATGAGTTTCTTTAACTAGTAACCGGTGAAATTATATAAAAAAACGAATCGTAATAACTGCACAATGTTATAACCCCTATTAATGTTCAAAAATGGATAATATTCCACTGAATAGTTTGCGAGATCTTGCCATTAGCACAACGTTACCCTAGCAAAAACTTAAATAATATGAAAACCTTAAGATGCACAAATGTAGTAGCTGTTTCATATTATATAGGTCAATAGCGAAAGAAAAATTCTAGCTGGAGTAACGTTAGTTTAGCAGAATCTATTTTTCATGAATAAGTTAAAAATGGCTGGATCATATTGACATAATAATAAAAAAATCACAAATCAAAAAATCAAAATCAAAAATAAAATATAAAAGGAAAAAAAATAATCGATACGTGGATTCGAACTGGGGTCTTCTGGTTTCTGGACCGCTTAATTTCCCATTTGAGCTTTAACAACATTATTATAGATTGTGGCGAAATTTACCTTCGTATTCTTATTATATTGTAGCAGTTTTTCATTGCTTTTCTTCCGTCTTACGAATTTTCGATCAGGTCACACATGCGTAAATTAAGGTTTGCACGCACATTTTGCACAAATTAAAAGCTATCTTTTTAGCTAATTGACATTCAGATAGGTCAATCGGGTCAATCACAAAAAAAAACTATATTTTTCATAGATAAGTTAAAAATGGCTTGATGCACTAATTTAAAAAGTTGCGTTTATTTCAATGGCACGTTGCAATGAAAACCTGTATGATTGAAATTCTGAAAGGAGACAACATTCTACTGTGGTAACGCACACGTGCCTAATTGTGTCCAAAAAAAATGTTAAATTTATAAAAGTATTATTGCATCAGTTATAGGCATTTTATTACTTTTTATCTGATTAGAAATAAGTAAACTACAATTGACACATTTATCCGAGGTAATTATGTATTTTTTAGTTTGCTTTAAACTTGAAGAAAGAAAACTTGTTTGAAATTTTGGTAGAAATTAGATTAGTAGCTAATTATTGGCTAATTATGGCAACTGTATTTTATTATAAAATTACTTTATTTTTTTAATTTAAACCAAAAAATAATTATAGGTTATCACTTCGATCAAAATATTGCTCATGCTGTTCAACTTTTTATCTGTATTTAATTTTGTTATTCTATTTTTGTTATATCATTCGAAAATGACAATATTTTTTTACAGCGAAACGTCAAAATTACAAAACTGGTTTTAGAACGTAACGAAAATTGACCAATCAGAATGAGCCAACGCTGTGCCGGCAAGTGTCATCATCGGCATCATACGTGTATTTTTCCGGTCCTTGTCCTTTCTTCGCACGATTCTCAGCTTCACTTGGACGGCGAGGAATTGCGCACGGGTTTAGAAAATAGGTGACTGAAACGAAAAAATGATGGGGTCACTCAAAATTGTATTGCTATTAGGTGTAATTTATTTATGTAAAGCCGCAGAGGAAGACGTCCTAGATCTTACAGATTCAGACTTTTCTACGGTGTTAGCACAACATGATACAGCTCTAGTCATGTTTTACGCGCCATGGTAAGTCATTACAACTATAACGTAATTATAAGCTCATGAATGGCTTTGTTTGAAATCATTGTTTGACTTGCGAACGTGATTACTCATCAGGTGCGGTCATTGTAAAAGATTGAAGCCGGAATACGCGGTGGCCGCCGGGGTCTTGAAGAACGATGACCCTCCTGTCGCGTTGGTGAAAGTAGACTGTACAGAGGGCGGCAAGAGCACGTGCGAGCAGTTCTCTGTGTCAGGATACCCCACACTGAAGATCTTCAGGAAAGGAGAGGTGTCACAAGAGTACAATGGCCCCAGAGAGTCAAGTAAGTTTCAGAACATCAATTATCATTACACTATTTAAGAGGGTAGTTGTAAAACTATATTTTAATACAAAACTACCCTGTAGTGTATTCCTGGCACTTATTGACTTCAGAAAGTAATTTAAGTAGGTAAATAGATGTGCAAATATAAAAATAATCCCACTCTATCTAAAAATAAATTACATCAAACAAATAAATATAATTCTAATATCTTTAATAATAAGATAAAATAAATCAATTGTAAATGTAATATCAATATTACACTATATAAATAAAATTAATATTATTCTTTAAAGATCCTATTTTTTTAAAACTATTAATTGAACAGGGTGTCCACATTCTGGAAAGTCAGGGAAAGTCAGGGAAAAGTCAGGGAAGCTCAAGGTGGTCAGGGAAAGTCAGTGAAATCGGGGAGCCACCTTGAAAGTCAGGGAAAAATGAAGCACTTACCACAACATTTTCCAGTGATTGTAAAATGAGAAATATTATTTATTCATGCCCCAGAATGACATTATTGGAGCATCTTTTTTGTCACAATTAAATTTTTTTTTTTTTTTTTTATAAAAAACTACTCCCGCAGTAGGGTACAAGCCCTGTATCGCGGGGACTTTACAAACATACAAGTCACGGACACAAAGAACACCCAGACCCGGAACAACACTTTGTGGATCACACAAAGTGGTGTCCCGTGTAGGAATCGAACCCACGACCTCTTGCGTAGCAGTCGGACACATTCCCACCGCGCCACAGAGGCAGTCATTAAATTACTCCTTTTTAGTTTTAATAGGTTTTCTTTAATATGTATTTTGTTTTTTTTTTTAATTAATTGAAATGTTTCTATCCTCTTGGATGATTTTGAACATGCTGTAACTTAAAAAAAATGGTTGTACAGCCAATTTCAAAATAAAAACCAATAGTAGCTGCAGTTTTTGTATCTGAACTTAATTTTATTTACGATTTTTTTTAGGACATAAGAAATCCACCAACTTAGATTTTTAACAAAAATATCAATAATTTTTTTTTTTTTTTTTTTTTTTAAATGCAATCGGATAAAAAGTTTTTTTTTTTGGACAAAAAATTAGTATTCCGTAGCTAAAATGGCAAAAACGTTACCCTTATAGTTTTGTCATGTCCACCTGTTGTCTGTCCGTCCGTATGTCACAGGCATTTTACTCAAAGACTACTCGATGAATCTTGAAATTGTGAAGTTTGGTGAAAAGGTGTCTTGTAGTAGCTGCTACTTAGTTTGAAATAATAATAAACTTTTTTATAATAATATCCCCATACATGTAACAAAAGCTGACATTTTTTTTTTCAATGTTTCTATGTTTAAAAAATCTCGGACTATTCTTAGTGTAGGGGTCCGCAGCCTTAAATAATTGCATCAGCAGAAGAGCGTATGTTCATGGCACTTACGCCCTTTTGTTGATAAAAGCAGTTTTTCGGCTATAACTCAATGACGGTATATCTAATCATGTCCGAAATAATTAAAGTTTAAAGTATTTGTTAAGCGGGTAACGCTTAACAAATACTTTAAACTTTAATTATTTGTTAAGCGTTATTTGTGATTTTTTTCATATTTTTTGGTCACACGGCTCAAAAGTTAAGGGGGGGACACACAATTTATGCAACTTTCGGAGCAATTATTTACAAAAATATTTACTCAATGTGCAACACAATGATGTTAGCTAAAAAAAAATTTTTTCAGCTTCTGTTACATGTATAGAGTGAAAATATTTATTTTGTTATTGAGCTACGGCCACCATAAGACACCTTTTCACCAAGTTTCATTAATATTCATTGAGAAGTCTCTGAGTAAAATGCCTGTGACTAGTGTTGCCCAAATGCAAGAACAAGACGAGACTTAGCCAGTCTTGGTCTTGGTCTTGCGCCAATACACCTGGTCTTGGTCTTGGTCTTGGTCTTGCGCTCCCAGTCTTGGTCTTGGTCTTGGTCTTGCAGCAAGAGTCTTGCAAGTCTTGCAATTACCTATTAGTCTATTACTATTTATTAAAGTTTACTTTAAATCTTAGAAAAACGTATTAGAATTGGAACATTGTGAGCTTGAATTAACATAGCCATAGTAAAGATCAAGCAGATTAATAAGTAACTGAAGATTTGATAAGAAATTCGAATAATCAACTGACCTATATGTCGTTTTCCATGGAAGTAACTGTTTCTTAATAAACATTTATGATTTATAAGCTTACATTTGCTAAAACATGTAAAAAAACAAATTAATTACAATAACTTGACTGTATTTTAAAGAACAATACTTATCTGTCTAGAAAGAGATTGAACCCTCAACTTATAAGAAATTTAATAAAAGAGTTTACGATTTATCATTTATTTGAATAAAAAATAAAATACAACACAAATCAACAGCTTTATCATTAGGTTATGATACTTTATATAATTTTTTTTGACCAAGAATTAATACAAAGTAACCATCTGGCTGACTCATCACTTAACCTATTTCTATGTTTTCTAATTACTAATGATGCTTTAGAAAATAACCTCTCAGCAGGTACTGAAGTTGCAGGTATTGAGAGAAAATCACGGGCCATTTTCGATAAAATCGGATACTCTGTCTCATGCGTCCTCCACCAATCTAAAATGTCTTCCGAGCTGGCAGTTCTTGGTTTTCTCAGGTACTCCTCCAACTCGTCTATCACTAAGCCTTGAAGACAAGATCCAGATGACGTCGAGGGACATTCATAGAGTTTATCAAAGTCTATTACGTCTTCATCTTCATCACATACTTTATTTTCTTTTTCTGGTAATTCCAGAGATTTGTTCAGTGAGTGTAGACTTTTATATTCTTCATAAAGTTCATTGAACTTGCGCAGACTTTCTGTTTTAAGTTGCTTCCCCCACATTGTCAGGTCAAAAGTCTGAGCCTTATGCCTTGGGTCTAAAATTAAAGAAGTACAATAAATCCAGTTGCTCTTCTTGTAATGTTTAAGCATTTTGTCTCGAGCTGCTTGGAAAGCTAGAATGAGCCTTTCATCCACTTCAGATCGATTAGGTTTCTCATCTAACTGTTTTACCATGGATTCAATTTTATCTAGCAAGAGATTGAATGATACAATGACTAGCGGTAATGTAACATATTTGTCTCCACCAAGTTTTGTACTTAAAAGTTTAAAGTTTATTAGAAATTTATGTAATTTTTCGAGTACCTGCCATTCATTAGCTGTGATTTGAAAATCATTTAATTCGGTGACAGAACTGCACAATATGTCAATGCCCGCTCTCACTTTTAAACCAAATCCAATCATATCATGTGTGGAATTCCATCTCGTTGGACAGTCAAGAATGGCATTTAGATTTGATGGCACGCCAGCTGCTTCACAAGCAGACTGAAACTTCTTCTTCACTATCTCACTTCTTTTTATTTTACTGGAAATACTGCGTAACTTTGTTACAGATGTACGCGAGTCAGCAATATTTGGTGCAGATTCTTCATCTTCCTCATCCTCAGTTTCGTCTGCATAGTCTTCGTACTGCTGATCTTGCGCGTTAGTGTCAGACTCACAGTGTAATGCTAAGGTCTTTAATAAATCTTGTACACCAAGGTTTAAAATGTGAGCAAAGCACCGGAAATGTTGATTGTCTGAATCAAAGTGTGGCGGCAGCTGTTTGCCCAGTTCATACATGAATTTGGTATTTGCAGTTGCGTTGTCGACCGTGATACCTTGTATTTTATCAATTATGCCATATTCCAATAAACATTCATGGAAAATCGTTGCAATATCTTCCCCAGTATGTCGACCGCGTGATGGTATAAAATCAAGAACTACAGATTGATACTTCCATGCGTTGTCTTTATAATGAATAGTAACCCCGTAGTAACTCCTACCAGCAATTGACGTCCACCCATCAATGGTAAAAGACATTTTAGATGATAATTGTTGAAGTCGTTCCTTGAGATTCAATTGGAGCTCTTCAAATCGCTCTTTGACTTTCCTTCTAAGTGTAGACCTTTTAGGAAACACCATATTAGGGCAAATACGTCGAAAATATACTTGTGTAGCTTCGTCATCGAAAAATGAGAAGGGAAGATATTTTTTCACCACCCAATCAACTGTAGCTGTCGTGATGTTGTCACTGCTGTTTTCCGACTGAAACAAAACAATAAATCTTGTGTTATTAGGTTTGAGCGTATAAGAGGAGGAGGTTTGTTGTTGTTAAATCGAGAAAATCGTTAAATTGATATTTGTTATATTAAGGTTGCACTGTACTGTAATTTACCAAAATAAAGTACTTAGTTGTTACTGGCCGATTAACTGAAAATATGGGTGTTTATAAAAAATATTTAAGACGATAATTACATACTTAATATGTCGCACCCCTAGATGAAAACTGTGAAAACACCACTAACTCAAAAATACTTACGTAAGTTAATGGCGTTTTTGAAAGTATCGCATGAATAGCTACGCGGAGTTAAAATTCTTTTAACTGTTAAAAAAATATTCTTACCTGTCCACTTCCAGCGGTTACTAAAAAGCTTGTGATATCTCCACTTAATTTTGGTTTAACAGGAAGAAATATTTCTGATTCCTTTTTGTGGAAAGATATTAGATGTTTCCTTAAGCCTGAAGTGTTTCTGTTTTTCATTTTTATTTCAATCTTTTTATGTTGGCACAATTTACAGAAGGCAGTTTGGGATGCATGAATTATTTCGAAAAACTCCTCAAATTTGCTTTTGGGTCTTTTAGATCTGTGACTCAAACTCTCGTTACTCGGACTAGAATAATTTGAATCTTCGTCACTCATATTAAATTGTACACGTGATACGTTTTTAGAAAACAACGAGAATTAGTAAAAACAATTATCAAGTTAGACTCGAAGCACAGCTCAATTGGAAATGACTGGAATTAAAATAATTCCTTTATTTATAGTACGTTTCCTTGCTTTACCGCGCCGCCTCGCCACGTGCCGGCTCTATGAAAAGGATGCCGCCGCAAATCAAACAATGCCGCGTGCGGCGTACAAACACACACTAAATATTACCTACTTGTACAGACGCGACGCGTGAATAAAATAGAATTAGTGCCAATCACTATTCTTTACATATAAGTGAATGTTTTGGCGTACATCTATACTAATATTATAAAGCTGAAGAGTTCGTTTGTATGTTTGATGACAGAAGTTTTAAAATAAATAAATAAGTCCTGAACGTCACTATACCTCCAAAGTTACTATTCCTCGTGGACGAAGTCGCGGGCACAGCTAGTAAATACTTACTCTCATCATCTCTCTCAGAGATATTCGGGCTGGTAAGTAATACAAAACTCTTATCGCAGGCTTTTTATTTTATTAGTAGGTAAGTACCTACGCTTTTTATATTATTTTATTAGTTTTGTAGAATTTTTTTACACGTTTCAAGTATATTTAAAAGTGGCTACAATATTTATTAAACGGGTGATATTTGAACACTTTTTTGCTATTTTTTCTTGTAAAAACTTAAGAAATATAATGACTAAATGTACAATAATAGTACCTAAGTAATTAGTTTAAAACCATATAAGTAATCAATATTATAATATATACTTACTAGAATGAATTAATATGACATCTACTACCTATCCTTACCATTTTATCCTAATCATAATACTACTTGCGTGATCAGTATAATGTATTCATTTTCATTCTAAGCACTCTGAAACTTATTTATTCTTTGGAACACCTGTAGGTACTCTACTAGGAAATTATTTTGCATGAGTATACCTTCGCCCTATGGCGGCAATCAAATAGTGTCAAATGTTATGATTTCGGCGTGGCGGCAACGATTGTTTTAGATTTCAAAAGAAGCCGCCGGCGCGTGTATCATAACCATGTACTTCCGAAAAGCGGCAAATTTCTTTGAGAAGTAAGTACAAAACCTTTGATGCCGCATTATCAAAGTGCCGATGGTTAAAACATAACTATGCATGCACTCAGTTTGATTTTAATAGATATTTTTTTATTCGCTATGTTTATGGTATTAGTCGTAATGCGCATAGGTCCAGTTTTTCATATTCTTTGATACAGTTTTTTGCGTCTCATAGAATTCCTAAGCGTACCTACCTATACACCGAACTGTTACACCTAACTACTCAGTGAAATAGCGCTAAGTCCTAGCTGCAAGACGCAAGAGTCTTGCAGGCTATGTCTTGTTCTTGCTCAAGTCTTGCACGGTCAGTCTTGGTCTTGGTCTTGCTAAAAATACGCGGTCTTGTTCTTGGTCTTGGTCTTGCAAAAACGCAAGAACAAGACCAAGACTGCAAGACCAAGACTGAATTTGGGCAACACTACCTGTGACATACGGACGGACAGACAGACAGACGGATATGAAGAAACTGTAAGGGTTTTCTGCCATTTTGGCTACGGAACCCTAAAAACGAATACGATATATCTGCTGTAGAGTATGATATAAGTTGAGTATACCACAGACTAAAAATAAGTTAATGTTTGCCATGTTTTGGAAATTCCAACGAAGTGACAGTAGGTACACCAAATTTTAATTCAATCGGATCCGTAGAAGTTGACAAGACCTCCTTGTAAAGCAAGATATGAACTGATGATCTTTAAACGCCTCGAGAGATATTCGTAAATTATGGCTAAGAACCATCTCGGCCATATCCGGTTTCAAACAAAAAAACCGTGTTTAATCGGTCCATTGGCGTAAGAGTTACAGTTGCCCAGACAGACACACGTTAAACTTATAACACCCCTCCTTTTGCGTCGGGGGTTGTTTGTTTGTTTGTTTTAACGGGGCCGCAATGTCGCACTTTGCCTCTTGATTGGGCCATTTTGCGTACGTTGTAATGTGTCAGTTCTTTTCACTCCAGCCAGCCCAAACACTCCCAGAAGCCCAGCATTCCCCGCAGGTTGATGCAGGATTCAGGAAGGGATGACGGTGTTTTTAGGAACTATGCCCGGTGCTCGGCCACACTGGTACTATCCATGATTACATGCTTGGGCGTTTTCTCATGTTCCATGCACCCTCTGCACAGTGGGCTATCTGTGATCCCGATAGTGTGAAGGTGCTTGTTGAGGGGACAATGGCCTGTCAGGATGCCTATAGCTTTTCGCAGTTTGTCCCTGTTTAGTCTGTTCCCTATTCCAGTTGCTGGTTCTCCTCTGGTTTCTCACGCAGCCAGATTCGTACCTGGGCTTGGGGTAAGGGCATTATCGGTTCGGGGCCGTGGATGTTCATTTTAGATCCCCGTCTCGCTAGCTCGTCCGCCGCGTCATTTCCAATTGAGTTGGTGTGTCCCTTTATCCATTGCAGGGTCACTTCATTATCCTGGGTAATGGCCTGAAGTGATTCATGGAAGGGGGACAAACACCGCGCCAAAATCATCTTGCGTAGTGAATGAATGGCGTCTTAACTAAAAAAAGTCCAAGTCCGTAGACCTAAAAAAACACCCAAAAAAAAAAACGTTTGTTATTGTTGGTTATAATTTGCTGAATAATCATTTAAGAAGCCTGCACTCAAAAATGTTGAAAATGTTTTGCTCTCTTAATTTTTCTAAGAAGTATACTTGGTCAGGGAAATTTGAAAAAATGGTCAGGGAAAGTCAGGGAAAAGTCAGGGATTTTTTTTAAACATTTGCAGTGGACACCCTGTTGAACAAATAACACAATTATATTAAATACATCATTTTACTTATCTTTATATCAATTTTAAACAAATTTATTCACTTTGATAAAAGCAGTAAATTTCCTGTTGGCTATAAATACGAGGGGCGGCTGATAAGTCCGCGGCCTAAGGTACTTAATGAAAGAAAAGTTAAATTTTTTAATTTTTATTTTTTAATATAGTCCCCTCCAAGTAAAATACACTTTTCAGATCATGAATACAATGCCTTTATACCATTAAAAAAATATTCTGAAGTTTTCTCGTCAAAGTGGTTCTCCACGGCGGCCTTCATCTCATTGTCATCGGTAAATCTTTTTCCCCGTAACTCCTTTTTCAAATTGGAAAAAAGGAAAAAGTCGCTGGGAGCCAGGTCCGGACTGTAGGGTGGATGGTCAATTTCCGTGAACCCCGTAGCAGTTAAGGCAGCTCTCGCTACACGAGCGGTGTGAACGGGCGCGTTGTCTTGCAAAAACAGCACTCCGCGCGCTAACTTGCCACGTCTCTTCTGTACGACTGCTTCACGTGCCTGTGTTAATAAATTAGCGTAGTACTGGCCATTCATTGTTGTCCCTTTAGGCAAGTAATCAATTAGTAAAATTCCCTCGCTATCCCAAAAAACGGTTGCCATAATCTTAGAGGCCGACTTTTCCACTTTAAACTTCTTTGGTGGCCTTTCTCCCGTTTTAATCTACTGCATAGACTCTTGTTTAGACTCGGGATCATACTGACGTATCCAGGTTTCGTCTACAGTCACTATTTTGTTACAAATTTCGTCCAAATCATTCTGACACAGTTCTAAAAAATCCTTACAACTCGCCAGTCGCCGCTGTTTGTCAAGCGGTGTGAGCATTCGCGGTACCCAACGCGCACAAATTTTTTTCATGTGTAAATGTTGATGTAAAATTTCTCCAATTCGTTCTTTACTAATCTGTAGCTCTCCCGCTATCTGCCACAATTTAGTTCTTCGATCAGCTAGTACAATTTTTTCGACTTTTTGAATATTTTCTTCAGTCACTACCGTCACAGGGCGGCCCGGTCGAGGGTCGTCTTCACAGCTCTCTCTTCCTTGTTGAAATAGTCGGGCCCATTTTTTTACCATGGTATAAGAAGGCCCAGAATCCTGAAGAACCTGTGACATCTCTTCAAAAATGTCTTTAGGTGAATTTCCTTTTTTCACGAGAAATTTAATCACTGCGCGGTGCTCTAAATTGCGAGAATGGTTAGTTTCCGTCGACATGGTATTGTTGCTTGTTCCAGGGATGAAGTGTTAATGAATCAAATTAAATAAAAGGGTACTATTTATACTACTAATTAGTCAGGCAAGTAGTGGTATCAGTAACAAGATGATGAGTCAACGCTAAGTACGTTAGGCCGCGAATTTATCAGCCGCCCCTCGTACTGCTGATAACTAATAATAATAATGGTAATTCATTAGCAACATTAACTACCTATTATTAAAACACATATCCAAACTATTGTTATCAATGTGAAAGTAATTCTGTCTGTCTATTACATTTTCACACTTTAACTGCTGAACCAATTTAGATGGAACTTGTTATGGGAAAAGGTTGAGTCCCAGGAAAAGACAGTATTTAGCAGCAGTAGTTTTTATTGAAATAACCTTCATTTACACTGATGGAGATGCCATCAAAAAGTAGTCAAATATAAAAAAAATCTTTTAATAACTTTGTATACAAGGGCCGTGTGGTGCCGGCTTAAGAATAGTACCACCCCATCTCTACCCGTGGGTGTCGTCAAGGCGACTAAGGGATTTCACTCCGGAGGACGGGCAGCAGCGTCCTCTGCGTATTTAAAGCCTTACTGCGATCGCCAACCCGCTCGCCAAGCGTGGCGATTATGGCAATTCCCCCTAGGATCTACATACTTGTAGGTTCTACTGGGGAGACCCGTGCCCAGCAGTGGGCCATCATATGGGTTGATATGTATACAATGGCGAAGCTTCACTCGGCATTGAGTTTTCTCCCAGCAAAACTTTAGTCAAAAAAGTGTTATTACTATATGTAGGGAAAAGTAACGAATAAATAATCATGTTATTTAATTGTGATAGTGTGTGTGAATGTGTGTTAGTGTGACAAGTAGCCTAAGCTACTCCTTACATCATGAGCTATCTGGCAGTGAAAGTCACGTCAAAATCCGTCCAGCCATTTTGGAGATTAGCTACAACAAACAGACAGACAAAAAAAGACTGTTTTTGCTATCAGTACCAGATGTCCTTTTATAAGCATTTAATAAAAAATGGTTATTTTAACACTAGCTGTCCCACGCGACTTCGTATGCGTAATTTTTCCCCGTTTTTGAAACATTTCTCGTCGCTTCTCCGCTCCTATTAGTCGTAGCGTGATGTTATATAGCCTATAGCCTTCCTCGATAAATGGGTTATCCAACAAAAAAAGATTTTTTTCAAATCAGACCAGTAGATCCTGAGATTAGCGCGTTTAAACAAACAAACAAACTCTTCGGCTTTATAATATTAGTATAGATTACAAACAGACACTTCATATTCCTGACTTAATCACTGGCCAGCCCAAACTAAGAGTACTCAAATTTTGCAAAGAACTTTCTTGTGTTACGTAAATCAGAAATAAGAAAGGGTTTCGACTTAATGCAAACAAAGCAGATCTTTAAAAGAAAATATATATATATTTTTTAATAAGATTTTATCTTTTTTCTTTAGTATATGTTTTATGTTATTATTTAGATTAATTACTTGACAACCTTATATATGTGTTATCTAAAGTATATTATGATAAGTATCTGAGAATAATATTGAGGGGACTTGAATCATATTTTATTCATTAAATTATGCCTATGAAGACAAGTTATATTGTGATTATCACTCACCAGTGTTACCTACAATTAGTACTTTTTATCTTTAGACCAGTGATTTGTAGTGGTGGCAACCCTAGATAAAAAATTTAGCTAGGATCAAGTGAATGAAGTTGACTCTTGGCGTGTTGCTCTGTGGCGCAGTGGGAGTGTGTCCGACTGCTACGCAAGAGGTTGTGGGTTAGATTCCCACACGGGGACACCACTTTGTGTGATCCTCAAATTGTTGTTCCGAGTCTGGGTGTACTTTGTGTCCGTGACTTGTATGTTTGTAAAGTCCCCAGCGAAACAGGGCTTGTACCCTAGTGCGGGAGTCGCCTTTTAAAAATAAAAAAAAAAAAAAAAAAAAAAATGAAATATACCAAATGGTGCACTTAATTCTCCCAGGTGAATATAGTGTTGTTCACATTCATAGAAAATAAAGTTGTGTAATTCACTTCTCCATTAACTAATCTAAATTATTTTAGATGGCATTGTCAAGTACATGCGGGCACAAGTAGGCCCCAGCTCAAAGGAGCTCAAGACTGTTGCCGATTATGAAGCATTTGTGGCTAAGGATGACGTTGTGGTCATCGGTTTCTTTGAGAAAGAGTCTGACCTCAAGGGCGAGTTCCTGAAGGCCGCTGACAAGCTGCGTGAGGAAGTCACCTTCGGACATGCTTCAGCTAAGGAGGTTCTGGACAAGGCTGCATACAAGTAAGTGTATTTGATATATTTTTATGCCCTAATCGTGTTGCAGTAGCAGAAACTCTTAAAAGAAAATAAGTTAAACTAAAAACTTCACATGCAATTATTATAGTAACCCTACTCTCTTCTCTAAAACGAAATTCATGAATTTTCACTTTCTTATATTTCTTGAGTTTACCGAGACTATTCTAATTAGTTTTTGGATAAGCAGAAGAGGAGATAGACGATTTTCAGACATGAGTGGATTGAATTGATGTTGCTGATTCTTTATATTACCATATAATTTTTGATTGAAACTTCGTTTTTATTGAATTAGAGTAGGCCTCCAGGTATGGATGGATACTCCATATCATCTATACTTTGTACTATGTTTGTAACAACTCCATTTGTCCATACAGGAATCTTGATTTATATGCTTGTATATTACTAAAGACTCCATCTTAGTCGTTTTAACTCTTACAATTCAATTTCAAGAGCGAGAAAGTGATAACAGGCATTTAGCCAAAACTAGCTGACCCGCGCAACTTCGCCTGCATCAATATTCCACGTTTTTGCGACATTTTTCATTGATGCTCCGCTCTTATTTGTCGTAGCGTGATGTTATATAAACTTCCTCGATAAATAGGCTATCCAACACTAAAATATTTTTTCCTGAGATTATCGCGTTGAACCATAGAGTTTCACCAGTAAAATAAATAAACCATTCGTTTTTATAATATTAGTAAAGATTAAAAGAAATATAGGTATTTGTTCAGTAATATATACGATAAAACACGCAGATATGAACACAGTTACTATTAGATATGCTTCAAATTACTTGTACAGGAAGTTTAATATAAAACCCTATTTTCCGTCCTCCCGACCTATCGCAGTGAGTGCCGAAGTTCACGGAAATAGATTGGCTTTTAACTCTTACAATAGAAACCATAAGTCTATTCAATCGTTATGAAATGAAAAAAAAAACATTTATTTACAACGTAACAGTTAAATTCTTCTCTATAAGGTTTTATCATTCAAAACCGTTAATAAAAAAAGTAATAGTCACACTTATCATTGAGGATGAGTGATAATATTGTCGGCATTTTGTCCGTTTCACACATATCTATAGCGATATCTGCTGATATTTCACACTGAACAAGCATCTATTATTGCTATGCCGTGACCAAGTAGTTATATATATTGAATACCTTCATGTAACGCAATGCTATACATTTCATGTTATAAATAGAACAATATTATCTACAATATTGTTATTTGCATTAAAAGCGCAGCTAGTGCAGATAAACAAGAACAGCTAGTGTCTTCAAAGAGCGCAAGTTACCTACCAACTTGCGCTCTTTGAAGACACGAGATGTTCTTGTTTATCTGTTTACAATGATTATACCGCGTTACAAAGGCTATACGTGGAAGTTGTGAAGTCAGTTGTCATTCAATCACTAAGGTATTTTGGGGAGAAAGTAAATTTAATTATGTACTAGGAAAATGATTTATCAGAACGAGGTGGCGCACAGTGCTGTGACGCTCGGACCATTGTCAAACAAGGATTTGAGTGATCAAGCTCACGACCTTTTCACCCCCTTTAGTTTTTTTTTCATTTGTACCATGTGAAATTTAGCCTTAGCAGTCGACATTGTTTCCATATTGAATGTTTATCGTTGACTGTCTATCTACATTACTGTTGGGACTTGTGACTTTAAAGAAATGCAAACTTTGGCACCACTGAAAAATGGTACCCCGAAATTTCAATCGAATTGTATTATATCATGTTCATAGGTTATCAACTGAAAATACATGTACAATGCTATTTCCTTATCGTTATTAGTTCAGCTCCATTGCTTTAAAATTGCTATACAAAGGCTACTTATTTTTACTGTTTGAACAATTGGTTTTATTTGCCTCCTGTATTGAACATACTAAACTACATAATACACATTACGTTTTTACAATTGTTACTTTACTTTTTAATCAATTACTGTGTGTTATCTAACTATTGCATGCGAAAATACCAATTAGTTTGTGGTAATTGATAAGGATAATTCCAATATTTATCAGTAGGTAGTTTACCTACATTAAAAAATATTGGAAAATGTTTAAATAATTTTAATATATTGTAGGATTTTTAAAAATGCTGCTTTAAACATTTTCTTCACAATAAGTTAACAAACAATCGAAATTATTGATATAAGTAATTGTTAAATTTATATTTTATTTTGTCCACACAACATATACCTAGTTATCAGTAACTCATTGCCAAGAGAGAAAAACGAGTTCTACGGTCTTGTATACCTACTGTGTACAGGTACACGTTACTTAAACTTGTTCAAAAGAAGAAAATGAAAAATGTCAGACATTTTAGATTTGCATAATTATCGCTTTATTTAAAAAAAAAAACATTAATTAAAAAGGGGATAAGACCAATAGTTTCCACGTAGACACGACAAAGTGTACTTTTAAAATAGCAATAAGACTTAAATTATTAGATAAAAAAGTACATTTTTCAATAGCAAACTAAATTGATATAATATTTATGCATTTTCTTAGAAAAATACTACTACAACATAATAACTGTTTTGAATCGATCGTTGAACAGAAACGAATATGGTGTTACGCAATAAAAACCTGTTTCGCAAATCAAATAAAATCGTTTGAATTCGCTAAACATTACCAAATTACATAATGTATAAAAAAAATAATCGCAACATCACAAATATGTAAAACACGTGGATTAACTGGCATTATTAACTTAAAAAATGGCGTGAGGTTTCGACCAGGTTGCTGTAACAGTCCGCTTGTTACCACGGCCAGTGCAACCTAACTCCATTTTTGACTGCTTCGGTGGCGTGGTGGGAGTGTAAAGACTGCTGTGCAAGAAGTAGTGGGTTCGATACCCACACGGGACACCACTTTGTGAGATCCACAAATTGTTGTTCCGAATCTGGGCGTATATCGTGCCAACGTGTGAAAGTTCTACACACAGGATTTTGTACCCTACTGCGTTGTATTAAAAAAAAAAGGTAAATAATGCGCGGTAATCCCCGTGTTTTGAACGCGAAAGTCTCAATGTTAGTATTCGCAACATCCTTTGATATAGAAAATTAATGAGTGTGAAACAGCGGAAAATTGCAAGAGCACTGTGAAATTGGTACTTAATAATCTTTATCCGTAACACGTCTACAAGACGTCACGATTAGGTTCGGTGGTTTGATGTTTTGGCTTAATACAGTCTTAGTCATAACATTTGATATGTCTTGAGTTGTAGTTTTCTAATCGTTAAGACTTTGAACGTCATGGTGACCATTGGCCACCAATCAAAAGAGTTTGTATATTTTGTGCTTTTTCTCTCTTGGCATTCAAAGTGTTAAATGCAGAATTTGGGTTAAATTATATCTCAGGGAATGAATAAAAAGGGACATCAAAAGCCAATGTAAAAGACGAATGATGAGTCAAATTCGCCAGCCACCTTGCTTCCCGTGCAATTTCTAATTTACTCTGGCTATCAAGTTGGGTACTCAAAAGTGCTCGCTGTTAAAATAACTAATTAGATAATATTTTAAGAAACTTTGTAGCCAGGGTAAATTAGAAATGGCACGGAAAGCAGGCGACTGGCGAATTTGACTCACTATTCGGTCTTTCACTTTGCTTCTGGTATCCTATTCTTATTATAGTTTCAGAGAATTAGTGACAGGTAGGCGAGTCAAGGGTCCGGAAGTGCCTTTGAGAGTACCTGTCACTAATATCATTGTTGTTGTTCTCTCATTTTGTGTTTGGTCTATCAATCTATTTTGTGGCATTTCCTTACTATGTACTTCAATCGCGGTGATTCACAGATTGAGGTTGGATGGTGGGTATCGGAATCCCGATTAAATTACTTTATGAACGTATTATAATTATGTTTAAAAATTTACATATCTCCAAGTTAACTACATACCATCTACAGTATCATTTCAAAATAATTTCAAGTGATGATATACTAAATAGTTTTTAATTTGACGTTTTATTTATAAGACTTATTGAGCTATTTGACCTTCTCGCAACATTGTAATAAGCACCTTTGTTAATTGTACACTTTGTACAGGTGTACGGTATATTTTATGTTAATACATAACTGTCGCCAGCTGTGATCATAATCTACTGTAGAATATTAACATACTATTAATTATTATGACAGAGAACTGAGAAAAATTACATAAAAAACCAACTAGGGCACTTTTATTCCCTGGACAACGGGTGTACAAGTTTTCACCTGTGTATCTACAGACAGATACACAGGTGAAAACTTGTAACACCCGTTGCATCATATATCACCCAAACGGATGGTCATTTTTTTAATAATTAAGACCAAACAATTAGGCTTCATTACTGAGGGCTTGGCAAGCATTACAGTTTAGATGTGACTACCCACATCACTTACAATACACTGAAGTACCTTTGGTGATTATTTGTATCACAGGACATTGAGCTTTAACCCCTTACCTCGCAAATATTGGGCAAAACGATTTCCATACTAAATGTTTCTCATTCAGGCCGTTGATTCTTGTAAAGTCTTTGTCTTTTCTCGCAATAGCGCCTGCACGACACGGTTCAAATATTAAGTAGTTTACACTTCACAAATGATAGTAAACACGTTGTCCATTGTTAACAGGAACGACGTTGTATTGTTCCGTCCCAAGCGTCTGCAAAACAAGTTCGAAGACTCGTCCGTTGTGTACAAGGGCGAAACTGAAACATACCCGCTCAAGGCTTTCATCAAGGAGCACTTGTAAGTTTATTATGTTAAAATTATTATGTGTTGATTATTATTCCAATTGCGAAGTCTCTTGACAGGTGTGGCAAAACCAGGTGCCTCGGCACTTAGTACGTAAAAGCGTAACAGCACTAAATTATTATACGAGTTTCCAAAAATTTGTAAAAAACAATACGTGCTACATTCTCTAAAATGTCAAAAAACTTCGCAATTGGAATAAACTATAGTGATATGAATCTGATTCTTAAGATTTTTCCGCAGTAGCAAATATTTAGTGAGGTTAGGTTATTATAATACACAACTTGCCACAGAAATGAATGCTTTCCCTCATGAGAAGACAGTTGAAGATACCTACGTAGGATTATTTCAGGAATCTATCGAGATTTTATGAACGGTCATAAATTCTCCACTGGTGGAGATTGTCAGAAACAACGACCATACAGCCTGGTCGTTGGTCAGAAATCATGAGGGTTCGACTACCCACCCTTTACACTACCGATCACTCCGCTCCTTACACGAGCAATATGATGAGCTGAGCATGAGCTAACTGGGTTTGCTTTAAGCCATTGCACGGTCATTATATTGTATTTTAAGGAGGAGTATATTGAAAAGTCTACCTGAGGCTAGCTCTATATTGAGTCAACAGTCTTGCTTCAATAATATTGACCATGTAAGGTCCGCTTTAACAAAAATTGCTAGTAATGTCCGACAATACAATCCTGTATAGCCACCAAAACCTGATGTGTAGAATAGTATGTTTTTAACATAAATTTCTTCACACAGCCATGGCCTGGTCGGTATCCGTCAGAAGGACAACCTGCAAGACTTCAACAACCCCCTGGTTGTCGTGTACTACGATGTTGATTACGTCAAGAACCCCAAGGGCACCAACTACTGGAGAAACCGTGTGCTTAAGGTAAGGAAACTGCTAGTGTACTGTTTCAGTTGTGTAGTAATCGTGTTGTAATGGCGTCACGATGGCGACGTAATCGTACCTGTCATCCTTTTGATGAAAAAGAACGGTTTTTAATTTGAAGTCTGTCGTATTGTGGTATATATTTTTAGAAAACTAAATAACACGTCTATGATTGATAACATTGCATACAGACGTTTTAAAAATAAAAAATAAGTTTTTTGGGAAATTTTATGTTACACTAAGTTACCCAGGCAATTTCGTAAGTTTGTATCACCTAAAATTTATTTGGGATTTTCTTCTTTTCTTTTGATACTTATTTTTAATTAGTACAGTGGCTAATATACGGTTAATGATAAGAGAATTAATACTAATCAAACAATTTTACGGTACTAAGCGCCATTACTAGAAAGAATACGGGCCATAAAACCAAATCGGCAAATTGTTATGGCAATACGTAATGGTATATAGTAATTATCTACAATTTAATATGTATGCCCGTTGCTTTTGAGTGTGACATAGTACGGTATTGTACATTTCACACGAGAATTATGATGAACTGTTGTTACATCTTATTGTTACCTACATTCTGTACAAATTAAATATTCTTATTCTTATGAAAATATATATTACGGGTCTTAATTGCGTGAATAATTTAAGGTAAAATACCTTGTTTATTGCCCGACGTTTCGACCGTATTGCAACAGCCGTGGTCACGGGTAGACACGGTAAACAAGGTATTTTACCTTAAATTATTCACGCGATTAAGACCCGTAATATATATACGCGAACCTGTGTAACCTTTTCATATTTTTTCTCAATAGCTGTTGCAATTAAACACACTATACTATACAATAATATATATAGTATCAATAATATCCGTATCTATATTATGATTAAGTAGTCAGGCATCATTAGTTTCACTCATACGAATCGAAAATAGGAATCACCGGTAGTCAAAGGTATATTATCAATCATCAAAGGTTCTGTTGTGTAATATCAAAATTAAGTCGATTTCAAATTAATCATTTATTTATTTTATTATGGCACTCCAACAAATTTATAGAATTTAGCCTTATTTTATGAGATAAAAATATTTAGGCAGGCAGGAGGTAGGCAGCTCTATTAGTTGTTTAATCTATCAAAAAGATTCACACAGTAGGTGTGTCGTTAAGTACACATACTAAACAAATATACAATTAACGAACACCCAGTACAACCAGAATGGAGTGCGTTTCGTGCGAGAATCAAACCAACTAACTCTTTAGCAATAATACACAGTCCTATTATGCCATAGAGGCTGTCAAAACTTTGAAATATTTCGACGGATTTATTTAAAAAAAATTGTGATTGTAGATGGATTCTTCGTGATTGTAGAGTACATTAAAGTATCACTAATTCAAAGTACAATCGATAATCAGAATACTAGGAGCAAAGGAGTAAAAATATTGACCAGTTAGTCTAAACCACATGTTGTCCATAGGTTGCCAAGGATCAGACTGAAGCGACGTTCGCAGTGAGCGACAAGGATGACTTCACTCACGAGCTGAACGAGTACGGTATCGACTACGCCAAGGGTGACAAGCCCGTGGTCGCCGGACGGGACGCTGATGGCAACAAGTTCGTCATGAGCGGCGAGTTCAGGTACCTATGCTTAATGAAAAAAACGTTATTCTGTGTGCTGTCTGAACTATAAATGTTGATAAACTTTCGCGATTTGTACACATTATTAAAATATATATATTACGGGTCTTAATCGCGTGAATAATTTAAGGTAAAATACCTTGTTTATTGCCCGACGTTTCGACCGTATTGCAACGGCCGTGGTCACGGGAAGACTCGATACCTTAAATTATTCACGCGATTAAGACCCGTAATATATATATTTTAATAATGTCTGAACTATGTCGCAAAACTTCAAATTTAATTTATTTTTTGGGTGGGTTAGGTTAGTTTGCGACATCTATCGCAGATCTTAGGAACTTTTACGGCACTGTTGATACTTCGTTACAGAGAGCATATTAATATTATGATGTCGTCGGGCCGAATTTTATAAAACTATTTTAGTTAAAGTGAGTATTCTTCAAATTTATATTTGTCTATATGTAGGTATAACAAGATTTGACCTTGAAAATGTATAGTAAATTTTGAGGATATTCAACTTAACAATACTTGTGCTATTTTATGTAAAATAAACCGGTTTAATTTCGATTACATTCCAACACTTTTTTTTGTTAAATACAATAATTGCATTTTTAAAAGATAGAAAAATGAAAGTCCAGACTTAGGAATTGAACCCGAGACTTCCGTATGCCAAACCGGGGCTGGATCGAATCACCTATCTGGACTATGTTACTAGACCGTAAATTTTTCTATCCTTTCATGCTCGCGAGTGGGGCTCTCGCTTGCGCCATCTAGCCGGTAGTTAAATAAGTATCTCGGCTTTTGTTATTGCTTCGTTACAGAGAGTATTTTAACAAATTATTGTATTTATAAAGTAATTGGCAAGAAATGCCTATAAAAATGACTATTATAAAACTTGAATGAATAAGTATGTGAAGAAAGAAGAACAAATAAGGATTCTCTGTTTACAATGGAACCCTAAAATGGTTATCGAATATTTATAAAACAGTTGTAAAATCGAATGCGTTCATTTGAAATCAGTCTAGCCATAGGATTAACTTAGATCATTGTTTCCTAACCTTTTAAATCTGAAATCCACCACATTTTTTTGCACACGACTAAACAAGGTATTTTACCTTAAATTATTCACGCTATTAAGACCCGTACGTATAATTGTATAATGTGTACAAATCGCGAAAGTTCATCAACATTTGCAAGACGAAGGGCAGGGTTGCAAATCGATACCGACGGTTTATACCACCTACATTACTCTCTATAAATGGGCTATCCAACAGTAAAATAATTTTTCAGTTGTATGTACATATTTATAAATTACAGAAATGTCATAAATATTGACCTAAATACTACTTTCATAAAAATGTACAATACTCGATATTTTTGCCGTTCCGTTATCTTCACGGTGTATAGCAGTTACTTAGGTTTGTTTCGCTCCATAAATTTTGTTTGTTAACATTATGGTACTGTAATGATAAGCAGGCTTCAGGTTTTTATTACAACTTTAATTATATTGTATGTACGAGTATATATATACAAATTAGCTGTCCCACGCAGCTTCGTCTGCGTAAATTTTCCCCGTTTTTGCAACATATCTCATTTCTGCTCCACTCCTGTTGCTCGAAGGAAGTTTGCAATTCGGATCAGTAGTTCCTGAGATAACTGCGTTCAAACAAACAAACAAACTCTTCAGCTTTTTAATATTTGTATAGAATAGCTGTCCCGCGCAACATAAATATATAGATTTGTTAATCTCACAGTAGGGAATACACATGTATTTTTTAAATCTTTACAATAGTTTACATCAATATATTATGATTCATATTGACATCAAAAACTACATATTATAAAAAAATAGTTTTAAATTTACAACTGATAGCTTTTCCAAACGCACGTACAACATTATTTTATATTGTAGGAATCTACAAACTTTGACGTCATGCTAAGCGCGCCAACAATCAAAGTAGGTGCATAACTGCATAGACCAATAGTAACGCCGGCTCCACACGTTGGCCCCAACATCGGTCCCAACGCCACTTGTCCAACATGGGGATCTAGAATAACGCTAGTCCCACCTGGTACCGACGTTGGGGGCAACGTGTGGAGCCAGGGTTTTTTTTTTAAATAACTAGCAATGTGGAATTATGGTCCCACATTACTAGCAATCTCGTTAACCCCTCCAGCTAAGCACAATGGTTTGTGTAAGGAGTGGGTTCACGTCAGTAGCATAATGGGTAGGATTCGAACCCGCGACCTCACGATTGCAAGACCGATGCCTTAGCCATTAGGCTATCGTCGCTTTAAAGCGTTAGTGTTTAACTACGTTTAATTGTCAAATTGGTAATAAGCTGGCAAAGCCGAAAGACAGAACTTACTTGAAACAACTAGCAAGCAACACAAAACAGTGTGTTAATTGGTCTTTATTATCTCTTTACAGCATTGAAAACCTGTTGACGTTTACAAAGGATCTGCTCGACGGTAAACTAGAAGCCTTCGTCAAGTCTGAGCCCATCCCCGAGTCCAACGATGGCCCAGTCAAGGTCGCTGTAGGCAAGAACTTCCAGGAGCTAGTGACGGACAGCGGTCGTGATGCCCTCATTGAGTTCTACGCTCCGTGGTGCGGACACTGTCAGAAACTGGCCCCAATCTGGGAGGAGCTTGGAGATAAGGTAAGCTTTGGTTATAGAAACGACGTATTATTTGTTGCGCGCTTGTCTTGTGTATTTGTGAAAAATGGGAAGGCAATACGCCATTTGATGTAGGCGAATAGTCTTGTTACATATAAATTTAAATGTATAAAGGAAAAATCGTCTTAGGCGGTACTTGAACCCGCGACCTTAGGGGTATCGGCCTTAAGCCGTCACCAACTCCAGCACCGAGATATGCCCGCCAAAGTCGAATTTAGCCTCCACATGATACGATTTTATGGGAATCGTGACGTCATCCACCGCGTTCCTAAGGAACTTGTACGGCTCATTTCATTGTAAAAACTATTTAAAAACAAATTTTGGATGACGCTGGGCCTGAACATTACTTTTGGAATTTTTAAAGCATTTTTATGCTAGTTTTATACATATAAACTTAAATGTATGGAGGAAAAAATTCTCTCAGGCGGGAGTTGAACCCGCGACCTTAGTGGTAACGGCGCTTTGAGTTATTACAGCCCCGTCTAGTCCTGTAACTTCACTAAAATTTAAAAATATTATTAATGTACAAATGATCATGCGTCTTTACTTTATTGACGCATAGATTTTTTTAGGTAGAAAAATGCTTTTGAAATTTCATCAACCAATATCATTAACCGACATACTTGGAAGATCTAGTAAAATCCATCTAGTAAGTCCATAGGCGACAGTCTACTAACAAGCGACCCGTACACATATTTGCCAGTTTAATAGTATAACAAGGAACATCTAATCTTATCTCTTATATCAATCTAGATAGCATTTTGTGTAGGCTTAGCTACTTATCAGTTGTCAACTTTAGATTCGCGTTCACTCTTTTTGATATTTGGATTTAGCAAGAATGGATAAGCAACAATTTTAAAACTTAATTAGAAATTAAATTGTTCACTTATTTTTTTCTATACTAACACCGGTTCCACATGTTGGCCCCAACGTTGGTCCCAACGCCATTCGTCCAACGTGTGGATCTAGAATAAATAAGAATGCTATTTTCTTCGGAATTCTATTTTAGCCGGAGAAATAATAATACTACGAAAACGTTGACATTACTGTGTCAATAAGTCCATAGTACAAAATATTCGAAAATGTAACCTGTACCTAATTGAATTAGCATTTCAATCTGAAAATTTGGGTTCAATAGAATTTGAGCAAATACTCGAACAAACGGGAAAACCACCCAAATTGCTACTTGTTGTATTGCATAACTTTGTAATATTATTAGGTAACTTTTTAAAATAAAAAGTATGCTTTATTTTCTTTCCATTATAGTAGGTACATAGGACTAAGCTAGTATAGAATCTATATTAATATAATATATTGTTAATAATATTTAAAACTACTGGACCGATTTTGATGAAGGTTGGTATAAACTTTAGCCTTGGGAAGGACATGACCCAAAGCTAGTATCTAATATACTGAACGACGAGTGATTATGGAAGTGAAATAACCACTTTACCCTTATAAGAACCTAACCCCCATACTGAGTGTTGGATCCACCTTTGAATGCTATAATTGCGCTCATGCACTTTTGTAATAGCAGTATTATATTTCTTCTACAGCTGAAGGGTGAAGCGATAGACATTGTAAAGCTCGACGCGACCGCCAACGACTGGCCCAAGTCTCAATACGACGTGTCTGGCTTCCCAACCATCTACTGGAAGTTCGCTGATAATACCAAGAAACCTGTCAGATACAATGTGAGTATTCCTTAATTCAATTTAGTTTTTTTTTTGTTTTCAGCCAAGACAAATACAGTGCATTGAAATATGTATTTTTTTTTTGTACTACACTGTATATTCATAGTACTGCCCTTTTTATACTGCACTAGCTGTGTGTTATATATTTTTTTAAAGTAAGAACCTTTTACATAGTATTAAAAACTAAAAAAATAATGAAAGAATTAAATTGGTAAAGTCGTTATCTTGCTGTCTCGTGACCAAGGGAAATATGGATGTATTTTTATATATATAGATTATGAAATGAATTAGACCTGACTGGATAAGCCAGTCGCTACTGGATTTGGTCTTGAATGAAGATGCAAAATAATACCCTATCTTAAGTAATGTTGACTAAACATTGATATATTTCTACATTGCAGTTTAAAGAGGTTAGTATTTAAAACAAATCCTGTAGGCGACTCTGAAATAACAGTTAATTGCAATACACATACAGTATATAAAATGAGAAAAGATTACTAACCACTTAATAATCACTTGCTCAAATAATTTAGTTTACTGGGTGAACATAAATTGTTAAATCAGAATATTTAGGATACTAAAGTGACAACATAGATTTAAGAACGTATTTGAGGAATTACTTTTTGTCATTTTTATAGACATTTTTAAATGTATGGAGGATCACCTTCCATACATTTAAAATTATGTATTTGAGGAAACTAGATATTCCATAGAAACAAAAAGAATGAATAAATACAGAGACTAATCAACGTTATATATACAGGATGAATGATGGAGGGAAAGTACCTTAAATATTGTATTTTACTGTAAAAGTAACTGTATTTTTAAACAATAATTCGAACTCTACAAAATAACAAGAAAACGTGCTAGGGCGCGTGTTCCTCGCCCTTTGCAAGTCACGCGCCTACATGTGAGGAACCATCTC
This sequence comes from Herminia tarsipennalis, assembly GCA_945859575.2. NCBI lineage: Eukaryota > Metazoa > Arthropoda > Insecta > Lepidoptera > Erebidae > Herminia > Herminia tarsipennalis. Next base: position 7,208,547 of record OX243836.2, on the reverse strand, counting down.
ATGTTCAGACGAGAGAGTGACGCGTGTCTCCGTCGCCACACACCCCGCTCCGCATACGTTTCATTGTGCCAATCACCTAAATGATAAATATTTGAGACCAAATAAGATCCACTTTTTTGTAAGAATGGTTCAATCTTGTGAACACAAATCTATTCAGCCATTTTGAAGACGAAAGTTTTGTTAATGTTATGTAACATCATCTTATTTTATATTTGCAGGGTGGCCGTGCGCTTGAAGATTTCGTCAAGTATGTTTCTGAGCAAGCATCCTCCGAGCTCAACGGCTGGGACAGAAAGGGCAAAGCCAAGAAGGAGGAGTTGTAAACACTATGTGATGTGAAACTTTCCATGAAAGATCTGTGTGTGAGTGGGGTGCGACTGTGCGAGTGCCTGTAACACTGACGCGATTCAAACTTGTACATGTGTGCTTCACAATACACTTTTTTTTTACACTATAGCAAGTTTGATCTGCCAGTTTTATAAATCTATTTTAGATTTATCTAAATACAGTAATTTTGAATGCATTTCTTTATATAGTGTCGGTGAAATAACAAATAAATTAGGTTGTATTTATAATTTTGTTGTTTTATTTGTGTAGTTTGAAAATGTTTTTACCTATCTTTGATACTTATTGCTCAGTAGCAAATATTCCTTGATAAGGCAAAAAGCTTGTGTCATGGAGACTTATATTCAATATTTTGAGTTCAGTGGTGCAATGGAGTGCTTACAATTGTTATGCAAGAAATTAAGTTTGAGGCTTGCACTGGACACACCTGACGCCTGACCCACAAATTGTTGTTCAGAGTCTGGGTGTACTGTGTTCCTGACTAGTACGTTTGTAATGGCGCAATTACACTTGGTAGTTAGCCCGTATTCAGGTGCCCGAAAAACGTTATTAAAATTCGGGCACCCGATGCATTTATTACATTCTTTTATTTACGTTCAGTTGCGCCTGCGTTCGGTTTGGAAAGTGCCAGTGACGGCTGGCAAAGAAAACTACGTTGGGTAACCAAAACGAAAGCAGTTCTAATCGTCATAGTAATGGGCGTCACTCGACTCCGTTCAGTCACACTTAGTTGTTTGTCCGAATTCCATAATTCTATCCTTGTGACTGCCACGTCAATAACGAAAATCCGTGTTCCCCACGCCATTTTTGACGCGTCATACCGTCAGTGGCGTCGTGAGCACGTTTTCAATTGACGTCCATGTCCCTGACGGTCAAAAGGTTAAAGTCCCCTGGGGCATGTTGGTTTGAAGCCCTGAATCCCTCGCACTGTGTACACACACAGTATTTTTTTTGTGTGTTTGAACTTGAAATAAAAGGCATTATATGCTAAACTATATATTCTCCTCCTTCCACTGTTCTATCCACTCTGCGATTGTGTCAATATTTTTATACAACTGTTCCTGTGAGTCATTCTGTAATTCTTTTACTATTTCAGGTTTGTATGATGAATTTGCCTCTTCCAGTAATGTTTCAAATATTTCACATTGTATATTGTCTTCCAATTTTTTGCCTGTGTACCCTCTGAAAATGAGAAAAGACACTCTAAAGTAAAATACAGTGATAAGCACTTTAAGGCCCTGAGCAGACAACAGAGCAGGCCAGGTGCAACAAATTTTCAAAGGGAATAGTATAGACCAATGCATATTACAACCACAAAACATGCTGCCCTGATGTCTGCACAGACGGATTCAGATGGGATTGCCACACTAGAGTGCATTATGATATTGTCTTCTGTATGGTCTCCTCAGTTCATATTATATGTATAGAACCAGCCATGAATGAAATTTAGTCAGAAGCATAATAATTTAGTGACGATTTCTGAACACAATTTTATTTTATTAGTATTTTTAATTGATTAAACATAATTAATTGTTTTCCTAGTAATTTTAGGGTTGCATCTCTATGACATGTGCGAAAGTGATAAGAACCTAACTTCAATCTGGTCAAGATACGTTGATCCTACTGTACATCAAGGTTAGATATTTTAACTTCAAGTAGGTATACCTGGGCTCCAGATCTACATGATTAGGACAGCATTGTCAAATATTGACAAATACTTTTGTTGCTTGTAGTATAGTTGACAGTATAGTGAGAGGACTATTGTTAAGTTTTCTTCTGGTAACATAGCTAAAATTAAATCATTTATAATCTTAAGAAATAAATCACAATTACCTAGCAGACAGTCTGTCATATAAAGCAGTATTGTTTGTTCTGATGACAAATACGCCATCAAACCATCTTTCTGGGAAGAATTCACAACCATGGTAGTCCACTATGTTGCCACCTTTTGCCATCATACCCTCCATGATATCAAGCAGCTGAAATCATTCATTTTTTTTAAATAACTTTAGTCTTTATATGTTCAGATTGCTAGGTTGCTAGGGTTGCTAGGGAGATGCTCTATAGCAACCCACACTTCAGTTGACTGTACCCGCTAAAGTTTTAAGGTACAATTGTTTTCAAGTAAGTACAAAGACAGTACATATGTCGTACAATTGTATTCATAATTTATAAACAGGAAAATAAACAATGGGGTTTCCGGGGAGCAGGACGTGATTTATTTGCTGTTAAAGTCATACAATATAGATGATATGTAGAAGTGAGAAGCAGGAACAGTTTGCGATTGTGGAGAAAGACATTTAAAACTAAAATACATTTGGTGAAGGACATTTAAATAATAAATGATTATGCATTACCTTATCTTCATTCAAAAATGGACACTGGTAATCAGGATCATATTCATCTAAGCAATTGTATTCTTCGGCTAGTTTGGACACCTCCCTCCAAGAAAATTTCGTCCTCTCGGCAAGTAAGCGAGAAATTGTGGACTTGCCAACCCCTGGAGTACCTAAAAGGAGTAAATTAGGATAAAACTTAGATACAAATAGAAAGTCTAACAGAAATAACCCACGTGGGATAACAGCAATACAAAGTTATTGCATATTACCTTAATATTTACCTACCGGTTATAAGTATATTTGGTACCGTCCTGTTAATGTTAGTCATTTTGTAATCGCATATGTCATGAGAAATCGGTTCTTAGAATCAGAATAAATATTTTGTTTATAATAAATAGGTTATTTTTATACTGATCGGTTTGCTGTCACTTTTGTTTTGACATTTCTTATCAAACCTTGTCGTTCAGGATCGGGGACATCCAAACATATAACTTAGTACTTCATGAACAATAATAAATTAGGTACCTACTATTTTAATAGAATAATAAAATGTATAAATCATAGACTTAGGATACGTTAGTTTATCATGTCATTATAAAAAATAGTTCAGCAATCTCATTTTGAGCATTTTGTACTTTTCCCTTTGATCAAAGATTTTTCCATAAACTAAAGTTATGCTTAAAATTGTGTTTTAGCTGGTTGATAAAGGATGGAATGGAACGTGAACATATGTATGTGACGTAACAACATAACCTAAAAATGATACAAGAAAAAGAAACAGAGTTTTCTTTTGTAATGTTGTTTACAGTAATTTAGTTGTTTAATATAATGCGTATTCGTCGACCTAAAACAGTAACAAAAGGTCAAATTGTTTTAGTGACTGCATTAGGTGTATTTAGTGGAGTATACATCTGGAGACCACTTTTTGACGATTATTTTAGGAAGAAAGTCCCTGTTGCTAAACCAGAAACACCTCAAACAGAGTAATGGATCGTCTTTCCAAGTGGTTTAAGACCTCTACCCCTCTGATGAAGATGTTGATGGCTATATCTATAACCTCAGCAGTCGTGGTTACGCATAGAACGCTTTACGCACCCTATGTGAAGCGCCAACGTTACCGACGAGCTGAAGAATGGGCCAATGCAATTATAGATCAAGAAGAACGAGGTGAAGATGGCCCTAATAATATCTCATATTAGATTTATATCTTGTAAATAGTAGAAGGATACCTAAATAAACGTTATATAATTTTTATTGTTGTTTATTTTATGCATCCAAGGCATCGATAACTATAGTATGTACTTATTACAATAATACCCCAATGATCTAGGGGATTAGGGGAGCCACGACCACCCCTTCTCAGTCCTTGCACCAAAGGCATTTCCTGAAGACAAGACATCTGTGTATCTACAATGAAACTGACACCCTTAACAATGGTCTCTCAGTCCTTGCGGCCTGATCTTCCAGACTTGGACTCAATCCTTTAGATGTACCAGAACATCCCTATCAACGAACTCGAATTAGAGTCTGACTTAAAATCCATTTATACCTACACCTATATTTTATTATTATTATTACTTAATTTGTGCTTTTTTACATAATTATTGATTTAAGTGGCCAGATTCTTTCATTTTAGCCTTTAGTTTACTAGAGCTGAATAAATTGGTGTAAAAAATAACTTACGGATTAGTGGTTAGGAAAACCTACGTAAATACTTAGTAGATACATAGGTACTTATTCATTTAAACTTAACCAAGTATGTTACTAAAAAACAATAGTAGCCTACAGTCCTCTTACTTACTTTTGCTTGGTAGGTAGATCTCTGAGATCCAGGGAGGGAGGTGGGCTCCCTGGGTCCTCTACAACATACAGCTGACGAACATGGCGGCACTATTTTGTTGGCGAATTTTGTCTAACGTTCATAAGCGTTGCATTTGTAACCTAAATGATTATAGTATTTTTTACCACTAAAAAGGGTTCTGTGTAGCAGATGCTTGCCTTCGACGGGCCTTGTGTCAAAGTTTGTCATGGGGGCCAAGTACCCAAACGGCTACGGCCACAGGACTAATTTGAGTCAATTGCACAATTTGCAATTGACTTTTGCAATGCACGGGACACAGGCAGAGCCTAACCATTTGTTAACGCACGAGCGGTAGCTCCACCTTGCCGTGTAGACTAAGGCACCATAAAAAACCCAGCATGTCAGCATATGTGTAATTACTAGTCAGTCAGTCGACCCTTCAATCCCTGCTGCAATGCTCATGAACGTACAAAGTGAAAGTAACTCTCTTATAAGTACAAGTTTATACTTTCCTTTTTAGATACAATGGTTTACTTACATTGGTTTAATCTTCTTCGTTCTAATACAGCCATACATTTCCACTCATTACATTACACAATTACTTCAACTTCAGTAAAATTCACTCCTTATTACTTTGTCACACTCATACAGTAATTCATCATCCGTAGATATACCTATTGTGACTATTGCACCATATTATGGCTATAAAAAATGTAGGTACATAACAAACTCCTTGGCTAAATAAGATTTATGGAACAAAATTACTCAAATGACGCCAATAAATTCGTAGAAAATAAAAATAACATTTTCGACAGATTTAGAAATTGCTGTAATTTTATTAGCAGGAACGTTTTTAATCGTATTACGCTTACGCCACGTGAGATCGGCAGATCACAAGTTATAGACGAGCGGCAGTGACACGTGTTTTGCATTCAATATTCCACGAGACAATGAAAATAACAACAAAACTTCTTGTATTTCACGTATTTATTTAACTATAAAAAAAGAATTACAAATATTGCATCTTTATTAAACTTCAGTAACTAGTTTATTTATGTACTGATAGATTCATTTTCTAGATATATGAGCAAATTACTCAATCGGAATAGTCCGCCTCATTCTCATACAGTGACGCACAGCCAGCCTGAGCGGTTAATAAACGTGACGGTGACGTTGTAAAGGTGATTCAACTCTCAGGGCTGCTGAAATTCATTAGATGAATGACCTAGTAGGTCGTTCCAAAATCAATCAGATATTTGACAATAAAGTACCTACGTGGGTGTCGCGCTTCGTGATTACGCTGGTATTTCGCGTGGGTGGCGTTTCCAGACTATAAGAGGCACTTTTCCCTTCATCTTTTGCGATCAATAACAAATTTTCAGAACCGCCATTATGAATGAAACGTTTACGCCCCCGCACGCCAATTTGTTCAAATCTATACAAACAAATAAAATTAAAGTGTCTGTTTGTTTGTACCTATTGTCAAAAGAAGGAGGTATAATCTTTACTTAAATTATAAAGCTGAAGAGTTTGTTTGTTTGTGATGTATATAACGAGGTCTCGGATGTATACATTGTGACATTTATGGTTAGAAACTCCTTACTTTTAAAATGTTAGAATGACATGAAATAAGAGACAGTCTTGGACTTAGTTTCATGGCCGACCGATCTGATCGTAATTTATTAGATTATGTTCATTAATATGTAACAAATAGTAGTGCTTGTGAGTTAGTTTATTTCAGGAATAAACATCGTATTAAATCTGGAAAGTTTATCTTTTTATTTCAACGCCCTATCTACGATCCTGAGGTACAGACCTGGTACCTACTCTCTTGGGGGCCCTGCTAGGTAGGGCTCCCAAGAGAGCAGGTACCAGGTCAGTATAAAGTAAGTAGGTACCTAGTCGAAAGAATGTGAATATTAGGTATTTACCTATAATCAGCGGTCGGATCCAGGATTTCATTCTGGGGGGGGGGGGGGGATTTCGTTTTACCTACCCGAAATCGGTCAAGTGTGAGTTGTTGAGCCTCAAAAAATTCAATACAAGAAATTCAGTAAGTACCCACACAAAACAACCGTCTGGGGGTAGGGGGAGCGAGCCACCCCCGCACCCTCCCTGGCTCCGCCTATACCTATAATATATTAAATATCCTTCCTTCAATGAAGGACCTTCATAGCAGCCATCCGTAATAAGTAGGTACACCTAGATTTTATTTTTCATAACTGGGCTAATTATGATACATGTTAGACAAGTAGGTAGGTGTACGTTACCGTAAAATAATAAATAAAAGTAAGAGTGAAATCATCAAGATAATATGTACTAACGTACGTAGTAAATTAATACCTCAATGAGTGAAAAGATAATTCCTGAAACTACACTATGTATAGTAGGTACTTATACCTATTGATTTTTATTTATATCGGATTGGGATTGAAACTACACATGTAACACTCCTATATTATCTTCATAATTACTCTAATAAAATTAACATACTTAGAAACAATAAAATAAACAAGAAAAACGTGACCGGCCCCTAGAAAGTTTCCTTGTCATAAATATTTTGAAATCTATCAGAATACCTACATCAAAGTTTTCCTTTTTGAATCAAACTAAACCTGCCAGTCATATGTAATTCTATTTTATCCTTCAATACATAAAGCATACTTTTTATTTTTTGTGACTCAGAGAGATTATAATCATAGTTAGATACATAATTTTATTATACCTACCGAAGGAGTGTTAGTCCGATTGTACTACATACATAGGTACCTATCAAAAACAAAGCCACTATTCTTATGTCGCGTCGGTCGTATTAAATGTTGCAGCCATGTATGCGTAGAACAAGAAGTATTGAAAAACTTCACCGTAATGTAATGCGGCGGCGTAATAATGTTAAGCCGGATTGTAGTTGCGATACGTTCTACAAAGCGGTTTTCATGAAAACTGAGGTCCGCGAAATCTGCTGATACAGATGAAACATGCCCGAGAAAAGTACAAGCAATAAAAACTCGTGACACATCAAATTGCTAATGTTTACAATGTTTCTCTGTTTATAACTGTATATGCAGGTAAGGTGCTGCCACCATTATACACCATATTATAACAAAAAAAATAGAGGTCTGATGCAAAATAAAGAGTTCAATAATATTAGAAGAGTACACGAGATTAAATATATCAGCCTCAATGGGCACAACATAGTAGGAGCCAAATATTGGACAATTTAAGTAGGTACTGCTAATTTAAATAGCAGTAAATTGCAATTGAATAGTAATTGATCGCAATACGTAATTAAATTTAATAAGCAAAAATATATTTATGTAATAAATTACTACATAACATTCTTTGACTGCTAAATAAAATTTATAGAGGAAGGCTATAGGCTATATAGCATCACGCTACGACCAACAGGAGCGGAGCAGCAATGAGAAATGTTGCAAAAACGGGATAAATTTACGCAAAGTTGCGCGGGACAGCTAAATAAGTATAAAATTAAAACAATATAAATCTTTATTGTCATGGTCACTCTATGACAACATCGATGTGAATCAAAGAGCATGGTGAATGAAGATGGAACTTATACTTATTTTTAATCCAGCAAGCGCGCTCATATTTAATACGGCGTGTACATATCTACCTACCTAGTACGAAATGGCTGCGACATGTACACCATCTTAGTCAATTTATCAACAGTAGGTACCTACCTACTTTTATAATCCGTTATCAAAAAAAAAACTAGATCAGTGCTTCATGTTGATCAGCCGACCACCGGGCTGTCTAAAGCGCGGCCCGCTTCAATATTTGTGGAGCCTGCGATGTTTTTAATCCACTTTACGCCTTTATAACCAGCACTGGAGGGTGGCCATCTAGGGGGGCCACCTAGCACGAGAGGGTGGATCGTATCTGGTTTGGACAGTCCTGGTATAGACAACAAAATAAATATATAAGGCAAAACCTATTCTTATCAGACCTGCTATGATTTATTTAGCAAACCTCTTGACACCTACCTAATAATAAGAATGACTTGCAAGTCTATATTTTACAACTGAGAATCTTTGAAAGTTAAGCAGTAAGTAGGTGGGTAGGTACATAACTACCTATAGGCACCTACTTCCTAACCAGTCGACGATATATAGCCAGTATAAAATTAGTCCCACCCTATTTCTTACTTTCACAAATTAATAGTTTTCAGATACCAGAGGTCATTCACCTTTTGATTTTCGGATATTTCTACGTGGCAATGTACTTGCAGAATTTAGCTTTTACTATTAACGTTCTTTGAAAAATATAGTACCTACCTCGGTAGGTAGGTACTATATTATTTATTTACTATTTTTATTTTATTTTTTACCCACCATCTCTAATGATTGTATGAATATCTAGACTTGTTTATTGAGTACCTAGTCGTGATTTTTTTATCAGGACCTACTTGCCCCTATTAATTATCTAAAGGGTGATTAAGTAGGTACCTACCTACACTACTTGCATACTTACAATTCCTATCGTCATTGTGACGCGTAAATTCGCGCGTCTGTTGCGGCGACCGCAGGCAGTGACCCCAAGTGCGTGAATGACCTCGACCTTTCACTGACCGCGAAATATATTCTAACAATCCATTTCATGTCAAACTGGTTAAAAATGGCAATTTATTTAATTGATACCACATAACAAAATGTCACCTATCCACATAGGTAAAAATATTTATTGCAATAATAATTATGTATTTAGATTAGTGAAATTAATGAGCATGAAACGGATTGAGTTTTAATCTAATTTATGCTACTCAGATTGCTATGACAATGTTGTCTGTTTAATATAACAGGTAGAAATAAAAATACAAAAATAAATTTTTCAATGGAGGCTACCTTTATTCTATGAATTTACACATTAGTTTGCAGTTATAACAAAATAGTTCAGATATAACCTTATATAAATTATAAAATAATGTTACAGTATAAGCCTTGTAAAAAATATAGAAAAGGAATGAGTTTGTAGCCTTTCTTTCCTTCTGAACACCTTTCGGTGAATGAAGTATCGCAGTTGAATGAAAAATTGTGCTGTTATGAGTGCTAGCTACTTCTTGCCCTTGGCGGCCTTCTCGGCGGCTTTGGTCGTCTTGCCACCGGAGGCATCCTTGAAGTTTACACCCTTGATTACACCAACGGCGACCGTCTGCCTCATGTCACGCACAGCGAAACGACCGAGGGGAGGGAACTCCTGGAAGGACTCTACGCACAGAGGCTTGGAGGGGACCAGGTTGACGATGGCGGCATCACCAGATTTGATAGATTTAGGGTTGTCTTCAGTGGATTTACCAGTACGACGGTCAACCTTCTCTTTGATTTCGGCGAATTTGCAGGCAATATGGGCTGTGTGGCAATCCAATACTGGCGTGTAACCGTTTGAGATTTGACCGGGGTGGTTGAGCACGATGACCTGAGCTGTGAAGTCAGCAGCGCCCTTGGGTGGGTTGTTTTTGGAGTCACCAGCAACGTAACCACGGCGCAATTCCTTGACGGACACGTTCTTTACGTTGAAACCAACGTTGTCACCGGGTACGGCCTCTTGGAGAGCTTCGTGGTGCATCTCCACGGACTTAACTTCAGTGGTGATGTTGGCGGGGGCGAATACGACAATGGTACCGGGCTTGAGGATACCGGTTTCCACACGGCCTACGGGCACCGTACCAATACCGCCGATTTTGTATACGTCCTGGAGGGGAAGACGCAGGGGCTTGTCTGTGGGGCGAGCAGGGGGCAGGATGGCGTCGAGGGCCTCAATGAGGCACTTTCCTTCAGCCTTGCCTTCCTTGCGCTCAACCAACCATCCCTTGAACCAGGGCATTTTGGTAGAGGGCTCCAACATGTTGTCTCCGTGCCAACCAGAAATGGGTACGAAGGCGACGGCAGCTGGGTTGTAACCGATCTTCTTGATGTAAGAAGACACTTCCTTCTTGATTTCCTCGAAACGGGGTTCGCTGTATGGGGGCTCAGTGGAGTCCATTTTGTTGACACCAACGATGAGCTGCTTGACACCAAGTGTGAAGGCGAGCAGGGCGTGCTCACGGGTCTGTCCGTTCTTAGAGATACCAGCTTCGAACTCACCAGTACCGGCGGCGACGATGAGCACGGCGCAATCAGCCTGAGAGGTTCCAGTGATCATGTTCTTGATGAAATCTCTGTGTCCGGGGGCGTCGATGATGGTGACATAGTATTTGGCGGTTTCGAACTTCCACAGGGCGATATCGATGGTGATACCACGCTCACGCTCGGCCTTCAGTTTGTCCAATACCCATGCGTATTTGAAGGAACCCTTACCCATTTCCTGGGCCTCCTTCTCGAACTTCTCGATGGTACGTTTGTCGATACCACCACATTTGTAGATCAAGTGACCGGTGGTTGTGGACTTGCCGGAGTCGACGTGTCCAATGACGACAATGTTAATGTGAACCTTTTCCTTTCCCATTTTTGGTTAGTCTAGAACAATACGAAAAAAAGAAATCAATAAATTGTTATTGTTCAATAAATTGCAATGGGCAGAGAGATGTTAGCCGGCATTTGCAAGGTCGCAACCTCATGTATCGCGCGGCGGGCAATATGGCCGCCGCATGGCCGCCTCGCCCTATCTTGACATTTCACAATGGATGTCAGCCATTACGATAAATGCATTGAAAATGTTGAATAATTTTAGTAGGTTATTCCTCTAAACACGTGTTCTGCACAATATTTAACTACACAAGTATCGAAGACACACCGAATTGGAAAAACAAGTGAGCACAACCACGTGGTGGCGAGCCGGTCTGCGAAAGTGTGACGCGTAAGCAAACGCGATTGTGATAATGTTCGTAATTGGAACACTGTAGCACATTCAATTAGAATAAACAAAAGAAACTAAATTTGATACCACGAGTTAACGTTACAATATGTAGCTATAACGTGAACAATGAGGTTTAGAATTACACCACAGTAACGGATTGAAATTACAGTATTCGTAATTATGAAATGATTCGTATTATTGCTATAAAACACAATCGTGATTGCTTACGGATGTAAAAGATCACTTTTTAACACTTCACTAAACAATTTCTTCTGACACTCACCACGGATTACAATCCACGTGTAATATCCGAGATAGACTCCAACAGAATGGACGAGAAATGGTTGTTCTTTCAGCTGGCTGGAATGAAGAGAGTCACTTCCGGCATAGTGTGGCTATACAAGAATTCGAACTCCCATATATATTGGATTAAATTGATTGATAAAAAAATGTTATCAAAAAACAGAAAGATAAAGGAAAGAAAGGTACTTCTGAGAAAAATACTTTGAAGCAATATTATGCAATAAGTATGTATCTAGTACTGAGTGCCCTATTTCACTGTCGATGCAAACATGATGTGGCTTGTGGATTTAGCATCGATCATAGTATAATTTCCAGGAGGAGCCTTCCATTTATTATGTTAGACGATTTTGGGCAGCTTTTGACCCCTTTTATTCTTTTCTTATACAGTGGGAGGGGGGGGGGGGGCTCTCTATGTAAGAAAAAGCTGTTATTTAACTTGCAACGTTTGTATGTATGTATGTGTGTTCGGCAGGAATCTAGGAAGCACAACCAACCACAATAATATGGTACCATGGAGCTGTTCTGATGAAGGAGTCGGAAGGTGGCCATAGAAACTTCTGAACTAAACAAGATAAGCCCATACGGTTCTGAGACTCAATTGGTTCGTTAAAGCAGGTTTTTAGACATATTTTATCAAAATTGGTTCAGAGTCTCAAAGTCATCAGCTCTTTTGTTAGCTAGTAGCTACGGTAGGGATCTTATGCGCATAATAGGTAGTTATTTGAAATATCCATGTATGCTACGTAACTATGCAAGATTAAAGAATTCCTGGACTGATACTGCCGCCAGAATATGTAGCACACTAGTACACTCTTAAAAAAATCACTGTTTTTTTTTATTTATTGATAAAAACCACTAAGGTTAGAGCCCGTGCTTTAATGAGTCCATCTATAGGTAGTTAATTTATGTTAACTTAATAAAGACAAAACCTTTCACAATAGATATGTTTCTGTTTGAAAGCTGATGTCATAATTTACGAAGATCTGTCCAGGCGTTTGAAGATCATCAGCTCATTTCATACTTTACAAAGGGGTCTTGTTAACGTTTACAGAAATTTTACAATTGATTTAAAATTTGGTCTACTGTCATGCCATTCGGTGGAATTTCCAAAACATCTTATTCTTGTTTTTAGTCTGCGGTAGACTCATCTCCTCAGCAACATAGAGAAAAAAAATCATGTTTGGGTTTATCAGAACTACTGTTTGTTTGAACCTGCACTACGAAAAACTACAGGTGGGATTGTCAAAACATGGAAAGCTTAAGCACATGCTACGAGGATGATTAAATTATTTTAAAACGTACTAAAATATTTTAGTGCATGACAGTACAGGGAATGGCAGTTCCCGCCGGATATATGGTTCGGTTATTTACTTCTTTTCGTCGGGTGCTTTTTAAATTTATTGTATGCTTTTTCTATTTTTACTTTTTCCTCCCGCGCTTTTACGCTTTTTCAAAGTATAACATTATTATAAATTTAATTTGTGAAAATATTATTTTAAATTTAGTTTGATGTGGTCTGGTGCACTTAATTCACCCAGCTAATGCACCTGGGAGAATTAAGTGCACCATTTGGTAGACATCATTCACCTAGGTAAATTATGTGTAGGTATGGACTTTCGAGTGCACCTAATGCACCTAATCGACTAGGGGATGGTATTCAAAAATAAATACAACTAAAATTGGATCGATTTTAATTTTGACAGTATCCAATAACATCAAATAAGAATCTTATATGAAGCTTTAATTTGAATTTTATGTCATTTTCTAATATAAAAATTTAATGTTTGTTAAAATATTTAATTTATAGATAATTATTATTGTCATTACATAGTAGAAATCTATATTTCGTTGTTAACTTATGTAAATTTGCCCTCATTGTAGGGTAATATTATTTATTTTGGCAACTCATAACAGTTTACTCGGAACTGACGTCACCAGTTAAAAATCCGTGCAGGAACGTGGCATAATTTCCATTAATTTCATGAACTTCATGTTCATCATACTTTCGGGTTCAATTTTATTCAGTAAACTACAGTTGATTGATAATGTGCTTATCTTTAAATGTATGACAAAACAATTGATTTACATTCTTGTTCTATTTAATGTTACGAGCACGTGGGTATCATGAAATTATTAGAACCATGCAGATTCAAAGTTCACTAAGCATTCAAATATTTAGGGAAAATAACACGTAAAAGTAATCGAATTTATTCAAAGTTAATTCATCTAAACTGAGAACATTTATTTTATATTTCTTTTTTGTGTACGTAAATATTTTTAATGAAAGGATTAATTTTATAAACATAGCAAACTCGCCGGTCAGAAAGAGAAACGTCAAATGTTCTCACCCCCGCACCGCACTGTCCGCACCCCATTCAGAAACCTGTGTCGAAATCGAAGAATGAAACAAATGAAAAATTGAATAATTTTATAAATGGAATCGAATTTGAGTTAACTATGTGTTGGTTAATTAAAATGCTACATTTATAAAATATTTAACGTTTAATTGTGGTGATATTCAAATAGCAAGCATGTTCAAAAGTCGTGGCGATATTGTTTATAAATGCACAGTGAGACTTTTAGAAGATACAGAGATATTAGAATGTGAATTTCACGTGAGTATCATGAAATTAGTTAGAGCAGGCATTATTTTACATAAATTTTAAAATGGAACATTTGTTTTCAGCCAAGTTATAAAGGTAAATTTTTGCTGGAACATGTATGTCAACAGTTAAATCTTACTGAGACTGATTATTTCGGACTTCGGTATGTGGATGCCGGTGGACAGCGGGTAAGGAAATATTTACACTCCACATAACACCAATATCAACATAAAAAAATCTTTAAAACTAAGCAGAACATTAAAAGTATAGCCATTGGAAATACATGTTTCCTAAAAGTTATATCAACTGAATTCTTATCACTTCTATCTTCTGAAATTGTGATAATTATTATCTGTAACAGTTTCTAAACAATGTTTCATATCACATGTATTCATCTAGCCTACAGGAAATACAGAAACTATTAATGATAGTCACATAGTTAGAAATAGCTCATATATTTCATCAAACTTGTTATAAGTTTAAGAGATATGGCTACATGAGTAGACATCTACACATGATCATTGTGTCCTTTACTAAGGACACAATTATCATGTGTAGATGTCATGAACAATGTTTATTACAACAGAATGGTTTACAGCAGATTAAATTGATATTATAGAAGTAGGTACTTATGTACAGTTTGTTTATATATTAATAACAAATATTTCTATGCAGGTAGCCATGTCTTTAAGTCAATGGGCTATTTTCCAACTAGTTTAAACAACAACTCTTTAAGAAATGTCGAAATACTGATTTTGGAGATGTCATACAAATAGCGGTCTATGACATCACAATTTTTTTCTCATCATATCTCTCATAAATTGAACAATATTTTGGCATAATAAATGTAGTTTTAAAATAGGAGGCATAGCAGTTCTACATTGTTTCTACACTTAAAGTATATTACTATAAGTTAGAGAATTGTGAATAGTTACGGCTTCTACGATTTTATTAAAATTATATTTTAAAATTATTTTTTTGTCTGTAG
The DNA here is from genome assembly GCA_945859575.2 of Herminia tarsipennalis. Taxonomy (NCBI): domain Eukaryota; kingdom Metazoa; phylum Arthropoda; class Insecta; order Lepidoptera; family Erebidae; genus Herminia; species Herminia tarsipennalis. The sequence continues at coordinate 7,193,355 of OX243836.2, read as the reverse complement.
TTGTGGCTGTATCTGATGCTATCATAAGCTTAAAAAAATATTATCATGTGCCAAATTTTTTTTTCAACAGATGTATGGGTCTTGAGAATTTTATTCAGCCTAAACTATTTTCTAATAGATTTTAAAAAGAAACAGAACAAAAAATTACTATATATTTATTACACAAATGTTACCTATTTGACCACAACAATAGAGTGTTTTTTCTTTCTTTCAGCATTGGCTTCACATGGCGAAGTTAATACTAAAACAAGTAAAAGGTAAGTAAACTACAAAAATACATGGTATCTGTTACCATTTTCTAGCATTCATTGATTAAATTAACAGTCCAATTGAACTAATTGATTTCAATTTAAACTACTACAATGGGTTGCCTACATATCACTTACAGAGTTGTTAACTTGCATTATAATCTAGTACCTGGATGACCAAGCTTTGCTTGGTATTTTATTTTAACAATTTTTTCTAAAAATGATATTTAGGGAAATCTATTTATCGCCCCTGAAACCCCCTGCATACTAAATTTCATGACAATTGTTAGAGCCATTGCCAAGATTCAGATTATATATATACATTTATATAAATACAAGAATTGCTTGTTTATATAATAAATATGTTCCGAGGTTTGTAAAGTAATTATTAAAATTCTTAAACATCTAAAAATTAATGTATGAAGAAGTTAACACAACAAAGTGACCACTGTTTTTTAGAAATTGGTTACTGCAACTGAAGGTTAGTATGCATACATAGAGCCTAAGGTCCTTTTCACATGTTCTGGTTTCAATCCGGCGCATTGGTTGAACCGGTGCGAAGTGTACGGATTGTAACCAGAACTTGTGAATAGGACCTAATAAGTAGGGTGGGTCATGAAATTCATACAAGGCTCTATTGGTTGATTACTAGAAGTCTCTAATAAATAGCAGATTTTATTACACAGGATAGGCTTTTTTAGGGTTCTGTAGCCAAAATGGCAAAGTGAAATAATAAAATCTTGAAAAACATTTTTTTTAAGGTACCTCCCCTATATGTAAAGTGGGGAAGTGATTTTTTTCTCACCTACCTCATCATGTGGGGTATCGTTAAATAGGTCTTTTAAAAACGTTTAGGCATTGGAAAGACCTTGTTTAAATTTAGGGATCCGTTTGTGAAATATTAAGATTTAAAGTGAAGCTGTTTCATGCAAAAACTACTAAACGGATTTTGATGAAACTTTTCAATAACATACTTCATACATCAGACAAAATAGCTAATAAACAAGAAAAAACAATATGGGTGAAGCCAAAAGGAAAACCTAATGTAATAACAGAAAGTGTCTGTACTGTATAATACAAAATTGTTCACAGATGCCTCACCAATCCTATTCAGTTTTCGAGTGAAATTCTACCCTCCAAATCCATTACTTTTGAAAGAAGATGTCACAAGATTTCAAATATACTTGCAACTCAAGAGAGATCTGTTACATGGAAGGTTATATTGTACAGCCAATGAAGCGGCAATGTTGGGCGCACTCATTATACAAAGTAGGTATTTTTAAATTAATGGCAAAGATTATATAGAAAAAAATAGACATGTACATTTGGCTGAGCGGTACTTCAATAAAAGTAAGGCTGAAAATTGTGTCGGCTATTGTAATTTCAGTTGATACAGGTGCGAATCCAATAGGGGAGGGGTGGCAACAATGTAATCCCTACTAATATATAAATGTGAATGTAAGTTTGTTTGTTACGCTTTCACGCGAAAACTACTCAACCGATCATCATGAAACTTTGTACACACAAAAAAAAAGGGGAAAATTGACGCAGACGAAGTTGCGCGGGATAGTTAGTTATATTTATAGTAATTGCAATTTTCTAATTGAACGATTCACACTTGGCCGGTTTTGACTGTCTGCGCCTGACTTGACATTCAGTCTCTGAGGTGTATTATATGGCGTGAGCGCAGCAATGGCTATGTACACATTCCATACGCAAAACTTTGTTGAAGGTTCTGTTTATCTAATCCATTTATTTACTTATCCAACTTAAACTAACAGATAATCTAACCATATAAGTTCTAAGATAAGGGTCCTTATTCACTATCTTTTTTTTCGTTTTCGCGGCGAGCCCGCGCTTTTAACTGTCAAAATCTTGTCTTAATAGTCAATAGAGTGCTGCGCTTAAATGCATCGCGCATGCGCGCAGATATATTTGAGCGCACCGCGCATGCGCCAGTTCGCGCGGGCTTGCCGCGAAATCGAAAAAAAAACATTGTGTTTATGGACCATGTACATATTATTTAGTTTAAATTTATAAAATTATACAATAATAGCAACAAATAATATTAGAATTTCCAGCTTTTTTTGTTATATATAACAATATTACATACATTTATTCCACTCTACTATGGTACTAGGTCTTTGCTAAATAGATGCTCTGGATGGCAATTGTTGCACATTTTGTTGTAAGACATCTTTGACTGATAAGACAAAAAATCAGGCTTGTTATGAAATTTTATGAACAACTAGCTGTCCCCCGCAACTTCGTCTGCGTATATTTTCCCCGTTCTTGCAATATTTCTCATGGCTGCTCCGCTCCTGTTGGCCGTAGCGTGATATTATATAGCCTATAGTAGTTCCTGAGATTATCGCGTTCAAACAAACAAACAAACTCTTCAGCTTTATAATATTAGTAAAGATTTACATTTTTGTTGTTGTAGTATTTCACTACAACAAAAATATTAATTACTAGCTGTCCCACGCAACTTTTCCCTAAATTTCCCCCTTTTTTTTTATATAATCCTATATTACTTATAATACCTCCAAGAAATATGTGTACAAAGTTTCATGATGATCGGTTGAGTAGTTTTCACGTGAAAGCGTAACAAACAAACTTACATTCACATTTATATCAGTAGGGATTCTCAAAATTTCAATCCAATTTACGTTATTTCTTGAGTAGTTCTAAAATATTTGAAGCCCATGTTTTTAACCCGTTCATACTATATTAATAACTGGGTATTCCTTATCAATAGATAAGAATGTTTTTTATGTTGATTATGAGTTAACGGTCTGTTAGATATTATACGGAGAATATAGGTAGGTACTTGCGTAACTAAAGTAATATACTGATGTAGGCATCTATACTAATATTATAAAGCTGAAGAGTTTGTTTGTTTAACCGCGATAATCTCAGATACTACTGATCCCAATTAAAAAAAATCTTTCACTGTTGGATAGTTCATTTATCGAGGAAGGCTCTAGGCTATATAATATCACGCTGCGACCAGTAGGAGCGGAGCAGCAATAAGAAATGTTGCAAAAACGGGGAAAATTTACGCAGATGAAGTTGCGCGGGTCAGCTAGTGTTTCATAATGGCTTTACTTGGTACAATTTACTAAACCGGCCAAATTTGTACCTTTTACGGTTTCAGGGAGTTTCAACCACCAAGCCCCTCTCCCCTCTGGGGTAAGCCCATGATCCTGTACTATTTAATTTCCTTCCCCTTGAGTTTGTAGAAGGGAGATACTTAGTAAAAAAAAAACCTTTTTTACCTGACTGCGCAAGAAAAAGGGTTATGATATTGGAGTGTATATATGTATGTACATTATATTTCTTTGGCACGCACCAGTTAAAGCTTAAATGGTTTGATAGAGAGAGGTATCGTTATATTCGTCTGTCTCAGTGAGTGACACTGAGTACATCACAATTAGAAAAAAAAAATAGCGGATTTTTGTTTTGTAATAATTTAGTTTTGAAGTTTAATAGGAATTTGGATCGCACCTCGCACATTATCTACTGGTACCTTATGAGAGATTTCCGTCTGTGGTATAATGGGTGGAATTTGAACCCGCTACCTCTCGATTCCGAATCCGACGCCTCAATCATTCTTTTTAAATGAAATGAAACGTAGATTATTTAAAAAAATAATGGTTGTGTATTGTTTCAGTCGAACTTGGCGACTACGATCCCAACATTCACGTTGGGAATTATGTGACGGAAATGCGGTTGTTACTCAGACAAACGGACGTTATCGAAGCAAGGATACAGGTGAGAAGAGTACATTGCAATTTGTTCGAACCGTATCGAAGCTATTGTTTGAATGACTCAAATACACATACTGTCTGCTATTGATTTTAATCACGTTATCAAACAATAACAATAACATTTAAAATTCATAAAGGTTATTAACACTCGAGTAGGAATCAAGTGGTTTTTGATGATATATCATGAGATGCCGATTGGAATTTTAGATAAACTCTTGTAGATAATTTCACAATGTTTTTCTCGTTATGCAATAGGTACCATTATTACCAAAGTTGCGCAATAATTAAAATGTTGATATTTCGCAATATTTTGATCGTTGTGCAAGACCGTACTAATTTTCAGATGAAAGCGATTCGCGATGACTTTTCGTTAATAAGATGTTTATGCATTTATTATTATAAATTGATTTAACCTAATATTTTTTCTTCATATTACTAGTAATTCATCATTGTAATTTATTGTTATTAGTATCTATAGGCCTTGACATTATGCTATTTTATTGTAATCTACTGTACAATGGGACAAGCATGTGTGTTCGATTGTTTATATTAATCTTGTAAGCGTTTTGGATGTCACATCTGTTAGCTTGTAAGATCAAATGACAAATAAATAAATAAATAAATGACGTACTTATGACGTGATTTCTACATTGTGAATGAGTTTCTTGTTTCTTAATTTAGTCAGGGATAAACTCATCATAAATCTGTTGTATCAAGTGCTATTTTTAATTTTCGTATTGGTACTGCACATGCGTATTAAAATAGCAGTATCGTATGCATATAATCATAGTCGTTATCCAGGATTATTTTCGAGGGTTCGAAGTTTTTCTTGTGTCATAACTTATCGAGTTACATACTATTTATTTTATTTCATGGTCGTCAATGGTATCGTAGAGCTAATACATGGAATTACACGTACATAGCTATGTAAATTACGACACTATGCTACGTAGTACTATTACTTATTCTGTGACTATGCGAAACCCTATAACGTGTTTTGCAAGTTAGTTGCTCAAACCTTGCTGATTTTCTAAGTGATGGGTCCTGTAGAGGATGGGAAGGGTTAAGATAAAAATAGAAAGATAACATTTTTGACTGGAAACCCTCAACATTTTTATCAAAATAAACTCAGGACTCGTATAAGTTTGGAGAGGCTACAGACTCTTGGCACCTTCCTGGATAAATTACTGAAGGGCCCTTCTCTGCTGCTATTTAAATACTTGGCCTTTTTCTAGCACAATTCTAGCTTTGTTATCCATGTAGATATTGCTTATTGGGTGCCTACACAGGTTAGGTACTTGTATTTTTATTTTTCTTTGATTTGAATCGGAAGTCTCCTTAGAATCCAATAGTCGTCAAGCAACTATATTAAATATTAGATGGTTTATATTTCCTACAGTTCTCAACTTTAATTATTATTTTTTAAATTATAGCATGCTCGTAGCCAATATAATATTCGTAGTGGGCAATTTATTTACAAAGAGTTAGAGAACTATATTTTTAAAATAACGTTATCAACGAGGAAATGTCGAAGCATAATAGGTCAACGCCTACAATAGTTTAGCTGATAAATCTTTATTCATACTGTAACCTTTTAGAAAACATGAACGCGTTATTTTATGAATAGCCATTATCATACTATGTAATACATAATATAAATATTGTATTGATAATGAAAATTAGAATTTCAACTAACGTAATGATAAAGGCAATGGGTTTATTTGCCTACCTATGTATCTGCAGCAGTGATTTGTTTTTTAATCAAGCCGGATTCTGGAATAGACGATTCCCTACGACTTTCTTTTTTAGTAAATTGTTGCTCGGTTGTTTAAGTATTTTTTGGAGATAGTAATCGCAAGCCTGATAATCACTGGCCATTTTTTTCTCGCGAAAATATACATGCTTGTACTTAGCCTGTAGTTAGCATAAATGCATAACAGCTCTATGCACGAAAGCTTGCATACTAGTAAATTAAAATCAGATACAAGCATTAATCGTTTTTAAACTTTCGCGATTTTTATACATATTAGATATATTTCGGGACTTAATCGCAATCGGTCTTGATAATTTTGATAATTTGTAGTACAAATTATCAAGACCAGGCGAGGGTAGTTGAAAAACCCAGCGCCTCACAGAGACATCGCTAAGCTCCCATCAGTCGACCCGTGACAACGATTGGTGCAATTCGATCGAAACGTCGGGTAAATAAAAGGTTCGTACCTTTAAATAATTCACGCGATTAAGTCCCGAAATATATCTAATAGATAGAAGCATGCCAGTTAAAGGATACACAAATGACAACTGCCCAACAAATGCACGAGCAAGCTGTTATGCCAGTGTGTTGGTGTGTTGTGTTGTGATAAGACGATTCGTGGCAAATTTATTGTTTCCAGTAGTATATTAAACTATGATATTTGTAGGAAATACACAGAGAACCTGTGGAGGGAACGCCAGGGGGAAATGGTGGGGTCAAGGGTATGACGACTCAGGAGGCGGAACGCAGTTTCGTGAAGATTGCCTGCCAATTAGACACATACGGAGTAGACCCACATCCTGTAAAGGTATCCATCTTTTTCAACAATTTTTCCATTTGCCAAATATATCTTCTAATCTATTTTTTTCTCGTTCTTACCCTTTTATTCTAAACAAATATTAAATTCATTGTAAAGTAGGAACGGCAAGTAACTTAACAAGTCATTTTATTGAGTTACATTTGAACATTCGGCTGTAACAAGAATATTTTTATCGATTAATCTATATTGATAGCCGACTCGATTTTATAGCTATTCGTTATCTATAATCGTTAAGCAGGACCATCGAGGCAACCAGTTATACCTGGGCATCAACCACAGCGGAATCCTCACGTTCCAAGGCACTAGAAAGACGCATCATTTCAAATGGAACGAAGTACATAAGATCAACTTTGAAGGAAGAATGTTTATTGTGCATTTGAATTATCCAGAGGTAAGAATATATACTAATACTAGCTGACCCGCGCAACTTCGTCTGCGTAAATTTTCCCCATTTTTGCAAACATTTTTACTTGCTGCTCCGCTCCCATTAGTTGTAGCGCGATGTTTTATAGCCTATAGCATTCCTCGATAAATGGGCTATCTAAAAGTAAAATATTTTTCAATTTGGACCCGTAGTTTCTGAGATTATCGCGTTCAAACAAACAAACAAACTCTTCTCTCTCTTCTAATATTATAGTATAGTTATAAATGTTAGGGGTGGACAACCCTTATCACTTAGGGGCATGAATAATAGATTGTAATTTTCCCTTTTTTCTTCCTTTTTTTTATAACATTTTTCATTGCTGCACCGCTCCTATTGGTCGTAGCGTGATGTTATAACCTATAGCCTTCCTCGATAAATGGGCTATCCAACAATAAAATAAATTTTTCAGTGCAGCCCAGTAGTTCCTGAGATTATCGCATTCAAACAAACAAACAAACTCTTAGGGGTATGAAAAATAGATGTTGGCCGATTCTCATAGATACCGGATAAGCACAAAAAATTTCATCAAAATCGGTCAAGCCGTTTCGGAGGAGTATGGCAACGAAAACTGTGACACGAGAATTTTATATATTAGATTATAAATGCGCATGATTGGATGTATGGTTGGTTGTTTGTTATTTAATCATGCCTCAGCCGTCTGGTTGAAATTTGGCACAGACATAGATTACAGTTTGAAATAGCACATAGGCTACTTTTTATATCGGTAAAATGTTCCCGTGGGATAAATATGTTTTCCAAAAATTTCACCGGCAACATGAATTCGTTACATGCTAGTTTTCAACCGACTTCAAAAAAGAGGAGGTTCTCAATTCGACTGAATGTGGTTTTTTTTGTGTGTTTGTTATCCGATTACGCGAAGACGCCTTGACCGATTTAAAAAAATAATTTTGTGTTTCAAAGGATATACCTACATACTTCCAAATTGGTCCTATTGTCATCAGATCACGATCAGATGATGGGATCGTGGTCTATTTTGAGGAAACGACAAAACGATGATCCGTCTTAGTTTGTTGTTGTCAAATCATTTATGTACTATATATCTATTATTGTAGGTTGAACTTGGTTTTAAATAATTTATTTTCGTATCTAAATTATTTCAGATTTGCAATTATTGTTTGTAGTGCGATATTGATTGGACTTGATGTTAGAGTTGTAAATACCTAATAAGAAATTTGTTGACGGAATATTAATGACGAGCTAACCCGCGCAACTTTCGGTCAATTTTCCCTGTTTTTGCAACATTTTATATTTCAGCTCCGCTCCTATGGGCCGTAGCGTGATGTTATATAGCCTTCCTCGATAAATGGACTATCCAACAGAATAATAATTATTCATTTCTAACCCGTAGTTCCTGAAATTATCGCGTTCAAACAAACGAACAAACTCTTCAGCCTTATAATATTAGTAGCTAGATATAAAGAAATAAAAGTTTTTCTGGCATATAAATTGCAACCTATAGGCAAAATAATTCAGATCAACTCAACTATTATTAGTAGTAAATCTCCATCCAACCTAACGTGTTCCGGTTTTTAAAAAAAATACATTCTGCAAGCGCCGTTGCAAAACTGGACCTGAAGTTCCATTTTGCTTTAGAGGGGAAATAGTGCACGCAGAAATTATTAGTATTAAACATTCATAAATACATTTTATTAAATTTACAATACACTCTTTGTTAAATACAATACTTTTTTGTAAAGAATTTGTAAAAAGGTGGTCGAAAATTACCATCTTGTCAGCATTCGTCTATAGGTACTAGGTTTATTTAATGGGTACCCTCTGCTTAGGTGACCTTGAATTCAAGATTTTGTGAAGGGTCCTTTTGTTATATTCCATGGTCCTTGTACTGGTTTACTGTGAAAAGAATATCAAGTTCATATAATCTTTGAGTATAAAAGATCTCCGTTTATAATTAAAGTTAGGGTTAGGTCTGTAAAAGTATATTGTCGGACTTGAATTATAGAGATGGTATAACGCGATGTAAGTGATTTATATTATTACTGTTTTGGTTCATTGAGTTATTCTCAATGATCTAACTAGTCAAATATGATTATAAAATAGCGTTAAAAGGTAATTCAACAACTAAAACTAGTAGTGGGGGACCACGATCCCACACTATTCAAAAAAAACTCTTTAAAAAGTCACAGCTGCAAACTGCAAGCTTACAGACGCAAACTTTTTTAAATTCACACAAATTTATCTGTCGGTACATTAAAATGTAACATTACAAAGGAAGGCCCTACATTTATAAACCATTAGTAATTTGTACGCCTGTTGTAGGCCAAAAGTTTGAGATTCTTAAGTAATTTACATACACGCTTAAGTAATGTCGAGTATTTGTTAATTGCGCGCTATGTTCAGAATTCTTTGTTATCCAATTATGACATACCTACTTGACGAGTACTGCCTTCCTAAAATTAATACGATAAAATTGTATTAATGGAGGTTAGATCGTTTTAGAAAAGTTTTACATTCATAAATTGACAGAATATTGTGTACCCTAATATATTTAGTTTTAAAGATTAATAACTGCGACCACTGTACCGCTCTGTGTTTCGCCGCGTCTTCGTTCAAACTATAATATTGTTTTGACCCTTTACATGTTTGACAAATTTAGGCAATTAATAATAATAATCTTTATTTGTACAGACAAGTTTACAATGCCTCTGTAGATTTTGATTAGGTACACTGGAAATTAATTTGTGAAGTCATACTACCTAGGAACCTGTATCTTAGGAGTCGCTGTAATTTCTCCGTGTTAATAGTAATTACTATATTAGATTATATGAAATTGAATGCAGTTAATTTCTTGTGTTCTTAAAATGAGCGCGTTTAAATTACCAGGTACCTACATAATAAACATTCGTCTATTATATACTATATCAGCTCAGTAGCATTGCCTATAGAGGCAAACGTACTTCAACAGGACATAATTTATGTTTGCAGAAGAAACACACGGTTGGGTTCAAGTGTCCAAGTGGAGCGGCGTGCAGACACGTTTGGTGTTGTGCCATAGAGCAGATGCTATTTTTTACGTATGTATACTTTTCATTTTATATACAAGGTGTAACAGAAAGGTGTGGTCATGTTCAAGGGTTGGTATATGTGCCCATGATACTGAGTAGTATCCTAAAAAATATTTATTATTTTTTAATTGTTTATTTATGAGTGAAAAGGTTATTATTTAAAAAAAGTACGAATTAAAAAGTTCTATGCCATAATAATCTAATTGAATTTTGTACCAGGGGAGGTATAATTCTTATGCCAATTAATAAAATGCTATAACTATAATAATGCAACCAGCTATGGCACCATAGTAGGTCCAATACTGACAACATACCCTATCAGCTGCTGACAATTGACCACACCTTTCTGTTACATCCTGTATAAACGGTCCCTTCGTATAAAGCTATATTGTGTCAAAAACCATGGCTTACAGGAGATCGAATGCAATTTCAAAAAGCGTGGCGCGATGGGAGTGTATCCGACTGCTACGCAAGAGGTCGTGGGTTCGATCCCCACCCAGGATAAAACTTTGTGTGATGAGCACGATGGTGTATTCTGTGTCTGGGTGTTATTTATCTATAATATGTATGTGTTTAGAAATATATAAGTATGTTTATCAGTTGTCTGGTTTCCATAATACAAGCTGTGCTTTGTTTGGGATCAGATAGCGTTGTGTGAATTGCCCCAAGATATTACTATATTATTACTAGCTGACCCTCGCAACTTCGTCTGCGTCAAATTAACCCGTTTTTGCAAAATAGAGGTAAATAAAAAATAGGGGTTGATCGTGGAAGGGTGAAAATTCAGGGTTGTATGTATTTTTGAATTCAATATCATAAAAAAATTAAAAAAAATAAAAATTTACCAATAAAATAAAATTAGGATTTAAAAAATATAATAAAATAAAATTAGGGGTGGACTACTCTTAACATTTAGGGGGATGAAAAATACATGTCCGATTCTCAGACCTACCCAATATGCACACAAAATTTCATGACAATCTGTTGAGCCGTTTCGGAGGAGTTAAATTACAAACACTGTGACACGCGAATTTTATATATTAGATTATTATTCCTACGTGTAGTTTTTTTTTAGTTAATAATAACATAGGTCTTAAATACTTTTTGCAGGTTGCCATCGTCATCAGATGCGTGTGTTTACTCCGGCGGCGGTCTGTTCTCATGGGGCACTAAGTTCAAGTATGTCGGTCGCACAGAACGGGAGATATTAGAAAGAGATGGATTACTTGCGCCTAGAGATTCTCAGGTAAGGGATAATTCTAACAACGAAATTACCTAGATACTGTTTGTATGAAAACCAAATGTGTTAACAAAGATATATGTATAGTAATATGTTATACTGTACTTGGACAGAGGCCCCCGCAAGTGACATATTCATAAATCGCTTAACAAAAGCAATATTTAAGACCGTCAAAGCTCTAAAGTGAATTAAATAGACCATGGTGAGTTGTGAAAATGGCGGCAAACTGAGTTGTTATCGTTTCCACAGCTCCGTTTTTACTGTGACGGAGATTTCACGTACAACAAATTCGTAAGACGGAGTAATTGTGGAGTTAAATTGTCTATTAAATAAATTGACCCGTGCAGACATTGCCCGGGAAATCACTGGCCAAATCGCCATCAAGTCAAAAATAGGAACATTGATTGTGTTTGAACTTTTTACAAATTTACAATAACTGTTGATAAACTTTCGCGATTTGTACACATTATAAAATTATATATACTACGGGTCTTAATCGCGTGAATAATTTACGGTAAAATACCTTGTTTATTGCCTGACGTTTCGACCGTATTGCAACGGTTTGCGGTCACGGGTAGACTGTAGTCTCGTCGGACAATAAACAAGGTATTTTACCTTAAATAATTTACGCGATTAAGACCCGTAGTATATATAATTTTATAATCTTTACAATAACTATTTTGTTTTAATCAGATTTTTAATGACTATTTATAAATATGTGCTTTTGTTAAGCGAGATATGTAGCTGACTATACCAATTATAAAATCAATTGCACATAAATTACTTACTGCGCAGTTTTTTTATTTAACTTGTACTGTCCTTCTCCTGGGCAAAGATTTTATGCGGTTGCAGATTTACGTGTCTGGTGCTTTCTCCTCCCTTTTCCTTTAAGTTTAGTATCATTCAGTTTCTTCCTTGAGCAGTTTACAATAAAAATTGCACATGCTAACCACTTGTATTCTGGGGTGGAAAACTTGTGATAACAGTTATGGTCATCGTCCACGTCACAGAACCTCACTGACACGGCTCATAACTTGGAATTATGATTACAACTTTAAATCGTGTGTGTTAAAGTACATTTTAAAATAACAAGATTAAATGAGGTGACGTAGAGCGGCGAGCTGTCAACTATTTTGGCTTGTCATTTCAAAATGTACTTTAAGGTACATTATTTAAAGTCAAAATCTCAAATCCAAGTTTGTTGTGTTGGTGCAACGCTGATGTAGTGGGTGATCTCCAGTGCTTGCAGCAAGCTTGCAGTGATAGACTTAGTGCTAATCTTTAATTTTAGTGATTTGTAAACAATATAAAATTATATATGCTACGGGTCTTATTCGCGTGAATATTTTAAGGTAAACACCATTTTTTATCGCCCAACGTTTCGACCGTATCGCAACGGCCGTGGTCACGGATAGACTGATTTACATTAACATATAACGCGATTATGACCCGTAATATATATAATTTTATAAGAAGACTATTGATTAGTGTTTAATACATAAACGACTGCCTGTGCCGAACAAGTTAACTATTATATGAAACAGCGGGCGGTTCCTAATGGTTGCGGAAAAAATATTGTTAATTTTAAGAGTGTTTTTTTATGTTTGTTTCTAACGTTTATTTTTATGTGATATTGTGAGAAATCGTGATACTATGTGTGTTTTGTGTTTTGTTTATTATGTGCTTAAAATTAGTGTATATTAAGATATATTAAGCGTGTGGGACAGCATTGTACAAGTAAGTATATTTATTACTATTTAATATATCTTTTAATTCTTCTGCCTCGGCATCGTCATCATTCCATACATTATTTTTAGACAATAAAATAAAGCTAGTTTCATTGTTTATTAAAATTTACTGTCTGTGACGATATTTTATTATTAATTAAATAAAATTAAATCATTTAAAATGTATTGTTTACAGATTCCCAACTGATGCTGCCTAAGAACTTTGGATGCAAACCTGAAAGTAGTGAATAAATATGAAAAAAAAACGAAGCTTTATTCAAATATAGTATAGTACTTGAACAAAAAATGTTTTTTTATTGTAACACAACCTGCAGCTGTATTAATGTATCTTCAATTCTTTATAAAACACATAAAAAATAATACATAGTTCATAATTTTTCAAGTTTTATTTTTGTTAAAAATGATGAGTATTTTTTTTACAATAGGGTATTTGACTGAAGTCAAATCAACCTTTTTTTAAGAAACGTCAAAAACGACCCGCTCCGTACAAATCTGTATGGAATGTGTAGCATATGACGTCACGTTTTCTGTAGTCAAGATATTTACTTTAACCCCCGTATTTATAAACGAGTAATAGCAATTACTTAAGTAAAAGTAATTACTTAAGTAACAGTTTCTATTTTATAGTCAAGAAAATGAGTGAAGTAAGAAACGTCAAACGTTAGAATAATTAGCTAAGCAATAGTCACCGATATCGTTACTTGAGTAATAGCTTTAATTAAGAATTTTATGGAGAGGTTATTTTTCTTAATAGATATTTTAAAAATATGTAAGGTTTGGAAAATAAAAACTATTTATTTGGCGCTATGCCAGCCAGTGGGTAAATAATACAATAATAATAATAATATAACATTTATTTTAGTCATTTTTGGCCTACAGAAATCTATACCTTGCCGACTAACATACTTGTCAGTATAATACAATAAGTGAAGTGCTAGTAAAAGTAAATACAACTTAAAACCACTATATATTAAAACTATATCAGTAGGTACGCTTCACTCCCTCATAAGTACTATGCGTCGCTACTCCAGAATCTACTCCCTCGTCTTGTAGCGGAACTTCTGGTACGTGCCGGCGCGAGATGTACACCGGCGTGTTCGGCGCCGCGGCGCACAGAGTTCCCTTAGCTTATCTTTGCCGCAGCGGTTCTTGATGGTTGGCTGTCGGCGCTTCTTTCCTTGCACCGTCACAAAACCATAATTTGTATCTTCATCTCTGTTCGTTGTACTATCCGGGTAATGCTTGGCAGGGGCTTCTAGCTACACTGACAAAATCTATTGATAGTGGTACTTGAGATTTCACCGGGACAATCAACGCAGTCGACACAACGGGGTGGCTGACCCCGGCCTTAGGCTTGCGGGCTTTCAACCATTATAAAATACACCCTTGCTACTTAAATTATAGTGCCCGTATTTAACCAGCAAAACTTCCTTTAAATAAAACAGTAAAACACAGGTGATGTCTTCAGTGATTAACATTTAATTTTAAATAAATTATTTAAAATATTGATATAACAATAACTTTTATAATTAATTATCTCTCTTAAATTCGAGAATCTTTTTATCAATAATTAATATTAGTGACATTTCTAAGGCGATGTCAAGCGAGTTTTATGACGCTAAATTAAAAATAAGTTCTTCAAAAATACTTTATGTACGTGTGACGGACTATTTCATTTGGTAGCATTACTATTCAATTATGTTGCATTTCGTTACATTCAGAAAACTAAAATTGAAGAATATCGATAAAATCAAAATTTGGTCTGATTAATTTCTGTAAGTATTATTAATTTTTAAAGTTTTAAAATGTTTAAGCTAACGTTCGTAATATATTTTTGGCTCTCTATTTTGCAACTTATATAAAATCTTGTTTATGTAAAGGAACGTTTTTCGCGGCTCACCGGCTGCTAAGCAATAAGTAATACTTGGTTAGTTTGCTCAAGGAAGTAAGGAACATTACTCGTCCAAAAAATAGGTTTTTCTAAGTAATTACTTTAAGAACTAGCCGTGTCTCAATGAAGTAATGGCTAAGTAATAAGTAATGACTCGTTTATAAATACGGGGGTTAGTGTTTTTCATGTCATAAAGTATTCTGAAATAATATATTCTTTCAAAATACTTTATGACATATTTTTACATGGTTATTAAAAAATATTTTATTTTGATAGTAGTCAAATACCCAATTGTAAAAGTTTTAAACGGATTAAATAGTTATAAATTTTGTGTAAGGAGGAGGGAACGACTACAGGAGGTAAAAGAAAAGCATCCAGCGTGCCTGCTACTCCATCTACTCCTATGACTGGAGACTTTGGTAAGTTACTTTATGTTTAACTAGAATCAACGCAACTACGTCTGCGTCATTTTTCCCCGTTTTTGCAACATTTTTCATTGATGCTCAGCTCCTTTTGGTCGTAGCGTGATGTTATGTAGCCTATAGCCTTCCCCGATAAGTGGGTTATCCAACACTAAAATAATTTTTCAATTCGACCTATTAGTTCCTGAGATTATCGCGTTCAACCTAACAAACAAATACTAGCAAAGATTATGAGCAGTAAAAATACGTTCGACTGCTCCACAAAAGGTTGTGGGTTCGGGTCCCACAAGGGGAGAGAGGGTGATCCATACTTGTTGGTTTCCAGTCTGAGTGCACTGTACTTGTTGTATCCGTCATTAATTGTATTTTTGAAAGTAAATAAAGTCAGTGAATTTTCTCTTGAGTCTATTTTACCATGTAAAATAGGTATAGTTGATATGTCTGCGTGAATTTTAACTTACTGTGTACTTGTCTTAAATTTTGAGATGACCGTCTATTTGTGTATAGAATTTCCTGATTTAATAAACATTTGATGCAATTTTCTTTTTCTCCAAAGAATACAAAAATACAGCCTTTATAAAGTCAATTACTTTTAAACGTCAGCTGTATTTCATCAATGACTGCTAAAAATAAAATATTCATCAACTTATAATGTTCAAAACTGTCACTTAGTTCAGAACGTTTTTAACCATCAACTTCTGGTGTAATTTATTCAATAACTTACTTAGGAATATTGCAGCATTAGCTAGACTTGCCACAAATATCATTTAGTAGTTTGATCTTGATATTTAATTGTTAATCATTAATTTAATTGTTCTTGATATGATCTGAAGATCTGGCCCCCTCTAATATCGCTTCTCAATGCTTTGCACATCTAATATGCTTTGCACATCTACGCACTTCGTAAGGGGGCGTCCATTCTTTACTTGAACGGAATCTCACCAAATCTAAAGTGCGGGAGGGCGGGATCTTGTCAAATCTCAAATATTTTTTTATTCGCAAGAAACTTTCTAAAAATGGATTAAATTGTGTAATTTTATTTTTTCATAATTTTCAACGATTTTGACGTAATGTGAGGTTAGGTAGGAGGTCATGCCAAGAGGTCTGTGGTCTAAATGAGAGTTCCGCAGGTTTCCATTCTCAGTTCGTTTTATTTTCAACTAGCTTTCGCCCGCGTGGATGACGATTATCGCGATAAAAACTATTATATGTCCTTCCCCAGGACTCAAACTATCTCCATACCAAATTTCATCTAAATCGGTTTAGCTGTTTGAGCGTAAAAGCATAACAGACAGACAGAGTTACTTTCACATTTATAATTTTGTAAATAATAGTCATGAAATAGTCCTTTCATAACTATACATTAAATCTATACTAATATTAGAAAGAGGAAAGATTCGATTGTTTGTTTGATTGTCTATTTGCATTGAATAGGCTCCGAAACTACTGGAACAATTTTAAAAATTCTTGCACGATTAGAAAAGCATCTTGTCTGGCATATGCTGAACTAGCTCCTATTTTTCGGCGTTAACACTGTTAAAAAATATAAAGACCTAACTTTTAGGGTATTGGGAGGGTTTTCCTCTACCCCTAGGTAATGCCTATGGGCAATACCAAAAGCAGATAGTAATGTCAGTTGGTATACCAGTAGGGTACAGTTCCCTGCCGCGCTCGACACACAGCGCTCCGCTAGAAGAAAGCGCTGATAGCGCGTGCAACGGGGCGTGTCTGCTCAGCGGCCCGGCCGTCGACATCGCGCTCGCCTGCCACGACCACCGCACCGACCATGATCTAGCCAAGCCGCCAGGTAACAAGTTCAAAATCATCCTGAATGCACGGGGATTCCTTTGTCACACCACGAAGATGTTTTTTTAAGGGCTGGAGGTGCAGATGAACGGGAGCCTACGCTTTCATTGTCTACGCCACTTAGTAATAACTAATAGTAAAAAATATAGCATAACCTAAGTATAGTTTATTAGGGGTATGTTCCGTTATACACTGCGAGCACTGTTCTGTGCTTCTACTGGGTACAAATTCGTTCCGTTATGACTGACAGCGTACTGTCGCAGTATTCCAGGGAAAAATGTGACGTCCTAAGGCACCTGTCCCACCAACGGCGAGAAAACGAGTAGCGAGTAGCGATTTTATCGCTCAAGAAATTACAAAAAATTAATATCTGTATCTCTAAATACAAAAAACAAAAAATTTATATCTGTATCTCTTTTGTTTACACGGAAGGAATCTACACATCTATTGTACGTTTCTTGAGCGATAAATCGCTACTCGCTTCTCGCTCATCGTTGTTGGTAGGACAGGTGCCTAAAGGGTCGCTATTTTTGTACTGCAAGCACTGGCGTTTTCGAGGTAAGGTGCTCTCAGTACTTTGATCACATGATCAACAGCGACAAGAAATTTGAATTATTTCCACTGATTTAGACATTATGCAATTAATTCAATTGTCATACCTTGATTATTCAATTTTTAAATATAACTACATTCAAAAAATTTATGTTGATCATATAGTTTTACATTTATAATTATTTAAATATGGATGACAGTATACTGGACTGCGTTTTGTTTTAAACAGTAACCAGTATAGCTAACTATAAAGGTACGGCTTCGAAGTATACTAAACTGACGTCACACCTTACAGTGCTCCAGTGCATATCGGAACATACCCTACATTGGCTGTAACATATAAAGTTACCACCATTGATGTATAGTCCTGGACCGCGCCATCTCTTTGCAATTAAAAAGTAAATATTAACTGCAAAGCGTGAAAGAGAGAAAAATCTCGTGCGGCCTTTGACAGGTATTGTCCACAAAGTAGCGTTGTCTCTTTCTAGAGAGTGGTCTATTTTGTGAGGTCATCGCGCAGTCCAGGGGGTGTACCATGAACTCTTATAACCGGACAATTGTAGACTGTCCTGCTACTTTCATATCATAATTCTGCAAAAAGCAGGTGAGTCATTGATGACGTCACTAAACCCGCTAAAGACTGAGTGATCTATTGTCTATTTGACAATTTTTAGCACTTGACAGCACTTCAGCCACTGTTAAGCATGCGTCAGGTTCAAAAATGGAGTTGAGTTCCCCTGCACTTGACATATAATTTAGAGTTCATGGTATGGCATCTGGTCTCTAGGACCTAGAGACCAGAGGCCATACCATGACCTAGAGTCTAGGTCAATGGTTACCACTACTGAAACACCTCTTTCTGGGGTGGGAGAATCTATTATACCTACACCATGAGAGCAAACTGCGGACTACGAATTCGCGTACCTATCGCTCTAAAATACCTACCAATTGTAGTATTTAATTTCAAAGAATATTTATTTAAAGGAATAGGCAGCATTAGTTGACTAATATGTTATTTTTGTCACTACAGCACTAATATCATTGTCATCATTTCCAGCAATTCCAACCGAATACAGACTCCGGGAATCCTTTGAGCAGTCATCATCAGAATCAGGCGCCACTTCAGCAGCCCCGGGCTCCGAACTAGCAACAGGGCCTCCGCCCCCGCCCGTACTAGCACCTCGCCCCTTCAGCCTACTGCGAGCATTCGTCCCATCTTTCGCACTTGCATGGTTCGCATTAGCATTTCTAGCATTACTCTTATTCGAAACCGAATGGGCGCCATTAAGAGCTTTAAGACGCAAGCCGGAACTTCTAGCTCTTCGTACCCATTACTACGCTCCTCTAAAGGATTATTTTAAACGGAAATTGTTGGAATTATTTTGATTCCGACTGCGGCGAAAAGCCTTGGGGAGAAAACTGTGACGTCACGGCCCCGCCAGATGACAGACAGGCTCTGTCTTTTAGGAGTTGTTACACACTTGAGCAAACGTCGTCGTCATCAATAAAGTCAAAGTACTATATTCACTTAGGTTAGAAAATGCAACTCTTATGAATATACCGAAAATATTAGCCTTCCGAAAGAAATTTCTAAACGATAGTGAGAACCGTGTTACAATCTGATTTATTCTGATTTGACTAAAAGTATCGTAAAATTAAGAGCTAGCTATTGTCATGTCACAAAAAAATATTGTCTGTGGCTCTCTTTCAATTCATTAAAATAGTCTTGGTAAATAAAAAAACTTTGAAAAGTTAATAAAGTTTTGTGGAAGAAAATAGTCCCACCGTATCTAATATAATATTATCTTTTATTAAGAGCTGCTGCTCCATAATATTATTTACGTCCTTATTTTATATTAATCTTGATATTTCGTCCAATCGTTAACAGTCTTTCTATAATAATAATAAAAATCATTTATTCACTTAGCAAAATACTACTCTTGTGAAAAGTCGATTCTACATGTACATGTAATGCCTGTTTCCAAACAATAGCTAAAGCCGGAGAAAAGAACGATGCATTAAAAACTCGCGACCATTCTTTTCAAATTGCCAATGTTTCTTTGTTTATAAACTGATTATGCAGGTAAGGTGCTGCCACCATTATATCATTACACTAGCTGTCCCGCGCAACTTCGTCTACGTAAATTTACCCCGTTTTTGCAACATTTCTCATTTCTGCTCCGCTCCTATTGGTCGTAGCGTGATGTTATATAGCCTATTATATTCGATAAATGGGTTATCTAACAGTGAAAGATTTTTTTAAATTCGAACCAGTAGTTCATGAGATTACCGCGTTCAAACAAACAAACAAACTCTTCAGCTTTTTATTATAAATATAGATTTTAATATTATCAAGACTCCCATTTCATTTTGACATTTGAACGGTCATTTGACAAAATCTAATGGAAATCTTTATTTGTGTAACAAGGGAAACAACAACCGCCATTTCTCATAAGTATTATACTCTGTTTAAAATAATAGTTTTCTGTAAAAAAAGCCATAAAAACGAATATTTCGGCAACATAACACGGTTTAAAATTACAATAAAATTGAAACACTTTATTGCCGCGAAAACCCTGTCTGATATGTGTATAACGTCACATCGACAAAGATCGACATAGACCAATCAGATTGGTGTTTGTGTCGGTAGTGCCCACTGACGTATAGACCAAAACTGCGCCATCCCTTTCTGATTAAAAAGTAAAAATTTACTACTTAAAAAGTAAAAGATAGAAATATCACGTGCGGGCTTTGACAGGTATCGTCCATAAAGTAGCGTTGTCTCTTTCTAGAGGTGGTCAATTTTGTGAGGTTATGGCTCAGTCCTGTTTTCTACGTCAAAGGTAGACCCATCTATGCTGGCCATTGTTTATATTACAAGATAGGTGGCGCCACTTTCTATGTGCATTTTTCTGCTGACAGTTTTAGAGACAAGAGTGACAGATGACAGCGAATTGGGTTTATTACGCTGTTTTATTACGTCACATGATGGCGGCTCGTGTTTCATATTACGTGATATACAGATACCAACTTCTAATTTTAGTAGTCTAGTGAAATAATATTGAACCGATTATTGAAATTAGTTAATTTTATTGAAATGTGTGTGATAAGTTAGGTACATTTGGCCAATGACGTTGATAGGCTAACATTACGTCACGTGAAATAGGCGCGCGGCGACGGCAGCGATTGCAATATAGTTCTCTCTTTCACTCTCACATAAAAGACTATATAAGTGTCGTCTCGCTCGAATTAAATGCGTTTGAGTCATTTTTCTTGCCAAAACAGAGTGCGGTAAAACGAGTCTATTGCAAAACGTCATTGCATTTGGCGACATAAGTTGGTATACTAGAGCCATTACAAACGTGCGAACTGAGTCATAAATCATTTTTATCAGACCTCTCGCTCACACTTATAGGCATATCGGAACTCTCGCTCGCACTCCTAGTGTTGTGTGTAACAATAAAAAAGGGATTTGTCGATAGTCAATAACAGGTAATGAGGGAAAGGTTAAGGAAATAATGCAAAATATTGTCTAGCATGATTTTTTTATATAAAACATACAATATATTAAATGTTATAAAAATTAAATTAATATAGCCATACAAAACAAAGTTACATACAAATTATAAATATAACAAATTTTAAACAATGTAAATCTTAGAATATTAATCTATGTCTGTGTCATCTTCTGACCAGTCACTGTCGTCTTCCTGTAAATTTATTATCAGAGGCTGTATTCTCTGATCTCTTAAAATTGCCTTGGCTAAATCCCGATCCTGTAATTCCTCTGCATGCCTCACACATTTGACCCAGTCATCTTTAGACACATTCCCGATAGCTTCGTGTAGAAGGACCTCGACGTCTGCTATTTTGAACGTATTGTTTTTTGATGCCACTTCGCCCTTTACTTGTGCCCATATCAATTCGATGGGATTATATTGGCAGTGATACGGTGGTAGCCGAATAACTTCGTGACCGTACTCAATTGCCAGTTGGTCAATTTCATAAATCTTTTTTGGGTTGCTTTGCTTTACTTTCATTATTCATTCTTCTTTTATGTCGGCATTCGAAAATAAAACGACCGCGGCATCCTGGCTACCTGCGTCCGAGCGGCATCCCTTTATCGATAACAAGTGACGCGGCATTGTCACATTCCTTCGACGTAATGATTTATGACTCAGTTCGCACGTTTGTAATGGCTCTAGTATAGTTAAGTCTCAAGACAAATCAGTATCTTTTTATGAAAGATCAAAACGATACACTTTGTAGTGGAATACAATTTTGTTACGTATGACGTCACAAGCTGCTAGTGTTAAATTATTTGATTTAGATATTTTGTTAATCATTATAAAATTTAAATCTTTTTTAATTGTGAACAAAATTTTGTTTTTATATAATGATTTTAAGATCTATTGCCTGATGAGTGCAAAATAATATATTGTTATTGTAGTGTAATACCAGATGGTCAAAGCATTTAATATTAATAGACATATATTTAAAATGTTAAAAATACTATGAATTAAAGACGAAACTCAATTCAGAGGGTTTTAAGACAGATTATTGTCTGATTAGTACTATATTTTGACTATAGTGGCTCTCTATATAAATTGACGGACGTTTGCTCAAAAGTGGTAAGACCTCCATACATTTGTAAATAAACCATGAAATTGTAATAATACATTTGATACAGTAGTACAATTACAATTATTTTCGTTGTAACTTCCAGTTGGAATCTTGATAGCTACACCTATCTACCAAATTAATGATTACTAAGCTGTTTTAGTTTATCTGGTGGGGACGTATTATAGGGATTGTGGTCATTACTGCACCTCACAACAGCATATGACTTCCAATGAGATTACGACTTTAAATCGTATGAATTAAAGTACATTTTTGTATGACAAGATAAAATAGTTATTAACGCCTCTATGCAACGTCACCTATTATTTAATTTGTCATTTTAGAATTTACTTTAACGCACACGATTTAAAGTTGTAATCTTATTGACAAGTTATGTGCTGTTGCAATGTGGCGACCATTAGTCGTATCTAGGGTATAGTCAGCGCTTTGGTTGTTATTTCATAATAAATCTGACCAGGAAATCAAAAGACAAAAATCATCCTTTTCCAATATGGCCCAAGTAGATTGTAATTTTGGCAGATACATGTTTAACCACTCTAGCACCGAGCCTTGCCTGGACTTGTTGAATTTATCTTTCACTAGCTGACCCGCGCAACTTCGTATGCGTAAATTTTCCCCGTTTTTGCAACATTTTTCATTGTTGGTCCGCTTCTATTAGTCGTAGCGTGATGTTATATAGCCTATAGCCTACCTCGATAAATGAACTATCCAATTGTAAAAGAAATTATCGCGTTCTAACAAACAAACTCTTCAGCTTTATAATCTTAGTAAAGATATGTTATGATTTAAGGCAATCGTCTCCTTTGATTGCCATCCAGGGCTCTGACTACATTCTAGATGCGACTAAATCTATAACTTGTACAAAACTTAAATCCGCGTACTTAACTAGTATAAGATCACCGCTATACGCTTTCTCATAGTACAATTACTTTGTAAGCTTGACACTATAATTTTCTTGCACGGCACAGGTAATTTGTGGTTTTCATACGTTCCTATATGAATTTTATTTTTATTGAATGGGCCTATAATGGATCGGCCTTATTGAGTGCAAAAGGACTCGGTCCATGAATTATAAATCTCATTTATAAAGGCTTCGTTAAATAGGAAGCGTATTTAACGCGCGTCAAGGACCAGGGCGAAAGTGCAGCAAGCAACATCGCACATTTAAATTATTTTTATACTTTCGGTGATTTTTACATGTACCTAATTGAATATTCCTTCAAAATTAAGAAGAATAATCGCGGGTAGTTGAAAAACTTAGTGCTTTGAACGGTAATTCAATGGAAACGACAAATAAATGAAAGTTATCATACTTCTAATATATCACGCGATAAAGCCCCGATATATATTTAATTTTTCGTATTTTATTTGAAAGATTTCGATGTACAACCCAATTTAGTCTCACGATGTGACAACGCAATGTTAAAGCGTGACATCAGCCTTTAGTACCTTGACGCGCGCTGAGTACGCGCACTGTTTGACGAAGGCTTTATATAGTTTAATATATAAACTATGATAATGTGAATCTCACTAATATATTTCAATTTTCTGATGACATTCCACTTAAATAATTTAGTCTTCCAGTGGTATTTTTTGTAGTTCGCTTATAATATTTATTTTCATAGATAACTAAGAATCGCGCACAAAAATTATTTATATTTTAATTATTTTAGATGTGCCATATATTTTATTATACTAGTCATAAATATTGATGTTACTACATTTTCTGCACAATTTTTGTAAACTCATGTAGGTCAAGAGCTCACCACAATAAAGTTGAAAATTAACATTTTATAGAATAACATAGACAAGCCTTTTTGAGGCACACCGGCACAGGCCGAGCGGTGTATGTGGATGAACGTTCGGGAAAAAAGCCGAACGGCATTATTGAACTACCCGATCGGCACTTGTTAATGAAGCCACTGAACACGTGTAGTAGTTGCTCCTTGTTATTTGTTCGAATGTACCGAGCTGCTTTTGTGTGTAGCCTCCCTAATTTACTACGACTCGTTATTATGTGCGATCTTGTGCCACTCTTCAGGTCATAATAGCAACGCACTTTTGTCCAGAATTTTATAGTTAATTTTCCAAATTACTGTCATGTACTTGAGACTTTGTTGCAATGAGAAATTGTAACAATTTTAAATAGATAAGATTTGTAACAAAATTAAACCTTTATCTTTCACTAACATTTTCTGTGGCGAGCTCTTGACCTACACGTTTATGTGGAGTATTTTGATGTAAATTTTATATTAATATTTTTGTTACTAACACATTGTATATTATTTATTATTATTGACACAATTCAATGTTGTTAATGCCTTACTAGAGTGAGTGTGTTAGATCTAAGATTTATTGATTCGAAGCTTCATTTTGCCTAGTCACTATGTAAATTCTTCTCAAAACATTTATATTAGCACTAGATTAAGACATAACAATTGTAAATCATGGCCATTAGAATATTTTTTACTTAATTATTAAATATACCACGCTCATTACACAATGAAATTCACAATTTTTTAACAATAGCGTAATGAATTTGAAATTAACTAATTGAGGTAGGTACTTAAATAATTTGTATAAAACTAAACATATTTTGTGTATTCATGTCACGTTCGCACAACAGAATAGTACATTAAAATTAGGTGCTCAAATACCCCTCCGGGGTAACTCCATGCCATGTAGTCCACTATCTTCCTGTCTCATACTTATGAATTATACTACATGTGACATAAATGTGACCTGCTTAGTAAACGTAAATAATAGTGACAAACTAGACTCCATTAAACTAAGAACAAATTTTTACCCCCAAACATTATGACATTACTGTAAGTACATAACAAAATATATCTCTTCAAATATCACGCCATCGCTTAATCATTTTATTAAAATTGTCAATTAAATTACTAAATAAACAGTCAAACATTAAACACATGACTGCATCGCATTTAACTAGTGTAACTTGTAAATTACAGTATAAAGGTCTGTCCACACTCATTCGGACCGTGGTTCGTCAATAGAAACACAAAATGGCGCCAGTACAAATAGTAACCTTCACACGTCCCTTTCAAACAACACACAGGCATATAGTATACTAGCTTAAGCCCGTGGCTCTGCCCGCGTGTATGTCGGTTATCACGATAAAAAACTATCCTGTCTTTTCCTGGGACTCAAACATTCTCGTTTTAATTATTTATAATCATACTTACTATGATTACCGGAAGATATATCTTTTTCTTTTTATTAAATGTGGGAAGTCCCACATTACTAGTTATTTTTAGACACTTAATCCCTGCAGCAAAATTAAATTAGGAGTGGGTTCGCGTCGTAGTATAATGGGTAGGGTTCGAATCCGCTATTAATGCCTTAGCCAATAGGCTACTGCCGCTTCAAAATATATGAACCAAACCTTATATATTTTTAGGACAAAGAACAAGTTACTAAACTAACTAATAGCTAAAAAAATACTTAAGTGCAACCAGTTCTGTTGCCTTATTTTTACATATATGCAGTATAATTTGAAAAATATTAATAACATTCCGTTTGTGGCTTCTTTACATTACATCCAATAAATTTGTAATCAGTTTTGAGAAAAAAATTACATTTAACCCTTAGGCACCTGTCCCACCAACGACAAGATCGAGTCCGAGATGTATCTTACGAGTAGATCCCATCCGTGTAATCAAAAGAGATGCAGTATAGAGCGAGTACTCGCCGGCAGCGTGAACACTCAGCGATCAATATCTGTATCTCTTTTGTTTACACGGGATCTACATAAGTATGTACGTTTGTTGAGCGATAAATCGCTACTCGCTACTCTTTTTCTCGCGGTTGGTAGGTAGTAGGAAATAGGTACAACACGGCTGTGAGATCCCAGAGTAAAATCGTTGCTTTATGTCCGGTTTAAGGCCTAAACTTCACAATGAACCACGATTTTACTCTGGTAAAATAGTCTGTAAGTGGTTATGATCATAAATTCAACAGGTGGTAGGCGGTTATTATATTAAATATTTTTTTTAACTTTTTACAAAGTTGTTTAGTGTTAATGTAAAAAAACCACGAGCGGGAGGTTATTAGTATATTACAAATCACCCTGTATTATTCCATTTCTTTAGGTTTATACCAGTACCTATTAGGAACAGAATATTTATTATAATTGCCTTCTTGTTATACGACGACCATCGCTTCTGCCTAAACAGTCGCGGATCCAAGGGGGGAGAAGAGGGGCAATCACCCCCCCAGAAGACTTATATTGAGGAGTTTGTATATGCGTGTTTTGGCAGGCAATTGCCCCCCCCCCCTCGGCAGCGGTGGCTGGTGTACCGGTATCACACTGGACTAGTGGGTCACACAGAACGGTCTGAACAGAATTCTAGATCCGCGCCTGTGCCTAAATCAATGCTACTTGAATTGATTTAGGGGAATTGTGCTTAAGATGACATACTTTTTCGTTCGAGGTAAATATTTTAAATAAATTAAAGTCATGTGAAATTAGAATCCTACGTATATTCATAAACGTGTCTTTGAGAATCACATTATTACCGTTTTAGAACAATTAACATTAAATAAAAGTAAAAAACAAACATAAATCACACTGAGATCGTCGTGTGTAAGATGACATATCTATAGTCTAAGATGACATAGTATGTCATCTTAGACTTTTAGGGTATGTCGTCTTACACAGTACCCATTTATACTTTTTCATTCGAAGTAAATATTTAACATAAATGAAAATAAATGAGATCAGATTAATACGTATATCCATAAACCTTTCATTGGCAATCAAATTGTTAGACTTATAAAACAAAAACAATAAACAAAATTTAAAAACAAACATAAATCGCAATGAGGTTGTCGTGTTTAAGATGACTTGATGTGCCATATTAGACCTCTATGGTGTATCGTCCTATACTACTCTGTAATTACTAATTACATAATTCACAGATAAACTGCTTCTTTCTTGCAGGTAAGCCTGCGCATAGTGTATGACACCAATTAGAACATAGTTGACACTTCACCCAATGTTCTTTTGGCCTAGATTGGCTAAATAGTTCATTGCAGTAAATGCAAGCCGGATCATCTTCTTCCTCCTCATTAGCGTTGGGGTCCTCTACTTCTTCGAGGTCTTCGTATTCATCTAAAACAATACTCTTTATCTGCTTTCGACCTCGCATGGACCTAGATGTTTTAGGTGCGGGTCCAGGTTTTATCTCTTCTTCAAAAATAACACGCTTCGTATGCTTTTGTTTTTTTAGGGCTAGGCTTTTCTTGTTTCTGCAGTTGTGCTGCTTTGATATCATTCATGAATGGACTAGCTGTGAGAACCTGCGATCCACTGACTTTTCTTTTTACTCTTGCCTTTTCTCTAGATGCAGCTTTCGGTAGTGGTGAAATTTCTTTAAGTACGGCCGTGGTAGAAATTATTTTCTTTTGAACGATTGTTTCTCCAGTTAAAATTTGGCTACTACTCGAAGACAGTTCGTTATTTTTATTGTTTGGAACAGTGGCATCTGCTATCTGCTCAGGATCATAACTATCTGGAAAAGAGGCGATATTTATCTGTTCATTCGCGTCAGTACTTTGCTTGGAACCGGACTCTGGAAGCATTAGCTGAGACTGATTAATTGTATTATCTCGGACTAAACCCGCTACAACATTTCCAGCCAAAATTTTAAGGGATGATGGTCGAGTTTCAAGTTCTGCAGGAGTTGAACTTTGTTTCGAAGCAATAGTAATATTCAGCTGTTCTTTGCTATAACTAAGTTGCTGGAAACCTGATTCTAAAAGTATTGGCAGAGATGAATTATTGGCGACATAATTTTGGGACAATTGCGCAACATATGGTGACAAAATTGTAGGAGATGAGTTACGAGACGACGTGGCATCTGCATCAAAATCTATTTGCTCATGAAAATCGACAGCTGTAATATCTATCTGTTCGCCAGCATCACTAGATTCTGTGGAATCGAAGTCTTCACGATTTGGCTGGGACTGAGATGAAGTACTGGCAACCGGTTCCTCGGTGGTATTTAATGCATTTTCGGTAACTTCACTGGGTGCAAACATGTCTTCTGTGAAAACGTGTGGATTGAATGGGAAAATTCCGGATTTCTCAAAGCCACTCGTTATATTCCTAACTGAAGCTGCACTTTCGTAAGCTTTCCCAAAAATTTGAGCCACTTGGTATAGTCCTATGGTTCTACCAGGATGGTTTTTCAACCAGGTGGCCATTTCACGGTCATAATACGCTTGAAGTGGACCAAAAAATGATAAGTCAGTCGGTTGGATTCGGTGCGTGCAATGTGGCGGCAGACAGAGCGTTGGCCTTGGCAAATTCAAGTGCTTCCAGATTTTTGTGGCTTGAATGACCATCGAGAATTAGGAGCACCTTGTTTGTTACAGAAGCATTCACATAAGAAACAAAATGGTGCATCCACTTCAGAAATAAAGATCCGACCATATACCCAGAAGGGTAGCATAGTTTTAAAGTGCCAGGTGGAGCAGCGTCAAAGAATTCAGCCTTTAAGTTTTTTCTTGGCATTATTAATGTAGGAGGAATAAAGTTTCCGATGGCATTAGCACAGGCAACTACTGTGAAATGTTCACCCCGTTCAGCACTAGTAACTGCACCTACTTGTTTTTTTCCTTTCGTCGCAAAAACTTTTGGGGGCTTTTGGACAGTGTTAAGCCCAGATTCGTCCATATTGTAAATTCTATGCGCCTCAATCTTGTTATCGGCTACAATCTTTTCCAAAAGAGAAAAAAACTTCATTACTTGCGGTTTATTGAATGCCTTTGCTCTTGCCGCTGATGTTGGCTCTGGAGCTCTGAGTGAAATATTAGGATTGCGTTCTCTAAATCCTTTCAGCCAATCCCAGCCAGCCATTTGTTCATTTTTGTCAAATCTGTGATTCAGTCCCAAATTTTCAGCAAATTCAAATGCTAATTTTCGTATTTCGGTGGTATTAAACCCAAAAAGACGTGTTTCAAACTCAAGCACATGATCAACTAGTGCTTTTTCCATATTTACATTAAAAGTTGGCTTAAAACGGCCAAGGTTTTGTGGAGTGTTATAGTAATGGCGGCGAAGCGTTGCTTGTGGCACATTAAAATGTTTGGATGCTAAAAGCCAACCCATACGATTTTCCTTCACAGCTTTAATAGCTTTAGCCATGTCTTCCTGTGACCAACTCTTTCGTGTGGAGGTACGTTTATAATTGCCAGGCATCCTGTGTAAATAAACAAAAATAGTTTTAGTAAAAAAGATGCGAAACGAGGGTGTAAATAAATACACCTCTGTCGGTGCACAAAACAGGCGTGAATTAAAAAATAATTAAAAAAATGATTGTCTGTTAAGTCGGTTTACAGACTATAATTTTAGGTGACATATATGTGATAACATCTCATAAGAAACCTTGATGAATAAAATACATAAGGCATTTGAGGGTTAAATAAAACACGCGAGGCATTTGAGGGTTAAATAAAATACGTGAGGCATTTAGGGGTTAAATAAAACACATGAGGCATTTGGGGGTTAAATAAAACACATGAGCATGAGTTATCTATTTAGAGTTTAGTAACGTGACACTTTTTCGTGCGTGCAGCCGGTGTTCATCGATTTATAAGAAGTTATCACGTAAAATAAAACAATCTAATTAGGGTAAGATGACATAGTATGCCATCTTATACCTACCCTTGTCCGGTATGTCATCTTACCCAATGTTGATTGTTAATGTAATTTGACAGCCGTTACAAAAACTTTTAAGTTAGGATATGCTTTTATCAATTTTTGTACCATATAATAATCCTAGATAACATTAAAAATTAGTTTAACTAGAAATTGCTTACCTTACGTGTCTTTTCACTACCAAACAAAAACGTGATCTAAACTTTTTTCACATTAAAATTATAAAATAATTCACAAAATCAAAATTCGTGTTCACTGTCCACCATATTGAATTCCAATAGTGATGACACTTACCGACTGTCACTAAAACGTCACATGCACACTTTTAGCGCGAATATTTAAATCGATATTGAAGGTGTGTCATCTTATCTGAGTATGTCATCTTAAGCACAATTCCCCTAGGCCATGGAAGGCCATGGCCATGGAAGATTAGACCTAGTTCATGTGTCTAAAGCTAACCAATCCAAATATGCCTCAACATAGTCGATACCGATAAGACGACAAACATAAGAGTTGATTTCACGCAATAAATATTTCTGGTGCCAAAATTGTAATTATGCCTTATATAAAAATAAAAAAGCAACACAGACGAGTTACTTTCACATTTATATTAGTTTGGATGTATGTACTATATACTTAGATACATATTATGCCATCGTGAATTATAGATCACTTTGAGAGGCATCCCAAGATTTCGCGTCTAAGAGCGATGTGTTGTTGTCGTTGTATGCAGGTTACCTTTTGTACTCTCGGATATTTTGTGATGGAATGCACGGACATGTGTGAACAAGTTTTTTGAGCCACTGACAGCACAGTCCCTCACGGTCAGAATATGTGTGGATAGAGCTTAAAACAGTTTTGGTTATAGTTTATAATTACTTGTACTATTAGCTGATAATAGAAATCTTTTAATTTTCTTTGTGGACCAACATGCTATTGATGTTAAGTTTGTACCTAAATACTTATTTTTATACCGTTATTGCTTTCTTATTAGAGCCGATGTATATTGACGTTGATTTGAATCGAAGCTTTGTAAATCTTTATTTTCTAAAGGTTCCTACACACTATACCGGTGGGTTTAGCCGCTGGAGCAAAGCATCATTTCAGTTACTGACCGCCTCGGTGCACAGTGGGACGAAAATCACTTTCCGAAGACATAGGCCACTTGAATGAAAAAAAATATTTTTCTTGTTGGAAATTGGATCATATCAGTTACATAAACTCAAAAATTATCAAATTTAAGCATTTTAAGGCATCTTGGCTCGAAAATAATTTTTTTATTAAAATTTTGTATGGAAAAAAATTGAAAATATCATTTTATTCCTAACTCGAGCGGTTGCCCGTTATTTCCTCTCGTAGGTTTAAACTACCTATTTTTTCTCATTTTTTGACATATCACACACCGCGCGCACTCGATGGGCTTTGGGCGAAAAAAATCAAAATATTTTTTAAATTATTATTTCATTTTATTGCCACTACATAAGGTGGATAAGTCTTTAGAGGTTATATATAGCACTTAGAATATTGTTTACGGTAAGTTACGCAAAATATGTGACCAACCAAAAACAGTTTACCTGATAATCGGCTAATAAAAGACTTTTTTATAATTAATCCCTTACAAATTACTAGTCTATTGTTTACTAATATAGACAATGGCCATGCGGTCAACTAATCCTTGCACGCGCGGCTCTTCTTTGTTACAATTATTAAGAATTTTTCTTAATTGTTAGCGGTTTTGGTAAACCTCAGCAATTTAAGGCGGTTTTTGCATTGAACGTCTTTGATTATCGCTTGTAATTGTGCAAATTACTAATACCTAACTCTGGGAATTTTCTTTATCAATTGTATTGGTTAATCTCCTAATTAGTGGAGACACAAATCCACGGGTAAGTGTTAATTATGGAGATAACACTACTCATTTACTTCAGTTAAACTTTAACTACCTCCTGTGTAACACTGTGTCCGCTCTGATTAATTGTGAAAATGGAAAATACTGGGTTTAAAAGCAATTTGGACTTGTTCGTGATTCTGAAACAGTCTGGCAAACTTGGAAATTATGAAATCCTATTTGATAGAGTTGTTTCTGAATTGTGTTTGAATTTGGCAGAAGAAGACAGTGATATTCTTCGCGAATTTTGTCGGAGGTATTGTCAGTCTCTTATGAAAAGGTGGAAGAGGTCAAACTGTCATGCCGACAATTTTCGTAAATATTACGAGGATTGGTTAAGCCAAAGTATTGTGTGGCCAACTTGCGTTCGTGAAAATATACGGCCACAAGAGTTGTTTACGGATGCTCAAACTTCAAGTGCAGCCGATGGATATTGTACTCCGTCTACAAGTACGTCAGTTGGTACATCTACCAAAACAACTCCAAGTCCACGTAAACCATTCACAGAACTTGGACCAAAACAGAAGAAACGAAGAATTGTTGATTTTGATTATAAAAATCGTGACAGTTCTGAGTTAATGTATGCTACAATAGCGAAACTGAAACAAGAAGGCAATGAAAGTTTGGCAGCTGCATTAAATCTTTTGGTAAAAAATCCAGAGGAAGTGGAAAATGTTCTTCAACGGTCAAAAATAGTAAAAACTGCATTTACTCCAACAAAGGCTCTCGGTTTATTATTGTCACTAAAATTGACAAAATGGCAGTATATGACTTTGAGAGAATCAGCTCTTCGTGAAGGTATCAAGAATTTGTATCCTTCGTATTATAAAGTTCAGCAGGCGAAAATAGATTGTTATCCTCCAAAGGATGCAATAACCGTGTCAGACAGAATGGCGAAAGTTAATTTACAAGCACTTTTGGATATAACTGTAACTAGAATTATTGATAGTCTTCCGGAAGATATTCAAGGTAAATCAATGACAATGATTTCTAAGTGGGGATTCGATGGTGCTTCGAGCCAGAGCACCTATAAACAACATATAGAAGGTGAAGACAACTTCAGTGATGAAGCAGTATTTATGACTATGTTAGTGCCCCTGAAAATAACAGATAAAGAGGAAGTTATATGGGAAAACCCGAAACCGTGTTCGGCATTATATTGCCGTCCAATAAAGTTTATTTTTGCCAAAGAGGACAAAGTTTTAGTGAAAACTCATCTAGCGGAAATGGAAGAAGAAATAAATAATTTAACAGTAACTCGACATAAAAATAACAACATAAATCATAATCTTGTGATGACAATGATTGATGGGAAGATATGTACATTTATTTCAAATTCGAAATCTCCCGCAACATGTTACCTTTGTCTGGCTAAACCAAGCGAAATGAACAATTTAGATGAAGTTGCGCAAAGAGAAGTACAGACAAATCTTTATAAATTTGGTTTATCTTCTTTACATGCCCGGATCAATTGCATGGAGTGCCTACTTCACATCGCTTACCGCCAAGATTTGAAGACATGGGCCGTCAAAGGAGAAAATAAACAAAAATTAGAAGAAAAGAAAAAAGAAATACAAGAAAAATTTCGTGAAGAATTGGGAATCATAATTGACAAAGTGAAGCAAGGATCAGGAACTACAAACGATGGCAATACAGCTAGGAATTTTTTTGAGAACCCAGAGAAAACAGCAAATATTACTGGGTTGGACGAAGACCTCATACGAAGATTCAGTATAATTTTACAAGTAATAACATCGGGGGAAATAATAAACACAGAAAAGTTTAAAAATTATACAAGAAGAACTGCTGAGAGATACGTTGAAATGTATAATTGGTATTATATGTCAGCAACTGTACATAAAATTCTTATGCACGGAGCAGACATAGCCAATGTATCCGTTTTACCTATAGGAAAACTTTCAGAAGAAGCATCAGAGGCTCGAAATAAAGATTTCCGCAATTATAGGGAGTTTCATGCTCGGAAGACAAGCAGAGTGAATACTAATCAAGATATACTGAATATGATGCTTCTCTCGTCCGATCCATTAATATCATCCACACGACCAGTACTGGATGCAAAACGAAAGAAAGATTTAAGTGCAGAAGCTATAGAGCTTTTACAGATCGACACTCTACAGCCAAACACAGAATTTATTGATATAAATAACATTGATCCGGTAACATACACAGATACTGAATCTGAAATAGATGAATAGGTTTAATTTTGTATATTTACAATAAGTGTACAGTAGTATTTAAGTTTTTTAATTATAGTTAATATAAAAAATTAATTTAGTTTTGTTATTTTTGTACATTAACAATAAGTTTAGTTGTATTTAAGTTTTTGGTTAAGTAATGTTCTTGTCATAGTATATCTTATTATAATTGAAATACCTAATTTAAATACTTTTATTTCTGTAATATAATCATTAATTGGAAAAATCCCAGACACTATACTAGGGCCATTACATATGTGAGAACCGATTCATAAATCTTATTGTCTATCCCTTTTTTATTGTTACACAAAACACTAGGAGCGAGCGAGACTTCCGATATATCTATAAGTGTGAGTTCGCACGTTTGTAATGTATTCTAGTATAATAGTTTGCAGCTGTAATCAAAGGCGTTCCATGCAAAAACCGCCTTAAATTGCTGATGTTTACCAAAACCGCTAACAATTAAGTAAAATTCTTAATAATTGTATCAAAGAAGAGTCGCGCGTGCAAGGATTAGTTGACCGCATGGCCATTGTCTATATTAGTGAACAATAGACTAGTAATTTGTAAGGGATTAATTATAAAAAAGTCTTTTATTAGCCGATTATCAGGTAAACTGTTTTTGGTTGGTCACATATTTTGCGTAACTTACCGTAAACAATATTCGAAGTGCTATATATAACCTCTAAAGACTTATCCACCTTATGTAGTGGCAATAAAACGAAATAATAATTAAAAAAAAAAAAAATTGATTTTTTTCGCCCAAAGCCCATCGAGTGCGCGCGGTGTGTGATATGTCAAAAAATGGGAAAAAATAGGTAGTTTAAACCTACGAGAGGAAATAACGGGCAACCGCTCGAGTTAGGAATAAAATGATATTTTCAATTTTTTTCCATACAAAATTTTAATAAAAAAATTATTTTCGAGCCAAGATGCCTTAAAATGCTTAAATTTGATAATTTTTGAGTTTATGTAACTGATATGATCCAATTTCCAACAAGAAAAATATTTTTTTTCATTCAAGTGGCCTATGTCTTCGGAAAGTGATTTTCGTCCCACTGTGCGGTGGCGCGGTGGGAGTGTCTGACTGCTACGCAAGAGTTTGTGGGTTCGATTCCTTTTTTGTGTGATCCACAAATTATTGTTACGAGTTTGGGTGTACTTTGTGTCCCCCGCAACACAGGGCTTGTACCCTAATGCGGGAGTAGTCATTTATAAAAAAATGTGACACTATTACTCGAATGCCGGGAGTGAACCGATGCCAGCTCCCCGCGCAACCGGCCGGTCCGTCAGGCTAGTTTTTGCGGCAAGGACAGTGGTTCAATTACCCGCCAGACTTGTTGACGTCGTAACCGCCGGCATTGTGTGTAGGGCCCTTAAGACATTGAGTATAAAGTTTGAGGAAAATTAAGCACTAAAGTTATGTAAGTGTTCGCTTCCATGTTTGCACTATAAGGACATGAGGCATTCACAGACAATGTGCATATTTTCGCAACGTTGCTTTAGTTCATCGCTTCATTTCGACTTGACGTCAATGTGAACCGGCCCATACGCTTAGAATAAGAGTCTATAATGTTATGAACAAAATAAGTCAGTGACGTTTTGGTATGTTATAGATTAAGTTGATAACGTTTAGATGCCAAACTCAGTTTTTACACAAGATTTATATTAGTTGAAATCAGTGCATGGTAGGTACAGACTGATCCGTGCTACTGCAGGCGGACGCCAGAGCTCGCCGACATCGTCAACTCTATAGATAAATAATTATGTAATTGTAGTCTAATACAAAATAGCTTTTAGTTAACATTTTTGAAGAATCATAGAGGTTTTAATAAAACATCCTGCCGAAATCAATTTCATGTTTTATTATTAAAATACTTCCAAAATAAGCAACAAACAAATAACAATGTAAAAGAACATTCTATGGTGCTATATAGACCTGCTATTTAAAATTAACACTGTAATGATTACATATAATGCAATTTATCACTGTTTAAGTTGCAGTGAACAATATCCACTCATATTGGTTAAATATGGCACTTGGAAGTTGTTTTAAACATAGTATAAGTTTATTACATAAGGTGAAATATGCTAGAAGTGCTTCGACTTAGTTATGGATATCATAAAGACGCCCGCGAATGATCAACATTGAATTAGCGAATGCAGGACCTAATCGATTACAGTGTTTGAAAGCAGCAAATTGACACGGTACGATCACAAAAAAATACTCATATAAATTCAGATTCACCCTTATAATCATAATGTAAAATATACATTCATTTGAGCTACGCGGCGATAGTTTTCGTACAAAGAAAAAGGCCTGGAATCGGGAGGGACTACAGCTAGCTATCACTAAATAGGTACAGAAAGCCGGCCGACAACTATCATGTGCGCTCACGTAGACGTGCACATACATGGATCTCGGTCAAGTGACAACTGTGACCTTGACGATATACGGTCGGTCAAGAAAATGGTTTATCAGTTTTGACAAAGATTTCTTTGTAACCAAAATACCGTTAAGGTTGAAATTGGCAACTGTCAGTACGTAATTGCAAGGGAAAATCAACCTTGTAGTTTATGACGTGCAAATGAATTTCAACCTTAAGGTGATAGACCATATTTTTGGCCGACTGTCTATGTTTGTGCGCCAGTCTTTTGTACCATGTATTGTGTGTAATTACGGTCGCAGCTAACGCGACTGGCGAGGCTCAGCCGCTACCTTCTACTGGCTGGACTACTTATCTGTGTATAAAAATTACCGCCGCATAAACAGTATACAACTAATATAATTCCATATCCACCCATAAAATACGTAGGAGGTACCTAAGCATAACGTAATAGGTTCGGGCGCTACCTTCAGTCAACGATGGAGAGTTGCGCGAAGCCTAACAAACTCTGCTCGTCTAAGGGTTCAGGGGGAGCTGAATCTAGCCTGAACGTGAGTGAACGAGGGGGAGGCTGACCGGCCGCCGCGAATAAGTGATCATCTACTAACCGCTGCAACTGACGTGCAGTCACATCTGCATCTTTCCCATCCAATAAACCAGCACCAACTAATTCGGTAGCTATTCCATCAGCCGAGTCTTTACCGGCTGTAAATTCGAATCGAATGTCGTTAAGTTCCTTGCGAGAGTTTCTCATTCGGAGGACGAGGTTAATGACCGGTGCTTCTCCGCCTTTTAGTGAGCCGATGGTGAACCCACCGCCGGTGTGTCCTTCTTCACTCTCGCTGTCGGAACTGTCTGCACGTTCTAGTGTATTCATAGGACGGTCACGGGCAGCGTCGTCCTCATCGTCATCATCTTCTTCACTCTCCCACACCCATTCTCCAGTTTCCATGCGATGCAACCGTCCAGATGCACCCGGTTGTCGCCGACTAGCTTTGTGGACGCGAGTCTCCATACTCGGTCCAATCGTCACAAGCGTAGAAACGAGGTACTTGCGATCTCGCGCCTTTTTGAAGAAAGAGTGCTTGAGCAACTCTGTGGCTGTTGGCCGTTTCGCTGGATCTTTCTGCAGACACTCAGATATCATCTTCCTAAAGGTTTTTCCGTACGCCTTGTATTGGTCTTTTTCTTCGGCGCCGGTGTCTAGCGTGGGCGGATCGTTCTGTAGGGTCAACATTAGTACTTTCATAGGAGGATACTTGTGATAGGGCGCGGTGCCCGTCGCCATTTCGATGGCGGTTATGCCAAAGGACCAGATGTCAGCCTTGAAGTCGTACCCATGGTTTTGTTCCATGACCTCTGGCGCCATCCAGCAAGGGGTTCCAACAAACGTATGTCTCACTTTCTGTCGCGAGAGGTCGCGTCCAGTGGCTAACCACGCCGATACACCGAAATCTGCAATCTGTACAATTCCATCGTCTCCAAGAAGAATATTTCCGGCCTTTATGTCCCTGTGGATCTGACCGTTCTGGTGGAAATATTCGAGCCCCTTCAGTACTTCCTTCAGCACTGTGGCAATTGTTGCCTCGTCGAATACACCATGTTTACAGTTAGATATCCTCATTTTGTGTTTGATGATATCGAGTAAGCTGCCGCCCTCGAGGAGTCGGAGGACGAGCCATAACTCCTCTTTGACCACGAAGCTGGTGTAGTACGTGACCACATTCTCGTGGTTGCAACTGGACATAGCTTGGATTTCTTTGAGGAGCTCATCCATAGAAGTATTCCATTTTTCGAGGTTGATCCTTTTGATGGCACACTTCTCGTTGCGCGGGCGACAGTATGCTGCGGCTACAACGGCGGTAGCTCCCACACCTATCACGTCATGTAGTTCATAGTCTTCTTGGCTATTAGGCCACGAATGTCCAGAAGTCGCCATTATTATTTTATTGCTATATTTTTTGTGTAGGAGTATCTAGTTTGTTCTTATTTGTACTTCTAATAAGGCCAAGGTTTAAGGCATGAACGGGAACTACGAAACGTTAAATTCCAATGGCCGCTCCTGATATAATCTGGTCTTCCATGTTGATGTGATGTTCAGGTTTGTAGTTCTTTATGATAAACTGTTTGGTCTCCTTATTATTTTCGAGTCTATTAAGGGTTCGACAACCTTCTCTTAATTCTAATGTAGTTTTGTCTAAATATTGAGTATGAATAGTATTGTCGTTGTAGTCTACAGTTGTAGGGTATAAGTCATCACCTGTAATGGGAAAAAGGTTCATTGT
Source organism: Herminia tarsipennalis (assembly GCA_945859575.2). Taxonomy (NCBI): domain Eukaryota; kingdom Metazoa; phylum Arthropoda; class Insecta; order Lepidoptera; family Erebidae; genus Herminia; species Herminia tarsipennalis. Next base: position 7,154,533 of record OX243836.2, on the reverse strand, counting down.
TAGTACTACAGATAGATATTATTTTATCAGATAGTTAAGAAAACAAACCTATAGTTATTTGAGAATTGGGTCCAGGGTCTAGGTCCAGGGACTGAGAGGTGATTAGTATGTTTTTAAGAAAACATCAAAAGCTATTCACTCCATACACTTGTATGGAGTGAATAGCTTTCGATGTTTGTATGAAATATTATTTTTCCTGGTCAATCCTTAATCTAAAAAATACGTTTTTCAGTACATTTTATGATGTTATATTGCATTGTTAGCATAAGTAAATTATTACTGTTATTTGTTAGACAAATATCCAAATACAGAACAGGGACTGTACCATGAACTCTTACAGACGGACAATTGTAGACTGTACTGCTAATTTCGTATCATAATTCTCACCAAACTGGTGAGAAACTTATTGTCTATTTGTTAATTTTTTGCACTTTACAGCACTTCAGCGATTGACATTCATGCGTCAGGTTCAAAAATGAACTTGAGGTGCCCTGCACTTGGCAAAAATTTAGAGTTCACAGTACGGCCCCTGTAGTAGTTAGTATAGAAATGTTGTACACAAAATCCCTTAAGTATATAAAACATCACAATACAGGTTTGTCACTGATAAAATAGAAGAGACAATTACCTGGTAATACATGTAGAAACCCATCCTTAGTTTTCAAAATGACGGGATAGTACACCACAGTGTCATGTCGACTCCGCTTGCTGGCAAATTTGATTAGCTCGGTGATATCCTTTACATGGGATAAGCGAGTCAGCTCATACAACTGCGGCGGGAATAGGGTCTTGCCACTATTAGGCACGCTGTCAGGAGCTAACCACTGCAATTAGAAATAATTAACATTTTAAAAACTGGTAATTAACATTTCTTTCAGATACAACTGGTTTCATTAGGACAATTATCGTTTAATGTACACTACATCCAATAAATTAGAGTGGCTATGGCAAAAAAATGTCTATTGCTAACCTAGGCAAGTACAGAACGAGTGCATACATATACACACACAATTTTTTTTTATATTACACGTCCCGCAGAAGGGTACAAGCCCTGAGTCGCGGGGGAGTTTACAAACATACAAGTCACGGACACAAAGTACACCCAGTCTCATGTAACATAAAAACACATGAAATACAGTTGTCGCATTATAACTTGGCCATTTTGAAGTTAGGTTCAATAACACTTTCGCACATGTGACAGAGATACGATCTATAACGTACGAAAATGATTCATTTTGTTTAATCGATTGAAAATATTAACAAAAATTCAAACGACAGTATAAAAAAATTAGCTATATTAGACTAGTTCGTAAACTTTCGCGATTTGTACACATAGAACTTTATAAGCTACGGGTCTTAATCGTAAACGTCGGGTAAAATAAAGGAAAAGTATTAAAATAAAATATGTACGCGATTAAGACCCGTAGCTTATAAAATTCTATAATGAGTTCATAAAAGTTAAAATATTATTTTTGTAAATCAATTGTTTCATCATTGAAAATATAACTCTGATTATAACAATGTAATGCGTAATCGCATCTCTAATTGTCTTGATTTGGTTACCGCCTTCAACCCCCGCTTCGTGTCACCTTTTCACTTCCAAAAAATGCATCTGTGTAGCCACTTTTCGCTAAGTTCAGTCCGGCCAACTTTTATTACGACAACTGTACGTGCAAAATCCGGAAGACGAGTTCTTGCGCAGTTAAAGTGTACGACTAAATCTTGACACTACCAGAAATAGGAAATACCAGACATTGGCTAGATTATACCAATAAGTTTATGAACTATGGATGTTCCATCACAGTAGGCTACAAGTGTAGGACTAATTCACCTAGTTAATACAACTGTAAACTCTTTGATGACGTGAATATCACACTTTAATATTGATACTAATCTATGTGGAATTTGGCAACACACATTGCAAAAGCCGAGGCAAAATAAACTTCCAGGGTATTTCAACCTTGTCTAGGTAGATTAACCATTTAGGTAAACAGAAACTGATTTTATCTTTTTGCAGTTTGCCAGATAGTAATCAGGCTTTATTTAGAACTTTTTGATATTGGTTTTGATGTTTGTTTGTCATTTAATTATAGAGTTTTTTTCAGACTAGCTGCGCCCGCGACTACTGTTATTACATTTAAAAACCAAAGAGTCCATGCAAACATGCAATTTAAGAATACCATGATCTTAAAAAAAAAACAGTGAGGATATACAATCTACCCGCATATTTGACCTCACAACCACTAAATGTGTTCCAACGACAATTATATGTTTGGTTATGTGACAAATGTTTCTATAGTATTTAAGAATTTCTCGATACACAATTTTGAAATAAAAATGATTTCATTGACATCTTTTAATTGATGAGTGTATTGTATTTAAATAATTTGAAATCATCATTGTTATTATTATATTATTATGAATTGTTATTTAACTTCAAATTTTGAATTTTATAATTTTGCATGTCTGTGATGACTATATGTCTGAGTCTCAATAATTATGTCCCATCTATATTGTACGACATTTAAAGCGAATAAATAAATCTAAATCAGAAAGGGAAAAAGGTTTTTACCTCAACATCAACCACTTCAGAACTGTTCTTTGTGCCTGTCGGTTTATTTTCCAGAGCAGTGACAAAGAATGCTGTGTTGAATCTTTTCTTGAAATTGATGGGAGTTAGCCAATTGCTCCAGTAGTGCAGCGACCATATGTCGGGATAACACTTATTTTTCTCACAAAGTGTTAACCAGTCACTGGGGTTTTTATTTATCTGAAATTATAAAGAGAATCTATTATTTAAAATAAAATTTGCATCTCAAGTAAGAATAAAAAAAGGAACAATAGATTGAAAGTTAGAAAAATGAAGACAGGCAAAAATACTAGCACTTTTATCAGCATTAGGCTAGTAGTAAACTAGCAGGTAAGTAGGTAGTGAACCACAAAAACCAAAAGACTAATCAGTAAATAAAACTAGCAATTTGAACTACCAATGATTAAGTCAATTAAGAATTAATTAATTGTTTTAAATCATTTTTTAATCAATAATCATATCATAAAGAGTGATTTGACTAGAAAAAATTGTGACGTCATTGTCCGGCACTTGTATGAGATCTCCAAATAAAATCAGCATTTTGACATTTCATAAAGATTGCTGTTTTGACTAGTTGGAAACTAGCCCATTTCATTTAATTCTACTGATGAAAATGATCAATGGAGATCAGCTGTTTATGTTGATAGTTGGTCATCAATTTCTGTCAAAATAAACAATAGCTGAGCTTCACTGACCCTTTGTCTTAAGTCTTCGTCCAAACAATGGTGACATATCATTGACCAAGATTTTGATGGAAAATGTTCTAATAAAGCAAAGACTGAAACATTCAGAATCTATCTAAATATGTTACAATTAATCTATACTAATACTAGTTGTCCCGGCGAACTTCGTCTCGACTTTTTTTTTTGTAAATCGGGTTCAATTGTGAATCTAAACCATCCTCAAATCCCCTTGAACTCACACAAAAAATTTAATCACGGTTCAGCCGTCTAGGAGGATTTCAGTGACATACACACGCACACAAGAAATATATATATAAAGATTAAAAAGCTGTAGAGTTTGTTTGTTTGCGATAATCTCAGGAACTTCTTGTTTGAATGAAAAAAATCTTTCACTGTTGGATAGCCCATTTATTGAGGAAGGCTAGGTATTGAGGCATCACACTTCGACCAACAGGAGCGGAGCAGCAATGACAAATTTTGCAAAAACGGGGAAAATGAATGAATGTCCCGGTCAGCTAGTATTCTATAATCATCTTACCCGATCCTGCCAATATTTCACATCAATATCTTGAACAATGTCTGCCCATTGTCCCACCCGTTCCTTCTTATGTTTTCGACTGCAGATAAGCACTCCCAACTCCTCAAAAGTCTCTCTTATAGCAGTTATTCTTAGCTCAATGTGCCTATGAATAGAAACAAGATAATTTGCCTACGTTTATAGTTGGACGGAACCTGAGAGTCCCTATACAGATTAGTTAATTTAAACTTCTAAACTGTGTGACACATAGTGAATTGTATCCAATGTACTTTATTATGTAACATTTGAACACCTGCACTCGCCAGTGACAGCAAACAATAGGTGAATGCTTCATTCAATACCTTGAATGAAATGTATTATAGCAACATTAGAAAAACCATTATCCATACTAGATACAGTATGTTTTGGTTTAATGAAACTTCTATACTATTATAAAATGGTAAAGTACCTATGTAACCTAGATAAATCAATGATTTTTAATCTAAAACTAGCTTTTTTTTGTTTTTTATGTCTGACTTTTATTTATTCAAACTTCACGCAAAAAGTCTGAATGGATTTAGCATTTTGTTATATTTTGTTGTAACAAAGGTTACTTTTATGGTAATAACCAATAATGTGAGTTAAAGCCAGTATTCATTTAAGATTGATATTTAACAACAAAAAAGAAATAGTTTCTCATTTCACTTGTACATTTAGTTTATCTCGAAGGAAAAGGATTCTTGAAAATTAGTCTGTAATGGGAGAAAACATGGACCAATTTTCCATATACTTAGTACAAAATGATAGTAGTTAAAATGTTTAAATAATAATTATAATAATAATAAATCCATCACATGGGACATCTCTATTTTGTTACTTTCCAATTACTGACTGGCCTGATGGTCTAGTAGTTAGTGAACCTGACTGTTAAGCCGGAGATCATAGATCCCAACCCAGGATAAAACTTAAAACCTTTTAAAAAAATAAAGTTGTGTGATGAGCGCAATGGTTTATTCTGTGTCTGGGTTTGATTTATCTATACAAGCTCTGCTTCGTTTGGGATCAGATGATGTTGTGTGAGTTGTCCCAAGATATTTATTTACTGTATAAACTGTTACATTTAGTATATTTTTTCAACTACATGCAAGAGTAATTGTGTTTGTTATCTTTTCAGAGCTATGTGTGTTTCTCTATGCAAGAGGTGTTAATAGCAACAGAAGAAAAAGATCAGTTAAGACTCTTGAAGTGTAAAATCTGAAATTAAAAAGAAATCTAACAACTCAAAGCCAAACCACAAAAATAAATTTATTGAGAAACAAACAAATGTCTGAATTATATTCAGTTTAACAACTAATCATTCATTTGACAGTGTAATAAAGAGTACATATCTCTTGTCTATAATTTTAAACCCATTCATCATTTAAATAAAATGTTAATAGAGGTCATTGACATTCTTTATTAGTACTTAGTTTAATTCTATTGTATGTCTGCAGTACAAATAACTTACCACAATAACACAAATGTAGCTTCAAGAATCAGTGTAATGTATTTAATACATACATACATGTATAATATGTGTATGTGGCATGTGACACTCTCAGAGGCCAATATATTTAGTGTACATGTGCTACTTAATTTATAAGATCTGAGTTGATAACATTGTTGTTGACACAATTACAACGAGTTACACATCTTGATTCACATTCATTACTAAATATCTCAACTGGAATTATTAGCAAGTGTGTTCATTAAATATTTATGTAGAAAATACTACAGATATTCCATGATATGAATCCAATTTAAAGTTTCTATTTATGCAGTGATACTACATTCATATTTGTGTAGTACGAAATATGAACACATAAAAATGATTACAACAGCTTTATCCATAATAATAAAGTAATATACAACTGTGTAAGCACATTTCTGTTTACTGTCGTTATCATTCAGTATGTTACTAACAAAAACGTCAGAGAGATGTCAAGGTCCATAAATATTACCTTTGTATCGGATCCTTTTGGAAAAGAGGCGTAATTATACCGCTGGGGTGCCGGAACGACTCCAAATCTTGTTTGGAGTATCCGAAAGTTGACAGTAGGGTCAGCCAGCTCGGGGAACCGTCGATAGGCTCGCTGACACCGCCGGGGAACACCACGCCGTTGGGAAACGAAGCCGTACGCGTCCGAGTCTGCAATAATATGTCGTAATTAACACCGCCACGACCCTTCATCGACGATAACAACTCGCCATTCCGCTTTGTGAGCACTACCAATGAAGCAGAGTCACGCCAACTTTTTCCAATAATCTTTTTCATGACTGATCAGCGACGAGTGCGACAACTAATATTATGGAACAGGGTTAAAATTCAAGGTCGACTTACGCGTTTTACGTTGTAAGGAACTATTTGTTAGATAATCAAGTTTAAATTTCTTATCGTAAATGATAAATTTGTTTTGCGAGTGCACAAAATGGAATTATAACAAAAATAGCACAAAATTGACATTCACTACACTCACATTTTTTTTCTGTGTCAAGTTAATGTGGGCTATTGGCAGTGTTGCCAACTGCTATTGTAAGAAATGCGCTAACCGACTCTTAAAATGCACCAGAGTTATACTAATTTTGTTAAAAGAGCACCAAATAAATAAAATTAATCAAAATATTTGAAAAATCAGTTTTTATTGAGAATAATTATGTTGTTATTACAAAATTAGATCGTCGTCCGAATCAGAGTTGGAATCATGGTCAGAATTGACGGTTGCTGTGGTGGCTGTTTGACAAGTTGAGGGGCCAGGAGTTGATTGTTGCAGTTTAAATTCGGATAAACGACACGGATTTCCATACCTAGATCACAGATAATATATTATTAATACCTAGATACAATTAATTAGAGGTGCGTTCTGAAGTTGGGCAATTGTTGCCTGAGATAATGTTATTAAGTATGCTACTATCACGTAATAATTATCTGTGTTTCAGAACGCGTCATTGATTGGTTTTATGTTTTTGCGTAAAAACATAAAACCAATCAATGCGCGCTTGGTATTGCAGACTTTTAAAAATGCACTAGTTAGGGCACTAGGCACTGTTATGAAATTTTGAGCGCTAAAACATCAAGAAATGCACTAGATCTAGTGCCGAAAGCACTAAGTTGGCAACATTGGCTATTGGTATACCGTATTCAAGATTTCAATAATCGACTAAATTTAAGTTAGTACGAAAAATATTTTTGTAATGCTCTTTTGTATTTCAAGTTTATAAATTTGAAGACGTATTACTTTTTAGTCTACAAAAGAATATTTTACATGCTATTGTACAAAACTTGATCATTACCTGTGATCATTACTATAGTGAAATGTTTGCATTACAAAGCACCTCACTACTCGACTAATGCTTCGACTAGTCTTCGGACACGTTGGGACACGTGGCTTTTTGCTAGTGAGTATTTTTGTGACAATGACAACAATCTAAATGAACATAGTTGACAGTTTTCTGAAAGCTATTTCTGCGAAAAAAGTTTTAGGAGGCAATATGTACCTTTTTCAGGTTCTTACATACGTAAATTTATAGGTTCCGTTGTATGTTTGTAACCTTCGATCACTAACAGCCACGCTCAATTTGTTCTTTGTAAAATTATATTTTTAATTTATCTGTCACACAAACTGAAATAAAGACGAATTTAAATTTTTATTTTTTATCATTGGATTGATTGGTCAACAAATTTTCATACTCAGGTTAACTGATATGTAATGGGCTATTTGAGAAATGGTGGACAGCAGACATTGTGTTACAATTTTGTTACAATTCAATTGTGTTGTATTTATTGTATATCTTCTAGAAAGACATTGTAATATTGGCGCGATATTTGAATTTACAACTTTTTGGTTCATTGGTAGGGTATTATGCCCAATTATCAAATTACCTACTTATTGAGGGTTCGATTCGATGTAGCGCGGCCGAATGATTTGCTTAGTGCTGTGCACTCTTGTATCACCATCAAAACTGCCCTCTGCCTCCTCCAATACCGGCTGAATTACCCTATTTAATAAAATATAGTTCATCTTCTTACAGCGACTAAAAACTATGAAATAAAAAAAAAACGGATTCGAATAGCTATTCTTGGATTTTTAGCTTGAAACATATTTAGCGATTCACTTTTACCTACATAGGTATGTAAATAGATTAAGCACCCATGCAATAGGCACAATCTTGTTGATAAATATTCTTAAAATCCCATTAAATGGTATTAAAATAACTTTTAAGTTTCTTTCAGTTCAAAATAAGACGAAAGACATTTTATATCACGATTTCAAGTACCTACGGACAGAGGCGTTGTAATATTTTAATTTGAGATTTTATGTTAAACAATGAAATATGAATTAAATATGAATCTTAAAACGCCGTCGTCGCGATTTACTTTCTCATTTTCAGAAACAGGAGATTTCAGTTTTTACAAAGGGAAATCTGTTTGTATGTCAATTGTTTCAGTAATATAATAAGTTTTGCATCTTGTGATACGCAAATAGTCAATATAGGACCCAATAAAACCCAATAAAGTTGAGACATATCAAATTGGCTATTCGATTGATCAAATTGATACTGCTCATAACAGTCCATTACTGAATGTATAAAACTTACATAGAAGTAACTAGATATAACTAGAGGTAGATATCTATGTTTGATATAAGTAGGTCCCTACATAATATTATAAAAATAGATGGATTAGAATCTCGTAAACAATTATTGTTCTGTAATGGGAATACCTACAGATAAATACAGGGTGGATTTCTGAGACGCGACAGTAAAAACAGGTTTTAAATAAAAAAATAACATGAAAAAAGCCTTTATTGAAACACATTTTACTAGCCCTTAATTTACTGTTAGTATTAGGTACTGTTAATTTGTGGTAGCGTCTCAGATGTAGGGTTTATACACCTCTTTCTGACTAAATCAGGTTTTAGATATCAGAAAAGTGCAGACGGTTTTTTTTTAATTCGCACATTTACTTTTTGTATGCCTACGATATCGATAGCCAAAGCCTAGGAGTTACCCCGAGTTCCTTTCGGGCCTGGGTTCCCGCGGTCTACGATCTGCGGTTATTTACCCCCATGGGGGTAAAATGGCTATTCTTTAGGGGTAATGAAAGTAGCATAACACCCTCCTCGGTCCTCCCTCGTTGGAGTCGACTCAATCAGCCCTTGTCGTCTTGTAAAGTGTTAGTACACTGGGCAATATTAATATTCATTTGCACTCCCCAACCAGTGCCGTCTAGTAGGTTTCGAGGTATGGCAAAAACATAATGATATCGCCCTTCACCTTCGGAGAACGTGCTTACGATGACGGGTATGTCGTTTCACTCAATACCGCCATTGTGAAAATCTCGCGCTGTTGGCTAGCCTCCGTCGAAGACCTACTTATGGTTTAGACGTAGAAACACAATACAAATATTATACAAGATATGAATACGTACATACGTACCTAGTTAAGATGTGCCTGAGTATCTCACTCGGTTTGAAATTTAATTCAGTAAATCGATCGATTCAATTTGCATTCCTCATTGTTTCTCTTACGTTGGATGTTTTTATGGCTTAGTATTGAATATCTAAGTACTTTTAGAGTAAGCCATGTCTGTATTTTGTACTTGAATATTATTTAGCTGAAGTCATAAATCGACAGCCAATTGTTCCACCTATGTTCCACCCCTGCTTATGACTGGTTTTTACACAATTGCCTCAAAAAACGAGTGTAAAAAGTATGCCTAAGTACTAAGCTGACATGTCCTCATTTACGTTAACCAATCCAACCTGGATTAGCGCGTAATTACACCTTTACACTTAGGTACGAAGAACACTACTCATAAAACCAATTCAGAACTAAAGTGGAGTTTCGTAATCATATACAGATAAAACGGACCACTATAACTATTATTGACCGTAAACTAATAATTTGCTTGCTCTACAAGCAAAATAATAGTTTACGGTCGTACACTTTGTAAGAGTAACATTTAGTTTTGCTCCCTTGCGTTCTTTTTCAGTTTGGGGGGCTATTACGCTGTCTGACTATTAACTAGATTATGTACATTTTAGCCTAACCCAAGAAATGGTGCCCCTTAATGGGTGTCACTTAAAAGTTTGTCGAAGGCAGTCGAAGGGTGCTGTCATTGAGCGTCAATGAATGCTGTAAAACTTAGGGATAGTTTATGACAAAAAAATGTGTGGCACTCGGGGACTGCCGCGGTAAAGCTATTGCATAGCATTTTTTATCAACTTAAGCAATTATAATTATTTATTTATTTGTATTTTTGCCGTTTTTTTTTCTTTTCATTACATTTCGGAGCAGCTCGTCTCGATCCGTGCGAGCTTCGTACAGTCGTACCATATACATATACGTTAAGCGAACGCTCGGCCGAGCTGAGCTACATGGTAGGCGGAGTGGGGGTGTTAGGTTTTATTTTCGTTACGGAATTTCTTGATTCGGTCGCCCTGCTCAAAGCCCGCAATAATAGCTATGCAATAGCTTAAAAACGTAGGATAACTTCTTTTAAAGTTAAAGCTGTTTTTACTAATTAAAAAATGTAGGCAGATTATAATCAGACCTATCATCAGCGCTGAAAACCACGCAAAATACATAACATGAGATGTTTGCTGAAATATAACACCATTTGCTGATTTTTTTATCTATTGCTGACGTGACAACAATTTAGCGACAGGCTTTTGCATTACGCTTCATACTGCGACAATGAGGCAGCTTAGTCTGCGACTGACTATATGATAAATGTGAACCGATCTAGGTGCAAAGTAACAACATAAACATGAGAATGTTATGTCTAACTTCGAGACATATTAGTAGTGCGGTATAGTGTGTGTCTGTAGTTTGTGCGACTCGAGCCGGGCTGTCCCACGGGGCTAGCGTTTCCAATCAAACGTTAGTCAATTAAACAGGCCAATTTCCACTTGAATATGTAGGTAACTATGTAGATTTTGAACTTGAATATCGTACCTGTTCAATCGTAGCTCAGTATTATTATAACAGAATGGGGTGATTAAATTCAAGGACCGACACATGGTATTGAGTGCATGTACTTTCCTTAAAATATCGCGCTATTTTTACCCGATTGCGCAAGAATGTTAGTTATATTGGTTATGTTTTTGAAGTGTAAAGTTTGTCTTTTTTTTTTGGCACACTTTATAGCAGATATTCCCATAGAGGTCGATATCGGTCGGGGTCGACGAGGTCTAAAGAATGAGGAAAGAAACTTTTTAAAAAGTCAACAAGTTGTTATATTTGTTTTTGGCTATGGGGGTCTGTGGTAGCAGTTCATTTTGGATAAACTTGGATTGGAAAGAGCCCAAAATAGTTTGGACATCTATGCTTTAGAAACTAGTAAAAAAGGCCTCTCTCAGAGTGACACTGGGTAAGTACTTCGGTACATCAAAATTAGAAAACAAATAAAGTGGCAGATGTTCTGGACAAAATCTTGTTCTTTTACTTCGGTGGGGTCGGCTCTACTAATTTTACGCCGCCAAGACAGTCTGTCTTGGCATATCCGTTCAGATAATTGGGCTCTTTCCATTAATTTGGTGATACTTGTCCACCACGTCAAATGAGGACGTTATTTTCCTTTCTTTCCCTCCGGCAGAGCTAACGAACTGAACGACGTGTTTGGGTGGGCGCTAAAATATTTCAGTTATTAATTTTATGCCGGTTTTTTAGATTTGTAATAATAATAATTTATCTTTATAATCACACGTTTATTGTGAACTAAGAAGTTGTCCATTCAAAAAATGAAAAAGAACCGGGCAAGTGCATGTCCTATTCCCCATCCGAATAATGCAGCTTAATAAGTGGGTTTTCTATTGTTTTTGCTTCATACTTACAATGGAATTTACCTACTTAGCTGTGATAGTATCCGTTTTATTTTCACTATAGGTATATACTACTACCGTGATTTTTTTCACATACCCAACATCAACCAATATGCCAACCATTTAGCTGGCCCCGTCAGCTTAATGGTTGGCATAAATGGGGGGGGGGGGGGGGGGGACACTCGACTCTAATAAAAAATTGCGCTCTAAAGCTTAATATTTCACAAACGGATCCCTAAATCTAAAAATTATTTTCTCGGCCCCTAAACTCCTATCTAAACATATCCCAAAAAAAATAACATCTCCGCTTTACATTTAGGGGAGGTACCCTAAAATATTTTTTTGTCAATATTTTATTCTTTAATTTTGTCGGTGTAAGTAATATGTGTATTCATGCAAAATTACAGCCTTTTAGCACTAAAAGTCTCTGAGCTAAGCTACGGACGGAAGCACATGGCGAAACTATAAAAACATATATGTAGGTACCTAATAATGCAATAGAATTTTACACGACGGAATCACGGAAGGTGTAATAGGTATTCAATGTGTATGCAATGTGTGTGCGATGCTGACAGGCTTTGACTACACAAAAATACAATGAGATTTCGTTCATCATGTCGGATGTACAGTAGGAGTAACTAATTTATAAAAAAAAAGTAAATAAGTAGGTAGGTACAATATATTCCAACCTACTTAAGCCAGGGACAACCCATAGCTGAAATTTGACCACACCTGCGTCGAGAATATAATAGATACACCAGATAATTCATCATATACCTTAGTACTTTATATTGTATTGGTTTTTATGGTTTATCCTTCGTGAGTTGCGATTTATGTGATTTTTTAGCACAGCGATAGTTAATGGCGCGGAGAGTGACGTAGACCTTTTTTATACCGAAAAATACATGCGATAATCGAAATTTAATCGGCAAAACACGCATTTATAATATTACTTGCTAAACAACAAAATAAAAAAAACTTATCGTTTCAAAGCTCATTTGTGCCCTTCCATCCAGTACAAAACCTGTAAGAGATAGGTAGATAGGCAGCCTACATCCTATGTAAAGTTATCAATTTTTTTCTAGTTCATATCCACTCCTGTACCGTCTTGCGCCTTAGTAAAAGCAGTTTCGACTTACATTATACCAAGTAAAATTGAAAAAGAAATTTAAAGAGAAGCCAGTGAAGTTTAAAAGAAAAGTCAGCGGAACTTTACGTGAAGATAAACAAGCATTTCTGTTGTAAAACTTTTGACGTCGTGTGCTTTGAAATATCAGCGAGTGGAGAACTGGTGAGATAGATTGTTGTGGAGATGACTAGTAGGTATGTCAGGATTAGAGGTTTGAACCCTTCCCCGAAATGCAAAAGGTTAGGTACACAGCTTGATGCACCCAGGATTATTTTTCTGTGGTACATTTGACTAAACAACCATCAAATGTGTAGCAATTTCGAGGGGGGGGGGGGCGTATCAACTCCCAAATACCCCTTCTTGAGTATGCCCATGGTACACTACACATTTGGTCGGCGAAAATCCGAAATTTACGAAAACCCCACCAAAAATGTGGCCAACTTCTAACTATGTCCGTAGTAGTAGGGTGGGGGGGGGGGGGTAAGGTAGCAGTGCCCTACCTTAAATTAGTATTGCCCTAATTCCAGGGCCGTAGCCGTATTTTTGGGTAATGCGCGCGCGTGGTGCACCCTGCTTCTTATCAATTAGGGATCATGGACACTGTGAAAACCGCTGTGTACCGCCAGGCCAAATCTTACCTTTTATTTGTTTATTCAAATAGTGTACAAAGGCGGACTTAATCGAACAGCACAACACCTTAAAATGTTATTTGATTTGTCAATACTCCCGTGTAGCGTGTCTGTTTAATTTGATCACCAACACTCAAACTCCATCACGAGTTTAAATTATGTTTAACACTTTATACTCCTGACACATAACTCCAAAGTGCGGCAGAGATGTTCTCCCAAGATACATACATACACACATAATATTATAGGTAGGTCTATACCTGTTCCTTCATGCACATTTCCGTATTGATCAGAGCGCAAGATACGATCTTATTTCGTGTGACTATAGGTACCACATACCCCTTGTGGAATAAACAAGAGCCCTTATCATTAACTTTAAGGGCAAAGGTTACGACGACGCCCACGTAATGTGAAGTTATAAGAAATCTCATGATTCCTAATAGCTTTAAAAGGTTGTATTCGAGCATTTGGAAATGGCAAAGTACTCTTTGTAATCTGAACAATGTTTTACCACAGATTGTTGATAATAGTAGGTATTCGCAGACTTGTTAAATTGCTTCAGGATATTTTTAATTTGGGTTTTTTTTGCCCATTTTAAAAGATAAGATGGGGGATTGCGGGTCCCATATTACAGCAATCCTGTCAACCTAGATAATTTAAATTAGTAAATTGTGTGTTAGGAGTGGGTTCACATCGGTAGTATAATGGGTAAGATTCGAGCCCGCGACCTCGCGATTGCGAGTCCGATAGCTTAGCCATTACTGTATTCACAGTCAGGGTCCAGGGTTATAACTGCCTGATGAGACAATTAAGAGTCCTTTGTGCTGCTTCAGGAGTAGTGATGACATATTTTTGGCCAGATATTTTGTTGTTCAGCCCTCTTCTAGTCTGGGACGCGTTCCACTAGCACCAACTTCTTCTAGTAGAGGAGTAAGTAATCGATCAGTTAAGAAAAAAACCGGGCAAGAACAGGTCGGACCTTGCACAGTGTAGGGTTCCGCAGCTGTTTTTACTAATAAATGCTCTACATATAAAAAAATACGATGTGAAATATTACACCAGCAGAAGAGCGTATATTCTTGGACCTTACGCCCTTTTGTTGAAAAGCGCAGTTTTTTTGGCAAATAACTCAAAGATCGTAAATCCGATAATGTTGAAAATAATTATACTTGAAAGTATTTATAAAGTGTTAGCTTTGTGATTTTTTTCATCTTTTTTGAACCCACGGTTTTAAAGATAAAGAGGGGAGGGACACAATTTATGCAACTTTCGAAGCGTATATTCCAAAAAATATTCACTTTATCCAAAAAGTTTCTATGTAAACTTAGAATGTTTTTAAAATAGTTTTTTTGATTTGGAAAACATAGACATAAAGTCCGCAAGGGCGAGTAAAAAGGTGGGACTACCGCTAAACATGTCGAACAAGAATCAGAAACGGCGAGATCCACGACATATGTTTAGAAGGTGTCAAGATAGAGTATGTGAAAGAGTACATATACCTTGGGCAGTCAGTAGGTATCCTTCGAAAGCTGAACGGAAAATGACATTAGTAGATGAATTACATTACCATACAAAAAGTACCTCAGAGAAATAATGAAAAATAAAAATATATCGATGCACGGTTTGAGATGGCAATAAAACCCTGACTTATGGTTGCCAGACTTGGTTTCTGAAGAAAGAGGACGAAGAACGGCTAGCGGTATATCAGAGAAAGATGGAGCGAAGTATACTTGACTTAAAAAAATCTGATAAGGTCAACAACAAAATAATAAGGAAAAGAACGAAGCTTCTAGACGTCAGGAAAAGAATAAGATCGTTAAAATGGAGTTGGGTTGGACTTATTTTCCGACTAGACAAGAGAGACTAGAGAGAGTAACTAGATGGATCCCATTAGAATCTAAAAGAAAGCAAGGAAGGCCAAGGATGAGATATTCAGTCGTGCGGATCTGAATGGACGAGAAAAGCGCGTGTTAGGGATGAATGGAAGGATCTAGGGGAGGTCTACGCCACAGGAGGCGTCTACTACAATTAGAGTAAAATAATAAATAAATATAAAAAAAACATTTATTTATTTTATTAACTAGCTGTCCCGCGCAACTTCGTATGCGTAATTTCTCTCCGTTTTTGAAACATTTCTCGTCGCTTCTCCGCTCCTATTGGTCGTAGCGCAATGTTATATAGCCTACAGCCTTCCTCGATAAATGGGCTATCCAACAAAAAAAGAATCGGACCAGTAGATCCTGAGATTAGCGCGTTTAAACAAACAAACAAACAAACAATCAAACAAACAAACTCTTCCGCTTTATAATATTAGTATAGATTAAAAAAACAAAAGTTATATTTTAGGTATAGTTCATTGACGTTTATACGTCAATGGTAAGTTTTATAGACAATTTATAGTTATATTTTAAGTTCTTTGTATCAGCTGTAGTTAAAATAAAGGGTTATTATTTTTTTATTTATTTGCATTTATTTTTAATAACAGCTGCGGAACCCTACATAGAGCACGGTCCGACATGCTCTTGCCCTGTTTTTGTTAGAATGTATATTGTATGAAAAACTTGAAATAAAGTATTTCAAGTTATTCATACAATAAACGTAGAGCTGATATATTTTTTTCAAAACTTAGGTTAAGTATATTGTTATACTCCATAATATCTAGATACTATGGAGTATATTATATTGTATGAATAACTTGAAATACTTTATTTATTATATTGTAAACAAATTGAGTACATAGACGTAGAAAAGTAAGCAGTTCTACCACAACGTGTACAAGATTCAATCAAACGTAGGTCGACGCGTACAAGTCTGGAAGACGTTTAGATCCTATTCCCGATTGAATAATAATTCGGGCACATGAACTAAGTTATATCTACTCAAGGAGTCACATAACTTATTCATGTAGGTCACGAACTTTGGTCACGAGGCGGGTAACATTGTCTTATGAATTCAACTGGTCCTGCAAATATATATTAGCTTTTTCTAGCGAGTTAATCTGCGTTATGTTCGATTTTTATTGCTGCTGTTATAATAAATAAACTAAATTATTGGAAAGTTTCATCAAAATTCGTTTAGCAGTTTTTGTTAAACTTTTGGATTTACAATATTAGTAGGATAGCTGCACGATCCGGCTTCGCACACGTGTGTATACTAATGAAAATATAGTAAATATTGTATTACAATGAAGGTAATTAAATAAAATTGATTTTTTTAAACATTTATGATCTATATAGTATACCTATACACCTTGTTCAAGCTATTGCGAGCACACAAAAAAAAAAGAATTACCCAAATAGGTGCAGTAATTCTGAAGTCGTAAATACCTACGAGTTTAATCGTCATTTTTTCTTCTACTCAGCGACTGAATTGAATGCGACCCCTGTCATGAATTATTTTATACTACCTTGCTTTTACTTTGCTGTCATGAAAGATGGACTACGTTATTCACTATATTCAATTTATTTTCATCAAAATCAGCCCCGCGGCAGTGTGATGAAAACCGACATCCAACAGACAGTCAGATTTACTTTTGCATTTAGTTACAGTGGTAGTGTTAAAAAATGTGACAGGTATCTTCTTAAATTATATTCAAAGAAGTTGATTTAAAAACGAGATCTAAAAATAAACTTACCTGCTTACCTACATATATCCTTTATGGTTCGATTTATTTTTTTATTTGACTCTTGGTTGGAAAAACAAGTAATTAGTATGGCAATGTCGGATTTTGTCGCATGATTTCACTCTCGGCTTATTTTTACGCTCGCAAAGGCATCAGACGCCTTTGTACCAATTCCGTTTTCAATGGGAAAATATTCCTTTGACTATGGCTCAGTAGTTTTGATAAAGCGGGTGATTAATTTTAATATGTTGGTAATGTTTGTTTTAACGTGTCACGTATTTATCTTTTATAATCGGGCATATACATATTAAATAAAGGTTATGTTATTAATAATGCTTTAGTATGATTTTTTGTGTCATAATATCAAAGTACTTTTTGATTTTATTTTAACGACGTAACAGAAGTAAGAATTTTACCCAACATTTTTTAAGCGATGAAGTTGACCAATAGCCAATGGCAATTATGGGTTGATGAATAATACACGAACGCTGTTGGTCCACTCCACAATCGGAAACCGCCAGTTTAAATTATCTTTTAGCATTTTCATGATCACGTCTTTTAAATGGCTTTCACAGTTTCTTCAAAGGTGCTAAGAATGCTCATGGATGCATGATGGCATTGTTTACGTAGCACATAAAAGAGGAACAACTCCACCATACATAGGTTTGATAAACTATCAGAGGGATTAAGCAGAATCGATGAAAGCTCCCACTGCTCTCAGTCATATTTCAACTAAATTACTTACACAAAACTCTACAGAAATGTTTCTCTTGAATTATTAATTGGTGAAAAGATAACCATATAAAAACCGTTTGGTAAATTTTGTTTATCCCGTTCAGACGCGTCGTGGGTTGAAAATGACAAAAACTTGTGCGAAGTCTGGGATGATCGCTAGCACTGAATAAACTTAGTTTTACAACCAAAAGGCTTTCGAAGCGTTTGTGTTTCTGGAAGTAATTACGGTCGGTAGAGCTCATAGCAGTTACTGTACTGACAGTTGGGAATGCCTTGGAAAATCGAGCCTACTACGTTGTAGGGATGTAATTTTCCTCGTAAATAAAAGGGACGGGTTCGCGTCCTATGGCGTGCCATGGAGTTGCTAGTACCCATTGACTAAGGTTACTACGTATAATCAGACGGGCGCCGGGCGGTGGGTTTATTTGGCGTCATCGTGGTATAAAAACTTTTTAGTCCGAAGTCTGTGTTTACATTTTTTGGGAGCACACACTTTGTATAAATAGAGATCTACCTACAGTTTTACCTAACCTAAGCTAAGCTTTATTTTACTATAGATAGAACAGAAATGTTATAACATTTCTGTTCTATCTATAGTAAAATAAAGCTTACTTACCAACATAAAAACTTGAAAAACATTTTTGACGGGATAACGTCTTATAAATCGATGACCGGGTGCGCGCACTAAAAAAAAGTAACGTTATTGACTGGTTGCTAAGAAACGCAAATGGCGATATGTCATCAATCTCTTCTTATGACATTGTCACGTAAAATTATCATCCGATAAACGAATTTACAGACAACCATTTTTTAAATAAGAATTTTGGCAAACTTCTAAAGCTTTTAGTTCTATGTGCAGTGCAGACTAAGCTCCGTTGGCTATTTATCTAGGAAAATATTTAAATTTAAAAATCTTGTTTGGCTTCCAAAAATCAGAAATGGTTCGACGAACTTGATATTTTTTTGTTTGCCTCAATACTACTAAAAAAAATTGAAGTAACGGAAAGTGTTGTATGGGAATGACCTCTTCGGATTAAATTCAATATTATATTTATTAAACTGCTATGAAGTTCGTAGCACCTAAAATTGTTCACCTCGTTCTTTGAGGTCATCTAGTTGATTATTAATAGGTATAATAGTTTGCGTGGTTAGAGTATTAAAAAATAAGTACAAGTGCGAGTCCACCGAAAGTTCCCTACAAATTTGTAGGTACATACTATAAATAGTTCAGAAAGCTAGACTCGCAGTTTTTAAAGACTTGGTTTTGTTATATTATAAGACTATGTGAATTTATTACAGATGTACAGTTTCAGACTTTTCCCTATACTTGTAGTATAAAATGGTATTACTTTACAATTTTCACAGTTTTAGGTCAACTGGAAAATACCTTAAAAAAATTGATTCCTTGAGAGTGTCGAAATGTACGTTTTTTTGCGGCATAAACGGCCGTATCTTTTTATTTACGTTAACTTAGAAGTTTCATTTTTTTCACAGCTTCAATGGACCGGAGACTTGGTGGAGGTGTAATTTCAACTTGATACCTCCAGGCGTTCCCGAGATAAAGGGTCTTGATAGACAGACGGACGGACGGACAACAAAGTGATCCTATAAGGATTCCGTTTTTCCTTTTGAGGTGCGGAATAAAAAAATAGGATAAACGCAAAGTATTGTATGGGAATGACCTCGTCGGATTCAATTCAATGTTATATTTACTCAATTCTTACGAAGTTCGTAGCACTTGAAATAGTTCACCTCGATCTTTGAGATCATCTAGAGTTGATTTATAATATAGTTTGCGTAGTTAGAGCATTACAAAAAGGACTAATCTTTTAAAGTTCTTGAAACTAAATTGATCACAAGCAAAAAAAAATGTGTAGAGAAAAGAAAATATAAGATAACTCTGCAATGGAGCAAAGATAAGCATACTTTATGACAAACGTATAAAACCTACATTTTACATTTGTTTTCATAAAAGTTACAGCGAATCAAATCAAAACTTCAATGTGATTCGAATATGCAAGAGAAAAGTTTGTGAAAGAGTGTCAAACCAAACATAAAACTTTATCAGAAAATTAATAATTTTCATACAAGTTGAATAGGGTTCCAATGAACCTGTTATTGAAAAATTAATAGAAAATCGTCTGGAAAATTTATAAGCGTCAACTTCTAAAGTCCTAAATTATGTATTTCTATTTAGAAGTTCTTAACCCGAATGTATTTTAACAAAACATAACTTATCTTTGGGATCGATCTTTACCCGCCTCTATATACTAAATTGAATAGACTCCTTGAGGTATCTTGCCCTATTAATGGTACTGGGTTTCTCATTAACAGTACTCGGGTATTGTCAAAAGTTATGTTGCCACAGATATAGGTAGTGTAAGAGATACAGGGTCGAACAAAAGGCACTTTAATGTCCGCTCATCATAGAGCCTTTATCGGCACACGTTTATAGTCCAGTAGTGACGACGCGCCCATACCACGACTACCACGAGACATACAGCCTTAGATAATACCTAATACATGACAAGTACACTTCAGGAAACAATGCAATGTTAACTGCGCGGCTATTATAGCTTCTATATGTAGGTGATAAAGGAGAAAATTGTGTGGGGGTGGTAAGGCGGTGGCTTGCATTTGTTTGGGTCGTGCGCGCAACAAGTGCGGCGCAGGTGGATCGGCGCGGGGAGCGCGGCGCGGGGGATGCTCATTGATCAGCCGGCGCCTGTTGCTCGACCTGATACCCCCCACACCCCACTGACCTGTCCTCCCCCCTCGATGGGCTCGACGTGTGTAATCAAACTGACATGTGGGAATAAGGGTACAAATAGATTGTTCATCATAATATTTTGAACCTGATATTTTAGGTTTTCTACAATTTGATTTAGATTAAAAAGTTGTGACTTAATTAAAAGAAACAAAGGAAAGTATTTTTGGCGGGAGTGGTTTTGTCTCCTATTTTGTGTAATATTTGTATTAATACAGTGTAATAACTGAAACTGGCAATTTTGTGTGTAAACAACACTTGATGAGTAGCAAAACCAACAGTTTATTGTTTGTTCAATCGTAATTCCTACGTGTTTGTTTTCCGATGTATAATTGGGAACTGTATTTGCACAATTGTGTTGTTTTCTCCGTTAAATGGTGTGCAATTTGATCGTCAAGTTTCACGTAGTGTTGTTTTGGTAAACAGTTTGTGAGAACTTTTCCCGCGTTCCTATTTTTCTATGTTAATTTTGTAGAGCGAGAAAATGTAGATTCGATATTATGTATATTTGCGACAAGAGAAGACAAATCTTTAAACTTACATTATTGCATTAAACATCAAGCTGGTTACAGCAGCACTTTGTAGTATTAAATACCTGTCAAGTGGGAGTTGGAGTTATACAATAGGGTGCTAAACAAATGACAAAGCGTTTTAATTTTCTCTATTCATCTGCCTGTTACCTGTCAATGCTTCGGTTGCGATACTTAAATGAACAGCTTGGAAGCTTAGATGTTTGTTACTCAATTACGCAAGGCAATTTATGTTGTTGATAATATTAGTTGGATTAATGGAATGTCAATATGTGCTTAACACTTTAGAAGAGGTAAGTTTACGTAAAAGGGTAGTTGTGTTGCAAAGACGTGTTGTCGGTTCCTATATCTATACTAATATTATAAAGCTGAAGAGTGTGTTTGTTTGAACGCGATAATCTCAGGAACTACTGGTAAGAATTGAAAAATTCTTAAAGTATTTGATTTCCCATTTATAGAGGAAGGCTATGTTTACTCCATTAGTGCTACGGCAAATAGGTACTTTAAGATTTTGTTTTACTTCTTCTTTACTGTTGAATAGCCTATTTATCGAGAAAGGTTATGGGCTATATAACATCACGCTACGACTAATAGAAGCGGAGCAGCAAAGAAAAATGTGGCAAAAACGGGGAAAATTTACGCAGACGAAGTTGCGCGGGTCAGATAGTAGACAATAATTTTATAGCACTATGTCATGTAAACTGTAAAAGATTTTTTTACTTCTGCAATTGTTATGTGTATATGTAGAACCTTTCAAATTAAATGTTTTATCAATGTTGCTACCCTTCAATCATGAATATGTAAAAAAGGTCCCTAATATTCAATGTTCACACCGTGATTGAGGTATTAATCATTTTAATTGCATTTCTTTTTACTGCGATTAAAAATAAAACGGGGTGCTAAAAAGGCGACAAAATATCTATTAAATTTATTAATAGCCTTGTTTAAATATAACGTAGGTATGTAAAATAATTGTTTTTTATACAGTTGATGAATCATTCGTTGTGCAGTTAATAAGTTGATATGATAAATAAGGACAGTTTTAAAATTGGTTGAAACTGTCATAAATTCAAAAATGTGAAGGCTTTTTGAGACAAAGGTCAAATTAAAATGACAAAAAACCGGGCAACAGCATGTCGGACCATACTCAGTGTAGGGTTCAGCAGCCTTGAATAATTGCATCAGTAGAAGAGCGTATGTTCCTGGCACCTACGCCCTTTTGTTGAAAAAACAGTTTTTCGGCAATAACTCAATGATAGTACCTATATCCGATCATGTCTGAAAGATTTATAGTATTTATGTATACCTTTGAGAATTTTTTCATATTTTTTTTGTAACACGGTTCAAAAGTTAAGGGGAGCGCTTTATTTAAATATTAACTCAATTAAAAATGTTTAGTAGAAACCTTAAAATGTTTTAGAAAGACCTGTCGAATGATGTGCCACACGTTGATGATTGCTGCAAAAATAACTTTTTCAGCTTCTGTTACATGTATAGAGTGCCCCCCGAAAAATGTTTATTTTGTAATTTAGCTATCAAAGTAAGTAGCGGCTACTACAAGACACCTTTCCACCAATATCAATATTCATGGAGTAGTCTTTGAGTAAAATGCCTGTGACATACGTACGGACAGACAGACAGACGCACATGACGAAACTGTAAGGGTTCCGTTTTTGCCATATTGGCTACGAAACCCTAAAAAGTATATAACCTAGCTTAGATACCTACCAGTTAGCTTACATAAAAGTATTACATAGACATAAAGAAGTAAGTAGGTAGGTATTGTCAAATGTCGGACGCATTCAGACAAATTTCTTTTATCTTTTACGAAGTCCGTTTTTTCTTTTGAGTTCCGGGACCCAAAAAGGAACTTCTTTGTGGCGCGTGGAGGTTTAATCCTGTAATATATTTTCTTGGTAGATAAATATAATGATCCCTACTCGGGAAACAATTTATGTGTAAATTTTACTCCTTGTCAACTTGAAAATGTTATATGGCATGCATATTTTTTGCTTTAAAGTATCGTCCATTTTGCATGCATTGGTTTATTTTTGTAGATTGTTCGCTTGTTAATGTATAAAGTAGTAGTAGTATTAGCCGAAGAACTAATGGAGTAAACAAGTCCTTTGATGGAAGTCGTTGGGATAATATGAGTTATAGATACGTTAATAACAATGTTTTATTTAGCGAATATTTTGTTTTTGTTATTTTATTAATTCTATTTTCAAAACCGAAGAGAGTATGAATAAGGCGGTGAGAAATTATGCATTAATTTATCTACATACCTATGTAAAAATAGAGTCAGTTTAGGACCTCTACACAAACAAAGCCCTTAGCAAAACCAAGCTAATAAGAAAGGATTCTGTATTGTATAATTATGTATCCGCAACAGATTAAGCTAATTCCATTTGGATTAAGAGAAGTAAACTGTGTTTATATTTTATTTGGGCTTATCCGATAGGCTATGGCGATGGCGGCCGCTCCGTTCACTAGAAAAGCTTTCAACGAACCTTAATAGCTTGTTATTGTATAGCATTATCGAGAAAATGGCGGTACATTTAATATAGATTAATTTGGAATAGACCACAGAAGTTTGTCATCTTTTTAGAATGGTTCTAATTATTTTAATTAGGATAGTTTTTTTTTGTCTTCCCGCTGATATTAAACCGTCGATTACGGCTCACACATTCTGTGCATTATTTCTTTTAGTTTCAAGTTTGTAACCTTTCTAATTTACTTATCCAGTTATCAAGTATTTCAAGTGTATTTTGTACTCGAAGAGTATATTTGTTCTGTGGTTTTACACGTTAAACACGGAGCTGGAAAATAGCGGCATGTTAGTTTGCCGCCATTTTTACAACTCCCGTTTGAATAGTTATAGTTATAAAACCCTAATAATTACATACATTTAGATGAGGCGTCGTTTTTTATGTTTTTTTTAGTTTGTGGCAATTTTGACGATTTTTCAGCCAATTTCTGCCTGTGATACGCTGAAGTGATTTTTGCTCTTAGTAATTTTATGTGGCGACGGAGTAAGAATACACAGTGCCATCACCCCATTTCATCCTAAGAGTGTCGTAAGAGGCGACTGAGGGAAATACAATGCAAACATAAAGTGTTTAGAGTGAGAGTACATCTAATCAAGATGGTATAGGATAATGATCATTTCATGTGTTTTCAAACGCGTGCCTATGAAGATGGTGAAGACTACAGTCGTTTAATGTACTCTACTCTTAAAATAAAGGACTTTATATAGTCACGTAGGTACTTTATTAGTAGTTAATTTCATTAAACCGTCATTCTAATTGTGCATCCGCAATCTTACGATTTTTTTTTATACTTCGATTTTAAACTTAACTGCTATACTAAAGTTTAAGTTCGTGAAAATGGTTGAATAGATGGATATTTGTTGCCTTTTCACTTAAAGTTTTCTGAACTTATTTTGTTGAAACTTTACAGTACCTACCTACTGCAGTTTACACATCAGAATAGCAGATGGGCTATAAAAATCAAACATACACGGTCGAAGTCTCGGACGAAAGCTAGTAACAAATAGTATTAATAAAAACATAGCCAAATTTCCTTTTACATAATCTCTATTTATTATTGTGTATTTTTGTTGTCGGCACGCGTGACGCTTACAGATTACCGTTCTATTATATTTTAGTTCTGTGTAATGGACCGCTCATCGAAAACAAGCTGATATTTTGTTTTCTTTTTCGTATTAATTCTCTTTATACATCTATTAGGTAAGGATCCCTAGAACACATTTTAAAGTGATTGATATTAAGCTGGAATTGTCATAACAATTGCAGCTTAATAGCTGCATAGTAGCTTCGTTTTGATGAGACGACCAACTTTATGGACACTTACGTACGACATAAATAGTGGTACCTACGTTCGTGAAAACAGATG
Organism: Herminia tarsipennalis; assembly: GCA_945859575.2. Taxonomy (NCBI): domain Eukaryota; kingdom Metazoa; phylum Arthropoda; class Insecta; order Lepidoptera; family Erebidae; genus Herminia; species Herminia tarsipennalis. Next base: position 7,129,554 of record OX243836.2, on the reverse strand, counting down.
TTAAACATGACAAATTTAACATTGCCGCTGGAAAAAGTTGGTTTACCAATTGCAAATAAATTTGTAATAAAAAGCCATTTTTGTGATGCAACGCATGCATTAGCTTTTGCTTGTGCTATATGGCATGTGGCATAGTCGAAACTACCATGACAATTTTAGCTATCAATCACTTTTGAATACGTTCTAGGGATCCTTACCTATATGCAGAACGTTCTTCATAAATATGTGAGCATAATACATTCATAAATATGTATACATTGTAACGATAGGAAATGAACACGTCGGTCACGGAGGTGTTACAAAGGGTTGATTTATTTCTATCATTTTACCGCTTTTGGCAAAACATGGAGAGCAAATACCAGGAGGAAGAGTGCGCATTCAAATGTTGGCGGCCTCTGTGGCGCGGTGGGAGTGTGTCCAACTGCTACACATGAGGTCGTGGGTTCGATTCCCACACGGCACACCACTTTGTATGATCCACAAATTTCGATCCTGGGTGTACTTTGTGTCCGTGAATTGAATGTTTGTAAAGTCCCCCGCGACACAGGTCTTGTATACTATGCGGGAGACGTCTTTTATAAAAACAAAATGCGTTAAATAAGAGTGACGCTCAATGTAGCTCACGGCATTTAATAATAGTCTCCTAACCGATGTCGGTTACGGCGGCCAGTCTCATTAAAGACTAGCCGACTACGCAGGAGATATACATATATAGGTATATGTGCACGAGTACAGGATAAGTGCAAGGCGCCTATGCGCAGACACAAGTGCACTCTCTATTCCCTCACTCTCATAGTTCTATGGCTCGGAAATCCGACATGGCCGGAGAGAGATTAGGCGCAGGACCGACGGCTTAACGTACTTTCCGAGGCACGGAGGGGTATGACGATGTTCGAAAACGTTTACGTCAAAACCCTGTCATAATGGTAAATAGAGAAAGAAATGCATCAACGCGCATGCGCGGCATCATCTTAGAGCGCACCACGCATGTGCCAGTTCGTGTGGAAAATAAAAAAAAATAGAACGTGAATAAAGACCTTGCTACCTTCATACCTTTCATTTACATACAAAACTTACATTTACATACAAAACTTACATTTACATACAAAACTTTCATTTACATACAAAACTTTCATTTACGCTAGCGCTAATTTTGACAGTTTTGAATGGTTATTTACATTCTACAGCCACTTTTTTATATTCTCTCTCAAATAAAATGCCTACTCCTCGTTTTTATTCTCCATTGGCAAAATGAAGAAAAAAAACCTTTTTACACTACACATGGATACCTTTACTTTTGACCTCCAACTGGTTCCATTTTATATTGTCCAAAAATAAATCTTTGTCATAGCCCCACACCAAAATGGCTGCGTATATTATTTCTGTGTCTCTAACTTTTTAGGGTTCTGTATCACGTAATGGGCAAAATTATATTGTTATCTTTGTCGTTCTTGTATCTATCCGTGTGTCATTCCATTTCTTAGAAAAAACAGAGGTTAAAACTTGGTAAGCAAATCAATTTTGATCTCTCAACATCAGCTATTAGCCAACTTACACTGAAGCAATAAATTAGGTTTATTATCAAGATACTGTATTAAAAGTCTTATTTAATATCCATTTCTAGAAGAATAAGAATTTTGTATTACGGGAATAGCCATGTTTCCAACTAGTCAAAACAACAATCCATAGAAATGTGAAAACGTAGATTTTATATGGAGATTTCATACAAATACGTCACTATTTTTTCTAGTCAAATCACGTCTTCTTATGATATGATTAATGATAAAAAATCTACATAACACCCAATTTAATCGGTATTTAATCGTTGGTAGTAAAAATGCTAGATTTATTTACTAATTAATCTTTTGGATTTTTTTGTTTACCTAGGAAACTAGCCTATAGGCTGAAAACTGTAACTGTCATGGATTTTCACAACTCTGAGTTGAATATGTGATTGAAATCAACGAGACCTTGTCCTTGTACAGTATAATAAATACGTGACATGGGCTCAACTTAAACATAAAAAGATAAACAGATCTTGTATTTGCCCATACTTTTTGTGCACTAAATAACTCCTAGTAGTAGCTTAGAATTGGCCTCTATGACCTAAATCGGTTAAAATATATTATAAAGTTGTAGAACATTTCCCTCGTCTTTGTATTTATACTGAACCCGCTCACAGCGTTTGTTACTCTCACACCTGAGAATCTTTTTTTATTTTTTAAGGAAGGCGTCTTGGTAGAGTCATATTATACTCGTACAGGCTCATCACATTTTGCATTTGCCGTAATCTCAAATTTCCTGAACGCTTCACGTTGGTTTATTCGTCCAAGATTTTACGTTACGTACATTTAAAGTATATTACTCATAAGCTGCCGTCCTGAAAATCTCATAAACAAAACCCACTCACGTTTCATGTCGCCGTAAATTTCCTTTCTTGCTTAAGCACTGTTGACCGTTTGTACTTAATAACCTCGTTGAAAATGCTGGACAAGAGTACTTTAGATATTCTATCTAGACAAAAAAGGACTCACGGACTCAAGGGCAGTGTAGGGTTAGAAGAGGGTTCACGCTCTGGCACAATGAATAAATATAATGACATGGACGCGTACGGCAATTTACTGTCACTTCAATTCAATTTATTTTTATAAAATTGTCTCCGATCAAAAATACGCTACGGATAGCTTCGTAGAACTTTGTTGTGTACATTTATTGTTCTTAAAGTTGTCTTTCGTGATTTTTATACATTTTAGATATATTTCGGGACTTAAATCGCATGAATTATTTAAAGGTACCTTTTATTCACCCGACGTTTCGATAGAATTGCACCGATCGTGGTCACGGGTCGACTGATGTCAGCTTAGCTTGGCAGCTTAGCGATGTCTCCATGGGGTCCGTTGGTTTTATCAACTACCCTCGCCTCGTCTTGATAATTTGTACTGTCTGTACCTCTACACACTACGTTTATAACGTCTTTACTCTAAGGCGCGGTGTCGTTACGGCTACGATTGTATTTGTTGATAACAGAGTTCCAAGATGGTCAAGAGTCGGTATCCATCTTCTTGGTTGAAATTGTTATGTACGATTTTTTACTTTGGGTATCTATGGTTTGTTGATTAAAATTGTACATATTGACAAAAATATAGTAATTTATTACGAATTATGAACGGATATATTTTTTTACAGTCCAATTTACAGCCATCATAATAATATTTTTATTACACCTCGACCGTATCTTTGTTTGAGACAAATTGGACGGTAAGATACGTAATGTGATTCTACATCATTGATGGAAATAGAGACATAAAATCACCAGACGCAGTAGCTCCACGTGCATTATTATGTACACAGTGAAAAGGAAAGCATTATTATCCCTGTCCTTTTTATATCGTGCATGACGTCATTGATGTGTCATTTGTTTTTATTTTTTTCTGACTTTATGGGAACCCAATCAATTTTTAGCTAACTTGAGTCAGTGTCAATGTATTTATGATACTTTTAAATAATGACAGCTTAGTTTGACAATTTTACTCTAGTTTATTATTTTACTAGCGGCCCGCTCCGGCTTCGCACGGATATGAAATATATGGATGTTATTATACATATAAACCTTCCTCTTCAATCACTCTATCTATTAAAAAAACCGCTTCAAAATCCGTTGCGTAGTTTTAAAGATTTAAGCATATATAGGGACATAGGGACATAGAAAGCGACTTTGTTTTATACTATGTAGTGATTAAATATATTAAATTAATGGTCAATTGGGTAGATGACTACAATAACAATAAATTATTTGACACTGTACAGGAAATAGCATTTGCAAAAATATTCTGAAAAACAATGTTTCTCTACAATTTTACGTCGTTATGAATTTATAAACATCAAAACAAACATTGAAACTACATGATTTGACCATACAAAAGAATGACGTCATTGTTTTGTATTTCTTAAAAATGATTACGAGGCGCATCGTTTTGACGTTTCTTAAAAAGAAATTGATTAGACTTGACAGTCATCATCCCTATTACTCTCCCCTGCCATGAAAAACATTTTTTTATTGTTGTTACGACCTCTTTAGAATAAGTGTTATTTTATGTAATCGTTTTTAACATATACAATAAGCAGCTGTGATGTACCTAAACATCATTGAAATCTGAAAATAGTATGTAAAGGTAATAGTGTATGGTGGTATGGGTATAAATGTACCTACGTGACTGTAAGTAAGTACTAATAAGTTCACCGAAATGCGGAAATTAAGTCCACGTTCGTATTAGGTTACTAACAGGCGGCGCGTGAAAATCTGAAGTTGACATTTAGCCACATTTCCACAAAGTGCGTTCACTCCACCATGCCATCAACAGTAGAGTTGCCAGCTAAGGGATTTACCCAAAAATTTAGGCGGTAAATGAGTGCAATGGGGACTTTTTAGGGGTTTTTTGGGGATAACAGAATCCTCATTGCACCCCCCTTCGCCGTATGAGCAAAAGTAGCTATGTTGTTGTGTGTGTACTTGGCTGGTTTTCTTTTAGAGGTATTTAATTAAGTGTACCGTATTTATGTGCTTTTGATTTAGTTTTAGGGGTAAACAAAATGAGGACTTGGTAACCCTACCCAACACAGTACCAGTACGGAATACCGAGAGCATTTTGTGTACCTATACATCACCTAGCCTAGCGTTAAAATTCAACTGCGTTCGATGAAACGGTGCGTTGTTAAAGCGTTGACTGAACAAAATGGACAATTGTCCCTTCGTTTGATTACAATTGCGCTTGTTATGTGTGTAGTAAAATCGGCATACCTTGTGTATTGTATAGATTTTGCTCGCGGCTCCATTGGAGAAAAAAGATTTCTCACTGGAACCGAGAGCATTTTGTCGAGATTAAAAGTCAAATGTTTTATCTTAATGAAACAGGTACTTTCTTGTGAAATCAATCACTAACATTATATAGGTATATATTCAAATCTACTTCTAAGTAGTGGTTAGGATATAGTTATACCAGAGATAGTTTATATATTTATATTATTTACATAATCTATATAAATATTTTAAAGAGGTAAAGTTTGTGAGTGTGTAGGGGTGTAATCTCTGGATCTACTAAACCGATTTTGAAAATTCTTTTACCAATAGAAAGCCACGTTATTTGTGAGTGTCATAAGCAACGAAAAATAAAACATCACGCTACGACTAATAGGAGCGAAGTATCAATGAAAGATGTTGCAAAAACAGGGAAAAATTACGCAAATGAAGTTGCGTGGGTCAGCTGGCAGTCGCACACAGGTCGCTACACCAGTAGGTAAAATGATTTACGTAAAATAAATGAATTTGAAAAAGTTAACTAATTTGTCGATAAAATATTGGGTACTTTGACAACAAACTGTGGACGTATATCAGCCTAATTTAAAAAGTTTTCTCCATTAAATTGTGATAGTAAGCCGTAGTACACAAGAGACTAGTTATGATGCAAATTAGTAAAGTTTATCAAGAGAAAACGCGAGGTGGATTACCAAATTTAGAGCGGTATTGCGCCACCGAAATACCAAAACTGAAACTTGAAACTATCATAATATGTATATCGCTTACATCTGGAGTGAACTGTAGTCATAAAATATAGGTACAGGTCGGCGTTATACAAAGAACGAAAACAAACCCACGCCCACATAGATGTACACGTACACAAAACTCGGTCGAATGCCAACCGAGATTGCGCTCGTTGAGATCTCCGTACATTGTACAGTTCACGTTTATGTGTGCGTGAATTTGTTGTAGACCTGTGAGCTGGCTATATATATATATATATATTTATATGTATTTTGAACTATAGCTGTTACGTTGTTAACTATTTACGTTGTTACTAGAAGGTCATAAGCGGTGCAGCGGTCGTCTGGGTCGAGAGGTGCGTCTTGGCCGCAGATGTACCGACAAACATTCTTAACTTTAAGACCGTCTTGTGAGTATTTCTCTCGCAACTTTTTACTTGAAAATGACAGGGACAGCATGTGACTTATGGATGTCTCATTTGAGTTGCGTTTGATTATTTGACCAATAGAATGGGCCATTAAGAAACAATTAGTAGGCATGGAAACCATTTCAGACAATTTTTAAGGCTGCGGTGTTGGTGCGGTTAAATGTCACGGAATGCAAATATACCAATCACGTAGCTTTTCATTTTCCCTACCGTGGTTGTGGATGTTATGGGTAGCAAGATTGGTCGTCAAATGTCAACTGATATGACATTACCTACCGGCCTAATGGTCTCACCCGATATGTGATTAAAGGGAAAATCGTAAAAATCGTAGAGGCAAAATATTAGTCTAGTTATCTGAATTATTTGTCTGTTAAACTTCCCGAAATATCTAAATAAGTAAATAGCAATAGAGATATTCTTTTTTTGCAATTTAGTTTTATGGGTTTTTAGCTATTTAAATATAAGGAGGAATTACCAAGCGATGCGGGAACTTTACAAAAATACAAATCACGGACAACAACTTGGGAAACACACCAAATTATGTCCCCGGGTGGGAATCGAACACTCAAACCTTGATTTGGTTCAGTGATTCATTCACCGCTATATATATAAAACATTTCTCACCCCAACCTTCACCCCGTACCGCGTCAGTCAGACCTCAAACCTACAATTTATGGCACACAGATAACCTGTACCCTACATACCTGATCTACATTAACGAGGATTAATAGGACCCAGAATGGATGAATGACGGGTTTCCGGAGGATGTTTGCGGGTTGGCGCAAGTGTTAAGAGTACTTAAGAGGGTCCTTAATGGTCATATAAGTCGATTTCTCGCACGTGAAGACTGGCCTTTATATAATCTAGTTTTAGCGATCGGGGAGAGTTTTCGATATATTTCTAGCTTTGATTCGGTATTTCATACAGTATGTAGTATATTACTCATGAGTTATGAAGTCTATAGCCGTCCCTAGTTGTCCTTAGGGTATTACGTATGACAGTTTACGTCCCAACGTGATTTTGTCGATTCCCGCGTTATTTTTTTTGTATTTAGAACGGTAAGAAAATCGAATGTTGCCAAGTATAAAAAGAAAAATAAAACCTTTTCTTATAAAACATTTCTTTGCTAAAGTATTTTCTGTAGTCTTAACCTACTTATTGCTTCAGATATTTGTTGAGATTGGTATATTTATAAAATATGCAGATGTTACCTAATAGGTACCAACTTCCACTTTCCTCGACTTCTTTTTCCTTGGACCTCGACCTGCACAGGTTATCAATAATAAATCCAGTTTTATATCAAACTTGAGTCCTGTCTTGCTACGGAGATTAGAGTGTCGAAATATAAACTCTAGGTTTAAAAGGTACTTATATATTTTTTATTTTACATTTATTTAGCGGAACTAGTGAAGAACAAGAACAATCTACCTTTAAATTGTTTTGTAATTTAATTCATATTTTAAGTGCTTTAGTTGAATTTGCAGTTTCTTTTTTAACGAAGAAAGAAGAAAAGTTTCTTTATTGTCACGAATATATAAGTCATGCAACCATAAATTAATTTTAAAATAAAACCTTACAAAGATAATAAACCTCAACTAAACAACAAAAAGGAAAGAATAACCTGTCCACGTCATCATTTTGACAACAAACGGTTCCTATTCAGATTCAGCTAATATGTTGCAAGATCTGTGACAGACTTGCAATCATGATAGATACTCCATACGTCAGACGCCAAGCCAGCAATAACTGCCTTATGATTAAAAATAAATAAATAAAAATGTAACATAATATAGATAATAAATTTAAGTACTGAAAAATAATTTTACATAAAATAGATAGATAGATGTAAGTATCTGCGTGACGATTAAAGGCCATTCTTTTTTTTTCTTTAATATCAGAATAAATATTTAATATTTAATAATTCGTTACAAGTACTTTAGCCAATATTTATGCACATATGGTTTTACTTTTGTTGTAAGTATATGCTCCTACTATGTTGTACCCACTAAGCTTGATTTTAGTTAATATCATGTTCAATTTTTTTATAATTTGCATCATTCCTTTATCAAGGTGTTGAATATATGAGTGGCAGTAACTTACTACAATATCAAGTTTATAAACATTCAAACATTGTCAAATTGGCAATTTGAAAAAAATTGGCCGCGAGTTTTTATTGCCAGGTTCTTTTCTTCGGCTTTACCAATTGTTTGCGAACTTGGCTTACATGTACATATAGAATCCCGACGTATCACAAGTGTCGTTTTGCGTCCTAAGTAAAAAAAGAATATTGTTTTTATTTTAATTATTGGATGCAATAACATTTACAACTTACATACCTTTAAAATTTATCTCAGTACTACAATTTTTGTATGTCTCGCAAAACATGTGAGTTGAAAATGTATTGCGCTTTTGTAGTTTGTTTTCTCTCACGTTATATGAATTCCCGCCAGCTGGCAATACAATCAAAACTTTTTACAGCTGTAGTATCTTTATGACACCAGTCAAATCTCTTGCAACTTGAGTGCCGCGTAAAAGGATGCCTTGCAACCTAGGTAGAGGATATAGTGAAACACATAACTTTGTAGTTTGAGTCCTAAATTTGGAGGGAAAAATAAAACTGTAATAGCAATTGCTTGGTTCAGTTTTAGTGGCTAAGTTTAGGAGAATGAAGGTAAATGTAGATTGTATGGTGTAGTGTAGATAGAAGTGAGACTGGAAGAGTCAAAGTCACATTATTGATTACTGTCTTAAAGTAGATAATAAAACCATCACATATGATGTAGAAGTAGCCACTGTTTTAAAACTGCTTATTTACTGACATTCCAGTCTCTACTACAAAGTCATTGAATTCCCTACCTATTGCAGCTGAGTATCTTTATTATAGACTAGCTGTCCCGCGCAACTTCGTATGCGTAATTTTTCCCCGTTTTTGAAACATTTCTCGTCGCTTCTCCGCTTCTATTAGTCGTAGCGCGATGTTATATAGCCTTCCTCGATAAATGGGCTATCCAACAAAAAAATATTTTTTTAAATCGGACCAGTAGATCCTGAGATTAGCGCGTTTAAACAAACAAACAAACAAACAAACAAACAAACAAACAAACAAACAAACAAACAAACAAACAAATTATAGACAAAAGCGCTTGGGATTGAACTGCTTTCTCTCACAGGCTATTCAAATGTACTTTATGATTATCTTTCTATATATATAATAACAGAATGACCGAGCTTCGATCAGTTTTTTTTAAGCGCCGTTTTTTAAAAAAGAAACTTAGCTAGAACGATTAATCGCCCCCTGCATAGTAAATGAAGCCGTTGTTGAGATTCATATATATATATTTACATTGTAAGAAGTGAAGTACTGTGTTTGATGATACGTTCAACTCTAAATTTAAAACAAAGTCGTGTTAGTTACACCATTTATAATTAAAGAACTTATATTTTTTGTGTTTTTGGATTTGTCTTGGTCCGGAATAGGATAAAGTATTAAAAACATTGGAACTATGATAAAAAATAAAATAAAAGATAAAAATATACCCATACCATAGAGTTACTAATAGTATTATTATTTAGTTATCCTTATTTTATAAACGATTACACTCACCAAACACACTGGTTCATTCATAAAAATTATTTTTGTAAAGAAAAAATTTGATGATTTTAAAAGAGTGGCACATGAGTTTCTTGGCAGCTTCTTCTCATGAGCTTTACACTTGGAACTGCCACCTAACCTCATTTTGTTTTTTTTTTTCAAACATTCATAATTTTATAAAATTTTTAGTATGTTTTAATTTGACGTTTTCAAATAATCATTAACCTGATTTTACGAAATAAAGATATTTGACTTTGACTTTGACTTTGACTTTACCAAATGTTCCTGGGATTCGTACCTGTCAAACATTTAATGTTTATTCCGTCGATACGGTAAACTCTCCCCTCAAATCAAAGAACTTATTTAGATAAAGGTTTCGAATCTTGAATGCTTGAAAAGCTTGAATCCATCAAGCCGTTTAGGCTCTAGTAGAGCGTGCCAAAGAAACTTTGTCTGCGTAATTTTCCCCCGTTTTTGCAACATTTTTTACTGCTGCTCCGCTCCTATTGGTCGTAGCGTGATCTTATATAGCCTTATTCGATAAATGAGCTATCCAACAGTAAAATCATTTGTCAATTCAGACCAATAGTTCCTGAGATTATAGCGTTCAAACAAACAAACAAACTCTTCAGCTTTATAATATTAGTATAGATTGCATACCTACATACGGACACTGGAAAAACATAACCCTCCTTCTTGCGCAGTCGGGTAAAAATACTAATTTAAATAAGGCTCAGGTATTTCGAGTTTCAGCCAGCTTAGGGGTGTCATAAAACCTGTAAGAGATAAAGAAAGTTACCGTGATACCTCGGCATAGCGTGTTCTGCCGCGTCCGGTAGAAAGCTCGAATTTGTTTGACAAATTTATTACGGGATATTAGGGGCTTCCCAACTTGATATTAAAGGGAGCCTTTTTAGATGTGGCAACCTCAGTAAGGTTGAAAAATTATTTGACATCAACTGCGAATACTTAGTGACCTTTATAACATTCGCTACCATTTTAAAAATGTAAAGATCACTGTTGACTGTGGCTGTTTCAATGGTTCCATTGCTTTTAAGATATTTTAGTCGTCCGTCCCTTGGTGAAGTATCGAGGTCCGGATATGGGAGTACGTGACTCTTGCCTTTGGGGCCGTAAAGATCAATTAGGCGACATACCTATGTATACATACGCTTTATATTATGGTAGATCCCGTTAATGTTTTGGGAAGACCTGTCGTAGTAAATTGTCGATGTAACTTAGAGTAAGGCTGTATCTAAAGATTGATGGACGTTTGAATCCGGGACTTGAGTGTAGCTGTAACCGAAAATGTAACGACTTACCTAAAGATTATGAGTTTATGAGACAAGAGACGACCCTACCTGTACTTAAAGTGTCGTTTTGTGTGGAGTGCAATATGTTTGTTAATAGACATTAGACATTTATTTCTGAATGAATTTACATTTGTGTAGAAAATAAACCCTTAAAACTAACACACACTAACATGGTACATACTAAAACACAAGAGGAAAGAAAAACAGAAACATAAAACTTAAAATCATAAAATATTTGTTGCACCTTAAATGCATAAGCATTTTGATATTTTGCCCTAATATTCACCATTGCTATAATAACATTTTTTAAGGAGATGTGATAGGACCTAATTTTAAAGATTCTGTGGTTTGAAATCATTTTAAATTCTGAATCTAATTTGTTGTATAAAATGACTGCTTGAACGTTTGCGCTCTGTTTCACCACATTCAGCCTAGCATGTATCCTAGTCGGCACTTCGGCAGATCTTTTTGCGAATTTTGTACGTGTGAATCTAAAGGTGTGTGTAATTATTTTTAGACTCATATTTTTAAACATACTAGTTTTCGCCCGCAGCTCCGCCCACGTGGATGTCGGTTATCGCGATAAAAAGTATCCTATGTCCTTCCCCAGGACTCAAACTATCTCCATACCAAATTTCATCTAAATCGGTTTAGCTGTTCGAGCGTGAAAGCGTAACAGGCAGACAGACATACAGACTGTCAGAGTTACTTTTACAATAATATTAGTATTGAGAGTGTGGATAAGTAACAAGTAATAAATATATAAGTAACAAGTTATAAGTCTATAAGTAAGAATGGATGATTATGATAAGGAAAAAAAATCGTAGCGAAACTGTATCGAATATAAATTTTGACGTAAGAGTTCTGTGTTTTCAGCATGCGATAGATGCCTGTGTCAATAATTTATAAAAAAATATTGCTGCAAAACCTTTCAAACAAGTTCAAGCGTCCCAAACGCCTAAATTGTAAACTATGGGACCAGTGAGAGTACCTACGCTTGATCAACCCATCTATTTCGGTATCGTAAGCACTAAAACAACACAAAGTAACCCGAAGCTTTCGACTTCTAAGTAAACACGGTTTTGCTGACCCGACACTAATAAATTCAAAAGTTTTGACATGCGCCCGACAAATCTGAGGGACTACGGAGGGACCCCTTCCTAATTACTCCGGGAGGCGGCCAATATCCGGACGTATGCATACTTCCCACGTTTTAACGAGACCACAAAATTATATTAAGTTAATTATAATTTTTTAGGCTTCCGACAATAAATGGAAGTCATCTCTGGTCGGCCGCGGCTCCCCAACCAAATTACGGACGAAATATTGAATTGAAATGTCCGGCAGAGGGTGCGCTCGGGAAAATGGAGGCAATCTCTGAATTTATACTTGCAATTTCTTTGTTTAAATACTCAAAGGACGGAATATTCTAACCGTTTTTGAATTATTTTGCATTTTGCTTAAGAAATGTTTATTAGATATATATTTCTTTATTACCTACATAATTTAATTGACTATAATAGTCTCGGCGAACCTTGATCCCTATGACACTGACAGTTATTCCCACGACACAACCTTGTAGTAGCGTTACCGTTATATTATAATCGAATTGGCGGTGTCTAAAAATGATATTTATTAATTTTAGGCAGATATATGCAATTACAATAATATCCCGTTAGAATTATAATAATTATTAACACTTACAAGAAATTATCTCAATCAGACTTTACGTTGACGTCCTGCAAAAGTTACTCCGTTTGGAAGATATCGACTAGTGCGGAAAAGTATCGATAAACAAATATCGAAAATGGAAACGAGTGTACAAAATACATCAATAGAGTACCTACGCTCTTAGTGTCAGATTTATAATCATTTAAGTTGTTTGCGATAATAAAATAAAGGAGATTTAACAAATTTATTGTATATACCTACTCAAATAAAACAAAAGCGGTTTATTTATGATTTTTTTAATATACATTAATCTGAATCTGACAATGATGTCACCGATTGCGTCTCAGACTCGGAATCCGAACTGCAGCTGCTTTCTCCTATGTTTATTAAAAACGGCTGGTCTACTATATTGTCGTATCGCACGTCTCGATTCCAATCATCTAAGCATAGTTTTTTCTGAGAGAAGTGAATCCACCTTTAAATAAATCAACCGATTTCAGCGACGCTAATAATTTTGTGCAAGTCGGCAGTTCACCTCGAAAATAATAGCCGTAAATATGGTTTCGTATCGCTGCCATGTCGAAATCATCGGGGTTAGTTACGGGTCGTGCCCTATTATGTTTTTTCTTCTTTGGAGTTGATAGTTTGTTCTCCTCCATCGACGATTCGCCGAACTTCTCCTTTGTAATTCGGGAAACGGTAGCTTTGCCAATTCCCAAAGCATCAGCAACACGGTCGCGTACGTTGTCAAGTGGCAACAAAGGTCCGCCATTTTGTAGTTCGCGAGCAAAATAGTCACGCAAGCGTACAACAAACTCCCGCGTTTCACTGTTGAGTACAGTTTTTCTCAGTCTTTTCGGCATTTTGAAACACCAACAAAAACAAAACAGCAACAATAACAAAAACAGAAAACAACAATAGTAACAAACAAAGGATTCCGATGACACAACAAAACACGTGGCGCATACAAGACTCGTACTGGCGTAGCGAACTGACAGTACTAGCGTAGTGACAGATCAGATAGTGTTGCTATAACTAAAATTTTAATTTACATTAAAATTATACAGTCCGACCATGTTACCTCTGCATCGGAATATTGGCAACCCCATATACAAATACACGGATACTTGTAAATATAACAAGCATTATAATTATAGTAATGTAGATTATATTTTAAAAACATGTTTATCGATGTGGCTGAATGCAAGTCACGCCTTTGCCTATAAAAAGTTGCGATATATCGACACGACCCGTCACTAGTATGAACTGTCATAGGGATCAAGGTTCGCCGAGCTGATTATAGGTTGGTAATATATAAAAAAAATACTTAAAAAAAATAATATTATCCTCTGTGGTCTCAATTTGTGTGATCCACAAATTGTTGTTCCGAGTCTGGTTGTACTTTGTGTCCGTGACTTGTATGTTTGTAAAGTCCCCCGCGACACAGGACTTGTACCTTACTGCGGGAGTCATCTTTTTAGACAAAAAAAAAAATCACGTTCATGTCAAATTACCTACCACTGTGAAAATAGATCGAAACATAGGCCAAAATTCAGTGTTAGTTTTGACAGGTTCACTCTTTATATATGTAAAAGTGGGTTCATTTTTAGGGTTCCGTAGTAATAAAGCAACGTAAAGCGGGGATGTATTTTTTTTGTCATCTACCCCATCATGTGGCGTGTTGTTGGATAGGTCTTTTCAAAATATTTAGGGTTGTAAAGACCATTTTTCGATTAAGGGATCCATTTGTAAATAAAATTAAGTTTTAAAGTACAATTTTTTGTTAGAAACAACTGTCCCTCCTTGCCAGCTGAATTTTGAAACTGTGAAAAAATTCAGGGTAGTTCTTGTAAAGCCTAAGCTGTGATCAGCTTAGGCTTTACAAGTTTACCAGTAACAGCCGACCAAGTGAGAAGTAACGATAATTTTAGCACAAATTCCATTTAAAATTACTTATGAGTACATGTATTATAACCCCACATGTTCGTCTGGTCTGTTGGCCTAGTGGTTAGTAACCCTGATTGCTAAGCCGGAAGTTGTGGGTTCGATCCCACCCAGGATAAATTTTGTGTGATGAGCACGATGGTTTATTCTGTGTCTGGGTGTAACATCTATAATATGTGTATATTTAGAAATATATATGTATGTTATCAGTTGTCTGGTTGCCATAGTACAAGCTCAGCTCAGTTTGGGATCAGATGGCGTTGTGTGGGCTGTCCCAAGATATTGTTATATGTAATATTATTATTATAGTGATGGGCAACTACGGGACCCTACATTGTGCGTGACCCGACATGCACTTGTCCGGTTTTTTTGTAGGCTTAGGTGATAGAATGCTCCATCAAGATAATATATAAATAAGCAAAGACTCATTATTATTATACATAATTATGATACACATGTTTAAACCATGTATCTATACCATTTGTAAGTTATAACCTTGTAGACTTGTAACTAAGAAGTCTTTGTGGTTCACACAATTCTATTCATAGGATTAAATATCAAAACATTGTGGTTTTAACATTACGTAAACCTACAATATACTTACAATCAATGCCGATGTGAACCCACTAACACAAATGTAGGTGGGACGCAATAGATATAAACTAGGTACCTACTGTAACAACGGATACAGCTCTTGGACAAGCTGGTATCGGGGCTGTTCCTCAGCTGCCGAAATAAACCTTACACGTACATCACTCTACATCACATAAATTACTATTTCACTTTATTATATAGTTATTTATTATTCATCGAGTTACGACCTGAAAGGTCGGCAGTCAAACTCATACTAATCTATGGTCAAACTTAATCATCATTCTTTATAATTTCAAACGAGTTTCACGCTTATAGGTTCGTGTTTGCTTGAGACCTCCGCAATGCACATAACAGTACTTTATTTATTGTATCCTACAACAGGGACAAATCTCTCACAAAGAATGGAAATAGTCGGAAATGTAACATAACCTTCAGTACCCGATGCAATATTATTAGTTTGACGTCTGTCCTCAAAACGGGTGGACAGATTTTGATGTAGTTTTTTTACTAGAAAGTGAGTGTAAATCCATTCAATTGTTTTGAAGATATTCAAGTTTTTATCTTTAGTGTCAGAGGTTTCTTAATGCGTAATGTGCACACTTAATCTTGATACAGAACATAAAAATAAACCAAAGCCCAAATGGGCAGTGGTAGAAGCCGAGTAGTATTTTCATTAAAAGGTTTCCACTTACTAATATTCATATTCTCGACCGGCACAAGATCGAGTATTCAGTATCCAATATCTGATCAATCCGATGCATCCCTAATTTAAGCATCTTTGGTTTTCATTTTCGCTGCGGACCGAATACAAACTTGGTTTAAGGCAAATTTAATTAAATTGTCGTAAATTATTGGAGCCGTGAATAGTCATTGAGGGTAGTAAATGTAACAGATGCTTTACCGGTAAATTACAGTTAAGTTTTAAATGAAAATAGCTTTAAAATGACTGTTTATAGTCAAAGTTAAGGTTGTTAAGTTGTGACTGGTTTAAATTCAAATTCTTTACTGTACATACAAAAAAAAATATAGATTAAAAAGATAATCAATATGAAAGGCCACCTTAATTTAATATTGAGTTATCTACCAGTAAACCTTTGAGTCGGAAACCTTTGAGAGGAGAAAGAAAGATTTGAGGATAGTCCAAAGCGGTAAAATACAAGTGGGACAAAAAAATATAAAGCCGACATAATTAATACATACTTATAAATAGTATGTATGAATATACACACTATGTACCTGTATATACACTATAATGTATATTCTGATTATATTATTATAAATCAGCCTGTACAGGCTGATTTATTATGCTTCTTAACTTTGTAACATCAGTTTTGAAAAAAAACTCATAACCATCTACTTTTGTCTTTCAACCCACCTACACGTCTGTGAGACCCCAGACTAAAATCGTTGTTTTTTGTCAGGTTTGAGGCCTAAACTTCACAATAAACAACGATTTTATTCCAGTAAATAGTGGTTAAGGTTATAATTGTACAGGTGGCGGGTGGATAAGGGTTAATACTTAAATTAAATAATTTTAAAACCTAAAAAAGCCACGAATGGGAGGTTATTAGTAATCAAATCACCCTGTACATATATTTATATACACATTATTAACATTTAAAAATAAACCATAATTGTACAATCTGCCTTCTAAAGTTCTCATTGCCGAGATACAGGCCTTCTCTCTAAGAAAGGGTACAAGCCGTAATCCTAAGACGGACAACAACACAGATCCAAGACAGAAAATTCCAAGCCGGAATTTTCTGTCTTGGACCGTTGATGAAACCTTGTCGAAATTTATTGCGGTGTTGTAGAGATTAAAAATGTGATGTTAAAAGAAAAAATCTGATTAAGTTTAGTGTGAGATATTATTATTATTTATTTAAAAAAAAAAAAAAAGATGACTCCCGCAGTAGGGTGTCCCCCGCGACACAAGCCCTGTGTCACGGGGGACTTTACAAACATACAAGTCACAGACACTAAGCAATATGGATCAATGAATATGATTGGTGAATATCAGACGCATCCATAGCAATGTAGCATAGTACATCTCTGGTGGAAAAGCACCCTATAGCTATGCTGTGAGAATGTGAAGGCTAAGCTTTTTTTTTTTTTTTTTTTTTTTTTTTAAAGACAACTCCCGCAGTAGGGTACAAGCCCTGTGTCGCGGGGGACTTTACAAACATACAAGTCACGGACACAAATTACACCCAGACCCGGAACAACAATTTGTGGATCACACAAAGTGGTGTCCCGTGTGGGGATCGAACCCACGACCTCTTGCGTAGCAGTCGGACACACTCCCACCGCGCCACAGAGGCAGTAAGCTACGTTACTATGTGACCGTTTTCACTGATGCCAAGCTATGTAGCGGGGCAAGTTACATGTCAGATGGTCGTTGCATATCAGTCTACCCGTGACCACGGCCGTTGCAATACGGTCGAAACGTCGGGCAATAAAACAAAGGTATATAATCTTAAAATAAAATATTTACGCGATTAAGACCCGTAGCTTATAAAATTCTATAATATCTCTCCATAGCACGCATCCTGAGCACGCATCCACATCACGTATCCATCCATTAATAAAACATAGCTCAGTTGAACCCGTTTCTACCAGTTCTAAGCTGGTCTAATAAATATGATTGGTGGATATCAAATGCAAATAGTAAAGTAGTATAGCACATATCCTCCTAAAGGTTCTATAACTGTGCAGCGATTATGCCACCTAGTCATCGACGAGCACAACTTTTCCTCGGATGAAGTTACTAATTTCAATTCCCTACTAATAATTTCCTATTAATTTTATACTAAAAGTTGCCATGTCGACCCGTGCAGATTGTAGTTATGCGACATTTTTCCGCAAGCCCGTCCTTAACTTAATCCTGTTTAATGTTTCAAAAGTTATAATAGGAGCTACGTAGACGAGAGTGAAGCGTTCTGGCATACTAGTGTTAATAGCGGTATAAAACATGTACTCATACAGCTCCCTAGTGAATTGTACCTACAAACACTCCTACATTTACGTCAGAGAGAACAGATTCGTATAATCTCGAAACTACATTTTTCATTTATTATTCCATTCCCCGCGGTTATGATAGATATTAATAGTGAAAGTTAATAAGCCCTGTGGCGATCAATCAATTTGTGTTATCAATATTGAAGACCGATCGTGTTTATTAGAATATTGTAGCTTTCATAAATACAGCTAACCCTTTTTTAGGTATCTATTGTAACTCAACTGAAGTTTTTGTAGTCGAAAGTCTCGAAAACCATAACGTACCTAATACCGATTGTAAACTTTTTGGTGGCCACCTTGAAAAAAAAAAGAAAATATAATAATTTTATTGTAAGTTCTTTCTATTTTTGAATGTTGTTATTTTTACCTCGAATAAGTTCAATGCCCTCTATAAAGACTCCAATATTTTTCTGAAATCTGAGCTTAAATCGGCTTCTGTGAGACATTTTCAGAATATAAGATACCAATAAATGGACAACACGTGTTCAGTGAAATATAAAAATGTCTTGGATATTATTAATGTGAAATCGTGTTTGTCTGTACTTAACTTGTAGTACCTACTTGTTTTTTTTATAGCGGACACTAATGGATGATTTTTGATACATTATGTATAACAGAAATCCCGTCTGATCCATTAATGTTAGGTATCGTGATCCGATCCTATTTAAGCTATATTACCCACGCCCGACGCAAAAAGAGAGATGTTATTATTACACTAAATACATTACAATACAAAAATCAATCCCAAAAAAGAGCCTACAATAAATTTATTTTTAGAATACAGGCGACACGGCGACGGTGAAGACTGATTTGATTGTAAAGAGCCCAAAAAAGTCTTTAAACAAACTTGTGATAACAAATCTTGAAAATAGATCCTACATTTTGGCGAAAATTAATACTATAATCGCTTTCTAAACAATTGTTGTTTCACGGATAATTAAAAATATATGACACTAACTGCAATTTCGTCTGCGTATATTTTCCCCATTTTTGCAACATTTTAAATTGTTGCTCTGCTCCTATAGGTCGCAGCGTGATGTTATATAGCCTATAGCCTTCCTCGATAAAGGGGCTATCCAACAGTAAATAATTTTCAATTCGGACCAGTAGTTTCTGACATTATCGCGTTCAAACAAACAATAACTCTTCAGCTTTTATAATATTAGCATAGATTTGAGAAAGGATATCGGACAGGGATTTTTTAGACACTGTACACATATGGGTCGGGAATAAAAAGGACTAGATTTAAAATAATCCCGATGAAAATGCCCGGTTCTCATGGGAAATCGACGAGTGTTGAGTTGAAGGCAGGTTAGTTTGTCTTTTTACGTAGTAACAAACCAAATGATCAATCTGATTTTTTGCATAAAAATATTTTAAGGCCGAAGTGAATAAAGATGTGTCCAAAAATAGCGCAGGCAATAACAACTGGCAGTTGAAGTCGCAGGACACAGTTGCTGCTACGTATTGTATGAGGAAATGAATCACACATTTTCTGTTTGTGTCTCAGGGTAGTCCCAAGTTGTGCAAATCTGACGCACACTTTGCCGTCGCCGGTGTTATTGTAAACTTTTACACCTGGACTGATTTCTTCCCTAAAATAATCCACGGTACACCTATGGTAAAAGTAAATTAACAGTTATCGCCCGTGACTTCATTCATATACTAAGTAAAAGCAAACCTTCGAGACTCTATTTTCCGTGTAGATAATAGAATTGAAAGGTAAGATGCAAAAACATAAATCGTATATTTTGTCTGAACTACATTATACAGCATCGTATGGAATAGCCTACTTACTTATGTATGACTTCTATCTCTCAGATTTTGAGGTGTACCGACATCCTTTAAGACCTTTTCATATTGAGCGAGATAAATTTTATTACAATTATAAATAGATTATGTTTCGATACCTAAATCGGTATCAATTTTTTTGCTGTTTTATGTTAAGAGCAGGAAAAAAAATTGAATTCGACCAACCTTAAGTAAGACTCAGAATTCAGACTGCTGACTAAAAAAGTGTGCGTTTTTGGGTCTCTCCAGGCCTTTGGACAATTCTGAGGCCATTTGCCTCAGAATTGGGCACACTCAGCGTTCATACATAAATATATCAACTACAGACTCATAGCCTTAATATCTCATGCTAGCAAAGTACTCCTTCATATCATCAACACCAGACTACAAGGTTTTCTGAATACTGAAATAGTTCTGGAGCAAGCAGGATTTGTCAAGGGTCGATAAACAAGGTAGCAGATTTTAATTTATAAAAAGTCAAGAGAAATTTAACATCCTACTTTACATGCTTTGTCAAGTTTCGCAAGGCTTTCGACACTGTAAAATGGCATAAACTATGGGACGTACTCATTGATATGAGAGTACTTGACCACCTATTTGGTCTCATACGCTGACTCTACGAAGACGGCATTACGACAAGGCGATTGTTCGAATAGACGATATCGACTCGAATCGTTTCGAAACACGTGCTGGTGTCCGACAGGGATGCGTACTCTCTCCAGTCCTCTTTAACATTTATACGGTGGGAGGTCGCATGACGTCCAACTTGAGATGTATCTCAAGTAGGACGTCATGCGATCTCCCCCGATGAAACAACTCTTCTCGCTCAAACAGAAGAAGATATAGAACAACTGATTTCTTCAGACTCACGATAAAGAGAGACAAAACCAAGATCATGATTGTGGACCGCGCTAATCAAAATGAATCTAATATCCCGATAATTAGAAACTGTGAGGTTGTCCGAAGCTACGTGTACCTCGGCTCTACCATCACGAATGCTGGAGGGTTTGAGGCCGAGATCTGAAGGATTTATCCTATTACAAGCTCTGCCCTTGATAAACTGAACAGAGTTTGGTGAAACCGCAACATGACAAAAACCACGAAAGGCGCAGAAACGTGCACGGTTCGCTTGAAGGTATGACGTAAAATGTATGCATTTGAAATGTGGTGCTGGCGACGACTACTGCGGATTCTTAGGACAGGGATTCAAACCAATACCTCGATTTTCCAGGAACGTAAAATGAAGGAAACGTTATCGTCGACTGTGCAAGAACGAATCCTCAAATACTTAGGACATATTATTCGAAACCAATACTCTCCTATATCACTCTAATAACCAGTCCAAGGCCGAGTGGAAGGTGATAGATCACGCGGTCGGCAACCTATGCGCTGGACGGACCTGATAAAAACTGGCACAGGCTTCAACGGTCAAATATTGCCGTAATGCTGAAGACCGCAACAAGTGCTGATGCTTATCAGACGAGTCATTGTGTAATAACGACCACTCTGGTAAGAATGAACGACTAAGAAAGAGGGTTGTAATATAACTTGATGATTTTAAAAGAGTGGCCCATGATTTTCTCGGCAGCTTCTTCTTAAGATCTTACACTTGGAACTGCCGCCAAACTTAAATTTTTCTTTCAAACATTTTTTTTGTTAATTTGACTTTTTCAAACATATTTTTTTGTTAATTTGACTTTTTCAAACAAACTTTTTATTAACATAACTAGCAATGTAGGATTGTGGGTTCCCCATTACTAGCAATCCTGTTTTACCCTCCAGTTAATGTTTGAAGTGGGTTCACGTTAGTAGTAGTAATGGGTAGAATTCAAACCAGCAACCTGACGATTGCGAGTCCGATGCCTTATCTATTAGGCTACCGTCGCTTAGTTTTATTTATATGCGTATTTATTAGGTAATACAAAATAAATAATTATGATTGTCATGTGTATACGCTACTGGCATGCTGTATCTCATTTTGATTTACTCCACACCACTATTCTGTTTTACTGGCATGTATGTAGCGTCTATCTACGCTAATATCACGCAACCGCCACGCACAATGACTATGAAGAAGGCTTTACCGTGGCAGTAATGCGGTTTACTCTATAAAAGCAAAATGGCGAAAAGGAAAAAGTTGCGGGAAAATCTCCGTTTTCAGGTGATGTAAGGTCCTCTGTCTAAGTGCAGTTACTTCCCTCCCAAGAGCGCGAGGTCTTGGAGCCTTATAGAATAATTGATGTCTCATAAATTGTCATTAGTTAGTTTACGTGGAGGAAAAATGTGTGTGATATTTTTATAAATTGTGTAATGATGATTTTTAGGTATGTGAAGACAATTTTGGCCACTTCAATTTTGGTGAAAATACCACAATACACGATTTATGGGTTAAATCGTCTCCTCCGGGTACTTCCTCGTGTTCCACCTAGCTTTCCGTTTTTTAGGGTTCCGTAGTAAACAAGGAACCCATATAGATTCGCTATGTTCGTCCGTCTGTCTGTCCCCGGGTTAATTCAGAGACCTTTAGTAGAACAAAGCCGTAATTTGGCATGGATTTACATAGGTATTAGTTACTCCGACAAAGTAGTAATAAAATATATTTTTTTATGTTTTTTTACCACTCCTACTAATCTATCTATCTATCTATCACTCATAATCGTGTGGGGTGTCGTTGGATAAGCTTTTTAAAAATATTTAGGGATTGTGAAAACTTTTTTTCGATTATTTTTGAAGATTTTGATTGCGTGAATATTGGTTATCGAAATTAAAAAAAATGAAATTTGAATTAAGATTGTGTAAGCTAAAATTTCAATTAAATCCTTCAGCCCTTTTCCTTGACTAAATAACAAACATGTAAACTTACATTTATAATATTAGAAGGATCTTCAGTAAAACACTGGTTTTGGGTCACATGAATTATTTAGGTAAAAAAATATAAAATTTTACATCACCTTTGTTTTTATGAAATCTCATGATAGATACTTACTCAATGTCACCAAAACGTAATGAAAACCATTCTTCTATGATCCTATTTACGAAAACAGCTAATGGAAAAATTGTATTATAACATTCAACGATTTAACATGGCTTTACGTCAAATAGAAGCTAATTTTTTTCTGTTTGTTTTGTCTCCTGAATAAAGCTTTCATCTTTATATTTTCTTTTGGGAAAATCTCCTAGGTTATTTCTCACACTGATCGTGGGTGTATGTATGTACGTTACCACAAATTTGTTTTAAAGCAGGTATTTATTCATAAATCATTCATTTTTAATTCAAGCAGTTGGGTAGAGATGAACTTTCTAAATTTATTTCAATACTTTTTCAAAATGTTTAAACATTCGTATACAGTTCTATTTTGCTACCGAGGCGGTTAATTATTGTTTTAATTAAGTTGTGAAAATGGCTGCAAATTGAGCTGTTTTTGCAGCTTAACATTTACTTGTGAAAATACAAGATATATTTGCAAAATTCGTAAGACTAGTGATATTTCTAAGCCATAGGCTATCTGACCTCTATAGTAGGTATTAGTACGTTGTAGAGGCTGCTGCCGACGACAAGATTTTGACATTTGGATGGTAATTCGACACAATCAAATGGGAGTCTATACCTACTTGTAGGTATAGGTGATTTTAAGCTATTGCATAGCTTCTATCGCGGGCCTTGAGCGCGGGGACCGAATCCAGAAATTCCGTAACGAAAAAACCTCACGCTCCCCACTCCGACGGGCACAGCGGTGATACTTTTTAGTTTTGCCATCTATCGATGAATAGCAGAACTTTTAATAACTTTTTTTTAAATTAAAAAAAAATAAAAGAAAAAAAGAAAAAAAAATATTTTTTTTAACTTTGTTTTTTATAATGAATTTTTTTTTTTTTTTAATTGCTTAATTTGATAAAAATGCTATGCAATAGCTTTACCGCGGCAGTCCCCGAGTGCCACACATTTTTTTTTAATATACCAAATTTTGCAAATAAATAAAATAAGTAAACTCCAAAAACAAGTGGTAGGTGAATAAGAGTTAATTTATTAAATATTTTCCAAAACTAATATTACAAAGTTATTTAGTGGTATGTAAAGAAGCCACCAGGGGGTGGTTATTAGTATATTTTAAAAATCATTCTGTATAACAACGATAACAACAGCGGCCATTTGTCACAAGTGTCAAAAAAGTTCACAGAACGGTTGTTCGATTCAGCATAAGATATTCCTGTACGGGAGCCAGTATAGTGTAGCTAGTGCCTATAGACTAGGGATGTTACGGAGGTGGTTTTATCGGAACCGAAGTCGGAGTCCGAGTTTTAAAATTTGGTTTGTCGGAGTCGGAACCGAAGTCGGAGTTTTAAAATTTGGTTTGTTGGAGTCGGAACCGGAGTCGGAGTCGGAGTTTTAAAATTTGGTTTGTCGGAGTCGGAACCGAAGTTGGAGTTGGAGTTTTAAAATAAAGAAAATAAGATAAAATAATACAAAGAATCAAATTCAAAGTTCAGTCATATTAAATGTGTGTAGGTACTCGAACCCGGGATCATAGGAAATCTGTGAGATTTTTTTTCATACCTTTAAACATGTAGGTTGAGGGTGTTGCGGCGAACGCTAGGTACTTACCTCCGATTAAAACGTCCAATTTAAATACTTAAAAGTGTCGGAACCGAAGTCGGAGTCGGAAAATCAATCGGAAGATCCGACATTTCGGAGTCGGAATCAAAGCTCCGTAACATCCCTCCTATGGAGGTCAGTGCATAGGCCGTCTTGGTTGGTACCACCACAGTGTCAGTTATTCTTCCGGCAAACAGTGATGTTGACACATCACTGTGTTTCGGTTGAAGGGCACTGTAACAAGTGAAATTAATGGGCATATGAGACTTCAGATCATTGCCAAACAAGGATTTGGGTAGCACTGATACTATATATATTCGTAAACTTTTGCGATTTGTACACATTATAGAATTTTATAAGCTACGGGTCTTAATCGCGTAAATATTTTATTTTAAGGCTAAATACCTTTGTTTATTTCCCGACGTTTCGACCGTATTGCAACGGCCGTGGTCACGGGTAGACTAATTCAGCTCAGCGTCGCCTCCGAGAAGCGTGGGTTTCGGAAACTACCCTCGCTTGTAATAGTGAGTGATAAAAATCAAGCGATTTATCGAGGAAGGCTATAGGCGATATAATAACACGCTACGACTAATACGAGCGGACACCAATGAGAAATGTTGCAAAAACGGGGAAAATTTACGCAGACAAAGTTGTGTGGGCCAGCTAGTAATTACATAAAATAAAATGCCTGTCTGTGCTTACATCAACTAAATTACGCAATTTTGATTCAATTTGCACAATTTCTGACAAATTGCATGTATAATAAAGAAAGTGAAGAATAATTCGTACTGTAGCAGCAGCCGATCCCTAGTTTTACATGGCCTAGGAAAATGATATTCAACGAGGCATAAAAATATTATTTTCAATAAAGTTACTGTAATAAGCTTTGCGAAGAATGTAAACAGATTGTGGATGAATAATTCAGTGTTTTTGTACTTATCTATTTTTTCTGGCGTTGTTTATCTAGGTACTCTGCACAAATAAAGGTTTGCGGCCATTGTTTGCTTAAAGCCTCCGTGGATCGAATACTACGTAGATGTAGAATGTTATAGGTGAAGTTGGCTACATTCTCTCCAATAAAGTACCTACTTAGCTGTTGAAATCGAAAGAACGAATCAAGTTTGGAAAGTCCTTTGGGGATATTTTTGACCATGGCTCTAGGCTACCAGCATGTATGGTAACGTTGGTGTTGATGTTAGTGTTGAAGTTTTTGATGATAATATTGTTGCTGTTGATGACAATTATTTCGTCACTGCTGATAATAATCGTTGTTTATTAATCATCATACGCTAAGAATAGTTCGACTTTCTATACGAACGTAATCAAAGTTCATTTGCTATTCTTGATAACATATTTGTTGTTGTTGATGATAATGCTGTGGTTACTGTTGATAATTTTGATGCTGTTGAAAACAATTTTGTTGCTAATAACTTAATTTATAAGTTTAATCGACTTCGAAAAGGAGGAGGTTCTCAGTTCGGATGTTTTTTTTAATGTATTTACTGGCATAACTCCGTCATATGTTGACGGATTTTCAAAATTATTTATTTACTAGCTTTCGCCCGCGGCTCCGCCCGCATGGATGTCGGTTATCGCGATAAAAACTATCCTATGTCCTTCCTCGGGACTCAAACTATCTCCATTCAAAATTTCATCTAAATCGGTTCAGCTGTTTGAGCGTGAAAGCGTAACAGACAGACAGACAGAGTTACTTTCACATTTATAATATTAGTATGGATATACGAAAGAGATTTTTTCCGAAATGGTCCCATTTCTAAATTTAGTAAAGATCTGATGACGAGTTTCGGAGACAGACAACGAAACTCGTCAATAAATGCCCGCAAATTAATCGTGATTAAAATCGGTTGGATGTTTTTTTGTAAGAAAAGTTTTAATTATATCGAGATAATTATTTAGTTTAATTTATTCTTGGAATTTTCTAAAATTTTCATCTGCATTTCACATATGACTACTACTTGATTAAATCGACTGCCATTCCACGATTGTAATACATAGTAACAAATAACAAATGAAGCTAACAAACGTGTTATTATATAAATAGTAGATAATATTTTATTTTTATTTTTAGGCAAACATGACAAAACTTATTTAAATAATGTTTTGTTTGCGTGTTTTAAAGTCATCACGAATGCTACGGTGTTAAATACTTGGTTTATTTTGTCCACCTTTCTACTACGTGGGTATAGGTGATTGTTTTTTTTATTTTAACATTTGCTATTGAACTGGAAAATTATCGTTACCGGGATGACTCGTGAGCACAGTAACTTTAGCGCGAATTTATATATCGTATAGTTAATGCAATATGGTATACAAGCTCTCTGTGTGTATTTTGAATGGTCTAGTGGTTAGTGACCCTGATTGCTAAGCTGGAGGTCGTGGGTTCAATCCCCACCCAGGATAAAACTTTGTGTGATGAGTACGATGGTTTATTCTGTGTCTAGGTTTATCTATGATATGTGTATATTTAGAAATTTATAAGTATGTCTTGTCTAGGAAGGCTTTTAAAGATTCAGGATTGTCTTTGTACTCTAGGTTTGTTTCTTTAAACCCTTTAACCCCGGTTTAGACGTAATTGAAGTAACAAACATCTGAAAATCTCATTAAAAGTTTCAACCACGAGTAGATATGAATTTTGAAAATTAGTGTTGATACATACGAGCTTTAGGCTAAACGTTTTGGGTCAGCGCGAACCTCGCACGTCCAGAAAGTTTATTTTAGCTAGGTATCAGAGATGAAGGGTTAAATTAAGTAACTATATACCGATTATATTAAGTAACTATAGATTTCAAAGGGAAGCTGAAAAATATGATGTTTTAATGGCCCTTCGCCACAGGAAAAGGGGGATTTGACACCCTCCCTGAAATTCCAAAAATGTAGTTAGGTACACAATACATATTTGGCTGATGTCTAGTCACTTGTACTTGTACTATCTATTCCCCCCCCCCCCCCCCCGAAGTTAATAAACCCCAAGCCCGAGTGAAATGATCTGCAGTGTCCTCCCCCCCGTCACGTGAGGTACGCAAGCGGTATCGGGTGAAATGATTTGCACCTACCTTCCTGAGTAAACCCTTCTGAAAAAAGATCCTGGGCAAGTCTATGGTATTATCATATCAACCCGTTTATGTTCCACTGCTGGATACGCGTAGCTAGGTAGGTATGCCGTGTGATTTTCAATCATAGGCTAATTGAATGTTCTTAAATTTTAAAGCTCCTCGTTAACATATAATTTTTAACAATAACTTTGTGCAGTTATAGTTAAAAATAAATACTGGACCTTAGTAGAAATTAGCTGAAAAATCAGCTAGACCTCCTTATCTAAAAATTAGAAACAAATAACTTAAAAATTTAAGCCGAACTAGCTGCCAATGTTACAATAATGGATCTTAAAATAGGAAGCATTTCAACTCCGAAATGAATAGACTGTCGAATACATCCTCCATGCAATGTCTGAACTAGTGAATAACTACTTTTTCACATTTGAAGCGTCCAATACATCAATCGAATTGAAGAGACAGATTCGCACCGGAATTGAGCCCTAACGAAGGTACTTGTGTACGAACGATTCTATTTGTGAGGTAGAAATCCCTCTACCTCTTTAGGCTTAGATTTGTCTAGCATTAGCACCACTTGAGTGAGTTCAAATACCTCCCCTTTGAAATGGACGAAGTATGAAAATGTAAAGCCTCTTAAAAATATTTACGGTTTATAATCTTATTTATAAATTCTACTAAATGTTAAAAGCGCTAAGGGTTATTTTGTTGCTCATTCACGAATAAACTACTGACACCATTTTATATTAATTTCAAATTAATATATATAAAACCGGGGATAGCCTAATGGCTAAAGCATCGGTTCCCTGTGAGGTCGCATTAAACTACCGATGTGAACCCTCTCCTAACACAAACAATTGAGCTTAGCTGGAGGGGTTAACAGGATTGCTGGACCAAAAATCCCACATTGATAGTCCACTCTTCTCTCTTTTTCGTGCCAGTCTAATCTAGGTTTTCCTACTGCCTTGACCAGGTCAGCTTCTCAACTTCTGTAAGGTTTTCCTTTTTTTATTTTTTTATTTTCCTTCTTTTAAATTAATATAGCTTATACTAACTGCTGCCCGTGAGCTCGTTCGCATGGAAATTTTACACTTTTGCGGCGTAAAAAGTGGTTCATGTATTATGGCGTAATTGAGTCTTTCTTTCATGCATCCAAATTTTCGCATTTATGAGTAGTAAGATAAACATTTCAATCGCAACACAACGTAGGAAAAAGTCCAGTCAATAGTTGATAAAATGTTTTTTCTTGTAAATAACCCTCTAACGGTATCATGCTATGAGGAAATAGTGTGTGATTTATATATTTACCGTGACCACGGCCGTTGCAATACGGTCGAAACGTCGGGCAATAAACAAGGTATTTTACCTTAAATTATTCACGCGATTAAGACCCGTAATATATATATTTTAATAATGTGTACAAATCGCGAAAGTTTATCAACATTTAAAAAAAAATCCTCAGAATAATAGCCCAAATAGATAAACAAGATTAAATACAAGCTATTACAACATACACATCTAAGATATATGATGGCAGTTTTTTTTATTTTCAAAAACAGAGAATATTGCACGACAGTAAAAGACACACACAATATAAATACCTAGACTATATCTACCACCATCCAGAATTAACATGTCCAATGAAAGTCCTTACGACTTGGCAGTGAAAATTTTCATTAGAAATACAAAACAAGAGGCTCGTTCGTTGTTTCGTCCCACGATTCTTTCGGCCCATGAGACAAATCATAGAGTTCGAATATTTTTTTTTTTGATTCGGTGATTCGTCTTATTGCTGTATTCTAATGAAATCTATTTCTTTTGGTACAGTCGGTATCACAATCTTAGTTAAGTAAATCGTAACAGGTTCAATAAAACAAATTTTAGTAAAAAATCTAATATGACGCAGTATATCAGTTTGATATATACATATATAATTCTTGTTACTGAACAATACAAAAGTACTTTGGTGTTAAATCATAGTAATTATCACAAAATTAAAAGAAAACACAAAATCACACTGCCTCTGTGGCGCGGTGGGAGTATGTCCGACTGCTACGCCAGAGGTCGTGGGTTCCACGATTCAGAGCTTGTAAACTACTGCCTGCAGGAGTCGTCTTTTTAAAATATAAAGTAAAAATAAATGAAAACAGTACCTTGCCGTAAAGTCACAGTAATTTTACTAATTAAAAAATACAAAATCTTAAAACAACAATAGTCTTAAAATGAAGATTATTATTTTTGATTTTATTAAAACAAAAATAATTTAAAAACAAAATAATTTAAAATTAGAGTAAAGTATTTACTTAATTTATAAAGATCTTAACGTTAATGAATATTTTATCATTTTTATAAATGCTAATATAAAAAAATTAATTGTCTTAATTTAATGACTATTGTTGTTTTATGGTTTTCATTTAAGTCTGATTTTGTGTTTACTTTTGATTTTGTAATAATAACTGTGATTTGACACCAAGGTAGGTACTGTTTTTCAAGTGTGATTTTGTGTTTTTTTTTTATTTGTGATAATTACTGTAATTTTACACCAAGGTACTGTTTTATTGTTTAGTAAAAGCATAATATAGGTATATTTTAAACTGTCATACTACATCATACTTGATTTTAATTAAATTAAAATATATTTTTAACTAAAATTTGTTTTGTTAAACCTATTACGATTTAGCTAATTATGATTGTTTTATCGGCTGTACTCAAAGAAATATTTTTTAAAAGAATATAGCAATGGGACGAACCGAGAATAAAAAAAATACCTTTAAATAATTAGAATAGAATGGAATAGAATAGAATTTTTTTTATTACCATCCAACGCGAATTTACAAATGTTTTCTTAATTTAAACTAATAATTACATAACATCGTGTTGTGGCAAAAGGAACAAGCTCAGCAAATGCTATTATATGCGAGATTGCATACAACAACGCTGATTTTCAGCCTGTCCCTTTGACACATCAACGTGCAAGAAAAAATAATAATAATAAAAATAATAAAAAAAAAAACAAAATAAACAGAATAAAAAATCCTAAAACACAGAATAACATAAAAACATCACAGGTACAAGTACAAAGGCCAATCAAAAAATAAAATGAATTAGATAAAAATAATTAAAATAATAAAAAAAAAAAAAAAACAATTTCATATTATTTATAAATTAATTAATCATTACATTTTTTATAATTTAATTAATTTAGGTTAGTAATTAAATTAGTTATGAAAAACACAGAATTAATAACAGAATTAATAATAGAATTAATAGAATTAGTAATGAACAATTTTGGCTAAGACCGCAAATATTATATTTGCGGTCCCAACCAAAACTGTTCATTATCTAACATCTAACACAGTTTATAGACACATGACAAATACATAACAAATAACAAACACGGGATCGCAAACGAATCAAACATTAACTATTATAATATATTTTTAAATTAAAAGTAGAGGAATATACCTAATTGAATATAAATAAATATAATTAAAATTGTATACATAATTGTATATTTATTAATAATTATTTTTTTGATTATTTGAAAGTATTGTTTTCAGATACAATTTTAAGTTATTGAAAGATCTGTTTTTTTTAATTAATGATTGAATTAATTCACGCGATTAAGTCCCGAAATATATATATATATATATATATATAATACCTTTACGTTTTTTTTTTATATATTTTTGACGAACTTCTTGTTACGAAGAAATTATTCTAAATTCAACAATTTTTAGTTGGCGAACCGCCCTAATAAAGTGCTCAACCTCTTTCAATACAATAATAGAGTATGAGATATAAAAATAACAATACATAGAAATAAAATAAATATATTTCTTAAGAGAGCTGCAATGGAAGAAATAAATTAAATAGATTAATGTTGTAAAAACAACTTTCACTACAGTGAAAGTAATTTTTTAACACAATTTCTTATCTACTTGGCTGCCTACCTAAGCATACCTACCTACACCCGACAACACCAGCACAACCGTTAATGCATAATGCTTTGTAAACTTATTTCTAATAGCTGATCCGCGCAACTTCGTTTGCGTCAATTTTCCTCGTTTTTGCAACATTTTTCATTGATGCTTTGCTCCTATTGATCGTAGCGTGATGTTATATAGCCTTCCTCGATAAATGGGCTATCCAACCCTAAAAAAAAATAATTTTTCAATTCTTACCAGTACTTCCTGAGATTATCGCGTTCAAATCAAACAAACTTTTTAGCTTTATTCAAAAAGTATAGATTCTATAATGAAATTCAAGTCACAATATTTCTATGTTATCTCAATATGGAAAGAGTTCGATAAAAAACGGTGTGATTTATTCAAGAAGTTTCATTGAAATAATTCTTTTTGAAATATTGGCAGTTTTTAAATTGGCATTATACCTATCAAAACTTTCTTTTTGTTTAAAAGTATTGAATCTTTTGTTTTAGGATAAAAAGTTTAATCTTGTTGATATACTATATTATATGAATAGGTATTTTAGGAATGGGTGGGCCGGGACGCGTCGTCTGCATATGTGTGATAAAAGTGTAATTTTTTTTTTTGTAAACTTTTAACGTCTGTAATATTCCGTGCTTTATGGAAAGCGTAGCTGTTTCCTATGGCTGTATTTTGACGAATTGTGTGAGTTTAATGCCGGGTCTTATATTAGTCTGAGTATCATTATCCTGTGAAAAAATAAATTTGTGAAATATAAAAGGCTAGAATAATCACGAACAAGTCTGTAACATATAGACTGCAAGAGATGTAAATGATCGCCTGTGTCTGAGACGTTATTATGTTTATAAAACTTATATTAGAGGGGCGTTCAAAATAATGAGGTTGAGGTTGTGGTGTTATTTTACATTAAAGTAAATTAAGAACTTTTTTTGAGGACGTCTGCAAAAAATGTTGGAAAAAATATGAAGATTTTAATTCAATAGGTACTTAAGTATTTTCTTGTGGTATTGGACACAAAGCGGCGGTAGCCTAATGGCTAATGCATCGGTCTCGCAATCGTGAGGTCGTGGGTTCGAATCCTGGCCATTATACTACTGACGTGAACCCACTCCTAACACAAGCCATAGAGCTTAGCTGGAGGGGTTAACAGGATTGCTAGTAATGTGGGACCACAATCCCACATTGCTAGTTATCATTATAAAAAAAAAATCAAAGGTATTTTTAAATATTACATAATAGATAAATATACTTATATGTTTTTTTATTTTTATTTTGTGTTGTCATTTTATGATGTACGCTCTGTTTCTTTTTTTCTTTGTATTAATGTGTAAGATATGTCTAAATAAATTGTTTCTTATTCTTCTTTTAAATAAAGTTGTATAGTCTCATAGTATTATTCTATTTTGATAGATTTCGAAGCAGCCTTTCCATTTTTTTTATACTTTTTAAAATGGACGGTCTTCGATTCCGGATCCGGTATCCCGAATATTGGAATTTTAAATTAAACGCACACTTATCAGTCAAATAACATTTTCGAACGAAAAGAGCGTTTTTAGAAACGCGTTTTATTTAAAAACCATAAGTGTCAATCAACTGGTATCTGCGTTTGCTGTCAGTTTTTGTTGTTGGGGCAAAGTGTTAAAGTCGCGACAGCCAAGTAGCTACATTTTACTAAGCGTCTTTAATAATTAATTTATTAACAGGGCCTGAACTACATTTTTTGCACCTTTTTTTCAGGACCTGAATTCATTAGAACTGTGTCTACCCGTGACCACGGCCGTTGCCATACGGTCGAAACGTCGGGCAATAAACAAGGTATTCTACCTTAAATTATTCACGCGATTAAGACCCGTAATATATATATTTTCATAATCTGTGCTCTAATCATGTAAGAAATCATCGATCTTCTGATATCCTTTTACTTCTCTGACCGTCTCACAGTTCAGGCATTATACATTCTTCTTTCCTAGTGCAGGATTCTCGTCTTTGGAATGCGCTTCCTGTGGAAATCAGATTGTTTGTGTAAAAATAAAGTACGTTAGCTTTATAAAAGTTATCTGGAAGCTGCAGCAGAGTAATCGTTTGACCTTGGTATGTTATAAATACATACATATATATATATATATATATATATATATATATATATATATATATATATATAATACTAGCTGTCCCGCGCAACTTCGTTTGCGTCAATTTTCCCCGTTTTTGCAACATTTGTTATTGCTGCCCCGCTCCTATTGGTCGTAGCGTACTGTTATATAGTCTATAGCCTTCCTCGATAAATGGGCTACCCAACAAAAAAAGATATTTTCAATTCGGACCAGTAGTTCCTGAGATTACCGCGTTCAAACAAACAAACTCTTCAGCTTTATAATATTAGTATAGATTTATAAAGATAATGATATATTTTATTTTTATTTTGTTTATTAAATTATATGACATTTATTCCTTAGTATGTATTTGTTTTGTGTGTATTTAGTTTCATTTTGTTTTAGTTTTGTAATAGTTTAAATAATATGCACCACCCGCCACCCTTTTCTCGCCACCACCCAAAGGTTGACTGGCAGAGAATGCCTATGTATGTATAATATTTATTTGTTCAAAAACACTTTTTACATTGTATGCGAATGTCATGGGTATATATAAATGTTAAAGTAAAATCCATAAAAATATAATAAATTAAGAATACAATAAACTAAAAATAAATTTATCAATATTTGTCGTATGTTTCCTCAATGACTTCTAAGTTCCCACTGTATCTCACAGCTCGCGCATTGACTTCTAAGTTTACGTTGCGGTCCTCTTAAAGCAGGAAATTCTATATTTGGGCAGGAACTCGTTGTCTACGCAGTGATTTAATTTCTGTCCCCGGCTCGCTCAGCTGCTTCTAACTTCACGCTGTGTTTGCTAGCTCTATCGTTTCGCTCTTTGCCGAGCGGCCATGGTCACGTAGAGACGTCCGCAATAATGGTAGAAGCGGGGACACCTCTCCGCACGGTCTCTCGCCATCTCTCTCTGTTGGCAGACTGTCTGGTGCAGTCAGATACGCGGCTTCCTATTGCGAATTTGACTTGGTCAGTCCAGCTTATAGGTGCTCTGCCACGTGATCTGGTACTCTTCACTTTTCCCTATATGACTAGGCGCTCTATGGAGTCGTTATCCTGCCTAGAGACATTTTCAAAGAATTTTAATATATGTGATTGTACCACAGCCGATAAACGCTGCGTGATTCTGATCTCCTGAAGTATGGATGGACACGTTGGTATGGAAATCTGTCCACTAATCCGTAGACCACATTTATTGCGACATCTGACAATGTGCCAACATTGTGGAGCCGAGGCAAAACTAACAAAAAATGAATTTATTGATTCAGAAGTTTACATTCATTTCCCGATAAAATAAATACCTATTTACTTCAAAACAGTCCTCTAGTTTGATGTTTTGCTCGTCTGAGGGAGACGGGCAAAACATCAAAATACCCGACATCTTTCATGTTCTTGCCACAATCGTTTATCTCTATCATACCATATAAATTGTAATAGTCAAGCGGCGGGATGAACTATTGTAGGTATTTTGAGCAGAACCTCTTTTTATATAGTTGCAGCCATACGTTCATCTTGAATTTAATAATCTTATAAATATACATATATATAGAAATTTTCTGTAATTTTGTTTGTCATCAAACTCCTTCTGGCTTGACTAAATATTTCAGTATATCCCTGGATGGTTTAAGAATACAATTAAAAAGATTTACGAAAAAAAATCGAGACGTGACGAAGTTCGCCAGGACAGCTTATAAAGGTACCCATATAATAAAATAAATAGGTATACGTATAGGTTTAAGTTAATAGAGTTCACGAACAAACTAGTTACTACTGTTTTATCTTATTATCTCTTTTCCATTCTATCTTGAAAGTAAACGGAAAACCAAGAGACTACATTCGATTTTGGCCGTAGTGGTCAAGTACCTACAATAATAATTGAGGATGTAGTTTTCTTTTCCAAGCGTCTTTTTTAATTGAGGATAATGTTTATCGGGCTTAAACCCCTCAAGACAATATCCTGGATTCGCCATTGATACATTGATTCTATGAAGTACGCGTAATGTTTGTTCTTTGTTGTTTTTGTTCGTATTTAAAACATTGTTCGCGTGCCAAGAGGTGGTCTTAGTTGCCTGAAGAGCTTAAATGTTTGTTCTAAAAGAGTACAGGTTGGATAAATTAGAAAATGATACGTTTAAATGTCTATTTATGTTCGTATTTTGCCTACTATTTAATGGTTATTTTTAATCTATTATTATTAAAACTTTTTGTAACATTCCAATATAATATTACTGTGATAATGAATAAATGACTATGACTATTTATCGGCGGTTGTAATCATCATGTAGCAGTCAGATTTCGGGCAGCTGTTTTCCGCTTCATAAAAATAACAAAAAAAGCTTTGTATATCTAGCTTAATAGCTTTCTATAAATAATAAATACCTTCTTTGGCTGAAATATTTATTCAACAATTTAAGGTAGATTTAATTTTTGTTGACGAGACCTTTACAATAACCTAATATTTAAGATGAGAAACGGTCCTCACTGAATGACAACTGGGCTGTACTTAGGTAGATAATTAAATCGATTTAGTCCAGAATTCAATTTCGCACTTCAATTATTATTCCCCAGACGTAGCGTATTGGCTGTTGCCAGATTTTTAAGTAGATTTACAATATATTAAGAGGTAATTTTATTCAGGTAGCTGTTACTGAGTTTTCAATCTCAAGAATGAAGTGTGGTAAATTACACGATATCGACATGACTAAGAGTGGAAATGATTGGTTTTATTTTTGAGAGTTGTCAGGCTTAGCGATTCAAAGATATTATATTATATAAGTAGGTACTTACTTCAAGTAAATGTGTTGATGAAGGATATTGTTAGTTACGATTTAGTCGATTGTATTCTTAACCAAGAGTGTCACTAATTTGCGAACGCCATTGGCTGATGAAATCGATGCGGGACAGTTCAAATATATTATACTGTTACTTACTTTCGAATGAGTAATTAAACACGGGCTTTAAATCGTTCGCGTACCATATTTTGATTTCTGCGGACCACTAGTTGTCCACGGACCACTGATGGTTGAGCACCACTGCCCAATTAGGCCGGGCTATTGGTGTCGTCTGCTCTAAAGAGCCCACATTCTCTTTCTAAGAATAGAGTAGGCGAAAGAGAAAGACGGCTCCTCAAAAGGTCAATGTTCGACGTTTGACGTCTTCAGTATCGTAGAGATAATTCTAGAAGACATCGTTCCAATGACTATTAGCTCTTACCTTGCATTCAACGGCACTGCAAAGCTTTTTACTGTAGGTACAGTGACTTTGTTAAAAAGTTTCCGTTTAACTAAGATGAGTGAGTGAATCTTCATCAACCCTTCAAAACCCCACTGTCCTTAGAAGAAACTATTCCAACGGTTTATACATTAAATTAAAAAAGAACATATAAGTAGCTACTGCAGCCTTTTGTCGGTTAAGGCTTCAAAGAGAATTTATTCTATGAACAGTGCATAAAAACTCGACAGTGTTTAAAGAAATAAAACTAGTAGAATTATTACAGTAGAGATAAAAATTCTTTGGTCCGACAGTTCTATTATCTAGAACTCTCTCCCATTTTACAAGTTGGAACTTTTATCGAGTAAATAGTGTGGAAACAATAGCCGTACTTCTGTAAATATCTAAGCGGATAAAGTACACACAGCTAAGTGTTTGGTAAACCAGCCGCGTCGTCCTGTGTGCACTATTTACGAGTACCTACACCTATTTACACTAACCTTTTTGCTATATTTCAATGTGCCTAGCCTTCCTCTGGTTTGGTTATTTTAAAAGTGTATTTGTACTAGTATTTGAAGCGGCGGTAGCCTGGTTAGGTCGCGGGTTCGAATCCTACCTATTATACTACCGACGTAAACCTACTCTAAACACAAGCCATTGAGCACGCTGGAGAGGTTAACAGGATTGCTAGTAATCCTAAAAGTGGGATCCGATCCTAGTGCTAGTTATCTATACTCCATACTATCTATACTAATATTATAAAGCTGAATCTTTTACAGAAAAATATTTTTTCAATTCGGACCAGTAGGTCCTGAGATTACCGCGTTTAAACAAACAAACTCTTCAGTTTTATAATATTAATATAGATTTCAACTCTTAAGTGTTTATATAGCATAGATGAAAACTTAAGAGAATCTTTCCTCTTTATAATATTATCTAGTATAGATTCTATACTAATATTATAAAGAGGAAAGATTTGTATTTTGTATGTACCTAGTCTGGCCATAAATACTGTTACAATTAAAAATAAGAAAGATATTACATTTGAATTTGGAATCTGTCATTTTTATACGATTGTTCATTGTATTTTCTAATTTTGGCGCCAATACATTGTACAATATTTTGCTATATTAAAATGGAGTGGGGTGATAAAGAAAACCGAATCGCTGTGATTGTATTACACAAAGTTGGTATGGAGCCGAATGTAATTTTTAAAACTCTCCATACGCTTGGTATTAGTCAAATGTTTGTGTACCGGGCTATTAATAGGTACAATGAGACCTTCTCTGTTTGTGACAGAAAAAGATCTGGCCGTCCACGTAGTGTTCGTACGAAAATGGTGGTCAAAGCAGTAAGGGAAAGAATTCGAAGAAATCCTGTCCGAAAGCAAAAGATTTTATCTCGGGAGATGAAGATAGCACCCAGAACCATGTCACGCATTTTAAAAGATGACTTAGGACTTGCAGCCTATAAGAGACGCACTGGTCATTTTTTAACTGATAATTTAAAAAAGAATAGGGTGGTAAAATCGAAGCAACTACTGAAGCGGTACGCAAAGGGAGGTCACAGAAAAATTTTGTTTACGGATGAGAAAATCTTTACAGTTGAGCAACATTTTAACAAACAAAATGACCGTATTTATGCTCAAAGCTCTAAGGAAGCTTCCCAATTAGTCGACAGAGTGCAACGTGGGCATTATCCGACTTCAGTGATGGTTTGGTGGGGTGTTAGCTATGAAGGAGTGACTGAGCCATATTTTTGTGAAAAAGGTATCAAAACATCGGCACAAGTGTATCAAGATACCATTCTTGAGAAGGTAGTTAAACCCCTTAACAACACCATGTTCAATAACCAAGTATGGTCCTTCCAACAAGACTCAGCGCCGGGTCATAAAGCTCGGTCCACGCAGTCTTGGTTGGAAGTGAACGTTTCGGACTTCATCAGAGCTGAAGACTGGCCGTCGTCTAGTCCCGATCTTAATCCGCTGGATTATGATTTATGGTCAGTTTTAGAGAGTATGGCTTGCTCTAAACGCCATGATAATTTGGAGTCCCTAAAACAATCCATACGATTGGCAGTGAAGAATTTTCCCATGGAAAGAGTGCGTGCTTCTATTGATAACTGGCCTCAACGTTTAAAGGACTGTGTTGCAGCCAATGGAGACCACTTCGAATAAGCTTTTTATATTTTGAATTGTTTTTTATTTATGTATTAAACTAACACACTGTAAAAGTAATAAATATTATTTGCAATAAAAAAAAATGTTTTTTCTTCGTAACAATATTTATGGCTAGACTAGGTATATATACGAATAAACTTAAAAACTACTTAAGCGATTTCAAAAAATCTTTTACCGTTGGGAAGCTTCACTATCTCCAGGTGACATAGGCTACTTTTTTGACCCTGTATTCCCACGGAAACGGGAACTACGCGGGTAAAACTGCGAGGCATCCGCTATGTAATATAAAAACATATTGAAAGTTATTCTCCATTTTAACGCACATCGTCTTATTAGTCTTAACACAATTGATAGTAGGTGAGCTTCGCTGTTCAATAAGAAGTATTATATTAGCAAGTTATCGCCCCCTGGTGGGTAGTATTCGCAACGTAAATATACTGCTCCCTAGTGGGTTCACCGTCTCCTGAAGCTTGTAGCACAAAATATCGAGAGTAGAGAAAGTAACCTTTATACGTATCTCGCCCGCGCAACGAGACATCGTTCATGAACACGGAATCTTAGACCACTGTGGGTCAGCGGCAGTGTAATGGCCGCTCCAGATGCGACGATTGTGACGTTAAGTGAAATTTAAATTAAACCAGGCAAGAGCATGTCGGACCATGGTCAGTGTAGGGTTCCGCAGCCGTTATTACGAATAAATGCACTACATATGAAAAAAATCCGATTCGAATAATTGCACCAGCAGAAGAACGTACGCTCACGTTACGCCCTTTTGTTGAGAAACGCAGTTTTTTGGCAATAACTCAATGACGGTATATCCGACCATGTCGAATATAATTTTAGTTTAAGTATTTATTCAGCGCTACCTTTGTGTTTTTCATATTTTTTGGTCACACGGCTCAAAAGATAATTACAATTTAGGCAACTTTTGGAGCGAATATTTCCAAAAATATTCACTCAATCAAAAAGGATTGTTAGAAACCTTATAATATTTTTAAAAGATCTGTCTGATGTGTGACCTGTTTGATATTTACGCGTATGTTTGCTGAAAAAAAAAAATCAGCTTCATGTATGGAGCGCCCCCCCAAAAAATGTTTGTTTTTATTATTTAGCTATCAATCTAAGTAGAGGCTACTACAATATCCATTTTGTAGTTTTTGAGTAAAATACCTGTAACATACGGACGGACAGACAGACAAACGGAAACGACGAAACTTTTTGTCACAAGAGTAAACGGGTGTGCTAAATTTTAGCCGATAGTTCCAGTGGAAGTGGGTGAAATATTGATTGCAAAATTCCTGGACATACATGTGAAGTTAAAATCATTTTGATTGGTAAAATACAAAATAGTAAGCGGCAATAGCCGGAAATCACACACCATGAAGGTTTAATGACAATTCAAAGTATCTATTATAATCTCATTATAATATTTTAAATGTTATGCATCACACTTTGCTGTAGGTACTAAGAGCCTTTGAGCTACGCTGAGGACGGGCGGACCGATGGACTTGACCAAAACTATAAGGGTTCCTTGTTTACTATGGAACCTTAAAAATCGAAGTGCATACATGAGGTTATCTTCGGAACTCTTGGTATGTTGTGCCTGTAGCTCCCACATTCGCCAATAACACATCGTAGAGGATTTGACCGCCCGCGGAGAAATTAATTTTTACACATTCTCCCTGTGATGTTGGTAATATACTTCGCCTATCGATGGGTAATAGGAAATCTTTTGGTCAATTACAGGAAAGGGAAAAGAGAAAAGCGGCCAGTATTTGTTACTTGATTTTTTTTTCTCTGTGAAGTTTAAATACGGGTACTATGTTTGGATTTAATTGACACATTTCTATGCTTTATAGATAAATTAAAAATTCATTTTTTTTAGGTAGGTATGGTAATAAAACAAAATTTCGCTTTTGCAGTTCAGTTTGTTGTTTGATTCGAAGTCATATTTTTTCGTAGTTTATCTAATCTAATCTATTTATATAAAAATGATTCGTCAAAATGTATGTAAACGCATAACTACAGAACGACTGCACCAAATTGTATAATTCATATTTGTTGTGTTCGTTAATAGTCAAGACAAGGGTGGTATATAAGATTTTTTTTAAACGTACGGAAAAATTACACCCGTGCGAAGCGGGGACTGCATGCTGTAGCTGCCCTAGTATATAAAAAAAACCTGACAAGTGTGATTTGGACTCGCCACCCGAGGGTTCCGTACAAATTAGTAGGTTCTTATTATAAATACTTCAGGTATCGAGTCCCGCAGATTTAAAATAATTGGCGTCAACTATGTATGTATGGGGACACCCTTTAATTTTCAAAATTAAGGTAAATTTTGGTACTTAAAAGTTTTTGCGTAAATCTAAATTAGATTATATATTTTTATCGTGCTCAGGACCTTCAATTTTAAACATCTAATATGGATATAGACCTCGGTTTAAGGTATAAATTTCAACTTGATAGGTCAACCCGTTCCAGAGAAAAGCGATAGTGACACACGGACAGACGGCCAAGAGAGGTTTCCTTTTTGAGGTACGGCAAAACTAAAAATGAAATTTACTTTGAGAAACTTTATGCGATTGAAGACTAAGGGCCCGTTCTTAGTTTCTTGTTACACATATATACTACGTGTTTGTATTTGGTTAAATATATTTATTTTCTAGTTGATTTTTTACTTCCTGTAGGTTCAAACGGCGAAGGACTTAGCTTTACAGGCAATACAATACCCGATTTTTAATATCACAAACATTAAAAATCGTGTGCTCTAGTGGCAGAATACTCACTAGTGCACCCGATTTTTAATGGGCACCTGATTTAACTGATGTAATTTTGTTGAAAGATGTTTAAATGGTCGCATGTCGGATCCGACACACGACAAATGGTAACTGGTCCTTAGGCTAAAAAATCTAACTTGGTCTACCGACTTCTTTAGTTTTCACAATTAAACTTCCGAACAACGAACGCTTTATCCTTGAAATGGATTAAGCGTCACACGCACCAGCAAAACTCACAAATGTGTAAAACCTATGGTAAGTATAAGTAGTACTAGAGTACAATCTGGTAAGAATTTAATATGTTTTTTAAAGTGAAAACTTCTTAAGCAGCGTTGTTAAACTCGCGTCAGGACACCCGACCTAATCGAAATTTCGTAAGACGGAGGGAGAGCAATGAAAGACTGCTACAATTTACATTAGAATACGAACATAAATTTCGCCACCATCTACAATGTTATTATAGTTCTGGTGGGAAATCGGGCGGTTCAGAAACAAGAGGAAAAAATAATCGTTACTCGGACTCGAACTGGGGAGTTCGCGACCGAGTAATGATTATTTTTTCCGTGTTTTATTTTAATTTTTGATTTTGGTTTTTTGATTTGTGATTTATTATTTCATATGTTTTATGTCAGTAAGATCGAAAAATATTATTCAAATTACATCAGTTTGTAATATAATGTTCAAGTTTTCAATTCTGCCTGCACTCCCGGAGTGAAATCCGTTTTTTTTTCGTCACAGAGAGTACAGTACAACTGTATGAATGTGTAGAAAAGAAAAAACTGCAATAGAGTCGTTGGCACACACACGCTCACATGCATACGCAATCGCGCAAGTTTTTTTTATTGTATTGCCTGTTATGCAAAGTCTCTTACAGTGTGTACCTACAGGAAGTAAAAAATCAACTACAAAATAAATATATTCAACAACATACAAACACATACCTACATGTGTAACAAGAAACTATCCCAACTAAAGTTGTTATACTTACTGAAAGGTAGAAAATACCTTTCACCATTTATAGAAGCAAAAAGTGATCTATGGTGCGATCATTTGTCACTCGCCGTGTTGTGTATACCTATATGTCGAACGTTCTATGGGTTCTCGTGTGGAAAATATTTCCGACCCTTTGTGGGAGACATTCAGCGATGTTATGACTAAAAACGATATTAAGGTGGGTCTAGAGATGTTTATTACTTAATGTAATGTAATTTAGTCTTATTTTTTTAGTTAATTGCGAGCTGGGGCCGTAACATTAACATTTAAATTAATTGTCAAGTGCAGAGCAGTTCAACTTGATGTTTGAACTGAATTGCTGTCAAGTGAAAAGTGTTTTTGGTCACACGGTTCAAAAGAGGGGGGGGGGGGACACAAATAAGCAACTTTCGATGCGATTATTTCCAAAAATATTCACTTCACAAAAAAGTTGATTTGAAACCTCAAAATGTTTTTAAGCGACATTTGCTCAAAAAAATATTCAGCTTCTGTTACATGTATGGGGTGCCCCCCTCCTAAAAATATTTATTTTAATTATTTAGCTATCAAACTAAGTAGCAGCTACTACAAGACACCTTCAAATTTAATCAATATTTGAGTAAAATGCCTGTGACATACGAACGGACAGACAGACGGCCATGACGAAACATTAAGGGTTCTGTTTTTGCCATTTTGGCTACGGAACCCTAAAAATGAATTAAACACGTGTTAATTAGTAAAATACTTGACACTGGCGGAAATTAGCCGTTAAAACGGCAAGACTGCCTTTGGTGACATCATCACTGACTTGCCTGCTTTTTGACAGGATAATGGTAGATTAAGGATGGTGGACAGTTTATTTTTCAGCCAATTAACTGCCAGTGTCTAGTATTTATTGTACACTTTATCTAATACTAATATTTTTATTACTCACTAATGTTTTTGATCGATCCCACGGACTATGTTACGATATCGATTAAAATAATAAATAATTCTTACCTATCAAGATTTGAAATTAAAGCTCCGGCCTTGAAGAAGCCGAGTTTAAACGTATTCTACGCAATACGATGGTGCCATTTTTAAAAAGATCGCATACGATCGTGGCTCCGGTGAGATAGAAGTAAACTGGACGCGGCAGCCGCTACTGAGAGCATCGTGAAAACCGCAGAAAACGGCTATTACACTACCCTAAATCAGGGCCCTAAATCGAGGTGGCCTTAAAAAATTGGTAGAAAATTAGGGCTCTAACTCTTATTACACTTCTCTTTTTAAGGGTGTAGGGTCCCTGAATCAGTGTTGTATAATAAGCGCTTAAGGGTCTCGTAAATGTGCGCGTCTGTGTTAGTGTGCTGTTTCGAACGTTTATACCTACGTAGTTTCCATGCTGCACTTTATTTATACTGTGGTTTTGGTGGGACAAGTCACTTACGGGTTTTGCACATATTTTCATACAAATTCGAAATTTAGAGAGCTGTGAAAATTATGACGGTTTAGTTTGCCGCCATTTTTATAACTTCAGCAACCTACTGGAATTATAAGGTTGGACTGCTGATTAGCTCCTCAATAGCTCATAAATTAGTCTATTGGACATTAACAGCACT
This sequence comes from Herminia tarsipennalis, assembly GCA_945859575.2. Taxonomy (NCBI): domain Eukaryota; kingdom Metazoa; phylum Arthropoda; class Insecta; order Lepidoptera; family Erebidae; genus Herminia; species Herminia tarsipennalis. Next base: position 7,085,200 of record OX243836.2, on the reverse strand, counting down.
TGCGCGCAGCTGTCAACGTAATTTATTATTTCCTTTTGAGAAGGCAGGTACTGTTAGTAAATATAAGTCACTGAACAGTTATATTCTTTACCAAGGTTCTAGTTATCCCTATTTTATTTACAACCTACCCATATTTTAACTAAAAATATTACTTTTCAGTTATGTCATGAAAAAAAACATTATTGAGTTGGTAATCTTGATAAGAAGCTGTCCTTACTAGCCAGAAGAAGAGCTCTTCTCTTCTTCTGGCCAGTAAGGATAGCTTCTTATCAAGATTACCAACTCAATAATGTTTTTTTTCATGACATAACTGAAAAGTATCTTGGCTTGATCCAGTTGATGGCAATTTTTAGCAAAGTAAACCCTGGAAAGCACAGGAGGATTCAGATTACTTTTTGACTTTAGCCCCACAGCTACTCTTCACTGGACCTCCTCCCTTAGCTGCACTACACTGTAACACAAACTATTTTAAACGAATTTAAAGAATTTGACGATATTCTTCGTAAAGTGCAAACCTGAAAGTTGTTGGGTCAGAATCAGTAACACATTCCAATGGGATAGTGTTTGGCCATTGTTATATTTTACAATTAATTAATTATTCATTCTAACAGTTCAAATCCTGTTCAATACTATGAACAGGATTTGGACTGTGGATGGGAAATGTAATGATCAGTAATTTTCAATAATAACTATGAATTGCTTGCTACACGACGCAGTAAGCTCGATACTGCAAATAACACTAGTAAGACAAGTCAGTCTAAAGGCTTACAAATATGTTAAGTTTTCTATATTTTCTTTTTCTTTTCTTTTATAAAAATGATTGTTTAAGTATAAATTTGTTGGGGTGTCTAAGCTATACGAAAAAATAATGTTGTGTATAGGTACAACATTATTGTTGGCATAATGCAAACCTGAAAGTAGTTTGCTCAGAATCAATAACGCAATCTATTTGGGTAGTTTTTAGACCATGTTATATTATTCAATTAATTAATTAATGAATCATAATATAATTAATTAACTAACACAATGTGATGTGAAATATAATCATTTTTTAATAAAAACCATGGATTAAGTTTGGACTTGCGTTACTACGAAACGCAATTAGCGCAAAGTATAGGTACAAGACAACTTGAATGACTTATACCTATGCAAGTTATTAATATTTTCATTTCCTTTTTTTATATGATTTCTTGAATTCAATCTGGTTGGAGTGTCTAAGCTTTGCACTATACCAAAAATAACCTTGTAGATATATACATATAAAGTACCAATAGATTTGTAACGACGTGCACAGTGAGTTACTTTACCTTTGCCGTGTTTGGGCTCGATTTATAAATAAACGTTTCTTAGAACTTCAACGTAATAGAGGTCAGCTGGGTTACACAAAACAAAGAAAAAATCCAAGCTACTGTTCCCATAAACACGCAAATATTGTGTCGCTCAGCTATTTTCGTAGCCGTGTGATTGTAATCTAACTAATATGATTTATTATAACTTTTAATATAAACTAGCATTTCCTTTCAGATTCGTTCGCGTTCTGTTTGATTTTTATACAGATAGAACCCGGCCACGCTTTGCTGTGGCTTTTTTGGGCCAGAACTCTCGCGGGCGTCCCCAAAACACAGTACCAAAATTTAATTACAATTTGATTAATGGTTTTGAAACGCATAAAGAACAAACATTCAAACATTGATTTTATTTATGTTTTTCTGGTGTATGATCAACATTAGGTACCGTAAAGTTTCATTAAAATCCGTTTAGTGGTGTTTGCGGGAAAGAGCAATAAACTTCAAACGACAAACATCATTATTTCGTAAAACCAAATCAATAATTATTTTGGTTAAAAAAAAAAAAATATGTTAGACGGCAGTTCCAAGTGTAAAGCTCATGAGAAAAAGCTGCCAAGAAACTCAAAGGCTTTTAAAGTCATCATCATCGTTATGTCACTGCCACTGTGTTTGGTAAATGTCAACGTTATTGTTACTATACCTAGTCCCATAAGTTCTGTTACAAATGAAAATGTATTTTTTTTAATGAAGTAATGTAATATTTCTATACATATTTATTAAAATCTCAGCAAAAAATAAAAACAATATTCAAAATTATTAATAGCATTGAATTAAGTAGTTCTAACAGCACGCGGCCGCCCCGATCTTTTACGGTCTTCAACAGAGGCAGTGTTGTTGTATCTGTTGATAGTACGATATACGAACATACGGCTGATATCAAGCTTTTGTAGTGTCTGGAATATGGCCGATGGCTCCACACCCACTTTGTGCAAGGCGATCACCGCAATACTATTTTCTTTAACACCCCAATCCATATTGTAAATTGATAATGAACACAAAAAATATGTTAAATGGCGTGAAATCGAAAGAACTTTTAAAAATAATAAACGCGTTCCAAATTCAAAGTAATTAAAAGTTTAAAAAAAGAAAAGTTTAATTAAAAAATAAAAGGAATAATACTATGCGTAACTTTAAAACAAATACTTACCTATCTATTAAAACGTATAAAGCAAACATACTACCTAATTCACTTCTTACTGCGAATGTTACCGAGGTGGTTTTATCGGAATCGGAGTCGGAGGTGGTGGGACGCGATAAACATGTTGAAATAAGGCTTAAGAAAGTATGATAAAATAGTACAAAGAAACATTTTCATTAGCTTGAATTAATTAATTACGTAGATATAAATTAGCTTGAAGTAGCCGCCACCGCATGCTAGGTACTTCCGATTGAAACGTCCGTTTTAAAAGTGTCAGAGCCGGAGTCGGAGGTGTACAATTAATCGGAAGTCCCGACTTTTCGGAGTCGGAGTCGAAGCTCCGTAACATCCCTGATACATTATATACAGCCTGTGAGATAAAGCAGTTCAATCCCAAGCGTTGTTTTCCATATAATCGATTATTGTATCATAATTAAACTCTGAAATTTATTGAGACTACATTTTTGAATATAACTTGGAATTTTATTGTAGAACCGTATCTACATTGGCTTCGAAATGACTTCCTACTTTTTTGTAACCTAGACGCTGGTACAACATGTTTATTACGTGTATTAATGTTATGTATATCCATCCATCCATCTTCACAAACCGTCGGATTTGTAATACTAGCTGTGGTCCGCAACCTCGTTCGAGTCGTTCGCCGGATATTTTTATATTTTTCTGGGCCAAAAAGTAGCCTACGTGGTATTACAAACTTTAATCTATTTCTGTACTAAATTAAGTCCAGATCCATTCAGCCGTTCTGGCGTAAGTGAGTAACAAATATTCAAAAAATTCAAACGTTATCTTTTTTTTAAAAGATAGCTAGCAATGTGGGATTGTTGGTCCCATATTATGTACTAGCAATCTTGTTTACCCCTCCAGCTAAGCTTAATGGCTTGTGTTAGGAGAGGGTTCACGTCGGTAGTATAATGAGTAGGATTCGAACCCGATGATTGTGAGTCCAATGCCTTAGCCATTAGGCTACCCCCGCTTCATATTTATAATATTAGAGGGATTTACAGAGCTTTTCTCGCGCCTCAATTCGTGTGGTTTCCGTTATTTGAGGGACTACTCGGATATGCAAGAGGTGTTAGCAATTTGGGTACCTACTGATTTAATATTTATGTATGATGAAGGTAACGGCAACTGCGTAGGTAAATGTCATGTCTACTCATCCCTAGCGTGTGTGTACATTTACTGTCAAGACATTTTGAGAACTTCAATTGACTATTCTCCAAAACTCACATTGAGAGAGATTTGAGTTTAATTTTCAATTTGAGTATGCATTTTGTATTTGTATAGTTTTTGATATCTTCGTAGGTGTTTCGTTGCACAAGCGATTGTTGAAGTGTACCTGTTACTTTTGGTGTTTTCTGTTAACGTGACGTAAGACCTCATCGTACATACATAATCTTAACTTAGTCACATAATGTCTCTTTCGCAAAATGTCTCTCTGTGAATAAAATACATCACTTTAAAGACACATCATTCAAGTCACAGTTACAGTCGAAATTTCAAAAAGATAATATTTATTTTCATGATTAATTTGTTTAGTAAATTTGATCTCTATTCTTTATTATACTCCTTTAATTTACTAATGTTTATTTTTTGAAATTCAATGATTTTTTTTTTAAATGTAATATGTTATCACTAGTTACAGAGTGACATTTTGCAAAGGAGGCATTTTGCGAAAGAGACATTATGCGACTTAGCCTCTTTATGATTTTTTGTGCACGCTAGATTTCAGCGGTGCTTCAACTGAACACTTTCTTTTACGTGTGACGGTCGTATCATTCGTCTTCATTCGTAAACATATTTTTAGATATTACACAAAGAGGTACTTCACTTACCACGTTATTTGTATAAAAATATCTTTACAAATGTTCTCCACGTATCTGTAAGATATTCCTTATACAATATGGCTTTGTTACCGCACGCTTCAAGGTAAGTAAGGCAAAGTGGCTATTATTATGCGGATAAGGACGCAGCCGCGGGCCCCGATAGTTTGTCATAAAAACCGTAATAGAAACATGTCCCTTTATTATGATTTTATATCTTGAAATTCAATTCTTTCTAGAAATTTCTCTCTTGTAGCTTTGAATGTATTGAATAGCTCGGTTAAGTGTGATCTGGAATTGGGCGCCTAGAGTTCCGTGCTGTGTTATTTTTTAACTCTTGTAACAGAGGGAGAAGCATTTTAAGTTTTATGTATGCGTCTGTCTAATACATCTGACCATTCAATGTCAGATTTATAGCTTTGTGGTTTTTGGAACGTGGTTCCATATCTCATGATATTATTTGTTTGCGGGCTGAGGTGCTACGAATAATATCGTAACATTTTGAGATCGATAAAAAATCTATTATTTATGATTATGTGAAGCTGTTGTATTTAAAGTAGGTTGTTTGTAGTTTTTTAATTGTCTTATATTTTACCATGACGGAACGAAGAAAATTTGGAAATTGTTGAGGGTGTGTTTCTGTTTGTACACTTGCATGTTGTAATATCTTAATGTTCAAAAATCGATGCGGATCTCAGTAAAGGGTGTGTAATTTATCTGCAATGGTGAGTTAATATATTTTAAAAATGTTATGTCTTTCTAGTTTTCTTTATATTTTTAATCATTAGTCAAAAACTATATAGCAAAAGCAACTGCGTTCCAACTGGGTGTCCATAAGCCGCCTTTCTCTTTTTAGGGTTCCATACCTCAAAAGGAAAAACGAAGTCCTTATAGGATAACTTTGTTGTCCATCCGTCTGTCTGTCAAGATCTTAGAGTATACATAAGCAAGCTTGCTTAGTGCTGTATATTGCTTGAGTACACTCTAAGGTCAAGATTTTATGCTTGGAGCTATCGAATTTAAATTAAACCCTATACCACAGTCTACAGTTGAAGTTGTGAATAAATCAAACTTCTAAGTAAACATAAAAAAATATTTATTTAAAAATTTTAAAAACTGCGAGACTAGATTCCTGAACTATTAATAATATAAACCTACCTACAAATTTGTACGGAACCCCTTGGTGGGCGAGTTCGATTCGCACTAATCCGCGTTTTTTTAATTATTAGAAAGCTAATTTAATCGGGATGGTTATTAGCTTCGTTTGATCAAAATCCATTAAACCATTCTGAAGATAATTAACTTTATATAGCTATAAGTCTCACTTTCGGAGGGTTTTTGATACTAAAATTAGGTAATTATGGCAATTTTGTGCTTTTTTGGGAGCTCTATTTTAACACGCAATCAATTTGTTATGCCTTTTTGGGGATTTCTTACCCAGTGTTGTGGTTTACATTTTGTTTAACTACTCCAAAAAGCTTAAGAAACTACATTCGGTTTCCTATAATTATAATATTTATTTATTTTCAAAATATTAGTACATACAGTCCATCAAATCTAAGAGGTACCGTTTGACGTTTCATATTTTTCAAACCGAAACAACTTTGTTCATACGTACATTATTCAGTTTCGATAACCTTTTTCATAAAACCATGAATTTAGAAAGATTTCATTATTGTATCTAAAAATGTACAATTCTTAATATCTAAATGTAATTGAAAACTTTCAAACAAAGCAAAATAACACATATTTACACAGTAAATAATTTCTAATAGTTATATTCTTGACCTCATTACAAAGTTACGTAGTTAGGTCACTGCACGTAGTGTTGCGACTCTTCGGATACACTTGTATGCAAAAAAATCGTTTACATATACGAAAAATCGAATGTATTATTTACAAATTACACTTGACAACCAAACAAATATTTTTTCATGTGAATGGGATTTATCTCACATATTACGATTACATAACTAAATAGTTATGTAATCGTAAAATATGAGATAAAACCCATTCACCAAAAATACGTATTTATAAATCAAATATATTTGCTTCTTTAAAAAGTTGTCGAAAGCGATTTGTCGATTTTTGATTTTCGCGCCCAAATAAGTCGGGGTTTCTCGCGCTAACGCTGTCGAAATAGTAAATGGAGTCAGGGATAGTGTTTTTTACATTTATTTTTGTGTATGATAGTATGGGTTTGCATATTACAGAGAAATAAACAAATTTTTAACAAGCACATCCATTGATTTTACAATTACAATTTTTTCTTCTAAGTCTTATTTCTACGTCTAAAACTAATAAAAATAAGGTATGTAGAACCCATTCACAAAAATGTTGTTGCCTGATGTTATAAATTAACGACGTTACTGCGCGACCGCATAATGCACTGAATACACAGATACCCTAAAATAAATTAATTTAATTATTTTTAGGTCAATAGGCAAAATCGCAGGTGTCCAAGTCTCTACATTTTTTTTTTCTGGCAACACTGCCAACTACAAGCGCACGCGGTCCGCTCGGTCGGTTCGGCGTCAGCAGTCTCTCGCCATCTTGGAAGCTGACTGTGCGCGTACTTGCTTTCTCGTTTGTGTTTTACAATTTGTGACTTGGCTATTACTTTTCTGGACTGATCATTCTTTATCCGTTTACCTTGGCAATATTTATACTGGACTCCGAACTAAGCAAGTGTTTATTAATAATGTCGAAAAGAGGACGTACTTTGAACAGCCAGGCTCGTGAATTGGTGGTGAAATTACACGAGTATTTTGAGCGTGAATCTCAAAATGGTGGACTTCTACTGCCAGTTACACAAGTTCGGGATTGCGTCGGTGAAGCTCTCGGTATTGGTAGCCGCACCGTTGGCAAAATATTAAGTGAAAAATATGGGCCTTCGGGGAGTGACAGTAACGTACTTCACACACCGAAAAAACGAAAAAGAAATAAACCTGTGACAGGCATCGATGAATTCGATAGTCATGCTATTAGAAACCATATATACGGGTATTTTACAAGAGGCGAATTTCCAACATTGGCAAAGTTATGTGCAACTTTAAAAGATGCCGGGCTGTATAAGGGAAGCATAGAGTCGTTGAGAACGGTAATAACAGGAATTGGCTTCAGATACAAAAAAGTTGACAAACGAAAAATTGTTATGGAGCGACATGACATAATTATGCAGCGACTAACATTCCTGCGCGAAGTTAAACAAATTATAAACTGGGATAATGTAATATTTTTGGACGAAACCTGGCTAAATTCCAACCATTCTGTGCCGAAAACATGGACTGATGATTCTGAAGCTTCGTGCTCGAAGGTGCCGATAGGAAAAGGTGGACGCCTCATAATATGCCATGCTGGGTCAGCGTCTACAGGCTTCGTGGAAAACTCTTTATTAGCTTTCCAATCCAAAAGCACTAAAGAGTATCATGAAGAAATGGACGCAGTAAGGTTCCGAGAGTGGTTCTTAAATTTATTACAGAATATCCCTCCTAACAGCACAATTATAATGGATAATGCCCCATACCACTCTGTGCAAATTGATAAAGCACCTACGTCAGCCAATAAGAAAGCAGATTTGGTGGCATGGCTGCAAAGAAAAGGAGTGGATGCCGACATGTCACTATTAAAAGCTGAATTATTACAGTTAGTGAAATTGCATAAACCACCAAAACCGACATATGTAATTGACCAATTGGCCGAAGAGCGAGGGCACAAAGTCATACGACTTCCTCCGTACCATTGCCAATATAATGCCATTGAACTGATTTGGGCCCAAGTTAAAGGTAATATTTTATAATATTATAATAATAACACGAGTACTTCTAACATTTATAATTTAAACAATGGTTTTCGTCTGCTATCAAATAGTTACATTATTGTTTTACAGGTTATGCAGCAAGACACAACACAAAACCACCCTTCAGTGTCAAGAAAATGGAAGGTTTATTAAAGGAAGCATGTGCCCAAGTTACACAGGAAGATTGGAGTAAAGTAGTACAAAAAACAAAGAAAATAATAATGGACGACTTCGAAAGAGACGTACACTTTGATAATGTAATGGACAATCAACTGGTCATTAATTTAAATGACGATGATGACGAAGACGACGATACTAGTACTAGTAGTGAATAAAAAAATATCCTAAACATTTCTTTTATTTAATTATAACAATTGATTTCTTAAAATTCGGATATTATAGTAATCGATCTCTTAAAGTTCGGATATTATAGTAATCGATTTTTTCATCCCATCCCTATCATTCAATTGTCAGAACTGTCAAACGGTACTTCTTAGATTTGACGGACTGTAGGTACATAGTTACCTATTAGATATATTTTGGGGCTTAATCACGTGAATTATTCAAAGGTACGATTTACCCGATGTTTCGATCGAATTGCACCGATCGTGAGTCGACCTGTGACCACGATCGGTGCAATTCGATCGCAACGTCGGGTAAATAAAAGGTGCGTACCTTTAAATAATTCACGCGATTAAGTCCCGAAATATATCTAATATGTATAAAAATCGCGCATGTTTAAAAACAATAGGTACATAGTTAGTTTTTAAAATGCCCCTTTGATCAGTTTAGGACATTTCCCTCTTCCATAGCATAAAATTATGATACAAATAATATATTCGGTTTCCTATATCCACAATGTAGTGCGCCTCTTCTGTAGTGTAACAAAATATACAGTATGTATAACGCCACATGAATCAGGTGTTAGTGTTATAAAACTTATTACATGTATACCCGAAGTTAACAAGGAATGAATGAGAGAGTTTACAAACTTTTAGCAAGTTATAGCGCTATTAAAGTAATTCAACCGTTTCCGGGACATTATATATGGTTCTCGGGTCGGACTCCGAGTGTAATTGTCCGAAAACACGGCCCTTCTGTGTGTTTCCGTGTAATTAATATTATAACACGTTCTTAATTCAATCACGTTTTTGTGTTTACATCCAGATTAATGGCGGCTGTACACTCGATGCTTATAAACGTCATAATGCAAACGGGTTGAAAAGTATTTTGTGTCCAATGCCTAAGTCACGTCGACGCAACATTTTTTCATAAACTTGTGAAAAGGCGGGAAAAGTTGGGCTTTATGATCTTAACTTTTTTCCGGGCGTTCATAATGTTGCGAGCTCAGGGAATGAATCAGGTCTCATTAAATTAGTCCAGGGCTCTCGAGAGAACGGCCTGAATGAAAATAAGTTCGTGTTGTTTTTTTTTTAATTTTCGTAGTTTATTTGCGGAACTCTTTGGACATTTTACTTTTTAAGGGGATTCTTTGTATAGAATTGAATGTAGGTAAGTATTAACTAAGTCCTTTGGCACTTATGTTTTGCAAGCCCATGGCTGTTCAGTGAAGCTGTGTGTTTTTAACGTAGCTCACGGTTTGTTAGGTTCTTTTCAATATCTTACTGCAATCTGTCACATTTATTTTATTGAATGTGAATGAAAAGCGATCCTGACTATAAAAAAATAAAATGTATGTTATTTAATATCAAATTTAAAAAATATTTATTACATTACTACCTTTATATAACTATTAACATATTTTATGTATCTACTTCTTTTTAATTAAATATATTTTAGATAGTTTTAGATAGTAGTAATTATATTTATTGGTATGACGTATGTAAAATCGTAAGTCAATATTATAGAACATAAAAAAAATTAAAATGTAAAAATAAAAAATCCGCTAAAATAAATATATCATGTTTTGTAGTTTTAGTTTTTACTTTTTGTTTGTTTGTTGTTGTTTTTTGTTTACATTTAATTTTGGATTGCTGTATGTGAGAACGGCAGCAAAAATAAAAAATAGGGCTTACGAGAATATCAGCGTTGCAGTTTCTGGACTGGCAACAATAGCTGACGTAGGTCCTATTTGTCCGGCGCCAAATTACAAAAATGTTATGCATGTAAGATTTTCTTTTTTTTCTGTGCCCTGTGACAAACAAAAAATATTTTCTTTCTTTTCTTTTCTTTCTTACATATTTCCTTTTTTTTTCTCTTCCCGCCGATATTGCTCGGTAGGGATTATGGCTCGCACATTCTGTGCATTCGTGAGTTTCAAGTTTATTTTCTTTCAGTATCAAGTTTATATTCATTCAAGTTTTTTTCTTTGAATCACAAAGTCTCATTCTTATCCAGCTATCACGTATTCCAAGTATATTTTGCACTCGTAGAGTATTTTCGTCAGTTTGCGGCAATTTTTACAACTCTACGTTTATAATCTATACAATACATGTACCCATCGGCGCAGTTATTGACTTAGAGACCAGGACTGCGCCATAACCTCACAAAATTGACCACTCTCTAGAAAGAGACAACGCTACTTTGTGGACAGTACCAAAGGGCCGCACGAGTTTTTTCCCTCTTTCACGCTTTGCAGTAAATATTAACTTTTTAATTAAAAGGGATGGCACGGTCTAGGTCTATACGTCCTAGGTATGTATCCAGAGTACCGCTCTTCTTCTTCTTATTCGTGTTTCAGATTATTTAGCCAATTTCTGCCAGTGGCAAACATTTATTGTACCAACACTTTAACTGCATGACGACTCGGTTTTACGAGTTTTGCATGAATTTCGGGTAATTTAACAAATATATTGCATGGGAACGCGTCGATAATTAAACAAAATAAACTGTCCTTGGATTTGTCAAACAAGGTGGCGGGAACATAGTTTACGGTTGATATCTTTGAAACGAATGATGCAAGGGATAATAAAAAGCAATAATTGTGAGGTGGAAATATGGTATTGTAATCCTACATAGAGCTAACTTGGTGCCAACATCTTGACGTCAACATGCGGGACCATGTATTTTTTTCACTTACTAAATATATATTAAGGTAGCTATAATTTGAGCATGGGTAGGAAATAGTAGAAAAAAGGTAGATACTGCATCTATATATATGTAGTTTGGAAATCCAAGACTTGACCCCGCCGTTAGACGCTCACATAGAGTTGCCTTTCAATAAAAAACAACTTCGAATTTCATTTTTCAATGACCTCATGCTGCACTCTTTTGTTTTAAGCTACCCTTTCATATTTCTTTAGTCAATTTAAAGCTCAGAGCGTTAATAGGGAGCAAACTAAAGGAGAAATTGAATTTGATAAAGTGGGGACGATTCGAACGGGGATATTTTACATTCCTACATGTTTGGTCGGATCGCTGGGATGCCTGCGCTCAATATAAGGCGGCTTTATAAGGAACTTCCTTGGAACTATAAATATTTAACACGTAATATGTGAACACTGATTTAATGCAGCCTGCATACATAGCGCTTGTTTCAATAAATATGAAAAATGTAGCTAACATGTCGATAGTATTGGACTGTCAAGCCAAATCTGTTGATTTTATTGAAATTTTATTCAGGATCTATCTATGTGTTCAAACAGCATTGATAATTTTATTGACTGGCCTGTTGGTCTAGTGAGTAGTGACCCTGCCTGCTAAGCCGGAGGTCATGGGTTTGATCCCCACCCAGGATAAAACGTTGTGTGATGAGCACGATGGTTTATTCTGTGTCTAGGTGTTTTGTATCTATAATATGTATTGTATGTATTTAAAATATATAAATACCTTTGTTCACCAGTTGCTTGGTTACCATAGTACTAACAAGCTCTGCTTAGTTTGGGTTCAGATAGCGTTGTGTGAGTTATCTCAAGAAGATGTCTCTTCATCATGTCTTTTTTTTTAATTATAAGTTTGGTTAATTGAAAGTTACAATGTCCGTATTTATTTGCTTCAAATTTGCAAATCATTTTTGGATAACTTGTTGGTATCTAATAGAGCTTTGATTTGAATAAGTAAGTCCGATGACCGAGCAATATTAGCTGTTCTAATAGCAAATAATAGTACATTTGAATTTGGGCGTTATCATAAGTAGGTACTTTCCGATAACTTACATGTTGACAAGGATCCGAAGTGAAAAGCTGAACACTGGAAATCCTTCATGGAAAGTGATATCCAGAGTTTGATATAGAAACTGTAACATAACCATGGGAACTCTTTAATAAAACGATGCAAACCTATTGAGTTTGGGCTCGTTAAATTCGTCTTGAAAAGTACTGCGGTCTTAGATGATGGAGGCGGAAGATGGTTTTGGGGAGAGTTGGGTCCTTTTACTCCCACTCTAGACTGACAGTGGTCCTTTTACAAAACTTCTTCTAGTTCAGAACACTACAAACAGTTTGCGACTTCCGACATGTAATTAGGTACTAGATGAGAAGTGGCGGTATAGGGCACAACGTTCAACAGCCTTCATTGTGAGGCTTATAACATGAATTGCAGTATTTAAGCAGCTTTTCTACAAGCTCCTGTACTTGTGAACTGTGATGTAGAAATGCAATACTGCTCAAAACTAGACCATTAACGTTGTTATACCGTCGGCAAATAAATTGGAACACGTATCTGCAATCACATCGTGAAGCCAGAGACGGGATATTTCGGTTGCCACGACAACGCGAGTGTCGAAGAATATTTCGTGTCATTGGACAATGAGGACAGAGTGGTTAGGATGAAAAGTTTTTTCAGAAAATTTTTCAAACGTAATAATTTGACAATACTAAAGAGTAAAAATTATAAAAAACAGATGAATTATAATATATATTTAAGCAACATCCTTAAAAGAGACCTAATATACTAAAATTTGATTTCTTTGACAGGCCACAACAGTTCGCTACAGTGAAGTTAAGGAAAGCACTAACCAACGATCGTTCGTCGCCGGCCATTGGTTAATGTTTTATATGCGTATAATATAACATAATTATATTATTTTGTTAATTAATATCAATTGTAAATTAGAAACACCATGTATTTTGTACAGTTAAAAATTCATAGTCTAACAAAGAATATCTACAGATTTGAACATCCTTTTTCGTCTTATTCACGTTTAGAACAGCTTTATGAATATAAACATTGCTTTGTAACTGACAGTATCTACGTCTTGTGATGAAATAATAACCCCAAATTTGTAAATAACCGCATGCCATCTCCTGCGTAGTTAGTCAAACCCGACTTGAGAGTTGAGAGATATTTATTTTTCGCAGGCGTTAAAGTTTAAAGATAATGTAAGAAGGTTTCTGATTTAGTGAACCTACCAGAGGCGAAGGGGTAAATTTTTCTGAGGTAACCCGACACAAAAGTATATCTTGTTGGACATAGTTCTTTGTACCTATCATACTAAGTAACTACAATCCAAAGGGAAACCGAAAGTAATGGTGTTTTAAGTACCCTTCGCTACTGGTACTTACCAATAACTTCAATCAACAATAACAGCCAATACTCAAGGCAAGGACATTGTTAATTTGACCTTTAATATTAAATGTGACCCATGTCAATTCTGTAAATTGTCATAATAAGTGTTGATTGTTTTGAGTTCGATATTTACTTCTGCGAAGTTACGTGGTTAGAATATGATAAATAATTATTATGTCGTGAAATTAGCAGCAAATTGACGTCATACTTTGAATACAAGTTTGTTCCATTTTTGTATCATTGTTGTATGTATATCATATTTAGAGATTGGAAGTTGTTGCTTTGAAGTGGCGGAGTCTAATGGCTAAGGCATCGATCTCGCAATCGTGAGGTCGCGGGTTCGAATCCTACCCATTATACTACCGACGTGAACCCACTCTTAACACAAGCCTTTGAGCTTAGCTGGAGGGGTTATCAAGATTGCTAGTAATGTGGGACTCATTCCCGCATTGCTAGTTATCTTTATAATTTTAAGTTAATGTCATAATTTTCACATCTCGTTTTTAGGGCTACGTAGAAAACAAGGAATCCTGAAAAAATGAATACGTACTGCCGGTATGTGATACGTGCGATCACCCTGAAACGGATTCCATTCGGTTTGCATTGGAAAACTTAATAAGTACTTCCCTACATAAACTTAAAAAAATCTTAGTAAACAAAACTGTTAAAAGTTAGATGTAAAATCAACTGCCATTTAATTAAGAAGAAGTAGTCCCATAGAGACGTGAATAAAACTCAGAGTAAAAATAGACCAAAGCCAAGGGAGCAGCTTAACTTAATTGATTGATTAATTTGATTGCTTCGAAGGGAGTTCAAGTTAGAAGGCTAAATCAAAAAGTAAATATGTGTCCGCTCAAAGTTTTAAAAGGTGAATCTCGTAAAACCAAAAGGGTTTATAAAGAAATAAAAAGATTTGATCAAAAATAAAATATTTATACGACACTAGATTTCGCCTGCTCCTCATCCAGGATTGTGGTTTGGAGGGGGGGGGGGAGAGGGTGCTTGAATCAGATAGGGGAGTTGTTGCACCATTCACACAAATGGAATGGGTGGATGGTGAACGATTTTGGGCTTGAGCCCCCTAGCTCCCCTCTGGATCCGCCACTGCACGTGAATGTCGGTTATCGCGATAAAACCTATCTCCATACCAATCTAAATTGGTTCAGCGATTTACGCGTGAAAACGTAACAGACAGACATACAGACAGATTTACTATAGTAGTTTAGATGGTATAATCCAGAAATAGGAACATTCGCTTGAGGTGAAGGAAACTACTCTAGCCATGGATGTATTATAACGGCACCTCTTGTGATTTTTTTGTCGGTTCGAGGTTGACATTCCACCATTTTCTTTTCCTCTCCGGTCCGTGCGCATTTGAAAAAGAACGCAGTACATCTATTCATTCTTGTAATTCAACCGTTTCCAAATATTACCCATGGATTTAAATACAATCAAGCACAAACATTTTGTTAACGAAGAAAACATAGGTACACTTGAACCTACGTTGTTTGATGTATCACATTTGTGTTTGATATATTTCATTTAAGTTTACATAAGCAAGAGTTAAAACGAGAAAAAAACTCGACAGTAAATTTACGGCCATTTTTTTTAAATCCTATTTTTTTTTATAAAGATAACTAGCAATGTGGGATTGTGGGGGACATTACTAACAATCCTGTTAATAGTTTTCTTAAACGTACCAAATTTAAAACTTTAAAAGTTTATGGAGACTCATTTCGTGGGAAGTGAGCACCTAGAGAGCACATTCGTACTGAAAACCAGACAACACGAGGTAAAAGAAAATATTTATTTCGTTACTTTTTTGGAGTTATTTTTTCTTTTCTCACTTAGGAAATAAATCTCCGGAGCTTTTCTATTTCGATGACTTATACGATTAGCGCCAGCGCCGACATTGTTGTGGAGCGTTTAACGAAACTCTTTTGATATAATTATAGCTACCTACCTATCTATTCAAAGATACCGCGCTAAGTACACCAACAAAATCTTGCTTCAATTTACTGTGTTGTTTTATATTTGTTTTTACGATGTTCTGTAATTTTTTAAGTTGTTTTTGCTGCATCTGTTTTAATAAAACCAAGTTTATGAGTAATTAGTCTGAAAGAGTTTAAGGGCGTTTAGAGTGGAAATTGCGACTTGGCCAACTTCGAAGGTCGCTCGATGTGGGGGCGGAGGCCTTTGCCCAGCAGTGGACCTATGAAGGTTGATGGGCGTTGGGCTCGTCTAAAAATTCAAATTTTGCCCTTGGATAATAATAATAATATCTTGGGATAGCTCACACAACGCTATCTGATCACAAACTAAGCAGAGCTTGTACTATGGCAACCAGACAACTGATAAACATACTTTAATATTTCTAAATACATACATATTATAGATAAATAATACCCAGACACAGAATAAACCATTGTGCTCATCACACAAAGTTTTATCCTAGGTGGGGATCGAACCCACGACCTCTTGCGTAACATAGGCAGTCAGACAAAAAAGTGTCTGGATAGAACTCGTATGACTCCTTAAAGCATAATTTATAAGATAAATGGAATTTCGTTCTTAATTATTATGACAGACAGATAAGACAATCTTTAAAATAATAATACTTTCACACAACCGAATATTTATGGCAGCAGAATATTTTTTAAGGAGTTGTGCTCTCTTGAGGGTAAGACTTCACTATGCCTCAAATCCTACCTCGATTGGTCAACTTAAATAATGCCCCTTTTTGAATTAGCTTTTTTAAACTATGGTGAAGTTATTTTTTTTATCTATAGCGAATTTGTTTTTTGAAGTGAAAACTTCTTGAGCGGCGTTGTGCACTTTTTTGATATGGGTATAAAATGGTAAACTCGCGTCAGGATCACGTGACCGTAATATTCTTAGGTTACGGAGGTAAATTTCACCGCAATCTACAAAGTTTAATTCGTTCAGGTGGGATATCGGGTGGTCTAGAAACCAGAAGACCCCGGTTCAAGTCCAAATGATTATTCTTTCCCATTTTTATTTTAATTTAATTCATATTTTTGATTTATTGTCATATCGTTGTCATTGTCATTTTTTTAAATTGTCATGATAGCGCAATAGGTGAATATAGTATTTACATATAAAAAGATTAAAAAAAAAACTCCCGAACCATTCAGTTCAGTTTTTTTTAATCTAGTGTGAGTATGTTTTCAGACTACGGTGGAGTGCATTCGCATCACAAGCTCAACAAGCTTGCCTGTTACATCATGATACCAAACTTATGTAGATGCAGCCACACAATATCTACAATGGTTTTATATTATTGTTTTTAAACTTTCGCGATTTTTATACATCTTAGATATATTTCAGGACTTAATCGCGTGAATTATTTTAAGGCATCGATCGTGGTCACGGGTCGACTAGAGTCAACCCGTAACCACGATCGGTGCAACTCGATCGTACCGTCGCGCGTCGGGTAAATAAAAGGTTCATACCTATAAATAATTCACGTGATTAGTCCCGAAATATATCTAAAAAGTTTTATAAGCTGTCGATGTTTCTTTATCGCCATATCATCATCCCTGAGGTACGGACCCTTTATCAAAGATTATGAAATTCCCACTCAAAAATGTAAAAGGCCGGCCAATGGCGGACACCTGATGTCGACATCTCCCGAGGGATGCCATCCCAAATTGTAGAGTGATACTTACGCATTTTTAGTAAAGCGTTCCATTTTTTAATAAAAAAAAATGTGTGACACTCGGGGATTGCCGAGGTAAAGCTAGCATAGCATTTTTTATCAACTTATGCACTTATATTTTTTTTATTTCTTTAAATCTCTCTGACGCTGATAATATGCCCTTTGACGTTCACATTTATTTTTTCTTTTTAGCTCTTTAATTTTTTCTTCTCTATAAAACGAAAATAGCTAGGTATAAATAATAACTATAAATAATTAGGTGTGCAAACTTCGTACAGTCGTACCATATACATATACTTTAAGCGAACGCTCGGCCGAGCTGGTAGGCGGAGTCTTGATTCGGTCGCCGCGCTCAAGCCCGCGATAAAAGCTATGCAATAGCTTAAACAATAAATTAAAGAGTTTATGTTTGAGAAGGTTTAGTTCTTAGGCGTTAAACGATCTTTGGAGAACCTGCCTCAGCATATGCGGGTAAACCCACGCGGAAAAGTTAGCGATTGAACACCAAATCTAAAAATAATTTAAAGTTTAAAATTCCTTTTATTCTTGGTTTAAAATATTCAAGTTACCCATAACTGAAAGCAAGTGGAGTGGATTTGATTAATTTATGCAAAAACGAGGATCGGATCGTACCGGAGTTCGCTGAAATGGAACGAAGTGTTGTCTATTGAAAAACAGTAAAAGTAGTTCTATTTCAATTACGGTAGTTGGTGTCGTAAAACGGAACGTTTTGCGCATTTATTTGATTGCCATTTACGTACAATAGTGTTTTGTTCTTTTCTGTTTACTTGATTTCATTTGTGTAACATCTTGTTTTGTTTTCAGTGTAGGGATCGTAGGGACGGTAAACAGGAGTTACATCGAAAACATGGATGATGATTTTTGGTTGTAGTTGTAGGCAAAGAGGGATTAATACGTTTGACCTGTTCATCTTCAGTCAAACAACAGTCGAAAATTATGGCCAATGTGAATGGACTAGTTTCCAACTAGTCAAAACAATAACTCTTTAAATAATGTCAAAGCGCAGATTTTATAGAGATCTCATACAAATAGCGGTCTATGATGTCACTATTTTTTTTCTTGTCTTGTTTTGATATGAAATCAATCATCATCATCCATGATAAAAATCCAATTTAACACAAAATTTTATCGGGACTTAACTGTTGGCAGTTTAAATATTAGGTTTATTTATTAATTAGACTTTCGGTTTTTTTGTTTACCTGAGAATCTAGCCTAATCTGTTTTCAGGTAGGTACTTTTGGCAGAAAAGCACCGGTGACGAAATCGAGATGATGAAAAAATGACATGAATTGTTCATTTGTATCGTATAATATATAATTTTTAAGCCCAATCATTTTCAATGACTGACATTGTATTTGGTTGTAGGTATAGGTACCTATGAAAACTAAAAGTATGTCTATACATAAGTACCTATACCAAATGTGATTAAAATCGTTGAAGTTATTTCCGAGATGGGTCGTATACTTAATAATATATCTTGGAACAACTCACACAACGTCATCTGATTCCAAACTAAGCAGGCTTGTACTATAGTAACCCGACAACTGATAAACGTACTTATATATTTCTAAATACATACATCTAATATATAAAATTCTCGTGTCACAGTTTTCGTTGCCATACTCCTCCGAAACGGCTTGACCGATTTTGATGAAATTTTGTGTGCATATTGGGTAGGTCTGAGAATCGGAAAACATCTATTTTTCATCCCCCTAAGAGTTTGTTTGTTTGTTTGAACGCGATAATCTCAGGAACTACTGGGCCGCATTGAAAAAATATTTTATTGTTGGATAGCCCACTTATCGAGGAAGGCTATAGGTTATAACATCACGCTACTACCAATAGGAGCGGAGCAGCAATGAAAAATTATATATAAATTACACTCAGACTCAGAATAAACCATCGTGCTCATCACACAAAGTTTTATTCTGGGTGGGGATCGAACCCACGACCTCCGGCTTAGCAGTCAGTGTCACTAACCACTAGATTAACAGGCCAACGCATATAGGTAAAAATCATACAAAAATTGCTCGTCTTAAACCTTAGGTACCTACTTAAATAATCATGTATGTAAATTGAATGTCAAACCATCAAAAGTCAGGGACCTAAATAAATGAAAGATTAAAACATTTATTTTTGAAAACCTGCTAGCTCTAAATCTAGTATTTAATACTCTGGGGAAATATGCTGCTTATAACGTATGTGTATGACTTTTGTGATTCGTTGATAGTATAATGTATGTACCTACTAGGGATGTCACGGAGGTGGTTTTATCAAAACCGAAGTCGGAGTCGTAGTTTTTAAAATTTGGTTTGTCGGAGTCGGAGTCGGAATCGGAATAGAAGGTCGTGGGAAAAGACAAACACGTTGAAATAAAGCAAAATAAGATAAAATAGTACAAGAAAACATTATTCAGTCATATTAAATGTGTGAAGAAAAAAATGGCTTGGGTGGGACCCGAACCCGTGGTCATAGGGAATCCGTGAGAATGTTTCTTTCATACCTTTACCATGTATAAATTAGCTTGAACGAGCGGCCGCCACACGCTTGGTACTTACCTCCAATTAAAATGTTCGATTTAAAAGTGTCGGAGCCGAAGTCGGAGTCGGAGGTGTAAAATCTATCGGAAATTCCGACCTTTCGGAGTCGGAGTCCAACATTCCTAGTACCTATGCACATAACTAAATTATTGTGACTGACTATCTGTTTTCAAGGTTCATACGTCTATGAGTTTAATTATTTATTCCACCAATACTCCTAAACGTCTGAACTGTATTTTATTATTGGGTAGTTATTAGAATTTTTGGCCTCCTAATTTTATTTAATATGTACACACTCGATTTATTTATTTCTTTTGTTTCACTTAAAGCGGATTTCAAAAATACTGTTTTCACTCAAAATCTTACTTTTTTCAGAATCGATGAAAAACCGTTTAGGCTTCAATGGCCGGTCACGGAATGAATGCTGCAATATCTTGTTTGTCACGTGCCCCCGTGCTCCCACACTCTTAGTGTTATGTAAAGAAGCCACGAGCGGGAGGTTTAAATTCATTAGGTTATTAGTATATTAAAAATCCATCTGTATAGGTGTTGAAGGGATTTGGAGTCGTTTTCAATGGGAATCAGACAGTCATATAAAACGTTTGTCGCCATTATCATAACTCCACACTGCACGTTAGTACCACAAAAAAATTGGTTGCACTCCAGGAGTGCCGGCAGAAATGACAACATTAAATAAAAAAAAATGTTGACTGTAATTTATGTGGTTAAATACAATATTTATCTATTGCGCTATCGTACACAAACATGACAGTTTCAAAAAGGACATTGACATTGACATGACAATTAAATCAAAAATATGAAATATTAGATCACAAATTAAAAATTAAAAATAAATAAGGGAAGAAATAATCATTTGGACTCGAACCAGGGTCTTCGGCAAAGAGTAAACTAATACTACGGAAAGTCTTCGGGTTTCTAGACCGCCCGATTTCCCACCTGTCTTCCCACCAATCCACCAATCTTACGCATACTAAAAAAAGTGCACAATACCGCTAAAAAAGTTTTCGCTTAAAAAAAACAATATGTAATAGATATTATTGTTTTTAAACTTTCGCGATTTTTATACATAGGGGGAATACCCCTAGCGCCGGACGGCACCTACCGCCGGACACATGTATTATCTGAACAAGTAACAGCACGATCGACTCGGGTATAGAATGAAAAGGGTGCGGGGCGGGTATCGTAGTGAACACACGGGACGCGGCTTCTCAGTCCCCCGCAAGACGGCAGTGAGAGCGGTCGATCGTAGCGATTGGCGGGAAAACGCGGCATCGGATAACATTCGAGTGAGTATTACCAGAATATTTTCGTATTTACTTATTTAATGTTACTTTGAATAAGTAGTTGTGACTGTTATCTCACAAAATATGTAACAATCTGTTACTATATTACCTAAACTCAGAAAATATTCCAACAATTTTAAAAATAGGTAGTCCCCTAGTACCGGACAGGATTTTGTCCCTTAGTACCGGACAATAAACATGTCTATTTTATTTACGTTTTCTTTACTAATATGTAACATTTTTGTGTTTATAGGATAAAACAAAGCACACCAAACAATCATGGAGGGAAACGGTGAAGAAGGGCCAAAGAAAAAAGGAAGCTGGAGTCAACAAAATTTGAAAACTGGTGTTGATATGGTTATATCGAAAAAGTTAAGTTTGCGACAAGCTTCAGTAAAATATGGCATCCCCAGAAGTACACTACATGATAAAATAGCTGCTATTAAGTCTGGACAAGAAGTAAAATTCACACCAAAGATAGGTAGATACGAAAAAACGTTTTTACCCGAATATGAACAGTTATTAGTCAAACACGTAAAGGATTTATCTAACAGATGTCTACCGCTGACAAAAAAAGAATTCCTGAAGTTGGCTTATGACTTGGCAATTGCGTTAAAGATTCCACATCGCTTCAATAACGAGAAAAAAACTGCTGGTAAGCATTTTTATTTTGATTTTATGGCCCGATATCCTGAATTGTCTTTGAGAAGGCCAGAGTCTACCAGCCTGATGCGCACAGTTGGATTTAACAAACCACAAGTTGACCTTTTCTTCTCAAATCTGGTACATTTGATGACTCTTCATAATTTTCTACCTTCTAATATCTACAATTGTGATGAGACAGGTGTGAGTTGTGTGCAAAAACATTCAAAAGTCATAGCTCCCAAAGCTGTTAGACAAGTTGGAAAACTCACTTCAGCAGAGAGAGGCAAAAATATTACCATAATGTTTTGTATGAGTGCGAATGGCTATTTTATACCTCCATTTTTTATATTCCCAAGACAAAGGATGAATGACAGGCTTATGATTAACGCTCCGGCTCAAAGCGTAGGAGTAGCACAACCGAAGGGTTGGATGAATAGTGACTTCTTTTTACAGTGGATGAATCATTTTTCAAAATTCTCACGCCCTACAAAGGAAAACCCAGTGCTAGTTCTGCTGGATGGCCATTGCAGTCATAAGACATTGGGTGTCATAAATTTTTGTCGTGAGCATCATATTCATTTAATGAGTTCACCGCCTCATACAACTCATAAACTTCAACCCCTGGATAGGACGTTTATGAAACCCTTTAAAAATGCATATCATGAACAATGCGATATGTGGATGAGAGCAAATGCAGGAGCAATAACCGATTACGATATTGCCGGTTTGGTTAATAATGCATTTAGAAAAGTAGCTCGACTAGAGATTGCGGTATCAGGTTTTAAATGCACGGGTATCTACCCGTTTGATAAAAATGTCTTTTCAGACCTCGATTTCTTACCTGCTGATTTGACTAATATTCCACTCGAAGAATCTGAATGTTTGCAACCCATTGTTCCTGAAAATGATGAAGTTTCAGAGCCAACCACTAGCGCCATTGTCGAATTGCCCGCCAATTTTGAAGTCCAGCCGTCCACTAGTTCAACCATGACTATCGTTGAAACAATTCACAAGCTATCTCCTATACCAGACGCTGCTAAAAAACGCTCGGCTGCTAGAAAAAGGAAATGTGAAAAAAGCGCAATTCTCACTTCGTCCCCATATAAAAACGCAGTAGAAGAAAAAGAGAATGACAGGAAAATTAAGGAAGTCAAGAAAGAGATTACAAAGAATTTGAAAACACTTAAAGACGGAAACAAAAAGCAACCTAAGAACCAAAATAAGTCCGATAAAAGTGAGCCATTATCGCAGATCGCAAACCCTCAGACCACTTGCGAGGTATGTTTGGAGGACCATGACGAAAGTTGGATCCAATGTGGAAGTTGTTCAGGATGGGTTCACGAAGCTTGTGCTGACGTACCCGAATGCTCCGACGGTTATGTTTGCGATCGATGCTTATTATTTTAATATTGTCCGGCGCTAGGGATTCGACAATCACTATGTCCGGTACTAGGTGCCACAATTACGTTCGTGCAAAATTATATGCCAAAGTTAAATTAAAATTTTTGTTAGATTTTCCTAGAAGTTGGGTATTTTGTTGCTTTATTTTAATGTCTAATATAACTAAGTTGATTTGTACCTGATTAAACATACATTTTTTTAATTTTGTTTTTATTTATGTAGAATAAACCTTAAGTGTCCGCTACTGGGGGAACTCCCCCTATTAGTTATATTTCGGGACTTACATATCAACCCATATGATGGCCCACTGCTGGGCACGGGTCTCCCCAGTAGAACCTACTGGTATGTAGATCCAGGGGGTAATTGCCATAATCGCCACGCTTGGCGAGCGGGTTGCTCCCGTCCTCCGGAGTGAAATCCCTTAGTCGCCTTGACGACACCCACGGGAAGAGATGGGGTGGTACTATTCTTAAGCCGGCACCACACGGCACCTTTTATTTACCCGACGTTTCGATCGAATTGCACCGATCGTGGTCACGGGTCGACTCGTCGACGTAAATAAAAGGTTCGTACCTTTAAATAATTCACGCGATTAAGTCCCGAAATATAACTAATATGTAATAGATATGGTAACCACCACCATACCAGGGCTAGCTACGCCCCCGCTCATTATTAGATATTCTGTGGCAGGTAGGTACTAGTAAAAGTTAGTAGGTATGAGTAACAACCTAATAAATTACTAAAGCATTCATTAACTTATAATTTAATCTTTATACATTTATTTATCTTCATAATAAACGAGCACAGGCACATTGTTAGATAATGAAAAATTAATGATAATACCGAATGCAAATTAGTTTTTCGTAACTTTATATTATTATTATCTAGAAAGGTTAAACAGCCATTTTAAGCCGAACTCAGGCATCGAGAAATGTCCGCCAAATTCATATACCAAAGCATAAAAATGATTTAAAAAAAATAAATTATAAAAATAAAAAAACCCGCCTGCACAAAAAAGATAGAAACAAGATCAGTCAGATTATGCAGTCGGAGGCATTAATGAATATCGATGAACTTAGTAAAGTGCCTCCGACTGCATGATCTGACTGATCTTGTTTCCATCTTTTTTGTGCAGGCGGAGGTAATAAAGAATATTACATACATACATACATACATACAAGATACGCGCGAAAAACATAACCCTTCTTTACTTACAGTCGGGTAAAAAGTTCTAAATGTAAGATTTATACCAATATAATAGGTACAATCGGATTTTGCACCACGGCAGGTGCATTATTCTATTGCTTCGTGGAATAAATAAAACTTAGTTATCTTAGTTTTAAATTAAATAACTGGGCACATGCATGTCGGGCCATGCACAATGTAGGGTTCCGTAGCTGTCCAGCATAATAATGTAGTATAAGAAGTAGGTTTTCTGTTGTTTTTGTTTCATATTACTAACAAAGTTATGAAATTTTTAATGAAATTTGTACGAAAATTTTGTAAATGCTCACTTGGTCGGCTGTTACACGTAAACATGTAAAGTCTACTTATCTGTGATAGTTTTACTATTAATGTCATCATACGAGTATATGCTGCCCTGATTTTTTTCAAATCTCTAAATGCAACCAACATGTTCACTTTAAGGCTTCATATTTCACAAAGGGATTCCTAAATGGGAAAAATGATCTTCACAGCCCCCTATATATTTTTAAAAGACCTATTTAATGCAGCCACACGATAGGATATGTGAGAAAAAAATCACATCCAAAAGGAGGTACCCTATTTTTTTTCTCTCTGAGCTAAGTTACGGACGGATGGACGGACGGACATGGCGAAACTAAAAAGGTTCCATTTTGCTATTTTGGCTACGGAACCCTAAAAACTACATCATAAATAAATTCATTGTTTGTTTCATAAATTCTCAAAACTGAAATGTTGAATTTGTTAAGCGATTTATATCGTTGACTGTATACAGTACCTTTTTTTAAAAAGCTTTTTAATATCAGGGTTATTGTGAGTGAAAATTAATTCAGCCAGTGTAAAGTCCAGGTCACTTAGATGACGCGAGCAGACAGCGTGACGGGGTCTTCACGCAAATAGCTTAGCGAGCCGAAAGCCGCGATGATTTATTATGATACCCTTCGAGGGCAAACAAACTCTAGTTAATAACCATCCAATAAAAAGCAGAACCTTTTTAGCTTTTTAATTTTTAGGGTTATTTTTTATTGTCTATGGACTGGCAGTGTTGACAATATTTCGTCCTTGTGTTGTGTGACATTAATGTTATTGTGTCGCAATGATAGGTGAGTATTATTTTAATTTTTTTAAAAAGGAGTGAAAATCTTTGTCACTAGCGTTTTTGAATATAGTAGGTGTAGTAGGTACTATAGTAGTAGTATGTTAACACATGGTCTACTAAAATAGCTGTGTCACCAATGTAAACTTTTTGAAGGATCGAGTTAGTCCCAGGTTGGTAGGTAACCTAAGGATAAGTGTTATCGCTTCACATGCATGGCTCGAATAATTCTGTATCATATCAACCCATATGATGGCCCACTGCTGGGCACGGGTCTCCCCAGTAGAACCTACTAGTATGTAGATCCTGGGGGTAATTGCCATAATCGCCACGCTTGGCGAGCGGGTTGGCGATCGCAGTAAGGCTTTAAGTACGCAGAGGACGCTGCTGCCCGTCCTCCGGGGTGAAATCCCTTAGTCGCCTTGACGACACCCACGGGTAGAGATGGGGTGGTACTATTCTTAAGCCGGCACCACACAGCATAATTCTGTATGGTTATTTTGATTCATTTATTGATATTGATTAGATATTAAAGTTGTACTCTATGTCCGTATGTATAAGTAGGTAGATATCTTTTCCTAGAGATCACTTAAGTGGTTGAACTTTTATGAACAATGATATCAGTGTTTTTGGCTGTGGCTTAATATACATTTATAACTCTTTACAGTAGCTATGGCTACTAAAACCTCTTTTAATTTCCAACTTTTAAAACAGAAAATTACAACTGCAACTTTTAATATTAAACATCTACGCAATTTTAATAGCCCGTGAAAATACTACGAGCAAAACTGAAATATAATATTCATACGATTTTTAACAGAGAATCAAAAAGAGAAAGTGAACAGTAGCTTTTTAATTTTCGCAGTTGTAATGGAAAATGCTATGTTGATATTTCACGGCCAATTTAATGCGACGCCAGCTGCAGCCTTTCACCCTGTTTCACCCTCGCCCAGTCGACACTATCTAGGCAAAATATATTGGTACGGGGAGGTCAGCTCACACCTCAACAAACATCCACACACACAGACGCACACGTACGCAGATTTTAAAGTGTGAAGTTTGGTCGATGATTCGACCGAGATCTGTGCACGTGTTTTTTTAATGTGTGCGTCAGCCTGTTTTAACTCGTTATAGTGAGCCGGCTCCTTGTATCTACGTATGTATTCTGCTGTCTACGTAAAATGTTCTTTATTTCAGAGAAAATTTTATTTGTGAAGGGTGAAAATCTTTTGTTTGTCGAAGTCAAGATAGTAAAACTAGTGGATTATAAAAATAGGTCAAGTGTGTGCTTACTGCTGAAGTTGGTAGTGATAATAAATTTTAACTACCTACGGTGCAGTTTATCATAATTCCAATTCGTTTATATCCGGCTATTTTTTAGATTTTCCCACCAATGTAGTTCTGACATTTTCATGTTGTTATTGTGTATTATTAATACTAGTAGTGAAAGTATAGCTTATCTTAGGTTCATTTATAAATAACAATCGGCACAGTCGGATATTTGTCTGACCTAAGTTTAAACCTGTGTTTCAGGTGAGAAAGTAAAATGTATTAAAAAAACTCTTTGGAACACACTGGAATACTGGTCTTCTTTTGAGAAACGTCACGCCTCAAAATCCAATAGGTAGGGGCAAAAGTATTTGAGTATTTTGAATGTATTGTTAGTAATCAAACCTCTTTGGATGTACTGAATGTAACTGGCTGGTTTTAAAACCATTAAATGTTGAGATTCTTCAATATTAAAAAAAACTATTTCCCGCCATTTTTCAATTGTTTTTCAAGCAAGAAAAATGAACGTATGTGACGAAGAAATTCGGTACATTTTAAAGTTTTATTATAAAAAAGATAAAAATGCGATGAACACCACGAATAAAATTTGTGCAGTTTACCGACCTAATGCGGTATCAATACGAGTAGCACAAGAATGTGGTTCAATCGTTTCAAGTCTGGAAATTTTAGTGTGAAGGATGAGGCTCGCTCTGGATAAAATCAGTGCCATTTTTGAAAAAGTGGAGCAAGATCGACATATTAGTAATAACGATATTGCTGAAGAACTGGATGTTGATCACAAAACAGTTTTATGTCATTTACAAACGACTAAGTACAAGAAAAGACTTGATATTTGGGTACCACATGATCTCACTGAGAGAAACTTAATGCAATTCTTTCCATTTGCAATTCTTTGTTGAAACCTAACAATTCCGACCCATTTCTTAAACGGTTGATTAAGGGTAATGAAAAATGGGTCACTTACGATAAGAACGTCCAAAAAAGATCGCGGTCGAAGCATGGTCAAGCCCCATAGACCGTGGCAAAGCCCGGCCTAACTCGGAATAAATTTTGCTGCCGGGTAATACTCTTCTCGATTCTGACCTCTACTGTCAGCAACTGATGAGGTTAAAAGAAACCATTGAGAAAAACCGGCCGGAGCTGGTGAACAGGAAGGGCGTGTTGTTACATCATGACGACGCCAGATCGCACTTATCTATAGCCTCAGCAAAAATTCAGAGATCTTGGCTGGGATGTGTTGATGCATCCGCCGTATAGCCCCGATTTCGCTCCATGAGATCTCCACCTGTTTCGGTCACTTCGAAGCTCTTTAGGAAGCATAAAATTAACTTCAAAAGAACAATGTGAAAACAGATTTTTTTTATTAAAAATCTTAACATTTTTACAGCAATGGGATCATGGGACTATCCACAAGATGGCAACAAGTCATAGATCAAAACGGCATATACATCTCGTATTATAAATAAATAAAAAATATTCTTTTCATAATTATATTTTTTCTTTGCAAGAAAAATATGAATATACTTTTGCCCCGACCTTATATCATATACGCGGGCGCACTGCCGATGTTAGAATTTTTCGTTTTATTCGCCCTAATACAGAGGTTTAAAAAAAAGAAAATCCTAAAGCACACATTCAAAATTAATAATTTGTATGATAATCGCCATTAAATTAATCTTTTTTTTATACGGCATTATATTCCTTTATGTTTTAGAATTAATGACGTTAATTCTACTACCAAATTTAAGAATCATCAATAATGTTGCCATTTACAATTTTGAGTAGAATTACTCCTCCCGGGACCGCTATAATCCTATTAGATGAGTCTAAATTTGTCTTCTTAGGCTCGCCAGACCTGAAATGTTTAACGGAACTTCTCAACAACAAATTCTTATGAATCTTAATCGTTCTTATAAGCCTTTTAATATATTATTTTTTTCACAAAAGATACTAATATTTAAAGTTGGTTGTTATTTATTGTAGTTCTGTTAGTTCGATCAGGAGTAACATTAGTAGGATATCGATGAAAGTTTGTTATACACAGAAATTCCAATATACAGAGTGCAAATGAAAGGTGTGGTCAAAAAGAATATCAATGAATATTGTATGGCATACCTAAGTATTGCACCTGTCATAGTAGTACTATTTCCAATTCCATTGATAAGGCATAGTTATATTAGTCTCAGTTGTGAACGATTGATAGCTTATGGAATGCACAAAAATATGCAGCATTTTACCAATTTACGAGTACTTAATAACCTTGAGTTTATACATTTCTGTACGTTATGTACCTTCCTAATAAACTTAAATTAAAGGAAATTTTGAAGTCTTATCCGCAAAAACTATATAAAAGTCAGTTCATACTTTTTAAAACTGATTACTCTATTTATTTTCTTAAACGTTGACGAGGTTTTTGAAGTTGAGGAGATGAGTTGCATTAGTTATCATGCCGCGCAGTTGCGAACTTGTTCGAGAGAAAAATTGTGAAATGGAGCCTGTGGTTTCTTAATAAGTTTTGTTAAAGAGTTGAGAGTTAGCAATAACGCTGTATATAGCTATGTAGTAATGCAACTTGATCAACTGTTATCCCACAGGACTGAAACTCCATTAATATTTTACTTACAAAGTTTTGAATGGTTTATACTGTAGATATTAATGCGGTAGGTTACTCTGAGATCTAATCTCGTTACCCACGACGGAACAAAGAAGGTATATGCGTTTAGGGTGAGAGATTGTTTGTGTGTGTGTGCACTCGAATGCTGTCATTTATCTCAGTAACGGTTCGACCGATTCAGATGCAGTTACCTGTAAAGGGTGTATAATTTATCAGCAATGGTTCTTAGGTATATTTTATGATGGTAACTTACCAGGCGGTGCTGCTGTGCATATTTAAAGAAAAACGTATGTTGCCATTTAACTCATGAATGGTCCAAACGATTTAGATACGGTTTTAAGTAAAGGGTGTGTAATTTATCTACAATGGTTCTTAGATATATTTTATAATGGTAACGCGCTAGGGGGCGCGGCTTAACTTTAATTTTTAAATATGCCCATTTAAAAATTAAAGTTAAACGTATGTTGACATTTCGCTCGATTCAGATACGGTTTGCTGCTAAGGGTTATATTGAGTATCCTGTTGGTAAAAAAATAAAGTTATACATGAAGGTAGAAGAGGTTGTTAGTAATTATAATTATCACATTAATTATTAGACCGATTAATATTTGTAAACACAATTTTATGAATTCTCTGTGATGATGACGTTGTTTGATGATGGTGATTTTTGTTGATTATGGTGTTGGTGATGTAAAGGTGATGTAGATAGTGAGGAACATGATAAAACGGGTGGTAAAGTCCGTCCGCTATAACATCAATTACAAAAAAATACAATAAAATAAATGTTTAAAGGGGTTCCCATATAACAAACTTTTTTTTGGCTATATATATAACGGCAACAGGTTGACGCTTAAAATATTCACATTATATTTAGGTATATATTAATTTTAAAGATAAATAATTCAATAAAAATAAAACAAATACTTAAGCGGGGCTCCCATACAACAGACATGATTTTTTGCCGTTTTTAAAGGTAATGGGTACGGAACATTTCATACACGAGTCCGACTCGCACTTGGCCAGTTTTTGTTTCTCAATGTTATTAAAGTAGATATTATGATAAAGGGGGTTTCACTTTTTACCTAGTATTCTTAAGCTATGTAACGAACTGTAGGTACGGTTTTTCTCCACCTCCAAGAGATACATTTTCCTGCAACAAATCCACAGCATGCAACAATAATCGCATAAACTAGCATTTTAGTTGAAGTCCTCGTGAATAGTGTAACTAGTGTAATTGACATAACCAGAACATGTAGCTCATGCAATTCGCTCCACTTTCATGTAATTGCGACAATAAACGGTGTGAAATGGCCAACAGAAGTGGACAATCCTACGTAATCCACTTACTCTATACCTCTACGGTCTTTACATGTGCTTGATTTATGAGGAGTTCATGGACTAATTCTCGTATTTAGATCGTGATATTAGAGAGGTTAAGCAGTTCAGTTGTAACTAACATTCTGTTAAAAGATGGGTAATCGTTTGCGAGAAAAGTCACCACGCATGTAAAACCATATTCTATGCCCATAATAATCTGTTGTGTTTTCAACCGACTTCAAAAAGGAGGAGGTTCTCAATTCGTCTGTATGTATTTTTTTTTTGTTGTCTCATCGTATTAAGAGAGTGAGGGACGTGAGGGAATAATTGGTGTACTAATTGTATAGCGGATATTGTTACCTACCTAGGTATAGGTACTTAAGTACATATTTAATCACAAGGCTCTGCGTTGACGAATCATTAGCCTAAGCCGCTGAGGCTTTATAATCTAGAATTTTATCGTTGTGTTGTTGTTGACATCCAATCAGGATTTTTGCTTAGTCCATTAAGGGTTCAAAATAGGGGTTGAAAAATTGTATTAAACTCCGTCATTTTTGAAGTTGATCTGTGAATATTTGTATTTAGCTTATTGGTTTTAAAATAAAGATACATGAAATTTTCCAAAAAGTAAAATATATAAATTTTAGAAAATCAACCCTTATGAAGGTAAAATAAGGCTTGCAAGTTTGTGTAAGATACGATAATTGCATTTTTGAAAGATAGAAAAATTTGAAGTCCAGACCCAAGAATCGAACCCGAGACCTCCGCAGCCAAACCGGGGCCAGAAGCGAACCACCTATATGGACTATGTTACTAGACTTGTGTAAGATGCTTGATTTTTAAAGTTAAATTTTTGAAAATTTGTTATTGGTCTATTGGTTTTAAATAAAAAAACAATGTTTTCAGCGTTTTTTGGAAAATCAATCGTTAAGGAGATAAAAGCATGGACCTCGGACCAAGCTGCGAGCAACAGCTCCATAATATGTCGACGCAAGCACCAGGTACAAGTACTATCTCTTACTTACTTAACCGTGACCGAAATCTTTTAAGTTAGAACTTTAGTACATTATCTTCCAACGTCCTCTAACATTTAACAACCGTTGCGTTGGTAGGAATTCTTAAACGAATTTCAAGATTTCTTTTGAAATTTAATTAGTATTGCCAACATTAAATTCCTTTTACAGTTACAACTGAGAAACATTCCTTTTTGGACAATATAAATTGTTCGTTTTCAATGTTTCCATTTTTAAATTGCAGATTTTCCAGCTAAGTGAATTCTGCCAGTATTCATTTGTAATTTTAAATATTTTATCTGCAAGACCAGATTTATTATTATATTTATGTATCTATTCCAAAGGAGTTGTGAAAATGGCGGAAAACTAATATGTCATTATTTTCACAGCTTTGCACTTAACACACAGTAAAATATGGTTGAAATACGTGATAACTGGATAAGAACGAGACTTTGTGATTAAAAAATGAAAACTACAAAGAAAATAAACTTGAAACTGGCGTATGCACAGAATGTGCGAGCCATAAATAATCCAATTGGTCTGTGCATAATCCCTACCGAATTACACACATCAAAAGTGTCTAGGGATCAAGCATTTTTATGCGGATTTCTTGAGATTGAGATGTGGCTTTGTAATAAATTTATGATTTTATAAATTTATATGGATCCTTTTTGGTGCATTTCATAATTTGAATCAGGAACTGTGAATCAAATTCGAGTAAAAGATGAAAATCAGCTGTCAATATTTTCCCTATAAAAACATACAACGCATTGAAGACATTATTAGTGCTACTGTTTCCCTACTACTGATTAAAACCAACGTTATTATGGAGCGGCGACGTCATTTAAGCAGGGAAGAAATGCTCAGAGCCGTGGGAATGATAGAAGCTGGTTCCCGGCAACGTACTGTGGCTTTAGCTCTGAATACAAGTCAGAGTGTTATCAGTCGACTTTGGACACGTTACCGAAGCACTGGTACCGTGGCTGAGCGCCATGGAGGACGGTATCGCTGCACCACACGGAGACAAGACCGATACATTCAAATCTTAACTCGAAGAGGTCCAACAATAACCGCCATGATGTTAGCCGTGAGGCTTCATCACTCTTCAGGGAACTTAATTAGCGACCAAACAGTCAGAAACCGCTTGCATGAAGTGAACCTTCATTCCCGAAGACCGCTACGGGTACCACCTATAGCAATGCACAATCGTAGGATTCGATATCAATGGGCTCTTGAACACAGAAATTGGGCAGAAGAACAATGGCGTTTCGTGTGCTTTTCTGATGAGTCTCGTTTTGGTATGAGACCGGATACAAGACGTATACGACACTGGAGAACCCCTGGACGCCAACAGCGATTAAAATCCTGCCAGGAAGTCCATCCTTATAGTGGTGGAACCATCATGGTATGGGCGGGTATTTGGATCGGCGGAAGAACTGAGTTGATTTGGATCAGAGGCAACCTCAACGCTCAAATTTATGCTGAGACGATTGTATCAGACGTCATCGTTCCTCTACAAGTGCAAATCGGTCCCTTATTTCAGTTAATGCATGATAATGCACGACCGCACACCGCAAGAGTTGTAAGACAGACTCTCGCCGCAGCTAACATCAATGTCCTGCCCTGGCCTGCTCAGTCGCCAGACTTGAACCCGATTGAGCATGCATGGGATATGCTACAGAGAAGAGCTCTGCCGAATATGGAGGGTATCCAGTCGCAAGAAGACCTTTTTTTGTTGTTGCAACGAACATGGGCGGCCATTCCACAGCGTGATTTGGATGAACTCATTTTGAGTATGCCAAACCGATGTTCTTGTGTTGTTAGTGTTCGCGGTAGAAACACGGATTATTAATTGTTTAAGTTACCCAATAAAATTTTAAAGAAAACTGTTATTTCAGTCTTTTTTTCGAACTTTAATGTTAGTGGTTCAAATGTCAAAAATCCCTTTATTAGGAAAATGGCAAATTTCTTTATTAATGCAAAGGTGACTTGGTTTATCGTTACTGTGACAAACGAAAACACTTTATTTGATGAATCCTTAAAGAAATAAAAAAAAAAATTCAATCAGGAGAAAAGTTATTGCAAAAATATATGTTGATCCCTAGACACTTTTGATGTGTGTATTATTCGGAGGGAAAAAAAAAATATTAAAAAAAAAATATATATTTCACACGTCAATGATGTGATGACAGTTTAGTTTCCCGCCATTTTACGACGAAATTGAAGCGCAAACTAGTTTTTGATATGAGAGCGCGAAGCACCAACGCGCTGACAGACTGCCAAGCGCTGAGCTGCTAATCTATCACGAGCCTATGACTGCTACAACAACGGCCGACATTGATGGACAGTCCACAGTTTTCTAGTCAAACAATACCTTCCTACCTGATATTATTACTTTTTAACCACTCTGTTAGAAAGAGAATAATTTTTGTTAATTTGTTGAGCCGGAAGCCGCCGTTTCAATTGTGACATTAGCAATTTTTGGAACGAAGTTCCTTATCGCGCGTTGTGAAAGGGGGCTAGACGGAAAAAATTCTCACGAAAAGTTGTAACGACACTTTTTGACAAGCTGTGCGGCGTGCGCGTAAGATATGAACATCTAATTTGACGAAGAAGTCACCTGTCGATTTGGTCTAGAGGCATAAATTCGGTACACAGTATTGGTGACAATTGTGTAGTTGTGGGTTCGAGCCTTCGGTCTCGGCCTTTTTGGAAGTTATTTTCGTTTCGTCTT
Organism: Herminia tarsipennalis; assembly: GCA_945859575.2. Lineage (NCBI taxonomy): Eukaryota > Metazoa > Arthropoda > Insecta > Lepidoptera > Erebidae > Herminia > Herminia tarsipennalis. The sequence goes on along the minus strand of OX243836.2, from coordinate 7,050,750 downwards.
TCTATTTCGCATTGAACAGTGTGGTGTTGCGAAGATTATAAAAAAAAGTAAGATAAGAACTTCGTTCCATCCGGGTGTCCCTTGACACCTCTCAAGTTTTTTTTTAAATTAATTTAATCATACAGGTTTTTTTAACTGATCTAATGAGATTATATATCATTATTCTGCTTGTCATATTGTTTGTGTTAGCAGTTTTTTATCTAATTTTCTTCTTCTTCTTCTTAACATTTCCACAGCAAATGTTGTAGACATTAATTTCTATATGTTTAAGGTTCAGAACGTAGACACATTAACGTCATTGTCGAAGGCAGTTATCAAGTACTCCTGTGTGCAGATGGTCGGGTACGTACACAAGACACGTTTTAGGTACGATGGGCCTATTGCCTGTATTGCACGATACTGCTTAGACTAACCTACAGAGAATCCCCAATTAACCATGTTTCCTTGCTCTGACTGACCTGAGTAAACTCTAGTTAAAGACCGTGCCGGCTTAAGAATAGTACCACCCCATCTCTTCCCGTGGGTGTCGTCAAGGCGACTAAGGGATTTCACTCCGGAGGACGGGCAGCAGCGTCCTCTGCGTACTTAAAGCCTTACTGCGATCGCCAACCCGCTCGTCAAGCGTGGCGATTATGGCAATTACCCCCAGGTAATTACATACCAGAAGGGAGACCCGTGCCCAGCAGTGGGCCATCATATGGGTTGATATGATATGAAAGACAGTATATGAGAAGGATCCTCAACAGATCAAATGCGTGTTATTGAGCTCCACTGGTACTGCTACAGATGTCACGAGCAGGTGGACTTCTTCGTACTGCATTATTTTACCTCCGTCGTATGTTATAGTTTTGTTTCTAATAATTTTAGAGCATCGTAAGGATATTTCGACCTTGTTAAACGAGCAACTTCGCAAATATGAATAAATCCCAAGCAAATCTATGCACGTATGTACGCAACCATCTAATTACTGAATCTTCACGTTGTCTAATTTATTCATAATGTACTCAGTAATATATTGTGACGTGAGGCTTCTGACTTTGGTACATTACAGTATGTAAACGCCTTACTTTCAATACCTTTTATGATTTTATTGGCTTCTACCTTGGTTTAATTTTTATTAGTTAATACCTTAAGCCGTAGTTCACGTTTTTTTTGCAGGAATACCTATGAAGTTCACATGTCATTTATATTGTGTCGTTTATAAAAGACTAGCTGTGCCCTGCCGGGTTACCCGCGGGTTATTAGCCTATGTGTTAATCCAGGGTGTCAGCTAACTCCATACCAAATTTTATTAAAATCACAAACTTTCGCCTTTATAATATTAGTTTGATAAAAATGTGCCTTAACATTAAAAGACAACTGACATAAAAAGTCGATTATCTTCAAAACGACTGAACGGATTTTGACTGACAGCACGACAGATGCATACGGATACGACAGGTGCACAGACACACAAACAAATACACAACTTAAAATTATAACACCCTATTTTGCGATAGGGGAAAAAAGCGTATCTATAGTATTTATACACTGTTTACGCCTTTTCTTAATCCTACAGTAAAACGTGCAGTAGGTTCAATACCAGTTACTGAACAATCGAATCTGCCGAAAGTAAAAGTTTATGTCTGACTACATTAACTTCCTTTTTTCCATAGCTACAAAATGTATTTCAAGAATGCCATAATACATTATACATAAGTTGACGACATACTTATGTACGCGTACAGAGACGTGACGCGTATTCTTTATTCAAATATATTTTATAAATCTCTGCTGAAAAGTAAACAGAATAAAAAAACAAAAACGCTGCACGTAGTCTATGCTAAACAATTTTATTATCTGTTAAGCGGGCGTCGTTTTATGGACTCCTTTGCTTGGAGAATTTGTAATTAGCAAAATGAAATCAGCTTCGCAGACTAACATTTAATTAAGGGCTTGACTAAGACCGGACCAATAATTGCAAAATTATAACACTATCCTGCTGTAATAAACTCTAAAAGTCTTGAATAAGTAAAGAAGAAAGAAAAATAATTTATTTTGACGGTAAATTTAATGTAGCAGAAAAATGTGTTGAGAAAGCCCTGGAATGTGAAATGGGCATAAATATACACCAATAGGTCATATGCGATTAATAAATTTTTCTTCTTCGCTTTTATTAATGTAATAGATAATAAAAGGTGGAATTTTCATTTCATATTGTAGCCATACTCGAAACAAAATAGGTAAGCGTGGGGAGTATCCACTTTACCGGCACATATACAACTCGTACAATGAAAATTTGAAAAGTTTTGCCTTTCAAGTTTTCGTGAAGTAAAGCCTTAATTTCATCTACATTTATTATGAGTCCTAGAAATATATTTGAGCTAGTTCTTTAATATGTTGTTGACCGTTTGTTAATTTGTTATTGACAAAAAATAGGTACTGGAATTATGTAATAGATTTGTCAATCAAATGAAATGGAAAACTGACAGACCTATCATCTGCTCGGGTTTCGTTTTTGCTTTTATTTTCTCGTGAAATAATATGAATTCTGTAAAGTTTTTCGGGGCAACTATGTATTTGTACTGTGCATTGGATTGATACGTTTGTGTGCGGATGTCACGAAACTTAAAATTGGTTTGCGACTCCCAAAGCGCCGAGTTTCCCCGAATATATATTTTCGGAACTTTCGTCAATGATACCGCGGATATCAGAATTATTTTGACCATATTACGATCGCTCGTAATTCCAAAAATAACGATCTGAAATAGCTCGTGTTCTCTGAAAAATAAAAGGCTGGATAACGTTTATGCTAATAACGTGAGCCGTAAAACAAACTATAAGCCGGTCGAGTGCCTACGAGAAGAGCTTTTCCTCCCTTATGCTCCATAAAGAAATGCAATAAAACATAAAATTATGGTTCGCTTCAATGAGACTGCGTCAATTTCTTTTTTTCCTTCCATTGTTCACATCGTTTGCACATGGCTGTGTTTTGGAAGTTGTGAAAGGGTGCAAGTGAGGGCGTCGGATCCGGCAGTGGCCCGTCCATCCGGCACGGGCCGGTATCTTCCGGCATTTCCCCGCTCCACAATCGCCATTCCCCCTGCTTCATTATTCGGCACCCGGCCGGGTCGGAGGGGTGCGGGAGGACTATAATGCTGCCAGTGCACAACTTAACACCCTTTCCTTCAACCGCGGGTAATTTTTGACACAAGACTACATTTTTCTTTTATCCATGTGGACTCTATAACTATAAAATATTATCCTTTGCTACTATTGAAAACGATTCGAAATTGTTTATTGATGATGAATATCAAACCACAAATTGAAACCAACTTAAGTCAACAAAAAAAATACTCTATGGAGTTTTAAATAAATTTCGAACAGATTTCCAGCTTGAAGAAGACATAAAAGAACACTTATATTTATGTGGGGAAATCGTGTAGTGTAACGCGCAACTCAAGTTGCCGCGCGGCGTACGGGAGGTATGGCTGGTTGGCGCGGGTGCGTTAGTCCGCGTGGAGCGGCGCGGTGACTAGGCTCTCCGGAGTCTCCGGTGTCTGTCATACCCGCGCCCGGCGCCCGCCCTCAGGTACGCTCGCATGCATGTCGCTGCAAACACGCGCTACTACTCTCTCCTCTTCGCACCGCGCCACCCTGTTGCGCACACAATATTTGTCTATGCACTCTTCTTCATTAATTTGGCGGGATCTTGCCCCGTTCTCTATTTGAAATTTGAAGTTTAGCTTCAATTCAAACTAATCTGTTATCGTAATTTGCTCTCGCATTTCCAACTTACCTGGATCGATTCGATACTATCTAAAATTATAATGTTTAGATTGTAGATTAATCGCTGAGTGTCGATATAAATTCACACACGCGAATGCTTTGTTTTGAAAATAAATATGGGTCGGTTCGGGAAAAGGATGTTTTTGTTGTATAATTGGCGGATGTGTGACATTTTCCCGCCTAATTTTATGTCATGAGATACGTGGAGAGGAAAACAATTTTCCGTTCTATTTCTGACAAAGAAAGGTTTCTAAATATTGTATTACGAAATAGGTTTTATGTTCGTGCCTTTTTCGGAGTTTTAAAGCTTAATGTATTGTAACGGTTTGAAATGAAAACGAAAGACAATTAAGTGCGATATTTCCAACTTCGTTATCAAAACAATCAATTGTAACAAAATATTTGTTTTGGACGTAATTGGACTGCCAGCCTTGTCATTTGTGATTATAAATCGATATTTAGGTATTACTCTTTGGTGTCGTTTGTCAAATATAATATAAATAATTTATAACTGTCGACTATAACGACAACTTCACATAGTAGGATTTTTATTAGGTAATAATAGATAATTTTATTTCCAGTTACATTGAAAAGATTTAGCACCTACCTCTTTGTAATAATATTAATGACTTTACTTAAATATGAACTCCCAGAGAGAAAGATTTATTGAATTAAGTACCATAAAGAAAGTAAAATTCTATTCACAGACGGTGTAGTGTCGAGTATTTACTGGTAGTTAGAACAAAGAAATAAATAGCCTATTACCGTCAGTTCGCCGGGCACCCGTCGTTTTCAATGTTTGTTAGCAACAAGAAAGATTGTTAAGAACGCTTAAATAGGAGTTTTGCCGCTATTTTTTTTGCCAGTTACTCGCAAAACTTTTAAGATTCGTTCTCAGTTTGATTGGGCTCTAGGCATTTTCTTTTTTAATATTCATAATTCAAATAAAGAAGTTCTTTTTTTAAACGTCTAATGTTATAGAATTAGCCTACATGTCTAAAGCCTTTACCTACGTGAATTTATTCTTATCTATTCTGGCAACCATTTTAATTCAGTAGACAAACTATTTTTGTAAGAATTTTGCTACAACGATGAATATGCGTGAAACAATAAATTAATTTGCATTTCAAGTGGTATCGCGGTTGTGAAAATGTAGATATTATTATTAATTTCATGCTAACGAAAATTCCATCAAGCGGTTTAATGTTTTGTGCCTAAAAATTAATTACAATACGATAATAATTATTGTGAGTTCGTTGTAATCAAATTGTCGTTTCGAATTTTGATTCGGGAACTGTGGTGGGAATCTCTTTCGTGTTGTCATGTAATGTTATTGTTTTAGAAGAACATTTTCTACTTGTTTTAGAATTGATGTCAATGAAACCTACTTTGCAGCCATTTTAGCCACAGTCAAGTATTTTTTGTACACTTCAAAGGGTACAAAGACTTTTTCTTATGGATTTTTCTGATGTTTTTGGCACTGTAGACGTGGCGCTGTGAATAACAATAATCATAGTTCAGTTTGCCGCCATTTTTACAACTCACAAGAGCGATATGAATAAAAAATCTAGCTTTTCCTTCCATTTTAAAAGTTTTCCAACGCACCTAAATGCTTTTGCTCAATTTATTGGATTTGTAAGTTAAGTTAGGTAACAGGTGAAAATCGGTTTATGCTATTACGAAAAAAGAACAAGACTAACTTATTTTAGGCCTGTCTATATTAATATATCCGTGTTATATTTTAATTTGTAATAGCTGTTCGAGGCTCAGTCTCATAGATGTTGTTTATCGTGATATAGAAAAGCATAACGTATAAGTATTCTCAAGCTTCTAAGTATACCAAATTAATCAAATTTCGTCCGTTATTTTCGGAGGTTAGCGTGTTTGAACAAAGAAACAAACTCATCATCTTTATAATGTTCTACGACGTACGCCTCGTATGTTTTTTTTGTGAATCGAGTTCAATTGTATTCTCAAACCATCCTGGGTTCACTCAAATGTACACACAAATTTTAATCCAAATTAGTCCAGACGTTTGGGAGGAGTTAGGTGACAAACACACCTAGGTACATAAAAAAATATATATAACAAGTTGATGCTCGCGACTCTGCCCGCGTCATTAAGACACTTTATTGCTCAAGTCCTAAGGAAAGCAGCGTAATGATTTATTATAGTTTCTAACTTAATCCGGACATTAGAGAGTATGCTTCGAAAACTCGAATACAATCTGTTCAGTAGTTATTGCGTCAAGCCCGAACAAACAGACAAACACAACACAGACACGAAAAACCTGAGTATGGTTTTGGATTCAGAAACCCTTAAATAGTCTATCTAGGTTAGTTTTTTAAAAATATCTTCAATATACAGACACAGCAACTTTACAATTTTATATGTATAAGTACTCGTTTGCGTAATTTTTCTCCGTTTTTGTAACATTTTTCATTGCTGCTCCGTTCCTATTGGTTGCAGCGTGATGTTATATAGCCGATTGTCGATAAATGGGCTATCTAACAGTAAAATAATTTTTCAATTCGAATCAGTAGTTCCTGAGATTATCGCGTTCAAACAAACAAACAAACTCTTCAGCTTTTTAATATTAGAAGAAGATAGAATAGCTGTAACATCTAGGTATACTTACTACTTAAGTAAAGAACCACAGATATTGCTCCCCAGCAGAGCTATTTTTGTGGAAATACCTGTAAACTACCTACCTAGGTCTATCTACAAGTATAAGTAGATAAGTGGTACTCCGTAAACTCAGGACACTTTTCCTGTATCCCCTAATACAGTTCTTATCGATAACAACTATCTATTTACGTTCGCTTCGGTAAAAAAGGGTGTAAAAAAAGGTTTTTCTGTACCACGCAAGGATTATTACTGATTTACTGAGTATTAAAGCGATTTACCGCGAATACCAAGTATAGGTAGTCTGCACGGCTTAAAGTAAGATTTAAGCAAAAATGGCGTGTGACTGCCACATTCTATTTTTGTATTTCGAATTTAGATCCGCGTTATGACATTATAGTAGTTGTGAAAATGGCGGCAAACTAACCTGACATTATTTTTACAGTTTCGAGTTTAAAGAGTTTAACTTTTAAAAATGAATTTGGTAGTCGACTACAATAAAAGTAAATTATTTTATACTAATCAGGTAATAGTAGATGTTAAAATGCTCTGAAAATAGCTGATTTTTTTTTACATTTTAACATGTTTTTGAATTTAAAAACATGAAAATGAATACTAAAAGTAATAGATAGGAATTTATGACGACATAGGTTCCTCTTGCATACACAATTCTATAGAGCTTGTCGTTTTGTAATTTCATAAAAAAAGACTGATTTGACTTGACAGTCAACATCCCAATTGAATACGTGTTATTTAGATAAGAACGAGACTTTGTGCAACTAAAGTGTACATTATATACTTAACACTGGCAGAAATTAGCCATTTAAACAGCTAGATTGCCATAAATTCGAAGAAGAATAGGAAGAAGATAATAAAGTAGTCAGTGGGGAGACGTGGAACATCATAACCAAATGAGTATTAATTTTTATTGATTTATAAACACGACTATGATAGCTTGCCAATCGAAAAGTGTTCATGATAGTTATTTACATTCGTAATACTAGTGTCAAACAAGTGACAAATTGACTGATGATTACAAGACGAGGCTCAATGGAACAATTTTGTTCCATTACAAAACGAAGCTAAAAACGAATACAATCAAAACGAGGTTCAACCTTCCAAAGTATACCTAATGAATTAGATATTTGAATGTCAAATCAATCAATAACAATACATTATTTTGCACTTACCAAGTAATAATATGCCTTTAAATGATCTTAAAAATATATATTTGTGCATAATTTAATATGTTTTAGTATTTATAATCATCAAAATAAATACTAAAAGTAAATCATTTGAAACCAGAACATAATGACGTCACAATGTTAAATTGCATACAAAGTCTACAGAACGAATCGTTTTGACATTTTATAAAAAAGATTTGACTTGACATTCAAATACCCAATTCGAGCATTAGTGTACCCGTGGCTAATAATAAGTTTGACCTATCTCTTGGTCATGTTATATTAATGCAGTGCAAGGGTCAAATTGAGAGTCCTGACCTCCATCCTACTAAAGACTGCTGTGGAACAATTCGATGCTGTATTTCTGAGAGCGAGTTTGGTCCTACGTAACGTTCCGGTTTTAATCCAGCGTCGGGTATCTGGCGACCGGGTACTCGGCGCCAAGTCTATGGCTATGTATGGTAGATTTCACACGTTGCGGCGTTCGTCCGGTCCGGAACGTGTGAAAAAGACCTTTTTATTCGGTAGGGATTAAGGCACGCCTTTGATTTATATAACCTCTACATGGAGCATTCTCTCAGTAAGACTATAAAAAAAAATGAAGCTACTGTTTTTGACGTTTGACACTCGTTGAAAATGGCGCGCTAGAATAACTATGGCTAGAGTTGTAAAAATGGCGGCTAACTAACCGGCCATTATTTTTACAGCTCCGAGTTTAACTTGTAAAAAATTATTTAAATACGTAATAATTGACTAAGAACGAGACTTTGTGCATGTAATAAGCGCATAAATACTTGACACTGGCAGAAATTAGCCGTCAAAACGGCTAGATTGCCATAAACTCAAAGAAGAAGAAGAAGAAGAACTATGGCTAGAACATCTGATAGGAGTCTTCTTACCTCTCAAAAAGTACGTCCATTTGACCTTACTTTTTGACAGTTCTCTGCTTCAATTTTAGATGCCGGATTATGAATCTAGACATTATATAATCAAAGAGGCTCGCACATTCTGTGCATACGCTAGTTTTAAGTTTAGTTACTTTCTAGTTTTCTTCTTTGAATCACAAAGTCTCGTTCTTGTCCAGATATCATGTATTTCAAGTACCTATATTTTACACTATTTCCACGTTAAACCCGAGTTTGCAGTTTGTGCTATAAAAATAGCGACATGTCAGTTTGCCGCCATTTTTACACCTCTCGAAAAGGACCTTAGACTTTTTTTTTAAATATAACTAGCAATGGGGTATTGTGGTCCCATATTACTAGCAATCCTGTTACCCCTCCAGCTAAGTTCAATGGCTTGTGTTAGGAGTGGGTTCACATCGCTAGTATAATGGGTAGGATTCGAAAATGCGCCCTCACGATTGTGAGACCGAAACCAAGTTAAGAAAATGGCGGCAAACCTATCATAAATTTGACGGTTCCGCGTTCCCGTTTTTTTTTAATATACATTTTTTACCATTACAACAAAATTAAGAGACGAGCAGGTCGTGCGCCTGATGATAAGCGTCACGTATCAATGACACCTAAATAATTGCTTGGCATCTGAATGTCACCGCAACCTCATTGTTCGTAAATCTCATTTGCCCAGTAATTACACTTGCTACTGCAGAGCCCTTCAACCGAAACACAGTGATACGTTAACATTACCACGAGCATTTCACGGAATAATAACTGACACTGTTGTGCTACCTACCGATCAAGATGGCCCAAGAGTTAGACCTTGAAGTTGAAGTATTTAACCGAAAGATAGATAGGGACTGGATTGCGCATTCCCTTTCAGGTATGACAGCAAAGCGTGAGAGAGACAAAACAATCGTGCGACCAATAGGTCTCTAATGACAGTAGCTGTCTCTATGTCTTTATAACCGTTGTCTTCAGTGTTGTCATTACAAACCTGCAGAAAAGAGACAGGTGTTGGTCACACAGTCACGTCTATGATTTAACCAAATCCTTATACAGTGAAACTGTTCAACGAATGTTTTTTAATAAACTCCAAGTTTATGAAAGGTTCCTGTTACATTATTTAACCCAGTTTCCAAAGAAAAAATATATTTCCAATAATGGGTTTTATAAAACACTAGCTGCCTGCCCAGCTGCTTCAATTACATTATTGTAATTTCCATTTTTACATTCGTAGAAATCTCCAATTTTATTGACAGTATAATACAGTCTATGTTACTCCCCGATAATGTAGCTCTCTAATGGTGAAATAATTTTAAAAATCGGTCCAGTAGTTTCGGAGCCTATTCAATCCAAACAAACAATCAAATCTTTCCTCTTTATTGATATTAGTATAGAAAAGGAGTCTTTTAATTTTGAAACCAGCTACAGCAGAAGAACTATTATTCTTTTCGTAACTTGATTTTGAAAAATTCCCAATGCGCTAGAATTAGATTAGGCTATGGTATCTGTTCACCATCAAACGATATGCATGTTTTCTAATTAAGTTATATAAAAAACTACTCAAGTAATATATTAATTTATTCATATCTAGAATAATAACATTATAAGATTTAACGCGCGATATAAAGGCAATCTAAAATCCATTAAGCGAATAAAGTAAGCTTTAGGGTGAAATAATCTTCGCAATATCTCTGCAAAAAGTTAAAAATATAATAGAAGGGAGTACCGAATTTTCGATAAATATCTTTCGAAGGCAGGTGCGATATCAGAGAGAGCTTATAAATAATAAGGAAGACAATAATATCGTACTTTATCGATATTCCTTATGACATTTACTCGATACCATCGGTACTCTGAGTGTCATAAAATCGATTCTTTAGATAAACATTTCCTTATAGGGGTCCGTGACTGAGTTGTGAACAAAGAGATCGATTGATGAAGGGAATGTTAAACAGTTTTGTGGCGGTTTATTAGAGAGATGGGTGCCCATTTTTCTAAAGTGACACCGTTCCGTCTATGGAACCGTTCTGTCCATCTTTTTCATTCTATTTTTGAGTGGATGGCAATTTAGTCGATTTTCCGTCTAATTTTTGCCTCTTTCACTACTCCCTGAGAGGACTTTATGTTATCGATCTTGCTACGGTTGTCTCACATTCTTAATCGAACCAAAATATATTTTTAACAAACAGATTGAGTTGAAATTTGGCCCATATATAGTTTTAATTACATGGTATCTGCTTATAACATGGCTGAAAACGTATTTTTGAATATTCATCCCTTAAGGATTGAAACAAGGTTCTAAATTCCTATAAATCAAAAATAACGTCGGAGAAGCTGCTGGAAAAACTAGTAGGCATACAATATTGAAAATCAGAACACTTTATTAAACTGGTAGCAGCTGTCATCCCTTCATATAAGGTCCAAATTAGCATCTAAAATCACGAATATATTACATTTAATTAGATATCAAACATTGACAATACTCGCTTACTCTTAAAACGATATTCTTTTCCTGAATTTGAAACGCTTTCTTTGAAAATGTATTAGAGAAAAAAATTGTTCTTTTTGTTCGTTCTGTAATTCACGGGAATGTAGGTAGTATACCTATGAATAATGGTCTCCACCCAGTACACCGACCCATAGTCAGTTAGTAGTTCAAAATCAAAATTTTATTAAATTATTTATTCAAGATAATATTATTATAATACGAAACATAATATTGTTCACTAGCTGACCCGCGCAACTGAAATTTGACATTTTACAATAAATTTTACAAATTTACATTTGTAAATTTTATTGTAAAATTTCTTGCCCTTAACTCAGTACTGAGACAAGGGCACGACAAAGCAAAAACACTAACTATTGAAAATAGTTAAATAGATAAAGATAAAAGCAAATTGATATCAATTTATTTATGAAAAGATTCAATCTTTGTAATATGGCTTGATAAAATTAATAAAATAAATTGTGGATAGCAAAATTATATTTGTGTAGATAATGTTGAAAAACTACGCTAACTTGTTTTTAATTTGACTGCTTGCAATGTTTTTTAGAGAGATTTTTTTCTTATGATTGACCCTTATAATCTACGTTATAAAAACATAGAATGTTTTTCTTCTATATTTGGCAGGTTCGATTCCGTGATTTTTAGAAAATCTTTGAATGCAGTTATTTTTATTTTTAAAAATAAAAGAATGTTTTCTTTCAGAAAAAATCGCTAACTCAAATATTTGGGGTGCTTCCACTTCAGGGACCTTTGATTTGGTTCACCCTGTATATTCATGAACACAAAAATTGTGAGCAAACATAATTTTTCCTGATTAGTGTAAAACCCACCCAATTGTTTTTGTCATGACGGTAAGGTTACGGTCCTAGCAAATATGATACGGCGTAGTGGGGAGAGACCATAATTTGAATTAAAGCGTCCAATTACTTCAGTCGGGTAGTACTTAACCCTGCTAATTTGCAGAGGGCGGGCGGTAAAAATCAACGAGCTTTCGTTGCCCAAGACAAAGTCTGTGAGTACCGTTGTTACCCTACTTTGTTTTGGTACAAACTGATCTAATTTGACAGAATTTTTGTCACTTTTCTTTCGTATTTTATTCGAAAAAGAAAGTAGATTTAATAGACCATGGGTAACTATGCAGATAAAATGATCAGCCAAGTAAAGTAACGTTACAGGATACATGTATATGAATATGAGGACCGTATTTTAAAAATTGTCACGCCTCTCTCATATGTTTCCAAGAGGATAATAGGCTTCGGGCACTGATGGAGCCAATAGGGAGGCTCAAATTTTAGGGGATGGGGAAGGGGGGGGGGGATTACTCCCAAAAGTATCTGAGTTCTTCGGTGTAAATGTGGTTTATAATGTTTACAATCGGCTGGATCAGCTACGGAGACTGATCCTACTCTTTCTAGAGGCCAATTCACATATTTAAAGCAGTACAGTTGCAGTGCAGTTGCAGTTAAGTTTAGATTAAAATAGCCATTTTCGTATTCTTGTAAGAAATCGATCTCAAAAACACCTGCGCACCGTACTAGAATGTTGTTATTGCGCTCTCGAGACGCATACTTGACGCAAGCGTATTTGAGATCGATCCCAAAGTTACAAGAATACAAAAATGGCCGTTTTAATCGAAACTTAACAGCAACTGAACTGCAACTGCACTGCTTTAAATACGTGAATTGACCCGCAGGTCGTGTTAGTTTTACGCATTGACGTATAAAATTTACTGCAAAACGTGAAAGAGAGAAAAAACTCTTGCGGCCGCGGCCTTTGACAGGTATTGTCCACAAAGTAGCGTTTTCTCTTTCTAGAGGTGGTAAATTTTGTGAGGTTATGGCGCAGTCCAGTTCTCTACGTCAATAGTTTTACGAACCACCAACCACTACCATTGTGATTAGCTATCGTGATCTAAATTGGTTAGGGGAAGACATTACAACGCTAGGAAAAAATGATTAATTTTAACACTACTCCATTACTCTTTCGACAAAATATCGATATCAAACGTACATTTTTGTAATTGACATTTATCACAAAACGAATTTGAATAATACACGCCTATTGATCAAAATCCATACAAACTTTTTGGCTTATTTTATCGTACAGGTTTAGTGAAAGGAGTCTAAAGAGGAATTGAAATTCGTTCAGAAATGTTTCACAGAATCGGCAACGATGCTTGCAGTTTTTTTTTATTCCGTTCGGTAACGACATCTCTATTTGTTCGCATCGTCCCGTGTTGCCGTTTATTCTGTAAACCAACTTGGTTTAACTACGTCGGATTTTGTTGCTTAAGACTGTCTCTAGATCGATATAAGGATAATCGCAAACCGGTGTATATTTCCGTTGTTAGAAATAATATCATCATATGAATTCTAGTATATCGATTCAGATTTTTCATAAAATTTCTGCCCGAAAAAGTGAAATCAAAATGGTGCGATAATCGGTTTTACAAAAACACGGTCATGTGCGGGCACTATAAGGTATTCGTGTTTAGTAGGTAATTGGTAGGTTTAGGTTAAAACAAAATGAATATCAACGTAGTTATGAATCATTCTTTGGTACATAAATATTCCTAAATAAGTGTGAGTTTAAATGTGTTTTAAGGTTGATGCTTGTTCGTTTGTACGAGGCATTAAGGCGAAAGTAGTAGGTACTGAGTCTATTTATATCTGTTAATGTGTTTATAGAACCTTTTGAATGTATAAAGGCCACATTAGATACTATTAACACTGACATTATCCTTCTATTATTATAACTCCGAAAGTTGGGAGGATAGATGGATGGTGTGTTGCTTTTTAGGGTTCGTACCTCAAAAGGAAAAAAAACAGAACCCTTAAAGGATCTGTCCGTCTGTCTGTCAAGGCCCTTTATGTTGGGAACGCGTGGAGGGAGGTATCGAGTTGAAATAATACCAATTAAAAAAATATACGTAAAAAAAGATACGGCAGTTTATGCTGCAAAAAAGGTACATTTCAACACACTCTAGGAATCAAAATTTATAAGATTTTTTCCCAATGGAAAATGTTGAGTTCTAGGTCAACGACTCAGAACTATGAAATTTGGCAAGTAACACTGTCTTAAACTACAAGTAAAAGGAAAAGTCTAAAAAATATACATTTTTATATGATTAAAATTATGTAGGTGTAGTTTCTGGTCACAAATATTTAATAACAAACTGCGAGACTCGATTCCTGAACTATTAGTAATATGTGCTAAATTAAATTTGTACGGAACCCTTAATGGGTGAGTCCGGCTCGCACTTGTCCGGTTTGTATGCAAAAACTACTCAACAGATGTTGATAAAACTTTCAAGTAATTTAGTTTATAGATTAGAATACAACATAGGCTATAGAGGCGAAGGGTTAATTTTTTTCAGAAGTAACCCGATACAAAAATATATCTTGCTGGACATGGTTCCTTGTACCTATAATACTAAGTAACTACAATCCGAAAGAAAACCGAAAATAATGGTGTTGTAAGGACCCTTCGCCACTGATAGGCTATTAAAATCAAAGTTAGTACGTGTGAATCGGAAAAAACCTAGTATATTTATCGCGTATTACGTCTGTATGTTTATACGGTATTTTGATACGGTATTCGGTTTCAGTTAGAGATATTTGCCGGAAGGTTTGAATGTCTATTACAATACATAAAGGCACAAAAAAGCTTGTCCAAATGGGAAATGACCGCTAGTATGTTGGTCATTTCGATGTCCATAAACAAATATGAATTGGATGTAGCTATACAGAGTGTAACAGAAAGGTGTGGTCATATTCAAAGGTTGGTATGTGCCCATGATACTGAGTGAACATACCTAATTTTATCAGAATCGGAGTACCCTAAAAATAAATTTATTAGTTTTTCATTCGATTATTTATGAATGAAAAAGTTATTAATTAAAAAGTATGACTTAAAAAGTTCTATGCCATAATAATTCAACCTAATTTTGTACCAGGGGAGGTATAATTCTTATGCTATACGCCTTTCACTACTGAATTTTGATAAAAAGAATATGCTATAACTATGTAATAATAATGCAACCAGCTATGGCACCATGGTAGGTGCAACACTGATAATATACCCTACCCGCTGCTGAAATTTGACCACACCTTTCT
Organism: Herminia tarsipennalis; assembly: GCA_945859575.2. Lineage (NCBI taxonomy): Eukaryota > Metazoa > Arthropoda > Insecta > Lepidoptera > Erebidae > Herminia > Herminia tarsipennalis. The sequence goes on along the minus strand of OX243836.2, from coordinate 7,035,647 downwards.
GTTACACCCTGTATATTCCTGTTTGTTGTGAACAGACCTATATGTAAAATACCTCTATAATCTAACGGGTCGGGTTGAGGGTTGCAATCGACTATGTCTTTGTGTAAATACTCCGATGGAGACAACTCGGGTTGATGTTTGATTTACTCCACGATAGGATTCCGGTAACTGTGATAAATTTTCTACACCGAAAACCTCACAAAATAGAAAGCTTTTTGATTGCTTTCTTGAACAATATTTTTTATGTCTCCATTTTCCGTTCGGTGTTACCAAGAACAAAAATATGCAAGACTTTTTTCAATCTATTGAAAATGTGCAAACCTGTTTGGACATTTTTTAAATATACTTTTACTTTTTGCTCAAGTTTTCGTCGTCGTAAAGTAACGCCTGTAGAAAATATTAAAGGAAAATTTATCGCAGCGAATGTACCTACACTATGCTTTATGTATGAACGCAGTACCTATGTTATTTCATTTTACGGTTACGTAGTAAACTTCAAACTGTACGCGTTATTCGTACGAAAATATAGTTACAGAAATAAATGTTACATTCTACGAAATAACAAATTCGATTATTTTTTTATTACAAGCGTTCGTCCCGTCTGTAAAAACTAGTGAAACGAAAGGTTTTCTTAGCATGTTGTCAGGAGGCCTACTCTGATTCAACGAAAACAAAGTTTCGATCAAAAATGAGGTGGTGATATACAGAACCAGGAACATCTATTTGATCCACTCGTTCCAGATAATCGTCCATGAGTTCGAACATCTTGTGCTTATGCAAAAATTTATTAGAATAGTCCCTGTATAAGTTAAGAAATTTAAGGAAACGAAAATTCATGAATTACGTTTTAAAGAAAGAGTGTAGGTCTACAGGTTTGTTTTTACCCAAATGCACCACGGACAGGAGGGTATTGTGTTTATGTTTATTAGTACCTATATGAATTTTGGGAAGATAATGTAATGGAAACTTGAATATTTTCTAAGGTCTACCTAAGATTTTGGAGGTTTGAAACCTCAAATCCAATCTCCCCTCCACTCCAGAGCATTTTGGGGGGTCGAAATTCGCCACACTCTGCTGCTGCTCACTGTTATCACAGTATTAAAATACTGTTATACCGTGGTCTTCTCAAACGTATACCTACATTAAGGATGTCCGACCGCTCAATGCGAGAAAAAAAAGACGCCGTCCCCTACCTTTTAAATAAACGTCCTTGGCAACAAGGAAAAGCTTCTAATTTCGAATTTAAATACCTAAAAATGTTCAAATGTTGACGGAGTGACAGAGGTTATTGTGATGCTTGACTTTAATTAACTGTTTCGTAACTTTTAATGATGCGGTGTGAGGTAAATATGACAACGCGAATACTTGGAATAACTCGACACATTTTTCAACTCAAAACATTTAAGATAAACCTCGAGTTTCAAATAAAAATCCATTACAAAAACAGCTATCGTAAAATCGACCCTTGGCGCCTTTTAATTTTTATTGTACGCCATTTACAAATCGTGAGGGCGGCGAAACTGTTCTAATTTTACATCTTAAGAAAGATGGATCTCTCTGAAATTGAACGGCATTTCTCTTAAATTGTAAAGGATTAAAATGGCAATTAATATTTATTATATTGTTGACAATATTAAAACCTCTTTGTTCGTTAATTACAAACTATGTCAGCGGTACTGGCACAATACACTGAGGTACGATTCATTAAAGCTGTGTTGCCAACGAATAAAAATTAAAAAGGTTGTATTTTCAGGCAGCATTTACCAGCAAAGGCTATTGTAATAATTACATGAGCTTGCGTGCCTGGCCGTGGTATAATAGCGCTTTAATTATATAATGTAATCATAGGCTAATTAGCATATTACAACATGTACTAGTTTGATATATTCGATATTGGTGAAATATAACACTGGACAATTAAATAATTTACTTCAAAAGGTGAAATAATTGTTGGATATTGATGGCAATTTCATTTATTTTGGATAATTATCCGTTCGTATTAGAACGAGCTGTCGAAATTACATTCAATTTAAATTATTAGTGTCATAAATTTCGTGTTTTCAAATTGGTTTTGTGAAATTCAATTGTAATTTGATCTCTTTGTACCTACTTACAATTATATCAATAGTATTATTGTTAAAACTCCATGTTGTTAAGTTGAATACGAAAAGTAGATAATTTCTACAACTATCTGGCTGCATAGTTGGTAACGAAAGTTCAGTAAGAAATGTGGATGAAAGGGATTATTTTGGTACAAAGATAGCTTGAAACTTGGAGAATACCATAAGATTATTTTATCCTGATAACTGACAAACACCAGGAGCCACGGGAATCAGCCTGTAAAAGATGAAGATAGTAGCTCATGCCCGCATTTTAAACGTACAAGCACACTGATCAACTTAGAAAGGGATTGGTACTATATCACCTCGCCATCACATGTTCCTGAGATGAGACCTCGTCCCAAGGCGAGGCGATTACGTTTCGAATCCGATTAGTGTGCGTTGCAGTAGGAGGCTTTATACTAAGAAACAAGTATATTGTCGATTCCTTTCCGAGTTGATTAGTGTGCTTAGACCTTAACTCGCGTTAAATTTGTTCACCCCCTTAGGGCTCGCGTTTCCTAAGTCTTTGTTACCCTAGTATATTTCACAAAAAAAAAAAAAATCAGCTCTCTATGTCCAAAAGTATGGGCCGGGCGTTGATGAGTGAATAAAAATTCTTCAAAATTCTTTATTCACTTAGGATGCAAAACAACTCTTGTGATATGTTGGGATTCTAAAATTAAGATTTAGATTAAGATTATTACTCTTATTCTCTCTCTGGTTGAATTTCTCATGTCTTAGGATCGTGGCCACCGTAAGGTCTTTTTCACAGGTTCCGGTTTCAATCCGGTGCCGGGTAAGCGATCACCGGCTAACCGGCGACAAATGTATTGCGATCGGAACCGACGGACGCTATCGTACATCGCCATACACTTCGCGAAGGGTATCCGGTTTCAATCCGGCGGCGGATTGAAACCGGAGCGTGTCAAAATTACCTTAGGCATGCATCTAGAGCGAATCCCTTCTTTACATATACCTAGCTACCCTAAAAAAAATGTTTTTTAAGATTTTAGGAACCAGTCGGTTTATCATAAGAAAACATTGATGACAATAAACAACCATGCCTATGACAGTTTATTTTTATTATTTTTCCAATTGTATCGCATGTTGCTGCAATCGATAAAACATTGATGACATTGTAATAAACAGCCATGCCTGTGACAGCTTTATTGGACCCGGGCACATGCACCCGACAGCCACAATACTATACGTCAAGAACGTGACCATTGCTACATGACACTTTTTCGTGCGTGCACCATCATCGTTTTAGAAGACGTTATCACGTCAAAAGAGGGAATAGCCAAACTCTTGCGTTAGACAGGAAATAATACCTGTTTTGAAAATAAGTTTTAGAATAAGAGACCTTGATTACCACTACATACCTACATTCAGCTCGTATTTAACCCATTTTAGAGCATTGTTAGGTAATTATTTAAGTAATTACTTAGCTTGTTAACTCTTAAACAACATCATAAAGAGTCAGTATATGTTAATGGAAGTGCTAACTAAACGTTACTTGTGTTATGGTGATTTTAAGTTTTAGCAGCACATTAGTCAAATGAGTGAATTCTTTGTAAGTAGCACACTTACAAAGAAAATAGATTAGGCATATATATTTTATGAAGTATTTTTTATAGGCATTTCTTGCCAATTACTTTACAAATACAATAAATGCATTTTTGAAAGATCGTAATATAAAGTCCGCTTGTAATATATAAAGAAAAAATAATACAAGAAATATCACTATCATACAACCAAAAAAGTTGTAAATAAATAACAGTGTAGGGTCTAACTTAGATCACAAGGCGACCTCTAGTTAATTTAAATAAAAAAGCTAACAAGACATTAGGCTAACGAGGAAGAAGAAAGAACTGTATATTTAAATCTCTTCGCTAAATCTAATTAGAAGTAAGTTTTTTACTGCTTATTTGTGACTGGTTAGTTTAAAGCCCATTTTATTGCTAATAAAAGTATTTTAAAGTTCTGTTTGCACCATCACGCGATAAAGAATTAAAGTTTGTAGGTATATGAGTTCGCGACGGATCGACATTACAATTTTCGAATTAATTTTTAACCCACAAATGCGGATGAAAACATAAACGAGATTAAATAAAATAAATGCGGATGCATTTATTTTATTTAATCTGGGAATATAAACTTAATAAAAACATCCGAGTTATCCGGGTGCAGATTCAGTACGGGCGCTGCTCGCGTTTAGGGCGTAGAACGTTTGGATTTTGGACCATCGTATCTTTCGCGGACTGAATATATGTCCTCGTATGTATCTATGTTTCATTGTAGCGTAAAAGGATGGACGCAATTTAGTCTTTGAGGAGTCCCAGTGTCGAATATCAAGTAACTGCACAAAGTCTCGTATCTAACTATTTCATCAGTTTAATTATATAGTACCTCGATGACCGAGCTTTGATCAGTTTTATTAAACGATCTTTTCTAAAAATGAAACCTTGCTATATCGATTTATCGCCCTCGAAACCTTCTGCATACTAAATGTCATGAAAATCGTTGGAGCCGTTGCCGAGATTCAGATTATATATATACAAGAATTGCTCGTTTAAAGGTATAATAAGATATATTACCTAAATCAATAATGATATAGCACACCTATACCTATGTAACCTATCTCTTTTCACGCGTTAAACATGGAACTGTGAAAATTATGACAGTTAAGTTTGCTGCCATTTTTCACAACTCCCTAAATAGGTACGTACTTGTTCTAATTTCAAAAGCCATTATCATTCTCTGGGACACTAACAAAGTTAAAGAAAGGATCAGTGAATATTCGAAAACATTCTAATATTCCCTTTGACAATAAACGTTGTGGCCTTTCAAATTAAATAAATCATTCCATGTAATTATATTTGAAGTAACCGCCATTTAATTATGAATAATTCTCTTTGATCTGCGCATTAGTAATTACCTACAACCCACCGCTGAGTTCGGTCATGCATTTATTGAAATCGTTGCAATAGTTTTGGCACTTTTAATGAAGTTTCTGTCAAACTTTGGACTGAATTTTAGAATAGGATGGTTTTAGCTTAGTTGGGTTCGTTATTATGAGAGTATCTTTTCTATTATAGAATATAATAGGTGTGTAGGGAAGGAAGACAGGGAAGGGGTCCATATGTTGTGTTCAGCTTTCCCATAAAAATAAATTATATATCTCTTGTGACTTAGAAGGGTGCACCTCCCAATGGTATATTTTTAAGATATGTACAATCCAAGGTTAGTTGACTACAGAAAATTCTAAAAGAATGTATGATTTTTCCTATATTAAAATAATATTTTCGCAAATATCAATATATGGTAATTTTTATAGGCATTTCTTGCCAATTACTTTATAAATTCAATAATTGCTGAACCACCTATCTGGACTATGTTACTAGACCATAGCCCAGATAGGTGGTTCGATTCCGGCCCCGGTTTAGCTTACGGAAGTCTCGGGTTCTATTCCTGGGTCTGGACTTAAAATTTTTCTATCTTTCAAAAATGCTATTATTGTATCAATATACCTTCACAAATGTAATTTGAAAATATTAAATTTGGAGTCAGCAATTTTTGGTTTTAAAAAGTAGTTAGTTATCTTTTTCGGAACCTCATTATCCTGCTGCAAAATAAACTTTTTAAAAGTACTTATATTTTTTCTTACAAATGTGTTTGTCTAGGCGTTGAATAATGTACAGAGTGTAGGCATATTATGTTGATTGTAGACAACTAACATTTACTTGACGCTTAAGTTTTTGTGTCAACAGAGTATTTAAAATGACCAGTAATATTATATGTTTTAAATCTTTCAAAATTAACGACTGTGGTATGCGTTAAAAGATGCACATCCTACTAATATTATAAATGTAAAAGTTTATGGTAATTATCGGCATCGGCTCAATTGTTGGTAATTAATAAGTTCTTTTTAACAATCACACAGCGGTTAAAGTCTGTTGTCTGTATTATTAAATAATAGTTTAGTAGTTAACGATAAACTAAATGCTTAAACAAAAAAGACAGAAGCGAATGGAGACTTTACTTTATATTATGTAGGTACTGATCATACCAAATAGATACAACAGATATTATCAGGCGTCGTATATCATGCCATAACGATATAGTTGTTAGACTATAATAATGTAAATTGTTGTATATCTATGTTCTGTATACTTTCCTTAATGAGTATAAATAAACAAATATACTCTATTCCAATTACGAAGTAGCTGTTGTGACATTTAAGAATGATGCACGTTTCTACTCAATCATAGTTTATGGTATTAAATCACTACAGTAGAACCTCGATTATCCGAACTAATTGGACAAGATCCAACAAAAACAACATCTTTACTACAGTATGTAGGTATGTACTATGTACCTACTTAAATACTTTAACTTTTTAAAATAACAACGGACAACAACGTTTGATAAAACAAAACGCGTTTCAACGCGTTCGATACCTAATTACCTACCTATGCACAGCGGCAGCAAGCAAGCAACATATTTGCGGCAAACGTACGAATAATTGAGCGTTTGGATAATTGAGAATTGGATAATCGGTGTTCTACAATATTTAAAAAACACAATTTTACTTAAATATTTTACAATAACATAAATACCTTAAAATAATGAAAACTTAAATACTATAAATAAAAATTGTACTGCAATCCCGCATTCACGTGCCTACAATGGACACCTGTCAAAAGGGGCTTCAAAATAGACTAGTTTCTAACTAATCGAAACAACAAATTTTTACTTTTTGTAATTTTGAAAACAAATTTTATACATATGAATTTAAATGTATGGAGGAAAAAATGTGTCTCAGGCAGAACTTGACTTCCTTCCATACATTTAAACAAATCTTAATTTATCTATTTAAACGTATTGCACACAATATTTAATAATAAAAAAAACACAAGAATGAAAATGCCTGTGGCATTTAGTCCGCCGTTAACTTAATGCCACAGGCATTTTCTACCAGTCAACCTGGGTGATGCATAGAGAAGAATAAGGTAGGTGCATAATAGTAATATACTTACTAGTCAAATACTTTAATCGCAGATTTTTTGTGGAAATCTCATACAAATGCTATTGCGCATAATGTGCTATTCCAGATTATAGTTCTATCGATGTGTCAAATTTCAGCTAGATCCGTTCAACCGTTTTGGCATGATTGAATAACAAACTATCTCCATTCAAACTTTCACATTTAAATATCAGTACACTAGGTTATTGCGATAAAAACTATCATATGTCCTTCCTCGGAACTTAAACTATCTCCATACCAATTGCTTTAGCGGTTTAAGCGTGAAAAGGTAACAGACAGCCAGAGTTACTTTTACATTTACAAGTATAGTCTATACTAATATTATAAAGCTGAAGAGTTTGTTTGTTTGTTTTAACGCGGTAATCTCAGGAACTACAGATCCGAATTGAAAAATTCTTTCACTGTTGGATAGCCCATTTATCGAGGAAGGCTATAGGCTATATAATATCACGCTAAGACCAATAGGAGCGGAGCAGCAATAAAAAATGTTACGAAGTTGCGCGGGACAGCTAGTATTAGTATAATATAGTTAGTATCGCAAAGCGGCAATGCCTCTGCCCGTGTGGTGCTGGTTTAAGAATAGTACCACCCCATCTCTTCCTGGGGGTGTCGTCAAAGCGACTATGGAATTTCACACCAGAGGACGGGCAGCAGCTTCTTCTGTGTACTTTAAAGCCTTACTGCGATCGCCAACCCGCTTGCCAAGCGTGGCGATTACGGCAATTACCCCCAGGATCTATAATAAGTAGGTTCTACTGGGGAGACCCGTGTCCAGCAGTGGTCGAACAGTCAACAGAAAGAAGTGGTCACATTTCAGTAGCGGATAGGGTATGTTATCATTATTGTACCTATCATAATGCCATAGCTGGTTGCATTATTATTACATAGTATATAGCATATTCTTTTTGTCAAAATTCAGTATACCTCCCCTGGTACAAAATTCGATTGGATTATTATGGCATAAAACTTTTTAAGTCATACTTTTTTTATTAATGAAAAAGTTATAAACGAATGAAAAAATAATATATATTTTTTTAGGGTACTCCGATTTTTATAAAATTAGATATGTGCACTCAGTCTCATGGGCATATATCAACCATTGCATATGACCACACATTTCTGTTACACCCTGTATAGTTAGTATTTAGATACAAAGATTAATCAATAATACGATACAAAGAAAGTAAGGCCATAAATCGTAAACATATTGCATATATGTCCTTATTAAGATTTTCCTCATTATACCAACTTTTCCAAGTTGAGGTCGCAACCAACTAGTTCCATTGTTACATTTGCGAGATTTTCTGGTCCACGGAAACCCTTCAACTGTAGAGGATATCGGTAAACTAAAGTTTCACTAGCGCGGTCAGAACATTACAACCTATTAGTTGCAAAAGTATTTTTATTGCTATTTGTTAGGTGTTGGGTACTGTAAGTAGTTACGTAACAATTCTAATTAAATATTAATGAAAGTACGGTATAATATAAACTAAAAGAGTAATAACTTATTTTAGAAAAACTGGGCAAGAGCATGTTGGACCATACTCAGTGTAGGGTTCCGCAGCCTTGAATAATTGCATCAGCAAAAGAGCGATGTTTATTTTTAAGACACCTTTTTACCAAATTTCATCAATATTCATTATGTAGTCTTTGAGTAAAATGCCTGTGACATACGGACGGACCGACAGACAGACAGATGGACATGGTGAAACAATAAGGGTTCCGTTTTTGCCATTATGGCTACGGAATCCCAAAAATTAAACTACTTCAATTGAAATTCAAGAGAATGAAACACATCACCGATTAGTGGAAAATTCCGTGACTTCATCCTATGTTTTAGTCTATAACTACGATGTCTTCTAATATAGGGAAATCTTGTACAAAACACCAAAACCTTTCCAGAAAGATATACTGTTGAATAGCGAAAACCTTATCTAAATCGGGTCCGTAGCTTTTGTGAAACACGCGAACATACATACTACGAACATGTACATACTACATACGGGTCGAACAGAAAACCTTCTTATTAACCGCCTTTAAAAAAGGTGGTTCTCTGTTCGACCAGAACATATTTATGTATATATGTATGTTCTCGATTTTCTCATAAACTACTAAACCTATTTTGATGCGGTTTTCACTATTCAATCACATATATTTCTGGAAAGGTTTTAGTGTATTAAACGTTGTTCTAGCTTATAAAACACTAAAAACATATACTAAAATGGGTGATGTGCTTGTTTTTTTTCTTGAAGACGGTTCATTTTTCATAAAAAAGTTATTTGAAATCCGTTCAAAATAGTCTAGAAATTACAAATGGAATTTTCAAATAGCCATCTTAAACAAATATGTACATATAGATACACGTATCTACTGATTGCGAAAAATTTGACTGCGAAATTAGCTGTCGAAAACATTAGGAGTAGGTGTGTTTCATTTTATGAAACGTATCATTTTGTCGTTTCATACAAACATTTTTGTATAGTCTGCAAATAATACCAACTCTTACCCAATTTATCAAAATACTCTTGAGGACCAACTGAGCTTTCGGCATTAGCAGGTACAAGAAAATTGCTATGGGACACAACCCTGCGGTACATATTTTAGTAAAATTCGTGTCGTCGATAAAGTTTCATAGTATACACTTATTTAAATTTTAATTTCATATCATTTATTATTTAGACTCAAACTAATACTACTTTCATAAAGTAATATTTATTAGAAGAGTTGATGGTCAACAGTTTGACAGTTTTGACCGTTAGCCCGGCAACAAGTCTGAACAGGCATTTTCCGATTCGTAGGATGAAGGTGATACAACCCGAGTGCTACGGACAAATACACCCACGTAGAGATTGATGACGTTGAACTACTTAACCTAGAGATCGATTGTCTACGCCGTAGCCGTTTAGCTACGAGGCTACACAAAAAGCGCTTTAACAAAGCTAAATGGCAACCATTACAATGTTGCTATGGGTTCGAGTATTCTGTGGTTCAGTGGTGATTGAGATCAATGGTACGCGATGTTGCTACTGTCATGTTTATAGATCCGTTATCGTTTTTTGACGTGATAATGTCTTGTAAATCGATGACCGGGTGCACGTACGAAAAAGTGTCACGTAGCAACGGTCACGTTATTGATTGGTTGCTAAGCAGTCACGTAATTTATAAGTTGCTAAGCAACAGCGAATGGCGATATGTCATTCATGTTTTTTACGACGTTGTCACGTAAATTTATCGTCCGTAAATCATAAAAGAAAAAAAAATTGTGTATTATTAATAAAAATAAAATCTTGAAAAACATTTTTTTTTAGGGTACCTCTCCTATATGTAAAGTGGGGCTGTGATTATTTTTTCTCACTTAACCTATCGTGTGAAGCATCTTTAGAAAGGTCTTTTAAAAAAGTTTAGGGATTGTCAAGACTAGATTTAGATTTAGTGATCCTTTCGTAAAATATTAAGCTTTATAGAGCAAATTTTAGTTAGAGTCAAGTGTCCCCCCTCTATGAGCAAAATGGTTGATGTTAGGTACGTAAAAAAAATAAAATAGAATAAAAACTAAAACAGCTAAGTAGGCTTTACAAGTTTACAAGTAACAGCTGATCAAATGAGAAGTAACAAAATTTTCGTACAAATTATATTAAAAAGGTAACGTTAAAAGTATGAAACAAAAACAACAGAAAACCCACTTCTTAAGCCGCATTATTCGGATGTGGGGAGAGGGGGCTACGGAACCCTACATTATGCGTGGCGACATGCACTTGCCTGGTTTTATTATAAACTGCCGATAATTTGACGTTGTGATACAAACATAAATCCAATTTATAATGGTAACTAAAAAAAAATATGTTACCGCTTAAAACCACCCTAGCTGTTGGTGAGAACAGCCAATTAATTCGCGACGTTGGGACGACATTTTGTATCTGAACTCCCGACCTTTATGTTGCCAAGTTACACGCGAAGTAGGCGTATTGTCGCGTCATATTAATCTTTGATCTCATACATCTTGTAAACAACAGCAGTTGATAAACACAATGTTGATTATAGGGATACAAAGCTCTGCTTAAGCAATCATAAGGTATCAGATTGGTAATTGTGAGGTCGTTGTTGCGAATACCACATATTTATGCCGTATTGTTAAACAGTAATGGCCCCTACTTTCTAACGGTAGGTCCCGAATAAAACCCAGGCAGATTAGTGCACATTTTATGTGAAATCGTAGTTATACAACGTTATTCTTGGTATAGTGCAACCCTAATAGTAATCTACTCAAAATCAGTAACACAATAATATGGGGTAATTTTTTAACCATGTTATATTTTTCTATTATTTTTTTTTTAAAGACGACTCCCGCATCAGTGTACAAGCCCTGTGTCGCGGGGGACTTTACAAACGTACAAGTCACGGACACAAAGTACACCCAGACTCTCCAGAACAATAATTTGTGGATCACACAAAGTGGTGTCCCGTGTGGGAATCGAACCCACGACCTCTTGCGTTGCAGTCGGACACACTCCCAACGTGCCACAGAGGCATCAATAATTAATTCATTCATTAATCAGTCTAACATTAGACTGTTAGACTGTTTAATGAATAATAGAATATCCTGTTCACAACGTGATATAAAATGTAATCATCACTTATTTTTCAATAATAACCATGGATTACATACTACGGGACGCTATGAGCACGATAGCGCGAAGAACAACACTGCAAGTTTTCAATATTTTCTTGAAATAAAAATGTTGTTCGGGTGTCTGAGTTTTGTACTATACCAAAAATAACGTTGTATAAACAAAGCTTAAAGTGTCTCTCGTCCCGATTGGCCAAAACACAATGTACCTTCCGAAAAGAGAATAGTCACAACTTGCTGTAAGTTAGAAAATACGGAGGAATACCCATTATAAAACATGCCGGCATGTTTTGAGATGGGTATTCATCCGCAGGTTAAGCAAGGTATTCACCGGTGATTACGTTGCTTAACCCTTAGCTTCGATTATTTTAAACACCACATAATATATTCTTCTTGGTTGTTAATGTGTATTAAATATCAAATTACGCTTAGGTAGTAGATATGTAATTACGTACAATTGAAGGGTCGTTAGAAAGTATTTATCTTTATTATTAGGTAATTAGATAAAGCGGCGGCAGCCTAATGGCTAAGGCATCGGACTCGCAATCGTGAGGTCGCGGGTTCGAATCCTGCCCATACTTGTAGTATCGACGTGAACTAAAACAACTACTAACATAAGTTATTGAGCTTAGCTGGAGGGGGTAACGATTCCACATTGCTAGTTTTCTTTTTTTTTTTTTAAATCTTAGCATCTCTCAATATTGTTATGTCAAAAAGTTAAGAAATTAAATACCTAAAACTATTATAAAGATTTAGGTACGCCATAATAATGCAATTGAATTTTACACCAGAGGAATTACAATATTCATGGAATACACTGTCCGCTGCTAAAAACCTATACTAATATTATAAAGCTGAAGACAAATCTTTTACTGTTGGATATCTCATGTATCGAGGAAAGCTATAGGCTATATTACATCACGCTACGACCAATAAGAGCGGAGCAGGAATGAAAAATGTTGCAAAAACGGGGAAATTTACGCGAACGAAGTTGCGCGGGTCAGCTAGTCTATATATATATATATATATCTTAATATATATAAATCTCCTGTCACGATGTTTTTCCGCGATGGACACCTAAACCGCTTAACAGATTTCTTTCAAATTTGCACGCAATATAACTTGAGAGATAGGATAGCTTAGATCTTTAATTATAGTCGCAATTACTAAAAAAATTAGGGATCCCATCCCACGGGTGGGCCGTGCGAAGCCGGGACGGGCCGCTAGTATATATATTTATATACTATTACCATTTTTTTTCACATACACAACATCAATCATTTAGCTGGCAGGGGGCACATTTTTTTAAGAGTCAATGGGGTACCCCCAAAAAATGTTCACTTTAAAGCTAAATATTTCCCAAACGGATCTCTAAATCTAAAAATCTTAAACCATTTTTTAAAGACCTATCTAATGATGAATGATACCCCACACGATGGGGTACGTGAGACAAAAAAAATCACATCCCCACTTTACATATAGGAGAAGTACCCTAAAAATATTTTTTTTAAGATTTTATTCTTTCACTTCGTCAGCGTAAGTACTATGTGTATCTATGAAAAATACAGCCTTCTAGCACTAACAGTCTCTAAACTAAGCTGAGGACGGACGGACGGACATGGTGAAACTATAAGGGTTCCGTTTTGCCATTCTGGCTTCGGAACCCTAAAAAGCTTTATATTCATTGTATATAGTATGTAGTTTTGTGGCGCCCTCTCTTCCCCCATAGGAAAAATGTTGATTAACAGTGTGTCACGAACTATTGGACACTGGCCTAGTGACTGATTTCTAATCACCACGCACCACTGACGGCGACATGCATGCTAGGAGATGGGACTGTTCTATTTATAGCACAAACACCCTTAACGTAGGGACATACGTTTGAACATCAATCAATCACAATGGTACCGCTTATTAAATACTTTGAACTAAAATTATTTTCGACATGACCGATAATGATGTAGCGGCGGTAGCCTAATGGCTAAGGCATAGGTCTCGCATCGTAAAGTCGTGGGTTCGATCTTTCAAAAAATGCAAATAATGTAATAATACATAAAAAAAACCTGAATGCGCAAAAAACAATGAGAAAATTGTCAATGGACAAATTCTTACAATGAAATATTGAACTTAGCAGATTAAGATATAACTAAATTACTTATTAGTCATAAGACTAGATCGTAATTTTAAAGAAGGAGCCCAATGGATCCACAATATAAAAAAAAACGTGAGTTCCTCAAGAAATCCAATGTTATAGGTACAATATATTTCGGGGTATTTTTTGATTATTAAATGAAATGTATTACAGTTCTCAAAATCGAATCAAGGTGCCTGGTACCTAACAACACATTAATATATCATACACGTTTTATGAACATATTGTATACATGCCAGGCTACAAATAACTACCTATATGTTATCATTGTGCGTACTTCACAAATTATTATTTGTGTTATTCACTAATCGACAGAACCGTCAATTAATTTGACAACCACTTTCATAGCATTTTTAATACTTTAATGGTTGAAGAAACCACAAAAAGTAAAATATTTGACTAAGCTATGACGTCATAGTCTTTATTTAATACGATTTTGTACACAACTTATTATTTAAACAAATTGACAATCAATGTTTAAACACTATGGAATATTTTGTCAACGAAAAAAGGGCCTAGTTGAAAGCCATTAGTAAACATATTTATTTTAAGAAGGTTATTTATCTACTTAATGTTTAGTCTACAGTTCATGATGTAACCTCATTTATTTAAAGGGACATAATGCAAGTAACTGTTCTTTTAGTAGCATGTCATGTAATTGTAAAGTATTTTCTTTGATAAATAATAAATACTTATATTATTACTTAATACTTCACTATTTTTTTTTAAAGACGACTTCCGCAGTTGGGTACAAGCCCTGTGTCGTGGGAGACTTTACAAACATACAAGTCACGGACACAAAGTACACCCAGTCTCAGAACAACAATTTGTGGATTACACTAAGTGGTGTTCCGTGTGGGAATCGAACCCACGACCTCTTGCGTAGCAGTCGGACATCCGCGCCGCGCCACAGAGGCCTTGTTCAGCATAATATATACTGAACTAGGTCTTATTTACTTATTGCATGACACCTATCAAATCAACTTTTCGCTCACTTTGTTCTTTATTTTCTTTAAAAATACAGAACAATAAAAAATACGTCATCATGAAAATATTTCCTCAAACGACCAATTTATCTACATCAAAGAAATTGACCTTTACTTATGTACCTTATAGTCTATCAACATGTACGAAGTTTCACTTTGGGCTTACCACTATCTCGTAAAACATAGAGATAGGGGTAGAACACGCATAAAATGGTAAAGGAGTTACATCAAAAATACATAACGTAGTACCTTTGAAGCCGCCTAATGCGATTCCACCCAGTGGGCTCGCCCAACGTAATCAACCAAGGTGGTTATGTACATATGCGTCAAATTTAAATATATTCATATTTTTTGGTACATCAAAAAGATTGAAATGGATCTATTAAAATAATTTTACATAAATGTCAGCATTCAATGATAATGAAGATACTTGAATTAAAATTCGACTCTGATGTAACGACAGCTGAAGTAAATGTTAAATAGTTTTTAATCCATATCCATATTAATATTATAATCTATACTAATATTATAAAGCTGAAGAGTTTGTTTGTTTGAACGCGGTAATCTCAGAAACTACTAATCCGAATTGAAAAATTGTTTTAATGTTGGATAGCCCATTTATCGAGGAAGGCTAGGCTATATAACATCACGCTATGATTAATAGGACCGGAGCAGCAATGAAGAATGTTGCAAAAACAGCAAAAATTGACGCATACGAAGTAGCGCGGGACAGCTAGTAGTTTATTAAACAATAAAAATACGGTTTAAAATCGCGGAGATTTTGTGAAATTACTGCAACGCTCCCTAGCGGAAGTCTGCATTGGTCAATAGCTGACTTTGTACTGATTGTAACAATAATAAAAACCTAAATATTAAGGCTGAAATCTATAGAGCGTAGTTTGGCTTAGCTTAACTTAACTCAAGCTTGAAGAAAATCTTAACTTAGTTAAGATTTTCTTCAAGCTTGACTTATGCTAAGCTTGACCGTTGAAATTATTGATTATAGCGCAAGCTTACCTTAATCTTAGAAGATTAGGGGTATGTTCCGAAATACACTGCGAGCACTGTTCAGTACTTTTACTGGGGAGAAATTCGTTCCGTTGTTACTGACCGTGTACTGCCTACTCTTTGGGAAATATGTGACGTCATAAATCGTCGCCATTTTTGTACCTACTGTGCGCAGTGGAGTTTTTGAGGTAAGGTGCTCTCAGTACTTTGACTACGTGATCAACAGCGACCAAATATTTAAAATAATTCTTTTGATTCAGACATAATGCAATTAATTCAATTGATAGTTACCTTGAGTATTCAATTTTTAAATATAACTAAAAATATAAGAATTAATTATATATTAACTTTAAATATAACATCCAATTTTTTTTGATCTTATAAGTTTTACATATCTATACTAATATTATAAAGCTAAAGAGTTTGTTTGTTTGTTTGTTTGAACGCGGTAATCTCAGAAACTACTAATCCGAATTGAAAAATTGTTTTAATGTTGGATAGCCCATTTATCGAGGAAGGCTATATAACCTCACGCTTTGACTAATAGGAGCGAAGCAGCGACGAGAAATGTTGCAAAAACAGGGAAAATTTACGCAGACAAAGTTGCACGTGACAGCTAGTTAAATTATATAAACGTTGATGCAGTATACTGGACAGCGTTCCGTTTAAAACAGTAACCAGTAAAGCTAACTATAAAGGAACGGCTTCGCAGTATATGTTCGCTAACTTGATGTCACACCTTACAGTTCTCCGGTACATATCGGGATATACCCTATATCTATAAAGTCAACGGTCAGCATGAGACTTGGTTTTTGTAATGTTTAACCTAAGCTTAGTTTGAGCTAAGCCAAAGTACACTCTATAGATCTCAGTCTAAGAGGGTGTACAAAGTTTCCTATGTTCCTAAAATAAAAGCCCCAAAAATAAAAGATTATTAAAAAAAAAGTTTCGTATTGAGACACGGATCTAAAGAAAAACGGACGCATTTTCTTTAAATCGTATTTTGTTGCTTCTTGGCTGAATATGAAATTTCATAACTAGAAAGTTCTAGAAACACTTATAGTATTTTTTATAGGCATTTCTTGCCAATTACTTTACTAATACAAAAAAAATAATTGAAAGACAGAAAAAAATTAAGTTCATACCCAGGAATCGAATCCGAGACTTCCGTATGCCAAACCGGGGCCGGAATCGAACCACCTATCTGGACTATGTTACTATGAAGACTCGGGTTCGATTCCTGGGTCTGGACTTCAAATTTTTCTACCATTCAAAAATGAAATTATTCTAGACACACTTACCGAGTCCTTATTGAGCTGTTATTCATAATTACTTCTTAGTCACTAGATAATATTTTTTTAAAGAAGTGACTTTAGTGCATGTATGGGTTTGTTCCGATATGCACTGCGACCACGGTTAAGTATGACGTCAATTCAGTATACTGCGAAGCCGTTCCTTATAAGTTAGTTTTTTTATTTTTTTGTCTCTTTGTTTTTAGGAACCTTTAAATACAATTCACGTCGGTTCCATAGTAACCTAATCATATGTCTACAATACAATGCATGTAAAATTCTATCTGTCTAAAACTTATCTATAAACTGAGCTTCATCTGACAGAGGCTTTGCTAGGATCAAAAAAAAATTCCCAAATCTAGGGTGTTTATCTTAAGTAAACTAATTAATCTCTTTCTTGCAGGCTCATTCCTCACACATTCCACTAAGACATGTTGCTTATAAGTTAGTTATACTGGTTACTATTTAAAACGGAACGCAGCCCAATATACTGTCATCCTTTCACATATGTACGGTTTTGCAACAGTTGTCATGTGGAAATAATTTGTTAAACAACAAAAAATACTGTTTGAATATGTTTATGTTAAAAATTGAATATTCAAGTGAATTATCAATCGCAAACGTCAGTGCTCACAGTAGGTACAAAAATGGCAAAACAATTAATGGCAATTTATGACGTCACATATTTCCTTAAGAGTAGGCCGTATACTGTTAGTAACAACGGAACAAATTTCTACCCAGAAAGCATTGAACAGTGGTCGCAGTGGATAAAAAAAAAAAACTCCCCTAACGTCTTAACGCCTACGTTCAAACGAAGAACGCGTTGATGTGAGTATTGCTAACACGCTTTTGCAACTTCATTCTTATTGATCTACGCTTATAAATGATTTAAATTATAATGCCAATGAAGTGCTTGTCTTCTGAATGTGAGTAGGTCCTTACGACTGCTGCGCAAGAAGACAAGAACTTGTGGATGTATTTTGTGTCCGTTAATTGTTCGTTTGCAAAACCCCATACAAATCAACAAACTCATCCATAAAATATTTCTATAGTAAAAAAAAACATCCATCCGTTTGAGAAGTATAGTGGCACATACGTATCGTCACGCATATGATACCTATTTTTATCGTCAGGTTAAAAATGACGACGTTATTTTGAATTTCATCAATCACAAAATATACAATATACGATCAATAGGTATCTCGTTCACTTTGACGTAGAAGCGTCGTCGTGTCGTGTAGATACACCTACATTCATATTAACCAACGCACGTACCACTATTTGGTATATAAAGGGGTATATTCTGCTGTCAGAAACTGATGAGAACTAAAATTAATCGATCAGTGCTTTTGCCTGAGTCCAATCGTTAGTAAAATGTCACGGAAAGGGAAACGTTAGATACAGAAGAAAAATGGTGAGGTAAACATTTATTTCGATATAATCACAATTCGACACGAGTCGACTGACTGAAGAGAGAGCCGCCTCATGTTCTTAAACTGTGAGACGTACTTACCTTTCCAAAAAATCGAAGGTTTATTAGAAAAGTGTTCAGATATAAACCAATATAATATGCTTCCTTCATCTATACCAAAATAATGCAATAGGATTTTACACGTAAGTTTATTAAACACGATTCTGAAATTTGGTGAAACTTGTATATTTATCATTGTTATGATCATTCCATACTAATATTATAAAGCTGAAGACTTTGTTTGCTTGTTTGAACGCGATAATTTCAGAAACTACAGGTCTGAATTGAAAATTATTTTACTGTTGGATAGCCCATTTATCGAGGAAGGCTATAGGCTATATAACATCAGGCTACGACCCATAGGAGAGGAGCAGCAATGAGTGTGTTCAAAACGGAGAAAATTTACGCAGGTGAAATTGCACGGGTCAGTTAGTACCGAATTAAAGTACTGACTCCATCCATACACTCATCAACACCCAGCTCAAACCCTTGGACCTAGGAAGCTTAAATGTTGTAGAGAGGTTTCTTTTGTACATAAACTAGGGATAAGAAAGAATTTTTCAATCAAAAAAGTTCCGTTGTTTAGCAGCTTAGTTTAAAATAAATAGATACTAGAATCAACGCTGTCGCCAACTCAATGAACGTATAAATTCCAATCGTCCGATCGACCTTGGTTTCACCTAACATTGTTCTCGTTATTAACCGAGAGCTTACACATAGTTACGTGTTTTGCACTGCCACTGAGAATTTAGAACCAATCTGAAAATTAGACCGTCTTATTGCTGGTAGCGGGTAACTTATGGGCTCGTTGCAAGTGATATATCGATGCAGACATTCGCTGTGTAGCCTCAAACATCTCTCGGTCTTTACATTTTTAATACATACGAGTATATTCGAGGGAGCGCAGAGCACATGTTCTTCGTTGTTGAAATGTGCAGATAAAATGTAGGCAACCCAACTAGGGGTAAGATTTTTCACCTCTGTGTGTCGTAAACAGCTTCCTGTTACGTTTTATGATAAATGAGACACGGTGCAGTGATTCTGTATCTCGTTTTATATCGGTTTTAAGTTTAAAGTTTCATGGATTTGTTGCATGTTCGTTATTCTTGGGTTTACTTTGTAGTATTAGGAAATGTATCTAGCATTTATTTCTTCTAAAGACACTTGCTCACAGCAGCCACTAAGAATGAGGAAAATAAATGTAAGATAGGTACTAAGCATGCAGTGCGTGGATAGGTTTTGCTTCTTTAGATAATAACATTCGATCAATTTGGCATGCATTGGATGATATGCCTCGAAGGCTAACAACATCGCTCTATCGAATAACAATGCCTATTCAACCGAATCAAAATCTAAATCCTAAAAATAAGCTTTCGGTCAATCGTCCATCAATCGCTTGGCTATATCTGTCTCTTAGGACTGAACGAACTCTGTTATCATGTCCAACTTTTTGTGATCAAGACTCTTGGGTTAGCGTCCCAAACAGTTTGAAAACATAAGCCCCCACTAAATTATGGAAGTACTTTCTTATTAAAGTTTTCTGCTAGCTTCAGTTTCAACGTCTCTTGTGGCACGTGAATTTTGGCGGTTAAATGTTTATCTAACTGAATTTTTTGTCAATAATTCTGAAGGTAGGTAATCATATCACACTAGTAGGTAGTCTAATTGCGTTGCATTATGGTTTGAGGGGATTAGGCGTCGTTTGATATACCAACCTATATTTGACAATTGAGATTATTAGACCTGTTTGCAGTAATTGTTATCTAGACGGTCTTGTGTATTCAGTAATTAGACTTGATTCGCTTTAGTAGGAGTTAACTTCTCAATAGGACAATACTTATCTTTTGTGCTACATGTTCTAGAAATATGTAAGGGCAAATAATTCTCGTCATAACAACGAATGGTATTTGCAAAAATGATCTCAAGAGGAAACGAAATTGGGCTATCTATAGTCTATAGTCTATGCCGAATCCAATCAAAGACCATAGATTTTTTAGAAAAGAAACTCAATCAGACTTTTAACAGTGCGATCTTTCGTTCCGTGATCATTTCAGTATTTCTTGTTGGCAGCCAATTTATAAATTACGCAAGTTCATTCGAAAAAAAAATCAGTCCAAAGTTACAATGACATTGGAATTTAAATTTGGAAGGAGCAGATTTATGTTCACTCAAATGCAAGAATGAATCTCGACTCAAAAAGTTTTACGACATTTGTACGTTGCTTCATAAAATATGTAGAAGTTGCAAGAGCTTAGTTGGAGGACACTCCGATTTACGTGAATTTTCCAAAGCTAAGAAATCACGTAGCTAGAATGATATAGTTACTTAGAATTAAGGTTGACCGACATAGATAAAGTACGTCTCGAATTACGAGGACATTTCATTCTGTAATGGAATTAAACAGCTCTGCATAAAATTCTTATTAGGCGAAGTTGATTGGTTAAGGCTTTCTAGGAAATGACGCGATGCATGTTCAGTGCTCCGACGTATGTATCAATGATTAAATGGGTTGGAAAGTGCATTGGAAGGATTATTTTGCTTTAAACGATGGTGCATTGAAATATCACGGAACTATTAAGCAAAGTGCACGTGTACCTAGGTAGTTACTTGGTTTATGTTGTTTTAAATTAGAAATTAAACCTCGTTGTTGTGTACAGATTTCCCAAGTGGTGTTTTTGTGGGCAATGAATTGTTAATAGAAAAACATATTCTTGTATTTATTTAGTTGTTTCAAGTAATCTTTTCTCCCGAGATCCACGTAAACATCAGAATATTGTAAGTATAAAGTAACATCTTGTTGATTTATTTCAAAACTGAAGTTTCAATTCTCTTGTTTAGTAACCGACACCAAATATCTAAATTTAGTTCCAAGCAATGCCTGCGCGTATGCCTGCCTTATACCAATTAAATGCCTGTAATCAAAACGGGTATAACTCCAAATAGCTGGGGAGCCCAAGTAGCTAACTTGGATTTACTCGAGCGTCGTGAGGACCTATTTGATTTTGAAGATTATTATGGTGCAAGATTACAGATTACAGAGAGAGAAAATTATGGTGAAAGAAAAAATGTTTGGAATGCTTATTCTACTTTTAATGGTCTTAAAAAAACGCTTTAGCATGAAACGGGGATGTTAAGTAAACCCACAAGAGGCTCCCATTCAAAAGACTTACGATTCGGACAAGCCGTAAGCACGTGGCAGCTTTTTGAAAATGTAAATAACGTCGTCAGATTTAGAAAATCCTTCCACATAATCGTTGGAATATTAGATCAACGTGTCTAGGATATCAACCTGAACCATCTGTATGATAATCATCCAACATCAACCATCTTATTTAATCTCTCATTAAGGCGGGCGGTAGCTTAATGCCTAAGGCATCGGTCTCGCAATCGTGAGGTTCGGGTTCGAATCCTATCCATTATACTACCGACGTGAACCCACTCCTAACACAAGCCTTTGAGCTTAACTGGAGGGGTTAACAAGATTGCTAGTAATGTGGGACTCAATCCCACATTGCTAGTTATCTTAATTTAAGAAAAAAAAAAAAAAATCTAATGCGCTCCAGTATCTCCATTACAATTTTTTTACTAAATATTTTGATCGGCTGTCCAAGACGCGCGTCACTATATAAAGAGCTAATATTTAGTAGAGTTACTCAATACGGTACGAGGTATCCCCATTTATGATAATCTGCCGCGCTCGAGTCAATCCAAGGTTAGCTACTTGGGCTCCCCAGCTAAAAAATGTTAACTTATAACTTTACCGGAGAAAAGAAAGGAAAAGTCAAATTTCGAAACTGTTGTATAATTTGAATGGCTTAGGTTTCTAAGCCATTCAAATTAGGCTTGAGGCTGTGTTTGTGTGTTCTGGGTAAATCACGTCATACATTTTAAGCACGCTGAAAGTATTTTCCTCTTACTATACCTATGTTTCATTTTGAGAGTTATGTACACCTCTTTTTACTGAAAGCACAGGATTTTTGAATTTAAAATAAAATTATCATTTGGTTTATCTAATCTACATTATTTATGAATGTTATCTTGGAAACCTTTAATATGATCATTGGTATTTCTGTAAATGAAATACGATTTCTGTGAGTGATTTCTGGACTATAATAGTCGTAATCTGTTAAATTTCTTTGAAATAGGTACTTCAATAAGATTTCAGATATTGAATGGGCACATTTATTGTTGTAATGACCTAAGATAACAAGAAGTGGTTTTATTGGCTCAGGATGGTCCAACCAAACACGCCTTTATCTTATTTCTGTCTATAATTTAGACTAAACTGGGTAGGCAGTTAAATAAGCTCTATAAAAAATTAAACTTTTTTATGCATGTATTAGGTAGGTATATCTTCCACGACTGCCACCCACCCATTAGTAGTTAGGAGTAAGTACTTGACTCTTGTACTTGATGTCAGTAAACAATCATTTGTTTTAAATCAGGTTTTATGTACTGTTTTGCATATATATATGAGACTAGCATATTTATATTGTGTGTGGAATCCCTACAAATGATTCTATTTTCGCTGTATCGGACATTGACGAATCGTTCCAGGAACGCAGAAGCCGCAATGGCCCCCTGAACCCATTGTTATAACAATGCACGGTCAGGGTCATTGTCCCTCTAGGTCACGGTCAAAGGCTTATAATACTCTACGGGTTCAAATCCGCTGAGCTTATAAGCTGATAGGGTGTATTTGGACCATAAACTTCTCTCTATAGCGAAGTAGAGCATTATTTTGAATGTCTGAAATTCTAAATAGGTACAATAATTTGTACCTAAGAAAGGTTATTTCGAAATTATATTCCTTAGAGAGTTTCTGAGGCGTAGGTAGTCTAGAGCTGAAACTAGTTTAAACATATCACAAAATACATAACGTGACCTTCATAGGTACCAACGTACCCCGCTCCAGCAACACCCGTATAGTTTGACGAAAACCAGGCGCGGACCCCTGTTGCACCCCCCTTGTATCGCAATTGCACCCTTCCAGACTCGACTGAATGACCTTTTTTTTGGGGATTTTGAACACCCCCCCCCCCCTCTCCCCCCGCCTCGGTGGTGCTGGATATGGTGTACCGGTGTTGAATCAAATGCACCCCCGCATGGCTGGGCGACTCACACTTGACCGTTTAGTCAAATGATGCCCCCCCCTCAGAACGAAGTTCTGGATCCACGCCTGTCAGGGACACGAAATTACAGACCATACTTTATTCGTAACCATTGACCTGTAGGTAGTGGGTACTAGTACGCTGGATTGGCTACCCAGTGTACAAAGTGACAGAAATTTCAAATGCCCAATCGAATGACCGTCCTGGGAACTTTTTGACACATATATGGCCGTTGTTGTTAATCTTGTTACTCAAGTATAGACTTCCATTTGATTTTGTCAATTGACCATCCAAATGTCAAAATTAAATAGAAGTCTTGATGTTGTCGGCGGTAGCTGGTGCTGAACATACTATTACTATACTTAGATAGAAGTCAGAAGTCTTTCCCAGTCTTCGTGTTCGTATGTTGCTCGAGCACGCGTTGTGTGATGATTACCGTATCTACTCTCGGTATTTTGTAGACATATTATAAGTAGAAATAGTGCGTGTTCCCAGGCACGCGCGCAGGCGGGGCCGGCGGGGCCGGTGTGCGGCCAGCGGGCGCATGGCTCTGCTGTACCGCGCGACGCGGCTCAAGGACCGCGCCGACACCCACGTGTTCACCTTCGTGGTCACGCGCTCCGCCACGCGCGAGCCCGACCGCGATGTCACCTCCAAGGACTTCTGCTGTGCGCACCAGCGTTGGGCCGTCGCCTTCAGTCGCACAGACGCATCGCTCGGTTAGTTTCACCAAACTACTCGAACACGTTTCCTTAGTTAATGAAAGATTATGTACCCACTCCCTATAGCAAACTGTTTGGAATTATTAATTAGCTATCAAACTTACTTCCTGTAGTAAAGTTTTAGACACTTGCTTATCTTGTTACAGGTGTGTACTTGGTCTGGCGGGGCGCGTGCGAAGGCATGCGGGTCTACGTTGATTTCACTTTCACGCTCCTCAGTCGTGACCATTTTACGGCGAATGAGGGCTTCTCCGGCAAACAGGTGCGCTTCAGCGCCGGGTGCGCGGCTCAAGGTCGCGGCCGCTGCGTGTCCATGGCAGAACTCAACGCCAAGTTTGCAGACGCGCGAGGGGAATTCCAGCTGGAGTTGAGCATGTCTCGAGTGCGCACTTTATACTCTTGCGAACTTCGAGCTCCACGCCTCGATACGCCCCCTATAGCTTTTGCCGGTTTTGACTGGCAGGTATCCGCGAGCGGTGGAGGTGGCAAGGAACCACTAACTCTACGACTTATACGATTATCAGGAGAGGGACAGCGATGTCGAGTTCGATATGCCCTCGCGCTGGGTGAAGGTGAAAGAAGATTACACTCGGGGCCGCTAGAATGCGTTTGCGATGCAGAGGGTCGAACACCACCATGGAATCCGCGGCCCCCGTCTCGGCTGCTTACCAAAGGAGTGCGGCTGACTGTAGAGTTGGTCTGGGCTCGCGCACTCGCGGAGCTAGCGGTACCAGCTGCAGGACGCGCGGTGACATGCTACGACCGTGATAAGCATGCGTGGGCGGTGCGTTGCGATATGCATTCAGATATGGTGCGACTCCACATGTTGTACCGAGACGTTGCTCACGTGCCGCGCAATCACTTGCGCTACGTGAGCTGGTCCGCGTGGCTAGTGCGGGTGGGGGCCGCGCCCGGCGAGCCTGATGCCGAGGAGCTACCCGGCGCACCATTCGAGCACTACTATGCCCAAGACAGCGCAGACGAAGGGCTTATGATGGAAACGGCATTACGTGTCGAGGATGTATCTCGACCAGGCTGCGCCTTCATGCATCCGGGCGGCGAGCTGCGTGTCCGCCTCGAGTGGGGCGACACTTATCTACTCTTTCAAGCTACTTATCATGTCTACGACGATCTTTGTCGTCTACATGCGCATCAGATGAGGTAATATAAAAAAAAATACATTATAATTAGAATGGTTTGTTGAATTACAAGGACATAATGTTACCTATATTTCAGGCGCGAGATTGCTGTACTTCAGGCGGAGAACTATTCGCTAGAAAGGCAACTGTTCAGCTACCAGAAGACTCTGGCGTACGCGCAGGCGCAGGCGGGCGAGCCGGCGGCGGCGGAGGCCAGCGGGCGGCGCTCACCCGCGGAGCGCTCCCTCTCCACCGACACGGAGTATGCGTGAGACGGGCCCACATGGACTTTTCGTCGTCGTCATCTTTGACGTCGCCCGATCTCCACTCTTCTATCTTTTCGACTGATTCTGACGTTTTTGAGCGATTTATCTATTTTTCTAGACGTTTTATGGCGAGGTGCGCCCTCGTCCGCACCGCTTTCCGCCGGTCGCCTGCACTCTCGCCGCTCGATTCTATCGATAGCCGATTATTATACTCGACTACTTTTCTATTTGTCTGTATATAAAATATATTTAGATATTATATATTATGTATATTTCTTAACTTGAAACTCGAATTCATATACTGCAACAGTCGATTTATGAATAATAAAAAAGTCCGTAAAAATAAATACCAATTTTGTCTCTTTATTTGTATATTTTTTATTATTCCCCAACCTAATAACATAATTTACAGACTCATGATTTTCTTGCACGTCCTGTATATAAAAGCACTGGTTAGGTACTTAGTTAACTGAATGTGACAGAATTTTGCACTTTTCTTACACTTACCACACTATATTTACATAAAATAGAAAACCTTAAAATGTCTGTACTAAATGTAAAATATATTTATTAAAGTGTATGAATAAAATATTTACAAACTTTTAATTTTAGTTTAAATACTAAGGCAAACAAACAGTGAATTCAAAAAAAAAAATAACAAATGTTAAAAGTATGAAATAATGTATCTGAAACGCCATACAGAACATTATTGTCATAACTGTCAAGTCAAGTCTGTCAGCTGTAATCAAACAAACGTCACGTAACGTCAAGCACGTTTTTGAGATAAAAATAGCACAACATTTTTAAATAACACGCAATAATGGCGCAAGGCAAACTTAAAGTAAAAAGCAAACTTCCAGCCGGTGCTAAAGGCAAGAAAAAACAGCAAAAAACTAAGGGTAAAGCGGTAACAAAACGACCGAACGCGCCTGTGAAGAGCAAAAGTGCGGTAGAACGTAACAAGATGAAAACGAATGTGTCGAAGATGGTGAATGCTGCAGCAGAACAGCAACTTAGAGCACTAGCTTCTAATACCCCACAGTTGTCGGCAGCACAGAAAAGAGTGGCCGCAGCGCCGACCGCACCAGCTCCCGCCAAATAACCTCACTTTTTATTTACGACGTTGCTAAGTTCCACATTGTTTTAGTTTGTGCCTTGTAAATATAGTACGTAAAGGTGCTCAATGTTAAGTATTGGGTTCTATTTAAGTGTGTTAATATTTAAACTAAGAGTTCTAATTTGTCACCAAATAATTTCTCTATAATGTGAAATGTTGTTTTCCCAAAGAGCATAACTACATTTGAACAATATTAACTGTTAAATTTCGTTGTATTATGCACTTTCTGAAGTTAGAAGCTCTGTCTGTCGCTCTGTATTATATATAGTGATGCGTTATACTCTAAATCATAAAAAGTATTTGTCTATTATTAATTTAACAAATTAATTTGAAGTAATGTTTTTATGGTAAAATACTTTCTATACAGTATGATCAACGTAACTAGGCCGGACTAAAGCAGGCGACAAGTGGTTGTGCAGTTGCATTTTTTGGAAGTAAATGGTGACAGGCAGCAGGGGCGGGGGCGGTAACTAAACCAAGAGAATTAGAAAACTAATTTTTTTTGTGATTATTTTCGTAAAGAAATTGTTTTTCAAAGTTTCTTTAGTATTTATTGTAACTGTTCTAAATTTAAACTTTTATAAACTCATTTAAATAGTGTTTTTATGTTTTTGAATTAAAAAGTTGTTAGTATTTTTTATTGATTAAACATAATTAATCGTTTTCGTTAGTTAATTTAGGGTTGCATCTCTATGACATGCGCAAAAGTGATAAAAACCTAACTTCTATCCGGTCAAGTTACGTTGATCGTACTGTACCTAACCTAATCTGTCATTGGTTAATTAATTTCAATATAACGTACCTCGTCTGTTTGGACAGATATCCAGACATTGTAGAAACAAATAGAGCAATGTCAAGTATACTGACTATATGTTGATATTCATTTTGTACTGATAGCTTTCAAATAACAAGACAAGCAGTGGTCAGCTGGTTCGATATGATTCAGCTTGCCAAATTGTTTATTGCATTGTATTTAATTACTATAATTTGATGTACTTGCAGAGGCCTGTACCCAGCAGTTTGAACTTTATGTCATGTATGTAAACATCCGCTATATCTAATAAGTAAAAGGTATTGTATCTTAGAAATGTTGCTTTAATTGGTTGACCACCTCAGTTGGATTTATATGACAGAAACACGACAAATAAAGTCATAAAAATATGACAGAAGGCACAACAGGTTTCAAACATTTGTCATATAAATCGGACTGTGGTGGTCAAGAGTTTATTAACAATAGATATAATCTCTAAAGTCAAAGTATTTATTTACAAATTCGTGAACTGTTGTTCGCAGACCATTTTAATAAAGATAATTGTGACTATTCTTGATTCTATTGTTTTATTTTACTTTTAATTTTAGGTTGAACTTTTAAAGTTTGGTCAATACCAAATTGAAAATTATTAAAATTTACATAATAACATTAGAACTGTAATGACTTTAAATAAAAGGTGGTGTGAAACTTACATTTATTTACTTATTTTTTTTACATTATTTATTTCTAGGATCATTGTGGATGCCAGTAGAAAAAAAGATAAGTTGTTATTGACAGTCTTTTATCTGATTTTAAAAACCAGTTTAAACAATTTTATAGTTTATGTTATATAAAGAATTGAAAATGCATTATTGCTATTTTATAGCATAGACACGACACGATATAGTAGGTACCTATATTATTAATAGTTCTAGAATATTATTTTTTATGATTTTATCTGTAAGAAAAATTTAAGGAGCATTGTTAAATTTATTATTGGTCATGTTAACCGTTTTAGTCCATTAAATTTATTGCGATGACAGGACGTAAAAACCCGAAGAAATAAAATAAAATATTTTTATGTTCATGTCAGGGTTGGCAAATTAACTGCATTATTTTAGAATGATCTATGGCTAGTTATTCAATAATTGAAACTACAATACGTTTGAGGACTCCACTGGTCCATTTTAAACCTACCGACGAACTTTATCTAACGAAGCTCGTGTCTAAAGGTACTTAGATAAATAAACTGGTGATCGAATGTCTTTATCGTTTGATGAACGATATGAGAATGCTTTTGCTTTTGACCGGAACAATAGGTATTATTGAACGGTTAAAGAGTTACATCGTTGCTCAGTCTAATGCTGTCACTATCACTTGAAGGTACTTTTAAGAACGGTTTAGGTACCCTGGAGAGGTCGTCGTATAAGAGTCCGGGCGATTATGAGTCGTCGAGAGTGGCAACCCTAGCAATAATAAAGTGATTCCCAAATTTCGCGTTGGACAAGTGATGATGACCCCGATGAGGAACCCAAGATGTTGGTTTGCGGGAGAGTGGAAGGAATAGCTGGAGACCGAGGATTATAAGAACACATCCTGGGAGAAGTCCGATAATTTGGGGGGCGGGTTTTAGTCCCTTGGATCCACCAGTTGTAAGTAGGTACTATGCGTTTCAAATGAGTTGATAACTGTCATGATATTTTGTTTCGCAATACGACTGCAACTTCATTGTGTAACGTAAGGTCAGCAATAAAATGATTCGTAAAAAGGTGTCATTAGTATTACACAGAAGTACCTATCTACTTTAATGAACTATTTATATGCACTGTATTTTACTATATATATGTATATATGTTTTAGGTAAAAAAATATTACGTCTGACTGAAAGGCCACTAAAGTGTAGAATATTCTTATATTTTACCTATTTACTTTTTTCTGTTTCGTGTTTATTGATTAATAAAGAATACTAATAATATTATAATAAAGAAAAATGTTAGGTAGGTACTCACATATTTCAAAGAAAATAAATATTACGCCCGTTCCATTACCATAATACACATAAGTAGGGTAAACCTGTTAGTTATTGGCCACTTAAGGCCGTTGGCCACTTTGGAGCTTTGTAGTTTCTTAGTAGGATAAATTATTTTGATAAAACGTACACTCTATTGATCAGTAACTCATACATTTTAATTTAAAGACTATATGAAGTATAATTAAACACATTTTAAATATATATTTTTATTAAGTTTAAAAACATACTAATATTGGCAGTTATTGGCCACGAAAATCAGTAATTAGCCATATGTATGTTAGTTACTGGCCACAGAAAACAATTAAACATCAGAGCCAAACCAATTGATAAATTATGAAAAATACAACGTTACCTAAACTTGTACTAAATCAGTCGTAAAACAATATAATATTAGACTCATTAGAAACTTTATATCTTAAACTTTTAGGACAAAAATATAGGAACCATGGTTTACTTAAACCTAAGTGTAAAAATAAATATTAAAAGCAAATTAACAAAATGTCTATAAAGAATTATTCAAAAATATCTTTGTTTTTTGGGTTCTTCCTTTAAAGCAGAAAATAAATAATCCACTTCATCATCAGATGAATCGGCGTTAGTCACTATGTAACATAAATGACATAAAAAGGAATCGTCATTATCTTCTGGCACATGAACTCTATGGGCAGTTGGAATACAATTAAAATGATACTTTTTTTGGCATTGATTACATTCAATAATTCTCTTTTTGATAGGACTCAGGCAAAAATCACAACAAACAATTTTATCACATTTTGATGATGTATTCTTCTTCAAAGGATAAGTCTTGTTCTTCGCAATATTTTCTCTCTTTTTCGGCACAGCGTTTTCTTTCTGCAATTTCTTTTCTTCTCGTAATCTTTTTCTCTGTTCTTTGGCTTCTTCTTCTTCCTTTTTTTTTAAATGCTTTGTCTTCATCTTTTCTAAATATACATCGGAAGTTAGTGCAAAGGGCAGTCTTTCTATTTGGCGTTTACCTTGCCTCTTTGGTGACTTCGGTGTCTTCTTCTTTAAATAATCAGATAGTGGCTCGTTGGAAATAACAGTTATAATTTTATTTGGGTGAAATTGTCTAGATGGACCGGGTTGCGCGTAAATTATTTCTTGTTGATCATTAATATTATTATCTGGAATGTCTATGTTGGCGTTTTCTGTTACTATTAAAGCCATTTGTTCAGTTGAATTGTCTACACTTTGTTTCAGTTCACCAGTTTGTTCATCAAGGATAATATCACTTTTTTCTGTCGTCTGGATTACATGTTCATCACAGCTATTTTCTATAACAACTGAGAGAGTGTTGAGTTCAGTTGCTCCGTTAAATTTCTGCCATAGCTTATATATAATTAGAAAATCACCGGATTCAATTTGTATATCTAAATGTCCCTCGAACATTCTTTCACATTTATTTATAATCGACATTCCTACTGTGTCACAAAAATCTGAATATGAAAGTTGAAACTGAGCTTCAGGCTCAGGGACTAGAGCGGTAGCTTCAGTTTCTGATGGTTTTGCGTTGGGTATGCATTTCGAGTAATCCACATTGTTTGATTCAAAGGGATGCAAACCACAGATCCGGAAACCATTGATCAATGTTTCTGGTTTTGCACATGATGCAACGACTGTCTTTAACAAGGGTGCAAACTTTTCTTTGGTCATACATACCTGATGATTATTCTCTGCATACCATTCGTGAAGTGCCTTTCTCCAACCAACCTTGATGGGTCTAAAGGCTGCAACGTCTGCTGGTTGTAAGATCCGAGTAGCATTTGGGTAGAGAGCGATCAAATGAATCTGTAGGCTTTTGCATAGTTCAGATACCTCAATTGTTATATGTGTCTTATGTCCATCTACGAATAAAATTACTGGCATTTGGATATTTTTGTCCAACAGCTCTTTATAAAAGCAATTACCGATGTAGTCATGGAATACTCCAGCAGTCATCCAGCCTGTGTCACTTCTGCCGATTCCCCATCCAGATGGAACGCTTAATGTGACCTTGTCAGGTATTCTTTTATACGGATAAATAACCATAGGATTACAAACGTGGCCCGATGCGGAGAAAGTAAACATAACAGTAATATTTTCTTTAGCGGATGCCTTTTCTATTTGGTACACATTTTTGCTTCCTTTCTCAGCCAGGACTTTTCCTGATTTGGGACAAATATTAAAACCGGTCTCGTCAGCATTAAAAATGCGAGTCGGATCATTGAGCACATCCTCAAGACCATTTTCAATAAAATATTGGTGGATTTCTGAAAACCATTTTCTGATATCTTGTTCAGAAACGCAAGAACTGGCATTGGTGACTCCCTCAGATGTTCGATAAGTAATAATCGGATTGCGCTTCATGAATGATTTGAACCAAGTCTCTCCTGGCTTATTGTTTCTAAACGGGTTCGGTCTAGGGTTCTTTCTTAAGAAATCTTGTACACACTGAAGTAAATCATCTTTTTTCAAAGGAAACCCTTGTTTGGCTAAGTCTGATATAAATTTACACAACTCTCGCTCCTCAACTTCACTTAATATTGGGTCGGGGCCTGATTTAGGCTTAACATGAGGATTCTCAGTCTTGAATTGTAGGGTACTTCTAGGGATATTGTATTTTTTTGCTGCTTCACGAGTAGACCCTTCTTTATCCTGTATAAATTTCAAGGCCTTCATAAGGTCTTCTTGGGAATACTGTCGTCGCTTTGTTGCCATTTCGTTTATCTAATTGGTACCTATGTTCTCTGGATATCTGTAAAGAAGTTAATTACTAGCCACCGGCTTTTAGTTACTAGCCACCTATGCCAGTAACTGAAATTGATAGACAGAAATTAATGATTTTTTGCCAATGGTTTCTAAACCATATAAAGAGTTTAATTAAGGTATAAAATCGTAGAAAATCGATGACTATGACTTTAGTTACTTATTGGCCGCTATGGCCATTAAATAAAAATACGTTTCTTTTGCATTCAGTTACTGGCCACCCTTCAAAACTAAGCTTTTATTACAATATCATAAAATACGGTACAATAATAACAAAACATACCATTTAAACAACTCAAATAACATAAAATACTTTCGCAATACATTGAATTTTACACTAATTTCTATTTTTGAAAATAATATCTTCCGTTAACAAATACACTGAGAGAACATGTGCGCGATAGTGTCTGTTCGCCAACTGTCAAAAAATGGCGGCTCGGATTGGCGGTAGTTTCTAAAGCGGAAAAAAAATGAACTAAAATGAAACCTAAACGTATAAGTTAATTATTTATAAAAAACATAGATGGCAGGACCCACCCCATTTCTTATTTTTTGCTGATGTTGTGCAGAGTGGCCAGTATCCGACAATGGCCAATAAATAGATAGTTCACCCTACTTTACCCGACTTGGGAGTTTTTGTTGCTAGCGGTACAATTTTGACAAGTACAGAGTGAAGTTGACGCGATCGCGATTATCTTCTCATTTGAAACGCATATTAGGTACATACATAGTCTAGAATGGAAGTCATCTCGATTTTAAAAAAAAATAACAAGAAATGTGGCTGTAGTTCTGAGGGCGAAGCTTCATGTAAAGCTGCCAAGAAAACTTTGAAAACCAAAACAACCAATTTTTATTGATTTGTCTCAATACTCTTTTTCTCAAGTCTTTGGAATTCATAACACCTACCTAATATTATAAGTGCAGGCGACCCCTTGATAACAGCTTTTGATTTATTAAAAAAAAAATGATATAAAAAAACAAAAGTAGTAAAAACAGTAGGTAGGTGAGCAATAAAACAATTTAATTGGTTTATTTTTCGCTACATCACTAATATTACTATGGATATACGCGTGCCGCTTTATCTGTTTTTAATTATCACGAAATTCAAAAATTTATTATTTGTATTATTAATGAGGTATAAATTATAATAAGTATTTTATGTCTAAATATTTACGTACCTATACGCGTAAAGGAAACCAAAGTAATTTAATGGGCTGTAGGAAGCCACATAAAAATGTAAAAAACAAATGTGTCCGCGACGCATTA
The DNA here is from genome assembly GCA_945859575.2 of Herminia tarsipennalis. NCBI lineage: Eukaryota > Metazoa > Arthropoda > Insecta > Lepidoptera > Erebidae > Herminia > Herminia tarsipennalis. The sequence goes on along the minus strand of OX243836.2, from coordinate 7,001,792 downwards.
ATAAAATCATCACGTGAGATTAAAAGTTGATTATCTTGAAAATGGTGGAACGGATTGCGATCAAACTTAGATAAAAACCATGCCTATTAAATCGGCTTTATTTTTTATGCAAACTGCATTAAAATCCATCCATCCATTTAGGTGCTACGACGATGGCACAAACAATAAACAAGGGATGTTGGATCCCTAATAAGGCATCCCTTTTATTGTTGAAGGTTAAAATCGAACCGATTTATTGACCTGTAGAGTCACATAAAGCACACAATACTAAAAGGTACAGAAAGTAAGTTTTATACGAACAGTCAGCTATATAGGTACTTACCTACGGCCGTTTTCGATATTCTATCTATCTATGGATTTGGCCACTAGGGATAGAATTTTGACATCAATAATAACATTAAAAAGCTGAAGAGTTTGTTTATTTGAACGCAATAATCTCAGGAACTACTGGTCCAAATTGAAAAATTCTTTTTCAATTTGGACCAGTAGTTCGTTAGGCTATAACATCACGCTATGACTAACAGGAGCGGAGCAGCAATGAGCAAAAATGTTGCAAAAACGGGCAAAAATTCTAAGATGAAGTTGCGCGGGTCAGCTGGTAAGTATATTTTAATAATAATAATAATAATAATAATAATCTTTATTTGCTTTAAATAGGGTTACAAAGATGTTATATTAACTTACAGTACACGCCTATTTAGCCATCAAAGATAGCATGCAGATAATCATGCAGTAAGGATAACATTACATTAAATTACATTATGTTAAACATTAATTCTATTATATCATTATATGTTAAACATTCATTACATTATATTACACATTCATTATATTATATTACACATTACATTATATTACTCATTCATTATATTATATTATACATTACATTATATTACACATTAATTTGATATTATAATAAATTTTCATGCTTATATTCTAAAAATTCTTTGACCGAATAAAATGTTCTCTGCATTAGCCAACAGCTTAGTGAGGGTATAAATTTATTAATAGGTAGATTCTTATAATGTTCGGGTATTTTATTATATATTCGTATACACATTCCATAACAATTATTTTGAAATCTACTAGTCTTAGGTACCATATTTAAAACTAGCCTATTCGGGTTTCTAAGATTAGTTCTATTTGTTACCTCTTTAGCCTCTTTGAATAGTTCCGGATGCTGTTTAACAAATTTGCCTATTTCCAGCACATATAAACAAGGCAGAGGCAGGATTTTTAATTCTCTAAAGTAGGAAAGACAAGAGACATCCGGCGCTATATTACAGATGGATCGTATGCACTGTTTCTGTGCTTTAAATACTTTATTTATGTCTGTGCCATACCCCCACAAAAGTAACCCATATCTTAGTACAGACTCAACATAAGCAAAATATGCTGTACATGCTGTGGATCTATTAGAAATTTTGCCCAACTTGTACAGAGCAAATGAGAAACTATTTATTTTATTAGTTACTTTGTTTATATGTTCTTTCCAATTAAGTGTGTTGTTAATAATTAATCCTAGGAATGTCACAGTATTAGATTTTAATAGAATTTGTCCATTATAATTAACATTTAAATTATTATTATTCTTGAAATTATTAAAATTGATAAAATTAGTTTTTAATAGATTAATTTTTAAATTGTTATTATTTAACCATTGAATAATGTCTGCCAAAGTATTATTAACATCTATTTCATGTTGATTGAATGTCATATCTCTGTGAGTTGATACTATGACAGATACATCATCAGCAAATAGGATAGTTTTGTGATGAGTGACACTAGGTAAGTCGTTTATATATAATAAGAAGAGTAATGGGCCCAGTACACTACCTTGAGGAACACCAAATTTGTTACATTTGTACTTTGACCTATAGACTTGGATAATGTCTTCAGAGTTTATTTGTGTTACTTCCACACATTGTACTCTGTTATGTAAATATGTTTTAAGCCAGTTTAAGGCTGGTCCTCTGATACCATAATCCTCTAATTTATGTAACAGTGTTTTTTGGGGGACAAAATCAAAAGCCCTGGTCATATCAAGGAATAATACTGTTGTATAATGTTTACTATTTGTGCTTAATAGAATATTATGCACAAGAGAGAATGAAGCATCTCTCGTAGACTTGTTTCTTCGAAAACCAAATTGATTTTCAACTATAATGTTGTTATCATTGAAGAAAGAAGACAGTTTGTCATGCATTACCTTTTCGAAGACTTTTGATAATATTGGTAAAATGGTAATAGGTCTATAGTTAGACATATTCGTTCCATCGTCACGTTTATAAAGAGGTTTTACAATTGAGTATTTAAGTTTATTTGGGAAAATACCTGATTCTAATGATTGATTTATTAAAAATGTCAATATAGGTGTTAGCTGGTTGCTACACGATTTTAATATTTTTGTACATATAGAGTCATAGCCTTCAGATGCTGTATTTGCAAGAGACATAATCACCCTATAAACATATTCGTCATCTACTGGTGTTAAGAAAATAGAATTAACCTGCTTATTCTTTGTATTAGAATTACAAAGTGTGTGGTTGGTTATATTTGTTGAAGAAATGAAGTGGTCATTAAAGGCAGTTGCAATATCTAGAGGATTTGTTATTAGAATTTTATTATTGACTATGCTTGATATGTAGTTTGTAGTGTTTGAGCAATTAGTTTCACTTTTAATTACTGCCCAAGTGGCTTTACATTTGTTCTTACTATTTAGTACATAGTTTCTATAATTATTTTTCTTTGCTGATATTACACAATTTTTAAATAATTTATTGTATTTTAAATACTTCTGTTTATCAATTTTAGATTTAGTTGAATAGTACTTAAAGCGAAGTTCCCTTTTTTTTGTACAGCTCAGCTTAATTCCTTTTGTTATCCAACTGTTTATTTTTGTTAAGCTGGTTCTTATTTTAATAATAGGAAAACAAAGACGGTATAGGAGACAGAAGTATTCATAGAACTCATCAAAAGCAAGGTTAAGGTCAGTTTCATTATGCCAGTTTAGGTATGATAAGCTTGGTAAGTATTTTTTGAATATGTTAATATTTTCATTCGAATAGGATCTCTTAAAGTTATATATATATTTAATTAATTTAGTTCTATGTTCAACTGGCCACACCAGTATCTGGGCTGTATCATGATCAGATAGCCCTAGTGGCCGTACTGAAGAAGATGCACCCTTTATGTTACTAATAATCAGGTCAAGACAAGATTTACCCCTCGTTGGAACAGCTATATATGAAATTAAATTGTATTTAATCAAAATGTCTTTGAGGCGTTGAGTAGCCGAATTCTTAATGTCTATTGTATTAATGATTAGGTCCCCCGTAATAATTATTTTATTTTTTGAATATCTAGATAAGTATTTGTGCAACATAAAAACTAAATTATCAAAGAAATAATCTAAATGGCGCTTATTTTTTGAGGGAATCCTATATATACATATAATAATGAAATTATTTTCTAATTTTATGGCACACATTTCAAAGTGATAAATCTGTATATAGTGATCAAAGCATGTGAGCTTTTTATAGGGGATGCCCTTTTTTACTAGAATACATGAACCACCTCTTTTTGTTTTCCTACTGAAGTACGAGGCTAGTTCATAGTTTCTGATGTGAATATTATTCTCTGTTCCCTCCTTTACAAAAGTTTCGGTAAAGCATAAAATATCTGGGCTAATCTCTTTCTCAATTCCTAAAATTGTGATTTCAATTAACTCTTTTTTTGATAAAAGACCATGAATATTTTGATGAAGCATTGTAAAAGAATTTAACGAATTAGGAACGAAAAAGCTCATTACTATCACGTTGAATAGGTTCTGGTAGATTTACTGATGTACTATTGTTACTTTGTTTGTAGGGAATACATGAAGCTGTAAGTTCATTATATTTAGTAGTTTTAATGGGCTTAAAATAGAATGGAATAGTGCCCTTCTTAATAATGCATTCCTGTTTTGTGTGGTTCTTAATAGCATTTCTATTAGTTTTTAGTTTATTATGAAACTTAATTTTGTCATATGTTAAATATTGCAATTTATATTCAGTATAATCAATCCATAAGTTAACCTTATTACATACATAGTCGACGTAGTTCGTATAAACATTTTTATTATAGAAATAATCTAGTACAGTGCAGTTTTTTAAGTGTCTAGTCCACAATTTTATTGAATTATTTAACATATATTCATTCAGATAAATATTTGAGTAAATTGGTGTAATAAATATAGATGCAATGCTCAATCTATTAATTATTAAGCTAATATTATAATGCAGGGTTTGGATATCACTGTCGTTTCCACCAATGGACAAAATTACCACATCATTTTTAGTTAAAGTTTTAGCAAAAGCACTACATTTACACAAAATATCAGAGCTTGTCGCTCCGGGCATAAGCAACGCTGTTGATGAAAAGTTATCGTTCCATTTCTTGCACCGGGTATGTATAAAAGCAGCAGATAGTCCTCTAAGTTGTTCATTGTCTCCTAGTATATAAATCTTATGCGGTTTATTTTGCTCCTTTGTGATGGTTACGCCATCTAGTTGCATATTGTTTGAGTTTGTTGACTTGGTGTTTACACACACATTATTGACGATGTTGGTATCCAATTGATTCTTATTAAGCTGAACCGAAGATTTTTCAATAGATGGCGTTGTACTTAATTGGTGAATTGGTTGAGATTTACTTTCAGAGAAAGAAATATTAAGTTTTTGAATACCACTAAGACTTTTTCGTGGTTGGTTTTTTTTTTTCGTAGTAGTATTTCTACAAATATAGGCTAATTGTTCGTTTCTTAATTTAAGTTTATTTATTTCTTTGGCCTGTTTGCTATTTTCTTGAAGTAAGTTATCAATTTCATTTTCTGATATAAGTAGTTTCTCTTGTAGCGCCTGTAGTTTAGTTCTCATATCGTGTATCCCGTCAATTACATTGCTGGATAGATCAGGGTAGCTTAGATTCAAATGCCGCGAGTTAGATGACGATGCCAGGGATGTATATTCAAGGTTATCACTTTCCGATTCCTCTGATAACTCACTGAAGGAGTTATTTGTTGAGATATTAATTTTAGTTCTAGTTCTATAAGTTATATTTTGACTTGGGGTAGTTTCTATAATATTTAAGGTGTTTGATCTACCTGTAGGAGTTGATATAATGTTTTCTTCCTGAGTATTTTCGGTTGATCTGTCTGCCATCTTACGGTGTTGTGTGTAAGTTAGACTACAAAAGGTGTTAATCTAAATGTTTTCGCTACTTGACCATAGATGGCGTTAATTAGATTGTTTTTAGTAGCAGTTAATAGAGGTCACCACCTCTCAAGATTAGACGAATTCTGATTGGTTAAAACAGAGTTCAGTTCAAAATTAGATGACTGTTATTGTTCCACTTTAGTTTATGATTGTTAATTTAGTTTTATGTTTTATTATTTCACATGAATCACTTTTTGTTTATTAGTTTGACGCTCTTAAGTGTCTGAAATATCCGTTTTTTACACTATTAAGATCATTGTTTAATGATTTATAAGATTATTGAATTAAGTTTTTATCACTCGGTTTTTACGTTTATTGTTCAGATTTTTTAATCACCCACACTGTCACTGATAGATCTTTTGATTGCGCACACTATACACACAAAACTATTGTAAATTACTAAAGTATTTATTTTTAAAATCAAAATTGTCACAGAGCCGATGTTTACTAGATAGCCACAAGATGGCGTCCTCTCGAAATTCCTCACACTCAATGTTTTCAACTTAAGGAGCTTTAGTCAAATTTATATAAATCAATAATAGCCAAATCGATCGATAGATGAAAACGGCCGTTAGAATATATATTCTAAGTCTATGGTCAGCTAAAAATGTAATATTTCAAACTATCAACAATCTCAAAATGAATAGAATATTACATGTTTACATTTATTTTTAGTTTTGAACGGAACAAGAGACGCCTCTTGTCCCTTTCTTATTTGAATTTTCGTGACTTTGCGCGTATACATTTGTGCTGGCTCGGTTGAAATGTTTGCAAGTATTAAGCGATTTATGTAGCAGACTGTACCACGCACTGAACAACGCACACAAATACATCGTTCGCAAAATCCACATATTGGAACGCTTTCGGAACAAAGTGAATTCATTTTTACCCGCGGGGATCACGGACATGGTATATGCGTTTGGGGAGAGGTGTTTGTATGTTTGTGTGTCTGTTACCATTTTTGTCGGAAACGACTGGGTCGATTTTGAAACGGTTTTTAGCGTTGTATTAGGCTCATTACCGGGCATATTCTTAGCTACTTTTTAATGCTCTAGACCGCCAGGGGGCGCTACAGTGCTCATGTTTCTCTAAAACGGTTTATTTTTCTCGAAGATGGCTTGGACGATTTGGAAACGGTTTTTTGCTCTGTATAAGTCCCATTCTTGATAATGTTCTTAAATAAGTTTTAATACTACAGACCGCTAGAGGGCGCTACAGTACACGTGTTAACTTCTCCAAAAGGGTCAAGTTCAACTTTTTATTATTAACTAGCGGCCCGCTCCGGCTTCGCACGGGTATAAAATATATGGATGTTATTATATATATATATATATATATATATATATATATATATATATATATATATATATATATATATATATATAAACCTTCCTCTTCAATCACTATATCTATTAAAAAAACCGCATCAAAATCCGTTGCGTAGTTTTAAAGATTTAAGCATACATATAGGGACTGAGAAAGCGAATTTGTTTTATACTAAGTATGTATTGAAATGGACTCTATTTTAGTTCCGTCGCAATGAAATCTTTACTCTTAACACGAATAAATCGCAATTCCAGATTTTGTAAAAAAACTCTAAAAAATGTAACTAAAACAATTATTTTTTTTAAAACAATCCGTAACACGGACGTAAAAAAGAATCAAATAAAAATTTTAAACCCCACGACGAACACTGTAAGGTAAGAAAATCCGTCGAAGTCTGCCATTCGCTGACCTGCCAAACGTGCTTAATATTTTAATTTAATTCAGGGTAGTCAATAGCAGACCCCGAGGAATTTTCTTCGGGTATTTGATTCTTTTTTAACGTCCGTCATGACTTTTTTTTTAAATAATTTTGTTTTTTTATAAAATACAAAATTAAATTATGTGCCTAAATAATTATAATTTTAGACAACTGGCGGCACTGAACAAGCCCCATGTTGCAGCCGACTTTACACACATACAAAACTACAGATCATCACGGACGGATCAGTAGGGGAAAGGTGACCGAGATGATCCCCTTGGGAGAATGCTTTTATGTTAAACGACATTCATCTTAATGCAGATGTAAAAACGTTTATTGATAGTAAATTTATTTGTGCACATGTTGTCTTTCTCAAAATGTTCATTTATTTTATTTCACTATTTCTAAAGGATCGACTTGTACACTCCAGTGTCCAAGACGATCCCTGCGGTAGAGGAAAGATGATCCTGGGGATATTATGCTCCAATTTTTAGAATGTTCCGAGTTAGAGTGTAGGGACCACTCAGACTCGGAACAACAATTTGTGGATCACATCTCTGGCTAGCAGCTTAGCAGTGAGGGTCACTAACCACTAGACAGGCTGGATCCAGAACTTTGTCCTGAGGAGGGCAACATTTGACTCAACCTATCAAGCGTGAGTAGCTCGCATGACGGGGGGAAGGTGCATTTGTTTCTAGACCGTTACACCATCCACCAACACCGAGGGGGGGGGGAATTGCCTGCCTAAACAGATCTGCGAATCCGATCCGTGTCAAAACTCCCTATTGCCCCTCCCGGCCCCTTGTATCTGTGCCTGCCACTTGATGCTTAGACCAACAAGCCCGTCAAAAACCAGGCCAGTCTCTGGTGACTTCAGTATTTGTTAACATACACAGACTTGTGTGTGTTGCTGATGAAGCCTTTCTTCTGGACTCTCGATATTTTGTGCATAAAGAGTGTAAAAATAAAATACGCGATAGGTGCCTGAGTCGGATCGACATTACATGTAAGGGGACATACAAATATATAGAAAATGTATTCATTAGTGACAATGTTGCACGATGAGTTAAGGCGAAATTCATTTATCACGTAAGACGATTTACAAGGGGGGGTCGACCTTGTCTTATTTTTTCTTACAAGGGAGTGGAAGGGGGTTTTGAGAGTTCTTACGTAAGATCACAAATTTGCGCAAAGTTAAGATTATACTTTGAAAAAGAGCACAAAGTGCAAGAATCAGTACGCGGGAAAGTAAAACAAATTTTTAAAAATTAAACCAAAGTCTATTATGTATTACAAAAAACATGTTACTTTGAAAAAATAAAATTAATACCAGCCTAAAGTATATACATTTTTTTTTCGATTCGTACGTAATAATAATATATAATAATATCTTGACATAGAGAAAAGAGGGGGTCAAAAACTGGCCAAAATGGTCTTATATAATAAATGAATGGCGCGAAACGTGACGATGACAAACGGCCTTGCTTACTGGCCTTTTCAGGAGACTCTGGTGTTAATAACCACTGACCTGTTTAATTAGAAAATACTTTGCGTGATAAGCATGATGGTTTATTCTGTGTCTGGATGTTATTTGGCTCGAAGAGAGTATGTTTATCAGTTGTCCGGTTGAAATAGTACAGGCTCTGCCTAGTTTGGGATCAGATGTCGTTGTGTAAGTTGTCCCAAGATATTATATTAACAAATGTATGAACGGATTTCATTGAGTGATAACCCCATTAAATTTTTACACCTAAACCCCTTTGATTTTTAGTGGGGTTATTATTGATCTTTAATGTATATCTAATTACTAGAAAACCTTCGATTAGCTGAAGAACAACATTCGTAAGCTATTGCCAGGATTGACATAGAAATTCTGGACAAAGTGAACCAAAACTTCAAATTTCGACTAATATTTTACGCAAAACGGTGGTCATCGGCAAGATATGATTTTCAAAAAGCAATAAAATCAAACTTTAAATGTACAAAATAACTTTCCTTTCTATAAGATATTTTGTTGTTTTATTATTGTTTTAAATAAGGAAATTCCAGCGCCGCACCCTGTATTTACTTGCCTACAATTACAAATTTGGGACTAGATAGATGTAGGTCTATATGTAGAATGATGAGTGATGACAAGTATTATTGAATACACTGTTTCAGACAGATTCTTCTCTTTAGAAAAACGCAAATGATTCTTTCTTATAACGTCATCTCCATAGATTGACGCAAATGATCCTGCTGAAAATTCGGAGGCATACAAAGAGTGCGGGGTGAGGGAAAGAACGGGTGATGCGTCGATTTCTCCGAATAAGATTAATAAATGCAGGCGCGAGTGCAGGGGCAGAGGGTGGAGGGGGGAGGACATCGCGGCTAATGACACGCGCCGCTGCAGATATTTTTTTATCGCGAATTTAAAACATAAACTGGTTGCACCAGTAGCGCGCCCGCGCCGCTGGCGACGCCTCCGCCGCGCGCCCTTATACCACAAAACACATCGGTATAGAACACCAGCTTACAGGTCAATAACAAGTTACTGCACACATAGAAACGCACAAACTGCGACCTCAAGCATGCCCAGTCTCGGTTAGCATTCTACCGAGATCTGTGTACGTATTCATCTATTTGTGTGTGAATCTATTTTCGCTCGTTGTATATAGCCGGCCTACAGGTAGATATTTATGTATTTTGTGCTTACGCCCTGCAGCCCCCGCTCTGCATAGTTCACCGTCCTGTCTTACAATTGCCTTTGTGACTCAGCGGACACGTGTACAGGAGAGTGTGGGTTCGATTCCTACATGTGACAAAATTTATGATCCATTTTTTTTACAAGCATTAATGAAAAAGAAAAGAGTTTAGTTGACAATTTAACGGTTTCAAAATTTGTTGTATGAGTTAATTGCCTTACATTACCCTAGTGTGACATTGGACGAAGAGGAAGATAATTATACAAAAACTCATTTGTACCGATAAACACGTCATTCAATTTCCGCTTATTTGTACTATGTTTAACCAGAAGATTTGACGATTATCTCCTCCATCAACGAGTCAACTTTTGTAAGATTGTATCTCATCTTGACGTCTCTATTCAAATGAGCATCTCACTGGAAGGAGTTATCTAATATCTAATTATACTAATGAGTAAATTAACAAATGCTGCTATAAATCCTGTAGACAACACACGACGAAACTACAACTACAAATTTAACCTTAAAGAAGTAATGTCTCAACATAAACTCGCCTTAAAAGGCTCTCAGTAATTTTCCCTTTGAATTAACAGCTAAAGAAAACCGCTTGTGAATGTCTGTTTAAAAGGGTTCCTATTACAAACGCGCGCGTTGATGTCTTTTATAAGTGCGACGACGCCTACGAATGTCACTCATGCGCACCTTGCAATACTCGCCGTGCCGGCAGGCCGGCTACTGCCCATCGCATTATCAATACTTATAGACATTCAGGGCTGTCACTTACAGTTGCGAGGTCTGTCCACACCCTATTTAAGAGCTAACGCCTAGCCCTAACCGGTTGAGAGCTTTACGGAACCCTGGTCGATTTCTCTCAGTTTTCCCATCAACGTCGAGGTGATATCGACCGAAGAGACAATAAATCCGGTTCTGGCTGCAGCGGGCGGGTTGCAATTAAACTAGTGTCGCGACGGGGTTCGCGGACCGTGCGAAAGTGAAGCAAGCGGGGGACGTGGGCCGCGGGGGACTGTCTGCTTGAACACACAGAGTATATACTAACAGTACGACAATTTAGTATGGAATTCGCATTGTGTGATATTTTGTCGAAGACGACGAATACGATTTATGACATAACTGTTAATGGTAGAGCGTTCATTTATGAAAAAAACACTATTTATTTTGGCTACAGTCCTGTCACGAGCTTATTAGATAAGGTTAACTTAAGGTCTTACTTAATGGTTTAAATATCTATTGTTTATAACTGCTGTAAATCAAATTCTAAGTACAGTTTCCACTACAGTAATAGGATGAACTTTCAATTTCTGCGCAAGTCTACATAATGAGACAACACAAATACGGCAGATACCTACTACCTATTACCATATAGTACGTCAGAGGCGAAGGATTAAACAAAAATATACCTTGCTGAACATGGTTGTTTGTACCTATAATACGAAATAACTACAATCCAAAGGGAAGCCGAAAGAAATGGTGTTCTAAGGACCCTCCGCCACTGCAGTACGTAGTTAAACACAAAGGACTCAACCCACGACTTGGTCTAAAAAGTTAGTTTTTGATGCCAAGAGGGTCTTTTAGGTCATCCAGCAAATAAGATCCGCGAAAAAGACAAGGGAAGCTTAGTTACAATAACTACAACGCATTAAATATTTTGTGATAAATTATTTTTTACTGAAACAGGTCCATTAAAAATATCTATCGGTCGGTACAAAGCATCATAAAATAATACATGTTTGAACTTTATACATCCATAACTTGAATGTAGTAATCACTATAAGTGGGTTGAGTGGGTCTTTTTATGGATATGACGAAAGCTTTTGACTATGTTAAGCATGATACTTTACTAATTAAACTTTCTTCTTATGGAATAAGGGGTAATGCTCATAAATTGATCTCGTCTTACTTATCTGACAGGGAGCAGGTCACGCAAATAACTACAGTAAGCACAATAACAAAAATGGAGGAAACATGTCAATCTAGTGTCAGAAAGGTTAAATACGGTGTACCCCAGGGAAGTGTGCTGGGACCACTGCTTTTTATTATATATATAAATGACATTTCAATTAATATTAATGACAAAATTACATTATTTGCCGATGATTGTACAGTATTATTCTCCGACTCAAAATTGACAACACTACAATCTACTATTAATAACACACTGACATGTATTATCCATTGGTTGACATTAAATAATTTAAAAATTAATTTAGATAAAACTAAACTTATTAATTTCAAGCAAAGGCCAGTAGTAAATAGAAATGACGATAGAATTAATATTAGTTACCAGGGGACACAAATTAAAGAATGTTCAAGCACTAAATTTCTAGGGTTACATTTGGATCAGAAATTGAACTGGAAGACACACGTTGAACATGTATGCAAAAAGATCAGCCAGTTTACGTATGGGTTGTACCGGCTGAAATACATAACGAGTAGAGACGCGCTCATAACTGCCTACCATGGATACATTTCCTCGACATTGCGTTATGGTATCATTTTTTGGGGGAACTCTGCTGACTGGCTCCTTGTGTTTAGAGCGCAGAAACGCTGTATTAGAACAATGTTCAATTTAAAGCCAAGAGACTCGTGCCGACCTTATTTTATTAAACATTGTCTACTAACTTTACCTTGCCTATACATTTACGAAAGCGCAATATTTGTGAAACAGAATATAAACCTATTCAGTAAAAGAGATCGACAACGTCACTTTGGTAAATTGTGTGTGGTACCGTGTAAAACAACGCTGATGCATAATAGCATATTTTGTAAAGCGCCACTAATATATAACAAACTACCATCGTGCATTAAGAACATAGACAATAAGGTCAAATTTAAAAAGCAGCTTATTAATATGCTTACGGAAAAGTGTTACTACACCCTAAATGATTATTTTAATGATAGTATAGTTGACATGCCTTGATTTCGATAATTATATTGACTGTAAATCTGATTAATAATAATAATATTGTTTTGTAATTAATTTAAATAACTAACTAACTAATTATTTGTGAACATTTGCACACCTAATAGGTTAAACATAGATTGCACTAATTATTGTAATTACTAACACCTTTTTGTACCTGTGTTTTTGCAAAATAAATATATATTGAATATTGAATATTGAGTAATTTTTGCTTAGTTCTGCTTATGTTCAGCTCGTAAACTTTCGCGTAAACTTTTGTACTTATTATAGAATTTTATAACCTAAGAGTCTTTATACAAAGTCTTAAAATATTTACGCGATTAAGACCCGTAGCTTATAAAGTTATATAAGTACTATTACTATAGTTGACCTGCAGAACGAAAGGTAGAACGTCGCGCGTCGGTTCACCAACACGCTGGGCACCTGTTAAGTTAGGCAGCTCTATAAATGGTATTTGCGTACTGTTTATGCGTGGTGTGTGGCAGCATGTGGCAGTGGCGGGCCTTGCGGGCGCGGCGGGCGTGGGTGCGCCGGCTCAGTCCGCGCGCGCTGGCCGGCGCAGACGCACGCGCTGGTGGTGCCATGTCGCGCTAGTGGCGCGCCCCCATGGTGTACCCCGAGGCGTCCCGCTGGGGCGCGCCCGACGCCGCGCTCGCGCCCCTCTACGATGACGTCTACAGAGGTCAGCTGATCCTTGCAACCTCCAACTTTCGCGAATGTTTAAATTTAAACCTCTTTGTTTCTGTTCCTCGTTATTCAATTGGGTTTGTTTCTGTGCTGCGAACCTGTCGTTCCCATACGTACGATTTTACGACCTTTTGCGTTAAAGTAATGTACTGATTTGTATTATAATATAACAAACCGGTGCTTAGCAATTCTCTGGAGGAAACCTTTGTTTACTCTTAACCACATTTTAGCACGTTCGTAGTCCAACCCCTAGCTTTAAGTGTTTGATCTTTTCTTCTGATGCGCTTATAATGGAAGAAACTTTGTTTTATGAATTCACACTTGTTAGTTGCGAGTCGAGGTTGGTCGATGTCGATGACTCAGTCGGCAGACATCTATAGTTACTTAACTATTAATATTTACATTTCAATAGCCGCAGCTCGAGTTGATTGTAATGGTTATTACATTTGCCTCGGTGTGAACGTTGACAGTGAAGGGTGTGTTTCGATCCAGTCCAGTAAGTCTTGAATCCTAAATAGTAATGTATTTACTCTGCTGTTAAAATATTCACAGACGTAAACGTTATGCCGAAAGCTTTCACGATATTACTCTGCAGTACAATTATAATGATTAAATTCTAAGTTTCATGAACTTGTATAACTCGCCCGCATTTCTATTACTTGCTAACACTATCATAATATACATTATCTAGTAGTCTCTCTGTGATATACATACTTAATACATTACTCATAAGATAACTTGTTTTTCTTTGTTAATTCAGCCTTTGTTCCAAACCAGCTGATCAAAATAAAATACCGTTCCCTATCGCTTTACTTAATAAACTGAACGTTTTTAATAAAATAAACAATAAAGATGTTACAGCATAATAGACACCAGTCGTTATTAATAATTTAATATTAGACTGTAATAACAAGATGATTCGAAAAGGCAACCTTATTGTCTTGTTATCAGAATTAGAATTCGCAAACATGGCCGCTGTGCACAATCTCGTGCCGTGTAAAACGCTTTATAATGACATTACAGTAACTCCATACAATGGCGTAGGAGTAGAATTATCTTCATAATGTTGTAACATGGTGGTTGAGTCGTGTTGAACGGTTGTTTTATTGATAATTGGGACCTACAGCTCATGTCGGTGCTATAAAGCTCAATTAAACCTTGAAAATTGAACTGTCTACGGAAATTCAAATTGTGATTTTATAGTAGGTATCTTCTTTACGATCGTCAATAAAGTTTCCATACTCGGCAGAATCGGAGGCTTGTTGTTGCTTGCTATATGTAAGGTACGACGTTTAGTTATTAATATGACCTGTGGCTTTCCAATCGGCCTACATCGCGTGTCGTAAATTGAGTTATCTCCGAGTCGCGATTTCACAGCGGTTATCGCGGCAGTGCTGATGTCTATTCGATCTTTATGTCATTTATTAGTTTTAATTGCTTGTTAATGATATTATAATTCGGTGGTTCAGTAGTTGCTGCTGTATATTAATATTCTGATAGATACGTTGGCTTCTTTATAACTTTATCAAAATGTTTTCTAAATTTTATTTCTCGCATTAAATTTTCTTCTGAATTTTGATTGCTTTATAAAAAGTTTATTTTAATAGTGTAGACAAGGTCTTTGTGCCTAATGTTTTATGTTTTGTATAAATTATTTAAATAGCACCTTAGACTTTTTATGTCTTTAAAAAATTTTGAATATGATAAATGGCTATGTAAACAATGAATTTAAAAAAACAACTCATTATATATTATTAGTCAATGACCTTAGTGTGCTGTTGACCTTTTGTCTACGTAATACGACGTAAGAGTTTAAAAACCTATGTATAAGAATTCGAGATTAAAAATCAAAGTCTACCAGTAATTGCCTCATCTAAATAACTTGTCAATATGTAATGAAAAAAAAAGAATACATATACCAGACCAAAAACATCTAGATTTTAGGAATATAAAACACCAACATGCAAGTAATTTTCCATTTCTGTGTTCCAAAACAACTTGCGGGTGATCCTTACGGGAAGCTGTATGATGAATGTAGGTAGGTACGCGACAACGCAAGCATGTGTGTGTTAGCCCAGCGTCGCGTGCGCATGTGGGGCATTTTCACAAGTTGCAAGTTGCAACATGCACCGGGAGAGATGCGATCGGCTTATTCTAGAAACCGTAGCTCAAGAATAACAGCACTTTGTTAGAGTTATAGTCGCAGGTTATGGATCAAAGTGCATATCATCTGCCGGAGATCCGGATACGTGAGTCTTTAAATCTTTTTTTAGAATAACTATCTTTTTAAATTATCGGTACTTCACTACCGGTTTCATAAAATATTAAAGCTTCATGGTAATGCAGTTATTTTGGCGCTATACATTGAAAACTAAATAAACTATTGTAGTCCTAAAATAGATCCCTGTGGCAGGCCTATAGTTTATTTAATTTATTTCACAAATAAAAGTGGTCTCGTGTGAAGTGATAAGCAGTTTTAATCGGGTATTTTATTTTCTTTATTATTAAAAACATATTTAGTTTTTAATTAAGTTAGAAAATAAAGTAAACTAAATACTGCAAATATGATTTATAGTGTAATATGCATTACAAAGTTCACTTTTTACTCAGTTAATATATAAGATATAACATCGAAGCCGAAATAATGATCAGGAACAACATAAACTACACTAATAAATGTCAGGTGTGTCGTAAATTGATTGGAAGTGTTCCGTTATTAATTTGTATCCTCACGTCAACGTCTAACGGAGTTAGGAGGAACCAGCTCACATGTTTTAACTGTAGCTCTCTTGCTGGATATACATATTAATATTATTAGACTATTAGCAATAAAAGGATTAAAATAACATTTTCAAATTTCAACTTCCAAAGAGTGTTAAATTTAAAATTATTCGCGACTTTAAAACCTTACGCAGAAAAAGTCTGAAACCTGTTTCAAATTAACGACTTGCCGATGCATAAAAAATGTAGTTTTTTGTATAAACACTAAGTTTAGTATCGCGATTCATTAATGTATTCTAGGAATTCGATTCACCATTGATTTAGTGAAAGAATAATTCAGAAAAGCTTATACTAGTGCCAGAACAAGTCTGGAAAGTTTTTAAAATTATCATTTTTAATTCTTTTATTTATAGTCTACTTAACGTCATCTATCTGTTGTTTTAAATAATAATTAATAATCTCTTCATTAGTAAGCTTTGCACTTTGACTTATCTTAATCAAAGGCAATAAATTATTACAAACTAATAAGTTATTTGTAGTTACTATTAAGCTCCTTATCGTGTTATATTATAGCTGTTTAACCTTGTATCGCTTTGTCCTTTCACATGTTTGTACACATTAGTTATACATTAAGTCTTCCTACGCAGAGGCTTATACCTTTATCTTCAATTTTAACAGCAAAGCTTTGCCTAACGTAAGATTAATTGACTGATAATTACTGTCTACTAACACCTCTGTTTATGGTAAATGTCTATGTCTATATTATCATTCGTTAAGAGTTCTGCAGTAGACCACAATTTTGAATTATGACGTTCCGTTATTACGCAGTTTACCATAATTGGTTACATAACTCATATAAATTTTGTTCGTAATTAATTTTCCTGCGTTGTCTTTTGAAGTATTGTTTCGTTTTTGTCTGTAAGCTATTTTTGGAAGATTGAAAGGGCAATATTGCTTCCGAAGCGTTTGTGAATGGTTTGTTTATCGTGATAACATTATGGAACGGAGCATTTTGGTAACAAAGATTATTCAGTTGAAGTGGTTCGGAAAATATAAACGATTATAACAAAGAGAAGTTCATCGTCTAGAAATCCTACAATCCTGACTATTTGCCATATTTATTTTATTTGAATCTATTAATCAAGTTGTCAGTGACTTTCTATTGCTAATTAGTTTCGTTTTTTATTTTCTCTTAGAAAGGTGTTTATTTTGTAGACCTTATTTCTTACTTTAGAAATTATACAGGATTTAAATTGGTTGAGAAATGGAAGGAGAGATTTATTGAATATAGATTTAATAAATCGATACAATTTTGATAATAGCAAAAGCGATTAATGGTTTTATTGTATTGATTTTAATTTGCCGAATACGAATCTCCTAGCAGCGAGGCTGGCAGATTTTATTCAGCCTTGAAATGACATAAATCAGTCCAATCAATAAGTTTTCGGATTAAAAAAAAAAATTGTGTATTGCGGTAATTATGCTGTATTATTAAAATGATGCACGTTCACCGGAACTTTGGACTGTTTCATCATCATCATCAGCCTATCGCAGTCCACTGCTGGACATAGGCCTCTCCATTTGCTCGCCACTTTGTTCTACCTTCGGCCTCTCGCATCCAGCTCCTGCCATGTAAGGTTATTACGACGCCTTTGTTACATAGGTATGATCTATGGCAGTTTTGATACCTCAATGTATGCTAAAAAAAAACCTGGATAGTCTTCTACTAGGCTGGCCTACAAATATAGGCTACTACTATCATAATTATGTGTTACTACTACTTATGCTACAATGGACCGCTATGTGATTTATAGTACGATTCGATTCTGATATATCTACCTACGATTCTTGTGTGGCCTGAAAACGTGGAAATAAAACCGCAGGGATATTTGCATACGTCAAAAAATAAGACTTTTATCGAGAAGAAAATAAAAACATAAACATGGCTACCTATGATTTTCTACGATCTGTTACTTCTAATATGGACAGAAGACAGCCGGCAGTGGGTCTTTTTATGGATATGACGAAAGCTTTTGACTATGTTAGGCATGATACTTTACTAATTAAACTTTCTTCTTATGGAATAAGGGGTAATGCTCATAAATTGATCTCGTCTTACTTATATGACAGGGAGCAGGTCACGCAAATAACTACAGTAAGCACAATAACAAAAATGGAGGAAACATGTCAATCTAGTGTCAGAAAGGTTAAATACGGTGTACCCCAGGGAAGTGTGCTGGGACCACTGCTTTTTATTATATATATAAATGACATTTCAATTAATATTAATGACAAAATTACATTATTTGCCGATGATTGTACAGTATTATTCTCCGACTCAAAATTGACAACACTACAATCTACTATTAATAACACACTGACATGTATTATCCATTGGTTGACATTAAATAATTTAAAAATTAATTTAGATAAAACTAAACTTATTAATTTCAAGCAAAGGCCAGTAGTAAATAGAAATGACGATAGAATTAATATTAGTTACCAGGGGACACAAATTAAAGAATGTTCAAGCACTAAATTTCTAGGGTTACATTTGGATCAGAAATTGAACTGGAAGACACACGTTGAACATGTATGCAAAAAGATCAGCCAGTTTACGTATGGGTTGTACCGGCTGAAATACATAACGAGTAGAGACGCGCTCATAACTGCCTACCATGGATACATTTCC
This sequence comes from Herminia tarsipennalis, assembly GCA_945859575.2. Lineage (NCBI taxonomy): Eukaryota > Metazoa > Arthropoda > Insecta > Lepidoptera > Erebidae > Herminia > Herminia tarsipennalis. The sequence goes on along the minus strand of OX243836.2, from coordinate 6,983,068 downwards.
TCGACATTGCGTTATGGTATCATTTTTTGGGGGAACTCTGCTGACTGGCTCCTTGTGTTTAGAGCGCAGAAACGCTGTATTAGAACAATGTTCAATTTAAAGCCAAGAGACTCGTGCCGACCTTATTTTATTAAACATTGTCTACTAACTTTACCTTGCCTATACATTTACGAAAGCGCAATATTTGTGAAACAGAATATAAACCTATTCAGTAAAAGAGATCGACAACGTCACTTTGGTAAATTGTGTGTGGTACCGTGTAAAACAACGCTGATGCATAATAGCATATTTTGTAAAGCGCCACTAATATATAACAAACTTCCATCGTGCATTAAGAACATAGACAATAAGGTCAAATTTAAAAAGCAGCTTATTAATATGCTTACGGAAAAGTGTTACTACACCCTAAATGATTATTTTAATGATAGTATAGTTGACATGCCTTGATTTCGATAATTATATTGACTGTAAATCTGATTAATAATAATAATATTGTTTTGTAATTAATTTAAATAACTAACTATATACTAATTATTTGTGAACATTTGCACACCAAATAGGTTAAACATAGATTGCACTAATTATTGTAATTACTAACACCTTTTTGCAAAATAAATATATATTGAATATTGAATTGAATATTGAATATTGAGAAGAAGAGATTATTTGATCCATTTTGGCAAAAAAAGATCAAACATTTGATGAGCTACCATTCACAATTCTGCAACAAAAATTGTTATTCACAACGATATTACCCGGCCGCAACCGCAATGACACACTGACTCACATATTACGGATGTCTTCGCTACCAGCATACTAATCACCTATGATAAATATAACCACCGAATATCGACTAAGAACGACTATTACTAAATTATTCTACTCGCGAACTTCTCGATTAATTCGCAGTATAATACTTGGGATTATTTTGGTTTGGTTCGCTTTGTTTGTCGTGTCTAACCTAGATATACCTAAGATACACATTGTCAGATAAAAGACTGTTTTGAAACTAGATTTTGACTGTGATTGATATACGTACTTTCACAGTGGATTTATCTTTCTTGTAAGTATTCTTGCGATGCATATTGCAAGTTTCTACAACAACCAATTGCTATTAAAGCCTCAGGCACAAGATAGGTGTTGTTTTTAAACTTTCGCGATTTTTATACATATTAGTTATATTTCGGGACTTAATCGCGTGAATTATTTAAAGGTACGAACCTTTTATTTACCCGACGTTTCGATCGAATTGCACCGATCGTGGTCACGGGTCGACTGATGGCAGCTTAGCGATGTCTCCGTAAGGCGCGGGGTTTTTCAACTACCCTCGCCTGGTCTTGATAATTTTGATAATTTGTACTGTCAGTCAGTCACTTCTACACACTAACGTCGGGTAAATAAAAGGTTCGTACCTTTAAATAATTCACGCGATTAAATCCCGAAATATAACTAATAAGATAGGTGTTATTAGTGTGTCTGCTTTGTATCGTCGTAACTTCTAAATGAAGGGATCAATTTTAATTCCGATTTATTCATTAGAAAGCTAGTTTAATCGACATGGTTCTTAGCTTTGTTTCATGAAAATCCGTTTAACCGTTATGAAGATAATTAACTTTTTCTCATATCTCATGTGTCTAGAGTTTTTTTTTTACTTGAGAGTTAGCAAGTTACAATTATCAAGACAATCATCCTTCCTTATCAACAAACCGTTATAGATGCCATTACTTTATTTTGATAGACCAATTAGACCTTTCCTTTTGTTATTTCGCCATCCATGTAAACCCATAAAGCCTGTTTTAAATCATTGCAATCGTTTAAGGAAAACGTTTTCGCTTCCAAGTTAAGACGTACGTAAGAGGTGTTTGAGTTTTAATAGACTTAATAAAAGAGTAGTGGTGCCTGCGGCTCTGTCTGTAGTCTGATATTGTGAGATAATATAGGCTATGTATTATACTTATATGGTAGATACATCAGTATAATGCATAGGCTCAAGTGAAAGTCTATGTAAAGTTTCATCAAAATCCATTTAGTAGCTTTTGCGGACATATGTAACAGATATCTATGTCATGGTCCACTTTTAGTACTTGCAGATATGAAATTATTAAATTGTTGGTCAAGTGGTTAGTGACTCTGACTGCTAAGCCAGAGGTCGTTTTGGGTTCGATCCCCACCCAGGATAAAACTTTGTGTGATGAGCACGATGGTTTATTCTGTGTCTGGATGATATGTATGTATTTCAAAATATATAAGTATGTTTATCACTTGTCTGGTTTCCAAAGTACAAGCTCTGCTTAGTTTGGGATCAGATAGCGTTATGTGAGTTGTCCCAAGATATTATTATTATTATATATTTTTTTTAACATCATAACATTGGGGCCGCATTCGTAAATAAACAGATATGCAAAGTTTTTGACACATTCGCGATTTTTCCAATGCTGCCTTGAACATAATATTTCACAAATTCTACGATCAGAAAACGTCAAAAGCTCTGGGTTCGCAGATGACTATGCGAATAACCCTTCACATTCGTGTATACATTCGTACAAAATACAAACCACTACTTATTTTTAAATATTTATTTATTATTATGGAAAACCAACAGCAATACAATATGAAATTTTTTTACGTAACATTTAGCCAAATAAAGGTCCTCACTTTTTCACATCACGTTAGTAGTAAGAATAAATGCAAAACAGTGTGTACTTATACAAAATAAAATTAAGAGAAAATAAATATTAACAATAAATCATCATCATCATCACAAAGTCTCGGCTCAACGCTCGTCTTATTTTTACCAAATCAGAATTAAATATATCGAAATCATGCGTTTTAGTAGCTATATTTAGGGTCTTGCTTGCCCGCCGGACAAAGCTATTTTATTTTATTTAGGGACTTTTAAACCGCAAAGCGTATGACAGTCCCATCGTACCCTAAGCATATACAATTCACCGTAAATCTTAATTACATTAAAGTAGCAATAATCTTGAACAGGGCTTCTCCAGCAACGCTATTAGGTTGAGACAAAACTTGGTGGAAAGTGCCTACGTCAGTTCTGTTCAGGTTCAGGGTCGATACTAAATTACTTCTATTAGCCTCGTATCGAATCATCAATAAGTGGTGTAAGTCTTCTATGACCCCACACTCTTCACAATTAGGTGAGGTGATCATGAAAGCGAAAAGTCCAAATCTGAGTCTATGAGCGGTAACAACCAATTTATAGGTAAGTTGAAGGGAGTAAAATGTCGTGTGGGCTTTACTGGCACATTGATACTAACCATGGAAAGAAGGTATATAGCTTCTATCGTTTAAAATAATTGTATAATTATTGAACAACCCAAAAAGTAATAGTAGACTACACTAACATTTAACAGCTCCCTGGAAATGCACCCTCTAATGTCAACAAATATGTATGATATTGGAAAGCTATTGTTTTTCCGGGCCTCCCTGTGAACATAACACTTTCACCCTCAAATATCATGTATTTTGTATAAATATGAGCCACTTGTAATAATATTATTGCTAGGGATTGTTGTTACGTCTGTTATTATGATCGCTGTGTTGGTGAAGTCTGTTTGAATTCGGTTGTCAGAGGTTCTCTATTTTTTATTAGACAATTCTCGTATTTGGATACAAGCCCTGTGTTGCGGGGATTTGGAACCAAAACTGTGTTCTTTAAAGCAATCGAACTTATATTGTCTTGCATAGCAGTCGTATGTAAAGAGAATTTAACATTTTTGAGAGAATTAATTTAGTATGCACTACTAGATATCTTCGATGTAAACTTCTTCGTCTTGTTTTTGAATGAATGGCTTTCTACCAGTGTCGTGTATTTTGTTTTTTTCTTTTGGATTTTGCACATATTTTGTGTATTATTTATTTAGACGTTTATCGTAGAACTATGATAATTATGACATCTCAGTTTTTACAACTTGACACATTCAGTTTTTGTAACTACGAGTTACCATCGTACAATTTATCTAAGAACCATCACAGACAAATTACACACCCTTTACATAAAACTGCATCTGAATCCGATGAACCGTTACTGAGATAAATGGCAACATTCGAGTGCACACACAAACAATCTTTTACCCCAAACGTCTCCGTTCCGTCGTAAGTAAAAAAAAATAGATAAGATCCAATAAAAAGTAGTCTTTGTTTATCCTCAAAGTTATAAAGTGCCTCAATATCAATTTTTATTGAACAAATAAACAGACTCTTCAACTACATTACACCTTTTGTAAGTAAAAATGATAGTGTTACAAGCTTACAAATACCTAAGTATAAGTAGGTGCCCTATCAACAGAGAACAAATTGTGCCAAGTTGTTTACTTATCTTATTGAATATCTTAGTGATTGATGTAAAGTAACTCGTCATTCTTCGTAGAACTATTATTTGTAAGAGAAGAAATCGTTTGTAGCGATCTTCCGCCGGCAGTTCCGTACTCTAGCAGCCATGATAGATTACTGACACTTCGATAAAACTCTGAAACGCAAAACCGAGCGTACAGAAGACAAGCTTTAAGCCTAGTTTCTACCCAGAGTGGAACGGACCTATTAATGACTCCAATTATATTAACTCGCGTTTCCACCAACCATTAATCGAATGAATAGGACTGAGCGAGCAAACAGAGTAGAAATGAACCCGCTCAGTTCTAGAGAGACTCTACTTCTGGGGGCCAATTCATATATTTAAAGCAGCTGCGTTAAGTTTCGAATAAAACGTCCATTTTCGTATTCTTGTAACTTTGGGATCGATCTCAAATACGCTTTCGCATAATAATGGAAATGGCCATTTTAATCGAAACCTAACTGCAACTGCATTGCTTTCAATAAGTAAAATGGCCTTCTGAATAAATTTAATGAACTCTTTGTTGGTGACGCAATGGAAGTGGAACGAAAAGAGTCTTTTCAATTTAGCTATTTCCCGCTTTCCAGTGGAGACCGGATCCTTTCCTTTTGCGGTGGAGACAGAGCTTTAGGGCGGAGGTATGCCTGTAAAACAGAACAGTACCGCGCACACGTGACAATAGGTAGCACATGCAAGATGCAAGCGTGTTATGCAAGTGTGCCAAATAAAGACACGTGTCTTTTTGCATTTCTACTGCGCTCGGCAAGCGTAATCCTAAAATGTAACGAAGATTCCGAGGTTCTGTTTCCATGAGAGATGTCTACGTGTGCGTTCGCGTTGCTTGAGCGAACTTTGTACGACACTTACATTCTGTACTCTCCTTGTTTTGTGTCTGAAGTATCAAGTGCTGCAAGATTAACGGCTGTCTATCCGGGGACACTACGTGGCATCTATTTTTCAGGTAACTTGCAAATACTATCTAGTTTTTTTTTTTAAACAACTAGATTGGTAAATTAAGGTTTGCGTGAAGATAAATAGCTGCTGTATCGCCAGTTAAAAAAAAATAGTTTAGACGGTATATATTTAACGTCTATAATTTTCTACTTAAAATAAGTAGGTTATACATCAGTTATTGTGATCTGTTTTGACAGCTTAGCTAGGATCCCTCCTACAAAAATAGGTAGGTGGTAACCTGTCATTAGGACAGCGTGTCATTAGGTCATAGACATTGAGGTATAGACCTGGACCGCGCCATCCCGAGCGAGAAAGAGAGAAAAATCTCGTGCGGCCCTGTGTTTTTGACAGGTATTATTCACAAAGTAGCGTTGTCTCTTTCTAGATAGTAGTCAATTTTGTGAGGTTATGGCACAGTCTAGGTCTGTACGTCAATGGTCATAGCTTAATTTAACTTTAGAATGAAACCTCTATGTATAACGTCTTCAAATATAAACACTGTTCGAAAATCAAATCTATTTTTCTAATTGGAATGTAAGCTTCTCTTGTTTTTTTTATTATTTTATCCGAAAGAAACATTATCGTATAAAAAATATCTAGCTTTTTCTATGACTTTTGATTCTAACACAATAATATTGCTATCAAATCTTTTAACTTAGTACAAATTATTGTCTATTGTACAAAATATTACTGGCAAAGGTAATCTTTTGTAAGGCTGTTCAAAAACGGTGTATCGATAAAATAAACCTCATAGATACTAAACACGGTATCTGGTTCGTCTCGATGTACGACCTTATTTTTTTATCAACATAAAAAATGATATCACGCCGTCTGGAAGTCCAGTTAAATAATAAAAACCGCGATGTCGGCTATGATTGGTCGAATATAATTATTTATTATAGTCGTAAAGTGATCAATACAGAGTTAAACGTACATAATTAACGGTCGACTAATGCTCCGAAATGATTGGCGTCCGTACGTCCGTAGCCACAGTATATATCCGTATAAGGCCGGCTCGCAGCTCAACAAACATCCACACTCACAAATACGCGTTCTAGTCTCGGTTGGTGATTCCGCCGAGTTTGATCAAGATCTATGTACGGGTGCATTTATGTGTGCGTGAGCCTTTTTACGCTTGTTGTTAGCAGCCGACCATCTAATTTGTGCCGTAGCTCTCTGTGAACTAGTGTTCAGTACTAACTGGTTTTGTGACTATGCTCTTCGCGGTTCGTACTGATTTGATTTCATACATGTTTTTTGTGAGTCGATAGATTGATATGAAACTTGTGATTCCATATTTGAATTCTAGTTCATTTCGTTTACGTGTTTTAAAAAGTTAAATGTTGTTTGTTCCATTCCATTTTTAAATTGGATTTTCGAATGATTTCGTTTACTTTTTTAATTAAGTAGGTTAGATACTTATCCTACTTATTTATACAGAACAGAAAAAGTCAAAACATTCGCAGTTATGAACAAGGAGTTTGACTTTTTTCTAGCCTTATTGGTTAATGCGTGTCAATGTTATTCAGGTGATGATAGCTCAATGCTGATTGTAAGCTGCAGATGTAATTTTGTTAAAGTTTTCTAATCAGCATAGATGGTGTTGAGATAAGGCTTACAGTCTATCTAACTCATTTCAGACTTATTTAAAGTTTCTAAAAAAACTCACGTTGTTGATTGGTTGCTAAGCAACCACGAATGGCGATTGCAGCGAAATTAAATTCGATACAATTGGAACTAACGTCATTGATTGGTTGCTAAGCAACGCGAATGGCGATATGTCATCTATGTTTTCTTATGACTTCATTACGTAAAATTACTGTACCTAAACCGACTTTACAACAACCATATTTTTAAGGAGGTTTTCACTATGCCGAACGATTTTTCAACCATTTTCTTTTATGCGAGCTTTGTCCTGAAAAAATAATTAGTCAAATAGCCGTTCTGAATCAAATTCTATTTTATCTAAATATATAAATTAATAGTCTAGTGTAAAGTAGTAGTATAACTTAATCCCACCACAAATGTAGAAAGTCAAAGTAGTTCCAAACTAACAAAGGATTTAGGTGTATTATTATGTAAAGTCTTACTATTGCAGATAATTCAATTAATTTTGGAATGTTAGTAATTTGAGCATAACATCGAAGTTTAAATGGAATCTGACATTGACGGCGAGAGAGTTGGTTGATTCTTAATCCTTGAAATAACAAAGAAGGATTTAATTTGCGAATGCAAAGATAATTAACTATGATAATGATATAAATTCAGACACATTTTTTACGATAATTAAATTTAAAACTAAACTAACCACTCTGCTGATCCGGTGACAGTGACAATATGGTTTGTTTGGCCAACTTTGGCAAAGACCTCCTCCATATATTTCCACTAGGCTCTGTTTAGCGCTTCTGTCGTCCAGGTTTTTCCTGCGATGATTTTAATTTCGTCTCTCACCTTCGAAACTGCCAACCTCGTTATCTTTTTCTCCTTTTTTATTACTTGGGTACCAAAATAAGATGATTTTGTTTTACTTCTTTTTAGAATTATCTAAGACATCAACGGATAAATGATACTTTGATCCGCTGAAAAATGTCGCATTCATAGATATGTGAATAGTAATCAAATATCTGTCTTGGCTGTTTGTCGCGTTTCTAGTGACTATTGTTTCATTAAAATAATGAATAAAGGATTTCAATTTGCTGCAAAATACCATGGCGGTGTAGAAAACTGAGTCGTCTACTATTTCAGGGTTTTAAATTATCAAGATAATTATTTTCGTTGATAAATTGTCACGAGTTCGATAATAGGTATTTTAGATTTGTTAGTGCCAATTTGCTTATTTTTCATCAGTAAAATTTGTTAAAAAAATATATTTATTTTAAAAAATATTAACTTCTTTATCAATGATAGTAGGTAGTTACATTATCTATACTAATATTATAAAGCTGAAGAGTTTGTTTGTTTGTTCAGGAACGACTTGTCCGAATTGAAAAATTATTTCACTGTTGGATAGCCCATTTATCGACGAAGGATATATGCTATATAACGTCACGCTACGACCAATAGAAGCGGAGCAGCAATGAGAAATGTAGCAAAAACGGCGAATATTTACAAATTGACTCTATGGTGTTGAAGGTCTATTGGCTTACGGTAACTAAATTAGGTTTTTTGTAGCTCGTGTTATAAAATAATTATTAGTAACATTAGGTTATATGTGTATATATCATGTACCTACTGGTACATTTACCTAGCCAAAATACACAAATTATATATTCAAAGCAAAATTACTAATTACCCTAGTAAGCTTCGCCTCAGAATTATTACATACGAAACAATAGGTTTCAAACGCCATTGTCTATCTGTGTAGGTAAAGTCTGAAATGAAAGTCTGAATAATAAAACTTGCTTCAACACCACAATCTATTAATAGTGTTGTCACTTTATGGTTTACAAGAACACCGATATTGTTATCATGCACTATGCATGACGTCATTGATATGTCATTTAATTTTGTTTTTTTATTTGAAACTTGTTAATAAATTCTCTTTGCTTGTAATCCGTAGTAATATTGTTTTCAGCCTTGTTTAATCACTATTTTTTTTTCTTTTACAAATAGTAATCTCTTTACATTAATTTTATGAAAGAATCGGATCGTAAAACGAAGTTAGAATGAAGGTTCTGCAGTGGGATTTGACATTTGACAGACATGATTAGTCCAATCCATAAAATTTACAAAAAATGTACTTACTTTCCAAAAACAACAATTACATAGATTATAAAGCAAAATTACTAATATTATAAAGCTGAAGAGTTTGTTTGTTTGTTTGAACGCGATAATCTCAGGAGCTATTGGACTGAATGGGAAAAACCTTTTAAACATAAAAAAGCTGTATAACATCACGGTACAATTAATACGAGCGGAGCAGCAATGAAAAATGTTGCAAAAACTGTGAAAAATTACGCAGACGAAGTTGCGCGGGTCACCTAGTACTCAATATTACATCACCGCACCACAAACACGCTAACACTAGGTAATAACTTTGCTAACACTAAGTCTGCATTTTAGTAATTAATATCTAAGTATTTTTACAGCTTTAAAAGTTGTAAAAGGGGAGAAAATCGTACTTGTCATAATTTTTGCAGTACCATATAAAAGAACAAATCATGGATTTAAAGTGCAAAAATATATACAATACACAGGTAAAAATAAACTAGATTGGCTAGATCGTTATCTATTTAAGTTGACGAGCGTTGAACGTATCAAAATATATGCCAATTTAAAAAAAAATCGCGTATACGATAAAAGAGAGATAGGATATATAATGTTTGCGTAGGTACTTCATAATTACGGTAAACGCTACATCGTGAAAATAGTGGCCTCACTTATTTTGACGCGTGGTAAAGAACTCTGCCTCTCCAGTTCTCATCTCTCTATGCCTTTTCAAGTCGGCAACGAGCGTTAGTCTTTTAAGTCTAAAAAAGGTGTTTAAAAGAACTTTTAATAGAACTTTTTTCTTTCAAAAGGCTATAACGAATATGATCCGTGTGAGCTTTCCGAGTTCCCTTTGAGAGGTACACTTCAGTTTAAAGTGTAAAGAGTTGAACTTTGCGGAAAGTTAGATCGTATATCTTCGTATGTTGTTATGAGGGATTGAATATACGGCCTTCTGACTTGGAGTCAGCAGTTTTCAACTATTTGCTTTGTAGCTTAAAGTTTTTAGAAAAGGAAGTTGGAATAGACAAGAAATATATTTTTCAATCGTAGCAACACACAATTTTATTCTTCTTTTTCCTCGATACTCCTTTAATAGAAAATCATAGTACCAAAATATTAATCTAAATATAAATCTTGGGAAAAAACATATTGCAATCAGTAAATAAATATGTACCTACCTAAAACTTAAAAAAAACCTTATCGTGTAATAAATATAATTGGCTTTTCAAATCGATTCAATATTTAAAAAAAAAATGACATATCGTCACTTTAATTTCTCTATACCGTTGACGTATAGACCTAATATAATTTTGATTTTTATATCGCATGCGCACCTGATTAAATTGATAATTTGATTATTAATTGATTAAAATTTGTTTAGGTAATGTACGTTTAAAAAAAAATAATAAAACGTCGATATTTGTTAATGCAGCCTCCTCAGTGGCTTTTTTTTACATTATCATCTATGGATCATAAAATCACTTTGACTTTTTTTACAATTTTAATTGGCAATATTTCAATGTAAAACGAAAACTGGTACTGAATGTCCCCTATCAATTTGTCAACTAATTTAAAAGTTATTCTGTGGCTTTATAAAATTATTTATTTTTACATTTATACAACCAATGTACATTCTATACATATAGGTTAGTAGGAATTTCCTTTTCTTCGCTCAAATACATTAAGTATCTAGAATAATTGTGACACGCAAGAACTGTGATTTTCCTTTATAGAATTTTATAAGCTACGGGTCTTAATCGCGTAAATATTTTATTTTAAGGCTAAATACCTTTGTTTATTGCCCGACGTTAAATTTCTATAATGTGATTTTCCTGTTAATGCGCAAACACTTTTTATCCATAGGTGCAATACAGCCTATATTCTATTTCTCAATACGCATGAAAATAATTGAAGTAAAGCTATATTCAATTTATATATATTCAAACAAATGTTATGTCATTGTATTGTTAATGTACCAAATAAAATTGTAACACCGTATATACAGCATCCGACAACTTTACCGCAAGCATTATTTCACACCTTTCAAATGGTTCAGTAGAATCGTCCTTTCGTTACCAGGAATCTGTAAAAATATTACAAATTCAATACAATAAATATGCGTTTCTACGACATTTTTATTTTATAAGTCAATCCGTTTTTTAGATGAAATACGACCAATGATAGCCCCAACCTTCTGACCCTTTAGGCCAATCATATCAATTTTATATTTCTTCCATAACACGAGTCCCTTTCCAACAAAAGTACGATGTCATAATATATGAATTATGATTACTTTCCCGCCATATCCGCCTCCAGGGTGACAGACTGCGCCATTGTAGTAACGGCTTTTGTTTTAAAACTCATTCTTGAATTCTGTGATGATTTGAATATTTGACTACAGAAGTAGGTATTCTCGTATTGTTGTTTTCTCCTGTCATTTTCTTTCTCGTAGGTAATCATGTTCGAAATTAGGTTAATTTTGATTTATTATATTTGTTCTATACTAGGTTTTAGCAACTTAGTCGAGGGCGACCATGTTGCTCTATTGAGCAACAAATAAAATAACAAATTATTTAAAGCAATTAAAGTACAATATGCATGACATAACATACATAGAACTTCGAAAAACTTTAGTTTTAAGATAGATCTCACTGTTTTTATAAGCAGAACCCATAACGAACTTAACATTAGTTAATAATATATATATATATATATATATATATATATATATATATATATATATATATTAAATTGATCAAATTCTGTTGTCTTGATGTGTTTCTTACAACGCAAGTCATGTACTTAACTGTTACGCCATACGTGCATATTTATCAATGAATCATTACTTTGTGCTTCCAATACATTAACCGCACATTATCACTTAACACCAATTTGATAGTAGGTACCTATTAATATTAAAAAATAGCACAGCTAGTAACGGGGATATCTAGTTTAAATTGTCACGATTTAAAATTGATAAACTTTCTTTAAACTACAATTAGGAAACAGAACGTTACTTTTGCTACCTACGCGCACATTCACAAAAAAAAAAACTCGGTAGACACACATGTGACTTGCAAATTATAGTGCTTATCATCCTACATGGTTAAAGAGGTATGCGACGCAGTTGTGACCGCGCAGATCGATATATCAGCTAGGTCAAGCAATTCACAAAATACATCAGATGGGTTACCATTTTGTGAAGTCATAATATGACCATACATCCCGGCTATCATGAGCATTAGGACATAATTTGAAATTGTTTACATTTTTGATAAATAAAATACTATAAAAATAACAATGGTTTTATAAAAAAATATCACCTAGATAGGTACATGTTCAAAGAATATCTACGTATGTAAGAGTATGTGCAAAATTCTTAAAAAAAAAAAATAGGTACTTATTTATATTTTAATATTGTTAAAAGAATATTTTTTTAGTCTGGTCTGTAAAAATGACAACACACGTTAAAGATCCCACACAATAACGCTATAATTCCGAAGTTCTCATAAACTTTCTAGAAACTATTAAAATGTCATACGCCCGTTTCTCGTGTGAATAGAATCATGTGTGTATCATAATTGTTTTATTCCATATAAAACGCTCGTCACCAATTACCGTTCGTCGGTCGGTTGGCAATTTAATGCTCATTGCGTTTTATGTGAAAAAGTAATAGGATGTATGAAGATTACCTGCGCCGTCCCAACTTTATTTTGACAATGTTACCGTTTCCCGCCAATTTAATTCCCAATAAAATAACGTTTAGGTCGAGAGTTGTAAAATGCCGGCTGAATAAGCTGTCATTATTTCACAGCTTGAATACCGTGTACAAAAAATAATACATTAAGTATCTACGTACATACTTAGGTATCTACGTAATAGGAATGTAAATAATAATCTGTAAAATTACTGTAAACTTGACCGTCTTGCCTACGTTTATAAAATAAGCTGACGAATATTTACATTAAAACATTCTCACATCTACTTAATATAATTATAGTTAGATTAAAAAGATGCTAATTTTTTTCTTAAATTAATAATATTTAGATTTAAAAAATCCATCTGATTCCGCTACTACAGGCTACTATATTTATTTTAATACGCTATTACATTTGTTATCAGCTATATTTAATTTTAGTAGATAGAGTAGCTTACAGTTTTGCTTTAACTTTTATGTAGGTATAGATTCTAGGTTCATTGGACATAAACAATATAAATGTGAAAATAGACAACGAATTGTAAAAGTGCGGAACTGTCTTTCCATGAAGGTTTCAAACCTTCAATAGAATCCTTTTTCCCCCTTTAAAAGTGAAACTCTGCCTATTAACAAAACCTCTTTCCTCTTTTGTTGTACAAACTCTTTTGACCTTAAAAGCGTCTGCTTTTTATTTGATATCTTTGTAATCGTTTTATGTATCATAACGTTAATGAGGCGGTGTATTTTAACATTTTTTTTTGCGCCGCGTGTTGCTAATTGCTGAAAAAAAAGTCTGATTGGTTAGTTATATGAAAGCATTTCTGTGTTCCGTTGTTGGTAATATATTGTCTTATTTATTTTAATAGTAAAATATCATAGCTTCTCTAAGTCTCGAATAAGTCGTTAAGGTATCGGTCCCATGCCTGGCCTAATCGTATCGGATTCACCTCCGTGGGGGTCCGTGATTCAATGGTGACCGAGAAAATCGAGATATAAGCGAGGTTAAGCAACATTAGCACTGTTGGTCTAGAGATAAGTGACCATTCGTCGTCAATCGGATTTCCTTCCCATCGGAATATGAGAGTTAGGAAATACTTAGGCTAAGCTCTGTAGAGTTTTGCTCAGAGACTATGGCTCAGCTTAGCTTAGGTAATACATTACAAAAAACATGACAGACTGTGAACGAACATGTGCTGACCGTTGACTTTGTTCATATAATGTTCTGAGATTATGCTAAGCTTGGCTGTGACCAATAATTTCAACGGTCAGCATTTGCTTTGTCAAGTCAAAATTTTCTTCAAGTTTTACTTAAGCTACGCTTGAGCTAAACCAAAGTACGTTAGAGAGGGCACTTGACTGTCAGCGCATATACTGGTGCACTATAATACCTTCTCAGTAGATGAAACTCAATTAAAAAAATATCTATCATTAATTTCGAGCTAGTTTCTCGAAGACTAAAATATAAGTCGCACGGTTATAATCTTACTTTATCTTTAGAATCGCCATGATTATGAAGAACCGTACTTTTCTAATGACAGACGTATGCACTGGATACTGTATTTACTCCAGTACCTAAGTCTGTAACTATGTACTTACGGGTGACTATATATAATCAATGAACCGGGATGTGTAACATACGTGTCTACAGGTACAGCTAACGGTTTTTCTCTTAACAAATCAAAAGGTCCCGCTGTTGACTTTCCAATTGCGATAAAAGCTGAAAAAATGAGAGTACAAAATTTGATAAACTGGTACAGCTAGCTACAGAAGTCTCTTAATATTTTCTAATATTACATAATACTAGAAACACACTTTTTCACCATAATTTAAAGTTGATAACACATTATAGTTAACCTTTTGGACAAGCCAAAGTTTTATCTTTGTTCTATTTTCAAAATTGAATGGAAATAACATTGACTCCACACGTTGGCCCCAACGTCAGTATCAACGCCACTCGTCCAACGTGTGGATCTAGAATGTTCCTAAAGCATTGGCTTCAATGTTGGGATGAGCAATAATCTAGAAATCTAGATCTACACGTTGGACGAGCGGCGTTCGGACCGACGTTGGGGCCAACGTTTGAAGCCGGTGTAAGACTCTACATTCACTAGTTACTTCATTGTTACTATTTAAAGTAGTAGGTAGGACTAAAGTTTAAAACAATCTACAACAATGTCCATTTAATATAATAAAATTATGTAAACCTGACTATGTATGTAATAAATGAATGTATAAAAGGTCGATTATTAATAGTAAAAATATTATATTTACGTACCTATTATTTATAGAAAGAGTTAAACTTCATAAAGTTTTTATCAACTTTGCAAATAGTAGGTATACGTACGTAATGACAAGAACGGAGCTGTGAGAAATACGACGGCTCGGTTTGTCCCATTTATCCCCATTTCGACAACTCATGGTTGTGTTTTCCATCCGTTTAACTAATACTTTTTTAAAGAAAAATATTCCGTAAAATCTTAAAATATGGCGGCCACAGTCCGCGACGGCTGACAGAAAGCACTCGCGAACATCGCATTTCAGAAACAGTCAACTCATTGTGAGATAATAATGTCTACAGAGAGGAAACCTCCCCAGTTACTAGTCGCAGTGAGCGAGAAAAAGCTTTAATTTTTCTACAACAAGTACCACTTTTGTTCAAACTGTCTCTAGCTTTTGAATAATTATATTCCTTAGAGTGTTTACAGATTTTGCGTATTCGTAAGCGTATACCTAAATATAAAGTCAATGTTTTGAGAGTTATATGTAAATATGTGACAACGCCTTGACGTATTTTTGCGTTGTCAAGGAGAAGAAGTAAGTGATGTATATGCATTTGCGATCCGATAAAGTGACACCCTCCTGCTCTTGTCTCAACTTATTTTGGGTCGGCACAATAAGTTTTATTTTTCCATGTTTTCCTGTCAGATGTCATCTCAACTTGGAAATCGATTTATATGTATGTGTTCTTCCGAAGGTAATCATATTTTAACACTATAAAAAGTTCGACATTAAAACACTGCGTAGGCATAGTAGTAGCCGTGTCTCAAAAACGCCAGTCAAATACGGCAAATGTGTAACAACTCTAAACCCAACACGCGTTAATACGCTACTTCAGTAAACACTCAAACTGGTTTTATCAGCGTGATTGTAGACCGAGGTCTATTAAAACTTTGTGTTTGAACCATTTTCACTTGTTCACGAACAATTTACATATTTCCTTATAACAATGAGAGCTAAAAGCGATATTAATGAAATTCGGTAACAATGCGCGCCTAATATAACATTTTCGCACCTGACGTAAGTATTTTGGGATAACAAAAGATGCACCCTTTGCTTCAGAATAACGCTATCAGCCGAATTAATAAAGGGTGTTATTAGCAGACGCCGCCGTTACAGGAGGGGTTTCTATATCGAATAAAGCTTGTGCTAATTCAGCAGTAGATGAGGATAAGTAATATACTTACTTACTTACATTTGTGACTGTCTAAAAGGTCGTGAACTCATGATTTATCGACAAGGATAAAGTATGGCGACTTTCTTTGTGATTAATTACATTGAAGAACTCTTTCATTGCAGTCTGAAATAGCGTTTGATAAATTTTGTTCTTCACCTCCTCGCTCTATCAACAGATAATTAATATCTTGGGACAACTCGCACAGCGCCATCTGATCCCAAATTAGGCAGAGCCTGTACTATGGCAACTATACATATATATTTCTAAATACATACATATTATAGATAAATTACACCCAGACACAGAATAAATCATCTTGCTTATCACACAGAGTTTTATCCTGGGTGGGGATCGAACCCAGGACCTTCGGCTTAGCAGTCAGGGTCACTAACCACTAGACCAATAGGCTAGTCGCATTATCTCAATGACTATTGGCAAATAACACTGAAATGTATAAAGTACATGCTTTTGTTATATTTAAATAGTTACTAAAAAGACAATTAACAACTCTGATTCACGAAAACAATTAGGCGAAAACTGCTTAAAACCAGTATAGGATTAAATAAGAATAAATTGTAATGTAACCGACATGTCTGAGAATCTAAACATTTTAAAAGATGGGTCATGGGTCATGGATCCATCAATTCTCACAGGCTTTCCGTGGTGAATTATACTTTGTATCTACTCTCTCAGAAAGGAGGCCGAATGACATCCACCAATCCACACTGGCCTTGTCCGACAGATTACCCTCAGTCAGAGAGTGTGTCCACAAGTAGAGCTAATAATAATAATAATTTCTTTATTTAGCACTTAAACTTTGTTTGTACTTAATCTAATACAAAAGGGTGTTACTGCTAATAGCTGCTTGTGACTGAAAAGACTAGTAGACCAGACTAGTAGATTATGTACAGCATTATCAGAATACAACATCGGCTAGTTTTGGGTACAGACAGGTTTACCTCTGATTCTCAAACTAGGTTGTTACCTGTGTTTTGAGTTAAGCAGTGGTTAGTCGGTCTGACTACTTTGGTATTCATTTCTTTCTACTTAGTGCACAGAAAACTTAAACGGTAGTACTTAACTATAATTAAACTATTGTTAAAAATGAAGTGAAACTTAAAAGAATATTAACAATTTAAATATGTTAATGATATGTTTGAGGTGTGTTTTATTGGTGTAGTGGTATGTAGGTGTAGGTAAGTGAAGATGTATATTATAAAAGTAAGCTACTCAATTATAAGCATTTTACAAAGGGAGCGTATTACTTACTTAAATAAAATGGCTGTTACAGATTTGTTTGTTTATTTTCAAGCTCGGCAGTTGTCGCGCTATCTTTTCGCGGGCATTTAAACTCATAACCATTAAATGGTGTTCACATTCAACGGAAATATGAATAAAACACGACTTCTGCAAATAAATTGCTCGCACTGATTGTGAGGGAAATGGCGAAACAAATTGTATGTCTCATTTATAATGAGGAATACTTGATTGCTGTATTTTAAATGTAGACTATCTTTTATTCTGTTTGTAAGCTGTTTATTAGCTTTGTGATGTTTGCGCGGACTAAGTGTAAGGTTGTTATTAGTCATTGTAAGCTTGTTTGCGGTTTACATTTGAAATGATAGGTTTGTACAAGCTAAATTTAGCCACATTAAAATGATAGCTTAAATGTCACACTTACGGGTTGTTCGGCAGATTCGGGATTAGGCAGAAACTTAATTATGTAAAAACTAGATTTGACAGAATGTTACGGCAGAAGTACAGTAAGAAACAGATGATACAATTTTATAAGCTACTGGCGTTGCAATACGTTCGAAACGTCGGACAATAAAACAAAGGCATTTAGTCTTAAAATGTACTTTTTTTACGCGATTAAGATCCGTAGATTATATATTTTTTTAATGTGTACAAATCGCGAAATAGTGCGAACATATACTTATATAAGAAACAGACGTTTTTGTTAAAGGTTCTTTAAAAATATATATCATCACTAGCTGTGCCCCGCAGTGTTACCTGTGGTTTATTAGGATATGTGTTAATCCAGGGTGTCAGCTAACTCCATACCAAATTTTATTAAAATCGCTCCAGCCGTTTAGACGTGAAGAAGTAACAAACACACACACTCACATACTCACTTAGTGTGATGTAGATTAACTTTTATTCTGTTTGTAAGCTGTTTATTAACTTTGTGATGAACCTCTTTTTGTATAAGTGGATAAAATCATTAATTGTTGGGTCTTACCTACCTACCTGTGTTGAAAATCGTTCAGTCTTATAAAGACAAATAAGAAGGTAACTATGTATAAGTACCTACTTATATTTTGGGGTCCTAACTCAGAGACCGAGCCGATCAAGATATCTGCGAGATATAGATGGGTGACCGTTTCCGAAAATTGTCACACCCCTCTGTGCTTCAGAGAGCACGTTAAGCCGGCGGTCTTGCGCCCAATCTTTCTGTTATCGTGTCGGGTTTTCGTACCATCGGGCTGTAAAAGTGAGGGAATAGAGAGTGCACTTATGTTTGCGCATACACTTGTGCTTAACGTACCGTGTGGTGCCGGCTTAAGAATAGTACCACCCCATCTCTTCCCGTGGGTGTCGTCAAGGCGACTAAGGGATTTCACCCCGGAGGACGGGCAGCAGCGTCCTCTGCGTACTTAAAGCCTTACTGCGATCGCCAACCCGCTCGCCAAGCGTGGCGATTATGGCAATTACCCCCAGGATCTACATACCAGTAGGTTCTACTGGGGAGACCCGTGACCAGCAGTGGGCCATCATATGGGTTGATATGTGTATACACTTGTGCAATATAATATCTCCTGCGTAGTTGGCTGGTCTCTAATGAGAGTGGCCGCCGTAACAGACATCGGTTAGGAGACTATTAGACTGTCTCTGTGGCGCGGTGGGAGTGTGTCCGACTGCTACGCAAGAGGTGTGTGATGAGCACGATGGTTTATTCTGTGTCTGGGTGTTATTTATCTATAATATGTATGTATTTAGAAATATATTAGTATTTTTATCAGTTGTCTGGTTTCCATAGTACAAGCTATGCCTAATTTAGGATCATATAGCGTTGTCTGAGTTGTCCCAATATTATTATTATTAAGTATATCAGAATTTTCTTCCTGTAGGTATGCAAAATGGTTGTAATACGTATGGTTATGCAAAATTAACTCTACTGTGACTAAAGTTAGATAGGTACTTAATGCCTAAATGACTGGCCGAGAATAAGTTTTCTAATGATGAGTTGGCTAAATTAAACTTAATCACAGTTCATTTTATTCAGAAAACGCAAATCACACAATTTGTTATGAGAAATTGTAAGAAATAAAAAATAATTAGGTATCACTTGCTTTAATTGTGGAAAACACTATTGTGACAATAAGAGAATGCCTGAGAATTTTTGTAATGCATTGCAAGATGAGAGGTTAATCATGGTTTAATCGTAATTTCGTACCTATAGTCTTTGGTTGTAAGTTGTGAAAATGGCGGCAAACTGAGCTGTCAACATTTTCACAGCTCCGCTTACAGCGTGTGAAAGTCTTTGTGGTGCAGTTAAAGTGTACAATAAACACTTGGCACTGCATAAATTGGCTGAATCCATACTAATATTATAAATGTGAAAGTAACTCTGTCTGTCTGTCTGTCTGTCTGTTACGCTTTCACGCTCAAACAGCTGAACCGATTTAGATGAAATTTTGTATGGAGATAGTTTGAGTCCCGAGGAAGGACATAGGATAGTTTTTATCGCGATAACCGACATCCATGCGGGCGGAGCCGCGGGCGAAAGCTAGTAAACCATAAACGGCTATATTGCAACCAACTGAAAATTAAAAAGTAGAAGTTTATGGTAGTTACCATAGTCTGTGAACGCTTAGCAGCAGTTTATCAACAGGCAGCTCGTAAATTTATTTCTAGATTTACTTTCTAAAGGGCGTCTAACTTATAGAATCAAGCTGGACTGCACCATTACCTCACAACATTGACCACTCTCTAGAAAGAGACAACGCTACTTTGTGGACAATACCTGTCAAAGAGACAGAGCCGCACGAGTTTTTTTTTTCACGCTTTGCAGTCAATATTTAGTTTTTAATTAAACTTAGATTTTAAGTTTTGAATTAGACTGCCTCTGTGGCGCGGTGGGAGTGTATCCGACTGCTACGCAAAAGGTCGTGGGTTCGATCCCCACCCAGGATAAAACTTTGTGTGATGAGCAAGATGGTTTATTCTGTGTCTGGGCTATTTATCTATAATTATTATAATGTATTTAGAAATACACTGACGGACTTATAAACTGCATCAAAGTAATAGACGACTTTGAAATAAATATTTTAACCAAGTATGCAAACTTTCTATACAGATTTAAATTGAAACCTCTAGATTGGTTCGTGAACTTTAAAACAGCGTAGGATCATATCTTTAAGTTTAAGTTTATGTACTGGAAAGGACCTTAAGACCTTTTTTGAAGAAAAAACAGAAATTTAAGGAAAAATTGTTTAATTAAAAAATTGGTTTTAACAATAGACACAAACTTTATGCAAGGGTTTATTTGTGTTTTAATAAGGTGTATTACCCCCACGTGCCCTTATTACGGATTCTAATCGGTTCCGCATAGATTTTATAAGGGTTTTTAAAAGATCTTGCGGAATATTGTCCCATTCTTCTGAAAGTGCTGTTCTTAGTGCTGCCACTGTCGTAGGCGAAGGGTTTCTCGCATATACAGCTCTTTTTAAATTGTCCCAAACATGCTCGATGGGATTAAGATCCGGGCTGCGTGCTGGCCAATTCATTGTACGTATCCCAACCTCTTCGCAATAATGTTGAACTTGTGCAGCTGCATGCGGCCGGGCATTATCCTGCATTAAAGTAAAATTTTCGCCTATGAATCCCATGTAAGGCACCACGTGATCTTCTAATATCTCTGTTATGTAGCGATGTGCTGTCAAACCCCCTCTATTACCGTTTTGACGGACCATGTCTATGAACACAAGTTCTGTTCGCCCGTTCATCGATATGCCACCCCAGACCATACATGAACCGCCTCCAAAAGGAACACGCTCCTCAATGCAACTTTGAGCATATCGCTCCCCACGTCGACGATAGACTCTTCTGCGACCATCTGCACCATATAAACATGTCCTACACTCGTCCGTGAACAATACAGAGGCCCACTGCTCTTCTGTCCAATTCAGGTGATGACGCGCAAATCTTAAGCGAGCTTGTCTGTGAGCTGCAGACAACTTTGGACCATTTGCTGGTCTAAAAGGGGTGATAGCCGCTTCCTTTAACCTTCTTCTTATTGTTCGTGCACACACGTTTTTTCCACGCACTTCATTAAGCTCGGTTTTGATGTTAACTGACGTGAGGAAACGATTTCGCAGGGAAGTTGTAACAATAAATCGGTCATCACGACCTGTGGTTGCTCGAGTTCTGCCTGTACCACGTCTCCTCCTGTAAGAACCTGTCTCTACAAACCTTCTGTATATTCTACAAACCGTAGACTGGTTTAAATTTAAATTTCTACCAATCGTTCGTTGATCCAAGCCCTCCCGCACCAATGCTACAATTTGTGCCGCTTGTTCGGACGAAGTATCCATATTATGGTTCAAAAACTCTCGATGTGTTAAAAAACTAACCCAACAATTATGCTGGTAACAATAATTCAATTGACCAAACAAAAAAAATCAATGAGAATTAATTTAAAACTTTGCTATAAATAACACGCAAATCTGATACTACGAGTAAATTTTCTTTTCCCGGCTATATTCATTTGTTTTACCGCAGTTCTATTTTTAAATTTAATTTTTTTTTAAGATTAAGAGCCAGGCTTTCCATATTTATATAATTTAATCTAAAAAGTTTGCATACTTATTATAAAAAATCCTTTTAGAGTAAACCTGAACTTTGATGCAGTTTATGAGTCCGTCAGTGTATATTAGTAGATATATTTATCAGTTGTCTGGTTTCCATAGTACAAGCTCTGCTTAGTTTGGGATCAGATAGCGTTGTGTGAGTTGTCCCAAGATATTATTATTATTGTTATTATTATGTATGTCGTTTCCATATCACGGGACTATGGAGTCCTGGTTATTTGGGAGGCGTGCGTGGGGCCGAAGCCAACACGTAGAGGCCCGTTAGACACTTTAATCTAAAGGCTATGTGACACAAACCGACGAATATCGTTGTATACACTATATAAATGTACCCAACGACATTCCCCGGTTAGTGTAAAAACTATTGTCAAAAAGTGGTAGCTAATAAACTGGGTTATGGAGGTGATGTGTTAGTGGAATGGTTAGCTGGTACTATTGAAGGACTACGGCGCCTGCCTTGCAAACACATGGTAAAAACACACGGACAAATGGGCAGGCGGTGTCTCGCCACTCACTAGATGGGCCCCCTTCTGGCCGCCACAGGCATACAGCCAAACAGGCGACAGGGAGCAACATGGGTGTAAGCAGCTTGGGGTGTCGAGCGGTTATTATTATTATTATTAATTGAAAGTGATAGCTAGCGAAGCGTGGCGCATGTAGAAATTGAGTGAAATTACTGGGCAAACGAGCCTTACTAGCTAACGTCTTAAATGAGGACCGGAGTGCGGTGACAATCAAATCTTTGCTAAACAAGAATTTGGGTGGTACTGATACTGCTCCGTAGCGTGATGATTAGTCCTGATGACTCACGACCTGCTCGTCTCTGCATGAGCCATTCCTCTTTCAAAGTATAACTGTCAAACCAATATCGACTTCGCTTAATGTTAAAATATAATCGCAAAGCAATTGATTAAATTTACTATCTAAAACAGTACTGGATGGGTTCTTAACTGGGAAAAATCTCAATTAGACCAGCTAATAAGGAGAATTAACAAAATTTCAAAAGACACTTATGTAGTGTTATGGTTATGCTTCTACTAGTCTTAAGTTTATGTTAAGCGATTTTCGATATCCTCGCCAGATTTCCCCCGATCGTTAGCGGTATAAACACCTAAGTAGGTACATAACACGTCACTGAAGATAGTTAATGCTAAACACTTATTTCAAACACATCATTAACGAGTATAAAACTACAACTAATCGACGGCATTCCAACGATCTATCTTACCAAATCCGATGTGATTCTATCAGTACTACGAACATGTGCTGGCACGACGGCCAATTAGCGTTTCCTTTGAGACATCATTACATTATATTAACGCGTATCTTCCACTATTATCCTTATATGAACAGAATCACCGAGGTTTATCTACGTAGAGGCGGAAGGATTTCACGCATTATGATAACAACGACGCGATATAACTATCATCAATTAGTTATATTATTGTTAGCTTGTTGTTTGTCGCTCTGTTAGACAATACAATGGCTTAATTAATTTTGAGGAAATATGTCATATATAAGCAACTTCCTATTTACTTGCATAAACTGCTCAAAAGCTATTTGATTAAGATGTATAGAATATCTAATATCTCTAGAAATAATATTTGGAATGATATGGCTCTTAGAAGAAATATAACATGTACAAAGTTCTTCAGCCAGCACGTTACCAAAAGTAATGGCTGGAATGAATAAAATATTAATAAATTTAAAAAAAAAAACGTCAAGTCAGCACTAAGTACTATAATATTTTTTTTTTTTTTGCACGCAACAAAATTGTGCAAGAAATGCTCTACCGATAGAAAAACAATCACGTTTCAGCTGACGTTAAAATGCATAGAAAATAAAACTTAAAAATAGTAACTCTCTCAAGCGGCGGTAGCCTAATGGCTAAGTCAGTCTCGCAATCGTGAGGTCGTGGGTTCGAATCCTGTTCATTATGCTACCGACGTGAATCCACTCCTACCATTGAGCTTAGCTGGAGGGGTTAACAGGATTGTTAGTTTGAGTTATCTATAAAAAAAAATAGTATCCAATAAACCAGTTTCGTTGTCGCAGTTTACATAATGCTCGTGAAAATCCTTTCCATTAACCTGAAATAGCTGCAAGACTTCTTGTTTCTGTTTTTTTTGGACTAATTGAATGTTTTTTCTGTATAGCCGACGGAGTCCTTTCAACAGTGAACGTGGTGGAAGCGTTGCAGGAATTCTGGCAGGTGAAGGCGTCACGTGGCGGCGGAGCGGCTGGAGGCGCCCTCGTCATCTACGAATCTGTACCGGCGGCACACCCGCCCTACGTGTGCTATGTCACGCTGCCAGGAGGCGCGTGTTTTGGTAGTTTTCAGGTACAGATTCACATGATATATATCATCCCAGGTCCGCACGCTTGCCAAACCTCACCAAGCGTAAACAAATTCAATCGTGTAGATAGAAAAAAGGTTTGCAACCGCTTGCCGCCGACCCGTCTGGTGTCGGTTTTTGATACGTAAATCGAAGAAGTTTGCGGCAAGCGTTTGTCACGTATCCACACGTTGTTGGTATGTTGGTAGAAATTTGGAGTTTGCGATAAATGGCAAACGTGTGGACCGGCATTAGAAATAATACTATATCGAGCACTTCACTGATCTATTGGGACGTGTTCATGTAACACGATAATTACAGAAAATGCCTATTACATGGTGCTAATAGCTCGTGCTATTTCACACTATAGTCGTAAATGACCTATGATTTTTATTTTAAGATTGAGATAGTCTACAAGTAGGTACTTGATACCGGACCAACAAATAGATGTTGAGGAAGTGTTTCATGTTTTACGTACCCAATTTAACTGACGGAATAAGTGCTCTGCATGAAGTCGTCTTAAACATTTATGTGGTTAAGCCAACAATAAACTTTTTAATTGGCTTAAGAACACAAGGCAGGCAATGCCACAATTTTAGTACTTTCTGAGGATTCTAATTTATTATTATATTTATTAACATCATGGATTCTCACTAGGACGTATAACTAGTAACAAATGAATCATCGCTTGCAAATGCAAAAAGAAAATCTGCAGAAAACTGTTCAATCTAATTATACGATGATTTTCCAGAAAAAATAATTGTATTACAACCAATCAGGGAACTCTTAACTATTCCAGCTTGCACAATACCAAATTTCCATTAAGTACATCAAAGGGAAGTAAAGTTTAAGCTCACAAACAAATATGGCGGCGGCGCTCTTCATGTGCAACGTCACGCTGGCTGGAGGTACGTGCCTCGAAAGCGGGAGTACGTGTTATACGGCTTCGAAACTTTTGGGTGCAAGCGAATATGACATTGTTTCTGAGAGTTATGTAGGACTTTCGTTAGACAGTAATCTATCAAATATGGATATGTTTTGGCTATTGAAAATTACCTTTTGGTCTCCGTAATTATTAATTAGGGATAGCTATTCACAATTAAAAGTCAAGGTTGATATAAATTTATCGTATTGTCAAAAATATACACATCCAAACTGTCATCGTTTTTTACGATTTTGAAAGAATCGTGGAAGCTGAAGATTGTTGTATTACTTTGACTGAAAAATTGACTTTCTATTATAAAATAAGTGTTTTCTTTTGTCCAGAATTGTCCGACAAAGGCAGAAGCCCGTCGCAGTGCAGCGAAGATAGCTCTGATGAACAGCGTGTTTAACGAGCACGAGTCACGGCGTATCTCGGAGCACTTCATAGAGAAGGCAGTGGCGGAGGCGCGCGCCTCCTTTGCAGGTGATGCGGCCGCACATCACCAGGACCCTAGCGCTGGGATTGCTGCCTTTAGGTGAATATAAAGAACAACTGATAAAATCTCATATAGAGAGTATCCTGGCTACTGACTTCTGGACAGTTAGCCAGTGTCATCATATACCAGCTACTCTATTAGAGCCAGTAGATCATTGGTGCTGTTCAGCGCGCGACGCATCCTGCAAATATCTTTGGGAGCCCTGATGCGCTACAAAAGCAGGGCAGCTCCAATAATCTCCTGAAACCGTTATTATATTGAAATTTAATAATTGTGTTTATTTAGACATTTCCCAAATGCATTAGAAATGGAATATGTAACCATGTTCCACTTTTGTTCTACAGTAATATAACACCCCGTGAAAAAAATGAGTTTGTAAATTGGCTTAAGATTATGGTATGTGATTTACGGGAAAAAATATTTTGAGGAAATTGGCTTACAAAAAATTGGAGGATATGTGACATTAGGTAAGCCGCGATAAGCCCATAGATGGTAGTGCCTTTTAATGTTCTCACCTGATGCTGGGAATGGAAACAAGGCCTCCTCTTTTGAAAGGGACCAGACTACTAACAATGGCAATTTAAGACTATTGCCTTAAAAAATGTTGCTTACTTTCTAGGTGAAGTCGGTATACTAACGCAGGATGTTTTCACACAGGTTTATGCTGGAAGCAAACAAGGGTCGTACTATGCTTGAGTTCCAAGAACTCATGACAGTGTTCCAGCTACTGCACTGGAACGGATCACTGCGCGCGATGCGGGAGCGCCAGTGCTCCAGGCAAGAAGTGGTCGCACACTACTCTGCAAGGGCTTTGGATGATGCCATGCGTGAGCAGATGGCAAGAGAATGGGCAGCGAGGGAAAGAGACGCAGCTAGTGCAGGCGGCGGTGTTCTCAGAGCCGAACTTGCCCGAGCTGAGCGCGAGCTCCGAGCTGCTCGGCTTGCAGCTCGAGAACTGCGCTTTCCTAAGGAGAAGCGTGACATCCTACACTTGGCCGCTCGCCTCGCCCCGCCCCCGCAGCAACAGTGATCTCAAGCGCGCGTTCTCGCCACACACACACTTTGTTATTTAAGTATAGGTATATAGTCTAAGTGTATGCGAGTTTTATTTTATATTCCTATTTACCTGAAAGACCCAATTTTCTTAGGCCACTAACAGCGCGAGGCGGATCTACGAGGACGGCATCATAACTGACACTTTTAGAGTGACGCAGATATAAAAAGCTATCGTTAAACGATTGATCAGCTACAGGCACGCTTAATGTAAAATTCATATTAATTTCGAAGAATGATAATTCAATTCCCGGCTTCTACAAGCGATAATTTAAAAATCTTTGAAAGCAGTTCGAATTATTATTAAAATCACAATGAAGTCTTCTTTCAGTAAAATGTCCTATCTACAATATTTTTAAGGTACTTTCCATCCATGTGGCATCGCCGTGGGACATCCTGTATACTGATTATGGTTTGAAGTCTAGGACAGGGTTAAAGACCAAGTACATGTGATATTAATCGATATGGATATAATCGACAAGAGTAGCAATTTTAAATCATTATTTAACGTATTCATCGGTGAACGTATTACCGTGAGAGCACTATCCAAAGCCCACACAACGCACAGCTCAATTAAACCGTAATCGTTTTAGACGAGTGAACGCATCGATGAATTATTCTCGGTAATTACCGCATTTGAAATACTAGTTTCATTTCATTAATCGATATATCTGCAACACTATTAGCCGTGACAATCAAAGTTTGTGAGAAATAGAAATTTGTATTTTCTTTCGCATTTCTAAGAAGATGAACTTGTACCTACCTACCAACTTTAATATACACTGACGGACTCATAAACTGCATCAAAGTTCAGGTTTACTCTAAAAGGATTTTTTTATAATAAGTATGCAAACTTTTTAGATTAAATTATATAAATATGGAAAGACTGGCTCTTAATCTTAAAAAAAAATTAAATTTAAAAATAGAACTGCGGTAAAACAAATGAATATAGCCGGGAAAAGAAAATTTACTCGTAGTATCAGATTTGCGTGTTATTTATAGCAAAGTTTTAAATTAATTCTCATTGATTTTTTTGTTTGGTCAATTGAATTATTGTTACCAGCATAATTGTTGGGTTAGTTTTTTAACACATCGAGAGTTTTTGAACCATAATATGGATACTTCGTCCGAACAAGCGGCACAAATTGTAGCATTGGTGCGGGAGGGCTTGGATCAACGAACGATTGGTAGAAATTTAAATTTAAACCAGTCTACGGTTTGTAGAATATACAGAAGGTTTGTAGAGACAGGTTCTTATAGGAGGAGACGTGGTACAGGCAGAACTCGAGCAACCACAGGTCGTGATGACCGATTTATTGTTACAACTTCCCTGCGAAATCGTTTCCTCACGTCAGTTAACATCAAAACCGAGCTTAATGAAGTGCGTGGAAAAAACGTGTGTGCACGAACAATAAGAAGAAGGTTAAAGGAAGCGGCTATCACCCCTTTTAGACCAGCAAATGGTCCAAAGTTGTCTGCAGCTCACAGACAAGCTCGCTTAAGATTTGCGCGTCATCACCTGAATTGGACAGAAGAGCAGTGGGCCTCTGTATTGTTCACGGACGAGTGTAGGACATGTTTATATGGTGCAGATGGTCGCAGAAGAGTCTATCGTCGACGTGGGGAGCGATATGCTCAAAGTTGCATTGAGGAGCGTGTTCCTTTTGGAGGCGGTTCATGTATGGTCTGGGGTGGCATATCGATGAACGGGCGAACAGAACTTGTGTTCATAGACATGGTCCGTCAAAACGGTAATAGAGGGGGTTTGACAGCACATCGCTACATAACAGAGATATTAGAAGATCACGTGGTGCCTTACATGGGATTCATAGGCGAAAATTTTACTTTAATGCAGGATAATGCCCGGCCGCATGCAGCTGCACAAGTTCAACATTATTGCGAAGAGGTTGGGATACGTACAATGAATTGGCCAGCACGCAGCCCGGATCTTAATCCCATCGAGCATGTTTGGGACAATTTAAAAAGAGCTGTATATGCGAGAAACCCTTCGCCTACGACAGTGGCAGCACTAAGAACAGCACTTTCAGAAGAATGGGACAATATTCCGCAAGATCTTTTAAAAACCCTTATAAAATCTATGCGGAACCGATTAGAATCCGTAATAAGGGCACGTGGGGGTAATACACCTTATTAAAACACAAATAAACCCTTGCATAAAGTTTGTGTCTATTGTTAAAACCAATTTTTTAATTAAACAATTTTTCCTTAAACTTCTGTTTTTTCTTCAAAAAAGGTCTCAAGGTCCTTTCCAGTACATAAACTTAAACTTAAAGATATGATCCTACGCTGTTTTAAAGTTCACGAACCAATCTAGAGGTTTCAATTTAAATCTGTATAGAAAGTTTGCATACTTGGTTAAAATATTTATTTCAAAGTCGTCTATTACTTTGATGCAGTTTATAAGTCCGTCAGTGTATTTAGAATTTACCAGGCAAGAGCATGTTGGACCATGCTAAGTGTAGGGTTCTGGAGCCGTTGCCGTATGAAAAAATCCGATTTGAATAATTTCACCAGTAGAAGAGCGTACGTTCAGGGCTCTTACGCCCTTTTGTTGAGAAACACTGTATTTTCGGCAATAACTAAATGACGGTATTTTCGATCATTTTCAAAACTATTTATAGTTTTAAATATTTGTTAAGCGCTACCTTTTTGTTTATTTTCATATTTGTTGGTCACACGGTTCAAAAATAAAGGAGGAACACAATTTATGCAACTTTTGGAGAGATTATTTCCAAAAAAATCACTTAATCAACAAAAAATATTAGAAACCTTAAAAGACTTATCGAATGATGTGCCACACGTTAAATTTGTTCAAAAACATTGTTTTCAACTTCTGTTACATGCATGGTCTGGACAGCTAATTGATAAAAGTAAATATTTTAACGGGTTGCATCCCCCGTTAAAATATTTACTTTTATTAATTAGCTGTCAAACTAAGTAGCCGCTACTACAAGACACCTATTCACCTTTTTTTTTTTCATTTCACCATAATAAATCTATATTCATTGTGTGGTCTTTGAGTAAAATGCATTTGAGTTCTGTGACATACAGGCGAACAGACAGACAGACAGACGGACATGACGAAGCTATAAGGGTTCGCCATTTCGGATACGGACCCAAAAAATGTTTTCTCTGTTTGACCCGTATATAAGTATACATGACAGTAGTTCGTGATTTTCTTAAAAAAATGTTGTACTACACCTAAATACTAGTACTAAATAGTGGTCATTTTCAATACGAATTAACGTAGGTATTGAAAATTAGCACCATTTAGACGTAGCTACAGATAAAAACATCTGCTACGATTATGTAGACTTAGCATAGTGATAACGAAGCAATAGAATGTCTAATTGGATGGTCGGAGCTAACGACCGGCGACAAAACTCTAACAAACCCCTATTATTGCGAACTCATTGGCAAACATAAGGCTTGTTATACCTACGTAAGTATAATATTTATCTAATCACTTTAGGTCAAAGCGGGCAATCTTTACAGTTACTTTATCACTTATTCACTTTTAACCCAACGAATATTACAAAAATGTGAATGTATCTATGTCTGTCAGTTACATTTACACATAAACCGCTGAACTGATTTAGATGAAATCAGTTCAACAGGGGCAATACCCCCCCCCCCGCAGAATCGACCGAATGACCCTTTTTTGGGGAATTTGCGAATTTTAGAACTGGATCGGAGTGTTTTGGCAGGTAATTGCCCCCACTCGGTGGTGATGGATGGTGTACCTACCGGTGTTGAATCAAATGCGCCCCCCCCCCACATTATGCGAGCGACTCACACTTGACCAGTTGAATATAAAATGTTGCCAACCCCAGAACAAAGTATATATATGGGATATATAATCATTTGGTATGGACATAGTTTGAGTCCCTGGAAAGGACATAGGATAGTTTTAATAGGATAGGATACATTTCATAGGATAGGTTATCGCGATAACCTACATCAACGCGGGCGAATGCTAGTTATTTTATAATACGTTAAAATCGTATTTTATCTGTCAAATGTTCTTCTCACATTCTATTTTATTAAAAAATAATAGAATGATATACAAGACTGAAACAAATGACAAAAGAATTAATCAGCGAGTACGTAGGAGATAATAGTGCACAAATGTTGGTAAACATAAGTAGGTATTGGCCGTACCCTGACCAAATAACCTTGAGCATTCGTTCCTTCTTCGCCGCATCGTACCAAATGCGCTCAGTTTTTGGAATAAAATAAATAAAATGTTGGTCGTTTGAAAAAATGTTTCTAGCATATTTTTTTTTATGAAATTGCCTATCCATTAGTGTAAGTAGCAAATCAAAGAAAATGGTACTTTACGAGGAGATGCATTTTATTAATAATTATTTCTCATTTCTGTGGTTTCGTTATGAGACGATTAAATAAACATTATACTCCTATAACAAAAACAAAATCTACCATTTTGGGGTCTAAATTATGTAGAAATTTAATGTATTTTTATTAGTTGATATTTCTTTTTGGATAAAGAGCAGATAGCTCCACAAAAGTGCACAAAAACGACTGGCGCTAGGTTTTGCACGGGGAAGCGCCTTCTCTTTTCTCTCCGCCCAGGATCGACGGCTCAACGTATTCTCCGATGGTCTGAGAGCTGATGGTAATTTTTAGGCAGGTATTTGAGGCATGCTGAAAATTTGTCTAATATGTCTTCAATAGTACCCAAACAGAGAACCGTAGACCGCGGTGATAGCGGGGCTAAATAAACTTTTATATTTTACTATTAATGCCCAACTGAAATTCATCAGTATTTGTTATACATTTAATTCAGTGTGCCTCGAATAATGCGTTTTTTAATGTATTGCGAAATAATTTTGCAAGCGCCTGGCTTAGGTTAGGACCTGACTTATTCATTGTTTTACTCTGTAAATATTAAATATAAAGTAAAAAAAATAAAAACTAAATATCTCAAGCACATTTTTTTTATTCCCGCATTATTTATTATCCCGCAGCTAGGTCTATGGTTCTAAGCTTAGGTATTATAAGAGAAGAGTTATTAGAAAAGCTTTCAACATGCATCAAATACCTGCCCAAACATTACCATCAGCTCAGCTAGTCAAAAAAGAGTGTGACATAATGAGAAAACATCACCCAATGCATGTGCCTCATTATGCGTATAAAGATTCGCACATCGTACGAATGTTTGCACGCGTAATGGGATGTGTGGTCACCGTGGTCTTTATTCACTTTTTTTCGTTAACGCGTCAAGCCCGCTCTTTTAACTGTCAAAATCTTGTCATAATGGTCTATAGACAGCTGCGCTTAGAAATGCATCGCGCATTGAGCGCACAGCGCATGCGCCAATTCGCGCGGGCTTGCAGCGACAACAAAAAAACATAGTGAATAAGGACCCGTATTTCAAATGCAATGTTAGGTACTCACATAGTCATCTGCCGACCCATTTGTGAATTCCTATTTGGCGTTTTAAAACTTCGCACGGTTTGATGAGTTTCAAAACACTGACCACTGAAAACCACAATAAGCTAAAACTTTGAAAAGGTTCTCATTTTGTGCAAAATACGAAAAAAAGTATAAATGTCTTACACATTACGGCGACACCGATACAAAAACGACACCGATATAACAAAAACGTTATAATTACGAGCACGTATCAAACATACATGCGGCCTATTACACCCCTATTACGACGTGTCTGATCTAATATGGTATGCACATTACGCATGTAATTACAACCATTACGCGACAGCACATACGCAGTTATGCGTTAACGCATTGAAGGCGAGCAAGTGTCCGCAAATGATTCAATTCATACTACGCTGGCGAGGAATTCTACGAATAGCTGAGAATGGCCGTGCTTACGGTGAGCTGCTTTTATTGGATAATTGGTATATAATAACTGTAGAACGTTCCAGTAAGTATCATCTTGTCTCATTAAATCATTATTACCTTTTTTTGAAGATAAAAACGTAGATGACCTATGTAATGACGTGCGAGACATACCTAGTAATTTAATAAAATCATTACTGACCCATGAGTTTCTGGGAGCTGTTCAAGATTTGGAATAGCTACCTAACAAGGATTTGGTTTGTCCTGCTCTCGACACAGACAACGCGTTCATAGATAAAACAGGCACGGTACATGCTTCAATCCCTACTAATAAATAATATATATATAATGTAAGTTTGTTTGTTACCCTTTCACGAACTACTCAACCGATCATCATGAAACTTTGTACACGTATTCTTGGAGGTATTAGAAGTAACATAGGATTATAAAAAAAGGGGAAAAATTACGCAGACGACGTTGCGCGGGACAGATAGTTAAATATAGTTTAGGCTGTATAAAACTTATTTATCGTTTTTTGTTATGCTATCAAAAACACCAAACTTCAGAATACAAATGTCTGAAATTCTTGTTTGATTACCAAAGACGTGTAAGTTCATAAGTTTTTCCAAATTACGATGATGATAAACACAGGAGCGGATCTGCCCCCAAGTAAGGTTATGGGCACCATGGAGATTGTGGGCTAGTAGTTCAACAGTTTGAATACATATTTTGTTGTAGTATGCTGTTGGCCTCTGTGGCGCGGTGGGAATGTGTCCGACTGCTACGCAAGAGGTCGTGGGTTCGATTCCCACACGGGACACCAGATTGCGTGATCCACAAATTGTTTCTTCAAGTCTGGGTGTACTTTGTGTCCCCCGCAACACAGGGCTTGTACCCTAATGCGGGAGTCATCTTTTAAAAATAAAAAATAAAAACAGGTATTTGACAAAAGTCAAATCAGTGTCTTTTCAAGAAACGTCAAAAATGGTATGCTCCGTACAAGTTTGTATGAAATACTAGTGTATGGCGTCATATTTTTAATTATCACATCATTTACTTTTGTTTTTGTTTTGATGAATAAAAAATAACAAGCTAAATTATAAACGAACATATTTTTTCAGAATAAGAGATATTATTGCATGATTAGTATAAAATAATTTATTAAGATAGTAGTCAAATACCCAATTCACACATTACCTTTACCTTTTGATTAATTAATTTTATGTTGGATATAACATTACCTTGAATATTTGGATATAACTCACCAAACATTAGACAATCGACCAATTAGAGTTGTGGGCATGCCCGCCGCGCCGTGCCGTGGTGGTTATACATGCCTTTGAAATTAAAATCAGAAATCATGTCACAGGAAAAAATTAAAAATATTGCAGATAGGGTAGGATAGAGTAATAAAAGTTTAACATTATATTTTCCCCGAGTGGGGTAATTTCCCGTAAGTGCAATGGGAATGGTTAAACTTTGTCGGTTCATTTACTTGGTTGCAGGAGATAATTTTTATGTAATAGGCTTACCTACATAGTCTCTATTAAGAATGTAAGTGTTCATATAGTAATGAGAAAAATTTTAAGACGATCGTCTTCTTTTTTTAGGGGTTCCGTAGCCAAAATGCCAAAACGGAGCCCTTATAGTTACTTAAGCCGACAAAGTGAAAGAATAAAATTTAGAAAAAAAAAATAGGGTACCTCCCCTTTAAGTAAAGTAAGGATGTGGTTTTTTTTCTCACCTACCCCATCGTGTGGGTATCATTATTTAGGTCTTTTAAAAACACTTAGGGGTTGTAAAGAAAATTTTTCGATTTAGGGATCCGTTTGTGAAATATTAAGTTTTAAACAGTTAGTTTACAGTTTTGTTAGAGTCAAGTATCCCCTCACCCTGCCAGCTAAGTGGTTGATGTTGGGTATTCGAAAAATATCACGGTAATAGTATATACAGTGACATTAACAGAAAAACTATCACAACTAAGTAGGCTGTACAACTTAACGAGTTACAGCAGACCAAGTGAGAAATAACAAAATTTTCGTGCAGATTCCATAAAAAAATACTATGTTGTTGTTAATAGTATGAAACAAAAACAACAGAAGGCCCAGTTCTTAAGCCGCATTATTCGGAAAGGGGACTACAGAACCCTACATAGTGCGTGGCCCGACCGTTTTTAGTTTAATTGATGGCAATCTAGCCAATTTAAAGGCTGCTAGGATCTAATATTTATTGTAACAACACTATTATCTGCATGTATTTCAAGTATTTTTACATGTTAAACGCGGAGCTGTAAAAATAATGACAGGTTAGTCTGCCGGCATTTTTACAACTCCGATCTTCGTCTTAACTGAATAGTTTTGAAGATTTGACGCTCTGTAATCACTGCTGATTTTTTCAAAAACTATTTATTTAAACGCCTAATATTAAAAAGTACTGGACCGATTTTGATAAAATGTCATATGGAGATAGCCTGAATATGGAAAATGGCATAGAAGTTAGCAATGTCTACTCATTGTCGAAAATCTTATCATATGGAGGTTTAATTCGACTTTGGCGGATATGTCTCGGTGCCGGAGTTGGTAACGGCTAAAGGTCGCAGGTTCAAGTCCCGGCCTGAGACGATGTTTTTCTCCATACATTTAATATGTATCTGTGTATAAAAAATAGCATAAAACATACATAAAGTATTGTCTAGGTCAAACTTGAAACATTTAGGATATTATCATCTAACTAGCTGACCCGCGCAACTTCGTCTGCAACAATTTTCCCCGTTTTTGCAATATGTTTCATTGATGCTCCGCTCATAATACTCATAGCGTGATGTTATTTAGCATTTAGCCTATAACCTATATCGATAAATGGACTATCCAACATTATTAGATTTTTTCAATTCGAACCAGGGTCCTAATTCTTGTTGTTTTTGTTTCGTTTTCGCGGCAAGCTCTTGCGAACTGATATCATCATTTAAATAGAGCTGCGCTTAGAAATGCAACAAAACGCATGCGCGGCGGACATCTTTGAGAGCAACAAAAAGCAACGTAAATGTACCGGACCTAGGAAGCCTCTAATTCAATGAAAACGAAATTTCGATAAAAAATGTGGTAGTAATATTCAGAACCAGTAACATTTATTTAATCCACTAGTTCTAGAAAATTGTCCATGAATTCGAACTTCTTGTGCTTATCCAAAAAATGTTCAGAATAGTCCCTTTAAACTTTAAATAAACGAAAATTCATGATTTTCGTTTTAAAGAGAGAGAGAGAGAGAGAGTACTTAGGCCTACAGTAGTAACAGTTCCTGAGATTATTACGATAAAAAAAAACAAACTCTTCAGCTTTATATTATTACTATAGTTTTATACATTTAGGTACGAATTAAGATTTTCTGGGTATTACAATCGGCATAGAGTCAGTATATTCGAATAACTTTTGATATCAAGTACAACTACGGAACAACTCGTCTTAAAATATCTCACCAATATGAATACCTACAACATAACTACAAAACCATTCATGCCGTAAGATAATATTCCGTTGTCGTACAATCAACCTGTGTCCCTGTGTGCTGCGGCGTGTGTGATCAGGTGCAGTTCCGGCGTCGCACGCGCACCCGACCCGACTAAATATTGACACGACTCCATCCCCCACTTGCCCCGTCTTCCCCTTACATACCCTGGGTACGTACGACCGTGTTGTAACTGCGCTTGTTTTTATAATCTTGTTATGATTTTGATTTATTTTGGCTGTTTTAAGATTTATTATTGACTAGCTGACCCGTATAACTTCGTGTGCGTTATTTATCCCGTTGTTGCAATTTTTCATTGCTGCTCTGCTCCTGTTGGTCATAGCGAGATGTGATATATCCTATAGCCTTCTAAGATAAGTGGGCTATGTAACAGTAAAATATTTTTTCAATTGGAAGCAGTAGTTCCTGAGATTACCGCGTTCAAACAAACAAAGAAACAAACTCTTCAGCTTTATAATGTAAGCGTAGATTTTGTGTGGGTGTTTCCACCAAAAACATTAAAACACGTGTTTCTTTATTTAAAACTAAAAAGTCAAATGTAAAAACGGCTGTAGCCTCATTAGGCTACAACTGTTTTTACATTGTTAAGACATCGGACTCTCTAATGAGAGGTCGCGGGTTTGAATCCTACCCATTATACTACCGACATGAACCCACTCCTAACACAAGCAATTTAGCTTAGCTGGAAGGGTTAACAGGATTGCTAATAATG
Organism: Herminia tarsipennalis; assembly: GCA_945859575.2. NCBI lineage: Eukaryota > Metazoa > Arthropoda > Insecta > Lepidoptera > Erebidae > Herminia > Herminia tarsipennalis. The sequence goes on along the minus strand of OX243836.2, from coordinate 6,946,137 downwards.
TGTGACCCACATTGCTATGTTTCTTTTTTATATAAAATAAAGATATACCTTCAATGCCGTGCCGTGTGGTACCGGCTTAAGAATAGTACCACCCCATCTCTTCCCGTGGGTGTCGTCAAGGCGACTAAGGGATTTCACACCGGAGGACGGGCAGCAGCGTCCTCTGCGTACTTAAAGCCTTACTGCGATCGCCAACCCGCTCGCCAAGCGTAGCGATTATGGCAATTACCCCCAGGATCTACATACCAGTAGGTTCTACTGGGGAGACCCGTGCCCAGCAATGGGCCATCATAAGGGTTGATATGAGATACCTTCAAAACTGACGGAGTTTCATACAAACTTGCCTCCTATTTCACTCCATCCTATTTTACTCTCTTAGGGGACTCATTTCCAAAAATCCTTTCATAATGCCTACAACATAAATTGCGTGAACTACCAACATTTCAGGTTTGAAGCCCAGCGGCTTAAGGTCTGCGATGATGAATCAGTCAGTCAAGACCACTTATAATTTATCGAGATAAGAAGTTCTGTAAAAACAAGTAACTTACTATAATTAATGATTATTATTATATACACTACAACATAAAAGGCGTGAACTACCAACATTTCAGGTTTGAAGCCCAGCGGCTTAGGGTCTGCGATGATGAATCAGTCAGTCAAGACCACTTATAATTTATCGAGATAAGAAGTTCTGTAAAAACAAGTAACTTACTATAATTAATGATTATTATTATATACACTACAACATAAAAGGCGTGAACTACCAACATTTCAGGTTTGAAGCCCAGCGGCTTAGGGTCTGCGATGATGAATCAGTCAGTCAAGACCACTTATAATTTATCGAGATAAGAAGTTCTGTAAAAACAAGTAACTTACTATAATTAATGATTATTATTATATACATTACAACATAAAAGGCGTGAACTACCAACATTTCAGGTTTGAAGCCCAGCGGCTTAGGGTCTGCGATGATGAATCAGTCAGTCAAGACCAGTAATTATTATTCATCGAGATAAGAAGTTGCGTAAAAGCAATCAACTTATTATATTTTATTTATACTATAAACAATATGAAGAAAAATAAAAGAGAAGTAACTTCAAAAACTTAAGCGTAGAGTGAACGTTTACTTTGTAAACTACCGTAGAAAATGGCACCAAAAACTGGTTTGTACCCAACAGTAAGTGATGGTAGGCTGTGAAAATAATAAAGGGTAATGTGTTGGCATAAGTATTATTTACATGGCAGTAATATGTTTATTGATGTGCATATTTACTGTTCAATTTAGTCAAGTCAGTGTGACTCCACTGCGGGGTACAGTGGAAAATCGCAGTGCGATTTAATACAATTTTGGAAAAGGGTAGGTCCAAATCTTAGGCCGTTTTAATACGTGCCAGTTATTGCCAGTTATTCTTCCGTGAAATAGTTATGTTATCAAATCTCTGTGTTTTGGTTAAAGAGCGCTGTAGATAGTGAAACTACTGGCCAAATGAGACTAAAAAACTAATGTCTCAAATGAGGTGCGCGGTGTGGTGACAATCAGATCTTTGCCAGACAAGGACTCCAGATAAGGCTCACGACCTGCTCGTCTCTTCGTTTAGTGAAAGAAAACAAGCTTTATAATAATCATAAATTATTATTGTTATAGGTGACTTAAATCGTGTTGGAAAATATACTTAGGGATTTAAGTCACTTTTTTCCGAAAGACGTTAGACAGTAGACATTACATGAAAACTTGTGATTTGATAAGTAAGTGCTATAGAAGAAACTAAGAATTGAAAACCGAATTCTAAAATGCCGCTCAATTTTAAAACGCTGTTACTGTCACGTAAAGGTAGAGTTAAAAATATTTTTGAGCCCAAAGTAACGTTTAAGTATTCAGGGATTAGATTTTTCCTCGATTAATAAGGCGTTCCCTTATAAAGTGTTAGTTGGTCGCGTTATTTAGTGGTTAGTGCCACTGACTGCTAAGCTCTGGCTTAGCAGTCAGGTCGTGAGTTCCATTCCCATACGGAACACCAATTTGTGTGATCCACAAATTGATGTTCCCAGTTTGGGTGTATTTTTTAAACGTGATTTGTATGTTTGTAAAGTCTCCCCATATACATACATACATTGGCTTCTCCACTAGTGCGGAAGTTGCCATTTTTTTTTATCCAGACATTATCATAATAAAGACTATAAAACTGTTTCAGAATTAAATTTAAACTGAGATTTATGACCAAGTAACATTACATAGATTACTTAAATGGCACCAAGACTGCAGTAGCTCGGGAGATGCAACTTAGTCCAGAAACTCCAAGAGACCCATAAATAGTTAAATTTAGTTCAAGACTTTATACTACTCGTTATCAATTACACAGGTATAGGTGCCTGAGAAACAATTAATAACTCTCTAGTCTTTATATCATAATCTGGTTTATTACATTGGGTCACTCTACGATATTAATCATACCTAATCGATTGATAAAATAATAAGTTAACTGATGGAATCAGGCGTCGTATGACGGAAATCCATCTTAAGTAGATTATTAAGGTGGGATCCCACCATCCTCCCTCGATCTGTGAATCACCACCATTGAAGTAGTAAGGAAATGCCCTTAATACAACAATCGAAATAGACTGACAGACCGCACTCAAAATGAGAGGAGATGAACTAAGAAACTTAGTGACAGGTACTCACACCAAGTCGAGTGGTAGTTACAGTACGATCAACGTAACTTGACCGGATTGAAGTTAGGTTTTTATCACTTTCGCGCATGTCATAGAGATGCGACCCTAAAATTATTAACGAAAACGATTAATTATGTTTAATCGATAAAAAATACTACATTTTAATTCAAAAATATAAAAACACTATTTAAATGAGTTCATAAAAGTTGAAATTTAGAACAGTTACAGTAAATACTAAAGAAACTTTGAAAAACAATTTCTTTACGAAAATAATCACAAAAAAACATGAGTTAGTTATTTATCCCGTTGTTGCAATTTTTCATTGCTGCTCTGCTCCTATTGGTTATAGCGTAATGTGATATATCCTATAGCCTTCCAAGATGAATGTGCTATGTAACAGTAAAATATTTTTTCAACTAGAAGCAGTAGTTCCTGAGATTATCGCGTTCAAACAAACAAAGAAACAAACACTTCAGCTTTATAATCTAAGCGTAGATTTTGTGTGGGTGATTCAACCAAAAACATTAAAACACGCGTTTCTTTATTTAAAACTAAAAAGTCAAATGTAAAAACGGCGGAGAGGTCGCGGGTTCGAATCCTACCCATTATACTATCGACGTGAACCCACTCCTAACACAAGCAATTTAGCTTAGCTGGAAGGGTTAACAGGATTGCTAATAATGTGCGACCCACATGGCTATGTTTCTTTTTTATATAAAATAAAGATATAACTTCAAAACTGACGGAGTTTCATACAAACTTGCCTCCTATTTCACTCCATCCTATTTTACTCTCTTAGGGGACTCATTTCCAAAAATCCTTTCATAATGCCTACAACATAAATTGCGTGAACTACCAACATTTCAGGTTTGAAGCCCAGCGGCTTAGGGTCTGCGATGATGAATCAATCAGTCAAGACTACTTATAATTTATCGAGATAAGAAGTTCCGTAAAAGCAAGTAATTTACTATATTTAATTATTATTATTTTTACACACTACAACATAAAAGGCGTGAACTACTAGCATTTCAGGTTTGAAGCCCAGCGGCTTAGGGTCTGCGATGATGAATCAGTCAGTCAAGACCAGTAATTACTATTCATCAAGATAAGAAGTTCCGTAAAAGCAATTAACTTATTATATTTTATTTATACTATAAATAATATGACGAAAAATAAAAGAGAAGTAACTTCAAAAACTTAAACGTAGAGTGAACGTCTACTTTGTAAACTACCGTAGAAAATGGCACCAAAAACTGGTTTGTACCCAACAGTAAGTGATGGTAGGCTGTGAAAATAATAAAGGGTAATGTGTTGGCATAAGTATTATTTACATGACAGTAATATGTTTATTGATGTGCATATTTACTGTTCAATTTAGTCAAGTCAGTGTTACTCCACTGTGGGGTACAGTGGAAAATCGCAGTGCGATTCAATACAATATTGGAAAAGGGTAGGTCCATATCTTACGCTGTTTTAATAGGTGCACCACATTGCCAGTTATTCTTCCGTGAAATAGTAATGTTATCAAATCTCTGTGTTTCGTTTGAAGAACACTGTAGATAGTGAAACTACTGGACAAATGAGACTAAAGAACTAACGTCTTAAATGAGGTGCGCGGTGTGGTGACAATCAGATCTTTGCCAGACAAGGATTTGGGTGTCTCTGACACTGTTGCCATAATGCTCACGACCAGCGCTGCTCTTCATTTAGTAAAAAAAAACAAGCTTTATAATAATCTTAAATTAATATTGTTATAGGTGACTTAAATCGTGTTGGAAAATATACTTAGGGATTTAAGTCACTTTTTTCCGAAAGACGTTAGACAGTAGACATTACATGAAAATTCCTTTTTTATAAGCTGCGGGTCTTAATCGCGTAAATAATTTATTTTAAGGCGAAATACCTTTGTTTTATTGGCCGACGTTTCAACCGTATAGCAATGTCGCCTCAACTCAGTGTCGCCTCCGTGAAGCGCGGGTTTCGGAAAGGAGAAGAGACCCATAGCTTATAAAATTCTTTAATGTGTACCAATCGCGTAAGTTTACGAACATATATGAAAAGTCCTGCATTGATAATTAAGTGCTATAGACAAGTTGTGTGTGATAAACTTTTCGGGAAAATAGTGATTTACCGAAATTAAGAACTATAAACCAAAAGTAAAGGTAGAGTCGGAAATATTTTTGAGAACAACACAAAGTATCGTTTGAGTATTCGGGAATTACATTCCTCCTCGATTAATAAGGGAACGTACAAAGTGGCCTGTTGGTCACGTTATCTAGTGGTTAGTGCCACTGACTGCTGAGCTTAGCAGTCAGGTCGCGAGTTCGATTCCCATACAGGATACCAATTTGTGTGATCCACAAATTTATGTTCCCAGTCTGGGTGTATTTTTTAAACGTGATTTGTATGTTTGTAAAGTCTCCCCATATACATACATACATTGGCTTGTACACTAGTGCGGAAGTTGTCATTTTTTTTTTTTATCCAGACATTATCATAATAAAGACTATAAAACTGTTTCAGAATTAAACATTAAACTGAGATTTATGACCAAGTAACATTACATAGATTACTTATATGGCACCAAGACTGCAGTAGCCCGGGAGATGCAACTTAGTCCAGAAACTCCAAGAGACCCATAAATAGTTAAATTTAGTTCAAGACTTTATACTACTCGTATTCATTTACACAGGTATAGGTGCCTGAGAAACGATTAACAACTCTCTAGTCTTTATATTATAATCTGGTTAATTATATTTGGTCACTCTACGATATTAATCATACCTAATCGATTGATAAAATAATAAGTTAGCTGATGGAATCAGGCGTCATATGACGGAAATCCATCTTAAGTAGATTATTAAGGAGGGATCCCACCACCCTCCCTCGATCTGTGAATCACTACCATTGAAGGTAGTAAGGAAATGCCCTTAATACAACAATTGAAATAGACTGACAGACCGCACTCAAAATGAGAGACCTGCAACTAAGAAACTTAGTGACAGGTACTCACACCAAGTCGAGTGGTAGGTTACAGTACGATCAACGTAACTTGACCGGATTGAAGTTAGGTTTTTATCACTTTCGCGCATGTCATAGAGATGCGACCCTAAAATTACTAACGAAAACGATTAATTATGTTTAATCGATAAAAAATACTACATTTTAATTCAAAAATATAAAAACACTATTTAAATGAGTTCATAAAAGTTTAAATTTAGAACAGTTACAGTAAATACTAAAGAAACTTTGAAAAACAATTTCTTTACGAAAATAATCACAAAAAAACATGAGTTAGTAATACTAATTATGACAATTTGATGCGTAATCGCATCTCTAATTCTCTTGGTTAAGTTACCGCCCCCGCCCCCGCTTCCTGTCACCATTTACTTCCAAAAAATGCATTCTGCGCAACCACTTGTCGCCTACTTCAGTCCGGCCTAGTTACGTTGATCGTATTGTACCTCCGGAACCTTGACTATAAAAAAAAAAAAAATATAGCAACATTCTGCTTCCACGAAGTGAAACTTCGACACGTGTTTCGTCTCTACTTGAAGCATCCTCAAGACAGCTTGGCACTGCTCGCATGAATGTCGGTTATCGTAATAATAACTATCCTAAGTTATTTCCCGGGACGCAAACTGTCCCTATTCCAATTTTCATCTAAATCGGATCAGCGGTTTAACCGTGGAAATGTGACAGACAGATAGAGTTACTCCCATATTTTTAATAGTACCTTGATGACCGAGCTTGGCTTTTTAAATGACGTTTTCTAAAAATGAAACCTAGCTAGATCGATTTATCGCCCCCGAAATCCCCTGCATACTAAATTTCATGAAAATCATTGGAGCCGTTGCCGAGGTTCAGATTATATATAGGTGTAACAGAAATGTGTGATCATATTCAAGGTTTGGTATGTGGCAATGATAGTGAGTGCACATACCTAATTTTATCAAAATCGGATTATCTAAAAAAATATTTATTATTTTTTCATTCGTTTATTTATAAGTGAAAAAGTTATTAGTTAAAAAAAGTATGACTTAAAGAGTTCTATGACATAATATCCAATCGAATTTTGTACCAGGTGAGGTATAATTCTTAAGCCATACGCCTTTCGCTACTGAATGTTGACAAAAAGAATATGCAATAATAATAATGCAACCAGCTTTGGCACCATGGTAGGTGCAATACTGATACTGATACACCTTTCTGTTACATCCTGTATATATATACACAAATTGCTCGTTTAAAAGTATAAGGTATATATTGTATACAAAGATTAGTTTAGATTTGACAACTTATTGCAGGTTTCTATTCTATTGAAATGACAACAAGTAAAAAAAAAAACGCTAATGCCGGCTCCACACGTTTGAAGCGGCGGTAGCCTAATGGATAAGGCATCGGTCTCGCAATCGTGAGGTCGCGGGTTCGAATCCTACCCATTATACTACCGACGTGAACCCACTCCTAACACAAGCCATTGAGCTTAGCTGGAGGGGTTAACAGGATTGCTAGTAATGTGGAAACATAATCCCACATTGCCAGTCATCTTTAAAAAAAAAAAAAAGCACGTTGCCCCCAAAGTCGCGCCGGTCCCAAGTCCCAACGCCACTCATCCAACGCGTGGATCTAGAAAATAGCATTGGCATCAACGTTGAGACGAGCGTTATTCCAGATCCAGAGGTTGGACAAGTGGCGTTGGGAACGATGTTGGGGCCAACGCATGGAGCCGGTGAAATGTTATACACATTTGAAATTGCCTCATTGAGACTATTAGTCTGATACCCATACTGCTAAAAACGAGGGTGACTTTAACGTACTCGTATGTATCCGTATGTGTATGTATCTGTGCCATTTTAGGTAAAAAAGATAGGCAGAGCCAATGATGTTTTATGTAAAAAGGTGTTACATAAACAAAATTCGATCTTTAAAAACTGCTCCAATGACAGTACAATCGAATAGAATGACGTCGTTGTGCTATGCCGCGAGTATGAACATTTTAATATAAATTTCGCAGTTTTGCGCGCTCTAAGTCGTCATTCCAGATTGTCACTCTATTCGATTACAGTTTATGCCACTTGCCTAGGGGACAGATATGGATGCGGGTTTTTTATTAGACAGCTAGTACAATCTTGATAATTCTTAGCCTAATTTTATAAAAAATCGGTAACCTATTGAAGATAGATAGGTAATCAACTTGTGATTAAACGTATCAGGGGTTTTTTCCATGTGGGATAGGGCCCCCACATTACTAGCAATCCTGTTAAACCCTCTAGCTAAGCTCAATGAAGTTGGTTCACGGCGGTAATATAATAGGACTCGAACCCGCGACCTCACGATTGCGAGTCCGATTCCTTAGCCATTAGGCTACCGCCGCTTGTGAGGATTACATTATTTCACAACTTATTGCGAGTTTCGATTTCAACTTATGTCAAGAAAATGTCCTTAATAAAACCCCTGTCGCAAACATATAATGATGTCAGTATACATTTATGGCGGACATTAAATTAAAAAAAGGTAAGACCAGAAAAATATGGCTTTACCTTTTTGAGTCGGATTTCACTTGACAGCTCTTGAAATATTGATAATTGGTTTTGAAAAACGTTTTAGATTTACATATCTGATTCTAAAATTAGAATTGTTGATATCAAAACGGTTTTATTGTAGCACAAAATAATGCCAACGTTTTAAAATAGGTAATGTATTTCTTTGGAGGATATTTTCTATTTAAAAAAAAACTTGTAACTAACATAAGCCGCTTAAAAGTTATAATTATAATTGAATGACACTTGAGTCTAACAAAATTTTGCACTTTAAAGCTTAATATGAAAAAACCACATACACTTTACATATAGGGGAGGCTCCCTATTTTTATTCTAAATTTTATTCGTTCTCTTTGTCGACATAAGTAATATGTATATCCATGCACTAATAGTCTCTGAGCTAAGCTGCGGACGGACGGACGAACATGGCGAAACTTTAAGGGTTCCGTTTTGCCATTTTGGCTACGAACCCTTAAACCGTGACAGGGGGGGGGGGGTGGATGCCAACCATTTCATCCAATATTGCTTGTACATCTCGTAACCGGAGAGGGGGTTTGCAAATCAAAAGTTTAAGGTGAAGAGATAACGCGGCTAGAAACTGGGCAACAGAGCTGTACGATTTTCTTGTTATATAATCTAGGCAGAAGTCTCAAATCGTGGCTAAAAAATATAATCATACGTAGATGTAGATAACATTGTTCTGCAGCGTAAACATATGTATACTTTACTATTAAAATTTAACTAACACTCGTAATCAGGGGGCAGCCAAGATGAGACAGCGAAAGCACCGGGCACTACTTATCTTTTCTCGAAGCATTTCGTCGTATATTTGTACCCCTGTAGATTTTGCCTGAACAGTGTTAGAAAGTTCCAAATTCTCAGGATATGTTGTCAATATAGTTTTTATTGAATATGCTAAGTTTCAAAGGTATAGCTATTATACTTTATAAATTATTTAAACTTATCTAAAATACCCAAATTCCGTTCCTGACTCACTGACTAATAATAACCAAAACCGTTAGGCTACTTCCAGAAGTCATTGAAAGCTGAAACTTGGTGTGAAAGCTAGGATTAGCACACAAATAACATAATAATTAAGAAATTTGTACATCCCCCCCCCCTGTTCCATAAAATAGGGAAATGAAAGTTTGTATGGAAAGATAGGCTTCAATGTTCCGTGGAAAGAACCTTGAGGGGTCTCACCCACCAACAGAAAAGTGGCGATTATACAACAGATGCATTAAATCATTTTGGATTTGTTCTGAAAATAAAATTATTCTCAAAGGCTTATTATAAAAAGACACTATAAACTCTATAATACTCTGCAATTCCGGAACAGTTCAATAATGTCATTTATACGTTTTATTTTTACTGAATAAATATACATCATACAAATTTATAAGTAATATTATTTATAAATCACCGTGATTATTACAATTATGTGTACACTGTATACATGCAATTATGTGTACATGTTAGTTACAAACCCTACATCGTAGTAAAAATCAGTTTTTCAGATTCACGCAAAACGCTATAGCGTATACGTCGGCGTCGTGATGAGAAATAAAGAGTATCATGTTAGGGCGTGTAGAGTTAGGAGTTTGTCTTTCCATAAGATCTGATATGTTTTTTAGAGTGGTAGCAAATGAACCTACTCATTTTGGCGTCAATTTACATGAAAATGTTTTGGTGGGATTTAAGCATTTACTAAAGAAACACACCTTGTGAATTAAAAACTTTTCCGGATAAAATCGTGGTTCTTATACAAAGTTTTAATTAGATTATCTTTTCAAGGTGATTAAAAGTTGTTTCTATGTGTTTATTAAAGATTAGCTGACCCGCTCAACTTTGTCTGCGTAAATTTTCCCCGTTTTTGCAACATTTTTATTGCTGCTTGGCCTCTATTGGTCGATAAATGGGCTACCCAACAGTAAAATATTTTTTCAATACGGACGTTCCTGAGATTATCGCGTTCAAACAATCAAACTCTTCAGCTTTTTAATATTTATTACTAGGTGACCCGCGCAACTTCGTATGTGTAAATTTCCCCGCTTTTGCAACATTTTTCATTGCTGCTCCGCTCCTATTGGTCGTAGTGTGATGTTAGGATTAGACCTTCATTAAGAGAGTCAAATGCAAATGGCAAAACAAAACAAACAAAACATTCAAACTGTCTGTCGGTCCGTCCCGTTAGCTCAGAAACACGTAGTACATTACATATTAGTTACACCGATAAAGTAATAGAATAAATCTGTCACCCAGTCAATTTAAAAAATGTATTTCGGCAAAACTTTCTGACATTTGCCTGTAATTAACATAATAACTGTCTCCATATCGCATGTTTAGACGTAGAGTATATAGGTAAACCTTATTTGTTAAACTTTGCTAGTTTTTAAATTTTTCTGTAATGTATTATTTTGTGGATAACGGTGCTGGTTGCGTAATTACCTAATTGTTTTATAAGAAATATTGTTAGTCTTATGCATGATTGCGCAATTGTTTGTTATCCTGAAGAAATAAAAAAAAATATTGAAAAAAATCCCCTACACGTAAAGTGGGGGTGCCATTTTTTTCTCAGCTATTCCATCGTGTGGGGTGTTAGATAGGTCATATTTAAATATTTGGGGTTGTAAATATCACTTTTCGAGTTATGGATGCGTTTGTGAAATATTAAGCCTTATTTTTTTTTTGTTAGGCCAAGTTTCCTCTCCCTCCGCCAGCTAAATGGTTGTTTTTGGAGATGAGAAAAGAATTAGGGTAGTATTATATACAAAGAAATTAAAAGGAAAACTATCACAACTAAGTAGGCTTTACAAGTTTACGAGTAACAGCCGACCAAGTGAGAAGAAACAAAAGTTTCGTACAAATCTATTGAAAATTACTTATATTACGTTCTTACTAATATAAAACTAAAATAATAGAAAACCCACTTCTTATACCGCATTACTGTGCTGGGCAGCTACGGAACCCTACATTGTGCGTGGCCTGACATGCACTTGCCCGGTTTTTTATTTATTAGAGATACTTCTTACTTAATGATTTAATTAATGTACTGATTATTTTGACATTTTACATTTTTTTAAAGTTATAATATATATATATTATTTGAATGCATATATTGTGGTGTGTCTTAATTAATAACAATTTATTGAAAGATTTTTAAAAAATGATATCTTTGTTTTAGCTTAAGTTACAAAAAAATTGCTGCCTTACCAAGGCGAAATATGACTGTACCTACCTAATTTATACCACCTTGTAAACCATATTTCGTGCAAATAAATTTCATTTCATTTCTTAATTTCCACACGATTGCAGCAAACAAAATAAAATAACTAAACAGATACGAAGTTAGGTTTATCCTGAAGCTACAAGTTGATAAAGTTGTCTTAACGGATGTACGCATGTATCTAAGGGCTCAGGCGAATTGTTTTTTATGCTTATCTTTACATTGAGGACTTGTTCCACACGACATTATCTGTATCTTATTACTTGCTTCGACTTCACTGTGACTTCATAAATATCATAATTATCTTGTAAAGTCACACGTGTGACTTTACAAGATGTTAACTTACCAATGAGGAAAATATTTTGAAATTGTTTTACAAAGGAAAAGATTTTACCGTTGTTTATGTGACGTGAATCTATGTTTATTACTAAAATATCTGGGCAAGAGCATGTCGCATCATGCTCAGTGTAGGGTTCCGGAGCCGTTGCCGCATAAAAAACATGGAAAGAATAGAAAAAAAAAAAAAAAAAAAAAAAAAAAAAAAAATGTGGCACTCGGGAACTGCCGCGGTAAAGCTATTGCATAGCATTTTTTATCAACATATGCAATTATAATTTTTTTTTTTTCGGAGCAGCTCGTCTCGATCTATGCGAGCTTCGTACAGTCGTACCATACATATATACTCGTACGTTAAGCGAACGCTCGGCCGAGCTACATGGTAGGCGGAGTGGGAAGTGTTAGGTTTTATTTTCGTTACGGAATTTCTTGATTCGGTCGCAGCGCTCAAAGCTGCGCATAAAAGCTATGCAATAGCTTAAAAATATTTTTCATATACCGAGTTCTATTTTCCGCTTTGACCCTTTATACTCCTTTATTTTTCCGCGAGAAAAAGTTATTGTTATACATTTAAATAAGATTGAAAAATAAACAGCCCTTCGTACATTAAGGAAAGAAGGGGATTTTGTAGGATTTGCACCTCGTTTACGGACTAGACCCTAATGCTGTTTAAACCAATTTGTTACATGTCGTGTAAATCGTCGCTTTGGAGGGCAATGGAGCTAAGCCACAATTTTTGTGAAATTGAGTTAAGTGCATTAACGTGTTCATAAAGAGCCGAAGTTTATAGCAGTGAATAGATTTAACTGATATCATATGTAGAAGCATGTTTTTTTTTAATTTGCCAATAAATTTTAGTAAACTTAGACTAAGAGCCATAAATCCTATGCTGCTTAAATTTACTGTAATTGTTTGTCGTACAAATTAATCTTACAGTGCTCAATAGTTGTAAGAGCTCATAGATCTCTTGACCACCAGAATTATCACATCATAATACTTTGTGGTTTCAGATTTGTATTTCTTAATCCAATTCCTTTATTTTTAAAATTACTATAATAGACTATAGTAATTTTCTAAATAAAGGCGTACCTAATGTCCACGGCGCGGCGGCGGTTTGCGTAAAACGTTAAATAATTATAAAGCGTCTTCTAGATGGTTGGAAACAAGCCTTCCGGCCAAGGTGACCTTGCTGGTTTCCAACAGTGTAGACGGATGTTTTAAACCAAATTATGGTTTGACCTCCAACGTCCTTGGCGGGTGGGAGCGCTCTCACCACCACGTCAAAACCCAAACCAAACCACCATACAACAATCATTAAATATTATAAAATTAATATGAATGTATTAAAATACCAATTAAAAATTTACATGTTAGGAGTACATACTGACGAAAAAATTATGTTACACTAACTATTTTTTTTCCAACCATATGGACGAAAACACAAATTTTGGGCCACACAAAGCTCCCGCCAAGGTCACCATGATTTGTACGCTTGTTTCCAACCGTCTGGAACATGCTTGAAGCGTCTTCCAGACGGTTGGAAACAAGGCTTCCCGCCAAGGTGACCTTGCTGGTTTGCAACAGTGTAGACGGCTGTTGTTAACCAAATTACTTGGTACATGGTTTGCAACAGCCGTCTATAGCCTGTTTAAAGATGGCCAAAGTTGTCAAGTATGTAAGTAATTTTTTTTTAACCACTTTTATTATATCGGCAAACAAACTGAGACAGCTATATATAAGTTAACTTCATCTGGAGTGATTGAATCAGATAAAAGAGGTAAGAAAGATCTGCCCAATAATAATAAATTTAAACGAGTTGAGGATATAATTAGAGAACATTAAAATCTTTGCCTACTGTATCTTCACATTACTGTCGTAGTGCTACGAAGAGAAAATATTTGCCTTCAGGACTAAACAAAAACCGTTTGTACTTAGACTATGTAGACTGTCAAGAACGTCAAGTTGTTCCTGAAAAGGCTAGTTTTTACAAGTCCATTTTTACTAACGAATTAGATACGGTTTTCATCGTCCTAAAAAGGATCAATGTGACCTTTGTATTAAATTTAAAAACAAGCCAGATCGTGAACAGTATCTTCATAAAGAAGAGTATGTTTTACATACTACACGTAAAACTGAAGCTAGAGAACAAAAATCGTGCCAAAGTAGATCCTACATTTGTTTCCTTCGCTAAGGACCTGGAAAAAATACTATTAGCTCCAAGTTTACAGGCTGGTTAAGTGTATTAAAAAAGAAAGTTAAAAATATATAACTTTACAGTGTATAATTTAGGAGATACTGAGGCTACAAATTATATGTGGCATGAAGGAGTGGGAACTAAGGGGCATCGGAGATTGCCACTTGTATTTGGATGCATTTATCGTCGTTAGCTCCTGAGGTAAACTAAGTGACTTTCTATTCTGACACTGCTGCTGGCCAAAACCGGAACACTATTCTTGCCGCATTTGTTTTGCATGCAGTAACAGTATTGCCCATCGAAACTGTCAATCAAAAGTTTATGGAGTCAGGGCATTCAGAGATGGAATGCGATAGTGTTCACTCGGCAATAGAAAACGGAGGTAGACATGTGGATATTTTCACACCAGAGGGCTGACAGCTAAAACTGCAAAACCCTATTACAATGTCAAAGAATTAACATATTCCGGTTTTATTGACTTTAAGTCGTACAGTAACACAGTTATCACAAATAAAAATAAGACAGACAGTGGAGACAATATGAACTGGCTGATATTAAAATGGTTTCAATACAGCGCAGAGTACTGTGTAAGTCTGCTGTGACGCTAACTTGCGACTTGCAGAAGCTCTTTAGCAAAAAGCATAAAATTGCAGCTAATAAACTTAAAGATCTGAAGGATCTGTGCATAAAAGGGACTATACCTTCGGTATATCACGATTTTCATAACGGTCTGGAAGATGGAATAATTAATGACAGTTCGGATAGCGAACAATTGTTTTTTCTATACCCATTTTCCTTTTAAACTGTTTGATATAATTTCAGTGAAAAATAAAAAGATTAAAAAAATATACATTTTTAATTATCCAGTCTACTTAGTCTATTATTAACTGACGAATTAAGCATGTCATCAGATTAAACTCTGATAGTCAAACATGTTAAGTGGCTTACGCCCTATAAAATACTGTTTAATAAATAATAGTCAACAGGCCTAAGCCACATAAATTTAAAACCGTAATATTTTAATAATTATAAATTTTTGCATTCAATGTCTCCACATTTTTATAATTCAAAGTGAAAATTTAAACTCTGTAGTATTATATGACGCTGATTTATATTTAAAAAACTATTTTAGGCGAAGCGTATATTTTTTAAACGTCCATAACTCAAAAATGTTGTTCTGTGGAATAGCTCCATTACCATCCAAGGCGACGAAATATGGAGTTAAAACTGCTTCTTTAAAGACAACAATACAATATTGATTTTTAATTTATCTATTTTGGTGTTACGATACGATAGGCAGATACACAGATGAATACTTACGTCTAACTCATAATAATACACTGTTTGCATCGGGGTTTAAAATTTGACTGTAGACATAGAAGAAATACAGTACAGGCATTGAAGAATAACCTTTTTTATTTTATCTTTATTTATTAATTTATTTTAGGGGCTTTTAGTCATAATATAACCATGTCAGTCCCATCGTACCAATTACAAGAGAAATAATCTATAAGTAGATTATAAGGGAGGGATCCCACCACCCACCCTCGATCTGTGAATCACCACGATTGAAGTAGTAAGGAAATGCCCTTAATACAACAATCGAAATAGATTGACAGACCGCACTCAAAAAGAGAGACCTGTAACAAAGAAAATTAGTGACAGGTACTCTTACCAAGTCGAGTGGTAGGCACCTCCGGACCCTTGACTTGCAATATTCCGCTTCCACGAAGTGAAACTTCGACACCTGTTTCGCCTCTACACGAGGCATCCTCAGGACAGTTTGGTTAAATATAAGCTTTTACCTATAATTATTATTAAAGATACACTATTAGTTAGTGAGATATACACAAACTTATAGATATTATAGTAAACATCGCTACCTGGGTTGGATAAGAGAACGATAACTTTGCACATATAGTTTTTACCTTTGTTGTAAGTAGATGCTCCTACTATATTGTACCCACTAAGGCTGATTTTGGTTAATCTCATGTTTGATAATACAATTTGCATCAGTCCTTTAACATGGTGTATAGTATATTAGTCGCAGCACCGTACCCCCATATCAAGTTTATATACATTCAAACATTGTAAAATTGGCAATTTGAAAAGAGTGGCCGCGAGTTATTATTTCCAGGTTCTTTTCTCCGGCTGTTCATTATTTGCAAACTTGGCATTACAAACATGATACATCGGGATTTTACATGTATACATATACATGTAAAATCCCGATGTATCACAAGAGTTGTTTTGCATCCTAAGTGAATAAAGAATTTTGAGTTTTGAAAGCTCCCAAATATAAACTATCAATTTATGACTCACTCACTAAAGTACTTCTTTCACTACTGTTTTGGACACATTCCACCAACAAGTGGTACATATCGTCTTTTATTCCGCAGTGTTCACAATTTGGGCTATTCACTTATTTCAAGCCAGACTTGTTGAGTGGCATGTGTCCTGTTATTAAGCATAAGGAAAACATGAAAATAGTTTTCACACTGTCGGAGTCCACACAATGAAGACAAAAGGTATTTCATACTTCTAGTGTCATTGTTACCAGTACAACTCAGGATTCAATATAGACACTATTTTCAATAATAATCCCGAATAGTTCAGAGCTGTTATAAAGTGTGAAAATACATGAAATTCATTAAAAAGGTCCCTATTGGGTCGCATAATTTGTTTTGTCATAATTTGACATACAATAATTTTATTTGTACTACTTATTAGTACAAATAAAATTATTGTATTGGTTACGCATAATATTACTTCGCATAAATACTTATGCATAATTTTGTTACACATAATTACTGTTCGCAAAATGATTGAAAAGCATATTGTTCTACAGCATAATGGTACACACGATTTATAAATTGCAAACTATAATAAATTGCTGTTAAAAAGTACACGAAAAAGGTAAGTTTTGTTATTTAGTGTAGAAGATAAGGCAACGCTATGCCAAAATCGTCATACGATATTATTTTAGGAATAAAAAACTAACATGAAAAAAGGGGATGCATTATAAATTTATGCGATTCAAATTTAGAGCAAATTAAAGTAGCCTAAACGATATTTATGCCTACTAACATGATGTCAAAGTATCAATACGCGAAAGTATTTATGTCTTTAACAGTTATGCCAAACTGGTTATGCGAAAGTATTTTAGGATAAAAAAAAATGCGAATAAAGGAGATCTCTTTTAAAAATCCTTCAGGCCTAAATTGGTTAGATTACTATACATAATATATAATAATAAGAAGATGTAAGACAACTATCTACTACCTCAGTAGTTGCATCTATTGTTATATAAAATTACTTGTGAATGTGAATAAATTGTGTAGCTGTTGTAAGACTGCTTATGAATACGAATATTCCTCTCCAGTTGCGAAGGTCAGGGCTCGAATATAAATACTGTTACCCATCAGCTAGGCTAGCCAAGCCAACGTTCTCGAGAAAATTATACCGTAGTTTATGATATTAATAGTTTAATAACATACGCGGCCGTTGATCGAGATAAACTTGTTGACTGTTACTGCATCGATGTATGCGTCTTCAAACGGTAAACGGTCAACTTTGCTGTCGGCGCTTCTTTATGTCTAGAGCTTTTGTTAATAAATTTTGTTTATATAAATGTGTTCTTGAGTGGAGACCGCGTCTCTGCGAACGTAGTGTAGGACGCCCTCAGGCCAGGTGGAGTGATGATTTAAGCAAAACGGCTGGCAGGAGCTGGATGCGAGAAGTTAAAGATAGAACAAAGGGGCGTGCAATTGGTGAGGCCTATGTCCAGCAGTGGACTGCGATAGGCTGATGATGATGATAATGAAATGTGTTCTGTTCTAATCGCGGTCCCTCTTTTTCGTTCAATGTGTGAATGTTTGCATGCTTAAGTGCGGCGGCTCAAAACACCTAGAGTAACGTTTCCCAAATTGAATTCCAAAGGGGTTCCGTAGAAAAGTTACCAGGGTACTAATATTTTGTTTTAGACAATTTGAAAAAAAATCGTGATTTCCTACGTAGAAAAACAACAAGCCGATGTGTCCAGCTATCATAGTTCATAAGTGAATAAGGTAAATAATTTGTCAGATTACCGTCATTAATTTGTGGTTCCATAATTCACCCCCGTCAGTATTGGGGGTAGGTGGGTGTTCTGTTATGTTAATAGTCATCTGCGAACCCATTTGCGGATTCCTTTTACCCGACTGCAAGGAAGGGTTAAGGTTTTTGACTATATCTATCTTTACCACCCCCGAAATTATGATGGCACCCAATCGTTTTCATTTAAAATGGAAGGTGCGCAATCTGTTCCTTGCCGGATCAGCTGAATCATCACAACATTAGTTACTTATATATAGTAACTTATATGGTATAATTTAAGTACATATGTATGTAAATACGTATATGTGTATTTTGTAAGTATGTATATTATTGTCAAGTTATATTGTATTGTTTTATGTACAGTATTAACTTTTTATTATTATTTTATTACTATTTTATTTTCTCTATCTAACTATTTCTATTGTTTAATATGAAGTTATAAATTTCCATTAAGTTTACTGCACCTACACATTTCTTAGGTAGACTGACAGAGAATGCTTTTATAATTCCGCCTCTGTACAATTTCGTGTATAAAGTTTTAAATAAATAAATAAAGCAAAATGGACACATGTCCTTTTCTCCGGCTTAACTTATGTAAAGCCAGAGAAAAGCACAAAGCAGTAAAAACTTTAAATTAGATGAGAAACGAAAGCAAAATGGCACACAGTGGTGGAGGTAGATTTAAGTATCTACCTCCACCACTGTGTGCCCATTTTACTTTTTATTCTACCCACTCCTGCCCTACATTGTTGCTCATCTGTTTACAGAGAACCAAAAGTACAGAGCTGAACCTTCATATTATACTATATACATGGTTACGGACATGAGTGGAAGAAACCATGGGGTAGAGGCCTAAGAATAGTGTGAGTGTCGTCAAGGCGCCTAAATTTCACACCGGAAGACTGAGATTTTAAAGCCTTACTGTGATCGCCAACCCGCTCGCCAAGCGTGGCGATTATGGCATTTACCCCCAGGTCCTATAATAAGCTCGACTGGGGAGACTCGCGCCCAGCAGTGGGACATCATATGGGTTGATATGAATTAATATAACCATAACCCCTAACGGCTAATATCGGAGGGCCTACCTTTTAAAATGGCAATACGCTAGCCGCGTCATGCCAAAAACAGGACGGTAATTCCATTCGACATTTGAAATCGCAGTAGTTTAAACGTATTTATGGTGGATGTGTACATGTCTTTTCAATTTAGGTCGCTCCTTACTTTCCGTAAGAGATTTATATCGGTAGTTATATTGTATATGTGTTATCCAGCTAATTACTTGTGTTACAAGCGACATTTACTTTATTTTATGGATACATGACACGCGAGCACGGTCATTAGGGCATCAGGTAATTTAATATTGATTACTTTTTAATACCAACACTGATTAAAGACTTATAATGCTTTGTTTAGCTTCATAAATTTTGTAATCGATGTTTTTGTTACCGTTGGGATAGGCTTTGAGTAAGGTTTATTTTGCCAGTTGAATAATTAAAAAAGCGTTGTTAGGTTTCGGTCTTTTTGACTCTTTGCCTTCACCGTTAAACCGCGAAATTACTTAATTAGGTCATCATTTAGTCGTGAATGAAAAAGTGTGCGAGTCTCGTAATTAGTTGCGAATTGCGATCAAAGACTTTCCGTTTCTGTTCAAAAGTTAATATGTAGTTATATAAAAAAATGTGGATTGAGCCAGAATGATCCTACTTTCGAGGGCAAATTGTTACGTCCCTCCAACAAAAAAGGAGGATTTTCCGACGGGTGACGGAGAGGTGATCGTGCCTGGAGGTCACGGCCCAACGGTTAACATTGGGGACTTGTACATCTATACGAGTATGTATTGCTAGCTCCTGTGAGAACTCCAATATCGCGATTTAGGTTATGACGCGAGCTGTCAAGTGTCAATTTGTTTTGTATTTTATGTGGGTACCCGCCCCCCCACATGAAAACAAAATAATGTTAAAACACTTGTATCATTAAAATATATTATTATTTAATGTTATTAATAACTTGTTGTAAAGTTAAAAAAAAACGATGGCTTTGATTGCACCTTTATGCCAAACAACATTTTCGCACAGGGCCGTGGGAAAAACACTCAACTATGTAGGATCTTACTACGAAAGAAAATTATAAAATAAAAATGCCCACTACTTAAGATACTGATCTCAATCAATATTATATTACCCCGGTGTGGTTAAATGACAGTGTTCCCACGAAATAATTGCATTTTATAATATGAAGCTAGACCGATGTTCTTTAACGATGTCTAGGACCATCAAAGCGGGCCAATGAAGCGCTAACAATAAAATAAAAACACAGTAGGTACCGCAGACATAAAGTCAGATATTAATATGTTTACTATCCAACCAGAGCTGTTTATAAATACACTAGCTGTCCCGCGCAACTTCGTATGCGTAAATTTTCCCCGTTTTTGCAACATTTCTCGTCGCTGCTCCGCTCCTATTAGTCGTAGCGCGATTTTATATAGCCTATAGCCTTCCTCGATAAATGGGCTATCCAACAAAAAATGATTTTTTCAAATCGTACCAGTAGTTCCTGAGATTAGCGCGTTTAAACAAACAAACAAACTCTTCCGCTTTATAATATTAGTATAGATTCATTATCAACGTTTACGTTCTCTTCGAAGGGATACAGGCACTGACCTTTATAGTAAGTACGCTGTTCTGTCTACCCGTACAAAATCCGTACGAATCGAATGACTGTCCTGTTGTTGTTCGTTGAGAGTTGTTAAAAACCTGGCAAGAGCATAATAGCGTATGTTCATTTCACTTAAACCCTTTTGTTGGGAAACTCAGTTTTTTGGCAATAACTCAAAAACGGTATATCCGACCATGTTCGAAATAATTTTAGTTTAAAGTATTTATTAAGCGCTACTTTTGCGATTTTTTAAATATTTATTGGTAACACGGTTCAAAAGTTAAGGGGCACAATTTATGCAACTTTCGGAGCGATTATTTCCAAAAATATTCACTAAATCAAAAAAAGTTTATGTCGAATGATGTGCTACACGTTGATTATTGGTGAAAAAAAAATTAGGTTCTGTTACATGTATGGAGAGCCCCGCTTAAAAAAAATATTTAAATTACTTAGCTATTAAACTAAGTAACGGATACTATAAGACACCTTTTCACTAAATTTCATAAAAAATCATTGCGTAGTCTTTGAGTAAAATGTCTGTGACATACGGACAGACAGACAGACGGACATAACGAAACTATAAGAGTTCCGTTTTTGCCATTTTGGCTATGAAACCCTAAAAATGGCGGTAAACTAACACGCTATTTTTACAGCTCCGCGTTTAACGTATAAAATCTCAGAATTTACTCTACGAGTGCAAAATATACTTGAAATACATGATAACTGGAACAACGACACTTTGTGATTCAAATAAGAAAACTTGAAGGAAAATAAACTTGAAACCGGCAACGACACTTTGTGATTAAAAGAAGAACACATGAAAAAATTGAAACTGGCGAATGCACAGAATGTGAGAGCCATAATCCCTACCGAGTAATATCGGCGGGAAGTGAAAAGAAAAAACTTTTTTACGGAGTTATAAAAATGGCGGCAAACTGACATGTCGCTATTTTTACAGCTCCACAGTTAACGTGTAAAACAGTATTAAATAACCTTGAAATACGTGATAACTGAACAAGAACGGGACTTTGTGATTCAAAGAAGAAAACTAGAAATAAACTAAACTTGAAACTGGCGAATGCACAGAATGTGCGAGCCATAGGCTCTACCAAATAATAATGGTGTGAACAGGAAAAAAAAAAAAAATTGACACTTATGACAAATGTCATAATGTGTCAAATAACTCAAAAATCAAAATCAAATGGAAATCTTGATAATGTCATCGTTACCCTTCCCAGCGTACTAGTACCTACTACCTATAGAGGTCAGTGGATACAGGTCTCCTTTCTGAGAAGCTACAGGACATAATCACAATAAACCGAGAATACTTAAAGTAGGAACCTTTTATACGTATTTCGAGAAACACACATCTAAATATTGTTTACGTACAAATCTATACTTTATGAAAATATATATACCACGGCCATTGCAATACGGTCGAAACGTCTGGCAATAAACAAGGTATTTTACCTTAAATTATTCACGCGATTAAGACCCGTAATATATGTTTTCATAATGTGTACAAATCGCGAAAGTTTATCAACAAATCTATACTTAATATTATAGAGCTGAATTGTTTGTTAGTATAAACGTTTGTTTGTTTGTTAGCGATTATCTCAGGTACTGGATAGGCCATTTATCAAGAAAGAATATAGGCTGTATAATATCACGCTATGACCAATAGGAGTGGAGCATCAACGTTGCATAAATGTGGCAAGAACGGAGAAAATAGACAAAGACGAAGTTGCGCGAGTTAGCTAGTGTCTCATAAAGCTATTAAGTTACACACAATTTGCTCTGCTGGGTCTATTCCATTAAAGTTACCTAGACTCCATTCAAAATATATTATTATATTATTATTGAAGTATCCTTTTATCACCTTTGTAGGTTTCCATATTTTATTTAAAAGACAACTCTCGCACTTGGGTACAAGCCCTATCGCGGGGGACTTTACAAACATACGATTAACAAACTCAAACTACTTAAAGTACTATATGCCCTTCTTTGGCCTTTCAGCTCATTTTTATTTTCGCGTTTTTGCACGCGCAATATAGTATAAAATATCATTCTTGTTAGTGATATCATTGCGGTTAGATACTAATTTAGATACCAAAGTTAATTAAATCACTCGCACTGAACTAATTTGATATGGATCAGGGTCGTTCATACATAGATTAATGAGTCGAGATACGGTAGTTTGCATTCGATGCAGGCTTTTTTAAAACACTGTGACGTAAGAGGATTAGTTTGCAGCGTTGTGTCGAAGTATTACGTCAATTTTCAAACTTATAGCTGTATGCAAACAGTTTACACCGTACAGTGACGAGTATAATGTTTATAATTACACAATATTTTCCGCAATTTAATATATTTAGAATACATTCGTTCGTAAAGGGTCTTATTTCACCAATTTCAATATTAATATACTTGTGCGTTATTGTAATGTAAAACGCACAAATTTCTTTGTAATAAGGTAAAACGCACCGTTTATCAAGATGCTCCGTCCAAAAAAGAACGGTACTTTTTTAAATCTTAGCAAAGAGTTTTTCTGTCAGAGAAGTGGTCCACAATTTATGAATAAAATTAACTTTGGGAGATAAAATATAATAAATAAACATTTCATTCTTTAATTTAATTAATTTCGACCATAAATTACAACCATATATGTGTAACAAAACACAAAAATATAAATTTATTTTATTAGTAATACTGGCTGTTTTTGTGCGGTGCATGCGAGCGCATCGCTAATTTGTGAACAAGTAAAAATTATTCCGCGCGCTTTTTATTTTTGCTGTATTGTTTTTTTAATTATTTCCTCGCAAATATGTTATAAAACGTCGTATGACATACGTCCGCTTTGTTAATAACAGCTTTCTTGTAATCCTCCCTTAC
Source organism: Herminia tarsipennalis (assembly GCA_945859575.2). Taxonomy (NCBI): domain Eukaryota; kingdom Metazoa; phylum Arthropoda; class Insecta; order Lepidoptera; family Erebidae; genus Herminia; species Herminia tarsipennalis. The sequence goes on along the minus strand of OX243836.2, from coordinate 6,922,526 downwards.
GGCTCGGGCTAGCAATATCGCCACGGCTGTAATTTTTAACTTACCGCAATTATATCATATGTCTCCCTGCTGGGCATGGGTCTCCCCAGTAGAACCTAATTATAAATAAAATCAAACTGCGGATAAATATGAAAAATCGTCGGTTGATAACAGATATTTATTTACTAATATTATAAAGCTGAAGAGTTTGTTTGTTTCTTTGTTTGAACGCGATAATCTCTGGAACTACGGGTTCGAATTGAAAAATTACTTTACTGTTAAATAGCCCATTTATCGACGAAGGCTATAGGCTATATAACATCACGCTATGACCAATAGGAGCGGAGCGTCAATGAAGAATGTTGCAAAAATAGGGAAAATTGACGCATACGAAGTTGCGTGGCTCAGCTAGTACACTATATTGACTGCCTCTGTGGCGCGGTGGGAGTGTATCCGACTGCTACGCAAGAGGTCGTGGGTTCGATCCCCACCCAGGATAAAACTTTGTGTGATGAGCACGATGGTTTATTCTGTGTCTGGGTGTTATTTATCTATAATATGTATGTATATAGAAATATATAAGTATGTTTATCAGTTGTCTGGTTTCCATAGTACAAGCTCTGCTTAGTTTGGGATCAGATGGCGTTGTGTGAGTTGTCCCAAGATACTATTATTATATACAAGGTTATTTTTGGTATAGTGCTCAGACACCCCAACAAAATTTTTACTCCAAAAAATGATTTATAAAAAGAAAATGAAAATATTGAAAACTTGCTTACCATTTTAGTTGTCTTGTGTACTTCGCGCTATAGTACTCATTGCGTCTCGTAGTATTATTGAAAAATAAGTGATGATTACATTTCACATCACATTGTGAACAGAATTTGGACTGTTAGAATGAATGAAAATGATGTGAATTAATTATTGATTGTTTAATGAATTAATTGGAAGATAAAACATGTTCCAAAAACTACCCCAATGGATTGCGTTACTGATTCTGAGTCCTATAAAAACATAACAAACAACAAAAATCTGCCACTGCTAAAACTAATAATTTCATATACCTAAGTATGAAAAAATCTTCACAAAATATAAGACGGAAAAGTCGTAATCTATTTTTTTTTTAAATGTGACGACCTACCTACCTAACCGTGAAAATTCAAGGAGGCTGTTTATAAAAATTCACAATTTTATACTTTTTTAGGGTTCCATAGCCAAAATGGCAAAACGGAACCCTTATAGTTTCCCCATGTACGTCATGTAGAAGGCTGTACTTTTGCATGGATACTTATTACTTACGCAAAGTGAAAAAATTTGAAATGCATTTTTTTAAGGTACCTCCCCTATAGGTAAAGTGGGTATGTGATTTTTTATTTCTCACATTTGTATGGGATATCATCAGATAGGTATAAAAATTGTGAAAGTTTAAAAACAATTATTAGATAGGTATTTTAAAAACGTTTAGTGGTTGTGAAGATAATTTTTTTAGATTTAGAGATCCGTACCAAATATTTGTACAAATTCCATTGAAAATTATTAATAAGTAGGTATAACGTTGTAAGTATAAAATAAAAACCACATAAAATCCACTTCTTAAGCCGAATTATTCGGATGGGGAGGGGGGGGGGGGGACTATGGACCCTACATTGTGCGTGGCGCGACATGCACTTGCCCGGTTTTTTCTTCTTATTTTAGACTAGCTGTCCCGCGCAACTTCGTCTGCGTAAATTTTCCTCGTTTTTGCAACGTTTCTCATTGCTGCTCCGTTCATATTGGTCGTAGCGTAATGTTATGCTATAGCTTTCCTCGATAAATGGGCTATCCAACGCGCAACGGTGGACGAATTTTTGTTATTTTCAATTCGGATCAGTAGTTCCTGAGATTACCACGTTCAAACAAAAAAACTCTTCAGCTTTATAATATTAGTTTAGATTTGGATTGAACAATTTGGCCTATATTACAGTCAAGCTGCTAGTTCTGCTAGCTCCTATAGGTAGGTATAATAATGCTCGTCAATGTACGTTCATGTATGGACAAAGCCTGCAGGCTTTAGTCTATCGTGGTAATACATATTGGCAGTACACAAAGGCTTCGGGCGTTCAGTAACTAACGATAGTGTGTTATGAATTACGGTTAACTACCTTTCGCCATTGGCTCTGCCCATGTGGTTGTCGCTTATCACGATAAAAACTATCCCATATTCTTTCTTCTATCTCCATACTAAAAGAGGTTGAGCACTTTATTAGGGCGTTTTGCCTATTTCAATAATTGTCATGTACAGAAGTGAGACCCTCATATATAATTTTAATAATTTCAATAATAATAATAAGCTTTAATTCTCTTTATACGTATTAATAAGATACTTACTTGAATAATTGATTTAAGCACAAACAATGTCAACTAATCTGTGTGTGTGTGTGTGTGTACAAACGTCACTTTTGTGGACATTATAGGGCATATCTGCTCAAAGTCCTATAAATAAATCGGATCAGCGGTTTAAGCATGAAAGCGTAACAGACACACAGAGTTACTTTTACATTAATAATAATTATTAGTTTCCACCCGTATTCATGATCGCGATAAAAACTATTCTATGTATTTGCATTTTATGTTACATACAGCTCATATTTCCCCAAAGTTTTTCAGCACCCTACATTTTCTAACAAATAACAAAATGGCTCCGCACGCTAAGTAATGACTTTTAAAGGTCAATTTTTGAAATTTTTGTTTACATTATTGTAATTTTGTCGTCGGTACTCGCGATAAAAATATCTTACACCTCTCCCAGCATCCCATCTATCTCCGCGTTAAATTTCATTTAGATCCGTTTAGTTATAACGGTTTAGTTTATATCAGTCATCGTTTTGATTCTCAGCAGAGCGAACGTGTCGATTGCAACGCTCTCGTGCTCTAGATAAAGTGCATACGCAGCAGCGCCCGCGCTCGCTGCCGTGCGCCCACGGTCGGTAGTGCGCGTCGCGATGACCTACTTCCGCGTATCACGGTGTTATTAGTTAGATGATTTAATTTATTTGATAGGTAAATTATAAAAAACTTTCAATCAAAATGGCTAGTGGTACATCCCCTGCTAAGCTAAACATTACGCTCAAATCTGAAAATGAACGTTTATTGTACAACTATTACCAACAAGAAAAAATCGCTAAAGAAGAACTGAAACTTCAGGTCCAAGAATTGCAAGACCAACTGAACATTATTCAACAACAGGTTGGGCAACTGTTGCAAGAAAATCAGCAACTCAAACAATCTTCCGTGAAAGAAGTAACCAATACTTCTTCAGAACGTGCTGAATATTGCACTGATGAAGAAGAACTAGCCAAGGAAACGGAGTGGGTGCGAGTTAAAAATCGAAAGAAAAGAAAACTCAACTCAACACCATCACCCGCTTCGAAATCTTCACTAACATGTGAGGACACCCAAGAAAATAAAATAAAAAAGAGTCCCCGGCCTCCCCCCGTTATAGTGGACGGTATCGAAAACTACCAAAAGTTTTACGACTTTCTTGTAGCGGGATTGTCAGGTGATCCTTTCACCGTAAAAATGCTGCATGGAGACAGCGTTAAAGTGAATGCCAACAACGAGGAAGCATACAGGCTGATTACCAAACACCTGTCTTCCAATAACTGTTTGTGGCATTCTTATGAGAATAAGCAGGATCGGCCCATTAGAGTAGTTGCTAAAAAACTACATTTCACATGCAAGCCTGAAAGGATTATTGAGGATCTACAGAAAAAAGGCTATGAAATAGAATCCGCAGTTAATAAACTTAAGTGGAAAAATAAAGAGCCTCTGAATTTATTCATACTTACATTCAAAAATAACCAGGATATAAATAAAATCTATAGTATTCAAAATATTTTAGGATGTAAAGTTGAAATCCAGCCCCTAAAAACCCCAAAATTAATTCCCCAATGTAAACGATGCCAGGCGTACGGGCATACGCAGAAATATTGCTCGAAAGAGCCGAGGTGTGTTAAGTGTGTCGGCAAGCACCTTACAAAAGACTGCCACAAACCGGCAACAGACAAACCTAAGTGTATACATTGTGGTGAACAACATCCCGCAAATTACAGAGGCTGTGTAGTAGCCAAAGAGCTGCAAAGTTTTAAAAATAAAAACTTAAAGAAAAAAATCATACAGCATAATAGTAATAATAAGAATGCTGACACAAGCACTACGCAACCAAGGAAGGTCACGGTCGCACTGCAACCATGCCAGTCTAGCAAAACGAGGTCCGATAAAACATATGCACAAACAGTGTCTAAATCCACGAACAGTGTAAACAATGACTCAGACTTGCAACAAAACATAAACAAAATACTTAAGTTTATGTCATTATTTGATGAACGCCTTAAGAAAATAGAACATAGCGCTACAGATGCTATGCCTAAACAGCGGTCATGAATATCTTTCTAAAAATTATGAACTGGAATTCAAATGGACTACTTCAACATCAGCATGAGTTGCAAGTTGTCTTAGATAGAGAAAACATCGACGTGTGTCTGATTTCTGAATCTCACTTCACAAAACAATCTTTTATCAGGCTAAAAGGCTACAAGATATATCACGCTATTCACCCTAACAACTGTGCAAGGGGAGGCAGCTCCGTGATCATAAAAGAAAATATTTCACATTATCAAAGCATGATATGGGAAGAACATGAAATACAAGCTGTTTCAATACAAATCGAAACCAAACGCTATGCAACCATCACTGTTTCAGCAATATATTGTCCACCAAGGTATTCTATAAAAAAAGAACAATACATTAATTTTCTACAAAAACTGGGAAATCGGTTTATTCTTGGAGGCGACTTCAATGCCAAAAACACGCATTGGGGCTCTAGATTAAACAATCCAAAGGGTCGAGCACTACTAAGTGCTATGACAGAAACTAAATGTGACGTACTATCTACAGGAAAACCAACATATTGGCCGACGGACCCAAAGAAAATACCAGATCTAGTAGATTTTTTTATTTTCAAAAATATCTCACGCAACCATGTGAGTATCAAAGAAGGTTTTGATATGAGTTCCGATCACTCACCTATAATTCTGACACTCAGTGAAAATATATTGCTAAAAGAAAACAACCCTAGCCTTGTAAATATCAAAACAGATTGGGAAAGCTTTCGAATAGATTTAGAATCAAAAATAAATCTTAAAGTACCCATTCGAAATGCTGAACAACTTGATTTTGAAACAGAGAAATTTACTTCAGATATTCAACAGTCAGCATGGCAAAACACACCCGAAATCGCTAAGAAATTACAAGAAAATCAATATCCCCGATATATTGTAACCCTATTGAGGGATAAAAGAAAACAGCGAAAAAAATGGCAACAGACAAGATCACCGAACGATAAAAAGACTCTAAACTATCTCACGAAACTACTGACACGAAAAATTCAAGAGTTCAAAAATGACTCGACAAAAAAATATTTGGATGCTCTGGCCAATGACCGTAATACCAATTACTCACTCTGGAAAGCAACCAAGAAATTGAAACGCCCAATTCCTTCACTCCCTCCAATAAGGGAAGAAAATGGGAAGTGGGCCACCAACAATGAGCAAAAAGCTAAAAGATTTGCGCAACATTTACAATCGATATTTCAACCCAATGAAGGACTCACTGAAGATATAACCCATCATAATCTTCAGCACAACCAACTAGAAATTAAATTTGTAACACCGAAGGAAGTTGAAAATGAAATAAGGTTAAATATTAATACTAGAAAAGCTCCAGGTTATGACCTTATCACAGGAATAATCCTTCAAAACCTGCCCCGGAAAGCTCTAGTTAAACTAACAAATATCATCAATGCAACTTTCAGGCTAAAGCATGTACCTTCAATCTGGAAAGTAGCAGAAGTAATTATGATCGTAAAACCTGGGAAACCCCCTGAGGAAACGACATCCTACAGGCCTATTTCCTTATTGCCTGTTATGTCAAAATTATTTGAAAAGCTCTTGCTGAAAAGACTTAAGCCATTAATTGAGGAACGGAACCTAATACCTGACCATCAATTCGGCTTCAGGGCGAAACATTCGACAATAGACCAGATACACCGAATCGTAAACGTTATAGAAAAAAGTTTAGAAGAGAAAAAGGTTTGCTCTGCTGTCTTCTTAGATGTTGCGCAAGCTTTTGATAAAGTGTGGCACAAAGGGTTGATATATAAACTAAACGTCATGCTGCCCAAACAGTTTGCCGATATATTAGAGTCTTATATATCAAACAGAATGTTCAGGATCAGACAGGAAAATGCCTACTCCGAACTTAAGGAAATAAAAGCTGGGGTACCGCAGGGAAGTGTGCTAGGGCCGGTCCTGTACCTATTATACACCTCTGATATCCCAGAATTAGAAAACAACACTATTGCAACCTTCGCTGACGACACGGCCATAATGTCTGTAGGTAATTCTCATAAGGAAGCTGTAGAAAATGTCCAAACAGCTGTTAGAAAAGTGTATAACTGGACCCAAAAGTGGCACATTAAACTAAATGAATCAAAATCGATTCATATCGATTTTACCAACAGGAAACCGCAATACCATCCAATATATATTAATAACCAGACTATCCCATATGCTAATACGGCTAAGTATCTCGGTATGACTCTTGACGTGAAACTACGTTGGAAAGCTCACGTCAAAAAGAAACGAGAACAACTAGATATTCTCTACAAACAGATGTATTGGCTAATCGGAAGGACTTCCAATTTGTCAATCCCTAACAAACTTTTAATATATAAACAAGTCCTTATGCCCATATGGACTTATGGAGTACAGCTTTGGGGCTGTACCAAACAGAGTAACAGAAATATAATCCAACGCTTTCAAAACAAAGTGCTAAGAGACATTGTAAGTGCACCTTGGTATATCCGCAATAACGATCTTCACCGGGACCTACAAGTGGAATTCGTAGATCAAATGATTCGAAAATTCGCAGAAGCTCATGACAAAAGACTTCATAGCCATGTCAATCTTGAGGCTATCCAACTCCTCGATTGTACGGACTTAAAACGAAGACTCAAAAGAACTAAGCCATTTGAGTTAGTGTAGTGTTAAGTGAGAAAAATAGTGACAGTGACAGTGCTTCACATTTAAAACACAAGAACAAAGTGTTATCAATTTATCAGACACTAAGAAAAATCAATGGATAAATTCTTAGATTAAGTATTTTAGCAGTTTAAGTTAACATAAAATTACTTATTAGCTCCAATGTTAGATTGTAATATTTTAAAGAGTAAAACTTTTACTCTTTACAGAGAAAAAAAAAAAAAAAAAAAAAAGTTATAACGGTTTTATAATGCAAAATAGCTTAGAGACATTACCCGTTATTGCTTAGCCCTTTAGTTAATAGCGTCATAATTTTAATCTAAGTTTTAATCTGGACCTATGAGAGTGTGCCTGCAAAATCTCTATAGAATCTGTTTAGTATATTTTGCGTGATGATCATACAAATAAACAAGAAGACAGACAGACAAACATTCTTAATTTTAATTAGATAGATACTACAAAGACCACTTACATCAGCTTTTTTTATCTTAAAGTAACAATTTAGTTGCATGTTATAGATAGCAACACTTTGAAACTTGAAAAGTGGAATAAATAAGTAGTTACAATGTTGTATTTGAAATAAATGTTTACTTCTGCCCTTTTAACTACTTAACATTGTTCAAAGTCTACTGAAGTATATTGTACGTATTAAAACAGCTATTCCGAACAAAATTTATGTGGCAAAACGGGAGACAGTGATGGCCAGGCCTGCGTCAAAGAATGCCAGGGTCCTTATTCACTATTTTCTTCTTCTTCTTTGAGTTTATGACAATCTAGCCGTTTTAACGGCTAATTTCTGCCAGTGTCAAGTATATATACATGCACATAGTCTCGTTCTCAAGTCAATTATCACGTATTCAAATCATTTTTTACAAGTTAAACACGGAGCTGTAAAAATAATGGCCGATCAGTTTGCCGCCATTTTTACAACTGTTATTCACTATCTTTTTTTTTTGTTTTCGCGTCAAGCCCGCGCTTTTAACTGTCAAAATTTTTACTTAATGGTGTAAAGAAAGCTCCGCTTAGAAATGCATCGCGCATGCGTGCGGACATCTTTGAACGCACCGCGCATGCGCCAATTCGCGCGGGCTTGCCGCAGAATCGAAAAAAAACATAGTGAATAAGGACGCAGATATGAGAGAAGAAGTGTCAATTGTTTGTTATTATAAGTCAAAAAAAGTCAGTCTATTTTGGAAACGTAAATACGACTCCTTCCGTAGAAATTGAATGTCCTCAAATCCTTTACTTTCAGTATTAGTTTCGGTTATTATAAATTTTACAATAATTATGTTAAATTGTGAAAAGACTCATATTATGGATCAGAATCTCAGGCCTATTATTGCCAGATTAGTGTAAAATAAATAATGTAATTATTTATTTAAAACTATATGCACAAAGTTGTACAGAGGCGGAGTTGTACTTAATGCTAAAACCATTGTCTACCAGTCTACCTTAGGGTGATACAGAAAAATTGTAAAGGTGAAATAGAAAAAAAAATGTTGTAATGAAATCCCCAAATAACTACTACTTACCTATTTTATAAACGAAGATGAGATCTTTGTATTAGGACAAATATTCGAATATATTAAGGGCATTATATATCTACTTAAAACATAATTGTTTTGGTACGAATATTTGATTGCCAGCTTTTAGTCGACAGCGTAGAGAAAACTAGGCTCAACGCAACGTGCCATTCAGTGCGAATAAAGCAAAAACATTGTCGCTGGGCGAATATTATAGTAATTTTATAAGCATTTTTGCCAACTACTTTATTATTTTTTATGTTTTGAATTAATTTAGCAATGTGGATAAATAAACAGTTGATACTTTTTCGCGCCTTGCACGGTGATCGGAAGACTGTTCGATTCTTAGGTCTGAACTTATTTATTTATATAATTTTCGAAAGCAATTGTTGTAATAATATACACAGTAAAAATGGCTAAAAACTGACATGTCGCTATTTATACAGCTCCTCGTTTAACATGTAAAATATACTTGAAATACGTGATAAACTACATAAGAACGAGACTTTGTGATTCAAAGAAGAAAAGTTGAAAGAAAATAACTTTGAAACTAGCTACGCGACTTTGTGATTCAAAAATGATTACTAGAAAGAAAATAAACTTGAAACTGGCGTATAAAGTGCGAGCCATAATCTCTACCGAATAATATGAGCCGAAATAGAAAAAAAAACAGCATTTAGTTGAAATATCAACAAAGTAATTTAAAAAACCTTGTACATTTTGTAACACCGCAATATCTAGTTGGAATGAAATAGAGTTCACTGAAGTAATTGAACAGAACGTCAGGTCAGGATGCGCGCTGCAGTAGGTAAGTAATGTAATTTCTCGCCCCCTCACTCGAAATTACGACATTTCCTACTGCCAGATGAATTGGTTGTGACTTTGTGTCGTGTGTGGAATTATTATTGGGTAGTACCTTCTATTTTTAACAGCGATAAGAGTGGCCTTTGGTGTTTGCGACCTCCATGTATGTCTATTTCATGATTTTCTTGCTGAAGTTTTTAGATATGTTTTGATGATAACCAATTTTTGTCATCATGTGTCTCGAGATTTTAATATGTTTGTCACCTTCTTGCGAAGCAGTAAGTACAATTGGTTCTATTTGTAACTTCAAAAAGGAGGATGAGGTTCATAATTCGGATGTTTAAATATAGATATTTAGACAAATTTTAGGAGACAGATAACGAAACTCCTCAATAAATTCCAGCAAATGAACCGTGATTGTAGTACGGTTTCATATTTTTTGAAAAAAAAAATTATATAACCGAATATTTCGTATCAAAAATACGCACTGACCACATACAAATAAACTCCATGATACTTACTATGGCGTATTAGGTATCCATCGAGGTGACCCGATCGCCATCCCATAATTTTCCCAAACCAATTTCTGGTTCCGATTTTGATATGAAAAATCCAATTATAGAGCGCCCTTTGAAGTCGAAACTCACAGTGGCTGAAGTATTTTAATTTCATAACTTGATATTCCTTCTTTATTGCGTTTCTCGATCTCCAAGAAAAATATCGAAGTGTCCGCTATCCGCGGCGAAAATTATAAAGTAAAAGTAGGTAATGTGTAATGCAGTGGTTCTCAAACTTTTTAAATGACGGAACCCTTTTGGGAAGCAAAATACTTGATGGAACCCTACAATAAAACAATTATTTTTATAAGTGTATTCTTTATTAATCAGCATAATAAAAGTACAATGTATCAGTTACTAATTATTATTTACTTCACCACTTGGTAAGGACAATAATAGAAAACATTAAAAAAGAAAAAATCTAACTAGTGGGAGGTATGAAACTGTTTTTTATTTTTCATCAATTGCTTGATATCAGGTTTGATGGAAGAAAGTTGGAGTCTCATATCAGCTTCGGCGTCCAGTCTATTGCGATATTTTGTTTTCGTGGCTGCATAGGTAGAGAATCCTGTTTCGCACAAATATGTAGTTGGGAACGGGAGAAGAATATCCAGAGCCATTTGGCCAAGCATTGCATATTCATCTTGGATTCTGCACCAAAAATCATTAAGAGGCGTCGTTTTGAACAATGACTCCATACTTGTGTCTGATGACATTTCTAAAAGAGATTCATATTATCTCATTTGACATGTTTTCAGGCTTTTCCAAGTTGGGTAAAAAAGGATTATGAATCCAGGAGTTCACTTTAATTTTTGTATTGTGTTCTTCGGGAAAATACTTTTTAAAAGATGCGCGCATCGAACTGAGATATTGGACCAATTCTTCAAACACATTATCTTCAAACATTTCTGAGTCGTTTTCGCTAACAAACTCACTGAGTAACGTAAAACTTTCTATTTCTTTCTTACCAATGCAAATGATCCAAAAATCTAATTTTCTTTTAAAAGCAGTTATTTTATTATAGGCCTGAAACACTGTTGTCTGTTTACCTTGCAACGATAAATTTAATTCGTTAAGTTTTTGAAAGATATCCGCCATAAAAGACAATCGGAACAACCAAGTTTTATCATACAAACGGTCCTTCAAATTAAAAGAAGTATCTGCTGAAAGAAACATTTGTAACTCGGCTCTAAGTTCAAATAGCCATGTTAAAGTTTTTCCCCGAGACAGCCATCGCACTTCTGTATGGAGCAGCAGTGTTTTATGTTTGCTGCCATAATCTTCACACAATAATGAGAACAATCGGGATTGTAGTGGTCGTGATTTGATAAAATTAATTATTTTTACCGCTTCATCCATAACTAATTTTAGATTAGACGGCATTTGCTTCATCGCAAGTGCTTGTCTATGCAGAATACAATGACTGGAACTACAATTAGGCGCTTTATTTTTCATTCGTGACACTGCTCCTGCTGTTTTACCTGTCATCGCCTTGGCCCCATCTGTACAAATGTCAATGCAATTGTTCCAACTGAGATTATGTTCTTCAAAAAATATATTTATTTTATTAAAAATTTCTTCCCCGGTAGTGTTTGTAAGCAGCGATGAACACATAAGCATGTCTTCTTCAAAAGAACTTTTATATGGATATCTCACAATAACCAGCAGGATAGCCAAACCAGCGACATCAGTCGACTCGTCCATTTGCAAAGCGAATCGTGTATTTTGTAGACGTGTAACTAGTTCTTGTTTGACGTAGCTTGCCAGATCATGGATTCGTCGTGAAACAGTATCGTTTGATAGCGGAACAGTAGAAAGATGCTTTGCAGATTTTTCATCAAGCATACATTTTGTTATGTCTAATACACATGGTTTTATTAATTTCTCAGCGATAGTGTGCGCTTCACCTGCTTGTGCAATGCGATAGCTAACTAAATATGATGCCTCCGTGGCCTTTTCGTTGGTAGTTTGTGTTACATGCATCATATTTTTTTGACTTTCTAATAACTGATCTTTTTTGCGAACAAAAAATTCTTTATTCTTGTCTTTAGTCTCGGGGTGTACGGTTTCTAAATGTCGACGCAATTTGGCAGGTGCCATGGAACTATTAGGAAGCAGTTTACTACAGAGCATGCAGAGAGGTGAGCCGTTGGAATCAACAAATCCGAAACTGATATAAGATTCATCATACTTCCTTTTTTTCGTCTTTGAAACCGTCGAGCTTGACGTCGTGGCACTCGTGGCATCATCTTCTGGATCGGTGATTGCTAAATTCTCCGCGCGCATTGCTTTTGAACATTCAGCGTCATTAGAAGATGTTGTTGGAACACGTTTAACACCTTTAAGCCAACGTTCCATTCTTCTTTATTTATAATGTTACAAGTCAGGATAGTGGAGTTTAAATAATGCACAATCGTTACTGCGTATAAGAGACTAAATTTAGAACCTACAGGGAAGAAATGTATAAAACTGAGACAACAGAATACAGCAGGCAGTAAAACAATGAACACTAGTTTCTCGCTAGCGAGCTTGTAAGTAGGTAGTAACTTATCGCTCCGAACGCTAATCATCAACTGACGACGCCAACGCGCGATCGCCGCTTTTATACTTAGTCCTAGACTCGATCTCAAATATTCTCGAAAATACTCGAGTCGGCACCTTTGATAAACAAAAAGCAAAAATAAAAACAGAAATTTAAAAATAGCGTTGTAAACAATATCGACTTTATCCTTTGAAGTTAGAGACGAAAGTCGCTTGTTGACAACTATAGCGTCTAATTCAGAGGCGGCTTTTATCAAAGAGACTGAGCGCTTACAAGTATACTACCCGCTCGTTTTAAGTTTGCCGCTGGCGATAGGTATGAGTGTATGACGTTCGAAATTTTTTATTTAATTGTAACAATAAAAATTGTGTACGGTAGATATTTGGGTAAAACTATGACACATTATAAGTTTTGTTGTCACGTGGGGGAGGGTACGCGCATTCCACAGACCGGCAAACTTAGAGCGAACGCGTTGTACAAGTATAAAATTGTTGAGACCAAACTTATAAGATATTGTACCAGCTAATGTAACACAAGCTTATACAAATACAAATAAATAAATAAATAACATTCATAGCGTTTTGTCTCCGCGCGGCCGCGGAGTCCGCACAGCCGCGGAGCGACCAGAGAGAGGTGTTTTGATTTTTTTATTTCTAAATTCTTGCGGAACCCCGACAGAGGTATCACGGAACCCTAGGGTTCCGCGGAACACACTTAGAGTATAGCTGGTGTAATGTAATGGTCCTGGAGGCTTAGACAAATACCACACGATTCTTTTTCCAAACACGCTAACGCGGGAAAATGTATGCATCTGACATAAAGTTGACAATACGTCACGTGACTGCTGCTGGATTGGCGGACCAAAAACCAACAGTAGCATGTGCCGAAAAAGAAGCGTGTGGCATTTGTCTAAGCCCCCTGGTCCTCACCATTCATTACTTTTACCATACAGGTAAAGATAAAAATAGTACATTGCATGGCGACGTCATGTAACAATACACTCGTTACCGTGGTCACGTCAATAATGGTTTCATAAACTACTAGCGGACACCTCGCGGTTTCACCCGCGTAGTTCCCGTTCCCATAGGAATACAGGGATAAAAAGAAGCCTATGTCATCCGGAGATAGTGTAGCTTCCCAACGGTGAAAGAATTTTTGAAATCGGTCCAGTAGTTTTTAAGTCTATTCGTTACATACAAAAATTCAAATCTTTCTTCTAAATCTCTTTTCTATGTGATAATTTGATGTATAAACTACGTTAAATGTTCGTAAACTTTCGCGATTTGTAAACGTTATAGAATTTTATAAGCTACGGGTTTTAATCGCGAAAATATTTTAAGCCACAAGGCCAGTCTACCCGTGACCATGGCCGAGGGGACAATGCTGTCGAAATATCGGACAATAATATATTTACTAAGTATACATTACTGTAAAGATTCTTCAAAAATGTTTCGTATCTATATGTGGTTTAACACTTAGCCAGTAAGGTTGTGGTGTGTTAGGTTAGTTAGTTAATACATTATTATCTTCTTAAAAAAGGACATTTTAAAATGTATGGAGGAAAATTTCGACACAGGCGGGACTTGATTCCATTACCAGATCTGGCACCGAGATATGTCTATCTGAGTCAAATTTTGCCTCAACATGATACGATTTTCGGTAATCGTCGCGCCACCAAACGAACCAAACAGGAACTTATACGACTCTGTGAGTTTCGTTGCAGAAAGCATTTAAGCACAGATTTATGATAATGTTGGGCTTGAACATTACTTTTTGTATTTTTAAAGTATATAAAAAAATATCATAAAAATGCTTTAAAAATTACAAAAGTATTGAAGATTTTGATGTTGACCTAACTTCCTCAGCGGTGTCTAGGCCTCCTTCGAAACCCAAATCCTAGATCCGCTAATACAATCAAGCCAATATCTTGGGACATAATAATAATATCTTGGGACAACTCACACAACGCTATCTGATCTCAAACTAATCAGAGCTAGTACTATGGAAACCAGATAACTGATAAACATGCTTATATATTTCTAAATACATGCATATCTACATCTACACTAATCTACACTTCTACACTAATATTATATAGAGGAAAGATTTGTATTTTAGTATTTTTGTATGTAACGAATAAACTCAAAAAGTACTGGACCGATTTTAATAATTCTTTTTTTTGTTGGATAGCCCATTTATCGAGAAAGGCTATAGGTTATATAACATCGCGCTACGACTAATAGGAGCGGAGCAGCGACGAGAAATGTTGCAAAAACGCGGAAAATTTATGCATACGAAGTTGCGCGGGACAGTTAGTTATAGATAAATAACACCCAGACACAGAATAAACCATCGTGCTCATCACGCAAAGTTTTATCCTGGGTGGGGATCGAACCCACGACCTCTTGCGTAGCAGTCACCACAGAGGCAGTCAAACTGCTAAATGCCTGTTAAATATGCTTGCAATAGATGTTACCTACAATATAAGTTATTTAATTTAGTCTATATAGTAGGTAACTTTTCTGACGACGTAACAAATTGACCCACCAATAATAAATTAAACACATACGCACATGAGAAATATTTTAACGTTGTTAACCGCAAATTAATGATTACAATCGTTGTACCTAGATTTATTCCTGTGGTATCTAGTACATAAAGCAGGTAGGTACAAGGCGCCGCGAATGCGATGCATTATTTTCGCTCTACGTTGCTATGATAAGAGATAAGGGTTAGATATGCGAGTCTCAGCGTAATTACATTTGTTACGTGGATATATTTCAGTGTTAAAAGTGAATTATTTCTTTGATATTACCTACCCGACTGCCTTGCGCATAGGAGGGTAATGTTTTTAAAGCTTTAGATCATAAATGACTTGATAAAATTAAGTTTAAAAAATATCGTTAGATTCGTTTGAGTTGTTAGAGTGACACTGGCTATATACAAAACTAGCTGACCCGCGCAACATCGTCTGCGTCAATATTCCCCGTTTCTGCAACATTTTTCATTGCTGCTCCGCTCCTATTGGTTGTAGCGTGATGTTATATAGCGTATAGCCTTCCTCGATAAATGGGCTATCCAACAGTAAAATAATTGTTCAATTCGGACTCGTAATTCCTGAGACTATCGCGTTTGAACAAACAAACTCTTCAGGTTTATAATATTAGTAGGTATAGATTAGAAAAAAAATCAATGGTGGTTTTTGGCCCTAAAATATTTCAGTTATTAATTTTAAGCAGTCGGGTTTTATTGTTTTATAATAATTTCGCTTGTTTTTAGAAACTAGCTTTTGCTTGCAGTTAAGCCCGAGTTGTAGTCGATTAACTTCCTTAGGGGTAGAATACAAATAAATTGTTTCTCATTGTGTGCCTATGTTACAAGAGTAACCAGGGTTACCCAAACTTCACATTTTGGTTTTATAAAGAGGGATGCCCATAAGCGTAGCGTATCGTTTGTATCTAAGTTGTGCCACAAGTTGATTATACGTTTCTAATTGTAACATTTTTATAAAATGATATGGAGTCTCACATTGGCCGGATTAATGAAACAAAAACATTAGTCTTTCAGTTTATTTATTTAGTATTATTTCGTATGAAGTTATTTTTAACGGCGGTAATACAATTACAAAAATAATATCGTTATATCGATTAGGATTAATAACGATCATAATTAATTAATTATTAAAAAGTCGTAGAATCACTAAGTTAATGTAACATATTCTTTGATACCTTTAGATAGAACCGGCTCGTTTAAAATAAGAACTTATTAATGAATTATATTAGTGACTAGCTGTCCCGCGCAACTTCGTATGCGTAATTTTTTCCCGTTTTTGCAACATTTCTCGTCGCTGCTCCGCTCCTATTAGTCGTAGCGTGATGTTATATAGCCTATAGCCTTCCTCGATAAATGGGCTATCTAACAAAAAAATATTTTTTCAAATCGGACCCGTAGTTCCTGAGATTAGCGCGTTTAAACAAACAAACAAACAAACAAACTCTTCCGCTTTATAATATTAGTATAGATGTGGGATTCACAATCCCACATGGCTAATTATCCTATTCAAAAAGGTATCAACTACTAAAACTCAGGTTTGTAGCCCCAGTGATTAAGGCTGATGCATCCATCAGTCAGGACAAGTATATTATATACATAATAAAGTCGTAGTCGGCTAATTTATAGATGCTCATCTATAAATTAGCCGACTACGACTTTATTCTGCTAGGCGGCTAAATAATAATTACAATTTATGACAAAGAATCATAATTTATTATAAGCTACTCGATAAAATAACGTGATAACTCTGCTGTACGTGTGTTTGTCGCATAAACGTCTGGACTAACTTGGTGTGTATATTTGAGTGAGTCTCTGGATGGTTAGAAAATAGAATTGTATCCAATTTACAAAAATAATAAAATATTACGAGGTGGTACCTACAAAGTTCGCCGGGATAGCTAGTAGTAGAGCTGCTGAAGAGTTTGATTGTATGTTTTCAATACTGATCAGTAATTCCTGAGATTACCGCGTTCAAACAAACAAACAGCTTTATAATATTAGTATAGATATATGTGCGTTACTTCAGCTTTTCCCTATGGAGTGTACATCACTTTATGACCGTCCACGGGTGGAGCCTTAAAAGTGAAATCATATCAAATTATAGTCTCCCTTACACAAATCAATCAAAACTCAAATTGCACTGTCCAAACAAACCTAATCAAAAATAATACCATTTGCCAACGTCTTATTCCATTCCATATGAACTATGTAGTTACTTATAAAACAGAAAAGCTGTTTAATATCACAACACGTAGTATATAGATTCGTATAAATATTTTAGAGATACAAGCATTCAAAGATGGCTTGTCTGCGGCGAAGTGGTTTGTCATGTCACGCGAATCGCAATTACGGCGACGTCTTTCGCCGCTCGGCTCCCTACCGCAGCAAAAAGTGAACACACCAGCCGAAAATTGCAACTGCCATCTTCGAGGCAATTACCACTTTTTACCTGTAATACTGTTACTGCATTTTTGAGACCAAAAAAATTGTTTCATCAAACTGTTGGATATCAAGATCGTATGATGGACCTGTATTAAAAAGTTTCGTCAAGATGACTGTTTTTTGCTTTCTTTCATTATTATTTTCTTGTTGTATTAAGTTTCTATAGGTAGGTACCTACACGTGTAGCGTTGTGATTACAGCTTTATTTTCGTTGGGATCTAAAAATATTGCGTCATCTAATCCGTAAAGTAAAAGGGATCAAAGCGTCTCGTCTCGGAGCTCCCGGGTGTATCAATGTGTATTTATAATCTACATATTACATTTTATGTTAATCGAATATTCCTACATTATTACTCCATTATACGTTCGTGGGTTCGCTCACGTGGTATGTCAAATAACGTATTGTGAGGTGGAACATGTTTTGTCACGGTCGGTATGACGAATGTGGATAAAATGTCAAACGGAAATATTTGGATGTTAGTAATTTTTTTGTAAATATGTCGCCTATTACTTAACTGCGTCAGAAAGTACGTAAAGTCACGGTTTACAAAGGGCTTGATGAATTGGTGAGGTGGTGGTCGCCTGAGGTGTCCTTGGATTCATCTCAAATATGCGAGTGACATGAGCTATAGAATTTTTCTCTTAATTTTGCCGCTATTTTCTGTTTGTAAATATAGCCTTGTTTTAAAGACAGTGTAGTTTTGACACAGGACCCCCAGACTCAGTGGCAACCGTGCAGATCATGATATCTGCGAGATTAAGCAACGTTACCACTGTCGGCCCATAGATGGGTAATCGTTTTCAAACATTTTCACACATTCGGAGAGCACTCCGAGGCACGGAGGGGCGTTAAGCCGTCGGTTCTGCGCCTTATTTCTCTCTGGTCGTATTGGATTTCCGTCCCATCAGACTATGAGAGCGAGTGAATAACGAATGCACTTGTCCTGCGTAGTTGGCTACTCTCCCTGTAACTGACATGAGTTAGAAGACCATTATTATAGTATTTATGAGTCTGTTTTAAACTGAACGTCAACGTTAAACGTTCAGTTCATTCAAAATACCCCTTTTTAGATTCTTGGGCGACAATTTCTTCAGAAACAACGCTTCTAAATCTGTAAATATTGGGGGGGGGGCTGTGGGCGATTAACCTGCCCACAGCCCCCCCCCCCCCCCACCCTATTCATAACCTTAAATACCAATTACCTACCGTCAACTAAGTAGCTTCAACGGCTATTAAATAACTGTTATCTTCGTTAAAGTAAACGCGTTATCTAATAATTTATCTAAGTGGCTTTGTTCTACAACTTTGATTACATCCGATTTTGATAGAGGCAGGTAAACTCCATCAGTGTTCGCTTCATCTCCTTTTTAACTCTCAAAGAAAAGGGAAGGTGTTACATGTTTAAAGTTTGTGTTAGGTTTTATCTGTGGCATCTAAAAGCCCAGAAGGAAGGATAGATTTGAATAGTTTTTTTTAAAATAAGCTATTAAGACTCTTATGAGTTATCCAGCTTCGTTTGATGAAAGTCTATTCAACAGATTTACCTAATGTTTTAGTTCTGGATCCCTATACTTGGTAAATGGAGAGCTGCGCTTAAAAATGCATCAACGCGCATAAGCGGCGGACATTTTTGAGCGCGCCGCGCATGCGCCTTGGTGCATTTGAGAGTACACCTCTCCATTTACAATTATTACAAGATTTTGACAGTTCCGTATGGGCTTGCCTGGGATATGGAATAAAGATCGTGAATAACGAGCCAAATAAACAAATTGATCTGAATCTGCTGCTTATTATTCTTTTAAACTGTCGAGTTGCAAGTATATACCTACCTCGCAGTTTTGTTTTTTTACAAAAATAATATTTTTTTAAATTTAAACATCTCGTTCCAAAAACTTTATATACATATACTTAGTAGGATTATCCAGTTACTTTTGCCGGTGTAGCCTCTTGCCAGTCCCTCGAATTTGTTCCATTATTAAGATTTCTATTATTATATTATCGTCACTTAACACTACTCTTTGGCGAGCAGAGGCAAGTTTACATAACAAACCGCTGCCTGACTTAAAAAGGTCGGAATGAAAACATTTAGGTGCCTAAGTAAATAAAAGTAAAACGACTTTACTTGGGTGTACAACTGTACCTACAGACCTCAGACCGTCTGTTTATTAGATTGGTCTGACAGCAGTGGAAGCACAAAATATCGGGAATACAGAAGATAACCCTTATTAAATAAATAGCTTTGATTATCACTGGCGTAGTATAAACTACGCTAGTGGCAATCAAGCATACGGCCCGCCTGGTGGTTGGTGGTAGCTTAGCATATGGACGCGAACAAAAATTGGAACATGAGATAAAATAAAATATAATCAGCCTCTGATCAGATCAGAGTACTTACAACAAAGGTAAAACCTATGTGCTTAAATATTGACCAAAGTAGGTACTTAACTGGTAACGAACGATTAAATATTAAAATATAAAATATTATAAGAAAAGGGACATTTGGACAGTAATTTAACAAAATCAAATGCTAAAGGATGGCCATTTATCGTAAGTGTCAAAAAAGTTGTTAGGATGATCATAGTTTCGGCGTTTGAAATTGTCTCTCAAAACATACGGTGTCAAAATACTCTAAAAAACGGTCTTTTGGTCAGAAAATAGTCTGGGGGGTAGCAATTGCCCCTGTTGTTCCCGCCCCTTGGATCTGCATTTGCACGGAATTACATACACTGTCTGTGCGGTTTTGCGCACGCAATGATGTCTTTTCGACGATTAGCGTTTATGCCACTTGTCTGAAGGGCTAATACTCCGTCTCCGTTAGCGATGTCCATGAGTACGTTACTTGAACGTGCATTGTATGCAGGTTACCTTCTGTGCTCTCGTTATTTTGTGGTGTAAGTAAGACCTAATCTAAGGAAGAAATTCTGAGAATGTCTTGTTTTTTTTTTCTTGTAAAGTAACGTTCTTTTACAGTTAGTGTTAATATCGGATGATAATGTTATTTATGTTTCTTCGCAATAAAGGGTTCCTCTTTTTTTTAAGGACGCGGTTTTTTCTTACGATTCTTGAAGACGGTTTTGATGCCAGAAAGATGAATATGTGCACCAATATTAGTGATTACAACTTTTTAAGGAATAGTTTATATGCTGAATGGAGCTTAGCAATGGTTCTTATAACAATCGTTAGTATAGTAAGCCGTCTTGGGAGACACTGTAGGTGAATGTCCTAGCTTAAATTAGTAATGCCCTATTTAAAATTACTAATGCCTTACTTACCTAATACTCAAGTCTAAATTTATACGGTCTTGGACTTGCAACTTAGCAAGTTAACACTGTGTGAATATGACCGTTTATTATCATGTTGTCAAGTTTCGTCTACTGCATGGTAAAGCTTGTTTGACACGGTCATTGCGAAGCACGCGATGCGGGTCGGTACTGCCACAAAATACATAACGTGCAGAATGCAACCTTCATACTTAAGCTCTATTCATACCGAAGTGGCGGCGGCGCGGCGATCACATTGTCGCCGCGTCTTTACCACTATTCCGTCAAGAAAGAACCGAGAAACGATCATAACACACAAAATGTTTGTTATTCATTCAAATTTTATGCTCCTTCAGAAACGATACACTTACGACGAATAATGCAATCATCAAAACATTTTTTAAACGCTTTTTTTCCGGAATTGCGTTCAGTTTTCGCCGCGAATTCACCTTTATGTCTGTTACTGAATGAAAATGGGTGCCACGAAGTAGTAATTTGAGTTTAGAAAAAAGAAAGAAGTCGTCGGTATCTGGTGAATAAGGTGGTTGCTCGATGGTATTTGTTGAGTTTTTGGTCAAAATGCCAAGGCGTTTTATCGTTGTGCAAAATCCAAGAATCATCTTTCAACAAATCAGGCCTCTGTCGACGAATTTGCTATCTTTAACGCCGCCTAACACTAAAATAATATTATTAACTAACTGTCCCGCGCAACTTCGTATGCGTAAATTTTCCCCGTTTTTGCAACATTTCTCGTCGCTGCTCCGCTCCTATTAGTCGTAGCGCAATGTTATATAGCCTATGGCCTTCCTCGATAAATGAGCTATCCAACAAAAAAAGATTTTTTCAAATCGGACCAGTAGTTCCTGAAATTAGCGCGTTTGAACAAACAAACTCTTCCGCTTTATAATATTAGTATAGATTTACCATATGACTTTCCGGCAGGAATCATGTAAGGAGTAGGTAACTTAAGCTACTTATCATCACGCTAACGTGTATAGGGACGAATTGGCGAGCACAGCTAGTTTAATATAAATAACAGATGCAACTCAACTCCGCGCCAAAATGAAAAATAGTTGTGTAATCTAACAACAACAAAAAATAAATTTCGATCAATAAACTAATTATCCATCCCGATACTTTTTTGACTGAATGTATAGTGACCCGAAGCGAGATTGGGTGCGGTTAATAAACCAAGAGAATAGAGATGCGATTATGCATTACATTGTCATAAAATTAGTAACGAATATATTTGTTGTTATAATTTTCGTAAATAAATTGTTTTTTAAAGCGTAAATATTAGAGATATGTTGTATTTACTGTACCTAACTATATTACCTTTTTTATATTGTTTTTTAAAATTTTGTTAGTAGGTATTAATCGTTTTTGTAAGTAATATCAGGATCGCATCTCTATCACATGCGTGAAAGTGTTTCGAACCTAACTTCAAGCTGGCCAAATTAAATTGCAACAACTATACATAAGTTTCCTTCTGTAGTACTGGCCAGGCCACACAATTGATTAGTTGCCGTGCCGAGTTGCCCGAGCCCCGTAAACAAGCGCAACGTAACCGCGTTGGTTAGTCCAACTTTGTTTCCCTGATGACGTAATCAGGAAACTGTGACGTCCGCTAAATAGAACCTTTTTTTCTTTTATATGTTCTTCTTTTTTTATTTGTTTCTATAAAAGAGGTTAGGTATTCAGTTTATGTTTCGAAAGTTATATATTGGTAAGTGAGGTATTTATTTGTATATTTTAAAAATCAAGAATTGGACCCTTGCTACGTATAAAGCAAGTATTAAATTCGACTTGAACTCAAACATGGAATTGACAGATTTAAATATTCATTTTTTTTATTGCCTTGTGTTATTATTCACTTTTAAAAACTGTATAATGTGCACTTACTTAAATTAAGTAGGTAGTCATTATAAACTTGATAAACTTGATAATGCTTTACAATTAGATTAGACGTACAATCTAATTGTAAAGCATTATCAAGTTTATCAATGATTTTTAGCACAAAATTAGCATAATATACCACAGAAATTATGAAAGTATTTTGAGTTCGGAAACTTTTATACTAAAATCTAAAATTTTAAGCAATCTCTTTTAAAAACATTCTTTTACTTTGCTCACTCGGCTCGAATATAATGTAAAAATATTCTTCCTTTGTAGAGAACGTTTAGAATTGCTCATAGTCTTCATAAAAAAGCCGTTTCGAATTCTCCAATTACGTTTCAATATTCCATCGATGTATAAGGCTGACAATGCATGGTCTCAAAACTAAAGAACTTTTAATATTTTTAAACGCTTTTCTCTCTTTATGAATGTGGAAGCAACTTGGAATTTATTGAATTGGCCACTGTCCAATGTCTACTCACTTTACCAAACGCATAAATAAACTAAAAAATATTGGTATAGATTAAATTAATGCCATAGTACTCTATAAAACTTTGTCGAGGACACCGCTCATGTGAATTTCCCACAGGAGTCATGCAGTTTTCCGGGATAATTACTTCACTCGGTCCCATAACTTTTAAGCAAATAAAAAAACATTTTGAAAGTAGGATTAATAGACAAGTTCAGTTTTAGAAATGTTAACACTTATCAGAATATCGTACTGTTATACACCTACATGTTTATATAAGGATTAAGAAGGCATATATTTTAATTAGCTTTGCCTCGCAGGTTTACCTACGTTATGTTTTATTTTTACAGTCTACATGCTATTCTGATATAGATACTACATTAGTGTAAAGTTTCATTTAAATCCATTCTGTGGTTTATGCGTGAAAGAGCAACAAACATCCATTCATCCACTTTATGATCAACTAGCTGACCCGCGCAACTGCGTCATTTTCCCCCGTTTTTGCAACATTTTTCATTGATGCTCCGCTTTTATAAGTCGTAGCGTGATTTTACATAGCTTATGACATTCACAAATAACGTGGCTTTCTGTTAGTAAAAGAATTAGAATCGTTTCGGTAGATCCAGAGATTCCCTTCACAAACTTTACCTCTTTATAATATTAGTATAGAAATATAGATATAGATTACGATTGATCAATTAATAGGAAATAATAATGACGACTTTACTTGTAAAACATATTAATTATTGAGCTGTGTAAACATTTTTTACGCTTAATTAAACATTCTAAGTCCTTCATACATTTAGTATTAAAAAACATACTTTTTAATCTAAACTCGAAATAACACCATCGACAAAAGATCCAACTTAAATATACACACAAAGCCGGCATCGATTAGCCGATCGGAATTCGCGTAGAGACGTAGAGGGGCATCGTTATCACTTGGTCAATATTCGTCAAATTAGCATCGATGCAAGGCGGCGAGGTCGACGACCCGGTTCGGCGAGCGTGGGAGCGGTGCGCGGCGCGGGCGCACTTTTTGCAACTACCCGCGCAAACCTGCGACAGGTAGTCCGCACCCGAATTTTAAGTATTCCGCTCGGCTCCCGTTTCGGGAATATTTTGTTGGTACTTGAATTAAATCGAGGTTCAGACAAGTATTGGGTTTATATAACCTGTTTACGGTTTACAGATAAAGTGATGTACATTTTTATACATTTTGTATCGATGTTCGAAGATGTATTCGGTACCATTTTTGCATAATGAGCGTCGACTTTTACAACTTTATAAAAACTTTAGTTTCTTTTTTTAGTTTATAATTTTTTGTTTATGGTTAATTCACTGTCATAGATAAATAAGGACTAACTACTCTGGTTACATAATGTGTCTATAAAAACTTACACCAAATCTGGTGTATCTATGTTTTGATAGCTTTATCTTATCTTATACCTTTAAACGAGCAATTCTTGTATATATATATTTATAATCTGAATCTCGGCAACGACTCCAACGATTTTCTAGAAATTTAGTTGGCTTTCGGGGACGATAAAATGGATAAGACTAGGCAGTATACTCAAGATACCTACCGATTTATTTATTATTATAAATGTATGGCTGTTTCTCACCCATTACGCATCGTCCGCCCTTTTGTATTTACCGTTTGCAGCAGAGGCACGATTTAATTATAAAGCTAAATTTTAGGTTATTCATGTACCATATGTAGCTAAAATTAATCAATTAACCCACAGGATTCCTGGCATTAATTCCATGCAAATATAACGATTACAGTTAACACACATATAGATATGTAGGTACAAACATAGAGGGGTATATTTAAACCTATAAAATGAACATGTCGCAGAGTTAATGTGACAGGGATATATTTCGTAGATATTAAAGAGCTAAGAAATGATACGATTTGGTTGTATCCTAAAGCCGTGTACGCACGAACGAACAAAACATGATGAACACGAATGATCAAGAAATAAAAAAAACAAAATAACAAAATCAACATTTTTTATACACTTAGGATGCAAATCGTCGGGATTCTACATGTACACGTAATGCCAAGTTCGCGTTAATACGTAAAACCGGAGAAAAGAACATGACAATAAAAACTCGCGGCCACTCTTTTCAATTCGATATTTTTTACAATGTTTAAATGTTTATAAACCCTGATATAGGGGTAAGGTGCTGCCACTAATATACTATATACCATCTCAGAGAACTGATGCAAATTATATTGATTAAAAATTGGAACATGAGATAAAATAAAATCAGCCTCAGTGCGTACAACATAGTAGGAGCATCTACTTACAACAAAAGTAAAAACTATAGGTGCATAAATATTAGCCAAATTAGGTACCTATCTGGTAATAAATGATTAAATATAAAATATTAATTCTGATATCAATAGAAAGAAAATACCTTTATCTATATATATAAAATGAATGTTTGTCTGTATGTCTTGTATGCGTTTCAACACCATTGATCTGATTGTGATATAACTTTGATAGTATGTTATTGAGGCACCCACAAGGGCTGGCTCAAAAAGCCATAGCGGTGCGTGGCCGGGTTTAGCTAGTTCTTTATACAAGGAACACTTGGTTCGTACATGTGGACGTAAACTAACAAATAGAAACAAGAACACAGCTCGAGTTGTATTCGCGCGCAACCCCTCAGTAACCATAAATTTCCCATTTGAAGTGGTAGACAGTAAAGTAGCCAATAAACAAAAACAATTTGCAAAAAAAAATCCAAAAATCCGTCCACACAGAACGAAATCGCTACGAATATTTTTGACGAACACAGTGTTTGGTATTCGTTCGTGCGTACACGGTTAGGGGTTGAACTACATCTGACCGCACCGAATCGCACTTTCCTATCTTATTCTGTCACTTAGAACCGTCATTTACTAGAGCGAAAAAGAGAGCGGTAATGCGACCACACCTGGTGGAATCGACGAGGTGCTCGGCAATCGCCAACCTTCGCTCTTTCATCGGCCAAAGAGTTGTCAAAACCCTTGGAGTTGTAAAAATGGCGGCTAATTGAGCGGTCATTATTTTCACAGCTTCGCGTTTAACATGTTTTATACATGTATAGTAATTTTTAAAGGAATTTCTTGCCAATTACTTTATAAATACAATAGTCGGATTTGTGAAAGATAGAAAAATCTGAAGTCCAGACCCAGGAATCAGCAATAACAAAAGCCGTGATAGTTCTCTAACTAACGGCTAGATGGCGCATGCGAGGGCCCTATTCGCGAGCATGAAAGGGTAGAGAAATTTGAGGTTTAGTAACATAGTCCAGATAGGTGGTTCGATTCCGGCCCCGGATTGGCATACGGAACTCTCGGGTTCGATTCCTGGGTTAATTGACTTCAATTTTTTCTATCTTTCAAAAATGCAATTATTGTATGTATAAAGTATAAAATACGTATTAAATCCTTAAGACAGCGCGCAATTATATTACGTAGGTAGAGACTAACTCGTAACATCGCTCTCAAAATCTATAAAACGCTAATGAAATACGCTAAATGTGTAACCGCTCTTACAGAGAATCTAATTTGGTCGCGTAATAGTTTGATGAACAATGCATTCGTGCATTATTCATCAGGCTACAATTACAAGAACGATACGCAAACGTTATTACTCGATTTCATCGATTGAATCGTCTCTAATATTAAAGTTACGGACATACGTCACTCAGTTTTGAGGCAACAATATGGAAGAAAATACACATTATCTTGTAACTGTTACACTTACATGACTGCAGGGTAGGTACCATTGAAACCATTTTCCCACTTATCATAGGGTTGGCCCTATATTAAGTGGGAAAATGGTGTCATTAATACCAATTATGCTATTATTAAAGTGACGGTATCTTCATGGCTAAGGCACCGGACTCGCCATCGTGAGGTCGCGGGCTTAAATCCTACCCATTATACTACTGACGTGAACCCACTCCTAATACTAGCCTTTGAGCTTAGCTGGAGGGGTAACGAACTGCCCTGCATTTGGCATATAATTTAGATGCGCATGGTACGGCTCCTAAACGATTTGTGTTAGAATTTCGCTATAAAAATATGAACTGGCAACTCGGTAGACACTCCACACTATCAGTGGATAACAAAATGCTCTTATATAGGCAAGTCCTTATGCCAATATGGACATATGGTATTCAGCTCTAGGGCTCTACATTCAAAGTTTCAGAACAAAGGATTATCATTAGGGTCTCCATCGTGACCTGAAGGTTGACCTCGTTGCAAATGTTATAAAAAAGTATACCGAAACTCATGAACAACGACTTCTTCAACATGTGAACGTCGAGGCTATCCAGCTCCTCGACACCACAGACATAGTGCGAAGGCTTAAGGAGGACTAAACCTTTTGAATTAACTTAGATAAGTTAGTATTTCGTGATATTAGATATATTTTGGGACTTAATCGCGTCAATTAATTAAAGGCCGACCCGTGACCACGATCGGTGCAATTCGATCGAAACGTCGGGTAAATGAAAGGTTCGTACCTTTCAATGTTTAAAAATCACAAAAGTTTAAAAACAATTATTTCGTAATATAGTGAGTGCTACTCGTAAAGATCACAAAAACAAAGAGTTTTTTTTAAAGTAGAGACAATAAGAAAAGTGACTATGGACACACTCATAATATTATAAAATATTCATCTTAGCAGTTCAATTATAACAAAATTACTTATTTATCTATACACTATATTGTAATCTAGTGATTAAAAAAAAGAGAGAAAGAAAGAGAGACCCTATTTAGGTTATTGGTATTGACCAATAACATAAATAGGGTCTATATTTACAAAAAATAAATACTAGGGCACCTGGCCCCTACAACAAAGTTTGATAGATGGGCCATCTACGGCTCTGGCTACATCTCTGGTATACGCCTACATTATGATAATAACTAGAGGTCAATACGCGAAATAAGTAGCAACTTTAAAAATACCCACTCCAACACCCACATAAACAAAATTATTAGATAACGTGACGACGACTTAATGATGTCATTATACTTATTAGATAGGTACCAATTTGCATTTCAAATAAGTTTATTAAAAAGTAGTTTAGATACTTATCTTATTTTGTTTCTGCGCAGAATTGTTTTATTGTAATCGTTGGATACTATTCACATTTAAAGGTAACACTAGTTTTGTTATATGGATCAATCTGATTTGATTTCATTTACTTATCATCTGTAATAAGTCTAAATACCTTTTTTTTTTAAACTATAAAATAATAATAATAATAATAATAATAATCATTTAATTCAGACGAATCCATATTATGTTAGTAACAATTTACTTACGAACTAATGTTAGTAAAATAATATAGGTAATCTTGGTATTTCATGGCACAGCATGTAGCCGCACCCAACGGCGCATCATCGGGGTCTCCCACCGATCTGTAAACACCCTTAGGATGCTATTGGTGTTGGCGCGGAGACGCGTCATCAGGGAGGCGCACCTTTTTCTAATTATGGCTGCAAAGCCGTCAATTTGCGCGTCCGCGCAAAAACCGCGAAAAAACATACCTGATGCGCTGCACCTCCACGGCAACCCCAACAGCACCCTAAGTGCGTTATTGTATTGGACACGCAGGTCGCTGTATGCCCGCCGGCCATATCTCACCCACAGGCTGCACGTGTAGAATGACTGGCAGTAGGCTTTAAACAGCATAATCTTCACTGAGTTCGTACAACGTGCAAACCTGCGGGCCAGCATGTTACAACGCACAGACAGCGACCTGCGCTCCCTCTCTATATCCAAGTTATCACTTAGATCTTCGGTGACCCAGTGGCCCAAGTACTTAAACTTGTTTACCCTAGCTAAAGGTATACCAGAGAGCAACACATCAGGTATAGATGCGTAGCTATTGCTCCCTGATTTAAAAACTAATAGCTCACTTTTTTCAACATTGTACTTAAGCCCGTGAGCCACCGCATACGACTCACAAATAGAGACGAGCCGTCTCAAGGCACTGATTGATGGGCTCAGCAACACCATATCATCGGCATAACTGATATTATTAATACAAAGTCCGTCTACATGACACCCTATTTTAGTGTTGCTGAGCTCAACCATCAACTGATTAATGTAGAGATTGAACAATCGGGGCGAGGTTAATCCACCTTGTCTTACGCCACAGTTCAATGTATACATATTTGAAAATGAATTTAACCACTTCACTCTATTCTTTTGGTGACCGTACCAATATCTAAGTATTGAAATAATCTCTGGCGGTACTGTAGTTTTTTGTTTTAGCTTTTCCCATAATGCATTATATGACACGAGATCAAATGCTCTTGATAAATCCAAAAAACAGGCATATACAGGCGTCTTTCTATCCGTGTAATATTGAACAGTCTGCTTGAGACACAAGATAGCGCTCTCGGTGGATAGCCCGGGCCTAAAACCAAACTGACTGTCATGTACCTTAATATGATTGGCTAATTGCTTATCAAGCAGACTGTCCAATACTTTAGCTATGATAGTCGCCAGTGATATGGGCCTGTAATTGGACATATCAGATGCATCACCAGTTCTATTTTTCACAATAGGTACCACCGTAGTATACATCAATTCACTAGGTAAGTAATAATGATTAACACATAAATCAAAAAATAGAGACAGTACTCGTGGCAAATGTACTCCCGCATGTTTCAGATGCTCGATGCTGAGGTCATCGTGACCAGGGGACTTACCTCTCTGCATCCGCTGTATAACTGAAGCAACTTCTTTTGCAGAAAATCTAACAGTAGTCTCCCCAATGACGCCCCCAGCATCGATCACCCGATTAGATGTATTTAGCGGTGATTGAACCCTGAAATGTTGCTGGAATACATTGGCAATATCAGTAGGGTTGTAGACACCCGCCACACTCACGGGGGGGCTCGATCTATGCTTTAATTTATTAGTAGATTGCCATACAAAATGTATAAAGTTTAAGTGTAACTATCTGTCCACAATTAAAATACAACCTCCATATTTTCGATAGGTATAACCATGTCGTAAATTGTGTTTATGTTTTTCATTCTTTTTTCAAAATAGAATAATTTAATACAGTGTGAAAATGGCCACAAACTGAGCTGTCCTCTTTTTGACAGCTCCGCTTTGACGGGTCAACTAAAAAAAAACTCAACACTGCTGGCAGAAATAGACTGTAAAATACTCAATAGCAAATCAATAAAAAAATAAAGAGGAGTTTAGGAACCTAAAAGTCAAATTTTGAAAAAAAAGAAAAAAATAGTCAACAAGTATAACATCAATTAAGGAGTTACCTCGAAACCAGTCTTAAATCAACAGCATTAAAACTAACATATCCTATTTTCACAAATAAATCGTAAAACATACCCGTTGATGCGTCATACCCGTTGATGATTATTGTATACCAAATTGTACAAGAAAAAAGGATCTAAATGGCGGAGTGCAGTTTCGCGTGCTTATGCGCCAACTCGCGACACACTTCGGGACGACCGTCCACACTTTCATACCAAAACCTGTTATTTGAGTTGTGCCCACAGTATCGTTCCTGTGTCTGTGTGTGCCTTTGTCGTATCTAAATCAAATTGCACTTGAATCAACGCAACGTTTTAAACTAAATAACATTTGAATAAGTCAAGAAACCGATTAAGAAACATTCGAATTTCGAACATTCGCGCTTTACTGAACCATAGACATTCGTTCCGTTTTCATTACTTTCTAAACAGACATACCGATTTTTTTTATCCAATGACGTTTGCGCATCGATTATGTCGTAACCGTTTGGTGAACGCATCGTTCACCAAACTTGCGCACTTCGTTGGTCGTACATATTATTTTATAAGGTAGGTATAACTATTGAATAATATTTAAGCGTAACAACATATTTATTATGTATCGAGAAACCATGACTTAACTAATAAAATTGTTCGTGAGAACTGAGAGCTATTAATGTTTAATTGGTGATTGTTAGTAATTTGGTCAAAAGCACCAATGACGTCATAGTTTGAATACAAGTTTGTTCACTTTTTGTATCATTGTTGTATGTATATCATGTTTAGAGATTGGAAGTTGTTACTTTGGACTTTCATTGTCCATATTCGATCACATAAACTGACAAAAATCAATAAAACACCTAGTACCTAAATTACAAAATTAACGGTAGAGAACTTATAGAAGATCTATTTTAAATTAACACAAAATCAAGAATCAAACTCTTTTTTGGGTCATCATCAATCTAGGATAAGTACTTATTCTAAATTTTGTCAGCTCATCTCATCATCGTTTTTTAGCCAATTTCTCAGCTTGCCGTTTCTGGTTCCCCTCGTAACTGGATCTAACGTAAATTACTGTGTGTGACATAAATTACCTTACCCTAAAATATCGTTTTTTTGAGAAAATGTTTGAAGTCGTTGTAAAACATTAAAACACAATAACTCAGCTTTTCATTGTTTCCACTAGTTAAAAGTTTGTATTGTAAAACGTCTACAATAGAAAAGTTGGAACTTCCTTTACAGGTGAACAATAGAATATTAAATCAAAAGCCTTTTTCTTCAACATTTACCTGAGTAATTGAATCGTAACTAATTTTAGGTACTGTCGGAAAATTTCCAACCACTTAACGCGAGAACAGCACTAATTAATACTTCAACTTTAATTTTTTACTTTTCTATTATCGTCTTTAGTCGAATTAGTCGAATAGGGTATATTTGACTAAAGTCAAATCAGTGTCTTTTAAGAAACGTCAAAAACGATACGCTCCGTACAAGTTTGTATAAAATAAAGCGAATGACGTTATATTTTCAATGATCAAATCAATACTTTTAGTATTTATTTTGATGAATAAAATATAATAAATACGTTAATTTATGAACGATCATATTTATTTAGATTATTTTACGACATATTTTTGAGTTTTAAAAATGGCGGCAAATTGACAGGTCGCTATTTTTACAGCTCCGCGTTTAAAGTGTAAAATATACTTAAAATACGTTATAACTGGACAATAACGAGACTTTGTGATTGAAAGAAGAAAACTAGAAAGATATTATTCTTGAAACTGGCGTATGCACAGAATGTGCGAGCCATAATCTCTACCGATTAATATTGGGGAAGGGGAAAAAAAGACATATTTTTTTTTATTGATTATGATAGTAATCAAATATCTAATGGGGATGTTGACTGTCAAGTCAAATCAGTCTCTTTTTATGAAATGTCAAAACGACAAGCTCTATAGAAATGTGTATGGAATAGGAACCTACGACGTCATATGTTCCTATCGTCAAATCATTGCTTTTAGTATTCGTTTTCATGATTTTAAATTCAATAACATGTTAAATTGTAAAAGAACAGTTATTTTCAGAGCATTTTATGTTCTACTATTACCTGATTAGTATAAAATAATTTACTTTTATTGTAGTCGACTACCCAATTCAGCCTAGTTGTCTGACAACATGTTTTGAAGGACGCAGAAAAGTTTGTATACCATTGCCACTTGTACTTTTTAATTTTTTTCCACAGAACGCGCATGCGAAAATGGCAGTAAATTGAACTAAATGCCTTATGAATACCAAGTGCTCAAAGTTGAGAGGAACGAAACTTTGTGCAATAAAAAATTTACCAGAAGTTAGCAGCAAAATTAACACGATTACAATTAACTCTAAAAAAGAAGGTGATCGAGATAGAGGTTTGTCACCAGGTCAAGAGCACACCAAAGCGCTCTTCGCAAGGTTCACTAAAGAGGTGCACACTACTTGCACACACTTGAACCCTAACTAGGCACTTCAGACTAAACAAAGACATGTACATGGCAATTCACCACATTAGAAGCCAGCACCTCGGAGGGCACTTTATCACACCTGACGACGTTAAGGCAACTCCACCAAGGTACATAGTCGACTTCATGGTCAGACTAAACCTTGGAGATATCCTTTAAGGAAGAAAGAGGTGTCACAATAGATCTTTTAGGTCACAGCGACTTTCGGGCTACACATCTTGCCCTCTATCCAGATCCAGATACAATACACCATAGACTTAGGATATACTGGTGTATATCCTAAGTTTATGGTCTGTACATTTATTTTTAACATTTTTTGCAAAATTCAAAATTTTTTATTAGATGCAAAACAACGCTTGTGATACGTCAAGATTCTACATGTACATGTAATGCCTAGTTTGCAAACAATAGGTAAAGCCGAAGAAAAGAATATGGCAAAAAAACTCGCGGCCACTCTTTTTAAATAGCCAATGTTTGAATGTTTATAAACTTGATATGGGGGTACGGTGCTGCGACTAATATACTATACACCATGTTACAGGACTGATGCAAATTATATTAATTACTAGCTGACCCGGCGAACTTCGTACCGCCTTAGCGTAAATTTGATGCACTACTTTATTTTGTATAGCTAACATTCGTAACGCGCTTTTTTTTAAATATGCAAAATGAAATGTATATTTTTCAATCTTTCTGAGAGATTTTCTTAATTTTTTTTCCGTAAGAACCTTGTACAGAGTATCTATTAGAAAACTACAAAAAAAAAATCAGCCAAATCGGTCAAGCCGTTTTCATGCTATGTCGTGACAACGGAAAACGGGTTTCATTTTTATATATATAAGATAAATTGGAACATGAGATAAAATAAAAGCAGCCCTAGTAGGTACAATATCAGGAGCATCTACTTAAAACAAAGATAAAAACTAGATGTGCTTAAATATTGGCCAAAGTACTTGTAACGAATGATTAAATATAAAATATTATCTAATAACAAAAGAAAGAACTTGGCCTATAATGTTTCGCAGAATCTTCACTTACAAAAGTCAAATAAATTGCCCGGGTTTTATGATCCATTTCCGATGTCTTGTTTACATAATGTCATAAAAATCTTATTTGACAAAACGTCTGATTTTTTTTTTTGACATCTCTACTAATGCAGTATGCTGGCGATAATATCGCGGGTGCAATCTTTCTCGATAGCGATTAAAAAAAATACTAAATAGCTATAAGGACCTGAGACTGACAAATGCATCAGTTGGACTTCTAAATGAAAGCACTACAGTATTACTTACTCTATCTATTGTAGTGTGTATTTCTAAATATATCTATGCCATCTATATCGTATATCTATGCCTATCTCAGTCATCCTAGATGCAATAGTGAAAGTAAGATTGAAACGATATTACTTAGTAAGTGCTCATAAGAAATCGATACTTTCATTTAATTCTAGTGTACTTGTAATAGATACCGTAATTCGATACTAGTTAAATACTTATCGATATCTCGTTAATACAAGTAGGTATCAAAGACAAAGACGCCTAGGGACAATAGGTAGTAATGATTTTCATTAATGCTTCTGTCTACAGTTATGACAAGGCCCTTAATTAAAGTCATTAAAGTTTATTGTTAACTTTCGTTTGGTTTCTTTTCATTTCGTCATACCTACTTATTATCGTTTGGACTAGTATTTTGCAGTTACGTAGGTAAGTAGTGGGTACGACAATAACCAATGCCTAAGAGTAGTAAAAAGGCAGTTAACGCTCCGAAAATACCAAGTATCGTAGCTTAATGATCTAAATAAAAATGTATACTGATAAAATAACTGCCAAATACTCATGATGTCATTATCATCTAAAGATGAATAGTATATTCGAGAATACGTAGGTATTCTTCTTCTTTGTTTAATATTCTCTTTGGTACTTACAAGTCACGTAAAAATCAAGCAGTGTCCTCACTTAAATTATCGCTATCTATTCACGTGCGTGAACCTACGATATGTTGTTTTTGGGGATAAAGCTTTAAATGCTCAATTTCATTCAAATCAACCAAGTAGTTTCAGAGATTATCAATAACAATCAAAGAAATATTACAAAAATTCATGTAATGAAAATAATTACAAATCAAATAAATATTGAAATAATTACATAATTGTACATATACCTAGGCTAATTTATGGAATATGTTTAATGTTATGTAAACACGAAAAATATGAAATATTCGAACAAAACTTATTAAAAACCTATAATAAATATAACAATATTTGCCTATTCTCGAAAAAATCAATAAATACTCAATATAAATGTCTTCTCTCACTAGACGCCTATGCCAACTGGGCTAGTGGTGTGATTCTACGCAGCAGTGCTGCGGCAGCACGGCCACGGATGATTAACTTAATTATTATGAGGTACAAATTCATGAATAAAAGTGTACTTTATTGTACTATAGAAAAAAATATATGTACTCTCATATTTTCGCTGTTTTAACTAGGTAGTACCTTTCTGGCACGACCACTATACAGTTTAGCTATTTTTATCAACTTTATAATGAAAAATGGTATTAATTTAATTGTACTTAATTGTACTCCATTTTACAGATAATTTTGAGCCGTCGTTTACACGTTTCAAAGCGTTTTATTGTCATCCGATCATCCGTGGTCGTGCTGCGTAGAATGACACCACTAGCCCAGTTGGCATAGGCGTCTTGTGAGAGAAGACATTTTTATTGAGTATTTATTGATTTTTTCGAGAAAATGCAAATATTTTTATAATTTTTATAGGTCAGAATCACACGGGGTAGTGGCAGGGGTTCTCAAGAGTATCCTTACGCGATATATGTATAAATCATATATCATAAATCGGCAACGCCGCATTTTACAAATATCGCTATGTTTCATTGTGTACGATTGTTTAACCAAAGATAAACAAAAACCTTTTTTATTGATTCTAAATTGTCAATGGATTGCCGCGAAGCCGCCAATAACGCCAATAATTTGCGCGCATTGCGCGCCACAGATTATCTCAGCCAATTATAACGGCCAGGCTACACGACGTGATACATGCATATATTACCATTTATGTTTCATCGTTTTGCAGTGTTTTCGCGGCATTTACATAAATGCCAGTACGCTAAATGATTTTATCTAGACGCGACATGGTTCTCGTAAATGCTATATGTATTTCTAGTACTGGGTTATTTTTTGAAGACGTGTTTGTTTATACCCTACAATTATAATATCGGTCGATTCTTTAAAAATTTTAACCTAGATAAGAAAATTGTGAAAATATAATAATATGTCATGGGACAACTCACACAACGTCATCTGATCACAAACTAAGCAGAACTTGTACCTACTATGGCAACCAGACAACTGTTAAGCATACCTATATATTTCCAAATTTGTACATATAGATAAGTTACCCCCAGACACAAAATAAACCAAGGCACTAAATAAAAAAAAATTGAAAAATCAAATACCCGCCTGAACAAAAAAGATGAAAACAAGATTTCCCACATAATATAATATCATGCAGTAGGAGACACTATACTAAGATCATCGAGATCAATTATTGCCTCCGACTGCATTACATTATATTATGTAGGAGATCTTGTTTCCATATTTTTTGTTTTACACACAAACTTTTATTCTGAATGGGGATCGAACCCAAAATGAGGACCTGGAAAATTGGGACCGAGTGTGTCAAAGAGACCGAATCTTTTAAATTAAATGAACGTCAAGTTTACTGTATTGATAAATACGAACTGTACGGTATAGATGAATAGGTGTATTAATAAATATGAAGAAATATTCACATAGGTCAACACTACTTAGTACCCAAATAAGCTAATACGCGCACATTAGAAAACCTCCGACAATTAAGATAAAAGTAGATTATCTTCATAACGCCTGAACAGATTTTCATCAAACAAAATTAAGAATCTTTAATATTCTCTGCTCTTTTGCAGTCATTCATTTGATTACGATTCTACTGACAGACCTGCAACACCACTCTTATTTTAAACGACAAAAAGGAGGAGGTTCTCAATTGAGATGCTTGTTTGTTTGAAGTGAAAACTTCTAAAGGAATTTTCAATGCAGTGGGTAAAAAATGTTAAACTCGCGTCAGAAGTCAGTCAAGACACGTGACCTGATCGAAAATTCGTAAGACGGAGGGAGAGTAGACCGCCGGCGCGGCGTAGGAGAGGACGTAACATCCCTCTCGCTTTCTACTGCGCGGCGAAAATGTATGCCTGCTCCTGCTGTTTCGTTTAAACGGTGCAGGGCGCTTGCGCGAGTTTGTGTGTGTGTTTGTACTACAGCGTACCTTATAATTATGATGTGTAATTTTTTTATGTAATATTTATTAATTATGTTATATTAACCACATAAATGATAGTATTTTTATACTGATAAATAAAGCAATTCGTGCGAAATTATTCCCTAACCATTCCAAAATATTCAAAAACGCACAACGTTAATGTTCAAGTTTTCACTTCTGCCGGCACTCCCGGAGTACAACCCGTTTTTTAAAGTATACGTTCGGGCGTAACTCTGTCGTCTAAAGATGGATTTTCAAAATTATTTTTTGTTTGACGGCCGTTTATAACGGAATAATCGCTCATCATAAAGTGGTTGGCATCGAGGACCACCGATCTCCCGGGTAGGACCACTTTCAATATGGCCTTGGCTTATGGTCTCTCACAACTAGTAATACAACCCACCCGTATTCCAGACGTTGAGAGCCACATAGTCTCCTTGTTGGACCTTCTGCTGACAACACATCACATACAGGATAGTCGTCGATGCTCCACTTGGATCGTCTGACCACTGCCTTATCCGCAGTGAAACCCCCATTGCGCCATTGCGCGACCCGTCCGCTCTCCAGCGAATGGTTCCCGCAGAGTCTGGCGAAATGAGGCAGCAGATTGGGATTGACTCCGCGAATTTTTCGCATCCTACCCTTGGAGGCGGCTTTGCTTCTCCACAGAGGATCCCGACGCTTGTGCGGACTGCATCACGGATACGGTGCTTCAGGGAATGGAACTATTCATTCCCAATGCCCGAATTCCCGTTGGTGGTCGTAGTCGCCCCTGGTTCAACCAGGCTTGTCGAGTGACCGCGCGCCTGAAACAGTCTGCGTACTTAGCCTGGAATGATGCCAGGAATCGTAAGGATCTGACCGTGAATGTTGAGAAACGTAAGTTCAACGCCGCCTCCAGAGCCAACAAGAAGGCTATTACTATAGCAAAGGCAGATCACATTGCCAGAATTGGCGAGCGACTTCTAAGGCATCCCTCTGGGAGTCGTGCATTCTGGTCGTTCGCCAAAGCTGCGCAAGATAACTTCTGCCAGTCCAACCTCCCGCCACTGCGCAATTTCGATGGCAGTCTGGCCCACAGTGCTAAGGAGGAAGCCGATCTCTTGGGCCGACTCTTCGCCTCTAACTCGACTTTGGATGATAGAGGAGCCACACCACCTTCCATACCAAAGTGTAAGCGCTCCATGCCAGAAATACGTATCACGCAACGTGCGGTTAGGCAGGAGCTCAGGCTCCTTGATACCCAGAAATCGAGCGGGCCGGACGGCATCCCTGCAGTGGTACTTAAGACGTGCGCCCCTGAGTTGACCCCCGTTCTGAAGCGCCTCTACCGCCTCTCATATAAAACTGGAAGAGTTCCATCTTCGTGGAAGGTCGCCAATGTCCACCCTATTCCCAAAAAGGATGACCGGTCAGACCCGTCAAATTACAGGCCGATAGCGGTAACATCCTTGTTATCAAAAGTGATGGAGAGAGTTCTCAACACCAGACTCTTGCGGTATCTTAAGGAGCACCAGCTGATAAGCGACCGCCAGTACGGCTTCCGTTACGGTGGCTCAGCTGGTGATCTTCTTGTGTACCTCACGCACCGCTGGGCTGAAGCCTTTGAAGGCAAGGGCGAGGTTCTCGCTGTCAGTCTCGACATCGCCAAGGCGTTTGACAGGGTCTGGCACAAGGTCCTTCTATCGAAGCTTCCTTGATGTTATTTTCGTGAATGCGAACGGCGGTGAACAAAGATAAACAAATGATTCCTTTGTCTACCTCTGTTCTTCTTTGTTTATTACTGAATTACACGAAATTGGACATATACGTGTTTCTTATAAAATTACTAATATATTAGAATACATTAATTTTACTTTTATATTATAAAAATATCTTCGATAAAAAATAAACAACGGCGATAAGTAATCTTGACTTCAATTTGATTGCTTGATTGCACGTTTGAAGCATATAAAATGGCAAAATTACTGTTGCGATACATTACTTTTACTCGCACAGTATAATGGATTAATTATATATCACTTTCTATAATTTTCGGGATCCGTAGATCCGCGTTTTGAAGCAGCGGGATCCCGCAAGAATGCGTGGTCCCGCTTTGCGGGATTGCAATACCTAGTTTCGGAGACAGACAACGAAACTCCTCGAGAATCAACAGTGATTGAATTCGGTTAGATGTTTTTTGTATAATAAAGTTTGTGGGTGCTTCAAATATAGCAACAGTGGAAATAAAACAAGAGGCATTCTTATAAAGAATCACCCAACTAATATTGCGAGGGGATGAGTGTGCCTGGTCCTGATACGTCGTGACGTCAATGGCTTAGTGGAAACTAAATATAGCAATAGATTGTGCTCGTGAGCGGCTAAGCACTTGTAACTATAATAACACTGGGCTGTGTCGTAATAGTTATGTTCTCGTTTAATCATTTTGTTAACCATTAAGGCAGAGGGTGGTTATGGTGTTACTTGTGTATCTGTGTGTTTGTTTGTAGTATTGTAGCGCCCTAACGCTTAGTCGTTTTTGGATGTGGTTTTTAGAGTTCCGTATCGAAATGGCAAAAACGGAACCCTTATAGTTTCGTTATGTCTGTCTATCCGTCTGTCCGTTCGTATGTCGCAGACGTTTTACTCAAATACCGTTAAAATGTACAATAAATACTCGACCCGAGCCATCAACTCAAAAACAACAAGGAAAAGAAAAAATACTTGGCAATAGCATGTTGGACCATGCTCAGTGTAGGGTTCCGCAGCCTTGCATAATTGCACCAGCGGAAGAGCGTATGTTCATGGCACTTACGCCTTTTTGTTGAGAAACCCAGTTTTCGGCAATAACTTAACGACGGTCATGTTGAAAATAATTTTAGTTTATGATTTTTTCATTATTTTTGGTCAATCAGTTTATAAGGTAAAGGGGCCTCCCCCTTTACCGGACACAATTTTTGAAACTTTTAGAGCGATTATTTCCAAAAACATACAGTTAATCGAAAAAGTTTTTAAAAGACCTGTCGAATTTTATCAGTTTCTGTTACCTACATGCATAAAAATATTAATTTTGTTATTTAACTATTGAACTAAGTAGCAGCTCATACTCGTACAAGATACCTTGGAGGAGATACCAAGAGTAAAATGTCTGTGATAGACAGACGAACAGAACAAAACTATAAGGGTTCCATTTTTGCCATTTTGGCTGCGAAACCCTAAAAAGCTACGAATAAGTAACGTATTCTGAAACACATAAAACCTTTTTAACGAAAAATGTCAAGAATATCCATAGTGTAGATGTGCGGGACATACATCCGAAGAACAGTACGCCCGACCGTCAGCACCTGTCCTAACGCCCACATCACAAAATACCGAAACTGCAGAAGGAAACCTTCATACATATTATGTACCTCACTCGAGCAACGCACTTATAGACATCGTTCTCGGATACGGAATTATCACAGAATACGAAACTCTGCCTGAATATCTGCCTGTTTATAAGACAGCTAAATATAATAATGTACCTATATATCATATTATTTTTATTTATTTTTTGCTATTTATTTTTTATAAACCTATCTACATTTTTATATATTGTATCCTAACGATATGTCTAGCATACTACTGATAAACTCGCGATGGTTTGTGTGATATGTTTATCAACTACCTATTTTGTGTAATATAAAATAAATTGTGAAAATAATACAAAAAAAATAAACAAAAGTACAGAAGTCAACCTTCATACGTATATACTTAATTTACTCAAACGATGCGCATACATAAACATTGTTCGCGGACATGAATTGAAGACCACATCGGTGCACTTTGTTCGGATAGCGTACTCTGATTCCGCGTCCGTGCGTATTGTCTATGTGTACGTGCATCAAGAGCGTTATCTTCTTTCTCTTTTAAGGGGCTTCTAAAATATTTTATAGGAACTAATGGCCGAGTAATCTATGGCTGGGCAATATGTCTGCAATAGTATGGTCCATGATGCAGACTCTTAAACAGGCTACACAAATCGGCAACAATGGCTGACGAAATCCCGCTTGTCGCACCGGCTTACATTGTTAAAAAATATATATTCCATAAAAAATGTAACCGACTTCAAAAATAAATACAAGCCACATAAACAGCATAAAATAATATAGATACAACATTTTCTTTTTTGTATTAAAGGTTTTTATTTTTAACTTTTTAGTATGTTGGTTTGTAATTGATCTAAGTTATTACAAGCCTGCTCATTTTTATTTACAAAATATTCTTTTTCCTGATGCAGGGTCGTTAATTATTTAGGAGTTCACCTGATACTTGACTATCAGCTCCACTACATGATGTGATCGAGGCAAAGTATCAGGTGCATGACGAACCATTTTAAAGCAATCGAAATCAGATTCTAACTTTGATGCCAATGGAACCAATCTAGAAGTATACCCTTTTACACATTAATATTTTTTCCAATTAGTCCTACCGTCATCGAGTAATCGGATAACAGACATTTAAAATAAATAATAGCTAAAAAAAACTCAAAAAATACGCAGTAAATAGCTGTACTAAAAAGAAATACATGAAAAATTTGTTTATCGTGAAAAAGCGTGGGGTGCTTTGTGACGGTATTGATATCACTGACCTTTTTTTAGTACATACATACATACATATCAACCCATATGATGGCCCACTGCTGGGCACGGGTCTCCCCAGTAGAACCTACTAGTATGTAGATCCTGGGGGTAATTGCCATAATCACCACGCTTGGCGAGCGGGTTGGTGATCGCAGTAAGGCTTTAAGTACGCAGAGGACGCTGCTGCCCGTCCTCCGGTGTGAAATCCCTTAGTCGCCTCTACGACACCCACGGGAAGAAATGGGGTGGTACTATTCTTAAGCCGGCACCACACGGCATTTTTAGTACAACTATTTACAAAAGCGTATTTTTTTAGTTTTTTAACTATTATTTATTTTTTAGTTTTTCAAACCAGAAAGCCAAATAGGAAATTACACAGATCTAACTTTAATAGTAACGGAGTTTTATAAAAACTTTCAACCTCTCTTTTACCCTCTTGGGGGTTATTTTTTTCAAAACTCCCAAACATGTTTTCTTTATTTTAAACCAATAAGCCAAATACGAAATTCCACACATCTAACTTGAAAAGTGGGGGAATTTCATATAAACTTACAACCACTATTTTACCCCCTTGTAGGAGATAAATTTTAAAAATTCCCTATTTATCGGATTGTATTGTCATCGGTCCTTGATAAGTGTGCAAAGTTTCAATTAAATCCGACGTTCTGAAGCAATATTGCAGAAAAATCGATCGCTCAGTGACCTTCCAAAACAATATCGGCCATATCAAACACGTTTAGCTATATGGCTGGGATACTGCAATGTTGCTTAGTCTGGCTGATTTAGCTTGCTATTTTGTCGGCCACTGTATCTCTGTCTGTCCCTTTTCAGACTGGTGTATTTTATTTTATTATTATTTATTAAGAAATCTTACAGCTAGCACTTACAGATTATGACACCGTGGAAAATATATTGAGGGCTATTTACAAGTTTTCGCTGTTAGAATACTATGGAATACAAATTTAAATCGGTATAAACCGCTAAGTGAACAATACGGTAATACATGTATGAAGATACATACCACTTTGTTCGAAATGCATCCCGAGATCCAGTACTTTTAGTACAGTTAGCTTCTGGCCTTTGAGTATTGTGTGCTCACATTTTATATATTGAGGGCGACAGCAGACCACTCAAACGCTGGAGACGTTTACACGTGGATTACTTAATGTAATCCTAACAAGACTACGATCTACAAAGAAAATACGAAGGTCGTCCCTCTATTTTTTGACGATGCGTAGTTCTGTTATTATATTATATAGTTTCCTAAGATAAAACTACGCAACGAAGTTCTTAAAATCCCCTGAGACAATAAGATTTTAACAAGTTCTGGTCTAGGTGGGCTCGTATAGTGAACGACAAGGTTGTGTCCCCTGACTCATGTTTAAGGGGGTTTTAGGTGTTACAATTGAGTAAACACCAGCCAAATGTATAACTTTTAGCTACCTGTTGGTGTAGTGGTTAGTGACCCTGACTGCTAAGCCGGAGGTCCTAGATTCGATCCCCACCCAGGATAAAACTTTGTGTGATGAGTGCAATGGTTTATCCTATCCGTATGTATTTAAAAACATATAAGTATGTTTATCAGTTGTCTGGTTTCCATAGTACAAGCTCTGCTTAGTTTGGGATCAGATAGCGTTGTGTGAGTTGTCCCCAGATATTATTTAATATATATTATTACTTTTATGCAGTTTCAGGTGGGTTTCAAAACCCAAATCTCCCCCTACCCTCCCTGGGTTCATTGTGGTGAACTCGAACAAACAGAAAAATCTGGGTATCAAAACATAAAATGATTTATCATGCCATTTACCTAATTTCTCGATCTAAAGTTTGTTATTCGTTCAATTCCAAAAAATCAACTTGAAGTCTCTCATGAATAAGTATACCTATAAAGCGACTTCTATGGCTCACTCCGGACTCATCCAGTCATAAACCTATTAAAGGCATATTAGGCAAACTTGCTCACCGACAGACAAGAAGAAAAATCTTCTCTAACTGGAATAAAAAATGCAATTTCCATCAAAAATAAATTTAATATGATAGCAACATCAGTTCCATTCATACATTAACGAAAATCGTCGCCATATTAGAATCGTAACGCATTATGCTCGTAGTGTATAAATAATAAATTACTACCTAACCGAGGAGAAACCATAACTTATTCAAAACATATTACATGTCGTGAAAATAACAAATAGAGAGAGATAAACAGCGGAATGACAACCCGTCTCAGTAAATACCAATTACTTACGTAAACCTATTTAATACGGAGTAAGTAATCATTTTAGATTACAAACCTACAAAGGCATGTGTTGGACCCATGTCGGCATGTAAGCCTTCTTAAGGATCGCTCACTCACAATGAAGAATGAAGGCGGTTGCTGTTGAAAAATTAAATCATAATCACAATGTTTCGAAAATATATTTTTCATAACTTAAATTAAAAAAATAACTTTTCTATTTTTGTCTATTTCGTTTTATTTATGTTAATGAAATGGAAATGTAAAGTATAAATGTGAAAAAATTTAAATATAAAATGTAACATTTTAATTGTGAGGGCTTGTTAAAATATTTTTTTGTAATGTAAATGTGTAATTAAATTTGTTATTAGTCTGTAAGCCTTCTTTAAAATAAATAAATAAGCTAATGATGCATTTAGGTACTGACCTGTTGGTCTATTGCAGTG
The DNA here is from genome assembly GCA_945859575.2 of Herminia tarsipennalis. Classification (NCBI taxonomy): domain Eukaryota; kingdom Metazoa; phylum Arthropoda; class Insecta; order Lepidoptera; family Erebidae; genus Herminia; species Herminia tarsipennalis. The sequence continues at coordinate 6,878,042 of OX243836.2, read as the reverse complement.
TTTCACAAAGTGGGTTCCGTAGAAAAGTTACCGGGGTTTCGTCAAATATGGCTTTTTAAATTATTAAAAATGTAGAAAGAACATCTAGGTTAAGTAACTACAAAAAAAACACTTTGGATAATTCCAATGATCACCAGTTAGTATAGTTCTCATTAAATTCTGAGAACTAACTGGATATCCCTCCCTCCTCTCCGTCTTAAACTTGGGGTTCCATAAAATGAAAGGTATTTGGTGGGTGTTCAGTTATTATTCTAGTGAGAATAAGGGGATTTGATTCCCACGAACCGGAATAACCTTTGTGTGATGAGCACTATTGTTTATTCTGCCGCAGGTGTAATTTATCTATATAAGCGACGATAGCCTAGTGGCTAAGGCATCGGTCTTGCAATCGTGAGGTCGCCCGTTAGAATCCTACCCATTATACTACTGACGTGAACCCACTCCTAACACAAGCCTTTAAGCTTAGCTGGAGGGATTATCAAGATTGCTAGTAATGTGGAACTCAATACCACATAGCTAGTTATCTTTTTTAATTAAAAAAAAAGAATACTTTTATTATTATTTTGTTTTCACGTATTGTTTATTATTATATAGTTTAGCTGCCAACAAGTTAACTGCATCTACTTCTATTTTTATCTCTACATCACCCTAAGGTTGACTGGGAGAAAATGCATTTGTACATTAACTGTGTATAAAGTTTTTAAATAAAAAAATAGATCACCCTCCCCCCCCCCCCTTTAAAAATCTTAGCGCTATATTTAATAATCATTTCAAGCGCCCTCCTCATCTATCCAGAACAACGTCACCCCCTCCAGGGTCGTTGCCTATGCATCTGAAAATCACAACTAATCGAATTCAAGTAAAACAAGGTACAAAGTCGAACAGATACGCGGCACATAAAGATGTTTTATTATACGCGTGTGTGACAAGTGCAGCCTTCGACAGAGGAATGATACCGGTGCAGGGGACGAGCTGAAGCGATTAAACCATTTCTATTACAATACAATAATAGCATTTTTTTTTTGAAAGATAGAAAAATTTGAAGTCCAGACCCAGGAATCGAATCCGAGACTTCCGTAGCCAAACCGGGGCCAGAAGCGAACCACCTATCTGGACTATGTTACTAGACCTCAAATTTTTCCATCCCTTGATGCTTGCGAGTTTGGGCCCTCGCATGCGCCATCTAGTCGGTAGTTAAAGAACTATCACGGCTTTTGTTATTGCTTCGTTACAGAGAGCATTTTAACAAATTAAGATGTCGCAGGCCGAATATTAAAGTAATTTTTATAGACATTTCTTGCCAATTACTTTACAAATACAATAATTGCATTTTTGAAAGATAGATTTTTCTGTCTGGACGTCCAGACCCAGGAATCGAACCCGAGACTTCCGTAGCCAAACCGGGGCCAGAAGCGAACCACCTATCTGGACTATGTTACTAGACCTTAAATTTTTCCATCCCTTGATTGACAATATTTTTTTACCAGTTGAGGTGACCCTCGCAACTTTGTTTGCGTCAATTTTCCCCGTTTTTGAAATTCATACTAAAATACTAAAATGGCGATTAAAAAAAAACCTTTTCAATCTGTTCTCATACCTACCAAAGATACAAAAATAATCATTAAAATCGATCGAGCCGTTTGGGAGGAATTTAACCACAAACGCCGTGTCACGAGGTTTTTTTAGAAGACAAGCTGACCCGCGCAACTTTTCATTGACGCTCCGCTCCTATTGGTCATAGTGTGATATTTGTATATAGCCTTCCTCAATAAATGGGCTTTCCAACTCTAAAAGAATTTTTAAATTCGAACGAGTAGTTCCTGAGATTATCGCGTTCAAACAAAACAAACAAACTCTTCAGCTTTATATTACTAAACTAGCTGTACCGCGCAACTTCGTCTGCGTAAATTTTCCCCGTTCTTGCAACATTTCTCATTACTGCTCCGCTCCTATTGGTCGTAGCGTGATATTGAGCTTAGCTGGAGAGGTTAACAGAATTGTTAGTAATATGGGACAACAATCCCACATTGCTAGTTATCTTTAAAAAATATATGTTTTATGTCTGTCTATCTGTTTCAGAGAACTAAACTGATTTTGACAAAACTTTCAATACAACTGATGTGATATAGAGAAATTTACCTTTGAAGTAATTTTTATAGGCATTTCTTGCCAAAGACTTTACAAATACAATAATTGCATTTTGAAAGATATTCGGCCTGCGTCTTCATAATTTGTTAAAATGCTCTCTGTAACGAAGCAATAACAAAAGCCGTGATAGTTCTTTAACTACCGACTAGATGTCGCTACGGGGGCCTAACCCGTAAGCATTAAGAGATGGAAGAATTTGATATCTAGTAATATAGTCCAGATAGGTGGTTTGCTTCTGGCCCCGGTTTGGCTACGGAAGTCTCGGGTTCGATTCCTGGGTCTGGATTTTAAATTTACCTTTGATTTTAAGCTAGACTTTTTGCACTTAAACCTTCCACACTATAAATAGATTATAAGGGAGGGATCCCACCACCCACCCTCGATCTGTGAATCACCACGATTGAAGTAGTAAGGAAATGCCCAAAAAGAGATATCTGCAACAAAGAAAATTTGTGACACCTGTCACTAATTTTCTTTATTGCAGGTATCTCTTTGTATTAAGGGCATGTTACGCCTGATTCAATCGGTTATCTTCCAGAATATTTTTATTTTATTGTAAAGTCTCGGGTCGCATCAGGCTAATTATATCTAAGAACCTTACCGATCGAGTACCGAATCAACTTTACATATTATATAACACAACATCCGTATCTACAGTTAAACATGTTAAAATTATAACAACCCTTTGTATACGTGGGAAGTTCTAAGTGTCTGCAACCATCATCATCAGCCTGAAAACGTGATTGCTGAACATAGGCCTCTGCCTAGGACTTCCACAACAAGTGTCTGCAATATTAAGTAGATATACGAGTATCTACTTAATAAATAAAAGTATATTTTCCTACGCGGTGTTTTCAAAACCATGATCAGTAGGTTTCAAGGAAGTCGTATAAAATTGATGATTCAGGGGGAAAATTTAAACTCGCTGCCAAGTCGGGACCGGAGTGGGTAACGTTTTATGACAGGAAAATTATTAATACAAAATAATGTTACTTGGTTTTTTATGCGCCGTCATTTCCGTTAGTACTTTCCTTGTGTTTCCTTGCTTTCGCCTTGGCTGTGTTTTGACAACAAGCTTTGAAAATTAACAGTTGATAAATGGACTTTCACTCACCGACTTGCTGACACTGAGTTAAACATTTAAGGCTTCATGGATAACTTAAATTTACATGTTCGTAAACTTTCGCAATTTGTACACATCATAAAATTTTGAAAGCAATGGGTCTTAATCGCGTAAATATTTTATTTTAAGGCTAAATACTTTTGTTTTATTGCCCGACGTTTCGACCGTATTGCAACGGCCGCGGTCGAAACATCGAGCAATAAAATAAAAATATTAAGCTATAAAATAAAATATTTACGCGATTAAGACCCGTAGCTTATAAAATTCTATAACTTAGATTAAGATTGTAGATATGCTTCGTCCGCATCAACATTATAGGACTATCATAAATTTCATCCTCATAGTAGTTGAAAAACGAATTCAAATAAGTTACTTACTAGTATAGTATTATATTATCTGTGCTAATTTGAATTTTTTTTTTTTTGATTGAAGGAAATTTTTAAGGCTCTAGACATATCTAGCAAGTGCCGGAGGATTGTTCGCGACGCCACAAAAAGTTGGTGATTGGCCTGTTCCCCGTCGGATAACGCACTTACGACGGGGGAGAGGGGTGCTACCTCGCGGGATGGGGAGAGAGTCGTGCAAATAATGTCACTCTAGTCAGTATGAGTTCCTCGCGACGAGCAATCGTTGACAGCGTTTGGGGGTACCAAACGCTGTCAACACAGATGTTTGTACTACTTAAACATGCTATTTGGCGACTCTTAAACGTGCCGCCCGTACGCGTACCCCGCCTTGCCCCAAATAGATCCGGAACTACACCTAGCGTTTTTGGACGTGGTATTGATCAGTGTTCCTCTCAAACTCTCAGCCAAACAGTTATTTATCTTTTCTAGTGATTAGTCATACCAAACTTATAAGCATGATAAATGCTTATTAAGTGTATAGGGGGAAAAAAGTCGGTGCGAAGACGGAGCGGGCCGCTAGCTAGGAATTTTGTGAAAGTATGGATGGATTTCTTGCTCTTTCAAGCAAACACTATTGAACGGGCGTTGATGAAAATTTGCAGTAATATAGTTTATTTATCAGAATAGCACATAGACTATACAAAATAAAGATAACACAAAAGAAGACGCGGAAAAAGCTAGAACAAAACCTTTTGTTAAATACACCGCTTCCGCTTGTGCATCAAACCGCAGGCTGCATGCGCCAGCGCAGCGGAGACAACAATGGCGGAGCTGCAGAGTCGGGAGGTCGCGACATCGCGTCACGCGGCTCATGTTTGCTCGACAAACTCCGCGCCGCACGCTGCTCAAACACGACCGCTACTTGCTCTCTCACATACTACCTAAATTTTTTACCTCTGAATTTTACTATAGATATAGATAGACTAGCTGTTGCCCGTGGCTTTGCTCGCTAAGTATAGCCCAACTTTCACTTTCTTTCTTTCCAATGCTGATTTCCTAAAAAAATCACTTTATGACGTTTTTTTTTTTTTCCAATATTATCAAAAAGCAAGAATTACCCTTTTTTACTTTCGAGACTCTAAAGGGTTGACTTTAGAAAAACATTTACTTAAGTTTATATTTCTAACCAAAATGCTAAAAATATATCGGTTAATATAAAGTCTGCTTTAAAATATGAACGGATTTTTCCCTAGACGATAGATAATAGTAAAAAAAACATTTTTCATTAAGTACCGTACCTATGTGCTTTAAAAACTGCAGAATTAAAAAAACCTCTCAACCCCTATAAATGAAAAAAAAGGCCTTCTTTAATAAGTATCCCCGCCAAAAAAAACCATCTATTGTCTAAATTTCGTGTTAGTTAGACTCTGCGACGATTTGTCAGTCAATCAGCACCATAAACTTACATGTGCAATTCATGCTTCATTTACTACTGAATATGTCACCATGGCAAGGAGGGGGGGGGGGTTCATGACTTAAAATAGGAAGAATACCGATAGACGCTCAGTTTACTAAAGAAATTCCTGAGATAACTAGACAAAGAAGTGCTATTTATTCGTCCTAAGAACTGCTTTTATTCGCATTTCCTTTGATCCTTTGATAACTTCGATTCATTTTCAACGTTTTAGTGTCAACCTTCTTGTACGACGGTACTTTACATACGATGAAGCCTGCTCACGCTGCAAATTACCTATATTGGTTCTTATTACATACTAGCTGTGCCCCGCGGTATTACCCGCGTTTTATTAGCCTATGTGTTAATCCAGGGTGTCAGCTAACTCCGTACCAAATTTTATTAAAATCGCTTCAGCCGTTCAGACGTGAAGAAGTAACAAACATACACACTCACATACTCACAAACTTTCGCCTTTATAATATTAGTGTGATCCATGTATTTTAGAAATTGTCTTTGTTTTAAATAAAAATACAGGTATTTTATAGATAGTCGTAATTTAATAGAGAAGGTAAAAAATAAAATTAAGGTATTTCTGCAGCGTTACAATTTTTATTCAATTGATATACCAACCTAGACTGCTTCGGTGGCGCATTGTGAGTGTGAATGAGACTGTTTTGCAAGAGGCCGTCTAAGCCATGGGCACTCTTGGTCGGTACCACAACAGTCAGTGACAGTTATTCTTCTGTGAAATAGTAGTTTTAACTCATCACTGAGTTTCTGTTGAAGGGCACTGTAGCAAGTGTACCTAATTTTAGCAATGTGTGATTGTGATCCCCCATTACTAGCAATCCTGTTAACCCCTCCAGCTAAGCTCTATGGCTTGTGTTAGGAGTGGGTTCAAGTCGGTAGTATAATGGCCAGGATTTGAACCCACGACCTCACGATTGCTAGACCGATGCCTTAGCCACTAGGCTACCGCCGCTTAAAATAATAATTGTCTCAAATGAGGAGCGCAGTACGCTGACATTCAGATCTTTGTCAAACAAGGATTTGGGTGGCACGGACACTGTTATGGACTAGCGCGACGGTTACCATCAGGCGCACGACCTGGGGTCTAGCCAAAGTCACTTTCGAAAAGCGATGTCGTTATTGGGAAAGAATTTTATTATGGAACTAGCTGTCCCGCGCAACTTCGTATGTGTAATTTTTCCCCGTTTTTGAAACATTTCTCGTCGCTTCTACGCTCCTATTAGTCGTAGCGCGATGTTATATAGCCCATAGCCTTCCTCGATAAATGAGCTATCCAACAATCATCACCAAACAATCAAATCGGACCAGTAGATCCTGAGATTAGCGCGTTTAAACAAACAAATAAACAAACTCTTCCGCTTTATAATATTAGTATAGATTAGACATCTACGGTGGAGACCATAGACATTTTTTTATTTTTTAGCGCACGATTAGTACGTATCGAATTCGCCACAGAACGAATGTACCTTGTCTAATCCCCTGCTCGTCTCTCCATTTCGTTCTATAAAAATCTGGGCGCCATTTGTGAAAAAAGTGCAATTTAATTTTAATAAAATAATCTTTGATTGGTTACGATAATGACGATGGACAGCTCGATAATTCCTACATTATCCTAACCGCAATAGATTCATGAAACTGCAACATCAATTTAAACAAGCCAGTTAGGATTAGAAACAAGTTTGTAACTGACTTAAATGTATGTCAAACATCGCAAGACGGGGAGGTGCGTGTATCTATTAATAGAGTGCCTTAAAAGCCTCCGGAACATTTGTTCAGCCGGCCATTCCGACAAGTGTGAAGTGCGGCCACACACGGCGCTGCGAGAAATTGGGACTAACCAGTATTACGTATTATAGTGATCGGGTCCAACACAGAGTAGGGTGACTTATAATGTAAGAGAAAGAGAAGAGTTCAGCCGACATGAGTTTAATAAGATATAATTTGTTGTAAAATGTTATGCAATGTCCCGTTGATTTTCCAAAAACGCTCAATGTTTAAGCGGTTTTGGTGTACCTTTATTTAAAACCAAAAAGTCTAAATTTCACAGATCTAACTTCGAAACCCTTAGGTTACTAATTTCCTAGGCATCCACTTAAAATCTTTTTTAGTGTACCTATGCCTACAACATATTAAGTAATGCTTGTTGTACATGACACCACTTAAAATGTTTTTTTTTGTTTTTAATTATATAATTTATAAGTAAGCTTTTTAGGTTTTTCAAAAGCTATTATTTAACTACTTGCAATGTGTGTAGCACATTACCGTGGTCCAAAATGCTTTGTGTGAGCACGGTCGGTAAGTCGTATAACGCATTGGTTAGGAGTAGATTAGAGACTAGTGCTATTATTTGGAACCCCCATGAAACTAAATACATTTTGATGGTGGAGAAAATAAATTTATTCGATACCTTTACTTAAAATAGTATGACGTGTATCCCTCCTATCCTTTATGTATCCAATCCTCATTGTTCTAGAAATGCTTGGATACTGTAAGTTGGAGGCAAGGCGACTCTTAGCCTTGGCTTAATATCTATTCTTAGTGTTCCGAGGTAAATTGAGAAACCCTAGAGTTTTGAAATCATTAAAGTTGTTTGTAACAATTACAAGACTGTGGCAGGCGCAAAGAACAAAGGTTTTTGAGGCACCTACATCCCGCACAAATCTGCAAAAAATTTGCTCCAACGCGCAACGGTCAGGACTTTCAATATTTTAAATGAGGTTTCCCATCGGTTAGGTATTTAAGATTGTTCTATGGCAGAATTTGAGGTGACACTGTATTATCTAATCTACCGTTAGTATGGTGTTAATTTAGTTTAGCGTTCTTTGTTGCTGCATTGCTGTACTCATTGGTTTTGTAACCCGTAATGACAATGAGTGCTGTACCAAAATTTCACCTTTATAGCCGCAGCGGTGTAGGCTCTGTGTTAATGAATCAGTCACTCAGTACCTATAAGTAGACTAGTTTAAGAATAGATGAGGTATAAGCCCCAATTTAAAAAGTAAATATATATACCTACTTCAGCAGGATGTGAGTTTAATAAGAGAGTACTTGCAGAGCAGGGCTTTTAACTATATCAGCCCTTTCTCTGAGGTTGACTTGCTGCCTACTCTTCTACTTACGAGTACTTACGTAATTTATTGCCTGCCTCGGTGACGCAGCAAGAAGAGATGCGATTGCTGTGCCAGAGATTGTGGGTTCGATTCCCAACACGAGATAGAGCTTTATTTGATTCATAAATGTTGATTCTGTGTCTGGATGCACTTTGTATTCACCAACTTTATGGTTTTAATCCTCCGCAACACAGGGCTTATACCCTAGTGCGGAATTGTCTTGTTAATAAAAAAAAAAACGGGTTGCACTCCGGGAGTGCCGACAGAAGTGAAAACTTGAAGATTAACTTTAAGATTAAGGTTGTGCATTTTCGAATATTTTGGAATGGTTAGGGAATAATTTCGCACGAAATGCTTTATTTATTAGTATAAAAGTACTATAATTTATGTGGTTAAATACAATATTCATCTATTGCGTTACACAAAAATAAACATCAGGAGCAGGCATACATTTTCGCCGCGCGGTGGAAAGAGGGGGGGATATTGTTTCCTCTCCTACGCCGCACCGGCGGTCTACTCTCCCTCCGTCTTACGGATTTTCGATCAGGTCACGTGTCCTGACGCGAGTTTAACATTTTTTACCTATCCCAAAAAAGTGCACAACGCCGCTAAAAAAGTAAATAAATTAAATTTTATCGGAGGCGTTGTAAAAACAACATAAAAATAAACCCAGCTGAATTATTGGTAATGAAAACTTACTACAAGTACGCAATAACAGTCAACGATGAATAAATTTTCCCTGTACGTGCACAATAAATTGTCACGTCATGTATTTTTCTCAAAAGTATAAATTTGCTCGTAGTATCTGTCAGCAGCAGCCATCTTTAACATCATTAGACTGCGTATAACTTGTATAAAATGAAGTAGGTACCTATACGAGCGTATACTATATCGTATCGTATGTAATGCCTGATATCGGTATACATTAATACAAAAAAAACATTTCGCAAAACCAAATCAGTGATTGAAGTAATTTTTATAGGCATTTCTTGCCAATTACTTTAAAAATACAATAATTGCATTTATGAAAGATAAATTTGAAGTCCAGACCCAGGAATCGAACCCGACACTTCGGTAGCCAAACTGGGGCCGGAATCGAACCACCTATCTGGACTATGTAACATTAACTTAAGCGGCAGCTTTAAGTGTAATGCTCATGAATAAATAGAGCATATGCCGGACATTGATTTGGAGGAAGGGGGGGGGGGTTGACCTCGCTGTGCAATCCAAGACTACTTGTAGGATGCTTGACCACGCTTAGTGTAATTTTATCAATGTAAACACAAATAGGCACACATACACGACGGAAGTCAAATGGGGTCTTTTGGGGGACCTCGAGCCCCTTAGCACCTCCCCTTTCCTCCTGGATTCGTCAGTGTTCGATTCATCGATTAACTCTTGATAGTATTCAAGCTCAAAAACTAGTCACGATTTCGATGGTATATCGATAGTAACAAATCGAACCATACTTAAGCGGTCTTATTCAAAACTATTTTGTCTACCTAATTAGTATTTACTATTGTGTAATGATACTATCGATAATATAGGTCGTATTGATAGTATTATTTCATAGAATAAATAGTATTTCAAAAGTATCGATGCGGGCGTCCTGTTTTTCATAAATTCCTATAGGTATACCAATAAATACGTACTTATGTATGAATTCGTTTACGAGATTTCTTCAGTTTATAGATTTATTTTCAGGACATCAAGACCTAACATTAAAAATCTCCGACATGAACAAAATAGATAATAAGTATCTTCAAAACAGCTAAAATAATTTCGGTTTGCTATAAATGTTGATAAACTTTCGCGATTTGTAGGTACACATTATGAAAATATATGTATTACAGGTCTTAATCGCGTGAATAATTTAAGGTAAAATACCTTGTTTATTGCCCGACGTGCCTTTTTCTTTGTCGTTGCAATACGATCGATACGTCGGGCAATAAACATGGTATTTTACCTTAAATTACTCACGCGATTAAGACCCGTAATATATATATATATATATATATATTTTCATAATAAAATAATTTCATCAAGCAAAGCTAAGAACCAAGCCGAATAAAATAGCTTTCTTATCAAAAAAGCACATCTAAATCCGTCTATCCTTTTGGGTGCTACGATATCGCAGACAAACACACAGATAGACACGTTAAACTTGTGCTAGACGATGTTTAAATATAAATTCTTGTAAAAGCATATTCAAATTCCAAACATCGGTTTATAATAACTCCTGATTGCATACGAGACACCTGTTGGGTACTTACTAACTATTAGTACAACCGTCACTTTTGTACAAACTAACTATTTAAAGAACATTTACCTCTTTTCAACTATTTTAAGCAGGTATTGTTCGGAAGATACGCAAAATGTTATTCATATTCCGTTTCTATTCTAGGCGTATGACACAATGGAAATGACAATAACATTCACAGCTAGATAAGTTTTGAACCACGTTCGTTACAATCTTTGTCGCACTGCTCAATAGTACAAAGCTTCTCGATAAACACGTTGGTACTTATACATAAGTTACAAGGGAACGCTGAAAAGGCTTTATTCTGATATCTATGCTGTCGCGTCACAGTTATTGTGTGCCCGTATCTATCAGGAAGCCACACGACACACAGAGAGCGCAATTGCAAACGTGTCAAGGCAATTCAAAAGAAAATTCGCCATTGATGATGTGGATATCGAGCTTCAAAATCATGAAGATGTATCATAGTAGAGTCTAGGTTGCGAATACCTACTTGAAGTCGTTGGTTTGATCTTGAAATAACTTATATGAGCTCTCAAATTCAAAATTCAAAATTCTTTATTCACTTACAATGCAAAACCACTCTTGTGATATGTCGGGATTCTACATGTACATGTAATGCCAAGTTCGCAAACAATAGGTAAAGCCGGAGTAAAGAACCTGGCAATAAAACCTCTCTTTCAGTAGTGTCCAGCCCTATTATGTACCGCCTGGAAATGTAAACTGGTGATTATGTATTAGAGCAAAAACATCCACACCAAACGATTATCATCCAACGGCTATGCTCTACCTTAATCAAGTCGTCGGTCCATCTTGTGGGTGGAGGGGTCGTCCCGATCATATTTTGATACATTTTCATGCCTTCACGGAATTGTTTAGCATGTGTCACTCACTGTAATAATAGTGTCCTACGGCCGGTCTCAATTCTCTATCTATCGATGGATTTGGTTACTAGAGCTATGAATTGGACATAAGCTCCATACAAAATATGTCATAATTCTACCTCTAGTAGCCAAATCCCTCGATAGATAGATTATTGAGACCGACCGTTAGCCGACATCGTTTACGGCCGCCAAACTCATCAGAGACTAGCGAACTATGCAAGAGATATTATAGTGCATGAGTGTATGCGCAAACACAAGTGCACTCTCTATTCCCTCACCCTCAAAGACCAATAGGACATAAGTCCGTCACCACCAGCGAGAGATTAGGCGCAGGACGAGCTCTTCTTGGCACGGAAGGCTGTGGCATTTTTCGAAAACCATCAACCATGTATGGATCGACAGTGGTAACTGCCACTGAGTCAGAGACTCCTCAAACTCATACTTAATACAGTGCAACCTCGATTTAACAAATCGGAGGGGAACAAGAAAATATTCGATGTATCAAGTAATTCGTTGAAATGTAATTCGGTTTGTTATGTTGAGGTTAGGTTGGTCTAAAATTCGTTATAAAGAGGTAAAAGAATAGTTTTATCGCGACATGAATCACATACTATAATATTAAGAGTTTATATTAATGGGAACTTTATATAAAGGTTTTGGGTTGACAAAATTCGTTAATTAGAGGTATGAATACTTTTTCTTGATAGCTGAAAATTCGTTATAAAGAGGTTGTTCGCAAAAAATGTTCGCATTGTAAAGGTATATTTTATATTGACTCTTATGGACAATTCAAGGGGATTACGAAGAATTTGTTAAATCGAGGAAGTCGTTATATTGAGGTACGTTATATTAAGGTTGCACTGTACATACCTACTAAATCTCTATGTTCTACATATAACATCGATATCAAACTACAAAATAAACGAATTCAAAACGAGTAGACAATTAATGAACCGAGCGTTCTGTTTTTACCTTTCATCGTCCAATGTTGACCGTATCAATCATAATTGGTTGGTTTTTGCGATTTCCAGAATCGCAGTGGTGCGTGCACGCATGGTGATGTCGGGCGGTGTGCGGGCCGCGGGCGGGTGTCACTGTGCAAATGCACTCGTAAACCTGGCTCGAGGTCAACGCACCCCCTTCCCGCGCCCGCGTACCTCGTCCCGCGCACCCCCGGGCCTATAAAACGTTTACCGCTACAATATATTTATTTTATTATAGACGTAGCAGGAGCAGCTCTACGGCTACGACCGTATAAACCGCATCATGCACTTTTGTCTGTTTTCTGAGCGTGTTCTCGTGTAATTGGTTAAGAATACATCTCGGCCTCACACGAGTATCAAGTATAATATTGAGTAGGTAGGGATTGTGAACCGTTTTTATAATGTGCATTTTAATGTATGGAAATTTTTGCCACGGGGTTCAATCTCTTCAAAGACTAACCAAATGCACAGTACTTTTTCACTTTTCCAGTCCGAGTGGTTACAAATATTGCACAAACACTCTTTCTATTCTATTACAGTCTGATGGAACGGAAGTTCGACACGACTGAACAGAGATATGGCGCAGGACTAACAGCTTAATGTGCTCTCACCTGTCACAGTGATTACGTTATTTAATTTGCAAAATTACTGCTCGATAACTTCTGAGTAACGACCTTTTAATATAATTTCCAAAAAATAATAAGGTCCTGACGTACCTACCATCACAATACATTAACAGAGTGACTGAATTTCCCTTCCTCAAATTTTAAAACTGCATTTGGTGTATACTCCAAATAAGTATTTGTATACAAATACTTATTTGGTATAATATATTATACCCATAGGTCGCCCATTATTGAGGTAAGCTTTTGTGCTGCATTAAACACATGATAGGAACAAACCGCAAACCACAAACGTATTTTAGGTATAAAATTAAGTTATGTTTGACTTTTGATTGGGTCCCATGATTCTAAGGATGGTGAACCATACAGGTTGTCCCATGGCTATGCCACACCGAGAAAAAATACCTTATATGATGTAGATAGAACATTTTACTGAAAAAAAAATGAAGTCTATTTTGATTTTAAAAATAATTCGAACTGAATACAATTATTTAAAAAAAAAGAAAAATCCTGCATTTTCACGATACCAATCGAAAGGGCCAATCACTAGGATTTTTTTTTAAATAACATAGTATCTTAAATGGAAGGAAACCCATAAAATTTAACAACTCAAGTTATGTCCAGTGCCATTTGCCACCAGTTCTAAATAACTATAAACTAATTAAACAGAAACCGACCTATTATAATAATTTCGTGCCATTTAAAATTCATTAAGTTTTTTGCTAACTATTAATAAATACAATTATGTGAAAAATGAATATTTATAACGCTAATCTTAGATCTAATGGCATGTTTATAGCGCGCTTTAACATTATGATATTAGATATCTGCTTACTACGTATTTAATTTAGCGAAATATTACCATGAGAATGTGTGTAAAGTGTAATAATATCATGTGAAAATTATCGGTTGATGCCTCGCTTAAACAGAAGTAAGGCGTGACGTACACTGGCTACTCGCGTTAGTCATTAATTAAGTACCTACTGGAAATACACTGACTCATGAATGAGACTTTCCTGACGGTGAGATTTTAGCCACGTAACGATCTCGCGAGCATTCCTTAAATTTACTCGGAAATCGATTTTTTGAAGGGGGTTTGAAAGAAGAATAAATGAGGACAAGCCAGGAAGTCCGAACCATGGATATAATAATAATAATATCTTGGGACAACTCACACAACGCCATCTGATCCCAAACTAAGCAGAGCTTGTACTATGGAAACCAGACAAACAACAACACCCAGACACAGAATAAACCATCGTGCTCATCAAACAAAGTTTTATCCTGGGTGGGGATCGAACCCATGACCTCTTGCGTAGCAGTCGGATACATTCCCACCGCGCCACAAAGGCAGTCAAGTGGATGATATGGAAATAGAGTCTTCTTGTTGAGACTAGACCCTTGGTCTTCTCTGTGGCGCTCGCAATATGAAAGCTGCAGTCACGTCTATTTCGAACACAAACAGGTAACGTTTGGCTGCCTCTGTGGCGCAGTGAGAGTGTGTCCGACTGCTTAAATCTCAAAAAAGATGTGTACGTGCGATGTGCAACTTACAACAAACTGACAGTTGTAAACCTCACTACAAGGAACTCAGAATACTTACCGCGCCTAGTCTTTATATTTATGAGAGTGCCGTCTTTGTCAAAAGTAATATTAATAATTACGAAAACTGTAATAATAGGAGGTATCCACATAAACTTCGAATACCCAGCTCTCGCACTGCGCTATCTAGTAACAGCGTCATCAGTATGGCCCCGAAAATTTATAATAAGTTGCCCCATTCGGTAAAAAACATCACAAATATTGACAAATTTAAAAAAACATTAAAAGTTCATTTAATAGATAAAACTTATTATTCCGTATTAGAGTTCTTAAATGAAAAAATGGTTTGAGATGTGTGACATGGCTGGTATTAGGTAATATTTATGACATTTTATTGTTTAATTAAAATTTTTAATTTTCTTATAATTGTTGACCTTATAGATATTATTATTACTATTTTTATGTCCTAATTGTCCTATTACCAAAATAATAAATTTGTACGCCTGATGCATGGCAGGGCATAGCGAAACCTACACTGTATACCTAGTCTGGCCATAAATACTGTTACAATTAAAAATAAGAAAGATATTACATTTGAATTTGGAATCTGTCATTTTTATACGATTGTTCATTGTATTTTCTAATTTTGGCGCCAATACATTGTACAATATTTTGCTATATTAAAATGGAGTGGGGTGATAAAGAAAACCGAATCGCTGTGATTGCATTACACAAAGTTGGTATGGAGCCGAATGTAATTTTTAAAACTCTCCATACGCTTGGTATTAGTCAAATGTTTGTGTACCGGGCTATTAATAGGTACAATGAGACCTTCTCTGTTTGTGACAGAAAAAGATCTGGCCGTCCACGTAGTGTTCGTACGAAAATGGTGGTCAAAGCAGTAAGGGAAAGAATTCGAAGAAATCCTGTCCGAAAGCAAAAGATTTTATCTCGGGAGATGAAGATAGCACCCAGAACCATGTCACGCATTTTAAAAGATGACTTAGGACTTGCAGCCTATAAGAGACGCACTGGTCATTTTTTAACTGATAATTTAAAAAAGAATAGGGTGGTAAAATCGAAACAACTACTGAAGCGGTACGCAAAGGGTCACAGAAAAATTTTGTTTACGGATGAGAAAATCTTTACAGTTGAGCAACATTTTAACAAACAAAATGACCGTATTTATGCTCAAAGCTCTAAGGAAGCTTCCCAATTAGTCGACAGAGTGCAACGTGGGCATTATCCGACTTCAGTGATGGTTTGGTGGGGTGTTAGCTATGAAGGAGTGACTGAGCCATATTTTTGTGAAAAAGGTATCAAAACATCGGCACAAGTGTATCAAGATACCATTCTTGAGACGGTAGTTAAACCCCTTAACAACACCATGTTCAATAACCAAGTATGGTCCTTCCAACAAGACTCAGCGCCGGGTCATAAAGCTCGGTCCACGCAGTCTTGGTTGGAAGTGAACGTTTCGGACTTCATCAGAGCTGAAGACTGGCCGTCGTCTAGTCCCGATCTTAATCCGCTGGATTATGATTTATGGTCAGTTTTAGAGAGTATGGCTTGCTCTAAACGCCATGATAATTTGGAGTCCCTAAAACAATCCATACGATTGGCAGTGAAGAATTTTCCCATGGAAAGAGTGCGTGCTTCTATTGATAACTGGCCTCAACGTTTAAAGGACTGTGTTGCAGCCAATGGAGACCACTTCGAATAAGCTTTTTATATTTTGAATTGTTTTTTATTTATGTATTAAACTAACACACTGTAAAAGTCATCATCAGCCTATCGCAGTCCACTGCTGGACATAGGCCTCTCCAATTGCACGCCACTTTGTTCTATCTTCGGCTTCTCGCATCCAGCTCCTGCCAGCCGTTTTGCGTATATCATCACTCCACCTGGCTTGAGGGCGTCCTACACTACGTTTGCCAAGCCGCGGTCTCCACTCAAGAACTCGTTTACCCCAACGGTTGTCGGTTCTTCGGCTAATATGGCCAGCCCACTGCCACTTCAACTTGCTAATCCGGTGGGCTATGTCGATAACTTTGGTTCTCTGCCGGATCACCTCATTTCTGATTTTGTCCCTAAGAGAAACTCCGAGCATAGCCCTTTCCATAGCCCGCTGAGCGACTTTGAACTTGTGGACCAGCCGTACCGTCAGTGTCCACGTTTCGGCTCCATATGTCATGACGGGTAGGACGCACTGATTAAAGACTTTAGTCTTTAGACATTGTGGGATCGACGATGAGAAGACTTGACGTAGCTTACCAAACGCTGCCCAACCCAACCGAATTCTCCTGTTCACCTCGTCCTCGAAGTTGTTTCTACCTAACTGCAAAGACTGCCCGAGGTACACATATTTTTGAACAACTTCGAGAACGGCGCCGTGCACCGCTATCGGTTCCGGTAGTACATGTTCATTGAACATGACCTTGGTTTTATCCAAGTTCATCCGTAGGCCGATGCGTACAGAGGATTCAGCCAGGTCATTCAGCATCCGTTGCAGGTCCTGCAGCGTTTCCGCCATTATGACAATGTCATCTGCAAATCGCAAGTGAGAAATGTATTCACCATTGATTTTGATGCCCCGCCCTTTCCAGTGCAGCGTCTTGAACATATCCTCCATTGCATTTGTGAACAGTTTCGGGGAAATAACGTCCCCTTGCCTCACTCCTCGATGCAATGGTATAGGTTTTGTTTGCTGATTCTGTACTTGGACGGACATGGTGGCGGCTTCGTAGAGACATCTCATCACTTGGATATATCGCCAATCTACTTGACATCGCTGCAGAGACTCCAGAACGGACCAGATTTCAATCGAGTCAAAGGCCTTCTCATAGTCCACGAATGCTAGACACAGGGGCTGATTATACTCCTGGGTCTTTTGTATAATCTGCCGCACTGTGTGGATGTGGTCTATGGTGCCATATCCGCTCCGAAATCCAGCCTGTTCCGGTGGTTGGAATTCGTCAAGTCTTCGCGCAAGACGGTTCGTGATGACTCTTGAAAACAGCTTATAGACGTGGCTTAGAAGAGAAATAGGTCGGTAGTTCTTCAGCCGGGTCTTATCTCCTTTTTTGAAGAACAAGACGACTACACTTCTACTCCACGCCTCCACGCCACTGTAAAAGTAATAAATATTATTTGCAATAAAAAAAAATGTTTTTTCTTCGTAACAATATTTATGGCTAGACTAGGTATTATATTAACAACTAATTGTAACCTATGTTCCACGAATAAATATGAAATTGAAATTGCTACGCAAGAGGTCGTGGGTTCGATTTCCACACGGGACACCGCTTTGTGTGATCCACAAATTGTTGTTCCGAGTCTGGGTATACTTGGTGTCCGTGAAATGTATGTTTGTAAAGTCCCCGCGACACAGGACAGTAGCACAAGTCATCTTTTTTAAAACAAAAAAGAAGATAAACAACGTCGTCATCCATAAAACTTTGTTTTTGCCTTAGTATCCACGTAGAAATGGAAATGCCTATAGGTCAAAGGTAATGAGGTTTAATAAGTACAATAACGTTGGCTACAAACTGGTCACTGGTGGTTCAGACACTTCAAGTCACTTATTGAGTTATTTATTTTTTCATTTTATTTATTCAATAACTGGCTGACCCGCGCAACTTCGTCTGCGTAAATTTTCCCTTTTTTCTTTTTTCTTTCTTTTTTTACAATATTTTTCATTGCTGCTCCGCTCCTATTGGTCGTAGCGTGATGTTTTAACCTATAGCCTTCCTCGATAAATGGGCTATGCAACAATAAAATATTTTTTCAGTGCAGCCCAGTAGTTCCTGAGATTATCGCATTCAAACAAACAAACAAACTCTTAGGGGGATGAAAAATAGATGTTGGCCGATTCTCATAGATACCGGATAAGCACAAAAAATTTCATAAAAATCGGTCAAGCCGTTTCGGAGGAGTATGGCAACGAAAACTGTGACACGAGAATTTGATATATTAGATAATATATAAATTGAGTTTGAATTTTATACAATTACATTTAGGATTTACATTAAATACAATAAATAATAAAAAACCACAAATTGCTTTGTACCCAACATAGTAAACACTAACACAAATTATAAATTAACACTATTACAAAACAAAACAACAAAATTTAAACATTACCAGATAAATAATTTTTGCGATTTGATTAAAATTAACAAATTCATCCACCGTATATAAACATCTTTCTAATAGGAATTCTTTAAGCCTTTTCTAAAAAAATGTGTATTGTAAATTTTGTTTTTCAATGCAATAGGTAGACAATTAAATAATTTGACAACTTGAAATTATACACTGTGCCTGACAATATTCAGTTTAGGATGTATTTTGTTTTTTATATGATTAATCCGGGAGCTTTATCTTACCTGTTTATCAATTTCAGTATCATAGTTGCTCATATACTGAGCCAAATCGCTTAAGGCTGTCAATATATATAGCCTTGGTACTGTCAGCACTGAAAGGTTTTTGAAATGTTCCCGACAGGATTTCCATTGAGGAATGCGTACAATTATTCTAATTGCCCTCTTCTGTAAAACAAAAGCTCTATATGTATTATATCTGTAACTCAGTCTCGACTCCACCAAGGCATAGTAAACTGTTTTTAAGGGCGCCCTAGCCGATAATTCTAGCATACAAACGCGCATAAGTTATTTATTTATTTATTTATTTATTTATTTATTAACATTGATTATTATTATTACTCCTCTGTATAAGGTCATAAGTCAAAGCTTAAAATTAATATCAATTCGTTTTATTATAAACTAGGCTTGTAGAAAACAATAATTGAAAATAAATTAATATTTTATTTTTAATATTAGGTTAGCTTTGAAACATTGTGATAAAATTCATAAGTGTTTTAGGGCTCATAATTTTCAAAATTTTAATTTATTTTCAATTATCGCTTACTACAAGCCTAGTTTATGAAAAAACCGAATTGATTACGACCTTAAACAGAAGAGTATTTACTTATGCGCGATTGAATAGAAGCGTCAACTAGGACGCCCTTAAATTGTCAACACTAACATCATCACGTAGACTCATAAGTGCATAGCTACAGTTGGATCAACGTAACTAGGCCGAACTGAACTAGGCGACAAGTGGTTGCGCAGATGCATTTTTTGATGCATTCCGGGGGCTGGGGCGGTAACTAAACCAAGAGAATTAGAGATGCGATTACGCATTACATTGTCATAATTAGTATTACTAACTCATGTTTTTTTGTGATTATTTTCGTAAAGAAATTGTTTTTCAAAGTCTCTTAGTATTTACAGTAACTGTTCTAAATTTAAACTTTTATGAACTCATTTAAATAGTGTTTTTATATTGTTGATTAAAATATTGTTAGTATTTTTAATCGATTAAACATAATTAATCGTTTTCGTAAGTAATTTTAGGGTTGCATTTCTGTGACATGTGCGAAAGTGATAAGAACCTAACTTCAATCCGGTCAAGTTACGTTGATCGTACTGTAGCAGATGATATTGATATTGGTCACGAATAGAGTAGCCAATGAGCGTTAGCCTTAAAATGTCTATTTTAAGCAATTTACGCTATTAAGCCCTCAATTATGCGCGAGGATTACTTCGCTCAGTGATCCGCGTTAAACTAACGACCGGCGTCATTTAGATGACGCCAATTGTAACTCAGATCGATTGAAATATCCAGCCTCAAATATCTTATTTTTACCTCTCAGTTCTTATCTCTGAGGGATTATGTCCATTAATAATAAAAAAAGATTGTTTGAGAGATCTGAAGTTTGCGGCGAGTTCAATATTTTCATCTCAGATGATGACGCTGTGGTGTTCATTTTAATTTTTGTGTTTTGTGATGTTATTTCATTGAGTAGTGGAGCTAACCGGAGCGGTGCGGAGATATATGGTTACGTGTTTCATGTGTTTAATTGTTGTACTATGTATGAAAAACAAAATACATCTCTGTAGCTACCTACAGCGGTACTTAAAACGTCGACAGAAATAGTGAATTCGGAAAAGGAAGTAGGTTAGTAACTAAGTATTATTTAAAACTAACTTTCGCCAGCGACTCCGTTCGCGTGGATGTCGGCTATCGCGATAAAAACTATCCTATATCCTTCCCCGAGACTCAAACTATCTCCATACCAAATTTCATCTAAATCGGTTTTAGCTGTTTGAGCTTGAAAGCGTAACAGAAAGACAGAGTTACTTTCACATTTATAATATTAGTATGGATACTTAATTGGCGGTGGCTATATTTTTTATAATCTAAACCTACTGAGAATTCTAACATATTATTAAAACTCCGTATAATATATTGCATGGAGTCGTATAACACCAGCTCCACACGTTGGCCGGCAGCAACATCGGTACCAACGTCACTCGCTAACATCTGGATCTAGAAACTAGCATTGGCACCAAAGTTGGGACGAGCGTTTGTTCGTGATTCTAGACACACACATGGACGAGTGGCGTTGGGTGGGACCGACATTGGACCCAACGTGTGGAGCCGGCGTTATGGTTAAACAGTAATTGTGTAAACATAGCTCTAATTGACAGTTTAATTTTAACGTAGTAGGTAACACGAAACATAAATATTTCGCGCGATTTTTATTTTCGAGCCTTCGACACCACTCAATCTGTCAAACAACGTCAAATATAAAAGCTTCCTAAAAAGTCTTTACTTCTAAAAGTTCTCATTTTTGTGTCAAAAGTGATCACAGTCCGATGCCCGTTCATCCAAAAGTAAAAATTTCACATTAAATTTAAGATGGTACGAAGTTTTAGGTAAAAAAGTTTTACAGCGTGATCGAATTTAATAAAGAAAAATGTGCTACGAATTGACGAGGGTGCTTCCATCTTATATAGGTAGGTATAAAGATGTCTGTTATAATTTGTATTTTTAAACTTTCTCTTTGAAAGAATAGCAGATTCGTTTGTAAGGGAAGCATGTATTTATGATTTTTGTTGTTTGGTACCTGCTTACTAGTTCAAGATGAATGGATAGATCACAAGTAAGTATACGTCTTGTAAAACGATGCATTGAAAACAATAAAATTAGTATATTTTAATTAAAGGGTCGGCTTCTATCAGATAACACTTGCAAGAAGCTAGCAGCAGAACGGTTCGGTTTATAGTCGATTCAGTGAAAAAGATATACTATATACACTTTTTTTATTAGACAATATCTATACTAATATTATAAAGCTGAAGAGTTTGTTTGTTTGTTTGAACGCGATAATCTCAGGAACTACAGGTCCGAACTGAAAAATTACTGTTGGTTAGCCCGTTTATCGAGGAAGGCTATAGGCTATCACGCTACGACCAATGCAGCAATGAAAAATGTTGCAAAAACGGGGAAAATTAATGCATACGAAGTTGCGCGGGTCAGTTAGTAATATAAAATACCTTACCTACCTTACGAGCAATTCTTGTAATCTGAATCTTGGCAATGGCTCCAACGATTTTCATGAAATTTATGCACGGGGTTACGGGGCGATAAATCGATCTAGCTAGGTTTCATTTTTACAAAACGTCGTTTAAAAAAAACCGAGCCAAGCTCAGTCATCCAGGTACTAGTAATATTATGTAGGTATTTGTGTGGCGTACCTACTTTATATTTTAAAGTAACATATTAATACTTTTTTTTTAACTAAATAAAAATCCAATGTATTTATTGAAGAAGTATCATTTTGGGTAGTTACTATATCGCAAAAAACATTTAAAAAACAGTTTGTTGAACACAACCGTTCCATAGCATGCCGAACGGCTGGCCTCGCAGAGCTATAGTAAATACTAGCTGTCCCGCGCAACTTCGAATGCGTTATTTTCCCCCGTTTTTGAAACATTTCTCGTCGCTTCTCCGCTCTTTTTAGTCGTAGCGCGATGTTATATAGCCTATAGCCTTCCTCGATAAATGGGCTATCCAACAAAAAAATATTTTTTTCAAATCGGACCAGTAGATCTTAAGATTAGCACGTTTAAACAAACAAACAATCAAACTCTTCCGCTTTATATTATTAGTATAGATTAACGTTAAAAAATTCCAATACATAAGTTATGTAGATGATTATCTTCTAAACGGCGGATATTCGTGAAACTAAAAGAACTATCCTGATTACTTTCAGCTTTCTAATAAAAATAACACCAGGACCTAGTTAAAAACCAGTGCCAGGTGCATACATGCGTCCAGCATAAAGCTGAACTAGATTTCTAAGTTGGAGCTGCCGCGAGACGCCCATTTCCTTCCTATATGTATAATTATATTTCTATCGTATATTAAATTCTGTTCTTGTCGTGTGTTTTGTACTAAGTAAATGTATTTTCTTTATTTCTTCCTTTTACTTACATCCAAATCCGTCGATCCGTTTGGGCGCAGACAAACAGGCAGACATACAGTCACATAGGTAACGCTACATTTTTTTTTTTTACTAAGTAACTCATAGTAGGTATTCAGCAACTAAATCATATGATTTATAAGTAAGTTCTGTAAGGAAACTCATTAAAATATTGTAAGACCTACTTACATAATTGATTATATTTTTACAAAAACTATGCCAGTACTGGCCAGTAGGTAGGTATGACTGCCTGACGAATACGAATACCAATCGCGTGTTAAAAGTCTTTAGTTAAGTTTAATGAAAAAAATAAGTAAACGAAAAAAGTTAGATTGTTTCATGGAATAACTAAGTTGAACTTTTATCAATCTTTTTCAATATTATTAGGTACCTACGTAACTCTACTACAGTGTAGTTATTAAAAGTGTTGAGGCTTACAAAATAATAGGTACCATACTTACCTAAATTCCAGCAAATTTACATACATACATACATATCAACCCATAAGATGGCCCACTGCTGGGCACGGGTCTCCCCAGTAGAACCTACTAGTATGTAGATCCTGGGGGTAATTGCCATAATCTCCAAATAAAAAATCCAGCAAATTTAGCAATGTCTAAATTAAACTTTTAATTAGTTTAATTTTTCTTTGTAAAAATTACACTTATTAAAGGTTTTTTAGGGGGGTATGGGTTTTGTATTAATTTAGTAAGCTTTGCCTTTAACGCCTAAAATCACACGAAATACATAGATACTTACAATTA
Source organism: Herminia tarsipennalis (assembly GCA_945859575.2). Classification (NCBI taxonomy): domain Eukaryota; kingdom Metazoa; phylum Arthropoda; class Insecta; order Lepidoptera; family Erebidae; genus Herminia; species Herminia tarsipennalis. The sequence goes on along the minus strand of OX243836.2, from coordinate 6,854,443 downwards.
CGGTACAGTATACGTGGCGTTTATTCTATTAAAATGTAAAATAAATATTAACAGAAGTTAGGTTAATTATTTAGGTAATTACTATTAACTCTAAAATAAGAAAATAAAGAGTAGTTATGTATTTAACTACTTAAAAGTAGGTGTGGGTAGCGAGGGGGTAAATGTAACAATTTTAATTTTTTTGGGGAAAATCTTACTGTACTTTACTTTGTTTAAACCGAAAATCATGCATTTTCGTTTACTTAAATTGCTTATGTTTACGGGGACAAGCCCACGGACGATTATCAGGAACGAGTAGATTAAAAAGATGTTCCTGACTCTGTATATCACCACCTCATTTTTGATCGAACCTTCGAACTTTTTTCATTATAGTAGGCCTGCTGTTGTCAATTAGAATGATTATTAGGCTTAAATTGATAACACGTGTATAAACGACTTTTTGTGAAAGAAGTCGCATGTTACAACTTACCCGGTTCTTTGGGCAAGTTGTGACTGGTGTGGTGCAAATAGTAACAGCATAACAAACCTACGTATTTGTATAATTTTGGGTCATTCATTGTAACTCAATATGAAATATATTACTTATACCCATCTAACGTATTTATTGCCAGCTAATTAGGCTACCAGTATTTCTCTATCAACATTTAGAGATCTTTCTTGCCGCTTTGTTTTTATTTAGTCAAACAACAATAACAACAAAATAATAACATTTTTATAAACAGTCAAACAAATTTTCAATAGCTTAACATCATTTTTAAATTCCACCTATCTGCCAGGTATGTTGTATTTTTCTCTCCACGCATCCAACAAAACAACTCTTCAATTTCTGAATCTGACTTTGAAATCATTCTGTTTTTCGGTCGATTTTCCTTTTGCTTTTCTTTTACTTCCTTTTCCTGTTATCGAACCCTCTCACTCTTGCTTTTGTTTCGAATTCCTTTTGTAGAGTATCAATCAACACAGTTAGATTTTTGACCTCTGTTAGATTTTTTTCTAGGTGAAGCTTTAGGTAGTGGTTCGATATTTAAGTTGAAAATTTGATTGATTTTTTTAAATGTCTGTGAGTCCGGAAACTGGTTCACTAGATTTATCGTCTATAAGCTGATTGTGAATCTTATTTTATTATTGTATAGGTACAATATATAGGTACAACGATAAGCAAAGGCATAAACACTCTGAAGGGGCAAGTTGTAACATGTTACAACGAGCTCCTTAATAAAATTTAAAGCTTTGTTGTGCCTTTTTATCATGCCTTTGCTCGATAAAATACCACACCAAAGCGCTCGTTGGTTTTTAAAATTAGGTTATAACAAAACTTCGAGCGTCACGTTCGAAGTGTGGTTCGTGAAAATTAAAAAACTGCGAATGCTCGACGTTCTGTTACTAGTAAATGCTTAAGTGTATACTCACCTTTAAAGGGTCGTTACACAGAATGCCGAGAGTATGTACCTACTTTTGGTATTCTATAGTTGTTATCACAAGCTTATCGTCTTCCTCCTCCTCGCGTCGTTGAGGATCGTGACATCTACGAACAACCTTCTCATTGACTGGAGTATTTCTCGCCAGACCAACCTGTTCTTGGCAGCGCGGATGGCATCGCAGACAAGGTTAACACCTGTTTAGGACAGAGCGAATCTGGTCTGTTCAACGCACTGGGATCCTGCGTCTAGGACTCTTTCCGCTCACCTTACTTTCAGCCAGTTACAATCAGCTTTTCTAGTTTGCGATCTCTCTTTCTGGCAATGTGGCCAAAGAACTAGAGACTCCTCTACAAGCAAGTGGTGTTGAACCTCATAGATGACTTGAGCTCGGCCCGGATAGATTCGTTGGTCCGGTTAGATCAGATAGAAGACTTTAATCTCTGATGTTATATGAGGTGCCAATCAAAGCATGATTAAATAGATATTGGAACGAACTATTATAAGCTTGATGCTTGGTTGTTTGTGGCTTCGTTGCGCTCGAACATGTGAACGAGTTTGCAGAAATTCGTTCACTTTTTGTACCTTTGTACGGGTAGCCAGTCCAGCGTACTATTACGCCGGCTCCATACGTTGGCCCCAACGTCAGTGAAAGCCCAAAGCCACTCGTCTAACGTGTGGATCTAGAAAATAGCATTGGCGCCAACATTGGGACGAGCGTTTTTATAGCTCCACATGTTAACGAGTGACGTTGGACCCAACCTGTGGAGCGGGCATTATAGAGGTCAGTGTTTTTACCCGATTGTCGTAGAAGTTAAAGTAATGTTTTCCAAGCGTAGGTATTTAGGTATATTCATTATTGGCATACTCTACCGAACAAATGGTTTGAAGGATTAAATTAAGTGAGGTGTCGTTGGATTCATCTGCAATATAATTTTTGGCTTATTTATTAATTTCTTTTATAGGTTTTTGTTTTTATAGTCATTTGTTCTACAAGCATTTAGATCGTGACGGATCTGTGAAGTTATATACCTATATTAATATTATGAAACATATTAACGGAATTAGTATTCCAAATATTGTCATTATTTTTTTATTTTCAACGTTACTTTTAAATCTAGATATTATACATTCAATTTTACATTGGCATGCCAATTGTAAGTACAACGTAATGTGTATCCATACTAATATTATAAATGTGAAAGTAACTCTGTCTGTCTGTCTGTCTAAACCGATTTAGATGAAATTGGTATGGAGATAGTTTGAGTCCCGGGGAAGGACATAGGATAGTTTTTATCGCGATAACCTACATCAACACGGGCGCAGCTGCGGGCGAAAGCTAATGCATAATAAATGTACATTATTTTAACATCTCTGTATACTACATAACATGCAAATAAATATATTCTATTCTAATTCTGATTTGCCGTTTTAAAGATACGCACCTATGCACACATAAGCTTGTTGTTTTTATTTCAATCAATTTATTTCTGTAATAAAATGAAATGCACAAAAAAACAAAGATTTCACAAATATAACATAGCAATAACAGAAGATAAAGTCGAAAGAGACGCAGATGGAAAAAGTTTACAGATCGCAAACGTTGCGAGTTCAAAACGTAAGATTTGGGAGCGCTGATGTGTAATCAAAATTCTACAGCAGTTTCGATTGGATGCGGACGTGATATTTCGCTTATTGGTTGCACGTTATTAGGGGAAAATGTTTTCCTTGTTTTATTTTTTTTTTTTTCACGTAGGTGTGTGCTACGGAGCAGAAAAATAGATAGGGGGCTAGCAGTAACAGGGGTAAGTAGCTTCATTACTCAGCAAGTTTCAAATATCCCAATAAAATGTTCTTATTTAAAATTTGCACTTAATCTGCTCCTTTTGATGGCCTATAACCTAAGCTTACCTAGTAAGGGGCGGGAGAGCGCTGTAAGTGGTTATGAGCGGGTGCACCATTTTCGCCAAGTAACATATACAATCACTACATATCAATCAATATATGTTGTCAATATATTAAAATATCATATGTAACTACTTTCATCTGAAAATAATATAAACCTCTTTTTAAATAAATAATAATGACTGCCTCTGTGGCACGGTGGGAGTGTGTCCGACTGGTGCGCAAGAGGTCGTGGGTTCGATTCCCACCCGAGAAACCACTTTGTGTGATCCACAAATTGTTGTCTGGATGTACTTTATGTCCGCGACACAGAGCTTGTACATAGACTTAAAAGTAACGTTGAAAATAAAAAATAATGACAATATTTGGAATACTAATTCCGTTAATATGTATCATAACTTCAAAGATCCGTCACGATCTAAATGCTTGTAGAACAAATGACTAAAAACCAAAAAACCTATAAAAGAAATTAATAAATAAGCCAAAAATTATATTGCAGATGAATCCAACGACACCTCACTTATTTAAATCCTTCAAACCATTTGTTCTGTAGAGTATGCCAAAAATGAATATACCTAAATACTTACGCTATTAAATACATTAATTACCCTACGAACTTATTAAACACAAACTATTAACATTATTTACAACTTACCTAGTAAACTACAAAAAAAAGGATAAAAAAAAAGAGGGGAATAACAACCAGTTTAGGCGTCGAAGAATTCCTCCCCATCGATGTCAAACGGTATAGTGCCCAGAAGGCTGGCAGCATTGCCACGTTGTATGGCAATGCTTATTCTCTGAGCAAAGAAAAGGCCAGCCTTCTGGTCACGAGATGTACTGATAAGACGCTGGGAAATGTCTTTGAATAAAAGGCGAGCACTTGGACCCCATGGCCCTAGCGTCTCAACCCCAAACGGCTCAAATATGTAATCTCCGACTAGATTACTATATTTGCGCCGTTTGAGAGTCTCCGCAGATGCAGCAGCAGCGCAGGCACAGCTCGCAGTGTTTGGAAGATGGGAAGGCGCTAGGGTGCCGGCAGGCAGACGGCAGGCACGTTAACATGTGGATCTATAAAAACGCTCGTCCCAACGTTGGCGCCAATGCTATTTTCTAGATCCACACGTTAGACGAGTGGCTTTGGGCTTGGGACTGACGTTGGGGCCAATATATGGAGCCGGCGTAATAGTACGCTGGACTGGCTACCCGTACAAAGGTACAAAAAGTGAACGAATTTCTGCATTCAAACTCGTTCACCTGTTCGAGCGCAACGAAGCCACAAACAAACAAGCATCAAGCTTATAACAGTTCGTTCCAATATCTATTTAATCATGCTTTGATTGGTACGTCATATAACATCAGAGATAAAAGTCTTCTATCTGATCTAACCGGACCAACGAATCTATCCGGGCCGAGCTCAAGTCACCTATGAGGTTCAACACCACTTGCTTGTAGAGGAGTCTCAAGTTCATTGGCCACATTGCCAGAAAGAGATATCGCAACCTAGAAAAGCTGATGGTAACTGGATGGAGGTAAGGCGAGCGGAAGGAGCCCTAGAGGCAGGATCCTAATGCGTTGAACAGACCAGATTCGCTCTGTCCTAAACAGGTGTTAACATTGTCTGCGCGGATGGCATCGCAAACGGAGATCCGTCTGCGATGCCATTCGCGCTGCCAAGAACAGGTTGGACTGACGAGAAATACTCAAGTCAATGACAAGGTTGTTCGTAGATGCCACGATCCTCATCGACGCGAGGAGGAGGAAGACGATAAGCTTGTGATAACACCTATAGAATACCAAAAGTAGATACATCCTCTCGGTATTCTGTGTAACAACCCTATAAAGGTGAGTATACACTTAAGCATTAACTAGTAACAGAACGTCGAGCATTCGCAGTTGTTTAATTTTCACGAACGACACTTCGAACGTGACGCTCGAAGTTTTGTTATACCTACCCTAATTTTAAAAACCAACGAGCGCTTTAGTGTGCCGTTTTATCAAGCAAAGGCACGAGCACAGGGTCCTTATACACCTTCTTTTTTTCCGTTGAGCACTAGCACGAACGTTCCATTACATGGAATAACTTTAGGAAACTGAGCATTTGCCTGTATTGTACTATCAGTTAGAATGTCAAATTACATTGTAATGTTCTAGCAAATGCTTAAGTGTATACTCACCCTTACGTACGTTTAAATAGCTTTATTAAATGAAGTACATAAACAAATACTTAATTGGAATAATTAAAGTCCAGTTACAAGCCTCACATAACTTCTCCGTATCGTTTCCTGTGTTAACTATTCGCTTAATAATGTATCATCATAAATACACGTATTTTGTTACCAAAACAACGCAGAATATGACTTTTACAACACATTATATTATAATCTACTTATACTTATATTATATAGAGGAAAGATTTCATTGTTTGTATAGAATAGGCTCCGAAACTTCTGGACGGATTTGAAAAATTCTTTCATCGATGGGAAGCTACACTAACCCCGGGTGACATAGGCTATTTTATATCCCTATATTCCCACGGGAACAGGAATTACGCGGGTGAAACCGCGAGGTGTCCGCTAGTACATAATATATTCAACATTCAACAGACCGTTTAAATTAAAACTCGATCAATCATTCCAACAAGTTCCATAATGTTGGTATCTATGTATAAATATGGATTAATGATCGCTTTACCGATTTCAGGGACGGTAACTAATCTCATCAGAGAACCAACTATGCAGGAGATATAAACGAGTATGCAGATACAAGTGCATCTCTATTCCTTTACTCTCAAAGTCCGATGGAGGACGAATCCAATATGACCGGAAGGAAATTACGCGCAGGACTGAACGCTGAGCGTGTTCTCCGAGGTCGCAAACGGTCGCCCCTCTAAGGACCAGCGAGGTTCCGTAACGTTACCACTGTCGGTAACGTTACTGAAGTCAGATCAGCGAGAAACGTTACCACTGTCGGTAACGTTACTGAAGTCAGATCAGCGAGAAACGTTACCACTGTCGGTAACGTTACTGAAGTCAGATCAGCGAGAAACGTTACCACTGTCGGTAACGTTACTGAAGTCAGATCAGCGAGAAACGTTACCACTGTCGGTAACGTTACTGAAGTCAGTTCAGCGAGAAACGTTACCACTGTCGGTAACGTTACTTAAGTCAGATCAGCGAGAAACGTTACCACTGTCGGTAACGTTACTGAAGTCAGATCAGCGAGAAACGTTACCACTGTCGGTAACGTTACTTAAGTCAGATCAGCGAGAAACGTTACCACTGTCGGTAACGTTACTGAAGTCAGATCAGCGAGAAACGTTACCACTGTCGGTAACGTTACTTAAGTCAGATCAGCGAGAAACGTTACCACTGTCGGTAACGTTACTGAAGTCAGATCAGCGAGAAACGTTACCACTGTCGGTAACGTTACAGAAGTCAGATCAGCGAGAAACGTTACCACTGTCGGTAACGTTACTTAAGTCAGATCAGCGAGAAACGTTACCACTGTCGGTAACGTTACTGAAGTCAGATCAGCGAGAAACGTTACCACTGTCGGTAACGTTACTTAAGTCAGATCAGCGAGAAACGTTACCACTGTCGGTAACGTTACTGAAGTCAGATCAGCGAGAAACGTTACCACTGTCGGTAACGTTACTGAAGTCAGATCAGCGAGAAACGTTACCACTGTTGGTAACGTTACTGAAGTCAGATCAGCGAGAAACGTTACCACTGTCGGTAACGTTACTGAACCTCGCTGATCTGACTTCTAAAATAAAATAAATTAAATTTGGATTGAATACACCCACTGGCACATAGGAGTTATCTATCGAATTATGGTCGATTAATCTGAACAAAGACTTGCCAACTACTAGGTATAATAATATAATAGTGCACAAGTATTTATTCCGTCATATATAGCTGGCCAAAACCGTAGCTGCGACTCTACCTAGCATTTTTAAGCAGGGACTTGAAAACGAAATGAATTTAGTTCCGTTACACAAAATGTTATCTCATAACGTTTCAAAATTTGTAACGTTACTGTATCTTTATGCAAAGTATAACGTTAAAACATGATAACGTTATAAAATATCATTTTAGCAGAACCATATTTTCCGTAACGTTACAGGTTCAATAACGATACTGGATATATCGTTCTGATACGTAACAGTTTTACTTATAACGTTTCAGTTTTACCTTTAACGTTATTATTTCACCCCACCACACCCCCACGACACCGCGCGGCCGCTGCATTAGTTTTATTCAATTCAAGGTTAATGAGAGAGTGCGTTGCAGTTTTTGGCCTACAATTGAATTTGTGTGCAGTGTCACTAATAGCCTATAGGTACATTTTTGAAGCATATAATATACCGATCCGTTGTCGGTGGACTTTATTATTATAATGGGTGAGTACCTGTCAGTTTAATATTATATATTAATATATATATCATTATTTCTAACTAGGTACTATGGTTTTTAAAGGCCGACCGCTTAACTCGTATATCGCCTGCGGTGAGAAGGGAGCGCGGGGTGATGTTAACGGGTGGGTGAGCGGGGTGCGCGGGACAGAGAATAATTCTCTGTCCCGCGCACCCCGCTCACCCACCCGTTAACATCACCCCGCGCTCCCTTCTCACCGCGCAGGCGATATACGAGTTAAGCGGTCGGCCTATAGTAAAAACCAAGTAGTAAAAACTTTTTACCCAACTGCGCAAGAAGGAGGGTTATGTTTTCCAAGTGTATGTATGTACGTATGCATATTTCTTTGGCACGCCCTAGAGCTGTGGTCGTCAAACAGCGGCCCGTGAACAATTTTTTGCGGCCCGCTACAGGGCAAATAATTTTAGTAGATAATCCCAAAATATGATTTTGGACCTAAACATAACTAAAAGGGACTACGCGAGTAGGTACAAAATTTCTTCCTCAACCGTTCGTTTGCTGCTTGCTCGAGCGAGTTGCGTGAGGAAGGCGCGCCTACGCGTTGCCATCAAACAAAACTACTATAATATCGCATTTTGACAGCGTGAAAAAATGGCAACCAATTGATATAATGTCAAATAAACAGTTTAACTATGTGGGGCATACAGTGATACCTCACTTTGTCTTATGGGGGCTCTTGACCAGAAAAGTGTGACGACCACTGCCCTAGAGCCTTAACGGCTTGATGGTTTGTAGCTTGAGAGGTTTTATTACATTTTTCTTAGTTGTGAGAGTGACACTGTGTACTTTAAAGAAAAAAAAATTCAATATGTTAAAAAAAATCTTCAAACTTATTTATTTTATTTTTTTATTTAAAAACTTCCTGCAAATACATTGCAAAAAGATTGGAAGAAGGAAGATTTTATCGAGTGGGGTATCAAAATAAAGGCTGATAATGATTTTAAAAGCTGATAATAAATAATGTACCTATATATATGTTCAAAAATTCTTGAATATTCAGTTGAATTATGCATTTAGCCACTACATATATAAGTTGTTAACATGGTACTATTCGATTTTAATGAATTGGAAAAATAGTTTAAAGGTTATAATTATTGTGTTTATGTACATATGTGTACCTAACACTACATAAATCGTTAATTTTGCAACATGTGCCATTTCTCACAGGTGACAGAGACGATGACTTTATATTCCAACAGAATAGTCAACCAGTTTTTACAGAACATCACAATGAATTTGAGAGCAACGAAAATAGCGACAATAACAAAGGTATAAATTGCATTATAAATAGTTAACATTTCTTTAAGTGGTAGGTATAAATGGGGTGATTTTTTTTTATTGATAATTGGTGGCAAACGAGCTAACAGGCAATCTGATGTCAAGTGGAAACTGCCGCCCATGGACTTTCGCTATGTCTGGGACACAGACAAGCCGATACCACCTTGAGACAGAAGCTCCAAGCATCGTAGTTCACCTCGTAATTCCCTGCGCCATTGTTATAATAATGACACTTATCTTTCAGGTACGAGAAGTACAAAACATTCTTATGATGAAATAAATGACATGTCACAATCTTTACTACTTCCACCTCATAATTTGTATAAACGAAAACGTTTACAAGAAATTAATGACCAGGATTTACAGGATGAGGACAGCAAGGATAACAATAAAAACAGTAAAAAGAAACTACAAAACAAATACGAACAGAATAATCAAGATATATTCGAAAAACATAATAAAGATTATCAAAAAGACAGTTTCAACGAGATGCCAGTAACTCATAAGTCTGACCCTGAAGTTAAATGTATTCATTGCACTTTTGATAAAGAACTGGACAAACGTAATTATTATTTTGGTAATTTACTTATCGGAGAACTACAATATTTGACTCCTTGTATGAGATCTGAAGCTTATATCAATATTTTAAACTATGTTGATAAACTAAAACATAAACATAAGCAAGAGCCTTTGGACTAATTAAAAAGAAAATATAGTTAACTTAATTAAAGGAAATAAATCACCACTAAATCACGCAATCCAAATGAGTGATGCCCGTAATTTTTAATCATTGTTTTTTATTGACAATTATTATTTTTATGCGAATGATTACTGCGAATTTTGATAAACAACTGGACAAACGTAATTATTATTTTGGTAATTTACTCTAAGAACTACAAAATTTAACTTACATCAATATTTTAAACTATGTTGATAAACTAAAACATAAACATAAGCAAGAGCCCATGGACTAATTAAAAAGGAAACAGAGTGACTTATTAAAGAAAAAAAAACACCACTAAATCACGCAACCCAAATCGAGTGATGCACGTAATTTTTAATCAATGTTTTTTATTGACAATTTTTTTTTTTTATGTAAATGATTACTGCGAATAAACAAAATATCTTCAATAATATCTTCTTTTAAATTTAACCTTAAATCAGACATAATAAACTTCATAGATGAAAATAATCTTTCGACGCTTACTTCAGTAACTGGTGTGGCCAATACAATTTTAGCTACCTCGTACAGCGTTGGGTATTTTCCTTTTTTCTGTTCCCAAAACTTTAAAACATCTGAAGACGAATCCAATAAAGGCTCTTCTAAAAACATACTGAGGCTCTCTTTGAACGTTTGCACACATTCATCTATAACTCCATGTCTCGGTTGAACTAATGTTGAAATATTATCGTGTTTTTCTAAGTAACTATGATTTAAAAAATCTTGTAATTTATTCTGTACACTAGAACAATTTTCTTTGTCAGTTTCTTCAGGTAGGTTTGTTTCTGCTCTCGTGTCCTTTTCATTACTTTTATCAACATCATGAAGCTGCAATAAACGAACATAAAGAGAGGTAATCAAATTTTTGGCACTTTGTTGCTGGTCTATAGTTAGAGTGGAATTAATTCGTGGATCCATAAACACAGCATTTATAAAAGCTTCGTTGTTAAAAAGGACACCTTGTCTGTTTTCTATATTACTAATTAGTTCCCTGGCAAATATAGTATTAATATCTGATGTCTCAAGTTTACAGGTCAACCAAGATAAGTAACAATCCCCTACCGTCAACTGTTCTGATTGCAATTTTAACATTAAGTTTTTAGCAGGTTTCAATGCTGCAACTATTTCTTCTAACATTTGCCAAGTCGAATCAGGTAAAAAGAGATTTCTAGGGTCTGACGAACATATGTCTTTCAGACTTAAAAGACTTTGGATCATGTCTACCGTAGAATTCCAACGAGTAGGACAGTCCAAAATCGGCTTATTCTTATGTTGCGTTTTTAAAGCCATGCAGTAAGTTGGAGTACGTAGCTTTTTAATTACTTTTCGTACAGTTGTAAATGAGTGTTGTATGTCCGGTTTTTTGCAACTGTCATTTACTGCCAATTGCATGGTATGTGCAGCACATTTTACAATAAAAATTTGTGGACTGAATGTATCAGAAGTATTTATTATTTCTGCTAATCCCGCTGCTATTTCATTATGATTGATTAAAATTTCATTGTCGTCTTCTTCATCTGAATCATTTATATTTGAAAAGTCTGGAGAAGGTTCATCAATAACATTCATTAGTCTACCCATTTTCAATATGTTGGCGCCATTGTCCGTAGTTATTGAATATATTTGGTTTACGTTGATTCGGAATTTCCTTAATATAAATAATAGTTTTTCCTTTAAATATTCTGATGTATGGCTTTGGTGCAACTCAATAAGCCCAATGTGTCTTAAAATTATCTTACCATTTTCTGCATATTGCAAATTGACACCCATAAAACCTCGGGTTGAAATAGATGCAATATCCACTTTAAGGCTTATAAATTTGTTTCGCAACTCATTCGCTAACTGCATACGTAACTCATATGCACTATTGACAACCTGTTCTCTAATGTTATATGAATTGATTTTTTTGCTTTCATTTCCTTTCCCTAGGACTAGCGATAAAATTTCCTGGAAAGCCTCATCGTCGATTAAAGAAAATGGACGGCCGTGGATTGCAACTAATTTGACGCACTCTTGGGATATTATCTTGAGGGCATTGGATTCATTTGAGTTATTTTCAAAATTGTTACTTGAACTGCTTTCGTTTTCATCGCAAACATTTTTGTGTTCTTGCGGGTGATACTTTAACAAATGTTTTAAAAGATTTGCGCCGTGTTGTGTCTGTAACAATAGGTATCCTTCTTGTAACTATATATTTTCATTTGCGAAATTGCGAGGTCATTCAAAAAGTTATACACACACATCCACACATACATTCACTTACCTACACATCCACATATCTATAAAAAACACCCCTCACCTTCACCGCAATATAATTAAAGTCTTGTATTTAAACGTCTACCAAAAATGGGTGCCTTTTTGGTAGTGTTAATTATATTTTACTACCAAATAAATTCAAAATGCCTGCCAGAATGGATAAATGCTCACCAAAATGTGTTGCCTAAAGTATTGTAAGAATAAAGCTATTTTATTTTTTATTGTATGCCATAATCGATTAAACTCACTCCATACCTCGGTATGGAGTGAGTTTAATTTATATGACTTACATATATTTTACTTGGTACTTAGTCTTAGGGCTAAAAAGTTATTTTGGTGAGCATTTAAATTGTAGCCATAATGAAATAAATGCTTGTCAAATGAATCTTTCGAATTCAACTTGTTTAATACGTGTATTTTTAAAAAAAATATAATGCTTGTAATACGTGTACTTATTTTACTTTTTGTAAAATACACGTATTAAATGTGTTTTATTCGAAAGATTCAATGGACATGGTTGAAGAAAGATACTGTATCTTATTGTAAAATACTGTACTTTATGAAAAATAGATGAATATTTCGTATATTTTTCATCGCTACTCATGACACACTAAAAGGTATCCCGGATCCGTACCTATTCAAAAATTTTTTTTTTTTTATAAAAAAACGACTCCCGCTGGAGGGTACAAGCCCTGTGTCGCGGGGGACTTTACAAACATACAAGTCACGGACACAAAGTACACCCAGACTCGGAACAACAATTTGTGGTTCACACAAAGTGGTGTCCCGTGTGGGAATCGAACCCACGACCTCATGCGTAGCAGTCGGATACACTCCCACCGCGCCACAGAGGCAGTCTATGAGATATGATATACATACCTAATTCTTAACCTTTTTTTTAATATCAAAATACAACTTTACTCAAACAGTGAAAAAATATGTAATGAATTTGTTATGAATTTCTTCATATTTTTAAAGGCTAATAGCTTTTGAACAGGGATCCGAGAATTATGTCATGATCTAGAAGGGTAGATCTGTGGGTAACTGTAAAAGGTTGTGCTAACAAATGAAACACATACAAAAAAAAATACTAAAATGTTATCACATCTTGAAAATTAACACAAATATACGTTACAAACGATAAGCGAAATACGAAAACTTCAAGACATTGGAAGAAAACAAGAAACAAATCCGAAGTCCCCATTTTACGGATCTTAAACCAGTGTGCACCGCTAGTATTTCGACATTCGAGTCATTCGCCATCGTTTTATGGACAAATAGAAATGGCGGGCATGCGTGAACTACCTACCTACCTAAGGACACGAGCTGCGAGCCGTGGATGTAAATAAGCATAATGATAATCGCGGAGCGCTTATCTAACTCGTAAATAAGAGTGACTACCTACGTACATTTAGTTCAATTGAGATCAAATTATAATTTTATATTATACTAGCTGCAAACGTTGTTCAGCCATATAAATTATAAGAAAAAAAATGGGGGTAGGAGGATGAAAAATACTTTCCTTGCCTTTCATCTTTACTTTCTTTTTCCTATTCTCATACCTACCAAAAGTACAAAAAAAGTAGGTATTAAAATTGGTCGAGCCGTTTCGCAGGAGACCCCCCCAGCTCGGACGCGAAGCGCGGGGTCACTCACGAGTAGGGTTGCCACCTTTTTTGGTGCAAATAAAGTACTTACGTTGGTTATTAAAAGTAGAAAAAAGTACGTTGTGTCAAAATAAAGTAAAACTTAATTTAGTTTATTTTCTTAAGATATTTTTCGGTATTTTTAGCAACATTTAATAAATACTTATGATAATAAGCATCTTTACAGTCTGTTCAATTACGTTTATTTTTTTAAAATAAATATGTAAATTGGATGCCGGAGGAACGAATCATGTAAAATAAAGTATTTTTGCGTACTTTATACTTTTCATAAAGTATATAGTACAATTACCCGAAATAAAGTACAATACTTTATTATAAAGTACAGGTGGCAACCCTACTCACGAGGCGCCCGCGCGGCTCGGTCGAATCACGGCGACACGATATTAATTTCGTTGCGCATTATTTTGATTTTGCTATATCTCCGAAGGTATTTATTTAATTTGCATGGTGTAAAGGGAAAAAAATATCTTTATGAAATGCTCTAGCTAACTAACGTATTTAAAATTATCAGGATTAATACCATATTTGTGTAAATAGCTTTCCAATTACCGCTTTATAATTGCCCATTTTTTTAAGTATTAAAATGGATATAGTATGTTATAAGAGATAGACATATGCCATCACGGACTTTTCTATAGACCTATATAAGATATACAATTCCACCATACCTTATTTTGTTGTATCACAAAGGGCTTAGGCAGCGTTTTCGTTGAAAGCTCTCAGACGGCTTATTTTTTTCCGACACCTCCAATAAATATCGTTATATTTTAGCCAATTTATACAAAAACTTAACAAATTATATACTAAAACCTTCCTCGAGAACTACTCTATACATTGATGAAAACAGCATAAAAATCGGTGAAGAGGTAATAGTAACTATCTATTATATTTACTATAACGGCGCGGGAGATATACATGTTATACATGGGAATTATGGATACACCTGTATGCAAACACAGGTGCAGTCATCATTCTCTCACTCTCTTATATAACCCGATAGGACAATAGTTTGCCACGACCGAGGAGGAAGCAGGTGCCACACCAAAAGCTATAAGTGCTTTCCGAGGCACCACGTTATAATATAGCACATACCTATTAAGACTCCAAGCTGCTACTGGAATTTTCTTACAGAAAAACCCAATACCTATTAATACTTTGCCCGGGAAACAATGCCGAGAACTGATGATCCCAAACGCAAATATATGCCACGGGACCAACGAGGCAATCAATCTATTACCTTATGTAGGTATAGACAACAATTTTAAAATTATGAGCTTTTGTACTGACAATACCTACAAATTACGAATGAAATAGGCGCCACGATCGACATGATTTTTTTAAATTATTTATACACTATTGAGCATAAATCAATACTTTACAAACATCTAAATACCTACTTATTGTAAAAGTGAAGTTCGTATCACGTAATCTAAAAAATACAAATCTGAGAGCGATTGGGGAACCCCCCTAGTCATCGACGTAGTCACCCACCGCTGTCTTTGTTTGTACCTACTTACGTATGCTCCAGCGTATTACCCTTGTAGGTATCAATATGTTTTCACCGTTCAAGCAAATCAAGCACGTATCAATATAGTTAAATTATACTTACCATAAGAGTTTTGTTACAGTCAGGAATATTACATTTTGAAGATTTTTTGTCTTCATTTAAAGTAAAATATCTGTACACAAAATTCTTCTTTTTACGACCCATGATTTAAGATATATTTTATAAATTATAATTGTAATTACACTAAACAACGGCTTTCGTCGAAAGTAAACTAAACAAGATCGGACAAGATTTACAACACAAAGAAATTATGCTAGGTTGCCATTCTTGTCATTTTGCAGTCTGCACCCAGAGAGTCCCGGAGAGGTGCGACAGCGCATCGAACTGGCGATAAAGCTGGCAACGTTGCGTAACAAATTAAGTAATGTTACGTTTTAATTTGTAACGTTACTGTATCTTTATGCAAAGTATAACGTTAAAACATGATAACGTTATAAAATATCATTTTAGCAGAACCATATTTTCCGTAACGTTACAGGTTCAATAACGATACTGGATATATCGTTCTGATACGTAACAGTTTTACTTATAACGTTTCAGTTTTACCTTTAACGTTATTATTTCACCCCACCACACCCCCACGACACCGCGCGGCCGCTGCATTAGTTTTATTCAATTCAAGGTTAATGAGAGAGTGCGTTGCAGTTTTTGGCCTACAATTGAATTTGTGTGCAGTGTCACTAATAGCCTATAGGTACATTTTTGAAGCATATAATATACCGATCCGTTGTCGGTGGACTTTATTATTATAATGGGTGAGTACCTGTCAGTTTAATATTATATATTAATATATATATCATTATTTCTAACTAGGTACTATGGTTTTTAAAGGCCGACCGCTTAACTCGTATATCGCCTGCGGTGAGAAGGGAGCGCGGGGTGATGTTAACGGGTGGGTGAGCGGGGTGCGCGGGACAGAGAATAATTCTCTGTCCCGCGCACCCCGCTCACCCACCCGTTAACATCACCCCGCGCTCCCTTCTCACCGCGCAGGCGATATACGAGTTAAGCGGTCGGCCTATAGTAAAAACCAAGTAGTAAAAACTTTTTACCCAACTGCGCAAGAAGGAGGGTTATGTTTTCCAAGTGTATGTATGTACGTATGCATATTTCTTTGGCACGCCCTAGAGCTGTGGTCGTCAAACAGCGGCCCGTGAACAATTTTTTGCGGCCCGCTACAGGGCAAATAATTTTAGTAGATAATCCCAAAATATGATTTTGGACCTAAACATAACTAAAAGGGACTACGCGAGTAGGTACAAAATTTCTTCCTCAACCGTTCGTTTGCTGCTTGCTCGAGCGAGTTGCGTGAGGAAGGCGCGCCTACGCGTTGCCATCAAACAAAACTACTATAATATCGCATTTTGACAGCGTGAAAAAATGGCAACCAATTGATATAATGTCAAATAAACAGTTTAACTATGTGGGGCATACAGTGATACCTCACTTTGTCTTATGGGGGCTCTTGACCAGAAAAGTGTGACGACCACTGCCCTAGAGCCTTAACGGCTTGATGGTTTGTAGCTTGAGAGGTTTTATTACATTTTTCTTAGTTGTGAGAGTGACACTGTGTACTTTAAAGAAAAAAAAATTCAATATGTTAAAAAAAATCTTCAAACTTATTTATTTTATTTTTTTATTTAAAAACTTCCTGCAAATACATTGCAAAAAGATTGGAAGAAGGAAGATTTTATCGAGTGGGGTATCAAAATAAAGGCTGATAATGATTTTAAAAGCTGATAATAAATAATGTACCTATATATATGTTCAAAAATTCTTGAATATTCAGTTGAATTATGCATTTAGCCACTACATATATAAGTTGTTAACATGGTACTATTCGATTTTAATGAATTGGAAAAATAGTTTAAAGGTTATAATTATTGTGTTTATGTACATATGTGTACCTAACACTACATAAATCGTTAATTTTGCAACATGTGCCATTTCTCACAGGTGACAGAGACGATGACTTTATATTCCAACAGAATAGTCAACCAGTTTTTACAGAACATCACAATGAATTTGAGAGCAACGAAAATAGCGACAATAACAAAGGTATAAATTGCATTATAAATAGTTAACATTTCTTTAAGTGGTAGGTATAAATGGGGTGATTTTTTTTTATTGATAATTGGTGGCAAACGAGCTAACAGGCAATCTGATGTCAAGTGGAAACTGCCGCCCATGGACTTTCGCTATGTCTGGGACACAGACAAGCCGATACCACCTTGAGACAGAAGCTCCAAGCATCGTAGTTCACCTCGTAATTCCCTGCGCCATTGTTATAATAATGACACTTATCTTTCAGGTACGAGAAGTACAAAACATTCTTATGATGAAATAAATGACATGTCACAATCTTTACTACTTCCACCTCATAATTTGTATAAACGAAAACGTTTACAAGAAATTAATGACCAGGATTTACAGGATGAGGACAGCAAGGATAACAATAAAAACAGTAAAAAGAAACTACAAAACAAATACGAACAGAATAATCAAGATATATTCGAAAAACATAATAAAGATTATCAAAAAGACAGTTTCAACGAGATGCCAGTAACTCATAAGTCTGACCCTGAAGTTAAATGTATTCATTGCACTTTTGATAAAGAACTGGACAAACGTAATTATTATTTTGGTAATTTACTTATCGGAGAACTACAATATTTGACTCCTTGTATGAGATCTGAAGCTTATATCAATATTTTAAACTATGTTGATAAACTAAAACATAAACATAAGCAAGAGCCTTTGGACTAATTAAAAAGAAAATATAGTTAACTTAATTAAAGGAAATAAATCACCACTAAATCACGCAATCCAAATGAGTGATGCCCGTAATTTTTAATCATTGTTTTTTATTGACAATTATTATTTTTATGCGAATGATTACTGCGAATTTTGATAAACAACTGGACAAACGTAATTATTATTTTGGTAATTTACTCTAAGAACTACAAAATTTAACTTACATCAATATTTTAAACTATGTTGATAAACTAAAACATAAACATAAGCAAGAGCCCATGGACTAATTAAAAAGGAAACAGAGTGACTTATTAAAGAAAAAAAAACACCACTAAATCACGCAACCCAAATCGAGTGATGCACGTAATTTTTAATCAATGTTTTTTATTGACAATTTTTTTTTTTTATGTAAATGATTACTGCGAATAAACAAAATATCTTCAATAATATCTTCTTTTAAATTTAACCTTAAATCAGACATAATAAACTTCATAGATGAAAATAATCTTTCGACGCTTACTTCAGTAACTGGTGTGGCCAATACAATTTTAGCTACCTCGTACAGCGTTGGGTATTTTCCTTTTTTCTGTTCCCAAAACTTTAAAACATCTGAAGACGAATCCAATAAAGGCTCTTCTAAAAACATACTGAGGCTCTCTTTGAACGTTTGCACACATTCATCTATAACTCCATGTCTCGGTTGAACTAATGTTGAAATATTATCGTGTTTTTCTAAGTAACTATGATTTAAAAAATCTTGTAATTTATTCTGTACACTAGAACAATTTTCTTTGTCAGTTTCTTCAGGTAGGTTTGTTTCTGCTCTCGTGTCCTTTTCATTACTTTTATCAACATCATGAAGCTGCAATAAACGAACATAAAGAGAGGTAATCAAATTTTTGGCACTTTGTTGCTGGTCTATAGTTAGAGTGGAATTAATTCGTGGATCCATAAACACAGCATTTATAAAAGCTTCGTTGTTAAAAAGGACACCTTGTCTGTTTTCTATATTACTAATTAGTTCCCTGGCAAATATAGTATTAATATCTGATGTCTCAAGTTTACAGGTCAACCAAGATAAGTAACAATCCCCTACCGTCAACTGTTCTGATTGCAATTTTAACATTAAGTTTTTAGCAGGTTTCAATGCTGCAACTATTTCTTCTAACATTTGCCAAGTCGAATCAGGTAAAAAGAGATTTCTAGGGTCTGACGAACATATGTCTTTCAGACTTAAAAGACTTTGGATCATGTCTACCGTAGAATTCCAACGAGTAGGACAGTCCAAAATCGGCTTATTCTTATGTTGCGTTTTTAAAGCCATGCAGTAAGTTGGAGTACGTAGCTTTTTAATTACTTTTCGTACAGTTGTAAATGAGTGTTGTATGTCCGGTTTTTTGCAACTGTCATTTACTGCCAATTGCATGGTATGTGCAGCACATTTTACAATAAAAATTTGTGGACTGAATGTATCAGAAGTATTTATTATTTCTGCTAATCCCGCTGCTATTTCATTATGATTGATTAAAATTTCATTGTCGTCTTCTTCATCTGAATCATTTATATTTGAAAAGTCTGGAGAAGGTTCATCAATAACATTCATTAGTCTACCCATTTTCAATATGTTGGCGCCATTGTCCGTAGTTATTGAATATATTTGGTTTACGTTGATTCGGAATTTCCTTAATATAAATAATAGTTTTTCCTTTAAATATTCTGATGTATGGCTTTGGTGCAACTCAATAAGCCCAATGTGTCTTAAAATTATCTTACCATTTTCTGCATATTGCAAATTGACACCCATAAAACCTCGGGTTGAAATAGATGCAATATCCACTTTAAGGCTTATAAATTTGTTTCGCAACTCATTCGCTAACTGCATACGTAACTCATATGCACTATTGACAACCTGTTCTCTAATGTTATATGAATTGATTTTTTTGCTTTCATTTCCTTTCCCTAGGACTAGCGATAAAATTTCCTGGAAAGCCTCATCGTCGATTAAAGAAAATGGACGGCCGTGGATTGCAACTAATTTGACGCACTCTTGGGATATTATCTTGAGGGCATTGGATTCATTTGAGTTATTTTCAAAATTGTTACTTGAACTGCTTTCGTTTTCATCGCAAACATTTTTGTGTTCTTGCGGGTGATACTTTAACAAATGTTTTAAAAGATTTGCGCCGTGTTGTGTCTGTAACAATAGGTATCCTTCTTGTAACTATATATTTTCATTTGCGAAATTGCGAGGTCATTCAAAAAGTTATACACACACATCCACACATACATTCACTTACCTACACATCCACATATCTATAAAAAACACCCCTCACCTTCACCGCAATATAATTAAAGTCTTGTATTTAAACGTCTACCAAAAATGGGTGCCTTTTTGGTAGTGTTAATTATATTTTACTACCAAATAAATTCAAAATGCCTGCCAGAATGGATAAATGCTCACCAAAATGTGTTGCCTAAAGTATTGTAAGAATAAAGCTATTTTATTTTTTATTGTATGCCATAATCGATTAAACTCACTCCATACCTCGGTATGGAGTGAGTTTAATTTATATGACTTACATATATTTTACTTGGTACTTAGTCTTAGGGCTAAAAAGTTATTTTGGTGAGCATTTAAATTGTAGCCATAATGAAATAAATGCTTGTCAAATGAATCTTTCGAATTCAACTTGTTTAATACGTGTATTTTTAAAAAAAATATAATGCTTGTAATACGTGTACTTATTTTACTTTTTGTAAAATACACGTATTAAATGTGTTTTATTCGAAAGATTCAATGGACATGGTTGAAGAAAGATACTGTATCTTATTGTAAAATACTGTACTTTATGAAAAATAGATGAATATTTCGTATATTTTTCATCGCTACTCATGACACACTAAAAGGTATCCCGGATCCGTACCTATTCAAAAATTTTTTTTTTTTTATAAAAAAACGACTCCCGCTGGAGGGTACAAGCCCTGTGTCGCGGGGGACTTTACAAACATACAAGTCACGGACACAAAGTACACCCAGACTCGGAACAACAATTTGTGGTTCACACAAAGTGGTGTCCCGTGTGGGAATCGAACCCACGACCTCATGCGTAGCAGTCGGATACACTCCCACCGCGCCACAGAGGCAGTCTATGAGATATGATATACATACCTAATTCTTAACCTTTTTTTTAATATCAAAATACAACTTTACTCAAACAGTGAAAAAATATGTAATGAATTTGTTATGAATTTCTTCATATTTTTAAAGGCTAATAGCTTTTGAACAGGGATCCGAGAATTATGTCATGATCTAGAAGGGTAGATCTGTGGGTAACTGTAAAAGGTTGTGCTAACAAATGAAACACATACAAAAAAAAATACTAAAATGTTATCACATCTTGAAAATTAACACAAATATACGTTACAAACGATAAGCGAAATACGAAAACTTCAAGACATTGGAAGAAAACAAGAAACAAATCCGAAGTCCCCATTTTACGGATCTTAAACCAGTGTGCACCGCTAGTATTTCGACATTCGAGTCATTCGCCATCGTTTTATGGACAAATAGAAATGGCGGGCATGCGTGAACTACCTACCTACCTAAGGACACGAGCTGCGAGCCGTGGATGTAAATAAGCATAATGATAATCGCGGAGCGCTTATCTAACTCGTAAATAAGAGTGACTACCTACGTACATTTAGTTCAATTGAGATCAAATTATAATTTTATATTATACTAGCTGCAAACGTTGTTCAGCCATATAAATTATAAGAAAAAAAATGGGGGTAGGAGGATGAAAAATACTTTCCTTGCCTTTCATCTTTACTTTCTTTTTCCTATTCTCATACCTACCAAAAGTACAAAAAAAGTAGGTATTAAAATTGGTCGAGCCGTTTCGCAGGAGACCCCCCCAGCTCGGACGCGAAGCGCGGGGTCACTCACGAGTAGGGTTGCCACCTTTTTTGGTGCAAATAAAGTACTTACGTTGGTTATTAAAAGTAGAAAAAAGTACGTTGTGTCAAAATAAAGTAAAACTTAATTTAGTTTATTTTCTTAAGATATTTTTCGGTATTTTTAGCAACATTTAATAAATACTTATGATAATAAGCATCTTTACAGTCTGTTCAATTACGTTTATTTTTTTAAAATAAATATGTAAATTGGATGCCGGAGGAACGAATCATGTAAAATAAAGTATTTTTGCGTACTTTATACTTTTCATAAAGTATATAGTACAATTACCCGAAATAAAGTACAATACTTTATTATAAAGTACAGGTGGCAACCCTACTCACGAGGCGCCCGCGCGGCTCGGTCGAATCACGGCGACACGATATTAATTTCGTTGCGCATTATTTTGATTTTGCTATATCTCCGAAGGTATTTATTTAATTTGCATGGTGTAAAGGGAAAAAAATATCTTTATGAAATGCTCTAGCTAACTAACGTATTTAAAATTATCAGGATTAATACCATATTTGTGTAAATAGCTTTCCAATTACCGCTTTATAATTGCCCATTTTTTTAAGTATTAAAATGGATATAGTATGTTATAAGAGATAGACATATGCCATCACGGACTTTTCTATAGACCTATATAAGATATACAATTCCACCATACCTTATTTTGTTGTATCACAAAGGGCTTAGGCAGCGTTTTCGTTGAAAGCTCTCAGACGGCTTATTTTTTTCCGACACCTCCAATAAATATCGTTATATTTTAGCCAATTTATACAAAAACTTAACAAATTATATACTAAAACCTTCCTCGAGAACTACTCTATACATTGATGAAAACAGCATAAAAATCGGTGAAGAGGTAATAGTAACTATCTATTATATTTACTATAACGGCGCGGGAGATATACATGTTATACATGGGAATTATGGATACACCTGTATGCAAACACAGGTGCAGTCATCATTCTCTCACTCTCTTATATAACCCGATAGGACAATAGTTTGCCACGACCGAGGAGGAAGCAGGTGCCACACCAAAAGCTATAAGTGCTTTCCGAGGCACCACGTTATAATATAGCACATACCTATTAAGACTCCAAGCTGCTACTGGAATTTTCTTACAGAAAAACCCAATACCTATTAATACTTTGCCCGGGAAACAATGCCGAGAACTGATGATCCCAAACGCAAATATATGCCACGGGACCAACGAGGCAATCAATCTATTACCTTATGTAGGTATAGACAACAATTTTAAAATTATGAGCTTTTGTACTGACAATACCTACAAATTACGAATGAAATAGGCGCCACGATCGACATGATTTTTTTAAATTATTTATACACTATTGAGCATAAATCAATACTTTACAAACATCTAAATACCTACTTATTGTAAAAGTGAAGTTCGTATCACGTAATCTAAAAAATACAAATCTGAGAGCGATTGGGGAACCCCCCTAGTCATCGACGTAGTCACCCACCGCTGTCTTTGTTTGTACCTACTTACGTATGCTCCAGCGTATTACCCTTGTAGGTATCAATATGTTTTCACCGTTCAAGCAAATCAAGCACGTATCAATATAGTTAAATTATACTTACCATAAGAGTTTTGTTACAGTCAGGAATATTACATTTTGAAGATTTTTTGTCTTCATTTAAAGTAAAATATCTGTACACAAAATTCTTCTTTTTACGACCCATGATTTAAGATATATTTTATAAATTATAATTGTAATTACACTAAACAACGGCTTTCGTCGAAAGTAAACTAAACAAGATCGGACAAGATTTACAACACAAAGAAATTATGCTAGGTTGCCATTCTTGTCATTTTGCAGTCTGCACCCAGAGAGTCCCGGAGAGGTGCGACAGCGCATCGAACTGGCGATAAAGCTGGCAACGTTGCGTAACAAATTAAGTAATGTTACGTTTTAATTTGTAACGTTACTGTATCTTTATGCAAAGTATAACGTTAAAACATGATAACGTTATAAAATATCATTTTAGCAGAACCATATTTTCCGTAACGTTACAGGTTCAATAACGATACTG
The DNA here is from genome assembly GCA_945859575.2 of Herminia tarsipennalis. NCBI lineage: Eukaryota > Metazoa > Arthropoda > Insecta > Lepidoptera > Erebidae > Herminia > Herminia tarsipennalis. The sequence continues at coordinate 6,830,416 of OX243836.2, read as the reverse complement.
GATATATCGTTCTGATACGTAACAGTTTTACTTATAACGTTTCAGTTTTACCTTTAACGTTATTATTTCACCCCACCACACCCCCACGACACCGCGCGGCCGCTGCATTAGTTTTATTCAATTCAAGGTTAATGAGAGAGTGCGTTGCAGTTTTTGGCCTACAATTGAATTTGTGTGCAGTGTCACTAATAGCCTATAGGTACATTTTTGAAGCATATAATATACCGATCCGTTGTCGGTGGACTTTATTATTATAATGGGTGAGTACCTGTCAGTTTAATATTATATATTAATATATATATCATTATTTCTAACTAGGTACTATGGTTTTTAAAGGCCGACCGCTTAACTCGTATATCGCCTGCGGTGAGAAGGGAGCGCGGGGTGATGTTAACGGGTGGGTGAGCGGGGTGCGCGGGACAGAGAATAATTCTCTGTCCCGCGCACCCCGCTCACCCACCCGTTAACATCACCCCGCGCTCCCTTCTCACCGCGCAGGCGATATACGAGTTAAGCGGTCGGCCTATAGTAAAAACCAAGTAGTAAAAACTTTTTACCCAACTGCGCAAGAAGGAGGGTTATGTTTTCCAAGTGTATGTATGTACGTATGCATATTTCTTTGGCACGCCCTAGAGCTGTGGTCGTCAAACAGCGGCCCGTGAACAATTTTTTGCGGCCCGCTACAGGGCAAATAATTTTAGTAGATAATCCCAAAATATGATTTTGGACCTAAACATAACTAAAAGGGACTACGCGAGTAGGTACAAAATTTCTTCCTCAACCGTTCGTTTGCTGCTTGCTCGAGCGAGTTGCGTGAGGAAGGCGCGCCTACGCGTTGCCATCAAACAAAACTACTATAATATCGCATTTTGACAGCGTGAAAAAATGGCAACCAATTGATATAATGTCAAATAAACAGTTTAACTATGTGGGGCATACAGTGATACCTCACTTTGTCTTATGGGGGCTCTTGACCAGAAAAGTGTGACGACCACTGCCCTAGAGCCTTAACGGCTTGATGGTTTGTAGCTTGAGAGGTTTTATTACATTTTTCTTAGTTGTGAGAGTGACACTGTGTACTTTAAAGAAAAAAAAATTCAATATGTTAAAAAAAATCTTCAAACTTATTTATTTTATTTTTTTATTTAAAAACTTCCTGCAAATACATTGCAAAAAGATTGGAAGAAGGAAGATTTTATCGAGTGGGGTATCAAAATAAAGGCTGATAATGATTTTAAAAGCTGATAATAAATAATGTACCTATATATATGTTCAAAAATTCTTGAATATTCAGTTGAATTATGCATTTAGCCACTACATATATAAGTTGTTAACATGGTACTATTCGATTTTAATGAATTGGAAAAATAGTTTAAAGGTTATAATTATTGTGTTTATGTACATATGTGTACCTAACACTACATAAATCGTTAATTTTGCAACATGTGCCATTTCTCACAGGTGACAGAGACGATGACTTTATATTCCAACAGAATAGTCAACCAGTTTTTACAGAACATCACAATGAATTTGAGAGCAACGAAAATAGCGACAATAACAAAGGTATAAATTGCATTATAAATAGTTAACATTTCTTTAAGTGGTAGGTATAAATGGGGTGATTTTTTTTTATTGATAATTGGTGGCAAACGAGCTAACAGGCAATCTGATGTCAAGTGGAAACTGCCGCCCATGGACTTTCGCTATGTCTGGGACACAGACAAGCCGATACCACCTTGAGACAGAAGCTCCAAGCATCGTAGTTCACCTCGTAATTCCCTGCGCCATTGTTATAATAATGACACTTATCTTTCAGGTACGAGAAGTACAAAACATTCTTATGATGAAATAAATGACATGTCACAATCTTTACTACTTCCACCTCATAATTTGTATAAACGAAAACGTTTACAAGAAATTAATGACCAGGATTTACAGGATGAGGACAGCAAGGATAACAATAAAAACAGTAAAAAGAAACTACAAAACAAATACGAACAGAATAATCAAGATATATTCGAAAAACATAATAAAGATTATCAAAAAGACAGTTTCAACGAGATGCCAGTAACTCATAAGTCTGACCCTGAAGTTAAATGTATTCATTGCACTTTTGATAAAGAACTGGACAAACGTAATTATTATTTTGGTAATTTACTTATCGGAGAACTACAATATTTGACTCCTTGTATGAGATCTGAAGCTTATATCAATATTTTAAACTATGTTGATAAACTAAAACATAAACATAAGCAAGAGCCTTTGGACTAATTAAAAAGAAAATATAGTTAACTTAATTAAAGGAAATAAATCACCACTAAATCACGCAATCCAAATGAGTGATGCCCGTAATTTTTAATCATTGTTTTTTATTGACAATTATTATTTTTATGCGAATGATTACTGCGAATTTTGATAAACAACTGGACAAACGTAATTATTATTTTGGTAATTTACTCTAAGAACTACAAAATTTAACTTACATCAATATTTTAAACTATGTTGATAAACTAAAACATAAACATAAGCAAGAGCCCATGGACTAATTAAAAAGGAAACAGAGTGACTTATTAAAGAAAAAAAAACACCACTAAATCACGCAACCCAAATCGAGTGATGCACGTAATTTTTAATCAATGTTTTTTATTGACAATTTTTTTTTTTTATGTAAATGATTACTGCGAATAAACAAAATATCTTCAATAATATCTTCTTTTAAATTTAACCTTAAATCAGACATAATAAACTTCATAGATGAAAATAATCTTTCGACGCTTACTTCAGTAACTGGTGTGGCCAATACAATTTTAGCTACCTCGTACAGCGTTGGGTATTTTCCTTTTTTCTGTTCCCAAAACTTTAAAACATCTGAAGACGAATCCAATAAAGGCTCTTCTAAAAACATACTGAGGCTCTCTTTGAACGTTTGCACACATTCATCTATAACTCCATGTCTCGGTTGAACTAATGTTGAAATATTATCGTGTTTTTCTAAGTAACTATGATTTAAAAAATCTTGTAATTTATTCTGTACACTAGAACAATTTTCTTTGTCAGTTTCTTCAGGTAGGTTTGTTTCTGCTCTCGTGTCCTTTTCATTACTTTTATCAACATCATGAAGCTGCAATAAACGAACATAAAGAGAGGTAATCAAATTTTTGGCACTTTGTTGCTGGTCTATAGTTAGAGTGGAATTAATTCGTGGATCCATAAACACAGCATTTATAAAAGCTTCGTTGTTAAAAAGGACACCTTGTCTGTTTTCTATATTACTAATTAGTTCCCTGGCAAATATAGTATTAATATCTGATGTCTCAAGTTTACAGGTCAACCAAGATAAGTAACAATCCCCTACCGTCAACTGTTCTGATTGCAATTTTAACATTAAGTTTTTAGCAGGTTTCAATGCTGCAACTATTTCTTCTAACATTTGCCAAGTCGAATCAGGTAAAAAGAGATTTCTAGGGTCTGACGAACATATGTCTTTCAGACTTAAAAGACTTTGGATCATGTCTACCGTAGAATTCCAACGAGTAGGACAGTCCAAAATCGGCTTATTCTTATGTTGCGTTTTTAAAGCCATGCAGTAAGTTGGAGTACGTAGCTTTTTAATTACTTTTCGTACAGTTGTAAATGAGTGTTGTATGTCCGGTTTTTTGCAACTGTCATTTACTGCCAATTGCATGGTATGTGCAGCACATTTTACAATAAAAATTTGTGGACTGAATGTATCAGAAGTATTTATTATTTCTGCTAATCCCGCTGCTATTTCATTATGATTGATTAAAATTTCATTGTCGTCTTCTTCATCTGAATCATTGCAAGCATTGGCGCCAACATTGGGACGAGCGTTTTTATAGCTCCACATGTTAACGAGTGACGTTGGACCCAACCTGTGGAGCGGGCATTATAGAGGTCAGTGTTTTTACCCGATTGTCGTAGAAGTTAAAGTAATGTTTTCCAAGCGTAGGTATTTAGGTATATTCATTATTGGCATACTCTACCGAACAAATGGTTTGAAGGATTAAATTAAGTGAGGTGTCGTTGGATTCATCTGCAATATAATTTTTGGCTTATTTATTAATTTCTTTTATAGGTTTTTGTTTTTATAGTCATTTGTTCTACAAGCATTTAGATCGTGACGGATCTGTGAAGTTATATACCTATATTAATATTATGAAACATATTAACGGAATTAGTATTCCAAATATTGTCATTATTTTTTTATTTTCAACGTTACTTTTAAATCTAGATATTATACATTCAATTTTACATTGGCATGCCAATTGTAAGTACAACGTAATGTGTATCCATACTAATATTATAAATGTGAAAGTAACTCTGTCTGTCTGTCTGTCTAAACCGATTTAGATGAAATTGGTATGGAGATAGTTTGAGTCCCGGGGAAGGACATAGGATAGTTTTTATCGCGATAACCTACATCAACACGGGCGCAGCTGCGGGCGAAAGCTAATGCATAATAAATGTACATTATTTTAACATCTCTGTATACTACATAACATGCAAATAAATATATTCTATTCTAATTCTGATTTGCCGTTTTAAAGATACGCACCTATGCACACATAAGCTTGTTGTTTTTATTTCAATCAATTTATTTCTGTAATAAAATGAAATGCACAAAAAAACAAAGATTTCACAAATATAACATAGCAATAACAGAAGATAAAGTCGAAAGAGACGCAGATGGAAAAAGTTTACAGATCGCAAACGTTGCGAGTTCAAAACGTAAGATTTGGGAGCGCTGATGTGTAATCAAAATTCTACAGCAGTTTCGATTGGATGCGGACGTGATATTTCGCTTATTGGTTGCACGTTATTAGGGGAAAATGTTTTCCTTGTTTTATTTTTTTTTTTTTCACGTAGGTGTGTGCTACGGAGCAGAAAAATAGATAGGGGGCTAGCAGTAACAGGGGTAAGTAGCTTCATTACTCAGCAAGTTTCAAATATCCCAATAAAATGTTCTTATTTAAAATTTGCACTTAATCTGCTCCTTTTGATGGCCTATAACCTAAGCTTACCTAGTAAGGGGCGGGAGAGCGCTGTAAGTGGTTATGAGCGGGTGCACCATTTTCGCCAAGTAACATATACAATCACTACATATCAATCAATATATGTTGTCAATATATTAAAATATCATATGTAACTACTTTCATCTGAAAATAATATAAACCTCTTTTTAAATAAATAATAATGACTGCCTCTGTGGCACGGTGGGAGTGTGTCCGACTGGTGCGCAAGAGGTCGTGGGTTCGATTCCCACCCGAGAAACCACTTTGTGTGATCCACAAATTGTTGTCTGGATGTACTTTATGTCCGCGACACAGAGCTTGTACATAGACTTAAAAGTAACGTTGAAAATAAAAAATAATGACAATATTTGGAATACTAATTCCGTTAATATGTATCATAACTTCAAAGATCCGTCACGATCTAAATGCTTGTAGAACAAATGACTAAAAACCAAAAAACCTATAAAAGAAATTAATAAATAAGCCAAAAATTATATTGCAGATGAATCCAACGACACCTCACTTATTTAAATCCTTCAAACCATTTGTTCTGTAGAGTATGCCAAAAATGAATATACCTAAATACTTACGCTATTAAATACATTAATTACCCTACGAACTTATTAAACACAAACTATTAACATTATTTACAACTTACCTAGTAAACTACAAAAAAAAGGATAAAAAAAAAGAGGGGAATAACAACCAGTTTAGGCGTCGAAGAATTCCTCCCCATCGATGTCAAACGGTATAGTGCCCAGAAGGCTGGCAGCATTGCCACGTTGTATGGCAATGCTTATTCTCTGAGCAAAGAAAAGGCCAGCCTTCTGGTCACGAGATGTACTGATAAGACGCTGGGAAATGTCTTTGAATAAAAGGCGAGCACTTGGACCCCATGGCCCTAGCGTCTCAACCCCAAACGGCTCAAATATGTAATCTCCGACTAGATTACTATATTTGCGCCGTTTGAGAGTCTCCGCAGATGCAGCAGCAGCGCAGGCACAGCTCGCAGTGTTTGGAAGATGGGAAGGCGCTAGGGTGCCGGCAGGCAGACGGCAGGCACGTTAACATGTGGATCTATAAAAACGCTCGTCCCAACGTTGGCGCCAATGCTATTTTCTAGATCCACACGTTAGACGAGTGGCTTTGGGCTTGGGACTGACGTTGGGGCCAATATATGGAGCCGGCGTAATAGTACGCTGGACTGGCTACCCGTACAAAGGTACAAAAAGTGAACGAATTTCTGCATTCAAACTCGTTCACCTGTTCGAGCGCAACGAAGCCACAAACAAACAAGCATCAAGCTTATAACAGTTCGTTCCAATATCTATTTAATCATGCTTTGATTGGTACGTCATATAACATCAGAGATAAAAGTCTTCTATCTGATCTAACCGGACCAACGAATCTATCCGGGCCGAGCTCAAGTCACCTATGAGGTTCAACACCACTTGCTTGTAGAGGAGTCTCAAGTTCATTGGCCACATTGCCAGAAAGAGATATCGCAACCTAGAAAAGCTGATGGTAACTGGATGGAGGTAAGGCGAGCGGAAGGAGCCCTAGAGGCAGGATCCTAATGCGTTGAACAGACCAGATTCGCTCTGTCCTAAACAGGTGTTAACATTGTCTGCGCGGATGGCATCGCAAACGGAGATCCGTCTGCGATGCCATTCGCGCTGCCAAGAACAGGTTGGACTGACGAGAAATACTCAAGTCAATGACAAGGTTGTTCGTAGATGCCACGATCCTCATCGACGCGAGGAGGAGGAAGACGATAAGCTTGTGATAACACCTATAGAATACCAAAAGTAGATACATCCTCTCGGTATTCTGTGTAACAACCCTATAAAGGTGAGTATACACTTAAGCATTAACTAGTAACAGAACGTCGAGCATTCGCAGTTGTTTAATTTTCACGAACGACACTTCGAACGTGACGCTCGAAGTTTTGTTATACCTACCCTAATTTTAAAAACCAACGAGCGCTTTAGTGTGCCGTTTTATCAAGCAAAGGCACGAGCACAGGGTCCTTATACACCTTCTTTTTTTCCGTTGAGCACTAGCACGAACGTTCCATTACATGGAATAACTTTAGGAAACTGAGCATTTGCCTGTATTGTACTATCAGTTAGAATGTCAAATTACATTGTAATGTTCTAGCAAATGCTTAAGTGTATACTCACCCTTACGTACGTTTAAATAGCTTTATTAAATGAAGTACATAAACAAATACTTAATTGGAATAATTAAAGTCCAGTTACAAGCCTCACATAACTTCTCCGTATCGTTTCCTGTGTTAACTATTCGCTTAATAATGTATCATCATAAATACACGTATTTTGTTACCAAAACAACGCAGAATATGACTTTTACAACACATTATATTATAATCTACTTATACTTATATTATATAGAGGAAAGATTTCATTGTTTGTATAGAATAGGCTCCGAAACTTCTGGACGGATTTGAAAAATTCTTTCATCGATGGGAAGCTACACTAACCCCGGGTGACATAGGCTATTTTATATCCCTATATTCCCACGGGAACAGGAATTACGCGGGTGAAACCGCGAGGTGTCCGCTAGTACATAATATATTCAACATTCAACAGACCGTTTAAATTAAAACTCGATCAATCATTCCAACAAGTTCCATAATGTTGGTATCTATGTATAAATATGGATTAATGATCGCTTTACCGATTTCAGGGACGGTAACTAATCTCATCAGAGAACCAACTATGCAGGAGATATAAACGAGTATGCAGATACAAGTGCATCTCTATTCCTTTACTCTCAAAGTCCGATGGAGGACGAATCCAATATGACCGGAAGGAAATTACGCGCAGGACTGAACGCTGAGCGTGTTCTCCGAGGTCGCAAACGGTCGCCCCTCTAAGGACCAGCGAGGTTCCGTAACGTTACCACTGTCGGTAACGTTACTGAAGTCAGATCAGCGAGAAACGTTACCACTGTCGGTAACGTTACTGAAGTCAGATCAGCGAGAAACGTTACCACTGTCGGTAACGTTACTGAAGTCAGATCAGCGAGAAACGTTACCACTGTCGGTAACGTTACTGAAGTCAGATCAGCGAGAAACGTTACCACTGTCGGTAACGTTACTGAAGTCAGTTCAGCGAGAAACGTTACCACTGTCGGTAACGTTACTTAAGTCAGATCAGCGAGAAACGTTACCACTGTCGGTAACGTTACTGAAGTCAGATCAGCGAGAAACGTTACCACTGTCGGTAACGTTACTTAAGTCAGATCAGCGAGAAACGTTACCACTGTCGGTAACGTTACTGAAGTCAGATCAGCGAGAAACGTTACCACTGTCGGTAACGTTACTTAAGTCAGATCAGCGAGAAACGTTACCACTGTCGGTAACGTTACTGAAGTCAGATCAGCGAGAAACGTTACAACTGTCGGTAACGTTACAGAAGTCAGATCAGCGAGAAACGTTACCACTGTCGGTAACGTTACTTAAGTCAGATCAGCGAGAAACGTTACCACTGTCGGTAACGTTACTGAAGTCAGATCAGCGAGAAACGTTACCACTGTCGGTAACGTTACTTAAGTCAGATCAGCGAGAAACGTTACCACTGTCGGTAACGTTACTGAAGTCAGATCAGCGAGAAACGTTACCACTGTCGGTAACGTTACTGAAGTCAGATCAGCGAGAAACGTTACCACTGTTGGTAACGTTACTGAAGTCAGATCAGCGAGAAACGTTACCACTGTCGGTAACGTTACTGAACCTCGCTGATCTGACTTCTAAAATAAAATAAATTAAATTTGGATTGAATACACCCACTGGCACATAGGAGTTATCTATCGAATTATGGTCGATTAATCTGAACAAAGACTTGCCAACTACTAGGTATAATAATATAATAGTGCACAAGTATTTATTCCGTCATATATAGCTGGCCAAAACCGTAGCTGCGACTCTACCTAGCATTTTTAAGTAAGGAAAATGCACGGTTCCTGATGCGACGGTGAATATTAAATTTGACGCGGGCGGAGGTAGCAAATTCACATTTGAAATATTTATAAGTATTGCGCCCTATTTATAGTTCAGAATTCTTGTAAGATCAATAGTGTCTTGTCCGTTTATCTTTTTTTGTTTTTATGATTAACTTATAATCCAGCGTTGATATACTCATTTAAAGATGGAATAGAATAATGTAATCTTTAGAAAACCTTTGAGGAAAATTTGTGATCTTTTTTAAGATAGGTCCCTGCCAAAAAACAGTAAAATAAAAATATGTTATACTTAACTAGTGTTCTTGAAAACCATTTTTATACCTATGACTGATATTTTGTTTGGTACCTATATTGGTTTATAAATATATACCTAATATTTATAAACCAATGAAAATCTTGATATTTTATTACATATAAGTAATGTTATTTATTTAATTTATTAACTATAATATAAATGGATAAAATGGTAAACTTTCATTTACTTCCAACAAAATAATTAATATTTATTCATTTTATAGTTCGACTCGCATTTAATGCACCCTTTTGAACCCGGAAAAGAAGTACAAAAAGTGAAACAAAATAAAACAAAGGCTGTTCCACTCGCATTGAAATAGCCAGCCATCTAAACCGCGTAGAGAGGTGTAAGTTAGCTAACTTACAACGTCTGTGGCGGGTCAAAGTGTGGTAGAAATAATAAAAGTATAGCATTGTTTGTCCCGAGTGCGTTAGCCTCGACACGCGTAGCTGCCCGCCGTGCGAACAAGGGTAGAACCACATACATACATACGTATAAAAAGCTCACTCCCTACAGTAAACGAAAACAGGCTCACCTATACATAGAAGCCCACGTACGGAAATCTCGGTCAAACTTGGTCGGGTAACCACCGAGACAGCTCATGTTGTTGTTGAGAATTTGATATCTGTGTGTGTGTATGTACGTGGATTGTTTCTTGAGCTGTGAGCCGGCTTTCTCTACATATGTAGTCTGTGGTAGAACGAACTTTAGATCGGCGTGTTGCTAGCTTTGTCGCGTAAATACTATTATTTTTATGGTAATTGGAGAATGCTGAGCTCAGGACAATGATGGTGATAAAATGTTATAAGTGTTGAATGGAATTTGTTGGACAATCTTGGTATGAATGTTGTGTGAAATGATGATGCAGTTTTAAGTTGATAATGTTTGTTAATATTAAAGTGTTTTGGTAATTTTTGTTTTTAGAAATTTTTGTCGCTCACTGTAGAGTGTACCTTTAAATAAAAATAATAGATAATAGTTGCCTTCCTTTAAATGTAATTCAATTTATTAGGCGAATTGAGACTTCTAATGTCTTAATAAAACTAGCACGGTGCAGGGACGCTCGGATTTTTGCGGAACAAGAATTTGAGAAACGCTAATGCTGCTATGGGCTGACGTGACGCTTACTATCGGGTTGGAGTCTACTCATCTAATTATTCAGTGTAAACTTATTACTTAATCAGATTTAGTTAATAAAATATTGTGTAAAAAGAAAATACCTAATACGTAGATATATACCTAATAAAATTATATATACAACGGGTCTTAATCACGTATTATTCCCGACGTTTCGACCGTATTGCAACGGCCATAGTCACCGGTAGACTGGTTCAGCTCAGCGTCGCCTTCGTGAAGCACAGGTGTCGGATACTACCCGCGCTTGATTTTTATCATTCGCTAAAATTAACCTTAAATTGTTGACGCGATTAAGACCCGTAGTATATATAATTTTATAATGTGTGTACAAATCGAGAAAGTTTATTAAAAGATACCTACCTATTTAAAAAGTTACCGAAATTAGTTTCAATAATTATATTTAAACGGCCATAGAACTCTCAACACCTAGGCTACAGTGACGCCCATCTTTAGAAATGTCCTAAAAGAAAATTATATTCACTTGAATAGGTATTCGAGGAATCAACCAAAAAGGACAAATATTTACATTCTTTTGTGTCACCACAAGACTGTTTGTCGTCCGAAATTAATATTTCCAGCGTAAATTTGAATTGCGGGCTCTATTACTGTAATCAAATTGCCCTATTAAGGGTAGGACACAATAGAAGAAAGCTAATTTTACCCGAAGATATAAAATAAAGTCTTCTCGACTTATTTTTTTTTTTTTATAAGTTCACTTCGGGATGTGGTTGACAGTTTATTTTTATGAGATGTGATCGCTTTGTTTAATTTAACTACACTTATTTGTGTTCGAGATGTACCTAAATATTTTGACATTTACTTGTTTAAATTTTGTTTCGTTAAATCATCATTACATAGTATAAAACAAAGTCATGTCATATGTATGCTTAAATCTTTAAAACTACACAACGGATTTTGATGCGGTTTTTTTTAATAGATAGAGTAATCGAAAAGGAAGGTTTATATGTATCATAACATCCATTAAATAGTGGAGAAATAAGGAGCGGAGCAGCAATAAGAAATGTTGCATAAACGGGGAAAATTTACGCAGACGAAGTTGCGCGGGTCAGCTAGTAAAGTATAAATAAATACCAAGCAGGTTTACATAAACGGGAAGCAAGTTAAAGTAGTGTCCAGCTGTAAATAGCAGTTACCAAATCCTTAATTCAAATCCATCCAAAGTGGCACTAGCCTTGTTAAATGTAGGCGACGTATTGCAGTGCGCTGATTGTAGAATTTTTACCTTTTACTTTTGTAGCCACCCATAAATAAGGCATTTCGACAGACTTAAAGGTACCATTGACATATAGACCAGGACTGCGCCATCCCTTTCAATTAAAAAGTAAAAATTGACTGCAAAGCGTGAAAGAGAGAAAAAACTCGTGCGGTTTCTGACAAGTATTGTCCACAAAGTCGCGTTGTCTCTTTCTAGAGGTGGCCAATTTCTTGAGGTTATGGCGCAGTCCTGTTCTATACGTCAATGCTATATAGTTACACCTTTAGCTCTACCCACCATAAGTTCATAATATAAACGAAAACTAATACATTCAATAAGTAGCAGTAAATTGGCCAATATTTAAGCACATAAAATTTTACATCGTAAGTGGATGCTCCTACTATGTTGTGCCCATTGAGGCTGATGTATCCAATCTCGTGTACTCTTCTAATATTATTGACCTTTTTTTGCATCAGTCCTCTAATATGGTGTATAATATAATGGTGGCAGCACCTTACCTGCATATACAGTTTATAAACATTGTAAACATTGGCAATTTGAAAAGAGTGGCCACGAGTTTTTATTGCCTGTTCTTTTCTCGGGTTTTACCTATTGTTTGCGAATAGGCATTACAAGTAAATGTAGAATCGACTTTTCACAAGTGTAGTATTTGCTTCCTAAGTGAATATATCATTTTTTAAGCTATTGCATAGCTTCTATCGCGGGCCTTGAGCGTGGAGACCGAATCCAGAAATTCCGTAACGAAAATAACCTAACACCCCCACTCCGACCGGCACAGCGGTGATACTTTTTAGTTTTGCCATCTATAGATGAATAGCAGAACTTTTAATGATTTTTTTTTTAAATTAAAAAAAAAAAACATAGTTTTTTATAATTAAAAAAAAACTTTTTTAAAAATTATAAAAAATGTTATATTGCTTTTTTTTAAATTTTTTTTTTTTTTTTTTAACTTGCTTAAGTTGATAAAAATGCTATGCAATAGCTTTACCGCGGCAGTCCCCGAGTGCCACATTATTATTATTATTATACTATAAATGTAGAAGTAGCTTTATCTGTCTGTTACGTTTTCACACTTAACCCCTGTAAGTATGGATACAGTTTGAGTCCCGGGACTGGACATAGGTAAGATAGTTTTTATTGCGATAACTGAAGTCTACGTGGGCTACTGTCGAAAGCTATTATTGGCAATATGTTTAATTAATTAACGTGAAAGCTCTACCTATCTACTTGTAGTTGTATTGTATCTATAGTCTTTTAACACTCATCCTGCTCAAGTAATCCAAAATTGCACTTTTCATCTATTTACAAGTGTGTTAGATGATTGCACTTCCTTTCCCAAGTGTAACAGCTGGCTGTAGACGACTAATGGTCTGTTATGACGTCTGTGATGACGGTACGGTCTCCGGAGAGTCAATCAACGGGCCCCGAGGCCGGCTGTTACGTTCTGAGGTTGTTTGTAGTGTCAAAGAGAGATCTATTACTATATTGTTATGTTACAAGGCTTGTTTTTACACAAGTTTGTCCGTTTTTAGCCGACGACATAGAAGGATCATCATGTTTTTCGAGTTCATGTAAGTATTTGGCATCCTCGACCTCGAATTCGTCTCAACAATGGGAGGTTTTCAGTTAATTCATTTCAAGCAGTCGGGTTTTTAGTTTTCCATGATTATTATTATTTTTGCAGTGGTACAAAGACATAAGTAAGATAACGTCCTATCTCCCCCCTTGGTGTACAAATCTATACTAATATTATAAAGCGGAAGAGTTTGTTTGTTTGTTTGTTTGTTTAAACGCGCTAATCTCAGGATCTAACGGTCCGATTTGAAAAAATATTTTTTTGTTGGATAGCCCATTTATCGAGGAAGGCTATATAACATCGCGCTACGACTAATAGGAGCGGAGCAGCGACGAGAAATGTTGCAAAAACGGGAAAAATTTACGCATACGAAGTTGCGCGGGACAGCTAGTCAAAGTATATACCGATATCGGTAGTACCTACTACCCACGTACGTTTGAAAACAGCCGTCGCATGACGTCAAATATGCCAATCAACGAGAATACGCTCATACAAATCAAGAAGAATGAACAAAGAGGAATCGTTACATTTTCCAGCAACCATCAAAACAGAATAAATAAGCATTACTTTTTGTAATTTTTAAAGCATTTTTATGCCTGTTTTATATAAACATATTAAATGTACCTATGGAGTGAGTGGACTTGAACCAGCGACCTTAGGGGTACCGGCCGTAAGCCGTTACCAACTCCTTGCCTTCCTCGATAAATGGGCTATCCAGCAGTAAAATAATTTTTCAATACGGACCAGTAGTTCCTGAGATTATCGCGTTCAAACAAACAAACAAACTCTTCAGCTTTATAATATTACTATAGATAACATGTCTATAAAATTTAACCTTGAACGCATCTAGACTTAAGATCTACCATAGGTCACAGTAGATAGTGCAGGTATTTGGGGTGCTAAGTGCCGGAAAACCTCCTCGTGGTGCACCCTGGGCAACGTGTGCCGGTGGATTCGCGGCGTTTCGCGAAACCACCGTCACACGGCTAATGTTCTGGCAGAGTAGGGGGTGGCCCATTCCTGGGCTGCCCGGAGGACGGGCTTGACGTGCACTCACACTGCCGTCGAGCGGGCGGGGAGATCTTCTTTCTGCCACCGTCGGATATCGTAATCCCGATTAGGAGTGTCGTGGCCACGTCTCACGGCTCCGAGCGGGGGCGAGGGTCTTGGCTTGGTCGCCTGGGCCGCGAGGATGACAACCTCTATAAAAAATCCCCGAATCCTGTGTTGCGGAGCGTGACCAGAGGATGCATGGCCGATGGGATGTTCGGTTCCAAGCGCTACCTCCAGCTGGGGCACCTGCGGACCCCCCAGTTGGGATACAAATTTACGCTTACCCGGGTACAGGGGGCACTGCCCGGGTGGACCTTTATTTCCCCCATACTCGTGGGATTAATTATGGATCAAAATAAATTAAGGAACATGTTTAACAGAGGAGGGAGCACAAGGCTCTTAGAGAAGAAGAACAGTAAAAGAGAGGGAGAGGACGCAGAGAGAACTAGTGGAGAGATGACGCCGGTTCAACCGGCGAGACATTCTCAATCCACGAGCGCATTGTCGGCGAGAGGCAAGGGTTTGCCTCCTGATGTGGCCGATCTCGGCCAATTTAGCGGGTCGAGGACGTCAGTGACATCGGCGTCACTGGAAAGCTTGTTGCGGTCGGCCGACTCCGACTCCTCCATAAGCTCGGCGATTAGCGATGTGGAACAAGTGATGGGTAGGGAAGGTCTCCGTCCAGAGACTCTGACCGTTGGCGAGCGATGCGCTGTTCAAAAGAAGCGTGTTGCATCTCCGGGTAGCGACAACGACCCGCCTGAGGTGGTATTTAAGGCCCCTAGGAAGGTGCGCACCTCTCAGAGGGGGGGATCAGCGGCGGGAACGCGTGCTAAGACACCGTTGTCCCGTCCACAAACTCCGACGACGTCAACACCGGCCGATAACACCTTGGCTGGTTCGGCGTCACCTTTCAGTAGACGCGAGGCCTATGTCCGCACCCGCACGGAGGGAGAACTGGTCGCCGAGAACCAGGTGGACGGGTTCCTGGAGGAACTTCGATCTGTGGGAGGGGATAGTGCCCCGAAAACCGGATCGGAGCTTGTAAAGGCGGCGGCCACCTCCTTGTCGGTTATTGTGAATGTTGCCACTAAGAGCAAAAATCTTAAGGGCACATTCGCAAAAGGCCTGCGGACGTCCGCCCAGGTTTTGGGGGAAGTGGTGGATGCGCTGTTCGAGCGTGTCACTGCCACCGAGGCGGAATCGGAAAGGCTGCGGGCGAGCAACATCCGCATGGAAGAGGAGTTGGGCAAGCTACGTGCTGAAGTAGTAAAATTACGTGCCGACTTTGCGTCGGCCAGAGCCGGTTTTGCCCCGGGGTTGGTTGATTCTGCTGGGGCTCATAGTGAAGGGCGCCCATCTGACGACTCCTTTACGGAGGCGCAGATGAGGCAGCTCGCACTTCTTGTCGGGGGCCTCTTCGATGCGCGCTTTGAGGGAATCAATGCGCGCCTGCCCCCGGAACCGAGCTGCCGGCCGCCGCTTGCGGCGCATAAGCCCCCTCAGGGGCCAAAGATGCCACCCCCGGCACCACCCCGTAAAAAAGGCCACGCCGGGTCTTTTGCTACAGTGGCTGCCTCAGGGCAAGGTGCGCGGCCGCGGGGTGAAGATCCCCCGCCGCAGCGTACGTTGAGAGGAGCACCCCGAGCTTCCATAGCGGGCACCTCGGAGGCTCCAGCCACCCAGGTCTGTCCCCCGGCGCCAGCGTCTGCCCCCGCCTCTGCCCCCTCTGGTGAGGAATGGCGAACGGCGGAGAGTAGGAGGTCGCGGCGCCGGAAGCATAAGGAGGCTGCTTCCGCCGCTTCTGTGCGGGAGGCTACTCTGGTCAGGGATAAGGTTAGGCGAAAGCCAAAACTATCTCCGCCGAAAACGGCCGCCGTTCTCGTGACGGTGTCGCCGGAGGCGGAAAGTCGAGGCGTTACGTACGCCAACCTTTTCAGCGGGGCGAGGGCCGCTCTTCTGGCAGCTGGGGGCGTCGAAGTGAGCTTCCGCCGCTCACAGACCGGGGCCCGGCTCCTCGAGTTTCCGGGGACGGAGGGCCCGAAGAAGGCCGACTTAGTGGCGGAGACGCTGAGGCGTCTTGCGGGGGGCGAGGAGGGTGTAAGGGTCGCCAGGCCGACAAAGTGCGCGGAGTTGCGCGTCTCCGGCCTGGACGACTCAATCACGTCCGAGGCTGTCCGGGAGGCAATTGAGCTGAAGACTCAGTGCTCTCCCGGAACCGTGAGGGTCGGTGCGATTCGCCCCGGCCCCGGCGGAGTTGGTGCGGCGTGGGCGCGTTGCCCGGTAGCCGCGGCCAAAACATTAGCAGAGGCGGGCCGGCTCCTCGTGGGTTTCTCTGCCGCGAGGATCACTGTCCTCGAGGCGAGACCCGCGAGGTGCTATCGGTGCATGGGCGCGGGACATCTTCGCCCGCAATGCACCAGTGGCTTTGACTGCAGCGGACTTTGTTTCCGCTGCGGTCAACCGGGGCATGTGGCAGCGGCGTGTTCCGCCGCTCCCCACTGCCCCGCGTGCGCGGCGGGCAACCTGCCCGCCAACCATATGATGGGAAGGGCGGATTACAAGCCTCCCAGGGCTGCCAAGCCCCCCAAGGCTGCCAAGCCGCCCTTGGGGACGGGCCGAGCTGCGGCCGACCCCTGCACCCAGGCACCGGTGCGGATGGAGGAGGGTGAAGACGAGGCGCCCTCTCAAGCCTCTCCATCCTCCACCTAATGGACTCCCTTAGACGTGCTCGCTCCTCGCCCCTGTCGTCAGTGATAGGGGTACCGGATGCGTTGCGCGATAGGGGGTCCAGGACGCGGTCGCACCCTCCTGCGGGAACTTCATCTCGCGGGGGGAGGCGGCGGGGATAGTCTGCCCCGTCGCCGGCGAACCGGGCGACGTCGAGGCGCAGTCGCGCGTGACGTCGTTTGGTGGGGCTGTGGGCGTGATGGACGGGGAAGTTTCCCACGCTCGCGGCCTTTCGCGATGGCGGCGTTCTGTGTGTACCCAGGACGCCGCAGGAGCAGGAATGCCCGATGGGGCTATGCCGCTGGGTGGGTCCGCCGAAGAAATAGCTAATTCCGGCGGCCTATCCGTGTGAAGGCGGCGAGTTGGTACACGGCCGATTTTTTAGTGGGGGCAGGTCCCACACTACCTCCAGTGTCTGCCCCGGGTGCTGGAGGTGTGCGTTAGGCATTTTTTACGGCCATAAAAAAAAAAAAAAAAAAAAAGGTAGTGCAGGTATTTAGGTATATGAGAAGGCGTCAGATACTGCAATTGCTTCAAAATATTACCTACTAACGATGAAACCCCTCGACAGGTATTGTTCGTCTCTTATTAGTTTTAACTAGAGAGCCGTTCCGTATGTGGTACCATCCAACCTTACTAATATGAAAATCAGACACATTTTAGGTATAGTATCCCACCAATACGTCCCGTGGCAATCTATGATTCTGTTGTTGGGCCTTGACCCCGCTGAGGGTACATTTTATCAAGGAAAAATAAGATTATCGTCCCCCAGCCCCTCTTCGCCCCTTCCTTTCCACCTGGATCCACTATTAGGTACTTACATTTGAATATCTACGGAATTGTTGGCTTTATGTCTCAATGTTTGATTAACACTTGGACTCGATGTTTATGTCTGTAAGTCTGTTTACGCTAGTGTTGCCAGCTCCGTGTTTTCAAATATCGGGACAGGACTGAGGAGTAAAAACAAGGCACGAAAAAAGTTATTACATTAAACCATAAATACAAAAGTACAATACTTTAATATATAAAAAATGAGATCAATTGGTCTCCAAATTCAAAATTTGTAATTCGTATCGATGACCAATCTACATAACAAAACGTGGAACTAGAAACATACCGCTCAGGCTGCTGGCGATATGTGCCCTGCTTGAGAGGGCTGAGAAACCGAATATCCCGCCAAAAACGTCACATCTGGCAACACTAGTTTACCTTTACGCGCAGAACTCGTGAGCTGCAGATAAATTGAATCAACAAAAGTCTCATTAAAGACGCCGCCAGCTATTTTCAAATCAATGAGTCACGTATGACCAACCGAAGTCTAGTCTATCTACCTTCCATAATAGCCATTTACTGATACACGGTAATTTGTATCGCGTGTCTCTCTGTAAATACAACAACACATAGCTACACATCTTCAAAAATCGTTTCACTTATAATTATGTCATTAAAACATTGTAAAAACTATCAGCAAAAACGTTCATAAAATATCTTGACGCTACGAGACATTGCCAATGTACTCGTACCTACATGTCTGCCATTATACCCGACACGAATAACTGAGAGCACATGCAGAAGGAAAAGTTGTACAAATGCACTTGTTCAAAGCATACCTGCATACAGCGGATTTAGGAGTTTTTAATTCTAAAAAAGTTTTTTAAGAAAAATGAACCGCCCTTAAGGAAAAAAAATATCAACCACATCACCGAATGCAAATTTCACTGACTCACACTAGGAATATTTTGAGGAGGGGGGGGGGAGGGGGAAACTAGAACTCCTACACATGTATCTAAGTAGGAAGTAATTTAGTATATGTGATGGAGTTCTGGGGGGCAAGCTGAGGCACGCGCCAGCGCCAAATTTAGGTAAGGGACGCCAAATAATAATATTAATATCTCTTGGTACAACTCACACAATGCTATCTGATCCCAAACTAAGCAGAGCTTGTACTATGGAACCACTTGTACCAGACAACCGATAAACATACTTATATATTTCTAAACACATACATACTATAGATAAACAACACCCAGACACAGAATAAACCATCGTGCTCATCACACACATTTTTTATCCTGAATGGGGATCGAACCCACAACCTCTTGCGTAGCAGTCGGATACATTCCCATCGCGCCACAGAGGTAGTCGGCAAGTGTTAAAGTGGTACATACTGCTATCAAGGGGCTAGAAAGCACATTTTCCGAAGGTGAAGAGCGCTTCACCTTCGGAAGGTTTTCATCAAGTTTTTACCCCCCCCCCCCCCCCCCTCGAGATAATCCTAGACCTGGAACTGATTATTTTTGTATTCTGTACACAATATTTTAATTAAAGCTATACAGTATTTTGTGTCTCTAGAAGAGCGCCGGAGCACGCCGGGAGCACCCAAGAGCACTTATTACAATCTTCATAGAATGCTAGAAGGCATTCCAAACAAAGTGATTCGAATTTCCAAAGTGGTCAAAGATTCTTGTCCGTGAACGATATCTATTATGAATCTTGTTATGATTTTGACCGTGATAAATGAAGGCTACCATACTTTCTGTATTTTGTGCACTCCTTTTGTACTCTTATCGAAGGTGCTAATTTATAGTTGGTACCAGGTACCAGGTACCTTAGCTTCTGCAATCTTGATGTATTGTGGTTACAATTTGAATAGATTAACTTGGTGACTCACTCATCTCATATTTCAAAAGCTAGTTTGAGCAAATTAGACAGGAATCTTTACAAAATTAATTCTATGAGACCGTTATGAAATAACGCGACTAAAAGGATTACATAATATATTAGCTTTGCTAACTGTTGATCCTCATATGTTTAATGTTTTATTTAAACTTGTTTAACTTTAAAATAAATGCATCTAAATAGGTAGGTATGAACATTGTAATACCTAAAACCCATTAAAGTAAATTATTAACAACCTGTGCCTGATATTAGGCCCTTCAGATATTCTTGTTTGCATTATTCTAACAAAACAGGCGATTTTCCAATGTCATATTTTATGTATTCAGAATGATTAACGGCAAAATAGCCAATAACAATTTTGTTCCATTTCAAGAAATGCATACCGCCATCTTTCGCGAGTTAATCAAAGTACTAGGTACGCGTCAATAAAAAATTGATAATACCGCCATCTGTTTTCGAAACGTCGTATTATAGAAATCTTTTCTCTCAATATTACTATGTTCATACAATGGCAGGACAAGGGTTTAGGAGGCCCACTCCAGCTCTCCTAGAAATATCCAAACTCTCCCATATATGTATGCATTTCCTTGATAAAACCTAAGAGATTTTGTTTCTCTGCCTAAACAAGGTCCAGCCTCTTCCAAAAAATATCCTGAATCCGTATGTTTTAAAATGTCTATACCAATAATTTCAACATAGAAATATATTAGTTTTTTTTTCTATTTAATTTGTCAGTAATTATAATTTTGTTACATTTCATAAAATGCGTACCGCCATCTTTCGCAAGTAAATCAAAGTACCTAGGCACGTTTAATAATAAATTGATAAAACCGCCATCTGTTTTCGAAACGTCATAACACGTAGCATTTAGCAGCACCTTTAAAAAAAACTCATTAAAAATTGTGCAGGAATTTCGTGGTCCGTCGTCCATATATTTATGTAACTATTGTTACATACATATAAATCATAATAATAATGTGAGACAATATAGCATATTTTGCGTAATTCATTAGAATTTGGCCCGTTCCTAATAGAAATACAGTTAACACCTGCTACTGCCATCTGTTGGTCAAGCGACGGCAGCACTAGCATGCGTTTTGTTTTTTTTTTTTAATCATCACATTACATAGGTTTTTAGCGTCATTATTTTCCACTTTGTACATTTCATCTGCTTAATTTAGAATAGTGCCCATTAGCCCATTTTGGTAGGTTACCATTTTTATTAGTAACAACACTTACTGGCTGTCATTTTGACAGCTGGCCGTTCTTGTTCTGCATCGTTTGTTTTGTCAAGCCAAGCAATTTCCCGAACCAGTCGGTCAGTCAGTTGCACGTCAGTTGTCAACCGTATATTTTTGTGAATGATCGCGAGTGAAAAACGGCGCTGTTTTATTACAGCCGTTTTAAATTAAATTCGGTTATTTAACACGCATGAAAAAGTCAAGCGAATTAATATTGTATTAGCAAACAATGTAAACAAGACTGGGTAACAAACAAAGAATAGAAATTCATCGGGCGGAACAATAAAATCAGTTTTATTTTGCCACAATGGTGAAAGATGGACGTAAATATCGGTCGTTGTCGATCTAACTTTTCGCTTTGACGCAGACGCTATAAGAAATGTGATCAAGTGCTACAAATATTAAGGATTTTTATAACTGCAGTAAGTAAAAAAATATTAAACAATACATACAATACTATGCACGTAACTGTCGTGCAACTTATTATCTTATATCGTATAGATATACGGGTTTGTGTATCAAACTGGCCGTATTCTTATTTGCGATCTTACCAATATTAAAAAAAGTTTTTATTTTTGGCCGAATTAACCCTAATCCATAGAGTGTAGCCATTTTTAGCAGTGTTACATTTAAAATTCTAAGTTTGAATTCAAACATATTTTGTCGCAATGACGACGAGAGGAATCATTGCTATCTTGTTTTTTTTATCTATTTAGGGTCAGATTACAAGTATGCAGATAATTTTTTATATTGTTTTCAATTTTGCGTTATCTCATAACAATTTGTTAGCTCTAACATTGAAACAAGTAGAAATAAATTAAATTTGTACATGATGAAGAAAACTCATATTGTTTTTATTAGCAGTATCTATATTAATTTATGACAACAAAACAAGGATGTTTATTGTTTAGATAAGCCAATAAACAACATTTTTTGATATCAAATCTGTCTTATTAGTTCTTGAGATTAATAAGTTTATTTGAATATATAGACAAGTCTTACCATGTGTTGCTTTTAATATTATTTATATGGCCTTTTTCTGCTGCCATATACAAAACATTACAATGTTTATTTAAACCTATATTAGGCTATATCTTTTTACTTTGTATATTGCTAGTAATTCCATATAAATTCACTAATTGTAAACAATTAATTAATTTGGTGTTGAATCAATTAATCATCATTTTTTTTCCATGGAAAAATGTTACTTGTAAAATATTTTATACTCAGGTATTATAGGAATCTATTCTCTCAATATTACTATGTTCATACAATGGCAGGACAAGGTTTTAGAAGGCCCACTCCAGCTCTCCTACTAGAAATATCCAAACTCTCCCATATATGTGTGCATTTCCTTAATAAAACCTAAGATTGTTTCTCTTCCTAAACAAGGTCCAGCCTTTTCCAAAAAATATCCTGAATTCATATGTTGTTGTAAAATGTCTTTCAACATAGTAATAATTAGTTTTTTTTTCTATTATATTTGTCAGTTGATAATATTATTTCAACTTTCGAGCCCGTATACATTTGGGAACTTACTACCTTTGCATATGCGTATTTAAAATATCCGTGCCATACAGCACTGATATGACTCTGAGCTAGACTGGTACAGAGATGGATGGACATAGTGAAACTATAAGGCTTCCTTGTTTACATTTTATCCCAGCACCTATTTATGGACCATATATTATCTATTCATTAGTACCTAAGCCAATAAATAAAATGTTTTTGCTAGAACATTTGCCTAACCAAATTAATATTAAGGAATATCAATTGTTTATTCATCAGTAATTAGAGAAGTTTATTTATTTGATAAGTATATAATTTAATATTTACTCAACTAGTTCAAAACTTGGAGTAGATAACTAGTTTATTTACTAAGCAATATTTCTATGAACTGTTATGCTCTATGGTCAAAGTTAATAAATTTATTTAATTACTTACAAATATATTGTTAATCAAACTTACTTAGCTTCTGTAATGGCTCTCATTACGCCCTTAGCATAGGCGTACCCACGGGGATTAGATGGTTGAAATCATCCCCTTTTAAATTGCTGAATGGTATGTACTAAAGTTAGGTGTTTACTCAATTGTACCACCTAAAGATGATGCTCCTTAGAAGTCGAGTTCCCTGAAATCCTTTCTTATTCCTTGTTCACATTACATAGAAACCTGACTGCAACATTTCAGCATTGTATGTTCATGTGAAGTATGAGCCAGGGCTTTGATTTTAATTTAAATAGATTGAGAAAAATCCTTACAATTAAAGTAAATCTTATCATAAAATAATTTGTTGCTTGTATTACTAATCTAAATATTAAAGTAACTAATATACTACGAGTAGGGGGTGCACTTGCACCCCCCATCTACTGATAGTGTCCCCCTGTCGAAAAAATAGGCATTTATATAGATAAAAAAATATAAAATTATAAATACAAAATTATTTTAAAAGTAATGTTAAAGGAATATCACAGTGTCCCACGATTACGTACCCCGTGGAATCCCCCAGAAAGGAACCCTGCTGGCGCCCATAAGGTACCTTATGTAACAGGATTGTTGATATTACAGGAGCGCCAGCGCAACCATGACTGCGGACGAGTCCAGCGTGCGTGTAGCCGTAAGGTATGTACTTACAACGTTAAAGACAACATCATTATTATATTATTATTATTATACTACTGGAAGCCTCGCGGTTTCACCCGCGTATTTCCCGTTCCTGTTGGAATACAGGGATAAAAAGTAGCCTATGCACCCGTGGATAGTGTAGCTTCCAAACTGTGAAAGAAATTTTTAAATGGGCCCAATGATTCTTAAGTTTATTCGTTACGTAAAAAATACTAATCTTTCCTCTTTATAATATTATAGATAAGTCTGTGTCACATAAATTGGTATCCCGTGTAGGAATGTGGGTACCGAAACCACAATAGTATCTTGATTTTATAGAAATGTTTTGTCAAAAAGGAACGCCTATGATAGAAGGGAAGTCCAAAATGTCAACGCGGTATTCTACAGCTGTCGTTAGGCATACCCAGTTTCATTAAAAGAGGGGGGGGGGGTCACTCCAGGTCTATAGGGGATAATTTTGAATCCAACAATAAAACAGCCGTTAAACCGTTTCGCGGGAGGCGTGGGGGATCAACGTAATTTGTATGTTTTTTTATAGATCATAAATCCTGACATTATACAATTTACAGAATTTATCGAATAGTGGTTCGAGAGCCTTAGCACATAGAAGACAAGTTCAGAAATGACGAAAACATGGGACCTTGCCGGACTAACTTAGCCGAATGTGGCCGAGCATTTTTTTTAATTTATTTAGATAGCACCTTTATGTACCAAAGTAATAAAGCTATTATCTAAAAGCCTTAATAATAAAGTTCCTTCCAAATCAATCAACAATTATTTAGAAACTAGATGACCCGCGCAACTTCGTTTGCGTCAATTTTCCCAATTATTGCAACATTTTACATTAATGCTCCGCTCCTATTGGTTGTAGCGCGATGTTATATGCTTAAAGCCTTCCTTGATAAATGGGATATCCAACACTAAAATAATTTTTCAATTCGAACCAGTCTTTCCTGAGATTATTGCGTTCAACTCCAGCTTTATAATATTAGTCTAGATGATTTGGTCTATCTGATTTTTTCTTTAGATACCATTGTTATTGCTAAATTCTATCTACAAAATAGCTGACGGCCTTTACACGCCAAATTACATAAGCTATACAAACTCCTGCATTACACAGTGTGACTTATTGCAAATGGGATTGTACAACATTCGCCAATACTTAAGTCAATAGCACAAACATTGCTAATAGCTGATGTAAATTGCACGTTACACTTGTTGGCGTCAATGAAGTAACTAAATGTGACCAAATAGCCGCTTCATTTATGTAAACACAAAGTCTGAATAACCTCTTTGAGGAATTGTGAGAATGATGATGGTTATTCAATCGCGTACGAGCCAGCCATGTCTGAATAACCTCTTTGAGGAATTGTGAAAATGATGATTTAACAATCATCATTTTCACAATTCCTCAAAGAGGTTATTCAGACATGGCTGGCTCGTACGCGATTGAATAACTTCAATCGCGTACAAGCCAGCCATCAAACGAATTTGTATAAAACATGGCTCATTTCTTAATCGTAATATTAAATACTTGGTGATACTAAAAGAGTAGCCTTTTAGATTTTTCTCATCGAACTTACACTTGAAACTTTTTTAAAAATGTTTGAGTGAAATGATAATACGTATAATCATAGGTGCAATCTGCGGCTAGAAGGACCATTCACGATTCTACACCAGTAGGTATAAATAGATGCCTTTACGCTAGTCAAGTATTTGCCTTATAAATTGTTTGACATTTCAACCGTGTCGGCTTGTGGGTGCAACCCGGTTGAACGTCAAGCAATATGTAAGGTAAATAGATTAGGTACCTACCTTACCAGCTTAAAAGCTTTAATTCTCGTGTCGAATTGTGTATATCAGCGAAAGTTTTCCCGTTTTCTCGTGAACCTACTAATTTGTCCCACTGGTGGGACCACGAGGGAGACTTATTTCTCGTAGATCCACTAATTGAAAATCTACTCTATTACTTACTATATGTATATCTATTTGTCGCACTGGTTGGACCACGCGGGAGACTTATTTCTCGTAGATCCACTAATTGAAAATCTACTCTATTACTTACTATAAGTATATCTATTTATCGCACTAGTTGGACCACGCGGGAGACTTATTTCTCGTAGATCCACTAATTGAAAATCTACTCTATTACTTACTATAAGTATATCTATTTGTCGCACTAGTTGGACCACGCGGGAGACTTATTTCTTGTAGATCCACTAATTGAAAATCTACTCTATTACTTACTATATGTATATCTATTTGTCGCACTGGTTGGACCACGCGGGAGACTTATTTCTCGTAGATCCACTAATTGAAAATCTACTCTATTACTTACTATATGTACCTATATCTATTTGTCGCACTAGTTGGACCACGCGGGAGACTTATTTCTCGTAGATCCACTAATTGAAAATCTACTCTATTACTTACTATATGTATATCTATTTGTCGCACTGGTGGGACCACGCGGGCGACTTATTTCTCGTAATCCACTCATGGCATTATCACTTATAATTGGAATTACCGTTATCTTAAAACGAAACCATAGAACATATTACATAGGTATTTTAGATTACATATGTACTTTTAAAAGACAGGATTTAACTCACGGTTACTGTGTTTCGTTGTTACATTTGTATGTATCTCACTTTGATCTACGACCAGTTAGATTCTCAAGGGAATTGGGACGTGGTTCTAACAGATAATAAAAACTTTTTTGTTTTGAATGAGTCAGTCGAGAGTCGGCTATTCTATTAAAACGCTAGGTATATACTTAGTTATTAGATGTTTTAACACTGACTACAAATTCCAAAAATTGTATTGGCCTTTTACAAAGTAGTAGGTCGTACTTAGGTACAACTTAATAATATAGTATATATAATTTATCTATCTATCTATCAAGGATAACAACTGGTAACTCTGCTTAGTTTGAGATCAGATGTTTTTGTGTGAGTACGTCTGATCCCAAACTAAGCAGAATTATCAGTCGTCAAGACCATGGCATTCTAAATACATACATAATTATTATAGATAAATTACAAAGACACAGAATAAACCATCGTGCTCATCACACAAAGTTTTATCCTGGGTGGGGATCGAACCCACGACCTCCGGCTTAGCAGTCAGGGTCACTAACCACTAGACCAACCGGCCAGTCAAATGAAACTCTACAGTTGCTCATAAAGATAATTAAAATAGATCTTAACTATTTTGAGACAGCGATCCTATTTTGAGAAAACGTCTTTCTACCATCGATATCTTGAATCTTGATTAACACTGTTGGATTTCGACATTGACTTCTAAATATTTATTTACTTATTCTCATCGATTTTGTCTTAGTCAATCGGCAATTTATTTCTTCATCCATGAATTCCGATTCTAAGAAGTTTGTCTTCTATTTCTTAAATCAATTAATTAAGTCTTGCAAAAAAAATTGCCTCGACATATTATTACAACTTAAAATAAATCTATACGCTCAAAGTGTTTATTTAAATCGCTGATCATATGTTACGCAGAAAAAAGTACGAGTGTTATACGTAATTTATTTAAACATCGTTGAAGTTTTTATAATAAGTTTTATGTTAATCTTGCATTTCAATAATCGGATGGTTACAATGAAGTTATTTACCACGCTATAATAAAATAATGCAAAGGCCTAATTGTAAAACTTGCTCGAGTTCAGTTAACAAACAAAGAATTCTTCAATTTTTTTTTTTAAAAGACGACTCCCGCGTTTGTGTACAAGCCCTTTACAAACATACAAGTCACGGACACAAATTACACCCAGGCTCGGAACAACAATTTGTGGATCACACAAAGTTGTGTCCCGTGTGGGAATCGAACCCACGACTTCTTGCGTAGCAGTCGGATACACTCCCACCGCGCCACTGAGGCAGTCTTAATTACTCGTATTATAAACCTCACATAAGTTGCTAATTTTTTACTGTGCAACTTATGTGGGTAAGTTTTGTTATTTACTTACTACTAAGTACGTAATCCATCCAAGTAGTACCTATAAAAGGCCGACCGCTTAACTCGTATATCGCCTGCGACGTTCTCTGTCCCGCGCACACCGCTCACCCACCCGTTAACATCACCCCGCGCTCCCTTCCACCGCGCAGGCGATATACGAGTTAAGCGGTCGGCCTATAGTATCATATCAACCCATATGATGGCCCACTGCTGGGCACGGGTCTCCCCAGTAGAACCTACTGGTATGTAGATCCTGGGGGTAATTGCCATAATCGCGACGCTTGGCGAGCGGGTTGGCGATCGCAGTAAGGCTTTAAGTACGCAGAGGACGCTGCTGCCCGTCTTCCGGGGTGAAATCCCTTAGTCGCCTTGACGACACCCACGGGAAGAGATGGGGTGGTACTATTCTTAAGCCGGCACCACACGGCACGTAGAATATTTAAGCAATATACGGTACCTAGTATATTGCTTAAATATTCTATGGGATAGCAATCAGTGTTGCCAACTCGTAGAACTCTAGGCACAGACAAAAACTAATATCATAGATATAAAATTTAATCCATTATACAATTATACCTACACCACGGTAGACGACGACACCGTGTCCGTCGTCTAATATAAAACATATTAAAATATGTCAACTTTGAATGCAAGACACGTCACAATTTAACGCATTTTTCCACAATTCCTCGAATGCACGCACCGCCCTTTTTATATCGATATTGCGTGACGTAGCTACAAAGATATGAAACAAACTGCTGTGCCAATGACACAGGGTACGCGATTTGATGGATTACGACAAGCTGGCAATATAGAAAGTAACTTTTTACTGTTATTTTCACCCTGGATACGGATGTACATAGGTTATTTTAGGCTTGTGCATTAGAAGATATTAGATATGACGTCAAACACTGGCGACGGCAATCATAAGTCGTCTCGACATCTTTTTATACGCCAGTTTTCTGAAAGCTAATCAACTGTGAAATCTACTATTATGTGTCGTTTGAGATAGCTCATAGCATGATCATCTAACAATCGTGTCTGTTATAAGAGCAATAACATTTTATTTGAAAATCTTTAAGTCAGTAGCGTTATTATAATTAAATACTTTTTTGTCTGATCATCTACTATTATTATAAAGATGAAGAGTTTGTTTGTTTGTTTGAACGCATTAATCTAGGGACCAATTGATAAATTTATTTTACTGTTGGATAGCCCATTTATCGAGTAAGGCTATAAAGCATCCCGCTACGACCAATAGGAGTGGTGCAGCAATGAAAAATGTTTCAAAAACTGGGAAAATTTATGCAGGCGAAGTTGCGCGGGTCAGCTAGCCTCTTCATATATCGGAAACGATTTAAAATCGTTGATATTTTTTTCGTAGTCAAGACGTAGGTACTTGACTATGAAAAAAATTACATAGTTGATTAGTTGAACAATACTGTGACCAGCCTTTTAGAAACAAGATACACATACATATCACTTAGTGTTTTTTTTTATAATAAAGACGACTGACTCCCACTGTAGCATACAAGCCCTGTGTCGCGGGGGACTTAACAAACATACGTTACAATCGAACCCACGACCTGTCGCGTAGCAGTCGGACACACTCCCACCGCGCCACAGAGGCAGTCTCAAGTCTGTTAAATCTTGACTTCAACAATGTGTCTATTCAACTTGTAGCTATTTAAAGTAAGTGAAATAATATGCTTACGGGTATTACATGGCATCTATCGCGAATGACATCACGACGACCTTGAAACATTTAAAAATACCTTCGTCATCACTTTACACAATCACAAAGACTTTTTCGTATTTGTGTTGCTAAATTCGTGACACTTTGTCCAGTGCATACTGAATTAGGTAGGTGGGTACTTACCTACTGACGGTAAAAAACTACTTACCTATTGTACTTATCAGTATTAATCGAATAGTCAAATGTTTGGTAAAGAAATAATTACGCCTTAATCTTGAACTAAATACTTACAATCAGTCTCTTCGAACTTGGTAATGAAAATGAACGAAACTCAATTGGATTTGACTATAAATGTTTTTACGTGTTAAATACATATCAGATTATACGGTGATACATTATAATAAAAGTTGACAGAAAGTGGTAGCACGCAAATCTACAACCATCTGACAAGTTCTGCGCTAATTTGAATCTAAAGACCGTAATTATAAACCCATTTATCACATTTCTTAACAAAGTAAGGATGGATGAATGATAAACAAGATCGATTGCCAAGATATTTAATATGTAGTTACGGTTTACGGTCAACATGCAGATCCTGGCGATCCACATGATAATAAGAAGTCAGGATATAGACAAGAATTCAATTAGCCTGTATCGGGTACGCCACAACACCTGGTCCTCTATGGTCAATACATTTCAGCGACCTTCTTTAGGTCGTCGTTCCATCTGGCTAGCTGTCGTCCTGCCTTGAGTTTACGCACGTCGCGGCCACCACTCGAGGACTCTTTAGCTCTAATGGCCATCGATCCTTCGGCAAATATGGCCAGCTCATTGTCACTTCAGCGTGCTTAACCTGCGTGCTATGTCGGTAACTATGATCTTTGGCGGATAGCCTCGTTGAGAATTTCATCCTTCATTGAGACTCCAAGCACAGATTAGGTATCTTTATGTTGAGTTCCAAGCATAGCTCGCTCCATAGCTAGCTGTAAAACTTTGAATTTGTGGACTAGCCCAACTAGTAATAGTTAGTATTATTTGCCGTTAGTGTCGTACCGTACCGTAGGTCGTCACAAGATTTGCTCCGAGTCAGAAAAATTGAGATGAGAACAAAATAGGTAGTCACTGAAAGAGTTTAAATTCCATGTCGAAAACGCCTCAGCTCCTGTGGTAGCGTTTTCCTGATATTGGCATTTGGGTCTGACAACTCAGTTTACTTCTCCTGAACACGGAACCGGAACTATAGAACTGATCCAGCACTTGGTTTTGGAACTTGACCGACCCCACTGAGATTAAATTCTTGAGCCCTTTAGCTGTTACCGCTGCTCCTCTAGAAGACTTGTTATGAATGGAAACAAATAGGATTACTAAAGTAGTACCAAAACATATAGAATAAATTGTCAATGTTTACATAGTCGTTAGTAACGGTCAAAGTCTAGGTGATGCGTAGATGCGCACGAGTGCTTTTTGCGTAGATACGTTACCGGTTTTCATCCTGTTGGCTGTGATGATTGATGATGTATCACTGATTGTTGTCAAAGTTTTTATAAATAGCTTTAAAGATTAACGCCCCGTGTGTTTATATTGTTTTTAGAAGTCTGTGCTTTTCCTATAGATATATTTAGCTTTTAAAATAATCATGGTAACCCATGGTAGCCATGATGTGACGATTTATTACATTTTTATGAAACTTAATTACAATATCACGGCTGTCTTCTCATATCTACAAATAACAATTTGCGTTAATCGAGTCGCTAGACAAGGAATTGACATAAACTACTTTGCCAAATATAATTGGCCTAAATTAAAAAAAAAAATGACGAATTCATAAGCGGACATTACGCCCAATTTGGGTTGCCGGAAAGTTATTAACGGATATCTATGGGGAGTTTGCAGTCATTGCCAAGTTATAAAAATACACAGATGCAGATCTTAGATGCTGGCACTGTCTTCTATCTATTAAATAGAACATTAAGTTATACATAATGCCTTGGTCCTAGGCTAAGACCATAAAACCACGTGCTATCTATCATCCAATTTTAATATTTTACTATAGATTCCTTAAAGTTTTGCTTAGTGTCGAAAGAAGAAGAAGAAAAAAGAAGAATGACTACTTTCATACAACTACATATATATATTTATATTGCACACATACTTAATAATTAAATCCTAGCTAAAAAAAACAGATAAGTAACAAAAACAACCCATTGCGAAACAGCTGTCGGCCTCTTGAACTGTGCCATGTCAAATCTAAGACAATCGCCTTAGAGGACAAGCCACGACCTATCCTCGTCTTAATTTGATGTATCTATCACACCGAAGCGTAATTGCTTGTAAAATACCTAACTAGAATACAGAACTAGGTTTCATACGTAGGTACTTCATTCGAGCAACGCACACATAGATATCTTATACACCGAATCTCAAAATGCCTTAGAAACTAAATGATCCAAGATTGTGTATTCGTGAACGATGTTATGTATACGAGGTTGTTTGAAGCTTACCCTTCTCTACTTTTGAATTTTGTGTTTATATGAAAGTATGAAATATCCCATGTCTTTGATATGAATGTTGAAAGATTAAAACGTGACGATTTTGTTTGTACTGACTAACTGACCGTGTGGTGCCGGCTTAAGAATAGTACCACCCCATCTCTTCCCGTGGGTGTCGTCAAGGCGACTAAGGGATTTCACTCCGGAGGACGGGCAGCAGCGTCCTCTGCGTACTTAAAGCCTTACTGCGATCGCCAACCCGCTCGCCAAGCGTGGCGATTATGGCAATTACCCCCAGGATCTACTGGGGAGACCCGTGCCCAGCAGTGGGCCATCATATGGGTTGATATGAACTGAAAACCAATAGTTGTCTAATTTTTTTGATCATACAACAATTCGTGTTTTGGTGGAAACTGAGTGAACAGACAATACAAACAGTAGGTTAAGACTACTTTTCTTAAGCTTGGAAACGGCTCATGACTTCGTCTATTATTTTCGCATTTATAAAACCGAGCTTTAAAGCAAGCTTGTACATTTTTAACAGTAGTAGTCTATACGATATAATTCAGACGTCAGCTGTTGGACATCCCACGCCGCTTTCCACTCATTGGTTACACAGTCACGGTCACCCTTCACCTGCTATTACCCTGCCTCGCCATCTGTTCTGTACAACGCCTTTAGAGCCCCATTGTCTTTCTCCTGATGACTTGTTATTCGATTCGATAATGGATTTTGATGTAAGGAACTTGATTTAATAGAATAGACAATATAATGGCGGGAAAGATGTCAAAAGGTCAAAATTTTACACGTAAGTCATAAAACGATAACTTATTTATTTCGTAAATAAGCATCGTTGCCTTCTGATCATGAAAATCTAAATTAAGTTCACTATATTCCTGTTTCTGTCATTGGATTTTGTTTGGTTTATGGCACAAGTCATTTGTACCCAACTTTGTAAAGTTCCATATATACCTATACTAATTCAAGTCGATTTGGGTCACAATACTTAAAACTCTAACAATAGCGTAATCAAAGTTCCCGGGCTGATATCTGTATTACTTTTTTATAGGTTATGTTGTTAGGCAATTAAATCATTGCAAAGAGCATGGTGTGTAGGGTAGGGTTCTTGGTAAAATACATCGTTTGAAGAGGCCCGAGAGACTCTAATCCATATTACTTTCTGGTAAAGGCTGGAGTACTTTGATTCACGTAAAATATGATATTCAACATGAAAGACTTCCAAACGAGTACAATCTAATACAGCTGTTTGTTCCTAAATTGGTATCTTACGCACGAGTACCTAAATTCAATTTGATTCGAATACCTTTGCCCTTAAAATGAGTTCCTATGTTCTATCGCTTTTATAATACATAACGAAATATTATTAGGTAGGTAGCTACTACTAGATATTATATAATTGTTTTGTTTAGTTTAAAAACAAAGCTTAGTCTAAAATTCACTTACCTACGTTATTGCTACACGTTGTAAAAGTGGTGGGAGCGCATCTTTGCGCAGTTAAAGTATGCAATAAAACATAATACATAATAATAAAAAATAAAAACACCTAATACTCGCATAAATTAGCTGAAAAAAAAAACAAGAAATCAATTTATTTTTGTATGATGCGGTGTAAGCGTCGGCCAGAGCTAATCAGTTTATAGTCATTAAATTGTTCCCGACGTCGACGTGCAGGCCGTGCAGCCTCCGATTGCTATAATAGTCTTTATCTAACTATTGTTTTATATTGCATTGTCGTTTACTGACCTCATTTGAGATGCAAAGAATATGCTCACTCGCGTAGAGAAATTACGTTTTTTTTTCCTCTTTCTTCCGATATTAGGTATTTGGCAGGGATTATGGCGCGCACATTCTGTGCATACGCCAGTTTCAAGTTTATTTTCTTCTAGTTTTCTTTGAATCACAAAGTTTCGTTCTTATAAGAGTATAATTTACACGTTAATTGTACCTGTAAAAATAATGACATGTTAATTTGCCGCCATTTTTACAACTGCATAAGTGAACATTTTTTTTAATAAAATTAAATATTTGATAATGTTGCCAGTTATAAATAACAAAATGGTGCTTTTAAAAGGGCTTGGTTATACATTTAACAACTTTTTACTGTTAAAATTGTAAATTAATAAATAATTTTTGGCTCTTAAAACAAAAAATAATGATTAGTAAATGGGATTATTGCTAGCGAGAAACTGTACCGTAAAACACACATTTTTGTTAGGTAAGTATAATACCTAGGTGCCTGTTAAATAAAAACTTATTATTTATGCTTCATCGGTTTAGTGCTTTACTTTTAATGTTAAAAAAATTGTATAGCCTACCTACTAACCTATTTATATAACTATTATATTATCCATCTCAATTTCCTGTTTCTGATATCTTACGAGTATATACCTAACGATACTAATTTCATTATCGATTGTATCATAATCGCCGTCGTGGGTAGATCCCGTTGTCATCAAACAATTAATCTTATAAGTGGATACAACTTCTAATCGGTTTCAAATGACCTTAGATAACAATACAAGGACGTTGTTCCAAGCTTATAACAAAGCCATTGTACTGTTACCTAGCTTTTTTACATCATAACAATATTTTGTCTCGGTAATGCCTTGTGCTCTCTAAAAATATTATTGTCATATTTTTGTCCTATGGAGGACAATAATATTTTGATTCCGGAAGAAACTAACTACTAGCCAAAATTGTCAATTTTAAACGAGCTTTTATTTTCTCAGAATTCTTAGGTTTTTAGCAATTTAAAAAAAATCGATTCAAGTGTTCAACAATAAATAGTCATCAATTTTTGTCTTTGTCTTTGTCTCTCTTACCACATTTAAAACAAGATGAAAAGATAGGGACATATAAAGGTACTAACGCGAACAACTTCTAGTCAATTATCCTTAGATATTTATGGATATAGTTGGCGTTTTTCTGGGTTCGTGGTTAAGTATAACCTTATACAGAACTCCTGTTAACGGGCCCTGCTGTATTGCGGTACGTCCTCATTCGCCTTACTTGTAATATCTATACTGTTTTACTATTAAATCTCATATATTTCCAGCTGATTACAGCCTTACCTTACTGAAGATCTAAGTGTAACTATAGGAGATCATAAAGTTACTGAGTGTATCTGTCTGTATCATCGTCGCACCAAAAGAGATATTAATGGACTTGTTCAGCATTTAAAGTCCGTTTAGATTGTAATCAACTTTTTGTTGCGGATTAAAAAATGTGTCCATTTCGCGAATCGTTGTCCAAATACTTGACTTTGTTTTGATAACTGAAATGTTTGTCAACTTGCCCGCGACAAATAATGGAATTTTTGTATGTTCCCGGATGTAACTCGCGGAGATGGATGTACTTAGTCAAATTCTAAAGATTCCTTAATCACATTTTGATTGACACAATCATGAGTAAACTACAAGATACGAACTTGAGTTACAAGATCCTATGTACACAGTTTCTTTATAAAATAAATACTTTAAAACTCATTTAGTTTTCTATCACATTCGAAGAATAGCTATGCAATTATCAATGAAAGAAACTAGCAAAAAATGAGTAGATAATTATGAAGTTCATTTAGTAAATACCTACCTACTGCTTCAATTTAGCTGATGAGGCCTGGTTCACTTAAGTGATTATTACATCAAAATATACATTGACTATAGCTGGCTGCCTGTGAACCCAGGTCGGTAGATATAATAAGAAAATAATAAAACAAAAATGTTTAATTAAAAATTCACTTTTTTTTTCTTGTCCTCTATTCGTTCATTCGCTCCAGGAGGTCTATGGCTGGCACATTCTGTGCAGCTGCCAGTTTCATACACTGTGTTTCGATTTCCCGTCGAAATGTAATAAGTTTTTATTCTAAGTAGTCTGAAATATGTAGTTCTAAACAAACGGCAAATATTAAATTGATACCTTGTTTTTTTTTAGGAATAAACTCGTCAAAATTACAATCGTAACATTTTTTAATTTTAAAAAGTACAACAAATATTATCAAATCAAAGAATATAACAAAAAGTACAGCATGTTTTGTACTGTCCGACACATGAGTTAAAATTTTCATAATATTAAAAGAAGCCATGACACATACATGATGTAACATAATAAAAGCTTAACGT
Source organism: Herminia tarsipennalis (assembly GCA_945859575.2). Classification (NCBI taxonomy): domain Eukaryota; kingdom Metazoa; phylum Arthropoda; class Insecta; order Lepidoptera; family Erebidae; genus Herminia; species Herminia tarsipennalis. The sequence continues at coordinate 6,794,524 of OX243836.2, read as the reverse complement.
CCAAACTGTCTAACTCCATATGAAATGGTATAACACAGATCTAAAGTCGGTAGTTGAATGCGTTCTTTGTGACCGCAATACTCAGTGAGATAAAGAGACACGCTCGGCCAAGCAAATATTAATTACAAACGTTACAATTACCTTTTATGAATCATTCTTTGATACCGAATCAGGTATTGTGTATTTAACTACGTAACAAGAAGGCGCAGACACACTTACTACATTTTTTTTATCTCGAGTTTTGCGAACTGATAACTATTTGATTTTCATGCCTAAACCACAGGACCAATATTAATTAAATTTGAATTTTTGAGACATAGGATACTTTCATCTCGATAAATCGATACCGTCGATACACTCGGGTGAAGAGAAGACGCGGATAAAATTTGTTTAATACATATATACAGGCAGTGTAGGACGCCCTCAGGCCAGGTGGAGTGATGATTTACGCAAAACGGCTGGCAGGAGCTGGATGCAAGAAGCCGAAGATAGAACAAAGTATCGTGCATTTGGACAGGCGTATGTCCAGCAGTGGACTGCGATAGGCTGATGATAATGATGATGATGATATATATGCAGGACAGGTTAATTGGTGGGAAACTGATAGAGACTCAGGTGCCTAAACTATGCTGATAATGCTTTATTATTCCAGATAATTATTAAATAACAATGTTTTAGGTTGTATATCTAAATTCTAAATCAAGAATCCGGTTTAAAAAAAAAAGACGCAATATTCGGAGGTGAGAAACCGATCCTCTAGGTACTCTTATCTTTTTTGCGCAGCTTTTAACATCATGTCTATTAGCGCATCAATGAGTTTGATTAAAATTCGATTAGCAGTAATGCATACCTAATCGATAGTATCTAATTAGTCTTATTAGTTGACACTTTATGTCGCTTCGCAACGCGTCTGGTGCTTATTGATCAAAAGAAGCTAACTCTACCTCTTAAATGTTGCTTCCCTTGTCCACACTAGTGTACAAATCCTGTCTTTATAAACATAAAAATATCAGACACAAAGTATACCCAGACAAAGAACAACAATTGGTGGTTGACGAATTGGGGAAGTGTTGTCTCGTATTGGGAATCCTTACGCAGCAGTCGTACGCACTCCCACATCACTACCCAGGCAGAGTATTAGTACCTACAGTGGCCCAAGAAAGTGGTCTATCTGATATGACAAAACTTCCTGTGTAACCAAAATAGCGATAGTTGAGATTGATAACTGTCAAGATAAAATTGCGAGGGAAAATTGGCCTTGTTGTTTTATGACGTGCAAATGAACTTCAACCGTAAGGTGGTAGTGGTATACCACATTTTTGGCCGACTGTAGTAGAATCCATAAGTCGCTCAATAGAAGCCATATGTCAAACCATCAACGCCGCAAAACTAATCGAAGAAGTCAAGGGGTTTACCTAAACATTGTTTTAAATTTTAGGGTCTGAGTTTTTGCGGCTATACTGTTGGAGATATTTGTGCTGGATTTGTTTATTATTTTGTAGCTGACTGCACTTTTTTTTTAAATTATACGTAGGTAACCAGTCAGCCGGCGTCTTTACACAAGGCTAGTGACTGCAATCAAGTGCTTAATTTGTAGGTTGTTAGATGTCTTCCGCTATTGGTCGGAAGTTATAATCAGATGTGTGGATGGATAGGTACATTTCCTCTGTCACTTATATAATTAATTATCCTATTAATTAGGTCTTCTGCTGTCGGATTGTCAATAGCAGATAAAATATTCCAAATTAGGTACTTCCGTGAAGTAGAGTAGGCAAACCAAAGATAATAGTGTGTGTTCTGAGAGGCAAACCGTACAGCCCAAAACAAAGAATTGAGTTGAAATTTATCACACAGATAGTTATTATTATATATGTAGGCATCTGCTAATAAATAATTTTGGAATATTCAGAAAATGGTGATTAAAACACAGGTTACAAAATGCAATCAAAGCCGCATGAGAATCTAGTATTAATAGGTATAGTATACATTACTCCAATATACCTACATAAGTACATACTTCGAAAAAACTAAACCAGTATATCTTCAGAACACTAAATTGTCCTCGAAACTAATTTAGGCTTAACAAAAAGAAGCAGTAAAAAACTTCCGCCTCAGCTAAAACGGTTAAGAAATAGATTAAAAAGAAACCAGTAGGAAAGACATTAATGTCTGCCTAACACCACTGAGAGAATTTATCACTCATTTAGCGTTATGTTCAAAGCAAATCTTCGGGTTATATTGACGGAATATTATATCAAGTTGGCTCTTTTGTGTAAGGAGCAATAACTGTCATGAAAGTTGGAATTGTTGACACCTCCTTCATTAATTATTTGGGGTTTGAACATCAATCAAAATTCTCTTGTCTTCGGTTCGAATTATAAGAGGCTTTGTGGTTTTCTTCATCTCATGCAAGCTCTACATTAAGCCTATGTTCAGATGACGGGTGCTTAACGCACGTTAACGCATGCTCTACTGTCGCGTTTACAACTGTGTCACTTATCCAAGATTGCCAGGTGATAATCAGCGCTGGGAGTTCCGATAACTTATGCTGAGGTGGTGACCTCTTCGGTTCGAGCTTGCGGAGCAGCATAGGTACTGCGCCTATTGTACTTGCATTTAATTATTGTATTTATTTTTTGATGACTTATATACATACGTAATTTTATATTTACCTAAGTAGTAAGCACATTTTGTTGCTTTTGTAGGCCCTTGGCCGAAATAAATTTATTTTCTTTCTTTTTTCACATTGTTCTAGGCGTTCACATAATGCCTATCTATTTATAGTTAAGTATCTTCACGCTTTTATTACTTACCATGCTGACAATGTCAAAAATAAATTGAAGTAATGGGGGGCCTGGGGCCTGGAGTTCTAAAATACAGGCTTAGGCTTAGTTTAGACCCCAGGTCTCCCACAAATTGCAAAATTATGTATGTTCAATGTCAACTGTGTATCTATTAAGAACTATGTAATTTGTGGAGATGAAATAAACTTATAATAATAATAATGTGATATGTATATATCTTTTTTTCTTTATTTCTTTCTTTTCTATGTTATGCGCTCGTCATTTCAACATAGCATAATAACTGCCTTATTTTCAAGAAAAGTATTGGAATTTTCAGACAGTCATGAATTTTGTTTTACTAATTAAAGCGATTTTGGTTATACTAGCTTGTCATTGACGTAACTAAGGATACCATGAAAGGAATCTTTTAAACAATTTTCATTGTTGTAATTGTCCTTTTATACACAACAATTATACGATCGATGAATGGACACAGTACAATAAGGCCACATCAAAGTATTCAGGTATTCTAAATATTTGATCAGGTCTGCCTAGACGTAGTGGGCGGCAATCATAGAATGGAACATGTGTTGTATCGATTATACATTATTAGTTCTACTAAATAGCCTAAAGTTGCCCTAATTTCTACTTATGACCTTTGGACGCCATTTTCTTTGACTCACTACTAGCTTAGAACTAAGTAGGTATTGTCAATAATTGTACATTACACAACTATATAGCATTTTTTAGGAATACGGTTTTGCCAGTGCTTAAAGCGGATTTTTAGATTTTTTGTCGTTTAGCTAACATGTTTCAAGAAATTCTATCTAAGAAAAAAATATGTGAGAAGGTCCGTCTGAGAAACACTCTTACCATAGAGAATATCGCTAAAAAACAATTTGATTAGTTGTGAAGATGCTGTTATAATTTTCCCAACTCAACGTTTAAGATGTGAAAATAATATAAATACGTGTTAAATTATTAAAATCATCTTGCAGCAGCTGGCAATAAAAAAGAGTCGAAGCCATCAACTATAAAGAAGAAAAAATATTTATTCGCATTATCTTAAAAAAAAAAAATCCGGTTATACGACTCGTGTCTATGACCATACTTTCTCACACTTACAGATAATGACTGCAATACAAAACACTGTTCATAAGTGCAGGCTGTTGGTGTGAACGCTAAACTGACCCACTTCCATGTTCCAACACGAAATGGCGACAGGATGATAAACAACCGATGCTAATCTACTGTGCAGCCAAGAAATTTCCTTTACAACCTTTTAATTCTCCTCGATATAAGGCTAGTCAAGTAGGTATAACTACTAGCTTCTGGTAACTAGCACGTCACCACAGCCGAATACTTAGAAGCCAGCTCCTTAGAAGGCATTTAATCATACCTAAAGAGCTTAAATCCCTTCCATCAAGGCCCATTGTTAGACTAGACATTTTTGAGATATCCTATAAGGTAGAAAAAGGTGTCGCAGTAGATCTATTAGACGACGCGACATTCGGGCATTACATCCCGGATTAGAACCCACTATTCAAATCAGACTCAATACAATACTCAAACTTCACTCTTTGAAACGCCGTTAACTGTCACTGTCACGGAGATAAATGGTAGAGTTGGATGTTTGTTAGGCACTCAATCACGCCAAAACGGCTGAACTTTAACACAAAGATACTCGTAGATTAAAGTCTAGAATAGCACATATGTACCTACCTACATTACATTTAACCCCGAAAAAGGTAAAATTTCCACACGAACGAAGTCACTGATAACAGCTAGTGTCCTATTCGATTTGATTCTTTGTTTACATTGAATAGGCTCCGAAACTACTGGGCCGATTTAAACAATTTTTTCACCGTTAGAAAGCTACATTATCTGGGAGTAACATAGGCTATATTTTATTGCCAAAAAAAATTTCCCTCATAAATTACAATAATGTAACTCAAGGCATAAAAAACTACGCGAACCGAAGCCGGGACAGGCAGCTAGTAAATACATTATAAATGGACATATGGATATTTGTTTTCGAATTAATTGAGGCCATTCTTAATGTAGGTATGTAAGGAATTAGGTAACTAGTGTTTCCTGAGCCACGTATCTTGTTCTCATTTAGATCAATAAACTCGACACAGAAGTTTTTTCGAGTTGGGGATTATTAAATTAAATATTAACGTACAAGTCTAGACATTAAAAAATTATTGTATTTAGACAAAACTTTATTTTTATAATTAACAGGGACCAACACATCCTTCGCGTGAAAAAAGTTAAGTTCTTTATAACATCAGCTATCTGCCAAGTCCCGTCAAAATTGATCCAACCGCTTTGGCGACTAACCGGAACAAATGCACAAATAAATTTTAATCTAGTTTTTTTTTAATTATAGGTACCATATTTACTTTCAAACGCATTTAATGAAAAGCTGGCATTTTTACATAACAAACTGACACTTTGTTTGTATAGATTAAAACAGTCGTTTCCATTTTGTACCTATTGAGATTTCCATGCGGCAGTTACTTCATATTTTAGAAGCGGTTGCACTGCACAGGTTGCGCTATGAATAATTTGAAGTTGCATTGCGGTCTGTTCCCTCTGCGACAAATCGCTTAAAACATTTTAGTTTTAAATATTTTAGTAGTTAGGTATACCTGCCTACAGGCGCCCAAAATATTGTTTGCAAACAAACCATGGTCACAGACTTAGCTAAGTATATCTTCTTCAGTAGTTTGGGGCAAGGTCAGGATTCTACATAAGGTGTTCCTGGTCTGCTGAGAGGTAAATTCGTTATCGCCTGTCCAGATCTTCATTTTTATCCTAGGTCCTTATTAACTATGTTTTTTTTTCGTTTCCGCGGCAAGCCCGTGCAAACTGGCGCATGCGCGGTGCGCTTAAAGATATGTGTATGCGGTGCGCGCATGCGCGATACATTTCTAAGCGCAGCTCTCTATTTACCATTATGACAAGATTTTTAAAGATAGACGTGCGGGCTTGCCGCGAATACGAAAAAAAATATAGTGAATAAGGACCCTGCCTCATCCTTACAGTGATATTATTAAAAAAAATATTTAAATGCTACCTATTGCCCGTGACTTCGTCCGACTGTATCTCGAATCATTCGACTCGTATCGAGATGAAATATTTAAAGATTTTAAGTTATACCTTCAATAACGCTTCTCTGGCGTCTGCTGCCGTTAAAAAGACTCTCCAAATTAAGTTTTCTTGAATGTCTTGGCTAGTTACAAATCTATATTAATATTATAAAGCTGAAGAGTTTTTTTGTTTAGTTGAACGCGATAATCTCAGGAACTACTGATTCGAAAAAAAAAATACTTATAGATATCATATTTATCGAGTAAGGCTACAACGAAAAATGTTTTGCAAAAACGGCGTAAATTGATGCAGACAAAGTTATAATATATAGATGAGTAATTCGATTTAAGTTCCATTCTGTAATGTTGCACAGCATCTATTTAGCTTTAATAACTACTATTTATTATATATTTAATGATCTGCGAGAGACCTTGGGTTAGTTAAATTATAGCCAACAGAATATAATGGTCATCAACCCCGCCAAGTAATAATATATTGCGTACTAGAACTTTGTGCACGCGCATTCAATATTGTAAGATTTTGTAGTTATTGTGGTTACAATAATAGGCGAACATTGAGGCCATGTTACATTCCAAGCAAGACACTTGCAGAATAGATGGAGGCTTAGAGCTACCGCTTGTGTTGCCAGATGTCTCGTTTTTGGTGGGACGTCCGGAATGTCAACCTTCTCTCTAGTTACCGCACATTTACAATTGGGGAACAAAATCTAACAGTAAGTGTAGCTATTTAGGCATATACCCCTAGAACGCTTAACTTTGAATAGTGCTCAAAATAATTATTGAGTCTTGAAAATGGCGGCAAACTTAGCTCTCATCATTTTAAAGTTGACGTGTAAAATTACATTAACTATGTGTCTGTGCAGTTAAGTTGTACGATAAATACTAGACTGAAATGGAATTGGAAATTAAAAAAACGATTCGAAAAAAATGGTTGTCTTTAAAGTCGGTTTACGGACGATATTTTTACGTGATAACGTCTTATGAAAACATTAATTTGACATATCGCTATTCGTGTTGCTTAGCAGCCAATCAATAACGCTTGTTCTAATTATATCGCATGTCATGTAGCTGCAATCGCCATTAGTTGTTGCTTAGCAACCAATCAATAACGTGACCGTTGCTACGTGACACTTATTCGCGCGTGCACTCGATCATCGATTTAAAATAAGACGTTATCGCGTCAAAATACTTAAACACCTTCTAATCTATCGGTCAACTTGAAATATGCGCTCTCTCTTAAGAAATAAGAATAATATATTGGGACAGCTCACACAACGCTATCAGATTCCTAACTAAGCAGAGCTTTTACTATGAAAACTAGACAAATGATTCTATTGTCGCATTGACTTAGATTCAACTTTCTTTTACTACTTTTTTGATGTTGTATTTTGCCCGCACTCACCCTAGCAAATTTTTATTTCGATTCGCAGTTCGCCCCCTTTCATTTGTCCGTTACGAGGGGTGAAAAAGATAGTTCGTAATTCAATGTAGGCGTTTAGATGACTCAGCTGTTTTGTTCTAATAAAGAAAAATACTTCAAACCAAAGACGATGTGTCAGAACGTCACTTAGTTCTTGGGTTGAGTGGTAGACAATCCTACAATTTGGTGAGAAATGCTATATACTAGGTACTAGCTAAAACTATAATCAATCTTATTGAATTGAGGTTTTCTGATGGTGAAACCGATCGTTGAGACGATCCCTGGGCATTATCATATCATTCAGCAGTGGACGTCTTTCAGCTGAAACGAAAGAACAAAACAGTTTTTAGAATGGTTAGGTACACAGCGTGGTTACTGACGTTTATATGACTATATTCTAGGACTTTATATAATTATGTACCCAAAATGACTGCAAACATCTCTTTAAAATAAATGCACAAACACTCATATGCGCTACAGCTTCTTTATATATAAAACTAGCTGTCCCGCGCAACTTCGTATGCGTAATTTCTCCCCGTTTTTAAAACATTTCTCGTCGCTTCTCCGCTCCTATTAGTCGTAGCGCGATGTTATATAGCCTATAGCCTTCCTCGATAAATGGGCTATCCAACAAAAAAATATTTTTTCAAATCGGACCAGTAGATCCTGAGATTAGCGCGTTTAAACAAACAAACAAACTTCCGCTTTATAATATTAGTATAGATGAGAAGCTGACTGACTGACTGACTGACATAATGACGCAGGGCCTAAACTATAAGGGTTACAAACTTGAAATTTTCAAGGAGTTCCTTTTATAACGTAGGGGAGCACTAAGAAAGGATTTTTGAAAATTCACCCCCTAAGGGGGTAAAACGGGGGTGTAAAGTTAGTATGAAACTTTGCCGTTAAAATATTTTGGTAACAATCTGGCATCCACGCGGGCGAAGCCACGGGCGTAAGCTAGTTTTTTATATTTTACACAAATTATCTTAGCTTATACTGTTCTCAACAAGTCTATAGCAGTCTTTAGTTTTACTGATCCCAGTTTATTACCTACGCCGGTTTATGTGTTATGTGGTAATATATTTTAATAGGGAAACCGACCTCAGTGTATTCCCAATTTAATTTAATACTAGACGCAGAGGTTTCTGCACTTAAAGTACCTAATGCATCCACATATTGTAGCACTGAATAAATATTTTTTAGATTAAAGTTACTATTTTGTAGAGTGATGTTTCCTAGTGATGCCCGGTTACAAATTTCATATTTATTGTTTATCAATGACATAATTTTAAACTTAAATAAGCGGAGTTTATCTGAGTGTATGTTTTTTTTCTCATCTCAATACTTAGGCAAGCGTTGTTTGGTGATAAATAAGAAATAGAATAAAAATTTTGTAAAATCAACCTAAAAAGATCGTATGTTTAAATCCGTTTATCCACTACTATGTGTGGCATGGATTGGCGTCAAGCTTATAAAAGCATTATTTTAAATCCTCGATAGCAAATAAGGGTGCCATTTAATATAGAGGATGAAATAAACCAAACCAGTGACTGGCCCAGGTTGGTTTGACATGATTGTTGGTCTTGTGATTAGGGACCCTGACTGCTAAGCCGGAGGTCGTGGGTTCGATCCCCACCCGGAATAAAACTTTGAGTGATGAGCACGATGATTTATTCTGTGTCCGGATGTTATTTATGTATAACATGTATGTATTTCGAAATATATATGTATGTTTACAATTTATCGGGTTAGTTTGGGATCTGATAGCGTTGTGTGTGTTGTCCCAAGATATTATTATTATTAAAAATATTATGTGTATAGATGGTACAAAAAATAATTGTGAAGCCGGAGCGGGTTGCTATTAAATTAATAAATGTAACTGCGATATGGATTCACCTTAAGTCTTGCAACACTCAGCGTTGAGCCGGAAGAGTTATGTTTGTATTACTCTTATCTGCACACACCTACTTTATTATGCGGGCAAGTGAAATTGATAGTTATGTGGGCATAACGTAGTATAAACATTATTATTTACTTTTTAGTTGTTGGTTTAGGAATTAGACGTTTGAGCAGCGATTGCAAGCGTGTCTCTTTTATTTGTTTGTAATGAAATGTGTACTAGTTAATTATATTTCTTATGTTTTGTTTTTCAAGATTGCTTTGTGTGAAGTAGGATTGCCCGGTACTTGATTAGACGTAGAAATTCAAAAATATACAACGTTATTCTTGGTATAGTGCAAACCTGAAAGTAGTTTGCTCACAATCAGTAACACAACCCAATGGGGATAGTTTTTAGACCACGTTATATTTTACATTTAAATAATTTTACAATAATTAATTAATCAATTAGTCATTTTCATTTTAACAGTTTAAATCTTGTTAACTATGTGGTGAGAAATGTAATCGTTTACTTATTTTCAATAATAACTATGGATTACGTAGGTACTATGCGATGCAATAAGCTGAGATGAACATAGGACAACTTTAATGGCTTATAAGTCAGCAAGTTTTTAATATTTTAAAACATGTATGTATCTACAAAATTCTTTATGTTTACTTGTCAGGTGATAGTTTAATTTTTTCTGGGGACGAGGAGGCGTCTAGAAATCTATCTTCGTTCTTCATTTCTAAAAAATTCCGCCGACAAGAAACTTGAATTAAATAGGTAATACTGCCAGGACATGCATTTAATTCTTTCTTTCAGGATAAATTCTGTCGTCTATTAAACATATACTATGTAGATACATACATGTTTACTACGTACTCTTTAACGAAATTATGCTACGTTAATTTAGAAATGTGCGGTAATATGGTAATGTGTGCGGTCGGCTCACATTCGATACGGCTATATCCGTCTATTGTTTTACATCGTGCTGTCAAAGCATTCCACCGACATGTTTGTTTACCTGCATTTCACCACGTTCCAAAGCCTAGCTACCATAGGAAAAAAGGAGACGGGGAAATATAATATCAATTTTTATATATTTGTCTTATAGGGCTATATTGGCTGTTAGCGGCTAAGTATTCAAATTAACACTGTAGTAATCGATCATCATTATGATCGATTAGCTGTCCCGCGCAACTTCGTATGCGTAAATTATCCCCGTTTTTGCAACATTTTTCATTGCTGCTCCGCTCCTATTGGTCGTAGCGTGATGTTGTATAGCCTATAGCCTTTCTCGATAAATGGGCTATCCAACAGTGAGAGAATTTTTCAATTCGGACCGCTAGTTCCTGAGATTACTGCGTTTAAACAAACAAACTCGTCAGCTTTATAATATTAGGATAATTAATCACATTTGGCACGCGGATACCCACCTCGTGCAAGGTAAAGTCCGTCATAGTCTCTCACTGACTCCACAACCACTAACACTTTGCACACCAGATTATAAAATAACGACAAGTCAATCAAAACAGAGACAAGTTAATTAAAACAGACGTTAGGTTAGGTTAATACTCCTACATATTTAATTATGAAAAAAAAAAACAACAGGAAAAAATAACGATTTATAAGTTTCACACCGAGATTTCATAATACGGGAGATATTAATGGCTGAATGGTTCTTAGCTGCTCAGTAGTATTTTAGATTAATTTCGTTTTTTAACTCTCGCCGCATACGAAGAGAAACTTATATATAGTTTGACCGAGACTGCTATACCGTGCCTTAGGCTGTTTGTCCACCGCAGCCCGTCAACGGGACGTCAATGGGAAATCACCGTGATTGAAATTATTTTACTTCGGCGACCGAAACGATGACGGACGTGCAGTTGATAAATAGCTGTAGTAATTCTATGTATCGCTACTTAGGGGACGTCATGATGTCCCGTTGACGTCTCATTGACGAACTACGGTGGACAAACGTCCTGAGGGAGGTGCGGCGAGGCACAGCACGGCACAGCGATTTGATCAAACTATAACAAAGATTGACTTGTGTATCTGTGAGTCTGTTTGTAGTATCATAACGAAAAGGATGAAACGATTTGGTAACGACTTCTTTAATAGATAGCTAGTTAGTTTTATGCAAATTAGTTGAACAATTTTCAAGAAAGTCTGCATTTTTCTGATGTGTTAAAACATACCAACAAGCGTATTTTGCTGCATACATCCCGTTACATTCTAACAGACATCGCCCACGTATGTCATAAAGAAAATTCGACACATGGTCACACCTAACTTTGGAACCAACAAATTGTCATATGCTTTATTATGCATTCAATACGCGCTGTAATTCGACTAACTGTTAATAAACCGGCCTTTATTACAAAGAGTTACGGCCTATATTTGCGTGTGCTAATTTAGGGGCCGTGCAAATGCATCTAGTTCATATTTAATTGCAAATGATATTCGAACACCTCCGCACTTCGCGTCAGAATGTGGTTTGATTGTGAAACCTTTAAAGGCTTTATGTGTAAATGTCACTCATTACGGAAGGTAACACCTTAATGTCAGTTCTGCATTAGTCTTTTTTACCTGCTGGAAGTAATAAATTATTTTCGCCGGCGGCTCCGCCCATGTGGACATCAGATATCCCGATAAATACTATCCTGTCCTTTCCTGGGACCGGAACTATCTCCATACTTAATTTCATCTAAATCGGTTCGGTGCAGCTTAGCGAGATGCTGCACAGCCTATATGGAGCCTCTAGAGGTGTGGGTCTGAATGACCGTATGAATTTGGAAAAAACCAAAGTAATGTTAAATGTCTTAAATCATGCCGAGACCAATTTATATCGAAGGGTCGATACGTGAAGTTGTCTATAAATATATCTACCTTGGGCAAGTAATCCAGCTTGGTAGAAACAACTTCGAGCAAGGAGTCGACAGAAGAATCCAATTGGGTTGAGCAGAGTTTAGCAAACTTCGTCGAGTTTTCACTTTGCCTCTACCGCAATACCTGAAGACTAAGGTATTTAACCAGTGCGTCCTATACGTTATGATCTACAGTGCCGAGACGTGGACACTTACGGTTGAGTTAGTCCACAAATTAAAAGTTGCGCAGCGGGCTATGGAGCGAGCTATGCTTGGGATTTCTTTGAAGGATAAAATTCGCAATGAGGTCATACTAAAGTTACCAACATAGCTCGCAAGTTAAGCACGCTGAAGTGGCAATGGGCTGGCCATATTTGCCGAAGGACCGGTGGCTGATGAAGCAACTAGGACTCGTTTGCTTCACCGGCCTCAATCGGTGGAGACTGCGACTCGGTAAACGAATGGTAGGACGCCCCCAGCCAAATGGACCGCTGACTTAAGAAGGTATGGAATGGACTGATGCGGAAGGTAGAAGACCGAAAGTTTTGGCGTACATTAGGAAAGGCCTATGTCCAGCGGTAGACCGATACGTGGTGATGATGATGAAATCGGTTCAGCGGCTGCCTGAGCCTGAAAACGTAACATACATACCTATAAAGTTTATTTCACATTTATAAAATAAAAATTGGGATTGGAACGTTGAGTGATCTTGAAATGAAGTGCTCTGTAGACAAACAAATTGTTTGTCAAATTTTACGTGTTTGTCATATAATTTGATAGTGACCGCTTTGTTTGAAGTATTTGTCAAACAATCTACGTGTTTGATGCGTTTGATGAAAAATTTGATTGATGTCGTGTTTGACAAACACGTTTGAACGTGTACGGCGGTGTTTGTCTAATAAGATCTCGAGCGACAATAATTTTAATCGCTGCAAACGTTCAAACCAACCATCAAAACCGTGCCACGTTTTTGATGGTTGGTTTGAACGTTTTAGCTATTATTTGATGAAAACGTAAAGTTTGTCAAATATATTTGATCGTTTACAGGGCCCTTTACATCGTTATAAATAAAAACTTCGGATGTTGTATGTAAATATAACTCTTAATAATAAATCGTTAAACGAATATCATAATATAATTGTTCTAGGATTAGGTACATGTTAATAACCAGTGTTCTTGGAACTTACACATTGAAGGGGTCAGTGCAAAAGTCAATAGGTTTTTTTAATGTACGAGTATTATGGCGTCTAACAAGAATCTATATATATAAAAATGAAACCCGTTTTCCGTTGTCACGACATAGCATGGAAACGGCTTGACCGATTTGGCTGATTTTTTTTTTGTAGTTTTCTAATACTCTGTACAAGGTTCTTACGGAAAAAAATATTAAGAAAATATCTCAGAAAGATTGAAAAATATACATTTAATTTTGCATATTTTAAAAAAAGCGCGTTAGGAATGTCAGCTATACAAAATAAAGTTGTGCATCAAATTTACGCTAAGGCGGTTCGAAGTTCGCCGGGTCAGCTAGTTTGTAATACAAAGACTGCTATACAAGCATACCACGGATAGCTTCAAATTTAAAGTACTTATTGTGTAACTCTATGGAGAAATTCTGTACATATAAACAGAGCTTTTGTAGCACAAAAACAGTGTATACGTGCCATCTGCAATTACAAAATAATATCTTTTGTAACCATATTTCATGGTGGATATTTCGGGTGTGATTTGATGGAAACACATTGACATATTCCGTCTCATGATTTTTAAACTATTTGAAACGCGAATTTCTAGTCCTGGCCGATCTAAACGCAAAAAACCGTGGCAGCTAAAATATTCAAAATCATACCTACAATCCAAATCTGAAAGTTAGTAGAGCCAGTCTGCAACTCCAAAAACGTAAATTCTCATACGTCTCTATTATGCATGTCGTACTAGAATTGCGTGAAAATCAACACGTTTATCTTGTACACCTACGTATGTTCTATCTACGAAGCTGCGGTAGTCTAATGGCTAAGGCATCGGACTCGCAATCGTGAGGTCGCGGGTTCGAATCCTACCCAGTCTTTGAGCTTAACTGGAGTGGTTAACAAGATTGCTAGTAATGTGGGGCCTAGGCCCGCATTGCTAGTTATCTTTTAAAAAAAAAAACAACCTTGTATTTGAATACTTCTAGAAATCTATTGGAAAAAAATGGTTGTCTGTAAAGTCGGTTTACGGACGATCATTTTACGTGAAAACGTCATAAGGAAACATTGATGGCATTGTTATAAACAACCATGCCTATGTCAGCTTTATTTTTATTTTTTTCCAATTGTATCGCATGTCGCTGTAATCGCCAAAACATTGATGACATTGTAATATAGTTTATTACACCATGCCTTTGACAGCTTTAGTGGACAGTATTGTAGTCCACAATACACGATTCGGTTAATCATGTAGGTAGTGTTAATTTGGCAGGAAATTTACTTGAACTGCTGTGGTTATGTGGTAGGTACCTACACGTGGTACTCATGACTGTACCTTCTAAGAAACAGTCACGTTGTATCCTTGAAAGACTAATAAATATTCAAAGGATATAGTTTTCTATCTACCCACGACTAATAGCAATGAGTAGTGGGCGCAGTTCGCGAAATATTTGCGCTCTCGGCTCGTGTCAGCCCACGGTCGTTCTACATTGCCTGCACTCACAAATATGCCAAAAGCACAGGTAATGGCCAGCTCCCTACAAAGAGCGAAAACTGGCTCACGCGCACAAAGGCACACAGGTACACAGATCTCAGTCGAATGTCAACCGAAACTGAGCACGTTGAGCTCCGCATTTGCATGTCTTATGTATGCGTGGATTTTTTTATTACCTGTGTACTGGCCATAGACCCCTGTCCCACCAATGGCGAGAAAGCGAGTAGCGATTTTATCGCTGGACAAAACTAGTTATATTTTTAAGGAAATAATGCTCTTGTTTTGATAGATTTCATCTGTATTATGTAATGTGTCTGCAATAGATCAAGGACGGTTTTGTAGACTGAGAAAGTGAAGACAAAGCTGTGCTAAGACAAAGGAAAATCGATTTATCAACAACTTGTTAGTCATTGTAAATATACCCTGGGCGAGGCAAAATGTATAGGTGCCTGATTAGAGGAACAACTATTCCTTTGATTCTAATGATACTAAACAATAAGCATTTTAAAAGATAGTAAAATTTGAAGTCCGTAGGTACCCGAGACTTACGTATGTCAAACCCAGGCCGGAATCGAACCATCTATCGGGACTATGTTACTAAACCTCATTTTTTTCTATCCTTCCTGCACGTGAGTCAGGCCCTCGATTGCGCCATCTAGCCGATAGTTTAAGAACTATTACGGCTTTTGTTATTGATATCATAAATAGTTCTCCTTGCACGCAAAACTGAAAGGATTTTGTTAAAACTTTTATTGCAAAAAACATTTAACCGACTTCAATCACGATTGATTTGCTGGCATTTAAAACTCGTCATCCCATCTTTTCGAAATTTATATGGGACCATTTCAAAATAAACTTCTTTCGAACAAAAAAAAATGATAAACCGTCCATATACGTATGACGGAGTTATTCGCGAACATATATAAAAAAACATGCATCCGAATCGAGTACCTCCTCCTTTTTGAAGTAGGTTAAAATGTATCTATAATATTTTACAGATGAATGATTTGTATGTAACGAATAAACTTAAAAACTATTGGACTGATTTCAAAAGTTCTTTCACCATTGGGAAGATACACTATCCCTAAATGACATAGACTACTTTTTATCCCTGTATTCTCACGGGAACGATAAGTAGGCGGGTGAAACCGCGAGGCGTCCGCTAGTCTTTAGAGTATAGTTTAAACTCTAGAATTATACATAGGTTACGTTATTTGACTAGTCTGTTGGTCTAGTGGTTAGTGACCCTAACTACTAAGCCTGAGGGCATGGGTTCGATCCCCATCCAGGATAAAACTTTTGTGATGAGCACGATGGTTTATTCTGTGTCTGGGTATTATTTATCTTTAATATTACGTGTGTATTTTATCAGTTGTCTGGTTTCCATAGTACAAGCTCTGTTTAGTTTGAAATCTGGAGGCCAATTCACGTATTTAAAGCAGTACAGTTGCAGATAGGTTTCGATTAGTACAGCCATTTTCGTATTCTTGTAACTTTGGGATCGATCACAAAAACGCTTGCGCACCGTACTAGAATGTCGTTATTGCGCTCTCGAGACGCATACTTGACGCAAACGTATTTGAGATCGATCCCAAAGTTACAGGAATACAACAATGGCCGTTTTAATCGAAACTTAACTGCAACTGCACTGCTTTAAATACGTGAATTGACCCCCAGGTAGCATTGTGTGAGTTGTCCCAAGATATTATTATAATATAGCTATATCTAACATTTGCAGAATCGCGGGTCTAAACCTAATACTATGAGAAGAATAGATATAGCAAAATTTGAGGATTTAGAGTGGTATGTTTAATACTGCGTGCTTTGATGTTAGCTAAATATATATTCTAGATTCAATGAACATTGCAATCCTTCAAGTGGTACTTAAACTCGAGAACCGTTAAATCTGACTTACCTTACCGTACAGTTATGCATAGATTTACATCAAAGCCTTATTGACTTTGAAACAGTGTAGAGGTTTTGAATATGCAATTACTTACCTACCTATTTATGAGAGCATATTCTCTTTCAGTCCTATATTGGCAAATTATATCTTTACCTAAGTTACACGTTAGGTAGCTCTCAACTTTTCACAGATGAAGTTTGCCCGCCTTTATATTGGTTACTAGCGGACGCCTCGCGGTTTCACCCACATAGTTCCCGTTCCCGTGGGAGTACAGGGATAAAAAATAGCCTATGTCACCCGGGGTTAGTGTAGCTTCACAAAAATAAAAGAATTTTTCAAATCCGTCCCGTAGTTTCGGAGCCTATTCAATACAAACAAACAATCAAATCCTTTCTCTTTATAATTTTAGTATAGACTAGCCGCCCGCTCCGGCTTCGCACGAGTGTAGTTTTAATTTTTCTCTGTAGTGCGATTTTTTAAATTTAGATTAGAATTATTATTGAATTTAGAATTATTCAATTTAGTTCAGTCGTTCTTAAATTATGCTGTACATTTAGGTGATTCATTTTATTTATATAGAAACCTATCTGACCCGCGCAACTTCGTATTCGTTAATTTTCCCCGTTTTTGCAACATTTTTCTTTGTTGCTCCGCTCCTATTGATCGTAGCGTGATGTTATATAGCCTGTAGCCTTCATCGATAAATGGGCCATCCACTAGTTAAATAATTTTTCAATTCGAATTAGTAGTTCCTGAGATTACCGCGTCCAAACATACAAACATTCTCTTCAGCTTTATAATATTAGTATAGATAAGTTTGAATCGTTCGAAATTACCATTGAAGTATAAACTGGACCGTGCCATCCCTTTCAATTAAAAAGTAAATAATTACTGCAAAGCGTGAAAGAGAGAAAAAACTCGTGCGGCTTTTGACAGGTATTGTCCACAAAGTAGCGTCTCTTTCTAGAGAGTGGTCAATTTTGTGAGGCTATGGCGCAGTCCTGGTCTCTAAGTCAATAGGAATTACACCAACCATAAAGAGAACTTACAAAAAATATAGAGTCTATGTTAATCGAATTCCATAAATGTTGTAGACTCGATGATAGCCAGAATGAATCTAAATTGTGAAAATATTAAACAGCTATTTACTAAAACAATATTTTCCGTTCTGTCACATTACTATTGTCTTATAATCAAGATGTCTGCCACACGCATTTCACTTCACAAGCACACGATTCCTTTCCCCGTAGCCCCGTACATTCTGGTACTCCAATCACTTCGTTCTTAGAAGGCATCTGTTTCCTACGTATAGATATGTTAGACCTATTGTACTCAACCACAATGGAGACAGAATGACTACTTACTCGTAGTGTTATTACGCCCAACAAATCGCATATCACCACACATCAAGTTATACATATATACGTAAAGAATCAAGAATAATACGTATTGTAGTCTTTTTGTAAGGCAATTTGACGCTTAAGTAATTTCAAATGACTCAGCCGATTTCTATAATAGCCTGAACGGTTATTCTTTAAACGGGAAATGAAGTAAATTGACATATTATTTCCCACGAGTTCGTTATACGTATATTACCTAACCTTGAATATTGCAGTTTCTTTGTTTTGTTTACTGAATTACGTTTATTTTACTGTTTTTTAAGTTGACACAAGCATTATTACAGCGTAGTAATTGTTAGTATTATTTGATTACAACCCGCCTGGTAAGCCTCTATCGTCTTCTCTGGACGTTAACAATACCAATCGACTCAGAATAAGTCTAGCGGTCGAGCATTTTTGAGAACAAGTAGTGGAGGCTATAAAATTATATATACTACGGGTCTTAATCGCGTGAATAACGGCCATGATCACGGGTAAACTACAGGTGACCACGGCCGTTGAAATACGGTCGAAACGTCGGGCAATAAGCAAAGTATTTTACCTTAAATTATTCACGCGATTAAGACCCGTTATATATATAATTTTATAATGTGTACAAATCGCGAAAGTTTATCAACATTTTAAGTAGTGGAGGCACAATAAACTTACATGGTATCAGGACTTTGAAGTGGATGTATTTCTACCTCGTCTAACCTTAGTAGTAAAATTCTTAGTAGGTGTCTCTCAACATCAGGTGTTTGTTATGCGCCCTCATCCTTTATAGGCTACGTATCCTCTTATTTCATAACACACTCAACATCATAACTTCTTTTATGACTTATTCCTCTTAACTTAAGTAATATTTTCGCTTGTGATCACGACCGGTGCAACCTTGTCAAAACGTCAAGCAATTTTAAGGTAAATAATGCGCGTTAATTCCCGTATAATAAATTGTTATAATCATGCAACCTGTAAGTTAAAAAGTTAATATTTTTCAATTGGATACCTACATCATAATTACAGAGGCTTGTCATAATAGTAATATTGGTATTTATTTAGGTTTACAAAGTCTTTTAAGTTCTGTAGGTGTACAAAAATCAAATATACAAATAAAACAAGTACAAGTTGTTATGTGGCCGTGGTGTCCTAGTTTTTGATGCAGTCATTAATTAAATCCTTTACACGTCAGCTGCCAAACCAATTAAGGACATCGCAGAATGAATGACGAAATCGATATTGCAGCTGCAATCATAGATCCTGAGAACAATCAAAGCTTTAATTCCACACCAAGGCATATTTTGACAGCCACTGCACGAGCAATATACCTATGCAATTTTGGGAAATTTCTAATTAGGTAAATCCCACTCGAAATACGAAATTACGTCGTTAGTAGATCACGGAAAAGCAACCCAAAAATGTATTTCCAACATTTGGTATTTTACATCTTTACCCCAGAATACATAAACATATTTTGTATAAAGCGTTACCAAGCAACACCGCCAACTTGTCTCAGCAGGTACTAAACTCAATTAATATAGATTAATAATGTGTACGCTTGCAAAATAAAACTGAAATCCACATAAATAAAATGAAAATATCATTTAAATCCGCCAAAGTGTGCCATAAACGATTAGGAAAAAGTTTTTAATGTATTCACAGGAAAAAAATCTTACCAAGCGCCCATTTCTTTGGACACTCTAAAACAAATGACTGTTCAAATGCTCAAAGCGCACGAAAAAACAAAGCTTTAGTTAATAAACAGCCGTTTACCTGGTCATTATACCATGAAAAATACTGTTGTTGAAAACGTACTTAGTGCTTGAAGCCTGGTGCATAGCGTGTGCTGTTTCCACACGGACGCTCGCGTGCCGACCATTGTGTAACCAGTGCAGTACAATAGCCTCACTACGGGTAAATATAAATATGTGCATACACTGAACACAAGAAATTACTTCAGAGAAACACTTTGTGGTGAAATCCGCTATAGGTGTCAAGATTGTGAAGATCGAAGTAGGTGTTGTTATTCTTCAAAATTATGCTGTCACTGAAAGTAGTAAGAATCTATAATAAGTCATCAGTACATTGTGAATACTGGCACATTTGAAAGGTATTACTATTCGCAATCAGGGTCCTTATTCATGATCTTTATTCCGTGTCCACGGCAAGCCCATACAGAACTGTCAAAATCTTGGCATAATGGTAAATGGGGAGGTGTGCTCACAAATGCATCAAGGTGCATGCGCGGTGCGCTCAAAAATGTGTGGTGCATTTCTAAGAGCAGCTCTCCGACAAGATTTTGACAGTTTCGCATGGGCTTGCCGTGTATACGGAAAGCAGATCGTGAATAAGGACCCAGGCCATTTTTTTGGACGTCAAAATCAAGGCAAGATTACCTGAAGAGCTTATGGTTGATTAACCTCTTGGTGATTGTTGTTACGTCCGCAAACTGACATGTTTGTAAAAGGTGCCGAATGCCGATATTAATTTTCACATTAAGATGGATGCACTGTGTAAAAGCTGATATGGGCAGAAACGATTTGAGCACAGAGATTACGTCTGACAGGAAATAATGGAAGGATAAAACATTGCGCCGACCCCAATTAAGTTCGGACAAGAATGATGATTAATTTTCAAACTTACCTCTCTTACTTTCAAAATGTCCTACGAGCTCAATGTCACACTCACGGGGTCCAGTCATACTAAAAACGTTCAAAGACCGCTGCCATTTGTAAAGACTTCAGAAGATTATATCGGCATCTTTTAAATAAATTCCATTCGTCATAATGTGACCTAATTTTGACAAGAAAATGACTGGTACAATGAGCGAGATAATTATATCAAAATCTTACAATTTCGGGTGAACAACATTTGTCATATGACCTTAATGTGTAAGCAGGAAACGTCTGCTACCAAGAAAAATAATAAAAATGTATAATGATTAACGTAATTGTGGCAATTCACCATTTTAAAGTCTCCCGCGCATTTCTACCTATTAAGAACACTATTCTCCAAACTAGTGAGCCGGTTAATAATGAAAAAGCGGTACATAGTTACATTTCATTAATAAGAAGGTCTAATTTTTATTACACTTATCCCCACAGGCACTTAGCCCTACTAGTTGTCCCTACCGGTAGGGGTAGGTGTAACTTTTTTGCGGCTTTTGAGCTTAGCCCTAGGTACGAGTACTAAATGCAAATCAATTCTCCTGGTACATCATCAGCTATTTTATTTGTGTCCTACCTCCTACAATGTTATGTTCTCCTGGTACATCGTACATCATCAATAAAATTATTTTGTGCCATACCTCCGACAATAAAAACACTCCTAGTACATCGTCAGATATTTTAGATGGCGTATCTCCCACTATGTTATGTACTCCTGGTACATCGTCTGCTATTTCACTTGTATTGGGGTCCTACTTCCCACAGCATTCTGTGCTCTTGGTACACACAGTCAATTTAGATCTCATAATGGTTATAAATATTTCACTTTTCGCTACCGGTGGGGATAGCTAGTAAGGCTAAGTGTATCTACGGAAATAAAGATATGACAGAAAATTTAACTCTAGTCCACAAATCAAAAATTGGCACGTTTTTGGATAGGAAACTTTCATCACGTTACCGTTATTTTCGCTGCTTGAGCCGTGGACAGTAATTAGTAAAATAAAAGTGAGAATTTAAATGTAATTCACTTGCAATCAGTAAGTATAGTGTTTTAAGAACTAGTTAAAAATAGGCAAGTAAATAAACTAAAAATAGGAGGTACTATAGAAGGAATATAGGATGACTTTGGGTACAGACAGAATCTGCAAATGCGTAAAAATAATAATGTACAGCTTGCATCGGTACCTATTCATTTATAAACAATGCAGGCGTTAAACGCATCAGGACTATACCTAATAACACTAAATACATTTTTATGGTGATAGCACATTATGCATGCGACGAGCGTTCGTCCCGACGATCGTCATGCAGTCGGCAATGTTCCCTTTTGAACCAGTAATTGGTGCTTCCGTTCTTCATTGAACTGTGTAGGTCTAGGTACGATGTCACACGCCGATGCCACATTCTGCGCCATGTAAATGAACTTGCATGGTAGTTAACATAATGGGTATGACTTTGCGAGGAGTGTTTCGGTTCTTGAACTCTGAATGGTCCCTGGACGTCCAGGCATTAAAAGCTATGCTAATGGATTTGTTTGACGCACGCTAACGCTGCAATGCAATGCTTACTTATACATGGTGATTTTTAATATACTAATAAAATAACCGCTCGTGACTTATTTACATAACACAAAAAAATATCTGTTTTGAAAAATATTTAATAAAGTAACCCTTAATTACCTACCACTTGTTTGTTTTTGGAGTCGTGACCTTAACCACCTACAGACTATTTTACTGGAGTAAAATCATTGTTTATTGTGAGGTTGGCCCTCAAACTGACAAAGAAATAACGATTTTACTCCAGGGTCTCTCAGATGTGTGATAAATGGTTGTGTGACAAAAGTAGGTGTAGGTGACGAAGGGTTAATTTGTATTATTTATTTAAGAATTACATTACGATGTAATTTGGTATAATGTAAAGAAGCCAAGAGCAGGAGGTTACTAGTATATTAAAAATCCCCCTGTATATTATCTTGCGATAATTTTAAACATAAAAAGGATTGATTTTAAATATATATCTTCCCTTCATATTACCACTTGTTTTTTGGCGCGATATTTCAAATAATGGACACAAAATACGCTTAGATTCAAGGATTTGTACATCAGACGATTTCATTCCTCTGTTGTGGATGTAGAATCCGCAGCTTGGACTAAAAGCTAAAATGTAAAAATAATATGTTGGTATAACATAGAAATATTCATTGTTTACATTAATATATTAATAAACACAAATGACAAATTTACAATAGCGTTCGCGTATTGTTTATGATAATATATTTCGATGACCAATTCATAAACTCAAACACTATTTCCCGATACCGTTAGTTGAATTGTGAATTTTGTGATAAATGCTATCAGACGACGCAACAATTTACCTGCTAAGATCACTTATGTATCTCTTGATAGTATAGAGCCGAAATAAACTTCTTTAGAGTATAATCACAATCATAAAACTCTATGTTTACTCAGTCACAAGGTGACGTTATTTCTCAATGAATGAGATAATTTACTGTGGACATGTTTATATTATGAGCGTAGTTTTATCTCGGATCGATCAGCTGTAAGTTACACAAAGTTGTCCGACCTTGGATGGCATGTGTACCGTTTGTACCTTGCCTTTCCGAGATCTGGTTTTTTTATCTCAAGTACTACTTACTACTAGGATAGCCTTGATAGTCCGCGCCTATTTGTGTTCGTTTATTGACTTAGCTTTGTCTTTAGTAACATTTTGCGGACTGTACTGTTTTATATTGCGTGTTGTGTAAGGATTGGAAAATACGATGTCTGATTTCTAATGCGTTCGTTCTATTTTATTTTACTTGCAAGCTTTCTTAGTGTTAAGTAGTTTTATC
This sequence comes from Herminia tarsipennalis, assembly GCA_945859575.2. Classification (NCBI taxonomy): domain Eukaryota; kingdom Metazoa; phylum Arthropoda; class Insecta; order Lepidoptera; family Erebidae; genus Herminia; species Herminia tarsipennalis. The sequence continues at coordinate 6,770,972 of OX243836.2, read as the reverse complement.
CTCTCTCATAGAGGTGCATAGTATTCTTTCAGTGGGAACGTTATAGATTATATTCCTCTTAATACTCTTTGGGAGAAGAAGCCTAAATCTAAAAACAGATAAGTAATGAAACTAAACCAAAAATGATACTTACTTTTTAGACTCAATAAATTTTGGAAACACCACATTTAGATGAAGTTAGTGAAAACCTAACCTTAATAGCTGAACTCATAACTGCTTCTGTGGCGCGGTGGGAGTGTGTCCGACTGCTACGCAAGAGGTCCTGGGTTCGATTCCCACACGGGACACCACTTTGTATGATCCACAAATTGTTGTTCCTGGTCTGGATGTACTTTGTGTCCGTGACTTGTATGTTTGTTAAGTCTCCGCGACACAGGGCTTGTACCCTACTGCGGGAGTCGTCTTTATAGAAAAAAAAAATCTGAGGAGCAATCAAATACTATGGTTAGTTTTTCCATCACCACACCCACACGACACGGATATTAAATCCCAAGATTAGATCATGTCATGGAAGTCCTCAACCTACAATACTTATTTACACAGATGTAAGTGAATCCTCTTTAGTAGTTTAAGTACAAACGAACATAAATACTATTAATAATACAATAGGATGTTTACATTCGTGAACCAATGTGTATAAGTGACACATTCACGTGCCTGCCGATGTGTAAGGTAATAAATACTACGTGACTGCTGTACTAAGTGAGAGGATGTTGTATCTAAGTACTTTTTTATGACAAGTATGTATTTGAAAAGCATTGATACTTCAAAAATTAGCTCTGAAAACGTATATTTTTGTGTTATCTTGGATATTTTTTCCCTGAAATTCTAGTTCTTGAATAGCTAGTTTTGTTAGTCTATTGGTTAGTGACCCTGACTGCTAATCCGGTCGTGGGTTCGATCACCATCCAGGATAAAACTTGGTGTGATGAGCACGATGATTTATTATGTGTCTAGGTGTTATTTATCTATAATATGTATGTATTTAGAAATATATAAGTATGTTTATCAGTTGTCTGGTTGCCATAGTACAAACTCTGCTTAGTTTGGGATCAGATGACGTTGTGTGAGTTGTCCCAAGATATTATTATAAATATTATTAAAAAAATGTCTCTAATTCTGGTGTATTTTAATCTAGGATAATGTTTTATAGATCCCTTCCCAGAAAATGCAGTCGAATAGCGAAAACGCGAAGCAATCCTAATAAGGTGTAATAAAAATCCTAAGTCATCATGATCACGTTCATTGTATGTCATGTAATGAAACGCGAAAGTTTTAAAACAATATTTGAATGTAGATTTCACTAAACATTTAAAGTGTAAATTGCAAGTAGCTATCAGATATCGATTGATCGGTCAGTGTATGCGTGTTGTTTACATCGAGAGAGCCGCCACTCTGTCTGGAGCGAGTTTATCCGCGACTTACTTTGACTCTCGCAACTTGTCTGATTATCGAACGACTGGATTGTTGAGCTAACATTCTTTGTAAATACTGGTTACTTTCTTCAAAGCCAATGCACTTTATTCACTTAGGTTTCACAATGCAACTGCTTTATTGAATAAACTCAAATGTTATTATTGTTTGACTGCCTCTGTGGCGCGGTGGGAGTGTACCTATCCGACTGCTATGCAAGAGGTCGTGGGTTCGATTCCCACACGGGTCACCACTTTGTGTGATCCACAAATTGTTCCGAGACTGAGTGTATTTTGTGATCGTGACTTGTATGTTTGTAAAGTCCCCCGCGACACAGGGCTTGTAGGTACCTAATACGGGAATTACATCATTGAAATAAGGAATCTAGAACCTTGTCAAATAAGTTATTGATAACAATGTGACAAGGTTCTTAGCTAACCACAGCAAACACAAAATGAAAACATCGTTAGCTTACGCTGTGCCTTTGCCTTCGTACCTATACGTCAATAAACATTAGGTACTGGCATATGAGCGTAAAGTGCAAACGCAATATCGGATATCACATATGTTTATACTTATTCCGATAATATTACCTTGATGGGTTATTTTACCATGACTTATGCCGCATTTAAATTATTCCCTTCCTTTGTGCTCGTGTTCCTAAGAAGAAGGTACCAATGTACATTTAAATCGATTTATTTACTGTTTCTTAAAATATTTTAAGTTTTCTTGTCTCCTAAACGACCCCAGTAGATAAAAGAACTTTGGTAAATGTTTTTACTCGGGGTCTTTAAACCAGAATAAAAGAAAAACAATTGAGAATTTATAGGACATATAATTTTATGGTTTAGGATAACATACAATAATTGACTGACTGGGTCGTCTGCGGCCCGGCAAGCCATTCAAGCGTCTTGTTTGATTCCTGGTCTGAGGTTTTATTCTCGCGCTTAATATATATATTTTTTGTTTAAATCACTTACATTTCTGTTGGAACACCCAACAGATGTTCTATTGAGCCTTCTAATTATACTCGTCGTTAGCATATCCGTAATGTTTCCTTCATCATTGTTACAGAATCCGGCCACAAACACCAGCAGAAGTCCTTGAAGGATGCGGCATATGCGCACGTGCAAATGGCGCAGCTGGCGATGGCGGAGTGGCCCTGGGATCTGAGCGAGCCTTCACCTTCGACTTTGCCTTTGAGCCGACCTCCTGCCAGCAGAATGTCTACGACACCTGTGTCAGCAAGCTGGTTGAGTCTGCCCTCGATGGATACAATGCAACGGTGCTTGCTTATGGACAGGTCAGTTTCTAGCTAAAGTATTAATAAGATAAGGTTTGATGGAATTATTCTGATAATTTAAAAGTGGCGGTAGCTTAATGGCTCACAATCGTGAGGTCACGGGCTCGAATCCTACCCATTATACTACCAAACGTGAACCCACTCCTAACACAAGACATTGAGTTTAGCTGGAGGGGTTAACAGGATTTTTAGTAATGTGGGGCCACAATTCCACATTGCTACATACCCATTAAAAAAAATGACTTTGTCACCGAAGGTCTAAAACTGTGCAACGGCGATAAATGGACTCCAAAAAAAGAAAAATGATTACTTCTAAAGTATAAATATAATGCGACAAAGCATTGTAACCTTTTCTTAACCTTGAAGAAAGCTATACGAGGCAAAAATATTGAAATCTCGCAAAGTTATTTGTTTTATTCAGACTGTGCCAGAAATTTAAAAATACTAAAGTTTTATCTATAACTTCACAAGTCGATTGAGTCGATTGACTTGTGAAGTTATAGATAAAACTTAACCAGTCAAGTTTTTGAGTACAAAACCACAAAATATACAGTATAACCTTTCAACTGTGTAAGACTAAGGCTTTTGATTTAATGTAGTGCAACTACATATAATATTTTATGACAAAACTAAACGTTATTTAAAAGTACAACGACCTGAAATCTACCGGTACAAAAGAAAGTTATTGTGTCGCGTGCATTTTGTTTCTTGTTTTCAAAAATATAATTCATCATGCAAAGTCTCTGTCTGTGGGCTTCTTTAGTGTTTCTTGTCGCAGTCTAGATTTGACCTAGTTGGCAGTTGTGCTAAAAATATGGCGGGAACGATGCTGTTGAGTCCAATTGTCGCATCTTGACAGCTCGACGCGCTCGTCGACAGGGCATTGTCAGCACTCGTTCTGCCTAGGTTAAGGTTACAAGATGTTTTTACGATATAAACCCATAATATTTTAATCCTTTATACAATAAGAAACCAAATTTTATCATAAAAATAGTTTTATTAAGTTAATATTAATAAAAATTAAGGTTTAACCCTATAGTAAATAAAAGCTTAACTATTTTATTTATGAAGTTATTCTTAATAGAACAAATTAATCAATAAATTAGTTGAACTATTAGATATATTTCGGGACTTAATCGGGACTCGATCGAATTGCACCGATCGTGGTCACAGGTCGACCCGTGACCACGATCGGTGCAATTCGATCGAAACGTCGGGTAAATAAAAGTTTCGTACCTTTAAATAATTCACGCGATTAAGTCCCGAAATATATCTAATATGTATAAAAATCGCGAAAGTTTAAAAACAATAGGTAGTTAAACTATATTCTAATGAATATCTGTCCTGTTTCTGAGAAAGCCACGGAGCCAACATTTTACTGGATCACTGAAACAAAGCCTAGCGAACTAGAAATTTTCTAGTCCAAGCATGTTTTTCCGTGAAGCAATCCACCATCAGAACCATCCCTGTTTCCCAAAAGAAAACCATATTCTTAGGTTATCATATCGTATTTACTTTTATAAATTGTAGATCTTTATAATAGCCGGAACTGATCGCTTATTGTGATTTCCATAACAGCTATGCACTTCATCATAAACCACCCTCGGTAAATATCTTTCTTTCCATAAATATGGCGTGTCACACAGTATTAAAACTCGGTGCAGCCCATGCCTTCGTTTCCCACTAATTACAATGGGCTAACCCCGTGAATCACCCGTGGAACTCTTGGCAACTTGACAGTATTTCACATCACTACGATAAAACCAAAACAAAGGATAGGTAATGGCTAAAGCACATGTGCTACTTTTGGCACCGGCGGCGACTGCATCGATACTGCATCGCCTTCTAACAATTATGTCTGGACGCAAGATAATATAAGTACACTAGCCGACCCGCGCAACTTCGGCTACGTGAATTTTTCCCGTTTTTGCAACATTTTCCATTGCTGCGTTCCTATTGGTCGTAGCGTGATGTTATATAGTCTATAGCCATACCAAAACCATACAAAAAATACCTGATAAGTGACGCAAAAAGTTAATTATTTGAAGCAAAAGTGCACGGACATGCCGAAACTATAACGGTTCCGTTTTGGCTACGGAACCCTTAAAAAGGTTAAACGGATTTTCATCCAAATCCGTCTATCCGTTCGTTTACACACACACACACACACACACACACACACACACACACACACACACACACACACACACACACACACACCACACACACGCGTTAAACTTATAACATCTTCCGTCAGAGGTTAAAAAGCGACTGGGTAGCCGCGACTTTCGAAGTGAAGCGTTTAGACGCAGCGCCGAGCTTCCCATAAGAAACTAGTGGCGTGTGTTCCTTGGCCCTTAGTTTAGGTCGACAGAATAAGATAAAATTGATAGGCCCGTAGATATTTCGGGTTGAACTGCGAATCCTTGGGGAAATATGAGTCGTCACGCTACCTGAACACTTTGTTAGAGAAGTGTAGTGGAAAAATGAATAAGATGCGCTCTGTTGCGTTGGACACGTTTAAAGAATTTGTGTGAACGTATACGTTTACCTACATAGTGACCGTAGTCGCAGAAACATAAAACGATGCTAATAAACCTACTTATTATTCACATAGGCACATCCCACTATTTAGATATTTGAACATATCTACAGCCGAATACTGAAACTTAATCGAGTACACTTTGAGCATCGATTCTTAGAACACCTAGGTGACGTTAATTGTAAGATGTTGAGTCGTACTGTCACATCGAGTGAATAATGAAGTTAGAGACACAGTTTGAGAGATGTTAGAAACTTTACCACTTTTTTATTTCCTCCTTCTATTAATTGATTATTCAAAAACGTTTAATTGTATCAAGAAGACCACAAGACCTATATTTTTGAAGTACATTCGAAATCGACTTGAAGTACATTTGAAGTACATCGACTGTTGGATTGCCCATTTATCGAGGAAGGCTATATAACATCACGCTACGACCAATAGGAACGGAGCAGCAATGAGAAATGTTGGAAAAACGGGGTAAATTTACGCAGACGAAGTTGCGCATCTAACAGTGAAAGATTTTTTTCAATTCGGATCAGTAGTTTCTGAGATTCAAACAAACAAACATACTCTTCAGCTCGGTAATATTAATATAGATGATAAATCAGGCAGTAAAAATCAACTTATAGATCTTGCGGTTAAGCCTGGGCGTTGATGAATCAGTAATTTAATGTGTAGATTATAAACAGTTACGGCGGTTCATATATTTATTATAATGAGTCTATATAAAATTATACGTCCTGAGAGATAAATTCATAGACAAGTTTCGCAGTAATTTAATTATTTAATATCCGGCGTTGGGTTTCACTCTCATGTGTAGAGATTGTGCGGGGGATTGTTCCGTTTCTAAATCTCTGTTATATCCGTCCAGACAGGAAGGAATGTATCGATTTACACTTACTCCAAAGAAGGGTAAAAGTTGCCTCACAAATCTACTGTCTATTTTATAGAAATCATCGCTTATTTGTATACGTTGAAATTTTTGACATGTTGACGTGATAACGTTTTATAAATCGATGACCGGCTGCACGCGTTGGTTGGTTGCGAATAGGGATTGCAGCGACATGACATGCGATACAATCGGAGCTAACGTTATTGATTGGTTGCTAAGCAGCGCGAATGGCGAAATCATGTTTTCTTATGACGTTATCACGTAAAATGATCGTCCGTAAATCGATTTTACAGACATCCATTTTTTATAAATGTCGTCAATTAATAAATAATTATAGTGCTTACATGAGAAAAACCTTTAAATAAAAAATAATAGCTTTTTTTTAAACCAAGTTTTGGTGCTAAGCTAAATTTGTATTTCAATTTCAAAGCTCTAAGCATATGAGTGACAACCAGAATCCTATTCAAATACCGTGGAGGCCGACACCTGACACTAATTACAAACGAAACACGCAGTTGTAGGACTCAAAATGATAGGTTTTACGTACACAATTATAAACATACAGAGCTTAATATGGTATGACAATCAATGTTAGCTAATGTCTTGTAGGTATTAAACCTTTAACCTGTAAGCTAATTTGTTTTATAATAAATTTTACGACGTAAATACAAGGTAGTTGTTCTAGCTTATGAATTATTTATGTGTAAACAGCTAGAGTTACACTTGTAAGACTTGAATCAATGAAGATATTGGCACAAGGGAAATACACGTAAAACTTAACGCCAGAATTGATATCTGTTTGGAATAAATCCCTGAAGCCGTATTCGTACCAAATCCGATAGGATTATGTATGGATGAAGTAGTTTTATAAGTCTTTGAAGAAGTGTCGGATAAACAAAAACTCGATACGACAGATATCGAGGACTTTCGAGGGTTTATTTTGTTGATAGAAGTGGAAATGGGATGGATGATGATTGAAATTCATTCCGTGATTTGATGAGCTCGGCATTGTACCCTTTTTCGATTTCAAACAATTACTTTTTTCATTCATTACTTAAGGTTGTTTGTATCTAGTGAGGTATGCAATATGGTATTTATCGTAGGTGTCACATGAGGAGGTCATAGCATTGCTATAAAAATATATTTCCTCTTACTTCACTGTATTCTAAACAGCCGATTCGTTAACGTCAGAAGCAACTGTATTTGTTTCAATACTTGTACCAAATATTTCCATGATTAATTAATTGCCCGGCCCAATGACATAATTTTATTTCTAACTATTTTATTTGGAAATTAGTAGGTCAAGTACGCGATTCTTTTTTATGAAAGTTGTACACAGTAATGTAATAAAAGAGTAAGTAGTTCACAATCATATTATGAGTATTACGTGAATTCTGAACTAATGTAATACAAGGCACTAAATTTAGCTTAGTTTATAAGTAGGTACTTACGCTACCTGGTCTAGTGAAATGTTGTAAGTATTGCACAAATAAATACACTCTCTAGAATACAACTGTAATAATATGACTTATAGTAAACACTCTCCAAGTTTGCATATCGCGTGACCAGTTCCACTTTAATGAACTCTGTCCAAATTGCACACTTACAACTTGCACAGTACACCTGATTTTGCTATCGCCAATCTGTTACAGAAATCTAGGACTTGTAGTCAAGAGTTCATTGTATGAATTGATACTTAAACCTTATCGCTGATTTACAATCACAATTCGAATGACTAGCTTCTAGCTATTGTTTTTTTTATGATTGCTTATTTATTTACGAGTCGTGTTGATACTTGGAGATAATAATAGAACAGGTACCATTATTATGCCTTGCGGTACACCAGTGACTCATATCGAAAACTCGCGGAGTTTGAACAGAAATCTTCTACAGAAGTCGTCGAACTGTTAAAATTTGTAGACTAATGCCCATTATTCGCTATTGTGCTCTCAAATAATTTCATAGCACAGTTTTTGCACACATCCGTACCGAGTCAAACGGCTTATTGGGTGCATCACGGCCAATTTGTTGTCGTTCCGATCTGTTTCATCCGAATACTGTTGGTTGTTTTATATAAAACATGTGTTAAAATTGACTATCACAAATCCACATCTATCTAGGTAGACAGATGTGGATTCGTGACAGTACTTAGTAGTACTTAGAACATATTTATAAAACTAAGTGCTCGGTTTTCAATAAAAATTTGTACAATTAACAAATTTACTATTCAACAGTTCATTCTGTGAATTGATTACGTAAAATTACCTCCATACTTAAAATTAAATGGATTACTGAAAAATTGGTATTAATACGTAAACGGGTTTTCACGGTTAAAGCACTAGGCCGATTTAGATTAAATTTGGTTTGCCTACAAACCGAATCTTCGAATCGAAAAAAATCCAAACATCGCGGTGAACCATAATTTTATTACTCAGTAATTACTATTCGTATATTTAGAGAAAAAGACATTTCGAGAAAAGGACATAATGCGCTGAGACGGTATTTTTCGCATCAAAGTTCATGTTGCATTTTCTAAACCAACATAACTATCGGGAACAATTTGTCCCTTGGAAATATTAACCTACGTTTTATTTATGGATTTAAATTGACAGGAAGTGTCGACAGAACCGAGGGGGAAAGTAGAGCTTCTGTTATTACTTCAAACACGTCGTAATAAAGTAGCGACCCTATCGACTTTGTTCTTGTTGATTTATGTGGCAGAACTGTGCATTATGGTATTTTACTCTGATAGACAACGTGTATTTTTTTTAATAGACAGGTATTCTATATTGGTCGATAGGTGATGTTGGTTTGTTAAAATGATGGTGATTGAGCTGTTAGGATTTAAATAGATAGTATTTATCGTGTGAAAATAGTCAGGAAATTGATTAGATTATCTACATATAAACAGCTATAGGGTTCAAAACTACTTCAATACATCGTTGGGATTATACATACTTTGAAACTGACAACAATTGTGTGATTAAGAAACATCAAAATTTAAGTTATTGCAGTTCATTCGATGGCCATGTCATAAATGTTATTTATAACCTCAAAAATGTCTAACTTCGGATCTAAAGCAGTAAATACAATAGGTATGATATTTTTAATATAATAGTAATCTCAGCAGTTAATACGTGTAGTATGCATTTACATAATACGATTGTCATGGATATGTTATTTGATATGCGTGTTAAATTGTAAATAATACTACACAATGCCAGTAGCTCAAGGTACAACAAATCAGTGATACGAACGATTGATCGCGATACATCAATAATACTACGGAATGCGACTATCTGACGCGAGATAATAAGATTAATATAATAAAACGCATTCAAAACTTGTTCAAACAAGACTTTTATAGTGATGTTACCATTTTTGCTCGTAGTAACTCGGTTTCGACCCACGTGATTAAATAATTATGTTACATTACAAAAACTCAATGACAGAACGGATTATCATTTGCATGGTGTCATAATAACAATAAAAGTTGAACGAAACACTTGGCGTGCGCGGGCGTAGGTCCTTGCCGCCCGCCCACGTCGACCTCCTTGCCTCACGACTTTTTACACAGAACGATACGACAACTATACCTACCGATGTTTTTGTTACACAATAAGAAATGAAATTCCAGACTTACTTTAATTGCCTAATCAAAAATCAATGTCTAATTCAAACCCGTCTTTGGATCTACAAACTGACTCTGTGGCGCGGTGGGAGTGTATCCGACTGCTACGCAAGAGGTCGTGGGTTCGATCCCCACTCAGAGTTTATTCTGTGTCTGGGTGTTATTTATCTATAATATGTATGTATTTAGAAATATATAAGTATGTTTATCAGTTGTCTGGTTGCCATCGTACAAGCTCTGCTTAATTTGGGATCAGATAACGTTGTGTAAGTTGTCCCAAGTTATTATTATTATTATTTTGCTAAAAGGTTTTTTTTATCGTGGGATATCAGGAAACTCTAGCTCTAACAGGCGAATAGAAATTTGTAGTGAAAGAGAAAAAGATTAAACAATAAATTAAATACATAAGGTTTAATCTATTAATGCTGTAGGCCAGTGGTAAGTAAGTCTAAGCCATAGGCTACTTTGGTTGATACCTCAACAGTTTCCATGAAATAGTAATGTAAACGCATTATTTTGTTTCGGTGGAAGGGCACTGTAACAAGTGTAATTACTAGGCAAATAAGATTTACGCAATAATCTCTCAAATGCGGAACGCGGTGCGGTGACGTTCAGATTTTTGCCAAACAAGAATTTGGGTAACTTGTATACTGTTATGGGTTAGCGTGGCGTTTACCATCAGGCGCACGACCTGCTCTTCCCTTCACTTCGTTGTATTAAAAAAAATCACCAGATTCATCTGTATAGTTAAGATTTCAATGAAAACGTTAATATCGATTTTATAAAATACTAGCTTTCGCCCGCGGCTCCGCCCGCGTGGATGTCGGTTATCGCGATAAAAACTATCCAATGTCCTTCCCCGGGACTTAAACTATCTCCATGCCAAACTTCATCTAAATCAAAAAACGTCCACTGCTGAACAAGGCCTGACCCAAGGATTTCCACAGCAACCGATTTTGAGCGGTCTTTATCCAACAGCTCGTGGTCGCCACTCAAGAACCTTCCGTACCCATCTATTGTCGGTTCACCTACTACTGGCTTGCGCCAAACTTAAGGAAAAGCACTACATCGCCATCGCACTTCTTGCAATATCAAACTTGACTTTAAATTGTGTGTCATTTCATGTAGTCGTCCCGTTACCGTATCGTCAACTGCAAAAAGCCTGACATGCTGTATGCATGCCACATCGCTAATTATGCACATGATTGGTTTACATTAAGCATTTAATCTTGGCTGTTCTCAATAAAGAAGTCATTTCTTAATAAGGTGATGTGTATTGTCCGGTTTTGTTGTTAATTGCAATACCTCATTAAAAGTATGTGAGATAAAAATCAATTGACTTCCTTGCGGTTAAATAATTTATTTTTCTTTTTAGTGTGATGCTAATTCTGTTTGTTTTGCTTTCACATACAAATCGCTAAACAGTGCAGAAATCATGAAGTTAGAGCAAGAATTCTGACTTATATATTATTATAACTGACCTGCGTAACTCCATCTGCGTAAATTTTTCCCGTCTTTGCAACATTTTTCATTGCTGCTCCGCTCCTATTGGTCGTAGCGTGATGTTATATAGCCTAAGCCTTTCTCAATAAATAGGCTATCCAACAGTAAAATAATTTTAGAATTCGGGCCAGTAGTTCCTGAGATTATCATTATCGCGTTCAAACAAACAAACAAACAAATTCTGCAGCTTTGATGCAAAACTAGCTGTAACTTTTTAAACCTTTTCACCTCGTCGAAGTAGAGAGCAAAGATCACTGACCTATATAGTACAATGAAAAATGTTGCAAAAACGGGGAAAATTGATGCAAACAAAGTTGCGCGGGACAGCTAGTAAATCATATGAACACCTAGTTTTTAATTATTGTTTTGGATATTCTTGCTCAGCCCTTTCTTCTTTCCTGTGGTGTAACCAATGTATAAATATTTACATGCTCAAAGAATAGTCTTTGATGATTATTTCTGTGTTTATGATGCCATCCGTATTGAGGAGAGTTCCCCTATGTTAACTTCCTACTTACTACAAAGGGATGGTACCATTTGTTCGTTGTTTTAATACACGAACGGAAACTTCTACATGTGAACAAAGAAAGGAGAAAATAATGACTTTAGCACCAAAAGTGAGGAGGTACAGCATATTTCTTCAATCAATATATGAATTTCCTTTAGGTTTGTAAAATAGTTGTAGTCAAAAAGAGCCTGCCTAGTTGGTTTTACAGCTCGCCGTTTTTAGGTATCTACCAACTATGTTTGATGCAAATACTTTCCGACGTTATTTTTGTAAAAGTAATAGGTACTTATACGACAGAAATACTTTGGTTTTTCGAGTGTATGTATGTTTGTGTCTTCCGAACGCTCTAGAACCTAAATGGCTTGATGGATTTTAGCTTCACAGGTATCGATAGATTTGTCTCAGTAGTGAGAGTGACACTCGATACATCAAAATGATAAGATATTTCAGTTATTAATTGTAAACAGTCGGGTTTTTTTTATTACATTGCTTAAAGCAATCACCAATAGTACCAATAGTACCATCCCTTTGTAGTAAGTAGGAAGTTAACATAGGGGGGACATGTATTGAGTGTACTAAAGCATTACTTACATCATAAACGAATATATACTGACCAATCCTTGTGTTAAGATATCCTTTAAGAACAGCCCACGGGGAATGACGTCACGATCTAACTATAGCAGAGGCCGTTCAATCTATTAAATAAGAACGGAAATTGATTGATGTTTCGCAAGATGTAATATAATTGCCAATTAACGTGGATCTATTAATCTAAAGAGAATCTGAAGAGTTTGTTTGTTTGTTTGAACGCGATAATCTCAGGAACTAAGGGTCCGAATTGAAAAAAATATTTTACTGTTAGATAGTCCATTTATCGAAGAAGGCTATATGCTAATAACATCACGCTACGGCCAACTGGAGCGGTGCAGCAATTAAGAATATCGCAAAAACGGGGAAAATTGATGCATACGAAGCTGCGTGGGTCTGCAAGTCAGACGTGTGTGTGATATGTAAGTTTAGTTAAACTTAGATCTAAATAAAATACGTTTTTATTCATCGTCTTTTGAAATAACTAACTAGTATCATTCGGGGATAATTGGCTTTACCTGTCTTTAATTAAAGGTTCCTTCTATCTCTATGGCTGTCTCTATCATTTCGAGCAGATGCGAGTAGGTTTTCGAAAGATGTTTTATTCACAAAACATCGATATCGCCTCGACATGAAGCTTCTTTATAAAAAAAACAGCAAATTATCAATCATAATCATAGTACTTATATAGTTTTAGTTCTTTATATTTTTACTTTTGTTTGTTATTTAATAAAATTACTTTTATAATTTTAGTTTCTCGTGAATATTTCTATTTTTATTTCATTAAAAATTTTCTAAATATAGTTGTATAGTTTTGTTATATTTTTAACATTTTTTTCTAAAAATGAATGTATATTTTTAGTTTTGTGTTTACATTTTTAAACTTATTTTTATTTTATTAGATGTGGATTCAAAGATGCAAGGCAGCCCCAATACAAACATTTTTATAATTTACTTTTATATATTTTTAATACATCTATATTCTTAGTTTTCGCCCGCAGCTCTAAGGAGGCGCAGCGATAAAAACTGTGCTTATTCCTTTCCCGGGACTCAAACTATCTCCAAACCAAATTTCATCTAAAACGATTCTGCGATTTAAGCGTAAAAAATTAACAGACAGACATAGTTACTTTTATATTTATTATATTAATTTGCATAAGATATGACCTCTTCAAAACCTAAACTAGCTAATTTCGTCCCTCCCATTCCTAATACGCCCGCCATATTGCTCATGATATCGTATACATGCATCTTTATCACGTCATATCGTCACCTTCACTTGAGCTACCTGACAAATAACTCATTTCCTTCTAGACAACTGGAGCATCAATGATATATGTGAATTTAGCCATGAGTCAACATCGCCTATCGGTAGGGTTGACAAAAGTTACGGGAACACACAACTGCCACGTAGCGTAAAGTTATATAGCCTATAGCCTTCCTCGATAAATGGGCTACCCAACAAAAAAAGACTTTTTTAATTCGGACCAGTAGTTCCTGAGATTACCGCGTTCAAACAAACAAACTCTTCAGCTTTATAATATAAGTATAGATAATGTCATCTCGTGTAGTCGTGTAGAAGTTAACAAGCCTTGGTTTCTGGATGCCGGGCCGAATCTAAGTCTTCAAGAGAGCAATAAATGTACATGTTTTGTTGGTCAAGAAGTAGCATTTACTATAGGTACATACTGTATGGCATTTTGCACACATTCCTGATTTTTCCAGATTTGAAATACAATTTACTATAGATACATACTTGACTGACTGTGGCGCGGTGGGAGTTTGTTCGACTGCTACACGTTCGTGGGTTCGATTCCCACACGGGACACCACTTGATGTAATTCACAAATTGTTGTTCGGAGTCTGGGTGTACTTTGTGTCCGTGACTTGTATGTTTGTAAAGTCCCCCGCGACACAGGGCTAGTACCCTACTGCGGGAGTCGTCGTTTAAAAAAAAACAAAAACTAAAAAAAAAATACTATGTGGCATTTTGCACACATTCCTGTGAAAAACACAAATGGAAAAAATTTTGGGTCCAAAAAAATTCCGCCATTTCGAAATATGTTGGTAATTTTTGACCGGCTGTATTTCAGTGAAAAATAGTCGTATCAGAATCTAAAAAAATCTAAATTTTTAAAATCTTTAAATAAAAAAAAAATTAATTTTAAAGTCCACGCCACAGCTGATGTTTTCACTCAAATACAGCCAGTCAAAATTTACCAATACATTACGATTTTTTTTAGACCCTTCATTTTTTCCATTAGTTTAGTACTTACCCAAATTATAAATTTCCATGGTCCTGACAGCCCTACTGTATATGATCCTCAATTGAGTAGATTAGCTCGGAGAGCATCGACCTTGCCCATGAACTTGATGAAGACTACAAGATAGACAAGTAGGCTATCTTATCTCGACATTCAACCTCCGTAATTGCCATAAACCTGTTAACTTTTTAAATTTATTGCCAGTTGTGAGCCGTGGTTTGCGAGCAAGGAGTTAGAAATTTGAAGTACCGTTATAAACGAAATAGGTGCCAGTAATTTGTGAAATTGGTTTTTGTTATTTTAAATCACATGTATAGTACAGTACTCCAAAAGTAATAATGCGCATAGAAATCTTCGGAAATCTTCGTCATTGTTCGGCAACGGTCGTATTACCCGAGCGTCGAAAGACGATATTTATATAGAGTGGTTAAGAGCAATTTCTCTATGCCTAATTTTATATATTATGTGTTTTGTGCTAAAACAGATTTGATTTACCTGTAACGAAATTTGATTCGATAATTCCATGTAAGTAAATAGCGAAAACGCTACAATCATTGTTGGAGTGATTAGTTTTCAAGTGTCTTACCGAAGTTGGTGTAATTATGGAGGAAAAGGTTTAAATAACATAAGGTTTTATTAGAAGGAGAAAAAAACGTTTTCAAATAGAGGTTTACATAAAATATAATCAAAATCTCAGTTCAAATTTGTTTACAGCACTAATCATTCCAGAAAAATAATACAATTATAAAAAAATTAATCAGAATCGAGGAAGACCTCTATTCCCGACATCGCAGATTCATCAGAAGTTTCATTATGCTCTTGTTCATTTACACTTTCCTCACTGCTATCACCTGTGTAAATAATCAGTTTATCGGAATAACTATCGATTCTTGGCTCAAATTTTCTATATTCATCTTCGCATTGAACCGCATGATCAGAAACTTTTTTCCATTCTTCTGGTCCTATTTTATTGATTTTTTCTAATATAGCATCTTTAACTGACGTCACAGTCATTGCAATATTTCTCTTGGCCACGTGTTGCTTTATTTGGGACCAAATATTTTCAATAGGGTTAAAATCGGGATGATATGGTGGCAATCGTATAATTTTATGCCCATGTTCCTCCATTATACGGTCAATGGCAAATTCTGTGTAATTTTCTTTGTATCTTTGTATAATTTTATACAAATCGGGTTTCAGTTTCTTTGGGTCATGCGGAATGTTGTGTTGTTGTAACCAAGCTGTCATTTGTGGTTTAGATGTGTTTGAGTTTGGTGGTTTCACAGACAGCTTATTATGATATGGGGCGTTGTCTATTACCAACACACTATTAGGAGGCAAGTTGGGAATCAATTGATTGCGTAGCCAAGTTTGATAACGTTCCGCGTTTATTTCTTTATGATAGTCACCTTCTGAGTCGACACATTTATGTAACATTAGAGCCCCTGGGACGAAGCCTTTTTCATTGCCTGCGTGTACAATAATTATTCGCTCTCCTTTGGAAATGGGTTGTTTGATACCTTTTTTGTTGCTATCTTGCCAAGTTTTACCCTTAGTATGTGATGTGTGCACATACGACTCGTCCATAAATACTATGTTTCTACCAGAACTCCTCAGCTGTTGTATTTCTCTGAGATATTTGATCCTTTTTAGGCGTATATCATGTTTTTCCATAAGTAATTGTCTGTTATTATCAGTTTTCAGAAACCTAAACCCCATGTCTTTCAAGATCAACCTTAAAGTCTCGGCACAGCCTTTGAAATTAATAGCTTCGATCAACTTTATTCTTAAATTATTTACAGTTGGGAGTTCTTTCAGCGTCAATTGAAAATTGTATATCATATTACGAATAACACAGTAGTCGAAATCATCAAGTACCAGCCGAAATCTACTTTTAGGTCTTCCTTTTTTCGGTGTAGAAAATTTCTTTGATTGATTATGTTTTTTTTCGTTTAAGATATTACTCAAAGTTCGTCGCGAAATTCCTGTAGCTTTTGTAACACGGTCTTGAATTTTTTTAAAATAACCATCATGGTCTCTGTTGAAAACATTGGCTTCATTTAAGAAATAAAGGTACACATTAAATACCATTTGCCGTGCTTGTGAATTAAGCGGTTTTCCACGTTTAAATTTATCCATTTTGGAAGAATTCGTCTGAAAGAAAATGGCATGGGCAGAGTTAGGTATATATTTTTTATGCATGTTTATCTATTTATTTAATTTAAATAAATCTCATTTTTTAAATGTTTTTCTAGTACTTAATATGTATTTAATGTAGGTATTTTATTTTTTTAATATTAAAAAAACGTGAAATATGTTATTTATTTTCCTTTTTTCAAAATATACTATTTAAATCTGAATAAGCTAATTAATGTTGAAATTATATTTACCAAGAAGGGTGTGTAATAGCAGCTCTATATATTTCCACAAATAGAGAACACGTGCAGTCACTACCAATATATAAAGACGACTGACAGACATTTCGCTGACCGGCGACAGCTGCCGAACGCCCGATTTGTTTTCGATTGTGCACACATGATATTGACTCCTATCTCTTTTAAACAAGGTGCAAAATGCAAATGCCTTGTTTAGGGCTCTTACGATTCCATGATTCGAGTGTTTCCGGGAATACGACAATTAGCGAAGATCTGCATGTGCATTATTAATTTGGGAGTACTGTACCTATGTATATTAATTATAGCAGAATATCGGAAAGCGTCATATAATGGCTACATTTTCAAACTTAAATAAAACAATTGAATCATTGTAACCGATTTACTAAATCACTTTTTTTTAATAATTATGTTGTCTGGTGTTTTTGCTGTCAACGAACTGTGACTGTTTTTTGTGTGCCTGCGACTTTGCCCGCGTGTTTTAAAACGTTTCTTATTCCCTGGGCTAGAACCTAGGATACACTATCTATAGTAGGTACCTACTCTATAGACTCAAGAAAAGGAAACCCATCCTTTAATACCGTTACTTAAACATAATATAACTACGTTACCCAAATTACATAATATTTAAAGAAGTATAATGAATATGTATGACTTGTCATTGTTTGGTACTAATTTACATAAATTCATAGACAATAAAAGTGATTCCTTAAAGTCATGTTTAAAGAATGCCTTTCAATGAGTATCCGTTGTCTTTGTCTACGGTTATCGGCGGATATCCGGTCCTACAACAGTACCTTTTATGCCTGATAAAGGGCTATGGTACTTGTGCCTTTTTTTAGGGTTCCGTACCTCAATAGGGAAAAACGGAACCCTTATAGGAACACTTTGTTGTCCGTCTGTCTGTCTGTCAAGACCCTTTATCTCGGGAACGCGTAGAGGTATCGAGTTGAAATTAAAAAAATATACTAAGGTCTGAAGTCTGTAAAAAAATCAAACTTCTAAGTTAACGTAAAATACGGAACTCTAAAAAAGATATGGCCGGTATTTTAAAAACTGTGAGACTCGATTCCTCAACTATTTATAATATGTACCTACAAATTTGTACGGAACTCTCAGTGGGCGAGTTCGACCAGCACTTGTCCGCTTTTTTCTGTAAAAAAAAAATGAATAGGTACTGGAGCTGTGAAAATGGTGACAAACCGAACTGTCATAATTTTCACATTTGCATTTGACGTGTGAAAACGCTCGAAATACGAGTCTTGCCTTTTTATAAAGTGTATAATAATTATTTGACACTAACAGAAATTGTCTGGAAAAACAGCTTGACTATCAATACAAAAATAAGAACAGGAAATAAGATAGTATGTAATACACACATCAAAAGTGTCTAGGGATCAACATATATTTTTGCAATAACTTTTCTCCTGATTGATTTTTTTTTTTATTTCTTTAAGGATTCATCAAATAAAGTGTTTTCGTTTGTCACAGTAACGATAAACCAAGTCACCTTTGCATTAATAAAGAAATTTGCCATTTTCCTAATAAAGGGATTTTTGACATTTGAACCACTAACATTAAAGTTCGAAAAAAAGACTGAAATAACAGTTTTCTTTAAAATTTTATTGGGTAACTTAAACAATTAATAATCCGTGTTTCTACCGCGAACACTAACAAAACAAGAACATCGGTTTGGCATACTCAAAATTAGTTCATCCAAATCACGCTGTGGAATGGCCGCCCATGTTCGTTGCAACAACAAAAAAAGGTCTTCTTGCGACTGGATACCCTCCATATTCGGCAGAGCTCTTCTCTGTAGCATATCCCATGCATGCTCAATCGGGTTCAAGTCTGGCGACTGAGCAGGCCAGGGCAGGACATTGATGTTAGCTGCGGCGAGAGTCTGTCTTACAACTCTTGCGGTGTGCGGTCGTGCATTATCATGCATTAACTGAAATAAGGGACCGATTTGCACTTGTAGAGGAACGATGACGTCTGATACAATCGTCTCAGCATAAATTTGAGCGTTGAGGTTGCCTCTGATCCAAATCAACTCAGTTCTTCCGCCGATCCAAATACCCGCCCATACCATGATGGTTCCACCACTATAAGGATGGACTTCCTGGCAGGATTTTAATCGCTGTTGGCGTCCAGGGGTTCTCCAGTGTCGTATACGTCTTGTATCCGGTCTCATACCAAAACGAGACTCATCAGAAAAGCACACGAAACGCCATTGTTCTTCTGCCCAATTTCTGTGTTCAAGAGCCCATTGATATCGAATCCTACGATTGTGCATTGCTATAGGTGGTACCCGTAGCGGTCTTCGGGAATGAAGGTTCACTTCATGCAAGCGGTTTCTGACTGTTTGGTCGCTAATTAAGTTCCCTGAAGAGTGATGAAGCCTCACGGCTAACATCATGGCGGTTATTGTTGGACCTCTTCGAGTTAAGATTTGAATGTATCGGTCTTGTCTCCGTGTGGTGCAGCGATACCGTCCTCCATGGCGCTCAGCCACGGTACCAGTGCTTCGGTAACGTGTCCAAAGTCGACTGATAACACTCTGACTTGTATTCAGAGCTAAAGCCACAGTACGTTGCCGGGAACCAGCTTCTATCATTCCCACGGCTCTGAGCATTTCTTCCCTGCTTAAATGACGTCGCCGCTCCATAATAACGTTGGTTTTAATCAGTAGTAGGGAAACAGTAGCACTAATAATGTCTTCAATGCGTTGTATGTTTTTATAGGGAAAATATTGACAGCTGATTTTCATCTTTTACTCGAATTTGATTCACAGTTCCTGATTCAAATTATGAAATGCACCAAAAAGGATCCATATAAATTTATAAAATCATAAATTTATTACAAAGCCACATCTCAATCTCAAGAAATCCGCATAAAAATGCTTGATCCCTAGACACTTTTGATGTGTGTAGTTTTGGGTCGCAGATCCACTCGCATGATTGTCAATAACCTTAATGAAAAATATCACATCCCTGGGTTTTAAGTTAAGGGTAGATCACACGAAACAGGGTTCGGCTCTCTCAAAAATTTATATAGAAAGCCTAAATATTAGGACACGAAAAAAATTGTGTCACTAGTCAAAGAGTTTTTCTAGATGAAATATATGAAATTTAAGGATATGTCTTAATATGATCCCGCAAATAAATCTTGAAGTTGCGGAAAAATGTAAAAACGAGCATTTTCGTATGGTCATAGTCATGTCATCGTAATTTAGCATATATACGAACGAATATTCTACTTTATTTTGACCTTCGCTCCTGCGCACTGTGAAGTAATGGTTGTGTGCGGAAGAGCGAGGCCGGCGATCGTGTCGCTGTGTACGTAGCGCTAAATAAATAATTCTCTCAGTGTAATGCCCCCTTAACTCCCATGTCAAATTGTTCAAAATCAGCTTGAAACTACATTCAAGATCGCACACATTGTTGCTTTCGCATTTTTAAATACAACTACAGAGTTATAGAACCATATTATACTTTACTATAGCTTTGCCCGGAGCTTTCCATGCATTAAATAATAATTAAATAAAATATCTTGGGACAACACACACAACGCCATCTAACATCTATCCCAAACTAAGCAGAGCTTGTACTATGGAAACCAGACAACTGATAAACATACTTATATTTTTCTAAATACATACATATTATAGATAAGTAACACCCAGATACAGAATCAACCATCGTGCTGCTCACACAAAGTTTTATCCCATAAAATCTCTAGGATTTATAATATTTGTAGGATTCAATAAAATGTGAACTATTTATATAGCTTTTTGATATTTACCTAAAAGGTAATTATGCAAAAAATCAAGTTATTTTCTTTACTTAGCCATTAGGGATTCCCAAATATTAAACAAGTTCTACGCTATAAAAGAGCTCAAGACATTCTTTGGATATTTTTAATATTTTAGGTATCTAGTATTATGAAAAGTAATAATGGGATTATCGATGGAATTCTCTGATGTATGATGGAAGACGACTATTCAAAGTTAATAAAAAGTATATCAAAGCATTTATAACATTCACAAATTAGTTGGAACTAAACTATAGCTATTCGGCTAAGGTCCTTCTAATAACAAGCTAGAGTGTTTTGATGATGAACTAGTATAATATAGTCACTTTGACTATAGGCTATATAAACATTACGCTACGACCAATAGGAGCAGCAATGAAAAATGTTGCAAAAGCGGGGAAATTTTACGCAGACGAAGTTGCGCGGCTCAGCTAGTAAAATAATAAGTTTTAAAATGTAAACAAAAAACAGAAAAAGTTGTTAACAATATAAATAAGAAAGTAAAACTATACAACATCATTTTCAAAAAAATAAATTAAATAAAAATAGAAATTTGTATCCACAAACCTTTGTAATTTTGAGCCTCATCGCCTTCATGCCGTTATGTCCTCAAAATCTTTTATGGCAACATGCCATAACAAGATGACTTCTGTATTGCTTCTGTAGATATGTTTCTCACCTGCAAACTTATTTAACCCTTCTAGCTTAAATTAATATTTGTGCATGTATATTAAAGTATTACGCGTATAAAATACATTATTTCGTTGTTTTTCGTAAACATTCGCCTACTCCTTGGCTGTATTAGGAACTTTTTGATATAGTGGATAATGTAGGCGTAATATTTTGCTAAATCCGCTTGTAAAGGTTAATATTTCTGCCCATTTCTGCAGTATTTGTTACTTTATCGTGTTTCCATTTAGAAGGTTACGTAAATGGCAGTTACTAATGGTTTACGCAATAGTATCTGTTCGGTTTTGTATTGTCTAGCTGTGTTTCATTCATAAATTGCTATAGAGGGCACATCTTAATTTTAGACTGGAAATATCAAATGTTTCAAAATATATAACGCTTGTAAAGCGTCTTATTTTGGTAGTTATTACAATCAAACACTCTCTACCATCCGATAGAAAGTGTTTGAATGCAATAACTACCTTACCTATATAATTGATTAATTAAACAATATCAAAAGAGGCAAGCTAAATCTAAGATAAATTTGGTTTATTCTGTGTCTGGGTGTAATATATCTATAATATGTATGTATTTAGAAATATATAGGTATGTTTATCAGTTGTCTGGTTACTATAGTACAAGTTCTGCCAAGTTTGGGATCAGAGAGCGTTGTGTGAGTTATCCCAAGATATTATTACTATTATTTGTTTGTATATATTTTAATCTCTCTTTGCCGGTTTTTTTATGGCCAAGTGTTAGCCTGTACAATCACAATTATTACTCAAAGGGTTTGTTGCGTCAATGTAGTGTTGTTTTGGTTGTCTGTCTATAAACACTTTCTAACTATTATAAATGTAAGTAGGTAGATCTAATGTTTTTATGGACTAGAGAAGTTGTTTAAGGTTAACACCAGTAGTAGTTTAATCGCATACCTAACAATATAAAGGACCTGCCCTATAATAAATTTGTAAAAAGCCTCAAGACTTGATTCTTAAATAATAAATAGGCAGATTAGGGAAATGCTTCAAAACACTAGTTGCTTTATCGTATATTTTCTGTTGACATTTGCATGCCCGATTTAGGCAGAACATGATGTACACATTTAATTTTAATTTTAGACTTTGTAACAATGTTCTTGCAAATAAAGATTATTATTATTATTATTATAGTAGAAAGTACTACGGGTACTATTGTGACGCTATTAAGACGCCACATTCTTGCTATTTCAATTTTCAGATCTACATATTTAGAAAGCTTTTCTGATACAGTATTTTGCAAATTATTTATTATTATTATTTAAAATAAATAGTTGAGAAGTTACGAAGTGAATATCAGAATATGTTTCAGACTAGTCTACAACAGTTAACGTAGTTCGTGGATTCTATAGCAGGGGTATCATTTGTACATGAGGTACCTATCAATCTTAAAAAAGAGCCTTTGAATAGTTTGGAAGCGAGTTCTGATTAGAATGTGAATTCATAAAACTTTACAACAGTTTTTTTAAGAAGGCGGTCAATTGTGTAGACTTTTTGTCGATTTAACATAAAAAGGTAATTAGTACAAGATATAAAAACTCTGTTGACGGTAAAGGAAGTAACGGTCTTAGCTAACTAACAACTCAAATTATGTACAATCACGATAACTACAAGGCAATTTAAAATTATTTAAAGACATTTAAAAAAAAAAAAAGTTACTTACTCCTTAAACTCAAACGTTACTTCATTTTAAGACTCTGATTTTTTGTCATTACTATCACCTTTAAGTGATAGTGACAGCACGATATTTAACGACAGAATGACGTTTGATCATTCGGCCGTAAGGCATTTGTCGCACCAACGGCGAGAAAGCGAGCAACTATAAACGATTTTCTCGCTCAAGAAATGCACAATAGATGTTAGATCCTGTGTAAACAAAAGAGATACATACGTTGATCGCTGATTGTTTACAATGCATGCCTGCTAAACCTCGCCCTATACTGTATGCAGGTGAACAACCAACGATTCTCGAACTCTGTTTACACAGAATCTACAATAGTCTACATCTATTATACGTTTCTTGAGCAAGAAAATCGTTTATAGTTGCTCGCTTTCTCGCCGTCGGCAGGACATGTGCAAAATAATAACTAGGTATTAATAGACATTATTTGTATAACTGAAACTTTTATTTTCTTCGACTTGACTAGGGATATGTGGACTTGCCAGAAATGTAAACGGAGTTAAGTCAATTTTGTCAATGACTTCTCATTTCACAGTAAGTGGCGGTTCCAGATTTTGGTTGTGACATAGGTGGGGAGCTTGACCCGGGTATGGGATAGAGCGAGTGCAGCGCTCTAGACGCCAGTTGGCAAGGGCCGCTAAAAAGAGAAATTCGAAAAAAAATCTTGTAGAAAATGAAAATGCGATAACGCCTTTTACGAGGCATTGTGTAAAAACGTCGACCAAAGGGCGCTGAAAGACAATTTCGCTCTATTCTAGGTCCTTATTCACGATCTTTATTCCGTGTTCGTGGCAAGTCCGTGCGAATTGTCCGCCGCGCACGTGCGTTGATGCATTTTTAAATGCATTTAAGATTTTCACAGTTCTCACGGGATTTTGCCACGAACACAGAAATTTAGTGGCGGATCCAAGGGGGGAGTGGTTGGAGGCTCAAACCCCCCCAAAATCTCACCATTCACCCATACGGTTCGTGTAAGTTGTACAACAACGTCCCTGATTTTATTAACCTCAATAACTTTCCGATAAACTTGAAAATAACATAACTTTTTTGTAGTGCAGTCGTGTGCGGTATGCATCTACCGCGTAGTATGTAGGAAGAGCTGGCGCGTACGCAACAGATATAGATCAAGAGACGCGCGCCGCGCCTCCCGCCCATTTACGGCACAGGCGCTAATGTCGTCCGCTGTGCCCTTAAATGCTTGTAGTACCATTCAATACTTGTTTGTGTGCTTTTCATGGTGGAAAACAAAGGCGACATAGACTGCCTACTCAGTCTAGTTTTGCTTAAGGCCCGCTATAACGTAACAAATACACGATTCGCGCAATCTGATGTTAGCAAAAAGTAACAAATGGTTGTACTGCCGAATATTTTTGTTCGTTTTTAGTCATTTAAATGAAACAAATCTCCGTAAACAATTTTAAGGAAGATCTCTATCACTTGCGCGTCCTAAAAAATATACTCTCTAAAAAATATAATTGAACATAATTAATAAATAAAATTGAACAGAATTTATAAGCAACTTATTTAAAGCAAATGTATGTTTGTTCAATAAGTTCACTGAAAGTAAAGATTGCATTGTGACTATCTCTTTTTTATTCATTCATATTTATTCAAATTTAGGGAATAGTGCAAGTTTTAGAAAAATCGGTTTAGTACTTTGGAAGAGATGAACGAAAACGTGTAAATTTGACGGGCTGTATTACACTTTTACGGAAATTTCAAAGAAATCTTCTCAAAACTTGGGTCAAATAGTACATAGATTTTTTTTTAGTTACGTAAAAAAATATATAAAATAAATTGTAATTTAAATAAATTTCAACAGACTTCAAAAGCTAACGAAAAATAATAAAATAATACTTTTATATACCTAAACGAAATTAACCTACATTTTTTTTGAGGTCGGTGCCATCACATCACATATCTACAGTAATTCCCTACTACTCATCAAATTAAAAATAAAGAGAATCCGTAATGTCGACAAACACAAATAGATCAACCATGTTTGTTCATCGAGATAGTACGTAGCACATTAATACCTCAATGTGTTTGTTAGAATTTTAGTACAATTCTTACAAATACCGGACCGAATTCAAAAAAATGTTTGTTAATTTCGTGTAGGTATTTAAAAGTAATATTTTTTTTTTTTTTAATTATCTTTTGAAGTCTGTCAATTTTTAAATAACTGTTTATTAAAATCGAGACTTTAGAACGGTCGTAATTAACCTGTTACGTAAACTGTTACGAGTTAAACAGTGTGCTACCAACCTTATTGTTTCTGTTGATTCATTCTCTTAATATGTAAATGTTATGGTCCCATTTTATGCCTTTTAGAGTGTTGCTCTTTGTCGTGTATACGTAATAGGTAGAAAAATGTTCTGGCTGTTACAGTAATGGGTTTGTTGATGATATATTCTGTGTTTTTAACTGATTTATTTGGTATAAATTTGAAAGTTATATGATGCGTAGGTTTTTTAAATTTAACTTATACTGCTTAGAAATATGTCCTTGCTTGCTTTGCTACTAGTTAGTATGTTATTGGCTATTTTATCTTCTTCGGGATGAATAATTTAATTTAATTTAATTTCACAAACTTATTCACACTAAATTACATACATTATGTTCTAGTTATAATGGGTAGGTACATAGACATGACGTTTTAAATGGTAGGTACCTAGCACCTTTGCTAAGTTATTTAAAATACCTTGTATTTTAAAGGCGAATGCTTGTTTACCACTTTCAAAGAATTATGAGTGAACAAAAAATCTAATTCGCTTACATATTCGGGGACTACGATAACGCAGATAAACAGATAGGTACAAATCGATAAGCGTCAGTCACTTTTTTTCCCTTTGTAGCCTGTTAAAAATATTTTCTAAAAGATGTCAGTTACGGCGGCTGATCTCATAAGAAACTGGCCATCAACACAAGAGGTATTATAGTACACACGTGTATGGGCAGACACCAGTGCACTCTCTTTTCTCTCACTCCTATCGATATGATAGGAAAGAGATTAGGCGCAGGACCGACGGCTTGGCAATGTTTTCATACATTACATACTCCTGAATTCGCGTCCGTCCTTCTTTCAAATAGTGAAAGGGAAAATCTTAAGAAATTCGTTTACAATATTTGTCGACTAAGTTATGTGACGTCACTTGTTGAGACGAAGCACTCGAACAATGGACCAATCAAAATGTCAAGTGGTCTGCAAATGATCAAGTGTTGCTGGTTACTACATAAAGTAAATAAAGACAGAAATAATAATATTTCTTGCTTCTTAACGTAATCACTACATAGTATAAAACAAAGTCGCTTTCTCTGTCCCTATATCTTTAAAACTACGCAACGGATTTTGATGCGGTTTTTTTAATAGATAGAGTGATTGAAGAGAAAGGTTTATATGTATAATAACATCCATTAAATAGTGGAGATATAAGAAGCGGAGCAGCAATAAGAAATGTTGCAAAAACCGGGAAAATTAACGCAGACGAAGTTGCGTGGGTCAGCTAGTATTACATAAAATAAACAAAGTAAGGTGTAATTTCAGTTTAAGTTAGATGTTAAACGGCTATTACGCTATCGTAATGCGTAAGTACCAAGTAATTTTGTTTACAACAGCCGTCTACACTGTTGGAAACAGCAAGGTCACCTTGGCGGGAACGCTTGTTTCCAACCGTCTGGAACATGTTTAAATCGGTGCCCTAAATCGAAGTGCCTTGAAAATTTGTTAGAGAATTAGGGCCCTAACTCTTATTACACCTCTCATTTTAAGGGTTTAGGGTCCCTTATTTAGTGTAGTGTAATAAGTGCATTATCTAAAAAAATATCTCAAACCAGCCTTTGTCTGAGGGTTTTCCCTCCCCCGTGGATCGGATCGTATTAAAAAGAATGAAATGATCTTCCTCCAGCTGCCTCTATACCAAATTGTCATATTAATCGACTCTGTTTCTTCGGAGATCAGTTCATTCAAACAAACTCTCTAGCTTTAACTACTAGGTGATCCGCACAACTTTGCCTGCATCAATTTTCCCCATTATTGCATTATTTTTCACTAGCTGTCCCGCGCAATTCTTCGTCTACGTAAATTTTTCCCCGTTTATCCAACATTCATCATTGCTGATTCACTCCTATAGGTCGTGTGATGTTATATAGCCTATTGCCTTCCTCGATAAATGGGCTAACCAACAGTAGAATAATTTATCAATTTGGATTAGTAGTTCCTGAGATTACCGCGTTCAAACAAACATACTCTTCAGCTTTATTATATTAGTATAGATTAATGAGTAGGTACCTATGGGTCGTAGCGTGATGCCTTCCTCGATAAATGGGCTATCCAACACTAAAAAAATTATTCCTCTTCCTAAAAAATCAAATCCTTTATCGTTCTCAGAATACCGACCAATATCTATACTACCGTTCCTTTCCAAAGTAATTGAACGGCTCATCCATTCCCAACTTAGTGCATTTTTATCTCAAAATTGTCTCCTCAATCCCTTTCAGTCCGGTTTCCGTTCTGCCCACAGCACGGTTACAGCTCTTGTTAGTGTTACTGATGATATTAGACAAGGCATGGAAGAAGGAAATCTAACAGTCCTTTCCTTACTTGATTTCAGTAATGCCTTCAATTCTGTTGATTTCAATATTCTACTTGGTATACTACGCTCTATCAACATATCTCCAACGGTTATTGACTGGTTTCATAGCTATCTGTCTGGTCGCCGACAACGCGTACGCATTGAAGAGTCTTATTCTTCCTGGTGCGATGTAACGGTTGGTGTACCGCAGGGTGGCGTTCTTTCTCCTCTGCTCTTCGCAATTTTTATAAATGCTATTTCTAACCAATTAGTTTCATCCTACCACCTTTATGCAGATGATCTTCAAATCTACACACAAGCACCACTGCGACAGTTGCCACTAGCCTTTTCAATTATTAACACGGATTTGGAGCGTATATGTGAATGGAGCAACCACCATGGTCTGAAGGTTAATCCGTCAAAGACTCAGGTTATCGTAGTTGGTAGCCCGAAGATGATTTCGCGAATCGATTGGAACCAATTGCCACAAGTTACACTCAACGGTACCTCTATAACGATTAGCGACACTGTAAAGAACTTGGGCGTTCTCATTGACAAAACCTTATCTTGGGGTCCTCAACTGCAAGAGGTCAGCCGTAAGTTATTTGCATCGACAGGGTCTTTGCGAAGACTCCGCAACTTTCTCCCCATTACCACTAAAATTGCGCTGGCACAGTCTCTTCTTCTACCTATACTTGACTATGCTGATGCCAGCTATCTTGACCTCACCGAGGAGCAACTTGACAGACTTGAGCGTCTCCAAAATTTATGTATTAGATTTATATTTGGCTTGCGCAAATATGATCACGTTTCAGAATTCCGTAACGAGCTCAAGTGGCTCCCAATTCGTCTTCGTCGGAATACTCACATTCTTTCATTGCTGTACAGTATACTTTTTAATCCTTTCACTCCCTTGTATCTCAAAGAACGTTTCAAGTTCCTGCATGACACGCATTCGAGGTCCCTGAGGTCATCGGAGGATTTGAGATTGGAAATTCCAGTGCATTCCACACGATTTTATGACAAATCATTTGCAGTTGAGGCAGCAAGACTTTGGAATGCATTGCCTTTGCCTATTAGACGTGCTCAGTCGTTGGTATTGTTTAAAAGGATGTTGAAGGCTCATTATCTGACTACATAAATATCTATTTTGTTCTAATTTCTTGATAAGTTTAGATTATTATACTTAAATATATGTATATAGCTAAATGTAATAATATACCTATATTATTTATTCATGCTGTACACTACCGCTATTTATTTCTTGTAGATAATTTGTTTCTATCCATCCAAAGGTTGCCTGGAAGAGATCGCTATTAGCGATAAGGCCGCCCATTGTACCTACATATAAGTTATACAATGTATACCACCTTGTTCTTGTATATTTAGTGTACAATAAAGAGTATTATTATTATTATTATTATTATTATTAAAAAAAAAATCATTTCGAACCAGTAGGTACATCCTGAGATTACCGCGTTCAACCAAACAACAAAGTCTTCAGCTTTATAATATTAGTATAGCTAGATTCAAAATACTCTATGTTTAACTCTGCCTGTGATATTCCATCAAAAACAAATCAGCAATGCTGATATCACAACAAAATATACATTTATTAACAATATTTATAAACCTTTACGAAGAAATTCTCTAAATGTTAGTGAAATCCTTATCAAAATCTGTTTCGTATCTATTTTAATCGCCCAAACAGACATAGACGGAATTAGATACCTATGTATTATGGATTAGATTCCACAGATACCTTAATTATACAAATACATTAGATTATGTCAATCAGAGAATATCTAGAGGTACAATAATCGATTTATCCTATCAATTGTCATTATCGATGTTTTATAACTAAAACCTGAAGATATAAACTGCACAACGCAACGTAAAGATAAGTTATACTCATTATGTATGATATTTTCAAGCGGCTCCTGTAGATTATCTCATCAGATATTTTTACTTATGAGATTAGGTAATCTGATATGTAAAAATATTTGATGTAGTGAATGTTTTGTTGTCAAAAAACATGACACGCTTTAGAATAAGCTACTCATCTTCGAACCAAACATGTTAATTTTCACTTTGACTATAGTCAAGATGTCAATCAGCCCATGCGGATCTGTCAAACTTTTGTCATAATGGTAAATGGAGAGCTGCGCTTAGAAATGCATCACCGCGCATGTGTTGCGGACATTTTTGAGCGACGCGCATGCGCCTTGATGCATTTGTAAGCAGACCTCTCCATTTACCATTATGACAAAATTTTGACAATTCCGCACGGGCTTGCCGTGGATACGGAAAAACGATCGTTAATAAGGACCGAATGCAACGATTTCTCAACTAACAATTGAGACGCCCGGAACCTGTTAAAATACAAGTAGATTTCAGTTTATTCTAATCGAATAATGCCACCAATATGAACTAGAAATATTTATTTATTGATCAAAGACGACTTCTACTTATGACAAACTAACGTGCGCTGTGTGTGTCCTACTGGTAAGTAGTAGTCCAACACACTTTTTCGTTCAACAACAAGGCAATGGGATCGATGCGGGAACGCCATGAATTCATTGCCTCTGACGGACACAACCGAATCAGGGCCTCTTCGCCGTTGTCGTTGCGCGCGTACAACTGCTAATCTCATATTAACAATTTTCGTACTTACAGTTTTGCGCGCGCAATCACGTCATTCTATTCAGTTAGCGTAAACTCTATGCCATTTGTCTAGGGGGCCAGATCAGATCGCATACTATTTTCAGATTCTATGTACTGATGGCGCTAATTACCAAATCCCAACCAAACCTTATGTAATATTAGCATTAACAAACACAACATAGATAATCCCATATCATAGCACTTGACTCATTGTTGGACGCCAAACAATGATAACATCAAGTTCGTCACCAACTCACCGACGCTTTTAATCTTTATACAAGATACTGCAAATATACATAGATAACACTTACCTATTCAAACCATAATACACTTTATATGTATTAGTAAATAAGGTGTAAAATTCTGTGTGTTTCACGACGTACTTCCTTGGTCATTGGTGACCTGCTAAAGGAAAACTCACGAAGAGTTCCACCTGACTAAACACTTGAAGTAATGTGTTTTCGTTTGCGCAGTCTCGTGAGAGGTGCGTTAATGGGTGTTAAGATTCATATACCAGTTATAGGCAAAGGTGTCATTTGATATGTTATGTATTGATACTTACTTTGTCTGCATACTTTGAATAGCTGCACACAGAGACCCCTCTGAGAGAAAGTACAGGCCTCACAACACTTTTTCTTCATCAGTATTAAGCAGAGGCGATAAAACAAATCGAAGCTGAAAAGTATTTCACTTTACCTAGAAAAAATGAATTCAATAAAGATTCAAAGGCACGCAAACAATCCATACTAATACTAATATACTAATTACTAATATTACTAATTACTAATAATACTAATTACTTATCCATACTAATATTATAAATGTGAAAGTAACTCTGTCTGTCTGTCTGTCTGTCTGTCTGTCTGTCTGTCTGTCTGTTACGCTTTCACGCTCAAACTACTGAACCGATTTAGATGAAATTTGGTATGGAGATAGTTTGAGTCTCGGGGAAGGACATAGGATAGTTTTTATCGCGATAACCGATATCCACGCGGGCGGAGCCGCGGGCCAAAGCTAGTTATCTATACTTCTATACTAAAGCTGAAGAGTTTGCTTGTTTGAACACGATAACCTCATAAACTACTGGTCCGAATTGCAAAATTCTTTTACTGTTAGATAGCCCATTTATTGAGGAAGGCTATAGGCAATATAACATCGCGCTACGACCAATAGGAGCGAAGCAGCAATGAAAAATGTTACAAAAATTGGAATAATTTACGCAAACAGAGTTGCGCGGGTCAGCTAGAACATCATAAATATGTGTCCACAAGTTCTTTTCCTGTTCTTTAACTTTCACACTCCAATAGGATGGAAATGCGACACTGTTTGACAATTAAACCTACAGTTTATTGCCACCATACTGAATTTTGCGATGGGATCATTCGTCACTGGATTTTCCCTGAGAAGCCGAACTAAGTAAACGAAGTTTTCTTGAATTCCCCATTAAAGATAGCAATCTTATCACAATCTAAATCAGTAGCAAATTCATCAATAGATGGACATAGAGTCTACTAAGGCATGTAGATCACGATATTCCAAACGAATCGTTTATTTAAATGTGTATCCGTTTGTATTTAATTAAAGAAACGTGTTTACAATGTAATTAATATCTTGATTCTCATCGGATGGCATGTTTAGCAAGGTCGTTAGGTTGTTGATCAGTATTTGTTCCGTGGAAGGGATATACTACCTGTTCACTGGGACATGGGAATACTTAGAGTAGGCACAGAAGGAAAGCTTCAAACAAACGTACTCGAGCTACGCTCACTAACCCTTCGGTTACAGTCACGGAATCTCGGATTACATTGCTTCGTTGGTATTCCTAATGTTCCTAATGTTCCTAATTCCAAGGTTCCGTGTCTGTGAACGATGTCTACAACTGGGTACTGAAAAGTGTGGTCAAATTTCATCAGTTGACAGTGTATGTCAGCTGTGTTGAACCTACCATAGTGCCATAACCGATTGCATTATTATGGCATAGTTATAGCGTTTTATTTTTATCAATTTTCAGTAGTGAATAACGTATTGCATAAGTATTATAATACCTCCTCTGGTACCAAATTAGATTGAATTATTATGGCACAGAACTTTTTAATGGATTACATTTTCGTTGAATAATAAACGAATGAAAAAAATATTAAAATTAATAGGGTAGGGTACTCCGATTTTGATAACATTTGGGTTAAATATCGTATCATGGGCACATAACAACATTGAAACCTTTCTGTTGTAGGTATGTGTTGGTCGATCGAAGTAGTAGTACTTTCCTTCTGTTCTCTTCGTGATTTGTGATTGGGCATTTGAATTTAGATAGGGTTTCACTTAAACCTTCGTAAAGATGAAATTTATGCCGAATTCCAAGTGGCTTTATATATTTTTGCATGTCATTAATCACAAGCCAACTTATTATTATGGGATTTTATATGGATTACTTCTTAAAGCTACAGTCGAACACTATCAGATCCAAATCCTTAATACCATTGAAATTATCAAACAATTATTTTAATGGTATTAGAAATTAAGGCTCAATCCATCAATTATGACATGGCTGTCACATAACAAATACTCTGGCTTAAGCACAAAACGATTACCAATTTCTTAATATTTCACGTAAGGCTTATGGTTAAGCCCAGGT
The DNA here is from genome assembly GCA_945859575.2 of Herminia tarsipennalis. Classification (NCBI taxonomy): domain Eukaryota; kingdom Metazoa; phylum Arthropoda; class Insecta; order Lepidoptera; family Erebidae; genus Herminia; species Herminia tarsipennalis. The sequence goes on along the minus strand of OX243836.2, from coordinate 6,737,864 downwards.
CATGCTCATTGATACATCTGCAACCAATTAAATACTGTGATTTTATCAGACCACTTCGGATCGACATTTTACTTGACCTTTGGTAAAGATGTCATCAGGACGAGTACGGCCATCTTGAACTTTACAAACGACTGTTTCAATCTCCTCACTTTCGTATGCCAATAGTTCAATTAATTTATCGCAGTTTTAACGGGCACTTATTGCAAAATTTCTTGTAAAGGCTTGCGCAAATTACAGCCGCGGCAAGCCGCATCACATCGCTTAAGATCGTAAAAATTTACGATCAGCTTAAACTATTTTTGGTCTATTCGAGTCTAAACTCACTAATTAACTGATATGTAAATGAAAATATACTTGAAAATTCGCAAAGTTTTTGAGCTCTACACGTTCCTCCCTCGAAAGTCGAGTACTCAATCTCAATTTAGATATAAGATAGTATTTAATTAGCACATAAGTAAATTTGCGCAAGTCATGCTTGCCTGTAATTGGTTGTGCATTTAGTTATATAAAACCGCTTATTGACGTATGCTTATGATTGTTGTAATGTAACAACTGTTGGCAAGCTAAATAAATAAATAAATAAATGAGGAACAAACAATAACTGCTTCCATTTATGATCGGTAACATCTCAAAATAATTTATTGTTACTGAGAGACAGTGGACGTCATAGCGACGTGATAATACACAACACTCCGAAAACGCCCATACATGGTAATCTAAAGCCTAATAGGTAAGTACTCATCTCTCACTTACTCTTATATAGTAAAGTGAGGTAGTCTAATTTTTGCAAAGCGAAGCAGGCGGAGGCGAGGCAATTCTGCCTATATGTGCGCAAACCTTTACTGTTGCGTCTCGTTCCTTTTAGTAAAGCGCATGCAGTTCGATTTCAACAGATGATTGTGCAGGCTAAAGGTGGAGTCTCACGACCTATGTTGTTATTATAACAATGATTGGACAGGCCGTGGGAGTTTACCTGTAGACTCAGACCAAATCAGAGTCGAATTCCTGCCCGACTCGGGCACTATGTCTCTCGGGTAGCGCGAGAGACATAGTTTTAGCTATAGGTAATAGACTTGTTGATTGATGTATGTGTCTTTACCGGCCCCGATAGTTGGTAGCACAGACCAAATAGAGTTAGTTAGTACGTAAGTCGATAGAATGTCCTTTTCAATTCATATAGCTTCAAATTTTTCTTGTCATATATCTTATTCTTCTTCTTTCAGTTTATGGCAATCTAGCCGTTTTAATGGCTAATTTCTGCCAGTGTCAAGTATTTATGCGCTTATTACATGCACTAAGTCTCGTTTTTAGTCAAATATCACGTATTCAAATATTTTTTTACAAATTAAACTCGGGGCTGTAAAAATAATGGCCGGTTAGTTTGCCGCCATTTTTACAACTCGTCATATATCTATGGGATTCATGTTGACTTGACAGATATAGTTTTTTTTTTAACAGATGATAGGTACGCTTTCTTACTGAAAAAGGCTACGGTAACCAAATGGGTACCGTAGCCTTTTTCGGTAGGAAAACAAACAAAGTTGTAAGCATACGCACCGCCTGATAATTAAATAATTATCAGGCAAGTATTGTAAGACATATAATATCGTCACGGCATGCAGTTAGCAAGCAAACTGCACATTACCACGTACGAACTATTGTTTAAGTCGTGTCTTACATAGGTACATGCAGTGGGTAATAATTGTAATTACATACATGTATAAGGACTAGTTACACTGCGCAATTTAAAAAGCCAACACTTGAGGTATATTTAAAAAATGGCTGAACGTATTTTCATCAAACAAAAACAGAAACTAAGAATCATCTCGGTTAGCCTAGGTTACTTATAAAAGACATCTTAATCGATCCATCCGTTTGGGTAAAAGAAAAAACAACGAAGATACACACGCGTCAGGGGGATTTTTTAATAGTAAAAAAGCGTAATTGCATAGCACAATAGACAGTATTAAGTGCCTAATTTCAATCAACATTTCTTAACATCTTATTAGTGAACTAAAGTCTCATTTGATTCCAGTTTCAATAGGATCGGTCAGTAGAGAGCAAAAGTTTATAAGATGCTGTAGAAAACAACTAAAGTTAAACATAAATAATCTGAAAATATATATATATATATATTACGGATACATACTTAATCGCGTGAATAATTTACTATGGAAACCTGATAACTATATTTATAAATACATACATATTATAGATAAATAACACCCAGACACAGAATAAACCATCGTGCTCATTGCACAAAGTTTTATCCTGGGTGGGGATCGAACCCACGACCTCCGACTTAGCAGTCAGGGTCACTAACCACTAGGCCAACAGGCCACACAAATCCTCATAATAAAGAAGATAGCTGGTCCTTTTACGTTGTTTCCTTCACTTGAATATTTGTTGTTAATTTATTATTATTAAATTAACCCTTCAAAAATCCACCCATAGTAACTTACTGAAGTACTTACTGTAACCCTACTTCTAAGAATAACAAGTAAAGGCCTCGATACACTGCGCCAATAAGCGTTTCCTTATATCGTGTCGTTTCGCGCAGGTGACATCAGTGTAAACAAAACGATCGTGCTCACACCATTCTGTTTATTGCTGCCCTTATTTGTGGCATGAGCGACGAGCGATTTTATTGGATTTTATTCGCTCAATTTTTTTTTTAATTTTCTCAATGGTGCTTAGTGAAAATTCCTTCAGCCCTGCCGATTTAATCTCTCAGATATGTTTTTAAATTTTCAACATTTAAAAACCATTTTCTATACTAATTTTAAAATGCTGAAGAGTTTGTTTGTTTGAACGCGAAAATCTCGGGAACTACTGGTACGAATTGAAAAATTATTTTACTGTTGAATAGCCCATTTATCGAGGAAGGCTTTAACATCACGCTACGACCAATAGGAGCCGAGCAGCAATGAGAAATATTGCAAATACGGAAAAAAATACGCAGTAGAAGTTGCGCGGGTCAGATAGTAAACAGTAACTGAAATCGATGTAGACTTAAAAATATTGCCACTCCGTGGGTGTCGTCAAAGCGACAGGATCCGGAGGACGGGCAGCAGCATCCTCTGCGTACTTTAAAGCCTTAGGCACTGATCTATCTATAATATAATAGGTTCTTCCGGTGGAGACCCGTGCCCAGCATTGGGCACGGGTGTGTATGGGTTGATATAATTTTACAAATGTTAATCGCCCTGATCTTATAACTTGGGCCTAATACATAATTATGTGTTATGTAAGCCCATAAGAAGAAACCCTGTTATACAGGTTTTTAAGAACTTTAATTTGTACCTTGAACATTGATTAACTACTAATTGATTACGCATCTCTAAGGTACCTGCCTATTTATATGCTACTAGCTGTCCCGCGCAACTTCGTCTGCGTAAATTTTCTCCGTTTTTGCAACATTTCTCATTGCTGCTCCGCTCCTATTGGTTGTAACGTGATGTTATATAGCATATAGCCCTCCTCGATAAATGGGCTATCCAACAGTGAAATAATTTTTCAATTCGGATCAGTACCTACTTCCTGAGATTACCGCGATCCAACAAACAAACTCTTCAGCTTTCGCTTCTGGCCCCGGTTTGGCTACGGAAGTCTCGGGTTCGATTCCTGAGTCTGGATTCAAATTTTTCTATCTTTCAAAAATGCAATTATTGTATTAGTATAGATATATCTCATAATTTACGCACATATGTAACAAATTAATTAGTATTATCTGAATGGTTGAATTAATTGTTTAATTAGATAGTGGGAGTGTTTACCTAGCAGCGTCTGAACGTTTCTATTAATACTAGAAGCTTATTACTTAAGAGGGAAGTTTAAAGGTAGACGTTACACAAGCGACGAGTAAGAAAGATTAGGAGTACGGCAACGTTGTCACTTATGTCACTACATCCATCGATGAATGATCGTTTTCAAAAAGTAAAGAGAAGACGGGTCCATTAAAGCTGTCACATGTCACAGGCATGTGTTGTTTATTACAATGTCATCAATATCAATGGCGATTGCAGCGACATGCGATACAATTAAAATAAAAACTGTCACAAGCATGGTTGTTTATTACAATGACGTTATGTTCTCTTATGACGTTATCTTGTAAAATTATCGTCCATTTAACTGACTTTACAGGCAACCATTTTTTATGAAATATATCAAAACCAAATTTTATATTGGCCTCCTGTAAAATGAGTTTTTTTTTCGTATGACTATCTTGCAATAAGTCAGCATATGTACTAAGCTTAAAACGTAGTGAAAAACCCTAAAAGCTTTATATAAGCTTAAACACTTTCTCTTCAAGTATAAGATATATCACAAACATTATTTAACATTATGCTTGACCTATAACGGAACCAGCGTAGGCGACACATAAATTCTACTATAACTAACACCAAAACGTTATGAACAATTAACATACAAGGTGTATATATGGCCAAAGTTATCCGCCCACTACTCCCAACACAGCTGTCGTATTAAAAAGCAATAATTCCATGACCTATGTCTACGGCCTTGTATGTCCACATTACGTCCACTCAGGTTTTTAACTAAAGCAAATCTGAGTTTGTCATAGTTTAGCATAGTTAGCCGCCGTTTTCACAAATCCTTGTCTTTTTTTTATTTTATGGCAATCTAATCAATTTTACAGCTAATTTCTGCTAATAGCAAGCATGTTTGTTCAAAACATGCTTGCTATTAGCTTTAATTGCACAAAGAGTGTGTTACGGATTTTACACGTATTTAATGTTTTTTCATTTCTTTTCTTACCGCGGAGCTATAAAAACGATGACAGCAATGTTTGCCGCCAAAATAATAATAAAACTCAAGTTGTGAAAATGGCGGGAAATAGATCGACCATTCAAGTCAAGATAAAAGAGAACGAGACTTACTGCAGTTAATACTTGATACTGGCAGAAATTTGCCAATAAAGAAGGAGAATTACATAAAAGAATAAGAAATAACCTTTATTTTAACATTCTTTACCATATTTAATACGATAACTTCAAACATAGATTACCAATGGTACCTACTTATAAAAAAACAATAATTCCATGACCTACGTCTGTGGTCATTTGAGCAACATTTTAGTTCCATCGGCCTTCACGACTATGTTTGTTGAGTGTGTATTCACTAGCAATTGATAATTGTTTTGCAAATAACCGTACAGAATCTGTTTACTCAAGTCGTTTTAAGGCCCCAGCATGTTAGATGAGTCGCGTGCTCGCTGCGGCCAGTTCTTGCCTTCCAAACTTCTATGAAGTCTTCTCATGGTTTTTTAGATGCCTATATAATGCACGGAGTTTTCTCTACCAGCTATACACATAATATACATATGTATAATACATATATTTGTGTATACTTAGGTGGTGAATTTAATCTGGATAGAGTATATAAACTATCAGATTAAATTATCTGAATGATTATGAGAACCATATCAAAATCAGTTACGTGGTTAGATGATTTAAGCATCTACATAAGTTTAATATAGGTCGTATCTTATCGCCTGTAATTCATCTATATCTTAGCAAATTTACATTATCATAAGGAAGTTTATATAACAAATCCTAACCTAACAAATTTATTATTACGACTACGCATAAGTATAAAAGACCTTTTATGTGCTCAATAATCTTACCTTACACTATAAAGCACTGTTCTCCATACAGCACAAGCAAAAACGATGGCCTTAATTCCATTCAACACCAATCAATTCCGATTATGTCATAATTCTTCTACGAGGTTGGAGTCCAGGCAATTTGATATTCTCTAACACTTTTGAAGGTTAGAATTTGATATTGTATTAGAAACGTCACATTGATTTTGTGATAACTGATTAGGTTAACAGTGGGTGGTTACGTTTAGGTTAGTTTTCTAAGAATTTGAAACATAATGAGATCTTTAACGTATCTGACTTTGCACAAAAGACACTAAAAGATTCAGGGTGAATTAATCAAGAATTAAAACTATTGACAAACAACAACTATTGAACCGAGAATTCGCTTTTAAAACTGATTGTTTCTAGCATCGATAGTCAGGGAGGCCATATCTTAGTCCAAAACCAACTAAAAGTGAAAATAATGGATCAGTTCATTTGAATCAGAATCAGTTGACGATAAATTCCTGAAAAATTGACCACGGAAAGTTTGACAAAGAATAATCTGTAGAGTCGGTTTATGGACGATAATTTTAGGTAAAAACGTCATAAGAAAACATTGATGACATTCATTGTAATAAACAACCATGCCTGTGACAGCTTTAGTTCCAATTGTATCGCATGTCGCTGCAATCGCCATTCGCGTTGCTTAGCAACCATGTCAATAACATGACACTTTTTCGTGCGTGCACCCGGTTATCGATTTATAAGACGTTATCTCGTCAAAAAAAAACATCATGCCTCAAACCCAACAAATACTAGACCAAATGCTTAAGAGAACAGTTCCTAACTCCTAACTCATTCAGGGTTACGTTACAAACAAGGCTAGCTCCTAAGCCCTAACCCGGTGTTATCACGTCATAATATCGTAGAACTATATTTGAAAAACAAACGATGCGAGTGTTGACAAATACGACTTCTTGTTTAGGCAAGTTGTTTTAGTTTAAAATTGTGTGCTACAGAAACAAATAATAAACCGTCTATTTCATTTGATGTCTTCAACAATTATGTCGTAAACAAGAGTTGAAAACATTATTTGTATTTCTTTATTAAAAATAATACTTCGTTAAAAACGTTATTAAAAATAATAGGTGAAAGTAAACGTTATTGGTATTAGAAATCATCGTGAGGAAACCTGCATATCCTGGAACTAAAAAACTTTAAATTCGTCCGTATTTTTAATTCCAACATATGTGTCTCTATAATACGTATTTATTATGTTTCCAGCTTTTGTTCACGACTCTCGCTAGCCCTATGTTTTGATGAGATAAAATAAAATAAATAAAAAATAAATGTCACACCTCTTTAGGGATTGTTCTTTACGTCATAATATCTATCTGTGTACTAAAATTCTACCCAATTCTTTTAGATTTTAGTTCTATATTCTCTCTTTCTCTCTCTCTACTCTTTGACTGGCATGTTGGTCTAGTTGTTAGTGACAATAAATGCTAAGCCGGAGGTCGTGGGTTCGACCCAGGATAAAACTTTGTGTGATGAGCACGATGGTTTATTCTGTGTCTGGGTGTTGTTTATCCATAAAATGTATGTATTCAGAAATATATAAGTACGTTCATCAGTTGTCTGGTTCGCATAGTACAGGCTCTGCTTAGTTTGGGATCAGATGCGTTGTGTGAATTGTCCCAAGAAATGATTATTGTAAGAATGCAGCTTTCTAAGAAGATAATGTAATTGCTTCACGCCAAATAAAACATTGCAGACAAGCAATTAAATTGAATTGTCAAAATTCCGAAATCCGGAAATCTAAGTTGTGTGGCAACCCTATGTGAAATGAACAGACTATTGTCGGTCATACAATACGAAATAAAAGGAAATTTCTAGCAGTCTCAGACTATCCTTTCTATTGTCTGCGCTATTTTCCAAATGCCAAGCTAGAAATCGTCCCAGCCCATTTATTAGTGTCCGTTTCATCTCACAATTATCAACATATATGATTAGTAACGCTTCACTGCTTAGTGCTTTCTCTCTTTGTTAAGTTCTTTATCTGATTAAGAGTATGTTCTTGGTCACGTAGGAAGCATAGGGTTGACATATGTATGGAATTATACGGACATATTGTGACCTGGGATGGTTTCCGGAGATATATTTTAAAGCTTCTTATATTTTACGCGGCGGTAGCTTAATTGCTAAGGCATCGGTCTCGCAATCTTGTCTTGGTCGCGGGTTCGAATCTTACTCATTATACTACCGACGTGAACTCACTCCTAACACAAGCCATTGAGCTTAGCTAACAGGATTAGGAGGGGTTAACAGAATTGCTAGTAACCTTTTATACCAGAAAAAAGTCTTCGACTATGATGTTGGATAAACCCGGAGTTTGTCTTCAACGTTTATTTTTCAGTGAAGTAATCATAGGTACATCATTTTGTATTAAGAAGATTAAATTCACGTAACACTCAGACCAGCTGATTACCGTAAACCTAAAAATATCTAAACGAGATAAAATTAAATTATCTTTCATTGAATTTAAGTATTTGTAGTGCGGATTTCGTCGTTATGCAACTAATGGTATTTTTGTCTTTGACTTCTCATCTTCGTAGATTGACAGCACTACGTAAACTTTTCCTGGGTTTAATAGATAAAATTGTATATAATTGTTAAACAATATTGCGAAGCGAGGTCTCACAGTCTGTATTGCAGTCACGCGCTGCCCCAGGCAGACAGACAGACGCCCGATGTGTGAACATGTAACAATAGCTATTAACATCCTAAAACTAAGTACGTAATGTGTGTTGTGATCGTTATCTCTAATAAATCGAACTACGTATATCCGGCTATCGATAACCATATCCGTATACAAAGAACGTTCCTTTTTCTAATTAGCTTCTTCATCTATACTTCTATACTAATATTAAAAAGAGCTAAACTTTGTGAGGTTGTAGGGGTAATCTCTTGATCTAATGAACCGATTTTGAAAATTCTATTACCAATAAAAAACCACGTATTTTGTGAGTATCACAGGCCCAACGAAGTGGGCACGGGTCAGATTTTCTAAGACTACAATATAAGTAGGTAACTAGCTGTCCCGCGCAACTTCGTATGCGTAAATTTTCCCCGTTTTTGCAACATTTCTCGTCGCTGCTCCGCTCCTATTAGTCGTAGCGCGATGTTATATAGCCTATAGCCTTCCTCGATAAATGGGCTATCCAACAAAAAAAGAGTTATTAAAATCGGTCCAGTACTTTTTGAGTTTATTCGTTACATACAAAAATACAAATCTTTCCTCTTTATAATATTAGTGTAGATAAGGGCATCTAACATAAAGTATACCACTCCCTATTGAAAGCGACCCTACTACGCTTAGATATTATACTACCGCTACAATCAAGCGAGGGGGCGGCTTCTTTCCTCTTAAAACATTATTTTGGAGCAACCAATGTTGCTGGCCGATAAGGGCCAACTTGCAGGAACTCATGACTGTGTACGTCATCGTGACGCATGTTGATTCCATAGATACCGTATCGTGTTTTCCATAAATAAGTACTTACTTTAACTGCAACAGTTGCGATACTTTCGATTTCAGTACTCACGCGCACATACGCCGTCCAACTGTTCTCAAAAGGAATAGTAATGAGTTTAACACACGAAGTAGCGTGTGCCCAACTGCCCACTGGCCAAGTTAGATAACCGCTTAATATTAAGTAGTAAACTGTTAATTTTATTTCATGAAAACCATCAACAAAACATGTGGCTGTATTCTTGTTCATGTAGAATTTAATATTTAGGGGATGTCCTTTTAAGCTAGGTCTTTGACGACGTCACTATCACATCACACTAATCCTACCCATTATACTACCGACGTGAACCCACTCCTAACACAAGCTATTGGGCTTAGCTGGATAACAGGATCGCTAGTAATGTGGGACCAAAAATCCCACATTGCTAGTTATCTTTCTATACCTATAAAAAAAAAGTTTGTGAGTGTGTGTGTTTGTTACTTTTTCACGTCTAAACAGCTGGAACGATTTAAAAAAAATTGGTATTGTGTTAGCTGACACCCTGGATTAACACATAGGCTAATAAACCGCGGGTAACACCGCGGGGCACTAGCAGATGATAAAAGAACAATTTCATGCCATACCAAGATAATACGAACAAGCAAGGACGGAGATGAATAATGGAACTCTTCAATAGCTTCTAGGTGAACCCTCGAGTTTGGACTTAATTGGTCTGGACAAGTCTCAAACACATTATACAGATTATCACGCGAAACTTTAAGTTCCATATTATGATATACAAAATTTATAATGTTCAGCGTTCTAAAACGAATGTAGGAGTAAATTCACCGCTTATTAGAATGTGGAATGAAATTAATTCTTTTGTAAAAGTTGTGCCAAATATCGACGTGCACTATGATTCCAAAAATGTATTTATATACAAGATCTTAAAGTGTCTGTAATCCGTTTTTGCCTATTATTGGTCTATTTAAATGAGTAAACTTACTGTGTTAATCCTTGATACTAATTATTAGTATTAGTTTAGTTTTTCGTTCTTTACCTATGTTACTTATAAAAGTTGGTTAGCCCGTAGCTGGCGAGTAAGCCTGTTGCTTTTACTGTACTATTTTTTATTAAATGTTGTATGCATGAGCTGTGGGAAGACCTGAATAAATAAATAAATGATATCATTTGGTAACAAAAGGTCTGAAGAGAGACACATGTAGTTCCTGGCACCGTATTTTATTTTTAAGCTTCTTCTTCAATAATGAAAGAGAAATGTGCTTCAAAACTTCCTACACAGCCACAAACGCTACAAATGTAGTGCAATCTCAACAGCACTTGTAAGTCACGAGTTTAGAAAGTGAGTTTGGTGGCTAGTCGCGGCCGTGAGAACGCCATGTCGTCACGCTCATACCTACATTAATTAAGTGTTTAACACAATAGTTCCGCTAGTAAATGCTTCGGGAAGTTCTGGCGACGTTTATCCGCTATTTGATTCGAATAAACCGTTGCTAAGTTTGCTTCATTTTGGAGAACATGGCGTAGACAAATAGGTTCTATGTCGGATAGTACTTTAATCCATGGCTGATCTATCTTCCGTTATCCGTCAAGCCATTTGGACTTTTGCAACCAAATGGGCTTTAAACATACATACGCTCGATACATACCTTCTCGCGTAGTTGGTTATAAAGTTAAATTAAAAATACATAATAATAAATATAGACAACGGAAAACTTATTTTGCTTTTTTTTTCAGACGGGCTCTGGAAAAACGTACACTATGGGCAGCGGCTGGGAAGGGGAAGGCGACGGCGACGAAGACAGACGCGGCATTATCCCCAGAGCCATCCGCGATTTGTTCGCCGGCGCCGAAGCGAGAGCTGAAGCCGCTCGAGCACAGGGCCAGCTACCACCCGAGTTCTCCGTGCAGACGCAGTTTATAGAGCTCTATAACGAAGATATTGTAGACCTCCTTGATCCTGCCAAAGATCCTTTTGCAAAGGTTTGTATAACATAAAGCCTTTTTACCTTCCCACTAGGCCTTCACTCCTGCTATTCAAGAACTCTCATCACATAAAGATGTAAAGGCTATTGCGCTACGCATGATGCCCAGTACGGATTAATAGTCACAGATCCAAAATTTCCATACGCTAGATTATGATTATGAATGTGGCGTCACATTGTGGAAATCCATCTTAAATTTTATTTTAGATTAATAATCTTCTAATTTTGGTTCGAAGTTTTCCGTCATCAAGCTTGTACAGAAAGACGTTAAAGAATCATATTTATTACTAGTTGACCCACGCAACTTCGTATTCGTCAATTTTCCCAGTTTTGCAACATTTTTTATTGCTGCTCCGCTCCTATTAGTCGTAGCGTGACGTTATGTGGCTTAGAGCCTACCTCTATAAATGTGCTATCCAACATTAGAAACATTTTATAATTCGAACCCGCAGTTCCTGAGAGTATCGTGTTCAAACAAACAAACAAACACACTTTTCAGTTTTATAATATTAGTAAAGATAATGTCTAAAAAGAAATTAAAGACCGCACAGATAATACAGCGGACACGGACTGACGGAGGAAACCGACATTTTATGTCGTTTTATCATATTTATAATAAATAACAGTCGCAATATACCGGTCTCTCGTTGTTTACTAACTTCAACAACTAACAATTTACTTCCCATGTATAAAATCAATGTTAATCTGATCGTTTCATAGTTAATTATTAACGTTAGATACCCATGTATGGTGTAGAGGTAGTTAAAGTCCGCTTCGAAGTACAATCATTTGAATAAATCACATTCTTTAATATGCCAATATAGTACTACAGGAAACCAGCTTTTTTATTATGCAATAGATGTGGCAATAGTAAACACTGACACAGCCTAAATGTAAGGAGATACAGTAGCTTATTACATAAGCACATCTTAGAAAAGACGTGAGCCTCTTCCCCTTAAACTATACGATGCTCACGCGTATGTATACTTTTAAGTGATATTTGATATAATTACACCTCAAGACCCTCTCCACCCAACCTGTATTGCTCAGCAGGGTCCCACTCCCTCCTTCCTCCACTCCCTTAACCGAAGTCTAAACATCAATCTAATACGTCTCCACAGCTGGAGCACACCGAACATATACGGACTTTAAACCACCATCCACTGATTTTAAGCAGTAGCGATGACAGAAATCATACAAAGTGCTCACTCGCCCGGCAGATACCGAGTGTCAATATGTTCTCTGGGAAACACTCAAGTCTATACTATCTTTACAAACTTGTCGTAAATTTAATTATTATCAGCCACGTGTACCAAGACGCTTCAAGTGTAGATATATTATGTGCAGGATAATAAACTTTAATGTCTCATAAACTATTATTAATAACAAGTATAGTTTGCTACCTATGGTTATGTATGGTTGATTCTTCCTTTGACCCGTATTTAGAAATGCAAGAACAAACAAACAATGTCCGATGAAGATTGGGTGGGTGCTATTCAACGCCATATTTTTCTCGGTTTTAGTGTATAATACGTTGTCATAGTCATATAGCTTACTTATTGCAAGGCCGTCATAATTCAAAATCTTGATTTTTTGCGAAAATATGACGATAAATATTAAAAACATCAGAGCAAGTTAGTAATTTTAAGTTTGCCTTGAATTTAACAACAATAATACCGCCTTAATGTCGATTTGCAAAAAGAAATTATTGTTGCATTTTTATTTTCGCAGTACACGCACAACAACGATACATAATATACCTACATGCAACTATGAATGTACAACTTTCCACAATCTCTATGCGAATTCATGTAAGATTAAATGTCTAATTTGACCGGACTATTAATTTCATAGTAGTAATTAATAGGTATATTATTCTTACTATGGTTTAATAATTTAAAAGTTTACCTCTTCCATTACGCATATGACAGTACTGAAGAGATAAAAATACATTTAAAACATTTTCAGGGCGCCTTAAGGATAACAGAAGACGGATGCGGTGGCGTCCGCGTTGTGGGAGCTTCAATGCGAGCTGTCCGGGGCGCGAGAGAAGCACTCGGAGCATTGCGAGCTGGAGCCCTGGCTAGAACTACTGCTGCTACCAACATGAACTCCTCGTCATCAAGGTTTTATTGATTTCCATTCGTCTATTTATTAATTTTATAATTTATACATTTTATAAGAATAAAATTAAAAAATACATCTTCGGTGAGTCAGAGGTGTGTCATTTGTTTTTAATTTTTTTCATAATTTTGAGTTAATGGCTAAATCTAGTAACTTTTTAGCCGATTTCTGCCAGTATTTTAATATTTGTAATACTTTAGCTGGATAAAGACTTTACACCTCTTTTTATTAGAATTCGCTGTAATTCGTAATTATATTTTAGTACTACTTTTTCAGTCATAAATAACAGTTTTATTACGTTAAAAGATTATACTTCTTTAAATAAGCCTTCGTTCTATTTTAATTTATTTTTTTACTTCTCAAATATCCTCAAACAAAATAGTTAAAAACTCTTTACAATAAACCTTATTTGAAATGTTCTAAACTTTTCCTATTACGAATAAGAAAATAAAACAAATGACATGTCAATGACGTCATGCAGGATATGAAAGGGACAGAAACAATAATGCTATCCTTTTTACTCGATGGTATCTTGTTATTGGTGTTAAATAATAGAATTTATACTTACCTGTATAAAATTCATATTTGTAGGTCACATGCCGTATTCACATTACTACTGAGACAAAGAAGATTAGCTCCCGATCACGAGGCAGTGGAAAAGGAGTCCGAATCAGACTCGCCTGAACAATACGAGACCCTGACTGCCAAGTTCCACTTCGTTGATCTAGCTGGCTCGGAGAGGTTAAAGCGTACAGGTGAGTTATATTTCCAATGATTATTTTCGTTTTCAGTGTGATCTGGCTTTTTGAGTTCTAAATTTAACAAATTATGTTTTGAGAGCAACTTTGTCTTTGTAGTTTCTATGTAGTTTCACTATACGTAATAATTCATGTTCAAAGTTTAGCCTTAGGGTTCTTAAATCTTCCTTTTTTTATTTTATAATAAACTAGCTATCGCCCGCGGCTCCGCCCGTAGATGTCGGTTATCGCGATAAAAACTATCCTATTATGAAAATATACATATATATTACGGGTCATAATCGCGTGAATAATTTAAGGTAAAATACTTTGTTTATTGCCCGACGTTTCTCTACTGTACTGACTCTACCCGTGACCACGGCCGTTGCAATACGGTCGAAACGTCGGGCAATAAACAAGGTATTTTACCTTAAATTATTCACACGATTAAGACCCGTAATGCATATATTTTCATAATGTGTACAAATCGCGAAAGATTATCAACATTTATAGCAAAACTATCCTATGTCCTTCCCGGGACTCAAACTATCTCCATACCAAATTTCATCTAAAGCGGTTTAGCTGTTCGAGCGTGAAAGCGTAACAGACAGACAGACAGAGTTAATTTCACATTTATAATATTATAGTATATAGTATACTAGTTTTTGCCCGCGGCTCCGCCCGCGTGGATGTCGGTTATCGCGATAAAAACTATCCTATGTCCTTCCTCGGGACTCAAACTATCTCCATACCAAATTTCATCTAAAGCGGTTTAGCTGTTTGAGCGTGAAAGCGTAACAGACAGACAGAGTTACTTTCACATTTATAATATTACTAGCTGTGCCCCGCGGTGTTACCCACGGTTTATTAGCTTATGTGTTAATCCAGGGTGTCAGCTAACTCCATACCAAATTTTATTAAAATCGCTCCAGTCGTTTAGACGTGAAGAAGTAACAAACATACACACTCACACACAAACTTTCGCCTTTATAATATTAGTGTGATGATAGTATATATAGTATGGATTAAAATAAATACATTTGTTACTGTAGATCAGAAACACGTCAAGTTTTTACGTTTAAAATTTATGTGTCTTGTATTACCAAGGGAGAAACATGACTTAACTTACTTTTTTTATTATTTATGAGTGCAAGTATAACCTTGCTAGATTTTTAAATAGTTCTCCACTGACTTTAATACAAACTCCGCTTGACTTATCATGTATATTTTACCACAGGAGCAACAGGCGAGCGTGCAAGAGAAGGCATATCAATAAACTGCGGCCTATTAGCTTTAGGCAATGTCATATCAGCTCTTGGAGACAAATCTCGAAAAGTCCTTCACGTTCCATATAGGGACTCCAAACTAACTCGATTATTACAAGATTCTCTAGGAGGTAACAGTAATACAGTCATGATAGCCTGTGTCTCTCCTAGTGATAGAGATTTCATGGAGACACTGAACACGCTGAAGTACGCTAATAGGGCTAGGAATATCAAGAATAGATGTATTGTGAACCAGGATTTGACTTCAAGGACTATACATCAGTTGAGGCAAGAGGTCGCCAGGTTGCAGTTGGAGTTGACTGAGTATAAACAGGTGAGGAATAGTTACTATTATTATTTAATTCGATCGGTTCATCCTTCTCTTATTGAGCCACGAAAGGATATGATTTTTCGCTTATAAAAATGTAGAGAGTGAAGTAATGTGGGCAATTTGGATGACTAAAATATGTGCGGTTTCTTTGCGGCAACTGAAGTAAATACCTTAATTATTTTTTTATTAATAATATATTGAAAAGGAAGACCATTGGTGTACTCGAGCTGATGAAGCATAATATGGCAGACAGCATAAATTTCCATTCAAAATATTATCTCCAAAAAAACTTAGATTTTTGATGATGTCAGAAAATCTAATCGCGCGCTCCACGATATATTATGATCTCCCACTTTTTTTTATTCATATGCAATAATTGTTTTGTTTTAAACATAAGTTAATTAATCGATATCGATATAAAAAGCGCTCGCAATTGTTGCACATCTTATAAAGTTTTAAATCGTCTTACCTTTCTGCTTCTTTCCAATATTTGTGTGCCAACCATAGTAGAAATCTTCGTTCTACCAACCATCTTTTGCTTTTATGTCCTTCTCATTCTTCTGGATTCGGTGCTCTTCTTGGTGGAACAATCTGTCCCAATCCCTTCGATTTTAAGCTGAAGTTTCGTGCGCTGTTGAATCTTCACAACGTTAGCAACTTATTTGATTATAATGTATTTATATGGATTTAATATATCTTTTATGTATTAATGTTAGGTTAATCATCTGTCAACATTCTGCACCTACATTTTAAATCGTAATTACGTCCGCCTTTGTACACTATTTGTACATTAAGGTTAAAATAAATAAATCATTTTTTTACAGGGTAAACGCGTCGTATCAGAGAACGGCGAAGAAGGTTGGAGCGACGTCGTCCAAGAGAACGCGATACTGACTGGCGAGCTGGAATCCCTCCGTCGCAGGGTGAAGGCTATGCAGGGCACCATAGAGCAGCTGTCGGCCAGGAACAGCGAACTGTTGGCAGAGAAGGCGCTGGGCAACTTCGCGCCCAAGGATGGTAGCCCGGATACTAATGATTGTTCACTCACTGCGTTAGTGCAGGTAAACTTATTTATTGTTTTTTAACTTTCGCGATTTTTATAATTAGATATATCTCGGGACTTAATCGCGTGAATTATTTAAAGGTACGAACCTTTTATTTACCAAACGTTTCGATCGAATTGTACCGATCGTGGTCACCGGTCGACTTTCGTACCTTGAAATAATTCACGCGACTAAGTCTCGAAATATATCTAATATAAACTTATTTATGTTGTATTTAAGAAATCATTTCTATGCTATTTATTTTTAGGGACAGAATCTTGGGGACTTTTTATAACGGTATTTTTTCAAGAGCTGCTATAATACATCTAATGTCTTTATTTTTGAGTCAATGAAGCGGCGGTAGCCTAATGGCTAAGGCATCGGTCTCGCAATCGTGAGGGCGTGGGTTTGAATCCTGGCCATTATACTACCGACGTGAACCCACTCCTAACACAAGCCATAGAGCTTAGCTGGAGGGGTTAACAGGATTGCTAGTAATGTGGAACCACAACCCCACATTGCTAGTTGCTAAAAAAAAAAAAATGTGATGTAGCTGATATTTCAGCTAGTTTCTGCCAGTATCAAGTATTTATTGTAATATTTAATATGGTTTTTACTCATATTTATTTATATACTTGCACATGTTAAGCGCAGACATGACATCCTCATCCTCACAACTTCTTTGGTTATTATAATAATGCAGAAACTCGCGTGGACTTGTTTGACAACTCCCTTAATAAAAAAAATGCTATAGCTCCTTCACCTCTGGTTACCTTGTGGTATTTAATTGGTTCAGTGCTCATTTACTGCGAAAATATACAAACGAACGGGCAAGTTCAGGAACCAATAAGTAAATTTTGAGCTTACTCATGATGGAAGTAACAGTAAAACTAGCTTTATTCTTTTTTTTCAGGGTTATGTAAGCGAGATAGAAGATCTGAGAGCTCAGCTGATGGAATCAAACGCAATGTACGAAGCGAGCAGACGTCGAGAGGCAACCGTAGCTAAAACGCGACACGAATCTGTGCACGACCCATCTGTCATTATTGATGATGCCAAACGGGAATTGTACAAGGTAAATACAAACGCCCGATAATCTATATCTGTATATACAAGGTGTAATAATCCCTGTCCGATCCTAAAGGGGTGTAGGTAGGTTCTGTTAACAATGCTTTTATTGAATATTAAAATTCACGATTTATGTACCAAATTTCGTCGAAATGTGTTAATTTTCAAGATTTTTTTATTAACATTGTTTGTATAAAGCCTCTATACAATCAAAAAAATATTTTTTGCCTCTACATGTTTTCCCATATGACTTCTATCAAGAAAAAAAGAAGTTATTTTTTTTTAAATGGCATTAATCGAATGGGAACGTATACCTAACCTAACAACATATTAACGGGTATGACAGGGTTTAAATATACATACTGTATTAAGGGCCACCGTTACTGACTGATCTATTATCACACAGCTCAGACCGCTGAACGAAAAGAAAGGATTTTCCAAAATTCCCCTCCTAAGGGGATGAAACAGGGGTCCAAAGTATATGATGAAATTAATTTAACGTTCTCTAAGTCGCGGGCAAGTAATTAGGTACATACTTTAATGGTTTACTTATTTTACAGGAAAAAGAACTTCTTGCTAGAAGCATGGGTGAACTAGAATTCCAGCGCAAACTGAACATGAGTGAGAGCATGACAAGTGCAGTCGACGATCGGCCCATAGGAGAGAGAGAGAGGGCAGAAGGCGAGAGTGCCGAAGACTCGGAACCTTCCGACGGAGATGTGCCGAGTGACTCCGAAGATGAGGATTCAGAAACCAAAGGTAATTTCACTTTTTAAACACGTTTAAGCTTTTTATATAATCAAATGTATGCGGGCAAATCATCATACTAATATTATAAAGCTGAAGAGTTTGTTTGTTTGAACGCGATAATCTCAGGAACTACTGGTCCGAATTGAAAAATTATTTTACTATTGGATAGCCCATTTATCGAGGAAGGATATGGGCTATATGGGCTATCCAATAGTAAAATATCACGCTACGACAAATAGGAGCGGAGCAGCAAAGAAAAATAATTTAGGCTAAGCTTATCGAAAGTTCTTTTTACCAGACTGTTTCCAAAAGGAAATGTGCCTAATGTTTTTTAGTATTTCTATTAAGTGAAAAAATACGTATTTGAAATAGCCTCTATGACACTTTTTACACACACATTTACCCGTTCACAAAAATAAATAAATCGATTGCGAATTATGAAGACTTATCTAATATGGAGTCCACACTCCACACTACGAATACAGACGACGATTTCAACATATTTGACTTTCAATCAATTTTGTTTATCTATCTATCTCTCTCCCCTGAACGGATGACCAAACATCGTAGAAAGAGATAGGTAGACCTCTAAAGTGACTTGACTTTAATTAGTAGACTAGACTAATACTCACCGTGCAACTTTGAATTGCGTCTTACAACAGCCATATTAATTTTTTTTTTTCTTAAAAACCCATATTGTATACCCCACTCATCTAAATGCGTTCAATCGATTTAAAGATAACCAGTTTTATACCTCATGTATGCTTATTTTATTTTTATCTCTCAGGTCAACGTGTTCTCTCAGCGCAACTAGCAGCTTTAAGCGAAGACATAGACACTAAAGCTCGTTTGATAGAACAGCTGGAGCTGTCACAAAGACGCCTGGCCGCTCTTCGAACCCATTATGAACAGAGACTGGATACCCTGCACCATCAGATAAAGGCTACCAATGATGAAAGGGACAAGGTTCTTGCTTCGCTTAGTAAGTACCTACTTTTCTTTTAAGATTTTAACGCTTGTTAATGTTATACTTTACAGTGATATGTGTATTTTGTTATTAAACATTTCACGTCAGTCATTCAAATTAGGCATAAGACCAGTCGGCCTAAGGCACCTGTTCCACCAATGGCGATTAGCGATAAGCGACTAGCGATTTTATCGTTCATGAAAGGTACTATAATGTGTATGTATCCTATTCGTGTAAATAAAAGAGATGCAGTATAGAGCGAGTACTCGCCGGCAGTGTGAACTGTAAACGGTCTTAAATCAACTATCAATATCTGTAACTCTATTGTTTACACGAGATCTACATAAGTGTGTATGTTTCTATAGCGATACTAGCGCTTCTCACTATTCGCTTTTTCGCCGTTGTAGGAAAGGTGTCTAAGGTTAGGTTAGGTTATCAAAAATAAAAATATAATATTTGCATGAAGCTTTTACCAATATCAGTATTGGTAAAAGCATAATAGTAGGTAATCATTCGGTGAATGATGCTGTATCGATTTTTATTTTATTTTTTAGTGGTTTATGTTGCAACAGAATGGTCTTCGGTATATTAAAGCACACGATGCAAGACCGTTTTGAAGCAATGTATGTTATAGTAATAAGGTAGGTAATTTGTAACTTTTTTTTTATTAAACACTAACCCCCCTCCCCTTGTCTTCTCTCCAATAGCGACCCAAGCCTCTCCTCCAACCGAGAAGCTAAAGCGCGTAAAAGAAGAGTACGAGCGTCGCGCAGCAAGTATGGCGCGAGAACTGAAGCGGCTGCAAGCAGCTCAGCGCGAGCACACGCGCCTGCAGCGCTCGCAGCAACAGACAGCGCAGCAGATCAACACGCTGAGAGGAGAGCTGCAGAACATGAAGCGAGACAAGGTAAGAACAAAGCGGCGCAGCGCGAGCACACGCGCCTGCAGCGCTCGCAGCAACAGACAGCGCAGCAGATCAACACGCTGAGAGGAGAGCTGCAGAACATGAAGCGAGACAAGGTAAGAACAAAGCGGCGCAGCGCGAGCACACGCGCCTGCAGCGCTCGCAGCAACAGACAGCGCAGCAGATCAACACGCTGAGAGGAGAGCTGCAGAACATGAAGCGAGACAAGGTAAGAACAAAGCGGCGCAGCGCGAGCACACGCGCCTGCAGCGCTCGCAGCAACAGACAGCGCAGCAGATCAACACGCTGAGAGGAGAGCTGCAGAACATGAAGCGAGACAAGGTAAGAACAAAGCGGCTGCAAGCAGCTCAGCGCGAGCACACGCGCCTGCAACGCTCGCAGCAACAGACAGCGCAGCAGATCAACACGCTGAGAGGAGAGCTGCAGAACATGAAGCGAGACAAGGTAAGAACAAAGCGGCGCAGCGCGAGCACACGCGCCTGCAGCGCTCGCAGCAACAGACAGCGCAGCAGATCAACACGCTGAGAGGAGAGCTGCAGAACATGAAGCGAGACAAGGTAAGAACAAAGCGGCGCAGCGCGAGCACACGCGCCTGCAGCGCTCGCAGCAACAGACAGCGCAGCAGATCAACACGCTGAGAGGAGAGCTGCAGAACATGAAGCGAGACAAGGTAAGAACAAAGCGGCGCAGCGCGAGCACACGCGCCTGCAGCGCTCGCAGCAACAGACAGCGCAGCAGATCAACACGCTGAGAGGAGAGCTGCAGAACATGAAGCGAGACAAGGTAAGAACAAAGCGGCGCAGCGCGAGCACACGCGCCTGCAGCGCTCGCAGCAACAGACAGCGCAGCAGATCAACACGCTGAGAGGAGAGCTGCAGAACATGAAGCGAGACAAGGTAAGAACAAAGCGGCGCAGCGCGAGCACACGCGCCTGCAGCGCTCGCAGCAACAGACAGCGCAGCAGATCATCGCAGAAACAAGATAAGGTATTAGCATATCTGCACAGGGTGTCCCAAAACTATGACACATGGAGGGAAAGTACCTTAAATATTGTAGATAGAACATTTTCTTCCACCGAGGTGATATATTTTAACTGTGCATTAATTCTGATTATATCTGCAGGTAAAACTGGTACAACGAATGCGCGAAGAAGCTAAACGTCACGCACAATCTGAAGCAGCAAGAGCTAAGGAGGTATAGAACACCTCTTCACAATTCTTGAACAGTTTAAAATAATTGTATATGATTTTATGGCAATTGTTTTTGTTATAGGTGGCACAACTTCGGAAAGAATCCCGTAAGAACGCTAACTTGATAAGATCACTTGAGGCTGAGACTAAAATGAAGGAAGCGGTAAGGAAATAAAATTGCTACGATTTGTGAGAGATACGATAGTAGGTATTATTTGCGCAGTATTATTACTTTTATTATTGTTTGCCAGGTTTTGCGGCGTAAACAAGAGGAAGTTTCGTTACTGAGGCGAGGACATCGTGACAAACTTAGCAGCAAAGCGGCTGGCAGACTACACGGTAAAGTATCTTTGTAATATATCAAGCCAGAAATCACATGTTAATTTTTTTAAGTCCTAATTCGGAGCCAAAGGCGGTCACCTACCCGATTCGAATAGGTATCGTGCTTGTATTTTTTTTTATTCGACATAGGTATTCTAGATAAACAGCCTGTGAGTACAAGTCAATTGCCGGCATCGGGCGCATTTGGCAAAGGTATTCTAGTTATACAGCCTGTGAATATAAGCTGGCATCGCTTTATTTTTTTTTTAAAATAAGAGCGCGATGCCAACTGTTCGCTTAAATTCACAGGCTAGGTGCTCAGCCTGTGAATTTAAGCGAACAGTTGGCATCGCGCTCTTATTTTTTTTTATTTGGCAAAGGCATGACGGATACAGGTCAATAAGCTGAGATGCCTTTCATCTTGAGAGTGTTGCATAAAGCAATTTTTTGCAAAGAATCAACAACAGCAACTTTGTTTTCTTTATGCTTATAAATAAAATAAACAAATTTCTGAAAAAAAAAATCTGTCCACTACTATAGCTTGACCACAACCGCTGTGCCGCTCCTTAGGTATGCGAGCGGCGTATAAATAATAAGTATGTACCTATACAGAGCCAAAAATATTGTACTTCGGTATCTTCAGATCTATCCGACACGACAACAGACTCTTGTGTGTCCGTGATCTTTCCTGCCCGCACCCCGCCTCCCCGCGCATACCTAAGGAGCGGCACAGCGGTTGTGGTCAAGCTATAGTAATAGAATTATTTGATGCACAGACCGTTCGCGTCCCCGCAAGCGCGGCGCGTTCCGCGAGGCGTGGTCGCGGCTGGAGTGCTGGGTGTCGCGCTCGTGCGCCGCGCGCTGCACGCTGGCGGAGCTGGAGGCGGCGCTGGAGCACCTGCTGCGCCAGCGCGAGCGCGCGCGCCTGCCCGACGCCGAGCCCGACGCGCACCACCTGCTGCGCTACCTGCGGGACGCCATCGCCGACACGCAGGCGCAGATCATGCAGATAGAGGTAATGTTACTGCACGCGGCTCTCGAACACCTGCTGAGATGCTGAGATAGTGGGCTAGGTCTCTGTCGTAGACCGCCAAATCTCTCTTCATCCAATGTCGTGATGACCAGTTTTTGTAACTAAAATGTCTATTACTGGGAAAATACTAAAATAATATGCTTGATGAAACTGCGATCTAGCCTAGTAACTAAATAAAAAAGTCTAGTAGCTTTGAATAATAAGCTAAAGCCGAAAGAACTAACAAATTGCTTGGTCACAAGCTAGAATTAGAATAGAAACTAACAAAGATTATTTGTTAAGATAAATGTTGAAATAAACTTATTTTTTTGTAGGAGGAAACCGACGAGAACGAACTCCCTCGTCTACTAGACAACATCGAGACCGCCAGCGCAAGCCGGTACGCGCTAGAACGACTCGCCGCGATGACGTTACAACACGCACAAGACGCAGCCAGACATCTCAAGATGTTGGAAGACACACGCGCACAACTTAAAGAGGTCAGCTAACTAGATAAATTGACTGTTATTCATATTTTTTACATAACTAGCCGCTCGAGTAGGCCGAAACCGATTAATTTAAAGTAATGGTTCCAACACACTTCCCTGAGGTACTCCTCAATCTTTACTTATTGTGTTTTGAATGTTTTTACATTATTTTATCTCGTTTTCAAATGTACAATAATTATGTTATGAAAGATTAAGCAGTATTTAAAGTTATCTTGTAAGTTATCAGTATTCTGGGTTAATTTTAGTGTTATTGTGCAAAGAGTCATATAGATACATATAGTGTCAGATGCTTTTCCCACATATGTCACAGGCTGTTTAAAAAATTAAAGTAATGTTGTCTGATTGACAGAGTAAAAGCTCTGCCTAGTTTGAGATCAGATGGGCCTGTGTATAAGTGGTTACAAAATACCTATCGATTTATTAAATAATTACAACATTTCTAGTTGGAGGAGAGTAACGCCCGCACCGCCAGCGCTTTTCGCGCTGCAGGCGACCACAATCTCAATGCGTGGGGAGCTGGCACAGCGCCTCAAACGCTGCAAGCGCTACTTGCGCACGTCTCCTCCGGGACCTCCACCAGATCTGTGTCGCCTGTCGACCCCTCGCTGCATCACAAGTACGTTGTTTTTTTCTAGAGAGAGTGTCTATTTTGTAAGGTTATGGCGCAATCCAGTCTATGAGCGCAACCAGGGGGGGGGGGGGGGGCAAAGGGTCAAGTTATGATCAGATTTGTTGGGAAACACATCTCACTGGATAAAAGTATGGTATTGCTGATTTCATGGATGGATGGTATTGCTATTTATTTTATTGATAAATCAGGGATTAAGTCCAGATTAAGTATATAGTGATAAGTTGGGAAAAGTTAAAACTTTATCTAAAATTAATTCTAAATTGACAAAGGAACATAAAAGACTGCAGTCAGACTTGGACAACTGCAAAGATCAAATGATTGCCAGCAGGTTAATGTATGACCGCCATACACAGGAGCTTAACACACAAATAACGAACTTGCACTCACGTCTAACAACTCTCATGCTTGAACACCAAACAGAAACTCAAGTATTCATTAACAAGTATGAGGAGGTAGCCAGAGTAGCTAGAGAGGAAACACAACAATTAACCTCTCAGATTAAAAACAACCTATGCTACAATTGCTCACTACCACCGTTTGTCGGTCAACACAACACTCACACCAATACACGGCAATTACAGAGCAGTAAATGCAGTAAGTCTGACTCTGACTGCAGATTATTATCTGACCAGCATACTCTGAATTTTACAGAAAATAAAGTTGTGATTTTTTCTGACCAATTAGGTATAGATTTTAGCAGGTTTATTATAGGTCACACAAAGTATAGGGTCATAAATTATTGTTCAACAGGATCAAATTTTTGTAATTTAATTAGTAAATTAAATAATACCACCTTAGATAATAGGTCAACAGTTATAGTATTATATGGTGACAGCTTCTCAGTCACAAAGAGAGACATAATTAAATTAACAGAAACTATTACATACATGCATGAAAAAGTAGGTTGTAAGTTTATTTTATGTAGTCTACCTTATTCGCAGTCAGTATCTGATTTACAAAACAAGCATGTACAGAGCTTGAATCTTTTATTATATAACAGTACTTACTTACATAGTAAGTATATTTTGTTTTTTGACACGAATAAATTTATTCGTAATTTTATTTTAACGAAAGATAGAATGTATCTTTCCACATTCTACAAAAGACAACTTGCTAAGTTATTAGCATTTAATTTACACCCTGACCTAGGTACAAACAGTACTTTGCAGGATTCATTTAGTGTTAGCAGTTCTACTTTGAATGTTATTAAGACTCCTAGTTTAAACTAGTAAGTCAGACAATGGACAAGCCCACAGGTGGTCTAACTGTAGTTCACCAAAATATTCAAGGCTTATCCAGCAAAATAGAGGAACTCGAATTGTTCCTTAAAATGCACAGTGTTGATATTTGTTGCTTAACTGAACATTGGTTGAAAACTAATGAACTGATATTTAATAATAGTTATTATTGTATGGTTAGTGCATTTATAAGAGAAAGGGCTATACATGGTGGGTCTATGATATTTGTATGCAACAATGTTAAATGTAAGGAACGCAAGGATATAGTACATCTGTCTGTTGAGCGTACTATAGAATTATCATGTGTGGAGCTGGAGAGATATATTATAGTTTGTGCATATCGACCACCACTGAGTGATTTTAACTTATTTGAATCTGTAATGGAAGATGTGCTTAAAAGGGTAAGTTACGGTATTAAGCATATAGTAGTGTGTGGTGACTTCAATGTAAATTTACTTGAACAATCATCTTTGTCTACCAGATTAGTTAACCTATTTAAATCATTTAATTTAGTGTACTTATTTAATGAACCAACAAGAATTACATCACATTCTGCTACTTGCTTAGATAATATATTCTGCAACTGTAGTTATTTTAATGAGGTAATATTGAGTGATTTAACATCAGATCACTGTGGGCAGAAAGTCACTTTTCCCTCACACACAGTGGCCAAAATAGATAAGATCACATGTAGACCAATGAGTACGGCTCGCTTAGAAAAATTCAATTCTAACGTTTCTGCTAATATTACCAGTATAGATTTCAGCCACTCTGATCCGAACTATCTTTACTCCTCAGTGTTTAATATAATCAAAAGTGAATACAATAATATATTTAAATCAAAAACTTTTTATAAGAATTCTAAACTTAGCTTTTGTGATTGGGCAACTACCGGCATTTATAAAAGTAGAGCTAAGTTATACGAGTTATATGGTATGAAACAATTTAATTTTGATCAAAACTTTATTCAGTATGTGAGAAACTATTCAAAAACTTTTAAAAAAGCTTGTGCATGTGCCAAAGCTTTACTTATTAGTAGAAATATTAAAAAATCTGATAATAAAATAAAAGCCACTTGGAATATTATTAATTCGGAAAGCGGACGGGCAAAGCCTCGGGATAAAAGCTTTGAATTATTAATTAACAATAAGACTGTTACTGATAATTTAGACCTAGCACAAACTTTCAATGATTTCTTTGCTGACATACCACCAACCACAACCAGCTCCTTGAACGCTTGCCCAGATAAAGCCGAATCACTCTTGAGAGATAATGTGGATCAATGCAATGTACCATTTGCTTTTAAATATATATACCCCAGTGAAATAATTAAAATATTCAAGTCACTCAATTTAAAAAAAACTGCTGATTTATGGGGTATTTCAGTAAAATTAATTCACAGTATAATTACTGGCATAGCGCCACAGTTATCTATAATTTTTAATCAATGTGTTGATACCGGAATATTTCCTGATCTGATGAAACATAGTAAAGTAATACCATTATTTAAATCCGGATCAAAGAATGACCCTAGTAATTTTAGACCAATATCCATCTTGCCAGCTATTAGTAAAATTTTTGAAAAGGCTATACTTATGCAGTTAGAATCACACTTTAATTTTAATAATCTACTGCATCCCGATCAATATGGTTTTACAAAGGGTCGCTCTACAATTGATGCAGGTACTAAGCTACTGAAACATATTTTTAGTGCCTGGGAAGATTCACAGGATGCCATTGGAGTGTTCTGTGATCTTTCTAAAGCTTTTGATTGTGTGGCGCATAGGACACTTCTCCTGAAACTTAGGCATTACGGTATTAAAGGTACAGCGCTGGATCTACTTGCCTCTTACCTAAGTGAAAGAATTCAATATGTTGATATAGGAGGAGTAAGGTCGTCTGGATCTCCAATTAGTATGGGCGTGCCTCAGGGATCAATACTCGGTCCCTTCTTATTTTTGGTATATATTAATGATTTACTATTTTATGTTAATAACTTTTGTGACATCATTCTATTTGCTGATGACACTTCTCTAATTTTTAAAATCGATCGTAAACTAGAAAATTTTGAGAAAATAAATAGAACACTAGCACTAGTTCAAGATTGGTTTACAACGAACAACCTACTTCTAAATCCCAAAAAAACTAAATGTATTAAGTTTAGTTTGCCAAATGTGAAAAGTACTAATACGAGTATAATTTTAAATAATGAGGTGATTAGCTTTGTCGACTCGACAGTTTTTTTGGGAATTACATTAGACAATAGGTTACAGTGGGGCACCCAAATATCATGTCTCGCAGGTAAACTCAGTTCTGCAGCGTATGCTGTCAGCAAAGTTAGACAGCTTACGAACGTAGAAACAGCTCGACTAGTATATTTTGGTTATTTTCACAGCGTCATGTCCTACGGCATATTGCTTTGGGGCAAGGCGGCTGATATACAAACTATTTTTATTCTTCAAAAACGTGCAGTGCGTGCGATATATCAACTAGGAGCACGAGTTTCCCTTAGAGAAAAGTTTAAAGAGATAGGCATTTTGACAGTTGCGTCACAATATATATATGCAAACGTTATGTTTGTAAAGCAAAACTTACATTTATATAACAAAAATAGTGATATTCACTCTGTGAATACAAGAAATAAGCACAAATTGGTAGGTCGATATCATAGGCTTCATAAAACTCATAACTCATTCATGGGACTAGGTGTTAAATTTTTCAATAAAATCCCAGTCAGCATATCGAGTCTACCAGTAAATAAATTTAAGAATGTAGTCAAGAGACATCTTATACAAAGAGCTTACTATTCAATCGATGATTATTTAACTGATAAAGATAAATGGATGTAGTTCGTTGCTCCCTATTAATGTATTGGGTTGTATAGTTTATTGCATTTTACTAGGTGAATATTGTTGTCACAGTTTGATAATGTTACTTAGGTACTAGTTAAGAAAACGATTTACTTTTGTAAGTAAAGATTCTGCGTGATAAATTACGGCCATTCTTTTCTTTCCTTTGAAAAACATGTATACTTATTCATTAAGTAGCAGTAAATTGGCCAATATTTAAGCACATAAAGTTTTTACATCGTAAGTGGATGCTCCTACTATGTTGTGCCCATTGAGGCTGATGTATCCGATCTCGTGTACTCTTCTAATATTAATGACCTCTTTTTTTGCATCAGTCCTCTAATATATGGTGTATAATATAATGGTGGCAGCACCTTACCTGCATATACAGTTTATAAACAGAGAAACATTGTAAACATTGGCAATTTGAAAAGAGTGGCCACGAGTTTTTATTGCCTGTTCTTTTCTCGGGCTTTACCTATTGTTTGCGAACAGGCATTACCAGTAAATGTAGAATCGACTTTTCACAAGTGTAGTATTTTGCTTCCTAAGTGAATAAATGATTTTTATTATTATTATTATTATTATATTTGCTCGCTAAAGGATTTTTTTTCGATCATCACAATTATACAGTCAATAAATGTTTCGTAATATTTTTTTGCAACAGCGCAATGATAGAATCCCGGCCACGGAACGGCATTCGTGAGACGAACACAGCGCCCGCTTCGCCGCCCGACGACAACGTCAACTCGCCCTTCCAACGAAACACGTGAGTAATAATCCATTGAACCTGATTTAATTTTAAAAATATGCCTTTTTTCATTTTATTTGGAACGCCTGTATTTTTGAAGTATACACTTTGCTTTGCTGTGAGATCGCTCCAACTCGCAATCTTTGAACGTGCAGTCGTCGGATGTCCTTATAACTAAATAACAGATGCAACTCAAACTCCGCGCTAAAATGGAAAACAGTTGTGCTAATCTAACAAAAAAAACTATAATTTAATTTCGAACCATAAACCAATCATCCATTCCAGATACTTTTTTGACTAAATGTATACATTCCCCTCCTAAATAATCTACTCAAATACATTAAACAAAACTTTTTTTTAAAAGATAACTAAGTTGTAATGTGTTATTGTGGGTCCCACATTACTAGCAATCTTGTTAACCTGTGTTAAATGGGTTCACGTCGGTAGTAAGTGTGGGAATTTCATTTCTTTTTTACTTACAATTTTATTATATACAGTGTTCGTCGAGGCTCGGTCCGTCTCCGCGACTTGGGCGTGTACGGGCGCGAGGAGAACAACGACCCCATGACTCAGTCCATGATTGAACCCACGTCCCCGCG
This sequence comes from Herminia tarsipennalis, assembly GCA_945859575.2. Lineage (NCBI taxonomy): Eukaryota > Metazoa > Arthropoda > Insecta > Lepidoptera > Erebidae > Herminia > Herminia tarsipennalis. The sequence goes on along the minus strand of OX243836.2, from coordinate 6,708,431 downwards.
CCCCGTGCCTCTTAGCCGCGTGCCCAGTGCTCCTGGGAGTCTCAGGTAAAGAATAAGAGTCAAGGGTGGATTCAGTTTTTGTATTAAAGTTAAGAAGAAAACATATTTGCTATATATATATATATATGGACATGGGGATCTTTATTAAACGGAAAACACCTATGTTTATAATATAATCCATTTGACTATTACTAAAGTATGTCTGCCGGTCTTTCTGAGTTGTAGAAACACATCCTAAGATCCAGTTTTTGTAAGGAAAATCCGTCCTTGGCACACATCTAAACGATATGATAATAAACTGTTCGTGTTTTTATAACTTTGTAAAAGTCTCTCTCCCGCCGTATAATGCCAAAAAACATATAAATGTAAATCAAGCTTACCATGCAATTATAATTATTATTCCGTATAAACAGAGGCCTCCAGCCGATATCGGCAACAGGCGGAGTATTAGCGTCCCCGGTGGCAGTTCGCCGACCCCCTCCTCCGCCAGAAAGCCCGCGCCCTCCTCGGCGACACCACAATCTCTCCAAACCGGCCTCATTGTAAGTATACACACAGTTCTATAAACACCACGGTTCAAAGAGAAAAACAGTCTACATATACTGGGAAATTTGGTCCTTTTAAGCTAAAAACATATTTGGTCTTTCGAGCCAACATTGACTTGGTCTTTCAAGCCGATTTAAACTAACTTTCCGAGCATATGTACGGAGCTTAAGTGTTAATGATGCAATAATGCGTCATATCCTAAAACAAGTTATTATTGTGCAGACTGATCTTTTTCTAGCAACTGAACCGATTTTAATTCTTGTTTTTCATGTTTGAGTCTATTTTTTGTCCACATTTCAGCACTATGAGCACTGAAAACAACATTTTCTTAGCACTATTTTATTGGGTTATTTAGAAATATATGTGCATTTATGAACAGATAATTACTTTAATATTTGTCTATACCGTTGCATAACTGCGAATTACTTCAACGATTTCTTGTCTTCTTCTTTTATACGATACATTACATGCCACAGAAGGAGACAAAAACATAGCTATACACCTTTTTCGTCTTATGTAAAAGATTATGAAGAGTGCTTGTGTAGATAATGTCTGTCTCTGTCACTCTGGTATTGTTCAATATCGCTGTCCCTTTTTGCATGGTACACTGCTTGGGTATATGTGCTACTCTGTAGAGGTGTGAGGTATGTAGTTATTTGAGTAGTTAGAATGGGACTTATAGACTTGGTTTATTATATGTTTGTAGTTATAAATATTAGGTACTTATTATGATTATATTGTGTAACTGTATGTGCAAAAATGTTTTTGAAACTAAACAATTCCATAACCTGTATTTCGAATTTCGAGACAAAGTAATCTGTATTTTGAACTTGGCGTGAGAAGCCGCGGACAAAAGTTATGTTATAATAGTAGTCTGTTTGTTTGTTAGCTCATCACGGTTAAACTACCTAACCGAATTTTATGAAAATTTAAACCCCTTTTAAATTAGTTATTGATTCTACTGATACTATTTAAAATACTTGAATATGAAAAAAAAAAACAAATATGTCAATATCTAAGTGATGATCGTTATCAAACGATATGAAAAAACCGTTTTCCTATACAAAAGTAGGTAATAAAGCACATACAATTTCACGATATAATCCCCGGGGCGAGGTGGGTTAGCGGGCTGACGCGTATGTTGTTCCAGCCTGCTGACCGAGCTCTCCATAGTCGAGGACTGACGTCACTACAAGATGGCCGCCACACAAACAGTTCTGTGTCTAACACCACGACGTTGCTGCATGCTTTTATTTATTGCTTTCTACCTGTATTATTACTTTAATCACAATCATTCATAAAAAATATTACAGCTATAAGTAACTGTTGTATGTTTTGTCCCGTTCAATCTAATTACGTATGTATCAGAGGAAAAGAGACAAAACATTCGATAGATTTAATGCTGTTATATTTTTTTATGGATGAAGTTAAATAACGTACGCTTGTAGTTCAGATTGCACGTTCTATGCGTGCATATGCGTACGCATTATATTTATCAATAAATAGTATATTAAAGTTGTCTAATCTGAAATGTTTATATTAGATTAAAATACGGGTATCGAACCAAAAGAAATCCAAAGATGCTTGATACCGCATACAACTTTTCGAATAAACCAGTAATTGCAATTTTATACTTTATTGTGATAAGTTATGGTCTAATTTTGTAAATCAATTTACTAATCGAACAATGTATTTCACCCTTTGCTGAATAAGGGGAATATGCATTTGATAAGAAATGTAAAAATAAATAATCTACTAATCCAATGAAGAATTATTTAGCTTTTTCCGGTGTACATGTCCAGGTAATTCCGGACCGGGATTTCTTCTCCGTATGACCAAAAATAAGGCATAACAATTGTCAAAATATTTTTAAAATTGGAAAAAAGTATAGACGGTATTGGCATTTAGACAATGGGTTTTTTTGTATATGTTTTAACGTTTTAATTATAATTGTACCTAATGACTTCAATCTTATTAACTCAGTATTTAAAGCATAAGACAAACAGAATAATTTTACATTCCCTATTTACATACACTTTCAAAAATAAGTGCAAAGTATTATTACGGTCAATTGAATGCTAAAAATAAAATAAAACGCTTAGCAACCATAACCATTTGTTAAAAATCCCTTTTTAATCTCTATAAATATAACAATTACCTACTACAATGAAACAAAAAGAAATCCTTGATACAGATATACATACATAAAATGCAATCAATATATTCGATTCCGAGGTATTAAAAACCGAGGTGTATTCGAATATCGGAATCAAATATTAATTTTGCATACCTTCTAAGTTTGTAGAGATTCCGACCTGGTATCACCGAACATGTGCACTGGGACTTACCGCATTTCTTGTATTATAAACAACGAAGTAGTATGTAAGTAACGGTCACAACCACATGTGTAACGTAAGCTTTAACTTGAAGTTTGTACTAGTATATGTATATTTGTAGGTACAATAAATAGTTGCAATACAGCTTGTGTTTTGTTATATCGGCATGAACGCACCCACGCTGAATACAACTCGCACGAAATATTATTAAGTTTCATATCATTAAGATAATTTTGATATTAGTAATCGATTTAGAGGCATTAAATTTAAAGTCCACTTTCCACCCAATTTTAAATGATCAATGATGCATCTTTCTAAGTGGATTTCTTTACGGATCGGTTTTACTTAATTAACCAAATCTAACAAAACTTAATCAGAATCAAAAAAGGTAGATAAACAAATTGGTGGTTTATTCCCCACTACAACTAATAAAACAAATACTTTATACGATACAAGCTGACCCGCGCAACTTCGTCTGCGTAAATGTTCCCCGTTTTTGCAACATTTCTCATTGCTTCCGCTCCTGTTGGTCGTAGCGTGATGTTATAGCCTATAGCCTTTCTCGATAAATGGGCTACCCAATATAAAAAGATTTTTTTAATTCGGACCAGTAGTTCCTGAGATTACCACGTTCAAACAAACTCTTCAGCTTTATAATATTAGTATAGATTATCCACTTGTAAAATTATCAGTTTTTAATTATACACTATTTCCTACGAGTTGTATGAAGCAATGCATGAACGCTATATAAAATATTGCTATAACCTATTCAGCAAGATTTGTATAATAATAATATATTACTATCGGAAAAATACGACATAAGCTGTGGAGTTATTTCTTGCAGAATAGAGTTAGAGATTATTTGAATTTATTATTTTTGAAGTTTTATTATGATGATGAACTGCAACCAAGTTCTTTTGGAAGAAAAGTACTCGTATTATACGGCAACGTGTATGATTCTACTGTATTGCTCATGCTAGTAAACATATGTTATCAATGTCTTCACATTAAGTTATTAAATGTAAGTAGGTATAGAAGCCATTATAATGTAGAAATTAAGAAAAACGATATTTACATAGAAGATGCTCGCTCACAGTCGCATAGTGAAATTGAAAATTTCACCTGTTTTCCTTTCACGGAGTGGGAGGTAAAACTGTTACTTACGCCGAGTGTACCATAATCCGATTGTGTAAAATAATCTTGATTACACGAAGGAAGAGTAATTCGATTCTCTTACAAATGTAGGTATACAAAACAAAAATAACTGTTTATGTTAAAAGCTCTGCCCAAATTATAATAATCTGTTTTTTATTGTTACTTATTATTATAAAGTCTTAAAAAAATAAACTTACAATTGTGTCTCGGGGTTCGTTTAAAGGATAAAGAAAAAATTGTGAAAAAATACAATACAGATATATGAAATCTGATGGCGTAAGTATGTATTTTATCCTAGTGATCAATGTCTTCATAATCAATCATACCTAATCACTAAATGACTGGCCATTGTGACCCATCAAAATGTTGCTGTAGATATGACCTTTCCATAAACCCGTAATGTTTGTCCTATTACAATGAATATTAACCTAAAATGTATTCTCACTCAAAAAAATTATAAACTCTACATAATACATGCGAGACCCGGAAATAATCTCTACATACCACATTCATAATTACCATTAGATATATTCAAAACGAAAATGTGTCATAAAAAAAGATTTTATAACAATATAATTGGCAACGCCTTGCCTCGAAATCTTAGTCAAAATTATTAAACCCTCATACAACAGCTTGTCTTAACCACAAACACCAAATATTCATATAAAATTATTAGCTAACTACTTGGACTTGGGCCCATCGGTTTGTTGCTCGTAAACTCTACGTCATTTTCAGTTCTTTTCATTGAGAAGAGAAAGGAAGCCACAATTAAATCTACTAAAACAACCTATTATTCAGATCATTAACAACTATAAGGGCTCAATCAGAAACAACTACGAATGCTTAAAACCACGTTAGAATAGTGATCAACAGCTTCCTAATAAACACGCAGGACCACAAACACGGGCACATCACGCCTATCTAACTAATAGAACAACACACATCACTTTGTAGACAGCACCAATTCTAAGTAGTCTAACAGGGAATCTTACTGTTAGTTTCTTTTGATATGTATGTACCGAAGGTGAAATAAATTGTTTTCTCAAATTTAGACACACCTACTATTGTTCGAATAAATGAAGAATATAGTTCAAGTTTTTAGTAAAGTCGCAAGTCTCGTCATTTTAGAAAACAATACTTAGTTACAAATTCTACGTGTTTTTTGCAAATGACGACTATAACGATACTTGTGAATGCTGTACTAGCAGTAACATTTTAATGAGATGGTTTATATGTCATATACAACGTGTAACAGAAAGATGTGGTTATATTCAAGGGTTGGTATGTGCCCATGATACTGAGTGCACATACCTAATTTTATCAAAATCGAATTATCCATAATTTAAATTTATTATTTTTTATTCATTTATTTAAAAATGCAATCGATATCAATTAAAAAAAAATTACTTATAAAGTTCTATACCATAATAATCCAATCGAATTTTCCACCACGGAAGGTATAATACTTAAGCCATTCTCCTTTTGCTACTGACATTAGAAAAAAAAAAAAATACTATATCTATCTAATAATAATTCAATCGGCTATGGCACCACTGTAGTTGTAATACTGACAACATACACTATCCACTATTGAAATTTAGCCACACCTTTCTATTACACGTTGTATAAGTACTTACATTTTATATATACAACACCAGTTATTATCCCAAAAAAAAGATCTACCTCTGCCATATGTGGCAAATCCTTGCCTGAGTAGAGCTTAGCAGTGGGCCTCTAGGTTGGCGATGATAAAAACTCAACTACATATATACATTTACTTTTAACGTAAGATTCCCTTGCATACGTAAAATCAGAAACCATCAAAACAAATACAAATGATGTGTGTTGGTCTACAATTTACCATGTGACGTAAGCACAGTGTTGACGTGAGTGCCGTGCTAACGCTAGTACTAACGCAGAGAAACGTCGGCGGGGTCGAACACGCCGCCCGCGTCGCCGGGCGCCACGCGCCGAGCGCGGGACGACGACGTGTTCCTGCGGCTCGCTGGGGCTGGGCATGACAGCACGCCGCAAGGGACCGTCAAAGAGATCGCACTTAAGGTAAACTATATTGAACTTTATGGTAAATTGTGAAAGGTTTAAATTCGCAAAACACGGTTAGTTCATTTTTACCACAAAATACATGGGGTACGCAAAGTTGGCTCCTTACAACAAGCAAACAAATCGGCGCCAACCGATACTGGATCCGAGATCCCCGTAGGTGCGCGTATGCGAAGATTTGTTGTTGACCTGTGAACCGGTCTTCTGTGTTTTGTATATTTACTGTAATGTTACACTCTTTGACTGAAGGTATCAAGACACAATGAACTTTACTGCTAAGAATAGAAGGTTGAAATTTCCAAATCTCAGTCAGTGAACTTTTACAGCGTGTAAGCGGCAGCGGCGGCAGTAATACGGGCGTGTGGCTGCAGTGCACGCACGTGGCGGAGGGGCACGCGGGCGCGGCGCTCGCACTCGCAGCTACCAACGATATGCTGTACAGTGGAGGCGTTGGTTAGTAATTTTTACATTTGTATTAAAAAGTAAACTCGCTCTGTGTTTATTGTCTGCCTCTATCAATGCAGTAGTCTTAATTGTAGCTGTACTAAAAGTCCAATGTCATCTAACGGTTAGTCAGAATATGGGTATTCTACAGGTATTATAAATGGAGAATTTCAATGGGTCCGTCAAATTACATGAAATTTCAAATCACTCCGAGAGTACCGGCAGAAGTGAAAACTCATATATGATTGCATGTGATGTGCATTTTTGAATTATGTGGTTAAATACATTATTCATCTACTGCGCTATCGTACACAAACATGACAATTTAAAAAAATACAATGAAAACGACATGACAATTAAATAAAAAATATGAAATATTAAATCACAAATTAAAAAACAAAAATTAAAATAAAACGGAAAAAATAATAATTTGGACTCGAACCGGGGTCTTCTGGTTTCTAGACCGCCCAATTTCTCACATGTCTTCCCACCAATACACCAATGTTACGGTCACATGATCCTGACGCGAGTTTAATATTTTATACCCATACACACCAAAAAAAGTGCACAAAGCCGCTAAGTTTTCACTTCAAGAATTGTCTCATCGAAATTGAGCGATTTTGAAGTTGTGATAATTTTTGTTACCGTATGTCACTCGTCCAACGTGTGGATCTAAAATAACGCTCATCCCAAAGTTGGCGTCAATGTTATTTTCTAAATACAACGTGTGGAACTGGTGTTATATATGTCGTTGGTCGCATCTACCCCGCGTGTCGTCACATCGCTGTCCGCCTCTCAGTAGCCCGCACTCACTTGTTGCTATCTGATATTACTTATTTTTGACCACAATAATTGAAGTCTTACGTGAATCATGGTTTTTTATGTTGTAGACAAATTAAAGTCTTACGTGAATCATGGTTTTTTATGTTGTAGACATCCACTAAGAAAGATTTTTTTTTAAGGTGATAAAATAGGGGTTGCCAGTTCGTATAAAACTTTGTCAATTTTGAAGTTCGATCTGTGAAATTTCGTATTTATCTTTTTGATTTAAAAAAAAACAAGCACATGTTTCAGTGTTTTAGAAAAATCCACTCTTTATTTAATAGGAGTATAATATTTCAAACGGGTGAAGCCGCGGGTGAATGCTAGCCACTGAGTGGTATAGCGTGATGACGTTAACGACCCCGCTCCGCACGCACCTAACTAAATAACTTAATATTTCGAAAACTATAAGACGTATCCAAAAATCGATTTGTTTTGTTTTTAATAGAGTATACTGCTATGTAAAAATCAAAAATTGTTGACACTCTTCATTGTTCAGAATGATTCAATGACTTTGTTATACTTTTATAGTAAGTGTGCGAACACAAAACGAAAAATCAATAAAAACCAACAAGAAAAACCATCGAAAATTGCAACATTAGAAAAGAAACTTGAAACTGACGGATGCACAGTTATAATATATAAAATATAAAGTGTTAAAATATCTTTACACGAACCTGCCGAATAGGCGTAAAAAAGGAAAAAAGGAAAACCTATTCAATGACAGATGTCAAAATCTAATGACAGCAGATGTCATAAAAAAAAATATTGCCAGGATTAAAAAAGAAGCAAACTATTTGATTGGTAATAAATGAAAGGAGGTAATAACGTTATTGAACCGTTCTCCCAGACCGCACAGTGCGCGGGTGGGACTTCACGGCGGGCACGGAGGCGTGGCGCGGCTGGTGCGGCGGCGGCGTGGGCGCGCTGGCGGCCGGCGACCGCGACGGCCGCGGCGACCGCCTCGTGCTGGCGGCCGCCGGCGCCGCCGTCCGGCTGTTCGACACCAGGTCCAGGACGCCTGTCACTACGCTGTGGTCGGTACATTGTCTTGAATACTAAAACGATACTTCATTATTTGATGTATATTGTCTAGACTAGCTGACCCGCGCATTTTCGTCTGCGTAATTAATTTCCATTTTTTCAAAATTTTTATTCCTGCTCCGCTCCTTTTGGTTGTAGCGTGATGTTATATAGCCTATAGCCTTCCTCGATAAATGGGCTACCGGACCAGTAGTTCGTGAGATTACCGCGTAAAAACAAATAAACAAACTCTTCGGCTTTATAATATTAATATAGATAAAGCCGTCCCTTAATAAGCCTATCAAAAAAATGAAGTCGTTGTTACATTCACTTATGTCAAAATGTTCAAGTGAAGTTATCGGAAATTACGCCATTTGGTGTAAATTTTAAACAGGTGAATGTCTTCAATTTGAAGTACCAGTCTAGGAATTTAAACATATAGTACAAATTCACTTACTAACAATTTTTTTATGTACTTACAGCAATTTTTCAAGTTTCTAATTTTTTTTTTGGCGCGGTTTTGATGTTTATGCGGGAAATTGGCTCGAAGGACCATGTTCCTCCGTAGCTATATAAAATCACGATAAACATTAGTTTCCTGTTGGTCTGGGTTGTGTGCTCTGTTTCCTTAGATGATAATGATATTTAGCAAATAATATTAATAATATGAGATACTCTGTCAGGTCATCGGGCGCAACGGGCCCGTGTCCAACGAGCCGCGGTATCGGCGGCGAGGTGGCCGTCACGGCACTCGCGCTCGCGCAGGCGCACCGCCTCTACACCGCCGCGGGGGATAAGCTGCGCTTGTGGGATCTACGCATGTATGTTACTTATTATATCTAACGTTTTTGGTTGTATTTGACAAAATTTAATTATCTTTTAATGTGCAGAAAATAAAATTATAATATTGTGGATTCAAAATTAAATTATTGAAATAAAAATAAGTAGAAAACTAAAAAAAAAATATTTTATAGGTACTTGATTTGAATCGAGTTTAATTTTTTTGACGGTTTGATGGTTCTAATAAATAGAATTTAAAGTAAAATAAAATTGTAAAATTGGAAGCAATTGCAGCAAATATAATTAATTTTGAGGCATAGTTTGATAGAGATTTATATTGATTTGTAGGCAGTTGAGAAGCGTACCACCGCGCCTTTTGTATGCAATAACATCGCTATTTATTATAACATTAAATAATACTTTGTATTGATGTCAGGATGGAATGCGTGAGCAAGCTATGGACGGGTCACGCGGCGGCCGTCATGTGCCTGGCGCTGGGCCGCGCGCCGCAGGGCGACCTGGTGGCCACCGGCTCGAAGGACCACTACGTGCGCACGCTCGACATGCAGCCGCAAGACGGAGGTGGGTATCTGTCACAACACTGATATTGATCTTTTTATGGTGTAGGTTTGTAGTTTAAATGGTTTTTGGATGGCCATGATGATACACACGCACACACATACATACATATCAACCCATAAGATGGCCCACTGCTGGGCACGGGTCTCCCCAGTAGAACCTATGTAGATCCTGGGGGTAATTGCCATAATCGCCACGCTTGGCGAGCGGGTTGGCGATCGCAGTAAGGCTTTAAGTACGCAGAGGACGCTGCTGCCCGTCCTCCGGGGTAAAATCCCTTAGTCGCCTTGACGACACCCACGGGTAGAGATGGGGTGGTACTATTCTTAAGCCGGCACCACACGGCTAACGTATGGTACGAGTATGTTGTATGTGCACACACATACAACATACTCTAACAGTATATTATGTAAAAATTATAATTGACTGCCTCTGTGGCAGTGTGTCCGACTGCTACGCAAGAGGTCATGGGTTCGATTCCCACACGGGACACCACTTTGTGTGATCCACAAATTGTTGTTCCGAGTCTAGGTGTACTTTGTGTCCGTGACTTGTATGTTTGTAAAGTCCCCGCGACACAGGGCTTGTACTCTATTGCGGGAATCCTTTTTGTTACAAAAAAAAAATGTATTTCGTTAAGATTAGGTTTTTTTATTAGGTGGTAAAAAATATGAAGTGTTGTGCTTTAAAACAAGTACATAATAATAACATGCATATCGTTTGTATTGTAGGTAGCTGGGAAGCAAGTAACCGTTGGCTGCTAGAGCCGCCGCACTACGACGGCGTGCAAGCGTTGGCGCTGTGCGACGACGACACCGCGCTCTACAGTGCGTCCAGAGATACCAGTCTGAAGCGATGGAGTCTCACAGACCACACTCTCACACACGTGAGTTGCTTCAGTTAAATGTTTATAAGAGTTGCGAAAATGACCGCAAACGGTGCTGTCATCAGTTTTGCTGATCCCATTTCATGTTTGTAAATTTATCTCGTGCGATGGTTTGAATTATAAAAGTAATTAGTGCGCTTTTACTCTCTCCAAAAAAATATAAATACTCGCCGGTTTTACTACCGCACGCAAGTATTTTATGTTAAACGTCTGTATTTATTTGTTTAGGTATTTTTTTGTGTATCCTTATATCCGTTTCGTCATGTTCACCTGTCTGTTCGTTCGTATGTTACAGGCATTTTACTCAAAAATTACAGCATGTATGTATATGGATTTATATAACCATTAAATAATAAAAATAAGTATTTTTAGGGGGGGGGGGGGGGCACTCCATACATGTAATAGAAGCTGATTTTATTTTCAGCAAATTCAACCTATGTCGCTTTTGAAATTGTTTTGATTAGGTGAATACTTTTGAAAATAATTGCTCCGAACGTTGTATGAATTGTGTCTGTTCTCCCTTCCCTTAACTTTTGAAGTGTTTTACCCAAAAAAAAGACGTTAAAAGAACGCTTAAGCTTAAAAAACTTTAGATATATCGATTTTGAGTCGTTGTCGAAAAACTGCGCTTTTTGATAAAAGGACGTAAGTGGTTTTATGTAGTGCCTTTTTTGTGGTAACAGCTACAAAACTCTACACTGAGTATGGTATGACATGTTCGGAGCTTTTGCGTGATTTTTTTATTACAAAGCTGATTTTATTCAAATAGCTGTAGCTTATTCTGATGAAAATTCGTTCAGCTATTTTATTTTTTTTTGTGACATGCGTCGTTTTATTTTTATTAAAAAAGGATTAAAATTGACGATAGGAATTTATGACGTCATAGGTTGCTATTCCATACACATTTCTATAGAGCATTCAAAGGGAAGCCGAAAATAATGGTATTCTAAGGACTTGAAGCGGCGGTAGCCTAATGGCTAAGGCATCGGTCTCACCGACGTTAACCTACTCCTAATACAAGCCATAGAGCTTAGCTGGATATACAGTGCTAGTAATGTGGGACCACATTGCTAGTTATCTATTTGACAGAAAAAAAAAAAAGATTCTTCGCCACTGCTTGACAGTCAACATCCCCATTGTAGCAAATGTAAGGCATTGTAAGTTAAATAAAAATCATCCTTAGGGCGTGATGAACGCGCACAAGGGCTGGGTGACGGGCGTGTGCGTGGTGGGCGCGGCTGCGGGCGCGGACGCGCTGGTGGCGTCGTGCGGGCGCGACGCGGCGCTGCGCGTGTGGTCGCGCGCGCTGCGCCCCGCCGCGCCGCCCGCGCCGCTGCCCGACCTGCCGCACGCGCTGCGCGCGCACCCGCACGCGCCGCACTGCGCCCTCTACACCGCTGGCAAGTGAGTATACCGCCTCTGTGGCGCGGTGGGACTGTGTCGAGCTCGTGGGTTCGATCCCCACGCAGAATAAAACTTTGTGTGATGAACACGATGGTTTGTTCTATGTCTAGGTGTTATTTTTCTATAATATGTATGTATTAAGAATTATATAACTATGTTTTTCGGTTGTCTGGTTTCCATTGAACAAGCTCTGCTTAGTTTGGGATCAGATAGCGTTGTGTGAGTTGTCCCAAGGTATTATTATTTTACAGGGAAGTTTAACCGTTGACATTTAGACCAGCGGTCAATTCAAATATTTAAAACAATGCAGTTGCAGTTAATTTGTAGCTTTGGGATCGATCTTAAAAACACTTGCGCACCGTACTAAAGTGCTCTCGAGACGCATACTTGACTCGAGCGTATTTTAGATCGATCCCAAAGTTACATGAATAGTGGCCATTTTAATCGAAACTTAACTGCAACTGCACTGCTTTAAATGGATTGACTCCCTGAACCTCGCCATCCCTTTCAATTAAAAGTAAATATTAACTGGAAAGCGTAAATGAGAGAAAAACTCGTGAGGCCCTGTCTCTTTGCCAGGTATTATCCACAAAGTACCGTTGTCTCTTTCTAGAGTGGTTTTGTGAGGTTATGATGCAGTCCAGGTCTATACGTCAATAGGTATAACCTAGAAAACTATCGATAGTTTGATTACAAACAAACTAGAGGACAACTTCGGAGATTCTGTGCAACAAAGGGGATCGCAACTTCACCCTATAAACAAGTAGAGACAGCGCGATCTCAAGATGCTAGGTGGATGAGGAAAAGCGCAACCATAGGACCTCTAAAAGAACTCAGTATCTCAATACTTACTGTAAATCTCTTATTGAATTTTACATCCAAAGGGTTTCTTAAATCTCTTAGTTCTACTGTTAACAAAAAATATAAAAAGGTTTAATCGCTGTTCTAATTACAATATCTTTAACATTATTAACTCCAGTTTGTTTTGTACATACTTTTTAATGACTTTGATAAGTAGATAAAATAATGTATTTAATGTTATTAATATTATTATTTTTCAGTATTTAACAAGCAATTACATATATATTTTTTTAAATGTTTCATGTAATCATTTTATCTTTGAATTGTGTATAACACAAATAATATGAGGGACTAAATTGACCAACCTAAGCATTCATTTGTCATCATATTAACGATTACCAAATATTTACACCAAAATGTAATTATATTCGTAATCCAAAATTCTAAATATCGTTAATAATGTATTTTAACAAGCGAATGTTTTGTCTCTTTCTATTCTATTTTGAAAACCTAAGTCGCTAGATACGAGTATTATGAATAAGAAAATCTATCAGCACCAAATATAAAGCAGAAAACGAATAAATTGATATTAAAGTATCAAAATATTTGATCGTATGATGTGATATTTAAACATGAGTATGTTGCAGCGGCGGTGAAGTGCGATCGTGGCGGATCACCGTGGATCAGTGAGCGTACCGAGCGTACCGGCGTACTGAGCGAACTGTACGCCGCTCACCGTACGTCACCCGCACAGGTGCTGACACTCGCGTACCGTACAGCTAGACCTCTCCGCAAAATACATAGGTACAGAAGGTTGGCGAACAGCTCAATAAAAAAATCCACGTTTGCGAGACGCGTACGTATAACGAATTGACGATCTGAATTTGTTTGTTTTGATTAAACATCTGCCTAGATTGATGTTCAATATCGGTGAAGAGTGAGTCAATCGCAGTGTTATTTAGCCAAAAGCCGAAAAGGTACACAATAGCTCCTATTGTGTAATTTCGGACGGGGAGGGGGGAGTTGAACCCAAACTCATCTCCCTGTGTATACAACGTATGCTCGTGGAATTTGCGATGTCTCGGTTGAAATTCGACCGAGATCTGTATACGTGCGCGTGTAAGTCTGTTTTCGCTGGATGTAGGAGCCGGCCATCTGTACCTATCTAATTTGTGTCCTCTCCCTCACACACACGACTACCGCAATAGCTTTAGATGTCGCTCGATACATTTTTAACAAAAGGAATTTAGTCATAGGTCATGTACATGAGTATTTTACCATCATCATTTATCATATTAAATATATTTCGGGACTTAATCGCGTGAATTATTTAAAAGGTACGAACCTTTTCGTAGTCGTAAAGACACCGCGCCTCATTGTAAAGACGTTGTAATTGTAGTGTGTAAAGGTACCGACAGTACAAATTATCAGAATGATCAAAACCAGGCGAGGGTAGTTTAAAAACCCCGCGCCTCACGGAGACATCGCTAAGCTGCCATCAGTCGACTCATGACCACGATCGGTGCAATTCGATCGAAACGTCGGGTATATAAAAGGTTCGTACCTTTTAAATAATTCACGCGATTAAGTCCCGAAATATATCTAATATTATTTATCAATAATAATTCATCATCATCATAATAATATATTATTTATGTAACTTTCGCTATGACGCCGCCCGAAGTAGCAATCAAAATATGCCTTATAAGACTCTGCTGTACAACTTGGTTTTTAGGTTTTAATTATTAAGTACCTAAGTACATAAAAATAATAACGATTTGTGAATATACTCATCGCTACTTAATTTGCTTTCAAATGACATGAAATAATAAGGTGCTATCTACACTACACCCTATTATAGTGTGGTAAATTATATTTTTAAACTTTAAAATACTATTGGGTCGCAGGTTCGAATCCCACCTATTATCCTACCGACGTGAACTCACTCCTAAAGTAATAGCGACTCATATTACCAAAAGTTGCAGTAGCCTAATGGATAAGGCATCGCTCTTGCAATCTTGAGGTCGCGGGTTCGAATTTTACCCATTATACTACTGACGTAAACCCACTCCTAACACAAGCCATTGAGTTTAACTGGAGGGGTTAACAGGATTGCTAGTAATGTGGGACCACACTCCCACATTGCTAGTTATCTATGAAAACAAAATTGTGAGTTAATCTAAATTTTAAAAAATCCATACCTACAATACACACACGTAGCACACACCGCGGAGTGAGCCTACAGGAGCTCACATTTCCGTCTCGCTTGCACACACGCCGCCGCCGCTTCACCCCTCTCATTCTCACTCACACAGGCAAAACTGCGCTTGCAAACTTTTTAACACGTGTGCTCTTCTACATGCTTTTATAAATGTTACAAATATTTATTTTATGGCTGGTTTTCTTTGTGTTGTGTTCTGCACAGATTTCGCAATGGTTTATGTGTTCACATCTAGCTCACTCTAGAAGAAAATAGCCTATATATGTACTTACGAGTAATAGGTTGCCGTATGCGTGAGTTCAATGTTCAAGAAGGCAAATATTTTAGGGGATTTGTTTCAATATCTCATCCCTATTCGAAAACATGGTGAGGAAATCTGTGTATATATATAAATTTACAAGGCTCATAGCAGTGCCAGCGGTGGGAATATATAATACAGTAATCTTACAGACAGAAACCGGGTTTCAAAGTTAGAAGTCTCCGCGACCTTAAAGATCTGTTGTAAACTTGTGAGGCTGTAGATTGTATAAATTGGTGTCCCGAACTTGCTTCTAATGCCACCAAATCGTACTCATATACATAGTAATTCTTATATAACGCAAGGCTCAGACACCCCGCATCAAGATTTTTACTTCAAGAAATCATATAAAAAAAAAGAAAATAAATACATATATTGAAAACTTGCAGTTATATGCTATTAAAGTTGTCTTATGTTCATAACGTCGCATAGTACGTAATCCATGATTATTATTGAAAATAAGTAAACGATTACATTTCTCATTATGTACAATAAGACACAGAGATCGACTCCATCAGCGAACAAGACGAGACCCTGACAACCTTATACTACTAACCACATATAAAAGATACAAAAATTTTTGTAACAACCTACTCAAAAAGTTAAAAATTAATTATGACAGAGATGTATTACAAAGGGCAGGAAATAATAGTAAGCAGATATGGCAACATATTAAAAGTATGACTTACTCCTCGAAACAGCACGAATCAAATTCGAGTTTACTGCACGCTAACACAACACCACTTAATTCTGCTAACCATGTAAATAACTATTTTATTAATGTGGGCAAAAACCTTGCTGAACGTATTCAAAACCAAAATTATAGCCTAGGATATAATCATCCCCCCCAACCTATCTGCAACGTTAGCTTAAAGTCGCTCGTTATGTTTGACACTGATGAAAATGAAGTAGCTCGAATTATAACTAGCCTGAAGGATAACTGTGCCACTGGCTCGGACAATATTAGCAATAAAATCATTAAATATTTTAAACATATTTTTGCACCTCCTTTAACATATATTTTTCGACTTTGTCTATCTGAAGGGATTTTTCCTCGATGTCTAAAGAAGGCTGTAGTTATTCCAATCTTTAAATCCGGCAACAAAGATCTTGTTACCAATTACCGTCCGATATCCCTACTTCCCTCAATATCAAAAATATTGGAAAAAATTATAAATATTAGGTTAGTTAATTACTTAGAAAACAACCAGTTCCTATCCCCTTCACAATATGGTTTTAGAGCTAAACTGTCCACAGCCGACGCGACTCATAGCTTGACAGATTATGTTTCTCAGGAGCTTGGCAAAGGGAATCAGGCCCTGGGCATATTCCTTGACCTTGCCAAAGCTTTTGATACTATTTCAATTCCCATTCTCCTAACCAAGTTAGAGTCTCTGGGCATAAGAGGGACACAGCTAAAACTCTTGGCAGACTATTTAGATGAAAGATACCAGTGTATCAAAATAGACGACATTATGAGTGAAGATCAAAAATGTTCCGGTTTTGGTATACCTCAGGGTAGTATTTTGGGCCCTACGTTATTTTTAATTTACATAAATGACCTTTGCAACCTAAATATCGGCCATGGCAAGATAATAGCATATGCTGACGACACAGCTATTATATTTACAGCTAAAACCAAGACAGATTTGTTTAAAAATGCACAGCAAGGTTTTAATATTATAAATAATTGGCTTTGTCATAATTTACTAACATTAAACGCTGATAAGACAAAATATATCCATTTTTCTATGCGCCA
Source organism: Herminia tarsipennalis (assembly GCA_945859575.2). NCBI lineage: Eukaryota > Metazoa > Arthropoda > Insecta > Lepidoptera > Erebidae > Herminia > Herminia tarsipennalis. The sequence goes on along the minus strand of OX243836.2, from coordinate 6,691,316 downwards.
CTCATACCACAACGGCGCTGACACAGATTTATTTGCACACTATTGCAACAATCCTGCAGAGAACACATGTAACTGTCCTATTATTCACAACACTAGTAACATAAAATATCTCGGTATTATTATCGATGACACACTTTCATTTAAGTATCACATTGAAAATTTAGTGACTAGAGTCAGAAAACTAATGTTTGTTTTTAAAAAACTTCGTACCACCGTAGACTCAAAACTGATCTTACAAATATATCAAACTCTGTGTCAGTCCGTCATTCAATATTGCATCACTTCATGGGGTGGAGCACTAAAAACCATTATACTACCTCTTGAAAGAGCTCAGAGAGCAGTTTTAAAAGTAGCTACCTTTCGTCCTTTCCTATTTCCCACTTTCCTTCTCTATAAATGCTGTAAGGTACTGACTGTTCGCCAGCTATTCCTACTAAATGTCATTTTAAAACAACATAAGCTGCTCACCTTCAATGCTGACATTACTAACAAGAGACGAAAAGATATAGTCTGCACATCTAATTCTACCTCAAGATATACATTTACAAACAGATTTTTTAATTTTATAGGCCCTTTTTTGTATAACAGATTAAACCGAATAATAAATATATACCATCTTAATTATTTTAATTGTAAAATAGCTATAAGTTCGCAATTACAAGCTATGTCATACGAAGAGACGGAGGATTTACTGGTAGTAATAAAATAAAAAAAAAGGCTCAAATTTCTCACTAATTATGTAATTAGCATAAAATAAGTTAATTTATTTATCTTTGTTTTATATTTAGTTAACAGTTCTTATTTTTAGTTAAGATTAGTTTTAGTTTCAGAAAGTATTTGTTTTAAATACTTTTTTACTTTCTCGCCTGAAACACAGGTTTCAACCTAGTTCAGGCAAATATCCAACTGTGCCGTTTATTATTTATAAGTGTACCTAAGTTATGCTATTGTACCTATACTTTATTAATAAATTTTATTATTATTATTATATTATTAATGTGAACAAGATTTGAACGGTTAGAATAGGTAATTAATTATTTAATGATTGAATAATTAATGAATCCAAAAACCATCCCATTAGATTGTGTTACTGATTCTGAGCAAACTACTTTCAAGTTTGCACTATACCAATAACGTTGTATAAATAGGTAAGGTTTTGTAACAATTATAAAAGATAAGTGCGTGTTAAAAAGTTTCATTGAGAGTGTGTTTCTTCCATAATCTTAAATTGTTACTAACGTAGAGCTTATATCTAACTATGTAGTTACTAACAATTGTTTAACGAAGTTTTAGAAGTTGTTTGTTTTAGAGCTGGAGTGTCACAAGATCATCGTATTTATACAGTTAATTTTGTCATTACTAATCCGTTGGCTTTAATTGTTGTTTGTAGATGATTTATATTATATAGGTATTATGTTTTAATGCAATAAATTACACTAAAATATCAGTGGCGTTTTCACAAATAGTAAAAACGCGGCACTGATATTGTAGGTACTATTATGACCTATAGACCTTTCGTCCCCCTTGTTTAACCTGAAAACGTTATCGTTTTCAGGTTAAAGTTTGAGATAGAGTTTATACTCTATCTCAAACTTTTGTAAGAAATACCTTCTCCTTCTTTGTTAAAATGCAGAATAACATTATTTCTAACTGTCTAAAAAATATGATAATTATAATTATGTGTTAGCACAGTCACTTTTGTTGGTTTGTTGGCACTTTGTGATATTGAAAAAAACAAAATTTTGTTTGCACTACACAATAGCACAGTTTGTGTATGTGCATGTATTATACGTAGACTCTTCCCCATTCTACGGCAGACACGAAACAAAAGGAGAACAGATAGGTGTTAAACACCACTTCGTTATTTACGCTTCTTTCACTTAGCCAGTGAACACAATTGAACAAAGTATAACAAATTCTACACATCACCTCCCCTTTCATTTCGTGACGATTTTGGTGTAATCTGGATATTAAAGTTGTGTGTTTCTTTATAGTTCTTGCAATACAAATTCTGTACCTTGAAATCTGCCTACAATCTATAAAAAACTGTGCATATACTTAAAACCGCAAAGGAAAGACAAATTGCAGTTTAGCGATTGACAATCGTAAATCTTAGATTCGATTGATTAATCTGAACTTCAAATATTTATTTGTGATGCTATAATTGTATAGATGTGCGTATCGAATTGCAAAAACACAAAAAAAAAACTAATTTTAATTTGACAGTGATGGTCGTATACGCTGTTACCGCTTGCGCAAGAGCAGGTGACCCGCGGGGCCGTGCTCGTCCCCGAGCACGCCGCCGTCCCGCAAGCTGCCCGCAGTCGCGCCGCAGCCGCCCCGCCGGCCGCCCGCCGCGCCGCCCGCGCGCCGCGTGTGGCGGTGACTGCCGACGTGCACGTGCACGCGCTTATACGTATGAACGCTACGTGCTACTGACATGCTAAACCTAGTATAGTGCTGTCTTTCATCAGTTCGAAGTATTGGTAGGTGTAGCCCGCGATTTGGTCGTCAATCTATTCAGGTTGGATTTCATTGAGCCGTAAGCGTCACTGTCATTCATCATCATTATTTATAAGCTTGTATTGGTCCACTGCCCAATTTACGGCACAATACCCGGTCCTGCGCCTTCCATATCCAGTCCATCCTAGCGACATTCTAGGTCTTCGATCTGTCTGGCAGTTATTCAGAAATCACATTGATTTTTTTTATAATTAACTTTATAGATTTTATAAAAGAAATAATCTTAATTGTTACGATTAAATGAAATCCAACTTTTAATTAATCGAGGGAACTACAAAATTATGTAACTGTAAGTTAAAGACCAAGTGTTTTAAACGATATATTGAATAGTAGAAACAAATTTATCGTAGTATGGGTGTGTTTGTTGCCCTGTCCAGTAGTTGTAGTGGTTGCAGATAACATTGTATAGAAAACTAAGTATTGTCATAATCTATATAAAAAATAATGTTATGTAAAAAGACAATTGTACCTTGCTGAAGACACGTTTAAAAATGCTTGATCTCGAAAAGACGTCGCAAAACTGAAATAAAATGCTCTAATTTAAAATAAGTTTGTCACCTAAGGCCTAATAACAACTCCTTAGTTGTTCACAAATATTGCAGTTGCAGCCTATAAACCAAGGTTTTAATACGATTTGGTGTAATAGAAGACTTTTCCTGAATTATTTTATTATTTTTAACATTTAACATTATAATATGATTGTATAGCTAATGTCCAATTAATCAAATGTAATTTATGTCTTCAATCATTTTAATGAATAAAAGTATTTGCATAAATTCATCAAATATATCCGAAATACCGTCTGTCAGACGTTATTTCGGATATTTGCATTAAAATTTGTTCATGGCCTTAAATTCTCTCATCGAAGACAATAGACATTCCAATAAGTAGACCATTTTCTACATCATACAAGTATAAGACAAAATCTAGGTAACTTTAAATTGACAATCTAAGTAGGCCTAACATAAAAACATAAAATTGACTAAATCATATTGATAGTTAGGTATAAGTTTAGTTAATGTCACTCATCTTATGCAATCATTATGAATTTAAATGTAGAATGTAGGGAAAAGACAAAGTAGATTCACTTTTAATGTAATTCGTATACACTGTGGCGCTAGTGTGTTGTGGGATTATCTCTTAGTTCAATCAATTTAAAATAGATTCGTCTTGAGGCGAATTTTTTGGACAGGATTTATTTATTTTATTCATTAAAAAGACCGATAATAATGTGTGGTTACGCAAAGAACTCCAACATTCATATTCCTTGAATAAAATTGGTCATTTTTTGCATATTGTTACCGCTACCGCTAAAAAATACAGGATTTGATAGGCGTGATTTTAGTGAAAAAATTATACATACCCACTCGAGATCAAGCAAGGGATTGGACAACCTTTCCCATTACTGAGACAAGCCCTTTTTTAGAATGTGTAAGGACAATAATCCACAAGAATATACAAAAAAGAAATAATTATCCCCGTGAAACTAGCAGCACACTAGCGCCACGGTCAGACCAATGAACAAAAGACGAGTATCGTGTAAGCGTGACAGTATACCGCTAGTGACAACGCCTTTATATACATACTTGTTATTGTTAACTCGATTTATTTTAAATGTTATGTAGTGGAATGTTACTTTAATTTGTTCTAACTAATAATGGTTAGGAAATAGTCCAAGACACGCCTTTAATGAATCTCAAACTATACTGTATTTAAATCTTGCTTTTTTGGCGTAAAGAATGGGCTTTGAACAAACAAGCACTGTTATTTTATGCCAGGAATAAAACTCTATAAAGCTCTTTCATTTAAACTTATAGTAATTACCTGTATTATAAGAAATTAATTTTATCTTGCTTGACTGATTACTCCTCTCAAACCTTGCCTTAAAGGAACAAAGATCTATTAAAGTGACATTTTACTACATAGACTAATCAGTATACTAAAATCAATAAAGGCCTTAGCTTAGCTAATCGAATCCTGTGATTAATTTAAAACTTATACCTTTACGTTTAGTAGTGTGTAGAATTATATTCCCAAATGATTTGAACGTCATTTAGAAGCCAACGCCCATGCCAAATTGTACGCACAATACCCGGCCAATGTTTCAAGCCAATTTTATTTAGCCCAAATCTTAACTAGAAAAAATTCTTTTTATATCCTATGAAAACAACAAACAAAATCTCAATCAGTGATATGGAGTGACTTGGTGGACTTGGTTTGTCCCACTGACAAACCTGCTTTTAGGTATGTTCCGAAATACACTGCGAGCACTGGGGAGAAATTCGTTCCGTTATGACTGATAGTATACTGCTGCAGTATTCTTGGGAAATATGTGACGTCACCGTACACATTTTAATGACTCAAAGGGCATGTTTGCATGCACTGGGCATGCAAACATGCCCTTTGAGTCATTAAAATGTGCGAAAACGGAGTCCATTTCCTGACAACTGTAATCTCCCACTTCTACGCAGTATATAATATATACTGCGTAGAAGTGGGAGATTACATACTGTCCACATACTGTCCACATATTATGTGGACAGTATGTATTCCCTATTAAGTAGGTTTAATTATCATTTATGGCTGCGTACTAAAACAAAAGTTTTTTAATGGGATTGAGTTCTAGCACGTTAGGACAAAGTCACTCCAAATCTGTGATCTAAAAGTTCTACTCGAATATAGAACAAACGATGTTAGTAAATTGTAAACGCTAGTAAAATTGAATTTCTTGAGCAATATCGAAACTAAGATTTTTACTGATGGACCTGTTTTTAAATATTTGTATGCGTGAGCTATAGACAATAAGACTGGTCATCTCGCTTGATATGTGATAACTACAAGCGCTAACTATAACTGAATCACAGCTTAGAATTAATATAAGTCTCACTATTAGCTTAAAGTTATCATCATAGCCTGTGAGAGACCCGCCGAATACTCGAACACAATTTTAAGATTTCGTCAAGTCTAATGCTGTCTTTGTCACATTAAAGAAAATATTAGCGACGGAAATACTATTGAGAATGGCTATAGTACGTACTTGGACTTCAAGTTTAACTTAGTTAACATTTTAATTAAAACATGTAAGGACCGTTGACTTTATAAGCATATCACTATGATTGTACTAAGCTTGTTCTGAGCCTAATAATTTTAATGGTCAGCATATGCTTTATTACGTTTTTTGTCATGATTAGCCTAAACTAAGCTTGAAGTAAACTTAAGCACGCGTTATAAATTTCGACCTTAAAGTTATCGTTTGAGTATTCAAGGGCCAGTCTAACACAATTTAAATAGATATTTCTCCACTACTGTAACTAGAAATGATACATCAATTATGATATGTCTGTGATTAATCGAATAATTAATTATATTTTTGTACATTCCTGTGCTACGGGTAGACATAGTGACGACATAATCCATATAATCACATATAGTCAAATAGGTAACGGTCAAATTATGTAGAAGTAAATTTATACGACTTTGAATAATGTAATGTCCAAATTAATGTTTAACTTAGACATAAGCACACGAAAGGCTATGAATTAAGCAAATATCTGTTTTATTTACAATAGTTGAAGGTTTATTTTGTGTTGTTTCTCCCCAATGCGTGTTTCAGTATTAGTATTAGGCAGCCGGCCTTATGTATTTTAAGTGGTAGTATTTATGTAGAATCACAAATATTATATAATCTTGAATGAATTGTTAGAGTATCGAATGCGATTAAAGGAACGCTTGTGAGGCAAATGTGACATTCACACTTCGACATGATGTCAAAACTAGCACTGCTTTGTATGTACTGCACGTTTTCCTACAGAAATAATATAATGTCGTTTTTCTATACATTTGAAAGAAAAACTAGAAGTTCAGATCCAGTGATTCCGATCAACAATATAGGCTGTGGAATACTGGAATCACACCAGTTACCGAACTACCTGTCGTAAAACGAGACAAAACGACTGTATATGTCGTTTTATCTCGTTTTACGACAGGTAGTGTCTACCCGTGACCACGGCCGCAATACGGTCGAAACTTCGGGCAATAAACAAGGTATTTTACCTTAAATTATTCACGCGATTAAGACCCGTAATATATATATTTTCATAATATGTATATGTATTCATAACGCGCCCATCGTACTCTTTTAACTGAAGTAATGGGAGACTATAGGCCGACCGCTTAACTCGTATATCGCCTGCGCGGTGAGAAGGGAGCGCGGGGTGATGTTAACGGGTGGGTGAGCGGTGTGCGCGGGACAGAGAACGTCCCGCGCACCCCGCTCACCCACCCGTTAACATCACCCCGCGCTCCCTTCTCACCGCGCAGGCGATATACGAGTTAAGCGGTCGGCCTATAGTAGCCGAGCTCGGGATCTGAACTGAGTTATATAAATGGTCGCATAAAGAACTGAAGCGAAATGTTTAGATGTCATGTCCAAGTGTAAACAAGCCTTAAGATAAATGCTGGGAGCTTTATTAACGATACAAAGATATATAATTATGTTGTAACTATATAGTATAACATATAATTGCCTTAACAAAACGTTTAGATATTGCAATAAATGCTTTTGAAGTTATATAGTGCGTTTGATGTTCAGGTATAGACAAGCAGACTCTCAACGCAAAATTCTGTTTTAACCTTTGGTATGCGGAAAAGGTACGTCAATCTGTACCCGCCGTCAGCGGCAACATGGCGCGAGTTTGAAACGCGCGAGATAAGGTTTCGATTTTATTGATTCTTAGCAATGAAATGTTTCGTACACATATAGGTAACGATTTTATTTGATAGTAGGATAACTAATATACTATATAAATGTTAAGATATAGCACAAAAACACCATTAACATTATTATTTTTCACAAGGAATCGAATCGAAATACAATTTCCGAACCTATTTTAGAAAAATAATTATTTATGATATAATCTGTAACATATTTCGTTTTATTTTTACCCACCGTAAGTTAGATAACCAGACTGTCTTTGAATACAAAAATCACCACATTTCCTGCCAAATATCACTCACAAATCATAATCACACAATTCTCGAACCACTGTAGGCCGATCGGCATCCAAATTTGAAATGGTAATTTTAACGTTCCTCTAAACTTTATTCAACGAGTGAAGTTCTCGATCATTAGTTCAATGTTATAGGAATAGGAAAATGAAACAATTTAGACCGTATTTCAAGTAGTTTATAGTCCAAAATCGAGTAAGGTGTCGCAGGTCACCTGAACACTGATCAGTGTTACCGCATTTTCATACCAGATCACTGATCAGTGATAAAGCATTCCAAAGGTTAAAAGTACTTATCGGTTTTGTTACAATCCGATGGAAAAAATATCACATATCAAAATTTACTTTGACAAGGTTTTAATGAAATTATGGACAAAATTATAGTTGTGAATGTGGTAATAGTCTGCGCCTGGCAGCTAGTCATGTAGTATATAGCTCGTCGGTGTGTAATGTCAATGATTCTCATTTTATATGTATTTATTTTCTGCTTTATACAGCATCAAATTATACCAATTATGGATAAAATTTACCTTATTTAATATAACGTGTTTTAATATTTTTAACATAGATTATATTAATTTTAGAAGTTAATTTTAATTTTAGCTCAATTTTTATTTTATTATTCTTTATATTGATTCAATATGAATATACTTTAAAAAGTTTTGTGTGTGGGTCGGTCTGAAAAATTAAAAAATGCAGTGAATCCCATCAACCATCGTTACCCCTCCTATCAAAGACATACCTACACAGTATTAGTGCACGCTTATACCTCAAAACACTGAATACAGAAAGATTGCTTGCACACAGCAATCACTCTCACACACGACTTCGGACCACTTTGTTTCGATATTCCGTGTGTGTGTGTCTGTGTGTGCGATGTCTATCGCGCTCGAACAACACACACGCGTTGTTCGAGCGCGCTTTATATAAGACTTTCGTTCTTTATTCTCAGTATTGGGTGCAAATTTTGAATATAATAAAATATAATCTTGTCACAATACTTATTAAAATATCATAAATACAAATAATAATATATTTTACAGATTAACAAAGCGAAAACCATTGACGTTACACAAATAATAGGTATTTAGCTCATATTTTTATGATACTATTGCATCAGGGAGTTATAATAATAAATGTATGAGATTAACATTCTAAATGAATTATAATTTGTGTTCTCAATTTGTTTGTTTTAGTATTATTTAGCGAATGATATTAGAGTTTTATGATTTTATAATAATTTAATCGATACGAATGAGATGTTTATTAAATAAAATTATACAATACTATTACGGCATTTTATTTATCTCGAGCGCATACTTGGTCATCCTTATCCTTATATAGTATAAAATGAAGTAGCATTCCGCGTCTGTCTGTATATCCTTCTAAACACAACAAGTTTATTCCACTTAAATTATGTAAAAAACAAACATATCCGATCTGGTACAACCAATCTTTAATTAGAACAATCAAAGAAAAGTACAAATATTACAAAAAATACAAAATCTATGGAAATAGATCAGACGAAATTACATTTAAACTTCTGCGTGAGAGAGTAAAAATCCTAGAACTAACCTGCTATAATAACTATTTAAATCTAACGGAGGATTCGATAAAAGCTAATCCAAAACATTTATGGACATTTGTAAAAAAATGTATATTCATCGAATGCCATACCGAGCCCTATTAATTTTAATAATTAAATATATGATTCGGGTGAATCTATATGTAATGCATTTTCCTCGTATTTTTACTCCACGTTTCTTAAATCTAACAACATTGAAAAAAAAAATCTCACACTTGTCGCCCATTATTACCTAATTTACCATCGGATATTCATAAGAAATTACTAGACTAATTGAAAAGCTAGACGTGTCTAAAAATGCTGGTCCCGATAACATATCACCAAGGTTCCTTGTACGCTGCGCCATTTCTATTGCGGTACCATTAACGCTTCTTTATGAAAATTCGCTCTCATCATGCATTGTTCCTCGGATATGGAAGTCAGCATTCGTCACGCCAATACACAAAAAAGGGTCTAAAATGGATGTAACCAATTACCGGCCTATCTCCAAGCTTTGCATTGTAGCTAAGATATTTGAACGCATTGTCTGCTCTGAAGGTCTCTCTTAGTCCTCTTCAACACGGTTTTATTAAAGGTCGCTCAACTGTCTCTAACCTTTTTCTTCTTAATGAGTATATCTCACTTGAGATGGATAAGTGTAGTCAGGTTGATGTCGTGTACACGGACTATTCTAAGGCATTTGACCGAATCGATCATAGCATCCTACTATCCAAGCTATACGGAATAGGAATACGAGGCGACTTGCTGAGATGGTTTGAGTCTTACATTTGCAATAGGTCCCAAGCAGTTGTACTAAACAATTTTATTTCTAGCTGAGTTTATATCCCTAGTGGTGTCCCACAAGGGTCTTTGCTGGGCCCCCTTCTTTTTATAGTCTATGTAAACGACATCAGCCTGAGTCTTCAATCATCTAAATTGCTATGCTTTGCTGACGACATGAAGATCTTTCGTTCCATCTTATCTAATGCCGATATGACTGGATTGCAGGACGACCACAGCGTCTAGAAGATTACTACAAAATTAATAAACTCGACCTAAACCCTCTTAAATGCTCTGTGGTAAGCTACACTCGAAAACGTAGTAACATACCTACTAGTTATAAACTAGGTGGCGTAACGCTGCCTAAGACTACTCACATTCGAGATCTTGGAGTTCACCACGACAGCAAATTAATATTTGACCACCATATTACCTCAATTATTACCAAGGCATCTAAATCTCTGGGCTTCATAATGAAAATATCTAAATGTTTTAAACAAATGAAAACTATTAAAATTATTGTACTGTACATTCGTTAGAAGTGATCTTGAATATCTACTTGGAAATGTGCAAAAAACTTCATCTTTTACCTCTTGCTCAACACCGTGAAATAGCAGATTGCACCTTTATAACAAAAATTTTATCAGGTGATTTTGATTGTCCTAACCTCTTGGAAAAAATTAGCCTAAATGTTCCATCTAAATTTATAAGGTTCAACCCTCCTATTAATTTACCTAAGGTTTCCACTAACTACAGACAAAATTCTTTCCTCGTGCGAGCAAGTCGTAATCTCAATAAAATTTGTAAAACAAGCGATTTGGACCCCTTTGTTACAAGCGTTGCAGCAGCGAGGCGGAGTCTAAGCCTGGATTTTTTTTTAATTAAAATATGTGAACAGTATGTACTATTTAAGATTTTCTTTTTTTTTTAATGTATGTGAATGTAACATAACGAATCATAGCTTCCCTATACAATTGTTTATAAGTGAAGACCTGTAATTGGCTTATTGTTTGTATTCTGTCATTTTCTTCCACAAATGTTATGCTGTTGGTTTTTTAAAGTGAAATAAATAAATAATATTTGACGTTTTTTGAATTACTTGAGGTGATTTTGGCGAATTTTGGATCCCCTTCCTCCCCCTGGTGAGATATCGAGTGAGAAGGACAAAGGATAGTTTTTATAGCGATAAGGAGGCGTCCATAAATTACGTAAGGCGATTTTGGACCCCCTCGGGTCAGATATCGTGGGAGATTAGGAAGGGGGGGGCTTCCTAATCTCGGGTAGATTTTATATTTATGACAGTCGCTCGCATGATGGAGGCGGTCAAAATCGGTCAAAAATTGAGAATTTTTTTTGAGATTCGGCTCGACTTCCCCCCTCGCCCCTAAACACCTCACGTAATTAATGGACGCGTCCTAACCAACATCCACCTGGGCGGAGCCGCGGGCGACAGCTTACTTAATAAAAACGAAAAAATAAACCAAAACTCGTATAATTATATTTATTAAATTACATACATAATATATGGTATTCAGTCACAGATATTCAGTACTTGTACTTCGCATGTTTGCTGTGTTTTCGATGATGGTGTCCAGGGGGCGTGGCCGGCGAGCGGCGCCGCCTATCTCTATCCCTGTCCCTGTCGCGCTCGCGGTCTCTGTCCCGCTCCCTCTCGCGGGAACGTTCGCTTTCCCTGTCTCGCTCGCGGGACCGGGATCGCGTTCTTGATTTGCGTTCACTACACATCGAAATAACCATTTATTAAATTTACAAGCAAACGATTAGAAATTAACAAACAAGAATAAAAAAAACGTCCAAATTGTAAAAATACTTGCAAGGTAAAGTCTTCTTATAATTATATTCTTTTTATTGCGAGTGTATCTAAACTGACAAAAATCAAAATCGTATAGATCAATGATCAATTAAAAAAGAAGAAAACAAAAAGGACACGCTTCTATCTTTGTGCCCGTCCTTGAAACACAAGCAACAAGCAAAAAAGCCTTATTTATATTATGTATTGAACCTAACCTGTACCGAGATCTTTTAGGCGGTGGTGATAACGATGGCTCTCTCGACTTTTTAGATTTCTTGGAAGACGCACTGAAAATAGAGCAAAGAAATACATAAGTAATGATTCTGTATATCTACAGTAATACCACAAATACCACAATAATTGCGTCAGCTTCTGTACACAGTGGTAATGTTGATGAAATTGAAGGTACTTACATCTTTAGTCTTGAAGCCGTAGTAAATTAATCAATTTATTTACATTTATTTTGACAATGATTTAGCAATAAATAAACAGGATGATTTTTAAATACTACTAATAACGGGTCGTGGCTTCTTTATATAACACTAAATAACTCTGTATTAGTTTTGGAAAATATTGAATAAATTAACCCTTATAATTTTTATTAAATCATCTACCACTTGCTTTTAGAGTTCTGACCTTAACCACCTACAGACTATTGTTTTTAAACTTTCGCGATTTTTATACATATTAGATATATTTCGGGACTTAATCGCGTGAATTATTTAAAGGTACGAACCTTTTATTTACCCGACGCACCGATCGTGGTCACGGGACACTGCCGGGTCGACCCGTGACAACGACACACGATCGGTGCCATTCGATCGAAGCGTCGGGTAAATAAAAGGTTCGTAATAATAATAATAAAGCTTTTTATTTTTCAGTGCAAAGTATGTTCACATTTCAGAGTGTTAGTAGATTACTTAAACTAGGTTAGTTTATGATTATGTTTGTTATATAATATATTTCTAGCTGTTCCTTTACACGAACCCCTTTCGGGTAAAAGCCTCCTCTAATTCCTTCCATTTGTCCCTATTTTGGGAGACTGTCAACCAGTCTTTGCCTGCTAATTCTTTAATATCGTCAGCCCAACGTTTAAATGGTCTGCCTTTGCTTCTTTTTCCAGCAGGCCCTGCCCATTTGGTAGTTTGTAGAGACCATCTCTTATCTGTGTATCTTGACAAGTGACCAGCCCATTTCCACTTAAGTCGCAAAGCTTGTTCAAGTGCATCTGTAAGCCTGGTTTTCCTCCTTATGTCTTCACTGCGAGTTTTTTTGTATTTTTCTTATTTTAAGCATGCTTCGTTCCATTGATCGCTGGCATGTTTTGATTTTACTTTTTATTTCATTTGTAAATGTCCATGTTTGGCTGCCATAAGTTAGGCTTGGAACTATACATGTTTCCATGATAATTTTCTTTAATTTTAGATGATAGTCTCCCTTCAAAATATCCTTATGTAGCCAATACTTCTTCCATGTGCTGTTGATCCTTCTGTTCACTTCCTCTTTATTACTGTTTTTGTTGAATGAAACTTGTTTTCCGAGGTACACATATTCTTGTGCATAATCAATCTGTTGCCCAAAGACCTTTATAGGTCTTTGTATGCTGTTTGTCATCACCTTAGTCTTGTTTGCGTTCATTTGTAGACCACATTTTTTACTTTCATCTGCAAGAGATTGCATCATTTGTTCTAATTCTTTGGCAGATTTGGCAAACAAAATGATATCGTCTGCAAATCTCAGATGACTAAGGTGGTGCCCTAGTACGCATAGGCCATTCTGGCTCCAATCAAGGTTTCTGAAGACACATTCCAGTACAGCTATCGTGATAGAGGATCCCCTTGTTTAACACCTTTCTCTATTGTAATCTGTTCTCCTTTATTTTCCATCTTGATTCTGCTTGTACTTTGAGAATAGATGTTTTTTATGATGTTGATGTATGTCTTACTTACGCCACAGACATTCAGGGCTTTCCAGATAGAGGAGTGAGTTATAGTATCAAATGCCTTTGTGTAGTCCACATAAGCCACATAGAGAGGTTGATTGAATTCTTTGTATTTTTCTATTATTTGTTCCAAGGTGTGGATATGATCTATAGTTGAAACCCCTGAGCGAAAGCCTGCTTGTTCGATTGGTTGTGATGCGTCTATGATTGGTGTGATTCTGTTCAAGAGTATTGTTGTGTAAAGTTTATAAGTGCTCGGCAATAGACTAATTGGTCTATAGTTTCCAATGTCCAGTGGGTCTCCTTTTTTGTATAATAGAACTATGTCGGAATTACACCATTGTTTGGGGACCTTTTCTGTTTGGAGGGATAGGTTAAAAACTTGTGTTAAGTGTGAGAGCAAAAGGGGTGCCCCAATTTTTAAAATTTCATTAGTGATGTTGTCCGGACCTGGACTTTTCTCTGTTTTGAGTTTTTTGAGATGTTCAAGAACTTCACACTCATCAATAGGTTTTACTGTTTCTTCTTCCTCTTCAAAATCTATGTGATTGTCTTCTATCTCATATGTTTCCGAATATTTTTTATACAACTCCTTGTAAAACTCGGTAGCATGGTTGATTACCTCTTGCCTTGTTTTCGTTTCTCCAAAATCTGTTTTGAATTTTCCTATCCAGTTTCTATGTGTCATTAATTCTTTATAAGCTCTTTTGGAACTTCTATATTTATTTAAGTTTCTCTCTATAACTTCTCTTTTGTATTTATTGTAATCATTTCTTATAGCCTTACTGCACATCTTGAACAGATTCTTTAGCTCTTCTTTCATTTCTTTGGTTTTGTGTTTGGTTTGCATTAGTTTAGTGCGTTTATCCATTAAGTCTTTTGTTGTTTTGCTCAAGATATTTGTCTCATCTTTTGAATTGTTATATTTTATTTTTAGGCTGCTTGTAATTGCATGTTCCATTTTATCATAGTAATTTTGTACATTATTTTCTTCAGGTGGTACACAGAATTGTGTCTCCAGGTTTTCGTTAAGGCTTGCTAAATACAATAATTTTTCATCGTCAGTTTTAGGTATTCTAGGTAATAAGCTGTAAGTTTTTCTGCTTTTCTTTGGTGATTTCAAACTAAAGGATGATCTTAGTAGTCTGTGGTCCGATGGGAATGGCACATTATTTAGTACTTCTATGTTAGTTATTTGCTTTGGTTTGTTGCACATAATGTAATCAATTTCGTTTTTTGTCTTTTGGTCTGGAGATATCCAGGTCCATCTGCGATCTGCGTCCTTTTTAAAATAAGTGTTCATTATGCTCAGTTTTTGTTCGCAGGCATACTGTACAAGTTTGTTACCTCTTTCATTTCGTTTTCCGTACCCAAATTTTCCCATTATAATTTTTTCATATTTTTTAGGTTGTCCTACCCTAGCATTGAAATCTCCCATTACAATCACATTTCGGTCTTCACTCTCTTGTGCTTTTCTTAAATCGTTGTAAAATTTATCAGTCTCCTCTTCGGGAGCTTGCTCAGTAGGTGCATAGGCCTGCACAAGAGTTAAGAGTTCGTGCTCATATTTTAATTTCAGGACTGCCACTCTTTCTGATATGCCTGTGAAGCTTACAATGTTTTGTTTGTGAATTTTCTTGACTAAAAAACCTACTCCATACAGACCGGTTGTTTGACCGATGTAGCATAGTATGTGCTCTTGATGTTCTTCTATATTGCAGCCCATTCTCCTTACTTCTCCCAGGCCTATTATATCAAAATTTATGTTCTTGAGAGCGTAGGTCAGTTCTAACAAACGTTCTTTTGTAGACAGCGACCTCACATTATATGTGCATATTTTCAATTGCTGTGGCGTTTGTTTTAGTTTAATTTCTGGTGTGGTGTTATGTTGGAATTTAGAGGGTTTTGGTCTTACACTCCCACGATGACCAGTCGGCTTGGGAGCAGGTTTTGATTGCTAATTATTAATCTTTTCTTTGAGTGAGTTGCTTCGAGGACGGGTCATAAACTCGAAAGCATTCTTTGCAGCGATTTTCTTTGGGCCCTCTGAGGAGGGTTGTTGGTGTTGGTTCTGGTTAGGCGAGTAGGATGAATCTCTCTTTCTCTTCTCGCTTTTTTGAATATCCGATGGTTTCTTAACTATAAGTTTTTCTCCTCGCAGGTAGGCAATATTGCCTTTGTTCCTCTCCTCTTCGAGTTTAGGCTGCAGAGACTTTCTTATTTCTAACGTTTCTTTCGTAAAGTCCTCTTTTATGTATATTCCTTCCGGGAGTTTCTTTTTGTTTTTTAGGATTAAGTTGCGTCTCCAGTTGGAAGTGAAGGAGACCAGTATAGGTCGGGGACCGTTGCTTATTTTTTGTCCGATCCTATGAGCTTTGTCGATTTCATATTCCTGGATATCCAGTGACAGGTGGGTGTTGATTTTTTCTTTCATAAATTTTACTATACTTTTATCTTCTTCACTGCCCTCTGTTATTCCAAAAAATAATAAATTGTTCTTTTTCTTTTGTGTCTCTAATCCTTTAATTTTTTCTTTTAGTTCCAAAACTTCTGTTTGAAGATTCTGGTTTTGTTCCTCTAACTTTTTGAACCTTTCATCCAATTGCTGCGAAATATTTTCAGTAACAGCCTTTGTAATAGATATTGTTTGCCTATCCATTTGTTCTTGAATTTTTTTCAGTAAAATTTGCATCTGGTCTTCCATTTCTTATTTGATATTTCAGAAATTGGCGCGCAATATATCTGGCAAAATATTTAATAGTAAAATTTAACTTTCTTATATGGCAACACTATCTGTCAAATTCAATTTGTAAAGTTGGTTGCATTGATACTTCACAGTATTGTCTTTGGTTTACACACAATAGTATTTGAGGTTATGTTATGAATATTTTCACAGTAATATTTAGTTATTTAGAAGATAGTTTGTGCGTGATTTGCTCAGTTAATACACTTTCCTCAACTAAATGTTTATTTATAACTGTTGTATACACTGTTTTAACTTGTTGAAACCCTTTTTTTACGAGGTTTTATTACGAGTGGTTATCGGAACGTCTGTTGTTTACTACGCCGGAAACGGAACTCTATACGAAATATAAGGTTCGTACCTTTAAATAATTCACGCGATTAAGTCCCGAAATATATCTAACACCTACAGACTATTTTACTAAAGTCATTGCTTATTTTGAGGTTTAAGCCCTAAACCTGACAACAAAACATAGATGGTTGGTGACGACAAAATTAGGTAGCAGGTTGTGAAATGGTATTTTGTTTTTTTTTCTAAAAATTATTAATAGTTATTTGGAGGTAAAGAAGCCACGAGCGGGAGGTTATTAGTATATTGAAAATCATCCTTTATATAGGTATAATGAAACGTACGTGGAGTAAGTGTCCTCTTCAGGCGGCGTCCTCCGTCTCACATCGGGCGAGGCTCGCACCTCCTCGCTCGCCTCCTTCGCTTCTCGTAACGCCTGATAAATTACATTCACATAGTAAAAATATGAAAGAGTCGTGAGAACTTCTTGCCTTGATTAAAATTTTCAAATAAGGTTTTATTTCGTTACAATATAAGGATATGGGTATAATGGGTAATATAAATGGGTGTTATTCTTATATATATTAGGAGAAGTTCGACCACAAACACCGTGACACGATTTTTTATGTAAAAATCTCGTGACACGGTGTTTGTGGTCGAACTCCTTCGAAATGGCTCGACCAATATTTAGGCTTTCTTTTTATATTTGGTAAGTAAACCAATAGGTTGTAAAGTATTTTTGTAAATCTCAATATTAATATTTTTGTTTGAAAGGTGAAAATTGATGCAAACCAAGTCGCGAGGGTCAGTTTATTACTGATATACAACGTGTAACAGAAAGGTGTGGTTAAGGCAATTAAAAGCTTTTACGTATAGAGATATTATGTTACAAATAGTGAAGAAACAGGTTTAGTTATATATATATAACAATATTTATATGTTACCAGAGTACAGGCTCACTATATGAAATGTTCGCTAACAAACTAAATTGTAGGTTTTCACGTCATTGCAGTTGCCGTTGAGTTTGTAGTGGGTAATCTCTGGATCTATTGAACCGATTTTGAAAATTCTTTTACTAATAGGAAACTACCTTAAGTGTAATTAGGTTACATAACACCACGCTACGACTAATAGGAGAGGAACATCAATGAAACATGTTGCAAAACCGTGGAAAAATGACGCAAATGAAGTTAAACGTGGGTAAGCTAGATAAATATAAAATAGCAACGATATTTCGCTTTCGCGTGTTATGATATCACATTACCAACTGTTTATGTAAGCAGAGAGTAACTACGGAACATATAATAGATCAGAATTTGCCTAGAATAGATAATTTAGCAATTTTCAACTTTGATTAAACCAACGACAATTAACAGACAAAACAGTTTTTGCCATGCCAACTTTAACATTTACCAGTTGTTCCTAGCAACACTTTTATTAACATAAAAGTACCTACCTACTATTTCCTAGCACGAACTTCAAAATGTTTATTTATTTTTGGTTTTATATATTATTTTATGGTTTTTAGTTACCTTGTACATTTCACATCCATTTAGGTTTTAGTATCAGTTGTAGATCAGTGTCTAGGCTCTAGAGTGCGAGCTGTTTTTACGTTAACGCGATCGAAACGTTTACCGCGTCGGGCTCACACTAAGCACA
Organism: Herminia tarsipennalis; assembly: GCA_945859575.2. Taxonomy (NCBI): domain Eukaryota; kingdom Metazoa; phylum Arthropoda; class Insecta; order Lepidoptera; family Erebidae; genus Herminia; species Herminia tarsipennalis. Next base: position 6,672,998 of record OX243836.2, on the reverse strand, counting down.
CCAGTAGCGAAGGGTTAAAAAAAATCTAAGGTAACCCGATACCATATTTCTATCTTGGTGGACACAGTTCTTTGTAACTACAATTCAAAAGGAAGCCGAAACGAATGGTGTTCTAAGGACCCTCCGCCACTGAAGCACACAGAGGGCGGGCGAGCGCGCGGCGTTACCTTCTTGATGAGCTTCCTGCGGTAGTGCTGTATCTGCTGCGCGTGCGCCCGCCTCCAGCTCGTCCGCGTACTTCAGCACGCGCACCTAGACCTCGCGTTACCTTCTTGATGAGCTTCCTGCGGTAGTGCTGTATCTGCTGCGCGTGCGCCCGCCTCCAGCTCGTCCGCGTACTTCAGCACGCGCACCTAGACCTCGCGTTACCTTCTTGATGAGCTTCCTGCGGTAGTGCTGTATCTGCTGCGCGTGCGCCCGCCTCCAGCTCGTCCGCGTACTTCAGCACGCGCACCTAGACCTCGCGTTACCTTCTTGATGAGCTTCCTGCGGTAGCGCTGTATCTGCTGCGCGTGCGCCCGCCTCCAGCTCGTCCGCGTACTTCAGCACGCGCACCTAGACCTCGCGTTACCTTCTTGATGAGCTTCCTGCGGTAGTGCTGTATCTGCTGCGCGCACGCCCGCCTCCAGCTCGTCCGCGTACTTCAGCACGCGCACCTAGACCTCGCGTTACCTTCTTGATGAGCTTCCTGCGGTAGTGCTGTATCTGCTGCGCGTGCGCCCGCCTCCAGCTCGTCCGCGTACTTCAGCACGCGCACCTAGACCTCGCGTTACCTTCTTGATGAGCTTCCTGCGGTAGTGCTGTATCTGCTGCGCGTGCGCCCGCCTCCAGCTCGTCCGCGTACTTCAGCACGCGCACCTAGACCTCGCGTTACCTTCTTGATGAGCTTCCTGCGGTAGTGCTGTATCTGCTGCGCGTGCGCCCGCCTCCAGCTCGTCCGCGTACTTCAGCACGCGCACCTAGACCTCGCGTTACCTTCTTGATGAGCTTCCTGCGGTAGTGCTGTATCTGCTGCGCGTGCGCCCGCCTCCAGCTCGTCCGCGTACTTCAGCACGCGCACCTAGACCTCGCGTTACCTTCTTGATGAGCTTCCTGCGGTAGTGCTGTATCTGCTGCGCGTGCGCCCGCCTCCAGCTCGTCCGCGTACTTTAGCACGCGCACCTAGACCTCGCGTTACCTTCTTGATGAGCTTCCTGCGGTAGTGCTGTATCTGCTGCGCGTGCGCCCGCCTCCAGCTCGTCCGCGTACTTCAGCACGCGCACCTAGACCTCGCGTTACCTTCTTGATGAGCTTCCTGCGGTAGTGCTGTATCTGCTGCGCGTGCGCCCGCCTCCAGCTCGTCCGCGTACTTCAGCACGCGCACCTAGACCTCGCGTTACCTTCTTCATGAGCTTCCTGCGGTAGTGCTGTATCTGCTGCGCGTGCGCCCGCCTCCAGCTCGTCCGCGTACTTCAGCACGCGCACCTAGACCTCGCGTTACCTTCTTGATGAGCTTCCTGCGGTAGTGCTGTATCTGCTGCGCGTGCGCCAGGCCGGCGCGGCGCGCGCGCACGCCCGCCTCCAGCTCGTCCGCGTACTTCAGCACGCGCACCTCGATCTCGCGCAGCGTCTCGCGCTTCAGGGACTGCTCCTCGCTGTAGAGTATGCCCAAACATTCATTTATATAGATACTAAATTATTTATTGTACATCACACATAACAAGATTACATGGTAATTATAAGAGAGCGTGCGAGTATATTTAATTAACACCAAAACACCAGGTGAGTCACTCTTGCTTTTGGGGGGGCTGCCCATTATCACCCAATTCTCGTCAAAACAAGATATTTGACAAGGTGGATCTGCGTCCCATTGTTCGTATCAACGATCTCGTCAAAAGACGTTTCATCATCATCAACATAAATCACCGTCATTACCATCATCATTTGCATGTTTTTTTCATCTTCATCTCTACAGTCTCATCACCAACACCATAATAATTATCTTCGTCATTAAAAATAATCAAACAACGTCATCGACTCGCATTATAGTACGAGAGGTAGGAAAAAAAATCAGTTCCTGTTTTTAGATACGCTATAAAAATATATATGATATTTGGGTCATTTGACTGGCGGTAGAGGTTGCATTCAGGTAAAATATAGATTTTTTGAAATAATTTTAAAGTTTCTTTATATATATTTATTTTTATTAAACTTTTTGACACATATTGACTATTATTGACAGAATTTTTTGTTGTTGTTTAAACTGTGCTAGACGCTAATTTTGAATTAATATTTTATCGCACAATATTTTAGTATGGCTGAAAATTATATGAGGTACTTTAACTATCTAAAAGCGCTAAATAAATTTGCTAAACCATAATTCGATTGTTTAACCTCCAGCCAGATCACAGACGTATAAACAGAAGCAGATCAAACACAAACATTTAGTAAGTATAGTTAACACCGATCCCACAGAGCCAAACGACCACTTTTCTAAAACTAAAAGTGTTAACTCTAAATGTGAAATTTCTAAATTTCGGTTAGATAGTACAATTTTTGCAATTTCGGGCGCCCCTGCGTTCAACATCCTCCCTCCTTCGCAACAACTTTATTTTTACCAACAAGATACTCTTAACACAAAAGTAGTTATAACTAATTAACCAATTAGTATTATATTATATTAATAGTACAAGCTCTGCTTAGTTTGGGATCAGATAACGTTGTGTGAGTTGTCCCAAGATATTAATTACTTTATGTACTACAGTTGCACTATTTAATAATAATAATAATAATAATATAATTTTATTCCTCTCAAAAAGGTACCTACATGTTTTATTACATAAAATAATTTATTGTTTTATTTAGTAGCATAAAACCTTTTTGCAGAGCTCGTTCGGCACGCGATCGAGGCGGACGCGTTTACCTCAGTTCGGTTTATTATTATTTAATACCTGTGCAGTGTGTGAGCGCGAGCGCAACTTGTTTACGATATCTCGGTCGGCCGCATCGAGGTACCGCTATGCGGCTACCTGCCTACGCCGGACTCATTAATAAATGACAAACCCCGGTGTTAGCATGGATGAGTTGTATACCTTAGATTTGGAGAACGGATATACAGTGACCGTGTTTGAGGCTGAAGGAACCGAACAAATATCGGAGACTGACATGGAACAGCAGGTGGACATGGGACAGTTGGAGGCTAGTGTGGAGGAACGCGATCAAGTTGAAGTAATTAGGGAGAAGAGGAAAAGAAGGGACGCAGAGGATACGGACAGTGGTGACTGGACTGAAGTAATAAGAAAAGACAAAAAACAAAAAGCTGATAAACATGAAATATACCTCTCAAGCAAAGAAATACTGCCTAAACAGTTTGCTTTGGCTAAATTATTTAGCGCAAACCAAATAAATCATATCGAGAAGGTTAAGTACATAAACCCGTATAAGGTTCGCGTCGACGTCGCGAAAGAGGAGACGGCAACGCAAATAGAAACATGTCAGGCTATAATGGCCGAAGGGTGTCGCGTACCGACGTTTTCGTGGAAGGTTACGTGACACCACGCAGCGAAACACGACGCCGCTGTCTTAATCCCACTGTCGTGTATAATTTTAATTATGTATTAGTTTATTGTTATTATGTTACGTATTTGTGTAATTGTAGTTTAAATTATGTATTAGTTTATTAAGTTTTTTATGTACCTATGTATTTGTATGATATGGGCCTTAGTAGCCTGAAATAAATGGTTATTATTATTATTATTATTATTATAATAGAAAAAGGCTGGCATATACAAAGGGCGATGGACAGGAGTGATTCATATGGGGTGATTAAGGACGTAGACTTACACTATTCTGAAGAGGAAATCTTGAAAGAATTAACATGCGACAGCACAATAAAAGTACAGTCCGCAGTACGCCTTAAGTGTCGGAGTCGAGAGGTAGAAGGAAACGGCTGGGTAACAAGCGAAGCGGTACCTACGATTAGGATTCAAAGGAGCATTTATGCCGCCACACGTGTACGTAAGCGGACTACGTATCACATCTTCCCGGTCTCTCAGTGCGCTAGGTGCTGGAAGTATGGACATATGACCAAGCAGTGCACGTCGAAAACAATAGTCTGCCCTAAATGTGCTGCAAATCACGCCAATTGCGAAACAAATAAATTAAAATGCGTCAATTGTGGCGGTAGTCATATGGCACTACTAAAAGCACAATGTCCAGTGTTCCTCAAAGAAAAAAGACTGAGGGAAATTATGGCGGAATTCAATTGTACCTACAGGAGAGCACTCACAATATATGTACCGCCTAACCCTCCTACAAGAGAAATAAACACATCCCAACCTCTACTGCGCACACAATTGCAAGATGCCTCGAACATAGAATCGGAAGTTACACCTACTTTCGCGAAGGTACTTCAATCGACAGGTAAAGTACAAGAGATACCAAAAATGAAGAAGCAGCATAGTAAGGAAACTAAGACTGTTGGCAGTGAGCTACCTGCCTGTTCTATGACCTACGAAACGTCTACGGAATCACCCCAGCATGAAAACAAGAAAAAAAAACCGCTGCAGTTCGATGAATTGTTAAATAGGCTTAGGGAGATTATATTTATCAGTGGATTAGGGATACGATCTAAAATTAATGGAGTTATTAAGTGTTGCTTAGAATGGTTTATGTCTGTTGTTGTAGATTACGTTGCTGACTGGCCTATACTTATGAGGATCTTTAATTATATCAGTAACTAGCTGTCCCGCGCAACTTCGTATGCGTAATTTTTCCCCGTTTTTAAAACATTTACGTATATAGCCTATAGCCTTCCTCGATAAATGGGCTATCCAACAAAAAAAGAATTTTTCAAATCGGACCAGTAGATCCTGAGATTAGCGCGTTTAAACAAACAAACAAACAAACTCTTTCGCTTTATAATATTAGTATAGATAATGAGTGACATACAACTCATACAAGATATTAAATTTAACCTATTCCAATGGAATGCCCAAAGTGTTAGACCCAAAAAACTTATGTTTGAGCAATTATTAATATCAGAAAAAATCCACATAGCCGCAGTCAGTGAAACTTGGTTAGATCCCGACAGTTTATTCAGACTAAATAGTTATAATATTTATCGTCTCGATAGGCATGACTCATACGGAGGCGTAGCTATCGCTATTCATAATTCGATACAATCGCAGAGTGCTAGCGTACGACTTAACAACACAGGTATCGAGGCGCTGTGCGTGAGAATATTAAACTGCCCGCAAATAAATTATATTTTATCTGTTTACTGCCCGTCTACCATCCATACTACGCAAAACGATTGGGACGAATTATTTAAGACGCTGACAACAGCTACTGAACTTCGATGTTTCACTATTTTAGCCACGCCCACTATTTCTCCGATGTCCTAGTGCCATTGATAAAGGACGGTAAAAACAGCGAACTACCAACACAAGGACGCGGTCAATAATATACAATAAACCAATAGATGGCGCTTTATTTTTTGTTCTATATGAAGAACTAGAAAGAAATTAGACAGGGCGATTAAAAAAAACAATAAATATTTTTTATACGTTTGTACTTTTAATTATTTCAGGAGACTTTATTTGCTATGAACTTCAAAACAATATAAAAGAAAGAAAAATAAAACTCGAAAATATATTAACAACATTTTCGCATAATTATAATTTATTTGCTCTCGGATATTTGCCGGAACAAACAGACAGACAGACAGACAAAAAAAAAAACTGTATTTTTGTTATCAGTGATCATGATAATTAATATATATGCATAAAACTGTTATTTTGATATTACAAACAGACTCTTCAATTTTATTTATTTGCACAGATAGTTAATAATATATATTATTTTTTATCTATCTATCTATACTTATAATAAATCTGTAGAGAGGTCAATTCTGTACATGAAATATATTTCCAAAATAACTATCAGGGGGTGATTAGGGATCGATACTGATGCCAAAAATGCAATCAGTAAAATTTTTGTCTGTCTGTCTGTCTGTCTGTATAACCGTTATAGAAACAAAAACTACTCGACGGATTTTAACGAAACTTGGTACAATTATTTTTCATACTCCTGAGGAGGTTATAGTATACTTTTCATCACGCTACAATCAATAGGAGCAGAGCAGTGAAGAAAAACGGGAGAAGTTACTCCATTTTTTAAGCTTTCGTCGCGTGTGCAACCGTAATGGTTAAAGCTACACAGAAATCATGTATGACAGAAATGTTCTCCTTAAAATTATATAAAAAATATCCCACGACAGCATATGTCTATCTTTTATGGTTGACTCACAATATCACGTGTAACTCCTGATAGCTTAGTAGTTCGAAGCTTTCTGATTATATTTGTCTACTCTTACGTTTATAACACTCTCAGTCATCCCTAATTAAAAAAGTTAACATAATTAACTATTCCATAAAAAATACTAATAGAAATCGGTATAGAAACACCAAAGTTATACATGAAATACGCTAATAATAAGCCATCGCGCGTGAATACTGACTCATCTCATCATGCTATCTATCTATATCTATACATATAATAAAATTGTAAATTTCACGTGTCTGTACATGGCCGAACATAGTGAAAAAAATTATTGGGAAATGTTCGAAAAGAGTATTTAAACACATTCCTACATTTTTAGAAATGTCTGTCTGTCTGTCTGTTTGTTTGAACACGCATCACGCAATAACTATTGGACAGATTCGATTGAAATTTTGTATGTGTATTCTAATAAGTCTGGATTAACATATAGGCTATAATTTATCACGCTATTTCCCATAGGAGCTAAGCAATGACGGATAATGTCTGTAGCTATTTATCGTTATAAAACAATAACTACTTGACGGATCTTCATGAAAATTTGCAGTTTTATTGTAAATATACTATAGGTCATTACTTGCACTATAAATCATTATGCTATCGTCTATGGGGAGTGAGCAGCAACGTATGTTTGTCGAACCATTATGGTTTTTCACAATTTTTTCCACAATAAGACATTATTTACAATTGTAACCCATGTAAACAATAACTTCACGCTAAAACTATTAGGAGCTAAACACAACATTTTCAATTTTCTTAAGATCAGCTATTTTAACCGTGTTTGCATCAGCTGAGGTGGTCTATTGGCACAAGTAGCGGTATTAAACGAGCGAGGTCGGAGGATCGACTCCCTAATTGCGAGTCTCTTTTTGTGTTGTGTTAAAATTATTTTTATTATTTTTTTTAAGTATTTTTCTAAATGTATACTTATTTATACAAGCTTTTATTTTCGACTTTAACATGTTTACTTTGTTTAACAAATTTTAATAGGTATTAAATAATCACTTCCAATAGGCACCTTTATCATTGTTTTGCATGAATAGTGATTATGTTATAAATGTAGAAATGAAAAACAATATTACATTACAAATAAACAGTAATTACTTGATATTTTCTAGAATTTATAAATGTTAATTGCTTAAAAAAAATGAAAGATTAAGTCCGCGTTACATCAAAATAAAACACGTGGCGCCATCTGTGATTCGATTTCTTCTGAGTGCCAAAATTGCTTACCTACAAATGTTGATAAACTTTCGCGATTTGTACACAATATGAAAATATATGTATTACGGGTCTTGATCGCGTGAATAATTTAAGGTTAAATACCTTGCTTACCTACGTTTAATATGTATGATAGTTTAATATAAAATCATCAAGTATAAAAATAAACTTATCCAGTTTTGAAAATAGATGGCGTTTAAATACAAATTAGAAAAAAATCAGGAAAATTGATTTAAAAAAAAAAACTGAAATTCTTACGTAGACGAATGTGAATATATGATGATCTTAATTTGCGACAGGTTGACACACCTATTTTTAAATTCACCAATGTAGACATAATAAAATAATATTTTAATCTTCTAAAGTGAGTGAAAAAAAATATTGAAATAAGTTTAGAAATAGTATTTAAACACAAAAAAAGATATCTGAGTATATCTTTTAGAAACGTTTGAATGTTGTTTGTTTGTTTAAACACGCATCACAGTACCGCGGGAATGCAATGTTTTAAAACTATTTTGCCCCCGCAAAATAGTTTTAAAACATTGCATTCCCGCGGTACAAACACGGACACAAAGTAGGTGTACTTTAGACTCGGAAAAGATCGCTCGGGCAGGACATAACCTGCGATCATAGGGAATCTGTGAGAGTTTTTTCCATCATACCGTTATTACCTATGTATAAATTATCTTGAAGGAGCGGCTAGGTACCTCCGATTAAAAGGTTCGATTTAAAAGTGTCGTAGCCGAAGTTGGAGTCGGAGCTTTAAAATCAATCGGAATTTTCGACCTATCGGAGTCAGAATCGAAGCTCCTTAACTCAAAATTTCGCACGAGTAATTGGGCGGTTTCGAGCTTCATTTAACTCGAAACCGCCCCAGTACTCGCGTGGTGGGGGAATTTTTCAATATTAATAGTATTTGATGTGATGCAAATCACTTTTTTGTCGAGGTGTGGTCGTGGGAATTTTAATAATTTGTCTTCTAACCGTCTGGCGCCATAAACTTTATCGCCCTTCATTTTGCTGCATTGGGCATTTGCTTGGCTTGCCCTGCCATATGTTGGGCCCTGATTAAAGCTAGGCCCAAATATCCATAGATGCCACAGAGCATTGTGGAGCATGTTTACAATATGTTTTACACAGAAGTTGAATTGTAATATAAACTACCTTAACATAAACCCAACTTCCACGCGAACGAAGTCGCGGGCACAGCTAGTTAATAATATTATTATTTATTTGACATAAGGTAAATTTAGAGCTGAAGAAAATTCTTCCAAGTTTGAAGTCCTCCGAAAATTGATAACATACCTGCTACAGCACAATAATTGACTGGTAAATAATTTTCGTCACTGGAATCACTTTAATGATAAACTTTAAATTGCACATCCTACACAAAAGAGTGAACTGCGACAAGAATCCATTTATGTTTTCTCCTACCAAATTAATGTGTTTTAAATTACAACCCAAGGGTTTAGGGGTAAGGGCGAGAAATATTCTAAAGATTTAAAAATAAATGCGATAAGTTTATTCGTCGTCCGATGTAATAATAATAATAATATTTATAAGGATTTTTTGTTGTGCAGGGTGACTTGTAGCAGTCTAAAAAAAATAATACTTAAAGCTTACCTATGCGTTAGTAACTAAATACTAACTGCCAGATTTTATCTTCGACAACCTGTTCAAAATAATAATATTTACCTCAAGTTTAGGAATATTATCGGTGGATTCAACTGTCTCAAATACCTTTGCCGATACTTCAAACCAGTGATGGAAAAAAACTATGACTCACAATAACATAAGAAGTATAAGAACGATCATGAGGAAGTTTCACATCACTTGGGCATCATCTTTACCTGGTAACATTTTCTAGAGGAATTATAACATCACTTTCTAATGTAACTGCAACAGCCACATTTCCTAATCTGTACAAAATATTTATTACATTTAAACTTAGAAAAACTTTCTTCAGCACTAATCTTACCTATTATGTCTAACTAGCTGTAGACTAGCTGTGGACGTAGCCTAAGTTACTCCTTACATCATTAGCTGTCTGACAGTGAGTCCTGTCAATCTCCGTACAGCCGTTTTGGAGATTTGTCGAACCAAACACACAGATAGACAGCCAGATAAAAAAAAACTGAATTTTTGTTATAAGTACTATGCGTACTTTCATAGCATTTAGTAAAAAACTGCTATTTTGACATTAGGAACAGACACTTCAGTATGTATAGATCGCCATATATAGGTAAAAAATACTAAAACCTACACAACTATTTGTATGGAAAGGGCAAGAAACAATGGATAAAGCTACAAGTATTTTAGGAGTATTTTCCTATTAGGCCAGTTCTAAGATAGTCGTAGGTCTATGCAAATGTGATAGTTTATTATTATACTTGTTTGTAACTATCTTTCTAAAATGTAAAGGGGATCCTCTTTGTCCATGTGGCGATTCTTTTTGTGTAATGTGTTAATGTAATATAAATAATAAAATTATTATCTATATTAGTATGTAGGTACTTATTACAAACTTATTGGTGAAAAACTTTCCGAAGTTTCACCTGCTTCTGAACTATTCGCCAAACGTCTCTTTTTACTGAAAAGATAAAAGAAAATATTAAAAATAAATACAAAAATTGATCAGGCGAACCTAGGTTTCGAACTCGATACTTGATATTCTGAACCAACGCAGATACCGCTAGACCAAACGAGCTTCACAGTTGCAGATGAATTTTCGCTATACGTTGTACAAAACAGCTTAGTGTAGCTTTTTGGTTTGGTTACGATTTCACTTCTGTTCGTGCAATATTTTGTCAATATGAAAAATATAATACTTACTTTACTACTTCCATGAGATGTTTTTGTTTGTTGGTATAGAAGCGCTTTTTGCTGGCCTCCGACATTTTTGTTTGTTTCCCAATTATAGTAACAAATATTTTTAAACTTAGAACTAAATATATTTAAATTAACAACTTAGATAGTATAAATTAATAGTATATTTAATAAACTTATATTCTTTACCAATGTCTATAATTTTTCAAACAACAAACAAAATATGAAGTGAATGGATGGCGAGGCAAAGCGGCATACGTCCGTCTAGCTGCGCGTCTCTGCGATCACTGTCAGATTGCTTATAAAAGAAAGAGAAGCGCGATCACGCAGCGCTCGTAACTAAATATAAACCATAAAACAATTAATTACTTGAAAATAAGTCGAGTAGTCGAAAATAAAAAACAACCAGATTCTGTATTATAACATGATATGTTATTGTTAATTATTTTACCAACGTACGTTGTGAAGTAATACAGATATTTTTGTTAGAAGATCATTTTAAGAGGTTAGTTTGTATTTTTTTTTTATCGAGAAAAAAATTCAAATTCGTGTTTTGAATACAACAGGGTTCTTAGAAATATGTTCAAGATTAACATATATTTTTTCTGCCGTCACAAACTACGTAGATTTGGGTAAAAAATTGTTTAGGATAAGCCTATTTGGCTGTTGTCAGCGCCTTAACAATACACAAGAAAGACTGTTGTATTAGGTGATTTTAATGCCCATCATTCATCTTGGTCTTATAAGAATAAACCAAGGGGAAGCCAAATCTTTGATTCTTTTTTACAAAACAACTTTGTTGTAATTAATAGCGGTGAAACAACACGTATTAGATTGGTAAACGGAACACTACAAAAGTCGTCCCCAGACATATCTTTAGCTACTTCGGATATCGCATTGGGGCTGGATTGGCAGGTCTTAAACGAATCATTAGGCAGTGATCATTTATTTATTAAAATTTCCTTTCTATGCCGCAGTAATTCGGTAAAGGTTAAAAGACTTAATTATAAACGTGCCGACTGGAAATCATACAAGAGTTGTTTAGATCAATTATTTTCCGATTTTCAAGTGAATAACGACACTCAAAAGGCCTATGATTTATTTATGGAATACATAAATATCGCAGCTCACCTAAATATCCCACTTACTAAAAATAGTCAGACCGCGACCTCTAACTTTGTCCCCAAGCCATGGTGGAATGCAAATTTGTCAAAAATGGTAGCCGAGCGAAGACGAGCCCTTTCAAGGTTTAGAGGTAATCCCACCCCACAAAATTTAATCACTCTCAAGCGCAAGATAGCTGAGGCGCAGCGCGAGATACGTCGCGCACGGGATGACGGTTGGCGGCACTTCTGTTCCGCTTTAGATGAGTCCCTTACATCTGCGGAGCTATGGCGTAAAATGCGATGGATGAAGGGATATAAAAGTTCTAAATCAATCATCAGTTTGGACGAAGCTGATGAACTACTTCACTCGCTGGCACCGGATTATGTTGTCCAAGATCAACCACTTTTCTCATCTTACTTTCCTAACTTAGAAATTGAAGTCTCCATGCAGGAGTTAGACAGGTGTATCAAACATAAGGATACATCTCCTGGATGCGATGGCGTCATATACAAGATGATCCAATACCTACCTATGAATGGTAAGAGTACGTTGCTTTTACTTTATAATAGATTCCTTTCAACTGGTTTTGTGCCGGTACAGTGGCGGGAAATACTTGTTACTCCTATACCAAAATTAGGGCGTAATATGTGTAGTATAAAAGCTTATAGGCCAATTTCTATGATGTCATGCATTTGCAAAGTATTTCATTCTATTATAAATATGAGATTAGAATGGTATATTGAAAAATCAAATAAATTATCTCAAAGTGTCATAGGATTTAGAAAGGGTAGGTCTCACTTGGTCACACGAATATAAATTGGTTTTACGAAAAGCTTGTGTACAGTGGGATGTTTTTTGGACATTGACAACGCGTATAATAACGTCGACATTGTAGCCTTGTTATTAATACTGGCTAAACTTAACGTTGGATCCAAAATATGCATTTACCTTTGGAATTTTCTTAAAGAAAGGTATCTTAAAATACGAGTAGGAGATGGATTTATAAGCAGGATATCCAGTAGAGGCTTGGCACAGGGAGACCCCCTCTCTCCATTATTATTTAATGTGGTGACCATATATGTTTGCAAATATATAGAATCCGATGTATTTATTTCACAATACGCAGATGACTTCGTCATTTATCACACCTACAATAACGCTATAACCGGTTCTAGACAAGTGCAAAAATCAATAAATACCATGATTGACATAATAACAAATTTAGGCCTGGAGCTCTCGGCTAGTAAAAGTCAAGTGTGCGTATTCTCAAACAAACGTTTTAGAGACACGGTAAATATTGAAATTAAGGGGATCTGTTTGTCCGTGGTAGACACAGTCAAATATTTAGGTCTCTGGTTAGATAGAAGTTTACGGTGGACAAAACATATAGGGGAAGTACAAGATAATTTACAGAAATATCTCAGTATATTTAAAGTTTTAGCTGGATCTGGCTGGGGTATACACCCATTACACCTAAGAAGATTGTACATTGCTGTTAACCGCAGTCGCGTAGATTATGCGAGCCAATTATACAGCAACAGTAGTGATACAAGTCTTTTCAAAATGACTAGGATACAAAACCAATGTATGCGAGTTATTGGTGGATATATTAAAAGTACACCAATACACGTGATGGAATCAGATTTGTTGCTCCCCCCTCTTTATATTCGTAGACAATATTTAACTTATAAATACTGGTTGAAATTGAAGTCACTTGAACACAAGGATATGATTACTGACCTAGATGACCTATCTTCATTGATAGCACAAAGAGGTTGGAGACGACGGCGAAAACCACCTTTGGTCGCAATACATGACGAGCTAAATGTTTTAAATCGAGTTGCGACCAACATGGGTATGTTTTCACTCAGTATATGGACGGGCTATGTGGATTTATCAAATATTATCCATATTAATATAAATATTTTAGACAAACCAAAACATGGATATATATCTAGTATACTTAAATTGTCATGTGAACAGTTCATAACAGATAATTATAGGGAATATTACAAAATTTTTACGGATGGGTCAAAAACCAGTGATGGGGTTGGAGCGGCTTTCCTAGACTTTCAACTGGGAGACAAGATGCAGCTAAGTTTACATTCCAGCATGTCTATCATGCATGCAGAGCTGGTGGCTATATCGGAAGCACTGTCCTATACGCAGACTTTGCATACTGAGAATATTGTTATTTTTACAGACTCGCGAAGTGGGCTCCAACATCTAACACATTGTGGGTTTTCTAACTTTAGGGGCATTCCAGTGGCATATGTCATTCTAGAAAGTTTAATAAAATTAAAGAAATGTAAGGTTAATGTTGTGCTTCAATGGATACCTTCTCATGTCGGGATTCAGGGTAATGACATAGTCGATCAATTAGCTAAAGAGGCCATTCATTCTGGAATTGTAACAGATTACCTGCCAAACACAGGGGATGTACTGAGTCAAATTAGACGAAAGTGCCGTGATATATGGTCTGAATATTTTGACGAAAGATCACGAACTAAAGGTATTTGGTATAAAATATTGCAGCCAGGTCTACCGCGCTCTCTTTGGTTGGGTTCCGATATGAAAAGGCAAACCATAGTCACAGCTCAACTTAGCCAATCAGAATCTAGGTGTATATATGTATGCATTATCCATGCCTCTGTCGGATGAGGCAAAATTAATCTACAACATGTTCCAACAAGTGATAAGAAATAGAATGTAATATTTTACGTTTATTGTAGCTCCAATGAGGGCAGCATTATCATGTGTGATAAAGCCCTTTTTTTTCTTACTCAACAATAAAGATAAAAAAAAAAAAAAACAAAACCTTTTTGAGAGCTGAAGTCCGTAGTAGGTTCGAAATCTGTATGACAGATCTCCAGGCTCCCTTCTTTACAATCGTGAAAGGTAAGTTAAGGGTATTCATATATGTACATAAGAGAGGATTCGAGAGAGAGAAAAGAACTGAAAGTAAGTGTTATGAAGATGTGCGTGTGCGTGTGTGTGAGTGTGTGTATGTGTATGTGTGTGAGTGTGTGTATGTGTATGTGTGTAAGTGTGTGTATGCGTGCATAAGGGCTTATGGTTTGTCCGAGATATTTATTATTCAAAGGTTTTTAAAAATCTTTCTATTTGATCATAGTCCAGACTTAGCAGCCAATCAGTAACGGTTATTTTACATTTCTGCTTGAGCATATGATAAGCTTTGAGTTCTTTATTCATTTTATTATAATAATAGCTACTGAGGAAATAAAAGGATCTCTGTGCAAGACTAGAGTTGACTCGTATCGGGGGGCAGACAATATTTTTCCGTCTGAGTGAATCAAATTTGTTGGGAGTGTATGGGGTTTGGGTGTGAGTAATAGTTACAATATTTAAGATAAACTGACTCCTAACAGACAGGACTCCACAGGTATTATAAAGGTCGGCAGTTGGGTATCGGAATGGTAGCTTCCACCCCACTTTCAGGACAGCTCTTTGTGCTCGCTCGAGTTTCAGAAGGTGAGTTTTATCGGCTACACCCCAAGCAACTATACAATATTGAGTAACAGATTGACATACATATATTAATTTCCTAACTCTAGAGGTAAGTGTGTCAATGTGGTTATGGTATGACAGAAGGTCATCGATCTGAATTCCTAAATATTTTATGTTAGTAGTTCTACCAAGTTTTGTACAGCTGCATGAGGTGAGGGTATTAGAGAGTCGGTCACAAGAGTGTGCCGTCAAAGAGTATGGGGATGAAGATCTTTTACCCATAGTTGACAAAGAAAAGGTGAGGTACTTGGTTTTCTCAACGTTTAAGGTCAGTGAATTATGTGCAAGCCATGTAGTGACAGTATCAAGTCCTGTTTGTGCACATGAGAACGCGAACTCCCAAGATGTATTGTGAAATATTAGAGCAGAATCATCGGCATAGGAGAAGATGGACCCATTAGTCAAATGAAGACGACATAGATCATTGATATAGATCAGGAATAGGGTCGGGCCAATAACTCTGCCCTGGGGCACACCGTATGAGAATGGGATTTCGTCGCTTATCCAATCATCAATCTTAACCCGCTGACGTCTACCTGTGAGGTAACTCTTGAAGAGAGATAATTGTACACCTCTTACACCCATTTTTTCCAGCTTCTCTACCAGGTAGGGGACAGAGAGCGAGTCGAAGGCTTTCGCCAGATCTAAGAATATTCCTATAACCTTATGCCTCTTGTCCACTTAACACAACTTTATTGGTTAGGTCTAGGACAGCTTGAGTTGTTGATATGCCAGGACGAAAACCATACTATGAGGCCGATAATATTTTATTCTGTTTTAGATATTTGAGGAGTCTATTGTTCATTATTTTTTCAATCAGTTTTGAAAGAGTCGTTAGTATCGAGATAGGTCGGTAATTAACTGGCTGATCTCTGTCTCCACCCTTATGAATTGGATAAATTAGCGCTACTTTAAAGGCATCAGGAAAGGTACTTGAAGAGAATGCTAGATTAAAGATGAAAGTGATTGGCGGCATTAATATATGTTTGAACTTTTTTAGGAAAGTAGCAGAGATTTTATCAAACCCAGCAGCGCACTCGCTTTTCAGATTGGTTATGAGAATATCTATTTCGATTTCGTCTGCATCAAACATAGCAAATGAGTAGTAGGACCTGGGATAGTCATCGGGTTATCTCTAAACACACAACAGTGTGTTTAGACAATATTTTCGGCTAAGGTGCGTCCTACGTTAGCGAAATAATTACTGACCTCGTTTATAGCTTGTTTGGGCGCTGATAGTTACAAAAGATTGCTAGCCTGTTTTTTGTTTGGTAGTATGAGTGATATTTTTTATTGCTTCCCATAGTTTTTTATTATTGTTTCCTGCGTCTTGTATTCGTTTTTTGTCAAAGTGAGATTTCGTACCCCTGAGTAGCGCTGCACAGTAATTCCTGTATCGTGTGTAAGTTATCTTAATTGTTTCATTTTCTGGGTATTTCTTTAGTTTGAGGTACAATTTGACGCGGTTTTTAAAACACTTGAAAAGACCAATAGTCATCCAGGATTTTCTTAGTCTTTTACGGTTAGGTACAGTTTTCGGAATCGAATTTGTAGCGATTATTGTGTTTATAGCACTAATAAAATAGTTTGTAGCGTCGTTAACATCGGTGTTAATGTATATGCAGTTAAAATCTAATTTAAGTAGGTCTTGTTCAATTTTGATATAGTCGAGTATACTGATTGTCTTGGTTCTTTGTACGTTATTATTCATATGTTTATTTGTATCGAGGAAAAAAATTACAGTTTCATGGTCGGTGATTGAAGTGTTGGCTACAAAGCAGTACGATGGATGTTTAGTTTTTAAAATTACATGATCAAGGCAAGAAGAATTCAACCGAGTCGGAAGTTTGTGTGTTGGAAGCATGCTGTAATATGCGAGCAGGGTTAGGTATTCAGAAGCATGTGTACACTTAGTGTTATCAGAAATGTCAATGTTGAGATCGCCTGTCAATATAATATTTCTATAGCAGGATAGAGATTTAAGGACGTCATTTAGAGATTGTAAAAAATTAAAATTAGTTACGTTTCGATAACTTGGAGGACGGTAAACTGCTATTATGATAATGGTTGCATTGATTTTTAATAACAAACAGTTTGCTTCTTGTACTAGAGGTTCTGTTACAGAAACTTTGATATGGTTGCGAATAAAAGCGACCACTCCCTCATTTTGAGTGTTATGTCGGCTAGTAGACGCCGACGTGTAACCATCCATTGAAGGTATAACGGACGAATTATGTAACCAACATTCTGTTAAAATAATAACGTCCCATGACACATTACTTCGATTCATAAGTATAGTCAGACCGTCAAAGTTCTTATTTAAGCTTCTTGTGTTTTGACAAAAGAGCGTAAGTGCATTCTTGTGTTGTCTAGAAATTTGGTGGCAGTCTTCGATCATGCAAGTAGCAGATTCTGCAATTGACATGTGGTCAAGGTCGGTGAGTATATGATTTACTAGCTGTCCCGCGCAACTTCGTCTGCGTAATATTTCCCCGTTTTACCAACACTTCTCGTTGCTGCTCCGCTCCTGTTGGTCGAAGCGTGATGTTATATAGCCTATAGCCTTCCTCGATAAATGGGCTATCCAACAGTGAAAGAATTTTTCAATTCGGATCAGTAGTTTCTGAGATTGCCACGTTCAAACAAACAAACTCTTCAGCTTTATAATATTAGTATAGATTTTATAAAGTAAGTTATTTAACATCATGATTAAAGGCGGGTAACAATTGGGTATTTTATGATGGTCAATACTATTCAAGAAAGGCTGTCGCTGGTTGAAAACATTAAAACTCCTTAATCGCATGCAGGTGAGTTTGAGATACTTGAGGTGAATAGTAAGTTGAGTGAATAGGGTGATTTTTGTAGTGTTTGATCATCATCATCATCATCAGCCTATCGCAGTCCACTGCTGGACATAGGCCTCTCCAATTGCACGCCACTTTGTTCTATCTATGTTAGTGTTTGATATATAAAGATAATTACCTAGTCTGGCCATAAATACTGTTACAATTAAAAATAAGAAAGATATTACATTTGAATTTGGAATCTGTCATTTTTATACGATTGTTCATTGTATTTTCTAATTTTGGCGCCAATACATTGTACAATATTTTGCTATATTAAAATGGAGTGGGGTGATAAAGAAAACCGAATCGCTGTGATTGCATTACACAAAGTTGGTATGGAGCCGAATGTAATTTTTAAAACTCTCCATACGCTTGGTATTAGTCAAATGTTTGTGTACCGGGCTATTAATAGGTACAATGAGACCTTCTCTGTTTGTGACAGAAAAAGATCTGGCCGTCCACGTAGTGTTCGTACGAAAATGGTGGTCAAAGCAGTAAGGGAAAGAATTCGAAGAAATCCTGTCCGAAAGCAAAAGATTTTATCTCGGGAGATGAAGATAGCACCCAGAACCATGTCACGCATTTTAAAAGATGACTTAGGACTTGTAGCCTATAAGAGACGCACTGGTCATTTTTTAACTGATAATTTAAAAAAGAATAGGGTGGTAAAATCGAAGCAACTACTGAAGCGGTACGCAAAGGGAGGTCACAGAAAAATTTTGTTTACGGATGAGAAAATCTTTACAGTTGAGCAACATTTTAACAAACAAAATGACCGTATTTATGCTCAAAGCTCTAAGGAAGCTTCCCAATTAGTCGACAGAGTGCAACGTGGGCATTATCCGACTTCAGTGATGGTTTGGTGGGGTGTTAGCTATGAAGGAGTGACTGAGCCATATTTTTGTGAAAAAGGTATCAAAACATTGGCACAAGTGTATCAAGATACCATTCTTGAGAAGGTAGTTAAACCCCTTAACAACACCATGTTCAATAACCAAGTATGGTCCTTCCAACAAGACTCAGCGCCGGGTCATAAAGCTCGGTCCACGCAGTCTTGGTTGGAAGTGAACGTTTCGGACTTCATCAGAGCTGAAGACTGGCCGTCGTCTAGTCCCGATCTTAATCCGCTGGATTATGATTTATGGTCAGTTTTAGAGAGTATGGCTTGCTCTAAACGCCATGATAATTTGGAGTCCCTAAAACAATCCATACGATTGGCAGTGAAGAATTTTCCCATGGAAAGAGTGCGTGCTTCTATTTATAACTGGCCTCAACGTTTAAAGGACTGTGTTGCAGCCAATGGAGACCACTTCGAATAAGCTTTTTATATTTTGAATTGTTTTTTATTTATGTATTAAACTAACACACTGTAAAAGTAATAAATATTATTTGCAATAAAAAAAAATGTTTTTTCTTCGTAACAATATTTATGGCTAGACTAGGTATAAAGACTGAGATACTTGAGGTAAATAGTAATTTGAGTGTGTAAGGTGAGTTCTGTAGTGTTTGATACATAAAAACAATTAAAAAGACTTAAAATGTAGCTTAAAAAATAATTAAAGATAAGGCAAGTTTGTGATTTCCGGCAAATCATATTTTTGAGAGAAGAACGTAATAGACTCTTAATTTTTTGAATTCTGGACTAAGATATCATTCATGGTAGTAGTTATGTCTTCAAGCTTTCTATTTTGTTTGGATTCAAAGTTCGCAAAAAGTTTCGTAATTTCAGCGAGTAACGAGTTGTCATCGTCATATAAGTCGTCATCAAGCCTGCGTCGTGTTCTTAAGGCCCAGATTAACATAGATATCTTTTATTTGACCCTGCTCTGAGTGTAGATTTAGTGATGAGTCGGATAAGGTTGCATGAAGATTTGTTGCTGGGTTAGTGGTCTTATTCGAGGGCGATTTCTGAGATGCCATTATAAAGGATTAATTTATATGTGATATACAAATAGATTGAGTAGTGATTAGTTAACGAAGACGTAATTAGTGCAGCACAGTGATTGTGTATTTGATAAGATAGTCTAACAGGTGACCACTCCTTAAGGGGTTGACGTTCGAAGGATCTATGAATGGTCTTGCGCTGGCCCCACCCCCAGGGCGGTCCTTTCATCTGGAGGGATGAGCGGTAGGTGGTGCGCGTGGGCAGGTATGTTTGAAGATGAGTGGTACAAATATTTTTGTTGCACTGAGCGTTAGCAGGAGCTAGTAGTCATGCTCAACGTTGCTGGTAGCCTGGTAGATGCGTTATGTGTAGATCCACACTCAGTGTCAATGAAATAATGATGTTTCACTCACTCAGTTGTAGGTGCGGGCGATGAGCTTCTTACGTTGTTGTGTGCCTGGTAGTCTTGATGATTTTTTTAGGTTTATTTTTTATTGTTTTGATGAATTAAATTTGCTGCGAATACACGTCTAACTCACACGAGATCCGGGGGGGGGGGGGGGGAGGGATTTATTTAGATTACTCAATATAGTTAATTACACCCAACGCTCAACAAGTCCAATGTTACGGAAGATTTCACAAACACACAAATTACGGACACGAAGTGCATCTACAAAATGGATAACACAAACTAGTGCCGCGTGTGGAAATCGAACCCACACATTTAATGCAGCAGTCGTACACACTCTCATTACAACACCGAAGTTGTTAAACAACATTAATGACATGATAAAAAATAAGTAGTAGAGTGAATAGTGAGTACTACCTATCGTGTTGGTGTGTGAGCGAGGCGGGCGTGTGCGGCGCGGGCGCGTCGTCGTCGCTGTGCGGGCGCGCCCACGCCACGCCCGCGGCGGGGGACGCGTCGCCCGGCGCCTCGGGCTCCACGCTCTCCCAGCGCGACGGCACGAACGTGCCCGACACCAGCGACCCGCCGCCCATAGACTCCGCCTCCAGCGGGATGCCGTCTATGTCCTCATCCACTGGAACACAAACAAATATAATGCTTTCATTTATTTTCAATTATCGCTTCCTACAAGCCTAGTTTATTCTAAAACGAATTAATATTATTAAAAAATTAAAACTGCAAACGAAACCCGTCGTGCCAAACTCTATGCAAAAGTGGATGGGCGTTCCTGGAACAGGATTGCTTCCATTTCAACTGCAAATACTGTAAACATTAAGCCCTTGCCCGTAGAACCTGCAGCTACGGATCATACTACATCTGAAATGCTGGCCATACTTAAAACCATTCAATCAATCAAAAACGATTTTACAAAATGTAACAACATGATGGACAAAGTTATATTAATATTGACACATCTTGGTCAATATGTCTGATGTAACAAGTGAACTTCGTTTTATATACTGGAATGCCGACGGTATCCGCACAAAAATATCTGAGCTTTTTGATTTAACGAGTCAATATTCAATAGACATTATTGCACTATGTGAAACTCGACTAAGTAGCCAATATAATTTACACACACCCGGGTTTACTTGCTACCGTTGCGATAGAAGAACAGATGGGCGTGGTCAAGGTGTGGCCATACTTATCAAAAACAATATTCCACACACCAAAATTAATATACCGGCGACTACCAATCTCGAATGCATAGGAATTCAGTTAATCCAACCGAACAATAATATAACTATTGTTTCTGTATATAATTCTCCAAATGCACCATTACTTTCAAGTGATTTGGACGTGTTACTTCAACTAAATTGCAAACTACTTATAATGGGTGACCTTAATGCTAAGCACGAATATTGGTACTGTCGTCAAAATAACACTCGTGGTGCTACTCTCTTTAGTCATATGATCCATCATGATTATCAAGTATTTGCTCCACCAACACCTACATTGGTGCACTATAACGTATCCCATGAACCTTCCACCCCAGACGTGCTGATAGCCCATAATATTACCACCATCTCCGACCTTAGATCCTTGGCTGCCTTATCGTCAAACCACTTTCCAGTACTTTTTTCTGTTACTGAAAAATACCGCCGCATCAACAATGCACAATATTACTATGCCAATGCTAACTGGAAAAAATTTAGAAACCATATAGACGGAAACATAGTCCTACCAGCGTCTATATATGACACTGTAACAAAAATTGACGCCGCCGTTGAACAGCTACAAAATGCTATAATAAACAGTCGTGAATCTAACATTCCTCTAATAGGTAGCAGGTCCAAAAACTATATCTTACCAAGACGAATAAAAGTCCTAATTACAACCAAAAACCGCCTAAGAAAAATAGCAGCGAGAGAATCGAATTTCGTTATTAAAAACAATATCAATAAAGACATACGATGTTTAGTAACAAAAATCAAAATACTAATCAAATGTCATAATGATAATATCTGGAATAAAAAACTAGCAAAGATAGATAATCCTGCAACTGATATATGGAAAGTAGTCAAATCTCTGACCTACAAACCTACAATAATACCTCCACTGAGAGATCACAATGGCGATTTTACTACATCCCCAGTCGAGCAATGTGAGGTTCTGGCCGACGCCTTTTTAGACAACATGACTTTAACTATCAACTGGCACAGTGACGACGTTATTGAGACCTCTGTTTTAGATTCGATACAACGACTAAATAACCATAAGGAACAAAATTTACTATATCCGGTACATCCTACTGAAGTTTCTACACTAATTAAAAACCTGAAATGTCGCAAATCTCCGGGTATAGACGGGCTACACAACTGCTTACTTAAAAATCTGTCCCGTAAGTGTATAGTATTTATAACCAAAATCTTTAATGGCTGCCTCCAAATAGGCTACTTTCCATTAGCCTGGAAAAAAGCAAAAATAATAACTTTCAAAAAACCGGGAAAGGATGATACAATACCGTCAAATTACCGCCCAATCAGTCTTCTATCCTCGTTAGGTAAATTACTTGAGGGAATTATTTCTACGCGACTAAGCAAAGCTACCAATCACCTTTTGCTTCCTGAGCAATTTGGGTTCAGAAGGGCTCACTCTACTGCTCAACAACTAGCTAGAGTTACAGAACATATTACACATCATATAAACATAGGTCAGTCTACTGGAATGATATTGCTTGACGTTGAGAAAGCATTTGATGCGGTCTGGCATGCTGGATTATTACATAAACTTTTAACCAATAATGTACCTATTGGCCTAGTCAAAATTATTCAATCTTATTTATTACATCGGTCATTCTGTGTTCATATTGGGGATAGTGTTTCTAAGCCAAGATTTATACCTGCAGGCGTACCCCAGGGTTCACTGCTTGGCCCTCAATTATTTATACTATTCATCAACGACCTACCCAAACAGGCTCATACTCATTTGGCTTGCTTTGCTGATGACACAGCATCATATATCACTAGTGCAGACACCGATTTAATCGTACAAAGGCTGCAACTATCGTTGGATCTACTCGTCTCGTTCTTCACAAAGTGGAAACTTAAACTAAATGCTACCAAAACTGAAGCTATAATGTTTACACGTAAACGATCTTTACCTACAAATCAGATAAGGGTCGGAGATTTTTCTCTACCCTGGCGGTCATCGGTTAAATACCTTGGGTTGATATTAGATAATAAAATAAACTGGGCTAAAAATACCGATGCGCTACGACTTAAAGGAATAAGATCCCTTAACGCGCTCTATCCAATCCTAAACCGTCGATCACCGCTCAATCCCCATACTAAGCTAAAAATCTACACAACGCTAATAAGACCTTGCATTTCTTACGCTGCCCCCGTGTGGAGCAGCACCTGTGAAACCAACTACAGAAAGCTACAGGTAGTACAAAATAAAGCATTAAAAATTTCTTACAATACACACTTTAGAACAAACTTGAAAAAATTACACAATAAAATAAATTACCCAACATTAAAACAGTTTATTCATAAATTAACAAAAAGATTCTATTTACAAACGAATCCGGGCAATTATAACACTCTTATTGCGTCAATAGGTAAAACAAGATACATAAACTTAAAATATATCGATACTTATGGTCGATACCGACTACCCCATCACTTGATTCTGTATGAATAACAAAGGTGCATCGAATAGATGGCCGGACTGATTTTAATAAGTTCGACTAATGTAGGTAGATTAATAATCCGCTCAGTTCGCGACGAATGTTCACTTGCAATGTACTTTTTTAAAATATAAAAGTGATGTGCATGTGTAAAATTTACTAGTGTAAATATGTATTATTGTTTAGCGTTAAGTAGATGTAACAGTGTTTATGTAATGTTGTGCCTGCAATGCCCTCATTAACTGTTTCACAGGTATGTACTTAGCTGTTAGCCATTTATAAGAATTTTCACTCGTGTTATATTTGATTAAAGATTGTTTAAATGTATTACATAGGCACATAGCCTGCAGAATACGATGTTTTCCACATGTAAAGGGCATTTAGAATAAGATCTAATTGTTATTTTTCTATGTAATATTATAAAATCAATAAAATCTTTAAATAAAAAAAAAAAAAAAAATTAATATTATTATATATATTTCGGGACTTAATCGCGTGAATTATTTAAAGGTACGAACTTTTATTTACCCGACGTTTCGATCGACTTGCACCGATCGTGGTCACGGGTCGACTGACCGTCAGTCGACCCGTGACCACGATCGGTGATTAAGTCCCGAAATGTATATAAAAATCGCGAAAGTTTAAAAACAAGAATTGATATTAATTATTAGCTTTGACTAACGACTTTAAACAGAGGAGTAATCACTTAAGCGCGTCTGTATGGTAGAATCATCGACTAGGGTGCCCTTAAACATGTTCACATTTTATAAAACAGCAACTAACAATATCCCCTCGCAATAATGAACAGTTTGGTTGGCGTGCATTTCAGGAACAGATCAATCAATATTGCTTTCGATAAATGAAATGCGTGTCCACGCGTATACGCACATTTGTATGTAAGCATGTACGTGTTCGCACGTAAGCGCGCATGTTCATGTGCGTTCTGCGTGCGTGTGTGTGTGTGTGTGTGTGTGTGTGTACGTACCAGGCACCCCGTCGATATCATCACTAGCTTGCACAGGTGCAGGTCGCGTGTGCTGCGCGGCCAGTCGCCTGAGCGCGGCTCCGTCCAGGGCCCCGCCGGACCACGACTCCTCCGAGGCCGAGGAGCGCGCCGGACTGCCCGGCTCGGACCCGCCGCCACCGACGCCAGGTATTGAGCCCGCTGATAGCTCTGATGACGTTAGAGGTACCCCGTCTGTCTCCTGTGGTAAAATTACTTCAATTAAATCGATGATTCAAAGACTATCATAGAAAGAGTTATCTAATGACAAAGGATAGACGACCAATAAGAAACAGTGAATTGGCTCGACCAATAAGAAACACTGAATTAGCTCCGTTTATCACAGGCATTTTACTCAAAAACTACACAATGAAAAATTATTAAATTTGCTAAAAAGGTGTCTTGTAATAGGCGCTACTTAGTTTGATAGCTAAATAATAAAAATAAATATTTTTTTTAGGGGGTAAGGGGAGAGTTGGCACTCCATACATGTAACAGAAGCTGACGTACGTATCTATTGTGTCGCTGCGCATCTTACTATATAAATATTATAAAGCGGAAGAGTTTATTTGTTTGCTTTGTTTGTTTGTTTGTTTGTTTAAACGCGCTAATCTCAGGAACTACTGGTCCGATTTGAAAAATTATTTTTTTGTTGGATAGCCCATTTATTGAGGAAGGCTATAGGCTATATAACATTGCACTACGACTAATAGGAGCGGAGTAGCGACGTGAAATGTTGCAAAAACGGGGAAAAATTTACGCATACGAAGTTGTGCGGGACAGCTAGTCTTACTATAAATGTGTAAAAATGTGTGTTGTCTTAATTTTTCGTTCTATAAAGCTTTTATTGTTACTTTCGCTGTTCAGTTCAGTTATAGTATTTAGATTATTTTTCGTAATTTAGTATTTAGATTTTTTTCTATTGGTGAGTTTGTAATTTAGTATTTAGATTTTTTTCTATTGCTGCATTTGTAATTTAGTATTTAGATTTTTTTTCTATTGGTGCGTTTGTAATTTAGTATTTAGATTTTTTTTCTATTGCTGCGTTTGTAATTTAGTATTTAGATTTTTTTTCCTATTGCTGCGTTTGTAATTTAGTATTTAGATTTTTTTCCTATTGCTGCGTTTGTAATTTAGTATTTTTTTTTTCTATTGCTGTGTTTGTTTAAAATTCTAAATTCTTTATTTACTTAGGATGCAACGGGATTCTACATGTACATGTAATGCCAAGTTCACAAACAATAGGTAAAGCCGGAAAAAAAAAACATGGCAATAAAAACTCGCGGCCACTTTTTTCAAATTGCCAATTTTACAATATTTGAATGTTTATAAACTTGCAAATAGAACAATTGCATTTTTGAAAGATAGAAAAATTTGAATCCAGACTCAGGAATCGAACCTGAGACTTCCGTAGCCAAACCGGGGCCAGAAGCGAACCACTTATCTGGACTATGTTACTAGATATCAAATTCTTCTATCTCTTAATGCTTACGGGTTAGGCCCCCGTAGCGACATCTAGTCGGAAGTTAAAGAACTATCACGGCTTTTGTTATTGCTTCGTTACAGAGAGCATTTTAACAAATTATGATGACGCAGGCCGAATATTGAAGTAATTTTTATAGGCATTTCTTGCCAAAGACTTTACAAATAGAATAATTGCATTTTTGAAAGATAGAATTTTTTTTTAACATAGTCCAGATAAGTGGTTCGCTTCTGGCCCCGGTTTGGCTACGGAAGTCTCGGGTTCGATTCCTGAGTCTGGATTCAAATTTTTCTATCTTTCAAAAATGCAATTATTCTATTTATAAACTTGATATGGGAGTAAGGTGCTACGACTAATATACCATACAATAAGTAAGTGTTAGTTTTCAATCATAAATCAAACAAAATTTTGGTCAACACTGAATACATGGAACAGGGAAGGGGTAACTCACCTTATCTTGTCCAAGGAAGACATCGTTGATGTGCAACAAGAAGTCAGTGGGGTAGACGGCCCAGTCGGCCCACGCCTGCAGGATGCGCGTGACGCGCGCGCGGAAGCCCTCGGCCTGCAGGCGGGACGACATGCGCGACAGCGCCAGGTGGCACTGACGCATTATCTCGGCTAAGCGCTGCTGGAACCTGCCGCAAAACTTACCCTTTTACTATATTTTACATATTATTAATTATTACAAACGATGTATACACTAAGCGAATCGAAGAGGTGTACGCGTATACGTCAACTCATAACGAGAACGCGTTAACTCAACAAGGTATTTATAAGCACACCATATCAAACCTGTGAAATTATTGGTTTAATTTTGCTGTAATATTTTTTTTTTTTTTAAATCTTTTATTGTTTAAAGAGGCTTTTTAATAATGTCAGCCTTGCTGTAATAATAAATATTAAGTTAAAAAAAACAACGTGTTGCACTCCGGGAGTGCCGGCTGTACGTTGTACAGTTTTGAATATTTTGGAATGGTTTTGCTTTATTTATAAGTATAAAAGAACTATCATTTATATGATTAAATACTATATTTATATATTGCGCTATACTATACAAACATAAACAGCAGGAGCAGGCATACATTTTCGCCGCGCGGTAGAAAGAGAGGGGGATATTACTTCCTCTCCAACGCCGCGCCGGCGGTCTACTCTCCCTCCGTCTTACGAATTTTCTATCAGGTCACGTGTCCTGACGCGAGTTTAATTATTTTTACCCATTCCAAAAAAAGTGCACAACGCCGCTAAAGAAATTTTCACCTCAAAAATTCGATTTAAATTAAAGTTGATTTTGAATTGAAATATAAACTGTTTAATCTGAGCGGGGTGCTGAGCTTCTAGGGTGTCTTAGGTGGCTGGAGTGCCGGAACAGACAGGATAAGTATAATAAGCGCTACTCACGCGCTCCTGTAGGCACTGGCGTTAGTGAGCTTGGCGCCCGCGTTGTGCAGCACGTCGGACACGAGGTAGAGGCGCGCCACGCGCTTGGGCGCGGCCGTGGCGTGGCCCGCCAGCGCCTCGGCCACGCACTGCGCCACCTCGCCCGCCGCCTCCGCGTGCTCCAGGCACCACGCCATGGCGGCGCCCACGCTCGTGCGCGACGGGCTCAGGCCGCGGATTAGTTCTTCTAGGCGGTCTCGTTGACTGGAGAGAATAATCGATCATTTAATCATCAGGATCACTATTCGACATGGAACAGATATGAAATGGACCTAAATTGTAATATAAGATATTATTAAATATAATTCTGTCACTGTCGCTTTAAGGTGAATTGTAGTGACAGAAATACTTTTAGGAATGTTTTGTAATACTGTTTCAGAATTTTGGGAATAGGTAAAAACAATATTTTTTGATAATTAAAATAAACGTATTTCATTGTTATTCTATACTTAAACAGAAAACATACTATCATAAATTACATTATCATTTAAAAACATATAATCATTTATAAAGTAATAAACATGAACTAACTTGTTAGATAGTGTCCCTCTGATATTCTCCTTTGCATCCTCTTCTTCAACGAGCTCATCTGGCATACCAGACGTATACAAGTTCATAACAGGCGGCCGCCACACCGAGCCACCTGTAAAAACAAGATATAATAAATATATACCACGGGTCCTTAATACGGCCGTTGCAATACGCTCGAAACGTCGGGCAATAAACAAAGTATTTTACCTTAAATTATTAACGCTATTAAGACTCGTAGTAAATATACTTTTATAATGTGTACAAATTGCTATAGTTTATCAACATTTAATAATAAATTAGCTGGTAATTAAAATATCTAGCTAACATCATTAAATTTTGAACAGCGACGTGATAACACAATGAACCATATTGTAGGGTAAACACGTCACTGAAATTTTCGTAAATTACATATAAAATGTAATTAACAGCACAAAGTAACTGCGGCACATATTTGTTATGTTATGTTACGAATTTCAGAATAGAAAATTTATATATTTTTTTTATTGAATAATTAAATAATAATCCTATCTTTAGTACTTTTGACAGTGGTTACTAAATAAGTTTGTTATTAAACATATTAGATATATTTCGGGACCTAATCGCGTGAATTATTAAAGGAACGAACCTTTTATTTACCCGACGTTTCGATCGAATTGCACCGATCGTGGTCACGGGTCGACTTCATCGTTATTAAACATAAGCAAAGATCAGATACCGATCGCTTTATTATCTGTAAATATAAAAATACCTTTAAACATGCGAAAGTCTTCAAGCGACCACTGTTTGGGCGAGTCTCCCTGCAGCATAGAGAACAGCTTCCACCTGTAGTAGATGTGCGCGGGAGACTGGTTCTCGAACAGGAAGCGGAAGTACGGGTTGTTCATCTCCTTGTTCATTATGATCGCCTCGAACATCGGACCTTCGCGGATCACGAACTCTACCATGCGGTGTATCAACATAAGGATGTTTCTGGAATTTTACAACATCATATCTATACTAATATTATAAAGCGGAAGAGTTTGTTTGAAATGTTGCAAAAACGGGGAAAAATTACGCATACGAAGTTGCGCGGGACAGCTAGTTTATAATATTAGTAAGATTCTATAGTACATGTGTTTGTCACTGAACTCCTCCTAAACGGCTGGACGGATTTGAATGTTTTTTTTTTTTTATGTGTTCCAGTGGATTCGAGAATGGTTTAGATCCACAAAAAAATACGGGGCGTTACGAAGTTCGCCGGGACAGCTAGTATAATATATTTATTTTCATTATAATTATAGTTTATTAGCCAGTTAGTTATATAAAAGTTGTTATTACATACCTTTCTGTAGGTACTACGACTTTGACTATAGATTGTGAGAGAATCTGAAATTTAAAAGTTAAGGGTTTATTGCATACCATTTAATAGATGTACATTCAATAAATATCATTATGAACTTTATTTACCTGTTCATAAGCTTTCCTATCATCAGGGTCACTCGGATAATATTCACCGGGCCGGATGCGAGGTATCTGAATGAACAGGCATAATTAATTAATGGCTAGCAAATATCAGTAGTTCCTATTTTCAATGTGGCGTTTGTAATTTTTTATGTATACTTGTATGTATGTACAGTTCTTATACAAGGTGTAACAGAAAGGTGTGGTCATATTCAAGGGTTGGTATGAATTTTATCAAAATCGGAGTACCAAAAAAAAAACTCGTTTATTTATGAGTGAAAAAGTTATTAATTAAAAAAGAATGACTTAAAAAGTTCTATGCCATAATAATCTAATCGAATTTTGTGCCAGGGGAGGTATAATTCATATGCCATATGATACGATAAAGAAAATGCTATAACTATGTACTAATAATGCAACCAGCTATGGCACCATGGTAGGGGAAATACTAAAAACATACCCTATCCGTTGCTGAAATTTGACCACACCTTTCTGTTACAACCTGTGTAATAAGTGTGAAAAATTTATGACATCGAATCTTTGCGTGGTTGAAGAAAATCGATGAAACCGAAACTTTGTCCAATTAAATATACAAGTGACACAGCTGAAAATTAACTAGATTGTCATTAAGACAAAATTAAGTGGAGGTGGACACAGGAGGGTGGATAAAGTATACTTATTTAATAGTAGTACTAAATTAAGCACAATGTTACCTACCTTATTAGCCAGGTGTTTGGGCGGCTGCGCGTTGAAGGGCAGGCCTGAAGGCGGAGGCGGCTTGTTGGGTGTCTGCAACGAGGGGGGGATGTAGATGGGCACCGGAGGTATCACCACCGCCTTGCCCCACCCGAGCTTCATCTCGTAACTCATTATTTCTTTGCCTAAAATAGATGATGATTATGTTTTCGATTTACATCAAACAAATTGATCTATACATATTTCGACTTTAAGCTTTGAGTTCTGAGATTGGAGATCTGCCACACAGAGGTATCTGGAAGTCTATACTCCTAGTATAGACTTCAGTCTCTCACAGGGGATCATAGACATTAGTGATGTGTGAAACTGACTTCTAAATTTGTTAAATATTATATTAAAGATTAATATTTATTGAAGATTATATTATCTTTAATAAACACTTTAACTTTACTTTCACTTTTTGTTTATCACCAATAAAATAAGTGTTCTGAAACACTTATTAGCATATTTTTACATGGTCCTATTGATTTTGTTGACCAATATTCAGTAATTTCGCGGTAAGGGATCTGTTCGGAATCAGGAATTCCGTTTTTAAATAAAGATTTTACTTAAAATAAATGGAATAGAATTAGGAACTGGTAGGACGATGATCTGCCATACGTTGAAATACAAAAAGTCCCTGTTAAAATGGGCTAATGACTCATTTAACATATTATTTTATCTGTCTTATTTCACGAAGAGTTTACATAGAAACTACAACTAATACTCAGCTACCTTTCTTCGCGAAGAACAATGTCTACTCGGGTAACAACCGCGGGAACAAAGACATCAGCGTGAGTTCATGCATGCAATTTACACTCTATTCCAATTAGATAAGATAATTAACAATGTCATTTTAAAATGACAGAGTGAACAATAAAGACATACCGTTGATACATCTAAGAGCTCTCTCGCCATCTTTCCTAGACATGAATGCAACAAAGCCGCAGTTCCGACCTCGCGCCTTCTCTTCATCAGAACGAGGCCACATGATCTTGATACTGGCCAGAGGTCCATAGCGACCAAATATCTCCATCAACTGTTGTTCTGTTATCTGTAAAGTTAGTTAGATTCACTCATCAAACAAAGAAAAATAAGATTTTAATTATTTTTCGAACTTAAGCTAACGTAATGGAATGGAAACGGAATGGGCCCATATTGTCTTCATTCCACTACACGAAAAAGGCTCCACAAAGAAGTGCCGTAACTACCGCCTGATTGCACTTATATCACATGCTACCAAAATATACTGCATGTGTTAAACGAGCGAAAGATGTTCCACCCGAACAGGGATGTGAACTCGGGAGCAAATCTTTATAGTGCGCGAAATTATCGCAAAAGCCCGAGAGTTCAACAAACCGACATATACATATATTGCGTTTGTCGATTTCTCCAAGGCGTTAGACTCGGTGAAATAGCCGGTGCAATGGAGATCCCTTCTGGATATGGGTACACCCTGGCATCTCGTGCACCCTTTGAGGCGTATTTAAGAGAACGGAACAGCGTCAGTTAAAACAGATGGCGTACTATCAAATGAATTCCACCCCAGTGCAGGCGTTCGTCAAGGATGCATAATCTCGCCACTACTGTTTAACATTAGATTTAGTACGTAAGAAGGTTTTAAATCTGCGCTACGTGGATGGCGTCACATTGTTCGCGACTAGTATTGGCCCCATATAGCAGTTGCTAAGCCAGATGGAACGTGTCAGCACGACATTTGGTTTGAAAATAAACAGAAGTAAGACGAAGATGATGATTGTCGATCATGCCAACGACAACTCGCCCGAAGTCGCCAAAATTGCGAACTGCGATATCGTGCAGTCATACATTTACCTAGACGCTCTAATCTCAGAAGAACACGGGGGCTGTCTAAATGAAATCAAGCGAAGCATGCCTATTGAAAGTCTGCTATGGACAAGCTGAAAAAGTCTGGAGGAATCGCAATATAACCAAAGCCACAAACACGACTTATCCGAGTATTGGTATTCCCCATATTTTTGTACGCTGCTGAACGTGCCGACTAAAATAAATAGACACTGGAAATGTGGTGCTGGAGGAAAATGCTCGGAGTGTCGTGGACAGAGTTTCGCAATAACACATCAATACCCCAAGAACTCGGTATTAAGCAACGCGTAACAGACGTACAGTAGGATCAACGTTTTCTTCAGTTTCCCAGTCAGACAAAAAACTAAAAATAACTGTAACTGCAAATAATCTCCGTCTTACACGTGGTTAACCTGCACACTTCGAGTCGTAGTTGTTTCCTTGACCTCTGTACTACTTCAAAAGACGGTACACATTAGACATATATTATATACTCACCTTTGGATTCAAATTGCCCAGATACAAGTTGGTAGTGTTAGGATCTCCAGTGTCGTATGATCCAACATCGGGTAAGACATCTATGGCGGGTTCAATACCCACGACACCGCGTTCTCGTAATACATTCTTGTATTTGTGACGCTCTGATCTTTCTTCTTGGATCCTGGTTTATAAGAATATGGTTGTAAGAGAAAGTTCTGTTTAAATAACTTTACATTTATAAAGACATTTTTAATTTGCCCTTTATAAGGATTAAATTAGCAGTATTTGGCTTGCAAATATAATATCTTATAGTAGTTACACTGAAACTTTACACATTTGACAATCCATCATCGATGTTGCTAAGGATGTAACTGAATCATTCGATAACCATAAGAACCGAATTTTCCTAGAAATCAAGTCAACATTTTTCAGAATATTACATTTTTGGAAATTTATACAAAGAAAAAGTTTACAAGGACAACTATTAACAGTTTCATAGGATGTTAGAAGTTAATATTATTTTCCCAAGAAAATTTAATTATTACAAAATATTTAAAAATATAAGTCATATCAACCCATATGATGGCCCACTGCTGGGCACGGGTCTCCCCAGTAGAACCTACTATGTAGATGCTGGGGGTAATTGCCATAATCGCCACGCTTGGCGAGCGGGTTGGCGATCGCAGTAAGGCTTTAAGTACGCAGAGGACGCTGCTGCCCGTTCTCCAGTGTGAAATCCCTTAGTCGCCTTGACGACACCCACGGGAAGAGATGGGGTGGTACTATTCTTAGGCCGGTACCACACGGCAAATATAAGTATTAGTGTGCATCTATACCTACTATAATTACTACGTACACATGTACGTAAAAATGAACATTATTACGTCTAATAGACATCTATTAGACGTAATAATGTTCATTTTTACAAACCCATACTTGAATTTGATATTATTTACAATTAGGTACTTAATGTATCGATTGTTAATTGGTTTCTTTGGTTCAACATTTATACCATCTGAAGTTGCCCCGTGTCTATCACTTGTTGTCATAGCAACTCTCTTATTTATGCAAAATTATAGTAATGCTGTCCTGGATTGGTATGATTGATTCAGTATGAATTGAAAAGATTTCAACTAAATTATGCTATTCAAATTGCATGGATTGCATGCCATGCATTAATAAAAAAAAATCTCGGATTTCCGATGGCTTGTTCATACATTAACAAGGTGAAGTTTTCAGTTTTTTTTTGTAAAGATGACACCCACATCACTATCAATCTTATTAAGCTCTCCAGCTAAGCTTAAAGGCTTGTGTTAGGAGTGGGTTAACGTGGGTAGGATTCGAACCAGCAACCTCACGATTGCGAGACCAATGCCTTAGCCATTAGGCTACTGCTAATGTAAACTTAGATCGTGAGGAACATAGTCCAATTTACTTCTATAAATGTCAGGTGATGCCCCATTTGCCAGAATCTCTTGTAAATTGTATCTATGTGTGATAGCATAATCTATGCTAATATTATAAAGCTGAAGTTTGTTTGTTTATTTGAACGCGGCAATCTCAGGAACCAGGTCCGAAACGAAACTGTTGGATAGCCCATTTATCAAGGAAGACTATAGACTATATAACATGATGCTAAGACCAATAGAAGTGGAGCAGTAATAAAAAATGTTGCAAAAACGGGAAAAATGAACGCATACGAAGTTGCGCGGGACAGCTAGTGTATAATACACACACATGTTGTACACACTTTCAATTGGTTATTGCAGATGCTGACTACAACTGTAACTGAAGACTGCTACCGGCAGTCTAAACAATTTATTGAAACTCACTGTCTAAGTTCTTCCTTGAATAATTCTAGGTTACTCTTCTTCTTGTCCTGTCCTTTTTTCTTAGGATGTGGTCTGCCTGGTGGCTCAGGTCTCTGTACCAGGGTGCGAACCACCTCTGCCTCAGTTGTTATCCGCTTCTCATCCAAACGTGACACAGGTTTGTATAGTTTGCCTCTCTCCGAGGTGTCTTCCTCTAAAATATGATTATTGATTTCATGAATGATATTAGGTTCCATAGTAGAAGTGATATGTACTATATTATATTTTTATAGTCAAATAAAATAATAAAAAATATCAGTATATTTTTCTTCTTCATAGTTTCCTAATTGTTGAGGGTTGTGCCTGTCTTAGAAAGCCCTATTAATATCCTAATGTGTGAAGGAAAAGTTTAACATGAGCTGGACCCAAAACCACAAATATAGAGGGTACTGTCCCTCCATAGTATTAACCACTACTGCTGAGCCATGTCATTACAATATACTTTAAATTAATATGAAGAAGAAACTGCGAACAAAATATTAATACAAACTTCTTGCGCCTGCATCATAAGTGCCAGCTTTCACCCAAACCTTGCTGGTAGAACTCGGCACCTCTTGGAATGTCTCCACAAACTCTTTAAATACCTGTAACATTACAAATTACAGTATAAAACTCAAACAATGAAGTCTAGTCTCAATTTCAATAAGTATTTACCTACATTCCAGCTTACATTTATAACATTCAAGTTAAATTCAATATAGGGAGTTTATTTCTTATTTTATTACTTAATTGTTTTATTTACACTTATATTATAAAGCTGAAGAGTTTGTTTGTTAGTCCGAACGCGATAATCTCAAGACCTAGTTCAAATAATTTTTTTTTTACTATTGGGTAGCCCATTTATCGAGGAAGGCTATAGGCTATATAACATCACGCTACGAAAAATAGGAGCAGAGTAGCAATGAAAAATGTTGCAAAAACGGGGAAAGACCAATATACCAAAGACACCATAAGCCACACTTCTTATGTGCATATTCATTGTTACCTGGGGGCATGCGCACAGAAACTTTCAGCTTTTATAAAATAAGGTATGTCTAGCTCTTGTGGCATCTATCTTTAATAAAATTATCTCAGTAGCAGAAGTGCTAAATTCCTTTGCCCAGACACAGATCTTAGCTTTCTGTCATTTATGTAAAATAAGAAAAATTAAGCACATCATCTAATGCTAATTTCGCTGACTATGTCTTAGTCTATACCCCAGGTATTTTATAAGCTACAACTAAAACCTTCCCAGTAAAATATGCAGTTGAATAGGTAGCGAAAACCCTATTTAAATCGGATCAGGAGATCTCGAGAAAATCGCGAACATACGTACATAGATAGGGGTCAAACAGAGTACCACTTTTCTTAAAGGCGGTTAAAAATTGCACCACCTTATAGTTTCCATTAAAATTAAACAGATGCGCGAGACCCTTGCAATATCGAGGACAAGGGCGGCTGCTCTGCTTGTTACCCCAAACTTTAGTTTATTGCTATTTTTTTTTAACTTATCGGTTGTTTTTAAATGAAATCGACAATAATTTGTGCTAAGTAAAATAGGTAATGAACTTACATGAGCAGCTGCTTCCTCTTCTTCCTTTTTCTTTAGCTCCTCGAGTTCCTTCTTCGTAAGCCCTCGAGAACTCATTTTGTCGGCAGAAACTCTTGGTGTATCAAGGAAATTTGCCTATTGATGACACCAAACGTTCGATATAATCGAACATTCAGTATATTTCATTAGAAAATCTATGACATCAGCTATATGAATTTGTTAAACATAGCATTGAAAATCTATATTAATTTGCTTTCTTTCATCATTTTAATAACATTTTTGCTACAAACTGACAAAACATAACCTAGAAACGCCAAACCAATCTAGTGATGCACTATGCCATGACCGAATGACGGAAGGTTGATTCGATTATTAAAAAAACTCGATTGTAATTCCTTGTAGTCGAATCAGCTAAAGGACTAACCATCGAGATGTCAATTATTTCTAGTATAATATTGTTTGGGATTTTGAAAGGTATTGGACCAAATACAATTTGATCGGTTTATAAAACATTGGTCAATTAAAATAAACAGAATTTGATGGCCAACTGACAATTCACAGCACATATAAGAGAAAATAACTCCCGTTTTCTTTATATTTTTTTATACAAGTACTAATATAAATAGTTTTTTTTGAAAATTGTGCAATTTTTCAGTAATTTCATGAGATCGTTCTTTCGGCAAGATTCGGATTACATTATTGTAATTCTGGTACAGTTGAACTCGTGCCTCTGACCTCTATAATACATAGTATTGTAGTATAGTATAGAAGGCAGTGACTCGTGCTCACAGAACTACCTAAGTAACACTTCACGAGCTCGAGAACAAATGGCAGTGCCATCTTGGTGCCATTTATCATACATGTTTGTTGTATGTTTAAACTTGTATATTTCCCCTATTCGACATCGGTCAAGTGGGAGTTGCAGGCACGACGGGGGCTTAAGCGCCCCAAAAAAATCATTTGGGGGAGGGGCGCAATGGGCAAACAAATTTGAAAACAATACAAGAAATTCGGTAAGTACACCGTCTAGGTGGGTGGAGGGGCACATGCACCAGTGCCTCTCCTTAGATCTGCCTATGCACGAGCTCATGCTGCGACGAAATCACAGTCGTCTATTTACCAAAAGTTGTTCAATCCAATGAAGGAGCTTTAACGTCAACCACAAGTGTGACAATTCGGTAGTTTGTTTTGAAGGTATTGGCTTAACGACTTGATTAGATTCACGTTTTGTTCAATTTACACTTGCACAATGGCCCAACCAGGGGCTAAGTACAGTTTTCCTGTTCGGCTAGGTAAAACTAACTGAAACTAAGCTTGAACTACTTTTAAAGCAACTGCATTGTAATTTTAACGTTTTTGTTACAAGATGAGAACTTTTAACTTGTTAGAAACAAATCCTTCCATGGTTATTTTGAAACCGAGATTTTTAATTAGTTAGTTAATGGCAAACTTGCGATAAACTTATTTAAATTTTAAATATAGTTATCTTCCTCATTTATTTCGTACTTACTTGTTTCAGAATGCAAAGTTTTATTAAAAAACAGGAGGACGTTTTTAATCGTCTTATTCTTGATTACCACAAACAAATTATGTTTGTCACACGTGCTAGGTCAAAGTAACTACCTGATTGAGAGTCAGAATCTTTGGAATGTTTTTATCTTTAACTAGCTGACCCGCGCAACTTCCTATGCGTAAATTTTTCCCGTTTCTGTAACATTTTTCATTGCTGAAATAACATCACGCTATGACCAATAGGAGCAGCTCCTATTGGTCATAGCGTGATGTTATTTATCCTATAGCCTTCCTCGATAAATGGTAATGGTCCAATAGTAAAAATGTTTTTAATGCGAACCAGTAGTTCCTGAGATTATCGCGTTTAAACAAACAAACAAACAAACTCTTCAGTTTTTTAAACTAAATAACAAGATATTAAAATCGATTCCCCAACTAACGCCAGATAGTGCCATTTCTGAGTTCCTACTTATTATTTTTTCCCACTCCATTATCACGAGCTCTACAACTCAATGCAAAAGATGAGTAGTGTAGTGTTGTACCCCTTGGCTTTATAATCCCTGTAAGTATTCCTCTCTGAACAGTCCGAAGAATTCCTTATAACTTCATTCATAATAGGTTTTGTACACCGTACCTATAGTTTTATAAGATCTGTGACCGTACCTACATAATATTTAATATATTGATCAGGAGAATGAAATAGCATACAGTTATCATACGGTTTCAGAAGTTGATTCTAATGTCTTCGAAACGCGAAATCCGTCCCACTGTGCGACGTTGAGACCATAGTGTGGAGTAGGCGTTACCTGCGATGTTACAGCGGGGCGGCCGAAGATGACAACGGGGATTGCGCGATGACCTATGAATACCGCCGCACACCGCGCCTACCTACCCTGTTGTTGTCTCCTTGGGTTGCGATCTGATCTGAGTGCTGTGTTCGACACCTGATACTTCGTCTCCATCACAACATGTAATACAACTGATAGTCTAGTATCGGGAGCACTCCTAAAAATTAACGGCCTTGTATTCCAAAAGCAATATTTTGTTAAATAAAATGAGCAGTTTAGATTACGCTATTGTCCCTTTTTTGAATTAGAAAACATCACACTAAAAAGTTAGAAATAAAAACTTTTTCCAAAAAATTAAAACCAAAAATAATAAATAAACATTTTGAAGTTGGTGCCACTAAATGTAGTTTCATGTTTTATGCACCAACTTCAAAATGTCTAGTTATTATTTTTTGCTTTTAATTTTTACCTTGTATTTATTTTTGATTTTCTTTTGTTATTTTTTTGTAATTAAATATTACAAAATGTTAAAAATACATGGCATAAGCAATTTATAAGTACTAGTTATTAGTACTTACCTACACGATGTAGGTACATAAATTGCCTATACAGAATGTCCCAAAACTATGCCACACGGGGGGAAAGTAGGTACCTTATATACATATTGTAGATAGAACATTTTTCTGATAAAATACTTCATTTTTATTTTAAAAATAATTCCAACTGCCTGCAAAATATGAAAAAAGAAACAAATCGAAAGGGTCAATCATTAGGAATTTAAACTAAAAATGTAACATTCTTCTTCCTGTCTAGCTATTTTCGATCATGTTGGGTCTGCCATTTTTGTATGCATAGAATTTGTCCCTGCGATTTCTTGATGTCGGCTTTCCAACGCATTTGTGGCCTTGATGGTCTCCATTACAAGACGACTTTACCCCACGAACCATTTTTTCGGGTTGTATCCGGCCCACTGCCACATAGGATTTGCCACTCGTTTTTCCTACGAGTACGAGTTTTTACGAGTGGCATAGAATTTAACATTCAAGTTAAAATAATTGCACCGACCTGCAACTTGAAATAAATTTATCCTATCAAATGCTCAAAGCATGTCCTATCTGTAATACGCAGATTAGTACACCTTTATCATCACTATTTGTCGTTTTAATAATATTTTTAACACATTTGTTAGTAAAGGGTCTCTTATTTCACCAATTTCAATATCGTAACGTATCTCATTACGTACTTTTGCGTTACCTATTGTAAAACGCACGGTATATCAAGATGCTACGTCTAAAACGAACGGCACTTTTTTAAATCTTAGCAAAGAGTTTTTATGTCAGAAAAGTGGTCAACTATAAAACGTCGTATGACACAGCCTTTGCTTTCTTGTAGCCCTCGTCTGCGGCTGGGCCCAGTTTTTAACTTGAAACATCATAAATAGAAGCAGAAACACTAAAAAATGCAATAGTTGGGCCTAGCATCGTGGTTAACTATACAAATCGTATTAAATTAAATGTAAAACTTCCTATGATTAGATAAGTTAATTAGAAAAAAATATCATTTAGATTAGTGTCATAAAAATACAGAATGGTGCTTTTTCACATAGGTAAGTCAAGTTCATTTACCGGTTCAGACAGGCGATTGTTTAAAAAATTATGAATGCAGTTTGATTTATTTTTAAAATAAAAATGAAGTCTTTTTTCAGTAAAATGTTTTACAATATTTAAGGTACTTTCCTCCATGTGGCACAGTTTTGGAACACCTGTTTAAGTTCTGTGCTCCTCCCAGCCCCCTGTAATGCCGCAGGCAAAGAATGAGTTGGGCGGTAGCCACATTTGAAAATTCCTAGTGTGATTATTTTAAGTTGTTATGTATGTCAGTAATAAAATCTCATGACAGTCGAAATTCGTTATTAAACGATTGCAACCTCCGTATTACCTAACTTTTTTTTATTTTCAAAAATTGTTTTTTAAAACAAAGAATTATTTTTTAAAAATGATAAATATACCACACAAACTATCGTGAGTTTATCAGTAGTATGTTAAGGCTCGGAATTACAAAAAAAAAATTGACGAGATATTTACTAACTAAAGGACAGTAAGTATCCTATCAGAATCGATTTACAGTTTTCTGCGTTTATGGATTTACAGATGTCGAGAGGAAAGCTATTCATGATAGATGGCAGCATATACTCCCACGTCCGTTGCCCATATACGTTATTATAATATAGCTGTCATAAACAGGAAGATAATATGACAAACATCGTAATGAACTTGACCTTACATTTAAAACTAAATTTGCGAGTTTATGATATTCCTCGCTCAACACACACCCGTATCTTATTGAAGACACTTAATATCTGACAGTGCTGAGACCTATATAATTCATATGATGAATTGACTGTTATAATTATTCTAAGGCGGTCCCGAGGATGTCGAGAATGAGGAGCCTAGGTGGAAACATACTATCAAATACCTACCATACTTATACTACTCTATGCTATCAAAACACGACGCCACGCCACGCCATCCGACGCATGTCGTACTAATAGGCAAACCGTTTACTTTACTTATCCTGACACGCCAATGTCTAGAACAGATCAGTTAAATATCTTTGGATGATATACCCCATCAAAAGAAAACGATATGACTTTGTTATAGGCTTTCTTTAGCAAGTTTTGCTTTGAGGGTAAAAGCTTTGAGGTAAATAGGTATTTAAAATGGCAGTTACTCAAATTATCAGTACGAACGATCAAAGAAAGCATAAAATAAAATACATTTTGATTACATATTATTTATTGAAAAAAGTATACATCAAAAACGTTTCGATGTAAAATTAAAAAAAAAAGAATGTGTGCGATTTGCCATAGTGAATAAAGTCTGCACAGGATTACGAGTTCCGCCAACCGAGATCGAAAGCGTCATTTCCAAACTGTGTAACTGGAAAAAAGTTGTATTTGCGATGACAGCTTTTCAACACAGCTGGTGAACATCGTCTTGGGTATTGAATAAAGTACTAGCTAAGAATTTATTACAGGGTCACCTTTACAGCCAAGTGGTATTCAAGTAGAAAAGTTTTAACTCTAAGGTGTAAATTACATTTGTGCAAGGAAAGTAAAAAAGTTAGCCTCTGATAAATGTAAATTATGTATATTAAAATTGGCAAATATTGTACTTAGAGTATTTGTGCCAGCATAGGCCACGATATAACTACCTATTGGCTGTAAATTCCACTGTTTCGTCTTTTTATTTTGTTCCTACTATCAATATTACAAATCGTTATTTCCATTTAATACTTACATTTAAAAATACATAAATAATACAACTTGATATTAACAAA
Source organism: Herminia tarsipennalis (assembly GCA_945859575.2). Lineage (NCBI taxonomy): Eukaryota > Metazoa > Arthropoda > Insecta > Lepidoptera > Erebidae > Herminia > Herminia tarsipennalis. Next base: position 6,631,190 of record OX243836.2, on the reverse strand, counting down.
AACATTGAATTTATGCATTGATTCATATTTATAAAATTAAAATCATAATAAAGCAAGCATAAGACATGGGTCTCATCGGTTTTAGGACGCGATGTAGACGCGCCTTAAAACTAACCATAAATTTAAAGAAAATAATATTTATAATCTATGGTTTTGTTGCGTGACTACAAATATTTTACGCAATAATATTAACACTGTGATACTTCATTGTTCAGAGTAAAGTTTGGGTGAGAAGCGTTAACATTCGGGCGTAAGCCCGAACATTAAAGAATAGAATACTTTTGTGCATTATAAGCTTATTATACAATAAAATATGCCACGTAATATACACAACTATTATACTGTACATAGTGAAACGAATGTACAAGTCACAGAACAAATATCATAAGACGTTGATGCGTACTCGGTAGTGGCGAGACGCAGACGGATCAAGCTATAGAATACAACAATACTAAAACGTACTTTCATATTTATATCGTTACAGTGTTTATACATTGGTGGTATTTGAAGCTGCATTTTATTACACGCTAATTTTCTAACAAAAAAAATAACAGTAATAAAATTAAAATTACATTTTTAGGTTGGCAATAATCATTCCTGTTCATCCAGCGCGGATTGTTTATGGTAAAGTGTATTATCTATAAAAATAGTCCGTTTACTATGACGCGACGTGATTATATTTTATTCTTATTATAATTATAGTGAAGCTGCGAAAATATGATGATGATATGTAAGCTTACATGCAGCTGGGAAAGTATGAAACATTTGAATTTGATAAAAAACGTTGTACATTCGAAGAGATTTTAAACGACTTGAAAAAGAATTGGCCACATCAGGCGAGATGGTCACTTCAAGTTTTCTTAATACAATTATTGTTTTTAAACCGTGACTATATAACGTTCATTAGCAAAAAATGTGTATAATACAAATCAGATATATCGAAAATAAAATCAAAATTATTTATCTGTTGCAACGTTAATCAAAATTTGTATTACACACAAGTGAAACACGAATGGGCAAAACATAGTGTTGCAATGAATGACACAGATAGTATATATTTATCTAAACGTTGTTAAATTCAGTTACAAAGGCCACGTGCGGAGTGTGAGGGGGGGCGGCCGGTGCCGCGCCGAGCCGCTGATACTAATCATATTGTCATTGTGACGACTGAACTAAGCCAAGTTTTCTTCCATTTAACCTTCCCTTAACTCATTTGTCAACGTATTTCTGTTCGTGTTATGTACTTTATTGTACTCTTACTTGAATTTAAAGGACATACACGCCTATTTTGATAATATGTGTACATTCCTATTACAAATATTTCCACCAGATACGATACGATATGACAACTCAATTTGCCGCCATAACATTCTTATGTAGAGTTTTTGAAGTATGGCAACATTATTGCTTTATTTTTTTACAAGTGCAACCCTATCATATCGATTGATATTATCATATCGTTTACGTTACGCAGTCGTCACAAAAACATTACTAATAAAGTATTAATATCTCCAACATTAACAACACATACAACTACTGTCAAAAAGTAAAAGTCACAGAGATAAAACTCTTTTACACTATTAAATGCATTTCGTCGAACATTGTACTACTTTCACTAAAAAATTAATGGCCAATGATTTTAAAAGTTTTGAAAAAGATATATTTAAAAAAAAAAAACAATTGTATTCGCTTATTTGATCAATAGACAACTATTAAAATAAATTTTCACATACAATATACATCGAATATAATATAAAATTCTTTATTATAATACGCTAGTGGTTTGCGTTCGTCTGTCGGATGTATGTAATTCCAATCTCATTATGAGACAGTTATGAAGGCTGTATTGTCATTGAAGCGAAGCGAAACGGTGGAGAATCGAGCCGTGGAATAGATAGTTTAAAAAAGACTTCAATCTCATCTCCGTTTCTCTTCACCATTAGCCAAATATAAACATACGTCTTCAATAGAATGACACGACGTGAGAAAGAGTATCTAGTTAACTTTTATATCCATCTTATCAGTTTCAAAGAGCAATTTTCAAATAGTTGTCACAGAGTTCAGTGAAAAGCAGTCGTTTGCCCCTTCTGTAATATGAGTACGCTGTAAACGTTTCAGACAAAAAATATGTCTTCATAACATAAATTAACAATGAATAAACTTCGACTATATCATTCCATCAATATGAAATACCGATCAATGTATCGAGAGCAAATTCACGAACAAAAACAATAAGTTGATACGTTACATGTACGTTCGTATTACGTCATAATAAGGGTTAATGTGCAGACTCCTATATGGCATAAGATTTATTGCTTTTGAACTCTATTACAAGGACTATATAGCTCTTATTGCAGTGGCAAAATATCCCCGAAGCCTTTAAAGATGTGTTTAAACTAGGACATTTCTTCATACTACCGACAGACGCCCGCGATATATTGTGAATAGTCAAATCCTCTCAACATTTATAGGTACACTGTACAGGGATTGTGAATGTTCATGGACAGATTGTGTTTGCATTTGCATTCGTTTCCGTTTCCATACGACACCCTATGACATTTATTTACGAGTTTTAAGAATAATTACAAATTTGCTTTGTTAAACACCATCGTCTCATTTAAAACTATAATTTCAGTAGCATTCTAGACCGTAAATTTTATTTAATCGTCATACAATATCGTACGAATCGATATCGTTGCGTGGATACTAGATCTGAGCCGGGCCTGTATTGTGACGTCATAGTACATGATTGTGTTAGCACCGGGATTTTTAACCATAGAGAAATATTTGCAGTATTTTTTGTCTTGTTATTGATTTAGACGAAGATTCCAAATTCATTTATTTTTAATCTAAACTGTTAGATGTTCCTCCAAATACTCAAACGATATTTGAATTATGCTCAGAAATTTATTTTGTCTATAAAATTCACCTTGACTGCATGAGAGTTAACGGCGTCTTATAATTGAATGGCGTTTGAGTGTTCAGCATTTCTCACGATTCTATGATGTTTACCCTTGCTTGTCCTATAACACAAAGTCCTACAAATCAACCACAATAAACACAAAATAAACAAGTACAGAAGGCAGGCTCTCTGAACACAAACGTACAAAAATACTCGGTTGTCATTCGACTGAGTTCGGCCGAGACTTGTGTACGTTTGCTTATGTGTGTGTGAGTCTGTTTTGACCCGTTGTATGGAGCCGGCCGTCTATACCTATATACGATGTGTAAATCCGGCATCAGTTCTGGTAGCAGATATCTGTTCAACAACTGTGCGAGTCTCAGGCATCCGCGTCGGCTCCCTTCAGCCGCAGTCGCGCGAAGTCTTCGAATATTATATCGTCGTCCTGCTCTTGACCGTTCTCGTCTCTGTTGATAGAAAGGGATAGACAATGTTAGATCGATTAGTGTAGCGAGTTTTTTTTAATACAGTCTTAAGTATTCTAATATTGAAAAATTGTTTTGTTGATTACTAGCTTTACACCGCGGCTTGGCCCGCTTTATGTTTAAAGCCTATCCAATTTTAAAAGCATATAATATTCTGACATATAATCTACATTACTGATGTTTCACCAAAATCCCTTCAGTTGTTTTTGTGTGTAAGTCAGAGCAACAAACATCCATCTGTCTATTTATATCTACTATCCGAAAGTTTGATGATGCTCCGCTCCTATTGGTCATAGCGTGATGTTATGCAGCCTATAGGCTTCCTCAATAAATGGGCTATCTAACACTAAAATATTTTTACAATTCGAACCTGTAGTTTCTAAGAGTATCGCGTTCAAACAAACAAACAAATTCTTCAGCTTTACAATATTAGTATTTATATATATGTATAATATTTAAAATAAAAAGTATAGATAGATAGATAGACACACGTATTGGTGCGGTGATCGAAATATAATTAAAGCTTCCATCAATATATTTCTTCTAAATCAAATGTAAAAACAGTTATTATACATACGAAGTTGTAATCGAGGCAGTGCATGGCCGCGTGTTGTGTGACGACGAGGCTCCTCGGACTTGGCGTGGATCAGTATTACGTACGGGTAAAGTCGTGGTCAGTATACACGGCACAGAGGTTCACTAGTGCTCAATAGAGGCAGTGGTTCTTGGTTGGTTTGGGACTCAGATCAGAATAGTACACTTCCGAATGTGGGCCGAGCAGTACAGATATAAAGGTTTATTAGCGCACGGCACCGAGGCAGAGGCAGCGGTTGAGTATGACAAACTTGACTCTAACCCGTATGATTAGAGTCGAGTTTCGCACGGCGTTATAAAAGCAGTGGTTTGAGGTGTGACTGGGATGGATTAAGGCGGCACAAACACGGGTGAGGTTCACCAGTATGTACATTGCGCCGAAGCCGAGCCGACCAGGATGGTATACATACTGGTGTCAGACTTAGCTGTAGTGGCAGCAGTACTTTTTAGGGTGAACACGGGTGAGGTTCACTAGTAGGTACACGGCACCGGTCGCAACCGTGGGTGTCTGGGACTGGACCAGGATGTTATACATACTGGTGACAGACTTAGCTGTAGTGACAGCAGTACCTTTGAGGGTAAACCGGGATGATGTTTATCATGCGAGAGTGATTCATGCTATATGAGGTCAGATTCACTACTGCATGGTGTTGTAGAGGCAGTGGTTCCAGGTTCCGTCCTGTTCCTAGGGTCGGAGCAGGATATACTCAGAGGGGTGGTTGAAGCCGTGTAACACTGAACTGTAATGGCAGTAATACTTGAGGCTGAGGGTGAACCGGGATGATCTTTGTACATACAGGTCAGGTTCACTAGTACAAAGGCGTTGTAGAGACAGTTCCACGTGCGTCTAGGATGGATGGATCAGGACAACATAAACACGGGTGAGGTTCACTAGTCACACGGCGCTAGTCCCAACCGTGTTCCAGGTGTCTGGGACTGGACCAGCATGTTATACATATTGGTGACAGACTTAGCTATAGTGGAAGCAGTACCTTTAAATGAGGGTGAACCGGGATGATGTTTATACATGCGGGAGTAATTCGTGCTAAATGAGGTCAGGTTCACTACTGCACGGTGTTGGAGAGGTAGTGATTACAGGTGTGTCTGAGTATACCCTCTTACTCCTAGGGTCGGAGCAGAAGCGTATACCTATAGAGATAGTTCAAAACTGTAGTGGCAGCAATACTTGGGGCTGAGGGTGAACTGGGATCATCTTTATACGTACGGAAGAACAGATCCACTTGTATAAGGCGTTGTAGAGGCAGTTCTAGATGTGCCAGGCGTCGTTCGATACGGCCGGGTCAGGTGGATATACGGAAGGGAAGTGGACTAGGGTGATATTTATACATACGGTAGTGATTCATGCTGTTCGAGGTCAGGTTGAAGAGTACAAGGCGTTGTTCCAGGCATCTCTAGGATCTGATCAGGCAGGTATACATACGGATGAGGCTCGAGGTTGACTATTACACGGCGCCGCGTCCGACTTAACCATAATCACTATGGCTCGAGTCGGAGGTGAGGTGTAGAGGCAGTGGTGCCAGGTGGGGCGGGGTCGGGCGGGTATACATACGGGTGAGGGTCGAGCTGTATGAGGTCGTGGTCGGAGGCGCGCGGCGCGGCGTCGGGCGCGGCGCGCGGCTCCTCCTCGGGCTTGGGGTGCATCAGGATGAATGGGAGCTCCGCGCTTAGGTCACTGCAGAACATTATACATCAAAAACATTACGCGGTGTAGGTAAGTATAACATATTACAAAATGATTTTGTTTATGGTGTAATGGTTGCAGCACCTTACTGGCACATCGGTATATATACGAATATATTGTAATAATTAACATTAAAAAAAAAGTGCCTGTGTGTTTTTATTGCTAAGTTCTTTTTTTACGGCTTTCTTGAAAACTTAGCATAACTGTCCCACCAACAACGATGAACAAGAAGCGAGTGAACTACAAACTACGAACGAGTTGGAGAGCAGCGAGCGATTAAATCTGACGTTTTAAAGTTGGTGTAAATCTGGTTCAAAAATTCCGTTCTATGTAACAGAAAATGGGTCAAAAGGCGGCATATTTATACCCTTTAAGTGCTAATGCTTGCCATTTGCAAAAATTTGCAGAAAAATACACATACACCTTTAAATATACCAAATAATCATTATATTTAAATATGCAACCACAATCTAATGGCCAGAGCTATTCTAATTACACCCTTACAGCTTCTAGTATATGACAAATATTTATATTCTTTTACTTGGCGACATTAATAGTTAGGCCTATTTATAATTTACGACCTATTTCTTCGTAACTTAAGGTCGACAAAATTTTCTAGGAGGCAGCAGTTTCTGCTCTAATGGCGGCAAAATTAAAGCATCGGGTGGGATTAGTACGTCCAAAAGTCATACGATTATGACCTTACTTTGATACGGTAATATAAAATTATTTTGAGTCATATTCTCTATTTAGAAAATTGCAACTTTTAAACAAATTAACTTACCCGCCAAGTGGTCCGAGGCACAGTTTCACTTTGACCTTGTATTGCACTATGATACCTAGGTTCTCTCGTTGCGACGGATCCGCAATCCTGAAACGCGTAACAAATTATGTACTTTATCAATTTGTATAACAAGTACTTAGGTCATTTAAGTAAGTATCAAGTATAACTTACAGCGTGCTTGACGCCAAGTTGGTGTCCTCATGTTTGAGCTGGCCGTCGAGCGCGAGTCCCCACTTGTCCTTGTTGTTGGCGAGCAGCGGTGTCACCGTAAACACCTTGCTTAGCGTGAACCCTGGGCCTACTGGACACCCCTCCCTGGACATATGGAAGATGGTTTCCGTAAATATGCAGATTTCGGCGTCTTTTTAGGGCAGCACCTTAATAGGGACGACTAGATGAGGGCGGCAAAATATGGGTTTAAATAAGTTTTCTAGGGGCCATTTTGATTTAGTTGAGGTCTAAATAAACAACACGTTGGCATCGTGGATGGGAAGTCTTTATTTAGTTGAATTTGCTCTTGAATATAAAACATGTGTATTTACATTTTTTTTTTAATTTCTTTTGCATCCTCTTTAGTCAAGTCAATTTCATTGCCTATAGATAGATAGACTGTAAGTACAAGTATTTGGGCACAATATGCAAGATGGCAAATGTGACATTGGTTAAGTGTTATCACTTATCATCAGTCTACTGAAAAGGATTAATAATTAGATATGTTTCGGGACTTAATCACGTGAATTATTTAAAGGTTTTATTTACCCGACGTTTCGATCGAATTGCACCGATCATAGTCACGGGTCGACTCGTCGGGTAAATAAAAGGTTCGTACCTTTAAATAATTCACGTGATTAAGTCCCGAAATATATCTAATATGCATAAAAATCGCGAAAGTTTAAAAACAATAAGGATTAATAAGATGTAAAGCTGACTTTTCATATGGGATATCATATATATTATATTATCTTATATTATCCCGAGATATATATTACATCCCGCAATTGGTGTTCACACTGTGAGATATATCTTTTTTAGTACGAGAGCCCACGACCAAAATTTATGTCTCAAAGCAATACGGCCAAAACCTCATCAAATTGATGAATTTTTGAATTGAGTCGGTTATCCTGAACTCGTAAATAATCAGAAATTTTGCGCGTAGCGTTTGACCTGGGCGATATTTGAAAAATACCGAACTATATTACAGCAAGCTGTCTGATTTTCGGACTGTAGTTGAATGATAGCTGTAAGATACCGAAAACATTTTTCAAGAGTCAGTAGTGTAGCACGAAAAACACAAATTACAAATGAGACATGAAAATTGCAATCCGTCTGAAAATCTTTTTTGAAAAATTTTCATTTAGTAGGATTCAGAATCATATAATTTGACGATTTCATACAATTTCGACTGTATTGCTATGATACATGGTTTTAGCCGTGGGCTCTGGTACTATTTACCCAGTTCATTTGTGGTCGCCATAGTAATGAGAGGTGAAATACACTTTTGTTGACATATCTGTCATCGGTCGTAAAAATATTTATGGCTTGAGATTTAGTAGGGTTTGAGTAGAACCGTTTACATTGAGATTATATTTCAATGTAAACGGTTCCACTGAAACCCTGTATAGTATATCTCAGTGTGAAGCGGTATGAACTTATATCCCGAAATATAATATTATATTGTATCCCATAGAGAAAAGTCACCTTGTCTTCAGGTGACTTTTTTCCAGCAAATTAAATGGACTAAAACACATTGTTTCCACATAATCTTGTTCGTATATCGTCTGTAAAAAGGGCTGCTCGTTTTAATAGCAACTCTGATCCACTCATTCAAGATTAAACCGGTATGCATTTTTTATTTAATGTCCATCACCATTCGTTATAACAAGTCGAAATTAAATAAATAAGTATTTTTAAAACCTCAAAAGAGTTAGAATAGCAAATTGAAATCTAATTTCCAAAGAAGTAATCAATAAATGTAATCTCTCAGGGCAATTAGTAACAATCAATCACCACAACCATTTCAAAACAAACTTCATTCCAAATTAGTTTTAAAATTTTGACGTACGTAATCTATTTTATTACAAAACTTTGATGATTATGAAATGTGTAGGCGAAACATAACGGGAATTATATATTAGGTTTTATGTGAGAACTTTGTTTTATAATAACTATTTTAAAAGTTTCGCGATTACTGCCAACCTATTAGTATACTGCCAAAGAAAATACACTTGGTGGTGACTTTGAAATCAGTCGACAAATTGGTAGGGGAGATACAGTACCTGTAATACATTCTTTTTACATTGAAATATTGCCAATTAAAAATGTAAAAAAATATAATAGATTTTATGCGCCATCGATAATAGTGTAAACAAAGCCACTGAGAAAGTTAAAATAACAATTATTTTTGTCAAGCGTATAATACCTAAACAAATCAATTAATAATTAAATTATCAATTTAATTTGGTGCTCATGCGAAACAAAAATTAAAATTGTGTATAATATTATAAAGTTGAAGAGTTAGTTTGTTTTTGATTGAACGCGATAGTCTCAGGAACTACTACTCCGAATTAAAAAATTCTATAACATCACGCTACGACCAATAGGAGCGGAGCAGCAATTAAAAATGATGCAAAAACGGGGAAAATTTACGCAGACAAAGTTGCGCGGGTCAGCTATTGTGTATAAAGTACCTAACGATTTTTTTTTTTATTTTATGTACATTGACTACACGCAGGTTTACCCCCTGAAGTTTGTCCACTGTATTAAAATTCATCCTGTATAAGACAAATAGACCACTATTGTATTTTGTCTGCAGAATTTGATGTGCCTTACGCATACAGCGCCATTTAATTAAGATGATGCATCATCATAATTAAATACTCGAGGTTCAACTCGAGGCGACAGCGCGTGGCGCTGTGTGCGTAAGATTGTAATTACAGTTGGATCAACGTAACTCGGCCTGGGTGAAGTTAGGTTCATATCACTTTCGCGCATGTCCTAGATATGCGACCCTAAAATTACTTAAGAATACGATTAATTATGTTTAATCGATTAAAAATACTAACAAAATTTTAATTCAACAATATTAATTATACAAGGTTTATGTTTTTGGGATTATTTTATTAGAGTTCTTATTTTTTAATTATTTATTCAATTTATTGACACTAAGTCAAGTATTTATTGTACCTTTAACGACTCGGTCTTATAGATTTTGAACATTTTGATGTATTTTCACACGTAAAATGCTGTGAAAATGATAACAGTTCAGAATTTCAGATTGCCGCTATTTTCCCAACTTCTCAAAAAGTTTATGTCGGTTGTGTAAAGTGTTGGTCACACAAGTTGCATCGTCACATGCACAAACACCGTACTTACACAGGCTGCATACAATATTTCTTATTCAATATTCCAATAAACGGGAATCTAAATAACCGCATCGCCAGCGACTTTGGTTTTCTGAATTAAACATACAATTTACTTATTCAAATTTTATAAAATGGGTGCAAAAGTGAATGTTTTGTTTATATATTCTATTAAATACATATTTTTATGGACATGTTTGTACATCAGTAATTGTATAAAAATGTAGAGATAAAGAAAAAAAATAAGACAGATACAATGACTAAACAGTATTAATCATCTATGACGTAAGAACTTTTTATAATTTTCCTTTTTTTATATTTTTAACAAATTGTGTTTTAAATTATAAGTTTTATTTTATCCCAATTTCAAATACCAGTCATCATTCAACTATGAGCTGTAACACTATAGCAACAAGGTGCAAACTCACTCGCTCTCGGTCTCAGCGACGGTGCACTTGTACTGCGCCGTAGAAAAGAGACAGATGTCAGCGAACTGACGCACGGACACCTTGATGCGCTTCACTGATCTGTTCGAGTTGTTCGCTATGTGGACGTTCACTGCTATGTTCTCGCCGTGGTGGTATAGCTCCTGGGGACATACGGGTAAGACGGTAAGCCGTGAGGACGTAAGTCAAAGCTTAAAATGAATATCCATTCGTTTTATCATAAACTAGGTTTGTAAAATAAATTAATATTTTAAAAGTTATAACCCCTAAAACGTTTAAGAATCTTATAACTTTAAACGAGCAATTCTTGTTTAAATATATAGCTCGGTCATCCACTTTTAACAATTTTAACAACAATTTTGGTGAAATTGTAATGTTTTAAGGCTAAATATAAATTTGTTTTCAATTATGGCTGCCCCACAGGCCTAGCTTATAAAACGAATTGATATTAATTTCAAGCTTTAACTTACGACCTGTAATCACTTTTGCGCGTTTGTATGTTAGAAATATCGACTAGGACGCCCTTAATAACTCAAAATCTATAAAACATGGAGCTATCCCTCCCCCCTCATTTCTTTTTTAAGAGATTTGGTTTATTTTTTTCTTACAATTATTTTTACAGACGGCTACGGTCACTTGGTAACTGGACACCTTGTAGAGAGTAAACTTCTATACATATTGCAGCTCTTTGTGATCTACAATGTGTCCCATACTTCAAATATGTGAAGTATATTAGTTAGAAAGTTCTCACCTTATCTAGGGAGGCTTCGAGGTACAGTTTGTTGGGGCTCATCATGAACTCCTTAGACACTTCGACCGAGGGCTGCTCGCCTTGTTTGCTCGGCGCATACATTATCTTCCTGATGGCTAGTCGCACTGAGTTCCTGTCAAAGTACACCATGTTATAACTTTTGGGTGGTAGTCCATTGTTTGCAAAGGTAAAGGGTTAAAAAAAAATGAGGTATCCCAATACAAAAATAAAAATATATCTTGCTGGATATAGTTATTTGTACCTATAATACTAAGTAACTACGATCCAAAGGGAAACCGAAAGTAATGGTGTTCTAAGGACACGTCGCCACTGATGGTTTGAGAGTTCAACCGTCCACCTCCCCGAAGCTATTTATACCGGTTTTATTCTTCGAATTAAGTCTCCTTTTTACACCTGATTGACCTTTCTTTCTCCCCGAGAAATAGTTTCGTGTACGCTTAAAGTAGTGTCAACTAATAAACAGTAGCAACAGAAATACTTTAGATTTGTCTCAAAAGTCTTAGTTTTGATTTATAGTACCTATTCGGGAACTGCTCGTCAAATTATCCAATAGTAATTAAATAAACAACTGATCAGCAACAGCATATGCTCCTGCACACTATTAACAACCCTATTTGAATTACATAAGGTTAAGAATAACTTGTGATTAGGGATTAGTACATCTATTTTTTATACATAAATCTTTTTTTTACAGACATAGTTACCTCTTATGTGGTTTGTCATCCTGCGAGTCAGCAACGAACGCCTTGAGCTCATAATCTACTCCGCAAGGTTTCCCAGTTTCTCCAGGAGCGGGCTGCAACGTGACCGAAGCGGGGCAGTGGGGCGGCAACTCGAAGTAGAACGGATGTGCCGCCGCGCCCAGTTTGCGGACCAGGCGCTCTTGCAGCCGCGTCAACGGCCGTTTTGTTGTGTTCGTTGGTGGGTATATCTGGTAATATCGAGTTATGTGATATAGTTAACTTGTAATATTTTAGTAGTTTCATAGTTAGTACTAAGTAACCAACTTTTTTTTCTTTCTCTTTTCTCTAGAAGTCTGAACTCTGTAAGTCTGAACATCAACAAAGTAGAGATGAAATAACAAGAGAGATGTGTTGTAATAGCGAATAACATTTTATGATTTACACTTAGTTAGTGGAGATGGTTGAACAGAGAATACTTATATAAAATTCTCTGAAGTCTCCGTCAAAACCAATAGCACAATTCCTGTACGGCCATTACTCCATACTTTCATAGTAGCGGGTTAGTAAATATTTATGGCGATAAGAACGAGAAAACTATATCTTTTGCATCATTACAGGATGACACGTAAATTTTGTCTGTAAATACAAATCTATATTAATATTATAAAGAGGCAACGTTTGTGAGTTAGTGAGGTTGTAGGGAGTTATCTCCACTCTGGATCTAACGAACCGATTTTGAAATGTATTTGTCCAAAAGAAAGCCATGTTATTTGTGAGTGTCATAGGCCCAACGAAGTTGCCACGTAACAGCTTAATAAATAAATTTAAGTGGTTTATTAATAAATGACGTTATCTACCAAGTCTGTCAACTTTAGCACTACAGTATAATAGACTGTAGGTATTATTACTTCCTAAATAGTTAAACCATAATTAAACTTCGATTAAATTAGTCTCAGCATGGTCGCGCATGCCACCCAGATCGATTTTCGGAAACCAAGGGAAGGGTGGGTTAGGGCTCATGCAGCGTGCTGATGATGTCGCGCGATTTCGGTCGCAGCGATTTTATACCGCTATTGATGACCACCTGGTCGTCAGTCGCGTGTACGCTGCACTAAGCCGTTTAGTTATACACGTTCAATCAAGTTGCTGCGAGTCGCTGCGACCGAAGTCGCGCGACATCGCCGGCACGCTGGATGAACCCCTTAGCTGGTACGATTGACTAAGCATCAGCCATAATACTGTGTAATCCGTACTGTGTGCCTACCTTTTTGCGTTTTCGGGGAGAAGGGGGACGGGGGAGGGGTTTAAATACAAAATACCCCCCCGCCCGTAGGTACACCCATGCGTTAACTGTCTGTTAACATTGACGTTTCTGACATTTGTGCGTTTCGATAACCGTCGATAGATAAAACATTCTAAGGTTTTCTAACTAGCGACGGCACAAATGTCAGTTTCTCTACTAGAGTTAGCTATCTTAACAGACAGTTACCGGTGGATAGGTAATTAAGCCCGGCCGTAAGTGATATAAAATATAACCATAATCAACCGACATTTTATCGTTTTTGTTGATAATAAAACAGGTGGTAACAATGGTGTTCAAGTTACCTACAGATGGTTGAGGATAATACAAACCTACGCGTGTAATGAAGTGTGAAATATCGTGAAAACGTGAATAATCGCTAATGAATTATATCTGGTGCTTTATTTAGCCAATAAACACCAATATAGTAGACACAACGTGGGAAAACGTTACCTTTTTTACACTATTATATATAAACATTGTAAGAAAACAAGGATTTTGGATAAAGACCTGAATTCCCAACAAAATCCCTTTAAGGCGTTTTTACGAGCGCAAAGAATCTAACGTCAAACAGGTACGGAAATTCCCTGAAAATTCTTGGCCCCTTTACGTATCCGACACCCTATTAATAAATAGACATAGAACAATATAAGATACTATAACATGCTTAAGAACGCAGAAAGAACAAAGTAAAGGAGCTTACAGTGTTGCAGTCCAGAAATCTGGAAACGCTTATAAGAGTCAACACTACACTATTTACAATGTGCTAGAAGTACCTTCACATCTACAGTAAACTAATCTACTACATAAATTGGTCAGTTATTACCGTGATCTTGATTACCTGTTCAGCGGCCAGGTAGAGGTCCTTCCTGAAGGTAAGTCCTAAGACATCGAGGTCCTCCCGCCCGTACCTGAACGCGGCCAACACATGGCCGAAAACCTTCCTGTCCTTCACATACTCCGGGTCGATTAGTACCACGCCGTCTGAAAAGGTACACACAATTCTTAACACTTAGCCCCACGAATCTAATTAAAGAAGAAAGAAAAGGAATTGAAATCATGACTATCTATGATACCATTGTTTGACTGCCTCTGTGGCGCGGTGGGAGTGTATCCGATTGCTACGCAAGAGGTCGTGGGTTCGATCCCCAGCCAGGATAAAACTTTGTGCGATGAGCACGATGGTTTATTCTGTGTCTGGGTGTTTATCTATATAATATGTATGTATTTAGAAATATATAAGTATGTTTATTAGTTGTCTGGTTTCCATAGTATAAGCTCTGCTTAGTTTGGGATCAGATAGCTTTGTGTGAGTTGTCCCAATATATCATTTTCATTATTATATCATTATTGTAATCAACGGCCGTTTTCAATAATCTGGATAGATTGGGCTACTAGAGATAGAATTTTGATATCATTTATTTCAAGCTTATGTCAAATATATATATCTTGTAGTAATATAATAAAACGTTGAAACGTTGAAAACGGTCGTAATTGAAGATTTACATTCAAATTCATGTTAGACATGCATGCCCTGAAAACTGCCAGTAGGATAAACCTCATTAACCCTACAGACAATAGGTATAATACACCTAGCAGTAATCAACTTACGATTTGAAAAGATCGCAATTCATACAAATCCAACTGCTAACTCAGGCCAGTGGCCTACATGATTAAAATGAATTACTTTATATACCGATTACACAAATACAATCCCCCGTGATATATCATCGGATAAATAAACCGCACGGTTGTACCATTTTATTACAGGATTATGAACAGGATATACATACGCATCACCAATTATGTATCGTATGAGGTAAATTTTATATTTTTCTAAAGCTTAATACACAATAAATATCATTTATCATGTCCGAACATACAACCAGTATCCAAACACAAGCTTTGAAATTTTAAAAGTAAGCACGTTTTTTTTTGTGAATGGGATCAACGAGAATATCGTCCAGGTATATTACCGGCAGAGCCAGGGCTGACCCAAACTTTTTAATTTTATTTAGAAGGAGTGAGTGACACCCGACCGACCTCGGAAACCCAAATGAGAATACATTACTTTAGGCCGCATTTTTCAAGCGAGAATTTCAGCTGAATGTTTAACAGGGCACCATAATTAGTGACGCAGTACATAGTATTAATTTGTACACTACTATGTTAGTAGGCTATTAATAGATCTCTTCTAGTAAGTGGTGTTGTCTCTTTAATGGGAAGTACCTTTTTACATGTTATGTGGTTTAACTGTACCTATTCAGATCATTGGATCTAGATGAAACATAAAGTAAACACTACGTAAATGTATAGGCACTATTGTTTCGCAGTGCAGTCTCTTAGAACATGATAATTATTCAACGAGTACTTTCCATTATGATGATCAATCATATTAATCCAACGATGACTATCTTACGCACTTCTAGGTATCAACACTCATTCAACAGTTACAATCTAGCTGTGTCTAGGTTTTTTCATTCAGTATTAGATACTATTAATGAGTCACAACGAATCATATATACAACATCAATCAAACCCGTTTATCGTGTTACTTAGAATTAAGTATATAATATTCACTAATGCGGAAGCGTAAAGGATCGATGTATGAGCAATCGCACAAATGACAAATGAAAAAAAAAGAGCACCTATTTACACAGTTATTTTTGTCATTTGTAAACACAATAAAATTACGTTATTGATACTCCAAGTTAACTTAATTTTCATGGGATCAAGTCTTAGTAGAGGAAGGTGATATTGTAGTCAAGATACAATCTTCCAAATTTTTAAAACCAAACCAAGCCAGGGGATCCAGAGACCCATAAGGCACCATTCATTTATTACGTTACACGATTTTGGTTTTTGAACCCCTCCCCCTGTTTAATATTTATTACGTAAGAATCTAAAGGGAAGATGAATATACTTTGGGTTTGTTTTAATTTTTATTTTTCAAAGAAATAATATTTAGAAACGTTTTTTATTGTAATACATAATCGACTTTGGTTTTATTTTAAAGTTGTTTTTTCTCTTACACTTCCGTACGTTGCTCCGTATTTTGCGCATTTTTGTGATCTTACGTATGAACTGTCAAGATCGCTGGTACCCCATTGTAAGAAAAAATACGACATGGTCGACCCGGTCCCCTGAAATCGTCTTACGTAATAAATGAATGGCGCCTAACTATCCATCGTTACATAGTCTACGGTAAGGTTGAAAAGTTCATAACAGATAAAAATAAACTTAAGCTAAGCTTTCGAATGATTCGACCACAGAATACATTTCCCAATTGCAAATTACTCATACTTAAACACAGTTATTTCGTCTACAATCTACTGTTTCTACAATTAACCAAAAGAGAGGCTGAATAAAAAACAATACTACGGCGAAATGTCAACTTGGAATGTCCTAACTTTATTACCATGAAAAAGAATTGCCAATTTACTTTGACAATATAGTATAGTCCCTTTACGATCTAAATCTGCAGAAGAATTTGGTACCTACTAGTCAAACGTAACAATGAAACTTGGCTTTGTGTCGGATCCTGAGGGTAGTTGGTACTTACCAATCGGGTCTACGTGTGTGATGTGGTCTACGAAGTCTCTTTTCCCTAAGTATACTGTGATCTGCAAAGAAAATATATATGTTAAGTCAATGACAGTTAATCTTGATAAAACGTTATTGTCTTCCGGGAAGGAAATTGCCATAAACGCAACGGTTGATAGCTCTCAGATAAGACATTATAACAGTAATAATGTAGCAGTATCTTTGTATATAAATCTACTTAAAATAGGTGGTAAAAGGCCATCATCATCCGTCATAATGTTCTTATACTAATATCATTGGTATCAACTAAGTATAGTTATATCTTTATATGTCTATAAGGCACCTGTCCGACCAACAGCGACAAAAAGAGTAGCGAGTAGCGATTTTATCGCTAAAGACACGTACATCTATATCTATCTCTTTACTTGTCTCTTCTATCCATCCAATAAAAATCTTCTAATAAAACCAAAGTCGATTATGTTCGCTCTTAACGATAAGGCCGCTCATTGTACCTAATTTAAGTTATACAATGTATAGTTTTTTTTTTTTTGTATTGGTGTACAATAAAGAATATTTTTATTATTTTTATACAAATGTAGATCCCGTGTAAACAAAAGAGATAAAGATATTAATAGTTGATCGCTGAGTGTTCACACTGCCGGCGAGTACTCGCTCTATACTGCATCTCTTTTGTTTACACGGACGGGATCTAAAAAATAAATCTGTTGTACGTTTCTTGAGCGATAAATCGCTACTCGCTTCTCGCTCATCGTCGTTGGTGGGACAGGTGCCTTCGAGTAATTTAGTAGTGTATTACAAGAAGATGGATGATACCATCAATATAAAACTAATACCAATACAAAAGTTATCTCAAAGAGATCGCCAAGAGCGATAAGGGCACCGCTGGTAAATACTACTGTTATATACTAACGATTACATAGATATGTATATCGAAGTATTTACTTTTATGTAATCAGTAAAACATGCCAAATATATTATAAATCGTTTTAGAGGCAATGTGTAGGAAAGATTTAACCAATATTAAAACTAGGCAAGAGCATGTCGGACCATGCTCAGTGTAGAGTTCCGGAGCCGTTGTCGTATGAAAAAATCCGATTTGAATCATTGCACCAACAGAAGAGCAATGTTCATGGCACTTACGTTCTTTTGTTGAGAAACGCAGTTTTTCAGCAATACTTCAATGACGGTACATCCGATCATATCCGCAATATATGTAATTTAATTTTAAGTATTTCTTAATATTTTTGCAACTTTTGGAGCGGTTATTTCCAAAAATATTCACTTAATCAAAAAAGTTTATTAGAAACCTTAGATGTTTTTTATAAGACCTATCGATCATGTGCCACACGTTAATGTTTGCTCAAAAAAAAAATCAGCTTCTGCTATATATACCTACGGACCTTTTCACCAAATTTAATCAATATTCATTGTTTAGTCTTTGAGTAAAATGCCTATGACATACGCACGGACAGACAGACAGACAAACGGACATGACAAAATTATAAAGGTTCCATTTTTGCCATTATGATTCTATTATTTAATTGAAAACTTTGTGAGGATATTTGCTATTCTCATACAAAAACGTTGAAATGTTTAATAATTCAATGTAATTTAGCCACGTACTTTGATCGAAATCAATCATCTAACATTAAATTTAGGCAAAATTATCATACCTACAATGTTATCATGCATACCTCAAGCAAAGTTTACATCAATATCATCCAGCGAACCGATATGTCTTATTCAAACAATCGACGGCTGTAATAATACGTCTTATCACCATGAACCCGTTACGTCATCACTGTACTTCGCTATATACTTACGAGTACGGATATCAATAGGCCCTTTAGGTAAGGACGAGAGTGAAGTGATTAAAGGCCTCTACATTATTAAAAAGTGCTCTTAAGTGTAAAAGGAAAGGTGTTGAAAGATAATGAACGTACTAAAGCGCTCAATCTGAACAAAATGAAATCTTGATTTGAGAATCCCCTTATCCTCAATATCTTTGCGTGGTAATGAAGAACACTTTGATGGTTCCTACTAAGCGTTATTAAAATTTTAGAACTTGAATCCTTATTAAAAATAGGTCGAACTTCTGGGTTAGGTAATGGTTTTTGAGAATAGGGAATAATTGATTACTAACGGCCGTTTTTAATAAGCTATCTCTCGATGGATTTGGCTACTAGAGATGGAATTATGACATATTTTATATGGAGCTTAAGTCACTAGTAGACAAATTGACTGTCTCTGTGGCGCGGTGGGAGTGTGTCCGACTGCAACACAAGAGGTCGTGGGTTCGATTCCTACAAGGGATACCACTTTGTGTGATCCACAAGTTTTTATCTTGTCTTTGGGTTATATTTAGTTGTTTTATTTTTTTGCCGAAAGTATAATTATGTATTGTTTTTTTTTTTTCACAACAAATGATATCAAATTATAGAAACTACCACTTCTTCCTTCTAAATTGTTGAAGTTTTCAAGCAATCATTATTTGGTTTAAGAAATATAGATATTTGAGCTTGAATTATTGGAGGTCCCATTATTACTACTAGTAATAATGGGACCCAAGCACACGTAAACAATATAACATTAAACGATTCTTACCTTGCCATTTGGCGAGCTCTTCTTGAAGACTCGCGTGGCCTGCCGTTGTTTGTTGCTGCCGGCGTCGTCCATTCTGCCGCCGCGCCCTCCTCAACACTGAACACACAACAAAACCAAATTAAACATTAACAACACGTAGATACCTATACAATTCCATTTACCTACAATCCACGTGTCCGTGTAATAACGGGCCATACTCGTAGAAGAATCATCACAGGAAATTAACGTAAGAAGGAAAATAAACATAATAATGAATAAAACGTCCTTGTACAAAGTAAGATAAAAGTGAATGAACAGATTGTAACTACCAAACTTTTTATTTGGTAGCTTGAAAAATATGAGTCGGTAATAAAACTTTATCTGCAAAGTAAAAGAAAAATAATTTAGACAAGTTTAGCGTAAAGCGTTTAGAGGGATTTGGTACAAATAAGAAGTTTAAGTTGTTATTCCTTGGAGAATATGCGAGATTACTAAGATTGTGAGGCTTTTAGCTAGTTTCCTTGAAGGTTCAGTGTAAAGCTTGACTGCCTCTGTGTATCCGAGTGCGAAGCAAGAGGTCGTGGGTTCGATCCCCAACCAGGATAAAACTTTGTGTGATGAGCACGATGGTTTATTCTGTGTCTGGGTGTTAATTATCTATAATAGGTATGTATATATTTAGAAATATATAATTATGTTTATCAGTTGTCTGGTTTCCATAGTACAAGCTCTGCTTAGTTTGGCATCAGACAGCGTTGTGTGAGTTGTCCCAAAATATTATTATTATTATTAAAGCTAGATAAATTTGTCTAAAGTTGAATCGATTCCGCTGTTCGCAAGGACGGTGATGTGGTTTCCAGTGTAACCTGAAACTAACTACCTATTATTTACACGAAATGTCTGCGGTCTGACCTTTACGATCCAATTTACTAAAGATCAGTGAAGCTAGTAGAATTTACAGCGGATTCTATGTACACAGCACTGTTTAGTAAAACTAAACACGTAGGAAAAACTACAAGACAAAAAAATCTTATTTCTGTTTCCTTCTTCCGTTAACACTGACAACGAAAAAAATAGCTTCATAACCCCTTTGGTCGCTTACGTACCTAACTGGAATTTTATGATCAGAATTTAACATTCCGCGATTTTTATACACATTAGATATATTTCGGGACTTAATCGCGTGAGTTATTTAAAGGTAGGTACGAACCTTTTATTTACCCGACGTTTCGATCGAATTGCACCGATCGTGGTCACGGGTCAACTGTCGGGTAAATAAAAGGTTCGTACCTTTAAATAATTCACGCGATTAAGTCCTGAAATATATCTAATACAGAATTTAACAATCGAGACTTTTTACGTCTTGTTCGAAATCTACTGCTATGAAAGACTTTCTTGTTGTCCAAAAATAAAAAAGGGGAATATAAGGAAATTCTACTTCTAGTGTGAATATGTATACCTAACCTTTAAACGAGCAATTCTTGTATATTTTATGTGTATATAAATAATCTGAATCTCGGCAACGGCTCCAACAATTTTCATGAAATTGTGTATGCAGGGGCTTTTGGGGGCGATAAATCGATCTAGCTAGGTTTCATTTATGTCGTCATCCAGGTACTGTATACCTAAGTGGCGTAAATAGAAATTGTCCGTCTGCCAAGGTTTCCTAACTATAATATAATAATAAACTGGCAACACTGAATGACGGTTGACGTGTGTCGTAAAATTTTCACCAAATATTTTATTTTATATTATAATATTTCGCTAATGTTCTTTTAATACTTTAATCAAATATACTCCAGCATAAATACTTCTAAATTATTATAACTCCCATAAATTCGCAAAACCGGACAATAGCCAAGAAATTTACACTATGACATTACATGTCAAAATGAAAATTAACAATAACAAGGAAAAAATGATTTAACTACATTTAGCCACATGATAACTAGAAGCAGAGCCAGAGACAGAACAGCACACCCTCCAACCCCGGACTCGTCTCTCCGCTCCGCCTCGCAACCACAGGGTTCAACACCAGCCGTTGCTGAGGCGTCGAGCTCGTCGAGTGACGAGTATTTCTCTCCGCCAACGTCGCCACCACCTATACGTCGGCGAGGGAGAGGCCGGCCGCCGACCAGC
The DNA here is from genome assembly GCA_945859575.2 of Herminia tarsipennalis. Lineage (NCBI taxonomy): Eukaryota > Metazoa > Arthropoda > Insecta > Lepidoptera > Erebidae > Herminia > Herminia tarsipennalis. The sequence goes on along the minus strand of OX243836.2, from coordinate 6,609,877 downwards.
TTAGGACCCCGAGGCCCACCGGCCTCAAACAGGGCCCCCGCTGTCGGTGGTGATGTGCGCCGCATGCGATGGACGACGTTGATGAACGAGAACGTCATGCGGGCATATTTTGCGGCTACAGAGGGGGGAACTAACCTTACTGTGTACCGTGAACGGATGCTGCCTCTGTTTCAGGTGCTTGAGCCGACTGTCAACGTTTCGGCACAACGATTATCGGACCAAGTGCGGGCCATTCAGCGCTGTCATCTGCTAGATGAGGCCGCACTTGAGAGACTACGCTCGGAGTACGCCCAGACTAGCCGCGAGATCCCTGCCCCGGTACAGGTTCCTACAAATGTAGTTGACTGTGAAGCTACGGGGCCGGATACCGCGGCTATTGTGGTAAGTACTCAGTGCAATGAGGAGATTAAGGCCGCTTTGGAATTTGCGCTTCGCGAATATCGGTCCACGCCCCACAATATTAGGCCACGCCTGCCTCGGTTACCTATGCATAGACGGAACATTTCGCTGGTGTGTGCTCTTGATTCGTTATTGCCTACTTACCTAGACAATAGCGAAGACCTCGGCGATACCCACTCAATCCTGTATTGTGCAGCTGTTGCGGCATGTCGTATAGGAGGTGTTAAGCTTTTAGCAGAAACCCCTACTATACGACCAAGGTGCGCCGTACCCGCGTGGCAATGCAGGATTGAGCGCCGTATTGCCGGGGCAAGGGTACTCATCGGCAAGTTGTCCTGCTTCAGGACCGGGAACACTCGCTCGAGAGTGATGCGCTTTGTGAAACGGGCATTCTTGGGGACTGACATCAGACCTCAGGATTATATGTCGCGTGTCACAGAGCGCATCGACTTCCTGAAGCAAAAAATCTATGCATGGGCAAACCGAATACGCAGGTACAAAAAACGCGTGGACAGGTATAACGTGAACTGCATGTTCCAAAGGGACCAAAGGTGGGTGTATAGAGACTGGCAGCGAACGGATCAAGGTGTGGATGGCGGGCATCTACCAAATGCTGAAGCGACAAGCTCGTTTTGGCATAACATTTGGTCGGTGCCTGTCACCCACACAGAGGGGGAATGGATGCGTGACGTTGAACGAGCGTGCGAACTTATTCCGGAAATGGAAGATATTAACATTAACAGCACAGACGTAGCCAGTGCAGTCCGTCCTTTTTCTAATTGGAAATCTCCAGGCCCAGACGGACTGCACAACTTTTGGCTGAAATGGCTACGCAGTTCGCACGCTTGTTTGGCATCGCAATTCCAGTCCGCCCTAGAATCTGCGTCGCTGCCAGCCTTTATGACTAAAGGAGTGACCCACCTGCTCTATAAGACCGGTAGTACCTCGGACCCTAGAAATTATAGACCGATAACTTGTTTACCATCGATCTATAAACTTCTTACATCCATTCTGAGAGCTAAAATAAATAAACATATACACACAAACTCCATCATGTGTACCTCTCAGAATGGATGTAGAAGTGGGGCCCGGGGTACTAAAGAGCTTCTCCTCATTGATATGACTATTAGTCAGCAGGTTCGCCGCAACCGAAAGGATCTATCGGCATGTTGGATAGATTATAAGAAGGCGTATGACTCCGTGCCACATACATGGCTTCTGAGGGTGCTGAAGTTGTATAAAGTTAATACAACTTTATGCACCTTCTTGAAGTCGTGTATGGGACAATGGAATACGGTTCTTACCTATCCAGGGTGCCGAGGGATCCAAGAAAGTGGCGGCGTACCTATAAGGATTGAGCGGGGTATATTCCAAGGTGACACTCTGAGTCCCCTTTGGTTCTGCCTAGCACTGAACCCACTTAGTACCTTACTAGAGGGTTCAGGGCTAGGTTGCAGGTTACGACGTGGTGGTCAGGTTATATCTCACTTGCTTTATATGGATGACTTGAAGCTCTTTGCTCCCACCAGCTCACAACTAATAGCGTTACTGAAGGTAACTGAAACCTTTAGTAATTCTATTAGAATGGAGTTTGGTGTTGACAAATGTGCAGTCGTTCATATAAAGCGAGGGCGGGTAGTGGAATCCGAAGGGACTCAACTCTCGGATTCCATTCACTTAAGATCACTTCTCGCAACCGAGACCTATAAGTATTTGGGTATATCGCAGGCATTGTGCATTAATGAGGTTGACATGAAACAGCAGTTGCAAGAACGTTTCTTCGGTCGCCTGAAAAAAGTGCTTAATAGCCTTTTGTCAGGTGGCAATAAGATCCGGGCTTGCAACAGTTGGGTCATGCCACTTCTAATGTACTCCTTCGGTATACTCAAGTGGACTCAGACAGAATTAGACACCCTGGATCGAAAAGTCCGTACACTCATGACGTCATACCGAATGCATCACCCGCGTTCATCTGTGATGAGATTGTATATCCCGCGGAAGTGTGGGGGCCGGGGTTTGTTGAACCTCAAGTCCCTTCATAACCGCGAGATATACAATCTCAGAGAATATTTTCTCCATATGGACGTGGGTGTGCATCGGGATGTTGTCGCGGTGGACACCGGGCTTACCCCGCTCTCCTTGGCTAAAGAGAACTGGCGCAGGCCTGTAGTACTTGGAGTCAACGAACGCAGGGAGGTATGGCAGAGCAAGGAGCTTCACGGTAGGTTCTTTCGGGCTCTTCATGGGCCCGATGTGGACCTACTAGCATCTGTGGCCTGGCTACGGTTCGGTGACCTCTTCGGGGAAACCGAGGGTTTTGTCTGTGCAATTGCTGACGAAGTTATCATGACGAATAACTACCGGAAATATATACTGAGGGATGGCACTGTTGACATCTGTCGTGCATGTCACCGACCTGGTGAGTCCCTCAGACATATCGTTTCCGGCTGTTCACGTCTTGCTAACGGCGAGTACTTGCACAGACACAATCAAGTAGCCAGGATAATCCACCAGCAACTTGCTCTGAAATACCACCTTATGGACGTTGAAGTCCCGTACTACAGGTACGTTGCTGAGCCAGTTCTTGAGAATAGTCGTATCACGTTGTACTGGGATCGCTCTATCATCACAGATAGGACTGTTGTCGCTAACAAGCCTGATATTGTGCTGATAGACCGATCTGAGCGCCGTGCAATGATTGTCGACATCACCATCCCCCATGACGAAAATCTCATGAAAGCCGAAAAGGATAAACAAATAAAATATCTGGATCTGGCGCACGAGATTGTCGACATGTGGGATGTTGATTCGGCAATCATTGTACCGATAGTCGTCTCCGTTAATGGTTTGATTGCCAAGAGCCTCGACCAACACCTTGAGAGGCTCGCGTTAGACGGTTGGATCAAGCGCTTGATGCAGAAGGCAGTACTTCTGGACATGGCTCGCATTGTGAGGAGGTTCCTTTCTCTGGGGCCGTAACCACCGGTAGCTTGGTCCCTGTACCCGATGCCGGTGGGACACTATTTTTTATATTTTTAAATGTATTTTTTATATATATATTTAAAAATGTAATTTATAAGAAAAAAAAAGAAATAAAGAGAATAATAATATCGCACAACACGCTATCTGATCCCAAACTACGCAAAGCTTGTACTTGTACAACTCACACAACGCTATCTGATCCTAAACTATAAGAACCAAACAACTGATAAATAAATATACTTAAATATTTGTAAATAATATATAATAATAATGTCTTGGAACAACTCACACAACGCTATCTGATCCTAAACTACGCCAAGCTTGTACTATGGAAACCAAACAACTGATAAATATACTTAAATATTTGTAAATACATGCATATTATAGATAAATAACACCCAGACACAGAATAAACCATCGTGCTCATCACACAAAGCTTTATCCTGGGTGGGGATCGAACCCACGACCTCTGGCCTAGCAGTCAGGGTCACTTACCACTAGACCAACAAGCCAGTCAACTGATACATGCCATAAGTGATATCGAACTTTCACACCAACTAAAAGCAACTTCAGTGAGTCAAGAAATTCTCGTAACTGTTTATAGTTGGGAATTGGTATTGGGAATAGATGTTCAGTATATCCTAAACGATAATGAGGTTAAACTGTAACCTCAATATCGTTTAGGATATACTGAACATGTATTTATAGCACAGCCAGAGATCTATTCAGAGACAAACGATGTTAAAATAAAGCCCAGTGGATAATTTTAACTCCAGTAATCCTGCAGAGCTCAGCATTTATCCAGTATTATTGCCATGACAACCCGTTGGGAGCTTCAGCCTAATACCTCCTGCATATTTTTAATATTTTTATTTCTTATATCGTACCTACGTAACAAATTGAGGTCTATACTAATATTATAAAACTGAAGAGGTTGTTTGTTTGAACGCGGTAATCTCAGGAACTACTAATGGTCCGAATTGAAAAAATAAAAAATCTGTTGAATAGCCCATTTATCGAGGAAGGCTATAGGCTATAGAACATCACGCTACGACCAATAGGAACGGAGTAGCAATGAAAAATGTTGCAAAAACCGTGAAAATTAATGTATACGAAGTTGCGCTTGTTTAGTTAGTTTATAATTTAAAGGTAAGGTAGTTGATTGGTATGCACATGACACATTCCTTAGTATTCCGAAATAAATAAAAAAACATTTTGTTCACCTCCGTGTCTGAAGATACTGAAACAATAATTGGAGCGTGGTATGAACATCTTGGTGATGATATTCTAGATTGACGAAATGGCAGTAAAGTGTCGCCCATGGTAAATGAGGTGACATCATTCAGGTGAACATAGCGACGTCAATGATGGAACGTAATTTTCCACATAATGATCCAATATACCTAACCTTCACGGGAATCAAAATCATATTTTCACATAAATTATAATGTTTGTGTAAGAATAAATTTTTGTATATCAATGAAGCTGAAGAATTAAATTTGTAGAAACAAACCAATCGGCAAATGTAGCGCCCTTCCTATGAAATGCTCAATATTCGTCTCTCACACAAATCATTCGATTAGTAATTAGTGTTTGACACCCGAGAGTCAAAATACGAGGGCCATATCTGCAATAGATAGTGTATATTGAACATTTCCCGCCACCAGCGGAACTCGGTGTTCCGTTTCCGTTACGTTCCGCCCGCGGCCATGTGTATCGTACTTCAAGAGTAAACGAAACCTCAATATCATTTCGCCACGAGATTGCATCGGGAAATGAGCCAGACAAATTATATTTAAAAGATAAACCTTTACGATTTTTAGGGGTCCGTAGCCAAAATGGCAGAAAGGTCGTCCGTTCGCAGCTTAGCTCAGAGACTATTAGTGCTAGAAGGTAGTTATTTTGCATGGATACCAGTGGCGGAGTGTCCTTAGAATACGATTACTTTCGGCTTCCCTATGGTTTGTAGATTATTAGTATTATAGGCATAAACAACTATGTTTAGCAAGGGATACTTTTGTACCTCAGATTTTTTTTTCCTTCGTCTCTTATGGATACACATATTCCTTACGCCGACAAAGTTAAAGAAGTAAGAGAAGAAAATCTTGAAAAACAATTTTATTTGAGGGTGTGTAAAGTGGGGGATGTGATTTTTTTTTGTCACCAACCATATCGTGTGGGGTGTGTCGTTGAAAAAGTGTTTAGGAGTTGTGAGAACAATTTTTAGATTTAAGGATTCGTTGGTGAAATAATAAAGTTTAAAGTGCGAGTTTTTGTTAGAGTCAAGTGCCCCCCCCCCCCCCCTTACAGCTAAATGGTTGATGTTGGGTATGTGAAAAAAATCACAGTAGCGTAAAAAACTAAGTAGGCTTTACAAGTAACAGCTGATCAAATGTGAAATGACAAAATTTAACTATGAAACAAAAACAACAGAAAACCCATTTCTTAAGACGCATTATTCAGATTGCATTATGCGTGACCCGACATGCACTACCCGGTTTTTGTATCTTATTATCCCGATACTGCCTGATCAAGACAGAAAAGAGTTAAGAAAGAGCATCACTACATAGTATAAAACAAAGTCGCTTTCTCTGTCCCTATATCCCTATCTATGCTTAAATCTTTAAAACTACGCAACGGATTTTGATGCGGTTTTTTTTAATAGATAGTGTGATTAAAGAGGAATGTTTATATGTGCTATGCAAAGCCAGAGCGGGCCGCTAATTAGAAAGAAAATTCATTCATTTTTACTTTAACACACGTATATTTTACGTGTCGCCACCTATTAACTTGTGATAATATACAAGTATTATTTCCTGTCAGTCTTTTATAAGTCGTGTTTATTGAACCGGGTAGGCAAGTATTTTAGTATTCCCACGGTGCGACAGTACCTACCTAATTAGACGTCCGCAATTCAAAAGTAGGTATTTTCCAGTAAAGAACTGTTATATTAATAATTTAAAGATCTTAGTGCCGCACTGTAAAATAACCATTTAATTAATTAATAAAGAATATTTTTTTCTGAATATATATATTTGTTATCAGTACCTATAAAAGTACTATCATAAATAATAATATAATGAATATTGTATAAAAGTATAAATACAATATTCATCTATTGCACTACATGACAACATCATTTACACAAACATGACAATGACAACAACATGACAATTCAAAAGTTTATCTCTCTGAAAAAAATAGATACTGATTAAATTTGAATAATATTTTTCAATCTTACTGACATAATAAAAAAATACGAAATAAAAAAATAATCGTTACCTAGTCGGACTCAAAAATCAACATTTTTCGCAAATATGTAAAACATGAAATTATATATACACGCACTTGCTTGATTTTGTAATAATATTAATGTCGTGTTACGCGGCGGTAGCCTAATGGATAAAGCATCGTTCTCAAACGTGAGGTCGCGTGTTCGAATCCTACCCATTATACTACCGACGTGAACCCACTCCTAACACACTTAGCTGGAGGGGTTAACAAGATTGCTAGTAATATGGGACTCAATCCCACATTGCTAGTTATCTTTTTTTTAAGAAAATAAACATAAAAAAGCAAGCCTTAACATTAGAAACAAACCTATACTTACTCTATCTACTCCTGAAAGAGCAAAAGGTAAAAGTTTTTTTCTCACTCATATAACTATTGTATAAGGACTAGTGCCTTTTTACAAGCAATTCCCCTATTTAACAATCCAATAGGGCCAATTTACCGAATCTATATAATATAGTCCTAAAAAGACCCCTATGTCCTTGCGTACTAATTCAGAACATCCCACTCCGTCAGAGCAAACACCGGATTCAAAACAAACAAGGTACTTAACATTCATGTGCCTACTAAAATATTGATGTAAGAGATACCTACATTCTGTTTACAAATTATTCAATGAGTCTAATAAAATATATAAGTATCATATTAGCTTTGAACACAGAAAAGATACATATTTTATTAAGATTCCGTGAATTATTTATTTTTGTGCCGACGAAATGGTAAACAAGTATATGGGCCGCTTCATGATAAGAGTTACCATCACAGAGTGTATAAATTACGTTACCATAGTCATATACATATCCACAGCCATATCTGTGGTTACCCCTGACCTTTTAGGGGCATCTAAACGAGCCATTTTTTACGGCAATTTGTGGTGGCAATGCTGTGGCCGGCAACATGGCAGTACTTTCCAATATTGATTTGATGGTTGCCGGACGATCGCTGAGCGATCTATTTTACGCAATGTTGTCCGGTCAATTTTGTTGTTGTTTCAGTCGTCCTCTATTTTATTGTTGCCGGGTTGTCTAGCCCGTTTAGGAGACTGGATCATGCGCCATACAATTGTGGACATATTGCCATTATTGGCCGAGCAATCAGTTGCCAATAGTGTCGCCAGCTGGACAGACTACCGGCGACAACATCAAGACTTCCAATTGATTTTAACATTTGGACGGTTATTTGACAAAATCAAACTACTTACGAGTAAAAATAGTAAAAGTTTAAAAATTATTATTAACTTCAATTTGCAGAGGTTTAGTTGGCTACCATAGTCCATATGAAAGATTAAGTGCTAATCGTATGTTGGAGACCCTGGCATGGTATGACAACTTCCTTTACAAATAATAATTGATGTAGCGCCAAAAGTAGAGCCTTAATTAAATCGTGATCGCTCAATTCCGCACGTGCTTTTCTTCTATTTGTTTAATCTATACTAATATCTATACTTATTTAATAAAGCTGAAGAGTTTGTTTATTTGTTTGAACGCGGTAATCTCAGGAACTACAGGTTCGAATTGAAAAATTCTCGCTAAGCTCAAAGACTTGTGAACGGAGTGGATTCACGTCAGTGTAATGGGTAGGATACGAACCGGCGACTTTACTATTGCGATATCGATGCCTCAACCTCAACAGCTACCGCCGTAAATCGACCACGTGTATCATCTGCGATTAATGAATTTAATCAATTAAACAAACCATCAATACAGCTTTATTATACCTATTAGTAATAATAGTATAGATATATATGAATCTTCTGAAAGAAATTCTCCAAATAATACTGAAATCATTAGCATCACAAGGGCGGAAACAGGCGCAGAAGCTGACTTTACATTACATTACATAGTGATAGTAGGTATAACGATAATGATAGCTCATTAGAATATTCTTTTATAAAAATAAACGCCACATTTTTGTCGTCGTAAATTATTATGTTAGAAATTTCACGTATTTTAAATGAACGTTGTTGAAATTCTATTGAAGCTTCAAGGTGTGCGATGCTGAATAAATTAATAAACAATATGGCATAATTAATTAATTAAAATACGTTCATGGATATACTTAATTAGAACGTCTTTATGTGGATTATCTTGCAAACAGGTGTAGGGTGTTTTTGATTTAAATTTGATATGAGTAGGTACTGTAGTCTGTACTAATCCTTTTACCAAACTAACTAATATTATAAATTTAAAAGTTACTCTGTATGTTACGTTTTTACGCTTAAACCGCTAAACCAATTTAGATAAAATTTGGTATGGAGGTAGTTTGAGTCCCGGGGACGACATGGAATAGTTTTAACGCAATAACCAACATGTACCCTACACGAGAGGAAGCTAGTTCTTAACAGTAATAACAGTAGGCAGTATTTTAAATAACAAATGTTTTATAAAATTATATACTCGTATACTATGGGTCTTAATCGCGCGAATTATTTAAGGTAAAGTACCATGTTTATTGTCCGACGTTTCGACCGTATTATATTTTATAGTTAACCCGTGCCCACGGCCGTTGCTATACGGTCGAAACGTCGGGCAATAAACAAGGTTTTTTTACCTTAAATTATTCACGCGATTAAGACCCGTAGTACGTATAATTTTATTATGTGTACAAATCGCAAATGTTTATCAACATTTATCAAATGTTTTATCTTATATATTATCTATTATAAATATATATAACAAAAATGAATCCCTATTTCAATTGGTCACGAGATAACTAGAGAACGACTTCACCGATTTCACTCATTCATCTTTTTTTAGTTTTCTAATATTCTGTAGAAAATACTTCATACAAAAATAACGAAAAGGAAATAACGGGGCGGTACGAAGTTCGTCGGTACAGTTTGTAAATAATCAACCATATATAAAAACAAAACGAAAAACATGATGAATAATTATTTTATTAACTACTTATACGTATTCACAGAGTTTTGCGTCAACTTTGAAAAAACAGACATGAACAAAACAAAGCATAGTTTTGGATTCAGCAACCCTCGACTAATTGATCAAAGTCTGTTTTTTAACATCTTCAATATACTAGTTAACAGTTAAATACTATGGTAAGCAGGTTCGACTGACTTTTCGATACTGGATTTTTCTTTGCGTTCCTATTATTTCATTCCTATACTTAGGAGTACCAGGTATGGTAAACTAACTAACTATTTAGGGATTAAACCGGCGTGAAAGAGGCTTGGAGTTTGCAACTTACAGCGGCCTTCGCTAGGAACTTGATAAGTCACTTGTATACAGTAAAGCCTACGTGTTCAGTTATATTAATTTATATTGTAGTTGGTTAGACATTTACTAATCCCGTCTCTATCATAACTGGTTTTAATTTGTGTGCAACAGTTTTCATTTTCAGTTGACTGGCCTGTTGGTCTAGTCTAGTGGTTAGTGAGTTTGACTGCTAAGCCAGAGATCGTGGGTTCGATCCCCACCCAGGATAAAACTTTGTGTAATGACTGTGATGAGCATGATGATTTATTCTGTGTCTGGGTGTAATTCATCTGTAACTTGTACCTATGTATTTTTTAAGTTGTCTGGTTGCCATAGTGGCAGGCTCTGCCTAGTTTGGGATCATATGGCGTTGTGTGAAATGTCCCAAGATATTATAGGTATTATTATTTTGCCACTTTAGTCACAAAAAATACGAAAGTAAAGAAGTAGTAGACATTGCTCATAGACAATCTCGCAACAACTTCTAAACCAAATGGTTGAAAGTGGATCGAGGTTCAGTGTGAACGATATGTCTGACTTCTTTGTTAGTTCAAAGTACGTTTGCAACTTTTGTAAAATTGGTGTGTTGTGATTTAGTGCCGAAGGTATAAAATAAACATAAAATATACGTACATGGACCCCTGTGCGGCTCCAGGGTGCGCGATACCGCTACACGCTAATACTGCGCAGCCACGCCGCCCTGTAATAAGGAAATACATCAAATAAATACAGATATTTACTCATAAAAAAAAAAAACTATAACTAAAGGTACGCGTACAGAAATCCATTGATTTACATTTTAGTTGCTGCTATAACCATAGCTTGAATCGGAGGCTACCACAGGGTACCAGAGGACTCTCCAATACGTTGGAAAAAAGAGCATCTGAGATCTTGGAGAGCCGTGATCTGCTTTTTTGTAAAACGCTCACCGTACCTGATAGTAGCCATTGTTGATTTATGTTCGTTTGTGGAAGACTTACACTACTTATTGATGGAATGTATACGATAAGAATCTAACAGAAATATTTTAGTATCTACCCAGAACTAATGTCCACATTCTAGAAGTCTTGCCCCAATCTAATTCTGTTGCTGCAGAAGCCTTGTTCAAGTTAATGGCTACTATCATACTATTTAGTATAGGTAGGTATATCTACTGTGAATTGTATGTTTGGGGTACGGTGGGACCAAAAGTCCTTTAGGGACTAGGGATTTAATAAAAACTCGGTGACCTATCGATATAATCGGTCTGCTGTAGTCAAAATAATAAATCTCAAATAGAAAACCAGATTCTCTCTCTACTTTATAACTCGACTAACGGATGCAGCGATGCACTCGTTTCGTTTCAGCTTGCCAAACCGAGCGGCAGCTTAATGGATTCTGCCGCCAAACATCACTGATACACCCATCAAACTGTTATTGAACGAGACGTAAACAACACAGATTGAGCGTTTGATTTTTAGACAAAAATAAACTATATTGGACTGGTGCTCTCTGTTCGTACTCGTTATGATTGCTATTACATTCGTTATTTAACATTTGCTAAACAAGATAGCCAATAAGCTACCTATATCATGACAACTAATCTATTTTAAGAGCGTGTTTGCCTATTCCTTTTGCAGTCGTTTAATGGTAACCTATGCTTTAAAAATACACAAACTCATCAATCTAATAGGAAACATAATTCTGTCAATATCAAAATATTAACAGATACAATCCATCATACATACAATTTCCTATTTAGAGCAAACTCTATAAAAGCGTAAACTACGCATTTTAATATTCAAATAGTTTCGCGTTGAAATGATAAATTGCGAGATAACTCCACATCTCATGTTGAGCAATATTCCTGATCTTCTAGTGAAAAGGGGTATAACTCCAACAGTGTAACTTTACAGGAGGCGCAAAAAACGTTTAGAGTGAAAGAGCACACGAGATTTATCTATAGAACAAACATACACATTCTGCTTTGTAAACCATTTAGATTAGATAGGTATATGAGCGAACAATAATGTCAAAATTTTAAGAACGTTGATCATCTTTTACGATTCCTGTAAAGTTACATTATAACTATAATTACACCTTTTTTCACTCTCACTGGACACATAGTATTCGACGCCTTTTCATACACGTGCCAAAAGCTCAAAAGTTACACAACAGCGAATAAGCCGTTCAGAGATCGATTCAACTATTTCTCTGTTAAAGTTCCAACGCTTTTGTTGCAGATACGCTATTGTTCGCCGGCATACATTTTTCCGAGTGATAGGCGAATGAAAAACGTGTATTCTGTTTTCTGTTGATGTACACAAAACATATGTTTTTAGACAGTACTTATGGCCTATATTTAGGCTTTGATTAAATTTGTTAGCATTTTTGGTCATGGTAAATGTATAAAATTTAACAGAGAGCTTGTTTTGAAAAAGGTAACATCCTACATGACGCAATGCCTCCGCTGCTGTATTAATTGGAGAGAGTATAGCAGCAATGTCTTGCTTGTCTTAAGGGACATCTAAAAAGGATCATTAACATTTTTTACCAAAAAAAAAATTTAACCAACTTCAATCACGGTAGGTTTGCTGGTATTTAATGAAGATTTTCGTTGTCTATCTCCGAAACTCACCATCAGATCTTTACGAATTACGGTATGGGACGATTTCGAACAATAAAATAATTTAAAAAATGGTTCTATTGTAAGACAGAGTTAGGTCCGAACATACATAAAATAAAAATGTTGGACAGTCAGTAAAAAAGAGCGATGAAATTAGTCGAATAAAATATAAAAAACTTCACTAAGTATCGATTATGGAATGGACACAATACTCTTCTGTTCGAAAAGTGTTGTTCATTCCATATCGATATTTACATTATTATGTTAATTTGTTTGATTACTTTAGACAATTTCATTAGCGGCACACCTAATGTGAATTAACCAATTATTCGATCTCACGTTAATGTAGTTACACCTCATCCAACTATTCTATATTACCTACTCATACGTAAAACAAAATGTCGAAGTCAGCCATTTGTATAAATGGGAACGTGCCCTCACCATCAACAAAACAAATTGTAAACAGTAACATTCAGAAACTCGCTGTAAAATTAAGGAAACAAGAGACGTCAAGCAAACATTGTAACAAACGCGCACCAGACGCGACAGTTCCGCTTGTCTTCACAAAATAAATAATAAGACATTGTTTCACTGTAGCCCATCACCTTATATGAGAACGTAACTTTCAAACAACAATTGTCTTTTCATTTCACCTCTAAACAGTTTCACTGGGTCACTAATTAATAATTCTATCGCGTAATTTTGACTACAATAGTGCTAATTTGTGTTAGTTAGTCCCAATTTCTGTAAATAGGAACGTCCGTCCTAATTTCGCAGTGGTTTTCCCTCCGGAGACGGGGGAATAATGAGATATCACGTCATACATTTTACATACAATGACAGTTGTAGAAATACGAGTAAATATACGCTCATGAGGTTGTCTGGGGAGTTCATCCCACAATCGTATTAGTTTTCATATTGCTTTGAGGGGGCGAGTGTTATTATAAGCTGGAGTCGTATGTTTCCGCGTAGGTAAATCAATAATGTATGTAGGTACTCCTACTCTGGTAATACTTCCACGAAATATTCGTATCCACATAAGCCATTAATACTGATTTTTGCTTCGTATTACCACGCCGAAAAAAAATAACATAATGGAACTCTCAATACGTAGATTATTGGTACTTCCCAATGCGGGTACTTATCTAAAGTGCTAACCAACCGTGCAGTAAATTTCTCTAGAAAATTCTTTAACGAACGATTCTAAGACATAATTACAGCGCGAATCTTTTTAATATTCATGTGGAAGCTCCAGGTGCTCTTGTCTCAGTCCCTGAGTCGTGTCTAATGACACCCTCGAAAAGAAATGAGGTCGCCCAACTTTATACAAGAACATTTAAATTCCTCACTTTAGAACTTTTTCTTCTCACTTGAATACTAAAGCTAAAATATGGCTAAATCGTCTATTATAATATCTGTAATAAAATTGAAGTGTTTCATTTTCATCATCGGTTTTTCCCTGCTCGAGGAAAAAGAGGTATTTGGATAAAATAGAGTCAGAATTTGACACTTGCAATACTCACAAGTGCCAGTGATCTTTACATATTCGATAAATATATATACCAATTTAGATTCCATCTAAATGTTAAGGGGATGGTCCATCTGTGTCTGTCCGGCGGTTGTAATATGGTCGAAACGTCGGGAAATATAAAATTAAGATCCGAATATTATAAATGGTATAAAGTGTACTTTCTTCTTCTGCATTTCGATCGCAAACATTATATGCAATAAATATGGATGTAGCCCAGAACGCAGCCCCGTCAACTGCATAGTCAGAGCCAGTCATGATAGTGTACTAATAGGTAAGTTCAAGAACATAATATAAAGTGTAAAGTTATTGGTGTGAATATTTTCTATAGATTTTCTCTATCGCTCGCAGAATTTGCTTTATTTGTATAAGTTTGTGTCATGCACATTCTCACTATCGCAGTGCTTGAGGCGAGCGTAACACTATCTTCCACTTGTATCGCTTTCCTGCAAGGTGTCAACATACAGCCGCAGGTCACCTAAGGTAATGTTAGAACTTGAAAGTGATATCTGAAACTTGTATGTATTTGATGATATTGAGAAATTATACACTAACCCCTTATTCATACCACGCAATTTAAACTAGCAAATGTTTTGTCTTTTTCTATTCTATTATAAAAATAGAATGGAAAAACAAAGACAAAACGTTCGCTTTACTAACTTACTAACAATGCCGGATCTAGGATTATTTCGAGGCGGGGCAAATATTCGATGATAGCGCGCTTAACCTTCGAAAAACGATACCGCGATTTAATTGTGAGTACCTCGCGCGACGGACAGGTGGGGGGGGGGGGTCAATTGGGTGCCCCTAACCTAACCAAGCAGTTCACACATCAACATGCCATGTGGCTCGGGCGCCCCTGGAAAGTGGCGCCCGAGCTTGCCCCCAAAGATCTGGCCCTGCTTAGGTACTAACATAGGTGTCTTAAATAAGGAGGTAGTTTCGTGTCAATCGGAAGAACAGTCATCATAATATGTATATAGTTTATCTATACTTATATTATAAAGCTGTTTAGTACTTTGTCATAACAGCTTGTTTGAACGCGATAATCTCAGGAACTACTGGTTCGAATTGAAAAAAATATTTTAGTATTGGATAGCCTATTGATTGAGTTAGGCTGTATAACATCACGCTATGACCAATAGGAGCGGAGCATCAATAAAAAATGTTGCAAAGATGCAACAATTGAGGCAGACGAAGTTGCGTGGGTCAGCTAATTATAGAATACGGGCGCGTTGTACCAGGTATGAAAGGACAATCCGCGCCGGACATTTTGTTTGCTAGAATGGAAACCAAGACAACCAACACATGGGGTAATTGTAATGGGGTAAATAAACACATTTGTGATACTCTTTAATAAATTAAACAATAATGACGATTGATTGCGTGGAATAAGTGAAGAGTATTAGCCATCAACCCTACTAATAATATTATAGTTCGGGAGGAGAGCGTTAAAAAATGCAAGCATTTTATAAAGGCTGACTTTTTTATATTACATTAGTGGAGCAAAAAAATACCCTTCCGTCAGCTTGACTATTACAAGGTGAAAATTTATGAGGATGGATGTACAGACATTTATTCCTCTCTGTCTCTTTCACGCAAAAAGAACAGATTTTGTTGGAACTACAGTAATTTATCTAATACATCAAAAGGACTACATTTAATCGCAATATTATACATTCACCCGGACAGAGTCGAGAGCAAAATCTCCTTCATTATATTTCAAAGTATTTCTATTTATTTAAAAATGTAATAAATTATTTAATAAAAAAAAGTACTAAAAGCTTTCAAACTCTTTAACATCGGACCCTTAAGGATTGAATGTCAAATAAATTCCTTGGGAGTTTTAATTATAAATTCCGCAAAGGCAAAGAAGTACATTAAATTCTTTGTACCTAACTAGCCTCGCGTTACTGCCTGTGAAAACGTTTTTAACTCATTTCAATCAACCGTTCTAGTGCATACCTAAACTATACTAGCTGCTAGCGGATGATTTACCCCCAACATGTTTCAGTGTTTTTAAAAACGCTGAAACACGTTTACTTTATTTAAAATCTAATATACATTTTTACAGATCTAAAAATCTAACTTCAAGTTGGGAGTTTCACACCTAAAGGGTTATATTTAAAAATGCTGAAACCTTATATAAAATCAAGAAGCTAATAGACATTGTTACAGATCTAAAAGCTTAACTTCAAAATGAACAGAGTTTCACACAAACTTGCAAACCCTATTTTACCCTCTTAAGGGACTAATTTCCAAAAATCATTTCGTAGTGGCTCTCTACAACTTAAATGGTGCCAACTGCCAAAATGTCAGGTTTGTAGCCCCAGCGTTGATGAATCAATCAGTCAGGACAAGTAATTATATATTTGTATAGATAGATAAGTATTATATAATAAAGATACGGTACACTATTATTAGCCATTCAATCTAGACTTTCAATCTGGGACCCAGATAAAGGTTATGCAAAATATATAAAGATAACAAGTCCATCTTAACAAAGGATGGAGGGTAAAGTTTAGTCAGTAACAATCGTTCGGTAATCGTGTGGGCGTGGGTACGGTTGGGGGCATTTCACATGATATCATTTGATATATTTATATACCCCGCATTTTACTGATACAGGATAGAAGTATTTTTGTTTCACCTATTAATGTTGTTCTTGATACGAGCATGAAATAAGTAGTAGATACTATGTCTGGCGGACTCCCTACATAGGAATTTCGTATTTGGACGCTTTAACTAAGCATGGGCGAATTAATTACTGCTGACACAGACTACTAGGGACGACTAGAAAACAGGTAATGATCATTATCATATTTTCGAAGCATATAATACTTATATAAAAAACTAGCTTTCGCCCGCGAAGATTTTTATGAAAGGATTTTCTAAAATTTATCCCCTAAGGGGATGAAACGAAGGTCTAAGTTTGTAAAGTTGTAAAGGCAATGCCACAAGGAGAATCTAAAAGGAAAACTGACTGACTGATCTATTAAAGGATTTTCCAAAATTCATCCCCTAAGGGGGTGAAACGGAATTTGTATGGAGAAACAATCTTAGCGGATCCCTACATCATAATATTTAGGTTTATGGGTGGATACCAATATGAATTGGAGGACACAGGTTGACATAATGTCGATACTAAGTAAGTTTTACACCCTCAAGACCCCATTGAACAAGAAAAATCTGCGCATCGTTTATTTCGCCCTTGCCGAGTCACTGCTAAGTTATGAGTTGTCTACGTATGGTAGAACCTTTAAAACGTACTTAGATGTTATAAAGTCACTGCAAATACAACTAATGAAATATCTTGTTAGTCCTCAAGTTAAGCGCAAAGCGTAATAGTAACTATGAGAGACTGTTTACTGCATGTAATATACTTTCTGTACATAAGCTTTTTTTTTTTTTTTTTCAAATTATAATTTTAACTGTACATCGTTATTATTTGTTACTATTGTTTATAATAATTAATAAAAACCTATTGTACCTGTTCTGCAGTTTGGTGGGATTTATTTAATTTGTATGTTTTTGAACAAATAAATGATTTTATTATTTATTTATAACTAGCTGTCCCGCGCAACTTCGTATGAGTAAATTTTCCCCGTTTTTGCAACATTTCACGTCGCTACTCCGCTCCTATTAGTCGTAGCGCGATGTTATATAGCCTATAGCCTTCCTCGATAAATGGGCTATCCAACAAAAAAAGATTTTTTCAAATCGGACCAGTAGTTCCTGAGATTAGCGCGTTTAAACAAACAAACAAACAAACAAAGCAAACAAACAAACTCTTCCGCTTTATAATATTAGTATAGATAACTATCTGCGCGCCAAATTTCAGCGCAATTCGTTCAGTGGTTTGAGCTGTGTGATAAATTGATGATAGATCAGTCAGTCAGTTTTACTTTTATATATTACTAGCTGTTGCCCGCGGTATTACCCGCGTTTTATTAGCCTAGGTGTGTGTTAATCCAGGGTGTCAGCTAACTCCATACTAAATTTTAATAAAAACACTCCAGCCGTTTAGACGTGAAGAAGTAACAAACATACACACTCACATACTTACAAACTTTCGCCTTGATAATATTAGTGTAATACAGAGATACAGTTGTTATTCTCCTTGTGGCATTGCCTTTGTTTGAGCTCACACACACAATGATATCTAAAGCTCTTTTTAATCTAAAATTATGTTAAATTGAAAAGGCTATTTGAGATCGAAGATACTAAAAAGGTTTGCTAACAATGTTACTTTGATCAAGTTATTTTGTACAATTTCCTTTGTTCTATAACAGTAAACTACAGTTCAACAAAAATATTCTATAAAATAAAATATTCAGTACTAAAAGCTTCATGAATAAATCTAGATTATGCCTTTTGTACATGTAAAACAAAGAGTTGCTTTGGAGAACATAACTTTGAACTTTAAGTTATTCCATAGTCTGTCGTCCTTCGAACACTGGGTAAGTGCTATAAGCAACAAGATTTAACACAATAATAAGCGGTTTTTCATCATAACTTACAATTATCGTAATTTGAAACCAATGGGATATTCCCTAACAACTAACTATCATAATAACCGATACTTATCTGCAGTTTTTCTAGAACAACACTCGTTAAGTCCGCTAAACTGTGATATCTTTGAGGGTTGTCACTAAAAAAATGTATTAAATAAGTTACATAATAAGCAAAAATTAAAAAAGAAATGATTTTATATTATACTAGCTGTCCCGCGTAACTTCGTATGCGTAAATTTTCCCCGTTTTTGGAACATTTCTCGTCGCTGCTCCGCTCCTATTCGTACACGTAAGTAGTAGCGCGATGTTATATAGCCTATAGCCTTCCTCGATGAATGGGCTTTCCAACAAAAAAATAATTTTTCAAATCGGACCAGTAGTTCCTGAGATTAGCGCGTTTAAACAAACAAACAAACAAACCACTTTATAATATTAGTATAGATTTGGTATCTTCTTACATTTCATCGTATTCAAAATAGAATTGAAAAAATAATTAAGTGTTTTCATTCACACGATCGCGCTCGTGTTCATGCCTCTTGAATGTCGCTTGGATTGCGAGCGTAAGAACCCACCATAACACATTTTTCTTAATCAGTGTCAAAAGTATTGCTAAAGCAGAAATATTGAGTTACGAAAAATATTGTTTTAATAATATTTATATGGGCGACAACCCTGTGAGAAAAAACAAAATGGTAAGTTTGCCAACTTGTATTCTTTTATTTTATAGTGTGAATAGTACTTTCGCGTTATTGGCGTACATTAGAGCTTTATTTTCTGGATATATTACCCCGCTTTCAGTTCAGCAATTTAACAAGTCGTTATGAAGAGGCGTCGGACCAAATCAGACTTTATGAGTTTATGACTAAACTAACGAGCCGTAAATTGTATTGTTAACGATAAACTAAAGCGTATTCATGATACGCACAATATACGCCCAAATGACACACGCGCGTCTTTCATGTCAAGTACTTTCAACACTGGCAATAATCTTAATGTGTTCACAATCCGCGTCACACTGTTACTAAACGACCCATAACGTTTAGTAAGATGGTCCAATAATTTTGAAACTGTGAACATTTGAGGGGTTAACAATTCCCTATTTATCGAATAGTTCGTTATGAGTCGTGAAAATGGCGGCGAAACGATCTGTAATTATTTCCTACGTAATAAATAGATGAGACAAAGACTTTGCTGTGAGCAGTTAAGGTGCTCAATAAATAAATTGATACAATTAAATATAAAAGATAAATTGATGAAGTTGCCAATAAATCAGCTAGACGGTTAATAATTCAAAGAAGACGAATACTTGCTACAATTATAACCCTCAATTGTCTTTATCTCTCAGTACGCACCTTGTAACATGACGTCACTATATGGCGGTAAGGGTATTAAGAATCTGATGGGAATTGACACTGCCATGATTACCGAGATCCGGCCCATTCGGCACCGAGTCGGTGACGGGGGACCGTATAATCCGATTGCGAACCATCCGTCCGAGCGGCCGCAGTCGCCACACGACCAGATAGTATGAGATTTACTTCTTAAACTTTCTCATTCGATTTCATTTACTTTGATGAAAGTGGTTCCCAACAATCGATTAGGTTTTAGAAGAAATGTTTTGGAGTAATAAATCTAAAGGGAGAACTCGAATAGAGTCGAATATTACAATTCTGTGACACTTTGTATTGCGGTCACTCCCTAAAACACTTGTTACACGTAATTCATCCAGCTATAACGGTCATGGGTGAGCGAATTATAGACAAGGGAGTTTCGTGACAAAACGATGGCCACCGTAGCTCGATCGTACCGGGATAGGCCACCATCGCATTGTTTACTTTTCCATTTATGTCTCATTCCGTCGAATCGCACAACACCCTACCTATTGATTGGAGTTATCCCGATTTCCTCGACCTCTCATCGTGTAATTTTGCCGTTAGTGGGGATAACTGATAACGGTTCTAATTGCTTGCGAATATTGTAATTGTGAGAGAGGTCTGGGACAATGAACTTCGGGTAAAGTTTAACTGACATGACGTAAATGTAATCATAGCTTCAGTACGTCACGTCATTCAGAATTTGGTGCGAATTTTTTCCCTTTTCGTGAGAAAATTTACAGGGGCGTCTCCGCCATAACTCTTCGTAATATGACGTGTGAAGAATATTTTTAACAGCAACGAAAATTACCAACTGGTGTGTCTCTACCGCAATCATTTGGTGCTACTTTGTATTGGCAACTTTTCTTCGGTGAAAAAAGACAAGCCTTGACGTATCACTTTGCACTGTCGAGCAGAATGGAATTCCATCAGTTGCCGAGTACTTTGCAAGTTTAAAAGTTGTGGTAGGTCGTAATGATATTCCAATAAATGTATAAATGCAACAATACCAAGCCGCGGCGTGTTTTATTCATATATTAAAATCACCTGTACCGATAGCCAATTCAGCAGATTTAGAATCATGCATGAGGCAATAAATATTAAAGGCAGAATCGCCTTCACCTGTCACTGCTTCGGCATACTTGTAGAACTTTCCAGAACACATACCCTCATTTTCCGAGCGGTATTTGGGACAAATATATACCAGTATATTTTATCATTACGTATGAGAAAAACACATAACTCGAGTATGACAAATATTTGTTCACGAATGAACGGTATAAATAAGAATAGATTGCAATAAACATGATGTAGTTGTACGCGTGGTACCAGGTTGTGATATATTCTAAGAACCGTAACGTGCGTACTATTTGAAGGAACACACATTAAAACAATAACATTTACGCTATTAATTACAACTGTTTACGTGGGTAATGTAATGTGTGAATTACGGCGTCGGTATTGTGTGTAACGACTCTAATAAATCGACGGTAAAAAATACTGTGTGGGTGGGTCGAAACATCAATCTCGGCGTGTTGGTGACCCGTTTTTAATACAGATGAACTCAGCCAGGTTTCAGAGGGTGTTGGCCAGGTGTAGGAAAAGGGCACTGGGGGAGAAGGACAGCGGCAGGGGTGAAGCCTCCTGGGCGTTTTCAATAGACAACACTTCCTTTCGCTCAACAAATGCAAACAAAGCCTCATCGAAGTGTAATTATGTCAATATTTGGTCTAACGTAGCGGAAACGTGACGGATTACTCTCCTTTCTTAAGGAATTAGTGATATCGCCATTCTTGCGGTCGACTAGTCCATAAATCAAAAGTGAACAAACCATAATATTGGTTAAAAGTTACGATCGTAAGTTGCTTCACTAATAAATTTGAAGCCCATTATTTTTGAGAATTATATGCAACTCTTTTAAATTCCCTACAAAGCAAGCAAATCTCTTTGTTAATACAGGTAATACTAAAATATAAAATTAGTTGTTTTCCTAAAATCCAACCGTAACCGACTCGATTTAAATTTTGGCAAGGAGTTATTGCTGAAACCTGTAAATCAACATGCGTTTGATGTCGATAAAAGATTACTTGATCCACTTACACAAAACGTGGGCGTCAGCTAAGAAGCAATATAAAGTAGGCGATGAAAACGCAACGAGGAATTTCAAAGGAGATTGTTCCGTGATTACTTCTGGCGATTTGTAATAAGACTATGATGGATGGAGGCACAAAGTCTTCAAGACAATTTAATATCAATACTCGACGATTGTTATTCTTCGCGCTCAATTGCTTTCTGCTATTACTGGGCTAAGGAAATTCTTCCTTTATTGATTAAAGTGAAGTCTATAAAAGCGAATACAATTGGAAAAAAGAAATGATCAATTTGTATTACGGCGCTTCCGCTACTGTTTTTTTCTCAAACTGGAAAAGAAACGAAGTAGGTATACGAAATATATTTTAAGTATTCAGGGACGATCTAATACGTGTCAGTCACAGGTGGTCGAGAGAGCTCGTGTATTCCTAATGTATAAATTATTATGCTTAGAGAGCGCGGCAAATCATTAGCTATAAATTGTTGAGAGTTCACTCTCCCTTTATTTGATTTAAAGGTCAAAATTGTATTGTTCATGTTCATTTGGTAACTTCGAATTTTGCGTGTACTAGGTCGCTAATTTGATTAAATTTTCCTTCGATATCTATTTCTAAATTGAAAGGCAAAGACGCCATGGTACTCTTATATATCTTTCGAGTAGGGAGTCGGGAAAATGTGAAAGAAGCTTGAAATAAACTCATACTTTGAACTGTGGTTGGGAATGCTTAATACTTTACTTTCTGCTAACCTGGAGTTCGCGTAAAGAAGCGGAAAGGTCAAGTTTGTATAAGAAATTTTAGCTCCTACCGACCAATTTAATCTGGTTTGTAAAAGTATTTTAATTTAGTGCAGAATCCGGATTTTCATTGGACAAAATTAAGAAGGAGAATCTGCCAGCAACGATTTAACTAAATTTGATACCACTTTGGGAATTAAAACGGTAGACCTAATTTCTTAATCAGTACGGTACGGTGGAATATCATGTAGGTATAATTTTCATTGACCGCACTTCAAACTGTTGAATTTAACCTCGAAACGCACAATCGATAGCCGAATTTATGAACGAATAATGTACTAAACGAAGTAGGCGGTCAAGCAATAATTAATGCTTTTAATTATTCACGCACGTTCCTAAATGATACTTCAAATGTCAAATCGATATTACGATTGACATAGGTAAGGTAGCCTAAATGTTGTTATTCAAGAACTACCTACGCCTTTATAGTTGAAATAGGGCATTATTCTATTGTCTGGTACGTCAGGCTTGGATTGACTTGACGAAACATTATAATGTGTCAGACTTGTTGTTTAATTGAAGTATAACACAGTAGGGAAAGTTTGTATCCGAGGCAGGTTTAGAATTTTGGTTTGGGGAAGAGGACGAATTTATAACACAGATTTTCATTGGTCTGAAACAACATGGTCAAAACCAATTTTATCAATATTATCATGACCTGGTTTGGAAAAACTTATATTGTATTTTTCTCGTAACGTTTCAAGACCGAAAAAAATGCAAAAGGAAATTCACATAATGGTCCACGTACAACATACATTATCTCTCAACCCTGTTAGGTACACAATTACAGCAGGGTTCTGTTGGTTCCTGTTTATCCAACGTGAAGGGTCATAACAAGCACGTTCCGCCAACGAACCAGCCACGTGCCTTCCAACTACCGGCACGTACAACCTCTTTTCCTCTTTTCGGAACTGCTGACAATAGTATACAAACCTTATTCGAGTAAAGAACTTGTGACAAGGAAGAGATACGCTATAGTTTTCTCGCTTTATAGAAGATATTTTATAGTAGGTACAGTAACATTTTAAATCAATGATAGATATATGCATAGCTGTTTGCGGACTCTTTACATTTTCGGCGAGAACTGTCAAACCGGGACAAGTGTTTAAAGGGAGAAAAATGTAAATATTACTATTTCTAAGAACATGACAAGTTCTTATTGTAAAGACTAATACATAATTAGTTCTTTGGTGAATAAATAGAAGTAATATTTTGTATAATAGCGGTATTAACAGGTTTTACATTTATTAATTTATCATTCTAAGCATTTTAAAAAAAGCATTTATCGGTATAAATATAGCAAAAATAAGGAAAATCCTGTTACTTAAAATAATCTAAGATCATCAACATGGTCATCACAAATCTAACGTGATACTTTTTATTAATAAAGTAGAGAATTTTAGGTATTGATTGACCGATGACCTTAATGGTTCTTTAACCACTTAAATCAAACTTGAACTATATCGTTACATTGTACAAAGCAATTCTGATTTAAAATATGCTAAAATAATGTATGCTTCTTATACATGTATAACTCTTATTTGCTCTCTTTCAATAAAACAACAAGATCATTTCACCAGTAAAGATATCATATTTTTTTAATAATGTACCTTTTTATTTTTCTACCAGCAAACGTCTAAATATCACGAAGAAGCGAACGAAAATAACTTTATTAAACCAAAACGATGTTTCAGAATGTCTATATAAACGTTATTGAGAAGATAAATACGCGACATCTCTCTTGCTTACTCTGTAAAGAATAAATAGGAAAAATGACGACAGTAACACAACATGATATTTATTTTCCCGATAACTGTTGCTTGGATATTATTAATACGAACACCAGGAAAAGCATTCGCAAAAAATAAAAATATGTAAGAAATATAATGAAACTGTGACATATACCCTCGTTTCATAGCAATCTTCTGCTGTCTTTCTTCATATCTAAGCCTACGTTCGCATGAGGAACGATTAACGCGCGATTACACTTCTTCCTCTATATTATTCTAGGCGTTCACATGGCAATGCGCGTTATAACTATGAAATTGAAAACGCGTGTTAATCGTTCCTCCTGTGAACATAGGCTTAAGTTATTGTAAAGCGCTCGTCATCTAAACGTAGGGTAAGGCTTCATCGAAAGCAAATTCAACAGTAAGGAGGACGCTTACTTATTTGTACTTAGAGCTTACGTAAATGGCCCAAAGCAATATGTACGGTATTTCTATTTCACGGCTTCCATCCAAGTCCCACTTACGTTGGAGATTTTCAATCATTTAAATATCGCTTACGCACACGGAGTACAAGAAGTTTATATAACGAAACGAAAACAATATTATTATGTATTTACTGTGGGTACTTTTGGCGTTTAAAACTAGAGCTCAGCAACGTTACATCACGAGAATACTAGAGCTATATGTTTAGTGTCCAGAGGTAAACGAGGTCACGAGGTGTCGTCCCTTTGACACTCGCTGTCCCATTTCGCTTTTAAATTATTTACCGGGAACATTGTTAGAATTTGAACTTATTGGATAGGTAAGTACAAGATATATATTTTTTTGAAAATAGATTATGTATTGTGAAGTATTTGTTATTGGAAAACAAGACCGAGGGATGTTTTAGATTCCTAGACAATATCACATTGGAACATTTAAAGATTTATGGATTCTATTGACGCTATTATGGTTTATCACTTCAGTCGCAGTGGTGCTCACTATAGGGACGGGAACGTTAGCGTGATGGTAACAGTAGCTTCTTCAGTTACTTCTTACAACATAAGCTGTCTGACAATGAAAGTCCTGTCAAAATCCGCCACGCCGTTTGGAAGATTAGCCGGAACAAACAGGCTTAAGGACAGAAAGATAGACAGACGGATAGACAAACATCCTTCAGAATCAACAATTGCCTACACAATACTATAACTAGAAAATAAGGTACTGCTACACAATTATAGAAAAAGTAGCAGAAATTCGCAACAATATTACAAAATCGTAACATTCTGATCTGTACTTGAATACTGTGAAAGCCATCAGAGCTTCAGTCATATTTTACAGTATCTTAAATAGACATTCAACGTCACTTTATATTTTCTTACATTTTAATACATATTTATAAAAAATATCACTTAACTTTTCCATTACCTCATGGCTTATTCTTTATTATATTTCTGAGAATAGGTCAAAGATATAATTTCTACTTTGCATCCTTAAAGAAAGCTTCAGAAGGAAGAAAGGTCAATATTGCTCACACTTTCAAAGCCTTTTTCAAGTGTCACATAATTTAAGACACTTAGACTAATTTGGTGACAGTTACAGATTATTTTAAGTAGTTGCTTACACAGTTTTGAGACGCCGTGATCTCTCATCCAGTCACTGTCACTCAAAGGTTAACAATAGCGACAGAAATACTTTTAAGCACGACTTATATATCGACTTATACACGACTATAAGTATCGTTTGAGTATTCGAGGGCGTGTACCACATCGTTATTACACCAACTATAAAGCTGTCTTACGAGGAATTAGTACAGGCTTCTTCGCACAGGGCCACAATACCTTCCACTATGGCTCAGAATTTAATATCTTATTCTTTGCGACCCAATAATAAAGTTATGGCCACATAAAACTCGCAAAAATATCAAAAGAGTGACTTTCATAAGGAATGTGTTTCTGGTTTCTATCAGCCATGTGCTTCTGTGTTATTATTAGATTTAGGAGGTACGAGTGCGAGCCGCCGGTCATTTCTCTTAATACATTTCCCTTAGA
Source organism: Herminia tarsipennalis (assembly GCA_945859575.2). Classification (NCBI taxonomy): domain Eukaryota; kingdom Metazoa; phylum Arthropoda; class Insecta; order Lepidoptera; family Erebidae; genus Herminia; species Herminia tarsipennalis. Next base: position 6,583,326 of record OX243836.2, on the reverse strand, counting down.
ACAACTTGTCGTAAAATTCAATTTGATTGTGCAAACAAGTCTTTAAGATTATAGTCTTCACAGCAGGTTTGGTCATAAATATTTTTATGATAGACCTTGGTGAATAACTAACTTGACATTGAACTTGGATTTTCGGAAGTCGTCAATACACGTTTAAACAAGCACATTAAACACATTAAAATACAATATATGTGTGATAAGAATCATCAAAAGATCTAAACAGATTGTCATTAAATAATGTTAATGATCTTTCGACGTAAGCAAGTCGACTAACACCTAATAAAACAACAACCAAATCCAACATTCAAATTTATTGATTTGAATAGGTGTTACCCATATAAAATAAGACGATTATCTTCAAAACGCTGAACGCAGTTGAAAAGCAGTATTCGAGTGAATACTGCTTTTCACAGACTGGGAAAATGAACGAGTTAACAACATCAATTTTGAAAATTTTCAAACTATTTATTCGTTGCTTAGCAGGAACATAAAATGCAACTGTCAACGTACACATTCAAGTACACAACAACGTCAATATTTAATATACTGTCTATGGCAGGTCTCGAGATAAACAGGTTACCAGCTGTTACATGCGACTGGCAGCCTGTGGCAGGGCTTCCTAGAGCTCAGGTGATTCAATTTAAAAATATTTTACGTAAAGTCCCAAGGCGGTCCCGGGAAACTAATATCATTATAATAGCATGAAACTACGCAATAACCTATAACTAGGTTGTGACTCGCTATGAGACTGATCATTTACATTGTGCAGAATTAAATTTCGACGAAACTTCGAATAAAATTGTGGTTGTTTACGACTAACACATAATTTCGTTCAATATACATAGAGATTCAATATACACACTGAATCCTGTAACATAAGTATCATCTAGTTCAGGAATTAGGGCTTCATATAAAAAAAACTGTTACATTTATGATAATAAAAAATAACGAACCAATTTTCTGTTACCACAACGAACGTGAAACTCAATGAAGCCTGCTAAAAATATATTAATATCTTGGGACAACTTATACAACGCTATCTGATCCCAAACTAAGCAGAGCTTGTACTATGGAAACCAGACAATTGATAAACATACTTTTATATTTTCTAAATACATACATATTATAGATAAATAACACCCAGACACAGAATAAACCATCGTGCTCATCACACAAAGTTTAACCTAGGTGGGGAGCGAACCCACAACCTCTTGCGTACCAGTCGGATACACTTCCACCGCGCCACCGCAGAGGCAGTCAACTATTGAGTTACCAAGGCGCAATGAGACCTGGAAATCTTACAGCACACTATTTAACATGCCTTTCTTGCTTATAGGTTTTCATTGTGGATTGAAGTAAAATCTCGTACTCTGGCGTCGTAACACACGCTCACATACGTTTATAAAACGTTAGTTTGTCTTTCAGTAAAACCAGATTTTGACGGTGAGGCAACACAATGCTTTTATGTCCATGATTCCTGCATCAATCAATCTCTTCCATAAATCTTCAATCTTTGAAGATCAAAATATAAACGAGCGCGATTTGATCGCGCGCATAAAAAACCTGATACCAGTGTCAAATGAGATTGTGAACTTTTATTATGATGGCAAACAGCGTCGGTCGAGAGAACTTGGAGTGGCCGTCATAAACAACGTTTTAGTACAGCTACGCGAATGCAACGTTATTTTTTAACAAGATAATGTTACTTAACATTAACGTGCCACGTGAAACAAAAAAAAAGTATATTTTCAAAATGGCTAAGGCATCGGACTAGCAATCGTGAGGTCGCGGTTTTGAATCCTACGCATTATACTACCGACGACGTGAACCCACTCCTAACGCAAGCAATTTAGCTTAGTTGGAGGGGTTAACAGGATTGCTAATTGCTAGTAATGCGGATCCTATACGGATTTCCATCAAACAAAGCTAAGATCTTTCTGATTAATCTAGCTTTCTAATAATAAATAACGCATCCAAATCCGTCTTTCCGTTTGGGCGCTAGGAGGGCGTAGACAGACACAGAAATACACACATGGTAAACTTATGAGTCCCTTTGGCGGTTACACAAACAATACATTGGTCATGGATACAAAATCTCGGAACACCTTCCGGACAAAGTGATCCGAAGTGGATTGTAATTCCGAATCCGTCAACGAAATCGAACGAGTACGTGTGAAGGTTTAATACTGTAATATCAATATTTTCCGATGGAACATTATTTTCAAACTGCTTTGAACGTCCACTTAATTACTAAAGCAATTATTACATCTCCAAACAAGCATATTTAACGTTCCAATTTACAATAATGCACAGCTAAACGGATTTTAATTATTTATTGATCAGTTGGTATGAAGTGGGACGAGGAAATTGGGACGAAATGAACCCCTCGAAGCCTTAATCGCTTCAACGATTTAGAAGAGACACGTAATTTAAACAACGTTACAACGTGGCCAGAGGAAAATATTGAAGTTGCCAAGGTCGTCTTGTTGTTTCTACCTAGGAATAATAAAGTTATATAAATCGAGTATTCTTGACTAAGTAAATATTGTTATTGCTTTATAAATGTTATGAAAATAGAGAGTGCAAAATAGGTGCGATTTTTGAAAAACTTCACTCCATTTTTTTTTTATTTACCATTATGATTTTGATTTTTTTTATTCATCTTCATTTTCAAATCCAAAAGATTACATAATAAGACTGGTAGATATATTCTTTCAAGAACACAATACACAGTGTATTAGTAGTATTGTAAAGGTACTTAAAAGAAATTCTTCTGCCACAGGGCAGATGGGCAGAAGATTGACATTACAAATTTATATTTTGGCGTCTAGGCGAAGACATACTTAACCCACCAGAACCAGCTTATGTTTTAACTTTTTTTTTTTTGTAGATGGGAAATCATCAAATGACTTCTCCCGCTGTGGGCATGAGCGGGAAGGCGTGTCGACTCTTACTGACTAAAACCCATCTGTGTTCCTTCTTTCGCCCTGGCGTGGAGGCAATGTGCGAATATTGCCTCTCAGTTAAAACATAAGCAAATGAATATAGGTAAACATAATTTTATAATATAATTATTTTAATAGATGTTTCGTGCGCGCGAATGCAGTAGGCATGCCTGCGTTTGACGTCATTTGCCGACTACGTAACGGCCGTGCGTCGAAACGAACGACTGAACATGAAATACGAATGGACGCAATTCTTATATAGCTCTAACCGACATTCGGATATTACAGTACTCGTAATGTATATATTATGAGTACATATATAAAATTATGAGTTACGCGCGGTTGCTGACTGCGCGTTAATCGATTTACGCTTAAACAGAAGTCTTGCTTAGAAGAGTTTCAATAATCCTTTTTCTCCAGCTTATAGCAATGTACAAAATTCCATGCATTCAGCAGTATTGTCATAATCATGAGGTAATTTTGCACCAGGGGAGGTACGATACTGATGCCGTACACCGTTCGTTACTGAATATTGCCAAAAATCGCGCATCAGGTAGAGGAGATTAAAGAAGTTCAGCAAACAAAGTATTTGAGTGCTCTCTCTAGTCTTTGATGAACCCTCAGAGGGGTCAAGTCCCTAAACCAAAACCTTGGGTTCCTCTACAGGGTCAACACCTACCCCGTTCCCGCAAAAACAAAGTTTAGTAGGCCTACCCTCTTTCTTTAAAACGAAATTAACGAATTGTTTTCTTCAATTTCTCGAGTTTACAGGGAATATTCTAATATTTTTTTGGATAAGCACTAGAAGTCCGAACCCATGGATGATTTTCAAACAAGAGTGGATTGAATCGATGTTGCTGACTCTGTATATCAGCACCTTATTTTTGATCGAAACTTCGATTTCATTAAATAAGAGTAGGCCTACAGGTCTACCACTGGCTGTAACTATGTTATAATATAGCAATGAGATTTGGCATCAAGGCACTCGTTGCTGAAATTTGACCACACCTTTCTGTTGCACGTCACAGATAGTAAATGACACTATAGTCATTTCTGTAGGCATTTCATGCCAAGTACTTTATTAATACAATAATTGCATTTTTGAATTTAACAATCGGCTAGATGGCGCAGGCGAGGCCCTGACTCGCGTGCATGAAGGGTAGAAGAATTCGAAGTTTAGTTACCTTTGTAACCGGGGCCGGAAACGAACCATCTAACCGGGACTATTCCCGATCAGATGGTTCGATTCCGGCCCCGGTTTTGCATACGGAAGTCTCGGGTTCGATTCCTTGTTGACTTAACATTTTGCTATCTTTCTAAAATGCAATTATTGTATTAATAAAGTAACACTTTTTAATATTACAATACCAAGAGTAAATTTACTAATCCGCTAATTCGGCTCGTGACGTTACATAGCTTAACGTTTACTGAATTTTCGCTTATCATATTTGCGAAAATTGAACAGAATTCGTTAAGACGTTTTTACGTGACTTGCGTACAAATTAACAGAGTCTACGGTTTTATTATACCTATGTATAAATTTAGCAGATTTTAGGTAGTTACATAAACTACTTTTTTACGACTTTTAAGCCATTAAAAGTAGTGCACATGTTGTTTGGTTTGCCATAAACGAACTATAGATCATTTAGGTTTGAAATGTGCCGAATGTAAAATAAAAATAGGAATGGAGAAAATATGGTTTTCATGAACTCTTCAAAGTTAATAGTGCACTAAAGAGATAGTGCATTAAAGACTCCGACTTGTGAAATCACATCAGCTGGTATATTCAAAATGATTGAACAGATTTTCATAGAATGTGGCTGAGAACCATCCCTGTTAAACTGGGTATATTTTATTTAAAAATCGCATTAAAATCATCGTTCAAACATTTAAGCGCGACGACTCCACAGTCAGATACAGACGTTAAACACACCAGTGTTAACGTCACTATATCACAGAGCGTAACGTTTAATAAGTCAATTGCCTAAATAATCGTAATAAAACATAAATACAAAATTCTTTTTATTAAAACCAACTGACCCGCACATCTTTGTCTGCGTAAATTTTCCCCGTTTTTGCAACATTTTTATTTGCTGATCCGCTTCTGTTGGTCGTAGCGTGATGTTATAGCCTATAGCCTTCCTAAATAAATGGGCTATCCTACAGTAAAATAAGTTTTCAATTCGGACCAGTAGTTCCTGAGATTATCGCGTTCAAACAAACAAACAAATTCTTCAGCTTTATAATATTAGTATTTATTACCTTTGTGTTGTAGATAATTAACAAAACCATAAACTATTGCTTAAACATTTAATTACCCTCGAACCGACTGTTAATTCTTACTTTTGTTAATTTAGAAGCTAATACTTGTTCAGAATCATTATAATACAATAGGTCATTATTATCCCCGGGGCGCCATCGTATTGTTATCTTGAGAATGTAATACATAGAGCACGGAGCCACAAAATACATAGGTACAAGGCATGCTCCCTACAACGAGAGACGACAGGCTCGCGCGCACATAGACGCGCATGTACGGAGATCTCGGTCGAACTAGGTCGAATCGTCAACAGAGACAGTGTACGTTGATATCGTCCGTACGTACGCATGTGTATGCGTGGATTTCTTGTTGAATTGTGAGCCGGCCTTCTGTTCTGAAGCTACGAATAAAATGGTGTCGCTAGGCGCCGGATAAGAGTATTTGCCAAGCGTGACGGCGACCGGAACCAATACAATGGGCCACTGATGAGCTCGGAACAACGACCAAGCGAATGAACAAACTCTTACTCCCACTACAGATATATTATGAACGGAATTGAGGACAATGTTTCTTTGTAAGCTTCTTCAAATCGAAAGTTGAATTAGCTAGTATTTTTTTTTTTATTTATCTTTAGCTTGTGGCCTTGATTTTATGAGATAGGGGGCAAACAAACTATCGGCTCAATTGATGATAAGTGATTACCGCTGTCTATGAACACTTGCAACACCAAAAAAAGTTTTCTTTCTTTCATTTATTCTTTCATTATTGCATTTAATAGTGTCTGTGGACAATTGGACACCTACAACGAAAAAAGTTTTCCTTCTTTAATTTATTCTTTCATTATTGCATTTAATACTGTCTATGGACAATTTGACACCTACTATACTAGTCTAGTCTAGTCTAGAACTAGTCTTCACAATTATAAATATAGTATGCACGTAACATTTCCAAAATAAATTGTCTAATCCATAATGAAAACAATATTATCCAAATCAGTTTTTTAAACTTCTTTAGCGGCATTGTGCACTTTTTGGTATGGGTATAAAATGTTAAACTCGCGTCAGGATCACGTGACCGTAAGATTGGTGGATTGGTGGGAAGACAGGTGAGAAATCGGGCGGTTTATAAACCATAAGACCCCAGTTCGAGTCCAAATGAAAGTTTTTTAATTTGTGATTTAATAATTCATATTTTTGATTTAATTGTCATGTGGTCATTGACATTTTTTAAATTGTCATGTTTGTGTACGATAGCGCAATAGATGAATATTATTATAGTAGGTACTTTTATACTAATAAAAAAAATCGGCAATAGATGAATTTGTATTTAACCACTTAAATGAAAGTACTTTTACACTGATAAAAAAAAATATTCCCTAACCATTTCAAAATATTCAAAAATTGACAACGTTAATGTTCAAGTTTTCAATTCTGCCGGTGCCGGCAGTGTCAAAACTTGAACATTAACGTTGTGCAACCCGTTTTTTTAATACTTACCACGAAATAGACGAGCAGATCGTACACCTGATGGTTAAGCATCACCACAGCCCATAACAATATCAGTACCACCCAAATCCTTGTTCGGCAAAGATCTGAATGTCACCGCACTGCGCTCATCATTTAAGACATTAGTTCATAAGTCTTATTTGCCCAGTTAATTTTGCTACAGTGCCCTTTAACCGAAACACAGTAATGTATTAACATTACTATTTCACGGACGAATAACTGACACTAGTACCAACCAAGATGATTTTACTTTATCATAATATATAATGATTCGCTTCGTATTATGCAATTTAAAAACGTAAATACTCATTTATTGGAGGTAATTCCGACCCTCCCTTTAAGGCAGAGAAAAATATCGTGGACAGTCACATGTAATACGCCCGTTGTATGTACGTGCTCAAGCCGAATCAGAGAGAGCTTACGGAAATTTGATACTAGATCCATACAGGCTACTCATGTTTTTAACATTTTTTCACTGGGTATATCGACACAAACGAGGTCGCCCAGCGTAACTAACGAATACCGATCACTATAAAACCTTTGTTCATGTTTTATAGTAATCGATTTAGATCATTACACGTTTTCAATGTGTCATAAAACTGAAACGACTATTTAATTCAGTCTACGCCGGAACGCCGTAGAGCCGTCCCGAGAATACGTAATCGGTAACTGCGAAACGATTGTTTAGTAAAACCATTCAGTTATTTTCTAAATATAACACAACGTAAAGATGCAGACATGATGGTTATTTCTGGTGAGAAATTGCGTGATATCACTTCTAGACATAAGCTTAGCTTAGCGTTTTAGTTACCCATTCTCTTATCAATATAGCCCGTCTCAAGATTGCCTGGAAGACATCGCAGCCTGCGATAAGACCACCTCTTGTATGCATAGCTGTAAGTGTCTGAGTAAATTTGTTCATGTCCTCTAATTGGTGTACAGTAAAGAGTGTCAATCTATCTCATTAGCCTCCGACGCAAAAAGTCTTAGAGGTCACACGTTAAACTTATAAACCTCCTAGTCTTAAAAGTCTAGGAGGTTTATAAGTTTAACGTGTGTATCTCTGTCCATAGGCGTATCCAGGGCGTAGATTTGGGGGGTAGAAACCGCTCCACGAAATAGCAAAAAAAATTAGATATATAGTACACCTCTAGTAGGCCTCTCCAATTGCACGCCACTTTGTTCTACCTTCGGCTTCCCGCATCCAGCTCCTGCCCGTCGTTTTGTTTAAATCATCACTTCACCTGGTCTGAGGGCATCCTACACTACGTTTGCCGGGACACGGTCTCCACTCAGGAACTCGTTTACCCCAGCGGTTGTCGGTTCTTCGGCTAATATGGCCAGCCCACTTCCACTTCAGCCTGTTAATCCGGTGGGCTACGTCGATAACTTTTGTTATCTGCCGAATCACCTCATTTCTGATTTTGTCCCTAAGAAAAACTCTGAGCATAGCATTTTCCATAGCCCGCTGAGCGACATTGAACTTGTGGACCAGCCGTACCATCAGTGTCCACGTTTCGGCTCCGTATGTCATGACGGTACTGATTGAACACTTTGACTGATGTCTAGTAAATTTTACCCCTCCCTCCCTAATGATCCTGGGTATGGTGGTGTCTGTTTGTAAAGCTGATTTAATTGGGTTGAATCCTAACTTTGTTTGATGAAAATCCGTAGAGACGTTTTGATGGTAACCAACTTTTTGTATCACGTGTAGGGGTTTTAAATGTTATGTAACACTATTTTGTACTGTGAAATAAAATGTGACAAACATATAAACTTGTTTATATTGTACTGTGTACAATCTCGTAAAGAATGTTGCCGTTACTCACGGTATAAGAAATAAAGTCTCCTGGTTACTTTGAATCTTTTTCTCTGCCTGGTGTGAAAATGACTGGCATTATCTTTCTTCGTTTTCTTTCTTTTTGATTTTTTAGCAAAATCAGTGGGTATGGACTTTGCTAAAAAAAAGAAAACAAACAAAGATAATGCCAGAGTTTGGAGAAATTTAAGGGAAGGGTTATATAGGTCATACCTTTTTCCCACTATTGGATCTAGAACTATAAACGACCTGAACTGGTTGAATCTCGGTTTTGTGGCCCGCCCACTTTATAACGAACTTCGGACCCTTTGTACCAGAACCAGAACTTCGGACACTTTGTAACTTTAAGTTATGCTCAAAAGCATAACTACTATTACCTTTATGTGACAGTCACAGCATAAAGCTCAAGTGATAGAATTGGAAGAGACCTATGTGTGTGTGCTAAGTGGACCCAGAGAGGCTCAAGATTAGAGTATAAAAGTTAATGGCTTTTCTAAATTAAGTGAATCCGGTCCGGCGCAAACCCGGGGCGAACACATGTAACGGCGTCCACCCAGTCCGGTCGCCATACATTCGCGTCATCTTTATCATCATCATGAGCCTATATGGGTCCACTGCTGGACCGATTTAAACAGGAACATGTAGAAAAGGTGTTACAAAGAAAACATTAGGTACAATGCACAAGTAGGTTAGTACTATGTGGAACTGAGGTGCGATAATGTAACAAAGTATTAGCTAGTGTTGATGATCTTACATAGGTAGGTATGTAGCAGATGTTTACTTACGCATGTGGAAAATCCGAAATCAGTTTTTAAGAACTGGGTGTTTTAATCGGAACAGTCCGAAATTGGGGAAACAAGAGAGAATAACAGTGTTTTTGCACTACAAATATTTTGTTATATACTTCTTGAATGTTATTGTATGCCTATTATATATCTTTACTATTACAAATACCTACCTACAAAAAAACGGGGATTACCGCGATTTTTCCTTACATTTCGATCAGCCGTGGTCACAAAGATTTGGACAATGCATGAAACGTCACGTATCAAGCACCTATTATGATTTTTTTTCAATACCTGAAGATTTCAGTACCCATCACAGTTACGAGATTATTGCGATTAATAAATGTACAAAAAAATTAAATTACTCTGACACCGGGAAATTTGCGTTAAATTAACATTTACTTACTTACACATATTGAACGTATTAATAAAACTAATGAACGTGGACCTACCATAAACGGCTAGGCTAGGTAAGCTCACACAATCATATTTTTCCTTTAAATTCCAATAAGACTGCATTAATAGAATACTCCTGCGCATATAGAGACGTTTCCGTTGCTGTACTATTAAGGGCGCGTTTTTACTATGTAGAGACGATTAATTTCTCGTTGGACGACTGTCGTCTCTTGCTGTTCCCATTACAACGACGGTCGTGCTAGCCGGTCTGATAATCTGTCCTCACTGCAAAAATGTAGTGGACGGCAGTTAATCCCATTCCTTTTTTATTTTGAGGTTTTTATCCTAATGGACATGACAACCCTATCGTACCCTTTTACAAATTATATTTTCTATTTTACAACATAAAAATTCCATGATATTCAAAGTATTTTAACTAACTCACACAATTTTTTACATGTGCCTGAATGTGGACTAGCTAATACACTTTTTACTAGACCTACATCTAATTTGTTCAGCTTTAGTTCGGTCATCAGTGAATCTCTCTCATTTTTATTCCGGACACAATCCATCAGCAAATGTTAAAACACATCTTCAACTTTATTACATACTATATACTATATATGTATATACTATACATATAACCGTATTCCTATATGTGAATACCTCCATTTAAATACACAAGTCAAGATGCTTTAAGCGACACTATAATCTGTCGTCACGACAGTGGGAACGCGCCCTGAATCGCACCACAAAATACCAATAGTATAAAAGGTAAATTTCATACAAACACGAACGGGCATAGAATATACTATTTATTTTTGTGTCCGTGTGTGACGTCTGTGTGCTCGCGTGTATGTTGAATTTTTCTTTCGGCACCATCGTTTAGTGACTATTACATGCACATCGCCACATGTTCTCACTGTAGATTACGAACGAGGTCAGTTTATAAAAGACGATGTTTGTTATGTTTGGAGGCAAACACGATTGTTCTCACGATATACGTAAATGGTCGGTCAACATCGTTATGGTACCTACATATGGCGAGACACGTTGTAAAATAGATTCTATAATTTTAAAAATCAGGCGAGTTCATGTCGGTCCACGCACAATATAGGGTTCCGTAGCCCCCCGTCTTGAAAGACCCAGATTGTATATTGTTGTTTGTAATCAGGATCGTAGGCATAGATCCAAGATTCGTCACCACTGATAATGTCATAGGCGTGATTTGACTCTCCTCGGTTGAACCTTTGCAGAGTTTTCTTATAACATCTGACGCGGGCCGCCTTGTGATCGTCGGAAAGCAGATGCGGTATCCTACGGCAAACTAGCTTTCATCTGAATGCAAGATCTTCTGAATGGTTGTCCCTGAGTCGCCAGAGCCTCTCTCGATACGTCACATGACGATCTTCGAGAATTAGTCGTCTCACAGCAATGATGTTATCTTCAGTGAAGGCGGATTTTGGGCGTCCTTCGCGAGATTTGTCACTAATATTAGTATGTCCACGATGGAATTCTAAATACCAGCGTTCGACAGTCCGCAGACATGGGGCTTCATCACTGAATACAGATGTTAGCTCTTCAAAACACTGAAGCCGTGTCAGGCCTCATCTAAAGTTGTATAAAATTATTGCACGAACATTTTCCTTAGAAAGATTCATTTTCGTACGTAACCTGACAGATTCCAATCGACGCTGTGACTAAACAATAGCATTAATCCTAATACTTTCAACTGTTTTGAGATTCAAAATTTAAACATATTCGAATATAGAACAGTTCCAAATTCAAAATTGCCGGGAAATATGGTAACGACAGAACTTAAAAGTCATGCCTCGTTGGAGCGGAGCATTAATGAAAAACGTTACAAAAACGGGGAAAAATGACGCAAATTAATTGCGCGAGTTAGCTAATAATTATTTATAAACAATAGATATTATTTAAACAATAGAAAGAATCACGTCATCAATACTTACATCAATTCATTCTTAAATTAGTATTTCATACACTTATTAGGTTTACAAGGAAAACATTTTCAGCTAATAATAACTATATGAAATAACATAATATGTAATATGTATCTACCTACATATTAATAAATCTTATTTCCCAGAATAGTTATTTAACTATATTATGTTTAACAAATTAACGATATCGATATTTGTTTCCCTTGATTCCAAAATATATTACCTACAAATAACCTACCAAAAGTTCTTGATCCAGATCGGTTGTATTATTATTTATCGGGAAACGGGATCAACAAGGAGTATGTATAATTGCTCGAGCGAGCTTTATACTAAACTTTGAAGCTTTGTGCATAGGTTCCCGCAGTGTAGACTTATACTGCCACTACCACACCGTGAAGTTCTTGGAAATTACGAATTGCGATGTCGATCGTATCAACTTCCGAATGGTTTAGAAGTTTGACGGCGGCATTATAGTTCAGTTAATGGCTAAAAGTAAAATACAGTCAAGATTAAAAAGTCTCGTTAACATTTCTAAACAGAAATATCTTGTACCGGCCATTGCTGACTGATCGTTGTATTTAAACATTGTGAAGAAACGGGCATATCCTACAATCAAAAATTCAAAGACACGTGACGTCCAATACGCACGGAATAAGTCACGTGGTGAATTATGGCCTAACTCTCCCAGGGCCGGATCAAGAAGGGGGGCACCCGCTCCGGGCGATACGTTTAAGGGGCACCAAATGGCATGTTGAAGTGGTACAAACTGCTATGTTGATGAGGGCGCCAAACGCTATGATTTGATTTGCACCCTCCCACGAGTAGTAAAACTAAATGCACCCCCCCCCCCACATCGTAAACACGATCTCCGACGGTGAAGGACGCTGTCTGAAGAGAAGATCCGGCACTGGAATCTTCTCTTAAGACAGGAGCCCTGTATTATTGCTACTGATCTCTATAGTAGGTACTAGTGGACAGGCTACTGTCAACAACTCCAAGACTACCATTTGATTTTAACATTTGGTACGTTTAAATGTATGGAAGTCTATACTCGTGTATAATAAGAATAACGGTAATTGGTCTCACTGGACGCTCATTCGATTCGGCACAAAAGATTGCTATCACTTTGTACGGGATAGCCAGTTCATCGTACTACTACTATAGAAGTCTTTGATTGCAGGGGAACAATACTTACCTACTATTGACTGACTATATTTACGAGCTAGGTACTAAATAAATACACATTTGCTTACATTTATAACCTGAATCGCATTAAAATTAGTGTCTGATTTAACAGCGCGCACGCAGTATCTTTAATAGTTTTACGTCACAAGTCATAATATTATCATTAATAGGCTAACGATGCGGTTACCGTCTGTGGCGCCATAATACTTGTGCCAGTATGTAAATACTCGAGAAAATGTGTAAAAATAGGTACTGTAGTTGTATCAAGGAACTTAAGTAGGAGCTACATTGAATGCACGTGTTTACAAAAAAAAAGTGCTAAAGATACATAATTGCTTAAAAAACAGAAAACAAAACACATACCAAGTAAATAATTCGACGACCCGAAGTTATGACGTAAAAAATTTGTAATTTGTAGGAAGCATATCGCATTAAATTTTCTTAAAATATACGTACTGATTTGACTTGACAGCACCGTATCCTTTCCAAAAATATATTCGATCGAATCGATAAAATCAGTGCAATATAAAATACGTATACAAATACATAGTGCAGTATCAGACTTATAGACCCAAAGAATATGATTTTCATAAATTAACATGATATGCGCACAACGCGCATACCCTTTACTTACTGTGTGGCATTAGCCCAATGTAGTTCTATCTTTACCTCAAACCAATCTGTAGATAATTATTTGAAAAATCACAGATTGGTTTAAGATTATTATAATATCAAGAAATAGATTACAAATACAATTATCGCGAGCTTATTATCAGCGCTTATTTATAGAGTAATGTTTAAACGGTTCAATGAATAGTTGAATACGCATGTATCCGCTAATACCTATTTTCAAAAGGTCGTCGATGGTTTGACGTACATCGAACCACGTTCTACGCTCGGTTGCACTACTTATTCTCAGTTTATTATAAACCTAAACAGTTGCGATGAGATCTTACTACCTCATCTATCAATAGATCAAAATCACAACGTGATTCGTGTAAGCAATCTGTTTGACGTACACATTTAACACATTGGCATCGGTTAACTTTGCCTTCGGTGGCGATTTATCGTTGGCAGTAACCTTTAAATTTGAGTTAGCAGACAGACGTAGATGCGGCTAATATTGTAGAGGAAAAGATTGTGGAGGAAGTAATTGCAGAAACTACTGATTTTTATTTCGGCTTTAATTTGTTAAGATTGACGTGAACGGGTCCGCAGGATGAGCAGAGTAGCATAGGGTTAAAATTCTCCTGAAGTAACTGGTACAAAAATATTTTATCTTGCAAAATATTGGACACGATACTTAGTACCTATAATATTAAGTTACTGGAATTCAAAGGGAATCTGAATATAATTAAGTTTTAAGGGCCCTCTACCATATATAGTGTAGAATAATCACTCGATTTACAAAGTGTACAACGACGAATGGGATTGAAGTTGAGAATAGAGTGAAAATAGACCTAAAAACCCAATCCGACTTAGTATAATAACTCTATTTTCAACTTCAATCCACGATCATCATCACATAGCGATTATGACAAAATCCGTCACATTCGTAAAGAAGATTCAAGCTATAATTTTTAGGCATTCAATACAACGCTGGCACTAGGATACAAAAAATGCAATTACCGAACTCAACATACTCGTATATACACTAGGACCAAATATCGGCTAACGTAGTGTAGGACGCCCTCAGGCCAGGTGGAGTGATGATCTACGCAAAACGGCTGGCAGGAGCTGGATGCGAGAGGCCGAGGATAGAACAAAGTGGCGTGCAATTGGAGAGGCCTATGTCCAGCAGTGGATTGCGATAGGCTGATGATGAGGACCAAATATTATGGAACGTAGTCTTGTCCCGTACTCGAATTGAACCTACCACCTTTTGATAACACACCCACCGTAGTATTATGTGCATTACATATTATTTTCGTTGGTATCGGTTAATTTCCGACTTGCTAAGCAAAAAGACATTACTAGCAAGGATGTTTACATATAATTTTTGGCAGAAACAGTTCAACATAAAGCCCATTTAAGTCTATGGGTCCTAAAAAGGTTATTAATAAAATTAAAGAGATTTCGTTGCAACCGTTAGATAAGATGATGGGTACCTACTGTACGACGTGCTTATGTGGATACGAGAGATAGGAGCTCAGCACCTCTTATGATGCTCTTTCAAGTCATGGCGTTGAAGCTGCGCCCTGCATTTACATATTAAATCGATACCTTTTAATTATATAGTAGGGCTTGTTGGGTTGACAATATAAACATTTTATAGTAAAACCAACGAGGCCATAAAAAGGTCGTCTTGTAAGGGCGGAGAATAGGTACTTTTTAGTAGCTTTTAGCTCTAAAATACGTCAGAAGGTTAAGACCTCGGATTGCACGATATGCGGTCAGGTACATTTATTTCGCCTATATAAAAGAATCTATCTCAATATACAGTGTGATTCTGTACATTACACCAAATAACTTCGTAATACTATTTTTGACCACCTACTTTCGTCACATAACCAACCAGACAGCTGAGAGACCCCGGAGTAAAATCGGTATTTTGTCAGGTTTACGGGCTAAACCTCACAATACACCTATTTTACTTCAGTAAAATAGGTGGTTAAATAACGCAAAAAACAAGTGGTAGGTGATTAAGAGTTAATATATTAAATATTTAGCAAAACTGATATTACAAAGTTATTTAATGTTATGTGAAGAAACCACGAGCGTGAAATTATTAGTATATTACAAATCATCCAGTGTAAAGGATTACGGTCTTGTGAGGCAAAGAAAGGAGGGGTGGGGGAACTTTCCAGAAAATGTAAACTTTTTGAATACGCAACGTAAAAGTTTTGAATATAATGCTGTAGCCTTATAAGCGCGAATACACAAGCTGTGACCTTTCGACTCAACATTCAAATTACGTAAATTGGCATACTTTTCTTTAACAATATCTAAGAAGTTAGACAACATGGAAGTTGACTAAAACGTAAAAGCAACAATAATCCAGGCGCTAGCTTCAATGATTAAACTTGCATTTTCGAATTTCTGCTTTCATCTCCCACGAGATTTTCTATCTAAGTACTGGTAATAGACTGTTAATTAATTCATCATAACATAATCAGCCTTTATAACGTCCCCACTGTTGGGACACAGGATTCCTTTGAGAGAGGGTGTAATCAACAAGACGCAAATCCAGTTGGTGGATGTCAATTTGTTTCAAATATATATTTATTTCACGATATTTCCAAAATTCAGAGCAGTTAGACGATATAGCCTACGTTCAAATGACTGGTCTCGAGTACCTACTTAACGTTTCAACTTCTTCCATATTGCTCTAGGCGTAAATATGGTAAAGCGCATTATATCTTTGTCCTTCTATTTAAAAAGACGACTCCCGCAGTAGGCCAAGCCCTGTGTCGCGAGGGACTTTACAAACATAAGTCACGGACACAAAGTACAACCAGACTAGGAACAACAATTGGTGGTAGGAAAAAAGTGGTGTCCCGTGTGGGAATCGAACCCACTACCTATTGAGTAACACAACGAGTAACTAAACGCGTCATAGCGTTGTATTTTTGTAATAGGTTTAGGTATCTGTGTACCTAAGCCTATTTTCGTAAATGCCTTAGGTATCTTTAAATGAAAACCTATTTTTGTATCTTAGGCATATCTATACCTATGTCTATTTTTGTAATAAGTCTGTGTCTATTCTTAAGTTGTAAATTACACAGGAAAATGCGTAGCAATTTATTTTATTTAAAGACAGCCGTAATATACCTACAGGCCTACGTGCGTTAAAATCCCAATCAATTCAATTAAATGTTCATTAAGCTATTTTAGTATCAATTACTTTAAAAGCAATTTAATTAAGTACAGCCTTGTTCTAAGATTATAGTTATCCTTCCTATCAACGGTGTTAGTAATGTGCCCAATTCTAAATATTATATGTATTATGTAAGGTATAACAAGACCCCGTCTCTGTTTACGTGTTCATCTACACTAATATTATGAAGAGGTAAAGTTTATGAGGTTGTAGGGTGTAATCTCTGGATCTACTGAACCGATTTTGAAAATTCTTTTATCAATAGAAAGCCACGTTATTTGTGAGTATCATAGGCTATATAACATCACGATACGACCAATAGGAGCGGAGCATCAATGAAAAATGTTGCAAAAAAACGGGGAAAATGACGCAAACGAAGTTGCGCGGCTTAGCTAGTCGTTTATAAAGTAAATCATTGTTTGAAAAGAGTGGTCACGAGTTTTATTGCTTTGTTCTTTTCTTGGGCTTCTATTATATAACTATTGCTTGTGAAATTGACATTACATGTAGAATCTTGAACGACTTTAACTTCCGGCGTAAACAGAGGGTTTGAAGTAGGTAGTTTGACGAGTGTGTCCGTTTGTAGTATCAAAACAAGAAGGCAGGTTTTCATCAGAGAGTGTCTTATTTGACAAATCGTTTTTAGTATTTTGTACCTTAATGTTGAAGATTTTCATAAACTTTTTCCGTTCACTCGTCATTCGCGTGCCTCGATGCACTATTCATGGCTGTTCTTACACGATAGCACCATAATGGCATTCTTAACCTTAACTTCACTAAAGGTTATTTCATTTACAAAAAACCGTAAATGTAGAGAAATTGATGTCTCAACCTCGCAGTGAAAAATCTAGAATAAAACTATTTTATTTATTTATGTTTGGACTGAACTGCTGTTGTCTGCGACTTCGTTCGCGTTTTGTATCGAAATATATTTTATAAATTTAAAGTAGCTTGAGTTATTCCATATAGTTATAGCATCCACTATTTATGAGTGGAAGTCCCGTATCTACCACAAAGACTCCTTATAACATAAGCTTATTATCAGTGAAAAAAAATGGTTATATGGTATCAGTACCGTGTAAAATTTCTTATATCAACATTTAGAAAAAAAAACGTATATTTTTACATACAAACACATCTCAATTTAACTTATTTGTAGCATACGTACCTTTAAAAAAAACTGTGAAAACCATGCCGTAAATGAACTATGCATACAAACAGACGAGGACTTACTTTATATTGTTTCATCATAGTGAGACCCTAAAATACAATTTAAAATTTCTACCCATGATTTTGACAATACACTTTTCAGCGTCACGAAACCAGTAATAGGGATAAGTACTAACAGTCAGGAGTCACTATAACAATAGAATATATTAAATCTCTCCACACAATCGTATTTAAAACGAATAAATAGAAACACATCAATTCAAACATTTGGCTTCGTCGCTCCATTGATTCGAGAAAGGAGTGTTCTGTTTGCGATATATAAAGCGGACTTCATTGAATTTAGCTATATGTTTATATTTTCATATAGGAAGCCACAAGGTTTCCTGTATTATCGTATAAGCCGCTTTCTATTTATTAAGGCTCGGTGTACATTCTAGCTAAGAAGGAGAGAGAAAGAGAGAGCGCTGTGGTTAGAAAAAGAGAGGTGAAGCCGAGTAGGTAGGTACTCTACTCCTTTTCACACGTTCTGGTTGCCGGGTAGCCAGTCGGCCACGTGTTAAAAAGCATGCTAGCTCTAAATTTGTAACCTTTATATTGTACACTTTTGTATTTGTTACTGTTTATAGCTAACGATATTTTTTAATGAAAACGAATTTATTGTATTTTTACGAAAATATATAAAAGACTTCGCTCGGGTGGTCATTTTGAAAAACAAATCTATCCTATTGGCAACAGTGGCATATGTACTATTGCAGATCTAATCTAAAACTTAAAATATTAAAAGATTTCTTACGACTTAAAAAAAACCCTCCGTCTAATAAGTAACGCATACCATACATCCCTAAATAACCTAAGCGAAAAATACAATATAAATATAATTCCATCCGTCTCAATTTCACTTTCACCAGCATGTACACTAACCCTAAAACATCAAAGATGACTTCCAAGAAACAAAATGTAAGCTCACGATGAGCTAAAACAGGCTCAAAGTGAATCTACCAATTTAATTTACTTTACAAAGTAAACACTAGATTTACTTGGAGGCTTTGTATTTACAAGGGTGATTACTTTAGATATTTTTATACTTAATAAGCGGGTCATTATTATGTAAATAGAATGGGGACCTTGTTATGGTAAGAGTAAGCCTGAAGCACAAAACATAGAGAGAACAAAAGGCACATTTTATGGTGGGTTTGCACGCTCGCGTTTAAAGCGACATTCGACGGGCAGGAACACGCGTGAATGTGCTGGGGGCAAATGCCACACGCTTCTTTTTTGGCACACGCTTCTGTTGTTTTTGGTCCACCAATTCAGCAGCAGTCACGTGACGTATTGTCAACTTTATGTCAAATGCATACATTTTTTAGCGTTAGCGTGTGCGGAAAAAGAAGTGTTGTGGCATTTGTCTCAGCCCCCTGCTCGGCTATTACCGACGGCCCGTGTCGGGCTGCTTGCCATGCGTTTGAACGCGCCTGAACATATGTGCGTTGGATGGACACGGAACAAAAGTGTACCGAGTTTTTTTTTTTCTCAAAAGACAACTAGTAAGCAATGGGGGACTGTAAGTCCTACATTACTAACAATCCTGATATCCCCTTCTGCTAAGCTCAATGGCTTGTATTAGGAGTGGCTGCACGTCGGTAGTATTATGGGTAGGATTTGAACCCTCGATCACACGATTGCCAGACCGATACCTTAGCCATTAGGCTACCGCCGTTTAATAGATTCCATGTTCGTGAGCGATATATAAGTGGGCGTTGATCGAGCGCGTTAGTATGAAGTTTTCTTACTGAGCTCCCGTTATTTTGTGCCTTTTGGGGCTGTCTCTAAATACTTGGGGAAGTTTTTAAATAAGTAAGTCTCTTAGTAAAAGTATTTTTATATATATATATATTTTTACACAAAGAAGTTAGTGGTAACATTTTTTGTAATGAAGTGAGCTTTTATCTAATAAGGTTTTTACCTAAATAAGACACTGGTTTTAATACTGTCTTTACTTTAAAAAAATACATCGTAAGAGAGAAACTAGTTGTGTCCTTGATCGCTGAAAAAGCCTATTGCTTTGTGAGCTTGGCATTACAAGTACTTTTGTACATGTAGAATCATGACTTGACAAGCGTCCTAAGTGAATAAAGATTTAATTTTTATTTTTACTGCAAATACTACATTGAAATTCCTTAAGTCAGTGAGCACTAACAAGCTAAAAGGTGCACATAAGTCCCGACACACGAAACAAAGAGCTGATTATCTTCAAAACGACTAAACTGATTTTCGTCTATCCCGACTAAGCTATCTAATAATAACCGCATTCAAATCTGTCTATGCATTTAGGCACTACGATGCGCAGATACATACGTTAAAGTTATAACCGTCTTTTGCATTGATGGTTAAAAGGCTATTTGAAATGCCAACCCTAAGAGCGCGTTTTCACTATGACGTGACGGTAGTTTATCGTGTCGTTTAAAGCGTCGTGGTGTGTATACATGTGTTAACATATAGGACGACACGATTGTCTGTCGTCCACGACATTTTTGCTGTGAGGACAAATTTTCAGACCGGCTAGCATGGCAGTCGTTGTAATGGGAACAGCTACAGACGACAGTCGTCCAATGATAAATTAATTATTACGACATAGTGGGAACGTGCTGTCAGGGGGTTTTCCAACTTCTATGAAGACGATGCCGCCCATAGAAGCTAGTTATTCTAATAAGTCTAAGGTCTAAAATAACAACTCGGTTATTAATACATAATCTCACTTCAAATTACATAATGTTATTAAAATGATTCACTTTAATTGCCAATTTAGTTTCAAGACCACTGAAGTATTCTGACATTAATTTTATTTAAAAGCCTTACATAGTCATATTTTTATTATTGGGCCTTTAGGCCTCGTAGTTCTTAGTTTTCTTTTTTGTAATTAATTCTATCTAGTATAATTTTATCACAGTTTCATAATCTTTTATCTATTACTATTATAACATTGTATAGTAGCTGTCTATACATTGAAGATATTAAAAAAAAACTTACTTAAATTGACTAATTAAAGGTTTCTGAATCCAAAACTATGCTTAGATTTTTCGTGTGTTTGTTCGGGGTTGCCGCAAAAACTACTAAACAGATTCTATTCAAATTTTGGGAACATAGTACTCGTAAATAAAACTTTAAACTTTGCTTGGTTTTGACTGCCTGGATACAGTAGCAGTGTTTACAACTGCTGCGCAAGAGGTTGCGGGTTCTATTAAACGAGACACTAACCTGGTGCTGGAGTTGACTATAACAAACATTTTTTTTTAAAATTAATCTATACTTGAAAGCAAAAGCCACTCACTCACTGTCACAAATCTCGAAAACTATTTACCCTGGAAGGTGAAATTTGGCAGGCAGTGGATGCGTTGTTCGAGTGAAGTACCTACATTTAAAGATTTTTTTTGTTATCTTTGAAGATTTTCTGATCCATGTCAGGAAGCATCCTGACATGGTTGATCAGAAAATAACAAAATTCTATGGCTAGGTTGTCTCCTTGCCTGGTCCAGACGAAGTCGTAAACCACATTTTTTTTTATTAAAGAGTACAAAATTAGAAAATAATAATGTTACGATGGCCTACGTGTCTACGCTCGTAGCGCTACGTAATTAAGTATACTACGGGCCGTAGCAGGTAATGCATGCCCATAAGATAATTAACATGAATGTAGGTTACTTAATAATTACGTTACTTAATGCAAGTAACCGCTCTGTTTTAACTAGTGCTATATATATACAAATATATAATAATTTATAAAGTACTTCATGTATTTTATTTGGACAGCAACGGTTTTGATAAAAATGTTCAAATACCATTTAGAACTTTCCTGTAACTAAGTTTTTTTTTAAACGTTATTCGCAATGTGCATTGTGTTAGTGTGTTTGCATCTGTTGTGTAATGGATTGGACACAAGCCCGCGTACAACACAACAACAACAACGCAAAGCCTGCTGAACGGATTTTGTTGCAACTTCACAGTAATATAGGCCATACCTACATCAGAATAACGTATAGGCTACATATAATAAAGATAGAAACAAATTTAAGTCCAGACACAGGAATCGAACCCGAGGCTTCTGTATGCCAAACCGGGGTCGGAATCGAACCACCTATCTGGACTATGTCGGTATAGTCTCGGGTTCGATTCCTGGGTCATGACTTCAAATTTTTCTATCTTTCTTAAATGCAACTATTGTATTTATAAAGTAATTGGCAAGAAATGCCTATAAAAATTAGTATAGTATAAGCTACATTTTATTGTGATATAAAGGCACATCTTCTATATCTATACTTATAATAAAGAGGAAAGATTTGATTGTTTGTTTGTATTGAATAGGCTCCGAAACTACTAAACGGATTTGAATAATTCTTTCATCGTTGTGAAGCTACACAAACCACGGGTGACATATTTTTTATCCCTGTATTCCCACGGGAATGGGAACTACGCGGGTAAAACCGAGAGGCGTCCGCTAGTAGTAGGTATATATAGCAAGTGAAAAAATTTGGCTCGTGACGGGTCTCTAATACTCGTATATTTTTTATTTCATGACTTTGTTTGATCATGTATTTCATTATATTGAACGAGCTCATAATGTTATTTTTTTCGCAAACGTTTAGCTAGCTCAGCGGTTTTAAAAATATATTCAGAACATTTTTCTAATTTGTCTTTTTTGTTGTTCTTTCATGTTTTATTCATTGATTAGTCTTTAGATATTATTTTTTAACCTCTGACGCAATATTCTACTTTTGGGTAAACAATTTTATCGCTTCGGGTTTAGTTGTTAAATGTCATTGATTACATTTTAAATGTGATGAGTTATCACATTTAAAATTTAATCAACAAACTATGCTCAGTGTAGGGTACCGCAGCCTTGAATAATTGCATCAGCAGATGAGCGTATGTTCATGGCACTTACGTCTATAATTTGATACTCCACTCGGAGGGTCTTCATAATGTTTTTTTCTAAGGCCGCACATAAAATTCGCCATTAATATTTTTTAAGAACTTTTGTATCCAGGGACGTTCGCGTCATAGAGGTGAATCTAATTGAATAAAATCGGTTTGGTCTTTGAGGAGTTATGAGCGGACATAGAAACATTGGAAGAATACATACATACGCGTCAAACAAATAACCTTCCTCCGTAGTCGGGTAATTACCCACTAATGCTTAAACTCTTAAATCACTAATTCACTTTTAAATTACAGTGACAGTGAGAGTTAACAGCGTCTCAAAATTCAGGCTTTCCTGACAAAAAGATACGGAAAGCCGTGAGACCTACGGCGATTCTAAAACAGTTCAGTCCGCATCCGCACTTAAACCGCTGCACGAGCAGTCTCAAGCACTTCTAACATAAACATCAATATGTTATACTATAATCAACAGATGTGTTGTTAATATGTGTATCTTATAACTTTAAGATACACATATTAGCACAATTGTTGATTGTTGCCAACAGAATTACTTATGCAAATTCCCTTCAGCAATATTATTTTAGGTAAACCAATCAATTGTGACTTGTTTGTGTTTGTATGGGCTAGAATAATGAAGACGTTGACCTCTTTATCGTCCAAGAGCTGATGGTAATTTTTGGCTGGCTGGGGGATAGCAGTGCTAAATAAACTTTTATATTTTACTACGGTTTGACGATTAATGTCCAAGCGAAATTATCTGTATTTTTATCCCGACTACGCAAGAGAGGATGGTTATGTTTTTCGAGTGTATGTATGTATATTTCTTTGGCTCGTTCTAAAGCCTAAACGGGTTGATGAATTTTAGCTTAAGAGGTGTCGTTAGATTCGTTTTAGTTGTGAGAGTGACACTGGGTACTTTAAAATTTAAAAAAAACAAAGGGCGTCATTTTGGGGGCAATATATACTTATGTTTAGAAAAAGACTCTAAAACCTATCGATTGGTGTATCAAAATAAAGGATTTGAAAAGCTCATAACAAATATAATATATAATTTACATATTAAAATGTTATTAGGAATAAGAAATGCTAAAAAACAACATAAATTAAAAAAAAAGAATCCTGCTGCTATCATACCTCTACCCTCCTATACCTTTACTCTCATATATCTTTTTTCCGTCTTTTTTGCAGGCGGGTTTTTTTTAAACATTTATTCTTAATTATAAATATGTATATAAAAAAAATATGTATATATCCTATTACAATTTCAGCGTGCCTCGAATTTTTTAAACATTTTGCTAAATAATTTTGCAAGCACCTGTCATAGTTTAAGACCTGACTTAATAATCTGGCATATTTATTTTTTACTTTTTAAATATTAAATTAAAAGGCACAAAAAATCAAAATGCCTCAAGCATATTTTCTTGGCAAAAAAACATTTCTTTAAAAAATATAAAGGTTAATCGATTTAACCCCGTTATCCCCCAGCCTGGTCTGTGGTTCTGTGCTTGGGTATTATAACGGAGGTGTTAGACAACCTTTCAGTGTGCCTCAAATACCTACCCATAATTACCATCAGCTCTCCTACTATTATTATTGTGCCCCTTTCAAAGACAGACAAGGCCCTTTTAACGCCAGCTTGAGATATAACAAATTATGGAACAAAATGAGATTAAAGATGCTGTCAGATTTTAAAAAACAGGCAATTTTATATAGGATATAGGTAATAATTAATTTAGTATACTCTGTCATTAACTTGACACATTTAAATGGATGGAGAGTAAATTGCGACCTAGCTTTTTCTATTTTCATGTATGCTAATATTATGGAGACGAAGATTTGTATTTTTGCATGTGACGAATAAATTTAAAAACTACTGAACCTATTTCAAAAAATCTTATGCCGTTAGAAAAGAGTAATTTTATTATATAAGCAAATCAAATAAGTATAATTTACCTCGTAACGTCTTGCCTAAAAACTGTATACAATTTTCAAGTCACAAAGGCGGATCCTAGAGGGAGGGCTAATAGGCTCAATCCCTTTTCCCTATCCATAAAAGTTTCCGAGTCCTCCGGTGTATTTGTGCTTTTCCTTGATAAAACCTCAGCGAAGTCAATCCATAAAACAAAATTGTATTCTTCAGCAAATCCTCGGAATCAAAGTCCAGGATATACCATTGCAAGTTTTATTAATGACGCGATACTTAAGAACCTTAAACAGTCCCATGCATTTATGGAACTTGAAAATTTTACTAATAATTTAAATAAAATACCAAATTCAATCATCCTTATAGCATTTCATTTCGCGAAGTGCCATATCAAAACAATGTTACGTGCCAATTACTTAACCGTACGTATAACATTTTAGACAAATTAAAAATGGAGAATGTTTTATTACGAGTTTTACGATAACCGTTAAATAAGAACGTTGCGTGCATGTCTGCAAGGTGGACAATTCCATGGAGGAATGGTGAATCGGTTTTCTTTTACGGCACGTTCCCACAATGTCGTGACGACTAATTTATCGTTGGACGACTGTCGTTTCTAGCTGTTCCCGTGTTAAGGACTGCCGTGCTAGTCGGTCTAGCAATCTGTCACTGTAAAAATGTCGTGGACGACAGTTAGTCGTGTCGTCCATTTAAATATAATATATCTATATATATATATAAAATATATATATCAAATCCTCCGGTTGTCGCAAGATATATTATATTTAAATATATATATATATATATATACCTCACACAACTCTATTTGATCCCAAACTAAGCACAGCTTGTACTATGAAAACCAGACAACTGATAAACAAACCTATATATTTCTAAATACATATATACATATTATAGATAAATAACACCCAGACACAGAATAAACCATCGTAACTCATCACACAAAGTTTTATTCTGAGTGGGGACGACCCACGACCCCACGACCTCTTGTGTAGCAGTCGGATATACTCCCACCACGCCACAGAGGCAGTGCATTTAAATACACATGCCATGACTCTTTAAACGACACGATAATTTGTCGTCACTAGTCACAACATAGTGGGAACGCGCCTTACTATTCAAAAAATAGTTTTGTCCTCTAATGCAACTTAATAGAAGAAATGACAGATCATGTCTTGTGTTTAGTTTAGACCAATATTCAATGATTATGGCAGACATACGTTAAGACTTAAAGTAATTTTATAGGCATTTCTTGCCAATGATGTACTTTATATATAACTAGCAGTCTCGCGCAACTTCGTCTGCGTAAATTTTCCCCGTTCTTGCATCATTTCTCATCGCTGCTCGGCTCTATTTGGTCGTAGCGTAATGTTATATAGCTAGCCTATAGTCTTCCTGGATAAATGGGCTATCCAACAGTGAAATAATTTTTCAATTCGGATCAGTAGTTCCTGATATTACCGCGTTCAAACAAACAAACAAACTCTTCAGCTTTATAATATTAGTATAGATTATTTTCTTATGATGCGTAGACATCTGGCGAATGAGCGACTCGCGCGCCTCCACTGTAACTTCTTGTATGCGAGAGGCCAACAAAATGCGCGCGGCAAGTGCGCCGCGCATTCGCCAGATGATTAGACCCAGGAACCGATCCAGCAAATATTGTATTAAACCATTAAAACTTTCGCGTTGCATGATTACGAGTACGTTACATGAGCGCGTTCATCACCATTTCTATATTTAACTTTGTATGACAGAACAGGACCGTGAACTTTGGGACAGTCACAATCACATTCCTTCGATGATAATAAATTCGTAATTCATTTAGATATATTCAATGTTAGATGATATATTTTTGTCCAAATATAATAGAAATAAATGCTGAAGCTATGGTTTATTTCTTTGAGTTATTATTTACCATTTATCTCCTCTTTTACATGGCATTTTGAGGTGCGAATAGCCGAGGCATGTTTCTTTTTAGTAGCCATGTTTTGGGGATATTAATTGTGGACGAAATATAGCATTCTAGGAATGAATGTTATTCTTAAGTCCATGGCTGCGATTTTAGGCAAATATTGACGGTAATACTCTTTAAGGCAAGTCGAAAAGAGAATAAAGACATCTCGATCTTAGAAAAGCGTACTACAAAAGATAATAACCGTGCAGTTTAATATTTTTTTTATATGAACGTACGTATTTTTTTAATATACCACCTAACGTGGACCAGGAAATCTCTGACATCGTTAAACGGAGTGGCAGTGCGTCGACTGCTGTGCAAGAGATTGCAAGTTCGATTTCCACGCGGGAAAAAGTTATTTTATATGATCCACAAAAGCCTTTTTGTCCCTGGGTTCTACAAATACCTATTGAACTCCAGGTCCTGATTTAATATCTCTAAAGCCTTTCGTCAGCCTGAGATGCAATCTACCAAAACCTTGTTCCTTAGTATAACGCGCTACAAAAGATAAATAGGCAACGTAGGTACTCAGAAAGATACCGCGGTCTCCAACAAAATAAGTTGAAGATGGATAACCAAGTATAAGTATGTGTATGATTGATTACAGCCTACCCACATAGATATAATTGATTTTGTTCGGTAAGTATATAAAACTTGAACGATGAATGTCCGAAGTATTCGGAGATGTCGAGAGTCTTAAGCGTCATATTGCCTAGTCAAGAGATCTTTTGATATGTCCCTAATAAATAATCGTCGACGTTTCCTTTATACATCGGATATATCATAATCGTGACTAAGAGTTTATGATGCTTTGGTAAATACAATGTCGACCCGTGACCACAATCGATGCAATTCGATAGAAATATCGTGTTACTAAAAGGTGATATTTAACCAATACTCGTAAATAAATGTTTTAGTTTTACTTTTTACCCGACTGTAAAGAAGAGTTATGTTTTTCGCGCGTATCTTGTATGTATGTATGTAAGTAATATTCTTAATTACCTGATATCTCACAATCCACTGAACGGATTTACACGTCGTTAGATTCGTCTTGATTGCCCAAGTGTTCTAAGATATGTGACGTTTGAAAAAAAACAAACATGGCGGCTGTGAAATGTCAAAATAAAGAGGTATGAAAAAAAGTTATTTTTAATACTGCAAT
This sequence comes from Herminia tarsipennalis, assembly GCA_945859575.2. NCBI lineage: Eukaryota > Metazoa > Arthropoda > Insecta > Lepidoptera > Erebidae > Herminia > Herminia tarsipennalis. Next base: position 6,555,481 of record OX243836.2, on the reverse strand, counting down.
ATGGGTATCAAATTAAAGGGCTCATCTTAAGCATTTCAAAAAGATATAACATGATTATGACTGTAGTACTAATAAAGTTAGTTAGCAACCATTCTTTTTTCAATACTTGATAATAGCTGTGATAAAAGTTAGTTGTTACACCGGTTAGGTAGGTACTCGTACATCCTATACCCCCATAAAAGAATTAAATAAAAAAATAAATTATAAAAATAAAAAATACCCGCCTGCACAAAAAAGATAGAAACAAGATCCCCTATATAAGTCGGAGGCACTTTACTAAGTCCATTGAGATACATTAATGCCTCCGACTGCATGAAATTATATAATTATGTAGGGGATCTTGTTTCCATCTTTTTCGTGCAGGCGGGTATTTTTATTTTTATAATTAGTTTTTTTAACATTCTAGCCGCATTGCATACGTTTTCATTTCTTAGCAGGCGGGTTTCTTTTTTAATATTTATTAAGGTATCTGGTATTTTGTCTCATTCAACAACAGATAATACAAAATTAAATAGAAGAAACCAAACCATTATTTCACCAAAGTTAAGCTATGTTTATACTCGTAAGTAAAGTGTTGAGTTTTGTTATCTATAAATTTCCACTCGTCTTCATTGAAGAGGGAAACAAAGGCTTTTAGGATATAGTTCGCATCACAATAAAAACTCGGCGAAACTTTAATGCAGTGATAGATATCATTTCCGTTCCATTTTTGCAGCCATAAGATAGAGTCTTAAGAGCCCCAACAGTCGGCGATAAAACGCCGATAAAATTCAAATTGCCAGTCATATAAAGACACCAGTCGCAGTAGGTACTTATAATACATTACTTAGCAGCAACGTTCCATAACATAACACGCCTCATAATCGTTATAACAATTAATTGTACCAACACATGCGTATACCGCATCTTTCTAACGTAATATCCGTTTATTAAATTAATCGATAACAGCTCAAACCCCCAATTAGCATAACCCACATTAAATCTTATTTCCTCATAAATAAAGTCGCAATTGGCAGGCATTACTGCTGTAATATTAAAGTAAATCCTAATTAAGCCTGGCATAATTAAGCTAAGAATTCGCCGACAATTTTTCCCATTTAACTAAGCACTAGTGAAAGAGAGAGAGGGTGATTAAATGATTAAGATTTTATTTAATTAAATGAAACTAAATCTCATTTAAAACGTTTTGACAGAGGTTTCATTAATATGCGGGCGAGTTTGGCTAACGAGGCTATTTGACTTACATATTATGTAATTAGTTAAACAAAGGAGGAAACTTTTGATTGTTTAATTAATAATTATATAAAGTTGAAAACAATACATTTGTCTTTAATAAGGTTTCTGTTAAATTGTTTACATAAATTACAATTTAAAATAATTCAGCCTTGAGTATGGGGCGTTGTATTTAGTCATTTTATTCACAGTACTTAAAGTATGGATTACCTAAATGCCACTGAAAATGTTTAAGGGCTGGGTCGTCAAAGGGAGTGTCCTGTGTGGGGAAGTACGCGTAAAACCACTATAAAGCAAACGGCGCTGATGTCAAGCAACGGCGCGCCGCCGCCGCTCCCCGCTGTCCGAAATACCCGCACCTACCATGCGTTTCAAATGAGAAGATAATCGCGATCGCGTCAACTTCACTCTGTACTTGTCAAAATTGTACCGCTAGCAACAAAAACTCCCAAGTCGGGTAAAGTACGTATGTGTATTATGGTAATGGAACGGACGTAATATATATTTTCTTTGAACTATGTAGGTTACTACCTAACATTTTTCTTTATTATAATATTATTAGTATTCTTTATTATTCAATAAACACGAAACAGAAATAAGTAAATAGGCAAAATATAAGAATATTCTACACTTTAGTGGCCTTTCAGTTAGACGTAGTTTTTTTTTACCTAAAACATAATAAATAGTAGATAAAATACAGTGCTTAAATATAGTTCATTAGAGTAGGTTACTTCTGTGTAATACTAATGATACCTTTTTACGAATCATTTTATTGCTGACCTTACATTAAATAATGAAGTTGCAGTCGTATTGCGAAACAAAATATCATCATGACAGTTATCAACTCATTTGAAACGCATAGTATACATAAATATTTAGATTACTGTAAAGAATTGTTCATTCGCTTGTTCCTTTCTTCCTAAACAAGCCAAGTATCGGTAATCAATAAAAGATTATCATATTATATTTCCTTAATACCAACCTCGAGATAAGACGGCGAGAACAGCCTCGTAGTTTGCGTATAACTTTATAAACTTCGACAACGTAAACCGCACTGAACTGTGTACACAGAACGGAAATGAAAATGGGACATCAAACAATCTCTATATCAGCTGGTTAACTATTGATATAGAATACATATTTGTTTGCTGTGTAAATAAGACGAATGTATTGTTCTATTATCTTGATTAGTTTCTTGTTTATGATCGGATGGTCCAGACAAAACAATATGATAGTAGAATAGGTTACGAAATAGGTGCACGATAAATGAAATATTAAAACGAATGAAACTTACGACATGGCGTATTATAAATAACTAGCTGTGCCCCACGGTATTACCCGCGTTATATTAGCCTATGTGTTAATCCAGGGTGTCAGCTAACTCCATACCAAATTTTATTAAAATCGCTTCAGCCGTTTAGATATTAGTGTGAAGTGTGTTAATTAAAATAAAAATGTTTATTTTCAGACACAAAGGTCCATAGTATGTTAGTAACAATAATCATATATCTATGTTAGTATTTTTATTACTTACTATCTAAATCTAAATTGTACCTACTTTGAGGTGGTCTATCGACCTCCATAAACATGTAACTTGATAAACCTACCCATTGTAGGCCCATCCATCTTATTCGCTAATACCTTCAGGATGCTATTCGTACTTTTTCCCACTCTGCATAAATATAATTGACGCTACCTTCCTTCTCATAATGGCAAAGTAGTCGTTAGTTTGCGCATCAGCGAACATACCTGAACTAACATTGAGCGTTGCATACATATTATGGTTATATGCAACGCTCAATGGTAATAATCGGAGATATTATCGCGTTTCGGAAGCTCGAAACAGCGACTAACTTCTAACATATACTCATATATCGCGGAATCAGGATGGAGCAGCTGAACGCTTCACCGCCGCCGCACACATTAAGCTATCACTAAAACGGCGTGATTTTGACCGAAAGGCGCAAAGTCGCCAACGCGCAGAATGTTATAAGCGCAAAATCGCTGACACTACAAATATCTATCGTGCGTGCTAAGCGGTTTTGCAAATCAGAAAGTGATACAAGTTTATGTAGTTGTTACTATTCTTAAAATACTACGTTTGCGACAGACTTCGTGGAATGTCTGGCGCCAGTGGTATTGCCTACGTTACTCGGAACGTTCATTAACAAATCCTATTAGGTTATGAGTGGTTATTGACTATCAATCCGTATAGGATAAGTGATTTCTGATTGATACGCTATGTGTAGGGTACGGGGTAGGGTTGCCAGAATTGGAAAATGGTTTATTATATTGTTCATATTACAGTAGGTACAGGATCCGGTAGGTAGCCACTAGGATATTTAATACAGTTTTCACATAAGATGTACGGGATGAAATCAGCAATATTAGTTAAAACCGTTAATAATGTTAAATAGGTAAATAACTACATAATATTATAAAATCAAGAGTCATCGTTATAGGTAAACAATATATTCCTTAATTAAAATTCTTAAGACGTCCATTGTATTGGTATATGATGATTGGTGCCATACTATTCATTGATTTAATGAATCAATCAAATATGCGTAATTTGTCCTTTGCACATGTCATATTATGTACTTTGTGAATAAACACGCAATTAAATAAATCTTATTCTATTATTATATGTCAGGAATTGTTACCAATATCAATGTTTATTTATAAAGTAGGTATTGCTCTTAAGTCTTGTCTTGTCTCTTAAGTCTTTTCGAAATTCGCGTTTTAGATGAAACATACATACATACATACATATCAACCCATATGATGGCCCACTGCTGGGCACGGGTCTCCCCAGTAGATCCTGGGGGTAATTGCCATAATCGCCACGCTTGGCGAGCGGGTTGGCGATCGCAGTAAGGCTTTAAGTACGCAGAGGACGCTGCTGCCCGTCCTCTGGAGTGAAATCCCTTAGTCGCCTTGACGACACCCACGGGAAGAGATGGGGTGGTACAATTCTTAAGCCGGCACCAAACGGCATTAGATGAAACAATAATGCTAAATTGCAATTTAGATATATCCAATAAACCTGGCTTTTGACCAACGCTAATCAATCTTATGAACCTATTTGTCAGTTAAAGAAATAAATAGAAAGAGTCATTAATAGATTTTTTCTTACGCCGGAATTCGACTGATTAAATGGGCATCCAATATATTTATTTTATCTGTGTGCCAATTTAATTTCTGAATTCAATTTTCAGTGTCGGCCTGCAATAACACTGCTATTTTTTTTTTTCTTTTTAATCAAAGCATTCTTGATCGAATTATCGAAATTGAATATGGCATACATTACACAAGCATAATAATATATTTGAACCAACATATTTTATCTCATTTCCCTTTTGTTGGAGTTCGCGATCATGTATTAAACATGATCGCGAACTCCCAAACTTTCCGAAGCGTCGAAAACAATATCAAAAAACAAACGCAAAGTAATCATAAAGTTAATTTCATTTCGATGAATATCAAAGTCGCGTATAATATTTTGGAAAGGCCCAAAAGGATGTTTTTACACTGGAATGAGTTTGTTGATCAACTAATTGATGTTCCTCAAAGTATTGAGAACTTTACCTATTAACTGAATTCTGTGTTTTCGCTGTTTTAAACTTGAATAAGCAGAAGTTTTACAAAAAACTTTATACCTACCCGACTACGAGATTCTTTTTAAAGTGTTTTTCAAAGTCCAAACAATCACAGACCAGAGATCAGAATTTTTCGATGAATTGTTTACTTGTTGTCATAGAGATTTTATTGTCAATCAAAAACATTTCATTGTATTTTATGAAGAAATACGGAGATGCTACGCAATTATAGAGTTAATGCAAACAAAACTAGCAGTGTGTGTTCGATATCAAATAAAAGAAAATTAGCAAACAATTTGATATCAAACACAGCTTAATAAAAAACAATAAGTAGAAATACCCTATTAACGTGCTTACTATACGCTATATGATCATCATAATGGTAGAAACTGTAGCCTGTGTCACCCGCACCATAATAACGAATTGATTGACACCACAATCATCGAAATCGGATGGGTAGTTTAGGCGTTACGCTGTTAAAAACATCGGTCTTCCTTTAAGGCTTCGCCGTAGTCGGGTAAAAAGTAAAACATGTATGACTTACAGTATGTTACATGTGCCTGGATAGTTAATAACTACAGAACATAACGAAACAAGCTAATATGTGAACATTAACCGTCCGACATATGAGACAAAAGATATCTTTGAAACAGTTGAACAGATTTTCATAAAACTAATTAGGAACATCGGGATAACACCAGGTTTCTACAAAATTAAATTGCATTCATATATATCCGGAGAGAGTCAGTTCAGGTGCTCACTATTACAGTAACGTTCTGCTAAGTGCGAAAAAACGTTTGACGGGAAAAAAGCGAGGTTTAATAACACGAGGCAAGTGCGAATAATACTCGCTCGATGGAAAATTAGACTAAAACTAGTAAAATTTACTCATATCTATACTAATATTATAAAGCTGAACTCAGGAACTACTGGTTCGAATTGAAAAATTATTTTTCTGTTGGGTAGCCCATTTATCGAGGAGGGCTATAGGCTATATAACACCACGCTACGGCCAATAGGAGCGGAGTAGCAATGAAAATGTTGCAAAAACGGGAAAAATTGACGCAAACGAAGTTGCGCGTGACAGATAGTGTAATAATACCGACCAAAAGCAATTTTTGTAAGGTCTACATTACGGATTCAGACGGGGTTTGAAACCCAAATCTCCTTCCAGGGTATGCCTATGCTCCAAGCCCCTATAATCTCACGGCAGGATGATTAGTTTCCTCCAACATAGTCAATTATCAATCTAAAAACCAAGGTAAGGCAAGCGGCCTAGTTGTTCTCTTAGGGTAAATACTGGCGATACAGCGTAGATATGAACAGATACGTCGTAAGATAGCATATGGCAAGTATCACATAACACCGTGTAATGTATAAATGTGTCGCAGATCGCAATAGATACGAGAACAGACACCGCACCGGGTAAATAACATAGCTAGACATATTATTATGTAGGTACTTATACTTATGTGTAGTGTGCCGCGTGTAATCTGTAATAACTGCGTATTGCTCTTTAATGTATGTTTACTCGACAGCTCATACTATGTATAATATTGTGTTGACTAGCCATAGACAATATTACCTAGGAATTGCTCAATTTAAGCGAAGAAGTTTGTTGTATTGTATACCTCTTCGAGGACATGGTCATCGTAACGTGACACACACACAGTTAACGTTCAGCACTTGTATATAATGTCGTGGCCAGATCTTATGCGCTTGTTACACTACACTAAATCAGGGACCCTAAACCCTTAAAAAGAGAGGTGTAATAAGAGTTAGGGCCCTAATTCTCTAACAAATTTTCAAGGCCACCCTGATTCAGGGTAGTGTTATAGCCGTTTGATCACTTGATGATGTTGTCCAGCAATTTCATGAAATGGTGGCATTTCCTGATCGGTATAGAACAGTTTTGATGTCCAAATTCATCATGTAGTTTGGGCAGTTTAATTAAACTCAACTTTGTCGATCTGTGATAATAATATGAGTAGCTGTGGGACAATTCCTAGCACGAGATAGCTTGAGATTTTGTAACTTTACACTGCTAAGCGTTCCTACAAAAGTGACAAGCTAAAGGTCTTTCTTACACGACTACGTAAGAAGGTGAGTTATGTTTTTCGAGTGTATGTATATTTCTATGGCACGCTCTAGAGCCTAAATGGCTTAATGTAATTTTAGCTTGAGTGGTATCGTTAGATTCGTCTAAGTTGTGAGAGTGACACTGGGTATATTAAAATTAAATTCCCTAATAATGACTTGTTTAAAAACTAAATTATAAGTTCAGGTGACAATACTTACGATTTAAAGGCGGCTAGGCGGCGCGGGTGACCCGCAAGCTGCTCTTACAAAAAGCCTGCATCAACCTGTAACAATGAAAAATACCAGCATAAGTATCAGAGGCTTTCAGTTACAAATAAAATAAATAAACAACAGGAATATCAAACGCTAATGTTTTTCCAATTTATATATAACTAGCTGTCCCGCGCAACTTCTATCGCCTATAGCCTTCCTCGATAAATGGGCTATCCAACAAAAAAAGATTTTTTCAATCGTTCCTGAGATTAGCGCGTTTAAACAAACAAACAAACTCTTCCGCTTTATAATATTAGTATAGATAATTTTAGAAGAAAATCTTGAAAACGTCAATAGCCATCAGTTTTGACGGACGCAGACGACCTAGGCGATCTCTATTCGTGTGCAATTATCCTTAGACAGGTTATTTTCAAAGATCTCGCGGATCTAAACAGCCCGTGCCACATAAGCTTGGAGTATAATTAAGGCAACGTATCCACACAGACGGTAGCAACTCAATTTACCACCCGTTTTAATTCAATAAATACTCTGTGGCGCAGTGGGAGTGTGTCGGACGAGATGGTGTCCCGTGTGGTTTCGATTCCCACACTACTACTACACCACGTACTTTGTGTCCGTGACTTGTATGTTTGTAAAGTCCCCCCCGACCCAGGGCTTGTACCCTACGGCAAGAGTCATCTTTTTAAAATAAAACTGATTCATTCTGTGTTAAAAGATGCTTTATAACTATAACTGAAGTAGACCAGTAAGAAGTATCCAGCGTATAATGAGCGTTCTTATTTTTAGGATTTTCTTTCTCTATCTTTCACTCCCTAAAATTGATAATGCAGATTGGAATTAACTTTGTATGATACATTAATTACTTCTCAAATACGACAGAAAACGTCTCGTGGTAAAAGTGTCTTATAATCAATACTTCGAAGCTATGACGTTGACGATCTCTTGAAGAGATGACTTCTATCAGTAGAAACCTTAAAATGACTTTTAAAGAGCTCAAGAGCTCTCATTACGCGGCCTCAGTCACGATTGGTCAAGACACTATTCAACACCTGGCTCTAACAAAAATAGCTTCAATAAACACGATAATAATTTGCATTTGTTTGAAAACGCCTACATCTGTTATGGCGTCAAGAATGATAGATGATAATTCATTGAATTATTTCGGGGATACATAATATATCGTGACGTCAAAGGGCAGTCTATCACGTTTATTAAAGTCCGTATTACAAAGAGAGGTTTTAACAGTATCAGCAATCAGTTTGATTTTTTTTTTAGTGGTAATGATAACATTGAATCAGCCATAGAAATTGTAAATGATGTAGTCTAATTTTTTGACGTGATAACGGCTTATAATTTCATGACCGGCTGCACGCATGAAAAAGTGGCATTGTCCGTCGCGTTCCGCCTGCTGATAGGCTGAAGTATTGTGGCCGTTGGGTGCCTGCGCTCGGGTCCACTGAAGCTCTCACAGGAATGGCTGTTTACAATGTCATATATGTTTTCTTATGACGTTATAAGTATACTAATCATCAACAGCAATACAACAGTAGATCGGTGCACCGACCATAAGTAAAGAGGTGCAGGACCCTAGCATATAGGTAACGCATCGTACTCGCAATCGAGATGTCGCGGGTTCGAAATCTACAGATTACACTCCCACTGAACCCACTCCTAGGCTCCTAACACGAACAATTTAGCTTAGATGGAGGAGTTATCAAGATTGCCAGTAACATGCGACCCACATTGCAAGTTATGTTAAAAAAATAGTAGGCGGGTGAAGATTCATCTACTATAATATGTAATATTATTTTAGTTTCTAAGCACAAAACTATTGAATGGTTCTGACCGAACGTGCCTGGGTAAACAACCAAGTTCCATTTATAACATTACCTAGTAAGAAGTATGACTGTATTTGTACCCGTTTTATTTCAGGCCTGGCCACATTTTTACGATACCAAAAGAAGTTTACCTCAAACAAAACGTTCCCAGAAGAACTTTATATATATAGAAGTAGATTTAGTAAATCTTCTGGAACATATAAAGTACAAAAGTTTCGGAGTAATTTTGCATGAAGACAAGAGAAATAAAGTTCTCTCGCGTTCGTAAAGATGATATCAAGCTAAATTACAACATCAATGTTAGCAAGAGAAAAATATCGTTTCTGTAATACGACACTTCACTTATTGCTACGGAATGTAAGCCAACTTTAAAAGGCAAAAGTTAAATACTTGAACGACACTAATAAGTGTCATTAGAAGCTTAATATGGCAAGTTTAAATATTAGTTCAACCACAACATTTTTTATTTGACATGAAAATATTTAAACTTCTAGTGACTTGTAGCTCACTTTTAGATCGGTGCGGCTTGATTTTCATCTAAGGGTCAAAACACATTGATGCGGAAGAAAAGGGAAGTCAAGCGAAAAGGTTTTTTGGTCCGACATCTTAAAATCAGCCGATGTTATAAATTAAATACCCCTACACGTGAGAGAATCGCCTGAATAGATTCTCATCAAACATACATAATAACCTACCCGATTGAAAAGGGTTTCATGAAAAATATATTCATTAATTTTGGCCCATTGAAAAACTAATTCCAATACTCAAACGATACTTTTACAAAGTATTTTAGCTTAGCTATAATTCGCTTCAAAGGGGCAGTGGCAGCATGAGAGTAAGTATGTCCTATTAAACTCATATTTTACACAATTATAGACTGAATCTATCATAAACAATGACAAACACAACTGACAAACTATAAATGCCGATGAACATTTTACTGCATAAAGTAAGATGGACGTACTTTACAACACGGTGTCGATTTCGCAGATCATATCACGAAACATTTTAATAAGATGTCTGACCTACTTCGAGCATTACATAGGTATCCTTTATTCCTTACTCAGAAGCAAGGCAACCCGTAATTGAATTTGGAACCGCCAACAATTATTTAATTAAAAGTTTTCAGGTCCAGTGGGCCGTAGGCTTGATATGGGCTTTTGTGTATCGCCCTGTGCGCTAACAACCACGTGAGTAATAGCTATGTTATATTACACATACGTCACCTCTCCTTGTTATTAGATTTCCTTTACATCAATACCAAGCGAGGCTTTTACCGGGGAAAACCAATAACCGACCTTTCCTTTAGGGTTGCCCATAAATGCTGCTATGTAGACCGCCTCGTTTTGAGCCCCGTTTTATTATGAATTATGACCAAAATAGAGTTAACTTCTATTGAATAAAGTGCTCGTTACGTTGACTTCGGTCGTCGTCCGAAGCTGTTTGCCGCTTTGCGATATAGTTGATTAAAATAGACAGTTAATAAGAGTAAACGTCATATTATATTACTTAAAACGAGGTAAATAACGACCCCTTAACAGTCAGGGATGTTGATACTAACCCTATTCATCATAAAATTACGTGAAAATTACAAACTGGGGAACATTTAGGCACGCAATATGTCTGACTCAGACATGGATATCTTAGCCTACCATAATTACATCAGTTTCGTTCTATATCATTCGTATTTATTGATCCCAGAGAGTATTTCTACATACAAATTAGTAAAAGTACAGGATCCAATATTCCCATGAGAATGGCAACCCTGTTCAATTTCGAACATGTTACCTTTGCTTGTAGCAGAGGATTTTATTTTTCTCTCCCCTGAGACAACATAATCCTGGCCCCTATTCTTTAAATCTGGAATAAATAGTATTACTCTGCAAGCTCCGCATTGCCTTGAGCAATAGAATATTGAAACAGATAAACCTCACACTTTGACGTCACGTATGTACCCATTGAAACTGAAATTTGAATAACCGGTCACAAGATCATTATAATATAACATCCACGAATATTATAATATTAACCGAATGTTTCATATGTCAAGAAAATATTGATTTAACCTCATATCCCTCTGGGAAATACTGACTAAAAGGTAGCGTGTGTACTTCTGCGATGAAAAGTGCGACCGCGACCTCCCACGCTTTACCCATTCGCTTTATAGTTCACGTACAACAAATGCATAACAAAACGACCTCGTTGGTAGAACTGATGACGCAAACATCTTGAAGATGATTTAAATTGTATGCACAATGCACACGAGCGAAGCTGCGAATGAATGCAGAAAGGGCATGCATGTGTATTGCGTAATCTTTATTCATTAGATAGTCGCAACAGGTTCATAGTATGCCTATTGTGTACTGCACAAGTCACGTCCTTTTAAAACCGAATGTCACTACGTTTATGGCAACAGACCGAATCACATTAGAAACCATTATCGTTTAATTGAAGCGATTAAGGTGGAAATTGCCTTAGATAATTGACTTCGATATTTTTTAAATATAACATTCACACAGATGCCTAAGATGGCTAGCAAGTCGATATACCTATATTATACGCATAGTCTGATCATATGGATCATCCATCACTTTGACGAGTAGAAATTCCCTGTGTTTCAAGAAAATAGTGGCTGTTAGTAAGTAGGTTGTGTTATGGAATCTAAAGAATGTAATTACGCAGAGGCATACATCTGCCATCCCAAACGTCAAACGCCAACTAATGTTCGCTCCACAGATTATTAATGATCCCGAAAAAGTTCGCGTAAACATTTCAGTTCTTTAAACAAACGTCAAACAAAACTTATTAATTTGAAAGTATTTAGAAAACCACTTCGAATGGAAATAATTTGTAGACAAGGGTTTGACAAACTTAGCTCAGGGCCTTAAGATGGTTGAATAAATCGATTTTCTGAAGGGGTGGGTAAAACTGTCTTTGAATTTAAAGTCCTTGGACATATTTATCTCTTAGATTGTATTGATCCAATGCGTATTACGGAAAATTTACTAAAGAAATGGCGCTGGTGTCTTGTCAAAAATCCCTAAAAGAGATGTAAATTGGAGATCAGAATCCAGCTCAATACAAAAATAGTTAGGTACCTACTCTCCGAGATATGTGAATTAAATGGTGTAAAAATACCTAATTTCATTGAGAAACAGATATCTTCTAATAATATCGATAGCATCAATATGAAACAATCCGAGTTTATGGTACTAATCACGAGGCTAGAACACGTATGAGCAACGTGCGCCTGCGCCAACATGATATTTATCAGCCAACAACTAGCCATATGGGCTCCATTGAGCAGATAACGATATTGAACTCACTCTATGAATATGTGATAATATTAGTCTATTGGTATATCCTATGTAAGTAGTTATATGGAGTGTTTTACGATGCATTTTAAAGCTACAGTTCAGACAGAACAGGCGGTCCTAAAATGTTGATTTGCAAATGCCTTTGAACATTTCTCAGGTCTGTTTTAAGACACATTAAATGTGAAGAAATGTGCGTTACGTTAGCATTGATGTTTTCGTTTCCAATATAATGGCACTTAAGTGAGCGTCAATATTGGATGTGTAGAACATTATGTACGCTTTTGATATTACCTAAATTAGGTAAGACAAAACCTATCTAAGTATTTTTTATTGCTTTTAAACTTTCGCGGGACTTAATCGCGTGAATTATTTAAAGGTACGAACCTTTTTATTTACCCGACGTTTCGATTGAATTGCACCGATCGTGGTCACAGGTCGACTGATAATATGAATATAAATAATTGTCCGTTGTAAGCCCCGAAATATATCTAATAAGTATTTTTTTATAAAGATAACTAGCAATATGGGATTGAGGGTCCCACATTACTAGCAATCCTGTTAACTGGACGGGTTAACAGGATTGCTAGTAGCTAGGAGTGGGTTTACCGATTCGACCCGCGATCTTACGATTGCAAGCCCGATGCCGTAGTCATTAGGCCACCGCCGCTTTAAACATGGACAAATCCATGAGACATAATATGTTATAGCTGGTACCCAATCTTTATAACTTTATACTGCAATAAACGATTGAGAGAGACTCGTCAATTTAGCCTCGGACAATCTTTAGAGGCCCTAAAGAGGAGAATGATTCTGGAAGACTTGGTTTTGAAATCAAATCAAAATTACTTTGAAATAACAACATCTGGCCGTATTGTCATTCAAACCGTTTTCAAATCGTAGTCCAAGTATTTTTCCCCGTTCAATAAATCATGTTATGGGTCATGAAAATGAGTGGAACATTGACAATAGATAATAACCATACAGACAAATTATACACGTGAAGCAATAACTGAATCATTGAGTTAAAATTAAAACTGATAAATGATTCAAAGGATGTGTACCTATGTGTAAGGGTTATCACCTATTGACCCAAAATACAAAGATAGAGGGTTATGCAAAATAAATGCGACTGAACTCGCGGTAACCTTTCTACGGTAGCGGTCCGGTCGGGTTTGGCGTGAACTTTGACGGATTTGACTACATAATTAAGGGTAGATTACGCGAGGGTTCGGCTCTCTCAAAAATTTATATAGAAAACCTAAATATTAGAACAAAAAATAAGTGTGTCAATAGTCAAAGAGTTTTTCTAGTAGATGATATAAAGAAATTTAAGGATATGTCTTAATATGATCCCGCAAATAAATCTTGAAGTTGCGGAAAAATGCAAAAACGGGCATTTTCGTATGGTTATAGTCATGGCGTTCGTAATCTAGCATATGTACGAACGAATATTCTACTTTATTTTGACCTGCGCTCCTGCGCACTGTAAAGTAATGGTTGTGTGCGGAAGAGCGAGGCCGGCGATAGTGTCGCTGTGTACGTAGCGGTAAATAAATAAGTCTCTCAGTGTAATGTTCTCTCCGGTATGGGGATACCGGAGAGAACACCGTATTTTCGTTGTTAATTAGACTTATACGAGAAAATCTGGAACATATTCATATTGTCTTCTCAATTAGTCTTGGAGTTGTTTATCATCATAGTTCAATGTATATGTAAACCTGTAGGGACATGGCTGCTATTACAGAAGTTGCTGTAAATGAATAATCAGGTTAGACCGAGTGTCAGAAACTCAAAAGTTATCTGACCAATATTTCAGATTTCCTGAAACCAACACGCAATTCTGTCTACTTCAACTAAAAAGGGAAGAGATATCATGAACACTGAAGACCTTTAAAAAACTACCTTCATGTTAATTATTTACACCTGAAACCCTACGGGACACCAAACAGAACTATCCGGACTTGAAACCAACATTTTAACGTTGAAATAGCTTCCATTATTTGTCCTCATTAAGTGGCCTTCACAATTAATGCTACAGCAAATAGAAGCGCACTGTCGCTCACAAAACAAAGTGAGGTAGCGACTAGCGTCACCAGTTTGCTTTAACGTAATTCATTATTCATATCGAATTAAGACCAGTGTTCACTTGCACAGTTATTACTTATTTGGGGCATTCACCCTACAGGGATTCATTTCGGCTTTATTCTTGGTCGTTTTATTAAAGCACTGTTGCACCGTCATACCTCAGCGTTCGTGAATGTTTCACGAGTGTTTATTAGGTTTACTCTTACGCCGTGTTCTAGGGTTTTGTCGCAATTTTGTACGAAAATTTACCAAGCTACACTTATTCGATTGCACTATGGATTTGAGCTTAATATTTATTTCTATGTTTCAGTCGACCAACTAAATAGAGACAGGATACTGAATGTTGATCGAATGATTTTTTGCACATACATATACTGTTCGAATGTGTGATGGTAATGAGTTGTACGGCAGCATACCGCAGCCAGGTATTATCTTATTTTGTCAGCTCTAAAAGGATCCTCCTCAAAAAATAAAGCAAGCTTTTAATTACAAGGCCTCGTCAAAGATTTTTGTGATTGTATGCATATATCGCGGCAATGAGTATTCAGACGACGAAGTCTCTGGTTGGGGCCATCCATGAATTATGTATAACAGGGTGTAATCAGTCGGCAGTGACGACAAATTACTTCACGTATATCAGGACAATAGCGCCAATGTATAATGTAAGCATTGCTTGGTTTGATAACAATGAGAACGTTCCTGATTTGTTGGACAGCAGTTTTGTAAAGCAAAGTTTCCATAATTGGGTAGATGACTACAATAACAATACATTATTTTACACTATACTGGAAATAGCATTTGCAAAAATATTCTGAAAAACAATGTTTCTCTACAATTTTACGTTGTCATAAATTTATAAACATCAAAACAAACATTGAAACTATATGTTTTGACCATACAAAAAAATGACGTCATTGTTTTGTATTTCATATAAATTAGTTCGAGGCGGATCGTTTAGACGTTTCTTAAAAAGATACTGATTTGTCTTGACAGTCATCTACCCTATTATGATATCCTGTACCCACCTTTAATATAAAAATATATTTGAGGCCGTAGTTACCGTAGATAGCTTTGCGAACTGAGGATTTTCAGGGCAAAATGTATTTTTACTGTTACAAAATGGAAATAAAGCGTATAACAAAGACATGTTTTTGTGAAGTACATTTTTGAATAGCAGACCCAAAAAATACAAAATTAATTCAAACAGAATTTTACATTTATATTCTTTAAAATAACTTCTAAAAGGTTTTTTGAATACAGACAAATTTTCAAAGGAAATAATATTTATTAAGAATACAAAAGCTAAATAAATTAAAGATTAAAATTAAACAGAACCAAACAGACTCATTGGATAAATTTAGATAAGCTTTGATAGGGCAGTATATTATTTAATTAATTCCACTGGAATGGATTTATCTAATTGCTTTGGCGTGAATCACGACAAATAATTCCGTCAGACGAGAATAGAAAGGTTCTTTTTCGTGATTGTTATATACGTGACAAAAGCGGGCAGGTAGAGCGAAAAATTGTCTCTGTCATACATCTGATATATTTGAGTCCCGAGCACAACGTAATTTCAGAGTTGTAACTAAAAAAACTAGGGTCAAGGTGAACGTTACTTCTTGAATTGGTGTAAGGACAATTGCAATTTCAGACCTTACCTAAGGTAATAAATTTGATGTTCCTTTAACAAACAGTGCTGGGGCCATACCATGAACATCTAAATTATTTGTCAAGTGCAGGGCAGTTCAACTTCATGTTCGAACCTGACGCATATCAGTCGCTGTAAAGAATTGACAAATAGACAATAAGTTGCTTGCCCAGTTTGGTGCATCACTGACTCGACTGGTATTTGGTAGGATTATGGTACGAAATTAGCAAGACAGTTTATTTTTATATAAGAGTTCACGGTAGGGCCCCTTTTCTAAGAGTAATTTCGTGAACACTTGGACACTCAACCAAATGTATGAATCAAACAAAATTTATGGAATTGTGAAAATAGCGGCAAACTGAGCTGTCATAAATTTCACAGCTCCGCATTTAACACATGAAATAAGTGCAAACTTCGTAAGACCGGGTCTTTGAGTAATTAAAGTGCAAGTGATTGAATTTTGTCGTTTGTCGGATCATCGACACACGACAAGTGGGAACGGGCCCTGACACTGGCAAAATAAATGGCAATCGTGAAGATCGAGAGATCAGAGAGTTTAAGCAACTGTCCATTGATGGGTGACTATTCTTGAAATACATCATACTCTCCCGTGCTTCAGAAAGCACATGAAGCCGTCGGTTCTGCGCCTAACCTAACTCCAGTCCTGTGGAATTTCCGTCACATGGGAGTAGTGTCGACATTTGTGTCTCGCACACTCTTATCCAAATGAAGGTCGAGGGAACGTGAAGGTGGTCATGGAAGACCACCTTCACGTTCCCTCGACCTTCACGTTCCACGCACCTTGACGTTCATTTTTTGGATGCGGGGCAGAGAAATAAGTCACCGAATTTCTTTGTTCCACGGTCAGATGGTGACATCGAAGGCCAGCACGCGTGGTTCGATTTAGGAAGGGAGGAGGGATTAAATTTAAAAGTTCATCGGAGCATTCGCCGTGGTTAGTCTATAGAAAGCGCTTAGCGCTGCTACATCTATACGCAGTTGTTGAGGTTCCAGTTTATTAGAAACCTCTGCATCGTCTATAATGCGGCTGCGCGTCGCTGCAACCCATCCTAGGCATCAAGTTAATATTTAGCGGAGCCATCCCAAAGGTGAGAGCAGTACTCGACACAAGACCGGACCTGGGTCTTGTAGAGTAAACCAAGGTATTCAGGCGTGAAAAACTGTCTCATCTTGTTCAGGACACCAAGTTTCCGTGAAGCTGTTTAGATAATGGTCTCGGTGTGTTCCTTTGGATTTAGGTCGCAGCGAACTTCTATACCTAACATTATGACACTGCTTTGGAGGGGGAGTGATGTGCCCCGAAGAGAGGGAAGGGAAGGCTTGAGTTTTACTCTAGTTCACTTAGAGACTTTAGAGTTGCTGATGATGCTAATCTCTGATAAGATTGGCCGCTAAGACCGAAAACGATTAGCTGATGGGATTGACCGTCGCGAAGCTGAGACAACTACTGTTCATCCCATGGCATCTCTAATAGTATAACATTATTTTCATGCGTTTCAATTATACAGAATTAATTGTTAACAAGCAACAATTAGATTACTTAACTGTTTAACCTTGGCAATTTTGAGAGCAAATTTTGTTAGCTATATGTGGTATTAGTACCTACAACTAATATAATTATTATAATTATGTTAATATTACTTGGGCATGAGACGAGCTTAATTGATATAATTATGTAGATCGTAATTTATGTACTTAATTAAACATAACGTCAATGTATAAATTAATTTCAAAGCAAATAATAGACCTACTTTATATTTAGGGTTGAATCAGTGTTATTTGCATATTCGTTAATTTGAACTGTAATATTGTTTGTTGTACATGCAGAGATTATCTATACTAATATTATAAAGCTGAAGAGTTTGTTTGTTTGAACGCGATAATCCCTGGAACTACTTACACTGGTCTGAATTGAAAAATGTTTTACTGATGGATATCCCATTTATCGATTATATAACATCACGCTACGACCAATAGGAGCGGAGCAGCAATGAAAAATGTTGCAAAATCGGGGAAAATTTACGCAGATGAAGTTGCGCGAGTCAGCTAGTATATTATATATTATTTACCTAATAACATTGGCTGGCTTGCATTTGCAATCTAGATAAACTATCTCTGTGATAGACATGTTTATGGACACTGAAAACAATAAAATGATTAATAAATAATTATCTTGGGACAATTCACACACGGTCATCTGAACCCAAACTAAGCTAAGTTTGTACTATGGCAACCATAAACAAACATTTATATTTCTAAATACATAGATACCTACACATATTATAGATAAATTACACCCAGACACAGAATAAACAATCATACTCATCACCACTCATCCTGGATTGAATCGACGACCTCTAGCTTAGCAGTCAGGGTCACTAACCACTAAACCAACAGGCCAGTCGAAATCACCTTTCCTTACGGCAGTCGCGCAAAATGACGGCAACAGCGATCTTGACCGCCATACCAGTCCATTTACGAGTATTGTTGGACTCAGATGAACAGAACACACTTGGGTGTAAACACAGCATTACACGTCACGAAATTGGTATTTTTTTTCCACAGTCCACACCGTGAGACCTTTATAATCCGTGGACACCCAACACGAGCACATTGAGCATTATAATCTAAGGGCCATTATCACGACAATGTTTGTATATATTCGTACACTTTGGGACACATGGTACATGGCTAATGTTGAATAGAGTATAGTTTCCGTTATTCGTTTTTTTTTATATATTATTTTAGGGGCTTCCGTAGTCAAAATAGCAAAAAAGGAACCCTTATAGTTTCGTCATGTCCGTCTGTCTGTCCGGACGGTATGTAACAGGCATTTAAATCAAAGACTACTCAATGAATATTGATGAAATTTGGTGAACAGGTGTCTTGTAGTAACCGCCGCACGTTGACTTTTGCTTTTGTTACATGTATGGAGTACCCCCAAAAAATATATTTATTTTTATTATTTAGCTAATAAATAATAAAAATAAATATATTTTTTGGGGGTATCTTTTGCTTTTGAACTGTGTTTCTCAACAAAAGGGCTTTGAGTGCCATTAACAATACTCTTCTGCTGATGCAAATATTCAAGGATGAGGAACTCTACACTGAGCATTGCCCGTTTTTTTTTTGTTTTGTGATTATTTGCATTACTTTCCTTGTTAAATTATAATAATCTTATGTTATTTTTGTGAACCTACTAAATAAAAATATTTTATATTATTAAATTCTATTCTACGCAACTGTACAATATGAGTACTTGGTTATTATTACGTCCGTTTGAAACGACCCTTTTATCTGTTTAAACAATGGAGTTTTTCTACATTTTACGCTCAACCAGATTAAATTTAAATCACTGTAGCGTTAATGTAATTATATATACCTATATATATATATATATATAGTATTTGTCAGGTTTTTGTGAGGTAAATTGAAGTTAAGGCCTTTAAAAAAGTTCGGTTTAACTATTTGTTAATGTCGGATTATCACCAAATACATGTGCACATAGGGCGGGCTTACAGGTGCAACGAAGTCACGTACACAAAGCGGCGGTAGCCTAATGGCTAAGGCATCAGTCTCGCAATCGTGAGGTCCCGGGTCCGAATCCTATCCAGTACTACCGACGTGAACCCACTCCTAACACAAGCCTTTGAGCTTAGCTGGAGGGGTTAACAAGATTGCAGGTAATATGGGACTCAATCCCACATTGCTAGTTATCTTTAAAAAAAAAGACGCGTATGGAGCTATGGACGATCTCAACTTGCATCCTGGTTCGCTTGAGAACATTTATCTGTCTTCCCATTTCACAGTAGGTACCTCCCTTATAAGCTCTCGCGACTATATTCACACACGAATCAAGTTACGTCTCTATGATCTTAGTGAAACCAAGAATAATAACTGCGCACAAAAGAAAGCTTAAATTTAATTTGGTATTGCTATAAAAATGTAGTATACTAACCCGAGTAATGTCATGTTAAGGCTCATTAGCCAGCACTAATAGGCCATCAGCGCATGTTAACCTTAAATGGTTAGTGGCCATCCGCCATTTATTTAATCATGACGGTCCTATAAAAATGTCTAATAAGCTTGCTAAACATTTAAAGCTGTTGAAGAACTCGGATAATAATAAATTATTACATCTTATAACTACTAAAAAGTATTAAATAAAATAACAAATTTAAAAAATCAATAAACCCGCCTACTTAAAAAAAATATGGAATCAAGATAACCTTAAATCATACAGTCGGAGGCATTCATGAATCTCAGTGTATGTATTTAATAAAATGCCTCCGATTGCAAGAAACCTCTTCAAGATTTTATAATAGGTACCTATTTATACTCCACGTGATATAGTAAAACTTAAAGTCAACACTTTATTTTTTTTTCTCTGTCACAGTATGGCGTCTGGCTGTCGCCATTTTGAATTTTGATTGCTGTCATGTCTTTAGTGACACTCGCAAGATTAATACAAATCGATTGACGTAGGAATCATCAAAATCGGCCTACGTGTTTGGTCTATATAGTGCCACAAAGAAACATACATACATATGATGATAAACACATTACCCTCCTTTGCGTCGCGCAGTTGGGTAAAACGTAACATTTGCTTGCAGCATCACCCGCGAAAGTTCAAAAAATAATGTTACTTTACATTAATTAACTGACAAGGGACCAAAAGTTGGTTATCATCAAAACAACTTAACGATTATAAAAAAAAAATCCGCAATGAAACCCATTCATCCGCTGGGCCTTCACCATGCATGCAGCTGCCTGTACACACATATACACGTTAAACAGATAGCTTTTTTTTTTCATCATGGGTTCAAACTCCTTAAAAGACGATTTTCATAAAAGACTTCTTTACAGGATTTGTGATCGCGAGGATTATGAAATTTTTTAAGCTTCTAGTACCAGTGGATCCTGCTATAGCTTTATTTTTTTTCCATTTATACTTAGAGGTATAATAATAGTACGTTTATAAATAGCACCGACAGATGGCGCCACGCGGACAGGTGCGCGTGCGCCGACAGTGTCAAGGCGCATCTTTTTATGGTCAAGGTTGTCTCCATACATGTTTTATGAACGTTTATTTTGACTCAATTAGCACGTGCATTCCTATTTGTTGTAATTATGATTCCAAATGGCTGTCGGGTACTTCCTTTTCATTTCATAGATGAACTAATAAATTAATTGTTGTCGTTTACAGCTAATAAACGACGTAGTGGTACTATTAAATCCCTCATCTATACTAATATTATAAAGCGGAAGAGTTTATTTGTTTGTTTGTTTAAACGCGCTAATCTCAGGAACTACTGGTCCGATTTTAAAAATTCTTTTGTTGGATAGCCCATTTACCGAGGAAGGCTATAGGCTATATAACATCGCGCTACGACTAATAGGAGCGGAGCAGCGACGAGAAATGTTGCAAAAACGGGGAAAATTTACGCATACGAAGTTGCGCGGGACAGCTAGTTATTTTATAAATGTACGTTACCTAACTACAAAGAAATTATACTCTAGTCTTATTATAAACAAAAAAGACTTTTTAGCAATATTATACCTAGGCAATTATGCAAACATCTGGAGGCAAGACACTCGGTAGTAACTGCTAAAATCAATTCGAGTTGTAATTTATATCTTGTTAAATGTTTTCAGTAGTTATAAAAGCATGATATCGTAGGTTTTTCCGAGAAAAAAAACATCATGAAAAAAAAACTATTCATAGTAAACTCACATAGAAACGGCTATATCTCCATGGGAATCTGTGAATACGAACCGCTGACGGCTCCCCACAGTAATGATGCAAATTTTCCTCGAATAAAAATAATGACGCACAGCTTTGGCCAAGTCAAAATAATGAAAAGCAAGACTGGCGTCTTTGTGAACTCGTAACGTTATTACGTTGACACCGGAGCCGTCCTTGGTATTTTAAAAACGTTCTCTTATTAGAATAATGGAGGTTTCTTTCCTTCATCTAAATATTATGATGGAGCATAATGAAGTTATGAACGATGATGTAGGACTTTAAGTCCCTTGATTAAAATGACCTTGTCTCCTGAGTACTGACTCCTGTTTACAAAACGTTACTTGCTTCCAGTTCAAGATTAGCGCAGCCTATTAGTAAAAAAAAAACTTTCAATGTCTTTATCTGTTACCTGTGTAGAATTTCTGTTATTAGCTTCAAGTAAGCTTTTAATGTACCCAAACCTTAAAAAAACTATTTTTTTTTTTTTCAAAATTCTGGGTAGTTACCATAACTTATAAAAGAAGGGAACACGATAAAGAGAAACAACTTCAGAATATACCTTTTATATAAAACGATTACACCCGGCAATAGCCACACAAAAAAATCAACACATCAGACAAAATGTTGATTATCTTAAAAACGGCTGAACGGATTTTCACCAAACAAAGCTCGGAAGCATTCCCATTAAATTTGATTTCTGAAAAAAAAAAACCCGAAATCCAGACATACGTGACAGATTTCACAAACACAAGCCAAAAAAAGTTTAAACCATCCAGCAAGTTCCAGAGTGCTCAGTAAAACTAGACGCAAAACAGTCTCCTGGGCATGAACATGTCGTAGTACATTTCATATATTGGTCACAGACAAGTCGACTCGTTACGCATTCAAGTAAAACAGGTCGCAGGCAATTTACCGCTCCTTCCTCATTCTTTCCTGCCACAACTTGATTCTACCTCGACAATTTTACCTGACTCAGAGAAAAGGATAAAATAAATAGAAATATTTTTGACGGATAGTGAAGCTCGGTTCTTCTGAAATAACGTATAAGTAGCTCGGGTGGAGTAATGGAACGCTTTATTTTCCTTTATCTGAGGATAACTAAAATTCATCGTCTGTATCCGCCAAATGCAGCTTTCTTATACAATAAGTTTTCTCCAAGAATGGACTCGACTACCTGCCTACTACTATTTATTGTAGACCAGAAAACTTCACTTTGTAAGAGGTTAAGTATACACGTTTAGAGTCAAGATTAACTAACAGATGGGAATGACGGAGAAAACCAAGTCAAGAAAACGTTTCACTATCTGAATTCTAGGTTAAATTCTAAATAACCCTCGAATACTCTAAAGTTAACTTAAATACTAAAGAATTTCTGCCGACACAGTTCATCTTGAAATTATAGTGACAGCATGAGACTTTAATAAATTGAATGGCGTTTCAGTATTCAGCAGTATATCTCAAGAGTAAAGAAGATAGATAACCTTCATACAACGCGTTCTCGTGCAACCGACCAAAGTGGTTCTGTTTTCTAATTCCGTGTCTGTCAACGTGTGCATTTCTCGAGCGAGGAATAAATGGCTCTTTCTGGGCATTTTATGCGTATATCTATCGCTAAAAATAAAGCACATACATATAACACAAAACAGCAAACTTCAAGCAAAACATCGTGGGTGAACTTCATCAAACCGTTGCCGTATACGGTGCAGGTAAATTGAGTTGAGATCGTTTATCCGTTATTCGCGAGCAGACCGCCTTCAAAGGCTTAGTAGATGAAGCTGACTTCACAATTAGTTTCGCTATTATTTACTCATAAAATGGTAATATAAACAAGGCTTTTGAGGTTATTTAGATTATTAAAACACATACGTAAATGCGGCGGTTCGCGTCGCGACAGAGACGGGAGACCGCGACCGAAGACAGGGACGAGAGACCGAGACAGGAGACAGGAGACTGCTAGACGGTCGCAGCAAGTAGTGTCTGGCACGCAGTAATAGCTTTGGTTGCGGCCTCGGTCTCGACCTACAGTACACGCAGAAAAGGCCGAGACACTTGTCGCAGTCTCCCGTCACTGTCTCTAGTCTCGGTCTCCTGTCTCTGTTGTGGCGCGAAGCACCGCCTTTAAGGATGCTGGTAACATACGCTGTAATCATAATAGGTAGCATTCCGCTCTTTCCTCCTCCTCAGAAAAGTCGTATTATCAGTACC
This sequence comes from Herminia tarsipennalis, assembly GCA_945859575.2. Classification (NCBI taxonomy): domain Eukaryota; kingdom Metazoa; phylum Arthropoda; class Insecta; order Lepidoptera; family Erebidae; genus Herminia; species Herminia tarsipennalis. The sequence continues at coordinate 6,531,473 of OX243836.2, read as the reverse complement.
TACCCGCACGTCGGCTCGGTACCTAGTATAATGGGTAGGATTCGAACCCGCGACCTCTCGATTGCGAGTCCGATGCCTTAACCATTAAGTTATTGTCGCTTTGAATTAGGGTTTTCTTTTGAATTAGGATGAGTTATTTATCTACACCAGACAACAATAATTATTTTCTACCGTGAATCTGATTCAAATATTGGATTCTACGGTGACTTTGAAATCTTACAATATACAAACAGCAGGTAGCCTTTTAATTTATTTTACAACAAAAATACAGGAAGATTATTACAGAGAAGCTTTCAGCGATTACTGTAATATAAAAATATTTTATTATTTTGTCAAATCTGTGTGCGCAAATAAAATACATGCCAGAACAACGCTCATCGCGGGTAATTGGATGTTCGCTATGTTACAAATTCTTTCATGTTCACGAAGTTGAGGAAACCTCTTAAAAGGACGTTTTTATATATCACTAGCTAACCCACGACTTCATTTTTATGATTTTTTGGTGTTTATATTTTTCAAGCGGGAAATATTTTCAGAGTTACAAGTAGCTTGTGTTATATCTTAAGAAATCAGCTACCAGTTGGTCAGAGTTCCATCGAAATTCGGCCTTTCGATGGCACTAATAGATAATTAATTAATGAGACAAAACTATGTTTGTTTAGTTTGGAAGAAAGCTATAGGCCTACTCTGTTTCTTTAAAATGAAATTCATGAATTTTCGTTTCCTTAAATTTCTTAAGTTTACGGGAGACTATTCAATTCAATTTTCATTTTGCTGAACATGTTGTGTTAGTAGTTACATTAGGTACTGTTCAATCCATATTTTACGGTTCTGGTGTGCAAATTTTAATAAAACAATATCTTATAATATAGAAAAATTACAATCATTATCAAGTGAAGATAATTTTTTGGATAAGCACAAGAAGTTCAACTCATGGACGATTTTCTGGAACTAGTGGATTACATAAATGTTCCTGGTTCTGTATATTACCACCTCATTTTTGATCGAAAATTCGTTTTCATTAAATTAGAGTAGGCCTCGGATTATTTTCATTATTACAAACAGACAATTTACTTTATCTGGTGCTTGTATTGATTTGCTATTACAGAATTCCACGATTCGAAAGTATTTGGACCGAAAAATTGTCTTTACCTACCTGTTTAGCTCCGGGCCATAGATATACAAAATTCGCAATGAACCAGTAAAATTGTATGTAAATAAGTATGATCTAAACGCTTGTCGATTCATTTCTAACTATTACGATCTAAATTCTAAAATATTTTATTAGATCCTACTAAAAAATTTATGCGTTCACGCGTATTTAGAGTCTTCGGTCAACGACTCTAGAAAATATTACGTCACGGCATCTTATATCTTGTTATGATTCGAGTACTTTATATATATATTTATATGTTTTACGGATACGTTTCAAATATAATACTGTAGGTTACGCTTTTTTCCACTAAAGAGTTACTATGATTGAACTATGCTTAATAAAAAAAACTACTTAAAAAGAAGGTGGTGAGGACTTATGATGTTAAAGTTTAACAAAAATTTTCAAAACTGTGATCCAGGAGTTTTTATTGCCTTGTTATTTTCTCACAAGTTATAGGTACTTATTGCTTCGGGAACATTCTTCATCTTCATAATAAATCAATCAAGTCATGGTCAATTCTATCAATAACTTATTGCGTAGCACTAAGGAACTTTCAGTTTGAACTGTCTTCCGAGTGATAACTGGGTCTAAGAAAACCTACGTAACATTTCTAGTCATAACATAGGTTAGTAAAAGCATAATTGGTTACAATGCTTCTACTAACGTATTATGCATGGGCGAATGTTTGGTCTTTGGTTTTTCAAAACAGAATAGAAGAAGACATAACATTCGTTAAGTAAAGTATTGTGTCTATTACTAAAGTATCATTAATACGGGCTCAGGATATAAAATGTACTTATCTCTGTCGTAGGTATATTTATTGAACTACCCCTTGATAAGATAGGATAGAAGTACCCAGTCAAGTATTCTACTCCCAAACAATAAAAAAAAAAAATCGGAAACAAAGCACAAGTATCTATAAATCAGTCCCCGTTCAAATTGTACGAGGCTATAAGCAACAAAATTGAGTTCAAGTAATAAACGATTTACGGGAATCGAGCGTACCATGCCATAACACATTATGTCCACGGTTTATGTACGGGAAAGAAGATAAGCACTTTCCCTTCCTTCCCATTATTGTCACTCTCTTTCCTTAGTAAAAAGACAGAGAGAGAAAATGTCAAAATAGGGGACGTCTCTAAACCACAAACCTACCGTTGACTGATCGCTGGTAACAGACAGAATATCGCTCGCTTTATCGATTTGAATATTAAACTTTTATATGGTCGTAACTTTTCATTTTAAAGATGAATTTTGTAATATTCATATTGAAAATACGTAAAAATATGTTATGTGAAGAAGATGAAGTACAGCTAAGTGTCTGTATATTCTTATTTACCGAATGAGTTAAAACGAATGTTTTTCGGTAACTAATTTATGGAAGATAAACTCTGCTGCCTGTGGCGCGGTGGAAGTATGTCTGACTGCTACGCAAGAGGTCGTGGGTTCGATTCCCATACGAGACACCACTTAGTGAGATCCACAAATTGTTGTTCCTAGTGTGGGTGTACTTTGTGTCTGTGACTTGTATGTTTATAAAGTCCCCCGCGACACCACAGGGCTTGTACACTACTGCGGGAGTCGTCTATAAAAAAAAAGATCCTTCAAGCTGTATGATGCTGTCGACTCGTATGATGGATAATACAGTCGAAAACTGAAATCTAATAGGATAAAAGTAAAAAACGACTTTAATGCTTCTACTAACCAAGTCACAGACTTCATAAATACGCCTGAGGTTAAATATAATTTCACGTGCTATGTAAAAGATTTTTCCCAAGCATATTTTAAAAGGTATTGAGTTCTTTGAAGATAGAGTTCAAAAGGTTTTACAAAGTCAGTACACGCAACTTATAAGCCTTGATTTTATCACCCTCCATATACAAAGATAACAGCAGGCCAACAGTACGCTTATTTAAAAGCTTAGAACAGAGGTTCTCAAACTTTGAACATAACGGAACATCCACCATATTACTTTTAATTTTATAGGGTATACCAAATACCTAATGTCCACTAATGATACTTCTCACTCCTCCAGCTCTAGGTCTAGTTCAAGAACTGTCATAACTGGACATATTATCCAAATTGTTGTAGTTGTTCTTTCTACGCGAGCAAACACGTTTTTTAAATTTAAGAAAAAAGTGTACACCGCAGCTAAAGAAATTTTCACTTCAAAAACAACGGGTTGCACTCCGGGAGTTCCGGCAGAAGTGAAAACTTGAACACAACGCCGCTAAAGAAGTAGTCACTTCAAATATTGCGTAACCCTGGTAAACGTGGAATTCGGTTCCGTGAAACCCACATTGGGAAACCCTGACTCAGAGCTATAAAAATATTTTAGTAACAGTGACAACAATATTAAAAGGTGTTGTTCGATAACCAAAAAAACGCTAAAAGACAGATCGCTCAAGGATCTCTAGTAGAGTTTATGCGAACAATATTTTACTTCAGATTCTTTTTCCAGAAAGGATTGTTACTAACGGTTCGCTGGAGTCCGAAACACAATAAACCATATGATAAATGTCTTATAAAGGCTTAGGTAGAAAACGTCCGCTATGACACAAAGTCTATTCATATTTCACTCGCGTATTTATGGGGGAGCAATGGTGGCTCAGTGGTAATGGCTCAGCTCAAAATAGGTGAACTAAAATGTGTTATGGAAACCAACATGTTCTGGGTCATCCATAAATCCACCAAGACCCTTTGTTTGATTATGACCCATAACCTGCGGATGCGTGCGCTGCGGTGTCCTGCATATAAAAAAAAAACTCACCTGCACAAAAATGTGAACAAGATCCCCTACATATGTAATATCATACAATCGGAGGCATTTACGAATTTCGATGAGCTTAGTATTCCTCCGACAGCAAAATATTACATAGGTAGGGGATCTTATTTGCACTTTTTTTGTGCAGGTGGGTTTTTTTTATTTCATAAATTTTAGTGGCTGTAGGATGTAACAACAAACTTTTATCACAGCTATTGCCAAGTATTGAAAAAAAAATGGTTGTTTTTTAGTACTACAGTCACAATTATGTTATACCTTTTTGAAATGCTTACGATGAGCCCTTTAATTTGATACCCAAATTCGAAAAAAACTTTTTTTTCACACCTCATGTTTTTGGCATCTTACAGCCGCCATGTTTGTTTTTTTCAAACGTCACTTATCTAAGAACACTTGAACTGTCAAGACAAATCTAACGACATCTTAAATATTTGAATCCGTCGTGTGGCTTGAGAGATATGAGGTAAAAAAGAATATTACATATATACATGCATAGTATACAAGATACGCGCAAAAAACATAACCCTTCCTTGCAGTCTGGTAAAAACGGAGCGGCGCGGGTTTGTGTGATCCACAAATTGTTGATCCGGGTCTGGGTGTACTTTGTGTCTGTGACTTGTATGTTTGTAAAGTCCCTCGCAACACAAACCTAATGCAGGAGTCGTCTTTTTTAAAAAAAAAATGTGGAAGCTGGAATTGTGTACCTACTTGGATCACCTAGACTATATCAGAGTGCTGAGTCGCGGTATGTAATTCTAAAAAGGTATCAGTATTGTTCAGGCGAGTAGTGTAATACCTAGTGAAAAAAATAGATATATCTTTTTATTCAGAACACTCCACAAGTTTCATCCGTAGCTAAAATATTGTTATCATCGCCGCTGATAGTCCAACGAGTGTATGAAACAATTGCTTTTATCTGCTGCTCATTATCGAAGGAAGGATACAGATAAATGTGGTGCTAGTAAACACTTGAATAAAATATATAAGTATGTCACTAATGGTCTAACATAAAAACGGTTCTATGTATATATATGGTAGCGATAAGTAAATGGGTTCTATGGATTTTAACAACTTTCCTGTATCTAAAATGAGTAGTGTGTAACTTGTGTAGCGTTTATGAGCCATCAAAATGTTCTTAATATATGTACGTTATATTGTATTGAAGTAATGAGTCACATATGATTCACGACATTTTTTGACGTGATAACGTCTTATGCCGTCGATGACCGGGTGCACTTCACATTATTGATTGGTTGCTAAACAACGTTCACGTTATTGGTTCCTAAGCAGCTGGAGATTGCAGTGACATGACATGCAATACAAATGTAACTAACGTTATTAATTGTTTGTTAAGCAACGCGAATGGCGATATTGTCATCAATGTTTTCTTATGACGTTATCACGTAAAATTGTCGTCCGTAAACCGACTTAACAGACAACCATTTTTTTATCTATAAAATTAGGAGCGCATTTCTTTAGACAATACATTTTTGTATCAGAATCTGAACTTGTGAAAAAATACTATAAGAACAGGGAAATTCAAGAAAACAGTTAATTCAAATAACGTTATTTCCGACTGCTTATATTGCCACGTCATTTGCAGGAAGCCAATGACAGGTAGGAGCTAACGGCAACCTTTGTTTAAAAAACATTGTCGTGAATACTCGCACTATTTAAAGCTCTTTCATAGTAAATATAGGTGTTTTATAGTAGTTAATACTGTATAACACTCGAAAGGAAAGCAATCTGTTAGATAAGATACTGGATAATTAGTCTACCTGAATCTATAAATAACCTCCAATGTTTGATCTATATTTACTCTAGCAAATATAAATAAGATTGAAGATAGTAAATAAGTCTAAACGCCAATAAAAGATTATGTGGGAGATAATATTTCAGTCTAAATTTGCCCCTATTAAACTTCATAAATATTGTAGCTATACCTAATTATCATTAGGTATTACATGGCTGAAAATAAGTGCCGATTAAATTCATTTCATTAAAATTGGTTGCCGTAGTGGGAGTACGTAACTCAGAGATAGCAGGCTTAAAAAACTGAATTCATTGTTTTACCCCTGTAAACCAATTAATCCGGTTTTAATACATATACATTAAACTTTTACGTACCCTGTTGATGTGGAATTCAATCTTAAATTATGATTACGTTCAAACTGTAAAAATAACGTTAACGTTAACATTTTGCAAAAATAACGTTTCAACTTTCGTCCACCGGAAAATAAATACGGGAAAGATCAACACAAATGAAAACATCCAGATTAAAAAAATATTCTGAATTCATTACGAAGATTCGGCGTCAAAAGTTTTCTTCGATTCATATACGATATTCGACTTTATTTGAATACATAAAGCCAGAAGTAAAAAGGAAAAAATATATTTAGATAACTGAAGGAGTGACCGGTAATTGCCGTCAAAATGTCGATAACAATTATCTCTGTTGCCGATATATTTGATGATAAAATGTATAAAAAGATTTATGGAATATATTCAGTAGGTAGCTTTCGAATGTGTACCGGTGTTTTTTATTATTATGATGGATTGATATCGACGTTTCACTCGTATTAGGATTGGTATTTATATTTACCTACGAATATTTCAGAATATGTGTTCGAATTTTATTATGAGTGACGTGAATTTGAATGAAGGGGGAGACAAAGGAGATTAGGATAAGTATGTTTTATCCCAGAAGTAGGTAAGAAGTGCTTATGTAGATGCGATGGTTGTCCTATCTCGCTATGATTCGCAAATTTAGTTGATTCTTAACACCAGATGACTAATAAAACCTAATCACTCAATCAGATAATAAAACCCCGGGATCGTAAGATGAAGAGTTTATTAACTTCGAAACTGCTGAGCGGATTTCCATCAAACAAAGCCAAGAACCATTCGGATTTGACTAGCTTTTTAATGAAAAAGCTGAATCCAAATCCAGAGCTTTTTACATTGATGCCATAGAAGCTTACACTCTTAAACCTTCGTTTGCCGCGTTTGCATCGGCAGTTAAAAATATAAGATTTTTGCCACGGGACAGATTTCGATGAATATGACTGTGCTGCAACGTAATGATTATGATATGAGTCACCCCCGAAAACTTAAAGGGAATGATCAAAAGTATTTCTGTCGCTACTATTCACTTTAAAGTGACAGGAACAGCATTAGACTTAACGGTGGTAGGTCTAAGGCAAAGGCGGTCTTGGCTCGTACTACCATAGTGTCAGTTATTAATGCTAACACATCACTGTGTTTTGGTTGAAGGGAAATGACTGGGCAAATAAGTATTATGAACTAATCTTTCGTGACATTTAGATCTCTGTCAAACAAGGATTTGGGTTGAACTGATACTATTATGGGCTAGTGTGAAGCTACCACCAGGCGCACGACATGTTGGTCTCTTCATTTTGTGGTATAAAAAATAAATAAAGGCTTCACCATGTCTCAAAATTAAGACGTTTGAGTATTCGGCATCCAGTTCCCAAATACTATACTAACACAGAAGCGTGTGTTTCAATCAGTAGGTTATTACATAAACATACCTTGTTAATTAGTAATATGCATCATATTTAACTATAAATTGATTACTTTTTCTTAGTAGCTCCATGACCTCTTTGTAGGAAGGAAAACCTCAAGGTTGGACGCATGAACATTGCGACACAAAAAGAGCAAATAATTGACTAGATGAGGACTATGTATGTTATAACTAAGGGTTGCTAAATATAATTTTACTCTTAAAAAAATGTGAGTGCCGGAGCCTTTGGCAATTATAAACTCCACGATAATATACCTTTCAAAACTAGGTTATTATTAGATTATATTCGTTATTATATCTACTAAAGCCATAATTATCAATTATTATCTGAGCCCCAATTCTCTCATACTCAAGAGATACAAAATCAAAATCTGTGGAGCGGTGGGAGTGTGTCCGACTGCAAGAGGTCTTGGATTCGATTTCCACACGGGACACCGCTTTGTGTAATCCACAAATTGTTGTTCCGAATCTGGGTGTGCTTTGTGACTTGTATGTTTGTAAAATACCCCGCGACACAGGGCTTGTACCCTACGGGAGTCGTCTTTGAAAACTATTGTCTTCGCTAATATACACCTTAAAGTGACAAAGTCAGCACGAGACTTTAAATCTTAAATTGAGTTACGTTTGGGAATCCCGAGTCATAATTCCTGTCATTTCTGCATAGCAAACACAGCCTTGGAATCAATTTTTACTCTATTTTTCAAGAATCGTGAGTGACACTCCAATGTTAAATTGTGACGCACGCGCACTGAATGCTAAGACTGGCCGAGAGATACGCTCACGCAATGTAAATGTTATCTAATCTTGACATTCCGGGCGCATACCCATATAACATTACACTACACGCACACCAAGTGTAAATGGCAATAATACGATACGAGATCTCATTTTTCTCGGTGGCGCGAAGTATCGTTACGTTCAGCTATTCACACGTCTAGCGTATGATACGTAGCCAACTATATGTATCTTTATTTCATTACTAGCTGCCTTGTGCATTATTCATTAATGATGTTTGATGTGATGTTATATAGCCTAACCTTCCACCATAAATGGAGTATAAAACACTGCAAGATTTTTTCAATTCGATCCATTAGTTCCTAAGATTATCGCCAACCAACAAAACTCTTCAGTTTTATAATATTAGTATACGTAGATCTTATGCTATAGGTTGGATCCGCAGACGTTTTAAGTTATTAAAATTCTAAGCAAAAATGTGTTATTTGCATTATAGGATGAGGTAAATCACACATGTTTGAAATATTAACCCTACCACATTATCAAATCACATTTCTAATTTCATTTAGACATACAGAAATAAACAGATAAAGAACTGACACTAAAAGCATCACTAGCGTGACAAACCATCTAGAAAAGGAGTTACTGCATTATAAATTCGATGTTCTCTATTTCTTTCAGTGTAAATAAAAATTATAGAGTGCTCTCATCAAGTATATTGACTAAAAACTAGACGATAAAACTATTTAACTGTGTACAGTGTTCCTACCAATATCAGCAGATGACTACCCGGTAAGCATACTTGCGTGTAAACTCATGATACTATGGTCAATTAGCCGCAACTGGACCGCGCTAACCGATTTGAGTCGGCGAACAAATTAGCCGTTAACCGCACGCACCGTATTTACAGTAGGAACTGTGAATGGTATACTTCAAACAGTACCTACTGCTATAAGTTCTTAAGGTTGATGATTTGCTACGAAGTGATTGTGTAGTACAGTTGCGTATATTTAGGTATTTATTTCCAATCCACAGTGTATAACTTAGATGGTAGGCGACTTAGACCATCGCGGCCCCAGTCGGGTACCGCAAAGTAAACTAATATTGTAATATATTTTTTTACTAAAATTATTTATGTTATTACCAGGAACTGCTTTAGCATACGATGACGTATTTAGTTACAATATTATTGTCAAAAAACTGATTTCGGAATAATACCAATTTTTTTTTAACATACCAGAAAAACAAATTTTTGAAGAATGCCTAAATAAATCAATTTCCAAAATTGACAGCTTCCAGCAAAGAACAATCTTAATCTTAACACAACTAAGAGGGGAAGAGGAAAAAATACTGAGTAGCTAATATGTACCTACAATAAATATAAACACTATAATGGGGTTGACAAGATTGTTACGTCTCCACCGGTATCATATCGGAGCATGGCAACAATTTAGCACTATGAGCAGTTATCAGACTACGTCATTCATATTATGCTATAACTAATAACTGACAGATTATTGGCACTAACGCTGCATGAAGTTTGTTAACCGAATGTCTGTTTAACAACTATTTTATGTTCCGAACATGATATTGTTATAAATATTCATACTGTTACGACTTAGCTTCACGATTGTTTAGAAATGGTTTGGTAAAAACATGCCCAAGCCATGTCAAAAAGACTTTTTAACACGGGTGATGCTGATGAAGCTTCAAGCACGATAGGTTGTCACGGGATCATCTATCCTCCTTGAAGCTCAATACCACCCGAGTTGATAGGTGGCCACTTTTACAGGTGGTAGGTCTAAGTCGTATTCCGTCTTAATGGGTACCACAATAGTGTCAGTTATTCTTCCGTGAACTGTGTTTCGGTTGAAGGTCACTGTAACAAGTATAATTACTGGGCAAATGAGACTTACGAACAAATGTCTCAAATGAGGAGCGCTGAGTACTTAGTGACATTCAGATCTTTGCCTAACAAAGATTTGGATGACACTGGTATTGTTATGGGCTTATAGCGTGACCACCAGGCTTACAATCTGATCGTCTCTTCATTAAGTAAAACTAACAAAAAAAAATAAAAGGTGTTAAGTTACTGTAATGATATTCTCTTAAAATTCAGTACAGACCTATTGAATTTGGTTTACAACAGCCGTCTACACTGTTGGAAACCAGCAATGTCACCTTGGCGGGAAGGCTTGTTTCCAATCGTCTGGAAGACGCTTTATACAAGTTTGGCAACTAGTAGTATATAACTAGTAATATTGTCACTTTTCTCTCGCAAGTGACCTTTACTAAAGCGTCTTCTAGACGGTTGGAAACAAGAGTACAAACCAAGGTGACCTTGCTGGTTTCCAACAGTGCAGACGGCGGTTGCAAACCAAGTACCAAGGAAAAACGGTGGGCCACACAAATCTCCCGCCAAGGTCACCTTGGTTTGTCCGCTTGTTTCCAACCGTCTAGAAGACGCTTTACTGCGCATTTGCACCGGACTTGTTCTACTACTGACCCCAGACTATTCATCCTCATTCTTATTACAATTATGTTTTCAAAATTGGTTTTGATGTTTCACCAATTGTTTATTTTCTTCAATGAATGCACATGACATGGAATATTGGCTCATGAATGTACATTTTTTTAATAATAACAAAAACTATTTTTTTTTGTCTTTCTGTTTCTTGGCTAATCTGCGAAAAGGCTGGACGGATTTGGGGGACTTTCACTGTCCGACAGCTGATGATGTAACGAGTAACTTAGGCTACTTTAACGTCTATAGGAAGTGCGCAGCACTGCAAATTCACGCGGGTGAAGTCGCGACTAGATGATAATAAATGCCAGTTTACAAAACAGCCAAAAAGACATAATAAATCTAACATAAACGCAGGACTATACAAATAAGGCCGTTATTGATTGGTTTATACGAAATAACATTGTTAAAGGCATACCCACCCACGCAAACAAATTCCAGGCAAAAATCTCGGGCTTTATATACAACGTAATTTATTTATAAATTATTTGTATAAGAATTAGGAATAAAATCTCGGGGCATGGTACGGACCGGCACGATGACATAAAAGGAAAGTCGAGAAAGACAGATTGAAATGGCAATTGGGATATTAAATGTTGTCATTGGAAATAGTATTCATACCGATTTGATCTTCGCTGTCTATCCAGACCAGTCTAAAAAGAGGCAGAGCCTTCGTAGTCTGCACCAGTTACCGTCGGAATCCTTTTTTTTTTAAATAAGCCAACTCCCCCATTAGGGTACAAGCCCTGTGTCGCAAGTGCACAACTTTCTAACCTGTCACTTACATACTCGGATTACCAATTTGTGGATCAGACAAGGTGGTGTCCCGTGTAGAAAGAAATCGAACTCATAACCTCTTTCGTCAAAGTCGTACGCACTCCCATTGCACAACAAGGCAGTAGTTTTGATCTGACTTACGTCTTACGTTTTTATCTGCATGTAGATACATCTGTCACAGACTAGAATACCCTACGATTCGATCAATCCTGAAATCGAAAAAGTACTTTTTCAATTTTATGGTACGACTATTGCTAAAGATAAAATTAGATAACGCGACAAAGCATTGCAAAATTAGCTTCTATCTTGAGAGTAACAATGTTGTAAACGGATTTAGATTCTAGATAATATCTTCAGAATACGACTGTACCAATACTCGGTGGGATTTAGTCAGATCCTTTTAGTACACTTGAACAATCTTGAATGGAACTTGAATAAAGACTCTTACGACAAATCGATATCAGAGAGGTTACCAGTCACCACAAGCTTATACAAAATAACAGATATCATGGTGTTCGGAATGTGCTCATATTCAACCACAAATTCGAATTAAAGCAAGATTAAATCAGTACTGATGAGAAGCTTTGAACAGGTCTTTTATTTGGAGAAAACTCAAAAGCATTTAAGTCCATCCATTTAAATCATGAAGAAAAAGACTATACAATATTATCATTATTACAATATTGTACACAAATTATTTCTTATCCGTGAATACTAAACTCAAACGCTCCAGCGAACCGTGGCTGTCCATCACAGTAAAACGAATATAAATACGTCACTCTGACAGCATAAATAGACAGATAGACACAATCTTTACCTGATCTAGTCAATACACAAAAACATACTATCAATCACATATAAGCCGTATTTTCTAGGAATCAACGAATACCTTATCAGATATGAGATACATTTCATTCATTCTATTATAGACATGTCTTTTGCGTATTGGCTATCCAGTCAACAAAGACGACGAAGGTAAGTCCACAACGAGTCTGGAATGTGCTAGAAAGAGAGAGAAATAGATGTAAGTACAAGCTTCTGTAGATTTATGATTGTACACACTGTGTGTGTACTCGTTTGTACTGTACTGTTATGGTTGGTCTGACGTCAGGAGTCATGTGGACTGGACGGGCAACGCTTATCTGTTTTCGGTCCAAAGCGCATTCTTCGGTAGCTAGTTATTCTGACCAAAATAAAGTATTTAAAGGATTTTGTTTATTCGAACTCATTTATTTTAAGTTATGGCTGTTCCAAGATAATTAAACTTTGTTGACTTTTTCATTACTTAGACTTTTAGTAGACAGTCATTTCACCAAAATATTATCTATTGAATGAACTTCTTGGAAATACTCAAAACTCCCAAAACCTATTCATTTGATTTGATTACATCAATATTAATTCTATTGTAAGAACACAATAGCAGGTAAAAGGATTGTGAATGCCGAAAACAATGCTCCATAAACGAAATAGCACGACGTGATAGATAGATACGGCGGTATTTTACCAATTCGGGTGTGAGGACGTGACGGAAACCGTTGTTCATGCATACTTGATGATTCTGCCTCACACTCGCTCCCCTCCGACCGACGAACTTTCGGCATGGTTTCTCACGCGGGACCAATTGTGGCCCGTTCCAAATATACTAATATCCTTTCAACAGCGTACATACATACCAGCAGCAATATTTATCCTACGACATTTTATTGAAAGTATTTTAAAATATAGATCAAGCGTGACTGGAGGTTGGAACACATTAAGGAACGCACCTTCTTCACTAATCCTTATGCCCTCTAAGTTTGTCGTTTGCTAAGGCAGGATGAGGCCGGTACGTGAGATGAATTCTTACGAAACGACTTTTATAAGTTCCCAAAATCCCAACTTTCTTTCAGGCGACAGACACACACTCACAAACTTTGTCAATCGTCTTAAATAAGTACTCCCAAGCGATCCTCAAATAGATTTCCTTAAATATTTATTGAAATTCTGCTTGTTCCTTCTCAGAATATTTCTGTTATGTATCGTGGTAGATACAAACAAGTTGAATCAACTCTCTTGTTTGTCTATTAGCGGTCGTGCTGGTATCATTTAACAAAACACAAATTATACGCTAATAAACATAATAATAACCCCAGACGTGCTAACTGAGTACACAATATTGCAACCTTGTCTCCTCACCATTTTCACTTTAACTATGTAGAACTAAAAGCGGTGCATTTAAATTGAGAGAGAGTGACACGTGAGATCAAGTTTTACTGGTAAATAAGTCTATTGAGATATGAAAATTCTCATTTGTGCAACTGGTGGGCTATTTCTTAAAGCTACATGAAAACAAGGACTGAGGTAACGACAATACCTTAAAGACGGAAACTAGTAAGGGACCTATCTTATACCTTTGAACGAGCAATTCTTGTATGTATATATATTCAGATTATATATATAGGGTATACTATATATATATAATCTGAATCGCGGTAACGGCCCCAGTGATTTTTATGAAATTTTGTATGCCATATGGTATGGTTATGGTATGGTAGTATGGTTTTGGGGGCCATAAATCGATCTAGCTAGAACTAAAACTTAATTTTTAGAAAAGGTCGTTTAAAAAATCATCATCCAGATACTGGTATTTAAACAGCCTGCTTATAGTTCTCACAATGGGTTTTATCATATTTTGTTAGATACCTAATACTTTCGGGAAACTTATGGAAAATTAGAGACTTAACTAAAAAACGACTTAACTAATAAACGAATTTTGCCGGGATGGTCTTTAACTTTTAGTCACAAAGACTGAAAGTTAAAGACCATCCCGGCAAAACGAATGTCTAGCATTATTATAATCAACCTATCCGGTACAAGTGCAAAGAGCGTCTATACTTTACGCCTCGAAATGGTTGAAGTGCAACAAGTAAATGTAAAACTAGCGTAGCATTGAGTGCACTGCAGTGAGGCGGTAAGCCTTCATATCCTTTCTTGTACATGGCGCCAGGTGAGAATGTAAACAAATAGTACACCCGACGCCATTTGCCGGCGTTTGTCTGGCCTTTGTACACGTTTTTAATACGATTTTATTAGTTTCATACGTATGTCATGTTAGTATGTAGATATGTTAGTATGTAACGAAATCTTTGAACGTGTTTTTCACCCGCTTCAAAACGTCGAATTTCATTAAAACTTCGCACGCTTATCAAGGATCGGTGACAATACAATCCCATAAAAAGGTATTTTTGAAAATTTATCCCCTAAGGGGGTAAAAGTGGTTGTAAGTTTAAACTCTGCCAGTTTTGAAGTTAGATGTGTGAATAAAGATAAGAAGATAAAGAAAACATATTTCGGCGTTTTTAAAAAATCGACCCCCAAGGGGGTAAAATAGTGGTTGCAAGTTTTTATAAAACTCCGTTAGTTTTAAAGTTAGATATGAGAAATTTTCTATTTGGCTATCTGGTTTAAAACAACTAAAAAATGAAAAATAAATAATAGTTTAAAAAACTAAAAAAAATTATACATCAATATCGTCACAAGCACCCCATGCTTTTTTACGATAAGCTGATTTTTTGAACACCTATTTACCAAAGCCCTTTTTTTTAGATTTTAAACTATTATTTATTATATTGAGTGTAAGAAGAAGCACTTGTTTCGTTCGGCTGTTGACAATACATAATTCATCTACACTTTTGGTCAACAAAGGACATCAGGTCAACGTCCTGTTAATTACTCAAGTACTTTATACTTGCTCGATAAAATAAAAGACGTTATACGACATACGAGTAGAAGTAAAGAAAAACACAAACTTAGAACAGCGGGTTTTGTCGATTGCAAAGTATGACATAACTGTAGTAGTGATCGTACGTTGGCAAATAAAGCGGAACAAATTATTGTGGCCGCCGACGCCGATGTGGACTACAGGGAGCGGCGTAAGCCAATCACAAACCAATCACATCCTTAATCCTTGGAGCGAAGGGATAAATTAGTTTGGCTCGCCCGTGGGAAATGATCGCCTCAATATGAGATGACGCAGCAGACGGCTGAATACTTTAAATACTTGGCTTCTTCATACTGTTCTTAAGGGTAACAGCGAGAGACTATAAACTGTACTCGAGGCGTGAACTTTAGTATGGTAATGCAGAGTTTACACTGGATCAACTTATTATAAAGGTTTGAATCGACTAAGAAACGTGTGACAAAAGTTGCAAGCGTACCTAAGATTTAGACAATCACTCAATCCCGCATATATTTTAAGTTTCCAAAGAGGCGGGTTTTTTGATTTTTTAAAATTATTTTAGTGCTTAGTTGTAAGACGTTAGAAAGGTAACGCAAACTGTAACTACCGAAAATTTGGGGGGAAAATAGTTGGTAACAAACTTTGTATCGCTTTAAATCCTAAACGGTTATTTTAAGTGAGAAATGATTTAAGAAACCTCATCATGATTTTAAATTACCTACACGATGATTACCCCCCCCCCCCCACAAGACATAGTTTGTTGGCTTTAAATTTTTTCTCTATCACAATATGGCGTCTGGCTGTCGCCATTATGAATTTGGATTGCTGTCATATCTTTAGTGACGATCGCAAGATTAATACGAATCGATTGACCAAGCGTTTGGTCTATATAGTGCCACAAGGGAACACAAACATACATACACATCAAACACATTACCCTCCGCAGTCGGGTAAAAATATGTACGTAGTCTTGCACTCTTAAGTCAGCTGCCGCGATGCATCGCCTATAGCTTTCTTAACTAGATCGATTATGTAATTATTCTCTTCTACTTCTCCAAGCTTTCGTAAATCTCTGGATCTCCGTGTATTATTTGGCGATTATTCCGCAAAAATTAAACAGTATGGAATACCCTTTAGGTCGTAAAGTGTGTGTTATTACAGGCGGCTAAAATATGAAAGTAACTTATAGTGTTTATTATTGTGGTTATTTAAAGCACATTCCTAGGCCTGTGTGAAGTGCCGACTCGGCTGTGACTAATCAGTAAACGATGAATTCTCGCACGAATACCAAATAGGACCAGTGAGTCAGATCAGATAATCAGTGGACACTGCCCAGCTTGATTCACGGCGCTAAGTGGGATTTTAATGTGCCCTCGTGTAGTGTTTAAGTAAGTAGTATTCTTAGAAATCGAGTTGCACCGTCTGGGTGGAATCTTACACAAACAGATCTTAACTAGCGTTAATTTGATCTCAAGTTCTAGTAATTTTGATGAAGATTGTATGACTATTCATTAGTTCTGAGTACTAGTAGATGTCAGTATATTAAGTTGGGACTTGGAACAAAAACACATTTTTTTTGTCAGTCTGTCTGTTTGTTCCGGGTTCCGAAACGGCTGGACCGATTAAGACGGGATTTTCACTGTCTCATCAGGCTAACGTGTGTATATAGTGAGTGCTCGTTTTTTTCGCTCAACATTCTTCATTGCTGCTCCGCTCCTATTGGTCGTAGCGTGTTGTTATATAGCCTATAGCCTTCCTCAATAAATGTACTATCCAATAGTAGTTACAATTGGACCCGTAGTTCCTGAGATTATCGCGTTCAAACAAACAAACTCTTCAGCTTTATAATATTTGTATAGATTAGACTAACACTACAGGTGGGTTAGACAGGTACATTATTTCCGTGGCGAATTCGATACCGCCGTACTAATCGTTTGCAAAAAAAATAAAAAAATGTCTATGGTCTCCATCGCAAACGTCAAATTCCCTAGTAAAATTCTTTTCCATTATCGGCATCGCTTTTCGAATGTGACTTTGTCTAGACCCCTAGGATAGACAGAAGATAGTGTGGAAACCGTCTCGGTAATTTTTACGAGGTAAAAAGTGAGTGCGTACTTTGGCTTAGCTCAATCTTAGCATAAGTAAAACTTAAAGAAAATCTTGACAAAGCAAATGCTAGCCGTTGAAATTATTGGTCATAGCTTAGCATAATCTCAGAACATTATATCAACAAAGTCAACAGTCAGCACGCGCTTTGTAATGTTTTACCTGAGCTAAGATAAGCCAAAGTACGCTCTATTGATCTCAGCCTAAGTGACAATAATTCATACAAATAAATCTATCACGCCGCTTTACCATCGCCGTTTTCCCGCCAAAGCCACCTCAATGTTTACGATAGAATGCTAACTTGTCAAATCTCAACTGTTTGACGGGGAAATCTATTTATAACATAAAAATGAATGTTTGTCTGTATGTCTATGCGTTTCGAAACCATTGATCAGGTTGTAAAGAAACTTTGGTAGGATGATCTGGGGGCACGCATGAGGGTTCCTGGCCCAAAAATCCATAGCGAAGCGTGGCCGGGTTCAGCTAGTTCTAGATTATAAATACAAAAGTGGTCAAATACATATAGTCATTATATATAAGTTTACTTGGCATACCCCATGGATTATTTCAATGACAAACAGGCTTATGAAAAACGCAGGAAACTTTAAAAGTACAGTACCTCGCAAGATAATCCCACTTTAAAAAAATGTATTATTACAAATAGATTTACAGAAATGTTACGAGAGCAAAAAGGTAAGTCTGTACAATGCAATTTAAGCGAACGAGGACACGGCTGCGAGTTACCCTGATCCAATTAAACGGGAAAGGATGTTAACTAACCCAATTGTTACCTAATTCCATAACGAAGTTACCGAATAGGAATCCTGTCTGCGCTATGGGCACTGGTTTTATTTATCTATTTCCTGTAGAAAGCATAAATACAGCTCAACAATATGGTGATCACTTGATCAGCATACTAATTTAATTCTAGAAAACAATAAACTTTTACGACATAACGTATTACAATTCATGTTAATATCACAACGGGTTTTTCCACCAAGCAACCCTATAAGAAAATGTATAGTGCTATGAGATTATTTATTTCAGTACATATTATAAAATCCACCAATCACATTTGCGTAAAATGGACAATACTATTTTTACATTTATTTGAAGCGGGGGTAGCCTAATGGCTAAGGCATTGGACTCGCAATTGTGAGGTCGCGGGTTCGTATCCTACCCATTATATTATAGACGTGAACCCACTCCTAACAAAGCCTTTGAGCTTATCTGGAGGGGCTAACAAGATTGCTAGTAATTGCTAAAAAATGTAAAACTGAGACCATACTAAATTGTATCCCTAGTTGGAATTACACTTTATAAAGTCAACTAGCTGTCCCGCGCAACTTCGTCTGCGTAAATTTTCACCGTTTTTGCAACATTTCTCATTGCTGCTCCGCTCCTATTGGTCGTAGCGTGATGTTATATAGCCTATAGCCTTCCTCGATAAATGGGTTATCTAACAGTTAAATAATTTTTCAATTCGGATCAGTAATTCCTGATACCGCTTTCAAACAAACAAACAACTCTTCAGCTTTAAAATATTAGTATAGATTAAACATCTAACACGATCTGGATGTCTTTAAATAGACTTCGGACTAAGATCAGATGGAGCAAGGAAAACATGCTTATGGGAATTCTTGGAAGGTGCCAGTGCTGTACAGATAATGACGACCCATCTTGCAGTGTGTTACTTGACCTGCACACGGAGAGAATTGATGACTGCCTTGTCAATGCAGTTGACGTAGCCACGTTCAGGGCCTCAGCGTATAGTATTTATTCCTTACAACGTTTACTGTCATAACGCAACAAGTATGAGACATCAATGAAGTATTTTATCTTGCTATCATTAAACAACAATGATGTGTACAGCATGTACCTACTTGTTCATCAATGATAAAAACAGGTTTCAAGTTGGACTGACCAAACAAGTTTTTTTTTATATACAAGTGTCAAACCAGCATATTATTATAATAATAATAATTGTACACATCGGTACACGTTGTTTTGCTTTCGCATAGACCTCCCCTAGGATCTTCCAATGATCATGGTCGTGACATAGTCCGCTTCACAGTATTCCTGCTTTTAGATCATCGCTCCATCTTCGGCATGGTCTACTCCCCTGTCTTCTTACTCTCTAGGATACCCTTCGGTTACTATATTTGTTCATTTTTAGAGTTCCGTACCCAAAGGGTAAAAACGGGACCTTATTAATAAGACATCGCTGTCCGTCTGTCATCAGGCTGTATCTCATGAACTGTGATTGTTAGACAGTTGAAATTTTCGCAGATGATGTATTTCTGTTGCCGCTATAACAACAAAAACTAAAAACCGGAATAAAATAAATACTGAAGGGGGCTCCCATTCAGCAAACGTGACTTTTTTTGCTCGTTTTTGCTCAATATTGATAACGGCAAAGCTTGAAATATTTATAGAATATTGAGTTATATTATTCACTTCAAAAATAAATAATAAAATAAAATAAATATGTAAGTGGGGCTCCCTACAACAGACATGGTTTTTTACCGTTTTTATAGATAATAGAACGGAACCCTTCGTACGCGAGTCCGCATTTGGCCGGTTTTTCTTACTTCTCTTAGGTTTTGCATATTATTGACACATGAAATAATAACCTTTATCTATAGACCGGGTCAACCTGCTGTCAATATCTATCGAAAACAATCGCTCTCTGCATATTCCAACTAATGCGACAATCGAGCAGCGTTCGGTGTTCAGCGGTTCATCCGTAGTTGGCTAAAAGGAATTATAATGACTTGTAGTCAAATTAGTTTGGCCTTGTATTCTGGTTTTGTCACGAGGTAATACCCCGTTGTCACAAAAATACCTCGAATTCAGAAGGAAAGTTTGATATAACGCGCGCTCGAGCAACGCACACAGATATCGCGCACGGACACGGAAATCAGATCACTTCTTCTGAAGATGTTTCGAGAATATTCGACGACAGCGTTTGCTTCTTTATTCTTCCAACAAATCGTGTTGTACTAATCCGTAAAAATCGAGTCTTACTCTGTACCCATTATTCGAATTCGGTTTCGGAACAATCGGTTTGCTACAATAACCCTGACGTTTTGTAAGTCGAGTTGTTTCGTTGCTTGGCACAGAAAATTCATTCTGTCTTCAAAACTATGAATCGTGTTTATAAATCTACTGTCATACTCATAACGTTTGAAAATATCGTCTGAACTGTTCTTTTATTGCTAATATTTTCAGTTTAACATTTCTTAATATCATTTTATCGTAGTTTCGTCAGAATATAACGACTAAAATGATGACTATTGCCCTATCTTCATATTAACGGTGCTTTTTAGGACTTTTACTTCGCATTCATTCCGTCAATTTCACACAAACTTTTTAAAGCCAGTTACAAGTCCCAGTTAAAAATAAGTTTAAAATAAAGGTACGTCGCGTCGGTAATCAGTGACCCCTATGTAACGGACTATTTCCTGACGATAATGATGATATTACGTATTCAACTGCCATTACGTTAAACTTTTTTCCGAAAACCGTCACATTGTCCCTTTACGAAGGGTATCTAGATACTCAATCAAACCCCAATTCCGAAGGGAACAGAATTATTGCCTAGCGAACCCCGCTCCAATTTAATTAGAAGTAGGTAAATTGATTCTAATTTAATTCTGTGCAAGTTCCATGGTATATTATCTTCTGGGAAATTCGCAGACTATCTCGTCGTTTTCACCTCTTTTATATGAATGACAGAGAAAGGGCATGGAAAGAACTGGGTCTTTGTCTCTAGGTATTTGTACATGGTGCCTAGGTATCTGTACAATTTGTTTGTGGTAAAAATCTAACATTTCGTGGAGGATTCGGTGCTGGGATGATTTACTTAAATATTTGAGCAAACTTTAATATTCTAGTTGAAGAGAATAAGTTGGTATTTCAGGCGTAACAACTCACTTTAATAGCACCTTCAGTGCATAAAAGCGTAAAATATTTATCGGGAATGTTAGCGCCTCTCACAGGATTACGTCAGCGAGTTCAAAGCTTTGGACGGAACACAAAAGCCGTGGCGTCGCGTCGTGCGGAAATCACGACTAGTTAATGAAGGGCTTAAAACATTGTTGCACGGAGACATGAGACATTAACATGATGCGCATCACGACTGGCAAGTGGGTACAAAACATACTAATATCACAGAAAGTATGGGGTACCCAGAATCATTTTTCGGGGCGTGTTTTTGTAATTTCGGGGGATTTTAGATGATACAATTGACTAAACACCGCCCAAATGTGTGCTGTGTACCTTATCTTTTTGCGATTTTGGGGAGGGGGGGGGGAGGTTCACCTTCGAAATCCTGCCTCCCGATGGCTAAGCTCATGACAGAAAGTAACCCTCATAGGTACCTCGCTCGAGCAACCCATATAGACATCTTTCACGGACATAGAATTAGAAAGAAAACTATTTTTTTTTGTTGAGTAGGAGTTGAATTACAGGTCACTTTGTTTGCAAGACGTCTGTCAATTTCGTATCCGTGAGGGTACTTACTTGTGCGTTGCTCGAGTACGCGTTGTATGCAGTTATGTTTTGTACTCTCTGTATTTTGTGGTATGTAGGGTCGGGCAGTCGCGTAATTGCTGAACTACATAGAAGGAAAGCTTTATACAACGCACCCTCGAGAAAAGCCCACATAGACATCGCTCATGGAGACGGTATCTTGGACCACTTTAGAACAAAGTGCTCCGAGAGTGGCCAGAGAGGGGCATTCAATTTTATTTTTAACATTTCAGTTTTTTCTTTGTGGCTAAATCACTGAGGCGATTTTAATTTAGGAAGAGCAATAGCTGATTTGTCATGAAATACTTTTTTTATAACAGCTGCCACATTCGGAAATATGATATCGCAGGCCCAAACTACATCCAAGCTAACCAACGGAACGGAAGCAAGTATGTAGATCACACAACGTAGTGTCCCGTGTGACAAAGTGAGTAAAGTAAAAGAAGTGGGTTCTTTTACTTTGCAACCTCTTGAGCAGCAGTCGTACCCACTGCGCCGCCAAAGTAGTTAATAAAAATGAATGCGCTTTTAGAGTAACTCCACGTTAATGTAAATATTAATTATTTTGTTGACTGGCGCCGGCAGTACCGGCGGTACCTTTCAACGCCTTCTTATGTTCAGAGAGCAACTTTTGTTTCTGCTAATTATATTTATGATAAAATTAGCAGAAAAAGAACTTAATTGTATAAATACATGAAAGGAAATTAAAGATTTATCAATGGACAGCTCAACCTAGTGAAGATATTGGGTTGAAATTTGATATACAGATAGTTATAATAAAATAAATAAGCATTTTTTAAGACAGATTTTTTTTTCCATACATTAAAATTTATACTTAACAGAAGTAAATTTTATAATTGTATGTATTTCTTATTATATAATAACACAAAAAATATTATTATTACTATTATTTATCCCTATAATTAAGGAAAATTGAGAGTTGAAAGCAATATTATGATGAAATATACAAATGTTACAAAATTGATTATGATATTTAATGTAGGCAATTTAGATATAAGATAAGCCTATTTTAAACATAGCATTTCTTGTAGCCCACATAGTAGACATATTTATTGGTCAGATTAAACTGTTAAAAACCATTAACCATTTAAATTTACCTAATGGTTCCATCAAAACACAATTTATTTTTTACTAGCTGGATTGTGCAACTTTGTCTGTATAAATTATACCCATTTTTGCAACATTTCTCATTACTGTTCCACTCCTATTAGTTGTAGCGTGATGTTATATAGCCTATAGCCTTCCTTGATAAATGTGCTACCCAATAAAAAAAAAAATTTCAATTCGGACCAGTAGTTCCTGAGATTACCACGTTCAAACAAAGAAACTCTTCAGCTTTATAATATTAGTATAGATATTCAAATTTGAATAGGATAGTAATGGCAAACATGCAAATAGACCCATAATACACAAATAGAGAATCAGTAGGTGTCACAAACAACAGATAAGATGTGCTAAAAAATATTATTATACATAAGCAATATTTCAAATCATGATAACCCAGCCCCAACCAGCCATTTATTATTTATCAAAAGTACATCTCATACTTATGATAAAATATAGTATCAATACTTCGTCAATAAATGGACCCACGGTGGTGTTATGCAGAAACAATCCATCTAAACCTGACATCTTTCATCAATAATAATCATTTTGCAAGTTATATATTCTGTACATAATCTAGAACCATACTACCTTTCATAAGTTTAATAAAAACGGTGTTCAGGTATCCACCTAAATTTTTGGTTGGATATTCTCTACTGCCGTGTGGTGCCGGCTTAAGAATAGTACCACCCCATCTCTACCCGTGGGTGTCGTCAAGGCGACTAAGGGATTTCACCCCGGAGGACGGGCAGCAGCGTCCTCTGCGTACTTAAAGCCTTACTGCGATCGCCAACCCGCTCGCCAAGCGTGGCGATTATGGCAATTACCCCCCAGGATCTACATACTAGTAGGTTCTACTGGGGA
Source organism: Herminia tarsipennalis (assembly GCA_945859575.2). Lineage (NCBI taxonomy): Eukaryota > Metazoa > Arthropoda > Insecta > Lepidoptera > Erebidae > Herminia > Herminia tarsipennalis. Next base: position 6,507,609 of record OX243836.2, on the reverse strand, counting down.
GACCCGTGCCCAGCAGTGGGCCATCTTATGGGTTGATATGTATGTATGTATGTATGTATTCTCTACTAAACAGGGGTACAAATATTATTATTATTATTCTGTAGTAACTAGTTCTAATTAGAATTTTGGAAGTTATGTTCTAGGAGACACTTGTGTAGAGTTTGGTTAGGCTTAAGTACTTACCTAAAGTAAGCAAACTTACATAGCGGACTTTAGGTACCATATTTGAGATAAACTAGTAAAAACCAATTTTAATAATGTAGAATACATAACAAGCATTAAGTACAATACAAATGACCCAGGTAATAGATATTGTAATTAAATAATATTATTTATTTTATATTATTAAGTTGAAGTTGAAAATAATGTAAGTAATGAAAAATTTAATTTAAAATACACACACATCACAGACAACTTTTATGACAATACCCATCTTTCGTACACATACAACGAAAAGTAGCTTTAGTAGGTATCTACACAAGATAACCTTTATTTGGTTCGAGAATGCAACATTTTCATAATATGAAGGCGTGACGCGTTTAATTATGGCATTTTACCAAAATCAACGTACCTAATCGCGAAGATAACATAATTAAATCGTTCCACGGTCGTAGAACGTGATTACAAGTGAAACAAATAAAAAGGTAACACAAATAAACCGGATCGAAAAAAAATGAAAACATTGTAAGTGTCATTCAAGTGCAAATACTTACAGTTAATTGGTAGCGAAGTATCACGTAGGGGTTTCTCTTTATTTACCACAAGTCCAACATGGAACACATAGCATCGCATCAAGTAAAATACTATAAATTACCGATTAGTCCACAGCTGACTTCGTCGTGAGATCAACGTTTATCCAGTAATTTATACTACACAACACTAGAAAATATGGCACGCCGTAATGGCAACAAATGCTGTCATTTAAAAACGAACTTTAGAACATTAATGTTAACTCTACGATCCCATGCCACCCAAATTCACATCACCATTATTTGCGCACGCAGTACTGATTTGTTCGACGTTCACATCGGCCATTCGGTTCGGCTCAACGACGGCTGACATTTCACATTAAGAATGTTGCCATGATAACAAAATCATTTAACATATAATTCAACAGTCGGGTACTTATTTTAAGGTTTTATTTCGATTGTTCGTGTAACAAACTAATTTTGATTAATTATTGGTAGCGATTTAATCGTATTATCTATATTGGTCTTGTTATTCAAATTTTATTCCATTTTGGACGGGTTATTTTAGCACAATGCGGTTATATCTAATGTATCGATAATTTATGTAAACTAATGTATTGATAATGTTTTTTCTTGGCATGTAGCCATTTCTTCGATATTTATTTCCCCCTATTCTAGAGCACTGTTTGAATGTTGGGAACATTATATAAGACCGGTTCAGCCTGCAAAACTTTCTTACGTCAAATCAATATTAGTCGACTAAATCATCAAGCCATAATACTAAAAAACTAAAAGCTAACCAAACTCAGCTCATTAGTGTAAAAACTAAGCTCATTGGATCTAATGTCAAAACAAATTCTGTCAACAAACTGACGTGTACTTTACCTTTATTATTGGAAAGATTCAAATGAAAAAAATCTTATTTGCTGATTTAATACGAAGAATTTGACAATGTCTGAGTCTGAAAGACTTGTACAAAACGGGGGACTGCCTTTAAACGCGGGCGATGCACGAAACGAAGCCGACGCAGCCCCGACGGTATCAGAACGAGAAGCGTATTTTCAAGCTCTTCGATTATGGATTCAACAGGCACAGATGTACCAGAATCTATCCACCTGCTTCCCATACTATATGATGACATTTCAAGGCTTGCAGAACAATCCGACGAACACACCGTTGTTAAATAACAACTATCAGTTCCAAGGGCAACAGTTCCCTTTTCAGGTGCCAAACGTGCCTCGCAATGTTCCTGAAACTCAGCCCCAGGTTGAACCTCTTGTGCCTGCTGAAGGTAGATTTAGTGTAATTAGTATTACATTACAGATTTTGTGAATTTCGAATGTTATATCTTTATGTAACATGTCCAAAGTTGATCAATATAACACAAAATGGAAGACTGTGTTATCATAATAATCTTTTAGATCGAAAAGTTTGTGAGGATGAATGTATGTTTCTCTTTCAGACAAACTACTCAATGAAACTGTACTGTAATGTAAAATGAATTTACCATAATTACATAGATCTTTAATAATACAATATATACAAGATATTTACAAAAATTATACTACCAACATGAACCCACTCCTGAACACAAGCCATTGAGCTTTGCTGGAGGGGTTAACAAGATTTTGCTAGTAATGTGGGACCCACAATCCCACATGCCTTTAAAAAAAATTATTTTTTTGTGTTTTACGGCAATATTCAGCAATTGTTGTGTAATTCTTTGTGTAGTCTTGAACTGAGGTCGCCTGTAAACTAGGATTTATATATGGTCTTGAGGGAACCGTCAGTGGATTCATCAGATTTGTAGCTTGTGGATTTGGGTGATTTAAAATTTGATCATTGTATGTTTTAGTTTTCGCTACTCTTTCCTCTCTGGTAGAGTTAATGGTGAGTTATATATATAGCTATTATTTGTAATTTACCCAGGTGCATAAGCTATCATTCTTAGTGTTTTAGATTGGATTGAATATTTGATTTTGTTGCAGTTCCTCACAGTTGCAGGCCATAGCTCCATGTAGGCTTGATGATGCATTTATTTAAAAGTAACTGATTTTCAAGTGACACAGCTGACTTATTACTTAGCAGCCAGTACATATTTCACACTTTTTACTTTGCAGCATAGTTAGGATGTGTGTAGTGCAAGTTAGACATCTGTTGTCATATATGCCAAGATATTTTTGGCATTGTCAGCTTATGGCAACTCAAAATAGTACCATTTAGATTTTCTAGCGGACATGTATATCTTCTGCTGGGGAAGGTTGCTTGGATCAATTTGGTTTCATTGACTTTGATTCTCTAGTCTTTAAGCCACTGAGATATTTGATCACAACTTATTTAGAACTTTTGCGATGCAAGATCTGGACAGGGGACAAATGCAACAGTTGTTATGTCGCCAGCAAAGGGCTCGGCAATGACACCTTTGGTAAGTGGGAGTCAACTGTGTAAAGTAAGTAAAGTTTTGGTCGCAGTACACTGCCCTGAGGCACACCCGCTTGAATGGGATATAGGGATGTCGTTTCAGATCCCAGATTTTACGAGGAATTATCTGTTGTGTAGATATTACCTTACGAATTTGTAGTAGTTTTTTGGAAGGTTCTTTTTTATTTTATGTAGACATCACTTGTGTCAAACACTGTTGAAAGCTTGAGATATACCAGAGGCAAAAGGTTAAATTTTTTCTGAGGTAACTCAATACAAAAATGAATCTTGTTGAACATGGTTCTTTGTATCTATAATACTAAGTAATCCAAAGGAAAGCCGAAAGTAATGGTGTCCTAAGGACGTTGGAAGGTATAGGTAGTAGACTGATAGAACTTTAGCCGGGCTTGGTGACCATTGAGGGAGAATTGAACATCTTTAAAATATTTCATTGTTTGTAAGGGTAAGAAATGAGATGCCTGCTCCTGGTAGCTGTCTAAGATTTTTCACTGTTATCAGGTTTGTATTCAGACCATTCATCGCAGTTTTCACCTCCTCTTTAGCAATTTTAGTAATAGATGGTTCTAGTTGGTGAATTTTGTCCAATAATTTCACTAACTGCCCACTCGTTACTCCCGCCCTTGTATCTTCAGTACGTAGAGGCGTTGGAGACGGGGCGTTTAAGGTATATTATGGCTTTCCAAAGGCAGTAGTCACTAGCCGCTGTTAGTTCCTTTTCTTATCTTCCTTTTTTTATTTTATTTAAAAAAATAAAATAAAAAAGCAGGACCTGTTTAGGCGTCAGAATTCCTCCCCATGGATGTAAAAAAATTATATAGTAATATAATAAAACATAATGCAGACAATGCTGTTTTTGTCAATATGTTGCTATAATGGCAAACATTGTGGGATTGTGAGTCCCACATTACTAGCAACTCCTGCTAAACTCAATGGCTTGTATTAGGAGTGGGTTCACGTCGATAGTGTAATGATAGTATTCGATCCGCGACCTCACGATGCGAGTCGTTGCCTTAGCCATTAGGCTGCCGACGCTTAACCGCCGCATTTATTCTTATCAATGTAAATGTCGACGAGAATGTCATAGGGTATTTTTGAGTAATATATATAAATATATATATTTACATATTTAATAAGTGTGTGTTAATATTGCAGTGATTGCGCGCCACGGTGGATACGAGTACGTGATCCCACCGTTACACAAGAGGCTTGTTGCTGAGTTTATAGATTTTATGTTGCTGTTCATTCTCAAACTTATTGTCACATTTATAGCCGTAGATATGTTTGAATTAATGTAAGTATTACATATACAATTCCTTTCATTGTTGATTATTTCAAATTTATATTGTTATCTTTGTTAGTGTAGTATGTTTAATAGTATGTTTAACTTTGTTAGTTTAGAGATCTAATATAACTGAAGTTTCTAGCAAAGCATAGTAGAAATTAAGTGCTAGTTTTCTCAAGCATGTTAATTTTCTAGCTTAAACCATTGAACTGATTTAGATGAAATTTGGCATAGGGATAGTTTGAGTCCCGGAAAGGACATAGGATAGTTTTCATACTGATAACATTATTTTTTTTACCCGACTGTGGGGAGCTGTATGTGTGTTCCTTAGTGGGACTATATAGACCAAACATGTGGGCCGATTTTAATGATTCATACGTCAATCGATTCGTATTAATCTTGCGTGCTTGTGTCACTAAAGACATGACAGCAATCAACATTCAAAATAGCGACAGCCAGACGCAATATTGAGAAAGAGAAAAAAAAAAGTCAACAAACTATGTCATGTGGGGTATCATCGTGTAGGTATTTTAAAATCATGGTGAGGTTTTTTAAATCATTTTTCATTTTAAATAACCGTTTAGGATATACAGCGATTTAAAGTTTGTTACCAACTATTTTTACGCAAATTTTCGGTAGTAACTGTTAATACCTACGTTACGTTACGTCTTACAACTCTAAAAAGTATTAAATAAAAAAAATAGTTTTAAAAATCAGAAAACCCGTCTGCTTAAAAATTACGTGAAACAGGGTTCGGCTCTCTCAAAAATTTATATAGAAAACCCAAATATTAGGACACGAAACAAATTGTTTTTCGTGTCCTAATTTTTTGTCAAAGAGTTTTTCTAGTAGATGAAATAAATAAATTTAAGGATATGTCTTAATATTATGATCCCGCAATTAAATATTGAAGTTGCGGAAAAATGCAAAAACGAGCATTTTCGTATTGTCATAGTCATGGCGTTCGTAATCTAACAAATGTACGAACAAATATTCTACTCTATTTTGACCTGCGCTCCTGCGCACTGTGAAGTAATGGTTGTGTGGGGAAGAGCGAGGCCGGCGATCGTGTCGCTGTGTACGTAGCGCTAAATAAATAATTCTCTCAGTGTAAACCCCCTTAAATCATGCAGTCGGAGGCATTTTAGTTCACTGGGATTCATGAATGCCTTGGACTGCATGATTTATGGTTATCTTGTTTCAATCTTTTTTTAACAGGCGGGGTTTTTAATTTTTAAATTTATTTTTAATTTAAATACATTATACCAGATGAGATATGCTAATAATATACTTTAATCAAACTTAATTAACTTTTCAGTGACCTAGAAAAATTCGACTTCTACAAATTCAGTGAGCATTATGATGACTACAAATATGCAATGGAATTGACATCTGAAATATTATTCCTAGAAGTAATATATAGGATACTTGTATGCATTTTTGAGGTAAATATGCATTTCTTTAAAAATATGTAGAATACATAAAAAAAATTCTGTCTGTTTGGTTTTGGCTAAATTTCTGGAACAAATTGTATGGTGGCCGTGGCGGCTCATTTTCTGATATCAACAGAGCTAATAAAATATATAGTACAACTAGCTGACCCGCGCAACTTCGTCTGCGTAAATTTTCCCTTTTTTCTTCCTTTTTTTTTTACAACATTTTTCATTGCTGCTCCGCTCCTATTAGTCGTAGCGTGATGTTATAACCTATAGCCTTCCTCGATAAATGAGCTATCCAACAATAAAATATTTTTTCAATGCCGCCCAGTAGTTCCTGAGATTATCGCGTTCAAACAAACAAACAAACTCTTAGGGGTATGAAAAATAGATGTTGGCCGATTCTCATAGATACCGGATAAGCACAAAAAATTTCATCAAAATCGGTCAAGCCGTTTCGGAGGAGTATGGCAACGAAAACTGTGACACGAGAATTGTATATATTAGATATAAATTTCGAGCTGTCATTTTATTGATAATTTCCAAGGTATAAATGGAGAAGAGAACACACACCATAAGTATCTGCTTGAAGTCAAAACATTTGACATTGATTATTTATCTCTCTCTCTCCCTCTCTTTAATCCCTTTCTTTTATCGTCTTTCCTCCTAGATCCATCTATTTCTCTAGAAGGAGAATGATGGACCCTCCAAAGTCAATAATTATGCTGATACACATTTCTTATCAAAGAAATCGAAACACCTCATTTTTTATAGTTTTTGTTAAGAGTTTAACACAAAAAAAGTTAAATTCCATAAAAAAATAATAATTTTAAAGCTGGCTGTGCTATCGAAAATTTCAAATTCAAAATTAGATTGTTTAACCTTTAAATGAACTAAAACATTATCTATACTAATATTATAAAGCTGAAGAGTTTGTTTGTTTGAACGCGGTAATCTCAGGAACTCCTGGTCGAATTGAAAAATTCTTTCACTTTTGGATAGCCCATTTATCGAGGAAGGCTATATAAAATCACGCTTCGACCAATAGGGGCGGATCAGCAATGAAAAATGTTGCAAAAACGGGAAAAATTTACGCAGACGAAATTGGGCGGGACAGCTAGTTTCGTTTTATAAGTGTGTTTAGATGGTTTAGATCTAGAGTACAGTTATCGTGCAAAAACCAAAAACTAGCGCTAAGCTTTAAACTTTTTATTTTTTAATATTCGCCTTACATCTGATTAAAAGTTTTTTTTCTAAAACATGGATACTTCGCCCGCAGAAGCCGCCCAAGTGTTAGCGTTGCTGGATTCTGGGCATAGTCAGCTTGTAGTGGCTGCAAGATTACATTTAAGCTTGTCATTGGTTCAAAGATAATTCAAACGCTATCGGGTGACTTCTGAGCGAGATGATCGATCTATCGCGACATGCGAAATTGACGTATTAATGCTTTTCAACTGCAGCAATAGCTCCGTGTTAAGAATCAGAATTTTTATTTGCACGAAAAGTGGTACAGGAAGGTGTTACAAAGTTTTGGTTCGTCACAATTCACCAAATGGGCATGCAAACATTACAACATTAAATTAAAATCTTAACTAATGAGACAATATGTACTTAAAAATTAAAATAAAATAGGTATATTAGTGCAATTATTATTTAAATACATGAATTAGAAAGCATAACAATTATTATTTAGATGACAGTAAATATCATACAATTAATCATTAAGCACATTTTTTAATCTAAGTGCTCTTTTATAATTATAAAATTCTTGTATTAAATAGAATCATTGATGCAACAACCACTTATGCAAAGCTATGTAGAATTTATTATATAGTAGATACTTAATTGACCTGGGAAGCGGTAGCCTAATGGCTAAGGCATCGGTCTCGCAATCGTGAGGTCGCTCGTTCGAATCCTATCTTGAACCCACTCCTAACACAAGCCTTTGAGCTTAGCTGGAGGAGTTAACAAGATTGCTAGTAATGTGGTACTCAATCCTACATTGCTGGTTATCTTTCAAAAAATAAAATAAACGTCGTCTGGGTGCTGGCAATTGAAAATCTAAGTGAGTTTTTTTTTTTAAAGACGACTCCCTCATCGATAGTCGCAGTCCCCAGCGACACAGGGCTTGTACCCTAGGGTGCAAGCCCTGTGTCGCTGGGGACTTTACAAACATACAAGTCACGGACACAAAGTACACCCGGACTCGGAACAACAAGTTGTGGATCACATAAAGTGGTGTCCCGTGCGGGAATCGAACCCACGACCTCTTGCGTAGCAGTTGGACACTCTCCCACCGCGCCACAGAGGCAGCCGATTGCTTCTCTTTGGAACCATTACATGTCCCAAATTTGGCAATAATTAAATTCGATACTCTATGGCGGAGGTTCGTGGACATAATGGGAAGGCATTAGCACCAACGGTAAGGCAGACCTTGTCTTCATATCTGGACCTCGTATGCCTACATTAAACTCTCATCGTTATGTCGAACAATGTCTCGAGCTTCATGTGATGCCTGATTGCCTATTCACATTTTATTGGAGACGAATTCGTATTCATGCACGATAATGTTAGGGCTCTCACTGCGGCCATAGTACGAGATTATCACATAGAAATTGGTATCTCTGTTATGGCATGGCCAGCAATAAGCCCTTACATGAATCCCGTAGAACATCTATGGGTGATTTAAAAAGACCAATTTGAGTAAGAGATCCTGGCCCAGAGACTCTTAGCCAGCTACAACAGGCAATCCAAGAAGAATGAGAGAACATTCCACAACATGTGATCGTGACTCTTATCCGTTCGATGAGGGATCGTATGGAAGCAGTAATAAATGCCCGGGGAGGGAATACCAGTTTAAATAAATTGTTTCTAAGCTTTTTTCATTTACGCGTTTTTCTCATTTTCTTTATACTTTATACAGGACTAGCTGACCCGCGCAACTTCGTCTGCGTAAATTTTCCCCGCTTTTGCAACATTTCTTATTGCTACTCTGTTCCTTATTTCTCCACTATTTAATATACATATAAACCTTCCTCTTCAATCACTCTATCTATTAAAAAAACCGCATCAAAATCCGTTCCGTAGTTTTAAAGATTTAAGCATACATAGGGATATAGGGACAGAGAAAGCGACATTGTTTTATACTATGTTGTAGTATAAAACAATGTCGCTTTAAATGTCTCCGTAAAACAAAATACGAAATTTATGAAAAAAGTTAGAATTTGGAACATTAACATTAGGAATTAAAAACCTTATACTACCCACTAATAAATGACATTCAAAATTTATTCCAAAATATACATAATAATCTTTACAAAACCTTAACTCACGAGGTGTTTCGATTTTTTTCATAATAAGTATATTTTGACTCCATGTAGGTCCTTTGCACGATGATTTGTGGCATGGACTCCTTACTTGATGTAACAATTCGTTATTTTTCTTTTACAGGCTTTCTGTTTATCTGGCAGTGTAGGACGTACAGGTGGTGCAACTCCAGGAAAGGCACTTCTTGGTCTCCGTGTAGTAACAGCTTCAGCTGTTATCCCTGTTGAGGGTCGACCTAGAGAAACTGTACTATTGTACCCTGGCAGACCTCTGTCATTCAACATAGCTCTATTCAGGTCCTTAATGAAAAACTTCCTTATTTCACTGCTGTTCCCTTTATGTGTTGTTCTGTTTGTATTTAGGCATAATCGCACAGGTTATGATTTGCTATGCGGAGTGATTGTTGTTGAGGAGAACATGTTTCCCCCAAGACGGCATGCTCCTTGAGAAGTAATCTACCCTGTAAATCTTATTATAAGTGCTGGTGAGTTTAAATGTTGATGGACTCTACACATTTTGGTTGAAAATTCTTAATAACAGGTGTTAGAACTTAGTAAGGACAGAATATATATTTTTTTATTGCATGTTTGTGTTATAAATTTATAATAGAAACTCTCACAGTGTGGCAGACAATTGTATTGCACACGATTAAGAAAACTTTGTTGAGCCAGTTGCTTCTGGTTTTCTGTGTAAATTAGGCATTGAATGTCAAGTCAAATCTGTATCTTTTTATGAAATGTATATAGAGATTTGTATGCAACACAATAAAATAAAGTTGTAAAGTCAACAACAAATGTCTAACACTTCTAGCCACTTAGGCTGGTTTCTCTGTTGGACGGATTCCTTAAAAGACGAAAACTTAATAGATTTGTGAAATAAATTGGAACAAAATTTAAAATTTTGCTTGTTAAAGCGTTGGCTATCTACAGTGCAATATTCACAGAATAGAAATTATATACAATAATTTCATTTTTGAGAACTAGAAAAATTTGAAGTCCAGACCCAGGAATCGACCCCGAGATTTCCATACGTCAAACCAGGGCCGAAATCGAACCACCTATCTGGATTATGTTACTAGACCTCAAATTTTTCTATCCTTTCATGCTCGCAAGAAATGCCTATCAAATTACTGTAGAAATTATATGTACCTGAGTATGAAAAACAATCAATTGATGCGAACATTTTATCATGTTAATGTATTGTGTAGAAGCAGAAGCTATGGAAATGGTGCCTTTATTCCTAATTTATTTCAATATTACAACATAATTTAATTTAATAAAAGAAATCTAAATCAGGATATTGACACATGCAAACGTGTCAATATCCTGATTTAGTTTCTCATCATAGATTTCGGACATTGGGCCGACCTTTGGTTTTTTGTGAACAGTTTCTGTTATTGACTTTTTATTCTTTCTTCTGAAAAGGATATTCGATCGTCGGGGTCTTCACAAACAGACGAACAGACGGACACATAACAAAGTGATCCTATAAGGGTTCGGTTTTTTTCCTTTTGGGGTACGGAACCCTAAAAAATAACAACTTTAAAAGGTCTTTGATAGCAACTGGTGACAAGACTATAATATTGTACTCTGTAGTATAGATTTTTAACTGCAAAAGGCAAATAGTTTTTAGTTTTTTTTTTTTTTCTTAAATTGCCTAATATTACTTTGATGAGTATATTTATAAATTAAGTGATTCGTTATTCTGTCTTTTAGTGTATAAAAGTTCAAGGGGTTATTTATTTGAAATTCCTTTTTGTAGGTACAATATTATATGATATTACGTATTGTAGCTCTTGTGTACACCAACTATATTGGCCCTGTGGCAATCCTGTCCAGTAAGTCACAGCTCGATACTAAATATGTAGTTATAATGTAGAATAAGTTTTGATAAAATTGCTGACCAAAGAGTTTGGTACATAATGTAATCTGGTATAAATCAGGACATTATTAAAGAAAATTCTGTTTATTTTTCTCTGGTTTAAAATTTTAAAAGTTTATTGTATTTTCTTCTGAGCTTTGTGTTATTTATTTTTATTTATTTACATTCTTGGGTTAATATTATTCCTATTATATTTAGAGTCATCTTTAAAATATAAATGTACAGTATGATAAGGGTTTTGTATTTTTAAATCTGCTAATACTACTTAGTATTTTATTTCTTGTATTTTTTCACAATAAATAAACAAAAACCATTATAATTATGTATTACAAAATTTAAAACAGTCAGATTCTATGTAAACTTTTGCGTACAACATACAACACAACCATGCAAATAAAGGTGGTGTTAGTGACGGTCCACTGTACCCCAATATGATAATATCTAATGGAGTTCACCGTCAAACTATTTGACGTTGCTGGCCTGTCTACCTCTCTTGTTTGGATGGATATCAGACGTATTAGAAAGAGATAGATGGTCTCACTAGAGTGCATCAAGGTCAAGTATTTTATTTTAAGTAGCCATTCGTAGTGTGGACTCCATGAAAATATTATCTTCATGTTGTATCCATACGTGAATCGAATTGATATAATAACTACATGTAAAATGATGTAACTGGAAACTAAAATGATATCTATTTGCCTTAAAACATAAAATACTGAGTTACAAAATTGTGATATTTCGTTTTATGTAATATAATGTAAATAAATATGTAAAAAGTATACAGTGTCGTTTCGTTTTACGGTAGGTAACCATTATAAGATTATAGACAATTTATATTCTATACAGTCACTGCTGATTGAAGCTTTGGCCTAGAATTGAAACAAACTATTATTTGTTATTGCGTGCTATTGAGAGAAATAACTTATGTTATTCAAGTATCGAACGAACGTCTATCAATGTCAACAACCGAACTGTACTACCAGTCAGTACCAGTTAGATTGGCAAGTTGGAAAGTTAAAAGGCGATTAAACTATCAGTTAGATTGGCTTGTATCAGTACCTATTTGTAATTATGTGGTACCTACTAATGTGTTAATAGAAAACACTATTTACCCGACTGCGCAGGAAGGATGGTTATATTTTTCAAGTGTATGTATATTTCTTTGGCATGCCCTAGAGCCTAAACGGCTTGATGGATATTAGCCTGAGAGGTGTCTAAAATATTCAAATGTAATTTGGAATAAAAATGTAAATAAACAATTTAAAAAATCCGCCTGCAAAAAGACGGAAGCAAGATACCCTTCACATTTCACGACATAATGCAGACCGAGGCAAAATTTTTTAAATAAAAAAACCTATTCTAGTCGAGTTTTTTTGCCCATCTCTAGATCTTACTAAAGATTCGTTCAGAAACTAAACTTAACCAGTGTTAGTGCGTTTATATTTTTAAAACTTTCTATGATATAATTAAAATGTATTAGTATGCATTTGCATGTTAAATCTTCTAGTTTTTATGCTTTACATTTTCTAAATGCTGCACCTGCTTTTTATTTCACAATAATTTTGCTGAGTTGGCTTGCGCGTCGCACCGTCAGTCTGCCGTAACGTGGCGGCGCTGCGCTCGTGTGTGTGCTGCAGGAGTGGCTCAGTGGCTCGAACTGTCATTGTTCATGTAGTTTTCTGTGATAAGAATTACTGTGAAATTATAGTTTAGCGAACTAATTTACACAATCACGATGTCCGCCTCGGGTGAATTCGGTAACCCCTTACGCAAGTTCAAGCTCGTTTTCCTAGGGGAACAAAGTGGTGAGTCTAGGGCGAATTATCGCCCCTCCGTCGTACATTTTTAATATATAGTTTTGAATTTACGATATGTAACTATAGATTCGTCTAGACTTTATCGAATTACTGACCTACATAGCTTTGGGGAGGTGCAAGTTGCGGGTTTTATCCTCGTATAATGTGTCAATACAATGCAGCCGTAGCTTACGTCTATCGCGTCTGTGTGCCGAATTACGAGCTGAGATGTAGGTTACACTCTCCGAGTACATTGTGAGCGTTGAACCGCTTCTACACTACGTTCTCACGCATATCTGCCGTTATCAATAATGTTATTTGATCAGATACAATGTGAAGTAATTATATGGTATACTGACACGAAGATTTGTATTTTTTCCAGTGGGAAAGACTTCGCTCATCACTAGGTTCATGTATGATAGTTTTGACAACACTTATCAGGTGAGTCATCATGTTACTAAGACACTTATGGTAGAATGAGAGAATTCTGATTGAAATCTTATAGCAATTATGTCTGGTTACTGTCCAGGTATGGATTACATCAGTGGTTAGTCACTTTAAACTCATGAATATGCATATTAGATATACTGTTGTATCAGCATAACATCTGAGCAAGATAATGGTCATAATTTTTGCTCTAAATGAGAAGTGCAATGAAAGTGACTGAGTTTAAAACTGAAAGTATTCTGTTTTCAGATAAGACCTAAAACATTTGTTGTAAAATTAATTTTTTTACTGTTGTTAATAAAATAATTATATTGTATACTACTAATTAGGTACATAACAATGAAATAAATAATGATTGACAGTAATCTCATCAACAAGTGTTGTTTTTTAAGCTTTTAAATTAGTAGTCATTTTACATTGCAAATTTCTTAAATGCAGTACTTGTGTTGTTAAAATACTAATGTGAAATGGCAGGATCTCTAATTTTGAGTAATGTGTCCTCTCGCTGTTCCTCATGTCTACATAGAGGAACAGTGAGAGGACACATAGAGGAGTGCTACACTTGATTGTTAATATAGTTTAGTTGAACTAGAAAATACAACAATATAAATGTGATTGATAGTTGCTCTCCTACTCTGAAACACATAACAAATTCAAGAATAAGCAAAAGTGTATAAAAACTTGGGAGCTATGGAACTCATAACCTCACTGAGCTGAGACTAGATAAATTTTGTTAATAATTTTTAAAATGTGTATGAGAGTTTGTTTCTTACACTTTCACAAGTAAACCACAGGGCTGCTTTTGATAAAATTTGGTATGGAAATAGTGTCAAGGCTTGGATATACTAGTCTACACTCTATCACAATAGCCAATACCCTTTTTACCCAAATGGCAGAAGGAAACTAGTCTAAAATAACTGTATTATCAATTACCTTTTTACTCGTTTACACCGATGCCTCTAAATAGTAATGGCACATACTAGTTGCTTTATAGATGACTCAATATCTTGAATATTATTCAGTAAACAGCAAGATTATATTTATGACTAAAAACATACCTTTTTAATCAGATAATTACTATTTATTGACTAATAAAAACATTAAACTTAAGTATGTGTCAATTTTGCAATGATAATATTGTCTAGTTTTGTTACAAGAAATTGTTTATGCATTACATATTATACAATTTTATAAGCTACTGATTTAATTGCATGCATGTTTCTAACTTATTATTGATGTTATGTAGCCTATAACCTTCCTCGATAAATGGGCTATTTAACAGTAAAACATTTTTCAATTTGGACCGATAGTTCCTGAGATTATTGCATTCAAACAAACAAACTTCAGATTTATAGTAATATTTTCCCCGTTTTTGCAATATTTCTCATTGCTGCTCCGCCCCTATTGGTCGTAGCGTGATGTTATATAGCCTATAGCCTTCCTCGATAAATGGGCTGTCCAACAGTGATAGAAATTTTCAATTCGGACCCGTAGTTCCTGAGATTACCGCGTTCAAACAAACAAACTCTTCAGCATTATAATATAAGTATTGATTAGTATGGTTTTTTTTATAAAGACGACTCCCGCAGTAGAGTACAAGCCCTGTATCGCGGGGAATTTTACAAACATACAAGTCACGGACACAAAATTACACCCAGACTCAAAACAACAATTTGTGGATCACACAAAGTGGTGTCCCGTGTGAGAATCGAACCCACGATTTCTTGCATAGCAGGCGGACACACTCCCACCGCGTCACAGAAGCAGTCAAGTTATAATGCATTACATATTTTTGAACCCCTGATGTGTACGAAGAGTATTGTGTGTATCTGTACCCGATTGGCACTTGTTACGCCGGCTCCACTGGTCCCAACGTCAGCCCGAACGCCATTCGCTCAACGTGTGGATCTAGATAATAGTATTGGCGCCAACGTTGGGACGAGCGTCATTCTAGATCCACACGTTGGACGAGTGGCGTTGCGATTGACGCTGGTGCCAACGCTAAGCGCCTTCTATAGACTTGACCACGGCGAATGCTCCGGTGAACTTTTCAATTTAGACCCTCCTTCTCCTTTTCTAAATCGAACCACGCGTGCTGGCCTTCGATGTCACCATCTGACCGTGGATATAATTTCATCCCTAACAAAGAAATTCATGCAGCACATGTGTTCCCTCCTAATTAGGTACGACATGGGGTCTTTCAAAAAAGGCATAAAGAAGCACCTTGCAGGTGAGCAAGGTAAGGACAGTGCACATAATGCTGTACTGTCTGACCTTGCGTTTGGACTCTATTTCCACTTAACATCAGGTGGAATGGAGTCGTTTGCTTATCTATAAATATATGGAGCCGGTGTTAATGAAGCCGATCATGTGCATGAGTTGCTTCGGACCGACTTTGTTCGGTTCGGCAAGTTCTGCCGGACCGAATGTGGCGACCCGCTTGTGTGTGTAGCCTACCTTAAAGACTTATTCGTAATACTTTAGTAATAGCACGGGGTCTCATCACGAAGAAACAGAAATGTAGGTCAAATAAATATCAACAGATGGCGTTATAAGTATCGATTTGATATTGAAGTTTTTTAAAACTTGGAATATCAGAAGATAGGGACTAAAAATGTGTATTATTATTTTTTTTATTATTAAGCTATACAAGGGGTTGTAAAATAATAGGTTCCTAGATCAAATTTCCATAACTTTACAAAGTTTCTTATAAAGTCATAACTCTAGCGGCAATTTATTTGTACTACGTTATGATAGGCACAACTTAAACATGAAACTGGTTCAATCTAAAAATAGATGGCACTATTTGGGAATTCCGATTCTGACCATACCTACATTTTGTTGATATATTTTACTTATTTTTCGACGAGAAGAAAAGAGTGACATGAAGTTGTAGTAAATTACAACTAGAGATAAAAGAATTGGAGGCTTTCAACCCCATAAAAGCACTAGACTCCTGTTCCATTGCCCATCTTGTTCTGGGGGGAGGGGGGTAACACCGGCTAAGAGTAAATTAGTTCACGCGATGTGGCGAGGGGGGGTG
Source organism: Herminia tarsipennalis (assembly GCA_945859575.2). NCBI lineage: Eukaryota > Metazoa > Arthropoda > Insecta > Lepidoptera > Erebidae > Herminia > Herminia tarsipennalis. Next base: position 6,491,266 of record OX243836.2, on the reverse strand, counting down.
GTTAATAAGTACATAATCATACACTTCCCCTCAACGCGACAGCCAGACGCCATATTGTGATAAAGAAAAAAATTAAAGTCAACAAACTACTAAACAAAGACTCAAGACTGACTCGTTGGTCTTGCGCCTAGTCGCTCGTCGGTGGTGTAGGTTTTCATGGGTTTCTGCCCTATGACTCCATTAACATCTATCGGGCTATAACTAGGGACAAGACTACTCGTCGATCCTGCGCCTTGTCCCACTCAAATTTTGTGATTTATTGACACATTTATGACACATCGATCCTGCGTCAAATCCTTCTTCAAAATTACCAAAACCAACCGGACAGCCGAGGTCCATGTTTTTGCGAACGAAAAAAATTATTTGAAATAAAAATGCGTCTTAAAAATAATAATCAAGGTCAGGTTATAAATAGGTACGTATTTACACGTGCCAGCGGTGTTTTCAAAGACGCCGGCTTCCGATCAAATGTACCGACCGATGTCACAAAATGCCGAGAATAGAGAAAGTTAGCTCATAATAATGTATTTCATTATTTATACCTACAGTAGACGCGCGGGCGGTCGCGCTAAGTCAATAAACTTTGGGTTATACAATAAGTAAAACACACCTTTTTGTAGTTTGTTTTAGATATGGTTGCTAAAGCTAATAATGAATTAATTTATATTGAATGCCATACCTATATTACAAAGTAACCGAAAATAACTTAGACGAATGCACGGTTAGCCAATTAAATAATAATATTCCAAAAAAGCAATGCCCGTGAACGATGTCTATGCAGTTTAAAGTACGTAAAGCATGCATTGTATGAAGCATGCCTTCTGTAGTGTCGTTTTTTTATACCGCTGTCGGTAGGGCCAGCGGTCGGGCGCTTTAACCAGTAATGCCGACGCATTGCTACACTACCCTAACGGTTATACGACACAACTTAAAATTTGTTTCTTTTTGAATGAGCCTACTAAAAACCTGATTGTTAGGTAATAATGTTGTTTTAATAGACAATTTTTTATTATTTTTTGTATTGTTTACCCGAGGAACTAACTTTCGGATCGGTCAAGGTTATCTTACAAATAGTAAATACGTAAATATACTAAATAAAATGGGACTAGACTATATTGTTTTTTATAATTGAGTTGATAGCAATCTACCCAACCTACGAGTTTATGCCATTTTCGGTCCAACAGAGTGGTTCGTTTCCGAGTTATGCGCAAATTTATAAAAAAAGGACATTAATGCGAAAAGTCGAAAAACACTTGCATCAAAGCTGAACTGTATTTACTTTTATTATTTTTTTGATTGATAACACTGTTTTCGAGATATGAGTAAAAAACAGTGTCCCTTTTTTATAAATTCGCTCAAACAGCGATTTTATACTTGGTCGTAAAATATAGCCGTTTAAAGTTTTGACCCCGTGTTCACATAGATCTCATCAAAACATCAAGTTTGAGTACAAACATGGTGGGTCTACGACTTATAGTTCGTGAGACATAGGCGTTCAAAGTTTTGACTCTGCGATCACGTAGATCTCGTCAAAACATGAAGTTTAAGTAGAAACAAGATGGGTCTACGCCCCATAGTTCGTAAAATATAGCCGTTTAAAGTTTTGACCCCGTGATCACATAGATCTCATCAAAACATCAAGTTTGAGTACAAACATGGTGGGTCTACGACTTATAGTTCGTGAGATATAGGCGTTCAAAGTTTTGACCCCGCGATCACGTAGATCTAGTCAAAACATGAAGTTTCAGTACAAACAAGATGGATCTGCGCCCCATAGTTCGTAAGATATAAGCGTTTAAAGTTTTGACCCCGTGATCACGTAGATCTCGTCAAAACAAGAAGTTTAAGTAGAAACAAGATGGGTCTGCGCCTTATAGTTCGTAATATATAGGCGGTAAAGTTTTGACACAAAGATCTTAACAAACCGGAACGACGAGGAAATCTTAAGAAGGGTTCCTCGTCCTTAGGTAAGTAAGTAATTGAATTGAAGTAGAAAATCCCGATTTTCATAAATTTTAGCTCTCGAAAAAGAGCACTCGATCAAGTCAACTTTCAATAAAAAAAAACTAAATCAAAATTGGTTTATCCGTTTGGAAGCTACGTTGCTACAGACAGGCACACAGATACATCATTAAGCAGATACGCGTTAAATTTATAACACTCGTCATTTTTGTCGAGGGTTAAAAAAAGAGTTAAATACCTACTCCCGATGTAGTCGTTAATGAATATATACAATAAAATTATTTAAGGACTCTGACAGTTACACTCTCAAGGCCCGTATTATTAAAACGATCTCAAACGTAAGATCGACCTTGAACACGAGTTCGAGACTCCGTTCTATTCAATAGATAAGTCATAATACAGAGAAATTAAGGCAAAAAAATAATATTTTTGCCATTGATATCGTCACAGATAATATAATACTATAATATCGTCGTTGATTATGTCAATTTTAATCCTAAATTGTGGATTTTGTGAAATTATGCATAATCTTTTCACGATTACATTTAAATAATTATAAAAAAATTTTCTCGGACAATAAACCAAGACCAAAAAGATGATCGATGTAAGTATAACATTTTAGACAAGGGTCACCCATCTATGCACCGACTGTGGTAAAGTTACTTAGCTTACGCAAACATTATATCATAATTCAACTTTGAGATGTACACCGACGAATTACTTTAGCAATAACAAATTCGTTTAATGTAATTATGTAGTGTCGTCGCCTATTAGGGTCAAATTACAATATTTTAAGGTCTGCAACACAGATCGGCACTCGAATGACGTCATTTAAGGCGATTTTCTGCGTTATTTGTACGGGCGCGATATAAGCTATCAATACATGTTTATTAATTAGTGCCGATCCCAAGACGCTAACCGCACATAAAAGGGAACTAAGATGATATCGTTCTTTAGAACGAATCTGAGCTTCATCTATTAATACGGACCTAAGCGCAGCCGATGACCGCGTAGTAGCAAATAGCAACCAACTTTATTTCCAAGTAAACGCACGACAAACCAAGCGGAGGCCTCAATTTTCATCCCTCGATGTTTTTACCGCCATCTTTTGGCGACTTTAGTAAGGAGGGCCATTAAAATCAGTCAGCTGTAGCCTGAATCACTAGATGTCGCTTGCTATGCACCACTGCTAATGCCATCTAGCGTCTCCGTAAACGAGCCCGAACAGGAGCCCGAGTTAGGACGATCGCATTTCTTTGTATGGGATGAGGTATCTGTACTAGTATAGTATTATATTATCTGTGGTAATAGCATCTTAACTAGCGAATGTTTTTTCAAACTATTTCATCCAAGACAAATGTTTAAGTAGTATGAACAAGGAGGAAAGTATATAGACGTATTTTAACACACCCACTTAGGTAGATATACCATCAATTTGTCAAAAAACATGAAATATAAACTAAAGCTGTTATAGTCTAAAACGATGTTTATCAAATAAAAACAATAGGTACTTATCGTTACAAAATGTAGGTTCGATCGTAAAGTTTGATACCGCTATCAGTTTACTTTATCATCAATAACGTATTAAGTGTAATCGTGATCAGAAATACAATTAATTGCTTCATGGTGTTTTTGGGAATCCTAATATAAAACGGGAAAACAGGGAGTCCAAACTCTCACTTGAGACTCTCTAACTAACGAGGAGAGGAAAAGGGGAGACACGCAGAAGTCAGACAGGAGAGCCAGAAACCTGAAGATCAGGAAGCTGACGCGACGTGACCCTCGACGCCACTACACTCGTAAAATTGAGACTGCGATCGAGCGAAATAGAGGCACATAAGTTTTCGCACAGCAGCTAGGCAGACCCTATCTGACAAAGCTGAACTCGGCGGATAGCAAAACCGTCACCTCAAGGTTCGAGAGATACCTGAGGAAATCGAGAGTTTTTATGGACACCTGTATGCATCACGGATGGCTAAATCTACGGGACTTAGTGTCGATGAACACAGAGCTCCACTCACTACACCGTGGACATCCCGATGTCGACAAAGGCGAGGTAGGGGCAGCTCTCGAGCAGCTTAAGAATTACAAATCGCCCGGTGATGACCCCAGTCCTGAAAGAGCTAGCGAATCTCTTCAACTCCGTCATCCACCAAGGCTTAACACCACAAGCGTAGAGCAGGTGTGCGGTGGTTCTGTTCTTCCAAAGAGGTGATAAAACCTTGCTGAAGAACTATAGATCTATCTCACTCCTGAGCCACGTCTACAAGTTGTTCTCAAGAGTGATCACCAACCGCCTATAGACGCAATTTCTCACAATCAATAGTTCAAGCGTTAAGGTGTCAAAATTTTATATATTTAACGGCGTTATATGTAACGTCTATGGCCTCATTATTTTTTTTTTGTATAAATCATGGCACTTTGATATATAAAGGTTTGCCACCCCGACCTAGGTGATCATATCTATATATATAAAAAAGGAGAAGCTGACTGACTGACTGACATATCAACGCAGGGCCTAAACTATAAGAGTTAAACACTTGAAATTTTGCACAGGGGTTCTTTTTATAATGTAGAGGGCACTAAGAAAGGATTTTTTGAAAATTAACCCCTTAAGAGGGTTAAATGGGGCTGCAAAGTTAGTATGAAACTTTGCCGTTAAAATATTTTGGTAACAATCTGGCATCCACGCGGGTGAAGCTCCTATATTTAAAAAACAAAATTTCCGCCTAAGGACACCCAAGTATTATCATCTAGATGAATATAGTGAAATAGCCTTTATATATTTAGTATCCTGTTTACAGTTTTCTTGATTTATATTTAACAAGTAGGTATATCCTTTAATAATACGTTTGCCATCGGCATGAATTCCTGTCATTGCGTGCATTTTTCCTGGATAATAAGTATAATAACGTAATGCTAGTCTGTATTACTATAAATACTCCATACCTGCTACAAAACACCGGCAGTACAAAATGAAAGTTTCAAACAAACGCTTTCGAGCAACTTTCGGAGCAAAAACCTTCACAGTCTGTGAGTGATATCCATGTGTGCCATGCACATCTTTTTTTACAAAAGTTTTTGTTTACATCTCGTAAATTATTTCTATTTCCTGTCTTTTCAGTTAGGTAGGTACTTGCATTGTTTCTATTCTTTAACCCTAAAAACACCGAGCGATATCCGTTTATTGAAAACGAATTTATTATTATGGACTCCGCTTACCCCTGAATACTCAAACAATACTTAGGTTTGAGTCAGTCGTGCTCAAAAGTATTTTTGTCTCTACTTATCATGTTTAAGTGACATTGAAAGCATGAGAGGTAACGGGGACTTGAACTTGAGTAGCGTTTGAGTGTTCAGTTTGCAGGGAACCCTAGTTGTTGATTAAAATGTAAAATGGCCATAACACCCCGTTCCACTTGTCGGGTGTTGGATCCGTATAAAAATCGGGTGCTCCAGTAGCTGAACATGTTATATGGAGCTATGCACACTTACAGATACACACCACAAAAAATCGTTGTCTGATAAGTGTGAACACCTCCATATAAAATATTCTCCCGACAAGTGTGATGGGGCGTCACAGTCTTCACTAGGTTAGTTCCTTAATGGTCTTTTAACCGATATTGGACACGGCGGCCAAATTCATCAGAGACTAACCAACTACACTAGAGACTAAATTCGCTCTCATAGTCCGATTCGTCCTGGAAATCGGACACAGAGAGAGAGAGAGATTAGGCACCATACCGACGACTTAATCTACCCCATACACGCTACGGTCTACCGGAGATGCAACCTGTGCCGGTTTGCAGCCGCACGTCGATGTCGGTAGCATTTATGGGGAGTAGGGACCTTTCAACCTACCGGAGCAGTCTTCAATTCTCTTTACACCATAAGGTGTCACATGAAAGAATTGATTGTCGATCTTGCGCCGGCCACCTCTGCAAGCTTGAAAAACTGCAGTTCTTTTACCACACATGCTCCGGTACCAACGCAAGCATACTTGCACAGGTAGACCTCTCTAGTGCATCATAACGCGTGCTCCATTACGCAGGGAGTGTGCATTTTTTTAAAACAGTCATGGACAACTATGGACTATCATTGGTCACTGTCACGTTGCATATCCTCGCAGATTTCTCGGTCAGCTCGGTCGTTTCTGAGTCACGAGCCCCTCTCTACTTACCAACATTATTATATATAACCTTTTCATAATCGATATCAATTGCTTTAATACATTTTTGGAGCACTTCATATCGGTAAAAGTTGTCTCGAATCAACCATGCGTGGAACTATTACTTTTGCTAACGTGCCGCCGACGGTGACCGAGAAATATAAGTAACAATATTATATTGGCCTGATATTTTCTTATGTAATTTATTGCTGCAATTTTTGGGCTCATCACTGTTTAAGTAGGTTTAATTATAATACTAGCTTATGCCGGCAGCTCCGCTCGCGGAGAAACCCCTTTTTCTTGACCTTTCTGATGTATGGCGCTGTCAGTAAACAGGATCAAGCTGAAACAGTCTGAATTTCACTTTACCCCTTAAAGTGAGAAGAAAAATGGTAAAACCCCCAGTTTTCTTTGCCCCCATTCAGACATTTTTCACGGATTTTTTTTTAAATTTTACTCTTCATAAGAAACTTCCGCGTACTTCTACGGATGTTTGAGGTGTTATGCTACATGTATTAGTAATGCAATAAATACTTGTAATGGTACAGTACATAGATAGTAATGTACATTATATATTATATAATACACGCAAAGTAACTTAAAGATAAAGGCAAATAAACGGTTGTTTGACCATCGATTTGCGAGTAACCAAACGTTAAGACACGGCTGATTTGTTCTGGTGGATTATTCCATTTACGCATGACTATTATTAAACCAGTGATGGCTAAAAAATAAGCTACTGATGAAGTTGATACTTTAACATAGAAGTGAAACATCGACTTGGAATTTAGAAGTAGGAATCCTACTTACTCCTTTAGCATTGTAAAAGGAATTCTTGTTTGGTAAGGTAGTGTTTGAAGAGGCAACTGTCTCCTTAATTCGTTCGCCAATCGGGCAGCGTTTTCACTGACAATGCGTTTGCACTTACATTTTGCAACATTTCTATACTCCGGGGACCCGATGGGTGTCACTATAGGTTTTCGTGTCAGGCTTGGTGCACCTTTTTGATAGCGCAGCAGGGCGTAGCTACCGCCATATCAGCCATATCAATTATATCAATTATAACGCAACGTCTTCTGCGTAAATTTTCCACGTTTTTGCATCATTTCTCATTGCTGCTCCTATCCTATTGGTTGTAGCGTGATATTAAATAGTCTATAGCCTTCCTCGATAAATGGGCTATCTATATTTTTTTAAATTCGGATCAGTAGTTCCTTCAGCTTTATAATATTAGTAAAGATTTATATACACTGACGGACTTATAAACTGCATCAAAGTAATAGACGACTTTGAAATAAATATTTTAACCAAGTATGCAAACTTTCTATACAGATTTAAATTGAAACCTCTAGATTGGTTCGTGAACTTTAAAACAGCGTAGGATCATATCTTTAAGTTTAAGTTTATGTACTGGAAAGGACCTTAAGACCTTTTTTGAAGAAAAAACAGAAGTTTAAGGAAAAATTGTTTAATTAAAAAATTGGTTTTAACAATAGACACAAACTTTATGCAAGGGTTTATTTGTGTTTTAATAAGGTGTATTACCCCCACGTGCCCTTATTACGGATTCTAATCGGTTCCGCATAGATTTTATAAGGGTTTTTAAAAGATCTTGCGGAATATTGTCCCATTCTTCTGAAAGTGCTGTTCTTAGTGCTGCCACTGTCGTAGGCGAAGGGTTTCTCGCATATACAGCTCTTTTTAAATTGTCCCAAACATGCTCGATGGGATTAAGATCCGGGCTGCGTGCTGGCCAATTCATTGTACGTATCCCAACCTCTTCGCAATAATGTTGAACTTGTGCAGCTGCATGCGGCCGGGCATTATCCTGCATTAAAGTAAAATTTTCGCCTAAGAATCCCATGTAAGGCACCACGTGATCTTCTAATATCTCTGTTATGTAGCGATGTGCTGTCAAACCCCCTCTATTACCGTTTTGACGGACCATGTCTATGAACACAAGTTCTGTTCGCCCGTTCATCGATATGCCACCCCAGACCATACATGAACCGCCTCCAAAAGGAACACGCTCCTCAATGCAACTTTGAGCATATCGCTCCCCACGTCGACGATAGACTCTTCTGCGACCATCTGCACCATATAAACATGTCCTACACTCGTCCGTGAACAATACAGAGGCCCACTGCTCTTCTGTCCAATTCAGGTGATGACGCGCAAATCTTAAGCGAGCTTGTCTGTGAGCTGCAGACAACTTTGGACCATTTGCTGGTCTAAAAGGGGTGATAGCCGCTTCCTTTAACCTTCTTCTTATTGTTCGTGCACACACGTTTTTTCCACGCACTTCATTAAGCTCGGTTTTGATGTTAACTGACGTGAGGAAACGATTTCGCAGGGAAGTTGTAACAATAAATCGGTCATCACGACCTGTGGTTGCTCGAGTTCTGCCTGTACCACGTCTCCTCCTGTAAGAACCTGTCTCTACAAACCTTCTGTATATTCTACAAACCGTAGACTGGTTTAAATTTAAATTTCTACCAATCGTTCGTTGATCCAAGCCCTCCCGCACCAATGCTACAATTTGTGCCGCTTGTTCGGACGAAGTATCCATATTATGGTTCAAAAACTCTCGATGTGTTAAAAAACTAACCCAACAATTATGCTGGTAACAATAATTCAATTGACCAAACAAAAAAAATCAATGAGAATTAATTTAAAACTTTGCTATAAATAACACGCAAATCTGATACTACGAGTAAATTTTCTTTTCCCGGCTATATTCATTTGTTTTACCGCAGTTCTATTTTTAAATTTAATTTTTTTTTAAGATTAAGAGCCAGTCTTTCCATATTTATATAATTTAATCTAAAAAGTTTGCATACTTATTATAAAAAAATCCTTTTAGAGTAAACCTGAACTTTGATGCAGTTTATGAGTCCGTCAGTGTATTTTTTTATAGTCTCTCCTAACCGGTTTCGGTTACGCGGCCAATCTCATACAGACTAGCCAACTGCGCATGAGATATTATAGTGCACAAGTGTATGCGCAGACTCTACAGCACTCTCTCTTCCCTCACTCTCATAGACAGATTTGACGGAAATCCGACACGACCGGAGAGAGATTAGGCGCAGGACCGAAGGCTTAACGTGCTCTCCGAGGCTCGGAGGGGTTTGACAATGTTCGAAAATGTGTCACCCATCTATGGACCGACAGTGGTAACGTTGCTCAACCTCGCTGATATTTCGATCTTCTCGGTGTCCACTGAGCACAGTAGCATTTGCACCCCCCCCCCCTGTGCTAACGACTAACACTGGAAATATTTTTGCAATTGACACTAGTTCTTTGGTCGTTTTTTTTACTTGACACTTCTTTTTTTTAGGAAACATTAACGTGTGGCACATTCGACAGATCTTCTAAAAACATTTTTAAGTTTTTAATAAACTTTTTTGATTGAATGGATATTTTTGGAAATAATCGCTCCGAAAGTTGTAAAATTGTGTCCCCCCCCCCCTTAACTTTTGAACCGTATTACCAAACAATATGAAAAAAAAACACAGCGCTCAATAAATACTTTAAACTAAAATTATTTCCGTCATGGTCGTATAAACTGTCATTGAGTTATTGCCGAAAAACTGCGTTTCTCAACAAAAGGGCGTAAGTGCCATGAACATATGTTCTTCTGCTGATGTAATTATTCAAGGCTGCGGAACCCTACACTGAGCATGGTTCAACATGCTCTTGCCCGGTTTTTTTTATGTCCAATTGTATCTATCGGATGTCGCTGCAATCGCCAAAACATTGATGACAGTGTAATAAACAACCATGCCTGTGACAGCTTTATTGGACCCGGGCGCCCGACGGCCGCGATACTTCAGGTGGAACGTCATCGGAACGTGAGCGGTGACGTCACACTTTTTCGTGAGTGCAGCCCGTCATCGAAACAAAACACGTTATCACGCCAATAAAAAAAAACAGAATCCATTTAGCTGTTGTTTATATTATTCAGTACAAAACAGACAGAGAAAAAAATAAAATTTTGTAATTTGAAAGTTACAAACAGAATATGAATACTATACTCAAAGACGGTTAATAATAATAATAATATCTTGGGCAACTCACACACCGCTATCTGATCCCAAACTAAGCAGAGCTTGTACTATGGAAACCAGACAACTGATAAACAAACTTATATATTTCTAAATACATACATATTATAGATAAATAACACCCAGACACAGAATAAACCACCGTACTTATCACCCAAAGTTTTATCCTGGGTCGAAACCACGACCTCTTGCGTAGCAGTCGGATACACGCCCACCGCGCCACAGAAGCAGTCAAAATAACTCGTAGTTGTGTCCAGCAAACGCCAATAACTCCGTCCTTATTACATTTTGTTCTATTACCGGTGTTCGACGTACCTGTGCTAGGTAACTTTGCCGTTTATCCTCAAGGGAACCAGCTCCGAGCACTTCTGACAGCAATTCAATTAAATATTAATTCCTTATCCTGCCTTGAAATATTGGATGAACAGAGCACGATAGATAAGTCTCCGTGTTTCTGTACCATTTTCCTATTATAAAGTGGGATATATGCAGTATGTTTGGTATTTGTACTTTATCTATACTAATATTATAAAGAGGAAAGATTGTGTGTGTATGTTTGTAATGAATAAACTCAAAAAATACTGGACCGATTTTAAAAATTCTTTCACCGTTGGGAAGCTACACTAACCCCAGGTGACATCGAAAAAAAACGTTGTTTCGAATACTGCAATATGGGTATTAAATTAAAGGCCTCCTTTTTCCCAGGCGGGTTTTTTTTTTTTTTTTTTTTAAGCATTTTGATATCCATACCTAAGCGTTTCAAACCAGTTTCATCACCTGATGTTTTTATGGCTACACGCTACGAAGTCTATGATTATGCCTACGTCGTAGTCAGTACGGTTTTATGAAAAAAATATTCTACAAATCTCCCATAAAAGCGAAAATCTTTATATCTGTGGAATACGCCGTCTACAAAGTTTAATTCTACGTCTGCTTGTACGTATGTTGATATAATTATGCACGTAGTTTTGATATGCATCAGATATAATCTTTATTAGGGTTACTAGAATGCGTTGAGTAGCTAAATACACTTATTTGGAATAACCAAGGCATGTAACGATTAGTTTTGTTAATGGTTTTTGTTAATTATGTTGGTAATAGCCCTTAGTACTTATATTCAAACTTGCTTTGTTTGGAAGACACGTTATTGCAGAGAAAGAAAAGGGAATATCTTCTATGTCATGACATTCTTGACAGAGTGGTCGTGTTTTTAAACTTTCGCGATTTTTATACATATTAGATATATTTCGGGACTTAATCGCGTGAATTATTTAAAGGTACGAACCTTATATTTACCCGACGTTTCTATCGAATTGCACCGATCGTGGTCACGGGTCGAAGTCCCGAATTATATCCAATAGAGCGGTCGTGGTCATTACGTTGCGACTTCTGTGGGAGCAGATGTGATTCGCCGCACGAGCATTCGCCACTTCTCTCTGCTGGCAGTTATCCTGGTGCACTCGTTTAATGAGTCACCCTCAGCAGCCTTAACTTGGTTGGTCTATCTCATGGACGACCTCCCTCGCCTTAACACAGGTGTACTGGTTTTGGCTAAATCTGATTGTTCAGTTTATGTTTCTGACCCCCAATGCAAAATAGGGTTGTTATTAGTTTAAGTTATGTATTTGTGTGTTCGTCTGTGGCATGGTACCGCATGAACAGTTTTTATTAAAAAGCCAAGAAAGTAATCCAGTATAATCTTAGCTCTTAGGGTTGTTTGATCGTTTAGCCATTTTGAAGATAAACAACTTTTTGTCTATCTATAGATACTAATAAGCTAAAGAGTTTATTTGCTGGTTTGTTTGGACGCGATAATCTCAGGAAGTACTGATTCGAATTGAAAAAATATTTTACTGTTAGATAAGAAGCCCATTTATGAAGGAAGGCTATAGGCTATATAACGTCACGCAACGACCAATAAAAGCGGTGCAGCAATGAAAAATGTTGCAAAAACGAAGATATGTAATTGATGCAGACGAACTCTCACGGGTTAGTTAGTTCGTTTATAATCATATTAACAAATAGAGAAAATATAGTCACGTACACTTTGAAAGGCAGCACAATGATTGAGTTCATACTTATGATTGCATTGTCACATCGGTTCATAATCCGTAAAAGTAAACATTTTTTTAAATATAATTAAATGGAAACAGTTCATTAGATTCATGCCTTTAAAAGGCATGACAACGACACAAGATCGTTATAAAATATTTTGAAAAAGTCGATATATCAGATTACATAACTTGATATTTTTATTTAATTAGTTAGGTAGTACTTGAGTGAGGCTTGATTATGTAGCAAACCGATCCGCCCTACCTATTTCATAAATTATTCCTGATTAGTTTCTAGACTAATCGACTGAGACTTAATCAAATTATTGCTGTACCCATTAGTCTACGTGATCGACGTAGGTAATAGGTAGACAGTTAGGTCCTTTTCATACGTTCCGTTTTCAATCCGGCGCTGGCTACCCAGCGGCGAATATGTATGACCGGAACGGACGGACCTGGAAACTTGTAAAAGCTACCGTACATCGCCACACACTTCGCGCCGGTTACCCGGCAACCGAAACGTGTGAAAAGGACCGTACGGTTAGCAACGTAAGTCGTAATGTCGAATAATTAACAATGTTTGGTGTTTCACATTGAATTCTTTGATGACAGTACCTACTTGTTTAAATCTGTCGTGCAGTTGTAGAATGGTTTTGTGATTTTCGCGTATCGTTCATGCTGTTATAGTTTGATGAACAATGCATGAATAGTTTTGGTCCAATCCATGGTTGGACTTTACCTACCTACCCACGAATTTATTGAATGTTAATACGCCAGTGTTAACTGCCCTTGATATTAATTAACAATCTATAATATTAGTTAAATAAATATAATTTATTTACGGCCTTCCTGATTATGGCCTTCAGGGAGTTAATGGCCTACTGGGGATCCCCGTTTCTAAGCTCTAGAGCTAAGAACTCTAATAAGATCGATTGCTGTGCTGTCGACCCTCTTAATGAGAAGTTACTGTGTGACCAGTATTAAGGGCAAAGTGCGAGCTCGAACAAACCCATATTGCATAGATACTTAGTGGTTCTAATTAGATACCTGTTACAGCATACTGTATAGAGTGTAAAGAAACATTGTAATAAAAATAGCCACTTTAATGAGAATGGCTGCGAATTTCTTCGTCTTGTTCTTTCTTAGTGTAAATGTAAAAGTAGAATCATCTCAATTCTGTCAACGATTAACAAATGTTTTATATTCTTATATATTTATGATCTGAAAATATTTTGATTAGAAAAAAAATCATGTTGTTTTCCTGCAATATTTTGCAAGATATACTACTGCCTGAGCCGAGCTGCTCAATCTGAGCATTAAAATATCTATCTTTACTTACTGTTTATTCTGTGTCTGGGTGTAATTTATCTATAAAATGTATATATTAAGAAATATATAAGTATGTATATCAGTTGTCTGGTTTCCAAAGTACAAGCTCTGCTTAGTTTGGGATCAAATGACGTTGCGTGAGTTGTCCTAAGATATTATTATTATTTTATAAACGTGTTCTTCTACATCCAACTTTTTGCTTACCCATCTAAAAACAACACCATACCAATAATGCTTAACCGCTCTCTTTTATCAATCAGCGTAGTTACCACTCCATATTAACAGTATTTATGAAAATTACAATTTCGTTTCTTTATTACTGTAATTAGTAACGGATGTTAAGGCAACTGTGAAGTAGAAAATAACATGTTTTTGAATTGTTTATATATCGACGCATGTTATTTAAGTTATTATTCACGCCAGATGTATTCAAACAAAGAAAGTCTCACGGTTTTTTAAAACAATAATCTTTCTTTCAAGAATAATTTCAAATTCGTAAAAAAGAGTCGAAGTTCGTCTATACTTGTTCACTTCTAAAGATTTCAAAGGTTATTGCACTCAAACTATACTGTGACCTTTAAAGTAGAAGGGCTATTAGGCTTGTGACCTTTTGCTCATGAGGTGCATAATGTGTCCATAATGTCGTTATGTTTAGGTGAATATCGTAAATGTACCTAACTACCTACCAATGTTTTATGGCATCTTAGAGTGTATGTGTTCTTACAAAGGTATATTCAGAGATCAAAGTCCTCGCTATCATTCCAATGATAAATCATGTAAATTTTATACATTTTAATGCTCATCTGCATTTTGCATAGGTACGCACTATTTATTATGGTTTGGGCTTTTTCAGGGATTTTGCCTAATAATTTAGCGTAAAATGGGTACAAAAAAAACTTTATGAATCTCAGTCGAAACCGAAAAACTCAAAACAGAAGGTATTAAAAAAATTTAGCTCTAAGCTCTACGTCAAATCTGTCAAACGTTTCACGCGCGATTTGGCTGCGTTCAAAAATTATTATTTAAGTACTATAATTAAATATAATCTTGCTTATATAAACTTTTTTTTTTCTGTTTATATTTATTTTATACTTTCTAATTATATATTGACCGTTAATGTTCGTGTCGTCACCTTAGTCTTAGCAGAATACCAGCGCAGCTCCTCATTAAGCAACTTCTCAAGTATTTAGCTGTATTATATAATTATATATACTACGGGTCTTTATCGCGTGAATAATTTAAGGTAAAATTCCTTAAAAAGTACCCGTAGTATATATAATTTTATAATGTACAAATCGCGAAAGTTTATCAATATTTAGTTGTAGGTATCAGAACGAAAATATTTTTTTTCTGGCACTGCATGATGACATGATTTTAAAAATCCATATTATGTTGCGAGTTTATTTAAAACACTAACCTTTATTATTTAAGCAAGTCATATTAATAATAAATCCTTCTTTATATGTTATGAAACCCCTGTCCCACTACAACTGGGACCAATTAACTTCTTCACGCTAAGTAGTCTATGATTCAAACTGATTTGTCTTTTTTGTTTCGCAGGCGACAATCGGCATCGACTTTTTGTCGAAGACGATGTATCTAGAAGACCGTACGGTGCGACTGCAACTGTGGGACACCGCCGGCCAAGAGCGGTTCAGGTCTCTCATACCTTCGTATATCAGGGACTCCACCGTTGCTGTTGTTGTTTACGATATCACCAGTAAGTTTGTTTACTTTAAAAAGAAAGATAATACATTTATTTTTAAGACTAGCGGCTCGCACGTACTTTTCTCCGGTATCTATAGACATACTATACAAGTGTTATATAGGTACAAGGTGTAAATTAATCCATTTCCAACCCGAAAGGGATGTAGTAGGTATTCTGTTAACAAAAAAATAGAAAAATAATATATAAGTCAAAATGTTTTTTTTTGTTGAATTAAAATTCACGATTTAAGTACTCAATTTCGTCGAAATGTGTAAGTTTTCAAGATTTATAATCAACATTGTTTGTATAAAGCCTATAAAACAATCTTTTCTCCACATATTTTCCCATGTGATTTCTATCAAGAAAATAAATAATAAGTTTTTTTCGTTATTAAATTTAAATAAAAAATACATAAATCGAATGGGAACATAATACCTAACAACAAATTAACGGGACGAACAGGTATTAAATATACATACTGTATAACTATAAACCATTAAAAATAAATTATCTGAATGATAATGAAAACCGCATCAAAATCTGTTGTGTAGTTTAGAAGATCTAAGCATACATGGGGACAGACACCAATCAGCGACCCTGGTTTATAAGGATAACATAGGAAAACAAAGATACATTATACATTTACCTCCCTTATTCACCATAACTAACATACACATTTTAACTAGCGAATCTTTTATCTTTGTTTTTTAGGGTTCCGTAGCCAAAATGGCAAAAAACGGAACCCTTATAGTTTTGTCATGTCCGTTTGTCTGTCTGTCCGTCCGTATGTCACAGGCATTTTTTTTTTTTGGCATTTGCTCAGAGACTTTTAAATGAATATTGATGAAATTTGGTGAAAAGGTGTCTTATAGTGGCCGCTACTTAGTTTGATAGCTAAATAATAAAAATATTTTGCACTGCATACATGTAACAGAACCTGAAAAAATTTTTTTTTCGCCTAATATCAACGTGTGGCATATCATTCGACAGGTCTTTTAAAAACATTTTAAGGTTTCTAATAAACTTTTTTGATTAAGTGAATATTTTTGGAAATAATCGCTCCGAAAGTTGCATAAATGTGTCCCCTCCCCTTAACTTTTGAACCGTGTGACCAAAAAATATGAATAAAATCACAAAGGTAGCGCTTAACAAATACCTTAAACGGTTTTCATATTTCGGACATGATCGGATATACCGTCATTGAGTTATAGCCGAAAAACTGCTTTTCTCAACAAAAGGGCGAAAGTGCCATGAACATACGCTCTTTTTCTCATGCAAATATTTAAGGCTGCGGAATCCTACACTGAACATGGTCCGACATGCTCTTGCCCGGTTTTTTTAAATTATATTTTCAAAATAGGATAGAGAAAAATAGAAAAAAATAATAACAGATCGGCCTTAAAACGACTTGTTGTCCTTCAAAAAGATCGCGTGCGCCCACGCTAACCAAGACAGATTTAATACGGTATCTCCAGTTAATCCTTATATTAAAAAAGGCTCCGTCGAGCAAAAAGGTCGGTATACAAAACTTTGTTCTTGCAACTTAAAGTACATAAAATATTGTACCCGTCCGACTGTATTACGAGAATTGAATCCCGCGGTAACGATTCCTTACACCCGGGGGCCTCGCTTGGCATCTGAAAAAATAACTCTATTACATGTTATGTATCTTATACAAAGAAAAAGGGCTTTTTTATACTCATTTTGGATCTTATTCCAAATACATTTTACACTTATTACAGAATAAAGTCTGTCGTTGTCAGTTTCCCATAAAATCGGGAGAGTAACGCTAGCTTACAAGTTCTTGGTTGCACAGAGGCATGATTGTAAGGACTACCTCATACTTAGACATGTGGAAGACAAGGTTTTACGCTTTTCCAACAAAAACGGAATCCTCCGACCAGCCGACGTGATCGTGTCTCTCGAACCGGTCACAACGGTTAACGCTGAGGAAGCAGTTGTGAGAACTTCTTTTGCGCGATTCAGGATTTGAACTGACGATCTTATATTATTTTATGTCGGTACCGCCACAGAATATGCGTTGTGATGATAACTAAAACGTACCAATAGACGTATTCTATGTTTTTCTTACATTTTGCAGTGTTGCTAAGTACCTACGTCAGTCCGTCCGTACAGTTTCTAAATTCGTGTAGAATTAATCGTTATAATTTTAGTTGCAAATAATCATTTTTTTTATTATTTTATTTCGTAATGTAGGCGTAAAATGTATAATTGTATAAGTGCTTAAGTTAATAAATATAATAAACTATAATTTCTTAAGCCGCATTATTCGGATACTGGGGGTGTACTACGAAACCCTATATTGTTATTTGTAAAAAACAAATACATCTAAGGCTAAAAAAACACAAGAGTAAGTAATCGGTAATGTGCTTGAGTTCTTGCAATAATAAAGGCTCTGCTTAGTTAGGGTCAGATGACCGTGTCTGCGTTGTCCTAAGATTATCAAAATATATATATATTACGGGTCTTAATCGCCTGAATTTTTACCCGTGACCATGGCCGTTGCAATACGGTCGAAACGTCAGGCAATAAACAAGGTATTTTACCTTAAATTATTCACGCGATTAAGACCCGTAATATATATATTTTCATAAATTGTCCTAAGATATTTAGATTTCTCTAGTTTTTCCTTCAACGCGACCACAACCTTCCACAGCAATCAGCTAAACACGATAGCTCAGTCGTAGCACGCGGTACATCATACTCTTGACATTGACATTTTGCATACATTTCAAACCACAAACATTTTACATCACACACTCGTATTATTGCACCTTGACTTAGGCTAGTCTCACACGTATCACTTTTTTAAATGACGTTTAGTGCCAACGATATACTTTGTCGCTAAACTCTTGACAGTAGTCGTGATCGTCTTGTCAAGAATTCTGACTCTGGGGCCTCCCTGGTACATACATGGAGCAGTACTTACGTTAGTACCGTTTTCATTTGATCGATCTAACAAATAGGTGCTCTGCCGCGAAACTTACGGCTTTTACTTTTCCTTGCACCACCAGTCCTTCCACAGACGTGTAATTCCGACATGAAATGTGGTAATAGAAAGTAAGAATACGGCCAATTACGATAAAAGAAAGACGTTATTTGATATACGAGTTCCTGGAGGATAAAATCGTTGGTTCGGATTTGTGCCCACTATATGCTAAGCCTTCTTTTCCAGCATCACGTCAAAAGCGTCTGTCTCTTTTTTTCTAACCCTTTCCTCATGTTTACAAACTATCACAATCACGAACTAAAAATGCCACGAAAGTATTAATATCGTATGTGGAGGCTGGAGATTAGTAGAGTACCAACATCTGGGAGTGGGTGAGGTTTGATTTGTATGTAGACACATAAACGGTTAAGTACATAGGTCAGTAAGCTCTACCTTACTGGATTAATCAATTTATCGCATGGGACTCTACAAACATTCAAATTCATTGATTTGAGGCGCGGCGATGTTCCTAAGCGCTAGCGTGATGCTTACCACATCACGTATCGCGATACGGTGAATTTTGAATATTGGGGATATAGCATGAAAAGCAAATGTTGTGCCATTCCTGCGGGCAACTGAGCTGGCGATTTATGACGTGGTCGCTAGCTGTCATCAACTAATCGACCAACCGGATCGCTAATAAACAATCCATATCAATTTATCTTAAAATACTCTATTCCTAATTGTATCCACACAGGAAAAGGGTTTTTAAAAATAAATACTGCAAACAACACAGGTTTTTTTCAAAAAAAGTTTAATCGCATCGAGTTCGATTCATGGAGATTCATTTATTTTTCTCTTAAAATTATAAAAGAGCAGACATTTTAAGATTTTATTTATTCTCCTTCATTGCGTGTTTTCAACTATGTTGGTCGTCACGGGTTAATTGTGCCTCCATTTTTATCAGCCAAAGGGGTCTTATAGACCCGGTGGTACGTGTGAGTGAATTGAACTAAATTATGAACGCTTTTTCATTGGGTTTCATAAAACATTTCAGCAACTGGGAATTGAAATGATTCGAATGCAGCGGTTGCACAGTGCACGTACAGCTCTCAACCTCTGAAAGTATGCCAAGTGGCAATGGCCGCGGTCAGCATTCAGGTTGTGCTAGTACAAAATTGATTTTGCGCTTCGGCGATTTTCGGATAGATTCGTAGATGTGAAATATCGATGCGTATGAGAAAGATAGAAATCGCAATTGTAAAAAATCTATATTTTTGTCAGATTTCTTAAAAATCTTTTAAAAAATCATAGCTCTTATCCAAACAGGTATTAAATCCTACTGAACTAAGTTACTAAAGGGGCGTCTAAACGGGCCATTTTTCACGGCAATTTGTGGCGGCAATGCTGTAGCCGGCAACATTGCTAGCAATACTGGCAAGACCGTAATATTGACGTAATGTTCCGACCATATGGCAATACATGTTTTGTATGGCCACCAATATTGGTCAATATTGATTTGATAGGTTGCCGGGCGATCACTGAGCGATAGATTTTCCGCATTATGGCATGAGTTATCCTTGTCTACGCGACATGAAGTTTGCTGTGGGTGACGCCGCGCCGTGACTTATTGCTAAATTCTGTGTGGTCAGGTGTCATGTGGTTTTAGGTTATTTGTAAAAGGTTTTAGTCGTCTTTGATAGGTACTGAAAAATGAAGTCAACTAAGAACACTGACCTCTATAGTCGTAATATTTAAAGTGAACTGCCAATGGTCTCCAATGAGCAGTACTTATGAACTGAATCGACCACCGACTGATACCAGTACCTACACGAAATTGAGGAGCGGCGATGGGAATAGTTCCAACATCAAATTATTTGTACTACTGCCACTTACAGTGATGTAACATCGTGCGAACATTTGAACGAAAATGAATAGATACTGTGCACCTTGACCTTACCCATATACTTACAGCATAAAGCAACGACATCGATATGTGAAGCGCAAATTCTAAACAACTGAATCACATCAAGCACTGCCTGGAAATTGTAAAAACCCAACAAGAGGCGTTGAATGTGAGAACAGAATCCCACGAAAGCCATCATTAGGTACACCATGTATGCAATTTTATTACTTGGTGGCTTAATCATAGGACTGTGTGGCACCCTCAAGGTCAAGCAATGTCTCCACAACCACACACAACAGAGGAGCGCGGCGAGTCCACATCAGATCGCACTCAAGCAATAGAATTGTTGTCGTGTACTGCTGGACACCAAGTCGACAGTGAGAGAGTCAGAAGTGAGTTAACCCATCGTCAATCATTGCCATCAATGATAACATTTACAATTCACGAACCTATGTAATGAGAAAATAAAATAAAGATTACATTATTTCATTTAAATATATTTTCCTTTATATATTCCATAGTTTGTGTTTATCTTAAGTTATAACTTTATGCTGCATAGGTTAACCTAGCGCCTGTGCACTCTGTATATGTTTTTACTTTTTATACAATAACTTTTCCAGTACAATAAACACAACATATTTTTTCTCATATACATTACAATTTTCTGAACATGGTTCTTACCACATTAACCAAATTCTGGAAAAAGCTTGAAAATAAATAAAAAGGCAAAATAATTTAGGATCAAATGTTTTATTAGTTAAAGTACACAGTTTGGTTTTTACATAAGAGTATTTTATCGATATGTCATCCAAAAACTTAGCTGGGGTAGATATATCTCATCATATCTAAGTACCCCCGCCCAAATACCATGTCAGTGTCAACATGGGCACAGCAACCTACAGTTATATTTCCAACAACTGCAGCAATAACCTGAGATAGCATCTATAGTATTGACAACATTTTAATAATAAATTAGTAAAATAAGTTCTGCTACCAATATGTCTGGACTTTACTCTCTTTCTAATTAAATACCTATAATTAGAGGGATAACATCTATAAGGGCATCCTAGTCAATGATTCTACCATACAAACTTGCATAAGTGATTACTACTCTGTATGAGGTCGCAATTCAAAGCTTAAAATCATCATATCATTTTGTTTTATCATAAACTAGGCTTGTAAAAAACGATAATTGAAATATTTTCAATTACTGCTTTCTACAAGCCTAGTTTATGATAAAACGAATTGATATTAATTTTAAGCTCTCACTTACACTAGGGTGCTCTTAATTTCATTATTTACTTCTTATGTGTAGGTGCCATTTATTCATACATGCTCACCACATCTTTGCTTACCACATAGTATGACCGGGCTGTTGATATGTCCCAATTGCCAACTCAATCTAGAATATGATAACATACCGTAAATGGCAATTAACAAATTTTGATATTTATGTAAACTATGTCTTTCAACCTATGCACATTTCTCGTAGCAGTCATCCAACATGTTGCGCAAACGTGTTTATGATCTGTAATAAAAACATTTGTTACTTTTAATAGGTATATATAGAAACATTAGGAAGTTTGAGAATTGAAAGCTTGATAAAACGATACACAGTGAATGGTGCTTGCTTTAAGTTTTATGAAATATGTACTACTTATTGTATTATCAAGTCCAAGAGATGAATTGAAAGTTTCAAAATCATGAATTGTGTGTGTAGGCAGCACAGCAGATTTGGATAACTAAGTAGATACTAACCGTCGTTGGTGACATCCAGCCACTAAGAACATTCACCATGGCTTCAGTTGCATCTAAAAACAAGCGCCGGCGCTGGTGCGTAAGTCATAACGAACCATTCTCGGTAGAGAGTACTTTTAATTTATGATTAAAAGTAAAAATCATAATAAATAATTTTGACAGTTATTTGTTGTTTTATTGTAAGCTTCGGTGTTGCCAGTCATATCATAACATAATAAAGATTTTGAATTTGTGTATCGATTCTCATCTACTGATTTTATTTTGTTATTAAATAAAGAATAAATTTACACTTGTATTTAGTTTTTTCTATTTTATTACAGTTCTATTGGATTATGTCGTAGATTTATGTAAAGAATTGTTCATATTTTTATGAAGGCAACAGAGATTATTAAAATCGTTTTTTTGGTAAATAATTTATTATTAAAATCGATTAATCGTAACATACTGGCATCTATTTAAGCAGCAGGTAGTTAATTGGTAGATATAGGAAGTTACAGATGCTTCGAACTAGACTTGGGTTTCGTTTTGTACTTTTTTCTGGTGAAGTTATGGTTGCTATTACACGGGGTTTTATGAGAATTAAGTTTACTTACTAGAAGCATTTGTGTATTTCAACATTGCTGTCCAAGCACAAAGCACTTGTACTGCAACACACACTATATTTTTTTTTATTTCGTTGGGGATGACATGATACACATTCAATTTAGGCAGCGCTCTAGTGTGACCCAATTTGCTGTTTATGTTATAAATAAACTTGATTTCTTTCTATATGCCAACATCTTTAGCTATCATAAAATATAAGTACTTATGTTCTGTCCTGCTTTTTGAATTACCAAGACCAGTTCGAAAGGTGAGACCTTGGTCACACATAAGATCCAATGGCGACGATCCTGCTTCTCTTCCAATACAATATCTTTTATTAATTGTACAAGCTCTACTGCTTGTACTTTTAATGAAGTAATAAGCCAAGCTATTACTTCATACTAACGGACTAACTAACAGTCACCAAGGAGAAATATCCCTTTAATCATGAATACCAGAGTATGGTCACGATATTTTTGCGACCTTTCATTTTGAACCAACTCTACAAAGCCATTAATGATGTCGTCCCTTGCTTCAATATGTGTTAAATGCGGGTTTCAAACATTTGGTTGGTATCTCATCAAACACTAAGTACATAATTATAATACTATATAATACACTAGCTGTCCCGCGCAACTTCGTATGCGCAATTTTTCCCCGTTTTTTAAACATTTCTCGTCGCTTCTCCGCTCCTATTAGTCGTAGCGTGATGTTATATATGGGCTATCCAACAAAAAAAGAATTTTTCAAATCGGACCAGTAGATCCTGATATTAGCGCGTTTAAACAAACAAACAAACTCTTCCGCTTTATAATATTAGTATAGATATGCAAGATGCATTATAATATTATATTTCTGAATAGTATGTAGTACCTAATATCTAGTTATTAATTTAATTAGTTTGTAAGTTTTGTCCCTTACGGGGTCTATGTATGTTTAAGGACTGCCTGTAACAACATTGTGCAATAAATGAATAATAAATAATTTCTTATTTACTTCCTAGTTTCTTTAAAAACAAACTTGACTCGGATGAAACAAGAGAACAACAGAAACAAAGAGCATTAGAAAGTTTTCATATTTCTAGTCATAGTCAATATAAAAAAAATTCAGATGTCATTAGTGACAGTTCAACCAAATTATGTCATAGAGTTTGGCCATTGTTGCTGGGTTGTGTTGCCCGCTTATGAGTCTGGGTCATGCGCCATACTATTGCCGACATATTGCCATACATTGCCTAACCATAGATTACTTGGCCATCAGTTACATTTTTGTGATGGTTGGGCAATAAGTTTCCAATAGTGCCGCCACAAATTGCCGTAAAAAATGGCCCGTTTAGACGCCTCTTAATGTTAGGAGTTTCACGCAAGTATGTCTGAAATTCAAACAGGTGGCATTGAAATACTCTGGTGTCTAGTAATTTTCGTTATTAATTTTTTTATATTCTTTTTTATCGTAAAATATGCATAATAAAGTCTTAAATTGAATATTTCTATCGAGCTAGCGGAATGCGTCATCTGAATCATACGCGTGTCACACATATACTCATTCAAATTCATAGCGGTCACAAAACAATTTGAAATCTTTAATTAAATCAATCACTTGCTATTGGTGCGCAACCAAATATAGACTTTATTTCTAGGGGTGAAGGCCAATATTTGCTGTGAAGGGTGCGCCAGTCTGTGACAAATATTTGCTACATGTGGGGTGGGCGCCGGACCTTGGAACAGGCTCGTACATACATGATATACGAGCCAACTGTACTGTAATGCTTTTTGTTTTAGCCCGAGACAAAATAAAAAGTTTATCTGCACCATGATTAGAGAAAACAAATGGCAACGTTATGTCACGAATCGAATACGTATTCGATTTTTTTGCTATCGTAAAAGTTCTCGATTCAGACGAAAGACGTGAAAATGATTAGTTGAACTTGACTTGAACTTGAGAGACGCGAAGTCAATGTGCGATCAAATCTACATTACTACATAATATGCTCATAAATTTGCTCTGCAACAGCATGTAAATACGAGTAGGTACATACATAAGTTATGCGTTGTCTTACAATCGATTGGAAATTACATCCAACCGATTCGCACAATAGTTTCGTTGTACTGTTCAAGGTTCTGAATATAATTGTACTCATTCTTACCGTAAAAATTGTATTTTATATCACAAAAGGATTAATCGTAAACTTGAAATCGTATTCGTTTAGTAGAATCGATATGATATCTAAATTTATTTTTATTGGTGTCCCGGTGTTTGTATTGTATTTGGATAGAGGACAGGCTTTGCCTGGAGCTCTATGTGACCTGAAAGATCTATTGTGAAACCTCTTTCTTCCCTAAGGGGTGTCCCAAGGTTTAGTCTGACTATTCAGTCGACTTTCTGAGGATACTTAACTTCATTTAACAGGATTCTAGTGTAGTTAAATTGCATCGCAGCCCCAAAGGAGGTGTATGAATGTTTCCTCGTCTTTGTTACCAGAACCGACTCATTTTGTACATGTGTTTGTTAAGTTTGTAATTCACAGTTAATATTTAAATTTGATAAAATGTTGACCAGAAAAGTTGAACCTTTGTCTTTACTGTAGGGTTCTTAGAATGTAATTATTTTTCAAAATCATATAACACTATGCTTTGAAGAGTACAATGTAGTACCCATTAAAGGTTTCTGCTTAAGATACAATATTTTTTGTATAATGTAATGTAAGGTCATGTAATATACTTGTCATAAGTGTAGTTTTTGCTTCGTAAATTATGAAAGAATTTAAAGTTTCAAAATTAGATACATTTAAACAATCACCCGTATTCGTACCCGGGCCGACGCGTTTGGGCATTAAAAATTTTGTGAATTTGTGATGTAATCACGAGTACCGGACCGGAAGAGATTTCGCATATAAATACGCGAAACAAAACACCACATAGTATCTGCACAATCATACATCACAACTCGGTAGATTAAAACAATTACACATTATTGAATTTTTATTACGTTATTTTTATGTGTGTTGTATAGGTAGTTTAATATTTATTCGATTAATTTAGGAAACGTCTAATCTGATTCAGCCTTAGATTACAAAGGCTTCCAACAAGCCTTCGGTCTGATTGTGTACAAGGCATGTGTTTGTTGTAAAATATATTAGCCTATCACGATATGTATTTAACATTATTCGTAATTAGTTATCAAGCTGACCGACCAATGATATAATCTCGTGTCTCATAGAAATATTAAGTCTGTGGCTTCCCCCACGTTATGGTTGATCTTTATAGCCTATGTGTAATTCGGATGTTTCATCAAAATCCGTTCAGTAGTTTTTCCGTGAAATAACAACAAACATCCATCTTTATGAACTATTGGATTTATATTATCAGGGTGTATTTTAATTCTATTGATGATTAATACGGAACAATATACCTTAACCATTTACCTTCCGCATATATTTATAGTCTTGTATTTATTACACAAGGTCTATTTTTTATTGTTTTGAGTTTATCATTATCTTTTACATCAATAATTATAATCGAAATCGAAGCAACAATGCGTGGTTACACGAACTTGACCTCTTTTCGAAACGTATTGCGTTTTGTGTAAAACGCGTATTGGAAATAATATAGGTATATTTGGACCACTCAACCTTTAAGTGTTGAGGGTGGGATCACAAACGAAGGTAGCCTTCATGGGCATCCCCCTCAAGCAAAACACACTAGACATTGTTCACGGACATAAATCTCTGAATACTTCGAACCACTTTGTTCGGAAGGGGTTCCCAGATTCCGTGTCCGGAAACGATGAACATACGCATCGATTGTTTGTTTCAACGGGGCCGTAATATCGCACTTAGCATCTTGATTGAGTCATTGTGCATACGATGCGTACGTATGGGGTCGTCCTTAAATTACTAGATGTGTTTTAACCACTTTTTAACTCCCTCTGGGGATACTTGGTGAGGTTTTAGACTAACTCCCTACCCAACATCACGTGTATTTTGGTACAAAAAATGACCCAATGTACCAAAAATCCCAACTTTCACACAAGTGTGAATTTCGAACGACGGGTGTGGGAAGTGCAATTGGTTTAATGCCGATCAAATCTGAAGAGACACGAGCCGAAAAAATACACATGATTTCTTACTACGCCCTCCCGTGGTGATATTTCGTGATATTCCCCCTCTCTCCTTCTGAGAGTCAAGTGATTAATGGACGACCCCTATGCGTTGCTCGAACGTGTTTGTATTAAGGTTACCTGCTGTATCTACTCTTTAGTATTTTGTGATCGGATGGCATTGGATTCACAGAAAAGTAATATTATAATAGAAGCTTATTCCTCAAGCAAATATGGGCTTTAAGGTGACAAAGCGAATAGTATATCGAAGTGTGGATGCGTTGCAAGTTTGCTCAAATGCTTTTACAAGCTTTTTGCATCGATACGCAGGTTAATCGTATAACCAGACTAAATAAGAATTATAAAAAAAAAATAGAGATAAAGGAGGATCATTGGTCTTAATCGATATACAAATCGTAAAAAATTTAAAGAGTATAAAATGCGTGAAAACAAAGCTCACGGATTATTACAGAGATTTAACGAGAGCTAAGTCTAGATAAAGGCGATAAACGAGACTAATTGCTCGTAAAGTCACTGGACGTAAACGATAAAACGTAAGGAACTGCTTTACGCACTTTTTCGCATGTATAAACAAGTGCGCTAGGTTTTATGTCGAATGTTTTGTTGCTGGGGTGAGGTTCGGTGATACTGCAATGTTTCTACGGAACATAGTTGGGTCACAGACTTCATTTTACCTGTTCAGACACTTTGCTACGAGTACTTCACATTTTTGAGATTATGGCAATTTCTCGGCTAAATTACTACCAGTGTAGAGTATTTATAATATACTTTAACTGCACAAAGACTCGGTTTCAAGTATTTTCACAAGTAAATAAAGCAAGCAATGCTGCGAAAATGTAGACAGTTCATTCTGCCGTCATTTTCAGTCAGTTTTTTTGGAACTGAATGACTGCTGAAGATGATAATGCCCCTTGGCCCAATATACAATGAGCAGTGCGAAATTTGCCGCACGCTTCTGTAAACTTTTTCGTCGCACATTTCAGCGTTGTGCAACACTGTTCTGACATCCACAGCACGAGTTTTTGTAGAATAGGTCCATTGGACGCCTGATTTATGAAAGCGGATTGAATTATTTCCTTCAAAATAATTGTTCAGTACTTAAATAATAATCTTGTCTTAACGATTCAAGATAAAATAAAGTTAATAGGTTTTGAGAGAAAAATATTTACTTTACTAACTTATATTACGTTTGTAATTAAAATAATACACCTTAAGATTCAGCAAATTTATTAAATTTTTACCTTTATTCTCTCTCCTTTATCTTTAAATTCATTTTTCCCCAAGATAGCTTATTAACGCTGGCAGCCTTGAATTTGCTACTTTATTATGAAACTCATACTTTTTGGTTAAATTGATTAAGATTAGGGTTTGATATTTTTAGGCAGCTATTCCACCGAGGTTTAAAACTACATCATCATAACTAGATTGCAATAACCGTTCAAAAATCGTTAACTCGTAACATATTGCTGTTATGATTTCGAAACCCAAGTGTCTAGCCGCTAGCCAGAAAATTAATAGTTAATTACTCCATAGGGCGGATTCATCCATCCACATTCATTAAGATTACCAGCAGCACAAATACCTTTCGTGGGATGTCTTACTTCACTTACACCAATACGAAATGCGTTCACCTGCAGGAACTTACGACTGCAATGGATACCTAATGCATTTACAACGCATTTATTTTATACATTTTGTATACCACTAAGTGAAGAGACGAGCATGTCGTGACCCTGTTGAGTGACGAAGTAACACGTTAGCCCATAACAGTATCAGTGACACCCAAATTCTTGTTCGGCAAAGATCTCTTTGCACTGCACTCCTCATTTGAGACATTAGTTCATTTCACTTGCTACAGTGCTCTTCAACCGAAACACACTATTTCATGGAAGAATTCGATTCGAAGAGACACTGTGGTGGTACTCTCCAAGACAGCCTCTGGCTTACCTACCACCGAAAATGCCCGAGGCGTAGTGAGATAAGGTACCTTTTGCAGCAAAATGTTTAAAGATGACCGTTTACTTCCAGACGCGAACTCATTCCACCAAACGTCTAAATGGATCGACGACGTGCGCACGGAGCGCGGCTCGGACGTGATCATCATGCTGGTGGGCAACAAGACGGACTTGTCCGACAAGCGGCAGGTGTCCACCGAGGACGGTGACCGCAAGGCCAAGGAGCTCAATGTCATGTTCATCGAGACCAGTGCTAAGGCTGGATATAATGTTAAACAGGTGTGTATTTTATCAGCCTTATTGAGTTAGTTGTATAGTGTTAGATACACTCTGCGGCAGTTTGCAACGCAGATTTGAGAAATTGAAGTTGAAAGGTACTGTCAGTTGTCAAGTAGTTGTTAATTTTCTAATTCTTTATTTCTTTTGTTCTGTCGACTGCAATAATTCCAACATCACAATCTATTCCAATTGTGCTATTTTTTTTACGTATTATGATATCATGTTTGCTTATTGACTGTAACACACGTGTACAGTTTTTTCAATTAATTTTTGCTGGCAATTAGACGTTTTCAAGTTGTCGACTGACTTCTGATTACATGATGTGCATGCTTAGCTACTGTACGCCGGCTACTGTATAAATGAAAGTGCCTCTACTTTTTCAGAAATATAAGCACTTTTTATGTATAGGCAGCCGGTATAATTCTTTGACTATTCACATACCTCGGTGAATTAATACAAAGTGCAACTTAGTCAAAACTGTCACGTGATTAATCGCCTCTGTTATTTGGAGGTACGAGCCTTTGTATAGGTCTAGGTTGGTGGACCTTAGAATTGTTTCTATGTACATACAACATCTTACCTTCGGCTGTAACACCTGTAGTACAATGGGATGGCCTTATTCATCCACATGCCATAGGGGCAGGAATTCGCTCAGTTAGGAACTTCTAAGACGGTATGATTAGCCCTTCAGCTCACTTAGAAGTTCTGGGGTCAAACTCTTTCGAGGTTCAAAGGGCGCATTCCATCCATACGCTCAAAGGTTCCGAGCCAGGGTCGTTCCACTTATCCAGAAGTCCTGATTTCACGCGCCTAACACTTGCTACCCCTTCTGGAAAATAGGCTGAGATATCTACGCCAAAAATTGCCGGATGGATTGGAATGAAACACTATATTGACACTATATTGTTAAAGGCAGGGTCGCAACCAAATACTAGCATCACCAGGGTCTGTGACAATAATTGTGAGATATATGATGTGTATCGGAAAGAACCACGACGTCGAGACACTAATGACGTAATTGTTCAATCAATAAAGGTCGTGCAGAGCAACGCTCACCTTGACCGTGACCGTTTTCATATGGTTCCTTTTTTTTTATACGAGTGATGTCATGAATGATGCACTAATTAACATTATATTGTATGCGTACAGTGCTGGGAGTATGATCGACCAAGATAACAATTAATCTTAAATTGGTGCATTTTTCGTAGATATTTTATCCATAAATAACGGTCTGTTCAAACTTTTTCAGATTTAAGTAAATCTGTAATATGGGGTGTTCTGTAGTATCTCTAGCATAAATATTGGACTTTCAAATGGAATAGGTGTGGTGGTTTCGGGTCCCCAAGTCTCTCTATACAGTACTCTAGGATTAATTTCGCCGTAAGATAACTAGTGCAGTCCAATAGTTAAACCAACAACAATAAAAAGAGTTATATCCTGTAGCATGCAATAAACCTCGCTTCATAAATTATTGTAACTTTACAGTGGGGCTCTTAAACCGAAAAGGAATTGATGACATCATAAAATGTGCCTCTTAGCGTCTGGCGAAATGCCCGGACTTGTATGCATTATCTCTATTACGGCTTTCGCTTTCTTAATTGGGTATTAGACAGTGATTGGTGTGTGATTTTGAATCTTAAGGCTTCTTGAATAAGGAACTAGCGATGAGCCGGTGATAAAGCGATGTCTTTTTAATGCGATGGACAAGGACAAACAGATACCGCATTGGATTGTTCTTATACTTTCTAGCTTTGACTCGCTACTTCGTCTGTGTAGATGTTGCCCCCCTTACTTAGTGAATTTTTTTTCCATGGCTACAAGATGTGAATTTAGGCAAAACTTTGTGCAGGCTTAAAGCTGTTTTCGCCCACTTTAAGTGTTATTTTGACAACAATTTGAGCTCCTCGATGCACCATTTTAAGGATAGAATTTAAAAATAATGATAATGATAACCGTATGAATATTTAGTGCAATTTTTAAGTTCATCAGTACAAAAAGCGATCTATTTTTAAGTTAAAGGTAGACTGACAAATAACCGTATATCCTACATCTTTTGCAGTTGTTCCGGCGAGTGGCGGCGGCCCTGCCCGGTATGGACTCCGCGGAGAACAAGCCGCCGGAAGACAGTATCCTTTACACATACCACATAAGGACCTCTGCCTCGGAGCGGACCGGGGCGCGTGACGTCAGCAACTACGTCATTACATCCAACGTTGCATGGAATAGGACATTTGTGAATGGGCAACGTTTTGTTGGTAGATGAACTCAAAACTTTGAACAGAGTTATTGTCTGATAGAAAGAAGATAGAATGAAAATTCTAAGACGTATTTCTACAAGCAATAGTATTTTCAACCGCTGTATTCATACAGATCCGCGCCATGTCGCATCATGACATCACCTCTTGCGTGTTACGTCACGTGTTAAAAATTATTGTCGTTTATGAATTCGTGGGTCTAAACAACTATCGTAATTATATTTTTAAAATACAGCCTTATTTAATTAATCTTCTTACTTATTTTGAGACTACAATCAACAAGTGTACAAAGTTCTGTGTTCATCAATCAACACTATGGGAAAACAATACATTTTAACGAAAATCATTGACCATTTAGGAAGCTGTATTGGGTCCGCTCCGAAGGTAATCCCAACATCACGATGTTGAACAAAACTAATGTTTTTTAAACTCACACACACAGAAACGCCACGCTCGTTCATACACGCACATATATGAAGTATTTAAGTAATATATTTAGTGTGTACACGGATCATTTGCTAGAATATACAATAATATTTGTTTTTAATCGAACGTTCGAGACATTGGCGGTATGATTTTGAATGAAATTTTATTGTTATTTTGTGTGGAGTTAGCTATTATACATAGTGTTTAATTTAAACAGAAAAATATTTACTGAAAATGGACCGCTTTTTAATAAGCGTATGGGTTTCGAGGGCAATAGAAAAAATAACACTATAACGTGAATGTAACAAAGCAATTCTTGTTTTTTTTTTACATTATTTTATACTACGATGTCTTGTCAACTCTCTAGCAAAGCAAGCTTTTAATCTAGGTTTACTTCTGTATTTCTTATTCCCCTTTTATTATGTAATCATCCAAAATTTGATGTAACGCAACCCCAGTCGTAATATTGAACAACTTTTTGTTCAATACCAAAACTGAGGCAGCATTTTCTAAAAAAAACCACTAATATTCGTGTTAACAAAACTGAGGCCAACTGTTATAACAAGTATACAAAGCTATTTATATTATATAATAGATTATAACTATTTATTACACGGGAATCAACGCGCATTATTTACCTTAAAATGATTGACCTTTCGACCATGTTGCACCGGCCTTGGTCACAGGCGTCCGCTTGTTGCGCGTTAATTCCCGTATAATAAGTAGTTATAATAATATAATATAATAATAGTTATACTGAGTTTCTAAACGATCGCTCCCATCCCCATGTTATAAGCTTATTTTTTATTATTTTTACCAGTTTTTAACCCGTGAAATATTTGTTTGGGAATCGAGTCATTCAGTCACGCTTTTCTTATATACTAAAGCGATATAAAAAGGGTCCATTCAGTCAATAATAAAACGATTTTTATTCTGGAACTGTAAAAATGAATTGTTTATAATCGCGTAGCTAACTTCAGACATAACATTTGAACGTTTAATTGGTTACTAGTGAGTGTCCCGCAGTTGGTGGTGGTTGTAATAACGTCTAACTCGTCTGTGTTGTAAGTAAACTTAACGATACTAATATTATGTATATCCGTATATATATCACATTCATGTGTCTTTAAGGTGCACAAACAAAAAGGAAATTAGCACTGAAATATCTACTCTGGCTGTCCTTTGGATATACAACCAATAAAAACTAGTTTAATCCTGTCTCAAATGCATTATTTCCTATTTGTTTATGCATCACTGTCTTGGTATACGAAATTTTGGACAAAGGACATAAATACAATGACTTGTAGATACTCGTATGTGTCTTATGCAATAAGGCATGTTATAAAACGAAAAAACAACGAAAACGACACGCGTGTTGGATTACAGTTCGTACACTAATTTAGAGAGGAGACACGTGACCCTACAGAGGGAACGAAACGTTATGCTCATTATTCATTGTTTTTATTTTATTACTTGCAATTAAGATTACGACTTTAAATTGTGAGCGATAAAGCACATTTCAAAATGACAAGATAAAATAGTTGACGACTCGCCGCAACGTGACCTATTTTTTTAACTTGTCATATCAAAATGTACTTTAACACACACGATATGATGTGGTATTATAAGATTACACAGAAGAAGACGTTACACAGATTTATTTATTGTGTCTATTTGATCAAAATTTCGTTCCAAAATGAAATGAGACTAGACATTTTCACACTGTGTTTAAATAAAGAACTGATTGTATGTTTAACTAAAAAAAATAAGATAAAAAAAAATGTGTACTAAAGCAATGTGAAAAGTTCTTTCTTTTAAGTACCATAGCTTCGTATCTATGCTTTTTAAATACTAAATTTAATTTATTAAATATGTGTACAGTTACCAACAAGAGTAGGCATTTTTATCACCAGCTGTCCCAGCTAACTTCGTATCGCCTTGTCATTTATTTTGGTGAAATTATCCGATTTTATAAAAGTTATTCCGTTATTCGGGACGGGTAGTCGTAAGATCCGGTCTAAGAAATATATAGCCTCATCTATTATTTGATTCTAACAAAGATTATATGTTAGATCTTGTCTAGATTGATAAATCGGCCTAGCTAAATCGCTTGCCTATGTTTTGAACGGGCATTATTATTGTTTTCAAACTTTTGCGATTTTTATACATATTAGATATATTTCGGGATTTAATCGCGTGAATTATTTACTTGGTACGAACGTTTTATAAATAAAACGTTTGCAATTCGTTTATAAATAATGATATGAATAAATAATGCATTTTATAAATAAAACGGTGCAATTGCACCGATGGTCACGGGTCGACTATACCTACATATTAGTTATTTTAGTATTTTTTTTTTGTCAACAATATTAGTAAAAAAATATATAAAATAAATAAATAAAAAAACTGGTTTAGCGCAAGTAGTGCTGGCTCACCGAGGGTACTGTACAAACTTGTTTTTTCTTGTAATGTAATAACAATATTATGGTTTTTGTTTCTTTTCCTTTATTTGTGCTTTATATCATTGCTTTTTATATTGTTTTTATAAAAAAACTAACTTATGTACATTAATAATGCCAGTTTAAAACTTAGGCAACCCAATTGCTATTTATCAATCTAGACAATATCTATCATATACTCGTTGTTAGGATCAAATAACAGATGGTATATATTTCTTAGACCGAATCTCGTACTCTCGGAGACAAATTGAACAAATCAAAGATGATGAAAATCGGCCCATCCCTTGTTGAGTTATATATGGTGTAACTAATCCGATTTTCTTTTATATATATAGATTAAGTAATCCATAGTGTTTCGGTTCAGAAAAAAAAAAAGATTTTAAATGTTCATATTTGTGAAGGAATACCTTCTTTTCTCCTTTCTAATTTGTGTTTTTATTTTGATTATGCCCTTTTGAAGAAATTTTGGAATGAGTGCAGGTCTCTTGCTAAACTGTACAATACAAATTTCATTTCCATTATTTCATGATATGCTCCGCTTCATCATAAAGAGAACAATTCTAAGATCTGGCAGTGACATACACATACTTAAGTAACATTTCATTATATTTTAATGAATGTTGTCGACTGTACATGTTTATAATATTATAATATATATCTACTAGCACATAATATGCTTTTTATTCATTTGTAAATTTTTATTTTGCTTATTTTTATCATTTGCATTTACATAATTTTCTTACAACACTAATTTTATTTAGAAAAGCATGCAACTATTAAATGCATGCTGGAATTAACTTGTTGTATTGATGTTAACAATCTTATTTCTAAGTAAACTTTCTGTTGGCGAATTTATAACGGTGTCGGTAAACCGACATTACTAGATTAGTTACCAATCGCGACACTTTAAACATAGATGGCGCTAGTTGAAGTTAAGATATAATTCAAACTTTGAGATTTGACCTCTTTGTTTGAAGTTTGTTCTAAATTCAAGTGTTATTTTTCCACAGACAGTATAACGAGCCAGAAATAAACTGCAAATATCAATGATTATATCTTACGTATGGTCTCAATAATCTAACTATCGATAGATTTGCATACTAGAGGTATATATTTGACATAAGCTCCATACAAAATATGTCAAAATTCTACCTCTAGTAGCCAAATCCATCGATAGGTAGATTATTGAGACCGGCTTTTAGAGAGACAAACAAATTATTTAGAAAGTTATACATTTTCTCTTTTAGTGTTTTAAAAAACAAATAATATTATGTCCAGCTAGTCGTCATTGAATTTAATTATGTACAATCGTTTTGGAAATATTAAATACAAAACCCACAAATATCTCTTTTATCACACACTACTAGTGTCGCCATCTAGTGAGTAGATATTTAATGAATACCCAAGTCTCCGGTTTACCGACACCTCCTCCGCTTCTAAACTCCCTATAATCGTAGTTCTTTTATTTTCCTTAATGCGATATGTGTACAGTGCACGAGGTGATCCTGCGACAAGCGCCCGGGGACAGCAAGGAGCCCGACAGTGGCTGCGCGTGCTAAGTGCTGCCGGCCTACACCCACATGCAGGCTGTCGTCACATACTGTCTCTACTATAAGTATAACAACAATATTTTGTCCGGACAACTTTGGTAACTTTGCCTATGGCAATTTGCTTGTTGGGTAACTTTGCCCACTCCGTAACTTTGCCTAAAGTTTATGCTGCGTATTCTTATGTTGTTGAGACTTAAAGCCAGTTAAAATATAGATAATAAGAAATTATATTACTGTTTTGTAAGTAATATTTCGATTTGGGATATCGAAGAACATCCAAAATTATCAAAGTTACCTTAGTTTTAAATTTGGCAGGTATAGGTATTTAAATCTATTGACAAATTGTACCTACCAAAACCCCTGAATATGACAAATTGTCGACAAACAGATCTCCAAACTTGTCTTACGTTTTCATCCTGTTGCCTTATCTCTTGAAGACTTGTTGTACAACTGATCACATTTTATGTTTGTTTGTATACTATGAACTCACAAGGATACATGACAGTTTAGTTTGTGTGGTGTGTTGACGACAGGGTGCACGCACCGATCTGATACGTGCTAGCGTGCTTTTGTGTGTGTCTACAGTGATATTAGATTTTAATGTACTACCTGTAGTAATCAGAAACAAATTTAAGGCATAATATTTATGACTGGAGCTGTTTTATCTAGGCCTTCAGTGATCTGTAGCATATTTAAACTCGCGAACAATGCCATATGTGTACTTTAAGTAAAGAATATGCTACGATTTACTTTAGTTTTATCGGGCGGTTGTGAGCTCTCATAGAAATTTGTGACGAGGTCTATTTAAAACAGTGACGTGCTATTTTGACTATGCATTTACACAAAAGCACTATGTGTTAGCCGCACTAGAAAAATGTGGGAATTTTTTTACGTCGCTCTCCACTCTGTTAATTAAAAAGTTAAAAATCTCGGGAGTGTCTTTTTAAGCTGTAGATGCAACCTACAGGTTAAGAAGACACTCGCGAAAGTTATTTTATACTTGCAAGAAATTAGCTTGAGTATTTTTTTCACTTAAATTAGGAGGAATGCCTCAAGTTGACAACATTGCCTGTGCAACTTTGCCCCGTTTGGCTTCAGATTGCTGGGAACCTGTGTGCAGTCACCCTTATTACCCTATAGCTACTGGCGTGTCCAATATTACCCTAAGCATTTTGTAGTGCTTTCACGCTTTTGCAAATAAAAATCTTTTCCGTAAATTCAGTTGGAGATGTGATAAATTAATTCCTGCATTGTTTTATCCCTTTGATTATACGATGAAATTAATTATATTGTAGGCAGGATTATTATATTTAAGTTCGTGTGAGACTGAAACTGCGAGCCTTTGCCGATAACTCGGAACATGAGAAGGGAGCAGAATTTCTTATGCGAAACATGGAAATGACGAGATATATTGTTACAGAGAGAGAACTAATGTGGTTATTTAAGAGTTGTGAGCTATCGTGACATTGACAACGAGTAAAAATGTAATCATCAGTTTTAAAGTTTCATGTTACGATTATATTAATCAGTGACACAAATCTTTAAATGCTTTTAAATGACATTGATGTCAGCTTGACATCTATAGACCGATCTCGGATGGATCATTCTGTTCGGTAGCCACAAAATCACGGACTTCTCAACTACTAAATACTATAATATGATTGGTTAGCTTATCCCGTCCCATCTGTGCTCAAGACTAAATGTGTTTAATGGTTTTTGTTACTGATTATATCAGCGAATTATTTAATTTAACGAAAGTTAGACCCGCTCTGTATTTTGTACATAGCACGCGGCCGCGCGGTTTCACGAGATCGTTTTTTATAATACAGTTCCTAATATTTCATTGGTATAAGGGATTTTTGATAATATTGTATTAATTTTATCTCTCGACATCGATACTCGTTGTGATTTAAAATCGATTTAAACTTTTATCGATGTCGATAGAACTCTATAATTTGACGACGTGAAGCCTAGTGGCCTTTTGTACATTAGTATTATTTATTTACTTAGTGCTTAAGTGCAAAACTTAATTCTTTTTATCTAAAACGATGTTAGTGAGATTTCACAGCTAGCTTTCAGATCTATCGACAATGTACGAGTAGATAAAGTATATCACTATTTTATAAATACATCATTCCAATATGCTTCTGTAATGAGATAATCAAACAATTATAGCAATATAATTATTTTTTAGAAGAGTTTGGCCTCGTAACGGATATTTAATAACTTTAATGCTTATTTGTAATTAATTATTATAAATTATTTTTATAATTTATTTTAGGTGCAATAAATTTTGTACTGTTTTTAATGGAGCTGATGTATAGGGAAATTTTCTAATGTGTATAATAATAGTTTAAATGAAGCTTTTATTGATTTAATCAAATAAATTAACACATGTGTAAATCGATTCTTTGATCCGATATTGACACATTTGGATATATGGTAATTTAAATCATAAATTTAATCCACGGTGACACTGTTTATTCTACAGAAGTTATGTCGGTAGTGTAACAGCCATATCTCAAAATGTGTTACTGTTGAATCAAAATTATGAAACGATCTGAAATACTTCACGATGGCGTGGTACATATTTAGTTATTCACAATGAAAATATTTCCTAACAGCTAACCAGTTACTACCATACATCCTCACATACCCAATATTCATATTGCATCATATAAATTATAAACGGTTGCACTATGTATTTCATTTTTACCTTGGTTTTTTATTGTTCAAGTGTTTACTTTTTGTAATTATTTGTATTTATATTTTTCTATCAGTTTTATTTTAATTTTTTCGAAATTGTTTCTTTAAAATTTTGATAATAGTTTTTGAAAAGGTAACAAAATCATGAAATGCTAAGTGCAGACACTATTATTCTGTTGAAATTGTAAATAGCCGTATTCACGCTGATTTATTTTGAATAAAATATTTAAAACACTACATTTTGCACTTATTATTGATTGACACACCTCTACACTTTAATTATAGTTATTGCCATTGTTAATTAGTTTGACATGTCGATTTTAAAGAACCATTTTACTATAGAATAAAATAATCTTTTCTCTGTGACATGACCAAAGGGTGATTTGAAAAATCATTTGGATTGGATAACCGGATCAAATACTTGTTATCCAAGAAGAGATATTATTATTTTTTTCACTTGTCCAAGAAAACTAATTTTATTTTGATAATAACTTTGGTTTGCGAATTATGAATTCATGGAATCTTTAGTAAATAAACTTATAAAAATTCTTATACTCTCAGTCTATTAAATAATGTGAATCGTCAGAATGAATTAGAAATATGTGGGTATTTTTTAAATTAGGATAATTATTGTTTGTTCATCATCAATTGTGGTCGTGGTGAACTGACAATCATAAACGAACATAATTTCATTGGTCGCATTTGCTCATAGCATGCACCGACAAAATGAGTTTTTATATTGTACTCTTAAATGTACAAAGTGTTTTATCTTATCTTAATAGCAAGGCCCATTTTAATCGGCTGATAAACTCAATCGATAGACTCAAATTGGATATATTATTGCAGTTTACTACTGAACAAAGACCCCTCTTAATTAATTTACGCTAGACTGTAGACTATTACTATACTTAATTTTAATAACCCAATCGTGATAACATACAACCCATGAAAATCAAGTCCTCTTCTAAATACTAAAGAAATACTAATATGATTTCACAATCTAATCATTTCATCTTTTCACCGAAAACCCGGCTAACAATGCTGCTCTTTCGAATATAGACCATAACGACCAATGAAAACGAGTGTAATAAGGTAGAATATCTATTATCAAATCTTTCCATCCTATGATAACATCGGCGTCTTTTATCAAGTGGCTTAATAATATTTACATGACTGAATTATTTACGTCAGTACACTTAACTATCTACCTTCAGTTTAATAAATTAGTGTTAATTCAGAGTATACTAACGACTAATGATAAAGTTTTCACTGATATATTTTGGATTTTATTATTTAAATATAAAGCTTTGTCAGGAACCATCCTGTGATCAATCCTTAACTCTTGTCATTAGCGGTGGACTTGCAGACGCAGTCGCCGATGGGATCAGAGCAGGAGGGCAACGAGAGCGGCTGTGTGTGCTGAGCGCGAAGCTTTCCCCCACCCCCCACACACAACCCTGCTGTCCCCCGCACCGCTTCCAACGCACAACAAGTATCGATACATCGGAAAAAGACTCGATTATATTTTATCGATACGATATTTTTACCTATGTACTGTTTTTATGAACGGATATTTTGAATACGGAACGGACGGATATGTTGAGAACCGACTGTAACACTAATTTATGTAAAATATTTGTAATTCAAGTCTCTCGGATCATACAATGACTGTAAAACTACTGGACTATAATTTAGTGTCATTCTCATCAATCAACGAATACTTATCAACAACCAGTTGACTAATGATAAGGTATTTGTCGTGGTGAACTTATGTGCAACTATTTGTACAAATTTAGTAAAACTGGTTGCTGTTTAGTTTCAAGTGCGCCGCGAGAGGTGCGTACATATTTTCATATTAATATTGGTGACATTTTTACTTGATAAGTAATATTTTTATTTTTTTTCAAATCTATCGAATGTATGACATTCACGACTGAACGTTGATGTAATCGAGAATCTAATGCAAACAACACATTCCTTAGATATAAAGTGATTGTACCGCTTCGAAGTGTGTTTAGATATTGTTATTAATTGATTTTGGAAGTTATTGCAGTAGAGCTCTATCGCACGACCAGAGAGGCTTGGACTTGTGCTTTAAATGCTCTCAACAGCGCTTAACATACAGAACTTATACAAAACCTGTGAAGTCTGTTCTTTGTCACATTTGACGTTTTTTTGCGATTCTCTCGTTTATTAAATGCGATCAAGACTTTAGAAAGGCAAAATTGTTCGATTGGGCAAAGTTGACTGGTTGGGCAAAGATGTTTTTTATGTAAAGTGATTCAAATAGTGCCACTGTCGCGTGTGGATGGACTTGAGTTACTTAGTTGAAGTTAAACACAATAAAACTCAATTCTACGCAGATTTTAAGCCCTGAACAGATTGCCTACAGGTTTATTTTTAAGTTTATACACGTGTCTGTTACTGGAATGGGGATCGTGGCGGGTAGCGGTCGTGTCGTCTATTGTAAGCAATCATCTGTGACAAGCGAGACGGCGGGCTTTATATATTATTTTAGCCCACTCGTCTGTTTCAGCTTGGTGTCATTTTCACTGTGAATTTAAGTAGGACGAGACTGGATAGATAGTAGGGCAATGTTTGAATAGTGGGCAATGTCAGAGTCAAATGAAGTATTCTTGTATTGGGAAGTAAGTCAAAGTATTTCGTGGAAATTAAAACACTTGTGAAAATAGCACCAATCTCTAATTACTAATGTACATAGTTTATTATATTCGTTTTATAAAAGATGTTCTAAATAAATTCGGCATCTTCTCGATCTCGCATTTTTGCCGCGTTTTTATACCAAATCACTTAAAATTATTAAACTGCATGTTATATTATTGAATTCACTGCCAATATACATTTATGGAAACATCAAAAGTGGATGTAGGTGCTCAGCGGTAGAATATCCGCTCATTTCATGAAGTAATAGTAATATTAAATACATAAATATCTTATTCGCTTATAGATAGGTAACTCAGGCGCATAATAAAGTGTAGAAAATCATTATTGTTGTTTTTTTTTCCGTCATCATTAATTGGCGCAAAGTATTTAACTTTGTTTTGTTTTTAAAGAGCAAAATAGTGTCTTTATCGCGGTTATCTAACATAATTATATCCATTGAAACAGCAAATCTAAATGCATTTAATATGTTATTGATAAGATTTAAATATTCTGTTAAAAATATGTACCTACTTAACACTGTTTTCTGTAAAGAAGAAATACAAAAAAATATTTTGTTTTTATTCTCGGGCAAAGTTTTCATTTGGCCAAATAATTGAATAAAAATGTGCGTTTCCATGATGATGTAGGTCGACAGCCCTAAACGTTTGTTCGCAAGCCTCAAAAAGGTAAATATGATGAACTGCTACATTTTTACACCCTCTGTACCATATTTTAAGCGAATAAATGTCTTTGTCTTTGTCTGGAACGTCTTCATTGTATCTACTTCAGGCTTTATTCTGCCATGAATGTTCTCAGTATGAATGGAGACAGTTATGATACATTACTCCTAGTTCGATTACGCCATTGGATTGGAAACTATTAGGTACAGATAAGAGATGGGCGGACTAGCAGTCTTGCCGACTAGCTTTAATAAATTTAAAAAAAAAATGTAATCTTGTCGGGTATCTCAAGATATCTCGTGGATTGTTTGAAGTTTTAACAAGGTTGCCCTGACCATAGTTCTTTAATAGAGCTTGTGTCCCCAAGCGCGCTTATTTACGCTTCGAATGCAGCACATAAAAATAAAAATGATTAAAATTTCAGTTTCTAGTTTAATTTTGATGAATTTAATGGTGTAATGAAGGTTAGATTTTCAATCAAGTAGCAGGTCGACTAGTCTGTTATTTTTGCCTACTAGTAAATATGGCCGGAGGTCGGAGGCGCTAGGTTATAAGTACCTACATCTCTATTACATACTTATACTAAATTGATGTTTTTTTTTACGTTTTAATTTAGTTTCAATAACATAATAACAATACATATTCAATATTTAATTTAATAATTCTATAATTGAATTAATATGACTTTATAAATTTAATTTAATTGCAGAAAACAATGATAATAGTTTATGAATGTTATGAAACCGCATAAACCATTCATTCGTAACGAACTTGGCTTAAATCAACCAATAATATGATACATTGCGATTTGCGGTGCACTGGATATTTCTTTACTGACTTACATTGTGGTTAGATAAACTATTATAAAACTACATGGATTTATGTTAATTCATAAACAAAACTATTTTAATGACTTTGTAAAATAAACCTAGTTTTCTTAATTGTAAATTATTAATTTTATATGAATTCTGTTGCTTGGTTTCAATGATGGAAATAATTGTAATTACCTATTTGTATTTTACTGTAATGTCGAAATAAGGATAAATTTTGCTAATGAAACGTTTCGTATTACGACGGATAGTTCCTGCCAGAGACGATAAAAATCCTCAGTATGATAAATTAAGTACATAGAGATGGCTTATATTGTATGATAAGCTTTGGTAGCGGACTATCCGTCGCATGCGATAATCTCTGCTGGGGTATCCTATGGGACGCGACACGATATGACACATGGGATCCCTTCTTTTCTCATAATGTTCTTTGTCTTAATATACTTCGGCATAACGATTTTGGCACAATTTGTTTTGGCATAATAATACTTCGGCCTAATTTTTT
Source organism: Herminia tarsipennalis (assembly GCA_945859575.2). Lineage (NCBI taxonomy): Eukaryota > Metazoa > Arthropoda > Insecta > Lepidoptera > Erebidae > Herminia > Herminia tarsipennalis. The sequence continues at coordinate 6,448,357 of OX243836.2, read as the reverse complement.
ATGGCATACCTTTTATGTTGGCACAATCATGTTAAAGACTAATTTGTGTTGTAAATGTTGATAAACTTTCGCGATTTGTACACATTATTAAAATATATATATTACGGGTCTTAATCGCGTGAATAATTTAAGGTTAAATACCTTGTTTATTGCCCGACGTTTCGACCGTATTGCAACGGCCGTGGTCACGGGAAGACTTGAGTCTTCCCGTGACCACGGCCGTTGCAATACGGTCGAAACGTCGGGCAATAAACAAGGTATTTAACCTTAAATTATTCACGCGATTAAGACCCGTAATATATATATTTTAATAATTTGTGTTGGTATAAATTAGATTCGCATAACGTTAGTAGGCCTAATAACTATTAGCATGACGTTAGTAGGCCTAATGACTATTAGCATAATAATATTTAAGCATATAATTAATATAGGTAAATAACAAAAACAATTTTTATGCAAATTATTTATTACACATAAACTATGAAGATCATAGAATTTCAATTAGAATAATATAGATTGGGTTACTTTCTTCTTTAAAAATGCGTAGGTTAGGTTAGGTTAGAACTGTGACCTCTTATGCACGAGCCGAGCGAGCGAAGCGAGCGTGCCGCGGCAGCGGCCGGCGAGTGCCAGAAACGAACATGCTCTCATGGGCAAGGATATAAAAACCAAATAATTATCATTAAATCAACTTTTATTTATTACAATTACTAAAAAAAAAACAATTAAATTAGCGTAAATAAATTTATTTTTTAGGATATAATGCTTAAAAAAGTTATGCTATAGAACTTTATGCTTAATATATTTATGCATTAGAAGGTTATGCCTAATCATTGTTATGGTTTGAAAAAATATGCCTAAAACATTATGCGTAAGCTGTTATGCGTAATTATATTATGCGAATATATAATTATGCCTAACAAAAATATGCTAAGTTATATTAGGTCTTAAAATTTTAGGCAAATGGATAGGGAACCATGACACATACGTAGGAGCGTTGCGTGCCACCCAGGGGCGTAGCTTGCTTCAGATGGCCCTGTATCAAATTTTATTGAGGGGCCAAGTGCTCAAAGACCCAATCGGTCAAAAGACTAATGCGAGTTGGTCGCACAAAGGCACGGAGGTGGTGCAATTGCTAACTCACGTTCGGTGCCCTGTAGCTTAGAGGACCCATACAATTCATAGGGTTGTGGCTACGCCCCTGGTTCCACCATAAAATAGGTAGGTACCAAGAGTATAGCAGCCTATACGGTAATTCACTCGTGCAACGCAAACATATTTATCGTTCATGGATAACAATCTAGACCAGGGTTTCCCAAACTGAGTTCTACGGAACCCAAGGGTTTCGTAGAAAAGTTAGTAGGGTTCTGCGAAATAATAATTTTGAAAATTTGAAAAGTAAAACTACAAAACACGTTGAATAGTTATGAGTTAAGACAGTTCTCGTTTCATTTGGATTAAGTACCAAATAGAGTGAGAAGTATCATAAGGGGACATTAGGTAAACCTACTATCCCCCCCCCCCCCCCTAGAATCAAAAGGAATTTGGTGGGTGTTCCGTTTCGTAAAAGATTGGGAACCTCTGATGTAGACCATCGAGATTTCGTGTCCGTGAGCGGTGCCTGTGTGCGTCTGTCGAGCGCATTTTATGAATGTTAGGTAGGTCTTAAGTCGCAAGTTATGTATTATGTCATTGTTTGTCGCATCGCGTCGTACCATAACAGGATACCCCGTTAGTCTTCACAGAAAAGCAGTCATGATCACGATTTGAGTAACTCTGCGTATATGACATCAGCAGTTGAAGTAAACGCGTTGATTATGTTCATGTAACGAGATACAGAGAGATAAGTGACTTGTGTGATAGGCCCAGCGGCAATAAACCACTGATATGATACGCAACTGCAGCTCAATTTTTACATTCCGAATAGGGGTGCTGGGACAGACTCAACCTTATACTAATGAATGTTGTTATTGCTATGTTTATATTATTCAGAAGTTAATCTCGACCCTTCATCTTCAAGGACCCACTAAGCAGACCCACCGGTGGGTCTCAGAATACTAACATGTCTTCAAAGGCCCACTGGTGGATCCCCTGAGATTTTATTGTCTTCGAAGACCCACTAATGAAAACACAGAACTCAATTAGATAATTGAGTTCATCCGAGATTTTTCATGAAGTGTAAAAATAGCGAAAGTTTAACAATTAAAGAGGTTGAAAAATGTTATTTAATTGTAGGTATGTATTCGCGAATACCTACTAGCTATTGGGGTGCTTAAAATTCTCTAAGTTGATGTAAGTTAAGAAGGGATACTAAAAATAGGGAAAGAACTGCATATCTATACTACGGTGACAAAGTTGTTCTACATTCAGATAGCAATCGAGATTCTCGGAAACTTTATAAGTAATTTGGGGATTTCCATACAGAAAGTGCTTGAACCTAGCCCCGCAGATAACTTCTGTCTCAGTATAAACAAAGTGATTGTTCTACATGACCAACATTCATATGTAATGGGTACACTATTTTAAATAAGTATTTTGGCTTATGCTGATTAAAACGAGAATTTGTACTTTTATTAGACTTCATATCGCAATGTGGATTAAATATGCTTTATTGCCGTTTAGGAGATGATTTGTTTTGTAAAAAAAAAAAGAAATTAGCATGATGTTCTAAATAATAAATGCGTTTTGATTACAACACGATTTTGTTTTATTTTTATGCTGGCGTTGCATAGGCCTATTTATAAAGGTGCCTTGAGAATTTAATAAAACTAGTGGTCGCCCGTGGTCGAAATTCGACCATAATCTATACTAATATTATAAAGCTGAAGAGTTTGTTTGTTTGAACGCGATGATCACAGAAACTACTGGATTTCATTGATAAAATCTTTTACTGTTGGATAGTCCATTTATCGGGGAATGCTATAGACTATGTAACATCACGTTACGGCCAATAGAAGCGGAGCAGCAATGAAAAATGTTTCAAAAACGAGGAAAATTTCCGCAGACGAAGTTTCGCGGGTCAGCAAGTTAATATATATATACAGGTTGGAAAAAATGTATGCCTTGGAGGGGAACTAGGTACTTTAAATCCTTTAGTTAACTCATTTTACTGAAAGGAAACATTCCTTTATTTTTTAAAACAAACAAAACTGCAACTAAAGATCTGCTAAAATTCGCTTGTCTTGCCCTGGAATCGGACCAACTAAAAACAAAAAAATTAACCCCTTGCTATTTTATAATACGAATCGGTAAGATTATTGTTCAGTATAAAATTTGTCTAATTAATATTTGGTCTTTAAAATAAAACAAAAGTGAAAACGAATATTAATTTTATTTGATCATCAATACGAAGAACATCATGAAACATTTTTTTAACGTAGACTGACATTAAGAAGAGAAAATAATTTTAATAATTGAACTGATAAGTTGATCGAAGCTTACCCCCCTCGCTCCAGACACACAAATTTAGTCTACGTTGAAATTCATTTCGTGTAGCCGTCTGCAAAGTGTTGTGGTGTAGATATGCCAGTGGCGGAGGGACCTTAGAACACCATTACTTTCGGTTTCCCCTTGGATTATAGTTACTTAGTATTATGGATACAAAGAACCATATCCAGCAAGATATATTTTTGTATCGGGTTACCTATGAAAAATGTTAACCCTCTGGAGTATGCTCCTAATAACATTTTCTACCGCAACCCTTAGTTCTTGTACTTATTATAACACGTTTTGTAAATTTCATTTTTTCATGACCCCCTAAAAGTAGTCCTGAGTCATTAGGTCTGGACTTCTCGCAGGCTATATAATCGTCCTGTTTGTACCTGTCCAGACATTTTCATTAAGGTAAACCCTGGAAATTCTGCTTTTGTGAGCACGTGCACCGTCTGGTTGGAGGTCTAATGTTTATTTATATCAATGTATTTTGCCGTATTTAGATGTCCTTCATAAATGTGCACCAAAACAACCAAATTGCTTCTGATTACGCACCAAACATTATAGAAAAATCTGACCTGGAGGCCTACTAATTCAATGAAAACGAAGTTTCGATCAAAAATTAGGTGGTAATATACAGAACTAGGAATATCTATTTAAGGGTAGATTACGCGAAACAGTGTTCGGCTCTCTCACAAATTTATATAGTAAACCTAAATATTAGGACACGAAAAAAAATTGTGTCATTAGTCAAAGAGTTTTTCTAGTAGATGAAATAAAGAAATTTAAGGATATGTCTTAATATGATCCCACAAATAAATCTTGAAGTTGCGGAAAAATGCAAAAACGAGCATTTTGGTATTGTCATAGTCATGGCGTTCGTAATCTAACATATCTACGAACGAATATTCTACTTTATTTTGACCTGCGCTCCTGCGCACTATGAAGTAATGGTTGTGTGCCGAAGAGCGAGACCGGCGATCGGGTCGCTGTGTACGTAGCGCTAAATAAATAATTCTCTCAGTGTAATGCCACCTTTATCCACTCGTTCCAGAAAATTGTCCATGGATTTGAACTTCTTGTGCTTATCCATAAATTAATTAGAATAGTCCCTCTAAACTTAAGAAATTTATGGAAACGAAAATTCAAGAATTTCGTTTTAAAGAAAAAGAGTAGGTCTAATGATTGGTTGTTGGCCCCGTGTTTCGCGAACATGGAATGGATTCTGACGGGACAAATAATTATTGTTATACATTCCATTATTGCCATTGTACAATGTAGTTTAAGACATTTCGGTTGAGAGCTATTTCTGTTTGAATATTCTGACAGAACTCTAATCTTCTTTGATTGTCTCTCGGATGTAGTTTCTGCACGAAACCATTTGTACTTTTTCAATACACTACACGTATTACTTACACCGACAAAATGAAAGAATAAAATCTTGAAAAGATTATTTTTTACCTCCCCTATATGTAAAGGGAGGGTGTGTTTTTTTCTCACCTACCGGTTCCGTTTGTAAAATATTAAAGTGCAAATTTTTGTTAGAGTCAAGTGCCCCACGCCCCTGCCATCTAAATGGTTGATCTTGGGTATGTGAAAAAATCAGAGTAGTAGAGTAGGTATATATAGTGAAATTAAAAGGAAAACTGTTTAAAAGCCAAGTGTTCAACATTGCAACACTGAACACAAGAACTCTCAGGACTCTGGAAAGCTTGATGGAACTAAACAAAGCCCTAGAAGATAATTATTAAATTTGATATCCTAGGCATAAGTGAGATGAGAAGATTGGGTGAATAAATCGATGAATATGAAAGCTATATACTATACTACAAAGGAAAAACAGCTGGGCATAGAGGAGTAGGTTTTTTGATCAAGAAGAACTTAAAACAATATATACAAGACTTCATTGGAATCTCAGAAAGAACAGCATTATTGAACATTAGGCTGCCAGGTTACAAGAAAGAATGGTCAATAATACAAGTGTATGCCCCAACTGAACAAGCCAATCTGACAGTGCTGGAATCATATATGATGAAATAAAATTAGCAATAAGAAAGCAACTCTAATAATTACATTATCTTGATGAGAGACTTCAATGGTCAAGTAGGAAAAAAGGAAAATAATGAAGAATTTGTTCTTGGAAATTTTGGATTCGGTAAGAGTAGTCGTAATGGCCAAAAACTAATTGAATTCCTTATGGAACATAAACTTACTATACTCAATTCTATTTTCAAGAAGAACAATAAAAACAAATGGATCTGGATTTCATCTGATGGGTCATACAAGAATGAAATTGACTATATATTAAGTAACCACCCTAAAGCATTTACCGACACTGCCGTTATATCCAATCTGAATTTTAACACAATTCACCGCATGGTTCGTAGTTCTCTAAGAAAAGGATCAACAAAACCTTCGCGTAAATTCACGAACATCGACAGATATAAGCAGTTAAGACCATGGAATACAGAAACAACTGAAGAGAGCACTCTAACAATCAAAACAAAACTTTTTGATTACAAACAGAACAGAAGTCAGAAATAAATATGAACTAAGCGAACAAACCCTACAACTCATAAAGGAAAGAAAAGAACTGATAAAGAACCAAATAAATAAAGAATATATAAAATTGATAACAGAAATCAGTAAAAAAGTAAAAGCAAGCGATCGTAAAATCAAAAGAATATAAACTTTGGAATACCATATACAAAGAACTGTAGGTGTAAAGGAAGCGTTAAATGAACTACATGAGTCAAGAAAATAATGGGTACCTAAACTCAAGAAGAGGTCATAGAATGAAGATCAAAGGACTAGCAACCGATTTCTACCACCAATTATATGCAAAACAAAAAGCAAGTGTTTTAATACATCATAGTATACCAACATACGAAGTAAATTTAGAACCTGTCCCTGCAATTCTACCTGATGAAGTAGAGAAAGCTATAAGAAGTCAGAAGATTGGCAAATCGCCAGGGTTAGACAAAATAACAAATGAGGTGTTACAGGGAACAATACAAGATCTAAAACCTATTCTAACTCAAATTTTTAACGAAATCCTTATATGCGGCATTATACCGGAACAATGGTCAATAATTCTAATTCATAAAAAAGGCGACAAGCAAGACATTGAAAATTATAGACCTGTAAGTCTGATGTCAAATGTGTATAAGATATTTGCAAAGATCTTACTTATTTGGAAAGAATTACCTCAATGTTGGATTACCAACAGCCTGTTGAACAGGCAGGATTTAGAAAAGGATACAACACCATTGATCACATTCATACTGTTAAACAGGTGATTGAAAAGTACAAAGAATGCAATAAAGTTATTTATATTGCCTTCATAGATTATGTAAAATCTTTTGATAGCCTAAGTCATGAACACATAAGGGAAACATTAACACTACAAGGAATACCGGGTACATACGTCAACTTGATAAAAAACATCTACGCCAACAGTAAAGCTAGGATCCAACTAGAAACACTGGGAAACGTATTTAACATAGGAAGAGCCGACAATTTGGTCCTATTCGAAGAAAAGCCTGATAATCTCCAAATCATGATACACAGTCTGAACGAAGAAAGCATGAAAATCAGTTTAAAAATGAACGCCAATAAGACAAAATTAATGACCAACTCCACAAAAGTAGAGATTAATGTAGAGGAAAATATTTTGTCTTAAGCTGATGACTACCTAAACCTCGGCCAAATTATCTCGTTCAACGACCAAATTGGCCAAAAAATAAATTTAAGAATTGCGATCGGATGGAAAAAATACTGTTCTCTTAAGGCAATAATGAAGTGCAAGGATATTGGTATATCACTGAAAAGAAAAACTTTTAATACATGTATGACTTATGGGTGTGAGACATGGGCACTTACCAAATCGCTCAGAGAAAAACTAGCCAAATGCCAAAGAGCAATGGAAAGAAGTATGACAGGCTAGAAAAGACAGGATAGAATAAAGGCCGTAGATCTCCAAAACAAAACTAATTGATATCTTAACAAAAATAGAACCAAATTGGAGGTGGACAGGTCATATGATGCGAGACACAAAGGGAAAGTGGAGTAAGGCTATGACAGAATGGTATCCAAGAGATGGGAAAGGAAACCGAGGAAGACGTTTTACTAGATGGGAGGAGGAACTCAAGCTGACAGCGGGTCCTAACTGGAGGAGGGTTGGCCGTGATAGGCAACAGTGGAAGTTGTTGGAGGAGGCCTATGCCAAGAGGCACACCGAAATCAGAGTCATGTAGTTTTTGATTACCACACTATTATTGTAACTATTTAATTTCAGAATAAAGGGCTTTATTATTATTAAATAAAAAAAGGAAAACTTTTAATTTCACTATATAAAGCCTACTTAGGCTTTACAAGTTTACGAGTAACAGCTAATCAAATGAGAAGTAACAAAATTTTCGTACACATTCCATTAAAAAATATTATTAAGTAGGTACCTAGATATAACGTAAGTATGAAGCAAAAACAACAGAAAACCCACTTCTCACATTATTCGGACGGGGGGGGGGGGGACTACGGAACCCTATATTGTGCATGGCCCGACATGCACATGCTCCGTTTTTTAAACATTAAAACAAAATAGCTAAGGCTTTTTAATTTTATTTTTAATTGGTTTGATTCCCGGGTAAGACAATCGAATTTTAGAAGATCTTTGAATGAAGTTTTGTTTCATATAAAAAATAAAGGAATGTTTCCTTTCAGTAAAAATAAGCTAACGTATTAAAAGAATTTAAAGTATTATAGAATATTATAAGCTACGGGTCTTAATCGCGTAAATATTTTATTTTAAGGCTAAATAACTTTGTTTATTTCCCGACGTTTCGACCGTATTGCAACGGCCGTGGTCACGGGTAGACTGATGATGATTTAAAGTAGTTCCCCTCCAGGGCCCATAATTTTTTTCCACCTTGTATATTGCAAAAATAATATAATATCACGTAATATACCTATAGATAAAATAAAAAAGGTTTGATTCAAACTACCTCGAGAAATACATATTTTTATACTTTTAGCTCAAAAAATAAGCAGAAGAAAGAAAAAGACCACGTGAAGCTAAGCTAAGTAGAGTAATAATTACAAAAATAAAAAAATAATAATAGAGCTATGTACATAAGACTCCAATAAAAATTATCAAATATTTAATTATTTACGTACATACTTACGTAAATAATTAAATATTGTGTAAAACGGGTGAAACTCTTGCGCAATGTTTCGAACACGATGTAACATGTTCCAATGATATCATTGGCATGTTCCAAATGTTTGACCAATGGGAGCAATCAAAATAGTTGTGTTGTGCAATATTTTTGCCTGATGAAATATCTGACGCAATAAATTAAATAAAAGCATGAAAACAGATATGTCAACAAGCACATTGCCGTAACATACATATTCTACCAATAATCACGACTTTTATTTTAGGAATTTAGCGGTAGATAGGCATAAAATACAAATAAATATATAAAGGCAATAGACAACATAAAAAACGATATACAGTGTACAGTTATTGAAGATTTGTAGCGTCTATTTATATCGCGAAGAGTTTGTTTGTGAGAATGTTTGAACGCGTTAATTCTCAGTCAAAATAAATTGCAAGCTATTTATACCTACTGTCATATTTAAAACTGTCTGTATGAGCTGACCTAACGTAAGCAGAATTTAGTATTTTGAACTACCTCTCCTCCTTGTCAGCTAAAGTAAGCAAAGCTCGAACCCGGCCATGTAATGTAGGTATTTTCTAACCATATACCTAAATTTCAGGGTTCCGTAGCCAAAGTGGCAAAACGGAACCCTTATAGTTTCGCCATGTCCATCCGCAGCTTAGCTCAGAGACTGCTAGAAGGCTGTAATTTTGCATGGGTACACATAGTACATACGCCGACAAAGTGGAAGAGTGTACCCCCCCCCCCCCCCCCGTATATTTAAAGTGGGGAGTGCGGATGTGATTTTTTTTCTCACCTTCCCCATCGTATGGTGTATATTAGATAGGTCTTTTAAAAACGTTTAGTGGTTGTGAAAACCATTTTTAGATTTAGGGATCCGTTTGTGAAATATTAAGCATAAAAGTGCAAATTTTTGTTTGAATCAAGTGTGCCCCCTGTCTGATTGATGTTGGGTGTGTGAAAAATTCACGGTAGTAGTATATATAGTGAAATTAAAAGGAAAACTATCACAGCTAAGTAAGCTTTAGAATTTTACGAGTAACAGCTGATCAAATGAGATGTAACAACATTTTCGTACAAAAATTATTATTAAGTAGGTAGTTATAACGTTGTAAGTATGAAACAAAATCAACAGAATACGACTACGGAACCCTACATTAGGCGGGGCCCGACATGCACTTGCCCGGTATTTGTTCTTTTAAAATAAACAAAGCAATACCCCACCCCTACCCACTTTACTGTTTACGTAATACTTGAATGGCCCCTGAGTATGTTCAGAGTAGTTCCTGAGATTACCGCTTTCAAACAAACGTACAAACTCTTGAGCTTTATAATTTTAGTATAGATTTCATTATTATAATATCTTCTGGGTAAAAATGCGGTTGGTGCTTTGTGTTTGTATCTGCCATAAAATAGAACAGGAAAAAATTGTTTGACAAGGGACTAACTCTGAAACTGGAAGCATATTTTTGAAGAAATAGCGCGTCACAAAATACCGACAATACAGAAGGTAGCTTTCATATTGGTTTGTGGTGATTACGTCAGCAATATTTGTGTAAAATATTGTAGATCGGGCGTGTTCAGTTAAGTGAAATGCACCCCTCGCCCGGGGTGTGGTAAAATACACATGTTTACGTTACATTGGGGGTGGGAAGGGGGGGGGGAACATCCCTTACGTTTTGGCGATAAGGGGAGGTGAAAATGACTAAAGTACTGCTTATGTACCTGTATACATATACTGTACTTGAATGAACCCTTTCACGCAAGGAACACTGGCGCACATACATATACAGAGTGTAAATTTAATCCCTGTTCGATCTGTTAATGTGTTGTTATTTATCATGTTTCCATTCGATTTACGCAATTTTTTTTAAATTTTATGAGGAACACAATTTTTTTTTTCTTCACTAAAATCAAGTGGAGGCGTAAAAGACTGTTTTGATTGTAAAGAGGTTTTATACAAACAATGTTGATAAAAAATCTTACTTACTTAAAAAATTGACACATTTCGACAAAATTGGGTAACTACTAAAATCGTGAATTTTTATATTCAATGAATAAAATATATATTTTCTATTCTTTTTAGCATTGTTATCTGAAAACATACACACCCCTTCCGGGTCGGACAGGAAATAATTTACACCTTGTAGACATTTTTTATGGGCACGGAATTACTGCGGAGTGCGCTTTGTGTAAAGTTTACCTTCTGTACCTATTCTCGGTTTTGCTACTGGCCACACGCAGACACGTAGGTACTGTCTGCTGATACCGGATTTATTACGTACTACTGATAAACATAATTACATTAGAAAGGAACGTTATCAATCCAACTAGACAATATCGCTGTATTGGTCTACTTCTGATATATCAACTTGACGACATGATATTGCAATTTTCATTAACACTATTCATATGAATTATGAAGTGGCTGAAGAGTTAGATACTTATTATTATACGTAATTAAGTTCTATTAACAACAGGAAAGTAACAATGACGCAATAAACCACTTGTCAGATAAACATTTATGTTACAACTAGCTGTGCCCCGCGGTGTTACCCGCGGTTTATTAGCCTATGTGTTAATCCAGGGTGTCAGCTAACTGCATACCAAATTTTATTAAAATCGCTCTAGCCGTTAAGACGTGAAGAAGTAACAAACATACACACTCACATACTCACAAACTTTCGCCTTTATAATATAAGTGTGATAGGTTTAATACACCACAAACATCTGGCTTAATTATAAGTTTCTTATGACGCCATGCCTCTATACTCTATTCGAATACGAATTATCAGAAATGATTAGAATATGGCCTTCAAATTTATTTCGACCAGTGTTTATTTGTCCTCGTTCAAACTAAACTTTTGGGGAATAACCGCTTATAGACCGGCAATAACGCTTGGGTTGCCACTCTCAAATTTTAAAATCTACTAAATCGTACAAGTTTTTTATTTCTTATTGTTACTGTTACCAATAAACAGAGATACTGAGGGTTTTTATAGATAACTATAGTCAAAAAAGTTATCACGTTTTACTAATTCCCATAATATGCAGAATATCAGCCCTGATGCAGTGATGCCTATTCTATTATCATCATCACACACATTGACACGTGACATCTTTTAAAAGTCAACTCGGGCTGTAGTCCTGTGTCGCGGGCGCGAGGGCACTTTACAAACATTCAGTTTACAGACACAAAGTACACACAAAGTGGTATCGCGTGTGGACGGTGTGGGAATCGAACCCATGACCTCTTGCGCAGCAGTAGCAGTCGTACACACCGCGCCACCGAGGCAGTCATTTTTATTTGTTACATTAAAAGAAATCTACTACTAAAATGGTACATTAATTTTTAGTTTGGTAACATAAAATCATACAGTCCGCTATCGTATCTCTGTGCTATTTATATTATAACTATGTTCCCAAGACAGGATTGTAGTATGACGAATGTTCTGCTATTGTAATTTAGACCGTATTAGTTATGAGTAAAGATTGTTAATAGAAAATATTTTTTTGGTTAATACGGTATTTAATACAATAGGTTAAGTATGTAAGTATATATAATGATTCACAGCCGTCTGTAAATTCGCGTTAAACGTTTGCGAATCTCTCTTCAGTCTTCAGTACAAAACAATTTGTGCGTGGTGTTAGACGTACTATTTTTTATTTTAACAATTTTTCATATGTTGAAGCTGTGTCAAAATTTTTTAACAGTTTCAATATTTTAGCATCTGCCAAATAAGGTATTAATGTGAGTATATGTTTAATAATATTTCTTTTTCCACCTAATGGAACTTTGTAATCAATTGTTTCTATCTTATCTTATCTTATTATTATAAATCTTTTACACCGATATAGGTATTTAAGTACCTTCTCTTTGAGTCCAAGCCAACAAACGCTTACAATTATTATCTTTATTTTAGGTAGGTAGTTGTTTCTTCAGAGAAGTTATATCTAAATCAGTTTGGTAGTTTTTAGTGGAGGTGTTACTAAAAAAAACAGCAGAATTAGCTGATACTTTTACGTTTAACAGCCTACAGACTTTACGATTGTTAAACATGTTTTGTATTTTGTCGTGGGCACGGCAAAATAAACCTATACCTACATGTTTATCAGGTAGCACGGATAGGCAACGTCTTGTGCTAGAATGATTTAAAAATTTGAAAATGTTAAGCGACTTCTATCGTTGTCCTTGAAAATAATTATTTCCCTTCTTTTTTGGATTGACCATTATATGTATATTAATCTAGATCATCCAACCGGCTTAAAAAAACGTGGTTCTCTGTTAACCTGTATGTATGTTTTTGTGATTTTCTCAAAAAGAAAAGAGTAATTAGAAATCCGTCCGAATGGCTTGAATTTTCGCTATCTATTGAATATTTTCATTAACATAACATAACATTGTCCTAAATTATAAGACCCCAGAGCAGGAGCCTGAAAAGCCCCCAAATCCATCCTAACTTTCATTTATGTTCATAATACACTCTTTTAATTGATTTGTTTGTTTGTAACTACTGGACATATTTTGATGAAATTTGGTATAGGTACTTACCTAGGTACCTACTGGGTAGCTATGGTACATTTTATAGTTTAAAGTATTTATTAAGTGGTATCTTTGTGATTTTTGACATAGTTTTTGGTCACACGGTTCAAAATATAAGGGCACAATTTATGCAACTTTTGGAGCAATTATTTCCAAAAATATATACTTAATCGAAAAAGTTTATTATACACCTTAGAATGTTTTTTTTGACCTAACGAATAATGTGAATTAATGTGCCACAGTTTATTCTATGTTTGCTGAAAAAAAACTGCTTCTGAAAAGTATCTATAATAATCTCCCCCCTAAAAATATTTATTTTTACTATTTAACTTAAAACTAAGTAGTGACTTCCAAAATACACCTATCACTATGCACCTGCTAAATTGCATTAATATTCATTAAGTAGTCTTTGAGTAAATGCCTGTGACATACGGACGGACAGACAGACAGACGGACATGACGAAACTATAAGGGTTCCGTTTTTGCCATGTTGGCTACGGAACCCTAAAAACCTTTATGAAAAAGGTATAGTCACAGATAATATAATACTATACTAGGTATAGTGTAACATGAAAACAAATGAAAGGCTTGGTGTAACCACAGATAATATAATAGTGTAACGGTCTCAAATATGTATTTTTTAGTTATTTATTAAAGTAATTTTTATAGGCATTTCTTGGCAATTACTTTACAAATAAAATAATTGCACTTTTGAAAGATAGAATTTTTTTTTTTTTTAAAGAGGCTCATACTCGCGAGCATCAAGGGATGGAAAAATTTGAGGTCTAGTAACATAGTCCAGATAGGTGGTTCGCTTCTGGCCCCGGTTTGGCTACGGAAGTCTCGGGTTCGATTCCTAGGTCTGGACTTAAAATTTTTCTATCTTTCAAAAATGCAATTATTGTATTATTTATTAAAGTTCATGAAAATCGACCACCGAAAGAAAGTGATTTCAAAAACGGGTACAATTTACGCAGACGAAGTTGCGCTTGTCAGCTAGTCTCTTATATAAGGAACAATTTCCTTTAAATATTTTACGATGACATCCTTTAAAATATATATTACGTAGATAGGTAACGTATTCACGCAGGACGCCACTGTTCTTATGACCTTCCCCGACATTGTGTGTAAACGTAAACATTACATTTGTATTTAGGTATTCTCCAGACTTATAGATAGATAAATCATTTATGTAAGTACTCCAAGATATCTGATATAGCTACTTAGATACGTTATGCTCAGGGGCGGATTTACAGTGTTGGCTCCCCTAGGCCCGTTTCGTTTTAATTCGTGGAACCCTGGATACTTTCACTTTGGGAACCCTGTAGGTAGACTAGGTATAGGTATACAAGATTTTTTTAGTATAGTGCAAAGCTCAGACACTGAACAAGATTTTTACTTCAAGAAATCACTTAAAAAAAAAAAGAAAATGAAAATATGATAAACTTGCAGAGTAATAAGCTATTTAAGCTGTCTTCGCGCTATCATGCTCATTGCGTCCCGTAGTAGTACGTACAGTTGGATCAACGTAACTAGGCCGGACTGAAGTAGGCGACAAGTGGTAGCGCAGATGCATTTTTTGGAAGTAAATGGTGACAGGAAGCGGGGGGCGGGGGCGGTAACTTAACCAAGAGGATTAGAGATGCGATTACACATTTCATTGTCATAATAGTATTACTAATTCATGTTTTATTGTGATTAGTTTGGTAAATAAATTGTTTTTTAAAGTTTCTTTATTATTTACTGTAACTGTTCTAAATTTAAACTTTTATGAACCCATTTAAATAGTGTTTTTATATTGTTGAATTAAAATGTTGTTAGTATTTTTAATCGGTTAATCGTTTTCGTAAGTAATTTTAGGGTCGATCTCTATGGCATGCGCGAAAGTGATAAAAACCTAACTTCAATCCGGTCAAGATACGTTGATCGTACTGTAGTACTATGTGGCAGTAGGTAATCCATGGTTATTAATGAAAAATAAGTGATGATCACATTTCACATCACATTGTGAACTGGATTCGGACTGTTAAAATGATTAATGAATTATTAATTATTATTAATGATTGCATTGCACTCGAGAGGTTATTTAATTAATAATTGCCGGCGACCCCCCATCCCCTCCTAAGCATGTTAGATAGAATAGGTTGTTTGCAATATTTTGGCCTTTTCTTCAACTTCTGAACAATACAATTTATTGTATAGAAAAAATTATAAGCATCCCATCGTTTTTGAGTTTTTGTGACAATGTATCAATTATTAAAAAAACAGTAGTAATTATGAAATTTTCGTAACCATTCATTAGTTGCATCTCTTCACCTGTATGCCGCTTTCGATTGCGTCGAAAATCACTTTCATATTCCTGTACAAAGGACAGTTTTTTGGGTTTGTTTTCAAACGAAATAATTAGGTACTTATTTTATATAGGTATGCATATAAAATGTATGAAAATGATTTAGGAAGATTATTGTTATATGATGAACAGTGCGGCTCCGGTTCGCCATAATGATCCTTTAGAATACTTAGTCTAGATAGGTACCTATCTACTTTGTTTATTTTTCTCGTTATCATCAGTGTTTTTGTTTCACGATTTGCCGCCCGTAATATCAGGCGGCCCTAAGCCCGAAAATCCGCCACTGGTTATGCTATAGCCGTAGGTATTACATACTACATGCTAACATTTATTTTTATATGAAAAGGGATTTTAATTTATTATTAGTAGGAAAATAAATTATATTACCTAATAGGTAATCGAGCCGTAACACAACAACGTCGTTGTTCTTTATATACAACTTTGCAAGATAGTGATATGACGCCGCCTATGCGGTTTTCGCTCAAGCCTACTAGCGCAGCTTTATTTTATGCTATTATAATAATAATAATATCTTGGGACAACTCACACAACGCTATCTGATCCCAAACTAAGCAGAGCTTGTACTATAGAAACCAGACAACTGATAAACATACTTATATATTTCTAAATACATACATATTATAGATAAAAACACCCAGACACAGAATAAACCATCGTGCTCATCACACAAAGATTTATCCTGGGTGGGGATCGAACCCACGACCTCTTGCGTAGCTGTTGGATACACTCCCACCGCGCCACAGAGGCAGTCAAACTTGATGTCTGCTTAGTTTAAAAGGCAAAGAGCAACGGGGAGCCAAGTTGTGGGATAAGAAACCCAAACGCTAGAAAATTAAACTGTCACGCTAAAAGAACTTTTTCATAGTTTCAGGCAAGATGAGTGGTTACGGTGAGAAGAAAGTGGGTGTGCAGGTAGTGAAGGTGTCGCGGGAGCCGGGGCGGCGCTACGAGGTGGACGAGTCGGCGCTGGCGAGCGTGCTGCTGCGGCCCGACGTGCGCGGGCTGCCCGTCGCCGTCATCAGCGTCGCCGGCGCCTATCGAGGCGGCAAGTCTTTCATTCTCGACTTTTTCTTGAGATACCTCAAAGCTCCGGTAAGTTTAATTTATTGAAGACCTTTTTACTTTTGTACAACTAACGTATTAAGTGTAAAGTAAAAAGTATTAGGCAGGCGCAAATCCCGGATCATGTTCTGGGGTAGGGGGGGGGGAGGGGTATATTAGACTCAACGTGGGTGCGTTTGAAAATCGACTTTGGGGGGGGGGGGAGGGGGAGGCAATTGCCTAAGGACGCGGATAAAATGTATGCGAACATTTACATGTCTGTTTGAGAAAATTTACATGTCTCATGTCCTTATCTGGACGGTTATGGTAATGTCGATGGACTTCTTTGGAACATGATCATTTGATCATGCATAATCTTCTCTATACGAGGGTGTAGAATGTATAGTATCTGCCTTAGAGCGTATCCCAAAATTCAATTTCAAAGTAACTATTAAAAAAAATGTTTTGTCAATTAGCGTCAGAGCCAGTTGTCTGGAGAGTGGCTGGGCAGAGAGGACGACCTGTTGGAAGGGTTCGATTGGCGCGGCGGTGGCGAGAGCAACACAAAGGGGATCCATTTGTGGCCGGAACCTTTCATCGTCACCAATGAACGCACTAGACAAAAGGTACGTCATCATATCTTAGGGAATCTACTGTTATTTCGGTTGTTTTTCACCAATAAGTAAAAAAGTTGCTTAAGTAGCGAACTTTATACGAAATAATATTTTGAAAATCCAGACTTGATATGGTTTTCTGATCTCAAGGTTTATCTTGGTTTTTAAAAAACCACATACTAATGTGTAGGTACTTATGTGTTTGTAGCTATTATTTTTCGAGATCTGTGTTGTTAACAAAAGTAATGTTAACAGATGGCAGTGCTTCTAATGGACACTCAGGGGACGTTCGACACCGAGAGCGACATGGGGGATAACTCCACCATCTTTGCCCTCTCGACCCTTCTATCGTCAGTACAGATATACAACCTTCGAGCGAACATCGGAGAAGACGATCTGCAGCATTTGCAGGTCAGTTCATAGCAGACTACTGAGGTTAAATAACCGACTGACTTTTTGATATTGTTTCTGCATTTGATCTCCCTACCTTCACATCATCACGCTTTTAAAGTGGGGGATTAGACACATGGGCGTACCGTTTCTAGAATCAGGGGGGGAGATCAACCAACAAATCCTTGCCTGGGTACACTCATGAATGAGAGCGTCTTTTAGCTGGTTTTTGTTGAGAGTTGCTGTGACCGAATAACGGTTGGAATGAAATTTATTTATATTTTCTTTACGATTCTGTACGTGTTTATGTTTATATCCATATTTCTGTATTGGCAGTTATTCACCGAATATGGGCGGCTGGTCTGCGGCGGAGAGGGCAAGGCTTTCCAGACGCTTCAGTTCCTCGTCAGAGATTGGATGAGCCCTTACGAGCACCCATATGGCTACGAGGGCGGTGAAGCACTGATGAACATTAAACTTGCGGTAAATAACAATGTTGAATACCTATTATTTATGAAGGTGTATTGTAGTTGGACTGCCGATTAGTGCATATGTTCTAGCTGACATGGCAGATTCTGGCTTTATTTTAGAAGGGTTACATACTATGTTACACATGTTGGTTGACCGTGACCTCCAGATCTATATAATACATATATATGTATTATATAGATCTGAAGGTAAAAAGATCACCGAAATCAATTTCTGACAGTATATTTTTAGCCAAAGCCACCTTTAAGCCCAAGGAAAAACTCAAGTCTCTTCTCTACTAATACTAATTGAGAGAATATTTGACCATGTCGGAGGAGCTATGAATGACTCTGATGGTGTAATAACGGCGTCGTCGTGTTCCTTTTCAGCCAAAACCAAATCAGAGGAAGCAGCTGCGCGAAGTGCGTGACCACATTCATTCTTGTTTCGAGAAGCTGCAGTGCTTCTTGATGCCGCACCCTGGACTCATTGTCGCTGACAAGAACTTTAGGGGACGACTCTGTGGTTAGTACTCTGTATA
The DNA here is from genome assembly GCA_945859575.2 of Herminia tarsipennalis. Lineage (NCBI taxonomy): Eukaryota > Metazoa > Arthropoda > Insecta > Lepidoptera > Erebidae > Herminia > Herminia tarsipennalis. The sequence goes on along the minus strand of OX243836.2, from coordinate 6,429,774 downwards.
ATACTGAAAATGTACTTATTATTGCCTTTGCCTCACGTTTGAAAAAAGATAAGGTGAGGTGACGATGACAATTTCTGCCAGTATTTATCGTACACTACAATTGCACAAAGACTCGGTGCTATGAATTTAACGCGTAATTAAATTAAATTGTTTAATGTGTCACATATTGAACCGTTTAATTTGTAAAAAATTAAAATATTTGGTGATGGTTTGCGACTCAACATGAGCGGCTTTTAATTTAGGGGGATATTATTCATAAGAGAAAAATAGGTAAATAATTATGCGGCGTAAGAGGAAAATAGTTTTTAGAAATATAAACTCCACAGTACACAAAACAAAGGTGGATTTAGCGCCCCAGGCGGTTGCCTAGGGGGCTAGCCATTTTCATAACTCAATCAACTAAAGTCATTGGTCAACGGCATCGTTTGAACAGCCTTGTCTGTTAGTTAGTTTGAACAGCTCTATGGCTCAACGAATTTCATAAATAATTTTATAACGCTGTCACTGCTCGCTTCTTCTCTTCGGGAGTGTACGCACAGTTCCTAAACCACCATGCACGCTCAACGCGAGTTTGTGGATATCACCGAATTATTGGATTTAGGATAGGATAATCTAATTTACTTACAATTACAAGTTATTTAATATTTTATTATGGTGTAATTTCAGATATTAATGAACAGTTCAGGATGTTACTCCTAGAGCTGGTTCCTTCGTTGTTCGACCCAGACAACCTCGCGGTCAAGTTGATCAACCAAGATCAGATCCAAGCTCAGAGTCTCCTCGAGTTCTTTAAGCTGTATATTGATGTTTTCAACAGCGATGATCTGCCTGAAGCTACAACCATTTTCCAGGTTTGTTTTATTTTACAAGTTGTCATGTGCTTAAAATAATGGTTTGGTGAGAATTTTCGAGAAGTGGTTGTAAAATTTTCTTACCTTTTTTTAAATTATTTATTAGCTAACTTGATACTAAACTCAATAGTACCTACAAGTAGGTATCCTCTAATCCACCTAATGTGGATTTTGCATTTTTTAAATAATGATAATAATGTGTAAATAATATAATCTTATATAACAAGTTGTGTTCACATCAAGATATGCTACAGTTTGTCTCTCATATTTATTGTAAATCCATGATTGTATTCAGTTTTGTGAAGTCATAAAAAAAAAGTATATATATATTCTTTACGAAAATGTGTTATTTTAATTTCTGCGGCTATTTATTACATTATTTTTTACCATCATGATGATGTTCAAAAATAATGTAATAATTTCTTTCTTTCTTTCTACTATGTAGGCTACAGCTGACGCGTGCATGATGCTGGCACTCCGGGAATCTCGCAGCAAGTACGAGAGCGTGATGGACGGCAACGTGACGGAGGAGCAGAGCGTGTCCGCGAGCATGATGCAGGGCTGGCACCGCGCCGCGCTCGCCGCCGCCGTCGATCACTTCAAGGGGAAGAAGAAGCTCGGCTCTCAAGAAAACGTTGACACTCATTTGGCGGATCTTGAAAAGGTTTGATATATACATTTTAAAGTGTGAATTGTAGCTAAGGCTATATTAATACTGAACTGAACAGTCGACCCGTGACCACGATCGGTGCAATTCGATCGAAACGTCGGGTAAATAAAAGGTACCCTTAAATAATTCCCGTGGTTAAGTCCAAAAATATATACAATATTTTTGGTTAAATTAATGTAGGTAGATAATCCAAAAATATCCCTAATATCTTCATTGGTTATTAAGATGCTAAAATTTATGGATGTGCTGTTGACTTTTGATGAAATTTGCATAGGTAGTGAAAAGAGATAGATTTGAATATGTTATGTATCAATATTTTTTGGATTTTCTCTTCCACACAAATTAATACGCCTTTGGTATGGAAATACAGCACCTGAATTCAAAATAAATAGAGATTTATACAATTATAGGAGCTCGACGCACGTCTGTCGCTGTATCTATGGCAGAACGACGCCAAAGTGCGCGACACGATGTCTGCTGCCAAAAAGCAGTACGAGGACGAAGTGTCGCGCGTGTGCGCGGAGCAGGCGCGCCTGTGTTTGCACTCCCAAGACCTGCGCAAGCTGCACGCGGCTGCGATGGGCGAAGCGCTGACAGTATTCGACGCTGCGCGCGGTGATGTGCCCATCGATGACGATACTAACAGGAGTGAACTAATTGAGGTTTGTGCATATTTTCTAACTGCATTGTTTAGGTATAGGTATATACTATACTTGTGTCTGCACGCCGCAGATCAGTGCAAGCTACAAGAAGTTGCGACGGAAGACGCGCTGTGAGTATTCGCTGTGGTTATGGGCCTCAGATAGTATTGGGTTAATTGAGGTTTGTGAATGTTTTCGAAGTTCATTGATTACCGACGACGTCCACAAGCTGCATGATGTCGCGACGTATGATACACTGTGAGTATTCGACACTGCGCGCGATGATGTGCCTATCAAACAGGACACAGAGAGGACTGGATTGTTATAAATGTTGATAAACTTTCGCGATTTGTCCACAATATGAAAATATATACGGGTACGGGTCTTAATCGCGTGAATAATTTAACGTAAAATACCTTGTTTGTCACGGGTAGTCTACCCGTGACCACGGCCGTTGCAATACGGTCGAAACGTCGAGCAATAAACAAGGTATTTCACCTTAAATTATTCTCGCGATTAAGACCCGTAATATATATATTTTCATAATTTACTGGATTGTTTTGGTTTCTGTGGATATTATATACAATAGCGGATTCAGATCAAACGGCTTAAACCTCCATTCCCTCAAAATACAGGATTCCCTCGTTTATGTACGTTTTTCCTTGATTAAATCTACTTTCCAAGGGCCCAAATCCTGAAATTAAAATCTTGGGTTTTATAGATGATGTATAATATTCTATTTTTGTCACCGCAGAACTTGAACCAATATTGTCAGCACTTGCGCATGGTGAATGAGCAGAACAACAGGACGGCGACGCTGGAAGCCCGCGACATCTACGTGACTCGCATGAAGGACGGCGCCAGCCAGGCCGGGGTGAGCTCCGACGTGCTCCAGAGCCAGCACGAGAAGGCCCTAGCCGCGGCCATCAATCACTTCCACTCTCGCCGAAACATTCGCACTGAAGAGACCCATGATCCTGATGAGGATCGGTTACAACAAGTACGTTCAGTATTAGAACAGCAGTTAAATAAGATCAATGCGAGAGTTGTTAAAAACGTGTCTAGAATTAAGAGGTCTTTGCGATTCTAAAGATGCAGGATTACTTTTGTTAGGTTTCAGTGTCATTTCGCGTTGAAGGTTTAACGTGTAGGTATCGATATTTAGGTAGCATTAAATTTATATCATATTTAATATAGATTTCTACAAATAAAAAGTATTTGAAATTCTTGACTAAATATGTAATAAAAGTGAAAATTAATGCATGTACTTAGACGGGTTTTATTTTCCTCTTCACTTTTATTTTGCTTTACACAGTTCGAATAGTGAGAATACTTCACATCTTTAATGTTGTCAGAGGCGTTTACCGAACATGCCCGAGGATTCTCCTTGTAGTCATTTTTGTAATCTATATCTATACTAATATTATAAAGCGGAAGAGTTTGTTTGTTTGATTGCTTGTTTGTTTGTTTGTTTAAACGCGCTAATCTCAGGATCTACTGGTCCGATTTGAAAAATTCTTTTTTTTGTTGGATAGCCCATTTATCGAGGAAGGCTATAGGCTATATAACATCGCGCTACGACTAATAGGAGCGGAGAAGCGACGAGAAATGTTTCAAAAACGGGGAGAAATTACGCATACGAAGTTGCGCGGGACAGCTAGTTAATATTATAAAACTGAAGAGTTTGTTTGTTTGAACGCGATAATCTCAGGTACTACTGGCCCGAATTGAAAAAATATTTTATTGTTGGATAGCCCATTTATTGAGGAAGGCTATAGGCTATAATATAACATCACACTACGACTAATAGGAATAGCAGCAATGAAAAATGTTGCATAAACGGGGTAAATTTACGTAGACAAAGTTACGCGGGTCAGCTAGTATAATATAGCCATTCGCCCCAATGTGCTAAAATTAATTCAATGTGCATACATAATGACACCTGCTTTGATATGCTGTCAGATTGATATATAATTTAGGGAACTAGGGGTTTCCAACATAATTTTAGATTTATCGATATCATGCAGGGGTATTGTATAGTAGAACAAAAATAATATCAACTATGAGTGTCCACACGTCCGATCAAAGTATAAGGAAATGCCATCTTAACTAATCAGAGTGCTATAACTATGACGACCCGCTTTCTCTCTGTCCTCCTTGAATCACTAATTTAGAGCAGAATGACGATACAACCATAGTGTGTGTTATGTTGTTTGAATTTAAATCACATTCCAACGGAGTTCCAGCGGGCCTGATTTGTTTTTTTATATCTTTTAGGATATTTTGGCGAATTTCGAAGAATTCGAGAAGGCGAACGTCCACAACAATCTGTGGGCGATGCAGGTGGCGGAGTACGCGTATAACAACTGCGTGTCGTCGGCGTGGGGCCCGCAGTCGTGCTGCTTCCACCAGCGCGCTCTCGCCTCCCTGCATCACACCGCGAAGGGAGCTGCACTCGACCAGTTCCTTAGAGATAGGGTTCCCAGTGAGGATGATGACTACAAGGAAAGACTAATTGTGGTAAGTGATGGGTAAAGAACTAAGAATGGTATCAGCTTTCTTATGGGGAAGTGGAGGTCAATTATCTTGATTCGTTAATATTAATTTTACACACTGAAATGGTTTTTATCGCAACATTTTTTTTAAATATAACATTTGATTTAAGGTTTGTAACTATTTTACTCGGCGTTCAAATAAAAGATGATATCCCAGAACGAACAAAAAGTTTATTTCTGAAATACAAATCCTAGTCGTGGAATGAAAATGTTCGTCAGGTTTCAAATACCCTCCTTTAACGCCTTTGCAAGCACATGTTACCTTTTCAAACAATGTATCACACCAGACAGTTGTATACCCGTATGCTGTAAATTGTGCTTAACTGTTTAACAACAGAGTTTAAATTTATTCAGACCAATATTCCTTGACTAAGAGTAATTGAACTAAAACCTCTCGAATTATTTAAATATAAGAATTTATGGAACGTATATATCTGACTCATTATCCTCATTATCCCTAATACGTGAAAATAAAGTGTTGGTTCCGTCAAAATATCGTTCTTGCCACCCATATTTTTTTTTATTCATCATGTTCTCTTTACGCGAATCGAGAAATAGTCGTATAATGTTATTATTTCCCAATATGGATGTGGACATTTCAAAATAGTTATTTTATATCAAGAAACTGAATTAATTTTCTCAGTTATTCTTGTCTATCACCTCTAAATAATATTTTTTTTGCATGTGGTTTATGTCTACTTTTCTAACGAAAAAGCATTTTATTTCAAGGTTTCATCTATTTAGTTTTTAATCTGAGTGAAACCTTATTATTATTTTTACAACATTGTCATGTTGGCGTCATTGTTCCTTGTTTCGGTTAAAGCTAAATTGGACTTTAAGGTGGCGAACATTTTCATTCCGCGACTGTACATCATAACTTATAATATTATTTCACTTTACAATGTGATGGATTCATTTATATATTATTTATTATTTAATCCTTGAATTACGACCATGAAAGCTCACAGTTCCAGACTGTCATTTATTTCTTTATAATCAAACGAGTTTCACGAATATTAATGAGGTTTTATGCGAAGTGATCGTTACCTCAATCCACCTGCCACAGTACCTACTTCCTACTTCGTTTAAACTGAATTTAAGTCAAGCTAGAGACAAATTTAGACATTAGGCATTATAAAGCATCCCTAAAAAAAAATCCTTAAATAACCAACCAAAGTCAGTATTTTAATATAAAACTAAATGGTGGCTTTAGTTTGTGCCTGAGTACCTACTCGCAAATGAGATATATTATTACCCTTCACATTGTGACCTTCCAGAATCTCGAGAATCGTTATGAAGAGCTGCAGACCATCAACCAGTTCAACAACAACCAGACAGTGGAGCACGCGTTCGGCGAGTACACGCGGCGGATGGACAAGCACAGCCAGCCGGGGCTGAGCTCCATCCTCATTGCACCCTTCGTTATTAAGGTAGGTATACGCAGAAGCAATTCTCTCACTCTCGTAGTGAGTCTCTCGTCTCTCCGATTGGACGAAACTCCAATTTATTTTATAGCCCAGAGCTTGTTTTAATCCTCTATCCATAGGCGGGTTTAGGGTAGGGTCCCAGGAGGGGCACGGGTGTCCATTTGTCTTTTGGGCCCCCAGAATAAAATCCTGGATGCGCTCAGGTCGCCCTCTATTCATAAATGCGTTAATGTTTTGTCTTTTTAGGATTTCGTAGCCAAAATGGCAAAAACAGAACCCTTATAGTTTCATCAGGTCCGTCTGTCTGTCTGTCCGTATGTTCACTCAAAAACTACACAATGGATGTTGAGTAAATTTGGTGAAAAGGTGTCTTGTAGTAGCCGCTACTTAGTTTGATAGTTAAATAATAAAAATAAATATTTTTATGCCACTTGATTCGACAGCTTTTTTAAAAAAACATACCTACTAAGGCTTCTTATAAACTTGTTTAAATTTGAAAGCAGTGCCATGTTTACGACGGGCAGGTGCATTTCGTTTTGGCAAATTGTAAGTTGCACGCACGAAGGGGGGGGGGGACGTGCCCCAAAAAAAAACCTTCTGGGAGGGGCAAAACGCAAGAGGCAAAAGGACAGAGAAATTCAATACAAAATAAGAAATTCGGTACACAAATCAACCGTCTGGGTCCGCCTATGCCCACAAGTGTATATTTCAGAGCAGTTGTTGCGTTTGCAGTTGATCGCGTTGTTGCCGCGCTACCACGACAAGGCGCGCCGCATCGCGCTCGAGATCTTCCGCGAGAGGCGCCGCGGCCAGACCTACGACGACGACGAACATTTAGATGATCTCAAAGAGGTAAATTGTTTCTTTGATTTATTTATGTGGTTTTTAACGGTATGTTTCAAAGACGTGTGATCTTATGTAAAACCATGTTGTCGAAACCATGACAACCTATTGGCATTTTATAACTGGTCACTCCATGACATTTTTAACCAACTTCAAAAATGAGGAGGTTATCAATTCGGATGTGTTTTTTTATGCATGTTCGCGGTTCGGGCATTATTGTATACCTACCTATAGACGGATTTTCTTGTTCGTAGAGGTTTTTTCTGAATTGAAGTTTATTCGTCATATACATTTTGTAAAGATTTGATGATGAGTTTTAGAGAGAAACTACGAAATCCATAATAAATGCCAGGAAATCATCGATTAGGTGTTTTTTTTTAAATAATTTTTAATTGCCAAGTTGTATTTTTTTAACTTGGCGATAAATGTATCATTCTATTCCAAATTTTATCTGCCGTTCGTAACCTAAGTGAATAAAGACTTATGACATTTGACTTTTTTTTATTAATGTAATAAATAATATACTAGCTGTCTCCCGCGGCTCCGCCCGCGTAGATGTCGGTTAGGGGGCGGCTATTAATTACGTGAAGTTTTGGGGCGGGGGGTGATGTCGAGCCGAATCTCACCAAATCTCACGTGGGAGTGGGGGGAGCGGTTTTTTTTCGCAAGAAGCCATCCAAAACTTAATTAAATTTAGTAAAACGTCAAGACAACACGTTGGACTAGCTAGTGGAATATAAATAATTTGCAGGTACTCAAGCAGTATAGAAAGGAATGAACTCTATAATTTCTTTCTTTCACAGCGGATGAGCCAGGCTTACACAAGATACAGAGACCCGCTCCAAGCTATCATCAGAGAACTAGGTCTGCAACATATGATCCAACCTGATATTTAAAGAATTATTATAATAATATTGTTAATTATAAAATTAGAATTTTAGGAATTTATCCTTCTGAATTCCATCTATATATACAACGTGATACAGAAAAGTGTGTGTGATCAAATTTTAGCAGCATGGAAATTAAAGCCGTCATTACCTATATTTTTGTGATTTAAAAAAAAAAAATGCTTGCTTGCTTTTTTTTCGGGTTGGATTGGAACTCGCGAATATTATGCTCATATGTTCACGGGTACAGGTCCAAGTAAGAGTCTTTGTGCAATTAAAGTGTAATCTGTAGCCTCCCACATACAGTCCTACAAAGATCTTTTGGCGTTTCGATGACATTGAAATAAGGGCGCTTTACAAGATGGCGGCGTTAGTTCGGATTACAACCACGCGCCAATGCAATGAGATAACAGTACTGGCCAATGGCACTTGGATGACATTGACATGTGGGCGCTTTAAAAGATGCCGGCGTTAGTTCGGATTTCGGCCTAGCGCCAAAAGATTCTTGTAGCACTGAACATAAGCGGGTCGGCACGTTGGGTGCTGCCCTAAGCCGACCCGACCCGAAGCAACTACTTCACGTGATTTATAGCCGAAGCTTTATTAACAAGTGCCGATCGGGTGGTTCATTGCTGCACAGTCTGGCACATATATTCGATTTTAACGCCGTTTATGTGTGTAGTAATTCTTAGATTATTTTCAACTCCAAAATAAGAACTTAAGTCGTAGATCTGCAAGTTGTTCATTATTTTTTTTCGGTAAAACTATTATGTAATTTCGTATGTGTGTACGGTAGTTTATTTCGTGTAGGTACGTGACTTGTCGAATGCATTTATTGTTTAGGAATAAGTAGTACCTACGCAATATTTTAGCTTTACTTATATGGTTGTATATCTGTTTAATTTTATATTCTGTGTCGTAAATATCTCAATATTTGGTTATTATTTTTATACAAATAAATTGAATAGGTATACTGTCATCAATGTTTTATTTTTTTACCTGTGTATTTTTCGTTCCTACATATTCCTAAAATACAATTTCTTGCAGAGGACCTTCTTATATGACTTTTTTTACTTTTGTTTTAAAATATAAGAAAATTCAATAACATTAATCCTAAATAAATTAGGATACCTAAGGGCAAAAAGATAATAAATGCTTACAATTATGTTAATATCTTTACGATACAAGCTTGTTTTAAGTTAAAAGTGCAAGTCGTTTCTTATATATCCCGATCATAATTTAAAAACAAAGAAATATATATATATATATATATATATATATCATCACCGTCTTCGTAATCACCATCATCATCACATCAAAATCATCAACATCTGTATTGTCATCATTATAATTATTGTGATGGTCATTATCACCATCGTCGTCATAATTATTATAATTACGTCCGTCATTACCACCTTTAAAAAGGTATGAATGAACACGAAGTAACCCGAATATCATCATCAGCCTTCATTGGCCCAGTGCTGGATTTCGCCTCTTCCAATTTGCACCACGTTGTCACCCAGTCTTCCACCTGCCGAATCCAATCTATCTAAGCGGGTAATTAGATACCTATATCACCATTAATATTAACTTAAGTCTTCGGAGAATAAAGTAATTAAAACAAAAACAATTTAAACTTCAGATGAATTTATTTCAAAAGTAATTATTTACAAAATGTAAGTATGATTACATATAATTATTTTGTACAATAAAATTCACCGATGTATCTTGATATTTGCCGCCACAGTTACAATGATTTATTTAATATTTATATTTTGAACTAATCTGGTAATATAATTTATTATTATATTATAAGTAGTTCCAAATTCTGTCACGAACTAACAACTTGTCGTTCGATAGGGGATCATTTCAAAATTAACTACCTATAGATACATATATTTACATTTAGTACGAAATCTAAACTAATAAGTCTTTCAACATTAGCTAGATTGTAAGGCCCCGCGTTTAACATTGGTTTCCTAGGAGAACAGTGCATGGATTTAGTAGTAGCTTTTAATTTTTATTAGCTTAGTTTTCTTAACAAATTAAAATTGTCATAAATTCTAACAGGCTAAAGACTTTACAATCTAAGTTACCAGAGATAAAGACAATTTGATGAAATTTGATATGGAGGAGAGTATAAGAGATTTAACCGAGACTTAATCGAGAATATGAAGAACAACAATCCTAGATCTTCCTAAATTCAAAAAAATCTAAATTCTTTATTCACTTAGGATGCAAAACAACTCTTGAGATACGTCGGGATTCTACATGTTTCTACATGTTCCAAATCTAGACTAGCCATCAAGTGGGTTTTACTTAAAATTCAGGGCACTGGTATCCTAGGAGACCTCTGCTTTAATGACAAGACGGCACAGCCATTAAAAATAAAATACCTTAGTAGGCCTTATCATTTAATTTTTTTGGTGCCGTCCTATCACATCGCGGAACCAATATAGCATTAATAAGTAAGTAGTATAATTAATTTACAATAATTTGAAAAATGGAAGTTAAATGTTAGTTAATATGGCACAATATAACTATATTTTATTAAGAAAAGATTAAGGTAAATAACTTATTGATATTTGGCTATGATTTGGTCCACTGAGCCGATCGCGATACACTCAGTATTACAGTTATTACTGGGTGTCTTTCTCCGTCACATACGCGCCTTCGATTCTCATTCTTAGAGAGGAAAAGATGCTACGCCGTGCCGGGGTCATGAAGGATCGGGTTAATACTAATTTAGGTACCTATAATTATTTTTATATTACAATGCAATGTTATTTCAAGACCAAATTATACATACTCTTATCATCTACATGAGGTATAAAATGGTTTTAAAAAAAAAAACATATTTTTCGTTATTAACTTGGACACGGCGCAGCTTAGATTTCTTTCTTTTATCTGATTACGATAACAAAGGAACCAACAATAACATAGAGTTAGAAGTTGTATTTTATAACTTAACATTGTAGACTTACAGTTCATTAATTTAGTTAGATTCAATGTTTGTAATATATCTAACATCTAACGATGAAATTTTATGAAATTTAATTTTTTTATTATCTAAGTAGGTATTGTGTTAAAATCTGACTAAACTTTATCGTATGTTATTAAAGTTTACAATATTTTTAGGTACAATTTAGCACGCAACTCTGCATATAAATCTTTACAAATGCCCATTAAATATAAACTAGCCTAGGTAACAGATTTATACAAAATCGGGGTGTACGTGTCCTTCCGGTAAGGATACATACGAGTAACGTAGAGAATATACCTACTTAATAATCACGTGGGTCCACTTCGCATCATAGGTCTGCTCGCACGCATTCCATTTATCGTCCATCGTTCAGATCGCATCTCACTGCCAGGCAAAGAATAAGATGGAGATAGACATGTGTATGTCGCCGGGCAATCAGATGCGATTGCACTCGATATTTTCGAGGAGGAGTCGGCGACTTCACAGCTGTATTTAAATCAACCGGAGCGGGAGTCCCACATTTATAGTCCTGGTGCACTCACAACAGCGGGCGGCTCAGACGTCGAAGAGCAGCGCGATGTTGTGGTGCGAGGCGCGTCGCTAGTAGTGGTCGTGCGCGTGCGGCGGCGTGTGCGGCGCGCGGTACTGCGGCGCGTGCGGCGCGCGCCCGTACGTGCCGTACGCGCTCTCCGCGCGCGCGCCCGCCGCGCTGCCGCCCGCCGAGCCCGAGTACACCGACTCGCGCCGGGGCTGGGAGGCTGCACCTGCGAACATACACTCAACTCATAAGCCTTGGGTTTGAGACAGGGATGTTTTGTGATTGTATAGTTTAAATTTCAAAATTAGCATATATACATAAAGGGCCCACTATTGAACCCTGTGGCACACCTCAGTATATACCCGACGATGGTAGAGGTTTAGTGTAATAAATACGCTTTTAAATAAGTCTGGTTTCTTAAATGAAAGTGTAAACAATTATGACCGGTAACCACAATTCTGGTAATACTGCGAATTAGATATAATTTTAAATACTGAGATGTAGAGTGTTCGACTATATGTATATAGTCGAAATCATTAGCTAAGTCACTGAAATAAAATATGAAATAAGTAAGCAGTTTTACTGACCGGCTGGTCCTGGCCGTACGCCGTTGGCGGTACCATAAGGAGGATCTCGTTGTGCATTGTGAGCGTTCTGGTTGTGAGCGAGCGCGAGGTGCGCGTGGGTGTGCGGCGGCCGCAGCACTAGCGACTGCGCGCCCACCAGCGGCGCCGTGCTCCCAGCCGTCACAGTACTTGAGCCACCCACGCCGGCTGATGTGGCCGAACTGCCTTTACTGTACACTGACTGCGATCTAAAATTTAATAAACAATAGAACATTTTATTATACCAACATTTCAAAATATCATAGTCAGTGCGGTAGCGACTACTTTGCAATAAACTAATTGTGAATTATTATTTTTTAAAAGTATAAAATTATGATTGCGTACCTGTGCAGACCATGTCTAGCAGGCGGTGGGGATCTGCAGTAGAGGGACTTAGTGCCGGAATACAGTGGTTCGGTAGTGTCTGGCCGTGGGGCAGCGGCCGCGCAATATGTAGGAGCATGGCGATAATGAGTGTGAGTAGGGAACGCTGGCTTATCCAGCTCGTCCAAGTCCCGAGGAGAAGAGGCCCGGGAGGACCCTCCCCGTGGACCACGTTTGGAGCCCCATTCGTGAAGCAGGGCGCAGGCTACTCCCCCACCGACGCCACCCACCCAGCAGACCCAGTGACTCTCCCACCGCGATAGCACGAATGAAGGACCCAAAGACCGTGCAGGGTTCAGTGATGGCATCTGTAATGATAACACACAACTTTGTTTATTTTTTTTTAATGTAGGTTGGTAATTGGCTGATCGCCACACTTTCTAGTATGTATTTGTTTATTTAATTTTAACCTTCTAGTGATACTGTCAGCAGAAATCAAAATTAGTCAATACGAAGACACCGTAAATAAGGGAGAAACTGACGCGACAACGATTCCTAGATTTAGCTTATAAAAACTGGGCAAGAGCATGGCGGACCATGCTCAGTGTAGGGTTCCGCAGCCTTGAACAATTGCATCAGCAGAAGAACGTATGTTCAAGGCAGTTACGCCCTTTTGTTGAGAAACGCAGTTTTTTGGCAATAACTCAATGACGGTATATCCGAAATAATCAAAAATAAATTTAATATTTTAAAATTATCCAAAATCTTTTTAATTTAAAGTATTATTTTATCGCTATCTTTGTAATATTTTCCATATTTTTTGGTAACACGGTTCAAAAGTTAGATAAGGGGGTAGGGACACGATTTATGCAACTTTCGAAGTGATTATTTCCAAAAATATTCACTTAATCAAAAAAGTTTATTAGGAACCTCAAAATGTTTTTGAAAGACCTGTCGAATGACGTGGCACACGTTATATTAGCTAAAAAAAACAACTTGTGTTTACATGTATGGTATAAAAATATTTATTATTATTATTAAGCAATCAAATTAAGTAGCGTAAACCTTTTCACCAAATTTCATCAAGATTCATTGAGTAGTCTTTGAGTAAAATGCCTGTGACATACGGACGCACAAACAGACAGACCGACAGACGGACATGACGAAACTGTAAGGGTTCCGTATTTGCCATTTGGCTACGGGACCCTAAAAATGCACCGGAGTTCATTATATAATCTTTCTAAGTAAGCACCTAAAAATTATATTTGGAAATTGCTATCTAAAAACGGACGAAGCTGCAAGCATTAATATCAGAACATAAACAAGTACAGTATACTTATTAGATATTTTTTCCACGTAAATCTAAAATACATTTCAAACCGTGTACTTCAAAGAATTCGCAAAGAAATATTCTGAATAGATGTCTCAGGTATTGCGTAGGTAGTATTTTTTCACGTACACTTTGTTCGTCGACAGATGTCTACAATCAAGCAGCTGTCCTTAAGGATGGGAGTACAAAAGGCAGGTAGTACGTCCTACATAATGGACCAATGTCGGCGCAGACAATCACAGGAGCTCGACGCACAATTGAAGCGTCTCGTGTATCTATCGCTTGGATGTATTTAAATGTTTATTGATGGAATGTATTGCAAAATGTTTGGATTGAGAACAAAAACAAAATTGGGAAGATACCTATGCATTTACCTACGGCAGCCAAAATCGTCAAGTGTGTAATATAAATCAAAATATTCGTCTAATAAGTACTGTAGTAATCGAAAATTCGCCGCAATTGTAACTATTGCAGTTTGCGGCGAATATTCGATTACTATTCGTATTTCGTCCTATTACAACTTATTTGTCTCGAGCTAAGCTAAGCTTGGAATTTATTAACCGAAAATAAATGATGCAAATTACTATTATAAACAACTGCATAGGGACTTAAAAAAACCCTGAATTTCATGATAGCTTTTTTTATGCAACCAAGGAACCGCCTAGCATTATTAAAATTGTGAACGTTAAAGTAATTCACTCATTTAGTTTAGGAAATATAGAAGATACTTACAGAAACGAAGCTAGCGGCGCAATAAGCAGCTCCAAGAAGCGCAGGAGCTGCACCGGACCAGCGTCGCTCCATTGCCGCAAAGTACGCAGCGGCTACCAGAGCCGACAGCACCAGCTCAGCTCCGAGCCGTTCCCAGGCCGCCGCTCCACCACCAGGTAAGGACGCTGATAGACCGCCCGCGTATCCTGGCACGCTGACCCTAAAACAATGTGGAAATTCCTTAGAAAGCTGTTGAAGTTGATCTGAGGGGCTAAGTCGTCAGAGGTAATAAAAAAAAATATAATTATTGGAGAAATAATACACAACATTTCATACAATCTAACGTCCTACGTATACGTACGCAGGTAAAGCACGCTGAAGTGAAAATGGGCTGGCTATATTTACCGTAGGACCGATGACTGATGGAGAAATCGAGGAAGGAAAGGAATGAAGGTCGCTGGAATGAATTGAATGCAGAAGGCGGAGGACCAGGTGCTGTAGGGTAAATTAGGAAAGACCTATGTCCAACAGTGGTCCGATACGGGCTGATTGATTGAATCTGACTTAGATATAAATATATATAAGATTTGCTATCTGTTTGTTGACTGAGGTCATCTCATGAACCTTAGGAATATGTGCAATCTAGATAATTCTTCTATATTAGCTGACTCAATCATTTTGAAGACGAACTTCGAAATTATCTAGTCAGCAGCAGTTCTCCGAGTTTTAGGTAAGTAGGTACTTTCATATGGTGGAGGATTCAAAAGTATTGATCTTGGTAATTGTAATCAGTTACTAGTAGTTACATTGTTGCAATTGGCTGAATTGCCGTTGGCCGTGTGGTACCGGCTTAAGAATAGTACCACCCCATCACTTCCCGTGGGTGTCGTCAAGGCGACTAAGGGATTTACCACCGGAGGGCGGGCAGCAGCGTCCTCTGTGTATTTTAAAGCCTTACTGCGATCGCCAACCCGCTCGCCAAGCGTGGTGATTATGGCAATTACCCCCAGGGTATTGGGGAGACCCGTGCCCAGCAGTGGGACATCATATGGGTTGATATGTATGTATGTAATTGGCTGAATTTAGTTCAACATAAAAGTATTGATTCAAGTAAGGTTTCGCTTTCATAAAATAGCTGCGTATATTTTTATATGGATCGAAGGCTCTTGGCCTTTCGTTATTATTAGATACGCACGAAGCTTGAAGGGACCTGTAGCTTGTAGACTGGTCATATAGTCCAGACACGAACATTCTGAAATTTATCTTTCCAAAGAAAAAGAGTATGATTGGAATTTCTTTAAAAGATGTGCCTCTAATTTATTCCTTTGTTACCAGACTCGTAATACATTTTGTTGTTCTTTTTGACTCGTTTTAGTACGTGAATTACTCTGTTTAAAACTATTTTTCTTTTATTTTGACTAGTTGGCACACATCCCCATTTGCGATAGGAATGAAAGGGGAATAGACGAATACTTTTTAAAAATCGTCCAATTACAGCTTTATTTACACGCCATCTTTGTTTTGTAACCTATGAGTGTGTGCTGCAAATCAAGCTTCTTCTCTCTTGCACAAAACGTATACAAATTAAAAATAAATAAAAACTGTATTCCGATTCCCTCAGTTTTATATAGATATAGCCCGTGGACGGCGCCGCACTTTTTCATTTTAATTAAAAACCGGTAAATTGTTCCTGCTTTCAGTTTCTTTTCATCGAGCAATAATGAGACCCTGCCACGGAATAATGAACCATACACGACGTTGAATAGTAATGTAATAAGGTACACTATTCTATAGAAACTTTGTGCTACAGAAATTATTCTCCAAATTTGTTACGACGATCTTTGCAGTATATAGCCCATGATATTCAATGGGAGCTGGAGTATCTGGATCACAGACCAAAAAGTCCTTAGGCACTTTAGGTAGTCTATTCGAATCTGTACCTCCTAATTCAAGTGAAAATACTTAATATTTTCACTTGAATTAGAAGGTTTTCAGATTCGAATCACCCCTAAAGAGTACACAGTGATATTCTACATATAGCCACACATAGCTTCAAGCAAGTTTGAAGTGCTACAACTGTGTTATGTACAACAATGGCCATTGAATCGCAGACAGATACAAATACCTACCACGGCGTGAATAGAGGTCGCTCACTGAATATAACGCGTAAAACGAAAACATACGCAAGTAATTTTAATTAAGTATAGGATTTTCTTCAGTATTTCACCATGATTTCGTAACATCTTTTTGACCATTTAATAGTGATGTTAACACATTATTGTTTCAGTTGAAGGGCACTGTAGCGAAGGAAATTACTGTGCAAATAAGAGTTAGGTAGATGCAAACTAATGTTATTAATATTATAAATGTTATTATTTAAATTATTGTTATTATCATTATTCTAAATGATTGTACTATTTTGTGAAACTGCCTGTACAATAGGTACAGGTAGTTTCAAACACAATGTAAAAATTGTTAATGAATAAATAATTGAAATTGAAATTGAATGTCAAGTCAAGTCAAAGTACTTTATTCACTAAGGTTACAAAAATGTGGAATAATATAATAATTATTGATTGATGTTTTGATTTTTGATTTATGTTTTGTTGTTCTGTGTTGACATTAATTTATAATTTGACGCTGACTCTTTGTATTTTATCATTTTATGTATGGATTTTTTCTGAAATAAAAACAATTATTATTATTATAATAATTGTACATTTATCTCATCAATAGAATGATTCTCATGGCTACTTTTCTAAAGGCCAATTTTTACAATATATTTGAATGTACACAGTTATGCCAGTAAGGTGCTGCAACCATTACACCATGAAAACTCACGCAATTAGCCTCCTATGGTGTGGATGGGAGCATCAACTTGCGAAAATTACAGAAGAGGGTAATGGCAACATGCGAACTACTTATTATACAAATATTTATAAACCACTAATTTAAAAAAAATATGATAATGACAGGGCCGACCAGTCGCACCTGTTCACGAGCTTGACGCATGGGTCCCCATCGCCATATTGGAGAGAAGGAATACGACCCGGACCACACCGCCACCACAAGTAATGACATTTTAGTGAGCATGACGATCCCTGACATTACATGTCATAGAAACGAAAATAACTTTAAATAATTTAATGAAGTACGATCGCTAGTTACCGGTACTAATAATTTTAATTATCTGTAAATATAGAATGCAAACAACCTTTTCAAATATAACACAAATACATGTCTCAAATTTTAATGCGTGAAGTAAAAAGTGTTGTAAGTAGGTAGCTTAATTTTAATTAATCACCGTCTCATACTACGAAGGAGTAAACAAAATAGGTATAGGTACATTAGAAATAGGTAGGTATATTACATAATTCGTAAAAATAATGAACTGTATCTATCGAATATAGAGCACTAGGCGACCCTTAGTCTATATTATAATAATTTGTGACGATAGTTATGATAAAGTTGGAAATTTATGAAGATAAGTGTGTAGATATGATAAAATAACCGACCGGCAAACCTAGTATGGTTTACCTAATAATCAAAATAACCGATCTCGGTAACGACTGATTTGTAATAAGCGATAGAGACAACAATACAATTTTACTGGTTGTTATTATAATTGTTAAACTTGTCTTCACAGTGCAAGCTTCGCCTGCAGCTATTCTTCCGATCTTCCAGTGAATATACAGTCTCGCTATAAAAAATACTATTCGCTCGTTTGAGTTCGTAGGTTAGGAGTAACAAGAGCCTGAAAAAGGTTAATTTTATAGCTTTTCCTCTGATATTATCAGTAAAAACCGATACGACGGTGAATTGTTTTGGGCTTTCAGTAAAAAGCGACTAAAAGGATTCTTTTGTTTGTTTGGGTCAGATCAAATGGCACATCTGCTGTACCATTGAAAAGATCAAAGCTTTTGATGATTCCTATCAATGGGATGAAGGAGTCTTTTTGGATTTTATTAAGTTGTATGGATCTATCAAAGACGAGCTTATATCGCTAGTTACTATTGCCGAAGTCATGTTTGGTATAAGATTTAAATAAAAATGAAGTCAACATTTAATTCTGTACACTTGATTTTTCTCTAAAATTCTATAATGTGTACATATCGCGAAAGTTTACGTTGATTTTTTTTTCTTTTTTTTAACATTACACCTCGATCGGCCAACTCCCTACGTAGTGTTTGCGATCCCTTAGTTCCAACAGACAATCCGACGAACAAATTTGACCGCTTCCATATAAACAATTGAGTTCGTGTGTGATTCATCATCCAATTAATGTGGAGGGAAATGTTTTATCAAATCAAAGCTAATCACGATCGATGCGTGGAGATGATTAGACAGACGGAGTCAATCAGAAAAAATCAGAGAACGTCGTATCGTAGGTATGTGAGCACTTTTACCTAGTGTAGAAAACCCTATTGTTTTCCTTAGATATTGGCGAGGCAACTCGCAATTAAGGCTATGATAACAAAACCGGCTGTTAGTCCAGTTATTTACTAAATGTAGTCGCTTGCCTGTTACCTACTTACCTTACAGCCAGAAATTGTTACGGCGTAATGGTTGCCATTCGTCACTGTACACTGCCTTGATACTTAGCCACTATAAACTTACACCTTTAGGGTTATTTGGAAATTAAATACTTACCTACTAACAATCTCCTACTAAAAATATATTTATTAACTTTTGAAATGTATGTAGGAAGTAGTAAGGAATTTCAACTTAAAATAACACTTTTTCCAATAACATGAAAAAATGTGTAGGTATGAAAAAATTGGTAGGTATCTGACTGATCGTATTTTCTTTAAAACTAAGATAAAAACCGGGCAAGTGCATGTCGGGCCACGCACAATGTAGGGTTCCGTAGCCCCCCCCCCATCCGAATAATACGGCTTATGAAGTGGTTTTTTTATTGTTTTTGTTTCATACTTTCAACGTTATATCTACTTTTTAAATGGAATTTGTACGAAAATGTTGTTACTTCTCATTTGCAGCTGTAAAGCCTACTTAGCTGTGATAGTTTTCCTTTTAATTTCACTATATATACTACTACCGTGGATTTTTTTACACACCCAACATCAACCATTTAGCTGGCAGAATTTGCATTTTAAAGCTTAATATTTCACAAACAGATTCCTAAATCTAAAAATGGTTTTCACACCCTCTAACACGATGGGGTAGGTGAGAAAAAAAAATCACATCCCCACTTATACCACTTTTTTTTTTTTTTTTATAATTTTGTTCGTACCCTTTATCGGCGTAACTAATATGTGTACCCATGCTAAATTACTGCCCTCTAGCTCTAACAGTCTCTGAGCTACGGAACGGCCATTTTGGCTACGGAACCCTCAAAACCCCACTAAAATTAGTCCGTCCGTTTCGACACTGCGATACCTACCATAAGGCTGACACGCAGATATACAGACACATCAAACATAAAAGACCCCTGGGTTTATGTCAAGGGTTAAAAAAATATCAAATTGGTACTCGTAATTTTAAACCGTGGGACCCTATAAGGATGGTGATCTTATTGTGGAATAGTCTTTAAGTATATAGGTAATATACATGTATACACAAATACAAATATAAAAAGTAAATGTGGGCAGGCCGCAGTTGACAAGTCGTGCGTCACATCTGGCGACTGGTTGCTTTACTTGTCGTAATTGTGTTTGCTAGTTGACCTCATTGCGCCAACGCCAACAGCCTGGTTTAGGTACTTTATTGCATATAATATTGCTCTGATTCCACTACTAAATGTCACTCACTATGTTTTCATACTATAACCACAGCAATATAGATAGTATCAAAATAATTTACTAAATGAATTCAAAAGGTTTGGTTGTTTCAGTCTTTTCACAACACATACGTTCTGACTATCCGTCAGAACGTATGTAATCTATGGTGAGGACACTGTAAAGATTAAACTTTTTGAGTTAGTTTAGTAATTGAAAGCCTGTTGATCTAGAGGTTAGTGACCCTGACTGCTAAGCCGGAGGTCGTGGGTTAGATCGCCACCCAGTATAAAACTTTGTGTTATGAGCACAATGGTTTATTTTGTGTCTGGGTGTTATTTATCTATAGTATGTATGTATTTAGAAATATATAAGTATGTTTATCGGTTGTCTGGGTTCCAAAGTAGGTCTACTTAGTTTGGGATCAGATAGCGTTGTGTGAGTTGTCCCAAGATATTATTATTGTTACTTTTATCCGTAATAGTGCATTGTAACTAAAATGCCACAATAGCAACTCGAAGAGTGATAAAATAGACACATAATTATATTAAGTCAGGTAGACTAGATTGTAATTATAATGGTCAACTTTAGTCTAATGTTTGTTACACAAAAACTGGGCAAGTGCATATCGGGCCATGCATTATTTGGGGTTCCGTAGTTGCCCATTACAATAATGCCGTAACTAACAAGTGGATTTTCTGTTATGTTTGTTTACCAACAATATTATAAATCTATACTTCAACGGATCACTTTTTCACAAACGAACCCATACATCGAAAAATGGTCATACAGTCCCTATATATTTGTAAAAGACCTAATCATTCAACAACACCCTACACGATGGCGTAGGTGAATGATATTTTTTTGTAACACTTTGTCGCCATAAGAAATATATATCCATGCCAAATTACACCATTCTAGTAGTAAGGATCCTCGGTCTCTGAGCTAACCTGGGGACAGACAGACGTACGGACGGACGAGCATAGCGAAACAATAAGGGTTCCTTGTTTACTATTGAACCCTAAAAATTCTGTGTTTTCATGCTTTAATACTAGGTAATGGGTGCTCTAAAACTTTCAGCAATCTCATAATTTTTAAAATTGCTGAATGCGCCACCAAATGTTTCTGTTAAAATAAAGCTCATTTACATTTGGAAGTTAGGTAAAATGTTACATACACAAATAACCAGCTTTAAATTTATAGCTTGTACTCCCTTTCTATCCTAGATTGAATGCGATAAGTAGAAAAGAGACAAAAGATTAATAACCCTCCACCTGACGTACCTACTTAATTAAGTGTGTAAGATTGAAATTGTCCGGGGTACCTTTTCTTGCACGTCATTGTGCTTAAAGTACCTAAAAGACGAATTTCAAAACAATGTAATCAATTTGCATGTCCAAAAACTTATATTGATTTGATAGCTCCTGCTCTAGTAATGTTTACGAGATGGGTGGTAATAAACGGAAAATACGACCCGTTAGAAGTCTCAGTAATGGCGTTTAAAACATTTAATTAAACAGAAAACGAGAGATCTTTTCATTACTGATTTTTTGATAGCTTTTGTGCTTTGCTAATATTTTACAGGTCAAATAAAAAAAGGTTGGTACATAGCCTAGATTGGTATGCTTTCATTTACTTCTAAATTAAATGAGAAATTAAAAAAATTCTAACCTTTTAAAAAAAGTGACGGTAGCCTTGTGGTTATCGGATTCGCAATAGTTAAGTCACATGTTCTAATTCAACTGATTATACCTACCTACTACCGATGTGAACGCACACATAAGCAATTTGGTTGAGCTGGAGGGGTTACCAAGATTGCTAGTAATGTGCAACACACATTGCTAGTAGGTAATTAAAAAAAAACATGTTCAATATTTTTCTTGTATACGCTATGTGATGCAGTAATTGGTGACGAGTCTATCATAAATATAAGCAGGTAAACTAGCTCAGTAAGTAGATACCATAAAAAGAAAAACGCTTTTACGGATTCACTTTAGTTTGCTACCTAATCGAGAAGTTTTTTTCTGTAGGTATTTGGTTATAAAGCTGAAGAGTATGGAACTACTGGTCCGAATTAAAATAAATAAGGTTATAGCTGTGGTTATAGGCTATATAACATCACGCTACGATCACGAGCGGAGCAGCAATGTAAAATGTTCCAAAAACGGGGAAAATTTTCGCAGACGGAGTTGCGAGGGTCACCTAGTGTATTATATAAAAACATAGTTGTACAAAGCTCTTGCTTGAATTTCACTCTGTGTATTTACATTGCTTATTCAGTTTGCATACCCATTTTACTGAACGATTAAACTTTTGGTACATTAGCCACAATAGCCACTGAGCTCACTACCGTATGCAAAACGTCGCACCTGCGTTAGATACCATCGCTGCTCTAATGCCGTATCTAATGCCGATTAATTCCTTTTTTATTCATCAAATCTTTTTATTCTTTTTAGAGCTTTTTTCGCAGCATTATTATTCATCCATTAGAGAGAATTTTGGGGGAAAATAAGAGATTTTGTCTTTGATAAACCGATTAGGTAGTTGAGGGTTAGATGTTTGTGCTTCTAACTTTCTAACAAGATCGAATGAATGATTGGGGCTTAGGTACACGTGGCAGGCCGCTTAGCTGCTTCAGTGACTCGTGTAAATAAATGTGATGTGCAAGTGGTCAGTTTGGATTGAAGAGGTGTAAGTGTTTGTATGAAATCAATTTTATCTTCAATAGGAACAACAAGTTTTAACTTGAAATGCCGAAAAATGGATTGATTCAAATAACATTTTTTTTTCTAAGAAATGGCAGCGCCCTCACTAGCGTAGGTAAAAGCCTGGTGTTGCGTTCCCGTGGGACTTTCCAAACACATATATTTATATGAAAATAAACTTTATTCACTATACACCGTTTTCGAAAATAAAAGCTTTACCCCGCCATTGATTCACAATTTCTTCTAGAGCACTCCCACTACCTACTGATATTTTCAAAAACTAATTATAAACTACTTGTATCTTTGCTTCATTTAATCCAAATCTGATGTGATTCTGGCCTGATTAAGTTACAAACATCCTTTTTTACTTATTAGCAAAATTGCCGATTGGTCACTTCAGACATAAAATCCGACGCTAACAAAATTTTATACCTCCTTGCCAATAAAAATCATACCATTTTTGGTCGTGAAAACATAAGAGCGATAAATTGACGCTTATTAGACCGCATATATTAGCATTTGCTAACATTCAGTGCACTCGATATTGGACGATGATCATACATAATTTATGCACAGCTTAGGGTCAAGTGGCCATAAATGGAACACCCCTCTGTTCACAATATGGGGCGCATCTTTTATATTTGTTCTCAATGGTCACAATTTGTGAACATTGACACCTTATGTCGCGTGGTCGGACTTTTTTGACCATTGTCAGATTAGGAAATATTTGCTTATCACTGGTGTACAATAGACTTGTTAGTTTGTGTTTTTTCGGACAAAAGAGTGTGATCTAGCCGGTTTGTTGAAGAACATTTGTTGCATTTTTTGTGATTCATATTTTATTATGTAACAATATATGTAACAGTAGCCTATGTAATGTAGACGCACATAGGTAATAGTGTCTTACAGTTTACCAATGAGCAGGAGTGAATTTATCACATAGGTAGACAGTAACTGTGTTACTGTAATGTCAAATCAAAATAGCTAATATTATTCAACGTAATTTCGCTAATGAGAGTAAACAAATACTAATTTTCATTATTTGTTCTACAATTCTAGGAAACTGGAGTAATGTTGTAACGCATTAAGAATTCAGAAGACAAACAGGTTGCGCGATGCTTCTCGGTACGTGGTTTGCGGGAACAATCAGCTATGTAAGGTTTAATCCACATTTGCGGCATTTTGATGCAATATGTAACAAGTACAGCGACGAAAGCATACATTTTCGCACTCAGCCCATTCTCTACGGGCGTCAAGGCATCCCTTTCTTTCTTAAGTGGCTCACTCTACTTCGCTTTCTCCCTTGCTCCATCTGATGGAAAACTGTCCATTTCTAATGTTTGGCCTCGTCTTCGGTAATGGCTCAACTGCATGTTTCCATCTCTGCAGAACGCAAATGACCGTTTAACAACGTAATAAAATCGGAAAGATGTAAATGTCAGTTTTAATTAACGTGCGTACTTAGCTGTAACGGCAATTTTATGATGGGAGGTTAAAATGTCATTATTTACGAAATTGAGTTTAAATGTTTTATATACTTACTTGAATGAAAAAAAATGCTTTTTTCATTTTGAAAATAATATGGTCGTATAATTAAACAAAGTAAAAAATCACGTCAAAAACAATTTAAAAAAATGTAGTTAATGTTGACGAAAAAATACTTTTATTGCATTTGAATCATTTTGCATGGCTGTGTTAGTATGAAATCTGTCCGGAAACAGTTGGTATAATAAATGAAAAAGTAATAAAAAAATCAAACACAAAGCTCATACGTTCCCCTATCCTGTAGTTAACAACCGAACAATTACATTTAATTTACGGATGAGTTTTTAAAGTGCCACAATATGGCGAGCCCTCCCCACGATATTAAACCGCTATCATTTTGTACAACGATAATCTACCACGACATTTGTTAAAAAATATATTTGAGAGGGTATCGCGAACTGTTACTCAAAATTCAATTGTTCTCAAGTGCCACTTGTCAACTTATTCTGTATAATCTCATTTTAACAATTTGACTTTACTATTCTAAATTAAACTCTACCAGCTTCATTTTAGAGACTGTTTTAGTAGTACTCTGGTTTAATGTAAATTTATCAAGCATTGTCGAACGTAATGTTCGGGGTAAGAAGTGAGAGTATTAAATTCTAGAGTGCAGAATGTAATTTATATGAAAGGCTCTTGAATTAGCATACTCTGCAAATGAACTTTTTGTGTTTCAGTAAATTTTAGTAATATTATTTGTAGCAAGAGAACATTTTTCCCCATTTGCCCCAAAACTCAAATCCAACTAAGTAAGTAATATAAGTATCTAAAAATAGATAAATAATATAAGTACCCGCAATTATTATGAAACTCCCTAAAAATACACCAAATAAAGATATCAAACATTTTTCCGACGTTAATCCGTTTTTAGCTAAAAAAGCGCAACGCTCAGCGGGCGGTAGGCGCGAACTTGTTACCCTTTGCCCTTTGTTTAGCTTAACCATAAAGAAAACAACAGTGTTTTAACCCTTTAACCCTTCGTAGCACATGTCGTCACACAACGCGCGCGGTCGCACAAAGTCGCGACTCGCGACCATCAATAAGCACCCATGCTGTGTTCAACTGACAATTGCCATTACAATTTAAACCTTATTTCAAGGCAATAAAGGTCATAAAATAATTGTTATAATGATCACAATAATGGGTGAAATATGTAGAGTATATTTTTACGTGTATTGTGTTGAGAATGGTTTTTATTGCAAGTGTCTGCGCGCGCATTAGTGGGATTGTTAGCGAGCGATGCGCTCCACAGATGGTGTTTGCTTATGTTATGATTTCTGTAGGTTTGAGCTCGTATTCTGATATTGTTATGGACTCTCCTTTATGCTGATAAAGGTGCTTTGATGCTCTAAGGAGATAACAGTTCAGTAGTTTAGACATTAATGTTTTTAGTTCCATGATTTTTATCTATCAACTGAGAATGGAATGGAATATTTCTTTATTTATATGGTGGTACATTGGTGTTACAGTAAGATTGAGTTGAGACATATTCTGCAATATAATGGCATGCATATTTAGTGATTTAATAATTATACATTCAGTTATTCATTACTCATTCATGCATATTATATTATATTAATTGTATTGTTGTTCATGTCAAATAATCATAAGTTAATCTAAAAAATCATCATTCAAGTCATATAAATTCATGTCAATAATCTGTAAATTTATAATTTAAATAATATGATTTACATTATAATAGCTTCTATTAAGGAATATTTTAATTATAATCTTCTTGAATTATGTTATTGGTAATTTTAGAATATCTGCAGGTAAATATATACTTAATATTATAAAGCGGAAGAGTTTGTTTGTTTGTTTGTTTGTTTAAACGCGCTAATCTCAGAAACTACTGGTTCGATTTAAAAAAATCTTTTTTTGTTGGATAGCCCATTTATCGAGGAAGGCTATAGGCTATATAACATCACGCTACGACTAATAGGAGCGGAGTAGCGACGAGAAATGTTGCAAAAACGGGGAAAATTTACGCATACGAAGTTGCGCGGGACAGCTAGTGGTTGTATATTTGTATACACATGCAATACGCATTTCTTTATTAGTATTATTATATAGTTGATACAGATGAAGCTCTTGTTAATTTGTGTAAGTAGGGACCTATTGACCTATTAGATTAGGTAATAGGTATTAAATATCGTTACCTATATACCAGTAGCGCATGGTCCTTAGAGCACCATTCTTGCCGGTTTCCCTTTTAATTGTAGCTACTTAATTTTATAAGTACAACGAACCTTCTCTGGCGACTGTAGCGAAATATATTTTCGTATCGAGTTACGTCAGGAGAATCTTAACCCTTCGCCTCTGCTATGTACTACCTACCTTTTACAAAAAACATGACAAGAAATACTTGTTTTACTTGTCATGTATTTTTAGTTAATACTATGATGGTTTTAAATTGGCGAGCGAAACTCAGCTTAGTTCCTAGCATAGTGCATGCTGTGTTCGAGTTCGGTTAATCTTACACTAGTGCACCTAGGCTTATTATAACCGAGAAAATAAATAGAATAAACAAAAAACTAAATACTTAAGTACATAATCATCAAACTCAAAATAATTTATTCGCTCGCCAAGAAAAAACTATACCTACTTGTAATAAATCCCGTTATAAGTTTCTGCAGTAAAAATCAGACCATAGTAGTCCAAGGCACACAACAAAGATCTAAACAGAATTGTAGGTCATTCTCATCCATTCTCTACAATTTCATTGGAAAACAGAAAATGTTTCACATTTTCATCTGATAGAATGTTACTTTTCAATTTAGCTCAACATCGCGTCCGGTATTGAATGAAAACAAAGATTTTTTCAACATTATTGCTCGTTTATCCGTCTATCTTTCGTATCTAGCCAGTTTTATAGGCAGTTACTTCAATCGAAACACATTTGAAAATATTAAGGCATGTTTTATAGCTGAAACCCTTGATTTCGTGCTTTTAATTAGGGTCTGCCACGATAACGTTAGTGGGAATGCGTAGAACGATAAGTGCGGGAAGTCAGAAAGTACGAGTATATACTTGGGATGGTTAACAAAGGAAAGGGATATCTGATGATCGCTACATGAGACCTTTTTGGTAGTGATAGTGGAGGTCAAATGGTACTTCGCGATGAATTTTAATGCGGGTAGTTTATATCTTTAAAATACGCAGTTTGAGTTATCTTCCTTATTTCAATGAATTTTACACTAACGGGGTCGCAAAAAGGGGATGTAAGGGGGTGTACCACCATCTTCCGCTCCAAGCCTACCTCACCTGCACGCGGTACATCCTGCTGTACAACGAACGAGACTCGACGACCTACTGGTGGCGGTATAACCATCCCAATTCAAGGCGTAGCTAAAGTAATAGGTCAGTGACGGACAGCAGCGTCATTGATGCGAGAGCTACGCCCTGAGATCGCCAACCCACCTGCCCAGCGTGGCGATTATGGGCATTACCCCAAATGCGCGAAGTGGCGTACAACGGGAGAGGCCTATGTCCAGCAGTGGACTGCGATAGGCTGATGATAATGATGATGATTACACTAACTAGTGTAAGATATGTAAACAATATTTTTTATTGATGATGTTCCATATCTATCGCCGTTTCGAGTCTGTACCTAAGATTAGAACAAGGTAGGTATACGTATACCTATTAGTAGTCTGTCGCGATACACAGTTTCTTTAATGCCGTTTCTTACAAAAAACACTACACGTTATTGGTATGGCACGTCACGTTACCGTGCCGTGCTGGCATTGTGACAGAACCTTTACCATAATGCGTCGTAGCCATAGCAACCGTCACAGATGGCCGTTATTAAATCCCGCTAATCGCTCTGAGGTCTACCAAAAGCTACATGTCTTCGGGTAAAATTATTACACACATTTGTTATTAATATTATGTTCTCTTACGTTAAATTAATTCAGCAATTTGGAAACAAAACGCGAGTGGTTTTGGCACATTGTTTAGTTAAAGATTCTATAATTAATATTAGGAAGTAATTACTAACTAGTTATTCCTCGTCCGCTCATTTTGGCTGTTTACCAATACGGGTTATTATCTCTTTTTTTATAGGTTTTTGGAAATTTCAACCCCATTACGGCCTAGTAAGAATAGAAATTCCGTTCCAAAAAGCCCCTTTTTGTTGACATTTAATACCTACCTGTAAATTCCAGCTTCTTCGGACCAGTAGTTTTCGAGGTATCGTGTTACAGATTAGTAGAATGTCTCCTATACTACCGTTCAAACTTGCCTTATTATTATTTTTTAAACTTATTCTGTTACCGAAGCTCAAGCGTTCAAGTGTAGTAGGTATTAACCTAGCTAGTTGGTAATAATTAGCTGTAGAGAAAAACAACAACACTAAGTATGTACTTACAAAAAGCAATAGAAACATCGACGATTAATTAATAATACCATTTTATTAACAAAACATGAAAGTTACAAACTTTGAAAGTAGGTAGGTACCATACCACACAATTTTAATTCATAATTATAATTTGTTTATGTTAACTAGATAATCCGTATGAGGCTTGGAAACTCACAACAAAACTTTCTACTTTATTATATTGTTATACGACACTTCTGTACATTACCCGATTATAAAATTGTCTCAAAATAAGGAAATAAGAACTTTACGATACGACAATAAGTGCAGAGCACCCGATTAATTTGCATCCGATATTGAGGCATGCACTTAATTATAACAAATTAATTATAATAGAAATAGGCAAAATATAAGAATATTCTACACTTTAATAGCCTTTTAGTCAGACGTAATATATTTTTTAACTAAAACATAATAAATAGTAAAATATAGTGCTTATTTAAAGTTCATTAGAGTAGGTAGGTACTTCTGTGTAATACTAATGACACCCTTTTACGAATCATTTTAATGCTGACCTTACGTCATACAATGAAGTTGCAGTCGTAATGCGAAACAAAATGTCAGTTATCAACTCATTTGAAACGCATAGTACGTTAGTTTAGCATCTCGACGGTATTCTAATGTTTCAGTCTTTGCCAGAAGAATTATTTACAGTAAATTACCTAGGTATATTATTTTTGAGTATGGAACATAAACATAAACCGTTCCATATTCAAAAGTAAAGTCAAAAATAACGACGTCCGAGAAAAAAACCCCTAAATGAAAGTTTAATGTTAGTTTTCAAAATAAAAAAACACTTTGTAAAGTTTTACTTTCCAAACATAAAATAACATATAAAATATCCACTGTTTGTATGACAACTTTTAATTCGAAAAAGGCAACTTGTTTAAACGACCAATAGGGTTGGTTTGCGCATATTTATGTTATCATTTGGTGAATGATTCGAGAATGTTATTGGTTGACGAAGACGGTCGGAAACAACAAAATCGGATAGACTATTAAAGGGTTAAATCTCGAAAACGACTCAAGACGATGCGCGACGAGCGCGACGGTACATAATTCCCGTCGCGTTACTTAGCCAAGCGTTACTTATTCCCGCCTATACCATTGTGGCTTTAAAGCGTAAACTCCAATCCTCTTATTCGATAACTTGTACTCACGTAATGAGGATTTAGTACCGAGATAAAGTGCTAAACAATGTAAGCATTAAATAAGTGTTTAAGTACGCGATACAAATAAACTGTAAAGTTTTTGAACAGTTGGCTCATTTGAGCCCGGCTTATTTGCGTTTGTAAATATGAGGTGTTTTAGGGTTACTTTGCAAATTAGGTCTGGAATTGTTTTGAACAAAACAAGTATGTAATTTCGGAAGCCAATTTTTGGAAAATTCAAACAATAAGGTACCGAATGTTTATTCCGCGACAGGTCAATATTGCAATTTTAAAATTAGTTTTTGGATGAAGTAGTAGATAATACCCATTCTAATATTAACTAACTTCACCTTTAAATTATTAGTACTGGAATTATTAAGAAAATTAATGATTTTAATAGAACAGGGAGTCAGTCGTTGGCATTTTATTATAAAAGACAATATAAATATAACGGCAAAAGATCAAGTCAACCGTTTTATTTAATGGCAGTGTGTTATCTAAAGTGTCGGACGATTCTGCGAACCATTAATTCGAAGTGATAATTAAGACGACTAACAATATGATATTTGAGGTCTAAATTTATATTAAGATATCAAATAAAATTCTATAGAAGAGAGTTCACAGATATAGGTATCATCGTATGGACTAGCACAATAGGAATGCGTGAGATTGTTGTACAAGAGGTCCTGGATTCTTATGAGAATATATATATTACGGGTCTTAATCGCGTGAATAATATAAGGTAAAATACCTATTGTTTGCCCGACGTTTCGACCGCATTGCAACGGCCGTGGTCACGGGTAGTCTACCCGTGAATTATTCACGCGATTAAGACCCGTAATATATATATATTTTCATAATGTGTACAAATCGCAAAAGTCGTGGATTCTATTCGTATACGGGATACAGTTTTGTGAGTTTCGTAAATAT
Source organism: Herminia tarsipennalis (assembly GCA_945859575.2). NCBI lineage: Eukaryota > Metazoa > Arthropoda > Insecta > Lepidoptera > Erebidae > Herminia > Herminia tarsipennalis. Next base: position 6,398,965 of record OX243836.2, on the reverse strand, counting down.
TGGTGTAGAGTCTGGGTATATTTTGTTTGTATTGTACTTCTTGAATTTGTAACATTTTCTGCGATATGCAGGTGTCTCTGTTTTAAATGTAGATTGACGCATTGATGGAACGTTCTAAAGCGAAGAGGTTAGGGTGTATATTGTTGTAGTTTATCTACGACACTATACGACAAATACTTAGTATTTACATCGAGTGTATGGTATAAAGCGTTGTAGTCTATTCTTAGCTTAACGAAAATGTAATAATTTGAGATTGAAAAATATAGAACTAGCGACATTTATTACTACACTTGCTGTGCACAACTTCGTCTGCGTAAATTTTCCTCGTTTTTGCAACATTATTTATTGCTGCTCCGCTCCTATTGGTCATAGCACGGTGTTATATTATATAGCCTATAGCCTTCCTCGATAAATGGGCTATCCAACAGTGAAATATTTTTTCAATTCAGATCAGTAGTTCCTCAGATTACCGCAAACAAGCAAACAAACTCTTCGGCTTTATAATATTAGTATAGATTTATTTCAGACTGTGGTCCATATTTTGTTAGTAACAATACATTGAATTAATGACTATGTTAGTATCTAATCCTAGTTACTAAAATTAACTTAATTCATACATCTGCCACCTTCAGGGGCACCGGGAACGAGGACATGCGTTCAACAACCAATCAATGTCATCAATTATTGTTTTAATGGAATTTGTCAATAGACGGATTTGAATAATCCGAAAATAAATAAATAGTTCTTGTAAAATAAGACTTTTCGGGCAAAAAGCGTTGACCTTATCTGCGATTATCGTCAACTGGATTTACCCGGACAAGTCCGAAATGATTACTCATCCGTTTTTATTTATCAATAGACTTAATTTTCTAGATAAAATGATATCGTATTGAGAACACATTATGAATTATGATGCATTAATTCGCTGTGTCAAAGTAAGGATCGATTGTTGAAAACATTGAGGGGTCACACACAACCCTTTCATTGCCGCTAAATCGAGAATGTAAAATCGATTTTTTGATCGATTTGACAAGGAGTGCTAAAAAGTATAATGCGAAAAGAAGTGTAAACGTCGACCAAAAGTCGCCGGAAGACAGTCTAGCTTTACATTACGTTTTAGCTGAACCGGCACTGACTGACGTTCGACTGACGTCCGTAGTCGCTCCTGTTTGATAATGCCTAGTTGGTCTGCTTCGGTAACATAAGTAACCATTTAGATAAGTAGTAAGTAATTTTATTTTTGACGTGATAACGTCTTATAAATCGATGACCACTCACGAAAAATTGCTCACGTTATGTACTAGTTACTAAGCAACCGGCCGCCCGAGTCCACTAAAGCTGTCACAGGCATGGTTGATTATTACAATGTCATCAATGTTTTGGCGATTGTAGTGACATGCGATAATTACCGTGTATAAACCGACTTTACAGACAACCATTTTTAATACGATTCTCGTACATTCAAGTTATGGACAACACAATAATTTGTGGTATTTACAATATTATAATATGGACTTAAAACTCGGTTCGTAGTCAGTCAAATTTGAATTACAGACGTTTGTTATGCTGTCACTCTTTGGCGGATAGCAGCGACAAAAATACTTTAAAGAACGATAATAGACATCGTTTAAAAATTGAGAATGCAAACTAAATCAATGCATTTCTACTTAATTGGTTTAAATTTAAGATTCAACCCTCTTGCTGCAAGGCTCGGTACGAACGACCCCAGAATTAATTTGTTCAACGTCCGAATAGAAATTCAGTGGGACCCGCATGAGAACAAATGAGATATTGCAGCTTAATTGAAATATCCTGTTAAGTTTAAGGGTCAACTAATGAATGTTGATTTAAAGCCGTCGATATAACGAATATGACCTAACTCTACGGTTTCAATTAGATATTGGATCGTTCCAATGTGTATTTTACTTTATTGGATTGGGTTACTTTAATAGTTTTAAACAGTGGATTGTAAAATGTATACAGGGTGATTGTTATAAACCTACTGCTCTTGGTTTATATACATTACACCAAATAATTTCGTAATATAATTTTGAAAAAAAAAATACAAATTAACTCTTCACCATCTACCTAATTTTGTCACACAATCATTTATTACGCATCTGGGAGACCCTGGAGTAAAATCGATGTTTCTTTGGCAGGTTGATTGCCTGAACCTCATAATAAACAATGATTTTACTCCAGTAAAATAGTCTAGTGATTAAGGTCATTACTCCAAAAACAAGTGGTAGGTGATTAAGGCTTAATATATTAAATATTTTCCAAAACTGTTATTACAAAGTTATTTAGGGTTATGAGCGGGAGGTTATTAGTATATTAAAAATCAGCCTGTATAACTACATATATAATAATAATAATATAATAATAATAAGTTTGTTTATTTCTCTCAAAATGTTACATTTGTACAGATACATGTATAGCTACATACTTATTTTTATTAATTACTAACCTTGTGAGAGCTGGAGTCCGTAGTAGGTATAAAACCTGTGTGACGGATGTCCAGGCTACAATAGGCTCCATATAGTACAAACGTTGTTCCGCTTTTGCAAGACAGATTTTCACACTCTTATGAGATTCGGTGTTATACCTGCGCCATTACATGATGTACATGACGTTATTTTTTTTTTAATTCCATTAAAAATTAAAAACAGAAAACCCAATTCTTATTGCGCTGGGCAGTTACGGAACCCTACATCGTCAAAACATGCACTTACCCGGTTTTTGTAGTTGTTATTTTCTTATCATACCTAGACAAAGAAAAGTCAGCCAGGGAGTTCTATATTTCAAGTTCAACATTTACAGATTCTCCTCAGTCAGTAGAAAGGTTCGATACATAACTAACATGACGATGACTTGAGTTACATCAGTCGACCAAGGAACCTACCCTACTCTAAAAAATAAAAAAAGTATGAGCACATGATTTCCAAAACGCGTGTTTCGAATACAGCCGTCAAAAGCAACTGCCTAAATAAAATATTAAACAAATATCTGGGTTCTGGCATAATGTATATCAAAATTAGGTTTTCCTGAACGTGACCGGAGTTGTAACATGTTTTACAATTACTTTTCCCAGAATGTTTAATGTAGAAACAATTATATTAAACAGTTTAATGTTATCTTGGTTTTGGAGTCTGACAGACAAGGACATTCTATTAAAAGACACGTGCCTCAAGCCGCTTTTATATGTCCTTTTTTTTACCGGACGCCGGATGGATTTTTTCACCGGCTTGTAGTGTTTTATGGTTCACAATAAGATCCATTCACACCTTCCGGTTTAGGTACGCAGTCGCTGGCTACCCGCTCGCCGGATTGAAACCGGAACGTGTGATAAGTACTTTCGGGTGTAAACACGCAATGGACACCGGTTCGGCGAGAAACTTACGTAGTTCAGGGGAAAAAAACGGACGTAAGACACGTCCCACTGCCGGCGAGTCGCGACATGCAGTATAGAGCATGTACTCGTCGGCAGTGTAAACAATCAGCGATCAATTATTAATATCTATTTTGTTTACACGGGATCTACATACGTGTGTATATTTTTTGAAAAGCGGCTAGTTTGCCATCAATTCAAAAATAAGGAGAAGAAGAATCCATGTGCAGCAAGAGTCCTTTTAAGAACACCTCATACGAAACAAAGACAATAATTTACAAAGATTCGACTCTAAATCGCTGACTTGGCATCATAAGTACATTCAAAACGGATTCCCGATAAGCATCTAAATCCCGATTCAAGTTCTTGAAATAGAGAACTTAATATAGATGGCTAAAAAATGCGAAAACGGCTATATCTGTCCGTCTGCCTGTCTGTTATTTGGTTTTCGCGGATAAACCTGTAAACCACGCTTTCACTAGAGTCGGCAAAAAACGTGCACAAACCCATGAAGAGAGCCAGTAAGTACCTACCTATCTAAATAATAAAAAAACCTATCAACGAAAATTGCCAAGAGAAAACCCAAGCATAAATTTAAAAGATTAACTAGGTAAGTACTTATATCTTAAATTATTTCACGCAGTCTCTGTACACTATAAATGAGGCATAATGGAATTTTTCGTATAAATTGTAAAGTTTAAAACTTTGCCCGCACTTTGGAGCGCCACCGTTGAATAAATATCACGGAACAAAACTTTGCGCATTGTCTCAAGGAAGCCTCGCTCCTACAAAGTACGCATCAACCTTTTTAAGACAATTTACTTTAAAAATTCAGAGATACTGCCAGTAATTGAAGGAGGTCACGGTCTCTTCACAATATATTTTGCGTAGACACCTGCCAAAGAGAAATAAAAAAATAAGTGCTCACTTGACGCGTGATTGTCTATGCATTGGTGCGCGTAAACAATTTTATGTAAATAAAACAAGCTTTCTACCACGGCTATACCCGCATTGGTATCAAGCTGTAGAGTATCCAATGTTTTACACCAAATTAAAAACTGTTATTCGCTAATACATTCACGCATGAAGACGTGTCTAAAATTCTAGACTATCTGCGTAGCAAATATAATCCAAATCTGTTCAATTTGCAGTTGTTGGACGCCAATTACCTGGATAAAACCAATGTCTCTAAGTTCGAATAATCATTTACGAATTTTTATTAAAATCAACCCCCACTGGGTTGATTTTGAGTATGAACTAGCAGTAACCTAACCTTTACCTAATAATTCTTATCATTTTATTGCTCAAATAATTCTTAACTATCACATCACTGAATAGGTAGGGAGGTACTAAATAATTCATGTCATTTCACTACCTACCCGATGAATTTCATGAAAATTCAAGCAACTATCTATTAAATGAAGCTATGACCGAATCAGTCTACAATCAAACAAAAGGGTGCCATATTTGCCTGAAAGCACACCGGATTTAACCGGTATGAACGAAGTTGCAGCCGAATATTACCGAATATAACCGAATATGTACCCACATAAACGAATTCGTCTGTTCTAAAGCGAATTACTAACTAGTGAAGCTCACGAAAATAATACAGTTATATCCGTGTTTCGACTCCGTGTTTGTTTAATTAACGAACAAACACGACATGTGTTTATTGTTTTTTATTTGTCATGTTTGAGCCAATTAAAACAAATTTTGTGTCAGTTTTGGTTTAACCGTATCAATCTAACCTTTTAACGTTGAACTTCTGGGCAAAAATATGGGTGTTAAAAGTTTGATGGCGATGTGTCTGTCTGTCAGTTTGTTGTCCCATTATAGTGTCCAAATGTTTGAGTAAGATTTGTTTTATCGGAAAGATGGTTTAATTGCGATTATTCGTAGCTTCGTTTGATGAAAATCCGTACAATTGGTTTGAAGACATACCTACAATACTTTAGGTCACGTGCATTATTTTGGTTGCAAGTTCCATTGACAATTTGATATTGTGTTTCTGTTAAAAACGTTTATTAAAATCTATGAAACAGTCAATTTGTTCCATATTACGAATTACTTATTATACAGAACGCCAATAAAGAAAGGGACTCGACTAAACAAACTCATTTACTGGAAAATTGAACAAAGAAAGGTTAGAAACCCGTAGTCAACGTACAATTATTAAAAGAAAAAATGTTATTCGTCTATGTAAACAATCTTCAAAGAATAAAATAGATGATGTGGCGTATTATTTTTTTTAATCAGGGTAGTCTTTCGTAACAAGTGACGCACACAAAATGTAAAAATGGCATACTTGCTTTTGCCCGCGATTCCGCGCTCCGCCATAAAAACTATCCTATGCCATTCCCCGTAACTTAAACTATCGCCATACCAATTGTCATATAAATCGGTTTAGCCGTTAAAGCGGAAAGACGTAACAGACAGACAAGAGTTACTTTTATATTTTTATTATTAGTTTAGATACCTATGGTAGAGGCAGATTCAGAGGTGTCATGTGGTTGCATCATGCGATAACCGCGCGGTTTAGTACATACAAGTAATGGATTTCCATTACTTGTATGTACTAAACCTTACAGACGTTATCAACTTATGCAGAGACAATAGAGATTAGCTTTTGCTTAAGCCTTCGTCCGCGTTAACGTTGGACAACGCCCAGGATGGACTTCAAAAATATATTTTCTTAGGATCTTGTACGCAAAAAGCGTCTTGATTCTATTGTCTATATTCTATTTCTACACCATTTAGCATCAAAATCGATTTGGTATCCACGCAGATTGCCTCTTACATTTTTTTTAAAACTAAATGTTAAACCCTGATTGGATTCCCCAGTCTTAAAGACTAATAAATAATTTGATTTTAACATAATCTCCTATGTTGTATATTAAAACTTAAGAATGTGTCCATTGGAACTTTTTCTTAGTGTCTTTATTGAAGGGGATCGCTTTGTTCTTGTGTTCTAATGGGTAGCACTTATGGCACTACGTAACACTCACTCACTAAACAACTCGAAGGGTTTAGTCCTTTCGAGTCTTCGCACTATGTGCGAGGTGCCGAAGAGCTGAATAGCCTCGAAATTCACATGTCGAAGAAGTCGTCGTTAATGATCTTCGGCATACTTTTTTATAATATTGTCAACAAGGTCAAAGTTCAGGTCACGATGGAGATCCTCAATTCTTATATATCAGGGAGCGTTTATAATACTCCGAGGTACTTTGTTTTGAAATCGTTGCATTATTTGAATATTACTTTTTTGGTGCAGCCCCAAAGCTGAATACCGTATGTCCACTTCTATTTCTTTATCACTGTTCGCTATGATAGTCGATTTATACTGATCGAATGAATCGACTTTGCGTTTTCGAACGTCGCATCTCTACATCAAGGTGACCTGGTGACACCGGACAAATATAGGTTATACTTGTCAACTGGTTAATGGGGTCAACGTACTTTGCCTTTTTTTAAAAATTTTCCATCATTAATCAACTTTAATATATAATATCAAGAACAATAACATAACATCAAAATCGATTTGGTATCCGCGCAGATTGCCTCTTACATATCTACAAACTTTTAGTACGAGGAGGCACTTGAAATGTTGTCCCTTTCAGTCTGTAAACATAATTTCCGTTAACTCTATTGCCAGTTACATAATCAGACATGTACAATAAAAGTCCGGTAAAGGCACAATCTTCTTACTTACAAAAGAATTTCGCTGACCGTCGTCAACGTCCGCCGCAAGCTGAGCCCAAAACCCAGATACTATATTGTAAAAGTCGTTGAATATAGTTATCGCGGGAAATTTAAAGCTGTCAGATGAATTCGATGTAAGTTTAGAAGTACTGGCCTGAATATATCTAGGATTTGTTCAAAGAAAGGTATAGAATAAATGTCTGGAGTGATAAATTGAAAAGGGAGCAAGGAGTTGAGTGAATGTATCAATAAATGTATCTCTTGAAGCAGTAGCGGCTGGTTTTCTATTGAAAAGTTGAGCAGAGGTAATAGGGTGTGTAAAGGATGTAGCACATCCTTCAGCATATTTTGTAGTTTACGTACTATATTCTCGGTTTCTCTCATGAAATTGTTTTGAGATGTACGACTAGTATGTAGACTAGGTAAACTTTTAAAATGTGGAATACTAGGTACATTTACATTTGGAATACAGCTCCGGGATCCCCATACAACATATTATCAACTAGCTGCCTGCCTGGCTTCTCACGGGTGTCATATCGTAGTTTTTTATACCTTGAGTTACATTATTGTAATTTTCGTAGGGATCTCTAATTTTTTGACGATAAAATATAGCCTACGTTACTCCCCGATAATGTAGATTTGTAATGGTGAAAGAATTTTTAAAATCGGTCCAGTAGCTTCGTTTCGAAGCCTTCTTCAATCCAAACAAATCAAGAGAAACAAATCAATCGAGCCACTTTTGACTTTTTGATAGTACAACAGTTTCATTATTAGGGTTCCGTAGTCAAAATGGCAAAACGGAATACTTATAGTTTCGTCATGTTCGTCCGTCCGCACCTTTGCTCAGAGACTATTAGCACTAGGAGGCTGTAATTTTGCATGGATACACATATTACTTACGCCGACCGTGTGAAAAAATGAAATCTTAAAAAAAAAAATTGGGTACCTCCCCTATATGTAAAGTGCTGGTGTGTGTGTGTTTTTTTTTTTTTTTTTTATATGAGAAGTAACAAAGTTTTGGTACAAATACCATTGAAAAATATTATTAAGTAGATTTAACGTTGTAAGCATGAAACAAAAACAACAGAAAACCCACTTCTTAAGCCACACTATGCGGATGAGGGGGGGTGTCTACGGAACCTGACCTACGGATGTAGGATTTTTATTTTGCAATGTTAGTTATTTTTTCTTAATATTTTATTGATTTCTATTTTTAATTATTACAAATGATGAATTATGATTTTTTTAAATGTCTCCCTAAATTATTTGTCAATTTTAATTTATATTTGCACGCCATAATGTGGCAGAATATGCGAACAAACTGAAATGTAACATCCAATGTACCATATTTTAGCAAATAAATGATCTATCTATCTATCTATCTAACCCTACATTGTGCGTGGCCCGACAAGCACTTGCCCAGTTTTTTTTAAATGTAAATATAATAAAAATAGCATTTAGCAATTTCTGTTTGGTTTCTATTGCATTAATTAAGCGAGAGTTGGTGTTTTATTCGTTGGTAATAATTATGAAGGTTCATGTTTTTGTTGTAGCTTGGATAAACGGTACCAGCCTGCGTACCTTATACTGGAGTTGAATTTACAATGGAACCATTTTCAAGGCATACCGTATATTGCTTTTTGAATAATCTGTTATTGTTTGTATATATTTTGTATCTATTCTTAATTAGGGTAAAGAGAGATATACGTATATCTATAAATTCCTAAACATTATAGTAATATATTTAGGTATGTGAACATGCATTGAATGTCGTTGCGATACTTGCATTTAGTATCTACTAGCTGTGCCCTGCGGTGTTACCAGCGGTTTATTAACCTATGTGTTAATCCAGGGTGTCAGCTAACTCTATACCAAATTTTATTAAAATCGCTCCAGCCGTTTAGACGTAAAGAAGTAACAAACATACACACTCACATACTCACAAACTTTCGCCTTTACAATATTAGTGTGATTATTACATTTATTGGTCGAAATGGGAGTGTGTCCGAGAGGTCGTGGGTTCGATTCCCATACGGGACACCACTTTGTGTGATCCACAAATTGTTGTTTCGAGTCTGGGTGTACTTTGTGTCCGTGAATTGAATGTTTGTAAAGTCCCCCGCGACACAGGGCTTGTAACCGCATGCGGGAGTCGTCTTTAAAAAAAAAATACTTTATACATACTTAAAATTGTCCAATTCTGTAATTCTTATCTTCCAATCTCTCTCAAAACATGCGGTTAATTACAGGTTGTCAAATGCTTCATTTTTATTTTTTCTATAAACTTTCTTTAGCTACAAAGATTTTTTTTTCAGCTCTTCACATTGTCATGCACCATATCAAATTATAATCAAAATATTACTTATGTAAAACGTACTTATTTCAAATATCATAATTTGTGTAGGAAACAAAATAAAGTCTGATATAGTTTCAACAAAACCGGGTAAGAGCATATCGGACCATGCTCAGTGTGGGGTTCCGCAGCCTTAAATATTTGCATCAGCAGAAGGGCGTATGTTCATGGAACTTACGCCCTTTGGTTAAAAAACGCAGATTTTCGGCAATAACTTAATGACAATATTATCCGATCATATCCGAAATAGCTTTGTGACTTTTCACATATTTTGTGGTCACACGGCTCAAAAGATAAGGGGCCACAATGTATGCAACTTTAGGAACCATTATTTGCAAAAATATTGACTTGATCAAAAAAGTTTAATAGAAACCATAAAATGTTTTTGGAAGACCTTTGAATGATGTGCTACACGTTGATGTTTGCTGAAAAAAAAATTGTTAAGCTTCTGTTACATGTATGGAGTGCCCCCCGAAATAACGTTTATTTTTATTAGGGTTCCGTTTTCGCCATTTTGGCTACGGAACTCTAATTAAAAATTTACATATTAATCCTAGCTCTACCTATGTCTATACTAAAAAAAAACTTAAATTAATAAAATAGTCATCAAGTTCTTTTGTTCAGATACACATCCAAATGGCTTAACAAAAAAACATACATAGTCGGTCATCATAAGGAGGCAGCATTTTGTAAATATTAGATATATAATTGCGTAAGTACTTAGATAATTGCACAATGTGCTTTGTGTTGTCAACAAAATAAAATTTGTACCTCAAAACCTTCCTTTTGGCTGTTCAAAATTCTGTTGCAAAATTTGTCCCTACTAACAGGTGAAATTAATGAAAAGCTTGTAAAATAGTACAATTAATACCTTAACCTCTAACGCATGTTACAGAATTTATGCAGGTACATACCACTTCTTTTTGACAGATGTATTCATCCCCTTTTTTTTGTTAACACAGGTGCACATCACCTCCAACATTTATACGCAATCATTCATCCCAGCTTTCATATTTCCGGCAAGTACACAACAGTACTCATGTGATACCGAAACTGTCTCATTCATTTTATTCATTATTCGTTCTTTCATTCATTTGTTCATTCTTTAAGTGTTACTCAGCATTTTTAAGACATTTTACGAATAACGTGGTATAGAAGACCTAGTTTAGGATTCGTCTTAAGAAACCAACCGTGTGATGCAAAATTACATGGATTGCAAAACATGGATTTATATTCAGACCCAGGTCTTTATCTAACCCATAGATCTCGATCTATATAGTCAAAGATTATAATATCCTCTGACACCTCATTATCGTTGGACTCTTTTATTTACACTATGTGTACATTGTTCGAATGAAGTATGGAGATTATTTTATACTAGCTGACCCGCGCAACTTCGTTTGCGTAAATTTTCTCCGTTTTTGCAACATTGATCATTGCCCCCTCCTATTGGTCGTAGCGTGATGTTATATAGCCTATAGCCTTCGTCGATAAATGCGCTATCCAACAGTAAACAAAAAAATCATGTCGGATCCGTAGTTCCTGAGATTACCGCGTTCAAACAAACAAACAAACTCTTCAGCTTTATAATATTACTAGCTGTCCCGCGCAACTTCGTATGCGTAAATTTTCCCCGTTTTTGCAACATTTCTCGTCGCTGCTCCGCTCCTATTAGTCGTAGCGCAATGTTATATAGCCTTCCTCGATAAATGGGCTATCCAACAAAAAAAGAATTTTTCAAATCGGACCAGTAGATCCTGAGATTAGCGCGTTTAAACAAACAAACAAACAAACAATCAAACAAACAAACTCTTCCGCTTTATAATATTAGTATAGATATTCTCCTTCTTTTGTGATCTAAGGATTCTTTTTAACCTCTAAGCGATCGAAGCCGCGAGCAAAATCAAGTAGGTATATAATAAGCTCCTTACAAGTTTCAGACATCGCTTCTGTCCCTGTTGCTGAAGTCTTAATTAGTTGCGCAGTTTTGCCCGTAAGTCCTTGAAATTAAGCCAAGGCGGTTTCGTGACTGCAATTAAATGAAATCGGCAGTGTGCAGCTGGTTTTAATCTTAGTTTGTGTACCGCAAGCGCGAGCGAAATGTTATGTGGGATTGTAGACAGTTTGTGAGTCACAGCAAAAGTTTAGGTGGAGTGTAGAGAGTAGGGAACAATTGAAGAAGAATATTAGATGTGACTACATAGTTACCACTCGTAAGTTGATTGACATTTGCGGATATACAAATAGCGGATAATTCAAGGCTAGATACATTTCGGGAGGTGCTATATCCCGCTGATGGAACTTTTTTAGGGTTCTGTAGCCAAAATGGCAAAACGGAACCCTTATAGTTTCCCCATGTCCGTCTGTCCGTCCGCAGCTTAGCTCAGAGACTGTTAGTGCTAGAAGACTGTAATTTTGCATGGATATATATGATACTTACGTTACGATGATAAAGTGAAAGAATAAAATGTTGAAAAACATTTTCTTAAGGTACCTCCCTATATGTAAAGTGGGGATCCGATTTTTTTTCTCACCTACCTCATCGTGTGGGGTATCATTAGATAGTTATTTTAAACGTTTATGGATTGTAAAGACAATTTATAGATTATTTTTTTCTGTAAAGTGTAAATTTTTGCTAGAGTCAAGTGTCCCCCCCCCCCCTCAGCCAGCTAAATAGTTGATGTTGGGTATGTAAAAATAATCACGGTAGTAGTGTATATAGTGAAATTAAAAAGAAAACTATCACAGCGAAGTACAACATAGGTTGTACAAGTTTACGAGTAACAGCTGATCAAATGATAAATAACAACATTTTTGAACGAATTCCATTGAAATTTATTATTATGTAGGTGTAACGATTCAGTCGAGTATGGTGTATGTTGCAGTAACTTAAAGGGACAGTTTTTTTTTATTGTAGGTACGAGTATGTAAAATCTGTATTGCATCGATAAAACTATAAAGATAGGTTTTAGCTATACAAATCACTCAACGTAGTAAAGTAGGTAATATAAGAACTCTGAAAAGGATTTAATAATATAAAGTAATTCCGGTATTTTTCAGTTTCTGTGGATGACATCAAGCGGCACTTGTCTGCGTAGAGCTGACTTTATTTTTAAAACTATTGGCGCCAATCTTTTCTAACTTATCTGTCTCCCAGTTTGCTGTAGAAGTGGAAATTGAGTTTCTTTGTATACTTTTTTTCATTTAGTTTTGATTAAATTCTATTGAGAATTATCCGTCGATTTTGTAGAAGAGTAGAATAGGATTATTGACTTCTTTATAGATTTGTACTTCAACCAGTGATGAAGTAAAATGTTACATGGCTACTGCTAAAAAACTGGACAATTGCGATTCGGTTACGCCCTCTGAGGGTTCCGTACGTAGGTACATATTATAAATAGTTCAGGAGTCGCGAGTCTCGCAGTTTTTTTAAGATTATGTTTTTTATAATTTAAATAGAAATGTATAGTTTTCAGACTTCCCATATACTTGTAGTACTTACCTATAAGATGGTATTGCCTTCCAAATTTCATAGTTCTAGGTCAACGGAAAATATTCTATTACTTTATATGTATGTTTTTTGCGCCATAAACGGGTGTACCTTTTTTTTTACGTTAACTTAGAAGTTTGAATTTTTCCAAGACTCAAAGGACTGAAGACTGGAGTATATGGTTTTAATTTCACCTCGATACCTCCACGCGTTCCCGAGATCGAGGATCTTGACAGACAGGCGGACGGATAAACGGACGAACAGCAAAGTGATCTTATAAGGGTTCCGTTTTTTTCTTTATGGAACCCTAAAAACTATGAAAAACTCCGTCAAGATCATGTATATTCTAACAAATAATCGAAGTGATGTCCAGCAGTTATGATACCTAACTAGAGTAGAGTGTCCCATTTTATTTAAAAAAAAAAACAAAGAGCCTCTGCGTATTTGAACCATATCTCCATCCCCATGTAAACTTCTATCTCATGAAGGAGATTGCGGTGCAAAAGAGAGACATAATGAAAACTTTGATATTACCTACTGGTCACCTTGTTGTTGATTTGTTTGTTCCTCTCTGCTCTATCTAAATGTAATAGAAGAGACAATAAAAACCCTCAAAAGTTATAAAAATGTATCTACTGTTACCGACTGCCTCTGTGGCGCGGTGGGAGTGTATCCGACTGCTACGCAAGAGGTCGTGGGTTCGATCCCCACGCAGGATAAAACTTTGTGTGATAAGCACGATGGTTTATTCTGTCTCTGGGTGTTATTTATCTATAATATGTATGTATTTAGAAACATATAAGTATGTTTATCAGTTGTCTGGTTTCCATAGTACAAGCTCTGCTTAGTTTGGGATCAGATAGCGTTGTGTGAGTTGTCCCAAGATATTATTATTATTATTTAATTCTCTGAATAAAGAGCAAAGACAAACCTTGTTGCAATACTAACAAATAAAATTCGTTAACTTCTAAATTTAGTTAGGGTTAGAGCACTATTAGGTGTGAACTGTGAAGCGAGTGACGTATTCGGGCCATTCGGGCTATTTGGGTTATTCGGGCCATATTAGTTAGTGTTGTGCAATAATACTGTTACGGAGGCCATCAAAACTTTGCCTACATGCTCCTATTATGCTCTTGAATTATGTAGAAATTATTAATTTCTTGTTTCAAAGCTAACTTTAGTGGATTCGGGTCGTGATGTAGTGACCTAATAGATCGATAAACAAGGTTAAGCTTTGTTGCCAGTGTTATATGGGTTGATGGATGACCATATACTAACACGGTCAAATCCTTTCACCTCTTATCTATACTAATATTATAAAGCTGAAGAGTTTGTTTGTTTGAACGCGGCAATCTCAGGAACTACTGGTCCGAATTTAAAAAATCTTTTTCTATTGGGTAGCCCATTTATCGAGGAAGGCTATAGGCTATATAACATTGCGCTACGACTAATAGGAGCGGAGCAGTAATGAAAAATGTTGCAAAAACGGGGAAAATATACGCACACGAAGTTGCGCGGTACAGCTAGTTAAATATAGAATACCAAGGGTAGCCTGAAAGAAAGACAAGGTATAGATACTTGTTTGACAAATGGAACCCACATCCGAATCCAGTTTGTCATTTCTTTTATTTGATGAATTCTTGGGTTCACACCTTTCACATGATCAATAGGTAGGTACTAAATATGCAATAATTCTTTTAATATTTATTTTTGAACTGTCTTTATTTGCCAAGAATAGTTTTATATCCAGTAGCGATCGGAACAATGAACTTGTACCTTTATCACAATAATTTGTTATGTCTAAAACTTTTACAACTTTGTAAAGCTCTTTTGGTACTTCGTACTAACTTAGTAAAGTACTGGATAGTTTGTACGATGTTTTTTAAAAGCGAGTAAAATATTAGGTAACTAGCTGTCCCGCGCAACTTCGTCTGCGTAATTTTTTCTAGCTTTCTTTACTTTCTTTTAAAAAAGACGACTCCCGCAGTAGGGTACAAGCCCTGTGTCGCGGGGGACTTTACAAACATACAAGTCACGGACACAATACACCCAGACTCGAAACAACAATTTGTGGATCACACAAAGTGGTGTCCCGTGTGGGGATCGAACCCACGACCTCTTGCGTAGCAGTCGGACACACTCCCACCGCGCCACAGAGGCAGTCAAGTTTTTCTACCATTTGCAACATTTATCATTGCTGGTCCCTTCTATTGGTCGTAGCGTGATGTTATATAGCCTATAACCTTCCTCGATAAATGGACTATCCAACAGTGAAATATTTTTTCAATTCGGACCAGTAGTTACTGAGATTACCGCGTTCAAACAAACAAACTCTTCAGCATTATAATATTAGTATAGATACCAATAATGAGGTGTAGATAGGTTACAAGCGCTCAGAAAGCGGCACCTTAAAATACTATGCAGTTGACTTGTTTTTATATGTTAGTGTCACATTGCCGGCGCCAACAGATGAAAGCAGTGGATTACATTTTTCACTCATGATATATATCTTTCTTTTTAAAAACGACTCCCGCAGTAGGGTACAAGTTCTATGTCGCGGGGGATTTTACAAACATACCAAACATACAAGTCACAAACACAAAGTACACCCAGACTCGGAACAACAATTTGTGGCTCACACAAAGTGGTGTTCTGTGTGGGAATCGAACCCACGACCTCTTGTGTAGCAGTCGGACTCCCACCGCGCCACAGAGGCAGTCATGCTTTCCTACTTTTACGACTTTTTATAATAGTATGACATTGCTATATTTAAATTATCTATGTGCGTATTATATGTATTATATTATTGTATTAGTTTGTCGTTTTTAAAGATCGAATGTTGTTTATATAACCTATCTAGGTACTACATCTTTTTACTTGAATAATACCGTATATGAGCATAAAGCTTAAGATTTATACTTTTCCTTTAGCTCGTGGGCTGAAAGCTGAAAATACCATACGAATAATAAATCAACTGCGTTTTAATCTGACCAAACGTACGTAGTACCTACCGAAATACAGAGCACATTTGGAACATCGACCAACGTGAAATTCAAACCTATTCAAATGCATTGTTTACCAGCTCAAAACCGTATAGCCACAACATAAAGCCGGGGGCTGGTTCGCTAGTGTCGGCTTCATGAGTGTTGATGTATTGCGCTTTTGTTATAAAACCGAGGGAAGACGAGCGTCGAGCGGAACTGCTGAATGGCAAGAAGAAGAGTTTTCTTTGTAATCTATACTAATATTATAAAGCTGAAGAGTTTGTTTGTTTGAACACGATAATCTCAGGAACTACTGGTCCGAATTGAAAAGTTATTTTACTGTTGGATAGCCCATTTATCGAGGGAGGCTATAGGGTATATTACATCACGCTACGAGTAATAGAAGCGGAGCAGCAATAAAAAATGTTGCAAAAACGGGGAAAATTTACGCAGACGAAGTTGCGCGGGTCACTGTTGAATAGTAGGTACATTTATCAAGGAAGGCTATAGGGTATATTACATCACGCTACGACTAATATCAGCGGAGCAGCAATAAGAAATTTGTCAAAAACAGGGAATTTACGCATTTGAAGTTGCGCGGGTCAGCTAGTCCTCTAATAAATCAAATACTTAATAAGTAATAATAATAATAATATCTTGGGACAACTCACACAACTTCATCTGATTTCAAACTAAGCAAAGCTTGTACTATGGTAACCAGACAACTGATAAATATACTTATATATTTCTAAATACATACATATTATAGATAAATTACACCCAGACACAGAATAAACCATCGTGCTCATCACACAAAGTTTTATCCTGGGTATCGAACCCTCATGCGTAGCAGTCGGACATACTCCCACCGCGCCACAGAGGCAGTCAATAAGTACCTACCTACTTTTATGTTATGTTAAGTACCTACTAATCTTTATTCTCAGCTTCGCCCACGCAGAGGTTCAACATCGCCATAAAATGTGTAGCCTGCAAGATCCAGTCAATAATATATTTTTGAGTTAATGGTAATCGATATCAATCCTCAAGCTCAGATTTTTAACCTCTGACGCAAAAGAAGGAGTTATAAGTTTTGCTTCTAAGTATATTACAAAGCTAATTTAATCAACATGGTTTTTAAAGTCGATGCCGTTATTTAGAACTCTGTTCGTGATCGTACTGGCTGCTATATCAGCCACAGGTGTACGAGGTTACTTTCTATTTGGCTGATATACTAGCCACTGACAGTCAAGTGATTAAAGATAATTCACTTTTTGTGTCTTAACTAATTTTTTTTAAAGATAACTAACAATGTGGGTCGCACATTATTGGGTACACTTTATATTAAGTACCTAAGTACTTACTAGGAAGTAGAATCATCAGTTTCTCTTGTAAGATAGTGCCAAGGGCTGTATTTCACCGTTCCACGTCAGAGTACGGCGGGTAATCTTCGTTTGTGGTTCCTTTTAGCAAATTTGTTAACATGTTACATTACATTATTCACCGAACGTACGTAAGAGACCGCATTATGAAATGTTACGCAACTTTTATTTTGCGTCTCAAGTTTTGTTTTGCTTATTAAGATTCCGCATTGCAGTTATATTAGTTACGGGTTGTAATTACGAACAGAATCAGTAAATATTTAGTAGTAAAGTACTAAAGTAGGTACCTATTCGATATTCATTTCGAAAAATGTAAAACGTTTTAGGAGGTAGACACAAAAGGTTGTAACGCCGCAAGAAGGAATTTGCTCTACAAATCCTGTGTTAACTATATTTTTCAAAAACGCGTTTATCATGCGTCTGAAACATTTAAAGCTTTCGTTTTTTAGCAAAAAAACATCTAACCTCCTATAACTTAATAAATATTAAAATAAATCAAAAGTGAATTTTACTATCCGAAGACGGACCAAGTTCTGAGGACAAAGGCACGGTACCTGTGTATTTCCCAAAATTGCACTCCAACTGTGAGGCTATGTCATGCATAAGTAAACTTGACGGAGACCCACCGTCTATCAATTCAATATGCAGGTATACCTACAAATAGTGAGAGTAGAATACTGTTCCAAAAACGTCACGTCGTTACACAAACACATTATCAACAAAGAATTCGCATCACCTGCCCAAAAAAAGTAACACCTGCGGAATTGAGTATCTTATTTACAGCCTTTGACGTTTATCAAAAGATTCAAATTGTGATATAGTCCGGTCGTTATTGAAAGAAACACATTCACGTGAATCACCCTTCGTAGTATAATAAGGGTGCGTGGAACGATACACCCTCATTCTCGTTAGTTTTTTTCGCATAGTTTCATCGACGTACCTCGGAGCTGATGACCTCTTTTTTCTACATTCCTGAACGCTACTAAATTTAGTAAAGTTGAAGCAAAAACTGTATAATACGACTTGATTGAAGCTCGGGATTTTCGCTGAGCGGAAGAGGCATCGTTTAAAATGGATGCCGACGGGCGGAAACGGCGATTGTGTTCATATTACGTATCTTGAATAATGAAACTAAGGTCAAATGCGTACTGACAAGTGGAGACCTTAGCTTTCTACAGGTTAACATATACATTTTCAGAGGAATCTCTATTTAAACCAACTTTTAAGGAGATAGTTCTATAAGTTTCTCTGTTATCTAACTGAGGAAATAGGTATGTATTTGCACTGCATCTTACTAAAGACTATATTTATAGATTACTACCTGCTGCGGTTATGTTAAAAGGTAATAGTAATTTATAAAGGATGAATGGCGATAATACAAAGCTACACAGATGGTTAAAAAAATGAAAAAGGTTGCAAACTGGTGAAAATACTTTCAAAATGCATAGCATTAAATCATTGTGTAGTTAAAGTGTACAACAAATACTAAAAACAGGCAAAAAGTTGCCTGGAAAACGTGCCAATCAACTGGAAAACAAGAAGAAGAAAAAATACAACTAAGTCGTCGTCTGATAGCAGTTTAAACGAAACGCGGGCCGACAACGCAGGGACGCCATGTATCACCTCGGCGCGGCGGCTGCGGGGTAGCGGACGCGGCGAGATATAACAGCTTTAACGAATGGTCCGGTTCGCCCGTGGACATCGCTCAGCTAACTGTTATTTAGTGCCACCTGACGCATACGTGTTTGTTTACCTGATATTTAACGCTTTAGTTCGCGCATTTGAAAGGAATTGGGAATACGTAGAATGTTGAGAAGTTACAATGTATAGTTACCATCTAGTACTACTAGTACCTACTACAATATAGCGGTGCAGGCTTCCAGTGTAGTAGCTAGGGTTCGCAACTCAAACGCGATAACTTGCAAGGTTAAGCAGCGTTAAGAGTGTCTGTCAAAAATGTCAACTCCTCCGTACCTCGGAGAGGACGTTAAGCCGTCGCCGTCACTCCTGCTGATTTTGCAGTCGTGTAGGATTTCCTTCCCATTGAATTATGAGAATAGAGAGTGCGCTTGTGTTTGCGCATACATTTATGCACTTAGTGGTGGATTCAGGACTGTCGTTTGGGGGGAGGGGGGCAGATAGGGCCGTTGTTGCACCACTCACACGAATGGAATGGATGAATGGTGAATAATTTTGAGAGGGGCTGGAGCCATCACTGTGTGCACTATTACTTCTCCTGTTAAGTTGAAGAATCACTGATGAGATAGGCCGCCGTGACCGAAATTAGTTAGGAAAACGTACCAAATATAGAGCAGAAAAACTAAATACTATCAAGTTGTATCATTTCATGGTGTAATGGCTGCAGCACATTACTAGCATAACTGTATGTATACAAATATATTGTAAGAAATAGCATTTAAAAAAAAAAACTTAGAGGTGTCAAGGGACACCCGGATGGAACGAAGTTCTGTATAAAATCTCAACTTACCTAACTCCATCAGCAATATCCGGAACTTGTGCAGAAACACTGTCAGGATTCATTATTGTTATTATTTTTTATTATGTACAAAAAACCTGTATACACTCAACAAAAATATTCGTCGCGACACCACACTGTTCAATGCGAAATAGAAAGACGAAACGAAAATACCTGGCTTGCTTTCTATGAGAGAGAGAAACAGACAGAGAAACACGCGCAGGCCGTGCGGCCTTCTTTCTTGGGCGTGTTTCTCTGTCTGTACTGTGTCTGGCTTACAACTGTAGCAAAAAGTGTCGTTACAACTTTTGGTCTTAATTTTTTCCGTCTAGCCCCACTTCGCAACGCGCGATAAGGAACTTCGTTCCAAAAGTCAGTAACTCTTGTAAACTTAGCATTAAATGTAGAATCATTCTATTCCAAATTTTGTCTGACGTTCACAAGCGTTGCATTTGTAACCTAAATCAATAAAGTACTTTTACTTTGACTTTAGTAATGTGAAATAACACTTATTCTTTCAAACATAAAAGGCCTAACGTGGCCAAAACTCAGTCCTGTCAGAAACACCCTAATCAGAGCAATGATAAAAACAAAGGAGGTGACATTACACCGCGCTATCACAACTCTGATACAAACGCACACAACGAACAACACGGCTTACAGCCTTACACAGATTAAATCATACGGGACATCACTAGAGCCTTTGTATTACGCTCACATCGCAGAATAACAGAAAGATATATTCGCAAAAGGTTTTTGCTGAAACTAAGTAATTTGTTATTTCGGTGTTTTGCATGAATAACCATGTTAAAAGAATATGTTTTTCTAGTTAAAGGGCAGCTTTGGGCTCAAAACGGTCCTTAGGTATAGGTACTATTAGTAGGTTGCTTGATACCTAATAATAAGATATAACCTTAAAAAGCCATGTATGAGCGCTTTAACCTTATATCATGCATAGATGTGTTACATTTCAAATTGTCGCGTCAGAAAAACGCTACAAACCTCAATCAAATGTCCAGGATCTCACATTACCTACCTTTAATGTAATACCGTCGTAGTAGTAGTATTAGTCTGTAGTTCCTGAGATTACCGCGTTCAAACAAACAAACTCTTCAGCTTTATAATATTAGTATAGATATATTTAAACGAGCAATTCTTGTATACCTATATATATAATCTAAATCTCGGCAACGGCTCCAGCGATTTTCATGAAATTTTGTATGCAGGGATTTCGGGGCGATAAATCGATTTAGCTATGTTTCATTTTTATAAAACGTCGTTTAAAAATATATCGGTTCCATTATAATACCTATCTAATGTTACGAAACCATGAGTTAACAAAATAATTCGATCATTCAAAACGTAGCAAATAAAAAGTAATAAAAATTGCTAATTTTTTATAATAATGTCACAATTTTAAAGAGGATCAGGCCAGGCCAATGGCATTCTAATATTACCTAGATTCGTCTGACTTTAATCTGACGTGCGACGTGCTTCATAAACAGCTCACTTCACAAAATATTTCACAGAAAAACCTGACACTGTTTTATTCTGGGATATAAATTATGCACCTATCTCGTTTGAATCTAATAACGAAACGTGAGCTTGCCAATTTGATTACTATAAGTGACTTTTCGTTTGACTCAATATAATTGTATACGTATTATGGTAATGTTTATACGTTTTATAATTCGACTTAACTAAGTTTTAAGTAGCTTATTGGACCAAAGATGTCTTGTAATTTGCGCACTGCGGAGTAATTAGAAGTTCATATTTATGACTCTCTTTTGATCGCGGCTTTTTCAACAGCTTAGAGGTCAGAAAACAATGTTCGCTTTTTTTTTTCAATCTAATTGAAATGCTGCCAGTGTTAAGTATTTATTGTAGACTATAACTGCTTAAAAAATCGGTCGTGCGGGTTTATATATTGATTGTGAAGACAATTGGCTTAAATGAAAGAATGGCCTCGTTGCACTTGCAAGACTGCGAAAATGTTTTATTTTTATATGAGATGGGCAGTATAGCGCACGAAACGACGTCATTCTATTCGAGTGAGTTTCTATTCGAATAGAGTTTATGCCACTTGTCTAGAAACGCAACTCAGTTTGCACTATTGCTGTTTACCGCCATTTTAGAATCCAGAAAATCTCTGGTGCTCATTTATTTTTCATAAGATATTCCTTTGTTAAATTTCATGCTAAGTGATGGCTCAATAATAAAGAGAATTTAAAACTATGTTTATCTACTCAATAGGTAATCTTGGCTATAACCATAGACTATTGTTTGAATAGTGATCAGTCATGTACAGTACCTAGAAGGAAACTAGGTTCTCAGAAGATCGTCATCATATAAAAAAGAAAACTGGTTAAGTATATTTCGCTCTGCAGTAGACCTACTGATCGTAGGAGAACAACAATACAGTTCGATCAACGTAACTTGACCGGATTGAAGTTATGTTCATAACACTTTCGCGCATGTCATAGAGATGCGAGCCTAAAATTACTTACGAAAACAATTAATTATGTTTCATCGATTTAAAATACTAACAAAATTTTAATTCAACAATATAAAAAATCTTTAATTAAGAGTTCATAAAAGTTTAAATTTAGAACAGTTACAGTAAATACTCAAGAAATTTTGAAAAACAACTTCTTTACGAAAAAAATCACAAAAAACATGAATTATTAGGTAATACTAATTATGACAATGTAATGCGTAATCGCATCTATAATTCTCTTGGTTTAGTTACCGCCCCCGCCCCTGCTTCCTGTCACCATTTACTACTAAAAAATGCATCTGAGCAACCACTTTTCGCCAACTTCAATCCGGTCAAGTTACGTTGATCCTACTGTAGATGAACTAAGTGCTCACTGGCCCAAAAGCGCAAAAGTCAGCTTTTATTTTCTTCATATTGGCTTAGAACCTATATTAATGTACCTCCTATAATACCCACAGAATGAGATTAGCTCCGAAACTTCATTAAGCAGAAAATATACCACAAAAAGTAACAGAGAGCTCGATTCTGTACAGAAGACGTCTAAACGAAACAATTTCGTTGTAACTATTTAGTTTTTTTCTGTAAGAATTAAACTTCTAGAAATAAGAAATGACTTTAAGTCGGGATAACGAAAATTGGTAGGTATTGAGAACTAGTATTACAAATGAAGCGGCGGCAGCCTAATGGCTCAAGAATCGGAATAGCAATCGTGAGGTCGCGTTTTCGAATTCTACGCATTATACTACCGACATGAACCCACTCCTAATAAAAAAAATATTAACTTAGCTGGTTGTGTTAACAGGATTACTAGTAATGTGGGGTCCGATTACACATTACTAGATATAAATTAAAAAAAAATCTAAATGATGGATGTATGGATGTTTATTATTCAATCAAGCCACAAGGGGTAACCGGATCAGGAGGCCAATTCACGTATTTAAAGCAGTGAAGTTGCAGTGCAGTTCCCGTTAAGTTCTTGTAACTTTTTGATCGGTCTCAAATAAGCTTGGGCACCGTACCAGAATGCCGATATCTCACCCTCGAGACGCATACTTAACGCAAGCTTATTTGAGATCGATTCTAAAGTTGGTAGAATACGAAAACGGCCGTTTTAATCGAAACTTACTGCAATGATGGTCTCATTTTAGCACTGGCTTAAACCTTACTGGTTTTTAGTTGCTATTATTAAGTTCAAATGTTTAACATTGTATTTAATCGATAAATGAAAAAAGTTCCCATTGTTATTTAGTATTTTTATATGAATTGAAAAAGCGAGTAAAATTTACTTGGACAAAGTTACGAGGGTCAGCTAGTATATATATTATATAGCTAGTATATAGCTTGAAACTTGGCAGATTAAAATATTAACGACTTTTAATCCCAATAACTGACATTGACAAAACACTTCATAATATTTTATTCGTTGATTCATATTACAAATGAAGATAAATATAACTACATTAGCATTAAGTAAGCCAGAGTTCAACCGTCATTATAAACAACGATTGTACAAGGTTTTGTAACAATATTCTCTGAAAACGGATTGCCTGTATGTTTTGTGGTAAATTCATGAAAACAGGATTATTCCTCGCATAAATTGTCGGATCGTTAGAATGGGTAATGTATGTAGAGTAACTATTTCACATGATTCTATTTCTAAACGTTCACAGAAATATACATATGACAGGAACATTGCGAAAGGCCGATTGTAAAAGAATGAATATTATTAAGATAGACTGTAACTATTGCCTAAGATCCTGGCGGTAATTTTAAATAGGGTTTTGTTTTCTTTGCCAACTTGTTTTACTGAGTAGGCAATATGTAATATAATAATAATAATATCTTTGGGGCAATTAACACAACGTCATCTGATCCCAAATTAAGCAGAGCTTGTACTATGGCAACCAGACAACTGATATATTTCTTAACACATACTGGTATATTATAGACTAGCTGTCCCGCGCAACTTCGTATGCGTAATTTCTCCCCGTTTTTGAAACATTTCTCGTCGCTTCTCCGCTCCTATTAGTCGTAGCGCGATGTTATGTAGCCTATAGCCTTCCTCGATAAATGGGATCTCCTTCCTATCCAACAAAAAAAGAATGTTTTAAATCGGACCAGTAGATCCTGAGATTAGCGCGTTTAAACAAACAAACAAACAAACTCTTCCGCTTTATAATATTAGTATAGATAAATTACATCCAAACACAGAATAAACCAACGTGCTAATCACACATAGTTTTATCCTGGGTGAGGATTGAATCCAAGACCTCCGGCTTAGCAGTCAGGATCACTAACCACTAGACCAACAGGCCAGTCGATAAATATAGATAACTAGCTGGCCCGTGCTACTTCGTCTGCGTAATATTTTCCCTTTTATGCAAAATTTCGTTATTATATTGGTCGTAGCGTAATATTATCCATACTAAGTAACTCTGTCTGTCTGTCTGTTACGCTTTCACGTTCAAACAGCTAAACCGATTTAGATGAAATTTGGTATGGAGATAGTTTGAGTCCCGGGGAAGGACATAGGATAGTTTTTATCGCGATAACCGACATCCACGCGGGCGGAGCCGCGGGGGAAAGCTAGTATAACCTATAGCCTGCCTTGATAAATGGGCTATCGAATAGTAAAATAATTTTTAAATTCGGACCCGTAGTTCCTGAGATTATCGCGTTCAAACAAACAAATAAACAAACACCTCAACTTTATAATATTACTAGCTTTCGCCCGCGGCTCCGACCGCGTGGATGTCGGTTTTATAAAAAATATTTTTTTTTAATAAAAATGATCCTATGTTGCTTCTAATACCTCCAAGAATATGTGTAGAAAGTTTCATGATGATCGGTTGAGTAGTTTTCGCGTGAAAGCTTAACAAACAAACTTACATTCACATTTATATATTAGTAGGGATAGTATAGATATTTATAAATAATCGTGTAAAGCAATTAAATGCTTGACAGGGAGTACCTATATATGAATTTTGAAAGTTTCAAAAGAACTTCGTTTGCAGTTACTTATACAACACTTTTTTGGGATGTATCTGTATGGTCGTTGGATGTATAGGTAGGTATTCCAAGTAAGTCTCGGGTGCACTACGGCTATTAGTTTTAATATAAACGCGATTGAGACATGTAGTCTATAAAATTATATAAAGATATACTGAAAACAATAATTTACTTTCAAATCGTAAGTAATTTCTTTAAAAGCATCGTCCAACATCATTAACTACGACGTCCCTTGAATATTACAGTTCGTTAGGTAATCAGCAGTGAAAAATATATAAATATGTACGTAAAAATGTGGCCTAAATGAAGTTGCCCCGGGGTGGGTGAATAGCGCGGTCCATGAATGGTCGGAGTGAAAGGAGCTAGTGACAAGTTCGCGACGCGACGTATCCTAGTTCCTGGCGCGAGGTGAATGAGGACAACGATCTTTCTGGGAGAGTTTAATATTTAAAAATTTAAATTTTAGTTTATAGTAAACAATGTGATGGTTGTCTGTGGTTGTATATATGTTTTTTTTGGCGGGAAGCAATCTATATACAAGGTTACTTTTGGTATATATAAAAATATAAGAAAATATTGAAAAATTTGCTGAGTTTTAAGCCGTTCAAGTTGTCTTGTGTTCTTCGCGCTATCGTGCTCATTGCGTCTCGTAGTACGTAATTCATGGCTATTTTTGAAAAATAAGTTATGATTATATTTCACATCACATTGTGAACAGGATCTGGACTGGTAGAATGATTAATTAATGATTGATTAAATAATTAATACAAAAATATAACATGGTCCAAAAACTACCCCATTGGATTGTGTTACTGATTCTGAGCAAACTAAATGTAAACGTTGCATATAAAAATAAATGTTTGCCTGCTTGTCCTTTATAGAATCGTAAACTATGCATTTGATCATGTGATGATCTTCAGCAAAGTGTTGTGCATGAGGCCACAAAGGTTTACGGGTAGGTACGGGTTTTCAATGAAAAATGTTGCGAAAATGGGGAAAAATAACGTAAATGTTAGCTAGTAAAAAATAAAACGGCAATGTGCTCAGAATGAGATAGGGTCAGAGGTACATACGACGTACCTACTATCATCCAGCCCAAACTCTTGGATGCAGGAAACTGAAATTTTGCGAAAAGATTTATTTTTAGACGTAGACCAGAAATAAGGAAGTATTCACGAAATCCAAGCTTAAGGTCCTTTATATACGTTCCGTTCCGTTTTAAATAAGTACTAAGTTTTTTGCTATCTAGTTTTATAATGTAAACTCCTTGGGCAACTTCTAGTATTTTTTTCTGCCATTAAAAACCTTATCAAGAGTAGACATAAACATACTCTCGAAGCTATAGCTAAACTTTTAAATTAATGGTGCTACTTACAAGAACTCAGGAAATAAAAAAAAAACTTTGCACATCAATCGGACACATAAAAAAAACATCAGAAAAAGTTAGTTCCAACGTCGACAAATCAAATAAACTGTTACATTAGACTTGAAGTTTAAGTTAGCGAATATTGAAACGGAGTGTTGAAAGCGGCCAATTTAATACTTAATTAAGGCAATTTCTAATTTAATTAAAACTTGGTCAAGTCGATGTCGTTCTATTTGGTCTCGTTCACTTTACTTTCTAGGTACACTTAGTTTTCATAAATAAATAGCTTTTTGCCAAAATTCGATTTATTCATTAAAAAAATAGACGACTCCCGCAGTAGGCGGTAGTACAATCCCTCATTTAATCTATACTAATATTATAAAGCTAAAGAGTTTTGAGTGCCGTGTGGTGCCGGCTTAAGAATAGTACCACCCCATTTCTTCCTGTGGGTGTCGTCAAGGCGACTAAGGGATTTCATTTCGGAAGACGGGCAGCAGCGTCCTCTGCGTACTTAAAGCCTTACTGCGATCGCCAACCCGCTCGCCAAGCGTGGCGATTATGGCAATTACCCCCAGGATCTACATACTAGTAGGTTCTACTGGGGAGACCCGTGTCCAGCAGTGGGCCATCATATGGGTTGATATGCATAAAGAGTTTGTTTGTTTGTTTGAACGCGATAACCTCAGGAACTACTGGTCTGAATTGAAACATTATTTTACTGTTGGATAGCCCATTTATCGAGGAAGGCTATATGCTATATAACATCACGCTGCGATCAATAGGAGCCGAGCAGCAATGAAAAATGTCGCAAAAGCTGGAAAATTGACGCATACGAAGTTGCGCGGGTCAGCTAGTATTTGTAGAAAGGAGTAGCCATTGTTATCTCACACATATTTAAAAAAAATATTTGGCTTTATCATCTATACTTATCTATACTTCTATATCTCTACTTTATACCTACTAATATAAAGAGTAAACATTTGTATTTTTGTATGTAACGAATGAACTTAAAAACTAGGTACTGGACCTTTTAAAAAAAAAAACTAACCGATAGGTCCAGGGGCAATAAACATATAATACCAACGGCGGACTATAGATAGAGAGAATTGAATCTTGATTCTTTGCAAAAATAACGTTTCTTTAAATTCCATGTGAGTGAAATAGCAATGGGTAGTTAGTCTGTACTTTATGATATTTTAAATAAGACTAATAGTAGTACGATCCTTTGCCTGTTAACAAGAACCTTTCGGCGAATTTCATGAAGTGACATCCACTCCAATACGTGGGTATAAAAGGCGTATACCTATTACGAGTAGGTATAGCGGTATAGCAGGTACTACGATTATGTTGTTAGGAGCAGCTGCGTCTTGTGATTCTACCCTTGCTCAATTTGGAATACTACCTATTAGATTCTAAAATATTTTTGTATTTAACGGCTTTTGTAATGGTTTAAATTAATTGCTCTCTGGCCTTATCATATAGCCCATATAGTAAAGGTAATAGAGGTTTATTTCTTGCTCATAATGCACTAAATTGCAGGAGCGATTTTTTATTATAGATAGGTTTAGTATGACGTACTGAATATAAATGTGCAAAATACTTACTAATTAGGTGGCGGTAGCCATTTTGCGAAAACTCGTTTTGGCCTGTAACTGTGCACTTGAGGCTAAAACTGGTAAAGACGTAAGAACCTCCTACAGAGTAACTATTAGAAAAGTAAAAAAAAAAACAAGGTAAAGTCGTTCTCTAATTATCTCCCAACTAAATGGTAAATGGAGTGCTGCGCTAAGAAAGGCATCAACGCGCATACGCGGCGGACATTTGTGAGTACACCCCATTACCCCATTTACCCTTATGACAGGATTTTGACAGTTCGCACGGGCTTGCCGTGGACGCGGAATAAAGATCGTGTATACGGACCCAACTTTATATAATATTAGTTAATGTAGAGAGATAAAATATGTGATTGTTAACTACCAAGGCTGCTTTTGCATGAGTTAAAGGGTTAATTAGTTGACGAGAAACTTCTGAAACTTTCCACAATCTTTACACACAACTAACAACACTTCGAATTCAACCACATAAGTACTTTCACCCCCAACTTCCCTATCATAGTGTATTCAAAATCTGGGGTAACTATCCCATCTATTCGAATTTCACCCTATATAAAAATCATTGGTGACCATTTTCATAAGTGACTCTCTAGTTTACTATGTGTTCTGAAGTTTATTTCTACCTAGCGGACACCCGCGACTACGTACGCGTTGATCCCGTTCCCGCGGCTTGATGTAAGTATAATAGTTATAAACTTTTCCTCTGAATAACTCTATCTATTGCTGAAAACTGCATTAAAATCCGTTGCGTAGTTCAAAAGTCTGAGCGCACAGACAGATGGAGGGTACTTTATTTTATAAAATCTATACTAATATTATAAAGCTGAAGAGTTTGTATGTTTGAACGCGATAATCTCAGGAACTCCTGTTCCGAATTGAAAAAAATATATTACTGTTGTATAGCCCATTTATCGAGGAAGGCTATAGGCTATATAACATCACGCTACAACCAATAGAAGCGGAGCAGCAATGAAAAATGTTGCAAAATCGGGGAAAATTTACGCAAACAAAGTTGCGCGGGAGAGGTAGTGTAAAGGTAAAGAGAGTATAATTTATGTTATGGTCGAAAAATTCGTTGAAATCTCATGAAGTTATTATGGAGAAAAAATGTATTGTAGTGTAGTCAAAACTGTAAAGTATATTCATTATAAACGTTTTACTGTCCTTTAACATAACACAAATTCAACAGTATCTGTGTTTTTTTGCCGCTAACAGCTTTAAAAGCGTTTATCTATCCATAGTGAGTATAAGAACCGCTGAATCAGCGTTTGAGATCAGCTTAAGCGCACTTAAGTAATCCTCCTGACATTCAGCTGCCAGTCGTTCCACTACGCAGGTTTGAACATTTGAATTGTCCGTATCGCTACACTCGTTTATCTCAACGAGATGTCAGAGGTCTTTAAGTTGATTCTTCACTTTTTTATCCTATTTTCGGGTGCTGGAATAAAACGCCTCGAATTTCCATTTGAAAAGATGAAAATCAACACTATCGGTTCATGAATTCTTTGTTCATTCTCCTTTCTTTGAGTTCTGCTTCAAGATAAAAGCTTGGCGTTACTCAATCGTGCCCTAATCGCTGCATAGATTTGGTATTATCATATTATTTTAGTAACCTGGTCTAAATCAAGTATACATTTACCTATATTTATTACCTAAAGAGAAAAACAACAGTACCTACAGAGGTCGAACAACGATAGTTTTCCGTTCGGAATATCACGTACCTACGTATATCGGAATATCACGTATACGTATCTACGTAAACCACAAATTGTTGATATGTAGGTATGTTTATGGTTTCCTATACAAAAGATTAGAAATGTGTACTTATCTAAGTAGGTACTTGCGAATTTTACTTAGTAATTCGATACTCTTTGCCTCATTATTATCAATATTGTGTGTAGTAAGAATATGTCTCTATGAT
Source organism: Herminia tarsipennalis (assembly GCA_945859575.2). Taxonomy (NCBI): domain Eukaryota; kingdom Metazoa; phylum Arthropoda; class Insecta; order Lepidoptera; family Erebidae; genus Herminia; species Herminia tarsipennalis. Next base: position 6,368,790 of record OX243836.2, on the reverse strand, counting down.
TTTTGGTGGTCCCACGACAATTTAAATTATCAAACAAATGTGAACATTAATATTGTAGGCGTAGGTAGAGTATAAATCAAACATAAACTAGCAGAAGCTGCCTTATCTGTTACAACACGTGGCGAGTTGGCAACTCGTGGGGCAAGCAGCAGGTCTACATACATTAATTTAAAGCTACTTATTTTAGTAGGAAATTCTGACGGTACGAAATTCGTAGTAATATCTACAAATTCTATGAAGGTGTTGAGTAGGTTTATTATAGTGTTCCTTCATGACTGCATCTCCTTCATTGTGGGAAAGTCCTTTGGGAGAATTATCTACGTGGAGGATGAAGAGGAGGATGTGGGTCCAACACGTAAAGCCCTTTGAGATTTTTAATCTAACATGGGTTGGATCGTCGTAAGCGATTTTGGTCACGGCGGCTGATCCCAACGGAGACTAGCTATACACGGATAATATTAAGAATAAAGTGTGTGGACAATCGTGGATAGGTATTATTAATAATAATAATATCTTGGATAACTCACACAACGGCATCTGATGCCAAACTAGGCAGAGCCTGTTTTATGGTAACCAGATGTGATGATTGTGTGATGAGCACGATGGTTTATTCTGTCTGTCTTGGGTTCGATCCCTAGATAAAACTTTGGGGATATCCAGGGTGGGGATCGAACACACGTCTGGCCTGTTGGTCTAACCACTAGACCAACGAGCCAGTCAGGTATTAGGTATACTCTCTGTTAATATGAAATACTGCAGAGGCGACCAGAGAGACAATACCTACAATACCGAGGCCAACAGTAGGGGAGTGGTAACTTTATAACTCCGCAAATCTTTTGGACTATGAACATGGCGGAATTACATTCCCATTACTAGGATTCAGACATAGTCCCCCCCTTCGAAAGAGTAATCCGTAGTCCTAGTTTTGGTACTTATGATTTTTTTTTCTTTTTTTTATAAAGATAACTAGCAATGTGGGATTGAGTCCTACATTACTAGCATTCTTGTTAACCCCTCCAGCTAAGCTCAAAGGCTTATGTTAGGGGTGGGTTTACGTCGGTAGTATAATGGGTAGGATTCGAACCCGCGACCTCACGATTGCAAGACCGATGCCTTAGCCACTAGGCTACAGCCGCTTCTTTTGTAATACTAGTTCTCAATACCTACCAATTTTCTTGTCTCGTCTTAAAGTCATTTCTTATTTTTAAAGATTTAATTCTTACAGACAAAACTAAATAGTTACCTACAACAAAATGTTTTCGTTTAGACGTCTTCTATACAGAATCCTTTGAAAAAACGAGTTCTAGGCATTCGGTGTGTTTCCACAAATTGTCTAACTGTGTTACTTTTTGTGGTGTATTTTCTGCTTAATGAAGTTTCGGAGTTAATCTCATTCTGTGGCTATTAAAGGAGGTATAGTAATATAGGTTCTAAGCCAATGTAACTAACACTACCATATGTGTACACTTAGTAGCCGTAGACAGTACCTTGATGCAGTCTTTCTTTACAAGATATATAATGGACTCACAGATTGTAATCAGCTTCTAAGCAGCCTAAACATAAATACGCCATCTCACTTGCCCAGAAAGAATTGTTACAATTTATTTTCTATTCCTCCAGCTAAATCAAACCTCGGACATTTTGCTGTTATGCCTACAATTTGCAGGCAATATAATAATGCTCTCAAAGACCAAAGGTATAGATATCAATGTATCGATTTTAAAATTCTATAGATCTTTAAAAGATGTTATCTATGTATAATTAGTTGATTTTGTTGTAAGTTTATCTAAATAGTTTTATTTATTTATTAATCTAGGTTAAGTTGATTTAATTGTTTACTCATAATATTCATTTTTTTAGTTTTATTTTATTTTGTAGTTTACGTACTGTAAAAGTTGGATTATTGTTTGGACGCTGTGGTCGCTTTTAATTAAAGGAGTACACGCAACGATTTTTTGTGTAAGCTGATTATATGTTAAAGTGGTGTATATTCTTTGTAAGAGATCCATAATAATAATAAATAAATAAATATAAAGATTTGTTAATTGTGATGTTTCTATCATTGATTTTGAGCAGAGGCCTTCTGTTTTAAAATACTGTTAGCACTATTTCGTACTTTGCATTTTGAAGCACTACTAAAACATACATTCTACGAGATACGTAGCAACGAATGTTTGTTATTGTAAACAGCACTTAATTCAAAACTGGGAGTTAACTTTTGTTGTGTTTGTACTTTGTTTACAAAACAGATGTGCGCTATAATAATGATTGTGGTGTTGATTGCCGAGCTGTGCAACTGGCTTTTATTAATTAACTTTGAAACAAACTGTAAGTACCTACTTACAAAATATATACATCTGCAGAAGTTCCATTTCATTAAATTTACAAATGGTAGTTAAACGGTGTAGATGTAGTGTGACAATTATAAATAATATCTACTATGAGTGATACTATTGTGTGATAATCTTACAGTTTTGGGGCGACAATCTGGTGTGACAATGAGTCCTCAAGGCCGTACCCTGACCAAATAACCTTGAGCATTCGTTGTTTTTGGAATAAAAACTTTATAAAATAAAATTTTGGTCGTTTGAAAAAAATGTTTCTAGCGTAATGTTTTTTTATTAAATTGCCTATCAATTAATCTAAGTAGCAAATCAAAGAAAATAGTACTTTACGAGGAGATTATGTAGAAATTTAATATGTATTTTTATTAGTGTTTATTTCTTTTTGGAAAAAGAGTAGATAGCTCCACAAAAGTGCACAAAAAACGGCTAGCGCTGGGTTTTGCACGGGGAAGCGCCTCAAGAGAGGTTGCTTTGCGCAGCATAAGTTTATGAAATAGTGTGATATATAACAACGTGTAAATTAATCCCTGTCCGACCCGAAAGCGGTGTGTAGGTATTTCATTAACAAAGCCAATTTTTTTTATTGAATTTAAAATCTAGAAATTTAGTACCCAATTTCGTCGAAATACAATTTACAATCAAAATATTTTTTTCCGCCTCCACATGTTTTCCCACATGATTTCTATCAAGAAAAAAAAGTAATTTTTTTTCGTCCTTAAATTTAAATCGAATGGGAACATGATACCTAACAAGACATTAAAGGGTCGGACAGGAATTAAATATACATACTGTATAAATAGTTCTATGAGTGACACCAGCGTGGCAATCTTACCGCAATGGGTGACAATCTGGTGTGACAATAAGTCATAGAGTACCTAGAAACCTTTCTTTACGCAGCGTAAGTTTAACATAACTTAAAATTTAAGACACTTACAATAAATTTAAAATAACGAAGAGAAATCTCCTGGCCTTACCTGAAACAAATAAAGTAAAACAACATTAATAAAGGCACTGTCTACGTCAGTTTTATAGATAGGTAATAATAATATCTTGGGACAACTCATACACCGCCATCTGATCCCAAACTAAACAGAGCTTGTACTATGGCGCTCCCACCGCGCCACAGAGGCAGTCAAATAGTTATTACTTATATCATTGGAACTTTATATTTTGGCTGTCCTAAACATGTGTCGACTTCATTTAACCCTTAGTCGGGTAAATTGGTGATGGTACCAAATTGGGGAAATTGTAATAATTTCCCAAATGTGTTGTTCCAAAACAGACAAAGGCAAATATTTGCCCACCCAAAAGAACTTTTTATTTTCAGTTTTCAGTAAATTATATTCTGTTTGACTTGAAATGGTAAAAACTATAAGGGATCTCCCTTATAGTTTCATCATGTGCGTTTGTCTGTCAGTCTGTCTGTCCGTCCGTGTCACAGGCATTTTACTCAAATGAAATTTGGTACAAAGGTGTCTTATAGTAGCTATATACTTAGTTTATTAGCTAAATTATAAAAATATATATTTTTAGGAGGGAGGGGGGGGGGGACACTTCAAACATGTAACAGAATCTGATAGTTTTTTTCCCGCAAAGAATAAAGTGTGGCACATCATTCGACAGGTAGGTATCTCAAAAACATTTTAAGGTTTCTAATTAAAAAAATTCTTAAATTCTTTCTAACAAACTTTTTTGATTGAGTGAATATTTTTGTGTTAATTTGTGTCGGGGGAGACACAAATTAACACAAAAATCCTTAACTTTTGAACCGTGTGACCAAAAAATATGAAACAAATAAAAAAAAATATATAAAACTAAAATTATTTCTGACATGATCGCATATACCGTCATTGAGTTATTACCGAAAAACTGCGCTTATAAGAACCCTACACTGAGCATGGTCCGACATGCTCACGCCAGGTTTTTTTATTGTTTTACTGCTCCTTATTTGTACAGTGACAGTCGCCCGAAGGCCCACTTACACTGCATCAAAGTTGATCAAGACAGATTCACAAGTTGTGAGATGTTTGTTCAGGTCACCTCCGCTGGGACCCTTGGCGTATGTTGTGTGTACAAACCTAATGTCCCGGCTTAACTTTACATTGTCCGGTTACTAATCAAATGTAAGCACTTTCAACTCCAGAGAACTCCATTCATATTTCCCGTTTCTTTAAATATATATATATATATATATATATATATAATAGTTTATTTTATTTTATTTTAGTTTATAGTAGTTTCTTTATACAATAATAACATGTATGTACGAGTACTTATTAGGTTATGCAGATGTCAAATATCACTATAAAAAAAGTATGTTTGTTATTCTGACTTTGTTTACCTACCCTTATACAACGTTATTCTTGGTAAGTATAATGCAAACCTGAAAGTAGTTTGCTCAGAATCAGTAACGCAATCCAATGGGGTAGTTTTTGGGCCATGTTATAGTATTCAATTAATTAATCATTCATTAACTAATTCATTAATCCTTCTAACAGTCTCAATTCTGTTCAAAATGTGGTGTGAAATGTGTTCATCGCTTATTTTTCATGGATTACGAACTACGAGACGCAATGACAAGACAAACACAAGACAACTTGAATGGCTTATAACTTTTCAAGTTTTCCATATTTATATTTTATTTTTTCATGTGATTTCTTGAATTAAAAATCTCGTTGAGGGTCTGAGCTTTGCACTACACCAAAAATAATCTTGTATAAAGTATGTAACTTATTAAATTAAACAAGATTATTTTTCCAAATTCTTACAGTACCTAGTTTTGGCGCAATATAGTAGCAAACATTTGTTCACACACCGCGTTTTTGCGTCGACCAATTTTGTTTATTTTTTTTAGTATTTCTATACCTATATTGTACCTATACATCATACACTCTATACATAGACACTATTAGTTATTTGCTTCCCACAACAAACAAATAAACCATCACGAACAAGTCAACCACGCCAAAACTAACACACGGTGAATTGGAAAAACCGTTTGAATACAGCCGTTTTGACGAAAAAAGGCGTAAAAAATGTAAAGCCATAATAATTTGTGGCGCAACGGCGCAGATACCCTTTCGGTTGGTGCTTCCATAGACATAAAAACTGGTCTGCGTGTTCTCTTTCAGGTATGAAATAAATACAGACTGCACAGCGTGAGAGAGACAAAACCATCGAGCAGCCAGTAGTTGTCTCTTTCTAGAAATCTGATTAATACACGTCACAAGGTTATAGCGTTACAAGGAGTTTATTATGCGTGGCCAAAATCAGAACTAACACCGCCATCAGCGTCCTCGAAAAGCATCGAAGCGCCAAAATATCCTTGTAGAATACAGCACTTTAGGTTTATGTCATGTCACTTTGACATTACGCATAGACGTGTAGACCAGGACTGCGCCATAACCTCACAAAATAGGCCACTCTCTAGAAAGAGACAACGCTACTTTAGGGACAATACCTATCAAAGGGCCGCACGAGATTTTTCTCTCTTTACGATTTACAGTCAATATTTACTTTTTAATTGAAAGGTATGGCGCAGTCCAGTCTCTATGTCTATGGGTGCCTCTCATTGAACTGCAACGACCGTCAGCGTTCACATATAACTTTTATTCATTTTGTTCAGCCCGTTTTAAAACAACACTGCTATATTGACAACACGGCGATCCACTAATGAAAAAGTTAAATTAAAATTTGGATATAGTACACTACAAATTTATGTGAACAGATGCGTTTTAACGTGACCGATGACGACTTATTGAAGAAGTGATTTCTTCTTATTATTAGTGTTAATAACAGTCTAGCCTATTTTCCAGGATTTACACACAAAGGATTTACACTTTAACTGCATACACTCTCGGTCTTAAGGTAAGTCAACACTTGAGCATTAGCTATAGCATTACAATGTAATCTAACATTCTTACGAATGGTACAATACAGGCAAATGCTCAGTTTCCTAAAGTATTTCCATGTAATGTAACGTTCTTGCGAATGCTCGACGCTGTGTTCGACATAATTACAGATAAATGTAAGGCGTGTGAACATACACCTGTAACATTTCTTTCTGTCTTGCACATATCCCCGTCACCTGCGCTCGATAAAACGTTACACAAAAACGGTTGTTGGTTGTAACAAAGCACTCGATGTTTTGTTCGAGTAGGTAAATTTAACAACAGCTAAAGCTCGACGTTCTGTTACTACTAAATGCTCAAGTGTATACTCACCTTTACAGATTTTGCACGTATTTCATGATTTTCATAATTACATTCACATATTAAATGCAGAACTGTGATGTGAAAATGATAACAGTTTTCACAATTCCAATGAATGATTTATCGGTTCATTTCAACGAAAAACCATTTTGTGGATAGAATGGATTATATTAAAAAAAAACGAACACCTTCAATCATACTAAAACTACACGAATTTACTCATAAAAAAATATATTTACATAATCATGGTATCGTATTAAAGATTCTTAGAAGACCTCTGGTAAAACCTATTGCCCCGTATGTTTCAATTAATTCACATTTCATTTTTAGAAAAGAAAAAAAACATTCATAAAAGATCGTGGTCACGGGTCGACTGACATACGCAATATAGAGGCTATTTTGCGTCGAGCCAATTAAGCTGGCTTAGCCGAATTCATCTGCCTCATCTGCCTGCCTAAGCAAAAATCTTTACTTCAAAAGTATCTATGAATAATTTTGGCACACGAAATCTCAATATTACTTAGATGACGCCTGCTACTCGTACTTTATGCAAAACGTATTTATATTATATCAGATACTCAAGGTTCATTCAGTAAGAAAACACGCTCCATTGGTCTCATCGCGATCTTGAACATATTTAGTAAGAACTTAAGTCAACTGATCTGAAAACAAATCTTAAAATTTGGAACCTCGAAGGCCTAACCTAAGTGATGACATATTAAATCTCACAAACATTTGTAGACCGGTAAACTCCTATCTTATAGGTTAGGTGAGGTAGGAATTTGTGAAAATGGATGGATAGGTATTTGTTGCTCTTTCACGCAAAAACTTCTGAACGTATTTTGATGTATGTACTAGCTGTCCCGTGCAACTTCGTCTGCGTCAATTTTCCCCGATTTTGCAAATAGCGATATTGGTCGTAGCGTGATGTTATATAGCCTATAGCCTTCCTCGATAAATGGGCTACTCAACAGTAAGATTAAAATAAGTTTTTTTTCAATTCGAACCAGTAGTTCCTGAGATTGTCGCGTTCAAACAAACAAACCCTTCAGCAATAATTGTATTTTTGAAAGATAGAAAAATTTGAAGTTCAGACCCTGGAATCGAACCCGAGACTTCCGTAGCCAAACCGGGGCCGGAATCGAACCACCCATCTGGACTATGTTACTAGACCTCAAATTCTTCTATCCCTTGATTTGACTTGGACTTCAAATTTTTCTATCTTTCAAAAATGCAATTATTGTATTTGTAAAGTAATTGGCAAGAATGAAGAAATGCTTATAAAAAATACTTCAAACTCTTCTCTTTATAATGTTAGTGTAGATACATCAGAACGGCATAAAAAACTAACATAAAACGAGTGAAGCCGTGGGGATAAATTTGTTATACTATTTAATAGTTTTACTTGGGTGGTGTAGTTAGTTGGATAGTTTTCCCTCAGCTAATTAATGCGGTTGCCCGACGATGTAACGGATCGAATTCTCCAAGGCATAGTAATTTATAAAATTGGGCTCGACCGTCCCAAATGAGATGGGGCGCACCAACTAGTGTGGACAGAAAATCTTTTTTACTCATTCCTTCACTAGCAAAGGAGCTAATTGGAGCTAATTTGTAATTAGAACAAGTTAGTATGACATCACAGAGTCGAACATGGCCGTTGGCTCAGACGAGTAATTTGGAACTCATGCTTAATTTAACAAATTTAAATCGGCCAAACATTTGCGGGCGTCCGGTTCAGAAGTCGAAAGAACCTAATGGGCGTGTGTAAACGACATTGGGTTCCGCACATTTCGTATTCGGATGCCGAAAACCGCTAACGATCAAGTTTTACAACCCTAACATATTAGGACAGCCGTACTCAACCTTTTCGATTCAGGCACATACCTACACTTAACTAGGCATATAAATTACAACACCGCCAACGTTCGCTTATATACATCGTAATTAATTTTCTTCTATTACCATAGTTATAGAAGAAAATTATAATTACAAATATTTGTACGGTTCACTTACGTCCAGTTTCAGAAAGGCTTGTTCAAAAAATGATATCGTTAAATTAACATTAGAACAATAGATTCGAATAGGTGGTCGGTTTTGGTTTTAGTTGGCACTACTACGTTAAACTAGTATCTCATGTTCCAATTTTTCAATCATATAATTTGCATCAGTCCTTTAACATGGTGTATAGTATATCAGTAGCAGCATTTTACCACCATATCAAGTTTATAAACATCAAACATTGCAATTTGAGAAGAGTGGCCGCGAGTTCTTATTGCCATCTTCTTTTCTCCGGCTTCACCTATTGTTTGCGAACTTGGCATTACATGTACATGTAGAACCCCGATGTATCACAAGAGATGTTTTGCTAAGTGAATAAAGAATTTTGAATTTAGTATCTAGCCACCAGGCATCCATGACAAGTGGCCAAACTAAAAGCTATAGCTTTTAGTTTGGCCACTTTGTTTAGATCCAGCTAAATTACGCTTTTAAACATATTTGTTTACAGTTTGCATGTTCTTAAAGGACCAGACGAGACCCATGCCAGAGTCATGACTCCCATGATGAAATGTAACTATTCTGGATTCGCATGCCCCATCACACTATTTACATAAATCAAAAACTAGCAAACGAGCTGCAAGGGATCCGTGTACCTCAGGTTGAGTATACCTGACATGGGTAACCATGCGTGACCTTCTTTTGTTTTCTGTTCACTGAGTTTTGTATCACGCTTTATTAGGTGTACGAGTTTTCCTGTTCATATCCTTGGTACCTGTGTTTAACTAACGAAAAAATCAAAAACCCACCTGCTTAAAAAAAGACGGAATCAAGACTTTAGTAAGTTCACTGGAATTCATGAATGCCTCCGACTGCATGATTTAAGGTTTCTCTTGTGTCTATCTTTTGTAAAGCAGGCAAAAATCAAAAAATCCATTTAAATCATATCATATAAAAATCAAAAATTTTTTTTTGTTAATACTTTTTCGAGCTTATATGTAAGACGTAATAACTAGAGCTACCGAACATTTGAGTAAAAATGGTTGACATACATCATGCCATGTACCATGACAAACTTTAAATCACTATATATCCTAAACAGTAATTTTGAATGAAAAATGATTTATCAAACCTCATCATGATTTTAAAATACCTACACAATGATACCCCACACGACATAGTTTGTAGATTTAAATTTTTTTGATTGCCGCCATTTTAAATTTTGATTGCTGTTAACACTTGCAAGATTAATATAAATCGATTGAGGTATGAATGGCTAACGCGTTAAGTCTATATAGTGGAATACAAAGGAACACACATACATACATACACTGATAATGACACTACCCCCCTTTGCGTCACGCAGTCAGGTAAAACATACTCAAACGCTGCATTTTTTTGTTATCTACTTTTCTTTTTAATCAACTATCATTTTCAACCTTTTTCTTTTTGTCAAGTGTGTCAGAGGTGAAAGAGGTGACTAAGAGAATTACACCGCAAATATAAACAGTGTGAGAAGAGGGAATCTCGAAACAAAACCCGATATGTTACCTCCTGTAAGACACGCGTCAGGTCCTGCAACCGATCTTGCACCGTACGTATTGACTAGTCATTCCTGTGGGTTCTGCACATTTAGCAAACAGCGCCATCTACACTCCGAATACAATAGAATTTTAATAAGATTTAGTAGACTGTTGGAAAGTAGGTATCTTGGTTTCAATTATGACCACAACAGACAGAAAGAAGTGGCAAAAATGGCAGCAAACTGAGTTGAGATCATTTTCATAGATCCCCATTTAAATTGTGTATAAATAAATGAAATATATGCAAAATCTGTGAGACCGACTATTTGTTCAGAAGTGTACAATAAATATATACTTGACACTGAAATAAATTGACTGACAAACCAACTATCAACTCCAAAACAAAAAGAAGAAAAGAGCCGATATCCACTGAAGACTGGAGTCAACACTATAAATTTTCAACTAAAGAACAATTTTGAAATTATCTGACGTTTCGGAAGGCCCTCTTTCTGTTTATTTTTTATTGAGCTTAATAATGTTTACAATAGGAACAAAAGAGAATGACGGCCTTCCGAAATGTCACTAACTTCAAGTTTGTTCTCTTCATCAAATTAAAAAAAAACGTATTCACTCGGGAAGTAAATTACTACACTTGTGAAAATTTATGATTCTACATGTACATGTCTTGTAATGGATAGTGATGACTCCAGTCTTCACTAAGTATAAGCTTCTTGCTCATGACTCATCTAAAGACGAGGACAAACCTAGTTAGTACCTACATAACAACATAACATGGTAGACATTACACTCGTCCTCTTGCATGTTACAACCACATGTGAGGCATATGACTTGGAAAAATAATCACAGCAACCGTTGTTTACGATCTTGTAACACGTGAACAGATTCCGTAAGGAACTTTTTTAATTAAGCTCTGTGGTTTATAAAAAAAAAAGCTCAAAGAGGGCATTGTGCTGCTTCGGCTTAGCTAAGAATAGACAATCTCTTGTATTATGATAAGTATAATAAGTATGACGCCAGTGTGACGCATACTTTTTTTAATAAAAAAAAAAAACAAACAAAACTGGTGGCAGAAATACCAGTGTTTCTACAACGATTTGTCTTAGTTATTTAAGTTTTTTTAAAATGATTTTTAGAAAAAGATTTTTAATTAAATTTGTCCTCTTTATTTCAAAAGCTATTGACAACCTGAGCCACTCAGCACTTCTACAATATATTTTTTTTAGAAAATGACGGCAAACAGGCAAACCGTCCTTCCTTATTTTCACTGCACCCACAATTGAAACTAGATGCGTAGATAGGTACTGCAATCTAGAGTGTCGTTAGATCAAAAAGAAAAGTAAGTATGAAAACATTATATATTTGTACGAACCCTCTAAAAAAATCACGGCGAACCCACTTCTTCGCCCACCACATCCAGTCTAGTCTTGTTCCGCTAATTTTGCCTCGTGTAATCCTCTAAACGGACTAAAAGTCGGAATTTAAACGAGCACATTAACTTTACTTTTTAAATGTACGTTTATAAATAAATAATAAGATGTTCTCATCAGCGACGAGCCACTGCATTATTTATTAAGCAGCGCCCGGTAAGGGTTGGCGCTCATTATCCTGCCGTCGACATTCGCGGTTCTAGTATTTACTAGTTACCCGCATATTGTTATGTATCCAATACGGAATTTGTGAAATCCCTGTAAAAAATATTATGAAATAAAATACCTTACTGTTTTTTAAAGGTAACTGGAATGTGGAATTGTGTTCCACGTTGCTTATCATGTTAACCCCTCCAGCTAAGGTAAACTGCTTGTTAGGAGTGGATTCACGTCGGTATCTAGTAGATTGCGAGTCTTATACTTTAAACATTATCCTACCGCCGCATCTTGTTTAAAAACAATTAACTGAAATGATTATTTCACTCATTAACATCTATCAAGGCATTTAGGCTGTAAAACGTGTCAAAGAATTGGAAAATACATACTTTAGAAAAACAATTCTCCTTTTGGCGCAGTCAGGACAAAAACATTCATAGAACCTCAACAAATAAGATAACTAAGTAAAATAATTTAACACGATAGATTAAATGAAAATGTATTCGCTGGTTTTTAAATTAATGAGCTTTTAATTGTCTTGTTTACAAGTTTTGGCTTTTAAAAGTACTTAGGTGTTAAGTATTTATTGTCTCTTTATTCCTAATTATGGTTTCAAAGAAAGGAATCGATACTCGCCCACTATTCGATGTATCGATAATTCGCCATATTTGTGGTTACATCGCGTGAAACCATGAAACCATTCACACCACTTACCTATATGTGGTAGAGGTACATTAATAATTCATATTTCAGTAAATATATTGTATTGTATGTAATGAATAATGAACCGAACAGAATATTGATATTTGCGATATGTAGTTTATTTCAATTTCTGCTTTGTAATTGTAATTAAACTCGATTAGGTAGGTATGTGAAATTTCGATTTGTGAAATGTCAGTTAAATGTAGGTATTGTTTGATTTCATAAATAACATAGAAGCAGGCTTAGTAATGTATATTCAGAGAATTTATATACCTACCTACCTACTTCTTAGTTAATAAAAGTAATTTGTTGGTGTGTTCATGTATGATTAATGTAAACGAGCAATTTTAAATTGAAAGATCCTCTGATGTTAATAACTAAATAACAACAACTTATGTCTATAATACGCCAGTTTTGGCTAAAAATGGGAAAAATCAATACTTGAATAAGAACAATGAGCTTCCACTTGACAAATAACACAAGATTACTGGGTCTGATTAAGCATTCATTTATTTCCGTCTTACGATGACTCAGGGCAAATTATTCCCATCTCTTCATTTCAGAAATGTCAAATTTTCATTTTAAATTACAAAGCGAACTGAACCGGGAAGAGTACTACCATTCCAACCCCTGCTAATAGCCTGGTATTTACATAGACCACTTATTTTTCCTTTCAAAATACATTGTACAGAGCCAGCATTAATTAGCTTTTCGAATAATAGCAAACGATTTCTAACAAGTACATTAAAGTCATTGGTATAGTATATTCTAAGTCTATGATAAAAGTACATCCAGTTCGAAATTTAAATATCCAGTATATTAGTTTAGTTAGTTTATTAATAGTCAGTCTACTTAAATTGCGGAATAAAAATCGAATAAGGAAAAAAAATAAGCCTATAACAAAAGACTGTTAAGATAAGACATTCTATTTTCAATTTATCACGATAGAATCGTATGCTCCTCCATCGGTCTACTTCTGAGATAGCTACGCTTCAGAGATCTTTTTTAGATATTTTCAAGTTATATTAGTTTGCTGACATCTTTGGACGAGATGTTATGGATCGGGTTACGGCATGAAAACGTATAAGTTTCAATCAATTACGTTACAGATAAATAAAATGTCGACTTGTGGGCGTAAGACGATGTAGAATCTTTCTTGACTCTCGTTCACTTTAAGCTGATTTTCTTTTTCTTTATTTTATAAATCGTTCGATGAAGGAAACCTGCTTTTGCCTTTTGACTAGTAAAATAATTAATTGAGGCTTCATATCATTGAGTATTTAACGAACTATTAAAAGTTAGACATAGGACATTGACGTAGAGAACAGGACTGCGCCATAACGTCACAAAATTTACAGCCTCTAGAAAGAGACAACGCTACTTTGTGGGCAAAACCTGTCAAAGGCCCCACGATTTATATCTCTCTTTCACGCTTTGCAGTTAATTTTTACTTTTTAATTTATAGGGATGGCGCAGTCCTAGTCTATATGTCAATGAGATAGGACCAGGGAACACGACCTGAAGGGACTCCAAAATCATAAGTCAATAGAAAATAGTTTTTTGTTTTTTTAGTCACAAGGTAAACACTTCTGCCAGTGTTTTCTTAATATTATGTTAATACCTAATATCATGTTAACTTACAAATGTTTTATTTTTATTTTCTTTATATTTTTGAAATAGAATATCAGAAGTCAAAACATTTACCTTGTACCTATTATAAATGAGGTATAGGCAAAGTTTAGTATTGTGTATCATTTGGCAGTATCAGAAGCAGAATACATTGTCTTGAAGTTAAAATATATATGAGCGAGTAATTATCGAGTATGAAATATTCACGAACTCGATTGATGAAGTATCTTTGCATTGGTAGACAAAGAGAATAACTGAAACCACCTAAGCTTAGAGAGAGGGGACTGGCCGCTTCGAAAATTCATACTATAATTTGAAATTGAAACTGTTCAATTACAAAATGTCTTTAAATTAAACAAAAAATAATGGTAAAAAAACTGAAAAGAAGCTTCAAGAGCAATACTTAAAGATTGCATTCAGAAACTCGCAATGCAATCATCGGTAATGCGATTCAGCCACTGTCATTACTGTCATTGTTAGTACTGCTATCGCTTGCTAAGTCGCTAGTATCTTTGCAATAGTTGATAGCTTTATTCTCAGCTTTATTCACAATTCCGTACAAATTAAGTGTTTGTTATTTCATTTCAACAGTTGCGACAACAATGTTTTTGTCTAGATATGTTAAAAATTCCAACGACACATATGTAAAAGCATAACCCAGTTAGATAAATGCATTGTTGAAGAAGAATTTAGTTGAAATCGGTTTAGTTTTAAAACTTTTCAAACGGTAGTACTCAAGTTTTGAAACTATTCCGTTTGGGAAACTAAAAGAGGAGTGAGTGAAACCGCGGCGAAATGCTTGTTGTTTTACAGTAAACATGATATAAAACAAACATACCTATGTATCAATAAAAACCGAACATCAAAGCCGTGAAAAATGTATATTTCCAATCGCATAAAATACGGCAAGTGAACGGCAATATTTTCACTGCGCTCCGAAATTGTCCTCGTAACATTGAATAAATGTTTTGATGAAAATTAAAAATATTATAGCTAGCACAGGTGCAGTCACGAAATCCAAATATGGTATATTATTTAAATAAATTCAAGAGAAATAATGAGTGTGATATTACTTTTAATGATATGTAATTGTGCACCAAAAGATCGGTCGATAAAACAAACAAGACGAATGAGAAATATAAACGTTCAATGAGTTAGGTTGGTTCGGTCGTCTTGAATGTCATTTCACAATATTTGCATAAGTAATAAGAGACACGTAATATAATCAATCCTTTAATTTCCACTAATTGGGACACGTTTCTCCCACCCTGTCAGAGAGATAATATATTTTTATTTTTGCTATAAACTTAATCATAGGTATTATATTAATCAAAAACCAAATAAAGAATATAATAGTAGGTACATATATCTGTTATATCTTGGGACAACATCACACTTATCCCAAACTAGACAGAGATTCTACCTACCTGCAACCAGACAACTGACAAACATAGGTACATATAGTACCTAATGGTACCTATATCTATACTAAAATTATAAAGCTGAAGAGTTTGTTTGTTTATTTGAACGCGGTAATCTCAGGAACTACTGATCTGAATTGAAAAAATATTTTACTGTTGGATAGCCCATTTATCGGAAGGATCATCTTATTGTTCATTTATTGTTGGATAGCCCATTTATATAGGCTATATAACATCACGCTACAGCCATGAGAAATGTTGCAAAAACGGGGAAAATTCTCGCAGACGAAGTTGTGCGGGACAGCTAGTTATAGATAAATTACACCCAGACAGACCCTGAAAAAAATATTTAACCCTTACATATACAAAACCCACATTCCTTTTGTAACGAATATTCCTCAAACCAACAAGCTAGATACAAATTTACTTAAGTGTTTTTTGCTGTAAAAATGTCACTTCAGTACGCTCATTGCTACAGCAAACCAGTATCTATTGATATTTTTATGCAAAAACTTCGGTAAACTAAAACCGTTATTACTTTAAGTTGACTCGCGGGAGCAGTTAAGAAAGAAAAAGTGCTGTCATTTCGTATACCCGCCTGAATAAAGTGAATGGCGACTCGGTGAGTCAGTAAAACTTTCTCTAAATCAAGATCACGACACTACCATTATTTTAAAAAGTTGATTTCAAGCATAAATGATGTCTGACAGTAGGACACGGCAGTGGTTTATAATCATTGTTATAACGTTTTTTGATGCAAACTGAGGAGTGTCACAAGTTTCACAGATATGTACGTCTATCCGACATAGTATAGACCAATTTGAATGTGTTTATTTCATTAAAATGTTAATTAAATCATGATGATTTTTAACGTCGTTGGGAGAAAATCCATTAAACCGTTATGTTCAACTTTTAACGACACATGTCGAACTATCTATATGTGTGTATATGTATATCTTTTAGTTTATGTTTCAGTTACTATTCCTAACGGTATTCGGAATGAAGACGACTTAACAACTAGCAAGCAATGACTCTCTTCATGGCATTGACCAAACACGAAGTCACTTTTGACATTTCTGAGATCTAGAACTCTACTAAGTATTTAACACCTCTCAAAATGAACTTCTTAATTCGAAAACAGTCTTATTTTTTTTTCTCGACAATATACAAAATTAATTATAAAATCTTTTGATAAGTATGATACGTAGGCAGAGGCACTTTAAATAGTCTCTGGTGTTACCTAATTCCAGTCCCTATATTTTGCTTTTAAGACTATACATTACATATGCACCTGCCTACATCAGCTTATACATCAAAATTCGTATGGAATATAGTAGAAACCACTTTACATCGAGCAGGTGTGTGACTGTGCATCCAGTTCATAAATCCTTCATATTTAATACTACTCTTATTTCAGAGTCATAAGGACACCACTTATTATATCATCATTCACTTTTAATGTAATAAATTCACTCGATACAATCCATTTATATACAGTTAATTCACAAGCTGTCTTTTATTAAACAACTATAGATAATGTGGTATTATTATAACATTCAGCTTTCTCATAAAAAACCTGTATGAAGTCAAACTTAATATACCCATTTATAGTGCCTTTACTGTATTACTGTTATACCTTTGCCTGTAATATGTAGGTATACTTTCACCTTTAGCTTTAGCTGTTGCAAACAAACTGCGGAAAAACAATAATAATGCAATGCCGCCTTTTTTCTGAGAAATTTCCTAAAGAAAATGTCAAAGAAAGTTTTGTTTTTAAGTAAAATTTTGATAAAAAGAGACACCACATTTATCATTTATTTAACTTTTATCTGAACGTTTAGAAACAGGGCCTTAATCTTCTACGTGTTTTACGCACAGTGACGTCACAAAGTTTTATAATTAATTAACAAAATATGGTAAAAGAATCTATGGTATAATAATAAACTCTTCAGCTTTATAATATGTACGAAACTAACGTACATAAGCATACGTACTCCACCTTACTGACTACTGTCACACTCATATAGTTATGTATATAGGCGAGGTGGGATGCCATAATGCATTCCTTAGAGTTTGTATTGCACGACTGTAGATGCTCAGGCTCTATGCAAATACACAATTACCGCCATTTTGTAGGTACAGTTTTGCTCTTCGCTTTGTTGGTTTGTCTATATGTGCAGCGACATTGAAATTAGTTTGCAAGTGTTAGGTTGTGTTTTCAATAGATGTGAGAGGTTAGTGTTTAGCGAAAATAAATTTAGCTATAGGATTACTTTATCTTCTTAAACTAGTTTGAACGTTGTTGTGGTAGAAAAGAGCTAGCGAGATGGGTTCTTGCAATATATACTAATACTAGATGAACCGCGCAACTTCGTATGCATCAATTTTTCCCGTTTTTGCAACATTTTTCATTGCTGCTCTGCTCCTGTTGGTCATAGCATGATGTTATATAGCCTATAGCCTTCGAACGACCCTTTAGTCTCTGAAATTATCGCGTTCAAACAAACATACTCTTCAGCTTTATATTAGTATAGATTATATTATTATCTATACTACTATGCTAATGTTACAAAGAGTTTGTGACTTTGTGAGGTTGTAGGGGCTAGTATCTCGTTTAAATTCTTTTACTAATAGTAAACCATCCACCAATTGACATTTGTGCGTTTCGATAACCGTCAATAGATAACCCGTAACGTTTTTTACTACTGTCAGAGATGAACCATAGACTTAGGATGTGTATCGGGCAACGACACCGAGATGTTATATAGCTTACGACACTTGCAAACAACGTGGATTTCTATAAGTAAAAGGATTTTTTAAATTCCGTTCAGTAGATCTAGAGATTCCATTCTACAACCTCACAAACTCACAAACTTTACCTCTGTATAATATTAAGTATAGATTAATTTTAGAGTGGATACCTCATTAAAATATCTAACGCACTCAATGGCATCTTAAATCTCATCCCAATAACCCATTGTTACAGAATGCCATGTTTTTTTAAGATATAGTTTTGTGACCGTAGTTACTTCCTTATCGGAAAATGCTTGTATACTTGTGGGAAATTTACCCTAGTGGAGTCACTGGTAAAAGGTAGTTCCCATAAAGACTTTTATATCCAGATAAATTGAGGTAAATTCTGTTGTTTTAGTGTTGTTTTCCTTCCTTCTAGGAAGTCGGTTGTCATAAATCCCGCAATACCATTGATATAGTATGTATTTGGATGTTTTTATTTCGTGTAATCAGGGTTTTAAATTTCTTCTTTTTGAAAGGAGGCAATTTACTTGCGGCTGTGGAAAATAATGACTCGTAATTGAAACAAAACTCTTTTAATTAAGATTTGTAACAAAAACATCGTCCCTATTTAATCCTAGGGTAATATTTTTATGTACCAACGATTGCGTACAGTAATTACTGTTTCAGTGACGTAGACGAAGTACCTACGATTGTCTTTTGAAAACTACATGCGCATTACATTTTTTGAAAACCAACTTTTGTTGCAAACAACTGCCACTTACCTCACCTCTTGCTTTTCTCAAAAAATTGGTTGTCAAATAGGTTTACGACGATAACGCCATTAGAAAACATTGAATAATGCACATGCCTGTGACAGGCAGTGTTCTTTATTACTATGTCAATGTTCAATGACGACGGACACAATGCTTCAGCCTATCAGCAGGCGGTTATCTACCGTTGATTAGCAACCAGTCAATAACGAGAGCGTTGACGTTTTCGTGAGTGCAGCCGGTCATGGATTTAATAGACGTTACACGTCAAAATTGTATTTTTAATTTGACTATTTGACACTCCTTGCCATATTCGCACTACCCTAGTTCACTGTCTATGGTATGGAGTTATAAATTCAGCAAAACAAAAGAAAATCTTTTGCCAGTGCCAGAAGTTTGTAGTGATTCTATTGTTTACGATTTTTTCTTATTAGTACCTACAATAAAGTAAGGCCGATGATGCCTAGGTATCTAACCCACGTACACATCTAGCTGTCTAAAACAAAATTAAGACTCTTACTAAATTCAGGATTATTTTCTCTGTAACAAATAGAAGAAATAATTTCAAATACCAACAGAAAATTCCATTTTCTAAACAACAATCGTAAGCCGAATTTAATTTAACTTGCCATATTTAAACTGTACTTATGTCGACCTACTTTTCATATTAGCGTTAACTGGATCAAGACAATTACTAGATAGCTCCATAGCTTCATAATTTGATAAAGTGTCAAAATGAAAATTTCGAACGTAGTATAAAAGGAACCTATTCACATATTCGCGAGCAAATTAATTAATTTAAAATAATAAATTATAATGAGAATCGCGTAGCTACAGACATTACATTTGATAAGTACCTACATATCTACTTACCTATATCTACAAGCCATTTAAAGACACAGCATTTTTTTTATTCCGACATTTCGACCGAACTGCAAGGACTTCTCCCCCGTGACGACGGATGCCGCAATTCGGTCGAAACATCGGGTGGTACCGGCTTAAGAATAGTACCACCCCATCTCTTCCCGTGGATGTCGTCAATGCTACTAAGGGATTTTACACCGGAGGATGGGCAGCAGCGTCCTCAGCGTACTTTAAACCTTACTGCGATCGCCAACCCTCTCGTCAAGCGAGACCCATACCCAGCAGAGAGAATCATCATATGGGTTCATTGATATCGGGAATTTAAAAAAATGGTGTGTCTGTCAGTAGATATAAGAAATCACAAATAGTTATCACCATCTCTATCCAATTGAAACAAATCGATACATTCGCATACTAGTGTAAAAGAGATAAATATATCTACGTAACTTCAAAATATTAACGGTGACTTCGACTACATTGTCAATATGAAACACTGGCTACACTTATTTTGATACGTGATAAAGAGCCTTATACTTCAAGTTGCTTAAAACAATACCTACTTCGTTTAAAGCTCGTTTCCGCTTACATTGTTAGCTTAGTGTTATGAAGTGGGCGGAGTGAGTCTAGTAGCCAAGTGGCTAACGGCTAATGGCCGAGTTAATAATTATTTGTTTAGTTGAAGTTCGCGGGCCGCATCGCGTCTGCACCGTGGGAACGCAAACTAGTCGAGCGAAAAATAACGCTGTGCATATAAATGAACCCACTGTGTATATAAAGATGAAACTTGCTTATGGGACTTCGTATAGATACATCCTGCATTGGATCTGGGTAAAAATATAATCCAACCAATAACCACATTTTTTAAGACAATAATTTATATTTTTTTTTTGACAGGTGTCCTGCCCTGACGTAGTGATGCGACGTTCGATTCAATCGATTAGAATAAGTCGACTATTATAGCGAGCATTGGATATGTATGAATATTTATAAATTCGTGATAATCAAGATGTATTTATAATAAACTAGTGACTCTGGCCACGTTTCGCAGTTCGCTATGCCTTTTTTTGGACAGAAACATTCGCCAGAACACACTGCCAAAGTTTCATCACAATCTGATCAATGGTTTCGAAACGCATAGAGGACATACAGACAGACAGACAGACAAACATTCATTTATATATATATAGATAGTAAATAGGATAATTGGAAATGATAGTACTTATTAGTCTACAACATAACACCTGCCGTCTGCAGTGAAAAAGTGGGTATTTTTTTTATTTACTTCCAATAAATTATGGCAGAAAACTAAGCGTCATCATTTTCAAATCTCTGCATTACCGTCTTAAAATACTTAAATGAAATACCAAAACCGTGCGAAATCGATAAAGCCGAGCCTTTGTGCACTTGAAGCGTACAATAAATAGGTACTTGACACGGGCAGAAATTAGTTGAAAAATCTGATTTTGTTGTTGTAGATTACCATCAAATAAAAAATAAGAATTTTTAAAATGCTTGCTTTTGACAACTCAACTCTGGAAAATTTGAAAAAGGAACAACCAAGCGTGTTAATTGTGTCAAACACACTAGCGGGAAAATATTACAGCCAGCCAGCCGTAGTCAGAGCTATGTAAGCATCATTATGAATTACTAAGTAAATAGTAGGTAGTTAGTAGGTAAATATAATTATAATGAAAACAGACAGATAAACACATTGTGTGTTTATCTGTCTGTTTTATAGTATTTAATTTAAGTTGTTGTTGTTATACCGATTAAAAAATAACGTTTACACACCATACAACCATAGATATACATTGCATTATTGTGTTTGCGCTTTTCAGTGAAGTTTTCATTTATGAAATTGAGCCTCAAAGTGCTACCTGCCACAAAATGCCGATGCTCGGAATTCTTGATAAAACTGACTTTGCATATCAATCTTTATATGTAGGTGAGCACAGTTAATGGTAACGATTGGTTGTGCAATTAAAGTACTTAAACATACCTATACAGGACTGAGGCAAAAAAAATAACCATATAGCCATTACTTAAAGACAAAAAGAAAGAAGGAGCAAGAATTTCTTCAAAGGCATAAATTCCCTGACCTTATGAGATGTAGTCTAGATTCTCAGAACTGTAATTTGAATATTTGGAATTACGTAAATACACCAGTCGCCTTTAGGTCATAACGATCTTCGCCTTGATATTAACCTCAAATATATTTAATACGAGTGTGTATAACCATAAAATCATGTGAAACTATTAAGATATTTAGACTCATTTAGTTACATAAGATGTTCGCTCTAATCGCTTGGGAACAACAAGGTACATTACCTACCTAACTTATGTACATGTTGATACATATGTACATATCTATACTAATATTATAAAGCGGAAGAGTTTGTTTGTTTGTTTGTTTGTTTGTTTGTTTAAACGCGCTAATCTCAAGATCTACTGGTCCGATTTGAAAAATTCTTTTTTTGTTGGATAGCCCATTTATCGAGGAAGGCTATAGGCTATATAACATCGCGCTACGACTAATAGGAGCGGAGAAGCGACGAGAAATGTTTGAAAAACGGGGAAAAATTACGCATACGAAGTTGCGCGGGACAGCTAGTGTTACATAAAGCATAAACATGTCTTAAACCTATTTATAAAGACGTGTATGCTTGTATAAATACACTAGCTGACCCGCGCAACTTCGTTTGCGTCTATTTTGACCGTATTTGCAATATTTTTCATTGATGCTCGGCTCGTATTGGTCGTAGCGTGATGTTATATAAAACACTGAAAGACTTTTCAATTCAAACTAGTAGTTTCTAAGATTATCGCGTTCAGCTACGAATAACAAACATTTTTTTCAGCTTTAGGTTATATAGATTTTAATTTTGAAAGATAGAAATTGATGATTACTCCGGCCCCGGCTTTGCATACGGGAGTCTCGGGTTCCATTCCTGGGTCTAGACTTCTCATTTTTCTATATTTGAAAAATGCAATTGTTGTATTAATAAAGTAATTGGCAAGAAATGCCTATAAGAAATACTATAGTATAGATTTGGTTCATAAGTTGTGTTAATTATGATGTTCTACGTACCTACCTACATTATTTACAATTTCTTACTTATGTTTGGTTTTAACAAACAATGTAAAGCTGATGACTGGCCTATTGGTCTAATGGTTAGTGACCCTGACTGCTAAGCCGGAGGTCGTGGGTTCGATCCAGGATAAATCTTTGTGTGATGAGCACGATGGTTTATTCTTTGTCTTGATGTCATCTATCTATAAAATGTATGTATTTAAAAATATATGAGTATGCTTATCACTTGTCTCGTTACCATACTACAAGCTCTGCTTAGTTTGGGATCAGATGACTTTATGTGAGTTGTCCCAAGTTATTATTATTATTATTATAAAGCTGGAAGAAAAATGTAGGCTATGAATAAGTGTGTATTTCACTAATAATAGTTATACGAACCTTTAGCTGTTAGTAAATGTACCTACAGTAAAAAGTATATACTCATTTCTCAGCACTCAAATACAGAAATTAAGTTTTTATCCTCGAAAATAGATTAAATGTCACTCGAGCTCTGCCGCTGACGTCGGAGTAATTTTTCATATTAAAAAACCGGGCAAGAGCATGTCGGACCATGCTCACTGTAGGGTTCCGCAACCTTGAACAATTGCATTAGCAGAAAAGCGTATGTTCATGGCACTTACGCCCTTTTGTTGAAAAACGCAGTTTTTCGGCAATAACTCAATGCCGATATATCCGATCTTATCCGAAATAATTTTAGTTTAAAGCACTTATTAAGCGCTATCTTTGTCATTGTTCCATATATATTGGTCACACGGTTCAATAGTTAAAGTGGGGGACACGATTTATGTAACTTTCGGAGCGATTATTTCCAAAAATATTCCCTTTATCAAAAAAGTTTATTAAAAACCTTAAAATGTTTTCGAAAGACCTGTCGAATGATGTTTGCTGGAAAAAAATAATTCAGCTCTTGTTATATGTATGGAGTGCCCCGCTTAAAAATATTATTTTTTATTATTTAGCTATCAAATTAAGTACCGGCTACTACAAGACACCTTTTCATCATATTTCATCAAGATTCATTGAGTAGTCTTTGAGTAAAATGCCTGTGACATACAGACAGGGGTTCCGTTTTTGCCATTTTTGCTACGGAACCCTAAAAACTCAATGCAAGTAAAAATGTGAAATCACTCGCAACTCTTAGTAAACTCAGAAAAAAAGTCTGTTGACAAGGAAAGAGAGTTGTGTGTTCAAAAACCATAAACTCGCCTTCAGCGACACGCAACGCCGAAATTTGTACTAACACAAAACTTGAAATTTTCCCTAAACATTGAAAATGTATTAAGAACAATTAAGAAGTTTCAGAGCTGCTCCTTCAGCTCCGTGCTCAAATTCGCGGCTTTACCACGGCATTCTTCGCTTTACAATTCATGTAAAACTTTATAGGTACTTTAGTTCTCAACTTCATTAGTTCTGGTAAAACCTGACAGCCAAACTTAAACAGAATTTTAATATCTTGGTAATATGTTTCTGGAAGCTGCCAAACAGCCAAATACTTCTAAATTTTAGTTACTTTCAAAGCGTTTGTAACGTTATTAAAAGCTTCGTTCATCTGTAAATAACTAAGGTTTTTTTTTTCGGGAATAGGTACCTGTCAAACTTTCTACTACTTATTGTGTGTTAAATGCATTCACATATCAACACCTGGCCTGTTGCTCACTAGACGAACCACTGGGTTAGTGACCCAGACTACTAAGCCGGAGGTCGTGGGTTCGATCTCCACCCAGGATAAATCTCTGTGTGATGAGCTCGATGGTTTATTCTGTGCCAGGGTGTAATTTTATCTATAAGCATTATTTATATGTATGTATTCAGAAATTTATAATTACTAGCTGTCCCGGTTAATTTTGTACCGCCCCCCAATTTTTTTTTCAATTATTTTTTACGTAAGAACCTTCTACAGAGTGTTAGAAAACCAAAAAAAAAACAGAAGAAATGAGATCGGTAAAGTCATTCTCTAGTTAACTCGTGACCGAGGGAAATAAAGGTTAATTTTTATACATATAGATAATTTATAAGTTGTCTGGTTGCCATAGTACCGGCTCTGCCTAATTTGGGATCAGAAGGCGTTGTGTGAGTTGTGAGTATCTATTACTACTTATAATATCTCACAAAAATGAAATACTTGACTTATTCATTCACTCATCAACGCCTAACCCAAACTTTTTTTTTATACCAATGATAAGAAAGAATTTTAGGAAACTTGAACTCTAAGGAAGTCACTCTCCGTCTGTCTGTCCATTTATGTTCATTTTGCACGAGAACATGAACATATTTTTCTTTTGAAAATTATAACTATGTTACTTTCATTTTGTTTCATATAGCACCTAAACTATTAAATCATTGACGATAATGGTAATCGCCATTACCGACAAACACGCGGACAGCCACGGGCAAATACTAAACGATATTTTACAAAGTTGGCTTAAGGCAAACTTAAACCGCTCTAAATGCCAATGCCAACAATTGATCAACTCTTCAAAGAGTTAGCCACTCACCCACATATAAGCCCACGCAAGTTAACATTCACACTGCCCCCGTTCATCACGAATGTACTACATGTATTCTCCATTCATATTTAGTTCCCATACATGACTATGGAGTATGACCACCCACTCGAGCAAACGAAAACTTTTTAATGATCTGTCAAAATCGTCACGGTATTTTCGCGTGAACATTTTAATTGGAAAACTTTATAATTGCAATCATTGGTTGAGAAAACACGTAATACCCGTGAACTTGAACATAAATAAAGTTTTTTTTTTTGTAAAAGTACGGTTTGTCAATTGTGAAAGAAACTTTGAGGATTTTATTCAATGACTATCATTGAATAAAATCCTCAAAAAGCGTGATATGTCAAAATATTAATAGATTAATCAATAGCCACTGCTCATAAAATCTTAGTGCCACTATGTATTGCGATGTTGCAGCACTTCTTAGACGTCTCACGCTCTACCTATCAAAGTCGTTGCGTGCGGCAGTTAGGTTTAGAATTGCGAAGTGATAAAGTGTATTTTTTCAATTTTAAACATTTTTTAATTTAATCCCTCCTTTCCTTAATCGAACCACGCGTGCTGGCCTTCGATGTCACCATTTGACCGTGGATATAATTTCATTCCGAACAAAGAAATTCGGTGACTCATTTCTCTGCCGCACATCCAAAAAATGGAACTCCCTACCAGCACATGTGTTCCCTCCTACCTATTACATGGGGTCTTTCAAAATAGGTGTAAAGAAGCACCTGCGTTTATTAGTAATGGAGAAAAGTCTGTGCGAGATTCGGAGCGGGCCGCTAGTAATTTTATAAATACAATGCATCGTATCCAGCAAGATATATTTTTTGTATCGAATTACCTCTCGAAAATGTAAACCCTTCGCTTCTGGTACCTACTACCTTGATACTTACTTTATTATCATCACATGTAGGTACTTGTATCCTAGGTTTCTAAACAATCTATCACAATAAATCATACTGACAGATGTCTCGAGGTTCTATCTACAATATTTCTTTCATTGTCACCATTTTGATGTCAGAACAATAAATAAAGCAAAGAAAGAAACTAAATCTACACTCGCGAGCAAAAGTATGGAATCACTTGCTTGAATTTGATTCCGCGCGATCTTGAGTACTTAATAACTAAATAATAATAATAAAAATGATGCCATTTTAAAGGTTCATTAATTAACTTTAAATTGATACCAAAATCATTCAAATAACGCCAGTACTTAAGAAGTTATCCCGGGCTACGTGAAGAAGTACGAAAAAAGATACGTTTCAATTGTTTGACCCGTCGCGAGTTGCGCGCCCTTCATCCCCTATAAAAGCACGTGTTATCGGTTTTTTTTATCAGTTAGCTTTCACACGTTGACCGGTACACATCTCCGCAACTTTGGACCCTTGAACTTCGAAGACAATGGATACAACACCTACAGAAGCCGCCCAAATCGTCGCCCTATTGCAAGAAGGGCTTAGCCAGCGGGCTGTCGGACGTCAGCTCCACATAAGTCAGTCTTGTGTTTCGAAAGTCTACAAACGCTTTCTGGAGACTGGTGGCTTTGTCCCGAGACCAAGATCTGGACGACGCCGGTGCACATCGGAGAGGGATGACCGCTTTATCGTGTCAACTTCTCTCCGAAATCGGCATTTGACTGGTGTTGACGTCCAACAGGAGCTCCGAAATGTTCGCGGGGTCGCTGTTAGCGAGTGGACAGTTCGTCGGAGACTCAAGCAAGCTAATTTAACCCCAAGAAGGCCTGCCACAGGCCCTAAACTGACGGCAGCTCATCGACAAGCCCGCCTTCGATTCGCTCGTTCCCACCTTGATTGGGAGGTTGAGGAATGGAGCCGTGTACTGTTCTCGGACGAGTCCAGAATGTGTTTGCACGGCAACGATCGAAGAGGTCGGGTCTACAGGAGGCCTGGGGAGCGATTTGCGCAGTGCTGTTTCGCTGAGACAGTGGCTTATGGAGGCGGTTCTTGTATGATGTGGGCCGGCATTTCTTTCGACGGTAAAACGGAGCTTGTTTTCGTGCCTGGCGGGGGACGAGGAGGCGGTCTAACTTCAGACCGGTACATTACCGATATTCTGCTGGAACATGTCGTTCCCTATGCGGGATATATCGGTGATGACTTCGTCCTCATGCACGATAACGCTCGTTGTCACACTTCTCGTGCCACAACCGAATACCTAGAGGAAGTCGGTATCGCCACATTGGACTGGCCAGCGCTTAGCCCGGACATGAATCCAATAGAGCACGTGTGGGATGAACTAAAGAGGAGGGTTCGATCCAGAAATCCTACTCCTTCAAACACACATGAGCTCAAAACGGCTTTGATTGAAGAGTGGGAAGGTATCCCACAAGATACCATACAGAAGTTCATCAAGTCCATGAAGAACCGTCTCCGAGCTGTCATTAGGGCGAGGGGGGGGAACACTAAGTATTGACATTAAGTTTTTAAGCGAAATTAAACTTTTATTAATTAATTTTTGTTGTTTTCTTCATTCATTATTTTTCCATTATCCTTGCCTATTCCTACCTCCTTCACTTAATCCAAGATAGCTCCACAAATAATGAAGCGATTTGAATGAATTTGGTATCAATTTTAAGACTACATTTTAACCTTTAAAATGATATCATTTTTATTATTATTATTTAGTTATTAAGTACTCAAGATCGCGCGGAATCAAATTCAATCAAGTGATTCCATACTTTTGCTCGCGAGTGTACTAATCTTTTTTATAATAAAACAAAACCATACAGACGACTGACTGCCCCAAACAGTGTATCATTTTCAAAATTTTGTGAGTTTCTTTATATCACCATAACTTCTAAACGTCTAAACGTTTTTTATTAGGGTTCCGTAGCCAAAATGGCAAACAATTGAACCCTTATAGTTTCGTCATATCCGTCTGTCTGTCCGTCCGTATGTCATAGGCATTTTACTCAGAGACTTCTCAATGAATATTGATGAAATTTGGAAAAAAAGTGTCTTTTAGTGGCTGCTACTTAGTTTGATAGCTAAATAATAAAAATAAATATATTAAGGGGGGCACTCCATACATGTAACATAAGCTAAATTTGTGTTTCGGCTAACATCAACGTATGGCACATCATTCGACAGGTCTTTTAAAAATATTTTTGGAAATAATCGCTTCGAAAGTTGCATAAATTGTGTCTTAAATTATGGTACAGCCGTTTTTCGAAGTCAGCGTCGATTTATTTTTATTAAAATATAAGCCACATTATGAGGATTTCAAGTGTGTGTTTATTATATGTTAATTACAAGAGCAGGCAGAAAAGTTAAAAAACTTTTCTAATGATGTACTTGTTCAATGCCAATCACTGACCTTAAATTAAATTATAAGCCAGTAGAAATAAAGCATTCATTACGTATTCTGAAACCGAAAACAAAAGAGAAATCACAATGTTTGTTTGATGAACGGACTGAACAGTTGAAAGTGGTTTCAGCATTTTATATAGAATTACGCAATGCATCTGATTGCAAGCATTTTGAAATATTACTTTTATATTTGTAATCAAACTAATTGATGAATTTGTACTATTTCAATGTTGAACAGCTGCTATTGAACTGGAATTGGCATTCGTATGTTAAGCCATTAAGCTGTGTATACCAGAGATATATGGACTAATTGACATAGATAACGGTCAATATTACGATATGTACGAAAACCGTGGCATTTTCATGTTTATTTATTGTTTGTTCACAGTACCGGCCTTAGGGTAGGAGGGAGGGGGGGGCGCGTCTGAACTTTCGCTTCGAGGACAGCAGTTGCGCCCTCTCTATCCTTACAAATCAAGCCTTGGCAAATGGTAGGGCAAAAACTTGATGATGTCGCCCCCTATTTCCGGCCCATATTAAAAGAACTTCTACTTCGTAGGTGTATGTATGATGAGGGGCAAAGCATGATACACTCGTGATAATCTCCCTACCCCGGGCGAGCGACTCACGCTTGGCCGGTATTGGACCCACTTAAATGTCCACTGACATCTGAAGCTGAATAAAAAGTGAAGCGCGAACTGTAAAAAATATTGACAACTTGTAAATGATGCCCGAGGGACATTGACATCACACATCATCGTTGGCTATCGCGATAAAAACCGAAACCGTCAAATTCTTAAACTCAACTCATTTTAAAGATGTCGTTATCTCTCTTGCTGTCACTGTCACTTTATTTCTTTCTTTTTGTCACCTCAATTTATTGCTATTTTCAAAACTTGATGAAATTACGTTTGAGAGTCTTAAAGATAAATTGAGGTATTTTACTATGTATTGGGTATTACAAAAAGTATTTCCTAAGCCTAAACGTCCACAAATTTCTATTAGTAGTACCAAACAAACAGAATAATATTCACATTTAAATACAAATAAATTTGCGTCATATTTAGTGCAAACATTCGCACAGTAGAGTCACAAACATGCACATACCGCGCAATCTTATTATTATGTGAGTCGGGTCACAGCGTAATTTAGATAGGTAATGAAGGCGCCTCGCGTCACCACTCGGCGCTGGCTGGCTGCAACCTCGTTAAACTTATTGATTACATTTGAAAATGTACGTTTCAACCAAATTTAAGCTTAAACTGAACTGTATGCTAACAACTGGAGGCGAAATATAAACAGCTTAAAATTGTTTATTTATTTTGGCTGCATTGGATATTAAATGCATAAAGTACCTACTCGAATATGCAGCATGTAAAGATATTGCATTTGTTGCATATGCAAAAGTGTCATCTTAAATTTAATCTGAATTTACTTAGAATATCAGCTAAGCTAAAAGAGTATTTATTACTTTTCCATTATCTCAGTATATTCTTTATTTTTCTTGTATTTTAAAGGTAGATTTGCACATTAGGTATTCTTAAAATGATTAGATATTATCACACTTATTATGGTATTTTAAAGCTAAATGCTTATGGATTTATTCTCTCTATTGTTTGACACGTTTAGCTATCTATCGAGGCTTGTAATTACCTACGACTAGCTTAGTGGTGTTTTAATAGTGTCTGTAAAATTTATGTTAAATATTTCTCGTCTGGGGTCTGAAATCCACCCCTTCGTTCGCTCAGAGGTCGATTCTCTCGAGAACTCAGAGGGCCCCATTATGCCAATAATCACGCCATTCTCATAAACCTACCAAACAACAAAATCAAGTAACAAAGATATCCGAGACATGTCATCTATTTTTCTCCCATTTCGGTACCAACATTCTCCAATACGTAAACATAAGGAACATGGAAAATTGGAGGCAACGGCTTTTGTTTGGGATAAGTTAATATGGGCTAGGTATGTGCGATGTACCCAAGATATCTAAGGCTACGAAGAGAAAAACCAATATTCTCTCGTCCGAAGATTTCTCGTTATACAAGCTTGTACGCAGCTCATAAGATATAACATACCTAGCATGTTCTAACAAGATTCTGCTAATATTAGGCATTCAGACATAGACAAGAATTTCTTCTTCCTTTCAATGACTTATCTCTAGGTAATATATCTACAGGAAGATTTCTTTCTGTAGATTATATTATGTAGAGATAAGTCAAAGACCTGGAAAGTGACATATGGTCTTGTTTTCAACCGTCAAATCATATGTCAAATAAACACGGCCATATGTGGCACTGTGTACCAACCTTTTAGGATTTTGAGGGGGGGGGGGGAGTTTCAACTCACAAATTCCTCCCTGCCTACGTCCATGCATCGATGTTAAAATTTATAGAATCTATTACGATTGAATTTACTTAGTTTAGAATCAGTTGCTCAATCGATTCTGAATCGCTGAACGTATACCTATTTGAAGTAGCATTGTGTATGCGAACTTTCAATATCATATCTTAGTCAACAGAAAGGCGTTTGTGTGCAGTAACAAAGACCAAAGAAGATACCCATTAACAAGCTAGCATTAATTTTATGTATTGCTAAAGGCTATGTAGAGCATCCATAACGTCCAAAACGAGGATTAGTAACAAATGCTTGTTCTTGAGTGTTTAGTAATTAAAGGCATTCTCCCCGACAACCATTTATCAATGTTATTAGATGCCAACGATTTATTTCTTCCAGTGCCATTGCCAATTTCTCACCGAGAACGTGCCTATCATTTTACACGAACATTGTTCGAGGAACAAAGATTGTGTGCGCCCATCGAAAGAAAATAAAAAGTCTATATTACTGTTACGTTACTCACGTCGCAGACAATTCTATGTACCAGTAGAACAATAGTAGTATAGGTACTTAGTATTCTGTACGTAGAGGTACCCCCACCCTGCAAAGTCCGTACGGTGCGATTTCTTAATCTAAGGTCATTAAGGCAGCTTATTCCTTCCCATACTATTGTGGCACGAAGAACAAAAGGCTCTTGTTTGAATGCAGGTTATCCAAACACAGCAGTAAATATTCATGAATAAATCACTGACTCCCTGGCTCTACAGGTTCCAACAATATTTCAATGAGCGCATAGTGAAATTCGAACAATTCGCCAACGTAAAGAGGTGAGCTGTATCGATCGACGCCCGACTGGCTGCAGCCGTATTTAGTTGCAGATTCAAGCTCTGCAAAATTATTTTACAGTTGGTTTAAAAATAGCTGAAGCACAGTGGCGGTCTACGTTTGTTGTTTGGGGGGGGGGGGGGTTGAAGCCCCTAGCTCCCCCCTGGATCCGCCACTGCTGAAGAATCATAAATGAAGGGATTTACGTCAAGGTACACAAAAGACAAGGGAAATGAAAGTAGGGGAAAATAATTCCGTATTCTATTAGTTTCTTTTGGCATAAACATGAATTTATTCCACCTGAAAATAGCTTACGAGTACGTTATTTATGTAGAAATAAGTTGCGGCTGTTTGTCAGCGCTTCGTGGCGGGTTGACTGTCAAAATGTCCTCTGAAGGAAAGGATTGTTCTTTCCAGTGAGCGCACTTGAAAGCGTCGCTCGTGAAAAGCCTTGGTGACTCAACGAGAAGTGATTGTAATAGCAAAAACAAAGAAACGGTGCCGTTCAACAAAACAACATTCGATTTGCATTCGTTGACTGCATTGTTTCTTTATAGACAGTTGTAATTTTAACTGCATTATTAAATGGCACTGTAACCAGCACAAATAAAACTGTTTATAATGGTGTTGAATTCTAGAATGAGGTCTTATTTTACACTATTTTTAATAGTTTACAACTTAATGTATGTTTTAAGCTATTGCATAGCTTTTATCGCGGGCTTTGAGTGCGGCGACCGAATCAAGAAATTCCGTAACGAAAATAAACCCTAACATGGGGGGTGTTCTCTACTCCGCCTACCATGGAGCTCGGCCGAGCGTTCGCTTAACGTATATGTATATGGTACGACTGTACGAAGCTCGGATCGAGACGAGCTGCCTTGAAATGTAATGAAAAGAAATTAAATAAAAAATAAAAAAAATTATGCAATAAAAAAATATATTTTTTTATTGCATATTTTTTTATTGCATATTTTTTATTGCAATTAAAAAAAATACATTCTTTTTTGTTGTTTTTTATTTGATAAAAAATGCTATGCAATAGCTTTACCGCGGCAGTCCCCGAGTATTTGCCGAAGCAATGAACCTATTTGCTAACACTCTTGCAGTCAAGGGTGGTCTCAAGTGTTCATTCAATCCATCGAAATTGATGTTGACCATGTGCCCAGTGATTGGTTACCTAACACAATTGATTTGTCGATCAAAGTTTCATTACGGCTGCAAATGGGATCGTAGCCGGCCACCTGTAAATGCAACTTGGACCCCCTGCCTCCTCAGTCCCCTCCATCGTCTGTACACATTTAGACCTGTCCCAAACGAAACTTCGCTAACGAATTACCTTACTGTAAACTTTTACTTCTCAGATCTAATTCATTTTTAATTAAGCTTAAGACGTTCGAACCCATAGACAGTTTTAGTGAAGAACTTGATTTGACATGGATTCGATCAACTCTTTTTATTTATTTTCGATCGAACTTCATTTTTCGTTGGATCAGAGTAGACCTCCTGGTGTAATAGCGAAATGGGGCGACCTCATTAGCTAAATAACTTTCTGAAACGTTATTTGATGCAGTATTAAACGATACTTAGTGGAATATACAAATTAAAACGTTTATGAAACACCAACATTTTAATGGCTTCTAGGAATTAAGAGTTCAATATTAATTCTAAAATTAAACGTCAGGTTTTAATTTTGTTAAACTTTATGCCTCTTTTTAGAGTTCTGTAGTAAAAAAGGAACCTTTATTGTTTCGCTATGTCCGTCCGTCCGTTTGTCTCTTCGTCTGTCTATCTGTCCCCAGGTCTTTGGTACTTTTCGTTAAACTTCGATTTTAAAAGTTTTTCATGGGTTTTACCACAGCTCAGTTATTTACAATGGTTCCTTTCCAATCACATACGCAAACGACACAGTCGACTTTGTGTCTTGGAAATGACTTTAGAGTGTCACATAACTCACATACGAGACACGATAATGTTACTAAACATTACAAAAACGCAGAACAAAAATAAATATAATCATATATAATAATATCTTGGGACAACTCACGCCACGCCATCTGATCCCAAACTAAGCAAAGCCTGTTCTATGGAAACTAGAAAACTGATAAACATACTTATATATTTCTAAATACATTTACACACACACAGAATATCCACTCATCTTTTATCCAGGGTAGGGATCGAATACACGACCTCCGGTTTAGCAGTCAGGGTCAATAGCCACTAGATCGACAGGCCAATTGATATTATTCGAATTGATTATCTTTAAAACTGCTGAAGCTAAGATACATCTCAATAAAATAGCTTTAAAACCAGCCGTCCGTTTAGACGACAGGCGACACAATGACAGACAAACAGAATGATATGGACACACACGAAAAAACATACCCCTCCCTTTGTGACTGATATTAAAAACACCCCCACGATGGGATTGGTGAGAAAAAAAATCACATCCCCACTTTACACGCTGGAACCCTTAAAATTATTTTATCACAATTTTATTTTACCTCTTTGTCGGCGTAACTAATATATATATATATATCCATGCCAAATAATATTACAACTTTCTAGTATTAAGGATCTCTGAGAGCCAACCTGGGGACAGATATATCCAAACTGGGGAGTTAGACAAGGTACATTCGTTCCGTGGCGAATTCGATAACGCCGTACTAATCGTTTGCAAAAAAAAAAATGTCTATGGTCTCCACCGCAAACGTCAAATTCTATACTATAATTCTTTTCCATTAACGACATCGCTTTTCGAATGTGAATTTGTCTAGACCCCATGTAGGGAACCCTTAACAGTTTCGCTATGTCCGTTCGCCCGTCTATGTTTACTACGGAAACCTAAAAAGACGTCCGAACATAAATATATTTTCTTCGCCGATCTCTAGATGCGGCGACAAACTGTCTTGTAAGAAACGAGTCTATTAAGATAAGTAATGCTTGAGTGTATTCATAAAAGTTGAAGTATCTTGCTCGTTGAAATCATTTGTTAATTGTTATACATATTTACTTATAAATGTTTTAGCGAACTTTAAACTTTGACTTTTGACATTCATAGTTGAAAGTTACAATGTCAAAACACGAAGGACAGACATTAAAGACAACGTTGTTAAAATTTATTTAAATGCCTATCTAAACTTATTTAAATGTAATGTTATATCATTCCGTTTGTAATCTTTAGAGCTCGAGTAAATATGTCTTGAAAATTATAAAATATTTAGGTACATATAATATGAAGTTAAAAATAACAATTAGTGTGCTTAATAAGCTTCTGTTTCAAAAACATTATTTAATTTATTGCAGTACACGATTACCCTCCAATAGACTAAATTCACCCGGCTACTTCACCTAGGTGAATAATTAATAAGGTATACCGTTTGGTTTACCTAATTTATCTAGGTGAATTTAATACACCTTTTCAAATAAGGAAACTCACAAGGGTGCATTAAGTGTGCCAAAACACAATTTATATTTTAAAAAGAACAATATCTAAATAAACATGATGATGGAAAGCAACGGCTTATAATAAATTTATCAAAAGGAAATATCAAAGGTTGCTTTAGACGCATTTCTTTAAGCCTATATTAATATGGAAAGTAAACCAAGGATAGGACCAATTTATAAAAACCTGCTAGTTTTGGCCCGTGTCTCCGACCGCTTTAATGTCGAATGTAAAATGTAGCTTATATCTTTACCCAACTGAGCAAGAATGGGTCATGTTTATTTCTTTGGCACGCTCTAGAGCCTCGTAGATGAGAGGTATCGCTAGATTCGTCTCAGTTGTGAGAGTGACATTGGGTACATCAAAATTTAAAAAAAAAACCGGACAAATGCGAGTCAGGCTCGCCCACTGAGGGTTCCGTACAAATTTGTAGGTACCTATTATAAACAGAAGTATTGCTTAGAAGTTAGATTTTTTCACCGCTTCAAGAGACTATAGTGTCAGTGTAAGTATAGCGTTTACTAATTTCAACTCGATACCTCCTCGCGTTCTAGAAATAAAGGATGTTGACAGACAGCCGAACGGATCATTTTCCTTTTGAGGTACGAAACCCTAAACTGCGGATTTTGGCAAAATATTTCAGTTATTAATTTTAAACATGTTTAAACGTTCGGGTTTTTGTTTTTGAAATCAGTAGAGCGAGCATAAACCTATCTATATTTTTGAATTAATGGAGTAGTTATTTTATTTTATTTTGAATACAAAGAAAACTTTCAGTTAGAATACATGTAATAAATGAAAATGGTGTAGAAACTAGCGCTCTTTGTGTGTCTTTCTTTCTACTCGTGAAAACCTGCAATTGGCTGTCTGTAACTACCACATTACGTTTGTAATAACTGTTATTTTTCCTTTCAAAATGAAATAAAAACTACTATAATAAAATGTCTTGCAAGATATATTTTTGAACAAAGTTACCCCAGGAAAATTTTAACCGTTCACATCTGAATCAATTCCAGAAAGACGAATTGCACCTAGTCTATAATCTATACTAATATTATAAAGTTGAAGAGTTTGTTTGTTTGAACGCGGTAATCTCAGGAACTACTGATCTGAATTTAAAAAATCTTTCACTGTTGGATAGCCCATTTATCGATAAACGCTATAGGCTATATAACATCACGCTACGACCAATAGGAGCTAAACAGCAATGAGAAATGTTGTAAAAACGGGGAAAATCTACGCAGACGTAATTGCGCGGGACAGCTAGTAGAATATATGGCCAAAAATCATTACTAATGATAGCTCCTATTTCACCTGGTATATATTTATTACCCCTGGGCCTCTGAGACCGTAACATATCCAAAGCACTTTGCCACTCGGCCATACATAAGTGTGCTGCCATTAACACATCATGCTGTTACATAATAGATGCAGTTGAACCACAACAATATTGCCTGTTATTCTCTCTCTGAAAGCTGGCCTCCAAGGATTAAAAGCCTGTTGAGTTGCGGAGGTCATGTCTTGATGAGGTTGGAAAAATAATAACTTCATTTTGTTTTCAAAATTGACGTTACCAAACAATAATTGGATTTATGAAACAAAGATGTTTGAGTTTGAATACTAACGTTTTCAAACAATCGGTGCATTATTTCATGAAATAAATATACCTTAGGTTTATTTGGTTAATAAGTCGTGTCTGTCCTAAGTAATTTTATAAATGGTAATTATAAAATGAATGTATGGATGTTTATTACTCTCTCACGCGGTAATTACTGAATGGATGAAACTTTATTGTAATATAGAAACAACACATACATCCTACATTATATTGCGGTAATTGATATACCCGTGGGAGAAGTCAACGTTACTAATTTCGCAATTTTTACTTATCATTTGAGCCTTTCAGGCACAATATGTTTCAAATTATATTATAATTGGTCAGGATTCATTAATTCATTCGTGTCACAAACACTGAAATTAGACTCAAAACACATTGGATTCACAAAGACCTTTAACACGTAAACCCATTCTTAAAACAAGCAATTCAAGTTACTTTAAGGGATTGACAATATTGTTAACAATATGACCAATAGAATACTACCAAGTAATGATTAAACACGAGAAACCCTTATAAAATACAAAAAATCTACTGTTAAAAAATAATCAACCGAAAAATGTTAACTATGGAGACCATGTCCTACAATTAAGGCAAATCAAAATACGCCTCATAAGACGAAATCCTTAAAATTATTTGAACTGTAGAGCGTGCCAAAGAAATAAACATAGATCAATAAATAATCCCGTATAGTATCCACTGCTGGACATAGGCCTCTTCTAATTGACGCCACAACACGCGGTCTTCCGCTTTCTGTATCCAATTCATCACAACGACCTTCTTTAGGTCGTGGGTCCATCTGGCTGGGGTCATTCGGACCTTCGATAACGAGTCACGGTCTCTACTCTAAGACTCGTTTGCTTTAGAGGCCATCGGTCTTTCGGCAAATTTGGAGAGAACATAGATACGTTCGAAAAATATCAGCCTCCGTTTGCCTTTTAAATATAATTGATATTAAAATCCTTTATATAGTCTGCATAATTCATGTACAGTGTGAAAGTTTTGCGATACACTGACCTATATATTATCCTTATATTTGTAAATCTGTCTGACTCTAGGGAGTGAAGGAATAAAGATAAATGTGGAACGTGCCGTCGGGTCGGTAAGTGATATATAACGCTCATATATAAGGCAATGTACGTCAAGCTTCATATTTCCAATGTATTTTCTCAAACTATGGAAAATTTGAGATTATTACACCGTCTCTATATAAAGATATAGAGATGGTAGCCCAGTAATAAGGACTTCGACGGCTCCAGCGATTTTCATGAAATTTAGTAAGCAGGGATTTTCGGGGGCGATAAATCGATCTAGCTAGGTTTCATTTTTAGAAAACGTCGTTAAAAAAAACCGAGCAAAGCTCGGTCACATTTATGTTTTAAGTTAATTTTAAAATACACCTTATACCTTCTTATAACGTAATGATGTTTTTCTTTTATGTTCTTTCATGTAAGTTTTACAATATTTTTATCAACTAACGCGCTCCATAGTTCTAGATAGCACGAGCTTGCAATGCACTCACAGAGTTTCCAACTTAGTTCGTAACTTTACATCACGTATGCGATTGACGAGTTGGACGTCTGTGTTCAGGTTTCAGAATAAAAAAATGGTCGTCTGTAAAGTCGGTTTACGGACGATAATTTTACATGATAACGTTTAAGAAAACATTGATGACATATCGCCATTCGCATTGCTTAGCAACCAGTCAATAACGTGACTGCTTAGCAACCAATCAATAACGTGAGCGTTACTACGTAACACTTTTTCGTGCATGCACCCAGTCATCGATTTATAAGATGTTATCGCGTCAAAAAATAAGTTAACACCGTACTTACACACAATAAGTTAACTAATATTTAAATTTAAAAAATCATTATTTACTTAGGAAGCACTCAAAAGGCTTTATTCTAATGTATTTTACACGTTTTTATTTTGTATCAAAATGGATTAAAAAAACTCACATAAATAAATCCTGTAAAACATATGAGGGGAAGTCGTGTCAACAGACACATTACAATCACAATAAATTTTAATTTACACCTTGGACAAAAGTACGGCCTTCAGAACAATAAGTTAATCCACAATTTAACGTATTTATGAATTTGTAATCATCCAAAGTCCATGATTTGACCGTAAAAAAATATGACTTCACGTTTGTACTTCACACAATTTTGTAAAGAGCGTATTTTTTTTTTGATATGACACTGCCTCTGTGGCGTGGTGGGAGTGTATCCGACTGCAACGCAAGAGTTCATGGTTTCGATCCCTACCCAGGATAAAACTTTGTGTGATGAGCACGATGGTTTATTCTATGTCTGGGTGTTATTTATCTAAAGGGTCTTTCAAATAGAGCGGGTCGATATTAATAATCTGTGGCGGCCATTTTGATTTGGCGGCATCTGTCAAATCTGTTTTTTCTTATTCAGTCACTGATGCCAAATCACCATGGCAAGTTACACGGTTGAGCAGCATGTGCAAATGATAAAACTTTATTATCAAAATGAGTGTTCGTTAGTGAAAACGTTGCGCGCATTGCGCCCATTTTACGGCAGACGCGGTGGCCCTTCAAAGTCTACTCTCCAACGATTGGTGACTAAATTCGAGACGACCGGTTCGGTAAACAACCAACCAACACCTTTACGTCAAAGGAACGCCAGATCGGCCGAGAACATCGCCGCTGTACGTGAGAGTGTTCAGGAGACTCCGAAGCAGTCGATTTCTCGCCGTGCACAAGAACTCGGCCTTTCGCAGACTTCAACTTGGAGAATTTTGCGTCGGGACTTGGGTCTGCATCCATACAAGATCCAACTGACCCAGGAGCTCAAAGTTAATGACCATAGACAACGCCGTGTGTTCGCTGAATGGGCGTCGGAACGCTTGGAAGAGGACCCCGATTTTGGCCAAAAAATAATCTTTAGCGACGAGGCACATTTTTGGATGAATGGTTTTGTTAATAAGCGAAATTGCCGTATATGGGATGACCACAACCCACATGAGGTTCACCAGATAGCAATGCATCCACAAAAAGTAACTGTTTGGTGCGGATTTTGGTCTGGCGGCGTCATTGGTCCGTACTTCTTCGAAAACGAAGTTGGCGAGGCCAGCACCGTCAACGGTAAGCGCTACAGATCAATGATAAACAATTTCTTTTGGCTTAAATTGAACAATATGGACGTGAATGACATGTGGTTCCAGCAAGATGGCGTTACTTGCCACACAGCGAACGACACAATCGACATTCTGCATGAACGGTTTGCGGGTAGGGTTATCTCTCGCAGAGGTGACGTGAATTGGCCACCAAGATCGTGTGATTTGACTCCGCTAGACTTTTTCTTGTGGGGTTTTCTGAAGTCGCAGGTCTATGCCAATAAACCACATTCGACCGTTGCCCTGAAAGCCAACATAACGCAGGCCATCGCTCAGATTCAGCCGGATCTATGCAGCAGAGTCATTAAAAATTGGACCTCTCGGATTTGTGCCACCATGCGAAGCCGCGGCGGACATTTGAACGATGTCATATTTCATGCATAATGGCATAAACGGGCCTTTCAAATAAAAAATAAATTTCGTTAATATCTCACACACATCTAGTTTTATTCAATTTTAACATCGACCCGTCTTTGTTGAAAGACCCTTTATAATATGTATGTATTTAGAAATATATAAGTATGTTTACCAGTTGTCTGATTACCATAGTACAAGCTCTGCTTAGTTTGGGATCAGATGTCGTTGTGTGAGTTGTCCCAAAATATTATTATTATTATCTAATAATCGCCGGTGGTAGTGTGTGTCGGAGTCTTTAAATTTATAATAATAATAATAATAATAATATATATTTATTTCTCTCCACAATAGTTACCTTAGGTCTAAACATATTTTGCATAGTGTATTTGATAGTAACATAGTGGGAGACTGGTGCCTGAGGTAGGTTTTTAGAAAAAAAACCTGTATTACAGGTCACCAGGCCTCCACCCGCAGAATATTTGTAGGTAATCATTAACTTACTTAAGTTTATTTAAGTTTAAGTTTACATAAGCTAGTTATCTTGGAATGAGAAATGTATGTTATATAACATTAAGTTTTTGGTTTATAGAAATAACATTTATGTGTAGTAGGTAGGTGTGAGTGTTTGTGGTATGTGTGGTGTGTTTGGTGTGTGTGGTGTGTTTAGTGCGTATGGTGTGTGTAGTGTGTGTGTGGTGTGTGTGATATGTGTGGTGTGTGTGGTATGTGAGGTGTGAGTGATATGTGTGGTGTGTGTGGAATGTGTGGTGTGTGTTTGTGTGTGTGTGTGTGTATAACATAATAACCATGGAACTGTTAAACAACAGGAATAGGCATTTTTATTTAGAATGAAAGGTGGGTATAGTTACCTGGGAGGCAATAGCATTTTTTCTGTTTCCTGGTAGTCTAGCATTTTTAGGTAACGGATGACGGTGATTTTACATTTTTGTCGGGTCATAGGGTATATTTTTAGAGTATGGTTTAGCTTATTATAAAGGTATGCACCCAGAAAGTAGAAGAAGTTTTGGGCATGTGACGAGTTTACTCTTACAGGCATACATACTTTATCTTTACGTCTTTTGTCTTTTACTAGTGTCGAATCGAAATTTAGCTGAGAGTGCATTCTGAGAATAATATGTAGAATGAATAATTGTCTGACCGTTAGAACATCCCATTTTTTATAAAGTTCTACTGTTGGGAAACGAAAGGGAAGAGCTGCTGCAACTTTAAGGATGGCACGTTGGGCCCTTTCAACCTCTATTATATGGGTTTTATTTGCACCACCCCACGAAGTAATACCGTAGTCGATTATTGACTGTGCCAAGGCGTAGTATACCGACTTTAGGGTCTGTTGATTTGCTGCAGACCTTAGATTTTTAAATATGTAGATGAGCTTACGGAGTCTGCATACGAGAGTATCTATATGGGGGCGAAAATTGAGAACCTGATCTATGTAGATACCGAGATACTTTATTTTATCTGTTCTTAAGAGGGGAGGGCATGAGCACTGTGAGTAGACCGAGTGGCAATTATGTGCAGTTATGGTAAGTGATGGTGGGGGGAGATTATGGGTTCTATGTGCAAAAGCAATGTATTTAGTTTTTTTGACGTTTAAGGTTAGTATATTACTCCTCAGCCAGTCACATACTAAGTTGAAGCCCGTCTGGGCTACATAGAATACTTCTTCCCATGTATCACCGCTAAAAAAGAGGGCCGTATCGTCAGCGAAGGATAGGATTTTGCCTTTGTGTAACGACAGTTGACATAGGTCATTGATATACGTCAGGAATAATGTCGGACTGGTTATGCTGCCTTGGGGAAGACCAAACTCCACCGGACGTTCATCACTTATGTACCCATCGATCCTTACTCTTTGATTTCTTTGGGTTAGGTAGTCTTCCATCAATTTCAACGGTGTTCCCCGCACGCCGAGCTTCTCTAATTTGGCCAGGAGGCGTGGGATAGAGACAGTGTCGAACGCCTTGGCTAGATCGAGGAATATAGTGAGACATTTTTTCTTTACATCGAGGGTTTTTATGACCGAACTAACCAGCTCATGCACAGCATCATTTGTAGATTTTCCTCTCCTGAAGCCAAATTGAGCCGGCGATATCAGTAAATGTGCTTCCAAAAACTTTACTAGTTGGTGGTTTATAATACGCTCTAAAACTTTGGATAGTGTAGGTAAAATGGAGATGGGCCTATAGTTGTCGACACTATCTCTATCTCCATCCTTGAAGATTGGCTTTATGATAGCAGTTTTAAAGACCTTTGGGAAGACGCCTGTTGTGAGGGATAATCTAACGATATGCGTGACTGAAGGGGAAATGAGATTCACGTATCTTTTTAGGATGCTGCTTGTAATAAGGTCAGTCCCTGCGGCACCAGTAGCCTTTAATCCGATAATAACATTCTTAATTTCACGTTCGTCAGGGGGGAAAAGAAGAAGCGAGTTGACTTGGGATGTAGGGAATGAGCTGAGTTTATC
This sequence comes from Herminia tarsipennalis, assembly GCA_945859575.2. Taxonomy (NCBI): domain Eukaryota; kingdom Metazoa; phylum Arthropoda; class Insecta; order Lepidoptera; family Erebidae; genus Herminia; species Herminia tarsipennalis. The sequence continues at coordinate 6,325,846 of OX243836.2, read as the reverse complement.
TGGTGTATTCGATGCAGAGGAAATTATTTTAGTTGCTAGTGTTTTACCTACGTTTGCGAAGACAGTGTTGATATTATTGATTGTTACTTGGGGATCACCCACTGAGAGGAGGTTGTGGGCATGATCAGGTTCGCGACTAGCACCACTAATATTTTTTATTACTTTCCATAGCTGCTTTGTGTCACCTTTTGTTTTGTCAATCTCACATTTATCAAAGGTTTTTTTAGCTTTTTTAAGGATAGACGTGCAATAATTTCGGTAGCGTTTATATGTAATGCTTAGAACCTCGTTGTTGGGATCACGTTTAAGTTTTTTTAGTAGATTGTCCCTATTCTTCATACATCGCAGTAGTCCTTTTGTAACCCATGGCTTATATATACGTTTCCTGCGGGGGGTGGGAGTAAGGCTGGAGCTTTCCTTTATTGCATTAGTTAATGTAGTTTGGAACAGACTCGTTGCCTCATTGGCATCATAGCAATCTATAATTGGCTGGAAATTTATATTTTGTAATAACATGTCTAGGTTTGTAAAGTCAGTTCTATATGTGGGCCTATTTGTGTATTTTAACATGGGGATGTGTGAGCAGCTTAGGGCTACGCACTGGTGGTCAGTAATCGATGAGTTTAGTATTAGACAAGTGACGCTTAATTTTGATTTTATTATAAAATGATCTAGGCATGCGCGACCATGGGTTGGAGTGTGATGGCAGGAGAGCATGGCATGACTTGCCAGCATGTTTAAATATTCATAGGAGCTTTTGTCAGTAGTTTGAGGGATAATATCAATATTTATATCACCACACAAAAAAATATTTTTGTATGATTTTAGCTTTAGAAGTATTTGATCTAAGTTGTTGATAAAGTTAGTAATATTACTTTGGCCGGGAGGTCGATAAATGCCAATGATGCATGTTTGTCTGTTTAATTTTAATAGGAGGTAATTTCCATCACTCAATCCTGGTTCTTCATAAGTTACGTTCAGGTATTTGTTGTAGTAAATTACTACACCCTCATTTTGGGTTTTATGTGAAGTTGTCGCAACGTGATTATAAATATGATATAAATAAAACGTGATATAAATTTATAAATAATCTTAAAGTATCGTTTGAATATTTAGTCAACTGCATCATACGACGCCATATACCACATATTCTAACTGTGCACAAATATTTAAAAACTAATATCTATAACAAAATAGCAGATAGTGCGAAATAGAACATAACATAAACGCCGTTCATTATATAGGTATAACTCTTGTAATATTATTCACGTGAACCAAATTTCAGTCGAGTGACGTACTCATTTCCTGTTCCAACTCGATAACTGTTGCCAGTAATATCGAGTAAATGCCAGTAATATTACTGGCAACGGTTGGTAACAAGCCGCATCGTAGCGCGTAGACAAAGCACCCCTCTACGGTTACGAATAATGTGCTACGCGCTACGAAACTACATTGATTACTCTATTTTATCTATAACTAGCTGCGCGGGCAAGTTCGTCTGTGTATTTTTTCCCCGTTTTTGCAACATTTTTCATTGCTGCTCCGCTCCTATTGATCGTAGCATGATGATATATAGCCTATAGCCTTCCTCGATAAATGGGCTAGCTAACAGTAAAAGTTTTTTTTAAATCAGGCCAGTAGTTACTGAGATTATCGCGTTCAAAGAAACAAACGAACATATTCTTCATCTTTATAATATTATTATAGATACATTATTACTGAAACCTTGTGTTTTCGCGTGTTTCTGATACAGGCGTGAAAGTGAATCGCTTATTTTTAAAATAGTTGTAAGTGTTATTTAAAATAAAACTAGTAGGTATGTCATTTTCTAACTTAATCTGATTACTAAATTAATTTGCTCGACTTGCCTTTAAATTAATGAAGTATTGTTTATACCAGGGGACGTAACATAACATCCATTTCAAGATTACATATTCGATTGTTTTTATTACTAATTACCTTAAAACTATTATTTTGCTTCAACTACTTTAATATCGAATTATTTATACAAAATCTTAAGCTATTGAACAAAAAACACTGAACTTTTCCAGATAGATAGTTAAAAAGTAGGAGACATGAACTAATGAAGGATTTTTGGAAATTCCATCCCTTATTAGGGTAAAGAGAGTTTTATCATATTTTAAGCTAGGTGCGATCCGTGACTTAGTTTTTATGGATTCAAATAAAATATTAGATATATTTCGGGACTTAATCGCGTGAATTATTTAAAGGTACGAACCTTTAATTTACCCGACTATTAGATCGAATTCCACCGATCACATTGTCATGGGTCGACTGTCACCACGATCCGTGGCCACGAGCGGTGCCTATCTAATATGTGCCCGAAATATATCTAATATGTATAAAAATCGCGAAAGTTTAAAAACGATCAAATAAAATATTTTGAAATCGTAAATGTAATTACATAAAAAGTTTCGGAAATTAGCCGAATCAAACAGACAGACAGATAAAAAATTGTTGTCTGTAAAGCCGGTTTACGGACGATAATTTTACGTGATAACGTCATCAGAAAACATTAATGACATTTTAATAAATAACCATGCTTGTGACAACTTTAGTGGACCCAGGCGCCCGACGGTCACAATACTTCAGCCTATCAGCAGGCGGAACGTGACGGACAGTGACACTTTTTCGTGCATGTACACGGTCGTCAATTTATAAGACGTTATCACGTCAAAAAATTAAAATGTTATTTGGTATCACTAGATACCTTATAAACATTCATATACATTTACAGCAGTCTCAATAATCTATCTATCGAAGGATGGCTACTGGAGGTAGAATTTTGACATATTTTATATTGAGCTTATGTCCAATATATAACCTCTAGTAGCCAAATCTATCGCTAGCTAGATTTTTGAAACCGGTCGATAGTAAACAACGGTTATCTTTAGATTATCACACTAATATTATAAAGGTGAAAGTTTGTGAGTATGTGAGTGTGTGTGTTTGTTACTTCTTCACGTCTAAACGGCTGGAGCGATTTTAATAAAATTTGGTATGGAGTTAGATGACACCCTGGATTAACACATAGGCTAATAAACCGCGGGTAACACCGCCGGACACAGTTAGTAATATAATAAATACAGACACGTCAATTCTATTTATTTGAATTTATTGCCGTAACTACCTAAAATAAGATACATCCCACACTCCATATATGCAAGTTGCCTCCAACGCTCATAAACCATAACAAAAAAAACTCTTTGATACCTCCCTACCGTATTCATCAGACCATCTTTTGACTATTTGACGCTTGTTGCTATTTCATGAAAGGGACAAAGGGTATCGAACTCGAACCATAGACTACAATATCTACCTGACTCTGGATATCAAACAGTAGGTACCTTTTTGCCTTTGTATAACAGATCTATTATGTATTACTGAGTTCCATGATCGTAACATTATGTACTGCCTACTCGTATTGTTTGACAGTTTGTATAGGTACTTATTGTTCTCTTTCTTTCGTATTTAGATCTTAAAAGTGGGAAGGAGATAAAATAATTGATAGGTGCGTAGCTACCTACAAGTGCCTAAGCCATTTGTAAATAATAGGAGTAGGTTGTCTTCTTTCTTCATCAATAAATTATGCAATGTGTAACAGAAAGGATGTGGTCTTTCCACAGCGGGCAGTAGGTGTGTGACGTAGTATGGCATGAATCTGATTTAATTGATCTTTCCATTGAAGGGCACTGTAATTTTTATTTATGGACAGGTTTTTTATAAAAGGTGTAAATTAATCCCTGTCATTAAAAAGTCAATTAATTATGTGTAAACAATGTAGTAAACAATGCTAAAAAATAGAAAAAAAAAATATCCGTCAAAATGTTTGTTTCGAGGAATATGATACTTAATTTCGACGATTTAAGTACTCAATTTCGTCGTATGTGTAAATTTTCAAGATTTGTATCAACATTGTTTGCATAAAGCCTCTTTACTATCAAAACAATCTATTCCGCCTTCACATGTTTTCCCATAGGACTATTATACTATCAAGAAAAAAAATGATTTATTTTAGTCATTAAATTTGAAAAAAATTACATAAATCGAATGATACCTACCTAACAACACTTAAACGGGTCGGATAGGGATTAAATACACATACTGTATACACATATCTATACTACTATTATAAAGCTGAAGAGTTTGTTTGTTTACTTGAACACGATAATCTCAGGAACTACTGCTCAGAATTGAAAAATGACGCAGAAGAAGTGTAAGTCAGCTAGTTATACAATACACTAGCTGACCCGCGCAACTTCATCTACGTCAATTTTCCCCGTTTTTCAACATTTTTCATTTATGCTGCGTTCCTATTGGTCAAAGCGTGATATTATATAGCACTAGCTGACCCGCGCAAATTCGTCTGCGTAAATTTTCCCTTTTTTCTTTTTTCTTCCTTTTTTTTTACAACATTTTTCATTGCTGCTATTGGTCGTAGCGTGATGTTATTATAACCTATAGCCTTCCTCGATAAATGGGCTATGCAACAATAAAATATTTTTTCAGTGCAGCCCAGTAGTTCCTGAGATTATCGCATTCAAACAAACAAACAAACTCTTAGGGGGATGAAAAATAGATGTTGGCCGATTCTCATAGATACCGGATAAGCACAAAAAATTTTATCAAAATCGGTCAAGCCGTTTCGGAGGAGTATGGCAACGAAAACTGTGACACAAGAATTTTATATATTAGACTAGCTGACCCGCGCAACTTCGTCTGCGTAAATTTTACCCGTTTTTGCAACATTTATCATTGCTGCTTAGCTCCTATATGTCGTAGCGTGATGTTATATAGCCTATAGCCTTTCTCAATAAATCGGCTCTATCCAACAGTAAAATATTTTTTCAGTGCAGCCCAGTAGTTCCTGAGATTATCGCGTTCAAACAAACAAACAAACTCTTAGGGATATGAAAAATAGATGTTGTCCGATTCTCAGACCTACCCAATATGCACACAAAATTTCATCAAAATCGGTCAAGCCGTTTCGGAGGAGTATGGGAACGAAAACTGTGACACGAGAATTTTATATATTAGATATAGCCTTCCCCAATAAATGGGCCATCCAACATTAAAATAATTTTTCAATTCGAACTAGTAGTTTCTGACATTATCGCGTTCAAACAAACAAATAAACAAACTCTTCGGCTTTATAATATTAGTATAGATATAAACCTTACCGGAAGAAATTCTTAAAATGACGACGAAAGTGTATAAAAATCCGTTGCATTTAGTACACTTAGACTGTTCTGACTTTATACCATGTATTGAAAAATACTTTAGTATTTCCTGCCTGAATAGCTAGGTAACCAGCCTACTTTATAAAATCGCCAAATATTTTGAGTTGTAGATACCTATAACTCAAAATATTTATCTTTACAGACTCGGGCCGGTCGGTCAACCCTGTTATTGTTACTCGTACATTCGTTTACGAATCTTCCTGCATTTGTTTATGAATGTCAATCTTGCTTGCGATTTTGTCAACATTGACCGGTGCTAAAGACAAAATATACTACGTACAAACAGTTATTTCACACAAAAAATATGTTGCAAGACTGACGACAATCTTATACGGCCGCAAATTCGCTTCGTACATCGAGTATTCCAATAAAATCATGTTTTTATTTACAATCATAAAAAGAGAAATATGTTGTAGCCAGTCTGCCTATCAAATTTTGCCCGCTAGTATTTTTAGTTACTACTTATTGGGAAAAAAAATCACTTGTTATTATTACAATAAACTATACTCTAGTTCATACTCGTAGAAATCGACCTATCTCAGTATATCCGATTATTTTTTCTTTAAAAGATAACTAGCATTGAGGGAGTGTGGTCCCACATTACCAGCAATCCTGTTAACCCCTCCATCTAAGCTTGTGTTAGGAGTGGGTTAACGTCGGTAGTATAATGGGTAGGATTCGAACCCGCAACCTTACGATTACGAGGCCGATGCCATTAGGCTACCGCCGTTTTGGTTTGAACTTCAGATTAATGAATGAATGAATGAACAGAACAAGAGGACGTGTCAGTTGGGTATTTGACTACTATATTTGCAATAATATAAATCATAAAGTATTCTAAAAAAATATGTTCGTTCATAATTTATCGTGTTTATTATTTTCAATTCATCAAAAAAAAACACTAAAAGTAAATTATTTGATCATTGAAAACATGACGTCATACGCTAGTATTTCATACAAACTTTTACGAAGCGTATCGTTTTTGTCGTTTCTAAACGACACTGATTTGACTTTAGTCAAATACCCTAATGTATGTCACATCGAAGAATGTCTTCAAAACAAGGTAGGTAGTGTGAGTAAGTAGTACCTACTGTTATGTAAGACATTTTCAACATTTAACAGAAACTAGCTCCTAATTCAAAAAGCATAAGTCTCGGTATCGCCTCTATAAAGTCGTAGTAATTCCTACCTCATCATGTAAAGATGACGACGAATGTGTGAGTAACAACTTGGATATTTGTGAATAAACTTACTCTACATAGAAAACAGCAAATGTAGTAAAAACTGCATTCAACTGTGAAAGTAGTAACTGCAAATGTGGTTGAAACTCTGCACAGTCATTGCAAAGTGTGAGTTGGCGTATTTGTGCAAATGTGAGTGAACATAATAAAACAATTGTTGGTCAGTAGGCGCAGTCGATTGAAGCATCTGTTGATGACACTAAAGTCATTTAAATCATCCGTGCCCTCCAATTAATTTCAAACGAGACTTTAATCATCCTTGTACATTCGTTAATTATTACTGGCGAATGACATGAGAATGAAATAGTGCTTGTTTTAAAGCCGATTTACAAAGAGTCTGTTATCGTGGAATCCTAAATATACAGGGTGATTGGTATTACCTATACTAATACCTTTGTAATAACAGTTTTGAAAATGTTTAATAAATTAACCCTTAATGACGAGTGGGACTTATTAGTATATTTATTAACACACACAGACAAAAGTAAGTATCTACCTTTAGCAGGATCTATAATTTCAGCTACTGTCCTATCAAAATCAGTCCAGTCGTTTTGAAGATTAGTCGAACCAAATAAACAGTTGATTAACTGTAAGATAAATAAATAACAACCGCTCAAGTGTAAAGGTAAGTGTTGGGCCACGCACAATGTAGGGTTTCATAGTTGCCCTATGCCGGCCACACACGCTAGGGTTTGCATGACGGTTATAACCTGACAAGCTTTGCCTGCAGGTAAACCCTAACGTATATGGCATAAAACTGTACAGTTGACCGCCATAGCGAAAGTATAAGGCTTTGTTTACGGAGACGCGGGGCGTTGTGCGTCGCGTTTGGCGTGGCGTCTCGTATCGTGTTGGACTTTATCTGTTCACGGAGAGACGGTGCGTGAAGCGGCACTTATAGCACGCGTAAACACAAACATATGACAATATGCCTCTGTGGCGCGGTGGGAGTGTGTCCGACTGCTACGCAAGAGGTCGTGGGTTCGATTCCCACATGGGACATCACTTTGTGTGATCCACAAATTGTTGGTCCGGGCCTGGGTGTAATTTATGTTCGTCACTTGTATGTTTGTAAAGTCCCCCGCGACACAGGGCTTGTACCCTAATGCGGGAGTCGTCTTTAAAAAAAAAAAAAAAAAAAAAAAAATTGATGTTTTTTATAGAGATGCGGGTAGTGTGGCGCTGCCGCTGCGGCGAATCCTCAAGCGTGTAGCAAAGCACGCGGCGGTTGTCGCTGTCTCACACGCGATGGTTATCGCTGCGGCGCACGCGTTATACTAAATACTTTTAACAAAGAATATTATTATATTATGCTATGGAATTTTAAATAATTTACTTTTAAACATTGAATTTTCTTTAAAAAAAAATCGAGTCTGGGTTATGCGGTTTTCAAATAAGACTGACCAACGCGGGCATTGCTTCATCGAGAATTGCCGCTGCTTGTGCTGTCGCGTGCGCCTCCGCGATAAACACCGCGGGCTTCGCTGCAAAAAGCGCTCCATTTCAAAAAATCAAATGCTCATACAACGCCATATGCTTGAGATCAGTGCGGGCCGCGCCGCTCAACGCCACGCGCGACGCCCCGCGTTTCCGTAAATGAGGCCTTATGGTTCTTTGTTTACTACGGTTATATACTATCAATATTCAAAAATTACTGTTCCGAGTCTAAGCGTACTTTATGTCTGTGTTAATTGTGTTTATAACGTCCCCCGAGACACATGACTTGTACCCTAGAGCGGGAGAAGTTTAAAAAAAAATGTATCCATACTAATATTATAAATGTGAAAGTAACTCTGTCTGTCTGTCTGTTACGCTTTCACGCTCAAACAGCTAAACCGATTTAGATGAAATTTGGTATGGAGACAGTTTGAGTCCCGGGGAAGGACATAGGATAGTTTTTATCGCGATAACCGACATCCACGCGGCCGGAGCCGCGGGCGAAAGCTAGTTAACGTATAAATGAAAAATTAGACGAAGAGAAAATAAAATCTCATTTAAGTCATTTACACCTAGTGAAAATAAAAACTAGAACTCTAGACCGTTTTTCCTCTAGGCACCTAGCGGCGACACCAAACTTGTAATCAAATTAATGTTACAATAATAAATACAACAAAACTACTTCAACTCTTCTCCCAGAAGACTAAAGAAATAAAATAACTTGCCGTAGTGTCACACAAGGGAGTACCATGCCGACGTAGTTTTATTTGCGTAATTCAAATCGCATTTGTTCTGTACTTTCTTTTTAGAATAATAAAACGTTACTGTTGTAGTATAGGTATGTGACTTTTTTCTAAATTGATTCTTTTTCTCGCCTTCAATAAAGGTAGTTCTCTATTAGACCCGAATGTATGTATGTTCGCGATTTTCTCGAAAGCTAGTAATCCGATTTAGATGGTGTTTTCGCTATACGACTGAATATTTTTCAAGGAAGGTTTTAGTGTATAAAACGTTGTCCTGACTTATAAAACCCCAGAGATATAAACTAAAACATAGGATTGAGTCAGCGATATTTGCATTCGGTGATGTGCTTGATATTTATTTTTTCCTTGATGTACCTACATTTGAAAGCAATTCATTATTCTTAAAAAAGTTATCTAGAACTATACTAATGTAATAGTTGTAGCTAAGTAAAGTCATTAGAGATTTCGTAATTGAGAAGTCGCGGTCAGAACCCCACCCATTATACTACCGACGTGAAACTGTCCTAACAGAAGCAGTTTAGCTTAACTCAACAGTTGGAGGGGTTAACAAGATTGCTAGTAATGTGCGCCCCACATTGCTTGTTATATAATTTTTATTATTAACCATCAAAGCGACTACTTCTGCTGCACTACTACTAGTATTTGCACGCCATTTTATGGCAGAATATGTCCGAACTCAATCTTACTGTAACACCAATGTACCACCATATTTTAGCAAATAAATAAATATTTTATTATATTCTATTCTATTCCTGTTTGATTAAACAAATCCTATCCAATTCAAAATGGGGCATGTAGATATTACAATTTTGTTGGAATATATAACCTCTTACGCACTAGTGGTGCTATAGAAATATGTGCAACACTGCTATAGCACCACAGGGGCAGCCAATTTCAGCTAAATTCGCATTGCAGTACTTCAAACCGAAACAAGTAAAAGCAGGAACGCACTGATAAAAGGATAAGAATATGCAGCATCTCACTTCCATTATATTGTAGCTATCAATAATACATGGTTAATGTTACGGGTCATATTTCACCAGGCTTCTCGACGCAAAGCTGATATCTCAGTGAACAGGTAGTAATAAAAGGTAAATCCGTTGCAAATTATCAGAACAGAGGCCTACATCGATCAAATAAGATATATCGACACCGTACCTCGATACATTACCTTATCAGAATGTATTACTTCCTATAAAACATACAGCAAATTTGAATTCTATGCCACTTTGGAACATCGTCTACGATGTTAAGACTACAGAGTATAGAATAAAGCTGTTTGCTCATTTATTATAATGAGAATGCCGTCAAATATTTCAAGCTTGCAACTGGTTTAACGAATTAAATAATTTTAAATTTATTTTGTTTAATTACAGGTGACATGACAATTTTGGCGTCATACAATGTGGCAGATATTCGAATAACTTATTTTATGTTCCGAGCAAAATGTATTTAATTTTGTTTTCTACGAATTAAAAACAAGTGACATCATGTAATATGAACAAAATAGCAAATAAGCACAAAGACACTGTTTAAAAGTTATCATTTTTTGTGACACAGTGGTCTAGCTTTCAAATTGGTTGAACGGTAAGTGAGTACAATGAATAAAATCTGAATGGAATATTCGTTTAATCAATTTCATACGATTTCTTTGCAAATATAAAGCTATACATAATATTGAAACAGTGGAATGGAAAAGAAACATTAGCGAATAGCTTACGGACATTTTCATGAATGTAAAACCAATGCCGCCATGTCATTTTCCCTGATCCAATTTATATAAATATTTTCAGATTGAACTTAGAAAATTGTATTAGGAAGTAAGAAAGAAAGAAAAAAACATTTATTGTCACAGACACGGACAGGGTTCATACATATAAGTACGAGTACGTAGGTACAATATGGGTTTTGTTTTTATGCACGTCGTATCTGCGACAACAAGGCTTCAGCTCAGCATAAAGCTTGTGACATAAACTTAGTCACGGCACAGCACTGTAGGTAGGTACTTCATTCGAATGAATACATTTAGGTCGTAATCATTTCGTTCATTCAGTGTCCAAACACGAAATTTCAGAAATTAGCACATAGGTAGTTTTTAGGGACTATGGATGGATTTAAAAAAAAATCCACTCTTAAAGGATCAGTTGGCTGTTTAAGCCCTAGGGCACCAGGAGGCCTAGACAAAGTCACATTCGAATAGCGATGTCGTTAATGGAAAAGTAGGTACAAAATGTAATTGTGGAATTGAAATATTGTCAAATGGTCAATCCAAGTCGATGCGTAGGTAAGCAGCACTATTGACGGTATCTTCGCTATTTTCAACTGACTTCTCTTTGTTCTCAATTCGACTATATATTTTTTCTTTTTTTATGTTTGTTCGCAAATTACTTAGAGACCGTCGATTTGAAAAAATATTTTTGTGTTTGAAAGGGTATATACTTCTAGATTGGTCCCATTGTCATCAAAATTTGGTTTTGATGTATGTGTTTGATCATGTATTTTTGCTGTTGACTGTACCTACCTTGTCTCAGCCCCCTGGTCCCCCTACAAATTTCGATAAAGGGCCCGTCTAAAATAAGCTATGCCACTACATGGGAGTCAAAGTTTATATGGTAATTACTCGAATTCTTGATCACCACTGGAACTGCGGGGAACTGTCACTGAATCTTTTCATCATGTCATGACTACGATAATGTGCCAACTCCCTTATATAGCTAAATTCAAAATTCTTTATTCACTTAGGATGCAAAACAACTCTTGTGATACGTCGGGATGAGACTAGCTACAATTTAAGCATCGCGTTAACTTTATAGAATAAATGCTTTGTCAAGGAGAGCTCTTAACAAAATATTTATATCATGGACACAAAGACTTCCAGGCATAAAATAACTTATCTACGTACTGAAGTTGGACCATAAAAATATTTCGTCATATTTTTATACTAGGTATTACCTTTTTACTAAAATTTCCAACAGACGAGGTGAAAGAAGGAAACTTATAAAGGATAAAGTACATAGGACATATGGCCGGTATTGAGTAAGTTGGATATCTTGAACTGATCCCCCCTCACCCTCGAAAACAAATCCTGAGAACCGGTTTGTGTATTGGTCATCAAACTATAGCTACATGATGATGTCTATCGATGATCTCGTCACCGTACAGAATAATCCTCTGTAGAGTTACATGTAGGGTACCAAGCACAATGTAGGGTTCCGTAGTCCCCCCCCCCCCATCCGAATAATGTGGCTTAAGAAGTGGGTTTTCTAACTTAATAATACTTTTCAATGGAATTTATACGAAAATTTTGTTACTTCTCATTTGATCAGCTGTTACTCGTAAACTTGTAAAGCCTACTTAGCTGTAATAGTTTTCCTTTTAATTTCACTATATACTACTACCGTGATTTTTTTCACATGCCTAACATCAACCACTTAGCTGGCAGGGGTAACTTGACTCTAACAAAAATTCGCACTACAAAGCTTAATATTTTACAAACGGATCCCTAAAACTAAAAACCGTCTTCCCAACTCCTAAACTTTTTAAAAGACCTATCTAATGATACTCCACACAATGGGGTAGGTAAGAAAAAAAAATTACACATTACACTTTACATTTTTTTTTTTTTCAAAATTTTATTCTATCACTTTGCCGGTGTAATTAATATGTGTATCCATGCAAAATTACAGTCTTCTAGCACTAACCGTCTCTGAGCAAAGGTGTGGATGGACGGACATATCGACACTATAAGGGTTCCGTTTTGCCATTTTGGCTACGGAACCCTATTATTAACCTATGTTCAGTCTGTAAAAAGGCTTTGATAAGTTCAACTTTTAAGGTTCTAAGTAGGTACAGGTAAATTAGCTTGAAGAAATTTTTGCGTTTGTAGTAGTGTATGGTCAGCAAATAAAAAAAACAACATTTTATTTTTAGTTTTTATTGTTTTAAAGGTAATATACGTTTGTGGCTGGAGCACACCAAATGCGTGCACGTCTACGCATACGCACTACGTACTAATACGGTCGTGAAAATGTGTATCCACCGCATTGTAATCTATGGAACTGTATGAGGCAGACAAGCCAGTTCCAAACATTACAAGCATTGAATGCCGGTTTTCACTTCAGTGAAGACGTGTATGAATTAGGTGTTCTCCGGCCATAAATGTTTTATTCTAATAATTCATCAACCCCAGGCATATCACAATCATCCCCATCCTCGCTTTCATCAGATGAATTATTTAAATTAATTATGATTCGTTCTGATATTGTGTCTAAAGCTGCGTCTCTACCCTGATATTTGCTTTCCTCCTCAATAGCATGCAAACAAACTTTTCTCCATTCCTCTACAGTTATGGCGTTCATTTTTTCTTCAGCTAATGACATTATAACCTTCATATTCATTGCGACATTCTTTTTTGCGACATATGTTTTCACTATCCCCCATATATTTTCTATAGGATTAAACTCCGGATGGTATGGTGGTAAACGCAGCACAGTATGACCGTGCTGTCGTAATATTTCGTCTATCTTGTACTCTATAAATCTCGCCTTGTTTTGCAGAATCAGTTCATATAATTGAGGCTTAAGCAACGTGGATGAATGCTCAATGTTTCGAAATGTCAGCCAGTCTATCATTTGCTGTTTTCTAGAATTACTATTCGGTGCAGGATTTTGTATTGAGTTATGATATGGTGCGTTGTCAACAACAACAACACTATTTGGTTGTAAGTTGGGTATTAATTGAGTTTGAATCCACCTTGAATAGTTGTCATAGTTCATATTGTTGTGGTAATCTCCACTTTTTTGGTCGGCTTTAAACATAAGCAATGCATTTGGTATAAAGCCATCGATACCACCGGCATGAACAATGATTAAGCGGTTGCCTTTCGATATATGTTGCTTCAAACCTGAAGTGCTTCCATCTGACCAAGATTTCGAGAGGGTATGTGATGTATGTATATATGTTTTGTCGGTGTAAACAATTGGTCGGCGTTGTTCACGATATTCAGCAATTTTCATCAAATAATTAATTCGCAAGTATCTAATTTCGTGTTTTTCCATAAGAAGTTTCCGGTTATCTTCTGTTTGCTTCCAATTAAAACCTAATGACATGACGTGTTTTCGTAACGTGGTGACACAACCTTTATAATCGATATCTTCTTTCAATTTTGAGTGCAAAGTTTTTAAAGTGGGAACTTCTTTATTTGTGATGTGGAAGTCATGAATTGTTCTTCTGATAACTTGCTGATCAAAGTTATCGATTACTATTGTAGGTTTACGATTCGGTTTCTTTTTAGGAGATTTAAATGTTACTTCCTGATCTGAAGGACGACATTTGCTTTCTGATACTACCTTTCTGACGGATGCTATTGAAATTCCTGTTGATTTAGCAACTAGTTAATTGAGTGGGGGTCATAATACTGCTCGGGTTGTTATTACACTCATTTTCGAAATATTTGTACAAACAGTACAAAACTTCCTTAGTTTGAGAAGTCAAAGGCTTGCCTCGACCATGTTTTAACACTGGAGCCATTTTGAATTATCAATATAAAGTTACAACACTTACACACTTGAAATTAAACACTTCAACAAATATTTTAACAATAATAACAAACAATAACAACAATCAACAAATACAAAATTTCACAATGAAACTACTACGTATCTAATAATTATAATTTTTTAATGAAATGCGTGCTTTATGTTCTAACGGTATCAAGCGACTGACGTCAGACTGCACGTGGCACCTGCGGACAGAGTAAACTGGTTTATTCTGGTTTTGTGCGTGTTTCCACTTTCCACTATCAAGTGACGATTTATTTATTTGTTTTGTTTCGTAATTATTATGGTCAAAACTTTTTACCTATAGCTAAACTACTATCATCTAAAGAACGACACGATATTTTATTGTTTCACGGTAGTCGCCTTGTCGTTTGCTCAAGGACGTGAAATTGAATGACATATTTTTTTTAATAAAGTCAAAACCGTTTTCTTTAAAATAAAAACTTGTTTTTATTGAAAACAAAAATCAGAGTGTTGCTAGGGATAAGTATTAAATTAAATAGTAATGTTAGGATATTGAAACATTTTTGTAAGGGCCAGAACGATATAGTGGAAACGCGCTCTAATATCTAAGTAACATACACACCACTACATATGCAAAAATTTCTCGAGACTAATTTAGGTACGAACAAAACATGAGATATCGGACTTCTCTCTTTTGAGATAAACTATCTGTTTATTAAAAGCTGCATTGATAGTTGACAACCTTGCTTCCTTTTATGCAACCAGACACTATGTAAATTGCACTTCTTCTTTCACTCAATTTTAAACGCTATTAGTAACTGAATAAAGTCTATAAAAATAATTTAAAGATTTTTCTTAAAAATTGACAGTGTCATTCAATTTAGTGCTTTATTGCTAACCTCATAAAGTCTATGCAGCTGACTGAAGGCATTGGTTTCAAATGACAAAAGATATTCCATATTGAGCCTTATTTTATCACGCGTAAGGTTGATGAATATAGTGTGAAGTTTTTGTGCACTATCAACACGTGTTGTGACGTCAAGGCTGGTGCACGTGCACCGTGCGCCTGCGCATCTGTCGTCTAAAGTTCACTGCATCTCTCCCTAAAGGCTTCTTAACTCATTTAAGGTCTGTAGATGCTTTTTGTAAGGATGGGAAGTTATAATTAATATTTTAATCTGTCATGGCTGCCGGCCGGGTGTGGTACCGAAATAGAATCATCCCGACAACTTAAGTGAGGGTGGCTGCACAAGCAATAGTTAGAATTTGTGATAAGTGTACACCTGTTCATATGGCAACTATGTACCATATAAATATTAGGAAGGGATGCATAATGTAACTGTGATCCATTATTAGCGCGGTTAAGCAACGATACTACTGTCAAGTTGTTGTTAGGTAACCGTTTTCTTACAAAGTAAAAACCAAAAGATTTAAGTGGTGAATGCCTAGTGGTTAAGACATCGAATTAGCAGTCGAGAAATCACGGGCTCAAATTCCAACACCAAATTCGCCATATATACTTTTCCAAGATTTCCAACAACATAATGCACGCTGCTAATTTACATAGTCTAAAAATACAATCCTTCACAACTTCCCCAACAACATAAAGTATTCAAATTCTCAGACTTGTTTTGATCAATCTCAACTCGATACATAACATTGTTGAATATAAAAATAAGGGAATATCGAAACAATTTCTCGTTACAACGACAATAGAAAGGCGGTTGCAAGAAGCTGACATTCCAAGAACGTTGTTCATAAAGTTTGCATAACTCACGTGGAACTTTCAGAACGACAAAACTTTGGAAAATATGATTTGCGTTCTTTCTGTATGTCGAATATGTACGATTATTGCCTACGGTAATGGTATGTCGTTTATTGTATTTGAATAATACGTTATTCGAAACTGGATCCAACTGTGGGGAACATTTTTTTTATTTAATTAGCAGAGGCAATATTTTTCTTTATAATAGCGATGGAACCTGTGTAGGCGGCCCGATCTTGCCAATTTTAGACAGCCAAGACAAATTAATTTTAACTGCTTTCCAATTTCAAATCTTATAACGGTTTTATTGGTTAATTTGAAATTAGAATTTAATTTTATTTAAGGGCGTTGTTTATTTTTACCCGGCTGCGGAGGAGGGTTATGTGTTTGACGCGAATGTATGTATGTATGTATCCTTCTAATGTTCCTATGTATGGTCATAACTCCTCAAGGGCTCAATTCACCTTGATGACACAAGTGTCACTGCGTACATAAATTTTTTTAAAATCCAAATGTGGGATTATATGTACGTTAATGTGCGGAGAGATTTTTTTTCTAAGACCTGCGAGGTGGATATTAAATCAAAAGGCTTTAAAAGGCGAGTAAGAAAATATATATAATCTATATGTTTAAAAAGTGATTGAAGTGGCAAATCATAGAAAAAACAAACGTTAATAAAAAAACAAATAGTTCTTACAACAATAATTATCTTACGACTAAAAAATACCTACTAATCGCATTAATGAATTCTATTGAACTTAATATCGGGCCTCTGCGTGCATGATATTATACTTATATTAAGGGTACCTATCTTGTTTCTGTCTTTTTGTAGGCGGGCTTATTTTGTGTTTATTTTTTTTTATTTTGCCAATTAATTACATTAAGTACAAAAACAAACATTATCTATTAAAGTTCTTTCTCAATTCATCCAAGGTCGCATTTTTGAGGAGATAACAGACATTTTTTTCACCTCAAGAAATTACTGAACCGCGCAAATTGGATTCAGGTAAAGATCCGTTGCAACCAACAAAGGGATTCTTTCTATTTTACAAAGAGGAAGGTGATTCTAAAACCTCTTTTGTTATATTAACATCACGTAATAAATCACAAGACATATTGCGTGGGACCAAAGAGAATATAAAACTTCGTAAGACGTAGGACAATCGAGAACGAACTTCTATGGACTAATGTCCGTGTGGCAAGGTACCAATAGACTTTGTTGTACCATAGAAAACATTTTATGCATTTGTGTTGTACAAAAATGGTACCAGTGTCAGTGGGAGGTAATAAACCGCTAGATAAAGTAAAAGATTTCCTGTGAAAAGTCAAAATTCGTACCTACATAGTGATGATTCATAGAGGTTGCATTGCATGGTTAGACTTTGTTGAAAGCAGCCAGTGCTCCAAAAAAAAACAATAAAAAGTTGTCTGTAAAGTCGGTTTCATTGACCACTCTCTAGAAAGAGACAACGCTACTTTGTGAACAATACATGTCAAAGGCCCTACAGTTTTTTTCTCTCTTTGACGCTTTGCAGTCAATATTTACTTTTTAATTGAAAGGGATGACACGGTCCAGGTCTATACGTCAATGGTCGGTTAACGGGCGATAATCTTACGTGATAACGTCTTAAGAAAACATTGATGACATATCGCCATTCGCGTTGCTTAGCAACCAGTCAATAACATGACACTTTTAAAGAAAACATTAAAGGCATATCGCTATTCACGTTGCTTAGCAATCAGTTAATAACGTGACACTATTTCGTGAGTGCAGCCAGTCATCGATTTATACGACGTTATCACGTCAATAAACATTAAAATTGTTTCACAGGAACTCTGACTGAAAGACTTTTAGCTATATTTTTGTTCAATTTACTAGTGTACATAAATCTCAAATAAAATCTGAATAATTTACCTACATGTCAGCGTTAAATAAACAGAAACGTTTAATTAAAACCTGTTTTATCGTGAAACTCATTCACTCATTCAAACCCCAATCACACCCACATCATCACAGAATCTCAATTTGAGAACAATATAAAATGACACACATACATTTAAGGCAGGCAATAAAAAATAAGCACCCGCCAGGGGACGCTTCTGACGCACCCTTTAACAATAATTCATTTGATACGACTCTTACTCGTAACTTGCACCTTTCGATATGAATATTACTCTTTGTTACCTACAACTGCTGGTTTGGGGATTCCGGTTGTCCCGAACCGCTCGTTTTACAATAAAAACCATTATTTTTATGTACGACAAGCGAATTCCTTTCCGCAAAATGACCAGTCAGTAAAAAAGCAACTCAACATTACAAAAAACGTAGACCCACAAAATAAAAAAAAACGCAAATGATTACCTGTTACAAATACCCGTCAATCAAAGAAAAAAAAAAAAAAAGATACTAATGTGAGAACGTGCTAAACTATGGCTTTATATAAGAAGCGAAAACATTTTCAAATGAAAATCGCCATAAATTTTAAAACGAACGCACATCGCGCAACGACGCGACGCTGCATTCAAGCTTCATTTATCCAGCACTGGCAATAATTTTATTACAACATGCAAAGCAGCCTGGCTGTAGCAACCAGGCTGCCTAGTGCTCGCCTCCCTTTAAAGCCTACAACTTTTAAAAAAAGTTGATAAATAGCCCAGTCCTGTTAAATAAAAATAAAGTTTCTCAGTCAATATCGTTTATACATCTTTATAAAATCTTTTGTAGGTATACATATAGTTTCGTAGCACGATTTTAGTTTAATACCTCAGGGGAAACGATAGAATAATAAACACAATTTCAAACTGTGTATCAGTTGGGAAACTGTATCAATATATCACTTTAAACAAACATGTCACTATGTTTGTATTACTTTGACCCTAGTTTGATAGGAATGAGGTTATCTTATTTGTGGAATCGAAATATAAATGTCAATTTTATTTAAAAAGTTGTTTGTTGACAAATAAAATAGTGATAAAGTGTTATAACTAAGATAACACGTTTATTTGGGACTATTGAGGCGAAGCAATAGGATAAAGTTTTCAGATGTCAATCGTTTTCAGATATGAAAAAATATATAGAATCCACACTGTGAATAACTTTAAGGTCAAATTGGTTCATCTTTCTCTTTTAAGACTTGAAGTCCGGCATCAAATCACTGAAAGTAAAACAATTTGACTTTTATGTTATATAATGTTGACT
Source organism: Herminia tarsipennalis (assembly GCA_945859575.2). Taxonomy (NCBI): domain Eukaryota; kingdom Metazoa; phylum Arthropoda; class Insecta; order Lepidoptera; family Erebidae; genus Herminia; species Herminia tarsipennalis. The sequence goes on along the minus strand of OX243836.2, from coordinate 6,306,657 downwards.
TTGACTAAATAATGTCTAGATTCCTAATCCGACATCTAAAATTAAAGCAAAGAACTGTTAAAAAGTACGATCAAGTGGACGTACTTTTTGACAGGTAAAAAGCCGCCATCCAATGTTTTAGCCATAGTTGTTCTCATCAACGAGTGTCAAACGTCAAATAGGGAATGCTTCATTTTTTTATAGGCTTATTGAGAGAATGCTCCATTTAGACAATATATAATCAAAGAATGTGGACTTTATTTACTTCATGATGGAACAATTTGAAAGACAAAAGGTGATTAAAAGTAGTGGCATGAGACCTATGAAAACGACCCTTAAGCCCTTGGCATCAATCCCAGCGAGCCCATACGTTGAATAAGAACTACAAATAAGGTAAATTTTATTTCAGAAACTGACAAGATAAATTTGTAGATAATTTATTTTGTTAAGCAACAATAACCATGCAGTATGAAGATGACTTTTTTATTTAAAAAAATAATTGCGAAAAACAAAAGTAATTTATCCAAAATGAAATTACATTTCACATCGCAGTAACAATCCTCTTGGCATGACCATGAATAAATCCAATTAATTTTACGAGATATTTATAATTTTAAAGTTGTTAAATTACACTCGGTTCATATTATTTACGGACAAAAATCTCGAATTCATTGACAAAAGACCTAGCAAAGGAATAAGTTTATTCAGCCAATCGAGACGCGTAATAAATTACTATTCGATACACAACACACAACAGCGAGCGACCCATTCATTTAATCGCCTAAATCTTTGTGGGACAATCGAGTCTCAAAAAAAATAATAGGCTCGGCTTATGCTATTGACAACAATACGATCAAAGAGTTAATTAAATTAATATAGAGCTTTTAATACCCCGTACTATCTGCACTTAGTTTTGATACCATAGTTAATATGGAGTAAATTTAATAAACTTTACTTAAATGTAAAAATATTTAATTTGCTTTTGTTATTCTAGGTATATTATTTATTGCTTTTTAGTTGCCTTGTATTTATTTTAGAAGTCGGTAATATTTTTTTGTAAAAAAGTTTTTTATTTCTCACTTTTTAGTGGGTTGGTTTGTAATTCACTTAAGTTACAATAGGCTTATGTCAACTGCTGAAATCCTCTTACAAAATATTGCTTACCCCGATGCAGGGCCGTCAATTGTTGAGGAGTTCACTATCAGCTCTGTTACATTGTGTAAAAGTAGTATAACGAGAATAAAGTGCTACTCAATACCATATTAAAGTGACTAAATCGCAAACTGTGAAATATTGAATAGGTCTGCTCGTCATTTGTGGTCTTCATCATCAGTTCCACTTCACAATTGGTGTTTTTTAAGAGTAAATGCACGATTCACTATGAAATATACCTAAATCATTGTAGGTGTGCCTTTAATATTTTAAGAGTTCCCTCGATTTCTCCAGGACCCCATCATCAGATCTTGATCTGATGACAATCTCAATTTTCAAATCGGTCCAGCCGTCTTTGCGTAATCGGTAAACAAAAATACAAAAAAAAAATACAAAAAAAAAAAAAAAAAAATTGAGATCTCCTCCTTTTTGAAGTCGGTTGATTATACTCCATACTATACAGGTCTTAATCGCGTGAATAATTTAAGGTAAAATATCTTGTTTATTGCCTGACGTTTCGACTGTTACGTACTACAACGACCGTGGCAATAAATAAGGTATTTTACATTAAATTATTCACGTGATTAAGACCGTAGTAGAGGTATATAATTTTATAATGGGGTAAAGTGTTTAAATTTCATCAAATTCTTTATAGGAGTTGAAATGGCGGCAAACTAAGCTGTCATCATGTTCACAGTTTCGAATTTAATGTGTGAAAATACTTAAATTAGTAGACTGAAATCCGTAAGATCGAATCTTTGTGCAGTTACAGTGTAATACTTAACGCAAAGATATTAACTGGAAAATTGTCCGGATTGCAAGAATATTAACTATACGTGATTGTGCGTGATTGAAAACCAAAATCTAAGTACAGCTACATTTGAACGCAAAAGACTCTTACCCTCTGTAAATGCGACCAACGATTATTTTTGTAATGTTTTAAAGTAGAGAATTATGAAAATCTGGCGCGGTGAGGCGCGTATCCGTCCGCAACTTCAAATCCTGTTAATTAGGGTACAGGTGTGTTGGTCCGGCTTAATGGCTGACATGGATTACATTGATGATCAATGCAATCATAATTAGATATTACTGACCTACGTACATCTGCCTGTTATTACATAAGTGTAAATTAAAATAATAATATATTTATACCTATTGCATTTTTTTATTGCATATTTTATTTAATGGTTGAGCATCCATACCCACTCAAACGATAAATGTAAATGAACCTACCTGTATTTATAAGTGGGTTCATACCAGGTAGTGAATGCCATAGATGGATTTATGTACTGCGGTTTCTTTTCTTTTTTGAAACAATATCAATTTACAGATTTTTCAGATTTCGATTCGATTCAGAATATCGACCAGTGCTATGAAATTAAATATTGTGTTTATACATACATATAAACGTTGACTACACAAACAGTGTGTTAAACACACTCACTAGGCATTGCCGATTATTATGTTAGCACCTATGTAAGAATACTCAGCACGCTTAAGAAAAAAATATACTATCTCTGGTCACAGTAAACAAGAAGATACACGCCAATACACGCAGTTATTTATCCACGCATTTATGTTCTGTGCCGAAAATGCATTATTGAAACAAAGGGCGGCATCGGCAGAGTTGTCCGCGTGGTAATAATAAAAACTTTTCTTTAGTACCTCTATCTACCTACTTACCCGATGTTTTTATTCTGGATATTTCGAAGCAATTTTCCGGAATCAAGATTATAAATAACTATACTACGAGATTTATTATTTAATTAAAACTTATGTACAAATAAACAGTGTGATCTGGTTCGCTCGGCATAAACAAAACACGGATTGTCTTTGGCTTATTAAAAATTATGATGAAAAATACAAATTATATTTTTGTTCCATTAATCCAAGTAGAAGGAAAATATTTTCCTCTTAATTTAACATTTTATTAAGTAAGTAAGTATTCAAATAAATACTGAGAACGAATAAAGAATTATAAAACGGAAATACACGTTTCCTTATTTCCTGACATAAATTTCGGTGCATTTCCTTTCTTGTTTCAACTTTCGCAAATTGAATTTGAACGCTTTTTATTGGTCTATCCATAGTTAAGTTTTATTGACCTAGGAACTATAGTTACGAGTTACTTTATATTATTTTTATTCTAAGCTGTGAGCTATAAAACAGAACTTATAAATTTTGTATTATAATTTTAAAAGTCAAAAAACAGATATTTCACACCTAGGTACTTTACATCAAATTTTTGAGTTTATAAGGCGACGTAAGTAAACGTTAAACATCCACTCTTAGAAAATCCGGCCAAATATTCTATGATAATTTGAGCTGGACACCTATTACGATTCTATAGCCTTTTAAAGTTAGGACAAACAGCCAGACGGACGGACGTGTTAAATTCCGGCTACACACGTAATCCTATTTGCAGATATTCTCATTTGCCCAAGTAAACACGTGTGCTAAGACGGCAAAACGGAATACCTACCGCGCAAATCCAAGTCCCTATCACGTAGTTAGACACCATACAGTTTTGATAAAAAAAATCGTTTACACTAGAAAACGGTTAGCACATGAATGAACCTACAGTCGGACCTTTATAGCACGGTACCGTTGAAGTCCTTTGGGTACGGAAGCTCAAAACATGACATATGTAATACAAAGAGTAGCAAACGTCGTCAGCAAATTCTCTCTCTCTCTCTCTCTCTCTCTTTCACTCTAGTTAACAAATCCACTTACCCATATATCGCGGCTGCGCCCGCGATGGCCCCGCCGCACTGCGCGGCGACGTACAACGCTGCCCGTAGCGGTGACACACGCCTGCGCACGCAAAGTGCTGCAGATACAGCCGGGTTTACGTGAGCACCTGTCAAAGAAGATTTAACATAAACTTGACGTTCTTTTTTTAATCTAAAACGCCCATAAAGGATCAAATTGATTTGCCAAATATATTTGTCAAACTTCACATTTTTAATAAATAATAGCTGAAACATTCAAACTTTGTCAAACAATATGCCAGAACGATTAAAAATGTTGTGTAAAATGCTGTCGCTTGAGATCATAATTGACAAACACCGTCGTTCACGTTCAAACATGTTTGTCAAACCCACATCATCAAATACAACGTCAATCCAATTTTTCATCAAACATGTCAAACACGTTGAACGTTTGACAAACACTTTAAATACAGCTGTAAACTATAAAAATATTACCGACTTCAAAAATAAATACAAGGCAACTAGAAATAATTTAAGTATCTAGAATAACAAAAAAAAATTAAGGATTTTGAAGTTGGTGCCATGAAATAGTAGTCTTCATGTTTTATTCGGCACCAACTTAAAAAAAATAATTTGTTTTTGTTATTCTAGGTATATTATTTTTTTCTTTTTAGTTGCCTTGTATTTATTTTTTAAGTCGGTAATATTTTTTTGTAAAAAAGTTTTTTATTTCTCTCTTTTTAGTGGTTTGTTTGTAATTCACATAAGTTACAATAGGCTTATGTCAACTGCTCAAGATTTTTTCAAATCGGTCCAGCCGTCTTTGCGTAATCGGTGAACAAACATACAAGAAAGAAAAAAAAAACGTACAGACGAATTGAGAACCTCTTTCTTTTTGAAGTCGGTTGAAAATTATTTGACAAACGTAAAATTTGACAAATAATTTCACGTGTTACTTTTATGTTATTTTATACATATTAAATGAATGAAGGACAAAATTGGCGGGGATCAAATCCATAGGTCAAAACGGTGAACATAGGGGTTCCGCCACCGCCCCCGAAGTGACGATTGCCTCAAATCGTTACATAAAAAGGTGTAACAAGAATATTTAACAGGTGATCAACTTGTTCAAACCCACAAACCGTATGATATACCTACTGTGGCATTACCCAACCGGTATGGCACCGACAATTATCATTATATTCTGACGCTTGGATATAAATATAATGTCTACTACACTCAGTCCTAGACCAGCATAACAAATTGAAGCCGTGCACCTGTCAAAAGTTAAACCAATAATTGCGTAAGTTTTAACAGGTGACTCCCTCAATAAACGAATGTCAAACGTCAAACACTTTCTCAATAATTTTTAATGTTTCCCCCTTCTATATAATTTAAGCTTTATTTTTGTTATGCTTACTATGTGAATGGAACCATTGCGCCATAACTTCACAAAATTGATCACTCTCTAGAACGAGACAACGCTACTTTATGGACAATACGATAGTATTGTAGTCATTAAGATCTGTCAAAGACCGCACGAGTTTTTTCTCTCTTTCACGCTTTGCAGTCAATATTTACTTTTCAATTGAAAGGGATGGCACGGTCCAGGTCTATACGTCAATGGATATGATCGTATCCGTTCCATTCATGTATCGTTCACCATTCAACGGAGTTTGATAGAAAATTTCAGCAGATTGTTCCGAAACAATCGGATACAATCAAATCGGATGGTCTATTAGCAGTTTTAGTTAAAACGGTGTCGGTACTTGAGCCTCGAACGACTTGGAAGTTACGCTAACTGCTATCCCTTAACCAAAGTACATATACTGTAGCACTTTCATTAAGTGCCCTTTATCTTGTCACGGTTTTATTCTAAGAGATAATAGTCGTCATTATATAGAACACAACATTTAGACAATATTTTTTTATCATCAAAAGTTTGATGACCACCAACGATTTCATACTATTTTATTTATCGTTTATAAATATTGTACCAAATTGGATAGTAGGTTCTGTGGGCAATTTTTAGGTCACAATAATAACAAAACGTTATCGATTTTCTTCTGTAACAAAATATTTTTCTTGGCTTCCAATTTCAGCGGCTATCTCAATCTATATCTAACTCAATGTTATAGAGAATATAGAGGCGGGCGATATTACAATCTATCATGACCAAAGAGAAAAGAGGAACAAAAGTTTTTACACTTGAAAATTCTTGAATATAATATCATCAATTCGGAATTCCTTTTGAGCTAGCAATCATTTCTAGTTCTAAAGCGTTTTATAAAAAAATAGTCCAAGTTGTAAGGAACGAGTTCAAAGAGAAAAACAAGGTTCTACTTAAATTTAATAAATTGGACGAAGCATGAAATAATTAAGTGTTATAATAAATGTCATAACGAAATACCCACCAAAATTACTTTCAATTTTAAATGAACATGTTTATTACCTAAAATACAGTATCAGTAATTACATACAATCAGGTTAATTCGAAACCTTTTTATCTCACGATATCGAAAAAAGATTTTATGATTAAGCATCTACATTGGCTTCGGGCTTTAAAACATCGGTTTCAGAACGATTTGGATCGAAATTCAATGTAATTGCTCTTTATTAAGACTTATTAATGACGGAATAATACTGATAACGTCTTATAAATCGATGACCGGGTGCACGCACGAAAAAGTGTCACGTTATTGATTGGTTGCTAAGCTACGGTCACGTTATTGATTGGTTGCTAAGCTACGGTCACGTTATTGATTAGTCGCAAAGCAGTCACGTTATTGACTGATTGCTAAGCAGTCACGTTATTGATTGGTTGCTAAGCAACAGCGAATTGCGATTGCAGCGGCATGACATGCGATACAATTGGAACTAACAATATTGATTGGTTGCTAAGCAACGCGAATGGCGATATGTCATTATTGTTTTCTTATGACGTTGTCACGTAAAAATATCATCCGTAAACCGAATTTACAGACAACCAGTTTTTTTGTACGTACTTATAGTAATTAAGTTTGTCCCTTGTCTGGAGTAATCATAAAATTGCTAGTAGTTGCACAGTTGATATTCTCTAAAGGGGCGTCTAAACGAACCATGGTTTACGGCAATTTGTGGCAGCACTATTGGCAACTAATTGCTCTGCCAATAATGGCAATATATCAGCAATAGTTTGGCGCATGATCCAGTCTACTAAACGAGGTACACAGCCCGTCAACAATTGCCATACTTGGGCCCATACCCTGTGACAGCTTTATTGACAATTGTATGTACTACTAATCATTACAAATCAATATTGGCCATAGGTGACCATACAAAACATGTTTTCCTATATGGTCGGGATATTATTGTCATGTTGCCGACCACAAAATTGCCGCCACAAATTGCCATAAAACATGGCTCGTTCAGACGCCCTTTAAGAGATGGAATTGCCTCATAGGTTCAGGTATTGTTTGTTTGTATTGGTGTCGGATTCAAGGGGGGTAAGGCCTAAGCAAAAGTCTTTCATAATCTTGGGACGACTTACACAAGGCTATCTGATCCCAAACTAAGCAGAACTTGTACTGAAACTGAAACCAGACAAGTGAAAAACATACTTATATATTTTTAAATGCATACATATTAAAGACAAGTAACAACCAGGCATAGAATAAACCATTGTGCTCATCACACAAAGTTTTATACTGGGTGGCGATCTAACCCACGACCTTCGGCTTAGCAGTCAGGGTCACTAACCACTAGACCAACAGGCCAGTCAAAGAGTGTCTGAGTTTTCTCCTGTATTTGTGCTTCTTAGTGTTTATCTTGATATATTATAATAATAATAATATCTTGGGACAACTCACACAACGCTATCTGATCCCAAACTAAGCAGAACTTGTACTATGTAAACCAGACAACTGATAAACATACTTATATATTTCTAAATACAAACATATTATAGATAAATAACACCCATACACAGAATAAACCATCATGCTCATCGCAAAGTTTAATTTCCTAGGTGGGGATCGAACCCACGACCTCTTAAGTAGCAGTCGGACTTACTCCCACCGCGCCATAGAGTCTGTCATATAAGAATTTGGATTGATTAATTAGGATTCATTGATAGAGGCTCCACGAATGGTACCTACTTTAAAGTCTCACAGTAACTAGTAAGTTAGGATAAAAGTTAAATAGAGTATTATACTAAAGACTTTGACTGCCTCTGTGGCGCGGTGGGAGTGTATCCGACTGCTACGCAAGAGGTTGTGGGTTCGATCCCCACCCAGGATAAAACTTTGTGTGATGAGCACGATGGTTTATTCTGTGTCTGGGTGTTATTTATCTATAATATGTATGTACTTAGAAATATATAAGTATGTTTATCAGTTGTCTGGTTTCCATAGTACAAGCTCTGCTTAGCTTGGGATCAGATAGCGTTGTGTGAGTTGTCCCAAAATATTATTATTATTATTATGTATGTCGTTTCCATATCACGGGACTATGGAGTCCCGGTCATTTGGGAGGCGTGCGTGCCCTCTCGCACTTCCACCCCCGAGCGTACAAGCTCTGGCGACCTCCCTCTGCCCGGCCGATTAAGGCAAGACAGATTTAAGAGTCCTGCGGGCGCTCTTGGTGTTCCACTCCTGCCGGCCAGTGAAGGCAAGCGGGAGACGAGGCCCTGACCGACTCTCTGAAGCATCGGGACCGCAGTGTCGCCACGCACATTCAGCTCGCCACAAAGCTGCCCTGCGGTTTGTGTACTCTTATTTCACCCTCATGAGACATTTTTTGTTGGTGTCATAAGGATTTCAAGAGCTGCTACTATGCCCTCAGAGTGTTGCGTTAATCTCATATAGGGAGACAACGACTAGCCCCGAGGGGTTTATTATTATTATTATTAAAGACAAATCAGCCTCTTTTTAAGAAACGTCAAAAATAACCCGCTCCGTACATTTGTAAGAAATGCTAGCATGTGACGTCACGTTTTAGTGTTCCTTTTAATAAATTCAAAAATAATAAACACGTCATATATATAGATGAACATAATATAGAACAAAAGACCAAACATAGGTATAATAAGTTATATTTTTCCCTATTACCAAATCACTGTAGTCGTATATTGTGAATCATTCAATAAACCCTTTAATATCGACGCTATTGACTTTTGAAGGACAGAAGTCAAATATTCAGTACGATCCTCTACCATTTATTGAAATGTTACAATGATAAGTTTTTTTCAAATTTGGACGTGACGTAGAAGAAACTACGTTAGATGTCGCCTATACTAATATTATATCTTCTATGGCAATTAAGCTACTAATACACGAACTTATATATTTCTAAATAAATACCTACTTTAAATAGATAAATTATATCCAGACGCAGAATGAACAATCCTGTCTCTGTAGCGCGGTGGGAGTGTGTCCGACTGCTTCGTAAGAGGTCGTGGGTTCAATTCCCACACAGGACACCACTTTATGTATTCCACAAATTGTTGTTTCGAGTCTTTGTGTCCGTGACTTGTATGTTTGTAAAGTCCCCCGCGATATAAAGGTTGCAACCAAATGCGGGAGCCGTCTTTTAAAAAAAAAATACTCATAAAAAAAAATGATATATCCTGAGTAAGGATCATCCCACAATCTCTGGCGAGCCGGTATAGTCGAATCATTTAATTTTTAGAATGTTATACTCGTAAATTAATTATAGAAGAGCACCATTTTTCTGTTTTATGAAAAACTATTGCCTGATAACTAATTTATTTCGGTTGTTCGGCTTCTCTATTTAGCGTAGAAATCCTTTATGTAATTTATGAAAGCAGTAAAAATGTTTATTTTGAAATTCCGCCCCTAAAGAGGTTTTCCGTCCTCCTAAGAACCCGCGAAGAAAAGCTAGTATCATAAATAAAGCCCTTTTTTGGAATACTCAACATTAAGATGAAGCCAAGAAAGAAAGAGGCTAAGGTTTTCATTTCTTTTAACAAAGGGGAAATCTCTTACAAACTCCTCGCTATATTCATCTATTTTAATTATCACTTTTATTGAACATTTTATAAACGAATAAAAAAGGAAAATGGTTTCCTAAAATACTATCTTTCCTTTATAGTATGTTTGAAGAACAAACACATTAAATATATTGAAAAAGGAACTAAAATATTTAGGAAGGTAATATTGAGTGAGATATAAGGGGTAGTTTTTCTTCAAAACGTTCAAGTGCTGTCGAATAAGTATGTCTAGGATAACCCGAATAAGGTTTAAAAATATATTCTACTAGCGACCTGTCAGGGCTTCGCTTATTAATATAAAGTTTAATCGTTATTATTGACCCACGTCCTCATCTCAGTTTAAAAAAAAAAAAAAAAAACAAATGTTGTATGCATTCGAAGTCGTTAACCGCAAAATGAATTCCCGCTCTCTCGCTAGCCAGCTGCCTGCCAGTACTGCCACGCTGACGCTGACTAAGTACTCTATGATTATTCCACATTCAAAATATTGTTCTCAGAAAATGTACATTACCACGGGTCGGGACCTGTCGGACTTTACGTCCCGAATAGCAAATTCTGACGCGACATAAAATTGTATCATCTTAGTATTCGTGTTGGATATTCCGTATTCGGTCCCGAGACGAAAAGAAATCATCACAGTAGCAACCCGATAATGGCATTGCGGATGTTTACCTGCGTTGTGTTCAGGGATTATATGGAATACCGGAGATATATTGCATAGCCCCGGGGTGTCTGTATAAAATCCGTAAATGCGATAGCAGCCTTGTGGGATAAAATTAAAAACCTGGGCAGCTTTGAACGGAAAATATAGTGAGACACTGTTACGTATCACTTTACGTCATGACAGTGTTTAATTATGGTCAGGCAAACCGTTTTTAGACTCTACATAATATTTGTAAAATGCGTAACAATATTGTCATCTAATAACCTCGGAAGGTAAGTACCTACTAGGTTTTAGTCTGATTAAACCTTTTTACCCGACCCGAGAATTAAAGGTCGGGGCTATAGAGCAACCTGTAGGACCAAAACCCCAATCACATAGGATAGGGTAACTTTGGTATCTCAGAGAGAGCTTATTTTCATGAATAATGCAGCACATAATCAGCGAATTGCTTGAGATTATGTTATCGAGTGCAGGGCGACAAACCGAGCGATTTTAATTAAATAACGATTTGTCCTCCAAATTATTATGAGAGCACTTTAATTAATTTGAAATTCTGAGACGTGGGCTTTAACAGCGCTTCCATTCAAGACTTTATAGCGGACAAATTATCGTATTTTTTTTAAAACGTCAGACAAGTTACAAAGGGCAAAGGAAGCTCCGTCGACAATACTCCAGCCAGTCTACTTCCTGAGCACGCATTGATAAATGAATACAGCATCCAGAGCGTACGAATAAAGAGAGCACACACAAAACGAGAATGTAAGTAGTTGTAAGAACTTGAAAAGGATTCTTGACAATGCTGCCTGTGCCTCACAAAACGCCAACGCTTTGACATTCGGTACTCAAACTACTATAGTAAGTAAACTTTAAAAAAATAGTTTTAAATGTATGTAAATAAATGAAAATTATTATTTTATGTAAATATTTAAAAAAAAAACTTTGGAGTTGTAAAAATGTAAACGGTAAACTACCTTTTGTACCTGCCATTATTTTTACAGCTCCGAGTTTAACGAGTTTAACTTGTAAAACCGGGCATGTCGGGCCACGCACAATGTAGGGTTCCGTAGTCCCCTCCCCCTCCCCCATGTGGCTTAAGAAGTGGGTTTTCTGTTGTTTTTGTTTATATATACTACTACCTACCGTGATTTTTTTCACATACCCACCGTGATTTTTTTTTACATCAACCATTTGGAAGGCAGGGGGGTACCCCCCTGCCTTTCAAATGGTTGATGTTGACTTGACTCTAACAGAAATTTGCACTTTAAAGCTCAATATTTTACAAACGGATCCCTAAATCTAAAAATCGTCTTCTCAACCCCTAAACATTGTTAAAAGACCTATCTAATGATACCCTACACGATGGGCTAAATAAGAAAAAAAAAACACACCCCTACTTTACATATTGGGGAGGTACCCTAAAAATAATTTTTTTTCAAGACACTTGCTTTCAATTTGTCGGCGTAAGTAATATGTGTAATTATGCAAAATTACAGCCTCCTAGCACTAACAGTCTCTGAGCAAAGGTGAGGACGGACGGACATGGCGTAACTATAAGGGTTCCGTTTTGCCATTTTGGCTACGGAACCCTAAAAAATGAATTGAACACGTGTTATTTGGATAAGAACGAGACTTTGTGCAACTAAAGTATACAATAAATACTTGATATTGGCAGAAATTCCCTGTTAAAACGATTAGATTGCCATAAATGCAAAGAAGCAGATAAAGATAAATACTTTGATATAATAGTTACGTATAAGTCAAACTTTTGTGTGAACCGTGTATAAATTTTAAAAATAGACAAGGTAGAGATATTTTTTTATTAGTTTTCACACTAAAATTTTAACCAAACCAAACCCGTTACTTCATTTAGATGGATACATAAACAAATTTCCATTTAAAACAAACTTCCACATTTGTATATTAGTAGGCTAGTGAGGTTTATTCTTCCTCAAATTATTTATTCATACATTAACGCTTACATTTGGTTCAGGCTCGAAATAGGGATGTCCGCAGTCCACTTGTCCAGTCATTAGTGAAAATTAGGGCGTCGCATCGGGGTGTATTTTAAAATTGTTCACGGTAACTCGCGAACATTATAAGTTCAAAATTAGTGGCTGATTGTGAACCAAGAGCTTCTCTAAGTTATTATTATGATAATAATTTAAAATGGCATTGTCCCGGGTCGCCATTATGAACTGATAAAGTGGGAACGAAGGGTGAAGGGTGCACGTGTTAGTTTATAATAATCCCGCCTAATGTCGTGTTTATTAAATGTGACGTCAAACTTGTATTCATAGATCATTACCCCGTGTTTAAAAGTTGTCTTTATTATTTAAATAGTTAGGTCCATCTTTCAGAAAAACATCGTATTCAGAACACTTATTATACGTATTTATTTATTACTAGCTTTCGCGATAAAAACTATCCTATGTCCTTCCGCGGGATTCAAACTATGTCCATACCAAATTTCATCTAAATCGGTTCAGTAGTTTGAGCGTGAAAGCGTAACAGACAGACAGACAGACAGACAGACAGAGTTACTTTCACATTTATAATATTAGTATGGATTAGTATGGATAGTATTGACTACCTCTGTGGCGCAGTGGGAGTGTATCCGACTGCTACGCAAGAGGTCGTGAGTTCGATCCCCACCCACATTTATTCTGTGTATGGGTGTTATTTATCTATAATATGTGTGTATTTAGAAATATATAAGTATGTTTATCAGTTGTCTAGTTTCCATAGTACAAGCTCTGCTTAGTTTGGGACCAGATAGCGTTGTGTGAGTTGTCCCAAGATATTATATTATATTATATCTATACTAATATTATAAAGCGGAAGAGTTTGTTTGTTTGTTTGTTTGTTTGTTTGTTTAAACGCGCTAATCTCAGGATCTACTGGTCCGATTTGAAAAAATATTTTTTTGTTGGATAGCCCATTTATCGAGGAAGGCTATAGGCTATATAACATCGCGCTACGACTAATTGGAGCGGAGAAGCGACGAGAATTTTTTTAAAAACGGGGAGAAATTACGCATACGAAGTTGCGCGGGACAGCTAGTATATTATATAGGGCAGGCATATCTATGTGGTCGGGATAGTGCAATCTCAGATAAGCTAAATAGTCAGGTAACTGAGAGTACCAAAAATCTACAGATAATAAGTCTTAACTCACGATGGTTTGTGTAGTATGTTTATCAACTTTTATTTTCACAAATCTATACAAATATTATAAAGCTGAAGTTGTGTGAAGAAGTGTTTGTTTGTTTGAACGCGGTAATCTCAGGAACTACTGGTCCGAATTGAAAAATCTTTTTATATTGGGTAGACCATTTATCGAGGAAGGCTATAAGCTATATAACATTACGCTACGACCAATAGAAGCGGATCAACAATGATGAAATCGGATCAGTAGTTCCTGAGATTAGAGCGTTTAAACAAACAAACAAACACACTCTTCCGCTTTATATTATTAGTATAGATACAGAGTAGAATAACTTGTGAAAATAAAACAAAAAAAAACTAACAATCTAATTTAGTCTCATCACAAGGCTCCAGTGTTTTTGAAAGTTGGGGGATTTTCTAACACACAAATTCCCCCCAGGTACGCCCATATGAGGCCCTGTCCCTTATGGGAACCGAACTAACAACCTCTTGTACAGCAGTCGTATCGTAGTTACGATAACTTTGGAGAATATATCGACAAAAAACAATAAAGATATAAACAGTGTGATTAATGCCGTAATCGATGGAAACGATCGAATACTACCAAATCGGATCGTTCATGATCTCATGGATAAGTACCTACATATTATTAACTTCGCCTTAACTGCTGCAGGCGCATTATTTACAATCAGTTTTAAATATAAATTACATATTAGCTATAGACTAGGTCCATTTATAGGTAACTAGACTGTAATTTCTCATTAATATTTCACTAGTAATCATTTCGAAATATATACAATCTACTTTAATTTCCACTTTACGCTATAAGTTACCTATACAGGTAGAAATAAATTATTTGAAATTAGGATTACTACCTAATTTATATAACAAAAGTAATTTGTAAGTAGCCAGGCTAATTTATCACTGCCATTCCGACAGTACCTAAATTTAAATACGACTCTACATTTAACTGTAAATCATCGACACCGCTACATTTCTCACAGCTAAAAAGACTTCGTAAGAACCTACTTGACAAGTAAAAAAAAGTAAGACTTTCGCCTCCCAGCCGCCATCACTTTAAAAAAAAAGCGGATAATTGTGAACATCTGCACGATACGAGCGCAGGCGGTAACTCATCCGAAGTGTATCCGAACGTCCCGACCGCGATATCAAACGAGTATAAATTACCCAACGATGGAACGCAGGGTTAATTGGACCCTCTAGAGCAGGGACTTTTTGACCCTACTATTAAAAAACAAAACACCTGACATAGACAATCAGTATGTTTTTATAACCCTTCACGGTATATACATCGTTCGGAATAAGTCTACAAAATAAATCGTAAAAGAAAACAACCGTGTTACGCGAGATTATATTGAATGTATAAAAAAGATTTATTTATTTATGTAACAAGCATATGTATAGTATATATCGATACTGCCTAAGTCCAGGCTCAGTGTAATATTTTTTCGGTGCTCGTAAAAACCGAATACATAAAATAAAGGTTATATCTATAGGCTCTACACTACATACATAAAATATTGAAAGAAATAGATTGTTAGATAGCACGGTCCAGTTGAATCTAACTTTAGGAGAGTGCAATAGAAACTGGAGTATCACTATTTTTGCTCGCACATTAATATACTAAAGTAAGTAACCCCACAAATGATATGAAATTATTCAGCTACCTATGTTACACGAAGTCTTATAATATCCGTTTGTCGATAGTTACTTATTGCTTTAGATATTGTGTAAACAATCCTATGAAAACCAATACATAACAGCTGAAGCTGAAGCAGCAACGTCCTAATGACATAGGGTTTTTTTATACGGAATCAATAAGAAAGATAAGTAATGAAATCGATAAATTAGAAGCAAAAAATTAAAAACCTTTGTCCCTAATGCCATGTGATAGTATCGGACTATCGGTCCTATTTCCATTTATAATTAAGGTTGGTTTCAAATAGCTAAAAAGACAAAGAACAACATTTCCATGAAAGTATCATCTGCAATACAAATTAACAAAGAGTTTTTATCCTTGATGCGGCCGTTGAAGCCAGTGTTCTACGTTTAAATCAGATTCACAAAAAGGGTATAAAAATGCAAATGGCACCTTGTCCCGGTCCCATGATCCCCATTCCACGACACATTAAACATTTTAAGTTAAAATAACAACGTTCGCACACGTGGGTAATGTTGTCTTTTCTTTTTTTCTTGCCAATTACGGTTGCGCATTCCTCGTAACTAGTAATTTCAAGTTCTCAGCGTAATGGAAGGTTCTTATTATTTTCTTTCGCTAAGTGCTATTTTAGGACTACCTGTTCTATTTTATTCGCTGACTTAAATGCCATCGAGAACTTCTAAGTGTTTTGCCCTGAATGATTTTATGGCCACACCACAAAACTCGTTTGGTATTGTTTACTATTACTACTGGTCGATAAATGGGTTAATTTGCTTGCGCATAAATCAATCAGTCTTGTGATATATGGGGTGTAATTTATGGCTCTGTATAACTTACCAGATATGTTAGCAAAACACATAGTCAGCGTCGCAATGGCACAACCGGAAGCGAGTGCGGTAGACAAGAGGACAGCTGAAGCGGACGCTCCTACGCCCGCTCCGCCAGCCGCTCCGCACACGATGAACACATAAAGAAAAGACGCCGCACACTCAGCCACCACTGCTTTCCACAATGACAGAGTCCGTAATTCCAACCTCGCCGGAACTCTGCCTGACAGACCCCCGTCACAGTGCGAGTTCGCATCCTTCCGTAAACACTCCAATTTCTCAAACAAAGTAACGATATGCTGTTCTAAATTCTCATCCGAAATGTTAAACGTTTGTTCCCCCATATTTAAAAAATAAACTGTATTAAAACGTAAACTTAAACTCTATGCATTTTTTAAATTTCGAATCGCGCGCGAAATGTTACGGACGCGGACCGGTATACGCGAGAACGACGTTGTTTCACGGCCGTCGGGCTCGCAATGTGGCGGCAAAGTGAATGAAGAGTGAATGAATGAGCAGGGGCGCCGCACATGTCCCCAGCGCCCGACACTTGTTACACCCCGCCCCTGAGTCCCCGACCTGCACTTTCAGTGAGGGTGTAATCAAATCGCTAACTTGGCAAACCACTATCACAATACACTTTAATTAGATTAATGTTATTGCACTCGATTTTTTAACATTGTTCGAAAATAGAAATGGGGCCGTATGTTTAAAAAAAAAATTAGGGGGTAACATTATTATAATTTTGTATGGATTTGTAAAAAATATTTTTGTTGTCTGAAGGCTAAAAGTACATTTTAAAAATCAAAGTAGAAATGCGACTCTACCTACTATCTGGGTATTTAAAAAAAAAAGTTATCTCTATGCCCAAAGTATATACATACTAGTTTTGCGGCTCTACCATAGGAAGATCAGGCAATGCAAATCCAAGTAATTATTAGGTATGTCACATTTTAAAGGTATAAAATATAAGTAGGTACCTACCCAACATAAAATCTCCTACTAAATCAGATAACAGCAAAGATATTGGCAATACAGATAGATACTGCGATATAACCTCTCGCACATTATAGTAGAGAGCTACATTTTAAGCTATACAAATTGATTCGTATTTATTCTACGAGTTACTCTAACTATTATCTCTTAGAATAAAACCGTGACAAGATAAAGGGCACTTAATAGAAGTGCTACAATATACTTTGGTTAAGGGATAGCAGTTAGCGTAACTTCCAAGTCGTTCGAGGCTCAAGTACCGACACCGTTATAACTAAAACTGCTAATAGACTATCCGATTTGATTGTATCCGATTGTTTCGGAACAATCTGCTGAACTTTTCTCTCAAACTCCGTTGAATGATGAACGATATATGAATGGAACGCCATCGGTCGGATACGATCATATCGTAGAGTTGGGAAAATGTTGGTGTGGAAAACTGTGGGCTGCCATTACTTTCAGGGCTAACAAAAAACCGCAAGCAAGTGAAATTACATGTCGGGCCACGGACAATGCAGGGTTCCGTAGCTGCTGCGCAGCACAAGAATGCGGCATATGAAATGGGTTTTCTGATATTTTGTGTCATGCGTGTTATATAATAACGTATGTCGTACGAAATATTTGTAACTTGGTCGGCTATTACTTGTTAAATTGTAAAACCTACCTACCTAGCTTTATTAGTTTTGTTTTAATTTCTCTACGACCCTGATTTTTTCTATATCTCCAAAAACAACCATTTAGCTGGCAGAGAGGGAACACTTGACTGTAATAAATATTTGCACTTTAAGCCTTAATATTTCACAAAAGGATCCCCAAATCCAAAAATGATATCCACAACCCCTAATAGACCTATCTAATGATACCCCAGACGATGGGGTAGGTGAAAAAAAACCATTTCTACCCTAAGTTTTTTTAAGATTTTATATTACCTTTTTGTTGGCGTGAATAATGTGTACAACCATACAAAATCACAATTTTCTAATTCGAGTAGGTAGTAAGAGTCTCTGATCTAAGCTGCGGACGAAACTGTAAGGGTCCGTTTTGCCATTTTGCCTACGAGACCGTAAAAAATGAAATACACGTAGTCCATAAACTCAAATCATATTTAGTCAACAAAATACAATAAACTAATGACAATGGTAGAAATAAGCTGAAGTAACGTTGCTAACTTAACAATAATTAAAAAAGCATGCATGGGCAATGGGCAAGTGCATGTCGGGCCATGCACTATGTAAGGTGTCCCCCCCCCCCCCTCTCCGAATAATATGGTTTAAGAAGTGGGTTTTCTGTTTGTTTTTGTTTCATACTTACAACGTTATACCTACTTCGTTTACAATGTCAGGATATCAATAATTTTCAATGGAATTTGTACGAAAATTTTGTTACTTTTCATTTGACCAGCTGTTACTCATAAACTTGTAAAGCCTACTTATGTGTGATAGTTTTTCTTTTAATTTCACTATATATACTACTACTGTGATTTTTTTTACATACCCAACATCAACAATTTAGCAGACAGTGGGGGGAAACTTGACTCTAACAAAAATTTGCACTTTAAAGCTGAATACATATTTCACACACGGATCCCTTATTCTAAAAATGGTATTAACAACGTTTTTAAAAGATCTGTCCAATGATACCCCACACGATGGGGTAGGTGAGAAAAAAAATGATATCCCCACTTTACACTATAGGGTCGAGGTACCCTCAATAAAAATATTTTACTTTGCTGGCGTAAGTGATATGTGTATCCATACGAAATTACAGCCACCTAGCATTAAAAATCTCTGAGCTAAACTAAGGACGGACGGACCATGGCGAAACTATCTAGGTTTGCCATTTTGGCTACGGAACCGTAAAAACGACATATGAGATAAACATTTAAATATCTTCTAAACGGTTAAACAGCTATCATCAAACAAAGCTAACTGTCTAATAAAAATCGCACCTAAATCTGTCCATCCGTTTAAGCACTACTATGTCACTTACCTCCTCAAAAATACATGCATAGATACACACATTAGACTTTTAAGTGTAACTCTCATCACGTCTTGGTAGATTGTGTCTGGAATGAATATGAAAGGAGGTGTCTCATAAGCATTTTTTTTTTTAAAGACCCAGTAGGATGTAAGCCTTGTGTCGGGGAGAACTTAACAAACATAAAAATCACGGATTCAAAGTACACCCTGACTCGGAACAACAATTTGTGGATCACACAAAGTGGTGTCTCGTGTGGGAATTGAACCCACGATCTCTTGCGTAGCAGTCGGATACACTCCTACCGCGCCACAGAGGCAGTCATAAATTAGACATGGGTTTACTAGCCGACCCGCGCAACTTCGTATGAGTCAATTTTCCCCGTTTTTGCAACATTTATCATTGCTGCTGCGCTCCTATTGGTTGTAGCGTGATGTTATATAAGCCTATAGCCTTCCTCGATAAATGGGCCATTCAACAATAAAATAATTTTACAATTTCGGTCCGTTGTTCCTGATATTATCGCGTTCAAACAAACAAACTCTTCAGCTTTATAATATTAGTATAGATAATCCTCTCTAAACCAATGTCTCCAAAGGCTATGTTAGGTTATTTGTTAGTTAAAATTATGAAGTAGATAATAAAGTCAAGTACGATAAAAATGGTATCAACGTAACAATTTGTTAAAGGTGTCTTACAACTTAAATCAATAAAGATAAAAATATTTATAACATACAACATTTGCGCTGGAAGTTAAAAACAAAAATCTTATCGTCTCATATAATTATGAACGCACAGTCGGCTTCAGACCGGACTTAAGTAAGCTAATCCGTGTTGATTGTAATCCACGCCATTGTTAAAATAAAACCAGCTCGAACTCAACACTGACAAGATTACATACTCAAATCCTCCTTTAAAATGTTGGCGTTTGTCGTAAAGTAATTATCCTTAAAGTGTTTAGGTACTTTTGGTTCGTGCTTCTAATATTGTAAACAAAAGTTTGCGTAAATTTGTAATTGTTTGTTCTATATATCTATTACTAGCTGTCCCGCACAACTTCGTCTGTTTAAATTTTCCCCATTTTTGCAACATTTCTCATTGCTGCTCCGCTTCAATTGGTCATAGCGTGATGTTATATAGCCTATAGCCTTCCTCGATAAATGGGTTATCCAACAGTAAAATATTTTTCCATTAGGATCAGTAGTTCCTCAGATTACCGCGTTCAAACAAACAAATAAAATCTTCAGCTTTATAATATTAGTATAGATATTATAGGGTAATCCTTATTTTTCGACTTTTTCAAAATCATCCGCTTCACCCCGTTATCTGATCCCTTAAAAAAAAAATTGCATTGAGTTTTAGGGGTCGCTACCGCATGTCAATGTTTTTGACATCCTAATTCTTACTTTTTTGACTATTACGAACAGTTGCGAGCAATCAATTGCGAGTAGCAGAGTTATAAGTATTTTTCTGGATTAACCCTTGATCATATCCTGGAATGACAATTCAACACAAAAGCATAATTATATTATGTGCATTTTATATGTTTAAGAAATTATGAACCGAAATTAAATAAGCAAACCTAAAACTATTGTTATTACCGCTATTGTCAAAGTTTATGTTTCGCGATGTGTAGATGTACAAAGACCTCTAGGTAACCATGATTATAGGAATACGGTCGAAATAATGTGGCCGAAGGGGAAATGAAATTAAAAGAGATAAGTAGTTATATAAAATTAAAAAAATATTTTTAAAAGACCTATTCAAATTCTCACACGATAGGGTGGGAAAAAAATCACCCACTTTACGTATAAAAGAGGTAGGTACCCAAAAAAAAATCAAGATTTTTCTAACACTTTGTCGGCGTAATTAATATGTATATCCATGCAAAATTACAGCTTTCTAGGGCCTCTGAACTAATGCGGGGACAGACGGACAGACAGGCAGACGGACGGACGACAGAGCGAAACTAAAAGGGTTCAACTTTGCCATTTTGGCTATGGAACTCTAAAAAGGAATATAACAATAAAATATTTACGCGATTAATAATAATAATAATAATAATAACCATTTATTTCAGGCTACTAAGGCCCATATCATACAAATACATAGGTACATAAAAATAAAATTAATAAACTAATACATAATTTAAACTACAATTACACAAATACGTATTAAGGCACTAGTCTATAAAATTACACAATCTACGGATAAACTTGTGTTGTTAGGTAGGAAACCTATGTTGTAGGTACTTACCGTACAAGTCCAAGAAGCTTAGATTCATATCTACAAAAATAAATTGGCACGTTTTGTGCGCAAGACAACGTTCTTTGGTCATCCATAAATATTTAATGACAAGGAAGTAATTCTGTCTCTTTGTTTGTTACATTTTTCAGAGCTACTCCACCGCTGAACCGAATTCAGGCAATCATAAATAATTCAATCCATATTATTTACTCAAAAAGTAGACACGTGAATCTCGAATTTTACGCAAAGAATGTACCGGTTATCTACCGGTATCAAGTCAACATTATGGGATAGAAATCCGATACGCCGGATAGAGATTATACGTTGAACAAACGACGGCTTATGGCTTAGAGTGCTCTCTGTGGTACGGAGTGGTGTGACTTTCAAAATGGAGGATTTGTTTTAGTCTTTGACAAATGCTAGTTTAATGTTAAAGAGTTGCGGGGTGGGTCTCCAGATGGCGCTAATCATATTTATGCGTCGAATGCCCAAGGTCATTGGCGAGTGTTAAAGCCTTAAGGTTCATTTCCGTGCATCGCGGCCGATCGCGAGACGCGCGCGGCTTACGACTAGCGGCTGACGCGCGCGACCGATGCGACAATAGTCAGAGTATGAGAATGTATGGTGCCGTTTCCGAGGTAAGCGACAGACGCGTGCGGCCGACGACTGACGTAGGCTGCGCGCTTAAAGGTTCATTTCCGTGCATCGCGGCCGATCGCGAGCCGCGCGCGGCTTACGACAAGCGGCTGACGCTCGCGGCTGACGCTCGCGGCCGATGCAACAATATTCAGACCATACATTCTCTTACTCTGAAGCTCACTGACTTCACAATCTGATTGATCACCATTGAAATAAGAGATGCTTAGAATTAGGCAATACCGAAGACAAGAGAGTACGTGACCGGATGCCAACACGCTTCTCTAACAAAGAAGCCACCTCTTCAACGAAATTCTGCCTAATGGTAATGGCTATTCTGAACCGAAATCGATGAAAACAGATTGACTGTTTGTAGGATTCCAATCACCACGATTCTCAGTAATAAGGAACCGATTTTATATGCTTGTCTGTATTTCTACGACGTAGCTATGTCTATGTAAGTTGGAGATCTATTCTCGTAAGACATCCCAGTGATTGTATCACAAATGATCGGTCACGTTGTCAAATAACGAGGCCAGCGACCAATCTAGAGTAGTTGGGTCCTCAGATCACAATTTGATTAGTCTATCTACTGCGGCGTACTGCAATTGTCGTAAATCCATTAATTTCGTTTGTACTAAATCTTATGAAGATTCACTGGTGCGTTGAATCCTTCTACCTACTTTTTGTAAACAATTACAAGACCTTGTCCAACTTAAGGTTAATTAGGTTCAGGATAATAAAATAGGTACATCAGTGGACTTGATGAGCGCTGGCGTCACTCGCAAAATAATGCAACTTCAGGTTTTGTTATACTGCGCTCTGGATACCTAACTAATTAACTTGTATACACTAGGTATTACAAAACGAAAACCATAAATTATAAAGCGACGGTAGCTTAATGGCTTAGGCTGAGGTCGCAGGTTCGAATCCTACCCATTATACTACCGACGTTAACCCACTCCTAACACAAGACTTTGAGCTTAGCTGGAGGAGTTAACAAGATTGCTAGTAATGTGGGACTCAATCGCACGCTAGCAATGTGGGATTGAGTCCTATCTTTAAAAAAAAAATAACAGTAAGACGTTAATAACAACTGAATTATATTTTTGAACTAGGTAGGTTCTAAGTAGGGGAGAAGAGAGACACTTGATCCTTAGGGGATACTTAAATACAGTGATATTAGACCTATCCTTATGTCAATCTAACAACATTGGTAGTATAAGACACATGTAGATTTTGTGTCACAGCAACATCAATCTGAGAAGTTTATTTATTCAAAATCTCCAATGACAACCAAAACATAAAACATCCTCCGGTGTTTTTTAAGTATTGGAGCGAATATTTTGATTATTTATATTTCATATTATTTAGATATAGAATATTAACTGGTGCGTTGAATCCTTCTACTAAATTTTTGTAAACAACTACAAGACCTTGTCCAACTTAAGGTTCATTAAGTTCTGGCTAATTAAATAGGTAGGTACATCAGTGGACTTGATGAGCGCTGGTGTCACTCGCAAAATAATGCAACATCAGGTTTTGTTAACTTGTATACTCTAAGTATTACAGAACGAAAACCATAAATTATAACAGAAAGACGTTAATAACAACTGAATTATATTTTTGAACTAGGTAGGTTCTCCCGGATGAAGTCACGAAAAATAGGAATAGATTTTAGAAGAAATCTTTTAAACTAATTTTAAACCATTTCCAATAAACCCATTAATAAATAAAATTATATTTATAAATTTGTTTGTATTTTAACCCTACGTTTTTCTTATATGTTTTCAATTGATGTTAAATGGCTATTCGTTGGCAATTCCTATATGAATCCTGCATATATTTTAAAAAAATCTTGATCTTAAATGAATGCTCAAAAAAAGAGGGGATCAAGTATCCCTCTTCTCCCATACCTACTTCTATTATTTACTGATGAACTGAGTACAAAAGCTAGGCTACATTATTTAAATAAAAAGGCAATTTCTTTACTCGTTGACTAGGCCGAGAGACGGCAAATAAAATGTAATATATGTATATAAATTAAACGCATGAATTTAGTGCTTCATGTAATTTAATTGGTATGTAAGTACACTTTCATATACAGCATTTGGACTCCAAGTTCGTTATCCAGAATGAAACAAAACGTTCCCTCAGGCCTAAATCAAAGTATACCTACTCACCTGTTTACCCAGCAAATACCTTAATAATATTACACCAATTACGACGTAGGTAATTGGATGCCATAATTAATATCCACCGTTTCCATTTAACGTTTAATTAACTGTCAAAAGATTGGCTCTGTGATTTCTTTGTAAATATGTAGGTACTCAATATTCGTAATTTTGCTTACAAGATGGCTTTATAAGAGGGGAGAAGACAATGTTCAGTGGCCGACTACCGACGGCTACTAAATGGAAGATTATTAAATAATAAATTTTGCTCGCATCGTCTTTATAAAGGAAACCTATTGATGTTATAGACAGAGTATACATTGTATGTTAATGTTTTCGTCTGTTAAAATTTCAAAAAATATCTTATCATTACTATTATTTCAAAGGCCGTGAGTGCTGGAGTCTCGTTATCTACCAAACTTAAGGGAGCAATGTTTTTACTATTGTAAATGCGAAAGTTTGTGTGAATGTTCAATGACCAAAACGGCTGAACAGATCAGGATTAGATTTAGAGAGAGTTAGAGATAGAATATAGTCTCAAATAGGACATAGAATGTTTATCCCGGTATGTGCAGTTTTTATAATATTTCCACGCGAACGAAGTCGGGGGTAACAGCTTGTAAATATATATTTTAACCAGATAAATAGGTACAGGTTACCTTACTTATCTACTTTTGTCAACGATTGTTTGACACAAAATCTAGCAGATATTCTCAAAATAGACAATCTCAATAAATGCCAAGTGCCAAAGGACTACTTGAAAAGAAGTTTGGCGAAAATATGACAAAGTTACATTACGATGTTGGCGGAATGCCACTTGCGAGTCTATCTTCTTTATTAACTAGTTCAACCGATATAGCACCGTTTTTATTGCCTTTCTTATTGTATACAATTTTGTAGAAAATAGCGCAGGTAAGCAAAGTTCTGAATCGGGGCCTGGGTCGGTGCCTTAGAAACACACACTCCAGTTTTTCTAAGGCACCGACCCAGCCGCGGATCCAGAACTTTGTTCTGGGAGGGCAACATTTGAGTCAACCGGTCTAATGTGAGGCACTCGCATGACGGGGGCGTGCATTTGATTCAACACCGGTACACCATCCACCACCCCCGGGGTTAGGGGGTGGGGGGGCGGACAAAAACACTTCATTCCAGTAAATGTTGATAAACTTTCGCGATTTGTACACATTATGAAAATATATATATTACGGGTCTTAATCGCGTGAATAATTTAAAGTAAAATACCTTGTTTATTGCCCGACGTTTCGACCGTATTACAACGGCCGTGGTCTACCCGTTGCAGTCTACCCGTGACCACGGCTGTTAGTTAGTAGTAGTTCAGTCTACCCGTAATATATATATTTTCACTCCAATCCAGTGTCAAAATTCTCAATTTCTCCCAAAAAATAGGTCATTCAGTCGACTCTAGGGGGGGGGAGGGCAATTGCCCCTGTTGCCTCCTCCCCCGTGTGTTCACACCGCTCCGACCTATCTATGCGTAACCCAATTAAGTGGGTACATAGAAACCTACCAACCTAATTATTGTAGGTAGGTACCTACATATCAACCCATATGATGGCCCACTGCTGGGCACGGGTCTCCCCAGTAGAACCTACTGGTATGTAGATCCTGGGGGTAATTGCCATAATCGCCACGCTTGGCAAGCGGGTTGGCGATCGCAGTAAGGCTTTAAGTACGCAGAGGACGCTGCTGCCCGTCCTCCGGTGTGAAATCCCTTAGTCGCCTTGACGACACCCACGGGAAGAGATGGGGTGGTACTATTCTTAAGCCGGCACCACACGGCGGTAGCCTAATGGCTAAGGCATCGGTCGTCGGTCGGCAATCGTGAGGTCGCGGGTTCGAATCTACCCATTATACTACCGACGTGAACCCACTCCTAACACATGCCATTGAGCTTAGTTGGACGGGTTAACAGGATTGCTAGTAATATGGAACCAAAATACCACATTGCTAGTCATCTTTTTAAAAAAAACCGGGCAAGTGCATGTCGGGCCATGCACAATGTTGGGTTCCGTAGTCCCCCTCCCTCCCCCACTATAACGTTATACCTACTAATAATTTTTATTGAAGTTTGTACGAAATTTTGTTATTTCTCATTTGATCTGCTGTTACTCGTAAACTTGTAAAGCCTTCTTAGCTGTGATAGTTTTCCTTTTAATTTCACTATATATACTACTACTGTGATTTTTTTCATATTCTCAACATCAACCATTTAGCAAACAATTCAGTTTTCTTCGGAAGTGACTCGTCCGGTTTTCACCCATTTGGAGAACAAAACTTAAATATTTGTACATATTTTCTTTATTAGGCCGGAAACTTTTTGACTTTTCCTCGTATTTCTGGGTCAAAATGTTGTTTTGGAAAAAATGAGCTATAGAATGACCACTTTTTAGTAAATTAGGATGATGAGATCTAGATAAACCGCGAAAAAAAAATGACAACGAAGAATGGGCTCCATAACGTCTTTTTTCGTCCTCGTCCTCTTCAATGATAATGCTATAATAATGAGAGTCTATCAAGAATTCAAGAGCTCCAGTCACTCTGTGATAGTCGGATCGCCTGTTTGGAATTTACGAGAAATAAAACGAGGGATGCCAAACTATAGGTGAATGCTACGCATACTCAAACTCAAAAACATTGACCCAAAATCAATGATTAGGAGAGAGAAAAAAAGTCGGAGGGCGGAACTTGACATGACTTGAGTTAAAGTTAGAGATGCCTAAATTAGAGAAAATAGCTTTAAGAGCACCGGCTGCGACCGAGATACCTACGCGGGGACATTCAAACATTTCATATTTCATGTTATAAAAATCCTCCAATAATTGCCTCGAAGGCCGCCGGTGCTCTACCTTGTCCCCCCCTAGAAACGAACCTGCCTAGCAATCGCGCAATGTCGTCAAAGTTCGCACGCTGCGCTAGCGTAGATACCTTTTTCTAAAACTCTTATCTCCCACTCACTCAGTAGATTTTTAAAAGGGCGCAAATTTTTGGACCAGTTTAAAAAAATGTTGATTACAATATTTTACCTAAACTTAATTATGTTGTAATTGACAACAGTTTGTATGTACTTAGGCCCTTGGGTCCGGGAATGGGGGTGTCCCTGCCCTCCTCCTAGATACGCCTATGGGTTGAAGTAGGCTTATGAAAGAGGTATAAACAAAAACCACCCTTGGGTTTCTAGAAATGTGTCTCTTAACTAGTAAACGGTGTAACTAAATAGCAAAGAAACATGTCATCTAAAGATCACAAAGTACCTCCTACTCATGTTAAAAACATTACAATATTTCACTTAGTGGTTTGCATGATCTAGCCATTGGCGTATATAAGCGGGGAGCGGGTGGGCCGTGCCCACCGCAGAATGGTCTAGTGCACCCCAGGATGTTGTATTATGACCCCTAAGAAATAATATTGTCTACAATTGAGAAATCTACATCTTACTTTCTATTACATACTATTCAGTACATTCCATTTAGTTACTTTTAAAAACCCAGCATAGGTACTAAGCTAGACTACCTTTGAATTTAGCGGCACAATTTATGCGACTAGCACGGATGCTATTGGCTGAAACGCCGTCGCGCAATCACACTAATATTATAAAGGTGAAAGTTTGTGAGTATGTGAGTGTGTATGTTTGTTACTTCTTCACGTCTAAACGGCTGGAGCGATTTTAATAAAATTTGGTATGAAATTAGCTGACACCCTGGATTAACACATAGGCTAATAAACCGCGGGTAACACCGCGGGGCACAACTAGTGTTTTATAAAGCTCATTTTTCAGAAACGGAACCCTTATAGTTTCGTCATGGCTGTACATCTGTCTGTCCGTATGTCACAGGCCTCTTCCCATATCATTTGGGATCCGCCCAATGAATATATTTGCGCCATTCGGTTCTGTTATTAATTTCAGCCAGGATTGAATTTGCTAGGTAATTTGTCAAGGTTCCATATAAAAAATTACTATCACTTATTGAGAGTTAGCTGAAGTTCTATAAGTATGGCCAAAAATATGAAAAAAAAAAAATACAAAGGTTAATTTTTAGATAAAATTTGCACTGTTTCCTAAGTTGGAATAATTTAGCGTATAAGGAACCGGAAATGCATGCTCAGTGCGGGGTTCCGCAGCCATTATTACAAATAAGTGCACTACATATAAAAAAATACGATGTGAAAACTTGCAACAACAGAATAGAGCAACATCATGGCACTTACGCTCTTTTGTTGAGAAGCCTTTGAGTTATTGCCGAAAAACTGTGCTACTCAACGAAATGCAGACGTAAGTGCCATGATGTTCCGTTATTTTAGTTAACAATATTTAATAAGCGTTACCTTTGTGATTTGTTTTTATATTTTTGGTCCATCCGTATGTCACAGACATTTTGCCTACTCAAAAGAATATTGATGAAATTTGGGGCAAAGACACAGAATAAGTAATAGTACTACGGCATAGATGTCTTGTTTAAACCGATATTTAGATATATGTATAGTTAATTGATAAAAAAAAATTGGGGGGGAGGGGGGGCACTCCATACATAATCTACCTATGTAACAGAAGCATAAATATTTTGGTAAGTACATTATTTGACAGGTCTTATATAAGGTTTTTATGAATCCTTTTTTGATTATGTGAATATTTTTAGAAATAATAGCTCTGAAAGTTGCCTAAATGGTGTCTCCCCTTTTATTAGAAGATTAAAGGAGAGACACCATTTATGCAACTTTCGGAGCAACATCAAGGAAAAAAACCGGGCAAGTGCATGTCGGGCCATGCACAAGAAAGGGTTGCGTAGTTGCCCATCTTATTAATGCGGACTAAGGAGTGGGTTTATGTTGTTTTTGAAACGAAGGGTTATTTTTTTCTGAGGTAACCCGATACAAAAATATATCTTGCTAGACATGGTTCTTCGTAGGATAATACTAACTACAATCCAAAGGGAAACCGAAAGTAATGGAGTTCTAAGGACCCTCCGCCACTGCTACATAAAAATAATTTTCAATGGAAATTGAACGAAACGAAAATTATTGTTACTTTTCACTTCATCGGCTTAATAGCCGATTATATGTATTAATTATTATATTAGTAAACTTTTAAAGCCTATTTAGCTGTGACAGATTTCCTATTAATTTCACAAAAAAATATTGCTACTACCATGATTTTTTTCATAACCTACCCAACTACAACCATTTAACTGGCAGGGGGAGGGACGCTTGACTCCAACAATAATTGGCGCTTTGAAGCTTAATATTTCACATATGGATCCCTAAATCGGAAAATGACCCAATTATACCGCTAAAAACATAGGTTTTACAGTTTTGGCCTACCTAACCCTAAAAAAATGATCAAGCACATCGCCGAATAAAAAAACAATTTCGTTGACTCACTCTTTTGTCTTAGTCTTTATATCTGGTGTTTTACAACTCAAGACAACATATTTTATACACTATAACCTTCCTAGACAATTATGCAGTGGAATTGCGAAAACCCCATCTAAATTGGACAACTAGCTTTCGAGACAATCGCGAATATACATACACGGGTCAAATGGAGAACCACCTTTTTTGAAGGCGGTTAAAAACATGAACTTAATCGTTAAGCTGCATTTATTCATTTTTACTACATAATATTTTTAGTATTTATTGTTACCCACTTTGACACGCAAGCAGGTGACAAACTGTGATAATTTTATAATTTTGAAGTGTATCCGAACAACTACAAACTATTTTTGACATTAGAATGACATTTGCAACTTTACACGTGCGCCCTCTGACAGCAAAATTTGAAAACTTACCGTAATGGTGGTGATTCTAGTAAACTACCGACTGATCGCTTCTATTTTTTATTTGTATTTTCAATAATAATTAGCGTTAACCGTATTATTAAGTATTGTGGCCGCGGCCATATCATGCTTTCTTATGTCGGGATTAGCTAAAACGGCAGTTTTGGCCGAGGAGGGCGGAAACAATCAGAATAGAAAACGTTCTCTTCAGAGCAGCGAACAGTGCAATAATAAAAGAACAAAATCTGACGATATGAGTGCCAGCGAAAAGAAATCGAACTTTTCAATGTTGACCCCGAACTCTAACGGGACAATAAAGATGACATCGTCGTCGATGAACAAGCCTGGTGCGACGACGAAGAAATTGGTTATAAAAAATTTTAAAAGTGTGTTTACGCTATTATCGTATCGGATTAGTCGTCATTATCATAACCTATTTGACATTTGCAGTGGTAATGAATGTGATGTATTTGCAGGTAAGCCGAATCTTCCAGAAAATTACCAGGAGACGACATGGAGCAAATTGCGAGAGGCTGTGATCGCAATCCAGACATCCAAGGCGATCGCTTATTCGCTGGAGGAGCTGTACCAGGCCGTCGAAAACATGTGTAGTCATAAGGTAATCAATATAAACATATTGAAAGCCTTACAAGTGTGTAACTAATTGTTAATAGCCACTCACATTCAACTAGCAATTGATTACTTTCAATAATATGCTAATAAGGTACAACAGTGGCCTTCAAATAGTATCTACAGTTTTTTTTATGCATAATAATAATATACCTATCATAACAAACATAAACATTGCTATCAAATGTGTACAAAACAAATCATATTAGTCATAGAATTTGAAACATATAGCCTATCTTCTCATATTAGTTTATTCTTATTTTTTAGTTTATTCTTATTTTTCCTAAAAATGATTAACATGGTGTTCTACAAAGTAGTATATATAACAAACCCGTAGTCCGCAAACTGTGAGCAATAGTTTGTATAGCCTAAATTTACTGATTGTGGTCGGCCCGTGACTACGATCGGTGTAATTTGATTGAAATGTCAGGTAAATAAAATGTTCGTACCTTTTAATAATTCACCCGATTAAGTCCCGAAATATATCTAATTAGCCTAAATTTAGTTATTGTCACCCTAAAAACAGAGCCACACTTAAGGGATAATATTAACCTTCTATATCCCGAACTTTATAAGAAGGTTTTGTAAGTTGACTAGCGATCTTTATTGCTTTAATTAAAACAAAGACATAGATGCTACAAAGTAAAATTACTTTTAAATGACAACTTATGCTAAAGATGATATTATCTTAGATATCTGCAGTCATAACCATAATACTATGGAAAGTAATTAACACATTCTTGTATTATTTACCTCCTCTAAGCTTGTGGCAGTGACTAGAGTAACCTGGTCATAATGTTAAGGAAACTAAAGCTAGATAATGCAACCAACTAATCTTTAACTATATAAATAAAATTGAAGTGTCTGTTTGCAATGTCAAAATAACAATTTTTTACTAAATGCATATGAAAGTATATAAGGTACTTATAACAAAATCACAATTTTTAAATTTTTTGACTGTCTGTCTGTTTGTTCCGGCTATTCTCTGAAACTTTTGGACGGATTTTGACGAGACTTTTACTGTCAGACAGCTGAGGATGCAAAGAGTAACTTACTTATGTTTAAACAGAGCAGCCCTGCAACTTCATGTGGACATAGTTGCAGGCACAGCTAGTCCTTTTTTTCAGTCATGCAACTATAAGCAGATGTGATGAATGCTTCATGCATTGAGGGTGCAACTCCCAGTGGAGTCAGCCCTTTTATTTAGCAAATCTAATGGTCAAAGATGCTAATCTATACTGATATTGTTAATGTAAAAGTTTTGTTTGGCACAGATATAGTGGATCTTGATGAAACTTTACAGATTAGATATACATATATCGGGACTTAATTGCGTGAATTATTTAAAGGTGCAATCCTTTTATTTACCCAAAGTTTCAATCAAATGGTACCCAATTGTGGTCACACTTAGCAATGACTCCATGAGGCACAGGGTTGAAAGACATTTGGGGTTAAAACTTTACACAATTAAGTTAGTCAAAGTTATGAATAAGTATAGAAACAATAAATGAAACATTAGATTAATATTTGTAAGCACATCAGAATACTACATGGGCTATACGAATCCTGTCGACCCGTTTTTGAAAGACTTGGCTTGTTACCACTTCCTTCTTTATATATATTTGAAGTGAGTATGTTCGTAAGGAAACATCAAAATCTATTTACAACTGTTAACGAAAATGTACCTCGAAATAGACGAGATCAACATAGACTTGTGTTTGGCAGTGTACCTAGAAGTGCAAAATATAGCAACAATTGTCTGGCTATGTGTGTCCGAGTATTTAATAACTTGCCATATAATTTAAAGATTTTGAGTCTAAGAGAATTTAAAATAAAAATATACGAGTGGTTGAATGAAAACAGTTTCTACAGTTTAAGGGAGTTTCTAGATAAGAAACACTGAAGTTTTTGCATGCTTTGTAATCTAAGCTGAAACATGTCTGCACATACCCAAATTGTACCACCTTTTATACCATGTTTTAAAAAGCAAATAAATATTATTATTATTATTATTATTATAAAAATCAAATATAATATGGGTGTAGCTATGGGAGAAAGCTGGTATTTTATATTTATTTTAGGATTTATTATATCCTACAATAGTATTCCTACTGAAAGTTTCCATTTTTGACAATTCATCATCAATATTGTTAAGGATGTGACTAAACCATTCAATAACCAAAAGAAACTAATTTTCCTAAAAATTTATTCAAAATTATGTACATTTAAAATTTCACTACAAATTTATACAAAGAAATGTTTACAATGTAAATGACAACAGGTAACAATTTCATAGAAAAGAAGAAATGAATAAATCAATCAATTTTCATTTGTAATTACAAAATTTTAGAAATATTTATCACATAGTATGTAACTGCACTAATTATCTACTTACATGTCACTAAACTATGTCTTATGAATGTATTATGTTCATTTTTACGAAACCATATTTTAAGCTTATATTAGGTTATTTAGTGTTAATTGGTTTCTTTGGTTAACTTTAATATATGTCAAAACTTATAGTAATGCTGGATGGAACCATGGATTGTTGGTTTCAGTATTAATTAGAAACCTAACCTAACCCAACCAATTAATTACATTAATTGGTTGGGGTTAAGAAATTATTTCATATTAATTAATTAAAAAATGCTCGGATTTCTGATGGCTTGTTTATACATAGTCAATGTGAAGTTGTCAATAATAATGTATACTTAGATTGTAAAAAATATAGTAAATGTACAGCAATTTGTTTCAGTCTTTTCATATGGATGAATTGAATTAATTAGGATTAACTTCATTGAAAAATATTCATTAAAAATAAAAAACGGCGGTAGCCTAATGGCTAAGGCATCGGTCTCGCAATCGTGAGGTCGCGGGTTCGAAGCTTACCCATTATAACCCACTCCTAACACAAGCTTAATAACTCCTCCAGGGTTAACATGATTGTAATGTGGGACCACAATCCCACATTGCTAATTATCTTAAAAACAAAAAAAATTTTCACCTACTTTGAAAATATTTGGTGATGGAAAATGTAAATAATTTTGATCTAAACATTCATTTAAATAAGCTTATAATGTACATTATGTGCAGTCTATTTAAATTCCCAAAACTCCTGATAACTATAACTCTTGGCATTTAGAATAGAGTATGTGTAACAGATCTTGTGACCCACTACATGGCCAGTGCATGGTGGATGAATCCTACTACATTTACAAATCTTAAAGTGTCTGAGGACTAACAAACACTGTTGTCCTTCATCCAAAATAGTTTATACATCATAATAGCACATAGGGTATAAAAATACAATCAAAGCTACAGGGATAAGCTAATTTGTGTTATGTTTGAGTTTATTTTATTTTAATATCTATAATTTCTCCAACAGATGGCCTCACAGCTGTATGTCAACCTCACAAACTTAGTAGAAGCTCATGTTAAGGCCAACATTGAGCAGTTCCTCTCTGAGAGCATGGACAGACAGGTGTTCCTCAAGAGGATGGATGACTGTTGGCGCGCTCACTGCCGCCAAATGATCATGATACGCAGCATCTTCCTGTATTTGGACCGCACTTATGTGCTGCAAAACCCTAGCATACTATCTATTTGGTTAGTAAACATGATTTAAACACTCTTGCTTGAAAGTTTCTATAGCTAGGTACTATTCTTGTGCCTAGGCTTTTCCTGTCATCTGTTGTTAAGAATTCTCTTTCTAAGTATAGTGTAAGTGTAGCTCCTTTATTTATAATAAGTTAGTAGACATTTCAACACCATTTTAACTACTGAATGTTATGTGTTTGTTTTTTATATGGAATAGAAGAAGAAAAAACATTCGCTATTTAAAATGCTGTTAAAACGTCTAATAACTTATTTTGTATAAACGGGTAGTAGTGTAAGGGGAGAAAGAGAGAGAGACAGCTCCTCGAAAGGTGACACCAATGAGAATCAGGTCCTTTCACACGTTCCCGTTGCCGGTGGCTACCCTGTGCCGAAGTGTATGACGATATACGTGAGCTTTCACACGTTCTGGCATCCGTCCGTCCGCCGCCGGATACCCGACCCCAGCTATCCGGGAACCGGAACGTGTGAAAAAGACCCATGTCTGTGTCCCCATGTCTAGAGCTAAGTAAGGTTTGACTTTAATTATAATACAATCCCACAAGAGAAATTAGGTTGACCTTCCTTAACATCATCTATAAGATTGTACTTGACATTGACAATAGTAACTGTTTGGCCTTGTCATTATTACAGTCATTATGTACTCTAATTGCTATTGTTAATGACAACATAGTTTCACACTGCAATACTTATCTATTGGTATAATAATAATATCTCAGAATCAATATAATATCGTCAAATATGGTACTATGTACTTAGAAAATTGGTTGCTTGAATATGTTATTTTTTAATCTTATTACCATGGTGTATTCTTTTAACGGACTTCAAAAAGAAGGAGGTTCTCAATCTGACTTCGTCGGCCAATTTGGTGCGCGGCTTGTACGTCATCCTACTGGGAGTCGAGCCCTTTGGTCGCTTGCCAAAACTGCCCAAGGAAACTTGCCAGGCGTCCCTACCACCACTGCATAATACCGATAATAATCTGGCCCACAGTGCTAAAGACAAAGCCGATTTACTAGGTACGATCTTTGCCTCAAACTCGACTCTGGAAGATGACGGAAGTGCCATATGCCATGCCCATGGTGCGGGCACTCTATGCCCGAGATATCATTTACCAAAAGGGATATCAGGATCAGGCGGGAGCTGCTCCGTCTGAATGTCCATAAGTCGAGTGAACCTGACGGCATACCTGCAATGGTTCTCAAGCAGTGTGCACCTGAATTGTGTCCGATATTAACGCGTCTTCTTGCGCTGTCTTACCGCAGTGGGAAAGTCACGTACCTATGAAAAACCGCTAATGTGCTCGCAGTGCCCAAAAAGGGCGATAGATCAGACTTATCGAATTACTGGTCTATCGCTATCTTAAGTCATGGAACGTGTCATCAACATGAAGCTCCTGAGATACTTAGAGTAACCCGATTTGATCAGCGACCATGGCTTCCACCACGGTCGCTCGACTGCCAATCTTCTTGCTTAAAAGTTAGCTTAGACATAGCTAAGGCGTTCGATCATGTCTGGCACCGGGAACTTCTATCGAAGTTACCAAGTTACGGGTTACCCGAGGGTTTGCGCAAATGGGTTGCCAGCTTTTTATCTAATAGATGCATAAAAGCCGTAGTTGCCGGAAATTGCTCCGCAAGTATGAATATAAACGCTGGCGTCCCACAAGGCTCCGTACCGACTCCGACACTGTTTCTGCTGAATATCGATGATATGCTGTCTATCGACGGACAGTACCGGGGACGTCGTTTACAGGGGCCATGCAAACATCCCTCGGTTCGCTGTGGTAGAGAGCCGGGAAATACTAGTGTCTGAGATAGAGAGCACTTTATGCTCAGTCTCTAATTGGGGTCGTGACAATCTGGTCCATTTTAATCTAAGTAAGACACAATTATTCGCATTTACCTAAAAAAACCTTTTTGCTATGGCCCCAAAATTCCAGGATACATCCCATAAACTAACGAAGAGTATCGGGATCCTTTGTGTTAACATCTCCAGTAATGTCCCGTTCGGGAGTCCCATAGAAGAAAACGTCAGGTTCGCCTCCTAAAAGCTGGTGGTGCTCCATAAAGCGGTACTTCAATCCGGGGCAGCGACTTTCTGTATAAATCGCAAGATAAGCCCCATATGAAGTACTGCTCGCATCTATGCGCAGGAGCACCTGTGTTCCACCTTGACCCTCTTGACTCCGTAGACAGACGAGCCATGAGATTCTTTGACGATCCCATACTCACATGGGGGATGGAACCACTTAGTTTTTTGTCTCCCTATGTGCGTACTACCGCTTGTATAATGGTATGTGTTCCGTGGAATTATTTGAGTTGATGCCTACAGCCTCCTTCTACCATGGCAGCACTCGCCATCGACAGGGAGTTCATCCCCACATTTTAGAGCCTAATGCACCTGTCCGACCAACGGAGAGAAAAAGAGTTGTGAGTAGCGATTTAATCGCTCAAGACACGCACATACTTATATAGATCCCGTGTAAACAAAAGAGATACAGATATTGATCGCTCAGTGTTCACACTGCCGCGCCGGCGAGTACTCGCTCTATACTGCATCTCTTTTGTTTACAGGGACGGGATCTACAATATACATCTGTTGTACGTTTCTTGAGCGATAAATTGCTACTCGCTTCTCGCTCATCGTCGTTGTCTTGCACTGTGCGGTTTCAGAGACACTTTCTCCAGAAAGACAATTTATCTGGTTGTGTTGTCGCCTGCATATATGTAGAAAAAAATAAATTTGAAAATATTCCTCGACAACTATTTGCAGATAGTTAAAAATATATCGTCATATTAAGTTTGTTCTCCTTCCTCCAAACCTTTTGAGTTAGTGTAGTGACCATAATCTAGTGTAACAGTGCAGTGCAGTGTAATTAAAGAACACAAGAACAAAGTGTCTTCATATTAATAGAAACAATAAGAATAGTGTTATTGGACATGAACTTAAAATAATATTTTTAGTAGTTTAAGTCAAACTCAAATTACTTAATAGTCTCTGTAGACTAGATTGTAATTACAATGGGGAACATCACTGTTCAACATTACAAAAAAAAAAAAACTTGTATTAATTTCTACAATTGTTATTTTCAGGGACATGGGTTTAGACCTGTTCCGTCACCACATAGCAATGAACACATTAGTCCAAACACGCACAGTGGATGGTCTACTGCTGCTCATCGAGAGAGAGCGGGGCGGGGACGCCGTAGATATATCTCTGTTGAAGAGCCTACTTAGAATGCTGTCTGATCTACAGATATATCAAGATGCTTTTGAACAGAAGTGAGTAGTTTTATTTATACATTACTAGTTTTTTGACCGCGGCTCTGTGCGCGTGGATGTTGGTTATCGCGATAAAGATGTCCCTATGTCCTTTCCCGGGAATCAAACTATCTCCATACCAAATTTCATTCAAATCGATTCAGCGTTAACATGTAACAGACAGAGTTCCTTTTACTTTTAATAGGGTAGATGACTGTCAAGTCAAATCAGTATCTTTTTAAGAAACGTCAAAATGATGCGCCTCGAACTAATTTAAATGAAATACAAAACAATGACGTCATTCTTTTGTGTGGTCAAATCATGTAGTTACAATGTTTGTTTTGATGTTTATAAATTCATGACAACTAAAATTGTAGAGAAACATTGTTTTCCAGAATATTTTTGCAAATGCTATTTCCTGTATAGTGTAAAATAATTTATTGTTTTTGTAGTCATCTACCCAATTATTTTAAAATGTACTTTTTTCAGTTGGTTATTAGACAAATGTATAAATAACTTTATTAATACAATAATTGTCCAGATATACATAGTCCAGATAGGTGGTTCGATTCCGGCCCCGGTTTGGCATACGGAAGTTTCGGGTTCGATTCCTGGATCTGGACTTAACATTTTTCTATTTTTCAAAAATGCAATTATTGT
This sequence comes from Herminia tarsipennalis, assembly GCA_945859575.2. NCBI lineage: Eukaryota > Metazoa > Arthropoda > Insecta > Lepidoptera > Erebidae > Herminia > Herminia tarsipennalis. Next base: position 6,268,503 of record OX243836.2, on the reverse strand, counting down.
ATTAATAAATTAATTGGCAAGAAATGCCTATAAAAATACTATAATACATTGCAAAGTTTACATGAGCTAAGAACACACAAGAACAGGGTTTAATTTAACAAACACATATGTATAATATGTGAAGTATGCCACTCTACTAGCTGTGAAAAACAAAGATCTAAAATGTATTATTTTACCTAATTTAATACAGTTAATATGAAATGCAAATCAAGCAATAACATGTCAACAATTCATCTCCAGGTTTTTGCAAGCCACGGAGCGTCTGTACGCGGCGGAGGGCCAGCGCCTGATGCGCGAGCTGCCCGTGCCGCAGTACCTGGCGCACGTCGAGAAACGGCTGCGGGAGGAGAACGAGCGGCTACTGCATTATCTAGATCCTTCTACTAAGTTAGTACATATTTGCGTAGATAATTCTAGGTGTATCAAGGATTTGCCGGTAGGATTTCGTCTACGGATAAGTCATCAGTGAGTAATATATATAGGGTGGATCACACCAATGCCCCCCCGAGGGGTATCCTAAGTATTTGAGTTTGCGAATTTTGCGGAAAGGAAACGTTCTTTTATTTTTAGAAATAAATATAACTGCTTTCAAAGATTTTCTAAAAGTCACTTGAGAGAACACCGCTAAATGTAGAAAAAAACTTGCTGTATTTTTTTATATATTTAAATATCGTCTAAATCGTTAAGCTGTTCAAGCGTAACAACGTCACAAGGCGGAGTTACTTCCACATTTTGGCTGGTAAGCCCAAGTAGCTATTTTGGATTTACTCGAGCGTCGTGGAGACCTATTTGTTTTTGAAAATTATTATTGTGCGAAAAAAAATGTTTAAGGTTTATATCCTTTCAATGGTGGGTAAGGGAGTTGGCGGCTAGTCTTAAAAAGACTCTCGCATAAAACGGGGATGTTAAGTGAACCCACAAGCTCCCATTCAAATGACTTACGATTGGGACAAGCCTCAAACTAGTGGCGGCAAAATTAAAAAAATACATCGTCTGATTAAGAAAACCTTTCCACATAATCGTTGAAATATTAGATTAGCATGTCTAGGATATCAAGCTGAACCATCTGTATGATAATCTAATGCATTCGAGTATCTCTATTGATCAATTTGTTTTACTAAACATTTTAATCGACAGCCCAAGACGCGCGCCACTATCTAAAGACCTAATATTCAGTAGGGGTACTAGCCAAGGTACGAGGTATCCTCCTTATGTTAATCTGCCGCGCTCGAGTACATCTAAGTAAGCTACTTGGGCTCCCCATCTATTTATATTATTATGACGCCACTAGAACGTAGTGATATCGCTCTGCATCTCGTGCTCATAAAAAATATAAAAACTTATTATACCAGTGTGAAAGTTATTTTAATGTATTTGTCTTAGTTTAAAATAGAAGTGAAATTGTTATCTAGAACAAATTCCTACACAAACAATACTAAATTGGAAACTAAAATCAGTGACAAGAAAAAGTGTATTACAGTGTTTTACCAATGAAAACTTCGGCAAACTATATGGAAACAGTGAATTGCAGTGGAAAAAACCAAAGATAAGTGATGAAATCAAAGTTAGAAGTGATATTATTCATAAAAAGTTATTTATTTGTTCATATTTGCCGTTGATGAAGATCATTTTTAAAAACGTAAGAATAACGCCATCTCTGTTTTAACTATGTACTGCTTGACAACTGACGCGCGTCGATAAAACAGGACGGATAAGCTAAATTTATAGACCAACCTTGTGATCACCAAATTCACTCAGCGTTCTTAATGAAGGCGTAGCCGATTGCGTAAGCAGTGTGCGTCCGATTCATACGTACAGTGAAATTAGTCTCGAGAAATTTTTGCATATGTAGTGGTGTGTATGTTACTTAGATATTAGAGCGCCACTATATCGTTCTGGCCCTTACAAAAATGTTTCAATATCCTAACATTACTATTTAATTTAATACTTATCCCTAGCAACACTCTGATTTTTGTTTTCAATAAAAACAAGTTTTTATTTTAAAGAAAAAGGTTTTGACTTTATTAAAAAAAATATGTCATTCAATTTCACGTCCTTGAGCAAACGACAAGGCGACTACCGTGAAACAATAAAATATCGTGTCGTTCTTTAGATGATAGTAGTTTAGCTATAGGTAAAAAGTTTTGACCATAATAATTACGAAACAAAACAAATAAATAAATCGTCACTTGATAGTGGAAAGTGGAAACACGCACAAAACCAGAATAAACCAGTTTACTCTGTCCGCAGGTGCCACGTGCAGTCTGACGTCAGTCGCTTGATACCGTTAGAACATAAAGCACGCATTTCATTAAAAAATTATAATTATTAGATACGTAGTAGTTTCATTGTGAAATTTTGTATTTGTTGATTGTTGTTATTGTTTGTTATTATTGTTAAAATATTTGTTGAAGTGTTTAATTTCAAGTGTGTAAGTGTTGTAACTTTATATTGATAATTCAAAATGGCTCCAGTGTTAAAACATGGTCGAGGCAAGCCTTTGACTTCTCAAACTAAGGAAGTTTTGTACTGTTTGTACAAATATTTCGAAAATGAGTGTAATAACAACCCGAGCAGTATTATGACCCCCACTCAATTAGTTGCTAAATCAACAGGAATTTCAATAGCATCCGTCAGAAAGGTAGTATCAGAAAGCAAATGTCGTCCTTCAGATCAGGAAGTAACATTTAAATCTCCTAAAAAGAAACCGAATCGTAAACCTACAATAGTAATCGATAACTTTGATCAGCAAGTTATCAGAAGAACAATTCATGACTTCCACATCACAAATAAAGAAGTTCCCACTTTAAAAACTTTGCACTCAAAATTGAAAGAAGATATCGATTATAAAGGTTGTGTCAGCACGTTACGAAAACACGTCATGTCATTAGGTTTTAATTGGAAGCAAACAGAAGATAACCGGAAACTTCTTATGGAAAAACACGAAATTAGATACTTGCGAATTAATTATTTGATGAAAATTGCTGAATATCGTGAACAACGCCGACCAATTGTTTACACCGACGAAACATATATACATACATCACATACCCTCTCGAAATCTTGGTCAGATGGAAGCACTTCAGGTTTGAAGCAACATATATCGAAAGGCAACCGCTTAATCATTGTTCATGCCGGTGGTATCGATGGCTTTATACCAAATGCATTGCTTATGTTTAAAGCCGACCAAAAAAGTGGAGATTACCACAACAATATGAACTATGACAACTATTCAAGGTGGATTCAAACTCAATTAATACCCAACTTACAACCAAATAGTGTTGTTGTTGTTGACAACGCACCATATCATAACTCAATACAAAATCCTGCACCGAATAGTAATTCTAGAAAACAGCAAATGATAGACTGGCTGACATTTCGAAACATTGAGCATTCATCCACGTTGCTTAAGCCTCAATTATATGAACTGATTCTGCAAAACAAGGCGAGATTTATAGAGTACAAGATAGACGAAATATTACGACAGCACGGTCATACTGTGCTGCGTTTACCACCATACCATCCGGAGTTTAATCCTATAGAAAATATATGGGGGATAGTGAAAACATATGTCGCAAAAAAGAATGTCGCAATGAATATGAAGGTTATAATGTCATTAGCTGAAGAAAAAATGAACGCCATAACTGTAGAGGAATGGAGAAAAGTTTGTTTGCATGCTATTGAGGAGGAAAGCAAATATCAGGGTAGAGACGCAGCTTTAGACACAATATCAGAACGAATCATAATTAATTTAAATAATTCATCTGATGAAAGCGAGGATGGGGATGATTGTGATATGCCTGGGGTTGATGAATTATTAGAATAAAACATTTATGGCCGGAGAACACCTAATTCATACACGTCTTCACTGAAGTGAAAACCGGCATTCAATGCTTGTAATGTTTGGAACTGGCTTGTCTGCCTCATACAGTTCCATAGATTACAATGCGGTGGATACACATTTTCACGACCGTATTAGTACGTAGTGCGTATGCGTAGACGTGCACGCATTTGGTGTGCTCCAGCCACAAACGTATATTACCTTTAAAACAATAAAAACTAAAAATAAAATGTTGTTTTTTTTATTTGCTGACCATACACTACTACAAACGCAAAAATTTCTTCAAGCTAATTTACCTGTAACTGGGTTCAAATCCTGGCCCCACTGCAAGCTCTTTTTGAAAATTAGAAGGATGTCGTTTGTTACACATAGGTTAAATACATTATACTAATTGTGTTACATACATTAAACTGATTATAAAAATTGTAAAACCAAGAGTAAAAGTAAATTGACAAAATGGCAGAAGAAACTGGTTTCGAAAATGTTACTGAACGCAGACGATTCATACAAAATCTGGATTTTGACGACAGCGAGTTTGACTTGAATGTATCATATCAAAGTCAACCGGGTACTTGTAGGTGTTGTAGTGAAGAATTAAATACGATAAAAGATAGAGTAAACAAACTAACAAACGAATTACTAACTACGAATGCAGAAATAGAAAACCTAAATCTAGAAAATATGAACTTAAAAGAGGAAATAAATGACTATAAGCGCAAAATAAATCTTTTTAAATCTGTCGGTGTAACGCAAACAAGCAGCTCTAATATTGCCACCCCATTGAGATTCTACTCACCACAATATCGAAGACGCTTCAAATACACAAACATGAAAATAGGATTACCAAGAACGTCCTCGCGAGAACTAACCATGTCTATTGTAGACTGTCAAACTCCAAAACAGATCAATCAAAGTTGCTCCACAAAAATGCAGATAATAAATTGTAACGCACAGATCAATCGTGACGAAACTGTAATGGCTTCAATTGTAGATAATGCACAGTATTCAATGACAAACGAACTTACGACCCCTGTTGCAATAACACTGCCAAACAAATTAACTGAATTACCTTCATTGCATTCATCAACTACGATTCCACATAAAAATAAGAAACCATTGTATGCAAAAAAGAAAATAATCATTGTAGCGGATGATCAAGGACGAAACATTCAAAAAAACTTAACCAAACTAATAGGTGATGACTACACGGTACGCTGTTTCTGGAAGACTAGAGCACCATTAAATGAAGTGTTACTTTCAGAAAAGTTGGATATTTGTAAATTAAACAAAAATGATTTTGTAATAGTATTAGGTGGTATACACGATTCGAACCCAAATGAACTGCAATTCTCTCTAAAAAGTTTCTTAAACTGTACAGAAAATACAAATGTTATTGTGTCCGAGGTGCCATATAATCAATATTTAAATGAAAAAAAGGTCAACTACGAATTAAATTTCATTTGTTCACGCTACAGACACGCCACATATGTTGACATGAACTATTCTGTGCACTTGCCTCGGTACGGTTCCCGTCCTTTACATATTAGTCAGTTAATTCTTAAAGAAACGTTGCGAATAGCTTATAAGCATCAATATGAAAAATATATCAAAGGGAAAAATAATCATAATAAGACCTATTCTTTGAACAATGCACCCGAGAGTTCGGATAAATCTACGCAAACTGACACTCAGAATAATAGTGATCATACAACACACAACGCAACCATTAATCAATCTAATGATTTTTTTCGTTTATAAAGAAATAAATATCTTGCACCAAAACATAGACGGTCTTAGCAATAAGAGCAACTTATTGATGCTGTCCCTGGAACAGCTGAAAAATGAGAAAAAGCCTGTCGATATTTTGTGCATAACGGAGCATAATATGATTACAGGTGACACCCACTTTATTGGTATTTCTAACTACACATTCGGATCATGTTACTTTCGTAAAAGTCGCCATGGGGGAGCGTGCATTCTAATTAGAAATATACACAAATATAAGCCTATCCATGAAATAAATAGCTTTAGTAGGGAAGGAATAATTGAAGTTGCAGGAATTGAGCTAATCGATCATAAATTGCTAGTTATCTGCATATATAGACCACCAAAGACAGCTCAGGAAGATATTGCTCTGTTTTTCGATAGATTTAGCGCATTGCTTACCAAGTTTTGCTTTAGTAAATATAAAGTAGTTCTGTGTGGCGACTTTAATATAAATATCCTCAATAAAACTAGAATATCCACAGATTTCCTGAATTTATTATTGTCTTATAATTTAAAGTGGGCACTTAAGCAACCAACCCGGATAATTAGCGGTACCTGTATAGATAACTTTATATACAATGTTTCTAAGTGTAGAGTCCAAATACTTGAGTTTGCGTTGTCCGACCACACAGCCCAGTTGCTAACGTGTCCAGTAAAAACAAGTGTCGCTTTTAAATATTGGTACATTGAAAAACGAGATCTACAAGATGATAATGTTAGGAAATTTAAAGAATGCCTCAACCCATTAACTTTTAGTGATTGTTTTGATAAAAATGACCCTGTCGAATCCTTTAATTCCTTTTACGACACATTTAATTTATTCTACCGCTTATGTTTTCCTGTAGTTAGAGTTAAGTTAAGTGTAAGTAAGCGACCAAAGTGGATTACTAGGGGCATCAGAAAATGTTGCCAACGTAAAAGAGAACTTCTATGGCAGTACCGTAAAAACCGAACCAATAAAAGTAAAAATGATTTCAACGTACTGTCTTCCAGACTTAATCGAATAATTAAGTATACTAAAAGAATCAGAAACGACGATTATATACGCACAGCTGGAAATAAATGCAGGGCCACATGGACATTGATTAATAATACGAAGTACACAGTTCCTAAAAGCCAAATTGAATACATCAAAACTGACGATAATACAATACATAATGACCCATTGCAGATAGCCAAATTATTTAACAACTTTTTTATTGATCGGGTAAGGAAAAGTAAGCACGATACTGTAGTCCCTGATCCGCCCCATAATAGCATACTGAATTCTTTATTTTTGACTCCAACTTCATCGGACGAAATTAATCGAATAATATTAAATCTTAAAAATACGAACAGTACGGGATACGATGACATATCTACATCAATACTAAAGAAAGTTTCGTCCAAAATATGCATTGTTTTGAGCCACATTATTAATGAGTGTATGTTCCATGGCGTATTCCCGGATAAACTGAAAAAAACTATTATTATACCGTTGTTTAAGAAAAACGATCCACACTCCATGACTTCTTATAGACCAATCGCTTTAATACCAACGATTTCAAAAATTCTAGAGAAGGTCATGCATGATAGGATTTATGGGTTTCTTGAAAAACATAAACTGCTAGCAGAAGAACAGGCAGGTTTTAGACAAAATAAGTGTATCAATATGGCCATTTATAATTTCATGCAAATAGTTACCAATAATGTAGATAAGAAGACACCTACCTGTGCGCTTTATATGGATCTTACAAACGCTTTTGATTGCGTGGACCATAAAATATTATTAGATAAGTTAAATACATATGGAATACGAGGCAACGCTCTAGACCTGATCACATCTTATCTTTGTAATAGAAAACAGTGTACTAGAATAATTCGTATGAGTCCAATTTCAAAAAAGCAATCGTTTTTTCTGTCGGAATATAGAGTAATTAATCAGGGAATTCCACAAGGAAGCGTCCTAGGGCCACTTCTGTTTAATATATATATTAATGAGCTTCCTAACATAACTAAACATCCCACCATCATGTTTGCAGACGACAGCACAATAGTATTTACTAATAAAAATAAGTCAATTCTTGAATCCGACATATGTAGTACTTTAGATAGGGTAATAACGTGGCTGAATTTCAACAATTTAACAATAAATCTAAGTAAGACACATATAATGACATTTCAAAATAGAAAACCTTTACTTACTAATATGGATATTCACTATAAAGGGGAAGCGATTTGTGAAGTAGAAGCAACTAAATTCTTGGGATTGAATGTTGACAGTAATCTAAGATGGACTGTGCATGTAGAAGACCTTTGCTCAAAATTAAATTCACAATCCTACGCATTGTACATGCTCACTAAAAAATTAAACCTCACTGCGGTACTAACAGCGTATCACGGGTACACAGGAGCTTTATTAAGGTACGGAATTATGTTTTGGGGTAACTGCACGGAAAAGGAACAAGTGTTTAAAGCACAGAAAAAGTGTATAAGGGCAATGTGCAAGCTGCAACTAACAGATAGCTGTAGACCTTATTTCAAAAGCCTCAAAATACTTACTGTTCCGTGTCTGTACATGTATGAATTGATTGTGTTTCTAAGAACTAATATGGACATGTATACTAACTACAAGAGCAAGCGCCACAACTTGAAAGTCTGTTGTCCCCGACATAAAAGTTCAATGATGACTAATAGTGTTTTTTGTATGGCACCTCGAATCTACAATCTTCTACCAAATTTTTTATTGCATATTACGAATTTGCCAATATTCAAACGTACAGTTCAACATTATCTTTTAGAAAAAGCTTATTATAGTGTCAATGAATTTATCAATGATGTTAATAAATAAATTAAAAATAAGTATGTATAATTTTATATTAAAATAAGGAAATAACTGTTATTGCATTAATGAATGATATCTGTATAATTAACTGTATAATTTTGTAACTGAGTATTAATTTTGATTAAGTTTATTTTAAATGTAAACCTATTAAGTTTATGTTAATAAGTACCTAATAATATATTGCATGCCTTAAGGCGGATAATGGAGAAACATGTACTTTATACAACTAACACAACAATTGTACCCATTTTCGCAATAAATGAGATTGATTGATTGATTGATTGATTGATATTAGTTGTAATTTCAGAGAAATGATGAACGATCCCCAAGGCGAAAGCTAAATCCGCAATTGAAAATTATAATCATTTAACTGCTTATTTACATTTAAAGTAAACATAATTTAAATTATGTGTCTTTGATTTTAAAATCTTCGTTGCTAAATGCTTTTTCCATGTTTTACAGATGGCAATTAATTCACACAATAGAACGACAGCTGCTCAGTGAACACCTATCAGGCATCCTGGGCAAAGGACTAGAAGCATTAATGGACGGACCTCGGCTCGCAGACCTCACTACATTGTACAATCTGTTCAGTCGAGTCCGAGACGGACTTAGCGAGTTGTGCAATCACTTTAATGCTTATATCAAGGTCAGTTATAGCTTAGAAAATATAGAAATGAAAACTTTTGATTATACACTACTTTCTCTCATAATTTACTGCAACTTCAAGAAGGATTGAAAGTTTTAATAGCATACATAAATGTCCCATATTCTTCACGTCCGTGAATGTTATTTATCGTAAATGTTGATGAACTTTCGCGATTTTTTCATAATGTGTACATTATGAAAATATATATATATTACGGGTCTTAATCGCGTGAATAACACCAAACGACGGGCAATAAACAAGGTAAAGAAGACATAAAGTTCAATCCAATGTTAATTTCAATAAATTGGTCATCTCGAGAATTCTATAGCATGATAGCTGAAGCTATTTGGCACTTACTAAAAAACGGCTGTAGTTTATTATGTTGTTATTAATTAAAGCCTAATAATAACTATAATAAAAGAGTGGGTTACAACCACCGCCATCTTCTTCCATTGTTCTCTGTTTTTATGTACAGTTGGATCAACGTAACTAGGCCGGATTTAAGTTGGTGACAAGTGGTTGCGCAGATGTATTTTGTGGAAGTCATTGGTGACAGCTCCCTGTCTCCAATGACTTCCACAAAATACATGTCATTCATCAGGGGCGATAACTAAACCAAGAGAATTAGAAATACGATTACGCAATTACATTGTCATAATTAGTATTACTAACTCATGTTTTTGTGATTATATTCGAAAAGTTTCAAACTTTTTTAGTATATACTGTGACTGTTCAACATTTAAACTTTTATGAACTCGTATAAATAGTATTTTTATATTGTTGAATTAAAATTTTGTTAGTATTTTTAATCGATTAAACATAATTAATCGTTTTCGTAAGTCATTTTGAGTTCGCATCTCTATGACATGCGCGAAAGTGATATGAAACTACGAGTAACTTCAATCCGGCCCAGTTACCTTGATCCAACTGTAGTGTTCATTCCACTCTAATAATACTCATGTAGTTTCCTTTCTCTTTTTCAGAAAAAAGGCCGCACGATAGTAATAGAGCCGGAACGCGACAAGACCATGGTGGCCGAGCTGCTGGACTTCAAGGAGCAGTCAGACCACGTGGTCAACACTTGCTTCCAGCGGAACGATAAGTTCCTGTACTCCATGCGAGAGGCCTTCGAGTACTTCATTAACCAACGACAGAATAAACCCGCTGAACTTATTGGTAATTATTGTGTTAAAATTTAACGTGAAAGTAGATATTGCCTATTTTTTTTATAAGAAATGGTCGTGTTAGTAGTAAAAGTCCCTCATCATCAATCAATTTATATCTATACTATCTGTCCCCCGCAACTTCGTATGCGATATTTTTCCCCGTTTTTGCAACATTTTTCATTGCTGCTCCGCTCCTATTGGTCGTAGCGTGATGTTATATAGCCTATAGCTTTCTTTATAGAAAAGGTTTTTTCAATTCGGACCCGTAGTTATACCGCGAGTAGAGATTACCGCGTTCAAATAAACAAACAAACTCTTCAGCATTATAATATTAGTATAAATATGAATACAAATCACGAAACTTTAAAAACAATAATTGTCCAAAAGAGTTCTTAGAAACCTTAAAATATTTCTTAAGGACCTATTGAATGATGTGCCACACGTAGATGGTTGATTTTTTGTTTGAAGAGTTTGTTTGTTTGTATGAACGCGATCTCAGAAACTACTGATCCGAATTGAATTTTTTTTTTTACTGTTAGATGAAGGCTATAGGCTATATAACCTCACGCTACGGCCAATAGGAGCGGAGCAGCAATGAAAAATGTTTGCAAAAACGAGAGAAAATGACGCAGACGAAGTTGCGCGCGTCAATAAGTATAGGATAACACCACAACGTATTTCATTGTGGTCTTCTATGAAACGGAATAACATCTCTAATAAAAGTGCTATTAGAAGCAAATACTCCCTTTATTGTCATTTCCCGGCGTTAATATCAGGGTGTCCACATTCTGGAAAGTCAGGGAAAGTCAGGGAAGCTCAAGGTGGTCAGGGAAAGTCAGTGAAATCGGGGAGCCACCTTGAAAGTCAGGGAAAAATGAGGAACTTACCACAACATTTTCCAGTAATTGTAAAATGAGAAATATTATTTATACATGCCCCAGAATGACATTAATTCTAACTGTTGGAGCATCTTTTTTTGTCACAATTAAATTACACTTTTTTACTTTTAATAGCTTTTCTTTAATATGTATTTTGTTTTTTTTTTGTAACAATAATTGAAATGTTTCTATCCTCTTGGGTGATTTTCAACAGGCTGTAACTTTAAAAAAATGGTTGTACAGCCAATTTCAAAATAAAAACCAATAGTAGCTGCAGTTTTTGTATCTGAACTTAATTTTATTTACGATTTTTTTTAGGACATAAGAAACCCACCAACTTAGCTTTTTAACGAAAATATCGATAAAAAAAAAAAAAAACAATTTCATTTTTAAATGCAATCGGAGTTTTTTATGTTCGACAAAAAACTTTTAGGATTCCGTAGCCAAAATGGCAAAAACGGTACCCTTATAGTTTTGTCATGTCCACCTGTTGTCTGTCCGTCCGTATGTCACAGGCATTTTACTCAAAGACTACTCGATGAATCTTGAAATTGTGAAATTTGGTGAAAAGGTGTCTTGTAGTAGCTGCTACTTAGTTTGATAGTTAAATAATAATAATGAACATTTTTATAATAATATCCCCATTTTTTTTTCAAGGTTTCTATGTTTAGAAAATCTCGGACCATGCTCAGTGTAGGGGTCCGCAGCCTTAAATAATTGCAGCAGAAGAACGTATGTTCGTGGCACTTCCGCCCTTTTGTTGAGAAAAGCAGTTTTTTAGCTATAACTCAATGATGGTATATCTAATCATGTCCGAAATAATTTAAGTTTAAAGTATTTGTTAAGCGCTTGATTTTTTTCATATTTTTTGGTCACACGGCTCAAAAGTTAAGGCCCCCCCTTAACTTTTGAGCCGTGTGACCAAAAAATACACACAATTCATGCAACTTTCGGAGCAACTATTTCCAAAAATATTTACTCAATGTGCAAAACAATGATGTTAGCTGTAAAAAAATTTTTTTTAGCTTCTGTTACATGTATGGAGTGAAAATATTTATTTTATTATTGAGCTATCAAACTAAGTAGCGGCCACTACAAGACACCTTTTCACCAAATTTCATTAATATTGATTGAAAAGTCTCTGAGTAAAATGCCTGTGACATACGGACGGACAGACAGACAGGTGGACATGACGAAACTGTAAGGATTTTCTGCCATTTTGGCTACGGAACCCTAAAAACGAATACGATATATCTGCTGTAGAGTATACCGCAGACTAAAAATAAGTTAAAGTTTGCCATGTTTTGGAAATTCCAACGAAGTGACAGTAGGTACACCAAATTTTAATTTAATCGGACCCGTAAAAGTTGACAAGACCTCCTTATAAAGCAAGATATGAGCTGATGATCTTTAAACGCCTCGAGAGATATTCGTAAATTATGGCTAAGAACCATCTCGGCCATATCCGCTTTCAAACAAAAAAACCGTGTTTAATCGGTCCATTGGTTTAAGAGTTACAGTTGCCCAGACAGACACACGTTAAACTTATGACACCCCTCCTTTTGCGTCGGGGGTTGTTTGTTTGTTTTAACGGGGCCGCAATGTCGCACATAGCCTCTTGATTGGGCCATTGTGCGTACGTTGTAATGTGTCAGTTCTTTTCACTCGAGCCAGCCCAAACACTCCCAGAAGCCCAGCATTCCCCACAGGTTGATGCAGGATTCAGGGCGGGATGGCGGTGTTTTTAGGAACTGTGCCCGGTGCTCGGCCACACTGGTACATTCCATGATTACATGCTTGGGCGTTTCTTCATGTTCCATGCACCCTCTGCACAGTGGGCTATCTGTGATCCCGATAGTGTGAAGGTGCTTGTTGAGGGGACAATGGCCTGTCAGGATGCCTATTGCTTTTTGCAGTTTGTCCCTGTTTAGTCTGATTAGATTCCGAGCGTACTTTCTGGGCGCTGTTGGAATCGCCTCTTTCGTTTGTCTGCAACCGGTGTTTTGTCCCCATTCCAGTTGCTGATTTTTCTCACGCAGCCAGATTCGTACCTGGGCTTGGGGTAAGGGCATTATCGATTCGGGGCCGTGGATGTTCATTTTAGATCCCCTTCTCGCTAGCTCGTCCTCCGCGTCATTTCCAATTGAGTTGCTGTGTCCCTTTATCCATTGCAGGGTCACTTCATTATCTTTGGTAATGGCCTTAAGTGATTCATGGCATTCTTGAATAAAGGTCGAGCTTATGCTGGTGTTTGACAGTGCTTGTAGCACTGAAGCGCTGTCGGTTACAATTTTTATTTTTAGATCTTTTGCATTTCTGGCTGCGACTGTTTGAGCCGCTTTGGTTATACCAATGCATTCTGCTTGGAAAATCGTATTTCTTCTGTCCAAAGCAGTAGATATCTTACTATTGAGATCATCTGAATAAACTCCTGCTCCCGTGCCTATCGCGGTTTTGGATCCATCCATCTGTGTATATTTTAACTTCGGATGGTCCGGAGCTGTCTTTTGATTCGGGGTTAAGTCTGCTTTCAAATGAAAAAAAAACGCATCCAAATTGGTTCACTCGTTTTGCGTCGGGGATTAAAAAATAATAATTAGTACCTACCAAACAAACGTTCCAAAAAATTGTTTATTTGCAAAATAAGAATTCAAACCGAACAACCGTGTATTCATATTTTCCTTCAGTTTCTTACGTAATAAATATTAAACAGGGGGAAGGGTCAGCCGATTCTTATTTTTCTAATGAAGGGGAAAGGGGGTCAAAAACTGCCCAAAATCTTTTTGCGTAATAAATGAATGGCGTCTTAACTAAAAAAAAAGTCCAAGTCCGTAGACCTAAAAAAATACACAAAAAAAACGTTTTGTTTTTGCTGGTTATCTTACAATTATTTGTAAAAAAAAGTCTTAAAATTCAGTTCCAAAAAGACAATTATATCACTACTATATTTGATCTTTTTTAATTTGCTGAATAACCATTTATGAAGCCTGCACTCAAAAATGTTGAAAATTTTTTGCTCTCTTAATTTTTCTAAGAAGTATACTTGGTCAGGGAAATTTGATAAAATGGTCAGGGAAAGTCAGGGAAAAGTCAGGGATTTTTTTTGAACATTTGCAGTGGACACCCTGAATATGTTTCATACTCGAAATGTTTCCAAAAAGACAAAAGCGTAATATGGGAACTGCCTCAATGAAAACTATGTACCAACTTATTGTATCATTGTCGCACCATACAGCCGCAAACTCTTAGCAACTTTCCTAGCCTTTTTATTTGTTATTTTCAGCCAAATTCGTGGATGTAAAACTCCGCGCAGGCAACAAGGAAGCCACGGAAGAGGAATTAGAACGCCTACTAGACAAGATAATGGTCCTATTTAGATTCATTCACGGCAAGGATGTTTTCGAAGCGTTCTATAAGAAAGACCTCGCGAAACGATTGCTTGTGGGCAAGTCTGCTTCGGTTGATGCGGAGAAGTCTATGTTAAGTAAACTGAAGCAGGAGTGCGGAGGAGGCTTCACTTGTAAACTAGAAGGAATGTTCAAAGATATGGAGCTGTCGAAGGATATTAATATTACGTATAAGCAGGTATGTGCGTTTAAAAAATAACGTAGTAATGTAAATGTAAAAATAAACTACGCGTGTTTAAGTTTATTTAAATATTTTGATGAAATTTGTTGAGAAGGTAACTGTAACTTAAAATGTAATTAACTGAATCGATTGAGGTCAAAGACTTTAATTTTTTTAAATACTGGACGCCGATTTAGTTAGTCAAATCCTCGCGGGAGAGTTATCACACAATCCAAAGACAACGCGCGGAGTCAATGTACTTATTATTACTAACAATGGGCTTAAAAAAGGAATTTAGTTGATATTTTTTTATTGATTTCTGTAGAGCATCATTGTGTGATAGCGGGGTTTCGACTGACTAAATCGGGATCCAGTATAATTTAATTATGAATACTGCTAACGGCCGGTCTCAATAATGTAACTATCGATAGATTTGGCTACTAGAGGTATATATTTGACATTAGCTCCATACAAAATGTGTCAAAATTCTACCTTTAGTACCCAAATCCATCGATAGGTAGATTATTGAGACCGGCCGTAAGAGAGTTCACTTTATCAAATACATAGATGTGTGATTAAAAATTGTACTGTTTCCTACCTTCAAAAACCCCGGTCCCAAATCTCTTAACTATAGTTTGGTAAAGACTAGCATGGGTGTTTCTTCGTACTCCATATTTCAATATCTCAAAGAATTGCCACTGTGACCAAAATTCGTTTGCTTATTTCATAGCACTTATCAGCATCATCAGAAGGCGGTGGTCTAGAGCTGTCAGTGTACATCCTGACGATGGGCTTCTGGCCGACGTACCCGCCGGTGGAGGTTCGACTCCCGGGCGAGCTGACCCGCCACCAGGACCACTTCTCTAAATTCTACCTCGCCAAACACTCTGGGAGGAAATTGCAGTGGCAGGCCACTCTCGGACATTGTGTACTAAGAGCACATTTTACACAGGTATGTACCAGCCACTCGGTATTTTGTTAATTTACATAGTAGTATACACAATCAAGCAATAGTATGTCTCACACTTTTTGACTTAATAATGTTGTACACACTAAGGCTGATTTTGTTTTATCTCATGTTCCAACTCTTTAATAATATAATTTGTATCAGTCCTTTAACATGGTGTATAGTATATTAGTGGCAGCAACTTACTAGTTTATAAACATTCAAACATTGTAAAATTGGCAATTTGAAAAGAGTGGCCGCCGAGGTTATTTTTTTCGGCGTAACTGCGAACTTGGCATTACATGTACATGTAGAATCCTGATGTATCACAAGTGTTGTTTAGCATCCTAAGTGATTAAAGAATTGTTTATTTTTTAATTTATTAAATCGTATACCTACTAAAAGTAAATATCTTGAGTACATAAACTTCTGACGTTATAGAATTATATTCCATATATATTTTTAAAAAGTAATTTGAGGTTGAAAAAAGACATAAAAGGTGATAAGAGTATTGTTTCAAAAAAAAAAAGACGTCTCCCGCAGTAGGATACATAGCCCTGTGTCGCGGGGGACTTTACAAACATACAAGTCACGAACACAAAGTTGACATTACCCAATCATTTCATAAAGTAATTCAAGCTCTAAAATACCGTCAAAATAAGTATACATGTTGTAGCCCATCGGTTATTATAAATCTAAGGGTTGCTGTACACAAAGCAGGTCAGCACTGTTGGTTTGGCAGTATTTTCCGAACAACAAAGCTGGGCCGAAGCGACTACTGTACATGTTCGGTTTCATTGATAAGGCGATCGGATGGTTCATTCAAAACTAATATTACAAATTTGTTTAGTGTTCATCATCATACTAAATAACAATATTAAAAAAAAAAAATGTCCAAAGCCGAGTAATTTTGTAATAAACAAAGATAGACAAAGGGGAATCGTTTGTTTATCTTTGTTCTCGGCTGTTCGTACTCTTAAGTATAACATCGATTGTTTAATAACAGTTGATTTTTACACAAAAATCTATTGTTTCAAATTGATTTTATAACATAATTTCAAAGATGCGGGATTAAGTGTCCCGGGAATGAGTAAACCCGCACTTGTGGGATTGACGGCCGGTCTCAATAATCTAACTATCTATGGATTTGGCTACTAAAGGTATATATTTGACATAAGCTCCATACAAAATATGTCAAAATTGTACCTTTAGTAGCCAAATCCATCGATAGGTAGATTATTGAGACCGGCCGTGAATGAGCTGCGGGTTTAACCTGCCTATATTATGCAGCATAGCCGAACGTCTTTTTCCCAGATTATTTACAGCCCCAGCTACAGATTACATGCATAACAACTCAAACGAACCGCACATTATTAAACTTGAAAACAAAATCTTAGTTTATTTTCTAATTAAGACATGTCTTATCAACGGCGAGAAAGCGATCTTAGCGATTTTATTGCTCAAGAAACGTACATACGTATGTATTCCCGTGTAAACAAAAGAGATACAGATATTAAAGTTGATCGTTGACCGTTCACAATACCGACGAGCATCTACAATATACATCTATTGTACGGTTACTAAGCCATAGAAGCGCTACTCGCTTGTCGCTCATTGCCGTCGGTGGGACAGGTGCCTACATAATGTAGGAAAGCGCTGCAGTGCAGCTGTTCCAGACCTTAATATTTGATATATTACATAGACAAGTACTTTGAAAATTAGTATAACTATTCCATGAGTTGTCAAATAAACTTTTAAGTTTTAACAGAACTAAATATATGTGTTGAAAATGTTCCAGGGTAATAAAGAGTTACAGGTATCGCTGTTCCAAGCGCTAGTCCTGCTACTCTTCAATGATGGAGATAATCTCTCCTTTGAGGATATTAAAACGGCTACGAATATTGAGGTAAGGAAGTGTTAAATTTACTGCTAGGGTTAAGTCTTGACTAGGTACTTACGAGTGTAAATTTCATTTGTTGACACGGTTTTCTTTCTTGGAATGTTATAAGACAGAAGCCGATTTTTAATAGTGTAACAATTGTATGTACGCCATATTCTAGACTTTGTTTTAAAAGAGGAAGTATTAGCAGCGCGGTGTTGCTAGTTGTGTTGCAGTAATGTCATTTAATGAAATGAAAAAAAAAAAAAAAGTAACCTGCATTATTATTTTAACTTCGCTAGCGCAGTGAGACTGTGTGTGACTTTCAATTGATTATTGGGTTAGACCACGGACATATATCTACTATGACGTAGGCATTCGCTAAAAAGAATGTTCCAAAGTTCACTCTTTAAAGGAATGATATGGGGGGTTCAAAGTTTGTATGAAATTCCATCAATTTTGATCGAAAGCGATATTCAATCCCCCCCCCCCCCCCTGCAGGAGGGCGAGCTCCGTCGCACGCTGCAGTCGCTGGCGTGCGGCAAGGCGCGCGTGCTCGCCAAGAGCCCGCGCGGGCGCGAGGTGCACGACGCCGACCACTTCGCCTTCAACGCTGACTTCACCAACAAGCTGTTCCGCATCAAGATCAACCAGATACAGATGAAGGAGACGGTCAGTACTCTATGTCAATCGACACTCATCTTTGTTACTTAATTACTTGTGTTTTGTAACCAAATTGAAAAAGGAAACAGGAATCATCTAAATCTGTTTTGGATTTCACTTAACGAATGTCAGCTCGAATATAATACTCACTAGCTGACCCGCGCAACTTCGTCTGCGCAAAATTTCCCCGTTTTTGTAACATTTTTCATTGCTGCTCCGCTTCTATTGGTCGTAGCGTGGTGCCTATAACCTTCCTCTTTAAGAATGATAGGACATCTTTTTATGTCGTAATTTTGTTTTTAACATAAATCATATTATCATGTGTAAAAAAATTAATATTCTTTTTGTATACTTTTGTAATGTTGAAATATTAATTTGTATGTACCTATCTACTTGTAATTTGGATGCTCAAAGGAGCGGAATATACTGAATCCTAATGTTTCTAACAACATAATCTATACTAATATTACAAAACCTAGTTTGTTTATTTGTTTGAACGCGACAATCTCAGAAACTACTAGTTCTAATTGAAAAAAGATTTAATTTTTAAATAGCTCATTTGTCGGTGAAGACTATAGGCCAAAAATATTGCAAAAACGGGCAAAATTGACGCAGATTAAGTTGCGCGGGACAGCTAGTGTTAATTATATGTAGTAAACGGCAGTAGCCTAATGTCCAAGGCACCTGTCCCACCAGCGGCGCTGAGCGAGCAGCAAGTGGAGCTTTTATCGCTCAAGAAATGTACAATCCATACTAATATTATAAATGTGAAAGTAAGTCTGTCTGTTACGCTTTCTCGCTCAAACAGCTAAACCGATTTAGATGAAATTTGGTATGGAGATAGTTTGAGTTCCGGGGAAGGACATAGGATAGTTTTTATCGCGATAACCGACATCCACGCGGGCGGAGCCGCGGGCCGAAGCTAGTAGATGAATATTATAGATCCCGTCCGTGTAAACAAAAGAGATACAGTATAGAACGAGCACTCGCCAGCAGTGTGAACGGTCTTAGATCAACATTAATATCTTTATCTTTTTTTTTACACAGAATCTACATAAGTATGTACGGTTCTTGGTCGAAAAAATCGCTACACGCAGCTCGCTTTCTCGCCGTTAGTGGGACAGGTGCCTTGGGCATCAGACTCACAATATTATGACGTCACGAGTTCGAACCCTACCCATTAGTGCTAGTTACCTTTAAAAATAATGCTATAGGTCTTGATAAAATACTCACATGCTAATGAATATTCGTGACCCCCCAGAGTGAGGAGCAGAAGGCGACGGAGGAGCGCGTGTTCCAGGACCGGCAGTACCAGATCGACGCGGCCATCGTGCGCGTCATGAAGATGCGCAAGGCGCTGTCCCACAACCTGCTCATTTCCGAACTCTACAACCAGCTCAAGTTCCCCGTCAAGGTATGTTGAATACACCGACAAGCCATCATCATCAGCATGTATAGGTCCGTCAGTCTACCCGTGACCACGGCCGTGGCAATACGGTCGAAACGTCGGGCAATAAACAAGGTATTTTACCTTAAATTATTCACGAAATTAAGACCCGTAATACATATATTTTCATAATGTATAGGTCCACTGCTGGACATAGGCGGCATAGGCCTCTCATAATTTTGCCTGCCTTCCTTCCATTCCTGTGACTTTATTTAAGTCGTCGTTCCACCTGGCTGGGAACCGTTCTACCTTACATTACACCAATAAGTATTCTTGGGTCCGTTATTCGCACCAACATGTTCAAAATTGAGTTAAGATATGCTAAGATACATGTTTTACATCTTTGTAACAATAGAGCATATTTATGGCTTAATTTTACGTTCAAACTTGTACTGGTTTGATAACTCATTATATCAATTTAAAAATAATTGGTTTTATTACTAACTTCTTTAATTTTAATTTGCTTAATGGTCACAGTAATGTAACCATGGGTAAAACTTATTTTATTTTAATGTTTCGGCGGCCTCTGTGCAAACGCGGTCGTGGGTCCGATTCCCACACAGGGACACCACTTTGTGTGATCCACAAATTGTTGTTTCGAGTCTGGGTGTACTTACTGGGTGTATGTCCGTGAATTGAATGTTTGTAAATCCCCTGCGACACAGGGCTTGAACCCTAATGCGGGAGTGGTCTCAATATTACGTGGGTCAGCAAACATTTGTCATGAAATTTTTTTTTTTTTTTTTTTTTTTCCATTTATTAGGGTAAAAAAACAGTGTGGAAATACATATTACCATACAGAGTAATAATAACTACACTTACTAATTTCAACACCAACAACATTTACCACATATTAATGAAAGAAATTATCGTATGTTAGTATTGAGGTTGAAAAAATTACTTAACAGCTAGTGTAATGATTAGTTTTACAATAATAAAAAAAAAAGTTTCCCGGTAAGACACAGTTCCACAACAATTTATCATCTAATTCTTAACACTAATACAGCGTGAGTTAATTAATTACTACTGCACAGAACATCAACGATTTTCTTTTTAAATGTGCTAGGTCTCGTTGCCACTATATCGATTTCATTAAAAAGTGTATTAAAGGACTGTACTAGTCGATGTAGTGGTGAACGTTTACCAGCATTGGTGCGGCATCGAGTAGTTGCAAATAATTGAGTTGGCTTGCGACAGTGAGTTCTAATAGGTACTCTGAAGCTCAGCTTATCAATAATAGGGATACAATCATATCTGTTATGGCAAAGATCATACAGTATCATTGCTTCAAGCTGCTTCCGCCTATCTGTAAGCTTAAGAAGTTTATATTTCTTGAGTAGCAGTCCATACGATGCTCGACTATGGAAGCATCTGTAGTGCATAGTGCGTAAAAAATTTTTTTGTACTCTTTCTATGGTGGCAGTATATTTATCGTAGTAAGGGTTCCAAACGGACACACCGTATTCTAACTGAGACCTGATCAAGGCGTTGTAAAGACTAAGATATGTAGTAGGTTGAGTGAATTTTATACACGATCTCATAACAAGACCGTACATCTTATAAGATTTAGTTATAATGTGATCCACATGTAAATCGAGGTGCAGTTTTTCGTCTAATATAATACCTAGATCTCTAATTGATTTAACCGAGTCAAGGTTAGTACCGTTCAGTTTGTAAATGTAGTTACTAACATATTTTTTCTTTGTAAAGGTAATTAATTTGCATTTGTTTATACTAAGCTTAAGTTTATTTTTGATACAGTACGTAGTGAGACGATCAAGGTCAGATTGAAATTTAATGTGGTCATCTATATTATCTATGGCATGAAATACCTTTAAATCATCTGCATACAGGAGAAAGTCACAAAATTTAAAACAATGGTATATGTCATTAATAAATAATGTGAAAAGGAGTGGACCTAAGATCGATCCCTGAGGCACACCGGAACTTATTGTAACAAAGTTTGACTCATAACCATTTATTACGACTTTTTGGGTGCGATTTGTTATGTATGATTTAAACCAGCGCCACAAGCTTCCATGGATGCCGTTGAATGCAATCTTCTCTAGTAATATTTGATGATCCACTCTGTCGAATGCTTTTCTAAAGTCTGTGTAGACACTATCGATTTGTTTGTTACAGTCCATAGCTTCAAAGAGATATGACGTATACGTTAATAAATTAGTAATAGTTGAGCGACGTTTTATAAAACCGTGTTGTTGAGGAATTATGTTGTTATGTATGGATGGATATATTATAGTGTGCACCAATCTCTCGAAAAGTTTGGACAGTGTGGACAAGATTGATATGGGGCGATAGTTATCCACTTCAGCTCTACTACCACTTTTGAAGATGGGGACTATACATGCAGCTTTCCAAGTATTTGGAAAAACGCCTTCCCGCAAACATAAATTAAAAATGTAGTGTATAGGTAAGTAAATTGACCTGGCAGTGGATTTAAGAAAGTTCGGTGGCAAGTTGTCCACCCCAGGGCCCTTTGATGTATCCAGAGTCAGAAGTTCCTTTTTTATCATTTCTTCAGAGATTGATATATTACTGATAGTTAAATCCGACGAGGGGTTAAGATCATTGAAATTACTAATGTCACAGCTATCCGTAACCGTTGATGGCTCAAATACCGATTTGAAAAAGGAAGAAAATAGGTTACATATGTCTTTTGGATTATCAGCAGTCAATCCACCGAGCGTCATTTTGTTGGGAATGTCAGTAGTTTTTTGTTTACTTTTTATGTACCTCCAAAAGTACTTTACATTACTATGGATGCTATTTTCTACGGATTTCATATATTTTTTATAACATCTATCTGACTCTTTTTTAAATCTAGTTCTATAAAGTGCAAAAATTTCATAATCAGAAATATTCTGGTACTTCTTCCAATTAATCCACGCTTTATTTTTGTTTTTAAAGATATGTACTAAGGCTGGCGTAAACCAAACAGGAAAGTTAGTGGACTTCATTGTTTTAGTAGATATACGTTGTTTTATAATATTATATATTTTTTCATAAAAAATGGAGACTGCACTTTCTGCCTTTTGATCAGCGAGCAATTTATTCCAGTCAAGGCAGGAAATATCATTATTAATAATATTGTAATCGGCTTTATTGAAACAAAATTTAACCCTAGGTTCTTTATTCATACACAATATATATGAGTTATTTAATGGTAATAATCCATAAAAGGGGGGATGGTTTTCGTCGGGTGGAACCAGTGAAAGCGGCGCGGCTGTGATACGGTAATCTATAACATTAGTAATAAATAAGTCCAGTAATTTGTTTCTACTGTTCCTAAATTTATTCATCTGGTAGCCGTTCCATAATGATATAAAGTTAATTAAGTGTTTGTTAGGCAGGCAGTATGTACTAGAAATAACAGGTTCATAATATGTACCACAATCGCGCCATTCTAACGTTGGTAAATTATAGTCGCCAACAATCATAAATTCATTCACATCCATACATTGTAATACATGTGAGAGGTAATTAAAATGCGCTTCATAAATTTCCGAATTTAAGTTGGGTGGAATATACGCAGCGCTAAGCATACAACAGTAATTTCGTGACCGCAACTCAATAACAATATGATCTACGAGCGGTGAGTGCGCAAAGGGCGCGTCGGCGGCGGCGGCAGCGCATGAGAATGGCGTTGCAGCTAACTCGCGACGCACAGCCACCAGCACGCCTCCGCCGTCGCGTCTACCGCTGCCAATTCGGTCTCTGTCACATCGAAATATTCTATAACGCATATCTATAAATTCGTTGTCAGATATGCCTTCGTGCAACCAGGTCTCGGTCAATATAATAATATCATAGTCATGTGCCAGAACATTCATATATAAAGTATTTAATTTTGTTCTAATACCGCGACAATTTTGATAATAAATCGACAGTACGCTCCTATCCATAACGAAGAGTGCGGTTTTTAACGAGATAGTGCATATTCACACAATGTACTACACAAAACAGTATAATATATCGTGTGCGTACAGAATATAAGACGTGGCTGATATCTGCCATTATGTACAAAAATATAATTATGTATTTTAGTATAATGCAGTTAAATAAGTAATTAATATGCAATATAATGTGTAATATTGTTCGTGAGCGTGCCCATTTAAAAAGTGACTCGTAAAAGTGAATGTTTACGGTATGCAGCAGTGATAAATGATAAATATTAATACTATGTGTGTTCCGACTAGTGTGCACTACAATGAAATTCAACTCGTTACCGCTTGAAGCAACAATACTGGTAGGTATGTGATATTTGAAACCAGACATATACTCGCAGTAAATTATTAATGAAGATTTTATTTTTAATAATCGGGGGTACATCGTCAGTTGTGCAGTAGTAAAGAAATGATGTTTATTACGAATGTTAATACATTGACACTTATTGTCTATATAAAAACACCCACACCCATCACTTCCTAATCTTCGCAAGATCCCCGGCATTTCTAATAGCAATAACTGGAGATGTGTCCGACTTTCTTGCCAGAATAATTCCGTGCTTGACCCATATATATTTGTATTCGTGTTTTTTCGCCGCTTCTCTGCACTGACGAAACAACAGTTTGTTGCTAGTAGTTAGGTGTTCATTGACATATATGGTAGACGGCGACCCGTTGATGCCTAGTTTGCTGGAATCTAAGCCTCTTGTTGACCGATAAGCCGAGATTACGTTATCTCGCAGCATCCTGTTAGTGAATTTGACAATTATGTTTTTCGGGCGTTTGGTTTTAGAATCGGCGTGCGGAACCCGGTGAATGGCGACAATGTCTGAAGCTCGTATAGGGCATTTTATCTCACCGCCTAGGCAGCCTACTATGTTCACCAGATTTTCGTCGCGCCGCTCGGGTAAATTACATATCTCGATATTGCATTGCCTGGCGTTTTGCTCCAATGAAGCTATTTTGTGTTCTAACGTGTCAATTTTCAACAATACGTCTTTAGAGCAAGATAAATTGTCTTCAATTGTTTTTAGACGGCTGTCAAATGAATCTTGACGCTCTGATGAGAAGTTCAGGGATTTTTCGACTTCACCAAGACGAGTATTGGTTTCATTTAGAGACTTATTGATATTTATGTTATCGGCGTTGAGTTTCAACATACTATTGTTGATTTGTTCCAATACAGACGAAATTTTCATCATCTCGGTAGAAAAAGCAGAATTTACCGCAGATGTGACACTATTAGTGATTTTAGTGTCCCAAATTAAAAATTGCATGTTAAACTTTTCTTCAATACTTGTCATATTAATCTCATTGTCCGGTTGTTTACGCTTTCTAAAATTTGCAAAGTCGGTATTTCCACATTCAACCGACTTTGGTATGTTGGTGTCCGACGAGAACTTGTTTGGAGGTGTGCGTTGTAAATCCATAGTGCGCAAGCGTCGTTCAATTCCCTAGGAGTAAGGGGAATAAAAATATTTGCTGTCCTTTAGCCTCGCGGTGAGGTGTGTGAGCAGCCCCGCTGTCGCGGCTGACGGATGCTATGCCGAAACGAGATGGCTACAGCTCACTTCTTGCTGTCTCACTCAGGCAACCGGGGCGAATAAAATCACTTACGTATACGATTTGAGTCACAACTAATTGACAAACAATACAACAGAAAGGTGTCTTTTCCGTGAAACTAATTAAATAAATCTGTAATATAACTGGTAGCACTTCCACTCTCAGCACTAACGAAATAAATAATTATAGGTATTTTAAGTACAGAATTGATTAAGAGCATGATTTGATTTTTGTAAGTAAAGATTCTGCGCGAGATTCTTTTTTTCTTTCTTTTTATATCAGAATTAGTATTTTATGTTTATATATAAAATACTAATTCTGATATAAAAAAAAAAATTATAATTCGTTACCAGTACTTTGGCCAATATTTAAGCACATATAGTTGGTACCCTTTTTGTAAGTAGATGCTCCTACTATGTTGTACCTACTAAGGCTGATTTTATTTTTATCCACTTTTTAATAATATAATTTGCACCAGTCCTTTAACATGGTGTATAGTATATTAGTGGCAGCACCTTACTAGTTTATAAACATTCAAACATTGTAAAATTGGCAATTTGAAAAGAGTGGCCGCGAGTTTTTATTGCCAGGTTCTTTTCTTCGGCTTTACCTATTGTTAGCAACTTGGCATTACATGTACATGTAGAATCCCGACGTATCACAAGTGTTGTTTTGCATCCTAAATGAATAAATAATTTTGAATTGAATTGAAAAATTCATTAAAATAACGCATAAAATCATCTGTGGTCGACCGAAGCGAATTCGGGTCGCCGGCCGTAGTACAATAAATAATATAATAATATATTGGGACAACTCACACAACGTCATCTGATCCCACACTAAGCAGAGATTGTACTATGGCAACCAGACAACTGTTAAACATACTTATATATTTCTAAATACATACATATTATAGATAAATAACACCCAGACACAGAATAATCCATCGTGATCATCACACAAAGTTTTATCCTAGGTGATCGAACCCACGAACTCTTGCGTAGCAGTCGGATACACTCCCACCGCTCAAAAGCAGTCAAGTAGTATTTTACAAGGTTTTGTGTTAAATCAATGAGTATAAGTAAATAACTAATTTGAAATATTGTTCCAGCCGGCCGACCTAAAGAAGCGCATAGAATCGCTAATCGATCGCGACTACATGGAGCGGGACAAGGACAACCCCAACCAGTACAACTACGTCGCGTAATGTTGGGCCACCGCGCTCAGAACCGCACCGGGATACTGGACACTCGCACACTGTTGCTACGTATCAATATTATTAGAGACCTCGAATTTATTACCCAATCGTATTTCTTTTATTTATCTTTTTTATTTTATGGCAAATAATACAAATTGCATACAAGCCTGCGAAAATTATTACAAGTCGTCATATTTATCAGACAATAAGTGTTTACTGTAAATGAAAATGACGTCTATATGATCTTTCGTCTGTCTCTATCGTACCTTTCATTTTATATCTGAACGAGCACCAAGTTTAATGTGAGACGACGAATGCTACAAAAATGATACGTGGTTTGTACATTACTTGCACTCCTGTGAGATTAAAACTTGTTGCCTTTGATTCGATATTCTTTTATTCAGACGATTTTATACTCGCTACTTCTCATTAAAATACAAAGGAAAATGTACTACGTTTTTAAACACTTGAAATTGAAAATCAAATTTTGAATTTTCTTTCTATTTTTCTTTCGGGTTACTATCCAATATATCTTATACCAATATAAATTATTTTGAGCACGACTCAAAATGTCGTTTCAGTATTCGGGGGATATACAATCTAATAATAACATACTTTACCGTAATATTTGTACGTGCAACACTTGCAAAGTTTGCAGTTTTTTTCGGTATGGCAACAACCGCGTATAGACCGCGCACCTTATAATAAGTTCTAACTAACATACGCCCGTTGTCAGACAATACTCTTGACTAAAACGGACTTTCCAACGACTAATATTTCATTATTATATACAATGATTCCCTTGAGAGTATACGAACGAACTCGCAAGGGACTCATTATATACAAAAAACGAGATTTCCTGCGCTCAAAGGTACTAATAAATACTATAATTCAATTAAAATGAACTGCTTTCTACGGCAGAATATTTCAATTTTCAATATTGGAAAACAGTATACACCAAAGTAATTTTAAAATTTTTAATAAAGCTGGGTTAGCCGATCAAATTCGATGATTTCGGTCGTGTGAACTCGCCCTATTAAATTTTGAGTGTAGATAACGTCTCTTTTCCGAACGTGTCGGAAGAGAGGTGTTGCAAGCCGCAATACGACTTCTGCTATATAATATAATTACACCATAGACATATAAAGTGTGATATTAGAGAATCGAGTACCCTCCTCGAGAACGGACTAACTGTGACTGCACAAGGATTGTGTACAACTGATTGTTTAAAATTTTAATTTATTTTGTTAATTGGTATTTAATTACTATGGCGGGTAAGTTTGGCTCTCCTAACCATTCTCAACTTTAAAAATAACCGTGTTTTTTTGGTTATATTGACAATGTCACCAAGTACTGCTTATTCCAATATATACCGGCCGCGAGTCGTGAGCAAATACATTGTTGGTCCATTTGGAATTTAAAGTATGATTAGTCAAGGACGTGATTGGTTCGTGACACCAACAGAAAGATACTATTTCACTTAGAATTTTCTTTTTTGAGGCAGTGGTCGACGATGGGAGTAGCCTGAGGTTTGCACCCATAAAAAACCGCCGTGTACCTCTCACTCAATTGCGAACTTGCAAAAAATTGCTATACCGTTGCTGATCCGCCTTGCGACACCCCCCCCCCCCCCTCCCCTTACGCACCAGCAGTTACGCGTCAGGCGGTCAACCGTGCTGAAACCGCGTGAAGCGGTTGCATATTATGGGTATGTTCCGATATGCACTGAAGCACTGTAAAGTGGGACGTCAATGTAGAGTATACTGCGAAGCCGTTCCTCTATAGCTATACTGGTTATTACATAAAACGGAACGCAGTCCAGTATACTGTCATCTACGTATATACGTTAATATATGCAATGTGTAAGATCAACAAGAAAAAAAAGTTTTTTGAATGTATATTTAAAACATTGAATATTCAAGGTAATTATATTAATTGCATAATGTCTGAATCAATGGAATTAATTTAAATAAAACTTCAATTAATTTAAAACCGCTGTTGATCACGTGATCAAAGTACTGAGAGCACCTTACACCGAAAACACCAGTGATCACAGTACAAAAATGGCGACAATTTATGACGTCACATATTTCCCAAGGATACTGCTGAAGTATACTGTCGGTCATAACGGAACGAATTTTCCACAGTAAAAGCACTGAATACTGCTCGCAGTGTATATCGGAACATACTCTAAATTGGCAAAGCGGCTAGTCAACCGCTAATGCGTAAGGGGGGTTAAAATACAACTATTCTTGGCCTGTTTACCCAGCCATAGTTGCCAATTAATAATTAAAAAAAATACGTTTATACTTAAAAATCCTACGTAGTTACGAGGGCCGCTGTGAAATATGAATTTAATTTGTATAATTACGCTAAACAGTGCATATTTTGTAATAATTATATACATGACTAAAATTGTCAATTGATGTAAGTTCGGTGTAATATTGTTGTATGTCGTCCAATTGATTGTAATCTCAGTTCTGTAACACTAGCTTCGCATATGAGATCGTTTGTTCGCTTCGTTTTACGAGACTCGGTCGCGACCCAGCAGATAGATCTGCGAGATTAAGCAACATTAGCACTGTCGGTGCATAGGTCTCCTCCGTGCCGAGAGCACGTTAAACCGTCGGTCCTGCGCCTTATCACTCTCCAATCTCCTGCGTAATGGCTGATCTCAGGTGTAATTTGCCCCCGTGTTAAGGTAGAACGAAGCGAACTACCCTCATTATGTTGCTATATATTTATTTATGTATATTTATGTATTATCGCGTTTTATGTTGAAGCAGTATTGTGTCGTGATATCCGGTTGTGTTTGTGTCCATGGATATGTCAGTTTCAGGAGGGATCACTAATTAAAACTATTTATAATTTTCTATCGTTGTTTTATTTAATCTCCAGTATTACAGTGAGTAAGATTTGTCTCTGACGTCAAATAAATGTAATTATGTAGCCGTTGGCCTTTGAATTTCCTAAATATTATTATTCCCATAATGATTTTGATACATATAGTTCCAAAAGCTCTTTTTTCACTAACAAAAGTAAACGAACATAAAATTTGCGAATAATATTGACTACTTATTTAAATCACCTTTCAATATAGATTACACTCCAGTATTATAAAGTCGTAAGGATAAAGATAAAATGTGTTTCTATCCTTATTTAAACTACAACATTAGGACCTGTGCTCCAGTGTTTCCAACGTACTATACAGCAATTAATAAGGCAAAATATAAATTAGATGATATGCATTAAATTCAGCCTAATAATTTAGAAGTAAAAAAGATACAAAATTAAATAGTAAATTCACTAAATAATACTGAAGTCAACTACTTACAACAAACAATAATTTACATTATGTACATTACTTACATATTTATCAAGATCTTTATAAATGTTAGATCAAAATAAAGCTCATATGGGAAGACAATTCAAAAATAGTCTAAATCTAATCATAATAATAACTCTTTATCGAACACAAAATCAGTTCACAATGATGAGTAATTAAAATAAAAAAATCCTATTCGAAATCGAATAGAATGAATATTATTCTACAAAATTATAAATTAAGTACCTATTTCGATTTTGAAACAATTGCAACTGAGAAAGGGCACAGTATTTTTTATCTCATTTTAATAATATAAAACCTCATATGTGAAGGACCCTACAACAAATTTTAAAATGATTGATATCAAGCTGGAATTTTCACCAACGGCAAAGTTAAGTTTGTCATGTTTAACACTTGTTTTCTTCACTAACGTATCACTAATACATAAAGTTAAGCGTCTCGTCAAAATTAAACTACCATAACAATTCCAGCTTGATATCAATCACTTTCAAATTTGTCATAGGGATTCTTAGCTATCATTATAGAAACAAAAAACTTATTGAAAAATGTAATTAACCTAAATGCAAAACATTAGGTGTGAGTGTAATAGCCGATCCACACGACACCAGTTTAACGTATTTTACAATTTGTTAAATGTATTTGTCGAAACAAAACATATAAATTTGAAGTTTGAGCAAAAAATATATAGGATTCGTACAGACTTGTTTGA
This sequence comes from Herminia tarsipennalis, assembly GCA_945859575.2. NCBI lineage: Eukaryota > Metazoa > Arthropoda > Insecta > Lepidoptera > Erebidae > Herminia > Herminia tarsipennalis. Next base: position 6,238,095 of record OX243836.2, on the reverse strand, counting down.
GCAATATTTTGCACACGTATAAGTTTGTGTAATGTGGACACACAACTTACATGTCAGTAATATAATAGGCGAGGTAAAACAGGTTAAATAAAACCATTTCTCATTTTTAAATTCACTGGAACGATAGATACAACAATTTTATAAAATTCAGTCAGTTTATAAAGTTACAAAGAACTGTACTTTAAATCACTGTTACAAAGTCCTCCAACCATAATATAGCTAGCACAAAAACATTAGTTTGCTCATCGTTATTTTATTATCTTGAACACAGTATCCAAATGGTCCTTATGGTAGTCCAACTCTTCTGCGAGTGCATTGGCGAGTATGCTCGGTGTTATGTCTGTCTCTAGATAGTCTCGAAGTAGTACCTGTCGAAATACAAACAGTTATATGGTTTCTCTTTCGGCCATGTTGGATGAAAAGGTGTCCCGGCCGATTTGATATTGACAGATTATAAACTGCCGAAAAATATTGCGTTAAATGTCAATGGTTTGTTACAGACACATTGACGTATAGACCGGCGATAGCCACACAAAATTGATCACTCTCTAGACAGACACAACGCTACTTTGTGGACAATACCTGTCAAAGAGTTAGGGCCATACGAGTTTTTCTTTCTTTCATGCTTTGCAGTTAATATTTACTTTTTAATTGAAAGGGATGGCGGCGATGAGTCCAGTATATATGTAAATTGTTACAGATCACAATGTTTAGACAGATTATAATATTTTAAAAAAGATTATAAACTAACAATTTGTTATAATCATATGGTGACACATACGTTTTATATTTATTTATTTTGGTAGCCAAGAAACAATAAGACAATATTAAGATAAGTAGATCATCACACATAATAGTAGACACACACATAAGATCATTAGATTTTTAGTCTCTAAAATGCCTTTTTGATACAGTCTCACCACCTATCCCTCTAAAATGGCCCAAGCGGTTTCTATTTATACTAAATGTTCCTTATTGTACCTTCAGTCGTAGAAAACTAAAATTAACTGAAAAAGACAGCTTTATTATACGACTAGCTGTCCTGGCAAACTTCGTACTGCGCCGTTATCTTTTTTTTAAGTGGTACTTACTTAAAAAAAAGATAACGGCGCAGTACGAAGTTCGCCAGGACAGCTCATTCTACAGAATATTAGAAAATTAACAAAAAAGAATGAATTAAATCGGTAAAATCGTTCTTTATTTAACTCGTGATCAAGGGAAATAGGAATTAATCCATACTTAAATACTAATATTATAATACTTTTTTTTTTAAAATATAAAGATAACTAGCAATGTGGGATTGTGTCCCACATTACTAGCAATCTTCTTAACCCCTCCATTTAAGCTCAAAGGCTTGTGTAAGGAGTGGGTTCACGTCGGTAGTATAATGGGTAGGATTCGAACCCGCGACCTCACGATTGCGAGACCATTTTAATATCATAAATGTGAAAGTAACTCTGTCTGTCTGTTACGCTTTCACGCTCAAACAGCTAAACCGATTTAGCTGAAATTTGGTATGGAGATAGTACTGGGTGGCGCAAAAGTAGTGGCACTAAAGAAAATACTTTTTTTTTTTTTATATGACATTTTCTGTCATTCTGTTGTTGAAAATTGTGTAGTGAACAAATGTAAAATACACTGAAAATAAACATGGACCGTTTTACTCCCCAAGAACGTGGAATAATTGTGTCAATGTTCTTACGGAATAATTCATCAGTGATAAGAACACAACGTGAATTTCGTCGACGATTTCCCCACCGTCCGGCACCGATTGGTCGCACAATTCGACGCTTTGCCACACGCCTTGAAGCAACTGGCTCAACATTGGATAGACCTAAGTCTGGGAGACCAAGAACAGGCCGTTCAGCTGAAAATATCGATGCTGTGCGCGAAGATGTGGAAGAGTGTCCAGAAACATCAACGAGGCGACGTGCCACGCAATTGGGCATTTCCAGACGGACCCTGCAGCGTATTTTGGTGAAAGACTTAAAGATGTTCCCGTATAAAACTCAAATGACTCATCAGCTGCTGCCTGCTGACCACCGAGCTCGTCTAGATTACTGCCAGCGCGTCATAAACCTCAACCTTGAAGAGGATGATTTTCCTTCAAAATTGGTTATGAGTGACGAAGCGCATTTCCATCTCTCAGGGCATGTCAATAAGCAGAATACTCGGTTCTGGGGCACTGATAATCCGCGCATTATTCAAGAAACACCTCTACACCCACTAAAAGTTACTGTATGGTGTGGCATCTGTGTTGACAGAGTGATCGGACCCTATTTTTTCGAAGACGCTGGAGGCAATGCGATAACTGTCACTGGAGAACGCTACAGAACCATGTTACGTGAGTTTTTGATACCCAGTTTGGACGAATTGGGGCTGGAGCACATCTGGTTTCAACAAGACGGCGCTACGGCACACACAGCGCGCGACACTATGGACTTAGTGAGGGACGCTTTTCCAGGCCGAGTTATCTCTCGTTTTGGCGATTTGCCTTGGCCTGCAAGATCACCCGATCTGACCAGTCCAGACTTCTTTCTTTGGGGTTTTTTGAAATCTCGGGTGTATGTGAACAAGCCACAGACTCTCGCAGCTCTAAAAGAAAACATTCGTCAAGAAATAACGAACATATCGCAGGAAGTGTTACGGCAAGTTATGCAAAATGTCATAAATAGGGCTCAAATGTGTATCAACTCTGGAGGTCACCATTTAAAAGACATCATCTTTAAATCCTAATGGTACGAAATTTAATGGCACAAATATACATTTAAAAAAATCTAAATCTAGTTTTCTAATTTAGAAAAAATGTTATAGCTGAACCAAATAGGGTCTTTACTTTTGCGCCACCCAGTATGAGTCCCGGAGGAGGACATAGGATAGTTTCCATCGCGATAACTTACATCCACGCGGGCGGAGCCGCGGGCGTAAGCTAGTTTAGATATACAAAGAGTCGTTACCTGCGGCGGCACAGCCCCGCCGTGTCGCAGCAGCTTGTGCCGCAGCGTGTCGCCCGCGCCGCGCGCCAGCGGCCGCGCCTCGAAGTGCGCGTGCCACACGCTCCACGCGATGCCGCGCGAGATCAGGTACGAGTAGTACTTGGCGCCGTAGCCGATCAGGTGGCTGAAACGGTGCTGCCACGCCTGACGTACACCAGGTAGGGGGTTTAGACATACTTTTAAGATCGATCATAGCGAGCCGCGCTTTCGGTCATGTATGAAGATAGCACTAACGGGATCACTCAAATATTACTTTTGCAGAATTACAGCCATTTTCACTTCCCCCCCCCCCTCCTACCCCCTGTCAGCAGAAGTAAGCAAACCTCACACCTAATGTAACGTAATCATTCGTTTTTTGTCGCACGACGGGGGAGGTACATTTCACTTGACTCAACGACTCAACACGCGCATCTACAATATTTTACACAACTATTGCTGACGTAATCACTATCAAAGCCCCACCCCCCACATGTCATCAAAAATAAACAAACCAATGACTCTCCCCTTACGCCCCTTTTGGTGTTTACGTAATACTTGAATGGTCCCAACCCTGAAAAAGCTAATACGTGGCGTATTCACCAACCAAAATACGTACCGTATTCTCAACGTAAGATAGCCCATAGTATTGTTTTTGCACTTGCTGCAGCACTTCTGTCGTCTTACCACCGAACGACGCGTTACGACCGTGGTAGTGCTGATCTAAGGCTGAGTAGAACACCTATACAAACACAACAAGTATAGAAACACAAACTCCAGAAAGATTTTAGTTCGTGAAAGTTTTAGGTCGTCAGCATAAAGAAGACATTTAGAATTTCTGATTACATCGGATAGAACATTCTATTAAGTGGACCAAGTCCTTTCCTTGACGAACTCCTGAGCTAGTATAATAAAAACACGACTCATAGTGCTCCAATCTCTCAAATTGCTGTCTATCACGCAAGTTATTTGCGAGAAAAAGCAGAAAGTTTAGAGTTATACCTGTCGTACTAAGCTTAAAGATCAAAATAACATTATTCATTCTATCGAACGCCTTGCCAAATTCAAAGTACAGTCGTATCCATTGCACTTGTTCGTGGCAGTCAAGTAGATGTTTACTTGACTTACATGATCAAGCTTAAAGTATATTAAATCTACTAGCGTCAGTAGGTTAATATTTGCTAACCTCAAAAACCTATGCTTATATTATTGGCGTTCGTCAACATGTGTTTTATTTTTAGTTTTTGGAATACCAAAAGCGTGACAGTCGCCTACATTGTTGTGTCTGTATCTGTAATCGATTGTTTTTTTGTTTATTCAGTGACAAATTCTTTTCCGTGTGTTAGAACCACGACAGAATGTTGTCTGGTCCGAAAGAACCATTTATTTTTAACTTGCTACTCTAACATCATATCATAATCTAATCTATTCGCATAATAATAGTGAGTATTACTATTACATGAACTGATTACTTTTTCAACATCAAGCTTCGGTATTTCTGTCTGGAATATGTTTGGAAAAAATAGGCAAAAGCATGCATACAGTAAGTTAATTTCTGATAAGGTCAGATTAACTCGCAGTAATATAACGTCAACCTAGTTCTCAGTTGTCTTTTAAAAGGCGGGCTGTGTTGCTGTACCTTTCCTCTCTATATTTTTTCTTAAATATATTTACGTACCTGTAATTGCATTTCACTGGCACCAAAAAGGTATTTTGATGCGCATAGTCTATGTATCATGTCCTCCGGCATCGGTTCTCGCGTTTGGAAGTGACGAGCGAATCGACGGACCACCTGCGATGTACATGAATATAAGTAATAATGTAAAATGCGTATAAACATAGCCCAGTTTCTATACACAGTGACTTTCATATCGCATCATATTATGTAAAACCACGGGAAAGTAAATATTATATTTTATATTTATATGTTTTGATTGAATTTTACTATTACTATTGATCGCTCAAAGAGGTTATAATTTTAGAGCGCGAGAGACGGCTATACGTCTCGATGGATGTGCGGATTTTTAGACTACCCTCTTCTGGTCTTTATAATTTTCATTTTAGTCATTAATCGACTCGTGACAGACGAAGACAGAAGATAGCGGTTGCAGCTAGTCACAGAATACATACCTACAGAAGATCGGCTCATAGCTCAATAAAAAATCGATACACTTAGACGGGCACATACAGCGATCTCCACGTGCACTGTCTCGGTTCACGATTTGACCGAGACTTCCGTACAGTCGCCCAGAACTGTGGTCTACCACCCTACGGCTCACGACTTATAAAACAACAATGTCGATTTTCCCTCGCAATAGCATACTGACTAGGCTCAACCAAAATTGCCATTTTAGTGACAGGAAGTCCAACCTTGTAGACCACTTTCTTGGCGGCCTGTACGTGGGCGTCTATGTGTGTATGAACCTGTTTTCGCTCATTATAGGGAGCGGGCCATCTGTAGTGTTACCTCAGGGCTGCTGGCGAAGTACTCCATGAGCACGCTGGGCACCTCGGCGAGGTCGGTGGCGCAGCGCGTGCCCGCCACGTGCTGGTGGCGCGCGCGCCCTAACATCGAGTGAAGCGCGTGCCCTACTTCGTGGAACAGGTTGTCGACCCCGGCCGGCGACAACAGCGCCGGCCCGGAACGGTGACCGCCGCTCAGCGACAGCATCACTACTACTATTGGGTTCTGAGAATAAAACAATATAATATTGCAAAGTTATAAAGGGCCAACAATAGCTCCCTGTGAAACATTCATAGTAACTATTGATAAGGCAGAACTTGTTGATTAAATATTGACATAGACATAGTTTTATACAAATGCAAAAGTCACTAGTTTTATATTTTGTGTTCTTTATTCCAGTGTCTTAAATTTCAGCAGTTGTTTATAATGTGCTACACAATCAAAAGCCTTTGAAAGGTCGGAGAACAACATTTACAAGCCAGAAACATATTGTAAAAATAATTAAGTATTTTTGTTTTATGTACATAATTTAGTTTATAAGTAATGATATATTACTACAATTCTAGAAATTACCTGATAAGAACCGTCCGCCAGCAGTTTTCCACCTTGTATGGTGAAGTGACAATCCTGATGTGGTTTGCCAGGTCGCTCGTACAAGTCACAATAAATATAGCCTAAAAGACCTTCGTTTTCATGCACTACAGCTAGTTTGTATACATCTGGCGACCAGGATTCGCCTGCAAGTGAATAAATTTACCCATTACATTTATTATACTAAATAGAAGAGCTCGCCAGTTTAAAACATATTGCAATTTAAGATTCTGTTTTTCTTATAAATGCATAGTTAGCCCGTGACTGTGCTTATTGTTTATTTATTTAATAAAACCAGTGATAATAACATTTTGATTGTTTTTTTTTATTATATTAAAAAATACGTAATTCTACTCTGAATTTCAAAAGACTGTTAATTTCAAAAACATACCTGGCAACATTTCTTCAGACTTTAAACTAATTCCGTACAATTCTTCACAAAGCATATTAAGCCCTTCCATACACCCTCCTAAAGAGAAATACGGACTGAAGTCAGAATTAGCCACATTTAGTAGCTGAGTCTTTGCTTTGTGTGTGAAGTATGGCGTGTCCCAACACATTAGCCGGTCAATGTAAGGAGTCTCCTGTCTCTTCATGTTCAACATAGCGTCGAAGTCCATCTGAGCTCGGTCGTGTAAATTGTCTGAAAGTATGTCTAGAAACTGTTGAACGTTCGACGCTGTTTGCATTGTACTGGCGTTTATTGCTCTGGAAATAAAGAATAAATGACCTTTGGGTCACACACATCACTAAATAATTAAACAAGGTAGATACATTGCAATTTACAGTAAGTGGGGAAAGAGAGAGTAGGGAAGCCTTTGCTTTGCAGTGGGTTAATACAAGATACAATAGGTTAGTTTTCAACTAGTCAAATAACAACTCTTTATGAAATATCAAAACACAGGTTTTGTATGGAGATATATTTTGTATGGAACTTATATATATATACTTATATTCTTTTTATGATATGATTAATGATTTTAAATGCTACTTTTATTTACTAATTACACTTTTGGGTTTTTTGTTAACCTTCGAAACTAGCCTATTAGTTACTTTCTAAAAAACCTAAAAGGAAAGTCGACGTCAAGTTTAAACACTGTATTTTCTCAGATGCATGAAAAAACTAGTAGTTGCTCTGCTGTAGAAAAGGAGAGGAGTAGAGATTACGACTAGGTAAACATAGGGACATAGCCAGATAGACTACCGATCTCCTTAAAGAGATCGTTGGAATGGATTAATGGACTGGATGCGGAAGGCGAAGGACATGATTGGAAGACATCGCAGTGGACCGAAAACGACGTTACACGAGCATAATGGAGAACATAATAACGGTTCGAAAACCGACCCAGCCTTTTAACCGAGCTTGTTCTTGTCCTTGATTTACATATGGTTTTTTAAATTATGTTTGTTGTTTTAAATAATGTTTAAAAATATATATCTATTCTACATTTCTGGTATAAATACTACCGTTGGTATTGTAACTCACCTATCAGCGTAGCTATTGAACCCGCATATAGAAGCCATCTCATGTCTCGCGTCTAGCGTGGTAGTGAGCAAGTCGTGCTGTCTCTTGTCCGGCGCTAGGTATAGTCTGTACGCGGCTTCTCTAGCGGCCGCGTCTCCGCACTCTGCGTATACCCCACTCACTATTATGTCTTCGCCTTCACTGCTGAAACTAGTATAGAATTTGCCCTATTAACCATAACATTTTCTTTAAAAACATACAAACGAAACAAATACTTAGTATTCGATAGTTTAAGCAGAACAAATATTTTGGATATTAACGGAAAAGTTATATTTTTTTTTTTTGGCTTGTATTAGGAGTGAGTTCACGTCAGTAGTATAATGGGTAGGATTCGAACCCGCAACTCACGATTGCGTGTCCTATGCATTAACCATTAAGCTACCGCCGCTTTCAAACATTAAACGTGATTACCGGCTAGAGTGGCTAGTGTGAACTTACAATTGTCTAACGTTCTGTGGCACAGCTGTTCGTGGCACTCTTCTAGGTTTAGCGGCACCAGCCATGAACCTCTGTCCGGTCTGCAAAATATAGTCGTTGAGCCCTACGACCCTTCGCCGCTGCTCCTCGGGCAGCTGAATGCCGCTCTGCTCAAAGTCAAATAGGAACAGTTCTGCTAAATGCTGGTCACCCGATGTGCCTTTACGGACGGAGTCGCGCAAAGCTTCGTATAGACCTTTGTGTGTGTTTAATCTGGAAATTATTATTCCATTTTAAATTACATAACATGATCCTTATAACGTTCACACTGCAGGGATGCGAGACTCCTCTCTGATGCCTAGCTCGGACTAGGCTAGTCATTTAGTAGAGCGTCGCGTACGTGTACAGTAAACAAGTGGAGAGTGCTTTGTAAGACGAACAACGCAATAAAATTAATAAGCTAATAAAGCTTATGTTAATAGCTATTTATGAGCTAGGTGTAAGAACAAAATGATGTGATAAAATAAAAACTTGGCAAGTGCAAGTCGGGCCGCGCAATGTAGGGTTCCGTAGTCCCCCCCCCCCCGCCCCTCCATCCGAATAATGTGGCTTAAGGTTTTCTGTTGTTTTTGTTTCATACTTACAACGTAAAATATCTTGGCTACATCGTTGATGCTCATGGTCTACGTACTGATCCGGCTAAAGTCGATACATAATATACTCGTATATGCATATTATTTATAATATCTCGGTACTTGCACTTGGTTTAGAAGATTTATCCCAAACTTTAGTACTAATACCTATCTACTTAATAATATTTTTCAATGCAATTTGTACGAAAATTTTGTTACTTCTCGTATGATCTGTTCATCATCAGCTGTTACTCGTAAACTTTAAACTTGTTAAGCCTACTTAGCTGTGATAGTTATCCTTTTAAATTCACTAAATATACTACTACCGTGATTTTTTTCACGTACCCAACATCAACCATTTAGCTGACAGGGGGGGGGGGGGGGCACTTGACTCTAAGAAAAAATGCACTTTAAAGCTTAATATTTTTCAAACGGATCCCTAAATCTAAAAATCGTCTTCCCAACCCCTAAACGTTTTTATAAGACCTGTCTAATGATACCCCGAGCAAACATGCGGACAGACGGACATGGCGAAACTATAAGGGCTTTGCCATTTTGGCTACGGAACCCTAAAAAGCTATGGGTGCGAAAATGGACAAATAGAAAAACGAAAAAGGTGCTACGAATTGTCTTCTAAAAAAAATATCATTAGAAGATCCCAAAGAATACTTTGATTATGTATTTAGAAACAAAAAGTCATCATCTTCCTGCCCTTTATCAAAATTATTTGGGATCGGCGCAATATGTACTTTGCTTTCAAACAGTTCTATTGTACGTCATCTCTGTACCACCACTTTAGAAACAAAAAGTATATTTACTGACTGATGGTCTAGTGGTTAGTGACCCTGACTGCTAAGCCAGAGGTCGTGGGTTCGATCCCCACCCAGGATAAAACTGTGTGATGAGCACGATGGTTTATTCTGTGTCTGGGTGTAATTTATCTATAATATGTATGTATTTAGAAATATAAGCATGTTTATCAGTTGTCTGGTTACCATAGTACAAGTTCTGCTTAGTTTGGAATCAAATGACGTTGTGTGAGTGGTCCCAAGATATTATGTTATATTTACAAATCAATTTAGTTGTGGTTTCTTCGCTCCAGCGAAACGACATTTTTTCCGCTAGTGAACTCGACTAATTTGAGAGAGTAACCGTTATCCACCACGCGGCGCAGTTGCGGTTTGGTGATTGTGTTTATACGACTAACGTCTGGTCTTAATAATCTAACTATCGATAGATTTGGCTACTAGAGGTATATATTTGACATAAGCTCCTTACAAAATATGTCAAAATTCTACCTCTAGTAGGTAGATTATTGAGACCGGCCGTTAATGAAGAAACAAGTAGGTGTGACCTTGATGGTAAACACTAAGCTAGTCTGTCCGGTGTTTTCTGAAAGCGCGACTTACGGCTCGAAAGTCACCACCACCGTAGTAGGTACATTAGGCGTACGTTTGTCATTACTTTACAGTTCAAAAAATTTCAGTTCTTATGTAAAATTTCCTATTTTTATCTTTGATATTTGAATAATAATATGGTATGAATCACCAATTTGAGCCGTGGCAATTATCGCCTCATTAACATGTGTGTAATGTATTAACTCATTATGTATAACTAAACATTTAACAGTTTTGTACATTTACTGGGAATGACATCATAAACATACATCGATTCGGACTTAATAAGTAATGCAATAATTGTCACATTGGTCTTTAATAAAAATATAAAGTTTGCTATTCTGAAGTACAGAAATACTTCTGCAACAACCAGTTTTCCTGTTCTTTAAAAACATCTGGTCTTAAGAATCTAATTATCGATGGATTTGGCTACTAGAGGTATTTGACATAAACTCCATACAAAATATGTAAAAAATTCTACCTCTAGTAGCCAAATCCATCGATAGGTAGATTATTGAGACCGGTTTACCTGTCTGAGTCATAGCTTCATTCTAAATTATATTCGAACAATTAATTTAGTTTTTCAATAAATTATTTTTTATTGACTTCTCTCCCATAACAATTTATTTTCAAAACCTTATATTACAACTTACTTTTCGACAACACCACTGACACTAATACAAGCTTCCTCTGCAGCACTGGCAAAGTGTGACTGTGGATGAGCAATCCTCACAAACTCAGCAAGATCAGCGACCTTGCAGAGAGTGTCCGATAGCTCATCGAAGATAGCCACCATAGGCCTTGTGGGGTTGGATGTAGCTTCTTCTATCAAACGGTCTGTTGCCGCTATAGCTTGGTCTCTCAATGCATAGAAGCCTTCAAATGTAACTAGTTCTGGTTTGTTGAAGAGGCCCTGGAATTATTTGTCATTATTATATAGAAAGTGGACATGGCAAAGACCTGATGGTCTAACAAAGAATGAGATAGATTTCATCTTAGGGATAAGCGGCATATATGTAGAGACGTCACGGTGATAAACAGGTTCAATACAGACTGGTTCGAAGGTCTCTAAATATTAACTTTAAGGCCGAAAGACATACAGCCCTTATAACACCGATAGCCTTAGGCTCCGAAAAGTTCAAGTTGGAGCTTCAGAACCGTTTCGCATCGCTGGAAACCAATAGCACAGTAGACGAGAAAACCGCCGCAGTGGTCAAAACGTTATAAGTAACACGGGAGCTGTTTTGCGGAAAACGCAAAAACAAAAAGTCCAAACTCTCACTTTCGAACTTATGAGGGAGAGACGAGACACGCAGATGTCAGACCGGGGAGCCATAAACCTGAAGATCAAAAAGCTGACGAGTGACCTCCGACGCTACAACACTCGCACCGTTGGGACTGCTATTGAGCGCAATAGAGGCACCAAGTTTTCGCACAAAAGCTAGTCAGACCCTATCTCACAAGGTTAATCACAGCGGATGACAAAACCGTCACCTCAAGGTTCGAGATACTTGAGGAAATCGAGAGTTTGGCTAAACCTACGGGACTTAGCGTCGGTGACCAGAACCCCATTCACGCGCCGCTATAACGAGGACACCCGTATGTTGACTAGGGCGAGGTCGGAGAAACTCTCGAGCAACTTAAGATTCACAAAGTGCCACCATGTCCGCCCAGATTCAAGAATACAAGACGCACTCGATAGAGCTGCTTCGAGCCGGAAGACAGGGGGGACGTCAAATCCTCGAAACTGTTCACCAATGCCTCGAAGACATCTTAAAGGACATGAGTTTATCGAGGATATCGTCATAGTAGCGGAGTCGCTGGAGTAGCTTAACGAGATGCTGCACAGCCTAAATGAAGCCTCTCGGCATAAATTTAGAAAAAACCAAAGTTATGTTAAATTAACATATCATGCCGATACCAATATATGTCAAAGGGTCGATACTCGAACCCAACACATCGTACTCGAAATAACTTCGAGCAAGAAGTCGACAAAAGGATCCAACTGGGTTGGGCAGCGTTTAGCAAACTTCGTCAAGTTTTCAATTCGCCTCTACCGCGATACCTGTTATGACCTACAGTGCCAGTACGTGGACACTTACGGCTGGGCTAGTCCACAAATTTAAAATCGCGCAGCGGGCTATGGAGCAAGTTATTCTTGGGGTTTATTTGCAGTATAAAATTCGCAATGAGGTCATCCGACAAAGAACTAAAGTTACCGGCATAGACCGCAGGTTAAGACGAGCCACTAGAGTGGAGACCGAGACTTTGTAAACGTAAGGTAGCCGAACTCCCAGACAGGTGGACCAACAGCCTAAAGAAGGTCGCTGGGATGGACTGAACGACTGGATGCGGAAGGCAGAAGACTGAATGTTGTGTCCAGCAGTGGACCGATACAGGCTAAAGTTGATGAGACTATGAGCTTGAGCTATGATCACTTGAGTACTACAATCAAGACAATCTTTTGAGGAAGTCCTAGTATTGTTTAAGTATTTGGAGGAAAGATTATGAAGTTCCCTTCTAAATAGCACCACTATCAACCTATATTTATTTATAAAACAAAAATGCTATAAACTGAAACTTACAGTCCTCTCCCTCAATGAGTCAAACATAGGTCTTGAAGTAGGTCTAGTATTGAAGGCAGTGGCCAAAGGAGACCAAGTGCTGACACAGCGGCCTGGCTTCTTCTTGTGACTGTGCCGTAATACCCACAGTGGCCTTAGTATCTTCATTGTTGCTGTTTAGTAACTCTGAAACAAAACAGTTTTATATTTTAAGAAAATGTTTATTGGCCTGTTTTTGGGATAGTTGTCTCAATATATTATTTATTTATTTAGCAAATGGTGAGCAACATGCATAACATTTTTGTCCTTGACCAGCCACATATCAGAGACTAGATGTCCCGCACAACTTCATCTGCGTAATTTTGCATTTCTCATTGCTGCTCAGCTCATATTAGTTGTAGCATGATGTTATATAACGTTCCTCGATAAATGGGCTATCTGACAGTGAAATAATTTTTCAATTCGGATCAGTAGTTCCTGAGATTACCGCGTTCAAACAAACAAACAAACTCTTCAGCTTTATAATATTAGTATAAGTAGATAAATAAATAGCACTAAGTGTGTCATTTATCTTGTAAATTACACACTTAGTGCCATTTTTTAGTAGAGTCAGGACAAAAGAAATGTTAAAATATAAATTGATGTATTCCAAAGTAAGTTCAAAGAACTTCTATCTATCAAAAGTCAGTATGAAGATGAAGACCATGCCATGATTAATGTATTTGTAGTAACAAACGAACAAAATTCGTGAATCTCTTTAAAAGTACTTTTGGTAATTTATTAAATTCACTTGTTAATAAGCTCTTCTTTAATAAAAATAGCACAAACAATAAAACACTTTGTACCGTATAATATTTATAGACAATATATCGAATACTAATTGATCGTATTAACGGAATATTCCACCTACAAGATAAGTTCTTATTTGTTAATTCTGCATTAAAATATAAATATTACCTCATTTCTAGGTTGTAAATTATTTTCTTACCTCTATCATAAAATAATTCTACGCTTGTATCGGTACTTTTAACTTCAAAATATAGTCAAGATTTTTAACAACTCAAGGAAATTTTATCTGTAGTAATGATTTCGAAATAAATAATTTATTTCTCAATTACATTCCCTTTCAAATATGTAGTCTCTTCTTGGTCTCTATTTGTAATTTTGACAGCTGATGAGGTGACAGCAGTGTTGCCAATTCGATACCAGATATATACATACAAATCTTTCAATTAATATTGTACAAATCTTTTAACTCGAATAACTAAATCGTCGTTTATATAATAGGTATTCGAAAGTCACTAGAACAAAATCCAGAAGTATGTCAATAAATAGCAAAATTCTAAATAGTTGGGTAATTTCCCACAAACGGGAGCAAGTAATCTCCTGAAATCTGCCGATTTGCTTTTGATTCAAAATCTCTGTAGCATTTGTGTGGTTTACTATGCAGGTTTTACCTGCTTAGTAAACGACTTAACCATACACGGAGGGCCAAGCAGTACTGCCATGCCATGTGCACCATAATTACGGTAAATCCACCGTAATCAGCCTACCAAGTAGTGCGCGTAGTGTCTAGTCGTAGTGCCTAGTCAAAGTAGAATATGAATGATACATATGAATTTTTTTTTTTTAAATTTGTGTATCCAGTAACTTTTGAGTTATTCAAGAAAAATAGATTCAATTATTTTTTTTCGCAGTGTAGTAGTTGATAGCTTTTAATTTGTCCAATTTGATTATTTATTTTGATGATGGCTAGATCTCGCAAACTACGTGCAATATTATAATTTTTTCAACATGAATAGGTGGTATTTGTGCTCTTTATAGGACTTGTTTCTTTTCTATATAGTTACCCGGTTTACTAGTTGACACATATTTTTAAAAAGGCTTCCAGCTTCTAGTTTCTTAACTAGAAGACCTAGAAACCCAATGATGATTTTTGTCTACAACTCAAATTTATTCTCGTAATCCCACAAAATTTCATAAATCTACTTCAACCCATTTATGATTTATAACGAATATTCTGTTTCAACCGACTAAGTCATTTTGAATTTAAAATTAACTCCTTATTAACAATTCAACGGTTAAATTAATAATATTACTTTACAGTGAATTTTATCTCATATGCAAAATTTCAGCTGAAAATATGCTTCTAATTACATAATGACACTAAAAACCCACCATAACCTTTATACAGAGATTAACTGGCTATAATAATACGCTGCAAAAAAGCTGCATCAACTTAAGGCCTGACAAACTCATATACATAACATTTGCGTAATTTCTATGTTCACTTTTTTATAGTTCCGCCGTTTTTCAGGGTCTGTACTAAAGACGAAATTGATACGAAATGTATAAAAAATAGATGCAACATACTTACTTAGCAACCATTCAATCTTTAATACTTTTGTCAATGGTTGCCAAGCAACTTTGCTTCCAAAAACTCACATCCTTTTCGGCTCCAGTATAATCAGCGTCATTTTTAGGAATCCATCAGAATCTACCGCATTTTTTGAGCGAAATTACCTTAAATCAAATTTAGATCATGGCAACACTGGGGCCAAGCAACATTTGTTTTTTCTGTCAAATCTGTCAAAACCTATGCAAATTCATTGGCATTGGCATCGCGGTTTTTTAGGCCAAACCGAACTGCAATGTGTATTGTTTTTACTGTTTACTATCCGCAACATTAAACAATGACCACGTAGGTTGGAGAAAATTATCCGTGAATGTGAAATTTCTCGTGATTTATTCACGTCTGTGACTCGCGTATTTATTAGAATAATGGTGAGGTTAAAATTTCAAAATGTGTAATTTTAGACTTGGCGCGCTTGTGGATTTGTAGTTCATTGATTTTAAATGTGTTTACTGTGTGTTATAGTCTACCCCACCACCTCAGCAGCCGCGTCGTTCGTCAGGCGACAGTAAGAAGGTTACACCACCGGTATCGACCGTAGTGACCAGGAATGGGGCCCGCAAGGCCAAGATACAGACCCGTGCGATGTCAGC
This sequence comes from Herminia tarsipennalis, assembly GCA_945859575.2. NCBI lineage: Eukaryota > Metazoa > Arthropoda > Insecta > Lepidoptera > Erebidae > Herminia > Herminia tarsipennalis. The sequence continues at coordinate 6,222,527 of OX243836.2, read as the reverse complement.
GGGTGTTAAGGTAATCAATTAGTCATGTAGAGCTGCACAGACGCCTACACACAGGGCCATGACCTGATCTGAATCATTAAATATTGGCTATTGTATAAAGAGGCTTTTTTGTGTTAGTTCTCAGCTGTTTTAGAACTTAATACTTTTTTTTTTTTTTTTATATGAATTGCTTACATCACATAATAAATTGTACTTTATCATAACACTATTTCTTTTAATATGTTTTATTTAAGCTTTTAATAATACTTTCTAAACTTTTATTTATTACAAAATAATTTTATCAAACCCCAGACCACACAGTTGTATGACTCTAACTACAAGACTATTAGAGTTAAGCAATAAGCAGACTACAGATAAAACTCTGATAATATTATCTTCAGTATTAAAACTTGTCATCATTATCTTTATTGCATTATTTTAATACAAACTGATGTGTATCATTAGTACTATTGCGTCAGTTTAATAGAGAAACAAGCTTTATGAACATTTTTTTTATGTGAGTATTTAATTTGTCTTCAATATAAGTAAGTACTTCCATTATAAAAAATATTAGTAACCAATTAGTAAGTATATTTATCAATTGGTTATGTAATAGTGTGTTCTAAAATTGATTGTAAACAATAGCCATATTTTGGTGTGGATCCAAATTTGATTCTGAGAGGGGGGAGGCTTGAGAGACATGATGACAGTGCCAGTGCAGACCTAACATGCTTACAATAGGGGGGGCCAAAAAAATTTTTTTTTCTTATTTTTCCCCGTGCCCCTGGATATGCAGGCATATTACTACTATATTTACTACTACCTGCATGCAATAAATGTGTATCTTTACATAGTATAATATAAAGTCGCTCCTCCTGTCTCTGTGCTTAGATCTTTTAAACTATTCAACATATTTTAACGCAATTAATTTTTTATAAAAATATATATATTAAGGGTTGTAACACGGTCGAAACAGCAATAAACAAGGTATTTTAGCTTTAATTATTCACCCGCGCCCAATATATGTATATTTTATTAACCAGACCAATAATATATATATTTTCTTAATATTTTAATGCAGTTTTCAACAATAGATAGAGTGATTCAAGAGGAAGGTTTATATGTATAATACTAGCTAGTTATTTATAGATAGAAATTGTAAAAGAAAGAATATTTTGGAATTATGTAGAATCTTTGCTGAGTATAAAACAAAGTTGCTGCCCACTACAGACATGTAAACTTCCAAATAGTTTATGTGTATAGTATAAGCATATTATGTGAGTAATTGATTCATCTTAGGCTTTTTTTTTTAAATAAGTTTACATTCATCATCAGCCTATCGCAGTCCACTGCTGGACATAGGCCTCTCCAATTGCACGCCACTTTGTTCTATCCTCTGCTTCTCGCATCTAGCTCCTGCCAGCCGTTTTGCGTAAATCATCACTCCACGTGGCCTGAGGGCGTCCTACACTACGTTTGCCGAGACGCGGTCTCCACTCAAGAACTCGTTTACCCCAACGGTTGTCAGTTCTTCGACTAATATGGCCAGCCCACTGCCACTTAAGCTTGCTAATCCGGTAGGCTATGTCGATAACTTTGGTTCTCTGCCGAATCAATTCATTTTAGATTTTGTCCCTAAGAGATACTCCGAGCATAGCCCTTTCCAAAGCCCGCTGAGCGATTTTGAACTTGTGAACCAGCCGTACCGTCAGTGTCCACCTTTCGGCTCCGTATGTCATAACGGGTAGGACGCACTGATTTAAGACTTTAGTCTTAAGGCATTGTGGGATCGACGATGAGAAGACTTGACGTAACATCCTAAACGCTGCCCAACCCAACCGAATTCTCCTGTTCACCTCGTCCTCGAAGTTGTTTCTACCTAACTGCAATGACTGCCCGAGGTACACATATTTTTGAACAACTTCGAGAACGGCGCCGTGCAGCGCTATCGGTTTCGGTAGTACATGTTCATTGAACATGACCTTGGTTTTATCCAAGGTCATATTCAATGAACATGTACTACCTAGGTAGGCTGATGCGTACAGAGGAGTCAGCCAGGTCATTCAGCATCTGTTGTAGGTCCTGCAGCGTTTCTGCCATGATGACGATGTCATCTGCAAATCGCAAGTGAGAGATGTATTCACCATTGATGTTGATGCCCCGCCCTTTCTAGTGCAGCGTCTTGAACATATCCTCCATTGCATTTGTGAACAGTTTCGGGGAAATAACGTCGATGCAATGGTATACATTTTGTTTGCTGATTCTGTACTTGGACGGACATGGTGGCGGCTTCATAGAGACATCTCATCACTTGGATATATCGCCAATATCCAATATCGGTGCAGGGACTCCAGAAGGACCAGATTTCTATCGAGTCAAAGGCCTTCTCATAGTCCACGTATGCAAGACACAGGGGCTGATTATACTCCTGGGTCTTTTGTATAATCTGCCGCACTGTGTGGATGTGGTCTGTGGTGCAATATCCGCTCCGAAATCCAGCCTGTTCCGGTGGTTCGTCAAGTCTTTGCGCAAGGCGGTTCGTGATGACTCTTGAGAACAGCTTATAGACGTGGCTTAGAAGAGAAATAGGTCGGTAGTTCTTTAGTCGGGTCTTATTTCCTTTTTTGTAGAACAAGACGACTCCACTTCTTCTCCACGCCTCCGGAGTTCTCCCTTCAAACAGGACAGCATTAAAGAGCTTTTGGAGCTCCCTCAGTACGGGTTTACCTCCAGCCTTTAGCAGCTCTGTTGTAACGCCTTCCTCTCCAGGGGCTTTTCCCTTTTTTCACCTGTTTAAGAGCCAGCAAGATTTCATCAATGTTGACTTCTAGCAGGTCTTCGGTGTAGTGGCGTATTAGAGTGGCTCTAGGACCCTCATTTTCAGGATCAAGTGGAGATGCATGCGAAGCGTATAACCGGCCATAGAAGCCTTCCATTTCGGAGAGGACTGCCGGCTTCGAAGAAACGACTTCTCCACTTGCTGTGGTCAGCTTCGTCAGGTGGCTTCTTTCAAGAGATTGTACGAATACTTTTGCGCCCCGGTTCTGCTCCTTCGTTTCTTGATAAAAGAGTTCATCAAGAAGAGCCCCTCCCGTTCGAGGAAGTTGACTGGCATTTGCCCCCTATGATTTCTGCTTCCAAATCCATGGGATCCTACTACCAATTCGCTGCAATTCTGTACTCCCACTATAGCGTTGAAGTCCCCCATAACAATGTTGTAGTGGGTCTTAGTGGTGAAGTGGAGGGCCCTCGATATGTCATCGAACATATGCGACTGCCTCTGTGGCGCGGTGGGAGTGTATCCGACTGCTACGCAAGAGGTCGTGGGTTCGATCCCCACCCAGGATAAAACTTTGTGTGATGAGCACGATGGTTTATTCTGTGTCTGGGTGTTATTTATCTATAATATGTATGTATTTAGAAATATTTAAGTATGTTTATCAGTTGTCTGGTTTCCATAGTACAAGCTTTGCTTAGTTTGGGATCAGATAGTGTTGTGTGAGTTGTCCCAAGATATTATTATTATTATTAACATATCCTCCACTTCGTCGTCTGGATGTGCCGAGGTCGGTGCGTCCACTTGCACCACCTTTAGGCTATACCTCTCCGTGAGCTTGATAATGAGGTACGCTACCCTATTCGACACGCTGGACATTTCCACAACATTGTCAGAAAGAGACTTATTTACCAGATACCCAACACCACCTTGGGATTGTTGGTCTCCCTTGCGGAAGTATATAAGGTGGCCCGACTTGAGGGTTATGGTGTCCTCCCCCTCTCTTTGGACTTCACTTAACCCGAGGATATGCCACCTAATCTTCCCAAGTTTCACCTCAAGTTGTGCCAGATGCGAGTCTAGCCGTAGCGTGCGTCCGTTATACGTCGCCAGGGTCAGTCGGTTGTGTGGCCTTACGTAGCCCGGAGATTCTTAGCACCCCCCGCCACGCCGTTACCGTAGACGCCACCATGTCCAGGAATAGCGTGACTGGCGGGAACTGGAGGCCGTGGCTTTTGTGCTTCGTGCATTTGGGGTATGGCCCATAATCGCCACGCTGGGCAGGCGGGTTGGCGATCGCAGGGCGTAGCTTTCGCATCAGTGACGCTGCTGCCAGTCACTGACCTGTTACTTTAGCTACGCCTTGAATTGAGATGGTTATACCGCCACCAGTCGGTTGCCAGAGCCTCGTTTGTTATACAGCAGGATGTACCGCGTGCAGGTGAGGTTGGCTTGGAGCGAAAGATGGCAAAAAGCAATGTAACTTATGTAATCCCATACAAGTTTACATTGCTTTCATAAGTGGTACATGGTACAAGGCCCCGAATGGCGCCATTTTTTTAATAAGACGATTTGGCTGGTTCTTCTCTCCCAAGGCTAAGTATAACATACAAACCCCCCCCCCCTCCCCAGGAAAACAATTTTTAGAAACTTTTTTTAGGTACTAATAATTTTTAATTTTTGTCAACTTTGTTTTTATATAATGTTTTTCTTCCCTTGCGCCTTGTGGGCTGGTGTTAGGTCCGTCCCTCCAAGAGGATCCTGTCTCTCAAGTGTAAATTTGTGGGCCCTCGCTCCGCAATAGAGCGGCTTCTCGCGGCTTTTCGTAGTATATTCTCAAGTTTGTTCATCTTTGTTATCTTACGTAAGAAGTATCAAGACTCCCCCCCCCCACCTCCTAGTAATAAAAAATAAGACATGGTCGACCCCTCTCGACGAGAAGGTGTCGCCCCCTAAATCGTCTTACATAATAAATGAATGGCGCCTAGGCTACAGTTGCCTCGAACATAAGGTTAGGATATGCACCCTGTGTTCAGTGACACATACTGGCTGCGATGGCACATGGCACTCCAATCAATTTCCGTTTTTGAGCCCGTCTAAGACGAGCTACTCCCCTGTTCTGTGAGTATTAAAGCTTTACTTTTATATGTAATAATTATAAGTAATCAATATATTTGTTACAGCCATCAGCGTCTCTTCTAGCTGCCAAACGAAAAGCCCAACAGAAAAAGAAACAGAATATTATTTCAGAATTAAGAGACCATTATCAGATCGTAAGCATTCACTTTATATATTTTTATAAATAATATTATTTGTTCATTTTATAAAATATATAACCGGCGTTAAAAGGTTTAAAGCATCGAGAGGTCACAGGTTCGAGTCCCACCCATCAAGCATAAAGCCACTCTTAACAGCAATTTAGATTTGCTAGAAGTAATCCTTCTAGCTAAGCTAAACAAGATACATGGTAGGCAAATAAATGTCGGTTTGGGAGTATTTCAACTTTGTCATTACTAAACTATTCACTACTTGGATATGAAATACTATTCAGTTTATTACATGCAAATTATTCTATGTATGTAATAGTGTTACTGTTAAGAAATATCTACATACAATCATAAATCTACATGTTGTGTTTCTAAATCTCTATATTATTCAAATACAACCTTACGTAACATACCTCTGTTTATTGCGGAAACATAAGATAGCGAGTTATTTACTTGATTACTAGCACAAAATACTGAGAGTATACAAGGTAATCTATACGTACTTTGTTAGAGCAACACTCACATACACAGCATTCACGTACAAGAAACTAATTTATTCAGAAGGTTATCCGAGTACAATAATTGCATTTTTGAAAGATAGAAAAATTTGAAATCCAGACTCAGGAACTTCCGTAGCCAAACCGGAGCCAGAAGCCAACCACCTATCTGGACTATGTTGCTAGATATCAAATTTTTCTATCTTTTAATGTTTGCGGGTTAGGCCCCCGCAGCGCCATCTAGTCGGTAGTTAAAGAACTATCACGGCTTTGTGTTATTGCTTCGTTGCAGAGAGCATTTTTAACAAATTATGAAGACGCAGGCCGAATATTGAAGTAATTTTTATAGGCATTTCTTGCCAAAGACTTTACAAATACAGAAAAATTTGAAATCCAGACTCAGGAAGTCCTTCCTGAGTCTGGATTTAGAATTTTTCTGTATTTGTAAAGTCTTTGGCAAGAAATGCCTATAAAAATTACTTCAAGGTTATCCGAGTCTTGTCTTAGGTTCTCGGTGTGTTGTGTTACTAAGCTCTGCGCTGAGGCAATACCGACGATGGTCGAAGGGCGCCACTATTTGTATCAATCTTATTTCGCCGGATATTATAGTGCCGGATCGCGCGATCCACACACAATCGCCCATACCGCACGCGCCAAGCGACTGAGGCGCCTTTGCGCCTACACAAATAACCGTGTCAACAACAGGATCGCGCGTGAAAAGCGCGTGGATCGCACGCGGCATCTCCACACCCACCGTACCAAAGGGGGCGTACAGGGGTCAATTCATGTATTTAAAGCAGTGCAGTTGCAATTCAGTTGCAGTTAAGTTTCGATTAAACGGCCATTTTAGTATTCTTGTAACTTTGGGATCGATCTCAAATACGCTTGCGTCAAGTATGCGTCTTGAGAGCGAAATAACGACACGCAAGCGTTATTTCGCTCTCTTTTAGTACGATGCGCAAGCGTTTTTGAGATCGATCCCAAAGTTACAAGAATACGAAAATGGCCCATTTAATCGATACTTAACTGAAACTGTACTGCAACTGTACTGCTTTAAATACGCGAATTGGCCTGCTGATGTGGCGAATACGACGCGAATTTGCGCACATGTGTATTTTATGGTCTTGCATCGTTCGCGCGCAAGATATACGCCGCATGTGAACGGCGTAATAGCCGCGCGCGTGCGGCTCGCGCGTTCATACTTAACAAACGTGGAGTTTAAAATAGCAGCGCAAAATGGACGCGCGCGGTACGCAAGCAGCTCACGTAAATAAAAACGCGGTGGTTCCAACGAACGACGTAGAATTTCAATTGTTCTTAAACAGCATTTATGACGTGTTCGGCATTCAGGTGACTAAACGAAAAAAAAGAAAGAAAGAAAAATAGAAATAAAAAAACAATTTACTTACTTTGTGGCACTGTGCCACACACGTAAATTACAATACATATATCTATACTAATATTATAAAGCTGAAGAGTTTGTTTGTTTGAACGCGGTAATCTCAGGAACTACTAATCCGAATTGAAAAATTCTTTCACTATTGGTTTGGAATTGAAATTCTTACATTATCGAAGAAGGCTATATAACATCACGCTACGACCAATAGAAGCGGAGCAGCAATGAGAAAAGTTGCGCAGACGAAGTTGCGCGAGTCAGCTAGTATTATTATATAGGTATATAGATAGGCGGCCGCGAGACAAATACCTACGTCAACTATTGTATGTGAACACTTCACATACAATAGTTGACGTAGGTATTTGTAACACTGGTATTCACGTAGCTCTTTTGAATTCTTTTTATTAGTATTTTGCTGTGGAACGACGATGTGCGATGATCTTAGAACAGCAGGCATTTTATTTAGCACTAGCTGTGCCCGCGACTTCGTTCGCGTGGAAGTTGGGTTTATATTAAGGTAGTTTATATTACAATTTAACTTCTGTGTAAAACATATTGGAAACATGCTCCACAATGCTCTGTGGCATCTATGGATATTAGGGCATATATTTAATCAGGGCCCAACCTATGGCAGGGCAAGCCAAGCGAATGTCCAGCGCAGCAAAATAAAGGGCGACAAAGTTTATGGCGCCAGACGGTTAGAAGTCAAATTATAAAAAATTCCATGCTTTCAGCACCTCGACAAAAAAGTATTTCACCAAAATGATTTGCATCACATCAAATATTATTAATATTGAAAAATTCCCCCCCCCCCTCCCCGTCACGCGTGAACTTGGGCGGTTTCGGGTTAAATGAAGCCCGAAACCGCCCAAGTACTCGCGCGAAATTTTGTGCTAAGGAGCTTCGATTCTGACTCCGAAAGGTCGAAAATTCCGATTGATTTTAAACCTCCGACTCCAACTTCGGCTCCGACACTTTTAAATCGGAGGTACCTAGCCGCTTCTTCAAGATAATTTATATATAGGTAATAAAGGTATGATGGAAAAAACTCTCACAGATTCCTTATGATCGCGGGTTATGTCCTGCCCGAGCGATCTTTTCCGAGTCTAAAGTACACCCACTTTGTGTCCGTGTTGTAAAGTCCCCCGCGAAATAAGGTGCGTAGGATGCGTGTTCAAACAAACAGACACCATTCAAACGTTTTTAAAAGATATACTCTAGATACTATTTCTAAACTTTTTTCAATATTTTTTTTCATTCATTTTAGAAGATTTAAACATTAATGTCTACATTGGTGAATTAAAAAATAGGTGTGTCAACCTGTCGCAAATTAAGATCATCATATATTCATATCCCTCTATGTAAGAATTTCAGTTTTTTTTTTTAAAATCAATTTTCCTGATTCTTTTTAATTTGTATTTAAATGCCATTTATTTTCAAAACTGGATAAGTTTCTTTTAATACTTGATGATTTTATATTAAATTATACTTAAACTTTCATGCTTATTATACATAGGTAAGCCAGGTATTTAACCTTAAATTATTCACGCGATTAAGACCCGTAATAGATATATTTTCATAATGTGTACAAATCGCGAAAGTTTATCAACATTTGTAGGTAAGCAATTTTGGCACTCAGAAGAAATCGAATCACAGATGGCGCCACGTGTTTTATTTTGATATAACACTAACATTTATAAATTCTAGAAAATATCAAGTAGTTACTGTTTATTTGTAATGTAATATTGTTTTTAATTTCTACATTCATAACATAATCACGATTCCCGCAAAACAATGATAAAGGTGCCTATTGAAAGTTATTGGTTGATATGAAAATTTGTTAAACAAAGTAAACATGTTAAAGTCGAAAATAAAAGCTTGTATAATAAGTATACATTTGGAAAAATACTTAAAAAAAGAATAAAAAGAATTTAAAAACAACACAAAAAGAGACTCGCACACTTGAGTCTCGATCCTCCGACTTCGCTCGTTCAATACCGTCACTTGTGCCATTAGACCACCTCAACCGATACAAAAGTGATTAAAATAACTGATCTTAAGAAAATTGAAAATGTTGTGTTTAGCTCCTTATAGTTTTAGCGTGAAGTTACGTTTCCATGGGCTACAATTGTAAATAATGTCTTAATGTGGAAATAATTGTGAAAAACCATAATGGTTCGACCAAACATACGTTGCTGCTCGCTCCCCATAGACGATAGCGTAATGATTCATAGTGTAAATAATGACCTATAGTATATTTACAATAAAACTGCAAATTTTCATGAACATCCGTCAAGTAGTTATTGTTTTATGACCATAAATAGCTACAGACATTATCCGTTATTGCTTAGCTCCTATGGGAAATAGCGTGATAAATTATAGCCTATATGTTAATCCAGACTTATTAGAATACACATACAAAATTTCAACCGAATCTGTCTGGTAGTTTTTGCGTGATGCGTGTTCAAACAAACAGACAGACAGACAGACATTTCTAAAAATGTAGGAATGTGTTTAAATACTCTTTTCGAACATTTCCCAATATTTTTTTTTACTATGTTCGGCCATGTACAGACACGTGAAATTTACAATTTTATTATATGTATAGATGTAATAGTCTTTTAAACCCAAATAATATTGATTATAACTTTGTATTTTTGTCTATAGGCGATGGAGTCTAAAACCAAAGTGAAGGGGCCCACCGGACTCGTGACGGAGCCCCGCATGGCGGAACATCGTTGTCTATGGGACGAAAGCTATCCAGAGTGTCCGGAGCGGCTTACTAGCGTAATTGAAAGGTACGTAACGTAACATTGTTATTTACCTTTAACATAATATGAACTTTAATGTGATCATATAAGGTTGCTTTTACGGCAACAAAAAGTACTAAAAATATTTATATCTAAATTAAACTATATACGTAACGTATAAGGCTAAATTCTGTTTATTGCTCCGTAAAACTACGTCCATGGGAGAGGGGAGAATGAACCCCACCAATCACTAATTGTTTCATTCACCATAGAAAAAGCACCAAATCAATCTTTGTGCAGTCTAAATCCGAGTCATTTTAAAGTAAATAAACTTTTAATCACACTTATCTTAATGAACAGGTTAATACTAAAACTGCACAATACGTAATAATTTTTAAAGTTCAACCTCTAAGAGGATGAAATCGGGTATCCAAATTACAATCAAAATCAAACTTAACGCGTGCAAGCTACTTTTTTTTGTACAAGTCCTGTGTTGCGGGGGACTGTACCAACATTCAAATCACGGATCCCTTCTGCACACTTATGGGGGGGACACTTGACTCTTAACAAAAAATTGCACTTTAAAGCTTAATATTTCACAAACAGGTCCCTAAATCGAAAAATGGTCTTTACAACCTAAACGTTTTTAAAAGACCTATCTAATGATACCCCACACCATGGCGTAGGTGAGAAAAAAAATCCCATCCCCACTTTACATATTTTATTCTTTCACATTGTCGGCGTAAGTAATATGTGTATCCATCAAAATTACAGCCTTCTAAGACTATTAGTCTTTGAACTAAGCTGCGGACGGACGGACATGGCAAAACTATAAGGTTTCCGTTTTGCCATTTTTGACTACGGAACCCTAAAAAATAATGTTCATTCCAGGTGCCATGAACTTAATCTAATAGAACAATGCGTGCAGTTCCCACCGAGAGCGGCCACTAAGGAAGAGCTGTGCTCGCTGCACGCTCCCTCTGTATACGACATGATGGAGACGACACATCAGAATAACGATGTGGACTATCTAGAGGACCTGTCTTCCAAGTACGATGCCATTTATATACACCCGGTGAGTATATTTCATATTGACTAGTATAATAGGGTTACCCCAGGATCCAAAACTTTGTCATTTGACTCAACTGGTCAAGTGTGATTCGCTTGCAAGACGGGAGGGAGGGGGTGAAGGCATTGGATTCAACATCGGTACACAATTGAGGGGGGGGAGCAATTGCCTGTCTAAACTCACTGGTCCAGTATGAAAATTCTCTGTCCTGTTGGTCTGGTGGTTAGTGACCCTGACTGCTAAGGCAGAGGTCGTGGGCTCGATCCCCATCCAGGATAAAACTTTGTGTGAAGAATGTCTGGGTGTTATTTATCTATAAAATGATTGTATGTATTTAGAAATATATAAGTATTTTTATCAGTTGTCTGGTTGCCATAGTACCTACAAGCTCTGCTTAGTTTGGAATCAGATGATATTGAGTGAGTTGTCCCAAGATATTATTATTATTATTATTATTTCCCAAAAAAAAAACGTCTTTCAGTCAAGTCTGGGGGGGGGGGGGAATTGACCCCCGTTGCCAGCCCCCCCTCCGATCTGCCTGGGTTACCCAAACTTCAGTGCGCCGTCCTGGGGCGCCGCGAAGCAATCCACGTAGATTGCGTGTCTGTAGTCTGTACCGACGTGACTTAGTTGGGTACGGTCATAAATGATATGTTATTTGGAGTTATTTTTTGGTACCTACTACTAAGTACTTTTTGGATAAAGAGCAGAAGAGGGCAGGGAGGGCGTCGTACAAAATTAACAAACTCCCAAGGGCGTAATAGTAAAAATAAGTTTGGGAAGCTCTGGACTCGTAGCATTTCTTTTTCTTTCCCGGTTCACTCTCCTCACCCTCCTCAGAGCTCGTGGTCATCATGCAGCAGATTTCGGGCAGCTGTATTACCCTCCCTGCATGATGCCATTCTTCACTGCCCAGCTTTTACCAACAACTTAATTTAATTAACTGAAAAATTGTATTGCCTATAACTATAAGAATATTCAGTTCAGGTGCAAAGGCACGGGCTTCCAATCAAGCAGTTTGGGCCGTGCCAAAGAAATGGACATACATACGCTAGAAAAATATTAGCATATACATATATGTCTGGGGAAGTAGGGTAAAAATTCCATTTATCCATTTTTGGATAAGAACATTTGCCTCCAAAATCTGATTACATACAATACGAACCATGATCCTTGATTAACGCATAGGACACAAAAGCAGATTCGGAACATAGCTGCGTACAAAAAAGGTAAGTCAATATTTACGCCTTTTTTGAGAGCATAGAGTATGCTTAAATATTTTTTAAATTAATAAACCACAAATTACTTCTTTGAAGTAAACTGTTAAGTTTGACGTTTTTAGGTTATATTTTAAGTTGTTTTTGAATATAGTTACATTTGTTTATTAGGCATTTTAATAATATTCTCTAGAAATAAGCGTTGGTACTTTAAAAGTTCGTATCGTATCTGATGAAGTCTCTCCAGAGTACGTAACAATATTTTGTGAGTTAATTTATATTTCTGTGTGGATCACTGATCACAACAACAATCAGTGTAATATGCAAAGTAACATAGATTACCACAAAAAAACGTTAAAAACTGGTCGTGCAGTTTTTAAATGAGCACCTACAATGTTACAAAAAATATGATACATAAAATGTGCATCAGAAAGCATAATGTATTATGGCATATTTATAGAGTTTGAATAAACTTATGTGATGCACCTTCTATGTCGCATTATCCAATCGTATTGTTATAAGATACTAATATTATAAAGAGGAAAGATTTATATTTTTGTATGTAACGAATAAACTTAAAACCTACTGGACCAAACATTCTTTCACTGTTAGGAAGCTACACTATCCCCGGGTGACATTGGCTACTTTTTATCCCTGTATTCCTATGGGGACGGGAACTACACGGGTGAAACCGCGAGGCATCCGTTAGTCTTACATTTATAACTTCTGAATTTATATATAACGGAGTAATTAAATATCCTAACATTTTAAGGCACTTAAATTTTACAAGCGCGCATATACCTACATTAAGTTATATTCAAATAATCATTTTTACTTTAAGTTAATTTAATTAAATAATTATAATTCATAATTGCAATAGAGTTGATTTCATCAACTCTATTACATTGTTATAGCGTAAGTCACGGCCAAGAGGGGACTCTTCTAACACAGGTTACATAACTTAACAGAAGAACTCCTACACTCAATGTATATTGTAGGTATATTGTAAGAGTGGAAAATAAAAAAAAAATGTATTTTTTTTTTATTATATGCGTGTCTATGCACCGAGAACGAGCGTTGAATTGAAACACTTTTCTGTTACTTGCTGTATATTGTGATTCCTACAATGAGCTATTTTCTTAATATTTCGGACGAATACGCATATGCTTATATTTAATACATTATTACAGTATGCTACAAATAAACCTGTTACTGTTGTGTTCAAAAACCGACCAAAGATAAGAAATTCGATGATATCATTTATGACTCTCGTGGGATGTTATACTAAGTAGAACAACGGTTTTTATGATGGTGACGGCATGTTTTACATAACTGTATTATTTATTCGTAAGTCAATAATTGTCGCCCACGACTTCATTGAAATGTTTCTTTTTTGCTCAACTGCGCAAAAAGGAGGCTTACGTTTTTCGATTGTATGTAAGAGAGCCTTAACGGCTTGATGGATTTTGGCTTGAGAGAGACACCTCTCAACTCTTCAACTCTGACGATAGTCAGATTCGTCTTAGTTGTGACACTGGGTACATTAACTTTATAAAAAAAAAACCGGGCAAATGCATGTCGGGCCACCTTAATAATCATTTTCAATGGAGTTTGTACAAAAATGTTGTTACTTCTCATTTGATCAGCAGTTACTCGTAAACTTGTAAAGCCTACTTAGCTATAACAGTTTTCTACTACCGTGATTTTTTTCACATCCATAATGGGACTCTGGACGTCAAAAATGTGCACTTTAAAACTTAATATTTCACAAACGAATCCCTAAATCTAAAAATAGTCCTCACAACATCTAAACGTTTTTAAAAAAACATATCTAATGATACCCCACACGATGGGGTAAGTGAGAAAAATAATCACATCCCCACTTTACATATTGGGGAGGTACCCTCAAAAAAATGTTTTTCAAGATTTTATTCTTTCACTTTGTCGGCGTAAATAATATGTATATCCATGCAAAATCAGCCTTCTAGCATAACAGTTTTTCAGCTAAGCTGTGGACGGACGGACGGACACGGCGAAAGTATAAGGGTTCCGTTTTGCCATTTTGGCTACAGAACCCTAAAAATGGCGGAATTTTGGCGCCAATTGTTTAAATTTTTATCTATTAATGACAATGAACTTCTATTTAATTAGGAATACATTTTATGTAAATGGCAATGTAGATAGTATATATGTACTAGGTATTTTATTTTCCTATTGTGGTTAGCCAGTAAAATGGGAAACAAACGATCGATCTACGAAACCTACTAAACTAAAACCGATGCCGATTTTAACAGTTAGTTAATAAAGCCGCATCAAAACCTTCAACCCTGTAGGATGCTACTATGGCACAAGCAGTCACCACACATATACACACGTCATACTTTTATCACCCTTCTGTTTCTGTTTGAGGTTTAAAATTAATGTAGTGGTAGGCATGACAAACAGTTTTACGTAGTTTAATGTATGTGGTGTCGTTGAATTCGTGTCAAAAAAAAGCAATTATTTACAGTAAAAATAAATAATTTTATTCTGATTATGTTATTAAATGCTTAAAAATTAATATTTGTCCCTAACTAAACATGTTTTTTAATTTATATTCATCAAAACCCTCCTCCATTACCAACATATTTTTTTTAGTTCAGTGTACATCCCAACAATAATAATAATATCTTGGGACAACTTACACAACGCTATCTGATCCCAAACTAAGCAGAGCTTGTACTATGGAAACCAGACAATCATCAATGCAATATAATGAAGAAAAAAATTGGGTTAAAGACCACCTTTTCGAATGTTCTTTCTAATACACACCTCCCATTAATTCCAGAGCACCCACGAGCTAGCCCTCCTAGCGGCCGGTTCCACCATAGACTTGGTGGACCGTGTGGTGACCGGCGAGGTACAGAACGGCGCGGCGCTGGTCCGCCCGCCCGGACACCACGCCATGGCGAGCGAGCCGTGCGGGTACTGCTTCTACAACAACGTGGCTCTCGCCGCCAAACACGCTATAGACAACAGGGGGTTGAGCAGGTTAGTTACCTCTGTTCCACGCTCTTTTTCATAGAGAAATATTCCAAAGAATATGGTGCGCAAATGTCAAACTTTGAAAAAAAATAGTGGAATGCGGGATTTTTTTATTCCTTTTTTTTTATTGTAGTTCTAATCAAAATCCCAAAAGTCCCCATCGATCCGAGTGCCACTAAAATCTAGGTTTTGTCATTTTGGGATTATATTTAGAACTTTCACGGTTCATGCAAATACAGCTTTCCCCTAATTATTCCGAAATAAATGTCTTTATTCCCTGGGGTAAAAGACTTATATGGGAGACGAGATAAAAAATAATAGTATGAAAGAGTGATGAAGATAAGAAATAATATAATGTTATCGTGAAAATTTATAGGGATTTATAATATATTTACATTAATTGACATCTAGCACCCCATTTTTACTATAAAATGTTTATCTGCTGAGTTTCATTGTTCTACCATAACTTCTAAACATGTATTAGATGATGACATTATTTTTATTGTTGTCCTCAGGATATTAATAGTGGATTGGGATGTGCACCACGGACAAGCGACGCAACAAATGTTTTACAATGACCCCAGGTATAATGACTTTATCAATATTTTCTTTTACTAACTTAAATTTAACCTTTCTTGAGTTTCCATAGGAAGGCCAAGATAGTACGTGCCATACAGTCAGGCCGTATGAGTCTGCACGAGTTTATCCGGAAACATTTATGAAAATCAGTGTATCAAAAATTTTTGTCGAAAATTGCCATGTCGATCTCTCGTGGTCTATCTTTCTAGTTTCCTTTTTAAAACAAGATATATCACAAATTCTGCCTGTGTGGTGCTGTGGGAGTGTGTACGATTGCTGCAAAAGCGGTCGTAAGTTCGATTCCCACACGGGACATCACTTGATGTAACCCATAAATTATCGTCAATTTATCGATCTGAATGTACTTTGTGTTGGTGAACGGTATATTTCTTAAGCGGGGAGTCACAGGAATTATTGTCCCTTACTGCGGGAGTTATGTTTAAAATAATTAAAAAATATACTATCTTCCAGGGTAGTATACTTCTCAATCCACCGCTACGAGCACGGCGCGTTCTGGCCGAACTTGCGTCAGTCGAACTTCAACTACATCGGCACTGGAGCGGGCAAGGGGTACAACTTCAACGTACCTCTTAATAAGACTGGGATGAAGGATGCCGACTATTTGGCTATATGGCATCAGGTGTTGCTGCCTATGGCGTTAGAGGTAAGAATATCTTAATTGTAAAGAGTTTTTTTTATAACTTGCGTCTAGAATGGTGCACTGCGTTTCAAAATTGCCAAAATTGCGTTAAGGTCTTGTACTCTAAACTTTAGTATGTCATGTGAAGTGACGTCACAACGTATATATACGTTGTGCCTTAGAATCACTAAAGATCTTAGGAAAAAATGCTCAAAGCACTGTTTCGAGGAGAGGATAAAGACTTTTATCTAATTGAAATAGAGTTTGAAATAGTATGTAAAACAGGCATTTGCCGTTTCGTCTGCGCTGATCATTAGCACAACTTTTTTTGTTTATTTATTTATATCTTTATGCACAAAGTTGTACAGTATGCACAAAGGCGTACTTAATGCTAAAGAGTGATATAGAAATGGAATGTATTGGTGCAGTAACCTAATTGGAGATTAGTAACTCATTGGAGTAATATATATATATATTACAAAAGATAACTAGCAATGTGGGATTGAGTTCCATATTACTAGCAATCTTTTTAACCCTCCCAGCTAAGCTCAAAGGTTTGTGTTAGGTGTGGGTTCACGTCGGTATTATACCTAATGGGTAGGCTTCAAATCCGTGACCTCACGATTCCGAGACCGATGCCTTAGCCATTAGGCCACCGCCGCTTTTAAATTTATAATTAAATTTATTGGAGTTACATGAGTACAAAAAACCATTGTAACTGAAAACAATACCAGTAACAAAAATATATATATATATCTTTAAAATATAATCATCTTATGGAGCGCAATGTGGTAGTAAGCATGCATTGTAATTGCGTACAAAACACACTGTTTTTTAATATGCTAATATTTTCTCTAACGTGTTTGTTCACAACAGTACCAACCGGAGCTCATCATAATATCGGCTGGATATGACGCAGCGTTCGGCTGTCCCGAGGTACATATGTTTGTCCTACTCTAACACTAGTATTTAGTATATGTGTATCTCTTTCAGTTCTCTCCCCAACTCGTTATCGTGTCGGCTGGCTACGACTCTGCGTTAGGTGATGAGAAGGTTCGATATGTGTACAAAATAGTGTTGTCTGGGAATTTGCTATTACGCTGATCATAATTTCATTAATCAATCAGCCTATTGCAATAATATTTTATCGTGATTTTTACAATAGCCTTTCTTAAAAGGGAACAGATGGCCAATAAAAAACATTAAGGTTAAGAGCCGTTTTGGCCAATTTTTCCTTAGTAAATATCACTACAAATAAACCAATCGCGTCGCTTTTTATAACATAATGAAATATCTTCTGCACGCTCGGTTAAAAGTCAACTGAATACATAGTTTTCTGAATATATTACTCGCCTAATCTATATTGCGTGATATATTCTTCAAAGGAATATTCTAGACGCCAAACAGAATGCATTGGTCTTCATAATCTTAAATGAATGTATTGTCTTTGATCTCTAGTTACTAGCGACCAAGAGTGCTTATTATAAATAATTTCATATTGAATACTCATTATTCATATTTCACAATCCATAGCTTTGGTGTTTTGCTGAGAATTAACCATAGTTATTGTGTTATGTTGGGCTATTACATTCGCGCATCGACCATTCTTAATCTCAATGACGATAAACTATCAACTATATAATCAAGATAACTAGCAATGTGGGATCGTTGTCCCACATTACTAACAATCCTGTTGACTCCTCCAGTCCTTCACGTCGGTAGTGTGAAGGATAGGATTCGAACCCGCGACCTCACGATTGCGATATTCCCAGATTTCCAGAATTAAGGCTTTTAATGCGACGATGCTACGAATAGTGTACAGCAAGGATCGGTACACCCACATAATACCTTTTATTTTCTGGAACGGAAGGGGGGGGGGGCGGTAGGTTTACCGTATGTCCCGTTATGATACTTCTCATTTCTTGGTAAGTAATCCGAATGAAATTAGAACTGTCATAACTAGGCACATTATCCAACGTGTTTTGTAATTGTTCCTTCTACGCAGGCGCAATCACTTTTATTTTTCAATTGTCAAAAAAAAAAATCGCGTACTTTTCTACGCAACCCTTCGAAGGAACCCAGTTTAGAAAACCCTGATGTACAAAAGCAACTGATTTGATTCTTTCCTAAGACATTTTTTTTTATAAATTCCCTCCGAATGAGGCAATATGTTGATAATCTTAATTCCGTCTGAACAGATTTTTTTAAATCAAATCAATTAACCATCGCGGTTAAACTACCTTTCTTATAAACAAAGCTACTATAACATTGTAGATTGCGGCGAAAGAGGCGAATTTACCTTCGTATAATGGGGTGATCCTGACGCGAGTTTAACATGTTATACCCAAGCCAAAAAAAGCCCACAACGCAGCTAAATAACTTTCACTTGACACAAAAAACCTGCGTTAAAATTCATCCATCCGTTTAAGTGAACTCGAACGCCTACAACTAAGCCTTGCTACTGCTATATCAACTCAAGGCACTTGTCACACCAACAGCGAAAAAGGAAGCAGTTATCAACTATTTTATCACTCAAGAAACGTACATACGTATGTAGATCCCGTGTGAGCAATAGAGCAGTGGCGGAGGGTCCTTAAAACACCATTACTTTCGGTTTCCCTTTGGATTGTAGTTACTAAAGGGGCGTCTAAACGGGCCATTTGTGGCGGCACTATTGACAACTAATTGCTCGGCCAATAATGGCAATATGTCTACAATTGTATGGCGCATGATCCAGTCTCATAAACGGGCTACACAACCCGGCAACAATAAAATAGAGGGCGACTGAAACAACAACAAAATTGGCCGGTCAACATTGCGGAGAAGTGATCGTTCGGCAACCATCAAATGAATATTGGAGAGTACTGCCATGTTGCCAGCCACAGCATTGCCGTAAAAAATGGCCCGTTAAGACGCCCCTTTAGATTTATAGGTACAAAGAACTGTGTCCAACAAGATATATTTTTGTATCGGGTTTCCTCTATATCTGAACATTTTTAGCCCTACGCCTCTGCAAAATAGATACATATATTAATAGTTGATCTTAGACCGTTTAAAGTTCACACTGACGGCGAGTATTCGTTATATACTGCATCTCTTTTGTTTACACGGACGGGATCTACAATATAGGTACATCTATTATACGTTTCTAGGGCGATAAAATAGTTGATAGTTGCTCTCTACTCGCCGGCGGTGGGACAAGTGCCTAATAGCTATCCACGTCACAATTAAGAAAATTCTATGTCACACTTCACTTAATAATAATATACAGGGTGAAATGGAGGTGACACCAGCGTGCTATGGTCACCTGCTACATATGTTGATGTCTGTCTGTCCGCGCATCTCCGTGGTGCTTGAGGGGGGATACTGCCTCCAGTCACTGGCTGAGGGGGCGGCGATCACGCTGAGGACGTTGCTTGGTCACCCTCCGCCTAAATTGGAGAATGTCACCGAACCTAGCGATTCGTAAGTCAAGTTAATGTTTACAATCGCGTAGATATAAATTTCAAAAGTTACGCTATGAAAAAATTCTTGCAAAAACCTTTTTCATTTTAGATCAATTTTTTTTATAGATACGTTATAAATTAAAACTTTTAACAAGCACTTGTTTGCGAATTCTTGCAAATATGCTTTATATACATGTGACTTCATTATTTTAAAATTCCATTAAATGCCTCTCCAGTCACCGGTGACCACGAATGATTGGTTAATCGAGCACTCACAGAAGAAATCAATAACTAAAATGCCTAACTTTAATTAGCAGGTACTGCAATATCAAAGGATTTGACTTAAACGCCTTATTGTTTATATTATTTCAACAGTATCCGAGAATCGATCCTAAGCTGTATATACGCACAGAAGCCATACTGGAACTGCTACACGTTCCAAACTACGTACACATCATCAGGACCCCCAAACGTGTGCGATGTGAATAAAATCAAACTCACCATCAACGTGAAGTGGGAGGGAGATGAGACGAGACCGGAAAGGTATCTCACTAGGGACTGTTACCCTCTACAAGATGATGGCACAAAGAAAATGATCGCGGAGAGGCTTAATCATTTGAGATTAGGTGAGTTTTACACTACAGGGTGAGTAACTCACCATGAGTGGCGAGTAACCCACCATTCCACCTCGGCTTAGTTTATCTTTTTTTTTAAAGATATATCACGCACTAGGGTACAAAGCCCTGTGTCGCAGGGGACTTTATAAACATACAAAATACGGATACAAAGTATACCCAGACTCAGAACAACAATTGACTACTGTTATTTTGAATGAGTGTAATGTTATTACATTCATTCAAAACAACAGTAGTCAATTGTTTGGAATATATTTAAAAAACAAATCGTAAGGTGAGTTACTCACCTCTCACATATATAATTACACAAGTCTGTTATGGTCGCGGATTAGCTGAGTTTTGACATTTTAAGGTGAGTAACTCTCCACTCACCTCCGGTTTTGTTTTCATCGTATATTTTGGTTTACGTGTGCAAACCATATTTTAAAAATAATTATGAGGTGAGTTACTCGCCATTTAACCTCTGTTTAACAACCTCTACTATGGGAATGTAATAATATTTTACGATCACTGTCGATTAATCTATATTAATTAACTTTTTGGGGTTAACTAATGAGGGTGTGATGGTACTCCATATGTACAACTGCGGTATTGGAGTTTTCACAACTGCCACCAGCTATACAGGTTATCCCAAAACTGTGCCACACGGAGGGAAAGTACTAGAGAGATGCGTCAATTTTCTCCGTTTTTGCAACATTTTTCATTGCTGCTTCGCTCCCATTGGTCCTAGCGTGATGTAATATAGCCTATAGCCTTCCTTATATATGGGCTACCCAACAGAAAACTAATTTTTCAATTCGGACCAGTAGTTCCTGGTATTACCGCGTTCAAACAAACAAACTCTTCAGCTTTATAATATTAGAAAAAGGACTTAATTTTGATTTTAAAAATCCCTGTCTAACCCAAAAAGGACGTGTAGGTATTCTATTAACAATGCATAAACAATAAAATTCATTATAGCTGTCAAAATGATTTTTTATAAATAAAGTGTACATTTTCAAGATTTTTATCAACATTGCTAGCATGAGGCCTCTTTACAATCAAAACAATCTTTTTCTTCGCATGTTTTCCCATATGACTTGTTAACAAAAAAAGTCTCAACATTTTTTTCGTTATTAAATTTTATAAAAATGACGTAAATTGAATGGGAACATGATATCTAACAAAACATTAACGGATCATCGGATCGGACAGGGATTAAATATACATATTGTATATGTTTCGCCAAAGAGATTTCCATAGTGTATCATCGAGTTATTATAAATAAATTTTTCTCTTTCAGTAACGGATCTGTCAATACCCCTACACGCTGTAGGATACATCTATGACCTAGCTATGTTAAAACATAAAAATGTATGCGAACCGTAAGTTAAAATACCTATTTTTACTACTATTCAATTAGCAGATTGTTTTTTTCTATGTCTAAAATAGTCTTATATGTTAGAGAATTACTTGCCAGTTTTAAAAAGACTGTTTAGTCTGACAAACGACATTTGCGATGTAAAATGTTTAATAGCAAACTATATTGTAGGGTAATCACGCCACTGCTAAATTCATTAATTAAATAATAAATAACATTGGTTTCGTTTTTTCATATTATATTTTTATTTTATTTTTTTAATATGGCACTACTGTCGATGTCGACAATTCTGCCCAAGTCAGACGTGCGATGGAGAACCAATTTTGAATTTTTAACGTTGAACTATTTGTGTTGTTAGTGAACTGTAACAAACAAAAATATAATTACATAATATTAAATAAATAAAGTAAAATGGTTAGAGACAAAAAAAAAATTAAGTTAATATATACCACACCAACATAGACATACGGACAGAGTTTCACAATCTGATGGAATTATGACGAATAAATGTAATCAGTGCAGAAAAAAGTTGGGGGGAACAATAAATAAATACAATTTTTTAAAGTAAAATCTGACAACCCTTTAACAGTTATTGTCAACTTTGTTATTAAACATTTCACATCGATCTTGCCTTTGTTATATTGAAGTTCTATTTATGATGTGTTATTGTTGTAAGAGATCACGTGGAGTGTCCAGAACGAATAATGCGCATACACGAGCGACACCGCGACTACTTGCTTCTGCCGCGCGTGCACCAACTAGCGGCCAGACGCGCGAATGATGACGAGATACTTGCTGTACATACGGACAAACATCTTAGCAGGTTTGTTGTATATATATATGTAAGAGATCATACTCGAGCTACTGTCGATGAGATACTAGCTGTACATACGGACAGACATATTAACAGGTTTGTATTATATTGTTGTAACTTATTTGTATTATTTCCATTTTGAAATATGCCGTACTTGGTTATATTAATCTCAATACAAAACTATCCTGTGTGAAAATTCAAAAAAATCTTGAAGGAGTGATACGCAACCCCACTGCGCCACTATAGAGATAAAATGTTGCCTACCTATGTAATCTATACTAATATTTTAAAGCTGAAGAGTTTGTTTGTTTGAACGCGGTAATCTCAGGAAAACTGTTCCGAATTTAAAAATTCTTTCACTATTGGATAGCCCATTTATCGAGAAGGGTATAGGCTAGACCAATAGGAACGGAGCAGCAATGAGAAATGCTGCAAAAACGGGAAAATTTACGCAGACCAAGTTGCGCGGGTCAGCTAGTAAGCTGATATTCCATGCAGTAGTTTTTGCGTGAGAGTAATAAAACATCTGTATTGATAAACTTTCTCTTTTATAAAATTAAGTAATGGTATTTCAACATTTTAGAAAATTAGGTGTCCCAGCGTCACCAAAAATCTGTGTTTAATTGATTTCTGCAATAAAACTCACAGAGTCGTACAAATTCCTTAAGTGGATGACGTCACGATTACAAGTATCATATGGAGGCAATTTCGAATTTCAAATTCGACTTTGGCGAACATGTCTCGGTGCCGGAATTGGTAACGGCTTAGGGCCGGTACCCCTAAGATCGCGAGCGTGAATTTTTCCTCCATACATTGAAATTGATTCAAAAATTACTAAGTTAAAATTACTAGTAGTTAAAATAATTAATAGTTATTTTAGGTGTCGGTAGATTTAGGAGTGGCATGGGGTAAATCACTGCGAGCAAGCGAAAGCATAATATCCATATACTCGCAATTCCCCGCGGCTCCGCCCGCGTGGTTACGAAGCTACTTTGACCCTATTTTTAAAAAATATCTAAATATACTTTCTAATTCCTCTATCTCCGCCTAGAACACATAAGAAACTTCTTTGCAATACTGGCTGCACGTTGAGTGAATCAATTCAGGACTTTCTGTAAAAATTTTTTATTTCAGTGAAGTCGGATTTTTAATTTTCTTTTTTTTCTATTGCCTAGGTTAAAAGAGCTGGCCTCAACAAAGCTAAGAGACCTCAACAGTCAAAAGAAAGCGTACGACTCTGTATACTTCCATCCGGATTCTTTAGAAAGTGCCACTACAGCGACGGGCTGCGTACTACAGGTAACCTTTTCAAAGATATTGCTATATTTTATGCTGTCACTGTCTTTCTATTGTAAAAAGCTGTCCCGGCAAACTACATACCGCCCCGTTATTTTTTTTTAAGTGAAAACTTCTTTAACGGCGTTGTGCACTTTTATTGGGATGGGTAAAAATGTTAAACTCGCGTCAGGACAAGTGACCTGATCGAAAAATCGTAAGACGGAGGGAGAGTAGACCGCCGGCGCGGCGTTGGAGAGGAAGTAATATCCCCAAAGATAATAGATCTAGCTAGATGCCACATGTTCCTGTGACAGTATGAAAACAGAGCGTGCCACTTTATCCCCACCGCGCAAGACGTCACGCGAGCGTTTTAGTGATGAACCTACCTTAAACAGAATCATTTCAATCGTAAGACATCATTCATCCAACAGAGTATCGATTTTAAATCGACCAATTCGATTTGATACTGCTGTTTTGAATTATTTAATTTGATGTTTTTTTATTAAAAAGAAAATGATTAAGGTCAATTATTTTTTACTCACACAATTTTTACGCTTTATTTCAATAAAATCATGAAATAATTAACAAAATTCTGTCGTTATAATGTATTCATTTTTTTTATTTTGTTTTAAGCTATATTTAAAAAAATCTGCAGTTTTTAGTTCCAACAAGTTAGCACAAGTTTATTATCTAACTAACTGGAGCCCGCGGCTCCACCGAACTTATACTAAATTTACACTTTGAATGAAGTCCCACATGGAAACCGGGATAAAAGCAACCTATGGGTTCTTTGCCAGGTTCAAGCTATCTCCATTAAATTTCTGCCAAATAGGTACAGCTGTTTACCCGTGAAAGAGTAATAAACATCCACTAATCCATCCGTCAAGTCTCACTAACTTTGCATTTTTAAGATTACTAGAATCATTGTTATAAATAAAAATAAAAACATGGGTAAAATTAAATGACATAAGCATTTGATTTATTTTTAATAATTTAATATACTTACCTATCTAATCAATTGTAGGGATTGTAGATTAGGTGGGATCAATATAATTTTTACACTTAGCCAAAACTATTACCTGTTTTTAACGATTTTGATTTTTTGAATATCACAGAATGACTAATAATAAATTGTGTTTAAATGCTGTATTTGCATTTATGTATAGTACTTTGTAAGTAATTTAACACTTAAAACTACTTAATCACAAAAATGCTTTAAATTTTTTATCATTATAGGAGCTAATTAAATCAGTAATAGGTCTTACACATATTAAAGTAAAGGATTGAACTATTTAACATTATACAGATTGCACAAGATTACCACAATCAATTTTCTAGAAAATAAAAACGTACGAACATAGGTGGTAATTACGTACTAAATGTTTTATTGAGATCAAAGTTATCAGTATCACTTAATCGGCCTTCATTATAAAATTTACAATCTTTCTTTTTGAATGACCAACCTTGTGTCAGAATTATTCAGATCACCCTTTATGACATGACCTAACGACTGTTAGCGAGATGATAACAGCCTGAGCCGGGTTTTTACGTGACCTCTGAAGCACGGATACGTTTAAATATAATATCACTATGCTATACGACTTCAAAATGTACTTAAAAAAAGTTGGAAACGAAATAATCGCGCGAACAGCGTAAGCCCACAAAATTGAAGGATCAAAATTAAAGACCCCCAATATGCTCCAAACCCTTTCTGTACCATTTAATAAAATAGTAAAAAAAAATGTTGGTTTAGATTTAACTGAATTAAATACCTCATAGTTACTAAATTATTGACCTTGAAACAGGACGAGTTTATTATACATTTGTCTTTTCGTAGTTTTGGTTTTCAAATTTCTCGTTAAATAGTATATCTATGTTGCCTTTATGAGATTAACTAAATGGTTTTCAGTAAGTGCTTGATCAAACTGATACCTATGTAGTTATTACAAAAATGCATTCTCGTTCCTCCGGCTATCTGTTTTCTGTTTCATATATAGAGCGCGATCAATTCGCGATTGAAGAAATCGATATAAAGTGCCTAAACTTAACATCACTACTTGTAGAAAAACGACAAAATCCCCTGTACCACGACATTTATTTGTTGTTGTGTTGTTTATTCGTTTGAATTTCATTGCGTACTTTCAACGTATGAGACGATGACATATCACCTAATGACATCAATTGAAACCGCAATGTAAAACGAATAGAGTAAAAATACGTCAATGAGAATTTATCGAAGTAGTATAACTCAAAAACGTAAATAAATCATTTTAAAATTAATTTCAGCTTAAGGAGCAACAAAATTAATGCGTTCATCATTATGTGTCTCTTGATTTATCAATGTTGGTGTTACTGCTTGTCTAGCTCAAAATATGAAAATGTATTCCAGCTTTAGACATTATGCCCATATTATAACAAAACTATTTTTTTCCAGTCTATTGTCTAATCTGAATGATCAAAGACGCCTATGATTTAAAGTGAGTAAGTTACTCACTTTAAATCATAGGCGTCTTTGTTAAATTAGTATTAAAATATAAAAATACTACAAACGGGGTTGTTTCATTCGAAGTTATCAGCAAACTTTAAGTATTTTTCATAGCCAAGGAACCAAACAAGATTTATTAACATTGGGGAAAATGTCTATTACTACATTTGCACAGACACTATATTATTGTTCTCACATTTAAAGTTTTTCAAAATCTTTAGTTTTTTTTAATTTAGCGTGAATGTTAAGTGAACATCATATCCAGCACTACCAACTTTTAGGCCAGGGGACATAATATGATTGTGGACGGACAATACCTTTTTGTGACCAAAATCATTTAAAATTACAGTCAGCTACAAAAGGCGCTTAACATTTGGATATATTCAAACATAGGCACGAAAGTTTTAGATTAGAACTAGTTAATCTCAATAATCTCATACATTATTAAAAAAAAGTTTAAACTTCATGGTTAGTCCCATTCATTTTGGTGTTTGTTATTTTGAAATATTGCTTTTTGTACCGGACTACATTGTCTAACATAACTTTGCCATTATAAAACGAACCTTATTTTCATAGATGGTAGACGCAGTTCTGTCTAACACATGCGGGTCGGGGGTTTGCGTGATTCGTCCACCCGGTCACCACGCAGACGAAGAAATCCCCAGCGGATTCTGTCTACTGAACAACGCAGGAATTGCGGCTAGATATGCTATAGACAACCACGGGTTGAACAGAGTGTTGATACTGGACTGGGATGTGCATCATGGCAATGGGACGCAGAGGATCACTTATGATGATAACAGGGTGAGTTATCCATAAAATTTTATATTAATTAAAAAAAATCGTCATTTTATAATAGATAGTTTATAATCTGTCCATGTCAAATTCATAATCTGACTAGTTTTATCAACCGTCAAATTGTGAATCCCCTCTTAGAATGACCGATTTGGGCGGTAGTATAAAATAAATTATGCAAGAAGAAGAACAACAAGAAGAGAAACTTATCGCAAGTTTTTGTTGAGAGGCTAAACGGAAAAAAGTGTAACATTTTGACATCGACCATAAATCTATTATTTATGATTATGTGAAGCTAAAATAAAGAGGTTGTGTCATATATTTTTGTAAAAGGTTGTAATGTTTATTTTACTTATGTTAAACTGGCTGTATAATATATGTGAAAAATTAGTTAATACTAACACAAAAAAGATAATAGCAAAATCAACTACATTCCAACCAGGTGTCCATAACACCTTTCTCTTTTTATACTCCATTTAGACTGGACGAACGTTAGTTTGGAATCCCAAAACCGAACGGTAGTGCATTCAAGTGGAATGATGTAACAATAAAAGTAATACAAAGAATCACCATAAACAGCTTTAAGCATGCAAATTAATTAATACGCTCCAGTTCATGAGAGTTGCAGTTACCTGATGATATAGAACTGTTTAGAATTATTATATATTTTTTATCTTTCCCATAAATAATTCCAGATCCTATACATGTCGATACACCGGTACGACAACGGAGCGTTCTTCCCTAACTCGAAGGACGCCGACCACACCGCCGTGGGCAGCGGGAAGGGAGAGGGGTTCAATGTTAACATACCATGGAATAAGGTACACTTTACTTCATTTATATTTTTACTAGCTGTGCCCCGCGGTGTTACCCGCGGTTTATTAGCCTATGTGTTAATCCAGGGTGTCAGCTAACTCTATACCAAATTTTATTAAAATCGCTCCAGTCGTTTAGACGTGAAGAAGTAACAAACATACACACTCACATACTCACAAACTTTCGCCTTTATAATATTAGTGTGATTAATTCATTTGTGAAGCAATATACAGCAGTAAATCATGGTAGTGGAATTTCCATTTTTTTTTTAATATAGTAACTAACAATGTGGGATGGTGGGTCCCACATTACTAGCAATCCTATTAACCCCTCGAGCTAAGCTATATTGCTTGTGTTAGGAATGGGTTTACATTGATAGTAAGTATAATAGGTAGGATTCGAACCCGCGACCTCACGATTGCAAGTCCGATGCCTATGATACAGACATTTACGATCATTGAAAACAAGTCATTGATTCAGTGATGATCTTTCATACATGTGGGAACTTAACTTAAATAACACTTATGTTCAAAAATACATTTTGCATCGTCAGGTCATGCATCCATACATATAGAGATCAACTTTGACTGTTTAGAAGTTTACTTTTGTCATTACTGACATTTGTTACATCACTACATCAGTTTCACCAAAAACTCGTCAAAGGGGTATGCCCACCAGCAGTATCGCTAGTATTTACGTTGTGCCACAAGTTGATTAAATGTATAATTCTTGTTTCTAATTATAACGTTATTATATAATGATATGGAGTCTCACATTTGCCGGAATATTGAGATGGAATTATTAGTCTTTCAGTTTATTTATTTCCTTTTTTCGTATGAAGTTATTTTTAACGGTGGTAACACTATTACAAAAATAAAATCGTAATATCGATTAGGGTTATAATCTCTATTAATTGTTGCACCGTTTGAATGTAAAGAACGATAATATTTATACACTATACTTTTTAATAAGCATATTCTTTGATACCTTTAGATTAGGACCCGGCTCGATTAAAAATAAGAACATAGTAATGAATTTTAATAAAAAAATCGATTTGTATAGGATATGACAAAAGTTATGGCAACACTGAAATGTAATGTCATGTCACTTATTTATCTGTGCATAAAGATTGTTGGCGCCGGTCCATTATGAAAACAGTTTAAAGTATTATTAACAAATAGCTTTTGTTATTTCTCGTGTTGTGTATGATATTATGGTTACATTACGTGAGTTTGAGATAGAGACTCCATATACATAGTAACAATCAGAAATATTTTGTGAGACAGAGACTCGTACCAATATTGTGACAATTGTGAAGTGTTTGTGAGATAGAGATTCGGATTATATATCACTGCAAAGCCGAATTCATAGCCATAAACTAGTGTTACACATCATGTGTAATACATAATTAATACGCAATATCATAGTTATGCCCTATTTAAAAAAAAAATGTATATAAATATTTCGATTTTCGAAGTTCATCCACCCATATCAATTAAACCCGGCAAATTAGGTAAATCATTGTTGGTTTTTCTGAAAGTATGTATATCTACATAAATCAGTAGTTTTCATCTTGGCACAACAAAATTTGTAGCGATACTAAATTCCATAGTCACTTGAACAATCGCCTTTTAGTAAATCAATTTAACCCCTAATTGGGAGCGCCAAAAAAGTTGCATAAATTGGGGCGTGGAGTGTGTTGCACCCCAAATTAATTAATAAAAATTTGGTGAGACATACTTGCAAATTACATTTTTATTATTAGGATCTTTTGAACTCGCTTATTTATCAACTTTGAAACTATATAATTACTACATTTCTAAACATAAAACGAACTTTTACATAAATAGTTTTCCTCATTACAATTTAGGCAGAGCGCAGTTAAGGTCATTGCATACTTGTTGACAGCACTTCTATTAATTGCTATCATTTAATTAATGTTCACATATGAAATATTAATTTTATCACTTGCGTAAACATTATGGATATCCATGCCAAATTGTATCTTTGTAACATTATAAGTCTCTGAGCTAGGCTGTGGAAGGATGGTCGGACATGGTGATACTAAAATATCTTTGATCTTTGTTGACTATAGAACTCTAAAACCCACAAAATAATATTAAAATGTTAAAGTACTATATGTATTATTATGTCTGGAAGCATATACATAACAAATTATTTATTTTTTATTTACTCGAATTTTAGACTACGTAAACAGTCGCGTGGGGTGTACTACGTTCCAGATTCACTCTAGGATCCCAAACGTACGCTACCAAAAAGGGCTCATGATTAATGAACATCACCCATAGTTATGGAGCTACCTAGAATACCAAAGCGCTAAATCCAAATTTAAAAATGTTATGGGTTATAGTTAGCATCATGCGTTGGGGTGTGTTACACTCAACGTGTCCAATAGGGTATTTGACTAAAGTCAAATCAGCCTCTTTTTAAGAAACGTCAAAAACGAGCCGCTTTGTACAAATTTGTATGGAATGCTAGCATATGACGTCACGTTTTCTATGGTCAAATTATTTACTTTCAGTTTTTCTCTTTATGATTATAAATTAAGTAACACATTAAATTAATAAATGAACATATTTTTTAGAACACATCATGACATATGTTTACCTGGTTATTTTAAAATATTTTATTTTGATAGTAGTCAAATACCCAATTAGGGATTAAAGACGGAACTCAAATATATTGTATATTGTTCCTTAGCGCGGTATGGGCGACGCAGAGTACTTGGCGGCCTTCACACAAGTGATCATGCCGGTAGCGTACGAGTACAACCCCGACCTCGTCATCGTGTCCGCCGGGTTTGATGCCTGCGTCGGAGATCCACTTGGAGGTATGGATAAAATATTACATAGAAAACTAGCTTATTGGCTAAGCTTGCAATGAAATTACAAAGTTTGTAGTTTTTGTTAAAGATGCTTTTTAAACCTATGATTCTTTGAGTATTCCAAAATATTTAAATTTAATGATTGTATTCAGTATTCATGTAAGTACATAATAGGTACAAATCAACGCTATGAAAGGCAAACATTAAGCTAAAATGTACATATAGACGTGTCATTGTTTTGTACCACAATTGATTTATCCTACAGTTCATCAAATCTAAGAGGTACCGTTTGACGTTTCATATTTTTCAAACCGAAACAACTTTGTTCATACGTACATTATTCAGTTTCGATAACCTTTTTCATAAAACCATGAATTTAGAAAGATTTCATTATTGTATCTAAAAATGTACAATTCTTAATATCTAAATGTAATTGA
The DNA here is from genome assembly GCA_945859575.2 of Herminia tarsipennalis. Classification (NCBI taxonomy): domain Eukaryota; kingdom Metazoa; phylum Arthropoda; class Insecta; order Lepidoptera; family Erebidae; genus Herminia; species Herminia tarsipennalis. The sequence continues at coordinate 6,191,422 of OX243836.2, read as the reverse complement.
AAACTTTCAAACAAAGCAAAATAACACATATTTACACAGTAAATAATTTCTAATAGTTATATTCTTGACCTCATTACAAAGTTACGTAGTTAGGTCACTGCACGTAGTGTTGCGACTCTTCGGATACACTTGTATGCAAAAAAATCGTTTACATATACGAAAAATCGAATGTATTATTTACAAATTACACTTGACAACCAAACAAATATTTTTTCATGTGAATGGGATTTATCTCACATATTACGATTACATAACTAAATAGTTATGTAATCGTAAAATATGAGATAAAACCCATTCACCAAAAATACGTATTTATAAATCAAATATATTTGCTTCTTTAAAAAGTTGTCGAAAGCGATTTGTCGATTTTTGATTTTCGCGCCCAAATAAGTCGGGGTTTCTCGCGCTAACGCTGTCGAATAGTAAATGGAGTCAGGGATAGTGTTTTTTACATTTATTTTTGTGTATGATAGTATGGGTTTGCATATTACAGAGAAATAAACAAATTTTTAACAAGCACATCCATTGATTTTACAATTACAATTTTTTCTTCTAAGTCTTATTTCTACGTCTAAAACTAATAAAAATAAGGTATGTAGAACCCATTCACAAAAATGTTGTTGCCTGATGTTATAAATTAACGACGTTACTGCGCGACCGCATAATGCACTGAATACACAGATACCCTAAAATAAATTAATTTAATTATTTTTAGGTCAATAGGCAAAATCGCAGGTGTCCAAGTCTCTACATTTTTTTTTTTCTGGCAACACTGCCAACTACAAGCGCACGCGGTCCGCTCGGTCGGTTCGGCGTCAGCAGTCTCTCGCCATCTTGGAAGCTGACTGTGCGCGTACTTGCTTTCTCGTTTGTGTTTTACAATTTGTGACTTGGCTATTACTTTTCTGGACTGATCATTCTTTATCCGTTTACCTTGGCAATATTTATACTGGACTCCGAACTAAGCAAGTGTTTATTAATAATGTCGAAAAGAGGACGTACTTTGAACAGCCAGGCTCGTGAATTGGTGGTGAAATTACACGAGTATTTTGAGCGTGAATCTCAAAATGGTGGACTTCTACTGCCAGTTACACAAGTTCGGGATCGCGTCGGTGAAGCTCTCGGTATTGGTAGCCGCACCGTTGGCAGAATATTAAGTGAAAAATATGGGCCTTCGGGGAGTGACAGTAACGTACTTCACACACCGAAAAAACGAAAAAGAAATAAACCTGTGACAGGCATCGATGAATTCGATAGTCATGCTATTAGAAACCATATATACGGGTATTTTACAAGAGGCGAATTTCCAACATTGGCAAAGTTATGTGCAACTTTAAAAGATGCCGGGCTGTATAAGGGAAGCATAGAGTCGTTGAGAACGGTAATAACAGGAATTGGCTTCAGATACAAAAAAGTTGACAAACGAAAAATTGTTATGGAGCGACATGACATAATTATGCAGCGACTAACATTCCTGCGCGAAGTTAAACAAATTATAAACTGGGATAATGTAATATTTTTGGACGAAACCTGGCTAAATTCCAACCATTCTGTGCCGAAAACATGGACTGATGATTCTGAAGCTTCGTGCTCGAAGGTGCCGATAGGAAAAGGTGGACGCCTCATAATATGCCATGCTGGGTCAGCGTCTACAGGCTTCGTGGAAAACTCTTTATTAGCTTTCCAATCCAAAAGCACTAAAGAGTATCATGAAGAAATGGACGCAGTAAGGTTCCGAGAGTGGTTCTTAAATTTATTACAGAATATCCCTCCTAACAGCACAATTATAATGGATAATGCCCCATACCACTCTGTGCAAATTGATAAAGCACCTACGTCAGCCAATAAGAAAGCAGATTTGGTGGCATGGCTGCAAAGAAAAGGAGTGGATGCCGACATGTCACTATTAAAAGCTGAATTATTACAGTTAGTGAAATTGCATAAACCACCAAAACCGACATATGTAATTGACCAATTGGCCGAAGAGCACGGGCACAAAGTCATACGACTTCCTCCGTACCATTGCCAATATAATGCCATTGAACTGATTTGGGCCCAAGTTAAAGGTAATATTTTATAATATTATAATAATAACACGAGTACTTCTAACATTTATAATTTAAACAATGGTTTTCGTCTGCTATCAAATAGTTACATTATTGTTTTACAGGTTATGCAGCAAGACACAACACAAAACCACCCTTCAGTGTCAAGAAAATGGAAGGTTTATTAAAGGAAGCATGTGCCCAAGTTACACAGGAAGATTGGAGTAAAGTAGTACAAAAAACAAAGAAAATAATAATGGACGACTTCGAAAGAGACGTACACTTTGATAATGTAATGGACAATCAACTGGTCATTAATTTAAATGACGATGATGACGAAGACGACGATACTAGTACTAGTAGTGAATAAAAAAATATCCTAAACATTTCTTTTATTTAATTATAACAATTGATTTCTTAAAATTCGGATATTATAGTAATCGATCTCTTAAAGTTCGGATATTATAGTAATCGATTTTTTCATCCCATCCCTATCATTCAATTGTCAGAACTGTCAAACGGTACTTCTTAGATTTGACGGACTGTAATAAGCGACTTTTTTTCACGTGATAACGTCTTTTAAATCGATGACCGGCTGCACTCACGAAAAAGTGTGACGTCATCGCTCACGTTCCGGTGACGTTCCGCCTGCTGATAGGCTACAGAATTAAAGCTGTCACAGGCATGGTTGTTTATTACAATGTCATCAATGGTTTGGCGATTGCAGCGACATGCGATACTAGTGAAAATTAAAAATAAAAAGTTTCGCATGATTATTTATTCAATGTTTTCTTATGACGTTATCACGTAAAATTATCGTACCTAAACCGACTTTAAAGACAATCATTTTTGATTCTGATAAGGAGTTTGCTTACATCAGCGCACAACATGTAATATCACATATCACCCATTCGCAACCCGACCCTGTATTAAAATCAACAACATCTAATTTCAGGTTGTAAAGTAACCCCAGAATGCTACGGCAGATTGACTCATCTACTTCGCGGCTTAGCCGGCGGCCGGGTCATACTGTGTTTGGAAGGTGGCTACAACATCACAAGCATATCTTACGCCATGACTATGTGCACCAAAGCTTTACTAGGTGACCCCATAACACACCATTATGACCCCAAAACAGTCTGCCATTGGTCAGCCATCGACAGCATTCATGACGTCATCAACACCCACAAAAAATACTGGAAAAGTCTTAAATTTCAACTAGCATTACCCGCCGAACTAATCCTAGAACCACCTATGCCGTCTAGAGGGTTAATAACAGAGAACGATAGCGAAACATCGATTGCGAGCACCCTCGATGAATCGACTAAATCAATCGATTCGAAAAGCACGAGTAATTTGCACACGCTTGAAGTAAGCATGGCCGATTTGAGTATCAGTAAGAAATGTTCGGACGGTATTCATTGTGGTACTGACGATGAAGATGAAACTCCTGGATCTTCAAATTCTGAAGAAAAGCAGGTTAAAGATCGAGCACCGAACGATCAAATTGCTTCTACTTCGTTGAGTGATCGATTGCCTCATGTCGATTATATATCGAGACATATGGAGCCGTTGTCGGATGGCGAGATGTTTGCAGTGTTTCCTTTGCGATGGTGTCCGCATTTAGACTCGTTGTTCACGATACCGAGTGACGTGAAGTTTAAACAAGGAGAGAAATGTATGGCTTGTGATAACACTGAAGAGAATTGGGTGTGTTTGCATTGTTATGTGGTGAGTATGGTTTTTTTATGACGTGAATTTATAGCAGCGTTTTCCAAAGTGCGTCCCACGGAACCGTCATCCGTAGAAAAGCTACCAGTGTTCTATATAAAAAAATGTTATTGCTTACATAGAAAGAATAAGAAAAAACTTGTATGTTTGTAAAGTCCCCCGCGACACTGGGCTTGTGGACAGACACAGGACTGCGGGTGTGGTCTTTATTAAAAAAAAAAAAATTTGGTAAATCAACTGGGATTTTTGTCAAATTAATTAATTGCCTCCCCTCCCTTATTATGATCATGAACTTGGGGTTTTATAAAATAAAAGGTATTTGGGGGTTCCGTTATGTTATAAAATCGAAATATAGTGCCATATAGTACATTTTAATTGAAGCGGTTTGTACAATTCATGCAAAATAAGTTGGCCAGACACTAGTATAGTATTATTTTATCTATGGCCAGACTGAACTTGGCAATAAGTTACTACGTATTTCTATTTTAATGATGATACGACAAAACCTAGAAATTATAGATGCCATTACGCATTACTTTGTCATTATAGTATTTGAGGTTATTTTCGAAATAGTTTTTCGAACTATTTCTGTAGTGTTCACTGTAAGGTCCTTTTCCCACGTTCCGGTTGCAATACGGGTGCCGGATAGCGCGCGACCGGGTGGGTACGCGACGCGAAGTGACGTGAACGCTATGTACTATATATTCCACAATAGCTGACCCGCGCAACTTCTGCGTAAATTTTCCCTGTTTTTGCAACATTTTTCATTATTGCTCCGCTCCTATTGGTCGTAGCGTGATGTTATATAGTCTATAACCTTCCTCGATAAATGGGCTATCAAACAGTAAAAGAATTTTTCAATTCTGACTATTAGGTCCTGAAATAATCGCATTCAAACAAACAAACAAACTCTTCAGCTTTATAATATTAATATAGATTCCGGCGGCTATTAGTTCCGAACGCACAAAGCTTCAGGCTTCCTCCTTACAACGTGAGAACAAACAAACATACCTATACAATAACGTAGTATTCGTTCCAGACGGCATGTGCCCGCGGCATCAACGCTCACATGGTCGCGCACAACGAGGCCACAGGACACAACCTCGTGCTGTCTCTCTCCGACCTATCTGTGTGGTGCTACGAGTGTGAAGCGTACGTCGATAACGCTCTGCTCTACGACGCTAAGAACAACGCTCATATACAGAAGTTCGGCTACGAGATGCCCTGGGCGTACAGGACTGATCCAAAGAAGTAGCGGTAAGGAGGTTTATAAGGACGGATACAAGGGTTTGGGTCATAAATTGGTACTATACACGAAGTGAAATGTTTTCTAACAAACCATATCGTAGGGTCATCACATTGCTGTAATAGGGTATTTGACTGAAGTCAAATCAGCCTCTTTTTAAGAAATGTCAAAAACCTTGCAAATTTGTATGAAATGCGAGCATATGACGTCACATGGTCTATGGTCAAATCATTTACTTTTTATGTTTCTTTTTAAGATTAAATATTAATAAAAAAAGTTAAATTAATAAATGAACATGATTTTTCAAAACACTTTTTGACATATTTTTACATGGTCAGTATAAAATATTTTATTTTGATAGTAGTCAAATACCCAATTGTCTTAATAAATCTTACATACCAATAACCTCCCGCTCGTGACTTCTTTACATAACACTAAATAACTTTGTAATATCAGTTTTGTAAAATATTTAATATATTAACCTTTAATCACCTACCACTTGTTTTTGGAGTTATGACCTTAACCACCCACAGACTATTTTACTGGAGTCAAATCATTGTTTATTGTGAGGTTTAGGCTCTCAACCTGACAAATAAACATCGATTTTACTCCGCGGTCTCTCATATGTCTGGTAAATGGTTGTGTGACAAAAGTAGGTAAGGGAAAGGGTTAATTTGATTTTTTTTCCAAAATTATATTACGAAGATATTTGGTGTAATATAAAGAAGCTAAGAGCGGGATGTTATATCGTGTCACTGTGTTTGTGGCCGAAAGGGCTAGATCAATTTTAATATTTTTTTTTTAATATTTGGTAGGTATTAGAAGTTTTTTTTTAAACTGACGCAAACGCAACGAAGTTGCGAAGGTCAGCTTGTGAATTATAGAAATAATAATAGTATTTCGCCATGATTTTACATTGCCATTTTTTTTGTGTAGCACAAAACGACTACGACACATATGGTGATGAATTTACCCAGAATGATATAATTTATCAATTTCAATATTTTTAAACAAATGACAACCCTGCCTTTGTTTAACAGTGGTTTCTAAGCCACTTTGTTATTAAACATTTCATATCGTGCGCCGCTTTAGTATTGGAAATAGAATTCTGTTATTATCACAAGAGTGGAGCCATTATTCAGGTACAAGACAACCTTTTATCAGATAGGACTATATGGCTCCTTAAACATTGGATCCGCCCTTGACGGCTATAAAAATTAAGGGTTGAAAACAACACCGCGGAATGAAAAAAAATGTTTGTTGTATTTTGAACTTTATTTTAATCATTTTAACAATACAAATTGTAAAAATTTGTTTGCTGTAAAAAAAAATTTCGTTCGTGAATTGCGAACATATAAATACTTTTTCTATCCGCGGCGTTGTGTCGACCCTAAAGGAAAATGGGACGTAAAAGATAAAGAAAGAGACTACAGGAACAAAAATATAACAAAATGAAGAATTATATTGTATAATGTAGTTTAAAGTTATATGTGTTGCAGCTTTATGAATTTAAAATGTTTGAGCTAATCTTAAATCGTGGACAATTTTTGTTTGAGCGTACATTTTCGTCGAATCGTCGATCGTCATCAAAGATCTTTCATGAATAATTCAAAAAGATCTATGTACTGCAATAGAGACTCAATAGTTATTTAAAGTCCGACCTAAATAATACAAAACCTGGTTTATGGGCGCTACATTTGCAATTTTACTTGCAACACTAAATGTACAAGTGTTGTCGTACTCAAAAAGCAAACATAGATATAGAATTACTATAGAGAGAGTAGGGACCAACTGCGATTTTATTTCTCTTCCTATCCGTAAGATATTTCCACTTAATATACACGCAGATGTTTCCCCTACTGTATCTATAATAACTCTATAGACATAGACGCCTAAAATAACATAAGTGATTGTAATTTTCTTGTTATTTATTTTCCTGGTCAGACTGTAAATATAATGGCAGCTCCTAAATCATAATTTCATATTATTTTAATAGTCTGCTATATTTTTGTCAACTTGTATAGACTAATTTTAATCTGCAAAGAATTTAAGGATGTATCTTAACGCCGGCTCCACACGTCGGCGCCAATGCTATTTTCTACTATGCGTTTCAAATGAGTTGATAACTGTCATTATGGCATTTTGATTCATATTACGACTGCAACTTCATTATATGACGTGTCATTAGTATCACACAGAAGTACCTAACTACCCTAATGAACTATACAAAAGCACTGTATTTTACTTTTCATTATTATAGATATGTTTTAGTTTAAAAAGATTTGACTGAAAGACCACAAAAGACTTAGACTTATTTTTGTTTGGTGTTTAATCACACTAATATTATAAAGGTGAAAGTTTGTGAGTATGTGAGTGTGTATGTTTGTTACTTCTTCACGTCTAAACGGCTAAAGCGATTTTTATAAAATTTGGTATGGAGTTAGCTGACACCCTGGATTAACACATACGCTAATCAACCGCTGGTAACACCGCGGGGCACAGCTAGGAATATTATTAGAATACTAATAATATTATAATAATGAAGAAAAATGATTGGAACATAGTTCAAAGAAAATAAATATTACGTCCGTTCCATTACCATACACATACGTACTTTACCAGACTTGGGAGTTTTTGTTGCTAGCGGTACAATTTTGACAAGTATAAAGTGAAGTTGTCGCGATCGCGATTATCTTCTCATTTGAAACGCATAGTAGATCCAAACGTTGGGCAAGTGGTGTTGGGACCGACATGTAGAGCCAATATAACTGTTGTTATTACACATACACCATATTAAATTATGTTGGTATTATTAAAACTGCTTGTAGTAATTTTACAAGTAATGGTAACGAGTGTTGATATATTTTGTGTGTCAGCGCAGCGAAATGTATTAAAAAGGAGTATACTTAGTTATTTTCATAATAATAATGTGGTATTTTTGTTTGTTTGCGGAAAAAAAAACAATTAAAACTTCGTATTTCGGAGAAATTTCTACTTTTATATTGGATTTAGTTTTAATATGATAGTCTAATTTATTATAACCATTGTGAACTAATTTAGGTTTGTAGTTCATTTAAATTTACTAACTACTAATAGACTGTAGTTCTGAGCATTCCAAGGTCTAAAACAAAATAAATGTGTTTTGTATTTTGTGTCATTTTTTATGTAAATTTTTGAGCATTATTATTCATAATGGTAACAACATAAATGATACCTCAAAACCTTTAGTCGAACGTATCTAATAATGAAGTCTCATCACCTTTGGCCTGTCGTCATTGCAAAACCGAGAGAAGAAAATCAAATTTGTATTTAATGTCCTTTTACATAAAATATAATCAGATTTTCGGCAAATGTTCATATTTGCTGTTTTGCACGCGCAACGATGCTATGTTGAAATGACGAACGCGCATTTACAATTTATTACATATTGATATTCTTTCTCGTCATATGAATGTACCGTTACAAAATACGATAGTCTCCAGTTTATTTAAAAACTGTACATCCACATTTACAATATAAATATTATAAAACGCGTTTATTGTAGATTTAAATATGCTTTCTATAATATTTATAGTCGAATTATTATTAGAATTATTTAATACAACATAGTACAATGTATTGGCCATTAGATCAATGTATGCAGCAGCATTCTTGTATATTTTTGTAAATAACAATTATTTATACTTATGTATACCTACTTTTTATTTTATTTATAAATCGGTGTGCCGTACGCCACGCAGATTCACCTGTCTTGTTTTTTTTACAATACAGTTTATAATTTAAACCATTTGAATAGAAATAATGATTGATATCCTAAACGTTTGACAATAAATTCTTGCAAATTGTGACCTGTAATGCCGGCTCCACGTGTTAGCCACAACATCGGTCCCAACGCCACTCGTCCTTCGTGTAGATCTAGAATAACGCTCGTCCCAACTTTGGCGCCAATGTTGTTTTCTAGATCCAAACGTTGGACAAGTGGCGTTGGCACCGACGTTAGGGCCAACGTGTGGAGCAGGCGTAATTGTTTATTTTCATAATACGTTATTATTTTAACTAGCGAATGATTTGTGTGTATCCCATTATTTCCATTACGACATATGGCAAATAGTAAGGACATTTTAGATGCTCTAAAGGCAGGATAGGGGTTTTAGTTTTTCATAAAGAGCATAAATTTTGATGAAACGAAGACCTCGTTCCTGTGTGCACGTCGACTTAAAATTTGAGCGCGACAATCTCCTCGCGAAGCCGCAATGGAAATGGTGTACCAACGATCCAACTACTTCCTTCAATGGAAATAGAAATAGTGGAATACAACCAATTATTTGTCAGACGGAAGAAGACAAAACATTTGCTTGTTAAAATACTGAAATTAACGTGTTTTGATTAAGGTGCATGCGACATCCTAAATTTACTTCCTATGTTTATAAACATAATTTTAAAACGAAAATCCTAGTTTAATCTATCTTTCTAACTATTATGTACTTAGGTACCTAATTTTTTCCCATTGGCAGTATTTAAGTGCCAAATAATTTGCTCATCATTATTAAAAAAAACAATAATAAAATCATATCATGTTACTCATATTTGTTTTCTTTATCCCCTAGTTATGATGTCCACCATCTTATTTGATGTTAAAAATGAACTTTATTTATCGTATACTAGCTTTGGCCTGTAGCTTCGCCCGCGTGGTTGTCGGTTATTGGTGTCATCTCTGACAGCAGAGACACCATAAACACTAATTAATAATTGCATCTTTTAATGATGTACGCCAAACTATATCTATACTAATATTATAAAGCTGCAGAGTTTGTTTGAACGCAGTAATCTCAGGAACTACTGATCCGAATTGAAAAATTAAATTACTGTTGGATAGCCCATTTATCGAGGAAGGCTATTTAACACGCTACGACCAATAGGAGCGGAGCAGCAATGAGAAATGTTGCAAAAACGGGGAAAATTTCCGCAGACGAAGTTACGCGGGACAGCTAGTACTATACCTATTTAATGGTGTACCTATACCAAAGGCCATTATAGGCTATAGGACTATAGAAGCTTTGTTCGCATAAGGGCAACTTCTCAGAATGGCAACTTCTCATAAAGGCAACTTCTCAAATGGGCAAATTCTCATAAGGGCAGTTTTGGTATAATCGATTGCACAAATTTTATATTATATTTCCTTGGGCTAGGCGCGGCGTTTCTCTACTTAAGCCCGTTACGGCGTTCCTCTATGTAGGTACAAAATGTAAAGAGAGAGAGAGAGGATATTATAAACTTTTTAGATTACAAAGAACACTTATTCAAAATCTTGATCTTGATATTACTGGCCACTTGACCGATATACTTAACAGCACACTTTAATGTCATGATAATGACATTGATTGTAATGCGTTGTATGTGTCTTCGTTTTGATCGGTTCCTATATTATTGTTTTCGTTGTTTATCTTTAATATTCCTCATGGATGTTGAAGTAAGTTCAGACAAAGAAGAAAATTATAGAAAGTTCATTGAAAGTGGTAAAGGTAAACCAGCTCTACTGGACAAAGGCTACCGTTATAATCTTTGCTACAAATATGCATCAGGTAATACTAGATAGCGATGTTCAAGTAAAAAGATATGTAATTGTTCAGTTACTTTAAACTCTAACAATGATATAATCCGACAAGGTGTGCATGCGTGTATCCCAAACTATGCAAAAAATGTAGTAGATGGTATCATAGATGGATGTAAAAAAGAAGTCCGGACCAACTTTGATTCTGTGGTAAAAATATTTGAAAATAATTTCCACAATGAGACTTCGTCGGCTATTGCAATAAGACATGCTACCCCTTCGTTGAAATAAAAAAAAGATACTTTGTATAGATCGCGTCAAAAATATTTGGGTTTGAATACAACATTCAAAAAATGTGAAGACATCAAATTACCAGCATCTATTGTTGATGATTTTTTTTTAATGGATGATGATGCTGAAGAAAAAATAATATTTTTTGGCACATCTTTATCAAAAAAGAAATTACATGAAAAACGTACATTCTACGGTGACGGGACTTTCAAATCTACTCCAAAGCCTTTTTACCAAATTTACACATTGCATGTAAATTTGGCGGAAGACAGCGAGTATGTCAATTTTGTACCACTTCTATACATTTTACTGCCAAACAAAACGAGTGACACTTATGAAAGAATGTTTTTGATCTTAAAAAAACAATTTCACGTAGAAATCCAAACATACAAATGTGATTATGAACTTGCTACAATAAACGCTGTAAACGCGGTGTATCCAGAGGTTGTTGTACGCGGATGTTATTATCACTTCCAGCAGGCCATATGGAGAATGAGTAAGAAAGTTCATCTTTGTGACTAGCGAAGGTCGTCATATAACTAAACTTGTCACTAAATTAGCTTTACTGTATACTTTACTTTTTTTATAGCTGCAAATATCATTCCAGAGGCTTACTTGGCTATTCATGAAATTGCTCCTGGTAATGAAAAATTCTCTAAATTTCATACATATTTCACAACTTACTGGATTAAGACAATAACAACAAATATTTTTAACTGTTACGGCGAAGACCATAGGACTACCAATGCACTGGAAGGGTGGCACAAAATATTAAATACGAAAATTCCACCAAAGCCTTCTTTACTTCAGGCTATAACATTATTAAAAAAAGAAGCGTTTGTACAAGACACAAAGAGACTCCAAAATAGTTTTTACTATGGTGACAAAAAACGCAGATCTGCAGATATAATAAAAAATATCATGATTGTATAAATGGTACTCCAATATTAGAGGGTTTGCAACGTTTGGTACTAGTGTAACTATTTTTAATACAATTAAAAAATATATTATTTTATTTTCAAATTATTCGTTTTATATTTTAAATCAATTTTAGTTAAGACTGTACTTTTGCCCTTATGAGAATTTGCCCATTTGAGAAGTTGCCTTTATGAGAAGTTGCCATTCTGAGAAGTTGCCCTTATGCGAACAAAGGCTATAGAAGAGGGAAAAGTGCAAGTACTTTAGTGCTCGATCTACGCGTACTATCGTGATCTGAAATTTAGTAGAATACTAGCTGTCCCGGCGAACTTCGTCTCGACTCATTTTTTTTTTTCGTAAATCGGGTTAAATTGTGAATCTAAACCATCCTCGAATCCCCTTGAACTCACACAAAAAAATTCATCAAAATCGGTCCAGCCGTCTCGTATCGAGTTCAGTGACATACACACGCACACAAGAAATATATATATAAAGATTATCAGAATCACTTATGTAACAATTATAACTTACAGAGGCTGTCAGTAGCCGATTAATGTCATGTACGCCAAACGCTAAGAAACCCAGTTTACTAACTAAAGTATTATTGCTTCACCCCACTAATGTGAAGAAATATAAAAAAACAGCCTTTATAAACGCGGACCGCCAAAAAATGCAAGTAGGTACTACTTGCATTTTTTGGCGGTCCGCTTATAAAATTATAACCCTTGCACGTGTCTTAAAAAACTAAATATCGCACTTAGAATACGTACTCGAAAGTTATAAGCTAAGTACTGTATTATTATAAAAACAGTAACTTTTATAATAAAACAGTAGACATTTCGGCCAAGTCAAACGCTACGCTACGTACACTTCGAGTTCAGGTTAATCGAATCTATCGATTTGATGCAGTTTCGCCCGTATTGCTGAAACATTTTTTTTTATAATATAAAATTGCTCGTAAAAGTATTAGATCCTCTGAATATCTTATTCCTTTAAACGAGCCTTTTATCTTAGGACAACTCATATAATATGTAATACATATACATCTAAATCTCGCCAACGGCTCCAGCGATTTTCATAAAATTTAGTTTGCAGGGGGTTTCAGGGATGGTAAATCAATCTAGCTAGGTTTTATTTTTAGAAAACGTCGTTTAGAAGAAACCGAGCAAAGCTCGGTTATCCAGGTACTGTTTAATAATAAATATAATATTAATACAACTAAAACTTTTTTATTTTAACTTTAAACGATTTGCCATGTCAGATTTAGATCACTATATCTCCAATTCCCATGGTAGCGAATTCTCCATCAAATCATTTTTACAGTCCTCCCAAGGAATTTCCAATACTTAGATATTTTATAATTCAATGCATAGAAAGCAACAAATACAATCACATATCGTGTTGAAAAGTTGGTACCTAACATAAAACAACAAGGCGTTTTTATTGAACATTCACAGAGTAAGTAATCACTTCGTTTTATACGTATTCTAAGTGCGATATTTCGTTTTTTATACGTTTGACGTAGGTACCTACACCATTTTACAGTGGGCCGGACTGAAGTAGGCGACAAGGTGGTTACGCAGATGCACTTCAATCCGGTCAAGTTACGTTGATCCTACATGTTCGTAAGCTTTCGCGATTTGTACACATAGAATTTCATAAGCTACGGGTCTTAATCGCGTAAATATGTTATTTTAAGGCTAAATACCTGGTCACCACGGCCGTTGCAGTACGCTCGAAACGTCGGGCAATAAACAAAGGTATTTAGCCTTAAAATAACATATTTACCTACGCGATATAATTGATAGGCATTCAGCGGTTTGGCCGTGAAAGCGTAGCATAGCGACGCTGATCAATAGCATTCTAAGGGTACTTCCTCGTGCTCCACCTTAATGGAACATAATGCCGGATTCGCACGCTTGCCAAACTTCGCCAAGCATCAACAAATTCAAATGTGTAGGTACATAGATAAGAAATTTGGCTTGGCTTGCAAACTTATTTGCAAAGGCTTGCAAGCGCTGGCCTCCTGCGTGTGTCAGTTTTTGACACGCAAATCAATAACGTATTACATATAGACGCGTTTTACCGCACTATTTTGCCAAGAAAAATGCAATGCAACGCTTAGATAGTATTTTACGTGAGAGTAAAAGAGACAACCCCCCCCCCCCCCCCTATCGTAAGCACGGTTTCCGTCCGGCGAAGATGAAGGGTATTTTACATGCTCTTTGATGAAATTTTTACCAATTTTTACCCCGCCTCGAAATGGCCCTAGTTCCGGCGTAAAACGTCATTAACGCAAATTAAAAAGAAAATTCGCGACAACACTTTGTGACGCGTACGAATGCTATGTTTATACATGCTTGGGAAATCTTGGTTGTCCACAAACACGAGCGTGTATTGTATACGGGATGTTTGGCTTGGCTTGCGTGAGCTTGTCGCAGACGGGCTACAGTCGGTTTGTAAACACAGAGCAAAGCAAGCTGTGGCGACGTATTTACACGTTGGCGTGTTATTAGTGTTGGTTTTGGTTTAGTCTTGCTTACGCGCTCGCGCCAAACGGGTGTGTTTACTTACTCTGCGTTGTGTACGACCGCGTATCGATCATACATTAGTACCTAGTTGTTAATATTTTGAATAAAAATATGTGAAGCCAAACGCAATAGCCGACACAACTTCAATGTCCACGTCTTCCATGTTTGCCTGCCTAGAACATTAATGCACTCGCAAGCGTGTAAATGCCATCGCGTTTTTAAAGACTGGTGCTTGTGGACGTTTGCCAAGCCTCGGCCATAGACTATTCAAGTACCTACTACTGACTCAGCCTCGCTGATATTCTGGCGGCGAACAGACGTATCTACCTATGTATGTCTTTCTTGTGCCTAAAATGAGTGACTGGTCAAATAAAGATGTCATAAACTTCCTAGAATGTTACCAGAGAGAACCATGCATTTGGAACCCGAGCAATAGCGATCACAGGGATAAAAAAAAAGTAGCCGATGGATGGAGTCGCCTAAGCAAATCGTTAAATAAACCAATAAAGGAACTGAAAGTCAAAAAGGAGATACTTATGGTTACCTTTAGAAAGCATTTAAAAAGAAAACGAGAATGTATTCGTTCTGGCGCAGGTGGGTTTACATTCATACTAGGTACGAAACTTTTTTTATACTATCATAAGAAGAAACGATGATCGTGAGCCCGCTTTCTTTTATTCGTAGCAGTGAAAACAATAGTATCATTAATATATAACTTAAGCATTAATTTAATTACGCTCAAATTTGTTGAATACCTTTGCACACTAGGACGCTGAGCGCCGACGCTTTATATAAAAATGTACTCTGTAATAGTTTATTTGTCTCGTAGAGTATATTAAATTTGTTCTGTAAGTCTAGCTCCGCGCACTGGCCAGGCCACAGGCCGTCACTGGCGTTCGCTGCCTGCGACTAGCCTGTGACCGCGTCAGCCATTCGGGTTCACTGACCTCGCGAATGGCGCGTACTTCTAAATTCTAATAATTTTTGTATCACATTTCTCAGAATTTGGACTAGTCAATTTATTGAACATACAATTAAATACCATATTTTATTAGGCAAATAATTGGTGGAGTCAATGAATAGTGTGCATTCCCTCAGCAAAATCACAGGCAAATTGTTGTCGAACTTGATTATTAAAGTATTTTAGAAAATTAAGTAGCTGTCCAGCTCGTGTTGTTATTATTGCGCACATTTTTAAATTTGTTGCGCTGACAGTTTTGAAGTAATTTTTATTATAAAAAGTTTCTGCTGGAGGAACGATCCAGAACGTTCCTCCAGCAAAATGTCACGTGTACATGTCATACATAGCGAAAAAATAAAATATTGTGTTAGGGGAACATTTGGGGTTTTGCTGGATCTCTGATATATTGTTTGACTAGCTGTCTCGCGCAACTTCGTCTGCGTAAATTTTCCCAACGTCCCTTCGTCTGCAACATTTTTCTTTGATGCTCCGCTCCTATTGGTCGTAGTGTGATGTTATTTACCTATAGCCTTCCTCGATAAAAAAGCTTTCCAACAGTAAAGGTTTTTTTCAATTCGGACCCGTAGTTCCTGAGACTACCGCGTTTAAAAAAATAAGCTTTGAATTGGTGTATTTTTTTTAAATTAGAAATCAATTGTTACAAAATTCCCCTTGAAAGGGAAAATATTTAATCTAATTAATCAAAAAATACGGGCAAGTGCATGTTGGGTCACGCACAACGTAGGTTCCGTAGTTGCCCATAACAATGAAGATGACAAGTGGGTTTTCTGTTGTTTTTCTTCCATTCCATTAAACTATAAGGAAATATCTGAAAACGATACATTTACAATTCAATTATAAATAAAATATAGGTAGTCTTTAAAAAACTACGAGTCTCGATTCCTGAACTATTTATAATATGTAACTACAAATTTGTACGGAACCCTCGGTGGTCAAGTCCGACTTGCACTTGTCCGGCTTTTTTTATTTGTTTTCTAAAATGTATTTTAATTCTTGATTTTTTCGAAGAAATACATTCTGAAAAAAAGCATCTGTATGTTTTTCTCGTTTCGTTTTTATAATTGGAACGTACCTAGTGCCATAACGCACGTTTTCGTTTGCGGGCTGAGAGGCTAGATATACCTAAAAAATCCCCACTTTACGTCTAGGGAAAGTACACAAAAAAAAATCTAGATTTTATTATATCACTTTGTCGGCGTAACTAACATATAAATCCATGCCAAATTACAGCTCTCTAGTACTAAGGGTCTCAGGGAACAGACCGAAACTATACTGGTTACGTTTTGCCATTTCGGCTACGGAACCCTAAACACGTGTTACATTTTGACATCGATCAAAAATCTATTATTTATTTTCGTTTTTCCTCAGGAATCGATGATATCTATGAACCAACCTGGTTTGCTTATCAGCTAATGGAATCTTTTCTTCTGCCGATATATGCCTTGAAGTTGGGCTTAAATTCAAAAACGGTATGTAAAAAAATACTTTAAAACTAAGGGAATACGTAGTAATAGATTACTTACTTATATATTTCTATGTTGCCTACCAATAATATTGAGTACCCAGGTACCTACGTATGTAGGTAACCACCCACATTAACCGTCGTAAAAATTGTCGTTGTAAACAACGACCACGTCTGCTAATGGTGGAGGCACCAATTCCGCAAGGGACACCCTCACCTTTGGCCCAAGGCTTATGCACCGGAACGCCGTGTGATTTTTAGTCGGTTCGATTCTGACATACCCGATCGGCCCTCGTAGGAGTGGAATCCGTGGAGATTTTTGCACACGATAAAAAAAAACGTAGCTACATTCTTTAAAATTAATGTTCAAAACTTACAAGTTAGATAAATAGCATAGGATAGGATAAAATAGCTTTAAGTATAGGTAGGTAGATGCTGTCGGGGTCTTGGCTGCGAATCCACTTTTCAACCATATTTCATTGTAATAGATCCCAAGAGTGCTCTCCCGCCAGAGACACCAACTGCACCTATCTACAGGATACTCCTTAACAATTAATTATTCATACTCCTACAAAAATACGAAGTGAAAGAATCTTGACTGCATTCAGTGGTGGTCTTTGTGGAACACATGGCAGATTGCGTTTTGCATTAGGTTTATTAATTTACTAGCTGTCCCGCGCAACTTCGTATGCGTAATTTCTCCCCGTTTTTGAAACATTTCTCGTCGCTTCTCCGCTCCTATTAGTCGTAGCGCGATGTTATATAGCCTATAGCCTTCCTCGATAAATAGGCTATCCAACAAAAAAAGAATTTTTCAAATCGGACCAGTAGATCCTGAGATTAGCGCGTTTAAACAAACAAACAAACAAACAAACAATCAAACAAACAAACTCTTCCGCTTTATAATATTAGTATAGATATTCCGTCAATGCACCAGGTGGTATTATTATTGCTGGAGGTGTATACATTTCTGAGGTAATTATAGTACTTTTTCTGGGAAAGTCATGTAGTACAATCAGAGCAATACTCAAACGTTGATTAAATATCCTTTTTGGCAATCCAATTGCATGATTTCTAGGATAAGGCTTAATAATATTCGCCCTGAGAGTATGGTACGCTCATATAATAATAATCAATTATTTTTTGAATCCATTCATTTCAAGTCCATATTTTGTTAGTAAGTAACAACTTTAAGACTTACAAGCTAGTGTTATACAGAAACAACACAATAAACATAGATACCTACAATAACAAATACAAGTAATGCGTGCACGATTCACCGGTGTCACATGCATCCTTGTTCAATGACCAAAGATTGGATCGTTGAATCTTGCCACCATTTTTTATTTTTTTTTATTTTTATGACCTGGTCGCTTGGACCTATTCACTTTTATGTCACGTCGCATTATTTTCAGCACATTGCTAGGGCTGTCGCGCATACGTCTTCACAGGGATGCTACACGTTTCGTTTTGTTGGCATAATTTATTTATTTTATTTATTTATTAACTTTATGCACAAAGATATTGTACAAAGGCGGACTTAATGCTGAAAGCATTCTCTACCAGCCAACCTTTGGGTGATGTAACATAAAATTATATAGGTGCAGATTGTTGACAGCTAATGCTAGTTATTTCAGATGAATACAATAGAATAAAAAAATATATATATACACACATACGTATACTTAAAAACATAACATACATACAAATATACATAACTATACTCAAATACATTACTTACATACAAAATAGGTACATATACCAACTTAAATACATTACATACATACAAATAAACATATACTTAAATTCATAACATACAGACATACGTAACAGTTTATGTGGCTAACGTTGAGATTCAGCTAAACCATCGAGTAACAGTGTACGAACTTTCAGCTTGAAATTAAAGCGATTAGAAGCCATTCTGATTTCGGGGAAATCAGAATGGCTGAATAATGAATTGTTAAAAACGCCACCATCTCTAATTCTCCCTTGACACCCTACCTTATGTCAATGAATGTATATGCAAAAAAAAAAGTACCTACCTACTGAAAGTTTTCTTGTAGTTAAAATATTTACTTCTGCCATAAGGCGGGCTCTTTATCTCCATCATACCTGTATCATACTCTTTATTAATTCAATCTCTTATTGATGACGGCATCTAAAATGATAGAATATTAAGTTAAAATAATAATGTAAAAAAGTTATTAATAAAATCAATTTCTTGCAGCAATCAACGTCAACACAAACAGCTATTGAAGAAACAGATGATCGAGCTGAAGAGACGGAATATGATAACAACTTGGCGGGTCCTTCAACTTCTGCAGCTGCG
Organism: Herminia tarsipennalis; assembly: GCA_945859575.2. NCBI lineage: Eukaryota > Metazoa > Arthropoda > Insecta > Lepidoptera > Erebidae > Herminia > Herminia tarsipennalis. The sequence continues at coordinate 6,172,336 of OX243836.2, read as the reverse complement.
GTCTCTCCACCATTTACAATAAAACGCGCGAACAAATCTTATCGTCGATCTGCTTTAAACTTAGCTGAACAACAAATGGCCACAGCGTTCAGCCAATTATCGAACGTATTTAGTCAACGTCAATCAAAACCTTCAGATGCAGATAGCGAGGATGAATGTGATTTATATGCAAAGCTTTTAGCCAAAAAGCTTAGAGAACTTTCTAAGGACGACAGGAAGATAATGATGTATGAAATAGATGGTTTATTTATCCAAAAAATTAAAAACAGAACATTTTCTCGAGAAACACCATCCCCTCAGTATTTTCGCTCTTCTACGAGTAGACCATCATCAACTTCAAGTGCATATAAATTAGCGAATGGAACTCTACGTTTTGAACCTTATCCCACGTCACACACTGTTCATTTAACTAAGGACATTTCAAATACACTCACTCTGTTACCACCACCGACACCTCAAAATATTGATGACAATATTTACTCCGATGAACCTAACACCTCAAACCCAAGACCTACGTTATTTATAAAATCCGAAGAAATGACCATGTCGCCAAAGCAAAATATAATTAATTCATCAATTTTTAACCGGCCTCAAAAAAGGAGATTCTCTGTTTGACCAGTAGGAAGGTATAAAGTATGTATGTTCGCTATCCAATTTGGATGGGGTTTTCGCTATTCGACAGGGATTTTCTAAGGAGGTTTTAGTGTATAATCGTTCTCCTAGGTTTCAATACTAAAACGTGGGAATAAGTCCCTAAAATTTCCACTAATCGGTGATGTGCTTGATCATTCCCATAATTACCTGTTTTTTATTGAATTCGGTTCCAATCTACTTCAATAGTCTTTTGAACACAAAATTTAGGAGAAAATAAAACATGAAAACGGTTTCAAATTTTCAGAGGTTTTATTTACCTACTAAATAAAAAAGCACTAAGTAAGATGAAAGTAGTGTTCTTAGTTATATAGCGACACCCTCTTTACACGTTCCGGTTTCAATTCGGTGCCTCAAATGTATAGCGACCGGAACGGACGGACGCCGGAAGTGGAACGAGTGAAAGCCACCGTACATCGCCATACACTTCGCGCCGGGTCCGGTCGCCGGCTATCTGGCGGCTTTTTTTTTTTATTGCCTATGGTTGGCAGACGAGCCAGCGGCCCACCTGATGGTTAGCGGTAACCGCCGCTCATGGACTACAGGAATGTCAGGGACACACCCAAGCCACTGCCTACCGCGAAGTGAAAACCCGCCCAGAGATGAGAGCAGTAATCCACGTGCGGTTGGACCTGCGCTTTATAAAGCACAAGTCGCTGTGCCGGCGAGAAATATTTTTTTTGCTCGCCAATTTGGGCTTTACTTTCCAAATGACTCCCAAACTAGACTTTGCTGGAGATTTCGACGCCGAGGATCCCAATACTCTCGGAGACTCGGAGTGTAACTCCTTGGTCTTTCATCGCAGTGACACGCGTACTTGTGGGTTTGAATCGAACCAGGTTCTTTTTACCCCATTCGGAAACCTGCCACGGAGAGCCTCGACTTCTGACACAAGTTACAACCGTCTCTCCTGAACAACGTTCCGAGGGACGTTCTGTTGGTTGGTATATGGCGCATCACTCGTGCTGTCATCTGCATAGCAATGTATGTTCTCTATGGACATAATATAATTGATACTTAAGCAGAATGAACAGTGTTGGGGAGAGCACCGAGCCAGCGTTAATGGTTTTCAGACCGGAACAAGCACCGTCAACGACGACCGTAATGCTCCAATTGTCCAGGAAGCTAGCGATCTATCGGCAGAGCCCCTCGGGGATTTCTTATGAAAGAACGAAGCTTCTTTATATAGAAGGGCCTTGTGCCAGACCCTGTCAAACGCCTTGGCGATGTCGAGGCTGACAGCGAGAGCCTCGCCCTTGCCTTCCAGCCCAGCGGTGCGTGAGGTACACAAGAAGATCACTAGCTGAGCGACCGTGACGGAAACCGTACTGGTGGTCGCTTATTAGCTGGTGCTTCTCAAGATACATCAAGAGTCTGGTGTTGAGTACTCTCTCCATCACCTTAGTTAACAAGACTGTTACTGCTATCGGCCTGTAGTTTGACGGGTCCGATCGATCACCCTTTTTGAGAATAGGGTGGACAGTGGCAACCTTCCACGATGATGGAACCCTTTCATTTTTATAGAGAGACGGTAGAGACGGGGTCAACTCAGGGGCGCACGTCTTAACTTCCACTGCAGGGATGCCGTCGTCGTCGTAGGACGCGAAAAATTCGCGGAGTCCATCCCAATCTGCTGACTCATATCTCCAGACTCTGCGTCAACTATTCGCTGGAGAGCGGGCGGGACGCGCTATGGGGGCTTTGCTGCAGATTAGGCAGTGGTCAGACGATCCAAATGGAGCATCTACTACTACCCTATATCTGCGTGGATGTTTTGTCAGCAGAAGAACCAACAAGGAGGCCATGTGGCTCTCAACGACTGGAATACGGGTGGGCTGAATTACTAGTTGTGAGAGACCATAGGCCAAGGCCATATTGAAAGTAGTCCTAACTGGGAGATCAGTGGTCCTCGATGCCAACCACTCTTTATGATGAGCGATAAAGTCACCGAGGACCACCACCTCAGCAGATGGGCACTGCTCCAACATTTGGACGTTCTCAAAAAGTAGATTCGACCCCGAATCACTGCAAGGAGATCTGTAGAGGCACGCGTACATTCGGGTAAGGCCCCCATGGTCTACGCGAAGCCATAAAATGTACGGATCCCCATTTTTCCCTGGTTTTCAAGGCCCGAAGGCGGCGACAGCAGATATCGCCCCATAAGAATACGCACACCCCGGCGTTCCGAAGGAATGTCTGCTCCAATTCGTAGCCGGGGTATTTAAGCTACGAGATGTCATGTGTTTAACGACCGGAACGTACGGACGCCGGATCGTGTGAAAGCTACCTAGCTAGTAGGTAGGTACAATCCTGGCTGCATGTACCTGCTTATTGAATACGTCACTTATAATACAGTAGGTATTTATTAAAAACAATCTGAAAGAAATTATTTGCTTAATAGTAAAAACGACACCAAAATCCATGCGTAGTTTGGAAGATCTAAGCGCACAGACCTCGTAACTCGTAGATTTGTTCTGTATTTGACATATTTATGACTTCAAAAACAGTGTGCCTCTCAACCACGGAACAGAAAAAATACTCTCAACTGTGTAAGTTCGAAAACATGCTAATTCTACACAATGTAAAGAAGATAATTACAGAAACTATCGGAATATTGACTAATATTTTTGTAATAAGTACTAAGTATTATTTAAAACACTTATAATTGTAAACAGGTATATATATATATTTTTTTACTTTAGGTACCTTTAATTCATCTTTTAGAACTTCATTAATAACTCGATGCTCGACAGACTTCAGGTATAATTTCTGATTTATATGTAGACTAGTTTATGTAGACTAGCTGTGCCCAGCGGTGTTACCCGCAGTTTATTAGCCTTTGTGTTAATTCAGGGTGGTAGCGATCGGCGGTGGTGACCTCTCGCGTCCGGGCGCTCATTCGAGCCATGTTGCGGAGTGAGAGGGAATGCGAGGCAGTCGTCTCCTTTTGCGAGGAGGTGATGCTGCAAAAGGAGACGACGGAACGCGTGAGAGATAGACGGTCCTCACGCCCTGGCCGCCCCGCGTTACGCCCCGGGCGACGGGTGACAAGGGACGACATCCGGCCACCCTAGGCGCAGGCCTAAGGACGACGAGCAGTGGGTAGCTTGCCGTCCAGCTTAGGACTAGGCCGGGTCGACGGCGCGCTAGTGTTCCACGCGCGCCTCAAAGAGGTGTCAGCAAGTGACAGGGCCCCATTGGGCCGGCGCACACCGGGAGTGCGGGATCGTTCGAAAGAGTTACCGTGCTCAATAAATCATAGGAGAAATTGCACTCCAATGTTTAATTTACTCTTTGCTCCCTACCAACCACTACATAAGGTGTCCCAAAGAGTCATTACGTTCAGAAATAAAAAGTTTTTAGTCGATTTTGTTGTAGTTTTAGGTGAGCCCGCGACGTTAAATGTGAAATGTCAAAACCCGGTTGCCAGCTTAGGGGATTTTCTCCCAAGTTTAGGAAAAAATAAGTGGGATAGGAATCCACAAAGAACTTTGTGGATTAAGAACCAGCTATATGCAGCCACTGTAACTTCTATTTTGACGCCCATTGTCTCTCGTGTCGTGCGACTGACATTTAACTGGCATTGAATCAATTACAACCAAATTGAGCTAGCTACTCGCGCTTGGCTGGTTTTCTCTAAGGGTTTTTAAAATTTCATATGAATAGATTGGTTTTTTTTTTTGTTTTTGTTTAGGGGGAACAAAAATTTAAAGTTGGCAACCCTCTGTCAAAAATATGTCAAATTTAATATCAACAACAGAAAAGGTGTCTGTCCATGTCCGTCTCAGCGATGACTATTATTTATTGTTATTTAATTAAAATTTAATGAATCTCAAAGGCATTTAGTGCTAAAGTGAAGAAAAATGAAGATCTTTCTTAAAACAAATATACTTAAAGCTATATCATTTAGAAATCCTATCAAGCTACCTTTTTCGTATTGGGTGTTAGTATTTTGCAGATTTGCGCTAACGTTACTACCGCAGCGCGGTTATATTCATCCAGATGAGTTCTTTCAAAACATTGAAGTCATTGCTGGTGAGTTATATATATCTATCAACTCCAGAAAATAGAATTTCTATGTACATTTCTCGCTAATCTAATTACCGGCGTTAATTTTATGCGAGGAAAGCTTGACCATAGCTGATAACAGTATTATCGTAAACATATATAAATAACAACTGCACTAATTTTTATACATTATTTTTTTTTTTAGTTTTGCTCTTAGGTTCTTACATAAAAAAAAAATTAAATAACAAAGAAAAAATAATAGAGTGGTAGAAAGTTCGTAGGTAAAGCTAGTTCTAATAAAGTGGTTGTGCAAAATAACTAGATCGAATAATTGGATTCACAATTACCTAAAATATTTTTTCTGCTAACTTAATATGGAAGCGGCTTCTGTGAATGTTTTTATTAAAAATAAAACCCTGGGATTCCATATTGCTTTACTTTTAACTCTTCAATCAAGTATGTGTGTATGTGGGTGTGAAGGAAAGGGTGGTGTGGTACATAAAAAAAACTGAAATTACTCGAACTCGGTACTATTTATTATTATTATAGTTAAGGATATCTTACAAAATATTCATTTATTTTGTACATACACAGAATAGATAGGAAAGAAATCAAAGATAGTAAAGATTTTGTTGTTTAAAAAACTTTAGGTAAATATGCATTGGATTATTCAATCTCTAAATAAAACAAAAACACTTACATCACACTCCCTTACAAATCTGAATTGTTTGAGTAAAGTACTATCACAATGCTTAGTGTTTTAAGAAAAGTAGAAAGCTTCTATGAATGCTTTTGCACAAGCTTTAAACCGCTGTCCCTGCCCATAATTCCCCTAAGCCAATAATCCGCCTCTTTTCTCATAAGAAACAGAATGGGAGTATTTTAGTTGCCCTGTGCTTTAGGTACAGGGTTCATGTACATGCATCTATTTTTACACATGAGAATATTTTTTCTTATACATAATTACGATTTATGTTACTTCAAGGTTGAGCAGTTTTCTCCCTTTTACCATTCTCTAATGGAATGTGGTGATTTTTATTACAAAGTGGGTTTTTAAGGTCCAGTATTAGATTTAAGTATTAGTGTTCTAAAGAGTGCAAAAAAATAGAGAATATATTATATCATGTCTATCTGTATGTCTTCTTGTGAAATATGTATTCTAAATATCAACTTCGGTATCATTTACACCGCATGGATGGTGTCATAGATTATATACTTATACTGGTAGGTGGTGTAGTAAGCAAGAAATCACCTCGCCAAAAGATATAGTGGATTTAATTCCAAGAGTTTATAGCTATCTATCTTTTAAATATTGCTAGTTATCTTTAAAAAAAACAAAGAGTGACTATTTATGATCACTACTGCTGCTTTATTTCATGTCTTCATAGATGATGCCCCCAATATACTTTCTTAGTATGAGAGTTACCATCAAACAATAGGGAGAAAAGCATTAATAATAAATGTTTCTTATTTCAATTTTAAGTCACTCTCAATGGGATGCGGTTGAATTAACAAGTACTTATGTTAAATATTGACTTCATAATAATTAATTAAAGCTTCAGTACCTATATTAAAAAAAATCTAAAGTTAAAATAAACAGGCATTAAACTAATTGTTATCTTAATTTACTGAATTATAACTACCAAATTTCATAAATATAAGTGATGCTTGTGGACTTGAGTGCTCACTCTCTAACACTATACTACCTATCTCTATTGCATGGTCACTATCTTGTCTCATGATACATTCATCGACCTTTCAAAGCAAGCTCTGTTAGCAGAAAAATATTTATTTTAAGTTGCAAAATATTTGACTACTAAAATGTGATTATAAATGCGTTGCGCACGGCCTCGACTGCTAACTCTTTCACACAGGCACTAGCTCACCTCTTCACGCATTGGTTCTACTGTTGCAAAATATTTATCTACTAAAATATAATTTCTCTCTCTCTTTTTTTTACTATTTATTATACGGGAATTAACGCGCATTGTTTACTTTAAAATTGCTTGACGTTTCTACCAGGTTGCACCGGCCGTGGTCACAAGCGGACTGTCGCAGCGATGTTAATACTCCGTCAGGCCGATGAATCTTCATCTACCCTCACTTTTTTGTTTCTCGAAAATTTAGGGTCACTGCACTCTACACTGATTGTGTCCATGTTAACCGACTGCGAACTAATACGAGGTTGTGTTTTACGAATCATTGGATTCCAGGTCACGGATAGTTTGAAGCCCTCATCCCGATTGAAAGTTTTATGTTTTTTAATTTCAATCGCTTCACACACAATTCTTGAATAAAAATGGCGGTCTATGGAGAGGGTTTGTGGACGATGAAACTCAATCCAGTGATTGGTGTTCGACTGCAGTATGTGTTCTGCAAATGCCGATTTGTTCGTTTGCCGGTTTTTCACTGCTGCAATGTGTTCTTTTAGCCTTTCCGCTATAGTTCGCTTTGTTTGGCCAACGTACGAACTACCGCAGCTGCAATCAATTTTGTAGACACCTGGCGTCTGCAGAGGTGTAATATCCTTCGGAGTACCCACCAAGTTGCCCTCTTTAGCCACCGTTGTGTAGATCGTACGAATCGAGTACTTTTCATATCTGATCCGATCTTGTCTGTCACTTCTCTGACGTAGGGCAAATAAGCAGGTTGCCTGCTCACCTCCGGAGGTTTGTCACGTTTTGGGATATGCTTCATTCTTCGGTACACCTGATATCCGTTTTTCTAGAGTACCTTCTGAACAAGGACTAGCTCTTGCTCCACTTGATCAGGGTCACAGAGGTCAAAGGCTCTGTTTTTCAATGACGTCATCACGGAATGTAGGTGACGAGGATGGTGATGTGACGTAGCATGCAGGTATCTATCAGTGTGTGTGGGCTTTCGGTGTACACAGTGTGATAACGATCCATTAGCCCGCGCTGTTATCATGAAAAAAACACATAAGTATTATTATGTTAATCTGTATTTTAAATGATAAATATATATTTTTTTATTTCAGGGGACCTGCTCACGGTTGACATCGCACGGACATGGGAATTTAACCCAAAGTTCCCAATTAGGAACATCTTCGTACCCAACTTAATACTTGGTCCGCCTTTGTACTTCATATATTTAATGAACCCTTATACAAAACACTTTTTTAATGTTGATCTCAAAAGCCCGTACTACTTATTAATTTTACCTCGAATTTTTATATGTTTTCTATCCTTAATAAATGATTACTGTCTGTACAGGATATGCGTGATTTATGGTCAAAACTTCAGAACAAGGCTCACAATCTTTGCCAGTTCCTATGTAGTATTTGTTTACTGCTGTAGAAGCTTTTCCAACACTTTTGAAATGATATTCTTTTCAATGCTTCTATTACTAGTTGCTGAATGTATGATGAAGTCTGACAACGTCATTTATCACAACGAATTCCTTAAAGAAAAATATGAACAAGCTTCCACTCCCGTTGAAAGAGTCAAAATTTTCAAGTTGACTACACACTTGCCTGGTCATAATTTAAATCGGGTGATAATTTTGGCCACAATTGTAGTGATAGGGATATTTAATAGGCCTACGTTTGTAGGGTTTGCATTCCCTCCAATATTCTTTTGGCTTCACAGAGGCTTAGGGTCTAAAGTTGTTGGCTTTAAAGAATTTCATTATAGGATATTTATGTTTATAATCTGTGGGGTACCAACTGCATTGCTTCTTATATTAGTGGACTCTAGTTATTATGGGTACATTACTTTCGCTGATATAGAATCTTTGAAGATATCCTGGAACAATTGGGTGGTGACACCATTGAACTTTCTGAGGTACAATTTGGATACACGGAACCTGACTTCACACGGTCTTCATCCAAGATGGCTGCACCTTGCTGTCAATGTGCCGCTCCTGTTCAATGTGCTTGGGATACTGGCCTTCTTTACACTCTCTGTTAATACATATAGGTGAGGTTTTTTTTCTAATGCCCTTTTGATTATTATTATTTATTAATTATTAGCAAACCTTATGATCATTGTTTTGCAGTAAAACTTCACTTAACCCATTTGTTGTTGAAACATATTTAAAAAAAAAAACATATTCCAAAATGTTTAAATAAATAGTAAAAAAATGCAGCGTTTTAGGTAAAGTCAGGAAAAGGTGGCCTTTTAAAAGACCTATAGCAATGCTGATGATTCTGATCAGCGGCAGCGTAAAAAGAGAAGAAAGTACATTGTTATACAGGTATAGGGTTTTTTATCAATTATAATATAACCCCTTCAGCTAAGCTCAGTGGCTTATGTTAGGAGTGGGTTCACGTCGATATAATGGTTAGGATTCGAACCCGCGACTACATGATTGCGAGACCGATGCCTTAGCCAGCTTAGTTAGAGCCAAAATAACCTGTGACGTGCATTACGATGTTAACTCGCCATCAAGGCAATAAAGGTAGGAACATTGAGAATAACAAATAATAGATTCACAATATTAGTTTCCAGATTTTGTAACATGTGATTTCTTCAACTCGTTTTTTTCATCAGTAACAACCGGTTTAGCATTTATCAAGTAGAAAAATATTCATTTATAACGGCAAAAAAGTAAATTATTACGTCGTTGCTATTTATCTACAATTTCGTCGATTCACGGTCCCATGTTAAAATAAACTAATTTGATACCCATCCCCATAATGCGACATGGCTTATGAAAGAACTTCAATATGAAACGCAAAAAAATGCTATTAAAATATTGATTGAAAACAAAGTAAGAAAGTTTATTTGTTGATAATATATCCAAAGTCAAATTTGTTAGTGAAATGTTCTAATTATTATTTAAATATTCTTAGTAAATAAAATACTTATCTTTGTGCAGCTGCTATTACAAAAAAAGACATACCTTATATTCTACAAAAACACTCAAATCTATACTAATATTATAAAGATTTTAACGCGGTAATTTCAGAAACTACTGATCCGAATTGAAAGAATCTTTCAGTGTTGGATAGCCCACTTATCGAGGAAGGCTATAGGCTATAGAACATCACACTATGACCAATAGGAGCGGCACAGCAATGAGAAATGTTGCACGGGAAAAATTTACGCAGACGAAGTTGCGCGGGACAGCTAGTAGTTAATAAAATATTTGTTATACTGTCGTTTGACGTATAACAAATGTTTATACGTCAAATAATGAGAAAAAACCGGGCAAATGCATGTCGGGCCACGCACAATGTAGGGTTTCGTAGTCCCCCCCCTAATGCGGCTTATGGGGTTTTCTGTTGTTTTTGTTTAATAGTTAGGTACAATGTTATACCTACTTAATAGTAATTTTCAATGGAATTTGTAAGAAATGTTGTTACTTCTCATTTGATCAGCTGTTACTCGTAAACTTGTAAAGCCTTCTTAGCTATGATAGTTTTCCTTTTAATTTCACTATATATACTGTGTATATTGCGTGTATACTACCGTGATTATTTTTTTTGTGTTGTGTTGATGTGTTTTACATCAACCATTTAGCTAGCAGGGGATGGGGGACACTTGACTCTTAACAAAAATTTGCACTTTAAATCTTAATATTTCACAAACAGATCCCTAAATCTAAAAATGGTCTTACCGACCTCTAAACGTTTTTAAAGGACGGCTATGTAACGGATTTTAAATAGCCTGTCGCAATATCGGGGTTAATCTCGACAATAGTGCCAATGCCATAGTGCTTATTGTCATTGTAAATCTACATCTGGACCACCCAGAGACCTCAAACATACAAAAAATATGGTTAGACAATTAATGATAAAGACACGAACAAAAGAACTTCGTACAGTTTATTTTTACACTTTCTATAAATAATTGTGTAATTTAATATCTCTGTCGGTGACTATGCCAGCGAAAACTGTATCAAAATTTATTCGTGTTTGCGAGACCTCTTTGAATATTTTCACTACTTCTCTCCTCAGTTGTAAGTAGCACCTTTACAGTCCATTAAAAATAATATGTGCTACATAAACGATAATGCATTGCCTTTTGTATGGTAATGTAAATGTAATTATCCATTCATATCTCGGCTCTCAAGTCATACCTACTCTTTGTAACAATAGTTATGTAATATATGGATAAAAAATACTGTTATGTCTCCATTCTTTCATCAATCGTTTTGTATCATTTACAATACACGGCATTACGAATTTAACCTCCTGAGTTGATGCCAATGCATCAATTCAGGAGGTGGTCATTTGAGTGATATAATTATCTATTTAATCGGCAAATAAACTATTTTCATGTCTAATATTACTGTAGCCAATTCAAATTATGATATTTCTTTTGCGCCACCCGTTATATTGTAGGAACACGAGTTTGTTTAAACTAATAGTCAACCGGAATGACCCAAGACTTATTGTGCACACACACAGAACATGGTTTTGGTGCGCGTCACGGCGCTCGTGGCATCCCTAAGGGCCTCGTTATTGTAGAGGCCTCGTGGCTTTAACGCAGTAGTTGCCAAGTAGAAAAATATATCTAAGTAGAAGACAAACCTGATATGTAATAATGAATACCGCATCATCAGAATGATGAAGTATCATCCCTATCTTTGGGCTTTATATGTGATTTTCTAAAAACTTCTATTTTACAGATTTATCCGTGGCCAGTACAGCAAGTTACCACGTATCCAGAGCATCACAGGTCTGATGCTGTTCTCTCTAGTCATACCAATAGCGGTCCTCTCACTATTCCCGCACCAAGAAGCTCGATTCATAATACCCGTACTTGTCCCTCTAATATACTTGTACGGAAACCATCTCCACGTCAACGAAACTGATGGATTAAAAACCAGGAGATTTAAAACTACCCTACGGATCATGTGGTATGTTCTCAACGCTCTTCTAACTCTATTCTTCGGGTTTGTTCACCAAGGTGGTATTTATCCTTTCTCTAACAGCCTGTATCATGAAATTAAAAACGATTATGGAGTCCACACACATGTGATAACGACCCACAGTTACAGCATACCAACATTTTTACTTCAATTGGAAAGTACGTCTAAGTTAAGGAAGGATAGGAGAACGGGACATAGGTACAGGTTAGCCCCCACAACATTTATTCAGAAGTATGGATCGTTACCAATGAATGATTTGTTATACAAAGTAGACGATGTTCTGACCAATGCTGAAATGTTATTGCACAATCATAAGAAAAAGTATAGATTTTATATTGCGTCACCGTGCTCGTTGGAACAGCAACTACGGTCAGCAGCAGAAAAGTACAAATACTTCCAACTAATCGAAGAGTTTTCATACTACCCTCACTTTTGTACGGAGGCGTTTCCCAAGTTCCCGACAAGACACGACCAAAGTTGTCTCGAGAATATAAATTTAAACAAAAATGAATCTCGCGTTATTGATCTAAACTTGTTACAAAGAATTTCGTGCTTTTTACAAAAGTTTTGTTTAAGAATTTATAGAGTTAAGCCTGTTACAAAATATCTTGTTTAAGTTTAAATCATTTAGTCAAGTTTATTGAGAGATCTGATTATGTAATATGAAATGCAATGGAGATACCGCCTAATTACCTATATTTTTATTATTGCTTAGTTTAATTTAAACCAGTCATTATGTGGTATGTAAATAAGTAACGTTTACAAGAATTAACACAAGAATAACCCAGCGAGTTGTATGTAGTTCTAATAACAAACAATTATCGTTAGATCTGTTGTAATTTTAAAGCTTTTCATATTTATTATTTACTTTCAAAAAATCTATTTAATAATGATGACTTATTTTTTCTACTTATTAATTTTAATCATTTATTATCGTATTTTATATTTGTAGTCCAAAAGTTTTATTGGTAATGTAAAAAATAGCAATATGAACATATTGCTATTTATTTATTATTAAAAAATAGCAATATGAACATATTGCTATTTTTTACAATGAATTTATTTTTTATTTGCTCAATGATCTTTATAATTGAAAGCATTTTTTTAATTAAGAAAATATGATGTACCTATTTTTTACTATGGCCAAGTACTGTTTACCAGTTCCTTTTTACTATCAGTAGAGATTTGTTTACACTTTTGTGTCATCTGGCTATTTTATAAGCACGGAGCACTAGACTTAAGGATAATTAGTGAAGCTTCTCCTAAATACCATTAAAAACTTAGATAAAAAACGGAAAAGATGACAATTTAATCTATACGCTATTTCGAATCGCGTGCGGTTGAGAATGGCACGTATAATTGAACGCAGCGCGCAGACGCTTTCAAGCTTTACTAGATCGTTATATTTTCAATCTCTTCGCCGTGCGTCGCCAAGTTTTGCGCTGGCCCAAAGCGCTATTCGTATCGAAGTACCTAAGGCTTCATAGAACGCGCGCTCGAACAGTGCTTAGGGATTGTCCATTAATTAACATTGGTAGGGGAGGGTAGTTAGTCTAAAACCTCACCACGTATCACCAGAGGGGAGTGAGATCAAAAAGTGACTATAAAAAATATCACGTGATTAATGGAAGACCTCTTACATGGACTCACGGACACAGAATTTCGGACCACTTTGTTTCGAAGGTATTATGAATATTTTCTTCTGTACCCACTCTTGTTGTTTTTTTTTTGCTCTATGTGCTTAGAGCTTTTAATAGATTATAACGACAGTTTTCTTTGAATGGGGTTTGCGCAATGTTAACTAAAGACAGCGTTCAGCGTCGTGAACGATGCGCATATGCCATTGGTCAACAAATCGGTTCCGATCAATGTGAATCGTATGTCAGAAGTATAGATAGTGGAACTCATTTACGTGAGTCTGTAATTATACAAGTAATTTGTGTGGCAGTAACGCGGCAGTCGTCATCCTAGCAACATGTATTCCGATCACGCTCGCACACAATGTCACTGTATCTAAACACGGTTACACATAGCGCCGCGCGCACAAATCACTTGAACTATCTATACGACTGTTAGGTCTGCGTCTGAGTAACATAATTTTTGTTGTGTTATGTGTTTAATCAGGAATCAGGAGACTTATTAAGTAGTACTTACGTACTATGTACCTATATCCTATATTGTGTGATCTACTTATCAATGTTATTTTATAGTAAAAGTTAAATAGGTCATTTTATTTTTTAATGTACTGCCACTTGAACTTTATTTTTTAATAAATTACTATTAAACACTTAAATCTCGTATACTTTTAAATTTAAGCGCAATACATTCACATGACGTAAGACAAGGGCAAGGCAAGGACGCGATGCAGACGTGCGGTTTAAATAATGAGCAAGAGACGTGACGCGGACACGGTTTATATCCAACACGTTGTGATAATGCGCTGTTTAAAAGACAACACGTCCGCACCTCGTCCTGGCCTTGTTCTTTCTTACGGCTTCTGTCATAAGTCTTAAGTAATGAAGCAAACCTACTTACTGCCATGTACCTACTTAATGTAGGTAGTAATTGTTTGAGTACCTACCTGTATGTACCATTAAGTTTGAAGATAAGTACCTATCTTATTCATGAATACAATCATTAAATAAAATGTCTGCGTTTTTATTAAGTACCTTTTATAGCTGACCTGATGAAATGGCGTTATTAACTAACTAGCGGACGCCTCGCGGTTTCACCCGCGTATTTCCCGTTTCTGTGGGAATAGGTACAGGGATAAAAAATAGCCTATGTCACCCGGGGTTAGTGTAGCTTCACAACGATGAAAGAATTATTCAAATCCGTCCAGTAGTTTCGCAGCCTATTCAATACAATCAAACAAACAATCAAATCTTTCCTCTTTATAATATTAGTATAGATATACTGTCATGTAAGCGTTTCAATAATTTACCAGTAGTCATAGTGCCTGAAACCATTCAGCAATGGGATACCTTATTAGGTATCCCATTTCTGAATGAACTTTACAAAAGGTAAGGATATTTTTTATTATTACCTTTGGTTGGCAGACGAGCCAGCGGCCCACCTGTTATCTTTAGGAAAATCAAATCACAAACGGTGTTATCCAATATACGAGTAGGTATATACAATACCTAACGACAGCCCAATAGAATTTGCCCGTAGCGCATCTAACACCTGCTGGCATAGTCGCAGTGATTTTCTCCAGCTGTTGAATGAAAACAGGGCTTTATAATTTCCATTTTATTAAAATCTATCAAGCCGTGCTAAAGAAATATACATACTTTTAAACACTCGTAAAACATAGATAACCCTCCTTGGGTAGTCGGATAAAAATGGCAGCAAACCACTTACCTCTATACTTACTTGTAGTTTAAAGGTCAGTGCAGCAAACTTACATTTTTGTAATTTGAAATACGTGTTAACTTGGACTAAAACGAGACTTTGTGTTTCAAAGAAGAAAAATGGAAGGAGAATAAACTTCTAACGGTAAAGAGTACTTGAATTCTTTATTAAACTCATTGACGTAACCTCACAAAATTGACCACTCTAGAAAGAGAACGCTGCTTTGTGGACAATACCTGTCAAAAGCCGCACGAGATTTTTCTCTCTCACGCTTTGCAGTCAATATTTACTTTTTAATTGAAAGTGATGGCACGGTCCAGGTCTATACGTCAATGGTTATACTTGAAGTTGGGGAATGTATACCTACAGAGAATGTCTGTTCTGTGAGAGAATGTGCGAGCGTGGGGCGAACAGGGGGTGTCAATCCGCAGTTTAGGTATATTCGGGCATGCCCCGTATGCCCGAATATACCTAAACTGCGCCACTTGAAGGGGCTAATGGTAGTGGGCTGTCTCTCGGCTCGTACGACAGTCGAGGTCACGTCGCGCTCGCACGTACTTGAAAATATTTTTTTTCTTTTTCGACACGCGCAATGTCTTATAAGCCTAAACATCAATTTAATCCGTATAAAATATATTGCTGTGTTTACGGATATCTGAATAAAACGAATAGTGTACCAGAATTATATTTTTTTACAATTCCACTGCATTATCAAAGTACCTACGTGTAAAAGCAGCGGCGGCAGCCGGTCGTTCTTTTTTAATTCCTTAGGTTCTTAAGTACTTAGTAATACATAATTAAAATAAAAATCCTTAATTATTTGCTACGAAATAATATTCGAACAGGATAGGATAATGTTTACAAAGGAATATCTATACCCGTGGAAATCGAACACACGACAATTGCAATTTTAATGTTTATAATGCTACGTTTGTAATGCGTATTCTATCTAATTAACTTAAAACTAATAAATCTAGGTACAAAAACTTATCAAGAGTCAACCCCGTGCGGACTTTGCAGCTCGGTCATAAAACTGGCGCGCAAAGAAAATTCACGGTTCGCGCCTGACTTTTGTTAAGGAGTGAACCAGGGGTGTGAAACTGCCATACAAAGGCATATTTCGTATGAAACCGTATAAATTAGCGCCATCAAGCGGTGGGGGACGCGCATTTATCATCATAGATTGACTATTGTGCTAATAGATGGCAGCAGCTAACTCCGTCAACTATACCAGTAACAAACAAATTGAAAATATTTAAAAAATAATCAATTTAGGTTCTGAAAAATTATGTTCATTAATTATCTATAACAATAATTAACTAAAAAAATATTCAACTTAAGTAAGTGTACAATTAAAATTGACTTTTTCACTTTGGTAACACTAAAAGTAAAAACATGGGAAAAATTTTTCATCAGTCCGCCATATTTTAAATTTGTTTTCCTTCGTTTCGTGTGCGTGTGCGACTGTGCGTTGATCTAGATACTTTGATAATTTCTTACAACTCGGCTCGATACTTGACTTTGACTTACCTGCTTGAAACGATAATTTTTGGCTTGATATTTGGACCCCGGACTGATTGCATACCTGATAACTTGGCGCGTTTTATAAGGACTTCGATTTTGTTTTTGGCGAACTTGGACTTTGAAAATGCCTAAAGCAGCACGATTGAAATGTTATTTTGGATGTGATGCCGATGATGGTAAGTGTGTTAATTATAATACAGATATTTTTATAACAATGAAGACTTAGGCTTAGTGCTTTGCTAGTTGATCACAATTTTTATAGTTTTTACTTAAAATTTTCATTTGCTTGTTTGATAAGTAAAAGGAAAATGATGGAATGTGTTAGGTTTAAGGCATTCGAGACTCTGCAGAACCAAACAGCCGGTGTTATCTAATGGTTTCTATTGTTAATCTTTGCCTCTTAGGCACAGGAGCACAGTGTGGGTGGGACATATTTATACTAACGTTAAATGACTTATCAATATTGATGACATCTTTTTACTAATTAACTAATATGAATAAATTAAGCAATAAAATATAACTTATTTTACAGGACCTCTTCACAGATTTCCAAAATGGGATTATCCTCACACAGAAAAGTTTAATCAATGGAAGTCTGTACTCAACTTTGAAACTCAAGAGCGAGGCAACAACTATATTTATGCATCTGTTCGTATTTGTCACAGACATTTTGAGGACTTCTTTAAATCAGCAAGCAAACGCTTGACTGCAAATGCTATTCCGACATTAAACATATCACACCATTGCTCAAAAACTCAACAATCGAATAAGACATTTGCCTTGATAGAGCCATCAACATCTGGTATAGCACATCATTTTCAACTTGAGCCTTCACCTTCAACCTTGGCTAACAGTGAGTAATTATTATTTTTATAATGAAATTATTGAATTTGGCCAACTTCACACAACTAGGGACATAGTTGGAAACATTGTGTTTAAATTGCCTCAAAAATTTTCTTAGATCATTACAGACAGTGATATTTATTACATGCAGATCTCTGTCACTATAATAAATAAATAGTATGTGTTTAAAATATATGTATTTCTATGTACACTAAATAATAACACTTTGTCCTTATCTGGTGATATAGTGAATATGAGCTTTTACAATAATGGGGACGATGACTGTCAAGTCGAATCAGTATCTTTTTATAAAATGACAAAATAATACCGTATAGATAAGAATACTGAGGCGAGACCTCATCACTGAGGATCTTCATATCATTACTTTTAGTATTTGTGTTGATGATTAGAAATTCTTACAGACATTAAATTGTGGCATAACACATTTATTCAGTCAGATCTTGTTATGACATACTATTGCTTGATTACTGAAAATTAATTTATTTTCATTGTAGTCATCATCCTAATTGACTCTGGTGGTATTCACTTTGACAGTCCTTGTGAGCTGTACAGTCTTTAAATTAAAGTGCATTATTTATGTTAATATAACATTAAATTTAAATTGCAGAGACCTCTGGTATATCACAACAAACCCACATGACCACTCATGAGCCTGCATCAACTTCAACCTTGTCCAACCGTAAGTTTTTTTAAATTTATTTTATTATTTACCAACTTCAATAAAAGAGGTTCTCTGTTTGACTGATTCTCTCTAAAATACTTTTCTGACAAACTACTGAACCAATTTTGATGGGGTTTTTACTATTCAACGGCATATTTTTCTGGGCAGGTTATAGTGTATATAACATTTTCCTAAGTTATACACCAAAAATAGAGTAAATGTAAGAGAAGTTTGCATTAATTGGTGTTATGTTTGATTTTTTTTTCTTCTCTTGATCTTTAACTGATAATGATTTATTATTTAAATTAATCTTTCGAGATAACTCATACATGCAGACAGTCTGTTTATTGGGATAATTATGGGACTCAATTTGGTAGACTTCACATAACTTTAGGAATATTGTTGAGAATACTTAGGTAATGAGATTTCTTTATACAAGAATGCTATTTAAAATTACAAAAACTAACAGAAATTACAAAAGTAGTTTTTTAAATTGTCTATCAAAATAAAAGAAAAACCAGCGGTAGCTTAATGGCTAACGCATCGGTCTCGTAATCGTGAGGTCGCGGGTTCGAATCCTACCCATTATACTACCGACGTAAACCCACTCCTAACACAAGCTGGAGGGGTTAACAAGATTGGTAGTAATGTGAGACAAAATTCTACATTGCTAGTTATCTTAAAAATAAAACAAAAAAAAATTACATTTAATCTATTGTTTTTTCAGCTCCTAAAAAACGCTGTTTGGGACATGGATCTCATACAAAAACTACAACACAAATAAATAAACTGACACAAAAACTGAATAAGCTCCATCAAAAATGTAGAACACAGTCTAAGAAACTTCTTGCAGCAAAGAAATTAACAACATCTAAATCATTCCTGTCAACTATAGAAAAATTACCAGATGCAGCACAAACTTTTGTCAAATTGCAATTGAAGTGGAAAAATAGACCTAGAGGAAGACGATATACAACCGAAGAGAAAATTATGGCTTTGTCAATTTTTAAACAAAGTCCGAAAGCATATAAACTTTTAAGGAAAATGTTTGTTTTGCCCTCAAAACGTTGTTTGCAAAAAATTCTTAGTGCATTCAATCTTAGACCAGGCATTAATAAAAAAATATTAGAAAATTTAAAAAAACATGTACAGCGTATGCCTGAAGAAAAAAAATATGTGACTTTACTATTTGACGAAGTGTCATTATCGCCTGGTCTAGTTTACAATGAGTTTTTAAATGAAATTATTGGCTTCCAAGACAATGGCATTAAAAGTAAGGATATTGCTGATCATGCCCTTGTCTTCATGATAAAGGGCATAAAAAGTAAAACTAAGCAACCAATTTGTTTTACGTTTGCAAAGAGTGGGACAAAAAAAAAAGAACTAAAAAGTCTACTTTTAAGCCTAGTAAAGGAAATTACTAATGTAGGGCTAAAAATAGTGGCTACAATTTGTGACCAATGTCCCACTAATGTTGCAGTAATTAAAGAATTGCGAGATGCAACTCAAGCTGAATATGCCATTGCTGGGAAGCCAGAGCAAATAATGTTCTTTGAGGCAAACAATATTAAAATTTTCCCGCTGTTTGATACTCCCCATTTATTGAAAGGCGTCAGAAATAACCTTCTTAACAAGGATGCCAAGTTTATGTATAATGGACAAGAGAAATGGGCAAAATGGGAACACTTGAAAATGTTACTGGCTATTGATACAGGAGACGATGAAATCCGTCTAGTTAATAAAATAACAGAAAGCCACATTGACAAACAAAAACTAAAAAAAATGAAGGTAAAGTTAGCTGCTCAAGTTTTTAGCCAAAGAGTTTCATCTGCTATGAGATTTTTAGCAAGTAAGTGTAATTTTACTTCTAAAATACATAAACCCTAGCAGTAAAGCCATTGAAGTTGCAATCGAGGTCGCGGGTTCGAATCCTACCCATTATCTACTCCGATTCCGATTTTTGCATCCGATTTGGATGGAGCTTTCGCTATTCGACAGCAACGTTTTCTGAGAGGTTTTAGGTTGTAAGACCTCATAGCAACAAACCAAAACAAAGGTGCAAGTCACTATAATTTTCATTGATTGGTAATGTGCTTGATCAATTATAACCGAATAGCTGATCCGCGCAACTTCGTTTGCGTAATTATTCCCCGTTTTTGCAACATATTTCATTGATATTCATGCCTATGACACTCACAAATAATGTGGATTTCTATCAAAATCGGTTCAGTAGATCTATAGAGTTTTCTCTGTACCACTTGTATGTAAGTATATTCTTTAATTTCCCAAACCCTACCTAGTCATTTTGGATGGGTTATTTCCCTTGATATTGAATTAATTTAATTCATTTATTAAATGACTAAGCTGAATTACACATAATGACATATTGTTTATAATTAAATATACCTGACCTACTTTTTTTTACTCTAGGATAACTAATACCCAGGGCCCAGTGCTGTGATTGATAGCTAATCCAAAAGAATTTTTAGATTTTACATTTCTCCGAAATAGACCTTAACATTATTTTTGTATCATGTTTATAAAGTTGTGGACTAATTCAATATAATTTTTACATCTCATTTAATATTTGTTTTCTTTTTCAGGACATGGAATATTACCAACCGAGTGTGAGGGGACAGCAGATTTTTTATTATTATTTGATAAATTATTTGACTCTTTTAATGGTCATTCCTATAACGATGAAGCAAAGATTTACAAAAGTTGCAATAAAAATAATTCCCCTCACTTCCAACTGTGGGATGATTTGCTTCCAATTTTAGAATCAATCAGATTTAAATCAATTAGTAGAAGAGGTAATGGTGATCAAATAAAATATGAGATGATTCCTTCAATTAAAAATTGGATTTCGAATATAAAAACATTTAGGGCAATGTGGGAACATTTATCGATCAATTGTAATATAACTAATTTAGTAGCTAGAAATTTCAATCAAGACCCTCTCGAAAATTTTTTTAGTAGTATTAGAAGTAATGGTGTGAGAAATATTAACCCTAATTGTAATCAATTTATGAATGCTTTTAAAACGTTGATTGTCAATAATTATAATTCTCCTCATTCAGCAGGAGCTAATTGTGAAAATGATTATAATACTGCTATGCAATCATTATCGTATCTAATTGCAAACAATCATGATGATTCTGATTCTGTTGATTTTGCATGTAATATTGATTCTTTAGTAAATGTGGTGACGGAAATAAAAAATAATGATTATCTTTTACATGCTGAATCAAAAAAATATGTTACCGGTTATGTGATTAAGAAATCAAAAGCAAAAATTTTCAAAAATTGCACTATTTGTTTAAATAATTTAAGCAAATCTAGGCCTGATTTTGATTCATTTAATTACGAAATTGATTATACAAAAAAATCACTATTTCACCCAAGCGATGGATTTATTGATTTAATGAATAATGTATATTACGTGATTGTTGCATGCCTTCGAGCTGATTCAAATACAATTTTTTTAAAAAATCGTATTAAATTTTATATTGATTGTGCATGTGATTTTAATTTTATATCCTGTTCTAAACATAAGGCTGATTTGGTTGATTATATTTGTAATCTATCTATTAAGTTGTACACAGTTGGTGCTTAGGGGTGAATCGTTTATTAAATGGAAAAATTGCTATTTTTGATAGGAATGACCAAATAAAAAGACAAGCTTTTGAATATTATAATAAAAGAAAACGATAAATAACTGTGTTTTATATTTCTCTCCACCCTAAATTACATTAATAAATCAGTAAATGATTGTAAATACTTATGATTTATGTTTATATGATTTGTAAGTATTTAAAATCATTTATTGATTATAAATAACACTAAATATATTTAAGTTAAAAGCGCCACCTATAGGAGCCGCACAAAAACAAATAATGGTTGCACGCCATCTATCGGTGGAGGGCACCCTTGAGTTTCAAATTTTGATCATAGAGTGGCGTATCTATACCAGTATAAGTATATAATCTATGGAGTGAACCTTCTGTACGTAGTACTATTATTCTGTGGTGCGAGCCCGTGTCTTATCCATAGATCAGAGAAAAGAGGAAAAAAAAAGCTTTGACATCTAAGTCAAAAGCTGTCTATGGTGTCAACTGTCAAAACCAAATGATCAAAAATCAAAACAAAAGTTGAATTGTTGAAAGGTTGTAAACGTGCTATTTCTTTAGAATTTTATTTACTTAGGACGAACGAAAATGATTTATCCGGAAAGAGATAGTGTAAAAACTCTCATCGAAATGTCTTTAAAAGTTATACGGATGTACGACTGGCTATTGAATTTATATGTATTGGTAAGTCTGAATTTATATCAGTGAAGCTGTTCGTTTGTTTATTACATATTATATAGTAATTCCTTATTTTAGGACTACTTCGTCGACGATCATTGGAATAAGCTGCCGAAACCATGGCGCGACACTTTTAAGAACATGGATCCACAGCACTTAGGAGAAATATTATCTAACAAGCCAGCAAAACAGCTGTTGCCTCTTTCATTTCTCGCCTTAGTTAAATCTGTAGAAGCTCTCAGTATACCGAGACAACCTACTAATAGACAAAAAGTTCAAAATCCTATAAGCAACTATGATACTTGTAAGAATCATCCTAAACTGAAGAATCTTTTTTTAAAACATGTAAAACAGAAAAAGAGGCATGAAATTACTATGATGGCGGATGTAGTGGTTGATACGGCGGAGCAAACAGGTTGTAATGCAGTCATAGACTTTGGCTCTGGTCTGGGGCACCTAGTCAGAGTGCTGGCATACAGAGATGATTTGTTTGTAGCAGGAATTGAGTGCCAGAGTCAACTGACACTGGAGGCTAGGTCTGTACTCTTGGTATGTATGAAGTTTTTATAAGATACTAGGTGACCCATGCATCTACATTTGCATCAAAAATTTAATTGAGAAAATTAGGAATAAAAAAAACTTTATAACCTATTCTTATACCTACCAAACATACATAAAAAATTAATTAGAATCGGTCAAGCCATTTTAGATATTAACCATAAACACCAGGACAAAAGATTTTTATACAGATGTCCCAAAAGTTAGCCACATGGACCGAAAGTACTTAAAATTTCTTTGATAGAACATTTTACTGAAAACTTTAATTTTAAAAATAAATTGAAAGGCAATCAAAGGTTTTTTAAATAATTGCCTGTCTGAACTGGAAATTGACCCTGCTTTACTGTAAAAAAGCACAGAAAGAAATTGTCTGGACTAGTGTCATAAAAATAGAGTGGGATTCAGGTACAGGTGGTTCTTTTTCACATTAGGTGGTTTCAATTCCCAATTCAGACGGGGGATTGTTAAAAAAAATAGAATGCAATTTGATTTATTTTTAAAATCAAAATGTAGTCTTCTTTCAGTAATAATATGTTCTATCAACAATATTTAAGGGACTTTCCCCCTGTGTGGCAAAGTTTTGGGACATTTCCCATCAAAATTGGTAAAACATTTTTACATTATTTTTTTCAGAAAACTTGACTTAGAGCTGGAGTACACAGCCAAAAAGCACATATCAGCTGAAGCCATACTTAAATTGAGACAACCTTTGCACTTCAACCTAACTTTATCTACATACCATCAGTTACTTGAGCTCTCTCTACCCAAAACCATGACAGATTATGGCCTGATAGGGCTACATCCTTGTGGGAATTTAGGACCCCTATTGTTGAAACACTTTGTTGAATCCAATCATGTAAAGTTTATATGTGTTGTTGGATGTTGTTATATGAAGCTGAGTAATGAAGGATATCCTATGAGTAGTTATACAAGGAGTCTGGATTGTGAACTGTCATATCCTAGCAGGGAGATAGCTTGTCATGCTATTGAAGTGTACTGTGAGAGGCTTAGAAAAGGGAATTATAGAGATTTGAAGGTGAATAATATTTATAATCTACAGTCAACAATATGAGTTGAATAAATCAATCAGTGAGAGAAGTTGCTTAATTATTAATTAATTTGAAAATGTTAAGCAACTTCTGTCACTGATTGTACTTTAGTCAAATGATTCGAACACAATTTATTTATTTGTTGTTAATGAAAAGATAATGTAATATTTTTTTTTGGGAAAATTGTGTTAATTTTGGACACACCCAAGTTATATACAGGCTACTATAGCTTAAGGCTCAGTTAGAAATCAGACAGGTTTGTTATTTACAGATTCATGCTTACAGAGCAGCATTAGAAAGAATATTAATTGAGGAAGATCCAAAATTGCGTCATGCGCCAGTGAGGAGCATCAAGCATTCTGATACCATGACTTTTAAAAAGTAAGATTTTTGTTACACAATAACCAATGCATATTTTTGGGCACTAAAGCCCTATCTATATCAACCACACAAATATACCATCACCATATACCTGAAGCTCTCTAGGACAGGAATTCCAAAACGGGTCTGTGAGCCTTTCCCAAGAGCTCTATGGATAAATTTAAGAAAGGTTCTGCAAATTAAGTTGTTGCTCTTCTTAATTTGCATAATCTTTACCTAACCCTTTTCGCATAAACATTGTATGGAGGGGGGGGGATACCCCCACATAATGTTTATGCGAAAAGGGCTTCTCTATGTTGGTGTTTCTAAGACTTAGGAGTCCACATATTATCCAGGCTCATAACGACGATGACGTTTAAGACCCGAGATCGAAAAAGTTCGATAAACCCTGCTATAGGATAACGAAAACAGAGTACTGATTCTATACCTTTTTATATTTCAGCTATTGTACCTTAGCCATAGAACGCCTCAGCCTGGATCTCCCAACGTCTGCAGACGTGTGGTCGCGAGGTGACAGCGACCTGCAGCAGTGGCGCCGCGTGGTGGTGGTGTATACACTACGGCTTGTGCTCGCGCCGCTCGTTGAGTCTATAGTGCTGCTTGATAGGATGTTATACGTTATGGAGAAAGGTAAGAATAAGATAGGTTTGAAAATTTTTTTAAATACCAAAAAAAAAACACCTTTTCAAGCATAAAATTCAAATTCAATTTCGCGGTGCTAATCTTTTGCATTCTAGCCTCCTGACGGCATCAATTTTGCCGCTCTGGGCATTTGCCCGGCATGCTCTGCTCTGGATCGGGCCCTGTGTCTAGGTATAATTGATGTTCCTCGCAATAAAAAAAGCTTCGAGCTAATTTCTTACAAATTTCATCAAAATGGACTCAGTACCTACTGTTACAGATTTAAAACAGATGACCTTTAATGAACAAACCAAGTTTAGAATTGTAATATTAGTAGTATTAGTACGACAGTTATGAGTACAATTCGATGGATGATCAAAATGGTCGCTTCCGCCCTCATAGGAAATTTGTATCCAATATCCATATCTATTTAAAAAAATATTTTACTTTATGACACAATTATAATTATGCCATTTTATATAATAGAAGTTTGATAGTAATAAAAATTACAATTTGTCTTAATTACGTTTAATGTTAGAGACAAAAATACACTTATTTAACATTTATACTTTACACTTCATACAATAAGTATGTACAGACATAGCTTCACATAGATATACACAATAAATACATACATCATACAAATCCATTAAAAAGCAATGAGAACACAATATTCGAATGGTTGAGACTAGATTATTGAATCTTTGGCACATTTTTGGCAATTTTTACAGAGACTAATGCGAAAACTTATATATTTTCTTCAAACACACACAAGATCTAATTTGACGGTAAGCAGTTGCCGTAGCAATTTTTTTTGTCGAAAACTAAGGAAGACAAAGACATATATCCACGGGGATATACCTAAACATTTTTTTTAAATAATTTAATCCACATGCAACCGATGTACACTCAACTTTGCTACGATATTAGACACTCATTCTTAACACATATTAAATAAATATAAGATTTACTTAAACCAAAAACGTAAAGTATCTATACCGGCGCGGCTCTGACTAAAGCTTCATAACACTTCTAGTCACTTTATGTTCAAAATAAATTTCGTTATATCCTATTTCTTTCCTTAGTTTACGGCTTGTAAACTGTAGTTGATATTGTATGAGCCAATTACAATATTAATATTATTTATTAAAATGGAATAAATGAAATATAATGGATTTGTGTTTTTGTGAGTCTGTTTCTAATGAATAAACTCAAAACCTTCTGGACCAATTTTAAAAATTCTTTCACCGTTGTGAAGCTACACTAACCCCGGGTGACATAGGCTATTTCTTATCCCTGTATTCCCACGGGAACGGGAACTACTTGGGTAAAACATAATATTAATATTGTAGTTTGCTCATTGAATTAGTGATTTATATATTTTATAGGTTTTCTTGATCACCATAGCCTTGTTTTCAATATATAAACGGAATGTTTTTTTTTCTAGGACTTTCGTGTGAGATCCGTCCTGTGTTCGATCCGAAGTTATCGCCAAGAAATCATATAATAATTGCTAGAAGGTAAAAGTTGATACGGTATAGAATAACACTGTAAACATTAAAATTATCTAAATAAATTAAATTTTATAATGTTTTTTGGGTTTTACATATTAGTATATGAAAACGTCGGATATGGAATTTTAGCCTCAGCACAAACTCGGCGAGAGGCGGCTGAGCGGATGACAATTCAATTTAAACTCTATTTTTGTGACATACAGTTCAAAATGGCAAGCATGAAATTTCCAATAGTATGTCTTAAATATTACACCTTTCGCCACCTCACCAGGTGTACTGACTTTGTTGATGTAAAATACTTGATAGATTTCTTTTTATTTAATATTATTAGGAAATAATAAGCATATCTGTGAAGCGAGTGTGTTATTATGTGACGAAATAAACAAATCCTTGCTGTAGACATAGACGCATCATTTAACTTAGTACCAAAATTATGTATTTGACAGATAAATGATTAGAAGTACTTATATATAAATACAGGTACAAAATAAGCGTGGCATTTGAATTTGAACCTTCAGGTACTCGTGATTAATACATATTGACTTTTCTGTTGTCTTTTTATGTCACAAAGATGCTTTGTGGCGTTGTTGCGTTGCTCCTGCCTCGTCTTGAATTGGATGGGATTTTTTAGGTATTAAATGGTTGATAATAACTTGCGTATTATGCACCGTACTGCTTAAACAGAGTGTCAGCATAGCACTGCGGTGCCTAATACAACTTCTATTTGTACGCTAGACCGATGTCAGCGTAAGAGGAAATCATGCCTCACAATGTTCATCCCGCTTCAATTACTCAATGACAGTTACTTTACACAATTTATCTATTCTAACATTTATTGATACAGTACCTACCTACACAAAAATAATTTACATAAATTAACAATAATACAATTAATGTTTCCCATAAAATTGGTGTATTATAATACTAACAGACAATCCAAAGTGGCATTGTAAGACCTAACGGCTATATTGCACTACCCTGAATCAGGGCCCTAAATCGAGATAGCCTTGAAAATTTGTTAGAGAATTAGTGCCCTAACTCTTATTACACCGCTCTTTTTATGGATTTAGGGTCCCTGATTTAGTGTAGTGTAATTAGCGCATAAAAACTCTACCAAAGGCGTTCGTGTATCCTTCATATAATGTGGCGGCATCGGCAGCGTAGTAGGTAAAACATTAGATTCGCAAACGAGAGGTCGCGCGTTCGTGTCCTTCTCGTACTAACGTGCTTAGCTGAAGGTTAACAAGATTGCTAGTAATGCGTAACCCACATTGTAACTTTTTGTCAATAAAAATACCGTTATAGTTTAATGACCAATGCACGAACGCTATCGGTCGATTTTTTGAAATCAAATTCGTTTGCCTGTAAGCAATTTTATTAACAATTTGCCCCCGGGCTATTACAAATTAAAGCTGTAATTGTCCTGGACAAAATTAACTCCATGGATAAAATAATTACATAGGTATTTTATCTACCATATGTACATAATTACTTACACAATATACATACACTCATATCATCATGTTCACGTGCCAATACAATTGTGTGTGATAAAAATGAGTTATTTTTACCAAATGTGCAGAGGAACTATAAAGTTGAGTCTTATTACAATTCTGATACTCTTAGATGCCCAAATATGATACATCAGTAAGCTTGCCTAGATGCCAAGTAGATTAAGAAAATCAGTTGAAAATTTAGTTTTTATTTCATTTTCAATTATTTATGCAATTTATTTTAATAGAATTTAATGTGCAAATAGTAACACTTAGTGCGATATAAAACTGATTTCTCTTTATTTACATTTAATTAATTATATATTATTCAAAATTACCTGAAATTAAAAATGTTGCCAATCAATTAGGATAACTTTTTTTATTTGCTTGGCATTTTAAATTTTCTAATCAAATAATATTTACGAACTGCCAAGCCAATTTAAGCTGCGTAGTTTTTTATTTTTGCCTGCCTTGGTGTTGCCAGACTCAAAATCCAATTACTGTAGTAGACTAAAAATCACTTCAAATTCTGACTTTAATTCTTAAAAAAATCATAGATAAAAATACTGTTTCAAACAGTAGGTATTGTTAACAGCTACGATGAATTATGAAAATATAAATATATATATTACGGGTCTTAATCGCGTGAATAATTTAAGGTAAAATACCTTGTTTATTGCCCGACGCTACGATGACATTTAAAAGAATCAAGTCAGACAGGCCATTTCATAATTTCTGCCATCAACTTTAGCTATACAAACTATTACCACAGAATATCGGAGAGTACAGAAGGCAATCTTCGCGAACCGGTTTGACGTGTTCCATGAACGAATGTGTGTTAAGCTTGCGTTCTGTACTCGCAATATTTTATGCTATTACCATGGGGCATCCGCAAATTTAGCTATTTACATATAACACTCGTGGGTACATCATGCGTTGGCGGCCGCCGCATGCGGCAGCATGGGCGCCGGCTCCTCGTCAGAGTCGTCAGAATGTACGCGCGTGAAGCGACGACGTTCCAGCAGTCTGCGTAGTTTGAACTCACCGTGCCCGTACTCCCAGCGGCGTCGCGTCACGCCTTTACGACCTACCAGTGTTAGTATGGAGATGAGATTTTGAAGGATTTTGGGATAGTCTTATTGGTTGTGAAACATCGAAATTCTAACGGATTATGAGAGAATACTTTTAAATTATTAACAGATGTAAACATTTGATTTGGCGAACATGTGTAGCACTAATCCATTACTATATATAAACGTTAAAAAAATCATGTTAAATGAATCCTTTCATAGAATCTCTCTCTTTTTAATAATGTAGGATACTTTTATTGTAAGTTTGTAGGTAGGTACGGTCGACCAAGAAAGTGGTCTATCACTTTTGATAAAGTTTCCTTTGTAACCAAAATAGCGTTAAGGTTGAAATTGCAACTAACAGCATATAATTGCATGGGAAAAGCAACCTTGTAGTTTATGACGTGCCAACGAATTTCAACTGTAGGGTGATAGACTATATTTTTGGCCGACTGAACCTACGTGCTGTGTTGTGTTACTAAGAAAAAAAAACAGTATTAGGTACATATTATATCGACTTATTCCCATCTAATAGTACCAAAATGTGTAACAGTGTTACTCCTTGGGAAAAAAAAATCTGTCACAGTATTATAGCTATTTTTTTCGAACCAATAAGACTGCTAAAAATATTGGTGTTATAGATGGAAAAAGCTGAATAACTTTATTCACTATCACCTACTTGGTATACAATCTAGCTAGCGTACATGGTACAAAAAATAATTAAAAATTGCTGTGTGATTGTTAAAACAGGCTTACTACATAGTAATACCAAACTAAAAGGTGCCATGCAGTGGTGCGTAAAATAAAAATACAAAAAGCTGCTTCCAATACATATATTTTAAATCTAATAAAGTATTGCACATCACAATTCCAACGATCACATTTGAAAGCGCAATCAAAATTTTAAAAGAACCAAATTAACGTTACATAGATACTTAATTCTATATTTTTAAGCAGAGGTTTGATTTCGAATTCTGCAATGATATAAAAAAAAAACTGAGCAAGAGCATGTCGGACCATGTTCAGTGTAGGGTTCCGCAGCTGTTTCAACAAAGAAATGCACTACATATACGATCTGAAAAAGTGCACCAGCAAAAGCGGCCTTTTGTTGAGAAGCGCAGTTTTTAGTTGACTCAAAAATGATCACGTTCAAAATAATTTTAGTTGAAAGTATTCATAATGCGTTACCTTTGTAATTTTTAGGGTTCCGTAGCCTAAATGGCAAAAGGGAACCCTTACAGTTTCGCCATGTTCGTCCGTCCGTTCGCAGCTTAGCTTAGATACGATTAGTGCTAAAAGGCTGTAATTTTGCATGGGTACACATATTACTAACTACGGAACCCTACATTGTGCATGGCTCGACATGTACTTGCCCGGTTTTTTCATATTTTTTGGCCATGCGTTTTAAAAGATAAAGGAGGACACCGTTTTTATGGAATCATTTAATGCCCTTATTCAACTAAGTAGCGGCTTATACAAGACTATACTCCAAATTTTATCTATATGCATTGTGTAGTTTTTGAGTAAAATACCTATGACATACGGACGAACGGACACGACGAAACTATAAGGCTTCCGTTTTGCCATTTTGGTTACGGAGCTCTAAAAAGTTTAAATTACGAACGACGATAAATTACCCGAAAAAAAACTGTGCTACGTATTGCCAATATTTTTATATTGACATTTAGTTTTTCTGTTCTTAATAATAGGAAGTTGGCTGGAATTACTAAAAATGTTAGAGATCTGCCATTTTATCACATTTATAATGAATTTAATGCCTTATCAATACAAAGCCAATCTCTAAACACCGCACTGGGAGCGCTAAAGTTCGTTAGCCACTACTAAACATAAAATTCAAAATAATACAATAAATAACAGAAATATTATTATAACTATTGGAACAACACAACCATAAATAGTTAACTAAACAATACTGAAAACTATACTATATTTGTGTTATTTACTAGAAAAATTAGAAGTTTTTATATCAATAAAAATTGAGATACACGATGTAGCAGATCATTAGGTACAGAAATATACATATATTTTTATAAATAACAACGTTATAAAATTTGATTTACGAATGCCAATTTTTATTTTAAAATTCGGATAGAAAACTATACCTTCTTAATCTATTTAAAAAAAAAAAAAAATCAATGTTTAAAAAATAATACTGTTTGTTTATAGCTTTCAGATAAAATAACAATATAATAATTATAAATTAGAATCATATAACTAATTGTGATAATAGTAATTTCTGTGATATTAAAATCTCATTTATATTTTATGATTATCACTGGCAAATTGGTTTGGACTCTTAAATCGGTTTATATTTTTTCATGAATCATAAAACGCGATTATTAATAAATATGTTAAGAAATAAAACTAAAAACCTTCCATTAATACAATTGGGTAGTTGACTGACAAGTATTTTTTTTAAAAGAAATGTCTAAAAAAATGTATGTCTCTGTAGAAATTTGTATGGAATATAACATTATGACGTCATAAGTCCCTGTCATCAAATCATTAGTTTTTGTACTAATTCGTACTAATGACTATACATTCTGAAATATGTTAATTGAACTAATATTTATTTTCAGAGCATTTTCAGATTAGTGTAAAAAATATATATATTGTCTGCAGTCAAGTACCCAACCGCATTTTTCTAACGAAAACAGAAGAGTAGATAAAATAATAATCTCAACAACATAAATAAGACGTTATTTAGTTTGCAGAGTGTAAGCAAAGGTGCAAGTCTACATACACTCAACTAAAAATATGAAATAAACTAAATATTGAAAATGCTTGTTGTTTGCTGATTTGATGAAATATCTAGTTACTTAACGGTACGAGTCGTGAGCATAAAGGTTCGTCCGTTTGGATTTGAAAATAGTACGGTACATCAGCGTTACATGTTATATTTTTAACATATCATTCGACTATTAACTACACTCGCGTGCAAGTAAATCGACTCAAGCCTCAAGTGCGCATAAAAAGTGATATAACTAAAAAATGACTTATTTTACCTCTATATAATGTTTTACATATTTAAAGCCTAGTAATTAGGCTTTCAAATGGTAGCATAATATCAGTAATTTAAATAAACACTTGTACTTTGAATGCAACTGAACGCAACCTCCCGTAGACTGCTCTGCGCTCTATACACAACTTGCGCGACACAACCCCCTATAAAAACCTTCTGTAATCGTTTTTTCTTATCAGTCGCTCATTAGACGTTGACCTGAACACATCTCTGCAAATTAAAGCCGTCATTTGAAGAAAATTATGGATACAACACCTGAAGAAGCCGCTCAAGTCGTTGCCCTGTTGCAAGAAGGGTTGAACCAGTGAGAAGTCGCTCGTCGTTTGAATATGAGTCAGTCCGCTGTCTCGAGAGTATACAGAAGGTTTCAAGAGACTGGTGCCTTCACTCGGAGGCCTAATACGCCGGTGCACCTCGGAGCGTGACGACCGGTTTTTGGTCTCGACCTCTCTCCGAAATCGACACCTTACCGGCGTAGATGTGCAGCAGGAGCTACGTCAAGTTCGCGGGGTGACTGTCAGTCAGTTGACAGTTAGAAGAAGGTTGAAAGAAGCTAACCTTACTCCGAAAAGACCCGCTACAGGCCCGAAGTTGACCACAGCTCATCGTCAAGCACGCCTTCACTTTGCTCGAGAGCATTTGGATTGGAGCATAGAGCAATGGCAGTCAGTCCTGTTCACAGATGAGACGAGGATGTGTCTCCATGGCAGCGACAGGAGAGGTCGGGTATACCGTCGTCCCGGTGAACGGTTTTCACAGTGCTGCTTTGTGGAAACCGTTGCATATGGTGGCGGATCTTGCATGATGTGGGCTGGAATTTCCTTAGAAGGCAAAACGGACCTTGTTTTCGTTCCTGGGGGAGGCCGGGGAGGAGGTCTGACCAGTGATCGTTACATTGAAAATGTTCTACTGAATCAAGTTGTCCCTTATCAAGGCTTTATTGGGGAAAATTTCATCTTGATGCATGACAATGCCCGATGTCACACTGCTCGGGCCACACGTGATTTCCTGAACGAAGTAGGAATTCACACTATGCATTGGCCAGCGCTCAGCCCCGATTTAAATCCCATTGAGCACATATGGGACGAGCTCAAAAGGAAAGTTAGAGCGAGGGATCCAGCTCCGACAAACATCAATGAGCTCAAGACTGCGTTGGTAGAAGAGTGGGGTCGAATACCACAATCATCCATTAAAAAGTTGATAAGGTCGATAAAGAATCGCTTGAGAGCAGTGATCAGAGCTAGAGGACGGAATACCAAATATTGACACGAATAAATTTTTTATCTTACGCACATTTTGTTTCATTTAAACACAATAACCCCATACTGTGAAATTGTATGAATTTTCAACATTTTTTACATTATCATTGGCATTAACCTTTTTTACTAAACTACTGAATCGATTTTCATGCAACTTACACCATTTTGAAGCTCAATTACTAGGCTTTAATTATGTAAAACATTATATAGAGGTATAATAAGGCATTTTTAAGTTATATCACTTTTTATGCGCATTTGAGGCTTGAGTCGATTTACTTGCACGCGAGTGTACATTGTGCTCACGATCCTATTGGTAACAATAGCTAGGCACCTTGTAACATTACGATCTAAACACTTATAGAAGTAGTAAAATTAGAAGAAAGTGTCTAAATTAAGTTCAAATTAACAATCAACAGTTAATGCTTACACATAACTAATGTTTATTTTAATAATTCTGTATAGTCAGGACTTATCACAAACTTGGCCATACAGAATAATTATTCAGCTTTTTTATTTTATCCTTATTCAATAAGATCATAGTTCCTTAATTTTCTTTTATTCATTAACATTTTATTTATTTATTTCATTAGAAGTATTTTTTTGTAAAAAATTCGTTGTATAGTAATTAGGTATTTAAAAAGAGATGTAACTTTTGAATGTTTGTAACTACTAAGTTTATAAATAAAGGAATTTGAAAATGTATATTCGTGGAGGAGATAGTAGGATAATAGGAACCAGGTATTTATTTAAAACAGCATTTTAACTAGCGAAAGTTTTGCTTTAGCCAATGAAAAACTAAGACAAACGTTCGCTGGCTAAAATAAAGTTATTTAAGTATGGGGGTTACATAAGAGCGTAACAGGGAGTGAGGTTTGGTGTTCAATAGCCTGCTCCGAAATTACACACAAACACAGTACATTTGGGTGGCGTTGAGTCAATTGCATCTTCCGTATGGTGTGATAACTCGCACTTTGCCGATGTTGAATCTCCAATTTTTATGTAAAACGGTTTGGGTTGGGTTTAAAGAATTCATTTACATAAGAACTTTTAGTTCACTTAAAATGTGATATATTGTTTTACATAATAACATATTTTATCTCCAGAACTGGGTTTTGGGTAACCAACAAATCCTGTAATTTTAAACTCATACAACATCGGTCAAGTGTGAGTTGCCTCCCCCTCTCCTGAACTTGGAGGGGGGGGGCCTACACTAGACTAGTTGACTTCCAAGTTAAATCAGTGACTTTAAGAAACGTCAAAACGATACGTTTCGTATCATCTACTTTTAGTAGGTATTTGTTTTGACGGCTATACACTTATACACGTTAAATTATGTAATACCATTTATGTAGAACGAAACCAAATGTAGTGTGTAGTTTTAGGGGAGGGTGGGGATTGCAGCACCAAATCCCCACTTCCCCCGGTCACCTAAGGTACAAGCGGCTCGGCCTCGACGCCCTTACCCGTGTTCCTGGCGCGCAGCAGCGCCAGCGCCGCGAGCGCCAGCAGCGCGGCGGCGGCGGCCCCGCCCGCGCCCCCCGCCGCGCCGCTCCACCACTCCCACGCGCCGCCACTCACCGTGCTGTTGCTGCCCACCACCTCTGTACACCGATGGACAAACAACTTGTGAAAATGCCGGCTAACTGACAGTTGCTACACACATGAGCCGACCGGCATCATTCGGTACAGTCAGGACGGTAAAATTGAATATAAAGAAAAGAAAGAAAAATACATTTATTTCGGCCTGGGCCAACAGATGCAACAAAATGTGTACAAAAAGTGACACCAGGCGCTTATTTTCAGTTGGCAACCTTGGCTCAGTGCATTCGCTAAATGTATAAGTAAATAAACTATTTAAAATAACAATTTAAAATGTTATGTATACAGGGTGTAACAGAAAGGTGCTATAACTATATAATAATAATGCAACCAGCTATGGCACCATGGTAGGTGCAATTTTGTTAACATACCCTCTCCGCTGCTGAAATTGTACTACACCTTTCTGTTACATCCTGTATATGTGGATGACCGTTTGGGAAAAAGCCCCTCGGCTTTGCCGATCACGTACTACGTACTAGGCACAATCGAGGGGATCAGACAGCGGGGCGGCACAATCGGCACAACCGGGCGGGTAAAATCGAATGATGTGCCGGCCCGAATGAACTACCTGATCGTCACTTTTTAAAGAAGCCGAACATGTGTAGTAGTTGCTTCGGTTTAGCTTCGTTGTTGGGAAAATACTGCCGAACCGAAAGCAGCCACAACCGACAGCTTGTGTGTGTAACGTCCCTAAACTATCAATTAAGGTCAAATCCGAGCATGACGAACTTTATCGTCATATATAGTAGTCACATTCAAAGCTTACACTTTTAACAATAGATTCTTTTATTAATTCATTTATTATTTATTAGTATAACATTTGATCGATTTTAAGTCATCCCGTATCTATCACTAGTCATTATAATATTATAGTAACGATGCACTGAATTGTTGTTTTATTATGAATAGGAGATATTTAAACTAAATTATTTGACTCAAATTATTATTTATTATTATGATTTATTTATTACAGCAAAGAATAAGGTACGTTAATGGCTGCAATAGTGTTAACTGTGATGTAGCCATTCGCATTAATTGCCCCGGGTTTAGAAATATTATTTTATATTAATTCATTAAAAAAATACTCGAATTTGCTATGTAGGCTTTTTATATACATTGTCAATGTGAAATTGTTGTGAGGACTATAGTAAAATAAACACCATATATCAAAATTGTAAGCTTAATCAGAATTGCATCAATCAACAGAACACACAAAAAAATATATATATTTTGTGTTCTGTTGATACGCGCGAGGGTCCAGGTATATGTAACCTCGGGTTGCCAGCTTGTATATTGATACAAAATGGCAACACGAGGCAATTATCATAATCATTAACTTTATTGTAACTTCTCTAGTCTACATACCTTTTATTTAGTGAATCTGCCTATAAACAAGACAAATACATTAACTGAGAAACAAAATATGAGGACTATACGATACTGAATTGAATAAACACTGACTGCCTCTGTGGCGCGGTGGGAGTGTATCCGACTGCTACGCAAGAGGTCGTGGGTTCGAATCCCACACGGGACACAACTTTGTGTGATCCACAAATTGTTGTTCCCGGGTCTGGGTGTACTTTGTGTCCGTGACTTGTATGTTTGTAAAGTCCCCCGTAACACAGGGCTTGAACACTACTGTGGGAGTCGTCATTAAAAAAAAAAGAAAACAGTTACAACAGCAATATACTGCATGCAAGAAATCAACAGCAAACATTGATCTTTTGTGAATGTTGAAAAAGTTATTTTTTTTATCTAGAGCAGGCGATAATTAAAGTGGAAATCATTCCGATTATTTAAATTTTTTTATCATCATTGTGTACTGTGTGACTGCCTCTGTGGCGCGGTGGGAGTGTATCCGACTGCTACACAAGAGGTCGTGGGTTCGATCCCCACCCAGGATAAAACTTTGGGTTTATTCTGTGTCTGGGTGTTAAATATCTATAATATGTATGTATTTAGATATATGTAAATATGTTTATCAGTTGTCTGGTTTCCATAGTACCAGCTCTGCTTAGCTTTGTGTCAGTTGTCCCAAGATATTATTATTATAAATACCTTGAAATTTTTTATTTCAATTAATTTGACTGACATGAACTACTCAGTGACTAAAATCTATAGTCTAGCCTAATATACGTATACGTGCTCGTATATGCACGATCTTATACGTACAATGTATATATATATATGGAACAGGGGCGCAGCTTGCTTTTGGTGGTTCCAGTATTAAAATTAATTGGGCCTGGTGCCCAAAGACCGAAGCAGCGAAAGGATTAATGCGAGTCCCACGCACAAACATGCAACTGGGGAGGGGGAGGGGGGAGTTCAAATGTGAACGCACGTTCTGCGCCCCTATAGCCTGGGAGCCCTTTATATGTACCGATATTATAAAGAGCTGAAGTTTGTGATGTTGTGAGTATGTGACGTTGTAGGTGGTAATCTCTGGAACTACTGAACCGATTTTGAAAAATCTTTTACCAGTAAAAAAACTCGTTATTTGTGAGTGTCATAGGCTATTTAACATCACGTTACGATCAATAGTAGCGGATCATTAATAAAAAAAATACCAAAAACGGTAGAAAATGACGCAGACGAAGTTGCGCGGGGCTATATTAATATTATAAAGGTGAAGAGTTTGTTTGTTTGGTTGAAAGCGGTAATCTCAGGAACTACCGGATCGAATTTAAAAAATATTTTAGTGTTGGATAGCCCGTTTATCGAGAAAGGCTATCGGCTATATAACATCACGCTACGACCAATAGAAGCGGAGCATCATTGATAAATGTTGCAAAAACGGGGAAAAATGACGCAGACGAATTTAAATATGGCGGTAGCTACGCATCTGAAGTATATTTATAAACTAAAATAACCAAAATAACAAGCACACAGACACACCTACTCACCGACAGTCGCCGTAGGCTTCACAGGTATCTTCTCTTTAGTCAAACTCTCATTTCTTAAGCCTTCGTCCACAAATTTGTGGACTTTAAACGGACTTAGTTCTGCCACATAAGCGCTGACCCCGTCTGGTGTGACAACGATATCGTGGGGGTTCCTTAGATCCTCGTCAGGTGCAAAAGTTTGTATTAAACGGCCAGATGCAAAGTCTATGACGTAGCCACGGACTGGAACTTGGCTGCTTGGGCCATTTACTATGTAGAGCCGGCCGCCTGAATAAAAAAATGATTTTGGTTGAGATCATTGACGTATAGACTAGGTCTGCGTCATATCCTCACAAAATTGACCACTCTCTAAAAGGAGAAAACGCTACTTTGTGGACAAAGAGGCAGAGTTTTTTCTCTCTTTCACGCTTTGCAGTCAATATTTACTTTTTAACTGAAAAGGATGGCACGGTCCAGGTCTATACGTCACCGGTTGAAGTATACATAATGATGGCTGCCGATTGGTTGTTTTTTTATCTCTTCGGTACCTATAAGATTGATTCGATCCGATGAAAGTGTTTGCTGATATGTCGTCATGAAATTACATCAAGCATCGTTCAATAGCGCAATATTATAACTGCTATAATACTGCTTTTTGAGATGTCAAAATGTATCTAGATTCTAGAATGGCAACAGGATTTAACAGGAAGTGTAAACCTCCGCCTCATATATCCACATCGTCAGTTCATATTCAGAACACATTTGTTAACTATACTCATGCTCGTATTTAATTACATTTCGCATAAATTACTACAGCCACGTCAAACAAAGGGATTTTTTAGATAGTGAGCACTATAGTAATAGCGTTGTACGACAGTTTGTCTCATTATAAAGAATGGAAATAAATGAGATTTACAGCCTCAAATCCACCCCTCCTTACGCCCATAATAAATCATTTTAGATGACAGTTAAGCTATCAAGTAGACAAAAATTAAGCACTTACTATGTACAGACGCGTACGCGACACTAAACAATCTCCATCCGATGATCCAATTGCTGAAACTGCTCCCGCACCTAAGAGCCGTTATCGTGACGCAATGACTGTTAAACTACCAACCGCAGAATACAACACACTTCAAATCTTACTTTGTTCAGGCGTACCTACTGCAAACCTACCTATTAAACCCTTTGGAACTCCCATAAGGATGTGATAGTTCTTTAACTACCGACTAGATGTCGCTACGGGGGCCTAACCCGTAAGCATTAAGAGATAGAAGAATTTGATATCTAGTAACATAGTCCAGATAGGTGGTTCGCTTCTGGCCCCGGTTTGGCTACGGAAGTCTCGGGTTCGATTCCTGAGTCTGGATTCAAATTTTTCTATCTTTCAAAAATGCAATTATTGTATTCTCATAAGGATGGTTAAGTTACCAACCGTAGAAAACTACCAAATTTTAAATCTTACCTTGTACAGGCGTACTGCGAGCCTGCATATATATAGGAGGGAATTATACTCAAAATACCTCCCCCCCCCCTTTAGGTAAATCATGTTAGAGGACAGTTATGCTAGAAACCGAAAGCACTTACCATGTGCAGGCGCATACGCGACACTAAACAGCCTCCCTCCGATGAGCCAGTTGCTGTAACTGCTCACGTACGAGCCGTTGTCGTGACGGAAGCACGCCACCCTGCCGCGCTCCCGGTCCGCCACGCAGACCAGCCCGCGGTCCTCTGCTAGTGTTAGTGCGTGCGGCACGTTGAACCTGAAGTTCTGGGACCCGTGATCTGGGTAGATATCGATTGGATAATTGGTTGGTTATCCTACAAAATTTACTTTAAAGTGTAAACTTAAATATCCTTATATCATGAACCTCTTTCACAAAAACATGTCACTAATTTATTTTCGAAGGCAGTGATTATTTTTTGTAATAAAGTTTTTTCTCGACTTTGGATGGGGCAGTTTGTAATTTATCTCTTACACAATTTATCTCAACGTCTGTAAACGAAATCCCCTTATTTCCCTTAATTTAAGTTGTTTGTTGGTATTTTATTGTAAGCAAATATAGGAACATGGATTGTAGACTAAGTTTGTGTGTGTTATGCCTTGCAGCTGCGTAAAAACTGGGCCGCAATAGTTTTGTTTTTGTTATTTTGGAGGTTTTTTTTAAGAATAAATTATGAAAGAGCCGGGCGAATGGGCCTTGAAAGAGCTGGCTCATTCATAAGAATATTTTGAAGCATAAAGTGAGGATTTATTTAAAACCTATTTTGTGTTATTTTTGATAGAAGATATTATTTGTCATTTTTAATAATCCGTTGTTATTAATAATCCGCCTCTAATAAACAAGTACTTATGATCAAAGCGTTTGTTAAAATTACTTAAAATAACTGATATACAATACAAATATAATTGAAATTTTCTTAATCTATTCTCGTCTTTTTGTTTTCTTTTTAATAGTGCAGTTGTTATTATATTGCACAATGTTCATAATTACACTTCACAATACAGACAGGATTTTTCAATACCGATACCGGTATGAAAGAGCCAAAAGACACATTTCTTAAAAATGGATATTTCTTTGGTTTTTTTTATAGCGTTTAGGGCTATTTCGTATAAAATTACCTACTTTAATAAATAAATAATGATTTGAAAAAAGATCATCATTTCTTTTAATAAAAGTATATTTTTTGCTCCGTTTAGTAAACTGGCTTTTATGCCACTTCTCCTATACCTTAATTTTCTGTGAGCAATGGTATACGTACCTGGTTTGTTAGGATCCTGGTAAGCTACACAAAGACAATTAAATATGAAAGAGAAGAAAATTAACATTAAAGGAACTCGTTAAATACAGTTACAGTACTACACAAAACACACCTTTTTTTTAAATTACTTATCATCATCATCAGCCTTATATGAACGCCAATAAAGTTGTTTGTTTACAACAAAACCGCATTTGAATCAAGATCATAAGTAAACATATTAAAAATATGTTTTTATTTAGTATAATTAGCCTGAGTGTAGTAATTTGTTTATGGGGGATGGCATGATCCCCAAAACTGTCCCCCTCTGTACTTATTTATTTAAAAACGTATACCCACAAAAGAGGTAAAATGAGTATTGATCTCATCTATACCAACCAACTGTAACTGGTAGATTACGGAGATAAGATAAGTAACTTACTGGTCCCCCACTGCAATATAATGTTGCCATTTTTGGAGAATTTGACTATTCTGTGGTTGCAGTATCCATCTGCTACAAAGAAATCGCCGCTAGGTAGTACTGCGACTGCGCTCGGCTTGCAGAAGTGGGTGTCGTCCTCGCCGGGGATGAATCTAGAACATATAAATTGATTAATATGTATAAAAAAAATAGTTTTACTAAACGCGACTTCGTACTTGGGAGTCGGATTGCGATAAAAGTAGCCTAACATAGATGTACCCAGGGGGAACATCTAAAAACCGGGCAATAGTATTTCGGACCATGCTCAGTGTAGGGTTCCGCAGCCGTTTTTACAACTACAGAAGAGTACCTTTTTGGTCGAGAATTGTAGTTTTTCGTTTTTCGGCAATAACTCAATGACGGTATATCGGTTCATGTCAAAAATAATTTTAGTTGAAAGTATTTATTATGCGTGTTTGGGATTTTTTCATATTTTTTGGTCAAACGGTTCAAAAGATAAGGGGCGGACACAATGGGGATGTTGACTGTCAAGTCAAATCAGTCTCTTTTTATGAAATGTCAAAACGACAAGCTCTATAGAAATGTGTATGGAATAGGAACCTATGACATCATAAGTTCCTATCGTCAAATCAATTCTTTTAGTATTCGGTTTCATGCTTTTAAATTCAAAAACATGTTTAAATGTAAAAGAACAGATATTTTCAGAGTATTTTAAGATCTACTATTACCTGATTAGTATAAAACAATTTACTTTTATTGTAGTCAACTACCCAATTTATGCAAAAATATTCACATAATAAAAATGTTTATTAGAAATCGTAAAATGTTTTTAAAAGCCCTGGCGAATGATGTTTGCTAATTGATGCATGTATGGAGTGCAGCGCCTAAAAATATTTATTCTTATTATTTAGCTATTAAACTAAGTAGCGGCTACTACAAGACACCTCTCCACCAAATTTCATTAATATTTAGCTCATTAAGTTCTTAATCGCGTAAATATTTTATTTGAAGGCTTTTTAACCTTTGTCTTATTGCCCAACGTTTTGACCGTATTGCAACGGCCGTGGTCTATAAGATGAATTGCATGTAAAATTCTATAAGATTGGATTCAAAACATCTGTAAAATATGCTAGTAAAATCTAAATTAAGTAATGATACGCAATTCTGGTGCCACAGTTATGCGCACAATAAACAAAGAGCGTTTGTTTTGCAGATGCGAGCAATAAGAACAATGACGCACATCGCACATACCACAAACAGAGAGCTGTCGGTAAAACTTGGGCATCAAAATTACGTATATTAACTGTTCTCCTGGTTCCTGGTAGTGTTAAGTAAGGGCTCGAAACACTAATATGAAGACTTCATTTACACATATCTATACTAATATTATAATAGAAGAGTTTGTTTGTTTGTTTGAACGCGGTAATCTCAAGAACTACTGGTCCGAATTGAAAAAATCTTTTTCTGTTGGGTAGCCCATTTATCGAGGAAGGCTATAGGCTATATAACATCACGCTAAGACCAATAGGAGCCGAGCAGCAATGAAAAATGTTGCAATAAACGGAGAAAATTGACGCATTTGCGCGGGACAGCTAGTCTCAAATAAAATTCATTGTCCGCATTACCAAGTAGTGCTATTACTTAAGAAATTGCCTTTCTATGTATCCCAGGTAGGTATATATTATTCAATTAAATGCATGTCTTTTTATCATATCTCAGAATAATGGAGTTCCGGACCATTGGAAGGCGTAGGTGGAGCCGAAGCCAACGCATATAGGCCCGTTATGCATTTTAATCTTAAGGCTGTGTGTGACACCAAACGACGATAATCGCTGTACTGATTGCGTATAATGCTTATGTTTCAGCCGCCTTAAGATACGGCATCATCTTTTGGGGAAATTCTGTAGATAGAGAAGAAGCTTTTAAGGCCCAGAAAAAATGCGTTAGAGCCGTTTGTAAATTGCGACTACCTGACAGCTGCAGACCGCATTTTAAAAAATTAAATATCTTAACGTTACCGTCACTTTATATTTATGAAATGGCCAATTTTGTTAAGTCACATCCTCTAATGTTCCAAACTTTAGTAAGCAAAAGACATTGCAACAAAATACATGTACCGCCCCATACAGCATTATTTGACAAAAATATTCTAGGTATGGCTCCTAAAATATTCAATAGACTCCCCAAAGATATTAGAAATATAAATGAAATTAACATATTTAAACGTGCGCTTAGGACATATTTAATTAATAAGACATATTATTCTGTAAATGATTTTTTAGTTGACATACAGTTCTAATTATTGATAAATTATGTGATTGTCTTGTAATTATAAATGTAATCTAATAATTGAATTAATTTTGTGAAATAATGTTATATTATGCATATTGTTTATAAATACAATTCTGTAATAATTCTAAAATTTGCACACCAGAAATGGTAGTATACGGAGATCTTATATAATTATAACAACTATGTAACCTGTATAACGCAAATAAATGATTTGATTTGATTTGATTTGCACTATGGATAAATAGGGGTGCAGGGATATGAAAATGATTTCCCTCTCTCCGTCATGTACTCACACACACTGACAGTATCGGGTGAAATAAATTGCACCCCCGACTCAGAATTTGCTGGTGTATGGCGAAACAGAGTAGAATTACATTTTCACAAAAGATTAAGTTCCCCTCTCGTGAGTTGTTGCCCTGCCTAGAAATAACCGTATATCAGGGGCTGGTTAATTTACCCAACGACAATCTCCATATAGCGAAA
This sequence comes from Herminia tarsipennalis, assembly GCA_945859575.2. Taxonomy (NCBI): domain Eukaryota; kingdom Metazoa; phylum Arthropoda; class Insecta; order Lepidoptera; family Erebidae; genus Herminia; species Herminia tarsipennalis. The sequence goes on along the minus strand of OX243836.2, from coordinate 6,128,705 downwards.
ATTATATACTTATTAATTAGCTACTGAGTGTAGCTAATTACCCGGCGCGAAGCAGTGAAGACAAGCCAGATATTGGGGAGCTGTTCCATGCAGTGTTCACTCCAGCCGCCCAGTGAAGACAAGCAAGGGGTGAAGAACTGTGTTGTGCCTTGTAATTGGTGAAAAGAATGTCTAAAAAACTTACTTAGATCCTAAAACGAGTGCTGGTTTGACTCTGTTGTCAGGTGTAAATTTAAGCACTTGATGCATGGCCACATCTGTCACCCACACATTGTCTTCTTTGTCCACTGTTATACCATGGGGAATGAAGAACCTACAAGATAAACAATATTGTTCTTATATATTCCTTATTTTGATGTCGTACAATTATTGCTGTATATTATTGTTATTTATATATTTGTCTTATTTTGTTGACCTACAATCTTGCTATAAACAAAACCATGTTTGTTTACCATTAATAGAGGTACTTAAATATTAGTTAACAATGGTATGAGGAATGCCCTTTGCAAAATAATCATTTTAAAATGCATTGCAACCACTTTTACTTGAAACCAGACATGAAAAATACAACACATCAATTTGGATTCCGTAACATTGCTTATTTAATTGATGATGATGATGAAATTGTAATAAATTACTTCAATATTATAAAGAAAACACAACAAATTGCACTAGATATTCTAAATACCTAGTGCGACAATCATACATTTAAAATATGTTTTTTTGAAACTGATAAACACTTACAGATTTTGTCCCCACTGGTCCAATACCTCTCCAGTTTCATTCACCACAATAATAGTAGGTTGCTTTATAGCAGGTATCCCAATAAAATTGTACACATTTCTTTCATTGAATGTTGTTGCATCCCAAATGTGGCTGGCTCTATGGAATACCAGCAATCTGCCCGCATTGTCTATGGCCAAGCCTGATACCTGACCCAGTTGTATGTCGGAGCTTGGCCAGTTGTTCACCCATTTTAGGTCTGAATAAAAAGGTTTTATATCAATATTTGTCTTTGTTTTTTGTAAACTAAGTTATGCATGAATGCTGGTTATTGCAACTATTCTACTTGGGTTCTGAAATGTATTTTGTGGCAAGTTGAGCAGAAATCAACCATATTGTAATTGTATTCAACCAATTTTGATGAAACTCATAGCAGTAATATTAGCTTTAAAACTACAATAAAGTTATCTAAATCTATTTACATAGAAAATGCATACTTAGTCAGCTTATGTTAAATTTTATAAGTAATATCTTCAATGTAGAAATAGCTACTTTTTTAAAATGATATTCCACTGTCAATAATCTATAAGATAATTGCAAACTTTATCATTAAGTGTAAGTTCATTTCATTTATTCAGGAACAATATTACATGAATATATGTATTACCTACAACTTTATACCTAATATACACAATTTCATAAAATTTAAGTATTTAATATGTACCTTAAATTATGTTATGAATTTGGTGTATGGTATTCTTCATAAAAATTTAAAAAAATAGAAACAGACTGTATAGAAAATTATATGTCAAGGTTATCCAGATTCATTTCTAAATATTAAGTAGGTATTGCTTCATTATGCAAATAACTGCTGAATAATAATTTAATAACAAACTCTATTATAATAATATAAATAATTATTTTTTATACAAACCATCTTCTAATTTCTGTATAGCAGCAGCTATTACTTCCTGATTGTCATTGTAATTCGAGGCATAATATCCTTCTTCGTTAAACTGTGGACGATGGAAAACTTTATAAACATTAGCTTTTTTTTAAAAAATATACGAACAGACAACGGACACGTACCCTTCCTCCGCAAATAGATTGTTTTACACATAGTATTAAACACAGTTCGAATACCGGTAAGATATTACACAGACTTATCTTCATAGTTATTTTGTAGCACTGGCAAATGTTTTGTTTTGCTATTGATTTTAATGATTAAACAAATCAACAAGTACAATGAGCTTATCAATTTATCACAAGTGACGTTTATTAAGTTTGATGACGTATGCTGATAGTGATGTGAAATAGTTGATTGTTGAAGATCTTACTAATCGATTATGTAGTTGCCAAACTTTAAAATCGACTCACAATAATCAAGGATGTCACATGAAGCGCAAGCAAATCGTTTGGTATTACCTATTCGTCTTCTATAATCATTTATATAATTTCATTGGATTATTTTTTTCTTTTGTATTCATGTTGTATTTTTAGTAGTTGTATGAACCCAGATGTTAAAATTATAAGGTAAAAGTTTTGAAGCTTCATTGTCACTGACAGGCAGACACAGATGTTATACATATGCCAGCCAAACACGTAGCAACAAGCGCGGATCCAAACGGTGGGGGGGGGGGAACCAGGGGCAATTTACACCCCCTCCCTCCACTCCAAAAACGAGTGAGACATTTTTTGGGAATTTTGACAGGCCTCCCGCCCGCCTTCCCCCCCCCCCCCCCCCTCTTTGGTGGAGGTGGCTGGTGTACCGACTTACACTAGGCCGGTTGGGTCACACGTTGCCGCCCCTAGAATGAAATTTCCGCGCCTGCGCCATAGCTTACGCAAGTTTAGACTTACACAAACATCTGTTTTCAAGTATACGATAACATGTGTGGCTACCACTTACTCCCTTTTTTTTGGGGCTTATAAAAAAGCATTTTCCTTTACCTAAAATTTTAGCTCACAAATCTAATAGGTATTTTTTTTATGATAAAGATCGCTTTTAAGCGACCGATAACGTGATAGTTTGGGCTGCGTGCTATTTACACAACTTTTCAGCCCTTAATATTGAATAAATGATAACTGTATATGTATTTCATTGAGAACGTATTTGCCTGTATTGACACGCAAATACATTCACAAATGTTTCAGAACACACTGGTTACAGAGGACATTTATTTCGATTTCAAAAGCTTGCATGGTAGCAGTGGTGAAACTGGTGAAAGATGGTAAGTTTTGTTTGGGATAAAATCAAAGATGTAAATGCTTTACACTAAGAAGTTTAATAATTCACACGCACGATAAAGTGCCATTACACCAAACCGGCAAGTAAAGACGAACATAAAAATAAACATGGAATTAAATCCATGCATATGTGTGATCCCATTCAAGCGAGGGACCACGGGAATATGCCGGTGCGCTCGTCTTATTCGCCTGTGCGCGCCTTTGATTGGCGCCAACATAAAATATTTTTCTCCTAAATTATATTTTATACATTAGACAAGAACAGCTGAGCCTGCTCTTGCGTTTTTCTCATTTTCTTCAAAGTTTTTGAAGATATCTTCTCTTTCGTAAACATAGAAGCTATGAAAGAGTGTAGTTTCCTCATCAGAACTAGTCGTGTCTTCTTGAGGCCGGCGCCGGTCGGGCGCGCTCTCAGTAGTCTCTTGTGATAGAATGCCAACTTCTGCATCCTGTGCGGATTGTAATTAGGCGCAACCATTTCCCCACCAACCTGCTTCTCCTGGTTGCCATTTTGTATTTGTTGTGTTGGAATGCTGTTGTTCACTTTCTTTTGTAATCTGTTCACTGTAGGCTTAAGTTTTAAAGCTTTCTTCTTCTTCTTCTTTTTCAAAAGAGAAGTCTGTTTTGTGTTGTGGTATTTTTTTAATAAATCCATGTAGTCGTCTCTTGGGAACGCCGTGAATATACTTGTATAATGCTGTCCTATCTCCTTCCGTAGTTCGGTAGGTATGTTCTTTTGTCTCGAGTTCATTAATTTCTCTTGGAAAGAATATAATTCATTTAAATGTTCAGAACCATCGGCAAGTCCCGCTTGGCCGAGCAGTACCATGTTGAGCCTCTTAAACATTTGGTTCATATGTGCTCTGTTGTTCGTCAACTGTTTTGGATTAACGATCTTCTGTTTCATAAGACTTTGATGTCGGTTTTGTAAAAAAATCAACTCCTTATACATCGCGCTGGGATCTCCAAAGTCTTCCTTTAAAGATTCTAACGCCTTTTTCAAATGCCGTAAAAGATTGTTACGGTTCTTAGGTAGGTTATTCGCGGATTGGTCGCTCTTATCATCTTGAATCTCGCCTTCAGTGCTTGGTTTGTCACTGTCTTTAATTGTTGCCGGCTTCACCCAGTCCCTGAGCTGAGCTTGAAAACCTTCCTGGTCTCCAATCTTGCCCCTAATACTCAAAAACGAATTTATCTCTGCATTTTGTACATCAACATTACATTTTTCCGAAGTTTCCTTCAACCAGTTAATACCCTCTTCCATTTTCAGTTTGTCTATGATATCGTTAGTGATGTAGATCCTTGAGGATGTGACGACATCACTAGTATCAGAGACCTCATTGTCTTGAATCATATTTCCTTTCTTGTCATGATTAGCTGAACAAAGTGGAATGAAATTGAGAGCTTTTTCAACAACTTGATTTTTATTATTACTGTCATTGACAGTTTTGTTCTGATCTTTTTTATTTTCATCATTACTCATTGATGTTTTTCTCTGTGGGGTAGTGATTGGGCTTTTAGTATTTCGTCTTTCATTGTCCTCGCAAGCGGATAAAGTATTTCTCTTTTTATTCATGTGTGTTTCATGAGCAGTTGGTGATTTAGATTGTCGTTTATTGCGATCAATTCTTGGAGTATTAACTGTAATGAAGGAATCTTGTGAGGTCTTGTTTTGTTTCTTCTGGTTATTGTTAGGGGTATTCGGTGTTGGTGGGTGTAAGGGCCTGTATAGATAGACGTAGGGCGAGTTGATGGGGAGGCCGGAGAAGGGCAGTGTGATGCGGCAAGTGTGAACGAGGTGACCACGCCGCGTACAACCGCTGCAGTACAGTTGGTAGTGTTTTTTGCCCTGGTTGCATCGTTCGAGAGATGTGTTGTTGTCAATCTGTAACAAGAAATTGAATTTTATTGTATGAATAAAATCGTTTCGCACAAAATACAAAAACTAAGTCAGTTTCACAACGAATTCATCAAGAATAAGCGTAGTATTTAATTAAATTTAGTGAATAAAGAAAATTGAACCGTATTTTATGTAACATAAAGAAGATTTGGTATGTTTTCGTACACGAAAATCGTTTGACCAGATGATGAGACCTGTTGTTGTGCTCTCTTCCCAAGTAACGAAATTTGTTAAACAAACAACCTACTCTAAACTTGGGTTAAGCATTTCTGTATAAGCAAAAGAAGTTTGGGTATTAATTACCCTACCTAACTGGGCACTGCAGACTAAACAAACAAATGCACAAGATGCGTCTTAACGATACTAAAGGCAATTCACCACACCAATATTACTAGAATTTAATCACACCTGATGACGCTAAAGCTACTCTACCAAGATACATAGTCGACTTCATGGTCAGACTAAACCTTGGAGATATCCTTTAAGAAAGAAAGTAAGGTCGCAGCGACTTCCGGGCTTCGGGACCTCTATCCAGATTCAATACAATGATATATCTGTATATAGTTCTACCAGTGGAAATTTGTATTTTTAATGTTTCTTCTAGTTGTAAATTCCCAAACAGTTGAAAAAAAAAGAGAGGTGCCTTATGGACACCCAGTTGAAACGTCCTTTAGCTATATCTTATTGTGTTTGTTTTTTACAAAAATACAAACAACCTATACTTATAACATCCTTATTCTATCTTCACATAATCATAAATAATACATTTTTGATCGATGTCAAAATGTTACGCTTTTTTCCGTCTAGCCTCTCAGCCCACAAACAAAAACGTACTATAAACTACGAAACGAAACTACGTTCTAGATCCAGTAAAAAAGTATCTTACCGTATTATGGTATCTGCGCCACAGGTCTGGGCAGTGCGTGGCGGGGTGTCCGCGCTGTCCGCACTCGGCGCACGTCACGCCGCCCCAGTTGCAACAGTTGCGACACATCGACGAGTACATCTGGTTCGGGGAGCCACACTGCAAACGAATTAAACAATGCTTTCGTTTAATACGACAATTAATAAGATTGGTGAGGGTCGGTTCGGCAGTATTTGCTGAACAACAAAGCCGAATTCCAACAAACACATCATGTTCGATCTCATAGGTGCCGATCGGGTAGTATATTTGGGCCATATCATTCGATTCGGCAGTATTTGTTGAAAGGCCAAGCCGAACATTTTCGGTTTTACCGCCCAGCTGTGCCGATTAATGCCGGCCCGTTTATGTTTGTAGCAACTTTGATCAATCAATACATGCAAATTTGTAATATCTTCAATTACAGATACTGATCGGTTCATCTATACTAATATTATAAAGCTGAAGAGTTTGTTTGTTTGAACGCGGTAATCTCAGGAATCTATTAGTCGTGGCGTGATGTAATCAATAAGGATCAGTAGGATCCTTATTGATTACATCACGCTACGACTAATAGGAGCGGAGCAGCAATGAGAAATATTGCAAAAACAGGGGTGAAGAATATTATCAGAATCACATTATCATCAGTCAGTCAGCATAACTCTGTAACAGATGCCGTCAGTTGCTTATAAATGTTCTGTACTCAAAACGCAAAATAATCCAGCTGACTGACGGCAGGGCTGCACTAATGTGACGTAATATCAAAAAATCTGCTTTAATAAAATGCTTGCAGTCTAGTATCAACATTCGCTTAATAGCCAACAAAATTTCCATAACACTTGGATAAATATATTTTAATTCATTGCATTCCCTATTAATCTCTAAACAGTTGAAAGTATTAATACATACATTGACACAGATCTTCCTAGGACATCGTGGCTCTAGATGCCCAGTGAGGCCGCACATGTAGCAGACGGGCGGCTTCATGCGGCAAGTATCGTCGCGGTGTCCCGGACGGTTGCAGTAGTTGCAGCTGAAATTTTAAGATTAGTTCTATAGTTCGTCTTTATTATAAAAATATAAAAAAAATCTATCAATACACAGGTCAAACCACGATTGCGCAGAAACATGGCACGCAGATAAGGTGTAGCGCCTGCTAACAAAGGATTTTCGGAAATTCACCCCTTAAGGGGATAAATCGGGGACCTAAATTTGTATGGAGAAACAAGATCCACGCATGAAAAAATATGGCTAATGCGCAAAGGTTGCAAGTTCGATTCCTCAATGACTTATTAGACCTATCTTTGTGTGATCCATAAAATGTTGTTCAGAGTTTGGGTGTACTTTGTGCCTGTTAATTGTGTTATGTTTTTAAAGTAGAGACACAAGGCCCCATGCAAAAAGGAGTTGGCATTTTATAAAAAACTTTATATTATGAAACCTTGAACAGAGTTAAAGTTCTTGAGTAGACTCAAGAATTTTAACTCTGTTCAAGGTTTCATAATATAAAGTTTTTATATAATGCCAATTCCTACCAGTGAAGTAGACCTCTAATTCTTAATTAAATCAACAATTAAGGTATGTATATCATAGGCCTATAGGTAGGTAATTTAAAAGATAAACTGGACAAAGGAAAATAAGAAGTTCCATACTTCGTATTTTCCTTTGTCCAGTTTATTATTATAATAACAATAATAAATATTTATTTGCATAGAATGAGATTGCAGGTTCACACAATAACCTTGATTGAAATTACCTTATAAGTGATATTACTATCAGGAAGTCCAATAGACCTTAATTATCTTAATAGGTTGTCTTTTATTAAAAAAGATAACAATATGTAAGAGCAGAGTAATGCAAAACACAGACTGCCATGGGTGTACACAGTGGGGGGGATTTGGGTTTGACTAGATTGGAAATCATAAAAGGTACACATTTGGCCGGTGTGTCAGTATCAGTCGGGTAGATGACTATAATAACAATAAATTATTTGACACTATTCAGGAAATAGCATTTGCAAAACTGATCTGAAAACCAATGTTTCTCCACAATTTTATGTGGCCTTGAATTTATAAATATGAAAACAAACATTAAAATTAAATGATTTGATCATACGAAAGAATGACGTCATTGTTTTGTATTTCTTTAGTACAGTTCGTATTAAATTAGTACAGGGAGCATCGTTTTGACGTTTCGTAAAAATATACTGATTTAACTTGACAGTCATCTATCTTATTGTACCAATTAAAACGCACCCCGAAATTATAACCCCATCCTTCCCAAAACAATACTGAGTACACCTATGTATATTACCAACATATTATGAGCAAATTAGAAGGTTAAAACTATACTTACATCACTTTCCTTTTAGCTAAAGATGGCATTCTATCCTTAGGGTCAATTACCCACAAACTTTTGTCACCTAAAACAATAACAAAACCTTAATTATATGTCATTAATTCTTACTTAAGTATGTTCTAGAGTTGTAACACAAAAGACATGAGAGCACAGAAGGTAAGTTTCATATAAATGTGTTAGCGCAAAGCAAACATAGACATTGTTCATGAATACTTGGAGATTTTGTATGTGAATAATGTTTATGTATGTGTCATGGTCAGATTGTAAAATTGGACACTTCATAGTGTGGCCAACCATAGCAACAGTTGTATTACTTGATATGACCAACTAAAACTGACTATATCATTTAAATGTCAATGTTTAATGATATGTCTATCCATGTGCAGCCAGATTACTTCAAACAGGGTTCAGCTCTGTCAAAAGTTTATATACAAAACTTAAATATTAAACCACGAAAAAAAATGTGTGACGAGTCAAAGAGTTCTTCTAGTAGATAAAATAAAGAGATTTAAAGATATTATGTCTTAATATTAACCCGCAAAAATCTTGAAGTTACGGAAAAATGCAAAAACTAGGATTTTCGTATTGACATATTTATGGTGTTTAAAAAGTATAAAGCGAAGAGTTTGTTTGTTTCAAAGCGATAATCTCAGGAACTACTGGTCCGAATTGAAGAAATATTTTACTGTTGGATAGCCCATTTATCAAGGAAGGCTATAGGCTATATAACAACACGCTACGACCAATTAGAGCGGAGGAGCAATGAAAAATGTTGCAAAAACGGGAAAAATTGACGCATACAAAGTTGAGCGGGTCAGCTAGTCTAACATATGTACCAATGAATATTCAACTGTTTTTGTCCATGGTTGTGTGCGGAAGAGCGAGGCGTAATGACCCCCCCAAATATATAGTGTTTATCATATAAATAGTTTATTTGTTAGTTTTTCGAGTTTACCTTTTGTGTTCTTGGTATTTTGTGATTGTAATGACTGTAATTATAAAATAAGGCTATTATTGTTAATGACTATTTAATGTTATGAATATCTGAGTTAATGGATTCCATTGCTTTGATTAGTAGTCATTAACAACACTCATTGACATGCACAATGGGCATTAGACTATCATTATGCTTATTTGAGTGACATCAACTAGAAAAACTTTGAGCAATATGCTTTCTACTAATAAATTATGTATTAGAACTGCACACAATGGATAGTATGAATTTAAAGATATTTTTTATATTCTACACTTAAAGAACAGGTTATAATTTATATCAAAAGTTACCATTTAGATTTCATTGACTGTATTTTATATATTAAACGATTTTATTCCATATAATCTTACGAGAATATATATTTTAAGAATGAGAATAAAAATCTGTGTAAAACCAACAATCAATTTGTATGTCATGTATAAAACAAAACCATGATTGTGTTGAAATTGGGCAAACTAAAATTGATTTTTAGAAAATTCTAGCCCCAAAAAGGTAAAATAGGGTTTCAAAGTTTACCAGGGTAAAAAGTGAGTGGGAAACCTAGTATTTTATAAGAGTGCGAAGTTTAACATCTCACTACCCTATTAAGTACTTTACAATCTATTTTTGTAGTTCATTTTTGTCTAATGGTTGTATGTTATGAATAATAAATATCTACTTACGGGACATGTTCTTCTGTATTTCCCTATGATTGAAATTCTCTCCACCCCAGCTCTCATTATAGAATTTTTCCATCTCTGCCCGAAGAGTTGTTAGAGAGTATCTTCGTCTTTTGCAAACCTTGTCTTTACCCTTCAAATTGTCGAAATCGAGGTCCTCATTTAGTATCGCTGGAATTTTCGTAGAGCCAAACTTTGAGATATCATTTTCAGACATGCTATCATCGTAATCTTCAGATTCCGTAAAACCAGATACATTTCCTATGACAATGTTCTCTGAAATATCTGTCTCATTCAATTTATCAATAGTAATGAATCTGTCATTGTCCGTTAAGTCAACAATTGAGATTGTCTCAAATGTTTCATTTGTAATAGTTGTATCATTCTTTTTTGTAGACTTTACAGGTTCTTGGTTTAATTTTTCTGGAGACTGACTGTTGTCTGAATTAACATCATTACTTTTGGTTACCTTGTGAGTTTCTTTTGCGCATTCTGATAAATTAGAGTCAGATTCATAAAGATCTGTACTTGGTAGGCTTTTTTCTGTAACTATGTACGAATTTCTGTTTTTATTTGTGTCGATAGACTGGTTACTGTCAGAGTCATAAACATCAACGTCAGGAATACTTTTCTCGGTCACTGTGTATAACTTAGTTTTTTGTTTCTTATTCTTAGCTTTACTTTTTGGTGTGGCAAAACATTCATCATTAGGAATAGCCTTGTCTGGAACCGCTGTGCTAACTGGTGTTGATGTTACAGCTTCTCTGGACTTCTTCTTTTTCTTTTTTTTTGATGGAGTACTTTGAACCAGTAGATCAGATCCATGGAGACTGAAATCAAAGCTCGGGTTGTCCGGATGTCGGGAGGATATGTTCAACGCTATACAATCACCACGGATGAATTCATCAGATACTGATGAAACTGCTGATGGAGCTGGACTTGCAGAGACTTCCCGTTCACCGTTAGACACCGTTTTATTTTCCGTGTTAGCCTGTTTTTTGGAAGGAGAATCGGGATTGATGATGGTGAGTTCATCTTCATCTGAGCTTTCAATAGTGATTGTCGGTTTTGGTGGTAACGCTACTTCTATAACCTCATCCTCGTCACTTGATTCAAGCAAAACACTGTCTTCCTCTTTGTCTTCAATAATCTCGATGGTCCTTTTAATATTTTGCGACACGGGTGATTGGAATATTGAGAGGTCAACAGCGGGTGATGATTTTGGCGAAACACATTTCTCCTCTTTGGGCTTAGCTGTTTGATTTGTTTGGTTCAGATCAATTTGTTTGTTGTTGGTTACCGGTGTGTGCGTGGGCTCTTTCGGGGTGTTTACCTTCTGATACGGAGTCGTGGGCTCGTTGGTGCGCCAGTAGCGACGCACCGTGCTCTTCGGCGCATTCTCCACAATATCCAATCCATTGCTCTTGTTCTGATTTGATGTTAAGTTACCCTCCGTTTCGTCCACATGATGTAACATAGCATACAGCCTGTCCTCCAAATCATGCTCGTTAAGTTCCTAAAAAATGAACAAACGCAAAATAACCACACAATAACGTTGCTGTATTGTGACACAACAAAAATATGGTAACATTGGTAACCTAACAACTTACCTCTTCCATGTTTCAGCAGCGAATGTGAACTAAACAAAACTCCACACGAACTTAACATAATCGTAAATGGTATTTGGAATAACTGTTAAAATGGTGACAGCATTACAAGTAAATAAAAAGGAAATTTTGTTTTTACGGACACGTCCAACACTCCATTGCGAAAGGTGACAGTTTCTCCTAGGGTTACCAGAAAACAAAACTCTTAGTCGTATAAATATTTATTGTAGTGGGGTTATAATTTTTCGTATTTTTAGCATTTTGTGTGTTATGGTTTGAAAATTAATAATAAACCGTTTTGTACAGTTTAATATATTGTTGTATCAAAATAAAGTTGTGTGTTTTTTATATTACGCTTTTGTCTTAAAAATATTAGTTTGACGAAAGTTGACGAGTATATTGGAAGTTATAAAAAGATTTTGTGCTATGGTATCCCTATAAGTTATCAATTAAAAAGGTTTTGGTTCTACTCGAAATACCTACCATCATCGTGCGTGATCAAACTTCATGATCACCATCAATACCTTAATCATAATTAATTCGTAACAGAAAGACTATAATATATACTACAAAAAAAACATTGTATTTAATGCTTTTTTTGCTTATAACTAAATTAATTACATTCATCAGTACTAATGCCTAGTTTACACGTATTAAGTGGTTAAGTCGTCAACTAAATTTTAACTACAGTAGGATCAACGAAACTAGGCCGGACTGAAGTAGGCGACAAGTGGTTGTTGCGCAGATGCATTTTTTGGAAGTAAATGGTGACAGGAAGCGGAGGGCGGGGGCGGTAACTAAACCAAGAGAATTAGAGATGCAATTACGCATTACATTGTCATAATTAGTATTACTGACTCATGTTTTTTTGTGATTAATTTCGTAAAGAAATTGTTTTTCAAAGTTTCTTTAGTATTTACTGTAACTGTTCTAAATTTAAACTTTTATGAACTGATTTAAATAGTGTTTTTATAATGTTGAATTAAAATGTTGTTCGTAAATAATTTTAGGGTCGCATCTCTATGACATGCGCGAAAGTGATAAAAACCTAACTTCAAGTTCCCGGTCAAGATACATTGATCGTACTGTAAATTATAGGTGACTTTCTGATATGTAGCTGTTTAAACGTGTGAAGCTTTTCCGTTTAGTTCATAAAATCGTAATGGTGTTGAAGTTCTAAATCCTGTAATCTACACTAATATTAGAAAGAGGAAAGATTTGTATTTTTGTATGTATCGAATAAACTTAAAAACTAGTGGACCGATTTTAAAAATTCTTTGACCATTACAAAGCTACATTATCGGGGGAGCTATACATTATTGTTAAAGAAAGTAGAGATCCCTACGAAAACGACATTAATGTAACTCAAGGTATAAAAACTACGATTAGACACCCGTGTGAAGCCGAGGCATGTGTCGCACGGGTAAATAAATTATTGATAAAGTAAAATATAAAATTGCCATTAACATCTAGTACCTAGATGACCTAGGTTTTATTAAACGACGTTTTCTTATTATTATTTATTTATATATATATAAAATTACAAAATTATTTATTTGCTAAATACAGGTTACATGCTGATGTTACGAAAATGAATCGTCCATTACCTAACTGCATTTTACCATGACAATAGTGTATCTAATTACAAGTTATTAGCAAATTATTTCAATGCAAACTATTAGATACTATTAACTATTACAGAAATTGCAAGCAAACATTTTTATGACATAATATGATAGTAGGTATTACAATAATTTAATTATTAAAAAAGTGTATCACAAAATCGTATAATAAAATATAATTTATGTAATAATATCAGTTCAAAATTCATTTATCGAGTAGTAGGATTTTTTTGATCAGAAAATTACGGAGATTAGACTTAAAGCTGTTTGCATTTAGTGATTCTTTAATAAACATTGGTAATTTGTTATATACCTTTACTGCCATACACAATACACTACTATGCATAAGTGCTGTTCGAGAAGGTACTATGCACAGGCGTGATTTGTTGCGTTTCCTACTTGTTTTTTGGAATAGGTACGAGTTAGTCCAGACAAACTTAGCAATTTCATAAATATATACCGGAGGAAATGTTAGTAGCTTTAGGCGGATGAAATGTAGTTTACATGCCTCTGTTTTTTGTAGGTGGCATATTGCTCGTGTACACCTTTTTTGTGCTATGAATACTTGCTCCTTGCCTGTTGAGTTTCCCCAAAATATAACTCCGTATTTTAAAACTGACTCAACGTATGCATGATATGCAGATATTACAACCTGTTGATTGACTTTCTTACTCAGCATATATAAGGTATATGCGAATCGTGATGTTCTATTAATAATGTCGTTAATATGGATATGGAATGTCATATTACTGTCAATGTGTATTCCTAAAAACTTTGTACAATTTGTTTCTTCTATTCTTTGTCCAAGATAAGATATAAAAAGCTCATTAACATTTTATATTTTCTCTTTGTCTAAAATGCATAATATTAGTTTTAGTAAAGTTTGGATTTAAATTATTATTCTTCAGCCAAGCAACTACCTTGTGTAATGTGTTATTTATTTCTGATTCAAATTTAGTAATTTCACGCCACTCAAATAAGATTGTGATGTCATCTGCAAACAAAGTTATTTGATAATTTATAGCTTTCGGAAGATCATTAATATAGACTAGAAATAACAGTGGTCCCATCACTGTCCCTTGTGGCACACCGTATATAATTTTCCTAGTCATTGATGTATGTACTATTTCAGTTTTTGACCCTACATCAATTTTACCGATTTGTGTTACTTGCTGTCTATCCACAAGATATGATTTTATTAAATTATATACATTACCTCTAATGCCATATGTATTATATTGTTGTATAAATATACATATATATATATATATATATACAGGGTGTAATCGTTAAGTGTGTCCAGGCGATTATTCCGTAACTATTACAGATATCAAAAAACTTTAAACTGATATCGAAAGTACGTTACCTAATGAGTTAAATGACATCAATAACTTTTTAAAAATCAAACGAGAGGTATCTAACATTTTGGTATTAAACACTCCCATACATTTAGTATGAGATTAGTAGAAAGGTTTTAGTTTCCTTATTTTAAAAGAATATTTTAGCTTAGTATTGATATTAAAGGAAACTGGTTATTAACCTAACAGAGTAATAAAACTATCTTTTATTTGAATAATATTTATTTCTTAGTAAGTACTAAATTTTGTATTCAAAGCAGATGTTCGAAGTGACGTCCTTGTTGTGCGATACAATGACGAGCTCTACTTACAGTTTCTAAATGAACTTTCCTTAACATTTGCGGAGTAATTAAAGCAATTGCACAACGTACACGATTCTGTAACTCTTCTAGGCTGTGCATTCTCTCGGCGTACACTTTGTCTTTGATAAAACCCCATAGGAAGAAATCACAAGGCGAGAGATCCGGGGATCTGGCAGGCCAAGGGGTTGCACTGTTATTGGCTATTAAACCATCAAAATTGTCTCGTAAGAAATTCATTACAATATGTGTATTATGTGCAGGTGCTCCATCTTGTTGAAAAATTATCGACCTTCTTTCATCGTCTGGAATTTGTTCTAAGAGACTTAGCATATCGTTTTGTACAAAGGTGAAATATCTCGGTCCATTTAAGGTTCCACTGTAAAAATATGGCCCGATGATCCGATCTCCAAGAATACCACACCATACATTAATTGAGAATCGCACCTGAGCTCTAACTTCAGTAATTTGGCGAGGATTGTCAATTGACCAAAAATGCGAGTTTTTTCTATTGTAAATGCCGCAGTTTGAAAAATTACTTTCATCGGTCCATAATATTGACCTTACATTGATATAATTATTGACTAGCTAATTGCAATAGACCAGCCGACGAGCAGGATCATCATTGTGTAGCGTTTGAGTAGGTTTTATCTTGAAAGCTTTAAAGTTGTGTTTTTTTAATAACTTATGTACATAATTATGGGACACCGGAAATAATCGTGCCACTGACCGCATCGATTCTCGTGGATTATTTACTACGTAGCTAATAATATTGTTATCTGAATCATTATTAAATTCCGGAGCTCTTGCTCTCGAATCTTTTTTTCTGTTGAAAGATCCATTATTTATTAAATTGTTATCCAGCTTTTGTAAGTAGGTACGTACCAGAAGGAACTTCTCTATCTGGGTACTCTCTTCTGTAGGCGATAATGGCCGTTCTTTTGTTACAATCATATTTGTAGTACATTTTTAACATATCTCTCTTCTATCTTTTGGAATATGCCATTTTGCAAACAATAAATGAAACAATCACGATTCTTATTGCAAATTAAAAAACAACAAAGATAAATTGGCGGGAACAACAACCCGAGATAAAAGTTTTGAATTTAGAACGAACACCAAAGAGTATCTTTTATTTTTCTTTTTGTAGTGTGTTGCTTTTCAGTCAGTTCAAATTATTGCGATATTGAAACACAGTTTATTACTAATTTGAAGTGGTAAGATAATTAATCTACATGTGCATCTACTTGAAAATCATCATTGTCATATCATACGTAATCATACAATATGATTAAGGTACAATGAGTACTAGATCACTTAAAATAAGGAAACTAAAACCTTTCTACTAATCTCATACTAAATGTATGGGAGTGTTTAATGTCAAAATGTTAGATACCTCTCGTTTGATTTTTAAAAAGTTATTGATGTCATTTAACTCATTAGGTAACGTACTTTCGATATCAGTTTAAAGTTTTTTGATATCTGTAATAGTTATGGAATAATCGCCTGGACACACTTAACGATTACACCCGGTATATATATATATATATATATATATATATATACTAGCTGACCCGCGCAACTTCGTCTGCGTAAATTTTCCCCATTTTTGCAAACATTTTTACTTGCTGCTCCGCTCCCATTAGTTGTAGCGCGATGTTTTATAGCCTATAGCATTCCTCGATAAATAGGCTATCCAACAATAAAATATTTTTTCAATGCGGCCCAGTAGTTCCTGAGATTATCGCGTTCAAACAAACAAACAAACTTTTAGGGGTATGAAAAATAGATGTTGGCCGATTCTCAGACCTACTGAATATGCACAAAAAATTTCATCAGAATCGGTCAAGCCGTTTCGGAGGAGTATGGCAACAAAAACTGTGACACGAGAATTTTATATATTAGATATTAGTGTTGCCCAAATTCAGTCTTGGTCTTGCAGTCTTGGTCTTGTTCTTGCGTTTTTGCAAGACCAAGACCAAGAACAAGACCGCGTATTTTTAGCAAGACCAAGACCAAGACTGACCGTGCAAGACTTGAGCAAGAACAAGACATAGCCTGCAAGACTCTTGCGTCTTGCAGCTAGGACTTAGCGCTATTTCACTGAGTAGTTAGGTGTAACAGTTCGGTGTATAGGTAGGTACGCTTAGGAATTCTATGAGACGCAAAAAACTGTATCAAAGAATATGAAAAACTGGACCTATGCGCATTACGACTAATACCATAAACATAGCGAATAAAAAAATATCTATTAAAATCAAACTGAGTGCATGCATAGTTATGTTTTAACCATCGGCACTTTGATAATGCGGCATCAAAGGTTTTGTACTTACTTCTCAAAGAAATTTGCCGCTTTTCGGAAGTACATGGTTATGATACACGCGCCGGCGGCTTCTTTTGAAATCTAAAACAATCGTTGCCGCCACGCCGAAATCATAACATTTGACACTATTTGATTGCCGCCATAGGGCGAAGGTATACTCATGCAAAATAATTTCCTAGTAGAGTACCTACAGGTGTTCCAAAGAATAAATAAGTTTCAGAGTGCTTAGAATGAAAATGAATACATTATACTGATCACGCAAGTAGTATTATGATTAGGATAAAATGGTAAGGATAGGTAGTAGATGTCATATTAATTCATTCTAGTAAGTATATATTATAATATTGATTACTTATATGGTTTTAAACTAATTACTTAGGTACTATTATTGTACATTTAGTCATTATATTTCTTAAGTTTTTACAAGAAAAAATAGCAAAAAAGTGTTCAAATATCACCCGTTTAATAAATATTGTAGCCACTTTTAAATATACTTGAAACGTGTAAAAAAATTCTACAAAACTAATAAAATAATATAAAAAGCGTAGGTACTTACCTACTAATAAAATAAAAAGCCTGCGATAAGAGTTTTGTATTACTTACCAGCCCGAATATCTCTGAGAGAGATGATGAGAGTAAGTATTTACTAGCTGTGCCCGCGACTTCGTCCACGAGGAATAGTAACTTTGGAGGTATAGTGACGTTCAGGACTTATTTATTTATTTTAAAACTTCTGTCATCAAACATACAAACGAACTCTTCAGCTTTATAATATTAGTATAGATGTACGCCAAAACATTCACTTATATGTAAAGAATAGTGATTGGCACTAATTCTATTTTATTCACGCGTCGCGTCTGTACAAGTAGGTAATATTTAGTGTGTGTTTGTACGCCGCACGCGGCATTGTTTGATTTGCGGCGGCATCCTTTTCATAGAGCCGGCACGTGGCGAGGCGGCGCGGTAAAGCAAGGAAACGTACTATAAATAAAGGAATTATTTTAATTCCAGTCATTTCCAATTGAGCTGTGCTTCGAGTCTAACTTGATAATTGTTTTTACTAATTCTCGTTGTTTTCTAAAAACGTATCACGTGTACAATTTAATATGAGTGACGAAGATTCAAATTATTCTAGTCCGAGTAACGAGAGTTTGAGTCACAGATCTAAAAGACCCAAAAGCAAATTTGAGGAGTTTTTCGAAATAATTCATGCATCCCAAACTGCCTTCTGTAAATTGTGCCAACATAAAAAGATTGAAATAAAAATGAAAAACAGAAACACTTCAGGCTTAAGGAAACATCTAATATCTTTCCACAAAAAGGAATCAGAAATATTTCTTCCTGTTAAACCAAAATTAAGTGGAGATATCACAAGCTTTTTAGTAACCGCTGGAAGTGGACAGGTAAGAATATTTTTTTAACAGTTAAAAGAATTTTAACTCCGCGTAGCTATTCATGCGATACTTTCAAAAACGCCATTAACTTACGTAAGTATTTTTGAGTTAGTGGTGTTTTCACAGTTTTCATCTAGGGGTGCGACATATTAAGTATGTAATTATCGTCTTAAATATTTTTTATAAACACCCATATTTTCAGTTAATCGGCCAGTAACAACTAAGTACTTTATTTTGGTAAATTACAGTACAGTGCAACCTTAATATAACAAATATCAATTTAACGATTTTCTCGATTTAACAACAACAAACCTCCTCCTCTTATACGCTCAAACCTAATAACAC
The DNA here is from genome assembly GCA_945859575.2 of Herminia tarsipennalis. Classification (NCBI taxonomy): domain Eukaryota; kingdom Metazoa; phylum Arthropoda; class Insecta; order Lepidoptera; family Erebidae; genus Herminia; species Herminia tarsipennalis. Next base: position 6,109,975 of record OX243836.2, on the reverse strand, counting down.
AAGATTTATTGTTTTGTTTCAGTCGGAAAACAGCAGTGACAACATCACGACAGCTACAGTTGATTGGGTGGTGAAAAAATATCTTCCCTTCTCATTTTTCGATGACGAAGCTACACAAGTATATTTTCGACGTATTTGCCCTAATATGGTGTTTCCTAAAAGGTCTACACTTAGAAGGAAAGTCAAAGAGCGATTTGAAGAGCTCCAATTGAATCTCAAGGAACGACTTCAACAATTATCATCTAAAATGTCTTTTACCATTGATGGGTGGACGTCAATTGCTGGTAGGAGTTACTACGGGGTTACTATTCATTATATAGACAACGCATGGAAGTATCAATCTGTAGTTCTTGATTTTATACCATCACGCGGTCGACATACTGGGGAAGATATTGCAACGATTTTCCATGAATGTTTATTGGAATATGGCATAATTGATAAAATACAAGGTATCACGGTCGACAACGCAACTGCAAATACCAAATTCATGTATGAACTGGGCAAACAGCTGCCGCCACACTTTGATTCAGACAATCAACATTTCCGGTGCTTTGCTCACATTTTAAACCTTGGTGTACAAGATTTATTATAGACCTTAGCATTACACTGTGAGTCTGACACTAACGCGCAAGATCAGCAGTACGAAGACTATGCAGACGAAACTGAGGATGAGGAAGATGAAGAATCTGCACCAAATATTGCTGACTCGCGTACATCTGTAACAAAGTTACGCAGTATTTCCAGTAAAATAAAAAGAAGTGAGATAGTGAAGAAGAAGTTTCAGTCTGCTTGTGAAGCAGCTGGCGTGCCATCAAATCTAAATGCCATTCTTGACTGTCCAACGAGATGGAATTCCACACATGATATGATTGGATTTGGTTTAAAAGTGAGAGCGGGCATTGACATATTGTGCAGTTCTGTCACCGAATTAAATGATTTTCAAATCACAGCTAATGAATGGCAGGTACTCGAAAAATTACATAAATTTCTAATAAACTTTAAACTTTTAAGTACAAAACTTGGTGGAGACAAATATGTTACATTACCGCTAGTCATTGTATCATTCAATCTCTTGCTAGATAAAATTGAATCCATGGTAAAACAGTTAGATGAGAAACCTAATCGATCTGAAGTGGATGAAAGGCTCATTCTAGCTTTCCAAGCAGCTCGAGACAAAATGCTTAAACATTACAAGAAGAGCAACTGGATTTATTGTACTTCTTTAATTTTAGACCCAAGGCATAAGGCTCAGACTTTTGACCTGACAATGTGGGGGAAGCAACTTAAAACAGAAAGTCTGCGCAAGTTCAATGAACTTTATGAAGAATATAAAAGTCTACACTCACTGAACAAATCTCTGGAATTACCAGAAAAAGAAAATAAAGTATGTGATGAAGATGAAGACGTAATAGACTTTGATAAACTCTATGAATGTCCCTCGACGTCATCTGGATCTTGTCTTCAAGGCTTAGTGATAGACGAGTTGGAGGAGTACCTGAGAAAACCAAGAACTGCCAGCTCGGAAGACATTTTAGATTGGTGGAGGACGCATGAGACAGAGTATCCGATTTTATCGAAAATGGCCCGTGATTTTCTCTCAATACCTGCAACTTCAGTACCTGCTGAGAGGTTATTTTCTAAAGCATCATTAGTAATTAGAAAACATAGAAATAGGTTAAGTGATGAGTCAGCCAGATGGTTACTTTGTATTAATTCTTGGTCAAAAAAAATTATATAAAGTATCATAACCTAATGATAAAGCTGTTGATTTGTGTTGTATTTTATTTTTTATTCAAATAAATGATAAATCGTAAACTCTTTTATTAAATTTCTTATAAGTTGAGGGTTCAATCTCTTTCTAGACAGATAAGTATTGTTCTTTAAAATACAGTCAAGTTATTGTAATTAATTTGTTTTTTTACATGTTTTAGCAAATGTAAGCTTATAAATCATAAATGTTTATTAAGAAACAGTTACTTCCATGGAAAACGACATATAGGTCAGTTGATTTTTCGAATTTCTTATCAAATCTTCAGTTACTTATTAATCTGCTTGATCTTTACTATGGCTATGTTAATTCAAGCTCACAATGTTCCAATTCTAATACGTTTTTCTAAGATTTAAAGTAAACTTTAATAAATAGTAATAGACTAATAGGTAATTGCAAGACTTGCAAGACTCTTGCTGCAAGACCAAGACCAAGACCAAGACTGGGAGCGCAAGACCAAGACCAAGACCAAGACCAGGTGTATTGGCGCAAGACCAAGACCAAGACTGGCTAAGTCTCGTCTTGTTCTTGCATTTGGGCAACACTATTAGATATATACAAGAATTTCTCGTTTATAGGTATAAGATTTGCCACCTTGCCATTATATCTATTATGTTTTTCAAAATTTTTCGAAAACAATCAAAAATCTTAAAAACATAATAATAATAATATAGGCAAAAGCTTCGAACTAAATTATTTGTTCCTGTCCAAACAAGAACTAAATATCAATATTAACCGCTCATCGCCCCCGCACGCGGTGCGGGAGGGTGGGTTACTGAAACTGGGGTTAACGAAACGCATATCGCATTAGTTTAGCTACTAGAGTTAGCGATATAACTAACCGTTAACGGTAGATAACATTATGAGATCGGCCTTAAGACCATAACGGTGCTTAATCAACTCTGTTGAGTAATCAATTGTTACTAAAGTAATTTGTTTGCAAGCAAAAATGTGTAGGCGCTCAGGTAGAGGTACTATGGGTATTCCGGATTTAGGATAATTTTGGGGTGTGAGACTTGATCATAGCATCTTTCGCCTTCGAACGTGAAAATCTTATCACCGGATTGGGCGTCCCTTGATAGCGTTTGGGGCCTATTCTTACTTTTTAATTATAATTGCAGCAAATAATTGTACATTCAGTCTTAATTCCAATTCTAACTTACAAATTAAACCTATGAACAATCAACAGCGTTCTCACGTATTGCATTAGATGAATATAGTACAGTGAACATGGGCGTACCCAGCGGGGTAGCTGCCACTCCCTGCCCCCTGGTATCTACGCTAGGGGAGGGTGCGAACTTTGACGACATTGCGCGATTGCTAGGTAGGTTCAGTTGACGGTTCTAGAGGGGAACAAGGTACGGCACCGGCCCTTATGGCAATGCCTGGACGCGCCAAACGCGCTGAAAGACGATTTTTTTAAAACATAAATTTAATGTTTGATTTGAATGTCTCCGCGTAGGTACCTAGGTTGCAGCAGAGCTCTTAAAGTTAGTTTCTCTGTCTGGTTTTGTAGCTTTTGTGCTGCCTATTTGAGCGGTGGTTACATTTGCACGCCACCACCCTCTGCAATGGCGTTTTGGCGTGTGGATTTCCCTGTTCCCGTTCGTGTAAATTCGTCAAAATTTTCTCATAGCCTTCTAAGTTTTCAGCTCGCGCAGTAATTTCTAAGTATACGTTGCGGTCCTCGACAGGCTACTCTTAGTGCAAGGAATTTCAAGATTGCGCTGCTGCCCTCTGCTCGCCCAGTGACTTCTATATTTGGGCCGAAACTCGTTGTCCACGCAGTGACTTAATATTTGAAAATTGGGTTATTTAAATTACGTTGTGTCTCTCTCCTCGCGCAGTGAATTTTAAGACTGCGCGCCCCTGCTCGCGCTTATCTGCTTCTTAGTTGACGCTGCTTTCACCAGCTCTAAGACTCACCTCCTGTTCCTGATCGTTCAAGGGCTTTTACCTTTGCACTGCTTTGAAGATTGACCTGGAGCACCAACCTGTGCAGCTGCTTTTAAATTCGCTATAAGCCCTCTGCTCGCGGTGAATTTTAAGTTTGGGGCTGAGCTCCCCTGCTCGTGCTGGGAAATACACGCTATGCCCTTCTCCTCGTGCTCTGACTTTTGTGATCGCGGTGCGGGTGCAACTCACCCATTGGCTGCGCTTGTAAGCTCTTGCAATAACTTCTACCTACGTCCTGGTTGCGCAGTGACTTCTAAGTTCAAGTAGTACTCCTCTTGCGTAATAACTTTGGGGATTGCACCCTTATTCGTCCAGTTCATATAAGATTACGCTAGGGCCCATAACGCTCAAATTCATTTGGCGCTCGCCTCTCTGTTTGCGCTGTGATTTGTGAGACCACGCCGAGCTTGACTTGCGCAGTAGCTTGATATGTGGCAGGCTGGCGCATGTAAATGTCACTTTTAAAGACTTCTCCTCCGGACCGGTCTCAGCTCATTTGGAGGGGTCTCTCCTCACTCCCTTCCTACTCCTGTCGAGCTGTGACTGGTGTAATTTGTGTAAAAAAACAGTTCTAAAAATCGTACCTCTAGTCCAGGCTTGAATGAATGTAGGGACACAGTTTAAAAAAAAAATCTGGGTACGCCCATGACAGTGATTATTTGTTAACGCTAACTAGTAGATACAATTTAGGTTTTCAGAATGTTGATTACAATGTTTTTACAAACATTTAGGGTTAGAAGCTAAAATATCTACTGTATTTAAATTACTTATAAGCTTTATTATATTTTTTTATCATTCTATGGAGAGGAGCCCGCTCACCCGCGTTGGTGTGACATGTAGTCATAGAGAAAAGTGGATAAGCACGCATCTTAGCAGGTCTTATACCTAATAGTTCTGGGTACAACTTAACATTATATAATATCTAATTCCGAACAATCGAATTGATTATGAACTTGCGGTAGGGTCAGCAAGTTTTGCGTTTTACTTGCCTTTTCTTTCTACCATTTAGGTATTAGGTACTGGCAATATAATAAGTACATTAAATGTACAACCAATGTAGACCCAAGATATAGAATAAAACACTGTTAGAACTTGTTTCCCTGACAAACGCGCAGTAGGTATTTCCCTCTAAACCGAGGTTTTGAATTCGTAACAAACATTTCAAATATTCTTTAAATTACGATTTGTTGGGAGAAACGCAGACATGCGCAGCGCCTAGTGCAACAACAATACGCATAGACGCATACTTGTGTATTATTATATAGGCACTTCCTTCTACGGTTCATAACTTCATAGTGCAATGTCGTTTGTTAATTGAATTAAAAATAAATAGTTTTCTACAGTTTAAAGAGTCATAATATTTTCTTATTTCATCACGCTTTATAAGTAATTTGTGTCAGGTACATAACATTATAAAACAAGGACCATGGTTATCGCGCTCTCCGTTTAGTAGGTGTACCTATTCAGTTTCTGTACTTACTCGCTCCCTTGCTCTCACAGTGGCTTCTTAGTTGTCTTAGCGCGCCCCTGGCATTTAGGTTCCTATTTCTTGCCCCTGTCATCCCAGTGGCTTCAAGTTCGTGTAGAGGTACGCATTTTACGTAGTTTTAAGATTGTATTTCGAAAAATCGCACGAATACCGAGTTGCGAGAGAAGAAAAACTTTCAAATAAAACCAAAGTTGATTATGTTCCTACTGCCCACATTTTCCATTTCAATATTTAGCATTTGCAATTGAATATTTAGCCAGCCTTGCAAATGCTGGGCATTTGCAACTGAAATTTTTTAGGAATTTCGATCGCGGGGTCGAAATTACTAAAAAGTGTCAGTCAGTTTAACTCAACGTATTTAGGTAAGTATCAATTATAAATATTTTTTTTTTCCATAAAATTCTTACGTACAATTTATTAAACAAAGTGGATGGGGGTTGGCCTATTCTTATGTTTTCTTTCATAGGGGAGGGAGGGGGTGAAAAACGTCTTTCTCTTGATAGTAAAGTGGCTTCTAAGTTGCTTTGTTGGCACAGTGAAGTTCCCGCCACGCGCCTTTTCTAGTAGGTATAGCTACTATGTTGGCATCGCGCGTTTTTGCTCGCTCGCTCAGTGGTTTTAAATTCACACCACGCGTCCTTATAAAAGCAATAAGTTTACACTGCTGTTATCTGCTAGCAAAACTGCTTTTAAGTCTGCGCCTCTATAACACAATAGCTTCGAAGTTCACACGTACGCGTTTATTCATGCAGTGATTTTAGAATGCGTGCTGCACTGCATGCATTCTAAACTCGCTCAGTGACTTCTATTATCTATGCTTGAGCCCAAGACCTGCTTATGCATTAGCTTCTAAAGTTCATGTTTGCCACTCGCGCATTTATGTTAAATAGGAGTGTATAAGCATATAAGCTCGCTCAGTGACTTCTATTATGCCTGAGCCCAAGACCTACTTATGCATTAGCTTCTAAAGTTCATGTTTCCCACTCGCGCATTTATGTTAAATAGGAGTGTATCAGTAGGTAAAAATAAATTGAAAGCAATAGTACAAAAATATTTATTATTGATTTATTTCCTATCAAAAATATATTATCATACCAGTTTATTGACTAAAACTAATTAGGTACAAAACTAATGTTAATAATACGGCTATAAGACGATGGTGTAAGTCGAGGAGGTAGAATGATCACGTCGCTATCTTCAGCCATCTGCCGATGCACTCTCCTAAACGATGAGCTGCGTTTCTGGAAATTGTAATAAAGTTAATATTAATGAAGGTAAAATAATATTATTACATGGCTCGATGGCGCATTGAGTGCAATTACAAAAGGTTGTAAGTTTGATTCTCTCGCAGGACACTACATACATTGTGTGATCCACAAATTTATATTTCGATTCTGGGTGTACTTTGTGTTGGTCCCGAGAAGTTTAGGAGCAGGAACAGTGTAATGTGTTACCAAAGGGGTGTGACATGTTTCAATGACGTTTAGGAAACAACAGTGGTAATGTAGCTTTACCTTGCAAATATCTCTGCCCAGTCCTCGTTCGTAATTAAACCACGGGCCCCTATCAATGGAATAGAGCATGAGTACCCAGGAGTTTCTTTTCTGTTCGGGCTGTTTTGAGCAATTTAAAGAGGGGGGGGGGGGGGGAGAACCTAGAGAATAGTGTAAAAGTAACGTACCTGACAGAGAACCTAGAGTTGTGTTGTGAGTTGGAACCCATGAGGAGCGCGGCCATCGTCTGTTCCGCCGCCTGCGCCGCGCTGTCGCACCGACCGACCCATAAGGGCTCACAATGCCGACTGGAAAGGAATATAGCTAAAGAAATAATCATTTTCAGTAGGTAAACTACGGCAATTAAACCACATCAAGGGCGTAGCTACCGCCGCGCCGTATCAATACGATAGGAAAGTGTGTTACCAATTGCACCATTTCCCGAACCAGCTCTTCAGCTTTATAATAGATTTTTTGATAAATTCAAACCTACGAGTACTATACTAGCTGTCCCGACGAATTTCGTACCGCCCCGTAACATTTTTTTTCGTGAATTTTTCGATGTTTTAAGTTATTCTGCGACTTTGTTTGCGTAATTTTTCCCCGTTTTTCCAATTTTTTTTCAACATTTTTCATAGCATATCAAACAGTAAAAGATTTTATCAATTCGGACCAGTAGTTCCTGAGATTCGCGTTCAAACAAACATATAGATTCGGGATGCACACAAATCGAAGATGATGAAAATCGGCCCACTCATTGTCAACCTAAATAGTGTAACTAACCCTTCTTTGTTTTATAATAAAAAGTACAGATATAAATGAAATTTCTAACTTATTCAACGACGATCAGCCTAAGCTCTTGGACTTTGAGCTGCAATTTTGTAAAGATTTTTCTTTTGGAATGCAAAGAAGGAATGAGAAAGCATTGTAGGAAAATTGAATTTTAAGAGGGTTATGCTTATGGCTCCCAAGTTAAATATTTAATAAATACACTATTAAAAGTACATAATAAGTTTAATGTACACCAGACATCATTAATACTTGGCACCTACCAGGCAGAGTGTTATCTCCAACAATTAAGTCGCACACTTGAAACAAACAAACACAAATAATGGAATCCATGCAGGAGTCTTTTGCCAGCTTAAGGACCATGTTTATTGACGGCATCACCAGCTTTGAGTCCAGATTAGAGAAGGTAACTAATGCACCGCATCTCACTCACAGTGATAACTTATTAGTGGACTTCAACACCTTCAAGACCTTCGCGTTGCAATCCCTTAATCTACTGCAACGCCAGATGGAGCAGCTAGCAAAGCAAATTGATGCTATTGAGATGCGTGGCCGTCGCAAAATACTGCTTATTCACGGTGTAGCAGAGCACAAGACTGAGGACATAGTTGCAGTTATCACCAAAACTGTTAAACAACATCTTCATCTGGACACCTTCAATGTTTCTGACATAAAACGATGTCACAGGATGGGGCGGCCTTCAAGTGAACATAAACCAAGGCCCATATTAGTTAAGTTCCATAATGTTGGATTGCGGGACAAGGTCTGGTTCTCGAAAGCAAAGCTGAAGGGCTCTGGTGTGACCTTGTCCGAGTTTTTGACGAAGCCGCGACATGATGCTTTTATGTCCGCACGAGAGAAATACGGCATCAATAGGTGCTGGACGAGAGATGGTTGCGTCCATATTATCGGTCCCCATGGTGCACGTTACCGCATTGCCTCTTTTGCCAAACTTCTTGGCAGTATATGATTAGGTATAAATGAGACAAAAGATGTAGTATAGTCTGGTTATAATTATCTAAAGGTGCATCTTATATACTAACGACTTCGTGTTGATAACAGATAGTAAAAACATTTAATAGATACTGAACGTGCGATAAGGAACATATGATTGTGATGTAGATTGTAGAGATTGTAGATACAGCACAAAGATATTGTACTGTAACAGTACACCCCCCTTTAAAAAATTTATGGTAATAGTGTGTAAACACTATTACCATATAATTAATTTATATTGTAAAATATAAATTTGACCTAGACCTTACTAGTTATTTGCTGATGTATATAAATAATAATGCTATTGTACGCGGTGGAATTTGATGACGCCTGTTGTGGTGTGATTTGCTGACGTCTGTAATTTTGACTCAGCTGTTGCACGAGTGTTTATTATTTTTTTTTTTTTTTCGTTAAACTCTTCATTCTTCTGTCCAGTGTTTTCATTATGCCGTAAATTAGGATCACGCCGATTGTTAAAATAATCTGTCCCATTGCAACATTTCTTGTCCACCGTAAGTCCTCCTGGATCAGGTTACGGAGTTGGTTCGCTTAGTTGTAAATTAATGGTATATGTTAAGATCTATGTTAATATATATACGAATAGCTTGCTTATATCAGAGATTTTTTATAGACGTACTACTGGCTTTACTTTACGTCCCGATCGTGTAGTGTACGTGTGTGAATGCCTGTCGCAATCCTTTGAATCTGGCACGTAGTTTGATTCGTCATTGATCATGAAAGCTGGTTTCAATCTATCAATTGATATCACTGTCTCTTTATCCCTAATTCTAATGCAAAATGTTTTATCTGTTTTACTAATTACTGGGTAGGGTCCTTCATACGGCGGTGTCAGGGCTTTCTTAATTCTATCACACCGAACAAATACGTGTGAGCATTCTTTGAGTTCGGGATGCACAAATATAGCTTGATTGTGTTTTTTTCTTTTCGGAATTGATGTCATTTGTGTGATGTCCTTTTGAATTTGTTTTACAAACTCTTCGTACGTTGATAACTGTGCTGCTGATGACTCAAAAAATCCTCCAGGGAGTCGTATTGGCGTTCCATATGTCATCTCTGCTGAACTATAACCTGTGTCTTCTCGCAAGCTACTCCGCAACCCGAGTAAAACTGTTGGAATTTCTTTTAACCAATTTTCGTTGGATTCTCTTGTCATTAACGCCGCCTTTAAAGTTCTATGAAATCTCTCTATCATTCCATTGGATTGTGGATGATAAGGTGTTGTCCTAATTTTATGTATTCCCAAAAATTGTGAGAGTGACTCAAATATTCTTGATTCAAACTGTCGGCCTTGATCCGTAGTAATGCGCAATGGACATCCAAAACGAGTAATCCATCCTTCGAAAAGTGTCTTGGCTACTGTTTCTGCAGTTATATCTTCTACCGGAAATATTTCGGGCCATGACGTACAACGATCTATGATTGTGATTAAATATCTCTTCCCTTGTGAAATCGGAAGTGGTCCGACGATGTCAATATGTAAATGTTCAAAACGTTGCGCTGTCATAAATGTACCAGGAGGTGATATCGTATGTCGTTGTATTTTTGATTTTTGGCAGGCTATACATGATCTACACCAATTATTGATATCTTTGTTCATATACGGCCATAAATACCTTTGGGTTATCATTTTTCTCGTAGTTCTTTTTCCTGGATGGCTCATACCATGAATGGTATCGAAAATTTGTTTGCGAAAATGCTTTGGTAAGTAGGGGCGGCTTTTTCCAGTAGATGTGTCGCAGGTGATGTTTATTGTGGAACCCGGAAGCGTAATATTTTTGAATTTTAATCTTTTATTGTCATGTAATTTACTTAGTTCATTATCTGTTGATTGACATTTTTCCAATTCAGCGTAATCGATAGGTGATGGCACGTATATTTCCTCTATTCGAGATAAGGCATCGGCGGTAATATTGTCACGTCCGCTTATGTGTTGAATGTTGGTACTGTATTGTGAAATGAAATCTAACTGCCGGACCCGTCGCGGTGTATCGTTTGATGATGGTTTTTGGGAGAATGCGTATGTCAAAGGTCGGTGATCCGTAAATATTGTAAATTCTCTTCCCTCGATTAATCTGTGAAAATGTTTGACGGCCATGTATATTCCTAACAGCTCTCTGTCAAACGTAGAATATTTTTGTTGAGTTTCGCTCAATTTTTGTGAAAAAAATCCTAATGGTTCCCAATTGCGTCCGGATTTTTGTTGTAAAACTCCACCAACGCAAGTAGCACTAGCGTCGGTCATGAGCGCTAGTGATGCGTTGCGGGAAGGATGCGCTGTTAACACTGCGTTTTTCATGCTTTCCTTGCATTTTTCGTAAGCTTTGTCTGCTTCCGTTGTCCAAGGAACAGGTGAATTATCGTTCTTTTTTGAACCATGTAGATATTCGTTTAAAATTCTTTGATTTTCCGCTGCGCGTGGAATATTACTTCTGTAGAAATTGACCATGCCCAAAAATCTTCTTAATTCTTGAATTGTTTTCGGTTTGGGAAATTCCATGATTGCTTTGTAATTTTCTTCGGTAGGGTGTATTCCTTGGCTCGTTATATGATAACCTAAGAAATCTATTTCCCTTCTGAGAAATTCGCATTTTTCGTGATTAATGGTTATTCCATTCTCGTGTAAACGTTTGAAAACCGTTTCTAAATGCTGATAATGCAAATCTTCGTTGTCCGATGCAATGAGACAGTCGTCTACAAATATAAATACGTAGTTTAAATCTCTAAATAAGGAATCCATGAATCGTTGAAATGTTTGTGCCGCATTGCGTAATCCGAAAGGCATTCTTAAGTACTCAAAAAGTCCAAAAGGTGTGATGATGGCTGTTTTTTCTATATCTTTAACAGGAATACAATGGTATGCTTTACGTATATCTATCTTGCTTAGTATCTTCTTATTTTCTAATATGTATGTAAAGTCAGTTAATCTTGGTAGTGGGTATTTGTCCGGTACTGTCGTGCTATTGAGCATTCGATAGTCTCCGCACGGCCTCCACTCGCCATTTTTCTTTTTTACCATATGTAATGGGCTTGCCCATGGGCTATCTGACGGTCGGCAAATTCCGAGTTCTATCATATTTTGAAATTCCTTTTTGGCTATGTCGTATTTTTCTGGAGGTAATGGTCTTGCCCGAGCTGCGACGGGTGGTCCTGTAGTGATAATGTGATGTTCAATCTTATGTTTGGGCGCATTGCGGAGAGAGGACTCTTTCGTGATGTCTTCGTATTTGTTTAAAAGTTGCGTAATACGTGGATTCGTTCCCACTGCGATAGTACGAATTGTTTGTTGTGTCGCTTTTTCCGAAATTACATGCGTTGTCAGCTCTGTAACTTTGTCGATAAGTTTGCGACCTGCTATGTCGACTAATAGTTTATAGTGCTCTAGAAAATCTGCTCCAATTATTGGTTGTGTAACATCGGCGATTACAAAATTCCATTTATAACATCGTTGTAGTCCTAAATTCAAGGTAAGCGTCTTCTCGCCGTAAGTCCTAATTTTAGTCCCATTTGCAGCGTATAGTGTGTATTGTTCATTTTGTAAAATTGAATGTCTCTGTTGCTTGCTAATGACTGAAATATTTGCGCCCGTGTCAATCAAAAACTTCATACCACTTTTTCGGTCGGTAATGGTGAGGCGATTGGATGGGTGGATTGCACAGAGTTTCGCCGTTGTCTGTGCTCTTATTCGTTTCCCTGGTTCCGTACGTAAGTCATTGGTTTCCAACCGCATGGTTTAATGCAGTTCTTTGCATATTTTCCGAATCTTTCGTGGTAGTAACAAAATTGATTTGCTCCTCTATAGTTTGTTCTCGGCCTCATAATCGGGAATTGTTGACGTTTCTTGAAATGATTGTGCGTGTTGGGTCGATAGCCATATTGACCTTGCTGAATTGCGTCAATATCTATCTGTAATTTTGCTAGCTGGGCAAAAATGCATGCTGTATTGTTGTCGTTTGAAGTGTCGTTGCTAACAGCTGATATTTCGGTTACTTTTGAATTCATTATTATTTTGTCTGCAATTTGGCTCAGTTTGTCAATTTCCATGTCTTCCGTAACTGCTAGAACCGTAGTAACTGATGTTGGTAAAAGCCTGAACCATAGTAGTTTAATTGTTTCGTCACTGATTTTTCCTCTCCCGAGGACTCGCATTTGACGTAATAACTGCGAAGGTTTTTGATCACCGAGTTCTGTCTCTGATATTAATTTTTGAAACTGTCGCTGTTCTGTTTCTTCGTAACAATCAATTAAACGTTCCTTGATGTTTTTGTATTTATCTGTAGTCGGTGGTGAAGTGATTAGGTCACTAACCTGTAGTATTTCTTCCTTGGATAATTTTGCTATTACTGTACAGTATTTGTATTCGTCTCCTTGCTTCTGTGGTGCTAATATGGCTTCTAGTTGCGTGAACCATAATCTTGGTTGGTCTTTCCAAAATTCCGGAATGCGGGATAAAACCGAGGTGCCAGCAGCTACTTCAAGTGTTCCTTGCTGATTTATGTTCGCCTTGCACGGTGATTGTGCCATGTTTCTTGCTGCGTATTCGTTCGTCGGGGTCACCAATTTGCCAAACTTCTTGGCAGTATATGATTAGGTATAAATGAGACAAAAGATGTAGTATAGTCTGGTTATAATTATCTAAAGGTGCATCTTATATACTAACGACTTCGTGTTGATAACAGATAGTAAAAACATTTAATAGATACTGAACGTGCGATAAGGAACATATGATTGTGATGTAGATTGTAGAGATTGTAGATACAGCACAAAGATATTGTACTGTAACACCTCTCTTCAAGAACTCGATATTGTCCCGAGGTCAGAGGCTGGGAAGGATACAGAAGCATCAAAAAATGTCCAAAGGCCTCGTCGAGCCGCGGCCGGCAAGAAATTGTAAATTGAGTTTTCTTGTCTATATAGCTTCACACAACTGCAGGATCCGGGTAGTATGATTACATTATTATACAAATTCACCTTCTTTCTGAATATGACGCTTTCTACCTCCATATTAACACTTTTTAATAGCCTAATCTATAAAAAAAAAAAATTTGTGATTACTTTCTCTGTGTTCTATATTTCTAACCTTCAATATCTTTAGATTATTTTTGATGTCAAAAGTTCAGAAACTTAATTTTCAAACATTCAGAATGTCAATGTCACAATGACAAGTATTTAGATACAAGTCTTTTGGATTCTAACATTAATTTCTTTTTTGTGTTTGTACCGGATCCTGCCGATTATTTTATAACATTGTCAGTGTTTACTTTTTACAGTGTTTTTACATGTTATTGATTACTATATTTTATTCTTATTTTTTTTTTTTTTTCTTCTTCTTAATTTTTCACTTTTTTATTTTTTATTTAATTGTTTTAAATTTCATCTTTTATTTTACACTCTACTGGTGGGTGGATAGAACTTAATTTTTGTTTTTTGTTATTATTTATAGAGGATATTAATTTATTGTTTTTATTAATTTATTATTATAGTTATTATTACAATCATTTTATCTCTTATGACGGATATTGATGCTTCAAGTGACACTGAAAGTTTTCACTCTGTCGTCAGTAGCGACAATGACAGCTTTACCAGTATACCGTCTCTTAGTGAAACACTTCAAGCCACGTTCTCTGATGTCCCTAGAAATCTTAATGTAGTCCATATAAACGCCCAGAGTATTCCCGCCCATTTCTCTGATATGCTGGCCAGTTTTGACTGTAAGAATATCCATGCAATTCTTGTTTCCGAGTCATGGTTAAAACCTTGTCTCCCATCTGGCTCTTACACTATACCTGGCTACCAACTAATTAGGAATGATCGCTCCTCGGGAGTCGGTGGTGGTGTTGCAGTGTACCTGCGTACACAAATTCCTTACCGCATAGTGGACATGTCCGCGCAACCACCTCCGACAACTGCGGGCGAACATCTCTTTGTAGAACTGGAACTCAATTATATTAAAATTCTCCTTGGAGTCTACTATTGTCCTTCGCTACGTATTGACTTTTTCTCATCTTTCGAACGCATCTTAGAAAATCTTTTACCTTCTTACAGTCATACAGTCATTATGGGAGACTTCAATACGTGTCTTTTAAAAAACGACTCTCGTTCCTCCTCTCTAATTAATACAATACGCTCTAGTAATCTCTCTATTCTTCCTCTCAGTGCTACGCATAACTTTCCTAATTCTACGCCTTCTTTACTTGATCTTATCTTCGTTTCTTCACCTGATCTTGTGTCTAAGCATGGGCAATGCTCAGCTGATGCTTTCTCCTATCACGACTTAATTTACCTTTCTTTTAAACTTCGTCCACCTAAAGTAAGTCCAAAAATTCTTAGACAGCGTAATTTTAGTGGTATAAATATTGATTTACTTCGTGAAGATGCATGCAACATTGACTGGAATCCTGTGTACACGTCCGCATGTGTCGATGATAAAGTTGAGGTTTTCAATTCAAACTTGATCAAGCTATACGATAAGCATGCGCCGATCCGTGAAATCAAAATGAAACATTTACCGGCGCCATGGCTTACTAACGAAATTAAAATATTAATGGCTAAGAAAGCTGCAGCAAAATACAGATTTAAATGCAGACCTACTTCTAATAATCGAGAGAGGTATGTCGCTATAAGAAATCACTGCAATGTGGTGTGTAGAAATGCACAACGCCAACATATTCATACCTCTGTTGAAAACGGGGATCCTGGTAAAATATGGAAATTTCTTAAAACATTGGGTGTTGGAAAACAAAGACAAGACACAATCCTTAAACCAATAGATCTCAACGCACTTAATATGCATTTTTCCTCTTCGTCTGATTTTAATAGTTCTATTAAAACGAATACATTAAATCATCTTTCATCTCTTGCAACACCCAACTATTCTTCTTTTGTCTTGAATCAATTTACTGATTGTGATGTTAAAAAGAGCATAGTATCAATCACATCGAATGCAGTAGGTACTGACTGTATCAGCCGTAATATGATCCTTCCAATTATTGATCAAATCCTTCATGTTATAACTTTTATTCTGAATTCCTCCATTACTAGCGGTTCCTTTCCACGAATATGGAAAGAAGCCCAAATTATTCCTCTTCCTAAAAAATCAAATCCTTCGTCCTTTTCCGACTATCGGCCTATATCTATTCTACCTTTCCTTTCTAAAGTATTTGAACGACTTGTCCACTCTCAACTCAGTGTTTTTCTGTCACAAAACTGTCTTTTAAACCCCTTCCAGTCTGGATTTCGTCCTGCCCACAGTACTGTTACTGCTCTCGTCAATGTTACAGATGACATTAGACTAGGCATGGAAGAAGGAAATCTGACCGTACTTACCTTACTTGACTTCAGTAATGCATTTAACACTGTAGATTTTCATATTCTTCTTGGCATACTACGCTCTATCAACATATCTCCAACGGTGATTGATTGGTTTCATAGTTACCTGTCTGGTCGCCGACAACGTGTACGCATTGAAGAATCCTTTTCTTCCTGGTGTGATATTACGGTTGGTGTACCGCAGGGTGGCGTTCTATCTCCACTACTCTTCGCAATTTTTATAAACTCTATATCTAACCAACTAGTTTCATCCTACCACCTTTATGCAGATGATCTTCAAATTTACACACAAGCTCCACTGGAACAGCTGCCACTAGCGCTTTCGATTATTAACTTGGATTTAGATCGAATATGTCAATGGAGTAACAACCACGGTCTAAAGGTTAATCCATCTAAGACACAGGCAATTGTTGTTGGAAGCCCAAGAATGATTTCACGTATAGATTGGAACCAATTGCCTCAAATTATCTTTAATGGTACACATATAACGTTAAGTAACAGTGTAAAAAATCTGGGTATTTATATTGATCGAACGTTATCTTGGGGTCCCCAGCTGCAGGAAGTTAGCCGCAAATTATTTGCATCTGCAGGGTCCTTACGTAGACTACGAAACTTTTTGCCGATAACCACTAAAATTGCGCTGGCGCAGTCTCTTCTTCTACCTGTACTTGACTATGCTGACGCCAGCTATCTCGACCTCACCGAGGAGCAACTTACTAAGCTTGAGCGCCTTCAAAATTTCTGTATTAGATTTATATTTGGTTTGCGTAAATATGATCATGTTTCCGAATTCCGCAAAGTACTCAAGTGGCTCCCAATACGTCTTCGTCGGAATACTCACATTCTCTCATTACTGTATAGTATACTCTTTAATCCTTTTACTCCCTTGTATCTTAAAGAACGTTTCAAGTTCCTTCATGACACACATTCCAGATTCCTAAGGTCATCGGAGGATTTGAGGTTAGAAATTCCAGCGCATTCCACAAAGTTCTATGATAGGTCGTTTACTGTCGAGGCAGCAAGACTATGGAATGCACTGCCTCTTGCTATAAGACGAGCCCAATCATTGGCATCATTTAAAAAAATGTTGAAGGACTACTATCTCTCTAAGTAAACTTTTTTAATTACCTATCTTTCCTCTTCTTGTTCTTATTAACCATCAATTAATATCACGCTGTACACTACCCCTACCTAATTCGTGTATTTATGTCTCTGTCCATCCAAAGGTTGCCTGGAAGAGATCGCTCTTAGCGATAAGGCCGCCCATTGTACATTTATGTTATACAATGTATTCTTTGTTTTTATATTGGTGTACAATAAAGTATATATTATTATATTATGCTGTGGCACGGTGGGAGTGTATCCGACTGCTACGCAAGAGATCGAGGGTTCGATCCCCACCCAGGATAAAACTTTGTGTGATGAGCACGATGATTTATTCTGTGTCTGGGTGTTATTTAGCTATAATATGTATGTATTTAGAAATATATAAGTATAATAATCAGTTGTCTGGTTGCCATAGTACAAGCTCTGCTTAATTTGGGATCAGATAGCGTTGCGTGGGTTGTCCCATATTATTATTATTACCTATACAGTGGCGGGTCTAGGATTATGTTTTGGGGAGGGTTGTGGTGACACTTGATCCCGCTGAGAAACCTAAAATTTTGGCCTAGGGTAGAACCGGTTGAATTTCCGGGGTTTGGGAAGGAAAAAAAGAGAATCCCCTTGATTCAGATATATTTAAAAGAAGTTTAAGCTCCTAACTTCACCTCCTACCTTGCGTGTTATTTGTTCCACACCTTGTTCAACAACATAGATGTCACGATCCAAGACGATATAATTGATACTAAGTATTATAAATTAAACTTAGTAGTCGAACTTCTTAGATATATATAATTTAATGAACAATGCACATTTTTTAGACTATACCAAGGTGTATACATATCTTTTAGCACTTAGGTAGTTAGTACCTACGTACACAAGTCATGGTGTATTGCGCGATTGGTTTTTCCCTCATCTGTTTAATTGACCTCTAATTGCAGTTCTTTGTTGTCTACAACCGATGTGAATTTTAAAAATATACTTTAATGATTGAACCTATTAAATTATTTTTGTAAGTCTGGAAACGTTGACCTCTTCACAAAAAAAGATGTGCTTTAACAAAAAAAACAGATTTTTCCGTTGTTCGTTCCGTCCATCTATACTTATATTATAAACAAGATTATGCGCGAGTCAGCTAGTATCATATACAATACTTAACTTTATAATAACAATAATAACTTAAAACATGGCAGGTATAAAACGAATGGTACATTTAGTAAAGTGCATACCTGTCTTAGGCTCTTATATAATTTTGTACCTATAAATGGCTTTAAAGTAGTCTTATTTACATAAACAACATTAGATTATATAAGGAAAACATTGTTTAGCAAAAATTTAAAGACATGTTATATCTACGTGGACCACGTAGATACTTAACTTAGTGCCTAGTTTCCCCTAAGCTAGTAATTTAGTGAAGTGGCAAGTAATTTAGTGACTAAAATACACGTTACTGCCTAAAAACCGTTTACACTACCGGCCGTGTACAGTAAACGAGTGAAGAGTGTTATGTAAGATGAACAAACTGCAACGCATTAAAATGTATAAGCTAATAAAGCTTATGTTAATGGCTATTTGAGAAGACGTGGAAGAAGAAATTGTTGTGTTAAAGTAAAAAAAACTATAATTATACATCTTGGTATTACCTATGGATCGCGCATTGTTGGACTAATTATAATTCAACTAATTCAGACTAATTTAGATCGTGACATCTACATTTATAAAGAAGTTGTGAAAAACTTAACACCTATTGCCAATTTAGTTTGTCGAATCCTCGCGGGATGGTCACACCGTGATATTCTACCGAAATCAATAGATATTATGTTAGTGGGTATGACATCTATCCTAGAGGAGAGGGGGATTTGGGGTATGAAACCCTTAGTACTTATTTGTAAAAATGATCCTGGGTACGCCTATGGTGTGTGTATATATGTATATATTTTTAGGTATTATATCTAAACGTGTGGTACTGGCTTAAGAATAGTACCACCCCATCTCTTCCTGAGGGTGTAGTGAATTGACCAAGTTTTTTTATATGCCAGTGTTGCATCGCCGGCGTAAACAGATGAAAGCAGCGGATTAGGTATATTTTTGTCTTTTTTGCTCGTTATAATTAAATCATGCTTTCCTACTTTTACGACTTTTTACAATAGTGTGACATTCCAATATATAGGTTATCTGTGTGTGCATTAGGTTGACGTTTATTAAAGTTCGAATGTTGTTTATGTAACGTATCTACATCTGGGTCCTTATTCACTATGTTTTTTTCGTTTTGGCGGCAAGCCCGCGCGAACAGGCGCATGCGTGGTGCGCTCAAACATGCCCGCCCGCATGCGCGATGCATTTCTAAGCGTAGTTCTCAATTGACTATTATGACAAGATTTTGACAGTTAAAAGCGCGGCCGCGACAACAAAAAAAAGGTAGTGAATAAGGACCCTGGTTAAAACAAGATAAAAACACCTCCGCCACTCCACTGCATTGAGAGAAAAAAAAATGAATTTTAATGAACTCATTAAAATGATCAAAGTCAACAAAAGGGAGAGTAGTAAAAGTAATAAATAAGTAATTTAGTTACAGTTTAGCAAGATGCAGTAGACTAGCCCGTAGTACAGTGTCGAAGGCATCTCCTGCGGAGGCGAAGGCGCCCTGCGCTTCGCCGTCGCGTGCGCACGCCCACGCGATGTACCCGCCGCTGTGGACGCGAGATGATACTGATTCTAGGACCTGGAATGTTTAGAGTTATCTTATTTATATCAAAGTCACTTTATGCTGCCTGTACGCTTAGATATTCTAAACCACACAACGGATTTCGATGCGTTTTTCACTATCATCATATCATGCAGACAATTTCTTCCGGATGGTTTTTATGTACATATTATGTGTATATAGTGAATGATAAACAGATTAGATAGTCGCGATAAAAAGAAGAAAATATACAAACAAGAGTGAATACAGATTTAATTTTAGGAGGTGGTAGGCAGAGTGGTCACCTAGTTTTTCTTTCTCAGGTCAACATATGAATGTTGCAAAGAAAAACATCTGAATACTACTATAAAATACGACCTTGCGGCTGACGTGCGCGGCTGATGCAACAATAATCAGAGCCTAAATCAGTCGTCAGCAGCGCGCGTCTGATGGTGACGAAGACCTCGGAAACGTCACTAAAACATTTTATACCCTGACTATCGTCTCATCAGCCGCGCGCGTCAGCCGCACGCGATCGATCGTGGGCGGCTGCGATATGAACCTTTAGCCAAGATAGTCATGACCTCCTCGGGATTTTTTTTGTTACTTGTTAGATACCTATGTGCCAGCCCTTAATAACGATATTCAATCCGTCAATGTTAAATTTGTACAAAATAAAAATACAAATGGTACATTTTCTGTATTTGAAGTTCTGAAAATATTTCGCATATGAAAAGTATGCTTAGGTACATCGATGTCTTTCCACCTAATTATGAAACATTGTAGAACATTTTAAATAAAAAAAGCCTCGGATTTCATCAAAGCATACACCGGACGAGAAAATTGGAAATGAAATGCATCTGTAACTTACCCTTAAATTATCATAAACGTCTTCTGTAACCATATTGACCATGGCATCCAGACCGTCTGCCTTAGGCGCCGCGCCCACAACCACGATAGCATCAACTTTGCTCCCCACACCACTGTCCCTATTCCAGGAGTCCCCATTCTGCCGGCTCACCGTCTCCACAACACACCCGTTTGCCTCCAGCCTTCTCTTCAGTTCTCTTCCTAATAAGTTAGTCGTGTTTGTTACCTGCAATGATCTCTGTTAAATATCCCGCCAAAGGTTGACTTTGGATGGACTGACCGATGCCCTTGACCGTTTGAAAATATGACCGCTTTCAAAATATTATAGATAAATTACACCCAGACACAGAATAAATCATCGTGCTGAATTGCTCATCACACAAAAAGTTTTATTCTGGGTGGGGATCGAACCCACGACCTCTGGCTTAGCAGTCAGAGTCACTAACCACTAGACCAACAGGCCAGTCATATAATAAAATAAAGTTTTTTGCAATCTACTAGATGTAGATGAGATTTGGTAGGGATACTAAATATTTCCCAAGCTCCGAGCTATTTCCATAGATAGCTTGAAGCTTGGAAAAGAACATGGGTAATTTTCATCTCGAATCAAGCCAAAACACCTAAGGAAACATAAGTAGGTACTTTGCCACATCATACTGCCTAGTCATTGTCTCAGGTGCAATTAAAAATAATGAATGGTCGAGTATCAAGACTAGTCCAATTAACATGACATCAACGATCATCAGGTAAACTATCATTTAGTTGGTTCTCGCCAGCTAAATGACTGTATGTCTGCACTTATTAATTATCTTCTAAGCTCTACCTAGGATAGCCTAGATAAGCGGAGCTTTTTGGAGACGGATAAATGATCCAATGTCCTGCTAGCCATTGGCAGGAACTGGTAGATAAATACAATAATTGCATTTTTGAAAGATAGAAAAATTTGAAGTCCAGACCCAGGAATCGAACCCGAGATTTCCGTAGCTAAATCGGGGTCGGAATCGAACCACCTATCTGGAATATGTTATTAGACCTCAAATTTTTCTATCCTTTGAAGCTCGTGAGATGCGCCCTCGCATGCGCTATCTAGCCGGTAGTTAAAGAACTATCACGGCTTTTGTTCCCCCCGAGAGGGGGGGGGGGGAGGAGAACAATTCTTCTTCGGGAGAATGAGGCTGTTATCAACAAGTTTTTTGCCCGTTTCGAAATAATCTTAGATCCGGCACTGCCTCTCTCGTATCCGTCATGACTAATGTGCACATTGTAAGTACACACAACAAGGGGAATTTGAAGTTTAAACAACAAAAACTGATTGCGTAAGGCGGCAAAAAAATAATATGATAAATTTATAGACAGAAGATTCTCGGTTCAACAGTCGAGTCGTTAGGATTTAAGAATAAACAAAGTAAGTATATTGGCGACGGATGAAGTGATGACGTGATATTTATTTAATCTTTTGACAAAAAGTATATTTACAAAATCTATCTACGACCAATACCCAAAACCCATTTTAATAGAATAGGATTTTTTTGTGCGAATTTATTCGTCTTCTTTTAACTAAAAGTTCTTTCATCAATTGGACACCTCCACCTCCCAGTTTATCTTAGTTCCACCGAACTATGATAAACTGGGGATATTTTGCTTTACGAACTTGGTTAATTGAATAGATAATAAAAAAGATTTCTTCGTTCTTCGTTTAGACAAGTGTGACATACCAATACGTTTCTAACAGGTCTCCTAGTTCGGTTGTGGCGAATAATCTTGTTTCTGACGGTGTAGGCGAGGAGAGCAGAGGTCGCGAGGAGTAGGGAGCCACCCTCGAGCGTGGCCAGGAGACGCCATGCGAGAGCCGCGCCGCCTTCCACCGCCTCGGACATGCCCTCTGGAAATGTGTCCAGTAAATTTGCTGATACTGCGTTAAATATAAAGGTGCTTTTTGGTGGTTTCACCTATAAATTATAGAACTTTATAAGCAACGAGTCTTAATCGCGTAAATGTTTTATGGCCTTTATTTAACGGCCGTGGTCACGGGTAGACTGACTCGGAGTCGGGACATAAAATAAAGGTATTAAGCCTTAAAATATTTACGTGATTTTCGCGAAAGTTTACTACCATAATAGAATAAAAGAATAAATTTGTATTGGTGGTTTATCAAATACTAGTCCAAGTGGTGGTTTAACGGATCCTTTATACTAATTGTAATTAACACAATTAAAATTAATTTAATATTCATTGGCAATATTATTATTTTGTTATCTTTTACTTTAATTGCAATGAATATTATATTAGTTTTAATTAACACAATTAAAATGAATTTAATATTCATTGAAATTATTATTATTTTTTTACTTATTATAAAATGTTTAATGATTATTATATTAATTTTAATTAACACAATTCAAATGAATTCTTAATATCATTATTTAATGTAAATGTGTGAAATTTGAATATTTTTTTCTTGTAAGTTTATAATGTGTCCTCACTCTGCACTTGTTGAGGGTCAATTTGACTCTGGCCTCGGCAAAGCTTTAATTTTTTTGAAATTTCTTATTCCGACAATAAGTCCATGACACACACACAGAGATACCAGTAAAAAACATAAACACACACAATTAAAACGAAATAAAAATAAAATTAATCAATAAAATGTAACTTGGAAAAGTACGAGGTCAATGACATGAAGAACGATTGAGATTTTTGAACAGACGAAAACATTTGTTGTTTTGCTCAGATGAATTAAAAACAGGTTTTCAAACAATATGGAACAAAGGTGAACCGATACCACTGCGGGGAGTTCCTACAGTACTTAATTATCTCTGCCTTCTGGCTATCTTTATCGGTAGTGGCAAATCCAGGATTTAGGTTTGGGCGAAAGGAAAACATATACTTTTGGGGCAGGCTTGATTAGCCCCCATGTAGCCGCTTCGGGATAAAGAGGCCAGATTTAGGTTGATATCAAATTTTGGAGGTTTGCTTGGCTTGACAACAAACAAACAAACAAACTCGTCAGCTTTATAATAAACTAGCTGCCCCGGGTAACTTCGTATGCGTAAATTTTCCCCGTTTTTTGCAACATTTCTCAATGCTGCTCCGCTCCTGTTAGTCGCAGCGTGATGTTATATAGCCTATAGCCTTCCTCGATAAATGGGCTATCTAACAATGAAAGAGTTTTTCAATTCGGACCAGTAGTTCCTGAGATTACCGCGTTCAAACAAACAAACAAACCAACAAACTCTTCAGCTTTATAATATTAGTATATTATTGTTTTTAAACTTTCGCGATTTTTATACATATTAGATATATGTCGTACCTTTAAATAATTCACGCGATTAAGTCCCGAAATATATCTTATATTAGAATAGATTTAAAAAACAAATGGCCAATCTATTCTCCATAATCTCACGACATGCGGCCTCACTAACGTAAATTCAAGTTCAATACTGTGACCCTGACTCACCGGCGCTGTTACGATTTTCTTACATAACTACTTATACGGTTTTAATACCTTGCTCTTGAATGTGTAGGTTTTTTCCGCATGTGATCTTCGTATTTGTTCGAAATAAAAAATCGCAATTTGCAAATTTATAGTCAATTTCAAATAACGGTATTTTTTTCAATCTATTTATTTAAAAGTAGCTGCTATTAACGGGGAGGAACAGGTTATCCCGATACATTTGTAGACAATATTCCAAAATTTTCGTGTCCGTGACAAGCCCGTGCGAACTGGCGCCCCTTTGTGTTACAGTGACGTAACCTTGCGCTCCACATCGCGACCTATCAAACAACCTATCCAATGTCTTTTATCCCGGGACTCGAACTATATCCAAACCAAACTTAATTTAAATCGGTTCAACGGTTTATGCGTGAAAACGTGAAAGACTAGTAAACAGAGTAACTTTTACCTTTATAATATTAGTTTGGCTTGTCAACATGTAAATAAAAGACACTGCTACAGAAGTCCTTAAAAAAGTTACCAGGCCAGTTAGGTCCTTTTCCCATGTTCCGATTTAATCCGGCCCGGAAATACATTTAATGTATTTTGACCGGGCCGGACGGCCGCCGGAATGTGTGAAAGCAACCGTACCTACATCGCCATACACTTCGCGCCGGGTACCCGGTCGCCGGTTAACCGGGGCCGGATTGAAACTGGGACGTGTGAAATGGACCTTATGGTCAATTTTGTTTTTACATACACATACATACATACATATCAACCCATATGATGGCCCACTGCTGGGCACGGGTCTCCCCAGTAGAACCTACTGGTATGTAGATCCTGGGGGTAATTGCCATAATCGCCACGCTTGGCGAGCGGGTTGGCGATCGCAGTAAGGCTTTACGTACGCAGAGGACGCTGCTGCCCGTCCTCCGGAGTGAAATCCCTTAGTCGCCTTGACGACACCCACGGGAAGAGATGGGGTGGTACTATTCTTAAGCCGGCACCACACGGCAATTTTGTTTTTAAATCTTACTAATAAAGCTGAAGAGTTTGTTTGTTTGTTTGAACTCAGAAACTACTGGTCCGAACTGAAAAATTATTTTACTGTTGAATAGCCCATTTATCGAGGAAGGATATAGGCTATATAACATCACGCTAAGACCAATAGGAGCGGAGCAGTAATGAAAATTGCAAAAACGGGGAAAATAACGCCGACAAAGTTGCGCGGGTCAGCTATTAAGTATTTTTTTTTTGACGACTATTGCGCGTGATTGTCTAGCGGGCACTCATAGGCTGGCTTATTAAAATAACTGATTTCCTTATGTTAGTAGTTTATTTTTTTTTAGTTAGGAACAAAGGTACAACAAAATAAATTACTCAGCTCATTACTATGTATGTATATATATGCTGGGGTACAAAAATTAATATTGTTATGTATGAGTTATAAAAGGAGGTTAGTCTGTCCTACAGGTATCTAAGCCTAAAGCCAGTTTCTATCAAACTTGTATAACTGGTTAGATTAAGCCAGTACTGGTATCAATGGATACAAAACGGCAGGTGATCACGAGGGATTGTTCGCACATCGGCCGTACTCAGATTCAATGAAGCAATTTGTACTGAAGTGTGTTTTCATTTATTACATTGTGGGGCAAATGTTGAAGTGTTGTAATGTTTATTATAAAATATCACTACATTGTATAAAGGGAAATGCTGTGTCAGTTTATTTTATTCAGTTCTCCTTAACAAGTTAACGTAGTAAGAACACTGGTTCATTCTATAAAACGATTACTAAGTTTAATACAAGTTGATGATTTCAATGATGAGTTTCTTGGCAGCTTCTTCTTTAATGAAAAGCCTGCAGTTCCAAATGTAAAGCGTAAGTTCAGAAGATTCACTTTTATTTTCAAAATTGACATTCCAAATAATATTATTATTATTGATTTAGTTTTAGTAGCAGAGGCGAAAAGTAAAAATTTTCCTGAGGTAACTCGATAAAAATATATAGGTATCTTGCTCCCGTCCTCCCTCCTCCAAAGTCCCTTCATAACTATAATATTAAGTTAGTCGAATTAAAAGGGGAAACCGAAGATAATTGTGTTCTATGAACCCTCCGCCACTGGTATTTAGCACAGTCAAGAGCATAAGTTATTAAACGATTTTAACGTTTCGCAACTTTTGTCTTCGAGAATGTATTCTTAAAATAAGAATGTAGGTAACTAGCTTAATTATTTATATTATTAGAAGTTGTAATAAGTAATCAAACAGGTTACTATGGCAAACATTTTATGAGTAGGTTCGTATATACCTACTGTTTATGATAAACTTCATATAAACAACGAACTCGTATCACAACCAGAAGATGTTATGTCACAACATTCACAACTAATAAACAAGCATGAAGATATTATCTAAATAAAGTTCAAACAATTAATACTTAAAGTGAAAGTATTTGACATTGATACTTATTTATAACATCTCATCTGGAGTCTGTGTACAGATGTTCAAAGTTGTAGAAGGAGATAGATGAACCTTCAAAGTCAATAAAGGTTAAATTTTGTTTGGAATTCAAGTACCTGCGTTTTTTCTTTGCTAGTTTTTATTTTTTTAGGGTTCCGTAGTAAATTAGGAACCCTTATTGTTTCGTTATGTCCGTCTGTCTGTTCCCAGGTTAGCTCGGAGACCCTTAGTAAGTACTAGAAAGCTGTAATTTTGCCATAGATGGGTGGAATTCGTAATGGGCAACTACGGAACCCTACATTGTGCATTTATAGTGTAGACTCCATTTAGATAATATCTTCATGTATTTTATAACGCTATTTATTTGTCACATAATATGCTGTCACGTCAATTTTTGATTAGGTACTTACCGCAACTTCTAATAACACTTGTGGAACTAATTAGGTTAGTAACGTTGCTATTATTAGAAATAACGTAACGACCTAGAAGAAATATTGTACAATTACTTATGAAACAAACGAATATTGTTATAATTATTAAAAAAAAAATCAGGTACCGTTATTCAAGCCAGTGCTGCCAGTTGCCAACTTACATATTTGTTCGACGCCAGCGCTCAAATTTATCCCATGGGAACATTTGATCGGGATAAAAAGAAGCCTATGTGCTATTCTAGACTAAAGTCTATGTCTGTTCAAATTTCGTCCAGATCGGTTTACCCACTATGGCGTGATTGAATAACAAACATCCATTCACACATCCATACATCCAAACTTTCGCATTTACAATAAGTATTAGTAAAGATTACCAAATTCGAATACAATTAGGTATTGCATTTTTGAAAGATAGAAAACTCCAAACCAACTCGCTTGCAAGAAAGGATAGAGAAATTTGAGGTCTAGTAACATAGTCCAGATAGGTGGTTCGATTTCGGCCCCGGTTTGGCATACGGAAGTCTCGGGTTCGATTCCTGAGACTGGACTTCAATTTTGTCTAATTTCAAAAATGCAATTATTGTTTTATTAAAAGTAATTGGCAAGAAATGCCCATAAAAACTATTTGGCTTCCTAAGTGAAATTCTATATTCACTTAAGAAGCCAAATAGTCATACTACTTTTGTGATAAACCATGATTCTACATCACATAATGCCATAATTAGATATACAAAGCAATACGTAAAGCTGAAGACACGGGACAAGGCAATAAAAAGTCACGACCACTCTTTTCATTCGTATAGGTACCTAGGTACCTATGTCACTTTACGTCTTCATCATCACTATGCCATCATCAATCCACTGCCAGACATTGTGGTGCATGATAACTGATTTATACCTTCAACTATGACACCGAGGATCGAGTATACATATACTGGGTGGCGCAAAAGTAAAGACCCTATTTGGTTCAGCTATAACATTTTTTCTAAATTAGAAAACTAGATTTAGATTTTTTTAAATGTATATTTGTGCCATTAAATTTCGTACCATTAGGATTTAAAGATGATGTCTTTTAAATGGTGACCTCCAGAGTTGATACACATTTGAGCCCTATTTATGACATTTTGCATAACTTGCCGTAACACTTCCTGCGATATGTTCGTTATTTCTTGACGAATGTTTTCTTTTAGAGCTGCGAGAGTCTGTGGCTTGTTCACATACACCCGAGATTTCAAAAAACCCCAAAGAAAGAAGTCTGGACTGGTCAGATCGGGTGATCTTGCAGGCCAAGGCAAATCGCCAAAACGAGAGATAACTCGGCCAGAAAAGCGTCCCTCACTAAGTCCATAGTGTCGCGCGCTGTGTGTGCCGTAGCGCCGTCTTGTTGAAACCAGATGTGCTCCAGCCCCAATTCGTCCAAACTGGGTATCAAAAACTCACGTAACATGGTTCTGTAGCGTTCTCCAGTGACAGTTATCGCATTGCCTCCAGCGTCTTCGAAAAAATAGGGTCCGATCACTCTGTCAACACAGATGCCACACCATACAGTAACTTTTAGTGGGTGTAGAGGTGTTTCTTGAATAATGCGCGGATTATCAGTGTCCCAGAACCGAGTATTCTGCTTATTGACATGCCCTGAGAGATGGAAATGCGCTTCGTCACTCATAACCAATTTTGAAGGAAAATCATCCTCTTCAAGGTTGAGGTTTATGACGCGCTGGCAGTAATCTAGACGAGCTCGGTGGTCAGCAGGCAGCAGCTGATGAGTCATTTGAGTTTTATACGGGAACATCTTTAAGTCTTTCACCAAAATACGCTGCAGGGTCCGTCTGGAAATGCCCAATTGCGTGGCACGTCGCCTCGTTGATGTTTCTGGACACTCTTCCACATCTTCGCGCACAGCATCGATATTTTCAGCTGAACGGCCTGTTCTTGGTCTCCCAGACTTAGGTCTATCCAATGTTGAGCCAGTTGCTTCAAGGCGTGTGGCAAAGCGTCGAATTGTGCGACCAATCGGTGCCGGACGGTGGGGAAATCGTCGACGAAATTCACGTTGTGTTCTTATCACTGATGAATTATTCCGTAAGAACATTGACACAATTATTCCACGTTCTTGGGGAGTAAAACGGTCCATGTTTATTTTCAGTGTATTTAACATTTGTTCACTACACAATTTTCAACAACAGAATGACAGAAAATGTCATATAAAATAAAAAAAAGTATTTTCTTTAGTGCCAGTACTTTTGCGCCACCCAGTATTTTCCGCAAACAACATAAGTTTCAATTAAAAAAATATATTTTCTTAAACTGATATTTTATAGAAGTAATTTTTATAGGCATTTCTTGCCAAAGACTTTACAAATACAATAATTGCATTATAGGTGGTTCGCTTCTAGCCCCGGTTTGGCTACGGAAGTCTCGGGTTCGATTCCTGAGTATGGATTCAAATTTTTCTATCTTTCAAAAATGCAATTATTGTATTTGTAAAGTCTTTGGCAAGAAATGCCTATAAAAATTACTTCAATATTCGGCCTGCGTCATCATAATTTGTTAAAATGCTCTCTGTAACGAAGCAATAACAAAAGCCGTGATAGTTCTTTAACTACCGACTAGATGTCGCTACGGGGGCCTAACCCGTAAGCATTAAGAGATGGAAGAATTTGATATCTAGTAACATAGTCCAGATAGGTGGTTCGCTTCTGGCCCCGGTTTGGCTACGGAAGTCTCGGGTTCGATTCCTGAGTATGGATTCAAATTTTTCTATCTTTCAAAAATGCAATTATTGTATTTGATATTTTATACACACATTGATAAGTTAGAAATTACTTATGTTAATGATTGTAATAGTACATACCTACATAATGAATTCTATGGGGTGGGTTATTCAATTGTTTCATTTGGAATTATTCATTGTTCGCAGTAACATCAAGGACGAGGGCGTGCTACTTACACAGGATAATATCAGTATAATTATTTACCTAAAGACCGTGAATCCGACGTATCTAGCGAGCAATATTGTTGAGATCACGAATAAGTATTTATTCGAAATTAGAATTTATTCCAAACCACATTATTTGGTAGGTAATGTAAGTTATTGTCATGCCCAATTCGTCACGATGTTTTATTGATATATTTTAAGGAATGGTATTGAACTCCCACAACCTCCTTAACTTCTGATTCTCGAAGTCTGACTTTGACAAATCGGTCACAGTACCTCTCACATTACTTTCTGACGAGAATTCAATACTAGAAAATAGACCGAGTTCTCGGATGTGACATTTTTGAAGTGAAAACTTCTTTAGCGTTATATACTTATTTTCGTATGTTTATAAAATTTCAAACTCGCGTCAGGATCACGTGACCGTAATATTGGTGGATTTGTGTGGGAAGACAGGTAGGAAATCGGGCGGTCTAGAAACCAGAAGACCCCGGTTCGAGTCCAAGTGATTATTTGTTCCCTTTATTGTATTAATTTATTGTTTTTAAATTTGTTACTTAATATTTCATATTTTTCATTTCACTGTCATGTCGTTTTTATTTTATTTGATTTTTGTTTTTTTAATTTGAGATTTATTATTTCAAAATTTTGATTTAATTGTCATGTCGTAGTTATTGTCATTTTTTGTGTACGATAGCGCAATAGATGAATATTGTATTTAACTTTATACTATATATGTACTTTTATACTAATAAAAAAAAATCCTAACCATTCTAAAATATTCAAAAATGTACAAAGTTAATGTTTAAGTTTTCACTTCTGCCGGCACTCCCGGAGTGCAACCCGTTTTTTTTTTAGAAAACGCTCACCTACCTTTGAATCGATGTCATGGAAACATTGCTTAACGTCACTTATCTCTGGATCTGTCCAATTGTGTTTACAATCAGTAAACGTTAATAACCTGGTTGATTGTGACTGGCTGATTGGTTGTTCAAATAATTATGTATTTGTCCTTAGCCTAGCTTTAGTTGCAGCTACTGTAAATTTTTTTATGAATAAATTTTACTAAAAATAAGCTATTACCAATATTACATTATTGATGTATTTGCTTTGAATAGGTTTGCTTGGACAAGGTCAATCTTTAATAGGGAAATAATGACACGTATATGACTGAGTTATTCAAACGAAAGACAATTCTAGAATTGTCTACTTTAGAACTTAACACTTGTATAACTAATCGACCTAAATTATATTAAAAATGAACTAGCTGACCCGCGCAACTTCGTATGCGTCAATTTTCCCCGTTTTTGCAACATTTTTTATTGCTGTTCTGCTCCTAATGGTCATAGCCTATAGCCTCGATAAATGTTCTATCCAACAGTAAAATCGTGGATGCCTCTGTGGCGCGGTGGGAGTGTATCCGACTGCTACGCAAGAGGTCGTGGGTTCGATCCCCACCAAGGATAAAACTTTGTGTGATGAGCACGATGGTTTATTCTGTGTCTGGGTGCTATTTATCTATAATATGTATGTATTTAGAAATATATAAGTATGTTTATCAGTAGTCTGGTTTCCATAGCACAAGCTCTGCTTAGTTTGGGATCAGATAGCGTTGTGTGTCCTTAGATATTATTATTATTATTAAAATATTTTTTCAATTCGAACCACTAGTTCCTGAGATTATCGCGTTCATACAAACAACAAACTCTTCAGCTTTATAATATTAGTACCTATAGATGAGTAAGGTCTATGGTATGGTGAGGACTATGAAATGTCTAAATGAATGGATAAATAAAATATTATAAACTAATCTACATTTATTGTATATAATGGGTAGACTGTTATAGCTTAATAGGCGTAACTATGCTAATAAAATAGGCGTAAATATACTAATATTACAAAGAGGAAAGATTTGTATTTTTGTATTACGAATAAACTTAAAAACTCCTAGACTGATTTCAAAAAATTTATACTCTGCATCTAATCTACGCTACATCTATAGGCTACTTTTTATCCCTGTATTCATTCCTAGTGAAATCGCGAGGCGTCCGTTAGTAATATTATAAAAAGGAAAGATTTGTATTTTAGTATGTTACGAATAAAGTTAAAAGCTATTGGACCTATTTTAAAATTTCTTTCACCATTAGAAAGCTACATTGTCGGGGAGTAACATAGGCTATATCTTATTGTTAAAAAAAATTAGAGATCCCAACGAAAATTACAATAATGTAAGTCAAGGTATAAAAACTACGATATGACATCCGTGCGAAGCCGGGGCAGGCAGCTAGTTATTAATATATATGTTAATTATCTACAAGGTTCTGTAACAAATAATATTTATTCACCGCTTGTGTTTATACATACATGTTTATGAAACATAAATATACATAATCTTTAGAAATTCTCTTAATAATTGCAAGCCGATTTCCATTAGATTTCCAGTTGCGTAGTTTAAATGAACTAAATGTTTAAAGAGACAGAAACTCCAAAATTCACAATAAAACAAACCTACAAAACGCGTTGATGTCTTTATAATAGCGCGTATTTTTCGAGATCAACAACATCTAAATGATAAATCGAAATGTTTATGAGCTGTTTACTTCCATCCATTAAGTTTTATTTTGAGATAATTGAATGCCTCTGTGGCGCGGTGGAAGTGTGTCCGACTGCTACGCAAGTAATCGTGGGTTCGATTCCCACACGGGACACCACTTTGTGTGATCATCAAATTGTTGTTCCGAGTCTAGGTGTACTTTGTGTCCGTGACTTGTATGTTTGTAAAGTCCCCCGCGACATAGTGCTGTGGGAGTCATCTTTAAAAAAAACATATTTAGCAGTTAACTGATAAGGATTATACACAATTCCGGGTCCTTATTTACGATCTTTATTTCATCTCCACGGCAAGCTCATGCGTAACTGTCAGTCTTATCATAATGGTAAATGGGGAGGTATGCAAATGCATTAAGGCCCATGCGCGGCACACTCAAAAATGTCCGCATGCATCGCGTTGATGCGTTTCTAAGCGCAGCTCTCCAATTAGCACTAAGACAAGATTTTGACAGTTCCGCATGGGCTTGCCATGGATACGGAATAAAGATCGTAAATAAGGACAGTTTTGGCGGCTTAAATACACAATCTTCGTTAATTTATTTACAACTTTATACAATCTTAAAATATCCATTTTATGGATAACATGTAAACGAGTATCGTGTCCTTGTTCATGGCCGATGCTTTATATGTAAAGCATATGACCTAATTATGTCAAAATGTGTAAATTAAAAAAGACTTAAGAAAAGAGGAATATTTTTTACGAACAGTGATTTTTCTTTAAAAATTAGAATGCGGTTAACTCTTCCAGTTAATCTAGATTGCTTGTGTTAGGAGTGGGTTCACGCCACCCGGTACCGAATCGAACCCGATCAATTGCGAAGCCGAAGCTTTAATCGCTAGGCTACCGCCACTTTATTTCTATAACGGCCGAAACTGGGGGAGTGATCAGGTGTACTTTGAATTCGTTAATTTGGTGGTTAATTGTATCTTTGTAAAGTGCTCCGCAATACTGGGCTTGAATCTTAGAGCAGGCATTGTTTTTAGGGTTCCGTAGCCAGAATAGCAAAAACGGAACCCTTATAGTTTCGTCATGTCCGTCCGTATGTCACAGGCATTTTACTCAAAGACTATTCAATGAATACTGATAAAATTTGGTGAAAATGTGTCTTGTAGAAGCCGCTACCATTCGACAGCTCTTTTTAAAAACATTTTAAGGTTTCTAATAATCTTTTTTTATTAAGTAAATATTTTTGGAAATAATCGCTCCGAAAGTTGCATAATTGTGTCTCCCTCCCTTATCTTTTCAATCGTGTGACCAAATAATATGAAAAAAATCACAAAGGTAGGCACATACTTTAAACTAAAATTATTTCGGACATGATCGAATAAACCGTCATTGAGTTATGGCCAAAAAAACTGCGTTTCTCAACTAAAGGGCGTAAGTGCCATGAGCATACGCTCTTTTGCTGATGCAATTATTATGGAACAGCACGGTCCGACATGCTATTGCCCGGTTTTTTTAAAGAATTTTAGTTAGAAAAGATCAATTGCAAAAGTTAGATATCATTTAAATTACTGCAATTTTACGAAATATTCTTATGTCTTCAGTTTTTGTATGAAGTGATATCTCAGGAGCAATAAAACGAAACTTGTTTGAAATAGGTAATGGCTACTTGCCTGCCATGATGTAATGGTACTTTTAAATATGGCGACAATAAAGATAATGTAAGAGATAAACAAAGTGGACGTGCACTAGTAAGTTTTATTACGCGAGCGGCATGTTTTTAAAGAGCTGTTTAAAATGTGTTTGCTAAATATGGGTTTTACCGAAGATGGGGTAAATGCTGTGTGAATTTGAATATTAACTGTCTGTCCTTTAGGTACTTAAATAAAATTTCCATCCCGGAATGGATAGTGTTTGTACATTTAATTATTACACGTTTTCTGGCTAAGTCTTTTCAGTAATTTAATGGTAATTTTTAAGGATTTAATTACAGGCATCATTCGTTCGCCGGAAATGCATTTTGATTGATGCATTTAATAATTGCACTCACTTCCTTCGTGGTAAATCGATGCAAAAATATACCTTGCGGGACACAGGTCTTAGTACCTACTAAGAGCTGTGTCCCGCAAGGTATATTTTACTTAGATACCACAATTCGAAGGGAAGCCGAAAATGTACTAGTGTTCAACGTAACTTCTTCCACAGGTACACAATTATCTATCTATATACATTATTAATACTTATAAATACTATAAACTAGCAGCCCCTCGTAACTTCGTCTGCGTAAATTTTTCCCGTTTTTGCAACATTTTTCATTGCTGCTCCGCTTCTATTAGTCGTAGCGTGATGTTATATAGCCTATAGTCTTCATAGATTACCGCGTTCAAACAAACAAACAAACAAACTCTTTAGCTTTATAATATTAGTATAGATAATAGTATAGATTAATATAATATTAGTATAGAAATATGTATATAATCTGAATCTCGGCAACGGCTGCAACGATTTTCATGAAATTTAGTATGCAGAGGGTTTCGGGGGCGATAAATCGATCTCGTTTCATGTTTAGAACCCGTCATTTAAAAAAAAATACCGTACAAACGTCTGTCATCCAGGTACCAACTATAATACTAGGTGCACGTATAAGGGTATGGAATTGTCCGCCTGAATTGGCTAAATTAGCCTGTAATCAGAAGCTACAGAGCCCCATCCATAGGATTACAAGTGTTTAATTACTAAGATACAGTGTTGCATTATATATAAGTACTAGCTGTCCCGCGCAACTTCGTATGCGTAAATTTTCCCCGTTTTTGCAACATTTCACGTCGCTACTCCGCTCCTATTAGTCGTAGCGCGATGTTATATAGCCTATAGCCTTCCTCGATAAATGGGCTATCCAACAAAAAAAGATTTTTTCAAATCGGACCAGTAGTTCCTGAGATTAGCGCGTTTAAACAAACAAACAAACAAACAAAGCAAACAAACAAACTCTTCCGCTTTATAATATTAGTATAGATTATACTATAATTAATACACCGAATGCTACTACTACCTATTAATTATGTTAGCATTAATCTTCAGCAGCTACAGCTGTTCTACAATTATACTTTCGCTACAAAATTAAATCTCATTTCATAACGGTCTCTGTAATAACAACCATT
Source organism: Herminia tarsipennalis (assembly GCA_945859575.2). NCBI lineage: Eukaryota > Metazoa > Arthropoda > Insecta > Lepidoptera > Erebidae > Herminia > Herminia tarsipennalis. Next base: position 6,074,503 of record OX243836.2, on the reverse strand, counting down.
ACTATTTAATCTTTTTGTTAGCGCAATCTATTTTAGGATTTGTTTTGTTTTGTGCCAAAACACCTGTTGCAATGTTGTTAGGAAACTGTAGTAGTGGCCTGACAATGCTGTGTTTATACAATCACCATCTACTTTTTATTTCCTGTCGTTTTTACCCGACTGCAAGGAAGGGTTATGTTTTTCGCGCGTATCATGTATGTATGAATGTAATATTCTTTATTACCTCACATGTTTCAAACCACTAGACGGATTTATACAATTAAGACGGCATTAGATTCGTCTTGTCCGCTCGAGTGTTTTTAGATAAGTGACGTTTGTGAGATGGCGGCTGTGAGATGTCAAAATAAACAGGTATGAAAAAAGTTGTTTCGAATACTGCAATATGGGTATCAAATTAAAGGGCTCGTCGTAAGATTTTCAAAAAAGTATGACATGAATAATGTTGTCATAATAAAAAGTCAATTATTTTTTCAATTTTCAATACTTGGCAATAACTGTGATATGTTACATCCTACCACTCATTGTTCTATTTCTTAAATTTATTTTTTATTACAAACTTTTCTTTAACATCACCTGTTTGGTAAGTTTTTGTGATAAATCTTGCATACGAACTGTAAAAATCTTCACTATCTCGTTACAGGCTAGTCTAGTGAGAAGACTACAGATAAAATAGCGGAAAATTTCTTTCTACTTTAAATTATATTTTTAATGTAATACTATGTCATGTATTGCTGCATTGTATACCCTAAATGGTTTGAACGCACAATGGTCCAATCAATACACTAAGTCCGGTTTTTGTAGCCCCATAAAAACAAACCTAACTATTTTGACTTTCCATGCTCGAAGTTGAAATTTTACTATTGTTGCCTCAGTTTTACTAATACAGATAGGTGAATTTATTAAAATGAAAATTTACAATGTTATTTACCCTACGAACTAACTATATACAAATTATTAACATTATTTACAACTTACCTAGTAAACTACAAAAAAAGGATTGCATAAAAAAGATAGGTAGGTAGGTTAGATATATATTATCACTTTCCTTTTATTTTGTCATGAAAGCTCGTCGCTCGTTTACTTATGGCTTATATTGAAATAACTATGCAATGTCCATTCTATCAAAAGAATGTTTGCCAATTTTTTTATTAAATACGTTCTAAATAATAGATTAAACAACGTTATAGTTGGTTAGGTTAGGAATAAGCGTTAAGATTTCACGACTAGTTTTTTTTTTGGAATGGTGGAGTTAAGGTAAAACAATGGTCAAAACAAAAATCATGATTGTCCAAATGACGAATAGTCTTTTAGGTTTTTCCTTACAACAATTGTGATTGATGAGATATTACATCCAAATCTGATAAATTGCAACACTTGCTATAAACACTAATGACGTCAATTTTACCTACAATGTATTTTACAGGCTATTAAATCACATGATTTACAACTATGAAGTACTTATAGTGCAAAGTACAATTTGAAGATTTCCTTCCTCGATTTCTGTTCAAGAATCTATACTTATAATAAAAAGCTTAAGAGTTTCTTGAACACGGTAATCTCTGGAACTACTGATCCAAATTGAAACATTCTTTTACTGTTGGATAGGCCATTTATCGAGGAAGGCTATATAATATTACGCTATGACCAATAGGAGCGGAGCAGCAATGAGAAATTTTGCAAAAACGGGGAAAATTTACGCAGACGAAGTTGCGCGGGCCAGCTAGTGTAGTACCTATAAAGTTTATACTATAAACCAATACTTATATAAAATAATTTAGATTTACTATTAATATTAAATTATACAATGGTTTAAAAACATAGACATATATTTACAAAGATGTAACACGTGACGTCAAAGTAGGTAACTCCGGTGGTATAATAATAATATCTTGGGACAACTCACACAACGTCATCTGATTCCAAACTAAGCAGAGCTTGTACTATGGTAACCAGACAACTGATAAATATACTTATATATTTCTAAATACACACATTATAGATATTTTACACCCAGACACAGAATAAACCATCGTGCTCATTACACAAAGTGGTGTCCTGTGTGGGATTCGAGCCCACGACCTCTTGCGTAGCAGTCGGACACACTCCCACGCCGCCACAGAGTCAGTCAGGTATGTTTGTCCTTTACCCTGGAGCCCTGGCCTGGTAGGTATGGCCTAGAGCACTTTTATCCCATTAATATACCTATTCACGAGGCGAGCTAGCGGCTGAAACAACTACAAAATATTCCATCTTTATTTTCATTTGTTTTTACAAGGCCGTACAGTACTCCCAAATTAATAATGCACATGCAGATCTTCGCTAATTGTCGTATTCCCGGAAACACTCGAATCATGGAATCGTAAGAGCCCTAAACAAGGCATTTGCATTTTGCACCTTGTTTAAAAGAGATAGGAGTCAATATCATGTGTGCACAATCGAAAACAAATCGGGCGTTCGGCAGCTGTCGCCGGTCAGCGAAATGTCTGTCAGTCGTCTTTATATATTGGTAGTGACTGCACGTGTTCTCTATTTGTGGAAATATATAGAGCTGCTATTACACACCCTTCTTGGTAAATATAATTTCAACATTAATTAGCTTATTCAGATTTAAATAGTATATTTTGAAAAAAGGAAAATAAATAACATATTTCACGTTTTTTTAATATTAAAAAAATAAAATACCTACATTAAATACATATTAAGTACTAGAAAAACATTTAAAAAATGAGATTTATTTAAATTAAATAAATAGATAAACATGCATAAAAAATATATACCTAACTCTGCCCATGCCATTTTCTTTCAGACGAATTCTTCCAAAATGGATAAATTTAAACGTGGAAAACCGCTTAATTCACAAGCACGGCAAATGGTATTTAATGTGTACCTTTATTTCTTAAATGAAGCCAATGTTTTCAACAGAGACCATGATGGTTATTTTAAAAAAATTCAAGACCGTGTTACAAAAGCTACAGGAATTTCGCGACGAACTTTGAGTAATATCTTAAACGAAAAAAAACATAATCAATCAAAGAAATTTTCTACACCGAAAAAAGGAAGACCTAAAAGTAGATTTCGGCTGGTACTTGATGATTTCGACTACTGTGTTATTCGTAATATGATATACAATTTTCAATTGACGCTGAAAGAACTCCCAACTGTAAATAATTTAAGAATAAAGTTGATCGAAGCTATTAATTTCAAAGGCTGTGCCGAGACTTTAAGGTTGATCTTGAAAGACATGGGGTTTAGGTTTCTGAAAACTGATAATAACAGACAATTACTTATGGAAAAACATGATATACGCCTAAAAAGGATCAAATATCTCAGAGAAATACAACAGCTGAGGAGTTCTGGTAGAAACATAGTATTTATGGACGAGTCGTATGTGCACACATCACATACTAAGGGTAAAACTTGGCAAGATAGCAACAAAAAAGGTATCAAACAACCCATTTCCAAAGGAGAGCGAATAATTATTGTACACGCAGGCAATGAAAAAGGCTTCGTCCCAGGGGCTCTAATGTTACATAAATGTGTCGACTCAGAAGGTGACTATCATAAAGAAATAAACGCGGAACGTTATCAAACTTGGCTACGCAATCAATTGATTCCCAACTTGCCTCCTAATAGTGTGTTGGTAATAGACAACGCCCCATATCATAATAAGCTGTCTGTGAAACCACCAAACTCAAACACATCTAAACCACAAATGACAGCTTGGTTACAACAACACAACATTCCGCATGACCCAAAGAAACTGAAACCCGATTTGTATAAAATTATACAAAGATACAAAGAAAATTACACAGAATTTGCCATTGACCGTATAATGGAGGAACATGGGCATAAAATTATACGATTGCCACCATATCATCCCGATTTTAACCCTATTGAAAATATTTGGTCCCAAATAAAGCAACACGTGGCCAAGAGAAATATTGCAATGACTGTGACGTCAGTTAAAGATGCTATATTAGAAAAAATCAATAAAATAGGACCAGAAGAATGGAAAAAAGTTTCTGATCATGCGGTTCAATGCGAAGATGAATATAGAAAATTTGAGCCAAGAATCGATAGTTATTCCGATAAACTGATTATTTACACAGGTGATAGCAGTGAGGAAAGTGTAAATGAACAAGAGCATAATGAAACTTCTGATGAATCTGCGATGTCGGGAATAGAGGTCTTCCTCGATTCTGATTAATTTTTTTATAATTGTATTATTTTTCTGGAATGATTAGTGCTGTAAACAAATTTGAACTGAGATTTTGATTATATTTTATGTAAACCTCTATTTGAAAACGTTTTTTTCTCCTTCTAATAAAACCTTATGTTATTTAAACCTTTTCCTCCATAATTACACCAACTTCGGTAAGACACTTGAAAACTAATCACTCCAACAATGATTGTAGCGTTTTCGCTATTTACTTACATGGAATTATCGAATCAAATTTCGTTACAGGTAAATCAAATCTGTTTTAGCACAAAACACATAATATATAAAATTAGGCATAGAGAAATTGCTCTTAACCACTCTATATAAATATCGTCTTTCGACGCTCGGGTAATACGACCGTTGCCGAACAATGACGAAGATTTCCGAAGATTTCTATGCGCATTATTACTTTTGGAGTACTGTACCTGCTGGTCATTTTTATGACGTAACAGGTTGCCATTCTATACTTGCTAACACGCTTCACTCGCCTCTACTAGGTCCAATCTCGGCCTTATATCTTCGCGTTGCAATCTCTCAATGTAGGGCACCGCTATCAAGTAGGTACGTACATTTATTGTTATTTCAAATTGGAAACGTGTTTACAAAACGTAACGTTCTATAAAGTGTAAACTATGTTCAGTAATATATACTAGCTGAACGGTGCGACTAACCGTTTTTGCAACATTTTTTATTGCTGCTTCGCTCCTATTGATCGTAGCGTGATGTTATATAGCCTATAGCCTTTCTCGATATATTACCTATCTAACAGTAAAAGATTTTTTCTATTCGAACCAGTAGCTCCTGAGATTCTCGCGTTCAAACAAACAAACAAATAAACAAACATACAAACAAACTCTTCAGCTTTTTAATATTAGCTTATTTCAAATAATTATTTTCATTAAAATAATTTTGAAATTGGCTACTGGTATTCCGTAGACAAATTTAAAAAGAAAATATATAAATACAGGGGACCTAGACAAAGTCACATTCCAATAGCTGTGTCGTTAATGGAAAAGTATTGTAGTAAAGAATTTGACATTTGCAGAACAGCGTTAGCGAATTCGCCACGGAACGACTGTACGTTGCCTAAGCCCCCAGATTAGTATTAACTTAAAAAAAGGTATGTAAAGCCTCCTTGATAGGATCGTACATAAGGTAAGTAAGACAATGAGAGGTCTTAGTTGTAAACATGCACAGTTCCCAACTATTGTCAACAAGGAATATGGCCATATAATGCATATTTCCCATGGCAGCAACCAACATACATGATTGCTAGATTATTCCATATTGTTCTGCTAATTTGAATTGCGGAAAATGCGTGTACCTACTATAACTCTATTAAGTACTTATTCTTTGTTCATAACTTTTCAAAACCATTTAGGGGAACTCGTGAATGTTAAAATATTCAATAGCGAACGAATGGAGCAAAGGACAGAACTCTAATAAATTATTAAACATAGAACATCGGTGTATATAATATGCAGATACGTAAATAATTATGGAATTAACAAGTAGGTATGTTTTATATGTTTAATATATTTCTAAGCATTAAATATGTATCTTCTGAAGCGTCTAGATCATTAATTATTTTATTGACTGCAAGTATGCATGTAATGTAATAATAAAACGTTGCATCGTTTTACAATGTGAAACTTAACGACGCCTAAAAGATAGAGTGTGAGTGTCTAAACAATTTCCTACATTTCATCACAGTTAAGTGTTGGTAATATGCAAATAACTTAAGTAGATTTACTTGTTACTAGTTTTGTTGCAGAATGGGGTAAGTACAATTTGAAATAGCATCCGTTGAAAAATTCAAATAGGTTTATTATGACCTTTCTGGGTTGAGAAAATGGCGGCAAACTGACCTGTCATTATTTTCACAGCTTCGCATTTATCGTGTCAAAATACTGTACAAAATCCGTTAGATCAAACCTTTGTCACAGATGTAATAGCCCTAACCTTTATTTAAATACTTAACTTTGATACTTAGAAGTCGGGTAGGTAGATCGCTTTGAAAATAGCTTCTGATGATAAGCAGATAGGGTGTGGATAATAGCAAGTCAGGAGCCAGTCGTGTATCAAATTTGTGAAACTCTAAAATATCTCTTTATTTGGTTTACCTTTCAGCTTTATTATTTTCTCACACAGGCATTCCTCTCAGAGACGTGGCCAACGAATGGGCTCGCGAACCCAATACAGATTGGTCAGTCACATGTCTTCGTGTTTTTAGTTCTAAAACATGCCTAGTTCTAATACTCACAATGTTTTCCTTCACAGATTTAGAGCATATATAGCGTACGTGTTTTATATGAAACTTCCTTAAGTAGCTTTACTGGTAGTCAGTCTTGTAGTCTTGTAGTTGCAGTAGGTTCCTCCACCTCAAGCAATTTAGTACAACCTACTCAATAAACTCACTTAAGATTATGAAAGACAATTTATTCTCAGCATTGTGATCTAATTCCGAGCGCTTTTACAGAAATGGGGGTATTTGTAAATTATTGCATTAATAGGTAGACGAATGTTAGTCCAGTTTCGTCAGATTTTTTTACTGTGATTTACATTTCAACACCTCAGTTCATTTATCTTGGTGACATCAGGTATTCGCTGTATTTCTTAAGCTTCTTATAATAATAAAGTAAGTTGTGAAATTTGGTAAAGTAAATATTATTGTCCAGTCAACAGTGTCGGCGGTCGTTAAAGACCAAGGTTGCTTTTCCTTAATTTGCTTAACAAGGTTCTTGGAAAATGTGGTCTCGTAACTTCCTGCCCCATGAGATAAATGTTTAACATGTCAATGAAATTGCGATATACCTAATTATCTAATATTATTACTTAACCATTTTTTTATTCTTATATTGTAATCATTAGACAGAGACATCCAAGAAATAATATTATTTAAGAAACAATGGATAGGAGTCAAGAAATAGCACCATTAGGTACTTAATGTTAGCAGATAGATAACAGTGGCGATTGCTATATGTTACACGAGTTAAGATTTTAAGTCATCGAAGAATAATAAGATTTATAAAAGAATTTAATTCTAATGTCTGATTTGCTACAATGTTGTTTGAATAAGATAAAAGTGAAAAATGAATTTAACCCCATGAGTAAAATACTTTTTACCGACTGATTAGCCTTATACCTTTCCGGTTTCAAATAATTATTGGTACCAGGAACTGTTCAACACGTCACAAATACGTATCAAGTACGCGTCAAGCTTACATCGTTTTACTTTTATTTAGGTACACATTGCATACAGCTGTCGGTCACACAGCATATGTTAACACCTTAGATCAATCTCAAACAACATACATATTTGAAAAAAAATATTTGTTCTTTGCATAGTAACATTGTCTTTGCAAAACAAATACTAATAGTAGACACGGGATCGAACTTCGTGGTGTACCTATAAGTAAGTACATTGCGTAGTTTTATAATTATGCATCTAATATCACACCAGGGGTTTTATTCACTTTTTTCCATGTCCGCGGTAAGCCTGTGCGAACTGTCAAAACCTTGTCGTAATAGTAAATAGAGAAGAAATGCGCGGCGGACATCTTTGAGCGCACCGCGCATGCGCCATTTTGCACGGGTTCGACAAAGCTGACTTAGTAGTCTGTTAGACCTGTCTAGATACTTGTCTATAAAGCTACCTACTTAGTTTGTACGACCTTTACACGATAACCAAAATGACCATCAAACTGATGCAGGTCATGTTACCGATGCATTTGTTGTGGTGAGCAACAACAAATGCATAGACATAATATATTGTAAATGCAAAATCTGAAAGTTGAGCCTTTCAGATTTAGCAGCTACTTATCAATATTCACAGGGCCTATGACGCAAACTAATTGAGTAGGTACTACACGCAAACTAATCACTAGGTATTTACACGCAAACGATAAAAACTTAAGCATACATACCTATTATAAAACTGAAGTTGATTTAGACGCGCTATACCTCCCTTTTTACCCGACTGTAAGGAAGGGTAGACTTGTATGTATGTATATAATTTCATGCAGTCGGAGGTACTTTACTAAGTTCATCGAGATTCATTAATGCCTCCGACTGCATGAAATATAATTATGTAGGTAATTATGTGATCTTGTTTCCATCTTTTTTGTGCAGGCGGGTTTTTTTAATTTTATAATATTTTTTTTAATTGGTCAATTTTTGTCACAGTAATAAGTGAAGTATACCTACAGGCTTACACATTATGACAAATACCTATCACCTACGCAGGCTGACCTACGAGAACATGTTAAAGTACCTAATAAGCAGATAACTTGGTGTTTCCAAAGGCTTACAGCAACTTATAGAGGTAATGACGATAATTTCCAACCAAACGGTAAACTATTATGTCACGAATATGTCTTGAACGAATGTTTACTGTGTGTAGTTCCATAGCAGTTATAACTTTAATTGACACAAGCACGCCATAACTATGAGGCTACCTTGAACTCTTGCTTGTCGTTTGTTAGAGAACACCTCATTATAATGAATGATACATCATAAAAACATCTTAGATCGAGGTATATGTGTTTAAATGCGGCATAGGTGTTTGTTATTAATTAATTTTATTAGAAAATGTTTATAATTACCTTCGTGGGCTTTGTAATATAGATATTTTCTTAATGCGTTGCCACCAAAATGGGTTTGGTAACCTTTTTGCTTGTTTTTTTTTATATTTAATAGGCAACCCCCGCACTAAGTTATGATGCCTTTGTCGCAGGGAGTTGACGAACACAGAATTATCCTGACTAGGATAGGGTGAATGGCTAGGTTACCCACAACTCTTGCAGTTTTGCTGCGCAACCGAGGTACCTAGTCACAGTAAGTTTAAACGCAGGGGTATAGCTACCGCCACATCAGTTGTATTGATGATACGGGGCCTCCAGACAACAGGCCCTCAACGTCGTTTGATGCAGGGTGCAGGGATCTAAGGCAAGCTATTACTACTGTTTAAACAGTTTAAGTATTTTTGTCAACTCTCGCAGTAGCGAGTATTTCTTGTGTCACGGAGAATATTGATGCATCAGCGCCAAAGATCGGTGTGATTGCAAAACCAGCCATAATGCGTAACCTTATTTTTTTCCAAGGTGCTAGATATTATGTCCCACCTGATATCCTGGTGGTTAAAGATAATGTAAGTAGGTTGTTTTGCATGTCAATTAAGTTACTCAGGATATAATGAGTAGTGAAATAAAAACTAAACTGAACAACATGTTGTTTTGTTGCATGGAATGGAACAAAAGTTGCGTGGATAGCCAAGTTATAAAAAATAACAAAGTTGTTGACGATAATAAAGTTATTAGTATAAACACAGACTGAGTATTCACAGTACCTATTTACCTAATCATGGGACAATTCACCATGATATATGTGAATGTCATATTTAAAGGTAGGCAATGTGAGAATTAAAACAAGAATTTTCCCACATGTTATACAATGTAGCGGAATATTTAGTTCCTACTACGTAAAAACTAGCAACCACGGACTATAGCCAAAGATATACATATATCTACCTACGCAGTTACTTATAGATGTTCTTTAGGCGATTCATTAGCTTTATTAAATTTGTTTCATGAAACGAGTTTTTATTAATAGCCTAGCCTATACCCTTTCACGCTATAACTACTGAGCACAGTGATATAGCAGCTTTACATATCATAATTTCAATAACACATAGTCACTGACATCTATGCGGAAGCATTAAATGCGGTACTCTCACTACTATACTAGTAATTAGACCTAGCAAAAAAATCCGGCTAGAAATATCGCCAAAGATAACCCAGATATCAACAACAGCTAGATCGGTCAAACAGTTTTCAAGTAAAAAAAACAATTATTACAACACCAGCATTGCACGAACACAATGTTTTAAACCGACTGTTTATTTTTTCATTTTCTTTAAAAAAACAACTCCAGCAGTATTGTGCAAGCCTGTGGCACGGAGGATTTTACAACACACACATTTAAAGAACACCGTAGCCTAGTAGTACAAAGAAGCCTCCTCAGAACACACATATAGCCTCGGAACTAGACTCGGAACAATAATTTGCGAATCACACAAAGAAGTATGCTGTGTGGGAATACAACCCAATCGATCGCAGTTAGTTGCGCACATAGAGATAGATTATGTTGCGCAGCAATCGTACACACTACTGCCACAGATAATATAATACTCTGCTAGTATACTACTGAGCTAAGAAAGCAGTCATACTTTCAAAGACAATAGAAAACAAACAAAAATAATTTTAATTCGTCCTACGTTTGATTACAAGTTAGTAAACTCGTACGGCTAGTGAACCCTTTGCCTTGAAAAGTGAGAGCCAATACAGTGCCTCTAATAAGGTCGCTCGTGTACACAAGTTTGCTATATTAATTGCTTTTTTCCTTCATTTTTGTATTGTTTGTGTTTTAGAATTGTTTTTATGAAATAGCCCTCTGTCACTTGCCAAATAAAAGACTAGCTTTCACTAGTGGCTTCACCCGCGTGGTTTTTGGGTATCACGATGAAAACTATTCTATGCCCTTTTCCAGTACTCAAACTATATCCATAACAAATCATCGAAATCGGTTCAGGAGTTTAAGCGTGAAAACGTAACAAACAAACATAGTTACTTTCACATTTATAATACTAGCTGTGCCCCGCGGTGCCCGCGGTTTATTAGCCTATGTGTTAATCCAGGATGTCAGCTAACTCCATACCAAATTTTATTAAATTCGCTCCAGCCGTTTAGACGTGAAGAAGTAACAAACATACACACTCACATACTCACAAACTTTCGCCTTTATAATATTATTAGTGTGATATGATTAGTTTGGATGGACATGATACCAATCAATTTGAAAGCAACCTACGATACGGACCTACAATAGATTTACTGAATAAAACTTCTATATATAATAGTAGCTCTCTGCTGAGGAAAAAAAAACAAACTGCCTAGTTATACCTAATTTAAAAAAAAAAACAAAATATTAAGGTAGGGAAATATTGAAATTGAACTCAACTATTTTTATTCAAGCAGAACCTTTCGAAGCTTCGATTGATAGTTATTAAAGATTAAAGATTTCTTTTATTTGTATAAAACTTGCATGCAAGGTGTTATTTTTGTGTATGTGCTACATGTTTTGCCAATGTAGGCATACAAAAAGGCAATGGTAAATGTTGTGAATGACATGCATGACAAATCTTATTATATCATAAATTAGCATAGAACATTTAATAATAACATAATTTCTAAATAAAATTAACATGATTAAATTTAGAAATAGAAAAAAATTTAAAAAACAAAAATAAAACATTATTATGTCATAAAGACCTCGTAAAATTAAATAATAAAAATAAATGTAATTTTATAAAAGCATTTAGAATTTCATTATTATGAATCATATATTATTAAGAATAAAAATATCATTATTAAGAATATATTATGCATTTATAATTTAAAATGAGCTTATTTTATATATTGTTTCTTGTTTAAGATATTATTTTTTTGTGGGTAATATCAACAAAAAAGGAATTCTTGTCTCTTGACTGACAAGCAAACAGACAAATAATGAAGTGATTTACTACTAATGAGTGAATAACATAGAAGTTACGATGAAGCTACATTTTCATGTGATATTAATAAAAAATACACTTGTGTGTAACCGCAAGGGGACGTCCATAAATTACGTGTGGTGATTTTGACGGATTTTGGACCCCCTCTAGTACCAAGGCCACTAAGGCCAAGCGTGAGTCGCCCGCTTGACAATGTCAAAACTGATTAAAATTATGAAAAAAAATATTGTACTATATTTAATACAGTTCTAGATGGTTTCTTGCCAGTAAAAATTACGTGACACTTGCAATGCCCCCCCCTCCCCCCACGAAAGGTTTACATATGTAATAAAGTGTCAGGCACGATCAACACGTATTTTGCCGACAATGTACGCAATCTTAAACGAACAAAACAGTGTAAAATAACACTTTTATTAGTTACTATAAATAGACCGATTTTGATATATGTACGAGTATACATCCTACTTGTATAACATTAGATTAGGAAACCAGTTAAATGGCGGAAGAGGCGATTAACGTCATGGAAAGTCTCATGTAAATAAAATATGTAGTTGCCGGCCTCTCCGAAATATGATAACAGGAAAATAATATTTATTAATATACTAACTATACATTAATAACAGGGAAGTAATTGGTCATCTAAAGGAACTTCTTTTTTTGCAATAATAACAGTGTAATTTACACTAAAACTAGATTAGGTACCCTACGAAATAACTTTGCTAAACAACACACAACAACTTACCAGTAAAAGCTACAAAAAAGGGGTTACTTATAAAGGTGATGCATAACCAGTTTAGGCGTTGAAGAATTCTTCCCCATCGATGTCAATCGGTATAGTGCCCAGAAGGTTGGCGGCTTTGCCACGTTGTATGGCAATGCTTATTCTTTGTGCAAAGAAGAGGCCAGCCTTCTAGTCACGAGATGCACTGACGAGCCGCTGGGAAGTATCTTCAAATAAGAGTTGAGTACTTGGACTCCGTAGCCCCAGTGTCTCGACACCAAACGGCTCACATATGTAATCTCTGACTAGAATACTATATTTGCGACGTTTGAGAGTCTCAGCAGAGGCCGCAGCAGTGCGGACACAGCTTGCCGTGTTTAGTAGATGGGAAGGCGCAAGGGGAGGGACGCAGGTTGCATCTCACACCAAAGGTCTGCCCATCTTCCAAGGTAGTAAAGACATTCCATCCGGTCTCTTGCCATCGCTGCGCGCCAAACCATTAGGTTCAGCAACCGCTGGAATACCAGCGCTGACAAGAGCCCGACAGATGATATCATTAACACTAGCGTGTCGCGATATGCGGCCTGCACTCCTGCTGCATGATAGACCATGATGCCCAAGGCTGTCTACGGCTTCTTCACAGTGGCATCGATGGGGCACCCAAACGCAAGCAAGAGGCAACGCCGAATGTGGTATTGTCCAACATAGTGCCTATAATTTTTATAATTTTAACCGGTTTTGACATTCATTGCTACCCCCCTATCAAGCGAGCAACTCACGCTTGACCAGTGTTAGATTAGGTAGAGGGAAGGGGGCTCAAGCAGAATTTCACGAACTCTTACTAGAGGGAGGGGAGAGGGTCCAAAAACCGTCAAAATCACCTCACGTAATTTATGAGAAGAAAATTGGATCGTTCATCTCTTAGACTACCTACTCATTCTACCTAGATCAATGGTTCCCAACCTTTTCTTCAACAGGGACCACTTTTAGTTCTTTGTTGTTTCTGCGAACAATATAACTGACCTATTAAAGCTATCCCTGTGGACCAACATGTAGGTACCTTTATTATTTGACGAATTGTCTACACTAAATCAATCCAAAAATAATCTTTAACCAAAAAGTCAATGTAACTTGCTTGGTACTTTGTTTTTTGGTACTTTGGTTAGCTTTTATGAGCTTGGTTGGGAACACATTGAACTCAGATTGGGAACCATTGACGTAGACTAAAATCAGAAGGAGGCAATGTTTCTTGAAGGTATCTCCCAAATGTTATGCTTTAACAGGGCCGATATTAAAATCAAATAAACACGAGGTGAACTTAGGTAGTTTGGATATACAAGAGAATCTCGGAAACTTTTAAGTTAACTTTTTTTCTTGAAATATGGTGTGGAGTCCATTTGAAGACTAAGGAAAGACTATTAACTCGATAACCTGTTGTTTTATCTTCATAACCTGTTGGGCCACGCGACTTTAGTCGCTAGTAGGTAAATTCCTAATAACATTATCGAAACTTTGTGAGAACTACAGGTCAAATACTCATGAAACTTTACAATGTTACCTCTATAGCTTGTACATCGCTTTCACGCTTAAACCGTTGAACCGATTTACATGAAATTTGGTTTGGAAATAATTTGAGTCACGGGAAAGAACATAAGATTGTTTTTATCCGACTGCATGACTGCCTAAATGATGAACGTGATTTTTGTTAACAGTATTAGTTTAAGCCATCATTATTCCAGCTTCTTTCTTCGTAGTATAAATGCAAACATTAACGTAGGTACGTTGAGATATAATCTTAGTACATACATAATTTATTTATTTTTGATGAAGTATCTAAATAAATACATACATTAGTAGGTTCACAGCACCCATTTTAGGTGTCAGTAAATGTGAAGTCTAGCTAAGTAAATTTAATGAACTAGGCAGGCTGTTGTCCTTGTACGAATTTTGAACCTGCAGTTAAATACGGCTAAGTAGGTTTTGTACGTGCAAGTGCATGCTACCTACTTACTGACGCAGTGATTGGTATTTTATGTGATAATTGAATTTTTTGTTAGCCTTCTTCGACTTTCGAACTTCAATTCTGTCAGGGTATGTGAAGTGCTAGACCGTTTCTTCGATGGTTTTGTCCTTTTTGAATTCAAATAGTATAAGGAGTATCGGTAGGTACGCGACCTTTATATACCGATAGTATCGATTATGAGTGGTTTGATCTTCTTAAAGAATCCAGAATGTTGGTTTGCGAACTTGACCAAGCTGACAGTAGCTTTTATAAAAGTATATGTACACAGGAGGACTCCGAGGCTGAGGCTTAGGCTCTATCTTGGAGGGGCAGAGGAGCTCATAAGGATTATTTTTCGTCAACATCGAAGAAACGGAGATTTCGAGATAGAGAAGGTATTCCTTCTCATCAGTCAAGAGGGGTAGAAAGAGGTAGAGCTTCAAAGAACTTAAAGATTTTTGTTTTATTCAAGTAGTAGGTAGGTATTCACATTAATTATATTATAATTTAAATAAAATTAATTATATGATAAAATTTGACTTGTCTGTTGGCCTAGTGGTTAGTGACCCTGACTGCCAAGCCGGGGGCGTGGTTTCGATTCCCACCTGGGATAAAACTTTGTATGATGACCACGAGAAATATCTACAATATGTATGTATTTACAAATATAAACGAGTAAGTATGTTTATCAGTTGTCTGGTTGGATTAGATGGCGTTGTGTGAGTTGTCCCATATAAGAACGTGACAGATTTGTACGGATAATATCGTTTTAAAGTTTTACCAACTCATTTGACTTGACAGGCAAATATGTACTCTATTAAGACAAGTAAGTGCTTACTTAAATACTTAAGCTCGGAACAGCATTAGAATGCCTATTTACTTACAATGCTTAGGTATGTATTACTTATATTTGGTTTTCTAAAATTTTAATGCTATCCTTGACATGAACTATGTAGGTATTGCAAATATTATTAGTAGACAATAACTTAAGTATTTATTGTTCCTTAAACCGATATCAAGGATATATTGCAGAATAATAAAAGGTTTTTGTAAAGAATATAAATAGGCATGCTTATATTAAATATGCAATAAAATTCATCAAGCGGCGTTAGCCTAATGGCTAATGCATCGGTCTCGCAAACGTGAGGTCGCGGGTCCTCCTACCCATTACACTACCGACGTGAACCCACTCCTAACACAAGCCATTGAGCTTAGCTGAAGGAGTTAACAGGATTGCTAATAATGTAGGACAACAATTTCACATTGCTAGTTATCGTAAAAAAAAAAATAACCGCCTTCAAAAAAGGTTGGTTCTCTGTTTGACCTGTATGTATGTTCGCGATTTTCTCAAAAGTTAGTAATTCGATTTAGATAGGGTTTTCGCTATTTGACTGCATATTTTTCTGGCAAGGTTTTAATGTATATAACATTGTCCTAGCTTACAAAATACCAGAGATATAGACTAAAAGGATGTATGATTAGGATGAGTTAGCGAAATTTGCATTCGGAGATGTGCTTGATTTTTTTCTCTTGAAGGCGGTGGTTTCACTCGAGTACCTAAATGTCAAATAGGCATCGCGATAAAGTCCAGCCTATTTAATATCCTAACTGTAGAGTTTCATCAAAATCCGTTCAATAATTTTCGGGAAATTGAGTAACAAATTTATACAATGCATATCTACTGAGTGTACTTCACATTCTTCACCTCTTAAATGCT
This sequence comes from Herminia tarsipennalis, assembly GCA_945859575.2. NCBI lineage: Eukaryota > Metazoa > Arthropoda > Insecta > Lepidoptera > Erebidae > Herminia > Herminia tarsipennalis. Next base: position 6,058,274 of record OX243836.2, on the reverse strand, counting down.
ATATTTAGTAGGATTATAATTTTGCGTCTTTAGTCGTAACGTTACTTCTCATATATCTTTAGGCAAAGGACGGTTCAGTAGATATAATCTTGTCTGATAAATTGTCAACATGACCTAAAACTGTCACCTCTGATTTGTGCATCAGCTATATTAATTACTTTAAGGTCGCATTAAAGGTACTAAGTAATCATAAAGTACCTTCAAATGTAAGGTACACTAGGGTAACACAACCGTTTAAACTGAGCAAAGAATTTGATAAAGATAGAACCTCCCAAAAGAAAGACCTTTTAGTTTTGCTACTTAAGCCGTATAACAACTGAAAATTCCAATGATTAGGTATAGTAGCTAATAACACCTAGATTAACAAAATACCTACAAAGCTGTAACTTCTAGCTAGTAGGTATTTGAAATGGATATATATATATATAAAGACATGTCGCGAGATTGATAGCAAGACCTTCTAGCGATATGACTCTACTTAAAACCAATAGTGGACAGTACTTACCAAGTTGCACAGCATTAGCAACTGTTATACTGCGTCATACTAGATTTTAATTCAATCAAAATATATTTTTTACTAAAATTTGTTTTATTGAACCTGTGACGATTTACCTAACTAAGATTGTGTTGTCGACTGTACCAAAAGAAATAGATTTCATAAGAAAACTAGCTGTGCCCTGCGGTGTTACCCGCTGTTTATTAGCCTATGTGTTAATCCAGGGTGTCAGCTAACTCCATACCAAATTTTATTAAAATCGCCGTTTAGACGTGAAGAAGTAACAAACAAACACACTCACATACTCACAAACTTTCGCTTTTATAATATTAGTGTGATAGCAATGACACAAACCGCAGAATCATTTGATCTCAATGATTCGTCCCATGGGCCGAAAGAATCGTGGGACGAAACAGCAGACGAGTCTGTGTTTCGGTTGAAAGGCACTGTATCAAATGAGATTTACGAACTAAAGTCTCAATCAAGGAACACGACGCGGTGACATTTAGATCTTTGCCAAATAAGGATTTGGGTGGCACTTATATCTCTTCATTATATAATTTAATTTAGAATATAACCTATAAAACTACAATAAAGTAGTCAGAAGTAATATGACTTCATGCTTGATATTTGCGACACCCAGGGTTGCCGGCCGGCCCGTCTATAGGGCGAACAGAGCGGCCGCTGTAGAGGCACCATAGGTCGGGGGGCACCGAAAGTACTCCGGCTAAGGAATTAAGGGTTAAATTTATTTTCGACCCCCAAAATGATCCTCCCTCCCCGTCGCGCGTGTGCTTAGGCGGTATGCACTCCAGCTCACAGTTGACTAATATTGAGGCGCCAAAATCTAGCCTCGGGTCGGCACTGGGGCACCATTATCATTTTTTCTAATATCAGAAACTGCAGCTGCAGTCTTCGCACCGGTAGCAAATTATGCTAATAATGACAAAGTTGACTTTGAAATGTATCCGTAGTTATTCTTTTAATTATACTTTATGATGATCGACAATGCAATACGACTAATAAAACTATATTTAATTTATTTTGGCATTTATTGCAAAACATGTTTTTAATTTAATAAATAATTTGTAAAATCAGGTCGGTGGATTCATGGTCAGATGCACATTAAGTTCCTATATCCGTAATATCCTGCAGAAACTGTTATAATGAGTGTTTTAAATAAAGACAACTTCCGCACTGAATAATAAACTCGAAGTGTCGCGAGGGACTCCACAAACATACTAATTATGAGCACTCAGGCGTAGTCAAAATGGGGGAAGGCAACGGTTTACTCAACCGGCCAAGTGTGAATCTCTTGTATGACGGAGAGGGGGTGTATTTGATTCAACACTGGTACACTGGCCATCACCACCGATGGGGAAGGGGCAATTGCCTGTCAAACCACAACGATTCAGTGTCAAAATTCTCAATTTCGCCAAAGAGGTGATTCACTCGAGTCTGAGAGGGGGGATTGTCCCTGTTGCCCCCCCCCCCACCTCCTGGCGTCACTGAGGCTGTCAATTCTTCATTCACAATAAGCAGGGCCGGATCTAGGGCACGCAAAGCCGGGCAAATGCCCAGAGCGGCAAAATCGATGCCAGCTAAGTAGTTGTTTTTGGAGATGTGGGAAAATTCAGGGTAGTAGTATATGTATAATGAAATTAAAAGGAAAACTATCACAGCTTACAAGTTTACGAGTAACAGTCGACCAAGTGAGAAGTAACAACATTTTCCTACAAATTCCATTGAGTTTTACTTTAATAACGTTAGTAGTATAAAACAAAATGACAGTAAGCCTACTTCTTATACCGCATTATTGTGCAGGGCAGCTACGGAACTCTACATTGTGCGTAGCCCAACATGCACTTGCCCGGTTTTGTCTTTAATTCTTACATTAAGAAGAAGTAACATCGATTGTGTTACTGTATGTACAAGTTAACGAGTACCTAACCTAAACCCATTTTTTGTGAAACTAATGATGCAAGTTGTTGATTGTTCATAAAAAAAACATCACGGGAATTGTTAGATATACTTAGGTACTACATATCTGCCACATCCGGTACATCACTATTTAAATAGTTATATTGGTTAAATCACAGATTACCTCAATAGTGTAGGTATTAAGGGCAATAAGGTATACCGATTTAGACAAAGTGAAGTTTATGAAATGAAAAGGGGCCATCCAAAAACTATATCACCTAGTAGTATATGGATTCTTCTCCTGTCATTGTCGCACCTGTTAGACTGGGTAGAGTCCCCGGTTTAAAATATTTAACAATTTCAAAGATTTTTCGTTACAATTGATATTCAGAAGCATTTTTTTACCACCTATTTTAAGGGAGTTATTTTGATTGGGTCGCGCCGCGGTTCGAACCGTCCAATATTTTTAAGGTATTGCATAGCTTTTATCGCGGGCTTTGAGCGCGACGACCGAATAAAGAAATTCCGTAACGAAAATAAAACCTCACTCCGCCTACCATGTAGCTCGGCCGAGCATTCGCTTAACGTATATGTATACGACTCTACGAAGCTCGCACGAATCGAGACGAGCTATTCCGAATTGCAATGAAAATATATATATTTTTTTTAATTGCATTATTTGATCAAAAAATGCTATGCAATAGCTTTACCGCGGCAGTCCCCGAGTGCCACACATTTTTTTGTAATGGTTGAATTCGGACAAAGAAGATCATGTATTTTTTATTATTAATTATAATAATATTTTTTTATTTTATCCCATATGGTACAACCAGGCACAAAATAACAGGAAAAAGCAAAATAATTTATAAGTTACATTATGTCATACATAGGTGGGGATCCCTAAAACAAATTTTATAATGCTATGTATCAAGCTGGAATTGTTGTTTCTAAACTTTCGCGATTTTTATACATATTAGATATATTTCAGGACTTAATCGCGTGAATTATTTAAAGGTACGAACCTTTTATTTACCCGACATTTTGATAAATTGCACCGATCGTGGTCACGGGTCGATTCGTCAGTCGATATATCTAAGAAGCTGGAATTGTCATGGTAGCTTTGCCATTTTATTATATTTTGTATGAATCGCAAAAACGGGGAAAATTTACGCAGACGAAATTGCGAGGGTCTAGGTTAGCTAGCAATTTATAAGTAGAAGTTAAAATAATCTTCTATAATATAAAAATGAATCGCTGAATGTGTTGGTAAGCGCAAATTTCGAGAGCAGCTAAACCGATTTCGCTAATTATTTTTTTAGAATATTCCTTGAAGTACGAGGACGTTTTTTACGGAGAAAAAAATTTAAAAAATTGCCTGATAAAGTCTAAAAAAACCCTTTTCTATACTGTCATGCAATCGATTCGTAATAAAACTTAAAAGTCAATTTGAACTTTACTACCATATCATAAAGTTTAAGTGTTAGTGGAGAGGTTCAGGGAAGGCAAAACAATTGAGTGACGTTAGTATCGTATAAATATTAATGTAATTATTTGTCAATATCATCTGAAATTGTAATTTTCATTGTGATTTTTAGTGACTATTAAAATAATTTTAGGTGTTTTGTAATTTTTATTTTTTGACATAATGTAATTGTTGACTTTCTTTTTTCTTTTTTATCATACTAGCTGACCCGGCGTCCCGAAAAGCAAAATAAGTATTAAAAAAAAAACTCGAAACGACTGTTAGACGGTACGAAGTTCGCCGGGTCAGCTAGTACTATAAAAGTTGGTAATTTTAGCTAGACTCTTGTATAACAATTGGTTTATGTTAACTGGTCAAAACGATCTCAAAATTACATCTAATTTCATCATGGGCAGCGTGGATACAACTATTTAGAAGTTGGTAGAACCCGTGAATGTAGACTTCGCCATGGTGTAAATGTGGAGGCAAACCTCGACAACACTGAATTATTGTTTTAACCTCAATAACCTCGTTTGCAGGATGAATATCTTAATTTTAAGTCGTAAGGTACGTGCTGATTCGAGATAGCATTAATTATTACGCAACGTGAGTCAATATTTGGTTAACCCTGTGAAGGCTAACTTTATACATTACTCATCCATTTACACTACCTACTTATTTTGTGAGCACAGATAACAAAACCGAGTGTGACGTATCGGGTTTTCCTTTAGTTTTAATTTTTTAAATACAAACAATGCATTCAGATTGGATCGGCTAAAAGGACAGAAATCTCCAAGTGACTGAGTCTTCCCGTGTAATCTTGAACGGTGGCTAATCGCCACCGATCCTGAGGATAAATCTATCATGGGTGTTCCCGGAGGGCAAGGGGGGGGGGGTGGTTAACATTCCCCCCCCGTAATCGTAAACCTTTGCTGATACTACCACCGTCGTGTGAGTGATTCAGAACTCCACAAGAATACAATGAAACCGTTGTGGTTGATATTCGGAGGGGGGGGGGGGCTAAATTCCCCCCCGTAATCGTAAACCTTTGCTGATACCGTCGTGTGAGTGATCCAGAACTCGACAAGAATACAATGAAACCGTTGTGGTTGATATTCGGAGGGTGGGGGCGGGGGGCTGAATTCCCCCCCGTAATCGTAAACCTTTGCTGATACCGTCGTGTGAGTGATCCAGAACTCGACAAGAATACAATGAAACCGTTGTGGTTGATATTCGGAGGGTGGGAGCGGGGGGCTGAATTCCCCCCCGTAATCGTAAACCTTTGCTGATACCGTCGTGTGAGTGATCCAGAACTCGACAAGAATACAATGAAACCGTTGTGGTTGATATTCGGAGGGTGGGGGCGGGGGGCTGAATTCCCCCCCGTAATCGTAAACCTTTGCTGATACCGTCGTGTGAGTGATCCAGAACTCGACAAGAATACAATGAAACCGTTGTGGTTGATATTCGGAGGGTGGGGGCGGGGGGCTGAATTCCCCCCCGTAATCGTAAACCTTTGCTGATACCGTCGTGTGAGTGATCCAGAACTCGACAAGAATACAATGAAACCGTTGTGGTTGATATTCGGAGAGTGGGGGCGGGGGGCTGAATCCCCCCCCGTAATCGTAAACCTTTGCTGATACCGTCGTGTGAGTGATCCAGAACTCGACAAGAATACAATAAAACCGTTGTGGTTGATATTCGCAGGGTGGGGGGGGGCGAGGGGCTAAATTCACCCCGGAACCGTAAACCTTTGCTGATACCGTCGTGTGAGTGATTCAGAGCTCGACAAGAATACAATGGAACCGTTGTGGTTTATATTCGCAAGGTGGGGAGCGGGCGGGGGGCTAAATTCTCCCCGTAATCGTAAACCTTTGCTGATACCGTCGTGTAAGTGATTCAGAGCTCGACAAGAATACAATGGAACACCCCCTCTGTTGTGGTTGATGTTAAATCTAAACAAAAGACCTCCCCAAAAACTGATCCAGGGTACCTAAGCCCATGAAATCTTAGACTCCTCTCTATGACAGTCTAAAGGCCAGTTTTTATAATCTACCTATCGATGTATTTGGCTACTAGAGGTAGAATTTTGACATATTTAGTATGGTGTTTATGTCAAATATATAACTATTATATATTGTCAAATATAAAAATGAAAATTATGTAATTATTATTAATTTCTTCTTATTGTTATTATTATTTTTTTCAAATGATGACTAATTTAAATTATTATTGCAATTTGTACCTAATTTATGTAAAAATATTTGCACGCCACCATTGGCAGAATATGCTGTACTCTTAACACTTGATAATACCTGTAAACTACCATATTCTTGGAAATAAAGTTTTATTATTATTATTATTACTCCAGTAGTCAAAACCATCGATAGTTAGAGTATTGAGAGCGGCCGTAAATAGATATGAACTCTGTATGTGTACAGAACAAAAGTCTAAAGGAATAGATATCGAGGAGATCGATAATATTCGACGATCTGTAATTATTATTTAAGTAAGTAATCATTTTAATTTGTAAAGTCAGTGTTAAGTAGACTTATAGCACTGAATTTCAATTAACAGTACAGATACGCAGAAAAACCTGGTACAATAGATCCCGGAACCTCAGTTCTTTTTAGGCTAATACTATTAACAAGTTTTTATATTATATATACAATAATTTTATTGATTTAAGTATTTGTGGTTAAGTATAAAGAAAAAATCTTTCGTTTTGTATTTATTTACAATATATAATAAATAAAAAATCCTATGTATCGGTATAATGCGATAATAATTCTGTGCTTATGACAAGATTCAAGGTTTTGCGGAATTTGTTACATCATCATTATTAGTACCTTATTATTGTTACTTCACTAGAATTGGAGATGAGCAACTCATCTCAAATAATATCAAAATATGTAAAACATATCTAATGGGTCTAACGGTTAATGAGAATAATATTCTCTCTACTATTGTTAGGTACTTATAATATTGTAAATTATCTAAAGGTTTCTTAACTCAAACTGTTTTGTTTTAAGGGTTCCGTAGCCAGAAAGGCTAAAACGGAACCCTTTGTACTTCCGTCCGTATGTCATAGGCATTTTACTGAAAACTTACATAAAAAAAATATATTTAAATTTGGACCATAGCACTTAGTTTGTTAGTTAAATAATAATAACACATATTTTTAGGGCGGCACTTCATACATTTAACAGAAGCTACAGCTACAGGTCTTTTAAAAACATTCTAATGTTTCTAATAAACTTTTTTGATTAAGTGAATATTTTTGGAAGTATTCGCTCCAAAATTTGCATAACTTGTGTCTTTTCAATCGACTTAAATTATTATTAGATATTTTTTTTTAATGTTTGTTACCTAGCTCGCAGACGGCTGGACCGATTTGAAAAAATCTTTTTGTGTTTGAAAGGGTATACTTCGAGGGAACTCTTCAAATATTTAAGGTATACCTATAGTAATTTGGGTATTTCTTTTGTAATTAGTGCATTTACTCGTAAAAACACCATTAAGTGAAATGGAACAGATGATGAAGACCACTGATGACCAGTGGAACTATTCACTAAGAATCATATAATAAATAAATAAAATTATATAATCGCTCCGAATGTTGCAAAAATTGTGTCCTTTTTATTATGTTTTAAGCTTTTAAATAAGGTATAATTTCTTGTTCCGAGTCTGGATGTACTTTGTCTCCGTGACTTGTATGTTTGTAAAGTCCCCCGCGACACAGGGCTTGTACCCTACTGCGGGAGTCGTCTAATATATATTCTTTGAGTAATTGACAAAAAAAATCTAATTTTGTGCATTTCTTTGTAGAAAACAGCAGCGGAACCCAACACTGAGCATGGTCCAACATGCTCTTGCCCGTTTTTTTTTATAATATCTGTTTAGTTTTTGATCACTTTATTGCAGAGTTAAAAGTAATATTCTAACTTAAATAGTATACTGCTCTGCTACAAATTTCATCGTAATCAGTTCAGTATGAGTTCCGGTCTAGAGCTTTATTTTATTACCCGCCCTCAGAATAAATTAGCCACTCTTATTAGAACTTTAAACCACTGTACGAAAATTACATAATATTTTTTTTTCGACAATAACAACAGCAGCAACAGCGGCACCCATACATAATGAAAGGTTTTTTATACGATTTTTTTTCATATCTATTTAATATTTTTGTTTTAATTATGTATTTTTAAACTTAAGCTGTTTTTTTATATAAATGTAGAGGCTTGTTAATAGCAATATTGTAACTAATGTATTTTTTATTTATAACATGTTATTACTCTGAAAGCCTTCTTCAAAATAAAATTAATAACTATTAGAAACTCTTTAGTGCGTTGCGTGGCTAACATAAACCCACGCGGGCGGAAACTCCGTATACAATTATTTTTTGCTACTGTACACCTTGTATAAATATTTTCATACATTATTAAGTATGAAAATATTTACACAAGGTGTACAGTTGCAAAAAATATTTGCAAATTATTCATAATTGCAGTTTTCGTATGTAAATTATCTTTATTTTTTTGTTTTATGATGATGGCAAACTGTCTTGTCATTATTATCACAGCCAACAAATATTGATAATTACTACTATTAATTGACGTGAGTTGACAAGAGAGTTAAAAAAAATTGCTTAAAACCAGAATTTTGTATATCTACAAAATTCTGGTTTTAAGCAATTTTTTTTTCGAAATAAAAAGGAACCGAAGCTCCTTTAAACCGTACCTACGTCATTTTCATAAAAAAACAAATATTTTATTAGTTTTATTCCAGCAAAACGATTTCCTTTGTCGCAACTTAAATAGTATAAGACTGATCAAACTCAAACATTATAAGTATATTATGTAGGTATCTGTTTTTTTTTTTTTAAATTGGATATTTGACTACAATAAAAGTAAATTATTTTATACTAATTAGGTAATAGTAGATCTTAAAATGCTTTGAAAATATGTGTTCTCTTACAATTTGACGCTAGGAACATAATATGTCGTCATAGGTTGATATTCCAACATATTTGTATATAGCGTGTCGTTTTGACATTTCATAAAAAGAGACTGATTTTACTTGACAGTCAACGTCCCTATTAAGTTAAGCCGCAGTTCCAAATATGAATCTCACAAGAGAAGAAACTGCCAAAAAACTTACTGAAAACTTAAAAAAAAAAAATCTGAACAGATCGGTAACTATTATAGGTACTAATAAGTTACACCCAGTACCTACCTACTTAAGTAACTAATGTAGTAGTACCTACTTAAGTTCTAATAAAGACTGAAATTATAGTTTAAACATTACATCAACACAGTTTAGAAACGATAAGTGACCGTAAAATGAAAGGAAATTATTATAATTTACTCACACGTAAAGCGCTACAAATTTCTAAACTGCAAGGAGTTCAATAACCTAAAAATTAATAGATTCAAATAAAAATAAACACAAACCTTCAAGACTGAAATCCTTTCCGAAACTCATCACACACTAACTAATATAATCTGAACAATTTTGCTGTAGATAGTCATTTTAAAACAAGTAAACAATTTGTTTTTTTAGTTTCCCGCCACTTGTTATTGTCAAAAAAATTAACACAGTATGTCGAGTTTATTTTTAAAATGTTGGTCGGTGCGTTTCGTTTCGCGTTCGATTTACGAATGCTAACAACATTTTCCTTTAGCAAAGGCGCGCGAGCGTGCAGCCACTCACCTTGATTTTCCAGAACGCTGATAATATTCAGGTCATAGTAACTTATCAAATTGCAGTTTTATTGAACGTTTTATATTACATAATTTGCGCAATAGATTTTATTCAGGATTATGAGAACTAGTTACTCTTCTACTTGTACTTGATTTTTACGGTTTAATTACCTTATAAGTCTGCTTCAAGCGATTTATTTTGTAGAATCAAAGAATTTCTCTTGTGCCGTTTTCTTATGAGCAAAGATGCTAGTACCTAGGTAGTAAATAACTTTTTTATTTAAAATCTGCCTTCGGTTTCCCTTGCGTGGATTTCGGTTCGCCCACATCATTTGAATCTAAATTATGTTTGCTATAACTTCAGGGTTTTTGGCGACTTTTGAAGTAAGTTTGCGAATGCTGTTATTAGGCTTTTTGAGACGAGCATTAATAGTACCTAAAAAGTGTGTAAGCTATTAAACTTTTGCAAAATAAACTTTTCTTCAAAACTCTATTGTCGTTACACTTAGGTGGGCCAAGACGACTTACACTTGTGTAAAAATTGTTAGGTTATTTTTCGTACCGAAAAATACACGTAATGTTGGATAGGGTAAAGGAGGTTAGTCTAAAACCTCACCACGTATCACCAGGGGAGGAAGGGGGTGTCAAAAAGCGACTAAAAACATCACGTGATTAATGGAGGACCCCTTAGGTATTTGATATGTAGGTATCTAGGTAATACCTACTTACAAATAGAGGCCGGTTTCGACTAGAGTACTAGACGAGTATATATTACACGTAATCGAAGCAGGAATTGCTGTTACAACCTTTACGTAACCAGGGATATGGTGTTGAGAAAGCTGCGTAATTGTATAAATAAATTGTACCTATTGGTAGCTGCCTATTGGTACTACTAGTGGTAACTTGTTTGAAGCTAGGCACTTTCGACATCACCACATTCTGATGTAATTAAAAAAAATAGAACACTCTTGCAATCTAAATAACAAAAGGAATACGATTTGTCGACGAAAAAAAACAATATTTTATGGCTCTTCATGTATGGATGGATCATTATAATTTACAATGTTTATTAGGTAACAGTTATTGCAATGCGGGTTACCTTGCAACAAATGTTACAATAAAAAAGTTAGCCTTTTTATTGTTTTAATTTTTGCAAGGGGTATTGAAAAATAAGGTAATGATTTTTTCTGTATCATTTACTTAATCATTTGATTGTATTTTGCAATTAAGATAGCATAGTGCCTACGAAAATATATCTAATTTCTTTATCTTACGTAGGTATGCTATATTTTTCGCTACTTTATCTGTCATATGTTAGTTCCGCGACTGGCTGTAAGGGAAGATCGTCACCAATCTCAGATAAAATATCACCAATAGAACAGAGTACAGAGCCATAAAGGACCCTTTGCTACAGATAAAAATCTTTCAGCAGAGTAAATATGACATTTTAAAGTGCATCATGAACTTATAAAGCTGGTCAATGAGGGTGTTTGAAATAACGCCCACTAGGCGGCAGCTCTAAGAAGTCAGGTCCAGAAACCTGTCAAAAGTGTCAGAGCGCCTATACTTTCGTGTCTGATTTTTTTGCATTTTTTAATAAAATTAATTAAGTACAATAAATATTCTCTCCAAATCGAAATGCCACAAAGTTGTCCAATTTCTTTGTGCTCACTAAAACGGTAGGTCATAAGATTCATAAGGATAACATACGTTTAAAACAATGGCCTGTAGCCATTCGTAAAGATCGGCTTACGCCAACAAATAACTGCGTTACAAATTTTATAAAAAAAATAAGTATCCAACAATAAGTATTAACTTTTCCTGTTTTATTATTTATACACATCGCTCGTTAAAAACATATATTTTTACAAACAGGACATAAGTATGTACATACTGTACATACTGTACATGTACATACTTATGTCCTGTCACGTCCAGTTTGTTACGTATGGTATCTAATCATTTATTAAGAAAAATATAGGTAATTACTCGTTATTAATATTAATTATTCACAAATTTATTATTCACAGCATACACTTTGGTTTATTTTATTTAACAATTACTAGCTGACCCGCGCAACTTAGTATGCGTCTATATTTTCCGTTTTTGCAAAATTTTTCATCGCTGCAATGCTCCTATTGATTTTAGCGCGATGCTAGCCTTCCTCAATAAATGGACTATACAACAGTATGAGAATTTTTCAATTGGAAGCCGTAGTTCCTGACATTATCGCGTTCAAACAAACAAACTCTTTAGCTTTATACTATTAGTATAGATTCGAGTAAAACAATAAATTATATTTAAATAGACATGAAATGTAAAAATCTTTTACAAAAATCTTCATTAAGCAGAGTTTTATAAGTAGGGAAAATAATACATGTGATTTCCCACACACAAATTCCGTTTGTTTTGGCTATTTTTAATCAAGTAGTGGTTATTAGTAGCTTTGCTTATCAAATAGATGGCTGATATAAAGAAAACAACAGTAGATACTTAGTAATTCCACCTTGCAAACTAAATAACATACCCGACGTTTCGATCGAATTGCACCGATCGTGGTCACGAGTCGACTGATGGCAGCTTAGCGATGTCTCCGTGAGGTACGGGGTTTTTCAACTACCCTCGCCTGGTCTTCATAATTTGTACTGTCGGTACTTCTACACACACAAAAAATTAAAACATTAAGTAACATAGCTTATATTGTAAGATCTTAAGAATGTACTGCCCACAAACGTGATAAAAATAGTTTGACAATTTTTAAAATTGGCGTTGACTACTATTTTTCAGGGTTCATCTTGAAATATCAAATACCCTTACAAACAGTTAATCAGAAAGATACCACAGTGAAATGAACCTATTGTGCCAATTACGATATCTGACCGATATAGGCAAAATGAGGGTCGTTTAGATAAGTTATTAACGTATACCTAAAAACAAGACATGATACAAACAAAATATAATAAAAAGCTAAAAGAGCAATCAGTTTTACAGGTACCGAAATCATGTCACACAGTGTAATTTTTAGTAACATTAAGTAGGTTTTTAAATTAAACACTGAAAAACGATAATTGGAACTGTGCAGAAAGAAGACTCTTGTCAAAGTGGCGCCAACTAGTGGCGTAAATTTTCGTAAACACCCTCATTGTAAACTGTCTTGCTAATTTCGTACCACAATCCCGTCAAAAAGCAGGCGATCAGTAATGACGCCACCAAACCGGCAAGCGACTTAATGTCTATTTGTCAATTCTTTGCACTTGACAGCAGTTCAGCAACTGACATGCGGAGTTGTAAAAATGGCGGCAAACTGACATGTCGCTATTTTTACAGCTCCGCGTTTAAAGTGTAAAACAGTGTAAAATATACTTGAAAAACGTGGTAACTGGACAAGAACGAGGCTTTGTGATTGAAAGAATAAAACTAGAAAGAAATTATACTTGAAACTGGCGTATGCACATAATGTGCGAGCCATAATCTCTACCGATTAATATTGGAGGGAAGAAGAAAAATAAAAACTGAGATGCGTCAGGTTCAAACATGAAACTTCATGTTTTGTATGCTACCCTAAACTTGGCTAATAATTTAGATGTTACATGATTAAATAAACACAATTATTTCAGGTGCCACAATAACCTTTACATAACTATTTACTACATCACTTTAGTAACAGTCATGTAATTTGTTTTGTTAAAAAAAAGATCCATTCTAATAGATCCGTTGAGTGATCGCATTAAGAAAGTGGCCCAGTGCTACAACGGCACTGTATCAATCATTGCAACAGTTGTTCGTTGCACAAATGAACGGAAATTCTGACAATTAGCTTGTACCTACTACACCTGTTTTACAAATACTGCTTTGAGGACTCGTAGTCACTAGTGGACTGATAAGAACCTTACTATATTTACTTGGGGTCATCATATCAAACCATATGCTGCTGGGCACTGGTCTCCCCAGTAGAACCTACCTAATGTTGATCCTGGGGGTGTTTGCCATAATCTCCACGCTTGGCAATCGGGTAGGCGATCTTAGTAAAGCTTTATGGTACGCAAGGGACTCAGAAGAGATGAAAACCTTATTGTAAACATTGGAACAGTTTTTTTTTTATTATTAAGGGAGGAACCCGTCACTCGTCTTCGATCTATTGATCTTATCAATCAAAGAATATCCAAAAAAAAAACTGATTATTTTTCTTATGAAAACTTCGATACCCGCAACCCAGTCCCAACCCAAAATGGCGCTAATACCATGGCCGTCACCGTACATCTGTCAAATTGACGTCAAACGTCGGCCGGGAAGGATACGAACGATATATCTTTAGAATTATGTATTAAACCTATTTAAATATATATATATAATTGTTTGTTGATAAATAAGCTATGAGAAAAAATATAACTTTGCACATACCACCTTGTAGAATTTTATCAATTGGAAGTTAAAGGCGCGTCACGTGATTTTTTCTCCTTTTATTTATAAAAAAAATCATAAATAATAATAAAAGCCATTAATTCAAATACTAAATAATTTATACGCAATAATATAAACCACTAAACAATAATCAATCATAAAAACAACCCACCTCATACATTTTTTTTACACCACCAGCCCACTTAAGACCGGCACTTAAGTACCTGATAAGAACGACCCGAAACGTAAACAAAAAAAATATTGTTTACTTTAAACTTCAATTGTAGCGTGCCTCGAGGTTCGAGTGGCTATAAATCTTATCTTAATAGCTTCAGTCGGTCTTTGTTCGTAACATAAACAGTTCCAAGTGCTATAATATTTATTATGTAAACAAACGAGTTCCAGCTAACTCGATATAGCGATAAGAGTCTTGTAATATGATACCAAAATGGAGGGTCTCACACTATTGCGTATTTATCGTAATTTATACAATTTTATTTTGCATGTTAATGTATATTCTTTAATTAAATGTTATTTACTAATTAAAAAATACAAAAATAGAGATGTTTTATACGAAAATATTAGAAAAATCACTGGTATTGCCTCGGCCCCTCGGACCCCCGGGGGTCCCTGAATTTAGTTTTTTTTTTATTTTTAAGTTTATGAAATATCTAATCGGAGTAATTCAAATGAAATGAGTGATAAGTCTATAGATATGTATGTTATCGGTAATAGTAACAACAGTTTCCAGCCACAAGAATGTTTTTGTTATAAAAACAATAAAACAATACGATTTTTTTTTTTTTGTTCAAAATGGCGGCCAATTTACGATAAAATGTAAAATTTGTATCCAAATCGTTATTTGAGACGTTGTGTTTGTATTAAAAAGTGTTTATGACTTACCTGTCGATGTTTTTATCACAGTATAACACTAAAACAACACAGTTTCACACTGACTACACCCTTCACAAACAACACAACAACACACAATAGCATGTATAAAAGCGCGCCAACGGCAACTAAATACAGACGAAATAAACAGGTTTAATATGAAATTATGGTGTAACTGTGGTATTATTATGCATCTTTATCCAACGATCTAACATTCTGCCAAGTTTGAAAAGGATAGGTGCAGGTTTAGTAGGTTTGTTTGAACTTTAAAATATAGTCGTACCGCGACCTCCAGGAGGTCGCGGACAGTCATGGGTATTTTAGTCGCGACCTCCTGGAGGTCGCGGACAGTCGAGGGGAATATCGACTCGACATGAGACAATCTGGGTACACTCATGCTGACAATTTATTTTTAACTAGACGGCCGCTCCGGTTTCGCACTGACTTTTATCGACTATTATATTTACTTAATCCGTAAGAAATTATCTTTGTGATAGTGAATTCGCATCAAAATTCGTTGCGTAGTTTAGAAGATCTGAGGGTATGGACAGACAGCGGGAGGCGACTTTATTTTGTACCTACTATGTAAAGAAGATAAAGATATTAGATATATTTCTTTAAATAATTTACGCGATTAAGTCCCGAAATACAGCTATCTAATATGTATAAAATTCGCGAAAGTTTAAAAACAATAAAAGATAAAGATATTGAGCCCCCAACAAATCCAGACTAAATTCACGTATTTTTAGGGTCCCCTGCCACAAAAGGAAAAAACTTAACCCATGTTGTTTGTCTGCCTGTCAAGACCCTTTAAGTCGGGAACGTGTATCAAGTTAAAATTAAAACCATAAAGGTAATCAGGTCTCCAGTCCCTTGAATCTGTGAAAAAATGAAACTTCTAGTTGACGTAAAAAAAAGAAACGGCCGTTTATTTTAAAAACTGCGAGCCTAAATTCCTGAACTATTTATAATATGTACTTACTTACAAATTTGTACGGAACCCTTGGTGGGTGAGTCCGACTCGCACTTGTCCGTTTTTTTCGTGAGACTCAGACTGCTAGTAAATAGTTAGCTAAAGCCTATTATTAACGAAAGCAGGTTTTATCTATAGCATTCAATTTTAGGTTTGTTTTAAATTGCATTTTTGAAGTTATGATTATGTATGCAAGTTGTCATTAGACATTAGGTGGTCGAGGATAAATATATTTTGAAACAAAATCCAAAATAAAGATAGTAGCTTGTGAAATGGTTTTTTTAATTTCAAAGAATGTTCAATGGAACCTTGTTAATTAATACTTAAGGCGCTGACAACAGCCAAATAGGCTTATCCTAAACAATTTTTTAGCCAAATCTACGTAGTTTGTGACGGCAGAAAAAATATATGTTAATCTTGAATATATTTCTAAGAACCCTGTTGTATTCAAAACACGAATTTGAATTTTTTTCTCGATAAAAAAAAAATACAAACTAACCTCTTAAAATGATCTTCTAACAAAAATATCTGTATTACTTCATAACGTACATTGGTAAAATAATTAACAATAACATATCATGTTATAATACAGAATCTGGTTGTTTTTTATTTTCGACTACTCGACTTATTTTCAAGTAATTAATTGTTTTATGGTTTATAATTAGTTACGAGCGCTGCGTGATCGCGCTTCTCTTTCTTTTATAAGCAATCTGACAGTGATCGCAGAGACGCGCAGCTAGACGGACGTATGTCGCTTTGCCTCGCCATCCATTCACTTCATATTTTGTTTGTTGTTTGAAAAATTATAGACATTGGTAAAGAATATAAGTTTATTAAATATACTATTAATTTATACTATCTAAGTTGTTAATTTAAATATATTTAGTTCTAAGTTTAAAAATATTTGTTACTATAATTGGGAAACAAACAAAAATGTCGGAGGCCAGCAAAAAGCGCTTCTATACCAACAAACAAAAACATCTCATGGAAGTAGTAAAGTAAGTATTATATTTTTCATATTGACAAAATATTGCACGAACAGAAGTGAAATCGTAACCAAACCAAAAAGCTACACTAAACTGTTTTGTATAACGTATAGCGAAAATTCATCTGCATCTGTGAAGCTCGTTTGGTCTAGCGGTATCTGCGTTGGTTCAGAATAACAAGTATCGAGTTCGAAACCTAGGTTCGCCTGATCAATTTTTGTATTTATTTTTAATATTTTCTTTTATCTTTTCAGTAAAAAGAGACGTTTGGCGAATAGTTCAGAAGCAGGTGAAACTTCGGAAAGTTTTTCACCAATAAGTTTGTATTATGTACCTACATACTAATATAGATAATAATTTTATTATTTATATTTATTAACACATTACACAAAAAGAATCGCCACATGGACAAAGAGGATCCCCTTTACATTTTAGAAAGATAGTTACAAACAAGTATAATGATAAACTATCACATTTGCATAGACCTACGACTACCTTAGAACTGGCCTAATAGGAAAATACTCCTAAAATACTTGTAGCTTTATCCATTGTTTCTTGCCCTTTCCATACAAATATTTGTGTAGGTTTTAGTATTTTTTACCTATATATGGCGATCTATACATACTGAAGTGTCTGTTCCTAATGTCAAAATAGCAGTTTTTTACTAAATGCTATGAAAGTACGCAAAGTACTTATAACAAAAATACTGTTTTTTTTTATCTGGCTGTCTGTCTGTGTGTTTGTTTCGACAAATCTCCAAAACGGCTGTACGGAGATTGACAGGACTCACTGTCAGACAGCTAATGATGTAAGGAGTAACTTAGGCTACGTCCACAGCTAGTCTACAGCTAGTTAGACATAATAGGTAAGATTAGTGCTGAAGAAAGTTTTTCTAAGTTTAAATGTAATGAATATTTTGTACAGATTAGGAAATGTGGCTGTTGCAGTTACATTAGAAAGTGATGTTATAATTCCTCTAGAAAATGTTACCAGGTAAAGATGATGCCCAAGTGATATGAAACTTCCTCATGATCGTTCTTATACTTCTTATGTTATTGTGAGTCATAGTTTTTTTCCATCACTGGTTTGAAGTATCGGCAAAGGTATTTGAGACAGTAGAATCCACCGATAATATTCCTAAACTTGAGGTAAATATTATTATTTTGAACAGGTTGTCGAAGATAAAATCTGGCAGTTAGTATTTAGTTACTAACGCATAGATAAGCTTTAAGTATTATTTTTTTAGACTGCTACAAGTCACCCTGCACAACAAAAAAATCCTTATAAATATTATTATTATTATTACATCGGACGACGAATAAACTTATCGCATTTATTTTTAAATCTTCAGAATATTTCTCGCCCTTACCCCTAAACCCTTGGGTTGTAATTTAAAACACATTAATTTGGTAGGAGAAAACATAAATGGATTCTTGTCGAAGTTCACTCTTTTGTGTAGGATGTGCAATTTAAAATTTATCATTAAAGTGATTCCAGTGACGAAAATTATTTACCAGTCAATTATTGTGCTATAGCAGGTATGTTATCAATTTTCGGAGGACTTCAAACTTGGAAGAATTTTCTTCAGCTCTAAATTTACCTTATGTCAAATAAATAATAATATTATTAATAAAAAATAATATATATTATTAACTATCTGTGCAAATAAATAAAATTGAAGAGTCTGTTTGTAATATCAAAATAACAGTTTTATGCATATATATTAATTATTTATTTTATTTATTTATTTAACTTCTTGCACACAGAAAATTGTACAAAAGCGGACTTAATGCCTTAGGCATTATCTACCAGTCAACCTTAGGGTGATGAAGAGAACTGTTTGAGGTGGGTGCTAAATCGACTTATATTTCTAATGCTAAATAAGCAAGAAAGTGATTAAAAAAAAATGTAATAATAATAAATTAATAATTATAAAAACAATACCATACATATAAATATATAAATACACATACATACACACACAACATACCAATACATACATTTATATACATAATACATACTCATAACTATACAAATACATACTTATTACATATATAACCATAGATTACTATAATTGTGATGATTCCGCCAATAACTTCGTATAGAAATTACGTACTTGGAACTTAAAGGTGACACGAGATGTAGACATTCTTATTTCGAGAGGGAGCGCATTCCAAAGGAGAATAGATTGAATAGAGAAAGAAGAATGCACCAGAGTGGAGCTGTGAGCAGGACAGAGAAGCAACAGATTATTAGAGGAGAGTAGATTCCGATCATGACATGAGGAGAAAATAGGATTGAATATAGCGTTGTAAGTGCACGCAAACTACGGCGCTGCCGGATAGGAAGCCAACTAAGCTGAGTGCGATAGTTGAAAACATGATCGTACTTGCGAAGGTTGAAGACGAATCGAATGCAATTGTTGAGAAGCCGGTCAAGTTTATGGAGCAGATCAGCATTCAGGTCGAAATAGCACACATCACCATAGTCAATTATAGGAAATATTAAAGTCTGCACTAGCGTTACTTTAGTATTAACTGGTAGAAAGTTTTTGAGACGATAAAGACACCGCAAAGTGCCAGTGACCTTCTGACTGACGTTAGCAATTTGAGTCCGCCAGCTAAGGGTGGAATCAATATGCAAACCTAGATCCTTGACATCATGGCTAACAGGAATAGCAGTGCCGTGAAAGATAATAGGTGGTAATGAATCAAAATCTATTCTGCTAACTATGTGAGGACTGCCAACAACGATTGCTTGACATTTTTCAGGATTTATTTAAAATTATTATGGATATATGTTGTCCATAAAATTATTATGGACAACATATATCCATAATAATTACTGATAACAAAAATACAGTTTTTTTTTGTCTGTCTGTCTGTCTGTTTGTTCCGGCAAATATCCGAGAGCAAATAAATTATAATTATGCGAAAATATTTAAAATGTTGCTAATATATTTTCGAGTTTTATTTTTCTTTCTTTTATATTGTTTTGAAGTTCATAGCAAATAAAGTCTCCTGAAATAATTAAAAATACAAACGTATAAAAAATATTTATTGATTTTTTTAATCGCCCTGTCTAATTTCTTTCTAGTTCTTCATATAGAACAAAAAATAAAGCGCCATCTATTGGTTTATTGTTTATTATTGACCGCGTCCTTGTGTTGGTAGTTCGCTGTTTTTACCGTCCTTTATCAATGGCACTAGGACATCGGAGAAATAGTGGGCGTGGCTAAAATAATGAAACATCGAAGTTCAGTAGCTGTTGTCAGCGTCTTAAGTATATTATGCGACTTGTGCATATTATATTTTAGTCTTTGATTATATAATGTCTTCAATTCACATTTTTTTATTTCATTGGACTTAGTTATAGTCAGCCCATTTCTAGTTTTTATCTTATTTTTCAGATTATTCATAATAGGACGAAAAAATATGTTACGCAATAAATTATAACCTAAAGTTGTCTTATTTTTGACGTGACAACGTCTTATACATCGATGATGAAAAAGTGTGACGTCACCGATCACGTTCCGGTGGGATCACCGCTCACATTCCGCCTGCTGATAGGCTGAAATATTGTGGCTTTCTTATCAAGTTATCACGTAAAAATATCGTATCTTTCTATTGGTAAAAGAATTTTCAAAATTAGTTCAGTAGATCCAGAGATTATCTCCAACGACGTCACAAACTCACAGCATCACAAACTCACACACTTACCTCATGCCAAAACTTAAAGTTTCTAATCGTGAAGAGTTTTAATTGGCTTGCAGATTATCTCACTAACCGATCTATTGTGACTTGTTATAAATAAATTAGATAAATAAATAACGAGCTAAGTACCCAGTAGATACCTATAATTTTTTTTTTTAAAGATGGGATTGTGGTCTAACATTACTAGCAATCCTCTTAACCCCTCCAGCTAAGCTCAAGGACTCGTGTTAGGAGTGGGTTCACGCCGGTAGTATAATGGGTAGGATTCGAACCCGCAACTTCACGATTGCGAGACCGATGCTTTACCAATGGTTTTAGTTTTAGAAAACTATAAATTGTATACGTATACATAATTATGCGAAAACAACGCAGTTGGAGTGATTTATAAAATAATTAGTGCTAAGTAGGTACCACCGATTGTTAAGCGGCAAACTGCTCAATTATGGTGATGTCTAATTGCGACTAGACGTGTTGTAGTCGCCAATTTACTAAGTATTTTATCATTGTATGTTATGGTCTATGGTGTATAATTACTGTGCGTCTCTAAAGTTTCGAATAGGTAGATAGGTACATTATTTTTTTTAAATATAACAGAATTAAGAGACAAACAGGAGGCCTACTTTAATTCAACGAAAACAAAAGTTTCGATTAAAATGAGGTGGCAATATAGTTACAGAGTCAACCAGCTCAATTCAAAGGTTTCCGAAAATCGTACTAGTTCGAGTTTGTTTGTTTTTCCAAAAAAATATGAGAATAGTCCCGTAAACATAAACTAAAAAGGGTATACTTTATACATTTTAAGAATAGACAGTAGGTTTACAGGTCGCGAGGCGTCACGCCAGCACTTAGCACCATTATAATAATATTAAAAAACTTAAAGATAAAGATAAAGATAAAGATAAATTTATTTGTCTTAAACATGTGTACAATATGGTGTTATGGTAATTAAATTAGTTCAAACATGGCTGTGTCTATATTATCAGACGTACAAATATTAGTGTAAAAAAAAAAATTATATAAGAAAAGGACATACAAAATTACAAATTACAATACCTTACATATTACTGTTTGCTTAAATTAAATATACATTTCATAGAATTAAGTAGAACATTTTACAAATCAGAATCTTCAAGGAAATCCTTTATGTTATAGTAACACTTACTACATAACAAATCGTTTAATTTTTTCTTAAATAAACACAAATTTAAATCTTTCAAAGTTTTTGGTATCTTATTGAAGATCTTTGGAGCCATACAAAATATGCTGTTTCTTAATAACGTTGTTTTAGAGGAGTGCATGCACAATCTTTTATTGTCTCTTCGGTTGCGTACTACGACATCTGACAAACGGGGAAACAGTTGAGGGTTTGTTTTGACAAATAGTGCTGTTTCATAAATGTACAATGATGTTAATGTCAAGATTTTATATTCAATAAAATATGGTCTACAGCTATCCGTCACTTGTAAGCCAAACATTGCCCTAATGCAGCGTTTCTGTTGTTTAAAGGCTAAGTCTCTGTTGACAGAGTTACCCCAGAAAATGACTCCATATCTCAGTAACGAAGCAATAAGTCCATGATAAGCCGTAAGTAGGGTGCTAGTGTTTACTACGGGAGCAAGTTTATATAGAGCATATGATCCACTGCTAATTCTGTTGCAGAGTTGTTCTACATGATATTTCCAATTCAGTTTCCTATCTATTGTTAGCCCCAGAAATTTTGTTGTCTCTACTTCACCTACTTCAAAGTCTCCATATTTAATATTTCTATTCTTATTCTGTAAGTACTACAAAAAAATGCAATTTTAAGTTCTTTCAAAGACTAATTTTATAATACATCAAGTAGTACAGTGTGCCTTTCGGCATAGGCCTCTTCTGATGCTTTCCACTGGGTACTGTCTTGTGCAACCCGTCTCCAGAGTTGTCCAACAGTGAGCCTCAGGTCGTCTTCCCATCTCGTTAGTTAGCGTCCTCTGTTGCTTGCCATCTCTGGGGTACCAATCGGTCACGCTTTTGCAACATTTCTCGTAGGGGTCTCGGATCATGTGCCCGGTTCATCTCCATTTTCAACTGATTTCTTACTTTGTCTTGAATCTTAATTCCTGTTCGACTTGTCTCCAGGGCCCTTTGGCAAGATTCCAGATTTTCATTATGGTGTTTGGTACGTGACCAGGTTTAGCATCCACATGAAATGACAGGGAGTATACATGTGTTTGAAGGCTTTCCTCTTTATTTCCATGCTTAGCTATTTACATTTTAAGACTTCTTTTAGTGACCAGTACCTCTTACGTACCATCCATTTGCTATGCTACTGTTGATTTCTTTTGTGGTCAGGTCTTTATGGGATCTGCCCCAAATAAGTATATTCGGATACATATTCAAGTTGTTGGCTGTCTAGTTCTATATTGAAGGGGAAAGAGTTTGGGAGTCTTGTTTTGTCTTTGTTCATGAAAAGTCCTACTTTCGTGCTTTCGGTGTTAAGTGATGATTTTCTTTAGGTGTGTCGGATTCTCTTCAAACAAGACTATGTGACGTAGCAGCATTAGCACTACTCAAATCCTTGTTTTGCAAAGATATAAACGTCACTGCACCGCGCTCCTCATTCAAGTAGGTACCTAAGTAAGTCTGAATAGCCTGTTATACTTGCTACAGTGCCCTTCAATTAAAACACAGTAATGTGTCTACAATGTTTCATCTATCCGAATAATGTAAGTACAGTGGTAGATGTGTTAAGGGATGGAACATCTCACATAAAACCTTAATGAGAATTGTAAACTATTGACGTTCCTTAAAAGACTAATTTGGAATTTGAAAGTGAGTAGAAGGAAAATAATTGAAAGAGCAAACTGTCAAAGCCGATGCCCTGATAAGCCATGTTGAAAAAAATATTAGATGTATAATTATTTCTATTTAAAATAGTATTCTGTATATTGTTTAATTTAATACAAGCTCATCAACGGGAGAAAATTGTTTGATATGTCACAAAGGAAGTACGACTCTGACTCTGAATAGTTCCTTTATAAAACAGTTAACCTACTGTCTTTGAGGACATTGCATCGTTGATGTATTAATTTAGGGTTTTCTCGTTTCCAAAATCTTCCAAATGAGCTTCTTCCGAAAAGAAAATGTTATTGAAATTACTATACCGCTCGAACATCATATCGACAAGGTTTTCTCTTAAAATTAATTAGTTTTTGCACGAACTGTATCTTAAAGGGGTAGGTACAGTTTTAACTCTGATTTCAAATTCTTCGCAAACTCATTGTTTAAAATATATGTATATTACGGGTCTTAATCGCGTGAATAATTTAAGGTAAAATACCTTGTTTATTGCCCGACGTTTCGACCGTATTGCAACGGCCGTGGTCTCGTTCGGGATATCGCCAAAGCATTTGAACGTTTGCGCTTAGACAATATTGGATCGTCTCGCACAGACTTGTTTACCTACTTGCGCCACGGTCTCTTCCCCTTCCCCTACTACGTGGCTAATGGTTAAATCGGTTACCTCGAAGTTTGTTGGTAATGCGGTGGAAATAGGCGGTGAGCAGTGACGTAAGAATCATATTTCATTTCTTTTGTAACATTGCTTAGAACACGCCTTGTTCTCCCGTGAAGCGATGCATTCTGCATTGTGACTAAACTAGCATTCTGACGCACAATTTCCTGTCACCCGTGCGTCCATCCCTCTAACGGTTTTTAAGAAATCTAGTGTTGCTATTTGCAAAAAAAAATGGCCCACCCTGTAAATGATTCTTCTGTACTTACAGAACACAGACTTACAGATACTGGTGTACAGAAGTACACCTAACTCCTTCTTAACGGCTGGACTGATTTAAATGACATTTTGTGTGTATATTTGAGTGGGTTTAATTGGGACCCATTTACAAAAAAACATACGAGGCGATACGAGTTCGCTGGGACAGCTAGTATAAATATGTTTATCAGTTGTATGGTTGCCACAGTACAGGCTCTGCCTTGTTTAGGATCAAATGAAGTTTTGTGAGTTATCGCAAGATATTTTATTAAAATAAAAAATAACCAAATCCATCTCTCTGTTAGGGTGCTACCATAGCCTACATGGACACACGTTAAACTTTTTACACTGTGGACCAGTGGCGAAGGGTCTATAAAACACCATTATTTCGGTTTCCCTTTGGATTAAAGTTACTAAGTATTATAGGTGCAAAGAACCATGTCTAGCAAGATATATTTTTATATCGGGTTACCTCAGGAAAATGTAACCCTTTGCCTCCGCTGTGGGCTATAGGCATACCTACTGTATGTTGTCTGATGTAGGTACTACACGTATCTAATCAATCGAACTGCCTCTAACGATCAACTGCTGGACATAGGCCTAGTGACCTTCTTTAGGTCGTCGGTGCAAGGCTGGAGGTCGTCCCACCTTACATTAAGAGGTCTCCACTGTAGGACTTGATTGCTAGTATCTACCTGTGGTGCCAATAAAAGGATATATAACTATTACATTGTATGCTTCAGATGCATTCAAGAAGGAAGTTTCTGAACCATACGATGCAATAGATGAATATTATCTTTATTGGCTACTGTAAAGTCTTGCACTAAGATAAATACGTATGCATTTACCTACATTTGTATCAATTAAAATTTAGCCAATAGCGGCTATCTAATCTTATTATCTCAAACAGCAGGCTGCTGCACTACCGCCTTTCACGTAGAATCGTGCCAAAAATGCAATATGGAAATTACTTTAACACAAAGGATTTTGAATTTATGATTTATTCACTATTGCCAGAGGTTGTGCTTGCGTTTATTTTTATTCTTGTCTGCTATTTTTAGGGATAAAGTTTATGTTGATCTCTATCCAATAAACTGTCCATCTTAGATACTGTGATCTATAGAAGGTACTAGTCACAGCAATTCATTTTTGCCGAATCGAATGACCGTCCTGTAAACTTTTTGACACTAATGACAAATAGCCGTTTCTTTTTTTTTTCTCTTCCCTCCAATATTAATCGGTAGAGAATATGGCTCGCACATTATGTGCATACGCTAGTTTCAAGTATAATTTCTTTCTAGTTTTCTTCTTTCAATCACAAAGTCTCGTTCTTGTCCAGTTATTTCGTATTTCAAGTATATTTTACACTGTTTTACACTTTAAACTCGAAGCTGTAAAAATAGCGACATGTCAGTTTGCCGCCATTTTTACAACTCCAAATAGCCGAGTTGTAAAAATGGCGGCAAACTAACCGGCCATTATTTTTACAGCTCCGAGTTAAACTTGTGAAAAAATATTTTAATACCTGATAATTGAATATGATCAAGACTTTGTGCTATTGTTTGACTTGACACTGGCAGAAATTAGCCGTTAAAACGGCTAGATTGCCATAAACTCAAAGAAGAAGAAGAAGAAGAACTCCAAATAGCCGTTGTTGCTATTCTTGTTACCATTGACGTATAGACCAGGACCTTTTTTTTTTGTGGCGGGAAAAATTTACGAACACCCACCCCTACCGTCCGGGGAAGACGGTGGTGGTAGTGTGGGGTTTGCACCCACTTAAAAACCCGCCGTGTATCGCTTGCAACCTACTCGAACGGGCCGCCGGAATTTGTTATACCGTCGTCAGCGACCCGCCCAGTGGCAATGCTCGGAAGCGATGTTGTATAGACCAGGACTGCGCCAACCCTTTCAATTAAAAAGAAAATAATGACTGCACAGTGTGACAGAGAGAAAAAACTCGTGCGTCCTTTGACAGGCATTGTGCACAAAATAGCGCTGTCTTTTTCTTGAGAGTGGTCAATTTTGTAAGGTTATGGCGCAGTCCAGGGGGTCGATTCACGTATTTAAAGCATTGCAGTTTTTTTTTTTAAACACGACTCCCGCATTAGGTACAACCCCTGTGTCGCGGGGGACTTTACAAACATACAAGTCACGGACACAAACACCCAGACTCGGAACAACAATTTGTGGCTCACACAAAGTGGTGTTCCGTGTGGGAATCGAACCCACGACCTCTTGCGTAGCAGTCGGACACATTCCACCGCGTCACAGAGGCAGTTAAGTTTCGATTAATACGGCTGTTTTTGTATTCTTGTAACTCCAGGATCGATCTCAAATACGCTTGCATCAAGTATGCGTCTCGAGAGCACAATAACGACATTCTAGTACGGTGCGCAAGTGTTTTTAAGATCGATCCCAAAGTTACAAGAATACGAAAATGGCCGTTTATCGAAACTTAACTGCAACTGCACTGCTTTAAATACGTGAATTGACCCGCTGGTCTCTACGTAAATGCTTGTTACACAATTAAAGACTTTATTATGATTTGTCCAAATGTCAAATTCAAATGGAAGTTTTGTTGTCGTCGGCGGTAGTCTGTCCAGCGTAGTATTACAAGAGGTCAGTGAACTTACCCAGAGAGTTTGTGTTAGTACAAGGGCAGGTATTTATTAATCACTAGGGGAAGCTTCGCGGTTGCACCCGCGTAGTTCTCGTTCCCGTGAGAATACAGGGATAAAAAGGAGCCTATGTCACCCGGGGATAGTGTAGCTTCCCAATGGTAAAGGAATTTTTGAAATCTGTCTAGTAATTTTAAGTTTATTTGTTACAAACAAAAATATTTTTTTCTTTTTTATAATATGATTTTCTAAATATGTTCTTGTCATCCTGAGCTGAGCATTTGAAAATTCTGAGACTCTCCCCTCGAAGCATTACCCTGTGGAGCAATTAGCGTTCCGAGCATGTCCCTGTCTACAACGTTGGACCCGAGCTTGTCCATAAGTAGTCCATCATCATCCCCCTGCAACCTGCAACTTATTTGGGGTTCTGTCACACGTCATTTCTGTGCGGGATTTTTACTACGCACTCGTCCGTAATGAGTGGTGATGCAATGACCCCTGACCAATGTCACAGGAACCAGATGTTACCTACCTGCGCGTCAGCGTGTCGCCGCAGGATACGCTTTAGTTCTGTCACTATCTAGTTTTGAAAAAAAAAACTTATTCTTTCACTTTGTCGACGTAAGTAATATGTGTATCCATGCAAAATTACAGCCTAAATAACAATCTTTGAGCTAAGTAGCGGACGGACATGGCGAAAGTATAAGGGTTCCGTTTTGCCACTTAGACTACTGAACCCTAAAAACAGCATTGGTTCAAAAAGTCTAATAAAAATTGACTTTAATCAGTGATTCCACATTTTTAAATCGATGCATTTTTAAACTTGAGTAAAGATTTTTTTAGACATTTAGGTCAAAATGTTGCGACAGAATCAGATCGTCCCTGTACCTATGTAAGGTAAAGCACGACTCCAAACAATATCTTGATAGTATAATTTAAAAAAAATAAGGCCACAAGGTTTAGGTACAAATTATTATTAACCGCGGCAATTGACCATGCCAAGATCACAATAGTTAAACTTGACCGTTCCTTTTTTAAATCACAGACCTTGAACAAGATCCCGATAACCCACCAAACGCTGGCACGTTCACGGCCATGTGGCCAGACATCAATTGCACAACATAGACAATTTTTAACATATAAAATACATCAGAATTTACATTTACCTAGAGTATCTAACTAGGATTAAAAAAATATATTTTTATACTTTGTAAGTATTTAAATTAATTTTATTATTCAACGCTCTATTTTTTTTTAACTGCAAAACATACCACCTCAGGGTCTTTTGTTTTTAAGGTTACATTTTCGTTGTCAATAAATATATTTTTTATAATCATAATAATAATATTTTTTAAGGTCACAATTTAGTTGATATTATAATAAATTACTTACATTAGAATATCTGTAATACCTACGTATTTTTTAGTGCACCTTGAAACAACCGTAAAATTTGGAAAGCTTTTGTTTTATGCAGCGACGAGTAGTAAATAATGGAATGGACTAGTTTGAAATAAGCAGTTTATTTGAAAAGTAGGTAAATAATATATTTTATTTAAGTATTTGCTAGTCAAATTAACCGCATTCTATAACTAACAGAGTATCCAATTGGTCATACCTGCAGGTATAACTTTTTCTGAGACATTTCCTCACTTTTATTTAAAGATGTGGGATTGGGCCCTACATTACTAGCAATCGTATTAACCCTTCCAGCTGAGCTCAAAGGCTTGTGTTAAGAATGGGTTCACGTATGTAGTATAATGGGTAGGATTCAAACACGCGACCTCACGCTAGTCCGATGCCTTAACCATTAGGCTACCGCCGCTTGCGAAAGAACTTGGGAATTACTAATTAATTATATTATTTGTGATGTATATCTGTCCTCCATTTAAGCAAATTCTGAAGCCTATTCTATGCAAGTAGAAAGCGTTCATTTAAATTAAGTCGACCGTCACTTTGTGAGTTATAAAACCGCGTGCTCCGGTGCTCCTTCCGTAATTGATTAGTACCTTTGCTGCCTTCCTGGAGTCAGATTTCCTTAACCGGTTCCTCAGTGAATACAACACTATTATGTATTAGTTAGGTAACATGTGGATGTAACACCTATTCAAGGACTCGCGTTTATAGTAGGGAAAGTTCTACTTACACCATTTTTTGTTTATTTGAAGAGACTATGCCACCCGCATCCCGCAACGGCACAAGAATAGAAAAACATTTTTTTTATAAGAAGGTATGTACAAATCTGATGGAGTCGTATTAAAATCAGAGCCAAATACATTTTGTCTTTTGGCGGCATGCAAAATACATTGGTATAGGTCAAGTTACATTTTATAATATCCATTAAGGGGCGTCTAAACGGGACATTTTTACGGCAATTTGTTGCGGCACCATTGGCAACTAATTGCTGGGCCAATAATGGCTATATGTTTACAATTGTATGGTGGATAATCCATTCTCCTAAACGGGCTACACAACCCTGCAACAATAAAATAGAGGGTGACTGAAACAACAACAAAATTGGCCGGGCAATATTGCGGAAAATAAATCGCTCAGCGATCGTCCGGCAACCATCAAATCAATATTGGAGAGTACTGCCATGTTGCCGGCCATAGCATTGCCGCCACAAATAGCCTTAAAAAATGGCCCGTTTAGACGCTCCTTTAGTATTAGGTATTATTCATGTTAGTTTAATTGGGTTTCTAGACTACAAATTCTGTCTCTGTCAGGGGCTCGTGTTCCTCCAAAATGTATTGAGTCCTCCGGTCTTTGTTACTGTGGAGGAAAAAAGGGCGGTCTCATTTTTAGAACGGTAGACCACCACCCCGATGGACAGATGTGGTGAAAGTGGCCTGCGGAGGGAACCTCCAAACTTCTGTCCATATGGCCGACAACCGTTTCGCATGGAGAGATCTGGTGGACAGATACAGACAACGGGTAAGTACAGTGGCGAACCCGGCGGGTAGGCCCGGAAAAATAAATTCACTAATAATAACAAAAATCGGCCAAGTGCCAGTGGTACTCGCGCACCGAGAGTTCCGTAAATGTGCAACTATCCCTCTTGCTTATCCCTTTTTTCTACCCGCCAAGTTCGCCACGGTAGGTAGGTAGGTACCTACCTAAACTGTCACCATATCTCTAATAACAAATGCCCAACCTTAAACTAAACTCTAGCTTCGGCCCTAAGTGATGATAATAGAAATGTTTTTTTTTTTTTTTTTTTTTTTTTAAAGACGACTTCCGCAGTAGGGTACAACCCCTGTGTCGCGGGGGACTTTACAAACATACAATTCACGGACACAAAGTACACCCAGACTCGGAACAACAATTTGTGATTCACACAAAGTGGTGTCCCGTGTGGGAATCGAACCCACGACCTCATGCGTAGCAGTCGGATACACTCCCACCGCGCATAGAGGCAGTCAAAAGTACAAATGGTGACCAATTTCCTTTAAATATTAAAATAATAATTGCGCCGAACAGATCTCGTTTGAGTTAAAACCACAGAAAATAATTACCTAATTAAAAACGCAGAGATTACATTAATTTAAGATTGTGAAAACTGGTCTGGTTTGGTCCAAACCCCAAACTTGACATAATTTTAACAACTCAATAAACCGTGAATATACCTACGACGTTTCCGCAGCGTTCCTACAGATCTACGCTGGAGATTTCAGGCCAGTAAACACCGAGGATACGATGAAGACAGCTGTTGATAACGACCTGGGTCCTTATTCACTATGTTTTTTTTACGTTTTCGCAGCAAGCCCGCGCGAACTGACGAACGCGGTACGCTCATATAAATCCGCGCGCATGCGCGATGCATTTCTAAGCGCAGCTCTCTTTGAAACATTATGACAAGATTTTGACAGTTAGAAGCGCGGGCTTGCTGCGAAAACGAAAAAAAGATAGTGAATAAGGACCCAGGAGTTGACGCGAGATGTCCTTTGTGACCCTCCACGTTTCACACCCGTACAGCAACACGGGTTTTTCATTGGACCGGAATATTTTGAGCTTTTACTCTTCTGGTCAGTGTCCGTGACTGGCATACAGAACGAAGCTGTGTAAAGGTTGCTGTGGCCTTGGCGATTTTAGAAGCGATGTCCTCTTCGGTCCCTCCAGTTTCCGATACTACAACCGCGGTAAGTGAATTTTTGAACTCTTTGTAGTGTCGATTAATATATCAGCTTAGAGCCAGTGTTTCGCTAAAGGAAAAATTTAAGGACATACTGTATACTAACTGTTGCCTCGCAATATATATTTGCCAGTATATTACATGTGCGACAAAACATCCAACAGTATCATCATTTATGGGACTTGGTATCCGTTTTTACAATAACCTTTCTGTTGATATTCAGAATTGGGTATTTGACTACTATTATTTTGATAAAATATTTTAAAATTACCAGGTAAAAATATGCCATAAAGTGTCCTAAAAATATGTTCATTTATTAATTTAATGTGTTACTTAATTTATAATCATAAAGAGAAACACTGAAAGTAAATAATTTGACCATAGATAACGTGACGTCGTATGCTAGCATACCATACAAATTTGTACAGAGCGGCTCGTTTTTGACGTTTCTTAAAAAGAGGCTGATTTGACTTTAGTCAAATACCCTATTTACCTTTGATTCATTCAAATCTAAAATTAAAAAACGACCTCATTCAGAAAGCTTATTATTGTATAGATGATTATTTAAATTACAAAAACCCATGGTCGTAATGGTTAACACAGAAGTTATGAGTTTTATTTTTAAATTGTATCTTGCTTTCTTAGTTTTTATTTTTATTTTATTTGCGTAAATGGTTAAGCACTTGAATGATATAAAATTCATGGTCGTAGATATAATAATGCATAATAATGTATTTGTGTTAAATATAAAAATTTTGTTTGTATTCTATATTCACAGAGTACCTAGATAATGAAATTGTTAGTAACGGCAACTAGCGATCGTACTTCATTAAATTATTTTAGGTTAATTCGTTTCTAGAGTTGTAATGTATTCAGACATTAGTTGTAGTAGTTGTCATGCTTACTAAAAGTCATTGCTTGTGGTGGCGGTGTGGGCCAGGTCGTCTTCTTTCTCTCCGATATGGCGAAGGGGACGATGGCTGACCCCTGCGTCATACTCGTGAACGGGTACTACTTGGGCTGAGTGGTCGGCCTTGTCATTATCATCTTATAGGTTTATTTTATTATATTAAGTAGTTTTTCTCACATTAATCGAATCACATGTTGCCTTTACCCTCTTCTGTATTTTTTGTACGTTGATGCTCCCATCCACGTCATAGGAGGCTAATTCATTTAAAGCTTGATTATACCTACTTTACGTACTATGGTTACTGCTTACGTGAGTTTCATGGTGTAATGGTTGCAGCACCTTATTGGCATAACTGTATATATACAAATATTTGTAATGATTGGTATTTTAAAACGTGGCCATGAGTTTTTATTGCCAAGTTCTTTTCTCACGGCTTTACTCTTGCGAACTTGGCATTAAATGTAGAATCATTCTATTCCAAATTTTATCTGACATGCATAAGCGTTGCATTCTGTAACCTAAGTGAATAAAGTACTTTGATGAGCAACAGCAAAGAGCTTGTCGCCCCGCACCCCATTTCCTGGGTCCTATGGGTAAAAATATTTATTTTTATTATTGAACTATCAAACTAAGTAGCGGCTTCTACAAGACGGCCATGCACCATTTTCATTTTCATCAATATTCATCGTGTAGTTTTTGAGTAAAATGCCTGCGACTACGGACGGACATACGACGTATGTCACACTATATGACTTATGACAAAACTATAACTGCCTTATTCCAAAGAAAAGATCAAATCAAGGTTTAAACAAAGACTTTCAAGTCCAGGATATAGTACAGTACTATTGGTCTTATTACAAAGCTTAAATAGTCCGTGGACCAGCTGATACCAAAGGATCTAGCAATCAGCCACAGATTATAATCAATTTAGTTCATTCATTGTTCTTATCATTCAAATATAACGTTCCGTTTTATACCAATGTAATTTGAAAGTATAGTTTTCATTGAGAATAAAATATTTAGACGTTCTATGTAGCTAAGTTATTTGCCAGCACTACGTAATTTTCAAAATATTAACCTGACATAAAAGTCCTCGGCCTGCAATTTACGAAAAATCAAATAGATTCTGTCAGGATCGGAACGTTACATAAGTAGTTGTCATCAGTACTAAAAATGTAAACAAATGATGATAACCTAAATTTAATTTTACTCAGACATTATTAAGGATGTTATAAGTTTAATCTGAGTAATTATAGCGCCCAAACACTTAGAGGAACTTGGATGCGAGTTTTTATTACAAAGCTAGTTTCATTGGAACAGGTGTTAGCATGGAAGGATACTTACTCAATATTCCATTTTTGATATACTTACTGTTTTCTTTGTTGCACTCGTTGTTCTGAATGTATTGGGGGAAAGTATGCCTAGATTCAACATAGGTACTTACTGAAGCTTCGGCTGAAGCACAACAAACAATTGAAACAAATTTTATGAATATATTTATTATTTAATATCAGTGAGCTTGCTATGAAATGAAATTCTCAAATAACTACATAGAATCATTATTTATTAGATACCATTTATTCTCCCTAAGAACAGAGTTCATTTTCATGAGAATCATAAATATAATTATCTAAACTGTTAGGTAGCACATAATAGTTATTCCATTTGACAACACAATGGATGTTAACAATTTCAATAACCTGTAACCTTCTTAACTTGAAAAGGAATATTGAGTTGATATCCCTCATGTCTATTTAGATAACTAGCTTTCCCGCACAACTTAGTCTGCATAAATCTTCCCTGTTTTTGCAACATTTCTCAATGCTGCTCCATTCATATTGGTTGTAGTGTGATATTATATAGCCTATAGCCTTCCTCAACAAATGGGCTATCTAACAGTAAAAAGTTCAAAAGAATTAGTAGTTCATGAGATTACCCCGTTCAAACAAACTTTTCAGCTTTATAATATTAGTATAGATATTTATTTTACAATAAATTTTAAATTGTATGCATTTTTTGTATAATATATAAACAGTGATCAATAATATATTTATATAATAAAATTGATAATTCTATATTTAGATCCACCTTATAGTTCACTATATTTTTAATTAGGCATTTTATGTATAAATATATAAACAGTAATCAATCAATAATTGATCAATGTTTATTTAGATCCACTATATAATTCACTAGTAAGTTTTAGGTACATTATACATAGAATCATTATTTATTAGATACCATTTATTCTCCCTAAGAACATAGTTCATTTTCATGAGAATCTTAAATATAATTATCTAAACTGTTAAGTAGTGCATAATAGTTATTACATCACAATTTCAATAACCTGTAACTAATCTATACTCTCTGTTTAGTGTTTAAACTATGTTTAAAGGAACATTGTAGCAATGTATTAACTAGCTGAGCTCTTATAAACATAATATTCAGTTCTTGGTACCTACCTATAACCTAAGTTTACATCTGTTTCTAGTGATAGGTATACCCATGGTTACACTTTACCAACTAAATTTTAAATTGATCAATGTTTATTTAGTTCCACTATATGTATAGTTCAGTAGTAAGTTTTAGGTAAGAAATTTTGTCATAATGATGTTTCTATTACTTTGTTTTGTGCATTTTGAGTAAATTCAACATTGGTTTTTGCCGCACTACTCCAGACCACCTATCAGACATTCCAAATGTGATTTTCTAACTTCAATATAAATAATGTGACATATTATAAGTGGAATGCATCAGATTGTTTTACATAGAGCACTAGTTAATGATACTATTGTCGAACAAAAATAATCTGTGTTGATCTTCAACTTTCCACACTGCGTAGGTACACTTCACGTCGAGTCTGGTTGACCCAAACATTGCACAGACCACTTTAATTTTAGGACATCTCTGAGTTCTGTATATTAAATCTTCTCTCTCAATTCCAAGCTGTGATAAATGTTTTGAAAAACAATAATAAGCATGTATTATTAAATCTTTGGTCACACATCGCATTTCACTCGATTTTTGCGTTTATTTTGTTGCCACACCATATTTAGTTAGTTAATAATTTAAAGTCACTAAACACGCATTATTCGTCATTAATAATTGAAACTAAAATACGCAAAATAGTAAATGGTCTAACTTTCAAATTGTCAACTTTTTGACATTTTAAGGTTATTACCATAGTTAAACTAGGGTGATCGAAAGACTAATTTATAGACCAAAGAAGATCATCGATTAAGCGATGAACCTCGTTTTGTAATAAAGATTTTCGTAGATCCATGGTTTAAACTAGGATTTTCGTCAAACCAGGTTTAGTCCAGCTTTTGGAATAAGGCGGTAAGGGTTCCGTTTTTGCCATTTTGACTACGGAACTCTAAAAACTGAATATGAACCTAAGTAATTAGAAAATTATGCAACAATACTTGTAAATAGTATAAACTCTCTAAGTACCTAATATATACTAAATATTTGAAACCCGATTTAAATATGCCAGTGTTCATCAAAATAAAGACTTAATGAGGTCTTTATTTTGATGGACATTGTAATAAAGGAATCCTAAAAAATATCGAATGAAGCTTGCAGGCTATTCAACGATTCTAAACACAGTTTCTGCTTTTCTCAATTCACTAAAAATCGTTTAGGCTTTTAGAAATTATCTACACTAATAATATTTAAAAGACGAAAACTTTGTTTGTATGTTTGTTTGATTGTAATGAATAGGCTCAAAAACTATTGGACCGTTTTTAAAAATTCTTTCACCATTCGAAAGCTACATTATCCACGAGTAACATAGGCTAAATTTTATTTTGGAAAAAAATAGGGTTCCGTAAAATATTTGGGTTTTTCAGACACAAGGTGTAAATAATCAACCAGAAAAGTTACTTATTTTGCATACGCTGCCTAAACTATAAAAGATAGAACCATAAAATGTTCTAATTAATTGTAGATCTTATAAATATCTCCAAAAAAGTCCGGGACACACTATACCTATCTATGTCGAGTGAGGCACAACAACCATTTTTTTATTTAAAAATCTTGATTTTTTTATTGGACTACATTTAACGCATTTATTTTACTTCTACATACCTATACTTATTCAAACAAACAAACAAGCTTTATAATATTAATTATAAATCTTGTTTGTTTGTAATAATCTCAGGAACTACTGGTTCGAGTTGAACAATTGTATTACTGTTAGATAGTCCATTTATCGAGTTATATAACATCACGCTACAACCAACAGAAGCGGAGCAGCAGTGAAAAATATAGCAAAAACAGGGAAACTTTACGCAGACAAAGTTGCGCGGGACAGCTACCGCCTTATTCCAAAAGCTGGACTAAACCTGGTTTGACGAAAATCCTAGTTTAAACCATGGATCTACGAAAATCTTTATTACAAAACGAGGTTCATCGCTTAATCGATGATCTTCTTTGGTCTATAAATTAGTCTTTCGATCACCCTAGTTTAACTATGGTAATAACCTTAAAATGTCAAAAAGTTGACAATTTGAAAGTTAGACCATTTACTATTTTGCGTATTTTAGTTTCAATTAATAATGACGAATAATGCGTGTTTAGTGACTTTAAATTATTAACTAACTAAATATGGTGTGGCAACAAAATAAACGCAAAAATCGAGTGAAATGCGATGTGTGACCAAAGATTTAATAATACATGCTTATTATTGTTTTTCAAAACATTTATCACAGCTTGGAATTGAGAGAGAAGATTTAATATACAGAACTCAGAGATGTCCTAAAATTAAAGTGGTCTGTGCAATGTTTGGGTCAACCAGACTCGACGTGAAGTGTACCTACGCAGTGTGGAAAGTTGAAGATCAACACAGATTATTTTTGTTCGACAATAGTATCATTAACTAGTGCTCTATGTAAAACAATCTGATGCATTCCACTTATAATATGTCACATTATTTATATTGAAGTTAGAAAATCACATTTGGAATGTCTGATAGGTGGTCTGGAGTAGTGCGGCAAAAACCAATGTTGAATTTACTCAAAATGCACAAAACAAAGTAATAGAAACATCATTATGACAAAATTTCTTACCTAAAACTTACTACTGAACTATACATATAGTGGAACTAAATAAACATTGATCAATTTAAAATTTAGTTGGTAAAGTGTAACCTATCACTAGAAACAGATGTAAACTTAGGTTATAGGTAGGTACCAAGAACTGAATATTATGTTTATAAGAGCTCAGCTAGTTAATACATTGCTACAATGTTCATTTAAACATAGTTTAAACACTAAACAGAGAGTATAGATTAGTTACAGGTTATTGAAATTGTGATGTAATAACTATTATGCACTACTTAACAGTTTAGATAATTATATTTAAGATTCTCATGAAAATGAACTATGTTCTTAGGGAGAATAAATGGTATCTAATAAATAATGATTCTATGTATAATGTACCTAAAACTTACTAGTGAACTATATAGTAGATCTAAATAAACATTGATCAATTATTGATTGATTACTGTTTATATATTTATACATAAAATGCCTAATTAAAAATACACTAGTGAACTATAAGGTGGATCTAAATATAGAATTATCAATTTTATTATATAAATATATTATTGATCACTGTTTATATATTATACAAAAAATGCATACAATTTAAAATTTATTGTAAAATAAATATCTATACTAATATTATAAAGCTGAAAAGTTTGTTTGAACGGGGTAATCTCATGAACGACTAATTCTTTTGAGCTTTTTACTGTTAGATAGCCCATTTGTTGAGGAAGGCTATAGGCTATATAATATCACACTACAACCAATATGAATGGAGCAGCATTGAGAAATGTTGCAAAAACAGGGAAGATTTATGCAGACTAAGTTGTGCGGGAAAGCTAGTTATCTAAATAGAAATAAGGGATATCAACTCAATATTCCTTTTCAAACATAGTTTGAACAGGGAGGACAGAATGGTTACAGGTTATTGAAATTGTTAACATCCATTGTGTTGTCAAATGGAATAACTATTAAGTGCTACCTAACAGTTTAGATAATTATATTTATGATTCTCATGAAAATGAACTCTGTTCTTAGGGAGAATAAATGGTATCTAATAAATAATGATTCTATGTAGTTATTTGAGAATTTCATTTCATAGCAAGCTCACTGATATTAAATAATAAATATATTCATAAAATTTGTTTCAATTGTTTGTTGTGCTTCAGCCGAAGCTTCAGTACTTACCTATGTTGAATCTAGGCATACTTTCCCCCAATACATTCAGAACAACGAGTGCAACAAAGAAAACAGTAAGTATATCAAAAATGGAATATCTTATTGAGTAAGTATCCTTCCATGCTAAGACCTGTTCCAATGAAACTAGCTTTGTAATAAAAACTCGCATCCAAGTTCCTCTAAGTGTTTGGGCGCTATAATTACTCAGATTAAACTTATAACATCCCTAATAATGTCTGAGTTAATTAAATTTAGGTTATCATCATTTGTTTACATTTTTAGTACTGATGACAACTACTTATGTAACGTTCCGATCCTGACAGAATCTATTTGATTTTTCGTAAATTGCAGGCCGAGGGCTTTTATGTCAGGTTAATATTTTGAAAATTACGTAGTGCTGGCGAATAATTTAGCTACATAGAACGTCTAAATATTTTATTCTCAATGAAAACTATACTTTCAAATTACATTGGTATAAAACGGAACGTTATATTTGAATGATAAGAACAATGAATGAACTAAATTGATTATAATCTGTGGCTGATTGCTAGATCCTTTGGTATCAGCTGGTCCACGGACTATCTAAGCTTTGTAATAAGACCAATAGTACTGTACTTTATCCTGGACTTGAAAGTCTTTGTTTAAACCTTGATTTGATCTTTTCTTTGGAATAAGGCGGCTAGTGTTGGAATAAAGTTATTCGCAAAAATAGGTGCATGAACCCTATACCTACCTATGTTTGCGAGATGAATACTTCATTCACCTTTTTTTTGCAATCGTGTAAAAAGAAGAAGAGGTGGCAGGATTTACACAGATTACCAAGCCGTTTTTGCTTATATTGCTCAACGCAACCTCGAGAACGTACCTACCAAGTTAAGGTAAATGTGCGTTTCATCCTGCGACAGGTAATTGATTCTTATAGGACACGAGTTTATCGTTAAGTGTGTTGTGTTTAGGAACTTCGCACACTAGAGGTCGACTTGGCAATTATCGAATAAATTTTAGTACCTACACATATGCAAGCAAAAACGTTAGCTTTACATATGAATAGATCTATATTTGACTGCCTTTGTGGCGCGGTGGGAGTGTATCCGACTGCTACGCAAGAGGTCGTGGGTTCGATCCCCACCCAGGATAAAACTTTGTGTGATGAGCACGATGGTTTATTCTGCGTCTGGGTGTTATTTATCTATAATATGTATGTATTTAGAAATATATAAGTATGTTTATCAGTTGTCTGGTTTCCATAGTACAAGCTCTGCTTAGTTTGGGATCAGATAGCATTGTGTGAGTTGTCCCAACATAATATTAATATATTAAAATTAACAAATGCACAGGAAGTGATACAGGCTACGATGCTACAGATGTTGCGCGCAGTGCCTGCCCGAGACCCAGATTTTGGTTGGAGCGAGATTATAATCATTTCAAATAATACCGCTAGCCCCCTTAAGATTTTATCCATTGTAGCAGTGGCCGATACAGGATTTTGGTTTAAGAAAAGGACTCCAGATAGGTGAGATTTCTGTCTCCTGTAATACAGTGCATACTAGCACAGGAGACAGGGTTATCATATAAATATTTTTATACTTGTATTTTTATGTCAATTAAATCTTTATTATTATTATTATAACTTTATATAACTCCGATACTTTTTTTAGGGATTTGAGCATCTTACGTACTATTTTATAAGTCGACATTTAACATTCAAGTATTTATTTATATTTCTAATACTAAATGGTGTTCTTCGCTTTACATAGATATTATTATCTTTATATATATATATTTCTTGTGTGCGTGTGTATGTCTCTGAACTCGTCCTAGACGACTGGACCGATTTTGATGAATTTTTTTGTGTGAGTTCAAGGGGATTCGATTGGTATTCGGATGGTTTAGTACCACCATTGAACCCGATGTACAAAACAAATAGAAAGAGTCGAGACTAGAAGAGTTTTCCGGGACAGCTAGTTTTATTATATAATTTATTAAAATGTGTTATTTTAAATGTGTCCATTTTTTAAATTTAAAATGTTATAAATAATTATACCAACTTAGTAGTCTCAAAAAACCGTATTGTGCCCCAAATGGTTCCCCCATTTGGGGCACAATACGGTTTTTTTTAACTCGGACCCATACACCCGTGTAATATTGACCGTAATGTAATGACTATGTAAACTATTTTAGTGCATATATTGGTAACTGAAATAATGTTTTGTATTAAGAATTTGGTTATAATATAATTCAGAAAAAATATTAGGGCCTACTTTTTGAAAAACGGGATTTGTATCAAACTGCCCCACACGTGGACATTAATACATTTCGGTGGCACTTAAATAAATCAACATTTTATGAAATGTATATAATTCAATAAACATAAATATAGGATTTTTTTTAAATTCTAAAACATAATCTGTAGTAGTATACATATTGGAGTAGGTAATATACAGGTATTTATTAAAATAAATATTTTCTTAGCCACGATACGAAAAACTGTGAACTAATTATTTTGAAGACATAATAATGATCTTCAGGTTGTCATAATGATTTTTTAGTTTGTTTCGATTTATAATTGTTTTTATAAATTTTATCAGGTATATTATATCAGTAGATTTTCTTAATAACTTGCATGTATGAAAGGGCCCCAAAGTCGTGTGCATCAATGTGCCCCAGCTAGTAAAATATTAATTGTAATTAAATAAGCGTAAGTTTAAACATAACATTTTATATTAATATCACATTATGAAGGACATGTACTTATCAAAAAAAACTTGCATAAAACAATTTATTCAAATATACTACAAAAAACACAACGAGAAAACTTTAGTTAAAGACGCGTAGGTATAATATTTGTTTATTGTGTAAAGCGTGAAGTTATGATTGAATATAAATACGGCGCTAATCTATGTATACATTGATAGACACCAAACTTTTTGTATGTAATTGAGACTTTTATTGCATTTTGTTTCGGTGTAGGTAATATCGATGTATACAGGGTGATTTGTAATATACTAAGAACCTCCCACTCGTGGCTTCTTTACATAGCACTAAATAACTTTGTAATATCAGTATTGGAAAATATTTAATCTCGTACCACTTGTTTTTGGAGATATGACCTTAACCACCTACAGACTATTTTACTGGAGTAATATCGATTTTACTCCGGGGTCACTCAGATGTGTGGTGGTGTGTGACAAAAGTAACTGGGGTGGTGAAGGGTTAATTTGTATTTTTTTTTCAAAAATTACATTACGAAATTATTTGGTATAATGTAAAGAAGCCAAGAGTGGAGGGTTATTAGTGTATTAAAAATCAGCCTGTATATGTGCCCCATGTATCAACCTACCCCGTCTTCCCCTACATTCTCACGTAAGAAGAGGGAGGGGGTTTCCTCAAATCTTATGTCAAAAATCGCCTAAGTCATCCTTACGTAGGTAATTTTTTTTTTTAAGGCGACTCCCGCATTTGAGTACAAGCCCCGTGTGGTGAGGGATTTTACAAACATACAAGTCACGAACACAAAGTATACCCAGACTCGGAACAACAATTTGTGGATCACACATAGTGGTGTCCCGTGTGGGAATCGAACCCACGACCTCTTGCGTAGCAGTCGACACACTCCCACCGCGCCACAGAGGCAGTCGAAATGATTAATGACCCCTTAACGCAATCGATTCCTACGCGTTTAATAGCAAACTAAAAGCCCTATAAATAACATTAATGCGCTACTGTAGGAAATAGCTATACGCTTCAATGCTGCACACTGCATTACCAATTAACTAAATTATTCATTGCATAGTACTGTTGAGTCATCATTTTACCGTTTAAATAATATCTTTCTTCCGATCAAACCCGAATTACTCGTGCAAGGGCACGTTACAAAGTTATAATAATGTTAGCAACAATAAACGTTTGTCTTATTAAAAAGCCGGTCTTCCACCGCCAGCGAAATTCACGCACGAGATTCTTTTGAAAGCACATGTATATTTTATAGTAGGGTTTCTATCAAGACAAGACATAAAGAACAGCGTCGATGGTAAAGAGAACCTGTAGCTTCTATACTACTTGTAGTATTCTAAAAACTATCAGTGCTAAGCCCGACAGTCCCTTTTTGTATGTTCGTAAACTTTCGCGATTTGTACACATTATACAATTTTATAAGCTACCGTAAATAACGGCCGTATTGTACGGGCCGTTGCAATACGGTCGAAACGTCGGGCAATAAATAAAGGTATTTAGCCTTATAATAAAATATTTACGTGATTAAGACCCGTAGCTTATAAAAGTCCCTTTTTGGCCCACTGGGTATACACACCTATTGTAATTAGATGGCATAGGCCATTTTTAGGGTTCCGTAGCCAAAATTTCAAAAAACGGAACCCTTATAGTTTCTTCATGTCCGTCACAGGCATTTTACTCAGAGACTTTTCAATGAATATTGATGAAATTTAGTGAAAAGGTGTCTTATAGTGGCCGATACTTACTTTGATAGCTAAACAATAAAAATAATTATTTTTATGGGGGCACTCCATACATGTAACAGAAGATGAAAAATGATTTTTTCGGCTAACATCGATGTGTGGCACATCATTCCACAGGTCATTTAAAAGCATTTTAAGGTTTTAATAAACTTTTTCGATTGAGTAAATATTTTTGGAAATAATCGCCCCGATCCAGGATAAATTGTGTCCCCCCCCCCCCCCATTAACTTCTAAACCATGTGACCAAAAAATATGAAAAAACTCGCCAAGGTAGCGCTTAACAAATACTTTAAACTAAAATTATTTTGGACATGATCGGATATGTCGTCATTGGGTTATAGCCGAAAAACTGCTTTTCTCGACAAAAGGGCGTAAG
Organism: Herminia tarsipennalis; assembly: GCA_945859575.2. NCBI lineage: Eukaryota > Metazoa > Arthropoda > Insecta > Lepidoptera > Erebidae > Herminia > Herminia tarsipennalis. Next base: position 6,015,244 of record OX243836.2, on the reverse strand, counting down.
TGCCATGAACATACGCTCTTCTGCTAATGCCCGGTTTTTTAAATGCTAAATAGCTTAATTATTAATACATTGTTTTAAGAATTTGTAGTACTATGAATTGAGTTTATCCGAAATAAAAATATGTTGTAAAATTATTAAAAGCTTATTAATTTTCGTTAACCTAGTATCTGTTTTGATTAAAAGCAAGTCTATTGACTCATTTAAACATGGCCTCCGCAAGATGGCGTGTCTTTAGTTTGACGTTTACATTGGAAGTGCCGGTAGTGGGGCAGTGAGTATAATTCGGCGGCCCGAATCGAACGGTCGCGATTTATAGGAGTTATCGCGTCAAAACAATTTGTTAGTGGAATGTTTTTGTTTCAGCTGGACATCTCCGGAGACTGGTTGGCGCGAGACAGAGCTCAGTGGAAAGGGCAAGAGAAGGTGGACTCTATGCCGACAGGCACACACTGCATCGCAGGATACTAACTTTTAAACAACTCACCGTGGTTCAAAATAATAGATTTATTATTATTAAGTATAAAATGTCTCTTACAAATACATGACCTACGTGCCGTTCGAATATATTTCTATTCAGCCCTTTTGTAGTGGAAACCTGGTTTTAACTATTACTACAGAAAACTGCAACTAACTAGGGCGCTTGCAATAAAATAGCTTACAGCTAATTTAATTAAATGTTGAAATTAATGCTTGAAACAGATTACAAAGGGCGAAAGTAAAGTACGGCCAACATAGTACCTACGGAATTAAGTAATTCGTGGGCAAACTGAGGCAACCATTTCTGACATTCATATTACAGTATTTCTAAACAATAGACCTAGTGACTGGACTTGGCACAAAATTGATCACCCTCTAAACGTTCAGTCAAAAAAGTATCGGAATTATAATATGTAGTTTATGTTCAGACATGATTTTTTTTTTATATTGGCATAACTGTTTTCCGTTTTGGCGCGGAGTTTGAGTTGCATCTGTTATTTAGATTAAATACAGTACTGTTTTTAGTTATCTAAGTAATGTGTGTTGCGAATTTCATAATGAACAAAAACATCAACCAAAGAGTTTGTCTTAAATTTTGCATCGCCAATAGAATTCCGTGTTAAGAGTCCCTGCAAACGTTACAGAAGGCTTACAGTGAATCGACTAGCAGTATATTATATTTGTGAAGAGAAAACTCTTGAATTTGGAATACCGATAATGCGCCTTCGCACAAGGCAATAATTTTAAACGATTTTTTGACCAATAACTCAACAAATACCATTGAGCAACCACCTTACTCATCAGATATGGCTCGAGCCAACTTCTTTCTTTTTTCTAAACTCAAATTACCACACAAAATTAACATTTTGTGTATTATTTGATTATTTCCCGGTACTTTCTTGACAGAGAAGTATAGAACAAGACAACTACTGGCCGCACGATTGTTTTGTCTCTCTCACGCTTTGGTGCCTGTACCTATTTACTTCACACCAGGAAGGCAACGTTCTGTTAAGTGTCAACGTCTATGTTCTAACTAAACGAGCACGGTACCTAATACCTAGGTATTGTGTTATGTACCTGCCCTGCCTGTACCTGTATCTCTGTAAAAACCTCTTGTTCTTCAGACAGGCATAACATAGGTTCTTAATAGAACTTTTTAATCGCAATAAATTCTGTTTTCTCAAACAGAATTGAATGCGGTTAGTACAATGACATAACAAACTCAAGGACATAGAGGTTACTTGGGTTAAACTTTTAATAACATACGAATTAATATATTTTTAGGGTTCCGTAGCCATTATGGCATAACGGAACCCTTATAGTTTCGCCGTGTCCGTCCGTCCGCAGCTTTGCTTAGAGACTGTTAGTGCTAGGAGGTTGTAATGAAATAAAAAAATGGATATATGTAAAGTGGGGATCATTTGATAGGTTTTTTGAAAACGTTTAGGGGTTGGGAAGACATAGATATTTTTAGATTTAGGGATCCATTTGTGAAATATTAAGCTTTAAAGTGAAATTTTTTACAGCTAAGTAGGCTTTACAAGTTTACGAGTAACAGCTGATCAAATGAGAAGTATCAAAATTTTACCTACAAATTCCATTGAAAATTGTTGATAAACTTTCGCGATTTGTACACATTATGAAAATACATACTTTATGGGTCTTAATCGCGTGAATAATTTAAAGTAAAACACCTTGTTTATTGCTCGACGTTTCGACCGTATTGCAACGGCCGTGGTCACGGGTAGACCATTGAAAATTATTATAAGTAGGTATAACATTGTAAATATGAAACAAAAACAACAGAAAACCCACTTCTTAAGCCACATTATTCGGATGACTATGGAACCCTACATTTCGCGTTGCCGGACATGCACTTGTCCGGTTTTTTAGGAATATTATGAACCGACTGTAATGAAAATGTTAAGCGTAAACTCAAGAGAAAAAAAATGACTAAGCAAATCACCGATTAATGGATATTAATTACTACCTTTAGTACGGTTTGCAGGTATGTCGTAACTCAAATACGACTAAATAATTAAGTATGCATTGTAGACACACTCGTGTATGTAGTCCTTGTTAAAATAAACTGCACACACGTCTTTTATTACTATAATATGTACTTAACTAAGTTTGTCCAACAATGTCGGTCAAGTTTGCTCTTATGTCATAATGCACATAGGTAGGTAGGTAGGTAACTATTTCGCTTAATTTATTAAGCAATTATGAAAAATAAAACCGATTGCAATCTGCGTAAATGTTATCGTTATCGGTTTTTCTTCGTTTCGTGCAATTAGGTGCCATTTACCTGCACATTCTTAAACAATGTAACATAATTATAGTATTTTTATAGGCATTTCTTGCCAATTAATAAAATAAAACTATAATAAAACAATAATTGCATTTGTGAAAGATTTGAAGTCCAGACTCTGGAATCGAACCCGAGACTTCTATGAAAAATAAAACCGATTGCAATCTGCGTAAATGTTATCGTTATCGGTTTTTCTTCGTTTCGTGCAATTAGGTGCCATTTACCTGCACATTCTTAAACAATGTAACATAATTATAGTATTTTTATAGGCATTTCTTGCCAATTAATAAAATAAAACTATAATAAAACAATAATTGCATTTGTGAAAGATTTGAAGTCCAGACTCTGGAATCGAACCCGAGACTTCCGTGTGCCAAACCGGAACCGGAATCGAACCACCTATCTGGACTATGTTACTAGACCTCAATTTTTTCTATCCTTTTCTGTATGCGAGTTGGGCCCTCGCATGCGCCATCTAGCGAGAGGTAAAGAAGTATCTAGGCTTTTATTATTGTAACGTTACAGAGAGCATAATTTTTATAGTTTAACGAGTGGATTTTATCCTTTCTCAGGAATATTACCTTATTAGGGCGGGGCTATTTAATTTTTTCAAGCTCAAAAAGAACTCTTTCAATGTATCTACCGATACAACGTGTAACAGAAAGGTGTGGTCAAATTCAAGGTTTATTCTGTACCCATTATACTTACAGAGCGCACATACCTACCTATTTTTATTTAAATCGGAATATATACCTACCCTAAAATGTAATTTATCATTTTATTAATTAATTTATTAATTAAAAAAGTATGCCTTAAAAAGTTCTAAGTCATTATAATCCAATCGAAATTTGCAATAGGGGAGGAATAATACTTACCTACGCCTTAAGGTTACTGAAAATTGACAAAAACAAAATGTACTACTATACAATACTGGTTACATAGGGACACTCAAAAAGCTTTGAGAAACTAAAAAACTAACTTCTTTAAGTAAAATATTTTAATTAAATCTTTTCAAAGAACTCTCCACCTGCCTCTATACAAAGTTTCATGTGTCTGAACTAAATTTAGAAACATTTTCTCTTGTTCACCGCAGACACCTCTTCTACGGCCTTTTCGAACGCTGCTCGCGCGTTTTTCGGCGATGGAAACTGATCAGGACTGTAAGGAGGGTGACCCAAGACTCTGACGGGTGTGGTGTCTAGGAAGTCCCTCGTTTTGAGCGCTGAGCGCACGGGTGTGTTGTCATGATGAAGCAGTACTCCGCGGAGCCCGGTATTCGGTCGCGCGGCATTTTTTGCTCATACCCCGTAAAAGCTAGCGATCAAAATTTTCCCTGCGCTTCTCGATCGCTTCAGTATTGTAGGCGTTGTTTCGTTTTAAAACAACTAAACTGTCGCCTGACATCTTGTTTCTTGATCGTATTGATAAATCCAGGATTCGTCACCTGTCACAATGTCGTAAACGCACCGAGACCAGCCTGCTTCAAATTTTTTAATTATATCTCGGCACCACTCCACACGGGCCTGCTTCTGAGTTTCCGTAAGGACGTGCCCAGCGACCCAGCGCGAAACTATCCTACTCACGCGAAGGTGCTAGTGTAGAATCTCGTGAACGCTTCCCGTACCAATCTGCAGTGTATGCTGAATCTGTTTTCTTGAATTAGTTTTTTTACTGTGTCAGCCGTCTTAGGACGACCACTCCTTTGTTTATCCCCCAAAGTAAGGCGACAGAGCGCTTGAACTCGATATGCCAACGGTAGATGGTTGCTTTTGAAGATCCTTCATCCATAAAAGCAATTTAAAGTCCATCAAAATAACTCATCAGGTTTTAGGTCACATTTAAAATTGTAGTTAATCGTCGCACGAAAATGTTCTCGATGCAGATCCACTTTTAAATGAGACACGTAAATTTAATTTGGATCCTGAAAAAATGTGGAGGGAAATTCGACATATACACTATCCGCTGCTGAAATTTGACCTTCACCACCACCTTTCTATTACACAAAGTATACCTAAGTTTAAAGCTATTTTATGTTTAAGTTTTAGGTTTATCTTATAATAGCAAATGTCATCTATAAGATGTACGAAACATTATCGGTTTTACTTATTTATTATTAAACTTAATTTACTGCACGTTGATAGTTGATTGTGTTGCAAACTTGCAAGTCGCAAGCAAACGTTTGATATTCAAAAGTGATTGATGATACATCTATAAAGTAAACCACAGTTTTATGTATGTACGTACGTAAATACTCATTAAAGATTATGTTGATACAAATTACATTTTGCGGTCGTTTCGATATTGACTAGCATTCGCCCGTAGCTCCATCCGCGTGTAGGTACCTATGTCGATTATTGAGATATAAAATACCTTGTGATTTTCCCTCGCGAAATAAAACCATAAATGCTTAACGGATCTGAATAAAATTTGGCACAGAGATTAGTTTGGAATAGTAGGCTACTTTAACTACTACGTTTTCCCGGAAAAACGAAAAATTTCCACGTGAACGTGTCGCGACTGCTAGTACTTACCTACTTACCTAGTTTTTATTAGACTAGCTGTCCCGCGCAACTTCGTCTGCGTAAATCGTAAATTTTCCCCGTTTTTGCAACATTTCTCATTGCTGCTCCGCTCCTATTGGTCGTAGCGTGATGTTATATAGCCTTCCTCGAAAAATGGGCTATCCAACACTGAAATAATTTTTCAATTCGGACTAGTAGTTCCTGACATTACCTAGTTCAAACAAACAAACAAACGTATAAACAAACAAACAAACTCTTTAGCTTTATAATACTAGTATAGAAAGAAAAAAGAATTTAAAAAATGACGAGAGTTTCCTCTGTAAAAAGTACAAGTTGACAAGAGTACCTATAAACATACAAGACACGACAAACATAACTAAACTAATGTTAAACTGTGCATATAACCGCGAATCGACGCAGCACCGTGACAAATTGCACACCAGTGCATTGTGATGTCTTGATGTCATGCATGCAGCTCATGCAAGGGCACTTTCCTTAGCTATAAATAACTACTAGCATGATAGCAGTTCTGTGAAAGCAAACGTTCAAATTGATCCAAAGACTTAAATGTTTAGGTACTTTTAGGTCTAAAATAAAGTAAGCTGTTTCTTTCTTTTGTTCTGAGGCTGTAAGCATGAAATAAAAAAACTAGATAGGTAGGTATAATAATAATAACCTAAATCTCTAACCCAGTGGTTCTCAAACTTTTTAAATGACGGAACCCTTTTGGGAAGCAAAATACTTGATGGAACCCTACAATAAAACAATTATTTTTATAAGTGTATTCTTTATTAATCAGCATAATAAAAGTACAATGTAACAGTTACTAATTATTATTTACTTCACCACTTGGTAAGGACAATAATAGAAAACATTAAAAAAGAAAAAATCTAACTAGTGGGAGGTATGAAACTGTTTTTTATTTTTCATCAATTGCTTGATATCAGGTTTGATGGAAGAAAGTTGGAGTCTCATATCAGCTTCGGCGTCCAGTCTATTGCGATATTTTGTTTTCGTGGCTGCGTAGGTAGAGAATCCTGTTTCGCACAAATATGTAGTTGGGAACGGGAGAAGAATATCCAGAGCCATTTGGCCAAGCATTGCATATTCATCTTGGATTCTGCACCAAAAATCATTAAGAGGCGTCGTTTTGAACAATGACTCCATACTTGTGTCTGATGACATTTCTAAAAGAGATTCATATATCTCATTTGACATGTTTTCAGGCTTTTCCAAGTTGGGTAAAAAAGGATTATGAATCCAGGAGTTCACTTTAATTTTTGTATTGTGTTCTTCGGGAAAATACTTTTCAAAGATGCGCGCATCGAACTGAGATATTGGACCAATTCTTCAAACACATTATCTTCAAACATTTCTGAGTCGTTTTCGCTAACAAACTCACTGAGTAACGTAAAACTTTCTATTTCTTTCTTACCAATGCAAATGATCCAAAAATCTAATTTTCTTTTAAAAGCAGTTATATTATTATAGGCCTGAAACACTGTTGTCTGTTTACCTTGCAACGATAAATTTAATTCGTTAAGTTTTTGAAAGATATCCGCCATAAAAGACAATCGGAACAACCAAGTTTTATCATACAAACGGTCCTTCAAATTAAAAGAAGTATCTGCTGAAAGAAACATTTGTAACTCGGCTCTAAGTTCAAATAGCCTTGTTAAAGTTTTTCCCCGAGACAGCCATCGCACTTCTGTATGGAGCAGCAGTGTTTTATGTTTGCTGCCATAATCTTCACACAATAATGAGAACAATCGGGATTGTAGTGGTCGTGATTTGATAAAATTAATTATTTTTACCGCTTCATCCATAACTAATTTTAGATTAGACGGCATTTGCTTCATCGCAAGTGCTTGTCTATGCAGAATACAATGACTGGAACTACAATTAGGCGCTTTATTTTTCATTCGTGACACTGCTCCTGCTGTTTTACCTGTCATCGCCTTGGCCCCATCTGTACAAATGTCAATGCAATTGTTCCAACTGAGATTATGTTCTTCAAAAAATATATTTATTTTATTAAAAATTTCTTCCCCGGTAGTGTTTGTAAGCAGCGATGAGCACATAAGCATGTCTTCTTCAAAAGAACTTTTATATGGATATCTCACAATAACCAGCAGGATAGCCAAACCAGCGACATCAGTCGACTCGTCCATTTGCAAAGCGAATCGTGTATTTTGTAGACGTGTAACTAGTTCTTGTTTGACGTAGCTTGCCAGATCATGGATTCGTCGTGAAACAGTATCGTTTGATAGCGGAACAGTAGAAAGATGCTTTGCAGATTTTTCATCAAGCATACATTTTGTTATGTCTAATACACATGGTTTTATTAATTTCTCAGCGATAGTGTGCGCTTCACCTGCTTGTGCAATGCGATAGCTAACTAAATATGATGCCTCCGTGGCCTTTTCGTTGGTAGTTTGTGTTACATGCATCATATTTTTTTGACTTTCTAATAACTGATCTTTTTTGCGAACAAAAAATTCTTTATTCTTGTCTTTAGTCTCGGGGTGTACGGTTTCTAAATGTCGACGCAATTTGGCAGGTGCCATGGAACTATTAGGAAGCAGTTTACTACAGAGCATGCAGAGAGGTGAGCCGTTGGAATCAACAAATCCGAAACTGATATAAGATTCATCATACTTCCTTTTTTTCGTCTTTGAAACCGTCGAGCTTGACGTCGTGGCACTCGTGGCATCATCTTCTGGATCGGTGATTGCTAAATTCTCCGCGCGCATTGCTTTTGAACATTCAGCGTCATTAGAAGATGTTGTTGGAACACGTTTAACACCTTTAAGCCAACGTTCCATTCTTCTTTATTTATAATGTTACAAGTCAGGATAGTGGGGTTTAAATAATGCACAATCGTTACTGCGTATAAGAGACTAAATTTAGAACCTACAGGGAAGAAATGTATAAAACTGAGACAACAGAATACAGCAGGCAGTAAAACAATGAACACTAGTTTCTCGCTAGCGAGCTTGTAAGTAGGTAGTAACTTATCGCTCCGAACGCTAATCATCAACTGACGACGCCAACGCGCGATCGCCGCTTTTATACTTAGTCCTAAACTCGATCTCAAATATTCTCGAAAATACTCGAGTCGGCACCTTTGATAAACAAAAAGCAAAAATAAAAACAGAAATTTAAAAATAGCGTTGTAAACAATATCGACTTTATCCTTTGAAGTTAGAGACGAAAGTCGCTTGTTGACAACTATAGCGTCTAATTCAGAGGCGGCTTTTATCAAAGAGACTGAGCGCTTACAAGTATACTACCCGCTCGTTTTAAGTTTGCCGCTGGCGATAGGTATGAGTGTATGACGTTCGAAATTTTTTATTTAATTGTAACAATAAAAATTGTGTATGGTAGATATTTGGGTAAAACTATGACACATTATAAGTTTTGTTGTCACGTGGGGGAGGGTACGCGCATTCCACAGACCGGCAAACTTAGAGCGAACGCGTTGTACAAGTATAAAATTGTTGAGACCAAACTTATAAGATATTGTACCAGCTAATGTAACACAAGCTTATACAAATACAAATAAATAAATAAATAACATTCATAGCGTTTTGTCTCCGCGCGGCCGCGGAGTCCGCACAGCCGCGGAGCGACCAGAGAGAGGTGTTTTGATTTTTTTATTTCTAAATTCTTGCGGAACCCCGACAGAGGTATCACGGAACCCTAGGGTTCCGCGGAACACACTTAGAGTATAGCTGCTCTAACCAATTAATCGAACGGATCGTTTTCACGTTTTTTCAGAGCTGTAGGCTTACTCTATTTCTTTAAAATTAAATTCATGAATATACGTTTACTTAAACTTCATAAGTTTGGAACAAATGGATCAAAATCTGATTCCAAACTAAGAAGAGCTTGTACTATGGAACCAGACAACTGATAAACATACTTATATATTTCTAAATACATACATATTATAGATAAATAACACCATCTTGCTCATCGCACAAAGTATCAGATAATCCGTATAGAATTATAAATATTCTGAAAATTTTAAGTAGTCAAGTAACCATGTTACTCCTTAAAATATTAGCTATCAGCCAGTAAAAGTGTCGTCAAAAGTCCAGCCGCTTCGGATACTAGCCCGAATAAATAGACACCCGCAGACAAAAAAAAAATTGTTAAAGTAACGTGTTGGTACCTAAAAATCATTTAAGTAGGTATCTATATTTTGTAAAAAAAACTCTTATTTTAATATTACAACAGACATTATAAAATTATATATACTACGGATCATAATCGCGTGAATAATTTAAGGTAAAATAGCTTGATTATTGCCCGACATTTCGACCGTATTGCAACGGCATATCGCAAAAGTTTATCAACATTTACAACAGACATGTCAATTATATTTATTTATACTTTTTTAGTATTACAGTCATAATCATGTTATACCTTTTTGAAATGCATAAGATGAGCCCTTTAATTTGATACCCATACTGCAGTATTCAAAAGATTCTCATTCATTCATCTTTTTTTACACCTATAGATCAATCATGGTCTTTTGAGCGATATTTTGTATTAGTATGCCCAAAGAACCATAGTTTATCTAAATCTTATCATATAAATGTTATACTTCTTACAAATGAATACATAATAGAGTTGTAAAACACCTACTTACGTGTGGCTATATAATATTACTTAAGTAAGACATCAGTTATTTTAATAAAATAAAAAAATATAGGTACATATTTTAATAATTAAAGAATGAAAATTGCTTAACTCAAAGTGCACTTGTAACGATTAAGTATGCTAATATATGACTATACCAAATTAAGTGAAATAATTAAGCTATCTGATTTACGTGAAGTTGGTCAAGTGCGATACTTTTACGAGATGACCTGTGTGAGAAATGCGGTAGGTTAGTTAGCCAACAAAGGTCGCTGTATTTTCAAAACGATTGAGTTAAAGGTATCCAAGTGGTAAGTACTGTGGGGGTGGATGTGTCTAATGGTCGAACATCACACAAGAGACCTCGAATGTAGAGTTAACTATCTGGTTTGACGTTCTTTTACTTTGTTTTTTTAATTGTTTTAGAATAAAAGAAAAAAACCGGGCAAGAGCATGTCGGACCATGCTCAGTGGAGGGTTCCGCAGCCTTAAATAATTGCATCAACACAAGAGCCGCCCTTTTGTTCAGAACCGCAGTTTTTTGGAAATATCTCTATGACAGTATATCCGATTATATCTGAAATAACTTTAGTTTAAAGTATTTATTATGCGCTACCTTTGTGATTTTTTTCATATATTTTGGTCACACAGTTCAAATGTTAAGGGGGGACACAATTTATACAATTTTCTGTGCGTTTTTTTTAAAGATGACTCCTGCAGTAGGGTAAGTACAAGCCCTGTGTCGCGGGGGACTTAACAAACATACAACTCACGGACACAAGTTACACCTACCTAGACAGACAGACAGACGGACATAACGAAACTATAAGGATCCGTTTCTGCCCAATAGGCTACGAAGCCCTAAAAAGTAGGCGGAATAATTGGAAAATAGAACTGTCAGGGTGGGTAGCCTGAAAAGTCGTATTGAATTATATGTATTGTTGAATATTTAGGTACTTTGATAAGCGAGTGAACTGTGTTAATTCATCTAGTAATACTAATATTATAAAGCTGAAGAGTTCGTTTGTTTATTTGTTTGAACGCGATAATCTCAGGAACTACTGATCCGAATTGAAAAATTCTTTCACTGTTGGATAGCCCATTTATCGAAGAAGGCTATAGACTATATAACATCACGCCCAATAGGAGCGGAGCAGCAATGAGTAATGTTGCTAAAACGGTAAAAAATTAAGCAGGCGAAGTTGCGCGGGACAGCTCGTTAGTTATAAATAGGTATAGTAAGCGTTTAACTTAAAGATTGAAGATATTAATATATTCTACACGGGGAAATCTTGAGTACCTAGATGAGAGTGATTCTCACAACCCATATCTACGATCCAAGGTACAGTCCCGGTATTTGCTCTCCTGGGAGCTCGTCGTCACTGTACCTACTTACTTAGATATGGTAAAGTAGGTAGCTAATGGGTTATGTGTGCATTAAAAAACTCGCCGCCCCGCATCATCTAATACAGGACTATAGCAGTATAGTATTATATTATCTGTGACATAGCAGAACACCCATTTTTTACCATTTATTTTATGATACCCTAAGTGCAAGACGGAAAGAGGGTGGTGGGGAAGGGTCTAATTAACCAAATGTCCAGATAAGAAAAGTCTTATTTTATTTGGGATAACAAATTAAATAAGAACTAACGTAACTGAAACAAACGACAATGTTCTTTGTACGCAGGCTACCACGAGTATTTATTTAAATTTCTAAAAAAAATTGTGGCACTCTGAACCAATTCGTCCATTTTTCGTTGAAGTCCGAGGATTAATTGAAAAATATCAGGAAAAACGCAAAAGCTACAAATTTTATTCAAACTCAAACTTGACGGTGGCAAGGCTGCGGGGAATATATAGGTATACTTACTGATGAAAGAAATTCTCTGTCTCGAACTCCTAAACGACTCAACCGATTTTAAATTGCAAAAATGTTGGTAGGTTTATTTGACTGGTATTTACGCCGTACGTAAAAGTTATACCTACTGGGTACACTCATGTCTCTCTTTTTAGTTCATGTGCCCTTGTCTTCAGATTAGTTCAGATTATACTTAATAATTGTCATGTAGGTACCTATTGATTGTACATGTTCCAAAGGTATTTAAGAATTTGATCTGCTGACATTTTATCGACACAGCAAAAGATTTTCACTTTAAAACTTAGATAGATACCTATTTAAATTTCTATACAAACCGATAGGTAATTATAATTAGCAATGCCGGAAATCGATTTTATTTACTTTAGATTCTTGTCTTTACTCGCGTTATAAAACAACGAAGTTCGCACTTTTGTGACAAATGTTTGAGTAAATAGTAGGTATCTATCTAACAGAGACCTTTGCCTTGTCTTTGGACAATATGGAGGTCAAGTGGTTAACCGCGCAGTCATTTTATTACCTACAACAAAAACGTTATTACTGGCTATTACCTACGTAGGTTGGTACTTATTACTGTACTAGCTGTCCCGCGCAACTTCGCCTGCGTAAATTTGCCTCGTTTTTGCAACATTTCTCATTGCTGCTCCGCTCCTATTAATCATAACGTGATGGTATATAGCCTATAGCCTCCCTCAATAAATGGGCTATCCAACAGTGAAAGAATTTTTCAATTCGGATTAGTAGTTCCTGAGATTACCGCGTTCAAACAAACAAACTCTTCAGCTTTATAATATTAGTATAGATTAGCTAGCTGTAAGGAAAAAACCACGAGCAGCTAGGTTAAACCTCCAATAACATTATATTTGCTAATAGGTAAGTAGGTCGATTGTAGACCAGTAGACTAACCCTCGAATTCCTTCTTACTCAAACGTTAGATAACTTTACGATGCTCTCAAAAGTACTTCGACAGAAAAAAATGTGTAGTCCTGCTGAAAGTTTACATTTTTGACAGTTCATCATCAATGTAGCGAAGCGTTGTCATGAAGCGGCGGTAGCCTAATGGATAAGGTATTGGGTTCGAATCCTGCCCATTATACTACCGACGTGAACCCACTCCTAACACAAACCATTGAGCTTAACTGGAGGCGTTAACAGGATTTCTACTTGTAAAATCTTCACAATTTTTTTAAACGAATTTGACATTTTAGATTGATATTTGAAATTGTTACTTTTTTTTACAGACGACTCCCGCAGACAAGCCCTGTGTCGCGGGGGACTTTACAAACATACAAGTCATGGACACAAAGTAGGTACACCCAGACTAGGAACAACAATTTGTGGATCACACAAATTGGTGTCCCATGTGGGAATCGAACCCAAGACCTCTTGCGTAGCAGTCGGGACACACTCCCACCGCGCCACCGAGGCAGTCAACTATAGGTGCTAACCGTGTTAAGATCACGCGTCTGAACTTTTTTCGTTTAAAAAATCAAGATCGACCAAAGGCGCTAAGATCTGAGTAAACTGCGACCGGATGACCGCATAGGAACCGGGAATACGCGGTTTAATGTCGGGACAACAGTAAACGGAAAGAACAAGTCGGTACGCATCCCCTATGTACATACCTGCACAGTGGCCGTGCCATTTACCCTGCACCGAATTCGCTTATAGGTAGGTATAGTCCTCACCAGCGAACTATACCTACTTTTTTGATAACTTTACGTACAGACAGCGTAGGTAATCGTCAAGATAATATATACTAAGGTACATGTTATCTCGATGATTCCAAACTATGCTGTCATCTCGTGGCTAAAAAATTAAATATTAATATCTTGCGCCCTCTATGAACACCATAGCACAACACAACAGAGCATTGGCAGATTAGTTCGTAATCGTTTCAATAGAGGGTGTTATTTTAAATTTATTAGTTACATACTAATCAAAATAGACTCATGCAAATTACTCTACTGACCGAGGTGTAATAATAAAATAATACTTATATTGGGCTCATTTATTGATCACTTTTATTACTTTCGATTACATTACAAAAATTGTAAGGTGTTGGAATGATTTACTATGGCTAAATTTACTGAAATCCAATTCAATCTTGCAAGCAATCCTTTCTCATTACAACAAATACAAATAAATTGGTACATAATCTATAATGTAATCACAATTGATTTATAATCATAGTTAATAACCTAATTAAATTTGATTTGGAACAATTCTGACACCGGAAGGGTATTTTTGTCTAAAAAAAATGCATTTAGGCCATAGTCGCTATACCGCCATGAGTTGTGCAGACCACAATATAAAAGGCTCAACATATTGCCACTACCGAGCATGTACATTTCTGAAATATGTGTTGTTGTAAGAACTCATTTTGATCTTTTTAAAACAGCAAAATATTTATATCCTAGAAACACAAGGCATAAAGAAAGGCTAGTTTTGGAAAGGGTTCTCAAAACTACAATATTTCAGAATAATTGTCTTTACATGTGCATCAAAATATTTAATAAACTACCAGATTGCATAAGGAGTCAAATGTTGCCAGTATTAAAAAGAAAATTGAGAGCTATAATGTTACAAAAAACATTTATAATATTAATGAATGGTAATTTTTTATTTAAATTAATTTTGTTATTTATTATAATATGTGATTATTAGAATTATTATAGATTTTAGATTTCATTGATTTTATTATATTGACATTTATTATTTTTTTCTTCAAATTTATAATAATTTGTACACCTGCTTAGGTATTATAAGGTTAATGGATGTTGTACAAGTATTTAAGACCTCGTGTACACCCATATTTTATAGCAATAAATGATGATGATGACATGCTATGTATGTCAAGACTGTGTATCTAACTACTGTTTAGCTGTTTAGAAATAACCATGATTATTTGAGTCAGAATAAGAATTATTTATTTATAATGACATCATCTGAACTTATTTTTTTTCTTTTTCCTTTAAAGAATACAACTCCCGCAGTAGGTTACAAGCCCTGTGTTGCAGGGCACTTTACAAACATACAAGTCACGAACACAATTTCATCAAGTATTACTTATTACAAATTCATGGCCAACTTACTATTGAATACATCACAAAAACATGTAAATCCATTCTGATCAAGAAACTCTACTACTGTTCTACTAGGCCATCATATTCCCATAATGCTAATCGCAATCCATTTCAAGTAGTTTCACAAAACCTTAGCTTGCTTTAGTAAAATGTGACCAGAAGCTTGACAAAACACAATTATTGTTCTAAGTGCAAGTTACAATTAAATATTGAAATACTGATGCTTTGCCAAGCTTTACAAGAGCCCTTTATTAATCACAACTCGGCACAAAATTTCAGACCACCTTAGAATGGTCTTTGAATTATGTCCATGTATGTGTTGCTCCAGCTGAAGGCATATAAAGCTTTCTGTGCTCTTCGGTCTTTTATGAAATTGCTATTATTCAGAATCAATTTAACCTAAACTCCATAAACTTCCAGATTAGAAATCAATTACATTACCAAATTTTCTATAGATTATGAGCTAATATCAGTCTTGTTCATTATTGCTAGAGCTTTCTTCACTACTTTCTTCTTCAGAGGATTCTTCACTGGATTCATCAGACCCTACATTTTTAGATGTTTTTTTATCCATCATGGCCTTAAACTGTCTCACTGTAATCTTCCTAGGCATGATTTCTCTTAGGAAATCTAATGTATCGTCTTCTTGAACAACTTCAGCTATGTGTTTGTATTCAAGGAATGTAGTTTTACTATTTTTGAACGCTCGTTTCGCTAAATCTAAGACGAATAACTCCTGTAATGTGTAAAAAAGTTTCTGTTAATAATTTGTATATTTTTTAAGTAAAAAAAATAGTTTAAAAGTAAAACTTTTAGGTTATAAAAATGCCGCTAAAATTTACTTACGGTTACTTTGGTAACTAAGTACAAAGGCTCAGCCCCTACGGCTTCAACATCTGGCGAGCTCTTCATTATAGTTTTGACTCTAGATAGTGGTAAGTGCAAATCTTTCTCGGCTTTTGGAGTACTCATGATATTTATTTTCTTGATTCAAACGGTTTAGACAAACAAATCACACGAAAAGTCAATTTTTGTTTTGACATAAAATAGTAGTGGCTTGGTAGTGTCGCAAGAAATAGGACAATCAATTACTACCAATTTAATGTTTGTTGTAGAATCTTTGACGATTGAAGCCTTGGGGTCTTAAACTATTAGATTTTTAAGTAGAAGCGTAGAATATAACACAATAAGTAGCTTTTCGTTGAATGACCAATTAAACCAGCAAAAAGTGGTGTAAAGTACCGCTTTTGCTAGTTTAAAAGGGCTCGGGAAGCTTTCTACTAAGTAATCATTTTTAAGACAGTTGTACTTTTAGCCCATTTTTTAAAAATGTGTTTAAATAATATTTCTTTAATAGATAGCACATCTTCACATAAACTTAAATTACTATATCAAAGCCCAAACCTAAAAGTGTGATAGTTTCTCAGTAAATGGTAGGTACCACAAAAATGCACATATTGTGGGATAGTGTTAGGGCTCGCTTCGCTCGCCCTGATTACCTACAACAATTTTGACTTCAACATGTTGTAATGTATCTAATCGCCATAATTTTAAATGGAAGGTACCTCCTACGCACTTTGTTCCTTAGCTGAATTACATATTGGGATGCGTTGGTCGCTCAGTTTTTGGACGCAGTAAAATTGTGTTTAAAGTTGTTTGTGTTTTAATTTTTTAAGTTATTTTGTTACGTCACGTTAGTTGTTAAGTATTAAAGAGAAAGTTAAGAAGTTTAAAGAGAAATCAATGCTGCTAACGTAACGGCAGGTACACTGATTAATGTAATGCACATGTTCATGAATTTGTAATGTCAAGTGGGCTGTCAAGAATATGTTTATTGACATATTATCTGCACTACAGTTAAGTAAACTCAAAAAACGTGTTTATGACCACTGTCAGTAGACAAAGAGGTAATTGTACGAAATTCTTCCTACTCCGCGACTCCACTTTATGTATTTACTGTAAACATAAAAGCAACATATCAGTAGAATTTTCAAAAATCAGCTAGATCTATTGCTAGATCAGTAGAGAGAACGGCAAGTAGAATAGGCAAGGCACTAAACGGCAACAATTAGACTGTCCTGTTGGTCTAGTGGCTAGTGACCTTAACTGCTTAGCCGGAGGTCGTGGGTTCGATCCCCACCCAGGATAAAACTTTGTGTGATGAGCATGATGGTTTATTCTGTATATGTGTCCTGTCTATGTAATTTATCTATATGTAGTATGTTTATCAGTTGTCTGGTTGCCATAGTACAAGATCTGCTTAGTTTGGGATTAGATGTCGTTGCGTGAGTTGTCCTAAGATATAATTATTATTAAAAATGCAGCCACACACGAATGATATATATGAAAACATCAGAAAAGAGGTACATAATTTTTTTTATTAAATTGTAATTGTTAATCAATAATTGTTTTATTTACTGCATTCATCACTGTAAATTAGTTTAGGGCTGCAACAAGTGCGCCTACTTATAAAATAAGAATTATGTATTTGATTTCAAATTTGCTCAATTAATCCTTTAGGCGTTTAGGTATCAAAGTAGTAGTTTGGTAATAACTTTTTATCCGTAAATGCTATGAGGCTCTAACAGATCTAAATAAACGTAGCAATTAGTAGCAACTATTGGTTTTTATGGGTATTTGATTAGAACAGTTTATTCTCACTGAATGGGTGATCTACCATTTTGATGGCAGAACGGCGGGTCACCTTAAAAAGCAATTTATTTCAAAAACACCAGAGGTAGCAACTATCTAACGATTAGTAGCAACTAGGCACAACTTTCTATGACTATTTCGACATTGGTAGTGACTGTGCATTCTGACGCAAAAAAAAATTGTATAGAGGTCAGTGGTGCAGTCATATTTTTTCTACCACTTTATAAGCTTTTACTAAGCTTGCAACACTATTTTTTATACGCACGAACGAACATCTATAATGAAAAAACTATGATATAATGAAAATATATTTTATAATGAAAAAACAAATGTTTTGCCTAGTTCAGTTCGGTTTTAATAACTATAATTTAATAATTTATTTAGTTTAGTAGTTCGTAGAGTTATAGTGTTCTGATGTTTATATTCAATTCAAAATTTATACGTCGAGATTCTATAAGTACATGTAATGCCAAGTTCGCATACAATAGGTAAAGTCGGAGAAAAGAACCTGGCAATAAAAACTCGGCCACTTTTTTCAAATTGCCAATTTTACAATGTTTGAATGTTTATAAACTTGTTATGGGGGCAAGGTGCTGCTAACTATACACCATGTTAAAGGACTGATGCAAATTATACCTATTATTGAAAAGTGGGAACATGGGTTAATATAAAATCAGCCTTAGTGGATACAACATAGTAGAAGCATCTAGTAGTAGTTTTTACCCTTGTTGTAAAACAAGGGTAAAAACTTCTTGTGCTTAAATATTGGCCAAAATACGGGTAATTAATTATTAAACATAGCTGTCCCGCGCAACTTCGTATGCGTAAATTTTCCGTTTTTGCAACATTTCTCATTGCTGTTCCGCTTCTATTGATAGCAGCGTGATGTTAAATAGCCTTCCTCGATAAATCGGCTATCTAACAGTGAAAGATTTTTTTAATTCGGATCAGTAGTTCCCGAGATTATCGCATTCAAACAAACAAACTCTTCAGATAAATAATATTAGTGTAGATTAATTCTGATATCAAAAGAAAGAAAATAATGGCCTATATAATAGTCAATAGTGCTAATGTGTCTTATAGGTATGTAGGGTAATTTAAAAATAATAGACTTTGGTGGTCTTAACGCTAGCTGTCTTTATTTTCCATTTCCTTATAGAAAATACTTTTTCGAAAAAACAGTATATAGGGCCGCTTGCGTGGCCGGCCACACGCGCGGGGCGCTGACTAGTGCCGTCTGCCGGCTCAACCAATCTGACATCCAATCAATACTTATGTGAAAACGATAAATAATACAAAAAATACTGTTAGCGCGAGATCGTAACCGATTTACAGGGACTTCTCAATCTTGATCAGTTCAGCGATGCCATCGTACATCTCCTTGACGGCGTCGTACTCGGTGAGTCCCATGCGCCTCTTGTTGGAGATGTCGTAGACGCCGCCTTCAGCCTCGGTGTGCTCGCCGCGGGTTCCGCGGACCTGCAAGTGGTACTTGGACGCGATCTCCTCCAGCCTGGCCTTGTCTGCGGCCAGCTTGGGCACCTTGATGTGCACCGACGCGCGGACTGTGGTTCCAAGGTTGGTGGGGCAGAAGGTCAGGAAACCGAGCCTGTCGTCATGAGAGAAGGGGATCCTCTTTTCGATGTCGTTGACAGCGGTCACCAGCCTCTTGTAGACCTGCTTCAAGTCACCACCCATCTGCATGGAGATCAGACGAAGATGGTCCTCCTCATTGCACCAGACCAAGAAGGTCTTGTTCTCATTGTGGTAGATACCACGGCCAGAGGGCCAGTAACGGCAAGCGTTAGCGTGCTGGAGGAAGCGGTCACCCTCCTTGAAGAGGAAGTGGTCATCGATGAGTTGCTGCTGGACCTCCTTGGACATGCCAGTGAGTGGGTAGAAGGTGCCCTTCAGCTCGCCTTCAAGACCACTGAGGGTGCTGGCGACTTTCTCTTCCATTTCCTTGTACTGGGCCTCGGTCAGGCAGGGGTTGAAGGGGTAGCCCTCCATGGAGCGACCGCAACGGACGCGGGTTGAGATGACGTATTCACCAGCGGCGTCCAACTGTCCGAAGGTCTCTACATCACCCCAGTTCTTGGGCGGGTGCTTGTCGGTTTTCTTGAAGCCATTGTGGTAATCTTCAATGATGGGGTCAAACAGGTCAGCAAAGACTGTGTACGCCTCAGCATCAGGGGCGTAGATTCCGACACCGGAGTCGTGGTTCTCAAAACCTGTAATAAACACAAGTAACGTTAGCTTTACTTCATTGAGTGGATTACGTAATGATTTGAATAAAATGTTGACAACATCGAAGGAATGACTAGACGCGTCTCGGTAATCATGTTTATCAATTGCTGCGGCACCTATTTACTGATATCTATTGATAATTTAAGTCGCTTGTCAATACATTTATCTGAATCTAAGTGCCTACAAGTTCCAAGTACTTTGACAATAACTATAAATTAGTGACAACTGTACTCACCAGACTGGACACAATCCAGAAGGGTTGATCCAAAGGAGGTCTTCTTGTTCTTGAGAGCATCAAACACCTCCCTGGTGAGGTACTTCTTCAGCAGTGACTTAGAGTCGGAGGCGGCGAGCTTGCTGAAACCAGCCTCCAATTTCTCGATGGTTGCGGCGTCCACCATTGCTGCGGCTTTTCTGTAACAACGCCATAATTTTATCGTTTTCGTTATGATTTTCATTTTATTATAAATTAACAACTCGATTCTAACGCTTTTAATGCTGCACATGTCGCTCTGGTACACATTTTTAAATATTTTATTGAAAAATATGAACGTTAGTTATTTTAAAGATGGAAATAAAATGAGTTTCCAAAATTTTATGCTAGTGAACCACAGCCAACTAGGTACAACTGTTAAGTTTTTAAGTTTGAAAAATAGTGACGTACCCATCGTCTCTGGAATCGAGCGGTAGAAGTGCAAACCTATTTATACCACCAATAAAATTTTAATAAATTAATGTTAATAACCATAACAATAAAAATTTTAATTTCGATATTCTTCTAAATAAATCCAAAACGCATTTATTATACTTTTACAAATGTAATAAACAATTAATTAAACGATACGACACAAAAATAAAAACGTCATTTACGTAATGTTATTTTTAATAAGTTTTACGAACCGCCTGATGAGGTAATATGCGAGAACGGCGCCACCGCAAACCACGACGGGAATTGTAACTTTCAGTTTATAATTCATACTGAGCGAATTAAATGAAGCCACGATGTGGAAATGTGAATGCAACAACAACGAATTCGGAGGACGTTACGCGGACTGCCGGCTCCGGGATTGTTTTTGACCGAACACACCCAGAGATTCACTCAGTTTTGTGGTGGAATTACGTAATTTAACCAGAGGTCGCCTTGACCGACACGCGCAAGTCGAACGGATGTGTCAGCTCACTGCGCACCGGTGCTTCTTCGTCGCGCGCAGCGCAGCCGTACCTCCCACTCGCGACCAACGAACGAACATGTTATCGCGAGTTTCTTGTTACTTTGCATTCATTTCTATTCGAGAAGGTAATGCAATAATTAAACATCGTCAGATTACGGAGTCCACTTATCGTTCCATGAATCATATCAATCGTGATATTGGAGATGGATACTGGTGGACAGGTATGACATATAGGTTGGATGCACTTAATTATAAGTAGTATTATGCAATGAGCATCGCGTTGGGTAAATGGAGTGCAATGAACTGATCTTTGAAAAAATATTTTTCCTAATTCTAACGTAATTGTAGCTAGCCTAGCTTATGCAAAATACGTTATTTTTGGATTATTTTTAATGATTAAAACTGGTATTTTTTTTTGTATACTTACCTACTTATTGGTACTATTACATTAACAAAATAAGTAGGTACATGGGACTAAAATTCTAACTGGCAAAAGTGTACGATCGTTAGCAGCACGGCCGGTCGGCCAATCCGGAAATACCTTATTTTTACATCCCGTTTAGGTTCAATGTCCGTTCGTAACACTATAGAATATTATGACTTAGTTTGACATTTAGTTTAGTCTCAAAATCATCGTTTTTTTAAACAAAATAACGATCTATCGCCATAAGATTGAATTGAGCTAATGTTTTCACGTCGCGAAATTAAATTTAGCATTGAATAGTAGAGACAAATGCCCGCCGGAATTATACGCACCCGTCGGCATCGTCAGCCGGTTTGTTTTCCTTGTTTTCTTTCGTTGCACAGCCACCCATTTTCACAAATTTTATATAACTAGCCGCTAAACATGCACTAAATCACTAAAACTACAGCAAATAAATAAAATAAACGTAGGATACTAAATGCAATGATGGAATGATATTTTGTCCAAATGAATGTATCGGAGCCGGGAGTGGCAAGGGCGAGCGAGGGGTAGCCGGATCGATGCGCGACACGCAGCACGCAAGCGGCCTCACGCTTCCCGCCCTTCGGGAACCGCTTCAAAACTTTTCGGAGGGAAACTTCGCCCGGCTAGCGCACCGTTTACCTTCGCGAATTACATTTGAATGGAATTCCAACATCTTCAAACTCGGTATCATCTTATCGGTGAAATATTACACTTGAGTTTATCAAAGCACTTCTCGAATTTAGGTTCAGTTATCACACGAGAGGATATAAACATCTTAAGCGCGGCGGTGGTGCAGTACTAGGTACGACATAGACTAGGCGGATATTTTACTTTTAGATGGTAAATTAATAATTTAAATGACCACCGCTTACCTTGCGCTTGTACAACCGTCAGAGTCGACTGCGAGGTGCAGAATGGTCGGTGCGGGCTCGCGCGGAGGGTTAAGCCCGCGGCAACGTCCCGCGCCCCCCTTCCCGACAACCTTGGCCTTGGTGTGATGCTTGCCTGGCCCGCCTGGCCGACAGATCGCGCGCCAGTAGCTTCACTTCAAGTCGCGATTTGGACGAGTATCATTACAAAAGTTATCATTTTAAATCATCTCGATTCAAGGATAACTACCATCTTATCAATTCAATTGTCACCTGGCAAAGGTGTCAATAATACTTTTGAATTAATTGTTGTTCAATTAAGGGTTGGCGTACCCACAGTCCCAAGTCTCTTAGTTAATTATTTTGATAAGTCAATATTTCATCGTTTGAAACATTGCTTCCCAGATTGTGTTTAAACACGAAAAGTGGTTATAACAAGATTACTCACTGACTTCATATACAAAAAAATCCTTTAATTACGAAATTAGAACATGTAAAACTAAGCAGGTAGGAATTCTCATAATTATAATTGTTGTTTTCTATGAAAATTACACCAAATGGTCGTGAATAAAGTAAATGAATTTTGTTTACGTAAAGTACCTAAATAGGTAATTTAACATAATTAAAGTAATTTAATCATAACCGGCATTACCACTTTAATATCAGATTTAAATCATAATCGATCGATTATGCAGCATTGCGTCACATCACGCACAGTTCGTTATCAACGATTAGGTGGGAAATTTAAAATTAGAACGTTGCTGGTTCTTTTTCGCATTGGATCCTGTCCAAAGCTTCTACGTGAGGACTAGGTATCGCGACGATGCCAATGTCAAGTTTGTTATTTTTCACTTTCATTGCATAACTTTGGCGTTGAAAGAATCATTGCACTATTTATTATTATAATATTGACGTGCATACAATAACAATACATTTTATTGCATTCAAAGATAAAAATAATAGTAAACAAATTCATTAATAATATTGGATTAAACCGGACCGTACCTACATTATACGTATTTACCATCAATTTACAAAAAAACTTCGTTACTTTTATAATAATTTTCCGGATTCTTTAAGCAAAATATAAAGAGCGTTACGTAAGCGACATTGCCCTTAGCCCTTGACCCTGAGTTTAGAATAGCGTAGGGTAGCGGTCGATTCGCTAACCTACATTCAAGCCGAGGAAACCATAGAGCTACCCCGCTCAAGGTAAACATAATACAGGCCGTTTGCTTGTTGTCAAGTACAGTGAACTTATTATGTGATCAATCTTATTAATCTTTGAAGATTAGATTAATTTTCTTTGCACAGTGCACTATGTGTTCTATTTTTATTTTTGCAAAAATTTTTATAAAATTAAATTACAGTAAAAGTCAGCAAGACTAAAATTTTATTAAACGAGTGATTTTTATTATTTCTCTTTACTTATTTATTAAATGTAGTTATGGTACCTAAGAACAGTTTTATTTTTTGCAAATGGGGTTGTCACCAGGATAATCTACTGGTTGTTGTTTTTTTATTAAAGATATTTCGTAAAGATCATTGACCAATTAGGCATTTTATATTAATATTTCTAATGGTAGAATATTTTTGTACAATGACACGGCGCCATAGAAATAAATTGAAAAAATCATCTAAATTGAAAAAGCTTTAAGTCCAGAAAAAGGAAATCACGCTACGCTTACCTCACTTTGTCGTGTTGACTGCGGCTGTGTATCGAATAGGAACACATTACATTTTGGAAAACCAAACGCTTGATAGTTTTATACATTGTAAAGCAACGTTATTTTAATGGCGGGATAAACAAGACTCCTACAGGAAAACTTGCCAACGCGGGGTTACATCGACTCACGCTGTGTGCTAAAATTAGAATGTTATGATTTAAAGTTTACCACAGATGTTAATTAAGCACAAGTTTTCACTTTTGTATTTTTGTTCGTCTGGTATTGTTATGCCTAAACCACAGCCTAAACGAACGGTATTTAGATGCGATGATTGTGATGTTGTTTTTATTTGGTAAAGATAATTTAATCGGCCTGAGAAATTCAATCAGATGGTTTCTACCCATGGTCGTATCCAGGATCATTTATCTCGGAGGGTTTCGTAATCACCGGGGGAGGGGGGGGGGGTTGCTTCTTTGAGTTTTGACACCACAAGCTACACCCTAAAGTTGGTAAATACTGTTACTACTATTTATACTAGTTTTGGTATAATTGACTAAACACCGGACACATGTGTACTGTGTAAGTATCTATTTATTTATTTATTTATTTTATCCAACTTATACTATCAGACAATCCAACCATACAAGTTTTAAGATAAGTACCTACATGACATATTATTTAGTATAAATCAATGAAATTATACAATAATATCAGTTTTTTTTTATAACTTTTTAGATACATAGTTACATTTATTCTACTCTAATGGTACTAGGAGTGGCAATAGACTCCAAGTACTGACAAGCTGCAGTCAGGAATCTCGGTTCCGTATAATTAAATATATCTACTGTTTCATTACTCAATAGAAGATTGTTGATGTGAGTGAGAGCAAGGTAAAGTGGACTGGTTGAGAGGGTGATAGTAGAATTAGGTACCGAGAATAGCGCGGCGGGCGCTGCCTGGGACGGAGTGTCTGCCTGATGGGTGGCGGAACGTTAAGTGAGATATATTGTAGCAGTGGGGGATTAGTTAGGAAACCACGAATTAGACGGAAGAAGTATTTAATAAGAGCTAAGTTTCTTCTAACTTCTAAGCTTTGATATGCGACCATGCCCAACACAAATGATGTGGGGTACATGTACGGGTAATAACCATATAATTTCAGGTGGTAACGAAGAAAGGCTTTTTGAACTTTTTCTATTAGTAGTGTATAAGTTTTTTCATGTGGATTCCAGATTACGCTATTCGTCTCTAACAGGATACGGACATATGAATGGTAATAGGTATCATCAATTCACTGCTTCGGTGGTACGGTGGGAGTGTCCAAGACTGCTGTACAAGTTTCGATTCCCATATTAGACATCACTCTGTGTCATCTACAAATTGTTGTATCTAATCTAGGTGTGCCTTATATCCGTAAATAGGTCGTTTGTTAAACGGCTATTACACTACCCTGAATCAGGGCCCTAAATCGAGGTGGCCGTGAAAATTTCTTAGAGAATTAGAGCCCTAACTCTCATTACACCGCGCTTTTTAAGGATTTAGGGTCCCTGATTCAGTGTAGTGTAATAAGCGCATTACCCCACAATACGCCCTTAGCTACGGGCCTGAAGGTAGTGAATTTAGGCGCAGATCTAAGGGAAGGCAACAGGGGCAATTGCCCATCCCCCCAAACTCGACTGAATGACCTTTTTTGTACCGATGTGCTTTAATAGGCAATTGTCCCCCCCGCTCCTCGGCGGTCGTGGCTGGTGTACCAGTGTTGAATCAAATGCACCCTCCCCTCGTCATGCGAGCGACTCACAATTAGCTGGTTGGGTCTCATATTGCCCCCCTGAACTAAGTTCTGGATCCACGCCTGAGGGCATTACCAAGTAGGTAATTTAAGCGACTGTCTGACTAGTAACCTTAAAGAAAAAAAAATACTTCCCACACATAAGATAAAAAGGGCGTCACCCCATTTTATCTCATATGTGAGGGGATTCTCAGCAGTGGATTAAGGACTTTGAATTAGTAGTTAGAGGATTCCTCGCCTTCATGGTTCCGCACTGAACATTCTAATATGTTATTTTAGTTTTAGTTGTAATTGTAACGACAACAGGACAGGACATAATATTGTCGGCTGTAGGAAAACCCATTTAAAATAATTAGATAATGACAAAAGGAAGACCCTATTGTAAACCCACTTACTGTAGTATACCTATTGACAGAATAGGTAACATAATAATTTTATTATCCCTACTTTTAGGTACCTAGTATCTTAATGTAATACATATTACAATATGGTAGTATACAAGTATCTAATACTTATTCAGGAAAATGGCGCATGACTACCACAACCTGATCTACCTTTATGCGAAATAAAATCTATAGTAATATTATTGTTTTTATATATATATATATAAATCTATCTATTATAACTAATATAGTAATATTATAAAGCTGAAGAGTTTGTTTTGAACGCGATAATCTCAGGAACTACTGGTCCGTTCCGGTTCTTTCACTGTTGGGTAGCCCATTTATCGAGGAACGCTATAAGCTATAAGTATAACACCACGCTACGACTATTAGGAGCGGAGCAGCAATAAAAAATGTTTCCAAAACGGGGAAAATTTACCCAGACGAAGTTGCGCGGGTCAGCTAGTACCTACATACAAGTTGGATCAACGTAACTTGACCGGTTTGGAGTTAGGTTCTTATCACTTTCGCGCATTTCATCATTTTCATAGAGATGCGACCCTAAAATTACTTACGAAAACGATTAAATAAGTTTAATCAATTAAAAGTATTAACAAAATTTTAATTCAACAATATAAAAATATTATTTAATATACATAAGAGTTCATAATAGTTTAAATTTAGAACAGTTACAGTAAATAGGTACTAAAGAAACTTTGAAAAACAATTTCTGTAGAAAAAAAATATACAAAAAACATGAGTTAGTAATACTAATTATAACAATGTAATGCATAATTGCATCTCTAATTCTCTTGGTTTAGTTACCGCCCCCGCCCCCGCTTCCTGTCACCATTTACTACTAAAAAATGCATCTGCGCAACCACTTTTCGCCAACTTCAATCCGGTCAAGTTACGTAGATCCTACTGTAATAATTTGTTTTTCACATTTTTGTTAAATTACCTATTCTTGCGCTAAGTAGGTATGTGTCTAGGTCCTAAGTATTCAAATTTCTTGAATACAAAGTAGGTAGGTACAGTATGTAGGCGACATTCATTTGATAAACAGTTTTTTTTTAATCATCTCAGCATTCGATAATATACCGTAGTACTTTATGAAAATATATATATATATATATATATATATATATATATATATATTCTCATAATGTGTACAATTCGCGAAAGTTTATCAACATTTATATATTCCGTAGTACTATTACTTATTCTGTGGTAATACTTTAATAGATGTTAATAAATATATATTAGAGTTTCATTTATTCGACTTATCCCAAATATGGAGCCGAAGCATACTGAATCCGAATTAATCCCGTTATTTGGGACACAGGTATCTTGAGTTGATTCCAAATTACAATTGAATAGAGGTAGGTAATATAAAACTAAGAATTTATTAGCAAAATGTGTTATGCCTACCTACCTACTTACAAAATATTTTTTTTAGGTACAAAGTGATTACAAAAAGAATGGCTTATTCACTCGTTTATATGTTGACCATATCCGCAGCATTAATGAATAAAGAAATCATTGTAGAAAATAAATAATGAATGGTTGTTGATATGTTTAATGATAAATAAGTAAGGAATTAATTGTACATAGGTACCTATTTATTAATTGAGCTGAGTAGGTAGGTACGTACTCATTTTATTAATGCGGGCTAGTAATAAACAATGTTGCAATATTTTGTATCACAAGTGTTGTTTTGCTTCCTAAGTATTTTTGTGGGATTGTAGGTCCCACATTACTAGCAACCCTGTTATCGCCCTGTTAGCGAGTTAAGCTTAATGGCTTGTGTTAGAGAAGTGGGTGAATTCACGTCGGTAGTATAATGGGTAGGATTCGAACCCGCGGGTTCGAATCACTAAATACCTACCTACCTAGTATTTCATATAAGTAGTTTTTAATGATGTTTAAAAATCGTGTCAAGACGTATGGAATAGTACAGATGAGTGTTGTTTTGTAGCAGTGGTTCTCAAACTTTTTAAATGACGGAACCCTTTTGGGAAGCAAAATACTTGATGGAACCCTACAATAAAACAATTATTTTTATAAGTGTATTCTTTATTAATCAGCATAATAAAAGTACAATGTATCAGTTACTAATTATTATTTACTTCACCACTTGGTAAGGACAATAATAGAAAACATTAAAAAAGAAAAAATCTAACTAGTGGGAGGTATGAAACTGTTTTTTATTTTTCATCAATTGCTTGATATCAGGTTTGATGGAAGAAAGTTGGAGTCTCATATCAGCTTCGGCGTCCAGTCTATTGCGATATTTTGTTTTCGTGGCTGCGTAGGTAGAGAATCCTGTTTCGCACAAATATGTAGTTGGGAACGGGAGAAGAATATCCAGAGCCATTTGGCCAAGCATTGCATATTCATCTTGGATTCTGCACCAAAAATCATTAAGAGGCGTCGTTTTGAACAATGACTCCATACTTGTGTCTGATGACATTTCTAAAAGAGATTCATATATCTCATTTGACATGTTTTCAGGCTTTTCCAAGTTGGGTAAAAAAGGATTATGAATCCAGGAGTTCACTTTAATTTTTGTATTGTGTTCTTCGGGAAAATACTTTTCAAAAGATGCGCGCATCGAACTGAGATATTGGACCAATTCTTCAAACACATTATCTTCAAACATTTCTGAGTCGTTTTCGCTAACAAACTCACTGAGTAACGTAAAACTTTCTATTTCTTTCTTACCAATGCAAATGATCCAAAAATCTAATTTTCTTTTAAAATCAGTTATTTTATTATAGGCCTGAAACACTGTTGTCTGTTTACCTTGCAACGATAAATTTAATTCGTTAAGTTTTTGAAAGATATCCGCCATAAAAGACAATCGGAACAACCAAGTTTTATCATACAAACGGTCCTTCAAATTAAAAGAAGTATCTGCTGAAAGAAACATTTGTAACTCGGCTCTAAGTTCAAATAGCCTTGTTAAAGTTTTTCCCCGAGACAGCCATCGCACTTCTGTATGGAGCAGCAGTGTTTTATGTTTGCTGCCATAATCTTCACACAATAATGAGAACAATCGGGATTGTAGTGGTCGTGATTTGATAAAATTAATTATTTTTACCGCTTCATCCATAACTAATTTTAGATTAGACGGCATTTGCTTCATCGCAAGTGCTTGTCTATGCAGAATACAATGACTGGAACTACAATTAGGCGCTTTATTTTTCATTCGTGACACTGCTCCTGCTGTTTTACCTGTCATCGCCTTGGCCCCATCTGTACAAATGTCAATGCAATTGTTCCAACTGAGATTATGTTCTTCAAAAAATATATTTATTTTATTAAAAATTTCTTCCCCGGTAGTAGCAGCGATGAACACATAAGCATGTCTTCTTCAAAAGAACTTTTATATGGATATCTCACAATAACCAGCAGGATAGCCAAACCAGCGACATCAGTCGACTCGTCCATTTGCAAAGCGAATCGTGTATTTTGTAGACGTGTAACTAGTTCTTGTTTGACGTAGCTTGCCAGATCATGGATTCGTCGTGAAACAGTATCGTTTGATAGCGGAACAGTAGAAAGATGCTTTGCAGATTTTTCATCAAGCATACATTTTGTTATGTCTAATACACATGGTTTTATTAATTTCTCAGCGATAGTGTGCGCTTCACCTGCTTGTGCAATGCGATAGCTAACTAAATATGATGCCTCCGTGGCCTTTTCGTTGGTAGTTTGTTACATGCATCATATTTTTTTGACTTTCTAATAACTGATCTTTTTTGCGAACAAAAAATTCTTTATTCTTGTCTTTAGTCTCGGGGTGTACGGTTTCTAAATGTCGACGCAATTTGGCAGGTGCCATGGAACTATTAGGAAGCAGTTTACTACAAAGCATGCAGAGAGGTGAGCCGTTGGAATCAACAAATCCGAAACTGATATAAGATTCATCATACTTCCTTTTTTTCGTCTTTGAAACCGTCGAGCTTGACGTCGTGGCACTCGTGGCATCATCTTCTGGATCGGTGATTGCTAAATTCTCCGCGCGCATTGCTTTTGAACATTCAGCGTCATTAGAAGATGTTGTTGGAACACGTTTAACACCTTTAAGCCAACGTTCCATTCTTCTTTATTTATAATGTTACAAGTCAGGATAGTGGGGTTTAAATAATGCACAATCGTTACTGCGTATAAGAGACTAAATTTAGAACCTACAGGGAAGAAATGTATAAAACTGAGACAACAGAATACAGCAGGCAGTAAAACAATGAACACTAGTTTCTCGCTAGCGAGCTTGTAAGTAGGTAGTAACTTATCGCTCCGAACGCTAATCATCAACTGACGACGCCAACGCGCGATCGCCGCTTTTATACTTAGTCCTAGACTCGATCTCAAATATTCTCGAAAATACTCGAGTCGGCACCTTTGATAAACAAAAAGCAAAAATAAAAACAGAAATTTAAAAATAGCGTTGTAAACAATATCGACTTTATCCTTTGAAGTTAGAGACGAAAGTCGCTTGTTGACAACTATAGCGTCTAATTCAGAGGCGGCTTTTATCAAAGAGACTGAGCGCTTACAAGTATACTACCCGCTCGTTTTAAGTTTGCCGCTGGCGATAGGTATGAGTGTATGACGTTCGAAATTTTTTATTTAATTGTAACAATAAAAATTGTGTACGGTAGATATTTGGGTAAAACTATGACACATTATAAGTTTTGTTGTCACGTGGGGGAGGGTACGCGCATTCCACAGACCGGCAAACTTAGAGCGAACGCGTTGTACAAGTATAAAATTGTTGAGACCAAACTTATAAGATATTGTACCAGCTAATGTAACACAAGCTTATACAAATACAAATAAATAAATAAATAACATTCATAGCGTTTTGTCTCCGCGCGGCCGCGGAGTCCGCACAGCCGCGGAGCGACCAGAGAGAGGTGTTTTGATTTTTTTATTTCTAAATTCTTGCGGAACCCCGACAGAGGTATCACGGAACCCTAGGGTTCCGCGGAACACACTTAGAGTATAGCTGTTTTGTAGGATTCATGATTCACATGAGTTTGAGGTAAGAATTGACAATTTGTTGTTTCCTCTAAATCAGGGATATTCCCAAACTATTTTGGGCAAGATACCCCTTATCCAAAATGAACTGCTACCTTAAACTACCCACTTACATAACGTACAAATTTTGTTGTTGTTTCAGTCGCCCTCTATTTTATTGTTGCTGGGTTGTGTAGCCCGTTTAGGAGAGTGGATCATGCGCCATACAATTGTAGACATATTGCCATTATTAGCCGAGCAATTAGTTGCCAATAGTGCCGCAGTAGTTTTTTCTCTCTTTCACGCTTTGCAGTCAATATTAACTTTTTAATTGAGAGGGATAGCGCGGTCCAGGTTTATACGTCAATGAAGCTACCCATGTAATACGCTTAAAAAAAATGCGAAGAAAAAAGCGAAGTTTCGAGAAAACCTTGGCAATGACAACAGCGGATTCGGCCTTGTGTACAGTTCAAGACTAAATAACTCGTGTGTAATTTATTTAAATCTGTCTCTAGTCAGTTCTTAAGAACTCGTACGATATTGCGATTATCTGTAGCGTATTAATACCAAGGAGCTGTCAAAATTGGCGACAGTTTGTAGTGCCATTATTTTTTGCAGCCCTGCAGGAACAGACCGTCTTTGGAGCGAACTGAGCGGACGGCGGACGCTCCAGGCATTCGGCTGTATGTCGGGGGGCGCCGGAAGCGTCCTTCGCCTAAGGAACCAAGGATCGCCACAACGACCGGTCCTGCGCCATCCACATCCAATGGTTTCCCGTGGCTCATGCATGACCTTCACCAGGTCGTCATCCAGGATAAATCATTCATGTTTATTCTGTCTGGTTGTAATTAATGTATAGGTTCATTTATGTATGGAGGTATGTATCTTCATATTTAGATATCTTTATATATATACATACAATACTTCTGTGCGTGTGTGTGTGTCTCTGAACTCCTCCTAAACGGCTGGATTTTAATGAATTTTTTTGTGTTTTCCTGTGGATTCTAGAATGGTTTAGATTCACAAATGAACCCGATTCACAAATAATAAGAAGCGGTATGAAGTTCGCTGGGACAGCTACTCAGCTAGTATACAGTATAAGTATCTTTATCAGTGGTCTGGTCGCCATGTAGGCACAGTTTCTGCGTAGTTTGGGATCAGATGGCCGTGTGTGAGCTGTCTCAAGATATTTATAGGTACATCTTACTAGCCAAGAGCGAGTTGTCTATTAATTCGTTACTCATGTACCCAAGACATAAACAATAAAATTAGCACAGAATAAGGAAGACTTTGAATCATGACATACCTAGGTACCGAGTGCAATCGTGATTTGACTCCGTGCTCTGTTTTAATTGTAGTGTTAAATGAACTAGAAATATAAACTACGTAATGCATATATCTACTCCTTGCTATGCTGATAAATCTAGCTGTTTTGTTTAAAATCGTTATGATTCTTCTTCCCTTGAATTGATCATAACTAGGCAATTTTTCAAAAAATGTGCAACCCCCCTTTTTTTTACTAGCTGTCCCGCGCAAATTCGTCTGTGTAATTTTTTCCCGTTTTTGCAACATTTCTCATTGCTGCTCCGTTCCTATTTTATATAGCGTGATGTTGCATGGCCTATAGCCTTCCTCGATAAATGGGCTATCCAACAGTATATATATTCTGAGATACCGCGTTCAAACAAACAAATAAACAAACAAACTCTTCAGCTTTATAATATTTGTATAGATTAGGAACAAATTCCAAATATTTCGAAACAGTTTCCAAATATTTAGCACTGGCTTTTCCTCGCGGATTCGCCCGCGTATTTTTGATTAATAATAATAATAATAATAAAAATGATTTATTCACTTAGGAAGCAAAATACTACACTTGTGAAAAGTCGATTTTATAGGCAATGTGCTATTCTGATGTAGGTATACCTAAAGTGCAATAAGTACTTACTGTAAAGCTTTATTATGATCAGTTTAGTTGTTTTGTGTATAAGATAAACAAATATCTACCTATCCTAACAAACTTTCGGAGTTTTAAGTAGGTAGGCACTGGCTCAGCCCCGGTACCAGCTCACCAAGGGCTGAGCGAACGTTATAGTACCTACTTATTAGAAGGATTTTCAAACCAAACTTCTCAGATTGCTAACATTTCCACAACTCCAAACGATTCAAAATGAAAAGCTTCAATACATTCTTGACATACTTTCTTCGCTGACATCTTATATTTAAGTATGTAAAACACTTCGTTAAGTTAGAAGCACCCAATTAGCTCAACTCAAGGTTGGCTCTCTGCCTTTCAACGAGGCTAAAGTATAAAGGCGGTTGTATACTGCATACATTCGTTTCTGAATCACTCTGTTTTGTCTATGGGTATAAAAGAAGGTTGGTCAATACAGTGCCGGCCTCCTTTTATATGAAAGAAAATGAACACCTACAGCTCAGGGGACTTGTAAGATTAGTTAGGAATCATTAAATGGTTATGAGTAATGATCGGCATAGTTAGTGCCATTTCGCGGGATGCGACAACCGTGGCATAACGTGGATGTTAAAAATCCCGGGATTTAGATTCACCTTCAACTAATGTCAAAAATATATAATTAACAAACTCGTACCGTTTAAGCGTTTATACTTTAGCTTAAGATTTAGATCTATTCGTAAAAGAAAGAATAACTGTTACATAAAAGTCATCCAACTTGCTATTGCGTTGCGATTCAATAATAAATCCTCTTACACAAACATTCTTATTAAACATTTGTGATTTATACATTTCTTAAACTATTTATTATAAACGATTCAATTATTTAAAAACTACCCAAACACAAACTCTATGTCGCGGAAATGAAAATGCTCCGATGGGCTGGTGGTGTAACCAAGCTGGACAGGATCAGAAACGAGTATGTTGCAGGCAGCTTTATAGTCAAAGCTATAGAAGATAAGCTCCAAAAAAATCATCATCGGTGATACGGATATGTGTAACGCGCCATGAAAAAGACCACCCTTTTAAAATCGCTCTTATAATTGACGTAGGAAAACAACCCCGAGGACGCCCAAAAGCTAGTTGGTGGAGGAACCTTGAAAAATTAGCACATTCAATCCCAGCTGACATCAATGACAGAACCGAATGGCGCAAACATATTCAGAGGGCTGACCCCAAATGATATGGTGAGAGGCACGGACAAAAAAGAAGAAAGATTTAATTACTTGATTAAAAATTCCGGAATCCCGGGGTAAATCCATGTTAACATAGCATTTGAGGTCATTGATCCTAAATGGCACTACCTTTTAGGATCCTTACCGTTTTATTCATGAGAGTAATTGACCATCTCATCCAGTCCACCATCATCGGTATTAGTAAAGCCATTAGTACCGGCTGTCGGCCGTGTTGCCATTCGGTACGTTATGACAATGATTGTTTTATGATCTGATTTGTTTGTAATATCAAAACACGTGCGATCGTTCATAGTTTGGAACATGTGACACTAATAATATGCTAATAATTCTGTTTTCATCTATCTGACTGTTCTTATAAATAATATGACGTCACTTGAGGCCAATTTATTCATTTTAAGTAGGTAGTAGTCAAGTATTCCCTACTTAATTCGAATTCGATCGATTTTTTTATTTTTTTATTCCTGTTCTTTATTGTTATCTATCATTTGAGATATTGAGCAATTGTTGTGTATGTGAATATATCTTGTACGGATTTTGTTTATCAACTCATCCGTTTCTATCTAGTTCTCAATCATATTATATGAGGTCTTGAGGTAGCCTTTTCTTCAGCCTTCTAGTGGTTGCTGGTGTATTCATCAGGCTTACTGCTAGTGAGTTTGAATGTTTGCTTATTCGGTCCTTGTAACTTTTGGTCCTTTCAGATATTTCCTCTTTTACAGAGGTGATGCTGAGGTCTTTGTGTAGATTGTCATTGAATTCGGTCGATTATAAAAAAGAGTTTCATTCTGCCTAATAACTCCATTTTTAGTATTATCTACCTTAGAAATACAGCCAATACAAAAAGGCTTCCAAACGTACTGCCATGCCATGTAATTGCCTGGTTTATTACAAGGCAGAAAAAAAACAAAGTTGCCGCGTAAAGCACGCACGCAATGGCATTTGAATATGAAACGTAATGGCGCACGCGAACAGAATTAAAGTTCCGAAATCCAAGTCAATAATCATAACATTCCTTCGTATAATTTTCGTATCATCGATTCCTTACGTAATGGCAAAGCTCTCGGCCTTGCCCTATTTTCGTCACGGTCGGCCAATGTTAGTGTCGAAGCCGAACCTTGTATCAAGGACTTGTTCATGGCTGGAGTTTTTTCACGCAAGCTTTGACGTCATAACTGTTTATACGCTAATTCCAGATGTTTGGCGGTAGGAGCTCGCAGGCGGCAGGCTTGGCCAATGGCGTAGGTACCTATTCTACTTCTACGTAACAGTTTTTTTAATTGCTGTCGTTCATAGAGTTGGCGCAAAAACTATTTTTCCGTCGAAAATAGTGTTGATGGAGTTCAATAAATTGCTTAAGAATTTTGATAAATAGGTTTTTTCTTTTATATTTTTACGCACAATTTAGCTATAATTTTGTTGTTATTTTACGACTTTCTTTTTACAGCTTTCGAAGTTACGGTAAATTTACTCGTGAAATTCGTGACTAGTATGTACCTAGGTAATAGCCCCGCCGTAAAAAGAAACTAAAGAAAGTAAGTAGGTACTTTCTTATTTATAAAAACTAATAAAAAAAATCTTTTATTCCCAAATCATTTTTTCATCGGCCTGAATATCATCACTACAAAACAATTATAACTTTGTATAAAACAAAGTCGCTTTCTCTGTCCCTATATCCCTATGTATGCTTAAATCTTTAAAACTACACAACGGATTTTGATGCGGTTTTTTTTAATAGATTGAGTGATTGAAGAGGAAGGTTTATATGTATAATAACATCCATTAAATAGTGGAGAAATAAGGAACGGAGCTGCAATAAGAAATGTTGCAAAAATGGGGAAAACTTACGCAGACGAAGTTGTGCGGGTCAGCTAGTTAAAAATAAAACAATATTCGTCGTCTAATGTCTTTTCGTAAGTAATTAGGCTGTCCGTTTGAAAAGTCCCAAAGACAGTGCTGTCCGTTTGCAACCTCGTCTAAAATAGGAATCAGAAAAGCTCCAGTCGTATTTTTTTTAAAGACGACTCCCGCAATATGTTACAAGCCCTTCGTCGCGGGGTACTTTACAAACATACAAGTCACAGACACAAAGTACACTCAGATTCGGAACAACAATTTGTGGACCACATAAAGTGGTGTCCCGTGTGGGAATCGACCCACAACCTCTTGCGTAGCAGTCGGATACAC
Source organism: Herminia tarsipennalis (assembly GCA_945859575.2). Lineage (NCBI taxonomy): Eukaryota > Metazoa > Arthropoda > Insecta > Lepidoptera > Erebidae > Herminia > Herminia tarsipennalis. The sequence goes on along the minus strand of OX243836.2, from coordinate 5,978,715 downwards.
TCCCACCGCGCCACAGACGCCATCAGTATTATAGGTACCTATTTTCAAGACTTATTGTAGTGTACTGCACTGTGCTTTTATTGCGTCTGGGGACCTGGCCCTACCATAATACCAGAAAGGAAGAAAATGCATTTAATTCGGCTTCGGCCTACTTAAGCAACAAAACATATGGACGAGTCGGGAGGGAATAAAATTGAGACCATTATGATGAAGCCTAGGGCGTAACGACTGAGAAGGGGCGACAGAGCGCTCTCGCAGGATTCCTGAACTAGGTACACCTCACACTCAACCCCAGATTCTTCTTCTGGTGTAGTACCTGACATCCCATAGATCAAACAAAACAAACAATCCCATGGGGCTGTTCTGTTTCGAGTCATAAAACTATATTTATAATGTATTAGCACAACGACATTTTACATAGTCGCGTTTTACCGCACTCTGTTTTAGCTGAGAAAAAAAAATGCAAGGTAATTGCCTCAAATGCACTTAGATCGAGCGAGAAGCTTAGATAGTCTTTTATGTGGAAGTGAAAAAGAGAACATTATTGCAATCGCTGCCGACGCCGCGCGCCTAATTTACGTGGCGTAATGTATACTAATAATAAGGCTAAAGAGTTTTTGGTTTGAACGCGATAATCTCAGGAACTATGGCTTCGAATTGAAAAAACATTCTACTGTTGGATAGCTTATTTATCGAGGAAGGCAATAATCTACAATACATCGCGCTACGACTAACAGGAGCGGAGCAGCAATAAAAAATGTTGCATAAGTAGGGAAAATTTACGTAGACGAAGTTCCGCGGGTCAGCTAGTGTTAGCATATGACGTTTCTTTAAGTAAAACGTCATTGATATAGCAGTTGAAAGTAATTTCTTTTTAGCTCTGTGCATGTGGGACGAACCTTATTTGTTGTTAATGTATATTACACGAAGCCTTAGAAGGCTTTACGAGTCTAGTCTAGACGCTAGATCGTTTAGTCTAATATCTTAATCCTCAAGGACAATGGAATAATCAGCTTAAACGCTGAACCAACAGATTTATAAAGCGTATTGACGTCTATCGTCTATGTTATCTTCTATGCAGTGTCTATTAAGCAAATTTTACTAAAATAAATATCAAGAGAATTGTATTTGAAATACCGATAAAAAGTACCGGTATCTGAGATCGGTTTTTAATGTTTAACATTGCATAGTTTTGAAAATGGTGGCAAACTGAACGGCCACCAATAAAAATTCCAATTCACTAACTGAGTTACCTACAGGAAAACAAACTTAGGATATGCATTTAGTGATTGAACTAACATGACGGTTTTATTGACTAGCTGTCACGGGCAACTTCGTCTGCGTACCTAAATCGTAAATTTTCCCCGTTTTTGCAACATTTCTCATTGCTGCTCCGCTTCTATTGGTCGTAGCGTGATGTTACATAACCTATAACCTTCCTCGATAAACGGGCTATCCAACAGTGAAAGAATTTTTCAATTCGGATCAGTAGTTCCTGAGATTACCGCGTTCAAACAAACAACCAAATAAACTCTTCAGCTTTATAATATTAGTATCGACTAAATACATTTTCCAATGAAATCGCAATCATAGCGATACCTATCAATTTTGGCCCAATTTGTGAGTTGCTAAAATGTCAATATCTTTATGAGTCAGCGATTATCGAACGTTCGATATCCTAATCGAATGGATGCGTCAAAAGTAAGCTAATGTTGTAACTATCTCAACAGTTATCGATACTTAAGTCGATAAGAATAATCTATGTTTTCCTTTCCCGCCGTATTGCGGACTTTCTAGAATCGGATTAAGGCATTATTAATGTCGATTGTTTTCTTGATAAATCATTTTTTAAATATTAATAGTAAATCCGTTCTTATTAATTAAGACTGCTGTAGATTTGTTTTTGTTCGTTAACAAAAAAAAAACGACATTTACACGTTCACACATATGTAGTGTGAACATGTAAATGTCGATTTTTTTGTATGCACGTGTTTAAGCCGTATTCTATCTAAGCCGTGTTTACATGTGCTAGAATTTCTTCGAGTTCAGGCACAGATAAGATACCTACATATCTAACTAACCAATAGTTAGATAGGTACTACTGAGTAAGAAATTCCAGTAAATTTACTACGAGAAACTTCTCACCAATACGAACGATCTTAGAGGCACAAATCGAGACGTTTCACCGTACCTACCTACTTTACGTCTAGTTTCAGTTTGAACATTTGAAACCGAATAAACTCGTTAAGTTTAATCTATTGATAAATAACGTTATTATCTATTCAACAGCCATATCTGTTTTACAAAAATACTCGGAATAATTCACCAATCACTTTCAGATTTGTTTCAAATAAACTGATAGTTCACTCACCTGTAATTCACCACTTGTATAACACAACAAATTATAAGTAAAGCGCAGAGGACCGTGTATATCCTTACCCACCGTCTCAAAATAACCGTTACGAATTTGGACAACATTGCAGACCGTTTTGTACTGATTGCTTATCAGTATCACGAACGTTAACTGATTTGGTTCTTATCAGCGACAGCTTTCATGTATCAATGAGTTATAAATTGTAACTTTGTCAACCATTTTTCGCCAGACGAAAAGAACCTGAGCAAATACAATTAAAATACCCGTACCATTAACAAATACATAGGTATTATTTTAGTTGTTGAATAAATACACATTGTTTTGTTGCTTGTATTAAATTTAAAAATTATTTGCCGTAGAAAAGGCCTAAGTATGATCCTTAGATCATATTTAGGCCTTTTCTACGACAGATAATCATGGCCGTAGCAATAGATTTAGCTTAGCCCCCCACCCCCCGCCCCCTTATAATATACGCCGATGATCTAAGTAATCAAATTTTAAGACCAATTTTTCCACCCAACTTCCTTCTTTTTTGGAATTGTTACGATTCAAAAGCATTCGTCAAACTGACTGGAATCTGTTTTAAAGACAATAAAAATCTTGAAAATAAATTGTTAAGCAAAATAGGTAATTATGTAAATTGATATATATTAAAAACAATTACATAATGACTGCCTCTGTGGCGCGGTGGGAGTGTCTCCGACTGCTACGCAAGAGGGTTCGATCCCACAAGGTACACCACTTTGTGTGATTCACAAATTGTTGTTCCGAGTCTGGGTGTACTTTGTGTCCGTGACTTGTATGTTTGTAAAGTCCCCCGCGACACAGGGCTAGTACCTGTACCCTGGTACCCTTTTTATAAATAAAAAAAATAAATAAGTAGCTACCTACATATTGACTCCATGTAAATTACCTACGTTGTGAAGTCAAATCAGTTCAATTCAAAGTTGCAGCTTTTAATATAGGTAGTATACCTATTCTTTAGACTTTTTGTTAGAGACCAGCGTCAACCTTCTCTGTTTTGCACCTGGTTTGAACTGGCACGCGTAACTACTTCCATTATCAAATGAGGCAATAAACAATGCTGGTTATCATTAGTTTTTATTTTTATTTATTTCAGATCCATAGGTACTTTGGCGGCGTTGCAACTCAAATATGAGTGATTGCCCTAGATGAAATTTGTCCAAACAATGAAGATACCTGTGCCTTGTTTACAAGTAACTCCATAAAACATCAATTTGGTGTCCATCCTACATGATTGTGGGTATTATGTGACTGCAAGAGGGCGCAGTCGCCATTCAAGAATACGAGCAATATCCGGCCTCGCCCGCTTGCCGCCAACCGGCCATGCTAAATAATGTTACTGAATTTTTTGTTCTCAGACATTTCAGATTGTTTCCAGCAACATGCTCACGGCTGAATAATCGGAAGTTGACGACGTCGCGTTATGTCTCATGGCATGCAATCAGAAATATTTTCTCCCGTTTCCGTCTAGATACTCCTCCTGGGTGCTCCTACTGGTAGGATAACGAGGACTATAATGTCCTTATGTCCTACCAGTAGAAACGGGAATATTTTCGGATGTTAGTTAAGAATTTACGATGGTCAACTAATTTCAATCCTAAAGGCGCTATTCGAATAGGCAAGGATTGTGCGTACAAGTTGCTTGCATTTGAAACATGCAACTTGTATATCAGCATACCATTAAGATCAAAACAACATTGATTTCAATCGTTTGTACAAGTTCGCATGTCTCATATAAGTTGTAACTTGTATAAAAGTTGTATACAATTTGCAACTTGTATACATGTGTAGCGCACAAATGGAATAGTGCCTTAAGGGGTTAAGTATTGGAATCCTTCAGCATATTGTGATTCTTGATAAGACGCATCCTCGGGTAAAACCCTCCCCGCCGCTCTCCTATTAAAGATGCATAACCTTGCTTTTGCATTTTGGTCATGCACTCGAGAAGTTCATAGCTAATCTTACCAGGAATTGCCTTGTAAATTCATGTGAGATATGTATCTACATTGAAATGGCAATGTTCTCAAAAATTGACACATAAATTGACAAGGCAAACTGAGTCATTAAATGGGTACGTATAATCTGACTCAGAACGCCGAGTATGGTTTTTTTACTTTGATTTCCTCTTGTATTTGCAATCTTATATTTTTGTGACGAAAGGTGTGGCAATATATTTTTGATAATAGATAGACAGTTATTGAAAATTTCACGTGTGATGTGAAGTAAATATTTTTCGTTGAAGTGTTGAGATAAATGATAGAGATCAAAAGTTTGCACGTTTGTTCAATAGCCAAGATAAGAATGAATTCACTTCTATTAATAGGTTTAGTTATTATTTTTTATCGGCGGCGGTCGAAAATTGATTCCTACCAGTAGGGAACAGGATTCTTGAATTTCCGTTTTCTTAAATTTCTTGTAGTTTACGGGGACTATCCTATTTCATTTTTGGATAAGCACAAGACTCACAGACGATTTTTAGACACGAGTGGATTGAATTGATGTTGCTGACTCTGTATATCACCACGTCATTTTTAATCGAAACTTCATTTTCATTGAATTAGAGTCCTGATCTTGACCAAATTTACTGTTTTGGCTCCAAAAATTCGCACCCTCTGCTTATTGTTATGGATTTGAAAGTTCCACACACTCACTCACACTAAAAAACTGTGCTGACCGATTTCACTCATTCTTTATAAATATATAGATAGATTCAGGTAAAAATTGACATCAAATTGACGTCAATTTTTCTTCTATACAATACATAAAATATAAATAGACAATACTGCAATCAAACTGCAATACAAATAAACATATTTGAAGTTTCTGTTTGTAATGTCAAAATAATATTTTTTTACTAAATACTTACAACAAAACAGATTTTTTTGTCTATCTGTCTGTTTGTTCCGGCTAATTTCCGTAATGGTTGGACGGCTTTTGACGGGAATTTCACTGAGCTGATGATGTAAGGAGTAGGCACAGCTACTAAAGGGTCTTTCAAATAGAGCGGGTCGATATTAATAATCTGTGGCGGCCATTTTGATTTGGCGGCATCTGTCAAATCTGTTTTTTTTTATTCAGTCACTGATGCCAAATCACCATGGCAAGTTACACGGTTGAGCAGCATGTGCAAATGATAAAACTTTATTATCAAAATGAGTGTTCGTTAGTGAAAACGTTGCGCGCATTGCGCCCATTTTACGGCAGACGCGGTGGCCCTTCAAAGTCTACTCTCCAACGATTGGTGACTAAATTCGAGACGACCGGTTAGGTAAACAACCAACCAACACCTTTACGTCAAAGGAACGCCAGATCGGCCGAGAACATCGCCGCTGTACGTGAGAGTGTTCAGGAGACTCCGAAGCAGTCGATTTCTCGCCGTGCACAAGAACTCGGCCTTTCGCAGACTTCAACTTGGAGAATTTTGCGTCGGGACTTGGGTCTGCATCCATACAAGATCCAACTGACCCAGGAGCTCAAAGTTAATGACCATAGACAACGCCGTGTGTTTGCTGAATGGGCGTCGGAACGCTTGGAAGAGGACCCCGATTTTGGCCAAAAAATAATCTTTAGCGACGAGGCACATTTTTGGATGAATGGTTTTGTTAATAAGCAAAATTGCCGTATATGGGATGACCACAACCCACATGAGGTTCACCAGATAGCAATGCATCCAACATAACGCAGGCCATCGCTCAGATTCAGCCGGATCTATGCAGCAGAGTCATTAAAAATTGGACCTCTCGGATTTGTGCCACCATGCGAAGCCGCGGCGGACATTTGAACGATGTCATATTTCATGCATAATGGCATAAACGGGCCTTTCAAATAAAAAATAAATTTCGTTAATATCTCACACACATCTAGTTTTATTCAATTTTAACATCGACCCGTCTTTGTTGAAAGACCCTTTATGAACTAAAAATGCCAACGAGCCCGCAATTTCAATTGATATAAACATTAATTAAAATTATAGACTAGATATTTAGTAGACGTTTTCCTAAAAGTGTGGATTCAATATTTGTACGTGACATAAATTCTGCGCAAAATATGCTTGCCATTATGCGTGATACGTAGGTAGCTACTCCAATTTGTGCTGACAGTAGGATCTTTAAATCTTGTGGCGATTTTAGTGTCACATTTTCATTCGGTACTTGTTTGGTAAAATATTTAGCACTAAAACATTCCAAACACTGCACGAGTTACAACTATACCTACCCAGTGCTGGGAATCTGGGATCAATTCGGAAACAAACCTAGCTTTCACATCCAACTGCTCACTGCTGTGTACCGCTGCTGCGCAAAAGAATTTTGGTTCGGTTACCACACGGGACACCTCTATAGCTCACATATTGTTGTTCCGAGTCTAGTGTCCGGACGTGATTCGTATGTTTGTACTTTTGTAGAATTCCCCGTGCCCGTGACTTTGTGCTAGAAATACATATAAGAGTAGGTGCACATGGGAGTACCCAAACGCCTAAGTACATACCGACAGTTTTCGATAAAAGTTATAAATAAGTCCCATTGTAACTTAGTAAAGGTCACTTAAAATATTATTATTAACTTAATGCGGGTATGAAATACAGAAAAGAAAGGCGATGTTGCCCCGTTTCTACATTATTTTGTTACGGGCCCAAAAATTTGCCCCTAAAAATCCACTGCACGAATTTTAAAACAAGGTATCTGCTTTGACAAAGAACAGCGCGTTTGACCCTTAGAAATGGTCTGTTAGGAACAGGTTCGGTTCTCAGGGGGGCGGGGGTGCAAGGCACCCTATGGGTATAGTTATGGAGACCCATGAACATACCCAGTTTTTGACCCAGGACCCAGACCCTGTCCTTGGGACCCACTTGTTATTTCTTTGGCAATCTCTGAAGCTTATGGCTTACCTATATAGCTGGTATAATTGACTAAACTTCGGCCAAATGTGTATTATGTACCTAAAAACCTCCCCCATGGGTATACGTATGATTTAACTTTGAAATATGAATGATTTAAAAAAAAAATAGGTAGCTACCTACTGAAAGAAAAAGAAAACAATGTACTGAAAGAAAAATAAACAGCCTCAAGTTCTTTATTTATCTCTCTGCATACTTGTTTTATACTTAGATATTTTGCTATTTTTAACTATTTTAATTTGAAAAACCTCAGTATTAATAAAAAGTTGGATTGGTGTTTATATCTTGATTTACCTGAAGAAAGCCTTTTGACATCTTGATCCATAATCCTCTTCACTGGTCTGGAAAATAACATGGATATTTAGGTATCTCTTAACTTGTTATTTTTTATTCTACATATAGATAGATACTTAGGGGAATGTTTTGAGTTTGTTCTATTTTTAAAATACAGTAGAAGAAGAAGGCTGTTTAGACTAACCCGTTGGTCTAGTGGTTAGTGAACCTGACTGCTAAGACGGAGGTTGTGGGTTCGATCCCCACCCAGGATAAAACTTTGTGTAATGAGCACGATGGTTTATTCTGAGTCTGGGTGTTATTTATCTATAATAAGTATGTATTTAGAAATATATAAGTATGTTTATCAGTTGTCTGGTTTCCATGGTACAAGCTCTGCTTTATTTAGGATCAGATAGCGTTGTGTGAGTTGTCCAAGATGTTATAGATTTTAGAAGGCAAAACATTCGTTAGTTACCTATCTGTTTTTTGTGGTATCTATCTACGAGCATTTCATATTAAGTTAATAACAGTAGGTAGGGAAATTGTGCCCCCCTTAACTTTTGAACCGTGGGACCAAAAAATATGACAAAATCACAAAGGTACCGCTTAATAAATACTGTAAACTAAAATTATTACCTACTGTTATTAACATAATATGAAATACTCGTAGATAGATATCACAGAGTACAGATAAAGAGATAATAGATACTTATTCTAACATGTTAATTACCAAGATATTCATAGCGCAGAATATAAACCGTTTTGCGGTAATATTACCTGAACGATTTTGCAATAAGACGCGGGGTGCGTCGAGGCGCGGGAAGGGACGACTCCCGCGCAGACATGTGACACTCGACGCCTTATTCTGGGATTGACGATTCTGTTAATAAAAATAAAGTCAGCTCATTAGCTGATTATATGTGAATGGTTTAGAGGTTGTGCTGTTAGTAAGTAATAGAGTGATAGATTGGCAGACATTTGGAAAAGGCTAGGTTATAAGTTCTATGGCTTCATCCTCTTTGCCGCATATAAATGTAATGCTTACCTATACTTATGTACCTACAGAGCTTTTTTTTTTTCTTACTGAGTGTATCTGCAATTAGTTTCTATACAACACATCTGGTGTTGTATGCAAGATTATTTCTATAATTTCGAGAGATTAGAGACTTCCTCCAGCGAGGAGCTGCTCATCTGTGTGCTCAAAATTGTCTGTTGTGCAGCTCCATAATGTCGGGGCTTTTGAGGCGTTTGGGGTAGCTTTGGCTTGTGAGATGGACTGCCAAACCGTTGGGTTGGTTGGTCAGTCTCAGTTTGTACTTTTCCAAAGCTGATCGGATTTTATCAATGAACGTTTTCATCTACAGAAATTAATTAACTGTCAGAATAGTATTGTTTGGGGAAATCAACCTTGTTGTTTATGACGTGCAAATGAATTTCAACCGTAGATTAATACTCTATATTTTTAGCCCACTGTACCTATTGTGTTTACTGTCACTTATAAAGGCTACCTTGATAAAAATTAGCTAATAGAGATAATTTTCATGAAGGTAGGTAAACACTAAAAGTACCCTCACAGTGTATATTGTCACACTCTCAAAAATACCACGCATATCTACCTACACAAGGGGATTCAGATATTTCTTGACCTACTTCCTCATGCTTGGATCCGCCAGTGTGGACATTAGCTAGACGAGGGATGTCATTTGTATTTTTAAGAGATGTAGGTACCTAGTTGTGCGTCGGATAGGGACAACGAGACTCTGGTATTACTCACACATTCCATAAAGGAGTAGTAGGTACTACATCAATGGAAATTACCTACCGACACGCCCGCAAAATTAACAGCAGCACCCGACTGGCATAAAAACTAGTTTTTTTCCATACTTAGTAATCATCAATTCCAAGATCATTTGTACTCAATTCGCGTAGACAAACAGTCAAACAATAAGCTTCCCACGTTAGCATACTCGACGGACGAGATCGACTGACGATTTGTACGTAATAGGTGCGCGTGAGCAGTGAGTCAGTCGAGAGGCTCGCGGTCACTGACCCCGCTGCACTCGTGCACAATCCCGCTTCCCAAGTGTCCAATGTGCGGACGAAAATGTTCATAGTTATGTATGCCCATTATAATTATCACACTAATATTATAAAGGCAAAAGTTTGTGAGTATGTGAGTGTGGATGTTTGTTAATTCTTCACGTCTAAACGGCTGGAGCGATTTTAATAAAATTTGGTATGGAGTTAGATGACATCCTGGATTAACACATAGGCTAATAAACCGCTGGTAACACCGCGGGGCACAGCTAGTTGTCTATATTAGACAGAACGTTCCCTCAGCATCCCTTAGTAAACCTATACCTACATATCTACCTACCTATTCGCGTAGTAAGACCCAGTCAACATATCGGACTAGACATTATATTATGAGCTGTCGATTACATAGGTATCTTGGGATATTTTCTGTACTTTACAAGTAAAAGAGCTTACAGGCGATTCGACTTATTGTGTGATAGTTCGACATCTTTGACCAATGAAATAATGATGATCAAATTAATGATGAACTGCTATATGTACTAGCTTACACCCGCGGCTTCGCTGGCTTAAGTTTGTTCGCCTCCTTAGAGCTCTAGTTTCCTAAAATCCTTTCTGATCGCTAGTCTTCATCACAAAAGAAACCACTCTAAATAATTTCAGCACACTCTAGATTTGCACTAGGCGTTAGAACTTCCAGTTTTAGGGTTCCGTAGCCAAAATGGCAAAATGGAACCATTATAGTTACACCATGTCCGTCCGTAGTTAGCTCTGAGACTGTTGGTGTTAGAAGGCTGTAATTTAGCATGGATACACATATTACTTACGCCGACACAATGAAAGAATGAAATTAATAAAATCTTTTTAAAAAAACATTTTTTTTTGAGGTACGGTACCCTCAAAAAAATGTTTTTTTTAAGATGAAAAACAGCTAGAAAACTATCACAGCTATAGGCCGACCGTTTAACTCGTATATCGCCTGCGAGGTGAGGGGGGAGCGGGGGCGGGTAACCGACAACGCACTGCACCGGTTGACGTGAGTTCTCTGTCCCGCGCACCCCGCTCACCCACCCGTTAACATCACCCCGCGCTCCCTTCTCACCGCGCAGGCGATATACGAGTTAAGCGGTCGGCCTATAAGTAGGCTTTACAACTTAACGAGTAACAGCAGATCAAGTAAGAAGTAACACAATTCACGTATATAAGTAGATTAAATTGAAAAATACTTATTTAACGTTATTAGTAGTATAAAACAAAAACAACAGAAACTCCTATATTTCAATCCCATGGTTCCTGGAACTCCAGTTGTATTACTATAATGTAAGAGGCATGTAGTATGTATGAATGTAAATAAGGAAGAGGTTTATACATATGAGTGAGCTCTTAAAAATGTTTTAAGGAAAACCAATAGATCAATACCAGGAGTTTAAAATGTATCACTGGCAGACATATTACCCAGAAATCCACCAGCTACGGAAAAATACTATCTTGGCTTTTAGTTTGCAAGTTTTTTTTTTTATCTAAGTACAATACACCCGCCAGTATCACATTCGAGCTCATTCAAGTATGCCAGCAAAGTAAGTCATGTATGAGTACGGGAAGCAAGTAGTGTATCAACATTATATTTATAGTTTCAATTAACTGTAGTTCAATACACAATGTGTCAGGATCTCTGTGTATTTTATATAAAGTTAAAATAATCTGTTGATTTTAAGAAGTAACGTATAAAAGGCTAACTAAAGTTACAGTTATAATTTTAGCTGAATGCAAATAAACAGCCTGACACGCCAATCACGCAAGGCGAAGAAAAAATAGATTGACCCTGCTCAAGTGGCCATAGATACCTACAAAATTATGAATATGAACCACGGCATGATTAACTATTTTTGGAATGTATAAAAAGACCAGCTTTAAATAGGTTCTATTTTGTATGGGTAGGCGAAGGTTTTTGGACGATAAAAAATTGATTACTCATTCGTTTCGTTGCTTTGTCATTTTAGTTGGAAGTTTTTGATGACCAATTTTGTTTTTCTATAGGAATGTGGAATAATACTGGGCATCATGTAGTTTGATTGTCAAGCCAAATAAAACCTCCATTGTCAAAACTATAGGTTTATATGAATGGGAAGCCATGATATTATACTGGGTGGCGCAAAAGTAAAGACCCTATTTGGTTCAGCTATAACATTTTTTCTAAATTAGAAAACTAGATTTAGATTTTTTTAAATGTATATTTGTGCCATTAAATTTCGTACCATTAGGATTTAAAGATGATGTCTTTTAAATGGTGACCTCCAGAGTTGATACACATTTGAGCCCTATTTATGACATTTTGCATAACTTGCCGTAACACTTCCTGCGATATGTTCGTTATTTCTTGACGAATGTTTTCTTTTAGAGCTGCGAGAGTCTGTGGCTTGTTCACATACACCCGAGATTTCAAAAAACCCCAAAGAAAGAAGTCTGGACTGGTCAGATCGGGTGATCTTGCAGGCCAAGGCAAATCGCCAAAACGAGAGATAACTCGGCCTGGAAAAGCGTCCCTCACTAAGTCCACAGTGTCGCGCGCTGTGTGTGCCGTAGCGCCGTCTTGTTGAAACCAGATGTGCTCCAGCCCCAATTCGTCCAAACTGGGTATCAAAAACTCACGTAACATGGTTCTGTAGCGTTCTCCAGTGACAGTTATCGCATTGCCTCCAGCGTCTTCAAAAAAATAGGGTCCGATCACTCTGTCAACACAGATGCCACACCATACAGTAACTTTTAGTGGGTGTAGAGGTGTTTCTTGAATAATGCGCGGATTATCAGTGCCCCAGAACCGAGTATTCTGCTTATTGACATGCCCTGAGAGATGGAAATGCGCTTCGTCACTCATAACCAATTTTGAAGGAAAATCATCCTCTTCAAGGTTGAGGTTTATGACGCGCTGGCAGTAATCTAGACGAGCTCGGTGGTCAGCAGGCAGCAGCTGATGAGTCATTTGAGTTTTATACGGGAACATCTTTAAGTCTTTCACCAAAATACGCTGCAGGGTCCGTCTGGAAATGCCCAATTGCGTGGCACGTCGCCTCGTTGATGTTTCTGGACACTCTTCCACATCTTCGCGCACAGCATCGATATTTTCAGCTGAACGGCCTGTTCTTGGTCTCCCAGACTTAGGTCTATCCAATGTTGAGCCAGTTGCTTCAAGGCGTGTGGCAAAGCGTCGAATTGTGCGACCAATCGGTGCCGGACGGTGGGGAAATCGTCGACGAAATTCACGTTGTGTTCTTATCACTGATGAATTATTCCGTAAGAACATTGACACAATTATTCCACGTTCTTGGGGAGTAAAACGGTCCATGTTTATTTTCAGTGTATTTTACATTTGTTCACTACACAATTTTCAACAACAGAATGACAGAAAATGTCATATAAAAAAAAAAAAAAAAGTATTTTCTTTAGTGCCAGTACTTTTGCGCCACCCAGTACTTTATATAATTAGGTATACAATCTTTACACCACAGTTTTACCTATTGTAAAACTGCGGTATAATTATGTAAGTAGGTATTTATTGTATTATTAATGTTTTATTTAATGGCTTGAAAGAAAAAAGAAATAATTTATTTTGGCATAGGTAGCGGGTATGAAGATAACTATAAAGACAAAAAAATATAGAAACTTTTTAGATTTTTACAAAGACGTGGCAAGTGAGTTCCTGTTGGGCTACCTGTATCTACTGCACCAGAGAAACCAGGATAAAAACAAATATCTAATCGTTTGTATTTATTTATTTTACTTTCTAATTCATCTGTTACGCAGTGCAGAGATTGTACTTATTACTTTCACGTTTACCGAAAAAATGCTATTCAATACCTTAACGGGAAGGCAGATATTATAACTATATCATCATTACTAACCTCAAAAATTGTTCAACCGTTTGATAAAAACTTTTACTTTGTTCATTAAAAAAAATGGCAATAGCACTTTGACAGAAAAATAAAGTTTAAATTGATATTCTAAATTATGTTGACACAGTAAGCAGTTCATCACATCCAATTGACGTATAGACCTGGACCGTGCTATCCCTTTTAATTAAAAAGTGAATATTGACTGCAAAGCGTGAAATAGAGAAAAAAACTCGTGAGGCCTTCGACAGATAATGTCCACAAAGTAGCGTTGTCTCTTTCTAGAGAGTGGTCAATTTTGTGAGGTTATGGCGCAGTCCTGGTCTCTACTTCAATCATCACATCTAAAAATTAGAGGATGGATTGTGGAAATGGCGGCCAACTAACCTGTCACTATTTTCATATACTTATATTATAACGTTTAAAAATCTATAGGTAAGAGGAGTCATGGTGGAGATAAAGTGTAGGTATATTACAAGGTTATTTTTGATATAGTGCAAAGCTCAGATTTTCACTTCAAGAAATCACATAAAAAAAAGAAAATGAAAATATTGAAAATTTGCAGAGCTATAAGCCATTCAAGTTGTTTTCTGTTCTTCGCGCTTTCGTGCATCCCGTAGTACGTGGTTATTATTGAAAAATAAGTATTAATCACATTGCACATCACATTGTGAACAGAATTTGAACTGTTAGAATGATTGAATTAATGATTCAATAATGAATTAATTAAAAATATAACATGGTCCGAAAACTACCCCAACGGATTGCGTTACTGATTCAGAGCAAACTACTTTGAGGTTTGCACTATACCAAGAATAACGTTGTATAATAAATAGGTAGTTGACGCGGGCAAAAATTTGTTGATAAACCGGCTAGATCGCCATCAATTTAAAACAGAAGAAGAAGAAATGAGGACTTCCATGTAAAAAGAGTTAACAGACCTAGTTGATATTCAGGGAATAAAACCTAACAGACCTGAGGGGTATAGAACTGTTTGATATATGTACATATATACCATTGACGTAGATAACAGGACCGCGCTATCCCATTCAATTAAAAAGTAAAAATTTACTGCAAAGCGTGAAAGAGAGATAAAACTTGTGCGGGAAAAGGTATTGCCCACAATTTCTCGCATTGTCTCTTTCTAGAGGTGGTCAATTTTGTGAGGTTATGGCGTAGACCTGGTCTATACGTCAATTACCTTTAAACAATGAATCAGTATCGTAAGTGAGAAGAAATACTTACAGAATGACATACGTCACAGACTTTACGTCTCCACTTGCAGCATCATGACCTTGGCCCGTATAAGTTGAATTAGGTTTAGAGTATTAAGACAGCTTTTTTTTCAGCTTGAGCCTTAGTAAATGCGAAGGAACTGTAGAACTGCTGCTATTCCTAAAAAAGCAAGTGAACCAAGTTAAGAAGTTTTTTTTGAAGTAGACTAAATGAACAGACGAGCAGGTTATGAGCCTGATGGTAGCTACCTAAACTTCACGCTAGCCCATAACAGTAACAGTATCATCCAAATCCTTGATTGGCAAAGATGTGAATGTCACCAATAACAATACCCTTCTTATTTGAGTTATTAGTTTGTTATCTCATTTGTCCCCTAATTACATTTGCTACAGTGTCCTTCAACCAAAACACAGTGATGTGTTAACAGTATTTCACGGAAGTATAACTGACACTTGTGGATGGTACCCACCAAGACAGCCTCTTTGATGTTTCTCGCTCATGTCGTTTTCCTCAGTTCTATTCCATAGTCTGAAACAGAATAACTTCGTTAACATCAAAGTATACAGGTATTATTTTTGGAATACAATGTGTAGTCGTAAATCATGCAGTGTTTCCGTTACTGCCAGCCTATTGGCAAATGGTTGTGGGGCTGTGCGTCAGCACCATTGACGTATAGACCTGGACTGCGCCATTAATTCACAAAATTGACCATTCTCTATAAAAAAAACAAAGCTACTTTTTGGACAATAACTGTCAAAGAGACAGGGATGCACGAGATTATAATTCTCCCTTACACGCTTTGTAGTCAATATTTACTTACTTTTTAATTGAAAGTGATGGCACGGTCCAGGTCTATACGTCAATGGTCAGTATGATATTCAATTAAAGATGTGTAGTTAATAGACTAATTTAATTTTTTTTCAATTACAGCCAACAACAAAAGAGGTACGAATAACCTATGCAACGGATTATTCACTACGTATACATAAACGTATTAGTTGTCTATTTCCTTCGCAAAATTGATAAATTCATGTATGTGTTCATGTTTATTAAATTTATAACAAATGGAGGAAAGTCTATTGTCAGGTCTGGGTGAGTCACTACTATAACAAACAAATCTTAGGTACTATAATACGAGTATTATAAAACCGAAAGTTAGTGTGGATAGAGGGATAGAAGTTTGTTTTTTTTCACGCAAAAACTACTAAACAGTAACAGAACAGTAATGTAGTTTATGATATACATTAGAATAGCACATATCTACTTATATAAATCAAACTTAATCCTGGGGAAATCTTAGTAACAAATCACGCAACTTAGTCTGCGTCAATTTACCCCGTCTTTGCATTTCATACAGAAATATTAAAAGCTAAAAAAAACGACCTATTCTCATACCCAAATGTACAAAAAAATAAAATTAAAATCGATCGAGCCGTTCCGAGTACTTCGACCACAAACACCGTGATACAAGATTTTATATATTAAAGAATATAATAAACTGTTTCTAGGTAGGTACAGAAGGTATCAACGCAACCACAGAGCGTATAAATCGCAACCAAAATATCTCGTTATTTCGTGAGTATTTTAATAGGATTCAGTTTTTTTTTTTTTTTTTTTTATTGCCTATGGTTGGCAGACGAGCCAGCGGCCCACCTGATGGTAAGCGGTAACCGCCGCTCATGGACTACAGGAATGTCAGGGACACCCAAGCCGCTGCCTACCGTAAAGTGAAAACTCTCTTTAAACCTCGTTTGAAGAAAGACATGTCGTAGCGCTCGGGAAACACCGCAGCAGGTAGTTCATTCCAGAGTCTACACACGTACGTGGAAGAAAAGAACGCCGGAATCGATCCGTACAGGACCGTATTGTTTCCAGGTGGAATGTATGAACCATGTCGAGTGGTGCGGTGGTAGAAAGGTGACGGTGGCACCATGTCAAACAGTTCCTCAGAGCACTCCCCGTTGAACAGACGGTAGAGTACGCAAAGTGCACCAAAGTCACGCCTCTGCTGTGAAGACTCCAGTCTGTCCGTGAGATTGGGGTCATCAACGATCCGAACAGCTCGCCTTTGGAGGGAGTCAAATGGATCGAGCAAGTATTTGGGGGCACCCGCCCAGAGATGAGAGCAGTACTCCACGTGCGGTCGAACCTGCGCTTTATAGAGCACAAGTCGCTGTGCCGGCGAAAAGTAACGCTTCGTTCTGTTGAGGACTCCCACCTTTTTGCTCGCCAATTTTCCAAATGACTCCCAAACTGGACTTTGCTGGAGATTTCGACACCGAGGATCCCAATACTCTCGGTGACTCGGAGTGTAACTCCTTGGAACTGTGGCACTAGTACAAATGGGTCTTTCTTCGCAGTGAACGCGCATACTTGTGTCTTTGTGGGGTTGAATCGAACCAGGTTCCTCTCACCCCATTCGGAGACCCGCCCCAGAGAGTTTTAAACAACATGCCAATTATAGAGAAAGAGAACTGAAAGAAAAATAAAAAAATAGTTCTGCAGGCAATGAATGATGTTTAAAATAACACTGTACCTACTTAGTACTATATTGGTGATATTACACTGACGGACTTATAAACTGCATCAAAGTAATAGACGACTTTGAAATAAATATTTTAACCAAGTATGCAAACTTTCTATACAGATTTAAATTGAAACCTCTAGATTGGTTCGTGAACTTTAAAACAGCGTAGGATCATATCTTTAAGTTTAAGTTTATGTACTGGAAAGGACCTTAAGACCTTTTTTGAAGAAAAAACAGAAGTTTAAGGAAAAATTGTTTAATTAAAAAATTGGTTTTAACAATAGACACAAACTTTATGCAAGGGTTTATTTGTGTTTTAATAAGGTGTATTACCCCCACGTGCCCTTATTACGGATTCTAATCGGTTCCGCATAGATTTTATAAGGGTTTTTAAAAGATCTTGCGGAATATTGTCCCATTCTTCTGAAAGTGCTGTTCTTAGTGCTGCCACTGTCGTAGGCGAAGGGTTTCTCGCATATACAGCTCTTTTTAAATTGTCCCAAACATGCTCGATGGGATTAAGATCCGGGCTGCGTGCTGGCCAATTCATTGTACGTATCCCAACCTCTTCGCAATAATGTTGAACTTGTGCAGCTGCATGCGGCCGGGCATTATCCTGCATTAAAGTAAAATTTTCGCCTATGAATCCCATGTAAGGCACCACGTGATCTTCTAATATCTCTGTTATGTAGCGATGTGCTGTCAAACCCCCTCTATTACCGTTTTGACGGACCATGTCTATGAACACAAGTTCTGTTCGCCCGTTCATCGATATGCCACCCCAGACCATACATGAACCGCCTCCAAAAGGAACACGCTCCTCAATGCAACTTTCAGCATATCGCTCCCCACGTCGACGATAGACTCTTCTGCGACCATCTGCACCATATAAACATGTCCTACACTCGTCCGTGAACAATACAGAGGCCCACTGCTCTTCTGTCCAATTCAGGTGATGACGCGCAAATCTTAAGCGAGCTTGTCTGTGAGCTGCAGACAACTTTGGACCATTTGCTGGTCTAAAAGGGGTGATAGCCGCTTCCTTTAACCTTCTTCTTATTGTTCGTGCACACACGTTTTTTCCACGCACTTCATTAAGCTCGGTTTTGATGTTAACTGACGTGAGGAAACGATTTCGCAGGGAAGTTGTAACAATAAATCGGTCATCACGACCTGTGGTTGCTCGAGTTCTGCCTGTACCACGTCTCCTCCTGTAAGAACCTGTCTCTACAAACCTTCTGTATATTCTACAAACCGTAGACTGGTTTAAATTTAAATTTCTACCAATCGTTCGTTGATCCAAGCCCTCCCGCACCAATGCTACAATTTGTGCCGCTTGTTCGGACGAAGTATCCATATTATGGTTCAAAAACTCTCGATGTGTTAAAAAACTAACCCAACAATTATGCTGGTAACAATAATTCAATTGACCAAACAAAAAAAATCAATGAGAATTAATTTAAAACTTTGCTATAAATAACACGCAAATCTGATACTACGAGTAAATTTTCTTTTCCCGGCTATATTCATTTGTTTTACCGCAGTTCTATTTTTAAATTTAATTTTTTTTTAAGATTAAGAGCCAGTCTTTCCATATTTATATAATTTAATCTAAAAAGTTTGCATACTTATTATAAAAAATCCTTTTAGAGTAAACCTGAACTTTGATGCAGTTTATGAGTCCGTCAGTGTATATTTAGGTATTCCTTGTAGTCAACAGCCGTGATTAATTAATGCAATATTTTCCTTAGTAGGTATTAGGTAGGTACCTGTTTACTGCTAATATATTTTATAAAATAACATTGTGTGTTAGTGAAATAATTCTAACAGGATATAAAGATAAAAATTACTCATATTACTTAGGTAATAATTTTTAATTTATTTATTTGGTTTTCAGAACCAGGCGCGGATCCAGAACTTTGTTCTGTTCAGGGATGGGGGGGGACAGTTATCGGTACGGTAGATAAGTAGGTAATTGAATTATCATCATTCGTACATCCTTAGTAATCAAAATGATTCCTGATCTATTCGTTTTAGTTCTATGTGTAGACTGCGCCTGAGCAACTAACGACCGATGATTGTTGTTTACGTTTGAATTTAGTTTTATTTTTGTAGCCGCGCAACCTCGTCTGCTTCAATTTTCTCCGATTTTGTATCATTTTTAATTGCTGCTCCACTCCTATTGGTCGTAGCGTGATGTTATATAGCCTATAGCCTTCCTAGATAAATGGGCTATTCAATAGTAAAATATTTTTTTAATTTGAACTAGTAGTTTCTGAGATTATCGCGATGAACCAAACGAACAAACAAACTCGTCACATTATAGTCACGTAAGATACTCAACTTAAAGGTCAATAATGGCGATAGTACATAATACTTTTGAGCATTACTCCACGACTCAAATCGTTACTATCTCGGGATTTATTAATCAACAAATAATAAATCCCGAGATAGCGCAGCATACCATTTTTGTCATTATTGACATACATTCAAAAGTAGCTTTTCACAATCATGATCAGCGTACCCGAAATAAATGTTTTTGGAAAATTAACAATAAGGTGCATTGCACAATCTATTTAAGCAATACAATAGGTAGGTACAAAGGATGTGTATCTGCTGTAATCCCAACAGCCATAATAATAACGCGTAACTTATTAAACGTCTTGTAACAAAAGGCATTTCTGTTATCGTGTCGCTAACGAAATGCGTCTGCTCCTAGTGAGTTGTCGTTATTCGTTACCAATAACGATAGCGCTACAAATAACATGCGATTTAACAATAGCATTAACGTAATAACGTTATCATTAAATAGCCGTTGTAAACACTCCTAATAAATACTCACATATGTATTGGTCCTTGAGAGAGATGTAAAACTTCTTTCGAACGATGCTAGCTTGATAGTAATCTGTCGTGGAATTAGCAGAACGGCGAGCGTTCCATGTCAGTTTTCTGCTATCCCTTTTCCTAACTTATTCATCGACCACTTTTCTACAAGAATAAAAAAGAAACGTATAAAAAATATTTAAGAATATGTAAGGGAGGCTATACTCATAGGCGGGTGGGCACATTTGGATCGCCCATGTGTAGACCCGGAGCCTTCGGTAGGTATCTATTTATATGTATTTTTTAGGCAAAATGCATCAGTTAAACATATTTACCCTGCAACTACGCCCGTTCTGGTTTCTGGTATAGGTTGTTGAGGTAACGGTAAAACTTTTGGTCCATGAGCTCCTTCCATTGGGAGGTAACCCCTGAAAAAAAAAAGAAAAAAATGATACTTTTTGGTTAAATACTCTATCAAAAACCAGATTTTAGTTGACCACTTTGTCAGCGTAAGTAATATGTATAGCTATGCCAAATTACAGTTTTCTAGTAATTACCTACAATAAGTCTTAATTAAGCTGCGGACGGACGGACGGACGGACATGGCGAAACTATAAGGATTCCTTGTTTACTATGGCACCCTAACAATGTAACTATGGTTACATTAAAGACTGACGATTGACATTCGCGCATTAAGTGAACCTTTCAAAACATTATTAATTTTGACAGGTGGCTTCAACGTGAGCCGCCGATGCCGGACTATGTATCAAGGCATTTTTTTTATTGCACAATGTATTTACTAGTAGTAATCCTTATTATAGATTACTACTTACATACTCGCACATGGGGTCTGCAAGGCTGCTGCAGAACTTATAAACTCAATGCATATCAACCCACTTGATGTCCGACTGCTGGACTCGTGAGTGGCGATTATGGCAAATATATCATAATCGCCACGCTTGGCGAGTCGGTTGGCGAACGCAGGCTTGAAGATATGAGGAACTCAATAAAAAAATACTTCAAACAAAATTTGTAATAATTTTCCTAAAATACTATTTTATTATTTATTCTTCTTCTCAGGAAACATTATAATAAATATATAGATGTGGCCGGAACGCGGCCACGTCAGCTGTATTTTCAGAGACAGCCATCAAGACCTGTGTGCAGGTGATTGGGCACACAGGTGTCCTGTGTTGTAAGATGAGTCACTGTTTGTGTTGCACCGTACAAGCAACTTAGGCTGGTACCCGTAGAGAATCCTCACCTGGGGCCGTGCCATGGACATATAAATTATTTGCCAAGTGCAGGGCAGTTCACGGTCAGCCACTGAACTACTGTCAAGTGCAAAGAATTGCCAATAATAATATGTCATCACCATCATTCATCATTGACTCGCCTGCTTTTTGGCAGGATTGTGGTACGAAATTAGCAGGACAGTTTACTTTTCGTCTACAATTAACTGGTTATAAGAATTCATCGTACGGCCCCTGTAGGCTTATTCTCTTTAAAATATATTCATGAATTTTCGTTCACTTAAATTTCTAAAGTTTACGGGGACTATTCTAATTAATTTTTGGATAAGCACAAGAAGTTCGAACCTATGGATGATTTTCTGGAAAGAGTGGATTAAATAGTTGTTCCTGCCTCCTTATTATCACCTCATTTTTGATCGAAACTTCGTTTTCATTGAAGTAGGCCTCCTGGTTCTTTATTATATTACTATGTAGCTGCCCGCCTCGGCTTCGCACGGATGTTACGATTTAAATAATCTTTTCAAACCTTGTCCTGACAGTAATCCAATTTTGTGGAGTCGTTCTAAAAGTCTCAACTGTCTTCAAGCCTCTCGTCGCTTTATTAATACAATAATTTGCATTTTCGAAAGACAGAAAAAAATTAAGTCCAGACCCACAAATCGAACCCGAGACTTCCGTATGCCAAACCAGGACCAGAATCGTCTTTTTTATTTTCGCTGTATTGTTTAATAATTTTGATACCCTACTCGATAGGTGTAAACAACAACACAACAACAAGCAAGAGGACTTCCTCATGTTACAACTACTGTCAAGTACTGTTAAGCGAAATAAGTTATTCTATCTATTGTGCTTCACCTGCGTCGAAGACCAATGCCGCAAAAATAAATGGATGGTAAACAATCCATAGACGTATACAACAGGACTGCGCCATAACCTCACAAAATTGACCACTCTCTAGAAAGAGACTACGCTACTTTGTGGACAATAGCTGTCAAAGAGACAGGGCCGCACGAGTCTTTTCTCTTTTTCGTGCTTTGCAGTCAATTTTTTATTTTTAATTGAAAGGGATGGAGCAGTCCTGGTATATACGTCAATGCAGATACCAAAACTTCAAATGACAGCTGTCAAAATTCACATTAAAGAAAATACATAGGTAAATAAAAAAATAAAAAACTGTGGCACTCGGGGACTGCCGCGGTAAAGCTATTGCATAGCATTTTTTATCAAGTAAAAAACAACAAAAATAAAATATATATATTTTTTTTTTAATAAAAAAAAATATATACTTAAGTAAAATAATAAAAAAAAAGCTAAAAAGTATCACCGCTGTGCCGGTAGAAGCTATGCAATAGCTTAAAACTTTACCTATTCAATATATCTTCTCTGAGTGTAGAGAGTGAGAAAAGCATGTTGTCTATAAAATTGTGATAGAATTGTTATACCTAGAGATAACGGTATGTAATTCGCTTTTTTAACTTCATAATTTTCTTATATTGAGTGCACAACAACAACACCAGTTAGTTTTTATAAATGTGGAAGCTTATTATTAGTAATTGGTATTGAACATTTTGTGGTTTATATATGTTATTAGTCTGTTAGCTCTCCTAACATAAATAAATAATTAAATAGATCACGAGGAAATACAATTCAAATACGAAAAGTTCGTGCGAAGCCGGAGCTAGTGTTTTTTTATAAAAAAACTTAAAAACTAGCACGACAAGGACATTTTTCCATTACAAATTCATTAGTATCCAAACAACATTATGTAAGAAAAACATGATGGCGATACCTATCTTTGGAAATCACACCTCTCAACGTTTGCAGTGATGAGACCAATAAACAGACACATTGTCGGCGTTCGTTCAAGGTTACACGAGTCAAGTTCAGTGTCGAATATTCGATGCAGTGAATTGATCGCATAACAAAGATAAACAAAGACTGAATAGACTAGTTACAAAGACAAAAAGTACTTAAAACTGGTGATACCAGATGTCCCGATTTTACCCGATTTTTCAACCATCTTAGGATACTTTGTTCCAAAATGTTCAACTGATTGAACATACTGGAACGGTTCTAAAAGGATATGCAATTATTATTTTTTTAATAGCCTTTGAAAAACCAACTACGGAGCTAGACGAATGCAGACTGAAGTCACACTTAAAAAACTGTAGTTTGTCTTCTCTGAGTGCGTGAGGCTCTGTCCGCGTGAATATCAGTTATCGCAAAAAAAAGTATTCTATGTCCTTTTCAGGGACTCAAACTCTCTCCATACCAAATTCCATCTAAATCATTTCAGTGGTTTAAGCGTGCACACGTACCTAACAGACGAATAGAGAGCCAGAGTTGCTTTCACATTATACTATTGGTTTGGATAATGTTGTGCTGCTTAGGGTTGCAAAGTAACGCTAGATATCTAGCGGATATGTGTACAACTCAGTGTTGTATCGAATAACCTTGGCATCTATTCTTTATACAAGTTACTCAGCTCAACCCTAGACGATAATTATTGACATGCTTTTACATTATAACATGAATGGTTCATAAGAACGACACTGTTCGTCATTTCATGAGGGCCGCAAAAACATTCTTGTAACTAACATTATGTTGAGGTCTTCTAGTTACTCGAGAATAAGGGGTGATATACCTAGTTCACTGAAAAGGACCAAACATTTTGAGTTAGTTTAGTGACAGTTTATACTATAGTGTAAAAGTGAAGTGTCACCAAAGGATGGAGAACTTCTTAGCGTATTATTACAAAAAATCACTTTAATAAAGTCGTATCGTTTAATTTCTAAGATGTATGTTAGTATGTATTGAGACATGCTACTCCTGAGCCAAAGCAACATTTCAGAAATTTCACTAATAGACAGACGTAGTATACCTAAGTGAATTAGCACCTCCAGTTGGCTAGTGCTAACAATCGCATATACAAACACACTAAATGCAAAACATTGCTAATACCCAGTCTCGTACAGAACATCTTATCAAGTTAAAAGCAACTGTAACAACTACAAATTTAGATTCATATCAGGATAACTGAATAAATTTCGTAATTTACAGTTGATGAAGACAAAGGCCCAAATACCATTAAAAGTGTTAATGAATTTGAATCTTAATTAGATGAAGTTGCAGTTGAAATATGTATGCAGGCTGAGTAACATGTTTACAGTATGGTCGCCAAGGTAATGCACATTGAGTTTCCTCCGTTTGTTATCAGGAAAACTGCAACGAGTTTGAACCTGCATCAAGTTAAGTAGGTAAGAAATGAAACTATGGTTTCTGTAAATATTCTTGTAGACATAATAAATGCAAATATGGATTTAGAAAATACAATTAAAACCATTAAAGCTAAGAAAAGTAAATATACTAAATTCATAATTTATAGAAAACGGTAAGTTTTGAGGTCTGCAGTTTCGTTTGCGTTTGATGAAAATAATGATCAAGAACCCACCAATTTACAGTCAGCCACATAACTGATTGACGGACACACTTTCTTTAATGGAAAGCCAACAAGCTGATATACCATTTTTTTGAGATAGATAGAAGAACGTACCTTTATGTCTGAAATTCAGTTAAATTTAGACCTCAAATTTGATTGTCGTATGCTAAAAAGAACATTGTGTAAAAATTATTAAATATTGCATGACGTAGATCGTATACAAGCTACCTTCTAATAAAGATCTTTAAAGAATAATTTTGCAATTTTCTTGTAAAACTTGTTGACTGGATCGTCAAAACCGGTGATATCGGAAATTGCCTTTTTCGAGAAGTGCACCAAGTCCGAGTGCACGTTCTGTGTATACATTTGTATGCAGACAACGCAGATTTTAAGATGCGGCAACAAAATGTTTTCATTTACGTCGATTCTTATGATAGCTGTGAAATTACACGCATTTGTCATCAGTTGTAAGTATTAAGACCCCTAAATTTAACAGTTCAAAACGTTCATTTTTTCTCTTTATTCGGCATCATCCCCACTGGCATCATCAGCTTGTGCATAATCGACTTGTGCCTCTTTTAGATTTGCAGCTTCATCGATTCCTTTAGTTACACCATCGGCAGCTTGTTTAACAGCACCAGCGACTTCCATAGTTTTATGGTTATCCTGCTCAGTGTGGTCTTCATCATCTTCTTCTATATTATCATCGACACTATTGGTCTCTGATGGGTCGCAGCAATGGGGCTTCCCACAAGTGCATTTATGACTTCCGATATCAAGCCATGGTACACTGAAAATACATAAACGGAGGTTAAGCATTTTTCTATTGAAATTTAGACCACCTCACTTATACCAAAAGAAAATTTTAGACGCAGCTATTTATTTTTGGTATCTAATCTTTGTGCGCCCAGTAATTAAAATATGGACAGTTGACAATAAAAACAGAAACATAAAAATAGGAAAAAAGCCACAACATACCTTGCAAATTGGAATTCAACAATCAGTTATGTAGTTAGGTATACCTAATTTAATAATTTGTTTAATAATAATTTAAAAATATGAATTTAAAGCAAAAAATAACGTTGCATAATCTCACTGACTTATATCGTCTTCATTACGTTACGGATTAAAAAAAATATAAAGAAAAAACAACACAATACCATAAAGAAAACCAACTTGTCGTTGCCATCATAAAATCTAAATATTTATTAGTTAAATAGCATTGGGTAAGATAGAAATAGCTTGTTTACCCCAAGAAATGGAATAGGGGTATAACAATGCCAATTGGCTTTACAATATTGGCACTCTTGTAGAAATCAGTTCTCTTAGCAACAATCAGCTGATTTTATCAACTAATAATACATTCTGGATCCAGTCCAAAGTTTTATGAAATTATTTACAGCTTTTACAAAGTTATATTAATAGATAAGTGCTTGGTATTAAAGTCAGTTTAAAGAATTCGTCTGTTTGTTTCAATTTTGTCAACAATTTTATTATAAACACGGAAAATTACCCCGTGGCCGCCTGATCCGAATATTTTGTTGGAAAACGTGATTGTTTACATTTTCTAACAACTATTGATTTAGTTTTGCCGAAACTTTTTCTTAATCTTTGTGTTTTGAAAAGTTTACAAAGAAATTGTTTGCAAGTAAGTAGTTATACGGCATTTAGATTACTCTCAATGATTTTATTTATTCAATCAAACGTGTATGTCCTACTATTATATATATTTACCTGAGTTCTTTTTTTCGGTACTCGCTCTATCATTCAAAATAAATTTCTATCATAATATAATTTATTCGGGAAATAATTTGACTGGCTTAATGGTCTAGTGTTTAGTGATCCTGACTGCTAGGTCGGAGGACGTGGATTCGATTCTGTGTCTGGGTGTTTATATTTATTAATGTATGTATTTAGAAATATAAAAGTAAGTTTAGTAGTTGTTTGGTTGCCATAGTACAAGCACTGCTTAGTTTGGGATCAGATTACGTTGTGTGAGTTGTCCCAAGATATTATACATATTAATCTTGCCGTATTTTGTCGTATTTTGTTAAACACAAATTGCAATCTCCCATTGGGTTTACAGTCAACGCGTACGAAGTTGCGCGGTCAGCTAGTTATTAGACAAAGTCTATAAATAAATGCCTGTTTGACTGTTTGTTTGATTTTTCCTTCCCTTTTTCCTTGCAAACATTGAGTGTAAATATAATGAACTCATAACAAATTGGCGTATAATAACTACTATCAAATGTTGATGAAACTTTCGCGATTTGTACACATTTTGAAAATTCGAACGTATTGCAATGGCCGTGGTCACGGGTAGACTAAACGAAACGTCGGGCAATAAACAAGGTATTTTACCTTAATAATTATTCACGCGATAAAGACCCGTAATATATATTTTTTCATAAACACTATCAAGCTTGAGGATAAGCAAAATGAAAACACTCAGACGAACCCACAACTATACACATAGGTAATGGAATATGAAAGAGATTTATGTGATAGGCGCATACGCACATGCCGGGGGCCGTATGGGACCGGATGAGGCATAATCGAGCGTGCTCTGTGACGTATTCGCAATTAGTTTCAATGGATACAGCAGACTGAAGTTAACAAGTTATGTTAAGAATTGAAAGGGTCATTCTTTGTGACGTATCTATCGTTGTGTTCAATAAACTGGTTTGCTATTGCAAAAGGGTATCGACGGGGAATAATATCCCTTCTAATAAATAAATGTGAATATAAGTTTGTTTATTACGCTTTCACGCGAAAACTACTCAACCGATCATCATGAAACTTTGTACACATATTCTTGGAGGTATTAGAAGTAACATAGGATTATAAAAAAAGGGGAAAATTTACGCAGACGAAGTTGCGCGGAACAGCTAGTAATATATAAATAGGAAAAATACTTTTTATCTCCTATATTGAAAAGTTTTGATTTTGTAACCGCTGGGTTCTCAAACGATAGATAGGTAGGATCTTAAAGACGATCTCAAAATTATTTCCGTCGCTACATGTCTCCTTAAAGTGACAGGGACAACATGAGACTAAACAACATTCTCCAATTGTGTTGCGTTTCGTAATTCCACTGTAATGACTGCCTCTGTGGCGCGGTGGGAGTGTGTCCGACTGCTATGCAAGAGGTTGTGGGTTCGATTTCCACACGGGACAACACTTGGTGTTATCCACAAATTATTGTTCCAGGTCTGGGAGTACTTCGTGTCCGTGACTTGTATGTTTGTAAAGTCCCCCGTGACACAGGGCTTGTACCATACTGCGGAAGTCGTCTTTAAAAAAAAAATAGTAGTAATAGTAGTAAAAAATAGTAATAGTATTAATATTACTGTAAATAATAGGTACTTAAACCTATACTATGAGTTCGCTTCCCAGAACGAATGACACATGCCATGAAACAGATGTATTTAATTTCATATTATCTAATCGGAAGCGCTACTATGAAATTAACTGCTCTCCATCGGGCTTCAGAATTGAATAGTTCTTATTATTTCCGAATAAGTATCTTCCCTTTTTTAGAGTTCCGTAGTAAAAATGGGAAAACGTCCGTCCGCCTGTCCGCAGCTCAGCTCAGAGACTGTTAGTGCTAGAATGCTGTTATTTGGATTGAATACACATATTACTGACGCCGAAGAAGTGAGAGAATAAAATTTTGAAAAGCACTTTTTTTGAGGGTACCTCCTCTATATGTAGGTAAAGTGGGGATGTGTTTTGACACCTACCCCATCATGTGGGGTATCATTAGATAGGTATTTTGAAACCGTTTAAGGGTTGTGAAGATTTAGGTATCCGTTTGTGAAATATGAAGCTTTAAAGTGCAAATCTTTGTTAGAGTCAAGTGTCCCCCTTTCTGCCAGGTACCTAAATGGTTGATGCTGGGTAGGTACCTATGTGAAAAGATTCACGGTACTAATATAGTGAAATTAAAAGGAAAACTATCACAGCTACGTAGGCTTTACAAATTTACGAGTAACAGTTGATCAAATAAGAATGAGAATGGACAAATTACATTGAAAATGATTAAGTATGAAACAAAAACAACAGAAAACCTACCACCTACTTAAGCCGTATTAATCGTATGGGGGGGGGGGGGGAGGGGACTACGGAAACCACCACATTGTGCCTGGCCCGACATGCCCGGTTTAGGTTTATTTTATTTTTATTTATTTTAACTTATAACACACTAAATTTGTTACAAAAGATATAAATGCCTTTTTAATTTTTTACCAGTCAATCTTAGGGTGATGAAGAGAAAAGAATAAAATAGGTGCTTAAATTGAACGAGAGTTTTAAGAGACGGCTAAAGAAATCATTTAATCTAAGATCGATCTTTCGCGCAATCGTAACATCGGTAGATACATACAGAGCTCAGAATTATCTTAATACAGATAATACGATTTACGTAGATAGGCTACGTTTGACGTATTCTGCAAAATGATAACATCTGATGACATGTCTATCAGATACAATAATAGCATTTTTGGAAGATAGAAAAATTTGAAGTCAAGGCCCAGGAATCGAATCCGAGACTTCCGTAGCCAAAAGGGGGCCAGAAGCGAATCACCTATCTGGACTATATTACTAGACCTCAATTTTTTCTATACCTTGATGTTCGCGAGTTGGGCCCTCGCATGCGCCATCTAGTCGGTAGTTAAAGAACTATCACGGCTTTTTATCTTTCAAATATGCAATTATTGTATTTGTAAAGTGATTGGCAAGAAATGCCTATAAAAATTACTTCAATGTCTATCAGAATCAATAGGTACCTCTCGTGCACGATACTTTGTAAATAGGCACATAGTGTAATTTCAAGTTGGCAGTTGAAATTAAAATGAATGAACGTATGCCAATGGTTTTTTGTGGCTTTAAAATTATGTGACGAGTGACAAATCCGCCAGCTCGCCATATCGTTTAAGTTTAATAAAAACCCAAATTAACACAAAAACCAGACAAGAACATGTCGGACCATGCTCAGTGTAGGGTTCCGCAGCTGTTATTACAAATAAAAGCACTACCTATATATGAAAAAATCCAATTTGAATAATTGTACCAGCCGAAGAGCGTATGTCATGGCACTTATGCCCTTTGTTGAGAAATGCAGTTTTTCGACAAGAATTCAATCTCAATCACGGTTTATTCGATCATGATAATAATTTTAGTTTAAAGTATATAAATGCCCCCCCCCCCCCCCCCTACAAATATTTATTTTTAATATTCATTTATTAAACTAAGTAGCGGCTACTACTAGACACTACTTTAAACTAAGAGTGCAAGAAGTTTGATTAAAATGCCTGTGACAGACAGACAGATAGACGGACATGACGAAACTATTGATGAGTTATAATAAATAAATAAGGGCTCCGTTTTTGATATTTTGGCTACGGAACCCTAAAAATCTGCTTGAATGAGTATTGACAAATAATCGCTTAAAGGATATAATAGTCTAAAAATTACTTTAGAGTTTATTCATATTATGAGTTCTAAGAGTTGAGACTATAGTCTAGTTTAGAAAAAATCCCAAACCAATTCTCGAATCTGCCCTTGAGCTTAATATGGCAATTGATTGTCTGACAAAAAAGCTGGATTAACCTTTGTTTGCCCTACTGTAATACATGTATAAAGCTGTTGAGTCATTCATGGCTGTAAACAGTTGGCAACTAATGAATATATTAGTAGATTTATTACACCAATCCATTTCATCTATTTTAATGATGCTACCGTGTTTCAGTTTCCTAGTTTTCAACTCACTTTGCCGTGAGAAATCTCACCCAAAATACTAAGCAAAAAACGGGAAGTCGATAGGACAATACGCACAGCGTACAGCTACGTCAGTTGGCTGTCATCCAGTGTAGAGAATCCGTCACACTGTTAGCGAGAAGCGATTAAAAGGATTGGAATTTATTAGTAGGCTTCTCGATACAGATGTTTAGGTTAAGCTGATAAATCTATGTTACTATGGCGGAAGCCTAATGGCTAAGGCATCGGTTTTGGTATCGTAAGGTCGCGGGTTCCAATCATACCTATTATACTACCGACGTGAACCCACTCCTAATACAAGCCATTGAGCTTAGCTGGAGGGGTTAACAGAATTGCTAGTAATGTAGGACCAAAATGCCACATTGCTATCTTAAAAAAAAAAACTTTGATCTTAACCAGGCCAGTTCAGTCAAGGGACGAGAAGGGATAACCTAGGTATGTTACTAAAAAAGCCAAAAGTTTTCTCCTATTTAGAAAGGCGTGGTGAGCTTGTTTCTTAAAACCGAGAAGAACGGATCTCCTATGATCTTGATCTCGAATCCCGCCCGAGCGATTTTTTTTCATATATTTTTTATGCTCAAATCAACCGAATCCGATTACATCAACTATAAAATAACGTTACATTTTTTTTATGATTTCTTGAGTTTTTACACAGAAGTTTTAGAAATAATACTAAACTTAGATTTATTGTAATATAAATGTGGATAAATCTTCGCGATTTGTACACATTATAAAAATATATAAGTATATTACGGGTCCTAATAGCTTCAATAATTTAAGGTAAAACACCTTGTTTATTGCCCGACGTTTCGACCGTATTGCAACGGCCGTGGTCACGGGTAGACTCTACCCGTGACCATCTATTTTGAAGTCAGAAAAAAACCGAAGATAATATTGTGTTGACAAAATCGCTCTTTCCTTACATCGAGGCATGGCTCAAAACTGAAAAGCTTTTGATGTGAGATCTAAATATTTTCGTCTGAACGCTAGTGTTACGTTCGTACGTTTTATTGGCTTTCGTTACAGTTACCCAGAGATATAGTTTTATTTTTTAAATAGGTTACATGATGTTTTCACGGCCGATCGAGTTCGGATTGGCATAGAGAGTCAGCTGATGTTTTTATGGTTTTTTTTTGAGACTGTGAGAAGGCAATAACAATTTAAAATGTGTATACATATCTAGGTTTTTACACTAGAATTTATGCATTATTTATGTTACTAGGTAGCGTACTTTCGATCGATCCAACTTACAATGCGTATCTGATATTTGTTGATCTTTCACACGAAAACTAATAATTGGAATTTGATGATACTTCACAGTAATGGAGTTTCTACATCAGAATAGTACATCACTACATAGTATAAAACAAAGTCGCTTTCTCTGTCTCTATATCCCTATGTATGCTTTAATCTTTAAAACTACGCAACGGATTTTGATGCGGTTTTTTTTAATAGATAGAGTGATTGAAGAGTAAGGTTTATATGTATAATAACATCCATTAAATAGTGGAGAAATAAGGAGCGGAGCAGCAATAAGAAATGTTGCAAAAACGGGGAAAATTTACGCAGACGAAGTTGCGCGGGTCAGCTAGTAGACTATAAAAATAAAAACATAACGCGGGTGAAATCGCTGGTAAAAGCTAGTATGGTATACAATGTGGATATACATTTTCTAGGTTTTACAATTATTTATTACAGTTACAGGTTTTAGTGGTTTAAACAGTTATAAGCAATAGGATTATTACAGAGGCAGTGGTAGGCATAAAATAATAATACAAGAAGATAGATATTGACGTTGTCCGACAGCTGAAATTCAAATATGTAGACCTCCTGGGGTCTAGACAAAGTCACATTCATAAAGCGATGTCGTTAATGAATGTCGTTAATAGAATTTGACGTTTGCGGTGGAAACCATGGACATTTTTTTATTTTATTCGAACGACTAGTACGGCGTTATTTTCGCCATGGGACGAATGTACCTTGTCTACCCCCCCTGGGAGATGCGACGACGTATGCGACGAACGACTGTTAAGCAAGAGGTCAAACTTAATTGTAAGCGGTTACCGTGACCTATGAACGCCTGCAACATTATGGATGTGACGGTTTGCCAACCCTTCTGCCTTCGCCCCTTCGCCTCCCAAAACCTGATTATTCCCTTATTAAAACCTCGGCAGGGAGCCAATTCCACAAATGGAGCGTTCGCGGGAGGAAGTGCCTTTGGAACTAAACAGTTGACGACTTGAAGATTTGTTGTCTGACGATATTTTGTTTTCGACATATCACCGTTTTTATAATGTGAATACACTAGAACATTTACAAAGTAACGCCCACACATGTAATTACTGCAAAATTATTGTTGAATAAACAGTTTCTGTAACTATTGGAATTTCAGAAATATTCTGAAGAAAAACAAAATTAATTTAGATGATGCAGTTTAAATGAATTTGAATGCAAACGACGACACTTAGATTGAAATAATGATCCACAGAAATAAGAACACTGAAGTAACTGATTGGTATTTTATATCTCTGAGAAATCGTGTAAGTGTTTGTAGTAGGTAATCGTACGATATGACGTCTACATACGGCTGTCTTCAATAATCTATCAAACGATGGATTTGGCTACTAGAGATAGAATATTGACATATTTTGTATGAAGCTTATGTCAAATATAATATCTCTAGTAGCCAAATTGATCGATAGAAAAATTAGAACATTGAAAACGGCGCCTCGGATAGCTGTAGGTACAAGCATGAAAATATGAAACTACTAATCTTGAGACAACTTACACAACGCCATCTGATCTCAAACTAGGCCGAGCCTGTACTGTGGCAACCAGACTACAGAGTAGATTTCTAAATATATACGCAATATTAATAATATTACACCCCGACATAGAATAAACCATCGTGGTCGTCACTTGTTTTTTTATCCTGGGTGTGGATCGAACCTACGACCTCCGATTTAGCAGTAAGGGTAACCACTAGACAAACAGGTTAAAGTCACTACATACACGTACCTACATACGGACGTACACATGTCACCAGCTAAGTTGGCGTGCCTGATGTTGGCGCGTAAGCTGCGCACAACTCGAATTTAAGTATCGGAGGGGATGAAGGAGAAGGGCGGGGGGACGACGTCCCTGCGCTTAACTACATTCGAATACAACTTCACAAACGCAAACTTAGGTGGCGTGAATTGTATATAGGTACTACCAATGTACTAATTTTCTAGAGCAGCGTACACACATTGACATGATTAAGGGAACACCTTTGGAACAAAATAATTCAAGGTGGTCCGAAATGAGGTGTCCATGAACCATGTCATGCATTGGTCCCACACATTTTCTGAAGATCTGTAGAAATGTGTTCTCGGTGTTATAAAAAAAATATATTAAAGTAAAGCTGGAGAAAAGAACGAGGCAATTAAAACTCGCGGTCATTTTTTTCAAGTTAGCAATGTTTACAATGTTTATCTACACTAATATTATAAAGAGGAAAGATTTGTATTTTTGTATGTAACGAATAAACTCAAAAAGTACTGGACCGATTTTAATAATTCTTTTTTTGTTGTTTGTAGCCCATTTATCGAGGAAGGCTATAGGCTATAACATCGCGCTACGACTAATAGGAGCGGAGCAGCGACGAGAAATGTTGCAAAAACGGGGAAAATTTACGCATACGAAGTTGCGCGGGACAGCTAGTTTGTATATAAACTGTTTATGTAGGTAAGGTGCTACCACCATTACATTAAACACTTTAATAGAAGACAGATGCAAAAACAAGAGATAAAAAATATCAAAAGAAGAAGACATCACATTATACAATATTGGCCAAATTAGCTAAGTGCCTGTGATACAAGTAAACTATTATTAAATAATTATTTATAATTAGTGAACGATCGCAAGAATACTGATACCGCATTGTCTGATACAGTAATTATTGTAATGCAGTAGAATTATCGCGACTTTCTGATTAGATCACTGTATGTAATTACGAGTAAATAATAATGCCACAAACGGCTCAATTTTACTGAAACATTGCTAAATACTAATACTACGTGTTTTAGGGTTCCGTAGCCAAATTGGCAAAAACGGAACCCTCATAGTTACAATTCAATTCAATTCAATTAACTTTATTGCAATAAACTCGTCAATAATTTCGTCATGTCCGTTTGTCTGTCTGTCCGTCCAATGAGTGGTGATGAAATTTGATGAAAAGGTGTTTTAAAGTAGCCGCTACTAAGTTTGATAGCTAAATAATAAAAATAAATATTTTTAGGGGGGACACTCTATGTAATAGAAGCTGTTTTTTTTTTCGTAAAATTTTTAAGGTTTCTAATAAAAATGTGTGATTGAGTGAATATTTTTGGTAATTTTATTATATTTTTTTTTAGATTATGTCTTTTTAATAAAAATATGTGAATGATAGAATCATTGTTATTCAAGGCTACGGAACCTAGATAGATTTTTTTAAAGATATTTTTAACAATAGGTACCTAATGCGATTTAATTTTAATATTTATAGCATTTTTAATATAGAACAAACTTTTCGAAGAAATTTTGTGTAAACCAGAATACCTATAGACTTAAACCTAGTATTCTGTGCTGATAGGTAGATTCAATTTTTTGTTTGAGATCCAAACAAATGAAGATTTTTTGTGTTATGGATTCAGTGCATCTAAATGGGTTTTAGTGCATCGCAATGGAACCCAGTTTCCTGGTGGTCATCCTAATTTGTCATATCAGTATGACTACGAGGATGTACATGTCCTCATAGTCATTTTACAGTAACACCGTAATTTTTGAAAAATGTTTTCCTTCCCCCTATATGTATAAATACTTTCTGTATAATATAATATCTTGGGACAACTCACACAACGCTATCAGTTCCCAAACTAAACAAAGCTTCATCATCATTTCATATCAACCCATATGATGGCCCACTGCTGGACACGGGTCTCCCCAGTAGAACCTACTGGTATGTAGATCCTGGGGGTAATTGCCATAATCGCCACGCTTGGCGAGCGGGTTGGCGATCGCAGTAAGGCTTTAAGTACGCAGAGGACGCTGCTGCCCGTCCTCCGGAGTGAAATCCCTTAGTCGCCTTGACGACACCCACGGGAAGAGATGGGGTGGTACTATTCTTAAGCCGGCACCACACGGCAGAAGGTACTGTGGAAACCAGACAACTGATAAACATACTTATATATTTCTAAATACAAACATATTAAAGATAACCTTTTTAATTAAAACATTGGATGATAGTGAAAGACGCATCAAAATCCGTTGCGTGGTTAAGATCTAAGCGTTCAGACGGCAATTGGTGGCGGCACTATTGACAACTAATTGCTCGGGCAATAATGGCAATATGTCTACAATTGTATGGCGCATGATCTAGTCTTCTAAACGGGCTACACAACCCGGCAACAATAAAATAGAGGGCGATTGAAACAACAACAAATTTGTCCGGGCATAATTGCGGAAAATAGATTGCGATTGTCCGGCAACTATCAAATTAATATTGGAGAGTACTGCCATGTTGCCGGCCACAGTATTGACGCCACAAATTGCCGTAAAAAAATGACCCGTTTAGACAATTAATTAATACCTATAACAACAATAGTGCGAATCAACAAAAGTTATAATACTAAGATATGAATTTATCCGTAGTTTATGGGCATGGGCGGATTCAGGATTTCATTCTGGGGGGGGGGGGCACAAGTGGCAGATAATGGCAGTTCTATAGTTATATATCTAGCATGCTTACGGAGGGGGGAAGTGCATTTCGTTTCTCCGGCATCGGCCATGTGTGAGTGGCACGACCGGGGCGATTTTTGGCACGGAAAAAAACATCGACGTTCTGGGAGGGGGGGGGGGGTTACAAGAAATTCGGGTTTACACGACTAATGTCCAATTTCAAAAATGACCATTTAGTTTTATGACCAGTTAGAAATAAGTCCAGTCATAATAATGTCCAGTTCGAAATATGTCCAGTCTTAATAATGTCCATTTATAATAATGTCTAATCGTAATAAAGACCATTTTATAAGAATGTCCAGTTTAGTGATTTGGGGGTTTACATGTGTAATGTCCAAATAAAAAAATGACCAGGGTTACTGCGGCAATTTTCCCACTGCCAGCAAATTCTCAATATTGTCTGCCAAATTCAGTGTTGCTGTTAATGTCGCTCTCTTTTGCCACCTAGGACAAAATTGCCGGGAACGGTATATATATATCACTCAATTGCCCAGCTCATAGTCATATTAGTGGGTTGACCATTTTTCTATAACACTATCCGGAAATGTTCAATTTCATACATAAATATTATTTTTATATAATATTTTCAATGTACTGACATTGCAATGTCATTAACAGACATGAAAACTCTAAGGATAAACCCATAAACAAAAAAATCGGGCAAGAGCATGTCGGACCATGCTCAGTGCAGGGTTCCGCAGCCTTGAATATAAAATACACCTCACTGTAAGACAGGGACATATGCTGTGCCATCATTGATTGATACGGCTGATATGACGAGCGAACCGAGATATTTAGTTGGAAATTTTTATGGTTGGACATTTTTATGATTGGACATTGTTATGAATGGACATTATTATGACTGGGCATTTTTAGGATTGGACAATTGTATGATTGGACGTTTTTAGTGTGTTGGACATTTTTCCGGTTGGACATAAGTCGTACGAAGCGAAATTCGGTACAAAAACCGTGGATCCGTCTATGTTTATGGGCATCACTACCGGCTCGCGGCGCTCGCGCAATGCATCTGTCTATGATTGTCCTATGTGGCTATTATGAGCTCAGTGCAACAACCCCGCTTAGTATCGCCATCGTTTTACGAGTAGTGAGATTTTAGAGGAATTAAATATGGCTGATAGAAATGTCAAAACTGATGAACAATGGTGGCTGAGTTGTATTGCAACGATCTCGACTTATGAGTAGCATACGACTACTGCGCAAGTGGTCGTGGATTCGATTCCCGCACGGGACACCACTTTGTGTCATCTACGTATTCTTGTACCCACCTACTTATTTGAAATATTTAAATAATATCATGCCATAATATCCGTAATCCTATGTTTGTAAAGACCCCGCGACACAGGGCTCATAAACTGTAGAGGGATTGCCGCTTATTTAAAGCTAGCTGACCCGCGCAACTTCGTCTGCGAAAATTGTCCCCGTTTTTGCAACATTTTCCATTGCTGCTCCGCTCCTATTAGTCGTAGCGTAATGTTATATAGCCTATAGCTTTCCCCGATAAATGGGCTATCTAACAGAAAAATATTTTTCAACTCGGACCAGTATTTCCTGAGATTATAGCGTTCAAACAAATAAACAAACAGCTTTTATAATATTACTAGCTGTCCCGCGCAATCCTTCGTCTGCGCAAATTTTCACGTTTTTGCAACATTTCTCATTGCTGCTCCGCTCCTATTAGTCGTAGCGTGATGTTATATAGCCTATAGGCTTCCTCGATAAATGGGCTATCTAATAGTAAAATAATTTTTCAACTCGGACTTGTACTTCCGGAGATTATAGCGTTCAAACAAATAAACAAACAGCTTTATAATATTAGTACTTATAAATAAAAATATATAGGAAACTAATATAATACATGATGATGATAAGATGAATATCAAAAACATCAAGTGATTTGGCATTTGTATTTGATCTGATGAACTCTTTAATAGAACTCGGGGCTCTACATTTATCACAATTTTACAGAAAATTGATTAACAAACCTAACAAACAATTTTGTTAAGACGCCTCGCCGTGAAATTACCGAAGAAATCGCCGAAGAAAACGCTAATGTGAACAGAACTAAATGTACCTACTCGTAGTCGTACGCTAACTATTTTTATAGAACAAGCGGTTACTACGCACTAACTCATTTATTTTTAAAACTACGAATACGAAAGTGATGATTGTGTGATTGTGATGTGATTAAAAAATAATGTTTATTTGTAGTTACTCGTAGTACGTTGAATAATAAAATTTATTTGAACCTATTAGTTTACTTTAGTTTTAAATAACAAAGGTGGCAACAAAATTACGGCCCTCCTGATGGTTAATAGGTATTATTTTTAAACTTTCGCAATTTTCATATTTGATACTAGCTGTCCCGCGCAACTTCGTATGCGTAAATTTTCCCCGTTTTTGCAACATTTCACGTCGCTACTCCGCTCCTATTAGTCGTAGCGCGATGTTATATAGCCTATAGCCTTTCTCGATAAATGGGCTATCCAACAAAAAAAGAATTTTTCAAATCGGACCAGTAGTTCCTGAGATTAGCGCGTTTAAACAAACAAACAAACTCTTCCGCTTTATAATATTAGTATCTATAGATTATATCGGGACTCATTCGATGGAATTTTAAGGAAACGTCGAGTAAATAAAAGATTCTAGACAGCATGTTTGTTACTTTGTCCCAGTGGCGGAACCAGGATTTTTTGGCTTGTCCCCTTTGATAGTTAGGTTTATAAATAAAATATAAATTATGTAAATTAATATTGACGCCTCAAAACCACTGACGGATATAGAGTATAATTACTAGTTGACCCGCGCAACTTCGTCTGCGTAAAATCAATGCAATTAAAAAAATATGGAAAAAAATACATGCAATTAAAAAAATATGGAGCTCTTGTGCAGGTAAAAAAATTGTTTAGATTGCCATTACCTCAATAAACTAGAACTATATCCGTACAAAGGCTTCCATACTCCCCTTCCAAAGATCTGACTCACTGGGACAGTATTTTTAAAATTTGGTTGTTATTTATATTTTTACTGCCAAAATTTCTTTGCTAAGTCAACGATCAATCGTACTATCAATCGTACGTTACCGACTCTATATTTTAGAAATTACAGCAGAGACAGATTACGAAATTTAAACAGATTTAAACAACCAAATATAAATTGTTTCCCTGGCAAAATTATTTATTTTTATTATTTTTTTTTATTTAAAAAAAGCGACTCCCGCATTAGTCTACAAGCCCTGTGTTGCGGGGGACTTTAGAAACATACAAGTCACGGACACAAACACCCAGACCCGGAACAATAATTTGTGGATCACACAAAGTGGTGTCCCGTGTGGGAAACGAACCCACGACCTCTTGCGTAGCAGTCGGACACACTCCCATCGCGCCACAGAGGCAGTCAGAATTCATTAAAAATGGTTCAGAATTAACGAGAGCCATTAAAAATAGTACATTTTATAGACTTACGTCGTTGTTGGAAATCTCAGTTGGTACACAATAAAACCAATGATCATAAATCGCAAAGAAACTCTATCCAGGACTTTAGATACGTATCTAAGTGCCTCTGGTATTCGTATTGAAGTATCTAAGTATAAAGGATACTGTTCAATAGATATGAACCAATCGGCCTAGACAAAGTCACATTCAAATAGCGATGTCGTTAATGGAAAAGAAGGTACAAAATGTATGGAATTGAAATATGTCACGTGGTTAATACAAGTCGATGCGTAGATAAGCTGCACTATTGACAGTATTCTTCGCTATTTCTTCTTCTTCTTCTTTGAGTTTATGGCAATCTAGCCGTTTGAACGGCTAATTTCTGCCAGTGTCAAGTATTTATGCACTTAATACATGCACATAGTCTCATTCTAAGTCAATTATCACGTATTCAAATCATTTTTTACAAGTTAAACTCGGAGCTGTAAAAATAATGGCCGGTCAGTTTGCCGCCATTTTTACAACTCCTCTTCGCTATTTCATTGATCACTAATCTAGCGAACGGTGAGACCATGTAGAAAACGAAATAAAATGGCGGATTTTATTTTTGATGAATTTGACGTTTGCGGAATTTGAGAGATAATAGACATTTTTATAGTACAAGCTCTGCTTAGTTTGGGATCAGATAGCGTTGTGTGTATTATCTATACTAATATTATAAAACTAAAGAGTTTGTTTGTTTTTTTGAACGTGGTAATCTCAGGAACTACTAATCCGAATTGAAAAAATATTTACTGTTAAATAGCTCATTTATCGAGGAAATAACATCACGCTACGACTAATAGGAGCGGAGTAGCAATGAGAAATGTTGCAAAAACGGGGGAAATTTACGCATACGAAGTTGCGCGGGACTGCTAGTATTATATATTTTTAAATGATGTTCAGTAGGTACATCCACTTTAAGCCCATTTTTTCCTAATCAATACCAGTATTTTGAAATACCAGTATTTATATTTCGCAGACAAAATCAGAGCCGCTGAATTTAGGAGTTTGGAAGTGTAGTAAGTAAAACATCATAGTTTTACTTATCAGTAATTTTATTCTAGATCTAACAAACATTCCAGAGTTGTTCAAGAACAAGATGACGAATGCTTTTATCATAATCGCTACCCAGTGGGAAAGGTCCATAAATGCAATCGTATATAATGCAACGGAACCGCCTGCGCCTGTATCGACGCGCCCACTATGCATTCTGTCTGCCAGTGAATGCGAGTAAATCAGTATTGCGGACGAACGTTAACGAGTACATTATGCGCATTTGTTACGATATCCGCCCACGAAACTGCTGCATTCTGCAATATAACGTATTCTTCTAATATTTTTATGTATAAACTAAATGTGCTGGGTTCCTTGTTTATTTCACGTGAATTAGCAAGCGCGATGGCAAATTCAATAGGTTTATAAAATGGCCGACTTCTTGATTATAACAGTATTCTCTTGTGATAATTAGATGTCTGTTTTTTTTTCTGCTTTCTTTTTTTCTTTTTGTGCATGAAAATCGCGTCCAAATGATCAAAGAAATTTGTAATTGTGAACCTTATTAAGGCATATTACCTAAAGTTACTACTGTGTTGGGTAGGTGAAGTCTTAGCTTTCGTGTTTTAAGTAAGGAAGTGATTTTGGCGGGATTCCCCTCCCCCTTCCCCTCAGGAGGTATCATGAGTGAGATTCACATTGTAATAACACTGGTCAAGTGTGAGTCGCTCGTACGACGGAGGGGAGGGGCAGGACCCGATCTGTCTATTTAGTTGCTCCGGTGTACTCCGGACAAAATTATCGGCGTACCTAAGTACCTACCTACCTCACGCGATGGGGGGGGGCGGGTGCAAAGGGTTTTTCACCCGACACCGCCTAAATAGCTAGCACGACGGAGAAAAGGGGAAGGGGTGCAAATCCTTTTTTGCTAATTCCGGCGCCTAATGGCAAATAAATTTTGCTATTTGAAATTGTTACGTCAGATTTGCCAAGCCCACCTCTCCCC
Source organism: Herminia tarsipennalis (assembly GCA_945859575.2). Lineage (NCBI taxonomy): Eukaryota > Metazoa > Arthropoda > Insecta > Lepidoptera > Erebidae > Herminia > Herminia tarsipennalis. Next base: position 5,936,920 of record OX243836.2, on the reverse strand, counting down.
CACGTGTGATTTCATGAAATTGTGCTCAAACCTAAACGCCTTACGCAATTAATGGATGCCCCCTAAGTTAAAGCGTCCGTCATGAGGCCTGACCCCTTTTTGAATTGTCCCATCATATTGTGAGAGTGTGTGATTTCAACTTGCCCAATTTAGTCTGCATAAAATCCTATACTCTTATAACAGAGTCACATCTGTGGAATGAATCCGAAGGATTTTCTTCAAAGCCAAGTTTAATATTCCATAAACAGTAAACTAAATCCAGCATAAAGAATAGCCCTAGGGTTATTGTATTTGCAAGAAATAATGGAGCGAGACGGGATGGCGGACGGCGGCGGCGCGGCGGGAAGCGGCGATTTGTCTCAGGGAGACAGGCGAGTCGGGGCTCCTACTCGGACCAAACACAAAATACCAGGAATACAGAAGGTAGTCTTTGTGAGGAAAGAAGGTTGCTCGCCTACACACATGGACATCGCTCACTTCAGACGTCATGATTTTGCGATGGAGAGAGAGAGGTCCGGTGGTGTAATTGGCTAAACACCGGCATAATGAGTACTGTGGACCTTTTCGCAATTTCGAGTGGAGGGGAGGGGTGGTTAACCCATAATACGCGACGATGTAGCTTATGGACACGGGATCTCGGGACGTCTTTTTTAGACATTCTGGGAAGTACCTAGTCATTCCGGCAAGCAAGTAGACATTCAAGAAAGTAGGCGTTCGTGGAAATAGACAGTCAGGGATGTTGACGATCCAGAAAAAGACATATCAGACCAAGTGGACGTTCAGGGAATAAGACCTAAAGGACTGAAGCGTCATCAAAGCTCAAGAGAATAAGCTGCCAAAAAAGCCACTCTCTTAGAATCATCGTTATATTACAGTTATCATTTTATTGATCGAATTATGTTTACTAGAACAATGTCTAAGTGTGCGTTGCTCAAGCGCGATAATCGACCAAGTTCAAATTCAATTTATTCAATTAGGATGCAAAACAACACTTGTGATACGTCGGGATTCTACATGCACATGAAATGCCAAGTTCGCAAACAATAGGTAAAGCCGGGCTATAAAAAACTCGCGATAGAAGAAAAGTGGTCTATCAATTTTGACAAAACTTTCCGTGTGCCTGACCAAAATAGCGATAAGGTAGAACCTAGTAATTGCTAGTATATTATTGCAAAGCAAAATCAACCTTGTTGCTTTATTAGATGCAAATAAATTTCAAAGTGATAGACCACATTTTAAAGGCTATTATTTAACTTCACTTGAATTTTGCAATCATTATTTTATCCACTTCAACTGAAGCTATCGAGCTGAAATTTGGTACTCACGTTTGGTTCTTGTGACAATGCACGTTATAAAGCTTATTTTTAATTTTCTTTTTTATACTATTATTGACATAGGTACTGTAGGCTGTTCATGTGAGGGTTAGCTTCTGTAATTTTGGTATTTTATGGACCAAATGAGCCACATTTGTAACGGCACAGTCATCCTACGAGACCGCCTCCGCATTTCAGCGAGTGATTGGATCCCTAGATTAATGTATCCTGGGTCTTCTTAAAGTAGGTATTACGTGGCATTATTGGTATTATCGGGGCGTGATATTCTCTTTTTAGGATATTGCGGTGTGGGATCCTTTTTAGGGATTTGCAATAGAACTAGATTTTTCGTGACATTACAAACGGCATGGCCGGTTTTCAAGGTATATTTTTATCCATATATGTACAAGGAAAGAAAAATAGTAAAAGATTTCACATGGCAACTAAGCCATAGCTCAAGGGAATGTAACGTTATAATCCAAACTATTTAAACTAATATTATTAATATGAAAGTTATCTGTCTGTCAGTTAAGTTTGCATGCTTAGACTGATTTAGATGAAATTTGGTATGGAGATAGTTTAAGTCCAGGAAAAGTACAAAGATAGTTTTTTATAGGCGATAGCTAAACTATTTTTCTTCTCTGAAATTCCCAGACGTATTTGTACAAAATTAAACATAATATTATTTATACTTATATCTATCTATTTTCCTTCCTATCCGTATGTATAACGTTGGCCCCAACGTGCCAACGTGTCTTCTTCTCTGTCCTAGCCATTTCACTTTTTTTTTTGGTGTCGGCTCTCCCCGTTCTGTAGCGCCAGGACGGTCTGTTCTGGGTTGTCGAAACATTTGTTTGGGCAAGCTCTGCTTAACGTGTGGTTCTAGAAAATATCCTTGGCGCCAACGTAGGGACGAGCATTATTCTAGATTTCGTTGGGGAGTGTTGTTGAGACCGCCGATAATATGCTGACATTAAAACAAATCAGAAAAAGTATTTCAAAACATAGCAGACAGTCTGGCTTCTAAATTTAAAACTGCTAGAAACAATGCATTCTTTCGAAGCAAGACTATATTCTCACGACAGGCAAACATTCTAATTAGGCAGAATGACGTGAAAACTGTTCTCAAAAGAAAAAAAATACACATTTTGGCGCCTTGCACGACGTCTGACAGACAGCCTGACGAATGGATGTTCACTGGACAGTGCTTGTCTATGGGCGATGACGTCATACGTCACGAGGCTTCATGTTATGTCATATGAAAAATATGAAAATTTCGTGAAACGAATTAGGTTGAGCACAATTATCATGGAAACCCATTGCGTAATTGGTTCAATATTGAGCAACTTCATTAAGAAACTTCTAGCGTAAAGAAGATACAATGATACCTACTACCAGCTCTAGTTCCTTACTTGTGGGAAACACATTACTAGCAATCTTGTTAACCCTTCCAGCTAAGTAAGTTCACGTCGTCGGTAGTATAATGGGTAGGATTCGACCCTGCGATCTCATGATTGCAAGCCTGATTCCTTAACTTAGCATATCCTATTAGCATTACAGATATGATGCTAAGTACTTTTATATTAAATTTTATTGAATTTTGTTAAATAATTTAGCCATAAAAATCCAACTAATAGAGAGACATACAGAGATAAATAAAATAAGTAACCTAGTCTCAGTCAACAACCTCTAAAATTCTAAAACTTTTCCTTGAACACCTAAACGACCATTAAAATCTAAAACAGTACCAAAAACACAACCAAAACTGTAATCCGAAATAGTTAAGTTCATTATCCTTATACTCCTAGAGCCGGGCGCTAGTGCTGTGCTAAAATTAGTTAATACCGAGGGGAGACAAGGAGATCCAAGTCTATAACGGGTGCTACCATTTAAGGAGCGGCGAGGACCGATATGTCCCGGAATAGGCGCATCCCTATGAGCGCAGGGTTGGCACATAGAAAAAGCAATCGTGTTGAATGGGGATGTTGACTGTCAAGTCAAATCAGTCTCTTTTTATAAAATGACAAAACGACAAGCTCTATAGTCAAATCATAACTTTCAAGATTTATTTTCATGCTTTTAAATTCAAAAACATGTTAAATTGTGATAAAAATCACTTATTTTCAAGCATTTTAAGACCTATTATTGCCTAATTTGTATAAAATAATATATTTTTTTTGTAGTCAACTACGCAATTAATGTTCATCATTAAAGTAGATCTTCAAAATGGCAGAATGGATTTAGTGTCAAGTTCTAATAAAAATAACGGCATCCAAAATCTTACATCCAATTAACTGGTACACACTTTATGTCACTCCTTATTTTGTATAGGAGGTTGGAAATGGCAGCAAACTAACATAAACACCTCTTTACGTTTTCCCCGTAACGGTAGCTACTTCGTAAGCTTTCATATTTTAGAATACCCAAGTTTACAAACATGATAATATCGTGATAAGCTCAGAATTTAATCATTTTTTCGTACCAATTTCGTTATTCGTTTAAGGAGAATAGGGCATAAAATTCGATACATGCAAACACGATTTTATTTATAGTTTTCGTGACGTTTACTTTTTAGTGGTTTGCACCGATATTAGTTTTTTAGTTTAGATTATCAGCTTACCTAGTTAAGAGCTTGGAGCGGGCCAATTGGAGCGCCAAACGTCTTAAACGTATCGATTGAGTATACGTAAAACCAACTCGCACTAGGCACGCTGAACTCTGGAGTTATGGACTTTGAATAATAGTTTAAAGCTTGGAAAACAATAATTATGTACTTCTCGTTTGTGTTTTCATTAAGTACCTGCCTTATGTTTCTTTTAAAGTACACCAACCGTTAACATTACAAAAATAACTTTGCTTTTATAATTTCTTTTCGCGACAGCCCTGTTGCACTGCACCTCATGCAAATAAAGTGAAACATGGCGCATGGGACGCGCGCGCACATTTAGAACGTTCCTGTGGGCGACTAAATGACTGCAAATTCGCTGTTGCTATGCGCCTTGCCAATGCACTCACTTGGAGACTACTTAGGTACTACTTACAAGCAATCGGAAGGGATTTGACGACATAGGACAATATTATTTTGAAGTCCTTTTCTTTATCTGTATAGGTACTTCTTAATGCACCCACTTCTGGTTGTACCTACCTATATCTGTTTCTGACCTATTCTGTATTCGTCTACTTCTGAATTGGGTAGTTGACTACAATAAAAGTAAATTATTTTATCCTAATCAAGTAATAGTAGATCATAAAATGCTCTAAAAATAAGTGTTCTTTTACATTTTAGCATGTTTTTAAATTTAAAAGCACGAAAACGAATATTAAAAGCACGAAAAAGAATCATTTGACAATAAGAACTTATGACGTCATAGTTTGTTATTACCATTGACGTATAGAACTGGACCGCGGAGAGACTAATTTAAAAATATATGTCTAAGTATTTGTGGTAAATTTAAATAATTATTTTATCTTAGTCAATTTGCGCGTTTTGCTTGAAAAATAAGTAATTAGTACAAACAAAAATTGCTCTTTTATTATTTATTAGATACGATAAAGATTTTAAGTAATTTGGTAAAAAAATAAATATTGTAGATCATCTCATCTTTGACAAAAAGCAAAGCAGAAACCCGTTTCAATATAAAAATTGCATCTCCTGAATACTCACGATCCAAAATATCATCAAAATAATGACATTGCTATAAATACAAATGAAAAAAAGAAAAAGATAAGACGCATAGAAAGGAATCTCAATCATTACAGAAGTGTATTTTCCATCGACAGTTAATAAAATCGATCCAATTTCATTTCATGTACTACCTACTTACATTTCGAATTGAATGTACAAACAAATACGACGCCTACGACTTTCATGTTATTTACGATTATTGGATTTTTTCCGCTCTGAAGTTCTTTTTATTGCAAGCTTATAGTGAAGTAAACATATAAATAAAAAGCATGTAGGCCAATAGTCCAACACGGCTTTTAATTTGACAAATAACGATTCGGAATGTTTTCATAAAGATTATAGAATTAATCGAATAAGTATTACTCGATTTCCGATCGTTTTTCTGACGCAAATCACTTGACTATCTATCTTTAATATCTACTGGACTAGCAATCTATAACCTATACTAATATTATGAAGCTGAAGAGTTTGTTTGTTTGTTTGAACGCGGTAATCTCAGGTACTCGTCTAAATTGAAAAATTATTTCACTGTTACATATCAACCCATATGATGGCCCACTGCTGGGCACGGGTCTCCCCAGTAGAAGCTACTGGTATGTAGATCCTGGGGGTAATTGCCATAATCGCCACGCTTGGCGAGCGGGTTGGCGATCGCAGTAAGGCTTTAAGTACGCAGAGGACGCTGCTGCCCGTCCTCCGGAGTGAAATCCCTTAGTCGCCTTGACGACACCCACGGGAAGAGATGGGGTGGTACTATTCTTAAGCCGGCACCACACGGCATATAGATACGCACACGCACTGTTGGATAGCCCATTTATCGAGGAAGGTTTTAGGCTATATAACAGCTAGTTAGCATGGTGATTAACTCAGAAATGGGATCGACACTGTATCAAATCGAGCCGTTCAAAAAATAAAATAATGTCTATGGTATCCACCGCAAACGTCAAATTCTTAAAAAATAATATCCGATATTATATTTCAATGGTCTTTTTCTCTATGGTCTCACCGTTCGCTAGCTAGACTAGTGATCAATTGAATGGAACAAAACAGCGAAGATACTGGCAAATCAAAAAAATTGACTGGGATTGATACATTTTGATAACGTCATAATAAAACATTGATGACATTGAATATACAACCAGCGGGACAGCTAGTCGATTTATAAGACGTTATCACGTCAAAAATCAATCCATAGCGCCTGAACGTATATCGTTCAGGCGCTACGATGCCACAGACACCCATTATGTTATAGTGGTGACCTATTCGTATTACAGTTAAATTTGCAAGTATAATTTCAATTTCTGCGCCACAATAGAATTGCCGATGCAATGAAATCGATTCAACTTATCAAGGACTATTTCATTTGGACAGAAATACATGGCCGCGATGCCATCTGGAAGTCTTCACATGAGAACCAGACATCAAGTTGCATCCACCGTGATATTATATCAATAAAATCCATTCACCTGTGACGCACGACGTGAAGGCACGAAGTAAAAATTTAAGAAGTTCATTAATGATTTATTTACATCTAATTCTGTTTTTTTTTTCCTAGGTGTATGAAAGCCCCGATTTTTTAAAATATATACCACTACTACTTTAAAGAAGACATCACAAACCTAAGTTTGTGTACTGAGAAAATTAAAATGAAAAAAGTGAAAAAAAATGAAAGGGAAAATAATTCAGTGTTTACCCGTGGTCCCGGCGTGTCGACCCATTACCGGGTCCATGGGTAATTTTAATTACCCGTGGTCCCATGGCACTAGGGATAGCTGCCTGTACTTCTGATTGTATCGATAGAAAATTATACACACTGGGTCAAGCATAAACTTGAGGTTAAATAAAAATCCATATTTATAACAGCATACCTAACTAATAGGTACGTTAAAAGAGATCGCATATTACAAAGACAATTACATTTTTCCTGTTTATATTGTCATTACTAGTAGGATCTAAGTAGGATCTCTATTAATTTTTCCTCTTTCGTAATTTTGACATAATCATTTATGGTTACGGATTGAACAACACTTTGGTTTTGGCAGAATATTATTATGAAGACACAACAATTTTGATATTCTGTATGGAAGAAGACAAAGCTAAAATTGAGCAAACAAAGGAAATATTTGGTGACGCAACATTCAATTGTAGCCCCCCTCCATTCCTTGAATTTTTTACTATTCACGCTGAATTAGGCAGTACTGCTAGTACAACTCATACAAAACCAATAATTTACGCTTTACTAAGCGATAAGAAAACCGAAACCTATACAGCCCTTTTCTATATATTAAAATCCCAGTTTCCAAATTGGGAACCATTAAAATATCACTGCGATTTTGAAATTGCTGCTATAAATTCTATATATAAGGTTTTTCCCCACATAGAGATTAAAGGGTGCTATTATCACTGGCAGCAAGCTACGAGTATGTGGAGAATGGGCAAAAAGATATTCGGCATAAAAAAAAGTAAACCTCAAGCCAGAGTTGTGTCACTGTGCTCAGTATTACCATTATTACCAAGTGAACGGCTTTTGGAGGGGTGGGAGTATATTAAATCACAGTGCAACACCAAAAATAATAAAATTCAGAAATTTTTAAATTACTTGCAACGTGTTTGGCTGAAGAACGATATTCTTAAAACTCTCAGTGCCTTCGGAGAAAGGCACCGAACCAATAACGTGACCGAGTCCTGGCATAGCAAAATTGAATTGAAAAAAAATTTCACGAATATTATGCGTCTCCTGAACGTTTTGATCAAATTATCAAAAATTAAAACGCATACCCCTGTCAGAACCAGAACAAAAATAGCAATTGAAAATGATGAATTCATAACCGATACACTGATGGAATTAGTTACTGGTGAAATATCGGTTGGATACGCACTAGAAATGTTAAGATAGTTTAGAGTCATTAGTTATCATTATCAGTGTATTTGGTTATTAATTCTTCATATTAATATCAATATTTTGTTTTATTACATACCCAATGTTTTTGTTCCTAAGAATGGGAATTTATTTTAATTAGTAAACTCTTTGTATGTAACTGATACAGCAGTGTTCATATTCTATCGATGTTTTAAATTTCATCGATATATTCAGAATTCCGGAAACAATCCTTAATGGAACCACGGGTAATTAAAATTACCCATGGACCCGGTAATGGGTCGACACGCCGGGACCACGGGTAAACACTGAAATAATTTACGGTCGATCTGAGGTCGGGAAGTGGTAGGGGGTGGGTTTTAAGGGTAAAAAACGGTTTATCTCGATTTCCGATAAAACTACAAATCCTATGAAATAAAGTTAAATGGCAAAGTTGTAGGTAATAAAAAGATCTACAACTTTAATTTTACACTTTTTTAACATAACCTCAAAATTTGTGAAAAATTCAAATTAAAAAAACCGGGCATTCAAAGGAACAAAACTGTGTCCAGTTTTGTGCAACTGTGCATGTCGGGCCACGCACAATGTAGGGTTCCATAGTACCCCCCTCCATCCGAATAATAAAAATTTTCAATGGAATTTGTACTATTTTTTTTTACTTCTCACTTGGTCTGCTGTTACTCGTTAAGTTGTAAAGTCTACTTAGCTGTGATAGTTCTTTAAAAATTTCACTATTTATGAAGGAGGTTCCGTTTTGCCATTTTGCTATGGAACCCTAAAAACATTGTAAAATATGATTTTAGAATGAAGAAAACCATTTCTTATCCGAAATGGAACATACCTACTCGTATGTCTAACGATAAGGGCATGTAGAGATTTTATATTTAACCCCATCCCTCTCGGGACCCTGTGCTTGCCTGCTTAGGTACAATGTGATTTTGCCTGTCAACAAAATACTACCTATTTTGGTAATTTTAGATTTTGATACATTTGATATGTATAAAAATCTAGCAGCTATTTTAGTAGTTTTAAATTTAACTTATCGATAGTAAAACCCTAAATGAATACTGTTAACATCGTTGTAAATGTTTCACACGTAACGTCATTAAAGTACCAATTTCCTACCGGTTTCAATATGAAGCCTGATTGATGAGCTTGTTACGGCATAATACAAATGGTATACGGTACACTAGGGGTACACAATACCGGCACAAAGGCTCCTACACGCAGCCTGTCTTTCCCAGGGTCAAGGTCGCTTCAGCAGCATGAAGGTTACATTGAGAAGGAATAAATGGAGAAGGTACACAATATACACATAATATTGAATGTTGAATTCTTTCTCTTTCGCACGTTCTGTCCATTTCGCATATATCCCGTTATGAGGTCTTGGATACATTATGACAATATATTACGGGTCTTACGGATAATCTACCCGTGACCACGGCGGTTGCAATACGGTCGAAACGTCGGGCAATAAACAAGGTAGGTATTTTACCTTAAATTCTTCACGCGATTAAGACCCATAATTGAAATACTTTCATAATGTGTACAAATCGTGAAAGTTTATCAACATTTATTGATCCTGGATAATCTTGTGTGATGATCACGATTGTTTATTGTGTCTGGGTGTGAGTGTAATGTATCTACTAGCAAAAAGGCGGTGCATTAGGAGGGCTCGCGAAGTTTTCTACCAAGTAATAATTTTTAAGACAATTGCTTATGTTATCACTTTTAAACTTACGCGTTGCATTATAAATACAATTTGACACGGGAATAAACGCTTTTAACCTAGGTAAAATATTTACCTTATGCTTGAGTCAGCTTGTGACCACGGTCGGTGTAACCCGGTCGAAACGTCAAGCATAAGGTAAATACTTTACCTAGGTTAAACGCGTTTAATACCGTGTCAAATTGAATTTATAGTTGCTTATGTGTATTAAATAATATGTTTTAATAAATAACACATTTAGACATAAACTTAAATTACTATATCAAAGCCCAAACCTGAAACTGTGATAGTTTTTCATTATGTAGTACCACAAAAGTGCATACGTTTGGGCTCATTTCGCTCGCCCTGATAATATGTATGTATGTATGTATTTAGAAATATGAGGCTAAAATGGCAATAGCTCTCGAGGCTTGATGATAGATGCGACTATAAAAACGACAAGTTGGAAAGAGCTGTTAGGAAAAAGAAGCGTCAGTAGACCAATTAAACGGTGCTGATGATGTTGTTATGAATGCAGGGCAAGATTGGATGACCCTTGCCAGAAAAAGAAAACTGTGGAAGAAGAAAGAGGAAGACTTTACCTAAATAGTATCCACATCTATAGAAGAAAACTTACCACACTAACACTATACTACTAACACAACTAACAAAATTTGATGTATGATTAAAAGGCTTAAATATAAATATATTTTAAAATATCTAAGTAGGTAGGTATGTTTATCAGTTGTCTGGTGTCATAGTACAGACTCTGTCTAGTTTGGGATAAGATTGTCGTGTGAGTTGGTTGTCGCAATAATTAGAATAAGAATTATGCCTTTCCCATCGACGTCATAAGATAAGAAACTTCTTAGACCACCAAAGAAAATTTTCAACATCAAATACTTTGATTTCAACTGTAACTTGCTTCTCCATTTAGATATACCTTCGTGGTCATCAGTTAGGGATGTCATTTTGACGTAATATGCCATCGCTAATGTAGTGGTGGAAATGACAAGGTAAAATGTCGCTCGTCTTTAATAATATTACTGGAAATATTACGTGAAAATGGCAATTGTGTAACTTCGAAGGTGGCCTTCAGTTTTATTGAAGAAGGAAAATTATGAATATATAAACGTTATTTAGTTTTGAGGTGCTGTTAAGTCTCATGCTGTCACTGTCATTTAAAGTCATTAGTTGCGACAGAAATACTTTTGAGCACGACTCTTTATACATTATCGTATTATTATTATTTGTTGCAATTCCGTACCTACCTAGGTAAACACTTGGCATCACATGTCGGTGCGCGAACTTACCATTCAAAATTCTCGATGTTGTGAGAATGCTTTTTATTGGAAATTAACTGGACCCGCCACTGACTGTCAGTGGCGGGTCCACTTTATTATTTGCTACCGCCCTTGACAAGAAGACTTCCATTCATAAGGTTTTACTAATAGAGACCTTGTAGGGTAATAAACCTGCCCGAAAAAATGGCTACGTAAAATAACACAACTATAGCTAGTTACCTATGTGTACATACAATTACATACTACGAAATGAAAGGGTTAGGCTGCTTGTAGACGTCCGTTTTTTTCACCGGATAACGGACCGTGTTTTTTGCCGGATTCGCGGTGGTGTATGAATTATAATGAATGTGTGTACATGCACCGGACATCGGTCCGGCGAACAATTTACGCCGGATGCACCACCGCTTCCCCTCGGCGCGACGGACACCGGTCCGGTGTAAGAAAGGGCGGTCATCCACGCCAGTGTATTGGTGCGTGTTGACGCTGCCGGACGTATTGCCTGTTTTCTTTTAATTGAGCGCCGTCTACCTGCGTTCTTTTAAAAATGGGTGATATTGACATGGAATTGTTAATAAGTTTGGTTGAAAATAGGCCTGTACTGTGGGACAAAACCCAAGAGTGCTATAAAAATAGACAGTCGAGTTTTGCCGCTTGGAGAGAAATTTGTCTTGCGTTAAATGAAGGTTTTGAAACGATGTCCGAGAAAGAAAAAAATGATTTTGGTACTTAAGTAACATTTTATTTTCATTATTTTTATGCATATTGATTTTGCCATGGTACACGCCCTACTGGTGACATGAAATACTCTGCATATTTGTTACGAATCATATTTGCTGTTACATTACCTCGTGTTGAATGGGAACGAGGCAAATGGCATAGAGTAGACATCATGTGTGAACTAGCATTGTCAGTAGCATTATTAGCAATACCCTCTAATTTATGAATTATGTTTTGTAATAAGCAGCATGTTTTTACAATGTTAACAGCAGTATCTGTTGAAACATTTAATGGTCTATGCAAAATCCTCCATTTATTGGATAAAATACCAAATGCGCATTCGACGTAGCGTCGCGCTCTTGTGAGACGATAATTGAAATTTTTTTTTATTGAGTCAAGTTGATGTCCACCGTAAGGACGAAGTACGTGTTGATGTAAAGCGAAAGCTTCATCAGCAACAAATACATAAGGTAACTCACTGCCTGCACCTGGCAACTGCTTAGGTCGAGGAATATTTAATTTGTCGCCTACTATTCTTTTCCAAAATTCTGTTTCTTTAAATACTGCTGAATCGCATTCTTTGCCGTAGGCTCCAACATCAATAAAAACAAAATTATAGTTGGTGTCTACCACAGCCATTAATACTAATGAGAAATAGTGCTTGTAGTTGAAAAACATTGACCCACTTTCTTCTGGCTTGATGATTCGAATATGTTTGCCGTCAATGGCTCCCAAGCAATGAGGAAAATTTGCATTCGTCTCGAAATTTTTTGCTATTGTTAACCATTCGTCTTCCGATGGTAGTTTCATATAAATTGGAGAAAGGGTTTCCCACAATGCTTCAAATACTTCTTGTACAATACAGCTGATAGTTTTTATACCCATTCTGAAACTGTAATGTAGATCACTAAATGTGTTCCCTGCAGCTAAATATCTGTAACAATTTTTTCTTTTTTAGGCAAAGATATCATAAAAAAATGGAACAATGCAAGAGATAACTGGATGAAATATCACAAAAAAGTTAAGGAATGTAAATCCGGCTCTGGTGCAAAAAGTCTACGAAAATATAAATTCTACGATCAAATGCTCTTTTTGTGTAAAATTGTGACTCGCCGAACAACGGAAGCAAGTATTACATCAGAAAAAGACATCACACAATCTCACAACAAAGAAACTGACTCACAAACCAATAATGACCCTACCGCACCAGCCAATACTACCGATAGAACAAAAACAAGCAAGAAGAGAAAGACAGACTGTAGCGAAGTTGATCGACAAATGCTTACTTTAATTAAATCAGTTGAAGATGAAGACAAGAGTAAGAGTATGTGTTTTTTCAAAGGTATTGCTCCGATTGTAGACAAGTATAGTGACGACGATTATGTAGAATTTCAATATGAAGTCATTAAAGTTATGAGAAATTTAAGTCGGAGAAATCAAGCGTCCATGCAGCAGCAAAATTACAATTACAATATCAATCGAGGCTACACTACGGCTACACCCGACTACAGGATACAAGAATATCAACCAACACAACCCATTCCATCGGCATCCAGGATGCACTATGAATATCAGCCAACACAACTCATTCCATCCACATCCAGGATGCCTCAAGAACTCATACAGCAAGATGATTCCCAATCTTCAATTATTACTGAATTAAGTTCAATCACATCGCCTGATTACGATTTCGATTTTTCTAAAACTCCTTAATTTCTTTTTTGAGTATAATAAAACTACTACTACCTACTAAATTTTGTTTTAATTAATACAGGTAATCTACTTTTCTATAATTTGAAATTGAACATCTCTTTAACATACCTTAGCGTAACGGCTAATCTCTCTGCCGCGGAAATAGATTTGCGCATGTCAGTATCCTCGTGTCTTATTTTATCATATATGGCTGTTAATAATAGTTGAAAGGTTTCTTTCTTCATCCGAAAATAATTGTAAAATTTAGTTTCATCTTCTTCCAACTGCGTAAAAAGAGTTTGAAATGCACCATATTTTTCCCTTTCCAATAATATAGGATGCACCCACGATGACCTTTTACGTTTTTCTATTTCTTTTTGTTTCTTCTTGTATAAATAGTAGGCCAATACGAGTTTTTTTTTCTTATTATTCGACATTTCACACGTGTGTAATCTCTGACTACCCAGTTCAATCTACGCATATAGACGGCAGTCCATCCATCCGGTAAAAAAAAATATGTATACAAGGATAGCCGTTTATTGACGGTCCGTTATCCGGTGAAAAAAACGGACGTCTACAAGCAGCCTAAGAATATCAACGCAATATAGGCCATAACTATTGTAAGAAAGAGATAAATAGAGGTTTTGAGGCAAAGCGAGAGCAAAAAATTGGTGCGAGCGAATTATCGCAGTAAACGTATGAGGCTGCGCAGGGACAACATGCAATTTAAATAAAAAATATTTTGTTATACTATAAAACGGCGTACTTCGGCGTGAAATGATACGTTTCTGTTATCCTACACTGTTGCAGTGTAATTATTGCATCGTCGAAGCACGCCAGATGGCATTTTATTTGTAAACTTCGAGTTGACATTTATTTTATGAAAGCAGTAGGGACATGCTGTTGTGATACTGGGTGATGCTTGACTAACTGGGATTACGGTAGTTACCGTGCATATATGTTGCCAAATTAGAGTGCCGTAATTCGCGTCTTTAAGTAAAACGTCATTGTTCATCTTCCATTTGATTTTGACAATGAGACCCAGTCTATCCCCTTGGTAAAACGGCAATTTGGGCGGCAAACTGACCTACCATTATTTTAAAAAAATGAATTGAATACGTGATAATTGGATAAGAATGAAACTATATGCACTGGCATATATTAACCGTTATAATGGTTAGATTGCCATATATTCAAAGAAGTAAAAAAAGAACAACGGTCATTTGTCCGGGCCAGAATAGCTCACAGGACACTTATTCGATTCGTCACAAGAAATTGCTGTAACTTTGTACGAGGTAGCCAATACTGCATATTAGTACCTATTATGGAAGCCAGATGGGGCCCGCCATACAAAATTTCACCGTTTTATAAACGGGTAATAATTTTCGAAACTTCATAACCCCGTTTGTTGGTGAAAGAGGTGTTATATAATAATCACAGTATCGTTGCACCAGCCCAAATCCAAAACGACCTTCAATACGAGCCTCGCTTATCAGGAACTAATCCAACAGATTTACTTCTGGACGTGAATTTGTTCGACACAAGAGTTAACTGATAGCTAATACTAATCTATAGCCCGTATCCATACTAATATTGCAAATAAATAAGACAGTATGTTTGTTACTTTGTGCCAGTAGCGGAACCAGGATTTTTTTGGCTTGTCCCCTTTGAGAGTAAGTTTCTCAAAAGAACTAGCTGTACCCTGCGCGCGTTGTTACGCCATTTTTATTATATATATGATATTGATAGTGCAGTGTATGATATATAGCATGATAGTGGCGCCATCTGTCGAAGATTGGTCGTACCAACTCAGAAACCTTCGTCGGCTCATGCATAACACTTTGCTGAAGATCCATCACATTATCAAATGCACAAAAATTATGTTTTTTATATATACCCATTATATATCCGTCAGTGGTTTTTAGGCATCAATATTAATATACATAATATATAATCTAATCTATTAATGATCTAAATTTTTGTACTGTATTAAAAGTGCAAGAACCGGAGAAAAACATACAACGAATATCAACATTTTAACAAAAGCTTGGTTTTGTGTCAATTTGGATCTACTATGTTGAGTATACGAACCGGAGAAAGGATGAATGTCAAAATATGCTTAGTTTTGAGTCAGTTAGTACAATTTTCAGACTTTTAGAGACAGGCGGATCCGCGGGCGACTGGTATCATGTTTTAAGGATTACGTTATCATAATCTGAGTGGTGAATCTATGTTCAGCTGACGTGTTGTTATTGCATCAACTGATATTGCTGTTGCTATTCCGTAGGCTGTTATATGAAGTGAACGTTGAAATTATTTAGAAAACATCGCAAACGCATTAACGCATTCAGTAATTCAAATACATTTCACAGACAACTTAACTCACTACTTTTAGAACTATCAAAACTGGACATTCAGATTGGAAACTAAGATGCATCGTGTCACAGAAACACAAAAACATTAGTCTCTATTCTTCTTGGCCTGTTGGTCCAGTGACTGATGGGCTGTGGCGGAGCATCTACAGTACAGAAAAACCTCAAGGAGGGGGGCGCTAAAGATATCCTGATCCTGAGCTACCTTAACTTTTACATTTAAAAAATAATTTAATTACATGCAAAGTTTAATACACATCAAAAAGTTACAATTATGGTTCTCTTCCTTAAATGAGGAATTTTATGCGCCTATTCTTCCTGGTAAATTAAGTATATCGTCAATATGACAATCAATATCAGGATGAATGGGTGGTTCAACAGAGCTAAACCATTATCGATCCTCCTTCGTAGACCTCAATCATGCCTTGTACGATGTTGAAAAACTTTTTGAAAAGGGGGGGAGGGGGAAGGGCTGATGAGTTCGATTTCTACCCGGAATAAATCTTTGTGTGATGATCACGATTGTTTATTATGTGTCTGCGTGTAATTTACCTGATCTGTCCCAATGCTGGGCATAGCTCTCCTCACGGAATAGCAACTTTAACTCCTTTGCGGGAGGGAGATTTGGAAGGGTATGGGTGAGATTCTATGATACGCTTCCAAATCTCCTTGTCTGGAGCTTTTGCGCCCACGTTTTCTGGTATGTATTTATAAACATATAAGTATGTTTGTATACAGTTGTCTGGTTGCCATAGTGCAGGCTCTACCAAGTTTGGAATTAGAAGGCCGCGGCCGTGTGCTTGTCCCAAAATGTTTATGTTTATTAGATACCGATAGCATGTTCCATACACACGCAAGCCTTGTAACCTCATAACCTGTCACTTTATGACACTCCCTCGACCTTGTCGTGCTCCCCGATACCTGAATCGCTATGTCCTTGACAAATTATATTGTGCCCGAATTATCGTTTATTGTCCTCGTGTGACGTATTATGCTGTATTGATAAATAAATTTCGGACGTTTTTTTACCCGTCAGAAAGAGGATTATGTTTTTAGAACTGACATATTTATTATAGACTACTGATTGAAATTCACGGTGTATGTAGGTATAGGAGTGTCAGGAATCTGATCAAAAATGGAGAAGTTATAAATTAGAGATGGTAAGACAGGATATAGGTAAGTAGGTTCAAGCATTGACGTACCTATAGACCAGGACTGCGTCATTTCTTCACAAAATTGACCACTCTCTAGAAAGAGACTACGCTACTTTGTGCACAATACCTGTCAAAGGCCGCACGAGATTTTTCTTTCTTTCACGCTTTGCAGTTTTCTTTTTTTTAATTGTAAGGGATGACGCAGTCCTTGTCTCTAAGTCAATGGGTCCAAGACCTACATGGATGAATAAGTCTCGATCGTTATATCTTTTTACTGTATTACTATGATTTTAAAAACGGTTCACTACCAACTTCTGTCTCAATACAACTAAAGCCCATTCCTACAGGATCCCTATTCCTCGAATAAAATTAATAACAGGTAGGGCAAAAGTATTTTCGTATTTTGAATTAAGTAATGGTTTTTAATACCATTAAACATTAACATTCTGAAGAAGCAATCTAATATATAAAATTCTCGTGTCACAGTTTTCGTTGCCATACTCCTCCGAAACGGCTTGACCGATTTTGATGAAATTTTGTGTGCATATTGGGTAGGTCTGAGAATCGGACAACATCTATTTTTTATCCCCCTAAGAGTTTGTTTGTTTGTTTGAACGCGATAATCTCAGGAACTACTGGGCTGCACTGAAAAAATATTTTACTGTTGGATAGAGCCGATTTATTGAGAAAGGCTATAGGCTATATAACATCACGCTACGACATATAGGAGCTGAGCAGCAATGATAAATGTTGCAAAAACGGGTAAAATTTACGCAGACGAAGTTGCGCGGGTCAGCTAGTAAATAAATAAAAACTAGCTCCCGCCATTTATCAATTGTTTTTCAAGCAAGCAAAATGAACGTAACTATGTCACGAAGAAATTCGGTACATTTTAAAGTTTTATTACAAAAAAGGTAAAATGCGATGAACGCCGCGAATAAAATTTGTGCGGTTTACGGACCTAATGCGGTACACGAGTAGCACAAATGTGGTTCAAGCATTTCAAGTCTGGAAATTTTAGTGTTAAGGATAAGGCTCGCGGCGTTCACGGTCTGGCACGGATAAAATCAGTGCCATCTTTCATAAAGTGGAGCAAGATCGACATAACAGTAGTTACGATATTGCTGAAGTTACGATAGGCCTGACTCGGAACACAATGATGCTGTAAGTATGGTGGGATTGGAAAGGAATCGACAACTATGAGTTTTTGCCTATTTATCTTTCAATCTATCTAATCTAATACCTTTAAACAAGCAAGTCTTGTAGTGTAGGTAGGTATATCTATACTAATATTATAAAGCTGAAGAGTTTGAATTTAAGAAAGCTATAGAAGCGGAGCAGCAGTGAAAAGTGTTGTAAAAACGGGGAAACTTTACGCAGACGAAGTTGTGCGGGACAGCTAGTATTATATAATCTGAATCTCGACAACGGCCCCAACGATTTTTAACGTACTGATATAATACAAGTATAATATATTGGGCATAAATTGTTCCTTTTCTTTTTTTAAAAGGCAACTATGAGTTTTTGCCGCCGGATAAAACTATCGATTCTGACCTCTAGTAAGTAAAAAGTAAATATTGACTGCAAAGATAGGCCTTTGACAGATATGGTCTACGAAGTAGCGTTGTCTCTTTCTAGAGAGTGGTCAATTTTGTGAGGTTATGGCGTAGTCCTGGTCTCAACGTGGTCGTACTCGTACTTTATCCACTATCAGATAACATTGCCAAAAAAAACAACAACTTTCGTTTAAAACAATCGTTTCATGAGTTTCTGGTACACCTGTATGTCCATTTCTTTGACACGCTTTACAACTCAAATGACTTGGGGTAATTTTTATTGTATTCCTAGAGATTTCACCTGTTTAAAAATACCTCCAAAATTTTGATGCATCAGAATATTAAAAGGCATTTGAAGACTAAAGAAAAGTTTTTAGTCCTCAAATGCCTTTAAATATTCTAGAAAGTGTTTATATAATTACTAGATAGTGTCTAATGAAATACAAATGGGACAAAATAAAATATAAATAAAGAAGCGTGATAGACAGATCTATTGTTCTCTGCAAGGACATAGTGTTTTTCTCAAACTCAGTTCAGTCAAAAACATAAATTTTTATATAATCTATTTATCTTTCAATCTATCTAATCTAATACCTTTAAACAAGCAAGTCTTTAGTATATCTATACTAATATTATAAAGCTGAAATGTTTGTTTGTTTGAACGCGGTAATCTCAGGAACTAGTGATCGAATCACTCGATCGAGGAAGGCTATAGGCTATATAACATCACGCTACGATCATTAGGAGCGGAGCAGCAGTGAAAAGTGTTGCAAAAACGGGGAAAATTTACGCAGACGAAGTTACGCGGGACCGTTGCCGAGATTCAGATTATATAATACTATCTGATTATATAATCTGAATCTCGGCAAACGGTCCCAACGATTTTTAACGAACTGATATAATATATTGGGCATAAATTGTTCCTTCTCTTTTTTAAAAGGCAACTCAAATATTGCAATGACACCCGCTCTATTTATTTTTCAAATTTCTCTCGATGCTCATTTTTAATTCTTATCATATTACAAATTTAGCTTCATAAAACAGTGTACCCGTATGTCTGATTGAGCCCGACCCATCGTCATCAACTTATCGTTTAACCAATTAACCGATTCACTGGCGACTGCCAAGTTAGTTCGTATTAATTTAATTAAATGACCCGTGTAGGTCAAATGGATAACCGTTAACCGGTTTTGGCGACCGGATTGTAGCAACTGTTTGTTTTGAAACTATTCTCAAGAATGCCTTTTAATTGTATGCGCTAGAATCAGTGGCGTAGCTAGAATTAGACGGGCCCCATATCAAAATTTGTTGGGAGACCTGGTGCCCAAAGAACTGACGCGAGTTCCTCGAAAAAAAATCCTTGCACGTTCGGGGCCCTCGGGAACCTATGGGGATGGGACCAGTCCATGGCAAGACAATCTCCAAAATGTATCTATACTAATATTATAAAGCGGAAGAGTTTGTTTGTTCGTTTGTTTGTTTGTTTGTTTAAACGCGCTAATCTCAGGAACTACTGGTCCGATTTGAAAAATTATTTTATTGTTGGATAGCCCATTTATCGAGGAAGGCTATAGGCTATATAACATCGCGCTACGACTAATAGAAGCGGAGCTGCGACGAGAAATGTTGCAAAAACGGGGAAAATTTACGCATACGAAGTTGCGCGGGACAGCTAGTATAATTATAAAATCAGTTAGTATTTACTTACAAGGTTATAACTACTTATTTATATGTGAAACAAATTACAAATATGTAACCTATAATGTTTAGTAGGTACCTACATTTTAAACTATAATACGGTTGCTAGAATATTAAATGTATGACGAATATGACTGACAATAAAAACTCGAAAACATAACCAACTTATTACAATGGTCACCACGCTATTGTGTTTGTGAATCACCAAACAACTAGCCACCAAGGTTAAAGGAAAAACAACAAGGAGGCAATTCTAAAGATATTATGATGTTTCGAGATTGCATGTCGAATATCTATGATAGACATTTTATTACTATGGAACAGTATTTATGGTAATACAGTAAAAATTGAATTGACCTGATTTACAAATATTTGATTCGTTTATGATTTTCGCCAAAAAAATCTCGCACTTCTTTTCCGAATTTGCTGATAAAGTAAGTTTTTAATTATAGGTTCATAGGTACACTTTAAGTGCACAAAGATTCGTTATTATCAAATTTAGACGTTGTTCAAGTATTTTCGTAAATTCGTAATACAGTTCAAATTAACGCCATTTTCACATTGTTTATGTTTTCTGTCAGTAAATAACAATTTGTTTGTGTACCTATGTCATTACTACTGTTATTCTGATCTGATCATACAAACTGGGGTAACTGATTACTAAATCAGTTACTCCAATGTATATAAATGGTACGGACTTAAAAGTAGAACCAATTGTGAGATATTACCCACCACTGAATGAACGAAAAGTACTTTGTGGCCCATGTAATTGGAAAACGGATAAAAAGGCCAAAAATATTGAGAAAAATACATACAACATATTAAAAATATTTTGGGAATTAATCGCGTGAATTATTTAAAGGCCTTTATTTACCCGACGTTTCAATAGAATTGCACCGACAGTCGACCCGTGACCACGATCGGTGCAATTCGATCGAAACTTCGGGTAAATAAATGTTCGTACCTTTAAATAATTCACGCGATTAAGTCCCGAAATATATCTAATATGTATAAAAATCGCGAAAGTTTTAAAAACAATAATTAAAAACATTACATACAGCATGTTTGTTTCCATTAATATAACACATTTTTTCGCATAATAAAAAAGCGAATGCAGAATGTTTTACTCCAAAAAAAAAAGAAATTTCAATTTCGTTATTTTTCTAAGTAGTTTTGGTTTCTTTCTGTCGTAATTGGTCTCATATTATTATTTCGAATGAGTAAGTACATTATCACACAAGAAAATACAAAAGATGTTGTTTAAATACCTAAAACCTTTACCTTGTTACAAAAATATGCCAAAAATTCTTATACATATTTTGTAGATTTTAACTATTTTTTTTTTTATAAATAATAAATAAATGAGATGAGAAATATTAAATTTTATTTGCAGTTTTATAATAAACATTTGATTTTAGATTGGGTCCAATGGACCCGGCAGCGAGTATTTACCTATGTAGCAAATTAAGGCTCGAGTTCCTAAGTGTTAAGTAGAACGACAAAGAAAGGATCGATTACCGGGTCTGCAATTTTAAAAAACTATAGTAAAATTATAAAGTAAGCGTATCTGTTACATTGGAAATATTTCAAAAAAACTAACCTATGAGTTTCTGAGTCCAAATCTATGCTTTGTTTTTTTCGTGTCTGTTAATGTTTAATTTTTAGCCAGAATATCATTATCATTTAGCTATGTCAACAGCATTGGTAAATAGAATAGGACCCCTAATTTGTTTAGTTCAAAACGTACATGATCGAACGATGCATGTAATAGATGCATGCAAGTAGATATGTAATTACTGACAGTTTGTTTACATGCTTTGGTTATAAAACATAAAACGGATCTGCAGATATGACAGATCTGTAGCAGGTGGCTGCTTCAGTTTTCATAAAAATTGTTAGTAACAGTAATAAACGAATCTGTCTTGATGAGAGATTTAAATTCATTCAGATAGGTACCTTCATCAATACGATATCAATATAAAAACAAATATCGAAATTAAATGACCATTAAAAACCGTGGCTATGAGTGTTTATTGCCAAGTATGATAAGTTCTGCTTATTAAAATTATAGAAAAGATTGAAGAAGAGAAAGTTGCTAAACACTTTAAGGTAATTTTATTGTTAGTACTTATTTTGAATTATTATGTACAGCTACTAGTATAGTATTATATTATCTGTGGTACAGCGCAGAAAAAATGAGATGGATTACCATCAAACTTTTTAAATATCAGCATGGCTAAAAGCCTCTTGGCGTGTCACATTCTAAAAATGTCACCATGTCTGAAAATGTCACTTTCGCAAAATGTTACTTCCGCAAGGTTCGGATGAAGAGTTTACATTGACAGGGTATGGGGATATGGACGACAATCGTGTTAGTGTGTGTGTGAGTGATAGTCCCGAAAGCAGCTGCTGTAACATTGATAGTCTTCATGAGACCGATATAGAACAATCTTCGGATGAAACAGTACATGTATAGTACATGACGAGTTACAGGAACTAAGTGGTTGTGCAATACCATTTTGTGTCCTAGAGGAAAGAAATTGACACTATGTATTTTGTGCAAGGAATCAATCTTAACTAAGCATGTGACATTAATGTGCAGTGAGCGAGAAAATAACTTCTGCAGTTTATATGGAGAGGGGAGACTAAATACCATACCTACCTAAAGTTTTAATATTTTTGTTGTTTTTAATATGTGACCAAATAATTATGTAACCCAATACATTTCACCTAATCGGTACAATAATTTTATTATTATAATATAATATAACTAGCGGACGCCTCGCGGTTTCACCCGCATAGCTCCCGTTCCCGTGGGAATACAGGAATAAAAAATAGCCTATGTCACCCGGGGTTAGTGTAGCTTCTAAACTATGAAAAAAAATTTCAAATCCGTCCAGTAGTTTCGGAGCCTATTCAATACAAACAAACAGTCAAATCTTTCCTCTTTATAATATTAGTGTAATATAATATGCAGCTTAATTTTTTTTTTATTTAAAGACGACTCCCGCACTAAGGTACAACCCTGTGTCGCGGGGGACTTTACAAACATACAAGTCACGGACACAAAGTACACCCAGACTCGGGACAACAATTTGTGGATCACACAAAGTGGTGCCCCGTGTGGGAATCGAACCCACGACCTCTTGCGTAGCATTCGGATACACTCCCACCGCGCCACAGAGGCAGTCTTTATGAAAAAATACTATTTAAATAGCGTGAGCATTATGCTCCCGCGTGTCTATCCGTGTAACATTTTGAGCCGCGCCTTCAAACGGATTTAATATATTGTGTAATTACAAAGTCTATAAAGGGTCTAAGAGTTGTATTTTGTAACCAAATTAAGTTTGTTATAAATATAATTTTCTTCTGGATTATTATAGACAAATTATTATAAGGTTGTTGTGGTCATAGTGGATTAACTCAAACAGTCGTTTGACGAAGCCGTTTAGACGGGAAATCGTGCGTGCAGGGGTTGCGAGGCGCGACTCAAGGCAGGGCAGGCCAAGGTATACGCATACAGCGTGGTCTCAGCATCCAGGGCTGCCGTGTATTTATTGAGGGACTACAGGGGCCCTGAACGATTAACGCACGTTCGGCCCCCCCCTCCCCCCGATAGTCTAGGGCCGTACGCCACTGCATAGGGTGACCGTGATCGCAGATATGACCAGCCAATACAAAAACGCCCATGAGCAGACATTAAGCAATTACACGCTTGATTATATTATATATTGTCGTAATACATAGTTATATCTGCATTTGCGTTTATAACACTTGCTCAGGAAGCAATATAAAGGGAAATGACTCAGACGTAGTCACACCATTACGACCGGACGCATGCTAAGATACTAATCAAGAATGGAGACAAACCGGCGACACGTCGCGAGACAACGCGAGAACTAATTCGATACAAATGTAGATTTCCATACAGGGTTATTTTTTTATACTGTTGTAGGCTTCACGCTAGCCTATAACAGTAACCAGTATCACCCAAATCCTTGTTTGGCAAAGATCTGAATGTCACCGCACCGCGCTCCTCGTTTGAGACATTAGTTTGTAAATCTCATTTGCAAAAATAGTCCAGTTGTTTCCGTGTGTGACTAAGATGCAATTCACATAAAGTAGGTATTATCCCTATAGAATATTATAAGCTAAAATAATTTATATACATTATATTTATTACATATTTATTTATTTTAGATTTCTAAATTCCATGCTAACTGCAAAGTCTATGACCGTTTTATGAAATTCCTTGACTCTTGGTGAGCATATCCGGGATAGGAGGGAGGGGGGTGATATAATTGAGCACTCAATTTCCTCACTCTCATAGTATGATGGGACGGAATCTGAAACGACTGGAGAGAGATCAGAGGACGCTGTCAGCGACGAGGGACGGACGGGTGAGGTTTTTTCTTGCAAACGGTCACCAATCTATGGACGGATAATGGTAACGTTGCTAAACCTCGTTTGCAACATATGTTCGTAAACTTTCGCGATTTGTACACATTATAGAATTTTATAAGCTACGAGTCTTAATAACTATTTTATGGCCCGACTTTTCGACCGTATTGCAACGGCCGTGGTCACTGCCAGTCACCGGTAGACTGGTTCAGCTTAGATTCGCCTCCGTGAAGCGCGGGTTTTGGAAATTAACCTCGTTTATCTCTCGATTTGCCATATCGCGTCTCATGTTTAGTTGAGTTACAGCATACAGACCTGCGTTCCGTTCATTTCTCAAAAACCGAAGTTTCTTGGTATCAAACCAACAAAAGCCCCTTTATTACGAAGTCTGTTAAAAGAAATCCATTTACAACAATGACGCAAACAAATTGTTTGGACTAAACTTGATAATTTACGAATACAATTTGTGTGGCAAAAGGAATGTATAGTCGTAATAAGTGCATCCGTCGGCCGCCGACATTGTTCCGTGTTGAATCACTTGCGTCTTTAATGACATGTTTCAAATGCCTCATGCCACAGAATACGGGGAGTACAGAGGCAACCTCCACACGTACTTTAATTTCAGTTCACGGACATGAATCGAAGACCACATCGGTGCACTTTGTTTATCTATAAGTACTTATATGCCTATCTCTGCATAGAGGCAGGAGAAACAGCAAGACGCGAGCTCATGGAATGTTGCAATGTAGAGGGTCAATGGGCACGACTCCTGGCATCACCAACATCCCTTCATGAAAGCTGCATTAATTTGGGCAAGCTGATGGCGTTCTGGGAGTGCGTCGGATATCGGATGGTGGCTGGAGAAAAGCGAGCATAAGTACAACCCACAGAATGGCCCAATCAGGAGGCTAAGTGCTGTTTTTATTTTTCGCCCAGGTAAAACTAACTAACTGACCTATCTCTGCCGTGTGGTACCGGCCTAAGAATAGTGCCATCCCATGTCTTCCTGCGGATGTCGTCAAGGTGACTAAGGGATGTCACACCGGAGGACGGGCAGCAGTGTCCTCTGCATACTTTAAAGCCTTACTGCGATCGCCAACCCGCTCGCCAGGCGTGGCGATTATGGCAATTATCCTAAAATATATATAGGTACTACGGGTCTTAATCGCGTGAATTATTTAAGGTAAAATACCTTGGTGTAAAATACTTTTGTTTCGACCGTATCGCAACCAAAATTATTCACGCGATTAAGACCTGTAGTATATGTAATTTTATAATGTGTACAAATCGCAAAAGTCTCTGAGTGGGTACAAAATACGTTTTAGGACCGACCTGTTTGTACAATCAGCGTTCTCTTCTGAATCTGTACAATTCTGGTGCAATGGTATCTTTGGGGACCTAACACATCGACTGTCCTATAGTTATTCCGGTACTAGAAAGCTTTGTTTAAAGTGTTAGAAATGAAAAAGAAAGATAAATAGAAGAGATCTGGCGATTAAATTAAGGTATTTTTTAAATTCCAGTAGCAGTAGCAATCCCAATAGACATCGTTATTTTTGGGTATTAATGTGATTTATTGTAATACTATTTCAATTTCTTAAAAGTTGCCATAGCCACCTCAAGTGATATTTTCGGACATGATCTTTTAATAAGACTAGGTATCTTTTGAGTAAAAATGTAATCAAACTACACACATCAAAAGTGTCTAGGGATCAACATATATTTTTGCAATAACTTTTCTCCTGATTGATTTTTTTTTTTATTTCTTTAAGGATTCATCAAATAAAGTGTTTTCGTTTGTCACAGTAACGATAAACCAAGTCACCTTTGCATTAATAAAGAAATTTGCCATTTTCCTAATAAAGGGATTTTTGACATTTGAACCACTAACATTAAAGTTCGAAAAAAAGACTGAAATAACAGTTTTCTTTAAAATTTTATTGGGTAACTTAAACAATTAATAATCCGTGTTTCTACCGCGAACACTAACAACACAAGAACATCGGTTTGGCATACTCAAAATGAGTTCATCCAAATCACGCTGTGGAATGGCCGCCCATGTTCGTTGCAACAACAAAAAAAGGTCTACTTGCGACTGGATACCCTCCATATTCGGCAGAGCTCTTCTCTGTAGCATATCCCATGCATGCTCAATCGGGTTCAAGTCTGGCGACTGAGCAGGCCAGGGCAGGACATTGATGTTAGCTGCGGCGAGAGTCTGTCTTACAACTCTTGCGGTGTGCGGTCGTGCATTATCATGCATTAACTGAAATAAGGGACCGATTTGCACTTGTAGAGGAACGATGACGTCTGATACAATCGTCTCAGCATAAATTTGAGCGTTGAGGTTGCCTCTGATCCAAATCAACTCAGTTCTTCCGCCGATCCAAATACCCGCCCATACCATGATGGTTCCACCACTATAAGGATGGACTTCCTGGCAGGATTTTAATCGCTGTTGGCGTCCAGGGGTTCTCCAGTGTCGTATACGTCTTGTATCCGGTCTCATACCAAAACGAGACTCATCAGAAAAGCACACGAAACGCCATTGTTCTTCTGCCCAATTTCTGTGTTCAAGAGCCCATTGATATCGAATCCTACGATTGTGCATTGCTATAGGTGGTACCCGTAGCGGTCTTCGGGAATGAAGGTTCACTTCATGCAAGCGGTTTCTGACTGTTTGGTCGCTAATTAAGTTCCCTGAAGAGTGATGAAGCCTCACGGCTAACATCATGGCGGTTATTGTTGGACCTCTTCGAGTTAAGATTTGAATGTATCGGTCTTGTCTCCGTGTGGTGCAGCGATACCGTCCTCCATGGCGCTCAGCCACGGTACCAGTGCTTCGGTAACGTGTCCAAAGTCGACTGATAACACTCTGACTTGTATTCAGAGCTAAAGCCACAGTACGTTGCCGGGAACCAGCTTCTATCATTCCCACGGCTCTGAGCATTTCTTCCCTGCTTAAATGACGTCGCCGCTCCATAATAACGTTGGTTTTAATCAGTAGTAGGGAAACAGTAGCACTAATAATGTCTTCAATGCGTTGTATGTTTTTATAGGGAAAATATTGACAGCTGATTTTCATCTTTTACTCGAATTTGATTCACAGTTCCTGATTCAAATTATGAAATGCACCAAAAAGGATCCATATAAATTTATAAAATCATAAATTTATTACAAAGCCACATCTCAATCTCAAGAAATCCGCTTAAAAATGCTTGATCCCTAGACACTTTTGATGTGTGTAGTTGTTTAATATCGACGCATCGATAAAACCAATTGGGTACGATACAAATATATAGGTACAGATCCATATACCGAGCATAGCTTCCTCCAAAGAGTAAATATTTACAACATTCTCGATCCAAAGAGTGATTGGATGTCTTTAATGAATTTATGTATTGAAACGTAGAATAAATATGTCAATATAAGATTTTCTACGCGTTCCCACGTTATCTTGATGTGGAGAGAGATTGAGTCTGGGTCCATTGGTAAACATTCACTGAGATGAGATGTAAATATTTTTAAATGGTGCCTATCAAATGATTTGGCTCATATATCGACGCCTCAGAAAAATACATTGGCTGTAATTTCACAGTGATGGCCGAGTAAATCGACAGATCTGCGAGGTTAGCCGATATTTATTACTACAATCTTTAGAGAAGATAATAAAGGTGTACTATTTCCTTATTTTCCACGGACATCCAGTCTTAGCTTCTTATTTTCACATACTAAATTGAATAAATACTTATAAAGTTTTGCGATTTGTACACATTATAAAATTATACCTACTTATGTATATATGTAGGTCTTAATCGCGTGAATAATTTAAAATAAAATATCTTGTTTATTGCCGGACGTTTCGACCGTATTGCAACGGCCGAGGTCACGGGTCAGTCTACCCGTGACCATGGCCGTTGCAATTGGGTCATATATAATATAATAACGAAATAAACAAGGCATTTTACCTGAAATTATTCACGCTATTAAGACCGTAGATAGTATTTATATTTTTATAATAAATACTCATAATTTCCTATCTACCGTTCAATTGTAAGCACTTAACGCTTATAGATGGGCACCAGGGGCACTATAGGTATAGTGTGTACCAACTGGAGTGGAAAAAGGACCCCTGCCCTGGGTCCTATGTGTCCTATAAGGCCTAATAGTCATAAGCTACTTTAGATGAAAGTGCATATAAATTGTCTGTAAAAAAGTCTGTCATTTTTCGGAGGTAGCTACGGCAAATTCACAAGATGATAGATATACAGCAGAGGCTAAGGGTTAAAATTTTTCAGAGGTAACCCAATACAAAAGTTTATCTTGTTGGATATGTTTATTTGTACCTATAATACTAAGTAACTACAATCCAAAGGGAAACCGAAAGTAATAGTGTTCTAAGGACCCTCCGGAACTGATATACAGACTTTACTTAAAAAAAAAAAAAAAAATTGCGAGTACTTTACGAAATCGAGTACCTTATTTATCTGCAACGAAGTTCTGTGCTCCTTGAACTTGCCCCTGAATCCAGGAGTTGCGTTAATCTTGTCAAGACTTATTCCAGTGTACACTATGTTACATAAGCGAAAAAACCACTTCGACTTCTTATTGGAATACTATCGGGACTTAATCGCGTGAAATATTTAAAGGCACAAACCTTTTATTTAGTGCCTTTAAATATTTCACGCGATTAAGTCCCGATAGTATTTTAATATGTGTAAACATCACGAAAGTTTGAAAACAATCACTTTGACTTCATTTAGTAGCACACTTGTATAATATATATCATTCGGAAGAAATAGTCTGAATGATCTTTGAAAAAAAAACAAAAAATATTTAACAGACTTCAATTACGGTTGATTGGCTTTGACGTTCAGGGACCACTGCTGACAATTATGAATCGGTACCTATTTACGATAACTAAAAAAACCCGCCTGCAAAAAGACAGAGAACAAGATACCTAACGTTTAAATATAATATTGATTGATTTGATTTCATGATTTTAAGTTCAACAGAATTCATTAATAATGCCCCCGACTAGAGTAAAAGGGTATCTTGTTTTCTATTTTTGGAGGCGAGTTTTTTTTAGTTTTTAATATTTTTTTATTTAGTACTTTTTAATTATTGTAAAATAATTACAACGCGATTTAATAAAAACGATTCGTTTAATTATTATCGTTGTTAATACAATGATTTGTCATTCCGGACTTTATTAAAAATAAGAATTACCTATATATATAATATTTTTAAACTCGCGTTTTATTGCCCTTTAATTTGTTACCCCACTCGAGGGTCTCCAAAAATTTTTTTTTTCTCAGACCGCACATTAAAGCGCATTAAATTCTCCATTAAGATTTTTTAAGAATTTTATGTAATTAGTGACATTTGCGACATCGAGATGAATCTGACGATTAATGTTGAGCCGTTGAAGAGTTATGAGCGGACATAGGAACATTGGAAGGATACATACATTTAAATAAATACGCGACAAACACATAACGCTGTCGAATAAAAAATAATTTTCTCGCTGTAGAGCTATCTAATTTAAAAGTGAATACGTAGATGTTTGTCTACGCTGCCACGTTATAAGAAGTCAAGGCTGGTTATAAATCTGCGTTGAGTGGACGCATACCTACCTAATATCCAAACTAACCGCGCCCGCGCCATAAGCATTACTGCTACTGTGTCCGTTGTTACAGCTGTTACGAGATTTTTTATTAATCCAAAATAATTTAAGAAGCAATGACAAAAGCCGTGTTAGTTCTTTAACTACCGGCTAGATGGCGCATGCGAGGGCCCAACTCGCGAGCAAGAAAGGATAGAATATTTGAGGTCATTTTGAGGAGATAGTCCAGATAGGTGGTTCGACTCCGGCCCCGGTTTGGCTTGTGGAAGTCTCGGGTTCGATTCCTGGGCCTGGACTTCAAATATTTTCTTTCTTCCGAAAATGCAATTGTTGTATTTATAAAATTAATCATTCTAACAGTCCAAATCCTGTTTACAATGTGATGTGGAATGTAATCATCACTTATTTTTCAATATTATCCATGGATTACGTACTACGACGCAATGAGCACGATAGCTCGAAGAACACAAGATAACAAAATGGCTTATAACTTTGCTAGTTTTCAATATTTTCAATTTCTCTTTTTTTATATGATTTCTTATAAAAAAAATTGTTGGTGTTTTTGAGCTTAGCACTATACCAAAAATAACCTTGTATGTACATTATTTATATTTTACTACAGATTCTATTACATTTACCATCATTCATTACAATAACATAGTGCGTAGGCACCCGACTGCGTTATGTGTTCAGATTTTTATCAAGTTTGACGTCACATAGCCCCCTTCGGTACACGTGGTACACTTGCCCAAAATGACGACTTTCTCAAAATATACACAATTTTTTTCCCAAAATTACCCATTGGAGAAAACGTCTACATTCCGAAATTACCACTTTCTCAAAATGTCAACGATGCCAATTCGTCTACCCATTCACCTTGTTTAAGTTTTTATTCCATCATTAAGGATGCCACTTTATTTGTCTTCAGAGCCCAGTTATAATTTACTCTTGTCTACAGGAAAAGATTCGTAGAACATCTTTTATTTAATGGCGTTTTTAAAGATTTGTCAATAATCGCCACCGACTGACCTGTTGGTCTAGTGATTAGTGACCCTGACTGCTAAACCAGAGGTCGTGGGTTCGATTCCCACCTGGGACATCACTTGCTATGATCCTCAAATTGTTGTTCCGAGTTAGTAAACTTGTGTCCGTGAATTGAATGTTTGGTAAGTCCCCCGTGACACTGGGCTGTATGTGAAAATATGTACTATTTGTTGTAATGAATATTAAGCGGCAGCTAAACGATGCTATAATTAACGAACGATCAAGATGCATCTAATGACAAAAAATGATATTTCATATGTCATACGTTCGATAGGCTGCCTAACTCGCGTTTTGGCTTCTCTATGGTTGGCTAAAAATGTCGGATTACGTAGAATTCTCTTAAGACAATGGAAACGCGCCCACTAATAAAACAAATATCCGTGCGTTTTGGCAACGAGAGATGTTGTCTTGATAATTCTGGGAGTATAAAGGCCAACCGTTTTGTAGGGACTGTACTGTTAGTTAGAAGATTTCATAAGCTCTGTACTTACATATGGTTTTACTCGATCGAGTAAACACGTCGAGTAATAATCACGGCATGGGGTTTCGTCCCCACATTCGAAATTTATCTATCGATCGACGCTAAATGTTCAGTATTCAAGAAAGGTTGAAGGCTCGCTTCGAGTAGGTGCGAAAGAATTTACATTAATTTCACTCAATGCGAGCCTACGGTCATTTTGACTCGTTTCGGTTTCAATCCAGCGCCGCCGGATCGCCGGCTACAACTGGAATGAACGTACGCCACGCGTGAAAGCTACCGTGCATCGCTATATACTTCACGCTGGTTGTCCGGTCACCGGCTACCCGGCACCCGGATTGTAAACCGGAACGTGTGAAAAGGACCTTCGAGTTTGAGAGTTTTGCGGTCCACACGTTTTGATGATGATCTAAATTCTTCAGAGGTTAGCCAACAACACAGGAGTTATTGCAGTGCATAAAGTGTAAGCAAACTCAAATCCACTCTCTACTTTCATTCTCAATAGACCAATGTGACGGAAATCCGTCACGAGTTCACGACTGGAGAGATATTAGGCGCAGGGCCGATAGTTTAATGTATTCTCCATGATTCGAAAGGCTGTGACAATTTTAGAAACCATTCAGCTATCAATGGACCGATAATAGTAACGTCACTTAACCTCGTTGATCTACCGATTTGCTGGACCGTCATTATATCACGGACCCCTCGACTTAAGTCACTCAAAAATTAAACAATAGCTTAGACGCAGAAGGTCCCATTCGCAAGTGGTCCTGTTGTATGAAAACGTCCTTTATGCAAGAGGTAGTTAGAGACGAAATACGAGATATAATCCGTACCCAGGATTTTTCGGGATAGTCACGAGTGATGTGAGAGAAGGCTTCATTTTGAACTTTATTGTTATGTATATTTTTCACCCAAACTGCATGAAATTACCAGATTGCTTAATCAATTAAAAAGAACAACGATGCGTTTGACTAAGCTGATTGAAAAATCATTGTTGTCAGTAAAAACAATTGTTAATTAAATACCTTTGTAAAACAAATAACAAAAACAACTATCCAACAAAACAGTTATTTGTTTTGTGCAGCGTAACAGCGTCTAACGACAACTTTTTATGTAAGTAGGTAGATAGTTAATCGCTCAGTCGAACCGTAACTCTATCCTGAGAGCGCAAATCGATTAGGTAGGTATTTAATGAGGCTATGTAGCGTTGCTGACGTCAGAAGCACGAATTACGTAAGTATAGCGGGCGGCAGGAGCTTTTTATTTTGTGTCAGAAGCTAGGTGGGTCAGCATTTCACGTATTACAAAGTCGGATTTGTTGCCGGGTCAGTACCATGTTGGACATATTGACACTATCATGTCTCGATAGTGCCATGAGACAAGTGGGGCACTGGTGCTAGGGTTTCGAGGGCAGGAGAGAAACATATCTGTCCTGGGTAAGCTCAAGAAATAGACATATCAAACTCGCTAACTTCCGAAATTGGCACGCAATACTAACCTACCTGAACGTAGCCAGAATAATTTGGCTACACTACTGTTTATTTACAGTTATTATTAGATAATATAATTTCAATTAAAATATTCACTTTCGTTATCATGGGAGGAGGGTGCCAACATAACATTTTGTTTAGTTACAATGTTTGACTTAAGGCCTTATGTCTAGAAAATGACATTGGAATTTGCAGCGTCTCCAACTCAGGTTGGGAGTAATACATGACTATTTAAACATAAACTGTATGTCAACGACACCACTGGGATGTCGTTTACAATTTTTTTTTTAAACCTGCATTTATCGATATCAATTTATTTATCATTTGTAAGATTACGACATGACATAGACACATCATTTTTTGGCAGTGGTGTGGTTACCAAAAAATATGCACGCTTTCAGCCGTTTTATTTACCTATCTCTTCATAAAAAATTAATGGGCTGTCATAACTTAAAACTCGGTTTACTCTCGCCATGAGCGTACGTAAAATGGAAGATTAGGTACCTAAAGACGAAGAATTTATTTTAGAATTGTAACACGTTGTCAAAAAGGACTATTTAATTAGTAATCAGCATTGCATATACCTATCATGCTAGTCAATTTTAAACCGAATTCCACCGAATAATAAAATTCAACCGAATTCAAAACCGATCGACTGATTGGCTGCCTATTGATCAACGCAAATGGATTATGGTCCGTAAGCTCTCTCATTAATTTCCATCAGTGGGAATGCTAAAATAAAGCTAATTACGATTGTATGATTATATTCCACACGTTAAGGTAAAGGTCCTGCGCCCAATCTCTCTCCGGTCGTGTCAGATTTCCATCCCATGAGACTATGAGAGTGAGGGAATAGAGCGTGCACTTGTGTCTGCGCATACACTTGTGCACTATAATATACGTAGTCGACTAGTCTCTGATGAGATTAACCGCCGAAACCCACATCGGTTAGGAGATCATTAAATTAAAAGGTGCATAATGAGAGTTTGTAAAACCAAAACACACGCAAAGACATCTGGTACCTAATCAAACTCGGTGGTAATAAATTTATTTTATTGTAGCTGACCCGCGCAACTTACGTCTGCGTAAATTTTCCCCGTTTTTGCAACATTTTTCATTGCTGCTACGTTTCTGTTGGTCGTAGCGTGATGTTATATAACCTATATAGCCTTCCTCGATAAATGGGCTATTCAATAGTAAAAAAATTTTTTAATTCGGACCAGTAGTTCCCGAGATAATAGCGTTCAAACAAACAAACTCTTCAGCCAAACGTCGTCGGGCAATAAACAAGGTATTTTACCCTAAATTATTCACGCGATTAAGACCCGTAATATAAATATTTTCATAACTCTTCAGCTTTATAATATTAAGTATAGATTTTAGTATAGAGTCTATGGACTTTACATACTTCAGGTAACTCCACATTGTTCACTTTATTGAGTAGTGAACTATAATTGTACAAACGTTTCTACACGAGAGTATTATTAGATTAGTACTAGGTACACTGGTTATGTGCCTCGTAAAAATTGTTATAGGCTAACGTACAATATGGAACAAATTTATGTCCGATTGCTGTGATATGGTTACATTGTGTAAAAAGAAAGGATGATTAATTGGAAAAATATAGTACATATTCTGATAAATATAGATAGTTTATATACAGGGAGGAAATCGCTAAAAATGAAGCTCTTCATAATGATTCATTTGTTGATATTACATTAGTCAGTTGATGTCACATTAGTCAAGTAAAGAAATAACTCTTTGGTCTGTCAACTGGATTCCTTAGCGTTTGGTGTACAGTACTTTAATCAGCTACTGATAGCATCTGTTACAGAGTTATACTGACTGACTAATTGTTATGTGATTTTGATAATAATGTTCACCAGATATACTACATTGTAAACTGATAAACAATTATAATTAAAAAACTACTAGACAACTATTTTTTAAGTTTTAAAAAGCAGTTTCACTCTATATTTAGCTCATTCGAAAAAAAAATAACCTGCCTCTACGCCAAACTCTAAGGAATCCAGCTGACTGATCAAAGGGTTATTTCTTAACTCCACTAATGTGACGTAATATTAAAAAACCAGGCTTTATAAAGTACTTGCATATTTTGACGCTCCCCTCTTGAACTATTAGGTATATGTATACTAAATAACCTATTGCCTTCGTTTTATTGTGCACCAATTCGCGTCCGATGCATCTATTAATTTCGATTACATTTTTGCTTCACCGCATTTTTGTACTGAATTGAATTCGAAAATTAACATTAATCCTGTCGCTGACTCTAGATACAGAGATAACAAGGTCCAATGTCATCCGAGATCGACTTTCCCAGCTTCTTTGAAATCGTTTAAATTAACGAGTTTGATCGTAGTTTTCCAATTCTACAGTGATAATATGTACAAGCTCAATTTATCGATCCAATCACGCGTGGCGATCGAGTGAGAGAACTTCAATGTTTTATGTCAAATCTAAATGAGACTCTTGTCGATTTATCGTCAAACAATTATCGCCGTCATTCGGTGAAGTCATTAAAATTATTTGTGGTACAAGTTACAAGTGACATTTAGATTTGTAAACTTCATTGTAGGCTTCATGAGCGCGTGTTAGCGCGTTTACATTCTAAAGGGTGAATTGGCGGACCTAAATGCGAAAGGGCCCAAACCGAATCAGAATTAACGTTGCCGCGTTGTAGCTATAGAAAATCAATATTAGGAGTTTCTTTTGCACAGATAATGAACTATATTCACAGGTTATTGAAAAGTTTGCAAGAAACTGGCTATATATGTACACTGACGGACTCATAAACTGCATCAAAGTTCAGGTTTACTCTAAAAGGATTTTTTATAATAAGTATGCAAACTTTTTAGATTAAATTATATAAATATGGAAAGACTGGCTCTTAATCTTAAAAAAAAATTAAATTTAAAAATAGAACTGCGGTAAAACAAATGAATATAGCCGGGAAAAGAAAATTTACTCGTAGTATCAGATTTGCGTGTTATTTATAGCAAAGTTTTAAATTAATTCTCATTGATTTTTTTTGTTTGGTCAATTGAATTATTGTTACCAGCATAATTGTTGGGTTAGTTTTTTAACACATCGAGAGTTTTTGAACCATAATATGGATACTTCGTCCGAACAAGCGGCACAAATTGTAGCATTGGTGCGGGAGGGCTTGGATCAACGAACGATTGGTAGAAATTTAAATTTAAACCAGTCTACGGTTTGTAGAATATACAGAAGGTTTGTAGAGACAGGTTCTTACAGGAGGAGACGTGGTACAGGCAGAACTCGAGCAACCACAGGTCGTGATGACCGATTTATTGTTACAACTTCCCTGCGAAATCGTTTCCTCACGTCAGTTAACATCAAAACCGAGCTTAATGAAGTGCGTGGAAAAAACGTGTGTGCACGAACAATAAGAAGAAGGTTAAAGGAAGCGGCTATCACCCCTTTTAGACCAGCAAATGGTCCAAAGTTGTCTGCAGCTCACAGACAAGCTCGCTTAAGATTTGCGCGTCATCACCTGAATTGGACAGAAGAGCAGTGGGCCTCTGTATTGTTCACGGACGAGTTTATATGGTGCAGATGGTCGCAGAAGAGTCTATCGTCGACGTGGGGAGCGATATGCTCAAAGTTGCATTGAGGAGCGTGTTCCTTTTGGAGGCGGTTCATGTATGGTCTGGGGTGGCATATCGATGAACGGGCGAACAGAACTTGTGTTCATAGACATGGTCCGTCAAAACGGTAATAGAGGGGGTTTGACAGCACATCGCTACATAACAGAGATATTAGAAGATCACGTGGTGCCTTACATGGGATTCATAGGCGAAAATTTTACTTTAATGCAGGATAATGCCCGGCCGCATGCAGCTGCACAAGTTCAACATTATTGCGAAGAGGTTGGGATACGTACAATGAATTGGCCAGCACGCAGCCCGGATCTTAATCCCATCGAGCATGTTTGGGACAATTTAAAAAGAGCTGTATATGCGAGAAACCCTTCGCCTACGACAGTGGCAGCACTAAGAACAGCACTTTCAGAAGAATGGGACAATATTCCGCAAGATCTTTTAAAAACCCTTATAAAATCTATGCGGAACCGATTAGAATCCGTAATAAGGGCACGTGGGGGTAATACACCTTATTAAAACACAAATAAACCCTTGCATAAAGTTTGTGTCTATTGTTAAAACCAATTTTTTAATTAAACAATTTTTCCTTAAACTTCTGTTTTTTCTTCAAAAAAGGTCTTAAGGTCCTTTCCAGTACATAAACTTAAACTTAAAGATATGATCCTACGCTGTTTTAAAGTTCACGAACCAATCTAGAGGTTTCAATTTAAATCTGTATAGAAAGTTTGCATACTTGGTTAAAATATTTATTTCAAAGTCGTCTATTACTTTGATGCAGTTTATAAGTCCGTCAGTGTAGATGACAATAATGAAAAGGGCTCTAAATAAAAACGTGTGTATTGTTTTTAAACTTTCGCGATTTTTATACATATTAGATACTAGCGGACGCTACGCGGTTTCACCCGCGTAGTTCCCGTTCCCCTGGGAATACAGGGATAAAAAATAGCCTAGTCACCCGGGGATGGTGTACCTAGCTTGACAACGATGAAAGAATTTTTCAAATCCATCCGGTAGTTTCGGAGCCTATTCAACAATGAAATCTTTCCTCTTTATAATATTCTTTATAATATATATTTCGGGACTTATCGCGTGAATTATTTAAAGATGTAAAAGTTAAATGTGTAGTTTAAAAAAAGTAGGAAACTCCAACATAAAAAGTTTGACTGTCTCTGTGGGGGTGGGAGTGTGTACGACTGCTAGGCAAGAGGTTGTGGGTTGGGGTTAGGTTAGTGGGCGACATAAAAGAGAAAAAGATTACATTAAAATTTAGGTGTTATTTATACGCGTCCTCTTAATAAAAATTGCTCTTTCCGCTATAGCTCATTATATCTACCACACAAGCTCGCCAATAATTCGCAGCGCAAGCGCATTTTAGATCCAACTGTTAGCTGTTATCGTAAACATTGGCAAGCACGCCGTCGAACTCTGGATCAGAGCCAGCAGCCACAGAGTACACTCTCTAGTCTTTTTGTCAGTCTGAGAGTTCACGTTACTACACTTGTTGTTGCTATTTCAGATTTACAGGATTAGAATACCTAGGTATATTCGATACTAGATTAGCGCAAAATCTAAACAACTATATTGTTGTAAAGTTTTATTAAAACGGTTCAGTAGTGTTTGCGGGATACTACTGAACAAATATCCGTACACCCATACATATCTACTCACAAACTTTAGCGTTTATATGTATCTACTATATCTACACAAATTTACAATAGATCTAACTTAAAAAAAGAATTTGGACGGTTTAGACCCTTTCGCGATTGGGCCCGCTAGTAAAAGCCTCAACGATTAGCGATATGTCCCGTTCGCGTTCTCAATATGGCCCTTTCGCCAGTATGTCCCGTTCGCGATAATTAAAGTCACTTTCGCGACATATCCCTTGTGTAATTTGTCTCGTTTGTGATATATTTATTCTACTGTCTTTTGCTCGCGGATCTGATCTTTTTTTTAAGGTTCCGTAGTGAACAAGTAACGTTCGCTGTATCCGTTTGTATGTACGTCTGTCTGTCCCCAGGTTAGCTCAGAGACTCTGAGCCAAATCACAGCTTTCTAGTACAAGGGTCTCTGAGCCTGAGAGACACTTAGTACTAGAAAGCTGTAATTTGGCATGGATATAAGTACATTTAGTTACGCTACCAAAGTGGTAAAATAAAATTTTGAAAAAAAAAATTGGGATGTCCCCCATACGTGGGGATGTAATTTTTTTCCCAACCTACCCCATCGTGTGGGGCGTTGAAGACCCTTTTTTCGATTTAATGGAAAATAGTAGGCTAGTCTTCTTTTCTTTCGCTTTTATTTCTCATAACTTTACCTACATGTATTTTTTTTAGGTATGCAACTATGTCTTAATTATGTGATCAGGAAACATACGTAGGGTTCTTCAAAATAATAAATAATAAATTGAAGATGTTATATTGCGAAAGTGGTTGTATTTGTTTGCTTGTTTGACACGGTTTTACGTACCACTAAAGGACTTAGGGACTTTTTGTCAAGTACTTATACTTACCAACTTTATATTTATTAAAAAAAAAAGAATGAAGACGAGACCACGAACAAAAGACAGTTGATTATTATACCAATCGACAAATTGCGGACTGGACATAATACGAAAGGGACAACGCGAACGGGACATAATGCGGAAGGGACATAATGCGAACGGGACATAACACGAACGGGAAATATCAAGAAAGGAACATATAGCGAAGGTTTTTTCGGCGGGCCGAAACGCGAAAGTGCCCAAACCGTCATAATCCCTTAAAAAAATGGACCGGGAACAGAGCGGCGACCGAGAAATCAACGAGGTCCATAAATGGGTGCATATTTAACTTGTGACTCAGAGAGCACATTAAACCGTCGGTCCTGTGCCTAATCTCTCTCCTGTAATAAATATCTCATACCTACATGGTAGTCTAGTCTACACTAAGATTGTTTTGACCGTAATCTATTAGGAGTGAAGACTACTAGTAATGTAGATCATACATTTCTAGCCGTCATGTTAACCCAGCTTGGCAAAATTGCTTGTTTAATGGTGCCTTCAAATGCGTGGATAGCAACCCGGCAAGCAGCGGGCCGGCAGTACAAAAAACTGTTCCCAAACAGCCAAGCAGCACATTCACGCCTATTCATACGCTCGCGCTTGTGTTCGGCCCGTTAAATTTTGATTTGAACGCGGACATGTAAACCCACCATTAGGAGAGGATTTTTGTGCATCTCGTTCAATGCCGGATCTACGATTATTTCGAGGAGTAGTAAAAACTTGACGATGGCGCCCCTTCGATCATCTCAACACGTGTGTTTGTAAATCTTCGTCTTTCTAATGGCAATAAGCACTCCCATAAGGCCCATAAGCATAGCAATTACTTAGCGCCCCTTAAATATGGTATTGGGAGACATGATAGACCGGCACTCATCATCATCATCATCATCATCACCCATCTATATCTATACTTAATATTGTAAAGAGGAAATATTTGTATTTTTATAAGTAACAAATAAACTCAAAAACTACTGGACCGATTTCAAAAATTCTTTCACTTATAGAAGGCTAAATTATCGGGAAGTAACATAGAGTATGTACCTATATTCTTAAAAAAAACAGAGATCTTCACGAAAACTGCGTTTATATATAGTGGAGAAACGTTTGTGCGAAGCAGGAGCGAGCCGCTAGTTTATTGGCTGGTAAATGCGACGAATGTGGTACCTATATCTTTTGACTATAGGTAGTATAAAGAATCATCAGACCAGATCTGCTGAACGCAATTGCAAAAAATGCACCGGAAAATGTTATCGACATGTTTTAAAAAATAAAACTCCAACAAATGTTTGCAATTTTTTTTTGGATTGTTTTTTACGACTAGTAATACTGCAAAATGACTATGGATAGAGGGAATTTCACTTCCACAATCCTATTGATAGAGATTCATAATTTAGTTATAGCGGAAAGCGCAGGTGACTTCACGCCAGTGGTATGATGGGTGAGATGCGAACCTCTCAGTTGTGAATCCGTTGCCTAGCCGAAATACTAGGCTACCGTTGTTTTCGCGAGACCAAAACATACGCAGTTGCAATTTAGTTCCCAAAGTCGATATTGGAGCTGCGGCCGCACGGCGCTTGTGAGACATTACGTAACAGTAACGATCGATACAGAACCTATACAAACTTAGTACCCCAGGGTATGTTTTGAGACCTACTTCCTGGGTTGGCTTTGGATGGTTATGCAATACGCGCCTGCGCCCTTATACACCTCATTTTTTGTCTCGCAGCTTCCAGATTGCATGAACGAGATAGATAGAGTCGGATTCTTGATCGATTGTTGCGATGTCCTATACGTTAGCATGAAGGATTTAGCCTTTTACGTAATCTGAAAAATGCAGACGCGCTGAGAAACTAAGTACCTACGCGTAAAGACTTTGAAAATTTAAGATTGAATGGCTATGTTAGTCACTCTCACTGCTAAGTTTGAAGTCGGGGGTACGATTTCCACCTTGGTTTATTCTTTGTGTGATGAGCTCATGAGCACGACTGTTTAGTTACCTTTAACATGTGCGTATTTTGAAATGTATAAAGGTATGTTTATCAGTCGCCTGTTTATCGTAGTAGGTACAGACTCCTAAGCGACGCCTAATTCGGGATCAGATGGCAGTGCATTAGTTGCCCTAACATATTTGTTACCTATAATATGTAGGAGGTAGGTTTTTGATATTAACACAATGTTCCCGTTGAAACCCAGCGTTGCAAGTCTGTCACAGATCTTGCAACATAATAACTGAATGGGAACCATTTGTTATCAAAATGATGACGTGCACAACTTTTTTGCTTAGTGGAGGTTTATCTATATAAGGTTAGTATTGTGTATTTTTTTTTCTCTTTTTTAGGGTTCCGTAGCCAAAATGGCAAAAACGGAACCCTTATAGTTTCCTCATGTACAAATTAATATGAAAACTTTTATGATTGAGTGAATATTTTTGAAAATAATCGCTCCGAAAGTTGCATGAATCGTGTGTGTCCCTTAACTTTTGAACCGTTTGACCAAAAAATATGGTAAAAATCACAAAAATAGCCCTTAATAAATACTTTATTTCGGATAACATCGGATATACCGTCAAAAAACTGCGTTTCTCAACAAAAAGGCGTAACTGCTATGAACAAACGCTCTTCTGCTGATGCAATTATCCAAGGCTGCGGAACCCTACACACCGACATGCTCTTGCCCGGTTTTTGAAAATGAATTTAAGGTTTTAGTCTGTCGATCGTGCGTTCCGAATTAACGCTATTTAATTGTCATTGAGATACAATAATTAGGAAAATCTTCTATGAAGGTAAAACGCCAAAATAATATAAAGTTTACCCTATAGCCATAAGGCACGAAAACTATGAACTTCCTAAGTCACGGATAAGTTATATAGCTGTATGTACACATAGCCTAGCTTCGGCCTACCTTTATAACCCCAAAGGTATCACAATAAACTCGTTACAAGGTAACTTGGATAATGGATACGGCACATATGTCAATGTCACCACACAACAAAAAACACTCTGAAAATGTTGCCCTGATAAGACGTTCACTTTGTTTCATAGCAGCTACGTTTTTACGTTTCCTAATAAATAAAAAGCGGCACGTCATGCTGCCTGGCGGAACCACTTTTGCTTTAGGAGTATAAGTTACATAAAAAAAGTCTATGTTTCGACCTAAACTTTTATTTAAAGCGAAAGTAAAGAAAAAAACTAAGATGAAGCATTGTTTTTTTACACAGTAGGTACATTTAGGCAATTTATTTACAAAACTTGAAAAATTCACATGTGTGTAAAAAAAATTGGGTCTCACTCAGCATTTTGCTGCCTCTCCAGTACTATTACTGGAGTCAGCGCTGGTTTTCAGTGAGATCCAAAATGTTGAGTTGAAAGTGTTTGAGCTGCGGAGTATATATCCCGGCGAAACCCCCATGATTATCTATTACTAAACTTAGTTTAAGCATTATTTAATTTATTATATCAAATTATTCTATATCAATCCCATATTGAACTAGAAACCCCATCATAAAAATCCTCAATTTAATTTAAATATACTAACAAGATAGAACAAAGTGGTGTAAAATTTGAGAGGTCTATGTCCAGCAGTGGACTGCGATAGGCTGATGATTATGATGATGATGATGATACTAACAAAACGGTACCTCAAAATTTCTACTCTCTCTTTCTCGAAATAGTCACTAAGCGCCTAGATTGAATTTCTTAGCAAATAACGTTTATTTAATGTTAAATTAAAAATATATGTAAGAAATATTACAGTGGTTAATTTATTACGATCCGTATATCTAGCAGTGTTTCATTTTTTAATTATTTAACTCGATCAATTTGTCTATGTCGTAACGCCTGAACTCAAACGCCCTCTTATTCATGTATGAAAAACTTGCGACTTTGCTTTTTTGTTATTTCAGGCGCTTAATAATACTAATTTAACATACGAGTGAGGATTTGAGGGTTTTGAGAGAACTATTTGATACATATAATTGCATAAACGATGTATAGTAATAGATATATCATGATGGTTTGGTCTTGAAAAGTACTCCGCAGCGGAAACATATAATAAAAGTTTACGTACAAAACTAATGATATAGACTTTTTTTTATAGGACTAGAATTTTATAGTCATTCCATAGATTTTTTTACTTATACTTCTTAAAGCAAATGGTGTTTCCACCAGGCAACATGACGTAAAGCGGTGGCCTAATGCTTAAGCAGCTGACTCGCAATCGTGAGGTTATAGGTTCGAATAAATCCCTGTTGGTCCTTCGTTGTTTGGCCTTCTGCCAATTGGACCGCTAAATCGAATCAGTTTATTTTATTTTATTGAAATGCCACAAAGGACTTGCAATTGGTATCTATTGGCTATTGTCCTCTCATTTACTTTCAGTGACTTTAAATGAAAATCAAAGGAAAAGTAACCTATTGTTACAATTTGCGAACGTGACATAATGCGCAGAGAGGTTAAAAACCGTCGAAATAAAGAAAGTTGTTCCGTTATATCTTCGTTTACAGTAGAGTAGTACAACAGATGGATGACACGTTAAAACAGCTTTTATGTCATTCCTATAAAAGACGAT
The DNA here is from genome assembly GCA_945859575.2 of Herminia tarsipennalis. Lineage (NCBI taxonomy): Eukaryota > Metazoa > Arthropoda > Insecta > Lepidoptera > Erebidae > Herminia > Herminia tarsipennalis. The sequence goes on along the minus strand of OX243836.2, from coordinate 5,893,052 downwards.
GAAGGAGGAAACACAATGAGACATTTAAAAAAAAAAGTTTCGCTAACAGTAGGTATCGTGTTACATATCAAATGAAAGGGCTTGTTGTAAGGATGTCTAGTAATATGTTTTAGGTCAATCATTCGACAGGTTTTTTACTAATAAACTTATTTAATTAAGTGAATATTTTTGGAAATAATTGCTCCGAAAGTTACATAAATTGTATCTCCCCCTTATCTTTTAATCCGTGTGACCAAAAACTATGACAAAAAATCCGAAAGATAGCACTTAACAAATACTTTAAATTAAAATTATTTAAAAAATGATCGGATGTACCGTCATTGAGTTAGTGCCGAAAAACTCACCAAAGGGCGTAAGTGCATGAATTCTGCCGGTGCAATTTTTCAAATAGGATTTTTTCATACAGCAATGGCTCCGGAACCCTAAAATGAGCATGGTTCAACATGCGCTCGCCCGGTTTTTTTTACTAGCGTGCGCCATATAGTAAAAATCTATTAATTTGTCTCTGGTGGCACGTGTGAATGTGTGTACAACTGCTGCGTAAGAGGTCGTGCGTTCGATTCCCATACTGGACACCACGTTGTGTGATCTACAAATTGTTGTTCACCCAGTACTTTGTGTCCGTTAATTGAATGTTTGTAAAGGCCCCGCGACACGGCCAGTAACCTACTACGGGAGTTGTCTTTAAAGAAAAAGATCACAATAACAGACCCGATGGCAGAAGCAGAACCACGGGCTTATTTGCAATTTAAAAATAAACGAGTAAGAGGTTTAACAAAACAACTAGATGAAAACCATAGATGTGATTTTTTTTTAAGTCCTTAAACATTGCAAATAAGAATAAGAAACCATTTTGCCGTAAGGTAAGTGAAATGATTTTTACAACTTTATAGTTGCGTGTCCATTGAAGCGCAGTGGAGTAACGGAGAAATTTTAATCTATTTTGCTTAAGCGCTATCCACTGACTGACCGCTCCGATTTAATGCAATCCTACGGCAATAAAACGAGTTATTAAGATGGCGGCTAACTGAGCTGCATAATTTTCACAGCTTTTTAGTGTCGAAATTTCATCATTTTCACAGCTTTTCCGTGACGAAATTTAATAAGTACGTGCAAAGGAGTTGAGTTGAATAACGTAATGTAAAAAAATATTCTAATATGATAATTGGATAAGAACGAGACTTTGTGCAACCAAAGTGTACAATAAATACTTCACAATGACAGAAATTATCCGTTAAAACGGCTAGATTGCCATAAATTGGAAAAGAAGAAACAAAAAAAAGTGATATACACTTGCAGAAATTGAAACTTTTATTACAAGAAATAGAGTAGGTATATCTAATTTCAAAGGGGGTAAATAAAGAGTATGGACTGATAAAAAAGAGCATCATTTATTTTTAATTTAAAAAAAAGTATTTTAAAGTGCTTTTTGCAGCACATAACATTGATTAATTGTTTTTTAAAAAATTGTACGAGTCCAAACATTCTATCGAATTTTACATAGATTAGACTAGTATTGTAAACATTGTGTAAAAAAGAGTATTTATTATTATTATGTTTGTTGTTCAATCACGTCACAACGGGTAATCTAGAATAGGTTATAGTCTAGAATAGCATAGGCTACTATTATCCCTGAAAAAAATTGGATTGATGTTTTTTTTTTAATTATCACGCGAACGGTCGCGGGCAACAGTGGTCATTCTATTGGCATTTCAAATTGATGTCACTTTGTACGGGGTAGCCAGACCAGCGTACTAGCACTACACAGGGTGTATATTTTTATAATCTCTGTCCGATCCGTTAATATGTTGTTATATATCATGTTCCCGTTGGATTTACGTAATCTCAGTGCTAGACTGCCATTCATGCAAAAATAAGAAGAAAAGGGCACTTTACTTAAGTTAAAAGTAATGCGCTTATTACACTACACTAAGTAAGGCGCTTATTACACTACACTAAGTAAGGCGCTTATTACACTACACTAAGTAATGCGCTTATTACACTACACTAAATCAGAGACCTTAAACCCTTAAAAAGAGAGGTGTAATAAGAGTTAGGGCCCTGAAGCTTGGTGGATAGAATGGGGGTTTTGTTGGATTTACTTACAGAGTAGAATACGCCCGCTGAGCACCTACTGTTTTATGTCTTGGGCATCTTTAGAAAGTACATACAAGGAAAATGCTTAAGATCTAGAAGTACAATCTATACTATTATAAAGCTGAAGAGTTTGTTTCTTTGAACGCGATAATCTCAGAAACTACATATCCGAATATAAAAAAAAAGTTCACTGTTGGATAGCCCATTTATTGAGGAAGACTACAGACTATATAACATCACGCTACGATCAACAGGAGCGGAGCAGCAATGAGAAAAGTTGCAAAAACGGGGAAAATTTACGCAGACGAAGTTGCGCGAGACAGCTAGTAGATTAATATGATTTGCTAAAGTAACAGATTTTCAAGGCCACCTCGATTTAGGACCTTGATTTAGGGTAGTGTAATAGCCGTTCAAGTACTTATCAAAAAATGTTGTTCTCGTTTCTTTCGTGGTTAAATAAAACCTCAAATCTCGTTATTAAAAAAAGCTTATTGTAGGTATTATATCCTATTATGCTTGGACACACAATTCCCGCTGCGCAAAAGGTCGCCAGTTCGCCACCCCTCGGGGGGTGGGTAGCTGGGTAGGTATTACGTAACATGACCTAGATTTTCGCCTGTAGATGAATGAAAGTAAAAATAGGTTGCAAACTCTCGCTGCTCAGAAATTGACTGGCATAATTTTTATTTTTAATTCAAAAAGTTATTATTAAATCTCTTTAGTACGTTGTGAGTGTTGTGACGTATCTCTGGTACGTACCTATTGACGTGCGGTTGTACCTCCGACTGCATGATTTAAGTTACTTATTATTAATTCTCTTTAGTACCTACATATTGACAAAAGAAGTCAAACAGAATATTTCGCTTCGGTTTCGTGCTCCTACTAATTACTCCTACTGATAGGAGCACCAGGACACCCATGTCCTGATGCTCCTACTACAAACGAAATTGCGAAGTGTCCAGTAGGAGCATCATGACATTACAAAAATGAAATTACTCGTAAGCATACTATGATTCAAGTACAGGTGAAAGCAGCTGTTATCTACAATATCAAGAGTCGCTTAACTTCATATTATCTATAGTTAGTGGATGCTTCTTAAAGATAATGGAAGAACTTCCATTTGTTTGTTGATTACATACATACTTCTTTTCAAGTCTTCTCTATGGAACCAATGCAAATTATAAAATAAATATTAAAATTTGTCATTTGGGTCTTGTTATTTTCTGCGTCTGTGTAATGTGAAGTAAAATATTTCATATAAATTTTTAATATGAGTGGCACTGGAGATGACAATGTACCCACTTTTATCAAAAGAAAACGTGGAACTGTATTACTGTTTAAAGGTAGACAATACTATAAACAACGTGTTTATAAAAATCTAACGAAATATGGCAGTGCAGTATGATGAAAAAAAAATCTGAAACTAAATGTCTGGGGACTGTTACTATTGCAGTAAGTGTGTTTGTTCGGTCTAATATAAATATACTTTAAGTTATGAGCTACCTTGTTTCTGTATGTAGGTTTGATATGCTTCTTCATTAGATGTTTGTTTTCTTTATAGAATCGTGATGTAATAAAAGAAGTGGAACACACGTGCCAAGAAAATCACTTGAAGAATGATGTAGATATGACTGTGAATTCTGCAAAAGCAGAAGCTAAGACATCAGATTTACCAATACCACAAATTTATAAGAAACATTTAGGACCTCTATTAGATCGGGGGGTAAATATGATAGTAAAGGTGCCATCACTATCGAGTGTGAAAACAAGTCTCTATGGAAGCAGATACGATGCCTTAGGTATTCAAAAAATAAAATTTGACCAATTAAAGCAAGTGGAAATCCCTTTGAAGTTCCAAAATTTTTGTATCGGAGATTATTCATACATGGACTCCCGAATCTTGGTTTTTTGTACGGAAAAGGCAAGAGAAATGATGTTAATGGTCGATGAATACTTCACTGACGGGACTTTCAAAAGTTGTCCTAAGCCATTCGCACAGTTAATAATTATTCATGGTGATTTGGGAGGCACAACGACCGAAACAAATACAACTCCGACAAAAAACAAGAAAGCTAAGTGGTTCTATTTGAAATAATCAAATCGCAGTTAAGCGAATGGAAGCCAATAAAAATTCACATGGACTATGAAAAAGCTATAATAAAAGCAGCCAAATCTGAGTTTCCATTGGCAATCATTAAAGGCTGCTTTTACCATTATACAAAATGTTTGTACAAAAAATCTAAAAATTTGAATTTTTAGATTTTTTTTTAACGATTAAATTTAAATAATAAAGTTGAGCGCAGATTCGTTGGATTGTGTTCTGCTTTGGCGCTCCTGCCTGAAAATTTAATTGACGACGGTTGGTTATACATTCAATCAATGAGTGAATCGTTTGCGGAAAACGCCAAGATTGTAAATGTTTTGAAATATGTGCGTCGAACTTGGCTAAGAGGTGATTTCAGAAGTCAGTGGTGCATTCACCACGAAAGACATCGTACGAACAATGTCGCTGAGAGCTGGAATACCTCGTTGAACAAAGCACTCAGTAGAAATGTAACCATTTTAAGTTTGCTAAATTTTCTATCGAAAGCAACTGCTGAAAAGGGCAACATTCCAAAAAAGCGACGTCGTGATCAAATTGAAAGAGACACTTTAATTTGCGAAACGCAATTATCACTTCTACACGGCAACATAAGTGTGGGCCATTTCCTAGAAATTCATAGATAGCTCATTCATAGCTCACCTTTTTAAGATTAAGAAGTTTTTTTTGTTTGACTGTACACCATGCTATGCAATAGGAGCACAAGTAATAAAAAGTTTACTATTAATTCAATCCCCGTTGTATCTATGTATAATAGGAGCATCAGGACATGGGTGTCCTGGTGCTCCTATCAGTAGGAGTAATTAGTAGGAGCACGAAACCGAAGCGGAATATTTATTATAGACTGCTTTATTTCATAATTTAAAGAGTTGAGGTTATTTTAATTAGGTAACTAATTTGTTGATAAAATCAGCATCTATACCCACAATAACAATAATCCTACTTACAGTTGGATCAACGTAACTAGGCCGGACTGAAGTAGGCGACAAGTGGTTGCGCAGATGCATTTTTTGGAAGTAAATGGTGACAGGAAGCGGGGGGCGGGGGCGGTAACTAAACAAAGAGGATTAGAGATGCGATTACGCATTACATTGTCATAATTAGTATTACTAACTCATGTATTTACATTTTATTTTTTCTTCAAAGTTTTTTTAGTATTTACTGTAACTGTTCTAAATTTAAACTTTTATGAACTCATTTAAATAGTGTTTTAATATTGTTCGATTAAAACATTGTTAGTATTTTTAATCGATTAAACATAATTAATCGTTTTCGTAAGTAATTTTAGGGTCACATCTCTATGACATGTGCGAAAATGATAAAAACCTAACTTCAATCCGGTCAAGTTACGTTGATCGTACTGTACTTACGTACATGCCCAATTAATTGTATTATTAAATGTTACCACGTTAATAGATTTTAAGCAAGTACCTACTTGAAGTAGGTATTATACGATGTACTTAGTGTTCTGTGATTCAGGCGAATGAAACCAGATAAAAAATGTGTTTTGCAATAATAAACATTAACACTATGTAGCCCATAAGGTCTAATTTCAATAACAGCTCTATGTACAATCTGATTGTGATTGAAATACTTAATCTCGTTGGTCCCCTCATATGTATATACAGTCCGTCAAATCTAAGAAGTACCGTTTGACAGTTCTGACAATTGAATGATAGGGATGGGATGAAAAAATCGATTACTATAATATCCGAACTTTAAGAGATCGATTACTATAATATCCGAATTTTAAGAAATCAATTGTTATAATTAAATAAAAGAAATGTTTAGGATATTTTTTTATTCACTACTAGTACTAGTATCGTCGTCTTCGTCATCATCGTCATCATCGTTTAGGGTATCTGTGTATTCAGTGCATTATGCGGTCGCGCAGTAACGTCGTTAATTTATAACATCAGGCAACAACATTTTTGTGAATGGGTTCTAACTTCTACATACCTTATTTTTATTAGTTTTAGACGTAGAAATAAGACTTAGAAGAAAAAATTGTAATTGTAAAATCAATGGATGTGCTTGTTAAAAATTTGTTTATTTCTCTGTAATATGCAAACCCATACTATCACACACAAAAATAAATGTAAAAAACACTATCCCTGACTCAATTTACTATTTCGACAGCGTTAGCGCGAGAAACCCCGACTTATTTGGGCGCGAAAATCAAAAATCGACAAATCGCTTTCGACAACTTTTTAAAGAAGCAAATATATTTGATTTATAAATACGTATTTTTGGTGAATGGGTTTTATCTCATATTTTACGATTACATAACTATTTAGTTATGTAATCGTAATATGTGAGATAAATCCCATTCACATGAAAAAATATTTGTTTGGTTGTCAAGTGTAATTTGTAAATAATACATTCGATTTTTCGTATATGTAAACGATTTTTTTGCATACAAGTGTATCCGAAGAGTCGCAACACTACGTGCAGTGACCTAACTACGTAACTTTGTAATGAGGTCAAGAATATAACTTTTAGAAATTATTTACTGTGTGTTATTTTGCTTTGTTTGAAAGTTTTCAATTACATTTAGATATTAAGAATTGTACATTTTTAGATACAATAATGAAATCTTTCTAAATTCATGGTTTTATGAAAAAGGTTATCGAAACTGAATAATGTACGTATGAACAAAGTTGTTTCGGTTTGAAAAATATGAAACGTCAAACGGTACCTCTTAGATTTGATGGACTGTAGGTACATAGTTATTATTTATAAAGTCACTCACATAAAGTAGAAGAATGCAATTCCCATATACCATAGCCCAAAGACGATAATTCCTGATCCATGCCCGTCAGACATTATGTTCAGCCTGTAAAAATATTATTATATAGTCTGAGACTTTAATGAATTCCGTTTAAACATAATAAAGTGCCTCCGACTGCATCACATGATATTTTAAGTAGAAGAAGTCTGCATTATGATATTAAGTAGCTGCATGAAGGGTATCTTGTATTCATTGTTTTTAAAGTTTGCTTTAATGCGATAGCGGTATTTTTATATAGTCGGAGGCTTTAATTAATTCCGTTTAAACGTAATACAGTGCCTCCGACTGCATTACATAATATTTTAAGAGAAGAAGTCTGCGTTATGTTATTAAGTTGTTTCATGAAGGTTATCTTGTATTCATTAATTTTAAAGTTTGCTTTAATGCGATGGCGGTATTTTTTCAGTTTTTTTGTAAAAACATTGTTAAATAGTCGGAGGCTATAATTAATTCCGTCTAATCTTAATTATGTGCCTCCGACTGCAATACTGCATTGTGCATCATGATATTAAGTATAAGTTTTACTTTTCTTTCTTTTTTTCATATTAATAAATATATTTGCAAGAAGGGTATCTTGCTTCCAATATTTTTAAAGATTGCTGCCAAGGCGGTTTTCTTTTATATTTTTTAAGTCGTGTTGAGTTTTTCCTTTAGTTATTATTAATTTAAAGATCCTTAGTCACCCACTGCTCGGAATTCGATCTTATTTGTTTTTTTATTCAGTTTTTTCTTTTTTATATTTATTTTTTAATTTTGTTGTATACTCCATCGGTTAACAAATCAGAACTCCACCGACATAGTACTTAGGCTACGCGCATGCAGGTTTGACCGAGATCTATAAAGCGTACTTTGGCTTAGCTCATGCTCAGCTTAGGTAAAACATTACAAAAAATATTTATAAAATCGCTGCTTAAAAAAGGTTGAAACAAGATAACCTTAAATCATGCAGTCGGAGTCATTCATGAATCCTAGTAACTTACTAAAATGCCTCCGACTGCATGATTTAAGGTTATCTTGTTTCCATCTTTTATAAGCAGGCGAGTTTTTGATTTTTATATTAAATTTTTTATTTAATACTTTTTTGTGTTTAGTTGTAAGACATAACGTAACGTAATAACTGTAACTACCGATTATATCGCTAGATATATATTCAAATGGTTGTTTTAAGTGAAAAATTATTTAAGAGACCTACACGATGATACCCTACTCATTGACGTAGGGAACAGGACTGCGACATAACCTCACAAAATTGACCACCTCTAGAAAGAGACAACGCTACTTTCTGGACAAACCTGTCAAAGGACGCACGAGTTTTTTGTCTCATTTATGCTTTGCTGTCGATTTTTACTTTTTAATTTAAAGGGATGGCACAGTCCAGGTCTATAAGTCAACTGGCTGACGCCATTTTGAATTTTGATTGCTTTCATATCTTTAGTAACGATCGCAACACATGCGAATCGATTGAGGTATGAATCTTAAAAAACGGCACACGCTATTGGTTTAGAGAGCCACAAAGGAACAATTATAGATACATACACGTCAAGCACATACCCACCGCACTCGGGTAAAAAACATGACAAGAGCGTGCTGACTGTTGACTTTTCGTTGATATAATGTTTTGAGAATAAGCTTAGTTTGCACTATGACCAATAATTTCAACGGTCAGCTTTTGCTTTGTCAAAATTTTCTTCAAATTTTACTTATGCTGAGCTAAGCCAAAGTATGCTCTATGATTGTGAATATATTTTATTTTAAATAGATTTTAGCCTCAGAAATCTCGCAGAAACAAACTTTATTCGTACTTTTTGGTTTAGTCGACTCAACGAAGGGTAAGTAACTACCTACATTAAAAAAAAGATACATTTATTCGTTGCATAACATTAGTTACATAAAATGTTATGGTTGCAACGAATGGGTGTCCAGTTCAGCATAAGCTAGATTTAAGAGCCTGGCGCTGGTTTTCAAATTGAAGCCAGCAGCATTGCATTAGCGGTAACATCGCATCGTTCCTAATGTATCGTTGTAGGTTGTAAGTTTAAATGGCGGTTTCTTATTGGTGCATGTGAACAGCAACTAAACAGCAGTCCGTGTTTCTAGGTACATAAAATGTACTTCAGAGTTCGTTACAGATCTATGATAAAATGTACTTCAGAGTTCCTTACAGATCTATGATAAAATGTACTTCAGAGTTCGTTACAGATCTATGATAAAACGTACTTCAGAGGGACTATTCACCATTGTTCTACTTTTTGTTATACTAGTATACCAAGCAGGAAAAAAAAATCATATTTGTTCTACTATGCGGTATAACAAACAGGAAGTATTTAAAAAACAGTAAAATGTCCTTTATGTTATACAAGAGGAATAATCCGGAAATGTTTTTAGATAATTAATTAGTCCTATTTGTTCTACTGTTGGTAACCTACACAAGAACCTCTATGGTCTTATTATATTGTTCTTAAAAGAGGAAAATATGTTAACAACAGTCATGTCATATCTTCATGAGTCATTTAGCATTTACCCATTAATAATAAATTATTAAATTGCAATATATTTGCCATATTATTATGAACAATTCCGACCAGCCTGAATTAATTAAAAAGGGTAGAGGGGTAGTACTGTTATGGAAGGGACATCAGTATTATAAAAATAGAGTATATGCTGCTGGATCCACCATATGGAGGTGTACGCAACGAAAATGTGGTAGTCCCAAGTTTGCTTGTACAGGGTCTATAACAACACAAGTAAGTGTAAATAGAAATTGTGTTACCTATTTATTCTGTTTTATTATTTTATGACCCAGTCGAACGTGCCTCTGACTAATAATGTTATCTAATGTTTCTAGGACGGTCTTGTGATAAAATCTAAAAGTCACAATAAGGACTGCATTATTGATTATGGTAAAAATGAAATTCACAAAAAGATTTATGAGTGCAAAAAAGAATTGGCGACTTCGGATTTTTCGGAGTCAGTGAACAATATTTATAAGAGAACGGAGAAATCCCTTAGAGACAGTGGATTGGATATAGTTTCTAAGGTGCCGAAATTCAATTCCATTAAAAATTCTTTGTTTGCTGCTAGGAACAAAGGGGCCGGTATATCGAAAATAAGCTTCGAAAAACCAGAAAACGTTGAAATATCCCCAAGGTATTCTGATTTCATGCTAGGAGATTACAACAGCCATGGAGTTCGAGTAATAGTGTTTTGCGACCTAGCATTAGGACATCAATTAAATTCAATAATTGAGCATATATTTGGAGATGGTACTTTTAAAAGTTGCCCTCCACCATTTAAACAGATATACGTAATTTATGGTGATTTCAATAGTACAGCTAGGCAAACAAATGTGTTTCCGATTATTTACGCTTTTATGTCAGAAATGACTGAGCTGGCATATCGAAGTTTGTTTGGGATAATCAAGTCACAGTTACAGGACTGGCAACCGAAAAAAATAACAACAGATTTTGAAAATGCCCCAAGGCTGGTAATGGCTAACTTATACCCTGATACAATACCAAAAGGTTGCCTTTTTCATTTCAAAAACAGCATTAGGCGAAAGGGTCATCTAATTGGGTTGATGAAGAACAAATGGACAAAACATATAGTTCTACTTAGCTGTGTCTTGCCGATGCTACCGCGTGATAAAATCATGGAAGGATGGGAGTATGTTAAGGGACGCATATCAATCATCAATGAAATATTGCCGTATGAAAACCAAATTAATCAGTTTGTCTCATACATGGAAAAGACCTGGTTAAAATCGGACAAATACATTGATGTATGGTGTGTTTCCTCAGAGCGTCACAGAACATCTAACTATGCTGAAGGATGTAATTAGAAATTAAATAACATTTGCAGAAAACGTAGGAAAACTAATATAATGCAAATATTGCAAGTACTGCGTGATGATGCTCAAGACGTAGTCGCTGATCTCAAAAAGATAAAAGAAGGTCAAAACATTAAACCAAGATCCCATAATAGTTTTCAAAATGACGTCATCTTATTGAACTTTACACTTGACCTGATGGACGGTAAAATCTGTTCAGGTCATTTTATGGAATTAATGAAGTAGGTAACGTAGAATCTCTTATAGTTTTAAGCTTGATATTTCATTTCTAATAAAATAAATATAAATATATTTTTTTTTAGTTTACAGACCTATTTAAAAAAAAAACCTGCTATCTCAACAGTGTATTCTGTATTCCTAGTAGGTATACAGTATAACAACTAGGAATCAATAAATAATATTACACTTTCAAAGTGGGGAACATTTTTGTCATACCGTATAGTAGAACAAATATGATTTTTTTTTCCTGTTTGGTATACTAGTATAACAAAAGGTAGAACAATGGTGAATAGTCCCTTCAGAGTTCGGTTTTAGAATAAATCATGCAAGCGGCGCCGTAGTGTAAGTAGCAAATCAAAGAAAATGGTACTTTACGAGGAGATGCATTTTATTAATAATTATTAATCATTTACGTGGTTTCGTTGTGAGGAGATTAAAAAACGAATGCGAATTAACGATGCTTTTTGAATGTTTTTTGAGAATCTTGAACTGATTATTTTTTATAAAAAAACTAATCTTACAGTTTTAATTAAATATATTATGTCAAGATATATAACACTTACTTCACTTTAAAACAATGTCAAAATCAAATTCATAGTCTACGATAAAGCAATGACAAAGTGCAAAATTATGTCTTGTGAAAAAGAGCTACGACTGCTACGAGTTTCAGTGTTCGTCAGGTCAGATTGCCTTCATGCTCATGGTTGCTCAACATTTTATTAGAACATACCCGTACCTCAACAGTTTCAGCAATTGTAATCCATCTTGCAATCACAAAATAACAATCCTTTGATTATTTCATATTATACGGGTGTATTATCAATTGTTGGCTTTGAGTCTTCCTGGGAGAAAGGGTTTGTTGCATCAGTATTATCTCTCATACTATAATATGAGAACCATACGGCTGCAAGTATCATGACCATGATCATTTGAAGCATTTTGTGAAAATATGAACTAATAAGTACTTATAACAACTTTAAACTGAAACAAAGCAAAGAAAAGAGAAAATAACAAACCATTTAAAAACGCATTGTTACTGTTTTACGCTTAAAGTAAGTAAATTGGCTAAAACATGACAGTTAATTAAGAAATAGCACTACATCATAGTTTTACGATGTACCTACCTGGTGCCAGAATTTAAAAAAAATGTCCACTTTAAACATGTAGTTTTGTGTGTGTCATGTAAGGCGATTACAGGTGGACGTATAAGGAATAAGACCTATTTTCCACTTCATTTTGAAAGACTCTCTAAATAATTTATAGATATTATTTTAAAGTTTCATCCTGGGGTTTCTGTTAAAGATTATACTTAGGTACTTCTTGCATATTAAATATTTTTATTTATTTTGATATATACTCCATCGATTTAGGTAATTAAAATTGTGAATGATTTGTACAATTAAACTTTAAAACATTTTCGAAAACGCCAATTTGCTACAGATAGGTACACTTCGCCTTGTAACCACACCGGACCGTAGTAGCGCCGTAACCGTAGTTACCGAACTACAGACATTTTGCAACTGGCCATTTTTACGGAAATTTGTGGCGGCACTATTGGCAACTAATTGCTCGGCAAATGGCAATATGTCTGCAATTGTATAGCGCATGATTCAGTCTCCTAAACAGGCTACACAACCCGGCAACAATAAAATAGAGAGCGACTGAAACAACAACAAAGTTGTCCGGGCAACAGCTCAGAGATCGTCTGGCAACCATCATATCAATATTGTAGAGTACTGCCTTCTTGCCAGCCACAGCATTACCGTAAAAAATGGCCCGTTTATACGCCCCTTTACGTTTGTCGGACCGGCACTACACCCTGTAGCTACACTACGGGCGTGCCGGTCTAGGAGTCTACTTACAAAAACCAAACTTTACTTTTTCAATTGACTCAATGTAGGGATAAGTGTAGAATGGATTATTGCCGATAGAATGCTCGACCGGTGCATGCGTGGATACACATTTAGTTTACTTTTTGTTAACTTTTACAACACAAAAAAACAAGTTTTTTAGTTTTAATTGGACAGGTATATTGTGTTAACTTAGGTAACTTGTTTAAAAATAATATCAATACAAACTTCACTATAAAATAGTACCCACAAATAGTTCTCGACGAAACAGTGACATAGTGGTCACAAAATGATTATTTTCATATAAAAATGGATCCGGATCAAACGGCTTGTAAAATGTTAGAACTGCGTCTATAAATGTTGTAGTAGTTTTAACAATTATAATCCTTGTTGTTTGAATAATATAATAATTCTTTATGAACTTGCTTATTTTCTTTGGGGTTTTTGCACAGGTCTTCTCGGTCTAACGACTGTTTGTTCAACGAGTGGTTGTTCCGAGCTGGTTGGTCCTTTATCTTGACTTATATTATAATAAATCCAAGCTATAGCAGCAAGTACTGCCATTAATGTCATTTGACACATTTTTGATAAATAATAATTAACATATTAACTGAAACAAAGCAAAGAAACGAAAAAATAACAATTACATTTTCAAAAACGCATTGTAAGTTCGTAACTGTCTTCTTACGTTTGGTAAACTAACTAAATAATCTCACTATAATGTAATAAATGCATTAGGTATTTAATTTGCTTATAAACCTACCTCGTTCGAAAAATTGAATTTTAGTAAAAAATTCTAAGCTCATGAAATTCACTAGGAATTTCATGAGCTAATGTAATATGTTTACAAAGTATCACTTACTATACCTAAAATTCAAAGATATAATTGGAATTTTGTAAAGTATAAACTAAATTAAATATTTAAGATTTGCCTTGATCTAAATCGATGGAATATGAAGATATGTTACAGTAAATATGATTAATAATTCGAGATTATGCTTACATAATTGCTAGTAATTATGAATAATGAAAGTCTCGTATTTTAACTGGCTATTATTCATAATAGTAATAGATCTTAGGAAAAGTGTCGATCACGAGTTGATGATGACGGATGATGATGATTGACGATGAGTATTGGTGATGATGGTTGTTGATAAATGGTATTAATGGATGATGAGTATGATGAATGGTGACGATGATGATGAACCGTAAGTTTCTATTGGTCAAATTTTATCGCCCAGGTTTTAACAATCGAATCTTCTCCGGCGGTGGGGGAAGTGCAGCCTCTTTGCCCTTGCAAAGCAAAGCGCTGGCATCTATATGGCTTTCTTACAGCGGACGGAAGCTGCACTCACTCCGCGCCTACGGTTCTAAATAACACCCCGGGATGTCACAAACAAGTTCCACGTGAAGTCAGGGTGGGCTAATTCGGGGTGGACTAATTCGGTTTGGTCATAATTTTAAACTTGATTTACTACGTACCTACTACTCGTTTAGAATGAGATATACCCATTTTATTACTGTACCTAAGCCTTGCTAGCTAATATACATAATAACTAGCCAAGTGATTAATTGGACCTTAAAATCACAATTGCTAAAATGCGTTTGTATTATGCATAGTTCCTGTCTCAAAATTATGTTTTCAAATTTACTGTAACATGAATCATAAAATAGCTTAGCTACTTATGAGACTTCCTAACATAACACAACTTAGCAATTATGCCAAAATTCCTCTCACATCATATGCCAATAAAAATGCAAGAAGAATTTAAAAATGCAAGAAGAATTTGTTAAGAGTGTCCGGCGCAAAGGTTGGTATCTAAAGCCTAACAACTATCTTAGTTCGTACTTGCAGCTAGCAGAAAGCGGCTGGCCGCATCTGCAAGTATATTATCACTGTTTTTGCGGAAGGAGTTCCGCGAATTCCATGTCTGTGAGTGATGTTTATGTTCCCTATTAGTCGAGGCATAGTGACATTAATTTAATATATTTTGTAAACGCGTATCAAACGCTCGTTATCTGATCTGAACGTAGGTATAGGCTTATTATAGATTGCGGTATATCACTTGGTTCAGGGCAATAGCATGCGGCCTACCGCATTCCGACTAGCCGTAGTAAATGCGTAGTCGTGCGCTGTTGGTATAATTAGGTATTTACCTGTAAAGTATTGTTCGTACTATTTACTATTTTGTAAGAGTGGGTGCCATTTTGATATCTTTTTCCAGGGTTTGTGTAGTTTTATAGTTGTTTAATAACATTTCACGTTCATTTTGAGAATATTTTATAAATTACTTGTTTCTTTAACATCTTACTTTCATTTTTAAAATATTTTATAAATGACTAATGGTGAAGACAATGACAAATGTCAAATTCAATACGCCTTGTCAGAATAAAACATGTATTTTCTGCCAGTGGCTATATGCCTACAACATAAAGGTCAATATCTCCTTCGAGAGTAATATTTTTTTACAAGTAATACGGGTGGGCACCTATTTACCCATCCGTATTAGCAATCTTGTAAACCCGTCTAGCTAGCTAAGTTAGAGTTCACGTCGGTACTATACTGGGAGTCGAACAAGCGATCTCACTTTTTCTCTTCACGCGCAGCGGCTTCTAAGTTTACTGTGCCTTTGAAAGTCTCGTTGCATCACTCTGCTTGCTAAATTAAGCTTGTGCTGCGGGTATGGCAACTAGCTTGCGCGGTGACTAATGGTAAGATGGTGCTGCAGGCCCTAAGTCCAGCTTTTGACTTCTTGATTTGCACCCCTCTGCTCACACAGTAGCTTCTTCGTTCATTTCAGCCGCCCTCCATTTCAGCCGTGGCTATTGTAATTGTCTCAAAAACACCTGGTTCTAAAAAATCTTGTTCTGACGCCGAGTGCGTAAACGCTAAATATCAGGGCATGTAGGGCCAAACAAGCTTAGGGGCTGACATAGAAAATCTTATTTGTTCCCTCAGGCAGGAGCCCAAAGCCGGGTACGCCCATGTAAATAGTTTTTTAAATCATAACTTTCATCATATCTTCAAATTTGCTTCAGTTTGAAAAACTTACTTTAGAATTTGGGTCCGAGGTTCGCTCAATGTTTTTGTGTAAATATCAGAAAGACCAAAAATGTAAAGTAACTACAATTTGATCAAACTCGTCATTCTGAGATGGTTCATTTTTATTATGGGTAGGCTTTTGAACCACGGAACTCAAACTCCTTAGAATTTTTCAACAAAAGGAATCCAATTCAGGTATAATTAAGGTGAAAAATTATGACAACGAATATAACACACGTAGTTTATTTAAAAGCAATACCAATACAAACTTTAGATACAGTTCACGATGAAACAATGGCACAGTGGTCACAAAATGACTATCTTCGTATAAAATGGATCCAAACGGCTTGGTAAAGTGTCGGAGTTACGACTGCTACGAGCCTTTAAATGTAAGTGTTCAGTGTTGGTCAGGTGACGTGATCCCCATACTCATGGCTACTGAACATTTTATTCGGACATATCCGTCATCCCAACAGTTTAATCAATTTTAATCCTTCTTGTTTGTATATCTATGTAACATTTTCTTCTTGTTCACAAATCACAGTCTTTACAGGTTCTTGATTTCTTTTGTTTACACACAGGTTTACATACAGGTTTTGGACATTTTTGAGGACTTACATTTTTCATGCTATTGACTGATTCTGTGCACTGGTTCTTTTCATGTTGTTTCATATTATAATAAGCCCAGATCCAAAATGCAGTAAGAAGTGCTAACAAGGTCACTGGGCACAGGTGACACATTTTTGACAAATAACTAACATATCAACTAACTGAAACAAAGCAAAAAAAAAACTAAATAATATCAACAATAATAATCCATTCAGTTAACTAAGACATCGCATCGCAGTTGCAACATACATATGTGAAAAATTATTAGTTGGTAGGTATTTGTTACACATTATAAGTAGTTGCACTACCCAACCATAATGCCTCGTTCAAAAAGATTTTAATATGAAACAATTTATATTAAAATGTCCAAACTCATGGAATAGTAAGTTAGATAAATTATATTACCTACTATTCCTTGAGAGATATAAGAATAATGTCACCAATTTCCAAAAAGAAGCATATACACATTTTTTTTAAATCATTTATCTGCCGAAACCGATGGAATATATATCGCAATGACAGATCAGTTGCATAAATGATTTTCTTCTATAATACAACCTATGTTTTGCCACCGGCTGATATTGCAATTATAATTAGAATACATCACATGTCCTACTATGCACTTGCAGCTAGCAGAATGCGCCAGACCGAAGATACGCGACCGCATATATACTTAGCGCACCGCAATCTGTTGCCCGCCTAATCAGTGGCGCGCCGCAAACTATTACAATACATGCAGTCAGCCTCATCTCGGCTAGCCGCAAGTGAATTGACGCGCACTGTTCGATAAGTACATAGATAATTACCTGTTTTAATTTTTTGAGTTTATTTAGTACTCATTACTATTTTGTGAGAGTAGGATAGTAGAAGTATGTTGAAACTCCCACTACGCCTCTTTCTAGTATTTTTCACAACATTATCGATATATTTTTGTCAAAAAAAATTACAATACTAATGATTTGTGTCAAACTCGACAAGCCTTGTCAAAATAGAAATAGGTATTGTTTTCTGCCAGCAACATAATATGGCTATCAAAGTAGGTGGGTAGGGTGCCTATGTAATGTAGACTTATGTAGGTACGTTTCGTTTTATTGTTTTCGTTGGTTAAAACCAGTTGGTAAATAAGTATTGAATTTTGTTAATTTTTTATTATTTTTTTTGTTTTTTGTAAATAAGTGGTTAGCAAAAAACAGTTAATTGTAAATAAACGTAAAGCTGTAGGTACTTATATTTAAACTAAATAATAAATTCCTATTAGATTTTAAACATTATTGTTAGTTTTATTAATTATTTTAATATAATTATAAGATTTAAAATATGTACTGCAATCAAATTAAATAAAAACTACTTAGAAACCAACTTCAAAATTAAAAATTAAGGACAACGCCATCTAGTGCTGGGAACATGCACCTCTAAGAATATAAATACCCCGACTGGAGTATTACAAAACCTATTAACAAAATTACACCGTTATATGATACCGCTTTCAAACTTATATGATTATTAAAAATATTTAAATTGAGTAGGTATATCTACGCCGTCATCCTGTTACAGAACCCTTCAAGCACAGTTAATTCAATTAAAATGCTGTAAGATACACGATCCTTTTTATGGGTTACACACATTGTGTACATGGGGTACACAATTGATGATCTCGTATAATGTTTATTGTTGATTCATTAAATTTCACTTAAGCATAGATCTATTATTTGTAAATATGTTTTGACTTACCTGACTGATGGACAAATTAAATCCTTCTTTAAATAACAGCAGACTTTTCGGTACAAAAATCGGTTAGGAATGAGTATTTTTATTTTATTTAAATGTTGACGTCGTAATAATAATTACTGACAAGTACTTACAAGTGAAATCTCTGTGGTCCTGAAATATCTTTGGATTGCTATTTTAATCCTGCTAATATTAAAAAAGGTTTTTAGTGCAGATGTAGGTATATTTTTTATTCATCCACACAAAGGATTTTGATGAAACTTTACTACAATATTTGTTACAATAAACATTATTTGCAATCTGGTTAACTCCTAAGTATTTCACGTCGTTACGTCGTTCGATTAATCGATTTGAATCCCATGCTTTAAGCGAAATGCTGCAGCCGCTGTGTTACTTTTATAAATCACAATAATAAGTACATAACTACACTACATTTATTCTTCTTCCTTCTTCTATTTTTGAGGTAATGGCACACACACACATCAACCCATATGATGGCCCACTGCTGGGCACGGGTCTCCCCAGTAGAACCTACTGGTATGTAGATCCTGGGGGTAATTGCCATAATCGCCACGCTTGGCGAGCGGGTTGGCGATCGCAGTAAGGCTTTAAGTACGCAGAGGACGCTGCTGCCCGTCCTCCGGAGTGAAATCCCTTAGTCGCCTTGACGACACCCACGGGAAGAGATGGGGTGGTACTATTCTTAAGCCGGTACCACACGGCCGCTTAAGCCGGCACCACACGGCCGAATCGACTAGATTGCCAGGTAATGGCAATCTAGTCGATTTTCAGTACATTGCTGACAGTGTCAAATATTTTTTGTACACATTTGCACAAAGATTCAGTTTTAAGGGTTTTGCACATATGTATTTCATGTAGATAGGTAGGTAGGTACTGTAACGGTCAGTATCAACCGCTGGTAATGTCATCAGCTGCTTTGCTGGAACGCAGGGGGACGCAGTACCGGGCAGTTCCACATCGAGAAATCAAACTCATATTTCACATTACATCTATCTCTATTTTTGTTTACTTTCTACTTTTTTACAAGTTTTAAATCAGACTTTAGAACGTCAAAGCACTAGTTCACAAATATTAATGAGGTTTCATGCGAAGTGATCGTATCCTCGATCCACCTGCCACAGTACTGTGACAGGTGGGTCGAAGATAATCCACCTCTCTCACGTTAGACCTCACTGTAGCAGATGAAACGCAATAACAGAATAAAAAGAAGGATGTGTCATTCTATAATTGCGAGTTTCATGGCCGACCGATTCGGGTCGTTTAAATGTGATTAGAATTATATAAAATAATAATATGTGGATTAAGAAATGTGTTTTATAGAATAGATGTTGTGTAATGTAATAGATGATGAATTGAATTAATAAACAGTGTATTCGCTTTGGGGAAATCCAGAAGTTTGATTTAAAAGCCCGATAGAAGTTCTGAGGAACACCCCCGGTGCCTGCTCAAGAGCTGGCCTGATTGTTACAGTACCTATATTCACACGTTAACTACTGAGCTCTGAAAATGATGACAGGTTCATGTGGTAGACAAGGTATCAGTAGCAGAGTCAAAGGGGCCAAATCATGCCCTCTGGGGGTTCGAGATTGACAACATTAATGAAAAATATATCACAGTTCGCGCCATCTTACCTGGTTGGCCTAAAGTTACGTTCTGTACGACGAATGCGATGAAATTCTGACGAGATTATTGTAGAAGTTGTACAAGATTATAAAATCTCTTAGTGCAGAATAGCTACTAGGTACTACTAGAGTTAAGTATATATTATGTTGCATTCTTTAAACAATTACTGCTTAATTATGTTGGCTGTTTCAAAATGATAACTTAATGTGTCTTTATTTTTATATCAGTTTGCATTGACAAGCCATCTTGGCTGACTAGGTTAAACATAAGACAAAAAAATAAATGGTAAACAAGTTTGTAGTTATTTGTCAAATAAAGGAAGGCTGGTTATAACAAGGATTTGGATAAGGCAGGCATGCATGCTATTGTCAGTTCCAAAAGGAGGACCTATTGACTGGAAAAAGAACTGATAAGAAGATTTCCATCTCCTATATTCATATAACATTGCAATACCACATTCGGAACGTAAACTCTTTGACCAATTGCGTATATTTCACCACAAATTTCTGTGACACTTTAAATACAAGTTAGTATCTGGTTATTTTCAGCTTATGAACATTTTTTATTAACAGCTTTTACGTATGATTCTGCTAAAAGCATGTACCTATCAACAACTTAGTTCAAAATTTAAAAATCATTTTTTTCATACCGTTTTGTGATAAAACGGATTGCTTCTTTGCAAAATTCATGATTGTAAGTCAATGGGCAATACCTAGTGAATCTGATTCCCTTTATAATAGACCATCGACTGACACCTATCGAGGCTCGCGTAGGTCCGTAGTTGGCTCAAGGGTCTGATTCAAGCGGTACTTCTCGACATGGCTCGTATAGTTAGGAGATTCCTTCTGGAGCTGTAACCACCCGTAGCATAGGTACCGGTACACAATTTATTTAGAGCGCGGCGACCGAATCAAGAAATTCCGTAACGAAAATAAAACCTAACACCCCCTACTCGCCCTACCATGTAGCTCGGCAGAGCATTCGCTTAACGTATATGTATGGTACGATTGTACGAAGCTCGCACGGATCGAGACAAGCTGCTCCGAAATGTATATTGAAAGGAAAAAAAAAATAACTTATGCAATTTTAAAAAAAAACTTTTTATAATTAAAAAAAATGAGTAAATGTTTTTTTAGTTAATAAAAAATGCAAAGTAATATGTGAAATAAGAAGATAATTAGAAACTTAGGAGTGCTAACAGACGCGGTATAAACAGGCGTAGGTATTTTTGCATTAACTTTGCTTGATTGCGTTTTTTTTTTCGCAGTTTCAGAGTCAGGTAGATAGACAGATGTACAGAGAAATGATAGTACCTTCCTATGAAAGTTCCGTTTTTCCTTTGAAGGTACGGATCCATAAAAATCATCAGCATGCAATGTGCGAACTTATAGCATAGCACAAGTTAAGACAATGGGTTAAATAAATTAAAGAATTAGTTGATAACGTTAATATAGAATGATAATAAAATTAGTTAGATAGGTCCCTACATAAATAATAATTTAGTAAATAAATACTAGGTAGTTATAAAGTCACTCACATCAAGTAGCAGTATGCAATACCTAAGTACCACAGTCCGAAGACGATAATTCCCGATCCGTCAGACATTATGGAAAACCTGTAAAAACATTATCTACACATCACAACCTAGCTCAAAATACTTACTTTCGCGAGATATAATGTGATTGTCGGGATCGAATTTGTATTTGTAGGTTATCAGATCCCTTAGACAAGTAGCATAAACACTAATTGAATAGAATGACGTTATTGCGCAAATTAAAAAAATATTAAGAAATTCGTGGTTTCGTGTAGGCAACGACGTCATTTCGACGTCATTCTATTCGATTAGCGTTTATGCCACTTGCCTATTAACCCTTCGCCTCTGCTAGGGGCTATATGTGTTTGTAGGTTCACCGTCGAAACATAATAAGGGTTTCGTCATCTTGCGAACGCGTAACGTGAACCCAGGGCTCGTACCGGCAAATGTTGTCATGTGGCGGCATTGATACAGAGTACAGAACTAGTAAAATACAGTGTACTAGGGAGTACAGGTGAACTAAATCGTTCTTGAAATGAGAAACCTTTTGACAATCTATCATTTTCACATTTAGAGAAGTCTTGAATTTTTCAACAAGAAGCATCTACTTTCTTTAAAATATATTTGATTAATTATGAAGAATATGTAGATAACATCATAATAATAGCTTAGTTAATTAGAAGACTTCCTTAAATTATACCTAAGTACAACCTAAATTTTATGCCAAACAAATCAATCAAAATAAAACGTTCTCTTTCTTTAGGCACTTGTACCACCGCCAGCAAGTGGCGAGCAACTGTTTTCTATGCCTATGAAAAAAGTAACAAGGTTAGGCAAAATCGTAGAAGAAAGTTGTTAGGTGTGTCCCGCGAAAACTAGGCATTAGATACGCCGCCTTAAGTCCACACTTGCGGCTAGCAGAATGCGGCTGAGCGCAGGTCCTGAGGCACTTGCGGCTAGCCGAGTGACTTGATTACGTAGGCCGCATGCGGTGTGCCGCAGTCCGGCTAGCCACAAGTAAGTTAGAATAAGTAGTAAGCATTTACCTGTGAAATAGTATTATTTTAATTTATTTGAATATTTTGTTGTTTGCTTTGTAGGATTCGCGTTTCAATGTGCCATTTTGTTACTTTTGTCTGGAGTTAATGAAGGTGGCTATGTAAATATTTTTTAATAGGTATCACTTCATCATTTTGACAATAAAATACTAATGGTTGTGTCAAACTCGACAAGCCTTGTCAGAAAAGAAATAAGTATTGTTTTCTACCAGTGGCTTTATGTATACAATACAAAGGTCCGTATCTCAGAGGAATATTAATATACTTAGTTGGGCTTGTTTTGGAATACAGACTTTAATTTGAAGAGATCCGCGTTTGGTGCCTTTGATCAAAAGGCACCAAACGCGGATCTCAAACGGCGATCTTCACAATGGATTCAAGCGGAGGCGGAACGGATCAGAATGAGGGAGCTTAGAACAATGGTGCCCGATGGAACACTGCACACAACGTACAATCAGGGCCCTCTACAACTGACCCTTTTGACGAAATATTTCTATGCTCTCTAAACGAGGGCTGAGAGCGTTGACGTTTGTTTGAAACAATATTTTTTACGCAAATTACTGATTAGTGGCAATTCGCCACTAGCCTGTTTGTGACGTTCCGTGTAGTATTTTGTAAGTTTCTTAGTGATTGTTAATTTTACTTTGACTTCCCGCTCGTATCCTGGACTGATTGATTTCTTTTGTGACGACTTTGACGTATGAAAGGACCTGCCTGACTGTAAACTAGAACAAACTAGTGAGCTACTAGCGAACAGGGCGGCCCCGCCCCGCCTGCGAGATGAGATATGTTCATCAAGCGATTTCCATCATTATGGGGGTCAAAGACGCGAGACCCTGATTGTACATGTGCAACTATTTGTACGCACCGACTCACTGACACGCACCAACTAACTTACCGATAGGAGGTGGGGGTAAGAATCACGTAAATAGAGGAGCTTTGTTCTAAGCTTTTATCGCGCGCGAACACTACGCACATCTGCAGCTATTTGTGCATAGGTAGGTAGGTATGTCACGCACTGACTCACTCACTGACAGGAGGTGGGGGAGAGCCATGTGAATAGAGAGAGTAATAGAATGAAAGTTTAGAATAACGCTGCTCACGAGAACACCACACGTTTTAGAACCTTTCGCGATTTTTACACATTTTAGATATACAGAGTGATTTTTAATATACTAATAACCTCCCACTCGGTTTTTCAAAACTAATATTCAAAAGTTATTTGGTGTAATGTAAGGAAACCACGGGCGGGAGGTTGTTAGTTTATTAAAAATTATCCTGTCCATCGGTATTCATAAGAATATATTTCTAAGAAAATAGATATGTATATTTTCACGCAGAAACTACTAAAGAGATTTTGATGAAAGTTAGTTACCTAAAATAAAATTTTAGTTCAGTTAGATAATACATACATAGAGTAATGTTTTTTTAAATATTAGGTAGGTACTAGTATCTAATATGGGTTGCACGCGCGTCACTTACAATCTTGTTAAACCCTTCAGCTAAGCTAAACTGCTTGTTAGGAGTTGGTTTACGTCGATAGTTTAGGTAAGTCGGCTTGAACCCGCGATCTCTTTTCTTCTCTCCACACGTAATTACTTCTAAGATTGCGTTGCGGCTCCTTGCGTAGTGGCTTCTAAGTTTACTATTATTATGCCTTCTACCTGCAGTGTAGAAACTTATAAAAAAGCAGTTGGCTGCAGCTGCTAGCTCGCGCAGCGACTTCTAATTTCGAGATGTGCCCAATCCAAACCTGTGACTTTATTGCGGTCCAAAAAATAAAATATTAGGGCGTTCAAAGGACAAAAATGGCCAAGGAACTGGCTAAAAATAAACTGATTCCCCTCATAGCAATCTTACATATTATAAAACAAAGTAGTTTCCTGTTGTCTGTACGCTTAGATAGATCTTATACATTCGGATGGTTTATATGTACTAAAGTCCGCGCGAAGCCGGAGCGGGCCACTAGTCTTCTATATCTAAACTAAAATAATAAATGTAAAAGTAACTCCGTTTGTATGTCTATTACGTTTTCATCGATAAAATTAGGCAGATTTGAAGATAGTTTGAGTTCGGGGAAAGGAAATAGGATTGTTTTTATCGCAATACAAACAATTTCCATACAGATTCCATTGAAAAATACTTATATAAGGTTGTTAGTAGTATGAAACACAAACAATGAAAACACTTCTTACGCCGCATTACTCGGTTGGGGGCCTACGGAACTCTACATTGTGCGTGGCCGGTCATGCACTTGTTCGATTTTTGTTTTTTTCTTGTTGTTAGATTGGCACAACTAATTTCCATTTTGGCGCAGAGTTTGAGTTGTATTATCTATATCTACGGTTGCATCTGATGCTTAGATTAAATACAGTGCTGTTTTTAGTTGTTCTTCTAGTGTATATTAATAGACAAAAACGCCGAACAAAGAGTTTGTAAAAAAAAATGGAATTTCGTGTTCAGACTGCCTGAAAATATTATATTAGAGTGGTACAATGTTCAAAAGCGGTGGAGATGTGATGGAAGATTTGCTTCGCTCTGGTAGGCAACTCTGGTAGGTATCAACGTCTTCAACTGAAGTTAACATCGCAAAACTAAGGAAATATTGACTGAAATTCCTCATTTAAGTTTCATATAGGTAGCCGCTGAACTTTTTGTGTCTCACTAGTCGATCCGTAGCAATATGAAATAATCAATTGTAGAAGTGTATCGTTTCTAAAGGAGCATACTTTGAAGGATATAATAAAATAAATTTGGATGATTAACTAATATTTTTTTGTATTATTGATCGTTTCCCGGTACTTTACTTTTCTTGACAAAGTAGTACATCCTCGGAATTACACGTCTCTACGATCAACGATTTAAGCTGTGCGTTGCAGCCAATGGGCAGTCAGGACTCAGGACAAAACATTTTATAAATATGGATAGATGAATTTGGTATTTTTAAATAAAAAAACATTTCATTTTAAATTAAGTAGATATAATAAAACAAGAAATACAACACTTCATTTAAAAACAGTTTCAAAATA
Organism: Herminia tarsipennalis; assembly: GCA_945859575.2. NCBI lineage: Eukaryota > Metazoa > Arthropoda > Insecta > Lepidoptera > Erebidae > Herminia > Herminia tarsipennalis. Next base: position 5,867,502 of record OX243836.2, on the reverse strand, counting down.
TATCCACGACGAAACAACGGCACAATGGTCACAAAATGACGTAGGTATCCAAACGACTAGTAAAATGTCAGTAATACCTGACATGTATTGTGTTATGAAATAGGTACTTATAACACCGGCACGTTGGACGAGTGGCGTTGGGACCGACGTTGGAGCCAACGTCAACGCCAAGGAACGAGCCGGCGTCACACTTACAAAGTCCACGATGAAGTCTCAGAGATACGACTACTATGATTCCTTCGATGTTGATCAGGTGAAGTCATCTACATACTCAATATTTCACTCAGGCATATCCGTTATTCCAGTTTCAGCATTTATAATACTTCTATGTCTTCAAAAGGTATGTTATTTCTTCTAGTTGTTCGGGTTCTAGAGGGTTCTAACCACAACTACTACATGGTTTTTTTCTGTTACATACAGGTTTCTCAGGAATATAACTTTTTAAATCAATATTTTTTACCTTTGTGAAGGCACTTTCTTTAAAATTTTGTGTATCGCACCATTTCCTTTGATCTTTTTTAATTTTATAATAAGTCCAAACCCAAAATGCTGTAAGGAGTGCTAACAAGGTCACTGGACAGGGACACATATGACACATTTTTGACAAATAATAAGTAACATATCAATTAACTGAAACAAAGCAAAGAAAGTAGAAAATTAAAATAATAAACCATTGAATAAACGCTTCCTAATGTTTTAAATATTGGCCATGCGTTACGATGCTCCGCACTCTTCGCGGTCTATCTCAAAAATAGCTAAACATATGAAAAATAACTTTAAAAAATGAGTATTAAAAAAAAATTGAATACATGTGTAGGTATAGGTATATATATTAAAGCTTCTATGCTTTAAATCTCGTGATATTATTTACGAAAACCGGGCAAGAGCATGTTGGATCATGCTCAGTGGAGCCGTTGCCTTATAAAAAAATCCAATTTGAATAACTGCACCAAGAGAAGAGCGTATTTTTATGGCACATACGCCAGTTTGTTGAGAAATGCAACGACGGTATATTCGATCATTATTGAAATAATGTTAATTTAAAGTATTTGATAAACGCTACATTTTTTATTTTTGTCATATTTTTTGGTCACACAGTTTAAAAGTTATGCGGTTAATTATCTTTTTAACGGTGTGACCTAAAAATACAACACAGGGGGCACATAAATTATGCACCTTTCGGAGCGATTATTTCCATAAATATTCTTTCGGAGCGATTATTTCTATAAATATTAACTTATTCAAAAAAAATATTACAAACCTTAAAATGATTTTAAAAGACCTGTTGTATTCGATCAAAAGAAAAGCGGCACATTTCTCTAGATCGAATAGTAGTCGTAATCGTAGTCAATATGACTTTATAAAAGATATAAGAAAATTGTCGACACGCTTGCCGAGGGTCATATCCTACCCTAGTAACGAAATAATATTTTTAAAGGAGTATCGCAAGTGTACCCTTGTACGCTCTCATAAGATATTTGAGGTCAAGGGTTCAAATCAGTTTTTGGGGTGCCGTAGCCAAAATGGCAAAAAATGAACCTTTATAGTTTCGTCATGTCCGTCTGTATGTCACAGGCATTTTATTCGAAGACTACACAATAAATATTGATTAAATCCATACTATATACTATATACTATACACTATACTATAATATTATAAATGTCAAAGTAACTCTGTCTGCCTGTTACGCTTTCACGCTCAAACAGCTAAACCTATTTAGATGAAATTTAGTATGGAGATAGTTGGAAACCCGAGGAAGGACATAGGATAGTTTTTATCGCGGTAACTGACATCCACGCGGGCGGAGCCGCGGGCGAAAGCTAGTTAACTATAAAGGTGTCTTGTAGTAGCCGCTACTTAGTTTGAAAACTTACTTAAATAAATATGTTTAGGGTTACTCCATACATGTTACAGAAGCTGAAAAGATTATTTTTTTAGCCAACAATAACGTGTGACACATCATTCGACAGGTCTTTTAAAAAGATTTTTAGGTTTCAAAAAAAGTTTTTTGGTAAAGTAAATAAATTGTGTCCCCCCCCCCGTCCTTTTTCATATTTTTTGTATTAACAAAAAATATTAAAAAATTCAAAAAGGTAGCGCTTAACAAATAGGTACTATAAAGTAAAATTATTTCGGACATGATCGTATATACCGTCATTGAGTTAGTGCCGAAAAACTGCGTTTCTCGACAAAAGGGATTAAGTGCCACGAACATACTCTCATCTCTCAGATTTTTTTCATACGGCAACGGCTCCAGAACCCTACACTGAACATGGTCCGACATGCTCTTGCCCGGTTTTTATTAAATTGAAAACCTACCTTCTATTTCCAAAACAAATACATAAAAAACAGAAGTTATGAAAAAGGCATTAATGCGACAACAAATTTGCGGCTAATAGAATGCGGCTGGCCGTATGTGGACAACGCACTTGCGATTAGTGAAGATGCGGTCAGCCGCATCTTCACTAATCGCAAGTGCGTAAACCGCATGTCTATTATTTTATGGAGAATTATTAACCGTGCGAATAAATAATATATTGGGTGTAAAATACTGAATGCGGCTCGAAATATTGTGAACCGTAACTCACTGCTTTTTGCACAATTTAATGCACTACATCGATTTGGTTAGGTTAGAACTGTGACCTCCTGCGCACGAGGTGGACGAGAAAGGCAGCGCCCGCCGAGTGCTTTACTTTAGTTTGAATTGATACTCGCTTGTTTAAATACCTACTACCCTTATTTTATGGTATGATGCGGCGTATGGGTGATTTGAGCACTGTGTTTCAAAAATCATCTGTATGACACTATTTGCCACTGTGAAGCGCGTTAGTGCCTAGTCCAAAAATGAATAACAACACTATGTATGCACCAATTGAGGCCGGCATATTTTTTCATAGTAGGTACTGTTTTACTCATATAAATCAAAACGATTATTTCATTTATTTAGGACAACTCTAAATTTGGGCGCAAATAAGCGGGCAATAGCATGCAGCCTGCTGCACTTCAACTAGCCGCAAGGAGATCATCATGCACTTTTAAGTACATATTACACATATATCGAGTTAGTACTAAGTTTAGTTATTTACCTGTGAAGTGTTAATAGATAATTGCTACTCATTACTAGTCTTTGAGAGTAGGATAGAGAAACTTCAACATGTCATAATGATAACTTTTTCTAGTATTTTTTACAACATTGTCACTATCATGATCACTATATTTTTAGCCAAAAATTACTAATGATTTATGTCAAACTTGACAAGCCTTGTCAAAATAGAAATATGTATTGTTTTCTGCCAGTAGGTATTTAAATGTTTTCAAAAAAAAAGTTTTAATGTAGGTAGGTTGTGTTTTTACCCGACTGTAAGGAAGGGTTATGTTTTTTGCGCGTATCTTGTGTGTATGTATGTATGTAATATTATTTATTACCTGATATCTCACAAACCACTGAACAGATTTATACAATTAAGACGTCCTTAGATTCGTCTTGACCGCTTAAGTGTTCCTAAATAGGTGAATTTTGAAAAAAAACAACATCGCGGCTGTGAAATGCCAAAATAAAGAGATGTGAAAAAAAAAGTTGTTTCGAATACTGCAATATGGGTATCAAATTAAAGGGTTTGTCTTAAGCTTTTTAAAAAGTTATAATATGAGATGATATAGTCAGCAACCATTATTTTTTCAATTTTCAATACTTGACAATAGCTGTGATAAAAGTTAGTTGCTACAACATCCTAAAACTACTCGAAAGTATTAAATAAAAAAATAAAAAAAACCTGCCTGCTCAAAAAGATGGACACAAGATCCCCTACATAATTATATATTTTTTTACACCATAATGCGAAAGCGATATGCATCTCTGGTGAGCAGGGTACGGGGCAGTGGTAACAGCATTCTGAGCATGATTGCCAGCAGGTTAGACTGCCTAAATATGAATTGCTGCAGTGCTATCTCTCATGGGATAGTGCGGCCGTGATTTAAATTTTATAATTTACTAACATAGTTCTTAAGTATTACTAACCTAATGAGTCTTGGTCACTTAAATAATTGAATAAAAATTAAAAAAAAGCTGTTACGGCCGACCTTTTTTTTTCTCTTCCCGCCGATATTAGGTAGGTACCTACTCGGTAGGGATTATGGCTCGCACTTTCTGTGTATTCGCCAGTTTCAAGTTTATATTCTTTCAGTTTCAAGTTTGTATTCTTTCAAGATTTCTTCTTTAAATCACAGTCTCGTTTTTATCCAGTTAACACGTATTTCAAGTAGGTATATTTTGCACTCGTAAAGTATATTTGTTCTGTTTTTTTACACGTTAAACGCGGAGCTGTAAAAAAAGCGACATGTTAGTTTGCCGCCATTTTTATAACTTGTAGAGATTTAGTTATGATTTATTTATAACATGTATATATATTTAAGTGTGTATGTAGATATGTATTTAATGCAATTGAGAAGTATATAAAAAATACAACAAAACATGATTTGTGTAAAAATACAATAAAATGTCTTCTTCTCTTGTCGGCACTGGTGTGCCAGCTGATGCTGAACCTAATCCCGCGCAGCGATGGTAAGAGGTCGGCCCATCTTCCAAGGTAGCAAAGACATACCGTCTTTGCTACCTTGGAAGATGGGCAGAGTCCGCCTGGCAAACCTTTGGTGTGCCCGCGCTGCTGCTACATCTACGGAGACTCTCAAACGGCGTAAATATAGTAATTTAGTCGGAGATTTTATAGTTGAGCCGTTAGACGCGTCTTTTATTCAAAGATATTTCCCAGCGTCTTGTCAGTGCATCTCGTGACCAGACCGGGCCGGGACCAGGCTAGGCTAGCCTTTTCTTTGAACAGAGAATAAGCATTGCCATACAAATTTTTTTTTACCGTGTTTTTTTCACATACTCAAAATCAACCATTTAGCCGCAGAGCAAAGTTGCCGACGGATGGACGGACGGTCATAGCGAAACTATAAGGGTGCTGAGTATGTGAAAGAAAATTAAATTACCGGTAGTAGTATATTTAAATTAATAGGAAACTATCTCAGCTAAGAAGGCTTTACGAGTAACAGCTGATTAAATGAGAAGTAACAAAATTTCGTACAAATGCCATTGAAATTTGTGTGTGAAACAAAAACAACAAAAAACCCACTTCATAAGCCACATTATTCGGATGGAGGGGGGGGGGGAATACGGAAGCCTATATTGTGCGCGTTGTAATTACCTAAACTCAATGGTGTTTTTTAAGAGTAAATGCATGTATTACAACTAAATATACCCAAATTAATTAATATTATAGTTGTGCCTTTAATAATACTTGATGAGTTCCCTCGATTTCCTCAAGATCTTATCATCAGATCTGAACTTTGATGACAATGGTACCAATCTGGAAGTACCTTTCGGACACAAAAAAAAATCAAATCGGCAAAGCCTTTTTAAGCTTTCACTTCAAAAAAAATTTCAGCCCGCACATTAGGTAATTCGCAGAAAATCCGCAATTAGGATTTTTTTGACAATTTTATGTACCCAGTGACACTTGCGTTGTCTCCCCTACTCACCAGTTTTTGAAACTGCAGACAAAGAAAACTACAGATTGTTCAGTTTTCATTAAGTAGATATATTATGACCAGAAATATAACACTTACTTTATTTAAAAACAATAACAATACAAACTAGATGATATCTAGTCCACGACGAAGCAATGGCCACAAAATGGCAGTAGTCACAAAATCTACCTTCGTATAAGAAATGGGCCCAAATGGCTTGTAAAATGTCAGAGCTACGACTGCTACAAGCCTTTAAATGTTAATATTTCATTGTTCATTACGTAATGTGATCTTCATACCCATGGCTACTCAAAATGTAAATCTTCTTGATTTACCTTCACTACTTCTTTTTTTTCTTCTTGCCTTTGGCTTTTGATACCGGTTCTCTTCGAGCTGGAGCTTTCGGTTTAGTTGCTTCTGGTTTTGGTACTGTTGGGGTTATTGCTGCTGGTTTTGTTGCTGTTGGCTCTGTTGCTGTTGCCTCTATAGCTGTGGGATCTGTTGCTGTTGGTTCTATTGGTTTAGCTGCTTTTGTCGGTTTTTCTGGTTTAAATGGTGGTGCTAGTGGTATACCTCCGTCACCAACAGGTGGCACACCTTTCGTGAAAGGGTTATGTGACTGACCTTTTTTGCTTACAGTATAATAAGCCCACCAAAGACCTACAACGGCCACTAACATGAACGGTTGACACATTTTTGACAAATAATATTCAACTTAGTTAACTGAAACAAAGAAATGAGAAAATAATAAAAATAAACGTCGCGGTTGGTCAAGTTGCGTGAAATATGGACCTACTATGTCGTGAACTACTTGTATGTACACTATGTAGAGAGCGACCCAAGAAAAGATGGATAGACTGTGTGAAGGAACATATGGCGAGGAAGATTTAATAGAAGTGTATGGAGGCAAATTATATATTGTGCCGACCCCAAGTAATTGGGATAAAGGGTAGTAATAACTATATCCTGTGCCGTCGTTGCTCTCCTTGGGTAATGGGTTTAGAAAAGTGCATTAGCGTGGTAATGTATTTACAGCTAGCAGAATGCAGCTGCTTTTGTAAGGCTGCTGTTAGTCAGGATGCGGCTGACCGCATGTCTATTATAATAAGGTGTGCGGCCCGTCTCTGGCGTTTAAGCAGGCAGCTACATGCGGCGTACCGCACTCCGGCAAGTCGCTTGTGCGTAGACTAGTGCACTGTTCAAATAAGTAGGCATTTACCTGTGACTTAGTAATAGATTTGAGTTTATCGTACTGTTTGCTATCGTATGAGAGTAGGATTTGCGTTTCAACGTGCCATTTTGATACCTTATTCTAGAGTTAATGTACATAGTAAAATATTATTTATAACATTTCGCTTTATCGTTTTGACGAAAAATAAATTACAAAATAGAATTTAACACTTTGTTTATAATTTACTAGTAATTTGTGTCAAACTCGACAAGCCTTGTCAGAATCGAAATAGTTATTATTTTCTGCCAGTGGTTTTATGCCTGCTGAACAAGGTCAGTATCTCAGTAAATAATTTAATAGAGAAATCGAGCTAATGTTAATAATTTATACCACTATGGTACATAATACTATGGTATAATCTTAATTAAAAACACCATTCAGTTTCCAGGTGTGGTACGTAATCACGAAATACGTAATCCCGTAATTGCATTCCGAAAACACGTCATCACGAATCACGTTACCACTCTATCATAAATCATGCTTCCACGAAACCACTCAATCAGGAATATGAAATATTTATTTTGAAACTTTATTAATTTTTAATCATACTATTACGAAAGTACGAAACCACTCAATCACGCCAGTCACCAGTCAATCACCAATCACACTCCCATGAAACCATCGAACGAATCACGCTGAAGTGTAAGCACCCCATTTCCACGTCCTGAGTATTTTTGGAAAATTGTGCTAAATGTGTTTTATAAAATATAATATGGTTTTTAAAATATTAATCAAATTTGTTTTTTGTTTATTTTAACGGAAGCTGCACAAGAAATTGCACACAGATACTTAAATTATAAATTTGTTTGTTTGTTTGAACTCGATGATCTCAGGAACTACTGGTTCGAATTGAAAAAATATTTTATCATTGGATAGCCTATTTTTCGAGGAAAGTTATAGGCTATATAACATCACGCTGTGATTAGGAGCGAAGCAGCAATAAAAAATGTTGCAATAATGGGGAAAAAATATTTGAGCGCTACCTTTGCATACGCTACGTAAACTGTTAAAGTTACACAACATCAATGTGTGACGGATTATTTCCTCTTAGAAATTTCTAAAAAAAAGGCCGTGAAAGCAAATTACCTTTTGTATGGTAATAAAATTTATTCTAAAATAATGCATTTATTTGGGAAAGTGTTCTAATAAACATGGCATTAACCCCTAACCAAATAAATACGTCATCATCACAAAGCAAAACAGCTCTTCCTTCATTTGATTTCAATGAATATCTTAGAAGATATCATACTTAGTGTTGCCCAAATTCAGTCTTGGTCTTGCAGTCTTGGTCTTGTTCTTGCGTTTTTGCAAGACCAAGACCAAGAACAAGACCGCGTATTTTTAGCAAGACCAAGACCAAGACTGACCGTGCAAGACTTGAGCAAGAACAAGACATAGCCTGCAAGACTCTTGCGTCTTGCAGCTAGGACTTAGCGCTATTTCACTGAGTAGTTAGGTGTAACAGTTCGGTGTATAGGTAGGTACGCTTAGGAATTCTATGAGACGCAAAAAACTGTATCAAAGAATATGAAAAACTGGACCTATGCGCATTACGACTAATACCATAAACATAGCGAATAAAAAAATATCTATTAAAATCAAACTGAGTGCATGCATAGTTATGTTTTAACCATCGGCACTTTGATAATGCGGCATCAAAGGTTTTGTACTTACTTCTCAAAGAAATTTGCCGCTTTTCGGAAGTACATGGTTATGATACACGCGCCGGCGGCTTCTTTTGAAATCTAAAACAATCGTTGCCGCCACGCCGAAATCATAACATTTGACACTATTTGATTGCCGCCATAGGGCGAAGGTATACTCATGCAAAATAATTTCCTAGTAGAGTACCTACAGGTGTTCCAAAGAATAAATAAGTTTCAGAGTGCTTAGAATGAAAATGAATACATTATACTGATCACGCAAGTAGTATTATGATTAGGATAAAATGGTAAGGATAGGTAGTAGATGTCATATTAATTCATTCTAGTAAGTATATATTATAATATTGATTACTTATATGGTTTTAAACTAATTACTTAGGTACTATTATTGTACATTTAGTCATTATATTTCTTAAGTTTTTACAAGAAAAAATAGCAAAAAAGTGTTCAAATATCACCCGTTTAATAAATATTGTAGCCACTTTTAAATATACTTGAAACGTGTAAAAAAATTCTACAAAACTAATAAAATAATATAAAAAGCGTAGGTACTTACCTACTAATAAAATAAAAAGCCTGCGATAAGAGTTTTGTATTACTTACCAGCCCGAATATCTCTGAGAGAGATGATGAGAGTAAGTATTTACTAGCTGTGCCCGCGACTTCGTCCACGAGGAATAGTAACTTTGGAGGTATAGTGACGTTCAGGACTTATTTATTTATTTTAAAACTTCTGTCATCAAACATACAAACGAACTCTTCAGCTTTATAATATTAGTATAGATGTACGCCAAAACATTCACTTATATGTAAAGAATAGTGATTGGCACTAATTCTATTTTATTCACGCGTCGCGTCTGTACAAGTAGGTAATATTTAGTGTGTGTTTGTACGCCGCACGCGGCATTGTTTGATTTGCGGCGGCATCCTTTTCATAGAGCCGGCACGTGGCGAGGCGGCGCGGTAAAGCAAGGAAACGTACTATAAATAAAGGAATTATTTTAATTCCAGTCATTTCCAATTGAGCTGTGCTTCGAGTCTAACTTGATAATTGTTTTTACTAATTCTCGTTGTTTTCTAAAAACGTATCACGTGTACAATTTAATATGAGTGACGAAGATTCAAATTATTCTAGTCCGAGTAACGAGAGTTTGAGTCACAGATCTAAAAGACCCAAAAGCAAATTTGAGGAGTTTTTCGAAATAATTCATGCATCCCAAACTGCCTTTTGTAAATTGTGCCAACATAAAAAGATTGAAATAAAAATGAAAAACAGAAACACTTCAGGCTTAAGGAAACATCTAATATCTTTCCACAAAAAGGAATCAGAAATATTTCTTCCTGTTAAACCAAAATTAAGTGGAGATATCACAAGCTTTTTAGTAACCGCTGGAAGTGGACAGGTAAGAATATTTTTTTAACAGTTAAAAGAATTTTAACTCCGCGTAGCTATTCATGCGATACTTTCAAAAACGCCATTAACTTACGTAAGTATTTTTGAGTTAGTGGTGTTTTCACAGTTTTCATCTAGGGGTGCGACATATTAAGTATGTAATTATCGTCTTAAATATTTTTTATAAACACCCATATTTTCAGTTAATCGGCCAGTAACAACTAAGTACTTTATTTTGGTAAATTACAGTACAGTGCAACCTTAATATAACAAATATCAATTTAACGATTTTCTCGATTTAACAACAACAAACCTCCTCCTCTTATACGCTCAAACCTAATAACACAAGATTTATTGTTTTGTTTCAGTCGGAAAACAGCAGTGACAACATCACGACAGCTACAGTTGATTGGGTGGTGAAAAAATATCTTCCCTTCTCATTTTTCGATGACGAAGCTACACAAGTATATTTTCGACGTATTTGCCCTAATATGGTGTTTCCTAAAAGGTCTACACTTAGAAGGAAAGTCAAAGAGCGATTTGAAGAGCTCCAATTGAATCTCAAGGAACGACTTCAACAATTATCATCTAAAATGTCTTTTACCATTGATGGGTGGACGTCAATTGCTGGTAGGAGTTACTACGGGGTTACTATTCATTATATAGACAACGCATGGAAGTATCAATCTGTAGTTCTTGATTTTATACCATCACGCGGTCGACATACTGGGGAAGATATTGCAACGATTTTCCATGAATGTTTATTGGAATATGGCATAATTGATAAAATACAAGGTATCACGGTCGACAACGCAACTGCAAATACCAAATTCATGTATGAACTGGGCAAACAGCTGCCGCCACACTTTGATTCAGACAATCAACATTTCCGGTGCTTTGCTCACATTTTAAACCTTGGTGTACAAGATTTATTAAAGACCTTAGCATTACACTGTGAGTCTGACACTAACGCGCAAGATCAGCAGTACGAAGACTATGCAGACGAAACTGAGGATGAGGAAGATGAAGAATCTGCACCAAATATTGCTGACTCGCGTACATCTGTAACAAAGTTACGCAGTATTTCCAGTAAAATGAAAAGGAGTGAGATAGTGAAGAAGAAGTTTCAGTCTGCTTGTGAAGCAGCTGGCGTGCCATCAAATCTAAATGCCATTCTTGACTGTCCAACGAGATGGAATTCCACACATGATATGATTGGATTTGGTTTAAAAGTGAGAGCGGGCATTGACATATTGTGCAGTTCTGTCACCGAATTAAATGATTTTCAAATCACAGCTAATGAATGGCAGGTACTCGAAAAATTACATAAATTTCTAATAAACTTTAAACTTTTAAGTACAAAACTTGGTGGAGACAAATATGTTACATTACCGCTAGTCATTGTATCATTCAATCTCTTGCTAGATAAAATTGAATCCATGGTAAAACAGTTAGATGAGAAACCTAATCGATCTGAAGTGGATGAAAGGCTCATTCTAGCTTTCCAAGCAGCTCGAGACAAAATGCTTAAACATTACAAGAAGAGCAACTGGATTTATTGTACTTCTTTAATTTTAGACCCAAGGCATAAGGCTCAGACTTTTGACCTGACAATGTGGGGGAAGCAACTTAAAACAGAAAGTCTGCGCAAGTTCAATGAACTTTATGAAGAATATAAAAGTCTACACTCACTGAACAAATCTCTGGAATTACCAGAAAAAGAAAATAAAGTATGTGATGAAGATGAAGACGTAATAGACTTTGATAAACTCTATGAATGTCCCTCGACGTCATCTGGATCTTGTCTTCAAGGCTTAGTGATAGACGAGTTGGAGGAGTACCTGAGAAAACCAAGAACTGCCAGCTCGGAAGACATTTTAGATTGGTGGAGGACGCATGAGACAGAGTATCCGATTTTATCGAAAATGGCCCGTGATTTTCTCTCAATACCTGCAACTTCAGTACCTGCTGAGAGGTTATTTTCTAAAGCATCATTAGTAATTAGAAAACATAGAAATAGGTTAAGTGATGAGTCAGCCAGATGGTTACTTTGTATTAATTCTTGGTCAAAAAAAATTATATAAAGTATCATAACCTAATGATAAAGCTGTTGATTTGTGTTGTATTTTATTTTTTATTCAAATAAATGATAAATCGTAAACTCTTTTATTAAATTTCTTATAAGTTGAGGGTTCAATCTCTTTCTAGACAGATAAGTATTGTTCTTTAAAATACAGTCAAGTTATTGTAATTAATTTGTTTTTTTACATGTTTTAGCAAATGTAAGCTTATAAATCATAAATGTTTATTAAGAAACAGTTACTTCCATGGAAAACGACATATAGGTCAGTTGATTTTTCGAATTTCTTATCAAATCTTCAGTTACTTATTAATCTGCTTGATCTTTACTATGGCTATGTTAATTCAAGCTCACAATGTTCCAATTCTAATACGTTTTTCTAAGATTTAAAGTAAACTTTAATAAATAGTAATAGACTAATAGGTAATTGCAAGACTTGCAAGACTCTTGCTGCAAGACCAAGACCAAGACCAAGACTGGGAGCGCAAGACCAAGACCAAGACCAAGACCAGGTGTATTGGCGCAAGACCAAGACCAAGACTGGCTAAGTCTCGTCTTGTTCTTGCATTTGGGCAACACTAATCATACTCTTAAAATATTACGCAACAAAGTCAGGCGCGGATAGTGGGGGGGGGGGCATTATATTCAACACCGGTACATCAACCACCACCGCCGAGGGGAAGGCGGGGGAAGAATATGTCTGAATATGCCGCCACACAAATACCTATATAATATACCTATATTTTATTTTTAGGCCTCAGTATCGTATCGTAGCCACCCAGCGTTCCTCTATTATTCCTGTTTCACTCTTACCGATCATACATGGAGTACCTACCCTAAAGCCTATGTTATACTTAAAATATTAATAAAAAAACACCGGGCAAGAGCATATCGGACCTTGCCCAATGTAGGGTTCCGCAGCCTTGCACAATTGCATCAGCAGAAGAGCGCATGTTCATGGCACTTACGCCCTTTTGTTCAGAAACGCAGTTTTTCGGCAATAACTCAATGATGGTATATCCGATCTTATCTGGCCTGAGGGCGTCCTACACTACGTAAATAATAATATTAAGCGCTATCTTTGTGATTTTTTCTATACTTTTTGGTCACACGATTCAAAAGTTAAGGGGCACACTATTTATGCAACTTTCGGAGCGATTATTTCCAAAAATATTAACTCATTCAAAAAAGTTTAATATTAAGCTTGTAATATTTTTAAAAGACCTGTCGAATGATGTGCCACACGTTGTACATGTATGGAATGCCCCCTCTAATAATACTTATTATTATTATTTAGCTAACAAACTAATTAGCGGCTACTACAAGACATTTTTTCACCAAATTTCATTAAGAATCATTGAGTAGTCTTTGCCTGAAAATGCCTGTGAGATACTGACGGACGGATGGACGGACGGACAGACAGACGTCAAGTCTTTGGATATTGGTATTTGTGTCCAAGTAGTTGGAGGGCGGCCTCTGCCTCTACTGCCATCCTCTATAGCCTTTTTGTCATATGGTCTCCATCCCTGTGCATTACATGACCAAACCATCGCATACAAAAACACATGGTATGTGCTTTTGTATGCGATGGTTTGGTTTTATGCATACAGACGAACATAGAACCTCCTCCTTTTTGAACTCTCTTAAATCTGTTAAAAAGGAGTGGAAAATAATCCATTAGCGTAATAGATTAGAGTGGAACAAAAAGTGTAAACAGATCCATTATTGGATTTGATTAGTGGATTAGGAATTAACCGAACGACCAGTTGGACGACCTATTGGATTGCTTGCCCTTTTAAGTACAAATAGTTGAACAATTTACACTGTAATAATGGAATTTGTTCAATTGAAAATAAAGTTGATCAAATCCCACTTAATTAGTTCAATTTGTTCAATTCGTTGTCAAAGTGGATATATTCCTAGCCGCGTTGACTTGTTGTAACGGGTTGACCGATCGCGAGTTGCTTGTAATTGATTAGTGCCACAGAACACCGAGAAAACAGAAGACAATTTCAATGTGTTGGTATTTGTATATAGGTTTTTTATTAATAACAATGATAGACTCACGTTAGTGCGAGCATATTGTATATTTACACTGAAACAAAGACAAAGGTGCCGCCAATTGATGAAAAGTGCATAATCGAACCTTTGAGTTGCGTTTTTTGTGTTAGTGCTAATCGCTGACAGACTACCCGAAAATTTATGGACTACGCGATGTCCACTCTTTGACAATGCGGTGTCTTACCCGTGGCCCACGGGTGGACGCCGTTGTCAACTAGTGGACGCCGAACGGATAGGCGGGTGCTTGTCGGGTAACGAATGGGTCCGGTGAGCGATGACCTTTAGCGCACCATATGTGTTGAGATAACGCCCTTACCATCTGCTATTTTTGGTCATGGAAATAATGGTACATAATTAGAAAAATAACGCCTGTCACACAATTGCCTTTTTCCAGGGAAATAGTGGGATACCCTCCCCTCCCCCTCTAACATAATATTCTACGTACATATACATAATATATAAACAAAAATCCTTGATTCGCCAGAGGTCCACAGAGCTTCTCTTTAATAGAGCACAACACCCTGTACAGCTTTGTCCTTCTCACAGCAGAACACAGTTTTCACTTAAATTAGGTACAACTTATTTTTATTCATCGATATGTCCGATATTCGAAGTCATTAAAGTGTTTTATTGGCTTTTGTTAATAAACACATCTGAGGAATATTTACCGCTAATGGGATATGATTTAGGTAGGCCCAGTTGGCCAACCATTCGAATTTGTCAATAAAAAAAAGTTCCAGTTTTAAACAATGGCATAGGTATATTATGTTAATAAATACTACACTTACAAACTCTAGATATAGTCCACGATGAAACAATGGCACAGTGGTTACAAAATGACTACTTCATATAAAAATGGATCCATACGGCTTGTAAAATGTCAGAGCTATGACGTCTACGAATCTTTAAATATTGGTGTTTCAGTGTTCGTCAGGTGAGATAATCTACATCTCATGGCTACTCAACATTTCACTAAGATATCCATTATTCCAGTTTTAGCAATTATAATCCAAGCATTTCCTCCGTTTCCAACAATCTTTACATCAATTTTGGTCTGGTTGTGCAAGTATAAGCTCCTCGAGGTTTGAATCATTGTTGTCTACTTGAGTGAATGGGTTGATATCTTGAGCTTTTTCTCTTAAATTGAAAAAAGCCCACCAAAGAGCCGCAACGGCTACTAACATTGTCATTTGACCCATTATTGACAAATAATAACTTATCAAATAACTGAAACAGAGCAAAGACACTAGAAAGTAACAAATAAAATAAACCATTTACTTGACTGGTTTGGTGGCGCAGTGGGAGGGTGTACGACTGTTGCGCAGCAATATCGCGACACATCGCATTGCCGCACTAGTTAGTAAGTACTTATGTAAAGCTAAGAATAGACTACGACACTATACACCATACACTAAGTGTAGGTATATTTCATAAGCAATGTGATTAGACTATTCATAATTACTGGATTGTATGTATGAATTAATTAGTTTTTTCCCTCTAAATATGTTACCCTAGAATACTAATCTGAGTAATTTTGACTCGCATCGCACACAGTTCTTGCTATATCGCTCTAAAGAACGTACGGATCGCCACGAATATTTGTGCTAACTAAGTTGCCGGTTAGACGTGTACGGGAGCGACAGCAATGTGATTTCAATTTTTTCTTATTCTTTTTTGTAAAATATCAAACTTATGATTGTGATCTCAAAAAAATGTTTAGAGAGTAAGTAGGTAACTGTTTTTTTTATGAAATATTTATGACGTAAAATCTTTATTTTTATTTTATCCCTGTTTGATATAGCTACTACATAAATGAAATAAAAATATGTATAGACTTAACAATAGTTTTTCTGTTCAATTTATGTACTTACTTGTTCATGTAAATTGGTTCATGTAAAACTCATGATTAGTTTAAACATTTTTAAAATATGATTAGTATTCTAGGATTCAAGAAACTTGTTTGTTGTTTTCCTCCTCGTTTACAAAGTTTTTATATGGTTTATTTAATTTAATAATACAATTATCCGGGTAACAACTTAACACACATAGTTTAAAAATAGTGAAATGAGATCGTCTCGTTTGTTGTTCACAGATGTATACAGAATTAAATAAACACCCGTCGGGTCAAATATGTCAATGAAGCTGGTTACTATGTCCTACAAAACACTTGTGGCTAGCTGAAAGTGGCTGACCGCATGTTATACCAGCACTTGCAGTTAGTCGCGATACGCCTGACCGCATGTCTATTCTAATAAGGCAGGCAGGCATCTACATGCGGCTAGCAGCATGTGCATCGTCACGTACTGTCAAAGTAAGTAGCATTTACCTGTGACTTAATAATAGATTTGAGTTTTGAATTGATGTGAATAGAAGAATAGGATAAGATTCTCGTTTCAACGTGTCATTTTGATACCTTTTTCTAGAGTTAGTCTAGATAGTTAATTATTTTTTTATATCATTTTATTACTTTGACAAAAAATTATTGGGTAAGTCTTGTGTCAAATTCGACAAGCTTTGTCAGAATAGATTGGTAGGTATTATTTTATGCCAGTACTTATTAAATTCTCTTTGTATAAATTATTTTTGTAGTTCTACCTCTTAATCGATCATTTAAAGTGAAACTCCAGTTACAGGTAGTGAAATTGACAAGTGACTGCTCGAAATTATCCTGGGAAACAATTCGAACTCTTCTAACAGTAGGTCTCAATAATCTATCGTAGGAAGAAAAGGAAGTTAAACAACTCTCCGATACAAGCCGGTACAAGCGGAAAATCAACTCTGACGAAGCACCAGCGTCAAAAAGGTACCACTATAATAGGTGGAGGAGGTCCACCTATTATAGTAGACAACATAAAAAAATATCAAACGTTCTACGATATAACAGCAAAGTTCTTTACTGCTAAAATGATGAGTGGGGACAGTGTTAAGGTTAACACTAAAACCGAAGATTCATATAGGGCAATCTCCAAACTTATGGCAGAGAGAACCTTTCACTAGCATTACATTATAAGATAAACAGACCAGACCGATAAGAGTTGTTGTGAAGAAACTACACTCTTCCTGTCAACCAGAACGGATCAAAGATGATCTAATTTCACTGTGGTTTCAGCAAGTTAAGTTAGAAAAACAAACAATCTCTCAACATGTTTATATTGTCATTTAAAAACAGCGAAAATGTCAATAAAATCTATGGCATACAACATATTTTAGGGTGTAAAATGAAATACACCCCCTCAAAAATCCCAAACTAATGCCTCAATACAAAAGGTGTCAAGCATATGGTTACACCCAAAAGTATTGCTCAACAGAGCAAAGATCTGTGAAATGCAAGAGCAAACACCTTGCAGCTAACTGCACTAAGCCAACCAAAGAAAAACCTAAGTGTGTCCACTGCGGGCTACCCCACCCAGCCAATTACAGAGGGTGTGTAGTAGCTAAAGAGATGCAATCGCTTAAGAACAAAAAGCCAAAACAAAAGTTCGTAACACCAATCTTACAACAGCCCATTAACAAAGTCAACCTCGACAAATAAACCCCAAAATTAAGCTCATAGCAAACCCCACAAAATCGTCCTGGAACAAAAAGCGTATTCTAAGTATATGCGGCACAACAAGGTAGACAACTACCAAACCATAAGGATAAAATAAACAAAATATTGAACTGTATTACCACCTTCGATAAAAGAACAAGTCACTAAAATATCTGTCTCACGATCGCAAATATGAATTAAAATAGTCAGCAATTTTGAAGGCGCTGAAGTTTATTCAGTTGCTCCTCGCTCCTCTTGTCAGCATAGTTAAGTACAGGTAGAAGTAGAGACTGCGCCAGCGCAATTTTGGTGGTAATCGGCAAAAAGTTACGGAGTCTACGCAAGGACCCTGCAGATGCAAATAATTTGTGACTAACTTCCTGCAGCTGGGGCCCTTAAGATAAAGTTTGTCATAATCGGCATAAAGGTGGTAGCATGAAACTAGTTGGTTAGATATAGTTTATGTAAATTGCAAAGAGTAGTGGAGATAGAACGCCACCCTTCGGTACACCAACCGTAATATCACACCAGAAAGAAAAGGATTACACGTTGTCGGCGACCAGATAGGTAACTATGAAACCAATCCATCACCGTTGGAGATATGTTGCTAGATTGTAGTATGCCAAGAAGAATATAAAAAAAATGTGTTAAATATAGTGCAGTTGGTGATAATTATAAAGAACAAAAGAATAGAGTGTCTTTCCTTTTATTAGAAACAATGAGAAAAAGTGTCACTGGGCAAATTCTTAATATAATATGATAAATAGAACATAGCAGATTCAGATAAAACATAATTATTTGTTAGTCTTACAAGTAATTAAGTTTAATACCGTCGTCGTCGCCAGCGTATGATGCGTGATATGATACCTATGAACTAAGCTCATATTGGCAGATGTTCCTATGTGGCGGTCACAGTCACAGACCTATCCTATCCTATAATAGTACCATACAATGTACTTCCTGTTTAGTACGGGTGGAGAAAATATCATGCAAGCCGAAACTTTGTGTCTTCCTGTAGTGTGCCAGTAACAAGCATTTCATGCCCCCGGTGCGAGCTATTATGCACCCGGTGCGAGGTTATCATAACTGCGCCCTTGGTATTGGTCCTGATGGTCAATTCTGCGCCCCTCCAGGGTCTGCTCCCTGTATCTGGGCACCGCTTCAAGTACGGCAGTACTGTCACATTGCCAGCAAAAGTTTTAACGATGTCTTATAAATAAAAGGCTTTTGAGAATCTTTTCATCATACATTTAGAGAAGCCTTTTGAATTTTTCAACAAAAAAACAACGTATTATTTTTGTTTTTATAAATATAATATGTCAAGAAATGTAACACTTACAAATACAGTGGCACAGTGATTACAAATGACTACTTCGTATAAAAAATACCAACGGCTAAATCCAAACGGCTTGCAAAATGTCAGTGCTACGATTGCTACAAATTGTAAACTTTGTGTTAAAGTTTGTGTTCAGTCAAAGGATGTTCTGTTTAGTCAAAGGATGTTCCATTTCATTTTTCTTTTTTTTGCTTTTTTTCTTTTTTTTCCTTTCTTTCCTTTCTTTCTTTTCTTTCTGGAGCTTCTTCCAGTACTTTTAGTCCTACTACTTCTTCTTCGTCTCCGGCTTCTGTTCTTTTTTCTTTTTTTTCTTTCTTTTCTTTTTTTCTTTTTCTTTTTGTTCCTTCTTCTTCCGTGTCTCGTTCTACTCCTACTTCTTCTAAAATTTCTATTTCTTCTACTTCTTTCGATTCCTTTTCTTTTTTTCTTCTTTTTCTATCTTTTCTTTCATTTCTTCTGCTTCCTTTTCCACCTTCTGTTTCTTCTGTATCTTCTATATCAGATATTATCATATCTTTTATATCTCTTATTTCTTTCAATTCTTTTGATTTTGAGACTTTCATTTCTTTTACTTTTAATTCTTTTGATTTTAAGAGTTTTTGTTCTTTTGGTTTTGCCATTTCCTTTTTTTCTACGTTTTCTTGCTTTCCTTGCTTTCCCTGCTTACCTTTTTCTTCTTTTCCTGGTTTTCCGCCTTTTTTTGCTTTCTGTTTCTTTTCTGTTTTTCCTTTTAATTGTCTTGCGATTAGTTTTTCTCTGTAGGCCTTCTCTTGAACTTTGTTTAGCTCTTTATAACATTTTTGAACATCTGTAATTGTACCAGGATCTGTCACTCCCGTAACAAATGGGTTCCTTGATATAGCATTTTTTCTAATATTGTAAAAAACCCACCAAAGGGCTGCAAGGGCTACTGTGAGGGTCATACCCATTTCTGACAAACAATAAGTAACATATCAACTGAAACAAAGCAAATAAACGAGAAATAATAACCATAGTAAACCAAAAACACGTCGTATAGTCTTAGAGGGGAACGCTAAAAAATGAAAGAATTTTAGATTTTTTTAGGCTGCTTTTTAATATTACGTCACATTAGCGGAGTAAAGAAATACCCTTTCGTCAGTCAGCTGGAATCCTACATGTTTGGGTATTTTCAATTTGGGTAATTTATAGTATTTTTTTAATGTCCCAAATAAGTATATCGTGAAACTGGTTTTAAGTAAAAAGTTTTTAGCAATATATTAATTCAAAATAAGTTTTAAGTGCGTCAGTCATACAACATCTAGTAACCAGGCGCGTTTGTCACGCATAAGATTTGTAGTGTTCATCAATCGTGATTAAATATAGTCAGTACCTGGATGACCGAGATTCGCTCGTTTTTTTTTTAAACGACGTTTTCTAAAAATGAAACCTAGCTAGATCGCTACATACTAAATTTCATGAAAATCGCTGAAGCCGTTGCCGATATTCAGATTATATACATATGTATAAATATACATATATACAAGAATTGCTAATTTTAAGGTATAAGTTAATCAAATAACAATAAGCATGTTTTCGAACTGACACTGACGAGAGGATAATTCAGTTTGTATACCTTCGTTACTGAGCCGTCAGTAATCGATTAAAGTCTTGTACGCCAAATGCGAGTCGGGCTGCCTGACGAAAAGGTATTTATTCTACTCATAGTTACATAGTCGCATAATTGACCATAAATACCCATTGTTACCCTACTACACATTTTCAGCTTTTAACTAGTGCCGATCGGTTAGTTCAATCGAATTGATTCAGCAGTATTTCTTGAACATTATTTCCAGGAATTCTTTTCATGAAAACCTTCCTAGAACTAATATTTAAAAAAAAATAGCCAAATGCGTCTAGGCGCTCTGAAATCTTCATATCACATAGGTAATATCATTGGAACACGTGGTGTAAACTTTGAAGACAGTAGTTTTCGCATTTACCTGTGAAGTAGTCATAAATTTCAGTGTTTTGTATTGACTAGGTACTATTTTGTAGGAGTAGGTTCGGGTTTCATTGTGCCATTTTCTAGAAGTGGTGTAGATAGATAAATATTTTGAATAACTTAACGCCCTGTCATTTTGATACAAAATACTAATGATTTATGTCAAACTAAGTCAAAGAGAATTTATTAAAGAATAGATAATACACTATGTTCTAACTTCTAGGATGCTTCTTGGCATTGACGTTAGTAGAGACATTTGGAGTTACACGTTAGTAGATCATTGATTGTATGGGCCAAGGACTGCGCCATCCCTTTGAATTAAAAAGTAAAAATTGACTGCAAAGCGAGAAAGAGAGAAAAAACTCGTTTGGCCTTTGACAGACAGGTACAGTACTCCAAAAGTAATAATGCGCATAGAAATCTTCGGAAATCTTCGTCATTGTTCGGCAACGGTCGTATTACCCGAGCGTCGAAAGACGATATTTATATAGAGTGGTTAAGAGCAATTTCTCTATGCCTAATTTTATATATTATGTGTTTTGTGCTAAAACAGATTTGATTTACCTGTAACGAAATTTGATTCGATAATTCCATGTAAGTAAATAGCGAAAACGCTACAATCATTGTTGGAGTGATTAGTTTTCAAGTGTCTTACCGAAGTTGGTGTAATTATGGAGGAAAAGGTTTAAATAACATAAGGTTTTATTAGAAGGAGAAAAAAACGTTTTCAAATAGAGGTTTACATAAAATATAATCAAAATCTCAGTTCAAATTTGTTTACAGCACTAATCATTCCAGAAAAATAATACAATTATAAAAAAATTAATCAGAATCGAGGAAGACCTCTATTCCCGACATCGCAGATTCATCAGAAGTTTCATTATGCTCTTGTTCATTTACACTTTCCTCACTGCTATCACCTGTGTAAATAATCAGTTTATCGGAATAACTATCGATTCTTGGCTCAAATTTTCTATATTCATCTTCGCATTGAACCGCATGATCAGAAACTTTTTTCCATTCTTCTGGTCCTATTTTATTGATTTTTTCTAATATAGCATCTTTAACTGACGTCACAGTCATTGCAATATTTCTCTTGGCCACGTGTTGCTTTATTTGGGACCAAATATTTTCAATAGGGTTAAAATCGGGATGATATGGTGGCAATCGTATAATTTTATGCCCATGTTCCTCCATTATACGGTCAATGGCAAATTCTGTGTAATTTTCTTTGTATCTTTGTATAATTTTATACAAATCGGGTTTCAGTTTCTTTGGGTCATGCGGAATGTTGTGTTGTTGTAACCAAGCTGTCATTTGTGGTTTAGATGTGTTTGAGTTTGGTGGTTTCACAGACAGCTTATTATGATATGGGGCGTTGTCTATTACCAACACACTATTAGGAGGCAAGTTGGGAATCAATTGATTGCGTAGCCAAGTTTGATAACGTTCCGCGTTTATTTCTTTATGATAGTCACCTTCTGAGTCGACACATTTATGTAACATTAGAGCCCCTGGGACGAAGCCTTTTTCATTGCCTGCGTGTACAATAATTATTCGCTCTCCTTTGGAAATGGGTTGTTTGATACCTTTTTTGTTGCTATCTTGCCAAGTTTTACCCTTAGTATGTGATGTGTGCACATACGACTCGTCCATAAATACTATGTTTCTACCAGAACTCCTCAGCTGTTGTATTTCTCTGAGATATTTGATCCTTTTTAGGCGTATATCATGTTTTTCCATAAGTAATTGTCTGTTATTATCAGTTTTCAGAAACCTAAACCCCATGTCTTTCAAGATCAACCTTAAAGTCTCGGCACAGCCTTTGAAATTAATAGCTTCGATCAACTTTATTCTTAAATTATTTACAGTTGGGAGTTCTTTCAGCGTCAATTGAAAATTGTATATCATATTACGAATAACACAGTAGTCGAAATCATCAAGTACCAGCCGAAATCTACTTTTAGGTCTTCCTTTTTTCGGTGTAGAAAATTTCTTTGATTGATTATGTTTTTTTTCGTTTAAGATATTACTCAAAGTTCGTCGCGAAATTCCTGTAGCTTTTGTAACACGGTCTTGAATTTTTTTAAAATAACCATCATGGTCTCTGTTGAAAACATTGGCTTCATTTAAGAAATAAAGGTACACATTAAATACCATTTGCCGTGCTTGTGAATTAAGCGGTTTTCCACGTTTAAATTTATCCATTTTGGAAGAATTCGTCTGAAAGAAAATGGCATGGGCAGAGTTAGGTATATATTTTTTATGCATGTTTATCTATTTATTTAATTTAAATAAATCTCATTTTTTAAATGTTTTTCTAGTACTTAATATGTATTTAATGTAGGTATTTTATTTTTTTAATATTAAAAAAACGTGAAATATGTTATTTATTTTCCTTTTTTCAAAATATACTATTTAAATCTGAATAAGCTAATTAATGTTGAAATTATATTTACCAAGAAGGGTGTGTAATAGCAGCTCTATATATTTCCACAAATAGAGAACACGTGCAGTCACTACCAATATATAAAGACGACTGACAGACATTTCGCTGACCGGCGACAGCTGCCGAACGCCCGATTTGTTTTCGATTGTGCACACATGATATTGACTCCTATCTCTTTTAAACAAGGTGCAAAATGCAAATGCCTTGTTTAGGGCTCTTACGATTCCATGATTCGAGTGTTTCCGGGAATACGACAATTAGCGAAGATCTGCATGTGCATTATTAATTTGGGAGTACTGTACCTATTGTCCACAAAGTAACGTTATCTCTTTCTAGGGGTGGTCAATAGTATTAAATTATAATATTAGCGCCGTATGGGTTGAGTTCGGCAATACTTAGGTATGTCGAATGTTTAAAATACTGCAAGATATTATAAATTCTAACGGAAATATTCAAAAGTATTTAATGTTTGTGGGAGACGCAGGTAACGCTCAAATATTGTTAAATTTATCCAATCGATTTTTTACATTCATATGCTAGGGGTAGGAAGGATTTAGGCTGTATCAATTTAAATAATAATTATGCATATAGGTATTATTCCGATTAAGGCCAATCTACCTGAAGGCCTACTCTAATTAAATGAAAACTAAGAAAAAAATTAAGTGGTAATATACAGAGCCAGCAACGTCTATTTAATCCACTCGTTCCTGAAAATCGTCCATGTGTTCGAACTTGTTGTGCATAACCATAAAATTAATTAAAATAGTCTAAATAAGAACGACTGCGTGACTGCCTAATCATCTATCAAATCTAAGCTGTGTAACAATTCTATGTACCTAAGCTGTGTGGCAAAACTGTGTGACAAATCTAAGCTGTGTGACATACCTACACCTAACCAATATAAGCTATATGAGGGAAAACAAATTAAAAGTTTGTGTGATATATTACCTAACCATTTTAAGCTGTGTGATCAAGATCGTATAACTAGGAAAGGCTATGATCAAGTTTAACAATGTACCTATACTAATACTTATCTGTAGTATCTATTAGATCGACTAGAAATATAGCTGTGTGTACAAGTCTATGTTAGACAAGTGACGTGACGTAAACGCCAATCGAAAAGAATGATCTCGTTGCGCGTGAAAAACAAACTTTTAATATTAGATTTGCGGTTTACTCGCTACGCCGTCTTATTAACGTCATTCTATTCGATTAGCCTTTATGCCACTTGCCTAAGAGCTCTTTCATCCACTGGAACTTGTGTGAAACGGTTTAATTTCGAGGTTCCTTCTTTGTTTAAGTACCTGGATGACCGAGCTTTACACAGTAAATATGAAACCAAGCTAGATCGATCTATCGCCCCCGAAACCTCCCGCATACTAAATGTCATGAAAATCGTTAGAGCCGTTGCCGAGATCCAGGTTATTTAATAACTTATTTAAAGGTACTAGATTCTGAGGGTGAAACTTAACAAGCCTAGCTAAGTTCAACTATTTTTTGCATTAGAAAATAGAAATATAATATATCCTGGTGCAACACCCAGGGCCTAAAAACAAAATCCTGGACCCCTATTTTGTCTTGATAACAAGGACAATAGGTAGTAAAGCATTACCCTCCTATTGCATCAGTCGATTAGAAATAAAACCACACAATATTTGTAACAAGTTTTAATATTTAACATAGATAAAAGTTATACAATATTTGAAGACATTAGTATTTATTTAAAAATAATCACAAAATATATACACATAGCTATTGGATATATAAGAATGCCCCTTTCTTCAAATTTACTTCGTTTGAGCAAACGTTAAATTTTCAAGTGTGTTACTTTATAATTTAAGAAAGTAGATAACGATCTCAAGCAAATAAATTATTTTACAGACTGACTTGTATCAACTATTGCATATCTTGTTTCTGTAAAGTAAATCTTCTTTGGAATGTAGCAGAAGTAAGAGACGCAAAGCAGTTAACGCCAGAAAGAACTGTTACTTTATTATAGGAATATAGAGATTTTCTGTAGGTACCTACTAATATCAATATTAGAAATATAATAAACTTAGCTACACATTAGAAATATTTGGCCATTCAGAAACAATATCACATAGTGAGATAATTGGCATTTACAATATTTATGTAAAACATTTAATTATATGCAAAGTAGTTGTTAACTAAATTATTTCATTGGTATCACTATCTTATGGAAGAATTTTCGTAATATCAAACTTTAGTATAAAGACTACAAGAATAGACGGCCAATGAGAAACATTTAGTATGAAAATGTCTCTACCAATTTCTGCGGCAAGAAATGTCACGTGATTGACCAATCCAAACACGTCACACTTTTCACCATCACTGCTTTCCCAACAAAGGCATATTAGGGCGCGTTCCCACTATGTCGTGACGACGTGAGATTATCGTGTCATTTTAAAACGTCGTTCACATTACAGTTGGATCAACGTAACTCGGCCGGATTGAAGTTAGGTTCATATCACTTTCGCGCATGTCATAGGTTGCGACCTAAGCTAACCTAACGAAAACGATTTAATATGTTTAATCGAATAAAAATACTAACAAAATTTTAATTCAACAATATAAAAATACTATTATTATACTTTACGAAAATAATCACAAAAAACATGAGTTAGTAATACTAATTGCGTAATCACATCTCTAATTCTCTTGTCCCCAGCGCAACCACTTGTCCCCAAGTTCAATCCAGCCGTTACGTTGATCCAACTGTAGGACGACACGGTTTAATGTCGTCCACGACATTTTTGCAGTGACGACAGATTCTCATAAGGACGAAATTTTATCGTTCCATTACAATCGATAAAATTTCCTTAACGGCAAAGTGCCGTTGTTACGTCTATCTATCGTAGCCACGATAAAAATACTGTCTTTTTTTGTTTGCAATGACGACAAGGCGACTGCCGAGAACAATAAAACCACGACCCAATGCGACGACAGTCGTTCAACGATATAAAATATTTGCGATATATTTATTAGGCGAAACAAGTGTCGAAGTTTTACTTCGTGAAAGCAGAATATTGCGAGGTTCGGAGTTGCAAGTCACTGTACCTGTCACTAATTTAATTTTCTCTGTTGCAGGTCTCTCTATTTGAGTGCGGTCCGTCAATCTATTTGGATTCTTGTAATAAGGATATGTCCGTACTACTTCAATCGTGCTGATTCATAGGTCGAGGGTGGGTGGTGGAATCCCCTCCCCCTCCCCTAATAATATATAGTGACGATAAACAGTCGTGGGTACGTACAGCTAGTCGTCCAATGATGAATTTGTCGTCACGACATAGTGATGTAGGCACAGGAAAATGCATATGACTTAACACTGGTTAATTCTGGGGGGAGGTGAGGCGGTAGGGTGTTTCATCAACGTCGAAACGCAAGTCTGGAGCAGGGGTTTGATTTCCGGTTCAGACAGGAAGCAGTTCGATTTATTTTTAAAATTAAAATGAAGTCTTCTTTCAGTAAAATGGTCTATCTACAATATTTAAGGAACTTTTCCTCCGTGTGGCATAGCTTTTTGTGTTTGTGATCGGTCTAAACAACCTCACCCGCGTCCGCCCGTTCACTCTGAGGCACCTGTCCCACCAACGGCGAGAAAGCGAGTAGCGATTTTATCGTTTAAGAAACACACATACTTATGTAGATTCCGTGTAAACAAAATAGATAAAGATATTAATAGTTGATCTTAGACCGTCACTGCCGGGGAGTAGTCGCGGGAATACAATATTCAAACACAATCGCAAACAGGATTTACATATACATTATACTGTGCGTTTATAGAGCGATAAAAGTGCTACTTGCTTGTCGCTAATCGCTGGCGGTGGGACAGGTGCCTCAACGAGGCGTTAGAAAGAGTATTGTAACTTATAATAGGCACATTGTTGGCTTGTTAATTGTCTCCATGCTGATTTATTAATAACCTGTCAAAAATAAAAATTAATTTAAGTATTTCAAATAGCCAGGAGATTTTGAGACATATTTGTTGCTACCTCTTGCCCGTGGCTTCGCCAGGGTTAAATTTATAGAAATTCAATCTCATTTTCAACCTTTTAATTTTCAAAAATGCTTTCTTAGCAGATGTTTACTTCATAATAGCTATTTGTGTACATAATTTTAACCCTATCCGTTAAGTGGTTTGAACTGTATGTTAATCGCTGTTTTCTATTTAATATAAAATAAATAGAACAATTTCTAATGTTCATATTGTCAAACGCTGAGTATTCATTGATCTGGTCAGGTCCGATCATCATATTAATAACATGAAATACCAGCATTGACTGGCCTGTTGGTCTATTGGCTAGCAGGCGCGCATCCAGAACTTTATTCAGGGTGGGGGGCAACATTTGACTCAACTGACCAAGTGTGAGTCACTATCATGACGTTGGGGGGGTTGCATTTGATTCGACCATGGGTGCAGACCGGGCATAGACACCACCGGCGAAGGGGAGGCAATTGTCTGTAAAAACACACCAGTCAAGTGTCAAGATCTCAAATTCCCCCAAAAAAAGGTGATTCGGTCGAGTCTGGGAGGGGGGAGGCATTTGCTCATGTTGCCCCCCCCCCCCCCCCTTGGATCCACACCTGGTGGTTAGTGACCCTGACTGCTAACCCACAGATCGTGAGATCCACCCGGGATAAAACTTTGTGTGATAAGCATGATGGTAATATGATGGATAAATATGTTTATCAGTTGTATAGTTGCCATAGTACAGGCTCTGCCTAGTTTGGGATCAGATGGCGTTATATGAGGTGTCCTAAGGTTTATTATTTCATAATATTCAATGGTTAATTATACATACTTAGTAAACCTAGCAAGCGGGTGCTACGAAAACCTTCTTCAGTTTGTCCACGTATTCCTTGCGGCATTCCATTTCGTCCGCCGGCCGGTTGTATGGCAGCCACACCGGCTCTCCAATGAAGAAACGCTTCGCCTTTATGTAGTTCTGAAATATTTCAAATACAATAAACAACTACGTCTGTCATACGTATTCCTATAGAATTATAGTCGCAAATTATTTGCATCTGCATGTCTCTGTGGCGCGGTGGGAGTGTGTCCGACTGCTACGCAAGAGGTCGTGGATTAGATTTCCACACGGTATATCACTTTGTGTGATTCACAAATTTTTGTTTCGAGTCTGGGTGTACTTTGTGTCCGTGACTTGTATGTTTGTAAAGTGTCCCGCGGCACAGGGCTTGTAATGCGGAAGTGGTCTAATTAAATAAAAATAAATAAAAAAAGACTTCGAAACTTTCTACCGATTACTACTAAAATTGCGCTGGCGCAGTCTCTTCCACTGCCCATACTTAACTATGCCGATGCCAGCTATCTCGACCACACCGAGGCGCAACTTGAGAAACTTGAGCGCCTGCAAAATTTCTGTATTTATTTGGCTTGTGCAAATATGATCATGTTTCTGAATTCCGCAACCTGTCCAAGTGACTCCCAATACGTCTTTGTCGGAATACCCATAATCTTTCATTGCTGTACCTATAGTATACTGTTTAACCTTTTAACTCCCTTATATCTTATGGAATGTTTTAATTTCCTTTTAGTTCATTGGAGGATTTCAGATTGGAAATGCCAGTGCATTCCATAAAATTCTGACAAGTTGTTTACTGTTGAGGCAGAAAACAATAGAATATAACTTATTGTAGTAACTAAAATAAGATAACTTTAAATTAAGTACATGGGATTTATTAAGCTTTGCTTGATGTTTTTAGGGTTCCATAGCCAAAATAGCAAAAATGGAAGCCTTATACTTTCGTCATGTCCGTCTGTCTGGCCGTCCGTATGTCACAGGCATTTTAGGGGGGGGGGGGGATATCACTCGAATCAAGAATTTAAAGCTAGCTTTGTCCACTTCGGTGTTTTGTCTCATGGTTTGCTAGTATAGGCTATTCACTTTGTTTTCCATTATTTTTTACATTTTCTGTTACTCTTTATTTTAAATTATTTATTTGAAATCGGTTTAATTTGCGTTTTAATAGGTAATAAATTAAAGAGAATCACAAATACAAAAAACCTCATTTTACCTCGGAATCATTTCCGTGTGGATGAAACTTGGAAATTTAATAGCTACAAACCTTAGTATCAAGGGTGAACCTATGGTAGATGCCGCTGGGGATGACGATCATGTCGCCCGCACTGACAGCAATCCGGATCCACTGGTCTGTAGCGTCTCGTACGTCAAAGTAACCAGAGCCATCCAACACAAACCTGAAATGTTTAAGCAAAAATATTGAGTGTACTTCAAATATACACTTTTTTTTGCAAACAGCTAATGTGTGGAACTGAGCCAGTGTTTCCAATTTATTAAAAGTGACTAACTTCATAGTGTGCACAGCAAAGCATGACCAGGTTATATAAACTTGTACAATACTTGAAAATGTCCGAATCTTCTAAATTTGAACTCTATGAAGTAGAAAATAAAGGTCAACATGATACACAAAATTTCAAGAATTGCCTTCTAAAAAACCACACCTAATTTCCTCATCAGTATGAAGATGCTCCGTGAAGAATGACTTGATCTTCTCCTCGTAGTTGGGTAAACACTCCTTGGAGCAGACCATCTCATCCTCATAGGTGTACCCTCTCTCGGCCTTCAGTTTGTCTAGCACCCCATCTGTTTTGAAGGTGTCAACATTCAGCTGGAATTTAATTTGTTGTTGTTGTTAATTGTCTATATTGTGTATCTATTATGTAAGATATACCCAGGGTTCCCAACCTGCAGGTATTTACCCCTGCAGGGGTAAAACAGATATCCTATGGGAGTAACAAAGGTGATATATTGACTGGCCTGTTGGCCTAGTGGTTAGTGACCCTGACTGCTAAGCCGGAGGTTGTGGGTTCGATCCCCAGGATATAATTTGTGTAATGAGCACAATGGTATTCTGTGACTGGGTGTAATTTATCTATATTAAATATATATATTGAAATATATAAGTATTTATATCAGTTGTCTGGTTGCCATAGTACAAGCTCTGCTTATGCTTGTATGACTTTGTGTGAGTTCCCCGCCCTTGTCAGTACTGACTTACTACTTACACTTGAGGTGATGTTTGGGCCCCACCCCCCAGACATCACCCCAATTAAATTGGTTAGTTAGCCAGTTAAAACATGTGTAAATTGGTAGGGTAACAAGATTTTTTTATGAGTACTAAAATCATGCACAATATGAAATGTTTACTAACAAACCATGTAGTAGAAAATAATTTATATAAACAATTAAATGTGTAAAACAATGGATTTCAGTGTTGGTAGGTTTCTCATTTTCCCAGAATAAGTTCATTATTCATTTTTTTTTCAAACTATTGACAAATCTATCTTTATTACTTTTCACAGTGATTGCTAAATAACATTGTTTTTAAACTTTTCATGTTGGTCCACATAAAAAAAAACACCAAATATGGTTTATTTGATTTTAAACCATGTTTCTAATAAAAAAAACTATGTAGGCACAAACAGACACAAACATACATAAGAAGTTAATATTAAAATTATTAAGTTTGTAAGTTTGGATGAACACTAAAGCTGCTGGGCCAAATAGGGCATTATTTTGAGGCAATGAATAGCCCTGGATGTAAAATTACAAAATGACAGACTAGGCAAAATATATTTGAAATCCTTTAAATTTTCGTGGTTGTTGGACCTGAGAATTTTACCCAGAAAAAAATTTGAAATCCAATAACATAGTCCAGATAGGTGGTTCGCTTCTGGCCCGGAAGTCTCGGGTTCGATTCCTGAGTTTGGATTTCAAATTTTTCTATCTTTCAAAAATGCATTTATTGTATTTGTTATCACTTAAATCCACAAGGAGGGTGAAGCAGTGCAGAACCTTCATTTCTAAGATATTAATGCTTAATCAAACTTCACAAGGAATATCATGAAAATAAACAGTTACTTTTTAAATTATTCTGTCATAATTATAAATTGAAATCACAGTTAAATAATGTTTAAGTTTAATAATGTTATTAAACTTGTAGCATTCACACTATGTTCAAATTTTAATTAATGAAGTAACTTTATTTTAATTATTAAAATAAATTCACTTCATTAATTAAGTTACAATTTGACCAGTTATTATTAAAATTTAATAATAACTGGCAGGTTTCTAAAACTTATCTCTATAAAGGTCATTGCCATTATTAATCACTTATTGGCCGGGTAATTAAAACAGTAAGTCATAAAATTAATCGACGTTTCGAGAGGAGAGAAAGATAATGATAAATACTTGAGAAAAAACAGATAACAAGACCAATTCAACGACGTAAAATAAAATACTCACTTTAAAATATTCCACGCCAGTTTTATTAAATAAATCCTCGAGTGAGAGGAATTCTGGCGGGTTCCTATGATGCTCCAGTCGTTGGTCACTCGTGTCGTTGTCCATAAACCACGCTTGAACCATGTTGAAATAATATTACGATGTAGAAAAATATATAAATAAGAACTGATCAACAGCAGCAGCAAAGCAAAATTATAATGATTTGACATTGATGACAGTTTGAATTATTTGGCAATGACATTTGACATTAGCAATCTTTAATGTTTGCCAATTCATAAATTCATAGGATTGCCAATTGCCATAGGCAATTTTCAAAATAAATATATATATTTTTTTTATATTTTATTTTAGTTTTAATTAATATCATTGATCGTTACATGAGACGCAACGAATAATCTTAATAAATAATTAAAAAAATATATATATTAATTAATTAGACGGAATTTAACATAGCTTTAACCACGGGCCAAATTGACACATCGATTCCCTATGATATTTTATATTTTTGGGTTTTAATAGGGATATAAAACAAAAATCTTTAAGAAGATAAATCCAAACTTTTATCTAAAAAATCAAAACCCCAGCAGGACGTTGTCTCCTTTCAAGATTTGAATGATAGGTACATATTTTCAGTGCAACGTGCTGTTGAAATGTGTGCAACTTTTTAAATTGTGCTTCTAGCCATTTTTAACTTAATAATGAAAAACAGATTCTGCTAATTTTTTTTCGCGATTGACCTATCCGAATGTGAAATAGTTAGACAGGTTTTAAGGTTAACTAAGTTTTCGCTGGGGTAACGTTTTGCTGATAGCTAGATCTCGCAAATTAATCCGTGGAGTACCATCTATTTATAAACAGTAATAGGGGGTAATTTGTGCAGTTATTAAGGTTTCGTTTCTTTTGTATATAATTACACCGTTTACTAGTTATGAAACACATGTATTAAAAAACTAGAAAACTTAGAAACACAATGATGGTTTTGATTTAGGTATACCTCTCATTTCTTCCCATAATACCACAAAATTTCATAGGCGTACTTCTAGCTATTTATGATTTAAGTACAATTAATATACCTATATTTAATTTCAACCGACTACGTTATTTTTAAGTCTAAATTCACAAAATAAAATAATTAAATTTTTTGCATGATACCATTAAAAAATCAACCACAACCTCAATGCAGAGAATAACCGCGAGTATTAACAGTGAGTCTAATTGTGACTGGGGATTGTCAACTATTCAACAACCTTTTACAGAGAAACAAGTTGTATTTTTTTCCGACCAGCTAGAAATAGATTTTGGAAAGTTAATTATAGGGTCATTCAAATTGTAAGGTTACAAATTATTGTTCAATGGAAGCAAAGTTTAGTAGTATAATTAGTAAATTAAATGGCATTAGTTTAGTTGATTAATCAACAGTTATAGTAATAAGTATGATTCACCAACCACTAAAATAATCACTTCTCTACACGTCTGTACCAAAACAAAATTATTAATCACTAGCTGTCCCACGCAACTTCGTATGCGTAAATTTTCCTCGTTTTTGCAACATTTCTCGTCGCTGCTCCGCTCCTATTAGTCGTAGCGCGATGTTATATAGCCTATAGTCTTCCTCGATAAATGGACTATCCAGCAAAAAAAGTATTATTAAAATCGGTCCAGTACTTTTTGAGTTCATTCGTTACATACAAAAATACAAATCTTTCCTCTTTATAATATTAGTGTAGATGTAGATAATAATTTAAGAATGTAGGCTATGTACCAGGCAGCCGCTTTTTAACAGCACTTTAATTTAGCTGGTTCCAAAATTGCAAATTCTTTATTCACAAAATGCAAAACAACACTTTTGATACTTCCGGGTCCTACTTGTATATGTGATGCCAAACAATAGCTAAATCCGGAGAAAAGAACATGGCAATAAAATCTCGCGGTCACTCTTTTCAAATTGCCAATTTTACAATGTTTGAATATTTTAAAACTTGATGTGGTAAGGTGCTGCCACTAATATACACTATATAAAAGGGCTGATGCAAATTATATTATTTTAAAGTTGGAACATGAGATAAACTAAAATCAGTCTTAGTTATTACAACATAGTAGAAGCATCTACTTACAACAAAGGTAAAAGTACATGTGCAAATTTGGCCAACGTACTGATAACGAATTATTACATATAAAATATTAATTCTGATATCAAAAGAAAGAAAAGAATGGCCTTCATTCGTCACGCTGAATCTTCACTAACACTGTGACAGTTAAAACAAAGTG
This sequence comes from Herminia tarsipennalis, assembly GCA_945859575.2. NCBI lineage: Eukaryota > Metazoa > Arthropoda > Insecta > Lepidoptera > Erebidae > Herminia > Herminia tarsipennalis. The sequence goes on along the minus strand of OX243836.2, from coordinate 5,833,689 downwards.
ACAACAAAATTCACCCAAGCTTAGTAAAGTAACAAGGAACAAGCAACTAGATCCAATTTTCTATATAATTTAAAATATATTTATCAACTGTATACTGACTGTAGCCTCTGAACTTATAATTATCTTATGTCAGTGAATATTGAAGTTATTCACTGATAGTACTAGCTGGTATCTTGTTAAACGCTCTACAGAATGATGCTTAGCTGAATTATGGGTTTTTATGTAGCCCATGATATTGATCGACTAATTTGTGCTTAGTTCTCGTGTTCACCTAGCGAACGTCACTATTCTTGTGATTTGTATGCATATTTTGTTTAACAAACGCAATTGTCATACATTATGCTTACCTCTTTGCACTCTTCTTCGAAACAAGTTCAGTCCTTTAACATTCTGTAGTGTAATGTGTACAACATCATTAAATATAGTCTTCTACTTTTAGGTATATCTTTATACTTGGGTGGTTAGCCGCGAGCCCCTGCAATAGCGAAGATCCAGGTGTTTGCCCCACTTGCCATCCCCGCCATCCCCCAAGGCAGTGATATTAATTATTTTTAATATTTTAATTAAATATTTTTTCAGTAAATTTGTGTTGAATTATTTAGTGGGGAACCTAGCGTCTAGGGTGTCGACGCTAGGTTCCCCACTAATCCCATCTTCCAAACACTGCGAGCTGTGCCTGCGCTCCTGCTGCATCTGCGGAGACTCTCAAACGGCGCAAATATAGTAATCTAGTCGGAGATTAGGTACATATTTGAGCCGTTTGGGGCTGAGATGACGCAGCACTTGGCCGTGGGCCAAGTGCTCGCCTTTTATGCATAGATATTTCCCTGCGTCTTGGACTGACAAGACGCTGGGAAATATCTTTGGCCAGTCTTCTGGTCACGAGATGCACTGGCTACTCGTGACCAGAAGGCTGGCCATTTCTTTGCTCAGAGAATAAGCATTGCCATACAACGGAGCAATGCTGCCAGCCTTCTGGGCACTATACCGGTTGACATCAATGGGGAGGAATTCTTCGACGCCTAAACTGGTTGTGACTTTTTTAAATAATCCTTTTTTTGTAGTATACTAGGTAAGTTGTAAGTAATTCGTTAATTTTAGGTTTATTTTAATTAATATTAAATATAGTAAGTTCGTATAGTTTGGTATCTTCATATTTTATAAAAGCATAATAAAAAGCAGCAGCTTTTGTTTATGATTATGAGTATGCGCTCTAAACGCATTAAATAATTTATGTACCTATGAAATACATATATTTCATAATTTTATGTGTTATTTTATCTTTAACAATATCTGAGAAAAATGCATTTTTTGTATTTTCGTTTTATTTATTTTTCTGCAATTTTTGGTCGTTAGTTTAGTTACATCAAGATGTCATATTTTCAATGGAAATAAAATTTAATGCTTCTTTGGGAAAAATCGAAAAAATGATTTTAGAAGTACCTACCAAAAGATCCCGTACCTACATATTAAACACTGTACTTGTGTATTGCTGTTAATAATTGCTCAGGCACTTTCGAGAGTGCTGTAGGCGTGAGTATATTTTGTGTGAGAAGTAAACTTAGATTAGGAATATGAATTTTTTGAATGATTATAGTGAAGTCTAATCCGTATATTTAGACTGCAAGGTGAGCTCCATTCCTATATTTATTCCTATAATAATCATTCAATTAACTCACGTAACTTAAACGATTAAGATTTTGTATCAGTTCACACAAATAATGAAATAACCATTGATATTTGGATTTAGTCAAGAGAGTCTTGAAGAGATTACAGAAAATAAGCTTCAAGTAGGTATACATTGAGCAACGCACACATATATATCGTACGTTCGTACGATATATACCGTACCGGACGTACGTTTTCGATAACCTGAAAAATTCTCAACTTTGACATTTTTTTTTCTCATAAACTAACAATAATTACCACACAGGTGTTTTACTTCAGTACTTGAAATAGGAGATCCTATATATCCGTGGAATAAAAAAAGGCATGTCCGATTTTAGGGCTTTTTAAAATACTATTCAAGGATATTTTATTCTTGCTACCTGCACTATAATTATAGTCTTCAATTATTTTTATTTTATTATTACTAGTCTTTAACCATATATAGAGCACAACCAAAGTTTTGGAACGTAGTCCTTATCGCACGATATCAGTTTGTTTGCGGGCTGAGAGGCTTTACGAAAAAAAGCGTAAGATTTTAACATCGATGAAAACTTTTTCATGATGATGTGAAGCTAGAATGGAGGCTGTTATGTAGGTTGTTTATATTTTTGTAAAAGGTACCTAATGTTAATTTGAAAAATCCTAATTTGAAATAGGGCAATTTTTAAAATGTTATGTTCTTCCTGATTTTTTTAAAATCATAAGTACTTGTAATACAAACAAAAATATATAGCAAAAGAAACTACGTTCCTCTATCTTTTCTTTATTTAAAATCATACTCTTTTATGATTTTCGCGTCCCCTGAATGCCACCCGAGGCGGAGGCCCCGGTTTGTCCCCCCCCCCCCCCCTTCCCTAGATTCGGGGCTGCCTGTCGTACTTACTTACATAGGCTAGGCAGGTGTGGTAGGGGAATATTATTACTGTTATCAATAAAAAATAAAAATAATTTTCCAAGTAAAAATATATTTAATGATACTAAATGTATTAATATATTTTGGCTTAAGAACCAATTACACATTAACTGTGATCTACCTATATAGATTGGGGGTTTTTACACTTTTTCCTACAGACATAAAATCTTTCCTAGCACCTCGTACTGGGAACTTTAAAATCAAACTTATTACAGTTCAAATATTTTTCTTCTATGGCAACTATTATATAAGTACAGAATACTATTGATAGTTTCACAAACTATTAAAATATGTATCTCACAACACATTATTATTTTTAAAATAAAGTACATTCAAATTGTTATTACAAGGAAAGTAATTATATCTAAAAATTTTAACACTCTTGATATATTCAAACAGCGAAATGAAAGTATTACGCATTGTTCTTTTAACGGGACATTATAGTTGTTATTTAATTAATTTAAACTTATAAAACCAAAAATGAAGCTGCGAATATTATACCAAGAGCATTAAAACCGTCAGATAGAATAATCTTAAACTAAGTTTACAATATTCCTTGAATAATTCACACAACACTTAATACACATTATTAGAAATACTTATTTACAAATAACACTAATTTTGATATGACTGACAATGAGAACGTAATATATTTTTATTTCATTTAATTTTCGGATAAAATATGCCAGGTAACAAAAATCATGGCAACACAATCGCAATTAATGGACGGATGTAGAATCACAATTATAATACTCGTAAATGAAAGGCTGTAAATGTTTAAATAAATAAAATATTATGCTGTTGGAAGATTTAAAAAAAACTTTTACTTTAGAACAATGGCGATTATAGTCTGAGGTGAAAGAATAACGTCATAGGGTTTATATATTGATTTACAATTTTTACCAGCAGATCGGCCATGTCGCTAAAAAATGTACAAGTAAATAAGCAATTAACTCATAATAAAATAGCAATTAACTCATCATAAAATAGCAATTAACTCATCATATAAGTACTTTCACATTCGCTATGATATTAGAATTTAACGGCTGAATACTCTAACATCGACAGAAACACTTTTGAGCACAACTCAAAATACGGCAAACTATTACCAATCGCAAATACAAAATTATTAATAAAACAATTCCTTACAGCCAATTTAAAAAAAAAAAAACTATCTAATAAAACCAATTCAACGACAATTAAATAATTTTAGATAAAATCTGTTAAAAATAATGTTCCGAATTCAAGTGTGAATTTTAAAATCATTACAATATATATTAAAATGTCTACTATTATGTATGATCATTTTAACGCTAACACACAGAGTTCCACGCTTAATAAAAATGATATATTGAGATCACATCCTTATTTCTAAAACCACCCATTGATGCTAAGATTTGTTGGTTGTTTTTTTTTAATACTTCTAATGCCTCCCATACTTTATCAGACTCCTGTTAATATGCACAGCATTGATCAACGAGAAGACAACAGGAAATTCAGCAACACCTTATAAAATAAGGTAAATTGTCATAATTCAGAGCTTGTAACTTGCATCTTAGCATGAATGGGGTAAACTATGTTATATGAATAAATGATAATGCAATTATTATTGGAAAAAATGTCAAGATTATGGAAATTTAAATCTTACATTAGAAATTGTTTAGTTTATACTAGGTATGTAATTATTGGGAAATTCATGTACGTAGGTGTTTTAAATCACTGCAATTGCTATTGGTCAATGATCTGAAGCCACATATAAATAGTGTTATTTCATGGATTTAAAATAAAAAATGATATTACACAACGATCAGTAGGTACCTACTCTAACAGGAGAATATATAAAAATATGAAATTTACATATATGCTAGTACTACTACTGGGATAATACAATGTCTTCAGATTGTATGACCGTATCACATTATGCCACGACTAAAAAGTCGCCAGAGTACCTACAGATTATTCAAAATCTGTATGCAACATTTTAGTCGCAACATCTAAAGACATCTTTTCGTACTATTCTAAAATTTGTTTGTTATTTCATAACTGCTATTGTTTTCGAAACGCGAAATAATACCTTCGTTCCCACTATACCAGATTCCCAAAATACCAGATGATCAAAATAACAGATTCCTATTATACCAGATTCTCTTAATACCAGAAAATGTACTGTTATGATCATAAATACAAATAACAATCTTCGAGTGGATGATTAGATTATCATTATGCTTTCAGTACCTATGTTATTAGTTACCTACCTACCTAGTTGCACTTCGCTAAAGAGGTAAACCTGCTTTTTGTTTTAACCTTAACATAATATTTTAATTTTTTACTCTAAAAAAAAATCAAATTGACATATGCATTGTCACTCAGGCAGAATTTATTGAAATAATTAATTTCGCAGTGCGTGAAACGTAAAAATGGAAATGAAATTTATAAAAAGTAGTAAAGGTAAACCTGTTTTACTTTATAATGGGCATAGGTACAATTTATCTTTAAAAAATAAGTCGGGATCTACGAATTGGCGTTGTTACAAACAGAAAGAATGCAATACGCCTATAACATTAGATAGAAATAATGCGGTAATAAAAGCTCCAACACATATTTGTCGTCCAGATTGCGTTCGTAATGCAATAAGTGTAACAATGGAGGAATGTAAAAAAGACGTATGTAATAATTTCAGTGCTATTCCAAAGATATTTGAACAACATTTTAATAGTGAAACTCTTCCGATACCAGAACATGAAATACCATCATTCTCAAGTAAAAAGAGTACCTTGTATAGAACTCGAAATAAATATTTGAACATGAACCGTACTTCTTTCAATCATTTTAACGATATCAAGTTGCCAGAGAAAGTAGTATCCGAATTTTTTCTATATGATGATGGGATTGATGAAAAAATTTTAATTTTTGGTACCCAACGGGCATTAGAATTGTTAAACACAATTAATATTTTTTACGGAGACGGAACATTCAAAGTGGCTCCACATCCATTTATTCAATTATACACGTTACATGTGGATTTATCTCGTACTGAAGATACCGTTTCATTTGTGCCGATAATCTATGCACTACTACCCAATAAAAAGCAAGAAACTTATAAACGGCTGTTTACTATTTTATCAACACAATTTGGAATGAGAATGGTCCAGTATAGATGTGACTACGAAGTTGCAGCACAACAGGCTGTTAAAGAAGTGTTTAAGCATGTTACTATTCGTGGGTGTTACTATCATTACCTTAATGCCATTTGGAGAATGAGTACGAAACTAAAAATAAATACCACAAATGAAGGTCGAAGAATTACTCATCTGTTAACACTTTTGGCTTTACTTCCATCAGTTTTAATTCCTGAAGGCTATTTAAGTATTCGGGAGAAATTTCCGCAACATGAATCATTCAAGAAATTTCAAGAATATTTTGATAACCAGTGGATTCATAATATTACATGCGAGGTTTTCAGTTGCCACGGACAAAAAAATAGAACAACCAATGCCATAGAAGGTTGGCATAGGCGTTTAAACACAAAAATACCTGCCAAACCTACACTGTTGCAATTTATTGTTTTGCTTAAAAAAGAAGCAAAGTTTCAAAATATTAAAATTGAAAAGGGAAATTATTATTGTGCCGGGAAAAAACGGAGAGAACAGGATATTTCCAAGGATAGAAAAATAAATGGCATCATTTCAGATTGTCAGCAAAACATTATACCCGTCGAAACATGCTTAGATAGACTGTCAAAAATAAATTATTAATATTTTCGTTGTGGACGCGTGACACCATTTATTTTCCCTTTGTCCTCGTCGTGCCACCCACTTGTTCTACCAGTGGCACGATAAGGAATTGTCATTCCTCGTCGTACCACTGAATGATTATTGAATGATTGTTGCTCTACTTGTAATAAAAAAAAATCTATTAACAAAATTAGTTTTAATCAATCCGGGTCCTACATACTAGAACAAAAAACAAAATCACAACTTCTACATTAACAAAATCAAAAACTTATCTCAATTTTTCAAAAAAAAAGACCTATACTTAATGAAAATGAAAATTTTAATGAAAATTTCGGGTTGGTCCTAGGTTGTCTAGATAGCAGAATGACTTAGGTCTTATGATGTCTAGATAGCAGTCCCTGTCGTAATTATTAGCCGACTATTGAACATTTTCATATTTGGTTAATTTTTGGTTTTGTTTGTTACTGTACTTCTGGTATTAAGAGAATCTGGTATAATAGGAATCTGGTATTTTGATCATCTGGTATTTTGGGAATCTGGTTTAGTGGGAACGAAGGAAATAATATGCTTTAATAATTATTGCTACTATTTAGCAATGTTTCCACCATTTTAATTGCAGTTTGAATAAAACATAGTTAACAACAACGCGTTTCAATTATGCTTGTTAAGTTTTACAATTGGCATAATTAGTGATACCTTTGCCAATATTACAAACAAAGTTTAGAGGTTAGACCATAGATATATTACAAGTAGATTGGATAGACTAGTCTCATCGAAAGAAAGAGATAGAAAACAGGTTTCTCTTTTTGTTATTATGTGAGGCATGTGAGCTTCGGCATATCATTATGCCGAGTTATCAGCTGCGCATGCCCAATAGTTGAAAAACACTGCACTCAATTCGACTCGACTGCTATGTAAAATTTCTATAATTATTAATATAATTAAAGAAATAAAGTAATCTAACGAAAATTATCACAACAAATATTATGTATTTACAAGTTTAAAACAGGTATGATCTAATATAAATTAATACTAGGTACATTATTAAAAATATCATAATTATTTTAATCTTACTTTAAATTGCATTATCTGTTACTATTAAAGATTTTAAAATTTACACTCAATTTGAAAAAAAATATGGGTTGTAGAAGAACCTACTTTATATAAATACTTTTTAAAACACTCAGCTTTATCGTCAAATTTCCTTTTTTATAATCTGGCATGTTTTTTATCAATCGTCTAGAATTCTTCACGAAGCAGACTTTTGATATTTAAAAAACTATTATGGATTTTATTGGATTGAAATACTGTAAAAAAATATCCAGTCACAATAATTTATCTTCTGACTATGCTCTATTTTAAACCTGAACTTGATCCATGTATAGTCAAAAGTAGACTAAGAGTAAGTTGTTGACCAAACTGAGTGTCGCCCAAATACCTTTCAAACCCATTTTGGGGTTTTTCATTAAGTCATGTAATGTCAATCATAGGCCTATAATTTGTCATCATTCCTTAAACATTTTCCCTCTTTTTTAAAATCATACAGCCAACATTCTTGTCATAGATTTATGCTTTTCTAAGTCATGATAGAAAATGTCAGTTGGTTCAGTTGAATGTGATAATTTCATACAAATAATGTCAAAAACGGGAAAAGCTTTGCATGGTGTCAAATTAATAGTCACAGTCTTAATTTTAGTATAAGTATACTATAAGCACTCAAAGTGCCATTTATGGATCTTCTGAGAGCAGTCATGAATGGTCACTTGGTCTTGTAACGTCATTTCATATGTCACTGTCAATGTCAAACATCTGACATATTCACATTCCATCTCTTCTATACTCTATGGTCAATTCCTGGTATTAGGCAGTTTATAGAGTGTTATCCACTTGATATAATTTGTGACGCAATTTGGCATTGAGGTGATCACAGTTTGGTATGCTTGACGGTGTCCGTCCAGTAGTTTTGTATAGTCATCGCTTCTAAGGAGTTGAGGAATGAGTCATTGTCCAGGCTGTACATCTCTTCAGAGTTATCCTGAAATTCAGACAAGATTTAGATTAGTTTAAACTAAATTGAGACAATGTTTAGTTAAATCTTAATTAGTGCTAGGGACTAATACTTGTGTCGTAACGTATTTCCAAACATAATCATGAACACAAAGTACAAAAAAGCTTGAGCTACACCTTGTTTCGCACGTATTTGTTCGTAGGTAGGTATTTATGTATTCTAAAAACTACTTTTTTTTAATAAAAAAAGACAACTATCAATGTGGGATTGAGTCCCACATTACTAGCAATCTTGTTAACACTTCCAGCGAAGCTCAAAGGCTTGTTTTAGGAGTGGGTTCACGTCGGTAGTATAATAGGTAAGATTCGATGCCTTAGCCATTAGGCTGCCGCCCTTAGGAATGGAGTTGTGTGAGTGTGAGTATGAGAGAGAGAGAAGTTTTCAAATATCGGGGTCTGATGAATGAAGGAAGTCTATTTTTTATAGTATGCAAGCTATGACAGAGTGTGCATCAGCCGAGTTACATTATGGCTCGCGAAGGGGCTCCTAAGGTCTTCCCTAATCGACTCTTATTTAAACTCGGGGTGACTTCTGAAATAGCGTGAGTAACAAATAGCTATAGTTAGGCCCAGGACAACCAGAGCCTAGACCAGGCCCTATTCCTAATGCTTAATACACATTGAACTAAGTATTCGTGCGTAGAAACCGGTTGATTTTGTCTGAAGTTTGATGAATGAGTGTATGCAATATATGTAAACTAAAAGGAAGGTAGCTTTAATCGAAAATTAATAAAACATTTCCTGGCGTCGTCATAAATTCGATACTTTTATTTAATTTCTTTGTATCTGGTTTTCCTTAAATCTTTGACGAAGCAATCAAAACCCATACTAAACAAGTTTCCGTTCGTTTCCGCGCCAGTATGTTACAGCCATAAACAAGTTAAGAACTTCCTCCAAAGGATTAAACCTTCGCCTGATTTCGTTACTACCAACTACGGAACTTAATTCAAGGATATTCATGTACTACGTAATGGATTGAATTGCGCCTTTGTGAGATCGAAAAGCGGTGACCTTCTGTAGACGCGTGCATGATGAAGGGTTGGTTGCGGTTATAAATGATAAAAAAATGTGCCGAGTAACTTGTATAGCCTCTACGCCTAACCGTAAAATAAACTATTTATGAAATTTCGTTTAGTATAAATATTAGAACTAGCTGATCCGCGCAACTTCGTATGCGTCAATTTCCCCCGTTTTTGCAACATTTTTTATTGCTGCTCCGCTCCTATTGGTCGTAGCGTGATGTTATTAGCCTATAGCCTTTCTCGATAAATGGGCTACCCACAGAAAGATATTTATTCATTTCGGCTATAGCTCCGAAATGAATAAATATATTATAATTAATATTATAAATATTTTATTCCTGAGATTAAAGCGTTCAAACAAACAAACAACTCTACAGCTTTATAATATTAGTAAAGATAATAACACAGATTCCATGAGTATCCCGAGAAATAAAAGTACTTAATCATCGAAAATCACAACGCTATAAGCATATCTAAAGCGCTAGGGATCTGAATGAAATGTAGCGCATCAACAAGCCATACGTTCGACTCTGAAGGCTTTTACTTAATTTTGTTAAAAATCAGCCAGCACAGCGTCTTTGGATGTTGCATAAATGTGGTCATGTAGTCCCGACAAAATATTGTCATTTCTTTTACTAATACAAGATCCTTTCTACAAATAAATCAACAAATCTTACCCTTATAGTGCTGTCATCAAGATACCCGCTGGAATCTGGATTGGAACACTTGTCGTTTAAAGTCTGAGGCTTGTTCAGGTACCTTCTTCTATACAGGACAAATGCCGTACTCCCAGCTAACGCAGTCAACACTAAAGCAGCAAATGATATCCCTGCTATAGCTCCCGTATCCATTCCTCCATCACCCTGATCTATAACCCTTTTAAAAGAATCCATATTAGATGGTATTCTCGACTGTGAGTAAGGAGTTTCCTGAGATAAAGTTTTTTCCGTCACAATTCTACTCTCTGCCGCATTCCCCCCACCTTCTTTTACAAAGTCAGGCCTAGTCAAATTCCGTTTTTTGGCTGCAAACGTCGCGTTCTGCGTTTCAGTCAGATTCGTAAATGGAGCAACAGTTGAGTTTAAGTTAGGAACTGTTCCGTTGTTAACTTCAGTTATGTTTACTTGCGTCCATTGTATGGGTTGTGTTTCTGCAGTCTCGTTTGCTGCAGTTGTGTTGGTATCTGCTGTCTCTGTCTGGTTCTCTGTGATGTTTGGGGTTAGTGTAGTGACGGGTGTCTTCGTGTAGTACATGGCTCGGCTCTGTCGTTCAGACAGGTGGTGTTCCAATTCTGTGTCTGGGCTTATGTGTTGCAGTTCCTCAGACTGGGGCGCTGCATGGCTTCGTGGGCTGCTCGCTGCAAAAATGGAAAACATACGTTTAGTTAACGAATTATTAACCATGCTTAAGATTATTTATATTAGTCAGTTTTTAACAATGTGGTGGTTATGGTAAACATGTGTAAGGCTCAAAAATGTCACAAACTGTCATTTCTGGACGTTATTTGTTACGTATAGTAAGTGACATAGAACATAACGAAATTTTAAGGGTTCCTTTGTTGTTTACTACCGAACCCTAAAAATATGAATCACTGTAAATTGCAACATATTTCAAATACAAACACTATGATTAACGTAGATAATATAAAATCAATAGATAGGCAGTGTAAGATGTGTCCTTGTTGAGTAAATGGATAGTTCGAAGCGGAACATTAAAATACATTAGCTGGCAATTGTATGGCTTGATCAACGATCAAGATTTGACATAGGGGTTACAAACACTACATTATAAAGAATTTACTATGATCTCACTTTGGTTTAGAAGATAAAAATACGCCAAAAGAATACGAGATTAAGCTTGTTTTCTTGAGCAACTTTTGTTTCCCTTTATTGTTAACTTTTCTACCTAAAGTCTATCTTCAGGCTGATATTATCAAAGTCTGTTCAAAGGTTCGGGCGTGTTTGAGTAACTAACAACCCAACTTTGAAAAAAGAAACACTCAGTATATTTATCAGTAAGATTTCATTACTTAAGGTACCATTTTTTGTTCGCAAACCTTGATAAAATCCTTTAAGAAAAAGCCCACGATACGGCTTTGTCAGTTCACATCTAAATTCTACAGAGAGATGTGTTTTAGGTTTCGGATCACAAAAAACTCGAGAACTGAGTGAGACAAAGGCTATAAATATATATTTAGGTGAAAATAGACGTTGTGCTCAGAATACACGAGTAGTCCAACTCGGTAGAATAGAGTACTTTAGATGCTCTAAACCAAACTTTAGTATGTGTTTTACTCTATTTTACTCCATCAATGCCGTCTCCATTGGTACAGTAGAGACGACGGTAAGAGCGTAGGTACGGAGTTATTCTACCCATGTAGAGACGGCATTACGGTCGCCGATTACACAAAAGCAGTGCGACATTGACACATTTCGCTGAAAAGTGGTTAGTTAAGTAGAATAAATGCATGTATGTGGTGAGGAAAATCCACACAATAATTCTGGTATCGTTTAAAGGTTTAGGGACTATCCAAGCAATTTCGTGGTATATGTCAAGCAATGATGTATGTCGACGATCCTTGGTAGGTTATTATTTTCATTAGTTGATATCTAGTAGTAGAACTGCAGTAGTTTAAAACTTAAAGGTATTACGAACCGATAAGGAGTCGTCCATTAATCAAGTGAAGCCCGAAGAGGGAGGGGGTCGGAAAAAGTCACGAAAATACACCAGGGGGAGGGAGGGATAGTGAGAAATCACGCTTATTTTTTCGGATCGTGATTCCTGAGACTTGACACCGGTTGAATCAATTGAACCCACCTCCCTCCCGCCGTGCCAGAGGCTCACACTTGACCGGCATGGGACTAATTGCGCGCCCAATAAAATACACGTGATCTGTATCTGTCTGATCTGTCAGTAGGGGAAGGGTAGTCTAAAACCTCACCAAGTATGACTAAAGGGGGGTTTATGAACGCCCCCTTACCGCCGGCTAAGATAAATTGCTTATGTAAAGAGTGAGTTCACGTCGGCAGTAAAAATGCTAGAATTTCAACCCGCGATCTCACAAGGCGAGTCTAATGCCTTATCCACAAAGCCGCTTCAAAGTATTGATTAGTCATAGAAGATCGCATTCTTTGTGGCTCCAAGATAAAAGAGGGAGCACAAAGTGAGTGTAGAATTCGATTTAGGTTCGTCTGGCGCACCGACCCCGTCGCGCTTCGATCGGGGAAGGAAATGAAAAGTCGACTCGTCTGTAAAAATATATATAGTACCTACTCTTGCAGTCTAGTACCTATTGGTATATGAATACTCAAAAAGGATGTTATTTCGTGTAATTTCCTTCGTTTTTCGTAGTAATAAAGATGGGCGTTTCGTTGAACGAAGCTACTCACGAAAATTCGACCTGATGGTACTTAATCATTTTCAAAAGTGTCATAAACGATTAGGGTGGTAGGTATCATAATACCTACCTAATTATTTTTGATAAAGTTCACGGCATTTTAGGTTGTGTTAATGAGACTTGATACACGTACAATTAATCGAAACAAAGGGCACACAGACAGGTACAAATATGTATGAATTAGGTACACAAACTTTTGTACCATGTGGGAATCGTAGCCGCAATCAACAGTCGTTCATATTCCCACTGCACCATCGAAGAGCTGTTTACTCATTTTCGTTTTTCTTCAGTCCTATGTTTATATTTTCGATTTCAGAACGGCGGCCTAGTTTCTTTGTAAGAACTGTCATGACGTCACCACAGAACTTGGCAAAGTTAGTTGCCCAACGATAGAAACAAATAGTGCTGGATATGTATATTAGATGGAGATAAATCTTTCGTGGCGAGTAGCTCAGTGACCTGCTCGTAAGCCAAGAGGGAATTAAGATTAATGGGTTAGGCACTACTTGTAGAGAGTTGCGAAATTTATTGCATAATTGTCTTAGCTAGTGCTCACTTTTCCTGGCCCCTTCGATTGTTGATTTTCTACAGGAATTTTGCATATGAAAATGAAAAAAACTTAAATTATAAATTTATAACTCTGTCTGTCTGTTACGTTTTCATTGCTAAACTATTTTAGATGAAATTGGGTATGGAGATAGTTTTAGTCCCGGAGAAGGACAGGATCATCGATTGTATCGCGACAACGCGATAAAATTATTGATTCTATTCTCCACGCGTGAGGAGCCCCGGCCGAAAGCTAGTCTAAATATATAAAAGATGTATGTGAAAATGCCGACAAACTGGGCAATTATGAATGTCACAGCTGAGCCTTTGACGCGTGAAAATAGGTACATACGTATAATCGATATAACCGAGGCTTTGTTGAAGTCTACAATAAACAGATACACTTGACTATAACAGAAAGCAGCTGAAAAATCGTAAACCTTTTCCCAATATCTACCTTAAATTATTCACGCGATTAAGACCCGTAATATATATATTTTCATTACATCCATTCATGCATTAAAAATGGACATACAAATATACACACATCAAAAGTGTCTAGGGATCAAGCATTTTTATGCGGATTTCTTGAGATTGAGATGTGGCTTTGTAATAAATTTATGATTTTATAAATTTATATGGATCCTTTTTGGTGCATTTCATAATTTGAATCAGGAACTGTGAATCAAATTCGAGTAAAAGATGAAAATCAGCTGTCAATATTTTCCCTATAAAAACATACAACGCATTGAAGACATTATTAGTGCTACTGTTTCCCTACTACTGATTAAAACCAACGTTATTATGGAGCGGCGACGTCATTTAAGCAGGGAAGAAATGCTCAGAGCCGTGGGAATGATAGAAGCTGGTTCCCGGCAACGTACTGTGGCTTTAGCTCTGAATACAAGTCAGAGTGTTATCAGTCGACTTTGGACACGTTACCGAAGCACTGGTACCGTGGCTGAGCGCCATGGAGGACGGTATCGCTGCACCACACGGAGACAAGACCGATACATTCAAATCTTAACTCGAAGAGGTCCAACAATAACCGCCATGATGTTAGCCGTGAGGCTTCATCACTCTTCAGGGAACTTAATTAGCGACCAAACAGTCAGAAACCGCTTGCATGAAGTGAACCTTCATTCCCGAAGACCGCTACGGGTACCACCTATAGCAATGCACAATCGTAGGATTCGATATCAATGGGCTCTTGAACACAGAAATTGGGCAGAAGAACAATGGCGTTTCGTGTGCTTTTCTGATGAGTCTCGTTTTGGTATGAGACCGGATACAAGACGTATACGACACTGGAGAACCCCTGGACGCCAACAGCGATTAAAATCCTGCCAGGAAGTCCATCCTTATAGTGGTGGAACCATCATGGTATGGGCGGGTATTTGGATCGGCGGAAGAACTGAGTTGATTTGGATCAGAGGCAACCTCAACGCTCAAATTTATGCTGAGACGATTGTATCAGACGTCATCGTTCCTCTACAAGTGCAAATCGGTCCCTTATTTCAGTTAATGCATGATAATGCACGACCGCACACCGCAAGAGTTGTAAGACAGACTCTCGCCGCAGCTAACATCAATGTCCTGCCCTGGCCTGCTCAGTCGCCAGACTTGAACCCGATTGAGCATGCATGGGATATGCTACAGAGAAGAGCTCTGCCGAATATGGAGGGTATCCAGTCGCAAGAAGACCTTTTTTTGTTGTTGCAACGAACATGGGCGGCCATTCCACAGCGTGATTTGGATGAACTCATTTTGAGTATGTCAAACCGATGTTCTTGTGTTGTTAGTGTTCGCGGTAGAAACACGGATTATTAATTGTTTAAGTTACCCAATAAAATTTTAAAGAAAACTGTTATTTCAGTCTTTTTTTCGAACTTTAATGTTAGTGGTTCAAATGTCAAAAATCCCTTTATTAGGAAAATGGCAAATTTCTTTATTAATGCAAAGGTGACTTGGTTTATCGTTACTGTGACAAACGAAAACACTTTATTTGATGAATCCTTAAAGAAATAAAAGAAATAAAATCAATCAGGAGAAAAGTTATTGCAAAAATATATGTTGATCCCTAGACACTTTTGATGTGTGTATTTACATAGCTACATGTCCAAACCAGCATGAGCATATTATCTCAAATGATTTCACGATTCATAAAATCAGCGTTAGAAAGGGCACTAGGGCAACCCGGATTTCGAAATGGCATAAAATCTTGGGTGAATGCCTCCCAACATTAATGCCTTTCAAAATCCCGGTTACCTCACAAAGATCTACGAGTCTATATTCTACGTAAGATAAAGATAGAAAACATAATTCACACCCAACGTGTGAAAGGGACAAAGATAACCTTTAGAACCTGTAATTTATTTGAGTTGAAATGGCAACCGAGGCGGCTTTAGATTGACCTCTTTACATCTCTTCCGCGTAAAATGTTGTATCTTGGATATAAACATTAATTATCCTTTAAGCAGTTCCTTTGCGATGTAGAAGTGGGATCTGGGATTCTTTGTCCTTTCTCGGAAATTTGTTGTAGTAACAGTGAATTAGGCAGAATAGCCTTAGAGAAAATAATCATATTTAATTACGAGGTACGTGTCTCAAAATTCCGTATAAAATAAATATCTTAAAGACTAATATCATCAATTTTGTTTTTATTATTTATTTCTGAGCCTCTACTTATTTTTTTTTTCATTAGTGGGTAGATCCTACTATAATATTATAAGGGGATGGATGGATTTTTTAGTTTATAACTAACTTTGTGGGATTGGGTCTCACATTACTAGCAATCTTGTTAATCCCTCCAGCTAAGCTCAAAGGCAAACCTATGGAGTTAGGAGTGGGTCCACGTCGGTAGTATATTGGGTAGGATTCGAATCCGCCGTCTCGGCGTATAATGATACGTTCTTAAAATGTCTGTGACAGACTGTGACAGTCGACTCGTGACCACGATCGGTGCAATTCGATCGAAACGTCGGGTAAATAAAAGACCTATTAATAATTTACGCCATTAAGTCCCGTAATATATCTAATATGTATAATAATCGCAAAAGTTTAAGATTTCAGACCAACTTTAAAGCAATGTAGTTTATTATGTACATCAGAATAGCACATAATTATAAATATCAAACATAACGCGGACGAAGCAGCAACAAAGCTAGTTAAAAAATAGGGATATAAAGATAATACTCATTGGTCGTCATCGTACACGGCGACGTAAATTGTTGAAAAAATCTGTTTGTAATTGCACTGATCGTGGTCACGGGTCGAATTCCCAGTCGACTCGTGACCACGATCGGTGCAATTCGATCGAAACGTCGGGTAAATAAAAGGTTCGTACCTTTAAATAATTCACGCAATTAAGTCCCGAAATATATTTAATATGTATAAAAGTCGCGAAAGCTTAAAAACAATAATGGTTTCTGACTTGGTACGACTAATCTTCGACAGATGGTGCCACTATATTTCCAATGAATATACAAAAAGGGCGTAGCAACGCGCGCAGGGTACATCTAGTAAAGCCATAAAGCTCAAATGCGATTACCGTTGTGTCAATATTTGGTATATTACTGCCACTTTTATGATTGGGCTAATTAAGCTATTTCTGTAAAACTCTTACAGGTTAAATACGCTGTAAAGTTAGTCGTAAAAGTAGCTAGATACTAATAACGGATTGCTCTATTGAAATAATGCCAGCTAATCAGTCAGTTAGTGGTAGCTTTATGGTTAAGTAGCCCATTAATTATGTTGTAAAATTAAATTACTAAGTGCCAATGGTTATTCTGTACACATAATCTATACTAATATTATAAAGCTGACGAGTTCGTTTGTTTGTTTGAATGCGGTAATCTGAGGAACTACTGATCCGAATTGAAAAATTTCACTGTTGGATAGCCCATTCATGGAGGAAGGCTATAGGCTCTATAACATCACGCTACGACCAACAGGGGCGGAGCAGCAATGATAAATGTTACAAAAACGGGGAAAAATTTACGCAGACGAAGTTGCGCGGGACAGCTAGTACTCTTATATAAACGCAATCATTATAGGTAAATATCTTCCTTATTGATTGGTTGACGTTTCAATCAGGTTGCACTAACCGTGTCACAAGCTGACTGCCGAAACGTCAAGCAATTACACAAAGCAAATACTTGTCTAAGATTATCGCGTTTATTATCACGACGATATATATTTTGTACTCGATTAGAATGTTTATTTACCATAGAGAAAATTTACATTTACAAACTAAGTGTAAACTATGTTAATTAATCTAAATTAGGTTACGATGGAACTGGCATGAATGTATTGTTCAAAAGTTCCTAAACTAAATAAAGATTTAAAAAAAAAAATACATTTCTCTTATTATTTCAATCTAAAATGTAGGTATAATCATTCTATATTTATTCCACCGAAGGGTTAAAACGAACGTACGGTTTGAACCAATGATATCATATAAGAAAAGTAAACGTATTATTCTCCGAAAATTCAGCGAGGTAGCATGTAGTTTGAAGAATGTTATAGGCTATGAGGAGCTGCTAAGCCGGAGGTCGTGGGTTCGATCCCCACCCAGGATAAAACTTTGTGTGATGAGCACGATGGTTTATTCTGTATGGGTGTAATTTATCCATAATATGTATGTATGTATGTATTAAGCATGTATATCAGTTGTCTGGTATAGTACAAGCTCTGCTTATTATTAAAATAATTCTATAATGTGTACAAATCGCGAAAGTTTACGAACATATATTAATGGGCTATGTTCGATTTTTTGGAAGATATCGAAGCCAGTTTAGATTACATGATACAGAAAAATATCGACAACAGATGACTGATATTAATATTTGAATGAATAAAAGCAATCAAAAGTGAGACTACTACGTCAAATCATGCGAAGCCAGGTCACCGGTGGGTCGAGGCCGTTAACGAAACAAACCGTACAAAAAGTTTTTGTTCAATACCGTTCAATATCTATCCCGCTTTTCTCTTGTAAAGAGTGTAATGAGATCAGACTGTTTGTTTGCTTTGTGGCATGTAGACACACGATAGTTTTAGCAACGCTGTTTAATACTGACATTTAGGGACTTAATTATAAACAGGTAAAAGTTTGATTGACGATGCGTGACGATCACATAGCATGTAGTACAGATACCTATCTGTGGTAACGACGCAATTCGATGGACGCATCAGCGTAGGTTTAATAAGTTAGACGGCTGAGAAAATTAAGTAGGTATTTAGTTTTACTGATAAATATTAATGGTGTTTTAACCATTTTTCCAAAGAAAAGTGGGAAGACCAAAGAAACGGTGGGTAGACGATATCATAGAAGTTGCAGGCAGAAACTGGTGGAGTCTCGGTGCAGAAAGAGAGGACTGGAAGAAGATGGAGGAGGCTTTTACCCAAAAGGAATCCATTGCAATAACAGAAAAGCTACAAACACCTAATCAACATAATTATGTATTTAACTATTGATTTGTAATGGAATAAAATAAGCTTATTAATATTATTATCACAAATACATCTTCTTAAGTTATAAAAATTAAACTCCATCATTCACATTATAACTGCCCAGCCGTTGGTAGGTCCAAGGAGCGTAGGTAGCGCAAATAAATATGAAAGGATTTCAGGAACAAACTTAACATTTTTTTTAAATACGACTCCCGCAGTAGGTTCCGAGTCATGTATCGCGGGAGACACATATCATTTACAAACATACAAGTCACGGACACAAAGTACTCGGAACAATAATTTGTGAATCACACAAAGTGTTCCCATCGCGCCACAGGGGCTGTGGCTAGTGAATAAATAAAACCACTAATATGCACTACACTCCTGTGATTGAACATGCCTACAGGCAGGCATTCAATCTGACAGACAAAGCCTGCCTGCCCCCTGCAGTGGGAACATTAAAAGGATGATATGGTATTAAATAGCGTGTGTGATATGGCTCTTATTTAAGTGTTTCGAAGATAAAGAAAGGTTTTTCTGACTTCTTTCGTCAGGAATACGATACTTAGGATTGGATGTTACGGACTTTGCGAAGATTCCATGTTTCACTTGTAAATAAGTTAAGGTCTCCTTTGATTTGTAAAGGAAGGTTTTGAAGGAAATCCAGTGTCCATGTAATAAGATTACGTACCTAAAGGTAAGGACATAGTTACGTATCTGTTTATTTAGGTTGTGGGAGTAGGCATCTAAATAATTTCATTTGTGGTGTAATAATACCTACTTAATTTATCGAATATCGACATAGTAACATCGAATACCTAAGTATTATTTTTACAGATGACAAATTTAAATATTTTATCCTAAATCTATACTAATATTATAAAGCTATAGAGTTTGTTTGTTTGTTTGAACACGGTAATCTCAGGAATTACTGATCCGAATTGAAAAAATCTTTCACTGTTGGATAGCCCATTTATCGAGGAAGGCTATAGGCTATATAACATCACGCTACTACCAAAAGGAGCGTAGCAGCAATGAGAAATGATGCAAAAACGGTGAAAATTTACGCATACGAAGTTGCGCGGGACAGCTAGTTTAATTTATGACCGAAATTATCTAAGGATACCTCAGAAGATACACAAGCAATTTAAGACTAGCCTTGTTTTAGTTACAAAGGTTTATATTACAAAACATACATACATATGATCGAAAAATATTAGATATTCTCACTTTTCGGTCGGGTAAAGAACCTTCTCCTTTTTGAAGTCCTAAAATAACAATGGGGTTCGCGAATGTCATGTGACGAAAGTCGTAAATTTCAGTTATTGCACCATCTACAGCTCATTTCGCCGGAGTAATACTAGCGTTATCCTGAACGTGTTTGCCATTTACTACTAGTGGTTTAAAAAAACTTAAAGTCACTTTAGCGATTTGAAAAACTTGAAATCAGACGGTGACAACATACTGCATTATTCTATTGACAGTTCTATAGTAAGATCCATTGTCGGTAATTACGTTTGTTGCATCAACAAAGGCACTTACGTCTATTTTTCTACTTCTTTTGAATACAAATGATTTGGTAACATACAAACAGACAAAGTACGTACGTTACAAAATAGCACTTCACTGATGAAATCACAATAGTGAGTTAGTTATTGCAAGACGCGTGTTTGTCTCGCAGATTGGTACAAAGATAATTATGCAAATGTTGGATAAATGGTAGGTTCTCTTGTGAGTAAACTAGCACAAATTGGGTACTGGATGCTGTTGTTAATAAACTGTAGCTTTTGTAAAGCATTTTAGTCAGTGAAGATTTTTAATGACAAAATAAAGGTACCTACACAATTTCAGCTTCTCATCTTTCATTCCGAAGTTGACCTCGAAAAGCCTAAGTTGACTATAAATATTAGATATATTTCGGGACTTAATCGCGTGAATTATTATCATTATTTTTTTTTTTTTTATCCTAAATCTGTAGTAATATTAGCACCGATCGTGGTCACGGGTCGACGTTTCGATCGGTGCAATTCGATCGAAACGTCGGGTAAATAAAAGGTTCGTACCTTTAAATAATTCACGCGATTAAGTCCCGAAATATATCTAATATGTATAAAAATCGCGAAAGTTTAAAAACAATAATTGACTATAAATGATAATATAGGTACATGATACAAAGGCATCATCATCAGATGAACAATACCAAGTGGAATTGTCTCTTAGCACACATATATCTTCTCATCTACATTGATTGTAGGCGTATACAAGATGTAACATAAAGGTGTGGTCAAATTCAAGGGTTGTTAAGTGCCCAATATACTGAGTATCACATACCTAATTTTGTCAAAATCAGGGTAGGTATGTCAAAACTTTATTTATTATTTTTTATATATCGTTAATCTATAAAAAAGTTATCAATTGAACAGTATGACTTATAAAGTTCTATGCCACAATAGTCCTATTCAATTTTGCAGTAATAATATATTTATGCCATACACCTTTCGCTACTGAAATTAAGTAATTAGAGAACACCGTAACTATTTAATAACAATACAATCGGATATAGCAACATGGTAGATGCAATATTTATAACACATTGCCTGTTGCTCTAATGGTGAGTTTTATATACGTGTCAAAAACTTCTGCAACTAGAGATTAAATCTAGCAATTACGACTAAATCTATCCATAAATTGGTGGATATAAATTTTGGTATATCCTAATCAGTTACTAAAACTTGTTCAATTAACGAGCAATCAATGGATTGTTTGAGTTTGGTTTAAGATTGAAGGTTCGGACGAGTTTGTAATTGTCAGCGGTATCCTATTTATCTTTGCAAACCTATTTATTTGAGGCTCAATATCTCTGTTGCCAAGGGATCTTTCGGATTGAATAGGTAAAAGTTGAAGTGAAATTGATTACTAAAGTACTGTAACCAGATCTTTTCTCTACTGCCATGAAATTGTAAAGTAGCTACGCCTGAACATTGAAGATATCTAAAAAAAATTAACCTTATTTTCTTAAATTATTCCTAATTTTTTTAGGTGCTTCACGCAAAAACGGCTATATGGGTTTGGATAAAATTTGGCATGTAGTTTGTTTATAACTAACAGCAAATAACACGTAGGATAGGTAGGTCCGTTTTTTCAATGCCCACGAAGAAGAAGTTGCGGATAAATGCTAGTACCTACCAATATTGTTTTTTTAAAAGGCGACTCCCGCAGTAGGCTACTAGCCCTGTGTCACGGGGGACTTTACAAACATACAATTCACGGACACAAAGTACACCCAGGCCCAGAACAACAATTTGTGGATCACACATAGTGGTGTCTCGTGTGGGAATCGAACGCACGGCCTCTTGCGTAGCAGTCCGAAAACGGCTATGGTAGGTACATTATATTTTTTGTTTTCTAGTTTGCGTGAGTATATCGCACGCATGAAATCTTTAGTGGATGTAAATCAACGCATTGAATTGAATGCGGCAGTCCGTAACACATAAATTGGAGCTTTTTGTGTTTTTATTGCTCGTAATATTGGGATCTACTGTCACTTTTGTTACTGTGTGTTTTATTGTATTACAGTATTCAGTAGCCTTTGGGAAATTACGGAATAAAATGCTGCTATAACTGGTTTATTTTCGGAAAAAGGTCACACATTTAAGTTTAAAAAGTGATGCATTTACAGTGACTTTTTTGAACGTGAATGCGTGTAATGCAAACGATGATGCTAATATTAGTATAATTACAAATTAATCGTTATTATGTGTTAGGTAATTTCTATACTATTAAGTATTGATTTAAATTTTAATCACTCTATTTTTGTTCAAAGTTTTAGATGCCATGTATTTTTTAAGCTATCGCAATATGACATTTAGGTAATGAAGAATTGTATCAACGACTTATTACATAATGTAACTTTTACTTCCTAAGTGAATAAATAATTTTGAATGTGGCTTTCTAAAAATGTGCAATATCGATCGCGAATTTATAATTTCGATCGACATAAAAAGAAAGTGTTTGCACTCCAGAGTCTACCCTCCCGTTGTTCAGAGTCTACCTTCATGAAGATGCTTGTTGTTACATTCATCATCTATTCAAGGAACCCAGCCTCAATATTTGCCAGATAACATCTAAAACTTCCACTACAATAGAACCCAATAAGGCCATAGGCAAAATCCAATAATTTAGCCCGTACCCAATACAAGCCATGTGGAACCAACAGGTCGGCTGCAACATTTTTTTTTCAGTCTGCTCCACATGCCTGTCATGAATCTCCCGTCAACCGGGCAAACAACGCGCAACGTCAAATCTGTTCTACATTTAGTACATAACCTCATTTTAGACATTACAACAAAACGATATATTTGCTATTTCTTTGAACTGTGTGTAAACAAAAAGTGAAGTATTAAAAAGTGCCCTAGAAAACATAATCCAGTTGAGTGCACGCGTGGAAACATACGGATATATTTTTTTGACGTACCCGCCAGTTGCATTAGCTAATTTTGCTCCAATCCTTATTTTTACGTGATGGTGTTCGTAAACACTATCAAAGACAACACTATTATTCTTCTGTACCTTACCTACCTAATCTGTGTGCCGAAAATAAATAATTTGATTTGATTTACGCATGTTTCCACTATGGTCGTTATGTGTGTTACCGGCTTAAGAATAGTACTACCACATCTCTTCCCGTTGGTGTCGTCAAGGCGATTTTAAACCGGAGTACGGGCAGCAGCGTCCTTTGCATACTTTAAAGCTAAATGCGATCGTCAACCCGCTCGATAAGCGTGGCGATTATGGCATTACCCCAGGATTATAGACCCTGGGGTATTTGCCATAATCGCCACGCTTATCGAGCGGGTTGACGATAAGTAGGTTCTACTGTGGAGACCCGTGCCCAGCTGTGGGACATCATATGGGTTGATATGAAAAAATGTCTCCCCTTGTAAACAAGAAAAAGAGTTATTAAACAGTATAGAGTGGATAAACTAGTGTCGAATTCATCATTGCTAATCACGTAGCAATCGCCACGGCAGACACGTTACTGACATAATGCAATATTAATTAAACTAATTAATTACTGGCAAAGAATTTATTGCCCGTTTCGTATAATGTTAACACGCCCAAACAAAATCAAGTTATGATTTACACGTATAAGGAAACTAATATAGTATAGTTAATAGTCATGGAAAATAATGACTTAGAAGGAAAGTTCATAATTACATACACATAAAGCCAAAAAGCATGTTAAGCAGTAATTATTAACACGCGCGGTAATTGCGCGTAATCTTCATCTATTTCCTCATATCCAAACCACATGCACATAATTTGGCACTGGAATATGTCCTTACACGACCCACACCTAGTGTTATCTGTTTACCTGTGTGCTCGACCACTAGCACACGGAAGGGCTATGACTGCCTCCCACAATGCAGTTACTGTTGATGTGGCCGCGTTATGGACCATGTCCATGTAATGTTTAATGCCTGCAACGTTTGCTGTCGAAACGCCAAGAAGAAGGTTAGGTGTTAGATTCCGATGTAATGCGGCCGCAAGGATCGAATCCGGAATATGTTATAAAAACGTCGCCATTTTAACGGTACCGCTTGCGGATTTAGCTCAGTATGTTTCCACAAAACTTACAAGAGCTAGATCTGTAACAAGATTAAAACGTCTATCTCCACAAAAATAGAATTCCTACAACTTCTGGATTGTGGCAGAAGATTCCTCATGTGGGTCAGGGTGCGAAATGGTACACGTCATTTTCTTTTATATTCGTGTTGCACAGGAATGTGGGGCACTGAACGTTTGGTCCACATGCAACTGTGAAATATTCAGGTCACCTGTGTGGGTTTTGAGCTCAGATCGTGTGCGTATATTTGTGAAATAAACTTCAACAGCGATGGAAACAAATATGAAATGAAAATGTTTGTTTTGACAGATAGGTGTTGATGAAATAGTTTCACAGGGTCAGGAAAGCTCGAGCGATAACACTGCTAGTTACCGGGTTACTTTAATCATCAACTAGTTAAGCGTTTAATGTTTTGAAGAAAAATTTTTGTCTACAATTTAATGTTTTATGATTGTTTGATGCATTGTTTTATCAGCAAAAGAAAACTAAAAGTGAATGATTTGACCATCGAAAATATGATGTCAGAAGCTTGCATTGCATACCAACGTGGCGAGCGTGTCTTTTTGAATATTTCTTAGAAAAAATACAAATTTGACCAACAATGAAACACCTTATTTGGATATACTATGAGTAAAGTACTTATTTAAATGGAGTTTACAGAATGGACAAAATATTTGACAACGTCTGGACGTCCATTCCGTCCATACAAGAAATATACCTAGATAGTACCTACCATATTATTTTCATGGAAATACACAGTGAAATAGGGCGTGAGTGAAAGACAAAACCATTGTACTTAATATTAGTACGAAAGATTTTAATCAATTTAATGGTATATGTAATATCGACCCGGACGTAATTACATCACGAGACCAACGCAATCTTACCTAAGCCTTCCAACAATTAATTTAACATTAAAAATAATTAAAACACAAAGATAAATCGTCACAAATTAAGCTTAATTACATGGAAGGCACGTAAATCTGTTAATTTAATTCGTTTGGGCATTTTAACCACGTTATATAATAGAGGATTCAAATACTAATAAAATGTAAAATATTGTTAATTGTGGCATTTTCACTTTTGTTCCCGTTTGGTGAAAATGTGGGTATATTGAAATAACGTCTTTCTGTCTATGTATGCCTTGGACACGGCCGAGTTTTTGTCAGACCCTTTCAAGCTCTTTCTGTTTTTGTTTTGATTTTCTTGTTTGTGTGACGTCTGCATCTTATTCTTTTCGTAGAAAATCAAACATCGACTGTGTCTCTTCGTGGACTAGGCTAGGTGCTATTCGCGCAGGTGCTATTCGGACGGGTGCTCTAGGTAGACTACCTCATGATTGTGAACATCGTAAAGTTCGGTTACGGCCGATACGGTAGCTAGTGTCAACGAGATTTAGTCTGAAGTGCGTACGATTGCTATGTGGGACGTTGTGTGATTTCGCAGGGCCAGGTCTTGAAGCAAGCTTAGCATAATCTAAGATGATGCCCATTGACTATGTTGGTGTATATAGTCAATTGGCAGCATAAGCTTTATCAGACTTTTTGTCATTGAGCTAAGTTTAAGCTAGGTTTAGCTTAAACTATTACACTTAATGAATCTCAACCTTAAAATTAGAGCTTTGATTACCAATCTTAATAATGATTATAGAGTACAAAGAATATTAAAATGAAAGTGGCGTCCCCTCTTATAAACTCATCACTAGTCGGCACCATGTGTTACCTCTCAGTCAAAAGATCTAGGTTAATGGCCAACACATTCCCATAATAAAAATAAAAACAATTCCAACCATGGGGTCACTGTGACCGATCACAAATGAAGTGTCTATGAAGATTAAACTTCGTCTGTAAACAGGATTCTCCTAAATAAAAATAAACAACTGCCTCGGTGGCGCAGTGGTTGTACGTACAAGTGTTGCGCAAGAGGTCGTGGGTTCGATTCACACACGGAAGAAAGCTTTGTTTGATATACCTTGTATCCGTTTATTATGTGTTTGTTAAGTCACCCGCGACTTGATGCCCACGACACAGGTCTTGTACATAGTGCGGGTGTTATTTTTATAATCATTTTAATAAAAACTTAAAAAAATTTTATAATAAAAACTCCTACACAAAGGCACAAGTCCTGTGTCACAAATGATTTAAAAATTGAAACAAAGTACGATGACAACTCCAAACAAACTTACAACTTAACACTTAACTGACATTAATAATTCCTCCAACGCACTTAGTATATCGAGCATGACGCGTACATCACGTGTCATGTCCGCTGTAACATTTACGTAGTTACTGACATTTGATTAAAGAACCCTTCCAAAGAGAATTCACATTATATCTTACTTTATAATATATGGAAATGAAAAACAAATAGGTATAACATTAACATTACGGTGCCATTTTCAAAGTGTTTCTTTGTCATTACATTTTGGCGGGAACAGGGAAAAATGCTTTACATTTTAATGAATAATTTTAGTGTGACAAAGGCTGTGAAATGGGTATTAAGTCACGTACTTTTGTAGGGATCCGTGGCAACGTTATCTTTTATTATTATCTTTAATAATACGTTCTGCAATTTAATAAGTTTGCTAACAAATTATCTGAACTATTTCGGGGAAGAATATTTTTATCGAAACCAAAGATATTGGTTGGATTTTGGCGAAATTTATTGTGTCAAAAAAGTAATACTCGTAGTTACTGTTTAGAAAATCAGAATGTGTATTCATTTGAGAATGTCATTCCACACCTGTGGGTTCACGTATTCGTTCAATTGTGAGGGACCGGTCTCACAACTATTCCCTAAAACCTTCAGTCGAAATGTCTTTATACATCCTGCTTAATCCCCGTTATCAACTAAGGGCCACGAACGATATAGGGCTAATCGCTGAGCCTAATGTATCACAATACCTTTAATCACAGGGACACACGACACTACACTACGTAATGAGGCTGGAAAAACGGTTTTCATGGAGATAAGGATACCGTCATACTCAATGTGATATCGAGCATGACGCTACGGTGCGTTGTTGTAAGGGAGGCGAACGGAGGGTTAAGTATCTGATAATAGCCAGTATTAGGCCCAATATGTTGTTTCCGTTAGTAAATAATTACCTTAGTTTACGAACGGTGGAAGCAAGTGATAGGTATTACTCACGCAATGTCAACCCGGTATCAAAGAGTTTCTACTGGACATTTGCTGGTCTCGCCTCTCGATTAGTAGGTAGGTATAGTAACTGCGGAGAATTCTATGCTGTTACCATAGAGTTCGATTTTGAGACGAGACTGACGACATAAACTACTACTAATAGGTATATACTAATAATTATCAACTTACTTTTTTTGGGAAAAAAGATAGATGCCTCAAAAATCAGTTTGGGAAAGCTACATATGTTAAAAATGTACAAAAAGGCTTGCAAATGTTTTCTACAAACACAATTTTTTTAAATTGGTGTATATGTTTCTTTCAAAGTTGTTTTTATTTTATTTTGGATTATTATACCTAAACAAGTCTTTACTTCATAATATTAAACTATTTAAAAACAGCAAGAATGTAATTTTTTGAATTTTTATCATATTCCTAGAAACATAGAATAAACAGTAAAATAACCACTTAACTAAATACTTAAATAGTGCATAAGAGTTTTATTTGCTTTGAGAATCCAAATCGAAACCTATAAAATCCTCCATATAATATAACCGCATTTAGCTACTTATCTACTATTCACCTCAGTTTATACGATACAATATGTGCGACTAAGCGAAATTGGAAACCGTACACCACACAGCAAATAGTAGGTAATTATCTGTTATGAAGCTAAATGAGTTGGGTGACCACAAACTAATGGAAAAAGCCATAAAGATTTTAAAACAATCAAAATATAAATAAAAATGAAAATGTGTGGCGCTCGGCGACTGCCGCGGTAAAGCTATTGCACAGCATTTTTTATCAACTTATGCAATTATAATTATTTATGCATTATGAGTATTTTTTTTTTCTTTTCATTACATTTCGGTGCAGCTCGTCTCGATCCGTGCGAGCTTCGTCGTACCATATACATATACGTTAAGCGAACGCTCGGACGAGCTACATGGTAGGCGGCGAAATTCCGTAACAAAATGAAACCCAACACCCCCCGTGTTAGTCGGTCGCCGCGCTCAAAGCCCGCGATAAAAGCCTATGCAATAGCTTAAAAATGTATACAGCTCTATAAAGTGTTGCCTAATGGCTAAGGCATCGGTCTCGCAATCGTGAGGTTGCGGGTTCGAATCCTACCCTTTATACTACCGACGTGAACCCACTCCTAACAAAAGCCATTGAACTTAGCTGGAGGGGTTAACAGGATTGCTAGTTCAAAAACAAAAGAAAAATATACCGTTTATCTGCCTATTATTTTTCTGAAAGTTGGAATAGCTGTGAAGGATGCTCACGGATTTTCACTGATAGGTACATTTTATTGTTTGCAACATGTATATAGTATAGTACAGTCCCTTTTAGCCGTGCGATTGATTGTTTGTGAATTTGATACATTTACTTTAAAGTACTGTTTACAAAATTTGTGTAAGTTTTTTTTTATTTTTTTTTATTGTGTTATTTAAAAAAATTAAAGTGTTTTAAAAACAAAACTAATAGTAGTCACTTAAGGGCCTAGTTGAAAATCAGCGTCAGGCGTTAGCCTGGCATATGCTGAACTAGGTCCTATTTTCGACATAATTATCTATATTAAATATAAGTACTTATTTTTTTTTTTATATTGGTAATGTGTTGTTATTTTATGTGTGTAAAATTGTATTTATGTCGAAATAAATTCTTTCTTTCTTTCTTTGTTCTCTTTCTTCTTTATTTTCTTTTGTTAATATTTATTAAAACTAATTTTGGTCACCATGTTTACTATAAGGCTAATTAGAGGAAAGTGATAAGGCGCAAGACCGCGAAGAAGGCACGAAGCTGTGCGATCCTGACGACAATAACATTGCTTAATCTTGATGATCTCTAGGTCTGCTCGATCACAGTATATAGTCGCCTCACTAAGAAGTAACTATAAGTACCAATATTTATTACACTGTCCCTGATCCACATTCTCGTAAAATAAATCCACAAGAGCATTGTCACTCATATTAGATCAGTTACACAAGACGAAACATGATACAGTCACGGCCGAATGCCCAGCGCGGCTATCGTTCCCGGGATTGATAAACTTCACTGAGAAATTATTTATTGTCATGCAACATGCACATACATTATGTAATAGTAATACCAAATTACTCTCCCACACATTGAGCTATTAGGAGCCGTAGCGCACACGCTTCTTTGTTCACTGGCGATTTTATGACTGCAATGCGTTTTAGCAACTTTAGCTGTTAGACCGCAGTATAGACCGCAGATGGTATGCGTTGGATTGATGTATCAAAATCGCGCGTTTCAGTGATCTGCATATAGCTAGCATAATGTTGCATTGGCACGAGAAAAGGGTGAAGGCGCATGTGTGTTTCACATAACGTGTGCCGTATATAGCTTCAATCTTTACATCAAACGTCAAAAAGCATTCGAGCTTGCACTGCTGAAAATACGACTAAATCGTAGGTCGAAAAACTGAACTTAAATTTGAATACTCGATTGTGATTGTTTTTATGCTGGATCTGTTTTTGTCGACTCGGTGCTATAGCAATGTCAAGTGTGTATAGGTCTTTATGATTAATATGCCACAATGGCTCCAGTTTGGCGGCGTGTAAAAAAGGCGTTAAGAGTGAAGTGTGAAATCGTATCAATGCATATTAACTACGCCGATTAGTGAATGGGAAAGTGCGTTTTGACGCACATACCCTATTATAAGCGTAGACATCGAACAACTTCAGCGTAAGTTTTATATTACGTGCTAGCTGTGCCTGTGACTTTGCTAGCGTGAAGTTGCAGTGCTGCAAGTTACTCCTTACATCATCAGCTGTCTAACAGTGTAAGTCCCGTCAAAATCCGTCAAGCCGTTTTGGAGATTAGCCGGAACAAACAGACAGACAAAAAAAACAAAATTGTGTTTTTGTTAAAAGTACCATATCTTTCAGATGCATTTAGAAAAAAAACTGTTATTTTGACATTACAAACAGACAATTCAATTTCATTTATATTTGTATAGATATCATATATAGAAATATTTTTCTGTGTTGTTGTTTTATCATCTTAAAATGACCTAAGTTTAATATGAGACTAATAAGTTGTTTTTTTTTCCAATCGTCACATATTTATGTACCCTTGGGCGGTCAAGACGAATCGAACGACATCTTAATCGTATAAATCAATTCAGTGGTTTAAAAGATATAGGGTAGACATACATACAAGATACGCGCGAAAAACATAACCCTTCCTAGCAGTCGGGTAAAAAGTTGATCATCTTCAAAACGGCTAAGTCAATTTTTGTCAAGCAAAGCTAAGTAGGTACCTACCGTACCTATGTAAGTACTAAGTACCTAAAGTGGTAAGTAGCTACCATCCCAAATAATATAAAAGCCGGGCAAGTGCATGTTCGGCCACGTACAATATAGGGTTCCGTAGTCCCCCCTTTCCTCCATCTGAATAAAACTTTAAATCTTAATATTTCACAAACGGATCCCTAAATCTAAAAATGGTCTTCCCAACCACGAAACGTTTTTAAAAGACCTATCTAACGATATCCTATACCATAGGGTAGGTGAGAAAACAAAATCACATCCCCCTTTATATATTAAAAATAAAACCTTTTTTTTCAAAGTTCCGTTTTGCCATTTTGGCTACGGAACCCTAAAAACTCGTCCAAATTCGTCCTTCCGTTTGGGTGCTACGATGGCAAAAACACACAGACACAAACACGTAAAACTTATAATACCGCTCCTTTTGTTTTGTTGCTTAAAAAAGTTTGTTTGCTAAACAGAAACAGTGTTTGAAATTATCCATAATAGGTGAAATATTTGAGGGAATATTTCACTTATTATGGATAATTTCAAACACTGTTCCTGTTTTTTTGCGTTGAATAAAATCATGTCATGCTTCGATAAACTTTCTCTTCAAGGACGAATTAATATACTCAGTAAATAAAGATTCAGGAAAAGGAATGAGAGATTCCTGTGATCATGCGAAACCTATGAATATCATATCTATCTAAAAATATTCAATGGTTAGACATGATTCAAAAGCTTCAAAACCGTTGACCTAATTATGGGACGCTTAACGCGAAATTATCTTCACAGCAAATAAACATTAGAAAACTTGTCGAATAAGAACTACTGAGTGGAACGACGAGATAAAGATACGTCTGTACCATTTTATTTATTACTAGCTGACCCGCGCAACTTCGTCTGCATAATTTTCCCTGTTTTTGCAACATTTTTCATTACTGCTCCGCTCCTATTGGTCGCAGCGTGATGTTATATAGCCTATAGCCTTCCTCGATAAATGGGCTATCTAACAGTAAAAGAATTTCGGACCAATAGTTCCTGAGATTATCGCGTTTAAACAAACTCTTCAGCTTTATATACGAGTATATAGTATAGATTCGCCAAAAAACCAGCAAAATAAATAGAATTTCTAGAAAATCTTTTTTATAACAGAGTAAAAGGCAACAGTTGCCTTGGTCTAAATGGCGGTTTGTCGGGTGCTTGGTCTAACAGACAGTTAACAGTAAGTAAGTTATTGAGACCGGCTGTTAGTTATTTAGATCGCGCATTTACTAACAGAGCTTAAGTTCACTACACCACGTAGAAGGGGCGCCAAGCCGCATGTTTAAGGCTTACGAAATGGGAGTGCATTTTGAATAAAATGAAAGGCGTTTTGTCATTATGGCATTTTTTTGGTATCAGTCGCACATATACCGCAGTCGTAAATTAGAAACCTTACATGTAGGTAATCCGATTTACTACTGATTCAAATGCTAGTAGGTAGGTATGTGTTCTAAGTCTTCTATTTTGTCAAGGTCAATTTAAGCAAAAAGAATATATCCATGTGACAAATGCATGATACGAACTTTGTAGAATATTTCATATTTTCAATATTTATTGATTCCAAAATAATTTTTACATTGTATGCGAATGGCATGTGTACTAGCTGACCCGCGCAACTTCGTCTGCGTAAATTTTCCCCGTTTTTACAAGATTTTTTATTGCTGATCCGGTACTAGGTCGTAGCGTGATGTTATATAGCAGGCTATAGGCTATATAACATCACGCTAAGACCTCGATAAATGGGCTATCAAACAGTAAAATAATTCTTTCAATTCAGGCCAAGTAGTTCCTGAGATTATCGCGTTCAAACAAACTCTTTAGCTTTATAATATTAGTACAGATTTTAAATTAAGAATACAATACATTACAAATTACAATGAATTAAAAGAATACAATAAATTTATCAATATTTTTTGCAATTTTAATGTATAATAATTATATATAGCTAAACATGGTTACATATCGACAGTTGAATAACACTCCTTTAACAAGTAATGCTTTAGTTTTGTTTGAAATCGGTGCCATAAAGTGATGTTTTTATTTCTGTAAGTACTTTATTAAATACCTACTTTCATTGCAATGCTTTGTGAGATCAAGACGGGGTGGAAGTTTGGCCTCGAAGGCCTGAAGTAGGATGGAACAAATCTTGAACTGATCTAAATCTTGCAACCGATTTATAAATCCCTTCCTAGAGAAAACTCCGTAGGATAAGAATCCTACTGAGTTGACATTTTACAGGGTCAGTATAGTTCAGGTCTGATGACAATATATTTGTAAGATAAGTATGACCTGATTAACCCTAACAGTAGTCGTAGTCAGTATTAGCATACAGGGTCTTCTGGACTCAATGCTATGCAAATATCCATTGGACCTATTACTGCAGTAAAAGGTCAACCCTTATTTTTATATTTTATATAACTTATTAAGTATTATAAAAAGGTCACATAAATGGCACTAGCTACGTGCCAAAAAACCAGTGCAAATTTGGAGTGTATTCAAGGCCGGTCATGGTCAATGCTATTAGGTGTAAACTACAGGGATATTTTATAACAGTTTTTATTTATAGCGGCATTGTACTGCGGTTATATTGGTATTGATCGCTATGTGCTTTGACGTCAGTTTTAAGACAATGTCGGGAATTATTTAGAGGTAGTAACGTACGGACAGACGGTAGGAAAACCACAACCTTGTAGATACAGGTTTATTGAAAGGGTTAAAACGTTTGCCTGTTAGTTCAGGATAATTTGAGCTCGGCTGGTCGCATATTAATAGGATTTTGCTGTATTTTATAACCATAACATCGAACGTACTTTGGTCCTTTTCGTTTCAGTTTCAATTCGGCGCCCGGCCTTCCGGCGCGAAGTGTATGGCGACATCTGGTAGCTTTCACACGTTCCAGCGTCCGTCCGTTCCAGCGGCCGTACGTTCCGGTCGTTATACATTCGCCGCCGAGTTCACCGGCGACCGGCCGTCCACGAACACACAGATGCAGGAACCCAAAATCCGATCCGGAACATGACGGATGACCGGATTGGAACCGGAACGTATGAAAAGCTATTATTTCCTGACACATAATAACAATGCAGATCAACAGTGCAATAAACAGAAATTTGTATTCGGGGCTTTATCCTAGAAAGGGGCG
Source organism: Herminia tarsipennalis (assembly GCA_945859575.2). NCBI lineage: Eukaryota > Metazoa > Arthropoda > Insecta > Lepidoptera > Erebidae > Herminia > Herminia tarsipennalis. Next base: position 5,799,662 of record OX243836.2, on the reverse strand, counting down.
GGGTCTTAAGCCCTTTAGCGTCCTTCTTGGGTCCGCCAGTAGAGTTCAATCAAAATAAGATTAAAAATGTTGCTACTTAAGACAGCGTCCTCTGCGTACTTTAAAGCCTTACTACGATCGCCAACTCGCTGGCCAAGCGTGCCGATAATAGCAATTACGACCAGGATATGTAGGTTTTACTGGGGAGACTCGTGTCCAGCAGTGGACCTTCATATATGGGTTGATTAGATAAGAAAACCTTCCCCAGTTGTACTAAGTAATAAGTAATGAACCTAAATGTAATCAAATCTAATGTCTCAAATCAAATCAAATGTCATGTCATGTCTGAATTTGAATAATTAAATAATTATGAACCGGGGGAATTGTGATCACTCATTTTTAATCATACTTTATGATATTAAATATACGTAAAATACTACAAACGGCATTGTTTAATGTTATGAGCAAACTTCAAATATCTATAATAGCTAGGAAATCAAACAAGATTTATGAACATTAGATAAAATGCGATTAATTTTGCATAGACGCATTTACGTGTAAATAAACCCAAAAAAAATCTACTCTCATAGATTTATAGTTTTTAAATTGTTTTATGAGCTTTAGGGTGAATGTCAAGTGAACGATTGACAACGTCAACTGAATTCTGTCAGTACTACCAACTTATAGGTCATAGGCCATACGATTGTGAACGGACAATACAGCCTTAGCATAATCATGGAGATACGTATCCACAGAGCGTAGATATATTGTGTATCTAATGTGTAATGTAAATAATAATAATGTAAAATATTTTCACTATTTGATTTTCATTCATTACGTGGACTTAAATTTCGACACTTTCCTTTATGCTCGAATTCAAACTATTAGACATTGAAAATCTTCGTTGTAAGGTCTTTTCACACGTTCCGGTTTCTATCCGGCGCCGGATAACCGGGGGCGAATGTATAGCGAAAGGAATGGACGGACGCCGGAACGTGTAAAAACTACCGTACATGGCCATACACTTCACGCCGCGTGCCCGGTCGCCGGCTACCCGACGTCCGTGTTGAAACCGGAACGTATGAACAATCTCCTTCCTGGTTTATCTCCTTCTACGACGAAAATAAATTGTTTGAGAAACACAAATAATAAACAAAAGGACAGTGTTAACTCACTTAAAATGTCAAAGATTAATTAATTACGTTGTGAGGTAGGTAACGCAAGCTTTCAGGTAATTTTGTCAAACGTGGCTCTGCAACACACTCCTCACTTTGAATTTATCGTGAAATATTGATGATGGAAACTCCATAGATCATAGTAGATCTAATGAAAGGAGCGAAAAGTAAAATATTGATGAAGAGAAGTTAAGTATGTAGGTACGAGTAGGTTTATGTATTAGGAATGGTTTTGACTGGCTCGGTGCCGGAGTTGGAGTGTTAACAACTGCTCAACTGCTGTATAAAACATTGAGGGTTTTTACCCGACTGCAAAGAAGGGTTATATTTTTCGTGCGCACCATATTTAATATATAATATCTTGGGACAACTCACACGTCATCTGATCCCAAAATAAGCAGAACTTGTACTATGTAACCAGACAACTGATATAGGTACATACTTATATATTTAGATAAATTACACCCAGACACAGAATAAACTATTGTGCTCATCAGACAAAGTTTTATCCTGGGTGAGGTTCGAACCCACGACCTCCAGCTTAGCAGTCAGGGTCACTAACCACTACACCAACAGGCCAGTCAATATGTATGTATGTATATAATATTTTTTATTACCTCATAATTTTTACACCACAAGACGGATTTAAACAATTAAAATGTCGTTAGATTTCCGCCCAAGTGTTTTAGCTATGTGACGTTTGAAAAAAACAAGCATGGCGCCTGTGAAATGTAAACAACAGAGGTGTGAAAAAAAAGTTTTTTCGAATACCGCAATATGGGTATCACCTTAAAGGGCTAATTGTAAGCATTTCAAAAAAGTATATGGTTATGACTGTAATACTAAAAAAGTCTACTACTAATTACATCGGTTACATCCTACAACCACTAAAATGGATAAAATAAAAAAATAAATTTAAAAAATAAAAATACCCGCCTGCGCAAAAAAGATGCAAACAAAATCCCCTACATAATGTATAATGTAATATTATGCTGTCGGAGGCACATAAGTTAATCGAGATTCATTAATGCCTCTGACTGAATGATATTACATAATGTTAAGGATCTTGTTTGCAGTTTTTTTACAAAAAAGGGAACTCAGTATGATTCATAAATACGTTAGCTCCAATCACGTTTTAAGTAAAAAGGTGTGGTTAGGTTACATAAACAACATTCGATCTTTAAAAACGGCAAACTAATGCACATATAGATAACCTATTACAATATTACATTATTATAAAAAGTCGCAAAAGAAGGAAAGCATGATTTAATTATCACGAGCGAAAAATATAACAATGTAATCCGCTGCTTTCATCTGTTGTCGCCGGCGATGCGACAATGACATATGAAAACTAGGTCAATTGTATAAATTTTACGGTGGCTATTGCTGAGCGCTTGTAACCTATCTATAGCTTTTTACTTAAAACATCATTGCTTAGCCAGGGTAAGGTAAGGTACACTTTGAGTGCGTTAACTGTCCTAGCATGTTAGTAAAGTCTTCGGAATCACAAGTTTTGTACTTCAACAAAATTGTTAAAAAAAAATACAGATTATGAATATAAATTACCAAGGTCGTAAGTTAAAACTGCTGAATTTTCGTCTCGCCGAACGAACTATTATAATGATGTACTTACTTTATTAAAATCTACTCTGGCTGGGTGCTGAAGCTGGGATGATGTGGCCAGTCTAAACGGGGACCCGTTTAGACTGGCCACATCATCCCAGTTTCAGCACTACATCACATGGGCGCACGCAGTATCACGTAAGGGAGGAGAGAGTTAATTCTCCCTTCCCCTTAAATTACAAAAAGGTAGGTAGGTACCTACACAGAATTCATACGACTGGTGTTTAGTAAACAAGGCCGTAGGGTACGCCTATCCTACATCACACGTAGGTCCTACATAATTTCAGTGAAGCAAACTTATTATGTACCTACATACTGTACGCATTACATAACGGCTGATTACATTGCTCCGTCCCCAGAGTAAGACCGCGAGCCCAATGTTCGGGACACATTTGTTTAGTAACTGTCCGTCACAATTAACCATTAGCCTGTATAATTAAGGTGAATTAAAAGTTAAAGTGTATCACAGTTGTTTGGCTAAGTAGGGTAAGTGGCTATTGTATCTACCTCCTCAGATGTTCTACTTAAAATGTATGGATAATGAGATCGCTTTAAGATGGGTCTGTGAGGATTTAGTCGGGAATATATCACTATAACACCTTCTGTGGATGTTTAGAAGTTAAAAGGCATCTTGCTAATATTATAGATATTTGTAAGGTTGTTGGTAATTGATTAACGCAAAAGCTACAGAAGTAATTTTGATGAAACTTTTAAAAACTGTTTGTTTATTAAAGCTCGCTAATCGCTGCAAGCACAAGACCGATTCGGATGAAATTTATATGGATTGATATCAAAGTTGCTTGACGAAGCACATGTATTTTTAAGTAGGTTGTAAATTTATTATATCAGATGTACTTTACTCACAGTCAGTATCAAATACGATACGAAACAGTAATATACTCAAGACTGCAGAGGAGGGTACCTATGTTTGTAAGTATCCTTCCAATGTTCCCATGTCCTGCTCATAACTCTTCAACAGCTCAACCGATTTTAATAAATGATACGTCATAAGATACAATTCGATGACGCGAATAAAATTCTTAAAAAATCATAATGGTGGATTTTATGCGCTTTGACGTGCGGGTTAAAAAAAATCTGAAACCCTTGAGTGGGGCATCAAATCAAAGGACTTTAAAAGGCGAAAATAACCTAAAAAATAACCTTGATCTTTTTTAAAACATTGTTTAAAAATAGTTTAGAATGACAAATCATAGAAAAAACAATGTTAATAATTAAACAAATACTTCTTATTAAATCACTTTGTATCTTACAACGACAAAAAAGTACTAAATAAAAAAAAATGAATATTAAAAAAAAACAGAAACAAAATACTTTTCATATTTAATATCATGCAGTATTTAATATCATGCAGTCAGAGGCATATTGTACTTTTATATATTTTTTTTTTGTTTGTTTTAAGGGTCCACATGGATCCCCTTTGAGATTACGATCTAGTCTTTGGAGTTAAACTAGTGAGTAATTTGGTTCTATCTTAATCTTCTAAGTCTAATATTTAAAATTAAAAAAATGTCCAATAGCACTTTTCTTATTGTCTCTGATAAACGGGAAAGACACTCTGCACTTGTATGATATTATAGTATAGAACTATAGTTAACCTTATATTTATGGATACAGAACCGCGCGGCACAACTTGTCTATACTAATATCATAAAGAGGTAAGATTTGATCGTTTGTTTGTATTGAATAGGCTCCAAAACTACTAGACGAATTTGAAAAATTCTTACATCGTTGTGAAGCTACACTAACCCCCGGGTGACATAGGCAATTTTTTATCCCTGTATTCCCACGGGAACGGGAACTACGCGGGTGAAACCGCGAGGCGTCCGCTAGTAGCATAAAAATGGTATACCACAGTATCAATATAACATTAAACCACGCTGCAATATATCAATACTATATTGAGAGTGCAGTCATATTATCTATCGATTGTAACATAGATGTCTAATAGTACCCTAAAATGATCAATAGGTAGTATATAAAAATGTATTATGCGTTTGAATTTCAATAAAAATTGAAGTTCAATAAATAAAACCATTATGTCCATGAAAAACATTCCTAGAACCGGCTAGAATTCCTATCTACGCGTAGGTGTATTATAAAACTCGGGTGGAATGGTATACCTTTCAGCCTTTTGGCAAATTGCCTCATATAGAACACCCCGATTCGGCGAATTTAATAGCGCCTCTGAAGTTACTGAACGATATTGGCAATGAATAAGTGAAAACATGAGGCCTTCACCTTGAATTTTAGCTGAAAACCAATCCTTGAAATGGGGATATCTTGCGATTAGTTTTGGCTACGTACATAGGTACGATTTAGTTCTGTATTTGAATAATAACTTTAGATCTGTAAAAACCCTCTTAGGCATGAAATTTCTCCATCACATTTCAATGATCACTATCCAATGCTCACTTCCAAATGTTCGTGAAAAGCAAATAAAAAAATAATTATAGTAAAAAAAAATTACAAAAATAAAAAACCCGCCTGCACAAAAAAGATGGAAACAAGATCCATATTGCAGTATTCGAAACAACTTTTTTTTCACACCTCATTATTTTGACATCTCACAGTCGCCACGTTTGTTATTTTTCAAACGTCACATATATATGAACACTTGGGCAATCAAGACGAATCTAACGACGTCTTAATTGTATAAATCCGTTCAGTGGATTGTGAGATATCAGGTACCTAATAAAGAATATTACATACATACATACAAGATACGCGCGAAAAACATAACCCCTCTTTACAGTCGGTTAAAAAGAATCTATATTTCAAAAAATAATAGGTTCCTACAGGGTAAAGTACTCGATACGTATGTGGTGGCCACCGAAATTGCTGTCAATGCTGTTTCTGTGAAAATATGAAACGTAGTTCTTTTCTTGCCGTCGATAAAGTAAAAGTAAATAAACTTGATTCACAGAACATTAATAAATAAGAGCCACGCAAATCTCTCCAACCTTTTACTAAAGTAAGTAAAAATCTTATCCCTACTAAGCGGATTTTAATTAGGCACTCAAAAGTTCTTGACCTAACTGCGAAGGGCTTTTTTCTTCAAAATGGACAATGAGCTGACTCTGTTCTTTGGAAAAGTGCTATCAAGTTAGACCTTGAGCCAAGCTTGAGCTTTTTATGAAGTGGTGTTTAACTTTCAAGTTTGTTCGGATCATCTTATTTGAAAAGGCAGAATAATCAAACGCAAATCTTACTCTTAATTTTAAGAGCTAAGTACTCGTATCATGCTCTCAAAATAAGGCGATAGAAATACATTTGAGAAAGTATTTTAGGACTAAGTGCCGTCTGAGAATGGTTTTGTACTGTAGGTATGTTGTGGTATAACCTTCGAGTTCGTCATTTGTTTCGTTTCGACATTTGATGACGAGGGTCTGACAAAGAAGCCAGCAGGTAGGCCTTTGTAGTAAACTACTCAAATGCGAGGTAAGCACAATAGTGAACAAACGAATTGCGTTAGGTACCTAAAGTTTTGTAGATAAGGGGTTTCTGACTCAGATCCAAAGGAACAGATAGAGATATCTGTAAGGTTAAGCAACGTTACCACTGTCGTTGCGTTTTGGTCATACACCTCCATGCCTCGGATCCACATTAAACTGTCAGTCCTGCGCCCAATCTTCGGTGCCGTCGGATTTTCTTCCCATCAGACTATGAGAGTAAATAAATAGAGAGCACACTTGTGTCTGCGCATCTACTTGTGCATTATAGTAACTTGTGCGTAGTTGGCTAGTCTTTGATGAGATTGGCCGCTGTAACCGAAACCGATCAGGAGACCATTATACTGAAGATAAACTTACCAATGATGATGAACAGCGTCGTCACCCAGAACCAATGCATCCACCAGTGTAACGTCATGACGTCAGCTTCACAGGATCTCCTGGCAACACCGACCTGGAACAAAATACAGTAATATTATGTAGTGGGTATGTAGATAACTGATATATGCTTCTTTTGACTGCGTCGGCGGCGCGGTGAGAAGTAGGTACGACTGCAGCGCAAGCAGTCTACCGTTTGATAGAACACCAACTTTTCTTTTGTCTAAAACTGGTTCTTTCCATTTTATGGTTAGTATTGTCCATCTATTGTCAGTTTATCACATTAATATAATATCTATAAAAATAATATCTTGGGACAACTCACACATCGCTATCTGATCCCAAACTAAGCAAAGCTTGTACTATGGAAACCAGACAACTGATAAACATACTTATATGTATATTTCTAAATACATACATATTATAGACTAGCTGTCCCGCGCAACTTCGTATGCGTAAATTTTCCCCGTTTTTGCAACATTTCTCGTCGCTGCTCCGCTCCTATTAGTCGTAGCGCGATGTTATATAGCCTATAGCCTTCCTCGACAAATCTCGAAAAATCTCGAAAAATCGGTCCAGTACTTTTTGAGTTTATTCGTTACATACAAAAATGCAAATCTTTCCTCTTTATAATATAAGTGTAGATAAATAACACTCAGACACAGAATAAGCCATCATGCTCATCACACAAAGTTTTATCCTGGGTGGGGATCGAACCCACGACCTCTTGCGTAGCAGCCGGATACACTCCCACCGCGCCACAGAGGCAGTCAAATCATGAGATATTTCCTAGTTACTATGTACCTTGGACAGGAGCTAGGTACATAATAATCTTTAAACAAAAATCACCAAACTATTCGTCTATCTATCGACCAAGCAACAGATTTAGATACAGCTCCACATTTCATCCAGAAAGGCTTTATTCCTATATGTACCTAAATACATTTATAGGTTGGTGATGCCTTTGTGCGAAGCCGGATGACTTCAAGTATAACTTAACACGACGTGTACGTATAAACAGGGTCTGAAAATACGTCAGCTACACGAAACGTAGGTACCTATTAACAATCCCTCGCGTTTTCCGCGAATACAGTCTCATTAGCGAATATGTGTCACAAGTCAAAAGCGAATGAGATTATTATAGGTTTTTTTTAAAGACAACCTTCGCACGAGTAGGTATACCAGCTGATGTCGCGGTGGATTTTATATACATACAAAACCACGGAAACAAAGTACCCACCCAGACGCGTAACAACAATTTGTGGATCACATAAGGTGGTGTTCCGTGTAGGAATTAAACCAACGACCTCTGGCTTAACAGTCAGAGTCACTAGCCACAAGACCAACTGAAGGAATATTAAAAATGTCGCCGAAGTAGTATTGAGGAATAAAAAAGGTAAAGTACTAAATCTCTTGTATCGCATAAGTTTTCAAGTTTTTATGTAACTTTCGCGGGATAGTCGATCAGTTGACAAAAGAAAGGTTCCTCAGAAACAAAAAAGTGAGATAATTTTCAATCTACCCGGGACCACGGCCATTGCAGTACGGTCGAGACTTCGGGCAATAAAAAAAGTATTTACCTTAAAATATTCACGCGATTAAGACCTGTAAGTAAATATAATTTTATAATGAGCTGATTTTGATACAATCTAGTACCTATACGCGGGAACACACTAGAAAATACGATCTACGGTCTATTACTATTTTAAACAATTTTATTAAGTTGCTGTTGGCTGCATAATAAATTGGCCTGAAAAACATTACCATCCTGGTGCAGTCGTACATACAATCAAATTTTCAACTACTACAGCCGACTCTTAAGACATTCTTTTTACCCGACTGCGCAAGAACGAGGGTTATGTTTTTCGAGTGTATGTATCTGTATGTGTGTATATTTCTTTGGCACGTTCTAGAGCCTAAATGGCTTGTTGGATTTTAGCTTGAGAGGGATCGTTAGATTTGTCTCTATTGTGAGAGTGACATTGGGTACATAAAAATAGAAAAAAATGGCGAATTTTTGACGCTCAAATATTTATGTTATTCATTTTTAGGAGTCAGGTTGTGTAATAATTTAGTTCGCTCATAACCTTGGAGCTAAGCAAAAAGCAGTAAAACAATTCTTTCAACACAGCAATATCAGTTTTCAAACTCGAGTTTCTCGCCGTTCCTAACTCGAGACTCGAGAACTCGGCGAGAGATTGAGCAATTCATATTACTCGTACCTGAAGCTCGTAAATTTTCATTCATTAGTGAAATGTACGGAGTGTCTCGGGTTTAATTAAATTTTAAGTTATCAAAGGGATGTTTGGAAAAACTCTTCGTGGAATAAATTCTGATAACGTTTTAAATTTTGTTTTCCAAGTTAGACGTGGGCCAGGTTTTAATTTAGAGACAATAGATTTCATAGTAATGAACTAATGTTTTTGGTATTACACGTACCTACTAAAAAAATGTAAAATAAAGGTTATATTACAAATATTACATCTATTTTCAAATATATCAATTAACGCTTTGCAAGCATATGAAAAGGTATTTTCAAACTATGTATCACATTACACATTTGTCAAACAGTTCTAAATAGGGCTTAACTGTTTGATAACAGAGTTTAAATTTATTCAGGCAAATATTCATTGACTAGTAGTTGAACTAAAACCTCTTCGATTTCTAACTAAATGAATAGACGGAACGTCTGGCAATAAACAATGGCATTTAGCCTTCAAATAAAATATTTACGCGATTAAGACCCGTAGCTTATAACATTTTTAATGTGTACAAATCGCGAAAGTTTACGAACATATACGTTTAAATGTGTCTTATTTATTATACCTCTCTGCCACTGATTGCAATACGTAAAAATAACGTAAGCAGTTTTAGTTCCGTCAAAGTAACGATCTTGTCATCTATAATTTCCTTTGGTTCTCTTTACGCGAATCGAGAAATAGTTGTTTAATGTTAATAATTCCCATTGTGGATGTGACATTTCAAAATAGCCGTGCTATCATTCGTGCCCGTCAAGAAGCTGTCAACTTATCGGATGCCTACCTACATTATTTAAGGAATACGTCTTTGTGCGTTGATCCATCAGCCAGTCAGTCAGGACAAAGTATTTTATATATATACGAGTATGGAATACCGAAAATACCCTATTGTGCTCTGCCGAGCTCATGGTGTTTTGTAGAAAAAGACCCATTGCAAAAACGTAAAAACAACTAATATAATAAATTTTTGCATTAAGGCTGATTTACACTATCAAAGTTTCTTACCTATTGCATACAATTAAATTGAAACAATAATGTTTAAATCTAAATTAGGCGTTGGCATCGTATTAACCAGCCTAACTTGAATGTAGGCTTTAAGTTCACAAAAAATACTCTACCTTTTTATAAAATCTGTTAAAATTGTTAGGGAAAGCTATACACAGCATCTGATCGTGATAAAGTATCATTACCAGAGCTCTCGTTACACGCTTGTTTGGCAACAAAGCCCGTGAATCTTCGTGTACACTCGTCGACACTCACCCGACGATAATTTGAGGGAAAGCGTCGGAAAATTACAGAGTGAGCGCTTTTAGACGAGTTTATGAGCAGTAGTTGATCCTAGAGATAATATACATATAAAGTGTATACGTTTTGGTTCAACTTCTGTCTAGTCTGCAGCTAGATAGTTTGCGTTTTATTCTTTTTAAACGCGACATTTGATGTTTATTTCAACAGCTTCAAGGAGTGAAGCTTATTATTATTTATCACTTTCAGTCGGTTTTATCATTTTTTGCGCCCATTCTACTTGTACTTGTACTTGCAAATATATGCGACAAGTAAAACGGAGATCGAGTTGTAGTTACCGGCATTCTCAACCGATTTTGATAAAACTTGTAGCAGCATTTAAGTTAGAATATTAGCTTCAAAACTGCAATAAAGTTATCAAAACCTCAGTAGCTCAGGATCAAAGGCGCTCAAGTGCTTATTCCGCACTGCGATCCCCCTTCTGAGTCATTTGTTCAATAAATACACTTGCTACAGTCCCCGAGAACACAGTACAATAGATATTGTGTTGGCATCATTAATTCACGGAAAAATATCTTACACTGCGGTGGTACCCTCAAAGATGGCATATAACTTAGTTCTACCACCAGTAGTGTCCAATGTGAAAATTCAAAACCTGCATCACTTCGACGTATAATGCCTACAAATATTGCGCCTTCAATTCAGTCATAAAGTGTGTCATCAGCCAAGGTTGTGTGGAATTTTCTCGAAGATCTACTAGCGACCTTCAAGTTTACGACCGGCGAAAAACATCTCAAAGTTAGCATCAAGATTGCATTGATTTATGTGTTTGTTATATGCTTGAGAATCTTAATAACTTTACTTATTTAGTTTGGTATTCTTAAAGAATTATGTGAAATAAAATGTGCACAGATTTGTGTTTTACCAGCTGACAATTCAATGTCTCCAGAATGGAATTTAGTATTTTTTTTAGGGTAATACCCAAAGGGTAAACCGGGACCCTATTACTAAGACTTCGCTGTCCGTCTGTCTGCCTGTCACTAGGATGTATCTCATGAACCGTAATGTTTCAGACAGTTCAAATTTTTATACATGATGTATTTGTGTTGCCTCTATAACAACAAACACTAAAAACAGAATAAAATAAATATTTAAGTGGGCTCCCATACAGCAAACGTGCTCGATATTGATAACGGCTTGAAATATTCATAGACTATTGAGTTATACTATTCACTTTAAAAATAAATATATAAACACACGGAAGCCCTATTCGGCTCCCGTGTGTTTATATGATCTGTGGGGCTCCCATACAACAGACATGATTTTTTGCCGCTTTTATAGATAACTAGCTGATCCGCGCAACTTCGTCTGCGTAAATTTTCCCCGTTTTTGCAACATTTCTTATTACTGCTCCGCTCCTTATTTCTCCACTATTGAATAAATGTTATTATACATATAAACCATCCTCTTCAATCACCCTATCTATTAAAAAAAACCGCATCAAAATCCGTTGCGTAGTTTTAAAGATTTAAGCATACATAGGGATATAGGGACAGAGAAAGCGACTTCGTTTTAAACTATGTAGTGATGGTACGGAACTCTTTGTGCGCGAGTCCGACTCACACTTGGCCGGTTTTTTCCTATATTGAGCTGCCGTCAGATAAAGCCTCTCACCAACATTTTTAAAAACTGATCTTTAACACAATACTAGGTAGCAATGGCCATAGTCATGAAAAATTTACGTTTTGACAACACAAACAGACCCAATAATAATAATCTATGTATTGATAGAAGTTTAGGTATCTATTCTTCTTATTTTGCCAGCGCCATAGTTTTCGCTTCTCTTCGAGGCTATGTGATTCTCCTAGCGCTGTCGTTATTCGATTACTGCTCCCTGATGCTCTTTGTACACAATATAAATAAATAAAACTTTATTATCGCCAGTTACTTTTCTCTTACAAACAACAAGCCGAAACTTTTTAAACGGCTAACGAGACTTTTTGTTCAGGGCTTTTTTCCACAGACAATACAAACTTCTCGGAAAAGTGCCATGAATAAGGCTTTATTTGAGTAAATAGCGTATGATAAAATACGAGAGATATAATTTATTATTGTTTATTTTTCGACACAGGTATGTCGTTGTCATAGTGAAATTTGTAAAGGGATTAAGCCCTACTGCGGGTTTTTTTTTTATCCGCAGACGCAAACATATTATTAGTTTGAAGTGTGTCTCTTTTTATGACATCATAGTGCTTAAATGAATAGACGGATTTGGATGCTGTTTATTAATAAATAATAGCTAATTCATTTTTTTACTAACCCCTATTTTACCTTGGGGGTTGGTTTTTAAAAAACGCCGAAACATGTTTTCTTTATTTTAAACCAATACGTCAAATACAAAATTCAACACATCTAATTTAAAAACTGGCGGAGTTTCATATAAACTTACAACCACTATTTTACCCCTTTGGAGGTTGATTTTTCAAAGACGCTGAAACATGTTTTCTTTATTATAAACCAATAAGCCAAATACGAAATTTCACACTTCTAACTTAAAAACTGGCGGAGTTTCATATAAACTTACAACCACTATTTTACCCCCTTGGGGGTTAATTTTTCAAAGACGCTGAAACATGTTTTCTTTATAATAAATTAATAAGCCAAATACGAAATTTCACACTTCTGACTTCAAAACTGGCGGAGCTGTCCTTACCTTGCTCACCTGCAAGGTGCTTCTTTACGTCTCTTTTGAAAGACCCTATGTAATAGGTAGGAGGGACACATGTGCTGGTAGGGAGTTCCTTTCTTTGGATGTGCAGCAGAGAAATGAGTTACCGAATTTCTTTGTTCGGAATAAATGTATATCTACGGTCAGATGGTGACATTGAAGGCCAGCACGCGTGGTTCGATTTAGAAAGGAAAAAGGCGGGATTAAATTAAAAAGTTCGTCTTAGCATTCGCCGTGGTTAAGTCTATAAAAGGCGCTTAGTGCTGCTACATCTCTACGCAGAAACATACCAAGCTAATAAAAGCATGTTAAAAATATTGATATAAAGGCATTACATTTATTAACGTGCATATTTCAGAGTATTTTAAAGTACTGTAAAATTAATTATGATTGTAAGAACTTCCCCGATTTCCGAACTATCGGTGCATTTTCAGCAATTTCCCTTTGACGGTTTCGCTCCCGGCATACAATGTAAGTAGAGGAGAGCATAAGCCGCTTTTCGAACTGTGCAATAAAAGCTTTACTATATTACTATAGATTCAGTCTGTACTTTATAGTTGGCTTTAAATCACTTCGTTTCAACCACAATAATAATAATAATATCTTGATACAACTCACACAACGCCATCTGCTCCCAAACTAAGCAGAGCTTGTACCATGGAAACCAGACAACTGATAAACATACTTATATATTTCTAAATACGTACCCACTTAGTATAGATAAATAACATCCATACACATAATAAACCATCGTGCTCATCACACAAAGTTTTATCCTAGGTGGCGAACGAACACACGACCTCCGGCTTAGCAGTCAGGGTCACTAACCACTAGACCAACAGGCCAGTCAAACAGTGAGTTGATCTCCCCAGTCCGGAAAAATACCTATTGATAGCAATGTTTTAAATTAGAATAACATTATGACTTTAGTGGTGTATAATTACAAATATTAAAGAATTACAGGTTACACTGGTGTGGTCATAAGCAGACTTGCTCCGCTTATGACAACAGTCTACAAGAGACAGGCTATAAGTTTATGGCACGGCCCCAGAAGGCTGGTTTACAGCTTTACGAAAAAAACACGCACAGATAGGCGGGCGCTTAGGTAGTTCTCAAAGTGCACTGTCTCGGTTAAAGATTCGATTTAGTTCGACCGAGATTTCTTTAAAAGGTGTCTACATGTGCGTAAGCCTGTGTGCGCTCGTAGAAGGTAGGAAGCCGGCTATCTGTATCCGTAGGTACCTACCCATTTAATTTATAACAATACATTTGTGCCCAACAGCACCGAATATACATAAAAGAACTCGACAAATTTACGTCACAGATTCGGGCTGGATGAATGTGAATCACCCTACGCGTCGTTGGTTTGCAAGTGGGTATTAATGTGTTCAGATATCGTGGGCGTTCCTGGTTGATGTGACGTCATTGTTGTATTAAGTTTTGGGCGTTTAGGGAACTAGTGTGGATATGCTTCTACCTCCGTGTTTATCGGACTTTGGGGTTATTCATTTGTTACGGGTCGTTCATTAATCAAGTTAGGCTTAAAGGGGTAGGAGAGTTGTGAGGGGAGGGTGGTGCGGGAAAAACCCAAAATATCACCAGGGGGAGGGGGTATAGTGAGGAATGAGTGAAGACGTGTATTTTTTCGGATCGTGATTCCTCAGACTTGACCGGCCTTGAATCAATTGCACTCCCCACTCCCCGTCATGCGAGCGACTCACACTTGACTCCCGTCATTGGAGACTCACATTCGTCTGGAAATAGTTGGGTTATTTTTTTACCAAAAAGAACGCGTGACCTTGAGTAGGGGGGGGAGTCTAAAACCTCATCAAGGGGGAGGGGTGGTCCAAAAGTTGCTAAAAATACATCACGTGATTTATGGACGACCCCTTAGATACCTAATTTATAACTATTAAATATAATTTTGATTGACATTTCGCAGCCCCATTTCTCCCATTTAGGGGTTGAATTTCCAAAAATCCGTTCTTAGTTGATACATTTATATAAACTATTTGTGTACCAAATTTCAACTCAATACGTTCGGAGGCTTAAGTTGTTCGTTGATCATTGTCATCGTTGTCTATCAGTGAATATTGTATACGGCAAGTAAGCGTCTAATCATCATATTTGGAGTTGAAAACATACGGCCCAAGGACATATATCCAAACATCAAATACAAAATACCAATCAGCGTCCACAACACAGACATCATTCACGAACAAAGAATCTCGAAGCGCCTTTTGAACAATGTCGTCCTAAGTGCTATGAGATGAACGATCTATTTGTGAGTTCCTCTAGCGTTTTTGTATGACGGTTGGCGTCTATACTCTCGGTATTTTCTACACCAGACACACAACGATAATCATCAGGTAACAACTATAATAAAAACAATAATCTTCAAACATTAGAACAATAACATGAAAGACATAAACGATTATGTCTCGTTGTCTGAAGTGCAGACCGTGACGGTATTATACTTTTTGGGTGTGAGTGCCACGGCTGGTTGCGCATGACCTGGCTCAGAGAGACCGGCCTAACCCGTCTGCGTTGGGCACTGGAGGATGACGGCGAAGAAACTATGTAGGCATTACGATAAAGTAGTTTTGTTTTATATAGGTTCCTGTGATAGAACAAGAAATAATCGTAGACAAATCAAGAGGCATCAAGCACTAGATTCGCTGGAAGATGGGCTTCCGACCAAAAATGCAATAGCGAGAAAAAGCAGAGCGTCACTTGTTGTAAAGGTTTTAACCTTCCAGCAAGAAAGAGTTGTTGACATATTTTTCTTTAGGGAGTTAAATGAACTCCGTACGGAGTTGTTTTTGGCTGTAGATGTAGTAGCCCGTTTTCATAGTACTTAGTCGTCGTCTAAGTTACATAAAACCCCAGACGCAGAAGGGACAACCCTTCTGCGTCTGGGGTTTTATGCACAAGTCTGTCTGAGGTTCTTTCATTTTCCGACGATCTCTAGCGACTAAGGATAATACGCAGAAACACAATATTATCGTTTCACCATGATGAATCAAGAAAGTATGTAATTGCCTTTGGCTAGGTAGTTTTTATTGACAGCATGTCTCATAGTCGTCTTGCATTTTTCAATAGTCTTGACCTGACTACCCACGTAGGTCCATGGTCATCTCAGCTTGTGTATTGCTGTTTCTATCTTTGAACATTGTGTCTGCGTTTTGCATCCGTTTATTTTATTTTTAAACACTTGCAACACAGATACTCGAGTGTTGATTAAAAATATAACTGACAAAGCTAAAAAAAAACTAAAGCCTTGCTCTTCCGTTCCTCAGAGCAATGCTACAGAAATAGACACTCTCTTTTCATCTTAGAAGAGAGGACACAAATGCTGTGGAGTGAGCGTAGCCCTCAATCTGTCTTTGATGCCATGCCATATGAGTGAATACGGCTACGGCTCGAGTTGAGGGTACTTTTGAAACTCGAACGTGGAATCAGTGAATTTATTCTAAAAGGTTTGCGAGGACGATTTTACGAGTATGAGTAGATCAGCTATTTAGGTATTCCTTTTTAAATAGTAAATAAATAATTTCAAATTGTGTGAGCATGGGTACGCGTGCTAAAAGATCAAGATGCGAAAAATGAACGTCGATTTTCATTAGATCGATAACAGTGATAAGTACCTACCTAAATACATAGATACTAATTTGTTCTTATTTCTGTAGAGCCTAACACGGTAATTGAGAAAACGATTGCGAAGTCTCAAAAAGGACGTTGTTAGCTTTAATTTGAATTTAACACCCCACTTTGTTGACTTGTTTAAAATGAAAGGAATTTTATTTTATCCAAGCGAGATGAAAAATTAGAAAGAATGGAAATATCGCCAAACAAAATTGATATTAAAAACTGGCGGGAGCAGATTTTGCCAAACAATTTACAATCTTTTACATGCAACTCGCGGACTTCTCGAAGACCACGGGAATTTAAGATTATTAACCTCTTTCGTCGTAAGTGCTGAAAACTTGTGATTTAAAATCTTGATAACATCGAGTTAAGATAGTAGTGCAGTTTCGTTGTTTGTTCAACTAGTTTGTGCGGCGTACGCTCTCCACTATGCTCTTAAGATGCATCTCTACCCAAGTCGGTTGAGTGCAAGTATTGTTGTCAAGTATTTCTTGTTTGTGTTTCGTGTATTTCAGTTCCTTTATTACTGTGTGTGTGTGTGTGTGTGTGAAATTAACCATTGTTCTAGTGATATTTGGTTAAGTTAATTTGACACTTCTTTAATACTGGTCCGGAATTAGCATTTTTGCCAAATTGCCAACTTAGTACTTCACTAGTAAAGCTAAATTGTTTTTTGGTGGAGTGCCAGATTTTCAGAACTTAACATCAGTTGTAAAAATCTAGCACTGTTACCAAACGCAATTTAGTTCGAAACAATTTGTCACAACAGAAATCGTCAACTTATTTGATGCAGACGAATTTTCAGACCCGTAAATAACTGCATCAGTCATTCTAAAACACTTATACCGTAACATACCTACAGAAGCGAAACAAATACAAAGGGAGAGCAATTCAAAATAATCCGACCAAATAGATACATTCAGTCATAAAAATACAACTAATACATCTGGGACGTATTTATCTTTTCCGAATTATGCTAACCTTTTCCTAAATGTGTTTGTATGGACCTTCCAAATCCCTTCGAGGGCTTTTCCCGTAATCTATTTTAGAATAATACCTAAGTTTTCTTAACATTGTAACGTTCTTAAGGGCAAGTCAATATAACACTCTTTAGTTACAATAGAGGGTTATCAAGTCCAAAGATTATACATATTAGACTTAATCGCGTAGATGGTATAAAGAAACGTTTTTACTTTTTATAAACTCCAAAGATGTTTTATTAAAATAAGTTAACTAAATTTACTTACTTAAACAGTTACTTCTGAAACTAAAATATTGGTGTCACTGATCCCACGAAACTGCTGATACAAATGATTGTAAGTTGTTAATAAATATCTCCGATAACGGATAAATGTACTTAAATATTTTTAAGTACATATAATAGATAAATATACCAAGAATAAACAATCGTGCTCAACACACAAAGATTTATCATGGGATCGAACCCACGACCTCTGGTTAAGAAAGAAAGAAAACGTTTAATCGTTGCGATTTAGACACTCACTATATAAATTAGGTCATAGACATAGCAGTGAGGGTCTTCAACTACAACAGGCTAGTCAAGGACTAGTGGGAAAGATTTAACTCTTTTACATTTTTTCAGGCAGCCCTGATAAACGTGTGTACTTATACATCCTGGAACGTATATTATGTGTTATATGTTCATCACATAATGAGGACAGTCCCTCTAGGAGTACTCTCATGTAATTAATCCGGGTACGGATGACCTGAATTAAATACACTGGCGGAAAGCCAAAAGGGAAATGGTTTTTTTAATAGGTTTTAGCTTTTCATATCATATAGGTAAGATAGTTATCAAATTATGTATATGACTAAACGTAGTCAGACACTTATGTCGTATAACAAGAACGTTTCGAACCTCTCATATAAAGAAGCGGTATTTTTTATTTTGCGTTGTCAATTTTGTTCCGACTTGAGTTCTGGTGGGTATGTGGTCAAAAATATTGGTGAGTCCTTTTAAATATTTACAAGTGTTAAGCGACTTTCTGAGTTGTTTGTTCTTTAAAATAACTTACATATTAATGTAAGTAACTAAAGTGTAATCTGTGTAATATTATGGAATGATATGTTGCTACTACGTAAGTTTTTACATCAAATCACTGCAATCCCACAATCACTGACTTCATCATCATCATCATCAACCTATCGCAGTCCACTGCTGGACATAGGCCTCTCCAATTGCACGCCACTTTGTTCTATCACTGACTTAACCACTACCAATCACATTAGTTCAGTTAAAAAATGTTTTAAATTTAAATAACAATAAATTCTCAATTATGATATGACTTATTTAACAGGTCAAATGATTATGGACAAAGAAAAAAGCTTTTTTTAATATTAGTTTAGATTAACCACTTAATGGATTTTTAATCACAGACACACAAAGAATCGAGAGTACAGAAGTCAAATTTTATACCTACTTTAAAGATTGTATAAAATATGAGCCATTTTCTCGGTGTAGAAAATGGCTAACGGACACGAGAACTTGGAAAACCTTCGGAACAAAGTGGTCTTAGATTTCTTGTCCAAGAGCGCTGTCAGTACCTATATGTTGCCTACCTACAGTACACAGTATATAAAATCTACCTACTGTACACCGTGTTTTCTGACAGAAGCTATTAAAACTATTTTTTTTTGTTTTTTGACTGACTCTGTGGCGCGGTGGCAGTGTATCCGACTACTACGCAAGAGGTCGTGGGTTCGATCCCCATCCAGGATAAAACTTTGTGTGATGAGCACGACGGTTTAATTTGTGTCTAGGTGTAATTTATCTACATATAATATGTATGTATTTAGAAATATATAAGTATGTTTATCGGTTGCCTGGTTTCCATAGTAGGTACAAGCTCTGCTTAGTTTGGTATCAGATAGCGTTGTGTGAGTTGTCCCAAGATATTATATCTTATACCTTTAAACGAGCAATTCTTGTATATATATACCTATATATATAATCTGAATCTCGGCAATGGCTCCAGCGATTTTCATGAAATTTAGTATGCAGGGGCTTTCGGGGGAGATAAATCGATCTAGCTAGGTTTCATTTTTGGAAAACATCGTTTAAAAAAAATAACGTGCGAAGCTCGGTCATCCAGGTACTATTATATTATGTATTGAGAGTACAAAAGATAACGAACACCGGCTCCACAAGTTGGCCCCAACGTCGGTGCCAACTAAAATAACGCTCGTCCCAATGTTGGCGCCAGTGCTATTTTTCAGATGCACTCGTAGAACGAATGGCGTTGAGATCGACGTTGGGGCCAGCGTGTGGAGCCGATGTATACAATGCGCGGTCGAACAACGCACACATAGATATCGCTCAAGGACATGAAGTCACGGTACGCCTTCTGAACAAAGTGGTTCAGACTGGTCTGCACTTGGGTGTACGTGAACGACGTCTATGTATGCGTAATTCAAGCGCGCGTTGTGTAAAGTTTACCTTCTATACTACGTATTTTATGACTGAGTTGATGGTAATGAGATACAACTACTTACCGATTACGATCGGCCGAGTTCCTTCACCGCGCGATCATATACCCGCGCCGGAGTACTGATATGCTGTAACAAAAAACAATTAAGTACATTAATTTATGTAAAGTGGCAAACGTTTTGTTTGTTAGTAGCGTGACTACTAACTTAATAATACAAAGAGTTTTTGTCTGTGGTTTCGCTTTTGAATCATTAATACCCAGTGGCGGTGCATGGGGATTTTTATAACAATATTTTTAATTCTATGCTGTTTCAATAAAACCAGCATTGTCTTTAGGATATAGGTGTATTATTATCAGAAGAGTTAGTACCTTTATTTATTGATTTATCTATAAAAGAACATTGTACAGCATTTAGATTTCTAAAAGACTTAGAGTAGGTACCTTAGAAGTAATATAAATATGGAATGCAATAAGAAGGTTGTGATTTTACAGAATTTTACGAGTTAATTACAAGTATTACAAGCATATTTCTATAAGTGAAACAATAAATAAGTAATTATTTATATAAATAGTGAAGATTGTTTGATTAGAGTTTACAACAACATAATTAGTAGCTTTTTCTTATAAACATATAAACTAAATATATACAAATCGGTGAATTCTTTATAGAAGAAGTTTTTACTAGTATATATTATTTTATAAAAGGGAACAGAGAATAAATGTTTTAGGCGAGAGCTAAACCGGAGTACCCTGAATGATATTTATTCTGGAATTTGAGGAGAGTCAATATGTTTGTTTAGGATCTTGTATAAGAATATTTCTTCAAACATTTTTATTCGATCATTTAGAGTTGTTAATGAATGACGGGTTAACGAGTTTTTATAAGATGTTCTATCGTGATTCCAACGAGAATTCAAAGATTTGACGAACTTCTTTTGAATTCTTTCAATTCGTGCAATGTGACAAGCATAGTATGGACTCCAGAAAACACTAGCAAAATCCAAAATAAGACGCAAATAACTAAAATATAAAAGTTTTATTCATTAAAACTTTTATATTTTAGTTGCTGCTACCAAAGTGTTTAGTGATTCATAAGATGAAGCCCAGTTTACTGAAAGCTTTCTTAACGATATATCATGTGAAAATTATACGATAACTCAGCATCCCTTATATAGGAACACCTAAGTCACGTATCAATGTTACCCTAATGAGAGATACATTATTAATTACATAATCAAATATCAGAGGTTTATGATTACGAGTAGGTACCTACATAAGTAATGACTGAGTATTTATATATCCAGGTTTAGGTACCTATAATTGATTTGCTGAACAATATCTGACACACGAGCTATGTCCAGTGCTGTAACTAGGGCGGTGACAGCGGTGCCCAGGCACAGGGCGCAGACCCTGGAGGGGCGCAGAAATAACCATCATGACTATGATGAATACCAAGGGCGCAGTTATGTAAGCTCGCACCGGAAACATAAAAAGTTGTAACATGTCAGATTGTAACAGCAATCTTCAATAAGTAACTTTAGACAAAGATTGTCTTTGTATTGCTCTACTGTTGCAAGATAACGAATTCAGCATGCTTATTCTAAAGTGTTAATCTAGAGAAGAAAACTCTAGTTTATTTTGTAGTTTAGGCCAGCGTTTCCCAAAGTGGTTTTCGCGGACACCCCTGGATTACGTCGAAAAGTTTGCAAAGTTCCGCGAATTTGTATGTTTTTTTTCAATTTTGCAAAAATATCGTGATTATCTGCGTAGAAATACGATCAAGAAAATACGTTGGATAATTCCAATGTGTCAGTTATGAATTTGGGGTTCTATAAAATAAAAGGAGGTATTTGGTGGGTGTTCCGTTTTGTTAAACGTTTGGGAACCTCTGACATAGACTTTCATAAAGGTTTATAATATTGCAGTGAAAAAATCCGAGCTGGAAGAACTCGATTTAATGTGCAAATTGACGGAACCGTGATTGATTCGTATACTTGCCATTCACCTTCACCTTCCTTCGCTAAACGTCTTGGTGAGTGGCATTCTCAAATAACCACCATTACCAAAAATAGACAGACAAATTCTTAAATGATTTAATTTTAATTTTCCATATAATTTTATTAATCTTTGTTTAGTCTGCAAACAAAGGACCAACGAGAATATAATACGGGGTCAACGACTCTTTTGAGTGGGTAGGTACTAAGAAATGTACACCCAATGAAGTATGATTAAAGTAAATTTCATTAATAACTTAATAAGTCGTAAACGCGTATATTTACGTGCCTTAAGCAATTTTGATTGTAAAGTTTATTGTACTTAAATGTGAATGTACGGTTTCATTTAAAGTGAGGTAAATATAAACAGTTTTGTTTGTAGAATATTCTCTGTACTAAGTGAGTAGTTTGATGGGATCTCTTTTCGGGGGAGAGGTTCGCAATTTCAGGGGGGTTTTAGGCGGTATAACTGACTAAACACTGGCCAAATGTGAACCTAATATGTGCATACCTTTATGCAATTTGAGGGTAAGGGCGGAGGGGGTTGGTAAGCCCATGGATGGTTATGCCACTAAGCCGAGAATACCTACACTAGGACGCTTTATATATATTACTAGCTGACCCGCGCAACTTCGTCTGCGTAAATTTTCCCTTTTTTTTTACAACATTTTTCATTGCTGCTCCGCTCCTATTGGTCGTAGCGTGATGTTATAACCTATAGCCTTCCTCGATAAATGGGCTATCCAACAATAAAATATTTTTTCAATGCGGCCCAGTAGTTCCTGAGATTATCGCGTTCAAACAAACAAACGAACTCTTAGGGGGATGAATAATAGATGTTGGCCGATTCTCATAGATACCGGATAAGCACAAAAAATTTCATCAAAATCGGTCAAGCCGTTTCGGAGGAGTATGGCAACGAAAACTGTGACACGAGAATTTTATATATTAGATATATATATCACGTAAAATTGTAAATACCGTTAGACTATAATCTCTAATCTCGCGAGATTGTAAACTGTCGAAAGATTGTGAACCGTACAATTTATTGCACTAATTCGGTTAGATTAGGTTAGTACTGTGACCCCCTGCCAGAACAAGACATCATCACTACCGAAAAGTTCCCAATCTCGCGAAATAGATTATAGTCTAACGGTATTTACAATTTTACGGTGACATATACAACTACTTAGTGGCCTGCCCAGGCTTAACACAAAAGTTTTTTTTAATATCTTTACTCATAATATGCATGTATTAAACAGTTCCTAGCAGGCGCGGATACAGATGGAAGGGGGCGGGGGTGCATTTGATTCAACTCAGTACACCAGCCACTGGACAGGGGGGGGGGAATTGCCGGTCAACACACACCGGTCGAATGTCAAATTACTCAAATTCCCCCAAAAAAAGGTATTCCAGTCAAGTCTGGGGGGGGGGGGGTGGCTCCGCTCCTGTTTGTCGTAGCGTGACGTTTTATAGCCTATAGCCTTATTCGATGAATGGGCTATCCAACAGTGAAATAAATTTATAATTCGGATGAGTAGTTCCTGAGATTACCGCGTTTAAACAAACAAACAAATTCTTCAGCTTTATAATATTAGCATAGATATTTACTTTATGTTTTATATTCAATGTATTGATGATCCACAAATAATAGATGTAAGGACATAACGCAAAAAAAAGAAATCAGGGTCGGAACACATTGCGACATTTACCTACATGATTGCCAACAGTTTAATCGGTATCAATTTGGCAACTCTCACCGCTTCACATCTCATTGGTTAATTATCAATGCCTCGTCCTTGGACATCTGACAGATTCTATTACAGACTGCAACGGTGCCTGACGGTATTGAAAACAATGGAGCAACACTACCTTAATTTATATGGAACGTTTTGGTAAAATAAGTTATGGACGTCGCACAAAAATACTAGGTATAACTATCATAATGAGTGATATACACACACTGACTGAGCTTTGGTGGCTCTATTCATAAAAACACAACACCAAATCATATTACTGCTTACTTATTTTGACATACCTACTCAACATTTTACTTTTATAGGGAAATTTTATACCTATTAATGAAAATAATGTAATTTGTCTTAGAGTGCGTACTTGAACACTTTGTGTACAAAAAGGGACTAATGTTGTCTGGTGACGTGTTATGACGTTGACCGCAACAGTTGACGCACTTAGCCGACTTCCATATACGTCCGTGCAGCGAAAAGGTTAATGATAATGAATGTACCACTAAACTGTTTACTGTTTTTATAAAGTTATATTTAGAGTGAAATTAGTGTGACGGGTTACGATTTGTTACGGGCTGTTTTCACATCGGCAATAACTTACTTGTTATATTTTATTAGCTTTAAGTTTAATATTACTCAACTCCCGCGACACAGGGTTTTTTTTAAGGCGACTCCGTATTAGGTTATGCGGGAGTCGTCTTAAAAAAAAATAACTGCGACATGATATAAATCCCATTTTGGACGTTTGACAAAATAATTCAAGTATTTTAAAAAGTCAATAGATCAATAGCTGCTCGTTAGATGACATTTCATATTACGCCGCGGAAGGCAGAGGACCGGGTGACGTGGCGTGGGAAAGCTCTATATCCAGCAGTGGATCGATACAGGCTGATGATAATGAGATATATACTCCGTATCCAAGCCATAAGGGTGTAAATAATTTTAAACATGTAACATTTTTAAAGCAGCTTTACGTTAGTAAACCAAAACTCAATTACTACTATTTTTCTAGACCAAACAAAGCCTCTACTTCAACACAGAACCCAGACATTGGCCCTGGAATACTGCAAACACAATACTAAGTATACATAAAATATACCAAAGAAACAGAGAGCTCTACAAACACAGTTGTTTGATAACGACCCGGCTAAGGCTCCTTGCAAACATACATACTGAAATACTCGTTAAAACCAGTGTGTATTTTGATGGAGAACGTTATATGACGTCAATAGTTTTCTAAGTAATGATACCCTAATGTCGATATTGTCTGAAGTTACGGTAAGTGCTATACGTCAGGACTCGAGAGGGCTGTTTGCATGCTTTTTGTGCAAAGAAAATATATTTAGAGCAATTATCACTTGTCTATTGCTTTTCAAATTTTTTTTTTCGTTTGTTTGTTTTAACCAGGGATTTTATCTATGTAGATTTGTAAATTTTAGACGAAGTACTTTCTATTTCTATTAGTTTTTGTTTTTCTATTTACAAAAATCGCCTTTTTTGAAGCCGATTAAAAAGTGGCTATTGAGACAACAAGGCTGTGAAACTCACACAAAGGCACTACCTGCTTTGTGATCCTGGCATTCAAATGTCGAGTCATATCAATTCGTCAACATCTTAAAAGAGTATTGCTACCGCTAGTAGAGTACGTAGAGTTCAAGTCTCTAAACTACTCGCCATGTTAGTTCTACATAATTTTAGCTCTCTAGAAAATATTTAGAAAAGCTCATTTAATATGTGATCACAACTACAGACACATACGTTGGCTATATTACGTCACGTCACTTAAACAAATTGTTCGCCACAGTACCCCAACATTAGTGTTCACGTATGTGACAAGCCTAAGCAAACACGAACACCCGCAACGAGCCCGACGTCCAGTATTTGTTCCATATAAATATGAGCCCAATTACCTGCCTGAAGGTCGAATGCGGGTACAAATTGGACGGTTTGTGGGGAAATGTCACTGTTATATTTGATTCGATTAGTATTACTTCATTACTGAAAAAATCTAAAACCTATGGGTACTAAAACCGTGACATCGAAGTTCTAAAATAAAGGAAAACATTTTAAGTGTCTTTAAAACGCTGAATCGGGATATTAGTTAGCTTTGAGCAAAATTGTTAAACCCTTTTTTTAAATTAGTTTATATGATAAGAATTCAATGCAATCATTCAACCAACAACAGAAATTCTACCATTCAAACTAAAATAAACTAACAACGTTATTGTTGTTATTTTATCGGCTGCACAGTTTACTTTAAGTTAGCTCATCTAAAGATAATATACCTTAGAAATGCACAGACATGTTCTTAAATAAGCAAAAGATTTTCAATAAATTTTAAGATAATATGTACTCATACTAATAACAAACGAATAGGTGCGTATTAGTATTCTAATATCTCGCAAAATACCTAGCGCCGTAGAGGCTAAACTATCTCGCAGGAAAAGATAAAAACCTCGGCTATCAAGGAAATGTCCTGTTAAGGATAATATATAACCGTCTATAGCTTAATTTGGTATTAAGTTTCCGTTTGCATTACGATACAGAAATTATTGGACTGCCTTTTGCCACGGAAGCCTTCTGCCTTTTTCAAGATTGGAATCGTATAAGAAATTAAAATCGGGCCTTCTGTTCATTTTCCAAAACCTCTAGTAATACCTTACAATTTCTATTATACACTAAGAGTTGGGTGTTGCCGTACGCGTGTCACGTATGGTGATCAAATCTACAGAAAATTTGTTCCACCACTGCTCCATGCGAATTTTGAGTTGGGCTTTCTTCAAAAATCGCGATCTAGTTCACTTTATTTCTTATGTTATGCTTACCATGCGTGCGAATTTTGACGTAAATATGTTTTGACGAATTCGTTGCAATAAATATTGATAAACCTTCGTGATTTGCACACATTATGATAATATACGCATTACTATTAATATATATATATATATATATATATATATATATATATATATATATTACGGGTCTTAATCGCCGTTGCAATTTTGGTCGAAACGTCGGGCAATAGACAAGGTATTTTATCTTAAATTTTTCACGCGATTAAGACAATAAAAAAAATACAACTGAAATCCGTTGCAACAAACAAACGATTACTAGGATATCTGATAAGTTCAGCATTGTCACTGTAAATACTCTCATTGAAAATCAGTAGGCCTACTCACTCTATGAATTTACGGGGACTATTCTTATTATTTTTGGATAAGTAGGTACAAGAAGTTAAAACCCATGCACGATTTTATGGAACAAGTGGATTAAATACATGTCCTAGCTCTGTCATATCTATCTATCAATATTATTAAATCATTTTTGATCGAAACTTCGTTTTCATTGAATTAGAATAAGCCTCCAGGCGTTTGTTTTTCGGACAAATTCTCAGAATTCATCAGAACACATTTATATCAGAATTAATAATAACTGTAGCCTTATTCTGTGTATTAGATAGTTTGAAACGCAAACGCACAGTATCTGCAATACCGTGTCACGATGCGGCAACGGTTTAAGGTTCTCTTCTAAGCAACTAATCGTACCGACATCCACTTCCTGCAAGTCATATGCTGATGACGTATTTCAAGTCGCGGTGTGACCAAACATCCCTCTGTAACCACATAACAGGCCGTAATGAACATGTACGCGGACTGACGTATGCTCTCGATCAATACTAACGTAGGATGAATTTGGGCCTTAGGCATTCGACCCAGATAAAATAGATCCCTCTAACCCAACATTGAATATGTATGTTCACTTACCAAGAACTTGTAAACGGTTGGGTAGAAAAAGAAAAAGTATTTACCCTCGAATACTCGAGTACTTAACATTGTATTTCTGTCTCTACTATTTACCTTTCAGTGATATTGACGTTGTCTTTTATCTGGGTATTCAGCCTAGAGTACCTACACAATAATGATAATAATAATAATAATGTCTTGGGACAACTCACACAACGCCATCTGATCCCAAACTAAGCAGAGCTTGTACTATGGAAACCAGACAACTGATAAACATACTTATATATTTCTAAATACATACATATTATAGATAAATAACACCCAGACACAGAATAAACCATCGTGCTCATCACACAAAGTTTTATCCTGGGTGGGGATCGAACCCACGACCTCTTGCGTAGCAGTCGGATAGACTCCCACCGCGCCACAGAGGCAGTCAGACAATAAGTATGGGATATCGATTTTGTGGGCCAGTCTCGAATAGATTTTAAAAATTTTTACTTCTAAGGCAGCTCTCCAACTTCATCGAAAACGTGAACGAGTATGTTATAATTGTTGAATGATAAAAGCAATAAGAAACTTTACATGATGTAACGACGGTTCATTACGTTGCGGAATCAATCTCCGGTTTAGACGGCGAATGAGTCAGTTCCGTGAGTCATTATGTTTTCATTAAGTACGTAAATAATGTATCATTATATTGACGTTGGTCTTGCCGTCTTTTTCGTTTTGGGTACGTGTGAAGAGATAGAGAGAACATGTGCGGTGCAACCTGGTTGAAACGTCAAGCAATCCAAAAGGTAAATTGAACTATAGTTTAGTATACAGAGTTAATTTAAAAATACTATCTAATGGCCTCTGATAATGTTTTTACAAGTTGTTAAAATTGTGGCAAATTGAGCTGAGTTAACATGTTTACGGTAGGTACATTAAATAGAAATACGTACACAATAACCAATTTATTAAAACGTGAAGCAAAAGGGTTGTACCCGTTTTAACGAGAATTGCGCGGACGGAGTACTATGAAATTACGCATACTTATAGATTATAGAGAAGGAGTGCGGAATGCAAATATTTAGAGATATATATATATATATATATTAATTATGGTCGAATCGACCCCGTGCGACCAGTAGTATTAATAAATACGTTCCATGTCTATAAGACTTTATAAGAAATATTCCTTGTGCATTTTAATATTTTAATATTTGGTTAAACGCACAAAGAACGCGCAGAACGAGGTTACGTGCAAAACAAATAGAGCAAGGATACTTAACCAAACTCTGCTAACAACGATTTGTTAACATAAGCTGAGGCGTGCACGCTAAAATACTTAAACCGTTGTTTAGAGAGAGCACATTATCAACAAATATAACGAAGTACCTACTAGGTATATTCCCTTTGTCTGTTGAAGATATGTCATTCTTAAAGATAGACCATTCTTGGAAATAGATAAGTCATTTTATGAGGGCCCCTCGTGAATCTCCAAGAACTGCGGAACCCAGTAGTTCAGGTGCAATAGTAGTCGATTTACTAATAATAAAATTTAAAAAAAAACCAT
The DNA here is from genome assembly GCA_945859575.2 of Herminia tarsipennalis. NCBI lineage: Eukaryota > Metazoa > Arthropoda > Insecta > Lepidoptera > Erebidae > Herminia > Herminia tarsipennalis. The sequence continues at coordinate 5,770,663 of OX243836.2, read as the reverse complement.
GCAGTTTAAATTTCCATAACATTAAGAAAAATGTATTTTTAAGTGTTTTTTATAATTGCAGTTTTATATTGTTCGTTTTTCAATTCACATATTAAATAAACTTAAGTACGTAAAATATAAGAATAACGGAAGGTGGTTCACGTAACAATGGGAAAGGTGCTTTATTTACCTCATCACAATCCTTTAAATAAAATAAAGAAATAAAATAAAAAATAATAATGTTTATTTTAAGACACAAATGTCCATAGTATGTTAGTAACAATAATCTTATATCTATGTTAGTATTTTTTTCGCCTAAAAAAATAGTCACTGAGATCTGTGTACTTCCAGTTTATCTGCTCATTCAAGCTAAAGCGAATCTTCATTTCCTATCTCACGGGATTTGCTGAAAGCTTTCGCGTTAAAAAATAAAAGGAAACGTTCAGCCAATAAAATAAACGGTAGGTACTTAAGAGTTAGTTTTTCCATTTAATTTAATCTTTAGAAACGTGGAGCTATTCAAATCAATTTTTAAGACGAGTTCGCGAGGGGTCGTTGACTTTCCCTAGTCTTTTCCCTCTAACTCTAGTGTTACGAGTAAAGACATCAAATCTTTTTATCTTTGACGTAAAAAGAAAGATGTCAAATAGTATACATTCTATGAATATACTAGCGGACGCCTCGCGGTTTCACCCGCGTAGTTCCCGTTCCCGTGGGAATACAGGAATAAAAAATAGCCTATGTCACCCGGGGTTAGTGTAGCTTCACAAAGATGAAATATTTTTTCAAATCTGTCCTGTAGTTTCGGAGCCTATTTAATACAAACAAACAGTCAAATCTTTCCTCTTTATAATATTAGTATAGGTATAGATAAAAAAGTATAAAACTATAGAACATTTTAGGTATGCCTCATAATCACGGGCGACTCATAAGCGCGGTTAGTGCCGGTTAGGACATTCCGTATGGGAAAATCATAATCGACTCATTAATGACATCATACTTAGGTACTTTTTAGGTGCCACTAGTACCTGAAATTAACCACTACTACTGATTGTGATCGTCGTCTTCGTTTGAATTTTCTTCTCAATCACGGTCAAGGTTCCGTACTTCAGGATTTTATTTTAAAATTCAGCAGGAAAGACACTCCTATGTAACACTCGTATTTATTTAACGAGACAGCGCACAGCAGCATGCATGATCCGGCCATTATTGTTCTTGCTATTTGTATTAAAAGTGAGGGAAAACTAAGTCCACTTTACAATTAGATTTACTACAAATTAATTACACCGTTGATAAAAGTTGCAATGAATGCTGAACGGATGGTTAAAAGCGAGTTCGTTATGGGAAGCGGACTATGTGTCTTTCTATGTGGAAATAAGATCAATTTTAACCTAACTCCGCCGAAGTTTTTTTTGTAATAAATGATAAAACTAGCAATGCGGGATGGTGGTCCCACATTACTAGCAATCCTCTTAACCCCTCCAGCTAAGCATAATAGCTTGTGTCAAGCCATTGAGCTTAGGTAAGATTCGGATCCGTGATGTCACGATTGCGAGTCCGATGCCCTAGCCATTAGGCTACGCCACTTTTAGTTAAAAAAGAAGGTTATGTTTTAGCTGTTCCGATTTCGATGAAAATGTCGCTCGGCCATTTCCCACCTAAAACTTTTTGTAGTAGAAGTCCGACTCGTATCCAGTCATCATCCTCCTCGCAATATCAAAGGCAAGAGCCATTAACAACATATCTAATTACACGGGTGATAAAAACGACCAATAAAATGCAAAAAGCGAAAACAGTACAATAATATATTGCTCAAAATTTGGACGTAACGGTTGCTACAAGTAATAATGTTAACAAGTGAAATTGTAACATTGTCGCAAGTCCTATTACAAACAATAACGACTTCCTTGACTTGCCACACTGATCACAAAATTGACCTAAGGCACGCTACCTTCGAGTAGTTTTTTTATAGTAATGGCTAGAAACAGATTAAGAAATAGTGGAGTTGGTAGCATGGAGAATCTAAATGGAGTACCTACTTGATTATATATTTTACGATTGATTTAGTTTGGAGGATCTCTCTCTCTCTCTCTCTCTCTCTCTCTCTCTCTCTTAGAAAGAGATTCTCAGAACCCTCTCTACGCGGGCAAAGCAGTGATTAACAGCTATTTGGTATAACCAAATCAATAGCACCGATTTACTCACGGCTTGATTCCTGTCCAATTAGAATGATATTGATATAAATCAGCACTTAGGCACCCATTACACTTTCAATCTAGATCGAGATCCCGTGATCGTGATCAGTGATCTTGAACTACATTGACTGTGTAACATGTTGGATTGACGGATCGCGACATATAACAACTAACCGAATCCAGATGTATCAATCTATTGCGATCTGCGACCTTGATCAGATCAGGGTCTGGATCGAGCGTGTAGTGGCTACCTTATATAAGACATCCAGCGTTTTAGTTTATAATTCATCATCATCCCCTAATCTACTAGTTTCCAGGTTTTTATCTGGAGTAGGTGCGATGTGTTCTTTTATACCATTCATCTTAGTCAGTCGTAATTCTAGCGACCATTTCGGTCATCCTGTTTATATTTGGCTTGGTTTTATGGTCGGCAGCTTGCACGATAGGAACCCTCTTCGGGTATGCTTGTGTTGGTAGTTTGGCTTCCACCCTGTGGGTGTCCTACGGCGCATAGAAGGCACTAGAATGCACAGGATAATTTCTGTTATTCAGCTCTCTTCTTGTTACAGTTTCTATCTGCCATATATAAAATGAATAGAAATCCTGTGCTTCTAATATATCTTAGATTCCAATTATCCCGTCCTTTTACAATCATAGTAAGATTTTCGCAATGAACCTATTTGCCCGATAATCCTACGACATACATATATCAAAATAAACAAATCCTACATACACATTGCCTGTAATATTTCCGCTTGGTAGCCCACGCCTTTTCATTCGTTTCTTTTATTCCAGTACAAAGGCCTCAGCGTAATGGCGTGCCGCTACTCTGCCAATAACAATACAGAGATTTAGCGTAATCGTATTTAGGATAACGATATCTTTATGTCGATTTCACGGTACTAAAAGATAAACTATTATTATATTTAGTTGTCAATTAAGATGTTTGGTCATCAAATTATGTATTATTTTCTCAATAGTTGTATTATCTAACTCAATGTATCTTTGTCTGTACATTTATGTTCTCTTCACGCGAGAACAAATTTATCTATTTAATATACCAACGAAAGCTACTCCCGCTTACTCAAACGATGCTTAACTTTGAGCCATGTTTAATTATAAATATTTCTGCCTGGGCAGGTCCATGAACACAAACCATTTTAATGTTTCACTGTGGTATTTTATTAGGTACTTCTGAAGTCGGGCTGCTCAATTTGAGCAATTTCCCCTAGTGTTTTACCGAACTTATGCTACGAATATCTATTAAACGATGTTTTCAAACACTTTCTCCTTTCTCCGACTCATAATATCAAGATCAAGCACTACATTTAATTACTGACCGCAATTTCTTACATCTACATGTAACGAATCCATTTTATTTTCGACCTACTAGCCCCGATGTGAAACTCGATAATGATAAAAGAAAATTATATCAGCTATTTGTGAGCTATAGGATCCTAAATGCAAGGATTGCAAAAAGTGGAATGCCTTGATATAGTTCGTCTCGACCGAAATTGTTATTATCTTTATGTTCTTTCGTAACCAACATCGGTACGGAGAAGAAATAGCGAAAGTACAGAGGGTTCGTACAACGCGCGCTCAGATTCTAATGTTGTTTTAAAAGTCACATAGGGTCACAACCTTGTGTGACTTCTAAAACGACATTTAGAACGATAAAATAAAAGTTCCTACAAAAACTCAGCGTTTCATTTCGCGATTTAACTATTTTTTCGACTATATAGCCTTTTTGGGACGGCTTAATGAGCTCCCTGAGTTATAGATTATACTCTGTTTTGAAACCTAGTCATAGTATAAACTTGAAACACATAAAATACACTAGATCTTCGACAGATATATTTTTTACATTTAATGAGATCTAGAAGACTGTACAGCATATGGTCGCGATCATGTTTCTATTGCAACCAGCCCTCGCATGACGGCGCAAGCACAATGACTGCTTCACCAGAAAAACAAACTTTGTAATAACTTCCCAAAACTATATACCACAGAATTATCAATCCTATTTTCTGTACAGAAAGGTATCTGTTAGATTTTCTTGAGTACATGGTCAAAATTGTATTGCTCCAGGTTGAGGGAGCGAGTGTTCATGACAGATTCAAGAACATCCATTGTGTTCGAATTTCGAATAATGTTCCATGGGTTACTTCTAAGTGAAATGTTAGCTATACGTATTTGTATTGGTGTAACTAGAGTAATGGAGCGGAACAAATAGCTTATAAAATATTTTGAGTGGTCACACAGCGATGTTATAACCTTTTTTGAGCATTTATTGAGGTTTAACAATGTAAAGAAGATGATGATTGAGATGTGAGTAAAATACATTATGATGATGTAAAATGTAAATGAACCTAAATTGACTGTTATTTTTTTATGTTTGGTAAGTTGTTAACTATTAGGCAAACTTTTATACGTATAATAATATATATGAAGTATGATATATATACTAGCATTATAAAATCTGAAGATAAATGACGACATGCCTCTGACCAATATGCAGATTTAATTGATACTGTTTTAGATTTCGCCACTATATACCAAATTAACTAAAACTAGCAGTGCGTTAAATAAAAGAAGCATAGAAGGTTAGTATTGAAATTAAAAAAATAGGTATCCTTTTCTAGTACCTACGTATAAATAAAATAGCAAGTTTCTACACCCAGTGCTTACATTTAGCTTGCATTAATGACCAGAAGCGTAACTAGCGAGTGAAGAATGTTGGTTGGTTTTTTAGTTTTACAAAATGCAGATTTTTTTTCAAACAAAGTAACAACCATGGTACTTGTAAGGGATGTTGTTATTTACGATCACGTGTTTCGGTTTAGCGTTTCTATTAATAGAATGTTCTTAAATTAGCACATCATAGCAGAGTAAACACAGTAACACCTACACGCGCGTTCGATGACACACAGCTTCGATGATGCAACGGTCACAGACACAGAACTTAAAGTCCTACGTGGTAGAATTTAGTATGTAGATTTATTATAGTGCCTTATGTATTACTTGCAATCTTAAAACTTCAAGACTCACTGTTTACAAACAGTACTGACTGAGTATTTCGACTTGCCCAGTGGATTGACCTCTGGCGTGCCATATTTCTATTTTAGTAGTATTTATTAAACACATGCATGCTTAGTTACAGAAGTTAGGTGCCAATTTAACGCTTGCGCTATGTTGCTGAGAGATAAAAATCTCTGTAGTACCTACTATTTGTGTATTCTGTCTTAACCTGGCTGGTGAATAGCCAATCTATCCGGGATAACAAACCTTTTCCTCAATCAAAAAGTATTCAATTTCCGAACCGTTTTCCTTTGCTTAAATGAAGTGATATTTATGTATTCGCCAAGAATACAGTTGCGGACAAATTGAACCTTTTTTGCGACAGATATTTTACTCAAAAGACACTTTTTAAATAGTCGGAACGTGACTTCGATGGGATTGTAAATTGATTGTTTTTTTTCTGAAATTAGATGTGAGTCATGTTTTTTTTTTGCTAATACCTTGATTTTCAAGAACGTGGATTTAAAAGGTCGTTGGCGTCATCATTATAGTCAGCATTTTTTTATTAAACCACTGATGACTGATGGAATTTGTTGTAAGTCTTTTACAGCTTTGAAGTGACGGATTAAAATGTAACGCACTATATGTTGACACGGAAGAAAAGAAAACCTTCTATATTAAAGAAAGTAATGGAATGTAGGTCAGTATATTGTTATAAGACAGATAAATAACATAGTACAAGAGTGCGTGCAGATCGTGAGATCAGCATCTAACTTTGCCGCTGTCAGATACATAGATGGGAGATTATTTTCTTTAGGTATGTCGTGCAGAGCATGTCAAGCTGTCGCTTCGCCATTGTCTAACAGCAGGTTTACTCGTGTTAGGTTTTCGCCCTTTTGAACAGGAAATGGAGCATGAGTTAGCACTTTTTTTTAAACAACTGCGCCAGGAGGGTTTTGTATTTTAGTGTATGTATTTGGCTTTGGCACGCGCTATACAGGATAAACGGCTTGACGGATTTCATCATCCGAGTCGTTGGATTCCTCTTAATTTGATGAATAGCAGAACTTTTAATGGCATTTTTTTTAAATTAAAAAAAAAAAAAAAATTTTTGTTTTGTTATAATTAAAAAAAATTTTTTTTTTTTAATTCCTTTTTTTGTAATTAAAGAAAAAATTAAAATCATTTTTTATAATGAATTTTTGCTTAATTTGATAAAAATGCTATGCAATAGCTTTACCGCAGCAGGCCCCGAGTGCCACACATTTTCTTTTTTTTTTAAAGATAACTAGCAATGTGGGATTGGGTCCCACATTACTAGCAATCTTGTTAACCTATCCAACTAAGCTCAAAGACTTGTGTTAGGAGTGGGTTCATGTCGGTAGTTTAATAGGTAGGATTCGACCGCACGACTGCAATACCGATGCCTTAGCCATTTGGCTACCGCCGCTTATTAATTGTGGGAGAGACATACAAATTTCTTCAGTAAATTATTTTTAATTAGTCGTTTTTTTATCTAAGCTAATCTTTGCTGAGATTTGGTTCGGAATCCGAGATCAGTTTAGAAGGCAAGAGTGACCTGCCTACATATAGGCTTGGCGAACCTAACATAGGTAGGTACTAAATACACTGATATAATTTTTAAATGTTTATTGAAAGTGACACAAACAATATATACCGTTACCCTCTTTTCTCTCGCAGTGGAGTAATCAGAAAGAGACATGTTATGCTTTATCTCTGTCTTGAAACTGCGTTTTTTGTATGATTGTTAAATTTTGTGACTTTGAGATGCACGGGCCGTATTCTCAACAAAGACTATAAATATCGTTCATATTTTTGCCCATTTGTTGTAATTTTAACCGAAACAAAGGACCTAAATGGTATTACAAATTTAAAGTCTCTGTGTTTGAACAGATTTTAATGAATTGATTAGTTGATTTCTTTGTGGAGGAGATGTTTCATTAAAATCAGTCGTATCAAGATCAGCAGCTATTTTATCTCATGTCAAGGATTGATTTGTATAATTCTACATCAAAAGATAAAATGACCTAGTAAGATCACTTTGTTGTCCGTCTGTTTATTTAACTGTCAGAACCATTTTCTTTTTCTTTCTCAGTGCCTCATGCGTGGGAAAAAACTGAACATTTGGGAATTGAACAAAGAAAAATAAACAAATTAAATGCCATAACAATAAATACTGGGAAAAGGATAGCTAATGAAGAAAAATAACACTCGCTATAAAAACATCTCGGAAGAAACCCTCATTATTACTTCGAAATAGAATTAATTAACAGAAATCCATCAAATTATTACTCACACTTATTCCCTGTATAATATAAAACGGAGCAAAGCAATTAAGACGCCATTTTTTGGTCTCTCATTAATTATGGAAACGCTTTGACTTTGGAAAATTTTAATGAAAATCTCTCTCTCTCTGAATGCTGACCCACATATGTTCAAAGTAGGTTTTGAAAAGGTGAGTTTCTTGGCTCAAATTGAGGTTTCTAACTTTAGAAGTTCTTTCATCAAAAGATAATATCTTTGCCCAGTTAGAACTTGTAGATGTTCGATTTGGTGGATTCGCTGGGCTTGCATGATGGATTACGAACCATACCCTCTATCAGTGAGGAAGCCTAGTAAAGGTAACGTTATGTTCTAGTAAAGTGGTAGTAGTTCTAAGCCATAAGTCGTCTTGGTGGCTAACACCACAGAGTCAGTTATTATTCCGTGAAATAGAAATGAGAACGTGAACACATTACTATGTTTCGGTTTAAGGGCACTGTAGCATTACAGCGCAAAGTCTCAAATGAGGATTCAGATCCATGCCAAACATAGATTTAGATGGTACTGATACTGTTATAGACTAGCGTAACGTTTTCCCAGTAAGCCCAGAACCTGCTCGTCTCTTTCTTTTTTCGTGTAAAAAAGTGACCCTGACTGTTAAGCCAGAGGTCGTGAGTTCGATTCACTCAGACAGGATAAATCTTTGTGTGATGAGCACGATTGTTTATTTGGGTCTGGATATACTTTATTACCCATATATTTCTGAATCCAAACTAATATAATAACTAATCGCTGAACCGATTTAGATTAAATTTGGTATGGAGATAGTTTGAATCCTGGAAAAGAACATACGATAGTTTTTTTTTATATAAAATAGACATCCATGCGGGCAGAGCCACGGTCGAAAAGTACCTACATACATATTTCATGTGTTTATCAGATAAATGAGAGAGATTCATTGATGAACGAACTAAAGCAAAACAAATTAGATGTAGGCTTAGTACAAGGTATATTAACTAGTAGTAGTTATGAGACCTGCAAAAAATTGTGTGAGTTAATTACGATATATTATCATTGAACATATCATCTTAGTTATTTATAAAATATCTACCTATACTAATATTATAAAGAGAAAAGATTTGATTGTTTGTTTGATTGTTTGTTTGTATTGAATAGGCTCTGAAACTACTGAACGGATTTGAAAAATTCTTTCATCGTTGTGAAGCTACACTAACCCCGGTTGACATAGGCTATTTTTTATCCCTGTATTCCCACGGGAACGGGAACTACACGGGTGAAACCGCGAGGCGTCCGCTAGGTATAAAAGGTAAGATGGGGTTGCCATGCCATTAGGATAAAAACTTGAAAATAATATAAGAATAAAAAAAATGGTTGTCTGTAAAGTCGGTTTATGAACGTTAATTTTACGTGATAACGCTGTAAAAAAACATTGATATTATATATCTCCACTTATTACCCGATGTTGTTTGTGACCTCATTGTAGTAACTTCTTAAACTTCGCTACGATAGTTATAATAACACCAAATATATTAGATAAATATTGACGATTTGCAAAAAAATTTAAAGTTTTCAGAAGCAAGCTTCACTTCCATACAATACATATTTTACTAAAAGTGAAGGCTTTTTTGGCACAGATAACGCAGCATAAAGCCTATTGTTTGCAATTTCGCAGTTTTCAACAGCACTCGGTAGTAATTAAAACAAAAAAGAAACGTCATCGCTCTTTCAAGAGATGGAGTGTTTTGGTCCAGTTATCTTTAATATGGGAACTGAAGTAATCACGATCGTGATTCTAATGATAATCGAGGCTCGGAAGCGATGACGAGTAACGGTGTAATACTGAGTAAATTTGCCGTGTGGTACCGGCTTAAGAATAGTACCACCCCATCTCTTCCCGTGGGTGTCGTCAAGGCGACTAAGGGATGTCACACTGGAGGACGGGCAGCAGCGTCCTCTGCGTACTTAAAACCTTACTGCGATCGCCAACCCGCTCGCCAAGCGTGGCTATTATGGCAATTACCCCCAGGATCTACATACTAGTAAGTTCTACTGGGGAGACCCGTGCCCAGCAGTGGGACATTATATGGGTTGATATACTGAGTAAATCATAAGTTACTAAACTAAACTGCCATATCACGTTCACCTGTCTGTATTTTGACGTGATAACGTCTTATAAATCGATGACGGGGTGCACGCACGAAAAAGTGTCACGCAGCAACGGTCACGTTATTGGTTGGTTGCTAAGCAACAGCGAATGGTGATTGCAGCGACATGATATGCATTACAATTGGAACTAACGTTATTAATTGGTTGCTAAGCAACGCGAATGGCAATATGTCATCAAAGTTTTCTTATGACGTTATCACGTAAAATTATCGTCCGTAAACCGACTTTACAACCATTTCTTTATGTAGGTTGTAGGTTCACCCATAGCAGCATCAGCGCCGCTCGAATCATTGTCAAGCAAAGATCTTAGCGGTTCCCATTAATTCGAAATTTCATTTTCCTTACCTAATAGTTACTTTCATAAATGAAACTTATCGAGTTTCTAGTGCTGTCAGGTTGATCCCGTTTAAACCCAATATCATTAGCTATCTCATAAATTCCCCATTAGTTTTCACTACAATTTCACACATGATTAGACTGATCACCATGTTCGAACATTAGCGTATTTTACATATTCCTCGTTAGAGAATTCCATCATACCACAACGCAATAACATTCTTAAATCGATCTACATATAATCACGAACGTTAATTAAAGGCAGAACTACATTAAATTGAGAGACACGTTTGAAGCAATTAGAGATATTATTAATTTTTTTGAACAAAATATAACAAAAAGCATCTGTCAAAGTATGTTTATGCAGCTCGATAGACCGCTTCAAAGTAGGTACAATTTAGATTTAGATAGTCACACTAATATTATAAAGGCGAAAGTTTGTGAGTATGTGAGTGTGTATGTTTGTTACTTCTTCACGTCTAAACGGCCGGAGCGATTTTAATAAAATTTGGTATGCAGTTAGCTGACGCCCTGGATTAACACATAGGCTAATAAACCGCGGGTAACACCGCGGGGCACAGCTAGTAAGTAATAAAAATACTAACATAGTTATAAGATTATTGTTACTAAGATACTATAAACCTTTAAGTGTCTGAAAAAAAAACAAGGGCCATAAGTTTCGACTCTGGGTTAAATTGCCGAAAAAGCCCGTAATTTTTTATTTGCGGATTGATTGTAGAATGTCGTGTAACGGTTATTTTGTTACCTGTCTTACATTTATTGCTAACTAGCTGTGCCCCGCGGTGTTACCCGCGTGTTTATTAGCCTATGTGTTAATCAAGGGTGTCAGCTAACTGCATACCAAATTTTAATAAAATCGCTCTGGCCGTTTAGGCGTGAAGAAGTAACAAACATACACACTCACATAGTCACAAACTTTCGCCTTTATAATATTAGTGTGATAAATAATTCTGATTCGAATGTAACAAGATACTTACCATATTTTCGTGAGACAGAAAATCTTTAAAACTACTAAACGGATTTTCATTAATAATCTTGTCTGAAAACTTTTTTTTTGATTTTAAAGACTACTCCCGCATTAGGGTAGAAGCCCAGTGTCGTGGGAGACTTTAAAAACACACAAGTCACGGACACAAAGTTCACCCAGACTGGGAACAACAATTTGTGAATCACACAAAGTGGTGTTCCGTGTGGGAATCGAACCCACGACAGTCAAATCTAAAGAATCAAATAGAAAGAAAACTGCATCTGAATCCATCCCTCCGCTGGGACACTATCTTGCTACAAATATATACTGTTATAGAGATACACGTTAACCTCCATATAACATCAATAGGTTGGGGTTTTACACCTTTTGAGGGTTAAAAAGTCAGACAAAGTCATGACAAAAAAACGAAATCTAAATAGGTACGGATGTAAATTGAAACGGATGGCAGTTCCCAAAACTCAGCATGGTCTTCTTTTTTCACATGCCTCAAAGTGTGGCAGTCAATTTAACTGAGGCATCATTATGTCAATGTTTGACACAGATTTGTGAATACACGCGATATAATCTGGGGATACTCCCACGAACTATTACATATTTTTTAGCGAAATTAACACAATAACGTTGGCGTTGAAGCGATTTCTAGTGTAATGTGTAACGCGAATGATGTTACGACAAGGAATCATTTCCGTGTATGCATTTCCTTCGATATGTCGTTTGGCTAATGATTTTTGATAGCTTGTTTTCATGTTTTTTTTAAAGGTAGCTCAAGGCTGAGGTTTTAAACATGCCTCTATTTTATTTAAGACGTCGCGTCGTCAAGTGTTGTGTATGTCACTGTGACTTTAATGTGATTTGAGAGCGTCTTAATGTTATGTAGGTAGGTATAGTTTCATATGTCTAATTTTAAATTTCACACATTATATACTACGCGATATGGCTTGTAATTCTGTGTCTACGAACCATGTCTATGTTTGTATGCGTTACTCGAGCGAGATGTGGTATGTTATATTCAGGAAATTACAAATTTGTCATTATTGGCTCCACCTGCGTGTCAGGCTGTTATCGCGATAAAACTTTCCTATGTCCTTTCCCGACCGGATTCAAACTATCTCCATATCAAATTTCATTTAAATTGGTTAAGCGGTTTAAAGGTTATAGAAACACAGACAGAGTTGCTTTAACATTCATAATATTAGTGTGGATTAGGAAGAGTTTATTTCATACACTTTGTTGTTCGAGGTGTGTCTCTAGCTTAACAGTTGAAGGACAATGATCTACCTCCAAACAAAAAAAATGTCGTGTTCATGTACAACTACAATTAATTGCAGATGACATGTAATGTAATAGCTACCGTTTACTAAGATTACTAATAAATGATGCTGCCACAAAACATTGAGAGTACAGAAAGCAAGCTGCATACGACTTTCGAAACAACGCACAAAGACGTCGTTAATCGGTCATTCGTTAACTTTGGAGCATAGTGGTTAGTAGTGCGAGATTCTACGTCCGTGATTCAGGATTATGATAAAGGGGGGACGGGGGACGGGGCAGGTATCTCATTTTTAGACATGGATTTAATCGACGCCGAAACGCAAAGTGTTTTCGTGCGTCGGATCTGGGGGCAATTGCCAATTAAAATGCACGTTTCTTCCCTTAGATCCATGTCTGGATAGAGCGCATTTTGGCAAAATAGCGTAAATACAGAAGGTAACCTACATACGTCGGTACTTCGCTCAGCAACTCACGTCAGGTGCGGGTCCTGTATTTCGCAACCGGCCAAGTGTAAGTCACTTACATGTCAACACTGGCGAATTATGACAAATACCTAAAAAAAAAATAGACAAAATGAAGGTTTCTGTCCTTAGTCTGGAGTGAGCAATTGCCCCCATAGGTTAATTCCTTGGATCCGCGTGGGCATACATAGACATCGTTCACGTCGGACCATGTTGTTCGGAAGTGTTTCCGAGATACTGTGTCTGTAAACGATGTCTAGGTCATTTTTCAAGCGTGTTTGAATTAAGCTTACATTCTGTACTCTCAGTGTTTTGTGACATCACTCACCGTTCCAAACGCGTCGCGAACACGCAATATTGTCACAGCGGTTACTAAACATGCGTGCGAACATGCCGTGCGATAGTAAATGTTAGTTTTGTGTTTTGACATCTGAATAAACAACTTCGTACGGGGCATAGAAGTGGCTATCAAATTGAAACAAAACTGCAGCAAATTGGGTATTCTTTTCACCACTATGGCGGTTATAAGCGTACCGAAGAAAAAAATCGGGAAAGAGGGTAAATTTTCAGTTTTGGATAAATAAATTCTCCGTTGTCTGCCTATCACCCGCCCTTTGTAGCTTTGCCGTTCTCTTGTGGAGGACAACGTGTAACCTCCCTCAAACACAAAGAGAGGATGCTCCGACCAGGTGAGGTGATCGTGCCTGGCGGGCCGCGGTTAACGCCCAACGGTTAACGTTGGTAGGTAATGCGATTCTGGATTTGACGTAAGCTGTCAAGTGTCAATTTGTTTCTATTATTATAAGTGGGTACCGCCACACTATTTATAACTTAAAATTTATAGGCTTTGTGGCGCGGTAGAAGTTTGTCCGACTGCTACGCAAGAGGTTGTGGGTTCGATTCCCACACGGGATACCACTTTGTGTGATCCCCAAAATGTTGTTTCGAGTCTGGGTGTAGGTACTTTGTGTCCGTGACTTGTATGTTTGTAAAGTCCCCCGCGATACAGGGCTAGTAACCTACTGCGGGTGTCGTCTTTAAAATTTAAAATATAATACGTAATCACGTCTTCCGGCCATGAAGATGTGAAAAAGTTAACTCTCGCATTAGTATACTGACTGAACGATAAAGTGGTGTCCCGTATGAGAACAGAACCCACAACCTCTTGCGCAGCAGTCCCACATTCCCACTGCGCTATTGAGGCAAGTGAAAGTTAATAAGTAGGTACTTACTGCTTGATATATTAAACTATTATACCGTGCTCCAGTAGTCTAATTCTAATTAGTAGTTAAGTTAGGTATGTATAATAAATAAATCTGAAAATTACAGACCACGCTTGAACATACTTAACATAAATAAATCACATTAAAATAAAATTATAATAATTGTAACACTTGTAAAGTAGATCTTATCATAGCAATTTACAATTCTAATTGCTAATTATAATTTTAAAATAATAACGCTGTAGTTTTAAATAATATTATTAGAAAAGTTAGTGTTTGGTCGAGTAATAGAAATGTTATAACATAGTTTCGCGATGGGCAAGTCTCATTTGACCACAGTTTTCTTCTCTTAAGTACCTATTTAATGAAAATCTAGTTTAATCATAACCGTTGGATGAAAATCGATCACATTCATCATCATCAGCCTGTATTCGTCTTCTGCTGGACATAGGCCTCTCCTAATTTACGCCACAACACTCGGTCCTCAACCTTCCCCATCCAATTCATCCCAGAGATCTTCTTTAAGGTTCATTTCCGTGCATCACGGCCGATCGCGATCCGCGCGCGGCTTACGATCCGTCGCGATGCACGGAAATGAACCTTTAGGTCGTCGGTCCACCTTATATTTACCAAGTCACGGCCTCGACTCTAGGACCCGTACCTGCGCGTATTGTGCGATATCATGAAATACCACCATTTCGTGATTACGATATACATCATGAATTTATAAAGTCAACGATCTGACCACGACATATACTTAGCAAGTGCGTACGCACGTAGCATGTTGTAACCTCTAGCTACACTCAGACCAATACATTATATAGTCCGATGATCTTTGAACGTCCTTTGTCGTCCGGTGCGTCACTTTAAAACAAGAGGGAACTAGGTACACGTATCCCATTCCTATTCGTAAAGGCCTAGAAATAATTGACAAACCTTATTTTAGTTGGTGGTATAAGGATGGAAAATGGCTGCGTTCTAGTACCGTACCTGAAAACAAAGATACAAAAGATTAGTGACATTGTAGCTAAGTTAAGATAGAGAAAGCCTAACTACAAAGACAACCCAGGACAGACGGTCTTGGCACATGAGGACGAGGAGAGCCAACCCCAAATAATAGGATAAAAGCAAAGGCAAAGAAGAAGAAGTAACCAAGTTAAGATAAAAATTATGGCTACCAGATTAACGGCCGTATACTTCAATGTCATTCAATTTTGTGACGCCAGTAACTCTCATGCTATCACTCTTACTATTAGTTAAATGGGAATAGTAGCGACAGGAATACTTTTGTACGACTCAAAGTATCGTTTGAGTATTTTGGGGTAAACCAACGTCCTGTTTACAGTTGGGTAAACAAATGAAGGAAATCGCATCATGGGAGGGTTAATGTCTAACCGAGTCCAATAGTCGATAAACATTTTATTGAATGATGGATTCAACATTGATGAAGACACCTTTCACTATTAAATAAATTACACAGTCCTACCTATCATGCAGCGTCTCTTATTATTTTTTTTAGCTATTGCATAGCTTTTATAGCGGGTTTGGGCTTTGAGCGCGGCGACCGAATCAAGAAATTCCGTAACGAAAATAAAACCTAACACCCCCCACTCCGCCTACCATGTAGCCCGGCCGAGCGTTCGCTAAACGTATATATATGTACTAGCTGTCACGCGCAACTTCGTATGCGTAATTTTTCCCCGTTTTTTAAACATTTCTCGTCGCTTCTCCGCTCCTATTAGTCGTAGCGCGATGTTATATAGCCTATAGCCTTCCTCGATAAATGGGCTATCCAACAAAAACAGAATTTTTAAAATCGGACCAGTAGTTCCTGAGATTAGCGCGTTTAAACAAACAAACAAACAAACTCTTCCGCTTTATAATATTAGTATAGATATGGTACGTGGTTTTTTTTTAGTTTTTAAAAATGTTTTTTTTTTAAATTAAAAAAAAAAACAATGTTTGAATTTTTTTTTAATTTAAAAAAGCAATTAAAAAAATATTTTTTTTTTAGTTTTTAAAAAAGTTTTTTTTTTAAATTAAAAAAAAAAAACATTAAAAGTTCTGCTATTCATTGATAGATGGCAAAAGTAAAAAGTATCACCGCTGTGCCCGTCGGAGTGGGGAGCGTGAGGATTTTTCGTTACGGAATTTCTGGATTCGGTCCCCGCGCTCAAGGCCCGCGATAGAAGCTATGCAATAGCTTAAAAATGTTGTGCAATAGCTTTACCGCGGCAGTCCCCGAGCGCCACACATTTTTTTTCTAAGTAACTAGTGGATGACATTTCGACTGTAAATTCTGAAGCATTTGTAATTTTACTTCTTATAATCTTGCCTTTGGAACAGTATAACAAACTCTTACAATAGTAAAATATTACGATCCGCCTTGATTCCTACGTCAGTACCTACTACACTCCCACAGGGGCTATTTGAACAGAAATGTTTTAACAGGAGCTTCCTCGTTCACAGTGTAGCGATTTTCAACTCTATTAGTTTACTGAATTGTCAACTTAAGTGTTACTTTCGCTTGCATCAAAAGAAAAGATTTGAAGATTTTAGACGTGGTTGAAGGATTGTAGTTCTTATAGCGTCTATAGATTTAGTTTCCTTTTTCGCTTACAACAATGTTAACGCCTTTAACAATGTTACACACAGAAAACAGACGTCAACTGATTGACTTGATCAAAGATGTTTCGGGGTAATCTGTGTGTTTCTCTATAGTATTCTAAAGTAACGTGAAACGTTACTTTAGTATAGAATACTAGCTGTGCCTGCGACTTTGTCCGCGCAAAGTTGCAAATTTTATAAGTGAAAAGGCGTCCTTTATTGAAGAATCCCAGGCGCAACTCCTATACGTTAGATAATACATCGCGGGGTATCCTATTCGCAATACTGGCGATAAACCATTTGCATATTGCAAATGGTTTATCGCCAGTATTGCGAATGTAGAAAACTACGTTACTACGAAATACCTATTAAAATACTAGCTGTGCCTGCGACTTCGTCCGCGTGAAGTTGCAGTGCTGTAGCCTAAGTAACGCCTTACATCCCCAGCTGTTTGACAATGAAAGTCCTGTCAAAATCCGTTCAGCCGTTTCGGAGTTTACCCGGAACAAACAGACAGACGGAGAAAAAAAGTGTTTTTCCAACTTTCACATGTATTTAGTAAAAAACTGTTATTTTAACATTACAAACAGCCATTTCAATTTTATTTATTGGAAAGACAAAAGTGATGCTGATTCATAAGAAAGTTGCGTTAAGAGCTGATAGTAGAGGGACAAGCAAATTAAATGGGACGGTAGACTAGCGTTAAGACACCGGATTCCTAACGTATTTCAAAAACGGATCCCTAAATCTAAAAATGGTGGTATGTGAAAAGAAAAATCACATCTCTACTTTACATATAGAGGTGTAGGTACCCTAAAAAAAATGTTTTTCAAGATTTTATTCTTTCACTTTGTCAGCGTAGGTAATATGTGTATCTGAGCAAGCTGCGGACGGACGAACGGACATGGCGAAACTATAAAGGTTCCGTTTTGCCATTTTGGCTACGGAACTCTAAAAAGACAAGTCTACATTATGCTGGACTGGTAACGCGCGAGTGATTGACATAAACGTTCATGGCCTAACTCTATCAAAAAATCTATATATTTTTTTATATCGTTCCCCCAATCGTCTATTGTCTTATGTTGACCTTTATCCATAAACATAGGGTTGGCAGTCCAGAAAGGTCACGACCGACAGTCTTGATTGATTACGTGCAAACATACCTACTGAAGGGTACCTCATCTATACATGTGTAAACATGAAAGCACTTAAGAAAATAGAACTTTTAGCCGTGTGTACTATCATACCGGACGAATTTCATTGCGTTATGAAGAAACTTTTGATAGACGTATTTTAATTTTTAACTTGGTGTTTTGATGAACGAAAGGCCTTTTGATGAACTCCTGAATCAGACCCACATTCACCTCAGTTTTGATATCAAACCATCAATTTTATGTGATATATTTTTTGTTCCGATACCTGCGCGCAAGAGGGCCTAATGGCGTCCATTGCAAACGCACTCATTGTGGCTTTTTTCTGGAATTTGAAAATATGCGAAGAATAAAGAACACAATTTTTTCTTACCGTCGAAACCCTAAGACTAATAAAAAAAAACCTGGCAAGTGCATGTTGGGCCACGTACAATATAGGGTTCCGTAGTCCCCCATCCGAATAATGCGGCTTAAAAAGAGGGTTTTCTGTTACTAACAACGTTATTTAAGTATTTTTCAATGGAATTTGTACGAAAATTTTGTTACTTCTCACTTGGTCTGCTGTTACTCGTTAAAGCCTACTTAGCTGTGATAGTTTTTCTTTTAATTTCACTATGTATACTACTACCGTGAATTTTTTACATACCCAACATCAACCTTTTAGCTGGCAGATGGGGAGGGGAGGACACGTGACTCTAACAAATGTTTTGCATTTTAAAGCTTAATATTTCACAAACAGATCCCTAAATCGAAAAATGATCTTTGTTGCGTGATTATCACACGGTGGGGTAAGTAAAAAAAAACACACACATCCCGACTTTACATATAGGGGAAAGTAAACTAAAAACAAATTTAAAATTTTATTCTTTAACTTTGTCGGCATAAGTAGGTAATATGTCGACAAAGTCGTCGAAGAAATCCATACAAAATTACAGCCTTCTAGCACTAACAGTCTTTGTATTAAGCTGCGGACGGACGGACCGACGGACATGGCTAACAATAATGGTTCCGTTTCGCCATTTTGCCTACGAAACCCTAAAAACTGCACATTTAACATAACACTGCGTAGTTATGTCAATTTTAAACAAAATTCCTTTCGTTCCTCAACGTAACCAATTAGTTTTGTAACTGTAATTGCTAACCCGTTACATCAGTTTGATACCCAAAATACTTTATTCCTCCATTCTGCTCTTCAGCAGTCGAGGCGAGGGAAGTAACGATAGTTACATTCCCTTTTGGCAACCAGTATACTGACATTGGAGGTTTAAAAACATAAGGCATAAACTAAATTCGGGTAAATTTAACCCGTAAAATACAGTTGACGGTCAACAATTCCAACTTTTGGGTTATGAACTTATGGTATGCATAAATTAGTATTTTGAAGTAGTGGGCATTATAGCCTGCGCGCCTGCTTACGTGACCCCATTAGAGCTCTAGTTTCGAGAAATTATCTGAGATATTTCAGCCTTCTGAATCAAGGGGTTTGCAGAAGGCTGGAATTTCGCAGGGGCTTTGATGAGTAGATGATGTTAAATGAGTCAGGACTTATAAGATTGCATTTAGAGTCAAGAACTAGAAGTAATCAAAAATGATTAGTTATTGACCTTTAGGATTATTGAAATTGGGATGATTCCATGACTTACTTTTATTTACCTCCTACTACTAGTAGAATGTATAAATGAAACATTTAACGTGAAGTAACACACTATCATAGATCCTTAATGAGCTATAGGTACCTCATGGGCTTCAGGCCCCTTTTAATTTGTAAAAAAAATACCCCATGCAATCTACTTACTACTATTGTCATCTATACTAATATTATAAAGCTGAAGAGTGTTTGAACGCGATAACCTTAAGAACTACTGGTCCGAATTGAAAAAAAATATTTTTATGTTGAATATATATATATATATGTATCTATATAGTTACCTACTAACAAACTTATACAGGTTTTGCTGCAGGCTGTTCTTGTAGAGATCGGATTCGGAAAACCCCTCATAGATAGGATTTCAAAATACACTTTCTAAGTTCTCACTTTACATTAGGAACTCGCATAACTCATATTCAAACTTTTCAAGCTACTAATTGGATCAGTGATTAGTCCAATCAATCACTTTCACCGGTTGCAACACATGCATTGTATGTAATAGATTGGTTATTGGTATTTTAAATAATTACTGAATGACAAACAAAACACCTTGCACCGACAACCTGTTTTAACTCCGGACTACTGAAAAAAGTCTACGTCTACATAAGTCCCATACGACAAATCTCATTGGGTTGCAATCGCTGTGTCGCGGGGTAGGTGGGGGTCGGGGGGCACCCAGACTTGGAACAACAATTTGTAGATCACACAAAGTAGTGTGGGAATCGTATTCACGACCTCAGCAGTCGTCGACACTTCTGCTGCGCCATCGAGTCTGTCAAGCATTGACAATGCTGTTTACTCTGTTGTGTCGTTGTGGTATTGTGGCCTTCCCCCTAGAAATATACTCCTTTGCCATAAAAAATAAATGCCTTTATTGGCGTAACTCATCCGTATCAGGTGACTAAATCAAATGACTAAGAACGGAACGTATTTAACCCGTTAATGACAGTGAAACGGCAAAAGGTTGTCAATGACTCACATTGACAACCATTTGCCGTTTCACGAAGGTATTATGCATGTACCTATTGTTTGTGTCTAATGTACTATTTACTTGTACTTACATGTTTCTTATAATAACGTGTAGGTACCTACTGGATAAAAAGTTTATTTAAGCACTAACAGACAATGGAGCTTTAAAGATGGCAAAGCCAGCTAGTCGAATAGATCGGATTTTTCAAACCACAATAACCTTATACAATAATAGTAGGTACCTACCGTAGTTCTTGCCCTTGACAAAAGGAGTGTGCTGCCTAAAGCCTAGCCCCACAGAACTATTATTACTATTACACAAAAGTAAAACAAACTTCAAGTAGGTACAGTCAGTAAAAAAGTAGCTGGTACATTTAAATTATTTTAATTTATAATTATTGCTGCAAAACAGTCGCTTGATTTATACAGATCCTTGGAATCAATCGACAGATAGGGGAGATTCAGTACTTTTCAGTGCCAGTCTTTAAATATTTTTGAGTAAGTAGTAAATTTCATAGCATTTAAAGTAACTATGTATTATTATAATTATGTATTATAATAATACATAGTTACTTTAAATTAATTATCATATACTTAGTTTAGTAATGCACATTTGTAACTAAGTATTTAGGTAATATGTAGTATTTTAGGGGGTTTAATTACTGGCAACATTAATTTCGGCGAAAATGCATTTGATTGGAGCATTAAATAATCGCATCTAACTTTACTTACTTATTTTTTGACTTAATTAAATTACGTCACGCCATAACTTGGCGTCTAAATTTCTTTACAAATTATCTAGACGTAGTGTCTTTTTTTTTAAACTAGCAATGTGTAATTGTGGTCCCACATTAACAGCAATCGCAATCCTGTTAACCCCTCCAGCTAAGCTCTATGGCTTATGTTAGGAGTGGGTTCACGTCGATAGTATAAGGCCATTAGGCTGCCAGGCAGACACCTACTCTATAGACTATTATATTACGAAAAAGTTTCATAAATTTGAATTTAACATATACACTAAGTACATTACATTTCTTCGCGTTTGTTAATCACAAAAACGTTACCAATAAAATGTGTTCATGAAAAGTTGTGTATGTTGCTGTCTGTACATCATAATAAATGAGTTTTACTTCAAAAACCTACAAATAAAATCCAAGGTGATACAACTTTTACTTGAACAGATAACAATAGTTGACATTGAGTATTTGCCTATCAGCGGAAACCGTTCCTGAGTCGCAATCGCACACCCTTGAAAAACAAACTATTATGTTCAAAATACAATTGTATAATACGTGTTAAGGTAAGAAGTTGTTAACTGATTAAATGAATCGCGTTCAGCCATTGTAATCGCCTATTGAGGGTAACACACTGGCATAGAATAGTGTAGCACCTTACAACAGTCGTTGCGAAACTCGATACAGGTTTAAAATTGTATTGTCTTATCTATGCCCGTATTTATCATCATCATAACACATGCCCCAGAATATGATCGTCATTGTTGGGCGACACACAATATCGTGTAATTATAATTTCAACGCGTTTTTGGTCAACCTTCGGATCTAATTTTTGATTAGGTAGTTTTGTTCCTTTCAGAGTTGTCATTTTTCGTTATTTCTATATATCTATGGTATCTATTCTATTTATCTATGGTTATTTATTTCATCTAGAAAATCTGTCTGTTATGTAGTAGATCGTCAAACATCCCAATAATGCCATCAAGAATTCATTTTCATTTCTTATTATTGGTTTTATCAAGAAATTCAACTACAACATATGTAAGAGTTTAGACTAGGTCGACCGAGAATATTGGCAAAGATCGTCCCCATTGTAAATAAGATTGGGGAAAGATTTCACATACTGTGCCAAACAGCCCAGTCTTAGCGCGATACGCCGGCATAAATAACGAAACAGACTTATCACCATCTACTTGTTCTACTTGTATAAATAAAATAGCATGCGGATCCGACTTGCAATTTCTAGGGTACCGTAGCCAAAATGACGAAACGGGACCCCTATAGTTTTGCCTTGTCCGTCCGTTCGTCCATCCGTCTGTCCGTCCGCCCGTTCGCATCTTATCTCTGGGATTGTTAGTGCTAGAAGGCTGTAATTTTACTACTACTTATTAAATACAATGACTAGGTAATATTGTACGTGGCCCGACATGCACTTGCCCGGTTTTTTTAAAATTGAACTTACAATGTGGGATACCCCTCTAGCTAAGCTCAATGGCTTATGTTAGGAGTGGGTTCACGTCGGTAGTATAATGGGTAGAATTTGAACCTGATTGCAAGTCCCGCTACTGCCGCTTCAACACATAAAAGTATTCTATGAGAAAAGGCAGTGTTGTTTTAAAATTCGTGGTGTAAATGACGGCAACGCGCCTGTGACACATGTCATGTGGTGTTGCAAACGTCCATAGGCAACAGTAACTGCTAACCATCAGGCGGGCCGTAAGCATATCTATACTAATATTATAAAGCGGAAGAGTTTGTTTGTTTGTTTGTTTAAACGCGCTAATCTCAGGATCTACTGGTCCGATTTGAAAAAATCTTTTTTTGTTGGATAGCCCATTTATCGAGGAAGGCTATAGGCTATATAACATCGCGCTACGACTAATAGGAGCGGAGAAGCGACGAGAAATGTTTTAAAAACGGGGAGAAATTACGCATACGAAGTTGCGCGGGACAGTTAGTATGGTATAAAAAAATTAACTAAGTACCAAAACTGACAGATACCACAGGTACCTATACAAAATACCGCGAGTACATGAGGAGGTAATCTTCATACATAGGTAGGTACCTAGATGGGGCAATGCACACATATATGTATATCGTTCATGATAAGATCACGTCGGATCATTTTGTTTGGAAGACGTGCCGAGATTCCGTGTATGTGAGCGATGTATGAAGTACGTAGTCTTTGAGTAAATGCCTGTGACATACGGACGGACAGACAGACAGACGGACATGACGAAACTATAAGCGTTCCGTTTTTTGCCAAATGGCTACGGAACCCTAAAAAAATGGTAGGTACTGCATAAAAGCTTATGGTTGACCCTCAAAGCATATTATACGCAGTATTAAATGTATACATAGCTAACATAATATAAGCGGCTTAAGCAGTCTTTATACAACTTACATGTTTGTGCATAAGCTGCTAAAGGGCTTTGCCAGTGCGATGTTTTAAAAGGGTTTTGAGAGTGTTTTAAAAGCGGAGGAGGGCTTGTTACTTATTCGTGGAAATGGGGTTACTGAAAATCGGCTTTTACCCCTTGTTTTAATGGTTCATATTTTTTAGTGAATTTTTTACTTAGGTATACTGCCAGTGACACAAACACTTTTTATTTACCCGACGTTTCGATTGAATTGCACCGATCGTGGTCACCTATGTGTCAATTTTCCCCGTTTACGGAACATTTTTCATATTTTTTATAAAGCCTTCCTCGATAAATGGGCTACCTAACAGAAAAATAATTTTCCAATTCGGACCAGTAGTTCCTGAGATTTCCTGAAAAGTTTGTTTGTTTGTTTGAACGCGGTTTAAACAAACAAACTCTTCAGCTTTATAATATTAGTATAGATATATATAAAAAGCGGGAAAGTTTAAAAACAATAACCATGTAAACAAACAAAATTTAGACGACGCTTTTATTTATATGTAAGTGGGTAATGATGATTTAACTTTCTATCAACGTACTACAAAGTAGTTTCAATGCGGGCGTTTCATTTCATTCTGTTGAAATGTGTCAGTAGATGATGCCTTACGTGGTTCGTATAACAACAATTATTTGTTTAAATAATTCAACATATGTATCTGCACGTAATGTAATGGAGTAATATTACTTCCTTATACGTAAAAATAACAAGCAAACAATCTGTAGCTATGTAGGGATACGTAAACGTTTCTGTAAATTTATTCATACAGAACGTTAACATCTATACTACAATATATATCCTGGGACAATTCATATAACGCCATCTGATCCTAAACAAATCAAAGCTTGTACTATGGAAACCAGATAATAGATAAACATACTTATATTTTTTTTAAATACATACATTAATATGTACTATGTATTTAAAAAATATATTATTTTGTGTCTGGGTGGAATTTATCTATAATTAGATAAATTCCACCCAGACACAGAATAAACCATCGTGCTCATCACACAAAGTTTTATCCGCGTAGCAGTCGGACACACTCCCATCGCGCCACAGAAGAAGTCAAAAGTTGGTATAATGATATTTAAAAAACTTAACTACATTCACGGTTTTACTATAAGGCATGGAGGAGTTCCATTATCCACCTCTTGGCTTCACCATCAGATTAGCACAAAGGCATTAAATATTGTAGGTATTGTAAGTGCCAAATCGATATGACTGTAAGAAGTAGTTTAAAGATCATATTTATATTTTTTATTGTTAAAGTAATGGAGTAAAATCACGCTGCTACATCGAAAGTTCGCGCGAGCTAACGGGAGACAACACGTGCCCGTGCATTATTTATTAAACATTTTCAAAATAGTACACAATAGTACAGTTCAATAACGGTTAGCACATCCAGATCTTTCATACTAAAAATGAGCGGGAGGAGAATTGAAATTCTGCCATAGAAATTACAATTCTAGCTACTATGTACGCCTCGCCTAACTAGTCTGAAACCACCTTAATGTACGAGCAAATAACTGATAACACTTACACAACAACTATAACAAAATCAACAGGTTACGATTAGTTATGAGGCTATGACCGAGATTCAGCTGAGATGATTTTTTCTACCAAGATGACTCACTACACGATCAAGAACGAGTTGTATTGGTAATTCCGGTATTAACATAAAATACCAAGAGTATAGAAGGTAATCCTCATATGCACCTGACTCGAGCTACGATACACGGAATTACAGACCACTTCAGTGCGAGTTCGTTTTACGTTAACGCGATCGTCACGTTTAAGACGTTTGGCGCTCCGACCACTTTGCTTAAAAAACAAGACAATCTCGAGATTCCGTGTTAGTGAGCGATGTCTTCTGCGTTGCTTGAGAGGGCGTTGTATGAGTGATACCTTCTGTATTATCGGTATTTTGTGGTATGACGTAGTAGATCGAAGTTGTTCGAGAGTAATTCTTGCACGTGGTGCCCGTGTATGTAGACACAAATGGTTTGTAATGTGGTACATTCAACATTGTTTGACGCAAGTAAGTCAGTGGTGGCTAACCAATGGAACTTTGATATATGTCTACCGTCTCACGGCCAGTTAGATCATGGCCTAAGTAGATAGCATACTTGCATAACAGCTACTTGCATGTGCTATCTAATTGTCATATGTATATGTGCCAACTGGTATGACTATTTCAGATTTTGATCAACTTTGCACGCGTCTGTTTTGTTTCTGTTTTACTAGCATGTGTATATCCGATTCTCCGTACATATGGCACATAGATTAACAAGCTAAATTATTCCAAAACAAAAATCTTGACTGCTTAAAATGCTTATTTGAAAATTTTGGCACAAAAAAAAATCCGCCACTTTATTTTTTCCAAATTTGATGTACCAGTGGCGGAGGGGCCTTAGAACACTATTACTTTCGGTTTCCCTTTGGATTATAGTTACTTAGTGTTATAGGTACAAAAACCATGTCCAGCAAGATATATTTTTGTATCGGGTTACCTCAGAAAATATGTGACCCTTCGCCTCTGGTACCCACATCAAAATTACAAAAATAAAGTGGCAGAACTCTCACAAATGAGACGAATCCTACCTACAAACATACAAATATACAAACATACACTTGAAAAACATAACCCTCCTAAGAAGGTACCCTTCTAGTGTACAAACCGTTCTTACGCAGTCGGGTAAAAACGGTTTGTCAACCCTGGCATGAGTAATAGGTTTCTATAGGTGTCAATGCGGAGATTTACTTCTTGATCTCGGGGCGATAATCTTATACCTTGAAACAAGCAATTCTTGTATATACATATATAACTAGCTGACCCGCGAAACTTCGTCTGCGTCAATTTTCCCCGTTTTTGCAACATTTTTCAATGTCATAGCGTGATGTTATATAGCCTATAGCCTTTCTCGATAAATGGGCTATCCAATAGTAAAATATTTTTTTCAATTCAGACCAGCAGTCCCTGAAAAATATCGAGCGAAGCTCGGTCAATTCAGGTACTGTTTCATAATAGAAGGTAATCGTGTACAATAATGTTACCCTATTATTTTAGGATTTTATTTTGAGATAGTTCGAGAGTAGTTCTCACAAATGGTTTGTAATTTTATTCAATCAAACATTCAACATTGTTCCACGTAGATAATGATAGGTTACAGGGTAGGTAATGACGTTTCAAAAAGGTCTGACTGGGTGAAATCGATTATTATCGTCCAATTATTGTTTGTATCTTTATTAAGTTGGGTAGTATAACAATGTAGGTAACTAAATCAGACATCTCGATTGAAATATAGAGTTGTGTTGCTATCATTGCCATTTTT
The DNA here is from genome assembly GCA_945859575.2 of Herminia tarsipennalis. Taxonomy (NCBI): domain Eukaryota; kingdom Metazoa; phylum Arthropoda; class Insecta; order Lepidoptera; family Erebidae; genus Herminia; species Herminia tarsipennalis. Next base: position 5,743,835 of record OX243836.2, on the reverse strand, counting down.
TGTGTTGTTAATAAACTAAAAAACTAAGCAGCTTTGGTGGAAGAACCCTCCGAAATATTTTGTCAAGCACACATAAATATTACCAACTTTGGTGGAGATAAATTTAGTTTTTTGAACTCATACAATCCTTCAAACCAGTATTTATTTTTACCTACAAACAAAATGATAGTTTCAGCTTCCGCTCCTACGCATGCACCGAGTTCAACGCCCTACTCATTCACATTTCGCAAGTCAATGACATTAAGTACATCGGCATTACAGAGTACAGACGGTATGGAAACGATTAACGAACAAAATTACATTTTATGACATTGAACTGTTTACTAAATTCAACATTCTGTTTTCAGCTTAATTTGATTAGTGTATCTACTGAGGCCGTACCAAGAACTGTTATAGTCAGTTAATTGTAGACAAAAATAAACTGTCCTGCTAATTTCGTATTAAAATCCTGTCAAAAAGCAGGCGAGTCAATGATGATGTCACCAAACCCGCGAGCCACCTAATTGTCTATTTATCAATTCTTTGCACTTGACAGCAGTTCACCGAATGAGATGCGTCAGGTTCAAACACGAAGTTAAACTGGCCTTCACATGGCAAATAGTTTTGTTGATGGATGTTGATGAAAGTGACAAGTTTAAAATAATGCTGAGAAGTAAGTTGTCGACATAATTGCTAACATCTTTTTCGTATGAATAAATGTCATCAGAAAAAAATGGTAACAAATTTGGAAAGATGGAATTGTTGCGTCACAATTTCATCTGTCAAAAATTGATATTTTTTTTCATACATTTACAGACAGTTATTTTGGTGTGAACTGACATCAAAAAATTTAAACAAGGCAACAGTTGTTGCCGTTAAAATGTTCCCAACAGAAGTATTGCGACAATTTTAGTACAGACTGACGTATGTTTAGTATTCTAGCTAACCAAGTATTTTATGTAACAATATGTTAGACATGTAATTAGTTTAACTATTGAGTTGACTATTGATACCACTTTCACTATTGAACTAAATAAAGTCTTTGTTAAGTCGTTTTATAATCGTTACTAATATTTTATTATATACCTACATAGAGGTACAGTATACAGGTTTTATAATGATGTGAAACGTAAATTAAACTTAAAATAAATATATTTATATATATATATATATATATATATATATATATATATATATATATATATATATATATATATATATATATATATATATATATATATATATATATATATATATATATAGGTACCTACTTAAAATATATCAGGCCTCGATCGCTTGAACTATCTAAAGGTACTTTACCTTATATTTCTTATATTTACCCGACTTTCGATCGAATTGCACCGACCGGATTACCGGTCGACTGTCCTACGTTCAATGTAATTTGATCGTAACTTCGGGTAAATAAAAGGAATGTAAAAATGCGTTCTTGGGTATGATAAACACGTACATACAGTTTGATGTTTGTGTAAAACACTAGAACAAACACAAAGTCCTTTATGGTTATATTTTACGATAGGAATTGATTAGATGCATATATAACTGCATTAGTACCGGAATGTTAAAATATTGTTCCACAATAGCAGTGCTGTGCATTCCATGCCAGAAGCATATCACTACAGCGATATGTTGCACTTGGCAGTGAATTTTTATACCAAAACAGTTTTTTTTTATGAGCTTGTATTACTGTATCACATTTTGTTAAGGCAAAGGCATTAGGTATTGAGGGAAGTAGAGATACACTACACTACTAACACTACACTCGGAGTCCGTGACAGTGGCGGTCGAGTAGATCAAGAGATCTGCAAGGTCAAGCGATTCTATCGTTATGGGACATACACTGACGGACTTATAAACTGCATCAAAGTAATAGACGACTTTGAAATAAATATTTTAACCAAGTATGCAAACTTTCTATACAGATTTAAATTGAAACCTCTAGATTGGTTCGTGAACTTTAAAACAGCGTAGGATCATATCTTTAAGTTTAAGTTTATGTACTGGAAAGGACCTTAAGACCTTTTTTGAAGAAAAAACAGAAGTTTAAGGAAAAATTGTTTAATTAAAAAATTGGTTTTAACAATAGACACAAACTTTATGCAAGGGTTTATTTGTGTTTTAATAAGGTGTATTACCCCCACGTGCCCTTATTACGGATTCTAATCGGTTCCGCATAGATTTTATAAGGGTTTTTAAAAGATCTTGCGGAATATTGTCCCATTCTTCTGAAAGTGCTGTTCTTAGTGCTGCCACTGTCGTAGGCGAAGGGTTTCTCGCATATACAGCTCTTTTTAAATTGTCCCAAACATGCTCGATGGGATTAAGATCCGGGCTGCGTGCTGGCCAATTCATTGTACGTATCCCAACCTCTTCGCAATAATGTTGAACTTGTGCAGCTGCATGCGGCCGGGCATTATCCTGCATTAAAGTAAAATTTTCGCCTATGAATCCCATGTAAGGCACCACGTGATCTTCTAATATCTCTGTTATGTAGCGATGTGCTGTCAAACCCCCTCTATTACCGTTTTGACGGACCATGTCTATGAACACAAGTTCTGTTCGCCCGTTCATCGATATGCCACCCCAGACCATACATGAACCGCCTCCAAAAGGAACACGCTCCTCAATGCAACTTTGAGCATATCGCTCCCCACGTCGACGATAGACTCTTCTGCGACCATCTGCACCATATAAACATGTCCTACACTCGTCCGTGAACAATACAGAGGCCCACTGCTCTTCTGTCCAATTCAGGTGATGACGCGCAAATCTTAAGCGAGCTTGTCTGTGAGCTGCAGACAACTTTGGACCATTTGCTGGTCTAAAAGGGGTGATAGCCGCTTCCTTTAACCTTCTTCTTATTGTTCGTGCACACACGTTTTTTCCACGCACTTCATTAAGCTCGGTTTTGATGTTAACTGACGTGAGGAAACGATTTCGCAGGGAAGTTGTAACAATAAATCGGTCATCACGACCTGTGGTTGCTCGAGTTCTGCCTGTACCACGTCTCCTCCTGTAAGAACCTGTCTCTACAAACCTTCTGTATATTCTACAAACCGTAGACTGGTTTAAATTTAAATTTCTACCAATCGTTCGTTGATCCAAGCCCTCCCGCACCAATGCTACAATTTGTGCCGCTTGTTCGGACGAAGTATCCATATTATGGTTCAAAAACTCTCGATGTGTTAAAAAACTAACCCAACAATTATGCTGGTAACAATAATTCAATTGACCAAACAAAAAAAATCAATGAGAATTAATTTAAAACTTTGCTATAAATAACACGCAAATCTGATACTACGAGTAAATTTTCTTTTCCCGGCTATATTCATTTGTTTTACCGCAGTTCTATTTTTAAATTTTTTTTTTTTTTAAGATTAAGAGCCAGTCTTTCCATATTTATATAATTTAATCTAAAAAGTTTGCATACTTATTATAAAAAATCCTTTTAGAGTAAACCTGAACTTTGATGCAGTTTATGAGTCCGTCAGTGTAGATTAGTGGACACCCCACCTTACCTCGAAGAGCACGTCAAACTGACAAGCGTCGGCCTTGTATACTCATAAAAAAATGAACCACCGTTTTACCATGATGACCTTTCTTTCTTCTCATTTTCTTTCTGTTTGTTAGACATCTATATATCTTGTAAAGTCTGCTGTTATCAGTTTAAAAAAATAAACTTTTAACAATACACATATCAACACTCCTATGCCATAAATCTTCAACAACAATACAATACCTACACACATACAATGGTACAACATGGTGTTGAAAAATCAATTAAACCTTTGTGTCCCGACAAAGGGCCTCGTAATTAATCAATACCGTTAATTCCGGTCGTCCCTTTGTGTACAATATGTTATAATTAAAAACAAATCTATACAACGTGGCGGCCACTCGGGTGTAATATAAACAGAAAATATCGAGAGTACAGAAATAATGCTCAATACAAAATGCTCGAGAAAAGCATAATACATATATACATCGTTCACGGACACGGAATATCCGACCATTTTTTTTTTTCAAGACGAATCCCGCAGTAGGGTACAAGCCCTGTGTCGCGGGGGACTTTACAAACATACAACTCACGGACACAAAGCACACCCAGACTCGGAACAACAACAACAACAATTTGTGAATCACACAAAGTGGTGTAACGCGTGTGGGACCAACCCACGACCTCTTGCGTAGCAGTCGGACACGCTCCCACTGCGCCACAGAGGCGCAGTGGGAGCGTGTCGAGTGTGTTCCGAAGGTGTTCCTAAATTTCGTGTTTGTGAGTCTTTTTGTGATAGGTTTTTGTGAGTCATGTTTATGAGTGCTCTGCCAAGTGAAGGGGTTGGTTTTTGGTTTTGCTATTATAAACTAAATGTAAAGAGTATATAATACCACAAAATACCTACCAAGAGTACTAAACTTTTATACATACCGATTTGCTCGAGCAATGCACAAATAGATAACGTTCACGGACATGTTAACTACATGTCTTAACAGACTAGATACATTGTTCGGAAGGCAGTCCTAGATAGTCTCCGTAAGCGATGCGTGTCTTTATGTGCGTTGCTTGAGCGCGCGTTGTATGAGGGTTACCCTATACTCCCGATATTTTGTGGTACAACAAAAACTTGTCTTCTGTACTCTCAGTATTTTGTGGCACTACATACACACAACTTTAGTATGCCTACTATGATGTATACCTTTGGTTAATATTAGAACCGAACCGAACGTGTTATTTGTAAGGTAATTGTTTGGTAGGACAGGTAGTTTCGTTGGTAGAGAAATTACAGGTTGGATAAAATAATTACGGGCGAATCGAATACAAAATACGGGATCTGGTTTCCTTTAGAACCTTGGCTGAGATTAGTCAACTATGTCTTCGTTCGGAGGGAAGGTATGTGCGATGGTTTGAGCAGCTTCATGTATGTAGTTGAAATGTACAGACACCGCTTAGTATTCTAGGTCTACTAGGGTTGCTATACGTATAAGCGAGTCAGTATTGTCGGTGCGGCCATATTTGCAGTTCAACAAAGCCGACCTGAAGCAATTATTGCTGTCGCCCGGCCTAGTGTATTATGCGGCATAGCCGAGCGGCTCTTTTTGACCGAATATTCATCTACGTGTATTCGATTTAACCGGCCGGTTGTGCTGATGAATGCCGGCCCGATTAGTAAGCCTTAGTGGACGCGGGAGCACGGGCCCGTTCAATCTGATGGTCTGAACGAGACCTACGCATGAGATTGTGGTGCACTGTTGGTCCAAAGAGATCTTGAACGAGTCGGATGATGCGATTTGGCAACGCAAGTTTTCGCAGTGATAGTCTCAGAAAGGGTTGTCGATGGATCGATGAAACCATAAAAATTATAAAGTAACGGATCGAAACATATTGTGCTTATAACAAAATTAACTGAAATAATCTATTTAAACACTAAACTAAGAAAAAAACTACGAAAATTTGATAAGTTTGGTTTTAAGGAAGAGATTGGGCTACAGTTCTTCCTTCCTTTAAGCAAAGCAGAAGCATTTATCATTGAAGCAGAGCATCAATAAAAAATGTAGCTAAAACGGGGTAAATTGACCCATACGAAGTTGAGCGGATCAGTTCGTCTACTAATATACACATCAAAATAAATAGATACTTAAAACCTTTCTGTAACAATCTGAAAAAGCCTTCTTATGTTACATCGAGTCCGGTAATTATATAAACGGTGTTGATAATAAATAAATAAACGTTCGAGCCTGTTCATAGAGGAAGGTTGTAATAAAAGTAAATCAAAATATCCTCCTGCGTATAGACGCGAGCATCGTTTTGCCTAGTACATATTATGTATGTTGAACATATTCGTTATATCGGCAATATCCTCTCAGGATGTTACTGTTTATGGGCAGAACTCGTACGCTGTGATTCATAGTGGGAACTATCGTGTTTTACCTTTGCTAACGCCAATTTGTAACTGTTGTTTCGTTTAATGTATTAATATAGATTCTAAACTCGGTAAAGACCTGTTTTAAAGAATTTGGCTACAACCTAATGTGTGCACATGAAAATGAGACAAATAGATTTTTATCAAACAAAGAACCATCTTGATTAAACAACTGAAATTGACGAATGGACCGATATTGATAGGGGCTTTATTAGAAAGAAATCTGCATCAAAATCGGTCTTTCCGTTGGGAAGCTATGAAACAAACACACACACACACATACACGATACATAAACAAAAGTCAGAGTTTACCAAAGCATAAGGACGTCAGTTAATGTAGTGGCTGGCCATTTGGTAATGGCAGCAGCGGGTAGATAAGAATTCTTAATAAGCATCTATAGGAGCATCTCACAGCCTAGTGGCGCGGTGTGAGTGTAGGACAAGTACTGCTCTGCAATGGGTTGTGGGTTCGATTCTCAACCGGATGGATCCATTAACTATTTTATTCCCAAACTGCGCTTTTACTTTTCAAGAGGTGTGTTCAAAGAAGTAATTTACTCAGTCGTAAAAACAGAAAAGTTATTTACTGAGGCCTTCCTTGAGTAAGGTAAAGAGCGCCTTTTCTCGTAGCCTATTTCAATTAAAATTAAAAGAAATAACAATGACGTCGTCGCGCCCATCTGTCAACTTCAAGCGTTCATATAATTTTGAGGGTAGATTTTAACGTGGTACTAAACGTTACAACAGTTTAATATAAATGCTTCCAGAAAGTACCATTTAATAAAGGGACCCTCTTGTCATAATTTAGATTCTTCGTCATCGCCCACTCAGGAATTCTTTGTCTATTTAACTTTTTGGAATTCTCTAACTTATTTCTAAAGCAATAATGACTGTTTTCTTTTAAAGAAATAATGAAATATAACTCCTAAAGCCCATAGTCATATTTTAAGGGTCCGTGTATACAGAATGCTACTAAGAATTCTAATATAATATTTTAAACAAGAAACAGAACACATTTTTCTCATAAAACCTCAAATATTTCAAGGATATATAAGCGAGAACCAATTTTATTACAGCGGAGTCGAGGAAAAGGAAAATCAGACAGCAAATACAAGGCAAGGTTTTATTTCGAAGGTTTTGAGAAAAATACACGACCCAAGGTTTTTTATTCTTCAAATAAAGCATAATGTCATATTATTCTGCGATATTTAACATAATAACGACGACCTTATGTTTATCAATAATGTTCGCCTCTTAATGAAATTTCGACAATAGTATTTTGTACAGAATATATCTTATATTACTATTATAGTTAAAAATTTACTTTATTCTCTAACTATGTTTGGGCTGAGGTTTGGATACTAGAAATGTATGAAAACGTTTTTTGCCATTTCTTAAGTATGTAAAATACAGATGCGTAGCTACTATCATATCAGCTATATGAATTCCTAGCTGACTCGCGCAACTTCGTATGCGCCAATTTTCCCCAATTTTTATTTAAGTATAGATATGGGGCCTTCCCCACCTCTCCGTGTGATACACATTGGCCAAAATTCACATTAGTCCTTCTGCCGATTGGGCTTTGCTCTTTTTTTTCTCTTCAGCTGATTTTGACACAGGGTCCGTCTAAGTAATGTAAATAAATAATATACTTTACATACCTACATAGGTACAGTTTTTTTTTTTATTTAGGATTGTCCTTTACTTCTTTACTAACATAGCTGTAACGTTTGAGCTACCTACATATAGTTATAATATATATAGTTTTTTTTTATAGTTGGTATTAATTGAGAAACAAAATATAAAGTAAATTTTAATTTCATTGTAACAACCTTTTTTTTTTATTCTTGTGTATAAAGAACATTGTTTCTTTACAATTCATTACGATCTAACTTTAGACGACGAATGAATTTTAGGGGATCCCTTCTTTTCTCATAATGTTCTTTGTCTTAATATACTTCGGCATAACGATTTTGGCACAATTTGTTTTGGCATAATAATACTTCGGCCTAATTTTTTATGGCATACCTTTTATGTTGGCACAATCATGTTAAAGACTAATTTGTGTTGGTATAAATTAGATTCGCATAACGTTAGTAGGCCTAATAACTATTAGCATGACGTTAGTAGGCCTAATGACTATTAGCATAATAATATTTAAGCATATAATTAATATAGGTAAATAACAAAAACAATTTTTATGCAAATTATTTATTACACATAAACTATGAAGATCATAGAATTTCAATTAGAATAATATAGATTGGGTTAGTTTCTTCTTTAAAAATGCGTAGGTTAGGTTAGGTTAGAACTGTGACCTCTTATGCACGAGCCGAGCGAGCGAAGCGAGCGTGCCGCGGCAGCGGCCGGCGAGTGCCAGAAACGAACATGCTCTCATGGGCAAGGATATAAAAACCAAATAATTATCATTAAATCAACTTTTATTTATTACAATTACTAAAAAAAAAACAATTAAATTAGCGTAAATAAATTTATGTTTTAGGATATAATGCTTAAAAAAGTTATGCTATAGAACTTTATGCTTAATATATTTATGCATTAGAAGGTTATGCCTAATCATTGTTATGGTTTGAAAAAATATGCCTAAAACATTATGCGTAAGCTGTTATGCGTAATTATATTATGCGAATATATAATTATGCCTAACAAAAATATGCTAAGTTATATTAGGTCTTAAAATTTTAGGCAAATGGATAGGGAACCGAATTTTAGACGTTTACACTCATTTTATAACTAAGAATAATATCTGTTGCACTTTCTTAGAGTCTGATAACATGGTAACACTTTGTTATTGTGCAAATTTAAAGCACTGTCATTTTTATTTCTTCACTTTAACTACACTAACTCAAATGGTTTAGTTATTTTTAGTCTTCGCACTAAGTCCGTTTGGTCGGTAAACCGGAGTGCCTCGACATTCACGTGGTGACGAAGTAACAACCTATGAATAATTACCTACTAGGAAATAATATTATGTTTATTGAATGGAATCATATTAATATGCACAGTGGGATTTAAGTCATTATTTTCCCGAAAGGTATGTAAAGTAAGGTTTCCGATCCGTGACTCAGTGGCGACCGAGAAAATCGAGGGACAACTGACATCCGAAGGTAGCTCATTTTCTGCCACGCACAACTATCTTAAGGAATCAACTGTCTCACGCGGTATTTCTGGACCGATAAGACTTGGAGCCCTTAAAAAAAAGAGCCTACTCTTTTTAAAAAGACCGGTAACGTATCTACTATGCCACCGGTGTCACAGATGTCCATGGGCAGCGGTAAAGTATTTATTTTATTATTTACCTATCAAACTATTTAGCGCCTATTACAAAACACCTTTTCACTAAATTTAATCAATACCATTGTGTAGTCTTTGAGTAAAATGCCTGTGACATACGGACGGACATACAGACGGACATGACGAAACTATAAGGGTTCGGTTTTTGCCATTTTGGATACGGAACCCTAAACCTTTCGTTTTATAAAATGAAAGTAGGCCTACAGGTAAACAGCTTGTTCTTACTTCACATAGAAAAAATAGATGGGTAGCCATATTCCAAAAATGACACACCTCCGTACCTCGGAGAGCATGTTAAGCCGTCGGCCTTGCGCCTAATCTTTCCCTGGTAGTGTCGCATTTCCGTCTCATTAGAGTTTAGATCATGAGAGTGAGAGATGAATGGGAGAATAGAGTGTGCTTGTATTAGCGCATACATTTCTGCACTATAATTAAGATCAAGATACCTATTTTATCAGCTATCTGCCGGGCAAAACATACCAAAAGCAGTCCAGCACTTACCAGATTAACCGTAACAAGCAGGCAAAGAGACACTGTTTAAAAAAACCCTGAATACTAACCTACCATAACCGTCCCAAATATGATTTTATTATGTGAGTGACATCTCATTGTATGTGATGGTTATATCTGGTAGAAAATTACTATTACTGATTAGTTACACGACCTCACGATTTGTCATCAATTTACAATTAATAAGCCATTATAAACACACAAGATTACCTTAATCGTATAAATCATTGTATAATAATAATATGTCACGTTCTCATGTTTGGTTGAGTGGATTACATTGAAACATTGGATTCTAAGGTCCAAGAACAAAACTGACGAAACGCGGCGAAGAGACAGATTTAACGATTTAAACTTGTACGAGCCAAAGTTGTTTATTACTAAGCCTTCTTAAATAAAAAAAGAAAAAAAAGTGTTTAGTTTCTTTTACAAAAATGGATGATTTAAAATAATACGTAATAACAGCATTTCAAATAGTTAATATTTGGTCTTCTTTTACCCTATTTTGAAAGTAATATGACAAAATATTCAATAGCTAAAATGCTGTTATCAACATATTATGACTAAAGCGATTTGTTTGTGTCGCAACATATAGTCAATATTTTAATAAATAAAGAATTTTAAGCGGGTAGGTAATATTTTAGCGAGTCTAGGCTGAAATCTATAGAGCGTACTTAGGCTTAGCTCAAGCTTAGTATAAGTCAAACATGAAGAAAATCTTAACAAAGCATTTTGCTGAATGTTGAAGTTATTATTCATAGCGCAAACTTAGCGTTACCTTAGAAGATTATATACACAAAGTCAATGGTCAGCACGTGCTTTGTCAAGTTTTAATCAAAGATCATATCATAAACCAATATTTTAAGATCCAACCTCAGGCGACGGACAGACCAGAAATGACTTAAGACGAGAACAATGGCAATGGTCTTTAGTCAATTTCACCATCTAAAATTACAAAAACCTCATCCGCACTGTACGCTCATATCTCACGATACAGCATTCTTATTAAGTAAGTAATAAATACAGGTAAGAATCCACGTCCCTCACATTCACGAAGACGTTGCGTGCCCTCACCCCGTGAAGGGTTTCTGACTTGAATACAGAATACTTATTTACTTTTTTTCCCTCAGCTGTATATGGGTCCCGGAAGCGTCCCCTGAGGTAGACGTACGATCGGCACGTTTTATTGTAACCAACAACCCTATCATATCCACGGAGCTTAAAACAGACGTATTTTATTCCAGTTTTTATCTATATTTTACTACGTAGGAGTTCGTAGTCTCATCGTAGAATAAATATTGAACTAAGAAATCAAGACCGAGTACTGTTGTTCATATGAATTGATGAACTTCCAAATGCATCTCCGTAGCATAATGTTTACAGTAGCACTATTATTCAAGAAGTAGTTTCGGTTACAACCACTAACAACAGTAACATTCAACATAAACGCTGTGTCGAGTAAAAGCAACAATCGCCAAAACATAACAATAAAAAAATTACCTTTCAACTTTTACGTGAAAAAGCAATTATGTTCCAACACGCGATTCAGTCAAATCCAATTCACTATTATAATCATTCACACAACACAAATTCAATACATTATTTTGGTCACCGCGAACTGGTCTTGAATATAACGACACTGACCATACGTCCGCTCGGTTTGCGCGCCAAACCACGACTGACTGACAGAACAGGTTTTGTGTTTGAACGCAGCAGGCTCGCCGCCGGTACGCCTGCACCAATGAACCACGTCTGACAAACCATATTTCATGACAATCTGCATACATTACGAATATATTATACGCAGTAAACGCTAATCCAGTTAACTGCAGCAGTAATGGATGATGTATCAAATGTAATATTGGAAATTATTAAAAGGATGCAGACAAAATTTTATGGCGCAGTTCGTCAATTGGTTACTACTAATGAGGCACGAGGAAGCACTAGTTTCACAGGGAATTTATATTTTTATTCTAGATGATATAATGGTTTCCATAAAACAATGGGACAAGCCCGCTAATGAAGAGTATCTAAGAAAATCTTTTAACAATGGTATAATAAAGTCGAACTCGCCTCACGAATGAATGGTTAAGTCAAAGTAATTAGTAAGGATTTCCCATCGAGGCGAATTTCTTGCGGAAACTGTATTATTTAGCAAAATGTTGAACGCAACAAAATGTAATTAGAAACTTGCAATATAAAGTATCGCATTGCGTGATGTCTTTATGAAGCAGTTTTGTGTCGCCGTGTTCGAAATACGAAGTAAAAGTGTTTTGGCGCTAACTCTATGCGGTGTCCCTGACCCGGTTGTGAAGGCTTCAGGGTTTTATGCCCGCCTAGTACTTCAATATGCGGAATGAACCTGAATGGTATTGTGAATATATGCGCTCGAGTACTATTCTTTTGAGAAAAGAATGTAGGCATATATTTGGTCCTATGTTTTTTATCGGTTTGTGACACTATGGTACACGAGTAGATCCGAAGATATGCAACGCTGCTACAGATAGGTTTCACCGGTTTCCAAAATTACCTATTTTCGGCTTAACGTACCTACTCGCCTTTAAAACTGTGTAATATTTTTCAACGAACGTCATGCCGTACCATGCGCGATCTATAGAACTATAAACTGTTCGAAAAATAAAAACATTAAAATTTTTTTTAGCTAACTTAAATAAGTGTTATTATCGTTTCGAATTATTTATTATTCTATCGATTTATCCGATGACCACACGACTCTCATCCTTCTAATTCTCCCTCATCGATCATCTATGTTGAGATTATATACAGTAAATATGCGATATCGGTAATCGACAATATCGCATCTGAATTCTTGATATCAAACAGCTGCGGTAGCTAGGATAATGCGTCATTGTGATAAACTGGGAAAATAATTGAGAGTTTCATATTTGTACCACTTAGATAGTACAATAAAACCTCAATTTGGCCAGGATTGGATCTCCTGGAGTAGTTATAATACATATTAGTTATATTTCGGGACTTAATCGCGTGAATTATTTAAAGGTACGAACCTTTTTATTTACCCGACGCACGTTTCGATCGAATTGCACCGATCGTGGTCACGGGTCGACTTTAAATAATTCACGCGATTAAGTCCCGAAATATAACTAATATGTATAAAAATCGCGAAAGTTTAAAAACAATAGTTATAATACGTTAATTTGAACACCTGGCGTTTACTGGCTATTGTGGATGTCGTCTGCTGTCATGATCATATGGCCAAATTGAGGTTTTATTGTACCATCTAAGTGGTACAAATATGCGACACAGTGAAGGTACCGGCCACTTTCATTAGGTAATGTAATCTTACATTCTTGTAAGATGATTGCTTTAGTTAGTAGTTTTTGCATTGGTTAATATTATTAACTCAGTAGTAACGGCCCTAACTTGTGAGACCCAGACAATACGCGAATGATGTTTGTGACATTGTGTTTGTTTTACCGCCACTGCTTAAAATCGGCAAGGGGAAAATTAATTCGTAAAGGAACTGACAATGTCCTAGAACCAAAAATTCGAAGACCAATCCGCACTGGGTCTGCTTGGAGAATTATGGCCCTTACCCTCGCTCTGAGATTGAAGACCAGCGCCCCTACTGTGAAAACCATAAAAGGCTGGATATGTATGTACTACGATGGATGTTAGTAACACCAGGAATAATATCGACTGCCTTTGTCGCGGTGGGAGTGTATCAGACTGCTACGCTAGAGGTCGTGGGTTCGATCCCCACCCAGGATAAAACTTTATGTGATGAGCACGATAGTTTATTCTGTGTCTGGGTGTTATTTATCTATAATATGTATGTATTAAGAAATATATAAGTATTTGTTTTTCAGTTGCTCTGCTTAGTTTGATCTATAGCGTTCTGTGAGTTGTCCCAAGATATTATTATTATTATAACTCGAGACAAAGTATCGTTTCGTATCCTTAAATGCCTCCGGTTTTGTGTGACATGTGTCCATGTAATTTGACATATAGATTGGCATCTTTGATATCGTCGTGTTTCTGAAGGCTACCTAAATCGAGAGTTATTTCTCGATTGATTTAAATAGAGCCCCACTATAGAAGTGCAAAGAGCATTGTCCGCTTCTACCATCGTTGCAGACATCTCCACATGACCACGGCCGCTATGCCAAGAGCAAAACGACAGAGTTCTTCCCTGTCGAAGAAGTATCTTCGTCATTCTTTCGTCACTGTTTTTGATTACTAGCTGGGTGATCAGCTTAGCTTGGTGTTTGTAATAGAATAGAAACAATGTGTACCTGAAATAGTATTGAAAATTTATCAAAATCGTATAAGAGAAATAGTATAAGAGCAGTTTCTGAGACGGTACGTAAACATTTAAACAAGAATTGCTTCATTAAAGAATAGATAAAACATTCGTAGCATTACTTGAAATCAAGTCCACTGCACTGTGTGTATAATACAAACTACTCTGTACTCAAAGCAAACTGTGTATACTTGTGACGTTAATCTCTTACCAAGGAAATTATCTATTTAAATTGTACTGAGTCATTCCAGAGAACAATCTACTGAATCACACTTCACTTACTTAGACTTTTTGTCGTCATTCTATGAATAGATTTATTGTGGCTTTAGTTTGTGAGTCAAGTTGAAATAATGTTTCAGGTTATTTGACTTTACACAACGACCCACACGCTGGAATACCATTCAATTCTAAATTCGTTTGTTCTTAAAAAACCTTGAAGGGTTTTATTTTTTTAATTTGACACTAAATTTAACTTTTAGGCTCATGTATTTCAAAATAATGTTTTAGAATTAGGTGGTGTGTTTTAGAATCACAATAAAGATAAAAGAAAAAATAATTTAGTGCTACGTACTGAAAAGCTGAAACTGCCAGAACATAATTAAAAAGGAAAACTTGTTAAAATCAGTGAGCAAGTTCAACTCTGTAATTGCGAATGGGCCAAAGTTTAAATATTTTCGACGACACAAATGCTATATATACTGCGAGCTCTGTAACTTTCTGCGAACCTAGTAGGTACTTTTGGCTACATTGCCCAGTTAAAAGCTTTTACTTCTATACCTAACATACGTACTTGCGTTTTTGCTAGTATTTGTATACTAAAAGTGAACACGAAATTGCCATATCGAACTGTCGCAAACTAGAGCAGTTGTCCAAAACCACAAACATAATGTACTTTTTATTATATTTCCACTCACTTCTGCTTATAGATCGGCAGCTACGTCGATTAATTAAGCATTCGATTCGCTCCACCAACTTTCTGAAACCGTTTGTCTATCGGACCGATGGAAATTTATGCCTCTTCGTTTTTATATTTTCCTGGTAGCCTGATAGTAACGGACATGCGTTATAGACGTAATGGACACTTCCGAACGAGTCCATTACGTGTGAAATTATATAACCAATATTGTTATCATTAATATATAGTATATATCTTCCACGTGGATATTAGTTATCAGTATGAAAAGTCTACCTCCTTCATTGTTTAGGCTATCTCTATAGCTAATGGAATAAATATAGGCCATTTTCTATTCGTTCAAACAAACATCATTTTTCATTATTTTCTTTTTTCTTTAGGTAGGTACCTCCCTAAAAGATGTATTTTAGTTATATATATAAAAGGAACTAGGCATTTCTGGATTCCTATTATAGAGTTTCTTATTTTACTAACAGAGATCGAGAATTTAAAAACATTATTCCCTGTAAAATGTTGATTAAAATGTTTTAAAAATGTTGATATTGGTAAGTATAAAGTTCGCACAGAAGCATTCTGCAGAAAAGCCTTGTATAAATAAATTACTCGCTCAACAAGCCTGCCAGAAATTAAATGTTGAGGCTTAAAAGCTTCCATGGTTATCTCAATATTATATTAATTTCCATGAAAATGGATCTAATGATTCTATGAGAATTCTTCGTACAAGTAGGTTTTTCCAGGAAAGGTAGCTTTATTTAAGGCCCCACGCGAACTACCCACGACCCACAGGCGGCTGTTGTGTGCTAACTGCTTTAGGGCGGAGATACACATGCCCATAAAACAAAGCAGTAGTACGCCTGCTAGTGGCATGTCAGTTAATCTAAATCTGATACAAGCATGACCGCTAATGACAATTAAGAAGCACGTGGATGGAGCTATTATGCTAGTGAAAGAGGGTTGCTACCCCTAGTAGGTATCAATGTTCTGTGGTTGCTATACACATAAACGGGTCGGCACTGTCGGTTTGGTAGTATTTGTTGAACAACAAAGTCGTCCCGAAGCAACTAGTACACACGTTCGGCTTCATTAACAAGTGCCGATGGAGTATTTCAAACAGGTCGGCACATTACTCGATTCGGCGGTATCTGTCGCTACCCGGTTATGCCGATTTACGCCGTTCCGTTGTCGCCCGGCTTTGCAAATGTTCGGCAAAGCCAACCGGCTTTTTTCCCGAACATTCATTATTCGATTTTGCCGCCCGGCTGAGTTGATTAATGCCGACCTGCTTATGTGTGTAGCCCCTCTCAGCGAGCTACAGTTATGTGTATTTTCGGTCTTATGCAAGGGTGCCAGCTAACGATATTCGTAGTTTCGTCCTAAGATTTTACACGTTTATGATTGGTGAGCTCATTCCGGTTCTGTCAATTCAAAATGCGTTCTGATACATATACTGCGCAAATGAATGTGGTCGGTGGCCGTGATTAGCGGCTCATTGGTCCTAAGCCTAAGACTAGCAAGATCTCTCCGCGCTGAATTTATTGTTCCAAATTTATTGTTACCTTGATTTAGCTCTCTTTCTACTTCAGTTGTATAATATTACATTTGACTCATTGCCCGTGGTCCACCCACTTGACTACCCAGTGGTTCCACGAGGCACGGGAAATTATTAAAAAAAGAATTGTGTTTTCCAACATTTTCAGCGAAAGTAAGTGGGTGGACCCACACGATCCACCCACAGCGTGGGTGGATCCTGTGGGTCCACCCACCTTTCACCTTTCTTTCGCTGAAAATTTTCTTGATACGTACCTATAGTTTTTTTATATACTTACTGTCACCGTATGTGCTTCACATTTAAAATAGCATAAGTCTCATTTGCCCAGTAATTAAACCCAATAAAAAAGCGGCGGTAGCCTAATGGCTAAGGCATCGATCTCGCAATCATGACCCATTATACTACCGACGTGAACCCATTTCTAACACAAGCCATTGCGTTTAGCTGGAGAGGAACAGGATTGCTAGTAATGTGGGACCACAACCCCACATTGCTAGTTATCTTTAAAAAAATATAGTATATAAGTATGTTAACACATCATTATTTCACGGAAGAAAAAACCGACCCTGTTGTGGTACCCACCAAGACGGCCTATGGCTTAGACCTACTACTGGTATTATTTAAAATTAGGTTTTGATAATTTAGGTGCTTCCATATTGGCGAGTTGTATGTGCGTGCCGGTGGCCTGTGACATCGTAGCGACCCAGTGGATAAGCCGTAGCTGACATTGAACAAAAAATATTTAGCCGTTTTGCAGCTATTCACCTTAAGAGTCGTAGCGATATTCGTCGAACATTTTTCCTAACAGTTATCTATTAGGAAAAATATTCTACGCCATGTTTAACAAACGATTTGCATAAATGAATAAACTAATTGCGTGGCTGTCAGTGAAAACCATTCGTTATCATTGCCGCTGTCAAGAGTTTCAACAATAATTAGTATTAAAAATGTGGGGTGCGAAATGTTAACTCCAGGATAGCAATCGTCTTTTTGGCGAATTGTTTTATATTTACAAAATCGCTATAATGCCATAGGCGGAAGATATTATAGTGCACAAGTGTGTGCGCAAACACAAATGCATTCTCTATTCCTTCATTCTCATAGTGTGATGGATAAAACACCTACTTGGTCACAATCTCAATCGAGCAATGTTTTGATATGGAAACATTTTAGATACAATCCACTAGTGACTATGACGGGTCGCAATCTGTCGAGACGTGGGGTTAAGTGTATAAAATGGGTCCTTAGATTGTTTTCAGAGAACAGCAGAAGTCAGCTTTATATCGTTCCTACGGGCAGTGGCCTGTCTGAAAGCACGGGTAGTAATCCTCGATGCGAGCGCAATGCAGATCCTTGGATGTCACATCTTCGTCTTCCTGTCCTTATCTCAGCTCATTTGGGGTCTACGCAATTTGTTATATCCTTTCATACTTTCCTGTCTGAGACACTCTGTGTTTCTTCCGCCGCAATGCCGTGGTGATGCGACAACTCTTTACTATTTGTCACAGAAACTGGGTGTTGTCTGCGCGTCACCTGCAGGGTCACGCCTATCTGATCTTCCTTATAAAACAAACTGGTGAATATCACATGTCTTCCAATTTTTGGTTGTTAAACTTGCCCCTTTCCAACCGTAATTTTCCTACTAAATATATATATTTTTAAAGATAACTAGCAATGTCGGAATGTGGGTTTTATAGCAACCCTGTTACCCACTTCAGCTAAGCTCAATGGCGTGTCTTAGGAGTGGGTTCACGTCAGTAGTATACTTAGGCTGCCGCCGCTTTTCAGTGTTGTCTTCTTTCAGCAGTTTCTCATTTAACGAAGTTTGATATATTTACTACATATCAACCCATATGATGGCCCACTGCTGGGCACAGGTCTCCCAAGCAGAACCTACCAGTATGTAGATCCTGGGGGTAATTGCCATAATCGCCACGCTTGGCGAGCGGGTTGGCGATCGCATTAAGACTTTAAGTACGCAGAGGACGCTGCTGCCCGTCCTCCGGTGTGAAATCCCTTAGTCGCCTTGACGACACATACGGGAAGAGATGGGGTGGTACTATTCTTAAGCCGATACCACACGGCACGGATATATTTACTGCTAAGGCCAAAAATGAGCGTACCCACGCCAGACCAATTTATTTAGGTATAAATAATTCTCGCTTTGTCGACCCTATTGAGGCTCGAAATTTAGTTGTAATGTAGTATTATAAAAACATCACAGCAAAAGTCGAGTCGAGACATCATAAGCACCTATTCAAATACCTACGCAAATAGCAAATAATGCTGAACTGAATGATAATGTATTTCTTTCTAAAGAAGCCTTACAATCTTACTAAGACATCCCTCAAAGGTTAGACGAAAATAGGTTAAGATTACAACGCCTACAACGTATTTACAGAAGTAGTTTTTACAAGAGGTTTCTTTTAAAAATAGTTTATTTTCATTCGATTACGCGTGACTGGATACCATGGCAGACTTGGCCACTAATTCGTAATGCGATAATAACAGTATTTAAACTGTCGTTTTAAAAGGTTTTGTGTTCTTCTATTCTATTTTAAAATATAATTAAAAACAAAGATAAAACATTTGCTAGTGAAAATGCACGTTAACCTATTATGAATTAGGGCGCAATTGTGCCAAGGTATCCACTCACGCGTAATCAACTATGAAAATAAACTAAGTGATTAAGTGCTAGCAGATTATCCTCCTCCTCGCGTTGTTTATCCTCAATGCTGAGGGTCGTGGGCAGGGTCAGACCATCCATAGGGCGAATGGAACGGCCGCTCACATTTGACTGATATTGGGGCGACAAAATTTGATCTGACTCCAACCTAAATCTGTCCTCCGACCGGCACTGGTCATGGCCACCACCCAGCAACTTTCTGGAACATCTCTAGCCAGTCCATACTATCCTCGGCAGTGCGCATGGCAATACGAGTTGGTAAATTAGGAAAAGCCGTAAAAAAGCGGGAACACAGCAAATAACATGCATTGCCGTGCGGTAGGACACAGGTTAGACCTCGAGGGGAGAGGAAACGGCTTGCACTATTTTGTTCACATACAAACACGAATATAATTTTATTTCCACTTCACCACATGGTGCTTTCCGAGAGTAAATGAACGTATGTATTACTATGAAATATACCTAAATGACTATAGGTGTTCCTATAAGATTTGAAATCCTCGATTTCTTCAGGAATCAAAATCAGAGCCTGGCGTGATAAAAATGGGACTAACTACAAAATAAACCACATTTAATACAAAACAATGATTAAAATTAGATGACTCTGTAAAAAGATATGAATGATCAGGATCATAAATTAAAAAAAACATGTTGACTTGAGAACTTTTTTCGTTTGAATATTTGTTATAACGGGAAATCTTCTGAGAAAGGTTGTGTTGTGTGTGTGGTGTAGTATTTTAAAAATAATCCTCTATTTAGGGCGAGGTTGAAACACGGTTTAAAGTTAAAATAGATAGTCTATCTAACTTTAAATAGCTGAACAAACAACTCAGGTGGGTGCACAGCTAACATTCGTACAATTAAAGTAGCCTCGTTATATTATTCAGAGCCTAAGTGCTATCGCCATGACACACTTGGTTGTTTCATGCGACAATATGGAGGAAATGACCTAGTTTTAACAGTAATTGATGCCACTGAAATTACTTTTACTTAGGTAATAGGTGCAGCGTTTTGATTGCCCTATCGGCTATAAGGATCACGCAATTGGTCCTGCTAATGTTCTTCCAACAGATTTCGATCGGAGATTAGATATCTACGGAGGAGATATTGTACTTTCTATACCCTCACTCAAATTTATTACGGTAAGTCAACAAAGTCTCTATTCCAAAAGAGGTGACCGTTAATAAAAAAAGTGAAAAGCATGATAAACTAACAAACAAATATTCTAGACGGATAACAGCTTGAAAAACTGCACAGAGGTATTCTTCAAAGAATTGATCTTCGATGATTCAAATGTGAAATCATGCAACTGTCCGTAGGCGAAAAAAATCTCAAGTTATGGTCATCTTGTCTTAAGGATCATATAACCAATGTATAACCAAATCAGACTTTAAAAAATGTGTTTCCTATATATAACCCCCAAACCCCCAATTCAAAGGATTATTCGTTAAAAAAAATCTTAACCTGTCACAGATACGACTTAGTTCCGAAGATTCATACTGCTAAATATTGATCTTAATAGATGGAAAAATGTTGCATCTTGGCACAGCACACTGTGCCGTAACTCGATGTTTTTTTTTTTCAACGAGTCTGTGACCCTGAAAAGATTCTTATCGAGTCAGCCTAGAGGAGATTACGAGATATGGCCATAGTCCCATGCACCTCACTAGATTTGCCCTAGACAAGAAGCAAAATCAACGATAGATTGTCTTGTGTATCCTGCTTGCTTATTCATCAGTAAAGTCATCAACTCAAGTTATTAGTACGAGTCTTCCTATTCTTTCATAAAGCAACGACACTAATCTGCGATATTGCTAAGACAGTATTTATGTACAGTAATAACCAATTGACAGTCATAACGGTAATTGCAAGTTTTGAAATAAGCACAAAGCCTCCTCCTCGATGTTAACTAGCTGATATTAACGTTCTTTCAAAATCTTATTATAATACTGATTGTTCAAGCATCTGTCTTAAAAACAAGAATTACCAAACATCAATAGTACAGAAGTAACACACACATAGACATCGCTCACGGAGACGTAATCTCGGAACACTTTGTTTCGAAGGTATTCCTAGATTTCATATCCATGAACGACGTGTGTCTTTGTGTGCGTTGCTGAAATTTCCTCCTGTAAGTTCTCTCGTTGTATTTTTTGTTTTTGGAAAATTTTGTGTTGTGTTTAGTCTAGGCGGTAATGTCAGTATTCTTCCGTGAAATACCTACTGATGCAAATATACATTATATCTTTCAGGCATTTCTTTGCAAGTCCGAGCACCTGCAACATAATGTAATTGCAGATCACCTGCGTCACCCCCTGTGTATTTACCTTATCAACTTTGACCTCGTTTTCTTCCTTAGGGGTGACTTTCCAAAAATACTTTCTATTCCACAAGGGTAGGGAACGTCATAAAATAATCCTCTGCAAAATTTCAGCTCTCTAGATCCAAGGGTTTAGATAACATGTAAAGGAATTTAATCGCTAAAGGTTAAGGCACCCGATTTGCAATCACGAAGATACTCAACACTCCTAAAGTATAATGTGAAAAATATTCAACCAAGATTTAGTCTCGATAGCATCTAATATAATGATAAATGACTGCCTCTGTGGCGCGGTGGGAATGTATCCGACTGCTACGCAAGAGGTCGTGGGTTCGATCCCCACCCAGGATAAAACTTTGTGTGATGAGCACGATGGTTTATTCTGTGTCTGGGTGTTATTTATCTATAATATGTATGTATTTAGAAATATATAAGTATGTTTATCAGTTGTCTGGTTTCCATAGTACAAGCTCTGCTTAGTTTGGGATCAGATGGCGTTGTGTGAGTTGTCCCAAGATATTATTATTATTATTATTAATATAATATGAGGCACTAATACAACACGACGAACTAAACACGTGTCACAGCACTCTTTCACGATAAATTAAATGTAAAAGCATAGAATTGATTCTCCATACTCACGTTTAACGCACGTAAAGATATCGATCACTGCAATCGATTGGAGACAATCGAGAAACGTGGATAGATTGATTTATAATATAGTGTTATTGATGTTGTGAACGTCCCATTGCTGAGCACGTGTTTACTCCACGACCATAGGTCAATTCATGGGCCAGGAGGAGACGTTGATTTTATCCCTGATTGACTATGGTGATGTATGTTATCTTGATCTGAACGCTGACCTTCTCAATAAATACGATCGACTTCTTAACAACTGCATTCGGTTCGTTTAGCCTTCGTATGTTTGACCATGTGTCTTCTTCCCGTTGTACAATCTGTTTTACTCTGGCGCAGTCCAGGTCTATACGTCAATGGCTTCTATATGTAGTACTAATACGCTGGACTGGTTACTCCAAACAGTGTCAGCAGTGACGGCAGTTCAAATGTTGAATCGAATTACCGTCACTTTTGACGAATGGCCGTTGTTGTTATCCTTGTTCCACAAGAGCACACTACTATTTAATTTGGCATATTACCATCTGCAAATGTCAAAATTAAATTGAAGCTTGTTATTGTCACCTATCCAGTGTACTAGAACTATAAGAGGTAGGAGAACTATAGAGGTAGTGGTCCTACCTATTGATGTACTAAGCATGAGCTAAATAATAATCCCTAAATACTCAAATAAACTTTGAGGCCATAAATTTTGTAAATAAAGAAACTCATTATAAGTTACTAGACAACTATAAATTACGCAGAAAACATCTAACAAAATACTACAAACATAATACCTATACATATATAACTGGGTAACGAAATACTACAAACATATAAACATATATAACTGGGTCTATAACAATGCAAATGTTTGTACATTTATCTCATGTACGTTTCATTGTACGCAATTATCATAAGAAATGTAACAAAAAACGTATCGATGAAACGCAACCATTAGTTTACTGGGTTAGTAAACACATTGTTGTTACTATTTGTAATTGAACTTTTTACACACAATTGCCGTGTGGTGCCGGCTTAAGAATAGTACCACCCCATCTCTACCCGTGGGTGTCGTCAAGGCGACTAAGGGATTTCACCCCGGAGGACGGGCTGCAGCGTCCTCTGCGTATTTATAGCCTTACTGCGATCGCCAACCCGCTCGCCAAGCGTGGCGATTATGGCAATTACCCCCAGGATCTACATACTAGTAGGTTCTACTGGGGAGACCCGTGCCCAGCAGTGGGCCATCATATGGGTTGATATGTACACACAATTGAGTTCTCATACTTGTTTATTTCCTACTACGTTTTTACGTTTTGTAATAACTTTGTGTGATCCACAAATTGTTGTTCCGGGTCTGGGTGTAATTTGTGTCCGTGACTTGTATGTTTGTAAAGTCCCCCGCGACACAGGGCTTGTACCCTACTGCGGGAGTTGTCTTTTTTTACAAAAAAAAAAAAAAAAAAACAAAAAAAAAATAAACAGCAGTGGCACCTACTTGAAGAATTTTATTATTTTAATATGGCGGTGGTTGGTCTAAAGTTCTAAACCATAGGCCGTCTTGGTGAATACCACCGCAGTGTCAGCTATTCTTCGGTTCCTTGGAACAGTGATATCAACACATTTCTGTTTCGGTTAAAGAGCACTGTAGCAAGTGTAATTACTGGGCAAATGAGTTACAAACTAATTTCTTCTCAAATAAGGAGCGCGGTGCAATCTTTGCCAAACAAGGATTTGGATTATAACTTTATACGGAAATTAATGCGCATCGTTTACCTTAATTCCCGTATAATAAATAGTTATAATCATGCAACGCGAAAGTTTAAATGTTAGTAAGGATTTGGATGGCACTGCTATTGTTATGTGGGTTAGCGTGACGCTTACCAAAAATAAAAGCGGCACTAAATGGTCCATTCCATAAATGTGCCAGGATGACAGCAGTGCGAGAGGAATGGCGACAATTTGGTACTTAACCGTGTCACCAAACCTGATAAAACGACGACAAGCACTATGCCAAGGGTGTAGCGACGAAGAAGAAGAAGGAAAACAGTTTCAATACGACCATTCGCAGAGGCGGTGAAAGCATTTTTAACTTGTTAATATTTCTTCTAAATAACTCTCAGTGAATTTCAAACAATTTCATGCATATTCAAATTTCTCTCCCGATTTTCCCTTTTGCTACGTTCAAAAACTGTTGCAATTAGTTTGTGCTACAGTTAATACAACGGACAAAAAGTGAAAGAGCTACAATGTTGAACGAAACAATCAGAGCACAGTTTGTAAACGTTATTACAATATGTAGTTTCCGTAAACTTAACACATAGCAGAGTTATAACAGAAGTTATAGTTTGTGTGGTCTTTGAAATTGGACCGGTTATTTAGGTTAAATTAAGATATTCATTTACAGTAAGAACTTCAAAATGAAGTAATGGTCTTTCTTTGCTTGAGCTAATTTGTTAAGTGTAGGCAAATAATACATATCAACCCATATGATGGCCCACTGCTGGGCACGGGTCTCCCCAGAGGAAACCTACTGGTATGTAGATCCTGGGGGTAATTGCCATAATCGCCACGCTTGGCGAGCGGGTTGGCGATCGCAGTAAGGCTTTAAAGTACGCAGAGGACGCTGCTGCCCGTCCTCCGTGTGTCATCCCTTAGTCGCCTTGACGACACCCACGGGAAGAGATGGGGTGGTACTATTCTTAAGCCGGTACCACACGGCCTCTTAAGCCGGTACCACACGGCCAAGGCAAATAATACTCTATCCAATTACGAAATTTGAGAGATTGATCCTACCCTGCCGAACCGTATGTGTGTTTTTATAATTAAAAAAAAATATTCTGAGAAATCTGTTTAGACTGTAGACAACAGTAACAGTAACAGGCTTCACATTCGATTTATTAATAACTTTAACATCCCACTTACGAATATTTTACCTGTATATACAGTAATGTAATTATTAGGAATAATCATAATTAATATAAACGTTGAAAATTATAAACTTTAATTGTATGATTAATCTAGGTAGGAAGTATTAAGTTTTGAGGATAAATCTGAATAAATAATTACAATAAGTACCTACCTACTCATAATATGACGTAACCTAACGCATGTTTCCTGTACGTAATATTACACACATTAATATTCTTTATTTTATATCACTTTTTTTTTCTACTACTGATGTTAAAACCTTTTTCAGTTGCTCATAAGAGCTTAGACAACGTGTAACAGAAATGCGTGGTCAAGTTAAATGATTGTTAGATACCCATGATACTATAAGTCCCTAAAATTTCAGGAACTGTTTTTGGAACGTAGTTCCTTTTCGCACGTTTTTGTTTGCGAGCTGAGAGACTAGACGGGAAAAAGGGTTACATTTAGAAATCGATCAAAAATCTATTACTTATGATTATGTGAAGCTAGACAAATGAAATTGTGTTTTACAAGGTGTTTGTATTTTTGTAAAAAGTTATACGATTTACTTTACCTATGTCAGACTGGCTGTGTGTAAAATGTGTGAAAAATCTTAATTTAAAATGTTATGTTCATCCAGTTTTTAATCATAAATTCATACAAACACAAACAATATATAGCAAAAGGAACTACGTTCCAACCGGGTGTCCATAAGACAACTCTTCTTTTATTAATTCGTTGGTCCTGTGGTAAGTGACTGCTAAGCCGGAGGTCGTGAGTTCGATCCCCACCCAGGATAAAACTTTGTGTGATGAGCACGATTGCTCATTCTGTCTGGGTGTTATTTAACTATAATATGTATGTATTAAGAAATGTTTAAGTATGTTTATCAGTTGTCTGGTTTCCATAGTGAGTTGAGTAAAAAAAAAAAGCATGAGTACTACGTTTACTACTGCTTCTTGACTGCACAGTGGCGACAGTACAGAATGCAAATGACTGTAATTACTTGCATAAATATTTATATATCCGTATGTATTTAATCGTTAACCACAAACAAGAATGAAAATGCGAGTTATTCGATGTGCTTACAACATAATTTACAGTTCTTTCTTTATTAGTTTTGAATGTTTTAAAAACTGAAAATGTACTTAATCATCCAGACTGTAGGCTCACTTGATTTCCCAACCCAAGTTGTTCTTTGGGGGGTAATGAAAGTGATAATAAATTATACTCTATATTAAACCATTCATTAAACCAAAACGCATAAGTAAATCAGCATTATGCTTTAATCCTCCCATATAATGTCTTCTAAATGGAGAGGCTATAGTAGTTCCACAGTCTAATAACTCATACAGTCGTTTGACGAAACCGTCTAGATGGTAATCGTGCGGGGGTTGCCGAGGGGGTGAGCAGATCCGACTCGTGGTCGCTAAGTCAGAAACCATTTTTTATATTGTTTATTTGTGTCGATGATAATATATACGAGGGTGGATTGAAAAGTTCGCGGCCTCAGCAAGAAAACAATATAAAATATAAACAAAAGTAATTTTATTTTTCCACGTAATCTCCACTTAACTCAATGCACTTCTTCCATCTGGTTTCCAACGCCTGTATGCCGGTCATAAAAAAAGTTTCTTCAAGGCCTTCAAAAAAGTCACCCAACGCGGTTTCAACCTCCTCATTTGATGAAAATTTTTGACCTCCAAGGTGTTTTTTAAGGTTTGGGAATAAATAAAAGTCCGAAGGTGCCAAATCAGGGGAATAGGCGGGATGGGGCAGTAATTCAAAGCCACAATCACGAATTTGAGCCATTGATTCAACAGACGTGTGAACGCGTGCATTATCCTGATGGAACAACACTTTCTTGCTGAGTAGTCCTGGCCTTTTCTCTTTGATCGTTTCACGCAAATGACGTAAAAGGGTGCAGTAATAAGCAGAGTTTATAGTCTCACCTTTTGCAAGGTAGTCCACCATGATGACACCCTTAGCATCCCAAAAAACTGACGCCATCACCTTGCCAGCTGACAAAATTGTTTTGGCTTTTTTTGGAGTCGGTTCATCAGGTTTTTTCCACTGCTTGGATTGCTGTTTTGACTCTGGGGTGTAGTGGTGTACCCAGGTTTCATCCATTGTAACAAATCTGTCCAAAAAATCTTGTGGATCAGTCTCAAACATTTCCAAACTGTCGCGAGAAATCGTGAGCCGTATTCGTTTTTGTTCAACTGAAAGCAATCTGGGGACCCACCGCGCAGAAACCTTAGAACATCCAAATTCATTGACTATGATGTTTTGTGTTCGTTCATATGAGATGCCAATAGTGTCAGCAATCTCCCTGATGGTCAATCTCCGATCTGCCAATATCAGATCACAGATTTTCCCAATGTTTTCTTCAGTCGTAGACGTCGTAGGCCGGCCGGAGCGAGGGTCATCTTCAATACTCTCTCGTCCGCGTTTAAATTCTGCAACCCACTTTTTCACAGTCGTATACGATGGAGCAGATTCCCCCAATGTTGTTGACATATCTTCGTGAATCTCTTTTGGAGTCAGTTTTTTTTTAAACAGGTATTTGATGACCGCACGTTGCTCAATTTTCTCCATTCTTTAAAAACGCTGCACTTAGGCTCACAAAATTCAGTCTAATTTAAAAACAGATAATGCTATTGTGACAGAATTTTACAATGTGACAACCAGAGAGTAAACAAATCGAATGAGGTCAGTTACATTAAAATAAGTCAAGTATTTATGTGGTAGGCCGCGAATATTTCGATCCACCCTCGTACAATACATATTGTTTACTTTCGAAAACCATAACTTCCAATGCTTGCTGGCATATAATGCAACTTCAAAAAAGTTACATTTTGACATCGATCAAAGATCAAAGTTAAGCTAGAATAAGGAGGTTGTGTTGTTTGTATTTTTGTAAAAGGTTATAATGTTTATTTCTTTAAGTCGAACTGGCTGTGTGTAACATATTATGTGTGAAAAATCTAAATTTGAAATCAATCTTAAAAATGTCTAGATCTCTACATTTTTTTAAATCATTAGTTAAAACACAAAAAATATATAGCAAAAGGAACTAAGTTCATCTCTTTTTTTTCCTAGTGTTATGTGTGCAACTAGTCAAAATGAGCCAAAACTCGATAGTTCTTTTGATTACTCTAATCAGCTCGATGGTTACGGTGATCATTCTTAATTTAAACTAATGGTTGATATTTGGTGACGTCAGCAAAACAAGACGAGATTGAATGTCGAACAAAGGTCTTCAGTTATTACCATATACTTATCACACAATTATCACAATCAGTCGAGAAATAATACTTACTAATTACGTTAACATCGATGAAACATGTTGGTATGGTTAATAGTTTATGTACAATCGGCCTACTCGGCGGTCGTACACCCCTAGGGCTATAATGGCTTGCGAGAAACGTCCGCTCTCTACGTAAGCACACTCACACAGGCACATCTGCGCCTTATCGGATGCAAGGGGGCGGGGTCCTTGTTTTTTTTAGTGCGCTGCGTTGTTGTTGGGCATATTTCGAACCGATTAGAAGATTGTGAATACTATTATAGGATTGTGACTTTTGTTGTAAGCGCGCTTTTTGCAGTTGCGCGAAATAGCAATGAATTATTTTATTGTAATACATACAAATCTACATTAATGTTATAAATAGTTTATATTGTATATTTATTCGTTTGTGTTGTTGAAATAGTAAAGAAGTAGTTTAAAGCTTGGAGAGGAATATAGTATATTTTGCCTCAATACCATTATACATGTGAAATTGTGGACGAAGGTGCGGGAAACCGTTAGATTTTAATATTTTTTTAAATTACTTTTTGATCTGTAATCTATCTTTTCTATAAATATGAGTTAGAAGAGGAGTTTAAAACTAGTGCCTGTAATTTATGACCTATTTTCGTTTTTTTTATATTGTGCTGATGTTTTAGTATGATTCTGTTAAGTAGGTTCATCGAAAATATTTAATTTAATTTTTGTAAAAATTATTTTGAAACATATCCATACTAATATTATACGTGTGAAAGTAACTCTGTCTGTCTGTCTGTAACGCTTTCACGCTCAAACAGCTAAACCGATTTAGATGAAATTTGGTATGGAGATAGTTTGAGACCGGGGAAAGGACATAGGATAGTTTTCATCGCGATAACCTTTATCCACGCGGGCGGAGCCGCGGGCTAAAGCTAGTAATATATGTTTCAAAAATGCGAAATGATCGTTTTGTAACATATATGTTACAAAACGATCATAAAAATTTTTCAAATATTTAAGTCTTTATTTTGGCTTGCCCTCCGTAGGTATTTAAGAGGTAGTTCAACTCATCAGCAACTATGAGTTCAATGATTAATCTACACTTAAATATAGTAATGTAATATAGTATATAGTTTGTTTGTTTGAACGCGATAATCTCAGGAAGTACTGAGTCAAATTAAAAAAAATCGATTACTGTTGGATAGCCTATTTATCGAGGAAGGCTATATACATCACGCTACAACCAATAGGAGCAGAGCAGCAATGAAAAATGTTGCAAAAACGTGGATAATTGAAGCAGACGAAGTTTACGGGTCTTCGTCTGCTTCAGTCAGCTTGTATGCTATATATAGTTGTTCCCAGTGACTCCGCTTGCGTATATCTTGATTCGAGTGATAAGAATCCTACGTCCTTTACCTATGCTTTGAAATCTATATCATTTTGTAAGTTCTTTGTTTTAGGTGTTTTATCTAAATTTAATTTTAAATAACCATTGGATTGATTTAACGAAATAAAGATATTTGAAATTTAAAATTTAAATCGTGCTAGTAGCTTCAGGGTAAACCTCTACATACAACTTTAACTCTTTAATAATAATAGTTTAAGTATGGTTTTAATTTAGCAAGTTATATTTAATTTTAAACCACAGATTATTTTAATAGAAATAAATGTATTACCTGGAATGAGGGCAAGAAATAAAGAAAAGAGTCAATTGTTTTATTATTTTTATGGATCAGTCAAACAATTTCATAACACATTTCTGCATATATAAATCACTAGCTTTCGCCCGCGGCTCCGCCCGCGTGGATGTCGGTTATCGCGATAAAAACCATCCTATGTCCTTCCCCGGGACTCAAACTATCTCCATACCAAATTTCATCCAAATCGGTTCAGTGGTTTAAGCGTGAAAGCGTAACAGACAGACAGACAGACAGACAGAGTTACTTTCACATTTATAATATTAGTAATTATACTTTAAAATGTGGATGAGGTATGCAAACTAAAACAATAGGCCAAAATCATATTAATTAACAATAACGATATATTTTTAATATTATTAAATTATTATTTTATCATGCTATATAGTCATCAAAGTGCTTAATTACCAATTACTTCATCAACAAATATTATATTAATAACGTCTTAGTTAATGGTAATAGTCAGTTTCATTAAATTAAGTAACAATGTATAAATTATTAATTATCTCAGATGCTAGCTTATATTTATTACAGTAAAATAACCAATAAGTATAATTTAGATTACAATTTAAAATAATTACGAACATTTAATTTCAATACAATCCATTGGCTCTACCGTCAATATATATTAACTGTGCTGTTTCGTCCTTACATTCAGACTTCCGGCTTCACATTTCTGGGCTTGTATCTAGTATAATTTACAAGCCATAAGTTCTGACGAATGTGTGCACTTGATTTAATAAAAATTGTCTGAAAATTTAGCGTGTGATAAATCAAAACCTCTGTACTCGCGAGCGAAACGCACTCTTGCTTCTTGTAGTTCTTGTCCTAATTTTTGTAGCGGAATAATGCACACATTTCTTATAGCCTGCATGCCGCAGTCAAATAGTCTAGCGAACGTCGACGTCTTAGTTAGGCTGCACTTCGTATGTGCTGACCATTTGCGTTACGTGATCCGACGTTAAGACAGTCCTCCTCAGCATCCCACTATAGCCAACGGCACTCTCTGTAGCTCTCTGAAAAAAAATACAAAATTAAAATAAATGTATAAAAGATCTTCGATACCCACTCATTAAAAGTTTGAATGAATAGAACAGTAAGACAAGCACATTTTTAAAAAAGGTGTTATTTTATTATACCTAATATTATTTCTTTACAAATCAACAGACAATGAACGAGTTGTCACTGATAAATTTAGATAATAGTTCTTAAACAGTTGAAATATGATTGAAAATAGAATGAGCGTTAATATAAGAAGCTACCGACTGCGAAAACAAATTCGCATGCAAACTATTTTCGATTCTATTTATTTAAATTTAAAGATGATAATTGCCTTAATCGTTTCCAGTTTTAGGACATTTATTGTGCGTAGGTATCATGAACCTATTTTTTCGGCAAACATATTTACCTGGCACCTGGAATTACCGAACCGTGGGAAAGCAAAAACTTATTGTATGCAAACTATTTTCATTTCTTGTGTAACGATTTAAAGACGATAATTGATTAAAGGATTCTCAGTTTTACAACTTTTACTATGGGGATCATTTAACTATTGTTTTATCAACACAATATACGCTTTATGATTTCTAAAATTTACTAAAGCGTGTGAAAGAAAACAATTTATTTTGTCAAAAGTAGTTTAAATGAATTAGGATTTTCAATACTTCAAAAAAATTTACATAATTTATTTTGTTTAAACATAAATATTTTAAAAAGAGTTATGCATAACATCTTTAATGTGAGAAAAATAAAAATGAAACACCATGATTTAATAAGGGTGGATTTAAGTATGAATCATAGAAAAAAAATATAAGTGTATAAAAGCACGAAGTTCCTACTCTTCACATTTCAGTAGAGACAGCCTTTTTTAAGTTGCCATTCGTTATACAAAATAGTTTTTGTTCCGATTAGTACTACGTTTCGTTATTATATTTCAGATTAATTGAACGAGTGAAAGTCTAGTTCCAAGAAATTCACTTTTAAAAAATATACGAATTACCAAGTGACTCAGAACACCATATTTAAAGTAAACTAAATGTAAATATTATTGGACATCAAAAAATGTAAATGAACTTTCACTTTACATTAATTTATAAAAAAGACATTAACGGCATATGAATTTATAATAAATCATTTATAATATTATTAATTTGTTGAAAATCATAAGTAGTCCTATACCTATGTATGATAATATTTATTTATACAATTATTTATTTTCTTATAATTTCGGTAGTAAATTAGTAGAATGATTTTTCAACAATCGTCGTCATATTTGAATATATTTCATAAAATTTTAATAAACTAAGCACTTAAATCTTTCTCACCCATTGCACCGTCTATTAACAAATACCATTTAGTAGTTATTGTTTTTTTTAAATTATATACGAAATAAATACATTTCACTACACTACATAGTAAAATTAAAATAATAAGTTTATATAAAATATTAGGATTAAATAACTGCGAATGATGAAACAACTAATTCTAATGTCTGCCATCATCGTTGAGAATATTATTATATTATAACAACGAAACAAACCTTAGCTATGAAATTAACCATAGTCTTCAGAAATATTGATTATATTATTATTTGGTCTCCCCCAATTACTTTTTAACCAATAGCCAATTCTATTGTTGAACATAATTAATAATTATTGTAATAAAATATAATTTGAATTTGACTTACCGTAACATTTAACTCCCGCGATATTTGGTGAAGGTTTGTCCTGTATCCTTGGCCACGAAGATCCAAAATTTGATTCCCGGTTTAAATTTCGGTTAATTGTGAAGACTCGCAGAGGTCAGCAAGAAAGCACCCAACAGTCCAATAAAACACAGCCACCATAGGTAAACAGATGAAGAAGAAACGGTCCACTAATTCACTCCACAAGTCAACGAGAGTTCAATCAGTAGTTTTGGGGTCAACAAAATGGCAAGATATCGGAATCCGTAAACAGAACAAGTCGTGAGCAAAATACAGTAAACACGCGCGCGTCATCGTACAAGGAAGTGCAAATTGCAACTAAGTTAACAAAAATGTTTTATGTTCCCGTTCCCACACCTTAGCCCCGTCCTAATTGGTTGGTAGTAAAATGTGGGAGTGGTTTTTGCGTTTGTGTGTGTGACCGAACCGTTGTGAACCGTTCGTAGTAAAATATTTTCAGGTGGTCGAGCATCAAGTGGGCCGATTGTACCTATTCACTTTGACCAAGATGATTTTATTTTCTTATAAAAACTTTTTGGATAAACTGCTTAGACTCCGCCGAAACGAGTCGACCACGAAAAAAATACGAATTATAACCTCGGTGTTTATACCCTATAAGCTACGCTAGTGGAGTCAACATGGAAGTTTTTGGTGTCGAAACACTATGAAGAAGATAGGCTAGACCAGCCATGTCATACTCAAAGTCACTGGTGGGCCAAAAGCATGAAGACCGTAGACTACGTGAGCCGCAAAACCTAATCTTAATCACTACTGAAAATCTTAACGAAAAATTATTACTATTATAATACAAGAATATTTATTATAAACTTCTTCTGCCAGATATTTGTAATCGTGTTTGTCTTCATTTAAGGTGTCAATTTGTGGCGTGAATTTATCAGCGGAAATAATTTCTATTTTAGTCCGTTTTACGTTCTTAAGACGATTGCGGGCCGCAAGAAAATGATCAGTGGGCTGCATGCTGCCCGTCGGCCACTGGTTTGACAAACCTGGACTAAACTAACTGCTAACCGTCAGGTGGGCTGTAATGCCTACTCGCCTTACGGCCGGTTTCAATAATCTACCTATCGATGGATTTGGCAACTAGAGGTAGAATTTTGATATATTTTCTATGGAGCTGATGTCAAATATATACCTCTAGTAGCCAAATCCATCGATAGGTAGATTATTGAGACCGGCCGTTAGTGATATAAATTGAAACATGAACTACATACTCGTGATATATAAAGAGGTCTATATAGTCTAGGGCAGTGGTTCTCAAACTTTTTAAATGACGGAACCCTTTTGGGAAGCAAAATACTTGATGGAACCCTACAATAAAACAATTATTTTTATAAGTGTATTCTTTATTAATCAGCATAATAAAAGTACAATGTATCAGTTACTAATTATTATTTACTTCACCACTTGGTAAGGACAATAATAGAAAACATTAAAAAAGAAAAAATCTAACTAGTGGGAGGTATGAAACTGTTTTTTATTTTTCATCAATTGCTTGATATCAGGTTTGATGGAAGAAAGTTGGAGTCTCATATCAGCTTCGGCGTCCAGTCTATTGCGATATTTTGTTTTCGTGGCTGCGTAGGTAGAGAATCCTGTTTCGCACAAATATGTAGTTGGGAACGGGAGAAGAATATCCAGAGCCATTTGGCCAAGCATTGCATATTCATCTTGGATTCTGCACCAAAAATCATTAAGAGGCGTCGTTTTGAACAATGACTCCATACTTGTGTCTGATGACATTTCTAAAAGAGATTCATATATCTCATTTGACATGTTTTCAGGCTTTTCCAAGTTGGGTAAAAAAGGATTATGAATCCAGGAGTTCACTTTAATTTTTGTATTGTGTTCTTCGGGAAAATACTTTTCAAAAGATGCGCGCATCGAACTGAGATATTGGACCAATTCTTCAAACACATTATCTTCAAACATTTCTGAGTCGTTTTCGCTAACAAACTCACTGAGTAACGTAAAACTTTCTATTTCTTTCTTACCAATGCAAATGATCCAAAAATCTAATTTTCTTTTAAAAGCAGTTATTTTATTATAGGCCTGAAACACTGTTGTCTGTTTACCTTGCAACGATAAATTTAATTCGTTAAGTTTTTGAAAGATATCCGCCATAAAAGACAATCGGAACAACCAAGTTTTATCATACAAACGGTCTTTCAAATTAAAAGAAGTATCTGCTGAAAGAAACATTTGTAACTCGGCTCTAAGTTCAAATAGCCTTGTTAAAGTTTTTCCCCGAGACAGCCATCGCACTTCTGTATGGAGCAGCAGTGTTTTATGTTTGCTGCCATAATCTTCACACAATAATGAGAACAATCGGGATTGTAGTGGTCGTGATTTGATAAAATTAATTATTTTTACCGCTTCATCCATAACTAATTTTAGATTAGACGGCATTTGCTTCATCGCAAGTGCTTGTCTATGCAGAATACAATGACTGGAACTACAATTAGGCGCTTTATTTTTCATTCGTGACACTGCTCCTGCTGTTTTACCTGTCATCGCCTTGGCCCCATCTGTACAAATGTCAATGCAATTGTTCCAACTGAGATTATGTTCTTCAAAAAATATATTTATTTTATTAAAAATTTCTTCCCCGGTAGTGTTTGTAAGCAGCGATGAACACATAAGCATGTCTTCTTCAAAAGAACTTTTATATGGATATCTCACAATAACCAGCAGGATAGCCAAACCAGCGACATCAGTCGACTCGTCCATTTGCAAAGCGAATCGTGTATTTTGTAGACGTGTAACTAGTTCTTGTTTGACGTAGCTTGCCAGATCATGGATTCGTCGTGAAACAGTATCGTTTGATAGCGGAACAGTAGAAAGATGCTTTGCAGATTTTTCATCAAGCATACATTTTGTTATGTCTAATACACATGGTTTTATTAATTTCTCAGCGATAGTGTGCGCTTCACCTGCTTGTGCAATGCGATAGCTAACTAAATATGATGCCTCCGTGGCCTTTTCGTTGGTAGTTTGTGTTACATGCATCATATTTTTTTGACTTTCTAATAACTGATCTTTTTTGCGAACAAAAAATTCTTTATTCTTGTCTTTAGTCTCGGGGTGTACGGTTTCTAAATGTCGACGCAATTTGGCAGGTGCCATGGAACTATTAGGAAGCAGTTTACTACAGAGCATGCAGAGAGGTGAGCCGTTGGAATCAACAAATCCGAAACTGATATAAGATTCATCATACTTCCTTTTTTTCGTCTTTGAAACCGTCGAGCTTGACGTCGTGGCACTCGTGGCATCATCTTCTGGATCGGTGATTGCTAAATTCTCCGCGCGCATTGCTTTTGAACATTCAGCGTCATTAGAAGATGTTGTTGGAACACGTTTAACACCTTTAAGCCAACGTTCCATTCTTCTTTATTTATAATGTTACAAGTCAGGATAGTGGGGTTTAAATAATGCACAATCGTTACTGCGTATAAGAGACTAAATTTAGAACCTACAGGGAAGAAATGTATAAAACTGAGACAACAGAATACAGCAGGCAGTAAAACAATGAACACTAGTTTCTCGCTAGCGAGCTTGTAAGTAGGTAGTAACTTATCGCTCCGAACGCTAATCATCAACTGACGACGCCAACGCGCGATCGCCGCTTTTATACTTAGTCCTAGACTCGATCTCAAATATTCTCGAAAATACTCGAGTCGGCACCTTTGATAAACAAAAAGCAAAAATAAAAACAGAAATTTAAAAATAGCGTTGTAAACAATATCGACTTTATCCTTTGAAGTTAGAGACGAAAGTCGCTTGTTGACAACTATAGCGTCTAATTCAGAGGCGGCTTTTATCAAAGAGACTGAGCGCTTACAAGTATACTACCCGCTCGTTTTAAGTTTGCCGCTGGCGATAGGTATGAGTGTATGACGTTCGAAATTTTTTATTTAATTGTAACAATAAAAATTGTGTACGGTAGATATTTGGGTAAAACTATGACACATTATAAGTTTTGTTGTCACGTGGGGGAGGGTACGCGCATTCCACAGACCGGCAAACTTAGAGCGAACGCGTTGTACAAGTATAAAATTGTTGAGACCAAACTTATAAGATATTGTACCAGCTAATGTAACACAAGCTTATACAAATACAAATAAATAAATAATTCATAGCGTTTTGTCTCCGCGCGGTCGCGGAGTCCGCACAGCCGCGGAGCGACCAGAGAGAGGTGTTTTGATTTTTTTATTTCTAAATTCTTGCGGAACCCCGACAGAGGTATCACGGAACCCTAGGGTTCCGCGGAACACACTTAGAGTATAGCTGGTCTAGGGAATTTCATTAATGGTTTCTCAGAGGAGTCGCCGTACGCTGTATATCGATCGGCTTGTCAACTAATAAAATTGTCTATCACGACGTATTTCTCGACAAGGATTTCTCTCAAGACTCGAGACACATTACAAGTAGGGATGTTACGGAGGTGATTTTATCGGAACCGAAGTCGGAGTCGGAGGTTTTAAAATTGCTTTGTCGGAATCGGAGTCGGAGTCGTAAATAGTGGAAGAAGACGAATACGTTGATAATAAAGAATAAAGAGGCTTATGAAAATAAGACAAAAAATAAATATTATTCAGTCATTTTAAATGTGTGAAGGAAAAATTTGTTCGAGCGGGACTCGAGCCCGCGATCATAAGGAATCCGTGAGAATTTTTCCCTCATACCTACATTTATTATGTATAAATTAGCTTAAAAGAGCGGCCGCCGCACGGTAGCCAGCTCCGATTAAAACGTCTGATTTAAAAGTGTCGGAGCCGAAGTCGGAGTCGGAGGTGTAAAATCAATCGGAAGTTTCGACCTTTCGGAGTCGGAGTCGAAGCTCCGTAACATCCCTAATTACAAGTTCCTAATAATGTTTGTACTTAGTAATTTCAAAACACTCGTTCGTCAAATTTAAGAGCCCATGCGTTCAATTTGGGTTAATTACTCGCAAGTAAAAGTACAGTACTCTCCTTATTTTGTTGTACAGGCCTTTATTTTATCACTTTCATCAATTGCGAAGCGTAACGTTTATGTGCTTTTAATGTATTAATTGATTTTACGCAATGAAATTTTTAAAGATAGACTAACGAGACTAGCAATATAGGATTGGGTACCACATTACTAGCAATCCTGGTAAACCCCTCCAGCTAAGCTAAATTGCTTGTGTTAGGAGTGGTAGTATAATGGGTAAGATTTAAACTTGCGACCTCACAATTTCGAGTCCGATGCCGTATCCAATAGCCTACTGCCGCTTTTCATAATAACATTTAGAAATAGTTAATGTTAGTTAGTAGCTTATGTAACCCCAAAAGACACTCTACATACAGTCTAGTCTAGTGGTTAGTGGCGCCGACTGCCAAGCCAGAAGTAGATAGTACAGGCTCTGCTAACTTGGGAGCAGTTGGCCGTGTGTGAGTTGTCCTATGATGAAATCAGTTGCAGTGTTATTGATTATCTTAACGCGCGGTTAATTAGCTTGACAGTGTATTTTGTCCATGTTTGTGTGATATGATGAGGTGTGAATTAATTGCGAGATTTATTGTCCAGGTTTCCCAACTTTTTCAAATGCGGACCCCAAGCGTTACCTTACTGTCTGCGGCACCCTAAGTAGGCATAAAATAGTTTTTTTTATAAGTAATACCTTATAATAATGCCCTGGGACAACTTACACAACGTCATCTGATTCCAAACTAAGCAGAGCTTGTACTATGGCAACCAGACTACTGATAAACATAATACATACATATTATAGATAAATTACACCCAGACACAGAATATACCATCGTACTCATCACACAAAGTTTTAGCCTGGGTGAGGATCGAACCCACGACCTCTTGCGTTGCAGTCGGATACAATCCCACCGCGCTACAGAGGCAGCCAGTATAAACAGACATCGATAACCCTATTCGTTCCCCCACAAAAATGTTGCAGGAAAAAGGCTACAATGGCTTCAACACCAATTCCGATAACTCCTTATTTAATCATGATAACATGGCTGTATTATTCTTTTCAATAATGACCGCGGACGTCTTGGGTTAGGCTCGCGGGCGCCCTGGCTCCCAGATTAGGAAACTAAGGTCTAGACAAGTGTCTAGTCGTGAATATAGGTCAGAATGAGATCTTTTGACATTAATAACGTTAATTAGAAGGCAGTGTTCGCTAGATTGGAGAAATAAGCTTAAATAATAATATTGGCATTACAAACCAACTCCCTTAATAATACTTTAGTAACAGGATGGTTCGTAAACTTTCGCGATTTGTACACATTCAAGATTTTTTTAAGCTATGGGTCTTAATCGCGTAAATATTTTATTTCAAGACAGGGGTATTTATCCTTAAATATGAAATATTTTTTTAAACGCGATTAAGTCCCGTTACCTATAACATTCTATAAAGAATATAAAAAGGGGATGTAAAATGAATATAGTCGAGTTCAAACGATGTAGAGTATCAGGTAGGTATAAAGGTGGTGCAAACCACGTCGCACTAAAGAATTAATATCGGGGAAGTGGTGCTCATAGCACCGGATTATCTTCGTAAGTAGTGTGAGGCAGTAGGTAAGCACCGAAGTTTGAATCTCGATCAATATGCAGGCTAAAGTGGGATACGAGATAGTTTAATATATGTACAGATCTAGTGTTCCTCATGTACTCTTTATAGTACCCACAATCTTTAACGAACTGTTTTTTTAAAGCATCACTACTACTAACCAACTAAATTTAAAACTAAAGCGTTTAGATTTTGAGCACTCTTATTATCCCATGGCTAGTAAACTGGAGATATCGGTTGTATCATATTCGACCGATTTTGATAAATAATTGATTTAATTATAAATTAGAAAGTTTTTAAACAGCGCATAGTGTCACACTCAAACAAATACACAAGAAAAAAAAACAAGCATAATTTCGGATTCAGAAAATCTTCATTAGTTGATCAAGATTACGTAGTTGTTTTTTAAATATCTATAATGATTAAAACTTGCAATTATATAATAGTACCGATATGAAAGTGTGTGAGAAACAGAGACCCGGAAAACGATGTAGACGAATAGGTAAGTACTATCTGTAAAAACCAGTGGAAAATAAGGAATGGGAATTATAGAATTAAGCTAAAGCTTCCGTGACCACGGCCGTTGCAATACGGTCGAAACGTCGGGCAATAACACAAAGGTATTTAGCACTAAAATAAATTATTTACGCGATAAACCGTAGCTTATAAAATTCTATAATGTGTACAAATCGCGAAAACTTACGAACATATATTGCAAAGGAGTGGGAAAACTGAGGGGAAAATTTTATAAACATCCCCACTGTATCGGTGGGCTGGTAAGAAATAACCGCATTACATATTATTAAGTAGGTAAATGTTAAAGAACCACCACATTTGTTGTTTATTCTAATGTAATGGGTAACTACTTATTATTAAAATTATCTCTAAACACAATGAGTAGGTACTCATTGTGTTTGAAATGTAACCACACTTAATTAGCGTAAGAATTGTACTGACCAATTGCGATGGCATAGGCATTTTGCTATTTTAACTCGACTCGGTAGGGTTATGTTTTTCGTAGGTACTTATGTATGTCGATAATTTATTTATTACCTACCTCGTATAGTCCTAACGTCTAGACGGATTTGCCTACAATTAATTATTTTTTACAAATGTCCTTAAAGTTGACGTCAAAAAAATCAAGACGACGGCTTTTAAGCTTCATGTTAGCTTTGAAAAAATACAACATATCTAATTAAATATATTATCAAAATATATAGTGAAATATTTACAAATTACTAAAAAGTATAAAATAAAAAAATATTAAAGCTATTGCATAGCATTATTTATCAACTAAAAAAACAACAAAAAAAATACATATTTTTTTAATATTTTTTTTTTTTCTTTTCAATACACTTCGGAGCAGCTCGTCTCGATCCGTGCGAGCTTTGTACAGTCGTACCATATACATATGCGTTAAGCGAACGCTCGGGCGAGCTACATGTTAGGCGGAGTGGGGGGGTGTTAGGTTTTATTTTCGTTACGGTTTTTTGTTGATTCGGTCGCCGCGCTCAAAGCCCGCGATAAAAGCTATGTAATAGCTTAAAAACAAATTAAAAAAATACTTATCTAAAAGCGTAGTTACTTAAAAAATAATTGAACCAAAATCTCTCTTCGATCCTACTGTACCTATAGTACTCACTGTAAACAATATTATGCAGTTGGACACATTAATGAATCCCGTTAAAGTTAGTATAGTGCCTCTAACTAAGTGTTCAAAGTTTGATACTGAACTGTAATTTTGGAAAAAAATTACAGTTCCAAATTTTTTTATAATAATTGTAATTGGCTTGGTAGCGCAGTGGGGGTGTGTACCCACTTCACACCGAAGCAGATTAATCGCTCCACGACAGTTTACTGGTATTAATATGGGTTTAAGATTAATTATATTAATTCGGTCTTTTTTTGGTCCTGCTAAACGCACCTTTCACACATTCAATTTTTTTTAGAAGAAGGTATGTTTATTTCGGTTAAATATCATGGTGTGATTACGGTTTCGACTGTCTAAATCGTCAGCCTGTATAACTGAAATAGAATTTGTCCTTACTATTGACACCTATGATTTATGGAACGCATTCTCGGCAAAGATTAAATAATAGGTATTTCATCCCTCAAGTATTAATATTGTTATTGTTACGAGAGAGATATTCACGAATTGTGCGTGAAGCGATTGAAATTAAAAAACATAAAACTTTCAATCGGGAAGAGGGCTTCAAACTATCCGTGACGTGGAATCCAGTGATTCGTAAAACACAAC
Organism: Herminia tarsipennalis; assembly: GCA_945859575.2. NCBI lineage: Eukaryota > Metazoa > Arthropoda > Insecta > Lepidoptera > Erebidae > Herminia > Herminia tarsipennalis. The sequence goes on along the minus strand of OX243836.2, from coordinate 5,702,317 downwards.
CTCGTATTGTTTCGCAGTCGGTTAACATGGACAAAATCAGTGTAGTGTGCAGTGACCCTAACTTTACGAGAAGTAAAAAAAGTGAGGGTGGATGAAGATTCATCGGCCTGACGGAGTCTTAACATCGCTGCGACAGTCCGCTTGTGACCACGGCCGGTGCAACCTGGTCGAAACGTCAAGATATTTTAAGGTAAACAATGCGCGTTAATTCCCGTATAATAAATAGTTATAATCATGCAACGCGAAAGTTTAAATGTTAGTAAATATAGAATAAAAAAAAAATGTGTGGCACTCGGGGACTGCCGCGGTAAAGCTATTGCCTAGCATGTTTTATCAACTTATGCAATTATAATTATTTATTTATGTATGCAGTATTTTTTTTTCTTTTTCTTTAATTACATTTCGGAGCAACTCGTCTCGATCCGTGCGAGCTTCGTACAGTTGTACCATATACATATACGTTAAGCGAACGCTCGGCCGAGCTACATGGTAGGCGGAGTGGGGGGGGGGGGGGGGGGGGTGTTAGGTTTTATTTTCGTTACGGAATTTCTTGATTCGGTCGCCGCGCTCAAAGCCTGCGATAAAAGCTATGCAATAGCTTAAAACATTGTTACCTATTGAAAAAACCTACAAAAACAAAACAGTTTACTTATGAACTCTATGCAACACTCGAGACGTGATTCCTTTTTAGGATACTTCCCACAGGAACCATAATGTTACTCATACCTATATCAATATTTCTAATTTAATGCGTGTCGTGGTTTTCCTCATTAAATGCGTCAGTTTTGCAAAATAGGCAAATGTAATTACGATAATCGGTCAGTCTCTGGTGTAATGGCATTGTGTTATGACTTATGACATTGAAACAAATAGACCAAAATGTGTCGAATGGTTTTCCACTACGACGAGTTTGTGTGGGCAGGAGTCGAAAAACATGTATGGATAACAGGTATCGCTCTGTCGGCAATGTGTTTGATAATACAAGCTTCATATTTAATAATACGACCGAAAACACGAACGATGGACCAGAAAATTCTTATCCAAGTGACAGTGGCGAGATTTGTGACATCAGTGATAGAATACTTCTTGTCGAACATGCAGTTCCCGATTGATTCGACCTATGCTGAACGTTTAGTGTTGGCGTTGTACGGACACGCGGAGATAGTATTATTGTCGTGGATGTCCCTGTATACGAAGAATTTGTACGATAAAATAGTGCGAGTGTTTGTGCCTGAAGGCTGGAGTTACCTCAAAATGACGTTAATCGTTTGGCTCCCTGTAACCCCTGTGACTGCTGTTTACCCATACACCATGCACACATTCATAGACAATCCATTAGTCATGATATATGAAGTGACAAAAACTATTGTGCTTATTATTAACTTAGTCTACTTCTGTAAAATATTCTACGTTATCAGAAATAAACAAAAACAGAAAACTGATAACAATTTAAGCAACGGTGAGAAATTAGCACATTTGATTAAAATTTGTAGTGTTTCATTTTTACTGATTACTATTTCTGGTTTAGAAGTGTTGACAGCCATTGTATTTGAAATTCTACGAATGTATTTTCATTATTACAACCGTTACATAGCTTTTACTGTGTGTTTTGTAAATTCGTTTCAAGCTATTGCAATATTAGTAGTATTTTTTATTCTGCTTAAAAATTCACGTTGAAATCTAGATAATTTTAAGTGTAAATATTATTTTTTAAATAATAACTAAACATAACTGTTAAATAGAGATATTCTTGGTTAGATTTTTTTTGTAGTAGAATTACATATTAGGTGAGGATCTCTAGAAAAAAATTTAAAATGATACATATCAAGCTAGAATTGTCATGGTAGCTTTGTTTTGACGAGACGCCCAACTTTATGTAACGTTTTATAGTGGTTCGTTAGTGAAAAAAACAGGTGTTAAATATGACAATCTTAACTTTGCCGTTGGAAAACTATTATCTCCATACATCAACATAGGCCGCGGCTATTTATCAACCGCAAATAAAATTGTTATAAAAATGACTTTTATGATGCAACGATTACGGCTTTTACTTCTGCCAAAGTGCCATGTAGCTTGTAGTAAAGGCCATAATCGTTGCATCATAAAAGTCATTTTTATATCAACATATTTAACACCTGTTTTTTTTCTCTAACTCCACTATATAAAGTTGTCGTAAACATAAAGTTGGGCGTCTTGTCAAAACGAAGCTACCAAGACAATTCAGCGTGATATGTATGTATCATTTTAAAATTAGTTCTAGAGATCCCCACCTAGATAAGACACTATTAAACAAAATTCAACTGTAAAGATGTGTATATAAGTAGGTAAAAAATAAGTACTTTTAGTACCTACAAGTGTTCAGTAAAGAAATTTGCATAATTAAATATTATATATTATTTTTTATAATTTTCGAAAATCATTATGATTTAGCCTATACCTACTTCCTGACTATAGATCATATTATGTAAATATGATCTATAGTCAGGAATGCCTTAGTTGTGGTATAATGTGGTAAAATTTCGTTCATCATCATCCACGAACATTGTGCATGATAATATCTTGAGTACGGCTTACTGTACTAACAAAAATATGTTTTAAATTTGTTTGTGTACTTAAATTATAAGTTTTACGACGTGTTCATTTATTTAAAATGTTTGTTATTTGTATTTTGTAGCCTAAATGTGACAAATATTTGTAATCAAATCCGTTAATTTGTTTTATGTTGTACCTATATAAATATATATATAAAAGTTAAGGAAATATACGAGACTCGAGTTTGGAGATATGTACTGGAATGGTATCCCTAACTCATGGTTCCACTTCAGGTTTGGTATTTTTCAACTTACATATCAATTGCTTAAATTCTGTAAAAATCAATGTCATAAAGTTGTAATGTGTGTGAAGCTTTTGTTAAAGTTGATCATAGCTTTAACAAAGGCTTTAGACTCCATAAAGGAATACAATTAGAAAGTATTGCATAATAAATTATACCTAATTATGGATGTGTATTATTTTATTATAGTTATCTTGTATCGGCTAATTTAAATTTGAAGTATAAATCAATTGCATGAAGAGTGCTTTGTATGCTACTGAGGCCGCTCTTGATTTTCATCAATTTTGGCTTGCTCGGCTTTTATTGATCTTTATACGGTAAAGGTACTATTTGTGCTAAAACGACATACTCTACAATTGAACAAAGGTAGCACTTACCTAATTTAGTATAATATGACCGTAGTTCCGCCTGAAACAATAAAATAGATTTTATGACATAAATTGTATTGTAAATAATGAGGCAAGAACTTAAAAAAAAAGTATCATGGAGACATTTAATATAGGGAAAATCATTTGACAGTAATCATAGAATTATGTATCACTTAGTAACTAGGCGTTGTATCCTTATTACCAGCGTATAAGTCAATTCCTGTGCCTGTGTTCCCGAAATCTAAAATATTGACTATCCGTCAGGGTATCAAATTTAGCCCGGGAATGATAGTCGGCAAAATATCGTAAAAAACCTTATATAAACGGATGAATAGATACATTGTAATTGATTCACAAAAAAATACAGTTCTATAAAATTAGGAAAGAGTGAGAGAACCATAAGCTATAAAAGATCGGCGGTAGCCTAATGGCTAAGGCAGCAGACTCGCAATCGTGAGGTCGCGTGTTCGAATTTTACCCATTGCCAACAAGCCAGCTAAAGGAGTTAACAGGATTGCTAGTAATGTGGGACTAGCAATCCTACATTGCTAGTTATCTTTTTAAAAACACATGAAATACAAAGAAACAATTTAAAAACGGAAGAGGTTATAAAGCAGTTTTAGCTGAATGACGTCCGCTGCTGAGTATAGGCACAACGACCAGTCCTGCTCCGGTACAGTAAAGGGGTTTTGCTAAAATGTTGTGCTTATAAATATTGGAACTTAGTCGTAGTACTATTAAATCCAGCGTTCAAGTCGTAAACTACAAGTACGAATGTCAAAGAGATTTACAAAGATATTTCCTTTTTCCTTTGATCACTCATTGTCATGGCAAGCTTGGCGTCTGGTAACAAGATGTCCTTGTACCTTTTAACAATTATTCCCTTGTAGGTATTCCACGGTTTCAGATAGTCTCACAAAAACAGATTGTGGAATAATGCCAGAAATAAATCACGAATTCAGTTTCGTAGTTCATAAAAGCATTCCAGATGTTCAAAGCCACTTTAAACAAGAATCAGAAATGTGCTGTGATGTACCTACATACAACAAGATATTGAGTTAACAGAAACATTTAGATTTGGCAATACTCCCATGTTTGTGACGTTATCGATGATCGATATTTTATGATCAAACACTAAATAAAAATAACTGAATAGAACTTCTGACGTCCAGACTTGTACACTTTGGCGGCCTTATCTACAATTTTCTTCATTAGTTGCTTAATAATTTTGACGAACGACTTCTGAGCCAACGTGCATTCTCGGAAAATGATTTTTTTGAAGAAAGGAGTGAACTTGAAAGTGATTACAGTATTAGCCCTTCTTCAAAATTAGGTAGGTATACTCAGCGTTTTTTGGAAAGACCTGTCAATATTGGTTTAGGACCAATAGACGAGGAAGAAGGATGCCTTGCTTTTAATACGGAACCCTAAAAATAAAAATTATCGACAGCCCAAAACTACTTGTTATATCAGGAGTTCAAAAGGCATGTGTTGAAACTAATATTCTCTCTCTGATAGCCAACTGTGTCATGTCCTAAGTATATCTACTGTATGCTACTATTAAAAAATATACACATTGGTTGTGGCTAATATATGCAGGCGTCTCCTATAAAGCAAATAAAAAAAGCCTATGCCAGGACACCCCATTATAATTTTATTTTCTAAAATAAAGGTTTCTGAATATTTAATGTGTTGGTTCTAAATAAAGGTCACTCCAGCTGTGATCCTGCCTGAAATATTAGGCGTGTTATGGCTTTATAGAATATGTGTGATTATATTCCATTTCAGGCACGGCAAAAGATTAAATAAAGCTTTTTTAATTTAATTTGTGGGCAATGGACAAAGTCGGTTTCAAGGCTTGTGAATTAATCTTTTGGCTTAAGAGGTAATTGAAGTAAGTACTTAAATAAAATATTATAATTGTCAGTCCTAAGCTTTGATACTTGATAGACAGTATAATTGATTCTCTTTTTAAGCTTGACTAAAAAGGGTATTTAAAATTTAAAAGTAGTTTTGTGCGTGTTTGTGACGTCTTCCAAGTTCGGAGTTGATTTTCGACCAAAAATTTATTTCTACAATATAACAATGCAGTTTCAGCTACTATTAAACCAGCTAGACTCCTTGCTCTAGTACTTTTCCACTATTGTAATATAATAGGTTAACCACGTCCATTTGTTAAAATTACTCACATACATATATTGCACTCATACATAATATTAGATGACACAGTATTAAATAATATTAGAATAGATTGCCATTATTCGTTATTGTCCACTATTCGTCATTATTGTCAATAATGTCATTATTTTCTAACCAAACCAGATTATTACCACCATGTATCTAGGGTATTCCAAGACTATTAATAAAACAAAAGGAAAAATAAAAATTACACATATAAAAACCTACATGTGAATACTAGACTATTAGATTGCTGAAACTCCCACAACTGCCAGGAATCTTGCAAATTGAAATCAGTATTCTAGTAATGATCGTATGTGCACATTAAAAAACTTCGACTTTCAAAGCTGATTGTCTTCTAAACGACTGAACGGTTAAAATTTACATCAAACAAAATGCATAACTTATATCAAGGCTATACAATAAAAAAACGCATTCAAATCTGTCTATCCATGTGGCTGCTGCAATGCTAAGCTAAGATATACATGGTAAATTTCATAATTAACACTACCTACTCTGAAATTGGCTTATTTCATTGGTAGGTAGAGGTACCTCCAATGCCCACAGGCTTCAAGTTTATAAAACCTATTTTATTATTATTGCAAAACCTTTTTTTAAGCAGTGATGAAATACCAAAAAGTATGATGTCAAAAAAGTCTCAAATCATCAACTTTCTGCACGACATATGCCGAAGTCACGATTTAACGAGACTGCAAATCACGGTAAGTCGTGTAGCTTCTTACATCGATACCTTAACAAAAGCCTTTTAAAATTCTCTTAAGTATCTCGTAAGTTTAAAGTATTGATATTCTTGAGTCTTCAGATCAAACTTTTTTCATAAGAATAATCAAGTTTATTAATGCCGCTAGATTGGAAAACTTTTCAAAGTAACTTGAGGAATTTTCGAACAAAAGGTTAAGAAAATTGAACTGGATTTGAATGGGTTCGTGATTGGTAAGCTATATATTGCGCTAACATCAAATTGTGTTATAGGAGAATATTTGTCGATAGGCTTTGATTTGGTTTCATCTCAGTTGATCACGGGTGTTGCAAAATTAAAAATGTATACGTAGAGACTGAAGGACATAGAATAAAATAAATTCGTCTACCTTACCCGATCAAATTTCAAAATTCTTTATTCACTTAGGATGCAAAACAACTCTTGTGATACGTCGGCATTCTACATGTACATGTAATGCCAAGTTCGCAAACAAATAGGTAAAGCCGGAGAAAAGAACCTGACAAAAAAAACTCGCGGCCACTCTTTTGCGCTATTTTATTTGATCCTTTGTGCGCTAGTTCATTTAATCTATGGAACCAATTTTGATACGGTTTTCATTATAATTTCGAGATATTCATCCAGTTTTATACAATTCTTTTATGTTTAGAAGGGGGAGAGAAGTCCATGCGAAGGTTGTCTTGTCGATAATATAATAATAACATGTTCTTAAATACAAATACAAGGCCGCTTGTAAGTGTATAGTCACACCCCTTCACCTCTAAATACGACACTGCTCAGACAGACGTAAGGATAGAAGACAACCAAGTGCCGGATCAAACGGATATGACACTTTCAGACATTTGAGACGACCTCCATAGCCCAAATAACTAGACCTTCGAAAAAGAACTAAAAGAAATTGTTAGGGTAGTTCAAGTTTAACTGGTCGGCTTAGGCAATGTCAAGGCAATGATGTAGGTAAGTATAGTATTTCTATATTGAGAAGGCTAAATAGATTAGTTTGTATCCAATCGAGGAATTTAATATACTGCATGTAAATTATTTGAATATGTATGAAGTATCTAATTGGATAAAGGATATGGATTGTTACGATTGTGATGAAACTCAGAGAAGTGTTTAATTGAACCTCAGTTCAATAATGGAGATAACTAATTATTTTCCACGAATGTTGTAGAAATACACAAAGATCTACTAAAAATTTACAGTAAAAAATTGTCTACCGGCCAAAAATCGAAGCTAATTTATTATTAATTGGTGTGTGTGAGTGACACACGCATTTGATGTCGTCGACGTCAAGTTGTTATTCACGTAGGTCACGTAGGTAACTATTAAGTACCATCCTTATGATAAAGCAAACTATACTTGTCTATACTTCTATACTAATATTATAAAGAGGAAAGATTTGATTGTTTGTTTGCATTGAATACTCTCCAAAACTATTGGACTGATTTGAAAAATTCTTTCACTGTTGGATAGCCCATTTATCGAAGAAGGCTATAGGCTATATAACATCACGCTACGACCAATAGAAGCGGAGCAGCAATGAGAAATGTTGCAAAAACGGGGAAAATTTACACATACGAAGTTGCGCGGGACAGCTAGTAAAATATAAAGCTAAAGAGTTTGTTTGTTTGAACGCGGTAATCTCAGGAACTACTGATCCGAATTTAAAAATTGTTGGATAGCCCATTTATCAAGAAAGACTATAGGCTATACAGGGTGTAACAGAAAGGTGTGGTCATATTCAAGGGTTGGTATGTGCCCTTGATACTGAGTGCACACACCTAATTTTATCAAAATCGGAGTACCCTTAAAAAAAACATTTATTATTTTTTCATTCGTTTATTTATGAATGAAAAAGTTATTAATTAAAAAAAGTATGACTTAAAAAGTTCTATACCATAATAATCCAATCTAATTTTGTACCAGGCGAGGTATAATTCTTATGCCATACGCCTTTCACTACTGAATTTTGACAAAAAGAATATGCTATAACTATGTAATAATAATGCAATCAGCTACGGCACCATGGTAGGTGCAATACTGATAATATAAACTATCCGCTGCTGAAATTTGACCACACCTTTCTGTTACACCCTGTATAACATCACGCTACAACCAATAGGAGTGGTGCAGTAGCAAAAACGCGGAAAATCAGCTAGTCCATCCTCCATACTAATATTATAAATGTGAAAGTAACACTGTCTGTCTGTCTGTTACGCTTTCACGCTCAAACAGATGAACCGATTTTAGTGTTGCCCAAATTCAGTCTTGGTCTTGCAGTCTTGGTCTTGTTCTTGCGTTTTTGCAAGACCAAGACCAAGAACAAGACCGCGTATTTTTAGCAAGACCAAGACCAAGACTGACCGTGCAAGACTTGAGCAAGAACAAGACATAGCCTGCAAGACTCTTGCGTCTTGCAGCTAGGACTTAGCGCTATTTCACTGAGTAGTTAGGTGTAACAGTTCGGTGTATAGGTAGGTACGCTTAGGAATTCTATGAGACGCAAAAAACTGTATCAAAGAATATGAAAAACTGGACCTATGCGCATTACGACTAATACCATAAACATAGCGAATAAAAAAATATCTATTAAAATCAAACTGAGTGCATGCATAGTTATGTTTTAACCATCGGCACTTTGATAATGCGGCATCAAAGGTTTTGTACTTACTTCTCAAAGAAATTTGCCGCTTTTCGGAAGTACATGGTTATGATACACGCGCCGGCGGCTTCTTTTGAAATCTAAAACAATCGTTGCCGCCACGCCGAAATCATAACATTTGACACTATTTGATTGCCGCCATAGGGCGAAGGTATACTCATGCAAAATAATTTCCTAGTAGAGTACCTACAGGTGTTCCAAAGAATAAATAAGTTTCAGAGTGCTTAGAATGAAAATGAATACATTATACTGATCACGCAAGTAGTATTATGATTAGGATAAAATGGTAAGGATAGGTAGTAGATGTCATATTAATTCATTCTAGTAAGTATATATTATAATATTGATTACTTATATGGTTTTAAACTAATTACTTAGGTACTATTATTGTACATTTAGTCATTATATTTCTTAAGTTTTTACAAGAAAAAATAGCAAAAAAGTGTTCAAATATCACCCGTTTAATAAATATTGTAGCCACTTTTAAATATACTTGAAACGTGTAAAAAAATTCTACAAAACTAATAAAATAATATAAAAAGCGTAGGTACTTACCTACTAATAAAATAAAAAGCCTGCGATAAGAGTTTTGTATTACTTACCAGCCCGAATATCTCTGAGAGAGATGATGAGAGTAAGTATTTACTAGCTGTGCCCGCGACTTCGTCCACGAGGAATAGTAACTTTGGAGGTATAGTGACGTTCAGGACTTATTTATTTATTTTAAAACTTCTGTCATCAAACATACAAACGAACTCTTCAGCTTTATAATATTAGTATAGATGTACGCCAAAACATTCACTTATATGTAAAGAATAGTGATTGGCACTAATTCTATTTTATTCACGCGTCGCGTCTGTACAAGTAGGTAATATTTAGTGTGTGTTTGTACGCCGCACGCGGCATTGTTTGATTTGCGGCGGCATCCTTTTCATAGAGCCGGCACGTGGCGAGGCGGCGCGGTAAAGCAAGGAAACGTACTATAAATAAAGGAATTATTTTAATTCCAGTCATTTCCAATTGAGCTGTGCTTCGAGTCTAACTTGATAATTGTTTTTACTAATTCTCGTTGTTTTCTAAAAACGTATCACGTGTACAATTTAATATGAGTGACGAAGATTCAAATTATTCTAGTCCGAGTAACGAGAGTTTGAGTCACAGATCTAAAAGACCCAAAAGCAAATTTGAGGAGTTTTTCGAAATAATTCATGCATCCCAAACTGCCTTCTGTAAATTGTGCCAACATAAAAAGATTGAAATAAAAATGAAAAACAGAAACACTTCAGGCTTAAGGAAACATCTAATATCTTTCCACAAAAAGGAATCAGAAATATTTCTTCCTGTTAAACCAAAATTAAGTGGAGATATCACAAGCTTTTTAGTAACCGCTGGAAGTGGACAGGTAAGAATATTTTTTTAACAGTTAAAAGAATTTTAACTCCGCGTAGCTATTCATGCGATACTTTCAAAAACGCCATTAACTTACGTAAGTATTTTTGAGTTAGTGGTGTTTTCACAGTTTTCATCTAGGGGTGCGACATATTAAGTATGTAATTATCGTCTTAAATATTTTTTATAAACACCCATATTTTCAGTTAATCGGCCAGTAACAACTAAGTACTTTATTTTGGTAAATTACAGTACAGTGCAACCTTAATATAACAAATATCAATTTAACGATTTTCTCGATTTAACAACAACAAACCTCCTCCTCTTATACGCTCAAACCTAATAACACAAGATTTATTGTTTTGTTTCAGTCGGAAAACAGCAGTGACAACATCACGACAGCTACAGTTGATTGGGTGGTGAAAAAATATCTTCCCTTCTCATTTTTCGATGACGAAGCTACACAAGTATATTTTCGACGTATTTGCCCTAATATGGTGTTTCCTAAAAGGTCTACACTTAGAAGGAAAGTCAAAGAGCGATTTGAAGAGCTCCAATTGAATCTCAAGGAACGACTTCAACAATTATCATCTAAAATGTCTTTTACCATTGATGGGTGGACGTCAATTGCTGGTAGGAGTTACTACGGGGTTACTATTCATTATATAGACAACGCATGGAAGTATCAATCTGTAGTTCTTGATTTTATACCATCACGCGGTCGACATACTGGGGAAGATATTGCAACGATTTTCCATGAATGTTTATTGGAATATGGCATAATTGATAAAATACAAGGTATCACGGTCGACAACGCAACTGCAAATACCAAATTCATGTATGAACTGGGCAAACAGCTGCCGCCACACTTTGATTCAGACAATCAACATTTCCGGTGCTTTGCTCACATTTTAAACCTTGGTGTACAAGATTTATTAAAGACCTTAGCATTACACTGTGAGTCTGACACTAACGCGCAAGATCAGCAGTACGAAGACTATGCAGACGAAACTGAGGATGAGGAAGATGAAGAATCTGCACCAAATATTGCTGACTCGCGTACATCTGTAACAAAGTTACGCAGTATTTCCAGTAAAATAAAAAGAAGTGAGATAGTGAAGAAGAAGTTTCAGTCTGCTTGTGAAGCAGCTGGCGTGCCATCAAATCTAAATGCCATTCTTGACTGTCCAACGAGATGGAATTCCACACATGATATGATTGGATTTGGTTTAAAAGTGAGAGCGGGCATTGACATATTGTGCAGTTCTGTCACCGAATTAAATGATTTTCAAATCACAGCTAATGAATGGCAGGTACTCGAAAAATTACATAAATTTCTAATAAACTTTAAACTTTTAAGTACAAAACTTGGTGGAGACAAATATGTTACATTACCGCTAGTCATTGTATCATTCAATCTCTTGCTAGATAAAATTGAATCCATGGTAAAACAGTTAGATGAGAAACCTAATCGATCTGAAGTGGATGAAAGGCTCATTCTAGCTTTCCAAGCAGCTCGAGACAAAATGCTTAAACATTACAAGAAGAGCAACTGGATTTATTGTACTTCTTTAATTTTAGACCCAAGGCATAAGGCTCAGACTTTTGACCTGACAATGTGGGGGAAGCAACTTAAAACAGAAAGTCTGCGCAAGTTCAATGAACTTTATGAAGAATATAAAAGTCTACACTCACTGAACAAATCTCTGGAATTACCAGAAAAAGAAAATAAAGTATGTGATGAAGATGAAGACGTAATAGACTTTGATAAACTCTATGAATGTCCCTCGACGTCATCTGGATCTTGTCTTCAAGGCTTAGTGATAGACGAGTTGGAGGAGTACCTGAGAAAACCAAGAACTGCCAGCTCGGAAGACATTTTAGATTGGTGGAGGACGCATGAGACAGAGTATCCGATTTTATCGAAAATGGCCCGTGATTTTCTCTCAATACCTGCAACTTCAGTACCTGCTGAGAGGTTATTTTCTAAAGCATCATTAGTAATTAGAAAACATAGAAATAGGTTAAGTGATGAGTCAGCCAGATGGTTACTTTGTATTAATTCTTGGTCAAAAAAAATTATATAAAGTATCATAACCTAATGATAAAGCTGTTGATTTGTGTTGTATTTTATTTTTTATTCAAATAAATGATAAATCGTAAACTCTTTTATTAAATTTCTTATAAGTTGAGGGTTCAATCTCTTTCTAGACAGATAAGTATTGTTCTTTAAAATACAGTCAAGTTATTGTAATTAATTTGTTTTTTTACATGTTTTAGCAAATGTAAGCTTATAAATCATAAATGTTTATTAAGAAACAGTTACTTCCATGGAAAACGACATATAGGTCAGTTGATTTTTCGAATTTCTTATCAAATCTTCAGTTACTTATTAATCTGCTTGATCTTTACTATGGCTATGTTAATTCAAGCTCACAATGTTCCAATTCTAATACGTTTTTCTAAGATTTAAAGTAAACTTTAATAAATAGTAATAGACTAATAGGTAATTGCAAGACTTGCAAGACTCTTGCTGCAAGACCAAGACCAAGACCAAGACTGGGAGCGCAAGACCAAGACCAAGACCAAGACCAGGTGTATTGGCGCAAGACCAAGACCAAGACTGGCTAAGTCTCGTCTTGTTCTTGCATTTGGGCACACACTAACCGATTTAGATGGAATTTGGTATGGAGGTAGTTTGAGTCCCGAGGAAGGACATTTAGATCCAAAGTCATCGTTTTTAGTTTTTATCGCGATAACCGACAGCCACGTGGGCGGAGCCGCGGGCGAAAGCTAGTGTCTAAATAAAAGATTCTTAACTGGAGTTTTTTTAGTTTTACTCTTTAGTCCCGCGCAACTTCGTATGCGTAATTTTTTCCCGTTTTTGCAACATTTCTCGTCGCTACTCCGCTCCTATTAGTCGTAGCGCGATGTTATATAGCCTATAGCCTTCCTCGATAAATGGGCTATCTAACAAAAAAATAATTTTTCAAATCGGACCAGTAGTTCCTGAGGTTAGCGCGTTTAAACAAACAAACAATCAAACTCTTCCGCTTTATAATATTAGTTTTTTTTGTTGGATAGCCCATTTATCGAGGAAGGCTATAGGCTATGGCTATATAAGATCGGGCTACGACTAATAGGAGCGGAGCAGCAATGAGAAATGTTTCAAAATCGGGGAAAATTTACGCAGACGAAGTTGCGCGGGACAGCTAGTACCTACATAAAATTCTTTGTCCTGACTGACTGATGGATCAACGCATAGCCTAAACCGCTGATCATAAATACGTGATATTTTCTTATATAGGTACCTAATGTAGGCATCCGACAAGAAGGCATTTCTGGAAATTCATCCCCTAAGGGGGTAAAGTTTGTATGAAACTTCGTCAATTTTTAAGTTAGATTTGTGAAATTTTGTATTTGGCTTTTTGGTATAAAACAATAATAAAAAAACTGTGACAAGAGCATGTCGGCCCATGCTCAGTGTAGGGTTTCGCAGCCTTGAATAATTGCATAAGCAGAAGAGTATATGTTCATGGCACTTACGCCCTTTTGTTGAGAAATGCAGTTTTTCGGCAATAACTCAATGACGGTATATCCCATCATATCCGAAATAATTTTAGTTTAAAGTATTTGTTATGCGCTACCTTTAAGATTTTGTAAATAATTTTTGGTCACACGGTAGAAAAGATAAAGGGGACATCTATGCAACTTTCGGAGTTAGATATTATTTTCAAAAATATTCACGTAATCAAAAAAAATATATAAACCTTAAAATGTTTTAAAAGACCTGTCGACTGATGTGCCACACGTTGATGTGATATGAAGATATGATTTAGTATGAATACTGGGGAAGAACATAGGATACAAGAAAGGGGAAGACTAAAGTGACAATAGGTAACATAATGTCAATAGATGGCGCTGTATTTAATTTTGTTACTATTCAATACAAAATGTACTACGGTCTGAATCGCGCTATTATGATTTTTGCAGCCAGAATCATAAGTACAAAATGAAACGACGTTAGATGATGCACGGCCTTCAAGCCACACCTCCGTGCCCGTCGGAGTGGGGAGCGTGAGGTTTTTTCGTTACGGAATTTCTGGATTCGGTCCCCGCGCTCAAGGCCCGCGATAGAAGCTATGCAATAGCTTAAAAGTTTAAAAAAGTTGAGTTCAGTTCAGCAATTTCCAAATAAGAATAATAATAATAATATAATAATAATAATAAATTTATTACGAAAAAACTTTTTACAAAAAATAACATATACATAAAATTATACAGCAAATACATAATAAAATCTAATAATAATATTTTGGTACAACACACACACAGAATGGCAGAAGGTTGCGACGCGGGCATCGCTTCATCGAAAATAGTGCTGCGTGTGTCGCTCCGTACGCCACCGTGTGCACCCCCGCGGGCTCCGCCGCAAAAAACGCATTTCAAACAAACGCGTGTAAAATCGCTTTTCCGTGAACACACTCATACAACGCCATAATATGTTTATCAGTGCGGGCCGCGCCGCCCAAAACGCCACGCGCAACGCCGCGCGACGCCCCGCGTCTCCGTAAATGAGGCCTTAGGTTTAGTAATAGAATTTCGTTGTTCCAATTTAGGTCCACGAGAACCACAAGAAGATCAACAATTCGATCAAGTAATTTACCAGTACCAATATTCACCATATTTTTTTCTAAAGGCACATTTCTGTCCCTATCTATTGATACGAAGAATGAAGACAGGGGATACGATCAAGGTCGTGTAAATACGCTTTAGAATCTCCGTTCAATAACGTAATGTTCAGCGTCATGGCCGTAATCTCATCTCATGAAAGATTGATTGATTGATACGCCAGTTAGCGGGTTTTGGTGGATATAGGACGATTATACGATTAGTCTTGTTCATATTGGGGTAATTTAAATTTGCCATCTCAGCATTTGCTGTTTAGCATTGCGGTAAATATATTTGCTGCTGGCTGATGCTAATTTTAACTTGGAACCCAAACTCCAGCTGAGTTTGGGTTCCAAGTTTAATGTTATCACAACTATTATAGTCAAGCAATTCTTATGAACCTCTGACAGACTTTGGAATAGTATGATATACTAAATTCGCAAAATGTAAAGAAAGAGAGGAGGAGAGGTGAGAACAAACTCATGGCAACTCTTTTGAAATGCCATTAATTTTGACAGCCCCTGTGGCGCGGTGGGAGTGTATCCGACTGCTACGCAAAAGGTCGTGGGTTCGATCCCCACCCAGGATAAAACTTTGTGTGATGAGCACGATGGTTTATTCTGTGTCTGGGTGTTATTTATCTATAATATGTATGTATTTAGAAATATATAAGTATGTTTATCAGTTGTCTGGTTTCCATAGTACAAGCTCTGCTTAGTTTGGGATCAGATAGCGTTGTGTGAGTTGTCCCAAAATATTATTATTATTATTATTATTAATACAATATATTTGTTTTTATACAAATATGCAATAGCAAGTAAAAATATGGTTAATCGACATTGTCTACGACGTTTCCAAAATTACAACACCGACCAACACGTTTAATTGCGTAGTTGACAACGTAAATTATTTTATACTAATCAGGTAATAGTAATTCTTAAAATGCTCTGAAAATAACTGTTCTTTTACAATTTAACAATATTTTAAATTTAAAAGCATGAAAACGAATACTAAAAGTAACGATTTGACAATAGGAACTTATGACGTCATAGGTTGTAATTCCATACACATTTCTAGAGCTTGTCGTTTTGATATTTATAAAAAGACACTGATTTAACTTGACAGTCAACATGCCTATTGTTAGCCCCTTATTTACCACCAATAGCGACAGACGTCCTTAAATGGGACAATACTAATTTATTTACAGTAAGTCTGATACATTGGCGCGTAAAGCGACTTTTATACAAATAGTGTCTCTCAGATACCAATAGAGGGGAAGAACCGTCTTTCTTCTCTTCTGTAGAACACAATGAAAAGGTCAGTTTTCTGACGTTTTCCCCATGTAGTAAGTCTCCGGTAGCTTTTGGTGATACATTACGAAATATTATTACTGCAAGATACTGGCACAATTACGCTAACAAGAAATACTTTTTGTGGCTTTAGTTAACTTAGGCGCAAGCGCCTATAAATCATACCTGTTTATTTTCAAACAAATGCGTGGTGTACCTAACATTTTCCTTTATTTTGTTTTTGTGAAGTGGCAGTGTCATATTTATATCAGAGTGTGGCTGAAAGTTATGGGAATCGGTAAGTAAATATAATTACTCATGTTTTAATTGATTAACTATAACTGGCGTGTTGATCTAGTGGTTGGTGACCCTGACTGCTAAGCCGGAGGTCGTGGGTTCGATCCTTACCCAGGATAAAACTTTGTGTGATCAGCACGATGTTTGTGTCTGCGTATTATTCAATTATGTTTATCAGTAGTCTGGTTTTCATAGTACACGCTCTGCTTAGTTTGGGCTCAGATAGCATTTTGTGAGTTGTCCCAAGGTATAATTATTATTAATTAGTCTATCTGTAGGTGTAAGATGGTGCAGGCCAGAGACAAGGTCCGTAATGTGAGGGCAGGGCGCTGACACTGCGTCCTTCAAATGGTCTTTCAGACAAAACGTTAGGAAATCGCAATGGACTTTCAGTCGAGGAGTCAAAAAATATATAGAGAGGACCACCAGGCGACCTTTCAATTATAACAAAATTTCAGGCAAGGCATGCCTTCTCCTAGCTTTACACCCTTTCTGTTTGTTTTGCGCTTTATGCATTTTCCTTAACTCTCCCGCAATACCCAACTTTTAGGTCAAAAGTAACTTAAATATTACAAAGGCAACTACCAGATACCGTTAAAAATAACATAAATATCTTTTAATTGTGTGGAGAAAATGACTAAAATATGTAGTTTTTAAGGTTCCGTAGCCGAAATGGCAAAACCGTTTCGTCATGTCTATCTGTCTGTCTGTCCGTCCGTATGTCACAGGCATTTTAATCACAGACTAGGTAGTAGTTGGATAGATAAATAATAAAAAAATAAAGGGAGGGCGGGGTACTCCAGACATGTAACATAAATATAGTCATAAAGCGGATTTCTTTTTGAGTAAACATCAATATGTGGAACATCATACGACAGGTCTTCCAAAAACATTTAAGAAACTTTTTTGATTCAGAGAGACCAAAAAATATGAAAAAATCACAAAGGTAGCGCTTAAAAATACTTTAAACTAAAATTATTTCGGACATGATCGGATGAACCGTCATTGAGTTATTGGAGAAAAACTGCGTTTCCCAACAGAAGAGCGTGGGTGCCATGAACATACACTCTTCTGCTGATGAAATTATTCAAGGCTGCGGAACCCTACACTGAGACATGACATGCTCTTGCCCGGTTTTTTTTATATATAAATAAGCCTAAACATTCTCCATCGCTACACACTATCGTACTTCCCCAAAGGAACTATGCTTAGTTGTCGCCATATTCAGCAGCCTTTAGTTCCTTCCTATTTTATTTTCAATCCGACTGGCGTTTTCGACTAAAAAACCTTTAAAAAATGTGGTAAAACCATGACTAATTGCAGTTAATTAGCAATCAAGAGGCAAGTCTTCCGATCACGCCTCAATGGTTAGCAGTCAAGGTCGTGTATTGAAAGCTGTGTTTAACTCGATAGTTAAACATTAATTTAATAATAGACGTGGGAAGTAAACATTAAGCCTCCTAATGCAAGTATTTTTCACTTAGCTAGAAGGCTCTTTGCGTTCCAATTACTACAAAAGTAGGGTTTAGAAGTTACAAGCCAATTTTAAAATTTATTTCATCATAGGTTCTTCACACCTGACAATAATTTTATCGGTTACAATGTAGACTGAACAATACGCCAGTTACGTAGAACACATTAAAATTAAATAAATTAAAAGTAGATTAAACAGATGGCATGTCAGATCATAATATAGTTATACATTGTTAATAAATATTCAGCAAAGGTCTATCTAAGTCATCCGATCTCGTAAAAGTACTACAGTTTTTTTGTCGAAGCCATACTAAACTACAGTGGCGGATCTATGGTGGACGGGTGGACGGGTGGGGGTGTGTGGCTAAGGGGGACAAAGGTCTATGAATACCTAGGTGATCACAAACGCGGGTGATCCTGGGATATTAAAGTATCGCTGTATATACAGCGATACTTTAACTAACTTTTCTCAAGTGAACATAGCGGAATGGACCGGAATTTCAATCTTAGAATAGCAATAAAACAATTGAAATACACACCACTATATTTTATCATAATATTGATACGCCAGGATGTGTTCTGACAGTACAAATTAATATTTATTAGTAATTTTGTATGGATATTTTCTCGAGCGAAGGTTTAAAAGAATCATCTAAATTTGGATTTCCCTAACTGGGTTCTGTTTTTTTTTTTTTTTAATTTCGAAAAAAAGGCGTGATGATACGCAGGCAGCGTAGAAAGAACAACAAGGACAAAACGAGAACATGATAGATAATTCCAATGTGTCCAGTTATGATAGTTGTTATTTCGTTTGGTAATCCAAATGAAGTAAGAACTTTCATAGCAGGACTTTTGGTTAATTGCACCCTACCCCCGTCATGAACTTGAGGTTCCATAAATATAAGCTATTTGGTGAGTGTTCCACTATGTTAAAAGTTTAGGATTCTCTGATCTACACAATATTTTCATTTTCACTTTATTTTTGAACAGTTCTGAGCTAAATAATGTTCGTTCACGCGGTAAACGAAAACACATAAGCGAGCCAAAACTTATGAAAAAAAACATAAGTTACCACCAGAACTGTCCATCGCGTGTTCAAAAAATCTTCCTCCTTCAGAGTGGTGAAGATGCAACATCTTTCCATGGGCGGATGCAGGATTGTATTTTGGGAGAAGGGCAAAACACCACGGGTTGAGTGTTCGATACTGCCAATATTTGGCATTGGCCATCAAAAAATATCAATCATTACACAAGAGAGCTAATGGGCAAATAAATTCAATACAATTGATGACTTCAATACACTAATATTATAAGACGAAAGTTTGCGAGCATGTGAGTGTGTATGTTTGTTACTTTACGTCTAAACGGCAGAAGCGATTTTAATAAAATTTAGTATGGAGTTAGCTGACACTCTGGATTAACACATATGCTAATACACCGCGGGGCACAGCTAGTAAGTAACAAATTCGGTACACAAAACAATCATCTGGGCACATGCCCCCCATGTCTTCGCCCCCTCCCTTGGAGTCGCCTATGCAACTTTCAATGACAACATACATTATTCGATTCGAGCATTCGGTATTCCTTTCATTTACTGCGTTATGTGAATTCAAGCATCTTTCATGGTAATTTAGAGGCCGTGACTTCGCTAGCGTGAGGTTGCAGTGCTGATCACTCCCTACAGACGCTAGCGTGATGATGAAAAAAGCCTAAGTTACTCCTTACATCATCAGCTGTCTGACAGTGAAAGTCCCATCAAAATCCGTCCAGCCGTTTTGGACATTAGCAAACAGACAGACAAAAAAAATGTATTTTTGTTCTAAATACCTATATATTTTCACTAGCTGACCCGCGCAACTTCGTCTGCGTAAATTTTCCTCGGTTTCGCAACATTTATCATTGCTGCTCCGCTCCTATTGGTCGTAGCGTGATGTTATATAGCCTATAAGCCTTCGTCGATAAATGGGCTATCCAACAGTAAAATAATTTTCAGTTCGGACCAGTAGTTCCTGAGATTATGGCGTTCAAACAAACAAATAAACAGCTTTATAATATTAGTATAGACTAGCTGTGCCCGCGACTTCGTTCGCGTGGAAGTTGGGTTTATATTAAGGTAGTTTATGTTACAATTTAACTTCTGTGTAAAACATATTGGAAACATGCTCCACAATGCTCTGTGGCATCTATGGATATTAGGGCCTAGCTCTAATCAGGGCCCGACCTATGGCAAGGCAAGTCAAGCAAATGCCCAGTGCAGCAAAATGAAGGGCGACAAAGTTTATGGCGCCAGACGGTTAGAAGACAAATTATAATAGTATTTTACCAAAATGATTTGCATCACATCAAATATTACTATTATCGGTTTCGGGTTAAATGAAGCCCGAAACCGCCCAAGTACTCGCGCGAAATAGGGCTAGTGTGAGATAAGTTTTAAAAAAAATATCCTGGTTTTAAAACATTGCATTCCCGCGGTATGCGGTACGCGGTGCGCGGTATAACAGACAACATTCAAACGTTTCTAAAAGATATAGTGAATTAGTATATCTTTTAGAAACGTTTAGTTTATATACTAAACTACTGTCGTAGCCGAGGATAGAACAAAGTGGCGTGCAATTAGAGAGGCCTATGTCCAGCAGTGGACTGCGATAGGCTGATGATGATGATGATGAACCTGTCGTTAATTAAGATCATCATAAATTCATATCCGTAAATAATATATATATAATACATAATCGTAAGAATTTCAGATTTATTTTTTAAATCAATTTACCTGATTCTGTTTAATTTGTATTTAAACGCCATCTATTTTCAAAACTGGATAAGTTTATTTTAATACTTGATGACTTTAAATTAAATTATACTTAAACTATCATGCATATTAAACGTAGATAAGCAAGGTATTTAACCTAAACGCGATTAAGACCCGTAATATATATATTCATAATAGTTGTGCCCGCGACTTCGTTCGCGTGAAAGTCGGGTTTAAATTAAGGTAGTTTAGGTAACGAAATAACTTCTGTGTAAATATGTTGGAAACAGTCCTGTTGACTAAATACTTACTAAATAAAAATCGATCTGTTCTATTCTTTTAGATAGTTAGTTTGGTGTGCGGCTTAAGAAGTGGGTTTTCTGTTGTTTTTGTTTCATTCTTTCAACGTTATACCTACTTATTACCTAATAATTTTTAATAGAATTTGTACGAAAATGTTGTTACTTCTCATGTGATCGTAAACTTGTAAAGCCTAAGTACTTAACTGTGATAGTTTCCTTATAATTTTAGTATTTATACTACTACCCTGAATTTTTTCACATACCCAACATCAACCATTTAGCTGGCAGGGGGACACTTGACTCTAACAAAAATGTTCGCTATAAAGCCTAATATTATACACAAAGGAATCCTTAAATCTAAAAATAGTCTTCACAAACCCTAAACGCTTTTTAAAAGACCTATGTATTGATACCACACACGATGGGGTAGGTAGGTGAGAAAAAAATCACATCCCCACTTTACATATAAGAGAGGTACCCTTAAAAAAATAATGATTTTCAAGATTTTGTTCTTTCACTTTTTGTGTTAGTAATTTATTCATGCAAAAGTTGCAACCTTCTAGCACTAACAGTCTCTGAGCTAAGCTGCGGACGGACGGCCATAAGGGAACTATAAGGGTTCTGTTTTGTCATTTTGGCTAAAAATGGGGTGTATTTCATATAGTGTTACAACGCAATACTAATAATAAAACTGCTGTAACACTTTAGTAAGCAAACACAGAGCGTGTCATGTGTGTCATGCCCGCGAAAATGTCAGATATCCCTAAAGGTACGGTTGACAAACAACGACCCCCCTCCTCCCGTCACCCGAACTACTCACACTTGAACGATGTTGAGCCATTCATTATCGTTGAATTGATGAACACGTAATCTCCAACCATAACCCCAAAACATGATCCTCGATGCACCTGTGTGATGCATGGTCAAACAAACGGACAGACAGACAAACATTTCTAAAAATCATAGCAATGTGTTTCTTTTTAAAACTTCTTTTACTAAGTATAGAACATTATTGAATACAACGCCATCTACTTTCAAGAATGTTGCCGTTGTTTTGTTGTTCACAATTTGATTTCATAGATGGCGCTACATGTACTTTTTTTACGTGTATAATGTCTTTTTTTTTAGACGAACACATCATTTCTGTAAAATGTCGAATACTTTTTAATTATAATGTAATATTGTTTTTCATTTCTACTACGATTAATTCATTACTCTCAGCAGTGCATGCAATACCTATAATTAATTGCATAATTTACTTGATTTTTAATATAAAAAGTAATAACCAAAGTAAATAAGTTACCTACGGTCGAAAAAATAACTAAAACATTCAGAAAAATATTAAAAAAGGATAAAGACAATTTAAATAAATACAAAAAGAACATATTCAGACATGAGATTCGAGCCTGGGACTTCGTCGTCAAAGTCCGCTGGCATAGCTTCGAGGCTATACTGTTTGCTACTTAACACGTCAAAATAACTGTTCTTATGAAACTTAAAAATGTTGTGTTTAGCTCCTTTTAGTTTTAGCGTGAAGTTATGCATTCCACGAGTTACAATTATAGATAATGTCTAATTGTGGAAATTTTTGTGATAAACCATTATGGTGCGACAAAAAATACGTTGCTACTCGTTCCCCATAGACGTTAGCGTAATGATTCATAGTGTAAATAATGTCCTATAGTATATTTACTATAAAACTGCAAATTTTCATAAAGATCCGTCAAGTAGTTACTATTTTATAACGAAAAATAGCTACAGACATTATCCCTTACTGCTTAGCTCCTATGGGAAAAAGCGTGATAATTTATAGCCTAAATGTTAATCTGCATCTATAAGATTGCACGTGCAAAATTTCAACCGAATCTGTACGGTAGTTTTTGCGTGATGCGTGTTCAAACAAACAGACAGACAGACAGACAGACAGACAGACAGACAGACATTTCTAAAAATGCAGCAAAGTGTTTAAATACTCTTTTCGAACATGTCCTAATATTTTTTTTCACTAAGTTCGGCCATGTACAGACACGTGAAATTTACAGTTTTATTATATGTATAGATATAGATATGCATTTAGCAAAAAAATATTATTTTGACATTACAAACAGACACTTCAATTTTACGTACGATGGACTTCAATGATACTCGTAAATTCATAACATAATTATTCGACAAGTTCAGGCGAGACTCGGTAGAGAAGTTGCTAATGCGATAGAAATATCTATCATAAACACAATCTATTAATGTGTAATATTTGTTTTAGCCTTAAAAACTTGTTTTATAAACCTACACATTTTCCCGTGGGGTGAGGACCAGGTGATCTGTAATACAGGCTTAAACCTACTTCAGACATCAGCTCCTCACATATACTATATTTTTTACTCATGTAAAAAGTTGTAACCTAAAAGGACTAAAGTATTAATTTGAGGAGAAATAAAAATATATTATATTATCTATGCGTCTGGTTTATATTATATTACAAAGCCGAGGCATGAAGTTTTCATGAGCGCTCGGAAACTCTATGGAGTACGTCGCTGCTGGACATCTGATGGTAAGATCGTGGTACAAGTGTCGGACAACTCCAGACAAAAGATCGAGTCTGCAGGTGAGCTTAAACAACTTCTGCTCAAATTCCCAGCAACAGAATCGACGCAAGATCGGGCATCGAGTACAATCTCGCGTCCTCGCAGGCCGGCGAAATGATTTACTTTTATTATTATTTCAATTTTAAGTTTATTTTTATTTGTAGGTTACATTAATTTTAGTTTGACAATTGTCACTTGACGTTTTGTTTATTTTTATTTGTCGTTTAGTAACAGTATATTAGTGTAAAAGCAATTGTGTAACTTTGAATATCGGCCTTTTTATCCAATGTGTGTAACTTTATCCTGCGAGTGCTTAGAGGATAGTCTAAATTTAAGTTTTTTTTTATTTTTTTTTAATTATTTATAGACATATATATTTATATATATTATTTTATATATTTATAGTATGTTAGACGATGTTGAAGATAGTTTTGCGTCCTGTTGTTCTTCTTCTTCTTGTTCAAGTGATAAGAGCTTCGCCAGTGCTTTTAGTGACGATGATTCAGTACTCCTCCGTGACCAATTATCTTCTATCTTTTCGTGTTGTCCCAAATATTTTAACGCTGTTCACATTAATGCTCAAAGCATTCACGCGCATTATTCGGATTTATTGTCGTCTTTTGACTCCGAGCTAGTCCATGCTGTCCTTGTTTCTGAAACTTTTCTTAAACCTGTCCTTCCTTCAACTCAATATTCTCTGCCGGGATATAAGCTGGTGCGTAATGACAGAACAGGCAAGGGGGGTGGGGGGGTTGCCGTCTACCTAAGAGGTGACATACCTTATAAATGTGTTGACCAGTCACCGAGTGAATAATAATAATAATAATAATAATAACGTTTATTTTTTTCTTTCACAAAGGTAGGTAAGTACAATTAAATTAAAGTAATAAATTTACAATCTTCGTTCCTTTGTGAGAGACTGGTGTCTGCTGTAGGTAAAACCTGTGTTACAGATCACCAGGCTCCCATCACATGGACTAAATATGTGATAGTAATACTTGTGTGTGTGTACTTAAGGTTTGCTTGATGTTTAATTTGTTTATTAATATTTTTAAATTATAGTTATTTAAAGATATTAAGTGTGTACGTTTGGATGTGTGCAAGGGTGTGTGTGATGTGTGTGTGTAAATGTGTGTGAAGGAGAGTGTAAAAGTGAATTTGTGTTTGATTATGTTTTCTTTTTGCTACGTGTATGAAAAAAGAAAAATATATAATATCTATGACAAAGAGACAAGCAGGTTCTCAGTGTCCTCATATGTCATGGTTTGTAGTCTTGATGTTAGTTTAAGTTTTAAGTTCAATTTGTTTAAATCGTATATAGATAGGATGAAATTGAGTTTGTTGTATAAATACGCACCTAAATAGCAGTAGAATCTCTGGGCAAGTTTAGTTCTGTATATTATATCATTCTGGAAGATTTTATGTTTACGTCGTTTTGTTACATTAATTAAAGGGTCATAGTTGGTTTGTGAATGTGCCTTAAGAACAATGCGAAGAATGAATAATTGTCTAACAGATAGGACATCGAATTTCTGATATACGTCTACTGTAGGGTGTAGAAAAGAAAGGGAAAGAGCCACCTTAAGGACCGCTCTTTGCGCTCGTTCCAGTTTAATCAAGATCGTCTTTGCCGCACCACCCCAGGAAGAGATACAGTACGTCAGTATAGACTGGCAAAGTGCAAGATAGGTCATTTTCAGTACTTTTTTGTCGGAGACATGACGAAGATATTTAAAAATGTATATTAATTTCCTAGTTCTAGATGCTAGTAAATCGATGTGGGCTTGAAAATTGAGATTTTTGTCGATCATGATTCCCAAATATTTTATTGAATTTACAATTTGGAGTTTTCTACAGGCACATCGGACAGGCAAAACATCGTAGTTGCAGCAGTGGTGTGCTACTATGCGAAAAGCATTTTCTAAATGTTGTATATTAGGTTTTTGATTGAAAGCTATGTATTTGGTTTTTTCGACATTCAGCGAAAGTAGGTTGGAATTAAGCCAATTAGTTACGCGGTTTATACCTTCCTGTGCATACATATAAGTGTCCTCCCAGGAATCACCATGGAAAACCAGAGCAGTATCGTCTGCAAAAGTGATAACCCTTCCATTTATTAAATCTAGCTGGCAGAGGTCATTAATAAAAACGAGAAATAAACTCGGGCCGAGGATACTTCCCTGCGCAACGCCAATGTCTATCGGAAGGTCGTCACTACGCACGCTGTCTATTTGTACACACTGTGTGCGGTTTGATAGAAAACTCGCAAAGAATTTTTTTGGTATCCCACGAATGCCTAGCGACTCCAGTTTGTCAAGTAGCAGTGGGAGAGAGACTGTGTCAAACGCCTTGGCTAAGTCTAAAAATATCGCAATAACTTTTTTCTTAACGTCTAGACTAGTGACGATGGTGTCTGTTAACTCGTGAACTGCGTCATCAGTAGATCTGTCCTTACGGAAACCGTATTGTGACTGAGATAGCAATTTTTTCTTTTTTAAGTAATTAATGAGCCTATTATTTGCCAGCTTTTCCAAGATCTTAGAAAAAGCGGGCAAAATTGAGATTGGTCGGTAGTTGCTAACACAGTCTCTCTCGCCACTTTTATGAATGGGGTGGATTAGGGCGCGTTTAAAAGCTTTGGGGAAGACACCCATAGAGAGTGCCAAGTTACAAATATGTGTAAAAGGTTCCAACAGGACGCTCCTATACCTTTTGATGAATTTATTTGAAATGCCATCTAGGCCAGTAGCGCAGTCGTTTTTAAGTTTACTGATAATCTGGTTAATTTCGTCGGTGTCAGTTGGGAAGAGGGCGAATGATTGCGATTGAGTCGGTGTGTGTGAGATGGTCAGGGACGTGGAAGGGTTAGAACTCTGGAATTTTTCGGATAAAAGCTTGCCGACATTAGCAAAGTACTGGTTTACTGAATTTACTGATTCTACTGGGTCTGTTTTAGTTATTAAATCTTTTGCTGGTGTTTTAGTTTTATTTGTGTGAGTAATATTTTTGATAACTTTCCAAAGCTTTTTTGGGTTATTTTTAGCATTATTAATTTCAATTTTTTCAAATTCTATTTTAGCGTTTTTAATCAGCGAATTACAAAAGTTACGGTATCGAGTGTAGGTTAATCGGTAGGTTTCGTTATTTGGGTATTTTTTTGTTTTTATATATAAATTGTCTCTATTTCTTATGCATCTTAGCATACCCTTTGTAATCCAAGGTTTGAGGATATGTTGTCGTATGGGAACAGTTTGTATTTTGGTGCAACTGTTTAATTTAGTGCTTATGGTGTTGATAAGATAATCCACAGCATCGTTCACATCTGTCATCAGGAGAATAGGGTCGAGGTCAATTTTGGTCAAGGCCAAATCAAGAGCATTATAGTCAACTCTCTTGATAGTTTTAATATTTTTTTGGCTATTAGACATCATATTTAGACTGAGTATGACGCTAAAGTGGTCAGTGATGGTAGTGCGTGCAACAAAGCACCTTGCAGGTAATTTGGTCTTAAGAATAGCATGGTCAAGACAAGTATGTTCACGAGTCGGGATAGTGTGGGCAGGTAGCATGCCATGAGTGGCCAGAAGATTTAGATAATTTTCAGCTCTACTATCCTTCGATGTAACCGTAATATCCAGGTTAATGTCTCCAGTTATTAAAATATTTTGGAAGGGTGCTAGTTGTTTTAGTATAGAATCTAATGAATTTAAAAAGTTGGACGTATTTTTAATTCCTGGACGGCGGTATATAGCAAGGATAACAGTAGTACTATTTATTTTAACCATTAAACAATTGGCGTCAGCAAGCATTGGTTCAGATATAGTGTAACTATGTGTGGATTTATAGTAAATTACAACACCCTCGTTTTGTGTCTTATTTTTTGTTGTACAGGCATGCTTAAAACCTTTTAATAGTGGTATGCGGTCATTTTTGTGTAGCCAACATTCGGACAGTATGATAAGATCCCAGTAGATGTTAGAGCTGTGTAATAAAGTTTGCAGATGGGGGATGTTACGATGAATGCTTCTAATATTCTGAACAATTAGGTTAAGGGACTTGTTCTTTGGGTAAAGCATGTTAGTGCATATATTTTCTATATCAGAAGTGGTACTACTGGCCACATTCATTGTATCTAAGTCATTGTTAATTTGGGAATTAGTCGGATCGAATGTGGTTGCCTTTTGTTTTTAACTTGGTATAAATTATGTGTTGTAAATTATCGGGAGTGCTATAATATGAAATGATATTGTAGTTGTCAATATATAATGTGTAATTTATGTATAATGATGATAAACATAGCTTATACTTTTTCTTAAGAGGTATATTAACTGGATGTGGAATAATAGTATTTAAGCGTATTTTTATTTGATATATGAGTGATGCATTGCTTATGCGTGTTATTGGAGTATTTATTATGTGTATTATAGGGTTTGTGCGTGTTTTTAAATTATATATAGATTTTATAATGCTTATGTGTGTTTTTGAGAGGTATCGTGTGTATGGTATAATGTTTATGCATGGTTTTGTAAGATATAAGTATAGTGTGAAGCTTATGCGGGTGTTACTCTGTGTTGTGGTATTGTTTGTGTGCGTGAGTATTATAGTGATCTTATCATGTTGTGGTGTAAGTATGTTAAGGATACAACGTTCTAGTCATTTAATTGCGTCCAGGTTAGTAATGTCGTCTTCACAATCAATACGGATGGTCGGTTTTCCTTCCCTGAGACGTATAAAAACTTTGCCGAATGCGGTCCAGCAGCTGGCTGGGTGGTGAGCTTTCGTGAATTCGCGAGTTAAATAGTACAGACGTCGCGTATTGTTTGTAAGGTTTTCTGCCACATAAACCGGAACTGGATTTCCTGGTATTTTTAGATGACTAGTGTTAAACTTGGAGTCGTTGCCCTTAGTTTTATTAAAACCAATAACGCTTTTTATCAGGGTTTCTTTACGTAATGTCGTTGTGAATTCCACAATTACGGGGCCCGGTTCGTTTTTAGTTTTAATCCTGAAAATATCACGGATTTCAGTGTCTTGTATTGGTTGGTTTACTGCTTCGCCAAGGTTTAGGACATGGGTTTTTAGGTCCTGTTTTGTCTCTGGTTTGGCCAGTGGAATGTTACGTATTTCCATAGATGCCGATTTCTGGGTACGTTCTAATTGCTCGACCTTGGATTCCAATAACTTTATGCGATTTTTGTGTTGTGAATTTTCTTTTTCAGCAGTTTCAAGTTTTTGTAAGAGGTTGTCGTACATGCCGGAGAGAAATTCCAGTGATTTCTGGGACTCAATATTTTGTTTTTTTATGTCTACCATATCCTCTTTTAGTGATCTAAATTCAGCTTCTTGTTTCCTCTGGATGTCGCAGAGAAGATCTTTAAGTTCGGCGTTTGCGACGTCCCCATGTTTACGCTTTGGTCTTCTTGATACGTTACTAGATCCCTGTTCGAAATCGGATTGTAGTGCTTCCGAGGCGGTATCCGAGTCTTGAGATATTATAATATCATTCTTTGGAATAGATAATGCCGGTATTGTTGGTTTAGTTGAAGGCGGAGTTCGGTTGGTCGGCATTACTTTTGTAATGTTACAAAAAATGGTTTAATAAAATAATTTGTCAGAAAAATAATACTTCAACCCAATCTTGGTAGTTAGTTCAGTAATATGTAAGTTCTAAAGTATTATTGGAATACAAAAAGAGATCGTCTTGACTGGGATTTAATCTTGAGACTCGTGGTACACAGATACAATATCAAACCTCCAGGCCACCGGAACACTTAGATAAAACCGCAAAATTGCGGTTCTATATCGTTGGGGTCGAGTAGATGTTTGATAACTCTTCTTGTTTATGTTGTCCTGGTACTTCGTCGCGTAGAAATTGTAACAAGTAAAAATAGGTTTATCTCTCTCACCCGTGGGTGCGGCTTCGCATGCGCAGGTAACACGACGGCGGCGGGTGGGGCTTTAGAGCAAAAACTCCTCACTGCTTATGCACTCCTATTATTTCTTCGTAATTTAGTGAATTAATTTTAGAATTATTTATTTTTTTAAACTGCGTGAGTTTTGCACACGTCTGCTCGTTATCGAGGTCCGAGGGGGAGGCATATTCACAATCTGCTGAACATCTGTTTATCGAGCTCGACTTTAAACATTCAAAGGTATTGCTAGGTGTGTTCTACAGCCCTAACTGCCACATAGATTACTTTTCTGCTCTTGAAACCAAACTCGAATATTTCTCTTCGCTTTATGATCACTTTATAATCCTCGGAGACTTTAACACGTGTCTTTTGAAGGATGATCTACGTAGTCGCAAACTCTGTTCTCTTGTCTCTTCTGTCAATATGCAAATTCTTCCTTTAAATGCCACTCACAGAGCTCCTCACTGTACTCCTTCACTTCTAGATCTTATTCTTGTTTCTAACCCCAGTAAGGTAGTTACGTATGGACAGTTTCCCGCTTCTTTTTCTTATCATGACCTTATATATCTCTCGTATAAGATTCGTCCTCCTAAGCGCAAGAGTAAAATTCTCCTGCTTCGCAGCTTTAACAGCTTGGATCTGCAACGTTTGAGAGCTGATGTAAATAACATTGACTGGACTCCTATCTATAACTCCAACGTTCTTGATGATAAGGTGCTTATTTTTACTAACACCTTAACGGCCATTTACGACAAGCATGCACCAAAAAGAGTAGTAAGAGTTAGACATTTACCTGCACCATGGCTGTCTGAAAACATAAAAGCATTTATGGCTAAAAGGGATAAAGCCAAACGTAAGTATAAAAAGTTCCCAACGGAAGATAACTGGCTGCTTTATAAAAAACTGCGTAACCGGTGCGGTCGTATGTGTAGAGATGCAAAGAGACGCCACATTCATGACTCCATTCAAAATCTCAATACAAAACAAGTATGGCAATTTCTTAGATCCCTTGGCATTCGTCAAACCTCCCCCAACAGTGGGAGCTATATAGACCTTAATGCACTTATTGCTTATTTTTCTAGCTCTCCTACTACCATTCCAGACAATATTAAATGCGCTACTTTATTACATCTTTCCAGTCTTCCATTGCCGACTAGTACTTCTTTCTCTTTTCATCCAGTCTCAGAAGAAGAAATTCAGAAATCTATCCAATCCATATCAACTAAAGCAGCAGGCGAGGATGGCATTCAACTGCAAATGCTTCTTCCCATTTTAGAATATATCACACCAATTATTTCTCACATTATAAACTTTTCTCTATATTCAAACATGTTCCCTACATCATGGAAGAAGGCTCACGTTATTCCGTCGCCTAAAGTATCGAATCCATCCATACCATCTCAGTTTCGCCCTATTTCTATTCTTCCCATAATATCTAAGGTTCTTGAGAGTATTGTCTATAGCCAACTGTCATTCTATCTCTCCTCTAACGGCCTGTTAAGCCCTTTTCAGTCTGGTTTTCGACGTGGTCACAGCACTGTAACTGCCCTTATTAAAATAACTGATGATATAAGACTGGCCATAGAAAACAAACAACTGACCATTATGGTTCTTTTGGATTTTAGCAGTGCCTTCAATTCAGTTGACTTTGACCTTCTCTTAGGCATCCTAGCTTCTCTGAATATTTCTTCTTCTGCAGTGTCCTGGTTTAATTCCTATCTTCGGGGTCGCTCACAGACTGTTCGCTGTGATGATCTTTTCTCTGAATGGCGAGATTTAACCACTGGCGTACCCCAAGGTGGTGTTCTCTCTCCTCTTCTCTTCTCCATTTTTATAAATGCTATTACAAAGGTCCTATCTTCAAAGTATCATCTCTATGCAGACGATCTGCAACTGTATCGTCACTTTAAAGCTGATGAAATTACTGGTGCTGTTACTACAATTAATAATGACCTTGAAGAAGTAAGTTTATGGGCTAAAAAATTTGGACTTCTAGTCAACCCAGATAAGTCTCAAGCTATTATTATTGGTGGCAGATATATGTTAAATTTGTTGGATCACCAGAATCTTCCTCAAGTGTTTTTTGATGGAGTTAATATACCGTTTACAAAAAGTGTAAAAAATCTTGGTGTCTTTATAGACTCAAATCTTTCATGGGATGTCCACATTACGGAAATAAGTAGGAAATTATTTTCCTCATTTCAATCTCTCAAACGTCTTCAGAAGTTCTTACCGTTCCAAACTAAAGTTACTCTTGCTCAATCTCTTCTACTTCCACACATAGACTATGCCGATGTTTGTTTTCTGGATGCTAGGGAGGAACTCGTTGACAAACTCGAACGTCTGCAGAATTTGTGTATCCGCTTTATTTTCGGATTACGTAAATACGACCATGTCTCCGAATCTCGGAAAAATCTAAAGTGGCTACCGATTCGGCAGCGTCGTAACTCACACATTCTTTCTCTTCTCTATACTATTCTTCACAATCCTAACTCTCCTTCCTATCTACGTGAACGCTTCAATTTTCTTGTTCCCAGGGGTAAACCCTGTCGTTCCGCCTCCTCTCTTCTATTGAGTACTCCCGCTCACAGCTCCAGCTGTTACGATAGCTCTTTCACCATAAAAGCGGTGAGGCTTTGGAATTCTCTTCCTCACCCTTTACGTGACAGCCTCTCTCTTAACGTTTTTAAAAAAAGGACAAAAGAATATTTTCACTCTATCTAATTAAGTATGTATTATAATATTTTATTTATGTAATATTAATATGTAAGTGTATGTATTATCTGGTATGTATATATATATTATATGTATTTATTTAGGTATATTATATGATTTTGAAATAACATACGTTTATGTATGTAAGTATGTACTTACTGTTTATTTATACATATGGTTTAATTTCTATTTTTTCTTTTTTTTTTCTTTTATTGTTACACTTCCGACTACTTTTATAAGTTTATCTTTCTACTATCTAGAGCTCAAAGGTTTGCTGGTAGAAAACTCAATTTTGAGTTAAGCTCGCCTTTGTACATATTTACTTTTATTTTGTATTTATTGTTTGTATATTTTTTTCTGTGTACAATAAAGAATTTGAATTTGAATCTATGCGTCTGGTTCCCGCCCCGAGTCTATTTTTTCATCCATAGGTATATTGAAAGATATTTGTATTTTATATATTAAAACGGCAGTGTTTTAATAAGAACACACATCGTCATAAGTATGACACAGTATCTGCCCACGATATATGTCGGCCATAACATTATAATAGACGAAGATATGCGGTATAAAGCCACACCACAACAAACAGGAAAACAAAGTGACACGCGTCTTCAGGCCATTCCATTATTTCCAGTAGGTAATTAAAAAAAAAAAAGTCGAGTTAAGGGGTCGCTATCGCATGCCAAAATTTAAAAACCTACTACGACCTTAAAACATTACAATTAAAAATTTCATTCAAACTTAGTTAATGTTATTGTACGAAACATGACGGCAATTTACTTTTTAAGATTCCGTAGCCAAAAAGGCAAAAACGGAACCCGTATAGTGTCGCCGTGTCCGTCTTTCTGTCTGTTTGTCTGTCCGTTCGTCCGCATGTCACAGGCATTTTAGTCAAAGATGATATAGTGAATATTGATATAGTACGATTTCATAAATGTTTTTAAGTTTTAATTTTTTGAGCAAACATCAACGTGTGACATCATTCGACAGGTCTTTTAAAAACATTTTAAGGTTTAAATTTTTTTTTTGATTAAGTGAAAATATTTGGAAATAATCGCCCGAAAAAGTTGCATAAATTATTGTCCGAGGAGCACAATTTATATAACTTTTCGCCCCCATATCTTTTGAACCATGTGACCAAAAAATATGAAAAAATCAAAAAGATAGCGCCTAACATTTGTTAGATTAGGTAAAGGTTAGATAAAGTATTTACTAAAATTAACGGGTATATCCGTTAATTTTCGTCATCGAGTTATTAACAAAAGGTCGTAAATCCGATTTGAATAATTGCACCAGCAGAAGACAGTATGTAATTGCTACATACTGTCTTCTGCTGGTGCAATTATTCAAATCGGATTTATTAATACGGCAACGGCTTCGGCACCCTACACTGAGCATGGTCCAACATGCTCTTGCCCAGTTTATTGCCTTAGCCTGTTTCCTGGACTCTTCAACAATATTCCAATCATCTACCTAAATCCACTCAAGCCTTTGAAGTTATCTATACTAATAAAGAGGAAAGATTTGATTGTTTGTTTGTATTGAATAGGCTCCGAAACTACTGGACGGATTTGAAAAATTCTTTCATCGTTGTGAAGCTACACTAACCCCGGGTGACATAGGCTATTTTTTATCCCTGTGTTCCCACGGGAACGGGAAAAACGCGGGTGAAACCGCGAGGCGTCCGTTAGTGATAGAATAGAGAAACTCACAGACATTACATACATACATGAACCCTGAAAACACTACATTCATTTTTTGGGGCAGTCGTGTAAAAATGACGATAAACTGAAATTACAGACCATGCAAACTGGTTCATAATTATTACTTTGTAATTATATAATTAGTATTGATTCATTTGCAATTCAAAATTGACATGTTAGCACGGTTCGGTAATAACATTGCATGTAACGTAGGTATGAGTGGGTAACAATGTAGGTAGATACTTGGTTTTTGTGGTTCCTTTGTAACAATTCTTTCCTTTTCCATTTACTCTATATCTATACTAATATTATAAAGCTGAAGAGTTTGTTTGAACTGGTCCGAATTAAAAAAAATCTCAAAAAGTCAGCTAGTACTTAAATAAACATCAATTGTACGTAAGTATCGAATGTATGTTAAGGATGAAGTCGTCAAAATGGTTGCTCCTATTTGACTAATTCATTTTAGGGTTCCGTAGCCAAAATGGCAAAAACGGCACCCTTTATAGTTTTGTCATGTCCGTCTGTCTGTCTGTCCGTCCGTATGTCACAGGTATTTTACTCAAAGACTACACAAAATTTGGTAAAAAAGTGTCTTGTAGTAGCCGCTACTTAGTTTGATAGTTAAATAATAAATATTTTTATGGGGGGGGGGGGGGCACTCCCTACATGTAACAGAAGCTGATTTTTTTTGTGATCGTGTGACCAAAAAATATGAAAATAGATAGTTAAGTTATTGCCGAAAAACTGCGGTTATCAACAAAAGGGCGTAAGTGCCACGAACAAACGCTCTTCTGCTGGTGTTACTATTCAAATCGGATTTTTTCATACAGCAACGGCTCTAACCCTACACTGAGCATGGTCCGACATGCTTTTGCCCGGTTTTTGTTGTATAATAGTGTGTATAATAAGTGAATCCATTTCACTTTCTACTTTAGAACGCTAGGTAACTCAATCAAGTACCTACAAGACCAAAATAATGAAACCTAGTTTGTGTAAAATATTGTCGCTTCCCCGCCGACAATCACATTGAAAGGTAAATACGTTAAGCCGCAGGCTCCCGTTAGGTCCACAAACACCCACACATTGGACCAATATTTAGTTATCAGAACGCCAACGCTCTTCCCACACTAAAAGCCTGCTAAGAGCCTTATGGAAGATACGTTGTCACTCGTTATAAGTTTATAACTATACTAGCTGCGCCCCACGGTTTCACCCGCGTAAGTCTACATCCCGTGGGAATATCGGGTTAAAGTAGGCTATGTGTTGAGAGATATATTGTCTCTAGCTGGAAATATGTATGTGTATAGCCATTAATAATCACACCAATATTTATTACGATTTCACATTCACATTTAATCCGCATTCCTACTCCGCTTGGTCATTGTTGTAACTTTTAAAGTATTTGTCCAAATGATGTAGTGTAAAAGACAAAGTTTAGTAGTATTATATATATCAGAGGCAATAAAAGTATTTATTTTGATATAGATCAATTTATTACTAAGAAATATGTATTAGAAATAAATTATCAATTTCTATTGTAATTATGGTTTACTATTTTGACGATAATTGCTTCCACATAAAAGATAGACATATGCTGTCGCGGTCTTTTTTGTAGGACTATTTATGATAAACATATCGTTCATACATTATATATGTGCAACTTCAATGATATTTGCGGCGCACGCCAAAACATGTCGCCGATTGTAGAATTTTTTCCTACTTACTTTGACACTTATCGTTATATTCTGGACAATTTACACAATATCCTAATAAATTATAGCCTATGTGTTATTCTGATGTATAAGCTAAATTATTGTAAAGTTTCATTAAAATCCATTCAGTAGTTTTTGCGTGAAAGAAGAACAAACATCCACACATCCACACATCTACACATCCACACTTACAGACATTCGGCTTTATAATATGAGTAGGATTAATAGAAAATCCTTTGACGTAGATATGGTTAGAGATAGACAACATTATTTTTTCCATTTACAGAGCTGTTACGTACAAAAGAAACTGGATTCAAGAAACTATTTGTTAAAAATTATGGTGAATTTGGGAAATTATGGCTTCTCTAATATTAGTGAAACAATTGCCTATTATTTATGAAGACATATACACAAGATGATTCAAATAACTTTGATACTGTAAAGCAACTTTGTTAAAATTATATTTTTATTATCCATAATTTCATCAAAATTTATTTACAAAACCCACTTAGGATTCCAGCTGCACTGCTAATGGGTATAATCCATCATAAAACCATAAGCATGTAAGCGCACAAATCTCAAGCAGTAGGCGGGTGTCTAAAACTTTAATTAAGTAACTTCGTCAAGAACACCAGACAAATGATGTTACCCAAATACTCGTGTAAGAACTTTTATAATAAAATCTTATATTCTTTGGAGAAGTTCAGAACAGGTTTCGTATACAAAAGTTTTGGGGAAATTTGAAATAGAGCAACATTAATTTCTTATTGTACTGGTGTATAAGAGAAAATTACTTTACTTACCTACTTTATAAGAAACGAAAAGACCGATAAATTGAAAGAATAACAATAAGAAAACATTTGAAAAAAATGTACCTACTATTTGAAACCACATACCCATTACCTTTCCTACAGTCTCACACAGACAGAACCCAAAAGATTAAATGGAAGCTCTCAATCAAGAAGAAGCAAATCTTTACTGATATATTATAGAGATTGTTTTCTTGGACGCACTAACCGCCGAAGATGCCGGTTTAAGTAATTAAAAAAGAAAGAGATGTCTTATGGACACCCGGTTAGAACATAGTTTCTTTTGATATGTTTTGTGTTTGCATAAACTAATGACTAAAAATCTAGAAAAGTGTAACATTTTAACAATTGTCCTATTTCAAATTAAGATTTTTCACACATAAATTACACACAGGCAGTTTGACGCAGGTAAAATAAATATTAATCCCCACGATCCAAGTTTGTACCTATACACCTTTGACAACATCACGTTGACACTGACACAAACCATCGGCAAATTTATTGATAAATTAATATGCAATAATTTCCAAATCCCGAGTAATTCATGTAATTTGAACAACATAATTTAAGTAAAATCCTTCTAATTAATACTGAAACAAACAATCTAGTACAGTTACTATAAAATTGTATAAATACGACAGTTACGAGTAGGTACTATGACAACAAGCTATAGAGACGGCGCAAATTAAAATCGTTCGAATGTTGAACCAAAGAAACACTAATTAATCAAAAATAATTTCAAATATAAAAGTATATCTAATATATAAAATTCTCGTGTCACAGTTTTCGTTGCCATACTCCTCCGAAACGGCTTGACCGATTTTGATGAAATTTTTTGTGCTTATCCGGTATCTATGAGAATCGGCCAACATCTATTTTTCATACCCCTAAGAGTTTGTTTGTTTGTTTGAATGCGATAATCTCAGGAACTACTGGGCTGCACTGAAAAAATTATGTTATTGTTGGATAGCCCATTTATCGAGGAAGGCTATAGGTTATAACATTACGCTACGACCAATAGGAGCGGAGCAGCAAAAAAAAAAATTATAAAAAAAAGGAAGAAAAAAGGGAAAATTACAATCTATTATTGATGCCCCTAAGTGATAAGGGTTATCCACCCCTAACATTTATAACTATACTATAATATTAGAAGAGAGAGAAGAGTTTGTTTGTTTGTTTGAACGCGATAATCTCAGAAACTACGGGTCCAAATTGAAAAAAATATTTTACTTTTAGATAGCGAGAAGAGTTTGTTTGTTTGTTTGAACGCGATAATCTCAGAAACTACGGGTCCAAATTGAAAAAAATATTTTAGATAGCCCATTTATCGAGGAATGCTATAGGCTATAAAACATCGCGCTACAACTAATGGGAGCGTAGCAGCAAGTAAAAATGTTTGCAAAAATGGGGAAAATTTACGCAGACGAAGTTGCGCGGGTCAGCTAGTATATACACACATCAAAAGTGTCTAGGGATCAAGCATTTTTATGCGGATTTCTTGAGATTGAGATGTGGCTTTGTAATAAATTTATGATTTTATAATAATGAATTACTTTTAGATAGCCCATTTATCGAGGAATGCTATAGGCTATAAAACATCGCGCTACAACTAATGGGAGCGTAGCAGCAAGTAAAAATGTTTGCAAAAATGGGGAAAATTTACGCAGACGAAGTTGCGCGGGTCAGCTAGTATATACACACATCAAAAGTGTCTAGGGATCAAGCATTTTTATGCGGATTTCTTGAGATTGAGATGTGGCTTTGTAATAAATTTATGATTTTATAAATTTATATGAATCCTTTTTGGTGCATTTCATAATTTGAATCAGGAACTGTGAATCAAATTCGAGTAAAAGATGAAAATCAGCTGTCAATATTTTCCCTATAAAAACATACAACGCATTGAAGAGATTATTAGTGCTACTGTTTCCCTACTACTGATTAAAACCAACGTTATTATGGAGCCGTGGGAATGATAGAAGCTGGTTCCCGGCAACGTACTGTGGCTTTAGCTCTGAATACAAGTCAGAGTGTTATCAGTCGACTTTGGACACGTTACCGAAGCACTGGTACCGTGGCTGAGCGCCATGGAGGACGGTATCGCTGCACCACACGGAGACAAGACCGATACATTCAAATCTTAACTCGAAGAGGTCCATCCAACAATAACCGCCATGATGTTAGCCGTGAGGCTTCATCACTCTTCAGGGAACTTAATTAGCGACCAAACAGTCAGAAACCGCTTGCATGAAGTGAACCTTCATTCCCGAAGACCGCTACGGGTACCACCTATAGCAATGCACAATCGTAGGATTCGATATCAATGGGCTCTTGAACACAGAAATTGGGCAGAAGAACAATGGCGTCTCGTGTGCTTTTCTGATGAGTCTCGTTTTGGTATGAGACCGGATACAAGACGTATACGACACTGGAGAACCCCTGGACGCCAACAGCGATTAAAATCCTGCCAGGAAGTCCATCCTTATAGTGGTGGAACCATCATGGTATGGGCGGGTATTTGGATCGGCGGAAGGACTGAGTTGATTTGGATCAGAGGCAACCTCAACGCTCAAATTTATGCTGAGACGATTGTATCAGACGTCATCGTTCCTCTACAAGTGCAAATCGGTCCCTTATTTCAGTTAATGCATGATAATGCACGACCGCACACCGCAAGAGTTGTAAGACAGACTCTCGCCGCAGCTAACATCAATGTCCTGCCCTGGCCTGCTCAGTCGCCAGACTTGAACCCGATTGAGCATGCATGGGATATGCTACAGAGAAGAGCTCTGCCGAATATGGAGGGTATCCAGTCGCAAGAAGACCTTTTTTTGTTGTTGCAACGAACATGGGCGGCCATTCCACAGCGTGATTTGGATGAACTCATTTTGAGTATGCCAAACCGATGTTCTTGTGTTGTTAGTGTTCGCGGTAGAAACACGGATTATTAATTGTTTAAGTTACCCAATAAAATTTTAAAGAAAACTGTTATTTCAGTCTTTTTTTCGAACTTTAATGTTAGTGGTTCAAATGTCAAAAATCCCTTTATTAGGAAAATGGCAAATTTCTTTATTAATGCAAAGGTGACTTGGTTTATCGTTACTGTGACAAACGAAAACACTTTATTTGATGAATCCTTAAAGAAATAAAAAAATAAAAATCAATCAGGAGAAAAGTTATTGCAAAAATATATGTTGATCCCTAGACACTTTTGATGTGTGTATATGGTTTTGTAAAAATGAACCTTATTAGGTCTAATAGATTATTGAAATAACAGTAAATAGTTACACACTAATTGTTATACATTTTAAACATTTTGTTGTTAAAAATGAAAATTAATTGATAAATTATTATTAAGTATTTTAATTATTTACTATGAAACCGTTATTAAAACTTTTTCTTCCTTATTCAATTAAATGTGTTTAGAATATTAAATTTCAAAAAATTCAATATTCAAAACACATCATTTTGAATCGATTTTTAGGAAAATTAGGTTATCGAATGGTTTAGTCACGTCCGTGGCAACATCGATCATGTAAACTTCGAGACTTTTACAAAAATACAAACACTATATATGTATAACACGGTTGTGTGTCATTCTAGCTTTACATAGTCATAAATATACATTTTTGATCGATGCCAAAATGTAACACTTATTTTCGTCTAGCCCCTCAGCCTGCAAATTACGTCTCAAAAATATCGCTTTTGGTGCAGTTTTACTATCATTCAGATAATATCTCTCGGGTGGTTTATATGTACAATTCTTACATGCATATTCAGTGTATAAATAGTGGCCGCAAGTTTATTACTAGAGAAGCCTTTCGACAAAGCAAGAAATACACTAGCTAGGCATTATTTCTTTCCAAGATCAGATTAGTAGTAAATTGCACCACGAACACGAACCCTTTAATTCAAAAGAACAATGATGAGACTAGCGCTCACATAACGTAACCACACGTAGTCGTGAAAGTGCAACAACGTGTTCGGTCCAGGATCGATGACGACCGCCGATAGGCTTGAGCGAGCTCTTAGCTCTTAAGCATGAAAAATAATGTGGGTGGAACTGAATTCAGTTCGTGCATTCTTTTTTTTAACTTTTAGCGTCACTGCAGAAAGTGTAGTTT
The DNA here is from genome assembly GCA_945859575.2 of Herminia tarsipennalis. NCBI lineage: Eukaryota > Metazoa > Arthropoda > Insecta > Lepidoptera > Erebidae > Herminia > Herminia tarsipennalis. The sequence continues at coordinate 5,661,801 of OX243836.2, read as the reverse complement.
TGATTTGACTTTGGATTTGTGATGTTGCCATGTTGATTTGTACTCCGCCTCAATTATGAACCACATTGGGAATTTGTAAAGTAAACTTACAAGGTAGCAATGAAACCTTGCGCCCTACTAGGAATTAGATTTCGAAGTACATACTTAGGTGAAAACCGCTACGGAATAATAATAATAATAATATCTTGGGACAACTCACACAACGTCATCTGATCCCAAACTAAGCAGAGCTTGTAATATGGAAACCAGACAAATTATATACATACTTATATAATTCTAAATACATACATTTACACAATACAGCCAGACACAGAATAAACCATCGTGCTCATCACACAAAGTTTTATTCTGGGTGGGGGGGGGGGGGATAGAACCTCCGGCTTAGCAGTGAGGGTCACTAACCACTAGACCAACATGCCAAATGTCAAAGTTTATTGGAACTAACAGAATAACACTAAAAAGAATAAATCATCATTGTGTAAAGCTTTATAGTATTTCTCTAATTTTGAAAATCAAATTCTAGAATATTCTTAGCAATGTTTTTATTCCGCAATGTCTGCTACAAACAGACAATCAACAGGGGATCCCTGTGTCTGACTAAACCTGCTTACGTCACAAGATGTCTGACACCGGTGGAATTGAAGCGGTGCGCGTAATTGAACTTTGCAGAAAAGGTTTGGTAGTAGACGATTTCATAGTGATTGAACAAAATAGGTAGGCAGAACAGTTTGTAAACAAACGTTGTAAACGTTGACAATTTAAGGGATTGTGAGTTTGCATCGGCTTATACTTTTCTTATTGGTTCTATCTTGAATTTTGTCCTCGAATTACAACAAGTGTTATGCTTATGATACTGATTATAAAATGACTAGGTATTTAAACGTTCAATTTCGCTCTTTTCTAGAGATGAAACGGATATCCGGTAACTACCCGGTATCCGGCCTATCCAGTCTAAAACTACTATCCGGCTGGATACCGGATAGTTAAAAATACATTTTGTAGAGTACTTTTTTTACCCTGGAGATCCTCTGGAGATTTATCCGTTCCGATTACAGAAATATCCAGCTTAAAAGTTGGCCGAATATCCAGTATCCGGCTATCCGTTTCATCTGTACTCATTTCTTTAATAGTTTTTAGATAATGATAGATTTTTTAAGAATATAAGAGACAAAAGTGCAATCACGTGGTCGTTAACCGTTTCGTTCAAAGAACTGAACGAAAAATTAAATTCTCTCTCAGAAACTCAAGCATACAAGAAAACACTGATTGCAGCAAGAATGACAAATGATACGACATGCCAACTGCATATTGGTTTTTCAAATTGCAATCGTGTAGGTATATAGTAGTACAAATAGGTAACTAATCTAGATATACATATATGAATTACAGTGTACAGTGTAATAGAGTTCATAACAGTAATATACATATTTCTTGATGGACAGGTCTAATGGGAACAAGCAGATTTAAAGATCAGCCATCATATACCACTATCAGCTCCATAGATGGATGACAATTTTTTGGTAAAAATACACTTCAAACTTCAAACCCTGGAAAGCATGTAAATATGCCAGTCCAACCCCAAATCTCTCTCCGGTCATGTCAGATTTCCGTGTCGGACTTTGGGAGATAGGGAAAGAGAGTACACTTTTCTTCGTTCGCTAGTCTCCATTGGGATTGGCCGCCATGACCTGAATTGATTAAGAACCTTATTATATTTGTGTGTTATTAAGCTGGTTGGTAAACGAATGTTTTTACTCGGTTGTAATTTTGATTAATTTGGTTGTTTTACCTATCCCAATAATGTAATTTGCATGCCATTACTGGCAAGTGTGCTGATTCAATAAAATGTATTTCAAATAACTGTAATATGTACCACATTTATGCAAATAAATAAACAAATTATTTTAGTTTCCAATGCCTCACATTGTATGCATCTCGGATTGCACCTAACGAGTGTTTGTTCAACGTTTTGAATGGTTAGGACTTTAAGGTTTAATATTCAAAGTGCGTTTAACTAATAAGAGACGAAAAGATATAGTCTGCACATCTGACTCCACCTCAAGATATATGTTCTCAAACCGATTTTTTAATTTCATAGGCCCTTTTTTGTATAAAAGATTAAATCGAATTGTTAATATATACCACCTAAATTATTTTAATTGTAAAAAAGCTGTAAGTTCCCAATTACAAGATATGTCATACGAACAGACGGAGGACTTATTACTTGTACTAAAATAAATAAGACCAATTGTTGTAACATCTCTTATAATTACCTATTTTTTTGTAAATGTTAATTTATTAGTCTATGTTTTCTAGTTTAACAGTTCTTGTTTTTAGTTATTATGTATAGTTTTAGTTTCGGAAAGTATTTATTAAAATACTTTTTACTTTCTAGCCTGAAACACAGGTTTCAACCTAGTTCAGGCAAATACTTAACTGTGCTATTTGTTATTATACCTTTATATAAGTTTATTGTACCTTTACTTTCATGAATAAATTATTATTATTATTATTATTATTATTATAGTGTGTGAAGGCCTTGATGTAACATGCAAAGTAATTTGAAGGGAATGGTCAGATAGTAGGCCGGTAGGGACGGTAGCGAATTGCCAGTAAACGTGGTGCGGTCTATGAACATTTCAACATAAGAGATGCTTGTATATGAATATGTGTTACAGTGCTCTCAAATTAGATGAGTTAATACGATTGTATGAAAAATAAAACAAAATTCCGACTAGGAATTGACCCAGAAGTCTTAAGCATCTGCCTCATCTCAAAAGTATTTGAGTTCCTGTGTAAATCTTAGGTTCCTCAGCGATGATGTTGATGATAATGTTTGGGGTAGAATCCCCAAACTAAAATGTTTGACATCGCTCAGCTTTGCTTTTTTAAATCACCATCCAACAGTGTAATGTTAATTAATTTACATTTGCTAGCTCTAATTACTCCTGTATTAATTTAAACCTTCGGCGATTTCCTACAATTATACTTCCAACAAAGTTACATTACATAGTAGGTAGTTAAATGCCATAAGAAAGTAGAACTCATGACCCCAAGAGATGGTGGTAAAAACTACAGGCATTAGCCACATATATCATAGATCTGACCTCTATGTCAGATAAATACAGAACGTTAGTTTCCCACGGGATTTAAACGCATTCACTAAACACCGAGAATACAGAAGGATAACTACATACGTACTTTGCTTGAGCGACGCACACGGACATGCATCGTTCACGGACACGGAATCTTATGCCCGATTCAGACGAACGGCACACAGCCTGGTAAGCAGCTCGGCAAACAGCCCGACACGGCCGTTCACAAACAGCAAAGCAGTACGTTTACGCACTTTTACACGCTCGTGCTTGTGTTGGTGCCTTTGAATGCGAGCGTGTGAACCCACCATTAGAACACATTCGGAATACAGGTGTAGGTACGATCTGGTTCGAGATTTCGTATCCGTAAGCGATGACTATGTGTACGTGGTTCAAGTTCAGACCGTCACTTTCCTAAAGTGGTCACTGGTTTCAACCCTTTGTCCCTTTCCGGAAATGCCTCACTCTGATCAATTCCCAAAATGTCACTTTTTGAGTTCTCCCTATACCGAATAACGTGCAATGCCCAGAATGTGCATTAAACGTTATGGGTATAGTGCACCCTGCACTTCGAGAAAGTGACTAATAGAAACCAAGGGTTATTTTAAGAAAAGAACGTTCTGAACCTGAACAGCGTGCGTTGCTCGAATACGTTTATATGAAGTTCTTCTTCTGTACTCTCGGTGTTTTGTGTTAAAGTCGAGATGTGATCTTTATACTAAACAGTCTGTCATTCACTTGCTCAGTAAATACTTGTTTATTAATAAGTTATGAAACATTGAATGTAGGTAGGTACATATTTAATGAGTGGTACAACCACAAATTAACAAAACATTTAATAGGAAATTATGTCATTATTTATCGCAAAATCCAATTTATGAATGTCCAACCACAATTAGTACCTATGTCTAAAATTGACACAGTCTTACTCATATTAAGTTATGACGCTTATGTGACGATGTGCAATGAACTTTAAATTAATCCTTTAATAATTAGGGAAGGTAAGTTAATGATGTCACACATATGACAGTCATTACCACAATAATGTGTAAATGCAATGAACTTTCAATTTATCCTTAAACAAGTAGGCATCAAGGTATTCTGTTACTCGTTGCTAATATGGCCGTTATCGCTACAATAATGTGGTGGTAAATGCTCCGTGTAAAAGTTTAGTGCATAATTCTTCCAATTTAACTTTCATGACCATACTGCTTTGTTTTTAAAAGGCATCGTTCAATCCTTTCTGATTCCCAACGCTGGCTTCAAGTTGTAGCGTAAGGATGCGTTTCCATGGACGCGGAGCTGGGCGAAGTGAAGCGAAGTGGACTGTCAATTGACTAATCACAGTATTCAAAGTCGCCGTGTGGTACTAGCTTAAGAAAATTACCACCTGGGTGTCGTCAAGGAGACAAAGGGATGTCACACCGGAGGACGGGCAGCAGCGTCCTCTGCGTACTTTAAAGCCTTATTGCGATCGCCAACCCGCTCGCTATGCGTAGCGATACCCCCATGGCAATTACCCCTAGGATCTACAATAAGTAGGTTCTACTGGGGAGACCCGTGCAAGCAGAGGGGTATCATATGGGTTGTTAGTAAATGTAAGTGCTCAAAATCGCACTGGTCATTGGTCAATTCACGGCCCTCTCCGCTCCACTCCACCCCGCTCCGCGTCAGTTGAAACTTACCCTATAGAATCTTTCAATGCTAGAACAGACTTTTAACAGGCTTACTCTGGAAAACTCATAAGATTGTTATGGTGGATTTACACGCTCGCGTTGAAAGCGGTATTCAACGGGGACGAGTACGAACACGAACGAGTGAATGTGCTGCGCGGCTGTTTGTGAACAGTTTTTTTTGTACCGCGCCTGCCCGTGCGAGGCTGCTTGCCGAGCTGTTTGCCGGGCTGCTTGCCACTCGTCTGAACGCACCAATAAGTTATGAATCGTGCTCAAAGGCATTTTTTTTCACAGTTCTGTAGTGACAGCAAGGGCAATGGTTATCCGTGGATCGAAATTGAGTGACGTTTGAGTATACGACCGTTTGAAACATCGGCCCGATAAAAACACTTTTTTAACAAACAAAAAAACAGTATTTAAATGTAAAACAATATTCTCTTTTTTCGCGTCAAGGGTTCAAAATGAAATCATTTTCTACAATTACCTTTCCGCAATGACGAACTCAAATTTATCCTCAAATTGTTACAGAAGTTATTCCCCTGATTGTTTAGGGAAAATTAGGAGTTTAATGATCATATTACTCACATTATGAGAGATGATACTACGTATTTATCATGACGGAGAAACTTTATCACGTCACAATTTGAACTGAATTCAACCAGTAATTAAGTGACAAATACTCGTACGTCAGGTAACATGTACACCTACACAGTACCTAGAGGTAGTAATAATATGTATGGGAGAGACAAAGATTTATTTCGATATCAATAACACGATATGTTAACAAAAGCGGTCACGATTGTGTCATAGCAATTAATGAAAGTCTAAAAAAGATAATAGCACAACAGAATACCTACGAATTACGATCTATACTCAAGAAACAACACTTCATCAAGCACCAAAGAGGGAGTTGTTCACTTTATCTATGTAAAATGTTTAATCTTCCCACGCCTCAACACATCACGCTACAACAGACTTAAAATAAATAAAGAAAAAGAATATTATCGCATAATTTACATTGTCAGTACCTACAGTCGTAACTACTAGCTTTTTTAAAATTTTGAGGTAATTTCTAAATGGACTCAACATAATAATATTATCTACATCTACACTTCTACATCTGCACTAATATTATAAAGAGGAAAGATTTGTATTTTTGTATGTAACGAATAAACTCAAAAAGTACTGGACCGATTTTAATAATTCTTTTTTTGTTGGATAGCCCATTTATCTAGGAAGGCTATAGGCTATATAACATCGCGCTACGACTAATAGGAGCAGAGTAGCGACGAGAAATGTTGCAAAAACGGGGAAAATTTACGCATACGAAGTTGCGCGGGACAGCTATAGGCCGACCGCTTAACTCGTATATCGCCTGCGCGGTGAGAAGGGAGCGCGGGGTGATGTTAACGGGTGGGTGAGCGGTGTGCGCGGGACGTTCTCTGTCCCGCGCACCCCGCTCACCCACCCGTTAACATCACCCCGCGCTCCCTTCTCACCGCGCAGGCGATATACGAGTTAGCGGTCGGCCTATAGTATCTAATATAACAGTGGCGGAGGGTCCCTAGAACACCATTATTTTCGGTTTCCCTTTGAATTGTAGTTGCTTAATATTTTAGGTACAAAGAACCGTGTCCACCATGATAACCCTTCGCTACTGTAATCTATACTAATGTTATAAAGAGGAAAGATTTGATTGTTTGTTTGTATTGAATAGGCTCCGAAACTACTGGACGGATTTGAAAAAATATTTTATCGTTGTGAAGCTACACTAACCCCGGGTGACATAGGCTATTTTTTATCCCTGTATTCCCACGGGAACGGGAACTACGCGGGTGAACCGCGAGGCGTCAACTAGTATAATACACACATCAAAAGTGTCTAGGGATCAAGCATTTTTATGCGGATTTCTTGAGATTGAGATGTGGCTTTGTAATAAATTTATGATTTTATAAATTTATATGGATCCTTTTTGGTGCATTTCATAATTTGAATCAGGAACTGTGAATCAAATTCGAGTAAAAGATGAAAATCAGCTGTCAATATTTTCCCTATAAAAACATACAACGCATTGAAGACATTATTAGTGCTACTGTTTCCCTACTACTGATTAAAACCAACGTTATTATGGAGCGGCGACGTCATTTAAGCAGGGAAGAAATGCTCAGAGCCGTGGGAATGATAGAAGCTGGTTCCCGGCAACGTACTGTGGCTTTAGCTCTGAATACAAGTCAGAGTGTTATCAGTCGACTTTGGACACGTTACCGAAGCACTGGTACCGTGGCTGAGCGCCATGGAGGACGGTATCGCTGCACCACACGGAGACAAGACCGATACATTCAAATCTTAACTCGAAGAGGTCCAACAATAACCGCCATGATGTTAGCCGTGAGGCTTCATCACTCTTCAGGGAACTTAATTAGCGACCAAACAGTCAGAAACCGCTTGCATGAAGTGAACCTTCATTCCCGAAGACCGCTACGGGTACCACCTATAGCAATGCACAATCGTAGGATTCGATATCAATGGGCTCTTGAACACAGAAATTGGGCAGAAGAACAATGGCGTTTCGTGTGCTTTTCTGATGAGTCTCGTTTTGGTATGAGACCGGATACAAGACGTATACGACACTGGAGAACCCCTGGACGCCAACAGCGATTAAAATCCTGCCAGGAAGTCCATCCTTATAGTGGTGGAACCATCATGGTATGGGCGGGTATTTGGATCGGCGGAAGAACTGAGTTGATTTGGATCAGAGGCAACCTCAACGCTCAAATTTATGCTGAGACGATTGTATCAGACGTCATCGTTCCTCTACAAGTGCAAATCGGTCCCTTATTTCAGTTAATGCATGATAATGCACGACCGCACACCGCAAGAGTTGTAAGACAGACTCTCGCCGCAGCTAACATCAATGTCCTGCCCTGGCCTGCTCAGTCGCCAGACTTGAACCCGATTGAGCATGCATGGGATATGCTACAGAGAAGAACTCTGCCGAATATGGAGGGTATCCAGTCGCAAGAAGACCTTTTTTTGTTGTTGCAACGAACATGGGCGGCCATTCCACAGCGTGATTTGGATGAACTCATTTTGAGTATGCCAAACCGATGTTCTTGTGTTGTTAGTGTTCGCGGTAGAAACACGGATTATTAATTGTTTAAGTTACCCAATAAAATTTTAAAGAAAACTGTTATTTCAGTCTTTTTTTCGAACTTTAATGTTAGTGGTTCAAATGTCAAAAATCCCTTTATTAGGAAAATGGCAAATTTCTTTATTAATGCAAAGGTGACTTGGTTTATCGTTACAGTGACAAACGAAAACACTTTATTTGATGAATCCTTAAAGAAATAAAAGAAATAAAATCAATCAGGAGAAAAGTTATTGCAAAAATATATGTTGATCCCTAGACACTTTTGATGTGTGTATAAACCAAAGTAGGTAGGGTTCGTTAAACCATTTATAACTCAATAACGGGTGGGCTGTTTTTCATCGCTGGATATTTCTTCGTCCCGAATATCAAAATAACTATTAAAACATGGACGGACGGATGGACATGGCGATATAAGGGTTCCGTTTTTCCATTTTGGCTACGGAACCCTAAAAAGTATAAAATTATGAATATTAAAGTGGAAAAAAATACTGATGATGTGTCAGTATGTTTTTTTCAGTTTAATTTGACTCTAAGTATACCATTTTTCCTCGAAAAAAGTCAAGAAATAAAAGACATTTTAGCAAAAATAAATGAAATTAGACAGAGGAAGAAAAATGACCAACAGTGATTTTTAATGAAAAATAACAAGTGATCGAATTTTTTTTTTGTGAAAGATTTATAGAGCCGGAACTGCAACCTAGGACGTCTAATTCGTAAATAAAACTACAGTAGAAATTCGTGAAAAAATGAAGTTTTACCACAGTGCAGGTGTACAAAATAACTGTTTACAAACAGCGAATAGCAAAATCACGACTATTTCTATTCTATTTCTTTTTAAAAAGACGTATCTAGAAAGGGGACTTTACAAACATAGGTCACGGACACAAAGTACACCTAGACTCGGAACAACAATTTGTGGATCACACAAAGCGGTGTCCTGTGTGGGATCGAACCCACGACCTCTTGCGTAGCAGACGGACACACTCCCACCGCTCCACAGAGGCAATCAAACACTCGCGCTTGTGTTCGTGCTCGTTGAATGTCGTTTTGAACGCAAACGTGTGAATCCACCTACAAACGCATCGACCAACGCACACATAAACATATCTCACGGAAACTGAATCTCGGACCACTCTGCTTCGAAGTTGTTCCGATATTTTTTGTCCGTAAACGATGTCTATATGTGCTTTGGTCGAACTATGTATGAGCTATCCTAATGTACTCTCGGTATTTGTAACCTAAGCGACTCTATTTTAAATCCTTAATGAGAAATAGTCGAGATATAGGTATCTATAATTAAGTATCAAGAAATAATGACCGGTCTAGACAAACTAGTTGTTTCATATTATCTTAGGTACCTCTCTAACTAATTATGTATGTATATTGCAAAAGAAAGTTATCCAATAGACGGTCATGTAAGATCTACATTGTTGCATCCAATATTCGTAATTTATACTATCTAGTCTAGCTATTAAGACGCTGAAAACAGCTACTGAACTTTGATGTTTCACTATTTTAGCCACGCCCACTATTTCTCCGATGTCCTAGTGCCATTGATAAAGGACGGTAAAAACAGCGAACTACCAACACAAGGACGCGGTCAATAATAAACAATAAACCAATAGATGGCGCTTTATTTTTTGTTCTATATATGTAGAACTAGAAAGAAATTAGACAGGGCGATTAAAAAAAACAATAAATATTTTTTATACGTTTGTATTTTTTATTATTTCAGGAGACTTTATTTGCTATGAACTTCAAAACAATATAAAAGAAAGAAAAATAAAACTCGAAAATATATTAGCAACATTTTAAATATTATCGCATATATATTTTATTTGCTCTCGGATATTTGCCGGAACAAACAGACAGACAGACAGACAAAAAAAAACTGTATTTTTGTTATCAGTAATTATTATGGATATATGTTATCCATAATAATTAATATATATGCATAAAACTGTTATTTTGATATTACAAACAGACTCTTCAATTTTATTTATTTGCACAGATAGTTAATAATATATATTATTTTTTATTAATAATATTATTATTTATTTGACATAAGGTAAATTTAGAGCTGAAGAAAATTCTTCCAAGTTTGAAGTCCTCCGAAAATTGATAACATACCTGCTACAGCACAATAATTGACTGGTAAATAATTTTAGTCACTGGAATCACTTTTAATGATAAATTTTAAATTGCACATCCTACACAAAAGAGTGAACTTCGACAAGAATCCATTTATGTTTTCTCCTACCAAATTAATGTGTTTTAAATTACAACCCAAGGGGTAAGGGCGAGAAATATCCTGAAGATTTAAAAATAAATGCGATAAGTTTATTCGTCGTCCGATGTAATAATAATAATAATATTTATAAGGATTTTTTGTTGTGCAGGGTGACTTGTAGCAGTCTAAAAAAAATAATACTTAAAGCTTACCTATGCGTTAGTAACTAAATACTAACTGCCAGATTTTATCTTCGACAGCCTGTTCAAAATAATAATATTTACCTCAAGTTTAGGAATATTATCGGTGGATTCAACTGTCTCAGATACCTTTGCCGATACTTCAAACCAGTGATGGAAAAAAACTATGACTCACAATAACATCTTCTATATCTTCTATATCTATACATATAATAAAACTGTAAATTTCACGTGTCTGTACATGGCCGAACTTAGTGAAAAAAAATATTAGGAAATGTTCGAAAAGAGTATCCAAACACTTTGCTGCATTTTTAGAAATGTCTGTCTGTCTGTCTGTCTGTTTGTTTGAACACGCATCACGCAAAAACTACCGTACAGATTCGGTTGAAATTTTGCACGTGCAATCTAATAAATGCAGATTAACATTTAGGCTATAAATTATCACGCTTTTTCCCATAGGAGCTAAGCAGTAAGGGATAATGTCTGTAGCTATTTTTCGTTATAAAACAGTAACTACTAGACGGATCTTTATGAAAATTTGCAGTTTATAGTAAATACTATAGGACATTATTTACACTATGAATCATTACGCTAACGTCTATGAGGAACGAGTAGCAACGTATTTTTTGTCGCACCATAATGGTTTATCACAAAATTTTCCACAATTAGTCATTATCTATAATTGTAACCCATGGAATACATAACTTTACGCTAAAACTAAAAAGAGCTAAACACAACATTGTTAAGTTTCATAAGAACAGTTATTTTGACGTGGCAAATAGCGGACAGTATAGCCTCGAAGCTATGCTAGCGGTCTTTGACGACGAAGTCCCGGGCTCGAATCCGATGTCTGATTATGTTCTTTTTGGATTTTTTTAAATTGTCTTTATCCTTTTTTAATATTTTTCTCAATGTTTTAGTTATTTTTTCGACCGTAAGTAACTTATTTACTTTGGTTATTATTTTACGTAGGTAAGTTAATTATAGGTATTGCATGCACTGCTGAGAGTAATTAATTAATCGTAGTAGAAATGAAAAACAATATTACATTATAATTAAAAAGTATTCGACATTTTCCAGAAATGATGTGTTCGTCTAAAAAAAAGACATTACACACGTAAAAAAAAAACATGTAGCGCCATCTATGAAATCAAATTGTTCACCGTGAGCAAATAATTCTTTATTTGTGAAAACATTTATTAGGGTATAGGTGCTTGAGATGCTGAGTGGCAACATTCTTGAAAGTAGATGACGTTGTATTCAATAACGTTCTATACTTAGTAAAAGAAGTTTTAAAAGATTGCTATGATTTTTAGAAATGTTTGTCTGTCTGTCCGTTTGTTTGACCACGCATCACACAGGTGCATCGAGGATCATGTTTTGGGGTTATGGTTGGAGATTACGTGTTCATCAATTCAACGATAATGAATGGCTCAACATCGGTCAAGTGTGAGTAGTTCGGGTGACGGGAGGAGGGGGGTCGTTGTTTGTCAACCGTACCTTTAGGGATATCTGACATTTTCGCGGGCATGACACACATGACACGCTCTGTGTTTGCTTACTAAAGTGTTACAGCAGTTTTATTATTAGTATTGCGTTGTAACACTATATGAAATACACCCCATTTTTAGCCAAAATGGCAAAACAGAACCCTTATAGTTCCCTTATGTCCGTCCGTCCGCAGCTTAGCTCAGACACTGTTAGTGCTAGAAGGTTGCAACTTTTGCATGAATAAATTACTATCGCCGATAAAGTGAAAGAACAAAATCTTGAAAATCATTATTTTTTTAAGGAACCTCTCTTATATGTAAAGTGGGGATGTGATTTTTTTCTCACCTACCTACCGCATCGTCTGTGGTATCATTAGATAGGTCTTTTAAAAAGCGTTTAGGGTTTGTGAAGACTATTTTTAGATTTAAGGATTCCTTTGTGTATAATATTAGGCTTTATAGTGAACATTTTTGTTAGAGTCAAGTGTCCCCCTGCCAGCTAAATGGTTGATGTTGGGTATGTGAAAAAATTCAGGGTAGTAGTATAATCACTATAATTATAAGGAAAACTATCACAGTTAAGTACTTAGGCTTTACAAGTTTACGATCACATGAGAAGTAACAACATTTTCGTACAAATTCTATTAAAAAATATTAGGTAATAAGTAGGTATAACGTTGAAAGAATGAAACAAAAACAACAGAAAACCCACTTCTTAAGCCGCACACCAAACTAACTATCTAAAAGAATAGAACAGATCGATTTTTATTTAGTAAGTATTTAGTCAACAGGACTGTTTCCAACATATTTACACAGAAGTTATTTCGTTATCTAAACTACCTTAATTTAAACCCGACTTTCACGCGAACGAAGTCGCGGGCACAGCTATTATGAATATATATATATATTAAGGGTCTTAATCGCGTGAATAATTTTAGGTTAAATACCTTGCTTACCTACGTTTAATATGCATGATAGTTTAAGTATAATTTAATTTAAAGTCATCAAGTATTAAAATAAACTTATCCAGTTTTGAAAATAGATGGCGTTTAAATACAAATGAAACAGAATCAGGTAAATTGATTTAAAAAATAAATCTGAAATTCTTACGTAGAGGGATATGAATTTATGATGATCTTAATTAACGACAGGTTCATCATCATCATCAGCCTATCGCAGTCCACTGCTGGACATAGGCCTCTCTAATTGCACGCCACTTTGTTCTATCCTCGGCTACGACAGGTTGACACACCTATTTTTTAATTCACCAATGTAGACATTATAAAGAAATAAGTTTAGTATTTAAACTAAACGTTTCTAAAACATATACTAATTCAGTATATCTTTTAGAAACGTTTGAATGTTGTCTGTTTGTTTGAACACGCATCACAGTACCGCGGGAATGCAATGTTTTAAAAACAGGATATTTTTTTAAAAACTTATCTCAAACTAGCCCTATTTCGCGCGAGTACTTGGGCGGTTTCGGGCTTCATTTAACCCGAAACCGATAATAGTAATATTTTATGTGATGCAAATCATTTTGGTAAAATACTATTATAATTTGTCTTCTAACATTTCCTAATCTGTACAAAATATTTATTACATTTAAACTTAGAAAAACTTTCTTCAGCACTAATCTTACCTATTATGTCTAACTAGCTGTAGACTAGCTGTGGACGTAGCCTAAGTTACTCCTTACATCATTAGCTGTCTGACAGTGAGTCCTGTCAATCTCCGTACAGCCGTTTTGGAGATTTGTCCAAACAAACACACAGACAGACAGCCAGATAAAAAAAAACTGTATTTTTGTTTTAAGTACTATGCGTACTTTCATAGCATTTAGTAAAAAACTGCTATTTTGACATTAGGAACAGACACTTCAGTATGTATAGATCGCCATATATAGGTAAAAAATACTGAAACCTACACAACTATTTGTATGGAAAGGGCAAGAAGCAATGGATAAAACTACAAGTATTTTAGGAGTATTTTCCTATTAGGCCAGTTCTAAGATAGTCGTAGGTCTATGCAAATGTGATAGTTTATCATTATACTTGTTTGTAACTATCTTTCTAAAATGTAAAGGGGATCCTCTTTGTCCATGTGGCGATTCTTTTTGTGTAATGTGTTAATGTAATATAAATAATAAAATTATTATCTATATTAGTATGTAGGTACTTATTACAAACTTATTGGTGAAAAACTTTCCGAAGTTTCACCTGCTTCTGAACTATTCGCCAAACGTCTCTTTTTACTGAAAAGATAAAAGAAAATATTAAAAATAAATACAAAAATTGAACAGGCGAACCTAGGTTTCGAACTCGAAACTTAGTATTCTGAACCAACGCAGATACCGCTAGACCAAACGAGCTTCACAGTTGCAGATGAATTTTCGCTATACGTTGTACAAAACAGCTTAGTGTAGCTTTTTGGTTTGGTTACGATTTCACTTCTGTTCGTGCAATATTTTGTCAATATGAAAAATATAATACTTACTTTACTACTTCCATGAGATGTTTTTGTTTGTTGGTATAGAAGCGCTTTTTGCTGGCCTCCGACATTTTTGTTTGTTTCCCAATTATAGTAACAAATATTTTTAAACTTAGAACTAAATATATTTAAATTAACAACTTAGATAGTATAAATTAATAGTATATTTATTAAACTTATATTCTTTACCAATGTCTATAATTTTTCAAACAACAAACAAAATATGAAGTGAATGGATGGCGAGGCAAAGCGACATACGTCCGTCTAGCTGCGCGTCTCTGCGATCACTGTCAGATTGCTTATAAAAGAAAGAGAAGCGCGATCACGCAGCGCTCGTAACTAATTATAAACCATAAAACAATTAATTACTTGAAAATAAGTCGAGTAGTCGAAAATAAAAAACAACCAGATTCTGTATTATAACATGATACGTTATTGTTAATTATTTTACCAACGTACGTTGTTAAGTAATACAGATATTTTTGTTAGAAGATCATTTTAAGAGGTTAGTTTGTATTTTTTTTTTATCGAGAAAAAAATTCAAATTCGTGTTTTGAATACAACAGGGTTCTTAGAAATATGTTCAAGATTAACATATATTTTTTCTGCCGTCACAAACTACGTAGATTTGGCTAAAAAATTGTTTAGGATAAGCCTATTTGGCTGTTGTCAGCGCCTTAAGTATTTATCTATACAGACTTTATACTAAATGTTTTTTTTTAAATCGACGTGTATGGAAATATATGGTTAATTTTGAAGCAGTTGAAATAGCGAAACAATGCTCAGTATTAATATGATGATAAAAATTAAACCCCTTATATATACCACTATTATATTATCTGTGTCTATACTAATATTATAAAACTGAAGAGTTTGTTTGTTTGAACGCGGTAATTTCAGGAACTACTGGTGCGATTTGAAAAAATATTTTACTGTTGGATAGCCCCTTTATCGAGAAAGGCTATAGGCGTAGCGTGATGTTATATAACATCACGCTACGACCAATAGGAGCGGAGCAGCAATAAAAATGTTGCAAAAACGGGGAATTTACGCGGAGCAGCAATGAAAAATGTTGCAAAAACGGGGAATTTACGCAGACGAAGAAAAAAATACGCGGACGAAGTTGCGCGGGTCAGCCGCGCAACTTCGTCCGCGTAATTTTCTTAGTTCACATGGTAGAGATTTCAAACACATTTTACCTAGTGAATGTTTTGTCTACTTAAATTGTATTTGGAAAATTGTTTGAAAACAAAGACAAAACATTCGCAGTAAGGCTACATCCAAAGATTTTTGAGACATGTTTTCGTGACACGAGAATAGGTAAGAATAGTGAAGCGCCGTAAGATTTATACCTCGAAATCCAAGGCCACTCAATGAATCTTTATAAAAACTTTTGAAATATGTTTTAACAGTAAATAGAAGAATGTAAATAAGTAGGTAATACATATATATTTTGTCCGATCTCTTTTTTTATTATTCCCTATATATGGGAATTGAATCTGATATCTTTGAACGCCATCGAAAGGTGCTGAAGCCATCAATGTCAATAGAAGAATACAGGTACCATTAGGACGGTCGCTAAATAATAATAAATTCATGGTTCCACGAAAACTTGAGTTCGCAAGTCACTTTTACCAACAGTTGCCCGTTATCGAGGCCAACTCGGACATTCAACGGAATAACAATGATCTTATTAGAGAAACAGATGAAAGGTTTACTTACAGTTAGTATACGGAATATTCAAATATCCTTCTAATATTATAAATCCGAAAGTTTGTGTGGGATGGATGGATGTATGTTGATCTTTCACGTAAAAACTACTTTTAACGTATTTTAATGAAACTTTTTGACTGCCTCTGTGGCGCGGTGGGAGTGTGTCCGACTGCAACGCAAGAGGTCGTGGGTTCGATTCCCACACGGGACAGCACTTCGAGTGATCCTCAAATTATTCCGGGTCTGGTTGTACTTTGTGTGTGTGACTTGTATGTTTGTAAAGTCCCCCGTGACACAGGGGTTGCACCCCACTGCGGGAGTCGTCTTTTATTAAAAAAAAGAAAAAAATACCACTTAACAAGAGCAAAAAAATACAACTCAATTTTCAATTTCAGAGAGAGTAAAAGAAAAACATTACGTACATTTCAAAGATAGGTGGTCGACCTAACAACTGCAGCAGGTAAAATGTGTAGAAGGAAAACCCATGATTAGGAAAAAATTGAGAAAGGCCTATGCTAAGGCAAAACAATCTGGATCTACCAATGTCTAGAAGAAAACGTAATTTAAAAGGCTGTTTATTTATTTATTTACTATGTATTTAGTTAATAGTATATGCAACTATAATTAGTAGCTAGGTAGTCTAAAGGCCAGAGCTGTGGACTTGCGATCATGAGGCTCCCGGTTCCAGACCATCCATTGCATTACAGGCGCGACGTGAACCTATTTATAACACTATTTTATATCAATAAATGTTTGGTTTGTTAAAATTGAACAACTAATAAAAGTGCAATTGATTACAGTTATATCGATAAGTTTTATTCGAGAATTGTGTGCAAATTATACATCCCATCATTAGAAACTATCATAGGTGTTGAATGTGGAATAAAAAATAATAATATTTTTTGTTCCACATTGAGCATCAAGCTACCATACCTATTGGTGCTGTGAGTGGATCAGCTTAGGTGCTGAAACCATAGGTGCTCAAAAATATTGTGCTGAAAGAGGAATGCTTCGGTGTGAGGATCTTATGGCATTTGGCGCCCCTTCAACTTGGCATTCAGCTCCCCTTGAACTTGGCGTCCGGAGCCTCGGATTGCCCTCCCCCTCCCCTTAACAGAATGTTTATTTTCAATGGTGTACCCACGTCTATTTTTTTTTTGACTTGGTAGGTAATACTTAAACACAAAAAGTTTCTGGAACACTGGTGTAAACGACCCTTAATTTGATTTTAAGAAACAGGTAGAACACGTTAAACTTATTACACACCAAACAGCCTTCTTACACATCGAGCGTTTAAAAGAGACGATCTATAAATTATGTAAAAGCAACATACATTTAAAAATACATTATTATCAGGTATTAATGTAAATTAATTCATATAAAATGATGTTGATGACAAAAACATGTTTAATTCATATTACATTTTTTACAAAACAGCTGATGACATATCAAGTCATTGACTTCAGTCAGTATCTAAAATGCTAATAGATTTGAACAGGTGCTCTAAAATAATTCATTTCAGACCAATGATCCATTTTGTGTCAGAATAGGTTCATTAGATTGTGTTCTTAAAAACTATGTTAGTAATAAAAAACTATAGGTACTATTTATTTTTAAACATGCAAATTATTTCAATGCCCCCATAAAGGACTTTCTAATTTATTCTATAATCGGTACTTAAATTGGAACACTCTGGTGCTGGCTCCCTCTTTAAGTACACAATGAAAAGAAAAAAGTAGGTTCAAAATATTAATGAGAGACCATGTTCTGTCGTTCAGTCCAGCGCCTAATCTCTAGTGTCTTGTCTGATTTCTGTCCCGTTGAACTATGAAAGTTAAAGCAGACTTGTACAGTATTGAATATTATTTTAGTAATTATTATCTAGTTTTCTTATTCCTTAGAAACTTAGCCAAATAAAACTAAATTCAAAGTAAATTTTAATTTTGCAGTAACATTGATTTATAAGGAACGAAATACTGTGAAATCAGCGTAACATTGTAGATTGCAAATCGAACTGGTTCTATTTTGGCTTGCGATATTTGGGTGTCAATATCTAATTGGAATACTCTGAAATCGACTAGATTCGTGTCGTGAACTACATTGTATTTGTATACCAACAATAAAAAAGATAGACAATCTGGTTTACTAGACTGCGAAGTAAAACAACTACTTGTTGTATTGTACTTTTTTATTTATTATTCAACTTAGGTGGCAAATAATAAAAAAAAAACAAATATTAATAATTACTAAAAAAACAAATTACCTAGTCATAAAAAAGAATAACAAGCTTGCAAACACACTTAATACTTATTAATAATTTTTCAAAATAAATTATAGTTCAGCACTCAATTAAAATCCTTTCCGCAATATTCGCTTACATAGTTCATATTCATATAATACTAGCAAAACGCCTCACGTAAGGAGTTATTAAAGAAAAACTAGGAAACAGAACAAAAAATGTAGCAAATCAATTTGGTAACATCCATCAATCATGTCACGCGATTTATACTTTCATGCCGAATCGAATAACTTAATAATGTGTGTTTTTATGAAACAATTTGATTTGCACGTCGAACTAACTTTGCGCCCATTTTCACGCGCTTTCTTTTTGAAAATTAAGATCGCCAGGGGTCATAAGAACCTCTTCGAAACGTCTTATTATCTCAGACAGCAAAGGTTGAACACATTGTCTTACTGTACAGAACTTCTTTTAAAAACCGAGTCTAAAAATTTACACATTCGGGGTATGACGAAGTTAGCGATGGCTAATTAGAACCTACTTTTAAAAAGGTAGGTACTGCATTTTAAACATAAACGCCAGTAGGGCGGTTAAAATACATTTTTAATTTTCCATTACTTACTGCAATGACAACTTCAAAACAATCTTATGTTACAAATGGGCATAAGTTACCAAAATTCGCGTAAAACGTATCCAAAGTCAAACAAACAGGGCAAGGGAAGTTTGTCAAGAGCGATCGTCAAGATAGCAACAGATAACTGGTAATGTCCGCATAAAGTCCAAGACAATGGCTCATTACACCACATTACGAAAATAGGTGTAATTTGTTGAAGAAAAAACAGAACAATGAAATGAACATTGAAATGACGCAGTCATTCAGTTCATAAACCTTATATATTCTGTGGAAAATTGGTGAGATATGGTGAAGTTTTTGTCATGAATGTAGAGCATTAGTTAGATTAGAAAATAGCATCTGAGATAGTTTCAGAAGATAGACGATGAGGTTATAAATCATAATATATTGCAATGGGTTGACTTATGGATTGTCCAATAAGTAGGACAGAATCTATTTCAGTCTTGGTTGTTAATTGGTGGCAATTATTCACACAGAGAAAAACGGGTTAGAATCTATAGAATTTCGAAACCAGAAACTAAAATTCCGGTAAAATATAGGAAAATAAACCGCTTACAAACTTATACCTTTTTTCTTACAACATTTACGTAGAGTTTTTTATATGTTTTTTACCATTTCTAATCAAGCTTAAAATAATTAATAACTTTACAATAGGATTAGTTGCAGTTACACAAATAATTTTGTCACTTTGCATAGTCTCTGTGTTAGTCATGGTAAGGTTGCAAAGGAAAAATAATTTTAAAATCGAGGTAAAATGCAAAAACAAGCCGATTGCAGAAACTAAACAAAGCAATCAATAATGATGCTTACAAAAATGGTCCTTAAAATACCAAAGAGATGAACCAAGAGCTTAAAACCTTTAAAAGTTGTGCGGGAATAATATACTAGATAGAAAAGACTCACTGTTGTATCTAGCACAAGTTTACAAAAATCTTTTAAAACCGGAATTGAGAAATTGCAATTTTTCACTCACTGATCTTTTGTTTCATATATTTTTGTATTAAATAATTTATACACAACTAGCTGTCCCGCGCAACTTCGTCTGCGTAAATTTTCCCCGTTTTTGCAACATTTCTCATTGCTGCTCAGCTCCTGTTGATCGTAGCGTGATGTTATATAGCCTATAGCCTTCCTTGATAAATGCGCTATCCAACAGTGAAAGAATTTTTCAATTCGGATCAGTAGTTCCTGAAATTACCGCGTTTAAACAAACAAACTCTTCAGCTTTTTTATATTAGTACTAGCTGTCCCGCGCAACTTCGTATGCGGAAATTTTTCCCGTTTTTGCAACATTTCTCATTGCTGCTCCGCTCCCATTGGTCGCAGCGTAATGTTATATAGCGTATAGCCTTCCTAGATAAATGGGCTATCTAACAGTGAAAGATTTTTTTAATTCGGATCAGTAGTTCCTGAGATTACCGCGTTTAAACAAACAAACAAACTCTTCAGCTTTATAATATTAGTATAGATATAGAGGACTAAACTCAGCAGTCGTTAAAAATACACAAATTTGCAGAAAGAGTCAATATTAATTAACATTTATCAACCTTCTACGAGAACAAAGAAGCATAGGATATAAACACAATCAAACATACACAAGTAATGTAACAAAAACGGTAAACCGTATTTTACGTTAACTAATATCGTAACAACTATTTATTTACGAACACCATATAATCGCAATGGAGTATTTAGGGTCAACACCTTGTGGATGGCACAAGTAACATTGTAACAGCTAGAACTATCAGCGCTAACCTGCCCAATCAGATAAGGGAAAGAGAAAAAAACAGAGCCTGCAACAAGCTAAACAGGGACGGCAGATCCCAATTAGACCCGTAACACCGGATGAGGTAATTGGAATTCTTGAACCTGAGGATACAGTTCGTGCTTTAGTTGACAAAAAGTCGGCTGATGTAGATCTGATTGCTCAGGATGAAGGCGATGTTAGATAAGTTTTTTAACAGCTTCCTGTTGTTGCAATTTCTATGCAAATAACACACGTATCCTGTGATTAATGTTAGTACTTACTTTGTACAGAAAATGAAACTTAGAAATGAAAGAACGAGTTTTTGGATTTGCACGGAGGACCACCAAAGACGTAACAGGTAAGTTATATTTAAATTGAGGGGTCCGTGACGTGAGTGAATCTAGAGATAGGCGACGCTAGGTAACGTAACCACTGTCGATCTATAGATTGGTTCTGAAAAATGTCACTCCTCCGTACCTCGGAGAGCACGTTCAGCGCCTAATCTCTCTCCAATAATAATAATATATTGGGACAACTCACACAACATCATCTGATCCTAAACAAAGCAGAGCTTGTATTATGGCAACCAGACAACTGATAAACATACTTATATATTTCTAAATACATACATATAATAGATAAATGACACACTGCCACAGAATAAACCATCGTGCTCATCACACAAAGTTTTATCCTGCGTGGGGATCAAACCCACGACCTCCGGCTTAGCAGTCAGGGTCACTAACCACTAGACCAACAGGAATAGAGAGTGCACTTGTGTCTGCCTTTACAGGTTAAAGGCCTGCAAGCCTTTAACCTGTAACCTGTCTTGTGTATAATAATTCTGCGTAGCCTCTGCTGAGATTAGCCGCCGTAACCGCACTTGGTTGGGAGACCATATTTTTTTTTTTTTAATAGAGATCGATTGGAGTTTCACCTCTTCTAAACAACAGAGAATATTTGAATGGATGAGAATAAAGTTCCACTGAAAGTAACCCCTGCTATTTATATGAAATTCGTTTCTTTGTGGCTAATTGAATTCTTAACTAGATATATATAGACAAAGGGAACATAGAACTTTAAATTTTTAATATTGACTTCAGCTAGGTCAAAAACCAACTTGACAAATTAACTTTGGATCAAAACATTAATAAGATTCCAGAAAGGTCCGATGTCATTCAAGCGACCACTTATTTTCATGTGAATGTCAGGTATATATTTACGATTGTCCCTAATTTTAGGATACTAAGCATACTTACTGTTACGATATAAAAATCTGCATTAAGAGTAATCCTTGGCCGTTACAAAAGCAGAGGTTGGAGGTTAGCAGGAGCAGAAACTAGGTCAAACCGAGTTCGTTATAACGTACCTACGTATGTACAATTTTATAAAGTTGTGGGTGTTAGCCGAAAATTGACAGAGTCAAGTTTGTGCGAACACTAACTCAATAAATTAAACGTGAGGGAGAAATGCAAATATTTGATTGATGACATGAGGTAAGACCAGATCGAAAGATCAGCGAGGTTAAACTACAACATCAGTGTCAAGTACATAGTTGGATGACCGTTTCCCAAAAGGTCACTGGTTTGCGTGGTTCAGGAAACACGTTAAGCCGATTTTGATCTCTTGAACTTTCTCACAAGGGAAACTACCTATATTCAAATCGTACGATTGTAGAATAGTAGGTACAGTTCGGGACGTAAGGATCTTTACCAACTAATCGAAAAAAAAATCCCTCCTGCAAAAAGACGGAAACGGGATACCCTTCACATTTAATATCATGCAGGATTAATGGATTAACAAATGTAATATATCTCGATTGGTTTTAAAGATCGTTTTGGCGGCAAAATTACGCCATTTGGTTTTTTTTTACACTTTTTAAAGTATCCAGTGTCACTTTCACAACTAAGACGAATCTAAGGACACCTCTCAAGTTAAAATCCATCAAGCCGTTTAGGCTCTAGGGCGTGTCAAAGAAATACACATACATACACTCGAAAAACATAAACCAGCGCAGTCGCGTAAAAACAAAGCAGCACCCAAAATGGGAGAGGAGTGATCGCTATTTAATGAAGGACTATTTCGAGTATAACTGGAAAATAAATACGTATTAATTAATTTCTTTAAGCATTTAAGATTTCATATCAAACCATATGATGTCCCACTGCTTTTAAGGATTATTTTAGATAAATTTATCTTGACTTCTTTGAAAGTAGATACTAATAGCGGTTAAATTTTCATTCAAAACGTGCCATACAATGTTAATTATGAAGGCTATTATTTTAGCCAAGAATTCACAGAAACCCCAATACTTACGGACAATTTACTTATAGCAACCGGGGAATAATTAAATTTGATTGAGTAAAAATATTTTTCTGGCTAAATTCAAGAGCTGCCTTCAAGTAAAATTTGTTGACACAGCCACAATTAGGTCTGACTTTTTATTAGACGAAATTCCGCATTTAAAAAAATTCTCCCGCTGAAAAAAACAAAGTGAAATTCCGACAGTAAAAACGTCAAGAAATATTAACACTGCAGAGGCTTTTCACAAACACAAGGTGGCGAGTATTAAAGGTATCTCATTACAGTAAATCCTATAAGTCCAACACAAACAAAAGAAAGATGGCTTTCTTAAAATACCTGTGGCAGCTTAATTTTTTTTAAGGTTTCCCTGGGTGTTAAAACAACTTAGTTTTGATTTACGGCCGGTCTCAATAATCTATCTATCGATGGATGGGTAGAATTTTGACATATTTTGTATGGAGCTTATGTCAAATATAGACCTGTAGTAGCCAAATCCATCGATAGTTAGATTATTGAGACCGGCCGTAAAACGTGTTAGTTACTAAGGTTTTCCTTTTATAATAGTTCGTAAATCGTATATCGTTCCAATACAAAAGTATTTTACTATAGTTAATGGGACATCCAACGACGAGAAATGAAACCGCATTCATCGTCTTAACAAACGAATATCAACTAGGCAAATATTTTAGCGAAAAATATTAACTTCAACAAAGTTTTGGCATTGAAACATAAATCCTCATACAATAATTTTGGCATTGAACAACGCCTGAGCACACAATAAATTATTTCGGCGTCTATTCGTTCCTAGTACTAGACAAAATATGTATCCATAAATACTAGTAATACAAGAACTTGTATCAAATTATTACTTATTGGAATATTGCCTAGTCTTTTTACCTTCAAAGTTTACCGCGAAGCACTTGGAACACTATAACATTATTCCGGTAATAATTTGCCGCAAGTACTCGCTGTTGGGAGGTTCAAGGACCGTTACTGGCCTCATACCAGTTTATCCAGTGCAGTACTTAGGAATAGCTATTGGTCCAGCTGCCGATATCGGAAAAGGTTCGCCAGATGCTAAATACCTTTGTGGACTGTCCGACTATTTTGAACTTTTAAAAAAAACTAACAGTTTATATCGAGATGAACCAATTAATAAATTTAATAAAAGTAGAAATGGTACAGCAATGCGAAATAAATGAGCGAAATAACAAGGCTATTTTTAGAAGTTCAATATTCATTTCATTACAAAGACTGTTCCCTAAATAGAAATATCGGCACATGTTCTAGATTGACTATTCATATTTAATTGGGTACTCCGTGAATATCGCAGCTGAAGACTCACAATTAATAAATAATTACATAGGCTGTAGCAAATTCACCAATATTATTATAAAATCGAGGAGTGTGTTGTCCTTTACACTGTTTGACATGTTTTTTTTCACTACTATGGAGTGTTTGGAGTTAGTACCAGACCTGGGGGGTTGATGGACGCTTTAATGTGTTACATTGCATAGTGGTTTCCCTCATATCCTGATTTACAATGGAGTTGTTAAACTTGACTTCGCGTTTGCGCAGACGCTACAGAAGTGCTTTTTACAGCTCAAGTAGCGGCTTCTGAAGTCGCTAACAAATTGTCCTGACTCTCCTTAATCACTTTTTTTATGAAATGACTATAATCTAATCTAAACTAAAACTCACTACGGGATTAATTATGCAAAAATCCGAAACTCTACAATGCATCAAAGATTAGACACGTATTCATTTACGCATTTAAGTAGATTTCCATTAGAAATACGATTCATTCCGATATTTGCCTATCTGATTGACCGAGGCCGTGAAAAACGTTTAAGGTTGTCACCTGTTTTAATCAATACTGCTGATAAAGAGTTCAGCCAAGAATGTATTTAATCGATTACGCTTACGATAAAGTTATTCAACACCCTGATTACGATCTGGAATTCAACACAATCATATTGCAACCGTATTAAATAACGGCCAGATTTTAGCTTCTTCTGAATGGAAACCAGATTCCACTTAAGTATGTCAAACGTGTTTTTAGGCTGTCCAAATTCGTTTAGCGGTTCAGTTTAAGAATATCGTTCATATCAGAAGAAAGAGTTGTAGTGACATTTATGATAGTTACAGACATACAATACTTTATAGGGCTACATATTAAGGATTCATAGGAAATAAACATTACAGCCATCAAAGGGCCGGACCTTTACCGTTAGAATATTTCGTCATTATTAAGTCTCTATAAGCGCATAGGAAGGAAGTTATGCATATTCCTTTAGACCTTGAATTGTGAATAAATTATTGATTCTGTTTACTTATACTATCATCAGTATAAGTTGTATGTCAGGTAGGATTAGAATCGAATGCGAAAGACGTGACATGAATTCTAAAATAGTTCGTGAATCTGATTAGAGTTTTGGTTGTAGTCATGAATCTTGAAGCAACACTATAACACAAACCTACATTTAAAATTGTCTCTATGAGGTCTTTTGTATGACACCGTGTTTAGTTTTAGCTCCCGTTTAGCTTAGGTAAAACTCGACAAAGCATAAGCTGACCATTGAAATTACTGGTTTTAGAGCAAGTTTAGCATTATCTTTGATTGATTAGGTCTATTTAAGTTTACGATCAACTGTTCAGTTGATAATTTGTCAAGTTTATCGTAAAGTTTTACCTAAGCTAAGCTGAAGGATGGTTGATAGAGCTCATTCTGAGTCACAATTGGCCGCAACTAAACGTATCCATGATAAATCATGTGAACTCCTCGCCAATAGGTACCGGTTGATGCGGTCGTTGCCTTATTTATGCGAAGCCTTAGCGGTTTTATTTAAATTAAGAAGACAATGAAATGGATGCTTTATTTAACTTGGGAAACTCAGCTGATTTCGAGTTAAGATTGTTAAGATTCCTGTGTTACATCTCGTTAGCCGCACTGAAGTTGAACTTACAAAGTTTATTGAGAAACGGGGAAGAGAAGTTAGTAGATACAAGAGGTTCTCCTTGTTTTAGGAAGTTGCTCATTGTACTGATCCTATTGTAATAACGGAGTACAATGTTGTTATTGTATGAAATTATTACAAGACCTTAACAAATGAGGTCTTTTCGGAATGCTGTAAAGTAATCGTTTATTAAATAAACCTAAACATCTAAATGTTATAAATATAACATTTAGATGTTTAGGTTCAGGAATAAAAAGGTTGGCGATTTGATGCGAGCAGCTAATCGCCTTAACGCTAAAACGTTTTCAGGCATAAAATACCGAGAGTACAGAAGGTAACCGTAATAGAGTGCGCGCTTAACGTCAAGTCAACGCAAGTCATAGACATCGCTCAGGGGACGCAGAATCTCGGAACGCCTTCCGAATAAAGTGGTGAAATTCTTGTCCGTGGACACTGTGTTTTTTTTTCAATTTAAAAGATAAATAGCACTGGGATTGTGGGTTCCACATTTCTAGCAATCCTGTAAACCCCTCCAGCTTAATGGGTAGGATTCGGACCCGCGACTTCACGATTGAGAGCACGCCTTCGACTGTATGATCTTTTTTTGGGGAATTTGAGAATTTTGACAATGGATCGGAGTGTTTAGGCAGACCATTGCCCTATGGTGTACCGTGGGCACCTGGGACCTTACTCAAACATTCAAGGTAAGCATTCACCTGCAGCATTGCCGGATTTAAAATTATTTAGACGCGGGGCAAAAACTTGATGATGGGGCCCCTTCGCCTTTGAAGAACGTGCTTACGACGGTAACCCGATACCGCCAAAGTATGTGCAACTCGCGCGACGGTTGCTGCAAATCAATTCACTCGACATGTGAATTAGTTTGGCGCTTGAACATACTTAGTATTTGATACACCTTCAACATGCTATTTGACACCCCTATAACGTGGCGTCCTGGCCGCACCCAAGATCCAGCACTGACCTGCAGGAACTGCGTGCGTCCTATAGGTTATTAGGACGCGTTTGTTTTATACATTTCGTCGCTCAGTCGTTCTAGGTAGATAGAGATTTGTTAAAATCACAGAAGATCGAAAAGTAAACGGACGTCACGTTCCAATCAATTTACATTTCATTGAAATAAAATTAGGAAAGGGAACCGTTACAATTGAATTTAATCGTTTATTCAATAGTGTGCTATTGTCTGCATTTCAGCGATCCTTCACACCATTTTAGGGCTTCAATTTTGTTCACTGACCTGTGATTTACTAAAGACAATACTTATCGGTCAATATTCGCATTTAGTACCAGTTTTTGGATATAATTATAACATTCAGCTTTGTTAGACAGAGCTCAGTAGAGCCAGCAGTGTCAAGGTTCTGACAGACAGAGGCGGATACCTCGGGCATACTAAAAGTTTCTGGATCTGGCCACTTACAATAAAATAATGAAAAAACAATTAGGGAATTCGAAAATGGAACTCTTTGGGAACATGTTACTTTATAATTTGAGAGGCTGCCATTTGTTTTTTTCATTATGGCGTTCTTTTGAAAACGCTGTGTATCACTATCAAAATGAATTTAATTCGTAAACATTTTCGTTCACAAAAGTTTAGCTGACAGGAATTTATAAATTTTAAACAGGATATTTATTTACAACCTAATTTATTTGATGGTTTACTACTCTTAGGCCCAGTGGTGATTTTAAATCCTTACCAAATATTTATTCAAATCACCATTTTAATTATTTTTTATTTAATTAATAATTAACTAGGTAAGTACCCAAATATTAGGGAACCTAACATTATTTTTCTATATCTAATCACCTGTTTGTGTGTTTAACAGATCTACACTAATAAACAAAGTTGAAGAAGTTTGATATTTAACCCATTTAGATGAAAGATGTTAGGCTGAAATACTAGGTATGCTGTGGAAGCAAAGTCCTGCAAAGCTAGTTTTAAAAAAAGACACAAAATTATTTTATTATGCCTAAAACGTAAAACAATAAACATTATTCAACTAATCACTGATATCATATGGTAAACATAATGGCTATATCATGATATCATAGAATGATAACAAAGATTAGAATAACATGCAAAAATACTCATATATTACCTAAATGATATTAGAATGTGATTCATGTGCCATAAAAACAATTAACAATAATTGTATTTAAAAAGATATACTTGTATTGCATCATGCACAAAAGTTTGAGCTGATTTAGATATTTTTCTTTTTTTTTAAGACAACAACTGCACTAAGGTACAAGCCCTGTGATGCTGGGGACTTTACAAACATACAAATCACAGACAGACCAGCAATTTGTGGATCACACAAAGCGGTGTCCCATATGGGAATAGAACCCACTATCTCTTTATTTTTTTTTTATTTTTTTTATTTTAAAAAAGACAACTCCCGCAGTAGGGTACAAGCCCTGTGTCACGGGGGACTTTACAAACATACAAGTCACGGACACAAATTACACCCAGACCCGGAACAACAATTTGTGGATCACACAAAGTGGTGTCCCGTGTGGGAATCGAACCCACGACCTCTTGCGTAGCAGTCGGACACACTCCCACCGCGCCACAGAGGCAGTCATCAGTCATATCTCTGGCTCAGCAGATAGTGTCCTAACCATTAGACCAAAGGCAAAGTAAAAAATCAGTCATTTATTTGTAAGCATGTGTAGATGCTGATTTTTGTGACCATTACACTAGAACTCTACTGAATAGTGATGCTAGGTAAATAGAGTTGTGTTGATTTTGACCTCAACATCGCCCAACATGTGGATGTAGAAAATACCATTGGCACCAACACTGGGACGGGCATTATTCTAGATCTGCACATTGGACAATTGTAAAATTGAAGTAATTTATGGTCACCCTGTAGGTATTTAGTTTTAGGAATACTGATAGGTTAATATTTTGATGAATAACAAATCTAGACAAATTACTGCCTAAACTTTTAGTAAAAAATTACTACTAATATTAGTATTATTTACAGTACTTACTGAGCTATGAGCAAGTGTTTTTTTGTAAACATGGATTGAGGGACATAGTTTCTAGAGTTATAATTTTCAAACTGTGATGTACATATTTCAGACATTGTTGTTTATTACAAATTATTAGACAATTTTTACTAAATCTTGATGCAAAAATAAATTTTATACACATAGCCAGTTTTTCAAAACACCCAGTACTCTCAATCCATACAGTAAGAATTGAGGCATATTTAAAAGGCTGATAAAAGTTTTAAATGTTTGTTAATCTTGATGAATATTTTGGGAAGTGTTTATCTGTATTTTTACTAAAATATGAGTATTAAATTTGGCTTCTACTTGAATCAATTCACCAAGGTACACTTGAGTAAGGATTGAAAGGCCTCATTTCAATTGTTATATTTTTTAAATTTTATTTTCAAAAATTTAAAGTTGTTTCAACAATTTTATTACAATTTCTACTAAATCTAGATAACATGAAAAATAATATTATCTAGATTTAGTAGAAGTTGTAAATAAATTGTAGAACCAACATAAAAAAATCCTGGTTAGAATCCTTACACATACCATCCTGACAAGTGAAAATATAAAATACGGATGTCAGTATTTTTAAATGCTATAATTAAGTATTTCATTTAAAAAAACTATCTCCTGAGACTTTAATAGTTCTTACTTTTTGTTATGTATTGTAAAGTTATGAGATACATTTGTTTACATATTCCTTATTTCAAGGCAAAATATATCCTAAAAACCGGATTTCAATCAAATTAAGTATAATTACTCAATAGTATTAGATGAACAACAACACAAAAAACGTAAACGAGAGTGCAATAGACAAAAAAATAAAAACAAATTGTTACCTTTTTACGGCGTCCTTTTTTCTGAAGGAGTCAAACACAGTTGATCACAAATCACTTGTTTATATTCACAGAACTCACGCACTTTGTTTTCGTCAATACATTTAGTTTATTTCATTCATTAAAATATTAAACACAACGATCTAAATTTTCGGCAACAAACCACGGCATACCTTTTGTTGATTTCAGATGTCAGAAACTGTTGACGTTATTGACAGTGACATTTCCTATAATTTTGTATAAATTGTCGGTAAGGCAGTACCTACCTACCTATTGTACATTCATATAAACTTTCGAAAGAAAATTCCAAAGCTTATTAATTGTATCTTAGATACTAATTTATTTAATAATTGATACATCTAAAATTAATCATTTCTAAAATATGATTCAGTCTGAATGCAGAATGTAGATACGGAACTTATTCCAATGCCATCTACTTGCATGTCATTGTTTTGGCTTTGTTTTAGTACATAATTTTACTCACAAGATGTCAATGTGTTGCATTATGGTGATAACTTTACAACTTGAATTTGGTTTTGAGCATACTGATATCTGGGGTTAGTAGTTTTACGTTTTGATTATAGATGTCGCAAGTTATGCAATTGTTTATGAAAAAATAGTTCGACTCAATTTTTCTTCTGACGAAACGTCCGTTTGGAAGGCTACCGAATTGACGCAACCGTATGGATGTACCCATAGATTATAAACTAATACTGGTAGATGTACCTTTGTAAATGTGGTTTCCCGCCCGGCATAGGATTTGATTTGCTTTGATGCTTTGATGACACCCGCGTAACAGGTCCTCGTGCAGGTCCGGGCCCAGTTATTGTATCTGGGCCTCGTGGTAGACGGTTTTTTCCCCGTGGGAATTGAAGGCGGCTAATCCACTCGAGTCTCGCCTGCCACCACAGCGACTGCGGTGAGGTCTCGGCGCAGCACACCCTGCCCGTCAGTATTGTCCCGTTTGTCTGGGAAAGGGGGGAGGTCGGTCGGAAGTCGTAGTGCGGTTGAATGACGTCTTCACAGAAAGAGACGGTGGAACACATCAGAGAAGAGAGCCCTTTGGCGCTCCATCGTCAATGAACCGGGCAAACGACTGCGTCGGCGCGCCCAGCTTTGCCTGATGCTGCTTTACTGGCAGGTCTGCAGGCGGGCGAACCGGGTTATCTTACCTAGGTTGGTAGGGTGTTCGTCAGGAATTTTCCGCCAAACTTTAAAAAGGCCAGTACCAATCATAAATATAAAAGACACATACTCGATATCGATAAAAACGAAACTATTAAACCAATATAGAACATAAAATCATTTAATTAACGCAGTCTAATGGGTATATCTAATATTTTTATTTTAAGTAAGAAGTTTTTTAAGTGATCAGTTTTCGCACTTGTTCAAAGATTTTTTGCTAATTTCGTGAAAATTCACATACATTGTTTGTGCTGGTAGGCTCAGTGCCCATATTAATCATGACGACAAAAGTCTGTTGGTGTGATGCTGGCAGTTTTAATTTTCAGGAAATTTGCTCACGGGCAGCAAAAATTTTAGCTCAATATCTTGGGCCTCGGTGGCGCGGTGAGAGTGAGTCTGACTGCTACGGTCGTGGGTTCGATTCCCACACGGGACACTACTTTGTGCGATCCACAAATTGTTGTTCCGAGTCAGGGTGTACTTTGTGTCCGTGACTTGTATGTTTGTAAAGTCCCCCGCGACACAGGGCTTGTACCCTAGTGTGTGAGTCGTCTTTAAAATAAAAACTAATCTACAAGGAGTCCGTATACCTTTGTCTTGTTAATAAGTAGGTCTGAAATGCAAATCAGATGTGAAGGTACCTGCCATTGTGACCTCTAGTTGGGTAAGTAAGTAGCAGAACTTGGCAGAGCAAAACAGAGCAGAAGTAGGTTGTATATACTAGTTTAATTATTAGTCCTGATCGTCCTCGTTTTCTGGTTTATACCTACTACTGCGCTAGTTGCTATAAATTGCATATCCCTATTTTCGCAGGTACTACGATGTATATATAGACCACAGCATCCTGTGAAATCCTGACAGTTGATTGTTGCAGTGGTACTGGTTATCTTTTATTGGTGTATGTCTTTCTGTGGCCAGCAAACCGATTGCCGCACGGCATCTCCTACCACACTGGCGGCAGGTGAAACGGGATTCTGTGGGAGCAGCAGCAGTGCTGGCACGGATTTATTTCAAGCCAGGCTACACCATGTTTTGTTATCTTATTACAGACTAGCTGGCCGCGCAACTTCGTCTGCGTAAATTTTCCCTGTTTTTGCAACATTTCTTATTGCTGCTCCGCACCTATTGGTCATAGCGTGATGTTATATAGCCTATAGTCTTCCTCGATGAATAGGCTATCCAACAGTAAACGATTTATTTAAATTCGGATTAGTAGTTCCTGAGATTACCGCGTTCAAACAAACAAACAAGCTCTTCAGCTTTATAATATTAGTATAGATTTGAGGACACCATTCAGGTCTCAAGTCGGCAAGTGTCTCCCATGTATTGGTGTCCACACCAAAGCTAATCATGTCACGCTTGTCTTTGTGTCTCTTGGTGATTTGGGCGAGCACGACATCCCTCGGCAATCTATCGGGGTTCATGCGCTAAATATGTCTCAACCATCGAAGTCGTCTCTGCTTCAGCAGTGCCATAATGCTGTTGCAATTAGTTCTTGAGAGAACGTCTCTATTGCTCATATTATCCTTCCAACTGACCTTGAGGATCGTATGAAGGCACATCATATGGAAAGAATTGAATCGGCTTTCTTGTCTTTTTTTTTTTTTTTTTTTTTTTTTTTTTTTTATTAGGAACAACAAACAG
Source organism: Herminia tarsipennalis (assembly GCA_945859575.2). Taxonomy (NCBI): domain Eukaryota; kingdom Metazoa; phylum Arthropoda; class Insecta; order Lepidoptera; family Erebidae; genus Herminia; species Herminia tarsipennalis. Next base: position 5,629,189 of record OX243836.2, on the reverse strand, counting down.
TTATACAGTAATGTGTATGTAAAAGTAACATTAACAGAGTAATACAATTGTATAACCAACTACGTTATTCACAGAATATATAAGATACAATATTACTTAAAAGTTACGTCATGCGAGTAGATAATGAACTTACAGATGAATGAAGAAAAGTACAATTTGGCTTAACAAAAAGATAGACAGAAAAGAAAAAAATAAAAACAAATACAACTTACAAATCAGCAAGAGTTCTGAGTACGTAATTTCTGAATTTAGCCGCAGAGTGCAAAACGGTTATCCGTAAAGTAGGATACTGGACACAAGTTAGATATATCAGGATCATGGTTTACATTGTGAGTTGGTTATTATGCCAGACTCTTGCGGTAAGTCTCCCAGACGTAGTTGCAGCTATTCCAATACGTTTGAAGTAGTAGTGGACCCGAGATAGCAAAAGCTCTCCACTATTAAAAGGGGTGCTCTGTCAAGAGTGATGTTGGGTGTTATGGTTGTTCCTTGTACCACGATGACAGTTTGTATATACTCATTATGAAAAGTCTACATTGAAAACCAAATCTTTGCACTAATATTATAGTTTGTGTTTATACTCATTATGAAAAGTCTACATTGAAAACCAAATCTTTGCACTAATATTTGCAACTCTTCTTCTGAGCTAGCGACCCGATTTAGATTTTAGGCGGTTGATGTTAAAGAGTTTTCCATATTTTCTCGTATGTAGGTGTACTCTACTGCCTTAAATTTGATGTAGGTGCAATCATCCCAATTTTCAACACTGAGTAAATAGCCTTGGGTGTCCGCGAACCAAAATTATTACAAAAAGATTTTTTATATAATATAAATAATCGTGTTTGGAGTTGTTAGGGTGTTCACAATAGTGACGAAGATATTTTATCAACGAACAGATTTATAAATAAGTATGGAGAATCATTTTTAAAAGTAGATACGATTGGATAGGTACCTACCTACCTACCAACACGGTACCTAGGTACTAGTGCTACAAAATCGTAAAAACAGAATCTTAATCCTACCCAATTACAATATTCTCAAAGAGAGTTAGAAGATAATTTTTTAGTGAGTTAGCCAATATTAAAGACATGTCTCTATTGGAAATCAAAAGTGGTTAACTTTGATGTATACTAATTTAGCAAACTCTTTTATAAGGTTTTCAATTCAAATTAGGGTGCGAAGTGGTTTAGAGTAAATTTTAGTGAATAAAGCATAGCTATTGGTTTCAGCTAAGCTTGAAATACCAGGCCATTTATTTTATAACTAACATAACTGGGCAAGTGCATGTCGGGCACGCAGAATGTAGGGTTCCGTAGTCTACCCTACTTTACTCTATCCGAATAATACATAAGAATGAGTTATGAGTGATGAGATTTTCTGTCGTTTTTGTTTCCTGTTGTTTGTGTTACAACGTTATACCTAGATATAACTAATAATAACTAGCCTTAACAATAATTTCAATGGAATTTGTACAAAAAAAATGTTACTTCTAATTTGATCAGCTGTTACTTGTAAAACCTACTTAGCTGTGATAGTTTTTCTTCTAATTTCACAATATATACTACTACCGTATTTTTTTCACATACCCAACATCAACCATTTGATGGCAGGTAGGGGGGGGACACTTGACACTAACAAAAATTTGCACTTTAAAGCTTAATATTTCACAAACGGATCCCTAAATGTAAAAATGGTCTTCATAACCCCTTAAAGTTTTTAAAAGACCTATCTAATGAATACCCACACGACGGTAGGAGACAAAAAAAGGTTTTTTCAAGATTTTATTATTTCACTTTGTCGGCTAAGTAATATGCGTATCGATGCAAAATTACAGCCTTCTAGCACTAACAGTCCCTGAGCTGAGCGGACGGACGGACGGACATGGCGAAACTATAAGGGCTCCGTTTTGCCATTTTGTAGTGGGATTCAAGAGGTGATGAGGCTAGGGGCTTAGCCTGCTCCCGCCTTATAAGTAATTATCTGAGTTCTTGTTCAGTTCTTTTAGTGTTTGTACTGATAAAAAATACCCCCAGAGGGATCCTGTGATATCAGCAAGATCCTATTTGCTCAGCTAGATTTAGAATGATCAAGGGGACCTTGATCCTTTTAAATCTTGATGAGCAGATTTCATGGGACCAAAGTCTAAACCAAAGTCCTAAATCCACTATTGAAACCTACGGAATATTCGTTTAATGTATTCGACAAATATAGTCACTTATTTGTAAATGCCTATTAACATAATTTTCTTTGCTTGTCTAAGCCTTAGTAAAATTGAGTAATGATGGCAATCCCGCCTTTTTTACGTTATTGATACTTCCCTGTCACGAAAATGAGCGTTATTAAGTAAAATTTAAAAATATTCTGTACAATCGAACGCAAATTACGACCACTTTAATTTTATTACAAAATTCTACATAATCAACCCTCAAATGCCTCTATTCAATCTCTATTACAGAAATTAACACTACAAATATTAAAGAAGCAACCCTTCTGGTTGTATAAAAATCAATGTTCACTAAAAAATTATGTCTTCGAAAACTTGTATCCTAGCAACGCATAACTTCGCAGTCGATATACGAAGCGTAACGCACAACAAGCATTATAAATCACATGTTATATGTATGTACTGTTGTCAAGGGAGATATAAAGCTATAAATCACAGGTCAGTAGTTATATATAATCTGTATAGTTATATCTGTAATGCCTTTGTAGTTTAGTAGCAAGCCGCGTAATTTGTGGCAGTCAGGCAGTTTGCTTTCATTGAACGTAGGAAGCAGTAAAGGGCTTGTTTAAAATATGTTGATTTACTGGTCTACTTAGATTTATTTGTTGATTAGTGTAACGTATGGAGTAGTAGGAAGTAGGTATGGTAGATAATGTTAGCCGGTACTTTAGGGTTAGGTTAGTAAAAGTATTGATAAAACATTTGTCGGCTTCGCGTAAGTAGTAACTGCGTTCTTGAATAGTATGAAGTTCTTAACACTAAATTCAGTCATTATAAATGGTCTTAGATATATTTTGATAATGTTTATTATTAATTATGTAATGTTTATTATGTTAGGTAGGTACTTGTTAAATACCCATAAAAAATCATGTTTTATGGTTAAATTTTCTTTCAAGGTTTACACACTAAGAGAAGCTGTACGTGGAATTAATTGAAGTGCATACCTACTCGTATGCAGCCATTTTAAACATTTTGAATACTTATTAAGTATTTATTATGTGGATAATGGTTATTATCTCGTACGCCTTCGTCAAATTTTAAGTGACTTGACAAGGGTACCGGGTCCTCATTAATTTGGAACCAATTACAATATCTTAGAATGGAATAGCCGTAGTTCAGGGTCCCAACTATACGAGAAAATTAGGTATTATTTAAATTAACATTTTTCTCTTCATTGTACTCCTAACTTTATCGGCATCTACTCAAAAATAGCAAGTTAAAGCAATCTCCGATACAATTAAAGTGTTCGTAGGTAAGCGCTCATTAAAACATACCACCGAAGTTTAGCACGTAATCAAGAGACCATTCAATCATAGACAAGTTTTTATTTCTTATAGATTTTTTTAAAAACCCTTTCATCTACATGAGAACAAAATAAAGAAATATAACTTCTTAATACTTATATTCATTACTTTAACTAATTTTGAAATTATTACGCAGATTTTCATTTTAAAGTTAGTTTACATTTTTTTTAGTTTATTGATACGGTTAGATTGATTAAGTAAAGTATTATAGAGCATCATATGAGTTAGCGCTTGTTATGCGTAAATCAGTTTACAACAAATACCATACATTTTATTTCCAAAACTTGATCTCTTTTTAAGTAAGTCTTAAGTGATGGTTCAGTAGCATACCTTCATAAGCAATAGGTATTATCACATAAACCTCTTAATTTATAGATTTTTTTAGATCAAAATAGGTGCGATGATAGTGATGTGAATAATGTCGATAAAGCAGTGACATTATTTTTTTTAGTAATAAACTACCATAAAATACACAAACCATTTAAAAACTATACATAAATAAGTTTATTTGATAACTTATGGGAATATCGCGTGTTATATAACCGCTATTCAAATTCCTATGCTAATACGAGCATGCATAGGTAGTCCATACGTGCATAGATAAAATCTAAAAGTTGGCTAAACTTTTATAAAACCATAAACAATATACTTACCTACTTTTTTCTTAAAACGAAATATTCGAAGGTCGTTAACCCTTACAGCCCTTTTGTTGTTAAAATGTCGGCAATAAAACATGAAATTCGGTTGGGATATAGAATTATAAGGGCTGTGCTCCGGAAAATATGCGTATAGAATGGTTTACGATGTCTCCCAATAGGTAATAGCGATAGTTAGAATTTATTAGCGTCATGTAGGTATCTAATAAGTAGGTATCTATATTCTACCTACTTACCTTACATTTCTTGACATTTCGTGGTTGCAACGGTCTTGCTTCCGCTAATTGTTGAAACGTTCGTATCTAAGGTAGAATCGGAAAATGCCGGCTATACGTGGGTCTCTCAGAAAGTTTTTAGATACTAAAAAAATAATCTACGGATAAACTATTTTAAAAGAACCCTCCACCAGCCCATATACAAAGTTTCATGCGTCTAAAACAATTTTCGAAACATTTTTTCCATTCCGCCGCAGACACCTCTTCCACGGCCTTCTCGAACGCTGCTAGCGCATCTTCCCTTTAAGCTGATTTTTTATTTTAGGGAATAAAACGAAGTTTCGGTGCCAGATCAGGACGATGACCCAAGACCCTGACCGGTGTAGTGTCCAGAAAATTCGGTCGCTTGTTGCTCATTGCAGAAAAAAAATCTGGCAGGCGTTTTGTGGTATACCATTCGGCGTTGATGCTGCTTTGGTCTCGTAATGAAATGAGAAACCCCGTCAATGAGAAGAAACGAGCGATCAATTTTTTTCCTGCGCTTACCGATCGCTTCACTTTCGTAGGTGTGGGTTCGTTTTGAAACAGCCAAACTGTCGACTGACGCTTTGTTTCTGGATCGTATTGATAAATCCAGGACTCGTCACCTGTCACAATATCGTGAACGCGCCGAGACAAGCCTGCTTCAAATTTTCCATTCCACACGGCCCTACTTTTGAGCTTCGGTGAAGTTGCTCGAGTAGAATCTGGTGAACTGCTAAATCTGTTCGTATGTAATTCGCCTGTTTTGTGGATTTTTTTTTTACTGCTGGCACACCTTCTTCCGTGACAGCCGTCACTCCTTTGTTCATCCCCCAAAGTAAGGCGATAGCGCTTGAACTCGCTATGCCAACGGTAGATAGTTGCTTTTGAAGGTCATTCATCTATAAAAGCCATTTGAAGTCAATCAAATGACTCATCAGGTTGTAGGCCACATTTAAAATCATAGAAAATCATCGATGTAGATCCATTTTAAATGAGACACGATAATTTAATTTGGTTATTTAAAAAATGTGGAGGGAAATTCGAAATTCGAAAAATGGTATTTTTACTTTCAAATAACCAATTTTTTTTAATTAAATACAAGTGGCCAGTAGGTACCATAAACATAAAAACATTTTTTCGCAAAACTTTCTAAATGGCTTGGTATCTAAATACTGTAAAATTAGGAATTCTATAATTTACTAGCTGACCCGCGCAACTTCATCTGCGTAAATTTTACCCGTTTTTGCAACATTTATCATTGCTGCTCAGCTCCTATATGTCGTAGCGTGATGTTATATAGCCTATAGCCTTTCTCAATAAATCGGCTCTATCCAACAGTAAAATTCTTTTTTCAGTGCAGCCCAGTAGTTCCTGAGTTTATCGCGTTCAAACAAACAAACAAACTCTTAGGGATATGAAAAATAGATGTTGTCCGATTCTCAGACCTACCCAATATGCACACAAAATTTCATCAAAATCGGTCAAGCCGTTTCGGAGGAGTATGGCAACGAAAACTGTGACACGAGAATTTTATATAAAGGGTCTTTCAACAAAGACGGGTCGATGTTAAAATTGAATAAAACTAGATGTGTGTGAGATATTAACGAAATTTATTTTTTATTTGAAAGGCCCGTTTATGCCATTATGCATGAAATATGACATCGATCAAATGTCCGCCGCGGCTTCGCATGGTGGCACAAATCCGAGAGGTCCAATTTTTAATGACTCTGCTGCATAGATCCGGCTGAATCTGAGCGATGGCCTGCGTTGTGTTGGATGCATTGCTATCTGGTGAACCTCATGTGGGTTGTGGTCATCCCATATACGGCAATTCAAAACCATTCATCCAAAAATGTGCCTCGTCGCTAAAGATTATTTTTTGGCCAAAATCGGGGTCCTCTTCCAAGCGTTCCGACGCCCATTCAGCGAACACACGGCGTTGTCTATGGTCATTAACTTTGAGCTCCTGGGTCAGTTGGATCTTGTATGGATGCAGACCCAAGTCCCGACGCAAAATTCTCCAAGTTAAAGTCTGCGAAAGGCCGAGTTCTTGTGCACGGCGAGAAATCGACTGCTTCGGAGTCTCCTGAACACTCTCACGTACAGCGGCGATGTTCTCGGCCGATCTGGCGTTCCTTTGACGTAAAGGTGTTGGTTGGTTGTTTACCGAACCGGTCGTCTCGAATTTAGTCACCAATCGTTGGAGAGTAGACTTTGAAGGGCCACCGCGTCTGCCGTAAAATGGGCGCAATGCGCGCAACGTTTTCACTAACGAACACTCATTTTGATAATAAAGTTTTATCATTTGCACATGCTGCTCAACCGTGTAACTTGCCATGGTGATTTGGCATCAGTGACTGAATAAGAAAAAACAGATTTGACAGATGCCGCCAAATCAAAATGGCCGCCACAGATTATTAATATCGACCCGCTCTATTTGAAAGACCCTTTATTAGAGAATACCTGTCCCGTTAGGTGGAGAAAAAGGTCAGTTTCTGAGTATGTCAGTGTTTTATTTTCGCAGACAAAAGTACTATTGAAAAGTACATATTATATAATTTGTGGGTATCCTTCTTACAAGTTTTTTGTTATTCCATTAGATGAAATGCAGATAAAAATATCGATACGGTCTGATCCGATAAGCTCGCGTTCTACATATGAACATAATTTCAGTACAAACTATGGTCTGATTACATAACAGTCATAAAACCTCCACAATAAGAGCTGAGGTAGACGTTTGTTCATAGAATACAAAGCAGTACAAACCAAATTATATCTTTTATAAGTATGGTATGTTACTGACGATCTGCCCTGGGTTTATAAGGATTATTTCTCTGTACAATACCCTATGTAAGTAGTTACATAAATAAAAACAACTAATACCTAGTCGTAGACACTCACCGCAGTAGGGTACACGCCCTGTGTCGCGCGTGACTTTACAAACATTTAATTAATGAACACAAAGTACCAGGGATGTTACGACTTCGACTTCGACTCCGAAAGATCGGAACTTTCAATTGATTTTACACCTTCGACTCCGACTTCGGCTCCGACACTTTTAAATCGGACGTTTTAATCGAAGGTCCTACCTGCAACCTAGTATGCGGCGGCCGCTTCTTCAAGCTAAATTATACAAACTTAGGTAATAAAGGTATGATGGAAAAATTCTCACAGATTCCCTATGATCGCAGGTTGAGTCGTGCCCGTACTATTTTTTCCTTCACACATTTAATATAACTGAATAATGTTTCTTTGTACTATTTCTTAAGCCTCATTTCAACATGTTTGTCTTCTCCCACCGCCCCCGACTCCGATTCTTACTCCGACAAACTTAATTTTAAAACCCCGACTCCGACTTCGGTTCCGATAAAATAACCTATGGAACATCACTACAAAGTACACCCAGACTCGGAACAACGATAGGTATGTGGATCCCACAAAGTGGTGGCCCGTAAGGAATCGAGCAAACGACCTATTGCGCAGTAGTCGTTCACACTCCCACCGCGCGACCGAGGCAGTCTAGTTACCTACATATAGATTGTTTGGAAATATATGTCAAAATTAAAAAATTAACCTCCACTCCTGAGCCACTGAGGCAGTCGGCAATCGAGCTACTCTTTGTGAGAAGAAACTTGCCATATGCCTTCATTTACGTACTACGTAGACAACACGTAGGCATTGCGTGCTTACTTTAGCAAACACTTAATACTCGTAGCTTTATCACTAAATTCAGCATAAATGTCTAACGCCAACCAAATACTCAACTCAACTATTTTTATGCGTACTCATTTTGTAACAGGTTAACTTTACGATGAAGTCTCAATACTTATTTCTTTGATATATTTACTAAAAGCGCTATTACATTAGGCAAGTCTTGCATACTAGTATGACGTCATATGTGCGTACAAGTTGCTTGCATTGGAAACTTAATCAAACCATCAAGAACAAAACGCTATTGATTTCAGTTCAATCTTTTGTACAAGTTCAAGTTGTATGCAATTTGCAACTTGTTTAAGAGTAACTAAAGCGGCGGTAGCCTACTGGCTAAGGCATCGGTTTCGTAATTGTGAGGTCGCGGGTTCGAAACGTCGGTAGTATAATACCGACGTAAACCCACTCCTAACACAAGAAATTGAGCTTAACTGGAGGGGTTAACAAGATTTCTAGTAATGTGGGACCATAATCCCACATTGGTCGTTATCTTCAAAAAACATAATTGCGTAATGGAATAGAGCCTTTACGTAGGTACCATTAAGGACTTGAAAATAGGTAGGTTGACTATTATTTATGAATGAAAAAGATATCAATTAAAAAAATATGACTTAAAAAGTTCTATGTCATAATCCAATCGAATTTTGCACCAGGGAGGCTATAATACTTATGCCATACGCTTTTTGCTACTGAAAAGAATATGCTACTATGGTAGATGCAAAACTTTTTTTTTAATACGACTTCTGCAGTAGGGTACAAGCCGTGTGTCGCGGGGGACTTTACAAACTGTATGTTTGTAAAGTCCACCACGACACAAGGCTCAGTCACGGACACAAAGTACACCCAGACTCGGAACAAGAATTTGTGGATTACACAAAGTGCTGTCCCGTGTGAGAATCGAACCCACGACCTCTTGTGTAGCAGTCGGACACACTCCCACCGCGCCACAGAGGCAGTTCAATGTCCATTGACAACATACACTATCCGATGCTGTAATTTGACCACACCTTTCTGTTACACGTTGTTAAGAGGTAAGTATTATTTCATATTTTATTCAAAACTCCCACATAAAGTAACCGCGCAATCGCGGGAAACAGCTACTTCTAATATATAAAACTTTCGTGTCACAATGTTCGTTCCCATACTCCTCCGAAACGGCTTGACCGATTCTCATGAAATTTTGTATGCATATTCAGTAAGCCTGAGAATCGGCTACTATCTATTTTTCATACCCCTAAGAGTTTGTTTGTTTGTTTGAACGCAATATTATCAGGAACTACTGGGCCACATTGAAAAAACATTTTATTGTTGGATAGTCCATTTATCGAGGAAGGCTATAGGTTAAAACATCACGCCACGACCAATAGGAGTGGAGCAGCAATGAAACATGTTGTAAAAAAAAAAGAAAGAAAAAATAAAAAATGGAAAATTTACGCAGACGAAGTTGCGCGGGTCAGCTAGTAGGTATATAAAATAAATAAGTTATTGTACAAAAACGATTAAGTAATTCACCCACTATATTTTCTTATATTCAATCTTATAACTGTAGAAAACTCGGTAAATGTTAAGCCTACTGAAAATTTATAATTATTTGTACAACTTACCTCTGATTTCGTTGTCGGCGTCATTTTCTTTCATCTCATCTTCATACCTACTTCCTTTTCTTCTGGTTACATAATCCTCAATATTCTTATCATTATCACGCTTTTGGCATAATAATAAATATATATTTTTCAGGAAATTCAGTCAAACACTTAAAATTAAACACAATGAAGAAAATTAATTTATGAATAGCGACAAACGCGAATGAGAGCTAATAAAAGAAGACGCCGACAGTCATTTGTTTTACTTCTTTTCTAAATTTAAAATTTAGTGGCCAGGATTAGTAACTGCGTGCTGTGCTATCAAATAGTTTATTGTTCACATGCAAATAAAGGTGTACCAACATAATCATGACACAAAATTAAAAAAAAAGAGTGACAATGTTGACAGACAGTTATCAAAGATTGGACGATTGGTTTTTACTGAGATTATGACTCTTTGATAGTTTATATCATACATTTTTGGCTATAGAGTCAAACAGAGAGGACATCTATGCCTGTGGATCATCTCAGAACATTTAAGCGTATAACCTGTTTTATCTGAGATGATCCACAGGCCTTAGATGAAGATTAGATAAAATACCTAATTAAATTGCTAAGAAAAAAAATATCAGCTGTTTACTATCACTATACTATCATAATCTAAGTATAAAAAAAACATTTTCCCTACTACCGTCCAACAAAGTAGGCAATTAAGTCTGTATCTTCCTCGTAATCGCAGGCGGTGCGAGGCACCGTTCTTTCATGTAAAATCGCTGAAACTCTGCATGTTTGGTTTAATGGCTAGTTGAATAGGTCGTGTCCCATTTATCAAGGGAAGTGTAGTAAATCCGTGTCATTGTAGGGCCAAACATTGCGATCGATCTTAGGTGGCGCGAATTGTATGTGTCTTTCTACTTAAATAAAAAACTTTTTCACAAAATAACGTCTAACCAGCGTCAATCACGGTTGATTTTGCTGGCATTTATTAAGGAGTTTCGTAGTCGGTCTTTGAAACTCATCATCACATCTCTATGAAATTTTATATAGGACCATTTCGAAATAAAACTCTTTCGAACAAAAAAAAGAAATTTTGAGAATCTGTCTATATAATTTTGATAAAAAATATTATATGTAATTACTTATGACCGAACATACATAAAAAAATACAAACATCCGAATTAAGAGCCTCCTCCTTTTTGAAGTCAGTTAAAAAAAACCGGGTAAGAGCATGTCGGACCTAGCTTAGTGTAGGGTTCCGCAGCCATAAATAATTCCACCAGCAGAAGAGCGTATGTTCATGGCACTTACGCCCTTTTGTTGAGAAACGCAGTTTTTCGGTAATAACTCAATGACGGTATATGCGATCATGTCCAAAATAATTTTAAGAAAGAATAAGAATCATATATTTGTTCATTTATGTGTACAATGTTGCTATTACATAAAGTGCTAGCCATATTTTACCATAACAGGCGTTCAAATATTTGTTTATAATTATAATTATGGATACAATTAATAAAAATTATAATTATTACATTTGAATTCATAACTATCGTAACTATATTATTATTAAAATTATTAATATTTTTAAATTATTATTATTATTAAGTCGTTTACTTTAAAGTATTTATTATGCGCCTTTGTGATTTTTTTCATATTTGTTGGTTACACGGTTCAAAAGATAAGGGGGGGGGGGACACAATTTATGCAACTTTCGGAGCAATTATTTCGAAAAATATTTAATATTTAAAAGACCTGTCGGATGATGTGGAACATGTTGATGTTTGCTAAACTAAGTATCGGCTACTACAAGACACCTTTCCACCAAATTTCATCAATATTCATTGAGTAGTCTTTGAGTTAAATATTTGTGACATACGGATAGGCAGTCAGACAGACAGACAGACGGACATGACGAAACTGATTGACTTTGAAGCGGCAGTAGCTTAATGGCTAAGGCATCGGTCTCGCAATCGTGAGGTCGCGGGTTCGAATCCTACCCTTTATACTACCGACGTGAACCCACTCCTAACACAAGCCTGTGAGCTTAGCTGGAGGGGCTAAGAAGATTGCTTGAAGTTAATCAACCCCGCTGAACTGAGGCAAGCAGTTCGACGTTTAAAAACATCGTCTGCCTATAGGCCTGATAACATTCCAACTTTCGTTGTTAAAGATTGTATATCGGTTTTAGAAAAACCCCTTTTATACATATACAATTTATCTCTCCAAAAATGTATCTATCCCAGTAGATGGAAAGTTTCGAGGGTAACCCCGGTCAAGAAAAGTGGTTCATCGATAGACGTTACAAACTTTAGACCCATTGCAATATTATCTGTTTTCGGAAAATTATTTGAATCGATTATTAATAGAAATATTTTAAACCAAATAAATAATCAACTTGATAACGCACAACATGGGTTTCGCCTAGCGCGCTCTACCTTAACGAACCATACAAAATTTATTGATTACGTGAGTACTAAAATGACAGGGGGGGGACAGGTTGATGCTGCCTATTTTGACTTTGCAAAGGCTTTCGATCTCGTCGATAATGATATCTTATTAACCAAGTTTTCATATTTTGGATTCTCCTCACAGCTTCTTCGACTAATGGCCGACTATCTCCGGGATCGTATGCAATATGTAAAAATGGGAAACTATAAATCAAAGGAGTATTACACGAGATCTGGCGTAAGCCAGGGTAGTACCTTGGGTCCGACCCAATGATCTACCAGCTGTCATCTCTAAGTCGGAGTGTCTAATGTTTGCGGATGACCTGAAATTGTTTACATCCATTTCTGACATAAGTGATTGTGCCGCACTGCAGTCCGATATTGAGGCAGTAGCTAAATGGAGTAGTGTAAACAAATTACCAATAAATACACACATCAAAAGTGTCTAGGGATCAAGCATTTTTATGCGGATTTCTTGAGATTGAGATGTGGCTTTGTAATAAATTTATGATTTTATAAATTTATATGGATCCTTTTTGGTGCATTTCATAATTTTAATCAGGAACTGTGAATCAAATTCGAGTAAAAGATGAAAATCAGCTGTCAATATTTTCCCTATAAAAACATACAACGCATTGAAGACATTATTAGTGCTACTGTTTCCCTACTACTGATTAAAACCAACGTTATTATGGAGCGGCGACGTCATTTAAGCAGGGAAGAAATGCTCAGAGCCGTGGGAATGATAGAAGCTGGTTCCCGGCAACGTACTGTGGCTTTAGCTCTGAATACAAGTCAGAGTGTTATCAGTCGACTTTGGACACGTTACCGAAGCACTGGTACCGTGGCTGAGCGCCATGGAGGACGGTATCGCTGCACCACACGGAGACAAGACCGATACATTCAAATCTTAACTCGAAGAGGTCCAACAATAACCGCCATGATGTTAGCCGTGAGGCTTCATCACTCTTCAGGGAACTTAATTAGCGACCAAACAGTCAGAAACCGCTTGCATGAAGTGAACCTTCATTCCCGAAGACCGCTACGGGTACCACCTATAGCAATGCACAATCGTAGGATTCGATATCAATGGGCTCTTGAACACAGAAATTGGGCAGAAGAACAATGGCGTTTCGTGTGCTTTTCTGATGAGTCTCGTTTTGGTATGAGACCGGATACAAGACGTATACGACACTGGAGAACCCCTGGACGCCAACTGAACAACAAAATCCTGCCAGGAAGTCCATCCTTATAGTGGTGGAACCATCATGGTATGGGCGGGTATTTGGATCGGCGGAAGAACTGAGTTGATTTGGATCAGAGGCAACCTCAACGCTCAAATTTATGCTGAGACGATTGTATCAGACGTCATCGTTCCTCTACAAGTGCAAATCGGTCCCTTATTTCAGTTAATGCATGATAATGCACGACCGCACACCGCAAGAGTTGTAAGACAGACTCTCGCCGCAGCTAACATCAATGTCCTGCCCTGGCCTGCTCAGTCGCCAGACTTGAACCCGATTGAGCATGCATGGGATATGCTACAGAGAAGAGCTCTGCCGAATATGGAGGGTATCCAGTCGCAAGAAGACCTTTTTTTGTTGTTGCAACGAACATGGGCGGCCATTCCACAGCGTGATTTGGATGAACTCATTTTGAGTATGCCAAACCGATGTTCTTGTGTTGTTAGTGTTCGCGGTAGAAACACGGATTATTAATTGTTTAAGTTACCCAATAAAATTTTAAAGAAAACTGTTATTTCAGTCTTTTTTTCGAACTTTAATGTTAGTGGTTCAAATGTCAAAAATCCCTTTATTAGTAAAATGGCAAATTTCTTTATTAATGCAAAGGTGACTTGGTTTATCGTTACTGTGACAAACGAAAACACTTTATTTGATGAATCCTTAAAGAAATAAAAAAACTAAATCAATCAGGAGAAAAGTTATTGCAAAAATATATGTTGATCCCTAGACACTTTTGATGTGTGTATATCCAAGTGTAAAACAATAACTTTTACTAGATCTCGTTCTCCGATTGCAACAATTTACGAACTAGCAGGCACACCACTTGAGCGTGTCAGTTTTATAAGAGACCTGGGGCTTAACCTCGATACCAAACTTGATTTTCATGACCATATCAAGGATGTGTGTAAAGCCGCCAATAAATCACTAGGCTTTATAATTAGAATGTCGTTTGATTTTAACAATATACAGGCGATTAAGCTACTCTATACAGCCTACGTACGCAGTAAATTAGAGTACAATGCCATTGTGTGGAATCCAAAAGAAAAATTATATATTCTAATGGTGGAGAAAATCCATAAAAAATTCTGCAGGTATCTTTACAAGCGTCGATACGGATTCTACCCATATTTATATCCTTCTCTGTTTGTATCTGGAATGGTTGGTTTGAATACATTGGAATTCAGACGTAAATTTATGATTGTATTCCATTATTATCTTTTAATGACAGGGAAAGTAGATAACCCATTAGTACGCGAAAGCATTTATTTTTATGTTCCAAACCAGTACGCACGTGGTTCAGGAAGAAGACGGCACCGACTGCTCACTAGTTCACCGTCATGGCGCACTACTCATGCCACTAATAGCCCAACTGTCGGAGCTATCAAACTAATAAATGAGTTTTTACTGAGCTGTCCCGCGGTTGACATTTTTTTCGACGGTACTACTATTATAATTATGTCTATCTTGCTGTATCTTAATAAATAATTGTAATACATAATATATTCTTTTGTCAATTTAATAAGCTAATATTGTAATTTAATCTGTTTTTGTTATACTAATAGTTATTGTTTAATGAATTTAATATTTTATAGCTCAAATTCTACTTGTATATTTAGTTAAACTTACTATAAGCGCCTTGGTGTACCTACACTGTAAGCTTATGTATGTTAAATGATTGATTAAATGATAATGTGGGACTCAATCACACATTGCTAGTTATCTTTAAAAAAAAACTTTAAGGGTTACATTTTTGCCATTTTGGCTACGGAACCCTAAAAAGGGCTTCTGTATTTTGGACTCATGAGAGCCTCCAAATCAAACGGCTAGACATGACATTTTTCGAAAACGGTAACCAATCTACGGAACGTCAGTGTCGAGGGTGCTTAATAACCTGGGAGATAACTCGATCTGCTCGGTTGTTATTAAGTCCGGGATTTCTGATCTCTATTTAATTGTAAGCGATAATTGAATATTATCGCTTACAATTATAAAGAGGTCATTTTATTCTTTTCAACAGACATGACAGAAAAGGAAAGCAAGCAGATCAGCGTGGCGGCGACGGCGATCGCTCTTCGAGGCGTGCGTCTGTTTCTGACTGCTGGGAAGACCGCCGCTGACCGTTCAGCAGCCGCGGCCGCTCAACCTGCGGCCCGTCCTAGGACCAAGCCGAAACAAGCCGTTGTTGCCACTAATAAGCTGCATCCAAAGGTCTTCGAGATGCTGTTGAAGACGACTAGGTTTAACAAGTAAGTGGGGACATTTTGTCAAGTGACAGTGCCTACCAGCGGCTCGGATGAAAGTGCATGCAAAATAGGTGTAAGGTAAATGGTAATCCCCACCCTCTAAATGGTATCCTTTCACACTATACAACGGAATAGTTAAGGTATAAGTATGTCGATGTAGTGCCAAGGCACTTAATTTCTTCACGAATTAAAAAAAACTAAAGATTTCACCAAGAAAATTACACGAAAATTACCGTCCCCCTGTATAAAATTTTAGTTAGTTACCTGTCTATCGTTAAGTGCTGAGTGTTTAGGCGGTGGGAGAGTGTCCGACTGCTACGCAAGAGGTCTTGGGTTCGATTTCCACACGGGACACCACTTTGTGTGGTCCACAAATTAGTGTACTGTACTTTGTGTCCGTGACTTCTATGTTTCTAAAGTCCCTTGCGACACAGGGCTTGTACCCTACTGCAGGAGTCGTCTTTTTTAGTAAAAAAAAATATACATATATGTATTCGCTGAAACCCTACAATGTCACTAAAAATACAAAACAAAGCGTCTGCCATAACAAACAAAAAATATTTTCACCAAATTTATGAGACTCATCCTTTTATTAAAGCCATTTCAACAAATTTAAAGAAAACTATAAATCTGATAACAAAATTGCGCCACAAAAACTTCAAATATATACCACCACCCTTTTCAAATTGATTAAAAACGAATCCAAAAGTGCACGCAGAAAGTTCACCAACAAATTACGTTCCAAATGAATCCATTCAATCGGAAGTTGTATACATAAACGATCGAAGGCTTATAGCTGTTCACAACATCATGAAAACGCGCTCAGTGGGGAGGCTACACGCGGCGGCTCGGGTCGCCTCACGACGCACGTGTACACAATGCCTAATAAAAAACTTAAAGAAAAGCATCTTGACATTCTCTATAGACTCACGCATTTTACGAAGTGAGTTTTAGCTTGTGATTTTTTTGGTTTCAAGAGAAATTGTGTCTTGTGTGTTAGAAGTTGGAGTTTAAGTTTTGAAAAAACTTTCTGTTTATTTTACCGTTTTTATCATTTTAAAATAGCTATCATTTAATAATTAGATACTTTATATTTTTTTATTAGTGTCACAATTCCAGTCAACATTAATTAAATATTTTTATTAAAATGACTTAGGTAATTATTATGATATTTACTTACTTTCTAAGGGACACAATGTAAAAAATATTCTATAGAGTGTCCATGAGATTGACCTTGGGTGTTTGGTATAGGTATTCTTCACTTATTAGTGAATAGAAAGGCTGTAGGTACGCCTTTTAATCTGTTATAATATTAATCACCATTAGGTACAGTCAGGTAGGTGTGGTCAAATTTTAGCAGCGGACAGTGTATGTTATAAGTATTGCATTTACCATGGTGCTTTATCCGATTACGTTGTTATTATACCTATCACATAGTAACGGCATTCTCTAATTACTACATTTCAGTAGCGAAAAGCGTATGGTATAAATATGATACCTCCCGTACATCAAAATTCAATAGGACTATTATATAGAAGTTTTTAAGTCATACTTTTTTCAATTGATAACTTTTTCATTGATAAAATAACGAATGAAAAAAATATAAATGAAATTTTGAAGTACTCCGATTTTGATAAAATTTGGTATGTGCACTCAGGATAACGGGCACATATCAACCCTTGAATTTGACCAAACCTTTCTGTTACCCTTCTGTCCGTAAATATCAGAAGGATTAAAAAAAAAAAAAAAATGAATTTATATATTTCTCTTTACTTTCATCAGCCCTTCTTTTGATAAATCTAAATTGATTTTTTTATCCTATATTAGTATTATAACCTCTATAAATAAATTGATTTCTTTGGCCTTAGGTTTAATTATCTAGGTAGGTAAATTTCCAAACTAATATAATGAAGCCGAGAAGTTTGTTTATTTGTTTTAACGAGTTTGAGAAAGGTGATCGCAACGCTATCCACTGAGTCGAATAGAATATCTTGTTGGGGGCTTGGAAGTTAAAATCTTTACACTGACAAAAATGAGCAAGAAAAATCTAGTTTAAGTGTACAAATACGTTTCTACTGCCTTATATCCACTGTTACCCACCGGCCTCAGCTACAAATCGTACTACAGTATCTTGGATAAATATTTCCAATAT
The DNA here is from genome assembly GCA_945859575.2 of Herminia tarsipennalis. Classification (NCBI taxonomy): domain Eukaryota; kingdom Metazoa; phylum Arthropoda; class Insecta; order Lepidoptera; family Erebidae; genus Herminia; species Herminia tarsipennalis. The sequence goes on along the minus strand of OX243836.2, from coordinate 5,611,386 downwards.
TTTTTTCTCATAATCGCGTGCTAGTAGAATAAACAATAGGCTCTACAGCTCTACGTTTCACAATAAACAAAGTTGATAGCGATCTGCCTAGTTTACGAGCGAACTCTATTTGTTCGTTTGTACGGTTGTTCCTACCTTGTTCCTACCCAATAGATCGTAAAACGGACAAGTAATAATTGTGTTCCGTTGAGGACGAGGTATACGCGGGTTTGTGACTGCCATTTTCTTTTTTGTAGAGCACGTGACGAGTACAATGTTTTAAAAGAGTAACATGACTTTGTGAGCGAGTTTTTGCAGCGAGATATGTGCTGAAATTAGGCAGTCCGCCTTAAAAATCTTTAACTTTTAGCTTGATGTATGTTATAAAGTTTGCCATTTGTAGAACAACAAAATCTCTTTAGTTAGTATGCCTTAATATTAATTATATAATCCGGGAATTGCCAGCTGTTAGTGGTGGAGGTGAGTGGTAGGACGGCTAAGGTCTTGTCGTAGGCTAAGTGGCGTGTTCGACTAAATTGTGCTTGTCTTTTTGAATCAAATAATATAGAGACTGAGCTAATGTCGTTGCTTTATACTTTGCAAACATTTCCCCTTGTCTCTAGCTTTAAGCTAAACTAGCTCTTAAACTAATTTAGCATTACAGAAGACCGGACTGAAAAAACTTGAGATCATGTTTTATATTCTCGTCTAGAATCTGGCTACGTTGCCAGCGAAGGTATGCGAAATTGTTATTTAGGGGGCGAAAAACAAAAAACCGGGCAAGTGCATGTCGGGTAATGTACAATATAGGGTTCCGTAGCTGCCCAATACAATAATGCAGTATAAGAAGTGGGTTTTCTGTTGTTTTTGTTTCATACTACTAACAACGTTTTATAAGTAGTTTTATAAGGAATTTGTAAGAAAATGTTGTTACTTCTCACTTGGTCTGCTGTTACTCGTAAACTTGTAAAGTCTACTTAGCTGTGACAGCTTTCCTTGTAATTTCATTAAATATGTAATGTTTGTTTTTGGAGATGTGAAAAAAATCAAGGTGGTAGTGGCAGAGGGCGGGAGAACACGTGACTTTAACAAAAAAAATCACTTTAAGGCTTAATATTTGACAAACGGATCCTTAAATGAAAAAACTAAATATAAAACCCCTAAATATTTTTAAAAGACCTATCCAACACAAAATACCCCACACGACGGGGTAGCTGATAAAAAAATCACGCCAAATTTTTACCAAATTTTCAAGACTTTATTTTACCACTTTGTCGGCGTAACTATTTAACTAATATGTATATTCATGCAAAATTATAGCTTTCTAGTACTAAGGGTATCTGAGCTGAAGCGGGGACAGATTGACAGACGGACCGAGCGAAATTATCAGTGCTACGTTATGCCATTTTGCCGACGGTACCCAAACGCAGCAACGTAAAAGCTCCATTTCGACTTAATTGGAAGAAACCGCCAATTAGTAAAAAACTGTTCATGTTCATTTTAATTTCATCATGACAGCCCTGAGTGGCAACATGAAAATGAAAAGGGAAAAGTTACCTATTTTATTTCATTTCAATTTAGCACCCTGTCGGTACAACCAAGTTGGGTGTCAAGATGAACTAGGCTGGTCAAAGAAAGTTTGGGTCATCATAGATGGGTACTTAATTTGTTGTGTAAATTTTACTATTAATAAAAATGCGAATATAAAACTCAATCACGCCAGAGCGCTAAAAGGATCTTGAATTTTGGCACAGTGATAGATTATAGTCTGGAATAGCGCATAGGCTTTTTATCCCATAAAATGTACGCTTACCGTTTTATTTTCAAAATTTTCACGCGAACGAAGTTGCGGGCAACAAGTTAATAAAAACAAGACTTCATTTAATTGTTCCTCAGGCCTGAATTGGAAGCTCTCTATTCAATGTACCGAAGATTGGTGACCAGCGCTCAAGCTGCAGCACCTGCGACAGCGATAGGACATCCGCCCAAAATTGATGTAAGTTTATTTTTTAATGATCTGTGTATTGGAATTAAGGCCACTTCTCTTAGGAAGGCCCGTAATCTATCACATCGGTCCAGTGGAAATGAGTGGATCACATATCTTCGAATTATTGGTGGAAAGACACAAGCATATCAGTTTCGAAGTTTCGATAGATTAAGTACGTATTTAAGATAGTACTTTCTAATCATTTAATACTGAAAGTGTGTTGAGTAAAGTGGAAAATTCCTGCAGTCCACTACGAGTACGGCTACGAGTATAATTTATTTTAATCTAGAAAGTGTCCTTAGTAGCTAGAAGGTGGAAAAACAAACGTTTAAATTCCATATTTAAGACTTGAAAGTACCACCGTGCCTACTTACGATCAAAGCATAGATGAACGCGCTTTAGGAAATGATGACAGATTCGATTATTTTTAGGTTGGTGGGTATTGAACAGGCGCCATTGCTCAAAAAAATAGTTACGAATACAAATAAATAACTTACCCAAACTAGTCCAAATTAATTTCAAACAATGTTTTTGTAGTTTATCTCTTGGAATACAATAAATTATGTTGACTAGACGACAAAGCTATAAAACATTGTATATTAGAAAAAAGTTGGCTCCTTAACCGCGAAAGTGTGTAATAAAATAGTAAGACAGGGACGGATTTGAACGCGCTTTAGGAAATATTTATTATATTTTATTTATTTATTTATTTATTTTATAATTTATGTACACACTGTAACAACAATTATAAATGGCATAATACAATTGAGTACAAAGGTACTGCTTATTTCTAAAGAAATTTCTGCCAGCAGACCTGCGAAAGGAAAAGTGTAGAAGAATAATGTAGACTAATAGTGTGCGAGAGTTAAAAGAAGGTAATAAATATGCTAGCGTCTTAAACTAAGAAATATAACTATATATACATACAAATATCTAAATATATACTTATATAAATACATAATGCTTATGCTTATAAATAAATACATATTAATACATAAATATTTAAAATGTACCCATTAAGAGGAAAGGTAATGCTCTTTTACACGTTTCTTAAAGAGAGAAATAGTTTTTAAGTCGCGTATGCTAGGCGGAAGTGAGTTCCACAATCTTACAGCATGAATAGAGAAGGAATAAGAATAATAGTCGGTTTTATGAGGAAGGAATTTAAGGAGGGATCTAAGATGCGACCTGCATGGAGCATCGTTAGTACGAGCATAAGAAAACCGCTCTCGCAAGTAAGGAGGATAAGATGGGTTATGTAGGATGTTGAAAAGGAGACAGAGAATGCGAGTGTTCCTGCGAAGTCGGATTGGGAGCCACTTGAGTTCTTTGCGAAGGTGAGAGACATGATCATACTTTCGGAGACCAAAAACAAAACGAATACACAGGTTTTGCAAACGATCAAGTTTGTTTAATAGCTCCTCTGTGGCATCCAAATAGCAGGCATCAGCATAGTCTATAATCGGCTGAATAAGAGACTGGGCCAAACAAATTTTGGTCTTCAAAGGCAAGAAACTCTGAAGGCATCTTAATGTGTGCATAGAGAAATGTACCTTTCGACTGACCTCGCTGACATGAGTACTCCACGAAAGATTAGAGTCAATAATTACACCCAGATCTTTAGCAGTTTCGGTATAGTCGATGCGAATACCATCAAGGTATAATGGCGACAAAGATGTAACATCCACCGCATTCCGAAGAAATCTGCTGCCTATGATCATGGCCTGTGACTTAGCAGGGTTTATTTGCAAACCAAATGACTTGGCCCAATCGCTCACACAAGCAAGGTCATGATTCATTGCTGCAATAGCCGAACTAGCATCAGCAACAGGGAAATGCCGGTAAAGCTGCAAGTCATCTGCGTAAAGATGGAAACTGGAAGAGATAACTTTAATAACAGAGTTAATGAATATTGAAAAAAGAATAGGAGAGAGAACGCTACCCTGAGGAACACCCTCGGTGAGGTTATACCAGTCAGAGTGAGACTCCTGAAGGCGAACACACTGAGAGCGTCCCCGAAGATATGAATTAAACCAGGTTAAAGCAGAAAAAGAGAAATTTATAGATTTAAGGATACCTAGTAGTATGTCGAAATCTACAGAGTTGAAGGCGCTACTAAAGTCAAGCAGTACAAGAACAGTAAGGGATCTATTCTCCATTGCCCAGCGGATATCATCCGTAACTTTTAGAAGTGCTGTTACTGTACTGTGACCAGCGCGAAACCCTGATTGGAATGAGGAAATGATTGAGTTCGATGTTAAGAAAAATGATAGTTGTTTGTGTACTATGTGCTCAAAGACTTTAGAAAGAAATGGAAGAATAGAAATAGGTCTAAAGTGAGTTAATAAGGTAGGATTATTAGTTTTTGGTAAAGGTATAATGTGTGCCTGTTTCCAAGCTGAAGGAAAGGAGCAAGAGGTAAATGAGTAATTGAAAATATGAGTGATAACAGGAAGTATTGAAGGAAGAATGAGAGTAATCATACGTGAGCACAACTTGTCATTGCCGACTGCTGAAGAAGTAATCGCCAGTACAGATTTCTTAACATCTTCCTCAGTAACATCACACAGGTTAAAAATAGAGTATTGTGGAACCGGCAGTCTAGAGAGACTATCCAGTGTCGAAGCCTTGACACCTGGATCAAGAGAAAAAGGGAGAAGAGAAAAATGCCTATTGAGATCATTTAGGTTCACGTCTTTACACTGGTTAACTGATGATTTACCGATACCCACAGATTTAAGGAATCTCCATATATCAGAAGAACTATGGTTATTAAGTGAGTCGTGGAAATAGCGTCTCCTAGCATCTTGACACCGATGATTGCAGCGATTACGCAGCGATTTGTAATAGGCGAGGTTAAGCTCCGAGGGTCTACGTATATACCTACTTTTAGCTTTGTCCCTGCATCCCATAAGCTCTTTAATCTGAGGCGATATCCATGGAGCAGGGTCATGCCTGACTTTAACTCGTCTGACAGGCGCGTGCTGGTCAAATAGATTAAGAATACAAGTATTAAAATACTCAATCTTGTCGTCGATGCTGTTGCTCTCGACCAGGGGAGACCAGTCAAGATCATCAGCATCACGCCGCAATGCCTCCAGGTCTATGCCTTTGTAGTTACGAAGAAGAAGAAACTGGGGCTTCCGCCGAGGAACACGTATGCGATAAGATAGATAAATGAGATCATGATATGAAAAAGGACCTGCTAGTTGGCCATGGTAAGAAACATTATCAGGTGAAGAGACAATCATAAGGTCTAGAAGAGAAGGTGAGCAATTAGGAAAATTGTGAGTTGCAGAGAGAGGCAGAATATCAAGATTATAAGAAGACAAGAGTGAGTGGATTTTAGATGAGCGAGAATCATTTTTAATCAAACATGTATTGAAATCCCCCATTATAATTACATGTTCGTATACAGGACAAAGATTACTGAGGATGGAGTCAAAAGTTTCAAAGTAATCGATGTGGAGATTAGGGCTGTAGAACACTGCGAGCAAAATATTTGTATGATGGACAGTAATTTCAATAAATAAAAATTCAGCCGACTCAGAGTACAGTGAAGGCGATGCACTGATCACCTTGTAGGGTAAATCAGCACGCAAGTACATGGCAACCCCACCCCCGCCCTTCCCAGTCCTATCGTTTCGGATCAACACAAATCCAGGGAGAGAAAATTGAGTAGAGAGAAGAGAAGGTTTCAAAAAGGATTCTGATATCAAAAGGGCATCGAGGTGAGCGCTGCTAAAGGATGCCAGAAGATCAGAATAGTGGCTAGGAACACTCTGAGCGTTTATGTGAGCTATATGCAGATTCTTAGGGTCATTGGAAAAAAGAGAAAAGAGTTTATCATGCAAAGTAAGCGGTGGAGAAGGGTCACTGTCCTCACTAACAAAGTTATCAGAAGAAGAGCATGAGAAGAAGCTGTCGTTAAGATCAGCTACATCATCCATAATAAATAAGATAGTTTTAAAAATATAATTATAATAATACAAATATAAAAAAATATATATATATATATATATTTATAAATAGATATATAATATAAATATTATTGTTATATATTACAAATTTAAAGTTTATATATTATTTTTACGTAAGTAGGTTTCAAATTGAAAACCACCCCAATTCGCTGGTGTATTGGTAGAAATTTTAACAAAATATTACAGTATACAATTTAGAAGAAAAGCAAAACAATTACAAACACAGAAAAAGAACAAGACGACCCATAATAATCGATTCATTAAATCGAATTAACAGTGAAACGGAACGCAATCGAAATCTCACAGCAACTGTCAAGTGTCACTGTCACATTTAAAAAAGTGTCAAAAATGTTATGACTGCGGACGACACAAAGTAAAAATCTTTATACCGGCAATATAATAATTATCGAAATAAAAAGGCAGTGAAGTGGAACAGATAATAAGTAATTACTAACTACCGGCTCAAGATAAAAGTAAAACATTGTGATCCTGCAACGCGGCCAAATTGAGAAGCGTACGCTAGTCAGAATCACAACAAATCGATTGTGTTACTTGCGTTGACGGGGCTTCCTCGATCTCTTGGCAGGAGTCGCCAACGTATTGCCTTTTGGGGATTCGGGATCTTCAGACTTCGTAGAATCGTCATTGTCCACAACTGTGCATAACGGGAACTTGGCAATCAAATCATGAAGTTCGCCCATAGTCTCAATCTTTCGGCGGGATTGGTCAGGACATAAAATGACAATCTTGCCCTCCATGGACCAGCAATTTGTCATACCGAAATGCTTACGCGCAGCTGTAAACGTCCGATGCCGAACCTGCGTCAAGAACTCAGAGATGGTGATTCCAGTGCCCTTGAGCGATTTTTTGCTATCCCACACGAGTTGCCGATGTTCCATCCTGAAGAATCGAACTAGTATAGGTCGAGCCTTTTGCTGTGAGAAACCAAGCCTATGACAGACATGGATGAAGGTTTTGTTTACCTCTGGCACTTTAATATGGTTGGTTAATATGCCATGGACCACATCATGCAGTTTTTCACTGGCTTTCTCTGGCACACCATGAAGCAGCAGGACTTTTCTACGCATGATAGTTTCATGCCTATCGAACCCAGCAGCAAGCAGCTCAATCTGTGTCTTGAAATTGGACAGTGCTTGATAGACAAACTTCTTGAATTTGGAGAACTCTTGAGCGATGGCTGCAATATCTGGTGAAGCAGTGTCACCACCAGTGGTGGCGTTTTGTAATTTCATCTCATATTCTTGCATTCGGGAGCTGAAAATCTGCTCAAGTTCTTCCAGGCTAGCAGCAAGTTTTGTGTCCATATTTTTAATAAATAAGTGTTTAATTAAAAGTGTTGCAGACTTGATAATAATAAATAGCGAGTGTGGGGAGGTTTAAAACAGAATTAAATTGTTTTATTTCATTAATGTTATTAAATAACTATTATTTATAATATTTCTTTAAGAGCACACAAAAATATATTGCACTTCTATGTCTACGCACAAAAAAAAAAAAAAAAAAAAAAAAAAAAAAAAAAAAAAAAAAGCAATTCTTCAATTCAAGTGTAAAACTCATTGAGATAATATGATGTTAACCAGACCACTTACAATTAAAGCTTCTTTTTATCTTTTTATACTAGTTCACAAGTTTACTCATTGTCTAGGGATAGAGATAATTACCTACCTTTCCTACCCTTTATACTACCGACATGAACACACTCCATAAACAAGAATTGAGCTTAGCTGGAGGGGTAAACAGATAGTAATGTGGGGATCACAATCCCATATTGCTAGTTATTTAAAAAAAACGGAAAATATTAATCTAATAAAACATATGCCTAGGTAAAAGTTTAAAAAATTAGACATCAAAATGATGGCAATGAAAATCTTTCCATCCATAATAACTTTCTACGACGTCTGGACATCCGTTCAGACGAGAAAGATAGATAGACGGCGGCGGTAGCCTAATGGCTAAGGCATCGCGTGAGGTCCCGGGTTCGAATCCTGGCCATAATACTACCGACGTGAACCCCCTCCTAACACAAGCCATAAGGCTTAGATGGAGGGATTAATAGGATTGCTAGTAATGTGGGACCATAATCCCACATTGCTGGTTATCTTTATTTCTAAAAAAAAAGGTATTTATGAATACCAACTTAAAGTTTATATTATGGTGTGTTTAATTCTTTCCTTTAACACCCAACCTTAAATACCGAGGGTCCAGGACATAAAAATTAAAAAGCTCCTCAGCAGTATATTTATATCTTTATATTTACTATGCAAATATAGTCTGTCTTTTAGTTCTTCAATAGTTCTGTTTATATTAATTAATTTAGTTTTGCGCCTAATGGAGTTGGAGCGTGATTTTAAACCATTATAAATGGGGTTTGTAATGAATATAATGTGATTCCTAACTTCGTTTGCTAATCGGTTTCTGTAACTATTTGACTGCAATGTCGATGAAAATAGCTAGACGAAACCTACAGTGATTTTTATTAAATTATATGTATGTAGATATCTAGTTTTAAGATCAAGGTTATGAGGTCAACATTTTATTTTTATAAGAATGCATATATTTCCGCCATAACTTACCATTGCTTTTTTCTATTCTCTGTTTTCTATTAAATACAATTTGAGATTATTAATAGGTCTTGGACAATACTCGTTCATGCTTTTGATAAAACAATAAAATATTTATACACACAAGTGATACACCTGACTATTTTCTTTTTTATTTTCTGGAAAATAATGTGTAAAATCTGTATACATATCAACCCATATGATGGCCCACTGCTGGGCACGGGTCTCCCCAGTAGAACCTACTGGTATGTAGATCCTGAGGGTAATTGCCATAATCGCCACAATCGATCGCAGTAAGGCTTTAAGTACGCTGAGGACGCTGCTGCCCGTCCTCCGGAGTGAAATCCCTGAGTCGCCTTGACGACACCCACGGGAAGAGATGGGGTGGTGCTATTCTTAAGCCGGCACCACATGGCATCTGAGAGATAATTTTTAAAATCTGTTTAACTGTCTACAAATTAAAGTAACTAAATTATCAACAAGCATTACTTTCATTATATTCGTTATCCCTTTTACGAGTATTATCTACCCATACATTTACTGCCTAATTACGACCCTGTACATAATCATGTGAACGCACGCAATACGAAGGAAAATTCAAAGAATTACTTTGAACTACTTCGAAGTCGTATATATACCTGCCAATACTGCCGTGACCCCGTGATGGTATTGCCATTAAATGATTATAAACGTTGTCAACGATCGCAAACCTTTTTAAACTATTCTGCTTTTCTTCAGGGTATAGACCAGAGCACCTTCCGTGACGTGATGCACAATACTTTCGACCTGGTAACCGAAGAGGCGATCCTAGAACGTATGTGGATGACGTGGGAGCGAGGTGCAGCCGGTGGTGAAGGGTCTCTGAGGTTCGAGTCCTGGGTCAGGGGCCTCAGTGTGCTGTTAAGAGGCAATGTTGAGGAGAAGAGGCTGTACTGCTTTAAGGTGTACGACCTGAATAATGATGGGTATATTACGAGGGATGAAATGTTTTCGTTGCTAAGGTAATTGACCTGATGGCAATATTTTGAAGTAAATGTATGAAAACAAATGTCCTGATTCATTCGTTCATTCATGAAAATATCTTACGTATGAATCTAGAAAATAGCATTGACGTTAACATTGGGACGAGCGTTATTCTAGATCCACACGTTGGACAAGTGGCGTTGGAACCGACGTTATGGCCAATGTGTGGAGTCGATGTTATTGTATACGATAAAAGAGGTCAAATACAGTCCTGCAATGTCATAAATATTAAAGATAAATATTGGCTATAAGTAAAATTAGATTAGACACAAATGCCAGCTTCAGGTGCTCTCAAGACCAGCCATCTAAAACTCTTGGTTTCTTTCCAGAAATGCTTTATTAAAACAGCCTGGCGATGAAGACCCTGATGAAGGAGTTAGAGATTTGGTAGAACTGGTCCTAAGAAAATTAGACGTGGACAAAGATGGACGAGTCTCTATTGATGATTATAGGTAGCTACATCAACCTTACAGTCGGCAAAGAGTTTATTATCTAAAGCAAGAGTAGTTATAATTTTGATATTTAAATAGTTCATGACTTTTTGTTTTATTTGTATCTGATTTCAGACAAGCTGTAGATCAAGAACCGCTGCTCCTGGAAGCATTTGGACAATGCCTACCGTCGAAGAGACACGCAGTAGCTTTTCTGAAGACTCTAACTAATAAGACCTAAACATAATGGCTACTCATTATTAGGTTTTTTAACTAATTCGAACCTAAGTAACATCATTTTATACTGAAATATTTTTTTTTATATAAAATTCGTCGCCAACTCGCATTGTTAACACGGCAGTTGGCAATTTCAATTGTTTTAGATTTAGAAACCAGCGTTTTTGTAGATATTATTTTAGCCTCTGTGGCGCGGTGGGAGTGTATCCGACTGCTACGCCAGAGGTCGTGGGTTCGATTCCCATACGGGACATCACTTTGTGTGATCAAAAAATTGTTGTTTCGAGTCTGGGTGTACTTTGTGTCCGTGACTTGTATATTTGTAAAGTCTCCCACGACACAGGGCTTGCAGCCAACTGCGGGAGTCATATTTAAAAAAAAATCAATGTGTTGTCCTATTTTTATGATGTTACCTACTAGTAAGTAAACGTCAAATGTACAAATTAATCATAAAATCAATTACCTAAGTACTTACGTCATTATAAAAATAAAAATTAAGATAAGATTTATTAGCAATTCGTTTTACATATTGTTGCTAGTCAATTTTGTTTTTAAGAATACTTATGTATTTTTATAATTACTTACTAAGGTATTTATAAGATTAAAACTATTATCTAATGTAATCATTTTATTAAATCTAGCTTATGTAGATAATTAACAAATGCTTAATCATATAGCACAGCTAAAGTTTCCGGATACCTTCAAAACTCCGAACATAAATTAAATAGGCTCTAAAATGCTACCCTGCAGTACACCTTATGAAATATTTATCTCACTTTAACATTATATTATATAAAACTTAAAAAGTTTTACAAAAGCTTATTCAAATAACACAGCTGAATACATATAAATGGTATAATAAAGAGTTTGAATTGTAAATAGTGTAATTGGCCCTAATATGCTACCTTGCGGCGCACTATAATGATCTCTTTAAAAAACAGGTTGTATATGCAGATTTGAAGATCACAATGATTCACAACTAATGTTACTTTATTTCTATACACTATGATATGTTGTGATATGAGTACATAGTATTGTTTCACACTATATGTTCAGTCATGGGGGTCTAATCCTGTACCAATGAAGTCTGTCATGACTAGTCCAGCCGCAGGCGGGAGTAAGTTGAAGAGCTAAAAAAAATGAATTTATTTAGTTAATGTCACAAACGTTTTCTAATTTAAAATTGCACACGTTTTAAAACCTAGACGAAAGATGTGACATGAGATTAACAGCATTCATGGCCAAGAACCATACAGTTGAACAAGCTTTCTAAAAAACAAATCAAATCTGTTCATCTCTATCCCTTTCGGAGCTAGGTACAATGCCACGGACTAATAGCCACGCACACTTCACTTTTTGATGAGGTATAAAGTGATTAGTATAATAAATAATATAATAATAATAGTCATCTCTGAGATCATTTTGTCTTGATTTTTGGATGAACTTAACCCAAATAACCTTATGATTTACCTCATATGCTAAGGGTTCTTTTAAATCATATTTAAAGAAAATTCATACCTTATTAGTATAATACATGTCACTGGGAATGGTGATCTCACGGTATTCTCTACGGATAGCGTCTACGATGCGATCGGCAGCTTGGCCAGGGTCCACAGTCTTCATAAGGTTTTGGAAGCGGATTCGAGGGTTGTGACACAAGCCTGTGTTAACGATGTACGGGCAGATTGTTGTGAACTTGATCTGAAATTAGAAAGATTTTTTTTTTGTAGAAAAGTAAGCGGTTGATCAACATTGGATTTTTGGGATTAAAATTATCAACATCGCAAAGAGAGTTGGTCATGTAGATACATCTCATAAAGGGCCCTAAACATTAAAAAGTTTTACTAGTCTTAATCGCGTGAATAATTTAAGGTAAAATACCTTGTTTATTGCCCGACGTTTCGACCGTATTGCAACGGCCGTGGTCACGGGAAGACTCTCTCGTCTTTCGCCAAATCGCGAAAGTTTATCAACATTTATTAAAAAGTTAGTTGGACACTTTACCCGAGTTTATAACAATTAGTTTCATAGTCCTAATATAATTATAACTAAATCATGAATATTCTTAACATTTTTTATCTTAATCTTGATTAGGTACCTCAGGTAACGAATTAAAGGTAAGGTTAAAAATAATTGTATGTAAGTAGAGTAATCATAGATATAATAGATAAGATTATATGAATATGAATCTATATTATTACACTGTTAAATAATACACTGACGGACTCATAAACTGCATCAAAGTTCAGGTTTACTCTAAAAGGATTTTTTATAATAAGTATGCAAACTTTTTAGATTAAATTATATAAATATGGAAAGACTGGCTCTTAATCTTAAAAAAAAATTAAATTTAAAAATGGAACTGCGGTAAAACAAATGAATATAGCCGGGAAAAGAAAATTTACTCGTAGTATCAGATTTGCGTGTTATTTATAGCAAAGTTTTAAATTAATTCTCATTGTTTTTTTTTGTTTGGTCAATTGAATTATTGTTACCAGCATAATTGTTGGGTTAGTTTTTTAACACATCGAGAGTTTTTGAACCATAATATGGATACTTCGTCCGAACAAGCGGCACAAATTGTAGCATTGGTGCGGGAGGGCTTGGATCAACGAACGATTGGTAGAAATTTAAATTTAAACCAGTCTACGGTTTGTAGAATATACAGAAGGTTTGTAGAGACAGGTTCTTACAGGAGGAGACGTGGTACAGGCAGAACTCGAGCAACCACAGGTCGTGATGACCGATTTATTGTTACAACTTCCCTGCGAAATCGTTTCCTCACGTCAGTTAACATCAAAACCGAGCTTAATGAAGTGCGTGGAAAAAACGTGTGTGCACGAACAATAAGAAGAAGGTTAAAGGAAGCGGCTATCACCCCTTTTAGACCAGCAAATGGTCCAAAGTTGTCTGCAGCTCACAGACAAGCTCGCTTAAGATTTGCGCGTCATCACCTGAATTGGACAGAAGAGTAGTGGGCCTCTGTATTGTTCACGGACGAGTGTAGGACATGTTTATATGGTGCAGATGGTCGCAGAAGAGTCTATCGTCGACGTGGGGAGCGATATGCTCAAAGTTGCATTGAGGAGCGTGTTCCTTTTGGAGGCGGTTCATGTATGGTCTGGGGTGGCATATCGATGAACGGGCGAACAGAACTTGTGTTCATAGACATGGTCCGTCAAAACGGTAATAGAGGGGGTTTGACAGCACATCGCTACATAACAGAGATATTAGAAGATCACGTGGTGCCTTACATGGGATTAATAGGCGAAAATTTTACTTTAATGCAGGATAATGCCCGGCCGCATGCAGCTGCACAAGTTCAACATTATTGCGAAGAGGTTGGGATACGTACAATGAATTGGCCAGCACGCAGCCCGGATCTTAATCCCATCGAGCATGTTTGGGACAATTTAAAAAGAGCTGTATATGCGAGAAACCCTTCGCCTACGACAGTGGCAGCACTAAGAACAGCACTTTCAGAAGAATGGGACAATATTCCGCAAGATCTTTTAAAAACCCTTATAAAATCTATGCGGAACCGATTAGAATCCGTAATAAGGGCACGTGGGGGTAATACACCTTATTAAAACACAAATAAACCCTTGCATAAAGTTTGTGTCTATTGTTAAAACCAATTTTTTAATTAAACAATTTTTCCTTAAACTTCTGTTTTTTCTTCAAAAAAGGTCTTAAGGTCCTTTCCAGTACATAAACTTAAACTTAAAGATATGATCCTACGCTGTTTTAAAGTTCACGAACCAATCTAGAGGTTTCAATTTAAATCTGTATAGAAAGTTTGCATACTTGGTTAAAATATTTATTTCAAAGTCGTCTATTACTTTGATGCAGTTTATAAGTCCGTCAGTGTACATAGGGGCAAAAGTTTTTTCGTATTTTGAATGTATTGTTAGTAATCAAACCTCTTTGGTTATAACTGGCAGGTTTAAATACCATTAAGTGTTGACATTTTAAAGATGCAATAAATAAAAATAAAATAACTAGTTCCCGCCATTTTTGAATTGTTTTTCAAGTAAGTAAAATGAATGTATGTGCCGCCGCGAATAAAATTTGTGCGGTTTATAGACATAATGTGGTATCAATACGAGTAGCACAAATGTGGTTCAAGCGTTTCAAGTCTGGATTTTTTTGTGTGAAGGATGAGGCTCGCTCTGTCACGGATAAAATCAGTGCTATCTTTGAAAAAGTGGAACAATATAGTAGTTACGAAATTGCTGAGGAACTGGATGTTGATCACAAAACAGTTTTACGACATTTACAAAAGTCTGGGTACAAGAAAAAACTTGATGTTTTATATTATAACCAGATTTCCATCTATTTCGGTCACTTCAGAACTCTTTAGGAAGCCTAAAGTTTCTCAAAAGAACAATGTGAAAACTACCTCTCAGATTTTTTTGATCAAAAATCGAAAAATTTATACAGCAATGGGATCATGGCACAAGAGGGCACATACTTATTAAAATAAATAAAAAATATACCTATTTTTTTTTTCTTTGTATGAAAATACTTTGGCCCCGGCCTTATATAATAAGAGATTCATATTATTTTGTATTATCATGCACTATTTTTATGGAAAAGAAGAAAGCGTATAATAAATGCACTAAAAAATGTTAATTTTGAGCGAACTTCGGTGGCTTTCTGTTCTGCGCTTAAAGGTCAGTTAAAATATCACATGCTCTATTTTTGTTTGTGTTTATTATTGAACCTGCATTGCACAGATAACAGGAAGATATATTTAGGCTTTCGTACCACTAGACTACAAATAATATTCTCTTAAAAGAAAGTTGCACTTAAACGAACAAAATAAAAAAATCATACCCCATTTGTGTCTCTAGGATCTTCATGCAGCTCAACAGCAAGCGACTCCATGATACCCCTTACTGCATACTTGCTGCCGCAGTACGGCACCAAGTTACGGAGACCCATCTTACCAGCCATGGAAGACATGGAGACGATATGCCCGTAGTTGCGTTCCAACATCTTAGGTAAGAACGCTTGGATCATCTGGAAAGCGAGAATGAGAAGACCTGAATTATATTATTGCTTTGCAACCTGTCTAGACTGTTTCAACAAACGTAAAGTGATATAGAATCGGTTTGTTTCTGTGTTTTAAATAAAAAGAGATTATTTTATAAACATGTGAAATAGATTTAGTGTACTAGACAATGCTAATTTTAATTTTGTTTTCGATTCCATAATTAAAATCTTATACGAGTATTTACCTAAAATTAAGACAAACAACATTTTTCAAAACGAATGAGTAGGTTCTCACAAATCATTTATTTTTATTAAAGCCCCTACCCTTATTTTCATTATAATTTTGTGACAATTAAATTATTGTCATTTCACACACGACTTCGACACAAGTGAAATAACAAGTACACTAGGACTGAGATGGCTATAACTATAACTCACAATTTAAGTTTCATTTTATGTCTAATCCAGACTTAAATATAATCAGTAGGTACATCTGCGCTTAATAAGTAATGTTCTCCAAATTAACTCGAGTATCGTTGCTTAACATGCTATCGTTAATCTGGAAAGCGAAACACGTGTGGACATTCATTTTGAAATGGCATTTTTCAACTCCAGACGTAATAGATCATTAGCGTGTGGCAAATTTTAAAGTTGCATGTAAAACAAGTCTCAGACTTTACTGTCACCGTACACAGTACCTAACAGAAATGCCTGAGAAAGGTATATTCCTGATAAAGGTCCCTATATGTAGGGAATTGAAATATTGAGAAAAACAACAAATTTGAAAGAGACGGCCTCAGTGGCGTAGTAGAAGTGTGTATGCCTGCTGTGCTAGCGATTCAGGGTTCGCACGTAACAGAGCTTTGGAGATCCATAATAGTTACAAAAACACTGAGATTGTACTACTGGAGTACAAACCCTTTGTCGCGGATGAATTTACACACGGGAATAGAAATAGAAAATAAATAAATAAGTATACAAAAAGATGTTGTAAACTACTAGGCCTTATAGAGACTTTAAAACTTTGGAATACACATAGGTGACTTTAATAATCAATATCGTGTGGATATTGTTTATTAAAGTCACCGTGTGGATATTGGCTGTAGACAAAGGGAACAAATAATACGCATCTAGGAAGCTAAAATGTGGTTAATTAATGTTGTTGTTACTAAAGTTTACAAACAATCTTATTCTTGTATAGTTTGGTCCAGTTGCAAGACAATTTATGATCATTCGTCCATGGCCGACTACATTTTGTGAACTTGATAAACTTGAATGTTGATATAGGTATGTATAAATTATGACGAGGAGACACCATTAGTTAAATTTTAATCAACTAGTAGATTATAATAATAATCTGCTTTGAACTTGGATTGAGGTATTTTTTTACGAGGCCTATACGTGGTACTTGAGCTTCGTCCTGTGTTAAAATTGAAAATTCTGGTTGTTTAGAAATTTCAAAAATCTTTTCTCGTAGCTTAATGAAATTAGATTACCTACTTAAACAAATTCTATGATCATCCAACCATCTAGCTTTTACTTTTATTATCATGACTGCTGATCTCACTGAAAATCTGTCACTGAAACATCTGTCATTCTTAATTTTTCCATGTTATTAAATATCCCAGATATTTATATGTATTGTCTTCATATTACAGATGAAATTAATATCAAAATAAAAAAAAAATGAAAATATAATAAAAACACCCGACTGCACAAAAAAGATGGAAACCAGGGGATCTTGTTTCCATCTTTTTGTTTAGTTGTAGGATGTAACCTATGTAACAACTAACTTTTATCACATCTATTGTCAAGTATTGGAAATTGTAAAAATAATAGCTGCTAACTAACTTTTTTAGCACTGCAGTCATAATCATGTTATACCTTTTTGAAATGCTTAAGATGAGCTTTTAATTTGGTACCCATATTGCAGTATTCAAAACAACTTTTTTTCACACCTCTTTATTTTGACATCTCACAACCACCATGTTTGTTTTTTTCAAACGTCATTCATCTAAAAACACTTGGGCGATTATGACAAATCTAACGACGTCTTAATTGTGTAAATCCGTTCAGTGGATTGTGGGATATCAGGTAATAAAGAATATTACATACATACATACATACAAGATACGCGCGAAAAACATAACCCTTGCTTACAGTCGGGTAATAAAGCTAGCTGGGCTCAATAGCATTGACACCATGATCTTTGTCAGATCGGCTCGTGCAAGCAACTTTATGATATGCTAACTTTACCAAGGTTGTCAGACCTTTAACCTTTTGTAAATTGTGACTAATAGCTTCATTCTCAACTGCATTTAAATTCAATTTTGTATTTATGCTATCCTGTATTTTCTTTATATTAATTAGGTACGTAGTTTAATTATTTATTACAGCTGTCAAAAATGTAGTTTTTTTATTTAATGTTTATCTAATGGTAACTAGCAATGTGGGATTGAGTCCCACATTACTACCAATATTGTTAACCCCTCCAGCTAAGCTCAAAGGCTTGTGTTAGGAGTGGGTTCACGTCGGTAGTATAATGGGTAGGATTCGAACCCGCGACCTCACGATTGCGAAACCGATGCCTTAGCCATTAGGCTACCGTCGCTTCATCAATTGTAATCCTCAAAACAGACTTACACCTCAAAACAGACTTTACACAGAGAAAGCCCTACGCAAAAA
Source organism: Herminia tarsipennalis (assembly GCA_945859575.2). Lineage (NCBI taxonomy): Eukaryota > Metazoa > Arthropoda > Insecta > Lepidoptera > Erebidae > Herminia > Herminia tarsipennalis. The sequence goes on along the minus strand of OX243836.2, from coordinate 5,593,484 downwards.
AGGGTTCGACGCTGTCTTAAATTTATATAGAAAACTAAGATATTAGGACACGAAAAATTTACTGACTAGCTAAAAACTTCATCTAGCAGACGAAACACTAAAGATATGTCTTAATATTAACTTGTAAAAAAACCTTGAAGTTACAGAAAAATGCAGAAAACGAGGATTGTCGTATTGTCATAGTCCTAGGGTTCGTAATTTAACATATATGTACAAACGAATATTCGACTTTATTTTGTCCTACGCTCCTGCTCACTGTCGCGGCTGTGTCGCTGTGTTCGTAGCGCGGCGCAATGCCTACTAAAGTCAAATTAGTACTTTTTTTAATCATAAATAATTATTTATGGAAGTCGTCAAAAATAGTAGAGCAGCCAGAAAAAGATACAGTGCAAAAAAGAGGAAATAACTTGCACTTTGTTATGGGTTTTGAATGATAAAAAACAAAACTGAAACTTTTCCATATTTGATAAAATATTGTTATTATAGTCATACAACAAAAATTGTTGTGCAATGCAGTGCAGTTCATTTCAAAAGGTTAATAGTATTTTTAAAATAACTCACAAATATCTATTGCTTCTGCAGGTATTATTTTTTTAATTATCCTACGCAGAAGTGTAAATTTTTCCTTAAACCAAAGTCCGACATTTCATTAAAAATATAACGTCAGCTTTGTATTTAATTAACTACCTCAATTATTGTATTTAATAACGTATAATAACCATGTCGGCAGCAATTGATAACATGCAAATATAAATTTGTATTTTTGAGAATTATTTTTTCTGTGGGAGAATTTAATAGACTACCGTGAATATGATGTGAATAAAGATAAATTTAAAATTTTGTTTTACATCTTTTTTTAAATTGTAGTATGTTACATAAATACTACAATTTAAAAAAAAATCTAAAACAAATTGTGATGTGTGTGATGTTGTTGTATCGGACGACGGTAGGTAATGTGTCTTCAGACTAGTTGAGTATACTTATCTTTAAATGGTTTTGCAGTCTAAATAGAGATGGATATAGAATAAAAAATATATCACATTAGTCTCAAATGAATATGGTTTTTATTGTGGGAGTGACAACATAATACTGAAATACCTATATGTTTTTTTTGTGTTTGTAACTTTTTTTTCTTTACAAAACAAATGATTTATGGTCATTAACTGACTGTATATTAGAGGGACGAACCGAAAAATCAGCACAAAAACCTTCTTTATTATTCCCATGATCATTGTACCTAAATTAGGTGTTATATTTTTATTTTGGTTATAAGATTTTCTTTTAAGAGGCTGTAGCTGTCAAACTTAAGCATTTTCTCGTCTGTAGTTTGTAAAAATAATAAAGTTGTGGAATTGATAAAAGTCATCATATTGATAAAAGTCTAACATGTTTCATTCCTACAGTACAGGAAAAATCATACTAACAACAGCCAATCTTAATGTTTAGGGTTCCGCACCTAAAATGGCATAACGAAAACCCTTATAGTTTCGCCATGTTCGTCCGTCCGTCTGTAGCTTTGCTCAGAGACTGTTAGTGCTAGGAGGCTGTAATTTTGCATGGATACACATGTTACTTAATTCGACAAAGTGAAATATTTTTTTTAAAAAACACTTTTTTTGTGTACGTACGTACTTATAAGGGAGGTACACAAAAAAAGTGTTTTTTAAAAAAAAAAATTCTAAAATCACACCCCCACTTTACATATAAATGTAAAGTGGGGGTGTGATTTTTTTTGTCACATTTAGGGGTTGGGAAGACCATTTTTAGATTTACCGTTTGTGAAATACTAAGATTAAAGTGCAAATTTTTGTAAGAGACAAGTATCCCCCCCCATGCCAGCTAAATGGTTGATGTTGAGTAGTATGTGAAAAATATTACGGTAATAGTATATATAGTGAATTAAAAGGAAAACTAGCACAGCTTAGAAGGCTTTACAAGTTTACGAGTAACAGCTTATCAAAAGAGAAGTAAGTAACAAAATTTCGTACAAATTCCATTGAACATTATTCTTAAGTAGATATAAAGTTGTAACTATGAAACAAAAACAACAGAAAACCCACTTCACACACAGGTATATCCATGTATTTATAGAGAGCTAGTTAACAAATAAAAGTGACAGTGCTTTAAGTAAAACACATGAACATAATGTTTTCATCCTATTAGGCTCCAAGAAAGTGGAACAGACATTATATTTATATAATTTGTTTGTTACAGTTACATTGCTTATTAGCCTTAAAAGCTAGATCGTAATTAATTGTAAACAACCCTTGTTATTTATATGCAAGAAAAAAAAAACAAAATAACAAATCTACCCATTTTTAAAAAGCAATGATTCAGTGCAATCGAATATTTTTTTTATTTAAATTCAACGAAAAAATATTAATTTAATAGTTACGATAGTGACAATTCGTTGATATAGTGTCTTGTAACTACACTTACCCAAAGGATTCCATTAACGTTGATATTCATGATAGCCTTGATCTCTTGTTCAGAGTGCCTCAGCACAGGCTTGCAGGGCATTATACCAGCGTTGTTAATTAGGATAGTCACCTCTCCTACTTGTCTGTTCACCTTCTCTGCGAGTGCCATAACGGCTGCACGGTCTGTGACGTCACATCTAGAAGAAAGAGTGTCAAAATTTTAAAAATAAAGTACCTTAAGGGACTATGTTAGGACCCCTAAGTTTTTCATCTTTTCGTATCCGTGTATTAATGTTAATAGAAACATTGGAATGCAGTTAGGTAAAACATATAAAAAAAAAACATCAATGGTGCATTTTGGTGTTCAAAGAGTCCTTCCAAAATGAAACTTTCCTATATCGTTGTAATTTATTTTTTCTCGCAAGGGCAACATGCAACATGTTGCCCTTGCGAGAAAAAATAAATTTGTTACGTGAATAAAATCTACTTTATTTTTATTAGATGATGGTACTTATATTATTGTTTAAATGAGTTTCATGGTATAATGGTTGTAGCACAATTACTGACATAATTGTATACAAATAATGTATTTATTTAATGAATAACATTTAAAAAATGAGGCAATTATTTTTATCGCCGAGTTCTTTTCTTACTGGCTTTTGCGGACATGAAATTAAATGTAGAGTCAATTACTTCCCAATTCTGTTAGAAGTTCATAAATTCTAAGTGATCAAAGTACTCTTCTCTTAGATTCTCATACGATCCAAAATCAATTGAAGCTGTAGTGCTACTTACTCAAAGTTGACGGCTTGTCCTTTCTCCTGCTTTATAAGCTTGACAGTCTCTTCATTACCCTTAGCATTGATGTCAACGCACACGACCTTGGAACCGAGCCGGGCGAACCGTTGTGCCACCTCCCGACCCATGCCATGACCAGCACCGGTGATCTGCATTAAAAAATGGTTAAATTATCATCATGGTAATGGCGACAACTGAGCTGCCATAATTGTCACAGCACCACCTCAAGTAGTGTGTGAAATATGGGTAAGTTGCAGTTGTTACGAACAGTTTTGATCTGCATAATCACAAGTCAGATTCGAACACTAACGGTCCTCACGCCCCGGCCGCCCCGCGATACCCCGCGGGCGACGGGTGAGAAGGGACGATATCAGGCCACCCTAGGCGCAGGCCTGAGGACGACGAGCAGTGGGTAGCTTGCCGTCCAGCTTAGGACTAGGCCGGGTCGACGGCGCGCTAGTGTTCCACGCGCGCCTGTAAGAGGTGTCAGCATGTGACGGGGCCCCATTGGGCCGGCGCCCACCGGGAGTGCGGGATCGTTCGAAAGAGTTACCGTGCTCCCGGAACACCAGGGCGAAAGAAGGAACACAGATGGGTTTTAGTCAGTAGGAGTCTGACACGCCCTCCCGCTCGTGCCCACAGCGAGAGAAGTCATATGATGATTTCCCATCTATAAAAAAAAAAAAAGATTCGAACACTAGACTCATGTAGGAGGTCGTCACATGATTGTTCATTACTGCTCTGTAGGAGATGATTGATTTCCCTCTCACCAGGCCTGGAGCTAGGAGGGGGGGGGGGGGGGCAAACCGGGACACTGTTGGAGCATGTGGAAGAGGTTGAGTCTTCCCGTGACCACGGCCGTTGCAATACGGTCGAAACGTCGGGCAATAAACAAGGTATTTTACCTTAAATGATTCACGCGATTAACCCTTAAATTGGCACATACTGAATCTGAAGGATTGTTTATATTTAAGTTTACGTTTTGGGTAATAATAGGGAAAGAAAAAAATAATTCTTATGAATTTTTGAAAAAAAATGTATTATTATATATATTTTTAAACGTCACTTAAAAAGGACATTGCCCATTACCTGCTACTGTGCGGTGACCTCATATACGTCACAGTAAACGGATATTGCCAAAAACAAAACACATTTTTTTTTTCTAATCAAACAAAAACTACACTTCTAAATTTACCGTACTTATACAAAATAAAAACAAAACATAACAATGAGATCAAGTTTCTATTAGGAACCATTAAAATTATGCCAGGAACTAAACATAAAGTCAACCTCTGGCTATGAAATTAAATATTCTTAATATTATTTTGAAGGCAGGTAACAATGTACTTATAAAAACTGCAACAAAATAAACCAAACAAAATAAACTTTTCAGTATAAAATTAACCACTACTATCACTTTTCCTTATGGAATAAAAGAAAACAATTTTTTTTGGCAGTGAAACAAAGCCTCTGTTGACATTTTGTACACATAATAATCATAGTTTTTCCATTCTTGCAAAGGTAACAGCGACCTTGTGTGGTAAATATCGGAAAATGATCGTAACAATCAAGCCGTGCATCATCTACTGGTCTTGGCTGAACAGGCTTTAGAATAGTGCCAACCCTTGGTGAATCAGCCATGGCTCTGTGGTTCTGAGACTTAGTATTAGTCTTCATAAGCGCAAGAGCACACTGCACGCGAAACTTTTTCAGACTCAGTTTGGGTTCTCTAAGTTGAACGCAGTCTCGGCGATGCAATAGCCAGCTGTTATTCATGCTGATATCTAATAGTTGGGCGAAAATTGACATATACCATCGTCTGGTCTTCATTCGTATTCTATATAAAGCAGTCAACATGTCGGCTATATCAACGCCGCCCATGTGAGTGTTGTATATTTTTATTACACTAGGGCAAGGTACAAAGACTCGCTTCTTTTCTTTCTTATCGTATCGTTCTATGGTACTAACTGGATCTTCAGCACAGAATGAACTGGCAATATGGATGCACTGATTATCCACCCACTTAGTAACTGCCAACCTTTTTGAGTTATCGCAAACTACTTCATATGTTCCTCGTCCCTTTTTTTTTCATCGCTTTATCTGTCATAAGTTTACATGTACGCAATCTATCTTTTCTAATCATTCCTAAAGACAAAATACCCATCTCATTTCGTAAGTAGTATATAAGTTCAAGTGACGTGAACCAGTTATCGAAGTAGACTGTACTGAGTACTGGATTAGTTATATGTAGTTTTGCATAATCTAAGCACTGTTTTACCACCAACACCAAGATAATCTTCTTCCCATTCGGTAAATCTGACCCCTGAAAAAGTGTTTGCGCCATCATAAGGAAAAAAATCATACACCATACCCGACGTACCTGCTCGAACCAGAAACTTAAAGCCCCATTTGTGGGGTTTCTTTGGATTATATTGCTTTCTGTTACCAGCCTTTTTGCCTTTATATGGTATTATCATTTCATCCACTGCAAAAGACCGCTCTTCTTCGATTTTCAAGCATTGCTGACGAACGTGTTCCATAATAGTAGATATTTTATGATAACGGTCGTTGTTATCTACGTTTGTGTTATCGCAAAAATGTAAATAACGCTTAATACACCTATAACGTTTTAGAGACATGGCGGATGCAATCGGTTCAAACCTCAGATCAGAACTCCAATAATCTTCTACAGCAGGCATATCTACAATACCCATCAAAATCTCTATACCAAGTAAAATTTCTATTTCTTTTTTAGTAACACATATAGATTTACCACTATTTTGTACTGAATATAAATTTGTCATTTCAACAATAAAATCAAGGATATCATCGTTGAAAAATGTTTGAAAGTACTGCTGAGGAGTTAGAATTGTATGCCGCTCTTCGAAGTCAGTGGAGTCTGGCACTTCTACGTATCCAGTAAACTTTCTTTTTTTGAAAACAAAATCTAATTGCTTAATTTTACGTTTCCTAGACACAAGTGGTATTGGTAAAGGCCTAGGTGACGTGTCTACGACTGCAGTTTGTCTCGTTCGACGTATTCCTGGCATCAATGAAGCTCTTACAAAACTCGTAGATGGTGTTGCAATGGACATTTCTGATGGAGTTTCGGGTATATAACACTGTGTTAGATTAGAAGCATGTGGTGTGAAAGGTGAGGATTCTTTTGCCAGTACAGAGGTTGGAGGTTGCTCAGGTATAACTGTATTTTCACCAATCCAAAAATCCTCATCATCGCTGAGATCATCTAATAAGTTACTCAACCCAGGAACCATTTCTCGAACAGGAGATGAGTTGTCACTATTAAAGTACTCACGTGCTCCTATTTTTTGTTCAATATCTTCATCCGATTCGACATCAGACTCCTCAGAGTCCTCTGGAGGTAAAAGAGAGATGATTTTCTTGGATGTCCAAGACATTTTTCTGTAATTATAAAAAAATAATGTATTATTTCAATGGTAAGTATGCTGGATCTATGAACTATTTGTAAGTACTACTTTATGGCAACGTCCGTTATATGGGACAAACGGAAAATACACTAGCTCATAGTTATAACTGGCAAGGTCCGTTATATGGGACAAACAAAAAATACACTAGTTCATAGTCCTAATTGGCATAGTCCGTTTTAAATGACATACTTAGTTTCGACTAAATTAAAGATACAAAAACAATGATAGTATTGAAAAAAACTATGTCATCTAATACGTTATACTGTATTTTAATTGAATTCAACAAAATAATGAACAAAATAAAGAAAAAACTCACCTTTTCAAAAAAAAATATCCGGAGCGTAACACCACCCGCCTGATGCACTTTTTCAAATCGGCGTAATGAGCGACCGTTGGCCGTTTCGCACGCACAAAATGCGTGAGTGTGAAAGAGATAGTCTAACAAACACAATGAGATGCGCGCGCGAGGCGGAATCGCGTATTTTTTTTATCTGTGTGAGTATAAACACTGCGTCCTTTAAAACGGACAGAATCAATTTAAGGGTTAAGACCCGTAATATATATATTTTAATAATGTGTACAAATCGCGAAAGTTTATCAACATTTATGTTGAAGAGGCACCAAATCGGGTGAAATTATTTTTGCTCCCCCCCCCCCAATCGTAAGCACGTTCACCGCGAAAGGAAAGGGCGCTTTCATCAATTGTTTGTGCCCCAGTTGACCAGATTCTCAATTTACCAGATTTGCAACTAAACAAATTCATAACTGATAACCTAATCTACTATTGTGATAATTTTGAAGTTGTGTGTGTATTTAATTCGTGTGTTCTAAACCTAACTGTAAACAGAACATCGGACAGATGAGGATTTGTGTTTTTTTAAATACTGGCTCCATTAAGTATACTACAATATTAAAATTAAAGGTTTTAACTCGTTGTTTTTTTTTATTTTGATGTAAACAAGACGGTCATCCATAACATCGATGACTTTATCTAACAAGTCGGCGACAAAGCATCCATAATTACTTAGCGATAAGATAATGCATAGCCACAAGACGATACGGGACAATCTATAATTACACACAAATACTGTCCACTCCCGGAACTTCGATAATACTTCGTGTTCTTGTCCTATTTTTACACAACTAATCCAAAAAGAGTGTAATAGTGTTTATACCTTTATTAATAAAATAAAGCTGTATTCATTGATAATTCTAACAGTCCAAACCAAATGTGATCATCACTTATTTTTCAAATAATAACCATGGATTATATATATAGCGCTTTGAACACAAAACAACTTAAATGACTTATAACTCTGCAAGTTTTCAGTGATTTTTTGAAGTAAAAATCTTGTTGAGGTGTCTGAGCTTTGCACTATACGAAAAATAACCTTGTCTAGTAATATATTTGTTTGGACATATTAATCTTGAGGCTAACAAAAACATATTATTACTGGAAAGATTTGAGAAGTGGCTTAAAGGTTAAGGCTCCTAGGCTAGGCTATGTGTGGCTTTTGAATAGTAGCTAGAGTAGGTACTACTTTAAATTATGACGTTCATTAAGTTGCTGAAGTAAGGTTGCTAATTATTCAATTGCTAATGTGCGTTAATTATATTGTACACAGTACAAGGTATCAAAGTAAATGTGTTAAAAACAAAAACACAACGTTTAATATTTATCTTAAGAATCAAATATAAATTATAAATATTCAAAATACTATTTTACTACAGCGGAAATTTTATGATAGGATCATATCTTGAGCTAATCATGAAAGCAAGCATGATTGGTAGCTTTGTTAGTTTCAACATTTAATATCGAGACTGGCAAATATTGGATCCACACTCTCATTGTGGATATCTCATAGCTTAGCTTAGTAACTTGTTAGTCATAGCGATTTTTCAGCATTTTTTTACCAGCATTAAGTATCTATTTATTGTATAATTTAACTGCATAATACATATATATTTATACCTATTTAATTAATTTTTACAAACGCTGAAAAGTGAAAATAATGAATAATGAAAATGGCGGCAAAGTGGGCTAACTCTGCCGCCGTTTTAAAAACTCTAGGTACTGTAAAGTTTCTATAAAAAACAGTTGGTAAGTCGACAATAATATGGAGTCGTCAAAATGGCAAATTAAGCTGTCATCATTTTCACAACTTCTAAATATTCGTCTTTGTGCAATTATAGTGTACAATAAATACTTGAGACTGGCAAATATTGTCTTAAAAATCGGCCAGATTACATCAACTCAAAAAATAAAGAGTAGGAGACAATGATACCCTTGAAGTAGCTAACATAAGACCACGGTAGTCATTTCCATACTAACCAACTAATGAGGTTTTAGTTAGGGATGTATTAAACCATATAGTTATTATAAAAAATACGATTTTTTTTATAAAAACTCTATGGTTTTATACTTTAAGACATGACTGCTAATACCGGCTCCGAACGTTGGCCCCAACGTCAGTCCTAATGCCACTCATCCAACGTGTGGATCTAGAAAAAAAACATTGGCGTTTGACGAGAGACAACGTTGAGACGAGCATTATTCTAGATCCACTCGTTGGACAAGTGGCGTTGGGACCTGCTTGGAGCCAGCGTGTGGAGCCGGCGTAAGTGGAAATGTCTTACGAATAGAGTTAAAGAGAAAACTGTAGTAGTCTGTCTCTAGCGTACCGCGTGCGAAATAAGCATAGACAAATTAACAGTAATCAAACAATCTGTAAATCAAAATTATTTTCTGCACTTATTGTGCATGTGTAAGTGAGTTAGATAAGGAATTGCGGTTTGCTTTCTCTTTCTAGTCAAGAAACAACTAGCTGGCTGTTTTCGCTACTTTATCCTAAATTTAATAACTCTATGAAAAAATTCAGCAAAGGCTGCCTGTCCATTGAAATATAGAGCGGAGACACAGAGAAAAAAAACTAATAGGATCTATCTATATGATTGGTAAATATTCCTCAGTTTCTCCGTGGAGTGGGTTTTAAATTCCGTTGTATAAACAAATAAAAAAAAGACTCACCACAACGATTTCATCGCTCACATCCTTAGCCGCTTGAGGCACGATCATTTTGAACACTGCTTTTAACACTTCGAAGTGAAACCTTAAGAGCATCCATACTATTTCGAAAAATAGTCTGATCGCGTAGATAACTTGCGGTTCTTCGGCCCTAGAAAAGCGCATCATTGGATTTAATTAAAAAAATATATACCACCTAAAAAATAGAATTTTAAAATTGGACTGGGCTGACGGCCAGTCTTAACGAGATCTCAAAATGAATACAGATTTGTGTTTAACACTGTAATGGTACATATATGAGTTAAGGTGTATGCAAACTGTTGTGTTTACTAATAAATAATTTAATTGTTAATTAGGAACTTCGATCAACAGTTTGATGATTTGAGGCTGCGAGAGTTGTATTGACTGTAGTATTTTTACAGCTCCATTTAACGCGTAAAATACATGAACAACGTGGATAATCAGTAAGACCGAGCTTTGTGCAATCAAAGTGTAAATAAATACTTTTCGCTGCTAGAAATTGGCTTAAATAATGGAAAAATATTGTATTTGTGTTGGTAGACACATTTTAGTAAGTATTTGATATTTTACTTTTGATGGTTTGAGTAAGCTAAAAAAAACGAAGTAGTTGGTTGATTATGATATTTAGAACTATTGTTCGCCCGCGGCTCGGTTCTCGTTTATCACGATAAAAACTAAGTCCTATTTCCTTTACCAGGACCCCAAATTTCATCATCAAAGAGATTCAGCGATTTAAGCGTGAAAATGTAACAGACACAGAGTTACTTTCACATTTATAATATTAGTTTAAAAAAAAAAAAAAAAAAAAAAAAAAAAAAAAAAAAAAAAAAAAAAAGTTTAGATTTAGATGATATAATAATTAAAAGGATTATTATAGCACTTATTCAAAGTCCAATAAATTATGTGAATAGTTCATGACTCATAAACTAATTATGATAAGAGTGAGAATTAGGTGCGTGTACTTTGCACTTTGAAATTCAGCATTACAGATATTATGAAATTTGATAGTCATGCTTTATCTCTCTTATCTGTCTACCCTCGATGTTATGTGAATCGAAGCGGTACTCTAAATATTTATATTTAACAGATTTATAATCGATAATAGATAACTAGATAGAACAAAGTGGCGTGCAATTGGAGAGGCCTATGTCCAGCAGTGGACTACGATAGGCTGATGATGATGATGATGAATAGACTATGATAATTATAAGCTCTTCTGAATTTTACAGATTTTTTATTTAATTTAGTCAGGATCCATTTTGCAGTACTGTAGAAATACTCGGTCTAGCGATTTTAGACGTATTTCATGTAGTAGAGACGTTAGATTCCGAGCTGTTGTAATTTTTATGGGTATGTAAAAATCACATGCTTTTAGATCTACTAAGTAGGCCATTATTAAGTTAACATAGTTAAAATGTTGGAGAAACAGTATATAACATGTCATTACATAATCAACACCACAATCAAAATATATAATATATAAAATCTTAGGAAAATTCACACAGCGTCATCTGATCCCAAACTAAGCAGAGCTTGCACTATGGCAATCAGACAACCGATAAACATACTTATATATTTTTAAATACATACATATTATAGATAAATAACACTCAGGCACAGAACAAACCATCGTTCTAATCATACAAAGTTTTATCCTGGGTGGGGATCGAACCCACGACCTCTTGCGTAGCAGTCGGATACACTCCCACCGCGCCACAGAGGCAGACAAATTTTTAAAGGACTAGTACAAAGTGTCTAAATTAATGAAAATCAAATATGTCGTCATTTTCTCTTTGGCACTCTATGGTAAGTATAAACTAAAAATACAATAATTTTACAGGATTATGGTCGAAATTATATATTATAAGCTTTCATTAATTAATCAAGATTTTAAAATCTACTGCACCGTTTGCACATTATGAACTCACCTTTACAAAATATTTTGCCATATAATGTCAGGGCGGCCTTGATGTTAAAAAAAATGTTGTGTACACAAGTTCAACAAGTTATTTATGTTAATTAAATCATAATTAATGATCTATTGATCGTTACGTATTCAAAACTTAGAGGATGAAGAATTTGCTCAGGCCTTGCTTGGCATATCGACCCAAGAAATGGGTTTTTGGGCACAAGTGGACACGGTTTTCGTATTAAGAAAAAAAAAGAAATATTTATTATTATTTTATTTATCGTTATATAAAGATGGCAGATGACCTGTAGAAATTTTTTATAATTTCTCTAAAATTTATCGTAAAAATTCTTCGAAATGGATAGGAGGATTTATATTTTATATAGTTTTGAGTTTTAGCCGATTGTTTTCCGAAAGTGCAATTTATTATATCTGTTATGTTTTTATATAGTTATGGAATTTTCCATAGGCCGAAAAACATATTTATTTTATTTTAATATGTTAGACGAATTTAAAAGAACGCAATAACTTTATAATTATTTGTAAACACGTATATTTTTAACTATTAAAAAAATCGAAAGTACCAGTAATATTCGATAAGACTGAGTCATTTCGGTGATTGTATTAACAACACTGTATTTTTTTATAGTATTTACTTCTATTTATGCACTTACTACAAAGAAACTATACAACAGGTTTTTATATGGGTTTTTAGTTTTCACTATCATTTCAAAAAGTCCAGAGACTTTGTATATATCCATACTTAATATTATAAATGTGAAAGTAACTCTGTCTGTCTGTTACGCTTTCACGCTCAACCGATTTAGATTAAATTTGGTATGGAGATAGTTTGAGTCCCAGGAAATGACATAGGATAGTTTTTATCGCGATAACCGACATTCACGCGGGTGGAGTCGCGGGCGAAAGCTAGTATTACATAATAATCATAACATAAAACATATATTAAATAAACTTTTATTGGCAAATACACATTTTCCATATATTAATCGGCTCCTGTACTAGTTTTGACTGTATTAAAGGAGACAGTCTCATTCCCATCTGTTATATTATGATAAAATATGTATGCACATTAAATATCTGTGGAAAGCAGAGAAAAATCTGTATAAAATCGAACTTAATCCTACTCGGTAGTAAGAAATAAATAAGGAAAAAATATGACTTACATGTTGTCACCTCGGTTCTTGTACAGCTACTACACAAAAATAATTATTAGCTACAGTTACTGATAACAGCTGATAAGGCTCACTTCAATTTAGATTAGCGAGGCATTGATACTGGATCTGGTAACACATTTTTTTTTAAATTAATATCGGCATAGGCAACAAAATTCTTAAGAGCCATCCATCTTGATATTGGACTGTGAAATGGACCAAAGGCCGACGCCTTTCATCACGTATCATTTATGTATTTATAGTTTGATCATAAATGCTTATGTTCTATTAGTCGACTCCATTCGTCATGCAATCTCAACTACCTAGATATCAGACGGGATCAAGCAGTTATCTACTTAGGTACCGGACAGAAGAGATCAAAGAGAGGCAACTTTTGATTTTGACCAAGTTTTTATGATAATAACAAAAATTTATAACATAAAATTGTGTGTTAAAGTTATTCTATATTCTTATGTCGATAGGTTTAAGGGTATTACCGTAAAAAAAGTCACTCAATATTTATATACATTAAAATTGAATTAACCACGGAATTAACAGTATTTTTCATTTCTAGGCTTCTCAAAATAAATGTTTTGTGAAGCCTCAAATGTATAAGCCATAATGTAAATATACACCCGAAACGCAAGATAATGATTATTTTCCGATATTATTTGGAATTTAATTAGGTTATAACTTTGTTGTAAACACGCAATGCGAGTTATCTTCAGGATTAAAAAGAATAAAACTGTTTACAAGATCCATTGTCTTCTATTTAATTACATGCAGATAACTACAAGATAATCATGTTGGCCATAAACCGATGGACACATGGTCTGGATACAGATTGAGTTTTTAAACTGGTAAGGACTTACTTTCAAGTTTTCACGTTTGATGATACTTTCGATTTGATGAATGAGGAAATAATAGCGTGGTATCTTAACCGATGTTTAAGTGACCGTTGAACTATGTGGTATTTTTATGGACCTTCACATTTGGTTCAAAGTGGAAACGCGGTTGCAACGCTACAACCGAGCTGTTTTGTAAATCCTTAGAAATGTAAAACGCGTGATGGCGCTTTGCGTCTTAAAAGGCGGCCTTAGTTGTAGGTTAGGTACGCCGTTCTTAATAAACTGTGCTAATTTTCTGGAAAGGTAGATTTAATCTTTCTTATATTGGAACGTCCGAAAGAGATAGAACATCAACGTCAAATGTTTTGACTAGAATTTGCCAATTCGTAGGTATTAGGTGTACCTTCACGGTTAACGAATGAATGTAAAATTAATATAAGATTAACCTTACGAACTGCGATGACATAAAAAAATAATTGATTTAAATATCATGTCATAAGACTTAAAAGGTTCGTGTCAACAAGACTTGTTTAAATCCAAGATTTTGAACTTGACCCCTTAATCAATTCACTTAATTTTTTCGGGTTTTCGAGTGCAGGCTGTAGACCCGTCAAACTCGTTTTTTTATAAGGCTATGACCGAATAGATCGAGAGCTTAGATCCATAGATTACAAACCGTTTTTTTTAAATGTCACAGCTCTGTGACAATTTTATCAAAATTAAGTGGCGTTAGCATAATGGATAAGGCATCGGTCTCGCAATCGTGAGCTCGTGAGTTCGAATCCACCCATTAAACTACCGACTAGAACCCACTCCTAAGACAAGCCATTGAGCTTAGCTGGAGGGGTTAACAGGATTGCTAGTAATGTGGGACCACAATCCCACATTGCTAGTTATCTTTGAAAAAAACTTTAACAGGAATAATATTGGATTGGTTTATACCTACCTATATCTAATCTTACATATATTGTCTATAAAACTAGTGTTGATAAAATATCGCAGATTGTTATTCTCATACAGGTAGGTTTAATCTATATAATTAATTATATAAAAGAACCGGCTAAGTACGAGTGGGAATCGGGCACTGAGGGTTCCGTACTAACTTATAACTATGTAAATAGTTCGATCAACACGGGAATCTATCTAGACACACGGCATCTATATGTATCTATCAAGTTGCAAAAAGGCGACTCACTGACCGTGGTTTTCATTTTCACATTTCAGGCCACGGTAATGTACGACCCACATTGCCGTTATAGTTAAAGAAACTTAGTTGCTAAATTGTTTTATTAAGTCGCAAATAACAAATTATTTCAAAAAATAAAATAGGACCTATGTATTATTTTTAGAATTTCAAAATAATTTGATTTCCAGTTAGATTTCAATTGTTATTAGCCAAATTTTCATATTTTCACATTTTTGTTTTTAAAGGAATCTCTGCAACGAAACAATATTGAAAGATATAACTTATATCAGACAACAGACCATCTGATCCCAAACTGTTGAGACTGTCTACTATGGCAACCAGATAACTGATACTCGTAAACATACTTTTACAGGACGTTTGGAAGATCGATGCAAAGCCGTAAAGCGGAGCTAGTATAGACAATTTAGAACCATTTAAACTAAATTTGTCTTAGAAGAAGCGTCACTTTTTTTAAGCAAATTTTATTAATTTTTGATGACAAAACCCAAAATGTTCCAGTTAGTTACGAAAAATGGCCAGTTTAAAAGATAAATCATTTATTTTTATTTAATTTAATTTTCGAAGTGTGTGAAAAAACCAGTAGAAGTAACTGGTTAGTTTAGTAGCAGTAATGTATTCCGTAGCTGCCCACCACAATAATGCAGTCTATTTATGAGTTTTGCTATACCTTATACGAGTAGAAGTACATTACAATGGAATTTGCACGAAAATTATGGTTACTTCTCACTTGGTCGGCTATTACTCGTAAATTTGTAAATCCTGCTGAGATGTGATAGTTTTCCTTTTAATTTCGGTAAATCCAGATCTTTTCACATTTCCAAACATAGGTAATCATTTAGCCTGCCAGGGTGGGTGGACACAAAAATGAGCACTTTAAAGCTTAAGTATTTACAAACGGATCCCTAAATCAAAAAAATGGTCTTTTCAACTCTTATATTTTTTTAAGGACTATCTAATTCTAATTATAACGACATCCCACACGATAAAAAAAACTTCTCCACTTTACGACTAGGAGAGCTGCCACAAAAAAAAGATTTTATTTTACCATTGTGTCGGCATAAGTACCTAATATGTACCTATATCCATGCCAAAGTACTGCTTTTTAGTAATAAGGGTCTCTGAGTTAATCTGGGGACAGACAGACGGACGGACATGGCGAAACTATAAGGGTTCTGTTTTGGCATTTTGGCTTCGGAACCCTAAAAATGTTACACCTTAATTAATCACCTCACAATTTTATCAAAATTGGTGTAGTAGTGTTATTATTATAACAGGATTCGATCATATCTTCACCTCATCTTACATTCACTATCTATTAATATATAGTCTTAACTTGCAATACTTGCTCCATAGGAATAAAATGTGTTATGTAATATTATTATTATAAAGGGAATTATTAATCGCGCAAACAAAAAATATATTGGGCGAAAAAATACTGAGTTGCGTGAAAAAGTAACAAATCCATCCTATTTATGGCTGTGGAAAATTATCCTAATAAGTAGGTATTCTTAATGTTATATCAATATAATCAGTAGTTCATGTATTGTATCCTACTCTTTACTTGTAGCTGCAAGATAAGTGGGGTCATAAGTATAACTTACATTTTTTCCACGCTAAGATAGGATTCAAGTTCAACATAATATTACTTAGTACGGCCTGTTGTCATCTCGTTCTTGTAAACAATTATACTTAATTACACAAATTATTCAGGCTCACTAAAACGGGCTTTATTCTTGCGAACTTGGCCTTAAATGTACAATCATTAAATTCCAAATTTTGTCTGACATTCTTAAGAGTTGCATTTTGAAACTTATCTGAATAAAGTAGACTTTGAAAGAGCCTAAGTTACCGAGTTCTTAAATTGTGTCTTTTAGATCAATGACGTAAGAACTGAGGCATGTATTGCTGTGGGTACTAAGCGCCAAAAAAGATGAAGAAATAATCGCTAATTTCGAATATGTATATGTTAACGGAAATGTATGTAATACGTCAATGTATACAATTCCTAGGAAATGTATGTAATTCCTAAAATCGCACGGAAATATGTGAAATAAATTATATTATACTTACACATTACACATTTCCTAGGAAATCTATACATTTCCTAAATAGCAATCGGAAATGTAAAACATTTAAGATATTGGTGGGTACGCGGGGACAGCGGGACGAGGGAAGGGTATTGCTTCGCCTGATCCGGCGATCGCGCAGTGCCTTGTAAACTGTCAGTGCGTACGCACGTCGCTATTGTTCAAAAATGGCTGCTGAATCACGCATCGCGCTTATGAAAGAGCGATTTTATAGGACTTTGGCGTCATTAAGAATATTAACAAACGCTAAAAACACTGCTTTTATTGAAGATGAACGTTATAAAGAGTTAATTGAAGAAGTTTCTACGGCAAAAACAACTGCTAGAAAGACTTCTCGTGATTATTGGTTATTGCGGCGATACGACGTGCTTACCATTGACCAGACCAGTAAGCTTATTTTTCCTATTAAAGAAACTACAAGCACTATTATTTACTACGCATGTGATAGCGAGTTATTCGACATATTACACGAGGCTCATATTCGAATTGGTCACGGCGGAAGAGATCGCATGATGAAAGAGGTATGGAGTCACTACAAAAACATAACGCGTAAGGATATTGAAACGTATCTTGAACTTTGTGAACCATGTCAACAAAAGCAAAAAAACATTAAAAAAGGCATTGTTGTGAAGCCTATTATATCCTCAGAGTTTAATTCTAGGTGCCAAGTAGATCTGATAGATTTTCAATCCCAGCCCGACGGTGATAACAAATTTATAATGGTGTACCAAGATCATTTAACAAAGTTTGTTGTTCTACGGTCACTTAAAACAAAACGAGCTGAGGAAGTGGCTCACACTTTATTGGACATATTTACTCTACTTGGTGCTCCGGCAATACTTCAGTCTGACAACGGCAGAGAATTTTCAAACCGAATTATTGACAATTTAAAAACATATTGGCCTACTTTAAAAATTATTCATGGTAAACCCAGGCATTCGCAAAGTCAGGGGAGTGTGGAAAGAGCGAATCAGGATATTGAAAATATGCTAACCACGTGGATGCAAGATAATGATAATTCACATTGGAGTGAGGGTTTGAGATTTGTCCAACTGATGAAAAACAGAGCTTTTCATGCTGGTATCAAGCAATCTCCGTATGAGGCTCTTTTTGGGTGTAAAGTAAAAGTTGGTTTACAGTTACCCAATGATTTCACGCAAAATGTTGAAACTGAAGAAGATTTGGAGAAAATCATACAGGACCTTACCAAAAAGGAAGATCCCAAAGTCTCTGCATGTGAACTCTCTAAGATGAACACGGAAGCAGAGGTAAGCCAAATTTCTAACGACGTTTTAGTTCAACGCGAAACAAACACGCAACCTCCAAATTGCACCCTCCAATGCAGCGTTTGTTCACAAGAAACTACAGGAGCTCATACATGTAGAGAATGTGGATGTGCAATCCACGCTATTTGCGCTGTTGCTGAAGAAACACCCGATGAAGGATTTGGATCTAAAGTTTTGTGTCCAATATGTTCAAAAAAAGATAAAGTACTAGATAATCGTCAAAATGCTAAGAAAAACCTACAACAACAAGCCGAAAAAATGCTTAAATTGAGTGAAAAGAAGTTGGCCCCTGTACCTATTGGCGCTTCAGTACGAATTGCAGTTCCTGAGGTTGATAGAGGACGAGGTGATGCACGTAACATTATTGGTGTAGTTTTGACTAAAACCGATGATGAACTCTATCAGATTGGTACCAAGAACGGTATCTTAAAACAATTATATGCTCGATCTCAGATTAATGTGTGTCCAAGAGTTCTTCTTGATGCAGACGACGTACCGAGTACAGAGATTGCACTACGGTCAGTTGCCAACTTGAAATCCACTGGAACCGGCCAGGGATTTAAGAAGTGCCTTTGTAAGAAAAACTGTGCTACAGCTAGATGCCTGTGTTTTAAAAATAAAGTATTATGTACTTCCAAATGTCATTCGAGCTTACCCTGCAAAAATAAATAACTATATGGACTGACAAAGTATGATAATATAAAGATTTACTTTTATACTGTGACATTTATAATTACTTAATTATCAGACTGATTACTTGCCAAATGAAAATTTGATTTTATAAGAATAAAATATAAGTTGATTTTGTGATACGTTAAAAGTTAATTGATAATTGATTTTAGAAATTTTAATTAGTAAGATAATATGAACATATTATTATTATTTTACGGTACGACAGTTACCCGATTGTCTCAATAAGTGCTATAATAAAAAAATATTATTAACAACGTGTTTTATTACAGAAAGCATTTACTTTATACATTTCCTAATACGATATTGGAATTATATACAATTCCGAGGAAATTTATACATTTCCTAGGATATCTATGCATTGAATAGTTTTTCAAACAATATTTTATACATTTCCTAAATAGTATCGGCATTGTGCACATTTCCTAGGATTTGTATACAATTCCTTGATTTCATACATTTCCTGTAACATATACATAACTCAACTATCTGTCCTGCGCAACTTCGTCTGCGTAAATTTTCCCCGTTTTTGCAACATTTCTCATTGCTGCTTCGTTCCTATTGGTCGTAGCGTGATGTTATATATGTATAAATATATCCCTCCTTGATAAATGGGCTATTTAACAGTAAACGAATTTTTCAATTCGGGTATTAGCTCCTGAGATTATCGAGTTCATACAAACAAACAAAATCTTCAGCTTTATAATATTATTATAGATATAGCAATACATGTCGCTTAGATCAATTAGTCTTAAAACCGTCGATATTATAGACTATCTACGTAATGAAATTTATAATATGACGATCTCGAACAATAAGAAATAATAAGTAAGTAAAATAATTTAATTTTTTTATCAGACACTAAGATTTTCCTTAGTGTCTGTTAAATGGATAACACTTTGTATTTGTGTTTTAAATTTAAATCAATTTCACTGTCACTTTTTAGTGCTCCGTAGCCGAAATGGCAAAAACGGAACCCTTATAGTTTCGTCATGTCCATCTGTCTGTCTATCTGTCACACAAAATGTACTCAAAGACTACTTAATTAATATTGATGAAATTTAGTGAAAAGGTGTCTTGTAGTAGGTTAGGTTGTTCTACTTAGTTTGATAGCTAAATAATAAAAATAAATGTTTTTAGGGGGGCACTCCATACATGTAACAGAAGTTTTTTTTTTGTCTTTCAAAACATTTTAAGGTTTCTAATAAACTTTTTTGATATAGTCAATATTTTTGGAAATAATTGCTCCTAAAGTTGCATAAATAGTGTCCCGCTTCCCTAAACTTTTGAACCGTGGGACGAAAAAATATGAAAAAAATCACAAAGGTAGTGCTTAATAAATACTTTAAACTAAAATTATTTTGGACATGATCGGATATACCGTCAATAAGTTATTTTAAAACTGCGTGTCATGAACATACGTTCTCTTCATCCGCTGGCTGCGGAACCCTATACTGAGCATGGTTCGACTTGCACTTGCCCGGTTTATTTTCCTCACTTAACACTACACTAACTCAAATGTCTTAGTTTTTTTGAGTCTTCGTTTTAAGTCCGTACAATCGAGGAGTTGGAGTCTTTTGTCATCAACTCCTGCGAATTTTAGAATCTTTTGGTGTACGAATAGCACTTAAAGGTCCCGGTGAAGGCCGGTCGTTATTGCGGATATACCAAGGTGCATTTACAATGTGTCTTAGCAGTTTGTTTTGAAAGTGTTGAATTATGTTTCTGTTGCTCTGTTTGGGACAGCCAAATACCCCCTTGGGTGCTCCCATGCTGTTTTAGTCGATTTTGAACCCAGGATTTAAATAAAAGTGAAATGTCTGACAAAATTCCTTTTGTGTAGAAGTATTAAGTGTTGACTGGCTTTGTTCTTAATCACGATTGATACAGAACACAAGAAAACCGGTAGATATTTGTCATCTAGATGGCTTTTAGAATAAAAGTTATACTTAGTAACTACCTACATAAGACACACTACTATGCAATAAGTAATAAATAGTTTATAGTAGTAGATTTTTTATCCTTGGTCCTGTATCGTTTATAGTAAGTACCAATAGATATTTGCTCTTCTGAAAGGTCTCTCTAAGTTAGCCAGATACATCTGAACTGATCAAAAAGAATTTAGGTTATTGTGGTATCCGAGAAAGGACATCAGATTTTTATCGCAGTAACCAATTTATGTACCTACCTATTTAGTAGGCATGGTCGTACCCAGGATCATTTTTCGGGAGAGGTTTTTGCAATTGGGGGGGGGGGGGGCAGCATTAATCTTTAAATGTATACCGATATACTTACAAAGTATCTACTGGCCTGTTGGCTTAGTGGTTAGTGTCATTGACTGCTAAACCAGGGGACGTGGGTTCGATCCCTACCCAGGATAAAACTTTGTGTGATGATCAGAAAGGTTTATTCTGTGCATCCGAGCACAGAATAATGTTCCAAGATATGTATTATTGCCTTGGCCTTAATCAAAGGCGAAGAATAAAGCGCCTGTGGCAAACTAATAGCAACATATTTAAACGTGAAAAAGGGACGAAGTGGCAAAGACATGGTAGGCGCTGAGCATTAAGATAAATTCCTAAATTAAAAACAATACGATGTAATATTAATACAATGTTAATGTGTCCATTTGCGACTTTTGTGAAAGGGGCCATGCTATACAGCCAACAGTAGAAGTGTTGCTAGTGTTAGGTGGAAAAGTACACTTACAAAAATCCTATAAACATTATATTTTATCGCATAGGTAGTTAGATAGTTAATCAAAATATATACAAAATATTGCCAGACACCAGTGAGGTGGCAAGCAGATTATTATTTTAAGGATTCGTACTCGTAAAGATATGATTCGATCTTGCCATACAAGCGACCACGCTCTCATTGGTAACGTGAAGACCTGAGGAAGAAATTTGTTTGTTTGACATTGACGCGAGCGGAGTCGCGAGCGAAACCTAGTACTTAGTTCATAATTATATGTAGGTATAGATGACGTATCCTTCAGTACCGACACAGCAAAGAGACGTATTAGCTATTACCGGGTATCCGGTAATGGTAGTGTGTAATCGTACTTAACATCCCATATTAGTAGTCTGACATTGTAATTTGACCGGAACTGAAACCTTGCGAATTATTAGTTTAATGTTAGGTAGATTATTGACAATGAAAGGTATTAACTTTGAAGTAGATATTTATCTCATCAACAACAATTTCACACGACGGCGACGACGGCGAAGCCAGAAATAAAGGGTTTTGTTTTTAAATGTTGATAAACTTTCGAGATTTGTGCACATTATGAAATATTATGTCTCTCCGTGACCACGGCCGTTGCTATACGGTCGAAACGTCAGGCAATAAAGAAGGTATTTTACCTTAAATTATTCACGCTTTTGGCAATTTTGGTTTTGGCAATCATTTTTTTTTTTTTGTTTAAAGACAACTCCCGCATTAGGGTACAAGCCCTGTGTCACGAGGGACTTTACAAACATTCAATTCACGGACACAAAGATTGATGTTTGACTTAGATGTTAGTATTGATGTTTGTTCCACCATAATACCCTAAGCATGTATTTTAAGTAGGTACCTACTAAATACAAAGTAGGTACATATTCTATGTACAAGCCTTCACAAATGAATAAGAACATTTTTCATTCAGTTGCGTAAATTAGGTAGGTAAACTACCTAAGTTCATTTCCGGATAGGTATACAGACTGACTTACGGCTAGTCTTATAACATAACTGGCTGTTAAAATATTTAACTTTAGTATTGAAACTGACATTTGTGCGGACACAGTTAGCTAGTTATTGAAGTTCACAAGTGACTATACTGTAACCTAAGGTGGTATGTCAGACACATACAGACATGATAACATAACTAGTGACTATACCTACCTACCTACTTACTTTCAGTCTACTAAACTTGTGTCATTGAGAAAATACAGATATGGAAATAGTTATTGATTAAAAAAAAACCAAGTGCGGAAAACGCAATAACAGCAGTAGCTACTTTCAACATTTGGCTTAATTAAATCAATTAATATAAAACATTGTCGTCAAATACCAACTGACGGAGACCATTTAACTTTTTTTAAAGGGCCTTGATACATTTTTGATAGGTTTCCTACAATACAAGACTGCCGTATACTTGTGATTATTGCGCATGGTTTCCGCAGACCAGATTACCTCGGTCTCGTTAGTTTCGCCGGTGTTAATGGCGTTAAGAAATCACAGTGGAAAAATAATATTATTATTATGGCGTAAATATCTATAGAAACATAATATTATGGCATATTAAAATGAACTGTTATAAAACAACGAATCAATTTAATAAAATTGGTTGGTATGTTTTAATAGTAGGGGAACTGGGGTAAGATGGGGAATTTAAGGAAAAATTCAAAAACCAATACCATAGTAAGTATAACTTAAAAGCTATTATTACGGAAGAAATCGGCCGTTCTTCTAATAAAATCTAATCAAACCAAAAATAAAACATCAATGTCTTATTAAAAAAATAATCAAAAAACAAATAACATATGAGATCGCCATCTTACCCCACCCAAGGGGTAAGACGGGGCACCCCCCTAGGCAAGATGGGGTATATGGAACGGCTATACATACATATAGCCGCCACTATCCTTGCAGACTGGGATGATATAAGCAGGTTTATAGTCGTTGTCGTCTACTCCAGCACAGCCGCTATGATCACAGAAGAATGGGTCAATTGTCAAGTGTGTGACAAGGGAGGCTTGTCACACACTTGACAATTGACCCATTCTTCATTAGAATCAAACTCCAAGAATTGATGATACTGTACTCGTATCTGATTCCTAAACTGCTTCTTTGGCCTTCCTGATTGGTTTTTTGTTAATTTTCTTCTGCATTGCTTTTTTTCTTTACTGATTGTTTTTTTTTTTTACTTTTTTGTATATCTTCTAATTCTGTTTTATATGTTGATCCAGTGATGATAGAACAGTGACTGTCTTTGCGGCATTGAAAAAGCTTCAAAAAAGGGCGCTAAATGGCATTCTCAGTTTGTTTATACCTACCTAGTTCAGAACTTTGATTTTTCGGGGTCCCCGTCTTACCCCGCAACTCCGCCCTTCCCCACCTTCCCCTACCTACCTAATAGCTATATTCTAGTTGTGCTACCGAGCAGATCGAGATATCTGCGCTGTTAAGCAACGGTACCACTGGTACTCCATAGATGGGTGACCGTTTTCGAACATTGTCAAAACCCACGTTAAGCCGTCGGTCCAGCGCCTAATCTTTCTCCGGCCGTGTCGGATTTTCCGTCCCATCGGACTATGACAGTGAGGGAATAGAGAGTGCACTTGTGTCTGCGCATACACTTAAATTGTGTACTATAATGTCTCCTGCGTCCTAGTCTCTAATGAGATTGGGCGCAGATTATTTTAATAATTATTAATAGTAATAATAATCATCAATAGATAGGTACCTATCATTAATAAAGTAATCACCAAAAATATTTAAATAATAAAATGACAATTAACAAATTCATCGATTAATATACTTAACTTACTGTTTTTCATATTTATACTAAAGCTGAAGAGTTTGTTTGTTTGTTTGAACGCGGTAATCTCAGGAGGCTATAGGCTATATAATATCACGCTATGACCAACAGGAGCGGAGCAGAAATGAGAAATGTTGCAAAAACGGGGAAAATTTACGTAGACGAAGTCGGGCAGGACAACTAGTAATAAATAAATTGGTCGATTAATATACTAAACTGTATTTCTTACAATAAATAAATTGATCGACTAATATAACTAACTAATTTTTTTTATTCTTCTATAGTAAAAGACAGGATGACATGGAGATTTTTAGAGGCCTTTATCGGGCGGAAGACCAGCTAGCTGTTATAGAATAGCAACCGTTTACCTGAAAGAGCCACTAACATCAATTCATTTTCAAATATCACTGACAAATTTATGTTATATGGATCCGTAGTAAACAAGGAACCCTTGGTTTTTTAGTATGTTCATCTTTCTGTCTCCAGGTTAGCTCGAAGACCCTTACTAGCGAAAAGCTGTAATTAGGCATGAATAAACATATTAGTTACGCCGACAAAAAGGTAAAATCAAACCTTATCTTTTTTGGGTTACTTACCCAACGTAAAGTGGGAATGTGATTTTATTTTCTTACAATAAAGGACAAACGAACAAGCGGGTCCCATGATGGTAAATGATTACCGCTGCCCAGGACATCTGCCACATCAAAGGCAGAGATGAGTTCCCGTCCTTTTAGAAAATCGTAGACTCTTTTTTTTAGGGTCCCTAAGTCATAGGTATGTAGGTCTAAAAATACCGTTAGCGACAGTTGATTTGACAAGATAGTACGTGGTACAAAGTGGCCTTTGAATCGAACTGTGGTGGATTGCCAAATGTCAAAATGTTGAGAAGGATGTTTGTCGCGGTGAACGATGCCGAAACTCAGCTGGTGGAATTAGTCTGAACAATTCCTCCCTCTTTTCGCAAATCTAATGGATCGAGTCTATCAGAAAGAGCTTGTTTACCGACGACACGGTATGAGATGCTCTACGTTGAATGTGGTCAGGTCGAAGTAGTTGATATAGGTGAGAACAGTATTCTAAATGCGGCCTCATTTGTGCCTTATAAAAGTTGTAGGCGATGGTCAACCGTCAAATACTCAACACCTATAAATGTTGAGGAACTTTCGCGATTTTATAACGGGTCTTAATCTTATTAATAATATAATTATTTTATATTATAATTATTAGGTATTTTACCTTAAATTATTCACGTGATTAAGATTCGCAATCATGATTTTCATAATAAGTACACCTAGCTTTTTGGAATCCAATTTGGCCTTTCTTTCTAGATGAATTGCACGACATGTCGACGCCAAGGATGCCGATTCTGGTTGTAGTAGTCAGGGAGGTCTTCTCAAAGCGAGTATGTATTACAAAGGGAGCCTTTTTTATAGTGAACGTGAAAAGTTGTGTCTTCGTAAGGTTAAATTGAACTAAGTTACTACTTATTATTAGGTAGAATTTGACACTTGTCCAACCTTAAAGCGTATTACCATTACGATCATTATAGCCTTCTTTGACTTTGGCCTTCGAAATTCCTTTGTTCACTAAAAAAACATTGTTTTAATTTTACTTCTGTTTTTCCATTTCCGACTTCTAATTAATATTCTTAATTGTTTTAAACTGTTCAACGTTGTCGAGTTTTCTCATAAACTGACGATGTTAGGTAACTATGTCACATTGTTTACTGTAATTAGTGTATGCAATATGTGTTTAAAAGACGCTATTCTTATTTTTATAATTACCTACGAATGTTTTTTTGTATTTTCATAAAATGACCGCTCAGTTCGCCATTTTTTCAACTCTCTAAAATATACTAAGATTATTAATGCAGTTAGTAGGCACAGATACATCAAAACGTATTTTTGTTTATATTAAAAAAGGGCAACTCACGCAATAGGGTACAAGCTGCAGTCGTAGTGGACTACACCTAGAAACATACAAATTGATTTACGGTTACAAATACACTTAAGGGTTGATTACACGAAACAGGGTTCGGCTCTCTCAAAAATGTATATAGAAAACCTAAATATTTGGACACGAAAAAAATTGTGTCACTAGTCAAAGAGTTTTTCTAGTAGATAATATAAAGAAACTTAAGGATATGTCTTAATATGATCCCGCAAATAAATCTTGAAGTTGCAGAAAAATGCAAAAACGAGCATTTTCGTATTGTCATAGTCATGGCGTTCGTAATCTAACATTATGGCTGCACCATTTTTTTTTTAACTTTGTTCATGGAAACCCAATATATTTTTACCCGGTTGTGTCAGATTTCTGTCCTATCGGACTATGAGAGTGAGGGTGTAGAGAGTGCACTTGTGTTTGCTTACACACTTTTGCACTAGGTATAATATCTCCTACTCTGACTAGTCTCTGACTAAATAGGTCGTCGTGACCGTGATCGTTTAAGAGATTTTTTTAATGAATAAACACTACATTCCGACAAGACATAATAAACTAATTACCCCTCAGATAATCTGACAAGAGTTTAGGAACGTGTCGAATGTCTCATACTATTATAGCTGTCAACGACCTTGTTTGCCTTGACTCTTTCTGTCTCATTCGTTTGTTTACATGAGAAAGAGACAAAACTTGAGGTTATCATCGGTATTGTCTGACGTCTAGACAAATGAGGTTGGAGTTATTCATTATATTGTAATTTATTACGTTTCCTATAGTGTTAGTAATTCTAGGCTTATTTTACACAAATAAAGCGGTCACATTATAAAACTCCCGCCATTTTTCGATTTCGAAGTTCGGCAATCCAGCTAGTTATTTTCTACTATATGGCAAAAAGGTGATAATCACAACTCATTAAATTCATAGACCGTTGCATTCACGTCGACACTAAATCTTCTTAAACTCATAATAAAATTCATTCTACAACTTTCGTTCACAAGGAAATAGTTAACAAAAATAAACATCATTGTCATCGTTGATTTTAAACTTTCGCGATTTTTATACATATTAGACATATTGCGGGACTTAATCGCGCGACGAACCTTTTATTCACCCGACGTTTCGATCGAATTGCACCGATCGTGGTCACGGATCGACCCGACCACGATCCGGTAAATAAAAGGTTCGTACCTTTAAATAATTTACGCGATTAAGTCCCGAAATATATCAATTATCTTAATGAAACGTTATGTATAATCCTGCTAGTAACACGGAGATCAAGCTGCATTGGTCAGTAGATATACTTAGGTAAATTAGAAGAGGCCTATGTCCAGCAGTGAACCAATACAGTCTTATAAATTGATTTGATTGGATAAATGGATTTTGACGTTATTAAGGTAATTTTTATAATTTTCTCTTCTTGAAAACCTTCTTCAGACTTCAAAGGTTATTTGAAGAAAGAAATTAGCCAAGTTCGTGAAGATGTTCATCTTTGGCGATTCGTTTTTATATATATTGATAGATAATTGCATAACATGTTGAGGGAGTACAAAACTGTTGGTTCTTTCACACCGGGCGCCATTTCACACCGCTGTTAGTATAAGTTGTGAACAAATATTAACCGACCTTGGACTAGAAAGCGCATGTGTGTTTCGCCTCCAAGTGTTCATGTGTTAAGAGTAGTGTCCACTGGACACACAACACTGGGCCTTCGACAGCTTCTAAGCTTTAGTCTGTAGCTTGAGCATAGAAAATACTATTTTTTTATATTTTCCACCGACTTCAAAAAGGAGGAGGTTCTCAATTCGACTGTATTTTTTTTTTGTATGGTTGTTCACCGATTACGCAAAGACGGCTGAACCGATTTGAAAAATATTTTTTGTGTTTGAAAGGGTATAGGTACTTCCAAGTTGTTCATCCACGTTATACTTCCAAGTTGATATACTTCCAAGTTGTTCATCCCATCATCAGATCACGATCTGATGATAATAGTATGCCATGAAATAGTAGTCTTTATGTTTTATTCGGCACCAACTTCAAAATGTTTATTTGTATTAGTTATTCTAGGTGTATTATTTTTTGCTTTTTAATTGCCTTGTAGGTATTTAATTTTGAAGTCGGTAATATTTTTTTGTTAAAAAGTTTTTATTTCTCACTTTATTGATAAAGAGAAAAAAATCACAAAATTGGAATTGAACTTCTGGGATTCTGGCTCGGTTAACCGAAGCAAGCATTTTTTTTATCAACAGGTTCTAATTATGTTCTGGTACTTACAACGATGCACCTACACTCAAGACGGGAAGTAATTCTAATTGCGATTGCTAAATGATTCAGGTGTTGAAATTGGTATTTATTTTTAATTTTTTTTTAATTTTCTGTGTTTGTGTGTGAGTCCCTGGCGACATAGCTGTTCTGCTTTAGGTGTTGTCATTTTAAACAAAAATATTCATAAATACTGATGCTGCACATTAACAGACAAATTCACAAACTCAAAAATCTTTCTATATATTTCAAAATTGTTAAAAGGACCACATGTTTAAAAATAAATTTTAAGCGATAGTTCTATGCTTTTGAAAAGAAGAATATTTAACAAAAGAAAGTTAAAGAGGAAACGGCACCATTGTACAGGCCACCTTACAATATTTTAGGTAATTGTGCACATTCTCCGCGAAGGTCGCCAGCGTCTCACTGACCCGCGCCCGCGCAGCCGCCGCCGCTACTCAACCGGAGTTGTTTTGAGCGAATTACTCGCAATACTTACACAATACGCTTACACTATAATATTACAGACGTCTGCGTGTTAATCGCATCAACATTTCCTCTGTACCTAATACTTATCTGTCACTAGCGGCCCTGGCTTCGCACGGAGTTTTCTCCTATATCTATACACAAAATATGCATATATTTATACTCTAACCGTTCCGCGCAACTTCGTCTGAGTAAATTTTCCCCGTTTTTGCAACATATTGGTCGTAGCGTGATGTTATATCCAGGCCTATAGCCTTCCTCAATAAATGGGCTATCCAACAGTGAAATAATGTTTTAATTCGGATCAGTAGTTCCTGAGATTACAGCGTTCAAACAAACAAGCAAACAAACTCTTCAGCTTTAAAATATTAGTATAGATATAAACCATTCGAAGGAAATTAAAAGTAGTTTTTGAGATTATAGCGAACATACATACAGATAGACCGGTGTGGTACCGGCTTAAGAATAGTACCACCGCATCTCTTCCCGTGAGTGTCGTCAAGGCGACTATGTCACACCGGAGGACGTTAGCAGCATCCTCTGTGTACTTTAAACCCTTAAAGCGATCATCAAAATATATATATATTACGGGTCTTAATCGCGTGAATAATTTAAGGTAAAATAACTTGTTTATTGCCCGACGTTTCGACCGTATTGCAACGGCCGTGGTCACGGGAAGACTGAACTACTAACTGAAAACTTTAAATTATTCACGCGATTAAGACCCGTAATATATATATTTTAATAATGTGTACAAATCGCGAAAGTTTATCAACACTTAAAGCGATCGCCAACCCGCTCGCCAAGCGTGGCGATTATGACAATTACCCCCAGTATCTATCTCAAGTATCTTCTCTAATATCTAAATACCAAGTATAAACGCATCTGTCTGTTTTTTCCCTTAATTCCTTCTAAACCACACAACATATTTTGTTACTATACATGTGATTTTTAAGTAGCATACCTTCCGCTCCTGGCTTCTTCGCCAAATAACTTCGTTATAGTAACCCATGAAGGATTACTATAACGAAGTTATTTTGGCTCTACCACATACTTTTGTCACACAGACATTTTCCACACATCTGAGAGACCCTGGAGTAAAATCAATGTTTCCTTATCAGGTTGAGGGCCTAAACCTCACAATAAACAATGATTTTACTCCAGTAAAATAGTGTGTAAGGTAAACGTCCCAATAACCGTCAATTTTCGAACTTTACCGACTTTGGTTATCTGCTATGCTAAAACTGTTGGACTTACAAGAATTTAATTTATATGATATGATAGGTAATTTATTGTAGTTTTTATCGGTTTACTTTATTTAAACTAATTTTACAGTTAATATACTAATATTACGAAATAATGTAAAAAGAGGCGTATTGTCCCAGTACCCGTTATACTTGTACCAGTAACCGTTAAAATTGTCCCAGTAGCCGTCATTTTTATTGCGAATTTGAATTCTATGTCTTGGCATTAAAGATCACATTAATCTACATATTTTTTTGATTTGAAACAAAATCTTATTGAATATCTTCTTTTTCAAATAAAAGACACGTATTTGATTAAAAGAAATATATTTTAACAAATAATTCAAGTTTAGGTTATAATCATCTTATATGTATTATAAAACAAATTTCTATTAATCGACTATCACATAAAATAAATCACATTCATTTTAATAACTCGTTACAAAGTTGTTAGGTTTTGACACTGGCCAAGTGTGAATCGCTCGCATGATGGAGGGAGGGGCAGGACCCGATCTAGCTATAACTCTTTATCTAGCTATAAAAATTGCTGATGTTTCGACCAGCTTGCACCGGCGGTGATGGATAAAATACATTGGTAATGTATTCATAAAAAGACTCGCCAGTCATCCAGCCTTTTAGCGTGAACCCCAATCCCCAATTATTAGGTGCCGTTTTAGAAATTTTATGAGGAAATTTTACCATTGGAGGTGCTAATTCCCCAGCAGCGTTCGCTGTGATAAGGACTGTCACACACTCTTTTTCACTGCTGGGGATGATATTAAAAACATTTTTGGCTCCACGTTTTGCTAGTACTTTATTGTCTGATGGCGACAAAAAGAAAGCACTTTCGTCACAGTTACAAAATTCTACGTGGATCTTTAATGACTTCTTGAAGTTGACTCGATTTAAAATAATCCTCGACTTCTTTGAACCACATTCTAAGATTATTTTCTTTTACCAACGCACGTGTTTGAGTTAAATTTTGGGCTACTCTTTGCCCTACCTCTGGGTGACGCTTTATAAATGCTTCAAACCAGTGACGACCTGGTCTGCCATTCTGAAACGGGTTACTTCGCTGCATTTTTTTAATTATTAGACTAACACTATCCAACAACTGGGCCTTTGTTATTGGAAATCCACTGTCAGCTATAAAAATAATCCATCTTTTTAAATTATTTTCTTCATCTTTTGATAGGACTGTAGCCGGTCCCTTGGAACATTCTACTGGATAGCGGCCACGTATTTTATCAGTTAACGTTGTCCGTGGAACACCGTGCTGTCGGGCTGCAGCTAAAATAGTGGCTCCAATTTTTACTGCTTCTATAGCCTTTAACATGGCATTTTGCTTTGCGTTCATGATTACCTGTAATAAAAGTAACGTTTCCTGAAAATCTTTGTATGTCAGGTGCATCATCATCTGCTACCTCGAACTTTTACAGATACCAAGCACACCTAGATTTAGAAGAACTACATTTACCTATAAACAAAGTGGCGCTGACATAACGACATTAAAGTAAACTACAGCTTATATTAAATAATATGATTTTAATCTAATTAACACCACCATAAATATTTAATAACCAGGAATATTTTAACGCCTACACTGGTCAATTCTGAAGTGTTGTGTGAGACTGAAGCGCTGAACGCTTGGAAAATGGCTTGCCCTAATACTGACTTACCCGCTAACCCCTTCTCCCAGAGGCAATGGGATAGAGCGCTGTGCAGCATAGTAAGAGAACATAATTAGCACATCATCGAACGCTGCAGAGCGCGCTCGCCTGTTGGCTGTGGGGGAATGGGAATCGGGTCTTTGGTTACAGGCACTTCCATCGCCCAATATAGGCACTATGTTGGATGATACGACATTTCGGATTGCTGCGTGCCTACGTTTAGGCGCTTCGTGTGTTTCTCCACATCGATGCCACTGTGGAGAACTGGTCACCGGCCTTGGACACCACGGCCTATCGTGTAGTAGGAGCTCAGGCCATATATCTCGGCATGCCAGTCTGAACGATATAATCCGTCGGGCTCTTGTCACCGCCGACGTTCCAGCCATGCTTGAACCAAATGGCTTGGCGCGCGACGATGGCAAGAGACCGGATGGTATGACATTGCTGCCATGGAGGATGGGGAGGCCATTGGTATGGGACGCAACTTGTGTCGATACCCTTGCGCCCTCCCATCTTTCAAGCACTTCAGACTGTGCCTGCGCTGCTGCTGCATCAGCGGAGACTCTCAAACGTCGCAAATATGTAAATCTAATTGAAGATTATATATTTGAGCCGTTTGGGGTCGAGACGCTGGGTCCGTGGGGTCCAAGTGCCCGACTTCTTTTTAAGGAAATTTCAAATCGGCTTATCAGTTCTTCGCGTGATCCGAGGGCTGGGTTTTCTTTGCACAAAGAATAAGCATTGCTATTCAACGTGGCAATGCTGCCAGCCTTCTGGGTACGTTACCAGTCGACATCGATGGGGAAGAATATTTCGACGCGTAAACGGGTCTTGCCTTTTTTTATTTTACTTGGTTTTGTTAGTTTGTAAATATATGTAAATAATTAGTTAGTTGTATTACGTGCAATTTTTACTCATAGTTAGTTTTTTTTTTTTTTTTTAAATATAAAAAATCCAAACGAAATAAATATTAAAATATCAGTTAAACAAACACCATTTGCGATAATAGGTATAGATGTTTGGTACACGACCAAGTAACCTTATGACACATACGTGGTATCATTTAATGTCGCTATGACGGCGCCACCCCGTATACTACTAGTAAATCTGGTAATCTGTAGGAGTTACTATTTATAACTAGTGCGAGACACTGTCGTCTGTTATTCGATATAATGATACATAATAAAAGTTAGATAACATGTAGATTAAAACATTGCACATGCTACTCCCTTACCAATAAACCATTTATTTGTTAAAACATATCTTAGACCAAAAGTGTAGGAATTGAAACCACGACACTCGACTTGGTTTCAATGGTGAGATTATGACCATCTTGGCATGACTGGCAACAAACCATATCCATACAAGCGAAGCGACACAGACAACAGCTCACAGCTCACAACTTTACTTTATTATTGTGATACGTTAACCTTCCCCAGGACACTATAGGTGTTTCTTCGTGCCAAATTTCATAAAGTTTATGATCGGCCTTTTAGTCTTGAAAATGTTTCGTATTGTATCGAATGTCTAATAATAATAATGTGAATGTAAGTGGATAAGCGGATTTTAGAAAAGCCATCAAATTTACGTAGTTATTAAATACACGGTAGAAAATAATTTCAATAATTTGTCAAAGAGAAATGAGACTTATTACAAGGCAATAAGACACATGACGGACTTAGGTACAACATTATTATCTGTTCCAGTGTCCGACAACAATGTATGATACTATTTCAAAGAAAAATGACCCTTAATCTGTATAAAATAAGGATACAATGACGGTTTTTGGTTCAAGATATTTTACTGTATTAATGCACGTACCAATAACCGTCAAAAATACCTATGATTTTGTCGGTAACTGGGACAAGTAGGGAACTGTGAGTACCAATAGATGTCAAATGTGAAAATATTTACTTTTCAATTAAATTCCAAGCAACTTTTGTCTAATATTGCTAGATCATTTACTTAAATACTAAAAAAAAATAACACTCTTACCGTATAGCGACCCGTAAAGCTAGTGGGAGCTTATCAACACGACGTGTTGATTTCGTAGTTCAGTAACAAAACTTCGAACTTTCTGTAAACTTTTTATACGCGCTCTTTTGTTGTTACGTAGTTTCGACGCCATTTGACTTTTTTGTCAGTGTAGCCACTATTTTTGTGCAAAATTTTATTAAGATTATGTTGCTATTCACAAAATTTAGTTTATTATTGGCAGAATTGTGCAAAAATGTAAAAACTGACAAGTTGACGGCTACTGGGACACTGACGGAAATACGTACCTCTACCTTAGGTAGTTATGGTCATAACTCCAAAAACTATTTTCCAAACCTGATATTACAAAGTTGTTTAGTGTTATGTAAAGAAAGAGGTTATTGGTATATTAAATACCATCCTGTATATTTTTATTCTAAGCACGTTATGGAGTGGAGAAACGTCAAAATAAAACAAAAATTATAATCATTAATCTTGGGACAACTCACACAACGCCATCTGATCTCAAACTAGGCAGAGCCTGGCTCCTCCCTTGTAGACTACCTTTGCGAAAAAAACCAATTGATTTTACTTTCGCAATATTTCAACACTTGGAATCATACCCAAGTAGGTATATACAGTAAGAAAATCTGTTGTTTGATACAAATCTGACGCTGCACTGTGCGTATTTTGAATAGTGAAAATATACCGTGAGGTGTAATTTCGCAGCGTTTTCTAGACCTATACTAAATATCACGCAAAGCTCCAGCCAATGACAGTAGAATAAATTAGCAAATTTTATTTTCATATGCAATTTAAACAGTCGTTCTAATTTCTAAGATCATCATTCCAAAAAGTCAAGGTATGTTCAAAGAAAGTATATACGAGTATATAACTTTCAAAATATACAACAATCGCATAGTTAATGCAATACACTAACTTATTAATCTAAGCAATGTGGTTGTGACCGTTTTCGAATTTCGTCCCACCCCTCCGTGCCTTGGAAAGCACGTTAAGCCGTCGGTGCTGCGCCTAATCCCTCTCCGATCGTGTCGGTTTTCGGTCCCATCGGACTATGAGAGTGACTACTTCAGTCACTTGTGTCTACACACACTTGTGCACAATAATGTTTCCTGCGCAGGTGGCTAGTCGCTGATGAAATTGGCCGTAACATGGCACTTAATGCTTTTGCCCGATAATTCCTCCCTCTAGATCGGATCGCTATAAAAAGTACCTGCCTCAAATCTTCGTATTAAATTTCATCAACATCGGCAGTACCTTCAGAGATTAGATCGGCTAGATTGCTATCAACTTAAATACAATAAGATGAAAGGAAACAAAATATTCTTGGGGTAGCTTTTGGGCAGTCTTGTAATATGTCTTTATTACAAGACTGCCCAAAAGCTACCTAGCTTTCGTATTTTAATTGAAAATACGCACACGGAACGCTAGTTTTTATAAATGCAAATAGTTTTATTGTTGTTCTCTCACACAGTACTTTACATTAGACATCATATTTATGAGTTTGATTCATAGTATTCTTAGCCATAATGTAGTCTGAGTGAGAGACTGGTATCTGTACTAGGAGACCTGTATTACAGATTAGGTACCAGACCAGCCACTCCGGACTCAGGGTAGTAGGTTTTTTTTACTTAAAAAAAACGACTTGTTGTAGTTTTACAAGTGTTTACAAGTCACGGACACAAATTACACCGAGACTCGGAACACAAAGCAACGTGGTCCGTGGTGTCCCGTGTGGGAATCGAGCCCACGACCTCTTGCGTAGCAATCGGGTACACTCCCACCGCGCCACCGAGCAGTCGATTTATCTATAATCAAGAAGTATGGTGTAGGTAGAGGGTAAGTGTGAGCGTGTTTGTGTGTGTGTCTGTGTTTGCTCATGTTTTTGTGTGTGTTTGAATATTATGATTCTACCTAGTTTCTATTCCATATACTATGGCATAGTACCTACGATTTGTGCTAGCTCTACTGGTCTCCACACCAAACTTCACAAACAGTATTGACATAAGTGATAAGCACTAGATATTAGCTTCATCACACATCGCCTATACATATATTGCATAACTTGATATTACATAAAGTGCGAAGATTTGTAACAGTTCAAGGTTAAAAAAAAAATCAATGTCATTTTGGATCGATTACCGAAATCGTTCCAAATTGACATTGAACTTTTTTAGGCTATATTTTAATTCGACTAAAACTAGTTCAAGTTTGGGGCCTATGTTTTTTTAGAAGGTCGAAATGTTACATAGGTTTGCTTCCGTTGAGCCAATTTGAAGATACTTTGTTTGTATGATAGTTTTTACGAAGCTACAAAACCGCATTTAGCCTTTTGATTGAGCCATTGTGCGTCAAATACTTGTCCTGTCAGTTCCGTCACTCTAGCCACACGCTCCTAGAAGCTCAGCAGTCCGCTCAGATTACACAGAGGGACGATGTAGACGTCCAGGAACTGCGCCCGGTGTTCGGCCACGCTGTTGCAATACGAAGTTACGTGCCTGGGCGTTTCTTTACATTTCATGCATCTTGAAGATACCTACTTATAAGAAAGTGAGTCACCGCTCTTAGTATACTCCGGGATAGGTCGTCATTTTACAAAATTACATAAAAAAGCGGCGGTAGCTTAATGGCTAAGGCATCGGTCTCGCAATCATGGGGTCGCGGGTTCAAATCCTACCCTAATGGGTAGGATTTGAACTACCGACGTGAACCCACTCTTTTTTTTTTTGTTTTGGAGGGAAAGAATCCTGACGAACACCCCCACCATCCGGGGAAGACGGTGGAGGTAGTGTGGGGTTTGCACCCACTAAAAAACCCGCCGTGTATCTCCCGCCACCTTCGCGAACGGGCCGCCGGAATTTGTTATACCGTCGGCGGCCCGCCCAGTGGCAATGCCCGGACGCGATGTTGTTGCGTTCCGGGCATTTCACACCTACGCGGCCCCTGGATACACACAGGGTGCCGCGCCTCCACCGAAGGCGGCGGGCGGGGCAGATTACCCCGTACGCCCGCCCGCAGCCCCACCTCGCGGCGGCATCAGGCGCAGATATGCGCGCCGACGCGACGCCGCCCGGTTCGCCGGCGACGGAGCGGATCCGCCAGGGAGCTCTCTTCCCTGACGCGCTCCGCCGCCTCCTTCTGCGAGATGATGTCCTCGCAGAAGGATGCGACCGCATTCCACGACCCCTCGCTCCGGACCATGGACAGAACCACGGCCGGCAGCGAGAGGTCACTTCCGACCACTGCGGTGAGAACTCGACGTTGCCCCTCCCAAGCTGGTCGAGACCCTCCATCTCCTTTCTACGTGAACCCACTCCTAACACAAGTCTGTGAGCTTAGCTGGAGGGGTTAACAAGATTGCTAGTAATGTGGGACTCATAGTCCGGTCAATTTAGACATTCGAAGTTACATAAAGTCCCAACAAGCTGAATTTCTGTGAAGTTGTTCAAATCATAATTATAAACAATGTCTAGAAGTTCCCCATCATTCCCCTGTAAGGAAAAAAAATAATTCAAGGTCAAAGGTCAAAAAATTGAGTTTTTCGCGATTTTCAGCAAAACGGTAAGTTTTATCATAAAAGTACCTCAGACAAAAATTGTAGATCATAAAATTATTTATAAAAAATGTATCAATACTTTTTTCTTACGAGCCACCGTTTCTGAGATAAGTATAACGATTCAAAAAGTTATAAAAGTTGTTATCGTCATAATATGCATGAGTACGCCGTACTCAGTAACAACTCGTATCTAATCATTTCGTACTATATTTGTTCCTTGGGACTTCACAGGTATCTTATTTGGTCGTTTATTTGCGTGCCTCAATGAAAAAACTTACTAACTTGCCCTAGTAATACTAAGAAAAACACTACCACTCACGTATACGATAACGCTTACAAGATTCACAATAATAGAAACAGTATGACAAGTTCTTGACGTTAATTTATATAAGCCTGCAAGCTAAGAAAGCGTGGAATGACTGAACTACGGAGGAGAGGAAGGCAGCCGTGGCGTCCAGCAGCAGGGCTCCGATGATGGCCTTCTTTCGCCCTCTGGCATCTGCCAGGTTGCCCCAGAATTAGATATATATATACATACATATATATATTATATAAAATATTACAACTCTAGATATATACGTGGCGTACTCATGCATATTATGACGATAACAACTTTTATAACTTTTTGAATCGTTATTTCTCAGAAAGGATGGCTCGTAAGAAAAAAGTATTGATACATTTTTTATAGATAATTTTATGATCTACAATTTTTGTTTAAGGTACTTTTTTGATAAAACTTACCGTTTTGCTGAAAATCGCGAAAAACTCATTTTTTTGACCTTTGACCTTGAATTAATTTTTTTCCTTACAGGGGAATGATGGGGAACTTCTAGACATTGTTTATAATCATATTTTGAACAATTTCATTGAAATTCAGCTTGTTGGGACTTTATGTAACTTCACTCTCATTTTTTGGTCTAAATTGACCGGACTATCAATGCCACAATTGCTAGTAATATTTAAAAAAAAAAACAGCAAAAGTGTAAAAAAGATTAAAATGTCATTGTGGTCTGCACTACTGCCAATGGAATTAGTGCAGACCACAATGACATGCGTACCGTCGAGCCGTCTAACAACCTCATGTTCCGATCACCATGTTGACTTGTCGGGGATACTTTATAGCTTACTTGGCTAAAGTGTTGGAATGAAATACCCTTGAGTTTAATTTGTGTTTGATTTTTTCTTCAACGTGTGGGATAAAAAATTGTGACTCTTCGAGTCCTTTGAGCAAGTTACATTGTAACATTGTTGTGTAATCAATATGATATATAATATCCGTATTCTTATCAGGGCCAGTAAATGCTGCAATACTGCATCAAAGATCATTGACACACAATAGGGTTGGTAACTTTAGAATGTGAAATTTTATTTTATTTTTACTGTCAACCAGCTCAGGCTTCTATTTTTGTTATGCGTGTGTGAGATAATTTATTTTGCAAAAAGCCAGTACCATTGGAGGGCACCTAATAAAGGTATTAGGTAAGTCTTCTCAAAAAAGCTTGTGGTTTTCTTTTTAACCTAGTCCTAACGCTTGTCCTCGTTCCCGGTGCCCCTGATGGTGGCAGATTTCTAAGTTAATTTTAGTTACTAGAATTAGATACTAACATAGTCTTTAAGTCAATGTATTTACTAACAAAATATAGACCACAGAATAAATGTATGTTATTTATTTATTTATTTTTTGGTTAGGTTTAATCTTGAGATAATTAAGAGGTGCATATGATTTGGGTCTGGCCATAGAGATACAATACAAAGTCGCTTTCCGATTTGTCTGTGTCTTGCTTAGTTTATCATAACTATTTATATTATTTTATATAGTTTAAATAAACTTAGCAATAAAAAAGACAAACGCTTGTATAGTAATATAGAATTAGTCCTATTATAACACACTACGCTATGACTGATAGGATCCAAAATAGTTAACTTCTAACTTTTTGGACATTGTGAATTAAGTAGATTAACTTAGGCATCCACAGTTTTAGGAAATTTCTTCTGGAGAATTAATTACAAATAAGAAAGTAAACAAGAAATCTTAATTCAAGAAACTTACCTAAATATTTGGGTTACATACAGTTCTTTCATCGAAAGCATAAAATAATGTTAACCTTCAATCCAGCCGACCGAGTTTAGTGGTAGTGGCAGCCCTAAATACAGAGCTGCGTTCTCAATTAGCGATAAGCCGACCGACCTAATTTAAGAACGCATCGCGAACAAACTGCGTCCACATGACGCTGGTTTACTATTTCGTCTTTGAGTTAGAGGAAATCTACGAGTCAAGTGTTTCTTGTACCTTCAGTTAAGTAAGCATTTTCACAACAATATTTTATTACAAAACCTGAAGATAGCATCTAAATGAATACCTACTTACTTGAAGCCTGAAATCATAAAATTTGACATTGATCTCTTTCTACCTCTTTTGTATGGTATTAAATATTGTGACGACTTTATGTAGATACGAGTACCTACCTAACTAACGTCTACATTTTTCTGGAGAACAACCCTAAAAAGTGGGCTAGTAGGTATTTGTTGGTAACATAAAACTGAATTAAAATACATTTAATAAATGTACCTATATATTTTAATTTTATTTCAAAACTTCTATGTAGGAGCTAAGATGCCGGTGGTGGCAGGCAAACTATTTATTTAAATAAAAAAATAAAAAACCCGTCTGCACAAAAAAGATGGAAACAAGATCCCCTCCATACATAATTATATAATTTCATGCAGTCAGTTTTCAATTTATTTTTTATTTAATACTTTTGAGTAGTTGTAGGATGTAACAAATATCACAGCTATTGTCAAGTATCGAAAATTGAAATTTATTCGAATTCGAAAAAATAATGGTTGCTAGCTAACTTTTTTAGTATTACAGTCATAATCGTGTTATACCTTTTTGAAATGCTTAAGATGTGCCCTTTAATTTGACACCTCTTTAATTTGACATTTCACAGGAGTTGTAAAAATGGCGGCAAACTAAGCGGCCATTATTTTTACAGCTCCGAGTTTAACTTTTAAAAAAATGATTTGAATACGTGATAATTGACTAAGAACGAGACTTTGTGCATGTAATAAGCGCATAAATACTAGACACTGGCAGAAATCAGCCGTTAAAACGGCTAGATTGCCATAAACTCAAAGAAGAAGAAGAAGAAGACATCTCACAGCCGCCATGTTTGTTTTTTTCAAACGTCATATATCTAAGGACGACGAATCTACAAAAGGAAGGACGTCTTAATTGTATAAATCCGTTCAGTGGATTGTGAGATATCAGGTAATAAAGAATATTACATACCTACATTCATACATACATACGATACGCGCGAAAAACATAACCCTTCCTTACAGTCGGGTAAAAATTGACAATCCTTCGGTCAATTATTTTGGTAAGTAAGTTTTTTATAGGTACCTACGACTGGTCGACTATCCCACAATAAGTAAAAAACAATAGATTTTTGTTAGTTGCAAGTGTGTTTTTTAGGATTAGGATAGGCCAAAATGGCAAACGAACCCTTACAGTTTCGCGATGTCCGTCCGTCCGCAGCTTAGCTCAGAAACTGTTAATGCTACGAGACTGTAATTTTGCATGGATACACATATATACTTACGCCGACAAAGTGAAAAATAATACCTTGAAAATCAATTTTTCGAGGGTACCTAAACCTATGTAGTGGGAATGTCCCACCCCATCGTGTGGGGTACCATTTGAAAGGTATTTAAAAAAAAATTAGGGGCTGTGAAGACTATTTTTAAATTTAGAGTGAAAATTTTTATTAGAGTCAAGTGCCGGCTAAATGGTTAATTTTGGGTATGTGAAAAAAATCACGACAGTAGTATTAAATAAAATTAAAAGGAAAACTATCACAGCTAAGTAGGCTTTACAAGTTTACTAGTAACAGCTGATCAAATGAGAAGTAACAAAATTATCGTACAAATTCCATTGAAAATTAATATTAAGTAGGTAGGTATAATGTTGTAAGTATGAACCAAAAAACAGAAAAGCCAGTTCATAAGCCGCATTATTCGGATGGAGGGGGGGGTGGGGTGACTACGAAACCCAACATTGTGCGTGGACTACGAAACCCGACATGCACTTACCCGGTTTTTTTAAATTTTTCTCATCATGTTTTTGTTGTTTGAATACAAGCTAAATACCTAATACAACATGATTAGCATGGATAGATGTAGTAGGTAACATACGAAATTCCTGCGCAGATTATATTCTACATAACAAATGAGTCAATAGTTATACCTAAACAAGTGTCTGATAAATGAGCAATACGGAACATCAAAATTATTAATATAAAATAAGTTTTTATGATATCATGTGGACTGAGATGATAGTATTGCTGTATGAACTTGGTCTGCCATTTATCGCAACGCAGCTAGTCACTCGCGACATCCGAAAGAGCGCGGACGCTGGCGCCTTATCGTGTTGTTTCCCGCGCTTAATCTGTCAGTTGTCTGTGATCGAACTTATTTTTTTTTAATTTTAATCAGTAAGTACCAAAAAGTTTGGATATCATTTTCAATTTTGCCTACTTTAGTATTAGATATTATAAAAAGAGGTGAGATTTATCAATATTAATTTCTTACCAAATTGTAGGTTTTATGTTTCAAATCTACCCGTTAATTATGCTATTACTTATATTACTAACTATTTATTTTTTAATGAGAAATCCTTATAAGTAGTAGGTACTGCTTAATTATTAATATTGTGTGTGTAATAATAATAGTGTGTGTATTTGTCAGGTTGCCTCTTTTTTCCGATGCTTACCTATTTTCCGTAAGGAAAATT
Organism: Herminia tarsipennalis; assembly: GCA_945859575.2. Classification (NCBI taxonomy): domain Eukaryota; kingdom Metazoa; phylum Arthropoda; class Insecta; order Lepidoptera; family Erebidae; genus Herminia; species Herminia tarsipennalis. The sequence continues at coordinate 5,551,099 of OX243836.2, read as the reverse complement.
CTTGATCTTTTGAATTGATTACACAGCGGTAGGTAGGTATTATTAAAAAAGTGTTTTTTCCAAATTAGGTACCTACCCATTGTTACAAAATTTTAACTTCGTAATAAAACAAGGTTTACCATAAATGTTCATGGTCAAACAACATTGAATTGTATATTCTAAAAGTAGAAATCAATAACTACTTTTATACTTTCAACGTCAATTCTGTGGAAAATGTCATTCATCGAAATATAAATAATTATTACAATTAGTTACTTAATCTGTAAAATAAGTGTGAATGTATTATTAATACGCATAACAAACTAAAAACTTGTTAGTACTGACAGCAGCTGTATAATGTTTTACATATCTAATTGTATTTTTGTCTATATATTTTTTTAATTATATTTTCTCTTCGTATTTTTTTAAGCGAGTCGATTTTTTTTTAATCGATCCTATCCGATTTTTGGCAAATTTATGTAAATGTTATGTATTTATTGTACATTTTACGTGCATCAAGGCTCTTTCATAAGGGTTCTGAATAATGAGTGTACTATGTCAAATCGAATGCCGTGTAATCGACTATCAATTGATCGACCACTTTAAATCAAACGTCTAAATACTCAAACGTTATTATCATCGAATGTTTAATAAATCGTACATTCGATATTATATCGTACACTCAATACGTCGAGTGATCGAAATATCGAATGTTTGGTTGATTGAGCGTTCTCCGCATCGAATATTTAATAAATCGAAATATACTAATACTTTTATATACTTATAATACAAGAAAAACTCAAAACTTGGGTACTAATAAATACTTTTTAATCACTAGTTATTATCTTTTATAGGTACCTACATTTTAATATTTTGTGTGAATTGCACGGAGAAACTCTAATAAATCCTTGTTGCTTTTTATTATATTTTAAATACCTCTTTGTTTAAGTATATACATATTTGCTCGTTTTATGAAAACCATTTTGATTATACTAAAAATTATTAGGGTTCTGTAGCCAAAATGGCAGAAACGGAACCCTTATAGTTTCGTCATGTTCGACTGTCTGTTTGTCTGTCTGTCCGTATATCACTGGCATTTTACTCAAAGACTACTCAATGAATATTAGGGTTCCGTAGCCAAAATGGCAAAAACGGAACCCTTCGAGTTCGTGTATATATTTTTGGAAGTAATCACTCTTAAGTTTTGAATCGCGTGACCAAAAATATGAAAAAATGGCAAAGGTAGCGCTTGATAAGTAGGTACTTTAATCTAAAATTATTTCTGACATGATCGGTTAAACTGTCATTGAGTTATAGCAAAAACTGCGTTTCTCAAGAAAAGGGCGTAAGTGCCATGAACATACGCTCTTTTACTGATGCAATTATTCAAGGCTGCAGAACCCTACACTGATCATGGTCCGACATGCTCTTGCTCGGTTTTTTATTAGATTTATTAGAGTGTCTCTGTGCAAATGCAATTCAAACAAAATGTTGAAATGTAACTATAAAAGGTTCCTAATAATTACAAATTAAAGTGGGATTTATTAGTACAAGATAATGATTAATGATTAAAAAGGGATTTTTTAGTAAACAATATTCGAAATAATGGTGTTCCATGTATTTTTAGTTTGTTTGCCGCCATTTTCATTACATCAACATCGTAAACAATCGTGCAGAAACAGAACAAAAGGTGCCCATAGATTCTGTCTTGATTTTTATTAAGAACTAGCTGTCCCGCGCAACTTCGTATGCGTAAATTAGTCGTAGCGCGATGTTATATAGGTTATATAGCCTATAGCCTTCCTCGATAAATGTGCTATCCAACAAAAAAAGATTTTTTCAAATCGGACCAGTAGTTCCTGAGATTAGCGCATTTAAACAACCAAACAAACAAACAAACAAACAAACAAACAAACAAACAAACAAACAAAGCAAACAAACAAACTCTTCAGCTTTATAATATTAGTATCTATAGATTAACTGTCCCGCGCAACTTCGTATGCGTAAATTTTCTCCGTTTTTGCAACATTTCTCGTCGCTACTCCGCTCCTATTAGTCGTAGCGCGATGTTATATAGCCTATAGCCTTCCTCGATAAATGGGCTATCCAACAAAAAAATAATTTTTCAAATCGGACCAGTAGTTCCTGAGATTAGCGCGTTTAAACAAACAAACTCTTCCGATTAGGTTCCTATAGGTAGCAAAGGTTAATTAGATAATTCGTACTCTCTAAATTGAGGCTAGTATTCCAAAGGCTGCTGCCTTCTATACTCAACATCCTACTAAATTTACACGTTGCTACGTGTAAATTTAGTAGGATACCTATTGAGTATTGATATTTCTCATTATTTGATGAACAAACGATTACTGTTAAGTACTGAGTGTTACAAACGTCAGGCTTTCAAAGAAACCTTCATTATTAGTTTACTAATTCCATGCGTTTTAGGTTCAATAGATGTTAATTGAAGATTGCCGTCGATAACCTTGAATGCAATAGTTTGTTGTTTCGTATTGCAGCGAAAGGGATGTTGCCGCCTCTTAATTTACTTCTTATCTATAATGCAATTTAGCTATTTTTTCCGCTAAAATCTGATTACACGACTGTCCTAAAAAAAACAGTGCATTGTTTTGTCTGTGAGTTTTGTTTTTCCACCAGATTCTCTAAATGCTTGAATGAATTTGTATTATTAGAATATTGGTAGAATCTTTATTTGACTTCGGGTAACATAGTCAAGGTTAAATAAAAAGCATTAGGTATTGTTGCCGTGCTATGTCGTGAACACAAATTATCGTATTGTTTATAGCTTTTAAATAAAGGTGTTAATATAAAGGACAGTGACAGTACGACAGTCGTTATAATGGGAACAGCTAGATACGACAGTCGTCCAACGATAGATTAATCGTCACGTCATAGTGGGAAGTTCCCACTATGTCGTGACGTCTGGGAACGCGCCGTAAAGTCACGTTCTTTTGTTTTTTTAATGTTGTAGGCTAAATTATGATTGCCATATTAAGATGATTTCAAATGTGTATCTATAAAACTTAGCGTGTTTGTTTGTACAAGGCAATGGTGTATTTTAGGGTTCCGTAGCCAAAATGGCTAAAACGGAATCGTTATAGTTTCGCCATGTCCGTCTGTCTGTCTGTCCGTATGTCACAGGCATTTTAGTTAAAGACTACTCAATGAATATTGATAAAATTTGGTGAAAAGGCGTCTTGTATCTAGTACTTAGTTTGATAGCTAAATAACAAAATACATACTTTTTCGGCCCCTCCCAAAATATATCAATTGATAGGTCTTTCAAATACACTTTTTTGATTAAGTGAATATTTTTCGAAATACTTAATAGCTCCTAAAGTTGCATAAAGTGTAATCATTGTAATTTGAACCGTGTGACCAAAAAAGACGCAAAAAGGCTGCGGAACCCATAGTGAGCATGATCCGACATGCTCTAGCCCGTTTTTTTTTTAAATTTTCTTATTATCTTCTGTTTATTATTTTTTTTCAGTTTAGTGCATTTTCTTTACCTAGATATTCTGTAGAGTCTTTTATATGTACTAAAAGCATTAAACCCAATTGCACTGTATTTTTAGGTGGTTATTTAATTGATTAATTACTTTGGCAATTGAAAAATTATAAATTTGTGCAGTTTTGACATTTCCATGAGAAAAAACTATACGTATTATGCGCGCCCCTCCGTAAATGTTGCTATTTCCAGGGCCGGCCGAACGGAGAGCCCCAGGCACCACAAGGCCAGGGGCGAAAACGTCCTCCTGCTAAGAAATCTAGGGCGTTAAATGCTATCAAGAGGGCTAAATTTATTTGCAAGGGGTCTAAATTTGATTTGACCCGTCCCTTGTCGCGCGATGTTGTACTTAGGCGGTATTGGCCTGCATCCACCCCGCCCCCCCCCCCCCCGTTACGTAATGTATACTTATAAGCGGTATCGGGTTGCACTCCCCCGTCACACTAGACCAATATTGGGGTGGCAAAATTCACAAATATCATCAAGGAAGTGTACTAGTCACTGACCTTCAAACTACTATTACCGATCAGTGGTATCAGTCCAAATGAATACCCCAATTAATTGAATAGTAAGGGTAGGCACTTATTTTTTTAATAATTATTCATAAAACACTCTTCCTTTTAGAAATGTTGGTTTCGCATTATGTATAGCCCGAAAAAAACTGCCCACTTCTTCGGGTTTGTGTGGTGTTTTTATGTTTAACTAGCTGACCCGCGCAACTTTGTATGCGTCAATAAGCGTAAATTTTCCCCGTTTTTCCAACATTTTTCATTGCTGCTGCGCTCCTGTTAGACGTAGCGTGATGTTGTATAGCCTATAGCCTACCTCGATAAATGGGCTATCCAGTATTAAACTAAATTTTCAATTCGGACCAGTAGTTCCTGAGATAATCACGTTCAAATAAACAAACTCTTCAGCTTTATAATATATAGATGACAATGACATGTGTGACTAAAGCGTCTTCTAGACGGTTAGAAACAGGCGTACAAACGTGACCTTGCTTGTTTCCAACAGTGTAGACAATTGTTGCAAACCACGTAGGTACCAAGTAAAACCGGTGGGCCACACAAAGTTCCCGACAAGGTCACCTTGCTTTGTACGCTTGTTTCCAACCGTCTGGAACATGCTTAAATTTAAATCAATAACGTTCACCTGTTCGTTCAATGGCCGCGAGTTTTGTTGCCTTTTTTTCATGACTTATCACCGCAGCGTCGCGTTTGCTTTTTAAGTGAATAAAGAATTTTGATTTTGTTTGTGTTGTAATAACAAATATCCAATAAATAGTTAAACTAATTTTAAAATTCAGTTATCGCCATGAAACTACATGGAATATAGGCATATGTAAATACGTACAAAACATTAACACATACCCATCTATACTAATATTATAAAGCTGAAGAGTTTGTTTGTTTGAACGTGGTAATCTCAGGAGCTACTAATCCGAATTGAAAAATTATTTCACTGTTGGATAGCCCATTTATCAAGGAAAGCTACAGGCTATAGGCTATATAACATCACGCTACGATCAATGGGAGCGGAGCAGCAATGAGAAATGTTTCAAAAACGGGGAAAATTTACGCAGACGAAGTTGCGCGGGACAGCTAGTGTATGATATAGACATAGGTAGGTATACACCATAGACTTAGGATTACGCTAGTAAAGCCTAAGTCCAGGATATACCTACACACTGAACATTTTCTTGAAAGTTGAGGCACTGTCTATTCCACACATTGTATTTATTATTGTCGTCGATGTAGAAAGAGAAAGAAATATTTTTATCTCATCCGTCAAGATGTAGAAAGAGCTTCAAAATAAATAAATATTTTGACTTAAAAAAACCCTGATTCTGCGCAGGTTTCTGGGTAAAAAACGTTATTCTTGCTAAATTCCAAGACACCTCTTGCCAGCACCAGCACTCTATAGAATACTATAACGTAAATAGATAATATGATACTATAACAAAGGTATAAGTTAGTGAAATTGCCATTCATCGGTTTTTCTTTCCCTGATTTTACAAAACTTAGCATTATCCTAGATTTTCTTTTAAAGTCGATTAACTTCTTATTTAAATAAAAAAATGTGGATGAATATATTTTTTTTGACCATTTTAAAACGTCAAGTGTTAGTCGGTTCGGAATAAAACCGCAATGCGAACGATAACATTATCGCAAAAATGCGTCATTAAAGTTTATTTCTGAAACATGGCTAAAGACGATAAAAAATGCAGCACAACGAAATTGTAGCTGACACATATACCAGCGAACGTGCTACCTCAAAAATATTAAAAGAAAAAAAAAATTGTTACTATAGAATTATTTATTTTAGTAATATTTATTTTTGTGTTAAAAGCTAGGGATTTAAGTAATCATGTTTTATTGTTGCTAATTGAACACGAGAATAAAGGGGTTTACATAAACATACTTTGCATCACGTTTCGACCGGGTTGTACCTACCGTGATCACTAACTGTGACCACAGTAGGTGCCGAATTATATCATAATACTTAATATAATGCAACGCGAAACTTTAAAAAAATATTATTCAATTTATTACGTGCTTAATAGGTACATAAAATTAACAAAGTACGTTACTAAATACTCATAGATTATAAAGTATCTAATGAAAACCTTACTTCGCCCTAAACCTTTTCTTACAATAATAACCGTTCTTAATACATTATGTATGTCTAAATTTAATTATACTTACCCAACAATGAGTAATAATTAATTTATGTATGGAATGTAAGTAGGTTTCATTAAAATATATATTATATTTAATGCATTTTGTGGCTTAAATCGCCAGGACGATTATAACTATCTATAAGTCACGGGTCACTCGATTGAAAGATAACTTATTATAACATAACCTAAGCTATCTAGCTTACCTCTAATAATATTCTATCCAATTTCATCACAACGTTTTGATTTCTTACCTTGTGAAGCACTTTTTAAAGTATAAAGAGTATATAAGTATGTTTACCAGTTGTCTGGTTGCCATAGTACAAGCTCTCAACTCACACAACGTCATGTGATCCTAAACTAAGCATAGTTTGGGATCAGATGACTTTGTGCGAGTTGTCCCAAGATATTATTAGGATATTATTATTATTATTAAAAATCAACCTTTTCATATAATATGAATTCAACTTATTCATACTTTAAGTTCGGCTGCCAACCTAGGTATGTTCCGTATTTGTTTACGAGTAGAATAGTTTTTATTAAAATTTAGAGTTTAATGTGCATAGGTATATTAGTACCTAATTTGTTACCGCAATAACCAACCCAGCAAGCGGACATAGGCCAAATAAAATAGCCCTTATAAAACTAATGAATACCAAAGAAAATGAACAGGCAGATCGATAAATAGTAATTTATTAATAGCATAGAAGTACGTCAGTTGCTCACGTCGGACTAGACTCATTTATGTTGTATAGGTAACTAGCCGCCCCGGTGAACTTCCTACCGCCTCGTAATTTTTTGTGATTTTTTGATGATGTTGTTCGGGACGGAGACAAATCAAACATGAAAATCGGCACACCCGTTGTTAAGATAAAAGTGTTTGAAAAAATAATAGATGTAACAAAGCTGATGCAGCAGTGTAGAGTAGATTTATGGGATCAGGGATCTTTTTTTTTATTTTTTTTTTATGGCAACTCTGCCGATGCCGACAATTCTGCCAATGTCAGATGTGCGATGGAGGAACTCGTAATTTTGGATTAAATTTTTAACGTTGAACTGATTGTGAGGTTAGTCAACTGGAACAAACAAGAAATATATTAAATGTATAATAAAATAAAAAAATATGGAAGTCATCATCATCATCAGGGTTCTTATTCACTATGTATTTTCTCGTTTTCGCGGAAAGCCCGCGCGAGCGTATGCTCAAAGATGTCCGCAGGCATGCGCGATTCATTTCTAAGCGTAGCTCTCTATGCTATGTACCGTTATGACAAGATTTTGACAGTTAGACGCGCGAGCTTGCCGCGAAAACGAAAAAAAAAGATAGTGAATAAGGACCCAGGTAGGTATTTAATCCAAATATTATACCCGCTCTTGGTAGATACGGTTAATCGGATGACTAGAGAATTCATAAAATAACATTACCAATAAACAACAAAACATTAGGTAACATTCCAAACTAATGTGTAACTGTCTGTCTGTTACGTTTACACGCTTAGACAGCAGAACCTATTTTGATTAAATTTGGTATGGAGATAGTTTGAGTCCCGGGAAAGGACATAGGGTAGTTTTTATTGCAATAATCCAATGATATTATAAATAAAAAGGTGTAAATAGGCTACATAAACAACATTCGATTTTTAAAACCTGCAGACTATAATCATTGACGTAGAGTCTAGGGCTGCGCCATAACCTCACAAAATTTACCACTCTCTTGGATAAGACAACGCTACTTTGTGGACAATACATGTCAAAGGCCGCACACTTTTTTTGACTAATGCACACTTATAAAACCTATTTAATGCAATGTCACACTATTATAACAAGTCGTAAAAGTAAGAAAAAGATAAAATGTAATACGCTGCTTTCATCTGTTGACACCGGCGATGCGACACTGACATAAAAACGCGGTCAATTGTCAAAATTTTAAGGTGCCGCTTGCTGAGCGCTTATAACCTACCTTAGTACCTACACCTTTTTAATTAAAATATCATTGCGATAGGTAACCAATACAAACGCGGGCGGAGCCGCGGCCAGAAGCTATAAATACACAACAAATAACCATAAAAATAAACATTTTTTTTCTTATTACAATATTTGCAAAAACACGAATAAATATAGTAAAAACTTTCAATGTTATAATGCCAAAAAGCATATTAAAATAGTCTATGGTTAGTTTTTGTCGCTACTAGTGTTACCATCTTTGCTCTGGTGTTACCTAAGTGATAAATATAAATATTGGATGTATATTAATAATGTATACAGCTAATATTTATTTCTCATACAAATTTAGGTCTGGGCAAATATGGAGGTATTTTTAAACGGTGATGGTGACTACAATCGTTGTATGTGAATTAATTTACGTATTAACAAAAAGCCGGGCAAGAACATGTCAGACTATGCTCAGTGAAGGGCAGCCTTAAATAATTGCATCAGCAGAAGAGCGTATGTTCATGGCACTTACGCTCTTTTGTTGAGAAGTATTTTGTTTTTGCCTAGTTTTTCGGCTATAACTCAATGATGGTATATCCAAACATGTCCGACATCATTTAATTTTAAAGTATTTATTAAGCGCTACCTTTGTGATTTATTTAATTTTTTTTGGTCACACGGTTCAAAAGGTTTTTTGGACACAATTTTTGTAACAAGTCTAACCTTTTTAAATATATTCCCAGGTGGTTCGCAGCTGTGGCGCAGTGGAAGTGTATCCGACTGCTACGCTAGAGGTCGTGGGTTCGATCCCCACCCAGGATAAAACTTTGTGTGATGAGCACGATGGTTTATTCTGTGACTGGGTGTTATTTATCTATAATATGTATGTATTTAGAAATATATAAGTATGTTTATCAGTTGTCTGGTTTCCATAATACAAGCTCTGCTTAGTTTGGGATCAGATAGTGTTGTGTGAATTGTCCCAAGATATTATTATTATTATTAATAAAATTCTATTTTCATTCATTTTTATTTTCAGAAACAAAATGGCCACTACTACGATGAACACCAGTAAGAATGGGAGTAGTACACAAACCTTATTGGAAAAGGCACCATGGTAAGTTTCATAATTTTATCTAGATTTTTTCTGATTTTTAGAACTTGCCGAAATCTGTTTTGGTTTTAAATTAAAATTCTTCAATAATCTCAAAACTCAAATTGGATTTAGTAAAAATAGGTTTCTAAAGCAAAATTAGTTTAATTGGTTTCTTTATAAATATACCTAGTATCTTGGATTTACATTTTATTAGCTGGCTGATTTGCAGATTATTGTCTTTTATATTCGAAAAACAAGGATCTAATAACAAAGTTTGAGAAGAATATGAAAATCGACTATAACTATAAAGTTCTCTACCTACCTGTTTTTGTGCGCAGTAGTTTTTATTGTGATAAACTAAATAGGTACTTGTTGCCACCTACTACTTCGCGGGTAGCCTTTAAGAATATTAAAGTAAGGTAGGTCCGAGAATGCGCAACGAAGCTGTGAAAGTACCCATGGGCAGTTGAGTGCTACCAGCGGGTCAATTCACGTATTTAAAGCAGTGCAGTTGCAGTTCAGTTGCAGTGAAGTTTCGATTAAAACGGCCATTTTCGTATTCTTGTAATTTTGGGATCGATCTTAAAAACGCTTGCGCACCGTGCTAGAATGTCGTTATTGCGCTCTCGAGACGCATACTTGACGCAGGCGTATTTGAGATCGAGCCCAAAGTTACAAGAATACAAAAATGGCCGTTTTAATCGATTTTTTTTTAACTTAACTGCAACTGAACTGTAACTGCACTGCTTTAAATACGTGCATTGACCCCCAGGGATTATATTCTTTGCTTACATCCTTCCAACACTTGTCTTCTCTTCCATTTTTGTATGTAAATACCAATACTTCGCTCCTATAATCCATTCCTATCAAACCTAAGCTAAGAGAAAGTAGAAAAAGTACAGGCTCTTCTTCAGAATAAAGTGGTCCCAAGTACTCAGAGACTACGTTTTTTTGTACAACGAAATGAAGAGACGAGCAGGTCTTGCGCTTGATGGTAAGCGTCACGTTAGCCCATAACAGTATCAGTGACACCCGAACTCTTGGTTGGCATAGATCTGAATGACACCGCATCGCGCTCCTCATTTGAGACATTAGTTCGTATCTATATCTCATTTGCTGGACAAATTACACTTGCTATAATACTATTTTACGGCAGAATAACTGACACTGTTGTAGTATCGACCTAGACAGCAGCCTATGGCATAGACCTACCACTCATAATAAATTGCGCAGCTCGAGCGAAGTGTGTTTGTAGATTACCTTTGTACTCTCGGAGGTGTTTTTTTACTTTTATGGTACTACCGCCTAGCTCCCTACAAAAAAATGACTAAATTATGCTTCCGAAAATTAATACTAGCGCTTTTTTACCCGACTACGCAAGAAGGTAGCTTGAGAGATATCGTTAGATTCGCCTTAGTTGTGAGAGTGTAGCAGTCGGGGTTTTGTTTTGTAATAATTTAGCTTGTTTGCTAATAACAATCAAAATCAGAAAATATTCAACTGACATTATGCTGACCTAAAATACAGGTAATATTAAATTGATCTAATGCTATTTTGTCCGTCAAAGTATCCTTAATGTGATCCAAAATGACCTCATTCAATCAATATAATATGCTTTTTATTGGAAATTAATGCAACACAACCTAAATAAACATTTATTTATTAGTAATTTGGCAGAAGACCTTGATCTATAGGTAGTTATTAGATGCACAGAATCGAGCGTTAATGTGTTTGGCGACCGCATCGCGTATTGGCGCTGGCAAATAAATATAAAATAAGTATTTAAAAAGCAAAAAAAAATATATAGGTAGGTACAACAACAAAAAATAATTGAACATTTTGAAGTTGGTGCATAAAACTATATTTCCTGGCACCAACTTCAAAATGTTTAATTATTTTTTTACTTTTTAGTTACCTACCTTATATTTATTTGCCAGCGTATCTTATATTTATTTTTGAGGTCGGTTTTTATTTTTTTGTAAAAAGTTTTTATATAATTAGTCTACTAGCAATCCTGTTAACTCCTCCAGTTAAGCTAAATTGCTTGTATTAGTAGTGGGTTCACGTGTCGGCAGTACAATGGGTAGGATTCTAACCAGCGACCGCATGATTGTGAGTCCGATGCCTCCGATGGCATCCGTTGAAAAAGGATTCACCAAAATTCACACCCTATGAAACGGGGGTCCAAAGTTTGTATTGTAAAACAAGATCCACCCAGGCAGAGCCGCCGGCGAAAGCTAATAATATATATTGTGATAATGTAGTTACCTAAACAATTCAAATTCAAATTATTTATTGTTTGTTTGTATTTTTTTCCTTATGTACACAAGGAAAAAAAAATACAAACAAACAATAAGTACAAAAAAAAGTAATTATGTACAAAAGCGAGCTTAACAGTCAAAATTGAGTTTTCTACCATCAAACCTTGGAGCTCTAGAGTAGAATGATATTTAAAAGTAATCGGAAGTATATTAACAATAAAAAAAAAAATAGAAAGTAAACCATATGTATAAATAAACAGTAAGTAACTACATACTTAAATACATCAACGTATGTTATTTCTATTTCATATAATATACATAAATAAATACATATAATTCATAAATACATACCATAATAGTAGTACTGTGTTTATAAAAAAATAAAAGATAACATTGTTAAATGTTTTTTCAACTGAGCTAGTAGGCTTCTTAGTCACGTCCTATCGCTCACTGGTTACCCAACTTTTATCCAGTATAAAGGAAGGAAACCTTCAAATCGTCGCCTAAGTTAGATCAATTTGTTTGTCCGCGCATGCGCTGTTACACAAGCCGCGTGCGCATCTCGATCACGCGTCGACTATTGACCTTTATACGTGACACTAATTGACATTGACATTCGGGTTTATGGGACGATTTCAAGGTCACAAATAACCACTTGGTACTATTGTTTAGTTTGGTTGAAAAATCGAAGAATAAAAGAGACATTTAGGTCTTAGGAAATAGGACAGTTGGCTGGATTGAATCAGGAAAGCCGGGGGACCGGGTAGTGGGAGTTAGAAAAGGCTTAAGTTTAGCAGCCCATACAGGCTGATGATGATGACTTTTTGTGGCATATGTCATAAAACTTTATTAAAATATATCTAGTACCTAGTAGAGTCTACCCGTTACCACGGCCGTTGCAATACGGTCGAAACGTCGGGCAATAAACAAGGTATTTTACCTTAAATTATTTACCGTAATAAACATATTTTCATAATGTGTACAAATCGCGAAAGTTTATCAACATTCATATAACTTGGTTTTTCTTTTTCATTTTTATAAACATCTGGTAAATTCAAACAATAAAACTAAAAATCACATTCGCATATGACGTTTGCGATCATTGACGTAAAGACTAGGGTCTAGACAAAGTCACATTCGAAAAGCGGTGTCGTTATTGGAAAATAATGATTAGAGTAGAATTTGACAATAGATTTATTTGCGAATGATTACGGTGTTATCGAATCCGCCACGGAACGAATGTACCTTGTCTAACCCCTCTGGACTGCGCCATAACCTCACAAAATTGACCACTCTCTAGAAAGAGGTAACGCTACTTTGTGGGCAATACCTGTCAAAGGTCGCACGAGTTTTTTTATCTCTTTCACGCTTTACAGGCAATATTTTATTTATTTGAAAGGGATCACGGTCGAGGTCTATAAAGGGTCTATATGTCAATGTTTGCGGTAGAGACCATAGACATTTTTTTTTGCAAACGATAGAAGGACGTTATCCAATTCGCCACGGAATGAATGTACCTTGTCTAAGCCCCCAGGACTAGTCAAAACGAAGGAACTATTACCTATCTGAGCCCAAACTCAACGGGCGTAGATACTAGTAGCCAATAGACATGAATAAATAATAAATATCTTGGAATAGCACGCATAGAGCCATCTGATCCCAAACTAGACCAATATATATTTAGTTCTATATACGTGCATATTTTATACCTACATAAATTCCACCCAGGTACAGAATAAACAGTGTTCACACACAGATTTATTCTGGATGAGAATCGACCCCACGACCTCCGGCTTTGCAGTCAAGGTCACTTTGTACGTTAATATATTACAATTATGTCGGTAATACTAACGTGCTAGTACCTTCTTATACAGGGTGATTTATAATACACTAATAACCTCCCACTTGTGGCTTTTTTACATAACACTAAATAACTTTGTAAGTTTGAAGCGGCGGTAGTCTAATGGCTAAGGCATCGGTCTCGCAATCGTGACGTCGCGGGTTCGAATCCTACCTATTATACTACCGACGTGAACACACTCCTAACACAAGCCTTTGAGCTTAGCTGGAGGGGTTAACAAGATTGCTAGTAATGTGGGACTCAATACCACATTGCTAGTTATCTTTCTAAAATAAAAAAAAAACAGTTTTGGAAAATATTTAATAAACTAGCTGACTTGCGCAACTTCGTCTGCGTATCTTTTCCCCGTTTTTACAATATTTGTCATTGATACCCTGCTCCTATTAGTCGTAACGTGATGTTATATAGCCTAAAGCCTTCCTCAATAAACAGGCTATCCCACAGTAAAATATTTTTTTTTAATTCGGGCCAGCAGTTACTGAGATTACCGCGTTCAAACAAACAAACTTTTCAGCTTTATAATATTAGGTATATATTAAACCTTAATCACCTACCACTTGTTTTTAGAGTTATAACCATAACCTCCTACAGTCAATTTTACTGGTGTAAAATCATTGTTTATTGTGAAGTTTAGGCTCTCAACCTGACAATGAAAAATCATTCTGTATATTTAAGCAGTAGGCAGGTTAAGAATTAAAAAAATAAAATTAAACATTTGTTGTTATGCATATTTATTAATAAAAACAAAACTATTAAATAAGTTTCCATTACCTATTGTTTTCAAACAATACAGAATATTGTTAAGAATAAAATTTTGGACAGTTATTCACATGATATTTTTGTAAGTCGGTTGAATGATTACCTACGCCTGTTGATGAATAACAATCTTTAGGTAGGTATCCAAAACAAGAGTCGCAATAGACGTGATCTTTGCGATAACCTAAAAGTGAAACAAGACAAAATACATAAATCTAAGTTTGCTTTTTCAGTCGGAGCAGAAAACATGATAGTAAAATAGACGATAGGATATTCTGAAGTTAAGTCTTTGCTTGAATGCAATAATCCCTGGAACTCCTGATTCAAATTTTTAAAAATCTATTACTGTTGGATAGCCCATTTATCGAGGAAGGCTATATAACTTCACGCTACGACCAGTAGAAGCAGGGCAGCAATGAAAAATGTTGCGAAAACGCGGAAAAAATATGCAGACGAAGTTGCGCGGATCAGCTAGTACTACATAAATGTTGACTTTATTAGTACTGTGTAATATAAAACCGTATCTCATTTAGGTGAAACTAACGTAATTGTATCAAAGTATCTCTAATATGGCATTTTGAGCTCCCAAGTTTGGAATCCATGCTAAAATAAATATGTTGATCGGATAGAAAACATTCAAAAAAAGTTTATAAACTATTTGTGCTATCATCAAAAGGTTTACTATGAATCGGAAAACTACCTTAGTTTTTGTAAAAAGTACTACCTGACGCCACTAACAACCCGTAAAGAGATTTCGGACAACCTTTTCCATATAAAAATATTAAACAATGACATCGACAGTCCCGAACTTTTGGCTAAATAAACTTCAATGTTCCCTCTAAAACTCGATGTAATCCGCCAATCAGTGTACCTTTTTTTTCGTTGAACTACAGAAAAAAACAATTGTGAGAGCACGTAGGCACTACAATCAATTAATAATTAAACAGTATGATTTAGAGCCCTCCATCATTAGTGTAGCTTCGGTTAGAAGGTGCTTAAGCCTTGATTTCTTCAAACAATAATCTAAGTCATGTGATATAAGTATGCAGTGTAATGTAATATTATTATTAAGTAAGAAATTGTAAGACATGTTAATCTATTCTATTTATTGGATAAATTAGTAGGTATTTCACGTGTTTCTTCACTAGTAGTACTAGTATAGTATTATATTATCTCTGCTAGTAGTAACATATTAATATGATTTCTATACGTGAAGACTTGTAATTGGCTGGCAGATTATATCACTCACCGATTTACTATGATTTGTTTAGCTGTAGGTCTTCCATAGTAAACGATTTCCATCACGAACCTAAACACACACAAACTTAAATCTAAAGTCACAGAGTGGCTACTACAACAGGATTATGCTCAGACAGAGTCCTTGCTTAAGTTCGACAACTAAGTTACATACACAATCACACACACACACACACACACACACACACACACACACACACACACACACACACACACACACACACACACACGCACACACACGCACGCACACGCACACGCACACATATACACACACACACACACACACGCGTTTGTTATATTTTACCTCCTCTTTCTAAACTGTATAAAAATAATAATAAGGATATCATTTCACATTCAAGACTTAATTCTATTGTTAAAACTATAAATCGACACAGTCTACTATGTTTATACTATTGTTGTTTACGACATTCTCAAGGCTGAACACTGTCTCTCAAGATACAGGTTACCCTAGTTTGAGAGGCAGAGTTATATTTTATTGTACAGACTCGATTACAACAACCATTGTAAATTTATAAACTGTATCTTTGAATCTGTATATGAATCTTTTTTGGATAATAAATCATTATTATTATTATTATTATTATAGTAAATAAATAAATAGTCACACGTAGTGGCGCAGTTTAGTGGGTGCGAAACAAGTTGATGTGATTACTACTACGTTAGTACATTGTATCTCTTTAGTCAAAAATTGACATTAAGTACGCTCCAAAAAACCCACATTCCATACATTATTGTCTGGAATAAGTCGGACATTCATTGCAAAATGTTTTCTGTAAATTTAATCAGTAATATAAGTAGGTATAAGTAATTTTCAATGGAATTTGTACGAAAATGTTGTTACTTCTCACTGGGTCGACTATTACTCATTTAAACTTGTAAAGCCTACTTATCTGTGATAGGATTCCTTGTATTTTCAATAAATTTACTACTACCGCCAATTTTTTACATCTCCATAAAAAAAACTATTTAGCTGGCAGGAAGAAGGGAGAACACTTTACTGTAACAATTTTTTTAAGAGTTAAATATTTCACAAAATAACCCTTAATTTTAAAAAATGATATTTACAACCCCTGAATATCTATCCAACGGCAAACCACACAGAGAAAACAAAATCACACCCCCACTTCACCCGAAATAAAAACATTTTTCAAGATTTTGTTCTACCACTTTATCGACGTAACTAATTTTGAGTGCGAGAGCGGTGTAATAAGAGTTAGGGCCCTAATTCTCTTACACATTTTCAAGGCCACCTCGATTTAGGGCCCTGATTCAGGGTAGTGTAATAGCCGTTTAAGGGTCTCTGAGCTAAAGTGGGGACAGACAAATAGACAGAGTGGAGACAGAGAGGACATAGTGGAGCTTTATGGATTCCGTTTTGAAACTTTGGCTAAAGAAATATCTGTACTCACTCCCTTTGTCACCCTGTCTTCTTTCACACAGTCCATTCATCTTATATTAGGTCGTCTGAAGGCTTTAAATGTAGGGCATTTAAAGCCTTCATAATTCACACCTACAGTAGGATCAACGTAACTTGGCCGGATTGAAGTTGGCGAAAAGCTGGTTTGTTGCGCAGATGCATTTTTTGGTAGTAAATGGTGACAGGAAGCGGGGGGCGGGGTCGGTAAATAAACCAAGAGAATTAGAGATGCGATTACGCATTACATTGTCATAATTAGTGTTACTAACTCATGTTTTTGTGATTTTTTCGTAAGCAAATTGTTTTTCAAACTTGCTTTTGTATTTACTTTAACTGTTCTAAATTTAAACTATAAAAGTTTAAATTCTCAGAATTTAAATTCTCAGAACTCATATAAATACCTAGTAATTTTATATTGTTGAATTAAAATGTTGTTAGTCGATTATAGTATAATCGATAAAACGTAATTAATCGTTTTCGTAAGTAATTTTAGGGTCGCATCTCTATGACAAACGCGAAAGTGATAAGAACCTAACTTCAATCCGGTCAAGTTAAATTGATCCAAATGTACTTACCCTCTTTCCAATTATTTATACTGTTTATACCTTTAGGTCATTATGTTTATACTACTGTGACCTATTTTATCATCAACGACGCGACGCAACGATACCTAGTTGCATACAGTATCTTCACATAATAATAACACGTGCTATTTCACATTCGGTTATATCATAGTTACACTAACGACAAAGTAATACTGACCACAATGTAATCTGTAAATATAAATTGTATGTTTATTTACCTACTGTAGTTACCAACCTAATTAATTCTGTGATAAAAAAAGGAAATTAATTCTGGGGATTTTATTCACAAATTGTTATTCCGACTCTGGGTGGTATTTCTGTGTATAAAATTCTATGTGATACAGGTATTTTGCCCTAGTTGTTGTTTATTTAAAACATTTAAACATTATCAAATAAGCCTGAACTCATAGATCTCTACAAGTCAATAAAGAGTTCCATTATCTGGTTCCTTCACTACATTGCCAAAACGGGTCGATAGCATTATGTTCACCTATACTAATATTATAAAGCTGAAGAGTTCGTTTGTTTGAACGCGATAAAGTTCGAATTGAAAATTATTTTATTGTTGGATAACCCATTTATCGAGGAAGGCTATAGGCTATATAACATGACGCTACAACGTATAGGATCGGAGCGGCAATGAAACATGTTGCAAAATTGGGGATTTTTTTGCAGACGAAGTTGCGCGGGTCAGTTAGTATATAATAATTTTCATCATGAAACTTCCAAATCGATAGGGACAAATTAAAAATAGGTATAGTTCATAAGAATCTTTATGAACGCTGCGCGAGACGCGTCACAGTAACGTAAGTATTATAAGACGATCGCGGGCATTCGTACCTGCGCAATCGCTTGCGCGCCTATGTTCAAAACGATCATAAAGATTCTTACGATCTATACGTATAAATCGTCTTTCAACAAGCGAAGATAATTTTAAACCTTATAATAAATATATCTATTGACCATAACTACTTAAACATATCACAATATAGAACGTTATTAATATTTCTAAAGGTCAATTCTATTATTTTTAACAATCGTTCTCGAAACACATAAACGCACGCCGTATATTCTGCACGCATTTAGGGTGATATTACACCGATGCGATTGTTTACATATAAGCACCTAACTCGATTTATATCGATTATCGTAACAGCAATATTCACTATCGAATAATTGTGTTATTCGACAACTCAAAACACTTCATTGAGTAAGCATGCAAGGGTTTTTTATCCACGGAGTTGCTGTTTTACACATTAAGTTTGGTTTGGCTGTTTTGATATACTTTCTTCTCTAAAACAATATCGACAAGCGTAAATCATGAAAAAATATGATGTAAGAAAATACAATGAATGATAACAAAATTATTGAACGGTACGCGAAAGTCACTGATCTGTTTCACTGAATGAATGAAACGATTTATCAATCGTTCTATACCACCCTTCCACAAATCGATTAAGTAATTCGATTTGAAATCAACCGTATCGATTTAGCAGCACCTTTACCGTGCCGCTTCACCAAGCACAGGATGCACCGCAGGATGCTCCCTCATTGTGTATTATGCTGATTTTCGAAACGTTTCCTCTAATTATTATGCAACCTCACTGCACCGCCACACATGCACCAGTGAAAGTCAAGACGTCTTATACACTGCATCTATACCAACAATTTATTAAAATAAATATAAATATTGTATTTATGTAGAACGTCCTTCGAATCACTTAGTCTTTAAGTGATTATTGTGTACGGACCGGCGGGTTTTTGGTATTAGTGCGACATGTGGTTCGATGTATCCTTTGTTGGGAAGAATGGGAGGAAAAAGAACCTTATTTCTTTTGAGTAAGTACTTTTATATTGTTCTATTGCTAGGCTTTGCTAGTATTTTACTGTGATGATCATTCTGAAAGGAAAGTTAGTGTGAAGTGACGTCACAACGGAATGCACAGCGTATAGAGTTAGCCAATTTCAGTGGGGCGCATCATTTTGTGTGGTGATCATTATAACAGAATGTTAGAACTTTACTATATTTAAAATAAATCCTATTAGTATTAAATAATAACTATATCTTTTGACTACATAAACGCTGTAATAAAATACAAAATGAGAAACTTAGGCCATGAAAGTAGATAACTGGGTCCTTATTAACTATGTTTTTTTTCGTTTTCGCGACAAACCCGCGCGATTTGGCGCATGCGTGGTGCGCTCAAAGGTGTCCACGCGCATGCGCGATGCATTTCTAAGCGCAGCTCTCTATATACAATTATGACAAGATTTTGACAGTTAAAAGCGCGGGATTGACGAAAAAATGAAAAAAAAAGATAGTGAATAAAGACCCTGTACGTATGGCAATCAGAGTCGCAGTACGTATGTTCTATGGGCTATGCGAAATGATAAAATCAGAATGTTTTTAAATATATCGTAGGATTCATAATAATACATTCATGTAAGTATTTATTGGTTAACCAGTCTGACTGAATAACATACTTATCTATATGTGTAGTTACATGTTTTGAAATGAGTTCAAGAACTGACGTGAAGTCTACTTCTAAACATTATAATATGAATGCTGCGGTGAGGCATAATATAAATTCTTTTATTTGTAGATTAATGGTTGACTGCGATGAGTCAGAGTAACTAGAACTAGTTCAGTACCTTGACTGGTGCATACATTGTTAAGTGTAACCTTGGTGGCACTATCGTAGCATGAAAAAACTGGTTACACTAGAAACACATACTAACATTCCTTGAGAAATCCTGTAAAACTAGCAACTTGTCTTGGCTTTGTACTTTGTGGTCTTGAACCTACTGAAGGCAAAAAACCGCGCGATCTTGCACTAGAAAGCTACCGAAGTGTCGTTCTCCAATTTTCACTCGTTCGTAAGAGACGCGTTGGATAAAAACAAGTGGAGATAGGTTGTTCAGCATTAAACTGAAGGCTTCCATGCCGTCATTCGCAAAAAATCGCATCATTGGTGCACAGCGTCAGTGACAACAGTATTTTGAAAACTATAGCGGAGAGTACCAACTCTTCTTTTCTAACGGCTCTGTTAAAAAGCACAAAAATTACTCGTACTTTTACCCACTAACATTTTACACATAACTTTTACAGACTAATAAACTGTAAGTACTGTATAGTTGAAACCCCATTTATATTATTGTACAGTCGCGGAATGAAAATGTTCGTCAGTTTTCAAATACACTCATACCTATAACGCTTTGCAAACACATGTTACCTTTTCAAACTATGTATCACATCAGACAGTTGTATACCCGTGTGCTGTAAATTGTACTTAATTACTCGACAACAGAGTTCAAATTTAGCTCTGAGTAAATTTAAGTTTAATTTATTCAGGTACTAATAGTCCTTGACTATGAGTACTTGAACTAAAACCTCCCAGATAAATAAATATAAGAATAAATAAAACGTATATATCTGAATCATTATCCCCCATCACCCACTGCCACTGATTGCAATAGGTACGTGAAAATAATATGTTAAATTAAGACAGATACATGTAGCGATGTTGGTTCCGTGAAAATATCGTTCTTGCCACTTATGTTTTCTTTGTTTCATCATGTTCTCTTTACGCGAATCGATAAATACTCGTATAATGTTATTAATTCCCATTGTGGGTGTGAAATTTCAAAATCTAACTGTGCTGTTTTTAATCTGAGTAAAAACTTATTATTTTTGACAACGTTGACATGTTGGCGTTACTGTTCCTTGATTTGGTTCAAGCAAAATTGGACTTTAAGGTGACGAACATTTTCATTTTGCGACTGTACCTTAATCGTATCTCTTCTAACGACAGCAATGATAAAGACACTAATAGATTAGTATTATGTTTTTTAGAGATTGCGTGCTGATCATGACCTACATCATTGTTTAATGTATTGTCTGTGGCATAGAATGATTCTATTCAAAGAGTACTTATTTACTTGTACACCAGGGTCGCTGTGACATATACATTAAGTACTTGTAATAACAGTCAATCAGTCTGTTAGAGAAGAACGGATAGGTATTGTTTTCGCCAATGGAGAAGACATACAGTTGGTAGGTCCAAGCTGCATGAAACGAACTCCTCTGTGGCTGCCTGCATGACTGCCTCTGTGGCGCGGGGGGAGTGTATCCGACTGCTACGCAAGAGGTCGTGGGTTCGATTCCCACACGGGACACTACTTTGTGTAATCCATAAATTGTTGTTCCAAATCTGGGTGTACTTTGTGTCCGTGACTTGTATGTTTCTAAAGTCCCTCGCGACACATGGCTTGTACCCTACTGTGGAAGTCGCCTTTAAAAACAATAAATCTTTGGGGCATGGCGGGGCTCAGGGGCTCAAGAAAGTGTTTAAAAAGCCTTCCCCAAAAGTATATTCACAGCTGTAGGCCTACTTTCTTTCTCAAAAATGAAATTTTCGTTCTCATAAATTTCTTGAGTTCACGGAGACTACTCTAATTAATTTTAAGATGAGCACAAGAAGTCTGAACCCACAAACGATTTTCAGATACGAGTGGATTGAATTGATGTTGCTGACTCTTTATATCACCACCTCATTTTTGATCGAAACTTCGTTTTCATTGAATTAAAGTAGGACTCCAGGGGTCGAAACTTGGGTATCTCAGCTGGATCAAGTCCGCCCCAACACCCACACTTGCACAGTTTTCGGGAGGGAGTACCAACACGTACCCACCCTGGCCTTCTTCAAAAATAATATAATGTAATTATGAGATTCACCTTTCGATTTTACCACTCACGTCTTTAGATATCATCTTTTATAAACTAGTTTAGAGACTGCAATTCCCCGAGCTATCACACGTTCGCGGCTTTTACTTTCATTTCATTGCAACAGAATAATTCTTGAAAATTGTAACTTTTTCGTGTTTAACCTTGGATTATTAGTATTTACAACTATATAGATTTATATTCTTGTACGTTTCTTGTACATTGTTGCCATTTGGACCTACTGGGTTTCACACAACTGTCAAGATCTTCTCATAATGTTAAACTCTATTTAACATTATGCTGCGCTTAGAAATGCATCAACGCGCATGCGCGGCGGACATCTTTGACTGCATGCGCCAGTTCGCACGGGCTTGTCACGAAAACGGAAAAAAAGAACGGGAATAAGGACCCAGGGGGGTTAGACAAGGTACATTCATTCCGTGGCGAATTCGATAACGCCGTACTAATCATTCGCAAAAAAATAAAAAAATGTCTGTGGTCACCACCGCAAACGTCAAATTCTATACTATAATTCATTTACATTAACGACATCGCTTTTCGAATGTGACTTTGTCTAGACCCCCTGGTTAGCGAAAACTGATAGTAGTAGACTTGTCTCAAGACATTTCTCTTATCCAATTGCTTGCCTAAACCACATTTCCTTATTCCGAATTGTAAAATGTAAATTACATAATTATATTCCTATAAAACTCAAAAACAACTATAAAGGTAAGATGGAAGTTAAATCCTTTTAACACGCATGGTTTGCAATTCACACCGATTAATTAATAGATTATGTGCACTTGTAATTAACTTCTCGTAATTATCATTACTGAGCGGAATAAGTCTCTAGAATCAAGGTTGTTAGATTTCTTATCCATTACGTAGGTTCATCGAAAATTCTAAGAGGTTTTGGCTTTCTGGGTTACTGTCTGTTCCCTATTAGGAGTTCCTCTTGAGAAGTAGCGGTATTAGTTTTAACTGTTTCTGCTTTTATTACAAAACTGCCCCAAAAGAGAGTATAATGTTGTCAAGGTTCCTGTATGTATGTGAGTATGACAGAGAGTTATTAATAATTATTAATAGTCTTTGACTGCCTCTGTGGCGCGGTGGGAGTGTATCCGACTGCTACGCAAGAGGTCGTGGGTTCGATCCCCACCCAGGATAAAACTTTGTGTGATGAGCACGATGGTTTATTCTGTGTCTGGGTGTTATTTATCTATAATATGTATGTATTTAGAAATATATAAGTATGTTTATCAGTTGTCTGGTTTCCATAGTACAAGCTTTGCTTAGTTTGGGATCAGATAGCGTTGTGTGAGTTGTCCCAAGATATTATTATTATTATTATTATTAATGGCACTGGGGTTTTTGTACCCAAATGCGGGAATTGCCTTAAAAAACCATCATAACTCCTAATCGCATGAACTGATTTAGGTGTACTCCAGGTAACTAGGTTTGGTCGGTAAAATTAAAAAAAAACAACAAACGCCTTCAGGCATAATTAGAGTCACTTTCTACTTTTTTTCTGATTGGGTTGATTTCTTATACAAAAATGTTTTTATTCATTAGAAGAATATTTTGAAAATGCAATAGAAAAAAGATAGTTATTTAAGTCATTATTTTAAATTGTATAATATTATAAACACACTGTTATATTAAGAAACATGATACTTAATATGATAATGTATGTACCTACTCTCCTAACCCGTAAACGTTCTGTTTATATTGCAACAATATAAATGTATAAGTTATGTAGGTGCCTACAGTTACAATGTATTTTAGATACATATTATAAATTTATACATAAATAGATTAAGATAAATATAGAAATAACAACACATAGAAATAATATAAATATATTTTAGTGGGACATAAATGTTTTAAAAATTAAAACTTAAAACATTTCTTTTCTACAGAAATCAGAATACCTACCTTAATGCTAAAAATGCTTATAGAACACTTGTACTAACTATTGTACACTTAGTTGTAAATAAACAATTTGAATTAGAAAAATTGATACGAGTATTGCCCACATTATGACAATTTCAAATATGTTTACGGCTAAGCGGATTTGTACTAGTTACGCGCGATCTAAAATTAATTTTATCGTTGAAGTAATGTAACGAAATATAAAAAAAACGGACAAGAGCATGTCGGGCCATGCTTAGTGTAGGGTTCCGCAGCCTTGAACAGTTGCATCAGCAGAATAGCATATGATCATGGCACTTACGCCCTTTTGTTGAGAAACGCCCTTTTTTGGCAATAACTCAATGACGGTATATCCGATCTTATCCGAAATATTTTTTCCATATTTTTTGGTCACACGGTTCAAAAGTTAAGAGGGGGACACGATTTATAGAACTTTGAACTTATTTCCAAAAATATTTACTCAATCAAAAAAGTTTACTAGAAACCTTAAAATGTTTTTGAAAGACCTGTCGATATTTGCTATTACACGTTGATATTTGCTGAAAAAAAACAGCTTCCTGTTTCCCCCCAGTAATCCCCCCTAAAAATATTTATTATTATTATTACTTAGCTATCTATTATTATTATTACTTAGCTAACTAAATAGCGGCTACTATAAGACACCTTTTCACCAAATATCATCAAGCTTCATTGAGCAGTCTTTGAGTAAAATGCCTGTGGCATACGGACGGACAGACAGACAGACGGACATGACGAAACTATACGGGTTCCGTTTTTGCCATTTTGGCTATGGAACCCAAAAAAATGGCTTGGCGGTCCCGTTGGCATATTAACTTTGTCTGGTGAAATGTCTTTCTTCTGTTTTGTGGATACTCATTTTCTATTATGCACACTTTAGCTTGCTAATCCAACCATATTAATATTATAAATGTGAAAGTAACACTGTCTGTTTCTCTGTCTGTTACGCTTTCACGTTCAAACAGCTAAACCGATTTAGATGAAATTTGGTATGGAGATAGTTTGAGTTCTGGAGAAGGAGTTTTTATCGCGATAACCGACATCCACGGCGGGCGGAGCCGTGGGCAAAAGCTAGTCCATAGATAAATTCAATTGAGCTAAACTATTACTTATATTGGTCGCAAACTATTTTATTATCAAAGTATCAAAATTGGTATAGGCAAAGCCAGTACACGGCCAATATTAAAAATAATCGATTAATAATCGATATTGATCAATATTTTGTTCGTGTAAGGAGTATTATTGATCAGTATTATTGAGTTGCTCGAGTCCTTTTAATTGATGGTAGCGGAGACTCCATGGTAAAGTGTGTTCTAAATCCAGTTACTAATATTTACAGTTGCCTGAAATGCAAATCTCAAATGGAAAAAAAATAGCCGAGGCACAACGTTAGTATATTTATTTACCTACGTACAAAGAACTGACTAACTAGCGGGCCTGTTGGTCTAGTGGTTAGTGACCCTAACTGCTAAGCCGGAGGACGTGGGTTCGATCTCCACCCAGGATAAAACTTGGTGTGATGAGCACGATGGTTTATTCTGTGTCTGGGTGTTATTTATCTATAATATGTATGTATTTAGAAATATATATGTATGTTTATCAGTAGTCTGGTTTCCACAGTACAAGCTCTGCATAATTTGGGATCAGTTATTATTATAACTGAATCAATAAGCAAGGTATAGCTGAACTTCCTAGGTCTAGCTTAAAATTGTTTACCTATTATTACTATATATAACTCTATATAAACCTGTGACTCCGCACGTATGCATGTTAGTTAACGCGATAATAACTAGACAGAGAGTTAATATCACATTTATAATATTAGTTTGTAGAAATTTCACTCCTGAAGTGATGTTTCCGAACCGATTGTTGAACTCGTGAATGAAATAAAGCAACAGCCAAGGTGCATATTACAGTCTTAATGTAGTTATACCAGTTTTGATTGCGTCAGTACGTTGGCCTCGAACTTGAAACTTGTGCGGCACCGTGTAACCGCCGCCACCGGCGCTTGCGCAAGCCAAACGATAGCGTGAGCTAACGTGTGCGCGCCGAAATCTATGATAAGTGGGCTTAAGTAGTTTGCCTACGGGCTCTTTTTGTAATCGACTGTATTTTTAGATTATAGATGCAATACTGTTTGTAATCATCAGTGTTAGGTAGTGTCATTTAGGATCAATGACCTTTTGTTCATGTTACGTTAACATGAACTCACTCTGGGATTCCGGGATTTTTAAAATAGTTGTTTCTTTATTTATAGGAAAAGGTTAAATGCTCTAGCCTAAGTGTAGACATTTTTATAGGGTGCGAGATTATAATTATTATCTATACTAATATTCTAAAGCTGAGGAGTTTGTTTGTTTGTTTGTTTGAACGCGGTAATCTCAGGAACTACTATGGGCTATATAACATCACGCTACGACCAATAGGAGCAGAGCAGCAATGAGAAATGTTGCAAAAACGGAAAAAAATTACGCAGACGAATTTGCGCGGGACAGCTAGTTTAGGAATATAGATAAAGGAGGCGTCGTTGAAACGTGAGGTGTTTAGGGGGGAGGGGTAGTTTTTTTTATATCTAATAGATAACTAGCAATGTGGGATTGAGTCCCACATTACTAGCAATCTTGTTAACCCCTCCAGCTAAGTTCAAAGGCTTGTGTTAGAAGTGGGTTCACGTCAGTAGTATAATGGGTAGGATTCGAACCCGCGACCTCACGATTGCGAAACCGACGCCTAAGCCATTAGGCTATCGCCCCTTCCGCGGGGAAAAACGGGAAGTTAAACCGAATCTCACCAAATCTCACGTGGGAGAGAGGGGTTTTGGCAAGTAGGTTATTATTCGCAAGGAACCAGCTAAAACTGGATTAATTGTAGAAAAAATAATGCTATTTTGACATTAATTGCTAACCCCCGTCATGCGAGCGACTCACACTTGACCAGTGTTGAGTCACATGTAAAATCTACGTGAGATTAGAGAGGGGAGGAGGTTGTCAAGAATCTTACGATATCTTACCAAAGGGAAGGAGGGGGCCCAAAATCCGCCAAAATCACTTCACGTAATTTATGAACGCCTCCAAAGGTAAATCTTTAAAAATATATATAATTGCGATTTTGAGATGAGAATTGTGGTATGTCCACGTTACGATTGACGAATTCTGTTAAAAGGCACGGCTTACGCCGACCACTGGAAGTAGTGTAATGGCTCCTAATTTATAATGGCACAGACAAACATAAAGATACAGAGACGAGCACGAAAGTCGATATGTACGTTTTTCGGCATAAAAGGCCGTATCTTTTTTTACGTAAACTTAGAAGTTTAATTTTTTCACAGGTTTAAGGGATTGGAAACCATTAATTTCAACTCGATGCCTCCATGCGGTCCCGAGTTAAAGGGTTCTGACAGACAGACTGACGGACAAAATAGTGATCCTACAAGGGTTCTCTTTTCCCTTTTGAGATACGGAACCCTAAAAAGTCATAGGTACTCACTATTTTAAAAATCAACAAAATTATCCTTAATATTCACTCTTAATGATCTGAAAAACAACATTCAAATTGTGTTATTTCCTTTTATAAATGTCGAAGTAAACAAAGAACTTTTAAACTTTTTATTGCTCAAACTTGCGAACTCGTTTAGCTCCTGACCTTGCTTTTATGGTCCTTAAATCCCTCTCTAATTATGTCCTTCACAAACAAACGTAAAAACATTGTCAAGCGAGTATGCAGGTTACACAGACAAAGAGTAAGATTTTCATAATAATTGAGGTAAATTTGTTACAAAAATATATGTTGCTCGGCACGGTTCTTTGTAGGTACCTGTAATAGTGGCTAGAAATCAAAGTGAAACCGAGTTGAACTGTATTCAGGAGACCCATCGGCACTAGTCAATAATGAAAAGTAGGTACTTAAATAATTAACAGTTATTGGTGGAATTGGCCGATTGGTCGATTTCATTGGAGTTTATCTACATTTACAACTACCAATGTAATTTAAAATTCATCGTCGTAGATATAAAAATGCAGGAAATAGTATTTGTGATAAATATTAAAACGTTGTTTGCATCATTGTATATTCACAGAGTACCTAGATAATTGAAATTGTTGGTAACGGTAGCGATCGTACTTCATTAAATTATTTAACTTTATTTTCGTTATTTTTATTATACTTTATACGATATATTTGTCGGGGATCGTCATGCTCACTAAAATGTCAATGCTTGTGGTGGCTGTGTGGGTCAGGTCGTCATCCTTCCTCCAATATGGCGAAGGGAACGATGGTTGACTCATTCTACAAACTCGTGAACGGGTGCTGGTTGGGGTGACTGGTCGGCCTTGTCATTGTCATCTTATAGTTTTTTTTTATTTAGTGGTTCATAAATATTTGTTAAAATAATACCTAAGTACTTTTTCTTATAATAATCGAATCACATGTTGTCTTTACCCTCTTCTGTAATTTTTGTAGATTGATGCTCCCATCCACACTATAGTAAGCTAATTCATTTAAAAAAAACTTTACTTTGCGTACTTGCTTGCGTGAGTTTCATGGTGTAATGGTTGCAGCACCTTACTGGCATCACTACATAGTATAAAACAAAGTCGCTTTCTCTGTCCCTATATCCCTATGTATGCTTAAATCTTTAAAACTACGCAACGGATTTTAATGCGGTTTTTTTTTAATAGATAGAGTGATTTAAGAGAAAGGTTTCTAAGTAAAATAACATCCATTAAATAGTGGAGAAATAAGGAGCGGAGCAGCAATAAGAAATGTTGCAAAAACGGGGAAAATTTACGCAGACGAAGTTGCGCGGGTCAGCTGCAACTGTTTATAGACAAATATATTGTAAAAAATGACATTTAAAAAAAGTGGCCATGAGTTTTTATTGCCAAGGTTTTTCCTCACGGCTTTACTCTTGCTCTTGGCTTTGTTTCAAGTTTGCCTGACGTTCTTAACATTTTGTAACCTAAGTGAATAAAGTACTTTGACTTTTGACTTTGACTTTGGGAATGCTGCTTATTTTGCTTTAAAACACTAATCTTGAGATTCTAAGTCAATTTAGCTTAAATTCGGTATAAAGATAGCTAGAAGTGACAACGTGTCTGTCTATCTGATTGTTATCTTTTCAAGACTAAACCTCTGAACGGATCCTAATCTTTAATATCTTTAATATCTTGGGACAACTCATACAAAGCTATCTGATCCCAAACTAAGCAGAGCTTGTACTATGGAAACCAGACAACCGATAAACCTACTTATACATATATTTCTAAATACATACATATTATATATAAATAACACCCAGACCTAGACACAGAATAAACCATCGTGCTCTTCACACAAAGTTTTATCCTGGATGGGGATCGAACCCACGACCTATAACGGCCAGATATCTATAAACTCAAAAAATAACGTATACTTAAATTGGATCCTAGCGAGAAAAGAAGACTGCCAGTCAAACTAACAGAGTGTTAGTGCGCGTAGATGAGTGATATTTACACGGACATATGTAATAGGTGGGGAGCCCAAGTAGCTAACTTGGATTTACTCGATCGCGGCAGCTTAACATAAAGTGAACTTACTGAATATTACCTCTTTACATAGTGATACATGTATTGCAGCCGATCGAAATATTTGGGAAAAAATATTTCAATAGTGAGAGAGAGAGAAGAGTGCATTAGATTAATATACAGATGGTTCAGCTTGATGTCATAGACACGCTGATCTCATATTTTAACGATTATGTGGAAGGTTTTCGACGATTTTTTTTTAATAATCTAGAAGCCGCCACGAGCTTACGGATGGTCCGAATCGTAAGTTATTTTAATAGGAGCTTACCTCGTGGATTCACTGTAGGTACATTCCCGGTTCAAGAGAAATAGTTTTTTTTAAGACCTGGAGCCGCCAACTCCCTTACCCACCATTAAAAGGTTACATCCTAAACATTTTTTTCTTCGCACCATAATAATCTACAAAATCAAGTAGAACCCCACGACGTTAGAGTAAATCCAAAATATCTACTTGGGCTCCCCAGCCATAATCCATTACTTTTAACTATCGTGACAACTTAACACGTATTTTAATTTTCATATTTATTATTAATGGCGCATATAACTAAACAATACTTTTGACATATCAACGAGAAACGTTTTGCATAATCCAACTGGTCGTTGGAGCAACTGTCTTACCCAACTGCGCTGCGAAATAGGAGGTGTATTGCGTTATAGAAGCCCAATGTCATTTATTGCTCAGATATGCTTAAGTTTTGACGTAAGTATTTATTTGTTTGATCATTGACTTGTATATATCGCAACGGTAGCGTGCGCCTACGCGTATCGCCGACGGTAACTTGCCAACAGTTCGCAATTTCACCTAGCTGGTTTAAAATTAGATTTTGTAAAACGTTTGCTCATGTGATAGAAATGCGGACTGCGGCACATCTGGACAGATTCCTAAATCTGCAACCGGACAAATAATTCAGCGCGAAGATCAATACTTACCTAAACGAATACACAGTACCTTTTGTAGCTCTTAAAATCCATACTTATTAGGTATTATAATTGTGTATAAGTATCTATCTGTCAGTCTGTATGTCTATCTGTTACCTTTTTACGCTTAAGGGTAGAAACGTGAAACAGGGTTCTGCAATGTCAAAAATTTATATAGAAAACTTAAATATTAAGACACGAAAAATATTGTATGTCTAGTCAGAGTTTTTCTAGTAGATGATATAAGATATTAATTTAAGCAGTCAGGGTCCTTATTGACCCTGACTGCTTAAATTAATATCTTTATATATTTTATAGAAATATTTTGTCAAATACAATAATTGAATTTTGAAAGATAGAAAAATTTGAAATCCAGACTCAGGAATCGAAAAATTACTTCAATATTCGGCCTGCGACATCATAATTTGTTAAAATGCTCTTTGTAACGAAGCAATAACAAAAGCCGTGATAGTTCTTTAACTAACGACTAGATGGCGCTGCGAGGGCCTAACTCGCGAGCATCAAGGGATAGAAAAATTTGGGATCTAGTAACATAGTCCAGAAGGTGGTTCGCTTCTAGCCCCGGTTTGGCTACGGAAGTATCAGGTTCGATTTCTGAGTCTGGATTAAAAAAAAATTATATCTTTCAAAATGCAAAATTGTATTTATAAAGTAATTGGCAAGAAATGCCTTTAAAAATTACTTCAAATATTTTTCTTCAAATAAAATTACGCCAAATTTTTCTAAATTTTTTTTATAATATTACCTACCAAGTGTCACGCTTAGAATCTAAAACCCATCAAGCCATTTAGGATCTAGAGCATGCAAAAGAAATATAAGTACATACATATACATACACTCGAAAAACATAACCCTCCTTCTTGCGCAGTCGGGTAAAAATATAATGACATACAGGTTGGTACGCGATTGCTCAATAGATGTATATGGTTAGATGGCTAAGGCATCGATCTCGCAATCGTGAGGCCACGGGTTCGAATCCTTCCCATTGTATAATATAGTGTAAGAAGTGGGTTCACGTTGTTAGTATTAACGACGTGAACCCACTCCTAACACAAGTCTTTAGTTGGATGGGTTAACAAGATTGCTAGTAGTGTGGGACCCAATCCCACATTATCTTAATTAAAAAAAAAAAGTAGGTAGATCACGATGTAGAGAAAGACATATCATAAAAATTATGATTTTTGGGAGAATATAAGACATACAGGCAAAGCTAGTAGCTTTTTCTGCTGATTTTTTTAAGGCGATAAAAGTATTTACTTTAATTCCTCAGTGCACTGAATTACTTACCTAAAGGTTGGTAAGGTAACAATAGCTCGAAAGTAGGTAGGTACAGACTGCATTAACTTTGTTTTTTGAGTAGGATGCTTAATCTGTTTTGCCCAACTTCAAATTATTTAGATGACAAGAATTGGGCAATTATCAAACTGAAATTTGTTTAGTTTAGGTGCTGAGCTAATAAAAGAGTGTTAAAACGGATTTGTTGCCTAAACCAATTGTCAGGTAAAAATGGATCGTCAGGGTGACTTTTGCACATAACGTTTGTCAAAGATCAACGAGCATAGTAAGATTATAACAAGATAATAATGTTATTAAACTTTCGCGATTTTTATACATTTTAGATATATTTCGGGACTTAATTGTGTGAATTATTTAAAGGTACGAACCTTTTATTTACCCGATGTTTCGATAGAAATGCACCGATCGTGGTCACGGATCGACTCTCTTCTCAGTCGACCCGTGACCACGATCGGTGCAATTACCTAGAATTACCATGCAATGTAAATCATTTCTCTCGACATGTGAATTTGCGTCTCATCATGACTTTTGGCGCGCCATTGGTACTCTTCAACATGCTATTTGGCGTCCCTTCAACATGACACCCGGGAAAAGTCCCCGGATTGCCCCTCCTGCCCCTCTAGATCCAGCACGGTTACATTAATGTTACGAATGTTCGAGACATTTACATCAATTCCGAAAATCTTGACGGCTGCGTCAGTCGCGAGATGATGCTGTAGACCAGCTATACTCTAAGTGTGTTCCGCGGAACCCTAGGTGATCCCTCTGTCGGGGTTCCGCAAGAATTTAGAAATAAAAAAATCAAAACACCTCTCTCTGGTCGCTCCGCGGCTGTGCGGACTCCGCGGCCGCGCGGAGACAAAACGCTATGAATGTTATTTATTTATTTATTTGTATTTGTATAAGCTTGTGTTACATTAGCTGGTACAATATCTTATAAGTTTGGTCTCAACAATTTTATACTTGTACAACGCGTTCGCTCTAAGTTTGCCGGTCTGTGGAATGCGCGTACCCTCCCCCACGTGACAACAAAACTTATAATGTGTCATAGTTTTACCCAAATATCTACCGTACACAATTTTTATTGTTACAATTAAATAAAAAATTTCGAACGTCATACACTCATACCTATCGCCAGCGGCAAACTTAAAACGAGCGGGTAGTATACTTGTAAGCGCTCAGTCTCTTTGATAAAAGCCGCCTCTGAATTAGACGCTATAGTTGTCAACAAGCGACTTTCGTCTCTAACTTCAAAGGATAAAGTCGATATTGTTTACAACGCTATTTTTAAATTTCTGTTTTTATTTTTGCTTTTTGTTTATCAAAGGTGCCGACTCGAGTATTTTCGAGAATATTTGAGATCGAGTCTAGGACTAAGTATAAAAGCGGCGATCGCGCGTTGGCGTCGTCAGTTGATGATTAGCGTTCGGAGCGATAAGTTACTACCTACTTACAAGCTCGCTAGCGAGAAACTAGTGTTCATTGTTTTACTGCCTGCTGTATTCTGTTGTCTCAGTTTTATACATTTCTTCCCTGTAGGTTCTAAATTTAGTCTCTTATACGCAGTAACGATTGTGCATTATTTAAACCCCACTATCCTGACTTGTAACATTATAAATAAAGAAGAATGGAACGTTGGCTTAAAGGTGTTAAACGTGTTCCAACAACATCTTCTAATGACGCTGAATGTTCAAAAGCAATGCGCGCGGAGAATTTAGCAATCACCGATCCAGAAGATGATGCCACGAGTGCCACGACGTCAAGCTCGACGGTTTCAAAGACGAAAAAAAGGAAGTATGATGAATCTTATATCAGTTTCGGATTTGTTGATTCCAACGGCTCACCTCTCTGCATGCTCTGTAGTAAACTGCTTCCAAATAGTTCCATGGCACCTGCCAAATTGCGTCGACATTTAGAAACCGTACACCCCGAGACTAAAGACAAGAATAAAGAATTTTTTGTTCGCAAAAAAGATCAGTTATTAGAAAGTCAAAAAAATATGATGCATGTAACACAAACTATTAACGAAAAGGCCACAGAGGCATCATATTTAGTTAGCTATCGCATTGCACAAGCAGGTGAAGCGCACACTATCGCTGAGAAATTAATAAAACCATGTGTATTAGACATAACAAAATGTATGCTTGATGAAAAATCTGCAAAGCATCTTTCTACTGTTCCGCTATCAAACGATACTGTTTCACGACGAATCCATGATCTGGCAAGCTACGTCAAACAAGAACTAGTTACACGTCTACAAAATACACGATTCGCTTTGCAAATGGACGAGTCGACTGATGTCGCTGGTTTGGCTATCCTGCTGGTTATTGTGAGATATCCATATAAAAGTTCTTTTGAAGAAGACATGCTTATGTGTTCATCGCTGCTTACAAACACTACCGGGGAAGAAATTTTTAATAAAATAAATATATTTTTTGAAGAACATAATCTCAGTTGGAACAATTGCATTGACATTTGTACAGATGGGGCCAAGGCGATGACAGGTTAAACAGCAGGAGCAGTGTCACGAATGAAAAATAAAGCGCCTAATTGTAGTTCCAGTCATTGTATTCTGCATAGACAAGCACTTGCGATGAAGCAAATGCCGTCTAATCTAAAATTAGTTATGGATGAAGCGGTAAAAATAATTAATTTTATCAAATCACGACCACTACAATCCCGATTGTTCTCATTATTGTGTGAAGATTATGGCAGCAAACATAAAACACTGCTGCTCCATACAGAAGTGCGATGGCTGTCTCGGGGAAAAACTTTAACAAGGCTATTTGAACTTAGAGCCGAGTTACAAATGTTTCTTTCAGCAGATACTTCTTTTAATTTGAAGGACCGTTTGTATGATAAAACTTGGTTGTTCCGATTGTCTTTTATGGCGGATATCTTTCAAAAACTTAACGAATTAAATTTATCGTTGCAAGGTAAACAGACAACAGTGTTTCAGGCCTATAATAAAATAACTGCTTTTAAAAGAAAATTAGATTTTTGGATCATTTGCATTGGTAAGAAAGAAATAGAAAGTTTTACGTTACTCAGTGAGTTTGTTAGCGAAAACGACTCAGAAATGTTTGAAGATAATGTGTTTGAAGAATTGGTCCAATATCTCAGTTCGATGCGCGCATCTTTTGAAAAGTATTTTCCCGAAGAACACAATCCAAAAAATTAAAGTGAACTCCTGGATTCATAATCCTTTTTTACCCAACTTGGAAAAGCCTGAAAACATGTCAAATGAGATATATGAATCTCTTTTAGAAATGTCATCAGACACAAGTATGGAGTCATTGTTCAAAACGACGCCTCTTAATGATTTTTGGTGCAGAATCCAAGATGAATATGCAATGCTTGGCCAAATGGCTCTGGATATTCTTCTCCCGTTCCCAACTACATATTTGTGCGAAACAGGATTCTCTACCTACGCAGCCACGAAAACAAAATATCGCAATAGACTGGACGCCGAAGCTGATATGAGACTCCAACTTTCTTCCATCAAACCTGATATCAAGCAATTGATGAAAAATAAAAAACAGTTTCATACCTCCCACTAGTTAGATTTTTTCTTTTTTAATGTTTTCTATTATTGTCCTTACCAAGTGGTGAAGTAAATAATAATTAGTAACTGATACATTGTACTTTTATTATGCTGATTAATAAAGAATACACTTATAAAAATAATTGTTTTATTGTAGGGTTCCATCAAGTATTTTGCTTCACAAAAGGGTTCCGTCATTTAAAAAGTTTGAGAACCACTGCTGTAGACTATCACACATCAGCGACGCTTTCAGCCGCTGGGCACGTAATTGACTGCTACCATAAGCTAATAAGCTTTTATTAGCTTATGGTAGCAGTCAATTACGTGTGGCCTATGGGCAAGATGGTGTTCAAGTTGCATCCATAAAACAAATTCTATCCCCTTTATCGGTATGTACTTGGCGTGCACTGAACAAAGTTTTTAGTAACAAATAACAAAGAATTGGGTAACCTATTACATAAAAACAGTGACTACATAACTAAAATTCCTAGTAGCTAAATTCGGTTTTGTTGAAACAGTGTAATGAATGAATAAACATAAATGATTACTTCCTAACAAATATATGAATTATGAGTTACCAAAGTGTTCTTAAGTAAATTACATAATATGTACATAAGTTCAAATTATGTAATTTACTCAAGAATATATACATATATGTATATCATATTATAGATATGTAAAATGAAATCACTTCAAATGTTACCGTGTATAAAACTGTTATGTTATAAATAACATAACAGTTAGGCAAAATAAGACCACATATATGTTACTATGTATAAAATTGCTATGTCTATATAACTATAGATTTGGTATTTTTTATACTTACTGTTTTAGTTATTGGTTACAAAATGATTTCTTGAGTATAGCATGGCACTATACCAGACAATCATCTCTTTTTTTCGGTAAAAACGCGTCGTCTAAACGCCGGAAATCAGATATAGTTCTGTATTCAGTGTTTTCTCGTGAGTCAGCGGTGTGGCACAATGACATCTATTATCCCTAAACAACAACATAATTCAGTACAAAACAATATTTGCCTTCAACATAATAAATTGTGTAATACATGGACTAAATTGATTGGTTTGATTTATAATAATAATATATTATTATTTTTATTTACAAGTAACATGACTCAATGTGTTAGTAACACTATTTCTTATTCCTATGTTAATGTTCGTATTCTTAGCCTTAAACCTAATAACAAATAATTATTATTTATATGTCAAGCACTGCCACTTGCACCACACCTAGGTGAATGTCTAGCAGCAGTGATTCTCATACAAACAGTCGAGTCTGGTCGCAATGCACCTCAGAACACTGTTGGAGCTGGCCCGCACCCGGCGCACCAGGGAAGCGCATCTTTTTCTCATAGTCGTGAAAAAGCAATCGACACGAGCTTCGGCAAACATCCCTGATGCGCTACAGAATCGGGGCAATCCCATCAGCATCCTGAACGCGTTATTACATTGAACGCGAAGGACAATTATCTTTTAAATGCAATAATTGCATTAAAACAAGCTTTTGTTTAGTTATTAAATTAAACCTTGTTTTCAAAAAGTTTTTTTTTTACATATTGTAGAATTAAAGATAACAAGCGTCGTTCGGGTTGTGTCAGTAAATAAACTTTTATACATGTTATAAATAACACAATAGTCAAGCCAAACAATAGTTTTAGTTAAGCCTACTTTAAGTAAAAAATCAACATAGGTGTGTCTGTTTACAACAATACATTGTTATGTTACAAGATGCCAAAACCTCATTTGAGAGTAAATAACAAAAATGTATGTAGTTCTTAATCAAACTCAATTATCTGAAATGATTATGTAAAATGCAACAGAAGTTAGAGACCACCCGGTCTCCAACGGCTGGTCTCAATAATCTAACTATCGATGGATTAGGCTACTAGAGGTATATATTTGACATAAGCTCCATACAAAATTTGTCCAAATTTTACCTCTAGTAGCCAAGTCGATAAATAGATTATTGAGACCAGCCGTTTGGCTAATCCTAGGTTAACTCAAATAGTTTTGTTAATTACTTTTTTCAGTGTGAAATGATCGTCCTTCATAGAGACATAATTTTCACGATTCTAAGATGAACCAGTGACAGAGACCATCACTCACAAACTATACCGCTGGTTTATCAACAAACACCTACATTACAACAATGTGTACGCGATGACATACAAACAAACCAGCATAAAATAAAAACAGTAATTTCTGATACGAACACAAAACATTGAGAGCAGAATTGATCCGATGACCTTGTATGAACGTCATGATATAATAACAGCCGGTTTAAACTTTACTGATAGATAATAACACATTTGAAACTAGTAAATCATGTGTGGAAAAATATTAATTTTATTTCCTGTACATGTTGTTCTGTT
This sequence comes from Herminia tarsipennalis, assembly GCA_945859575.2. Lineage (NCBI taxonomy): Eukaryota > Metazoa > Arthropoda > Insecta > Lepidoptera > Erebidae > Herminia > Herminia tarsipennalis. The sequence goes on along the minus strand of OX243836.2, from coordinate 5,513,330 downwards.
GTATAAAAACTGACTGAGCATTGAGGGATCCCAAACGACCTTGCTTACATAAAACAAAAATAAATATGAATAAGGTACTAGAAAGCGTCTTTAAATAATATTAAGTGGTTTTACTGGTTTCTTCTGTAAGGTTAGGTGGGTTTAATAAGGTGTCGTAGGTAATTGGGTATCTAATAAGTACTTCAGAACAATTTGGGTGAAAAAGCTGTTTCTACTTGTCTCGAAATGTGTAGCTTCAAAATTGAAAAGACATGTTCGTAATCACCTCAGTCTAATCTAAAGTCTCGCAATCGTGAAGTCGCGGTTTCGAAACCTAGTCATTAAACTACCGACGTGAATCCACTCCTAACACAAGCAATGTAGCTTAGCTGGAGGGGTTAACGGGAATGCTAATAATGTGGGACATTGCTAGTAATCTTCAAAAAAATAATTAAAGACTTAAAAATAACATAGATCATGTGTGAGTCGCTAGCACGATGGGGGTTGCATTTGACTTAATATCAGACAAGTATGAATTGCTTACACGACAACCAAATCTATAAAGACTTAAAAAAATGTAATTGCACAAAATATGGGTGTTTTAGTCATGAGTGAAGGGGGGGGGGCGATTGCCCACATTTCTTTTCTTCTCTCTGGATCCGCGCCTGGTTCAGTTTTCTGTTAAAATCTGTTGAAATTGCTCGAATTTAGCTGTTTGGTGATAAAATTGTTCATACTGACGATATTAAAAAATTCGTCCCAAGTGACATTCCGTTTTAAATGTGTGATGGATAAATTTGCTTATTAGTGGGACACCAACTCGCCATCATAGGGCATCCGTCCCTACGCCAATAACTACTCTGGCACCCACACATCATCTGCGACATCTATACTAATATTATAAAGCGGAAGAGTTTGTTTGTTTGTTTGTTTAAATGCGCTAATCTCAGGAACTACTGGTCCGATTTGAAAAAATTTTTTTTTGTTGGATAGCCCGTTTATCGAGGAAGGCTATAGGCTATATAGCATCGCGCTACGACTAATAGGAGCGGAGTAGCGACGTGAAATGTTGCAAAAACGGGGAAAATTTACGCATACGAAGTTGCGCGAGACAGCTAGTATAATATAATATGAATAAGTTAGCATACAAAATGTTTTACATTCACAAAAGATGAAATTATAAATAAAATGAAAGGGAAAGTAAAATTTGTTTTTTTTTGTTTACAGGACCGACGAGCAAGGCATAGCGATGAAGGTGTACAACGGTGTAGTGATGGCGCTGGAGATCTTTGTGCTGTGGCTTAAGATGAACGCCACGTGGCTTCATTGCCTCTACCAGTTCTTCGTACCACCTGAACCTAAAAGTGTCAATGGGGAGATCATACTTGTAAGTTTTACTAACAAGACAGTTAAACCATGCCTTTACTTGTAACTAATACGAATACGCTAAGCGTTATGCAATTTTAAATACCAAACCGTTATTACACTCGCTGTTGCGACTGGTTTTAAAAGAGTGCTAAAGCACACTAACTTCTTTAAAATCTCCAACTTGCAACATTTGGCAACTCCTGGCTAATACTGTGTAAACTATTCCATGAGTGACACCCTCAAATCTGACAATGGAATTATGATTATGACGACACACTAGTCACCTTTGCGATGTGATCTCAACTCTAAACGTTGGAATTCGTGGTGATTTCAACAGATGCACAAAAATGTTTAACATTCCCTCTACAAAGAAGCCACAACCGTCAACTGTTTTTACCTGACTGCGCGAAGCAAACAAAAGTATTGTTTTTATCATCTTATGTATGTTTATTCCTCCCCCGAAAGATTGCTATATGATATATGAAAGATATCTGTTTTTATCTTTTTTACGTTGCGTGTTTTTTTATTATTATTTATATAATTGTGTTGAAAAATTATAATATGAAATTATGCTCCAGATAACTGGAGCAGGCCACGGCATGGGCCGGGAAACAGCCCTGAGGTTCGGCAGGCTCGGCGGCGTCATCGTCTGCGTAGACATCAATCCTAATGGCAATCAGGAGACTGTTGACATGATTAAAGGAAACAAAGGAAGAGCTCATCGATACGAGTGAGTAATAAAATAAAAAAATAAATGATTCATTTGTGAAAGCAAGTGTAATAGTAGGAATGGAACGGATACAAGCGAATGTAGAAACAAACTCGAACATGAAATACTGAAATCGGAGCTCGCTAAAAATTACTGCAAAAAAAACATCATTATAGGTATCAATGAGACTATTCACTCGTTTAAGACCTATGATAACATAAACACTCACATTACTTAAACAACCTCTCAATTTGAGTTGCGGGTTAATGGGGTAGATGACTGTCAAGTCAAATCAGTAACTCGAACTAATTTATATGAAATACAAAACAATGACTTCATTCTTTTGTATGGGCAAATCATGTAGTTTCAATGCTTGTTTTGATGTTTATAAATTCATGACAACGTCAAATTTTAAAGAAAGATTGTTTTCCAGAATAATTATGCAAATGCTATTTCCTGTATAGTGTAAAATAATTTATTGTTATTGTAGTCATCTACCCAGTTCCCACCTGCGAGCGGAGCGGGCTTCGTAGGCATGACTCCGTTTAACCCGCAACGGCATAGAAGAGCCACAAATATGTCGGTATTCTTCGGTATCTTCATAGAAGTGCTTCCAAAACTCACTTTTCACTAAAACCTTTTTTTATGGATGGTGAGGACTATTTACTCCTTTCCGGTCAGCTATTTTCCACTCATTACCCTTTTGTAGTGGAAGGCATGCATTAAACTGCCCAAAAACGGTATACGTTAAGTTTCATATTATCAAAATTCTTCTGAGAATATTTCTGTCCTTAATGCGAACAAAATAGGAAAAATACTTTAAAAACAAGATTACTTTTATAACCCACAAACATGTTCGGAACACAAAAAATATATAATATATAGGCATTAGACTGGTCTTTAGATCCTTGACGCTAAAGTAGGTAGGGACTTCGAAGGTTAAACAATGTTGGCATCGAATGCGCATGCGATTAACAATTCAACATTATTATTTTCGAACACGGAACACCATTGTTTGATAATGATCTTTGATGTTTTGTTGATGCCTACCCAATAACTAATATTAGTTTATAGGATTATAACACGACATACCGAGATGACAGAAGAAAAAACAATTTCATAAGCATATTTGACCAACGCACACATGGTCATCGCATCGGATATGGAATATACGGACTACCTTCAGAATATTCAGTAGCCTAATGGTTAAGGCATAAAAGATTTTTTTTTGTAAAGCTTGGTGACCCACGCAACTTTTCTTGCGACAGTTTTCCCCGTTTTTGCAATTAAATAAATACGTTCCTATTCTCATACCTACCAAATATACCAAAAAATATGGTTGCCTGTAAAGTCGGTTTACGGACGATAATTTTACGTGACAACGTCGTAAGAAAACATTGATGACATTGTAATAAACAACCATGCCTGTGACAGTTTTATTTCCAATTGTATCGCATGTCGCTGCAATCGCCAGTGACAACTTTAGTTCCAATTGTATCGCATGTCGCTGCAATCGCCAGTGACAACTTTAGTTCCAATTGTATCGCATGTCGCTGCAATCGCCAGTGACAACTTTAGTTCCAATTGTATCGCATGTCGCTGCAATCGCCAGTGACAACTTTAGTTCCAATTGTATCGCATGTCGCTGCAATCGCCAGTGACAACTTTAGTTCCAATTGTATCGCATGTCGCTGCAATCGCCATTCCCTGATAGGCTGCGATCGTGCCTCTCTATCGCTTGTTCCGTGCTCTCGCTTACACGCGTAACGTGACCCTTTTTCGTGCGTGCAGCCACTCATCGATTTATAAGACGTTGTCACGTCAAAATCATTAAAATCGGCCTAGCCGTTTCGAAGGAGTTCGACCACAAGCACGGGCACACGAGGATTTTATATATTAGAGATTATGTCATCAAAATTAATTTGATGACATAATCTCTAATAAAGAAACTTATCTTTCAATTCCGTGTCCGTAAGCGATATGTTCGTTGATTTATACGTAGATACTTTGCTCGAACAACGCACGCTTAAGCAACTCTTGCTCACGGAAACGAAATCTGGGCACACCCTTTAAACACAGTGGTCCTAAGTGGTCCAAAATTACAATTAGGAACGATATGTGTTTATTCACACTTCACATACCTACATACTTCGCACGAACAACGTATGCTCGAGCAACTCTTGCTTACGGACACGAAATCTGGTGACACCTTCGGAACATAGAAGTCTTAAGCGGCCCAAGATTCCGTGTTCGTGGGCGTTGTTTTATACTTACGTGATGGTTGTTTATGTGTGCATTGTTCGAACGCGTTTGTATGAAGCTTGCCTTCTGAATTTTTGGTGTTTTGTGCTTATAATGATAATATTTACTAGCCACGTCAAACATTTATGATGGATTGTTGGTTTTTACACTAATGTCTGTAATTTGAGTTTTGTGGTCATCATGATTATGATTACATTTAGTCACCAAAAGATACAACGACTTGTAAAGTCAGTTAAAAACGCCAAAAATCTTTAAAGTGAGTTCCAGTCTCTCTAGTTTTGAATTTTCGTTATTGATGATAAAATAACGAAAATTCAAGAGCTAGACAGACTAGAACTCTTGAATTCTTTCCCTTTCGCTACCAACTATGCTACCAAATAGATTTTGCCTCCCTTTTTACCAACTTATAGCCATTTGTATTACCTTTGTACAAGTACGTCCGCAGCAGGTCGACTTGGCAATTGGGGTAATTGGGCTATGGGGTTAGATAGTGAAGACCAAGACGGTCTAGGTATGTAGGTACGTGGACAAGTCTGCACCAGTTCTTGTCGAATGCACGAAATATTAATTATAATCTCACTTGCGTTTTTGCCTATTTATGTACTAAAAGAAACATTTTAAAATTGCCACGTCAACTCGTCGACCTGTCGCGGATAAGGACGCGACGTTCTCAATTTCTTTTTTTAGCGGTTAAGCTGTAACAGTTGTATTAACTCACAAACAGTTGACGGGAAGGCGATACGGGGACGATTCGTCATCGTATCGCCTCCCCGTCAACTGTTTGTGAGCTTGTCCCGACTCCCGAGGCGAGGTGATAACGTTACGAATCCGATTACTGTACGTTGCAGTAGGGAGTTTCATGCAAAGAATACTGAACGGGTCGAATTGATACGCTGCCGATTCCTTTCGAAGTTGGTATGTTACGTAATTCTCCAATTATGTAACAGGAGGCTTATCTATACAATCATCCTATTCTACTATTCGTTCATATTTACAAATCGTGATAACTTTTTCACACACTCCTTCTAAATTCAAAATCAAATACTTAGATGTGACGTCACCGATCGCGATGCCATCAACGCATTAGCTGAGAAAATCCGCAGGGAAGTGGGTGACGTCACCATGCTCGTGAACAATGCCGGCATCATGCCGTGCAAGCCGCTGTTGCAGACCTCGGAGAAGGAGATCCGAAGCTCCTTTGACGTCAACATTATTGCTCATTTATGGGTAAGTGTTAAGACACTTCATTTACTGTAACCAGGTACCTACCTACTTTCCCCATTTTAGGGATGTAGGCCTCCTCTCTGCAAGAGGGTGCTGGCCGGGTCCGAGCTCGTTTATCCAAGGCACATATGTTGTTGTAAATGTAGGAGAGGAGGACCTTTGAATTATTATATAAATAAGGCGAGTCAGAGTGATGGATGACACATAGCTTGTAACCTACTGCATGAGTGGTATTTAAAAAACAATGAAATAGTAGGTACCTAAACCGTCAATCAATTCTTTTTCAATTGTTTAAAGTGCTAAAAGACGAGCCAACTTTGTATTGTCCACTTGATATAATCGACCAACAGCATTCATGCACTAACACCACTTCACCAGTAAATTTGGGGGAGTAATAACTCCACATACGGGTGTGCATTTGACATATGTGATGTGCTTAAAACCGTCTTAGTAATACCTACCTGTATCTCTGCAGTGAGAACGTATAATGGCTGACGTTTATATCTATCTAATATTAATATATTATATAAAGCAATTCTTGTATACATATGTGTACATAAGTATATTTGGATGGTAACCAGGTCTCTTGAGTGCGGTGGTTTTGGGCAATGTTTAACAAAATTTTCAGCAGCAAAGCTTGTTCATCCAGGTACTGTACATAAACGATGTATATGTAACCTTCGTATGTACCACGCTCAAGCAACAGACCACTAGGCTACCACTGCTTCAAATTTACTGCTGACTCTCGAGCACACCTTGTGCAGGTACGCTCTGTATTTTGTGCTAAGGGACTCCACCACATACCTACATATTTCAAAATAAAACTTTTTTCCTCGATATTTCAACTGTATTGCATCAACCACAGGTAGACTAACCGGTCCGTAGTACGAATGACTAAAATATTTGCTAACTGGTTTATAACAAATAGTAGCTAAGGTTTTCCTAACCGATTTTGGCAATCTCGTTAGCGGCTAGTCAACAACAAAGTAGATACTGTAGTGCAGGGTGAGGCTAGAGATAGTTAGAAATCTAACACAACCTGACAGAGACTAGGCACGACGCAATCGAAAGCTTAGGTAATAAGCGTACTCATACATTGAAGGGTATGATATTTTTAGAGACCGGTCTCTTATCTATAGATCCACAATGGTTGCTGAACCTCACAGATTTCATAATCTACTCGGTTGTCACTGAATCACTAAAAGACGAAGCGCTAACATATTTCTTTTTTTTTCAATGTTTTTTGCAATGTATGGGTTTGCTGTTAGCTACGATAATGCCTGATGAAGAGCATTGATGAGGTCTACGATGGAACGAGCACACCCAGAAGATGCCTAAGTCAAATTTTTCGGGTTAGAATTAATTGGAAACTCTGACGCCGGCAGGAGATCCACACTTTAGTCTTTCGCATAACAAATGTAGAAGCGTACCGCTTTGTGAGACAGGTAGGTATAGCCTACAGTGCACCAACTGCTATACTAATCAACTGAGACAGTCTACTAAAGATACACTGCAACCATACTGACCTTAGTATGATACTGTGGTCAGTATGGTCGAACTGTCTAGTTGATATAGTCTTTAAAAAAAAGAGCCTATAAGAGACCGGCAACGAACCTGTTACGCTTCTGATGTTGTACATGTCCGTTGTCAGTGGTAAACACCTACCATATGGTCACTCGCTTGTGCGTTTGCTCCCTATGAAATAAAATATATAAACCGATAGCTAAATGGTTAGTGACCCTGACTGCTTTACCAAAAGTCGTGGGTTTTTTTTTTAATTCTGTGCCTGATTGCCATAGTCTAGGCTCTACCGAGATAGGGGTCTGATGGCCGTGTATGAATTGTCCCAAGATATTTTTATTTATATTCCAGCTTCTCCAAGCCTTCCTGCCTTCAATGATGGAGAAGAATCACGGACACATAGTCGCCATGTCGTCCATGGCCGGTGTCGTCGGTCTCCGCAACCTCGTGCCCTACTGCGCTACTAAGTTTGCTGTCAGGGGACTGATGGAAGCCCTGCACGAGGAACTAAGGGAGGACAAGAAAGACTACAGTGGTGTAAGTGATCCTATTAAATATTAGATAAACTGAAATACTATTATTAAAAAAACTGAAATACTACGACACATAAATGATATGAATAATAAAAAAAATGTAAAAACTAAACTAAACAAGGATTACAAGAAGATATGTAGAGATGTAACAGAGTTTTTGAAATAAGTGGGAACATTCAAGTGTAGGATTTGTTAATATATGCGATGAGGCACTATATTTTCAACTTGTTTTCGGAAAAATACTGAAGTAGTAAATAGCACTTTATGCTCAGGAATGTTCGAACTCACTTTGAAGGCATTACACCGAGCGCTTCCAAAAATATCATTCACTTAACTTCACTACGCACACAGCGACACGTCCGCCTGCCTCGCTCTTTCGCACACAACTATTACTTCAAAGTGCGTAAGAGCGCAGGTCAAAAAAAATCGAATATTCGTTCGTACATATGTTAGTCTACGAAGAATGTTAAACTTCAAACCTATGAGAATACGACAATTTACATTTTATACATTTTTCCGTAACTTAAAGATTTTTTTACGAGTTAATGCTATGACATCTATAAAATTTATTTTTTTATCTATCTACTACTTCTGAAGAACTCTTTGGCTAGACACACTTTTTGGTGTCCTAATATTTAAATTTTTTATATAAATTTATGACAAAGCCGAACCTAGTTTCGATTATTCTACTCTTAACAAGATGTATCATGTGATAACATAACTTGCTGCATTACAAGGCAAACATAAAGATAACTTACAAGTATATAACAGATTAAGTACCTACATCAATTTCAAAGTTTACCTTGAACCATGAGTAATTCTGATTAAATCAATAAAATTGATGCACGCATGTATGGGCTCTAATTACTTTGTACATGGGTACTTCAATTTCCTTTACCTAATTGTAATGCACTCAGTTGCAGCTTGATGCATTAGTTGAACATACCTACTAGCCACCAATAAAATAATAACTGAAACATTTGGGGCTCTTGAGCATGCCAAAGAAATACAGGTTGATTTGTAATATACGAGTACTAATAACCTCTCCAGAAATATTTGTTGGTGATTACTCCCGCTCTTGGCTTTTTTATATTACTTCAAATAACTCCGTAATATAATTTTTGAAAAAATAAAAAAACAAATTATCCCTTCACTACCTAACAAAAGAGACCGCGGAGAAAAATATATGTTTTTGTCAGGTTTAGGGCCTAATACTCACAATTAACAACAAATTTACTCCAGTAAAATAGTCTGTAGGTGATTAAGGTCATAACTACAAAAACACAGACAAACACAAAAAAACGTAGGTGATTATTTTAGTTATTAGTATATTAAAAATCACCCTATATACATACCTATATACAAACATACTTACAAACATCACACACACTCGCTCTCACAAGTGAGACGAATGTAACGCTACCTCTTAAGTTGAAATCCATCAAGCCATTCAAGCTCTTGAGCGTGCCAAAGAAATATACAAGCATACCAACGAACTTAAACATACATACATACAAACATACATACATACATACAAACATACATGCAAACATCATACATACAGACTGCCTCTGTGGCGCGGTGGGAATGTATCCGACTGCTACGCAAGAGGTCGTGGGTTCGACAAAATGTTATCCTGGGTGGGGACCCAGAAATACTTTGTGTCGGATAAAACTTTGTGTGATGAGCACGATGGTTTATTCTGTGTCTGGGTGTTATTTATCTATAATATGTATGTATTTAGAAATATATAAGTAAGTTTATCAGTTGTCTGGTTGCCATAATACAAGCTCTGCTTAGTTTGGGATCAGATAGCGTTGTGTGAGTTGTCTCAAGATATTATTATTATTATCGAAAAAAACTTCCTTCTTGCGAAGTCGGGTAATAAGGCCTAAGTAGGTATTGTTTCTGGATAGAGGCCGGGATGCAATGACCGGAGCCGGACCTAAAAGATTTCTAATGACATAAAGGTACGAATATGTAACTACTAAACACTAAACTTGACAAAATTCTCTTCCAGATAAAATTCACAGTGATTTGTCCGTACATCGTGGACACAGGGCTGTGCAAGAACCCGAAGATCAAGTTCCCCTCGCTGATGAAGATCCTGACTCCCCAGGAGGCAGCTGACAGCATCGTGGACGCTGTGAGGAGGAACTATCTCGAAATCACCATCCCGAGCTCGCTTTATTATATCAACATGGTAAGATCCTACTAATATTCATAAATCATATCATATCAATCCATATGATGTCCCATTACTGGGCACGGGTGCCCCAGTAGAACCGATAGATTCTGGAGGTAATAGCCATAATCGCCACGCTTGTAGAGCGGGTTGGCGAACGCCATAAGACTTTAAAGGACACAGAGGATGCTGCTGCCCGTCCTCCGGTGTGAAGCCTACTAATGATTCCAACTAATATTATAAATCTAAAAACAAGTAATATGGATGTGTGCTGCTTTTTCACGCAAAAACTACTTGGCAGATTTTGATTAAACTTTATAGTAACGTAGTTTATATAACAGAATAGCCCATGGGCGATAAAAATCTAGCCAAACGAGGGCGAAACAGCAGAAAAACACCAGTATTTCTTTATCTATTTTGAATAATTCCTTTGAGGGCAATGACCCGCCTAATCTAATAAGCAAACAGAAACAAGTGACATCTCAATTAAAATTAGCAAAATAGGTACCTAAGTGTTGTTGTTTTTTTGTGTGTAAGTACTAACGAATAAAAAAAATGTGACTTTAAATAATTTTAAATAATTCTATCTCAAATTATATAAAAAAGAACTTGAGAGGTGTCAAGGGACACCCGGATGGAACGAAGTTCTTATATTATATTTTTTTTTTATAATCGTCGCGACACTATACTGTTCGGGAAGAGAAACACGCGCACGCCGCACGGCTTACAACTATTGCAAAGAGTGTCGTTGAAATAATTTACAAAAAGACTCGAACCCACAACTACACAATTGTCACCAATACTGTGTACCGAATTTATGCCTCTAGACCAAATCGACAGGTGACTTCTTCGTCAAATTAGATGTTCATATCTTACGCGCACGCCGCACAGCTTACAACTATGTATAGCAAAAAGTAGCCCCCTTTCGCAACGCGCGATAAGGAACTTCGTTCCTTTGTTTACGAAGTTAAAGGAAATTCTTACATGAAACTAACAAAATGTATGCACAGACGTCACCTGCGAGAGATTGTCAGTAGCTATTATTTAATTAACACTGCCTATCTATATAAAATCTCTAATATTAAATCAACTCTTTATAGTATATGAAAAGTATAAAATAATATTATTCAAACAGTGATAAAACAGTTAGTTTATAAAAAATAGTTATTCAATAGCAGATGTATGTTATTACTTTGCATTCTATACTATCATCAAAGTGTGTTTGATGCAAGAACACGTTTTACTAAATCAAGACGTAATAACGTCGCAGGTATTTCACCTTAGGTAAGTAGTTAATGCATATCGCACCGGTCAGGGCTAATGTTTATAGCCTAGTTTAGAATCAAATACCTAGAATATAATACTGCGTCCTTGTGGAAATGTTTTTTTTGTTCCCAGTAACTTTGCGAAAATTAGCTAGGCGTTTTAGTTATCATATGTGAAAAGTTGGTTTTTAACGCATGGTTTGACATCTGTACCATAGTAGCACCCAAACAGATTGGGTGGTTTTTTTAACCGACTTCAAAAAGGAGGGTCTCAATTCGAATGTTTTTTATCTATGTTCGTCCATAACTCCGTCATATATACCCTTTTTTATGTTTGAAAGAAGTTTATTCCGAAATGGTCCCATATAAATTTTGTAAAGATCTGATGATGAGTTTCGGAGCCTGACAAACGAAACTCTTCAAATAAATACCAGCAAATCAACCGTCATTGAAATCGGTTAAATGATTTTTTGTAAAAAGTTTTTATTTAGGTATATCAGAAAGTTAATTTGATTCGGATGGCTATTAACTTTGTTTGATTTGATTGTTAAATAATTTGTTCGGCCGTTTTAAGAACAATTACTACTTGGATCTCGCAGAGGTTTTTCAATGTTAAGTTACTCTATCTTTATTACTGTTCATACGTTCCCATCAGATTTTTTGTGGCCAGATTTTATAATGCATTTTATCTGGTAGTACATCGAAAAAGTTTATTTGGTGGAGAAACGTTTACAGTAGTTTTATTAGCATCAAGTAGATTACTAAGTACCTATACCTATTTGTTAAAAAATAAATAATTATATAAGGCTACTGAGGTTCAAAGCGATATTTTCCAATTAGCATACTGGTATAATGTTATCATATCAAATATTACGACTATTTAAGTTGCGCCAATCGTTTATCTTGGCGAAGACGTTTTAAAACCTACCTAACCACATGAAATTAATGAAAAATGTACCTAATGTAATGGCGTTCGTTATATTTAGGAATCAGAGATTTATGTTTTAAAAGTTGTTTATGATACATTTTTGCCATTATAACATTGTGTAAAATATGCAACCAAGCCGATCGAGAAGAAGTCAACTATGAAGCAATGTTACCACTAGTAGCTCCATAGTCCAAAGCCATTTTTCTAAAGATGTCACACCCCCTAATGCCTCGGAGCGCATGTTAAGTCGGGCCTACGCCTAATTTGTCTCAAAATAATATTGTACCGTTGGTACTATGAGAGTGACAGAATAAAAAATCCATATTTGTTGGGCGATTACTCCCGCTCTTGGCTTCTTTACATTACACCAAATAACTTCGTAAAATAGTTTTTGAAACAAAAAATACAAATTAACCCCTCAATACCTACCACCTATTTTTTTTTGTCACACCGTTTACCACACATCTGAGTGACCCCGGAGTAAAATCAATGTTTCTTTGTCAGATTTAGGGCCTCACAATAAACAACGATTTTACTCTAGTAAAATATTCTGTAGGTGATTGAAGTCATAACTCTTTAAACAAGCTTTAGGTGATTAAGAGTTAATTTATTAAATACTAGCTGTACCCTGCCACGCTGGGTACAGCTAGTATTTAACGCTGTGGCACATTTTGCAATACTTGTGGATATAAAAACAATCCTTGATGCGGATTATATATCATGCTAAAATTTCAGTTAGATCGGTGCAGAACTTTTTGAGTTTTTGAAGCGTACACAAACCAACATAACATTTTTATATATAGATTTTCCTAAATTGATAGTACAAACTTATTTAGTGTTATGTAAAGAAGCCACGAGCGGGAGGTTGTATTAAAAATATATACATCCAGCCTAGTTGATTGACTTGATTTGAATAAAGTAGAGTGATTAATAAACTATTTTCGTTTTACTTTTCAGATCTGCAGAGTTTTCCCGAGAGCAGTGCCATTATATTTGAAAGATTTCTTAGACTCTGGACTTGAAGCTCATACATAAATATAATTTACCTCAAATGTCTTATTATGAAATTGATATCTGATTAAATCTGGAACCTCTATATTGGTGTTATAATGTGTGAAACACAAATAAAAATGTAAATTTGCCTCATATTTAACGGCAGTCACAAAAATGATGACAGACTATTTTAATCTTTTTTTTTTTGTAACTGCTATGGATCATTTTACTATAACGACTTGAATGATACCGAAATGCCATTGGTCTATTATAACTAAGGTGGATCGTTTATTGGTATTTCAGTGTCTAAGATTTCCGATTTTTATCAGCTATTAATTTAATTCATTAGGCATCAAAAATAAATTAAGAGTTAGGGTAAAAAAGGGTCCAAAATATAAAAATAAATAAAAAAGTTTTAGTAAGTAGATATGCATACATTTAGAAGTCAGTCAACTGAATATTATTTATTTAAAAACATAGGTTGCTGATTCCGATATTTAGTGATATTTGTGAAGTACATTCATAATTTAGGAAAATAATGGTTAATAGGTAGTATACGTACCATGGCTAGGCCATGAAAACGTTTTGCCCAATTACGTACCCAAGTTATTTATAATGCATCACATTTCACAATAAAGTTATTATGTTTATGCCAATTATGTTGAAAATTAAATTACCATAAAATAATTTATTAATTTTCAACTATCGCCAGTCGCCACACATTTTACTATATTGACGTGTTCATATCAAGTTTCTAGATATTTTATAATCGATACTTAATTGCCTTATTTAAACAATATTATTTAAGGCTTCTTGGTTTCAGAATGCGATAATATCAATAATAATAAATATCATAGTTTTGTCGATTCTTGTTTTTATTATTTGATCGAAATTGTTTAATGTTCAATTGTTCTATTTCAAATTTTATGTTTTTTATTACATTTCAAATTTTATCCAATTAAATATATGAAGAACATAATCAATAAATATTCTGCTTTTTAGTTACTGAAATTATAATATATGTATATCAATATTTACATAATTATTAATTTCTAGATTATTCTAATTCTTAGGCTAGTATTTAAATATGAAAGTCAGAAAATAGCAATTTATTGTGATACAGTTCGAGTGCCTAGATGTAAACGTTCTGAAAGAATGTATGTACCTAACACATATTGAATATTTAAATGTAATTCTTGCCTTTAACATTTAATGCTTTTTACTAAATATACTATTCCTTTTTAGTATATCATACGTAATATTTATTCCTATTTATATGTAACATTGTGTTATTTATTAAAAGCAGTTATAATAATACATATTCAAAGTAGCTATTCTGTGTTTTATAACGTTACAAATATTATGTTACTTGCGTAACGTTATTAAATTAAAATGAATACTTTATATAAAGGATACCCAGTCATTCAATGTTATAATTTACATTTAGTCTATGTTTCGTGTAATTTTGACAATGTTTAAAGTGCCATCATGAATCCTCTGCAGTGAAATTAGATATTTAATTTAAACACAATTTATATTACAATTTTAGTTTTTTTTTGTATATAAATATGTTGGTATATTACCTATTATATTGTAATACTTATTCCAGCGTCTTTGAGCAATATTGAAACAAAAAAGTTTATTTGCGTAATTTTGTTATAAATATTTTTGATAATTTAGATTTATACTATTATACATAATTGCATATCAAAATGTTATATTTTTGTTATATTTTAATAAGCTGATAACTAATTATTGATATTATGTAAATATGATAAAATATGTACCTATAGTTTTCTATTTTGGTAAATGCTTGTTGAATAAAAATGAATTTTGTTATTAGTGTAAGGTTGTGATGCTGTTTGTATTAATGAGTGTTTTAGGAAGTTATTGAAAGGGATAAAAATAAATCATGAAATTATAAATTATGATGTTTTATATTCTCCCTACCCACTTTTTTTAATAATATGGCTGCACATTACGAACAAATGTATTAACTGTTACAGCCAAGCTAACTTAGATAGTTTTTTAGGGTTTCGGAGACAAAATGGCAAAAACGGAACCCGTAAAAGTTTCGTCATGTCCGTCTGTTTGTATGTCTGTCCGAAGAAGCTGTTTTTTTGTTTCAGCAATCATCAACTTGTGGCACATCATTTGACAGGTATTTTAAAAACATTTGGATTTCTAATAAACTTTTTTGATTTTTGGAAATAATCGCTCCGAAAGTTGTGTAAACCACCCCCTTAACCTTTAACCGTGTGACCAATAAATATGAAAAAAATTACAAAGGTAGCGCTTCACAAATACTTTAACCGAAAATTATTTTGGACATGGTCGGATATACCGTCATTGAGTTATTGCATAAAAACTGCGTTTCTCAACAAAAGGGTTTAAGTGCCATGGACATACGCTCTTCTGCTGATGCATTTATTCGAGGCTGCGGAACCCTACACTGGGCATGGTCCGACATGCAGTTTTTATTTATCTCGTTCTAATAAAAAAGCTACTTATTTAGTTCTCAATCTATTTATTCAAGGTTTACATTTGATTTGATTATTCACACTTACAATGTACAATTTCTGCTGCATACACAATTATAACTACAAACACTTGGCGTACAATTACCGTATTTGGAACCACTCTAATTTAGTCCTTATCTTTTAGTTTTACAGTTAGATCATTACAACAGCTCGATAATGTAATAAAATAAATAGAAAATCGTACCCCGAGTAATAGTTACATTCAGTTTGAATAAGAATAAAATTCCATTCCATTTTGAAATGCCGTAAACCGTAGCTCAAGCTGTCACTATCATTGTAACGTAACTGTAATGATTCGAAATTATTAGGAGTTACTGTCGTTTGAGTTTTTTGGCGGTTTGTACATAGGTAATGTAAATTTATGAGATTTATTTTTGCTTTTTTGCTAAGGGACCTGCCAAAAAACTTGCATAGGTACAGTTGGATCAACGTAACTAGGCCGGACTGAAGTAGGCGACAAGTGGTTGCGCAGATGCATTTTTTGGAAGTAAATAGTGACAGGAAGCGGGGGGCGGGGGTGGTAACTAAATCAAGAGAATTAGAGATGCGATTACGCATTACAAAAAACATGAGTTAGTAATACTAATTATGACAATCATAATTAGTATTACTAACTCATATTTTTTTGTGATTATTTTCGTAAAGAAATTGTTTTTCAAAGTTTCTTTAGTATTTACTGTAACTGTTCTAAATTTAATCTTTTATGAACTCATTTAAATAGTGTTTTTATATTGTTGAATTAAAATGTTGTTAGTATTTTTAATCGATTAAACATATTTAGTCGTTTTCGTAAGTAATTTTTGGGTCGCATCTCTATGACATGCGCGAAAGTGATAAAAATCTAACTTCAATCCGGTCAAGTTACGTTGATCGTACTGTATATTTTGTTTGTCACTCTAGACATAAATATTATGTTAGGTTAGGTTCCATCTCTATTTTACCCGGGATATGACTCGTCGAAATTGTGAAATCTGTGCAGTATAGGAACTATCTTTAAGCTGCCGTGTGTATATTAAAATCTTATTATAATTAGGTACTATTTATGAATTATGGAAGGTAAAGAGCCATATGGTTTATTAATTTCATAGATGATAATATAAATTATAAAATACAAACAGTTATACTAAACTCACAGATTTTGAAAAAAATTAAATCTCTATGTTATGTAAATATATAATCTTGATTAATAATTTTCACATTATGCAAATTATAATTTTTCGAATTTAAATTCTCATTTCCAATATCTTTGATGAAATAGTTGATCATTACATTTTTGAGCATACAGTAGACTGTATTTATTTATTTCGCCATTTCATACGAATTCCTAAAAATACAATATTTCTATTATGCTACACTACGCAATAACTGATTATGTTTTTGTTATATATAAAATACCTTACATGTTAATATATATTACTATTATACTTTTTTATCATACAATTTGCCAAAATATTTGTATATTTTTGAGATCACAAAAGAATATAATTATTTTTTTATTATTAAGTACACATATCTGGCGGCAGGTAATTTATACCTACTCTATTTTAATACAATACACTTTTACCATGTTTTAATAAAACTAATTACAAGTTTACATTTATTAATTAATAAAGTACTATTTTTCGGAGCGTAAATCAAGTAATATATTAATGTTTTTACAGCATTTTATGCTATATTTTAGCAACACCAATTTTAAAAGTTTAAAGCTAGAAGAAATTATTAGTAGGTATATATTATATTCTTGCTAAAGTTTCACATATAATAGAACTACTCCAATATAAACTGTTATTACAATAATAGTTAGATTGCTATTTTATCATATCGGAAGCTACGTTTTTTACATAAAAGCTTTATTATTTGGTACAAGATTTACTATCAGATTCGAATGCTGTGTCAGTAAATGTCTATGCCATTATAACAATTAGTTAGGTACCACCATTAGCTTGGTCAAACTTAATAAATACTAAGTTAGTATTATATTTATAATTATAACTTAAGGAAGACAGGTAACAATTAGAAAGGTAAAACATACATTACAGGGTTAACGTCAAATATATTAAAAATATTTTTCTGGAAGAAAGAAGATATAATCACAAAATTATTAGCAGTTGGTAACGGCTCCTCTCCTTTCTGTGCGATGTTCTGGATACGCGGTTATTTATTAATGTGTCTTATAGACTTTATAATATTGACCTTAAAAAGACTATTGTCTGACACAACACAGTATATTTTTCGATCTGATTTTATTTTATCAATTAAACTAATAATTGACTTCACTTTGTTTTAATACACTGAGAAGCAAATATTATTAACAAAATAAAAATAATATTTACATAACACGTTAAATTTTAAATAATTTGCATTTAAGATTCAACTTTAAACAAAGAATTAAATATGTTCATTTTTTTTTATCTACAAGCAACATTCATCGTTTTTTTAAGGAAATATACCAGGCTGAACTCAATTAAAACCCATTTTCATTATAATAAATACTTATAATTACTACCAATTCTCTTAGGTACATTTTTGGATACACTGGCGAATATATTCAGCTCCTTAATACAATTAAAGATTTGTTTTATAATCTATACTGCCTACATATAATACCTATTTGTCACAATGAAAATATTTATTTTTTATAATTCCCTTTCGTCCTGGTCCTCTACTTTTAAAATCTTTCCTATTTATTCTTTAATTTTATTCATTATTATTTTATTTTTTGATGATGACATTTTGCCTTTTAAAATTAATAGGTAAAAGTAAGTACTCTATAATGTGGTATTATTTTGCAGAATGACAGTTTAGAGTTGTTAAATACTCGTATTAGCGGCTAATACGAAATCATAATTTAAATCACGAAATTATATTATTGCAAAAAAATAAACAATAGAGACTAGTATAATAATAGTAAACTTAATGTTTTCTGATTTGTTTCCATAAAAGTAATCAAAGATACAACCGCTTGAACACTTCAAATCCATCGGTACCACCAGGGGTAAGCCAGGGGTATGGTGTGTCCGATTTGTTCAAGCTGTTGGATCGTTATTTTAAAGTTAACTGACGATGGTGTTAAACTCCTATAATGGTTGAAAAAAAGATGTCCTCGTCTAAAAAATGGTACCTTTAACTCATAACATTATTGCATTGGTTGACCAAAACCAAATCGTCTGTAATTTAAATATGCCAACGTTAAACAAAGGTATAACAAGTATTATGCTTAATTAAAGTTTAAAGATCTGTCCTACAAATGGCCAGTCATTTGGTATTTGTACGTATAGAGTGTTGTTAGAGGTAGGTGCTGTAACAAGTTAGAATATTTCAACGTCTTTCAAATGTTGGTAGTTGCGGTCCCAGTAACCGCCGTTGTACAGCCAGTCCTCTTGCTTTGTGTAGGGATTTGTGCCTTGACTGAACCACCTGGAATACATTGACAATTATTTTAACTTTGTAGAATCACTTCACAAAAAAGTATTTGTGCGTAGAGTGCGAGTTGTTTTTTACGTTAACGTGATCAGAACGTTAACTGTGTTTGGCTCTCTGATTTATTAAGACTTTGCAGCGGGCCAATCAAAGCGTCAAACGTATTACACGTGTCGATCGCGTTTTGTTTGTTTTAACGGGGCCGCAATGTCGCACTTAGCCTCTTAATTGGGCCATTGTGCGTACGTGTGTGTGTGTGTGTCGATCGCGTTAACGTAAAATTAACTATTATAAGCATACAGGTATCTGACAAGAGATGTATTGGACGTCAATAAAATTAGTTCTCTAATTCTTTATTTAAAAGCCTTCCGACAAGTCTCGCTACTTGATTATAAAACCCACATGGCGGAAATCTATTGTACCTACCATACCTATTAGGTTTTTTTAAAAGATAGTCAATTTTTGTTTGTAAAGTTACCCATAATATTGGCTTACCTTGGCTGCCAAGGTTCCGGGGCTTTCTTGAGTAGTTTCCTAGCAGAGCGCTGTTTCTCCTCCAGCCTGGTCTTCTCGGCCGCTGCTGCGTCGATCTCTCCTTGCTCCAGCAGCCTGATGTCCGGCCTCAGCCGACTGTCCGTGGGACACAGCTGGCCCTTCATGTCTCGTTCCAGTTCGTTTAAAGACATGGCGAACTCAGTGAATTGGTAGTACTGAAATAAAAGGTTTGTTGCATTAGCAATAAGAGGTCGTGGTTTAATATCACACTAATTAAATTTAGGTGATATGTCTGTAGTGACGTAGTGTAGGACGCCCTCAGGCGAGGTGGAGTGATAATTTAAGCAAAACGGCTGGCAGGAGCTGGATGCGAGAAGCTGAAGATAGAACAAAGTGGCGTGCAATTGGAGAGGCCTATGTCTAGCAGTGGACTGCGATAGGCTGATGATGATGATGATGATGATGATATGTTTGAGGGACAAAAAAACATATTATATGTGGAACATATGAGAGTAAATGTGATAAAATGTTAGTAATACAGGGAATAATATGAAGCTTAAAGCAAGTTCTACAAAATGGGTATTTTTGCGAAACTAACAACGACGAGTAACGTATTCACAGAGACAATTTAGTTGTTAAAATTGAGCTTCGAGAATTAGATCGTTGCTAGCAAGGTGACTAATTAAGCCCAATTAAGTAGATACCTAATGAAATTATTTAGAGATTATTTTCCTTGATTGTTAGTGCGCTCGTGTGAAATAGAGATAATTCTATAGCAAAGTGTATATTAGTCTGATTTCCTTTCTTCTTTTGTAAAATTCAATTTATATAAATAGAAAATAATGTACTGCAAGTAACTAAGATTACATAATGTCCTCTAAATGATTTGATTAAATGGGCTCGAGCTGATTTTTGCAAATTATACTGTCAAGAATCCAAGCTAGGGTGGCTGTGTAAATGCTGATGGATATGATACCTGTGCACTAGTAGGAGGTCGAGGCCTGGCCTCCCACAACGTCACAGAGCTGGGGATGTCGATGTTGTATGTGTCATCTGATTTCGGAACATCTTCCGAATTGTCGCCGTCATCCGGCTAGAAACATACAGTAAACAGGTACAATTTTAACATTGTTTACAGTAGGTAGTCGGAAACGTGAAATATTTTTTTCCTTCATGCTAAGCACCCCTTATTAGATATAACTCTATAGTGGTTTGGTAAAAAATCACCATTAGCTGACGAAAATATATGCACGTAACTTGCTAAAAAACGTAGATACCAGTAAAAATTTAAATGTTTGAAGGAAAAAAATCTTGTCAGGCGGGACTTGAACCCGCGACCTTAGGGGTACCGGCCCTAAGCCGTTACCAACTCCGGCACCGAGATATATCCGCCAAAGTCGAATTTAGCCTCCACATGATTCGATGTTATGGCAATCGTGACGTCATACACCGTATTCCTAAGGAACTTGTATGGCTCTGTAAGTTTCATTGCAAAAACCATTTAAATACAGTTTTTGACGATGTTGGGCCTGAACATTACTTTCTTGTAATTTTTAATTAATTGTATAAATGTAGTAGATACCAGTTCTCTGTTGAATGTTTTAAAATTGTGTTACAATTTCATAGGGAGACTCTGCAGACATTGAATTATTACAAACCAACTGACACTAAAAGACAAAACAAATGTTTTATAACAAATTTGTCACACCAGCTAGTTCGGCCGACATGATAAGAAACAACTCAAAAGAAACTATTATCATTATACTCACATCTTGTATAGACATAGACCTCAGCGCTCCGACCTTGAAACTGTTCAACTTCGCCAACATCTTCTTGGGAGTGTGAGAGGGCGTCTGGGAGGAGGCCTCCTCCCCCTTCTCCCGGGCCCACTGCTCGTGAGCCGCCGTAGTGCAGCACTTGATGAATTCAGTCCATTTGCCGTACAGGAATTTGACGCGTTTTTTGCTAAAGTTATGAGAAATGGTGCTTATTAAGTTGAAGAGGAATAATTGAATACACCAAGTTTATGAAAAAGGATTTAAACTTAATTATAGCTTAATGCTGGCTGGTCTTTAACTAACTAATTATCATTTCTTGTACAAATTAAAACAAGTATATTTTAATTTAATTTTAAAAACAGTGCTTCTCAAAAGGGGATTTAATATTTTAGTTTATACGTTGTTTTCTCTAAAAACTATACTTAGCTAAGCCTAAAAATACCTATACAATTGATACTTTGAAATCTGAGGATTAATCTATGTTTAGAGGGTGTAATGAGCCTGGCCAGAGGTAGGATGAAATAAATATTGATATGTTTAGTACGATTGTTTATTTTGTGTGTATAAGTTAATTTTTCGTCCGTCCGTCCGTTCGCATTTTTGCTCAGAGACTGTTAGTGCTAGGACGCTGTAATTTTGCATGGATACACATATTACTTACACCGACAAAAATAAATCCTGAAAAAAAGTGTACCTACCTCCGCTATATGTAAAGTTGTTGATTTTTTTTCAGACCTGCCCCACCGTGTGGGGTATCATTAGATAGGTCTTTTAAATACGTTTTGGGGTTGTGAAGGCGATTTTTATATTTAGGGATTCGTTTGTAAAATATTAAGCTTTAAAGTGCATATTTTTGTTAGAATCAAGTGTCCCCCCCCCCATGTGTGCCAGCTAAATGGTTGATGTTGGGTATGTGAAAAAAATCACGGTAGTAATATATAAATTAAAAGGAAAGCTATCATACCTAAGTAGGCTTTACAAGTTTACGAGTAAAAGCTAATCAAATGAGAAGTTACAAAATTTTCGTATAACGGTACAAATTCCATTAAAAATTTTATTAAGTAAATATAACGTTATAAGTATGAAACCAAAACAACAGAAAACCGAAGTGGGTTTTCTGTTCTTTTGGTTCCGTAATCATTCCGAATAATGTGGCTTAAGAAGTCTTAAGCCACATTATTCGGAATGATTACGGAACTCTACATTGTTCATAGCCCGACACGCACTTGCCCGATTATTTATACTACAAAATGAGGCGTACGCCTGATGGAAGCGTCACACTAGCCCATAACAGTACCAGTGAGAACCAAATCCATGTTTAGCAAAGATCTGAATGTCACCGCACTGCGCTCTTCATTTGAGACATTAGTTTTACACTTGCTACAGTGCCCTTCAACCGAAACATAGTGATGCGTTAACATCATTATTCCACGGCAGAATAACTGTCACTATTGTAGTGCCGACTAACGGCCGGTCTCAATAATCTAAATATATTTGACACTAGCTGTGCCCGCGACTTCGTTCGCGTGGAAGTTGGGTTTATATTAAGGTAGTTTATGTTACAATTTAACTTCTGTGTAAAACATATTGGAAACATGCTCCACAATGCTCTGTGGCATCTATGGATATTAGGGCCTAGCTCTAATCAGGGCCCGACCTATGGCAAGGCAAGCCAAGCAAATGCCCAGTGCAGCAAAATGAAGGGCGACAAAGTTTATGGCGCCAGACGGTTAGAAGACAAATTATAATAGTATTTTACCAAAATGATTTGCATCACATCTAATATTACTATTATCGGTTTCGGGTTAAATGAAGCCCGAAACCGCCCAAGTACTCGCGCGAAATAGGGCTAGTGTGAAATAAGTTTTTAAAAAAATATCCTTTTTTTTAAAACATTGCATTCCCGCGGTACTGTGATGCGTGTTCAAACAAACAGAAAATATTTAAACGTTTCTAAAAGATATACTGAATTAGTATATCTTTTAGAAACGTTTAGTTTAAATACTAAACTTATTTCTTTATAATGTCTACATTGGTGAATTAAAAAATAGGTGTGTCAACCTGTCGTAGCCGAGAATAGAACAAAGTGGCGTGCAATTAGAGAGGCCTATGTCCAGCAGTGGACTGCGATAGGCTGATGATGATGATGATGATGAACCTGTCGTTAATTAAGGTCATCATAAATTCATATCCCTCTACGTAAGAATTTCAGATTTATTTTTTAAATCAATTTACCTGATTCTGTTTAATTTGTATTTAAACGCCATCTATTTTCAAAACTGGATAAGTTTATTTTAATACTTGATGACTTTAAATTAAATTATACTTAAACTATCATGCATATTAAACGTAGGTAAGCAAGGTATTTAACCTAAAATTATTCACGCGATTAAGACCCGTAATATATATATATATATATATTCATAATAGCTGTGCCCGCGACTTCGTTCGCGTGAAAGTCGGGTTTAAATTAAGGTAGTTTAGGTAACGAAATAACTTCTGTGTAAATATGTTGGAAACAGTCCTGTTGACTAAATACTTACTAAATAAAAATCGATCTGTTCTATTCTTTTAGATAGTTAGTTTGGTGTGCGGCTTAAGAAGTGGGTTTTCTGTTGTTTTTGTTTTATTCTTTCAACGTTATACCTACTTATTACCTAATAATTTTTAATAGAATTTGTACGAAAATGTTGTTACTTCTCATGTGATGGTAAACTTGTAAAGCCTAAGTACTTAACTGTGATAGTTTTCTTTATAATTTTAGTGTTTATACTACTACCCTGAATTTTTTCACATACCCAACATCAACCATTTAGCTGGCAGGGGGACACTTGACTCTAACAAAAATGTTCACTATAAAGCCTAATATTATACACAAAGAAATCCTTAAATCTAAAAATAGTCTTCACAAACCCCAAACGCTTTTTAAAAGACCTATCTAATGATACCACACACGATGGGGTAGGTAGGTGAGAAAAAAATCACATCCCCACTTTACATATAAGAGAGGTACCCTTAAAAAAATAATAATTTTCAAGATTTTGTTCTTTCACTTTATCGGCGTTAGTAATTTATTCATGCAAAAGTTGCAAACTTCTAGCACTAACAGTCTCTGAGCTAAGCTGCGGACGGACGGACATAAGGGAACTATAAGGGTTCTGTTTTGCCATTTTGGCTAAAAATGGGGTGTATTTCATATAGTGTTACAACGCAATACTAATAATAAAACTGCTGTAACACTTTAGTAAGCAAACACAGAGCGTGTCATGTGTGTCATGCCCGCGAAAATGTCAGATATCCCTAAAGGTACGGTTGACAAACAACGACCCCCCTCCTCCCGTCACCCGAACTATTCACAATCGACCGATGTTGAGCCATTCATTATCGTTGAATTGATGAACACGTAATCTCCAACCATAACCCCAAAAAATGATCCTCGATGCACCTGTGTAACATTTCTAAAAATCATAGCAATGTGTTTCTTTTAAAACTTCTTTTACTAAGTATAGAACGTTGTTGAATACAACGCCATCTACTTTCAAGAATGTTGCCACTCAGCACCTCAAGCACCTATACCCTAATAAATGTTTTCACAAAGAAGGAATTATTTGATCACGGTTCATAGATGGCGCTACATGTTTTTTTTTACGTGTGTAATGTCTTTTTTTTAGACGAACACATCATTTCTGGAAAATGTCGAATACTTTTTAATTATAATGTAATATTGTTTTTCATTTCTACTACGATTTATTAATTATTCTCAGCAGTGCATGCAATACCTATAATTAACCTACGTGCATAATTTACTTGATTTTTAATATAAAAAATAATAACCAAAGTAAATAAGTTACTTACGGTCGAAAAAATAACTAAAACATTGAGAAAAGTATTAAAAAAGGATAAAGACAATTAAAAAAAATACAAAAAGAACATAATCAGACATCGGATTCGAGCCCGGGACTTCGTCGTCAAAGTCCGCTAGCATAGCTTCGAGGCTATACTGTTCGCTACTTGCCACGTCAAAATAACTGTTCTTATGAAACTTAACAATGTTGTGTTTAGCTCCTTTTAGTTTTAGCGTGAAGCTATGTATTCCATGGGTTATAATTATAGATAATGTCTAATTGTGGAAAATTTTGTGATAAACCATTATGGTGCGACAAAAAATACGTTGCTACTCGTTCCCCATAGACGTTAGCGTAATGATTCATAGTGTAAATAATGTCCTATAGTATTTACTATAAAACTGCAAATTTTCATAAAGATCCGTCTAGTAGTTACTGTTTTATAACGAAAAATAGCTACAGACATTATCCCTTACTGCTTAGCTCCTATGGGAAAAAGCGTGATAATTTATAGCCTAAATGTTAATCTGCATCTATTAGATTGCACGTGCAAAATTTCAACCGAATCTGTACGGTAGTTTTTGCGTGATGCGTGTTCAAACAAACAGACAGACAGACAGACAGACAGACAGACAGACATTTCTAAAAATGCAGCAAAGTGTTTCAATACTCTTTTCGAACATTTCCTAATATTTTTTTTTACTAAGTTCGGCCATGTACAGACACGTGAAATTTACAGTTTTATTATATGTATAGATAGATATAGATAAGCTCCATACAAAATATGTCAAAACTCTACCTCTAGTAGCCAAATCCATCGATAGGTAGATCATTGAGACCGGCTGTAAGACGGCCTATGGCTTTGACTTTTGGATTAAATAGTGATTAAATGTCATCCCAAGATATAACTAGGTACTAAAAATATAAAGCAACAATACTCACTTAGCATCCATAATATGTCCATCAACTCTGTGCAGATCCCTGTTATTGAAGCCGGCCGGCTTGAACACGAGGTTGGCCTTGAGCCCAGCACCGCCATGGCAGGTGACCTCCATAGCTCCGAACTGCTCGATCCAGAGCTTACCCACGATAACGTTGTGGACGCAACAGTTCACGTTACTCCAAGTGTAAGCTTCACCCCATCTAATAAGAACAAATAATTGTCAGGTCTGCTGGATTCTTTAAACATACTTGGAGATTTATTTAAAAAAATTGAAAACATTTTGCTTCAAATTAAATTTAATCATTCTATTTCGTGAAACTAAACCAATTATTGTTTGGAAATGTCTAAATAACTAAGTGTTGAACAAACAGAACCAACAATGGATGGGTAATACTCAATAATTAAAAAATATTATTGTAATATCATAAATAATAACAATAATAATAAATTATTTATTGTGCCACAAAAAGTACAGAGTTTTATAACAGATTCTACGAATAATGCATAAAATAGTTGTACAGTACATAGCTTGGTAGAAGTAAGGTATTACATAGATACAACTCGGATCTGTTTGCATATAATGTTAAACCCTGTCTCTTTTACTAGGGCAACCTGTATTTTAAGAGACAGTGTTCGGCTACAAGACGACTTACAATTAAACTTCACAAGTTGTAGACTGTGTCGCTCTACCACTATATTTTATAATTATGCAGAAATATAGTTTGTGTGTGTGTGTGTGTGTGTGTGTGTGTGTGTGTGTGTGTGTGCGCGTGTATGTCTGTGTGCGCGCGCATAGGTGCGTTTTACAAGGGTGAGTTGTGTTGGAAAGCATTTAGTATGGTGTAAGTAATGTGTTATGTTAGGCGATATATGCAGCATATTACAGCAGAAGTAAAATACAACCTTGAAACTAATGTTGATCTTGATCTGTATCATAAAAAAAATGTATAGAAGTTGAATAACAAGACCCGTAGACAAACGAACTAGAATAACAAACTCTTCTAAAAGCCAATTTATTAAACATCAATCTTTCAATCGACCATCGTTGAGGGAAAATACTTCAATTTATACTTGGAATAATTAATCAAACTTCTAAATTGGAAGAAATCGATAAATTATTCAACATTGCCCGGTCCTTTCTTCTTTCCTTCCTTCATCAATCTTAGTTAGGTACGTAACAAAGGAAATATACGAGTGTTTTTCTTAATTCGATTTACAGTTTAGTTCCAAGTTTACTATCGTATAAATGCCTCGGAGAATTCTAGTCTAGAATGTAATTTAAAATAAATAATGTTAACTTAAATCACTGATTGAAAAGTAACATTTTCAGTGAGTGATTTAAGCGCCTCAATATAACATAACAACAAAAATAAAGAACATCAACGGTGGCGAAAAATGTACTTGGAACGAAAGGAACTATGAACTCAATTTAAAATGAAAGGCTTAATTTTATAATAAATTCCA
Source organism: Herminia tarsipennalis (assembly GCA_945859575.2). Taxonomy (NCBI): domain Eukaryota; kingdom Metazoa; phylum Arthropoda; class Insecta; order Lepidoptera; family Erebidae; genus Herminia; species Herminia tarsipennalis. The sequence goes on along the minus strand of OX243836.2, from coordinate 5,485,878 downwards.
AATAGGTATACTTTTACTAATTGGAATTAATTAAAATCCTTGATTAGAGAGAAGCGAAGAGGTCTCTAGGTACGCACCGTATTCTAGACAGTGCGTATCTATCTAGCTAGATATATATTTAATAATGTACTAAAAGAGTTTATAGCCTCATGAAAGGACTGAATCTTTACATTTGGAGGTTCTACTATGTACTCGTAAGTTTTAATAAGAACTCTAGTAATACACAACATTGAACAACATAAGTATATATGTTTCATAACATATTTTTCATTAAATACTTAACAAAAAACAGCCTAAAGCCGTCATATATCACAAAATACACAGAAACGTTGGCTCGGATAACGATTGTTTGGGGCAAAGTGACTCTCATTACTCAAGCCGAGTCGTGCCCATTTATTTCACAATATTTGCGTAATTTATCAATTTAATAGCAAGCAAAATATGTAGGTCACTATACTTAAATTTAACTTCTAAATAATTCAACTAACATTTAAAATTGCTTAGTTGTTAGTAGTAGTCCCGGAAGGTCCGCTTATAAATTTATTACTATCGGTCCTTTGTTTATATCCTTTTGTGCCCGAAGTCCCATTTCATTAATAACTTCGTGAACCTTCATAACTTGTCCAATGGAGATCACTTCTATGTTTATTAATATTAGTACCTGGATGACCGAGCAGTGCCCGGTGTTTTATTTAAACGATGTTTTCTAAAAATAAAACCTAGCTAGAGCCCCTCTAGTAGAACATACTTATTAAAAATGTACTTGGAGCAAACATATTTAAAATATTTGTCCGTAACATATAACAATTTATTATGCCGTGTGGTGCCGGCTTAAGAATAGTACCACCCCATCTCTTCCCGTGGGTGTTGTCAAGGCGACTAAGGGATTTCACTCCGGAGGACGGGCAGCAGCGTCCTCTGCGTACTTAAAGCCTTACTGCGATCGCCAACCCGCTCGCCAAGCGTGGCGATTATGGCAATTACCCCCAGGATCTACTGGGGAGACCCGTGCCCAGCAGTGGGCCATCATATGGGTTGATATGATATAACAATTAGTTGGTATCGTATTTTTTTAACTCTATAGTCTCTCATAATATCCAAAGAAGGTGGCTAGCTGGCTACATTTTTATTTTACGACTTAATAAAGCACTCTGTCAGATTACCTATACGCAGTCTGGTGACAGAAATTGGGATCAGTATATGATAGTATTGCAATGATATCTTAAAAACTAGACGTAAGGTACTTATTAATGGCCTCATTAAATTGAACTCCTTGAAGAAAAATACATAAAATAATGTTGTCCTAATCGATGTTGTTTACAGCGGCAAATCTTTTCAGAGAGTAGCCAACACACAGAAAATACTATAGTACACGAGTGTATGCGAAGACAAACAAGTGCACTATTGCTTCACTCTCATAGTCCGATAGGACAGAAATCCGACACAACTGGAGAGAGATTAGGCGCCGGACTGACGGCTTAAGGTGTTCTCCGAGGCGCGGAGGGGTGTTACAATATTCGAAAACGGTCACCCGTCTCTGGACCGACAGTGGTAACGTTGCTTAACCTCGCAGATATCTTGATCTGCTCGGTCGCCACTGAGTCATGGCCCCCTTCGACATAAACGGCATAAAATACTGACTGTGTCAATACATGTGTATAGTTTTGTAATCCAGATATATAAATGCCTAGGGGTTTTTCTAATTGAACAGGATAGCGGTTAATTGACGACATATGATAAGTTTGATAACATTTGGTCCATACATTTCTGTTACACGTTCTAATAAGGCTGACACACTCACCGTGGTAGCTCAACAGTGACGTGTCCTTTCGGCTGTATCTCGACGCTCTTGCCGCAGAACTTGAGCTTAGGGTGGACGGAGCCATGGAATACGAAGTGTGGACTATCGGCATGAAAGGCCGAGACCGGCGGGTGGTGAGATACCTGTGAACGAAATATTAGCTATTAGTAGCAATGCTATTTATTATACAGCATGCATGGTTAAAAATAAACAAGCGTATTGGTCGAAGAGACGCTGAAGTTCGACCTTCACCCATCTTTGTTAGAGACATTTTTGAACAAATTTTATTGATTTATAAACACGACTATAATAGTGTGCCTTCAAACAACTGTTCACGGAATATTATTGCCATGACTTGAAATTTTAAAATAAAAAAATGCCATAAACACTTTTTGATTGGCAAGCTATCATTGACACATCACTTTTCGATTGCCTTTCTTACAGGAACCAAATCAGTGATTGATTAGCGTAGGATTGATCCCCAACTTTCTAAACAATCTAGCACTTCAATAATCAAAAATAAAATCAATATTACTTATAAAATAAAATATAGGTACCTGTTCACAAACAGCTCGGAATTCTGGACGCTCCAGTTCATAAGTTTCTCCAAGAAGAGGGTTGAAGGGCTTTCCTAGACGCTCCCAGTTTGATGCTAGCGCACTCACGGCGAAAGCTAGACAAAACATTAGCCAAATTATGTATATGATCATAAAATGTAGATTAAAGATTTACCCATTGGTAAAGCCTCTATATTCTTTTCTATTTTGAGAAAATATTATGGTCTACCACCCTGGAAATCAACAAGTAGGTACCTATTTTAAAGTCCTATATGACTCATATCAATCGGTAACCTTGCTCTGTTAAGTCTTAGCACAATACCAAAGGTGAACAATAGAATAGGAACATACAATACATTTTCAAACCAGATATAAAACATTCCAACAATAAATTGTCGCAAGACCAACCTCAGCAAAACAAAAACAGGTGATCCCGAAACCTATTTCGCTGACTAATCTCATAAATAGAATGCCTTCATTTGTATTTCATTTGAGGACGTAATACGATTCCATTAGGAAAGCTGTCAGAGACCAGAGAGACAAAATTAAATGATTCTGTTTATCTCTTAATGGAAGCAAAAGGACTGGTTCCTTTTGCTTCATTGGCAGAAAATACAATCTTACGTTTAGCACAAAATGATTGCTTCGTACTTGTTTAGATGTTTGTGAAATACTAACAATTTGTTTGCGTCTTTGAGTGGTTTTTTGTGTTGATCTGGGGGTAAAAATATGTTTTTTGTTAGTAAAGAAAATGGATTACTCTTTCAAGTCTTTTTATTCAAAGACCTGGAAACTAAATTGAGGGCAATACTATGCTACGATATATGCTATCCTATTCACGGAGTAGAGTAGCATTTCTTACAAAATGTCACCTATTTAAAGACCTAATAGTAGATTCACTAGTTAACCTCACTCTTAGCTATGACACCCATTTATTTATTTATTTAACATTTCCTACAAATACATTGCAAAAGGTGGACTTAATGCCATAGGCATTTTCTACCAGTCAACCTTAGGGTGGTGGCGAGAAGAGGGTGTTTAACCTCGCTGATCTACTGGTGATTACTAAATCATGGAATTCTCTTAATAGACTGTGACTCTAACAGTCACGCCGCTAGATGAGCTGTCCAACAGCCCACACTCCTGCCCAGCGGCAAACGTTTCAATAGCGGCGTGGTTCTGGTGCATCTGGCAGCTCTGTTCAAACGCGTGACTGTGAAATCAGTCTAATACAAAAACCTACTTAACGATTCTTACCAGCGATATACTCCATCCTGGCCACAGGATCAGTCTGCTCGGAGGCCATACGCAGCAAGTGCGCATACTCCAAGTACTCCAGCATCCTCTGGAGGAAGGACAGCGGCTCGTTGAACACCACCGGCATCGTGATCTTCGAGAGTTCCTTGCCGACGCAGTTCTTTAGTACAGACCAGAGGGAGAAGTCGCCGCGGCTGAATTGAGCCACTGGGAGGGAGGTTCTGGAGACAAAGAAAAGAAAGTGTTAGAATTATGTACGTATGTACAACATATATGTAGGTACATATGAATTTGTCGACGCCTGCAAGCTAAAGTATAGCAAGATCGTTCTAACGTTGACTATCGAAAACTGGTCACACTATAGCTCTTGTGACTAACGTACGTACATGTTGCTAATTTTGAATTCATATAAATTGTTTCAATTTATGTATCATATTTAGGTATCATTTGACATTTGAACGGTTGTAAATTGCATTACGACATAGCAATTGCTACCATCGTCGCGTCTTCGTGGAATATTTGGAACTCTCAACAAGGTAGGCGCCTAAATAAAATTCCAAACAAAACGTGCTTGATATAATAATAGCCATAAACTTAAAAGCGTCTTTTCTGGAATAAAAATGTGGAAATCAACCTGTTCCTACCAATCGCACAGAGTTGTGTGAAACTGATGTCTTTATGATAATGTGTGCCAACAGTGATGGATAGCTACGCTACCGGGCTCAACACTGCTTCTCTTAGAAGTGGCCTTCTCTGGGTCCTGTATGTATACATTGTCCTGTATTTTTTCCTTGATAAAAACTACCCTCAGGGCACTCAACTTTTTCAAACCAACATTTTGGATGCCTCAGTCTGGATTAAGCTCTTCCCAAAATCTACTTCCTCCTCTACTTGAAATGTATGTAAAACAAATCCTATATTATAAGCAAAAGTACAGGCAGAATTACGCTGAAAAACTGTTTAGAAGGCCAATTTTACTGTCTCGGTGATGCAGTGGTACGACTAGTGCGCTTGTTTGTGGGTACGATTCCCACACAAAAACCACTTAACAATTTTTTGTTTGGATTGGATGGATTGACAAATTCGTTGGATTCACAAATTGATGTGTCGCGTCGGGGTGCTCTATGCCTGTGATTTTTATAGATGTTTTTGAGCGGTGGCTGTCTGTTCTTAAAAAAATAAAGTTGACTTATTTCCATGATTATTCACAAAACTATATCTGCTTTTTGTTCCAGTAACATTATCATTACAGAGTCAGGGCTGGTAGCCTATTAATGCTTTATAAAGTGGCTATTAGTATTCCGGCTACGTACACCAAGTCTACCCTAATTACTCAGAAACAACAACTTTATTCTTTATTCTTTCTAAAGGCTTTTATGGTTTTGTAACGATCTTTTTCCATAAAGGATTTGCAATAGAACCGTTTTTGGAAATTATGTTTTTATTTTATTTTAATAGGAAGTATTTAGAAGTGACAAGCAATTGAGGCTTGTTTATAGGGATTTTCGTCGTGATAAACATACGTACTTAATACAAACGTGTTCGAGCAATGCACAGATAGACATTGTTCATGGAATATCGTAACAGCTTGGACCACTTTGTTCCGTGTTCATTTCAGTGTTTTGTGTTCAGGCATAAGTAGCTAACCATAGCTAAGAACACTATCATTGATGTATAGACTTAGACTCTGCGACATAACCTCACAAAATTGACCACTCTTTAGAAAGAGATAACGCTACTTTGTCGACAATCAGGTCAAAGAGACAGGGCCGCATGAGCATTTTCGCTCTTTCACGTTTTGCAGTCAATATTTACTTTTTAATTAAAAGGGATGGCGAGGTCCAGGTCTATACGTCATTAAGCTAAGTAAAGACAGATGTTAGTTTTTGTTTGACAAATATGTCATTCTATTAAGTCAAAGTCTACAAATTTCCATTTTTTTTGCTATAAAAGTTGTCTGTAACTGGCACACTTGCACAACAGCTCCTTGTACGCTATTTATGTCCTCACTATTGACGTCCGTGCGACTGTGGCAGCATTAGAACTTCGCAATGAAAATTGTATTTAAATTCCTGTATAAGTATTTATCTAGTGAACTCTGATCTTAAAGACTTTCTGTCTTATATTTATTCATATATTTAAACGAGCAATTCTTGTATATAAGAATCTTAATCTCGCCAACGGCTCCAGCAATTTTCATAAAATGTAGTATGCAGGGGGTTTCAGGGGCGATAAATCGATCTAGCTAGGTTTTTTTTTCAAAAACGTCGTTTTAGCTGTATTTTCAGGCAATGAAAGCTGATATAATAATATTATATCAGTTTTCATTGCCTGAAAATACTTTTAGAACAGAAATTAGAACACGAAGGTAAATTTCGCGACGATTGACATTGTTCTAATAGCTTAGGTGGGAAACGCGCGGTGTACATGTAGAATTCCGACGTATCACAAGAGTTGTTTTGAATCCTAAGTGAATAAGGAATTTTGAATTTTTGGAATTTTGTCCACAAAGCAGAAGACCTTCGAATCCGAATATTTTATTTCCTTTTTTATTTATATTTTATGATTATTCTTTTCCCTATTTTATTTTAATTTTTGGTTTTTGATTTGTGCTTTATTATTTAATATTTTTTTACTATTATGTAGGTAAAAGCGAAAAATATTATTAAAATTTCATCAGTATGCCATTTGTCTTTGCTCAGAGACTGTTAGTGTTAGGAGGCTGTAATTTGGCATGGATACACATATTACTAACACAGAGAAAGTGAAAATAAAATCTTGAATTTTTTTTAGGTTGTTTTATTTGTAAGTGGGGGTGTGATTTTATTTTCTCATCTTCCCCATCGTGTGGTGTATCATTAGATAGGTCTTTTAAAAACGTTTAGGGTTTGATTAGACGAATTTTAAATTTAGGGATCCGTTTGTAAAATATTAATCTTTAAAGTGAACATTTTTGTTAGAGTCAAGTGTCCCCCTGCTAGCTAAATGGTTGATGTTGGGTATGTGAAAAAAATTCACGGTAGTAGGTGAATTTTTTTAATGAATCTCGGTGAACTTAGTACAGTGCCTCCGACTGTATGAAGTTATATAATTCTATATGGGATCTTGTTTCCATCTTTTTTGTGCAGGCGGGTTTTTTTATTTTTTAAATTTATTTTTTTATTTAATACTTTTGAGTGGTTGTAGGATGCAACAACCAACTTTTATCACAACTACTGTTAAGTGTTGGAAATTGAAAAAAGAATAGTTGATAACAAACTTTTTTACTACTACAGTCATTATAAAACCCGTCCTTACAGTCGGGTAATAAAAACTACTCAATGAATATTGATTAAATTTGGTAAAATGGTGTCTTGTAAGTCGCTATTTAGTTTGATAGCTAAATAATAAAAATAAATATTATTAGGGACACTAAGGGTTCCATTTTTGCCATTTTGGCTACGGAACCCTGAAAATACCGACCTAAGCTCGGTCATCCAGGTACTAGTAACTATTTGGCATTCAAATATACAGCCATTGTCTTCTCTATAATACCTAATTTATTCCTATTATTAATATTTTAATCTCGGGCCAAATTAAGATGTCAACTACAGAAAAACTTACCAGCTCTAATTGGATAATTCTAAGTTCATTTCAAAATCTTTTAACTTGAATTAAAGAAATAAATAAATAAAACTGCCTAACTTTGTGTAAACGAAATCTGACCAACAATGTATACTTAATATGCTAATAAAAAATGATTTGAACCTGTTAATGAAATGGGAAAATTAGAAAAATAAATCTAGTAAACATTACGAAATATTACCTACAAACCTTCAAAATCGATAGTCATTTACACGTCATACATATTCTACGTACCTATCTTTCTTACTTAGTTCTAATTTCAAAGAAGGAAATCAAAAGAATAAAAGATAAAATAAAGTAAGGCCCACGTGGATGTAGTATCCTATCCTATAGGTACCTTCTATTCATATTAAAAAGTAGTCACGTCTCTCCTTATTCTTTACAACATTACAATATCAAATTTTATCCAAATCACCCCAGCAGCGGTTCAGCCATGATATAGTAACAGGCAGACTACTACTTGCTCATTGACATTATTATATTAAATTAGGAAAATGTTGAAATTATGTATTACTAAATTATCATAATACATTACCTAGTTGGCACATTGTGGTGAGCTTCGATTTGAAATTCGACTCGTCTGCTATTATGAATAAGGTGTTGAACTGTTTTTTTTATATTTTTATTACACAATTCACATCTTTAAAAAGTTAGACGTACGGCAATCTTAACCTTTAAAAGGTTAACTTTGTCATCACTCATTTACAAGCACACAAAACACATTAGCAAAATGTCACTAAAGTACCACTGTGTAAGTGCTAAAAAATTCCCACATTTTTTCAAGCGACTTCCTTAGAGTGGAGGGTTAAAAATCTGAACGCAACAATGAAATCGGGGGTACTATCGACCCGGGAATTCGGGCCAAGGGCAGCTCAACACTAAGCCGTTGTAACCCTCCTTCGTTGCGTGTCGATCGTAAAGACCAATGTGTGAACTGAAAGGAAATTAGAATGAATGTTTCTTTGAACATGGTTATTAGAATTAGTAAGAGAAGGACAGGTATATTAAAGATTGGACACGTTGACCAATCGCGTCGTTACCTAATGCCTTAGTGGCGCAATGGAAATTCTTACAAAACCATGGCCAAGAAGATGTTGTGGATTCAATTCTCACTCTCTAGGATCACACAAAACTCTTTTGTGTGATCCATAAATGGGGATTGGGCCCATTTACTGTATGTTGGTAAAGTCCTCCGTGACACAAAACTTATACTGTAAGGCTGCGTAATAGACGATGCGAATTGCGAAGAATTTGAATCTTATGGCCTAGTCAATAAAACTAAAATTTGCCGGTGTCTAAACGCAAGTACGCGGCCAGCACGCAGCCACCGCGCGGCGACCGCAAGATTTTTTGGCGTTGTCTAAATGCAGCCTAATGAGGGATTAGCTTTTAAAAAAAAAAAGCTATCGCGAACAACCCTTCCTCCAGAATTGAAAAGGTGAGTAAGAGCTGTAGCAGCCGAACTCCATCTTATTCGTGCTTTATATGACACGAGCAGTTGACAGCGACTCGTTATCTTGGAAATTTTGAAAAACATTATCCTACGGAAACCGTGTCTAGATATTTTCAGATTTAATAACACACGTCTATCCAGCCATCGAAACTTTTTGTATTTATATTTTTAGGACGACGTCTGGTCAAATAACATTACTACTATCAGTAATCTGATTAATGTGATATGGGACCCTTTTCTAAAAATATCACACTCCTCAATCGAAAGAATCCGAAACCATTAAACCAAGTCAAATAAAAGAACGGAATTAATGTAATAAACTTTTTATAGCTCGCTCACAATCAGTCGAAAGACGGATATCCCAAAAGTTTTGATCATTCCAAAAAAAATGGGCACCCTCGCCCAATGCAAAGTGAAGTCAGGTGTCCCCACTTTCAAGGTCGTTTGGGGCCCGATCAATACTTGGAGCCTGGGGGCTCAGCTGGCTGTGAAACGGTTAAAAATATTTTCGAATACAGAACGTAGCTTGATTGCAGTTTAATTGTTATTCTTTTTTTTAAACGGGTTTTAAATTATGACGAGTGGGGTAACCGTTTTTAATGGGCAGTTTAATGGCCTTTTACATTTACGTATTAAGCTCGAATGGCATCTAGGGAAGAAATAAAAACAAAAATAATTTCTACATTTTGCAATAGTATTACACCTCCGGGAGTAACCTAGGATTAACATTACAGATTTATTTATGCTGCATGTTGCTGATTTAATTGTGAGATTGAGTCCGTAACATGCAGCATAAAAAAATCGACCGCCGATTCAAATACTTCAGTGCGATATAACATTAGGCTACCGAGCCTTGTGGATTATCGTACTCGCAATCTAGAGGTCGCGGGTTCGAATCCTATCCATTATATTATCGACATGAACCCATTCCTAACACAAGCAATTTAGCTTAGCTGGAAGAGTTAACAAGATTGCTAGTAAAGTGCGACACACATTGCTAGTTACCTTTTTTTTATACAAAAATAAAAAATATATACTCGTAATACAATTTAGAACCCTTTTGATATATTGCAAATCCGATAGTGAATTACTATTTATTTATGTTTATTGCTTTTTCACGAAGAAACTTTGGCAAGCAGATTATAAAAAACAGATATATACGAGTATATAGGGTGATTTGTAATATACTAATAACCCCCGCTCGTAGCTTCCTTCCATAACTGAAGAGCCTTAACCCTTAATCACCTGCCACTTGTTTTTGGAGTTATGACCTTAACCACCTACAGACTAAAACTGGAGTAAAATCGTTGTGTATTGTTGTGAGATTTAGGCCCTAAACCTAACAAAAAACATCGTTTTTACTCCGGGGTCTCACAGATGTATGGTAGGTAGTTGTGTGACAAATGTAGGTGGTAGGTAGCTAAGGAGGTTATTTTTTTTTTCCAATAATTATATTACGAAGTTATTTGGTGTAATGTAAAGTAGACATGGGCGGGAGGTTATTAGTATACTAGCTGTTCTGCGTAAATTTTCCCCGTTTTTGCAACATTTCTCATTGCTGCTCCGCTCCTATTGGTCGTAGCGTGATGTTATATAGCCTATCTCCTTAAAGAGCCTTAAGCCTTCCTCAATAACTACTAGCTGCCGGGCTACCCAACAGTGAAATAATTTTTCAATTCGGATCAATAGTTCCTGAGATTACCGCGTTCAAACAAACAAACTCTTCAGCTTTATTATATTAGTATAGATTACAAATCAGCCTGTATAAAAGAAGCTTATCAGATATAATAGGTATCCTAGCTATTTAACTGCACTGTTATATTATGAAAATAGACGTATATACGGGTCATAATCGCGTGAATAATTTAAGGTGAAATACCCTGTTTATTTCTATGGTTTTCTTCCACTGTTATAGTGCAGTAGTAGAGTGTCTTCGATATGTTTCTATCTAATCTTAGATTTAAAATCTCCGAGCTCCTTCCGAGGCCTCCCTTGCTCTCAAAGCTCTCTGGCTATGTAAGCATGTCAAAGCCCGGTGATTTTTAGTAATGAGGGAGAGAGCTGTAAAGTGGAGAGGTAATTTAATAAATGACTGCCTTTCTTCATATAAATCTCGTTTTCGGTAAATGTCCTAATAAACTTAGTCACTAGAAAGTATTGTGTCGGAAGGCCTTTGTCATTATAGTATTTTTATAGGCATTTCTTACCAATTACTTTAATAATACAATCATTTGAAAGATAGAACGAAGCACAAAATAATAAGAATTAAAAAAGTCGTGATAGTTCTTAAGCTAGCGGCTAGATGTCGCAAGCGAGAGCCCAACTCGTGTGCAGGAAAAGATAGAAAAAAATTGGCATACTGAAGTCTCGGGTTCAATTCCTGGGTATGGAGTTAAAATTTTTCTATCTTTCAAAAATGCAGTCTACCTGTAGCAAAATTATAATGTAATACTCGTAATATTGATAAACTTTTTATACATAGGGTAGATATTTTAAGCCCAACGTTTTTTGCCCAACGTTTCTTAAATTAATACGGTCGAAACATCTGTCGAACAAAAATGGTGTCTAAATATTATACTACAGGGTCCTTATTCACGTTTTCGCGGCAAGCCCGTGCAAACTGGCGCATGCGCGGTGCGCTCAAAGATGTCCGCCACGCATGCGCGTTGATGCATTTCCAAGCGCAGCTCTCTATTTACCTTGAGTTCGCACAGGCTTGCCACGAAAACGGGAAAAGTGAACGTAAATAAGGACCCTGGTACAATGAGCTCAGTATTTTGTAATGTGTTTAAAATGTTTGTTTCGTGGCAAGAATTTCTTGGAAATTTGTCCCCAACATTCATGGTAAACCTCTTTATTTGACGTCTTACGTCAAATTGAAGCAAATTATATTTTGCTAGTTTAATCCAGTTAGAACCTTCAACTTCACTTAATAATGACATTGACAAGGAGAAGGGACGGCGCTTTATAGAAAGGGATTATCGGAAAAGCCACTTATGCGTGAAACCCGATCGTCCAACCTATTAAGCCGTCATTGTTTCGAATAAAGAATAATGTACTAACTACAGTTTAATTTAGTAGTATATAGGCAAGTTATAAGTACCTACGGCATGTTGGTAGGTACCTATAAATTGCCTGTGTGATGTATTTTTAACATTCTGTAACATTTAAGTCCTAAAAAATTCATTATATTTTTTGTTAAATTTCACGTAAGCAATATTTTTTAAATATAACTAGCATTGTGGAATTGTGGGTCCCACATTACTAGCAATCCTTATGAACCTCCAGTTAAGCTCAATGACTAGAGTTAGTAGTGGGTTCACGTCGGTAGTAGGTATAATGGGATTCGAACCCACCTCACTATTGCTAATCCAGTGCACCTAACATCATAGCTCTTTCGGCTGGTGATAAGTGCAAAATACATAAATACTTATAAATTATTCACTAAAAATGTGCTGCAAAGCAAAAGACTCCACAGACATAAGCTAGCGAGCACAAAACATTTTTTTTAAAGACTTCCGCATTGGGGTACAAGCCATGTGTCGCGGGTTGCTTTACAAACATAAAAGTCACGGACACAAAGTACACCCGACTCGGAACAACAATTTGTGGATCACACAAAGTGATGTCCCGTGTGAAAATCGAACTCTTACGTAGCAGTTGGACATACTCCCACCGCGCCACAGAGGCAGTCATTCAGGTTCATCTATAATATGTACGTGTATATGTATGTTTATCAGTTCTCTGGTTGCCATAGTACAGGCTCTTCCTAGTTTGGGATCAGATGGCGTTCTGTGAGTTGTCCCAAGATATTTTTAGTATTCATAAATTAACCCAATTGCTGTGTGGTGCCGGCTTAAGAATAGTATCCCCCATCTCTTTCTGTGGGTGTCGTCAAGGCGACTAAGGGGTTTTACACTAGAGCGGGCGACGGGCAGCAGCGTCCTCTGCTTACTATAAAGCCTTATTGCGATCGCCAAACCACTCGCCAAGCGTGGCGATTGTGGCAATTACCCCCAGAAACTACAATTATTAGGTTGTACTGGTGAGATCCGTGCCCAGCAGTGGGACATCATACGGGTTCATATCTAAGCCCTATGGATCATACAAAATGATACTGGTTCTACGACGATACAATTGCCATCAAAATTTTACTTTCTAGCCAACAAACAACTTTTTATGTTGTCTCTACAAAGCTGAAACAAACAGATGAACACAGGAAATGCTACCGACGATTATGGCTAGATATAGCCGGCATGATGTTCAACAATGAGGGATGAATTCATACCGCTCTAGTGCACCGCAACAGAGCCATGAATAGGCAAATAGGCATATTATCTAGTGTTGTGGTGTTGCTAGGGACGTAATATTTCGTTTCAAATATGCTGCCAACCGAATTCGGTTTTAGTGGTTAATATACAGACTAACTACGCAGCAGACATTAAAGTACACAAGTATGAATACAAATACTAGTGCAATTCACTATAACTACAATATTATGGACGATTCCGATACATACGTTAAATGTATTTATAATTTGCTAGCTGTCCCACGCCACTTCTTCTGCGAAAATTTTCCTCGTATTTGCAACATTTTTCCTTGCTGCTCCGCTCCTATGAGTCGTGGCGTAATGTTATATAGCCGATAACCTTCCTTGATAAATGGGCTATCTAAAAGTAAACTATTTTTTTAATTCGGACCCGTAGTTCTAAGTTATCGCGTTCAAACAAACAAACTCTTCAACGTTATAATGTTATAGTATAGCTATAACTTAGGGTTATGAAAAATAGATAGTAGCCGATTCTCAGACCTACTGAAAATGCATATAAAATGTTATAAAAATTGGTCAAGCCGTTTCGGAGGAGTATGGTAAATGGTAACTAACATTGTGTCACAAGAATTTTATATATAAGATATATATAATTTTCATCATAAATAGATATTCTAAATGATCAAACTGTCACTTTCCTTCATATTACATTTAAATTAGCGCAAAGAGGACAATACAATAACCACAACTCCTACTAATCCTTATGAGTTAAGTTTTCACTCGTACCTTTAGTACAAAAGACGCTCCCTATCTACACAAGAAGAACTAATCCATACTAATATTATAAAGCTGAAGAGTTTGTTTGTTTGTTTAAACGCGGCAATCTCAGGGACTAATGATTCAAATTTAAAAATTATTTATTTGTCGGGAAGCCCATTTATCGAGGAAGACTATAGGCTATATAACATCACGCTTCGATCAATAGGAGTAGAGCAGCAATGAAAAATGTTGCAAAAACGGAAAATTTATGCAGCCGAAGTTGCGCGGGACAGCTAGTATGATATAACACGGAGAACAAAACCACATTTAATTAGAAGCCCTCCTCTACTTAGTGTAGGCGGTGCGAACCAAACAATCCCTGTTTAATTTGCACTTGCCTTTACGCCTAAACAACGGAGTAAGTTCATAAATCAACTTTAGAGCTGTTGTTTTACTAAAGACATGACAGATAGCGATTTCAGTAGGATATAACTGTTAGAAATTAAAACTCATGGTTTTAATTGAAAAGTTGTTTTATCACTAACGTTATCTCATAATAATTAGGCGACTTAAAGAAAGTCGCTGGAATGAATTGGATGCGGAAGGCGGAGGACCGAATGTTGTGGCGTAAGTTATGAGAGACCTACGTCCAGCAGTCGACCGATACAGACTGATTGATGGTGATGATAATGATTAAAGTAAATGTAGAATCAATCAGAGTTGCATTTTATTAGTGAGTAAAGTACTTTCGACTTACACTCTTTACCGTAATATTAACAGTAATACCGTGTGGGACGCTACCTGTGTTGACACCCTGGGCTCGTCCCATCTTCCACAAACCTCTTTAGAGGCCGGAGCTGTGCGTCAACGGCAGAGTCCAACAAACGGCGCAAATATACAGGGCTCAGTAACATGCATATTTGAGCCGTTTGGGGTCGAGACCCTGGGACCGTGGGGACCAGGCAGACACCGCTTATACCAGGAGCTGGCCAAGCGGCTAAGAGATAGCTCGGGTGACCAGAGGGCCGGCACGTTCCTCGGCCAGCGAATAAGCCTGGCCATACAAAGAAGAAATGCGGTCAGCCTTCTGGGTGCAATGCCTGTGGGCACCGATTTGGAACAAGTTTACTATTTGTAGTTCTTTACCTACATTGTGATTGTTTTTATATATATTCTGTGTCTCAGTACCACTGTCTGTAATAAATGATAAAATACCTTCGCACAGTAATATGTATACTTCAAGTATTTGTATTATGTTTTAATGTAAAATGTAGTTTAGGTACAAGATTTTGTTTAAAACCAAGCTTTTATACTTACTTAATAGGTATACAACGTGTGACAGAAAGATGTGGAAATCAAAGGTCGTCATTTACACATAATAGTGAGTACTTGTACCTACCTTATTTTTATCAAACAATCGATTCAAACAAACTACTAGCGATTTTGAAAATATATAAAGTCCCGTACTGTACCAGCTGCAAGCAGTTAGGTAAATAAACCACGAACGCGACAAAGATTTATTCAGACGAAACGCGACGAATAACGCGGTAAGGGACCGCTGGCAGATTTATCCTTTGTACAAACGCTTCTTAAAAAAGGTTTCAGTATAGTTTACATTTAAGTGGTTTTCAGGAGATTGATGTACAGGCTGCTTGTGGAAAAGTATACCAAGAAAAAATAATATCTACGTATGTACGATTTGTAGATCAATTCTCAAAAGAATATTTCTCGAATACGAGAATAATCTATACTCTATAGTAATACAATAATAGGAAAGATTTGAATGTTTGTTTGATTGTTTGTTTGTATTGAATAGGCTCCGAAACTACTGGACGGATTTGAAAAATTATTTCATTGTTGTAAAACTACACTAACCCCTAAAGTGACATAGGCTATTTTTTATCCCTGTATTCCCACGGAAACGGGAACTACGCGGGTGAAACTGCGAGGCGTCCGCTAGTATATTTAATGAGTTAAATAGGTGCGACCATTTAAAGGATTTTATGGTGGTCACAAGCTGACTATAGTCAGCTTAGGTACAGATTGAGGAAAAATGTGCTTTTAAATTGAATTCCAAAATGTCGTTTAATCAAAGTGCAACTTAAGAATTAATAGATTTTTAACGCTTATAGTTTTTAGCCCTGATACAAATAACCTCCCTTTAATTAAAATTATGTATTCTCATAAAAAACAAAAATTAAACTAAGAAAACTCAAATAAAAATGTATTATACAAACTCACGCATTATTTTTTAATAATAAAACATTGTTTGTAGGTATAGGTAGATATTTGGTATTTTCGAACAACGCTTTCTTATAAAAAAACTAATAATTAATTCCCTCTTCATTTTGTATGTAAATATAAGCGTTGGCCGAAATTATGAAACAAAATTCAACCTCAATTTTCTCTGAAGCTCCTTTCACAAAACCGCTCCGAAAACATTTACATCGGTAATACAAACAGGGTACAAACCCGAAAGAAAATACACAAACAAACTTAAAATATCGGAAGCCCTACCTTTGAAAGCCGGCAACAAAATATAGCAAAGCAAACAGAAGCTGAAGTAATGTACAAACATCTGAAATATAGGTACTGTTAGCAACGTAAGTTGCTGTACACGCTTACAAAACAACACATTTAAAGCGTAACCTCCTCATTTTCTGCTAAATACATAAATTAGTAGACGTTTTAAGAGCATTTAAACTCGATAGTTTAAATCTCTTCAATTTTTATGTCATTCTATTTCCAAAATTGAATAGAAACTCGATAGTTTCTATTCAATATTGAAATGTAATGAAATAAAATGCTCTTAAAACGTCTGCTACTTTATTTGCTTATTAGGAACTAGCTGACCCGTGCAATTTCGTATGCGTCAATTTTCCCCGTTTTTGCAACATTTTTCATCGCTGCTCCGCTCCTTCCTCGATAAATGGGCTACTCAACAGAAAAAAAATACGATTCGGACCGTAGTAGTTCCTGAGATTATCGCGTTCAAACAAACAAACTCTTCAGCTTTACAATATTAGCATAGATAAAATAAAATTGAAGTCAAAATAACAATGTCTGTTTAACTTAATGCATATGAAAGGCACTTATAACAAAAACACAATTTATATTTTGTTTGTCTGTCTATTTGTGCCGGATAATGTTCGAAACGGCTGGACGGATTTTTATTGTTAGACAGCTGAGGATGTAAGGAGTAATTTAGGCTTTTTATCATCACGTACAACATAGGGAAATTGCAGCACTGCAACTTCACGCAGACGAAGTCGCGGGCACAGCTAGTAAGTATCAATATCGCACCTTAATCGAAAATAGTTACGAAAATATAGGTAATATAATAGTATAATATATAAAAGGGTTATGTTTTCCTAGAGAATTTAGGTATGTATGTAGACCTATACCTATACCTATTTAGATTGATAAATAAATTATTGTGAGGTGTCGTTGGATTTATCTCAATTATGTAAATGACATATGATATCTAATACTCGCTTTCGCCCGCTGCTTCCCCCGCTTGGATTTTGGTTATCACGAAAAAAACTAACCTAGGTATGTCCTTTGCCGAAACTTATGCTATCTTAATACCAAATTTAATTTCAATCAGTTCAGCGGTTTACCTAACCGTGAAAACGTAACAGAAAGACAGAAATACTTACATATTTTTTTAATATTAGTTTGGATTCGTTTTTTCCAGCGGCTTTGTCCCCGCTAAGTTTGAGTTTGAATGAAATATTGAGTTTTTGCGTTTTTCTCAATATTTTTCAATTACTCTTTCTCTCAGCAGTTCTCTAATTTTGCGCTTAGCAGCAGATTTGGCGGTTCGTTTTTATTTAAAATGCTTATAGATTGTTAGCTATTGCTCGCGCTTTGCTCTTGTGGATGATTTTATCCTGTTAAGGGCAAAACACTGAAACACCCGTTTCTTAATTTGCAACCACAAAGCCAAATACAATTATTCATAGATCTAACTTCAAAACTGACTGAGTTTTGTACAAACTCACAACTCCTGTCTCAATCTCTTAGTTTTCCAAAAACGCGTGTTTCAAAATAAAGTAAATCAAAAAGCCAAATACAAAATTTTGCAGACCTAACTTTAAAATTGATAGAGTTTCATACAAACTTGCAACACTTTTTTACCCTCCTAAGGGTTGGTTTTTCAGAATCGCTAAAATACGTGTTTTATTATTTTAAACCAAAAAGCCAAATATTCAATTTCACAGATCTAACTTTAAAAATTACGGATTTTCATTCGAACTAGCAACCCCTATTTTATTTCCAAAGGGTTTCATTTTCCAAAAGTTTTGTGTTATAATGTCAGTGGATTGAAAAATATACTATCAGCATCAAAATTGTCCATTAAGTATAGATCTCAATTGATTTGAAATTTTGAAAATGTGTAGCGTATTTTATTGCTGTCTGTACAGTCTTCAGGTAGAGGGAAGAGGAAATTAAATTTCGCACCCACTCAGCCAATCATAGCGCGTTTCGACGATTTTATGACAATAATTAATTGAGAAATATTCGTGTGAACAGCTGCTACGGTTTCAAGTAATTACGTTCAACAATAGAAATGTTTGTGCCTTTGTTTGTTCACGCTCGTAAATTTAGGAGAAAATTATTAAATTAATTTGCGTGAAATAATAAGATGTTTCTACTTGATGTTGATTTATAAGTAGCCATGTTTTTCATCCCCCAAGCAAAAAGAGTGGTGTTAATAGTTGTGGGTATCTGTCACCTGTGGCATCGTAGCATTTAAACAAATTAACAAATTAAAGGAATTCAGACCTGTTAAGTTTTACATAAAACTTATGTTCATTTTTTTTAGGTTGGAAGTGAACTCAATAAAAATAAATAATAAAAAAACTATAACTAAACAAAATTTTATCTAAACAACAAAAGACAACATAAATAATAATTAGAAAACCGGGCAAGTGTTTGTAGTGTTTTTGTGTCATACTCAAGTGAGTATAATAATTATTAATTTTCAATAGTTTATTACAATTAATTAGTACAAAAATTAAGTTACTTCTCATTTGACCAGCTTGTAATCTTGTAGAGCCTACTTAGCTGTGATAGTTTTTATTTTAATTTCAATATATAGTTATATACTACTACCGTGAATTATTCACGTACTTATTATTTTACAAACGCATCCCTAAATCTAAAAAATGGTCTTCACCCCTTACCATTTTTAAAAGATCTACACACGATGGGATAGGGGGTCCGGTTGTCAATACCCACATTGCAAAAAACCTATAAAAATCACATACTGTATTTACCCTAAAAAAATGTTTTTCAAGATTTTACTTTCACTTTGTCGGCGAAGTAATATGTGCATCCATGCAAAATTACAGCCTTCTAGCACTAACAGTCTCTGAGCTAAGCTACGGACAGACGGACGGAAATAGCGAAACTATAAGGGTTCCGTTTACCATTTTGACTACGAAACCCTAAAAAGTAGCAGACAGCACTCGGCCGCAAGAGCTATTTATAATTTAAATACTCGTAAAACAAAATTTATTAGGTGTCAAACTAAAACATGAAAGTAAACCCATTATAACTTTTCAGTTACACAACATTAGTCAGGTTTCATTAAACATTTGTTCACAAACAGCTTCCATTCACTCCTAAAAGGTTTACTAACACCTTTTGACGCCTAAATCCTTTGAAATCCTATAGCCTTTATACAGGGTGTTTAATTGTTTACATCGGGTCGCGCCCAAGATCAATACTGCTTACCGACCTTGGAATGAGGCTTTGAGAAGGAAAATAAACGGCCGATATCCAATGTAAGTCCTTTTGGCAATGGGCAAAAAGGTGACAATGTTATATGGCGAGAAATTATACGTACCTACTTGGTTGTGTTTAGGTGTTATAAATTTACAGATTTGGAAGTACCTGTAGCGTGATCTTGATAACTACTTAACTGAGATCTTATTGGTCATGGTATACAGTTTAAACCATTATTCTGTTCACCATGATATCCATCTTATGTCATAAGATTTGAGAAGAAGGTGTGTGCCTTTCGCAAATTTTGCTAAAATATTCATCAATATATTAGTTGAATGTGGACCACTCAAAATCAGTCGTTGTGGAAGTCTTAGGCCTATGTTCAGCAGTAGACGTTTTCTGGCTAATGGTAATGCTTCTAAAGGTAGGCTTGAAGAGCTATAACAACACATTTTGTCTATAGGTAAGAGAGAAAGTAACATATCTTCTTTTCAAGGCGATATTGCTGGGTCTGGCTCTAAGCGCAGCTCTCTATTTATCATTATGACAAGATTTTGACAGACCGCACGGGCTTGCCGCGAAAATGAAAAAAATGGACCCTAGTTTGAAAAAAAACGTAAAAGTCGTAATTTCACATAATGTCATTTTTTCGAATTATAAATTTAAATGTTTCAAGGAAATGAAACGAGATATATACTTTGAAAGTAATAGCGATAGCCAGGGTTCGTAAATCTATCAAATTTTCTTTAAAAAACAAAGCCACTTTACCGAATAAATTCCAAGTTTATGAAAATATAATCAGAAATGAGTAAACAATGCTCATTTGGCTACGTAAACAAAAGTAAATACAAATAAGACAGGTTTGAATAAATCTACGTCTCAAGTTACCACCAACATGAATGAACTTTAACATTTCAATTTATACTGTAAACATAATTACATATTACCAAGATGTTTTCAAAACATCTTTAGACTAAACAAGTTTCTTTTAATTAAAATGTGTAATTACAATTTTAGCATACTTTATTTAACAAGGTTAAGACCTATTAACTTTGTGTGGAAGACTTGCTGCTCTTATTACTGTATCGCAATCATTAATATGATTATCAAGCCAATTAGAAGTTTCGCTAATTTTTAATAAAAACATTTTGACATACTTTCTAGTAGTTTCAGCGAACTAGCAACAGAAGTGCTGTTTATAAAAAAAATACTGTCACATAGCTTATATTTTGTTTTATTGAAAGTGTCATAATAGTTAAAGCCTGTAGGGAAATAATCAATTAATAAAACAAAAAAAAACTTGAGAGGTGTCAAGGGACACCCAGATGGAACGAAATTCTTATCTTAATTTTTTTTATATAATCGTCGCGACACCTCACTGTTCAATGCAAAATAGAAAGACGAAACGAAAATAACTGGCTTGCTTTCTATGAGAGAGAGAGAGAGAGAGAGAGTGAGAGAAACACGCACACGCCGCACGGCTTACAACTATAGCAAAAAGTGTCTTTACAACTTTTGGTCTTTTGAAATAACTTACAAAAAGACGATTGTATACCGAAGGCTCGGAACCACAGCTACACAATTGTCACCAATACTGTGTACCGAATATATGTCTCTTAACCAAATCGACAGGTGAGTTCTACTTTGTCAAATTAGATGTTCATATCTTACGCGCACGCCGCACGGCTTGTGTGTCTCAAAAAAGTGTCGTAACAACTTTTGGTCTTAAAAAGTGTCGTTACAACGCGCGATAAGGAACTTCGTTCCAAAAAAATCGTCAGTTTTAAAGGATTATTTTTTAAATCTGGTGTCATGTGGTTAAATCATTTATTTTATTGTTGTTTATGCTATAATGATTTCTAATCAATTTCGGTCATGACGGTTTTATCGGAGACTAGCCAACTATGCAGGATATTATAGAGCACAAATAATACACAAAAATGGCACAAATCCGCTTTTTAGTCAAGAGACATTTTCCAAAAACAGTCACTCATGTATGGAGCTATAGACATCAGGGTACAAGCCCTGTGTCGCTGGGAGCTTTACAAATATTCAATTTACGGACACAGTACATCCAGACTCGAAACAAAAATTTGTGGATCACACAAAGTGGTGTCCCGTGTGGGAATTGAATCGGACTAACACACAAAATCGAAATCGGTCGGATACACTCCCACCGCGCCACAGAGCGCTGCTTAAAAACCTAGCGAACAGAATGGCAGGACTAAGCTAATAATATCGATAAAAGTTTATCAATGACAGCTTCATTAACAATGCAATCAGGAACGTCTGTCTCCTGTATCAACAATAGATCAAACAATCTTTCAAAGCTATTGTACTCTCTTCTACACCTCAACAAATAGTAAACTCTTAAGCACAGCTAATTTCAACTTCAAAGGCAGGTTCGGAATGAAGTTCTTGAGTAAGTTACTGCAATGCGGTTAACTCGACTTATAAACTTTGCAAATACTTGCTCATTTGTAAGCATAGACAAGTGATCTCTATCACGAAAAACAATTAGTGATTTACTGCTTCGTACAAAATTAACAGCGTGATTTATTACAAGTAGTGAGAAAGCGAAAAATTTAGCAATATTACCGAAGAAGTGAATGACCTAACTTGCAGAACAAATGTAATGGACGTAGGTGAGACGAGGACAAAACAACGACTCATAACTTTAAACATTGCACGTTGCATGATATTCACTATAAGAAGTTTGCTTGATTGCATTAAAAAAAAGGGAAGAGAAGAAGACACGCACACGAAGTCGTGACGTCGTCTCACCAGTCAGGTGACCACAATCGGTGTAACCCGGTCGAAACGTTAAGCAATTTCTAAGACAAACACCTATCTAACATAAACATTTGTATTCACATATCAAACATGTCGTCTCTTCTATATAGTTCGAAAGGTCGTGTCGTTGCGTCCTCGCCCCGACTTCTCAACGTTTTTTTATTTTATAATTTGCATTGCGAAACTTTTTTTTGCTTATAGTATTGTTTTTAAAAGTTCATCTATAGAACACTGTGTTTGCGTCATATTCTATCGGATTTGCGCCTTATAGAATTCCAATATATGTTCGTAAACTTCCGGGATTTGTACACATTAGTACTGAGATGATTAAAAAGCTTCAATACTTTAAGTCACTTCTGTAGCTTACTCTACAAAGTCATTGACTGAAATTCTTTAATTCTATAAATTTTATAAGCTACGGGTCTTAATCGCGTAAATATTTTATTTTAAGGCTAAATACCTTTGTTTATTGCCCGACGTTTTGACCGTATTGCAACGGCCGTGGTCACGGGTAGACTCAAACGTCGGGCTATAAACAAAGGTATTTAGCCTTAAAATAAAATATTTACGCGATTAAGACCCGTAGCTTATACAATTCTATAATTAAAGAATTTCAGTCAATGACTTTGTAGCGTAAGCTACAGAAGTGACTTAAAGTATTGAAGCTTTTTAATCATCTCAGTACTAATGTGTACAAATCCCGGAAGTTTACGAACATACACCTTCAATCTGCCCCTTTCAGTACCGTATAGGAGTACGGAGCTTAATACACGGGAACTTTACTGAATCTCCCGTGATCGATTCATAGAGGTCGATCATAACTGCGTCGTAAGTCGAGAAGTAATTTAATAACAGTCAAAGTTGTAAAGGTCAAAGATCAAGGTCACTGAATTTTGCCCATATGGACGTATAACGTTCATATATCGTCCCCTGCGTACCCAGCCCACGTGTATCTCATATTGGATATAATGAAATTAATCTGCCCTATTACTTTGAGTAGGCAAAGAGTACATACTAAATGAAAGGAGGCAATTACGGATGGGTGTATATGATGTACTGACGATCCACTAATTTCGGGTACTCATTAGTGAGCTGTTACTGTAGCTGGATAAATACAGTAATGAGGTTATCTTCAGTATAAATAAAAGGCAATCGTTACTGACTAACTGATATATCAACACACAGTTCAAACTACGAAACAGATTCCATTGAATTCGGCACGCAAATAGGTTATTGTGACGTAGGCATGCTAAGAAAGATTTTGCAAAATTCATCCCCTAATGGAATGAAGCAGGGGTTCAAAGTTTGTATGAAGAAATAAGACCCACGCGGGCAGAGCCGTAGGCAAGAGCTTGTAGTGCATACACTGCAAGATACGCGCAATAGTCACGCGGCAAACTGAAGAACGGAGTCCATTGTCACGTTCATTTTTTTTTCGTGTTTGTGGCGAGCCCGTGCGAACTGTTAACATCTTGTCGTAATGATAAATAGAGAGCTGCGCTGAGCCAGTTCGCACGGGCTTGTCACGGCAACGAAATAAAGATTGTAAATAAGGACCCGGAGCGGTTACAGATGTAGCAAGGGAACCCCTATATTCATGGTTTCGAGTCCAGACCAAGTTGAAATATCTTAGATAACTATCATGACATGACATCGCCCACATGACATGAATCACCCGAATTGGTAGTGATAAATCTTAACCAATAGTTTATTATTTTTATGGTTAATAATAATATTTTGGGACAACTCACACAGCGCTATCTGATCCCAAACTAAGCAGAGCTTGTACTATGGCAACCAGACAACTAATAAACATTCTTATATATTTTTAAATACATACATATTATAGATAAATAACACCCAGACACAGAATAAACCATCGTGCTCATCACCCAAAGATTTATCCTGGGTGGGAATCGAACCCACGACCTCTTGCGTAGCAGTCGGATACACTCCCACCGCGCCATAGAGGCACGATACAACTTATGCAAATCTTTATTATTACCGTATTCAGATAGTTTAAATCAAAATAGGCAATCATAAATGTTAATGAGGAATAACGACGAAGTTTTGACGACTTTGAAACAGTAACAAACATAAATTTGAAAAGTACACACATATCCCCACAGCATTTTGCGTTAATAATGTAAATAAGTTTGTATAATTAGTCCTTGTCTTTATATTAACAAGGTACTGCTGCTAATAGGAACCGCTAACATAGTAGTCAAGTTAATTCAAAATAGGGAAAATTACTCACTTACCTAAATTTACACTGCTTGTCAGCATTATCTTCCATCTTACAACTCCACTCCACTCCTGTCTTCGGCCCGTCCGAACTGTCCCGATGTCGTCCGAACGTTTCCGATAACACCCGAGCACTTTCGAACACACCCGAACGATTCAACGTTCAATGTTTCACTCACTACCGATTGATACCTCTATTTGGTTTCCATTATTCTTATTTAGTTCACTCACTGGTTTAGTAATAATTTTGAAAAAGTTTTTTTAGAGTTTGTATAGTACTATTGTGGAAAAATAAATAGATAAGTTAAACATTTTTTAAAGATTGGAAATATTCCAAGCTTTAACAAATCATCTAGGCTAATTTCTATAAACCTATGCAAGTAGGTGAATTGGAATTTAGAAAATATGTAGATGCAGAAGGTTAACATAAAATAAGATGTCACAGGTTCACCATAACTTGACTGAATTCATAATAAACCATTTTGGCAATTTTGACACGATTTTGAAGCCTTAAAATAGTTTAGAGAGCCTGAACTGAATGAAACTACTTAGAATTGAATACTCTTTTACATGATTATTGACATCTGAAACGGAAATATTTCCAAACATTTCTAACAAACAAACCATATACAGTAGAATCCGTTTATTATGACTCCGCCTATATTGACCAACCGCCTATAATGACGTAATTACACAACGAAGTTTGGTTTACATACAAAATTCTTTGTAACAAAGTCGGATATAATGACTTCGCTTACAGTGACATGTCGCTTATAATGACCCAATTTTATTACATTTTGTCCATTTATAGTGACCGACATGATTCTTTGCACCTTCGGCAATGGCCTTTGAATCCCGACGACCGACGTTCGGCACATGGCTTGTTTTTGTTTTGAATCTCAATGAACAGTTGAACGTCACGCATTGTTTTTAGTGATAATTCTAAGTAAAAAAATAATAATCTGATTTCTTAAGTAAAAAAATGAAAAATATACTATACATGTATTACGCGCAATTTTGATTTTGATTTAATATGCTGTTTCTCTATTAAAATAAGTATTTACCTTAAAAAAAATAAGTATTTACCTTTAAAAAATAAGGTTATATATATAAAATAAGCGGACGTCATAAAATGCTTTGTATGACGTCCGCTTAGTATGACGTGTTTGTCAATTCCCTTCGATGTCATTATAAACGGATTCTATCTACTGTATTGTGAGAAACAGTCTCGCTCTTGACTATAATATCTTCGATCCCTTCGCCCCTCCCTTCCAATATCGTTGCGAAAAGAAACACCCTTGGATCAACTCCTACATTAACTGTATTAGGATAAGTATATATTTCGTTGGAGCTACAAACGGGCTACGCGTGAGCTACGAAATGGCTACGCACGTAGCACATCACGTAGCTTACGAAAGAAGAGGTATATTTGATGATCACATTTCTTATTATTATTGGAGCGGTATCAAGTCATGTCATATAATATCCATCTTTATTTTCTATTGGTCAACTTTAATCAGATTTATAGTTTAGAACAAGTTTTTACTTCTGCTGAGAAATATCCATATTAATGTTGTAAAAATAACCCTGTTTGTTTGTCTGGCTATTACGGCTAAATACCTATTCCAATTTTGAATAACTTTGGTATAAAGATAGATACTACCTTAGAACTGACATTCATATAATCGTAAATCACATAAATGCGAAAGCTACTTTGTCTGTCTTATGCTTTTCACGGCATTTCAACTATATCCTCACCGAATTTCTATAATGAAACCGTAACAAACAGCCAGATAGATTACAGAGGAGCCTCAAATACGTTATCTATAATGTCTGGACTGGAGTCCGGTCCGACAGAAGATTTATAAATAAACCGTTATTTATATAAAACATCTGTCGGACCGGGCTCCGAATGTCCATCGTCAAGTACAATAGACCCGTGTTATGGACCGGTTCAACGGAAATGATTTCTCAAAAGGTAGACAGTATGAAAATGGCAATATCTAGGTCACGGTTCAACATTGTGAAATGAGGCGCAAATGACGTTGTTTACCGGCCGAAATGCCAATATGAACGAAACTTCGTAAATTGAAAAACTTGATACATGGAACGGTGAACAAGTAAAGTAAAAAATTGTTTAAGAATTTTAAAAAGAAAGAAAAGAGAAAACCTTACCCCCTCTGGATTATAGTTTTATCTCTTTCTCTCAGAAAAACAACAATAATAAAACAATAGAGGGAGCAAGACTTTTATATCTTTTTTAAATGTATTCTGTAGTGTTTTGTTTAGCATAACAAAACTTTTCCGTTATTTTTAAAACTTTTTGGGAATTTTATTTGTAACTAGCTGTCCCGCGTAACTTCGTCTGCACAAATTTTCCCCTTTTTTTTATAATCCTATGTTACTTCTAATACCTCAATGTATATGTGTACAAAGTTTTAGATGATCGGTTGAGTAGTTTTCGCGTGAAAGCGTAACAAACAAACTTATATTCACATTTATATAATAGTATAGATTTTTAAAGCATTTTTATATTTATAAATTGAAATGTATGGAGAAAAATTGATCTCAGGTGGGATTTGAACCTGTGGCCTTAGGAGTACCGGATCTAAGCCGTTACCAACTCCGGCACCGAGACATGTCTGCCAAAGTCGAATTTAGCCTCCACTTTTGTATCTACCCCGAAGGTTACGGTTTCAAGTCCCGCCGTACGTAGTCTATTTCCGAGCATCGCGGCCGATCGCGAGCCGCTCGCGGCTCACCACAAGCGGCTGATGCTCGACAATATTCACAGTGCGCGCGCAGGCCTACGACAGTCGTCGGCCGCGCGCGTCTGTCACTTACCTCAGCCGCTTGTCGTAAGCCGCGAGCGGCTCGCGATCGATCGCGATGCACGGAAATGAACCTTAAGGGTGCTCATGCAATATTTATGCTCTAATCATGACAGAAATCTTCGATCTTCTAATACCCATCTACTTCTATGTCCGTCTCATAGTTGACTGCCTCTGTGACGCGGTGGGAGTGTATCCGACTGCTACGCAAGAGGTCGGGGGTTCGATCCCCACACGGGACACCACTTTGTGTGATTCACTAATTTTTGTTCCGAATCTGGGTATATTTTGTGTCCGTGACTTGTATGTTTGTAAAGTTCCCCGCGACACAGGGCTTGTACACTACTGCGGGAGACGTCTTTAAAAAAAAATAGTTCAGCCAAAATTGATTCATCTTTTTAGGTTCAGGCCTCTCGTCTTTGGAATGCGCTCCCTGTAGAAATTAGATTGCCCACTAGCTGTTTCGGATTTAAAAATAAAATACGTCAACTATACGAAAATTACCTGGAGGTTTCAGCCTTATTATGTATTGTATAGATATATGTATGTAAATGTAATTATAATTACTATTATTTATTATATTATTTGACTTTTATATTTGGGTATGTATTTGTTTATATACATTTGTCTTAATTTTCTATTTTGTAATTAAATACGTAGATACATAATTGTATCAAAATAATAAGCACCTGCCACCCTTTTCTCTTTACCACCCAAAGGTTCACTGGTAGAGGATGCAATGTAGTTTCAGAATTTTTTGAATAAAATAAATACATTTATATTATTTTATTTGGCGGTCAAACTTTTTATTCAATTTGTCACAAAACACAAACAATGTCGCATTTACAGGTTAACTAAGCAATCGCGTTGTTCACGCGAGCGTGATTCAACCCTCCATGCATCACTGATCATATTAACCCTTCGTTTTAAACTCGTGGCAAAATAACCCTGTCATGCCAATGTAATAATTTTAAATCCAAAATTTTAAAACGAAAACAGATTTTTTGAGGTGTTATTAATCTTCTCAAAACTGTTGTTTTGTAAATTCCTTTTAAAAGTTAAAGTTGAAAAGTATTTAATATTTCTAGTTATTTTTATATATATAATTTGAAGTCCAGACTCAGGAATCGAACTCGAGACTTCCGTAGCCAAACCTTTAAGCCTTAGTTACTCGCTGGAGTAATCGAGTCTAAAAGTGGAAACTGCGGCTCCGTAAACGTAAAGTAGGTGGGACGACTCTCAAACAAAACCAGAAAACTGATAAACATTCTTATATATACGAGCACATACATATTATAGATAAGTAAAGAGTCCCGTGGCTTCAATTATAACAGAACTATATCCAGCAGTAAGTAGTTAAAGATTGATGGTTGATCGACATACGTATGTCAATGAATATATCATCAAAACCGGCCAGTTTTTACAAAAAATAATGTGAACAAGCATAGAAATTAAGAAACTTTTTTTTAACCGAAGGAAAAGCAAGAATTAGCATCATTTATTTGTTAAACATAGATTTATTTTAAAAGATCTTCAATTAGATCGCTTACTCGCTATGTTTTGCTAAAATCCTAATTTGTTTTACTAGCTGACACGCGCAACTTCGCCTGTGTAAATTTTCCCCGTTTTTTAAACATTTTTCATTGCTGCTCCGCTCCTATTGGTCGCAGCGTGATATTATAGCCTTTCTCGATAAATAGGCTATCCAACACATTTTTTTTTAAATTAGAACCAGTGGTTTCTGAGATTATCGCGTTTAAACAAACAAACAAACAAACTCTTCAGCTTTATAATATTAATATAGACTAGCTGTGCCCGCGACTTCGTTCGCGTGGAAGTTGGGTTTATATTAAGGTAGTTTATATTACAATTTAACTTCTGTGTAAAACATATTGGAAACATGCTCCACAATGCTCGGTGGCATCTATGGGTATTAGGGCCTAGCTTTAATCAGGGCCCAACCTATGGCAGGGTAAGCCAAGCAAATGCCCAGTGCAGCAAAATGAAGGGCGACAAAGTTTATGGCGCCAGACGGTTAGAAGACAAATTATAATAGTATTTTACCAAAATGATTTGCATCACATCAAATATTACTATTATCGGTTTCGGGTTAAATGAAGCCCGAAACCGCCCAAGTACTCGCGCGAAATAGGGCTAGTGTGAGATAAGTTTTTAAAAAAATATCCTGTTTTTAAAACATTGCATTCCCGCGGTACTGTGATGCGTGTTCAAACAAACAGACAACATTCAAACGTTTCTAAAAGATATACTGAATAAGTATATCTTTTAGAAAAGTTTAGTTTAAATACTAAACTTATTTCTTTATAATGTCTACATTGGTGAATTAAAAAATAGGTGTGTCAACCAGTCGCAGCCGAGGATAGAACAAAGTGGCGTGTAATTAGAGAGGCCTATGTCCAGCAGTGGACTGCGATAGGCTGATGATGATGATGATGAACCTGTCGTTAATTAGGATCATCATAAATTCATATCCCTCTACGTAAGAATTTCAGATTTATTTTTTAAATCAATTTACCTGATTCTGTTTCATTTGTATTTAAACGCCATCTATTTTCAAAACTGGATAAGTTTATTTTAATACTTGATGACTTTAAATTAAATTATACTTAAACTATCATGCATATTAAACGTAGGTAAGCAAGGTATTTAACCTAAAATTATTCACGCGATTAAGACCCGTAATATATATATATATATATATATATATATATATATATATATTCATAATAGCTGTGCCCGCGACTTCGTTCGCGTGAAAGTCGGGTTTAAATTAAGGTAGTTTAGGTAACGCTTAGGGTTGCCACCCGTACTTTATAATAAAGTATTATACTTTATTTCGGATAATTGTACTTTATACTTTATTAGAAAGTATAAAGTACGCAAAAATACTTTATTTTACATAATTTAATTTTCCCGGAATTGTAATAGACGTAACGTAAATATGTTAAGCGGTGGAAGTGTGTCCGACTGCTACGCAAGAGGTTCGATTTCCACACGGGACACCACTTTGTGTGATCCACAAATTGTTGTTCTGTGTCTGGGTGTACTTTTTGTCCGTGACTTGTATGTTTGTAAATTCCCCCGCGACACAAGGGTTGTACCCTACTGCGGGAGTTGTCATGATGATTAGGTTTTAATTATGCTAAAACATAATCAAATATATTTTTAGAAAATAAATTAAATTAAATTGTTCTTTATTTTGACAAAGCGTATTTTTTTCTAATTTTAATAACCAATGCAAATACTTTATTTAGACCAATAAAAGGTGGCAACCCTAGTAACGCTATAACTTCTGTGTAAATATGTTGGAAACAGTCCTGTTGACTAAATACTTACTAAATAAAAATCGATCTGTTCTATTCTTTTAGATAGTCAGTTTGGTGTGCGGCTTAAGAAGTGGGTTTTCTGTTGTTTTTGTTTCATTCTTTCAACGTTATACCTACTTATTACCTAATAATTTTTAATAGAATTTGTACGAAAATGTTGTTACTTCTCATGTGATCGTAAACTTGTAAAGCCTAAGTACTTAACTGTGATAGTTTTCCTTATAATTTTAGTGTTTATACTACTACCCTGAATTTTTTCACATACCCAACATCAACCATTTAGCTGGCAGGGGGACACTTGACTCTAACAAAAATGTTCACTATAAAGCCTAATATTATACACAAAGGAATCCTTAAATCTAAAAATAGTCTTCACAAACTCTAAACGCTTTTTAAAATACCTATCTAATGATACCACATACGATGGGGTAGGTAGGTGAGAAAAAAATGACATCCCCACTTTACATATAAGAGAGGTACCCTTAAAAAAATAATGATTTTCAAGATTTTGTTCTTTCACTTTATCGGCGTTAGTAATTTATTCATGCAAAAGTTGCAACCTTCTAGCACTAACAGTCTCTGAGCTAAGCTGCGGACGGACGGACGGACATAAGGGAACTATAAGGGTTCTGTTTTGCCATTTTGGCTAAAAATGGGGTGTATTTCATATAGTGTTACAACGCAATACTAATAATAAAACTGCTGTAACACTTTAGTAAGCAAACACAGAGCGTGTTGTGTGTCATGCCCGCGAAAATGTCAGATATCCCTAAAGGTACGGTTGACAAACAACGACCCCCGTCCTCCCGTCACCCGAACTACTCACACTTGACCGATGTTGAGCCATTCATTATCGTTGAATTGATGAACACGTAATCTCCAACCATAACCCCAAAACATGATCCTCGATGCACCTGTGTGATGCGTGGTCAAACAAACGGACAGACAGACAAACATTTCTAAAAATCATAGCAATGTGTTTCTTTTAAAACTTCTTTTACTAAGTATAGAACGTTATTGAATACAACGCCATCTACTTTCAAGAATGTTGCCACTCAGCATCTCAAGCACCTATACCCTAATAAATGTTTTCACAAATAAGGAATTATTTGATCACGGTGAACAATTTGATTTCATAGATGGCGCTACATGTTTTTTTTACGTGTGTTATGTCTTTTTTTTAGACGAACACATCATTTCTGGAAAATGTCGAATACTATTTAATTATAATGTAATATTGTTCTTCATTTCTACTACGATTAATTAATTACTCTCAGCAGTGCATGCAATAGGTACCTATAATTAACTTACCTAGGTGCATAATTTACTTGATTTTTAATATAAAAAAATAATAACCAAAGTAAATAAGTTACTTACGGTCGAAAAAATAACTAAAACATTGAGAAAAATATTAAAAAAGGATAAAGACAATTTAAAAAAATACAAAAAGAACATAAACAGACATCGGATTCGAGCCCGGGACTTCGTCGTCAAAGTCAGCTAGCACAGCTTCGAGGCTATACTGTTCGCTACTTAACACGTCAAAATAACTGTTCTTATGAAACTTAACAATGTTGTGTTTAGCTCGTTTTAGTTTTAGCGTGAAGTTATGTATTCCATGGGTAACAATTATAGATAATGTCTAATTGTGGAAAATTTTGTGATAAACCATTATGGTGCGACAAAAAATACGTTGCTACTCGTTTCCCATAGACGTTAGCGTAATGATTCATAGTGTAAATAATGTCCTATAGTATTTACTATAAAACTGCAAATTTTCATAAAGATCCGTCTAGTAGTTACAGTTTTATAACGAAAAATAGCTACAGACATTATTCCTTACTGCTTAGCTCCTATGGGAAAAAGCGTGATAATTTATAGCCTAAATGTTAATCTGCATCTATTAGATTGCACGTGCAAAATTTCAACCGAATCTGTACGGTAGTTTTTGCGTGATGCGTGTTCAAACAAACAGACAGACAGACAGACAGACATTTTCAAAAATGCAGCAAAATGTTTGAATACTCTTTTCGAACATTTCCTAATATTTTTTTTCACTAAGTTCGGCCATGTACAGACACGTGAAATTTACAGTTTTATTATATGTATAGATTCCATTCATACTATTTTTAAAAGCAATTTGATGGCCTTTTCTCATTTATTCGCTTTCGTCTCAATGCAATACAAAGATCGCGGCCACTTCGTGGAACTATGTGAACTCGATTAAATTACAATTTCCTTTCTATTATATTAAGACACGTAAACCAGAAAGGTCATTAAATTAATTATTACTGTTAATAACCTTTAACCTAGAAGTCTAGATTACAAAATTAAATATGCACTGGAAAGAGAAACGTGCTGGAATTGGGTGGGAAACGTGCTGGTGGGTGTTTGGAGCCTTGAGGCATTTTTCAAGAGGTATGAGAGGCTGATGATGCAATACTGCTGAAATATCGGTGCATAATAAGGTGTTAGCATAACCGATAGAAACCCGTAATTTAATTCTATAATATCAATCACTCCTAACAAAAGTTGCAATTTTATATACCTACTAGCAGCCTGCCCCGGTTTCTCTCTTTTTTTTTGACAGTAAAATATATTCTTTGTTACTGCCCAATAATGTAGCCTTCTAATGGTGAAAGAATTTTTGAAATCGGTTCATTAGTTTATAAGATTATTCGTTACATACAAAAATACAAATCTTTCCTCTATAAAATATTACATTAGTATAGATATAGGTAAATAGAATAGTGTTGTTGTTTATTGTTTTTAAACGTTCGCGATGTTTTAACAATTATTGACAAAATTGGAACAGTATTGAAGAATTACTCCATTAGGACCATATTTAGTCCGCACTCCAACGTTTTGAAGCTTTTACGAGCGGGAAAGGAACTTCAAACACCTGGCGTGTACAAGGTAGATTGCAGTTGCGGTAGTTATCGGACAGACCAAAAGGACAATCGCAGACAGGTTCAAGGAACATATGGCGGCTGTAATAAACCGTCAAGTTTACAAGTCTGCTATCGTTGAACATTTGTTGGAATCAGAACCAATTCAGTAGATAGAATTGCATAAGACACAACAAGTACTTTCCACCGATCGCCACTATTATTCTACAACTGAAGAGATGGATACCTACTCTCACCATCTTGAAGTCCTGTTATCAACAAATGCAATCGTTACCGTAACGACACCGTGCCTGAGTGTAAAGACGTCGTAAGTGTAGTGTGTAGTAGTACCGACAGTACAAATTATCAATTATCAAGACCAGACGAGGCTACTTGAAAAATCTCGCACCTCACGGAGACATCGCTAAGCTGTCATCAGTCGACCCGTGACCATGATCGGTACATTTCGATCGAAACGAAATATACGAAATTTACCTAAGTAAATAAAAGGTAAATAATTTACGCGATTATGTCTGTAAATATCAAATAGGGTTGTTATTTTCAAAACTATGTTTAGGGAAAATTCCTTTACATACTTGGTCACGAGGCAGCAATTTAGTGACTGAAAATTCAACCCGCACTGCGGTATTACGTTCTCTACCTTCAAATATAACAGACTAGAAGAAATTTAGATACAGAACACAAAATACAGCAAGAAAATCGTTGTATTACACGAGAAAATATGAACAAATGCGTACGTTACTTCACGTAATTCGTAGCAAATTTGCGAGCGGCGCGAGCGATGCTGCATCTTCATTTGTTATTTATCTTAACTTCTTCGTTGAGTTTCCAAGAACACTTTTTACAAAGTAAAGCCTTTTTTATTTGGTACAATTTATTTCCTAAAGTTTATGACCGTGCTGTTTTGTCCCTACTTGTGTACGAGTGTTCCGTTTTTATTATGTCATTAGGGTGGCTTACGACATGCGTGATGCTAAGCAGTTGCTGGTAATACTAGGCGTTTCACTTGCCCGTTAACTATATCTATTATATAGCATCATTGACTTAGTCCAAGAACATAAATCAGAGAAGTTAAGCAACTTTACCACTATCGTATCATTCCAAAGATGGGTGATCGTTTTTGAAAAATATCACACCTCATCGTGCCGAGAGCACGTTAAACCGTCGATTTTGCGCCAATGTTGAATATGACCAGTCTTGTCGGCTTTCCATTGATAGAATGGAAATCCGACAAGACTATGAGAGTGAGAAAATAAAAACAGCAGTTTTATCTTCGCACGCTTATCTCTATGCACTTTAATATCTCTTATGTAGTTGACCTATTTTTGATCAGATATCGTGACAGAAATCGGTTGGGAGACATTATTAGTTCATATTTTTTTATGTAATGTACCGATTTTCTTGTTATATTTTACGTTGTTTACCTATATTTCTTCTAGTCTGTATATTTTAAATTTAAATTCAATTAATTTAATGCAATCCGTGTCGTTTTATTTAACTATTTTCAAATTCTAAGTTCTTCTATGTAGCCTTCCTGTTCTCCTTTTCCCGTCTCTAGGATATAAATCTGTGACAATTTTACTCCACTTTCCCTGGTTTTAGCATTCTCGGTGTATGCCTGGTTTATATCCACTTTAAGTGGTCTATCTTTGTAAGCACATCTGTTGCTTTGGTTTTTTATATTATTCATCATATCAACCCATATGATGGCCCACTGCTGGGCACGGGTCTCCCCAGTAGATCCTGGGGGTAATTGCCATAATCGCCACGCTTGGCGAGCGGGTTGGCGATCGCAGAAAGGCTTTAAGTACGCAGAGGACGCTGCTGCCCGTCCTCCGGAGTGAAATCCCTTAGTCGCCTTGACGACACCCACGGGAAGAGATGGGGTGGTACTATTCTTAAGCCGGCACCACACGGCATTATATTATATTATTATTATTTTTTTATTATTATTAAAAAAAGATAACTAGCAATGAGTCCCACATTACTAGCAATCTTGTTAACCAGTGGGTTCACGTCGGTAGTATAATGGCTAGGATTCGAACCCGTAACCTCACGATTGCGAGACCGATGCCTTAGCCATTAGGCTACCGCCGCTTCAAAATTTCTTGTGTTACTTGTTTCCTGATATTCATCATACTTCTTTCCATGGCTCTTTAATAATTAATATAAGATTGTACTACTATTGTATTTCTAAATTTGGAATGATGGCACCTTGGCACATAACAATCTTAACGTAATCCTTGAATTAAAACATTCTTACTAAGTAGTATTTTTTTAAAAATATATAAAATATTTATGTAAAACAAAGTTGGTACAAAACCTCCGTGTCCTAATTGTCTCAGTTTCAAGGTTCCTTCTGAAGGCAATTATTTTGTAAGTCCCAACTTTGCGCGAGTACGTCCGACTTTCACAAAAGTTATAATTTAATTTAAATCCAAAGTCAGAATCGTGTTCATTCTTTTTAATTGGCTTTCAAACAATACGAGAAATATTAGCTATTTACATAATTGTAACGTAAATAATTAAAAGCTAATGCTGGGTAGATTTATGGCGATGTGCCAAAACAGCTTCTATCAAAGTACGCTTCGGTTCTACGCTTTCCATATATCAAGAATTGAATACCTTTGATTAGCTTTCACATCAATATTTACGACTGACTGTGTACCGACAAGTCTAGTCTAAGGTCTCGGATAGCGGCATCTATTTATGCTGCTTGTACTAAGTTTGTTTATCGATAGCAATAGCGCTGCCCGTGGTCATTGGCAGAGCGAATAAATAGATCAGCGAAGTAAAGCGACGTTTCCGCTATGAAAATACGATAAACTCTTTATTTAAATATTAATTGAAATAGTTACGATAAAGCCACGTCGATTTAAAAAATGATATGTAGGTTACTTACATTACAATTTACAACTTTTGATGCGAAGGACGTTACAAGTTTAACCATAGGCGTACCAAAGGGGGGGTTGAAAGCCCCCCCCTCCCTCCTAGGTAGGTAAACAGTACATGACTCTAGCGTTCTATCTGTGACGTCGCAGCGCCTAAACGGATGAATCACTTTGGGTGCGATTTTTTTTATGACAGCTTATTTAATCGTAATGATTCTAAGCTTTATTGTTGAAAATCTGTTTTGCCATTTTAATACGACAAATTTATTTTGTCTCATTTAACTTTTGGGGATTTATTTATTAATTATTCAGTCTAATATTTGGCAATTTACTTTATTATTATTATACTACATACTTATTAAAGTATGTAGTATAATAATAATGTTAACATAATCTTATAAACTAGGTTAGGTCACACCGATAGAGAAAACCCTAACATCCAAACTATGTCATCGCTCATAACTCCTCAAGCAATGGTGTATTTTATACGCGTTAATATGCTGACTGATATAAAAAAAATCTTAGACCCTCGAATGTTATGTTAATGTTTACTAATGTCATTGAAGTTCTTAATAATCACTTTGTAATTATTTTAAAAAGGACTAAGAAGTACTAAATAAAGTACAACAATTATTAACTGGCTTTACTGTATATATACAAATATATTGTAAAACCGGCATTTAAAAAAAGTAGCCATGACTTTTTATTGCCAAGGTCTTTTCTCACGGCTTTACTCTTGCGAACTTGGCATTAAATGTAGAATCATTCTATTCCAAATTTTGTCTGACGTTCATAAGCGTTGCATTGTAACCTAAATGAATAAAATATTTATGACTAACTTATATATAACATAATTGCTGTCCGATGTATAAGTATAAGTGAGTAACCGTTTTCTGAAACTATGCCCGCTAAGCCCTTCGTCTAATCTATCTTCGATCGTGTCAGGCTCCCGTTCTATCGGACCATTTTTTCATAGCTGGCTAGACTACATTGAAAATGGCCGACGTGGCCACAATAGAAAAACGTTATAATTCCATTTTTGTTGGCTAGTTAGAACCGTACATGTGTGAGTGTGGGTGAACAGGGGGAAGCACAAACATCTGTGGATCTAATAAAATATAATTAGTTATTCGGAATGATGACAATTCTCTTGGTTTTATTCGCGTATATTCTGCTAATCTTGTTCTAGCTAACTTAATAATAAATGTGAATATTTGTATGCTTGTCCATGTGTTGTGACGTCACACTTGTTGACTGGATATTAGTTTCTGTATTATAGTTATTATTATAGAATTTTGTATTACGTTTTGGTTGACTGACTAGTTGATTTACGCGTAGCCAAAATACTGGCCTGTTGGTCTAGTGATTAGTGATCCTGACTGCTAAGTCGGAGGTCGTGGGTTCGATCCTCACCAAGGATAAAACTTGGTAAACTCGATGGTTTATTCTGTGTCTGGCTGTTATTTATCTATAATCCGTGTGGTACCGGCTATGCCGTGTGGTACCGGCTTAAGAATAGTACCACCCCATCTCTTCCCGTGGGTGTCGTCAAGGCGACTAAGGGATTTCACACCGGAGGACGGGCAGCAGCGTCCTCTGCGTACTTAAAGCCTTACTGCGATCGCCAACCCGCTCGCCAAGCGTGGGGATTATGGCAATTACCCCCAGGATCTACATACCAGTAGGTTCTACTGGGGAGACCCGTGCCCAGCAGTGGGCCATCATAAGGGTTGATATGTATGTATGTAATGTATGTATGCATGTAGAAATATTTAAGTGTGTTTATCAGTTGTCTGTTTTTCATAGTACAAGCTTTGCTTAGTTTGGGATAGCGTTGTGTAAGTTGTCCCAAGATATTATTAATATTGTTTTGTTGCCTGAAATGTTGCACAAAGTTACCTTTATTGACATAAATGAGTAAGAAAGGATTTTTACAAACGAATCCCAAAAATAACTAAAAAATGAACAAACATAAAAGTAGAAACTGACTGCCAGATAGATTAAGCAACTGGGATAAGAAGCTTGAAATTAAATTTGACTTCCAAATGTAAGTTACTACGAAACGATATTTCTAAATTCAAGCTCCAAGACTTTTCCGACCTAAAAGCAAATGCTAGACGAAAAAGTAAAAAGAATTTATTTTACTTTATCGTATGCACTTCAAAACAGAAAACAAGTTTGTAACATAAAATAGCTAGACGCTATGAAGCGGTACAAAACAATGTACGAGTAGGTAGAATTTTACATTGTCTTGAGAATGGAGTAATTTCTTACAGCTATCACATGCATTCGTTCTTTTAATGTCATGAGTTCGCAGATTATTGTATTGTGAAATTTAAAGGCGGTTAATGGCTTAAAAGAGGGTACATCTACTGGAGTATTTCATGTTAAGTGGATATTTATTTAAAACTAGCTGACCCGCGCAACTTTGTCTGCGTAAATTTTCCCCGTTTTTGCAATATTTCTCATTGCTGCTCCGCTCCTGTTGGTTGTAGCGTGATGTTATATAGCCTACAGCCTTCCTCGATAAATGGGCTATCCAACAGTGAAAGATTTTTTTTATTCGGATCAGTAGTTCCGGAGGCTACCGCGTTCAAACAAACAAACAAACTCTTGAGTTTTTTAATATTAGTATAGATAAATCATTTTTTACAAAAAAAACAATAACTAATCGACTTCAGTCAATGGCGTTTTATTGGTATTTATTGAGGAATTTCGTTGTATGTCTCCGAACCTCATCATCAGATCTTTACGAAATTCGCTTAGGACCATTTTGGAATAAACCTGTTTTAAACAAAAAAGATTTTTTTAAATCCGTCTATATATGATGGAGTTGCATGGAGTTGTGACAACATACATAAACAAAATATATATAAATATCCGAATTGAGAACTACTTCCTTTTTGAAGTCGCTTTAAAAGTATTAGGTATTTTATTGTGATGTCCCGACGCATTTAAAGGAAACTATTCCGCAAATAACACTCTCATCTCTGACCATGGACCAATATGATGGCACTTGGAGTGTTTAGTTGGTTAAAATCATATCTTTATCACGTCCTTGATGAAGTGGGATTCGTGGGAATTCACGTAAAAAAGCACGTTATTACATAAGGTTTACTTTTAAAAACTACTACCTTAGTTTAAACAGTTTGTCCCCGAAGCTTTTACTTTTATCCATAGATGCCAAAACCATAAGTTATTTAGTTTTAGTTTACAGTGTAGTAGCTATGTTCAAATAACTTAAAGTTGTTTACCCGAATACAGTCAGCTAACGAATTTGCGGTGAGGTAGATACTATCATGTAGATTTTGGTTGGAATAAAGTTATGATAAGTACCGATTTCTATCAGTTTTATAATGTTGCCACTGTTGGAACACAAGTCTCCTCTCTGATCGAAGGTACATACCGTAATCCATCACACGGGCCCAGAGCGGATAGCGTGTCACTTTTATTTATATTATCAGATAAAAATAGATTGTAGTAGTTGCTGGTTTCTTTATTGTGTATTTTTTTCCGATTCTAAGCAGTGGTGAAACCACCGGACATAAGTGGCATAAACGCTAAGCGAATTTAATTACGTCATTGCGCGTGCAAAACCGCGAATGTGAAATTTAGTTTAGCTGAAGATCAATCGCGATTTTGCACGGGCAACGAGGTCATTCAATTTTCGAGGCGTTTATGCCATTTATCTAGCTTTTTTCAGCCTTAATGTTGTGTAAGTGCAATGTCCCTCTCCAAGACAGTTCGCGTTAAAATTTTGAAAAACGAATCCACCATACATTTTTGCGAGTAGCCTACGTGCTTTTCAAGACTATAATCTATCTTTGTACTCATTTTTTTTCACACACCCAAACACACCCGGTACGTTTGTCATATGCCACTGGGTTTCAGTTTAAAACCAGCGCGAGGCTCAGCGAGTCTGGCATATGCTAAATTGTACACCCATTTGTTGCAACAACTTTTAATTAATTGTTAATGTTGCAACAAATATGTTTCTTTATTTCTGATATTTTTTTTTCAGAAAGATAACTAGCAATGTGGGATTGCGGTCTCGCATTACTAGCAATCTTATTAACCTCTCCAGAGCTAAGCTCAATGGCTTGTGTTAGGAGTGGGTTCACGTCGGCAGTTTATGCGGTAAGACTTGAACCCGCGACCTCACGATTGCGAGACCGATGCCTTAGTCATTGAGTATATAACATAACATACACCCATCCATCTAAACTTTTATAATATCAGTAGAATAAGCAGCCACCTCATAAACATATCAATAAATATAACAATTACTAACAAACATGACAAACTTAGCTAACTTTGCCAACAAAGCAGAGTGAGTCAGCTGACCGTCTGGCGGTCTGCCAAGTCGCGATCGATATTCACCCTGAGTCGAATAGACGTTGAGTCTAGATTACCTGCGATTGGTGTTTCACCCTACTGTTTATTGGTTTGATTTATGCAGTTGTTTGTATCATACGAAATTAGGACACGAAGGTATAAACCGTTGTTCGTCGTAAACTATTTTATGATATCTAGACAATAATAAATACGTAAGTAGTTCTGTCCATCAGACTGGTTGTGTAATTCGTTACTGTTTTTGAAAATTAAATTTATTCATTTTTAATTTTAAAGTGTCTAAAGCTTATATCTATGCTGATATTATAAAGCTGAAGATTTTGTTTCTTTGTTTGTTTGAATGCGACAAAGCTAGTATTTTATATACGACTAGATGGCCCGCGTAACTTCGTCTGCGTCAATTGTCCCAGTTTATGCAACATGTTTCATTGCTGCTCCGCTCCTATTGGTCATAGCGTGATGTTACATAGCCTATACACCTGCTCGATAAATGGGCTATCCCACACGTAAAGAATTTTACAATTCGAACCCGTAGTTCCTGAGATTATCGCATTCAAACAAACCATTAAACAAACTCTATTGGTCTGTCTGGAAACTCGAATGGCGTCGGCTGTCATTTTACGCTGCATTTTTGAAAAAATGTTTTTAACCTATTTTTGTGCCTTCCTGTACTTTGCTCTGGGTGCAATGGAATTTTAATCGTGCGTCTCTCATAGTAGAGTGTTGGCAGCGAGTTTCGTTTACTGAAGCACCCACAAGAGTCACCTGTCTTAAACAAAGTTTTTGAAAGGACGCCTTAAAATTGTTTCCCTAGGCAACCGCCTACCGTACCGTCTTGCCATTGGCAAATCCATTGGCCATGGCCTATTTGTAGTATACGCCTGCGCTTTAGTTCTGCTCCTCTTCATTTTCGTCGTCTCCACGCAACTTTCCACGCATCTACGCATCTCGTCAAAATTGTGACAGTGTCAAACTAATTCGTTGTGTTTTTTTATGTATTTGTTTTTGTAATTATTTTAGTAAAATAGTGATCTGTAATATAGTTTTATAACAATAATAATAATATTGGATGCAGAGTTCTGCGCAGCCCGGTGACAGCACGTATAATCATCCATGCTCGGTATGTAGCAAAGTTTTCAAAACAGTAAGAGGTCTCAACATACATTTCGGCAAAACTCATAAATACCACCACAGCCAAAATGCCCCTCCTATTTCAAATTGTCATATTATTCAACCCCTTGTACCTACAGCTACAAACCATTCAGCCATTCCATTTCATCTATATATCAGTAAACTTAAACATACTACCCCAGTTGTCAAAAGGATTCCTCGCGGCGCAAGAATCACCGTTGCGTCCCATCTTTCTCATCTTATAGAAAAATGTGTGGAAAAAAATTGTTTAGAAGACTGGCACAATCTTTTACTTTTTGCCTATCGCACTCTTCATGTCATCAAAGATAATTCACCCGGTTCTCTCACCCAAAAAATCAAAAACAACTGTTTCGATCAATCATATAGCATATCATCAAACAAACCAGTCAAAAATATTCTTTTTAACCGCCGCAAGATCATAGAAACTAAAATAAGCGACGGTGATTTAAAAGGCGCCGCCCGTCTCCTTTTTTCAAACGACGTGTTGTCACCAGACACTCCAGACACCTTCTCGGCCCTACAATCAAAACATCCCCCAGCTCCTTCTTATCCGCTCTTTCTGGACCCACCAACGGCTAGCCAGTCATGTTTACAAATTAATACCAAGGACACTTTTGATGCAATTTTTTCATTTAAAACTGGTTCCGCAGCGGGCATCGATGGTATCTCACCTCAACATCTCAAAGATCTCGTTTCTGTCTCAGTTGGCGATGCAGGCGTTCAACTTTTAAATTCCTTGTCTAAATTAGTTAACACAATGTATTCTGGCAACATTCATTCGGATATTGTTCCAATTTTGTTCGGCGCAAACTTGATCGCCCTCACTAAAAAAGATGGAGGGGTGAGGCCTATAGCCGTTGGTTCAACACTTCGTCGTCTTGCTTCCAAAATTGCTGTCCGGCATATCCTTCCAAAATTACAGTCTGTTTTTGAACCAGTACAACTCGGTTTTGGAACCAAAGGGGGGTGTGAAGCCGCCGTGCACTCCTTGCGTTCATTCCTTTCAAGTGCCACATCGGAAGTGTTGGTCAAAATTGATGTCAAAAACGCTTTTAATTCGGTAAATAGGGACGCTCTGCTGACAGAAATTAAACATCACATTCCCGAAATCTACAATTATCTCCTTTTCTCTTACGCTGACCCCACGAAATTACTTTACCGTGAGAAAGTTCTTTCTTCAGAAGTAGGCTGTCAGCAGGGTGATCCTCTCGGGCCAGCTATTTTCAGTTTGGCGATAAATACAATTATTCAAAATAAAATCAAAATTCAACGTTTGGTATTTGGACGACGGAACCCTAGGAGGTGAACTTGATACTGTTCTTTCCGACCTTGCAACCATAAAATCAAAATTTCAAAATATTGGTTTGGAATTAAATTTTGGTAAATGCGAACTATACTTTCATGATACCTCTCTAAATTCTAATGAAATAAT
The DNA here is from genome assembly GCA_945859575.2 of Herminia tarsipennalis. NCBI lineage: Eukaryota > Metazoa > Arthropoda > Insecta > Lepidoptera > Erebidae > Herminia > Herminia tarsipennalis. Next base: position 5,442,472 of record OX243836.2, on the reverse strand, counting down.
TCAGAAATTTTATAATTTAACTCCGAACATAAACATAGTTACCAAAAACTCACTTTGCCTCCTTGGAGCCCCCGTTTTTGAAGACTCATTTCCTTTCTATTTGCAGAACTGCATTTCAAAATTTCAAAATTTCTCGCATCGTCTTCTCGATATAAGCCCGCATTACGGTTTAACTTTACTAAAATTCTGCCTTTTCGTACCAAAATTAACTTACATACTTCGCTGCTGTCCCATATGGAAATTTCAAAATTTGCTGACTCCATTAGATGACCTCATGAGGTCAACTTTAGACTCAATTTTGAACATACAGCTCAGCGATAAGTCCTGGACCCAAGCATCCCTCCCCATTCACCATGGTGGTTTAGGGATCCGCAAAATTTCTAGTGTCTCCTTACCAGCCTTTTTGTCTTCTGTCCACAGCTCAGCTAGTCTTATTGGTAAAATCCTTCACTCAAACCAAAAGACTGCGGGTTTGGAGGAAGCTAAAAAAGCTTGGTCATCAGCATGCCCAGGTGAGGATATCCCTGCCCGTCCAAACTTTCAAAGAAGCTGGGATGATGGTTTGTGCAAATTTTCATACAACACTCTGTTTGACGAAAGCTCTGGTCTTGAGCGCGCTAGACTGTTGGCATCCAGCTCCAGAGAATCCGGTGAATGGCTTCGTGCTTACCCGTCGTCAAACACTGGCACATTTCTGGAGCCTGATACCCTCCGGCTTGCTATCAGCCTGCGCTTAGGGCTGCGCATATGCACTCCGCACCGTTGCCCCTGTGGCAGTGAAGTCGACCAATTAGGATACCACGGGCTATCTTGCCAAAAGAGTGCAGGTCGCTTTTCTAGACACGCCGCCCTGAATGACATAATCCGTCGGGCTCTTGCCTCGATAAACGTACCAGCTCTTTTGGAACCTACCGGACTAGCTCGCCTGACGGGATGACGCTGATTCCTTGGAGTTTGGGAAGGGTGCTTGTGTGGGACGCCACGTGTGTAGACACACTTGCTCCTTCCCACCTCCACGGAACCAGCGTTAAAGCTGGAGCGGCGGCTAAAGCGGCCGAAAATCTAAAAACCCTTAAATACAGTGGTCTCGGCAACCAATATATATTTATACCATTCGGCGTCGAGACCCTTGGCCCGTGGGGTCCAAGTGCACAACATTTTTTTAAAGAACTTTCCAAAAAATTGGTCGACTCCACTGGTGACCGTAGAGCTGGCAGCTTCCTCGCACAACGCATCAGCATTGCTATACAGCGAGGAAATGCTGCCAGTATTTGTGGAACCATGCCTAGGGGTCCCAATTTTTTGGATATATTTTAGTTTTATTTAGTCTTAATTTCTAGTTTAAATATAGTATTTAATAGTTTAATCAATATACCTAGTAAACTTGTAAATATTTCTAAATAAATAATTTCAATAATGTAAACTCTATAGCTTTATAATATTAGTATAGATAAGATGAGGTCAAGAAAAGTACAAGCCAAGATATCAGATCCCACAGGAATATTATTTAGTATTTTTGTACCAAGCTTGTGGCAGTAGCCACATAAATAATTCAAAATCGTTTCAAATTCTGAATAGAGCAAGTGGAGTTCTCACAATTAATATTTATGTCTAGTTCTCTAAATTGAATATGATTTTTGCACTTGTGCGAATTTATGGTTCTATTTGAATTATAATAATGTCTCATTTCCTTTTTTATACAAAAAATATTATGTGAAAAATATCTAGAAAGCGATTATACCTCGATGAATAAAAGATAATCGTAATTTAAAACTTTTTATTCAATTTTGGGTTCCTTTAACGCAGAAAAATAAACAAAGTTGGAGTCTTGTTGAAATATAGCGTCTCATTTCCACAGCGAGTAAAATGTCCGAAGTTTGCTGGCACTTACATAAATAAAACCAACGGAAGGAATTCACGCAGATTATCCTTCACAAAAACTTCTAAGTATGGCTAATAATGACTTCTTGCTCGCTTCATTTATTTCAAACAGTTTTTAAATGTTTTTTATTTGTATAATAGACAGATTTAGATGCATAACAGCACCCAGCCAATATATCTAGGTGAACTCGGCCACGCTTTGCTATAGCTTATCCTCGCGGCCGTCCCTAGAGCGCCCTGCTAAAGTGGCATCACAATATGATCAATGATTTCGGAACGCATAAAAGACAAACAATCTATAAAAAAAAATCTATGTATATGTATAGTAGATTGTTTACACGTTGAATAAAAAATTGAATTGGTTTGACAAAACAATTCGATTAAAGTTTAAGTTTGAAAGGGATAATGATCTCAAACCTTACAATACTGATTTAAATCAAGCAAAGTTACGAACTATCCTAAATAAACTAGAAAATTTCAAAGCCCTTTTTCCATTTACTATAGAGAGACGTCGATCAAAACATTTTTTTTTTCAAATTGGCGATATGTAATAATATATGTAAAGAGAGTATATTTAAAACACTGATAATAAAGCGATTTTTTATAAAATGAAGTTAAAACTCTTCTGAAACACACAAGAAGCTAGCTTTGAGCTTACTAATGAAATAACGAGCATTTAAATTCGACCACCCTTTTGGAATATACGAAACCCGGACCTAGATACACATCCTAAGCTCATAAGATCTGTTTGCATCAGGGTTAAAAATTCCCCCAGGCACGGTAGCAAAGAGGCAATAACGTTGTATGTAAAACGAGTACTATACGCATATTTTCGACATTAATATCAAAGCCCGCAGTCCTCTGGGATATTCATATTTTGGAGCTTATTTCCTTTAAAACAGTAGCGTTTCTATTTGTAAGGTATGCGAATGTTGGAAACTCAATTTTACTACAAATATTGTATGAAACATGAGAGTTAAAATATTGCAATAAAGTTTAAATATCGGTTGGTTACATTTTGTATGTAAGCAAATCATTCAGGTTCCCAAATTCAAATTCCTAATCAGGAAACCTGACGTCTGCGGCCAGGCTAATTTAGTATATATAGTTAGACGGAGGCAGCAACTAAGAACGGATTTATATAAAACAAGCTTATGCCCACGTGGATGCCAAATTGTTACCAAAAATATTTTAACGGCAAAAATCAAACTTACTTTGCAATTTTCACAAATACTTTCTTGTGTAACCCTACATTATAAAATGAACGATCAAAATTTAAAGTTTCTAACCCTTATAGTTTATATGTCAGTCAGTCAGTTAGTCAGCTTCTCCTATTCATAGAGGGTTCAGACGAGCGCGCCACGACCGAAAACAGATATAAAGGCCAGTTAAATAAAAAAGGGCCGCAAACGAAACAACTGTGCCATAAGCGGAGACGAAAAAAAAATATTAAGAAAAAATTACAACATTTAAAAATCGAACCATGACTATTTAAAAAGAAAACGACCATAATCTAGAACAGCAGAGGGATCTTTATTACTATAAAACCCCTATTCAGAGTCGTAACAGGATATTACGAACCGATTTGACGTCGTATAAAACTGTTTTTTCAAGTCATTTTCTTTTAAAAAGTTGGATCGTTTTTTATACCATTAAAGACAATATGTGGCCTTTTACACGAGCTGGGACGCGTTGATGGAAGCTGACGTCGTATAACTATCGATTAACTTTTGATAGGTACTATATATTATCGATACATCGAAAACTAGTCACACACTTAGTACACACAGCACTTAGTGGTCAGACAGTCGTTAAAACTTTATAGTTGGTCGCTAACTGTATGGATGGTATATAACTGGATGGTTGAGCTTTGCTCGGTATTTTTTTTTTAAAAACCTTTTTCCAAATATGAAACCTAGATAGATTGATTTATCTTCCCCTAAACCCCCTGTAAACTATCAGCCGACTGCTTAATCCACAGAACATTGATACCTAGCTTAATTAATACAGCGCTCTTCCACGCGCGCATCAACACACAACAACTATCGGCTGATTTAAAAGTGTGTAGTCTGCGGAGTCTTAAAATTTATTGCACATTGTCAATAGTATTACTAAAGTTTAACAAAAAATACCAATAGTATGTACAGATACATGTATATAAATGGTATGCACAGATACAATAAATTTCAATATTATCAATACCCCTCCCTATCCATATTGCTACTAATTTTAAAACCAAGCTGAAACGTAACATTAGCGAAACTAGGTAGTTCTTATAAGCCCATAAGCATAAGAATTATACCTCCTGAATTCGATTGAATAGAATAATAACTTTTTCGAAGTAATTTTTATAGGCATTTCTTGCCAATTACTTTACAAATACAATAATTGCATTTTTTAAAGATAGAAAAATTTGATATCCAGACTCAGGAATCGAACCTGAGACTTCATTTATTGTATTTGTAAAGTAATTGGCAAGAAATGCCTATAAAAATTACTTTAATATTCGGCCTGCGTCATCATAATTTGTTAAAATGCTCTCTGTAACGAAGCAATAACAAAAGCCGTGATAGTTCTTTAACTACCGACTAGATGGCGCTGCGGGGGCCTAACTCGCAAGCATTAAGAGATGGAAAAATTTTATATCTAGTAACATAATCCAGATAGGTGGTTCGCTTCTGGCCCCGGTTTGGCTACGGAAGTCTCGGGTTCGATTCCTGAGTCTGGATATAAATTTTTTCTATCTTTCAAAAATGCAATTATTGTATTAATAACTTTTTCATTCATAAATAAACGAATGAAAAAATAAGAAATATTTTTTTAGGGTACTCCGATTTTGATAAAATTAGGTATGTGAACTCAGTATCATGGGCACATAATAACCCTTGGATATGACCACACCTTTCTGTTTCACCTTGTATATCGCGCCGGATAAGCACCGGACGACCGACGACAGCGACTAGCCGGCAGCCGGAACATGTCTAGCTACTAATCGTTTTCCGATACAGAAAGCTTGCGACTCAATTGCTTTGCGAGTCTATCTCAACATAACAGTCTATCTCAGTATAGGCTTGTGGTTAGCTCTTCAATGGAAATGTCCTGTTGAATGCACAGGACATTTCCATTAAGGAACTGAGAACCATCTCGAAATAATGTATTGGGAGTCTAAGTGGCTGGCCTGTTCGTCTAGCGGTTACTATAAATCTTTGTATGATGAATACGATTGTTGGTTTCATGTCTGGGTATAAATGTTGTCAAGGCAACTAAGGGATTTTACACCGGAGGCTGGGCAGTAGCTTCTTATGCGTACCTTAAAGGCTTGCAGCGATCGTCAACTTGCTGATACCCCCAGGATCTATAATAAGTAGGTTCTATTGGGGAGACCCGTGCCCAGCAGTAGGACATCATATGGGTTTATATAAGTATATATTTATAAATACATAAATGTGTTTATCAGTTTTCTGGTCGCTATAGTACATGCTCTGCCTATTTTGGAATCAGATAGTGGTATATGAGTTAACCCAAGATTTTTTTAAAGACGACTCCCGCAGTAGTGTACAAGCCCTGAGTCGCGGGGGACTTTGCAAACATACAAGTCACGGACACAAAGTACACCCAGACTCCGAATATAAATTCGTGGATGACACAAAGTGTTTGTCCCGTGTGGGAATCGAACTCACGACCTCTTCCGTAGCAGTCGCACACACTCCCACCACGCCACAAAGGCGATCGATATCTAATTAATAAAAAGTTCTCTGTATTAACCTAGACATGGTTATGTTTAAGTAATGTATTGAGAGCTTAGGCGACATTCAGATTCATACGAATGCTACAAGTTTGTGGTTACAAGTTTGGTGTCAATTTTCCCTTGTGCGTTTTAATTGAACATGGTTTTTGTTACTTGACTTGAATTTAATGAAATATAGTCCATATTAGTACATAGTAAGATATTTTTGCAACTAGAATTTCTATTTAGTGCAGTTATCTTGAATAAGTATAGTATTTGTTTTAAGTGATGCTAGACTCTAACTAGATCATACATTAAAACTGAGTCGCAATAGGGTATTTGACTGAAGTCAAATCAGCCACTTTTTAAGAAACGTCAAAAACGATCCGCTCGCTACAAATTTGTATGAAATGCTATGTGACGTCACGTTTTCTATGGTCAAATCAATTACTTTTAGTGTTTCTTTCTATGTTTAAAAATTAATAAACACGTTCAATTATAGATCAAACATTTTTTTTAGAACACTCATTGACACATTTTCACATGGTTGGTATAAAATATTTTATTTTGATAGTAGTCAAATACCCAATTCCTTCAATATTTATCTATCCCACAAGAACCGTATATTTTTTTTGGGATAAAAGTAGCCTATGCGTTGCGTAGTGTGGAATCACACTATAATCTATATCTGTTCCAAATTTCATTCAGATCCCTTCAGCCGTTCTCGCGTGATTGCATGACAAACATCATACATCCATCCATCTAAACGTATAGATGATTAAAGTATAAATTATACAACGTTCGGTTATCACGATACAATTTTCTATTACACCCACCTATAACGAGCTACGGTGGCTACGGCGTAGCAAGCTACGAGGTACGCCTACGCTCCTCACAGTGTAAGTAATGAGTGGGTCAAGAGCAAAGGGTACGAGAGGAAAGGGTTCCCAACTAGAGTTGCAATTAAATGGCCCTTGTTCGAATGATTGGGTTATTTAATATATTGGCTATTATAAGAATCTAACTATTTACAGCATATTGGAGCTTGTGATTAGCTAGATACGTAACTAGCATATGTTAGGTCGAACACTTAAACGTCACCTAGTTTTATGATAGCGTCATAAGATTTTTAGTTCGTTTTATAAACGTATTATATGTAACTAACTGTCCCGCGCAACTGCGTCTGCGTAAATTTTCCTCGTTTTTGCAACATTTATCATTGCTGCTCCGCTCTTATTGGTCGTAGCGTTATGTTATATAGCCTATAGCCTTCCTTGATAAATGGGCTATTCAACAGTGAAAGAATTTTTCAATTTGGATCAGTAGTCCCTGATATTACCGCGTTAAAACAAATAAACAAACTCTTTAGCTTTATAATATTAGTATAGATAAAAGATAATGTTACCTATTTAACATTTTTAAACTTTAACACGGGTGGTAAAACGTCAATTTTTTTAAAACAGCTGAACGGTTTTTGCATCCAAATACGTCTAATGTTTGGGCGTTACGATAGAATAGAGAGACACAGAGATACATACACAGACTCACAAATATCGCTAAACTTATACAACAACGGTTAACAAACTTATTTTTGTAATTTCTATAAGGTGCATCTTGGTGCGTCCGGACGCGTGGCCAGCAGCCCGACACGAGCCGGCGATACAAAATACCTATTCACCAACAGCCGAGCAACACATTCACGCACATTAGGACCGTGTGTTCGTGCCCGTTAAATGTCACTTTGAACGCGAGCGTGTGAACCCACCATAACAATGAATGATGATTTCGACAAACAAGCGACGGTACGGTTTATTTTCGTCACATTTTTTCTTGTCTTTTATTTTGACGATGTTTCCAACTTGTCTTGACATGTCTATTTGTGTTAAGAAAGAACTTTCTTCTAAAAGCTGAACAATTTTATTGATAAGACATAAATATAGTAAGTATATTTCGATTCTCAAAGGTAATAAACTGTAAATGTCATAAGTTATTATTTCAAATGGCCTCTTTATTGCTCTAAAGAACGTTTATGCTCTGAATCATTCAGTGTGACTCACTGTTTAAATATGTATAGAAATTTCCTACTGCGGGAGTAGGGTACAAGCTCTGTGTTTTTGGGGGGCTTTACAAACATACAAGTAACGGACACAAAGTACACCCAGACTCGGAATAACAATTTGTGGATTTAACAAAGTGCTGTCGTGATGCCCTACTGCGGGAGTAGGGTACAAGTCCTGTGTCGCGGGGGACTTTACAAACATACAAGTCACGGACACAAAATCAGAAGTACACCAAAATCGGAACAACAATTTGTGGATCACACAAAGTCCTGTCCCGTATGGGAATCGAACCCCTTCTTGCATAGCAGTCGGATACACTCCCACCGCGCCACAGAGGCAGTCAAATTGGCGGGGTATTGAGAAAGTACTGCATACCAACTGTCTTCACGACAGTGTATGAGAAGTAACTGATATCTAGTATTGTTTAATGTTATGTAACTTAAAGTATTGCTGCATGTGACAGCGGTTGCAAAAACAAAAAAGGGCCTACAAGAATATAAGCGTTGTGATCCACAGACTACAACAATAGCTGACGTAGGTCCTTATTTGTTCCGCGCCAATCTACGAGTACCTACCTACTTATTTTATAATTATTTTTTTTTGTATTGTGGTACAAATAAAACTATTTTCTTTCTTTCTCTTTCTCGTAGGCACACCGAAGGATGTTTTGCCACTATTAACACCAGAGCTACAAAAGGAATTGCAGCTGCTAGAGTTCGTATATGGGCCAGACGCAGCGGTCCATCGCTGAACGGGTCAAAGAGCATATCACAGCTGTCACGAACCGACAAACCCGTAAATCTTCGATGGCCGAACATATACTATAAACGCCGCACTAAGTCGCCGCACGGAAGTCCTCTCCACTGATCGCTACTTTTACTCGAGAGTACCGCGAGAAGTGATTGAAACAAAAAAAATCAGCAATTTTAATCGGGAAAGTGGACTTAAATTATCCCTGACGTGGAACCCGGAGATTAAATTAATAACACCTCGCTATTATTCGCAATCGAGTAAATACCAGAAGAGGCACCCGTCGTTCGACTTTCAGAAGGGGTACTTGGAAAAAAGAAAATGTGAGGGTGAAATAAAATCGAGCGATTGTAACGCCATCTATTGAGTTTTGTCTAAAGTGTTTGATAGTCAGTGTTGGTAGGACTTTGAAAAAAATAACGTGTGAACCGAATCAACGGTTCACACGACACTTGCTTGCTTGATTTTTGAGGGAAAACATTTTAAGTAGAATCTATGTCGATCTGATTAAAAATAATGTTTGATTTTAATATTTATTTGTTTTAATTGATAAATCCTGTTACGCAAATTGAGAATTGAAATACTGAGCTTATTTTCTATCCTTGCTTGAGAATAAGACATAAGACATAAGACATAAGACATTTATTTCTTAACAAATTTACATTTGTGTAGAAAATTAACTTAATATTAAATCATTATTACACTATCTGCATCTATTAATAAGCAATAATACACAAACAATTCAATAAAACATAATCAAATATTATAACCACTTAAATGATAATTTACAATAATAAAATGAGTAATAAAAAAAATAAAATAAAAGAAAACTACAATGCAATACATAATAAAAATTAATAAACATAAAAGCATTTATCATGTCGTATAAGAAATTAATGTAATAATGTATGAAATTAATATATAGTAATGATTGAATTAATTTTGTAACTTAAATTATTAATATTTTATGTGCATAAGTGTGGATTTCTATCTTTGAGATACTCGTCTACGCTATAATAGCATTTCTTTATTAAATATGATTTCAACTTACGCTTAAAAATATGACTACTATTGACTGTTTTTAGATCGATCGGAAGATTATTGTATAATGTGACAGCCTGTACTTTAAAGCTGTGTTGGACCACATTTAACTTAGGACGTAACATAACTGGCAGATCTTTTCTACGAGTACCAAGTCTTATTTCCCTTTCAGATTCACTTTCATATTTGTGAAGATTCTTGATAAGATTGCCTATTATTACCAAAATATATAGACATGGTACTGTTAGAATCTCTAATTTAATGAAATATTCCCTGCATGATTCGATCTGTTTAATGCGTACCATAGTCCTAATAGCTCTCTTTTGGATTATGAACGCTGAGTTGACATTATAATCGTAGCTATTTCCCCAAAACTGAACACTATAGCGAATTTTTGACTCGACCAGGGCAAAGTAAACCATTTTTAGTTGAGCTATCGTTAGGACATCTCTTAGGCTTCTAATTGCATAACATGCGGAACTCACTGAGCTTGTGATAGATGATAACTCTTGTTTCCAGTTAAGTAGATTATCTATTTCAACCCCAAGGAATTTTATATTGTCTACCATATCAATTCGTTTTCCGCATGGTCTAACCTGTAGCGTAGCCGTATTTTTGACGGTTGATTTAAACAGTAAACATTTAGTTTTTGTTGCGTTTAATATTAGATTGTTGGTCCCAAACCAGCCTTCAAAATGCTCGTACAAAGTATGGACTTTACGTTCTAAATTTTTTATATTATCTGCAGATATGATGGCATTTGTGTCATCTGCAAATATTACAAGTTTGGCGTCTGGTACATGTTTTTTAATGTAGGCGGACAGGTCGTTTAGGAACATAATAAAGAAAATGGGGCCAAGTACTGAACCCTGAGGCACCCCGCGGTTGACAGGCGAGAGTATAGACTTGTGTGTTTTTTCTTCATCTTCTACTATCGACCTGATTTCGACAAACTGTTTTCTATTTTGTAGGTAGGAGCTAAACAGTTTTAAACAGTTGCCGCGTATTCCGTAATGTTCCATCTTTGCGAGGAGAATACTATGGTCTACTGTATCGAATGCAGAGCTCAAATCCAGAAATAGTCCTGCAACCTTACATCTATTGTTCAAATCATATACCACATCGTTAATTAGGGAACTTATTGCATCAGTCGTTCCTATAGATTTCTGATATCCAAATTGATCAGTATTTAGTACGTTATTAGAGTTTAGGTGCTTAATAAGACGATCCTTCATAATCCTTTCTAGTAACTTAGAGAAAGTAGGCAGAATAGAGATAGGCCTATAATTAGAAGGATCGAACTTTTCTCCCTTTTTAAATATTGGAATAATTCTAGCAATCTTTAATTGATCCGGGAAAACTCCAGTAGTTATGCAGTTGTTAAAAAAGGTTGCCAGCGGGCTGGCTAGTAAGTCAATATTATCCTTAACGATAGTCATTTGGACATTATCATATCCAAATGAAACTTTACTATCCATTCTTTTAACCAATTTGTAAAGTTCTACAGGTGTGACAAGATCAAAGCCCATTTCAGAGTCAGTTCTTTTAACATTCTCACTAAGGAAGCTTTTTGCTAAATTCTGATTACAAGTTTGTAACTGCACACTATTTTGAAACGCCTCTGAAAAAATATTAGCAATCTGTAATGGATTGTCGATCATTTTATTATTCACTTTAAGTAATGGATGCTGTGGAATACCTCTTGTAGTACTATTTCGATATTGATTTACAATTTTCCAGATTGATTTACTCGAGTTTGCTTTGTCTATTTGATTTCTAATATGAAGTCTTTTAGCATGTCTAATTACTTTTCTGTATATTTTTATATAGTTCTCACGATAGCGTAAGATAGTTTGATCGCAATTTTGTTTATTGATAGTGTTAAGTGACCTTTTAAATTTGCTAGATGTTTTAATTCCCTTTGTTATCCAATTTGAATGCCTTTTTATTTTGTTTAGGTTTATTTTAATCTTCTTACTTATGAAAGCTGCGGCATGAATGTATTTAAATTTACTAAGGAATGAATTAATACCTGTGTCCCAGTTTTGTTCTAACAATTTTTGTCGAAAATTACCCTTGCTAGTTTCATCATAGACTATTTTATTAAGGTACATAAAATGCCCACGACTTTTTGTTAAAGTAACATTATCTATATGTGCTGTGCAAAACAGTCCAGCATGACCATCGGCTAATCCATTGTGATCAACACGTATATCGCTTAGGCAGCTATCAGGTAAGTTGGTTAATATATTATCCAAGCAAGATTCAGTGTGGTTTCGTCTAAACGTAGGAGAGTTTATTAAATGTCTAAAATTATAACACGTCAGTATCGATGTAAATGACTTTTTCTTTTCGTCATTTTTTAACATATTAACCCTTAACCACCTGGCACCTATATTTGTCACACAACCACCTGGCATACGTCTATGAGACCCTGGAGTAATGATAAACTCATTCATAAAATTTTGTGTGGTAAGGTTGATGTTTTTAATTAAAAATCAGTTTAGGAACTAATCAACTATTTATTAGAATACAAAAGGCATATGAATATCAAAAATATTTCTTGTTATATCAATTACATAATAAAGTTATGTTATTTTAAGCTTAAAACTAACATATTTGGAAAATGAGATCAATTAAAAAAATCACATAAAATAGAAACTTCTCTTTGCTTTTTTTTAATTATTTAACAATCAATAATCATTTAAAAAATATAAAATTCTCCATAAACAACAAAAATAAACAAAATTGCAAGCAATTAACTTACAGTTTTTCACAGCAGTATACACATTTTGTTTGAACATTCCAAGCAAATAGGTGCTTTACATTCAAAACCCAGGTATTGTGTTTTGCGTTTCTTTTTTTAAATCACAAATTGAGCAATTCTTACGAACTAATAACCTTTCTTCAGCACTGCTGCTTGATGGAACTGTTGATGGTATGGTTACATCTTTAATCTGCAAGATTTCACATTCCGAATCGGACTCGGAACTTTCTTCTAGCACATGTTTTATGCCTATATCTTCCTCAACATCGCTGCACTCATCATTTGGAAAGTTCTAGTCGTCGGACCCATCTTGCTCTAACCACAGCTGTATATTCTCGTCGTTTAAAGCCATATTTAATTAAAACAATAAAAAATACAAAATGTAAAAAAATCACGTAACCACCTGGCAGAGGTCTCTCAGACTCTCGTCAGTTGATTTTTACTTACAAAAGATAGACGCGCGCACGTCCGACCTCGGCGAGCTGTTGCGCGGCACTGAAAGGCGCGGGGTAAAGGTACAGGAATGAACAAGTTCGTGCAAAACTCGGGCGCAGGAATATTCACAATTATTAATTCGTTGGGGTCTCTGAGACGTATGCCAGGTGGTTAAGGGTTAATATTGAAGTCACCACATATCACACATTTTTTATTGAAACAATGATGAAGAAGCTTTTCCAGTCTCTCTAGGAAGCTGTCGAAAGTACTAATTGTCGGGATTCTGTAACAACATAGAACATGCAAATGGGTGTCGACATCTTTAATACCACATACCTCAAAACAATCAGTTTTATATAGCTCTTTACAAATTAGTAATTCTTCGAAGTTTCTTTCATTGGACGTTAAAATTAAAGTTCCCCCCCTTTTTTTATTAGATCTGGTATTGTAGGAACCTAATGTATAGTTACTTAATTTAAATTGTTTTGCTAAGTGTTGGTTCAAGAAATGTTCACTTATGCATATAAAATGTACATCTTTCGACAATTCGCTTAAATATATACCTAGCTCATCAGTTTTATTGCTTATGCCACATAGGTTTTGATGGTAGATAGTTAAGTGTGAATTATTATTGTTCACGAAAACAGTTTGTTGCTACTTTTTGAGCCTTTCGTTTGAAATAGTAGGGTATTGTACCACGTACTTCTATATTGTTGTTCTCTATGTTGTTCGAGTAACATGTTATATCATCATGTTCTACATGTTTGAAGTAATAAGGTATAGTACCTGGTTTTATATTGTTTGCTGAATCATTGGCGTAACTGTCGTTTGTATACATTTGATCTAATAATTTTACGAACTTATGTAATTCTTTGAATAAGATATGTATACCTAAGTTGTTAATTGTTCCTCTACTCTTGCAGAAGAATTTATACGAGTAATCTATACATCTATTCGAATCGAAGATGTCAGCGTATTTATTGCATAAGACATCGTCAAATAGCAGCTTATTAAAAGTTTCAATTCTTTTGTTAAAAATCATAACATTTTGGTTTAGTTTGAAATTTGGTAAACATATTATGACATTCGTATGTAATATCTTACTAAGTTTAGATTTCATGTAGTCAACCAAATATTTATAATTTTTCGAGGTTTCAAAATCTGTTTCCCCTATGTATATAAAGCAATAGTCTTCCATAGTAAATTCACATAATTTTTTATCAATATTTGACAATAATTGTGTTATTCCTCCACCTGGCATGCAGTAATGACAAACCAAATTATTTTTAAAAGTATCTAAGCCTATCTCTAATATATTGTTTACATTGTTGCTGCTAATAATACAAAATTTTTTGCGAGGTTTTTCTAGAGCTGGCTTGACCGTCTGTATGACCTCCGTGCCGCCTTGTATGGTAGACGAGTGTAAAAGGTCTGATTTGACGACTGGTTGTATAGATGATTGTGACTTTGTGTCCAATTGATCGCACGAAGTAACCACGCTGTTGTTTATTGTTAAAGGACTTTTACTAAAATTATCAGTTAGCCGACGTTTAACGCTATTTTTTCGCGTGGAGCAGATATTTTTTCGCAAAGTCGATATGGGACTCAGGCAAATTAGTTTTAGTGCTGCCACCTCCTGCGAAAGTTTATATATTTGATTTTTGAGGTCGACGTTTTCCAGTATTACGTTCTCCAGTTCATTCTGTGTACTTAATAAATCTGCTTTTAGTTTGCATATTTCTGTCTCCATTTCTTCTCTGCAAAGTGATAATAAATGACTAGAAATGTTCATGCGTTTTCCTAAAATCTCTTGAGAATTCGAGGAGTTAAGGGAAACACTCATATCTATTTTTTCTAGTGATTTAGATTTATTTAAAGGTTTTCTGTAAGTAATGTTGTTTACAGGTGACATGGTGCAGGTGGCGTCCTCTTTAATTTAGTTGCAGTAACAACAACTCAACTTCAATACTAATCCACGACTCGTAGTTGATACGCAGTTAGGGTGTGAAGTAATATACCCGCTCACCAATAGATGTCGCACAATGCTGTAATCTGCAATTCTTATGTTGTTCGATCCGGTACGTCGAAGTGCAGTGATTCGACAACAGATGTCACTACCAATTAATTTGAACTATGGTCATACAAACTAGAGACATCTATCCGCCAGTTACCGTAAAAATTAAGTTCAACGGTGAGATATTTAAATAGTGTTTCTTAAGCTATTCACCACTGGAGGCTCTGCTATGAAATATTTGAAAAAAACGCAAGTCATTCACTTTTTATTTACTATTGTTATTTGGTATGTTCATAGTTATATTGTGTTGAAATATACATGGAAACCTGTACGTACTTTACTCGATCAATCCTTATAAAGGGCACCGTTTCAAGTTCATAACACACAATAAAAACTTCGGTTATAAGCTTCGACGAAGCTGGATAACATTTGTCCACGTAGCTAAACACACTATATTTAAGTTTATGCACAACTGGTCACTATGCAGACACTCGTTTATTTATGAAATAGACTACCTTTGGAAGGTGGCAGTGCCGCTAAGCCAATAGAGGGCGGATCTGCCATTTTTTTAAAAATAACCTCCCTTTAATTATTCGATATATACTTTATATTGATTAACTCACTCAACCGAACCGAGATGGCGACGACGAGTTTTATAAGCATAAACATTATTGATCGTCTATACGTCAAACGTGCTTACATTGCAACCTATAATTTGTTCGTTTTTTTTTGTTCATTCACTGGTGTTTTTCAAATAATAATAATAATATAATTATAATAATATCTTGGGACAACTCACACAAAGCTATCTGATCCCAAACTAAGCCGAGCTTGTACTATGGAAACCAAACAACTAATAAACATATTTATATATTTCTAAATACATACATATTATAGATAAATAATACCAAGACACAGAATAAACCATCGTGCTTATCACACAAAGTTTAATTCTGGGTGGGAATCGAACCCACGACCTCTTGCGTATCAGTCGGATACATTCCCACCGCGCCACAAAGGCAGTCAAGTCAATAAAATGACAGTGTATTGCGCTATTGATTCCGTTGATACCTAACACGCCGAGGATTAACACTTAATAAAAATTCATAAAACTTATTTGAACTAATCTGAACACTTTTACACACACAAACCTCTATCCTCTATTTAAAGTAGTTTACATTAGACGCTATAAATTCAGCTACCTATTAGCAAAACTTCAACGAAATTCATATTATAATATAATTATAACTGACGAGTGAAGAGAAATTGAATCCGTCGCAATTATCTACTGCGAATCTATGTCGCATCTGAGTTAAATTCTTTGTTTATCCATCAAAATACGCACATCTTAGCTTAAAATATTCGAAATTATAAAAGAATATATCCCATAATAAATCTACCCGTAACAACGAACCGTATAATTCCGTCGAAACATCGAGCAAATAAACTGACAATTTAAATGTCAACGCGATTAAGTCTCGCCTTCTAATACATATTATTTGGTAAGCGACTGACAACCCTGTCACCACAAGCCGTGCAATACAAACAGAGGATTGATCAATCAAAGGCCGACAGCACGCAACATGGCGCACGATTAATCAATCTACTTCCGACCATTCAAACTCTAGCCACAATCAATAATAGAAACCTCCATATAGGTAGCCACACAGGTTGTATATCCAACTGTCTGCACGTATTAGGTAATTTCTTTTAAAATTTATTACATACTAGCTTTTCCCCGTAACTTTGCCTATGTTAAGTTCGGTTACGGGATTGTTCTTTTTTTTTCTTCATAAAATCTCTTCTTCAGTCTTTAACTAACATTTTTTTTTAAAACATAATTAGCAATGTGGGATTATGGTCGCACATTACTAGCAATCCTGTTAACCCCTCCAGCTAAGCTCAATGGCTTGTGTAAGGTATGGGTTCACATAGGTAGTTTAATTGGTAGGATTCGAAACGGCGACCTCACGATTTCGAGACCAATGCCTTAGCCATTAGGCTACCGCCGCAATTGGTGAATTGGCGATTCATGTTTATTCGGAGAAATCGGAGAAGATTTGACAAATCGCTAGTTTGTATTATAAAAGATTTCGTGAATGTTATGAAACCACTGGGGAGTGTGTTGCCTAAACATTTCACATGTATCCGTGTCCGTAACCGTCAGCATTAAGTATGATCTCTTTCCAGTCGTATCGGATTGTCCTTCAATCGGACTATAAATAATAGAAAGTGAACTTACATTTTCGTTCTTTTGCGCTATGATATAATTATTTGGCAAACCTTTGTTACAATTGGCCGCTGAAATCAAAATTTGGTTACCTACAAAGACATAATTATCAATAACTAAGAACACCATGCTATGCTTAGATCTAAAAGCTATAAATCAACCCGTCCGTTGGCTTTTAACGCATTGTGAACAAAATCCTACAGAATTTATTTTCGCTATTCTTAGGACCTATGATGGGGCAGATAGAACTCAACCCTACACCACTCTTTATATCTATACTTACAACGTCTCTTTTAAGCTACGTCAGGGTTAACATCAATCATTTTATAAAAGACCCATTGTACTCCCAAGGTATTTTAACAGCTTAGATAAATACACGGGTCATAAAGTCACAAAGTTCATGAAACTCGACAGACGCGCGGATTTATTGAAGATTCCTTTAGGCTATTAAATTAATGAGAATATTGTTGAATTTTCCACTAAGAGTATGATGTGAAAACAATGTGATATTACGTACGCATTTCAAAACATTGAGAAGATTAAGCGCTAAATATGTATATAATATGTATATATATGTATATCGTACGCACCCCATGGTGCGTACGATTTGGGGGTTGAATCCCCCTCTCTCGAAATTACAGTGTCCATTTTGTCGGGGTTTAGTCACTTGTACCACCTAACCCTCCCACCTATTTCCAAAATTAGAAAAATCCTTGATACACCGATGCTTTGCAAACATATATGTGTGCAAAGTATCGGTGTTTCAAGGATTTTGCATTGTTCACAGAAACGGAACATCGGAACAACTTTAGAACAAAGTGGTTCAAAATTCCATGTCCGTGAGAAATCTCTATGTGTGGATTGTTAAAGCAAGTATGTACTCGTTTGAAGCTCTTCTTCCTATGTTGTCTGTGCTTTGAAGACCAAGTGTATCCGTCAGCGCTCTTATAATTTTACTATGAAATGAAAAGACGAGTATGTCGTGCGCTTTATGGTAACCGTCACGCTAGCCCATAATAGTATAAGTGCCACCCAAAGCCTTGTTTGGCACACTGCGCTCTTCATTTGAGACATTAGTCCATTAGTCTCTTTTGCTCAGTAATACAATTACACTTGCTACAGTGCCTTCAACTAAAACACAATGATGTGTTAACATCACTATTATACGGAAAGAATAATTGACTCTATTGTGGTAAACACCAAGACGGCTTACACCTACCACCAGTAAGTATTAGTACCTACTTCTACTAGTATTCTAGCTAATCTTAACAAACGGTGGGACGGAATTTTCATTAGCTGATGTCTGTCTTCAAAGAAACTAAAACAGGCCAGACCAACCGAAAGTATTTGGATTTTGAATGAAGACCGGTAGTTATGGCGTAAGTTAGGAGAGGCCTATGTCCAGCAGTGGACAGATACAGGCAGATTAATGATTGATATGAAGAAAAAGCCTTCATATTTATATCGTACTTAAACTTATTTCAACATTATTTTATTAAATTTCTACAACGAAACAAGTTGCGTATTGCAGCTACTCTATTATATAATATCTCACAAAATCCATACTTCCATACTAATATTATAAATGTGAAAGTAACTCTGTCTGTCTGATACGCTTTCACGCTCAAACTACTGAACCGATTTAGATGAAATTTGGCATGGAGATGGTTTGAGTCCCGGGAAAGAACATAGGATAGTTTTTATCGCGATAACCGACATCCACGCGGGCGAAGCCGCAGGCGAAAGCTAGTACTCTATAATTTTATTTTTCGAAAAGCCAATTCGTACCACAATTTAATGTCGACCGAAATATCATTGTTGCCCAATATACATACCTCACATTCCCTCATACCACAGTGAAATGAAACAGGCAACAAACGTACATTCTCCCAGAGTTATGAAAAAGTTCGCGAATAAAAAAAATATCTGGACAAGACAATAGAGTGTATTGTAGCCAGGACGATATTATTTGTAGCGTCGGTATAATGCATTGAGGAGAGGGAGGCACTGTCCCCTTTTTTGTTTGTAATTCTTTTGCAATGAATGTGTACTATTCAACTTCATTCTGTCTCATAAATTGCCTAAATGTTGGTGATGGTGATGTGTAGTGTTTGCACAACACAACAGTTAACGGTAGACAGGTAAGTTATTAAGCCATAAAATGGTCTGTCGTTAAAACCTTATTTAACGAAAGTTCAAAGTTTTTCATTGCTATGAATTTATTGCGCTGCTGTACCTAGACTGGCCAATACCTAAATAATTTAATGGTTGCAGTAAATCAATACTTTGCATTGAACTTTCATTTTTCACTTTTGTTTCCTCGACGTAATAATATGCCGAGGGAACAAAAGTGAAAAATGAATACAAACTCCATAGAGTATATAAATACTCTATGGACTTCTATATTAAATGTTTAAATTTGCAACGATTTTTTGTTGTTCGTAAATTTCAATTAAAATTATCCGGAATTACATATAGCTATTCAATAGCACAGAACGTACTCCAATACAGAACATACTCAAAATATTCAAAAAAATATAATCAAAGGACGCTCTCAAAAATATTTCTATCAAAACATCACACAGCAAGCAAGGTAACGACGCCCTAAAACTGAGTGGCATTTGAGTAAGGTCATTAGAGTATCAAATGGCATTTGAGCATTAAGGGACAAATCGATAAAGTTAGAGTAGGCTCGTTTCACCATTCGCATCAGAATTTCGACTTCTCAGCATGATGCTTCTTGCCCGAAAACCGGTAATGCACTCCGAACATTTTCGTCTTCAGTAGAATGTTTGTTTGGCTGTTATAGATGTACTAATATTTTATTTTGTTTCTTGCCTAGTTCTTTTCTCATAGACTATACAACCATAAGTTATATCATCTAAACCAACGTATCCTAGAAATAGACTGCACTCAGGCTGATTATGTAACGTGGAACGAAAAGGTAAGGTCAAATTTCAGCACTAGATAATTTATTACATCTGCCAAGACCCCAAATGGCAAAATCCCATTATGGCACATTAAAGAGATATGTTCTTTTTTGTCAAATAAACATTGCACCCACGGGAGGTGCAATGTTTATGCCAACTCGTTTGAATAATAATAATAATAAATAATTGATACTTTTTTAATTACTTATGGGTTATTAAATATATCTCGAAATTATTATGTGGTGAAATTTAAAAAAAAATGCTTTTTATTACCTACTAGTATCATGTGTATGTAATGACTCTTAAATTTGACCCCATCTTTCTGTTAAAACACATTGTGAATACCTATCATAAATTGAATAAAGTACATGAGATAGGTCACTAGTTATACTTTCAACTACGAAAGCCCATTTCGAGCAACGATCCAATCAACATTATGTCAAAGTCAACCAAAATTGTTACCCTTCGCGACTTCTATCGAATATAAAGTACGTATCAAGCGATTCTGTTACGAAACTAGGGTCGACTTTACGGCCGCTACAGAATAAGCTGTCCTTCAATGTGTATGCACTTTAGATATAAAATGGTTGGGTATTTGACATAGAGGAAGATATAAACAAAACGTAGGTATAGTTTGAGAGTAAGGTTAGTAATCAATCACTCAAATAATCTAGAAAGAACACAAAAAGAATGGTTTGGACTTCACTACAATAAAGACAAATTTACACTAATCAGGTATAGTCTTAAAATGCTTTGAAAATAAATGTTCATTCGCGATTTAATGTGCTATTGAATTTGTAATCATCAAAGTTATTGATTTGAAACTCTAAGCATACCTCTCAATAGCCCGCTGGTAACATGGTACCTAGGAAAATAATTAAGCCATCAAGCCTGCTTGTATTTCTCATAAGTCTATCTGAAGTTCTCTCGAATCATCGTGGCTTTTCTCTCATAAACAACCGGATAAAATCTATATTTCTAATTAAAAATATAAGAGACCACTACGATCTGATCATAACATAATTGCATCTCCATCCTTGATTCCTCCGTAGAGGGGGAAAGAGATGATAGAATGGATACAATATATCTTATTACCGTCCTCTCGATTATAGAAGCTAGTTGATTTTGTCAATAAATAATGATATCGGAAAGCTGAGTGCTTTTATACTGTAAACATAATACGCTTTAGTTAGTAGATAAAAGATTTCAGGTGAAAATATTCAATTGCGACTCGGGCAAGTTTCGCACTTTTTTACTATGGGTATTTTGCCAATGTACTAGCGATATTTTTTACTATGGTTATTTTGTAATGTACTAGTGATATTTTTTACTTTATGTGTTTTGTATTGCACTAGTCATATCTTTTACTATGGGTATTTTGTAACGCACTAGTGACATTTTTAAGGATACTTAGCACAAAGCAAGCCTAAAAAAAAATGAGAATAAAAACGGGATAGTGCATGCCCCCCCCCCCCTCTATCCAAATAATGCGGCTTAAAAAGTGGGTTAGCTGTGATAGTTTTCCTTTTCATTTCACTATATATAAGTACTATATGATTTTTTCACATACTCAACATCAACCATTAAGCTGGCAGGCGAGGACACTTGACTCTAACAAAAATTTGCACTTTAAAGCTTAATGTTTCTCAAACAGATCCCTAAATCTGAAAGCGGTCTTAACAACCCGTTTTAAAAAGACCTATCTAATGATACCCTAAACAATGGTATAGGTGTGAAAAAAAATCACATAAAGTGGGTACTTTACAAATAGGGGTGCTACCCTTATAAAAGTGTTTTTCCTGATTTTATTCTTTTACTTTGTCAGCGTAAGTAATATGTGTATCCATGCCAAATTACAGCCTTTTAGCACAACCTCTGAGCCAAGCTGCGAACAGACGGACGAACATGGCGAAACTATAAGGTTTCTGTTTTGCCATTTTGGCTACGGAACCCCAAAAATGTGTATGTGTGTGTGTGTGTGTGTTGTCATTGATCATTTTGAAACGGCTCAACGGATTTTCATTACATAAACTAAGCTAAGAACCATTCCGATTAACATAGTTTTCTAATAAAAAAACCGTATTAATTTCAGTCTATTCGTTTTAGAGCTACAATGCCACATACAGACACATTCAACTTCTGACTAATTTTAATGTAGTTTTTGCCATGTGGGGTTCAGTGAAGGATTGATCTGGCTGAGAGAGCACAGTTAGGTCACCGATGATATAAACGAGTGGCAAGTTTGAAATGGCAGTGGTACAGAGTGTGGCCCAGAAACATGGCTCGTTGGCCAAAGCGGCGGTCTTAGAATGGGAGCCTTGGAGTTGTAAAGGATCTAGAGGTAAACCACAAATGCAATGGAAGACTGATATAAGAAGAACTACGGTAACGAATAGGATATACAGAGCGCAAGACCGAGTTAGATGGCGCAATCTGCACCACACTGGTTGAGAATGGCTGAGAAGAAGAAAAAGTATGGAAGCCGGCAAGACTTGGAGTAGGCAATACCATTGATATATAATATATAGTTTCCCAAAAATTGCTTAATTAAAGGTCAAGTCCAAGGACATGGGAAATACAATATAGCGGTTGGCTATAACAAGTCAATCATAATAATATGTTATTAAATAACAGTCTGTCCTTTAAAAGAACTTCAAACTTCCACCCACTTTGCATAATTGTCGCGGCCAATTGCTAAACTTAGTAAGTATTACGGCTGTTACTCTGTTCTTGTTAAATGTAACCGTCGGCATTTAATATTTTTTTCCCGACAGTGTCATAAGAGGCGTAATATTTACTGCGCGTATAATTCGATACCTCGGGGCTCAAATGGCATAAAGGGCATTTAGGTGATATTTGACTTTGAACTTTTAACACTAAATATTCCTTAGATATGGAATATTTAGTTTTAAAAGTAAAATTTCGGCGTTTGAGCCCCGTGGTATCAATGTCTATTTATGTATTTAGTACTGTTTAGTAAACGGCTTGAGGAACTTTAAGATGTTGAATTCGTCTGTATTGTGATTAACACTAAGAGTTTAGATTCTGTGATAATAATTAGCTTAATAATAACAGATAATTTACGATAAGAGAAACTATGTACGTGTTTTTTAGTTTGCGACGGTTCGGATACCTTACACTCTTTCCAAAATATAGAAATGCAAATAAGTACAAAATCGAAATAACATAGGTGAAATATCTAAATAGACCGGAGCAAAGAGCTATTTTTTTCCAATCATTTGACATCTTTTCTTCATCCTAGCCAAACAAACCATATTATTGCTTTGCCAAACTTCTTGGCAGTATATGATTAGGTATAAATGAGACAAAAGATGTAGTATAGTCTGGTTATAATTATCCAAAGGTGCATCTTATATACTAACGACTTCGTGTTGATAACAGATAGTAGAAACATTTAATAGATACTGAACGTGCGATAAGGAACATAAGATTGTGATGTAGATTGTAGATACAGCACAAAGATATTGTACTGTAACAGTACACCCCCCTTTAAAAAAAAATTATGGTAATAGTGTTTACAATATAAATTTGACCTAGACCTTACTACACTCGCGAGCAAAAGTATGGAATCACTTGATTGAATTTGATTCCGCGCGATCTTGAGTACTTAATAACTAAATAATAATAATAAAAATGATATCATTTTAAAGGTTAAAATGTAGTCTTAAAATTGATACCAAATTCATTCAAATCGCTTCATTATTTGTGGAGCTATCTTGGATTAAGTGAAGGAGGTAGGAATAGGCAAGGATAATGGAAAAATAATGAATGAAGAAAACAACAAAAATTAATTAATAAAAGTTTAATTTCGCTTAAAAACTTAATGTCAATACTTAGTGTTCCCCCCCCTCGCCCTAATGACAGCTCGGAGACGGTTCTTCATGGACTTGATGAACTTCTGTATGGTATCTTGTGGGATACCTTCCCACTCTTCAATCAAAGCCGTTTTGAGCTCATGTGTGTTTGAAGGAGTAGGATTTCTGGATCGAACCCTCCTCTTTAGTTCATCCCACACGTGCTCTATTGGATTCATGTCCGGGCTAAGCGCTGGCCAGTCCAATGTGGCGATACCGACTTCCTCTAGGTATTCGGTTGTGGCACGAGAAGTGTGACAACGAGCGTTATCGTGCATGAGGACGAAGTCATCACCGATATATCCCGCATAGGGAACGACATGTTCCAGCAGAATATCGGTAATGTACCGGTCTGAAGTTAGACCGCCTCCTCGTCCCCCGCCAGGCACGAAAACAAGCTCCGTTTTACCGTCGAAAGAAATGCCTCGCGAGCAAAAGTATGGAATCACTTGATTGAATTTGATTCCGCGCGATCTTGAGTACTTAATAACTAAATAATAATAATAAAAATGATATCATTTTAAAGGTTAAAATGTAGTCTTAAAATTGATACCAAATTCATTCAAATCGCTTCATTATTTGTGGAGCTATCTTGGATTAAGTGAAGGAGGTAGGAATAGGCAAGGATAATGGAAAAATAATGAATGAAGAAAACAACAAAAATTAATTAATAAAAGTTTAATTTCGCTTAAAAACTTAATGTCAATACTTAGTGTTCCCCCCCCTCGCCCTAATGACAGCTCGGAGACGGTTCTTCATGGACTTGATGAACTTCTGTATGGTATCTTGTGGGATACCTTCCCACTCTTCAATCAAAGCCGTTTTGAGCTCATGTGTGTTTGAAGGAGTAGGATTTCTGGATCGAACCCTCCTCTTTAGTTCATCCCACACGTGCTCTATTGGATTCATGTCCGGGCTAAGCGCTGGCCAGTCCAATGTGGCGATACCGACTTCCTCTAGGTATTCGGTTGTGGCACGAGAAGTGTGACAACGAGCGTTATCGTGCATGAGGACGAAGTCATCACCGATATATCCCGCATAGGGAACGACATGTTCCAGCAGAATATCGGTAATGTACCGGTCTGAAGTTAGACCGCCTCCTCGTCCCCCGCCAGGCACGAAAACAAGCTCCGTTTTACCGTCGAAAGAAATGCCGGCCCACATCATACAAGAACCGCCTCCATAAGCCACTGTCTCAGCGAAACAGCACTGCGCAAATCGCTCCCCAGGCCTCCTGTAGACCCGACCTCTTCGATCGTTGCCGTGCAAACACATTCTGGACTCGTCCGAGAACAGTACACGGCTCCATTCCTCAACCTCCCAATCAAGGTGGGAACGAGCGAATCGAAGGCGGGCTTGTCGATGAGCTGCCGTCAGTTTAGGGCCTGTGGCAGGCCTTCTTGGGGTTAAATTAGCTTGCTTGAGTCTCCGACGAACTGTCCACTCGCTAACAGCGACCCCGCGAACATTTCGGAGCTCCTGTTGGACGTCAACACCAGTCAAATGCCGATTTCGGAGAGAAGTTGACACGATAAAGCGGTCATCCCTCTCCGATGTGCACCGGCGTCGTCCAGATCTTGGTCTCGGGACAAAGCCACCAGTCTCCAGAAAGCGTTTGTAGACTTTCGAAACACAAGACTGACTTATGTGGAGCTGACGTCCGACAGCCCGCTGGCTAAGCCCTTCTTGCAATAGGGCGACGATTTGGGCGGCTTCTGTAGGTGTTGTATCCATTGTCTTCGAAGTTCAAGGGTCCAAAGTTGCGGAGATGTGTACCGGTCAACGTGTGAAAGCTAACTGATAAAAAAAACCGATAACACGTGCTTTTATAGGGGATGAAGGGCGCGCAACTCGCGACGGGTCAAACAATTGAAACGTATCTTTTTTCGTACTTCTTCACGTAGCCCGGGATAACTTCTTAAGTACTGGCGTTATTTGAATGATTTTGGTATCAATTTAAAGTTAATTAATGAACCTTTAAAATGGCATCATTTTTATTATTATTATTTAGTTATTAAGTACTCAAGATCGCGCGGAATCAAATTCAAGCAAGTGATTCCATACTTTTGCTCGCGAGTGTAGTTATTTGCTGATGTATATAAATAATAATGCTATTGTACGCGGTGGAATTTGATGACGCCTGTTGTGGTGTGATTTGCTGACGTCTGTAATTTTGACTTAGCTGTTGCACGAGTGTTTATTATTTTTTTTCGTTAAACTCTTCATTCTTCTGTCCAGTGTTTTCATTATGCCGTAAATTAGGATCACGCCGATTGTTAAAATAATCTGTCCCATTGCAACATTTCTTGTCCACCGTAAGTCCTCCTGGATCAGGTTACGGAGTTGGTCCGCTTCGTTTTGATTGAGGCAATTGTCCGTATTGTATGTTATCTGGTCCTTAGAACTTTGATTTCCCATTTTAGATGTCTTGTTGTTACGAGTAGTTGTGAATTAATGGTATATGTTAAGATCTATGTTAATATATATACGAATAGCTTACTTATATCAGCGATTTTTTATAGACGTACTACTGGCTTTACTTTACGTCCCGATCGTGTAGTGTACGTATGTGAATGCCTGTCGCAATCCTTTGAATCTGGCACGTAGTTCGATTCGTCATTGATCATGAAAGCTGGTTTCAATCTATCAATTGATATCACTGTCTCTTTATCCCTAATTCTAATGCAAAATGTTTTATCTGTTTTACTAATTACTGGGTAGGGTCCTTCATACGGCGGTGTCAGGGCTTTCTTAATTCTATCACACCGAACAAATACGTGTGAGCATTCTTCGAGTTCGGGATGCACAAATATAGCTTGATTGTGTTTTTTTCTTTTCGGAATTGATGTCATTTGTGTGATGTCCTTTTGAATTTGTTTTACAAACTCTTCGTACGTTGATAACTGTGCTGCTGATGACTCAAAAAATCCTCCAGGGAGTCGTATTGGCGTTCCATATGTCATCTCTGCTGAACTATAACCTGTGTCTTCTCGCAAGCTACTCCGCAACCCGAGTAAAACTGTTGGAATTTCTTTTAACCAATTTTCGTTGGATTCTCTTGTCATTAACGCCGCCTTTAAAGTTCTATGAAATCTCTCTATCATTCCATTGGATTGTGGATGATAAGGTGTTGTCCTAATTTTATGTATTCCCAAAAATTGTGAGAGTGACTCAAATATTCTTGATTCAAACTGTCGGCCTTGATCCGTAGTAATGCGCAATGGACATCCAAAACGAGTAATCCATCCTTCGAAAAGTGTCTTGGCTACTGTTTCTGCAGTTATGTCTTCTACCGGAAATATTTCGGGCCATGACGTACAACGATCTATGATTGTGATTAAATATCTCTTCCCTTGTGAAATCGGAAGTGGTCCGACGATGTCAATATGTAAATGTTCAAAACGTTGCGCTGTCATAAATGTACCAGGAGGTGATATCGTATGTCGTTGTATTTTTGATTTTTGGCAGGCTATACATGATCTACACCAATTATTGATATCTTTGTTCATATACGGCCATAAATACCTTTGGGTTATCATTTTTCTCGTAGTTCTTTTTCCTGGATGGCTCATACCATGAATGGTATCGAAAATTTGTTTGCGAAAATGCTTTGGTAAGTAGGGGCGGCTTTTTCCAGTAGATGTGTCGCAGGTGATGTTTATTGTGGAACCCGGAAGCGTAATGTTTTTGAATTTTAATCTTTTATTGTCATGTAATTTACTTAGTTCATTATCTGTTGATTGACATTTTTCCAATTCAGCGTAATCGATAGGTGATGGCACGTATATTTCCTCTATTCGAGATAAGGCATCGGCGGTAATATTGTCACGTCCGCTTATGTGTTGAATGTTGGTACTGTATTGTGAAATGAAATCTAACTGCCGGACCCGTCGCGGTGTATCGTTTGATGATGGTTTTTGGGAGAATGCGTATGTCAAAGGTCGGTGATCCGTAAATATTGTAAATTCTCTTCCCTCGATTAATCTGTGAAAATGTTTGACGGCCATGTATATTCCTAACAGCTCTCTGTCAAACGTAGAATATTTTTGTTGAGTTTCGCTCAATTTTTGTGAAAAAAATCCTAATGGTTCCCATTTGCGTCCGGATTTTTGTTGTAAAACTCCACCAACGCAAGTAGCACTAGCGTCGGTCATGAGCGCTAGTGATGCGTTGCGGGAAGGATGCGCTGTTAACACTGCGTTTTTCATGCTTTCCTTGCATTTTTCGTAAGCTTTGTCTGCTTCCGTTGTCCAAGGAACAGGTGAATTATCGTTCTTTTTTGAACCATGTAGATATTCGTTTAAAATTCTTTGATTTTCCGCTGCGCGTGGAATATTACTTCTGTAGAAATTGACCATGCCCAAAAATCTTCTTAATTCTTGAATTGTTTTCGGTTTGGGAAATTCCATGATTGCTTTGTAATTTTCTTCGGTAGGGTGTATTCCTTGGCTCGTTATATGATAACCTAAGAAATCTATTTCCCTTCTGAAAAATTCGCATTTTTCGAGATTAATGGTTATTCCATTCTCGTGTAAACGTTTGAAAACCGTTTCTAAATGCTGATAATGCAAATCTTCGTTGTCCGATGCGATGAGACAGTCGTCTACAAATATAAATACGAAGTTTAAATCTCTAAATAAGGAATCCATGAATCGTTGAAATGTTTGTGCCGCATTGCGTAATCCGAAAGGCATTCTTAAGTACTCAAAAAGTCCAAAAGGTGTGATGATGGCTGTTTTTTCTATATCTTTAACAGGAATACAATGGTATGCTTTACGTATATCTATCTTGCTTAGTATCTTCTTATTTTCTAATATGTATGTAAAGTCAGTTAATCTTGGTAGTGGGTATTTGTCCGGTACTGTCGTGCTATTGAGCATTCGATAGTCTCCACACGGTCTCCATTCGCCATTTTTCTTTTTTACCATATGTAATGGGCTTGCCCATGGGCTATCTGACGGTCGGCAAATTCCGAGTTCTATCATATTTTGAAATTCCTTTTTGGCTATGTCGTATTTTTCTGGAGGTAATGGTCTTGCCCGAGCTGCGACGGGTGGTCCTGTAGTGATAATGTGATGTTCAATCTTATGTTTGGGCGCATTGCGGAGAGAGGACCCTTTCGTGATGTCTTCGTATTTGTTTAAAAGTTGCGTAATACGTGGATTCGTTCCCACTGCGATAGTACGAATTGTTTGTTGTGTCGCTTTTTCCGAAGTTACATGCGTTGTCAGCTCTGTAACTTTGTCGATAAGTTTGCGACCTGCTATGTCGACTAATAGTTTATAGTGCTCTAGAAAATCTGCTCCAATTATTGGTTGTGTAACATCGGCGATTACAAAATTCCATTTATAACATCGTTGTAGTCCTAAATTCAAGGTAAGCGTCTTCTCGCCGTAAGTCCTAATTTTAGTCCCATTTGCAGCGTATAGTGTGTATTGTTCATTTTGTAAAATTGAATGTCTCTGTTGCTTGCTAATGACTGAAATATTTGCGCCCGTGTCAATCAAAAACTTCATACCACTTTTTCGGTCGGTAATGGTGAGGCGATTGGATGGGTGGATTGCACAGAGTTTCGCCGTTGTCTGTGCTCTTATTCGTTTCCCTGGTTCCGTACGTAAGTCATTGGTTTCCAACCGCATGGTTTAATGCAGTTCTTTGCATATTTTCCGAATCTTTCGTGGTAGTAACAAAATCGATTTGCTCCTCTATAGTTTGTTCTCGGCCTCATAATCGGGAATTGTTGACGTTTCTTGAAATGATTGTGCGTGTTGGGTCGATAGCCATATTGACCTTGCTGAATTGCGTCAATATCTATCTGTAATTTTGCTAGCTGGGCTAAAATGCATGCTGTATTGTTGTCGTTTGAAGTGTCGTTGCTAACAGCTGATATTTCGGTTACTTTTGAATTCATTATTATTTTGTCTGCAATTTGGCTCAGTTTGTCAATTTCCATGTCTTCCGTAACTGCTAGAACCGTAGTAACTGATGTTGGTAAAAGCCTGAACCATAGTAGTTTGATTGTTTCGTCACTGATTTTTCCTCTCCCGAGGACTCGCATTTGACGTAATAACTGCGAAGGTTTTTGATCACCGAGTTCTGTCTCTGATATTAATTTTTGAAACTGTCGCTGTTCTGTTTCTTCGTAACAATCAATTAAACGTTCCTTGATGTTTTTGTATTTATCTGTAGTCGGTGGTGAAGTTATTAGGTCACTAACTTGTAGTATTTCTTCCTTGGATAACTTTGCTATTATTGTACAGTATTTGTATTCGTCTCCTTGCTTCTGTGGTGCTAATATGGCTTCTAGTTGCGTGAACCATAATCTTGGTTGGTCTTTCCAAAATTCCGGAATGCGGGATAAAACCGAGGTGCCAGCAGCTACTTCAAGTGTTCCTTGCTGATTTATGTTCGCCTTGCACGGTGATTGTGCCATGTTTCTTGCTGCGTATTCGTTCGTCGGGGTCACCAATTTGCCAAACTTCTTGGCAGTATATGATTAGGTATAAATGAGACAAAAGATGTAGTATAGTCTGGTTATAATTATCCAAAGGTGCATCTTATATACTAACGACTTCGTGTTGATAACAGATAGTAGAAACATTTAATAGATACTGAACGTGCGATAAGGAACATAAGATTGTGATGTAGATTGTAGATACAGCACAAAGATATTGTACTGTAACAGTGTAAGTTAAAGATATAGAAAAAACAGCCATCATCACACCTTTTGGACTTTTTGAGTACTTAAGAATGCCTTTCGGATTACGCAATGCGGCACAAACATTTCAACGATTCATGGATTCCTTATTTAGAGATTTAAACTTCGTATTTATATTTGTAGACGACTGTCTCATCGCATCGGACAACGAAGATTTGCATTATCAGCATTTAGAAACGGTTTTCAAACGTTTACACGAGAATGGAATAACCATTAATCTCGAAAAATGCGAATTTCTCAGAAGGGAAATAGATTTCTTAGGTTATCATATAACGAGCCAAGGAATACACCCTACCGAAGAAAATTACAAAGCAATCATGGAATTTCCCAAACCGAAAACAATTCAAGAATTAAGAA
Source organism: Herminia tarsipennalis (assembly GCA_945859575.2). Classification (NCBI taxonomy): domain Eukaryota; kingdom Metazoa; phylum Arthropoda; class Insecta; order Lepidoptera; family Erebidae; genus Herminia; species Herminia tarsipennalis. Next base: position 5,411,687 of record OX243836.2, on the reverse strand, counting down.
GATTTTTGGGCATGGTCAATTTCTACAGAAGTAATATTCCACGCGCAGCGGAAAATCAAAGAATTTTAAACAAATATCTACATGGTTCAAAAAAAAACGATAATTCACCTGTTCCTTGGACAACGGAAGCAGACAAAGCTTACGAAAAATGCAAGGAAAGCATGAAAAACGCAGTGTTAACAGCGCATCCTTCCCGCAACGCATCACTAGCGCTCATGACCGACGCTAGTGCTACTTGCGTTGGTGGAGTTTTACAACAAAAATCCGGACGCAATTGGGAACCATTAGGATTTTTTTCACAAAAAATGAGCGAAACTCAACAAAAATATTCTACGTTTGACAGAGAGCTGTTAGGAATATACATGGCCGTCAAACATTTTCACAGATTAATCGAGGGAAGAGAATTTACAATATTTACGGATCACCGACCTTTGACATACGCATTCTCCCAAAAACCATCATCAAACGATACACCGCGACGGGTCCGGCAGTTAGATTTCATTTCACAATACAGTACCAACATTCAACACATAAGCGGACGTGACAATATTACCGCCGATGCCTTATCTCGAATAGAGGAAATATACGTGCCATCACCTATCGATTACGCTGAATTGGAAAAATGTCAATCAACAGATAATGAACTAAGTAAATTACATGACAATAAAAGATTAAAATTCAAAAACATTACGCTTCCGGGTTCCACAATAAACATCACCTGCGACACATCTACTGGAAAAAGCCGCCCCTACTTACCAAAGCATTTTCGCAAACAAATTTTCGATACCATTCATGGTATGAGCCATCCAGGAAAAAGAACTACGAGAAAAATGATAACCCAAAGGTATTTATGGCCGTATATGAACAAAGATATCAATAATTGGTGTAGATCATGTATAGCCTGCCAAAAATCAAAAATACAACGACATACGATATCACCTCCTGCTATATTTATGACAGCGCAACGTTTTGAACATTTACATATTGACATCGTCGGACCACTTCCGATTTCACAAGGGAAGAGATATTTAATCACAATCATAGATCGTTGTACGTCATGGCCCGAAATATTTCCGGTAGAAGATATAACTGCAGAAACAGTAGCCAAGACACTTTTCGAAGGATGGATTACTCGTTTTGGATGTCCATTGCGCATTACTACGGATCAAGGCCGACAGTTTGAATCAAGAATATTTGAGTCACTCTCACAATTTTTGGGAATACATAAAATTAGGACAACACCTTATCATCCACAATCCAATGGAATGATAGAGAGATTTCATAGAACTTTAAAGGCGGCGTTAATGACAAGAGAATCCAACGAAAATTGGTTAAAAGAAATTCCAACAGTTTTACTCGGGTTGCGGAGTAGCTTGCGAGAAGACACAGGTTATAGTTCAGCAGAGATGACATATGGAACGCCAATACGACTCCCTGGAGGATTTTTTGAGTCATCAGCAGCACAGTTATCAACGTACGAAGAGTTTGTAAAACAAATTCAAAAGGACATCACACAAATGACATTAATTCCGAAAAGAAAAAAACACAATCAAGCTATATTTGTGCATCCCGAACTCAAAGAATGCTCACACGTATTTGTTCGGTGTGATAGAATTAAGAAAGCCCTGACACCGCCGTATGAAGGACCCTACCCAGTAATTAGTAAAACACATAAAACATTTTGCATTAGAATTAGGGATAAAGAGACAGTGATATCAATTGATAGATTGAAACCAGCTTTCATGATCAATGACGAATCAAATTACGTGCCAGATTCAAAGGATTGCGACAGGCATTCACACACGTACACTACACGATCGGGACGTAAAGTAAAGCCAGTAGTACGTCTATAAAAAATCGCTGATATAAGCAAGCTATTCGTATATATATTAACATAGATCTTAACATATACCATTAATTCACAACTACTCGTAACAACAAGACATCTAAAATGGGAAATCAAAGTTCTAAGGACCAGATAACATACAATACGGACAATTGCCTCAATCAAAACGAAGCGGACCAACTCCGTAACCTGATCCAGGAGGACTTACGGTGGACAAGAAATGTTGCAATGGGACAGATTATTTTAACAATCGGCGTGATCCTAATTTACGGCATAATGAAAACACTGGACAGAAGAATGAAGAGTTTAACGGAAAAAAAAATAATAAACACTCGTGCAACAGCTAAGTCAAAATTACAGACGTCAGCAAATCACACCACAACAGGCGTCATCAAATTCCACCGCGTACAATAGCATTATTATTTATATACATCAGCAAATAACTAGTAAGGTCTAGGTCAAATTTATATTGTAAACACTATTACCATAAATTTTTTTAAAGGGGGGTGTACTGTTACACTACAATATCTTTGTGCTGTATCTACAATCTACATCACAATCTTATGTTCCTTATCGCACGTTCAGTATCTATTAAATGTTTCTACTATCTGTTATCAACACGAAGTCGTTAGTATATAAGATGGATATATATATATTGGATAATTATAACCAGACTATACTACATCTTTTGTCTCATTTATACCTAATCATATACTGCCAAGAAGTTTGGCAATTGTTACAGCACAAAGATATTGTACTGTAACAATTGCCAATTACCAATCACGTTGGGGTCGGCTACAAGCCTGCACAAATTTAGCAGAATATTACTTTTTCTGAGGATAACGATATAATAAAAATCTTGTATAGTTCGCTAGTTGCAGAATATTTGGGTGTATTAACCGTAGAAAATGTTTGCGATAATAATGTTTAGAATTTCCCCCATTCAGCCATATGTAGCTGTATATAGAGTAGTACCTTAGTATATTTAAAGGCTTGCTCTTTATCGAGTCCTTCCATACATAGTTAGAACGGCTTCATAAAATTACAATATAATCTCGACACCATGGTTTTACGATCTATACTAACATATCAACCAAAATGTAATTGGTAGTACCTGCTGCCCGTCAACTCGTCAACGGCACATTAAATCACATTCGAGAAAGTATTGATCGCGCAAACTGAAATGCGAAAAGAAGAAGCCAAGTTTAATTTGTCTTATTTTTAAATTTTAAACCTCAACAAAAATAAGCCTGTTATATATATAGTGTATGACTGTATTTCTATGCTTGTGTTATTATTATTGAGCTAGTTCAATCGGGTTTTTTTTAGTATGCTTGCAATATCGCAGTAGCTTGTTTAATACTAAGTAATGATGATTGATCAAGCGCTGTGGTACTCAGTTATAACTTATAACATCCCAGGAGATCTATTTTAGTTTGATGAATGAAAACTTTAGACCCAAAGAAAATTAAATAAATTAAATTATCAAATACAAAGTTAGCTAACATCAATTCAACCCCTTCCTTACCGATAATTGTCAAAGGATCCAACCTTTTTGCGGTTATACGAAAATAAATTTAAATGAATCAAGTTAATAAAATCTTTTCGAGGAATAAAGTAGGCCTATTACTGACTTATAAGACTTAGGCCGAGGGTTCAAAACCCAGGCAGGCGACCGCATACTTTGTGCGATTTGTTTCATTACCACTGCTGCATTGCAAATTATGTGAATAAAAACACCTGTAGAAAACCAATATTGCCGTTGGAAACGTTTATCATGCAACCTAAAGCAAGTGTTGCATTAGAATACAATACAATAATGTCTATACTAATATATTAGGCAATAATAATGTTCTCCTAACTGAAGTCGGTTACGGCGGCTAATCTCTACTACCCACTACGCAGGAGATATTATAGTGTATGCGCAGACACAAGTGCACTCTCTATCCCCTCACTCCCATAGTCCGATGGGATGGAAATCTGGCACGACCGGGGAGTTTGGGCGCAGGCCGACGGCTTAACGTGCTCTCCGAGACATGGAGGGGTGTGACAATGTTCGAAAACGGTCACGCATCTATGGACTGACAGTCTTAACGTTGCTTAACCTCGCAGATACCTCGATCTGCTCGGTCACCTCTGAGTCAGGAACTCCTCTAAAATATATTATGTAGAATGCACTCAGACAGGTGGACACAGATCAACACACAGTGAATGCCTACTGATGGACGTCACCATTATCGCAGGCCTACGAAACGACGGCGCTAGAATCTGGATTATTTTAAGAAAAGAAGTGAGGAGAGCCCTACACAGGTTTGAAAGCGTACGTATGGGGGTAACCTTGCCCAGCAGCGGGAAAATACAAGTTTAAAAAAAATATATAATGCATAGTATAGTGTACAAATTATTTCGGAAATGGCTCTACAGCCCTGTTTTTTAAGCTTTACAAAATTTTTGGCTTTCCTAAACTTTGCAAACCAAAAAGATTTTAATTTATAACGCCACCTCGTAAATCTTACAGGTACCCTTCTTGCATTGTTTCTGTTCATCACCCCGTACTTAAATTTTACGGACGTAAAAACGGAGTATCCGTTTCAAATACAAAGTCCTTTTTCACAGATGTCTAATTAGGTTATGTCTAGTTACTAGTGAAATATCGTTGTAGTCGCTATTGTGGCGATTGTCAAAGTGAGGTTGTCATTATATATCAACAGGAACTTCGTATATGAAACGCAATATAATAAAGTAATAATCCGATAAGCTTGGCAATTACACTACATGCATTAACATTTAATTATTGAAACGCCTACAGAATGATGAATTGTTTCAATTGAGATGGATTCGCTTGTGTTTGAAATACGTAATGGTTTTTTCATATAAATGTAAAGGTACGAATTTCATTTCAGAGGCGTAGCAGCTACTACCTACGCATTAAATATTGCTCAATAAATGTAGATTGCTGCTTCACCTTTATATCAGGGATGAAATGGGATTTATATACCGAGGAAAGCGTCTTTCACGATGGTTAAAACTCTCGTACCTCACAGCTTGGTATATTAACAATTCTTAAGAAAAATATTTTATGCAAGTTCTGAAAATCTTTTGCTGGCTGGGGTTAGTCAGTCCAGTCATTGGGGTAGACAGAGACTACTTCCTTACTGGCCACGATCTCTACACTCTAATTTGGCTTCCTCTACAGCCATAACCATATTCATGCATGCTCGCCGGTTACGGGTACTTCAGACTTGACAATTTTTGATTTGATACAAAAAATAACACTTTCCTTTAGACCAAACATTCTTTACTAAGCACAAACTGCCTCGTAATCTAAACAAAACCTAAATACCTAAGTACTTATATTATGAAAAGGGTCTGCAAAAGAATTTGAGATTTATGTTCGCTCTCCCGGGGAAGGTTTCGATTACTCACGCGCTGTCAACCTTATTTTCAGTGGCGGATCCAGGGCTCACCCCCTCCTCTCTCCTCTATCAAAAATATCTGAGCCCTCTCGTGTATGTGTGCTATTCCCTGATAAACCCCACCCTAGGCGGGTTTGACCCCGACTAAGTTGGGGTTCCCCTAAACCAAATTTTGGTTTCCTCAACTGGATTAAAGCACCCCAGGATCAGAATTTGCTGGTTCCGCCACTGCTTGTTTTCCAAGGAAGTTATGTACAGTACCTACAAACTTCCTAAGCCTACAGGTACCCCATGAGGTCTCATGTTTAAGAATAGTTTTGGAAAGCAATGGGCCACAAGGCAATATACCTGCTGGGGCCATTGTCCTTAATATTTTACACTAACGACCACTGTGGTATTACGCCGCTCGATTTCTTTATGAAGCATTAGGTTGCCTCAATGGCCACGAAATAGAATAAACTAGCAATTGCGAGCTATAAACGAGATATATGCTTGTTATCATACCTACCTAACATCTTTATTTTTATTTTAGAAGGGCTTTGAGCCAGGGCTGATTGTGACAGTCCTGTCCTGTCCAAGGATTGAAGCAGAAAATAAAGAAGTAAAGGTATGTATTTTCAGCCAAAAATGTGGTCTATCATCTTACAGTTGAACCTCATTTCCACATATAATAATATTCTGACAGCTATAGGCTCAACCATAACGTCATATGTGAGACACGGGAAGTTTTCTCAAAACTGATAGACCATATTCTTCTAAAAATCATATAATATATATAATATCTGCTCAGCTACGGTTTGGCAGTAAAAACCGGACAGAGAGTTTCGCGTATCACATATTCATTCTATTACTTTTAGCTCTAGCAGTTGCCAGATAAATTCAAATTTAATTTAGATAGGTTACTACTTTAAAAAGGAGGAATCGATTGATATTATTCAATCTTTTTTTATACCTACGACTAAGATGATTACGACTCCTACGGCTTGCCCAATGGGTAGTAGTTTTGTTACCCACGGACTATTGCATAAAGTATCTACTTATCATACCAGCAGTTGATCATCATTCTTGTTTGCAACCTTAATCTATATTAATATTATAAAGCGGAAGAGTTTGTTTGTTTGTTTGTTTGTTTAAACGCGCTAATCTCAGGAACTACTGGTCCGATTTAAAAAAATCTTTTTTTGTTGGATAGCCCATTTATCGAGGAAGGCTATAGGCTATATAACATCACGCAAAAACGGGGAAAATTTACGCATACGAAGTTGCGCGGGACTGCTAGTGATCCTAATAAAATGTTTAGAAAAATCTTTGATTAGGTACCTAAATCAAAATTAATCCACTACCTTAGTAAACGTACCTACTGAAATTCAAAGAGTTTCGTTGAAAAAGATTTAATTATAAAATGAAAAGGTTAAATATTACCTCATTTAACTTTGAAAGGATAAAGCGTAGTAACTAAGAGTTGCTTCTGTATTTATGAAAACTTGTAGCTTTTCATTTATTCATGAAAATATTTCATTCACTGAGATATTATAAGGAGCGTCTCAAGGTGCCTTTAGATGTGTAAATAACTTTTTTCTTAGATTGCGAATGAATTTGGAAGTTTTTATTTTGAAAGAGAGATACGACAAGAAAAATAATTAATAATAGCTAATTAAAATCTAAGTTTAATAAATATTCACTCCAAGTGAAACTCTGAAAGTCAATAAAGTTAATTATCAAAAAGTCATTAAAATAAGTCTGTTAAATAAAGAGGTATCTATAATAGGTATTTAAAATTTGATTAAAATCATGTTTCATGAATAATCTCTAAACCAGCGAAATCTGATTGAAAAATTGCAGTCCGAAGCGACACCTAATCGATGCAGCTTGCGATCGCAAGACCACGTAGGTATGTTATTCCTACATTTCTAACATCAACATTGATATATGCATATAACATCATAATTATAGTGAACAATTATGTAACCGTAGTTCACTCACGATAAACTGGTGTCTAGGTCATGTGTGGGCGAGATCACGGAACGCGAACGCGACAGACATGTGAGCGCGGCCACCGAAGGGGCGCAACTGGCGAGATGGTGGGACCCGTCGTCGTGAGAGAGACTGGGCGGCGTCCCCACCCCCACTCCCCGCGCCGCCGCGAAACTACTATTGGCGCACAAACTGGGACCAAAGTACCACCACAAAATACCGAGAATATAGAATGTACACTTCATGCAAATGCGTTTGAACAACTCAAACATAGAGATCGTTTACGGCCATGGTATATTGAAACGCGTAGCGAACAAAAAGGTCTGTAATTCCCTGTACTTGAACGATGTCTATGTGTGTTACACGAGAGAGTTACGTATGAAGATTGCCTTCTGAACGGTAGGTATTTTGCGGTACCACACTGTTGCGGTTCCTGATGAATCTTCAAGTGTGTTTCTCGCTTCGTTCGAGTCGTACAACAGTATTAGTTGAGGACAGAACGGTCGCAGTGCTGTGATAAACCATAGACCGTCTAGGTGCCACCGCAGTGCCAGTTAATCTGCCGTGAAATAATAATGCAAACGCATTACTGTTTCGGGTAAAGGGCGCTGTAGCAAGTGCGTATTTAGGTACTGGGCAGATGAGACTTGCGAAAGTTACGAACTAATGCCTCAGGATGAGAAGTGCGTAGCAGTGATGCATAGATCTTTGCGGAACTAGGATTTAAGTGGCACTGTTGCTGTTGTGGGCTTATGTAACGCTTTCGCTGATGTATCAGACTCGCGACTTAATAGTCTCCTTACTATTATACTGTTGGAGAAGGGGCTAGGGGGCTCAACCTCACCCCTCCCCCCCACTGCCCCGGTGGTGCAACAACGGCCCTATCTGGTTCTACGGTAGGTACCGTTTAAAAAGACTATCAGTGTTGTTTTGTTGACTAATTTTTGAGTAGGTAAGTATGACATAGGTACGTAACTCACTAACTTTGTTTGTACCTAGTACCTAAATAGTTTTTCAGTCAAACGGGACCAAAATTATGCGCAACGAGATAAACAAATACTGTTAAAAATACTGAGAGGCATACTTTAGAGGATTGCTCTTGAAAATGTTTGCATGTTCCCCTCAACGTTTTAATATAACGTTCTAATAGAATCGTAAAGTGCCATGAGTGGAATAATTACATTTCGCTGGGAGAAATTGGCAAGACGTTTGAATTACAACGAAGGATTAAATGTTTCGTGTCGTTTTAGGTTCAATTTGCCTAGTAGGTAATAATCCACACAAATAAGTAGATTGTATAATAATTAGCTAATAAATCTAATGACAACAGTTTTAGGTTAGCTGATTTTCAAGTTATAGCAGTCTCTTTTTAAGAAAACGATACGCTTCATGAAACTGTGTATGATGTAGATACAAAACAAGGCATAGGAACCTACTAATAAATAATAATAATAAATAAAACACGTTAAATTGTTGGCGAATATTGTTTCTTTTCAGATAGATATTTTAAGACATACCTAGTCTTGCTTAATAAGTGTAGTATATTACTATGATAGTAAAAAAGCAACATCAGGACGACGCCTTTGAAGTTGCAATAAATATCGAAAACAAGCGTCTAGGTAATGTTTGTCGAAACTATTTATTTGTTATTTTACCTAATTAAAATAAATTTATATATTTTCAACACAAATAAACAATAATAAAGGTGTTATGAAAGTTATATAAATAAATTAAAAATATATAATCTAACGCATCCAATACTAAGACCCGACTTAGCTACCGCGAGTCGGGTCTGCCCATCCCCTGCGTCGCGCCCTGTTATATGATTAATCCCGCGGCTAATCTAGACGGCTTCGTCGAACGACTATAACTTATTAGACTGTGATATTATTATATGTGTGTACACAGTTATAGAATGACAGTTTGAAATACCTAAGTCAAACATAACATGAAAATGGGCGACGAACTATATTTAAATATACCAAATATGAATTTAGCGGCATCGTATATGAGAAAGTCGAGACATGGGGGATCATGTATTATTGTAAACAACGGTATTAGGTACCGAACTGTTCATGAAATGAACAAACTTTCAACTGAAAACAAGTTTGAGTGCTCTGTGATAGAACTGATCAGTTTTGGTATCTATGTTGCCTGTATTTACAGACCGCCTAAACTCGACTCATCTTCTCTTGAATGTTTTTATGATAAAATGTACATTCTCTTGTCGTATCTGTGTAAAAATAAAAATAAGAAAGTTATATTATGTGGGGACTTCAACATAGATCTACGTCAAAAAAATAGAATTTCTTTAGAGTTTCAAAACATTATTTGGTCATTCAAATTGAAAGCAGAATTTCAGCATGCCACTCGATATATTAGTAACACATGCATTGACAATATACTACATAACTTACGGCAGTGTAAGAGTGAATCACTAGAACTCGCTATATCTGATCATTCTGCACAAATCATACGATGTCCTGTTAGCTCAAGCTCTCTGCTTGAACATTGGTTTTTACTTAAAAGGGATTTTTCGTCAGTAAATAGATGTAAATTCAAAAATTATATAAAACAATTGAGTTTCTCGCAAGTGTACGTGGAGACTGAAGCAAATGAGGCATTCAACTGTTTTCTTAACTTATTTAAGCTGCTGTATGACTTATGCTTTCCCGTAATTAAAATTAAAATGGCACTCAAAGCTAAGCCAAAATGGATATCTAAGGGTATAAAGGTATGCAGCCAAAAGAAACGTGAATTACTTTGGAAGTATAGGAAAAACCCAACCACGTGTAATAAAATACAGTTTAAAACCTATACTACCAGGCTCAAGAAGGTAGTCAAACTAACCCAGAAGTCACAGAATAATCATTATTTAAAAAAATATGAAAACAAATCAAAAGCGACTTGGAGGATTATAAATGGAGTAAAAAACAAACAGCCTAATCTAAATTTTACTGAAATTAAATTTAATGACAAATTGATAAATAATCCCAAATTAATATGTAATGCTTTTAATGACTACTATGTTGACATTGTAAATAATGAGAGTAATCTGAAGTTTATGAAAACTTCACCTGGTCAAGTATGTAATTCAATTTTTATGAGTCCTATATCATCTTTTGACATTCTTAATATAATCATGGATTTGAAAAATACAAAAAGCGCCGGTATTGATGGAATAACAACGTCTATAGTCAAAGATGTTGGTAACTTGATAGCACCTGTTATATCCTATTTAATTAACTTAAGCCTTGAACAGGATGTCTTCCCTCATGAACTAAAAAAATCCATAATTAAACCAATTCATAAGAAGGGCGACACTCTCAACATAGGTAATTACAGACCGGTAGCACTGTTGCCTATATTTGCTAAATTATACGAAAAAGTTATCTATAATTCTATATATACCTTTTTTGAAAAGGAATCTGTCCTGATACCTGAACAATATGGCTTTAGGAAAAATAAAAACATAAACATGGCTACCTATGATTTTCTACGATCTGTTACTTCTAATATGGACAGAAGACAGCCGGCAGTGGGTCTTTTTATGGATATGACGAAAGCTTTTGACTATGTTAGGCATGATACTTTACTAATTAAACTTTCTTCTTATGGAATAAGGGGTAATGCTCATAAATTGATCTCGTCTTACTTATCTGACAGGGAGCAGGTCACGCAAATAACTACAGTAAGCACAATAACAAAAATGGAGGAAACATGTCAATCTAGTGTCAGAAAGGTTAAATACGGTGTACCCCAGGGAAGTGTGCTGGGACCACAGCTTTTTATTATATATATAAATGACATTTCAATTAATATTAATGACAAAATTACATTATTTGCCGATGATTGTACAGTATTATTCTCCGACTCAAAATTGACAACACTACAATCTACTATTAATAACACACTGACATGTATTATCCATTGGTTGACATTAAATAATTTAAAAATTAATTTAGATAAAACTAAACTTATTAATTTCAAGCAAAGGCCAGTAGTAAATAGAAATGACGATAGAATTAATATTAGTTACCAGGGGACACAAATTAAAGAATGTTCAAGCACTAAATTTCTAGGGTTACATTTGGATCAGAAATTGAACTGGAAGACACACGTTGAACATGTATGCAAAAAGATCAGCCAGTTTACGTATGGGTTGTACCGGCTGAAATACATAACAAGTAGAGACGCGCTCATAACTGCCTACCATGGATACATTTCCTCGACATTGCGTTATGGTGTCATTTTTTGGGGGAACTCTGCTGACTGGCTCCTTGTGTTTAGAGCGCAGAAACGCTGTATTAGAACAATGTTCAATTTAAAGCCAAGAGACTCGTGCCGACCTTATTTTATTAAACATTGTCTACTAACTTTACCTTGCCTATACATTTACGAAAGCGCAATATTTGTGAAACAGAATATAAACCTATTCAGTAAAAGAGATCGACAACGTCACTTTGGTAAATTGTGTGTGGTACCGTGTAAAACAACGCTGATGCATAATAGCATATTTTGTAAAGCGCCACTAATATATAACAAACTTCCATCGTGCATTAAGAACATAGACAATACGGTCAAATTTAAAAAGCAGCTTATTAATATGCTTACGGAAAAGTGTTACTACACCCTAAATGATTATTTTAATGATAGTATAGTTGACATGCCTTGATTTCGATAATTATATTGACTGTAAATCTGATTAATAATAATAATATTGTTTTGTAATTAATTTAAATAACTAACTATATACTAATTATTTGTGAACATTTGCACACCAAATAGGTTAAACATAGATTGCACTAATTATTGTAATTACTAACACCTTTTTGTACCTGTGTTTTTGCAAAATAAATATATATTGAATATATTGAATAAACTTTCGATGTACACTCTGGAATTTATAGATCACACCATTTCTTTACAAAGTAGGAGTTACGTTGGTGGGATTGTTATAAATTGAATATCAATAGCCTCCGGATATATTCAGAAAAAACGTTTTCCTTTCGTTGAATATACACTCAAAGGGAAAAACGTTTTGAATTATATTATTGCTTACATATTTTTACACAAGGGTAAGTTATTTCGCAAAGAAATACCAATACCTATATACCTACGGGCCGTAAAATTTAATGTGACTTGGTATAATATGGCACTATAATGTTTTATTGCTCTGTTTGTAACAAAGTGTTTAGTTACCCAATAATGATAATGTTGGGTCACTTTGGGAAGACAGACGTAGCCAGACATGTAAAACCTTTTTGGTTTTTCTTTGGGGCTTTTGAATGGGTTTCTGCCAGTGGCGACGGAGCAGATCGGGAGGTCAGCAAGTTTTAGCAACATTACTGTTTCCGGTCCGTAAAAAGATGACCGTTGATGGTTTTCAAAAATGTTACACAACCGATCGGATGAAAATCAGACATGATCAGAAAGAGATAAAGCGCAAGACCGATGGCTTATCCGAGGCACAGTATGACATTTTTTTAAAACGGTAACCTATTTATTAAACAGTAGAAGCGGCGGTAGCCTAATGGCTAAGGCATCGGTCTCGCAATGGTGAGGTCGCGGGATTGAATTAGGATTCGAACCCACGACCTCACGATTGCGAGACCGATGCCTGTGGGTAGGCCCATTATACTATCGACGTGAACCCACTCCTAACACAAGCCTTTGAGCTTAGTTGGAGGAGTTAACAAGATTGCTAGTAATGTGGGACTCAATCCAACATTGCTAGTTATCTTTTAAAAAAAAAAAACAAAAAAAAAACAGTGGTAACGTTGCTTAACCTCATTCATAGATATCTTGATCTGTTTGGTCGCCACTGAGCATGGGACACAGGCAGCAGATAAAAATTGCCTGTAAGGCATTAATTTGGTATATTGGTGGAAAAAAAAATAAAAAAAATAACACAAAGTCTCACGATTACGGTACTTTTGAGGGTAATTTTTAAAGAAAATGTTCGCCGAAAAAGTGTTGTATCCCTCTGAAAATCTTGCCCCGAAAAAGTTTTTAATGCCCCCGAAAATCTTACACCGAAAGTGTTGCACCACTCTAAAAGAAATTCTGGCGTCGCCTATGCCACTGTCACGAACTCCTTGAACTCCTGTTAGCTACTGACAAAATAACGTTAGAACGCTAAAACATGGAACAGTAGTAACCTTTCTAAATATTGTTTTGTAACAATGAAATTGCCAATTAACTCTACTGAGGAAATATTTGTATATTGTACGGTTCCTGTGGGAAATAAATCCACGGTAGAAATAATGTTTTGCATCTGGTTCACCACACGCAAAACGTTATTTCTAAGTACTTATTCATTTTTACACATACGTGTACCTATAAATATTATTTATTTTTACTTTAAAAGTTTAAAAAATAACTTTAAAACTATAATTTTTACTACAATATTTTATATTAAAAAAAGTAAATATTTTCATCTACAAAAAAAATATTCAAGTCTAACCCAGCCCGCTTAGATCGCGAACTTGAATATTTTAAATCTTGTCGATAGTATCGATTAAATCGAGAATATCGATACTATTCATAGTCTAATCGATAGTAAGTACGAGAGATTCTGGGTGAACACAATCGATTAATCGATTGCCGATTATTTTGCAACACTATCTTGTAAAGTGTATTTTTTTACTTGTATCACTTATCAGAGGAGGCACAGAATTGTATTATTTTACAGATGTGTAGGTAGGTACACAATAAAGCCACTGGCTTCGCTCGGAGATTTTGTCGTTACCTACCTATTTCAGTAAAACCTAGAATAAACCAGAAGAGACACTTAGAAAGAAAAACTTCATTTAAAATACAAATTTGAACAAAGTCATTTAAATATTTTAGATGTATTTTAAAGGCATTTATAGTTTAATTGTGTAAATATTTTTAAGGTTATACGGCTACTGTTAATATCTACGATATCATCGATTAATAAAACTTGGAGCCTGTAAATTATCTACCCATTTAAAAAAAGGAAACAAAGAAAATACAGAGCCGAGAACCCTAACAATATAGGGTGAGGTGAGCCTAAACAAACAAGCAGACGCTACAATCGACCTAAAAGTAAATAGCAGATATTTGGTGTAAGTACTTATGTCAATAACGAGGTCTGGGTTAAAGTTACCAGAAATTACGTAATTTCTAGACTTAAGAGTAAATAATAATGGATAATCCCATCCGATTTATTGTGATACGCTTTTCGCTGGTGCACTTTTTACCCGACTGTAAAGAAGGGTTATGTTTTTCGCGCGTATCTTGTATGTATGTAATATTCTTTATTATCTGATATCTCACAATCCACTGAACGAATTTGTACAATTAAGACGTCGTTAGATTCGTCTTGATCGCCCGAGTGTTCTTAGATATGTGATATTTGAAAAAACAAATATGGCGGCTGTGAGATGTCAAAATAAAGAGGTGTGGAAAAAAAAGTTGTTTTGAATACTGCAATATGGGTATCAAATTAAAGGGCTCATCTTAAGCATTTCAAAAAAGTATTAACATGATTATGACTGTAATACTAAAAAAGTTAGTTAGCAACCATTCTTTTTTCAATATTCAATACTTGACAATAGCTGTTACAAAAGTTAGTTGTTACATCAGGTACATATTACAACTACTAAAAAGTATTAAATATAAAAATAAATTATAAAAATTAAAAAAACCCGCCTGCACAAAAAAGATGGAAACAAGATCCCCTACATAATTATATAATTTCATGCAGTCGGAGGCACTTCACTAAGTTCATCGAGATTCATTAATGTCTCCGACAGCATGAAATTATATAATTATGTAGGGGATCTTGTTTCCATCTTTTTTGTGCAGGCGGGTTTTTTTTTCACATGATGTTGTTTCATATGTACACCTACATTTATTTGTTGTATTGGCTATGGAACCCTACAGCAAGCATAGCAGGGTAAAAAGAGTAAAAAAAAAACAAAAACGGTTAACCTTTTTTACCATACTAATAGCTGTTACACGAAAAAAATATGCCTCATATTTTTTCATATGCGATACAAACGTAGACCAAATAAACATAGCCTAAACAATATTTATATCCACTAACACATGATGCCAAAGTATCAATATGCGAAAGTATTGTTATGCCTCTAACAGTTATGCCAAATTTAATATGCCAAAGTATTTTAGGATAAAAAAGAATCCCGCCTACCATGTAGCTCGGCCGAGCGTTCGCTTAACGTACCTATATATGTATATGGTACGACTGTACGAAGCTCGCACGGATCGAGACGAGCTGCTCCGAAATGTAATAAAAAGAAAAAAAAAACAAAAACTGCATAAATAAAAAAATAATAATTGCATAGGTTGATAAAAAATGCTATGCAATAGCTTTACCGCGGCTGCCCCGAGTGCCACACATTTTTAAAAAAAAATTAAGCTGTAGGTACATCGTTATTGTTTATAATAATTAATAAAAACCTATTGTACCGCGCTAATCCCGCCGACAAACTGTTCTGCTGTTTGGTGGGTTTTATCTAATTTGTATGTTTTTGAACAAATAAATGATTTAAAAAAACTGATTTAAATCGGTTGGATGTTTTTTGTAAAAGATTTATTAGAAAACTATCAATCATCCATCTATGGTCTGACGATGTCAACGTTGTAAATGCGTTTGTTGATAATTTGTTGTTCATTTACTTTTTTTTTTAAAAGATGTTGATCGCACATTACTAGTAATCTTGTTAGCTCCTCCAGCTAAGCTAAATTGCTTGTATTAGGAGTGGGTTCACGTAGAAAGGAGATGCTGGAGGGTCTCGACCGTGACCCCAGCATCCATATCGAGCTGCTTTGAACAAGCTCCACTCGCGTCCAGGCACACTACCCCCAGCGTCTGCCCCGGGCTATGGGGGTGCGCGTCAAGCATTTTTACCGCCTAAAAAAAAAGTGGGTGCACGTGTCGGTAGCACGTCGGGTAAAATTTGAACCCGAGACCTCTCGATTGCGAATCCGATGCATAACCATTAGGCTAATTTTGATTTTGAAGAGTGGCCGCGGGTTTATATTGCCTTATTCTTTTCTCCTGCTTTACCAATATCTTGGAAACTTGACACTATACCTAGCTAGTTTAATAAAAGTGAATAAATCTATAAATTTGAGATTTCCATTTCACGGGCAGTTGCTGACGTACACAAACTAAACATGAAACCTACCTACAACTTTGCATCTAAGTTCAGGGCTTGTATCGTTTCTAGGTCAAACGACTAATTGTCTCGTGAACTAGCGCTCCGGGAACTCGTACAGTTGCTAATGTGCACATACACACTAGGTTGTAAGTATAGAGCACTAACTGGTTAGTACCAATTTAACCTCAGATTTAGGTTTATGAGTACAATCCTTTCTAGGTCGAATGTCTGGACTAATGCTCCGGAAACGCGTTAATAGGATTGAGTCAAAGACATAGAGACTGGACTGCACTATAACCTCACAAAAAAGACGTAGAGAATTGACTGCACACAGGTATTTGCCGCACTTCTCTTCTCTTCTCACATGTCTCTATCTAAAGAGTGGTAAATTTACCTCACAAAATTTACCACTCCCTACAAAGAGACAACGTGACTGTGCGGCAAATACCTGTCTCTTTTCTGTAGGTCTGTAATGGCAATGTATGTCAATATTTTTGACAGTTGTTAAAAATATTGGTGTAAAAGAGACAAAACACAAGACAAGATAAGACCAAACACTGGCGGCACGAGTGTTTTGTCTCTTTCACGCTTTGCAACCTTTATTTCCTTCATACCTGAAACGAAAGCGCAGTCTCTATGTCTATGGATTGAGTACAATACATTGACGTAGAGAACAGGACTGCGCCATAATCTCACAAAATTGACCACTCTCTAGAAAGAGACAACACTACTTTGTGGACAATACCTGTCAAAGGCCGCACGAGTTTTTTCTCTGTTTCATGCTTTGCACTTAATATTTACTTTTTAATTCAAAGGGATGACACGGTCCAGGTCTATACGTCAATGGTACAATAGGGAAGTGACTGTCAAGTCAAATCAGTATTTTTTCATAAAAGTCAAAACGACACGCTCTACAGCAAGTAATCGTTCACGCCATCTCCACACGTTAGTCCCAACGTCGCGTCGTTCCCAACACCACTCGTTCAACGTGTGGATCTACACTGACGGACTCATAAACTGCATCAAAGTTCAGGTTTACTCTAAAAGGATTTTTTATAATAAGTATGCAAACTTTTTAGATTAAATTATATAAATATGGAAAGACTGGCTCTTAATCTTAAAAAAAAATTAAATTTAAAAATAGAACTGCGGTAAAACAAATGAATATAGCCGGGAAAAGAAAATTTACTCGTAGTATCAGATTTGCGTGTTATTTATAGCAAAGTTTTAAATTAATTCTCATTGATTTTTTTTGTTTGGTCAATTGAATTATTGTTACCAGCATAATTGTTGGGTTAGTTTTTTAACACATCGAGAGTTTTTAAACCATAATATGGATACTTCGTCCGAACAAGCGGCACAAATTGTAGCATTGGTGCGGGAGGGCTTGGATCAACGAACGATTGGTAGAAATTTAAATTTAAACCAGTCTACGGTTTGTAGAATATACAGAAGGTTTGTAGAGACAGGTTCTTACAGGAGGAGACGTGGTACAGGCAGAACTCGAGCAACCACAGGTCGTGATGACCGATTTATTGTTACAACTTCCCTGCGAAATCGTTTCCTCACGTCAGTTAACATCAAAACCGAGCTTAATGAAGTGCGTGGAAAAAACGTGTGTGCACGAACAATAAGAAGAAGGTTAAAGGAAGCGGCTATCACCCCTTTTAGACCAGCAAATGGTCCAAAGTTGTCTGCAGCTCACAGACAAGCTCGCTTAAGATTTGCGCGTCATCACCTGAATTGGACAGAAGAGCAGTGGGCCTCTGTATTGTTCACGGACGAGTGTAGGACATGTTTATATGGTGCAGATGGTCGCAGAAGAGTCTATCGTCGACGTGGGGAGCGATATGCTCAAAGTTGCATTGAGGAGCGTGTTCCTTTTGGAGGCGGTTCATGTATGGTCTGGGGTGGCATATCGATGAACGGGCGAACAGAACTTGTGTTCATAGACATGGTCCGTCAAAACGGTAATAGAGGGGGTTTGACAGCACATCGCTACATAACAGAGATATTAGAAGATCACGTGGTGCCTTACATGGGATTCATAGGCGAAAATTTTACTTTAATGCAGGATAATGCCCGGCCGCATGCAGCTGCACAAGTTCAACATTATTGCGAAGAGGTTGGGATACGTACAATGAATTGGCCAGCACGCAGCCCGGATCTTAATCCCATCGAGCATGTTTGGGACAATTTAAAAAGAGCTGTATATGCGAGAAACCCTTCGCCTACGACAGTGGCAGCACTAAGAACAGCACTTTCAGAAGAATGGGACAATATTCCGCAAGATCTTTTAAAAACCCTTATAAAATCTATGCGGAACCGATTAGAATCCGTAATAAGGGCACGTGGGGGTAATACACCTTATTAAAACACAAATAAACCCTTGCATAAAGTTTGTGTCTATTGTTAAAACCAATTTTTTAATTAAACAATTTTTCCTTAAACTTCTGTTTTTTCTTCAAAAAAGGTCTTAAGGTCCTTTCCAGTACATAAACTTAAACTTAAAGATATGATCCTACGCTGTTTTAAAGTTCACGAACCAATCTAGAGGTTTCAATTTAAATCTGTATAGAAAGTTTGCATACTTGGTTAAAATATTTATTTCAAAGTCGTCTATTACTTTGATGCAGTTTATAAGTCCGTCAGTGTAGATTATCGGTCGTTAGTGTTTATAGGCGACTATTTCGTAGATATACCTAAGAGCTATCATAAATTAATACTGACAATGAAAGTACGTCACTTAATGAGTGAAACAACAACATCAATAACTTTTATAAAATAATACGAGTAATAATAGAATCTATAATGTGTACAAATCGCGAAAGTTTACGAACATATAATACCAGTATTTTTTTTTGTTTTATACGCTCCCATACATATATTATGACATTCATCATCATCATCATCATCAGCCTATCGCAGTCCACTGCTGGACATAGGCCTCTCCAATTGCACGCCACTTTGTTCTATCTTCGGCTTCTCGCATCCAGCTCCTGCCAGCCGTTTTGCGTATATCATCACTCCACCTGGCCTGAGGGCGTCCTACACTACGTTTGCCAAGCCGCGGTCTCCACTCAAGAACTCGTTTACCCCAACGGTTGTCGGTTCTTCGGCTTATATGGCCAGCCCACTGCCACTTCAACTTGCTAATCCGGTGGGCTATGTCGATAACTTTGGTTTTCTGCCGGATGACCTCATTTCTGATTTTGTCCCTAAGAGAGACTCCGAGCATAGCCCTTTCCATAGCCCGCTGAGCGACTTTGAACTTGTGGACCAGCCGTACCGTCAGTGTCCACGTTTCGGCTCCGTATGTCATGACGGGTAGGACGCACTGATTAAAGACTTTAGTCTTTAGACATTGTGGGATCGACGATGAGAAGACTTGACGTAGCTTACCAAACGCTGCCCAACCCAACCGAATTCTCCTGTTCACCTCGTCCTCGAAGTTGTTTCTACCTAACTGCAATGACTGCCCGAGGTACACATATTTTTCAACAACTTCGAGAACGGCGCTGTGCACCGCTATCGGTTCCGGTAGTACATGTTCATTGAACATGACCTTGGTTTTATCCAAGTTCATCCGTAGGCCGATGCGTACAGAGGAGTCAGCCAGGTCATTCAGCATTCGTTGCAGGTCCTGCAGCGTTTCCGCCATGATGACAATGTCATCTGCAAATCGCAAGTGAGAGATGTATTCACCATTGACGTTGATGCCCCGCCCTTTCCTGTGCAGCAAGGTTGAAGGCAGTGTGTTTTATACAACAATTGATCGGTAGATCATCCCAATTTAAGGCGTAGCTAAAGTAATAGGTTAGTGACGGGCAGCAGCGTCACTGATGCGAGAGCTACGCCCTGCGATCGCCAACCCGCCTGCCCAGCGTGGCGATTATGGGCATTACCCCCATATGCACCAAGCACAAAAGCCACGGCCCCCAGTTCCCGGCAGTCACGCTATTCCTGGACATGGTGGCGTCCACGGTAACGGCGTGGCGGGGGGTGCTAAGAATCTCCGGGCTACGGAAGGCCACCACAACCGACTGACCCTGGCGACGTATAACGGACGCACGCTACGGCTAAACTCGGCATCTGGCACAACTTGAGGTGGAACTTGGGAAGATTAGGTGGCATATCCTCGGGTTAAGTGAAGTCCGAAGAGAGGGAGAAGACACCATAACCCTCGAGTCAGGTCACCTTATGTACTTCCGCGAGGGAGACCAAAAATCCCAAGGTGGTGTTGGGTTTCTGGTAAATAAGTCCCTTGGCCGTGTGGTACCGGCTTAAGAATAGTACCACCCCGTCTCTTCCCGTGGGTGTCGTCAAGGCGACTAAGGGATTTCACACCGGAGGACGGGCAGCAGCGTCCTCTGCGTACTTAAAGCCTTACTGCGATCGCCAACCCGCTCGCCAAGCGTGGCGATTATGGCAATTACCCCCAGGATCTACATACCAGTAGGTTCTAATGGGGAGACCCGTGCCCAGCAGTGGGCCATCATATGGGTTGATATGTAAGTCCCTTTCTGACAACGTTGTGGAAATGTCTAGCGTGTCGAACAGGGTAGCGTACCTCATTATCAAGCTCACCGAGAGGTATAGCCTCAAGGTAGTACGAGTGTACGCACCGACCTCGGCACATCCAGACGACGAAGTGGAGGATATGTTCGATGACATATCGAGGGCCCTCCACTCCACCACTAAGACCCACTACAACGTTGTTATGGGGGACTTCAACGCTAAAGTGGGAGTACAAAATTGCAGCGAATTGGTAGTAGGATCCCATGGATTTGGAAGCAGAAATCATAGGGGGCAAATGCTAGTCAACTTCCTCGAACGGGAGGGGCTCTTCTTGATGAACTCTTTTTTCAAGAAACGGCCCCAAAGGAAGTGGACGTGGCAAAGCCCCGACACTATGACGAAAAACGAGATCGACTTCATCATGACGGACAAAAAGCATATATTCAGAGACGTCACCGTGATCAACAGGTTTAATACCGGTAGTGATCACCGATTTGTCCGAGGCTCTCTGAATATCGACTTCAAGGCGGAACGTGCCCGTCTGATGAGGTCCAGGCTCCGACCTACTTTGCTCCAAACCATGATAGGATCCGAAGCGTTCCAGTCAAACCTGGATAACCGATTTGCTGCCATGGAAACCACAACAGACGTAAACCAGAAGCTCGTAAATGTGGTTCGGATACTCAGGGAAGAAGGTACGAGATTTTGTGAAATGCAGCGTAAGGGCAAGAAGTCAAAGCTTTCGGAAAGGACTTTAGGGCTAATGACGGAACGACGTGAAAACCCACCCGTCACTTCGTCGGAAAAGCGCGCTCTAAACCAAGAGATCAACAAGCTTATACGACACGACCTTCGGTGCTCCAACACTCTTTTGATTAAAAGAGCGATCGACCAGAACCGGGGTTCAAAAGTGTTCGTACAATCTCTTGGAAGAAGCCACCTGACGAAGTTGACCACAACAAGTGGAGAAGTCGTTTCTTCGAAGCCGGCAGTCCTCTCCGAAGTGGAAAGCTTCTATGGCCGGTTATACGCTTCGCATGCAACTCGACCTGATCCTGAAAATGAGGGTCCTAGAGCCACTCTAACACGCCACTACACCGAAGACCTGCCAGAAGTCAACATTGACGAAATCTGCGGGCTCTTAAACAGCTGAAAAATGGAAAAGCCCCTGAAGAGGATGGCGTTACAACAGAGCTGTTAAAAGCTGGAGGTAAACCCGTACTGAGGGAGCTCCAAAAGCTCTTTAATGCTGTCCTGTTTGAAGGGAGAACTCCGGAGGCGTGGAGTAAAAGTGTAGTAGTCTTGTTCTTCAAAAAAGGAGATAAGACCCGGCTGAAGAACTACCGACCTATTTCTCTTCTAAGCCACGTCTATAAGCTGTTTTCAAGAGTCATCACGAACCGCCTTGCGCGAAGACTTGACAAATTCCAACCACCGGAACAGGCTGGATTTCGGAGCGGATATGGCACCATAGACCACATCCACACAGTGCGGCAGATTATACAAAAGACCCAGGAGTATAATCAGCCCTTGTGTCTAGCATTCGTGGACTATGAGAAGGCCTTTGACTCGATTGAAATCTGGTCCGTTCTGGAGTCTCTGCAGCGATGCCAAGTAGATTGGCGATATATCCAAGTGATGAGATGTCTCTACGAAGCCGCCACCATGTCCGTCCAAGTACAGAATCAGCAAACAAAGCCTATACCATTGCATCGAGGAGTGAGGCAAGGGGAGGTTATTTCCCCGAAACTATTCACAAATGCAATGGAGGATATGTTCAAGACGCTGCACTGGAAAGGGCGGGGCATCAACGTCAATGGTGAATACATCTCTCACTTATGACATTAGTAAAAAGGTTTTTGTTTATTTTTTTATTTATCACTTCGAAAATCATAGGGTCTACAACCAACACAGACGTACGGGTACACAAAAAAGAATAAACATAAAATAAAACAAAAATAAATAAAAAACAACATACATTTATTGAACAATAAAGTACGCGTCATACAAAATTAACTTATTAAATAAAATCACTAAGTAAGTATAATAATTATTTATCACAATAATTCCACATCATACATTCGAGTCAGGTACATTATAATTATTATTTTTATATATATATATATAACTAGGAATGTGCGATTGTAGTCCCACATTACTAACAATCCTGTTAACCCTCCAGCTTGTGTTAAGAATGGGTTCACGGTGGTAGTATAATGGGTAGTATTCGAACCCGCGACCGATTGCGAGTCCGATGCGTTAGTCATTAAGCTCCCGTCGCTAAAATACTTTAATTTATTACATAAATACTTTAATTTAATTTTGATGTCTGCTAACACTAACTCATTTATATGTGGTGTTAAAACCAAGCGTTTCACTGGCGGATCAAGGGCAGACGGCTGGGGCTAAGGGCTCGAACCTCTACCTCACTGACCTATATAGTCGTCTGGCTATCCTGTACAAAGATACACCAATTTCTTATACCAAATCGATGACCTATAAGCTTTTTTGACACTAATCACAATAGACTGCGCGTACCAAATGTCAAAATCAAATAAAAGTCTTGTTGTTCACGGCGGTAGTCTGTCCAGTATACTAATATGATAGAGGTAGAGGGGATAGGGCACCGCCCCCCCCCCCCAAAGTATTTTCGTCCTCCCATGTATATATTTTTCGTTAATTAATCCTAGCCTCGGAGAAGCCGCGGAATCCCCAAAATTAAAATCGAGTGTGCCACCCCCCAAAAAACAACATTCTAAATCGGCCATAGACTCGTTATAAAGCCGAATATGTAATCGCTTTAAAGTTGAAGACAGATGAAGTGGTTTTATACAACAACTGATCTGTAGATCAACTTCATAACCCATAAATTAATTTCTACATTTTGCAATAGCATTATACGTATTCGAGTATCAGCCGATGACTATGACATTTCGACACGGAAATAAGATTCACAACCTTGTTGCAAGACCATTGTAAATGACAATTTATCAAATTTAAATAGGGTTTATCTATCTATCCATTGATATAAAATTGTAATTAGACATAACAGATATTCGATCAAATTTATTAAAATGAACCATTAAACTAAATACCTACACATACGTCCTGGCCGTGGACGGACTGTGATCCATCAGGGTCGTTAATGACTCGAAAAAAAGCCTCACTTACACCCGGATTCGGAACAACGACGGAACTTCCGTACGTTTCACTGACGAATCATTGCCCAGACGAGTAGATGCAGACGATCTGTGCTGCCACAGTGCAATTAAAAGCTACTGGTAAATAAATTAACTGTATTGTGGCAATAAACTGTTTTACAGTGATCTGGTTTTTGAATTGTTCGGACCCTTCAGAACAGCTAAATACTCAAAGAAAGTGTAGAGACATCGCTCTACTAAGCTTGTGACCAAAGTAGGTGCAACCCGGTCGAAACGTGAAACATTCCGTAAGATAATACTTATCTATCATGACCGTTTATTTGCGTGTCGAATTGTACATATCATCGCGAATATATAAAAGCCTTTGACCGGCTGTAGGCAAATCGTGTGGCCATTTTAGTGATAAAAATATACGTTTTAATACCTAATAGTTACTCAATTCCTTCATCTTATTAATACTTTTGTTTACAGCTTTTTTGGTAAATGCTAATCTTTAAAATGAATATGGCGTTAAACATAAATATTTAAAATGACAACTTGTATTTGTACAACAAATACTGTATAAATAATAGTAAGTAGAGACAAATTTTGCAAGCAATTAAGTATATAATATTGGAGGTGGAATTTGTGTTGTGTTAATATTAAATTATTACAATAAAATAATAGATTATATTTGTTATTGAGCACAATTTTTCACATTGCCCGATTATTCATTTATTTAAAATCTATTTGATTATTTATATTTAAATCGAATGCTAAATTGATTGGAAGCCAATTGTGCACAACCCTAGAGATACCAATACTCTCAATCACATAATAATTCAATTCCATAGTAATTTATCAGTAAATGTGCAAAAAAACACTTACAAATGTTACAACCATTCATTTAAAAAAACATACTTTTGATTGTATTTAACTATTCTTAATTGATTTTGTAACTAAGTGTAAAAATACATTTTCATTAGTGCGTCGTTAGTTGCATTTTTGTGCAATTTGTCAATTGTGCGTTTGTACTAAACTATGACGTGATACATTCACACTTTTGGTTATCACTACGATATTTTAAGATTTATACTGACCAGTAATAATACTCTAAAGAGACCATTGAGAACTGGAACAAAAAACATATAAAAATAAAAAACAAAATCATAAAAATATAAATAACTTTTTAACTTAGAAAAAGGGATAAAAACATTTTTATAAATAATTATTTTGTAAAAAGTAAAGATTTTGATAATAGTAACAAAACCGGGCAAGAGCATGTCGGACCGTGCTCAGTGTAAGATTTTGCATCAGCAAAAGAGCATAAGTTCAAGGCACTTGCGCCCTTTTTTTGAGAAACACAGATTTTCGGCAATAACTCAATGACGGTATATTACGATCATGTCCGAAATAATTTTAGTTTAATGTATTTATTAAGTCTACCTTTGTGATTATTTTCATATTTTTAGGACACACGGTTCAAAAGTTAAGAGGACAAATTTATGCAACTTTCGGAGCGATTATTTCCAAATATATATACTCACTCAAAAAAGTTTGTTAGAAACCTTAAAATGTTTTAAAAGAGCTGACGAATGATGTGCCACACATTGACGTGTGCAGAAAATGTAAATTGTAATGTTAACGGTCAGTAACAGTTGCTACACATATAGATGAATGTTGAGAAAAAAGCCCCGAACATCTACACAAGGCCGGGTGGCAGCGAGACGGTATAAATCTGGCGGCAAATACTGCTGAATCTGTCACGAATTAATCTGCACTTATCACCAAAGTCGAACATGTGTAGTTGTTGCTACGGGTCGGCTTTGTTTTTCGGCAAATACTGCTGAACCGATAGTGTCGACTGTTGACTGCTAGTGTTTATAACCAGAGCCGGATTTCAACCATTGTTGAGAGGCAATAGTCGGTATAGTGTGTGGACTACGCAAGCTCAGGATGACAGACGGCCCTATAGGCGGTGTTCAATAATTACGTGAGGTATTTAAGGGGGAGGGGGTGGTCAAGCCGAATCTCACCAATCTCACGTGGGGTAAAAATTACGTTATTAGGAAGAAATGATCCAAAACTTGATTACATTTAGTAAAATATGTTTTTTTTTTTCTTTTATAATTTCATGTCAATTTTTGAGCGATTTTGACATTAATTGCAAGCCCCGCCCCCCTCCCCCGTCATGCGACCGACTGACGTTAAGTCAAATGTGAAATCTACGTGAATTTAGGGGGGGGGGGGGATCAAGTCAAATATGTATCAAGTTATATCTCACCAGAGGGGGGAAGGGGTCCAGAATCTGACAAAATCACCCCCCGTAATTTATGAACGCCCATAGGATGACAGATTGCAGGCGGACTGGTAATGTTGCAGCGCCATAATACGATATGTACGTACCTGGGATGCGTGTTCTTGCGGTAAGGCCGCGCGTTGCGGTACACGTGTCCGCCCTGCGACACCAGCGTGCCGCGCGAGCTGGCCGCGCTCAGCGCCGTGTGCAGCGAGCCGGGGGACCCCACAGAATCAGGAGAAGAAAACTGATGACCCATATGCTCTTCTTCGTCGTTTGTGGGGGTTTTATCGCCTGTGTAGAATGCTTATAAACTTACGCGACTGGACTGGGCCTTCCCTTTCGGGTATGAAGTTAATATAGGCTCCAAAGCGTAAAATAGACAAAATACTAATGAGTCTAGCAGCAGCAGTTGTCTTTTTCTAGAAATCTGATTGATTCACGTCACAGGCTTATGTCTTTTTTCATGTCACTTTGACATTACAAAACTTCTAGAGTGTGGTCAATTTTGTTAGATTACGACGCTGTCCAGTATCTGAGGGTTCAGTTAAACGAGGCGAAAAAAATCTTGCGGCACAAGCAAATTTAAGTTTTATAGACGTGACCATAAGATTCATTTTTTTCGCTATAACCGAATACGCGGCGGCCTGTCTGATAATTACGGAGAATTTGAATCTTATGGCCTAGCCAATATAATGAAGGGTTATGTTTTTCGCGCCTATCTTGTATGTATATATTTTTTACCTATTCATTATTTCTTCATATCTCATAAACCATTAGACAGATTTATACAATTAAGACGTCGTTAGATTCGTCTTAACCGCCTAAATGTTCTTAGATAAATAAAGTGACGTTTGAGAAAAACAAATTAAAAAGGCTCATAATAAGCATTTGAAAAAGGTATAACATGATTATGTTTGTAATACCAAAAAGTACACCGATATGTCCGTCCATCAGAAAGTCAACAAGAAAATTGTATAATGTAATCGACATAGATAAGCCTTCCAAATTGTAGAGATGTTTCAACAATCAAAACAATCGAATAAAACATCTCACCATCGCGCATCATTAGGCGCTAATGATCGTCATAGCCTCACAAAATTGCCCACTCTCTAGTAAGAGACAACGCGACTGTGCGGCCAATACCTGTCCCTTTTCTGTAATGTTAAAGTGACATGACAATCAGATTTATAAAAAGAGACAGCTACAGTACAAATACAATAATTGCATGTTTTGAAGGATAGAAAAAATTGAAGTCCAGACCCAGGAATCGAACCCGAGACTTCCGTAGCCAAACCGGGACCGGAATCGAACCACCTATCTGGACTATGTTACTAGACAACTACAGGCCGCATGATTGTTTTGTCTCACTCACGCTTTGCAGTCTGTATTTACTTCATACCTGAAAGGGAACGCTTAGCCCAGTCTCTATGACTATGAAAGCAGTAAACAAAATCAAATGATCTGTAAGCTCTATTTTATTTTGAAAATAAATTGAATAAAGCAAGTATAAAGCATACCATCAACACTGCCAATAGGAGTATGTCTTGTGAGGTCAGGGCTGCTGCCCCAAGGACTGAGCGCGCCCAGCGGACTGGACAGCCCGGCCGTCACCAGCGTGTCGTCTTCGTCCTCAGAATCTGGACACAATGACAATTATAGGGTTGACAAACTTTTATTATGTATCGTGTTGTATTAAAGATACCTATAGTAGTACAGGCAAAATTTAAAAAAAAATGCATTTAGGATTAGAATGTCTTTGAATTTAGAACTATTATGACTTCTTTATAGTAGAAATACCTAATCCATATACATACTTTCAAAAACGTCGAAGAAGTTTTCTTTTGATTCGTTAAGTGTCGAGTGTGAAGCCGATTTTTTCTTTCTTTTGCTCTGCAACAATAAAAAAAATGTTAAGTTTCAATGGCGAGATATTATGAAACGTGGTAATAAGTTTTATTAAATTGGAATAATAGTTATTTGTTATACAAGAGTGCGAAGTTGATTTTCAACAGCGTGCTCAATTTTGATAACCTAGCAAGCGAAGGATTCTAAATTTCAATGTTTGGCGATTGCAGCGACATGCGATACAATTGGGAAATAAACTCACAGGCATAATTGTTTATTACAATGTCTTCAATGTTTTGGCGATTGCAACGACATGCGATACAATTGGAAAAAGAACTCACATGCATGGTTGTTTATTACAATGTCATCAATGTCCTCTTATGACGTCATCGCCTAAAATTATCGTCCGTATACTTTACAGACAATCATTTTTTTTTTAAATGAAAAATACCTTAGTAAGTTCCTCAGCAACAGACATCTCGAGAGCGTGATGTGTTCGCGCCAAAGCGGCCAACGCCTCTTCTAGTACTCTGTTGCGTTCTATCTGGTAACAAATTTGTTTTATAAGATCATTATTATTATAAACATAAGTAGATACAAACGGCGAAGTAGTTGGAGAGAGTGTATTATTTGATCGCATACACTTTCTCGTTGACTGGCCTGTTGGTCTAGTGTTTAATGACCCTGACTGCTAAGCCAGAGTGGGTTCGATCCTCACCCAGGAAAAAGCTTTGTGTGATGAGCACGGTAATTTATTCTGAGTTTGGGTGTTATTTGTATATAACTAGCTGACCCGCGCAACTTCGTTTGCGTAAATTTTTCCCGTTTTTGCAACATGTTTCATTGCCTATAGCCTTCCTCGATAAATGGGCTATCTAACAGTAAAATAATTTTTCAATTTAAACCCGTAGTTCCTGAGATTAAACGCGTTCAAACTAACAAACTCTTCAGCTTTATAATATTAGTATATTTAAGTATCTATTTAAAAATATATAAGTATGTTATTGTATTAGTTGTCTGATTTTCCAGAGTACAAGCTCTGCTTAGTTTGGGATCTTATGTGTGAGTTGTCCCAAGATATTATTATCTAATATATAAAATTCTCGTGTCACAGTTTTCGTTGCCATACTCCTCCGAAACGGCTTGACC
The DNA here is from genome assembly GCA_945859575.2 of Herminia tarsipennalis. Lineage (NCBI taxonomy): Eukaryota > Metazoa > Arthropoda > Insecta > Lepidoptera > Erebidae > Herminia > Herminia tarsipennalis. The sequence goes on along the minus strand of OX243836.2, from coordinate 5,382,345 downwards.
GATTTTGATGAAATTTTTTGTGCTTATCCGGTATCTATGAGAGTTTGTTTGTTTGTTTGAGCGCGATAATCTCAGGAACTATTGGGCCGCATTGAAAAAATATTTTATTGTTGGATAGCTCATTTATCGAGGAAGGTTATAGGTTATAACATCACGCTACGATTAATAGGAGCGGAGCAGCAATGAAAAAAGTTGTAAATAAAAAAAAGGAAGAAAAAAAAGAAAATTTACGCAGACGAAGTTGCGCGGGTCAGCTAGTTTCTTATATTATTTCTTAATTCTAAAAATATTCTTAGTTATTAATTAATGTGTTACTAAAGTATTATTAATATTTTTAACGTTAAAATTAATATTAGTAGAAAAACAATAATTTATTACTATTAAAGTAATCAAAATTCAAGAAGAAAAATTATAAAGCCGAAGAGTTTGTTTGGTTAAACGCGCTAATACGAGGGACTGCGGGTCCATGTTGAAAAAATCTTTGAATGTTGGATATCCCATTTATTTAGGAAGGTTTTTCATTGTTTCATTGATGCTCTGCTTCTATAAAGCAGAGCATCAATGAAAAAAAATGCATGCAAACGGAGAAAATTGACGCAGACGAAGTTGCGCAGGTCGGTTAGTAACTTATAAAGGAAAGAAACAGGATATGTTATGAGTATCATGTAGTTATTACCTCTCGACTGAGCCGAGCGGAGTCAGCGTCTCGTGCTTGAGCGACCAAAGCTGCGCAGTGACGTAACGATGACAGAGCTTCAGATCCCGTGCCGCAAGCGTGTTGGAACCTCTACACAATTATAATAACTATTTTATTAGCAAACTCTTACCATAACCCATACATATCAAGGGAGTAGAACCCCAGTAAAACCTACTTATTAGATCCTGGGGGTAATTTGGTAGATGACTACAATAACAATAAATTATTTTATACTATACAGGAAATAGCATTTGCAAACATATTCTGGAAAACAATGTTTCTCTACAATTTTACGTTGTCATGAATTTATAAACATCAAAACAAACATTGAAACTACATGATTTGACCATACAAAAGAATGGCGTCATTGTTTATTTATTTTTATTTATTTATTTGGCTCACAGAACAAGTTATAATCATAAGTTACAATAATTCTTAGGCTAGGATATAAACTAGACTATAACTCTAAATATGTGGGCACATCAAAATCCAAATTTATCTATAAGTATTACAAGAGGTTAGTGTGTTACTTTTTCCTTACGATAGTTTGTTAGTATTGTGGGTTAGTAATAAGTGAAAACTTTCCAAAATTATAATATTAAAATAAAAATAAAAATAGTGTAAAAACAATTGCAAGAATAAATATTATAATGAAAACTGTGGACTATTTGGTATTAGGTTTTGCTACAAAAAATATTCCTGACATCCATTTTGTATTTAAGGAAACTATTCTGGAAGATATCCAATGAGGGGTGTTGTAAAACTGTGTCATTGTACAATCGGCACATTCTGGTAATAGGGTTGTAGAATGAAGTGTTATTTTTGTAAACCTGAAGTGAAAATATTTTTTTCGAGGGGTTGCGTGACTTGTACCGGGTGTTGAAAATGACTCGAGATAACAGTGAGGGGCAGTCAAGTCTATAATTAATTATTTTATAGAGGTGACACAATTCGCTACAAAGCCTGCGATCAGAAAGAGAAGGTATGTCAAATTTAGTTAGGCGTTTGGAGTATGATCTAAAACTACGGCCCAGGTTGGATCTGTAGCTGAGAATATTTATGAATATTTTCTGTACTCTCTCAATACGGGAGCTATGAATTTCATAAAATGGCGACCAGATTATCGACGCATATTCTAAAATACTTCTAACTAATGAGTAGTATAAAAGAATGAGGGTTTGCTGATCTTTAAAATCCTTGGTGGAACGTGTAATAAAGCCGACAAGTCGAGTGCATTTGAGGATCATGTGGTCATAATGCGAGTGAAATGATAATTTTTCATCAAAGTAGACTCCCAGGTCTTTAGCTACTGATTGGCGTTGTAATAGTGACTCAGAAAGTGAGTACTGAAAATCGATTTTTTGATTCGTAAACGAAATAACAAAGCATTTGTCGACGTTTAGCTGCATGTGGTTCAACTTGCACCACTCTCCCACTTGCGATAGCGCCTGCTGAAGATCCAAACAGTCTTTCTAATCCTGTACCACTCTATATATTTTGAGATCGTCTGCATATAAGAGGCAAGGACAAGACAGATGTTGCGTCAGATCATTAATGAAAACGACAAAGAGGAGGGGACCTAAATGGGAGCCTTGAGGCACGCCCGATGTTACTGTAGCAGGAGAAGAAACGTGTCCTTTAATAGTAACCAATTGACTTCTGTTATTTAAATAGGAAGTAAACCACCGCAGTAAATTTCCATGTATACCGTATTGTTCAAGTTTTTTGCAGAGTAAATAGTGACAAACTTTATCAAACGCTTTTGCAAAATCGGTGTATATTGAATCCACCTGATCGTTCTTGGCAAAAGCGCTGCATATATAACTTTTATATTCCAAAAGATTGGTGATAGTTGATCTTTGAGGAACAAATCCATGTTGAGATAGAGATATGAAGGGTTTGAAATGGAAATAGAGTGTGTCATAGATAGATGACTCAAGTAATTTAGAGAAAACAGATAGGATGCTAACTGGTCTATAGTTTTCGCATCTATCTTTGTCGCCAGATTTATAAATTGGTATTATATATGCCGTTTTCCAGAGATCAGGAAAAATACCACTCCTAAGAGATCTGTTAAATAAAATGTAAAGCGGTAAACTTAATGCCTCTTGACAGTCCATCACAAAAGACGAAGGAATACCGTCAGGTCCTGCACCTTTGTCCCGACTGAGGTTTTTTATTAAAGATTTTATTCTGTCAGGAACGATCTCAATATTACTTAAGCTAGTTGTCGACGAGAGACTATTAGTTAATTTCGAGTTTATATTGGAGTGATTGACAAACACGGAACTAAAATAGCCCGAAAACATCTCACAAACCTGATCAGTGTCAGAGGAAACCAAGTGCCCTCGTTTCATGGTAATTGGAATTGAGTTAAACCCTTTCCTATTTTTTACGTAACTCCAAAAATGCTTAACATGATGTTTCACGGATCTCTCAACCGACTGTATGTAGTCATTATAACTATCATTCATTAAGATTTTGCATCTCGCGCGTAACAGATTGAATGTGTCATAGTCGCGGGGATTGTTGAATTTTTTGTAACGTTTATGGTATTTAGATTTCTCTCTGAGGCTTCGTACCAGGGCTGGTTTAAACCAGGTGGGGAAATTCTTAGTTTTGCTTGAAACTGGGGGGGTATGCTTCCAGATTACTTCGTTTAGCGTGTCATAAAAAGCTTGCAAGGAACTATTGATGTCCGAACTGCGTAATAATTGTTCCCAGTTAATAGACTGAAGGTCTTCACGGATGCCAGTTAGATTACATTTATTGAAATTAGGCCTTCTTCTGTTACTGCTACGAATAAGCTTAGGAGACTTGGACAAGGTTGAAATATCTATTACTAGAGGGGGATGGTGTTCGTCCAAGCGGCTTAAGGCTGAGGCTCCATAAACACTAACCATTGAGAGAGTAGACAGAATAAGATCCAAAAATCTATTTTTTTTGTTAGGGATATTATTAAACTGTTTCAGGCTACACAATGCCATCGTCTCCAATAATAATTTAGATTTGGTGTCACTAGAAGGACTAGGCACCAGATCAAAATAATGAGGCTGCGGACTCCAAGTTATACTTGGTGTGTTAAAATCGCCCAAACATATAAAATCAATATTTTCGTCAAGTAATGACACACGTTTCTGAAAGTTAAAATAAAATAATTTTAAAGTAGCCATATCAATATCTGGCGGTAAATAACACAGACAAATTATGACGCTTTGATTGGGAGCCGAATCAAATTGTTTTAAAAATTTTAAAAATTGTTTTGTATTTCATTTAAATAGTACGAGGCGCATCGTTTTGACGTTTCTTAAAAAGATACTGATTTGACTTGACAGTCATCTCGGCAGGATAAATTTGTAAACTCAATTTCCCGATACAATATAACCATCACTGGTGCACTATATATATTTGACATGCATTTTACGATCTCGTTCTCCATGGTATTAATATAATAATATAAAAATAAATAAATAATAATAATTTAAAATTAATAAAATAAAAATCATGGTACCCTATTCTTAATCCCTATTCTGAATAGGGTACCATGATTTTTATTTTTTTAATATATTTTTTGGTTGGTTATGAACACATAATATGCAGGATGATTTTTAATATACTAATAACCTTCCGCTGTTAGCTTCTTTACATTACACCAAAAATCTGCGTAATATAATTGTTAAAAACAAAAATTACAAATAAATACCCACTTTTGTGACACAACCATTTACCCAAATCTATCTGGAGTAAAATCGATGTTTCTTTGTCATGTCGAGAGCCTAATCCTCACAATAAACAATGTTTTACTCCAGTAAAAAAGTCTGTAGGTGGATCATACCTCCAAAAACAAGTGGTAGGTGATCACGGATTAATTTATTAAATATTTTTCAAAACTGATATTACAAAGTTATTTAGTGTTATGTAAAGAACCCATAGGCGGGCGGTTATTAGTATATTACAAATCATTCTATATAAAGACGAAGTGTTGATACATAAGGCAAGGCTATTCGAACGATAATCCGACAGTTGTTTCAGATTACCATGGGAATCATGTTAGTCGTAGCTTAGATCGAATGTTCGGCTGCATTGTTGTTGTTGTGAAAGAATTTGTATTTAACCGTGTTCTTTGTAATAATATGTCTTTGTGTTATAATATACGTGTAAAACACATTAAAAGTGGTGCCATCGCAAAAAAAAAAAAAAAAAATATATTAATATAGTAATCTTACAGCTATAAGTTGGGAGGAAACAATATATTGTTCAAATGGAAGCCAATAGCTTATGATATTTTGTAAAACGGTCACCCATCTGTACATTATTACCTACAGTGACAAAATTACGGACTTCTCTTTTCGGTCACAACAGAGTTATGGTCAATAGTCAAACGTACCATTTAACGAGTTACGGAGGATAGTCAAACGTACCATATAAGCGGAGTGATGCAGCGAGTTGCCAACGTTTACACTCTTGTCTAATGCCGCTACGATAGCCGCACATTCACGTAATTGTGTATCCAGTAGTGCGAGGCTGTTTGTAGCTGAAGTTAATGCGTCTTGCATTGAACCTAAAATATGAATAGTCACTGAAGATAGTTACTAAAGATAGTCACTGATTAAAGTTGCTAAGTATAGTCAGTGATGATAGTTAGTGATGATAGTTTTTTTTTTTTTAGAGACGACTCCCGCAGTTGGGTACAAGCCCTGTGTCGCGGGGGACTTTACAAACATACAAGTCACGGACACAAAGTATACCCAGACTCGGAACAACAATTTGTGGATCACACAAAGTGGTGTCCCGTGTGGAAATCGAACCCACGACCTCTTGCGTAGCAGTCGGATACACTCCCACCGCGCCACAGAGGCAGTTACTAAAGATAGTCAATGATGATAATTACGAACAACGGGTAGTCACTGATAATAATTACTAAAGATTATCAACGCATATTTTTAGGTACTAAAGAACTTCATTAATTATAGTTACTAAGGATAGACTGTTATGATAGTTACTAAAGATAGTCAATGATAACAGTTACGAACAAAGGGTAGTATTAAAGATAGTCTAAAGGTATTCACTGGTGATAGTTGCTAAAGACAGTTAAGGGAAAAAGGGATTTTTTCCTCCATACATTTAAAATTAAGCTTGTAAAATGTTCTCACCCAGTGGTTTGCACTCGTCCTCCAAGTCCTCAGTGGCCTCGCGCGCGGCGTCGGGCGACGCGCCGGCCCACAGGTAGTGCCCCGAGTACGCGATGTGCTCGTTCAGAGCTGTCACCCACGACTGAGGGACATCACGGTATAAGTATTCTGTATCGAAGTTTACTTACATTTGGAATTGATTTTGTTTATGTTGATGTAAAAAAGTGATGTAAATTATAACCAACTAGCTGACCCTCGCAACTTACTTTGTGTTAATTTTCCCCGTTTTTGCAAATCATACAAAATAATGAAAAAAATCATTTGAGTCGTTCCGGAAGAGTTCGACCACAAACATTGTGACACGAGACATTTATATATGAGAAGAAGAAGATGTATTGAGCAGCGCTAGATCTACGATTATTTCGAATCGAGGTAAAAACTTGATTACGAAGGGGAGGGAGCAAGTAGCTGCAGAACACAGCAGTGACGGATCCAGAATTTTGATCTAAGAGATAGAGGGACTTAACCCTATTAAGCAAACCAGGATGGAACCTCACGGAGGAATTTTAAACACTTTTAAGGATGTTTCAGTCCCTTAGTTCTTCTTCCTTTCCGGTTTGGACAGTAGTCGTACCTGCCTGGCCGCCGCGACGTCCGCGCGCTCGGCCTGCGGCACGGCGAGGCGGTGCGTGTCGCCGTCGCTGAAGTCCAGCAGCACGAGCGCCGGCTCGCCGTCGGGCGCCGACAGCGCGGCCGCGTCCAGGTACTTGCGGCCGCGCCAGTGCGAGCCGCCGCGGGCCGCCTCGGCGCGCGACCCGTAGTACAGCAGCACGCCTCGCTGTAGCACCGCCTAATGGCCATAGGCATCGCTCGTTAGAAGACCACCGCTACGTCATAGCTACATCATAGCTACGTCGTAGCTACGTCATAGCTACGTCATGGCGCACCACTTCGCGTCGCCTGCGAAGGGACAGTGTCCTTAGTGCGAGTTTGTTATGTTTGGCTTTGATTGGTTAAGAGCTTGCAGTGGCCCAATCGGAGCGTCAAAAGTCCTAAACGTGTCGATCGCGTTAACGTAAAAGAAACTCGAACTAAGCACACTGTTCACAGGCCACGCACCGTCTACCAAGTGATAGTGATAGCTTATTGCACGTGCGTGCGGCATGCGGTCGAGGTTCACAAAAAACGTGAACCGCGCACGGTGGACACAGGACCAGCTAACAACCATACACATTGAGACTGAACTGTGCCTTCCCTTTCAGGTACGAAGTAAATACAACCTGCAAAGCGCGAGAGAGACAAAACACTCGTGCGACCAATACTCGTCAAAAATGTTGTAGAACATTAGACCTACAGAAAAGAAAAAAGAAGAAACAAGTATTCGCCGCACAATCTCACAAAAAAATTTGGTCGGGTGTAAGTTCAATAACATAAGTAACGATAGCGCTCCACACCAGAGCAAATTTATATATTTTAATAACAGCTGTATACTTACGTCGAAACGTAAAATGTCTGAGTTTACATTTCGACGTGTTCGGAACTTCGGTCGCGTACCTTCGACATAGTCCGCCTTATTACAAAGAGAAGACTAAATCAAGGTTTAGGCCAAGACTTTCAAGTCCAGGATTTAGTACTGTACTATTGGTCTTATTACAAAGCTTAGATAATCCGTGGACCAGCTGATACCAAAGGATCTTGCAATCAGCCACAGATTATAATCAATTTAGTTCATTCATTTTTCTTATCATTCAAAAATAACGTTCCGTTTTAAGCCAATATAATTTGAAAGTATAGTTTTCATTGAGAAAAAAATATTTAGACGTTCTATTATCTAAATTATTCGCCAGGACTACGTAATTTTCAAAATATAAACCTGACATAAAAGTCCTCGGCCTGCAATTTACGAATAATAAAATAGATTCTGTCAGGATCGGAACGTTACATATATAGCTGTCAGTAGTACTAAAAATGTAAACAAATGATGATAACCTAAATTTAATTAACTCACGACATTATTATGGATGTTATAAGTTTAATCTGAGTAATTATAGCGCCCAAACACTTATGGAACTTGGATGCGAGTTTTTATTACAAAGCTAGTTTCATTGGAACAGTTCTTAGCATGGTTGGATGAAAATTCGTTCAATAGTTTAAGGATACTTACTCAATAAGATAATGCATTTTTAATATACTTACTGTTTTCTTTGTTGCACTCGTTGTTCTGAATGTATTGGGGGAAAGTATGCCTAGATTCAACATAGGTACTGAAGCTTCGGCTGAAGCACAACAAACAATTGAAACAAATTTTATGAATATATTTATTATTTAATATCAGTGAGCTTGCTATGAAATGAAATTCTCAAATAACTACATAGAATCATTATTTATTAGATACCATTTATTCTTCCTAAGAACAGAGTACATTTTCATGAGAATCATAAATATTATTATGTAAACTGTTAGGTAGCACTTATTAGTTATTCCATTTGACAACAAAATGGATGTTAACAATTTCAATAATCTGGAACCAATTTGTACTACCTGTTCAAACTATGTTTGAAAAGGAATATTGAGTTGATATCCCTATTTCTTTATACATAACTAGCTTTCCCGCACATCTTAGTCTGCATAAATTTTCCCTGTTTTTGCAACATTTCTCATTGCTGCTCCATTCCTATTGGTTGTAGAGTGATATTATATAGACTTCCTCGACAAATGGGCTATCCAACAGTAAAAAGTTCAAAAGAATTAGTCGTTCATGAGATTACCGCGTTCAAACAAACTCTTCAGCTTTATGATATTAGTATAGTTATTTATTTTACAATAAATTTTAAATTGTATGCATTTTTTGTTTATTATATAAACAGTGTTAGTTCATTTTCATGAGAATCTTAAATATAATTATCTAAACTGTTAAGTAGTGCATAATAGTTATTACATCACAATTTCAATAACCTGTAACCAATCTGTACTCTCTGTCTATGTTTAAAGGAACATTGTAGCAAAGTATTAACTAGCTGAGCTCCTATAAACATAATATTCAGTTCTTGGTACCTACTTATAACCTAAGTTTAAATCTGTTTATACCCATGGTTACACTTTACCAACTAAATTTTAAATTGATCAATGTTTATTTAGTTCCACTATATAGTTCACTAGTAAGTTTTGGGTAAGATGATGTTTCTATTACTTTGTTTTGTGCATTTTGAGTATATTCAACATTGGTTTTTGCCGCACTACTCCAGACCACCTATCAGACATTCCAAATGTGATTTTCCAACTTCAATCTAATAATGTGACATATAAGTGGAATGCATCAGTTTGTTTTACATAGAGCACCAGTTAATGATACTATTGTCGAACAAAAATAATCTGTCTGGACCTTCAACTTTCCACACTGCGTAGGTACACTTCACGCCGAGTCTGGTTGACCCAAACATTGCACAGACCACTTTAATTTTAGGACATCTCTGAGTTCTGTATGTTAAATCTTCTCTCTCAATTCCAAGCTGTGATAAATGTTTTGAAAAACAATATTATGCATGTATTTTTAAATCTTTTGTCACACATTGCATTTCACTCGATTTTTGCGTTTATTTTGTTGCCACACCATATTTAGTTAGTTAATTATTTAAATTCAACATTCGTCATTATTAATTGAAACTAAAATACGCAAAGTTGTAAATGGTCTAACTTTTAAATTGTTAAGTTTTTGACATTTTAAGGTTATTACCATAGTTAAACTAGGGTGATTGAAAGACTAAGCTATGGACCAAAGATGATCATCGATTAAGCGATGAACCTCGTTTTGTAATAAAGATTTTCGTAGATCCATGGTTTAAACTAGGATTTTCGTCAAACCAGGTTTAGTCCAGCTTTTGGAATAAGGCGGTGAGTGTTTAAAGTCATAATTCTATTGCAAGTACTGAACCGAAATGCTGCTATTCTAATGATTAATATTCTTTGGTGAGTTGTTAACGTTTTACTTATTGTTATGACGCCGTGATAAGCTGTGAAATAAGGATTCAAAAAGCGATAGCTTTTTTACTTAACCTTGCAACAACTTACCCAAACAGGTCTCCAGCCGAGGAACCGCGACCTCTTTAGCAGTGGTCCTTCGAACCGGGCGGCTGTTCTTTGTAACCTTTGCACAGGACGTACACTTAGTACTTCCCGCATCTCTGTATCTTTGGCCATGTCTATTGCTAACTGACCTGTAATTACACAATAAGTAACTGAAAGGAACGTGTAGGCATACTATTAACATTACTTAAAAAAATATATGCTGTCCCGCGCAACTTCGTTTGCGTAAATTTTTCCCGTTTTTGCAACATTTCTCATTGCTGCTCCGCTCCTATTGATCGTAGAATTAAAATTAAAGAATTTTTAAATTTGGATCAGTAGTTCCTGAGATTACCGCGCGCATCTAATAAAGATAAATATTGCCGGTATAATAAATTCCTCAAAAAATGTATTATGAGTGCTCAAAGAATGAGTAATGAGAGCTTTATACATAACTCCTCAAATGTATGCAAGGCATCCTGGCAAGTAATAAATAGTAACATTAAGCCAGAATATTCAACTAGGATTGTTCCTTACATTGAACACAATAAAAAAACCGTTTCTGACTCTGATGAAATTTCTAACATATTTAATGACTACTTTATTGATATGGTAAATAAAAATGACAATAAAGCCCAAAATGGTGACATTAAATTTAATTCAAATAATTATAGTATGTTCCTATTTCCTGCAGAGATAGACGAGGTTAGTAAAGTGATCGATTCACTCAAGGACTCACCTTCTACAGGCTATGATCACATCCCTACAAGGATACTGAAAGCATGCAATAAAGTTATTTCGCCGATTCTAACACATGTTATTAATTTGTCTCTTAGTCAAGGAAAGTTTCCTGACAGATTAAAAGTAACCGTGATTAAACCGCTACCCAAAAGTGGTGATAAAACCCTTATCAGCAACTATCGACCAATTGCCTTAATTCCCATTTTGGCAAAAATATTCGAAAAAATTATGTATACCAGACTCCAATCCTTTATAAATAAATATAATATAATTTGTCCCCAACAACATGGTTTTTTGAAAGGAAAGTCAACTACATTAGCCACGTATAAGCTTATTAACTATATAGTAAACAGTCTAAATGTAAAAAAGCATATAACAGCAATCTTTTTCGATATGAGTAAGGCATTTGACTTTGTTAAACATGATTTACTGCTTCAGAAATGTGATCGATATGGCATTCGCGGCCCTGCACAGGATTGGTTAAAAAGTTATCTTAGGGATCGCACGCAATTTGTCCAACTAGATCACAACTGTAATTGGAAAACACACGTAGACAGTACTTGTAAAAAAAATAATAGGTTTGTGTATGCTCTATGGAGGCTTACAAAAATCTCAAACAAAGAAACAGCCCTTAAGGCCTATCATGCATTTGTGGTATCTACACTTAGATATAGCATAGTGCTTTGGGGCAACTCAGTAAATATAAATAGAGCATTTATAGCTCAAAAGCAATGTGTAAGATCCATTTGCAATGTCGCTCCTTGGGTAACCTGTAAGCCTTTCTTCCGAGAGCTTTCGCTACTCACTCTACCATGCATTTACATTTTAGAAATATGTACTTTTGTTAAAAATAATAATGATTTGTTTATTTATAAAAAGGATTCTTGTAATTTTAATACAAGATACCCAAACAACCTTACTCTCCCTTTATTGAGAACAGAAGTAAGTAGTAGGAATAGCTATGCAATGTCAGTACGCATATTTAATCACCTACCCCAAGATGTCCGAGACTTACCTTACCTACTTATATAGGTGGTTAGTTGAACAATGTTTCTACTCTGTTAAAGATTTTCTAAGTTTTAAATTCGATTGACATGGTTGTAATTAGTTTAATTAAGTTGAATAGGAATTCTTATAGTTTACATATGATTATTTCCCGTTTAGTTTTAAGTTAAAATATTTGTATGTCATAAAATTGAGATGACTAATGTGCTGACCATAACTCGATGTAACATCTATTTGTACCACATTATGGCAAATAAATTATTTGTAATTATTTATAATTTGTAATTCAAACAAATAAACATTTATTAAGTTATAACATTTGTTAAGTTACCATTGTTTCTCTAAGGGGTTTTTACAATCAAAACAATCTTTACCGGGTCGCCGCGCCCCGCCTGTATTACCACGTGAGTTCGCATTAGTATTTTTTATTTGAGATTTTTTTGGGTATAATGTTTTTACCAATAAAACAAAAATATGTAAGTAAATGAAATGTGATCATGATAAATGGTGACAGGTTGGGTAACTCACCACTATTATTCCTCAAAGTAGTATCTACACCGTTCTGCAGCAGTAATACAGCCAATCTTGTGTGTCCCCTATAAGCAGCGCAGTGTAGGCATGTGTTGCCTTGCGCATCCACGCAGTTTATGTTTGGTGAATTTGGGCTGCTTAACTGGCAAAAAAAAAATATAGCGTTCTGTGATTCAATATTTTTTGTCTAAGAAAAGGTAATAGTCAAGAATTAAACCAATTGTAAATAAAAGGTGCTTCTTAAGGCGAACAATTAGGGCGCATATTTGTGTGCACTTGAGGTACTAAACAAATCAACGGGTTTATGCACGTATTTTTTTTCGAGCCGACTGGCTCGAAAAAACATACGCTATTTTATTAGACAAAGACAAAGTTTTACAGTTCACCAATACTTAGCTATCTATTCTTATGCAATCGCAAGCAAATGGGGTCTATAAATATATAAATAAAAATGGATTAAATCAGGAGGAACAGGACGAATTAAATAACTCATTATCATCTTCATAACACACTTACACAGTAACTCATAATGTTTGCACAAATGGTCCTAGGCTGGGGTGGGTACTTACGACTAGATTTTGTCGCTATTTTCTCTCTAGAATGTATTCAAGCAGAAATGATCATACTACATACACATTAAGGAAAATATAATTAAAATCTTACCAACTCCTGTATATCATCAATCCTGCCATCCTTAGCAGCGGTCAACAGTAACCTTTCTCGTTCATGTCTCTCTGATCTCTCAGCAGCTTCCAACAATCGTTGAACATCTCTTGTCTTAGATACGTCACATGGAGTTTTACCTTCACCATTCATTATGTTCACATCTGCTTTGTGTTTGATGAGCAGAATTACTAAGTCCTGTTGATTGTTTAGGCATAGTTTTTTTTTTTTCACTTATCATTTATATATGTGGGTTATCCAAAAATCACGTCACATGATTTAAGTATTTTTCGAAAGAAAACATCCTTATCACTCTAATCATAGCATTAGGAAATAAGTATATTATAATAAATACAGTTCACAAAAGTAGGGGTTTCACCAAAAATAGACGTTTTGACTATCAGCACTATATGACTTCCTGGAAGTACTGTTAAAATAATAATCTCTAATTTTATCATATCTTTAAGAAACATTTGTTTCTCCAAAAAATTGAATGAGTGTGACAAGGCTAACAGCCGATTTCAATATTCTATCTATTGATCGATTTGGCAACTAAAGATATACAGGGTGTAACAGAAAGGTGTGGTCAAATTTCAGCAGCGTATAGGGTCTGTTGTCAGTATTACATCTATCATGGTGCCATAGCAGGTTGCATTATTATTACACAGTTATAGCATATTCTTTTTGTCAAAATTCTGGAGTGAAAGGCGTATGGCATAAGAATCATACCTCCCCTGATACAAAATTCGATTGGATTATTATGGCATAGAACTTTTTAAGTCATAATTTTTTTAATTAATAACTTTTTCACTCATAAATAAACGAATGAAAAAATAATAAATATTTTTTTAGGTATCTACTCTATCTTTCAGTAGTATCATGGGCACATACCAACCCTTAAATATGACCACACCTTTCTGTTACACCCTGTATATTTGACACTAGTAGTTCCTGATATTATCGCGTTCAAACGAACAAACTCTTCAGCTTTATAATATTAGTATAGATAAGCTACATACTAAATAAGCCTAAATTCTATTATTAGTAGCCAAATCCATCAATAGATAGATTATTGAAAACGGTTGTTAGTCATTTAGCCTGTGTTGTGAACTCAAGAGCTTATTTTCAGTCAAGTCTTCATCTAAAAAGGCCTATGGAAAATATGCTAGACAGTGCATTATGACTATGACACTCTCACATCTTCTCTGGCATGAAGAAGAAGACATGTGTATATACATTATTCTTAGTATAGTTCAAACCTGAAAGTAGTTTGCTCAGTATCAGTAACTAGTAAAACACTAAACTAGTCAACAGTAGGTAGTTTTTAGACCATGTTAAATTTTTTATTGAATTAATTAATCAATTGGAAAAGATTCTAGCAGTCCAAATCCTGTTCACAATGTGATGTGAAATGTAATCATCATTTATTTTAAAATAATAACCATGGATTACGTACTAGCGTGAAGAACAACTAGACAACTTGAATGGCTTATAACTATGCAAGTTTTCAATATTTTCCTTTTACTTTTTTTATATGATTTCTTGAAGTAAAAATCTTGTTGGGGTGTCTGAACTTTGCACTATACCAAAAATAACCTTGTTTAAATATATATATATACCATTAATGGCCAAAGTGCACTCATATTTATAGATCACACAATGTTCCACCACCTCTGGAGCAGCAGTCATGAGATCTACTATGCACCTCAGTAATTGTATTATGACTGTCTTACCTCATTACCGATAAATGATGCCTTATGCAGTGCAGTGTCACCTGTGTCATTGACCTCATCTACGTTAGCTCCTGATTCTAACAGTGCTTGCACCACATCTGTATGCCCAAAATATGTGGCTAAGTGTAGTGGTGTCCATCCTAAGTTAGTTTTATTTTTGCCTGAAAAATAACAATATTTATCTAATCTACAAGATACTGAAACTTTATGGTATAAATGAAGTACTTATGTGCCCTTGATTTTTTTTTATTATTATTATATCTTGGGACAATCACACAACACTATCTGAACCGAAACTAAGCAGAGCTTGTACTATGGAAACCAGACAACTAATAAATATACTTATATATTTCTAAATACATACATATTATAGATAAATAACACCCAGACACATATCAACCGTCATGCTCATCACACAAAGTTTTATCCTGGGTGGGGATCGAACCCACAACCTTAGCAGTCAGAATCACTAACCATTAGACCAACAGTTAAACCATTGTTCAGATAATTTCTTCCTTAGGTGAGTTGCAGATGGAGCAACTATTGCAGCAAGTGGCAACTAGCAACTATCTAATAGGTTTCACACACTCCCTCGCTTTCCTTTTCACCTGCAGCACCAATATTGCTCAATGTTGCTCACAGATTGGCAGTGGTAAACTGGGCTATTTGTTGTGGCAACTGACAAACTTTTACAAGAACCTTTAAAAATTGTTCTATATTGATGGTTGTCTCAACTAAAGTTGCTCTATATGCAAAGCCCATTAAAGTTTATCGGAATATTACAACATGTGAATAGTATAAAATTAAATAGAAAAGCAATACAAACGTTCACCCTATGCGTTTGTTATTAATGTGATAAAACAATAATTCACTATAAAACATTTATGCAGTTCATTAGTACAACACTATTGCACAATATAAGAAATATCTTGACAATTAAGAGACAATGGTCCACAATCTAAATGAATTATGATTCATAACAATTATTAGTTCATTAATCTTAAATCATTTTGTTTTTTAATATTAATGCTATGGCGATTTTATCACATTATTGATTATAATAATATAAATTGTGGCACTATTATATCTCCAAAGTTGCATAGGTAGTTTAGTCTCCTGCTCCAGCTTTAGCTATGATGACAATGCTATATTCCATACTATTATTATAAAGCTGAAAACTTTGTTTGTTTGTATGTGATAATCTCAGGAACTGCTGATGTGTTAATCAAAGCTAATCTTGTGCAGCAGTCATATTTACTATCACTGTACCACCAAGTTACTTGTCACAGTTTTGTAATTTAAGAGCTTTCTAATTTATTCCTATTAAAAAGTATAGAGAAAAAATGTTTCTATGATGTAATTTTGTTTGTTACTCAATAACTGTGAATTGTGGAATAAATTTGGATCATATTTAGCAAACAGATTTTATTATGAACAGAATTCCATACACAAGTTTCAATAAAAAAATGACCTGTAGTCATAGTTAACATTTTATGGTGATTATTTATATACTAGCTGTCCCGCGCAACTTCGTATGCGTAAATTTTCCCCGTTTTTGCAACATTTCTCGTCGCTACTCTGCTCCTAGTAGTCGTAGCGTGATGTTATATAGCCTATAGCCTTCCTCGATAAATGGGCTATCCAACAAAAAAAGATTTTTCAAAATCGCACCAGTAGCACCTGAGATTAGCGCGTTTAAACAAACAAACTCTTCCGCTTTATAATATTAGTATAGATATTTCAATAATCATTATATAATATCATATATTTTATAAATGTATTTTACATTACTAGCAATCCTGTTAACCCCTCCAGCTAAGCTCAATGGCTTGTGTTAGGAGTGGGTTCATGTCGGTAGTATAATCGATAGGATTCAAAGCCACTACCTCATGATTGCGAGACCGATGCCTTAGCCATTTTTAAGCTACTGCCACTTCAAATGTATGATATTATATGTACTGGATATAATAACAATCATAAAGTCTTTATATTCTAATGAAAAAAAACAATATTCAGTAGATTTAAATAGGGCTTGAATTTAAAAGAAAATAAAAGTATCAATACCTTTACAATTAATATCCAACGCAAGTTTCCCTTCATTTTTCGCTTCCAACAGTGCCTTGACAACAGATAGTTCACCATGTCTGGCAGAATACAGCAAGGACTCCTGTGTCTCAGATCCAATATTATCGTTCTTAGACATTTTTAAACACTAAAGGTTTTATTTATATCGTGTTTACTGAGCCAAGGCTTTTTCTCATTGATCTTCACACCACAGCCTCACTTGTCGCTTTCAATCATGTCAAAACCATTACAAAAATTGATTCGATGAATTAATTTATTTGTTTATTACACATATAGGACATCGAGTGCGAGAATAATATATATTTTAATGCAGCATGTTTAGGGTAGTAAGTTAACTTCACATGGATTACAACTTGATACGTGCTACAGTTAAAAACACAATTCTATGGTAATTATTTCCTACTGACCAACTGACCAGACCACGAAATTACGAATCTAAAATGTCATAAATGTCACAAGACAATATTTTAGTCGTAGGTTTTTAAACGTAACAAATCAACAGAGTAGTGAAGCAAACTCGATATAAATCAAATCGATATTTTTTAATAAAATTGAAATGAAAAGGACATTAAAATTTATCAACATTCTTGCCCAATGTGTGGTTTGTCAAAATATTGACGTGATTAAGGGTCCAAGCTACCAGATCAATTAAATCCAAAAAAATATATATATTAAATAATTACAAAAAAGTTAACACCTGACAGTGGTAACGTTGCTTAACCGCTAATATCTCGATTTGATAAATATCTTTATTAAATATATATGAAAAATAAAAACGGCCCAAACTGTATATGTATACTTAAACTTACACCAGACTAGGACAAACACTATTTTTAGTTACC
Organism: Herminia tarsipennalis; assembly: GCA_945859575.2. Taxonomy (NCBI): domain Eukaryota; kingdom Metazoa; phylum Arthropoda; class Insecta; order Lepidoptera; family Erebidae; genus Herminia; species Herminia tarsipennalis. The sequence continues at coordinate 5,364,854 of OX243836.2, read as the reverse complement.
TACGATTATGTTAATAATCATTCTGTTGACGTGATGTTTGTTTGTTCATGCGTCCATATTTACTATTAGTCCAGTCACTTGAACATTATATCGATCATCTTCGATAAACTCAGTTTAAATTCGTAATTTTAGATTCGTAATTTCGAGGTCTGGTCAGTTGGTCAGTAGGAAATAATTTCCATAGAATTGTGTTTATAACTATAGTACGTATCAAGTTTTACCTAATCCATGGGAAGATAACTTACTACCCTAAACATGCTGCATGAAAAGTCGAAAATATTATTTTTATTGCTCGAAACTGATACAGAACTAAGCATCTGAACAATCATAGTCTTACTACTAGTACTGACCGAGTTACTACCAACAATAAAAGAACATATCAGATTGTTATATATGTATAAAATTTGTATTTGGAACTTAAACATCACTACCAATCATCATCGCCCATCATCATCATCCATCAGTCATCATCAATTCGTGATCGAAAGACGCTCTCCTCCGACCCACCCGGAAATTCGACAGACGTTGCTGCGCGCCGCCCGCGCCAACGTGAGCTCGGTGCGCCGCTCCATGGATATCACACGCTGCACTCGTCACCGCCATGCTGCCTTTCAGCAACGGCGGTCCAATTTCCAGGTGGGTCGGAGAAGAGCGTCTTTCGATCACGAATTGATGATGACTGCATGATGATGGGCGATGATGATTGGTAGTGATGTATATTAAATTCCAAATACAAATTTAATACATTTAAAACGATCTGACATGTTCATTTATTGTTTGTACTTACTACAAGTACTGATCGAGTTACTCGATCAGTACTAGTAGTAAGACTATGATTCAGACGCTTAGTTCTGTCACAGATAATTTAAAACTATAGTTCTGTATAATTTTCCAGCCAGTAAAATAATATTCTCGACTTAGGGGTCCTATATCTTTTGAACTCGATTTTTGTTCCACTGCACGGGGCGACGCATGATTATTACACTATAAAATATCTAATTTGTTAGTTGTTACTCTGAAAACATAATATATATTTAAATAAATTTAAAACAATCGAATTCTTAAAAAATCGATATTTTACTCAATTCTACATCAATCAGCAGTTAATCAGATTTTATTTCAGAACGTTTCAATTATGTCAAAAACAGATGTCATATTTATTAGTCAATATGTCAAAATACTCAAAATAACGAAGTTCCGAAGTTGTAATTTTTAATTTAATTGAACTAAAAACAGTTTTTTTCTCTTGTACATCCACAGAACCCTCATCTACCTAGTCTACGTAGCCTTGACTAGTCATTGGCGGAAATATTAATATCGCCAAAAAAAAAAAAGTTGTAATTATTGAAGCGGTTTTAAATAATAGATGTGAAAAAAATGTGTGACGACGTTCAAAATTGTTGTCGAATATGCTTAGACCAGGAATCCGACCACGTCTCTATAATAGGAGATCCAACAATAAGCTTACATTTAAAAGCTTGTCTTGCTGTTTCCATATTACCGAATGATCACCTTCCTAAGTCTATTTGTGTGTCCTGTGTATCATTATTGGGGCAATTTTATAATTTCCAACTTAATGCCCGCTGTTCACAAGACTGGCTAGAGTCATCTGTGCAAGAAAAGATTAAGAAGACAACCGAAAATAAAGTGACTTTGCAACCTTTACCTGACTCGGAATACAACTCTGATTCTCTTTTAGAATTTTTAAACAATACTGCAAACATAGAAGAATATTTAAATAATCTTGGTAAGGAAGACATACCATGTATAGTCAATATGTTGGATAGAAATGAACGCAATATGGAAATTGCCAAATTAAATTTAAAATCAAAAGTTCCCAGCCCAAAGAAAAAGGATGCCAAAAAATTAAAACTAGAGATTGACGCCTTAAATTCAGATTTAACAGTAGTCAAAAGTCTTATAAAGAAAGAAACAGACACGAAAAACAAAGTTCATGCAGTAAAAGGAGATAAAAACTCATTTGTATGTTTCGGTTGCAAAACAAAGTATGAAAACATTTCTAAACTGTTGCAGCATATGAGCATATGTGATATTGCATTACGTACATGCATCCATTGTAATGCGTTATTTAATTCTAAGCTACAAATGCAACAGCACTCAATTACGCATAACACTTCACTGCCACTCTCGTGTAACTGTGGCGAGCAGTTTCATAGTAAAGAAAGACTGATACAGCATCACAGAACATGCCATACAGATTACGCGGCATCTATAGGATGTGTGTACCGTTGTAAAGAATGTGGAGATACTTTTAGAGAGCGGTTTCATCTGTATAAGCATGCTAAAGAACATATTATAAAGTCTGGTGAAAAAGTGTGTGATATGTGTGGTCACACTTTTATGGGAAGTGATGCATTGATTAAGCATAGAAATCAAGAACATCAAAAGCCTGAAAATGTCATGTACAGGTAGGTACTTAAATTGTTCTCATAATATGTTTATCAATCAATTTACTACTTAAAGCTAGGGTTATCTCATAAGCAGTTTTATTAACAGACTTCAAAAAAGTATATTATGTATTTGATACATGAATATGTAATATTATTGGATTGGCATGATTTTCACATATATTGGCAGCCTCTGTGGTGCGGTGGGAGTATGTCCGACTGCTATGCAAGATGTTGTGGGTTCGATTCCCACATCGGGAACCACTTTGTGTGATCCACAAATTGTTGTTCCAAGTCTGGGTGTACTTTGTGTCCGTGACTTGTATGTTTGTAAAGTCCTCCGCGACACAGGGGTTGTACCCTACAGCGGGAGTTGTCTTAATTAAAATAGGAAAAAAAATTAAAAACAAAATTTAATACAAATTCCATTGATGATTGATTATGGCTTCTAATCAGATTTATGAAATGAAAAATGTGTGGCACTCGGGGACTATTGTATAGCATTTTTTTATCAACTTATGCAATTATTTTTTTTTCATTTGTCTTCAAATCTTTCTGACGCTGATAATAGGAGTGGGGGTGTTAGGTTTTATTTTCGTTACGGAGTTTCTTGAATCGGTCGCCGCGCTCAAAGCCCGCGATAAAAGCTATGCAATAGCTTAAAAAAATGTTTGTCCAATAATGTCTCTGAAAGTAGACATTGCATTGTGACCATCCTTTTTTTATTAAATCATATTTATTTCAACTTAGGAAATAGTGGAAGTTCCATAAACAACATTTAATCTTTAAAAACAGCAAACTAATGGACACATACTTAGACAATACATTGCAATGCCACACTATTATAAAGCCTTAAAAATAGGAAAGCATTATTTAATTATCACAAGCAAAAAAGAGAAAAATGTAATCATCTGTTGACACTGTATATGCAACTCTGACATATAGACTTGGTCAATTGTCTAGATTTTAAGGGACTGCTTGTAACACTATCTACACCTTTTTTGCTTAAAATATCATTGCCTGGCTTATATTTCAAAGGAAAAACATTTCAAAACCTCGGTCAAGTAGTACATAGGTATAAGAAATATTTTTTAGTTACATAAAAACTAAAAAGTATCACACTAATATTATAAAGGCGAAAGTTTGTGAGTATGTGAGTGTGTATGTTTGTTACTTCTTCACGTCTAAACGGCTGGAGTGATTTTAATAAAATTTGGCATAGAGTTAGCTGACACCCTGGAATAACACATAGGCTAATAAACTGCGGGTAACACCGAATAAACTGCGGGTAACACCGAGGGTACTAGTATAGTATTATATTATCTGTGCCGCGGGGCACAGCTCGTATAAAAATAATTTTAAAAATTAAACATACTTCAAAAGTTAACTTTAAATAATAAAATAATACTTTTATATACACAGCCTCTTTCCTTTATTTATTTATTTTATTTTTTATTCACGAAATTAACCTACATTTTTTTTGAGGTTGGTTGTAAGATTTGCACGGAAATTCCAACAAACATGGTTGATCTTTTTGTGTTTGTCAACAACTATTATTGGTATGTGCTGTCACCGACCTCAAAAAAATGTAGATTAATTTCGTGTACTGGGTTATTGATATGGATTTAAAAAATTTCGGCCCCAAAATGACTACTAATTCACGGTGTATAAAAGTATTATTTTTAGTTAAGTTTTGAAATGTGTTTAATTAAAAAATATATTATTTATTAAATTCGTTTTTACTTGCAATAAAAAAATTGCACCTGGAGATCCTGGCTGTATTATGCCAACTGCTAAACTACTTTATAAATACAATAATTGCATTTTTGAAAGATAGAAAAATTTAAAGTCCAGACCCAGGAATTGAACCCGAGACTTCCGTATGCCAAGCCGGGGCCGGAATCGAACTACCTATCTGGACTATGTAACTAGAGCTCAAATTGATCTATCCTTTCATGCTCGTGAGTTGGGCCCTCGCATGCGCCATCTAGTCGGTAGTTCAAGAACTATCACGGCTTTTGTTATTGCTTTGTTACAGAGAGCATTTTAACAAATTATGATGTCGCAGGCCGAATATTATAGTAATTTTTATAGGCATTTCTCGCCAATTACTAAATACTGTTATGAAGACACTCTATTATTGGGAAAAACTGTCAATTTAATACCTTAACAGGTATATTTGCATAATACCACAGAAATACTACTTCCAAGTAGCAAACCAACATACAATCCTGTGAATTAGCACAATATAATAATTCCTTCATTGTTAAATTTGAACTGCATAACTTTTTTTCATCTTTACAGATGCAAAATCTGCAGCTACACATCATCAGACCGCAGAGAAACATATCTTCATGTGAAGAATCACACCGCAAAGCCTGAACCAACCCGCCATCTCTGTGAATCCTGCGGCCGTAGCTTTGCAACCCGTACTACATTAAACCGTCATATGCTACAACATGGAACAGACAAAACGGTTTGCAATATATGTAGCAAACAGTTTATTGATATGAAAGCATTTGACGAACACATGGTGGAGCATATTGATATGACGATTTGTGAGAAATGCGGTCAAAGTATTAATAGTTATAAGTTGAAGTTGCATTCATGTGTGTAAGTTTGTGAGTATATTTTGTATGTTATTACAAGTTGTGATTTTATTAGTGGTTTTTAGTTATCTTAGTTATGGTCCAAAAACGGCTACATAGTTTGATGTGGTGGTATTCGTACAAGAACCTCGTATCGCGTCAATCCAGGCCGCAGCTGGCACCAGGCAACTGAGCTATTTCATGCTATTTCATTAGGGCCACTATTTAGTAGAAACTTTGTTCAGTTTTTTAAAAGTTCTCTCTTGGGTAGCTAGTTGGTATTAATAAAAAATGCGTCTCATTCGAGCCTTATAAAGAAAATAATAAATCTATGATACAATAAGTCTATATTCAGATTACGAGCGCTTAACGCTCGTTTAAACCTTTTTCCATGGTAACTCGTTTACAACTATTTCCATATTTATCACATGGTAACGCGAGCTCGTCAATCTTAAGCACTCGTTACCTGATTGTAGGTAATAGGTAGGTAATGTCTAATTACCGTCATTAAAATAAAAATTAAACAAAGCTAACATGATTTATTAAAATATAACTAATTAACAATATTGTAAACCACTAATATGAATAGGTACAACTAACGCACAAATCATTGTAAAAAATTTATACCATGCAAAGCCTGCAGATAATGCACAATTTAAGTTTCTTTGCCCAAATCTTCTGACCAAAATCTAGATCTAAAATTAAACTTAAAATACAACTTAGCAAAAGCAAAACCAGCCCCTGTGTCGAAAGTTGAAGAAGTCAGTAAAAATGATCCTTATTCTGTACGGCATAAGGTTGTTGAAGTCTATCAGGGATTTCATAAACATTGGTATGCTTATTTCCTTGTGGTTCTTCCGAACTCCTGTAATAAGAACAATTTTTTAAAGCTAAGATTAGGTACAGGCCATTATGTTGTGTCACTTTTTTAAACGGTGTGCGTGACCCGAACGTCATCAATCCTACAAAGATCGCATGTTAAATAAATCGAAGTGTTACTCACTCATAATATGTAAGGTATAGACCTGAAACATGATGGTTAATACGGCCCTGACTTATAAACCGTGAGTAGTGGGTTTAAAAACCAAGCGAGTGCGCACTTTTTGTTTCCATGGTTTCAGAACCAAAAACTAGCAAGACATGTGATATTTACCAATTCACACTAAGCTCAACCGGCACCCCGTACCCTTTCTCAGAGCTGACGCTTATATCCCCCTGTATAAGCTAACTAGCTGTCCCGGACAAGCGTAAATTTTCACTGTTTTTGCAACATTTCTCATCGCTGCTCCGCTCCTATTGGCCGTAGGGATGTTATATAGCTTTCCTCAATAAATGAGCTATCCAACAGTAAAATATATTTTCAATTCGGATCAGTAGTTCCTGAGATTACCGCGTTCAAACAAACAAACAAACTCTTTAGCTTTATAATATTAGTATAGATAGATTATATAATCCCTAGATTCTGATTCTAGAGATTGTCAAGGCCCTAAGCCCTGCCCTCTGAGAGCACATTGGTTCTTCGACTGAGCTCTCCTTTTAACAACGAGGGAATAGACAGCTACTTTATTTCAATATACCTTCAATAATAATCCTAGCGGCATCCTTGGCAGCTATTTCGGAATACCACGAGGTGAATCTATGCGAAGGAGGCGGGTAGAAGCCGGTGGCCACGCTAGCTAAGTATACCGATGTGGTGTTGATGTTCTTGGTCCAAGTGTCTAGGCGAAGCTCTTCTGTTAAAGAATCCATTAGACCTGGAGAAAAACATTTTAATTTCTACCAAGTTAACCTATATTAGCGTCCCATTTGGCCCTGACTATATGCTCATGGTTAGGTTAGACGGTAGGTAAGCTAATAAAGTTAAAGACTAGAATGAGAAGGTGCATCAATCGAGTAGCTGCCCCGCTTGCGCATCGACTCCTAAAGCGGTAAAGCGCACCCCGATTTAGACCCCTTCAGAAATCGCGTAAGAAGAGCCACAACATAAACAAAGCTAACATGATTAGGCTAGCCGCGTTAGATTAGGCTAGCCGGGCTATATTAACTGCTTACCGTCTTCATTTTCCTGTCGATCCTTACTGAAATGTACTCTTTTTAGCATTTTAAAAATCTATAGCCGTGTGGCACCGGCTTAAGAATAGTACCACCCCATCTCCCGTGGGTGTCATCATGGGATTTCACATCGGAGTCAGTTCAGTCCTCTGCGTACTTTAAGGCCTACTGCGATCGCCACCGCTCGCCAAGCGTGGCCATTATGGCAAATACCCCTAAAAAGGCAAATTTCCCTTTATACATCTCTTCATACATCATCTTACCTTTAAGTCCAAATTTAGCCGCACAGTACGGAATCATATCAGCGTAAGGCATTAATCCTGCGCTGGAATTGATAGAAATTATGTGCCCATATCGTCGTTCTACCATAGTTGGCAAGAAGGCTTGGATTACCTGCGAAGAAATAATGGCTGTACTAAGAATAATTGTAGTTATTTCAGCCACATATAATCTAAAAGTTGTTGGAAAATGACTACGCAATTGGTTTGTATGTCAAAATGGTTGTAATGGTTTACGTATATTTTCTGTAACAATATGATAGTTTTATTGAGAAATCTAGACTCGTCTATCTAGAGAATCCGTATTGATCTGACACCTGCTTAGCAAATTTCAGCGGACAAGGTAAGCGCCATGGGCGATACCTTTCAGAGCATAACCACTAGACTCCACTTAGCATCAAAATATATTTATTGAAATACAATAACCGCTTCTAGTCTTAATAATGCCGTACCCAAAAATGTGATAGCAAATTAATCTCAATGAGTTTCCCAATGGTTTCTGGTCGTAGATGAGTGATTGGTGTACAAGTGACTGCACCGGCGTTGCTCACTACCATCGAGACTTCACTTAGCTGACGCTGCAGTTGCAACGCTGAGGATATTACTTGCTCTCGGGCTGTTACGTCCACCGTGAATCCATAACTCTGAGGAACAAGGATATCTGGATGACTGATTATGATGATGATTAGGAATTGTTTAAGTTAGAACGGTCACGGACATCGGCGTAGGGCAGAGGTAGGCTGGCGCGGATCCAGGATTGTGTTCTGGGGAGGCTAATTTAGATTCCTAGCTTAGCTAATTCCAATTCCGGCTAAGTGTAGGTTATTCGTCGTCGTGCGACGGGCTAAATGTATAGCGAACACTAGAAAATTCATGAGGGGGGGGGGGGAATCGCTCTGTGCACCCCCGTCCCTTTGGATTCGCGCCTGATGGAAGGCCAGATGTGTGGCCGACAAGATAAAGACAAATGTATGGGAACCTAATACGTTTGTCCTTTTCTCTCACCGCATCGCTTAATTCAAATAGGAATTACAGTTGAACGTCTGATGGAATAGATAAAAAAAAATAGTTAACAATACATATACCTAGGTATTGTTTAACAATTGTTACATAAGAACTATACATACCTCTCCATCTTTACGTCGTATTTCGTCAACTACAGCGTTGTTTCTCCGTACGTCTTTGTCCCAACATATCACCGTGGCTCCTAACTCAGCGAATTGAAGGGCTAGTTCACGGCCTATACCGCCTGCAGCCCCGGTTATCTGTTATATAAGACTACTGGTTGAGGCCCTGTTCGTACAGTGGCAATGGCAGCAGCGCGGTGAAGCGAGCACTTTCAGTGTGTAAGAATTTTAACTTTATCTATATATTTGTATGACCAATATTGTTATTGACCATGATCGGCCCGTAAATACTGCCGCTGCCATTCCGGTATGAATAGGGCCTAATTAAATCTGAGTCTAGGCACTTGCGCACCGAATGTTTTTAATATTTTTGGCTGTAGGTAAATATGGCGCTGTGTTCCGGAACATTTAGCGTAAAACACACACACACATTATATTTGTTGTAGCACCTAGAATTTCTACTAAGTATAGTCTCTGCAATTTGGATGCCAGTAGGTAGGTAGGTATGTTAATTTTACCCATTCTAGGATCAAATCACCAAAAGAGTCGCCTATGTTTTAAAATGGCGAAGTACGAAAAATTGAACTATTTCATGTTCATGCTTTGCCATGTGGCCATTGACATGGACAAGGTAGAGAAGACAAAGTAGACAAAAAATCACAAACCAAAACAGTTTCACCGTGCAAACTCTTCAAAGTAGGCGGTATAAAAACCCTGACCAAAGCCATCGTGCAAGTCGACCAGAGCTTCAAAGCCAGCACCAATGTATCTAATGTCCACAGCGGTATCGAAGCCAAGCCTCCGCTGCCCCACCATGGTAAAATCCACACTTCTTGTAAGATCCTGAACCTCTTGGCTATAGAACCTATGAAACAAACCAATCTGTTTCTTCTATACATATAGGTGAAGGAATTTAAATGTTATTTCCTGTGTATGATTAATATGTTTGACAGAGGCGTTTTAAATTGTCAGTTGAACCAAAGATAAATACTAAGGCCTACTACGAAATGAGGATTTGTCCAACGAGTCTCAAGTTTCGCTATTGCAAATAGGTCTCTCCCAATCACACTTATATTAATATTATCACACTAATATTATAAAGGCGAAAGTTTGTGAGTATGTGAGTTGTGTATGTTTGTTACTTCTTCACGTCTAAACGGCTGGAGCGATTTTAATAAAATTTTGGTATGGAGTTAGCTGACACCCTGGATTGACACATACGCTTAATAAACCGCGGGTAACACCGCGGGGCATAGCTAGTTGCCAATAATTTTGACTTATTGACCTTTAGTAGTAGGTATTATAAAATCAGCTTTAACTCTATTCTGAGGATTTGAGCTCGCTTCGTATTCAGTTCTGATATATAAAACTATTTTAAGGCCTCCAGGTAGTGTTTTGATTTTCGACTGAAGTAAAATTTTAAAAACTTTTTGATTTACCAGCAAACATAAAGTTATTGTTTTTAACTTTCGCGATTTTTATACATATTAGATATATTTCGGGACTTAATCGCGTAAATCATTTAAAGGTAGGAACTTGGTACGAACCTTTTATTTGAATTGCACCTATCGTGGTCACAGTCGACCCGTGACCACGATCGGTGCAATTCGATCGCAACGTCGGGTAAATAAAAGGTTCGTACCTTTAAGTAGGTAATTCACGCGATTAAATCCCGAAATATATCTAAAATGTAAAAAAATATTTTAAAATTCCCAACATATGAAAAAAAGTGGAGATCTCTTTTGTCAAAAATAAAATTAAAAACAATGTCAGTATGACTTTCACTGAATTTGTCAAAAAGTGATGTGAAAGTGTCCAAGTAACGTGTTCAAAAGTGTACCTACTACATATTTAGCTTTTATCATTAACTTTAAACTAAAACAATGGCGAAACCTCTTCAAAAAGAGAGAGAAAATAGGTCAGCGGAGAAGAAAGACACGACTTTTCATCCATTTACTATATCACCAGAGAGTGCTCACACTTCAATATTGCTTCTGGAGTCCGCTGAACCTGAAGTATTATGCCAGGTAACAATTGTTTTACTTGTGATACTTTACGAGTATCTATTTACCTTAACCAATAGGGAGTAGGTACCTAAGTAAATAAGGTGGTATAACATAATTATAGGTAACAATGACGGTACGGCACCTACCTTCCTATTTTTAGGGTTCCGTAGTAAACAAGGAACCCTTATAGTTAGTCATGTCCGTCAGTCCGCAGCTTAGCTCGGACTCTTGGTATCTACTAGAAAGCTGGTGTATTGTAGTATTGCTGAAGGGTTTCGTGATTCAGTGACCGAGTAGATCGAGATACCTACATTTCTACTTAATTAAAGTACCTAATGCTGACAGTCTACGCTACGACATGAACCAAATTAGTCAATAATGAGGTTTTTACAAACAAACACAAAATACATTGTTGCATTATGTTACCTATAGGCACAGATAATATAATACTATACTAGTACTATAGGTAAAGGTTGGTACTTTGTACTTGATTAGTTTGTTTTGTTAATAAAATTATCGCAAAATCTCTACGTCGCTTGAGATAATATACAAAAACATAAAACCAAATTTGCCAAAATGTCCGAAGCCGGGGATTGAACACACAACACTTTATAACTACCCATCGCAGTCGTCAATCCACAACTGCACCTTTAGTCGCGGATCCAGAATCATGTGCTGGGGATGGGGGGGGGGATTCAGCTTAACCGCGCTAAGGGCGTTTGTCCACCGCAGCTTCGCCCCCCCCCCCTTGGATCCGCACCTATGCACCTTACATCTTTCACTACTTAGTAGATCTACTACTTTTACTTCTTTAAATACTTAATTTATCTATTTTTATCTCTTTTAGACCCTGCGGGCAATAACAAAGTTTTCGGCCCAGGACATGCAAAACCGCTATGTATTATTCAATCTAGACGCCATCAAGTATATCTTACACCATGTGACTCATCCGGAGCTGAATATAAGGAGGTTCGCTCTCAAAGCTTTGGCGCAGCTTTGCCAGCTACCTAGGGGCCCAGAACAAGTGCTGCATGATCAGCAGAACATGAGAAATATTTCGTTCTTGCTTGTTAAGGTATAATAATGTTCATCATATCATCATCATAACAACCCATATTGCACGGGTCTCCCCAGTAAAACCTACCTGTTGTAGATCCTGGGGGTAATTGCCATAATCGCCACGCATGGCGAGCGGGTTGGCGATCGCAGTTAGACTTTAAAGTACGCAGAGAACGCTGCTGCCCGTCCTCCGGTGTGACACCCACGGGAAGAGATGGGGTGTTTTTTTTTTAATTCTTAAATTCCTGTGTCGCGAGGAGTTTTATAAACATAAGTTTTAGTAGAGAACGCATATAGTTGTATGCCAAAAGATTGTCAATCCATCCTTCATACTAATCTAGCTATCAACCTACTTCATATGTACATTGGCAGTATCCACAGAAATTTCGACCACCTCCGCATTTTACTATCGACGACTAAAACAAGATTAGATGTCATCATCTTGACTAAATGCTGGTTCAGTGGAGTAAGCAATCTACCTAAATTAGACAGAAATTTCGACCACCTCAGCATTTTACTATCGACGACTAAACAAGATTAGATGTCATCATCTTGACTAAATGCTGGTTCAGTGGAGTAAGCAACCTACCTAAATTAGACGGCTATACTGCTCACCCCACATGCATCGCGTGAAACCAAAACGATGGCCTAAACCAGGACAAGAACCGGTAGTACACGACGCTAGCTGTCTTTGTTGTCAGAAAACGATATCTATAATTCTATATCGTGGTAATATATCCCTAGCCTTCACTGAAAGCTAAAGCAAGCTTTGGGAATTTCATAAGCAGCCTAAATCTATAGATACTAATACTAGCTGACCACGTAAATTTTATCCCGTTTTGTAACATTTTTCATCGCTGCTCCGTTCCTATTGTGGCCAGCCAAAGTTATGTCTGTGTATAGTCTAATACACTGTTTCACAAGCGTACAAAGCACATTGATGTATGTCACCATTTTACTAGGGAATGTTGTTAATAAAGAAATTGAAGTTTGCAAACATCTTCTATGCCAGCGGATATTTTTACTAAAAGTCTTTGTATTAATAAGCACTATCAATTTATTGATTTGGTAGGCATAAGAAGTGTAATTTAGTTATTAGTATCTACCATATATTATGTATATTATAAACAAATGGAGAATTAAGTTGGTACGTTGTAAAATTTGTGTGCTGCTTAATTACTAGGATATTTTGTTGAGAGAGTGTTAGAACTAAAGTTGATTGGTAACAAAATAGGTATTATCATATTGATAACAGTAGCGCCATCTCCTGGTATAAGGTGTTAGCTACCTACTCTGTAGGTATAGATTAAAAACAATAAAGTTGGTAGTGTTTGTACAAAAAGCCTCTCAGATACCCCACTGTTAAATTGTACGCTGAATGTAAGGACTTAACTGTTCGACAGCTCTTCGTGCAAAAATTTCTGCCGCTGCAATATAGACGCACCGTCAGTGATATCTGTTATCTGATTAACATCGCAAATGGTTCTGTTGGCTGCCCTGCGCTTCTCGGTGGTATAGGGCTGCGGATTAATCAATTGGGTCTTAGGCAACGTCCACTGCTGCACGTCCCATTTGCCTCAACAAATTATAGGCGCAACTCCCTCCTTTTACGCAGCGCAGTGAGTTATACCTACCTAATATGGTCTCGTCACAGTTGGAACTCGATCTATTTTGTGCCAGTTCTAATTCAGTAAAAAATATTTTTAACGGAATTTTTTTTACCAATGTTTTATGAACGGCATATAATCTAATACTATATAAATATTCTCTGTCTATTATTCTCTGTGCATAACATATTAACCATTATTTGATTATAAAAAATGTTTGATTCTTCTTTTATTTTTGTGATATTTTGTATGTGTCTTGTTTCTTTACTTTTTTAATTATGTAGGTATATCTTGTTTTTTTTTTAAATTACATTTGTTTTTTTTTTAATTGGTGTTTAACATAGTTGCTAAATGTGGAAGCTTGTTATAGCAACATTTTAACTACCTACACAGTAGCTTAGTACGTTATTAGTCTGTAAGCTTTTCTAAAAGTAAATAAGTAAAATAAATAATAAATAAAAATTTACACTGAAGGCATCGATGCATCCCCCCGCCTGACCAAAAAAAAGGCAAAAATGCATTTGTTTGCCACAGTATCCCCTCTAACACTGCTTTTGCCAGGAGACAATTCTACCGCACAAGTTGCAAACTATATAATCGTCATAACAAAAAGAACAACAACAAAGACGTAAATATTGGTGGACTCCCCAACAAAATTGTGAGACTATTAAAAAACTGAGCATCTACTCACATACATTACCTAACTCAGGCCCGTGTACAAGTATAAACTCCATTTCCACGCAGAAACTAACATACACACACATGCTCGCAGGCACAAAAACACACACACACACACACACACACACATACACACACACACACACACACACACACACACAAATATGTACTAAATATCATATAAATGTAATATCAACCACAACCAAACCTCTGTTTACCGACATACTCGTACAAGCTACTGCTTAGCTTAGGAAACAGTAGGTATCTAAGGTTTTTTTCATACGTTCCTGCATGGCAGCGAATGTACCTATGGCGACCGGACCGTACGGACGTCGGAACATGTGAAAGCTATCGTACATCGCCGTACACTTTGCGCCGGGTATTCGGTTTCGGCGCCGGATTGTAACCGGAACGTGTAAAAAGGACCTAACTGTATCTCTTGTACCATACATTTATACGTAATCTAGTGCTCATGATAAAAACAATTTTTAGTTTTTTATTTTATTTATTGTGATTGCAAATCACAGGCCCGAAATATACCCGAACGTTGAAGAACAATTTAACACACAATATTTTTTCTACGCGTTATTATTGAATTTACAACGATCGCAATCAATAGTTCTTATTGCGCCATCTTGTTTCAGATGGAAGACGTGTTTGTTCTAGAATTCGCTTCATTAGTATTAGCCGAGCTTACCAAAGAGCCACTTGGGTGTGAACAGTTGGTGTCTGCTAACATTTTGGGTAGCTTATTTAACAGAATGAAGAACAGTTCCGACCCAGATGTCCAGAAGAATTGCTTGCAGGTACTTACTTAAAAAAATGAATAGACGAATGTTGATGACACTATAGCCTTCCTCGATTAATGAGCTACCCAACAAAAACACATCTTTTTTCAATTCGGACCCGTAGTTTCTGAGATTGCCGCGTTCAAACAAACAAACTCTTCAGCTTTATAATATTAGTATAGATGATGAATTAGAGGCTTAGGCTGTTGTAAACCAAATTACTTGGTACATGGTATGCAACAGCCGTCTACACTGTTGGTCACCTTGGCGGGAAGCCTTGTTTCCAACCGTCTGGAACATGCTTAAGTACGTACTTCTTGAATTCTGGTTAGGTTTATTCCAACTTGCTAGAAAAGTTATTCCGTAGATACGCTTACCTAATTAGGTACCAAATTGTAGATACTACAGAAGTCATATTCACACATTTGTTTTCTTACCCAAGACCTTGAGTAATCTCCTGGACGATCCAGTGTGTGCCTCTGAAGTGACAAAGAATCAGCAGTTCAGCTGGCCTTCACTCTTGTCGTTAATGCAAAGTAAATACTTGGCTATACAACACGCGGCTTTAAGAACCACGGATCAGTTGATATGTAGGTATAAAGACCAGAATGTACAGAGGACTTTCAGAGCTTCGACGGGCGTGCTGGATCTTTGTGATATCTTAGAGGTTAGTTGCTTTTAAGAATAGTTTTTAATATGTAAGGAATTTATGTTAAAAAACTGGGCAAGTGCAGGTCGAGCCACGCACAATGTAGGGTTTCGTAGACCACCAATAATGCAGCTTAAGAAATGGGTTTTCTGTTGTTTTTGTTTCATACTTACAACGTTATCTTTATAATAATTTTCATTGGAGTTTGTATGAAAATTGTGTTACTTCTCAATTCATCAGCTGTTACTCGTAAACTTGTAAAGCCTACTTAGCTGTGATACTTTTTCTTTTAATTTCACTATATATACTACTACCGTGATTTTTTTTACATACCCAACATCAACCATTTAGCTGGCAGGGGGGGGGGGGACACTTGACTCTAACAAAAGTTTGTACTTTAAAGCTTAATATTGCACTAACGGATCCCTAAATCTAAATTACAGCCTTCTAGCACTAACAGTCTCAGAGCTAAGCTACGGACGGAAATGGCGAAACTTTTAGGTTTCGTTTTGCCATTTTGGCTACGAAACCCTAAAACCCCCTTAAAAAATGTAAAAGCTGCGAGTCTAGAGTAAATAGTAGGTACACAACAGCAGTCTAAAGATTGACATTATCTTTATAGAATAGTTATTGTACGAATGGAGAACGTTCGTACAATATGGAAATTGGTGGGTCATTGTGACGCCCCAGACGTAGTTATGCTTATTTGCTTTAAATTTTGTTAATGAGATCTTTACCAGATCCTTGAAAACATCTTACGCAAAACATATACCTATAACTAAAACTTAATTCCCAGTCGTACGAATTCCGTGACGTTCACACAGTAGTCTTGGGCGTTCTTAAAAACTACGTCGAAACAGAAGAGAATGCCAATCACGTCTTCCAATCAGGATGTATCCTGAGACTACTCGCCTACTTAGAGATGGCGCTGCCAGCGATGAAGCCCTGCTGCTTGGCTGTACTCACTAAAATGTCTTTTAGTAACAATGGGAGAGATGTGAGTCAAATCACTAGTGTTTCACCTAACTGAAAAATAGGTTGTTATACGTTTGTCATCTTTATTTAACTATATATCGATTGAATCAATGATCTGGCTGGACCGATAACGTGAATAGCTATTATTCATTTAAAAGGATCAGCTGTCGTGGCCATTATTATATTAGATAGGTACTGATCTACTCATTAGCTCCCAATTTTAATTCAAAAATAGGGACTGTGACAAGATGTAGTTTATAAAATGTCTTATTTCATTGACTCAGCAGCGGCTGCAAAGAAAGCTCTGTTTATTTTAGGTATATTGCTGTTTGCAAAATCAAAATATGCAAAGGCTTGTGCGTGTTCTAATGTAATTTTTTGCTGGACAGCGAATACATTTTCTTCATTCTTTCTCTTTGAGGACGCAACCTTATCTTGCAGGCGCTGTATGAAACTGGCACAGACTTGGTGTTCTGCAACCAACTACTGAGTTCTAGCGTGGACCTTCTAGCTGATGCTGCTATGGGTGTCGCCAACATGACGAAGCTATTGCCCTCCGCTGTTCGCATGTCTGATACCAGCATTATTGAAGCTCTCTGTGGTAAGTAGGCCTATCACCGTGTTAACGTCTGATTAGTTGGAAAAAAAATCAAAAGTTCCTTTGTCAAGCTACGGCACTGCACGTGATACTAAGCAAGAAACTACTATATACTATAGTACTATAATACTGGGTGCGTGTGACCCCTTGCCGACCGTATAATCACAACATAAAAAAACTGTGGTATAAAGGGGTGTCTAAAAGGGCAATTGTAGCGGCAATGCTGTGGCCGCCAACATGGCAGTACTCTCCAGTATTGATTTGATGGATGGGACGTCGATTTTCCGTAATGTTGCCCGGCCAATTTTGTTGTTGTTTCAGTCGCTCTCTATTTTATTGTTGCCGGGTTGTGTAGCCCGTTTAGGAGACCGAATCATGCGCCATACGATTGTAGATATACTGCCATTATGGCCGAGCAATTAGTTGCCAATAGTACCGCCACAAATTGCCGTTTAGACGCCTCTTAATAGTGTTATTTATTTTATAGCTATCCTAGGAGATGACGCAGCGGTTTGGTTCTTCATCCGCATCAATGCATTGCGAGCACTAGCTGAGCTATGTCGCATAATTCCTAAAGCTGCCTTTAGCCTAGTGGAACCGAAAACTTTAGCGGCTCTCAGAAATATCAACAAGAAATGTAGGTAATTTGTTTTGAATAATCATCTTTAGTTAGTCCAGACTAGCGACCATTTTCTACAAAATCTGAATACGTTACTTATTGCGTCGACACTTATGAACTGTAGGTAGGTACCTAGATAATATTGAGACCTAATACCTAATATTGAGTAGGTACTTATTATTGATTACATATTGTCTATTAGAGATTATTAAAAGTTTCTTGTTCGGGAAAGACGATTCAGTTCTAGGCGTCTATAGTATCTTTTTGACTGCCTTGGTGGCACAGTGGGAGTGTGTACGACTGCTGCGCAAGAGGTCGTGGGTTCGATTCCCACACGGGACACTACTTTGTGTGATCCACAAATTGTTGTTTCGAGTCTGGGTTTACTTTGTGTTCGTGAATTAAATGTTTGTAAAGTCTCCCGCGACACAGACTTGTACCACCACCTTGTTTGTAAAAAAAATAGCTTATTTTCCAAAAATTTTTTTTTTTTGGAAATAAGCTTAACGTCATCATAAAGCAATGTGAGTCGCACAGTCATGATTAACCCTCTAGCTAAGTTATAGGTTTACATCGGTAGCATAATGGGTAGGATTCGAACCTGCGACCTGTACAAGTTTCTGTAGTCCATCCAGGTGAACTTGTTCAGGTCTCTGTACCTACTACAACATTTTTAAGTAGGTTGTTTACGTTGTATATTTTATAGATACATAATTTATTTGTGGACAAAGGTGTGGGTTACATGTTAACAATCTTATTTTAAGACAATTTTTTCTGTTATATGCCAACATGTAGGACATCTGTTTTTTATCAAATAAAAGAAATAATAATCCCCTTCTAGTTAAGGACACCCCAATAGAAGCTCAGCGGTTGGCTGTTCAGGTGTACATAAACTTGCTCAACTACCACATTAGCACAAGAGCTATGATCAACCCGGAGTTCATGCAGGAACTTATTAATATAATGCAGGTTAGAAATTCTGTCAGTACTTGGTCTAAGATATTGTCTTTTCAAAAGTATTGATCACAAAATAACATCAGGGAAACAGGCTACCTTTCAGAGAAAGAGTATGGAACAGAATACGCCACGCATGTCGAGCCCGAATTGGGAATTTGACTACTATCATAATAAATTATTTTTACTAACCATGCAATAATATGACAAAAAGTATTATGAAAAAACATGTTTGTTCATAATTTAACTTGTTAATAATTTTTTTATTCATCAAAATAAAAACAAAAGTAAATGATTTGATCATTAAAAATATGACGTCACACGCAAGTATTTCATACAATCTTGTACGGATCGTATCTGTTTTTTGACGTTTCTTATAAAGAAACTGATTTGACTTTGGTCAAATTCCGTATTGGTGAACACCGAAAATTAACGTCTTTGATTTTTGGTTCCAAGACAGGCTTGTTTCCTTCACCATGGTTTTTGAGCCAGGATGATGTTTTTTTTAACCCACTTTTTTTTTAAACTTGGCACCTATAACTTCCACCTTTTACCTAACCTGTTGTCGGAGTAGTTTGTTTTTTAGAAAGATAACTAGCAATGTGGGATTGTGGGTCCCACATTACAAGCGATCCTGTCAACCCCTTCAGTTAAACTCAATGGCTTGTGTTAAAATCGGTTCACGTCGGTAGTATAATGGGCAGGATTCAAACCCATGACCTCACGATTGCGAATGGGATGTGTGAAAGATTCAATGTATGCCAACCAAGTTAAATGGCATACAGATTGATTAACAAAATGTTGTGTTTTCCAGCGTATCGACATAAGTCTGAAAATAATGACATGCACCGTGATAACTGGACTTATGGCTGCAGATGAAGCTTCGAAAGAACTATTTACTTCACGACAAGGCGAAGCGGTTTGTTCCTTAATGTCTGTCTATTGTTAAAAGTTAGTAGTAAGACGGTGGGTCGTACCCTCTTAATTTGAGTTTTTTGCCCTGCAGTGACGGATCCAGAGTGAAGGGGGGGGGGGGGGGGGATTATTAAGATGGGGCTCAAACGCCCACTAGAAGTGTTTGAGACCTCCCGTGTTTTTCTAGCGTTTACTTTGATCAAAATTGCGCTCGGAATGATCTTGCACCCTCTTTAACTTAACCAAAATCCTGGATCGTCAAATCAAAATAATTTATTTTTAACGGTTTAACCCAATTACTATTAAGGTATCTAAATACATTTATATATTAAACTAGCTGTCCCGCGCAACTTCGTATGCGTAAATTTTCCCCGTTTTTGCAACATTTCACGTCGCTACTCCGCTCCTGTTAGTCGTAGCGCGATGTTATATAGCCTATAGCCTTCCTCGATAAATGGGCTATCCAACAAAAAAATATATTTTCAAATCGGACCAGAAGTTCCTGAGATTAGCGCGTTTAAACAAACAAACAAACAAACAAAGCAAACTAACAAACTCTTCCGCTTTATAATATTAGTATAGATTTAAAAAAAAAACATCTTTTGCCTTTGGTCAGGTCTTGACCAACTTCTAACTCTTCTTCAACTCTCCAAACTTTGACAGATGGTCAAAGTTTAGAGAAATAGGCTCAATGTCGCCTTTGTCCAGACGGTGTCAGCGAACCTGACCATTGAACACGTGGGTCTGCGGACAGCCTTGTGTATTCTGATCACGGCGAGCGTGACAGACGAGGGGGCTGACGTCTATCTATCATTGGGGACCATTAACTAGTAAGATTTTAATTATTTTCTTCTAAGTAGTAAGTAGTCTATATAGTAGTAAAATTTTATTTTGTTAACGTTCGTTTTTTAAATGTCGGATTCATTTTTAGGACAGCAATTTCTAAATGTGGAATAGGCATGACACAGCGTGTAGTATTCAATATTGTCGAGTCTCATTCCTGCCTAGGAAAATGTTTTTTTCCAAAATCTAATTATGTTCTAGTTTTTATCCCACCAAAATGTATCCCACCTCAGATTCTAACATTAGATAAAGGCTAGATTAAACAGCTTTTATTTGGATCTGTTTTATCTACTATTCTACGATATATGTCGTTTTGGTTTTAGCCATCCGTCTAGTCATAACTTCATCCACCTAGTTTAATAATTTCTTTCTTTATAATCGGTACTCTAATAATATACAGCATGGTAGAAAACAAACAAGCAAGATACGTGGTTGGAGCGTGGGAGCCGGCTCTCGAGACGATCTTCAGGCACCACCCATCTGCTAAACTGGCCTACACCGGCAGACTTGACATCAACGACTTCACTGCGGTATGTTATATCTACTTACCCTACCTAACAATATTGTATCTTATGAAATAGGTACCTAAGTAGGTACATATTACAACTATTTGTCTTTTGGTGACCTGTATTCAATAGGAACTCTTGATTCCTTCAAAACATTATTAAAAAGCATTTTGTGTATTTAGAATAAGTTTACTGTACATGTGTGAGGTACGATGGGGTTGACGTATTCGTAAGAATAAAAACCCCAATTAAATATAAGATTAAAACAATATACCTATATATTATATATATTTGTCTTGATTGACTGACTTATTCATCAACGCAGATTACGCAGAGCCTAAACTGCCTTTCCACCAATCATTAAAATTGTCCCCAAAGAGGGTAAAAAAAAGGTTTGTATGAAACTCCGTCAGTTCTGAAGTACCTACCTACTACCTATTATAAAATGTTATTTTTGGTTGTAAATAGAGAAACAGCGTTTTTTAAATCACCCCTAAAGGGGCAAAATCATACACGTCGGCGAACCCGCGAGCAACAGATATCTATTTGATACGGTATTACCGTATCGAATAGGTGTAGTAGTTTCTGTTTTATGGCACATCTCACCTCTGTTACACATATTTTTTACTTATTTGTAACTCTGATCTCATAGACACAGACATGTAGAACTAAGTTTACCTACAGTCTTAAAGTTTACTACATTATCACCATATTGTACACATTTTTGAAACAGTCCGAAAATATTCAATAATCGCGGATTACCGCGATTTTTGAATATTTTTTTAGTAGATACACAAAATGTAAGTAACGAAAACTTAATGACTTCTGTCACATTCACAGGAAGGATTTTATTGTATGAAGCGCCTTGGCAAGCATTTCCCTACAATTGAAGAAATTGTGAGCTGGCCCTTACCTCCTAAAGACCCCGTATTTGTCTGCCAGTTCCACCAAGTATCGTGGGACACTAGTGCTACAGACAATCGTGCTGGTAAGTTGACAGTTTTTGATAATTGACGAAGAATTATGTGTGAACCGAATTAGATGAAATTTGGTAGATATGTAAAGTTTGAGTCTCAGGAGAGGTCTCATGAGAGTTTTTATCGCGTTAATACAAATAGCTAGTAAGGGAAAGCTAGGGCGAAAGCTAGTTAGAAACTAATCAAAATAAGAAACCGTTGCGCAAGGAACTACTTAATCATCATGGGCTTCTTAGGGTGGGTGACATCTAATCAGATTTTTATGTGAACATCGCCAAATCCCTTTCAGATGCGGATCGACGAGAGTCATATTTTGGAGTGAACCAATCAAGTGGGCAGTTCCCACTGTTACCTGATGATGCCAACTTAAGGACTTATTTGCTTAAGCTCAAATTGTGGTTTGGGGACCCGTTAGTACCTAATTAAAATTTAGGTATAGGCATTTTTTGCCAATTACTTTATTAATACAATAATTGCATTTGAAGGCGTTTTGCGTTCCCGTAAAGTGATATCGGAAGTCTTACATTCCTGGGTCTGATTTTTTTTCTTTGACATGTTAATTATTGCATTAATAGTACAATAAAGTTGTATAGATCGTTGATAGCCAGCAGAAACCAGTGGGGGATCCAGGATTTCCTTCTTGGGTAGATTTACACCTAGTTGGGTTGGGTGAAGTTTGAGCCCTTCAGCCCCACCTTACCTGACTCTACCACTGATAGTGAATGTATTAAACTATACTGTAGGTACGTTTTCTTTGATTTTATCTGGGAGGGTAGAGGTAGGACCTGACCTGTGGAAGCCAGGTTAAGAGATTTTATTTAGGGGGGCGGGAGGTGTTAACACGACCTAAGGTACATTTTATCAAGGAAAAGCTTCACCCTGGATGTGCAGCTGTGGGTTGCAATAATCCGCTTACGTCTATGGATGTAAGTAAAATTGTAAGTTGTTACATCCTGTATTATTGTGTTTCAGATCGAAATCTTTGCATTACATTGAAATAGAAGACTCTCATTATGACGTCAGGTAAATATATCTACTCGTACTTTCACATAAATAGCATTCTTCGTGACGTGTTTGTTAGAAGTGGGTATATTTCGGTAGCGTAATGGCATTTGAACTTGCAATTTATTGATTGCAAATCTGGAGCTTTAAATACGTTAAAACCTACGTGTCCACTATTCGAACATCGGTCACAGGCCTCCTCTCAAAAATAGGATATGGATCGTAATCTACAACGCGGACCCTGTGGATCGATAGATATCACGTCTTGAATGTGTACCTACTATGTACCTACTTTTTGGAATTTGGGGGAGGGGGGTTCAACCCCAAATCCCTGGGTACGCCTGTGCTTCGAATATTAGGTTCTAGAACATGGTGGTTTCCTCTGTTTCTTTTCAGACCAATAATGATGAAACAAATCACGGAATGTGTGTTGCGGAATGCCTGGGCTTTAGACTCGTAACCGTACGTTTTTGTAAGCCATTGGACACTGGGCCAATACTGATCCCCGGACGTAATATAATAATTTCCTGAACGATTTTGGCCGGGGTGGTCAATCTCATGACTTCATCAGACACTAGCCAACTACACAGGAAAGTGCACATTTGTGTGCGCAGACACAAAATGCACTTTCTATTTATTGTCACACTAAAATAATCTGAAGGGATGCAAGTCCGACATAACCGAGGGGAGATTAGGTGCAGGACCGACGGCTTATAGTGCTCTCCGGGGAACTGAAGAAAGGGACAATTATCTAAAACCGTCACTCGGATATGGACCAATCGACGTTCTTTACATGGTTCTTTTCTTTGACTGGATATGTTTTTTAACTAAAGTAAAATGGGTAGATGGTCTATGCAATCAATTAATATTTATTTTATATAATGAACATTTTACATTTAGTCTTCTATACTACTAGATATTATAAAGCTGAACAGTTTGTTTGAACTGAAAAATTCTTTCACTTTTAGATAGTCCATTTATTGAGGAGGGCTATAGGCTGTATAACATCACGCTATGACCAATAGGAGAGGAGCAGCAATGAGAAATGTTGCAAAAACATGGAAAATTTACGTATACGAAGTTGCGCGGGACGGCTAGTGTTTATATAAACGGACAGATTAATGTTCGTGTTGTCGCTTTGGTCTTAGCAGACTAGGTACCAGCGCAGCTCCTCATTATGCGGAGATGCAATATAACTGAGATAGGACCATGATTGTTACTCTTTGATTAAGTGCACCTTTGATTAAGAGCACCTTACCTGCATATACAGTTTATAAACAGAGAAACATTGTAAACATTGGCAATTTGAAAAGAGTGGCCACGAGTTTTTATTGCCTGTTCTTTTCTCGGGCTTTACCTATTGTTTGCGAACAGGTATTACAAGTAAATGTAGAATCGACTTTTCACAAGTGTAGTATTTTGCTTCCTAAGTGAATAAATCATTTTTATTATTATTAAAAAGTGCTGTTGTATTTTGTTGAGAACAAAGTAAATATTTTTTTTCTTTTACCCTTACTAGTATATATAGCTATATCGCTCGGTCGCCACTAACTAAAAAACCACCCGGATATATTAATCGTGGTTTTACTATCCAGATACCGGGATAAATGCGACGAGGTATCAACATCGTTGAAGCAGAAAGGTCAGATGTTGGCGGAGTTCGTCGTAGAACAAATGTGCGGACTGACGCAAGAGAAAGATTGTTCTATGCCCAGTGTTGACTTACATCTCACTGATTTAATGGTACTTCATTAATAAATGAATTACTGACAGTTAAGAATTTTAGAAATAAATGGCCCTTTGATATGAAAACATCCCACATATGTAGTCTGAAAATTATCATTTCTTTCGGCTTTTTTCTGCATTCTTCAATTTGGTACAATTGACTTTTATATTTCTCAAGAATTTTTAGCCCATATCTTTCCCCAAAGCCGAAAGAAACCCGAATTTGCAAGGAAGCTCTTCATCTGACATCAATGTGGATCCAACACGCCCCATGAGTCTGACCGTATGCCCCACAAGGAGGCTGACAAAAAATGTAGCTTCCAAATACTTGCTTGCTATTTTAGATTATTTATAGGTATACTTATTCCATCTTTTCCAGATAGAACTAAACTCTCCACTAATAGGGATTGGTTGGGTGAAATGCGGCGGTCCGCTAGAGAGGGCGATACTGTACAAGGTGTTGGCAGACCGGCTGGGCCTGCCGTGTGCACTGCACAGGTCTAGCGGCGCGTACGCCTGGTGCGAGATTGCCGTGCCCGAGATAGAACCGGTAAGGGGACTTTTAACCAGCGGTAAACCGGTAAGGGCACTATTTACCCCCAGGTCCCAGTGGGGACACTTTGTACCTACCCCATACGAACCGGTAAGGCACTTTTATCCCTGGTGAACTGGCAAGAACCCTTTTTCGGTGAGTCAGTAAGGGACCTAGTGAACCAGTAACGGAAATTTTTACCCTCGAAAAACCGATAAGGGCACAGTTTAGTCCCAGAGAACAGGTAATAAAATCAGCGACTAAATAGAAAAATAGCTATAAGTAGCACTGATCCCTTGCAAGTTACTTGTAGGTACTGTTTAAAGTTTTAATATTAGAATAGATAAATAATTGAATATCTATTTAGTTATACTAAATAGATATTAAATTATTTATCTATATATATTCGTTCGTGTACGCGAACGAATTTACATTTTCTTGGTATTTAGATTCATATTAATATGGAAGAGTGGCTGGACTCAAGAGCCTAAACTAAAAACATTTTTTTAACATCCCATAGGAGATAGACCGTGAGCCCGAAAACTTTCCAGCGGGTCTTTTGCGAGCCAACTACGTGGTAGACCTGATAATAAGTCCGGGCCGGTTACTGCCCTGCGAGAGTAGGGAGGCGAGGTTACTGTGCGGGCCCAAGTGTGCGCCGCCGTACACCGCTGGTACACGGCCGGATATTTGTGTATGTGACGTCATACCTCAGAAGGAGAAGAAAAAGGAGAAGAAAATGAGGATTGTGGAGTAGGTAAG
This sequence comes from Herminia tarsipennalis, assembly GCA_945859575.2. Taxonomy (NCBI): domain Eukaryota; kingdom Metazoa; phylum Arthropoda; class Insecta; order Lepidoptera; family Erebidae; genus Herminia; species Herminia tarsipennalis. The sequence goes on along the minus strand of OX243836.2, from coordinate 5,339,206 downwards.
AATCTTTACATAGTTTAAAACAAAGCGAGAACTTCCCAACGGGTCTTTTAAGAGCCAACTACGTGGTAGAGTTAATAGAAGTTCAGGCCAGCTATGGCCTTGCGAGAGTAGGGAGACACGTATACCTACTGTGCGGGCCCAAGAGTACGCTGCCATACACAGCTGGTACCAGGCTTGATGTTTGTGTGCGTGACACAGAAGAACAAGAAAAATGAGGATTGTGAAGTAGTCTGCAATCTTTACATAGTTTAAAACAAAGCGGGAACTTCCCAGCGAGTCTTTTAAGAGCTAACTTCATGGTAGACTTGATAGTAAGTCAGGGGGCCGGTTACCAACGCTTGACCTAGGGCCCACCTTAGGGGAGCTATCCAGAATCAAAACTATGGTTTTGGGCTAAGTCTATTGTCCAGGGGGAGGGAGGGGGGGGGGAAATGAATCATCGATCTCTAAGCGAGTCAGTTAGCACCCAAAATTTTGACGTATTCAGGTGATTTCATTTTAGAATAATAATTATTCGTTACCAGTACAGTAGATGCTCCTACTATGTTGTAACCACTAAGGCTGATTTTATTTTATCTCATGATCTAAAATTTTAATCATATAATTTGCATCAGTCCTTTAACATGGTGTATAGTGTATTAGAAGCAGCACCTTATCCCCATATCAAGTTTATAAACATTCAAACATTGCAAAATTGGCTATTTAAAAAGAGTGCCCGCGAGTTTTTATAGCTATGTTCTTTTCTCCGGCTTTAACTATTGTTTGCGAACTTTGCATTACATGTACATGTATAATCCCGACGTATCACAAGTGTTGTTTTGCATCCTAAGTATTTACTTAGTGTTCGGGGGTAGAGTACCTGAAGCCACTATAGCATCACGTAACGATGACATTGCTTCAATTCGATTTATTTTTTATAAGTCAACCTGATACGATTATTTAATTTAATAATTATAAAAATAACATATTGTTTCAGTAACAGAAAAACTTTAAGTTATTATAACTTGATGATTAAGCGAAGGTTTTAGTATAAAATTATATTCTTAGCCAAAATGTTCACATACCAGTACCTCCATACATTTTTTTTAAGTTAATTGATTCATTCTCATTTGTCGATAGTGACTTCGTGCGGAGCATGGGAGATTCAAGATTAGAAGAGAAGATACATATGCCTGCAGTGTATAATTTAATCAACCAATTTTCATTACTCGTCATAAAGCTTCTTAGAGGGCACATTTTGTGCACAACTTAGTGATTTTCATTTACCGTAATTACCTTCATCGAATAAGAATTGAGTCTACGACTAATGAAAATTGAGACAACTTTTAATAATTTATTATAACATAAAAATGTCTTAAATGAATATAAACACGTTGATCCAAGCAGTTGGCATTGAATTATATTTTTTTTATAAATATTTTTGAGACATACGGCATAATACTCAAACGCCACTCAGTTTTGAGTCGCTATTAATTCTCATGCTGTCACTATCACTTACAGTTGAATAGTGGCGACGAAAATAGTTTTGAGGACGACCTAAAGACTCATTAAGCATCGTTCGAGTATTCGGGGGGGGGGGGGGGGGATAAATAATTGCAGTTTTTGTAATACTTTTTAAGTACTTTAGATATAAATGTCATACTATTTTAAATATTGTATATCATATAATAATAAATAAAACTAATAATATTACGAATTATTCATTTTATTGAAGCTATACACAGCGTTATTCAAATTCGTGTATTGACAAAATGTCTAAATAAATATAATTTGTATCAAAATCACTCAAAGGCACGTTTAAGACACATTGCACTAATAAATGGACGGACACAACGATCACATACATGAATGCTTATAACTACTTATGCTAATCTTATAGGCGGGTAGGCTAGGTTTGTAAGACCTTTTAACAAAAAAGAATTTGTTATACACATATCATTAGGGCGGGTATAGCAAATGCATTTAATGTTTAGAACAGTTTTAATAAACGAAGAATCTGATTCACTTCCACAGCCCAAAACTGCAGGTAGCTTTGAAATTTTGCATCGGAGTCCTTACGTAATGTTAGGGAGTACCTATTAAGAAAGGATATTTCGAAATTCCACTCCCTTAAAGGGCATTGTGGACCTGGAAGCGTGGAAAGCTAGTCAGATATATTCGGAATCCGACATCTTACAAATCTAACCAATCATGCCCGTCTTAAATAGGTGATACTGCAATAATCAGTCTACACATTATTCCGTCACATTATATTTTAAATATTGAAAAAATAAAAACAGTTAACTTAAAAGTTTTAAATTAGCATCACTTGAGCGAAATATTGAAGCGCGAAAGGTACGTGGCTCAATTCCCACCGGAGTGATAGCGGCCACGAGCGGCCGCTTTTGAGCTGCCATAGATAAAAAGTTTAAAATTCTTTTACACTGAAAGTTGAACAGAGCGTCGCTGCCATTCACTGCCATTTTCGATTGGAATAGAGCCTAGAACCACAAAATATCGAAAGTATGGAAAGTAACCTTCGTACAACTGCGGTTGTGTTGAGTAGAGATACACAGACAACAGTCTGAAGTGGTTTGTAATTCTGCGCCCATGAACGTTCGTTGTTCAAAGCGAAATTACTTTCTGTGGTTACTTGCCGTTATTTTGTGGTAAGATACACAAAGAAAAATGCTAACTTGAAAGACCGCTTAGTACGCAATAATAATCTGTGCAGTATCAACATTAACAATAATACTAAAATTGTTATAAATATAATGTAAACATATAAATAATTTCTACCTTTTAGGTAACTAAAACACTACTTATCGGTGGTAAAATTTACCACTAAAATATAAATTTAACAAAAAAATATAATGGTTACAATTTGTTCAAATAAAACATACTTGATTGTTTCGTTGATTTTAAAATTAAACTCAATTTAAAAGATAGTACAAATAATACATGGACAGTACAAAATTGTACATAAATATATAGTACTAAATAGTACACCGATAATACTACAAATAATACAAAGTACTGTAAGTGATTTTCTACTTATAAATATTCAGTCTACATAACAATGTGGTAATGGCATAATTTCAAAAAAAAACCCTTCAGTAATTACAAAGTTACCTTATTGATGATACGTTAAACAGCGTAAAATAAAATAGAAGATAAAACATTCGTTAATCGAAATACGGCTTTAACGTATTATAAATAGGGTGGTAATTTTATTATTAGCTAAAATGATGTACTTCAGTGCAACAATGCTTTAAGCTTAACATGATTTGTGTCGGTAAGAATACTTTGTTTCTTAATTAGATATATTTATTGCCCGTCTCGATAATAAAATATCACCTACAATCAATTTTAACAAAAAAAATCGATTCAAATCAATTTGAATTTGATTCAATAATACTATTGACATAAATAAATTATCATCAATCTATATGCTTTCTTATTTAAATTAATGATGCATATTAAAAACTAAAAGAGATGCGGATAGGTTACATGCAGTGTCGGACCCAAATCTTGTCCTTCTTATTATAATATTAATTAAAGCTGCCTATATGTAAGGTAGTATAACTAAATAATTGTCAGCGACAAAATATTGCCTTTAATAGTGAGGAATATTATCAAAATTATTTTTACTTATAATCTACAACTCTAGTTATTTTACGAGGCAGTGAAAATGTACACAATAGTCATTAAAGTTTGTCATTATTTTTGTATAATTTTTTATACTATTTTTTTTACAAATGTAAAATGGAATTGTTTGTTGAAAATCTGATCAGCCGGCTTTGGACATTATCAGTTTATTTCTTAATTAGTCATTCGTCAATTAATACTAGGGGCAGAACTGCTCAGCGATTACCTATAGATTATGTATGATAATCGAATATCATCCTTATTAACTACACATAAAGTTGTAAAAAGTATGTAGGATCACACCATGACGTTCCGCTAATGCATTTCTGAAAAAATCTCACGCTATTAGCGCATATATTAGCTTCTATTTCTAGGAGATCTCATTTTGTATAAGGTTTATAACACCGTGACAATATCTTACTGGGAACGCTGAGCGATGATGAACGCTGAGCGTGTTTACATTACAAATTAAATTAATTAATGTGAACTTTTGGTACTTAATTTTGATTTATTGTTGTCACATTCAACTTTATTAAAATATATATACAGGGTGTCCCATAAATCGACGTCCAACGGGAAACCAGAGATGGTACATGTGAAAAGTATAAAAAAAAAAATTAAAAAAAAAAATCCGACTTATGTACTTAAAAAGTTATAGGTATTTAAAAAAAATCAAGAAAATCGTCACCCTGTACAACACTTTTGAATACAGTGTCTACAAATATTATTATTTTTTAAATTTTTTTTTTGTTTTGTAATCCTGAATAACGTGTTTCTTAATTGTATTTCAAAATTTTAACTTAATTGTCTTATTTCTTAGTAAAAAATCACATTGAACTCAAACAATGAAATGAAAATTGCTACACCACGTAACTTTGACCGACGGCCATGTAAAAAAAAAATACTAAACACTATGTGGCAAATACCTTTAAAAAATAACGCATTTATTCACGATTCCAAAATGGTATCATACATAATCATAACTTAAAAAACATCGTAGAAATAAAAGTCAATGCGAACAATAAAAGTTATTTATTCATATGGAACTCAACATTTTTAACACAAAAGGTAGATTTTTTTACAACATATTCTCAAAGTGTTGGCCTCCTACCGCAATACACGCCCTCATCCTTCTTAATAAAGAACGCTTAATATTGCGAGCATAATTTCTGGAGCATAAGTCCTCATTACATACATACATACATATCAACCCATAAGATGGCCCACTGCTGGGCACGGGTCTCCCCAGTAGAACCTACTAGTATGTAGATCCTGGGGGTAATTGCCATAATCGCCACGCTTGGCGAGCGGGTTGGCGATCGCAGTAAGGCTTTAAGTACGCAGAGGACGCTGCTGCCCGTCCTCCGGTGTGAAATCCCTTAGTCGCCTTGACGACACCCACGGGTAGAGATGGGGTGGTACTATTCTTAAGCCGGCACCACACGGCCAAGTCCTCATTAGCCTCCGTAATTCTAAGGCGGAGCTCTTCGATATTTACTATCGGTTTCGCGTATACTTTTTCTTTGATAGCTCCCCAGTAAAAAAAATCTAATGGATTAAGGTCCGGCGACCGGGCTGGCCACGCTATTGGTCCGGAACGTCCTATCCATCTGTGTGGATATTCGCTGTCCAAAAATTCTCTCACTGAGACACGAAAATGGGCCGGACAGCCGTCTTGCTGAAACCACATATTTCTATAAATATTCAATGGCACGTCTTCCAGCAAATTGGGCAATTCATTTTGCAGAAAATTCAAGTAAACATCGCCGATCAGGTTTTCTGGCAACTCGTAAGGTCCAGGTTCCAAATGACGATTTTCTTGATTTTTTTTAAATACCTATAACTTTTTAAGTACATAAGTCGGATTTTTTTTTTATACTTTTCACATGTACCATCTCTGGTTTCCCGTTGGACGTCGATTTATGGGTCACCCTGTATATATATATATATATATATATATATATATTACGGGTCTTAATCGCGTGAATAATTTAAGGTAAAATACCTTGTTTATTGCCCGACGTTTCGACCGTATTGCAACGGCCGTGGTCACGGGAAGACTAGTTGAGCTCAGCGTCGCCTCCGTGAAGCGCGGGTTTCGGAAACTACCCTCGCTTGATTTTTATCACTCACTATTACTATCGCTATCTGGTCGAAACGTCGGGCAATAAACAAGGTATTTTACCTTAAATTATTCACGCGATTAAGACCCGTAATATATATATTTTAATGTGTACAAATCGCGAAAGTTCATCAACATTTTGTCACATTCAACGTCAATTACTCTAATACGAATTTTACTATTATCTCGTGTAGTAATTGTAATAGTAAAATTAGTTTTAGAGCTACAAACTTGTACATTTTTAAATCGAATTATTGAATAAAATACAGTGCGTTCAAATACAATCGAGTGTACGAACAATAGACATTATATAATAATTTGTATTTTACGTGTATTTTCAAACAGTAGTCTGTGGCACGCCATGCACCATCTGTGTTCTAGATCGGGACCTCGGCATCGGTTCAGGAGCTCGGGACACGGAACTGCTCTCTTTTAGAGATAGCGCAGACCCTGTTGAAGCTTCCGATGGCGGACGGGATGCGAGGGTTTGGGGTTGGCTTATCTGTGAATGAAAATTGAATGTTTGGGTTTCTCGGGATTTTTTCTGTTAAAAAATAAGACGTTACGCCTATTGTGTCGATAAAAATACTTTTCTTAGATTATTTGACCAACTTTATATTTCAATATAATTTAACAAATATAATAATATCTTGGGACAGCTCAAACAATGCTATCTGATCCCAAACTAAGCAGAGCTTGTACTATGGAAACCAGACAACTGATAAACATACTTATATATTTCTAAATACATACATATTATAGATAAATAACACCCAGACACAGAATAAACCATCGTCCCCATCACATAAAGTTTTATCCTGGGTGGGGATCGAACCCACGACCTCTTGCGTAGCAGTCGGATACAATCCCACCGCGCCACAGAGGTAGTCTCGAGTAGTCTCTAGTAGTAGTCTAGTAGTATAAATCGATAACGATCTAATCAATTCAAATTTGATTCGATCATATGCCGTATTATGTTGCCATCAGTAAGGTAAATATACCCTGACTTTAAAAACATTGATTAAAAAAATATATATGAAATACATAATTATGAGGTACAATAAACTTACAGTTCTACTGATAGGCTGAGGCGTATGCGGCTTTTTGATCGGCACGTCTCTATATTCGTAGATGTTGTCTCTGGACCGTGTCGAGTTGTCTATGCCAGTCTCTTCGGCCTCGGGAACCATGAATATGTCACCGTCGTAAAAACGATCTGTTTCTCTGTAATATTGTAAATTGTTACACGACGATATTAATATTGTAAACAAAATGTATTTTTGTTATTTTAAAACATGTCGCATTGAACTTTCTGTCCAGTAGGGGGATTCAATTGGATTGAAGGTACTTTAGCATTATAAAAACATTTCTACAATTTGCACGAGTTAGCAAACGCTTTACACGATTCGCATATTCAAAATGTTATTGTACAGTCGCGGAATTAAAATGTTCGTCATCTTAAAGTCCAATTTTGCTTGAACCAAATCAAAACATTAACGCCAACATGTCAATGTTGTCAAACTAAAAATAAGGTTTTACTCAGAATAATAACTCAACTACAAAAGCAATAGATAGAACGTCGAAATATTTTTTTTTCCGTTAGGAATGAATGATGAAAACATGAATGATGAATGCGAAAAAGTTTTTATTTCAAGGTTCCAGGACCACGCCATCCTTTTCAATTAAAAAGTAAATATTGACTGCAAAGCGTGAATGAGAGAAAATCTCGTGCGACCCTGTCTCTTTGACAGGTATTGTGCACAAAGTAGCGTTGTCTCTTTCTAGAGAGTGGTCAATTTTGTGGTTTCCGACCCTCTGCTCCCCTGAGCTGCTCCCCCAGGGGAGACGAAGGGATTTTTTTGTAACGACGTCTCCCCACGCTCTCGATAGGATTTTTTTTGTAACGGTTTCTTCCCTTCACTCTCTTATGGGACCAGTTGCGTTTTAGACGACATGAATTTTAGACTAATTCTGTTTTAGACCAGATGCTACTTCTACCAGTTGCGTTTAAGACGAGATGATTGTTACCCCTAAAACTATACCTACTACTTTTTAAAAAGGCACTCATTCAAAGAGGCAGTTGTAAATAGCAGTTTTGGTAAGTTAAAAATTATAAATGGCAGGTTTAATTACTAGTGAGGGGGAGAAGTCGTTACGAAAAAATCCTATCGAGAGCGCAGGGGAGACGTTGTTACAAAAAAATCCTATGGTCTCCCCTGGGGGAGCAGCTCAGGGGAGCAGACGGTCTGAAAGGAATTTTGTAAGGTCATGGCGCAGTTCTGGTATCTACGTCAATGCTATTATCTGAGAAAATTTGTTGACAGCTTCTTGACAGACAAACGATAGCACGGCTATTTTGAAATGTGACACCTTAGTACGACTACAGTACGATCAACGTAACTTGACCGGATTGAAGTTAGGTTTTTATCACTTTCGCGCATGTCATAGAGATGCGACCCTAAAATTACTAACGAAAACGATTAATTTAATAATAATAATTTAACGAATGTTTAATCGATAAAAAATACACTGACGGACTCATAAACTGCATCAAAGTTCAGGTTTACTCTAAAAGGATTTTTTATAATAAGTATGCAAACTTTTTAGATTAAATTATATAAATATGGAAAGACTGGCTCTTAATCTTAAAAAAAAATTAAATTTAAAAATAGAACTGCGGTAAAACAAATGAATATAGCCGGGAAAAGAAAATTTACTCGTAGTATCAGATTTGCGTGTTATTTATAGCAAAGTTTTAAATTAATTCTCATTGATTTTTTTTGTTTGGTCAATTGAATTATTGTTACCAGCATAATTGTTGGGTTAGTTTTTTAACACATCGAGAGTTTTTGAACCATAATATGGATACTTCGTCCGAACAAGCGGCACAAATTGTAGCATTGGTGCGGGAGGGCTTGGATCAACGAACGATTGGTAGAAATTTAAATTTAAACCAGTCTACGGTTTGTAGAATATACAGAAGGTTTGTAGAGACAGGTTCTTACAGGAGGAGACGTGGTACAGGCAGAACTCGAGCAACCACAGGTCGTTGACCGATTTATTGTTACAACTTCCCTGCGAAATCGTTTCCTCACGTCAGTTAACATCAAAACCGAGCTTAATGAAGTGCGTGGAAAAAACGTGTGTGCACGAACAATAAGAAGAAGGTTAAAGGAAGCGGCTATCACCCCTTTTAGACCAGCAAATGGTCCAAAGTTGTCTGCAGCTCACAGACAAGCTCGCTTAAGATTTGCGCGTCATCACCTGAATTGGACAGAAGAGCAGTGGGCCTCTGTATTGTTCACGGACGAGTGTAGGACATGTTTATATGGTGCAGATGGTCGCAGAAGAGTCTATCGTCGACGTGGGGAGCGATATGCTCAAAGTTGCATTGAGGAGCGTGTTCCTTTTGGAGGCGGTTCATGTATGGTCTGGGGTGGCATATCGATGAACGGGCGAACAGAACTTGTGTTCATAGACATGGTCCGTCAAAACGGTAATAGAGGGGGTTTGACAGCACATCGCTACATAACAGAGATATTAGAAGATCACGTGGTGCCTTACATGGGATTCATAGGCGAAAATTTTACTTTAATGCAGGATAATGCCCGGCCGCATGCAGCTGCACAAGTTCAACATTATTGCGAAGAGGTTGGGATACGTACAATGAATTGGCTAGCACGCAGCCCGGATCTTAATCCCATCGAGCATGTTTGGGACAATTTAAAAAGAGCTGTATATGCGAGAAACCCTTCGCCTACGACAGTGGCAGCACTAAGAACAGCACTTTCAGAAGAATGGGACAATATTCCGCAAGATCTTTTAAAAACCCTTATAAAATCTATGCGGAACCGATTAGAATCCGTAATAAGGGCACGTGGGGGTAATACACCTTATTAAAACACAAATAAACCCTTGCATAAAGTTTGTGTCTATTGTTAAAACCAATTTTTTAATTAAACAATTTTTCCTTAAACTTCTGTTTTTTCTTCAAAAAAGGTCTTAAGGTCCTTTCCAGTACATAAACTTAAACTTAAAGATATGATCCTACGCTGTTTTAAAGTTCACGAACCAATCTAGAGGTTTCAATTTAAATCTGTATAGAAAGTTTGCATACTTGGTTAAAATATTTATTTCAAAGTCGTCTATTACTTTGATGCAGTTTATAAGTCCGTCAGTGTACTAACAACATTTTAATTCAAAAATATAAAGACACTATTTAAATGAGTTCATAAAAGTTTAAATTTAGAACAGTTACAGTAAATACTAAAGAAACTTTGAAAATCAATTTCTTTACGAAAAATAATCACAAAAAAACATGAGTTAGTAATACTAATTATGACAATGTAATGCGTAATCGCATCTCTAATTCTCTTGGTTTAGTTACCGCCCCCGCCCCCCGCTTCCTGTCACCATTTACTTCCAAAAAATGCATCTGCGCAATCACTTGTCGCCTACTTTAGTCCAGCCTAGTTACGTTGATTGTACTGTATTTCTCGATTCGCATAAGGAGAACCAAAAGCATGGTTGACAAGAACGTTATTTTGACGGCACTAGCATTGCTATATCTGTCTTATTTTAACACATTAATTTCACGTATTATATCAGTGGCAGAGAGTGATAGAGGTATAATGAGACAGATATATTCGTTCCATCTATTCATTTAGTTAATAATCTTAAGGTTTTAGTTAAACTACTTATAGTCAAGGAATATTTGTCTCAATAAATTTAAACTGTTGTCAAACAGTTTAGATTTGAAAAGGCACTAACATGTGTTTGCAAAGCCTTAAATAAGTGTATTTGAAAACTGACGAACATTTCATTTAGCGACCGTACGTCACGAGATATACAATCACACACAATATATTATTTTCTTTTATTACGTCCAAAAAACTACTATTCATTTATCTCTTTCTCGTTGAGGTCGTATGAAGAGATATACCTTGAAACAAAATGTTTTAAGGTCTATATTTAGACTTCTAGTAATAATATAATAATAATAATAATGTTTATTTCCTCCTCACAATAACAGACTTAAAATATTACAATGGTGCTTATATCTAATAATCCATAAATTAAATTTTGGTCTATGGTATGTGAGGAGCTGGTGTCTGAGTTAGGTAAAAAATACCTGTATTTCAGATCACCAGGCTCCCACCCCACGTAAAACAAATGCCGAAAATACACTTTTTATTTCACTGTATATTGTACTCAAATACTATGTATATGTATGTATTAGTGAGGGTAATTACAAAGAAATAAAGAAAACGTAATAATAAAAAATAAAAACCAACAAAAGTGCCTTTATTGATTGTAGTAGTAGTGCATATGTATGTGTGTATTTCTGTGTGGGTGTGTGTGTGTGTCTGTGTGTGAGTGGGCGTATGTGTGTGTCTGGGTATGGGTGAGTGTTGGTGTATGAGAGTGCGTGAAATGTATTGGTTTTGTTATGAGTTAGTTTATCAAGCCTACTTGCATAAATTTTCTGTGAGGTTATAATCTAGCTTCAGTGACCACTCAGTAAGAAAAACTTTGCATTTATTTTTGGGTAACGAATATATTGATAATACCCTATTACATTTATTATATAATTTAGAACTCAAGTGGCAGAAAAATCTATGTGCTAAACTAGTTTTAAATAAAGTTGTATCACAAACTCGATCCTTACGTCGTTGATTTTTATATTTATCAGGTTCATATGTTAAAAGTGAGTGTTGTTTAGATACTGTAAAAAGAATAAACAGTTGTCGGACAGTTAAAACTTCCCAATGTTTATAGAGATCTATAGTAGGATGATAGAAAGGTAGGGATGCACTAACTTTAAGTATTGCCCTCTGCGCTCTTTCTAATTTAAGGAGATGTGTCTTAGAGGCACCACCCCACGAGGTGATACAGTAAATTAATTGAGACTGACAAAGAGCAAAATATATGGACTTAATGACGTTTAATTCAGCTACATGCCTAATTGCTTTAAATATTACCATTAGCTTTCGTATTCTGGCAGTAAGAAGGTCAATATGTTGGTGGAAGTTTAAATTTCGGTCGATTGTGACACCAAGATACTTTATTGAATCTGTTTGTGTAAGCTTAGGGCAAGAACATTTCATAGTATTTACACCGAAACATGAATGCGAGGTAATGTGCCATGAAGGATCAGGATTATCGTTTGATTTAGTGGTAAAAGTTATATAATTGGTTTTAGCCACATTGAGCGTTAAGATATTTTTATTTAGCCAATCAGTCACATGGTTCATTCCACTCTGTGCATGAGAAATAGCTTCATTCCAGGTGTTTCCAGTAAAAAGCAAAGCCGTGTCATCCGCAAAAGTTACAATTTTCGTATGTGGGATTTCCATCTGGCATAAGTCATTTATATAAACGAGGAAGAGAGTAGGGCCCAGTATACTTCCTTGTGGGACTCCGAAAGTTACGGGGGCCTCCTCGCTTATGATGTCACCAATTCCCACACACTGAGTTCTATCCGTCAGGTAATCCTGCAGCAATTTCAACTGAAGATCGCGGATACCCAAGTATTCAAGTTTTAAGTATGCATGGTGTGGTCCATATAGTAGATTTACCTTCAAGTTCTGCGTATACCTAGCTGTCATGACAATGAATTCCTATAAAACCTGGCCACCAATACTGATATATTGAGACTTTTTTAGATGGACAAAACACTAACTCATGGCGCAAACTTATTTCGCAGTGATTTCTCTATACGTCAAAGACAATATAAAATGCCTAAGACCACCATTGTGTTTGAGCAACCACATATAACTATCGGGCGGTAAACCATGTTATTTGACAGCCCACATCACTACTCAAAACACTGAAGTATCTATAGCGAAAAGCAGCGATGGTGAAAAGCAACGTGTTTGGTTTATTTGTATCACTTACGGCCGGTCTCAATAACTTACCAATCGATGGATTTGGCTACTAGAGGTAGAATTTTGACATATTTTGTATGGAGCTTATGTCAAATATATACCTCTAGTAGCTAAATCCATCGATAGTTAGATTATACCGGCTGTAAGCCTCACCCCTTACCCCGCAATGATTGGCAGAAATGATTTCTATACTAAATGTTTCCATTGGCCATCCTCAATAGGGTATTTGACTGAAGACAAATCAGCCTCTTTTTAAGAAATGTCAAAAACAACCCGCCCCGTGCAAATTTGTATGGAATGCTAGCATATGACGTCACGTTTTCTATGGTCAAATCATTTACTTTTTATGTTTCTTTTTATGATTAAAAATTAATAAAAACGTTAAATTAATAAATGAACATGATTTTTCAGAACACTTATAAATTTTTTTTTTTTTATAGTAGTCAAATACCCAATTCATGGATACGGACGTTTAGCGATATCTAGTGTTAGCGAACAACAAATCTATGATAAATGCAGGGAAAGCACACACAAAGCAACTATAAGCGTATTACGAATGTTAGTTTCACCTACATCGCCGGTATCATTTTCCATTTTGGTGGTTTAGCCCTGTTAAAAGGATTTCAAACGATTAGGTAAGTATGGGACAAACACAGTACACCAGTTATTCTAGATAGGGTATGATCATAGACAAAAACTGGACTGCGCCTTTCCGTTCAGGTATAAAGTAAATACAGGCCGTAAACTGCCTCTGTGGCGCGGTGGGAGTGTGTCCGACTGTTACGCAAGAGGTCGATTTCTAGGTCGGGTTCGATTCCTAAACGGGACACCACTTTGTGTGATCTACAAATTGTTGTTCCCAGTCTGGGTGTACTTTGTGTCCGTGACTTGTATGTTTGTAGTCCCCCGCGACACAGGGCTAGTAGACTACTGCAGGAGTCGTTTTTAAAAAAAAAGCGTGAAAGAGAAAATCTCGAGCAGCCGGTACTGGCCAGTAATTATCAAAAATATTGACATAAATTGTCATTCGATAGAAAAATATTGACATACATTGTCATTCGATAGAAAAATATTGACATAACTTGTCATTTGATAGAAAAATATTGACATAAATTGTCATTAGATAGAAAAATATTGACATAAATTGTCATTTGATAGAAAAATATTGACATAAATTAATTGTCATTTGATAGAAAAATATTGACATAAATTATTGTCATTTGATAGAAAAATATTGACATAAATTAATTGTCATTTGATAGAAAAATATTGACATAAATTAATTGTCATTTGATAGAAAAATATTAACATAAATTGAATTTGGTGAGGCTATGCCGCAGTCCAGTCTCTGTTTATGGGTTTTATGGGTATGATTTAAGGCACATAAGGGAATATTAGCTATGTTATTGTAGGTTAGATAACCATGTCATTTCGATAATAAGATGACAGGATCAGTATATTAGTTCGCAAAATTCTATAATCTCGGTATTAAATCTTCATAAATAGATTTGGATGACATTGCCCAATTGAGGGATATGATGAGTAAGAAAATACCTTTTAGCATTTCTCCAAAGCATACAGCAAACCACTAATAAGACGATGAGCAGTAGACAAGCGCTTGACACCGACCAGAATGCTATCTGTAGGGGCTGCTTGGGTTCCCACCAGTACTGAAATAGGACGTCACTTTACAGTATTACAATTGTCGTATAAAACAAAAATAGATTGAACAATCGATACGACTAATGGCCGTTTTTAATAATCTATCTAGCCAAATCGATCGATAGAATAGAAAACGGTCTTGAGGTGGCAAAGAAATACACGATAACACTTGGGATAGAAGCTTTATGACAATATCGTGACAAGATTAAATAGCAGTTCTGACTGCTCGCTTTTTAACAAAATCTATCGTTGTACTTTTAAAAAAAAATAAAAATATGAAATAAATGCTTTTTTATTTAACTATTTTGTATGTAAACAGTTACAAACATTGAAACTATTGTTTATCTATATAAAAATAAATCCTTATTTCCCGGTCACGAGTTGATTAGAAACTCTCTATCTTTTTTTTAGTTTTCTATTATTCATATTTCTAAGGTCATACGTAAAAAAAATGACGGGGCGGTACGAAGTTCGCTGGGACAGCTAGTTGGCATATAATATTGAACTTGCTATGAGTTTGAACGCACATCAAGATTATATCTTTAACATTGATTGATGACAAATTATGACTAGAGGATTCATTATTAGCTTATATCTAGATTGATATTGGGAAAATGTTGTTGTTCTTTTGTCACTCGTTTAAACGAACTTTTTTTTTTTTTTAAACCAGAACAATATACAGGGTGCAACAGAAAGGTGTGGTCATATTCAAGGGTTGGTATCAATATCAGAGTACCCCAATAAAATATTTATTATTTTTTCATTCGTTTATTTATTAATGAGAAAGTTATTAATTAAAAAAAGTATGACTTAAAAAGTTCTACGCCATAATAATCCAATCGATTTTGTAACAGGGGAGGTATAATTATTATGCCACACTCCTTTCACTACTGAATTTTGACAAAAAGAATTTGCTATAACTATGTAATAATAATGCAACCAGCTATTGCACCATGGTAGGTGCAATACTGATAACATACCCTATCCGCTGCTGAAATTTGACCACAACTTTCTGTTACACCCTGTATATAACATTCTCCTTTGATCTCTCAGTCCTTACTGAGACAGAATTATCTTAACTACATCTTACCTCAGTAATAGGCGGGTATGTAGGCACAAGTCTGCCTATAACAGTGGGCAAATACACGGTCCAAAACGCGAGCTCTGTCTGTCTATAGTTGAGCATTATGGTAGAATTAAATGTTGTATTCAAGTTTAGGTAGCGAAGCTGTCCTGCTTGTGCCATTTCGAAGTGGAGGCCTAACACTCGGGAGCGTGTTGGGTTACTGAAACAAATAATAATCTATATCTATACTTCTATACTAATATTATAAAGAGGTAAGATTTGATTGTTTGTTTGTATTGAATAGGCTCCAAAACTACTGGACGGATTTGAAAAATTCTTTAATCGTTGTAAAGCTACACTAACCCCGGGTGACATAGGCTATTTTTTATCCCTGTATTCCCACGGGAACGGGAACTACACGGGTGAAACCGCGAGCCGTCCGTTAGTATTAAATAAGTAACGATTGACTGGCCGGTTGGTCTAGTGATTGTTAACCTTGACGGCTAGGCCAAAGGTTGTAGACTTGATTAATAACACCCAGGATAAATCTTTGTGTGATGAGCACGATTGTTCATTGAGTCTGGGTGTATTCTATACTAATATATATAGTGTTGTGTGTCGATGTACCGTCGCAGTGATAAAAATCAAGCGAGAGTAGTTTCCGAAACCCGCGCTTCACGGAGGCGACGCCGAGCTGGACCAGTCTACCCGTGACCACGGCAGTTGCAATACGGTCGAAACGTCGGGCAATAAAACAAGGTATTTTACCTTAAATTATTCACGCGATTAAGACCCGTAGTATATATAATTTTATAATGTGTATAAATCGCGAAAGTTTATCAACATTGATATTATAAAGTCATTTGTTAAAGTAAAGAAGCCACAAGTGAGAGATTATTAGTATAATACAAATCATCCTGTTTAGAAAATGTATAGTAGCTATAGTACTCTGTCTAGTTTGGGATCAGATAGCCTTGTGTGCTGTCTTATAATATTATAAAAACTACTCACCCAAACCTAGCAAAATCCGCGTAAGTCTTCATAAAGAAATGGCTCATGTTCCGATCGTTATTCGTCCACACTTGCTGCTCGACCCGTTGCTTGACCGGGAAGAACTCCTGGTCCATGAAGGGCGCCCCCGTCAGGAAGTAATGCTCGGTGTCGTGCGCGTAGCGGCGCCACTCGGGCAGGCGGAAGGCTTCCACGGTCGTGTTGAGGACGTACATGTACACGGGCACGTTTTGTTCTAGTAATAGCTTCACCATTTTATCTGTGGGCGCTCGGTACAGGAAGTCTGATAGGAGCTGTGGAACAAATTATTCACTTAACATTCTTTTTTATTTGTATGTAGACAGTTAAAAAATAAAAATCGGAGAAAACAATCAATTTGCGCAAAATGCGAACTTACGAGTAAATAGACAATAAACCCTTCATAATAATATATTGCAGTTAGGCTAATTTGAATGAAGCGGGTCATTTTCGCCGTTTCTTAAAAAGAGGCTGATTTTACTGAAGTCAAATAAATACCTTATCAAGTTTTATATTACGGGTCTTAATTGCATAAATAATTTAAGGTAAAATACCTTGTTTATTGCCCGACATTTCGACCGTATTGCAACAGCCGTGGTCACGGGTAGACTGTAATGTGTGATTAAGACCCGTAAATATATAATATATTTTCATAATGTGTAAAATCGTGAGAGTTTATCAACCTATTAAATTTGTTTAAATTTTTAGTCCAGCCAATGGGCCTAATCAAGAGGCTGATTTCATTTTGATGTTTCTTAAAAGATACTGATTTGTGACTGCACAAATATTGACACGAAAAGAAAAAACAATAATATAAAAACTTACATGCGTATACTGGTCTCTTATAGCACTGATGTTATGAGGTTCGGGATGATAAGTATACATGTACCGGATGGCTTCGTAAACCCCTCTGGGGTTCAAAGTGTAGTTGTACCTTTGAACTAGCTCTTGAACCTTTTGGTTGAACCACAGTTCTGAGATCTCGTAGTTGGGTGCTAGAGATTCGTTTGTGTCTGTAATATAAAAAAAGAACTACATATATAACGTACTACAGTACGATCAACGTAACTAGGCCGGACTGAACTAGGCGACAAGTGGTTGCGCAGATGCATTTTTTGGAAGTTAATGGTGACAGGAAGCGGGGGCGGGGGCGGGAACTAAACCAAGCGGATTAGAGATGCGATTACGCATTACATTGTCATAATTAGTATTACTAATTCATGTTTTTTTGTGATTATTTTGGTAAAGAAAATGTTTTTCAAAGTTTCTTTATTATTTACTGTAACTATTTTAAATTTAAACTCTTATGAACTCATTTAAATAGTGTTTTTATATTGTTGAATTAAAATGTTGTTAGTATTTTTAATCGATTAATCGTTTTCATAAGTAATTTTAGGGTCGCATCTCTATGACATGCGCGAAAGTGATAAAAACCTAACTTCAATCCGGTCAAGATACGTTGATCGTACTGTAGCTGGCCCGCGTTATTTCGTCTGCGTAAATTTTTCCGGTTTTTGCAATTTTTCATTGCTGTTCCGGTCCTATTGGTCGTAGCGTGATGTTACCTACATAAATGGGCTATCCAACAGTAAAATATTTTTTCAACCAAATAGTTTCTGAGATTATCGCGTTCAATCAAACAAACTCTTCAGGTTTATAATATTAGTATAGATTTAGGCATATATTTCTAAAAAAATGATTTTTTTTTTCCATATTCCGCCTGCGACATCATAATTTGTTAAAATGCTCTCTGTAACGAAGCAATAACAAAAGTCGTGATAGTTCTTTAACTATCGACTAGATGGCAGGGCGAGGGCCCAACTCGCGAGCATCAAGGGATAGAAAAACTTGAGTTCTAGTAGCATAGACTAGTCCAGATGGATGGTTCAATTGCGGCCCCGGTTTAGAATATGGAAGTCTCGGGTTCGATTCCTGGGTCTGGACTTAAATTTTTTATCTTTCAAAAATGCAATTATTGTATTAATAACATAGCAATAGTCTTAAAATATACTCACACAGCACATAAGCCGCCTCCTGCGTAGTAACTCCAGTCATGTACCTCAAGGACGGATTAAACTGCCTCCTATTGATCAGTTCTTCGGGCATAACGTTTAGAAAGTGCCAGTCCCTTTCCCTCCAGCCGTCGTACCATTCGTCGCCGGGGAACGTGAAGTTGCTCTCTAGGACTGGGCCCCAGGGCATGAAGCCTACTTGCGGCTGGAAATGAAGACAATGGTTTAGACTTGGCAACTCTGACCTCTATAGTGGACTTGGACTGCGCCATAACCTGACCACAAAATTGACCACTCTCTAAAAAGAGACAACGCTACTTTGTGGTCAACACCTGTCAAAGAGACAGGGCCGCAAGAGATTTTCTCTCTTTAACGCTTTGCAGTCAATATTTACTTTTTAATTGGAAGGGATGGCGCGGTCCAAGCCTATACGTCAATGGTACCATTGACGTATAGGCCTGGACAGGCTATTACCGACTACAACATATTTTGCTATGCAGAAGCGACATTAATGTTGCGCATCCAATGTTAACGTTGCGGTTTTTGGCAACAGATACAATCACGCGGTCAAATTTATAACTATAAAAAAAAGAATACCAGAAGGGAGGCTTCCTTCTGGTAACATTTAAACTCTAAGATTAGTTTTTTTTCAGATAACTAGCAATGTGGGATTGTGGTCCCATATTACTAGCAATTCTGTTAACCACCAACGCAGTGCAGCTTGTGTTAGGAGGGGGTTCACGTCGGTAGTATAATGGGTAGGATTCAAACCCGCGCCCTCACGATTGCGAGACCGATGCCTTAGCCATTAGGCTACTGCCGCTTTAGTATAGTATCTAAATATTGTATGTCATTTTGAATCACTTCCAAGAGTTTATTATTTATTTATTTATTTATTGTAGTTTACATATATAGCATAACATGATGTCCTGCAAAACGGCATATGCAGTTTGACTGCAGGAT
This sequence comes from Herminia tarsipennalis, assembly GCA_945859575.2. Classification (NCBI taxonomy): domain Eukaryota; kingdom Metazoa; phylum Arthropoda; class Insecta; order Lepidoptera; family Erebidae; genus Herminia; species Herminia tarsipennalis. Next base: position 5,319,838 of record OX243836.2, on the reverse strand, counting down.
CTGAGTCTCTTTACATTTCTTTTACTTAAATTTAATTTACTTAATTTACTTATTATCTATAGCAATAGTTTCTAAGAGGTATTTGTATAATTTGTTTTTGAATACTGCCCTTTTGGTCTCCAGTCTAATGTCCGCGGGCAGGCCGTTAAGTACGTAGGGCAGGCGTTTGTGTAGGCATCTGTCGCCATAGTAGTTAATAACCCTAGGCACGACGTACTTGCCGTCGGACATTGACCGGGTTCCGCAGGTATGGCTAACATGTGTCAGTCCATGCTCCTGACTTCCATAATTATTAATCGCTAATAGAAATTTTTGTTTTTGCCTAGCAGGAAGAATTTTACAAATCTTAAAAAGTTTATAGTATTCTCCTTTACAATTATTCTTAGCCTTTGTACTGACTAGTAGTTTTATGAACCTTAATTGCATGTTTTCTAATTTAAGTAAGTTAGTTTTAGTTGTTAATCCATAAGAATCAAGTGCGTAACCTATAATAGACTCTACTAAACATTTATATAGGCATTTTAACGTGCTAAGTGGCACCTTATAGCTTAAGTAGTAAAATTTGCCTAGTAGTATACGTAGCTTATTACATAATGAATCGACATGTTGAGTCCATGTAAAGTTATCATCTACCTTTACACCAAGGTAAGATATTGAGCTAACCTTTAAAATAGGCTTACAATGACAATTTGTTTGATTTCTATGTATACAAGAATAATCATGGGCTATAATTGAAGAAGGCATGTCTGGAGGATTCAGGTAAGGAGAGTGTATCACTAGGAGCTTAGTTTTATCGGCATTCAAAGTTATGCCATTATCATGGGACCAGCGGACCACTGCATCAACGTCCTCTTGCACTAGGCGACAAGTGTCGGGTAAGTCATGGACTGCGCAAGCGCGCAACACACACAGGTCGTCGGCATACATGTGCGCCGAGCAGTGCTGGAGCACTCCGCTCAAGCTATTCACGTGCATCAAGTAGCACACGGGGCCACATCCCGAGCCCTGAGGCACCCCGCACGACACCCGCCACTCGTCACTCAGCGCCAAGCCCACCTTAACTCGGTACGAGCGCGATGTTAGGTAGTCGAGGAACCATTGGTTTAATGGTTCCCGCACCCCGCACTCTTCCATGGCCTTCAAAAGAGTATTCGTTTGTAATGTGTCAAACGCTTTGCTGTAATCGAAGAATATTGCTACAACTACTTTTTTAAGTGATAAGGACTTATTAACTTCGTCAGTGAATTTTGCTAATAAAGTATTTGTGCCTTTACCCTTTTGAAATCCATATTGGCATTTGCTCAGTATTTCATTTTTCCGAAGGTACTCTCCAAGTTGATCCACAACACATTTTTCTACAATCTTGTCTACACTAGATAATATGGCTATCGGTCTATAATTAGAGAATGATTTACGATTACCTTTTTTGTGAATAGGTCGAATAATAGCTTGTTTGAGTCCCTTGGGAAATATGCCTGTACTTACTGACAGATTAATTAGTTTTGCCATTATTGGACTAATTTTCTCCGCAACTAATTTTAGGTCGGACATGCGTATAAGATCACAACCAGGTGATTTCTTGGAGCTCATGTTATTGATCACTCGCATTACACTTTTTGTTGTCACTGGCTGCCATCTCATACACATCCCCGGTGACTGCACATAGTTGTTTCGATTTAGCCATTTGTCATCACATATATGCTTAACATTGGAAACTTCAAGAGTAAAACTCTCTGCAAACTTGTTACAGACATCGCTAGCGTCTCCTTGTCCCGTCATATTATTTAGTATTATCATATCTAGTGACTTTTTATCTTTACCCAGCATAACATTAATCCTATCCCATATTTTTCTAATATTTTTGTTACAATCAACTATGCTCTTTTTGTCATATTCACTCCTTTTCTTAGTTATAGCTTTATTACATTTATTTCTATAAGTGGTATACGCGAGGCGTTTTATCATATTCTTTGGTTCCGTACTCCAAATAGTAAATAATTTATCTCTTTCTTGTATCATTAATTTCAAATTATTGCACATCCAACTCTTATTATTTCTATTATGTCTACTTACAGGTACCGTTTTTTGACAGTTAGTATATATATTTTTAAATATATCACAAAAAACATTATACAATTCTAGTGGGTGTTATTAAATGTAGTATTCAACATTCGCAAATATTTGTAAAATTCCGATTCTTCATTTTTAAAACCATTAGCGGAGAGTGCGAAATATATTATACTTTCTTGTAATCCACGGATTTCCAAAAATTGACGATGATACTCAATGACGTTTTGCATATAGACGCGTCTAACATTATGTCACGTAAAATAGGCGCGCGGCGACGGGAGCGATTGCGACAATGTTCTCTCTTTCACTCTCACGTAAAAAACTATCTAAGCGTCTCGCTCGAACTAAGTACATTTGAGGTCTTGCATTTTTCTTGCCAACAGTCATGCAATTTTCAACTATATTTCGTAACAATAGGGTATAGTTTAAATTGTTATCGTCTCAGTTTCTTTGTTGCGTTCTGCGCTGAGCCTAGATGTCAAGTCCCTCTAACGAGTCTGTTTATTTGTGGTTTAGTTGATCTTAATTACGTAACAGAATTTGATACAAACACTTTTAGTGGAACACACAAACACTATGGAATTTTAATTTTTTTATTCTAAAGAATGACTAATGTCAAGTTTCGATTAAGCCTCCCAAATTGTAGGATTTTTAAACAATAAATAATATTACCTGAAACTCGGCATTCCCCAGTTCATAGAAGCTCCTGCCCTGCCTCAGACAGTTGACCAGCTTCCACGAGGAGTCTATCGGACAACCGAGCAGTCGTCCGAACACAAGTGATGTGTTCTGTACTCTGAATTTGTCTTCTATCAACGCCCAGTCCGCTAGCGCTGAGCCGCTCTGTAATAAATATTTTAAAAGGTTTTGCAAAAAAAAATAGGTAAGAAAAAGGAAATAAGGTCGAAAACAGTTTGCATCGGTTTATCAGTTTCAATTTTGACCTGACTCCCCCAAAATAAAGCTAATATTGTTTTCAAACTACTATACTCGTAATCATCGCTTTTGCTATTAAATAGAAGTGCTCGTATTTAGCCGATGTTTATAGAAAAGAAGTGTAAACGTGTAGTCTATTGTAAGCGAAAATCCCCGATAGGAGCACAAAATAATAATAATATCTTGGGACAACTCACACAACATCGCCAGAGCTTGTACTATGCCAACTAGACAACTGATAATTACACTTATATATTTCTAAAAACATACATATTATAGATAAATTACACCCAGACACAGAATAAACCATCGTGCTCATTACAAAAGTTTTATCTTGGGTGGGGATCAAATCCTCGTATGTCAGTGTCATGCACCAAATAACACTAAAATTAGCTTTCGTCTTGGGAGTAGTTAGGCTACTTTATCTCGATCCGATTAAAGATATCAGACCGAGCCTACCTCGCGAACTGTACCTCCCATATACCTAGTAAAAGTCTTGTACATACCTGAGCTATGACCCTGGTGACCATAAAATTGGTCTGCGGCGCTACAGCCAGTAGACCAGCTGACGCAGCGCCCGCTCCAGGACCGAACAGTGTGATGGAAGACCTGTCCCCGTTGAAAGTAGCTATATTGTCGTACACCCAGCGGAGAGCCATCGCCTGGTCAAGGATGCCGTAGTTGCCTGGGGAGTTCTCGTCGCCTGTTGATAGGAAACCTGGAGGAAAAGGGGTTTTGTTAGATTTGTGGTTAAATAGCTGATAGAGGGTTAATCTCTACATAATCAATGTCAAAGAAAAACTAAACTGAAAATTAAAAAGCATTGATAATATTAATAATATTCTTTAATCATTCAAACATTAGTCCAGTACATTTACTTTTTTTATTAATTCGACTCCTGCAGTAGGGTACAAGGTCTGTGTCACAGGGGACTTTACAAACATAAGTCACGGACACAAAGTACACCCGGACAATTTGTGGATCACACGAAGTGGTGTCCCGTGTGGGAATCAAACCCACGACCTCTTGCGTAGCAGTCAGACACAGTCCCACCGCGCCACAGAGGCAGTCAACTTAGACACTTAAAGAAAAATAATTTTAAGGAGATTCTTAGTGTGGGCATAGTCTTTGGGTATTAGCCACTTTAGGATGGTGGTTTCAGAACTCTTTAAAACTGATAAAACCATGATAATTTGGTTTTATCAGTTGGCAGTTACCCCCAGGAACTAATAAGTAGGTTCTACTGGGGAGACCCGTGCCCAGCAGTGGGACATCATATGGGTTGTTATGTATGTATGTACAGGGTCCAATAAAAGTAAAAGGTTGACAAGCAAAGGCAGAACGAGCTTTAAGTATGACCCACTTCAGAGTTCTGTAAGAAGTTCGGGCAGTGGTCTTTGCAAGTTTATGAAAGTACCGAGGTAATGTAAAGCTGTCTCACACGAAGCAGGTTACATTCCAGATACAATGCATCAGTAGAATAATGCCAAGGCTTTTTAAAATTGCTTGTTGAGCTCGTTCGAGCTTGATAAGGTATATATTGATTATGGTAGCACTCTATGGATGGACTGAATGTTTGATGGAGGACCAGTGGTTGTGGCGAAAATTGGGAGATGCCTGTTTCCCTACAATGGGAAATAAGGCTGATTATTTATGATTATGTGTCTAAGGAAGTGTTATTAGGCAATATTAGACATAAATGATAACTATAGATTGTAATAGTTTTTTAATATGTATTTACTTTCACTGCTAAACCTCTGGGTCAAATTTGAGAATAATTGGCCCAGAGGTTTAAAACTAGCATAGATGATAAGTACAAAATGTTTGAAGGAATAATTCGCTCTGGCGGGACTCGAATTGGCGATCATAACGGTTCTAGGTACCCCCCATACGACGTTATTCATTCGGATATCTTATTGTTCGGCAAAAAGTTATGAAGGACAAATTCTCGGTAGGAAGGCTTGGCTCGGTCCATGCTCGGTAGGGTTCAGGAGCCGTTGCCATATGAAAAAATCCGATTTGAATAATTGCACCAGCAGAAGAGCGTATGTTCATGGCACTTACTCCCTTTTGTTGAAAAACGCACTTTTTCGACAATAACTCAATGAGAATCCTATCATGTCCGAAATAATAATTTGTTAAGCGCTATCTTTCTGATTTTTTCCCATATGTTTTGGTCACACGGTTCAAAATATAAGGGGATGATTTCCAAAAATATTCACTTAGTCAAAAACGTTTATTAGAAACCTTAAAATGTTTTTAAATGGCCTGTCTACTAAAAAAAAAAATTTCAGCTTCTGTTACATTTATAAATAATAAATAAATAAATAATAAAAAAAAAAATAAAAATCTTTATTTTCAACTATTACATGTTTTTTATAAATATGGTTTGGGAGCTCTTCTGTTAAGTTTGAGAAAACCTGTGTTAGAAGAGTCCCCTTTTGTCCGTGGCTTATGTTATGACATAGTAATAGTTAACAGTTATCTTATAGGTAATTAAGTACATTTGTGTGTGTGTGTGTGTATATGAGTGTGGGTGTATGTGTGTGTGTATGGGTGTGTGTGCTATGTATGAGTGCCCCCCCCCCCTAAAAATATTAATTTTTATTATTTATACTACAAGACACCCTTTCACAAAATTTCATCAGTATTTATTGTGTAGTCTTTGAGTAAAATGCCTGTGACATACGGACGGACAGACAGACAGACGGGCATGACGAAACCATAAGGCTTCCGTTTGTGCCATTTTCGCTACAGAACCACAACTAACTACTACTAACACTTAAATCTCATCTCAATGTAGTAAATACTTACCAAGAGCTCCCAGCCGATAGTTAATAGAAACCACAATAACATTGTAGAAGGCGGCCATCATGTGCCCAGGGAACAGGTTCGATGCTCCAGACGTAAACTGTCCACCATGAATGTACACCATTACTGGGTACTTCTGTGCTGTGGAACCGGCTTCCGTCTGTGAAAGCAACAAAATTTGACTTGCAATAGCGTTTTCAAAGTTATAGACGAGATTATTCGGTAAAGCCATAGATGTATACCAAAACATCCAACATAATCTATACTAATATTATAAAACTGAAGAGTGCGTTTGTTTGTACGCGATAACCTCAGAAACTACTTGTTCGAATTGAAAAAAATATTTTAGTATTGGATAGCCCATTGAGGATTCGAGTTATCGCGTTCAAACTTGATGTTATATAGCCGCTATATAACATCACGCTACGACCAATAGGAGCGGAATATCAATGAATAATGTGGCAAAACAGGGAAAATTGACGCCAAAGTTGCGCGGGACAGCTGGTTAATGATAAAATGTAGTTTTTTTAAATCAGTCTTGTTAAACCATCCTGCTAAGCCCTAAGCTCCTGCCTAAATCGTCTTAGAATTACGACAGCAATCAAGCCATCAGACACTTAATTACTTATCCCAGAATTCGTCTACAGTGATTTCTAAATAAGCTACATCTACTCATGGGAATAACATAACCCTATTGGAAATCAAACAACATAATTAGTTCAAAACTAACATTTCATTTATTCATAGACAAACAGAATTGCATAGACAAAATAGGTTTGTACAAACGAGGTCATGTGACAGATACATAATTATGATGTTAGTAATGCGAGCCTTTGTCCCTGGGGTATGCAGACCATTGCATCTGATATAATATGTACTGTATGTGATGGCATTTGTTTATAGAATTGTTAATGTTGCGAATGATATGCCTGTTGTTTGGGAAACCATTTTATTTATACAGTTATCTACTCGTAATATCAAGTTGTCATTGCAAGGGTAGATACAGACAAGTCCAATCAGTCCCTTTTATGAAACGTCAAGATTATACGTATCATACAAATTTGAATGAAAAAACAAAAACAAGTGTATGACGTCAACATTATTGTATGGTGAAATCATTCACTTTATATTTATTTTATGATGGACGAAAATATTTCTCAGAACATGACTACATGAGACATAGGTACTTACTATTGTCTAATAGAATGGCTGTGAGAATATAAGTATAATAGAATGTCATTATAGCTAGCCCTAGTTATAACGATTCAAATAAAATAAAGGAGGGCTTATTGTTTTTAAACTTACGCGATTTTTATACATATTAGATGACATATTTCGGGACATCGCTAAGCTGCCATTAGTCGACTCGTGACCACAACCAGTGCAATTAGATCGAAACGTCGGGTACCTAAATAAAAGGTTCGTACCTTTAAATAATTCACGCGATTAAGTCCCGAAATATATCTAAAATAAATATTGTCTCTTCAAAGTTTTATTTCATTCCAAAATCCTAATGAATGATTAAAACGTTAAATTGCTATTGACTCAGCGATCATCGCTTTGTATTTAATAGCATTCGAAATTATTTCATTGTTCATATTCATAGATTAGTAATTTAATAGTTTCTGCGCCATGTTTCATTGGACAACAAATGTTAATATATTATGCATTATAGGACCTTGTAACTAACTGCTCACTCCCACGCGGGCATGCACGAAAACGTTCTTCTAAATGAACCAAACACACCGACAAAAACGCATCAAATTGGCAACATAAAGTTCATTCAACAATGAATCGTTAGTCACCGGTTAAATGCTTCTAATTATAACGATTTGCCGCGCTCGCCTCCAACCTGTTCACTCGAAAAACAACCGTGAGTCGATGCAGTAAAGTCTGTTTTGCTACTGGATGTGCGATGAAAATATTACGACTGCATCGAATTAATGGGTTCTTTCATTTGATTAATAAAGCAGAGGTTTATGTAGGTATTCCTGATCTCTTTTATCAGGTATATTTTTTACTGTTTTGTAATAAATATCTTAATTCTTCACGTATTTTATGCCTCCGTATACAAATGGATTTTGCCCCGTAGTTATGGTATATAGGTAAAGTCTTCAATAATAAAAAAGACACGATTTTTTTTCCGAGGTTAACAGTTAGCACTGGCTTAAGTAGGTATACTAATATTATAAAGCTGAAGAGTTTGTTTCTTTATTTGTTTGGTTGAACGCGGTAATCTCAGGAACTACTGTTTCGAATTGAAAAATTATTTTAGTGTTAAATTGTTTATTTATCGAAAAAGGCTAAGGCTACATAACATCACACTACAACCAATAGGAGCAAAGCATGAATGAAAAATGTTCAAAAAACGGGGAAATTGACGCAAACGAAGTTGCGCGGGACAGCTAGTCAAAAACAAAATCATGTTCATAGTTATAGATTTTGGACACCAGATTGACTCTAACCCAGTATAAAAATTCTTAAGAAAAATAACAAAATTAATAACTGCAGTTAGTAAGTTAATAAATCAAACACTTACATTAGGTGAAAATATATTGAGATACAAGCAATCTTCGTCCATATCCCTAACTCCTTTAGTGGCTCCAGTGAATCGTACAGGTTGTGGGCACGCCGGGCCCCAGTCCACAGCTTGAATTAGTTGCCAACCTGGGTGTTGCCTTGGTGGCTAGAATATAAAAAAGGTAGTTTAAAAGTGGATAATGGAGTTTTGTTATAAGTAAAGCCTTGGGCAATGAAGTGGTAACCAACATAAATAAGACAAGATTGGTTCAAATTTTGAATCGCGCAAAGTAAATTATCAAAGCTGCTAGCTATATATATGAGTTCCTAATGTTATACTCGCCTGCTTAGTGAATTCTCCATGTGGATGGATGGACGTAACACCTTGTCTTCCACAAGGGCCAATATGTATGTTAAAAAATCCAGTGTACATTTTGCAGAATAGGCAATTGAATTTCGTTTAATGTTGCCTTGTATATTGGTAATTGTGACTGTACTCAATTGAAAATAGTAACTTTGTTACTTTAATTCAGATGCATGTCGGAAATTTAAATAAAATGTATGTTTAAAAATCCTAGGACAGTGTACATTTTGCAGAATAGGCAATTGAATTTCGTTTAATGTTGCCTTGTATATTGGTAATTGTGACTGTACTCAATTGAAAATAGTAACTTTGTTACTTTAATTCAGATGCATGTCGGAAATTTAAATAAAATGTATGTTTAAAAATCCTAGGACAGTGTACATTTTGCAGAATAGGCAATTGAATTTCGTTTAATGTTGCTTTGTATATTGGTAATTGTGACGAATTCAAATGCATGTCGAAAATTGAAATAAAATCCTTAAACTCACACACTTAATTACCAACTTAAACTAATATTGTAAGCTTTAATCAATGCGATTCAGAATATACTATAATGTAGTGCTAATCAGTGTAGCAAATTTCACAAAAAATTGTTCAATGATAAGCTTAACTTTCAAATTGATTACAATGTTATGATTTGAACTTTTACCTTAAATCTACCTTCAAGAACAGGTGGCCTAGCATATGGTATGCCAAGAAATACTGACGCTTCACCTTGTATCCTGTCCACTGGACTCAACCATGGTCTGTATCCTGAATCTGGATCTGGATTGTCATATAGGTATACCTGTAGAACATTTTTATTAAGGTAAGTCAATTACACAACACTGTTTCCTTTTACAGTCAAGAGCAATAAATTAAAGGCTTGTTTATTGATGCCAATATGTAGCTTAGACCATGTTTAATTGTATGCAACAGGTAAGAAACTTGCTTGGCGCACTGGGGTCACATGTATATGCAATTCGATTTTTATTTAAATGAAAGTAGTCATATTAAGTTTCTAATCTAATAGGGGTAGGGGCAAAAGTATTTTTATTTTGAATGTATTGTTAGTAATCAAACCTCTTTGGTTGTACTAAATGTAACTGGCTGGTTTTAATACCATTAATGTTGACATTCTGGAGATGCAATAAAAAAAAAACTAGTTCCCGCTATTTTTAATTGTTTTTTAAGCAAGCAAAATAAACGTATGTGACGAATAAAATCGGTACATTTTAAAGTTATATTTAAAAAAAAGGCAAAAATGCGACGAGCGCCGCAAATAAAATTTGTGCGGTTTACAGACCTAATGCGGTATCAATATGAGTAGCACAAATGTAGTTCAAGCGTTTCCATCTTACCGGATGAGCTTAGTCCGATCCGGAGGAAAAGCGGATTTTAAAACTGACAGTTACGCTCGACAGCTCGCTGCATTAGCCAATGAACCAGGTAGAGACCGCAGCGTAATCTTCGTAATCGGGGACTCAGAATGGTCTCACAAAACATAACAAGCCCAGTCAACGGCAGAAGTCAGCTATTGAGTGAACTGTTGTCAATGCACACGAAGAGGTCACAACGTGTATTTCAGCACATAGAGGCCCAAATGAAGTACCAATCGAAAGCTAGGAAAAGGGCCTAGTGGAATTGTTTGGCTAACAGATTTATTTAATAAAATCCTATATGAAGGGAAAATAACTAACGACAGTAGGCTTAGTAATCCCTTTTACAAAAACAAAGGAAATGTAGGAGAGTGTGAAAACTAAAGGACGATAATATCGACGTCTCACGCACTTAAAATATGGGGACGTGTGCTCGGTAGGAGATTAACTGTAATCACAAAAATCACGCCAAACCAGTGTAGCTTTCGAAGAGGCGCTAGCACTACAGACACTATTCATATCAATCGAATATTAACAGAAAAGCACAAGTCACTAAACAAAGATCTCCATCTGGTTTTTATTGATCAAGAGAAAGCCTTATCAAGCAAACCCTAAGGTTTTAAAAACACGCCAAACTACTACATAGTAATAGTTTGAGCTTTTATGACATATCTTATGTAAGATACACAAGATATGTCATAAAAGCTCAAACTGTAACTCGAGCTGACACGAGCGAACGATTCGAAGTAGAAGCCTACTCCGAAGTCGTACATCAGGGCTCGGCATTCAGCCCGCTGCTATTTAATATCGTTATGAACTATGTAACCCAACATCACAATTCTAATAACACAATTCTATTTGGTAACGATACACCGCTACTGTTAACAAAGATATCGGAGAACAAATAAACACTGGATAAACACACTACTCGAAGATTCCCGTCAAAACCAAGGGAAGGTGTATAAAGGTACAGTAAGACCCGCTATGATGTATGGCTCAGAGTGCTGGCCGATGACAAAAACTCGCAAAGACTGCACGTCACATTTCCAAATTGAGTATGCTTGCCAGGTCGTTACTACAAGGCTCGATAAAATCAGAACGCTACCGGCTCCGTCGGTATGGACTTGTGATGGGCCGAAAGGAGCATTATATGACTAGTAAAGTCATGGCCATAAGCGAGGGAAAGAGAGGTAGAAGACGTTCTCCTGCCACCAGAAGCCGAACAATCGATGGAGACATGAGGAGTGAGGACGTTGAGTATAAGCCGAAAACTTGCACAAAACTGCGCTGCGCGGGAAAGTATTACGAGGGCCGACCCTAGGGGCAAGGAGTGAGAAAGAGGCAGGGGCGCAACGACCTTGGAGATCACTGCGCGTACAAAGCCACTCATAGTGATTTCCTCAAGCCTCAAGCAAAGCCGTTGAGCGAGCTGGGCCCCAGCACAATCCTCAAAGTTACTGCGCAAACAGAGTACTACTCAAATTTATAAATAAAGCAGTGCGCAGGTACAAATTTTTGCATGAGCTGACAAGCATAGCGTTCAATTAGAAGCTAATGAGCGAGTTGGAGCCGCAGCGCGATCTCAAAAATCAGGGCATGAAAAGGGCGCAACGTGTACTTTACAGCACCAGCAGGGGAGCTCAGCGCCAAACTTAAGTTCACGGCGAGGAGAGGGCTTATCGCGAATTTAAAAGTAACTGCAGAAGATGGTGCCCCAGGTCAACCTTAAAAACCGTTGGATCTCTTTGGTTGTAGAGTACAACTACTACCACAGAAGTCACTGACACGCGAACTTTTCCAACATTGAACGAGCTGCGCACCGCAGCGCGATCTTAATATTCACTTTGCAAGCAGAGGAGCGTAGCGTGAAGGTGGAATTCACTGAGCGAGTTGATGAGCACAGCGTGAAGTTATAAGCAACCGAACTAGCTGGATGCCGCAGCGCGATCCTTAATCACTGCGGGCGGAGATAAAACTAACAAAGAAGCAATTGACCGAGCAAGAACCGCAACGTTGTCTTAAAATTCAGTGCGCAACGAAAAAGGCATTTTTCAGGCGGCACAGTGTTGGCGGGCACAGTGTGAGCTTTCAAGCCACTGCACGACACAACCTTAAAAGTCACTGCGCAATAGTAAAAGCTGCTTAACGATTAGGAGCAGGGGCGAGCCCAAGAGCTAGAGAACACAACGTGAACTTAGTAACAAATGAGCGAGAAGGGCCGCGCGGCCGGAGTGCAGTCTTAAAATTCACTGCGTAAGGAAAAGGACACAGCGTGAATTTAAAAGCCACAACTCTCACTAAGAAACTAAGTTTCTTCGTTACGACAAACAGTTCTAGCCCAAACATTGAAGCCACTGCGCGAACAGTAGGCAGCAGCGCGCTCTAAAAATTTCCCACACGAACAGAGGACCAGAACTACTACTAGAAGTCACTGTGCAAACTGAGGGACACAGCAAGTCAATGAAGAAACTTCGACGAATGTACACAAACGGGCGACACAGATCAAATTGTGCGTATGTGCAAAAGGTAATTAAAGGTATAAAAACAGACAGAGAAACAGAAAGAAAAGTTTACTGTTGCGATCTAGGAACCTTTGCGCTATTTATATGTTTAGAAAATCGTTTAGCGCCTCCAGTCAATGTCTCTTCCTTGCCCCCCCCCTAGAACCGAGCCTGCCTAGCAATCGCGTAATGTCGTCAAAGTTCGCACCCTCCGCTAATGCATCTGCATTAGCGGAGGGTGCGAACTTTGACGACATTAGACACACAAGACACATAAGACACATAGACCTTTTTCAACTCTTATAATTACACTCACGGAATAGATTTTCAAGACACAGTTTTAAAAAAAATCAATCGGGTCTACAACACCATTTCTTTGTAACTAAACTTCAACCATGTTGTAGCGGGACTTATGTATAAAACATTGACAACAGTTGGTATGTGCTTAAGCATTCTGGACCATCATATAGTCGGTACATTCGTAAAAAAATCTATTATAACATACGGTAAGGGTGAGATTAATTACAACCTGTGCTTAGTCATCAAAAATAAGACTTCCACACAAATGTGTTTGCTTACCTTAAAACCCTGTACTTGTCCATAGTTAGTAGTAACAAAGATATCTCTCTTCAGCTGCCTAGAGTCTCTTCTCTCTCGACCCTGCAAGTCCTCTCTCCATCCTCCAAGAATACCAGGGAATAATGCATCTGGGTTGTTGGGATCCCTGTTCTGTAACAATGGAAATTTGGTTGTGTAATAATAATTATACTGAAGACCTTATATATTTTTTTTACTTTACAGATGTATTGTTGTTGGCTTCAGCTGAAAAGCAGCGCTGCAGTTCGCTGTAGCATAAGCTGAGCTGCGGCCCTTTAAATTCACATTATGGATCTTTTGTTTACACAGCTTTGTAAAAATGTGAATTTAATAAAAAAAAATTCTTTCTTTCTTATGTACAATAATAACGGACACAAAGTATATAATTAAAAACTGAGCGCCTGTGACTTTGTCCATGTGAAGTTCAATACCCATTAGCAAGATGATAAAAGTAGCCTCAGTTACTCCTTACATCATCATCTGTTTCACAGCAAAATTCCTGTCACAATCTGTCCAGGCATTTAAGAGATTAGCTGTTTAACAGCAAAAGTCTCTTCACAATCTGTCCAGGCATTTAAGAGATTAGCCGGAACAAACAAACATTTAAAAATATTAAAAACACCCACTGTACATATCAGAAATGTCAAAATATGTTTTTTTTTTTACTTTTTAAATGGTAGTAAAAATCAATATTTTGATATTTCAAACAGACACTTAATTTTTTTTAATTTTTATAGACTAGAGTTAAATTATTGCAGTATTCAATGTGATTTCTCAACAGGTTGAACCTAGATTTTGGCTTTGCAGGAGCTTGACTGTGTTAAGGGTATTTTTTAAAAAAGATGTGCACACAGAAATGGCAGAATGCAGATACTTTCAGTAGCAGTGAGCACCTGTCACTGGGTGCACAGTGCCTAACCTAAATTTTGGCTTTGCAGGAGCTTGACTGTGTTAAGGGTATTTTTTAAAAAAGATGTGCACACAGAAATGGCAGAATGCAGATACTTTCAGTAGCAGTGAGCGCCTGTCACTGGGTGCATAGTGCCTTAGCCCTAAACACCCAGTGTCTGTCAATGCACATAATGGTGGCATAGGTTAAGGAATAAAGTTGATGGGTAAATCTGACTAACATACGGTCGTTATAATCTATCTATCAATCTATGGATTTGGCTACTAAATTATAAATTCAACATCAAGTCAAAATTTTACCTTTAGCAGTGAACTCTATTGATAGATATTTAGACCGACTGTTAGACAGTTGATAGGTTAACTAACTAAGGATACATTGGAATCAAAATCTATGCTGGGCAGGAAGCATTAGGTAACACTCATATGACTTTTTTGTTTAAAAACAATAGTAATGTATCACATTGAATGTTATTGATGAGTCACATGTATTATAATACTTCATTGGATTATTAAATAAAGTAGTGTATGTTTTAAAAATTATAAATACTCACCATATTATACTTAAATTGGTCATCCAAGGGGTTAGTATTGATAGGGTTATATGGAAACCCTCCTGGTTGGTTTATATTAGGGTTATACGGGTTGTATCTTGTAGGATCTGTCCCATATCTTCTACTATTGAACACATAAGTCCTGTAATCACTATCGCCTGGGTTAGGCAGTCTTGTACTCCGAGAAATGTCCTCTTGGGAGTTATGAAATTCATTTTTGAATTGTGGATTATACAGATCCTTGTTTGACTGGCACTTAACACTAGCCCATAAAAACAACGTCAGTAAATATTTTATAAACATTTTCACATCACTTGATGCACTAGAAATTATAAAACTACCGCGTTTCCGGATGAGTCACCATAATTCCCTTTACAGGTTTATTCGCAATTATTTAATGATAAAACCTAGTGTTATGAATTAAAACACGTTAGATTATAAGTTGATTATCCGAGAGTCCTCCTAGTTTACTCTTATTGACAGTGAATGAGACGTATATTGGAAAAAAAATGTTCGAATAAGTTTTTCAAAGTATTCCAAAACACTGTAGTACACTGAACTATGTATACTTTATGTTATCTGTGAGGCCTAATTTAGATTTAGTACAATGTCGCGAATGAATACGAGGGCTTATCTGTTTGTAATCAGTAACTTATCGGTATCAGAACCCAAGGCAACGCCCTACACATCACGGTTTGTTTATTTCGCCTTTCAAGTACTGAGTTTGTAACTGATTTCGACATGCTACATTATTGATATTCTATAGAAGCTTAGCGACATTTTGTAAAAATTTTAGGGTGGCAACTTTGGTCACAATTGGCGGAGGTGGTGATATACCTGAATGAACAAAGAGGATATAAAATAAATAAAGATAAAACTATATTAATATTTCTGATATTCAAATTGATTTAGTGTAAAAAAGACAACTTCTACATAAAAAAATGTTAAATTTGAAAGTTAAAAACATTGCTTTTTTAAAAATGTTATCATTGAACATGAAGAGAATATGCTAATGTATTCGTTTGGAAATAAACAATGTCAAGTCAAAAAAAAACCCAAATTTATAAATAATCATAAAAATATTGATGGTGACCGCACCATCCCTTTCTAATAGAAAGTAAATATTAAAAGACCAGGACTGCGCCATAACCTCACAAAGTTGACCACTCTCTAGAAAAAGACAACGCTACTTTGTGAACATTATCTGTCAAAGGCCGCACGAGTTTTTCTCACTTTCACGCTTTATCTGGAACAACTCATACAACGCCATCTGATCCCAAACTAAGCAGAGCTTGTACTATGGAAACCAGACAACTGATAAACATACTTATATATTTCTAAATACATACTTACATATTAAAATAATTAACACCCAGACACAGAATTAACCTTTGTGCTCATTACACAAAGTTTTATCCTGGGTGGGAATAGAACCCACGGCCTCCGGCTTAGCAGTCAGTAACACTAACCACTAGACCAAGCAGCAGACCAAGCAAGTTGCGGTCAATATTTACTTTGAAAGGGATGGCAAAGTCCAGGTCTTAACGTCAATGTATTTACCAAAGAGCATTTAAAAGAAATATAAATATTAAGGCATTTACCTGGCGATATTGGCGCTTGGGGAGCTAAAAAGTATATTAATGTATAATTTGTTTAAAACGTTTTACAAAGAGTCAAAATAGACGTTGAGGGCGTTTCCAAGTTCTACGACTCATTGATCTCGTTTATAGCAGATATAGTTTAAAGTTAATATTTTTGAAGAGGTGGGTAAAAAATCTTAAGAAGATTATAGAAGCACTTAAAAAAAGGCCCTGACTGCAGTGACAAGTTTGTCACTGCAGACAGGGCCTTTTTTTATGTGCTTCTTTATTACTGCAGTTGCAGTACAGAAAGATAATTTTCTGTTCTGAAAAGAGTTAGGAATTATTTTCGCTCACGAATTAGTTAAGACCATTTATATAGTTTAGCGATTCTCATTATTATAGCAAAACAAAATCATTAATAATGTTAATAAATTTGTACACAGAAAAAAATGTAGACGTTATTAAAAATGAATAATTTAAATCGTTTTTATTTTCTTGACTTTTGAAACTTAATAGCCCGGGGCGCCAAATTTCAAAATACGCCTCTGCTAAAAACAAACACAACACTACATTTGAACGTATCCGATAGTAGGTAGGAAAAAAATTAATATGATAAGGTTACTTTTTTACTTGACTTTGAGTACTTTGACTTTATAATAAAATCAGTTCTCTTATTTCAAGATATTTAAATTGAGAAAATAGAGAGAGAGAGAGAGAGACGATTCGGGTTGGTTGTGTAGGATCAGGGATCGATCTCAGGGCAAAGCGAGTAAATGCGGCAAAATTGAGGCACAGTTTTTTTTAACCTATTTAATGAGGTAAATGATTCTGCCAACAGACTCTTTGTTTTATTAAAACTCCCCAAGCGCTAAAATCCCACACTCTATACATTTCTTAACGAGTAAGACGTAGAGAGAGAAGAAAAGTAGATAGAAACAAACTGAGAAAGCCATCTAGCGTCCTTCTATGGAGCTTTTTCAATGCCTCAAAGATTGTCGCTGTCTAAGAACACTGAAAGATTTAGTAAGTAAATTATTGAATTTGTTATTTTTGATTTAATTTTAGAGTAAGTAAAGGGTGTGACAGGAAGAAAACAATAAGAGACTAAACATTGAGTGTATTTTTTTCTTAAGATATGTTTATTTTACTGTTCATACATAACATAGTTAATTGTGCCGGAAACATTCGTTTTATAATCTCAATTTATTTACGTTTTGTTGTAAGACCGTTTGGGACAAGATGGGGTTATTGTACCCCGTCTTAATAATAATAATGTTTTTATTTGAAATTATTCATACATGCAACAGTAAAATTATGTACGATAACGGCAGTAGTAGCCTAATGGGCGTCTAAACGGGTCATTTTTTACGGCAATTTGTGGCGGCAATGCTGTGGCCGGCAACGTGGCAGTACTCTCCAATATTGATTTGATGGTTGCTGGACGATCGCTGAGCGATCGATTTTCCGCAATGTTGCCCGGACAATTTTGTTGTTGTTTCAATATTAATTATAATGATTTTATGCATTAGATTAGATTTCCGACAGTGATATAAATTATTTTTATCTATTTGAATTATTATGACTCTTAGCCCAGTAAAAGCTGTCGTTAACAGTTTTTTATTTCTAAAGAAAACGAGTAGAGGGTGCGGGGTAGGTGAGAAAAATATTGGAAGGACAATCTACACTAATATAGGTAATGTTATACCTACTTAAAGCTGAAGAGTTTGTTTGGTTGAACTACTGTTTCGAATCGAAAAATTGTTTTTGTGTTGGATAACCCATTTATCAAGAATGGCTATAGGCCACATAAAATCACACTACGACTAATAGAAACGGAGCATCAATGAAAAATGTTGCAAAAACGAGGAAAATTTATGCAGTCGAAGTTGCACGGATCAGCTAAAAAATGAAAATTAAGTACCAAATTGTTAAGTTCCCTGGGGGCCATTGCTATTGAAGAAGAGGAACAGACAAACATTATTTCATCTATACTTCTATAATAATATTATGAAGCTGAAGAGTTTGTTTGTTTGTTTGTATGTTTGTTTCTTTGTTTGTTTGAACGCGATAATCTCAGGAACTACTGGATCAAATTGTTTTTTTTTTTACTGTTGGATTGCCCATTTATCGAGGAAGGCTACATATCATTACGCTACGACCAATAGGAGTAGAGCAACAATGAACAATATTGCAAAACGGGGGAAATTGACGCCGACGACGCAACTTCGTCTATGCAACAGTAAAATATATTTTTAATTCGGATCAGTAGTTCCTGAGATTACCACGTTCAAACATACATAAACTCTTCAGCTTAGTTTTAGTTTTTGTTATTAGTTTAGATAAGCTAGCTGACCCGCGCAACTTCGTCTGCGTAAATTTTACCCGTTTTTGCAACATATTTAATTGCTGTTCCGCTACTATTGGTCGTAGCGTGAAG
This sequence comes from Herminia tarsipennalis, assembly GCA_945859575.2. Classification (NCBI taxonomy): domain Eukaryota; kingdom Metazoa; phylum Arthropoda; class Insecta; order Lepidoptera; family Erebidae; genus Herminia; species Herminia tarsipennalis. The sequence continues at coordinate 5,301,201 of OX243836.2, read as the reverse complement.
ATAGGTGCCTATAGCCTTCCTCGATAAATGGGCAAACTGACAGCAATAAAAAAACAATTTGATCCAGTAGTTCCTGAGTTTATCGCGTTCAAAACATACCTACAAACAAACAAACTATTCAGCTTCATAATATTAATATAGAAGTATAAATGAAATAATGTTTGTCTGTTCCTCTTCTTTAATAGCAATGGCCCCCAGGGATGAGTATGTGAATTTGGGTCATTTGTTAGCACATGTATCGGAAACGCGTCTCACGCCCGAAACCAACTAAATAATCTAACGAATAAAATAAAAAAACTGGGCAAGCGCATGTCGGGCTACGCACAATGTAGGGTTCCGTAGTCCCGACCCCCAACCGAATAATGAGGCTTAAGAAGTGGGTTTTCTGTTGTTTTTGTTTCATACTTACAACGTTTTATCTACTTAATAATATTTTTCTATGGACGCTGTACGAAAATGTTGTTACTTTTTATTTGATCAGCTGTTACTCGTAAACTTGTAAAGCCTACTTAGCTGTGATAGTTTTCCTTTTAATTTCACTATATGTACTACTACCGTGAATTTTTTCACATACCCAACATCAACCACTTAGATGGCAGGTGTCACTTGACTCTAACAAAAACTTTGCACTTTAAACCTTAATATTTTACAAACGGATCACTAAATTTAAAAATCGTGGTCCCAACCCCTAAACGTTTTTAAAACACCTATCTTATTATTTCCCACACGATGGGGTAGGTGAGAAAAAAAAAGTCACACCCCAACTTTACGTGTGGGGGGGAGCTACCCAAAAATATATTTTTTTAAGATTTTATTCTTTCACTTTGTCAGCGTAAGTCATATGTGTATCCATGCAAAATTACAGCATCCTTGCACTAACAGTCTCTGAGCAAAGGTGCGGACGGACGGACGGACGGACATGGTAAAATTTTATGGGTTTCGTTTTGCCCTAAAAAGATTTCTTTTCGTTACTTGCTAGCCAAAAAACGTTATCTTATTTATCTGGTTAGTTATTAGCTTAACCTAATTTAACGTAATTGCATTTCCATTAAAAATAGCACAACTACGCGGTTCGTCGCAAATTTTAAAGGTTAAACCGCTAAATACTTATTTAAAATTCAAGTGGTTCTCCTGCTAACTGCATTTTTATTAACTCTATCAATGTACACAGGAATAACAATAGGTACCTAATTAGCAATAATAAAGTAATGTAGGTAGGGCTTCACGGGAGGCAAATGACAGTGGCGGATTTAACATGCTTTGAGGGGAGGGGATGCATTTCGTTCTCCTACCCAAACATCGTTCAAGTGTGAGTTGCAGGCACGACAGCAAAAAATACGTTCAGTTGGGGGCAAAGAAATACAATATATTACAAGAATTAAAATATATATATTACGGGTCTTAATCGCGTGAATAATTTAAGGTAAAATACCTTGTTTATTGCCCGACGTTGCAATACGGTCGAAACGTCGGGCAATAAACAAGGTATTTTACCTTAAATTATTTACGCGATTAAGACCCGTAATATATATATTTTAATAATGTGTACAAATCGCGAAAGTTTTTAAACTTTATATTACAAGAAATTTTACTGCCCCTGTCACCTGTGGCGCGGTGGGAGTGTATCCGACTGCTACGCAAGAGGTCGTGGGTTCGATCCCTACCCAGGATAAAACTATGTGTGATGAGCACGATGGTTTATTCTGTGTCTGGGTGTATATTATCTATAATATGTGTGTATTTAGAATTAGAAAATTACAAGAAATTTTACTGCCTCTGTGGCGCGGCGGGAGTGTATCCGACTGCTACGCAAGAGATCGTGGGTTGGATCCCCACCCAGGATAAAACTATGTGTGATGAGCACGATGGTTTATTCTGTGTCTGGGTGTATATTATGTATAATATGTATGTATTTAGAATTAGAAATATATAAGGATGGTTATCAGTTGTCTGGTTGCCATAGTACAAGCTCTGCTTAGTTTGGGATCAGATGATGTTGTGTGAAACCGCCTAAGTACCTCGCGCGACGGGGGGATGGGTGCACCTTGCCTCCAATTTTGCAGGTCTGAACCTTTTCCCGGCTTGTGTTAATTTTTTTTTCACTATTATCCTCCTCTAAAATCTAGCTAAGCCTTAGGTCCGGGCCTATTATGCCTCAGGGTATTATCCACCTCTGGGGACACCATTTTGTGTGATTCTGGATTTAAATATTTGTATATTGCTTCGATAAAGTGCTAGTGCATGTGGTGTTTTTAAGACATTATATAAATCTTTATTTGGAATAAAACAACAATTTTGAGAGTAATTTTGGTATTATTACAAATCCAGATTTTGCTTTTCTAGATGTCGCCGTTAATTCCTAATCACGTATTATTAGATTTTTAACTCATCATGTTTCGTTTCTGAACTTACCAATTTATGATTGGGGAGATCTTTCTATAAAAAATATTTTTCTCCCTACAATACTGTTCTCAAACGACAATACTCACCATCAGTGCCGTAATAGTACAATAAGATATAAGTGAGGTAAGTTGAAAATTACAGCCGAGGCGATATTGTTACAAGAAAGCAGAGGCTGTAATTATCAAAGCGCGCGTACCTAAGTCATACGACGTTTTTTATCATATTTGCGAGGAAATAAATAACATCTATATCTATACTATCTATACTTCTATATCTATACTAATATTATAAAGAAGAAAGATTTGATTGTTTGTTTGTATTGAATAGGCTCCGAAACTACTGGACGGATTTGAAAAATTCTTTCATCGTTGTGAAGCTACACTAACCCCAGGTGACACAGGCTATTTTTTATCTCTATATTCCTACGGGAACGGGAACTACGCGGCTAAAACCGCGAGGCGTCCGCTAGTTTTCGAATAAAAACAATACAGCGAAAAGATAAAGCACACGGAATAATTCTTACTTGTTCACAAATGAACGATGCACGCGCATCAGCGCTTTTTTTTAAGGCAAAGGCACAAAAACAGTCAGTATTACTAATAAAGTAAATTAATATTTTTGTGTTTTCTTACAGATAAATGGTTGTAATTTATGGTCAAACATAATTAAGTTTAAAAATTAAATGTTTATTTTATTGTATATTATCTCCATAAGTTAATTTTATTTTTATGCATAAAATGTTGACCACTTTTCTGACATAAAAACTCTTTGCTAAGATTTAAAAAAGGGTCCTTCGTTTTAGACGGAGCATCTTGATAAACCGTGCATTTTACACACAAGTACGTAATGAGATATTAAAATTGGTGAAATAACCCTTTTTGGGACTAGGTACCTAAGTGTTAGATTTTTTTTCATTAAATTACATTACAGCATTTCGAGTCTACTAGTAAATACATATAGAAAAGAGCTTGCTCCACAATCGATGATTATTTAACTGATAAAGATAAATGGATGTAGTTCGTTGCTCCTTATTAATGTATTTTGTAGTATAGTTTATTGTATTTTACTGTGAATATTGTTGTCACCGTTTGATAATGTTCTAGTGTAAGGCACTAGTTAAGAAAACGATTTACTATTGTAAAAAAATATTCTGCGTGATAAATTAAGGCCATTCTTTTCTTACTTTTGCAAAACATGTATATTAATATTAATAGTAGCAGTAAATTGGCCTCATAAAATTTTTTCATTGTAAGTGGATGCTCCTACTATGTTGTGCATCCTCAATGGAGGCTGATATATCCAATCTCGTGTACTCTTCTTTTAATATTTTTGACCTCTTGTTTTTGCATCAGTCCTCTAACATATTAGAGGACTGATGCATATATATGCTTATACACCATAGTGTATAAGCATGTTTTCGAACTTACGAGAGTTTAATATAATGGTGACAGCACCTTACATGCAGTATATACAGTTTATAAACAAAGAAACATTGTAAATATTGGCAATTAGAAAAGAGTGGCCACGAGTTTTTATTGCCTGTTCTTTTCTCGGGCTTTATTTATTGTTTGCGAATAGGCATTACATGTACATGTAGAATCGACTTTTCACAAGTGTAGTATTTTGCTTCATAAATGATTAAAGAATTTTTGTTATTATTATTATTTATTATTAAAAAAACGCAGTGCCAACGATGCCTGGGCACAGGACGCAGACCCTGGAGCCAATGCCAAGGGCGTAGTTATATAGGAAGGCTAGTTTAGGTACTGCTGGTCGCCATGTGGCAACAAACCACATTTATTCATTACATTTTCAGTGGGTCGTTGCATTCGCATTTGGTTGCACAGCCCCTTAATTAACTTTTAATTCAGTTAACCACATTGCATGCATTTGTGGAGAAAACCACATTTACCATTTTGTAATTTCGCTTGTCCGTCAATTTAAATCTAGTGATAAGTGTAGGTTTAAGGCATGCAATGCATTGGACTCGCAATCTTAAGGTCGCGGGTTCTTTATACTACCGACGTGAACCCACAACAACACAAATTGAGCTTAACTGGAGGGGTTAACAGGATTGCTAGTAATGTGGACCCACAATTCCACATTGTTATCACTACTTAGTTTAAAACAAAGTCGCTTTCTCTGTCCCTATATCTCTATGTACGCTTATATCTTTAAAACTACGCAACGGATTTTGATGCGTTTTTTTTAATAGATAGAGTGATTAAAGAGGAAGGTTTATATGTATAATAATATCCATTAAATAATGGAGAAATAAGGAGCGGAGCAGCAATAAGAAATGTTGCAAAAACGGGGAAAATTTACGCAGACGAAGTTGCGCGGGTCAGCTAGTTTATCTATAAAAAAAAGATACTATTATCTATGTGTTATTCTGATGTACCATTGTTGGTATAAGCTACTGCATGGCCATCTAGAATCATTTTTTGGGGAATCTTTTCGTAATAGGTAGTTAGTACAATGCCTAAACACCGGCCAGTGGCTCAGTGGCGCGGTGGGTTTGATTCCCACATGGAACACCACTTTTTGCGATCCACAAATTGTTCCGAGTCGGGTGTATTTTGTGTCTGTGATTTGTATGTTTATAAAGTCCCCCACGACACAGGTCTTGTACCTACTGCGAGAGTTGTCTAAAAAAAAAATATAATAATAAAAAAAAATGTACCTATCTTTTTGCAATTTCCAGGAAAGGTAGGGGGGGGGGGGGGTCTTGGGTATACTTAGAAAAAAATTAAAGCCATGTGTGGAGTCTCACATTTCTCCGGAGTATTAAATATTTTAAGAGTCTTTTGCATCCATTGCACAAATAACGAAATATCGTAAATCAAAAACCTGAGGTATACGCATTGGTCGGTTGACAACAATCGGATAAGATCAAATCGGATAGTGTACTAACATTTAAAATGTTTCCCGCCTATACATTTCACGCGTTACTTACAATTTAGGTCACGTCCACCTCTGGTTACACGAAAACCAACCTCCTGTGAAATTCTATCAAAATCGCTGGCAAATTGAAGGTTCTGGATATTCTGATTCGCACGGACGGGTTTTAATATTACTTCTTGTGATTTGTTCGTATAAAAATATTATGAAATAGTTCTTTTGCTTTGTGAAATAAACTTTTTGGTGGTAATCTTGTCTTTGGTTATGTTTGGTTATTGACCAACTTCTATTGGAGTAGTAAAAATGGCGGCAAAGTAACATGTCACTATTTTTACAGCTCCGCGTATAAGGTGTGAAATATACTTGAAATATGTTATAACTGGATAAAAACGAGACTTTGTGACTCAAAGAAGAAAACTAGAAAGAAAATTAACTTGAAACTGGCGTATGCACAGAATGTGCGAGTCATAATTCCTACCGAATATTATCGAAGGAAGAGAAAAAAAACTGGCCAAGAGCATGTCGGACCATGCTCAGTGTAGGGTTCCGCAGCCTTGAACAATTGCGTCAGCAGAAGAGCGTATGTTCATAGCAGTTACACCCTTTTGTTGAGAAACGCAGTTTTTTGGCTATAACTCAATGACGGTATATCCGATCTTATCCAAAATAATTTTAGTTTAAAGTATTTATTAAGCTCTATCTTTGTGATCTTTATTCCATATTTTTGGTTAGACGATTTAAAAGTTAAGGGGGGGGGGGGACACGAATTATGCAACTTTCGGAGCTATTATTTCCAAAAATATTCACTCAATCAAAAAAGTTTATTAGAAACGTCAAAATGTTTTTGAAAGACCTGTCAAATGATGTAAAAAAAAAAAACATTTTTTTCAGCTGTTACATGTATGGAGTGCCCCTCTTAAATATTTATTAATATTATTTAGCTATCAAACTAAGTAGCGGTTACTACAAGACACCTTTTGACCTAATTTTATCAAGATTCATTGAGTAGTCTTTGAGTAAAATGCCTGTGACATACGGACGACCAGACAGACAGACGGACGGACATGACGAAACTATAACGGTTCCGTTTTTGCCATTTTGGCTACGGAACCTTAAAAACACGATGGAGTTGTGAAAATGGCGGCAAACTAACATGTCATTATTTTCACAGCTTATAATGTATAAAATATACTTGAAGTACTTGATAACTGGACAAGAATGAGACTTTGTGATTCAAAGAAAAAAAACTAGAAAGGAAATAAACCTGAAACTCGCGTATGTAAAAATGTGCGAGCCATAATTCTCCCGAATAAACGGAGGAAAGGGGGAACTCCTACATTGCCAGTACTGCAAAGGACCCTATGTCCTTGACTGTAATCTACCCGTGATGGATCCAGAATTTTAGTTCTGGGAGCTTGCTTGACCTTGCTGAGGGTAGTTTTATCAGAAAATCTCCCTGGATCCGTCTTTGTAGGCTACTGTAACCGACCACCTTAAAAGGAGGTCATGCATAAATGCATAATTATGTGCTAGGCTAAGTAGCTAGTAGCTTAAGTAGCTTTAAGTATGGAGGTTTCTACTACTTCCGCGCATATTGTCTCTTTCGCAGAATGTCCTCTTGGTCGCAAAATGTCTCTTTCGCCAAACGTCTCTTTCGCAGAATGTCTCTTTCGCAAAACTTCTCTTTCGCAGAATGTCTCTCTGTTACTTATAATAAAATGCAACATTGTAAAGAAATGTCATTAAATTGACATTTTTAAAAATAAATACATTATTTTCATTGTATTTTTGTTTTGTAAATTTGATCTATAATAATGATACTAATCTTATTTTTTTAAATGCAAGGAATTTTATTTTCAATGTTATATTTTATCCTAAGTTACGGATAGACAATTGCGAAAGAAAAAAGAACCTTACTGCGAAAGATACATTTCGCGAAAGACATATTTCACGAAAGAGATATTCCGTGAAAAGACATTTTGCGACCAAGCGCCATTTTGCGGAAGAGACATTATGCGCCTAAGCCGTATCTACAAATCAAATTCTTTTTACAAAGTAGTAAAGTCTCTTTATAAAGTAGAGTAGGTATAACATATCAACCCATATGATGGCCCACTGCTGGGCACGGGTCTCCCCAGTAGAACCTACTAGTATGTAGATCCTGAGGGTAATTGCCATAATCGCCACGCTTGGCGAGCGGGTTGGCGATCGCAGTAAGGCTTTAAGTACGCAGAGGACGCTGCTGCCCGTCCTCCGGAGTGAAATCCCTGAGTCGCCTTGACGACACCCACGGGAAGAGATGGGGTGGTGCTATTCTTAAGCCGGCACCACACGGCACGAGTAGGTATAAAGCGAAGCTGTAAATAGTCAAAATAATACCAAAAATGAATAAGATTAATTATAGTAAGAAAGATTATGAAACTTTGAGGCTAAACAATGAATCATCGACATCTACTATCAGATTTCATATTGATAATTAAGCCTGTCGTTTGATGCTTTCATTCTAAGATTCTCTTAATTATTATACAAAAGGCTATAACCAATTTACAGAGACACTCTTTATACCATACTTCATATAGGAGCATTAGACCAGTTTATACTGGAAGTTGCAGACATGAACGTCAAACAAAGAACTCGTTAAGATTAATTATTATGCTCTGTATGTTATTACAGCGGACGTTCAAAAGTTTTGCTTGAGCGAGGTCTTTGTAATTTTATCTTGTTTATTTTTCCCTTCAGAATTTATTTTTGTGTTTAAGGAAACAATAACTAATGTAAACACTATGACCTCTGTTTATTTTATTACTACTTACTTGTTAAGTCCTTTGGAAAACTCATTTTGTTTTTAATACCCACGTTATTCGGGACAAATTGCAGCCGTTTGTGTAAGTTGTAAGTCGAGCTTTAGTAGTCGACTGCTCCTGAAAAAAAAAACCTACCTATTATTTTTTTAGCTCAATTTGCTGCCATTTGGAAGACTCAAATATTTGAATAATAATGTAAGTAAAGATTCGCAGTCATAACTTAAACCTAGGTACATCAAGATTGATGTTTATATCGACGCGTGCCCCCACTACGCGAATCTTAATAGTCAAGGTCTTCTATCTAACAGTAACTTCATGTTCGCTCCTTCTAGAGAATATAGAATTATAAGAATAAGAAATAATTTATTTCGACATATTTACACCATACACATTAATACAAAAAACAGAACAAACATCATGAAATAACAACACATTAACAATATAAAAAAAACATGTACTTATAATTATATAATTACCTAGCCGTGCCCCGCGAAGTTACCTGCGGTTTATTAACCTATGTGTTAATCCAGGGTGTCAGCTAACTCCATACCAAATTTTATTAAAATCGCTCCAGCCGTTTAGACGTGAAGAAGTAACAAACTTACACACTTATAAACTTTCGCCTTTATAATATTAGTGTGATGTCATGCCCGGCGCTTTTTCGTAATAGTTTTCGTAATTACGAGTATGATACTATTTCTTTCTACTATTATTCTGGTAGTCTGGCCTATTGGTCTAGTTGTTAGTGACCCTGACTGCTAAGCCGGAGATCGTGGGTTCGACCCCCACCCAGAATAAAACTTTGTATGATGTGCACAATGGTTTGTTCTTTGTCTGGATGTAATTTATCTATAATATGTGGGTATTTAGAAATATATTTGTATGTTTATCAGTTGTCTGGTTTCCATAGTACAAGCTATGCTTAGTTTGGGATCAGATAGCGTTGTGTGAGTTGTCCCAAGATATTATTATTATTATTTATTATTTAGAAATATATAAGTATGTTTATCAGTTGTCTGGTTGCCATAGTACAAGCTCTACAAAGTTTGAGATCAGATGACGTTGTGTGAGTTGTCCCAAGATATTATATTATTATTATATAATCTTTATATGATTAGGTAGAAAGCGGCACCTTAAAATGTATACAAAAGACAATTTTTTTATATGTCAGTGTCGCATCGCCGGCGTCAACAGATGAAAGCAGCGGATTACATTTTTCTCTTTTTCACTCGTGATAATTAAATCATCTTTTCCTACTTTTACGATTTTTAATAACAGCGTGACATTGCAATATAAGTTATATAAGTGTGCATTAGTTTGTCGTTTTTTAAGATCGAATGTTGTTTATGTAAACTATCTACACCTTTTTACATAAAACATCATTGTGGTTAGGTATTAATTGCTTGATTGCATAATTTAGAATCAGTCATATCTATTTTTTTTTTAAAGACGCCTCCCGCATTATGGTACAAGCCCTGTGTCGCGGGGGACTTTACAAACATTCATTTCACGGACACAAAGTACACCCAGACTCGAAACAACAATTTGTGAATCACACAAAGTGGTGTCCCGTGTGGGAATCGGACCCACGACCTCTTGCGTAGCAGTCGGACACACTCCCACCGCGCCACAGACGCCACAAAGATACTTATTCAAATGAAATAGAACCTTTTTCAAGTTCGTTAATGACAACATTTATACTTAGACACTCGAAGCACTTACATCTTTCAGAGAGCGTATCTTCATGCTATTAACTAAACGATGTCAGTTCAGGAACTATCCATAATCCAATCGCTTGGGAGTAATCAAGAGATTGAACAGCGTTGTGGGCAGTATGTACGATGCCTTTGCTTCGATAAAGCTTACTTTGGCGGGAAACATGCACTTAGGTAATTGAGAGCGAGAATTTTGAATTTGTTTGAATAGGTACGAACTTTTTTTTACTTTGATTTCAAATTGATCCATTACCAATATGAGATGGAAAAAATGCAAAGGTTTCTACTTTGTAAGAGGCCTTTTTATGCCTACGTTCCTAAAAATGGCCAAGTACTACTTATTTATCAGAAATTTGATTGTACAAAGACTACATTTTGCTTTAATATGAAAGTAACTCTGTCTGTCTGTCTGTTACGCTTTCTCGCTCAAACAGCTAAACCGATTTAGGTTAAATTTAGTATGGAAATAGTTTGAGTTCCGAGGAAGGACACAGACAGTTTTTATCCTTTCTTGTCAACAAGCGTAGGTAGAGTTTTGATGAATCTTGGTATAAGGATTTCGAAAGGCTTCTTGCCACAATAATATATATAACGTCATATCAATAAATATAATGTCTAGACTAGGCTGCTTTGTGACGGTGACTATTATTAGTTTAAAAAAAAATGCTTTGAAGGATCTCCTTCCATGTAATCAATATTCGTAGCGTGGATCACATTATAGATATCATCATGGTACTGATAAAACCTCTTAGCGTTGAAATTGGTATTTATAATGATACTATTTTTAAACTTCCCAAATCAGCTGCATGACCGATCTTAGGGTTCATAGGCACTTGTCCCATCAACGATGATAAAGCGAGCTACTAGTTTCTCACTCAAGAAACGTAATATAGATTCCGTGTAAACAAAAGAGATGCATATATTAATAGTTAGAACTCTATATCGTTTCTAGAACTCTCCGTCTAATAATGGATCGCAGCGACAAGAGCTATCAAAGATAATACTCACTGATAGTTACGAATGCCAACATTAGTACAAATTTGAATTTGCTCGAGCGTTGTGGTAACCTATTTGATTTTGAAGATTATTACGGTGCGAAGAAAAAAGGTTTAGGATGTACATCCTTTCAATGGTGGCAAAGGAAGTTGGCAGCTACAGATCTTGAAAAAAAATACTCTCTCGCATGGATGAATAGAAGCTCCTATTCAAAAGACTTACGATTCAGACAAGCCGCAAACTTATGGCGGTCTTTGAAAATTAAAAAAAAACATCGTCGTTAAGAAAATTCTTCCACATAACCGTTGGAATATTAGATCAGTGTGTCTAGGATATTATGCTTAACCATCTGTATAATAATCTAATGCACTCGAGTAAATATATATTGAATTGATCGGCTGCCCAAGACTAGAGCGATTATATAAAGAGCTAATATTTTGTTCAGGTACTCGACAGGGTACAAGGTATTCCCTTTATGATAATCTACTGCGTTCGAGTAACTCCAAAAACCTCTTACTCGGTTCCTCTGCTACGAGCCAAAATTCTAAGAAATTATCGCACGCTCAGAACACACGCCGAGCTCTAACTAGCACACTAGCAGCCTCGAGCGAGTGATGCGAGTAATTACCCGTCGCACTTGTACACTTGCTTATAGCCCAGTGTCAAAACTATCAGAACGCACACTTACTTCGCGCTGCTCGCAAAGTTTCTGGTTTCCAGCTATACTTGATTCTCGCTCGTCACCGGCGATAGGACACGTGCCTTAGACCGTTTATTATGCACTCAGATACAAAGACACAACAGGAACCCTCAAACCTACTACACGAGCTACTAAAGACACGTGTATAAATAAAAAATAGAGGAGTACGGACTACTGTCTAAGAAAGGTAAATAATTTCACTAGTCTACAAAAAAATTGGTATGGAGCACAACAGAAAGCTGAGTACTATATTCTGGTATTTAACCAGAATATAGTACTCAGCTTTCTGTTGTGCTCCATACCAATTTTTTTCGATATCGCTAAAGCCAAATCTGATGCCCAAATTTTTCCATCACGTCAGGATTTTCTGTTACTGTACATTCTTTTTTTTAACTATTTTCAGAGAAATTTTTGTGGTTTGGTGATATAAAAAGTAAAAAAAACAAGTAACTACAAACATTTATATATTAATTACAAGAAACCTGACCAAATGTATAGTAAAAAGCAAAAACCAAAATATCAGGTGGATTTTTTCTTTGCATATGGCGATTTTCTTTTATAATCAAGGTCAGTTTCTCTCATGAGGAACCAACAATGATCTCCCAACATCCCTGGATCCCATCGACCTTGGTATCGTTGTTCCATAGTAAGGATGTCCTGATGGAACCTTTCGCCCTGTTCATCACTTACAGCTCCTAAGTTTTGCGGGAAAAAATCCAAATGAGAATGCAGGAAATGGATTTTTAACGACATTCTGCACCCCATTTTTTGGTAGTTTTCCAATAAGTCTGTAACGATTTGTTCATAATTTTCTGATTTTATGTTTTTTATTAATTGCCACTTAAAACGATCGTAGTTTATTGATTTAAGGATAAGCGCCATATCGATCGCGTAGGCCACAGGAACTGAAGGCTTTGTGTTCCCATTGTGTAACAGCACTGCTTTGAGACTGGATTTTGACGAGTCCACAAACAATCTCCACCTCATTAGCTTCATGTTCAATGCCTAAACTCACCATCAAACCATCTGGATCTATGCAGTAACACAATTTGTTTTCAGCCCTAAAAAATGTTGACAAATGTTTATTACGATCTCTAAATACACTTATCTTTGTATCTTTCGCTAAAAGATTCCATTGTTGTAATCTGGATCCTAAAAGTTCAGCGTGTTGTTTGGACAGATTAAGATCGCGGACTAAGTCGTTTAGTTCAGACTGTTCTATCAAATGGGGCTCACTACTTCTATCTTCATAAGATGGAACAAACGACGAAGCTGTATCTAAAGACGCCTCGGAAACGATTTCCATTGCCACTGGAGGAACTGGTATCGGTAACTCTTCGCAATGTGGAAGCGGTCTTGTAGCTGAAGAAGTGTCGGGATAAACAATGTTACATTTGTTTTTTCGTGAAAAACCCACGACATTTGTTAAGCAGAAGTAACAGTCCATATCATGGCTAGTAGGCTCACGCCAGATCATTGGAACAGCAAATGGCATTGAGGAACGCTTTCCATTCAACCAGTTACTTAAATTTGCAATACACGTAACACAACAACGGTGAGGTGCCCATTCTTTGTCTTGGTGACCGATTGTAAAACCAAAATAACTCTCGTATAACATCTTAACATTTTCACTGATTACTCTTCTTTGTGTAGAAGTTGTAAACGAACCACATATGAAACAAAATGAATCTGGAGAAGTAACACAAGTACGTTTAGCGATTTTAGCCATTTTGAACTAAAAAAAAGTAAAAAGCCACTCGAATTCAGAAAGAACAGCCCACAAAAGCGATTTAAATGACAAGTGACAATCTTAATAACACTAATAACCGATTATCGTCATTTATTTTAGTATCTACCCTCAACAAGAAAATAAAATGGGTTGAATTGTTTTTAATTTGGGCGTATATCACATGTTTACATTATATTATTTTTTTTTAAAACCTGACGTGTAGGAGACTTTTGGTGATTATATTCGTTATCAGTAATGTTTAACTAGACAGAAAATATATACAGTTACTCTGTTGCGAAATCTTGTAGAGTTTCAAAGAGAAACCCGAGGCTCGAGAGCAAACCCTACGTAGGCTGGAGGTTGCCAGCTGAAAGTCGGTGCCAGGGTTGCCAACTTAGTTGTTTGCCCTCTAAATTTAGGAAGAAATTAATGGGATCGAGTCATTATTTACGGGCTTAATACACTGGGGTTTTTAAGGAACTTTTTTGGGCAACAAAACCAGCTAGTAAGTGAAACTTGTCCAGCGTTGAATCATTGCAACCCTCTCCGTCGTCGTCGTACTCCGTTCGAAATCCTCCCAAAAAAAAAACCAGCCAAGCTCGAGTCCCTTAGGACTCGAGCTTGGCTGGTTTTTTTTTTGGGAGGATTTCGAATTTCTTCTGAATATTTTTCATTTCAATTTATGGGGGAATAAAATAAGGAGTTGGCAACCCTACGCGGTGCGCGGAAAAGTACTAATTTCACAAATGCATACACAGCAATATTATCATCTTTGCGAGAATATTTATAAAGGGAAATGTTTTCATCGGATATTATTCATCTAGAGAGCTCGTTGGCTGTTAAAGGCTTCGGAAATTTTGTTATGAGAGAGGTTATTTGTTTACCATCAATACTTCAATAGGTATAAAAGAAATAGGTGGGTAAACTTACCTTTTATAGAAATGTTAAATTTGTTCTGTTCTTGTGAATAATAATAAGTATACCTAATATTCTATGTGAAATGGATTTATTGATATATAGATGTTTGTCCGTCAGCCACGTAATAATAAGTTAATTTGGGCCACATTATCATCATTAGCCCGTCCACTGCTGTACATATGACTCTCCTAATTTTCGCGACAATAACCGGTTCTCTGCCTTCCGCATCCAATCCATCCCAGCGACCTTCTATATATCGTCGGCCCACCTGCCTGATGCACCTGCGTATGTTCTCATTAAAGAAGTAATTAAGTTTCAACCACTAAACCGATTTAGATTAAATTTTGTTTGGAAATAGTTTGAGTCCTGGGAATAGGATAGTTTTTATCGCGATAAGCCATGTGGGCGAAACCGCAGGTGAGTGCTATAAACTGAGAGTCATCAGCGCCTTTTTTTATGGCCGTAATAAATGCCTAACGCACACCTCCAGCACCCGGGGCAGACGCTGGAGGTAGAGAGGGGCCTGCCCCCACTAAAAATCGTGTACCGTGTACTTATTCGCCGCCTTCCCGGATAGGCCGCCGGAACTTGCTATATCTTCGGCGACCCACCCAGCGGCATTTCTTCTCCTGCGGCGTCCTGAGTGCCCACAGAACACCGCCATCACGAAAAGCCAAGAGCCTAGGAAACTTTCCTGTCCATCAAGCCTACAGCCCCACAAAACGAAGTCATGCATGACTGCGCTTCGACGTTGCTCAGTTCGCCGGCGACTCGGTACATCGGTAGTTTAATGGGTAGGATTAGAGGCCGCAACCTCTCGATTACGAGTCTCGATGCCTTAACTATTAGGATACCGCCGCTCATTGTAGATATTCATTTTAATAGAAGTTCAACCAAGGCAAGTCAAGCAAACAAAATAAATATGATTTCCCATTAGGAATTCATTCAAAGTTCAATAATATTTGAAACTAAATAATTCAATAAAATTGAAACAGCATTCAATTAATTTAAAGCATATTTTCATTAGCTGTTCAATTATAACAAAACAATAATTACCTGTTTAAGTCTGCAAATTAAACCTAATTGATACGTTGCAGATATGTTTGTGGTAGATCAAATCAAATTTAACTATTATTGTGCTCAACCGTGTCAAATCGAAAATGATATGTTAAAGACAAAAAGTTTTTTATTTTACGATTTTATATCATATCAAATTGGAATACATATGAAAATCAAATGCTATTCTATAATATCGCTAAACTTAAAAAAAAACGGTATGCACTCCGGGAGTGCCGGTTAGGGATCTTTTTTTTTGGTTTTTTTTTTATTTTTTAGTACTCAAACATGACAATTTAAAAAAATACAATGACAACAATTAAAACGTTTATCTCTCAGAAAAAAATACATACTGATGATATCTAAATAATATTTTTCGATCTTACTGACATAATAATAAAAAAATATGAATTAATAAATCACAAATCAAAAGTCACGTGATCTACGCATTTACGAACAGGATCACGTGATCCTGACGCGAGTTTAATATTTTTTATCCATTCCTAACAAGTGCACAACGCCGCTTTAGAAGTTTTCAGTTCAAAAATAGATTTTTATGAGATAAGTAATATTGTATTACACTTCGGATTATTTCCATTTTAATTTTCCAGATCTGTTATTATTCTAAGTCATTACAATTATTGTCTTGTCCTTTTGGCTAAATGGCAAGTAATTCTACATAAACGTACTGTATCAATTTTTTAAGTGCAATCTTGTTGCTTGTCATTTATATTTTATCACTTTTTTGAATCTCCAACATCACATTAAATAGTCTTTTTATATTGATCTATTAAAAACAGGTCTCCATAATGCACAGTTGCAGTACCAACCAGTAACACAAATTTAAAACAACCGCATAGGCAGTCTTCATATTTTAGCCACGAAGGCAATCTTACCAGCAACGTAAACATTGAAAATTCACTCGGAATCTTGTGACCGGTCCAGCCCGTCATTCCTTGTCACGGCACCCACATATCGGCTGGACCGGCCCGACTGGTAAATTATCGATGTTCTGCACCAAAGTCGGTTGCATTAGGAATGTAAGCTATCTAGGGCGCACCGCTAGTATTGAAGGCATGCCTGGACAGATTGCGATCCAACATTGTATTGGTGGAAGTTTGCAGAGTTAGGAACGGATTAGAAGTGGTTAATGAAGAAATACCTGCAAACTTGTTTTATTAAATTGCTGCTTCAGCTTGAATAATGTAATCGATAAAATCGTTTGCGTAGGTATTGTTTATGTTGTTGTGATTTTGAGTGTTGTGATTGAACACCTTGCTCTTACTCACATCAACAATCTTCTAGTGATCAAACAGTAGATATACTTAATTACACGGAACCGAGATTCCTGACTGCAGCTTGTCAGTACTTGGAGACTATTTGCCACTCCTAGTACCATAGTAGAGTAGAAAAAATGTATGTATCATATATTGTTCTAACAAAAGAAAACTAATATTATTGGTTGCTATTATTGTATATGCTATTATATTATACTAAGTAATATGTACTAATCTCTTAGGCTTACATGAATAGATTATCTATTAGTATAAGTTGGATAAATATAAATAAATAAATAAGTAGTACGAGAGTACAAATCATATAAAATTAAATTCAAAATTCTTTATTCACTTAGGATGCAAAACAATACTTGTAATACGTCGGGATTCTACATGTACATGTAATGCCAAGTTCGCAAACAACAGCCGGAGAAAAGAACCTGACCTCACATTGGGCTTAAACGGCTTTCCAAGGCTCGGAGGTGTGGTGGGTATTTACGGACCGAAAGTGGTAACATTGCTTAACCTCGCAGATATCTCCATCTGCTATATATATGGCCTTGTGAGCTATTAGCGGCTCAATATTCTCTTTCACTAACAATTCTAATCATTTCGTTTATACAAATGCCACTGCATTATTGACTCTATAACCACACTAACACTTTGCATACACGATTATAATAATACTGACGTCTATCGGAAGACGTGTTGTCGCTACGACCGCTCGATTAAGACTGACCGAATAAGACTAACTGCCCACTACCAGCACTTGACTGCCTCTGTGGCGCGGTGGGAGTGTGTCCGACTGCTACTCAAGAGGTCGTGGATTCGATTCCCACACGGGACACCACTTTGTGTGATCCACACGGGACACCACTTTGTGTGATCCACAAATTGTTATTCCGGGTCTGGGTGTACTTTGTGTCCGTGACTTGTATGTTTGTAAAGCCTCCCGCGACAAAGGGCTTGTAACGTAATGCGGGAGTCGTCTTTTATTAAAAAAAAACTTCAAATGCAAACGTCAAACTAAAGTTACACCATCTTGCTGCGGACATGTTTAAATGAGTCAATAGACTTGCTATTTAATCAAAATAGATGTAAGGTCAACGGAAATCAATTAGCGATTTAATAACTCTTCGACATTTATAAAACACATAAATATATGTATTTTCCTAGGGATCCCTAACTCAGTGGCAATCGCACTGAGTCAGGGCCAGTGCTTCTAGTATGCCCTAATGAGGTATTATTCCACGAACCTACTTCTGAACCGAAAGTAAATACAACAAATAATATGCATCCACACGATATAATTGCAAAGTATTTATTGAATGCGATCGAATTGACGCTTTAGGAAAGCTTTAGTGTTCCTGTTATCGGGAAATGGAAATTAATGGGGATTATACCAAAAATGTGCTTTGCAAGCTTACTTTTAATATAATTTTTAATATATTCATTTTATTTGTTATGGAAAATTCAATTTATTCAATTATAATTGTGATTTTTTTTATACTATCGTTGCTATGAGTTATTAAAGGCGTAGTACGACTACGCCTTTATACGCACGTCACGTTTGTACGTCGAGTACTCGTTTTTATAGAACATCTTATTTTTAAGAAGTCACTGAACGGATTAAGCAATGTCTACGAACGGGCTACGAACATAGCTACGTGTTTGTAAAAGGCTACGATGATGCTACGAACGCCGATCCAATGAAAGATTGAATGGGAATTCTGTTTATTTTTCTAATTAAACTAGAAACCTTTTATTATTTTAGGTACCCATAGTTTAACTGTTATGGACTGATACACATATAAACGTTCTGTTGTCGCACCGCGAAAATTAGCGTTGTCTGCGAAGAAGTGGCGGCAATATTAGGATTTTTTATATAAAACTTTATTGATATATTATACTAGTATAATAGTATAAGTTGCGAGAGCTAGCCCTCGCAACTTCATATGCGTCAATTTTCCCTTGTAATTAAATGATTGTCTGTAAAGTCAGTTGACGGATGATTATTTTAAGTGATAACGTCATAAGAAAACGTTGATGACATATCGCGTAAATTCGCGTTGATTGGCAACCAATGAATAACGTTAGTTCCAATGGTAAAATATGTCATGTCGCTGCAATCAACATTCGCTGTTGCTTAGCAACCAATCAATAACGTGACCGTTGCTTAGCAAATCAATAATATTTGTTATTACGTTGAACGGTTGAATGCAATTTGGCTTAGAGATGGGTTATAGTATGGAGAGATGGATTAATCTTAAAAAATGTATGATATATCTGTTTTTCAAAACTTCGCGGACCACAGCCAGATAAGAAATAAATAGACAGATAAGATACGCCTCCTAACATCTTCGTGAGTCTGTAGAACAATGAATGTATAATGGGCCCGCATGACCTCGCCATGCTGATATGACTGGGTCTTCGCCGATTTGTTTACAGATCAAACTCGCAGCGAACAATAGGTCGGCTCTGTTTGTTCTACAATTTACATTTTAATAGACTGGTGGGCTAATTCTGGTAGTAGTGAGTAGTATCTAGGTCTAGGCCTAGGCCATCTTGGTCGGTACCACAATAGCCAGTCTTCAATATGTATGCAAATAAAAAACCATTTGGAATTTATATAAATAATTAAGAAATAATACTTAAACAAATTAGGCAGAGTAACTGCCTAACCAGATGCAGCACTCCTGTTTCCGCCGGGCACCTGTTACATGTCTTCGATTGCGACAGGCTTTTTCTATACCTACTAATATTATAAAGCTGAAGAGTTTGTTTGTTTGCCTGAACGCGATAATCTCAGGAACCATTAGGGTTCGAATCGAAAAATATGTTACAGTTGTGTAGCCCATTTATCGAGGAAGGCTATACTTTTATATACAATCACGCTACGACAAATAGGAGCGAAGTAACTATGAAAAATGTTGGGGAAGCGGGGAAAATTGACAAAGATCAAGTTGCGCGGGTCAACAATCTTTAAAAAAATGAAAGTTCTGACTTATTCATTCGTTCATCTAAAACCAAGCCCAAACTGTTGGACCTAGAAAGAAAAAACTTTGCAACAAGTTTCTTTTGTGATCTAGAGTTCTGTGACTAATAAAGGATTACCAATTCGATTAGAATTTGAAGCTCTATCGACCTTTTTTAATAATCTATCTATTAATGGATTTGGCTACTAGAGATATATATTTGACATAAGCTCTATACAAATTATGTCAAAATTCAATTTAATACAAATCGATCGATAGATTGAAAACGGTTGCGCCATAAGGGAGTAAACAAACATAAGGCGGTTGAAACAAATGAATACACTGACGTCTATAATACTAGTAGGTATACGGGTTGATTATTAATATACTAATAACCTCCCGCTTGTGGCTTCTTTACATAACACTAAATAACTTCCTGTGACACCTTATTTTTTTTTAATTTTCGATTGTATCGCATGTCGCTCCAATCGCCAAAACATTGATTACATTGTAATAAACAACCATACCTGTGACAGCTTTAGTGCACCCGGGCGCCCACGGTACAATACTTCATCAGCAGCAGGCAGAACGCGACATGAATCGAATGTGAGCGGTGATGTCACACTTTTTCGTGAATGCATCGTTATTACATCAAAAAGTTTAGACGGACGGTCATTTTATTTGTCATATTTGAAATTGCTGTCACTTTGTACGGGGTAGTCAGTCCTGAGTACTAGTACTTTTTTTTAAATTAGATAAAATAACTTACAAATAGTTTAAAAAACTAAAAAACACGTTTTTAGCACGCACTAAAAATTACAACATCATCTTGGACGTCCGTATTGGATTTAAGTCACGTGAATATATTTTTCGTATTCCTGACAGCAAACCCTTTTATTTGATACCCATATCATGGGGGTGGATTTCAAACAGCCAGTCTGGCATCTTGGGGAGGCCGCCATATTGGATTTGTAATGACGTTTCTTATCTAGTCATGTATTGTCATCAGAACTCAGAGCGTGTGCAAAATTTCATCCTAATCGAAAACCGGGAAGTGGGTCAAATTAAGTTATACATAGTTAGTTACAAGTGAAGCTAATAAAAGCGTGTTAAAAAGACGACTCCCGCAGTAGGGTTACAAGCCCTGTGTCGTGGGAGACTTTACAAACATACAAGTCACGGACACATTGTACACCCAGACCTGGAACAACAATTTGTGGTTCACAGAAAGTGGTATTCCGTGTGGGAATCGAACCCACGACCTCTTGCGTAGCAGTCGGATAAACTCCCACCCCGCCACAGAGCAGGTCAGTGTAAGTATATAATTGTTTTTAACCTCACTCTCTCTATAAAGGCTGTGGTATTTTACACGTCAAAACAAACTTAAAAAGCTGGAAGATTCCAATATCTCTAACCCTCCAATATACTTCTAAACTTTTTATCATCTATCAATGTCGAACCTTTAGTTAACCCCAAAAAATCTTTTCAAAAATCTTCGAAGTATATTACAACTACTTTTAAACTTTCACGTTGCATGTTAACATTATAAAATACGAGACGAAAATAAACCCGATCATACAAGTTTAGTATAATATAAAACGCATCATCCATTGATATAACTTGAATTATAATCACATGTTTTACAGCAAGTAATCCATCTCAAACAAGATCGTTGTGAAAACTTAAAGGGTTTGTGTTGTTTATTATTAATTTATCCCTTCAATGGCGGAGAGGGTAATCTTAGAAGTTGGACGGAGGGCTCTCGGTTAATCTGTCAAGTTATTGTTTGAGCCCTTCCAAGGGTACATTTAGCCATCTACTGTCGAGTTTAGAACACGAGTTTTGGACAAAGTGTACTAGTGTTGGACGCTTTATACAATACCAAATGTTTCCCGTAGTTACGTTGTCGTGTATGTCGGTTTAGGTTAGGTATATATACCTATAGACTCCTAAGTCTATGAGTATGTATATGTATATATATACATAAACTTAGGATATAGGTACGTTAGTATATCCTTATATACTAACGTACATAGCCTATACCTACCTTAATAGACAGAGCGTACGATTTAAAAAGTGTTTATGTATCAGAATAAAATTTCTCATTGCTAGGGCACAGGCTTCCACTTTGAAAGAAGGTCATGATACATATCTAAAACAGACCACGAACTATAAAGAAAACTACTGGTATCAGGTATTAATTGAATGAAGCTATTTTAAGATAAAATGTTAAACAATAATAATACCACCATTATTATTGTTTAACATTTTATCTTAAATTAGAATCTTTTATAGGAAGTCCATTGAATCTGCCGTCCATCTTGAAATAGAGAGGCAGCGGCCGCTGGCAAAGAGGTCAGTTGCAGCTACAAAACGCATTGCGCCTCGCGGTTGCAGTCTGCGACTCGCTTCAGATTTCTAACTTTATGGTATCATGCAGGCATTCATTGGTGAACGTAATATTCGTATTAGAAGTTAACGGTTCTAGAACGGTTGCCACGATGCAAGTTTTTCTTGACTAACTTTGGGCAGTTTCGGTGGTGAAAAACATTGCACGAATTTTAAACAAAACTTAGTAATAACCGTATAATTGGATAATTTTAATTACTACGTTAATGTTAGTAGGTATTTTTCAACTCTTCATTATAAGCTGTGTACTTAATTAATTATATTTTCATGTAAAGATTATTAACATTCAAAACAATTTTACGCGCCAAAAGAGAAAGTTAAATCAGAGTTGCTCTTCGAGAGACTCAAAGTTTCAAATCATAATTATTTACTTTAGTCAAATTATTTTATTTTGTACACGTGCCCCGGCTTCGTTTGGACTTTGTTTATAGCTAGGAAGGTATATGTTATTATAAATCTTTCGAACAAAATCTTTATTATTATAGCAGATAAAACTGTAAAAAAAGTCCCTGGCAATAGTGTTTGGTAACTCGTACTCGTCTGAGCTAATCTTCGAATTTTTCTAAGCACATTTCAATGAAACTTCATCTAACGATTCTAAGATTTATTATAGACCATTCAGCATTACTTATTTACCTGTGGTTAATAAAGTGATATTGAATCTTTAATCAATTTTTATTAACATCTTAAACAAATGACTAATCGTTAAATTAACCTTTGTTCAAGATTTATTTTTAACGATTAGGTTTCACTTTATTAATAAAATCATTAAAATACATTAAAAGCTTTATTCCATGTTCTCTTTACACTTGTATTGTTGTTGGCAAGAAGCTCGGCAGACGACTTGTCCATGGCATGCCTTCAAGCAGTATTCCTTGTTAGCCAAGCAAAGTTGATAATGACTCAAGTGCGGATAGTTATCATTCAATATTGCATATTCATCGTCATTTGAAGGTTCTTTACCTATAAAGAAGGTTTAATTAAAATTAATATTGTCTGTAATTTCATCGTCATCTATGTCATCATCATTACTACCGGAGATAGTCCCTTTCAAATTTAGGTACACTTGGCTAAGAAACGGTTACGTTTACCGAGTTGCGGTCTCCACTCTAGCTGGCTGTCTTTCGATAGATATGACTAGACCAATGCCCCTACAGAGTTTTTATTTCATTTTGTAAAAGATAACTAGCAATGTGGGATTGAGTCCCACATTACTAGCAATCTTGTCAACCCCTCCAGCTAAGCTCAAAGGCTTGTGTTAGGAGTGGGTTCACGTTGGTAGTATAATGAGTAGGAATCAAACCCGCGACGTCACGATTGCGAGGCCTTAGCCATTAGATTACCGCCGTTTTAAAAAAAACCTTCCTCTCCTTTTTATTTTAGACAACTAATGATGCAATGAAAATGTTTGAACATTCCATTGCCATGTCTATCTCAATTTCAGTTCAGTGTTACCCAGTCTATATTACTCCTAACTCCTAACATTAGGAAAACTACTTACTAAGATTGGATAAAGCATCATGATCCGGATAATCAAAAGGTAAATCGGGATTTCCAGCAAACGAACTCCTCGCTTCTATAATAGCCTGTAATTATTCAATTTGAATAGGGTTATTATTTGCGGTGGTCTACCACCGCACCACTCGACATCGTAGTAGGGTTCATCCATTCCACCTGGAAACAATACGGTCCTGTACGGATCGATTCCGGCGTTCTTTTCTTCCACGTACGTGTAGACTCTGGAATGAACTACCTGCTGCGGTGTTTCCCGAGCGCTACGACATGTCTTTCTTCAAACGAGGTTTAAAGACAGTTTTCACTTCACGGTAGGCAGCGGCTTGGGTGTGTCCCTGACATTCCTGTAGTTCATGAGCGGCGGTTACCGCTTACCATCAGGTGGGCCGCTAGCTCGTCTGCCAACCATAGGCAATAAAAAAAAAAAACATCGCGGTCGATTCGATCGAAACGTCTGATAAATAAAAGGTTTGTTCCTTTAAATATTTAACGCGATTAAGATCCGATTGTTTTCTAAAAAAATAGAAAGATCTACGAGGTTAACCAACGTTACCACGTCATGTCCATCCGTGCGTATATGTTTTCTGCGTAGTTAGATATTCTCTGATGAAATCGGCTGCCGTGACTGGGATCGGTTAAGTGACCATTATAATATAACTACCTGACCCGCGCAATTTTGTGAGCGTCAATTTTCCCCGTTTTCCTTCGCTTCTGTTGGCGTGACGCTATACCACATAATATATCCCATAGATTTCCTCGATAAATGGGTTATCTAACACAACAAAAAAAATAATTTTTAGTATTTAATGTAATTTTAAATACTTACAATGTAGCATAAAGACATGATAACTGCTGTCTTAACTTTCATTTTAATGTTAGGTACTGAAAGATTTTACCGTTTTAAAAGTACTCTACCATATGAATATGTATATTAATATGAAATCCTAATTGAACTTTACTTGTAATTAAAAAGAAATGTACCTAATTAGAAGTAATTAAAATGCATTTAATATGCGATTTTAGCCTGCACTGTATAATTGATTTTAAATATTTTACCTAAAAATACTTTATTCATGTTGATAAATTTTCGCGATTTATACACATTATAAAATTATATACGGGTCATAATCGCGTGAATAATTTAAGTTAAAATACTTTATTTATTGCCCGATGTTTCGACTGTATTTCGACTGTCTACCCGTGACCACGGCCGTAGCAATACGGTCGAAACGTCGGACAATAAACAATTTATTTTACTTTAAATTATTCACGTGATTAAAAGACCCGTATTATATATAATTCTATAATACTATGATCATGTTATCACGCATTTTATCTCTACCTTGTAAGAGAGAAAGAGAAGATTGAATAATCGCTAACTTGCAAGTTATAGCGCCCATTCTACTTGAGCTTTCTACTATATGGCGCGGCAAGTCAAATGGAGATCAAGAAAATCTATCTTTATCCTTATCTGATTTTTATGAAACTAAAATTGACTATTAGGTACCTTTAAATTTACAATTAAATAATAACAATCAATTTGTATTTTTTTGCATAAATTCCAAACCTTTGAACATATTGGCTTCTTCATATGCTCTCTAGATAAGTATAAGTGTCTCCATTGACATATAGACCCTTTTAATTAAAAAGTAAAAATTGACTGCAAAGAGTGAAAGAGAGAAAAACCTCTTGCGGCCTTTGATAGGTATTGTCCACGAAGTAGCGTTGTCTCTTTCCATAGGTGGTTAATTTTGGAGGGTAATGGCGCTGTCCTGTTCTCAACGTCAATGAGTGTCTCATACTTTCCATATTGTCTATGTTTTGCTAATATAATCTCTGCCACCACCTTTTGTAACGAACTATGTAGGTATCTCTTCTAACATTGAACTCTATTTAGCGGCTACACTTTAGTAGGTATACAAGATAAGAACTCCACATCAGTGAACAGCGTCGTGGGTGGCAATGTTGTATATACTATATGTTACAGTAAATATGCTTCATTCGGGATTATGTATAATAGCTAGTCATTATGAATAATTACAAAGTCGCGTAGTAAATATGACAAAAGGATCATTGGCATAAAACAAAATAACCATTTTTACTAGCCATTATTTTTAATAGGTAGTTGATCTTAGTAAAAGTATCCACGTCTACTGATGATTGATGACGATGATGATGAACTGTCAAGTTTGTATGGGTCAAACTTTATTACCCAGATTTTAAGAATCGCAATCTCCGGCGCTGCGGGAAGTGCAGCCTCTTCGTCTCTGCGTAAAAAAGGGCTGGCACCATGCGAGCCGTAGTGGCCGGGGCTGGTCCCCCAAGGCGACCAGTAAGCCGAGTTGCGGAGGGGCTTTATTACAGCAGGTGGAGGTTCCCTAGTTTTATAATTTTGACAATGACATGTTACATGACAAATGGGATAGACGCGTCGCGTCGAGTGCGTTTCGTTGCACGTGACGCACTACACAAAGGTGTTTTTTTAAATGTTATCCTTATTTGTTTCATTAATTGTTGTTTTATATTAAATATTGTGTCAATCAATCAATCAATCAATTTATTTATTCACCGTAAATAGAGTACAATGGATGGAATAATTATCATAACAATTCTCTGTGCTATATCTATTTAGCCTATTTTGGGCATGTGAATATACTAATAAAACATTTCAAACAGTTGATTAAGCCTGATTTCATTACAAATAATTTCATTAAATCAAAAATATAATTTATATAATATCCAATAATAAATACCTAAGCCTAAATTAATTAATATAATCAATTTAATAATACAATAAATCTTATTTAATTTCGTTTAATAATGAAATAACAATCTATAATATTATTCATATAATATATTGTTTAAAAATATATATATATATAAGCATTATATATATATATATATATATATATATATAAATTTTACATTGTCCGTAGTTATTTTTATTTTATTTTTTTCTAGTAGTTTACTTCCTTAATGTTCTATATTATGTAGTAGCTAAGTTTAAGTGGCCGTGTGGTGCCGGCTTAAGAATAGTACCACCCCATCTCTTCCCGTGGGTGTCGTCAAGGCGACTAAGGGATTTCACTCCGGAGGACGGGCAGCAGCGTCCTCTGCGTAACTAAAGCCTTACTGCGATCGCCAACCCGCTCGCCAAGCGTGGCGATTATGGCAATTACCCCCAGGATCTACATACCAGTAGGTTCTACTGGGGAGACCCGTGCCCAGCAGTGGGCCATCATATGGGTTGATATGTAAGTTTAAGTTAAAGTATGAGAAGTAACTGCTATCAGTATTGTTATTTGTTAACTCAAAGTATTGCTGCATGTGACAGCGGCAGCAAAAGCAAAAAAGGGCCTACAAGAATATCAGTGTTGTGGTCCACAGACTACAACAATAGCTGACGTAGGTCCTTATTTGTTTCGTGCCAATCTACCTACCTACTTATTATGTAATGTTTTTTTTTGTATCGTGGTACAAATAAAACAATTTTCTTTCTTTCTTTCCTTCTTTGCATTCTCTCCGCGCCTCCAGTTCTAAATAACACCCTCGGCGTGTCACAAACAAGAACCACGTGAAGTCGGGGTGGGCTAACTCGGTTTTGTCATAATTTGGAACTTAATTTACTACATACCTACTACTCGTTTCCAATAATATATACTCATTTAATTGGTTTACCTAACACTTGCTATTAGGCAAACTGATTAATTCGGACTTTATAATTACAATTCCTTAATTGCGTTATTATTATTCACAGTATACAGTATAGACAGTTCCTAGTGACTATATATAATTACTAAATTAATCAAATTTACTGTTACTCGTATATATATACATTGTTTGACATTGTCATTGTTTGACAACTACTAATGTCGAAATTATATATTGTAAGTTGTAACCGTTTGTTCCTCTTGAAATGAATAAATAAACCAGACAAGAGCAAATAGGACCATGCTCAGTGTAGGGTTCCGCAGCCTTGAACATTTGCATCTGCAGAATAGCGTATGCTCATGGCACTTACGCTCTTTTGTTGAGAAGCGCAGTTTTTTGGCAATAACTCAATGACGGTATATTTGATCATTACTGAAATAATTTTAATTTAAAGTATTTATTCAGCGCTATCTTTATAATTTTTTCAACTTTCGGAGCGACTCGATCAAAAAAGTTTATTAGAAACCTTAAAATGTTTTTAAAATACCTGTGGAACGATGTGCCAAACGTTGATGTTTGCTGAAAAAAACAACTTCTGTTACATGTATGAAGTGCCCCCCTAAAAATATTTATTATTATTATTTAGTTAAACTAAGTAGCGGCTACTACAAGACACCTTTTCACTAAATTTCATCAAGATTAATTGAGTAGTCTGTGAGTAAAATGCCTGTGACATACGGACGGACAGACAGACAGACAAACAGACAGACGGATATGACGAAATTATAAGTGTTCCATTTTTGGCAACGGAACCCAAAAAAAGGCCCGTTTCGGATTCCGATGCCCTTAATAAGTAGATCAAGGTTAGTTTTTAGGGTTCCGTAGCCAATATGGTACCTACGGAACCTTATAGTTTCGTCATATCCGTCCGTCTGAAAATGTATATGGATTAAATTTGGAATATAGGTGTCTTGTGTAGGCCGCTACTTAAATAATATTTTTTTTTTTCTTTTGGTGCATGTAACAGAAGCAAATATCTACGTGTAGCGCATTATTCAACAGATCTTTTAGCACGCGTTTCGCTGGTGTTAGACGCTCGCAGATATATGTATTTGTAGACGTACATTTGATCACACGCTCACTCGTGTAGGGTGCTCAAATGTTTGTTAGCAAGTTCATTTCATACTTTAAATTATACTCTGACCTTTTATTATATTTAAGAAGAATTTGCCAATACTTTTTTCATTTCAATTATTTTTTCCACATTTTTACTACTTACTAGTAATGTTAGAATCCCTTATATTAATACAATAATTGCATTCGATTCCATCTCGGGTTCGATTCCTGAGTCTGACTTCAAATTTTTCTATCCTTCTAAAATGCAATTATTGTATTTGTAAAGTAATTGGCAAGAAATGCCTATAAAAAATACTTCAATCCCTTTTATTATCAATAATCAGCATTGAATCAAAAAAGGGATTCTTAGATTGAAGACCAAAAACCAAAAAAGAAACCAATACCGATGTTTTTTAAAAATCGTAAAAAAAACTTATAGGTATTACGGACTTCGTAAATGCGACGCCAGCGCTTTGCGCATACAGGAACTAAAAGGGGTTGATAAATAAACAAGACTGAACTGAGCCAGTAGTATGGACACCTTGACAACGCTCGTAAAACGCCGCGCTAAGCGCCCTGTGTGTATACTACCAACGCGCGTTAAGCGCAACGCCAAGCGCCTAATATGCAGAGGCGCTAGACGCTGAAGGCCAAAACGGAACTCTTCCTAAACCATTTCCCGACGAATGCTTTTTCGACGACGAATTCTAACGACCTGTCCACCATTGAAAATAAACAGATATTGAGAAATTTATATTTTAATCATTGTGTTTTGTTATAATTATGTTATTAATAATTATAAGCTAGTGTGGCCAATGTGCTTGATAAATAACATAGATTGAATGTAAAATTGATTACTTACATAACAGTTCACATCTGAAAGATCCATTTTAGATGATCAATTAAAGAATATATTTAGGGTCTAGCACACTAAAATAAAGTTTACAATGAGGCATAACACTTTATTAATATTTAAATTATGTAATATTTTTTTATCTTCATTGGCGGTGATATGCATTTGTACCGATTTTGGCAAACAATTGTACACAGTACCTTCCCACGGCAATTTTTCATACAATAGTGCATATCGCCATAACATATCTCCATTGCTGTATGTAGAAATATTTCATTATGATCCATGTCGTCATAATTTTGAACTCGAAGATCATATTCTTCCTTCTTTGAACTAGGGAATTCTTTATCTGGAAATCAATAAAAGAGCCATCCCGAGACCAATTGAAGACTATTTGCAGGCGGCAATGCTTCCCAGGTTTCAAGTCCAAAACGTGAAGTGATCGAAACCGCGGTCTGCGATGGTGAGGTGTCATAATGTTTGGCATTGCCTCAATGGAAACCAGTGGTGTCGCTTAGGTTAACACAGTAAGCAGAAGCGGCGGTAGCTTAATGGCTAAGGCATCGGCCTCGCAATCGTGAGGTCGCGGGTTCGAATCCTACCCATTATACTACCGACGTGAACCCACTCCTAACACAAGCCTTTGAGCTTAGCTGGAGGTGTTAACAAGATTGCTAGTAATGCGGGACTCAATCCCACATTGCTAGATAACTTATCAAAAAAAAAAAAAAAAAAAATTAACAACAACAGTAATATCTGTAGCGAAAGCGGTCTGTGGTAGGTCTCGGAATGGCAACATTGGTTTTGTAACCTAACAAGGAGTTTAAGTTTACGGGATGTACAGAGAAATTGAGTAGAACCCATTTCAAATGAATTTTTATTTTATTTATTTATTTATTTATTTATTTGTGGATCATAGGTAAGTTACAGATGATATTTGTTACATGGTGTAGTGCACTATGTCCTACCGTTAAGGTATACAAAATTAGCTCTAAGAATGTCAGAATTGAATACACCAAAATTTCAAATTATTTCAATTATTACAATTTCAATAGATTAAATTAATAAATAATAAAAACAAGGTTACAAATTAAACAATATTATATGCTGATATTATTATCCGACAGATAAGCCTTAACAGTGTAGTATGCCTTATTTAGTAAAAGATTAATTACATTATTCTTAAACAAATTTATATCACTATTTTCCAAGATATATTTAGGTAATTTATTATATATTTTTGGTGCCATGCCTAAAAAGTTTTTATCGTATATTGCCTTTTTATGTTGTCTATGTCGAATTTTATAGCTATTCCTTGTACTGTTTAGTGTGTCATATAGGTGAAGATTGTTTTTAACAAACATTACTACTTCATATATATATAGACATGGCAGTGTTAATATACGTAACCTTATAAAGTGAGGTATACAGCTGTCTGTAGTTTTTATTCTACATACTGATCTAAGACATCTCTTTTGGGCTTTAAATACAGTCTCAATATTTGTAGAATTGCCCCAGTATATGATGCCATATCGCATAGTGGATGTGATGTATGCATGATATGCTGTAAGTAGAGTCTCCTGGTTTACTATCTTAGACAAATTGTACAGAGCATATGAGTACTGACTTAGTCTTTTGGTAACATTATCCGTTTGAGTTTTCCATTTCATATCGCTGTCTAATTCGAGCCCTAGAAACCTAGTTGATTTTGCTTCGGAAATAACTCTATCATCATATGTTATCCGTGGTTTTACGTGATTTGTCTTTTGTTCAAATGACATTATTTTAGTTTTGTCTAGGTTTATCCGAAGATTATTTGCCGTTAGCCAATCAACCAATGATTTAAGACAGTTATTAATCTCTCTTTCGAGTGTTACATAATTATTGGAACTAAATAGTACAGTACTGTCGTCTGCAAATAACACCATTGAATGATATGTTACTCTAGGCATATCGTTTATGTAGATTAGAAAAAGTAGTGGTCCCAGTATACTACCTTGAGGTACTCCGTACTTTGTTAGTCTTTGCCTGGAAATGAGCACTTGCTCTTCTAAATGAAACATTTAGAAGAGCAAGTGCTCAGTTTGTATGACTTTAATTTCATCGGCACTGCTTAACAACGGTGAAGGAACGTTATGAAATAACTGGCATGTTCTAAAACCGAACTCAAAAACGTCATATGTACCTATGTCTGTAATGGATGCAGATGAGGCAGAAGTGAAAAATAATGGTGCGGTGTTATAAGATTGATTAAAAAAAATATTGGCGTGTTCTTATCTGGTGCCGCTTTGCCGTGATCTGTTTACTTCTCGTTCAATTTATTTTCTGGATTATTTTGCAAAGGTGCCTATTAGATCCCATGGGGTTTAAAGCAACCTTAATCACGGCGCGGGGAAAGAAGGGGGCTTAGGGGTTAGCCCTCACTTCAAACTATCTGAGTTCTCTCATGTAAACCATCCAACCAACCATGCAACCAAAACCTTGGATTCCTCAATTAGATCAAAGTTTAATTTGACGGAGAATTCTGAATCCGCTTCATCATCTTATGGAATTCACTTAAGAAACTCATTGAGAAAAGAGTTAAGTAAATATATATTATCTTAACTTAATTCAATACCTATATACTTACAGATTTTGATTATCTCCACGTTTCCATAATTATCGTTATCAAGCAAGTTCTGGTTTCTCTCCCTGTCAATACTGATCTAGAATGTGTTACATTAATGGTCGTTTTTAATAATCTATCTATTGATCGATTTGGCTACTAAAAACTTATTTATGTCATAAGCTTTATACTAAATATGGTAAAATTCTATCTCCAGTAGTCAAACACGGGTAGACTGTGACAATCTGATCAAACAGACCCATAATATATATATTTTCATAGACTGTATTATTGTTATAGATACTTACAACATAATATTGTAACATCATAATGGCTCCCAAAAGTCTCATTTTGTTGTCTCTGAAATTATGATTATTGATTAATGGGTTGCGAAAGAGTAAGAGATCCATTCATACATATATCTACACACTTTCGTGATTACAATGTTAGCAGACACGAAAAGAGGCTGCTGTGAAAGAGAGCGACACTGAAATTGTTTCCTAGTTCCAATGTGTCATAAATAAAAAAGAAATAAAAGATAATAAGTTAATGAAAAGTTGCCTCCGCTGATCTGTATTACCTTGGTTTTTAATCTGCATCTAGTTTTACACTTATATGCATGCATGCATGCTAAACATAATCATATGATTGCCCTGGTTGGTTTATATGACATCATATTATGCAAGTTTCCAGATATATAAAAGGAACTGAGGTGCCACAGTTATGAATTAATTTGTTGAATAAATCTGATCAGGGCACTCAAAAGGTGAATTATTATTATCATATAGTCTTTTGCAGTAATCTACTAAACTACTGACTTATTTTTGATTAGATTGGTCGTTGTAGTTCTTGCAACATGATACCTACTATACTTAATATACAGGTAAACAATTACCTACCACGGAGCGCACTATGAAATCGATTTTAAACATCAAATTAATAAATCGATTAATTACAAAACTGTTTAAGTAAAAGCAATAATTGTATCGAAATTGAATAATTAAGTCAAATTAGACACATTTGTTGGTATAAAAAGAGAGTCCTTCAAAAACGATACATAACTGTTTTTTGTAACATCAAAATGAAAATTCTTGCAGCAATTGTCCTGTTGTTATATTATACAGTAAGTTAATAAAACTGCTAATTATTACATTTTTAGTGTACAATAGTCTCATTTCTCTAATTTAATGCAGATCGATAATGATGCGAGTTACTCTGGTCTGCGTTCAAGGTTCAGGAGCATCATACGCGCTGACGGTATGTATAAAGGTTAATTTCCGTGCATCGCGGCCGATCGTGAGCCGCGCGCGGCTTACGACAAGCGGCTGACGCTCGCGGCCGATGCGACAATATTCACAGTGCGCGCGCAGCCTACGACAGTCATCGGCCGCGCGCGTCTGTCGCTTACCTCGGAAACGGCACCATACATTCTCATACTCTGACTATTGTCGCATCGGCCGCGCGCGTCTGTCGTTCGTCGTAAGCCACGCGCGGCTCGCGATCGGCCGCGATGCACGGAAATGAACCTTAACTGTGACACAAATATAGGAATAAACATACACACAAATAGGCCAAAACCATAATAACCTCCTTTTGGCTTTGCTGTAGGGGTAAAACAATTAACAAACCCATCATTGATTTGCATTTCACTGACTTACCCCCAATGTATAACTCTAGGACAACGTTTTAGGCACTAAAATTCTCCTAGAAGTATGATAAATGAAAAATTCATACAAATCGCATCAATTTTGAAAAAATTGCGAATAGATACATAAACATCAATTGCCGAATACTGCGCAGTACTGCAGAATGGTTGCACTTTTTTGGAAAACATTTTTTGTTGTGTTTGTAAGGTACAAAGTTAGGCTAAGATCTAGTCACATTCCACTGAACAAGTTTGGCTTTTTCATGAAAAAGACTAGCAGCCCTAATTGTGAGCTATGTGGCGTTGTTGAAGATGTGTACCATTTGTTAGTAGAATGTGATAAATACAGAATGGAAAGAGAAACATTAGTACATGAACTAAAAATAAACCTATTAGAATTGGGAACATTTCAGTCTATTTTGTCAAAAATTCCATCAAAATTTATAAATTTATAAGTAAATTAAATAGTACTTAATTTTTCTTTTTCCTTTTATGCTGTTTGTATGTTCTTTAGGGTACGATGGGGCTGACATAATCGTGTTCGATTAAAAGTCCCTAAACATGTAAATCAAGATTTTAAAAAAAAAAAAATTACAAAGTTTGTTTCAAAGAAAATGTATGAAAAATCTTTAGAGAAAATAGCAATGTTTGTAATATTTAGATATTCTCTTTTCCATCGTTTAAATTTTTACCCATTTAAAATAGGTATAATATTTTACAATCTTACAAGTAAGCTAAGTTCCGATCCATTGTCAACGAACCGAATAGGGGCCAACGAACAGACTTAATTGATAGGTTTTACCAGCTTTGGGTTTTATCGTGTAATTTATTCAACACAAACTTCGTTTGTTTAAATCTATACTAATACTAATATTTGTTTGTTTGATCGCGGTAATCTTAGGAACTTACTATTGATTCGAATTGATTTTTTTTTACTGTTGGGTAGCCCATTTATCGAGGAAGGCTATGGGCTATATAACATCACGCTACGACTGAGAAATGTTGCAAAAACGGGGAAAATAAACGCAGACGAAGTTGCGCGGGACAGCTAGTAATAATATAAATATAAAGAGGTATATAAATGTTGATAAACTTTTACGATTTGTTGATTGTGTGGTTAATAGCAGACTTAATATAATTATAGTAAACAAACAAAGGTTCTGCAAAATTTTAATATGTAGGGGCAAAAGTATTTTCGTATTTTAAATGTATTGTTAGTAATCAAACCTCTTTGGTTGTACTGAATGTAACTGACTGGTTTTAATACCATTAAATGTTGACATTCTCAAGATGCAATAAATAAAAAAAAAAACAAGCTCCCGCCGTTTTAATTGTTTTTCAAACAAGCAAAATGAACGTATGTGACGAAGAAATTCGGTACATCTTAAAGTTTTATTACAAAAAAGGTAACGATCTTATTGCCACGAACGCCGCGAAGAAAATTTGTGGGGATCACGGACCTAATGCAGTACCAATACGCCTAGCACAAATGTGGTTCAAGCGTTTCAAGTCTGGAAATTTTAGTGCAAAGGATGGGCCTCGCTTTAGACGCCCTGTCACGGAAAAAATCAGTGCCATATTTGAAAAAGTAGATCAAGATCGACAGTAGAAGATAGCAGTTACTATATTGCTGAAGCGCAATAATCTGTTATAGGTCAGCACCGCATGCACTATATTCTATGTTTATAACAACACTTCTTGAGCGTCGGTATATTTTAACAAAAAATTAACTTATTAGAAATATGACATTTAATCAAAAATTAATAAGAAAATAATATATAACTAATATAACAAAAACTAAAATACAACTTGACTGCCTCTGTGGCGCGGTGGGAGTGTGTCCGACTGCTACGCAAGAGGTCGTGGGTTCGATCCCCACACGGGACACCACTTTGTGTGATCCACAAATTGTTGTTCCGGGTCTGGGTGTAATTTGTGTCCGTGACTTGTATGTTTGTAAAGTCCCCCGTGACACAGGGCTTGTACCCTACTGCGGGAGTTGTCTTATTTAAATAAAAAAAATAAAAAAAAAAACTAAAAAATAATCAACATCTCAACACAAAGTTTTAGGTACATGTATGAAATAAAAAAGAAACAGAGTAAATGACAAGTAATATTATATATGGTCACTAATTATTTTGCGGAATTTGCCCAATGAATCGGAACATATGTCAACTAAATAACTGCAACTATTAATTAATTTACATAGCCGAGGAACTACTGAACTTGCACCAAGTACTGTTCTACGAAGTGGAGGATGAAGGGGAGTAATACGAGTACGGGGGTATCTAGCAGGCACTCGGAAAAGAAACTTGCTTAGCAATGGGGACAGTCTATCTTACCTCTGAGTATTTTGTAAGCAAATATTGAATCAGAAATTCTTCTGCGTTTCTCTAACGATATAATTTTAAAGTGGGACAACCTAACTTCATACGATTGCTTTTCTTTAGCAATTCCAGAGGTGTAAGCTAGATGCCAAAGAAATCTTTTTTGAAAACGTTCAAGTCTTAGGTTGTGGACAGCATAGTGTGGTTGCCAGACTGTACTGCAGTATTCTAGTAATACGCACGATGCAGTTGTATAATAATATTTTGGTACGAGTGCGTTTAAATCCAGATATGTTTCTAATAAGAAAACATAACATTTTAGCTGCTTTTTTATTGTGTTTTCTATATGAGGAACAAATGACAACGCAGTATCGAATATTACCCCTAAATCTTTTATATGATTAACCTCCTGGATACTAATTAGAACCTTATATTTGAAATAATAGTAAGTACTTAATTTAGCCTTGTCATACGCACAAACAGGATTTAGGCTCGAGTTTCCAAAATATTAATGAAGAACGAATGATCTAAAATGTACCGAGAAAAAAAGTTAATATAAAAAAAAGGTTATTAGTAGTGCGGATCGCACATAACCTTCTAACAATCTGACTGCCTCTTCAGATAAGCTGAATGATTTGTGATAATGGGATCATCATCATCATCGTTGAGTTATACCATCTTAATCAGATTATTTTCGCTGCTGGCTAAAAAGACCGATTCGGGAGGCGCAGCAGCGACCATAGCGCTGGCAAGTAGTGTTTAAGGAAAGTGTTGAAATGTTAGTACGCTTGTGCCTGCGTTTTTGTTTTTGGGCCAGTACTTCCAACCAAGCCATGGGTTTTATGGCCATCAGCAATGCGCTAACGCCGCCCTTAAGTTATGTAGAGTAGGCCTTACAAGAGTGGCCCATGAGTTTCTTGGCAGCTTCTTCTCATGAGCTTTACACTTGAAACTGCCGCCTAACCGCATTTTTTTTAAACATATCATAATGCTATTATTCTTTTAGAATATATTAATTTGATGTTTTCAAACAATCATTAGTATGGTCTTACGAAATTAAAATATTTGAGTTTGAGGTCAGTCCATTTTAGTGATCAGTTATTGTTTCATTATTAGGTATATACCCAAAAAGGACATCTGGAAGAGGAGGCATCGCTAATCTGTGCTATGAACGAAGAAGGGATTGCATCGAAGAATGCCAATACGAGAAAGAATGTTTATACCGTTGCGAGTACCAACTGAAATCTTGTTTGGAATTTAGTAACTTTCAATAAAGAATATTGTGTTTCTTACTATGGGCTTTGGTCCAAAGAAATCTGCAGCTTCCCAAGCTTGACACTGATTATTGACTACGTGTTTAAACACGCATTAAAATCGAACCCACTGTTTAATAGTTATTTATTTATTATTTGTGAATGACAAATAATGACTAGAGGATTTATAATTAGTTAAAATCTAGAGTTTTGTGGTTGAGATTTAATCCATTCAAAACGAAAGTTTTGTTGACAGGGAGCTCTTTGAAAATAACCATGTGGTAACCCTGTGAACTGTGTTAGTGACTTTATTTTTTGGAGCAAACTAATCATTCTCAAATCTACTCCATTGCAGCTTGGGCTACACTTTTACATCGCGTCATCTTTTACCACACTTTATGCGCCATATATGCCCGCGGCTTCGCCGCCGTGTGAAGTTGCCTATTACAGAAATAACCAACCATTTTTTATTAAACTTATAGCATTATGTATTAAACCTTAACTGCAATAGATTAATCAAAATATATTCACGTAGTTTGCGTCAACTCCCAACAAAAAAACAATAGGTTGCACTCCGGGAGTGCCGGCAGAAGTGAAAACTTAAACATTATAGTACAAACTGATAAAATTTGAGTAATATTTTTCGATCTTACTGACTAATATAATAATTAAAAAAAAGAAATAATAAACATCTGAAATCAAGAATTAAAATAAAAAAGGGAAAAAAATAATCGTGACTCGGACTCGAACTGGGGTCTTCTGGTTTGTGGACCGCCCGATCCCACCTGAGCTATAATAACTTCATATTCTAATGATATTATAGCAGTTTTTCTATTGCTCTTCCACGGTCTTACGAATTTTTGATTAGGTAACGTGTCCTGACGCGAGTTTAACAGTTTTTACTCAATCCAAAACGTGCACAACGCCGCTAAAGCCGCAGGATTGAAAAAGAAAACAAAGCATATATTTGCATTAAGGCCTGATCAAATAGCCTTGAGAATTTTTTCCCTCTTCGCCGCACCCGTAGCGAATGCACTCAGTTTTTGGAATAAAATCAGTATAAAATAAAATTTTGGTCGTTTGAAAAAAATGTTTCTAGCATAATGTTTTTTATTAAATTGCCTATCCATTAGTGTAAGTAGCAAATCT
This sequence comes from Herminia tarsipennalis, assembly GCA_945859575.2. Lineage (NCBI taxonomy): Eukaryota > Metazoa > Arthropoda > Insecta > Lepidoptera > Erebidae > Herminia > Herminia tarsipennalis. The sequence continues at coordinate 5,263,204 of OX243836.2, read as the reverse complement.
AAGAAAATTGTACTTTAAGAGGAGATGCATTTTATCAATAATTTCGTTGTGAGGGTTTAAATAAAAATTATACTCCTTTAACAAAAACAAAATCTACCATTTAAGAGTCAAAATTATGTAGAAATTGAATGTATTTTTATTAGTTGATATTTATTTTTGGATTAGGAGCAGATAGCTCCTCAAAAGTGCACAAAAAATGGCTAGCGCTGGGTTTTGCACCGGGAAGCGCCTTAAGATTCAGCTTAGTTTAAAAAAATATCCTCAATGAATAGACACATCCACCTAGTCCAGCCATAAGTTCTGTTACAAATGAAAATGCATTTTTTTAATGAATAGATATGTACATACATATTTATTAAAGTCTCAGCAAAAAATAAATACAATATTCTATTAAAAAAACCACCACCTTTGGCTTTTATCCTTTAATCTGTTTGGCTACGAATTTATGGATTTACGCACTGTGTCTATGGGAAATTTCGCCACTGCTTACTCCAGAGATTTTTTAAGAGACTCAATGTCGCCATGTCGTTTAGAGCAAGCCATGTCCTCTAAAACTGACCATAATTTGTAGTGTAAAGGGTTAGACCTCAACCTAGGCTAGATGAGGGCCAGTCTTCAGCTCTGATAAAGTCCGGAACGTTGGTTTCAAGCCAGGCTTGGGCAGTTCGTGCCTTGTGACCAGGTGCAGAGTCCTGCTGGAGAGTCCACGGTACTTTTTAAAAAAGTGTATTGCTGAGAAGTTTCACAACACGATCCAAGACTGTCTCTTGGTACACTTTGGCTGAAGTTTTCACTCGTTTTTTACAAAAATGTTGCTTTGCGACGCATTGAAAAGACACGCCCCATCAAACCATCACTGACGCAGGATGATGACCACACTGTACTTTTGCAACCACTTGAGCAGCTTCTTTAGAATTGTGAGCGTACACTTTGTCGTTTTGCTTATAGTGTACGCTCACAATTCCGAGCTTCAGGTCTTGTTTTATAATACGCGACAGAGTCCTAGCGGTAATCTTCATATCTCGCGATAAGAATTTTTGCTTCCTAATGGGATTTCGATGAATTCTGGCCTTAACAGCATTAACAGTCTTTGTAATTCTAACAGCACGTGGCCGTCCCGATCTTTCATGGGCTTCGACAGAGGAAGTGTTGTTGTATCTGTTGATAGTACGATATACCAACATACGGTTTATACCAAGCTTTTGAAGTGTGTGGAATATGACCGACGGCTCCATACCCATTTTGTGCAATGCGATCACCGCAATCCTATTTTCTTTAACACCCCAATCCATATTGTAATTTGATAGTGAACACGAATAATATGTGGAAAGGGTGCGAAATAAACGCGTTTCAAATTCAAAGTAATTAAAAAGTTAAAAAAAAGAAAAGATTTTATGTAACAGTATTTATGGCCGGACTAGTTAGTTTATTCTCCAATGAAAGTGAAAACTTAAGCGAGATTAAAATTAATAAATGCAACCGACTGGAATTAGTGCACACTTATTGCGCGGGTGTGAGACGAGTACCTTTTTGGTCTTCCGCATCTAATCTCTTAGTCGCATTGCCATGTTGATCTGTCATACTAATAATAGACTATTCAATTATACAAAAATGCATGAACGTCACTTATCAACCTACCTGCACAGTTGAATGTAATCAAATTGAACTTATATCAATATTTATGCATAAATTCATTCAGTCATCAACAACCAGCCCAACACTTAAACCTAAAGAGATAACATTTTGCAGTGATGTAGACGAGGATTAAGAGGGTTATAAGGAGGTAAAGATTTCACGAGGGGAAAGTCGAAGGGGTGTTTTCAGCCATAGACCGTCTTGGTGGGTAACACAACAGTGTCAGTTATTCTTTCATAAAACAGTTAACACGTCACTGAGTTTCGGTTGAAGGGCACTGTAGCAAGTGTTATTACTGGGCAAAGGAGATTTATGAACTAATGTCTCAAATGAGAAGCGCGGTACGGTGACATTCATACCTTTGCCTAACAAAGATTTGGGTGGCACTGATACTCATAATATGGGCTAGCGTGAACATTGTAATAAACAATCATGCCTGTGACAGCTTTAGTGGACCTTATGCGCGTGTTAGGGATTGGGCAGTAGGGCTATGTAAATGGCCATATCTATATAATTAATCCGTATGTTAAATAGTTACTTGTGTTTTTAAGACAATGAATCACCAAACAGTTGTTTGATCAAATAATGACAAAGAACCAAACATAATAATATAATGAAGTACTTACAGTTTGTAAACGTTGTAATTAATATGTTCATTACTTATAATTATTATAACACATTATAAAGACACCAAATAGTACGTTAAATGAATTACAACAACATTAACAACATTACTGAATGAAATGTCCAACAATGTTGTTGTGGTACATCACTTCTTATTATGAAAATGTGATGGTGGTTTGTGTGATGTGTGTGATAGTCTGAATACTCCTAATTTAATTAAATAACACGAATCTACGTGTTAAATGATTTGATGGGTTAAAGTATACTAATTGAGGATGTTTCAAGGGTACCCTTAAAACATCCTACTAATATTACAAAGCCGTTGTTTGTGAGTGTGGATGTGTGGATGATTGTTCCTCTTTCACGCAAAAACTGTCCAACAGTCATTCTTAAACCAGCAGTTGTCAAGGTACGGGTACGATCCTTTTCAGATTAATATTCATGATTATATTTGTGTTTGTATTAGTGTTAGTGGGTAATGTGTATGTGGACTGATGACAAGACATTGACATCACATACATTACATCTATGTGATTTAATACATATGTGTTAAATCACATTGTATATAATGTTGTGTAATTGTCTGATAGCAGTGATATGATTGAACATTGCAATGATGTTGTCTATTGGTTATATTGTTTATGGTTGAGACGTTACATGGCAAATGTTTATTAAGAGACGGACTAGTTTTCTTGTTAGCTCTTTTCCTAGTCAATAGGTCCTCTTGGAACCAACGTTATTATACCTACCTATTACCTATTCCTTGGTATTACCTGCCCGAATTATATTGAGAATATATTATACTTGCCAAGACGTACTTCTTGTATTATTTATATCCTTAATTATCTTAGACTATCTATCAATGCTAAACAGATTGATAGGAAGGTTAAATTAAATTAAGTTAACATGCTGAGACGTCAGATGATCAAGTAAGTGATTTATATACATCCTGACATAATAGTTGCTGTAGTATCTTGATGTAGTAGAAGGTTAGTACTTCTACGCAGTTCTACGAAAAGCTTATTATGTGTCTAGTTATCTATCTACTATCAGTAGTTATAGCTATATATTTTTATATCTCTATACTTAATATATACTCTCTCTATACTGCGCGCCGCGCGTATGCGCCCGACGGCCACAATACTTTAGCCTATCAGAGGTGGAACGGGACGGTACGTGACACTCTTGCGTGCGTGCACCCGCTCCGATTACATATATTTTTGATAATTCAGTACCCTTTAATAAAATAAGCAGCATTGTGGCAATTTGTATTAGAGCAGTTGTTGCTAACAATTATACGCAGTACCTTCCCATGGCAATAATTCATACAATAGTGCATATAGCCATAATAATAATATATTTCCATTGCTGGATGTATAATTACTGGATCAAGATCAATGTCCTCATCATATTGAACTCGAAGATCATAATGCTCTCCTTCTTCGTACATATTAAACAACTACCTACCTGCTACAGAGTAGTCATGACGTATGAAATCGATTTAAAACATTGATCAATCAATCAATAATCCTAAAAGTCAATAAGTGGAAACAAGTTATATCGAAATCGAAAAATTAAATCAGATTAGACACACTTATTGGTATAAAAGTAGAGTCCGTCAAAAACTAAACATAAGTAATTGTTTATCCGTATCATCACTATGAAAATTCTTGCAGCATTTTTTTTATTGTTGTATTATACAGTGAGTATGTTAATAGATACAACATTTCATTCATACATATTCTTTGTTTAATAATCTTATTTGTTTATTTTAATGCAGATTGACATTGATGCGACAAATCGAGGTCTACGAAAGTCTGGTATGTATCTAGCTCGGACAAAAAAAAAATTGAACTTTCTTTGAAACGGCTTGATAATAGTGTCACCCCATGTTTTCCAGCGGGTGTCGTCACGGCGACTAAAGAATTTCACACCGGAGGAAGAATTTAACAGCGTTTTTTGTTACTGCGATCGCAAATCCCTATCCCTACTAATATATAAATGTGAATGTAAGTTTGTTTGTTACGCTTTCACGCGAAAACTACTCAACCGATCATCATGAAACTTTGTACACATATTCTTGGAGGTATTAGAAGTAAAATAGGATTATAAAAAAGGCGAAAATTTACGCAGACGAAGTTGCGCGGGACAGCTAGTCTATAATAAATAAGTTCTACTGAAGAGACCCGTACCCATCAGTGATACCTCATATGAGGACTTTCGACCAGGTTGCACCGACCGTGGTCCTAAGCAGACGGCTTTAGCTATGAGATAAAATTCCTTAGGCAGATGAATCTTCATCTACCCTCACTTTTTTTATTTTCCACTCCGTTTTGAAGGCCGATGAATTTTCACCTGCTCTCACTTGTTCTATGTTAGCGTCACTACACACAGCGCTCGCTATAATACCCCATTGAATGCATTAAGCTTCTTATTTTATATATTTGAAAATAATGGGGAGAAATTCTTTGATGCATAAACGGTTTTATATTCTCTTTTGAAACCTAGTTCCTTATCGCATGATTTAATTTGTTTGCGGGCTGAGAGGCTAGACGAAAAAAGTGTAACATTTTGACATCGATCAAAAATCAATTAATGTGTTATTGTTTTGTTAGCTGACTTCGAAGAAATTAGAAGGTTGCACTTCGAAGACGTATGCTATGAAGAAAGACGGCAATGTGTGGGAGAGTGCAATTACAAACTTCAGTGTTTATATAAATGCGAGGCTCACTTCGCAACTTGCATGAGCAATATAACAATGGGCTAGCACACTTGCATAGCATATAATATTGTGTAACTGTTTGTTTTGCCGAATAAAATAAATAAATAACATATTCTTGCATGAGCGAACGGCGGAAAGTGGTCTATCAGTTTTTACAAAGCTTCCTTTGTAGTCAAAATAGAATTAAAGTTGAAATTAATAACTCTCAGAATATTATTGCAAGAGAAAATCAACCTTGTTGTTTATGACTTGCAAAAGAATTTCAGGGGTAGGTTGAGTGACTATATTTTTGGCTGACTGTGCTTACTACCCCATTGTCATGGTATGTCTAGGTACGAGTATACGCCAACTGTCATACTAATAACTGATTTTGATTTACTGGCATTAAACTAAGTTTGAGATAATATAAGTTTATTTTTTATTTATTAACTCCTGACTCTTTACAGTGCTTAGTCTACCCTTTTCAACCGACTTTAAAAAGAAGGAGGTTATTTTTTCTTTTTGTATGTCTGTTTGCCGATTACGCAAATACAGCTGGACCGATTTGAAAATTTATTTTTGTGTTTGAAAGGGTATACTTCCAAATTGGTCCCATTTTCATCAGATCACGATCTGATGATGGGAACCTTTAGAAATCAATAACTCTTCAAATATTAAAGGCACACCACATTTTGAAGTTGGTGCCGAATGAAAAATAAAAACTACTATTTCATGGCTATATTTATATAACCACTGTAGCTAATGAATCCTTTTAATGAATTACTAATCAATATCGTCCTACCTTACGTTTACCGAGTCAGGGTCTCCGCTGTAGGACTCATTTGCTCCATCAGCCATAGGCCCTTCGGCCAATGACCAGCCCTTTGCCACTTCACCGTGTTTAACCTGCGTGCTATGTCGGTAATTTTGGTTCTTTATCGGATGACCTCGTTGCGAATTTAATATTTCAAAGAGACTCCATTCCAATTCAAATTCAATATCGCGCGACCTTGAATTTTTGAGCTACCACCCACTGTAGGACATAACATGTTGGACATACTGGCTAAATACTTTCGTCTTCAAGCATCTGGAAGAAAACACTAAAAACAACCCAATTGGATCCTCCTGTCGACTTCTTTCTCGAAGTTGTTTCTGCCAAGCTGAATAACCTGTTCTAGGTAGATATAGTCTTGAATAACTTCGACCATCGACCCTTAGACGTAAAGGCATGACATGATAAGTTAACACGATTTTGGTATTTTCTAAATTCACACCGAGACCAACACACCTACACTTACTCTGTGCAGTATCTCGCTAAGCTGCTCCAGTGACTCCGCTATTATGACGATGTCGTAGGCAAATCCAAGGTGCAAGATGTACAAGTACTCAACATTAAAATTTACGTCTTTAAGTCACTGGACTGTACTGGATAAGTCTAATCCAGTGTTTTCAAGTCGTCTACAAGGGCGTTGGTGAAGAGTTTCGGGGGGTGTCATATCCCTGAAACAGAAGCACCTCGTCGCTGCTCTATTAGTCTGGTCCTTTGGTCAAGGAGACGGTGTCGTACAGATATCTCAGCACCTCAATATATCGCCAGTCAACATGGCATCGTTGCCGAGAATCTAGGACCGCCGTAGTTTTAATGAAGTCGAAGGCTTTCTCGTAGTCCACAAGCCATACACAGCAGGTGATGGTACTCCTTGGTTTTCTAATTACCGATTTCATAAAAAAACATCTTCATTGTTTGATTAATCATTTGTACCTACTTAATATATATTTTTAAGTAATTTTTATAGGCATTTCTTGCCAATTACTTTACAAATACAATTTTGAAAGATAGAAAAATTTGAAATCCATACTCAGGAATCGAACCCGAGACTTCCGTAGCCAAACCGGGGCCAAAAGCGAACCACCTATCTGGACTATGTTACTAGATCTCAAATTTTTCTATCTCTTAATGCTTGCGAGTTGGGCCCTCGCAGCGCCATCTAGTCGGTAGTTAAAGAACTATCACGGCTTTTGTTATTGCTTCGTTACAGAGAGCATTTTAACAAAACCCAACTCGCAAGCATTAAGAGATAGAAAAATTTGAGATCTAGTAACATAGACGACTAAGTACATCGACTAAGTATCTACCTAGTCATTTTATTTGGTAGGAGCTAATTAAAGATAGTAATCTTTAATTTGCTCCTACGTTAGAACGAAATCTGCCCATACTAGTACTTTTATGATTAGGCCAAGGATTCTGATATAATATGATTATTTTTAAAGACGACTTCCGCCTTAGTGTACAAGCCCTGTGTCGCGGGGGACTTTACAAAAATACAAGTCACGGATACAAAGTACACCCAGACTCGGAACAGCAATTTATGGATCACACAAAGTGGTGTCCCGTGTGGGAATCAAACCCCCGACATCTAAACAAAGTTAGATAAAATTTGAAATAAATGTAATGCTTATGACTTATGAAATTTACACCTATTCACAAATTAAGTGTGCTTAACAGCATTAATGCCCATATTAAAATAAATAATACCATTTCGTTGCGTAATCCTAGACCTATCTTTTTTCTTGTGTATCAATGGTCTTTAAAATTGGAAATAAAAACGCTGATCTCCACAAGATACAATTGACGCTATAAGTAAGAATATTGTATAAAAGATATGTCTAGAATAGGAAAATACATTATGGGAATATGTTTTTTGTGCTTAATTTAAGTTCGTCGAATTTCTGAGTAGGTATTTGGGCTCGCAGTGACCCTGCTTGGTTGGGATAACTTATTATTATGGTGATATCATACCATTTATATGGAATGACCGAAGAAAAAAAAAAGTCTTTAAATATTTCAGCTTCATTTTATGAAGTAATAAACCGTTCAATTTGAAACAGGAATCAATTAAATCCGTTAGACATAATTGCCGACGGATTACTGCACGGGAACTGCACTTGACACTGGGTCTTACATTGTACGTTCCATTGGCATCGTTTCAAGCAAACATTCTTCCTGCTAACGCAAATCTTGGTGTACGAACTCCAAGCACTCCAAGCTTGTTGTTGCTGATCTGTAAATTAAAAACAAGTTGATTTTGTTCAAAACAATTGAACGGATTTTCAACAAACAAGGTAAGATAGCTAGCTTGTTAGTAGAAAAACATGTGGGTTTTTTTGTTGTTTTTGTTTTATACTACTAATACGTTATACTTAATAATAATTTTCAATGTAATTTTCATGAAAATTTTGTTACTTCTTCTTCATTTGATCAGCTGTTACTCGTAAAGTTGTAAATTGATAGCTTTCCTTTAAATTTCACTACATGTATATACTACATCCGTGATTTTTTTCACATACCCAACATCAACCATTTAGCTGGAAGAAGGGAGGGGTTACTTGACTCTTGCAAAAATTTGCACTTTAAAGCTTAATATTTCACAAACGGATTCCTAAATACAAAAATAGTCTTCCCAACCCGTTTTTAAAAGACCTATCTAATGATATCCTACACGACGGGGCAGGTGAGAAAAAAATTATCACATCCCCACCTTACATATAGAGGTACCTTCAAACAAATAATTTTTAAAATTTTATTCTTTGACTTAGTCGGCGTAAGTAGTATGTGAATCGAGACGGATGGGCGGACGGACGGACAGACATAGCGAACTATAAGGGTTCCGTTTTGCCATTTTGGCTACGGAACCCTAAAAAGCCGATTCAAAATCCGTTAACTCGTTTGAAGCAGACAAGCAGCTCAGCCAGCAGCCTGACAGGGGCCAGCAGTACGAACACGCCGTCCACAAACAGCCGAGCAGCCCATTCACGCTCGTTGAATGTCTCTTTGAACGCGAGCATGTGAACCCACATTATACTTACTCTCATGCTGTACATTTATGCCCTGATTTCCATTGCAAGCATCGCAATCAGGGTAAAATACGTTTGTTGGCGGAGCGGGAGGGGGGCAGCCAGGGATTCTGCCACTCCACCCACTACTCTGAGCCTCTAAACAGGTGGTATCTGAGTTGTAGTCATTTAACTGGTAGTATGGAACTCCCGCCTAAAATAAAATAAAAAAAATACCAACTAATATTCGAAAAAACTGCACTGATGCCGACATAAATAAGAACCACCACAAGCACGGTTCAATTAAAAACACAGTATTGAATTAATTTCTTGTGACAACTCATACATCGCCATCTTATCTATATTGACTTGGCAGAGCCTGTACTATGGCAATTAGATCTATATTAATATTATCTATACTTAAACAAACAAACAAACTCTTCAGCTTTATAATGTAACTAGCTGTCCCGTGCAACTTCGTCTGCGTAAATTTTTCCCGTTTTTACAACATTTGTCTTTGCTAATCCTTTTGGTTGTACCGTGATGTATTTATCGAGGAAGGCTATAGGCTGTATAACATCACACTAAGACCCCATCGAAGTGGAGCAGCGATGACGCATGCGAAGTTGCGCGGGTCAGCTAGTAATTGATAAACTTGCTTGACAGTTAGCCATCTGTCCCACCGAGAGCGAGAAGCGAGTAGCGATTTTATCGCTCAAGAAATGTACATACTTATGTAGATGCCGTGTAAAAAAAGTGTTACAGATATCAATAGTTGATCGCTGACCGTTAACACTGTCAACGAGTACTATCTTTTGTGTACACGGACGGCATCTACAATATACATCTATTGTACGTATTGTTTTTAAACTTTCGCGATTTTTATACATATTAGATAAATTCGGGACTTAATCGCGTGAATTATTTAAAGGTACGAACCTTTTATTTAGGTTCATACCTTTAAATAATTCACGCGATTAAGTCCCGAAATATATTTAATATCTATTGTACGTTTCTTAGAATAACATTGCTGCTCGCTTCTCGCTCGGCGGTGGGACAGGTGCCTTCGTACCACAATCATAACCACTAGACCAACAGGCCCGTAATTTAAAACAAAACAGTAATTTGCAAAACCGCTGAGTCCACCAACGATTTGTTTTAAATGTATATTTTTAAGAATAACAACAACACAACACACACAACTTCAAGCATTAGGTTTCAATTAAAAAAACTCGTACTTTCATTGTAATTGTAAATAGTCTTCTTTTTTAAATTAGACAACTTTTGCACTAAGGAATAGTCTCTGCGTCGTAGGGACTTTACAAATATACACTGCCACCGACAAAATATATAAAGACTAGGACAAACAATTTGTGGGTCACACAAAATCGTGTCGCATACGTAAATCGAACCCCCGACCTTTTGAGCTCTGCAGCAGCAGCACTGATGCAGTCATTTTTACACGTGTAAGGGCTACTACACCACAAACACACACACATACACACCTCCTTTCAAAGTTAATTAAAATCAAAGATATTTATGAAAATAATTATAATTTACTTACAACAAAATAAAATAACATAGAAGTTACAATTAGAACTTGCATTTTGACTTCAGCGATTTTTCTAAACGATGTAAGCGATATAACGAGTAATTGTGTGAATAAATGTAATAAGCATTCGCCTTTTATATTACAAATAATTGTAACTAACTAATTAACTACACTTATTTTACAAAAGGCGACAATAATCGAATAATTAATTCTAAACCTAATTATTCAATTATTGCTAAATTTATCACATTTCTAATTAATTATTGAAAATGTTAATTAATTTAAAATATAATACATTCGATCGAATCGTAGAATGCATAAATAGTTTATGTACAAAATACTGAGAGTACAGAAGGTAAGCGTCATATGTACTTTGCTCGAGCAACGCAAACATAGACATCTTCTAGTACTAGTACACTGGACTCGCCGACAGTAACGAAACTTCCATTTGATTTTGATATTTGAATATTTAGTAAAATCAAGTGGAAGCCTATATTTGTGTAAAAATAATGAAGACAACGGCTGTTTGTCATAAGTGTCAAAAAAGTTCACAGGGTCCTTATATAATAGAGAAATAGCAATAAAACATGCTTTCACTGCCAAGTTCTTCATCTTCCTAGGACCGCTTCTTTATAATAGGCTAAATGCGATTGCAAATATTTATTCCACGACCCTAGGAAATTGTAAGAAGAATCTTAGGGAAGTCCTCCAAAATATGTCTTACGAAGATACAGAGAAATTATTAATTGTACTCAAATAAATATGGTTTTTATTATATTAATATTAATTATTTTAATTAAGAAACTAATTATTTACAGCTTTTGTTACATTGATTTATATAGTGTTGTCTAAATATTATATCTTTATTATATTTAACTCACTCATAGCTAATTTTTACTTTTAAATGTTTTAAAATGTGATTATCGTTGTTTTTATGCACTATTCGCCTGAAACACAGGTTTTCCTAGTTCAGGCATAAGTATTAAGCTAGAAATTTAAGTAAACATTTATTATAATTGTAATATCTTGTTATCTTCTGTATATGGAATAAATAAATTGAATTGAAAATTGAATTGAATTCACTATCTTTATTTCGTTGTCGTGACAAGCCCGCGCGCATGCGCGTTGATGCATTTCTAAGCGCAGCTATCTAACGCGGATGCCCGGTGGACATATTTAAGCGCTTAGTTCGCACAGTATAGTATTATATTATCTGTGGCACAAGTTTGTCACGACAACGAAATAAAGATAGTGAATAAGGACCCAGGACGGTCATTCGATTCGGCATTTGAAATTGCTGTCACTTTGTGCTGGGCAGCCGGTACAGGGTACGACGTTACTATAAAGGTCAGTGCTCGGAACACTTTAGAAACAAAATGTTCCGAGATTCCGTGTCTGTGTAAGAAGTGTCTGTTGTTCGAGCATGTTTGAATAAAGCTTGTCTTCTGTACTCTGTATATTCTGTGACATAGGGCTTTATAATTAATATTAGTATCAATTACATGTTTTAAATATGTACGAAAATGTGCATAAAATCATGTGATAAATTGCATTATCGTGGGTGGCAACAGGTAAAATTATTTTAATTAAAAATTAATTACGCAGTTTGAAGTATTTAAATTAGTCCCAACGCGCATAAGTGTATAAATGAAAGGGTCTGATTTAATATGAAATTCATTTATTCTCACATTATAAATGATAATAACATTTTATTTATATTTATTTCTACATTACAATTGATAAAATACAATGTATATATATATAAAAGGATAAGCTGACTGACTGACTAACATATCAACGCAGGGCTTAAACTAGTTAGAAGTTCCCTTTATAACGTAGGGGAGCACTAAGTAAGGATTTTTGAAAGTTCACCCCCTAAGGGGGTAAAACGGGGGTGCAAAGTTAGTATGAAGATCAGATCAATTTAATCTGAGGTATGAAACTTTGCCGTTAAAATATTTTGGTAACAATCTGGCACCCACGCGGGCGAAGCCGCAGTCTTAAGCTAATACCTAATAAGTAGATACACAATACACGTTGACATATATAAAGTGTTAATAAATTATGTTTTATTTATTTGCGTATTTGTGAAATAAAATGGGAATAGTGCCGGCATCTTTATCAGTAACAGATTGATAACGGTTTCATATTACCTTTTAAGAAACTCCAAAAGTATCGTAGAAGACGAAATTATCAACCTTAGCAAATACGTGTTTGCTCATGATGTCTCGGGCGTAAAAGTTGAATTGCACCCCCCCCCCCCCCCGCAGCTACATATTTAACCAGTGTTCAGCGCCCCCCTCTAATCCGAATAATTTAGCAGTAACGAAAACCGTAACCAAAAAATCTATAATGGATTTATTAAGTATTTATATTTACTCTGATTAAAAACGTGTAATGAAATAGTAAGTCTTCATAAGTTCTGATTTGGCATACTAACCTTATTTCATCAAGCAGATATGAGTCTGTAAATTTGAATCTTTATTATTTTTTTAATATATACACGTAGGTATAGGCGGACCGCTTAACTCGTATATCGCCTGCGCGGTGAGAAGGGAGCGCGGGGTGATGTTAACGGGTGGGTGAGCGGTGTGCGCGGGACGTTCTCTGTCCCGCGCACACCGCTCACCCACCCGTTAACATCACCCCGCGCTCCCTTCTCACCGCGCAGGCGATATACGAGTTAAGCGGTCGGCCTATAGCATTTAAAGATAATGTTTACGTTCGAATGAATGTTTAATGTCTACTTTATATTAAAAAAATAATAATATTTTGGGACCACTCACAAAACGTCATCTCATCCCAAACTAAGTAGAGCTAGTACTATGGAAACCAGACAACTGATACACATGCTTATATATTTCTAAATACATACGTATTATTCATACATTACACCGAGACACAGAATAAACCATTATGCGATATGATTGGGCTTAGCAGTCAGGGTCACTAACCACTAGACCAGCAGGCTAATCAAATGAATTTCCGTAGGTATATATTACGGCAAATTCCTGTATTAATCATAACATTGTGCACGAAGGTAGTGCTTAGTACCTATTTACTCTGCGCGGCAAGTCCTGCTAATGGGCGCGAAATTTAAATGGTTGCTAAAACAACATCAGGTGAACCACAATAGATTCGGCCGGCCTCATGCGGTCCGCGGGGTTATCATGCTATATTCTAAATGGTCCCAAATGAAATGTACCATATCCTACAATGTGTCTCAATTACGAGCCTAGCTATTTTCAAATAAAGAAAAGTCGTCTCTACGGAAGTGACACTGATCCATGGCAGTGACATAGTTTCAATTTTATTGAATTAATGTTAAATAAAACTCATGCTTTTTATGATATTTTTATTTATTTAATCATTTAGCTATTTAATAACGTTTGGCGTTTTTTTAGGTGTTATATTTAACTTATTACTTATAATTAACTTAATAAAATAATGTTGCATTCTTTTCATGATATTTTTATTTACGTAATCATTTAGCTATTTAATAACATTTGGCGTTTCTTTAGGTCTTATATTTAACTTATTACTTATATTTAACTTAATGAAATAATGTTGGATAAAACTCATTCTTTTCATGACATTTTTATTTATGTAATCATTTAGCCGTTTAACCTAGTCGTGTCGCAGGCCGAATATTGAAGCAACAAGAGATAGAAAAATTCGAAATCTAATAACATAGTCCAGATATGTGGTTCGCTTCTGGCCCCGGTTTGGCTACGGAAGTCTCGGGTTCGATTCCTGAGTCTGAATTTCAAATTTTTCAAAAATGCATTTATTGTACTTATTGTGGCTGTTGTAAAGTAACGATAATGTGTCGTTCATCTTTGAAATATCTTCACATTGTGGCCAAAGAAACTCCGTGTACTCATCATCGCGCTTTTTCTTTCTCAAAAACTTGAGTAAATATTTAAAATACATGACCGTGATGAGTCACCCGAAGTAAAATACGGGCTGTCTTTTCACCCGACTATGGCGAAGCCAAAAAGGAAGGGTAATATTTTTAGCAGCCTATATATGTTTGATATTCCACTGTTGCGCCTAAGCTACTTATCCGATTTGTTATTATAGCGCAGGTGACATAGGCTATATTTTCTTCAATTATGATGGTCACAAAAAGTGTTCTAAGCATGTAATTAGGGGATTATTTTTTTAAATATTTACGGGTACTGTGTTTGGTATCAAATGAAAGGGCTTAGATGCGACCACGACTATTTTCTTTATAGTACTATCTAATACTTGCTAGATACAAATATCGGCTAAAAATAATATTATATTTCAAACTTTTTAGATCACGGTAGGTATTATGTCGTAGTCGGGTTATAGTTTTTTCAACTTTATTTTATCGCAGAAAAATTTAACTTCGATCAATTCGCGGTTGGAAGTTAAGTATGGTGATTGAGATTTATGTGTTGTTTAAGGGTTGGCTTCTTCTCCAGATATTATAATACTTCGTGAGGAATGTCACGACTAAAGCCAGGAAGAGATTCTTAACTAATTTGATAAGTTTTTATTGTTCCTTGAACGGGTTTCAAATGTTTGGGAACGATAGAGTCTATTTATACTATATCACTATCATGTATGTAATGTTTGATTCCTGTGAACATTGCACAATAAAGTCTGTATGTCAGATTTTTTTTCTCCTTGGGATACAACTTTGTCATATGCCAAAAATAAAAATCATGCATTTGTTGTGATATTGTGCCGAAGGAGCGTCGCTTAGGAGATGTATTGGAGGATAGACTACACAAAATTAACGACGATAGTTCGTTAATTTTGTGTAGAATTGCTAAGATGAGCATACACTGCACAAGCATCATGACGAAGATTTTTCGATAAAGTGCAAAATGAACGCGTTATAACTTGATCACTGGACAAATCTCTATAAAATGCCACTACGGTGTGTAGAGGGAGTTGCTGGCGTGATGCTCCGAAATGTATGGATGGAATTTCACTTGAATATTTTGTCTGGTCATTTGCGATAAAGTCCATGAGTAGTAATACTTCTCCCACCTTCAAATTTAACTTCAAATCATTGGTATTCATATTGATTTGTAATTATTTAATTATGGATCAAACATTTTAGAATAAGCTCAATCAAAAGTTTTACTAAATAATTTGTATCGTATATTTGACTTTCCGTGTAATAAATTTCTCAGTCCGTTTATAATACGTATTTCATTTTGTTCAACTCATTTCTTGTAATATGTCAGCGAATCAACAAAAGTATTAACTGTAGGAATTCTCTCCTTGCACACCTCACATGTTTTCAATTACATCGGTCCGATTTCATAATACAAACAACTGTTTTGGCAACTTCATCTATTGAGGAGTACCGAAATACACGCAAAAAATGCAGTTTTTCGATGACGGATGTCAACTTTTCATGGAGAACATACTGACAAGTTTCTCGTTTTACAGCCCCATCGTTCAAAACCCAGAGTAGTTTTAATCAGCAAAAAGTAGCGGAACTCATTTTACATAGGTTTTCGGCTATAATTTTATTGTGTGTGGGAATCAAACCCCCGACGTCTAAACTAACATAGATAAATTATAAATAAATGGAATGCTTATGACTAATGAAATTTACACCTATTCACAAATTAGGTGTGCTTAACATCATTAATGCTATTATTAAAATAAATAATACCATGTCGTTGGCGTTTTGAAAATTGAGGTTCCACAAGGCGTAATCCTCGGACCTATAATTTTTCTTGTGCATATTTCTTTAAAATTAGAATTAAAAACGCTTATCGCCAGAAGATACAATTGATGCTCTAAATAAGAATATTGTATAAAAGATATGTCTAGAATAGTAAAAGACATTATGGGAATATGTTTTTTGTGCTCAATTTAAGTTCGTCCAATTTCTGAGCATTTGTTTAGTTTTTGATAAAATTGCTCGCAGTGACTCAACTTGGTTAGGAGACCTTATTATGGTGAAATCATACCATTTATATGAAGGGACAGAACAAAAAAAAACAAAAAGTCTTTAAATATTTCAGCTTTATTTTATGAAGTCATAAAACGTTAAATTTGAAACTGGAATCAATTAGATCCGTTAGACATCATTGCCAACGAATTGCTGCACGGGAACTGCACTTGACACTGGGTCTTACATTGTACGTTCCATTGGCATCGTCTCAAGCAGACATTCTTCCTGCTAACGCAAATCTTGGTGTACGAACTCCAAGCTTGTTGTTGTTGATCTGTAAATTAAAAACACGTTGATTTTGTTTAAAACAATTAAACGGATTCTGATTCCCAATTGAACGGATTTTCAATGGAATTTTCATGAAAATTTTGTCACCTCTTCTTCATTTGATCAGCTGTTACTCGTAAAGTTGTAAAGCCTACTTAATTGTGATAGTTTTCCTTTAAATTTCACTATATGTATATACTACAACCGTGATTTTTTTCACATACCCAACATCAACCATTTAGCTGGCAGAAGCGAGGGGTTACTTGACTCTAGCAAAAATTTGCACTTTAAAGCTTAATATTTCACAAACGGATTCCTAAATACAAAAATGGTCTTCCCAACCAGTTTTTAAAAGACCTATGTAATGATATCCTACACGACAGGGCAAGTGAGAAAAAAATTATCACATCCCCACCTTACATATAGGGGAGATAACTTCAAACAAATAATTTTTAAAATTTTATTCTTTGACTTAGTCGGCGTAAGTAGTATGTGAATCCATGCAAAATTACAGCCTTCTAGCACAAATAGTATCTGAGCTAAACTGTGGACGGACTGACGGACTGATTGGTGGATAGGACATAGCGAACTATAAGGGTCCGTTTTGCCATTTTGGCTATGGAACCCTAAAAAGCCGATTCAAAATCCGTTTACTCGTTTGAAGCAGACAAGCAGCTCAGCAAGCAGCCTGACACGGGCCAGCTGTACGAACATGCCGTCCACAAACAGCTGGGCAGCCCATTCACGCCCGTTGAATGTCTCTTTGAACGCGAGCATGCGAACCTACATTATACTTACTCTCATGCTGTACATTTATACCCTGATTTCCATTGCAAGCATCGCAATCAGGGTAAAATACGTTTGTTGGCGGAGCGGGAGGGGGGCAGCCAGGGATTCTGCCACTCCACCCACTACTCTGAGCTTCTAAACAGGTGGTATCTAAGTTGTAGTCATTTAACTGGAAGTATGGAACTCCCGCCTGAAATTTAAAAAAAAATACTAATGAAAAAACTGCACTGATACCGACCATAAATAAGAACCACCACAAGCATCATGTTTCAATTAAAAAAAACATTATTGAATTAATTTCTTGTGACAACTCATACATCGCCATCTTATCTATATTGACTTGGCAGAGCCTGTACTATGGCAATCAGATCTATTCTTAAACAAACAGACAGACAAACTCTTCAGCTCTATAATATTACTAGCGGTCCCGTGCAACTTCGTCTGTGTAAATTTTCCCCGTTTTTACAACATTTGTCATTGCTGCTCCGCTCCTATTGGTTGTAGCGTGATGTTATGTAGCTTCCTCGATAAGTGGACTATCTAACAGTGAAATAATTTTTCAATTCTGATTCGTAGTTCCTGAGATAACTGCGTTCAAACAAACAAACAAATTCTTAACTAATATTATAAAGCTGAAAAGTTTGTTTGTCGGTAATCTCAGGAACTACTGGTCCGAATTGAAACATTTTTTTTTGTTGGGTAGCCCATTTATCGAGGAAGGCTAAAGGCTGTAACATCACGCTAAGACCAACAGAAGTGAAGCAGTGATGAAAATGTTACAAAATCGGGGAAAATTTTCGCATGCGAAGTTGCGCGGGTCAGCAAGTTATTGATAAACGTGCTTAACAGTTAGGCACCTGTCCCAATGCCGAGCGAGAAGCGAGTAGCTATTTTATCGCTTAAGAAACGTACATACTTGTTGATCCCGTGTAAATAAAATTGGTACAGATAGCAATAGTTGATCGCTGACCGTTGACACTGTCAACGAGTACTCGCTCAATACTGCATATATTTTGTGTACACAAACAGGATCTACAATATACATCTATTTACATTTCTTGAGATAAAATTGCTGCTCGCTTCTCGCTCGGCGGTGGGACAGGTGCCTTCGTACCACAATCATAACCACTAGACCAACAGGCCCGTAATTTAAAACAAAACAGTAATTTGCAAAACTGCTGAGTCAGCCAATTGTTTTTTTTATATGTATATTTTTAACAATGACAACAATACACAACTTCAAGCATTAGGTTACATTTAAAAAATCTCGTACTTTCTTTGTAATTGTAAATAGTCTTCTTTTTTAAATTAGCCAACTTTTGCACTAAGGAATAGTCTCTTTACAAACATACACTGCCACCGACAAAAAGTATATACAGACTAGGACAAACAATTTGTGGGTCACACAAGATCGTGTCCCGTACTTAAATCGAACTCACGACCTTTTGAGCTCGGTCGAGCTCTCACTGCAGCACTAATGCAGTCAATTTTACTCGTGTAAGGGCTACTACACCACTCACACACACACATACACACTTCCTTTTTCAAAGTCAATTAAATTCAAACATATTTATAAAAAAATGGATAATTTACTTACAACATAATAAAATAACATAGAAGTTACAATTAGGACTTGCATTTTGATTTCAGCGATTTTTCCAAACGATCTAAGCGATATAACGAGTAATTGTGTGAATAAATGTAATAAGCATTCGTCTTTTATATTAAAAATAATTGTAACTAATTAACTACACTTATTTTACAAAACGCGACAAAAATCGAATAATTAATTCTAAACGTAATTATTCAATTATTGCTCAATTTATCACATTTCTAATTAATTATTAAAAATGTTAATTAATTTAAAGTAATATACATTCCATCGAATCGTAGAATGCATAAAAATATATGTACAAAATACTGAGAGTACAGAAGGTAAAGGTTCATTTCCGTGCATCGCGACCGATCGCGAGCCGCTTGTCGTAAGCCGCGAGCGGCTCGCGATCGGCCGCGATGCACGGAAATGAACCTTAAGCGTCATCGTACGTCACGTACTTTGCTCAAGCAACGCAAACATAGACATCCTCTATAGTACTAGTACGCTGGACTGGCCGACAGTAACAAACAAACATTTGATTTTGATATTAAAACATTTAGTAAAATCAAGTGGAAACCTATACTTGAGTAAAAAGAATGAAGACAACGGCCGATTGTCATAAGTGTCAAAAAAGTTCACAGGGTCTTTATTCACTATCTGACTGCCGCTGTGGCGCGGTGGGAGTGTACCCGACTGCTACGCAAGCGGTCGTTGGTTCGATCCCCACCCAGGATAAAACTTTGTGTGATGAGCATGATGGTTTATTCTGTGTCTTGGTGTTATTTATCTATAAAATGTATGTATTTAGAAATATATAAGTATGTTCTTCAGTTGTCTGGTTTCTATAGTACAAGCTCTGCTTAGTTTGGGATTAGATAGCGTTGTGTGAGTTGTCCCAAGATATTATATATATTATATTACTAGCTTTCGCCCGCGGCTCCGCCCGCGTGGATATCGGTTATCGCGATAAAAACTATCCTATGTCCTTCCCCGGGACTCAAACTATCTCCATACCAAATTTCATCTAAATCGGTTTAGCTGTTTGAGCGTGAAAGCATAACAGACAGACAGACAGACAGACAGACAGACAGACAGACAGACAGACAGACAGACAGACAGAGTTACTTTCACATTTATTTATAATATTAGTATGGATATAGTATATATAGTATGGAAGTATGGATTACTATCTTTATTTCGTTGTCGTGACAAGCCCGCGCGCATGCGCGTTGATGCATTTCTAAGCGCAGCTCTCTAACGCACATGCGCGGTGGACATATCTGAGCGCACCGCGCATGTGCTAATTCACACGGGCTTGTCACGACAACGAAATAAAGGTAGTGAATAAGTACCCAGGACGGTCATTCGAATCGGCGGCTATATATATATATATATATATATATATATATATATATAAGTCAGTGCTCGGAACACTTTAGAAACAAAATGGTCCGAGATTCCGTGTCTCTGAACGAAGTGTCTGTTGTTCGAGCATGTTTGAATTAAGCTTGTTATCGGTACTCTGTATATTCTGTGACATAAGGCATTATAATTAATATTAGTATCAATTACATGTTTTAAATATGTACGAAAATGTGCATAAAATCATGTGATAAATTGCATTATCGTGGGTGGCAACAGGTAAAATTATTTTAATTAAAAAATAAATCACGCAGTTTGAAGTTAGTTAAATTAGTCCCAACGCGACCGTTATGTCCTACAATAAGTATATAATTGAAAGGGACTAATTTAATATGAAATTCATTTACAACATTTTATTAATATTTATTTCTAGTTTGTAACAATGATAAAATACAGTCTAAATATATAAGGAAAAGCTGACTGACTGACTGACATAATAACGCAGGGCTTAAACTATATGGGTTAGAATTAGAAAATTTTGCACAGGGGTTCCCTTTATAACGTAGGGGAGCACTAAGTAAGGATTTTTGAAAGTTCACCCCCTAAGGGGGTAAAATTGGGGTTCAAAGTTAGTATGAAACTTTGCCGTTAAAATATTTTGGTAACAATATGGCATTCACGCGGGCCGCGCGCATAAGCTAATACCTAATATGTAGATACACATTGAAATATTAAAAGTGTTAATAAATTATGTTTTATTTATTTGCGAAATAAAATGGGAATAGTGCCGGTATCTTTATCAGTAACAGATTGATAACGGTTTCTTTTTTCCACTTAAGGAATTCCAAAAGTATCGTGAAATACAAAATTGTATAAAACTAGCTTTCGGTCTAGCCCTAGAGCAGCCATAGTCAATGTATTTTTAAAGGGGCCACAAATACATGTTTGCTCATGGTATTGCGGGCCCAAAAGTTGCACCCCAGCAGCTACATATTTAACCTATTTAACCGGTGTTCAGCGCCCCCCTCCTCTAATCCGAATCATTTAGGCAGTAACAAAATAGATTTTAAGTATTTATATTTACTCTGATTAAAAATGTCTAATGAAATAGCGAACACTATTTTAACCTTATTTCATCAACTAGGTAAGAGTCTGTAAATTTGTTTCTTTGTACCTACATTGAAAAATAATGTTTTAGACGTCTGGGACGGACGGAAGGACAACTCACACAACATCATCTGTTTCCAAACTAAGCAGAGCTTGTACTATGGAAACCAGTCAACTAATACACATATTTATATATTTCTAAATATTATATATATTATATATAAATTAGACCGAGACACAGAATAAACCATTGTGCGATATGATTGAGTGGGGATCGAACCCACGACCTTCGGCTTAGCAGTCAGGGTCACTAACCACTAGACCAACAGGCTAGTCAAATGAATTTCCGTAGGTATAGGTGACGACAAATTCCTGTAATAATCATAGCATTGCGCACCGCGGCGCGGTAGTGCTTATTATCTATTTACTCCGCGCGGCTAGTCCTTCGAATGGGAGCGAAATTCAACTGGTTGAAAATAAAACAACATCAGGTGGGCCACAATAGCCCAGCCTGCCGCTATTGTGCTATAATCTAAATGGTCCCAAATGAAATGTATACCATAGTATACATTTCATTTAGGACCATTTAGATTTAGATTTAGGACTAGCCGCGCGCAGTAGCATACAGCATACAGTGAAAATAGCATACAGTAAATACTAGCATACAGTGAAAATAGCTAGGCTCGTAATTGGGACACATTGTAGGATATTTCCTACAATGTGTCCCAATTACGAGCCTAGCTATTTTCACTGTAGTTTTTGCGAAATAAAGAATAGGCGCCTCCACGGAAGTGACACTGATCCATGGTAGTGACATAGTTTACAATTTTATTGAAGTAATGTTGAATAAAACTCATTCTTTTCATCATATTTTTATTTATGTAATTAGTTGTTTAATAACATTTGGCGTTTCTTTAGGTGTTATAATTAACTTATTACTTATATACTTATTACTTATATTTAACTTTTTATAGGAACATAAATGAACTCTCTATTTTCTGCGTTAATCAGTATACTTTCATATGCCATAATGAGAACAAACATTATCACATTTTGCACAACTAAGTGGTCTTAAAAATATGGATTTTTCTTTTTTAATCCAGAAAATTTGATATGTTTTTATTGTTCCTTGAACGGGTTTCAAATCTTTGGGAACGATAGAGTCTATTTGTACTACATATATCACTATCATGCACCAGCATGTATGTAATGTTTGATTCCTGTGAACATAGCACCTGGAATAAAGTATGTGTGGCAGAAATATCTTCTCCTTGGGATACCATTCTGTCAGCAGTTCTTTTTGTGTAATCGCCTACACCATCAGGTGCTCCTTTGCTATGACCAGGGGCTGAATAACCACTCAGCTTTCCGCAAATTGAAGACTCATGGTATAAGTATGCCAACAATAAAAATCATGCATTTGTTGTGATATTGTGTCGAAGGAGCGTCGCTTAGGAGATGTATTGGAGGGTGGACTATGTGTTAGTGATCGTTCGTTAATGTTGTGTAGAATGGCTAAGATATGAGGATACACTGCACAAGCATCATGACAAAGATTTTCCGATAAAGTGCAAAATGACAAATCTCTATAATATGCAACTACGGTGGTAAAGTGAGTAGCTAGCGTGATGCTCCGAAATGTACGGATTGAATTTCTCGTGAATATTTTGTCTGGTAAATTCCGGTAAAATCCATGAGTACTATACCTCTCCTAATTTCAAATTTTACTTCAAATCATTGACGTGGGTATTCATATTGATTTGTAATTATTTAATTATGAATCAAACATTTTGGAATCAGCCTAATCAAAAGTTTTACCAAATAATTTGAATCATATCTTTAACTGTCCGTGTAGTCAATTTCTCAATCCGTTTATGATACGTATTTCATTTTGTACTACACATTTCTTGTAATATGCTAGCGAATCAACAAAAGTATTTACTGTAGGAACTCTGTCCATACACACCTCACATGTTTTCAATTACATCGGTCCGATTTCATACTACAAACAACTGTTTGGCAATTTCATGTATTGAGGAGTTCCGAAATACACGCAAAAAATGCAGTTTTTCGATGACGAATGTCAAATTGTCATGGAGAATAAACTGACAAGTATCTCGTTTTACAGACCTAGCAAAACCCAGAATAGTCTGAGTCAGCAAAAAGTAGCGTAACTCATTTTACATAGGTTTTCAGCTATAATTTTTTGTAAAGATTACAAGTGTATCATTGAACAACCTCTTTTGCTTTTTTACTTTATGCCGTTAGCAGTCAGGGTTACTAGCACTAGACCAACAGACCAGCTAAACTTCGTTTTCATTGAATTAGAGGCCTACTCTAATTTCTTGGATTTTTATCTCGCACAAAATGGCTATAAATTTAGCATACATAGGTATACCAATAACCTGGAGTAACGATTACTTTATAAATGTAATATTAGTGTAATGGTAATAGCCACCCAGCACCCAACAAGCCCCTCCTCGTTGTTCGGCGGGTTCTCGTTGTCGAACCAGGGGATGACGCCGCCTTCGCACCAGTCCACCTGACGTGGGCAACTAGTGAACTTCGCGTGGTCAACGAGTGGATATCGTTTGGTCCACTAAACTCCGAATGGTGTGCACTACACCATTCGGAGATTGGTCCATTCATCACTCATCATTTTTTGAATGACCCCTGCCTGTCAATGCGCTTGACAGGCAGGGGTCATTCAAAAAATGATCAGCAGGTTGTTAGCGAGTGGTGTCTACTCGCCGTCCGCACGCGCGGTACTCGCACGTGAGGTGCCGCTGCGGTGTTGATATAGTGAGCGAATGTATATAGAAATCCATATAAAGAATATTAAACGTTTAAGGTAAGGTGGTGCTGGTCGGGTGCCGGGTGGCTTTAATGTGCGAATAACTTATTTACAAAGTAATTTTAATGGACGTCAACATAGTTAACAACACATTTACACGTTTAATTAAGGTGTCCAACGAAGTTTTGATAAAATATCGTGTTTACTTCTACAAGGAAATTACATTTTGTTGTTAAACATACGTACTTAAAGTAAATAAGTACCTAGATCTCGTGTATGATTATCAGTTAGGTATCGTGATCCTGTGTCCTTCTCCAGGATATCATAAGATACATCAAACCGTTTAGTCATAACAATGCAAGTAACAATTAACAAACATTTAAAAGACTGCCTCTGTGGCGCGGTGGGAGTATATCCGACTGCTACGCAAGAAGTTTTATCCTGGGTGGGGACCCAGGATAAAACTTTGTGTTATGAGCACGATGGTTTATTCTGTATCTGGGCGTTATTTATCTATAATATGTATGTATTTAGAAATATATAAGTATGTTTATCAGTTGTCTGGTTCTATAGTAGGTACAAGCTCTGCTTAGTTTGGGATCAGATTGCGTTGTGTGAGTTGTTAATATTATAAAGCACTCATATATAATTGTTTGAACGCAATAATCTCACGAACTACTGGTCCGAATTGAAAAATTATTTTACTGTTAGATAGCCCATTTATAGAGGAAGGCTATAGGCTATATAACATCACGGTACGACCAATAGGAGCGGAGAAAAAATGAAAAATGTTGCAAAAACGGAGAAAATTTACCCAGAAGTTGTGAGGGTCAGCTAGTTATATTATAAACAAACTCACTTTCTCATTTATTTATTTATTTATCCAACTTATACTAGCAGATAATCTAACCATATAAGTTCTAAGATAAGTACATACTACTTAGATGACATTTCATTTATTATTTTTATTATATTTAATCAAGGTTTAGAAATAAATCACTTAGGTTTATAGTTTAAGACTAACTAACAAGAACGTTTATTACCTCAAGGCAAAAAAAAACATTATTATTAACACGTATTCATTAAAAATACGCACATAAAATATGTTATCAAATCAACTTTATTTGATAATTATTTGTCAGAATTTAGTAATATAATCATTGTAATCAAATCTAAGATTTGACATGTAGTCAATCACCTGAAGTCTTAAATAGCAATGTGTATATTCAAAACAGTAATTGAACAATTAATGCTATGTTTAATGTGAATATAAAAATTCAATGCCTCTTGTTCATTTTAAATGGATACTTGAGGCCTGCCTGAAAGAGGTTCTGAATTAAAAAATATGAAAGTTTCATTGTCTGTTGTTATAATTTTGTTCTATGTTGTAAGTACATTTTAATATTTCAATAATTATGTGAATGTGAATGTAGATTGATGGCTTAGTTGGCAAAGCGAAGGCAGAAGAAGCAATATAGAACAAACATAGGTCATAAAAATTGTATTAAATTATTATCTTCTCAGTCTCTTCACTGCACCTAGCCAGGTTTGTGATAGCCACTGACCACCAATAGGGATGTTGACTGTCAAGTCAAATCAGTCTCTTTTTATGAAATTTCAAAACGAATAACAACCTATGACGTCATAAGTTCCTATCGTCAAATCATTACTTTTAGTATTAGTTTTCATGCTTTTATGCGTGGTATGCTCGTGCAAACTGGCGCATGCACGGTGTGCTCAAAAACGTCTGCCGCGCACACGCGTTGATGCATTTCTAAGCGCAGCTCATCATTTACCATTTTAGATATATTTCGGGACTTAATCGCTTGAATTATTTAAAGGTACGAACCTTTTATTTACCCGACGTTTCGATCGAATTGCACCGATCGCGGTCACGGGTCGACCCGTGACCAAGATCGGTGCAATTCGATTCGAATTCGACCTTTAAATAATTCACGCGATTAAGTCCCGAAATATATCTAATATGTATAAAAATCGCGAAAGTTTAAAAACAATAATTTACCATTTTGTAAAGATTATGAGAGTTCAAACGGGTTTGCCACGTACACGGAAAAAAATCGTGAATAAGGACCCTGATAGGAATGGAATCAACCTTATCTTCATCACAAAACTAACCTCTCTGTAAAACTTCAAGTTTCTAGGTCACAAGATGTAGTGATTGAATGAAAGTACGTAGGTATATATCCAAACTAATATTATAAATGTGAAGGTAACTCTGTCTGTCTGTTACATTTTTACGCTTTAAATGATGAAGAATGAATGATGTATAAAGAAACTTTCAGTCGCAGAGAAGGATTGGCGATTACTGATATCGACGTTGGTGGAGCCGAAGAAAACTATATTACTATTTTTATCTGATTTCAGACTAATATTGTATGTTGGAGTTCACGCCGCAAAGAACCACCCAACTACCCTATCCACGATCCTGAGTATTTATCTAGTATATCCGTTTTGAATGCTGATCCCGATGACGATTCTACCTCAAGTAATCAAAAATATTTTTACTTTAAAATACTTTTTATTGAATCGGCTGATGACTAATATAGACCGTAAATTTGTAGTCTACATTAATTTAAATGTTTATAAAAAAAATGTTTTATTAAATTGAATTTTTTTATGGACTAGATTATTTATTTAGAGTTCAAATTTTTGGCTCCAAAAGGACTACAAAATCACGGTGTATAGTGTGACCACAATCTCAAACCGGTCTCAATAATCTAACTATTGATGGATTCGGCTACTAGAGGTATGTATTTGACATAAGCTCCATACAAAACATGTCAAAATTCTACCTCTAGTTGTTAAATCCATCGATAGGTAAATTATTGAGACCGGCCGTAAATCAGTTAAGCGCTTCACCTGACGTTACATGAGCGCGGTGAAGGCGACACGATAGACGAGACGATGTGCGGTGTGCGGTAGGACAGAAAAGTTGTCCACCGCCCTCGCACTATAAAATGATTATAAAGTATTTCACACAAAAAGAACCAAAATAATAGATAAGTTCGTTCATACTTTCAATTTTTCGTTAAATAAGTACCTAATTAAAATATCGTAGTGTTAGGCACCATTTGATAAAATAATATTTCTCGATCTAGATGAATTTGACTTTACAGGAGGTGCAATACTTGTGTTATATTTACTTAATGCGTACTATTCTAGAATGAAATTATTTATATATTTTTTGCTACACAATAGGTAAACATATACAGATTTTGTGTTTATACAAATTTTGATTTAAAAAGTGAAAAATAAATACATAAATATTAATTGTAATAAAAACTAACTTATGTACTATAATTTTACCACAAATGGTGTGTTGTCGGTTGGTGGTGTTTTGACTGCACTGTGTCCTTAATCACGATTTTTTTCCATGTCCATGACAAGCTCATGCGGAACTGTCAAAATCTTGTCATAACGGTAAATGGAGAACTGCGCTTAGAAACGCAACAACGCACATGCGCGGCGGACATGTACATGCACAAGCATACTTCGCATGCGCCTTGATGCATTTGTGAGCACACCTCCACATTTAACTTTATGACAGGATTTGGCACTTCGCAAGGGCTTGCCGTAGACACTGAATAAAGATTGTTAATTGCATTTTTGAAAGATATAAACAAATTAAGTCCAGACAGAGGAAACCAATCCGAGACTTCCGTATGCCAAACCGGGGCCAGAATCGAACTACCTATCTGGACTATGTTACTAGACCTAATTTTTTTCTATCCTTTTCTGCACGCGAGTTGGGCCTACGCATGTGCTATCTAACCGGTAGTTAAAGAACTATCACGCCTTTTGTTATTGCTTCATTACAGAAAGCATTTTTTTGCAAGAAATGCCTTTAAAATTTTATAATATTCGGCCTGCGACATCATAATTTGTTAAAATTCTCTCTGTAACGAAGCAATAACAAAAGCCGTGATAATTTCATAAATTACTATAATAAAGCTCGTTATTAAGGACCATTTCAATTTTACATAATCATGTCAACGTTTTTCATTACATTTATTGTACAACATGTATTGAACTGTCCAAATAATTAGTTGTAGTCAAAAATGTAACACGAAGCCAAAACTAAAATGATCTAGGTATTGTTATAGATTGTTTTATGAACAAACTACTTTCAACATTTTATTAAACTGGATATCATTAAAGGGGTCCGTGATTTAGTGGCGATCTAACAGACCGAGAGATCAGCGAGGCTAGTTATTGGTCCGTAGATGGGTGATCGTTTTGAACAATCTCATACACCTCCGTGCCTCGTAGAGCACTTCGCTTCGTTTGAGATTTCGTTTCCGTCTGATTATGAGTGCCAAATAATAAAGCGCACTTGAGCTTGCATAGTTTCCTAGCCTCAGATGAGATTATTCGCCGTGATCATAAAAAAATTGTTAAACTCTCGACGGCCGTTTAAAGGAATAAAATAAAAATTTTAAAACACCCCGACTAACAGAAGGTAAGTAACAACTAAAATCCGTCAAGGTCTACCATTTACTGCACCGAATTGAACTCAAATATTTTTGTGCATGTGGCAAGTCAGTGAATGGCGGACTTCGATAGATTTTCTTAGGTTACTTGTCTTACCTCCTGTTAGTCGGGGGGTTTTCAAATTTTATGTGATTCCTTTTTCACCAGTCGTGGGTTTTTTCAAATTTTAAATGAGACTTGTATAGAGAAAGGAAACCGTTTCCATGAGGCCATCTCCGAGAAAAAAATATTAACCGTTTTGGAGAAACATGAGCACTGTAGCGCCCACCGTCTTTGTGACCGTCGCGAGTAAAAATCGATTAGGAGTTAATTTTACTAAAAGTAGTGTTGTACAAATATCCTAATTTCTATTTTTAGGTATAGGCCGATTCATGTCATGGATTCGAGATAAATGGTGCCTCTATATGAGAGAGCGCTGTTACAAGCCTTGCGTGTATTTCAAATGTCAAGTTGCCTGCTTTAAAAAATACAAATGTAAAGTAAAATTATTAAATTGATAATGTTGCATTTAAATAAAGAAGAAATCAAATATTAACTGTTTTGTTAATATAACCATTATAAAACCAAGTTACACCTGGTTTAAATCTAGGCATTCTTTTTCGTGCCATTAATCTCCCGCAATATGGAGCTAGTACCGCAGCGCGGGTTTTTTAGGATTCCGTAGCCAAAATGGCAAAACGGAATTCTTAAAATAGTTTCAGTATCTCCGTACGGTTTAGCTCAGAGACAAGGGTCTCTGAGTAATAGGAAGCTGTAATTTGACATGAATATACATATTACTTACGCCGACAAAGTGTTAAAACAAAATATTTTCCAACAATTTTTTTTGGGTACCTACCCTACATATAAAGTGGGGATGTCATTTTTTTCTCACGTACCCTATCGTGTGAATATTATTTTTTCGATTCGATTTAGGGTTTTGTTTGTGAATATTAGGCCTTAAAGTGATTTTTTTTGTTAGAGTTCAGTGTTCCCTTCCGCCCTGGCAGTTAAATGGTTATTTTTGGAGATGTGAAAAAATCAGGGTAGTAGTTTATATAATGAAGTTAAAAGGAAAACTATCACAGCTAAGTAGGCTTTATAAGTTTACGAGTAACAGCCGATCAAGTGAGCAGTAACAAAATTGACGTACAAATTCCATTAAAAATATTTATTTAACGTTGTTAGCATGTAGTATGAAACAAAAACAACAGAAAACCCACTTCTTATACCGCATTATTGTGCTGGGTAGCTACGGAACCCTACATTGTGCGTTGCTTGACATGCACTTGCCCGATTTTCTCCTTTCTTTATTTAATACTAGCTTTCGCCCGCGGCTCCGCCCGCGTGGATGTCGGTTATCGCGATAAAAACTATCCTATGTCCTTCCCCGGGACTCAAACTATGTCTATACCAAATTTCATCTAAATCGGTTCAGCGGTTTGAGCGTGAAAGCGTAACAGACAGACAGACAGACAGACAGACAGACAGAGTTATTTTCACATTTATAATTTTAGTATGGATGGATGTTTCATCATCATCATCATCATCAATAAATATGTTTAAACTAGTATAAATAAATGCTTCAAGATTATAAAAAAAAGTTATTTATAATTGTATTGTTTAGTGTTTCATTCCTAATTAGCTTCACATAGAGTCACAGGACTCACGAGTGACAACTTAAGTATTACCAAATTTTATTAAGAACACGCGTTATCTTAAAACGCACAATTAATTAAAATTCCACTCCTTACACATATAATTACACGGTATTATCAATTAATTAGAAAATTGAGTTTAATAATGAAATAATCAATCAATTAATTGTAATGAAAAGTGAAATTGAATAATTGTCAAATTAGTCACAATTTTTTGGTACTATAAAAGGCTACTAAGCCGTAGATTCACATTTTAACAGCGTTATTAAAGTGATATCAAAATGAAGACTGTGATATTGGCGGTTTTCTTAACATACTATGTTGTAAGTATTATTTTCTTTATTAATCTATACTAATATTATAAAGCTGAAGAGTTTGTTTGTTTGAACGCGGTAATCTCAAGAACTACTGATCTGAATCGAAAAATTCTTTCACTGTTGGATAGCCCATTTATTGAGGAAGGCTATAGGCTATATTTTTTTTATTTTTTTTACTGCCTCTGTGGCGCGGTGGGAGTGTATCCGACTGCTACGCAAGAGGTCGTGGGTTCGATCCCCACCCAGGATAAAACTTTGTGTGATGAGCTCGATGGTTTATTCTGTGTCTGAGCGTTATTTATCTATAATATGTATGTATTTAGAAATATATAAGTATGTTTATCAGTTGTCTGGTTCCATAGTAGAAGCTATGCTTAGTTTAGAATCCCAAGTTATTATTATATTATAAACAAACTCACACAAATAAATGAGAACGTTTATTTATTTATTTATGCAACTGATACTAGCAAATAATGTAACCATATAGGTTCTAAGATAAGTACATATTATTTAGATGACATTTCATTTATTACTTTTAGAATATTTAGACAAGGTTTCAAAATAAATCACTTCATCAGTTTAAGACAAACTAACAAGAACGTTTATTACCTCTGTCTGGGCGTTATTTATCTATAATATGTATGTATTTAGAAATATATAAGTATGTTTATCAGTTGTCTGGTTTCCATAGTACAAGCACTGCTTAGTTTGGGATCAGATAGCGTTGTGTGAGTTGTCCAAAGATATTATAAGATATTATATTATAGATATTATTATATATAACATGACGCTACAACCAACAGAGGCGGAGCAGCAATGAGAAATATTGCAAAAACGGGGAAAATTTACGTAGACGAATTTACGCGGGACAGCTAGTTAAATATAAAAACTATTTACAATTTAAAGTATTTTATTTAAAATTAACAACATAATTGAAACAATAACAAAGTGCTCTACTTCTCCTTCCGCGATTAATTTCAAAGATTTTTAATAGAATTTGCTTATGAGTACAAGTGATAAATGACATTAATGAATCCGTAGTGATCCCACGAGGTAGATTACGGTTGGTATCCTTGCTCTAGGAGTTCTTTATCATAGTAGGAATGTTTAAACGCTGATTATGTGTGTAATAGTTTATGTTAAAATGAATTTACAGGCCAACATTGAAACAGCGACTACCTTCATTAAAAATAAGGACTCTGGAAAAGACTATTCTGGCTTTTTGAATGGTCCTGCCGACTACTCAAGTGGCTCGGGCGGTCTAACAGATTATGATTATTATGGCTCTCTGTATGAAAATCAAGGTCCAGTAAAATTGTCACAGAGTATGTATTTTTACCAGACTTCATTATTCATTATTTCACAGTATCTCCGGAAATAAAGAATCTGCTGGACCGATCAGTCGGCCGACTAAATGTCGGCCGACTGATCGGTCCAGCAGATTCTGTCTCAACATATTTTTTCGGTAAAATTGTAGTCATGGCAGGTAAGTAAAACTTTAACCATTTGAATTGTACGACGATTTCAACTGGTTTGAGTCAGTTTGTGACCACGGTCTTTGTAACCTCAAAGAGCTAAGAAAGGTACAATTTGACACGGGAATAAACGCGTTTAACCTAGATAAAGTATTTACCTTATGCTTGACGTTTCGACCGGGTTACACCGACCGTGGTCACTAGTCACTAGCGGGTTACGTGTTTAATCTACGTAATACTTTACCTAGATGAAACGCGTTTATTCCCGTGTCGAATTGTATTTATAATGCAACGCTTAGTTTAAAAGTTATAGCCAAGAAAGGTGTTTTTTAATTACCAAGAGTTTAGTTCTCGAGAACTGCATTTTTATTGGTTTGCTTAGCTTGCATCATGGGCATACCCAGGACCATTATTCGGGGGAGGAAGGGGCGTAAGGTCTGTAATTTCGGGTGTAGGTTATTGACTAAACACCGGCCAATGTGTACTGTGTACCTATTTGAAATTTCGAAGATGGAATGGGGGTATCAGCCCCCACATCACCCCTGGGTATCCCCATGGCTTGCAAACCTGAACTTCGTACAGTTTGAAATTAGCACATATATTACAAAATTACTTGAGCTTTGATTCTTGGTCTGCTATCAGCTTCAGTCTATACGCAGACAGCGGCTGAAGCTGGTCAGCCACCCAGAAACAGGGATATTTGATTTCATAGTTATTATTATAACCATATTTAGATTCAATATGTACTTTTTACATTTTCTAGATAAACATCCACCATCCAATTCTCATTTCAAATCAAAGAATGTATCCGTTCAAACAAGAAAGTACTGCATCGCCTATAAAAACAAATGCATGCAGCAATGCCTGTGGAACACGCAATGTAGGATCGTTTGTAACAAGCTTTACCAATGCTATTGATTGTACATTACAGATCTAGATATACTTATATTAGTTTGAAGTCTTAGAATAAAGTTATTGAGTGGACAAACAGTTCTTGTTATTTTTTTTTTTTAAAGCCGTTCTTGTAAAGCAACTTACTTTAAAGGTTGGATCCATAATCACGTTATTTGTTTCCGTTTTCGCGGCAAACCCGTGCGAGCGGTCAAAACCTTGTCTTAATGGTAATACAGATCTGCGCTGAGAAAAGTAACAACGCGCTTGCGCGGCGGATATGTTTGAGCGCACCGCACATGCGCTAGTTCATACAAATAAATAAAAGGTTGCCTAACTACCTACTCTTACAAAACTGTATATACTTTGATCATTTGTGTCATTCACACATTATATATTGATGTCACTCACATTTTTCTTTAAAGACTATTCCGCTTTAGGTTACAGCCCTGTATCTCGGAGAATTTTACAAACATGTAAACACACACAAAGGTAACAAAGACTCGAACCAACATTTATGTAACTCATAAAGCACCGTCCTGGGAATCGAATACTCACTCTTGCACAGACGCAGTCCCACTGTAATAAAAAAAATCTGTGTCCAACACTCCAGCAGTTGATAGATATAGATGTACGCGCAGTTTCATCTACCGCCCGCACACCGCTCAATCCCCGCTGTCGTCTCCTCCCGCTCCCCTGTAACACCACAAGAAGTATGGAATAAAGATCATCACCCAATATAATAGCACCGCTCCAGTACGGCAACGCCGGCATCACACGCAGTTCAACTATTTGTCATTTTAAAATATACTTTAGCCTTCTCAATTTAAAGTCGTAATTCTGTTGCAAGTTAAGTGCCGAGACGAAGCATTTTAATAAGATAATGCTTCTAAGAACAATAAAAGACACACACAAAACGTCTCCCCATAAGTTTATTTTTGCCTTCCCAGTCTAAACATCTGTGTAATGTACTGTTTCCTCTTTAGGTAACACAGGGCCGATGGGAGTCCTTCCACTGAAAACACTAGAAATAGAACCACTTGTGATTGAGTCGCTCAACATATATACACGTGCGGCCGAGTCGGCTAAAAATAATGGCAATATGTTCAGATTAAAAGTTGGGCCTGAAGAGCCTGAGTAAATCTAGTTAAAGAATTCAAAAAATCTTTAGTTTTATTTTTATTCAATATCTTTCTAAGTCAAATTGTGAAGTTGATTTTTAGATTTTTGATTTGCTTTATTCTTAAATATAAATAAACAATATCTTAGGACAACTCACACACAGACATCTGATCCCAAACTAGGCAAAACCTGTATTAAACCTACCAGACAACTAATAAACATACCTACTCATATTATACATTAAATACACTCGCACACATACCTAGCGCCTAAGCAATCAGTCTCACGATACCAATTATCTTGGGTTAGAATCGAACCCCGGGTCACTAACCACCAGATCAACATTACAATAAAGTGACAGAACGTAACTTTCGTACAACGTCTGTTAGAGCAACGCTCACGTATCTCAGAACCTCTTTCGTACAAAGTCGTCCAAAGTGGTTTGTAATACGAACATCGAATGACATCTTTGTATCCTATGTCATTACTCGAGCGAGGTACGTATAAAGATTAAACTCAAAAGTCAAAGTACTTTATTCACTTAGGTTACAAAATGCAACGCTCATAAACGTCAGACAAAATTTGGAATAGAATGATTCTACATTTAATGCCAAGTTCGTAGGAGTAAAGCCCTGAGAAAATAACTTGGTAATAAAAACTCATAGCCACTTTTTTTAAGTGCCAATTTCTACAATATATTTGTATATATGTATATACAGTTATGCCGGTAAGGTGCTGCAAAGATTACACACGCAAGTGATAACCATAGTACGTAAGGTACACGTTGGTATAATCAAGTTTTAAATGAATTAGCCTCGTATGGTGTGGATGGGAGCATCAACTTACAAAAATTACAGAAGAGGGTAAAGGCAACATGTCATTCGATTACTATAAAAAAAACTACTTATTATACAAATATTTATGAACCAATATTAAAAAAAAAAAGCCTATATGATGATAATGACAAGGCCGACCAGTCACCCCAAGTACGAGTATGACGAGACCCATTCACGAGTATGACGTATGCAGCCGCCATCCCCTTCATCATATCAGAGGGAAGGAAGACGATCCGGGTCCTTATTCACGTCCTTTTTTTTTGTTTTTGCGGCAAGCCCGCGCAAACTGACGCATGCGTGGTGCGGTCAAAGATGTCAGCCGCGCATGCGCGTTGATGCATTTCTAAGTGCAGCTCTCTATTTACCATTATGACAAGATTTTGACATTTCAGTTGTGACACTGACATATATAAAAAAAAAACAACAATTGAAATCTATTTAGTTATTTTCGTCGTTTTACAAGATCAATTGATATATATATATATATATATATATACTAGCTGACCCGCGTAACTTCGTCTGCGTAAATCTTCCCTTTTTTCTTCCTTTTTTTTACAACATTTTTCATTGGTCGTAGCGTGATGTTATAACCTATAGCCTTCCTCGATAAATGGGCTATCCAACAATAAAATATTTTTTCAATGCGGCTCAGTAGTTCCTGAGATTATCGCGTTCAAACAAACAAACAAACTCTTAGGGGTATGAAAAATAGATAGTAGCCCATTCTCAGACCTACTGAATATGCATATAAAATTTCATAAAAATCGGTCAAGCCGTTTCGGAGGAGTATGGGAACGAACATTGTGACACGAGAATTTTATATATTAGATATATATATGATAGATTGGTATGTAGTTCCTATCGCCATTATCCAAAACGGTGCGATGCGGTACCTTATGATAAATGTTCTGTAGGAATGATGGGTAACCTTTACCCTTTGTCGACCTCCTAGATTTATGAGGGCCAGTCTCATTTCATAACCTTATACAATTCGTCAACGGACGGCGCAGATATTTTATTTTACTGAAGCGTGATATCTGTTTGAAAACATTCTCTACAACTCTTGGATGCGGGGGCGTTTGGTTTATTTTATTGTATGGTAAACTAGACTTTATTTGTCTTGGGACAACTTACACGGCCATGACCATTTGATCCGCATACAGTATATGCGGATCAAATGGTCATGGCCGGCAACCAGGCGACTGATAAACATACTAATATATATTTAAATACCTACATATGATAGTTAAGTTACATTTAGACACAGAATAAAAAATCGTGCTCATCACCACACGAGGTTTTATCCTGGGTGGGGATGGAACCCACGACCTAAAGCTTAGCAGTCAGGGTCACTTACCACTAGACGAACAGGCCAGTCAATATATGACCAGTCTATCCTGTGTGAAAATTGAAAGGACGACTTTTGGCGCAGTAGCAGTACTAGATAAAAAGGCGTAATAACAAGTAATGTTCAAATTCGTCATTGTACACACGAAAAATAAAAATACAATATATCTTATACAAACAATAATTTGTACAAAGGCGATATTAACTCAAGATTGAGTTTTCTCTCAGCAAACCTTTGAATTGTAGAGGAGAATGTTATAATTTAGAAGAGTAGTTGGTGGTGAATAGAAACGATTAAAAAAAAAATATTATTAAGTTAGAAGTCTATATTTTTTGTAATATACTGTATATATAATATACTTCCACGATGTCATTTTCTTGTGCGTTCAAGACATTTGATACAATAAACGTAAAGCTCGTTTACAAGATGCCAACGTGTGAGTTAGACCATGCAAGTTTTTATTGCTTCAATTTATTTACAACAGGCAATAAACTTTGTTTGGCTCTTTAAATATGTACTAACTTGTGTGCATTTGAAGAGCCAATCATGTTTTGTTTTTTCTCTATTCCTTCATTTTTGTAGTTCGACGAAATCATAATCCGACACAACAATGGCGGAAAAATCAGGCAAAAAAAAATGTATGTGTGTGTACACATACATTTTTTTTAAAGCAACTTTCACTCGGGTACAAGTTCTATGTGCTACATACACACAAATCACAGTCATAAAATACATCCAACAACAACCCATGACCTCTGGCTTAGCAGTAAGGCCACTAACCAATGGACCTACATTTAAAAAAAAGTTGCAGTGTTTCTAACTGTCTGCAATTTTGAATGGCGTATGCGCGGTGCGCTCAAATATGTCCACCGCACATGCGCGGTAGAGAGCTGCGTTTAGAAATGCATCAGACAGAACTGACAGTTACAAACATTGCAACCTTTTTTTTAGATGACCACCCATTTGTTACCTGGCAGCATCAACCTTATTTAACCTTACAATCAATCTACTCTGTCATCATTACAGTGCAAACATAACAGGCAATTCACTAAAATAAGGACAAACGAAAATCCTTTTTGCCCCTTTATTAACCTAACCTATACACTTTAGCAAGCTGTAACTGTACCGTTGCATGTAACTGTTGTTGTAACAGAAACCTGCCGTTGGTTTAGGTATTAGCGCTCCGTGTTTCTATTTTGAATTAGAATATCTGAGCTTGTAGGTTTGATTTCAACCCTGAACACATTTGTGCCTGGTCCAGAAATGGTTATTCCGAGTCTGGGTATTCTTTGCGTTCGTTTGTATTGTATGTTTATAAAGTCCTCCGCGGCACAGAGCTTAGACACTAGATTTTACGCAATTTATACATACACTAGAACCTCGTAACAATGTCTTGTTTTTTTTGACGTGATAAGATCTTATAAATCTAACATTTAAACTTTCGCTTTGCATGATTATAACTATTTATTTATTATATGGGAATTAACGCGCATTGTTTACCTTAAAATTGATTGACGTTTGGACCAGGTTGCACCGGCCTCTTATCCTCACCGGCATCTTATAAATCAATGACGGGGTGCATGCACGAAAAAGTGTCACATAGCAATGGTGACGTTATTGATTGGTTGCTAAGCAGTCACGTAGTAACAGTCACGTTATTGGTTGGTTGCTAAGCAACGCGAATGGCGATTCCGACTACTAATTGTGGCCGTCTGGTGCATGCGCCCGGGTCCACTAAAGCTGACACAGGCATGGGTGTTTGTTATAATATCATCAATGTTTTGGCGATTGCATCGACATGCGATACAATTGAAAGATAAAAGAAATAACAAGTAAAAAAACATTAAATTAAAAAAAAAAGTCACAGGCAAGTTTGTTTTTTTTTTTTTTAAAGACAACTCCCGCAGTAGGGACAAGCCCTGTGTCACGGGGGACTTAACAAACATACAAGTCACGGACACAAATTACACCCAGACCCGGAAAATCACACAAAGTGGTGTCCCGTGTGGGAATCGAACCCACGACCTCTTGCGTAGCAGTCGGACACACTCCCACCGCGCCACAGAGGCAGTCAATTTTGTAGCGTTTGTTTTATCCAATCTTGTAGCGTACGTGGTAGTACGGTGTGTATAGAGGTCGATGTGTCTGTTGCAGGGTGTGGTGTCAAGCTTACTTTAATATACACGATTTAATGTTATCGTCCGTGAATCGACTTTACAGACAACCATTTTTATTTTAATAATTACTCCCCCAGTACAAGCCCTATGTCACAGGGGACTTTACAAATATTAAATTCACGTATACAAAGTACAGCTAGACTCGGAACAACAATTTTTAGATCACACAAAGTGTGGGAATCGAATCCACGACCTCTTGCGCAGCAGTCGTACATGCTTCCGCCGCGTTACCGAGGTATCTATAGGTATAGGTTACAGTTCACTAATAAGTACCCGGCTTTAAACGCCATGTTTCTCCCCAAAAGATAATGTAATAAAGATACCCTTTGAAGGATTACAAAGGTCTGTTAAAGAAAGAAGACGATTTAAGAGAGTTGTTTGTTCTTTATCCTTTCTTTTCGTTGTGAACTTAATTATGTATTTTTAAGTAATGTTTCTTTATTTATTAACTGAGATATCATCATTGGCATACCTATATAATTATAATAATATATTAGTATAAGTGTTATTAGTTCATGCAGCATTTTTTTGTGATATGTGAGAATCGAACCAGCCATCTTTTGCACAGCATAATCTCCAATAATAGAAAAAAGTTCCAGTGAGTTTACAACAATATTCAGAGGCGCAATGAAATCACAATCTTTATAATAGTCCATATATTGGTATCGTCAGAATAAATAAGTATACGCCGCAGATGGTTTTAACTCTTACAACGCTATCTGATCCCAAATTAAGCAGAGCTTGTAGTAGGGAAACCAGACAACTGATAAACATACTTATATATTTCTAAATACATGATAAATAACACCCAGACACAGAATAAACCATCGTGCTCATCACACAAAGTTCTATCTTGGGTGGAGATCGAACCCACGACCTCTTGCGTAGCAGTCGGATACACTCCCACCGCATCACAGAGGTAGTAGATTACCTTCCGATTACGCATCCGCTCTTGGTAATTAAAATAGAATGTAATTCTATTGCAAATGCGAAGTCTCATTTGACAGGTGTCAAAAAGTTAGAGCACTAGTACGTAAACTACGCACTTGTTGAAGCAGCCCGACGTATTTTTGTTCGGAAACTGACGGAATGGTCACGACTGGCTGTCGATTGACTGCTTAAACTGGCAGCTCAAATATTTCAATCGCCGCAGCCTGGCTAGCCTAAGGCGTTACCTTCACAATTTTTTGACTCATACTCGACTCAAATCAAGAAAAAGTTTTGCCTTGGAGTAAGTGGGAGAGCTTTTTTGCAACTAAGAATACAAATTTCGTTTGAGTAGGGTTGAGTTGAGTAGGTAAATATTCGAGAAAACTTCTTGGAATACCGGTGTAGATCTCGTTTGATCGATGACTGTTCCTTGGCAGAGATATAGCCAGTGGTGCGCCAGTTTTGAATACGAGAACATAAAAAAAACGTTGATTGTGTTGCGACACACACGTTTTTTTATGTTCTCGTATTCAAAACTGGTAGGGCCAGGGTGGCCATATGAGCTACTAGCGGCTCAGCATTCGAATTAACATTATGGTAATCGATCATATGAGCGCGGATACCTTGAGCAAGGTAAAGGCCGTTAACAGTTCTAATCTGACACTATAACCACACTAACACTTCGCACACCCAACTACACACATCAAAAGTGTCTAGGGATCAACATATATTTTTGCAATAACTTTTCTCCTGATTGATTTTATTTCTTTTATTTCTTTAAGGATTCATCAAATAAAGTGTTTTCGTTTGTCACAGTAACGATAAACCAAGTCACCTTTGCATTAATAAAGAAATTTGCCATTTTCCTAATAAAGGGATTTTTGACATTTGAACCACTAACATTAAAGTTCGAAAAAAAGACTGAAATAACAGTTTTCTTTAAAATTTTATTGGGTAACTTAAACAATTAATAATCCGTGTTTCTACCGCGAACACTAACAACACAAGAACATCGGTTTGGCATACTCAAAATGAGTTCATCCAAATCACGCTGTGGAATGGCCACCCATGTTCGTTGCAACAACAAAAAAAGGTCTTCTTGCGACTGGATACCCTCCATATTCGGCAGAGCTCTTCTCTGTAGCATATCCCATGCATGCTCAATCGGGTTCAAGTCTGGCGACTGAGCAGGCCAGGGCAGGACATTGATGTTAGCTGCGGCGAGAGTCTGTCTTACAACTCTTGCGGTGTGCGGTCGTGCATTATCATGCATTAACTGAAATAAGGGACCGATTTGCACTTGTAGAGGAACGATGACGTCTGATACAATCGTCTCAGCATAAATTTGAGCGTTGAGGTTGCCTCTGATCCAAATCAACTCAGTTCTTCCGCCGATCCAAATACCCGCCCATACCATGATGGTTCCACCACTACAAGGATGGACTTCCTGGCAGGATTTTAATCGCTGTTGGCGTCCAGGGGTTCTCCAGTGTCGTATACGTCTTGTATCCGGTCTCATACCAAAACGAGACTCATCAGAAAAGCACACGAAACGCCATTGTTCTTCTGCCCAATTTCTGTGTTCAAGAGCCCATTGATATCGAATCCTACGATTGTGCATTGCTATAGGTGGTACCCGTAGCGGTCTTCGGGAATGAA
This sequence comes from Herminia tarsipennalis, assembly GCA_945859575.2. Taxonomy (NCBI): domain Eukaryota; kingdom Metazoa; phylum Arthropoda; class Insecta; order Lepidoptera; family Erebidae; genus Herminia; species Herminia tarsipennalis. The sequence continues at coordinate 5,222,091 of OX243836.2, read as the reverse complement.
GGTTCACTTCATGCAAGCGGTTTCTGACTGTTTGGTCGCTAATTAAGTTCCCTGAAGAGTGATGAAGCCTCACGGCTAACATCATGGCGGTTATTGTTGGACCTCTTCGAGTTAAGATTTGAATGTATCGGTCTTGTCTCCGTGTGGTGCAGCGATACCGTCCTCCATGGCGCTCAGCCACGGTACCAGTGCTTCGGTAACGTGTCCGAAGTCGACTGATAACACTCTGACTTGTATTCAGAGCTAAAGCCACAGTACGTTGCCGGGAACCAGCTTCTATCATTCCCACGGCTCTGAGCATTTCTTCCCTGCTTAAATGACGTCGCCGCTCCATAATAACGTTGGTTTTAATCAGTAGTAGGGAAACAGTAGCACTAATAATGTCTTCAATGCGTTGTATGTTTTTATAGGGAAAATATTGACAGCTGATTTTCATCTTTTACTCGAATTTGATTCACAGTTCCTGATTCAAATTATGAAATGCACCAAAAAGGATCCATATAAATTTATAAAATCATAAATTTATTACAAAGCCACATCTCAATCTCAAGAAATCCGCATAAAAATGCTTGATCCCTAGACACTTTTGATGTGTGTATAAAGATATCCACAAGTCTATCGGAAGACATATTGTCGCTTCAGTTAAGACTGCCGAATGGGACTACTGCCCCACTACCGGCACTTCAAATGCAAACGTCAGTCGAAAGTCTCGCCATCTTGCGGCAGCGGTTAGATATTGACATACATATTCATGCAAATAAAGAATTATTATTATTATTATTCAATCAATTAGCAATTTAATAATTCTCCGACATATGTGTAGGGACTTTGTAAGTATGAATGAAATGATGTATCAGCGGTATTGTGTGCAAGCGAGAAGTATGTTAGCGTCACCAGTAGTTACTGCGCGCTGTCCGGTCAGTACGAACGTTGTTAGGCTTTGCGACCCTTTCGGACAATAAAAACTAAGCGACAGTGTTATTCGTCGTTTCATTCAGCGCCAGTAATTCCCAATGCATATATGAACACGCACGCATCCTAAAGTGGTGACCCCGAACTGCATTGGTATAGTTTTAAAGAGACACGCGGTGCGTAAATTGACATTAAGTGTTGTGTAATTGTGTACGGGCATATATACGAAATGGAAGGGGCGTCGCAGGAATATTATGAGGCAAAATCACCGTCGTCGCCACGAACGGATGCAGCGGAGTTGGCTGCTATCACGATGTCTACGAAGATTCCTGAATTTTGGACCGACATGCCGAGATTGTGGTTTGCGCAGGTGGAAAGCATGCTAGCACCGCAAAAACAAGGTGACGAAACAAAATTTAATGTTGTAGTCGCGAAGATGGGTCGAGACGCTCTGCAGCAAGTGAGTGATATATTGATGAATCCACCCAAGTCAAACAAATATGAGGCTATTAAAGAACGACTGTTGAAAGTCTATGAAGAGAGTGCAGAACGGCAGTTCCAAAAATTAGTAGGTGAGATGGAACTCGGCACGCAAAAACCGTCTCAGTTACTCAGGCGAATGCGAGAATTGGGAAGAAATGCGAAAGCTTCGGAGCAAACTTTACACAGCTTATGGATTGCAAGACTGCCCACTTCTGTAAGAACGGTACTTACGGTCAGCCAGGATCAGACTTTGGATAACTTAGCAAATATCGCGGACAAGGTTATGGAAAACATACGGGGAGGCGAAGTAGCGACGATAGGCACGTGCAAGTGTGCAACACCAGGCTACGCCGAGAGCAGCAGTCAGGTGCCCGTTTCGGAGATATTGACAGCAATGCACAAGCTGAACATAGAAGTAGCTTCGTTACGGGATGAGGTCAACTGGCACCGTCGCAGCCCTTACCGAGGTCGCGGACGGGGTAACGGAAGGGCAAATTCTAGACAAAGATCAAGATCCAGGACTCCGAGCGATCCCGATTGGCTCTGCAAATACCACTATTGGTATAGAAGCAAGGCGAGGACCTGTGAGAAGCCGTGTGCGTGGAAAACTCCGGAAAACAAGGACGGGTACAGTCAGTAGCGGTGGGTGACTTCGTGCCCGGAAAGAACCATCGCCTTAGTGTTTACGACAGAGAACAAGGACTAACGTTTTTAGTGGACACCGGCGCTAACGTATCGGTAGTACCAGTGTCACGTAAACAAAAGTTAGCAGGTGAGTGCTCTGGTTATAGATTGTTCGCGGCAAACAATAGTGAAATAAAAACGTATGGAACTAAAGTGTTACAATTAAATTTAGGGTTACGGCGTCCGTATCGCTGGGAATTTATAATTGCAGATGTAAGCCAAGCAATACTGGGAGCAGATTTTTTAGAATATCATAATTTGTTAGTAGATTTAAGCTCACGCAAACTAATTGATAAGACAACTAATTTATTAACGTTGGGCAAGATTATTAACTGTCATGAAACCTCTTTAAGTTCTATAGGTAATGAGCATCCATTCCATGATTTGTTGTCTGAATTTTCAGTGATTACTAAACCGGCAACTTTCAGAGACCTGGACCGTGCATCTGAGAATGATATATACCATCATATCGAGACAGTAGGCAAGCCAGTACATGCACGAGCGAGGCCGCTACCACCGGACCGTTATCACAAGGTAAAACATGAATTTCAAATAATGCAGGAAATGGGGATATGTCGGCCATCAAAGAGCGAGTGGGCCAGCCCACTTCACATTGTAGCAAAAAAGGACGGACAAATTCGGCCAGTTGGTGACTATAGGCGTCTGAACGCCATCACCAAACCAGACCGCTATCCTGTGCCTAGACTGCATTACTTTACGTACATATTAGCAGGTAAGAAAGTATTCAGTAAATTAGATATTAATAGAGCATATCATTACGTGAAAATTGCGCCAGAAGGTGTAGAGAAAACTGCAGTTATCACAACTTTTGGGCTATTCGAATTTACGCGAATGAATTTTGGATTGAAAAATGCGAGTCAGACATTTCAAAGATTCATGAATAATGACGTTCTAAAAGGACTAGATTTCCTATTTAATTTTATTGACGATGTGGTTATTGCCAGTGACAATATCGGGATTCATACATTACATCTACGAATGGTATTTGAACGCCTAAAAAAATATGGCATAACAATTAATTTATCTAAGTCCGTTTTTGGTAAATCTAATATAGAATTTTTGGGATATGAAGTATCTACTGCTGGAATACGACCTCTTGAGGATAAGGTCAAGGCCATTATAGATTATCCTAGACCGGAAACTGTAGAACAATTAAGAAAATTTCTTGGAATGATAAATTTTTATCGAGCTAATATACCAAATGCCACAGCTCACCAAATGTGTTTGAATATTTTTTTAAAAGGTGCAAGGATCAAAAATAGAATGGACAAACAAATCTATTAAAGCCTTTGAAGATTGTAAAAATAGTTTAAAAAATGCAGTGATGATATCGCATCCAGTACCAAATGTACCCTTATCTTTGATGACAGATGCATCAGATAAATGTGCGGGAGGGGTATTACAGCAGTGGATAAATGATAAATGGCTACCACTAGGATACTTTTCAAAAAAATTCACTACAGCTCAATAGAAATACTCAACTTATGACAGGGAGTTAACTGCAATTTTCATGGCAATAAAACATTTTAGATTTCTGTTTGAAGGCAGAGAATTGATTGTGTATACGGACCACAAACCATTAATTTATGCATTTAGTAAAGTTACAAGTAATTGTGAAACACCTAGACGTACAAGGCAGCTTTTATTCATAAGTGAGTTCACAACGGACATAAGGTATGTTAAGGCCGATAACAACAAAGTAGCAGACGCGTTATCGCGTATCGAGACTATACAATGCCCAACGTCTATAGATTACGCAGAATTAGCAGTAGCACAGGAAACGGACGCAGAGTTAAAACAAATATTAACTGAGCAGAATGACAATATTTCTCTAAAGAAAATCAAAGTGATAAATTGATTTATTGTGAAAATTCTACTAATATATGTAGACCTTATATACCTGAATCCTATAGAAAATTAGCATTCAAAACAGTTCACGAAATGAGTCATCCTGGAATAAGAGCGACCCGCAAATTAATAGCAAACCGATTTTTCTGGCCGGGATTAAACCGTGACGTTGGCAAATGGGCAAAAACATGTATTCAATGCCAAAAATCGAAAATTAATAGACATACTGTGTCAGAGGGTCAACAGTTCTCAGAATCTAAGCGTTTATCTCACGTGCATATAGATATAGTGGGGCCATTGCCACCCACTAAAGACAATCATAGATATCTTATTACAATGATAGATAGGTTTACGCGTTGGCCGGAAGCTATTCCGGTACATGATATTACTGCCGAAGTTGTGACTAAAGTTTTTTATGATAACTGGATATCTCGTTTTGGAGTTCCCGAACGAATAACCAGCGACCAAGGTCGTCAGTTTGAAAGCAATCTGTTTAGCGAGTTGCTAAAATTACTAGGCATAAAAAAAATCAGAACTACTCCCTACAGACCGCAAAGTAACGGTATCATAGAACGATGGCATAGGAGTATGAAACAGGCTATCACAGCACGACTTACAGATAACACATCATGGTACGATGAGCTTCCTACAGTATTATTAGGATTACGTACAGTAGCTAGGAGTGATAATGGTGTAAGTCCTGCCGAGTACATGTATGGTCAAACGCTCCGTTTACCTGGAGATTTTTACAATATCTCGGATAATCGGAAGTTGACAGATTACGTATTTTTAGATCAGTTAAGAATGAATATAAATAGGCTAAAACCGGTATCACGAGAGTTACGAGACTCACGCACATTGTTTGTTCACAGTGAATTAGATAAGTGTAGTTATGTTTTCATTAGAAATGACGCAGTACGCAGACCTCTAACGCCACCATATGATGGGCCTTATCGTGTACTGAATAGAAAAGGTAAAGTATATACAATACAGTTACCTAATAGAACTGTAAATATATTTGTAGACAGGTTAAAACCAGCGTTTATATTGAACGAACAAGTTAGCGAGCAAACGAAGAGTGATTTTTATGACAAACCGAATGCCAACGTTAATAAATTAATCATAGAACATAAGTCATTGGAATGTAACGATGAGAATTTGTACCCTAAGAAAGTAACGAAATCTGGTCGGGTAATTAAACGCCCAGTAAGATTTAATTGTTAAATGTTAGCTAATAAGGTAAAACAAAGTTAATTTTTGATTGTTTTAATATATATGTAAACAGTTACAGTACAATGTATGCATACCTTTATATCCAAGTAACAGTCTAATAAATGCGTACCTTTATAGGAAGTTGCGAAACAATCGTTTATACTTAGTTAGAATTTACTTATTATTTTATGCGAATGTTATAGAAATATTGTTTTATTATGAAATGTGTTTCTGTCAATTAGGCGAAATAAGCATCAAACTGCGAACAATGCGATAAACACTGCAAGTGGGTCATGTCATAAAGTAGAATTATTTAGTTTTAACTTTATAACGCTAATACATTTCATTCAAGTAACATATCTGAAAGTTAACTTGACTTTATTTTAAAATGGGAAAAACATACAGTAAAGAAGAAGTAATCATTGCTCAAAATGGTGCAGTGCAATCTGAAATAAGCAAGTACAATGTAACCATAGCCGTAATGGCAGGGTTCATGGGAGTTTTTATATTATTGGCCGTAATAATATACTGTCGGTATCGCATTCGACACTGGATGACGAAGATGTTTACGAGAATTGTAGCGGCTCAACCCGCGGGAGCCTCACGGCCGCCACCTCAGCAGTGCAAGCCAGGTAGCCACGTGTAAGCTGTAATGTAATACATATGTACTTCCAGTGGTAATCGCATTGTTATGACGCGACATGTTTATTTTTATATTGTTTTATGTGTATAATGTACCTACCGTATTAATTTTACGTTTGATTTGTGTGTTTTATTTGGATTTTTTTTGTAAAAAAATTGGGGGGTGTTGTGTAGGGACTTTGTAAGTATGAATGAAATGATGTATCAGCGGTATTGTGTGCAAGCGAGAAGTATGTTAGCGTCACCAGTAGTTACTGCGCGCTGTCCGGTCAGTACGAACGTTGTTAGGCTTTGGGACCCTTTCGGACAATAAAAACTAAGCGACAGTGTTATTCGTCGTTTCATTCAGCGCCAGTAATTCCCAATGCATATATGAACACGCACGCATCCTAAATATGTATATTTTGGATTGATATTATGATAGTATAACTTTTCAATTTTGGTGAAATTTGCAGAGTTATATTTCAAAAAAGATACTATTCTATAAGCATACCTAATGACAATAAGTATGGTATAGACGGACAAAAAAGTTATGTCCACTAACTCACTGTGTCATGTAAACTGAATACTAAAGGATAGCGCGAAAAGAAGACATTTAACAGGGTACTTATTCACTAGATTGTAACATTATTAACCGTTTCTTTGTCTAATAAATAATACTGCTTCAGTGGCGCAATGGGCGTATTACGTTAGAGGTTATGATTTCGATTCCCAAAGCATCCCTTAACAGATGTGATTTGTGTATTTGTAAAGTCCTAAAAATGTTATTTTTTAAATTTGTGGAGGCTTGTAATTAATTAGTGTCAATACGAATCATCATTCGTATCATTAATTATTTTTAATTTATTTTATTGACTGTAAAATATATAAATAACTATTAACACGAGCGTTAATAATACGAATAAAATATATCTTAATCGGATAACATAGGATCATATCTCTGTTATATACTATTTATTTCTCTGTTATATATTTAAGTTTTTGCAGTTTGTATAATCTTTTTTCATGTAGAGGTAGATTTGCTACCATACAGCTGCGCCTCAACTAATTTGCACCTAGTTACAGAAGTTTCTTTTGAATCCTTGACTCAGGCGACCGAGCAGATAGACATATCTGTGAGGTTAAGCAACTTGGCCACTGTCATTCCATAGATAGGTGACCATTTTTTAAATATGTCACACCCTTCCATGCCTTGGAGAACATGTTAAACCGTCGGTCATCCCAATCTCTTTCTGGTCGTGTCGGATTTCCATCCCATCGGGCTATGACAGTAAAGGAAAAGAGAGTGCACTTGTGTTTGCGCATACACTGGCGGCTAGGAGATCTTTTTTTTATTCAATAGTTTGTTCAGTATTTAGAATCTACATGGTATATCTCCCTAATGTATTGTTACCCTAACAAACACCTTGGCTCCTTGGTTCGTCCTCATATTTAGTATTCAGTTAGAGGCCTGTCGGATAAAAAGTTTACAAGAAAAGGGACTTCGAAAGAAGTGGGGGAAGGGATTAAAATAAAAACAAAAATGTTTGAAGGGACTATTGTCTTAAATAACAATTGCTTTGGATGAGTTTGTTGAATAAATTAGGTACTGTATTGTTTTGAACAGAGTTTTGAAGATATTAATTCGGGAGTTTCACCGTCTTATTCCCTTAGAGCGTTTCACATTTATTAGGTCAGACCGAGAATTTTATCGTTGACTGGTTATAAGATCTTGCTGTTTACTTGTTTAGCTAAAACCGTCGCCGCTTGTCGCTGTCGAACGTCTGACAAATGTATCACAGCTTATTGGTTTTATTGGTTCATCCTAATGTAAACAGGGCTATGGTAATACGTAATCAGTAACTGGCTTTTGGATTGCTACTAGCTCCAACTTATGCCTAAAACCGTCCTAGAACTCCAAGGTACTGTAACAACGACGTAGCTCTTAGAACTTGTATCGGGCATTCCAATAATAAGACGATTTCCCCGAATGAATAATAGTATTTTTTGCTGAAATAAACCTTACAAGTACATCACGACTTATATTATTATCTCACTTTACAACATAATAGATTACTTTATATATTATTTATTATTTAATCATAAAATTACGTCCGAAAGGTCGGCCATGAAACTCACAGTCTTAGACTGTCATTTATTTCTTTATAATCAAATGAGTTTCATAAATATTAATGAGGTTTCATGCGAGGTAATTGTAACTTCAATCTACATGCCACTCCTATTTTCGCAGATAGACACAAACTCGTCAGCTTCGTGACATAAATATTGACTTCTGTAGACATAAATACTGATATTCAGAAGCCGATGAGTGGTGAAGCGGCGGTAGCCAAAAATGGCTAAAGCCTTGGTCTCGCAATCGTGAGGTCGCAGGTTCGAATCCTACCCATTATACTACTGACGTGAACCCACTCCTAACACAAGCCATTGAGCTTAGCTGGAGGGGTTAACAAGATTGCTAGTAATGTAGGACTCAATCCCACATTGATAGTTATCTTAAAAAAAAAAAAGATAAAAGTCCTAGAAAAAGTATTAGTACGGCTTAATGTGAAAGCCTACCTTACACGGTCAATATTATTGTGTCAATATCGATTTTGATCAATATATTGTACCTACGTGTAAGGAGTATATTGATTTGTTTCATTGATATTATATTGAGACAATAGTGTTATTCCAATAATATTGACCGTGTAAGGTCTGATTTACTTTTTATAAAGGGCAACCGGTCGGCCGTTAACCGGCGTCTTTCCACCGGCTCTTATCCGGCACGTATTGTATGGTTACGAAAGCTTCCCAGTTTCCTTCTAACTTAGAAATTCAAACCGCATTCTCGAAAAATCTAAAAAAATATACGCGCGTTGACGAGTTCACGTTTAGGATGCAACATTACGAGAAGTACTTGATTATTTAAATTAATTTAAATGCAAAGCAAAGTCTTTGTTTTCTTCTATTAAACATTAAATCGTGTATATTAAAGTAAGCTTGACACCACACCCTGCAACAGACACCTCGACCTCTATACACACCGTACTACGACGTACGCTACAAGATGGGATAATACAAACGCTACAAAATTGACTGCCTCTGTGGCGCGGTAGGAGTGTTTCCGACTGCTACGCAAGAGGTCGTGGGTTCGATCCCCACCCAAGATAAAACTTTGTGTGATGAGCACGATGGTTTATTCTGTGTCTGGGTGTAATTTATCTATAACTAGCGGCCCGCTCCGGCTTCGCACGGGTATACAATATATGAATGTTATTGTACATATAATTCCTTCCTCTTCAATCACTCTATCTATTAAAAAAAACCGCATCAAAATCCGTTGCGTAGTTTTAAAGATTTAAGCATACATAGGGATATAGGGGCAGAGAAAGCGTCTTTGTTTTAAACTATGTAGTGATATGTATGTATTTAGAAATATTTAAGTATATTTGTCAGTTGTCTGGTTACCATAGTACAAGCTCTGCTTAGTTTGGAATCAGATGACGTTGTGTGAGCTGTCCCAAGATATTATTTTATTATTATAATTATCTACCGATTTCATTAGTGCCCAGTTGGTTCTATGGAACTACAAGCTAATCACACAGCAAATACCTAGCATGATCGTGTTTATTCTCGTGTTGAATCCCTACTTAATATATAAATGTGAATGTAAGTTTGTTTGTTACGCTTTCACGCGAAAACTACTCAACCGATCATCATGAAACTTTGTACATATATTCTTGGAGGGATTAGAAGTAACATAGGATTATAAAAAAACAGAGGAAAATAGTAAAATAAAATATTTTAAACGGGACAGCTAGTAAAATAAAATATTTTAAATGTCATGATTTACTAACGTCGACCTGACTTGTTGACTCCTGATGTTCTTCTTTACGTAAGTCGCCCATCATCCATGGCAGAGCACTTACGTCTAATTATAATAAAAATAAAATACTGTTTAAAATTAATAAGTTAAAAAATAAATTGTTTATGATTACTCCCACAATGAAATTGTGATGAAACCAATAACATCTCACATGATGAAATCCGTGAACCTGTTTGAGCTGAACAGCGTTCCCTAAAAAGAGATACTTTCTTATATACGCTCGAAAACCATTACTCTTCTTTTGGCATAGTAGGCTAAGAAATAGGTACATAACTCGAATAGAACCAGAATATTCGTCAACGTTTCTGCCAAAGCTTCAACTCGTAAAATATTAACAGCAAATACTGGATATTGCAGCTGAAGATCGTAAAATTGAATTCCAATATTTATTTCACAATAGTTATTTCTCTATTTCAGAATATTTCCCGTTTTAATATTTTTTAAATCCTATTGGTTAACTATTTATTATACTGGTTGAATAGTAAGTAAAAGCTTGTTTGTTTAAAATAATAAATAGCTATAAATAAAAAATATGATAACAATATGAGATTGAAGAAGTTTAAAGTGTACCTAATACAATAAAATTGCTGACTAGTTTTACAACTATTCTGTAATATTTTTAATGTATAAAAGGGGCCTTCCCATTCATAGAAAAAAACCCACTTTTAAGAAAACATTAATTGGGTTTAGGTATATACCTACGTCGCACAGATTAAACGAATATAGTAGCTACACAGATGAACTTCTATTTGCATATTTTGTATGATCTATTTATACGATTTGGAATATTTTGAATCATCACAAACTTTGCAATATGTCATATACATAACATTGTAAATAAACCGGCATTTTTTTGAACCAAAATTGACTAAATAACAAATAGGTACATTGACATAATACGCCAATTTTATGTTTATTAAAAAAAAAGTTGTTTTGCTTAGTTTGAGTTGCACCTAACCCTTTCAAAACATTTAGATTACATATTAACGTTAGATTAAGTTTTTCAAAACTAAAAACACTATCAATTTTATTGCACTGGCTTTAGCTATTGAAATAAAATTGATTCTGTCACTCATTCACTAACTTATTACTTTATTCTAAGACACCTCCCTCTGTAGGGAATAATCCCAATCCCAGGATTTGAATGTTCGTAAAGTTCCACTGAATTTACAAACATTTAAATCCAGGAGTGGACCATAACTCGGAACCACAACTTGAGGATCTCCCAAATCCCTACGGGCATCGCGAAGGACTTTTCAAACATGCAAATCACGGATTCTGACATTTTATGCATAAGTTAAGTAAGTATTAGTCGTGTTTCAGAGATAGTTGTATATTTAGTAGGAGTTAGTAATGGGATGGAGCCATGCTGTTGAGCCAAGTGTCAAATAATTGAAGCGGAAGTAGACGGCGGCCATTGCAACTCCATTAGTGAGCGACGTTGATAGTGAAGCTATGGAAGTGCCTTTATTTCATATTTTGTCATAAGGGGATAAATAACTGGAGTGGATGTGATCGAAATTGAAATACAATTCAAAATATTTAGCTGTTGAATGTGTAATGTTGCGACTCTACTGACAAAAGCTTAAAATTAAAAACTGTGTATTAAAGAAATAATGGTTGTCTTTAAAGTCGGATTACGGATGATAATTTTACGTGATATGATAACATTGATGACATATCGTCGAGTACAGCAACCAGTCAATAACGTTGGCTCCAATTTTATCGTAGGTCGTTGCATCGCCTACCGCTGTTGTTTAGTAACTAATCAATTACGTGACACTTTTTAGTGCATGTTCATCGATTTATAAGACGTTATCACTTCAAAAAATAATGAGAAATGAATAAAAAATTGTTTTTATTTCTCTGTAAAAATAATTGTTTATTTTGTTATTTTAATATTAATTCTAATATGCTTCTAATTGTCCATAACAAATTCTGCTAAAATGTATGAGAGACAATAAATTACCGACAATTGTCGGGAACTGTAAATTATAGCGATAAATTCCCTGTGCCTTGTCTCTCTCATAAATATAATTTTCATTTACTCCTTTGTACCCTTTCATAATGTCTATGATACCTGTCATTGCCGTGACTTACTGTAGAAAGAAACCCGTTTTAAACCATGTTTTTTTGCTCTTTTTCAAGACGTCGAAAATACATATGCCAGTAGCTATCGGTGATTACTTTTCGTTTTTGAGAATTCATTGAGATGATAAGTCATTATTATAACCAAAATACACACATCAAAAGTGTCTAGGGATCAAGCATTTTTATGCGGATTTCTTGAGATTGAGATGTGGCTTTGTAATAAATTTATGATTTTATAAATTTATATGGATCCTTTTTGGTGCATTTCATAATTTGAATCAGGAACTGTGAATCAAATTCGAGTAAAAGATGAAAATCAGCTGTCAATATTTTCCCTATAAAAACATACAACGCATTGAAGACATTATTAGTGCTACTGTTTCCCTACTACTGATTAAAACCAACGTTATTATGGAGCGGCGACGTCATTTAAGCAGGGAAGAAATGCTCAGAGCCGTGGGAATGATAGAAGCTGGTTCCCGGCAACGTACTGTGGCTTTAGCTCTGAATACAAGTCAGAGTGTTATCAGTCGACTTTGGACACGTTACCGAAGCACTGGTACCGTGGCTGAGCGCCATGGAGGACGGTATCGCTGCACCACACGGAGACAAGACCGATACATTCAAATCTTAACTCGAAGAGGTCCAACAATAACCGCCATGATGTTAGCCGTGAGGCTTCATCACTCTTCAGGGAACTTAATTAGCGACCAAACAGTCAGAAACCGCTTGCATGAAGTGAACCTTCATTCCCGAAGACCGCTACGGGTACCACCTATAGCAATGCACAATCGTAGGATTCGATATCAATGGGCTCTTGAACACAGAAATTGGGCAGAAGAACAATGGCGTTTCGTGTGCTTTTCTGATGAGTCTCGTTTTGGTATGAGACCGGATACAAGACGTATACGACACTGGAGAACCCCTGGACGCCAACAGCGATTAAAATCCTGCCAGGAAGTCCATCCTTATAGTGGTGGAACCATCATGGTATGGGCGGGTATTTGGATCGGCGGAAGAACTGAGTTGATTTGGATCAGAGGCAACCTCAACGCTCAAATTTATGCTGAGACGATTGTATCAGACGTCATCGTTCCTCTACAAGTGCAAATCGGTCCCTTATTTCAGTTAATGCATGATAATGCACGACCGCACACCGCAAGAGTTGTAAGACAGACTCTCGCCGCAGCTAATATCAATGTCCTGCCCTGGCCTGCTCAGTCGCCAGACTTGAACCCGATTGAGCATGCATGGGATATGCTACAGAGAAGAGCTCTGCCGAATATGGAGGGTATCCAGTCGCAAGAAGACCTTTTTTTGTTGTTGCAACGAACATGGGCGGCCATTCCACAGCGTGATTTGGATGAACTCATTTTGAGTATGCCAAACCGATGTTCTTGTGTTGTTAGTGTTCGCGGTAGAAACACGGATTATTAATTGTATAAGTTACCCAATAAAATTTTAAAGAAAACTGTTATTTCAGTCTTTTTTTCGAACTTTAATGTTAGTGGTTCAAATGTCAAAAATCCCTTTATTAGGAAAATGGCAAATTTCTTTATTAATGCAAAGGTGACTTGGTTTATCGTTACTGTGACAAACGAAAACACTTTATTTGATGAATCCTTAAAGAAATAAAAAAAAAAAATCAATCAGGAGAAAAGTTATTGCAAAAATATATGTTGATCCCTAGACACTTTTGATGTGTGTATAATAGACTGCCTCTGTGGCGCGGTAGGAGTGTATCCGACTGCTACGCAAGAGGTCGTGGGTTTGATCCCCACCCAGGATAAAACTTTGTGTGATGAGCACGATGGTTTATTCTGTGTCTGGGTGTTATATAACTATAATATGTATGTATCTAGAAATATATAAGTATGTTTAACAGTTGTCTGGTTTCCATAGTACAAGCTCTGCTTAGTTTGGGATCAGATAGCGTTGTGTGATTTGTCCCAAGATATTTTATTATTAATAAAAAAATATCATGTCTTGCGGTGGGAGTGTTTGGTCAGGGTGAATTCATTACTCGTGGATGTTTCAATAAAGTTGTTGTAGCACCAAATTACCGACATGAGTTTGAAATTGACTAGTCCACTCGCTATTCTTCAATATGTAATAAAAAAAAAACAGGTTCCACTCCGGGAGTGCCGGCAGAAGCAACTTGAACATTAAAGTTGTACATTTTTGAATATTTTGGAATGGTTAGGGAATATTTTTTTTTCTACATATTTTTCATCAGTATAAAAGTACTACAATTTATGTGGTTAAAAACAATATTCGTCTATTGCAACATGACAATTAAAAAAATGACAATGACCACGACATGACAAATAAATGAAAAATTAAATCACATATTAAAAAAACGATTCCCCAACGATTTCCCAATTGAGCTATTATAACATTGCAGATGGTGGCGAAATTTACCTTCGTATTCTTAGAACCTTACGGTCACGTGATCCTGACGCGAGTTTAACATTTTATACACATACCAACAAAAGCACAACACCGCTAAAGAAGTTTTCACTTAAAAAATTGAGAACTTACATGTTCTGATGCTGATGAGTGGTAAGGATGTAGCCTAAGGTGGCATCGCTTTATTGTTCAACTTCTTGCTTATTATTATATCCAACCACGCTCTATGATCCTTTTCAATATGTCCACCATACCTCTTCCAGTCGCCATATGTCTTCGGTGATCACTTCCGACCCGTTCGCGCCAATTAACCGAGAGGACGAGTCGATAAAATAACCAAATTATATCGACGTTCTCAACCAATCACAAATTGGTATACCTTCAAAAATTATGTAAAGAAATGTCCTCATTTTGTCAGCCTTTCAGTCACCCTCTGCATATTGATTTCGAGGAAATTGAAATCGAAAAATGACCAAGATTTGTGATTTGAATTGTGAATTGGCAATAAATGTCTTAAGAGAATATAATGAAACTAGCTGTCCCGCGCAACTTCTTCTGCGTAAATTTTCCCCGTTTGTGAAACATTTCTCATTGCTGCTCCGCTCCTATTAGTCGTAGCGCGATGTTATATAGCCTTATATTATAAAGCGGAAGAGTTTGTTTGTTTGTTTGTTTAAACGCGCTAATCTCAAGAACTACTGGTCCCATTTGAAAAAATATTTTTTTGTTGGATAGCCCATTTATCGAGAAGGCTGCCTTCCTCGATAAATGGGCTATCCAACAAAAAAATATTTTTTTTGTTGGATAGCCCATTTATCGAGAAGGCCTTCCTCGATAAATGGGCTATCCAACAAAAAAATATTTTTTTTGTTGGATAGCCCATTTATCGAGAAGGCCTTCCTCGATAAATGGGCTATCCAACAAAAAAATATTTTTTCAAATGGGACCAGTAGTTCTTGAGATTAGCGCGTTTAAACAAACAAACAAACAAACTCTTCCGCTTTATAATATAAGTATAGATTGTACGCATTGTCGAAAAACAAGTGTTAAGTTTTTCGAGAACTATTAACGTGCACTAGCTGTCCCGCGCAACTTCGTATGCGTATTTTTTCCCCGTTTTTGCAACATTTCTCGTCGCTACTCCGCTCCTATTAGTCGTAGCGCGATGTTATATAGCCTATAGCCTTCCTCGATAAATGGGCTATCCATCAATTTTTCAAATCGGACCAGTAGTTCCTAAGATTAGCGCGTTTAAACAAACAAACAAACAAACAAACTCTTCCGCTTTATAATATTAGTATAGATTATATTTCATAGTTTATAACAGGCTTTTATGAACCATCCGTATGTAAAACTGAGTGTAACCTAATCCTTAAACTCAATTTGCATCGACTTCCTGTAGTTAAAATATTATGATATTGAACACTGGACCTTGTCCAATAGCGTTTTATCACAGTGAGGTTAAGTAATATCAGCATTGTCAACTTAGGACCATAGATAGCTGTTTTTTTTTTAAACACAGCCCTTTGTCACAAAATATCGAGAGTGGCAGGCATCGGACTCGCAATCGTAAGGTCGCGGATTTGAAACCTACCCATTATAATACCGATTTGTGTGTTTACATCACCGAAGCTATTTAGCATAGCTGGAGGGGTTAACAGGATTGCTAGTAATGTGGGACTCAATCGAACACTGCTAGTTATATTTAAAAACAATACTTGGCTCGAGCAGCGCATAAAAAGACGTCGTTCACAGATAAGAATCTTAAACCTCTTCGAACCGCTATGTTCGGAAGACGTTCCAAGATTTCGTATCAGGAAACGATGTCTATGTTTGCGTGCAAAGAGCACGCATTCTATAGAGATTACCTTTCTTTCACCCGGTATTTTATGCCTAATCTCTTTCCCATTGTGTGACATCAAGAAATAAAGAGTGCATTTGTTTTTGCGCATTGCCGTGACGGAAATCAGTTAGGAGACCATTATTTAGTTTTCCTCGAGTGTTCTATGTCCTCATGGTGACGACAACATACATAAAAACAGGTTCAATAAGATCAATGGCGCCCTGGTTGTAACAGGAAAGATATTTATCTATCTTCACTTGATACTAGTATTTGTTGGTGCCTTTTGTACCGCACCCTTTCATGTAGATACGTAATATGTGGATATGGACACAGTAACAAGTTGAAATAGAATGGTGAGAATTGCGTAATGTTTCCGTAGGTGCTTACAAATCAATGAAAAACCATAAATAGTGTATAATGTGAATGTTAACGTACGTATTCACAATACACGCAGTTTATGGTTTGTATATTACATCGTATTAAACAATTATAAGGAAACCGTGACTGTCTATTATGTATATTAACACTCAGCTCAAATTACTGAACGAATTAGGTTGATGTCAGATTGTGTCGTTAGTATTTTGACATTAAGCATCCATTTATGAACATATTTTTTTAAACAAACACCCAGGGCGATATGCCAGTACAATATTAAAAAAAACCCTTGGATACCCTTAGTATAAATATATCGAAATAACAGAAGTTTAGTCGTGCATCGTGCGTTCCTGATTTAATACATAGCGTCACAGCTCAGGTTGATGGACTAGATATCGAAAATGCCGTAATTACTTACTGTTTGATTCTCTAAAGTCATTATTTCTTTCCATATTCGTTTCTAAAAACCAGTCAGTGGCGATCGAGCAGATCGAGATATCTGCGAGGTTAAGCACTGTCTATAGATGGGTGACCGTTTAAGAACATTGTCACACCCCTCCGTGCCTATGCCACGTTATGCTGTCGGTCCTGCGCCTAATCATTTTCCGGTCGTGACGGATTTCCGTCCCATCGGACTATGAGTGTGAGGAAATAGAGAGTGCGCTTGTTGTGTCTGCGTATACACTTGTGCACTATAATATCTCCTGTGTATTTGGCTAGTCACTGATTAGTTTAGTCGCCATGTTTTTTTCTTTTTTTTTTCAATAATGATAACTAGCAATGTGGGATTTTGGTTCCACATTACTAGCAATCCTGTTAATCCCTCCAGCTAAGCTCTATGGCTTGTGTTAGGAGTGGCTTCACGTCGGTAGTATAATGGGTAGGATTCGAGCCCGCGACCTCACGATTGCAAGACCGATGCCTTAGCCATTACGCTACCGCCGCTTTATATCTGGATTTTATTAATATAAACCCTATAAAATAAATGAAACAACCGTTCTATCTCAAAACATTTCTGTGTACTTATATTTCGTATCAACGTAAAAGGTTCTTTCTATTCAGAACCATGTTTTCGCTCAACGAACTATCGCGATAATAGCTAGCTTCGGCTCGAGCGATAATATCTCTCTAAGTGTTTAGCGTGGCTTATTTATGGCGAAACGTGCGCTTGCACCGATTTATAGCGCTTGATAACTTCCCAGTTTTCCTTGCTAACATATTTTCAAAGCTATTGTAGCATAATGTTACGTGATGTAAGCTGTTAGGTTCAATTTTGTGGTTGTATTTTTGTACTGCCATGAAATAGTGATGTGTTTTTTGTATGATATCAAAAATCTTGACTGATTTGTTTACATATTAATGACAGCCTGGATTCTTTGACCTTAGCTAGTTGAAATTTTGTAGCGGGGTTGTAAAACTAGTAGCTAATAATAATCTGTTATTATACCAGCCAACACTAGTGAAGATAGTAGGTAATGATAATGATTTATCTACTTACTTACGACTGAGGTGATTAACATTTTTTTTTAAAGTGTACTCCCGCAGTTCAAGCCCTGTGTCACGGGGGACTTTACAAACATTCAAGTCACGGACACGAAGTACAATCAGACCGGGAACAACAACTTGTGGATCACACAAAGTGATGTCCCGTGTGGGAATCGAACTCACGACCTCTTGCGTAGCAGTCGGACACACTCCCACCGGGCCACCGAGGCAGTCAATAAAAGTAAAAAAATAATTCTTTTATGTGCTCAAACGTTTGCGTTCCTTGTTTTATCCACTTTAATTCAACGAAAAACGTAGTTACGATAAAAAACTAAACAGAGCAGATGCTAAAATCCGGGCATAGCAATTCATTGGTATACAAATATTACCTACGGATCTAAACTTTTTTCCGAAAATAATATCTCTATTCGTTAGTCTTTGTAAACGAACGAAATTTAAAACTGCAAAAGCTAACGATGTTTCTTTTCGGGGAAAGAGAGTATATCAACCATCGATATCCAATTCCATTTTCAAACATGTGGTTTAAATTTCAAACATCGAAAAACCGAATCCAAATTCAAATCATAAACCGTCATGTGACAGTAGGACCGGGTCAGTACAAAAATAAACAGCTAAAACAAATACAGGTTCAATCGACAGTTGTTTAATCTGTCCGGGCACTTATTGATTTCACTGGCCCAGCCCTACCGAGCTTTATCTGTGGCCTTTGATCGGATAGTTGCTGTTTCAGGGATCCGTTCTTTTTTTTTTAATGCATAATATCAGATAATTTATTTGAATTGATTTAGGATAAATAAGTGCAAAATTTTTACTGGTAATTGTTTGAGAATCAATTAGACATGTAGTCTTGTTGGTCACATCTTTGATTGAGCCTACACAGAAACAAATAATGGTTATCTGTAAAGTTGGCTTACGGGCGATAATTTTACGTGATAACGTCATATATCGCCATTCGCGTTGCTTTAGTTCCAATTTTATCGCTTGTTGCTGCAATCATCATTCGCTGTTGCATAACAACCAATCAATAACGTGACCGTTGCTACGTTACACTTTTTCGTGCTTGCCCCCGGTCATCGATTTATATGACGTTATCATGTCAAAATTTGCAGTAGATTATTAAATTAGATAATTACACGACAACGAACAACACGAGGTCAAATACATTTTAGAAATACGCTTACTTGGAAAGATTAAAGAAATAGATATTCTTAAGATTTCCGATTTGGACAAAGACAACGGTGTCTATTCTTGCAATCTTAATCAGTTTCCACATAAATGTAGAAACATCTACACGTACGGGTCCAGTGGTCTATTACGATCTTCACTTGACCTCTCCCGCCGCTTTGACCTCATTCCAGGACAGGTAATAAATGTTTGCTCCTGTCCATCTGTTTGTAAGTCATCACTTCTCGTTTGCGCAGATAGTTGAGCTCCACAAAACATTGCAACTTTGTATTTTTGAATTTCGAAGCAACTGTTTACCGTAAACTGACGAACTTCAACGGTTTTCGTAAATATTGAATGTTAATTTGGCTTTGTGCTTGTTGAATTTTAATTGTAAACTTTTTTGTTTTTGTTGATGAAGTGGCTTAGTAGGTTGACCTCTTTCTTTTGTTTTGAGAGTTTGAAATAATTTACTGATTTTTTGAGCATGGAAAGAAGCATGCTAGGTTTTAAACTAATAGACAAAGTTACCATTGTCTTTATATCAGGCGCAAAACTAGATTGTCAGACATATTGTCACGCATGGACCAACTTGAGTGGCGGTGGACTGGTCTTATGCTCCGCTACAAGAGGGAAACGTGGAGTGAACTGGTGACAGTATGGTACCCAAGAGGCAATACAAGGAGCCGAGGTCGTAAAAATGACCTTAGGACTACTTTGAATAAGAGTAGCGGCAGACAGAAAACAACGGACAGAGTTAGAGGAGGATTTTGCCGAAAGGCAAATCGAATTAACAGATATTTTGTAATATAAGTGCAGTTTTAGTCTTTAAAATGTTTCATTTTTCTACTTTATATTTAGGTCAGCGGCGGTAGCCTAATGGCTAAGGCATTAGACTCGCAATCGTGAGGTCGTGGGTTCGAATTCTACCCATTATACTACCGACGTAAACCCACTCCTAACACAAGCCATGTGGGACCCACAATTCAACATTGATAGTTAGATCACAAAAAAAATGATAATAACCCAAAAACAATAAAGTTCAAGTATTTAATAATATCAAAGGCTACTTCTAAAAAATATTAAAAGGTCAATGAAGTTAAGCTGCGTCGTTACTATCGTGTAACAGATAGGTGACCGTTGTCGAAAATTTCGTACATCTCCGTCCCTCGAAAAGCTTGCTTCCTGTTTTGTACCTATGTAATCAAAGTGATAAAGCTATTGCCACTTCCATCTCTATACATATACGAAGTTGACTGTTTTGTAAGAAAGAATATTTTCGTATTCAATAAGTTTAGCGATAAGTACAATAAAACTGCACTAAACAGCCGAAATTGTAACTTAATGACAGTGAGGTTATACAACAAACTAAATAAATAAAAAAATAAATAAAAATGTTTATTTTATCAACAAATTTTAACATGTAAGTTTCTACTGGAACTTCCATTTAAGCTACATAGTGCTTGTGTTTGGAAATTTCACTCTTCTATAGTTTAGAATTGTTCTTGAATGTACTTATGTTTACTTAGTAATATTATACATTTTTATTTGGTGCAACAGTATTTAGTGTAACTTTATAACTGGTAGTTTATACAAATTAATTTAAACAATTTAACATTATTATTACTATCTCTCATTAAATAAATGAAACCAAAAAATAAAAATTAAAAAAACCAAACTACCCACATAATTGACCTCACAACCACTAAAAGTGATCCAACGATAATTAAATAATTGGTTATGTGACGAATGTTTTTATAGTAGGTATTGAAGAATTTCTCGATACACGATTTTGAAATAAAAATGATTTCGTTAATATCTTATAATTTATGAATGTATTGTATTTATTAATTTGAAATCATCATTATTATTATGAATTGATAGTTAACTTCCAACTTTAAATTGTATAATTTTGCATGTCTGTGATGACTAAATGTCTGATTCTCAATTCAAAATTCTTTATTCACTTAGGATGTAAAACAACTCTCATGATACGTCGGGATTCTACATGTACATTCAATGTCAAGTTTGCAAACAATAGGTAAAGATGGAAAAAAGAACCAGGCAATAAATGTTTGAATATTTATAAACTTAATATGGGAGTAAGGTGCTGCGACTAATATACTATACACAATGTTAAAGGACTGATGCAAATTATATCATCAAAAAAAAAATGTAGTGGTTTATCTCATGTATAGTAGGAGAGTACAATATAGTAGGAACATCTACTTACAACAAAGGTAAAAACTATATGTGCTTAAATATTGGCCAAAGTACTTGTAACGAATGATTAATTGAAGTAATTTTTATAGGCATTTCTTGCCAATAACTTTACAAATACAATAAATGCATTTTCGAAAGATAGAAAAATTTGAAATCCAGACTCAGGAATCGAACCCGAGACTTCCGTAGCCAAACCGGGGCCAGAAGCGAACCACCTATCTGGACTGTGTTATTAGATTTCGATTTTTTCTATCTCTTGTTGCTCGCGAATTTAGGCCTTCGCAGCGACATCTAGTCGGTAGTTAAAGAACTATCACACAATAAATGCATTTATTGTACGAATGATTCAGTATAAAATATTAGTTCTGATATCAAAAGGAAGAAAAGAATGGCCTTTATTAATAAACCATCTATATTGTATGACATTTATAGCAAATAAATAAATCTGAATCTAATATCTATAAAACCACTATATAATTATTAAGTTATGAAAAGTAGGGCAAATAAAAATGACTAATATATCTTACCTCCAAATCCTAGACCTATTTTTATAAAATACCTACTTTATAAAGACTAGTATTTTCTATCTCATATTAAACCGTATAACTCATTGGCGACAGATACCTCCAGGCGAATTCGCCATCTATCTCCTTACAATGGGTTCACATAACCGCTGGACCAGATGATGACACTAAATGGTGCTGGTCTGAATATAGTCTAGGAAAATAAAATACTGTTACAAGAAATGGCAATTATGAAAATATATTTATTACGGGTCTTAATGGCGTGAATAATTTCAGTTTCAGTCGACACGTGACCACGGCCGTTGCAATACGGTCGAAACGTCGGGCTATAAACAAGCCTATTAAATTATTAACGCGACTAAGACCCCCAAAATCGCGAAAGTTTATCAAAATTTAAGAAATGGCAATCTGAAATCTCTTTCTCTCTTTATAACTGCCTCTGTGGCGCGGTGGGAGTGTATCCGACTGCTACGCAAGAGGTCGTGGGTTCGATACACAACCACAAAGTTTTATCCTGGGTGGGGACCCAGGATAAAACTTTGTGTGATGAGCACGATGGTTTATTCTGTGTCTGGGTGTTATTTATCAATAATATGTATGTATTTAGAAATATATAAGTATGTTTATCAGTTGTCTGGTTTCCATAGTACAAGCTCTGCTTAGTTTGGGATCAGATGGCGTTGTGTGAGTTGTCCCAAGATGTTATAAGATATTATTATTATAATATAAGTAAAAATTCTTCTCTGTACTTGTATACCTTTTCTAAACCAAACCAATACTGCAAGTATTAGTCCGTCCGTATGTCACAGGGCAATTTTACCCAAAGACTACTTCTATACATGACATTCACATACAATGTAAAAATTGTTTTTGATAAATAAATATGAAAATATGAATATGAGGAGCAGCTCGTGCGCCTAATGGCAAGCGTCACGCCCTGCCCATAACAGTATCAGTGCCACCCTAATCATTGTTTGGCAAAGATCTGAATGTCACTGCACCGCGCTCCTCATTTGAGAGATTAGTTCATAAGTTTCATTTGCTGTAATTACCCTTGCTACAGTGCCCTTCCACCGAAACACAGTGATGTGTAAACATCACTATGTCACGAAAGAATAACTGACACTATTATGGTATTAGATATATTTTGGGACCTAATCGCGTGAATGATTTAAAGGTACGAACCTTTTATTTACCTTTTATTTGACGTTTCGATCGAATTGCACCGATCCTGGTCACGGGTCGACTATTATGGTATCCACCAAGACTGCCTATGGCTTAGATCTACTACCAGGCATAATTTATGTGTCAAAACAGATCATCATATCAACTCTTATGATGGCCCACTGCTGGGCACGGGTCTCCCCAGTAGAACCTACTGGTATGTAGATCCTGGGGGTAATTGCCATAATCGCCACGCTTGGCGAGCGGGTTGGCGATCGCAATAAGGCTTTAAGTACGCAGAGGACGCTGCTGCCCGTCCTCCGGAGTGAAATCCCTTAGTCGCCTTGACAACACCCACGGGAAGAGATGGGGTGGTATATCTTAAGCCGGCACCACACGGCAGAACAGGCAAAACAGATCACAGGAAGGTAATTCGATTTAGCATTTAAATTGCTGCCACTTTGTACCGATAGCCAGTCCAGTGGTACCAAGTTATTGTTTTTAAACTTTCGCGATTTTTATACATATTAGATATAGAAGTAATTTTTATAGGCATTTCTTGCCAATTAAAAAAATACAATAATTGCATTTTTGAAAGATGTAAAAATTTGAAAAACAGACTCAGGTATCGAACCCGAGACTTCCGTAGCCAAACCGGGCCCAGAAGCGAACCACCTATCTGGGGACTATGTTACTAGACCTCAAAGATATATTTCGGGACTTAATCGTGAGAATTATTTAAAGGTACGAACCTTTTATTTACCCGACGTTTCGATCGAAATATATCTGATATAGTACCTTAGTATTATGCTGTGCTCAGTATTAGTGTGCTGTATTAGGCTGTGCTAGTAGTAAATAGGTCAGTGACTTGTGACTACTATTTAAGCTAGACGGAGAAGAGTAGAGAGTGAAATGAAATTAAATGAAATTGTATATTTGCTAAAACACGGGTAAGTTGTAGATGGTGGTACAGTTTTTATGTTTCCACATGTTTAACCGCGATACAGGGCGTGTACGCTACTGCGGGAGTTGTCTTAAAAAAAAAAAAAAAAAACAATAACTGTTATCACAATGACAATCTCAAAAATAATCTTCTTCTATACTTATAATAAATCTGTAGAGAGGTCAATTCTGTACATGAAATATATTTCCAAAATAACTATCAGGGGGTGATTAGGGATCGATACTGATGCCAAAAATGCAATCAGTAAATTTTTTGTCTGTCTGTCTGTATAACCGTTATAGAAACAAAAACTACTCGACGGATTTTAACGAAACTTGGTACAATTATTTTTCATACTCCTGAGGTGGTTATAGTATACTTTTCATCACGCTACAATCAATAGGAGCAGAGCAGTGAAGGGAAAACGAGAGAAGTTACTCCATTTTTTAAGCTTCCGTCGCGTGTGCAACCTTAATGGTTAAAGCTACACAGAAATCATGTATGACGGAAATGTTCTCCTTAAAATTATATAAAAAATATCCCACGACAGCATATGTCTATCTTTTATGGTTGACTCACAATATCGCGTGTAACTCCCGATAGCTTAGCAGTTCGAAGCTTTCTAATTATATTTGTCTACTCTTACGTTTATAACACTCTCAGTCAACCTTAATTCAAAAAGTTAACATAATTAACTATTCCATAAAAAAGAATCATAGAAATCGGTATATAAACACCAAAGTTATACATGAAATACGCTAATAATAAGCCATCGCGCTTGAATACTGAATCATGCTATCTATCTATATCTATACATATAATAAAATTGTAAATTTCACATGTCTGTACATGGCCGAACTTAGTGAAAAAAAATATTAGGAAATGTTCGAAAAGAGTATTTAAACACTTTGCTGTATTTTTAGAAATGTCTGTCTGTCTGTTTGTTTGAACACGAATCACGCAAAAACTACCAGACAGATTCGGTTGATATTTTGCACGTGCAATTTAATAGATGCGGATTAACATTTAGGCTATAAATTATCACGCTTTTTCCCATAGGAGCTAAGCTAAGGAGCTGAGGGATAATGTCTGTAGCTATTTTTCGTTATAAAACAGTAACTACTTGACGGATCTTTATGAAAATTTACAGTTTTATAGTAAATACTATACTTAGGACATTATTTACACTATGAATCATTACGCTAACGTCTATGGGGAACGAGTAGCAACGTATTTTTTGTCGCACCATAATGGTTTATCACAATTTTTTCCACAATTAGACATTATCTTTAATTGTAACCCATGGAATACATAACTTCACGCTAAAACTATAAGGAGCTATACACAACATTTTTAAGTTTCATAAGAACAGTTATTTTGACGTGATATGTAGCGAACAGTATAGCCTCGAAGCTATGCTAGCGGTCTTTGACGACGACGAAGTCTCAGGCTCAAATCTGATATCTGATTATGTTCTTTTTGTATTTTTTTTAAATTGTCTTTGTCCTTTTTTAATATTTTTCTCAATGTTATAGTTATTTTTTCGACCATAGGTAACTTATTTGCGTTGGTTAATATTTTTTATATTAAAAATCAAGTGAAATATGCACTTATGTAAGATATCTATAGGTATTGCATGCACTGCAGAGAGTAATAAATTAATCGTAGTAGAAATGAAAAATAATATTACATTCCAATTTAACAAGTATTCGATATTTTCCAGAATTGATGTGTTCGTGCTCAAAAAAAGACATTACAAACGTAAAAAAAAACGTGTAGCGCCATCTATGAAATCAAATTGGTCACCGTGATCAAATAATTCCTTAGTTGTGAAAACATTTATTAGGGTATAGGTGCTTACGATGACGGATTCATTTTTTGCTGAGTGGCAACATTCTTCTATTTATTTAATTAAATTGCTTAAATTAATAAAAAAACATTTACGTATTAGAAGAAACTTCACTGGTTTTGAAAGTAGATGGCGTTGTGTTCAATAATCCATACTAATATTATAAATGTGAAAGTAACTCTGTCTGTCTGTTTGTCTGTCTGTCTGTCTGTTACGCTTTCACGCTCAAACCGCTGAACCGATTTAGATGAAATTTGGTATGGAGATAGTTTGAGTCTCGGGGAAGGACATAGGATAGTTTTTATCGCGATAACCGACATCCACGCGGGCGGAGCCGCGGGCGAAAGCTAGTTTATAATAAAAATATAATGTCATAATTGAATACCAAATAAATTATTATTATTTAAATTTTAATGTTTCGCTTATCAATAATACTTATGCTACCTAAAAATGTCGTATCGATAGAAAGTCTCGAACAGAATAAAAACATTTATCTGTAGAGAAAATGCATTCCTTTTTAAACCACGTCGCTATAACAAAGCCTCAAATACACAATTAAATTCAAACCAACAAACAAGTAATTTCGCTATATCTCCCACAAATACGACAAGTTATCCAAAATATCACAAAGAACGTTCTATGATGATTTTCCTTTTTATTTTCTCATTTAATGTTCTATAACTCAATATATTGGGTTCGGAGGCTCGGAGAGAGGGCTAAAACCTCCCATTTATCGTTGTTATTACAAGGAGCCTGTGACTTACGCGTTTTATAACATCTCCTTTGAATTCTTCTTATATTTGGAACTTAAAGACTTGTTAGCTGCTTGCGATATTTTTAGGGTAAGAATAAAATGCACTTTGTGGCTTGTTTGCAGCCAGACTACAATAAACTAATAATATAATGCGTAGAATGCGATTAAAATAATTGTTTGTTCACTATTTAACATATTTCTGCTATTTCATCTCAAGTTGTCATCTATACTAATCTATACTAATATTATAAAGCGGAAGAGTTTGTTTGTTTGATTGTTTGTTTGTTTGTTTAAACGCGCTAATCTCAGGATCTACTGGTCTTTTTTTCTATTTGAAAAATTCTTTTTTTGTTGGATAGCCCATTTATCGAGGAAGGCTATAGGCTATATAACATTGCGCTACGACTAAAAGGAGCGGAGAAGCGACGAGAAATGTTTAAAAAACGGGGAGAAATTGCGCATACGAAGTTGCGCGGGACAGCTAGTATTATATAGCTGAAGAATTTGTTTGTTTGTTTGAACGCGGTAATCTCAGGAACTATTGGTCCAAATTGAAGAATTCTTTCACTGTTAGATAGCTCATTTATCGAGAAAGGCTATAGGTTATATAACAGCACGGTACAACAAATAGGAGCGGAGCAGCAATGAGAAATGTTGCAAAAACGGGAAAAATTTACGCAGACGAAGTTGCGCCGGACATCTAGTCTCAAATATACTTAGACGAACCGGCTGTAGAATAAATATTCCACAAAGCATACTGGACCATTTTTGACCTCTTATTATTTCACTTTTTTTACCTAACTGAGAATAAGGAGGGTTAGGTTTTTCGAGTGTATGTATGTATGTATGTTCGTACATATGTATGTCTGTATATTTCTTTGGCACGCCTAAACGGCGTGATAGATTTTAGCTTAAGAGGTGTTTCGATTCGTCTTAGTTGTGAGAGTGACACTAGGCACTTAAAATATAAAAAAAAAACTTGAGAGGTGTCAAGAGACACTCGGATGGAACGAAGTTCTTATCTTATTTTTTATTTTATTTTTATAATCGTCGCGACACCACACTGTTTGAAATAGAAAGATACGAAAATAACTGGCTTGCTTTCTATGAGAGAGAGAGAAAGAGAGAGAGAGAGAAACAGACAGAAAAACACGCGCACGCCGCACGGCCTACAACTATAGTAAAAAGTGTCGTTAAAACTTTTGGTCTTTTGAAATAACAAAATACGATTGTATACTGAAGGCTCAAACCCACAGCTACACAATTGTCACCAATACTGTGTACCGAATTTATGCCTCTAGACCAAATCGACAGGTGACTTCTTCGTCAAATTAGATGTTCATATCTTACGCGCACGCCGCACGGCTTACAACTATAGCAAACAGTGTCGTTACAACTTTTGGTCTTAATTTTTTCCGTCTAACCCCCTTTCGCAACGCGCCATAAGGAACTTCGTTCCAAAAACCATGTAGCATACTTTTGGAGCATATTTTTTTAAATTTAATTTTTTATTAGCCAGTGATAGGTGTTTCATCATCCACGTACAAAAATTAATGATAAAAGCATACGAATTATTCTTTCAAACGACGCTGTGGACGTTCTAATAGGCCCCCATTTAAGTACCACTCAGTCCACGTATTAAACAAATTACTGACTTAAAACAATATTACCTAAGTACTTAACTTTGTTGGAATTTGGAGTCTGTCGCTCAAAAGTATGCTAAGAGTAGAGAAATCGTTTATTAAGTTGTTGGAATTAAGACGTAAGTATAATTACTTAAAACTAATCTTCTTAGAGGGCTTTTATGTTGGAGTGGGAAAGGCAAACGACGTGACCAAATAAATAATAATAATAATATATCTTTGGACAACTCACACAACGCTATCTGATCCCAAACTAAGCAGAGCTTGTACTATGGAAACCAGACAACTGATAAACATACTTATATATTTCTAAATACATACATATTATAGATAAATAACACCCAGACACAGAATAAACCATCGTGCTCATCACACAAAGTTTTATCCTGGGTGGGGATCGAACCCACGACCTCTTGCGTAGCAGTCGGATACACTCCCACCGCGCCACAGAGGCAGTCAAAAATGTTTAGTATTTTTTGGCAAATTTTATTTATCTTTGCTTATTTTCAGTGAAAAGGTTTTGTTTTTTAATCTTTCAACGCAATAAAATAACTATGTATTAAAATGTTTCTTTTTTAAAGATAACTAGCAATGTGGGATTGTGGGTCCCATATTACTAGAAATCCTGTTAACTCCTCCAGCTAAGCTCAATGGCTTGTCATAGGAGTGGGTTCACGTCGGTAGTATAATGGGTAGGATTTACCGCGACCTCACAATTGCGAATCCGATGCCTTAGCCATTAGGCTACTGCCGCTTGGTTCTATATAGGGCCGGTTTCAATAATCTATCTATCGATGGATTTGGCTACTAGAGGTAGAATTTTGACATATTTTGTATGGAGCTTATGTCAAAAATATAACTCCAGTAGCCAAATCCATCGATAGTTAGGGTATTGAGACCGGCCGTTAGTTTGATTAGGTGATATTGATTATTTAGTCCCCGATACAAAAGGAGGGGAATGTCATAGGTTTAATTTGTGTGTCTGTGTGTGTGTGTATCGTAGCGCTCAAACTTTTGGATGGTTTATACCAAAGAATAAAAACTTGGGCTACGAAGAAAATACTCGCGAGTCACGTTAGGAAGTCTTCGAAATTTGAGGGAATAGCACCCTAAAACGTAAAAAAATAAATTCGCCTTTACCGTGTTGTTGAATGCAAATCAAGGGATGGGCTATTTATTACAGAAATTTAATTATTTTTAATATACAAATTTAGTTTCAGAATCGAAGTAAGTATAGCGAAATATCACAATAATAAAAAAACAATTTTTCAAAACTTTGACGACTGGTAGAGTCCTGAAGATATAGTTTTATTTTATTTTTAATATTAATTTCGTAATATATGATTAATTAAGCAACTTTTAGAGATCTTGCGAGATTTTTAAGTTTTTTTCGGGATTATGCAATATCTCTATTTCTCATAATTTCATTACAGATTTAATGACTACTTTGTATTATAAGAAACGCGGTGTATCTATAAACGCAGTTATTCTTTTCTTGCTTGCAAATATAATAAGGAAGGATGTCGTTACTAATGAAGAAAATAATAAGTCCTCCCAATGTTATGAATTCCTAAGGCGTTCCGGGATAGAGTGATGTTTATTTTTTTCATTGTTGGGTAAGTACGGGGGTATATTGCGCGCGGGAACGCTTGAAGCCTTTGTCTTATAGATGACACGTTGTTCTCTGTGACCCTGCCTGCGATTATGTTGGTTATTCCAATAAAGTCTATGCTTATATTATCCTCCAATTTGTAGGCTACTATCACCTTTTTATAATAATAATATCTTGGAACAACTCACACAACGCCATCTGCTCCCAAACTAAGCAGAGCTTTTACTATGGAAATCGGACAACTGGTAAACATACTTTTATATTTCTAAATACATACATTTTATAGATAAATAACATCCATACACAGAATTAACCACCGTGCTCATCACACAAAGTTTTATCCTGGGTGGGGATCGAACCCACGACCCCCAGCTTAGCAGTCAGGGTCACTAACCACGAGACCAACAGGCCAGTCAAAATACCATCTTACTTATATTATCCGTGCAAAAACAAAATAATAATATTAGTTTGACAGTGACTTAAAAATAAGGTTTATAGATCTTATTCTTTAAGATCTACCAACATTATTTATAGGTCGCAAACGAGCTTATGTAGTACACATGAATATATTATTTTATAAAAATATAGAAAAGTATATACGTATATGTATAGAAAAAATATAAAATAAAAATCATCCTGTTTTGCATCTGTATTCACATTCACTTCAGCTTTCACAAACATTTTGTTTCATCTGCAGAAATCGCGTCTATGCTGAAAAAACTACATAGCTGTAGTTTTTTCAGCACAGATGCGATTTCTGCAGATGACACTAACGATAGATGGGCTAACCCATCGAATGCAACACATAGAAAAAGACGATGAACCTACAAGCTAAACGAAGCCAATCAGTAGCCAGTGGAGGGTTGATTGATGAAGCGTTTAAAAGGGTTCGTTGATAAATGGTGACGTAACAGATCGATATATTGACGGATGTACGGTCAAAAGTGTTGTCTCTGACAATCTTTGGATAGTTGATTGCCATCGGCTTGTGAGAACTTCTCAACTATTATATTTGCAAAATTCTTCTATTTTAGTTAACTATGCAGCTGTAACCAAGCGGGCTGCATTATTGTCTAATTACTTACGACTGAGTAAAGGCATGTACTTATACAAATTAACATGTAGAAATAATCTAGATTGCAGATCCTTATTAGTAAAATAAAACAGCAAACATTTTAAAAGTTTGTGCGCAAATATTGTAAAGGGGTGTCTAAACCGACCATTTTTTACGGCAATTTGTGGCACATACAACATGGCAGTACTCTCCAATATTGATTTGATGGTTGCCGGACGATCTGCTAGCGATTTATTTTCCGCAATGATGCCCGGCCAATTTTTTGTTGTTTCAGTCGCCCTCTATTTTATTGTTGCTAGGTTGTGTAGACAGTTTAGGAGACTGGATCATGCGCCATATAATTGTTTACATATTGCCATTATTGGCCGAGCAATTAGTTGCTAATAGTGTCGCCACAAATTGCCGTAAAAAATGGCCCGTTTAGACGCCCCTTAATGATTTTTGGCCACAATATTCGAGTACAAAGTTCGAAGAACCCATCAATGAAACACAGGTCCCGTAAACAATATTTTCCCGAATGTTCACATTTTATTTCACGCGGCCGCCATGTTTCACATCTGTCAAAAGTTTGAGACGCGCCACCATCTGTGAGTAAGTAGGAACAAATTTACGCACATACAGTTTTGATTCATACGAATTGGCGAATTATGTAATGCACAGTATATATTTTCATACTGTGTGCCGTTTCAGGCGGGAATACAAATCGAAGAGTACATTTTTGTTATGGAATTGATTAAAGAAGAATTTGTCGTCAGAATTTTATCGAAACATGATATATTTTTAGCAATTATGTTTTAGTTAAATAGGTGTAGATAGTTTACTTAACAACATTCGATTTAATTTAAATAAGGCACACTAATGCATACATAGGTAACATTATTAAATAAAAATCACGTGAAAAAAAGAAAAAAATAATCTGTTGCTTTCATCTGTTGACGCCGGTGATGCGTTACTGACATATAAAAAACTTGGTTAATTTTAAGGTGCCGCTTTCTGAGCGCTTGTAACCTATCTACACCTTTTTACTTAAAATAACATTGATTTTTATGATATTTTATAGCAGTTGTCTTCGAAATGGCACTAAAAAGGAACTTAAAATTAGCTGCCATCTGCCACTAAGGCCGAAATCTTTAGTGTACTTTGGCTTAGTTCAAGCTTAGAATAAGTCAAACTTGAAAAAATCTTGACAAAGCAAATGCTGACCGTAAAAAAATATAAAAAATATATTTTTAAACTCCTTTTTTTTTAATTTTTCCGCGCTAGCCCTATTTAAAGAGATCAAAAGTAGCCTGTACGCTGCTATAAATTCAACGAGTTTGAGTTGAAGTGTAACACACCACAACATTTTGAAATAGCTTTGCAACGGAATTGCTTTATATTATATGCCGCAACTTTTAGGATTGCGTATGGCATAAAACGAACGCTGGTTTCGGCAATGCTGCAAACTCTCGCAGAAATTTATTGAGTAACGGTAGCACCATTCTTTTATCACCTTATTCTTCCTTTTTTTTTATTCTTTATTGTTTAGGTTACAGATGCAACGCATTAAATGTAGAATCATTCTATTCCAAATTTTGTCTGACGTTCATAAGTCAGACAAAATTTGAAATAGAATGATTCTACATTTAATGCCAAGTTCGCAAGAGGAAAGCTGTGAGAAAATAACTTGGCAATAAAAACTCGTGGTCATTTTTTTTAAGTGCCATTTTTTACAATATATTTCTATACATACAGTTAAGACAGTAAGGTGATGCAGCCTTTACACCATGAAACTCACGCAAGTAATAACCATAGTACGTAAACTGGTATAATCAAGTTTTAAATGTATTAGCCTCCTACGGTGTGGGAGCATCAACTTACAAAAATACAGAAGAGAGTAAAAGCAACATGCTATTCGATTATTATAAGAAAAACAAAAGATAGACAGCTAGAGATTAATCAGAAGATATCATCGGTCCAATTAACACTATTCTCCCTGAAAGTATTTCAGTTGGTCTAACAGCAAAGCCCCGCCCTTCCCTTTCCAGTGTGACTGACTGTCAATTAATCATTTAGCGAAGTAACTAACTGCGTGTCACTTTTGTTGGATATAAGGGAGTCAATTTTGTTATTTATTAGTCAAATTAACAAATGTTATATCTGACTAAGTTCAGCCGAACTAAGTTATTGCTGAAATAAAAAATATTGTTTGATCTTTCAGCGAAATTTTATGCTGGGTGGGGATCAATCCTACGACCTCTAGCTTAGCAGTTAGGGTCACTAAGCACTAGACTAATAATAATAATATCTAGGGACAACTCACACAACGCTATCTGATCTCAAACTAAGCAGAGCTTGTACTATGGAAACCAGACAACTGATAAACATACTTATATATTTCTAAATACATACATATTATAGAAAAATAACACCCAGACACAGAATAAACCATCGTGCTCATCACACAAAGTTTTATCCTGGGTGGGGATCAAACCCACGACCTCTTGCGTAGCAGTCGGATACACTCCCACCGCGCCACAGAGGCAGTCAAGACTACTAAGTTGCAGTAGACTGACAGGTGAGTCAAAAATACTAAGTTATAATATAACATTACTAAGTTTCATTGGTACAACTAAATATAAGCAAAGGAACTCTAAAAATGGTACTATTTCCGCAAGAACGGTGCTGTAAACCGTAACGTTCACTTTATTGGACGATGTTAATTTTTTAGCTGTCGTCAACATTCATATCGCGCTGTTACTTTCTCAAATGTTACACAAAAGCCTCGCTAGTGAGAGGAAGGGAAATGTAATACAAAAGTTTTTTGTGGTCAATCAATTGTTGTTTTATTCTGTTTTAGTTTTATTCTTGTTGGCTGGAATTTAAATTGTAGTCTTCATTCTTCCCAAATGACGGGAAGGATGAAAGACATAATTTCAATTTCTGATTAACTTCACAGTGCAGTTGCGCTAGTACAATTGGATAATTACTAGCGAGTCAGGAGGCCTACTCTAATTCAAAGAAAACGAAGTTTCGATCAAAAATGCGATGATGATATACAGGGCTAGTAAAATCTATTTAATCCACTCGTTTCAGAAAATCGTCCATGGGTTCGAACTTCTTGTGCTTATCCAAAAATTTATTAGAATAGTCCCCGTAAACTTCAGAAATTTAAGTAAACGAACGTTCATGAATTTCGTTTTGAAGAAAGAGAGTAGGCCCGCTTCTAGTAAATTTCAGTCAAGTCTTAACCATTTCAAATCTCGCTAGACTATTCTTCTACAACTACTAATTGTCACCTTAATTACTGCTGTAACTACATACAAACATGTACAATTATATGTATTACAAGATACTGTAAGTAAAGAAGGTAACCTTTATACGTACATTGCTCGAGCAACGCATACCTAGACATCGTTTACGGACACCTAATTATAACTTTGATCTTAACAGGGCCGGATCGTGCATAAGGCGAACGGAGCGGCCACTCGGGGCGTTATATTATATGTTAAAGGCGCCCAAAGCACTATCAACGGGCGTTAAATGTTTTGTACCCCCCCAACCTCCTGTCGCTCGAGGTACTGTCGCAGGTGCGTCGAAAACTCGACCGGCCACTCGCATAAAGCCTCATTAATTGTTAACTGTTTGTCTTGACGTTCCAAAAGTTTGAAATAATGAAGAAGAAGAAAACGAAAAAACTATCGGGAGAATTGAAGGAAGCGTCAAGATGAATGGTCTGAAAAACTATTAAAATGTAAATTATTAAGATTACAGATTGTTAAATATATAGTTTCGTTTCTGGGCAAATGAAATAGTGTTTGATTCCTCATCCCTTGGAGAAATAACCCCAAAGCTAGCATTCTCACGCCTCAGTACCTAGCCAATATCGGGTAAAATAGTTTGCATCCCTGTCCCGTGACGTACTTACTACCACCTACTTACAATGGAGGTATCAAGTGAAAGCATTTGCACCCCCTACACTTGACCAATATTGAAGCACCAAATTTTGATCTCGCTCCAACCTAAATCTGACCTCGGGCCGGCACTGGACTGGTATGAGTCTCTAGATTCCGTGTCCGTAAAACTTACCTTACACGGCCAAAGTTATTGTGTCAATATCGATATTGATCAATACATTGAACGTGTAAGAAGTAGATACGAAGAAACCTACCTTTGGGTAGCCCCACATTGAGTCAATAGTATTGCTTCAATAATGTTGACCGTGTAAGGTCCGCTTACGCAATCTCTACGTGTATGTTGCTCCAGCGAGGTGCGTATAAAGGATACCTTCTTGACTCTGGTTGTTTTGTGGTTATTCGTACTATATTGGAGTATGTTCGTCTGTACCGTCAAGTCATAAATCTTCAGTCGCGACTGAGTTTTTGCTACTTCTAAGAAGCCAAAACGAGGGTAATGGTAATGTTTTCTGTGTAAATTCTTACGAGTACCTACCTGCTGTGTTTTTACGTGAAATTAAAGTTAATATATTGAGGTAATTTATTAAAATACAACTAGGTATGTACTTACTATGGATTTGTTCCGACGATGCAAAACAACTTTTGTGATACGTCGGGATTCTACATGTACGTGTAATGCCAAGTTCGCAAACAGTAGGTAAAGCCGAAGAAAAGAACATACACACATACATAACAACCCATATGATGTCCCACTGCTGGGCACGGGTCTCCCCAGTAGAACCTACTTATTAGTTCCTGGGGGTATTTGCCATAATCGCCACGCTTGGCGAGCGGGTTGGCGATAGTAGTAAGGCTTGAAATACGCAGAGGACGCTGCTGCCCGTCCTCTCGTGTGACATCCCTTAGTCGCCTTGATGACACCCACGGGAAGAGATGGGGTGGCACTATTCTTAAGCCGGTGCCACACAGCTTAGAGAAGAAAAAAACCTGGCAATAAAACTCGCGGCCACTCTTTTCAAATTGCCAATTTTACAATGTTTGAATGTTTATAAACTTGATATGGGGGTAAGGTGCTGCGACTAATATACTATACACCATGTTAAAGGACTGATGCAAATTGTATTATCAAAAAGTTGAAACGAGATAAACCAAAATCAGTCTTAGTGGGTACAATATAGTAGGAGCATCTACTTACAACAAAGGTAAAAACTATATGTGCTTAAAACTATGTGTGCCAATTTAAAACAACCAAAAATTATGTAGTTATAGTTGTTAATTGTCATGCATCGTCTAAATGACAGTTCAGTGGTAAAGGTACTAATAACTACGTACAAACTAAAGTATTAAAAATTGTTATCTCTAGTAGGTAACATGTGGACTGGCCTGTTGGTCTAGTGGTTAGTGACCCTGACTGCTAGGAGTGCGATCGTGGGTTTGATGCCCACTCAGGATAAAACTTTGTGTGATGAGCACGATGGTTTATTCTGTGTCTGGGTGTAATTTATCTGTATGTATATTTAGAAATATATGAGTATGTTTATCAGTTGTCGCGGTGCCATAGTGCAAGCTATGTTTAGTTTGGGATCAGATGACGTTGTGTGAGTTGTACCAAGTTATTATTGTTATTAATACATGTAGGTTTACTTACTTTGTGTCTATGACTAGAATTTGTATAGAGGGATTGTTCCGTTCCGTGGGAAGTGTATTAAAAAACCTTATTGGGATTGTTTCCTTTAAATTGGAACCAACTATTTATTTAATCCCATACCTGCTTGAAGATTCAACTATAGTTTTTTTAGTATCTCTAAAAATCTTACCAACTTTTTCAAATGCTACAAAACCACCGGGTGATCAATTCCAAAGAACCTTGATCTATTATTAATTATGGTTTACAAGTTAATTAAATTCTTGTTTGCTTGCACAAAAACACATTCACAAGCACTAACCCTCACACACTCGTTCCCACTGCTGATACAGACACACACACACACACAACAATAGAGGAATAAAACTGTTTCTATCAAATAGTGCAGGTCTGTTTAAACACGGCTTGGATAAGATACAGAATTATTGAACACTACTGAGTACGTTTCAATTAGTAACGGTCCTAGTATATTAAGGGGGAGTATGTATTAGGAATGGGAATTTTTATTCCCATTTTTTTTTCATTAACTTGTAAGTTTTTAAACTATTAAGTTATTTCGGCAATATTCATAATATTGTGTGTGGTTTATATATATATATTATATATATAATGGAGGGCCTAATAACCGAAATACATACTTGTAAATGTAGCGGTAATGCCCTCGACTAACAAAAACTAGAGTCAAACAAAGAGTGCCCACTTTGGGTATGATAGTTTATTGTCAATTCTCAATATCAGAGAAGAAAAACATTGAAAGGTAACTGTAGAACCAAAAAGTCCAAGACATGTAACATCCTCCAACCACTACAGGTCCAGCGCATTGGTGGAATATGTGAACACGACCTAAGGAAAATATGCTATAAGACTAACTTTCAACTTTTCTGAGACAAGGAGGGGTGTGACCATTGATATCTAGAGGAGGTTTGTCGGAAAACGATGGCGCGTTCCCACTATGTCGCGACGATAAATTGTGATTTTTTCGATTAACAATAGTTAATCGAAGTATGTGAACACCTCCATTGAAATACACACGCCATGACGAAAGTGTAATGGCGAATGTATTTAAATGGAGATGTTATGGTATCGTTTAAGGAAGCGATACCATAACATGTTGTTACGACATAGTAGGAACGCGCCCTGACAGTGATAATGTTTGTAACTTAGTATACAATTGTAAGCAGGCTAAGTATCGCACTCTGAGTCGTTTAATGCATTCTTAAATCATTCCTTATTAAGGTTTTGATATTAGAAACCTTTAGTTATTATTTAAGTAAGCAGTTAATCTCATGAATTAATCTATATTGATTACTGAGTATTATACCCCTTAAGAATATGGCGTCCCATCGGTTCTAAATTCAAATATTGGCACATGCAGCCGAGCACTGACGGAATTACACGATCATGGAGTTCGTGTCTACCTACCTGTATAGGCTATTGCAATGTTCACTTGAAATATTGCAGCCGTGGCGGCTTATAATTAAATAGACTTTAATATTATAAGAGTAGGAACGAACATGATTTTATGTTATTTAAAATGAATGAGAATTTATGGTAATACTTTCGAGTTATTAGTCAATGACTGGTGTAGACGTACTAAAAACCGGGCAAGTGCAAGTCGGACCACACATAATGTTGGGTTCCGTAGTCCCCCTCCCATCCGAATAATGCGGCATAAGATGTGGTTTTTGATTCATACTACGTTTTAAAAGTATTTTTCAATGGAGTCTGTACGAAAATTTTGTTACTTCTCACTTGGTCGACTGTTACTTGTTAACTTGTAAAGCTTAAGGAAAAATATTACAGCTAAATAGCTGTAATATTTTTCCTTTTAATTTCACTATATATACTACTACTGTGAATTTTACAACATCAACCATTTAGCTGTCGGGGGGGGGGGGGGGGGCACTTGACTCTAACAAACATTTGCACTTTAATATACCTATCTAATGAAACCCCACACAATGGGGTAGGTGAGAAAAAAAATCACATGCCTACTTTACATACACCTTAAAAAAAATGTTTTTCAAAATTTTATAAGACGACGGACCGTTTTGCCTACGGAACCCTAAAAACAAGTTTCGTGCTAGGGTACACGCCTTGTGTAGCGGGGTCTATAAACTTACAATGAACAATATTAAGTAGGTAGGTATATAATGACAAAGTTTCACACGATAGCGTGTTGGAGTCAAACCCTTCAAGTCTTTTGCACATCAGTCGTACTTACTACTACTCTATTTGACATACATTTCCGATAGCATTCTCAGTGAGTATGTAAACGATTATCTCGAAAGCCAACTATTAAATTGTAAACCATCTGACACTTGAGGGGTTAAGGACAAACCAATTTAATTTTTAATTAAAAAGCGTATACGTAGCGCCACCTCCTGTACCATTTTATAAGGATCCCTTGTCTTATTGGTGACCAGGCAGATCAAGATATCCGCGAGTTTAAGCAACGTTACTGCTGTCGGTCCATTGATGACTTACAGTTTTTTAACATTGTCACATTCCTCGGATTGTACGTTAGCCCTTGGTCCTGCGCATAATCTCTCTCAGATCGTATCGAATTTCCATACCATTGGACTATGAGAGTGAGGTATTGTTACATACACTTGTATAGACTATAATATATTGAGCGCGGTTGGCTGGTCCTTTATGAGACTGGCCGCCGTGACCGACATCGGTTAGGATACCATTATAACTATACAAAGATGCAGAAGATGTTTCTCTACACGTTGCTCGAGCGCACTTTGTATTAAGCCTTCCCTCTGTGTTCTCATGCCACTTTATAGTGTCAATCTCTCAAATAATTGAAATCCTGCTTTTCGTGGTAAGCCATTTAATATATTAAATGGCTAGACTGAAAATATTTACCTACAAAGTAAATACCTAGCACACAAAAAAAAAGAAACCTTACAAAGTTCCCAACAACAAAAAAGGCAACTTAAATGTTGGCGACTAATCTATACTAATGCTCGAGGGAAATCATAGCATCGTACAATAACCGCGGGAGGTTGTTACCGTTGCCATGGCAACCAAGTTTGTGAAACTTGCTCTCTGATGAAAAGTTCAGTGTTTGTTCCAACGCTGGACAAATATTTGCGCCAGCAATTTTGGTTGTGAATAACAATATCAACATAGGAAACTGTTATATTGTCTTAGATCTTAATAATAATAATTTCTAGATAATATTAACTGTTGTTTTAGTTTAAGACCGATGATTAAATTTTAGACGATTAAAACAACGTCACTGGGATGTACGTAATGTAGTGTGTAGGTAGTGTCTGATGTATATGAACATTAGAGAGAAGTCCAGCAGTGGGCCGTTAGAAAATGATGATGATTAGGACGGTGATAGGGAGAATTACGACACAACTTTATTGATTACATAAAATTCCCATCGATGCAGATGCCCAGTGAAGATGGATGGAAATAACAATAATCTAAGTATCCTATCAGATCCTTTGCCATGTTGGATTCCCCCTCTCCTCTTTTAGTATATGCGTAAAGTCACAGGCGATAAAAAATACCTCTATACCCGAGTACCTTCAGGGGTTCTGTAATCCGTATCCATAACTAATATTATAAATGCGAACATTTTTTTGTTTGTTATGCTTTCACGTCTTAACCGCCAAGCCCATTTCTTTCAACGAATAGAAAGCTATATTATTGGCGAGTAATATAGGCTGTCTTTTTAAATTGGAGATCCCTAATGAAATTAGAATAATGTAACCCACTTTGGGTACCAGTATTGTTATTTTCGTAGGGATCAAAAATTTGCCTATGAAAGTCATTATTCGACGTTTGACATTTGTTAGAAAATGTAGGTTACTAGTGAGATCCCTATTGTTGCCGACATACTTTGGGGAAGTGTGTGCTATAACATATAAATTCGAAAACATGGGATAGTTTTTTACGCGGTGGACCCACGGGCAATCTGCTAAGAATGGATTATTAAAAAATAAAGTCCTGAATTGGTTAATTCTCCTAATTCAAAATCCCAATCAAAATCAAGATTAAGACTGGCTGCAGACGTTCAGTTCCCTGATTAAGATTCCTGATTAGGAATTCCGTGAGGCTTGCGCATACGTCCAGTTTAGATTAGATTAGTTTTTTTCTGCATGGAAAAAATAAGAACTTGTGCGCTTTGTCAAACATTTTGTATGTAAGCAGATCATTCAGATTTGGATTTCTGATTAGGTTTCCTAATCAGAAAACCTACCTAAAGTCTTCGTCTATCAGTACATTTGCGAAGCCGCGGGAAAATCTTGCGAAAAATATTAATTACTGATAAAAAATCCTCCATTTATTTTTCAATCAGCATTGACTGTCAATCATTGATGTATCGTTTCCACACAGATGAGCGCGATACCGCAGTGATTAATGAATCAGTACCTCCATTGAGAATGGAAACAAAGGACAGGTTGGATGCAAACGTAATGATTGGACGTTATGACAGTTGATTTCATGTCAAACTTGCGTGATTTGGGTTTTGATTTCCAACTACGCAACACTTGTGTTTATTTAGTATTGAATATTGGGTACTGTATGCTCTTTGGATGCTGTTTTGTATGTAGGGTTGGTCTTTTCAAGTTAAGAGGATGATTGAGTGAGTATGAATGTGTATCTATGTTTTAAACGTTTAGATATTAAATTTGATATATTTGAAATCGTATTTTATTAATACTAGTTTAATGGCCATTGTTTTATTCTTATTCTTTATCTTGATAAAAATGCGTTCAGTAATTTTGTAGTACTTTTTATCTCACGCATTGGGTATTTTTTAACAAAATAGGTACAGCATATTCTTTTGTAATATTTGTCAACCTAGATTTTTTTAGTGTTTACCTATTTATTTAGAACTACTAATACATGTCAATCAAAAATCAGCTCAACATTTTCACTAGATTGAAAAACACGTGACCACGTGTTAGCTTGTTGACATGGATGCAATTCGATTAAAACGCCGCGCGTCGTGTGAATAATTTTACCTTTAAATATTTTACGGCATTAAGCTCCTAAAATGTGTTTTAAAATACATTTTTACTATAAAAAAATGTAACAGAGAAACTACAATATGTTTACTTCGCAAAATTGATACATTAATAAGTAGAATTTAGGTAGTTGCACACCGGATCTCGGTCGGTGATTTATATTTCCTTGGAGACAAATGCAGTCTAGCATTTAAGCAAAAATCTAAAGAATTAAAGAAAACAACTTTGACAGCTCTCTTGGCAATACTTCATAGCATTTCTAACGTGTATTTCTTTCAAATTTTGAACTATATTTTAGTTGAAAAGTAAACAAAAAAGATGCTGTGTCACTGATAGCTGCATCAAGGCAGTCTCGGTCAGTTTAATATACTTTATCAAGAACTGTTTTTTCTTCTTCTATGTCCTCACTATTTCCCATTACACGAGGTCAGCTTCCCAATCATCCTAACTATGTGTGGTTGCGAGTATCGTCCGCTGTAAGCGACATATTCTTCATGTCCTTTTTTGCCTTTTTTATTTTATTAAGAACTGTGAAGTGATTCTAAGCGATTCAAAAATTACTTCAGAATGTTTGAGTACTTTTATACGAAATTATAAGTGGCTAGCGCTTACAGGAGTTTATAAGCGTGCTAACGCTCTTACGAGCTGCGTACGTACTAGGTATCTTACGCCCGTATGAGTACGTAGCGATATACGCGCCTACATGCGTTTCCAAAAACGAGATTAAACGTGCGTATAAAACGCTATTCCGTGGTCACGGGTAGACTCTTCAGTCTACCCATGACCACGGCCGTTGCAATACGGTCGAAACGTCGGGCAATAAACAAGGTATTTTACCTTAAATTATTCACGCGATTAAGACCCGTAGTATATATAATTATGTAATGTGTACAAATCGCGAAAGTTTATCAACATTTAAAACGCTAGTCTGTAATCAGCTATAAGTAAGAGTGACAGCATGAGAGTTAACGACGTCACAATTGGATCAGTGGTTTGATTCCTACAGGGGCCAAAACGTTATATGATCCATAGCATTTGTTTCAAACCTGGGTGTACTTTTTGTTCGGTTATTGTATTATTGTAACGTGTTTAAGTACTACATAATTCAATCTATTAATAGCTTAGCTGGAAGAACTAAGAGATTACCAGTAATCAGAAATCACATGGCGAGTAATATTTTTAGAATTCAAAAATACTGCATTTTTAGTGAAAATGTGACCCTGTTAGCAACAGCTGCTGCAACATAGACTTTTGATGATGTTGGGCCCAAAATATTTACTTTCATCATCGATTTGATTGGTGCCGGTACGGTTAACGACGTAGGAATGGTACCTCCTTTTTTGTGTATTTAGGTACGGGTTCCGTTCAATTTTTTCTTCTTCACATAAAGAAAAAAATGTTTCTTTATTTAAACATGCTAATCTCCGCAGATACTTTATCTGAATTCAGCTGAAACTTGATATAGAGGTATCTTGAGGGAAGGACTTCTATTGCGATCTAATACACGAGCTAAAGTGAGAACCTATACCTAATACAAACCAATACCCAAACACTGCAAAGAAAGAACACATAACATCAACATCAATTTTATTGTTAATTCAAACTAAACCCATATACATTGTTCTTTATATACAAGTACTTGGAACACCGTTGTACGTCGACATAAAGTTAAGTTCATACGATAAAGGGTCAATGGTAACTTGACCCTTTTCACTTCAATTGTCCTGTAAGTCCCAACGAGGTACAGTTAGCGACATATATCGGTGAATAGGTGATTTATTTTTTTCAAGACAACTCTTGTAGGTTAAAAATCTTGTGTCAAAAAGAAATAAAATGTCACAGCTAAATGATTTTGACACGCCTCGAGTTATCCTTCTTCAGTTAATGTTTATGTGACACCATACTTAGGTACCTTTTGTTATTTGTACTGTACACATAATTTGATTGTGAAATATAAGAGCGGAGTCTCCTATCACAAGCAATTCCTTGCTTAAAACAAGACTCCAACGTATAATCTGTTTGTTAAAATGTGTAACTCAATATATATGTTTTTTTTTTTTTTTAATGTGGCCTGCCAGGTTAGTGGATTAGTAACGTAGTTACCGAGGTTACGTTACTTTCTTTTTTAAAGTTTCGACGAGTTCCTAAAATAACCGGCTCCATCTTGGGCGGCTCCTAATAAGAGCCAATGTGGGGCCGCAAATTTTAGACCACAACTGTTTCGAGAACTCTTACTAAGTTACTGACTGTACCTGTGAGGTCCGATTGGACTCAGATTGGGTAAAATAAACAGTTAAATTTTGTTGTTCGTGTCAATAGGGATTTTCTATGTTAGCACTTGATTTGGGTGTTGCGACGTAATTATTTATATATGTACAAGTATTTACGTTTAGTTGTTTTGTTCCTTGTGGAAAAAATGGCTGATATTAAGGTTTATATGTTTTGAGGAGTCAGGTTATTTTATTAACAGTCTGTTTTGAATGTAAATGGAAAAAGCGGTAGATTTAACAACACGTGTTACAGCATGTGTTCATTTCCATGCACCTTCTCCTACGCAGGCAGTTTTTATAAAAACTTATAAGGATTTTAAAAAAAAAGTTATGTACACGATGAAAATTCTTGAAGAAGGTAAATACGTTACAGTCAAGTTACAGTGCCTTGTTAGGAACAACACACATCTCTATGTGAATTCGATTTGAGCCAAATGCTAAACGTACTCAAACACATAAGTATGGCATGTTTGTAAGTATTATAAAATAAAATACATACATATCAAACCATATGATGTCCCACAGATGGGCACAGTTATCCCCAGTACAACCTACTGTGTTGTAGATCTAGGAGGTAATTGCCATAATCGTCACTCTTGGCGAGCGGGTGATCGCAGTAAGGCTTCAAAGTACGCAGAGGACGCTGCTGCCCGTCCTCCGGTGTGACATACCTTAGTCGCCTTGACGACACCCACAGACAGAGATGGGGTGGAACTATTCTTAAGCCGGTACCACACAGTAAAGTAAAATTATATTCTATTATTCAAAAAAACTTCCCGGAAGAATATTTTGGTTTAAAAAAATACTAAAAACACATTCATATCCAATAATTATGCATGAGTACACATTAT
Source organism: Herminia tarsipennalis (assembly GCA_945859575.2). Taxonomy (NCBI): domain Eukaryota; kingdom Metazoa; phylum Arthropoda; class Insecta; order Lepidoptera; family Erebidae; genus Herminia; species Herminia tarsipennalis. Next base: position 5,177,593 of record OX243836.2, on the reverse strand, counting down.
ATAAGCGAGGAAGTTATAACAATATCTTTTCATTTTTTATAGTTTTTTTTTTTATATACAAAATAGATACCTAGCAATGTGGGAACCAATTGTGTAGAAAACCAACTTACCGAGCAAATCTCAAATTCAAATTTAACTTTGTATTTGTAGGTGTTTTCCGTTCAATGCCGTATAGTTTTTAATGTTACAAAAGGACATTTTAGTTTTGAGGTATGATTTCGCAGTCGCAAATGGTAGTATTGGCAGCGACAGACGTCGACAAAAAATGTAATCAAAACAAGTCATGATTTTCGGGCGGCAGTTGCTCTCGTAAACAGAATCGGTCTCATACCAATGAATGCTCTAAAGTAACGCAGTCTGCCGCCGCGACATATGTTGTTGACATGTGCCACTGCCGTTTGCTGCGTTCTGCGGAATCAACAACGGATCAATCACCGTGTACGATATAACAATGGGAATCGTATAACTAATAGTTAAATGGTCAAATAGACCACGCCGCCAGGTCAGCCATGGGCAGACGCGGTCTTTATTGCTTTGCGGTCAAAAGGACCGCCCGGCCTCATCGTCAGTGCAGGACATAAATGTGCATTGATTCTAAAAGAGAATAACACACTAAATCACTATTTAAGTATAGTATCTACCATCGGTTTAAAGATTTTTATTTCTCATAAGAACAAACAGTTCAGTTACTGTGCATGAATAGATTTCCATTAAATTTGAAAACTCATTTCATAGGTAGTAAAACGCAGAAGCAAGTTATAGTGCAGTAATTTTGAATGCACGCGATACCCAGTTTAATAAAGCCATTGGATACTGCAACCATATTCTGGTGATTTAGCAAGGATATTTAAAATTTATGCGGCATTAAAATATATACAGGATTATTTATTTATATATTTAAATTGTAGGATAGTTGGTCGTGTGGAATGTTAATTCTGTTTTACCACAATGCTGATACCGCAGTACAAAACTATTAAAAGTCGAATAAATTATTATAATTATCTTTTTTAAAGACGACAGTAGGTTACGAGCCCTTTATCGCGGGGAATTTTAAAAAATACAAATCACGGACACAAATAACACCCAGACGCGAAACAACAATTTGTGGATCACACAAAGTGGTGTCCCGTGTGGAAATCGAACCCACAACCTCTTGCGTCGCAGTCGGACACACTGCCACCGCGCCACAGAGGCTTTAGAATGTAGGTACCTAATTGAATATGACAAATATAAAATTGACTTTCGGGTCGTTGCTCGCTGTTGCAATCATAAAAGTGACACATACACTAAACAGAACTTTGCATGATTTATTTTTTTATACTTAATATAAAATAAATCATGCAAATGCCTTATGGCAATAAATGTAAGCTAAGGCATCGGACTCGCAATCGTGAGGTCTCGGGTTCGAATCCTATCTTTTATACTACCGACGTGAACCCACTTCTACCACAAGCTAGCTAGTAATGTGGAGTCCAATCCCACATTGCTAATTATCTTTTAAAAAAAGTATTTCGAGTTTTAGTACTTTGTGAACTGTATGTTTGAAAAGTCGTCTGTGACACAGATTTTGTACCCTAGTGCGGTGGTCTTTACAAAGAAGAGAATTTCGTAGCAATAGCGCTACGCCGTAGACCATCACTACGTCGTAGCCAGTATCAAGTTAATTTCACAAAAAGGGGAATATATTATACAAACATACTTACATAATAGGGTTTCCTTCCTCCTCCACTTTTCTCTTCACATAAAAAAAAACCTTCAAAAAGTATAGTCCATCATATTCCATCACTGACCACAAACAAAAATAAAATAAAAAAATAACTTTCCACGCCATAGCTTCCACGTTGTTCAATAATGGTAGAGAGGTCGTTGACCGCAATTTCCGCCGATCCATTACTAATCCTTTCATTGGACAACCCTTATTAGGTTCTTGTAACTGTTATTATAGCCGATTAAGTTAAAATAGGGTCATATTTTAAAACGTGGATTAGAAAACTTTCCGATATTATCAAAACGCTTTGTTAGGTAATTCTTTTACAGTAAACCGTAATTTTCCACAAACTTTTTATATTTTATGACTTTACTGGAAGAAAAAAAAGTAAAAGATAAATTTGAATCACGGTCAATGGTCACTTATGAATTAATTTTTTATGAAATCTCAAAAAAACTTATGAAAATGAAATTAAGCAGGTAGAACATTTTCGTGTTAGAGGTATTGAATTATGAACTTTCTACCGCTGTAGGTAACCTGAAGCTTTTTGAAAACATATTTTTTTTTATGAATTGAGTTAACTAAATATATTTACCACTTAATTAATTTAATAAAATATATTTGAATTCTAAAATAACAACTAAAATTAAGTACTAAACCTAATTTCTAACTAACTACCTAGTCTAGCCATAAATATTGTTACGAAGAAAAAACATTTTTTTTTATTGCAAATAATATTTATTACTTTTACAGTGTGTTAGTTTAATACATAAATAAAAAACAATTCAAAATATAAAAAGCTTATTCGAAGTGGTCTCCATTGGCTGCAACACAGTCCTTTAAACGTTGAGGCCAGTTATCAATAGAAGCACGCACTCTTTCCATGGGAAAATTCTTCACTGCCAATCGTATGGATTGTTTTAGGGACTCCAAATTATCATGGCGTTTAGAGCAAGCCATACTCTCTAAAACTGACCATAAATCATAATCCAGCGGATTAAGATCGGGACTAGACGACGGCCAGTCTTCAGCTCTGATGAAGTCCGAAACGTTCACTTCCAACCAAGACTGCGTGGACCGAGCTTTATGACCCGGCGCTGAGTCTTGTTGGAAGGACCATACTTGGTTATTGAACATGGTGTTGTTAAGGGGTTTAACTACCTTCTCAAGAATGGTATCTTGATACACTTGTGCCGATGTTTTGATACCTTTTTCACAAAAATATGGCTCAGTCACTTCTTCATAGCTAACACCCCACCAAACCATCACTGAAGTCGAATAATGCCCCCGTTGCACTCTGTCGACTAATTGGGAAGCTTCCTTAGAGCTTTGAGCATAAATACGGTCATTTTCTTTGTTAAAATGTTGCTCAACTGTAAAGATTTTCTCATCCGTCAACAAAATTTTTCTGTGACCTCCCTTTGCGTACCGCTTCAGTAGTTGCTTCGATTTTACCACCCTATTCTTTTTTAAATTATCAGTTAAAAAATGACCAGTGCGTCTCTTATAGGCTGCAAGTCCTAAGTCATCTTTTAAAATGCGTGACATGGTTCTGGGTGCTATCTTCATCTCCCGAGATAAAATCTTTTGCTTTCGGACAGGATTTCTTCGAATTCTTTCCCTTACTGCTTTGACCACCATTTTCGTACGAACACTACGTGGACGGCCAGATCTTTTTCTGTCACAAACAGAGAAGGTCTCATTGTACCTATTAATAGCCCGGTACACAAACATTTGACTAATACCAAGCGTATGGAGAGTTTTAAAAATTACATTCGGCTCCATACCAACTTTGTGTAATGCAATCACAGCGATTCGGTTTTCTTTATCACCCCACTCCATTTTAATATAGCAAAATATTGTACAATGTATTGGCGCCAAAATTAGAAAATACAATGAACAATCGTATAAAAATGACAGATTCCAAATTCAAATGTAATATCTTTCTTAATTTTAATTGTAACAGTATTTATGGCCAGACTAGGTATATACAAACTATAAACATTATTTACAACTTACCTAGTAAACTACAAAAAAAAGGATTACTTGAAGCTTTTGTAAAATGACTTAGATACATTTTTTAGAATGTAACTACGTCATTTTTTGATTACATATTATATTTATGATTAAAGAATTATCACCGTGGCAGTAGCTTGTAGCTTAGATGTAGGGTTTAACAGGATGCTAGTTATCTTTAAAGAAAATGTAACGAAAACCGAAACTATTATAATTAAAATAAGGTTGCCTCCACTTAGGAGTCCTAGAGTAGAAACGCGACTTGGTAAACGTAAGGTAAAATGGCCTCCAGCCAAGTTGACCGACGATCTGAAGAAGGTCGCTGGGATGGACTCGATGGGGAAGGCAGAGGACTGGAAGTTGTGGCGAAAATTAGCGATACAGGCTGATGATGAAGATGCCACCAAACCGGCCAAGTGCATGTCAGGTCATGCACAATGTAGGGTTCCGTCGTTGCCCATAATACAGTCTATTGAGTAGGTTTTCTGTTCTTTTAGTTTCATACTAGCAATGTTATGGCATCCCAAACCAGTGACGGAGGGTTCTCAGAACACAATTATTTTCGGTTTCCCTTTGAATTATAGTTATGTTATAAAAATTTGTAACACGTTAAAAAAACTACATCCCCGCTTTATGTGTAAGGCAGGTACCCTAAGAGATTTTATTTTACTACTTTGTTGGCGTAATAATATGTTTTTATATTATTTAAAAACAGTCATTAATATGTATATCCATGCCTTTTAGTGTTAAAGGTCTCTGAGCTAACCTGGGTCCTTATTCACGGTCATTGTTTCGTTGTCGTGACAAGCCCGTGCGAACTGGCACATGTGCGGTGCGCTCAAAGATGTCGGCCGCACATACGTGTTGATCCATTTCTAAACACAGCTCTTTATTTACCATTACGACAAGATTTTGACAGTTCACACGGGCTTGCCGCGGACACGGAAAAAAGAACGTGAGTAAAGACTCTGGGGACAAACGGACGGCCGGACAAAGTGATACTATAAGGATTCCTTGTTTACTACGGCAACTTAAAAAAAGTTTAACATAATTTTACCTAATACATAGTTGTATTAAATGGAGGGTCTTATAATAAAACGGGTAAGCAGCTGAGGGACTTAACCCAATTACAAATCGGGTATTTTACAACCCCGTTGGCAATGTAGGGCACATTATACCCTATGGGTAATATCTAAATTGTATCAGAGGCCTCAGTTATCTAATGACATGTTGTACCTTTATGTAATAATTATAGATTACATTTAATTGGGCTTGTGGGTTTAAGTTTATGTTATTAGTTGGTGGAATAGCTCAGTAAAGTAACGGTCTGTACTTTGTTGCGATTCATAAATTGTAGGCCAGAGTCAGGGTGTGCTTGCTTGTAAAGTCCCCTAGCTTGAAAACTTACTCTTATAGAAAAAGCCGTGGACGCACTTGTAATGCTTATGGTATTGCAGATGTCCATGTGTGGCGGTAATCTGTTATCACTTACCATTAGGTAAACATTAAAAAAAAATAAAAAAATACTGGTTTAAAAAAACTGTTCATTTTTTTTTAGAAAGTTATCTAGCAATGTGCGATTTTGGTTCAACATTACTAGCAATCTTGTTAACCCCTCCAGCTAAGCTCAATGGCTTGTATTAGGAGTGGGTTTCACATGTTTAGTATAATGGGTAGGATTCGAACCCGCGACCTCACGATTGCGAGACCGAAGCCTTAGCCATTAGGCTACCGCCGCTTTAAACGTGGTGCTCCGGTTTGCCCCCACTAGATCCGACCCTGGCTGTAATATCGATACAGGTTGGTCTCTCTATTGTCAATTAAACAAAAATCCATAACCGAGCTCAGGTAATCGCAAGCACTTGGTCAAAGTCACAACACCCAGATATATCAGCGCATCTGGCAAATGTGGTTTGGTGGGCCTTAATTGACTTAAAACACATTACGTAAAGCCATAATTATGTACCCCATATTCAGAACAGCCAACAATAAAGGGGAGGTCACACCTAGAGATAAGCTTATCAAAGCTAAGCTTTGTTTAGCTTGCTCAAGTCTTCAAATTAACATATAAGCTAACTGAACAACATGATGTAGTTAAGTCGTTGAAGCTTGCCTAAGTAAACCGCCACGCTTTTGCTTGAGGAGTAAAGTGAGGTGCCGTTAGTCATAATCCTCTGTTTTCCGCATGAATCCATTGTATAACTTGCTCGTCAGCACGCTAATTTGAATGATATTCTTGATGGCTAAATTGATTAGAACTTATAATGAACCGTTGTATCATATTACATACTCTGTTTATCTAAACTAATATTATAAAGCTGAAGAATTTGTTTGTTTGTTTATTTATTTGTTTGTTTGAAAGCGATAATCTCAGAAACTACGAGTTCGTATTGAAAAAATATTTTACTGTTGGATAGAGCATTTATCGTGGAAGGCTATAGGTTATATAACATCACGCTACGACTAATAGGAGCGAAGCAGCAATGAAAAATGTTGCAAAAATAGGGAAAATTTACGCAGACAAAGTTACGCGGGTCAGCTAGTGACACATAAAGACATTTGTATTTCCATTTAAGCTATACGACTTAGGCTACATTTAGATGGGCAAATTATTAATGCTTGTTCGAACGCACATTTAAAACTGCAAGACTGTCACTTGCCAACATGCATTGAATTTAAGAAATACTTGTAAACAAGCCATCACCTAACTACCCATTATTATACCAAGTTAGTTTATTTCGCTATACTTGCAGTTAGCTTTGTATAGCTTAGCTCCCGGTGCAACCAACGCTTAATGACCATGGTTTACCCCGAGTAATCATATGCGTAGATTAAGTAAATAACTATTGGCATGGATCGTTAGCGTCTCAGAGTGGCGACTAACGAGCCGTGTCTTCTATATAAGAGAGGCGTGCTTGATCTTTTTACCTCTTGGAATTGAGTAATAGTTTGTGTGTTGTAGTCTAGACATTGATTAAATATATTTTTTGTTCCTAATTACATTCACAATTTCAGATTTTTTCTATTTATATCTCTTTTTAATCGACTTCAAAATGGAGGAGATTCTCAAATCCGATGTTTGTTTATTTATTTTTTTTGAATAAGTTTACTCCAAAATTAATCATTTTTCGTAAAGATCTGATGATGAGTTTCGGAGACAGGCAACGAATCTCTCTAATAAATGCCAGCAAATCGCCCGAGATTGAAGTCAGTTAGATGATTTTTTGAAAAAAAAATATGTGGTTCCAATACTTAGTGACGGTCAAGTAGATCTAGAAATCAGCGAGGTAAAGCAATGTTACCCCTGTAGATTCTTAGATGGTTTAGTCGTGGGAATGACAACGGAGATTTTTTTTTATTATATTACTTCGGCGCATGATGTTAAAACCCTAATTCTGTAGAAAATACGATTAACCATTTTGTTATTGTCAGGAATCACACTAATATTATAAAGGTGAAAGTTTGTGAGTATGTGAGTGTGTATGTTTGTTACTTCTTCACGTCTAAACGGCTGGAGCGATTTTAATAAAATTTGGTATGGAGTTAGTTGACACCCTGGATTACCACATAGGCTAATAAACCGTGGGTAGCACCGCGGGGCACAGCTAGTATAGAATATAAACAATCTTTAACCTTTTGTCTATACAGATAATTTGTATTTTTTTAAAGAAGTCCAGACACCAAATTAAAGGCGTGACGTAGTTAAGCAAGAGAATGTCGGACCACGCTCAGTGTAGGGTTTCGGAGCCTTGAATAATTGCATCAGCAGAAGAGCGTATGTTCGTGGCACTTACTTTTGTTGAGAAACGCAGTTTTTGGGCAATAACTCAATGACGGTATACCCGATCGTGTCAGAAATAATTTTAGTTAAAGCGCTACCTGTGTAATTTTTTTTCATATTTTTTTGGTTCCAAAGTTCAAAAGTTAAGGGGGTGGTGCACAATTTATGCAACTTTCGGATCGATTATTTCCAAAAATATTCAATCAATTAAAAAACAATGGAAACCTTAAACTGTTTTTGAGGGCCTGTCGAATGAAGTGCCACACGTCGAAGTTTGCTTAAAAAAAAAACGGCTCTCTCCATACATATAAAAGCCGTCTTTTTTTGTTCCCCCTAGAAATATTTATTTTTATTATTTAGCTACCGACCTAAGTAGCGGCTACTACAAGACACATTTTTACCATATTTCATCAATATTCATTGAACACTCTTTGAGTAAAGTGCCTGTGACATATGGACGAACAGACAGACAGACAGATGGACATGACGAAACTATGAGGGTTCCGTTTTTGCTATTTTGGCTACGGAACCCTAAAAAAGCAGTGTATATAATCCTCTATTCCCAGTAAATAAATCCTTAAAAATACTATGCTTTTATATAGTACTAGCTTTCGCCCGCGGCTCCGCCCGCGTGGATGTCGGTTATCGCGATAAAAACTATCCTATGTCCTTCCCCGGGACTCAAACTATCTCCATACCAAATTTCATCTAAATCGGTTCAGTAGTTTGAGCGTGAAAGCGTAACAGACAGACAGACAGACAGACAGACAGACAGACAGAGTTACTTTCACATTTATAATATTAGTATGGATGGATAATAAGTAGTAACTTAGTTACAAATGTGTATTACTAAACTATATTTTAATGGGTTAGTTTCCAACTAATCAAAACGACAACTCTTTAAGAAATGTCAGAACGCAGATTTTATATGAACATCTCAGACAAATAGCGGTATATGATGTCACTATTTTTTTCTAGTCGAATCTCTGCTTGAATGATAAAAAAGGCAATTTCACACAAAATTTAATAAGGACTTTACTGTTGGCAGTTTAAATGTCAAGTTTATTTGCTAATTACTCTTTTGGATTTATTTGCTTACTTAGGAAACACTTCTATTAATTAATTTAAGTATCCTCTTCATAAAATTTCTTAAAACTAGTCTATTATTTTGGAATGAAAACATAAGCACAGCCAGACAGTGTTACTTTAGCATTTATAAATATGAGTATGAATTCTCATAAAGTCGCATCATAATGTCTAGTAAAATCTCTTCTTTTCATGATATGATCAATGATAAAAAATACCAATTTCACACAAAATTTAATAAGGACTTTACTGTTGGCAGTTTAAATGTCAAGTTTATTTGCTAATTACTCTTTTTTGGTTGATTTGCTTACTTAGGAAACACGTCTATTAATTAATTTAGGTATCCTCTTCATAAAATTTCTTAAAACTAGTCTCTTATTTTGGAATAAAAACATAAGCACAGCCAGACAGTGTTACTTTAGCATTTATGAGTATGAATTCTCATAAAGTCGCATCGTAATGTAAAAAAATCTGTAAATATAGATATATAACGACATCTAGTCAGGTCAGCATTTTACATAGTAATCGATACCTACAGTTGTATAACATTTTTTTTAACCTGCAACATAAATATTTATGTTAATATTATATATAATATATAATATTATATTGCACCAAAATTGCTAAAATGAAATGTAGATTAAAACGGCATAAAAATTGTAATAAAGAATTCGCTGTTACTTAGCAACCATTCCTGTGACAGCTTTAAGCGGGCTCGGGCCCACTGTCCTAATACTGCAGCCTATCAGCAGGTGGAACGTGACAGACAGTGAATGTGACACTTTTTCGTGCGTGCCCCCGTACATCGATATATATGACGTTATCACGTCAAAAATAAAAATTAACCCTAAAATGCTTACTGTAACTTTCACTAAACCTATAAGATAATATTAGATACCTATCATATCAGGCAGACAGGCATCCAGGACACGACGCTAGGTGAATACGATCGCGATTCAATTTCCTGCGGTGCGCTATTCTATATGAAAACTATGTTACTTTGTAAAATGTGAAAATATTTAGGCTTCTCGGGACTCGGAAGTTGACACCTGCTTGTGATAGATACTTATTGAAAATATTTGCGATATTTATTTAAACACAAGTGCCAGTAACATTAGCTCCATGTTAGTACCTAGATTTGTAAAAACTTAAAACGAAATGGATACTCGGTTTCTATTTTTAAATAATTAAAACAAGTTCAAAAACAAATATCCGACCATGAATAAATCGCGATCAAAAAAATATGATTCAAGAAGTATAGTTACTTTGCAATCGTGTGCCACTCCGCTGGTTGCCGTGTAACTAACTATCTTCTGAACATAACATACACAATAACATTGGTGTGTGGGAGGTTGTGGGTTTTATTCTCACTCGGGACATTACTTTGTGTGATCCACAAATTATAGTTTCGAATGCGGGTATACTTTGTGTTCCCGATAATGTTTGTTTGTTAATACCCCTGCAACAAGGTGGTCGCGTAGTATTTTTATTATACAAAAAAACATGATTTTTAAATCACACATTTTTTATTATCATATTTAAGCACATATAGTTTTTACCTTTATTGTAATTAGATGCTCCTACTATATTGTACCCACTAATGCTGATTTTTGTTTATCTTATGTTTCAAACTTTTTGATAATATAATTTGCATCAGTCTTTTAACATGGTGTATAGTATATTAGTCGCAGCACCTTACCCCCATATCAAGTTTTTTAACATTCAAACATTGTAAAATTGGGAATTCGAAAAGAGTGGCTGCGAGTTTTTATTGCCAGGTTCTTTTCTCCGGCTTTACCTATTGTTTGCTAACTTGGCATTATATGAACATGAAGAATCCCGACGTATCAAAGAGTTGTTTTGCATCCTAAGTGAATTTTGAATTTATATTATAATATTTATACGATAATTGAAGGCCACGCCGGTGAAGTCGCAAGCAAAAACTACTATTTTTATAAACCACAGCGAGTTAACTCTGAATCGCTAACCCTTTTTCCCCACAACCGTTGGAGTTGACAGTCAGATGGCGAATGGCTTTTTCATTTTATTAATTAATCATCAGACAACTGGTTGGGAAGATAGACACGGGTTGCGTTTGTCTCCTCACTCGTGCAAATGAAATAGATATAGACTTTTTATTGAAGAACTTGTTTAACATGTTCAAGGTCAGCTACGTGGTGTTGAATGTTAAAATAATAGATTTTATATGAGTCTGTAATTTGATTGTACTTCCAACCTTCTAAAGGTTTTGTGCACGGCGGAAAATCTTATCAGAGACTGGTCAACTGCACAAGATATATAGTGCACAAAGGTATGCGCAGAAACGAGGAAGTGCACTTTCTATTCTCTCATATTCTAAAGGAACGGAAATTTTGCACGACCTGAGAGGGGTTAAGCACAGAACTTATAGCTTAACGTGGTCGCCTAGAGGAATATTATTTTTTCTAAAGTAGTAACCCTGTATCCTATCTATAGACCAATAGCGGTAACGTTGCTTTACCTTGCCAGTCTTTTGATCTATTTAGGCAACATTGAAATAAAATAATCCTTTTAAGTGGATTATTTCGTTTGCTTTTCATAATCGTTTCTGTTCATGAACCTGTGAATGAATATTATATTAAATTAATATAATCATTTTGGACAACTCATACAACGTCATCTGATCCCAAATTAATCAAAGGTTGTACTATGGCAACCAGACAACTGATAAACATACTTATATATTTTTTTAAAAACATACATTTTACAGTTAGATTCCCACACACAGAATAAACCATCGTGCTCATCACACAAAGTTTTGTCTTGGATGGGGATCGAACCTACGACCTCCAGCTTAGCAGTCAGGGTCACTAACCACTAGACCAACCGTGGTAATTACATAGGTCAACGGACCTTTGCCAATTTAACAGAATGAATGAATGGATGTTTTAGCTTGCATGCACATACATAAACAAAATTTTATATACGTATGTGCGCCTATTAGTTTACTATGGGGTATACGGTACATACCATCGTAAAACATAAACAAACCCAAACTTAAAACACCGAAACAAATAAAAATAATTCAAAACAATCCCGACAGTTATGTTATTACCCCAATTTTTATCGCAGGGTTAGGTGGCATGAAGCTATGACCAACGTTTGCATTTAACCCTAGCACGGTGCACACAAATAAAACGGAAATTTCAAAGTGAACTTTGATTTGCATGAGAGCTATATAGGGCACTTTTGACCGGCGTAGCGTAGTTTTGTCCCTTTGACGTGTCAGCACTTGTAGGGTTATTTGTGAGCGTGTGTACAGTGTAGGTACAGACGTGTGAGAAAGTGGAAACTTAAAAAACATTCTAGAAAAGAAAATAATAAGTAGGACTGGGTACTTTACTAAACTTAAAGTTTACAGGAAAATTTTATGAAAGGCGTGTGAGTGTGTTATGGTGTTACTTTAGTTTTTTATGCTTGGCCAAAGTGCTTACACAGTTTTATTAAAAACATTTCACTGGAATAACTAAGTATAAGTAAAGCGTTTAATCACAGGAATAGTAAAAATAGTAAAAAAAGTCAAGGACATGTGCTTGTGGATTTAAATATACCAGGTTAAAACTTGAATGCCTTGTTAAGCTATGACATGTTACTGACAACTTGTCTTTTATTTTATTATTAGAATATATACTTTTTATTTCCCAATATTCACACAAATTGCACCAGCCGTGGTTATGTATCGGTACTTAAATATGAAGCTATTTTACAATATGTTTTAAGGAATATTTCTTGTATATGATGTTTATAATACGAACTAAGTAAATAAAAAAAAAGTATCAAAAAACCTTAAAAAAACCTTTTTTTACAAATAACATCTAAGCGACTTAAATCACGGTTCATTTTCTGACATTTATTGAGGAGTTTCATTTCAATTTTGAAAATCCGTTTATATAAGACGAAGCTATGTCCAAACATACATAAAAAATACAAAAATCCGAATTGAGAACCTCCTCCTTTTGAAGTCTTGTTAAAATAACACCCAGCGAAATTATTTTCACCTAATTATTTCTATTAGTAGAAAAATAATCACGATTTACCGAAGCCGCAAACAATTTTTTATCTTGATTGTACTCCAGTAAAGTATACACAATACATACGCCGTGGTATTCGTGGGTTACATCCGATGTTCCCCAAAACCAATAAACTTGCCGTAGGAACCTTTTTAAATAAGTTTACCCCATCAATCCTCTTTATTTCTGAAGAAGTATTCATTTCTATAGAAAAGTAATATTGATACGACCGCAATTTTTAGATGATCGGCTTTACTACGCGTTTAAGGCATTAATATTTTATCTCTCTTATTACCGAAAAAGAGTTTATATGCCCATTCAGCATTTTTAACTTTTTCGCTAAACAACTGGTAATATTTGGTTTGAGATCAACTCAAATCTTCCAATTACATACTTGTTGTAACATGACGTTTCTTGCCAAATACTCTATCGAATGTCTCGGGTTCCATTCCTGACTCTGAAGTTCATTTTTTTTTCTTTAGTAAACATACTTTTTTTTTAAATGTATATACATATTCATGAAATGCTACAGTACATGTAATTATTCACGCGATATAGACCCGTAATATACAAATTTTCATAATATGTACAAATTGCGAAAGGTTATCAACATTTACAGTAACTGAACCCTAAAAAGTCTCATAACGGACCACTATAAAACCAAAAAAGAGAAAAAGTCATCTACATACGTACGCAAAATAAAGGCACTTGATAAAAACCCGGTCCTAGATCGAAGCGTACGTTTCAGTACCGATGCCGATAGAAGGACACAGCTATAGAGGCGTCATGAAGCGTGCTCTCTCGCTCCATGAGATTCGCACAAAGCGACCCATGGGGAGCGCTCCACACTGGATTTTTACTAGCTTCATGATGGAACAGTGACGTGCAGTGTTTTGGTGTTTATGTAAATCTGTGCTGCACGCGTGAGATACGGGCTTAAGTTTATGTAGGGATATGTACGGTTTAAAGTCTGTTCAAGTTGTAGTTGCGATCTTTGAGTTTTGATTTAACTATTAAGTTATTTGGATTAAAATATTTCATACTAGCTGTCAAGCGCAACGTCGTCTGCGTAAATTTTTCCCTTTTTTTTATAATCCTATGTTATTTCTAATACCTCCAAAAATATGTGTACAAAGTTTCATGATGATCGGTTGAGTAGTTTTCGCGTGAAAGTTGTGCCCCGCGGTGTTACCCGCGGTTTATTAGCCTATGTGTTAATCCAGGGTGTCAGCTAACTCCATACCAAATTTTATTAAAATCGCTCCAGCCGTTTAGACGTGAAGAAGTAACAAACATACACACTCACATACTCACAAACTTTCGCCTTTATAATATTAGTGTTATAGATAGATAGATATTAATATTTAAGGGTTAAGATTAAGTGTGCACTTTTTTATTAAGTGTAAAAAAATCTAATAATTTCTAATTAAGGGTTCAGGACCAAAAAGAAAAAAGGATTTTCTGTACTATTCTGATCACTTCATTATCCATCTTTTGAGTTGATAGCCAACTTCATTTCTTAATAGGTTAACGGTATGATTCCTAGAAAATGTGTTAAACAAGCTTCAAACTTATCAAAACATATTTATTATTTCTTTATGGCTTAACGCAAGATATAGCCGGGTGTCTTCTCAAAGAGGTCAGAAAATAGATTTGTAAAACCCTATGAATATATCATGTTTTTAATGTATGCATTATGCTTATATTTTAACCCTTCCTTGTACTCATAAAAAAGAGTTTATTATTCAAGCAGGAAACACTAGTTACAGCATTTTCCAGCACCCCAATTACCTTTATTAACGTCTAGCACCAAGTCATAAATTTCTTTATGTTTGCATGTAAGAAATAAGCTATTTATTGGGCCAGTGATTTCCCATTGGGCGCACTATTCATTCGCTCAGGTAGCAATTCTCATTTTATTGTTGACGCTAGTACAATCACTTTTTTATTAAACTGCGGTGGAAAGTTCAATGTGGGTGTAACAATGCTGTGTAACCTAATTGTGTAGTTATTTTTTTATAAATGTGAACTGGAAATAGAATAGAAGGGTTTAATATTTGGGGTTCGGGACTAGTAGAGCATTATAAAAGTAGTTGAATCAAAATCATAACAAAATAATTTTATGCAAAACTATACCAAATCATATAGAAACATGTAATTTTCGATTATTATTGTTTCTATACAAGTTATTGGAGTGATTTTTTTCTTAATTATACCTTAACCAACTCAATATATATATTGCTATTAATTTTAATCTAAGTTTTTAACGATCCAAGCCATCCCGAAATTGTGGTATATTCTCTAATGTGTATGAATCCTAAACCAGGTTATTAATGACTATTATATTTATGTTGCATTTCATCAGGTCGTGAGGGTAGTTGGAAGGTAATTAATCGTACGCCACGCCCAGTTAATTACTCCACATTCGTCTTCATTAGAGTGCGTTAGTTTCATTACTTCCAATACTAAAACCAGTAGCGCTGTGACATCTTTGAGTGAAGGAGTAATGGAGAATGTGAATTTCTAATATATTCTGAAGGCATTGGGCTTGTGATGAGAGGAATGTTACGCTACAGTATATCTTAAAAGTTTTCGAAAAAAATATGACCGCTTTTCTAAAATCAACACGGGTATTGACCAGATATTAATGCAATTGTTTTTGTTTTAAGGGATAACCTTATAGATGGATTGATGTTTCGACCTGTTTGTACCGTGGGCATATATAGTGTAAGTAATTTTGACTGCCTCTGTGGCGCGGTGGGAGTGTGTCCGACTGCTACGCAAGAGGTCGTGGGTTCGATTCCCACACGGGACACCACTTTGTGTGATCCACAAATTGTTGTTTCGGGTCTGGGTGTAATTTGTGTCCGTGACTTGTATGTTTGTAAAGTCCCCCGTGACACAGGGCTTGTAGCCTACTGCGGGAGTTGCCTTTAAAAAAAAAAAAAAAAACTCTATATAGGTATAGTGTAAATAATGAGATTATTTACACTATACCTATATAGAGATTTTTTTTTTTTTTACATCATAATTATTACACAATTAGAATTTTACATTACATTTCAATAACATGAAAGTCAGATTTCCTACTATAGATGTAGATTTTGTACAGGGTCCTCCGTTTTCATGGCAAGCCTGTGCGAATTGGCGCATGCGCGGTGCGCTCAAAGATGTCCGCCATGCATGCGCGTTGATGCATTTCTAAGCGCAGCTCTTAGCTCTCTATTTACCATTATGACAAGATTTTGATACCTCGCAGGGCTTGCCGCGAAAACGGAAAAAAAGAATGTGAATTAAGACCCTGTTTCTATAAAGTTTAAAGGTTACATAATAAAAAAAACTGCTTACACGCGCTTAAACACGCATTTTTTTAAATTATGGTTTAAGCAAAATAATAAAATAAAAGCGTATTAAACTTCAAGACCGAAGTATTTATTTCAAAGAACATGTTGTAGTGCGATTGTCGGTACACCATATTTCCGATATATGACAGCTCACAGGGGAAATTAACAAAGCGATGACTTCGATTATGGGATGTGATATTCTTGGAATCATGGTGGAACACTTTAACTAGTTCGGAAAATTGTTTAAAAACGGTTTTATTAACCTCCGACGCAAAAAGGGGTAGTTGTCTGTCTGTGACTATGTAACTGACCAGCAGATAGACAGATTGTAAAAAAAAACACACATATCCGTTTCATAAAAATACAATAAGTATATCAACGCAAATAAGACCCGTTTTATACATGACGTTTCACACACCTTTAATAATATTCTAATTGTTGTGTAGAGTAACAGTAAAAAAAACTAGAAACCAGCTTAAAATTAATAACGAAATATTTTGACGCAAAAAATCGTTTTTTATTTTATTTTTATGGTACCTAGTGTCACTCATAAGGTTCATTTCCGTGCATCGCGGTCGATTGCGAGTCGCGCGCGGCTTACGACAAGCGACTGACGCGCGCGGCCGTTGCGACAATACTCAGAGTATAACAATGTATGGTGCCGTTTCCGAGGTAAGCGACAGACGCACGCGGCCGACGACTGTCGTAAGCTGCGCGCGCACTGTGAATATTGTCGCATCGGCCGCGCGCGTCAGACGCTTGTCGTAAGCCGCTCGCGGCTCGCTATCGGCCGCGATGCATGGAAATGAACCTTTACACCTGAGATGATTCTAACGATACCTCTCAAACTAAAAAACATCAAGTCCGCTGCAGAGCGTACCAAAGAAATATACATATACTTCAAAACATAAGCCTGAAAACTGCAACCTTGTAAAATGTTTGAAAACAGGGAAGTTTTGAAAGAGGGTCTAGGGTCTTTTTAACTGACCTACGTAATTCTATTACTAATTAGTAGTTTGATTCGACACCAAACTAATTCATATGACGAGTGAAACGCGCGTAAACATTTTGCGTTTTCACATGATAACGCGCGATAAAAGTATACAATTGTAAACGCGCAAGCAAAACGCGTCAGGGTTAATGTAACTTCATTTATTGTTATTTATGTGTGTCGCATACTCTTTCACTTCAATTAAAGTCCGCTTTGTAATATAATTGGGCAACATTTCCGCTGAATGGGTTGGTTCATCATTTTAGTTGGATGAGTTCCATTTGCTCTCATAGCTCGGACTTTAACATTATTTATTCCATTCATTATTTTGATTTCTCTTTTTCTGCAATTCCGCTACTACTACTGTCTACAGTCGCAGCAATTTTCTCACTATGAAAATTAAATCCAATCATTGTTGATTATAGTGCATTAAATATATGATTTTAAAATTATTGTTATATAATTATTTATTATAGTGGCCTGCTCCGGCTTCGCACGAACTTTAACAATAATTAAAAACGTAATTTTTTAGTAAAACATTTTTTGAAATGGTCTAGTAGTTTTTGAGGTTATTTGTTACATACAAAAATACAAATCTTTCCTCTTTATAATATAATAGTACCTATAAAAAGTATAAAAATATAGATATAGATTATTACTATAGTATTTTAGTATTATTTACAAGATTTGTACTGCAGTGATAGTTTATGTCAGGTGTTAATTTTGCAGAATAAAAATATTTTATTTGTTTGTTCCTTCTGTTACTCGCATATCAATCAAATGTTAATATCATCATCACTAAAAAGTACCTATCAATTGCCGTAAACTTCGTACAACCTCAATAAAGTTTTTAATCTGAAGTGTTAATTCCATGCTAAATTACCCATTTCTATTTTTAGCCCGCTTATTCTTTTTTTAAAACTACCAACAGTAAGGTAAGGTTTATTTTTAAACTAGATTAGTTTGAAAATAAAAAATAACCTTAATAATCAACTTTTATTTTATCTTAAGTAAGAAGACGAAATTTGAAATATATTTTCTAAACAATTAAACCACAACCCATATCCAGACATTGTTCCATAGCACATCAAAGAATGTTATCTACAACAAAATATAACAAAGCAAGGTTTTGATATGGTATTTTTAGCGTAAAGGAACAAAGGGCGGGAAACGAGCCGTATCTTATTTGAATAAGTCGTGGTATGAAAGCTTGGCCGCGAGTTGAAACTGTTCACAATGCAATAATATGCAGTAATATTAAAAATACCTTTTTGGTTTATGAGTGACATGTGAATGTTGTTATTCCTGATTCGGTCGGGTAAAATGTTATTGGACTTGTGAGAAAATTGTTGAGATTATCTTTTTGTAGTATTTACTTTTGTATATTATTTGTATACACAACGCAATATACATTTAAACTAGCGTGTCCGTATTTTGAATTAATATTCAAAAGGCAATGTGTTTATTCTCTCTTTGTTAGAAAAATAGCAATATTGCAAAAAATATAAAACGAAAGTATTTTTAAAAAAAATTGATGAAAACAGTTACATAATTTTATTTTTGTAACTATAATTTACTTGGTCATAATCATTTTGGTCGTTAATTTTAACATATTCCCGGAGTGAATCTAAAGTTTATTTTGGCTGAAAAGCAAACAAGTAGGTAATGATTGAATGTAATAACCAATTTTTATTGTACAAAGAACGTTAAAATACGATTCTACTTTAAATTAAAAGTGACCAAAACAAAATTTCCATTGACATTATCTTTTAACTTTAATTACAGAAAGTACTATTCAATTAGTGGGAAGAAACCACATGCCCATACCTTTATAATTAGCTCTGTACCGAGTCACATAC
Source organism: Herminia tarsipennalis (assembly GCA_945859575.2). Lineage (NCBI taxonomy): Eukaryota > Metazoa > Arthropoda > Insecta > Lepidoptera > Erebidae > Herminia > Herminia tarsipennalis. The sequence continues at coordinate 5,158,759 of OX243836.2, read as the reverse complement.
CTAAGTTAAGTGTAAACTTAATTATAGGCTGTCACAGCTCGCGTCTAATTGTTCATGAATGTTAATTACTTACCTACTTGCACTGAAATTGCGTTGTAGTAATGCTAAAGGCTAAAAATTATAGTGTCTTTCCTAAACTGAGTAGTAACTCTTTTCTGTACATAAATAGCTCAATATGTTTAGCTGCATGAGTAGCTGTAACAACAATATGTTTTATAGTTTATTCATATACAATGTACATTATTTAAGTGGTAATGGTTTGAGTTTGATAAAATCTGAGTCGTTATACCAGCATCTTTGCCCCCCCTCCTCCATGAAATTACGATATTTTATCTGCTGCCTTTGCTTTGCTGGGGAACAGTGTAGGATTACGAAATAAAGTATATTCTGTTATATTGCTCTACAGAACTTGACACTACTCGAGGAAATCAATTTCTTAAGCCTAAAAGTACCGTAACATATCAATACCAGCTAATGATGTTTTACATAAAGACGTGTCATCGGCACGAAAAAATGGCGCCGGCGCTGCATTAATGTTCTCTCTTTTACTCTCGCGTTTAAGGCTATCTAAGCGTCTCCCTCGACCTAAGCGCAAACGAGGCAGTTACCTTGCATTTATCTTGCCAAAACAGAGTGCGGTAAAACGCCACTATATGTAAAACGTCATTGATATCAGCACATAACTTTGAATAGAAAAACAGAGTTATCCTACTGCACATTTTCTCGCAACATGAAAGTCAACAGCGGTTATTATGAATTTCATTTCACGCTGACCGACGTGGCGAATGTTTTTACATCGCTCGCTCGTTGCAATGAGAACCGCAAAGCTATAAGTTATGAAAGGCTCTCTCCTTTATAGTGCAGTTTAATCGAATGTGGGCCGGATCAAAGAACTTTTGCGATGAAAGGAAGAAAATGGAGATTTTTAATCGTACTTTTCATATGGTGTTTTTATTTAGACTGCCTCTGTGGCGCGGTGGGAATGTGTCCGACTGCTACGCAAGAGGCCGTGGGTTCGATTCCCACCCAGGATGACACTTTGTGTGATGAGCACGATGGTTTATTCTGTGTCTGGGTGTTATTTATTAGGATGACGTTGTGTGTGAGTGAGAGTGTCCCAAGATATTTCAATCTAGAGTTTTGAGTTTATAATATAAGTTCTTTTTAATCATTAGGTTTGATAATTGAATAGGAAATATTTGGGGCTGGTAGCGCGGGTTTGCTCGCTGCCTTTAAACTTGAGTTACATATAGTGCTATAATATCCCTTATCTAAATCACAAAAGTGTCCTCTCTGCGATATCGCAGCTTTTAAGTCGTGGTTTGTACAGGCGTTTTGAGTTAACAGAGTTTCAATTTTATATGTAACGAGCTGACCCATGCAATATCGTCTGCATCAATTTCCCGGTTTTTGCAATATTTTTTATTGATGCTCTGCTTCTATTGATCATAGCGTGATATTATATAGCCTATAGCCTTCCTCAGTAAATGGGCTATCTAACACTAAAATATTTTTTCAATTCGGATCACCAGTTACTGATATTATCGCGATGAAATAAACAAACAAATTTTTTAGCTTTATAATGTTAGTAAAGAGTATGATCAGCCCTATCTTGCCTTGTCACCACGCCAGTCAATCCTGATTGGTTGTTACCACATGTCATAGGTAAAACATTGTTTTTAGTAACAAAACATGCCTATTTAGTATGTATAGGTATACTAAATATTACAATTTTGTAACAAATATAGGCGCCAGTTAAAACGAGACCATAATTTTATACGTATGTTTTCTCCTGTTTTACCGTCAAAGAACAAACAAGTCTATCCAGATTCATCGTCTGATTTATCGTTTCCTATCTTGTCTAAAACCTAGATAAGTACTAGATAACTATAGATTATCTAACTCACAGCGATTGACATAGAAGCCTTCAGTCTGCACAACGGAATTTAACAAAGGAATTTGTTAAACGATGCGAATGGAGAACAGATTGTATAACCAAAAGACAGAATGGAGCTCTGTTTGAATTAAGGTAATGTTGACTTATAGAACATAGGTATCATCTTTTAATAATATAACAACTTCAACTGAAATGTAAGTCACTATTTTCCCCAAATGTAAGAACAAGCATCAACATTATCATACATAGCCTGTGGCGGTTCACAATTCCTTAGATTTCACCGTGTTCAGACCATTATTTTAATTATTTTTTTTAAAGAATTTAGCCATGTGGGATTGTGGTCCCACATTTCTAGGAATACTGTTAACCGCTCCAGCTAAGCTCAATGGCTTGTGTTAGGAGTCGGTTCACGTCGGTAGTATTACCCATGATTCGAACCCGCGACTTGACGATTGCGAGATCGATGCCTTAGCCATTAGGCTACCCACGCTTTGCTTATTTACACATTACCATCATCATTATCAGCTTATATCGGTCCACTACTGCACATGGGTATCTTAGTAATTAACGCCAGAACACCCGGCCCAACTGCCAACTGCAACTGCACCTTTCGCAGCCAGTCGTCGGTTTATACAGCTAGGGGTTATTCCCTCTTACGTTTCTCTTTCTCTTTCTTTTCTTTAAAAAAATTAAAAAAACAGTTAACCGATTTATTGTTAAAAAAATGTTACTACTCTATAAATGATTTTTTAAATGATGTACTATGATGTTTATATTACTTATAGAAATGTATTTAAGACTTTACATGTTTGTATGCCGAAAGGTAGAATGTACAAGGATTCATGAACTGTTATTACATCTTATTGTTACCTACATTCTGTACAAATAAAATACTCTTATTCTTCGATCTCACGCGTCGTAAAGTGCGAGTCGAAAAGATGTTGAGTTTGTATAATGTACGAAGACCTTTATCTGGGTCGCTGTGAGTATATCGAATGTCCATTTTTGTAATATTATTTCGAATTCGTTAAAAATATCTGAATCGTAATAAAAACCTATTTGTAAATTTAAAAATATGCACCTTATGTACTCCTCCGGTTTTATTTCCCGTTTGTACCGCAGTGAAATAAACTTTTTCACATGCAGATCTCGACACGGATAATAGGCAATTTAGATATTTCCAATCCATATTTATGATTCGACCTTTCGTGGGATTAAAAGGGTACCAAATTAAGCTCCAAACCGACCATATACTGAGGAAACGAAGTTTAAATGGCACGATACGACTACGATACTGTATCCTTGGCTTTCATGGCAATCAACACTACAAAAGATAATAAAATTGAAATGTCATTGTTTAATGTTAAAACAGTTTCGTTCTGAAATTATAAATAAAAGAAAGAAATCTGGTTAATTCGTAGAGTTTTCAACACACACACTACGTACTTAGGTAGATGCCAACTATAGATATTAAGGTACCTACCTGTACCGAATGGTAATTAGGTATTTGAATGTCAAATCAATCAATAACAATAAATTATTTTACACTTACCAAATAATAATATGCCTTTAAATGATCTTAAAAATATATATTCGAGCATAATTTAATATGTTTTAGTATTTATAATCATCAAAATAAATACTAAAAGTAAATGATTTGAAACCAGAACATAATGACGTCACAATGTTAAATTGCATACAAATCTCTACAGAACGATTCGTTTTGACATTTTATAAAACAGATACTAATTTGACTTGACATTCAAGTACTCAATTATCTGTACCAAAAAAGTATGAACTATGTACATATATTTCTCTGTTTGTTACAATTTAGTTCAAGTGATCAATGGCTAAACTGAAAATTATTTGTTTATCAGTTGACTTCTTTTATATTCCTTTTTTTTATTAGATTAGTAACTATAGTTAATTTTATTATAAAAAAAATACAATGGCCGACTCGACTAATAAGTTACGCCAGCATTGCATTCGCATTCGCATCAGCTGGTCTCGCAATCGTGAGGTCGCGGGTTCGAATCCTACTCATTATACTACCGACGTGAACCGACTCCTGACACAAGCCATTGAGCTTAGCTAAAGGGGTTAACAGGATTGCTAGTAATGTGGGACGTAAATCCCACATTGCTAGATATCTAAAAGAAAAAAAAATGTCGCCAGTATTTGTGGAACCATGCACAGGGGTCCCAATTTTTAGGATATATTTTAATTTTATATCCTAAAAATTGGTATTTATGCCGTGTGGTACCGGCTTAAGAATAGTACCACCCCATCACTTCCCGTGGGTGTCGTCAAGGCGACTAAGGGATTTACCACCGGAGGGCGGGCAGCAGCGTCCTCTGTGTATTTTAAAGCCTTACTGCGATCGCCAACCCGCTCGCCAAGCGTGGCGATTATGGCAATTACCCCCAGGGTACTGGGGAGACCCGTGCCCAGCAGTGGGACATCATATGGGTTGATATGTATGTATGTATATGTTTTAATTTTATTTAGTCTTAGTTGCCCCACCACCTGTACACAGGAGGACTTGATAACTGACGTGGTCACGTTCTGGGCCTCTACAATCTATACTTATAATAAATCTGTAGAGATGTCAATTCTGTACATGAAATATATTTCCAAAATAACTATCAGGGGGTGATTAGGGATCGATACTGATGCCAAAAATGCAATCAGTAAAATTTTTGTCTGTCTGTCTGTCTGTCTGTATAACCGCTATAGAAACAAAAACTACTCGCCGGATTTTAACGAAACTTGGTACAATTATTTTTCATACTCCTGAGTTGGTTATAGTATACTTTTCATCACGCTACAATTAATAGGAGCAGAGCAGTGAAGGTAAATGTTGGGAAAACGAGAGAAGTTACTCCATTTTTTAAGCTTCCGTCACGTGTGCAACCTTAATGGTTAAAGCTACACAGAAATTATGTATGACAGAAATGTTCTCCTTAAAATTATATAAAAAATATCCTACGACGGCATATGTCTATCTTTTATGGTTGACTCACAATATCACGTGTAACTCCCGATAGCTTAGCAGTTCGAAGCTTTCTGATTATATTTGTCTACTCTTACGTTTATAACACTCTCAGTCATCCCTAATTAAACAGCATATGTCTATCTTTTATGGTTGACTCACAATATCACGTGTAACTCCCGATAGCTTAGCAGTTCGAAGCTTTCTGATTATATTTGTCTACTCTTACGTTTATAACACTCTCAGTCATCCCTAATTAAAAAAGTTAACATAATTAACTATTCCATAAAAAAGAATCATAGAAATCGGTATAGAAACACCAAAGTTATACATGAAATACGCTAATAATAAGCCATCGCGTGTGAATACTGAATCATGCTATCTATCGATATCTATACATTATAATAAAAATGTAAATTTCACGTGTCTATACATAGCCGAACTTAGTGAAAAAAAATATTAGGAAATGCTCGAAAAGAGTATTTAAACACTTTGCTTTGTGCACTTTGCACTTTGATATGTCTGTCTGTCTGTTTGTTTGAACACGCAAGAACTACCGGACAGATTCGGTTGAAATTTTGCACATGAAATCTAATAGATGCGGATTAACATTTAGGCTATAAATTATCACGCTTTTTCCCATAGGAGCTAAGCAGTAAGGGATAATGTCTGTAGCTATTTTTCGTTATAAAACAGTAACTATTTGACGGATCTTTATGAAAATTTACAGTTTTATAGTATATATACCTAGGACATTATTTACACTATGAATCATTACGCGTCAAACGTCTATGGGGAACGAGTAGCAACGTATTTTTTGTCGCACCATAATGGTTTATCACAATTTTTTCCACAATTAGAAATTATCTTTAATTGTAACCCATGGAATACATAACTTCACGCCAAACTATAAGGAGATATACACAACATTTTTAAGTTTCATAAGAACAGTTATTTTGACGTGGTATGTAACGAACAGTATAGCATCGAAGCTATGCTAGCGGTCTTTGACGACGAAGTCTCAGGCTCGAGTCTGATATCTAATTATGTTCTTTTTGTATTTTTTTAAAATTGTTTTTGTCCTTTTTTAATATTTTTCTCAATGTTATAGTTATTTTTTCGACCATAGGTAACTTATTTGCTTTGGTTAATATTTTTTTATATTAAAAATCAAGTGAAATATGCACTTATGTAAGATATTTATAGGTATTGCATGCACTGCTGAGAGTAATGAATGAATCGTAGTAGAAATGAAAAACAATCTTACTTTACAATTTAACAAGTATTCGATATTTTCTAGAATTGATGTGTTCGTGCTCAAAAAAAAAAGACATTACACACGTAAAAAAAAACAATAACGCCATGTATGAAATCAAATTGGTCACCGTTTTAAATCATTTATCAGGGTATAGGTGCTTACGATGACGGATTCGTTTCTTGCTGAGTGGCAACATTCTCCTATTTATTTAATTTAATTGCTTAAATTCAATTAAATTAAATAAATAGGAAGTATCAGAAGAAACTTCACTGGTTTTGAAAGTAGATGGCGTTGTATTCAATAATGTTCTATACTTAGTAAAATAAGTTTTAAAATAGTATTAAAAAGAAAAATATTGCTATCATTTTTAGAAATGTTTGTCTGTCTGTCCGTTTGTTTGACCACGCATCACACAGGTGCATTGAGAATCATGTTTTGGGGTTATGGTTTGATATCAAGTGTTCATCAATTCACCGATAATGAATGACTCATCGTCCAAGTGCGAGTAGTTCGCGTGACGGGAGGACGGGGGTGGGGGGTCATTGTCTGTCAACGCGGAGTCTGGGGGAGGGGGAGTCCATGTCTTTTTTTCTTACTTGCATCATTGTAACATATAAGAGAGGTACTCTCTCATATGTAAAGTATGATTTTTTTCTCACCTACCCCATCGTGTGGGATATCATTAGATAGGTCTGGTAAGCGTTTAGGGTTTGTGAAAACTATTTTTAGATTTAAGGATTCCTTTGTGTAATATTAGGCTTTATAGTGAACATTTTTGTTAGAGTCAAGTATTCCCCTGCCAACTAAATGGTTGATGTTGGGTATGTGAAAAAAATCACGGTAGTAGTATAAATACTAAAATTATAAGGAAAACTATCACAGTTAAGTACTTAGGCTTTACAAGTTTACGATAAACATCTGATCAAATGGGAAGTACCAAAATTTTAGTACAAATTCTATTGAACATTATTAGGTATTAAGTAGGTATAACGTTGAAAGAATAAAACAAAAACAACAGAAAACCCACTTCTTAAGCTGCACACTAAATTAACTATATAAAATAATAGAATAGAACGATTTTTATTAAGTACACAGAAGACACATGTATAGACATTATTATAATTTAACAGGAAAAGTCATGCAGAAGATAAAAAAAGCAATAAATAAAACAGTAAAATAATAAAAATAACAATAGACAAAAGAAAAGAGACACAAATAACACACATTAATGACAGAAAAACACAGTAAACGAATACCTAAAGAGTCAATTACGTTAACTGGAGCCGGAGGTTGCAGAGAAAGTCTATACATCTTAAATAAATTTAATTATAAATTACATTAAACTAAAATCTAAAACTAGTGATAAATGGTCGATGTATGTACCAAGAATGAATCGTTCTTTATTAAAATCTAAAACTACAACTATGGAAAGACGGTTGCGAAATCGAAGTGGCGAGATGTGGAAATCACGTAGCGCTGACTCGACGCCTCGTGCCGGTCCGCAACTGCACTGCTTCGATAAATGGTGTCAACGGTCCGCCTCTTACACCAAAGCGTAGATAAATGGTGTCGACGGTCCGTCTATAACACCGACGCGTAACACCTCCCCCCGAAGAACAGCAACTATTTGTCAAGCGGAGTGGCAAATATTGCTGCCAGACCACTGGTGTTCATCTTACTTCTTCTGGTCGGATGTTCCGTCTGGGTTCAATAAGTGTATAGTTGGCCCCTCTGCAGTATCGATGTCTGGATACGCCTCTGGCTTCAGCTTCCGAAGATCCGGATATTCGTTGAAGGTGCTTGGAAACCACCCGGGTGACTCGCGAACGCGGATATCGATTTGAGATATTCCTAATTATCGCGAACCGGCCCGCGAATATCCTACCGACTGCGCCAATTACGTTAACTGGAGCCGGAGGTTGCAGAGAAAGTCTATACATCTTAAATAAATTTAATTATAAATTACATTAAACTAAAATCTAAAACTAGTGATAAATGGTCGATGTATGTACCAAGAATGAATCGTTCTTTATTAAAATCTAAAACTACAACTATGGAAAGACGGTTGCGAAATCGAAGTGGCGAGATGTGGAAATCACGTAGCGCTGACTCGACGCCTCGTGCCGGTCCGCAACTGCACTGCTTCGATAAATGGTGTCAACGGTCCGCCTCTTACACCAAAGCGTAGATAAATGGTGTCGACGGTCCGTCTATAACACCGACGCGTAACAAGTCTGTATTTGGTACTTATTTATTTTCACAAAGCTTTTGGGTGTTAAAGCTATTGATATAGATGACTATATGATGATTATCCGCTGCTGAATCATATCGCGGTTCTCCCGACAGGACTGTTTCCAACATATTTACACAGAAGTTATTTCGTAACATAAACTACCTTAATTTAAACCCGACTTTCCCGCGAACGCAGTCGCGGGCACAGCTAGTATAAAATATATTATTTGTTTTTTATTTAAAATGTTTGCTATCGAAACACTTTGAAGAAGAAGTTACACCATAAATTTAGTTTACATTTCATTTCTGTCCATACTATGCAAGCGGCGGTAGCTTAACGGCTCAGGCATCGGTCTCGCAATCGTTAGGGCGCGGGTTCGAATCCTACCACCCACTCCTAACACAAGTCATTGAGCTTAGATGAACGGGTTAACAGGATTGCTAGTAATGTGGGACCAAAATCCCACATTATTAATTATCTTTAAAAAAAGGGCGCCAAATGGCATACCGAAGTGAATAGAAGATGGATATCTTCTTTTAAATAATGATGACTGTAATGACTCATATATGATAGATAACTTTTACAAAAAAAAAAAAAAAAAAATAAAACAAATGTCAACAAAATGAGGTAGAAATTAAAAAAATCGTACGATATAAAAGTAACCTGCTCATAGTAAACTCACGTATACGAATACTAAAACCGAGTTAACGTATAAATCCCAAATATTTATGACTGCTTTACGTTTTAAAGTTTTAGTAATTGATACGTGTTTACTTTTACGAGTGTATATTAGGTACTGTGTTTACACCAATGAGACTTTAGTTATACGGTAGGGCAGCATAATCGAATTCGGTCATTGCGGCTAATCTTAACAGAGACTAAACTATGCATGAGATATTTGTTATACATTCACTCTTATCAAATGATGGAATTTAAGTCCAATAAAGCACGGCGAGATCTTTTAGAAAATAGTCATGTCATCTATGGGACTAACAGTGTTAATGTTGCTGCTGCTATGTCTTAATCGCCAACTAATCGTGGATCACGAAAAAATCTTTTTTAGAAGATATTTAAATATTAAAAAAATCTAAAAATTCGCTTTTTAGGGTTCCGTAGCCAAAATGGCCAAAACGGAACTCTTATAGTTTCGTCATGTCCATCTGTCTGTCTGTCCGTCCGTATGTCACAGGCATTTTACTCAAAGTTTACAATATTGATTAAAATTGATGAAAGGATGTCTTGGAACAACTCACACAACGCTATCTAATCCCAAAATAAGCAGAGATTGTACTATGGAAACCAGACAATTGATAAATATATATATTTTTAAATGCATACATAATATAGATAAATAAACCATCATGCTCATCACCTCCGGCTAAGCAGTCAAGGTCACTAACCACTAGTCCAACAGGCCATATAATAATAATAATATAATAATATCTTGGGACAACTCACACAACGCTATCTGATCCCAAACTAAGCAGAGCTTGTACTATGGAAACCAGACAACTGATAAACATACTTATATATTTCTAAATACATACATATTATAGATAACACCCAGACACAGAATAAACCATCGTGCTCATCACACAAAGTTTTATCCTGGGTGGGGATCGAACCCACGACCTCTTGCGTAGCAGTCGGATACAATCCCATTGCCCCACAGAGGCAGTCATATTGATACCTTCTTTTGTTCTGAAGACTAAACTAACGTCTAGTGACTAGACTAAGAGGCCAGTAATACTTTATATGCTAGGTAGGTACTGAAAATTGTTATGTAGGTACATCTATCAACATTTTTGGCAACATTAGCACATCTCCCAAGTTGTTCGAGCAATAAATCCGAAGTAATGGAGTGTCAGGGGTTGATAACAAGATTTACACGTCGCGTCTGACGTGGACATTAACGTTCAGCACTCCATGTTATTTACTATTGAATAGCAAGTAAAGGGAAGGGGCGCATGTGGATCTTTCTTTGATTCTTATAATCAACTAGCTGACCCGCGCAACTTCGTATTTTTCCCCGGTTTTGCAACACTTTTCATTGCTGCTCCGCTGCTATTGATCGTAGCGTGATGTTATATCGCCTCGATGCATGGGCTACCCAATAGTAAAATATTTTTTCAATTCGTACCAGTGAGATTATTGCGTTCAAACAAACAAACAAACTCTTCAGCTTTATAATCTACTAGCTGTCCCGCGCAACTTCGTATGCGTAAATTTACCCCGTTTTTGCAACATTTCTCGTCGCTACTCCGCTCCTATTAGTCGTAGCGTGATGTTATATAACCTATAGCCTTCCTCGATAAATGGGCTATCCAACAAAAAAAAGATTTATTTAAATCGGACCAGTAATTCCTGAGATTAGCGCGTTTAAACAAACAAACAAACAAACAAACAAATAAACAAACAAACAAATAAACAAACAAACAAATAAACAAACAAACAAACTCTTCCGCTTTTGTAATATAATAGTATAGATATTAATGTTTGTTTGTTTGTTTGAACGCGGTAATCTCAGGAACTACTGATCCGAATTGAAAAAATCTTTCACTGTTGGATAGCCCATTTATAGAGGAAGTCTATAGGCCATATACCATCACGCTACGACCAATAGTAGCGCAGCAATGAGAAATGTTGCAAAAACGGGAAAAAATTACGCAGACGAAGTTGCGCGGGACAGCTAGTATAAACGTAGATTGGATATCTTACCTGCCACGCAGAAGATATTATAGTGCACAAGTGTAAGACTTCACAGACACAAGTGCACACTCTATTCCATCAATCTCATAGTCCAATAGAACGATTATCTGACAAGACTTGAGAGAGATAGGGCGCAGGACTAACAGCTTAACGTTTCCTCCTAGGCACGAAGTGGTGTGACATTTTGAAACCGGTCCATCTATGAACCGAGAGTGGTAACGTTGCGTGCAGTAAGTAACGACCTCTTTAAGGGCGCCATAGTCAATGATTGTACCTACCACACAAACGCGCATAAGTGATTATTCCTCGTTTTATCATAAACCAAGCTTGCAGGCAGCCATTATTGAAAATAAATTAATATTTTATAAGTTATTAACTTTAAAACATATAAGAATGTTAACAACTTGAACAATTTTGGCGAAATTCCAATGTTTTAAAGCTTATAACTTTCATAATATTATCAAGATAAAACGAATTGATATTAATAATTAATCTTTGACTTACCTACAGCCTAAAACAGAGGAGTAACTACTTATACGCGTTTGTATGGTAGAATAATCGACTAGAACTAAGTGGAGATCCATGCCATAAAAATGTATTTAAGCGTTGTAACCTCTTGCAAATTATAATTTGATTAACTTCTCCTAGCTGATAGTATCTTTCAGAGACTATCTAAGTCGGATATATTATAGTAGTCCAAAAATGTGTGCGCAAACACAAAATCCACTCCTCTCATAATCCGATGGGGTGGAAATCCGACACGACCGGATGCATAACAATCGTAAGATGGACGAATATTGATCGAATCGTCACCCTGATTGGTGCAATTCGGACATTACTTAGGATAAATATATAGAAGGTATTATTACTTTTTTAAGCCATTAATATACCTGCTCATATCTTGGACCTGAGGTGTTAAGAATAGTGCCGCCCTATGGGGCATATGGGGGTTTTGACGACACCCACGGAAATGTGTAGGGACAAAACGACTAAGATTTCACACCGGAGGACGGGAAGTAGCGTCCTATGTGTACTTTTTTAAAGCCTTACTGGGATTGCTAACGCTCGTCAAGCGTGATGATACGAGTATATCAATAGCCCCTAGATCTATTAATAATATGTAGGTTCTACTAGGGAAACCCGTGCCCAGCAGTCGTTTTACGGGTTGACATGAAATATAATACATCTTAAACTTGTTTGCATTTAGTAAATTTATCACAATCTCCATTAATATAAATCAATTCAGTAAGATCAGATTTCAAATCAGATTTCTTATATTATATAAAAAACTCAGTTAATATTGAGTTTATTGTATTAAAATTCATGCCTTTTGGCTCTTTTTGGTAACAAAGGGCTATCGTTCCATTGTCTCGGTTCTCATTAGAATACACAATACTAGTAAAGCTGTGCTCATTTAAAGAAATGTTCCCTGCTTGCTTGATTTTTGTTCGCAAATTACCTAAATATTAGGACTTGGGGATGTGTACATTATATGCGTTGGGTTGTGTGTAAGTGAAATGGAAACAGCATTTTGTTATAAAAATAAAGAGTAGTCCAATTGTATAAATCATTTTATTATAATTTTCAACCGAATTTAAAAAAGGAGGAGGTTCTCAATTCGATGTATGTTACTTTTTGTGTGTTTGTTTTTGATAGGGTATATTTCCAAGGTGGAATTTGGAGAAATCGAGGGAACCCTTCAAATATTAAAAGGCCACCAATTTTATATTATTTGTGTATTTACTCTCAAAAATCACCAATTGGTGAATTTGAACTGCTGAAGACCACAAATGACGAGCGAAACTATTCAATATTTCACGGTTTGCGATTCAATTACTTTAATGTGGTATTGAGTAGCACTTTATTCTCGTCATACTACCATTACACATTGAGCTGACGGTGCCCTATCATGTGAACTCCTCAACAATTAACGGCCCTTCATCGGAAAAAGCGATATTTTTGAAAATTATTTGAGCAGTTTACATAGGCCTATTGTAACCTACGTGAATTAGAATCCAACCCACTTAAAATGAAAAATAAAAAACTTTTTTGTAAATAGTTACAATTCTAGAAACGCTAATGTTTTAAAGCTGTTTCTCGTGTTTTTCCTTTTTCACGTAAAAATTACTAAACAGATTTTGATGAAACTTCCAGTAGGTAACACAACGTCCCTATTTTTTGTCGTCATACATAAAGTAAAATGTCTAGAATGGAAGTTACTGTAGCTGTTGCTACAGTAACTTACACTTAACAGCATAAGTTAAGTCGTCGAGCCCAGTGGTCCCTGTTGTAACTAGATTCTTTTCAATTAAAGGTTAATAACTTTTCGTTTTTGTACATACCTTCACATATGTATACCTAATGGATACGTCACAAAAAATTGTTTGTGCTAGTTAATTAAGTATAAATGTTAAACCAAAATTACTTCATTTTGAAACTTGCCAAATAGGCGAAAAATCCTTTTTTGTGTTCAGACCCTGTACACAGGTTTTTGAAAATTGCAACGAATCTCAGGAACTAATGGCCCGAATAAAAAATTTTTTTTGGGTTGGATAGCCTATTTATCGAGGAAGGCTATAGGCTATTATAACGTCACGCTCAAACCAAAAGGAGTGGAGTATCAATAAAAAATATCGCAAAACGGGAAAATTGAAGCAAACGAAGTTGCGCGGGACAGCTAGTTGTGTATTAAATACCTTGCGAAGCCGGAGCGGGCTAGCTAGTGTATTGTCATAACAATAAACTGATTTACAGCAAAAATGACCTATCTACTACGGTAATTACACATTATCAAGCTGTTCGTATACTTGCTCGATCAGTGAACCTGTTGCTAAAGCAAACAAACCCCTAGCTTAGAAACTGGAAATCTATTTCACAGAGCAACACAGCGTATAATGAAAACTCAATATTTAAACGCGATCAAAAGGCTGTGAGTTTATGAAAACGAAGCAGAATGGCATACTTAGCATTATTTGAGAAACTAATATTATTATTGGTAAGTTTGTGCAAGTTTTCAGTTCAGTTGCTGCCCGGACCAACTGTTTACAGGTCTTTACTGTTCGACAGCCTTGATTCTAGGGTTGGCGATGTCGAGAAATATATGTACTGCATCACCTTTATTGGGTGTAAAGATGATGCATAATTATAGGAACTCAGTAGAATACATTTTAGATCTCATACTGTGGTGTGCTATGCCGGGATTTAACCAGCAAAATTTAAGTTCGCGATGTTTAATTTTATTTCCAAAGAGGGATTGGGATGGTCAACATAATTATTAATTATGCTGATAATGTTATTTGCATTGTCATCCACAAACATCTATGCGAATTTATTTTTGATGTTTTAAACATGATTTAGAAACACTTGAGGGTTTGAAGTTAACGCTTTTTGATGTGTGTCAAAAAGGTTCGCTTACTTAGGTACTCCATTCAAGAATGTCCTCTTACGCCGGCTCCACACTTTGGCCCCAATGTCGATCCTAACGTCACTCGGCCAACGTATAGATCTAGAATAACGGTCGTCCCAACGTTGGCGCCAATGCTATTTTGAAGATCCATACGTTGGATGAGTGGCGTTGGGCCAACGTGTGGGCCGGCCCACACGTTGGCCCATTATACTTATGGGTTCGCAGATCCAGGTAAATATGGAAGAGCTTCACGATTCATTTTAATGAATGAATGCAACACATTACAAGAATTTCATGACACAACTGTGCGTGCCGAATATCTCTTGCTTCGCTTAACTAAAACGTGTTCTCATATTCAAGCATGTTATTCAATACCAAGTAACTATACGGACAAGAGATAGCAAATAAACAGTTCTACATGATAGACAACCCTGATTGTCTCTAGGGCTATCGAAAAACAATAACATAAAATAATTTATAGCTCCGATCCTTCATTTACTTCGCATGAATACTCGATAACAAAGTAATACGAAGAGCGAGATGTAACGATTGATTAAATCTTAACGATTAATTTAATCGCTTTATTGATCGATACTAAACGATTTCCATGATTCTGCAAAAAAAGGGGAAACTCTTCTCCTATACACTATTGCTAGATTGTAAAGTATGTTTCTGCGATTGCAATCTGCGAAGACGTTTCAAAAACTAATCCAAGAGCCGTACTCAGAGTTTTTCAATTCTTACTTATATCTATATCTTGGTAAAAATAGTGTTGCTCAAAATTTTACAAAGGAATGATTTAAGTAAGCAACAACTCAGAGTGCGGCAGTAAGTGAACTAATTTAGGGTTTTTAAATTCAACGGTAGGCTTTGAATTTAAAAACCCTAATATTGCTTCTTTGAAATGACGAAAAACTCCGTGAACAGATTTTGATTATTTTGAAGTAATCAAAATCTGTTTACCAAGCGGCGGTAGCCTAATGGCTAAGGCATCGGACTCGCACTCGTGGGGTTTGAATTGTACCCATTATACTACCGACGTGAATCCAACTGGAGAGGTTTTCATTATCATTTTAATTTTTATTAAAAACAGTGGTTGTATGTAAAGTCGGTTTACGGATGATAATTTTGCGTGATAACGTCATAAGAAAACATTGATGACATATCGCCATTCGCGTTGCTTAGTAACCAGTCAATAACGTGACACTCTTAAAAAAACATTGTTGACATTTTGCCATTCGCGTTGCTTAGCAACCAGTCAATACCATAAGATTTTTTCGTGCGTGCACCCGGTCATCGATTTATAAGACGTTACCGATTATTTCGAATCGTATCTCGCCTTCTCCTATTCATTCTAGTTGAACCACATCCAATCTCACATATATTTGGTTTGCGGTTACGACTACAAATTGAATGTAAACCCACTTAGAGTAAATAATAAATACCTATTAGTGCCGTCATGTAACAGATCTAGGCAATTTGCTGGCTCATTAGTTCGTGGTGAACTAACTATTACGTAGCTGTTTCTAGCTAATTGTTAATTCTTAAAGCTAAATGAGAAAGGTTCATTTAATTAAATATAAATTTAAGATTTTGTTTAAGTTTGACCCGGCTGAAGGTAGGTTTTATCAAAGAAAAGCGTACACCGAAAATATGGTCTATCACTTTACGGTTGAAAATCATTTGCACGTCATAAATAGCAAGGTTTTTACGGGTCCAATGCCTTAGTCATTGTACCGTTACCAAGCTTTCACAAAGGAAGCTTTGTCAAAACTGGAAGCAGCAATTTTTTGCCGACTGTACATACACAGGAGCCTTTTAGTTCTCTTCCACTGGATCAGCTACTGTATACCAATAGCTAACATAATCTTTATAATAACTTTGGGGACATAATGTTATACTTAAGAGCCCGCGCTTCTTTCAGCATTAAAACTAACGTAAAAATAATATTTTTTTATGTTTATAAATAAAGATGCACAATTTTTAAAGCAATTCCTACCATAGTTTAGCCTTGACCGACAGTCATCTAATCTAAGCATATAACTGACGGCTTAACGTGCTATTCGAGGCAGGCGATGACTTTCGAAAACGGACACCCATCTATATACAGAAAGCATGCCTTTTAAACTCTCTAATTTCTAGATCTGCTGGGCCACCACAGTATTAGCACTGAATATTAAAAATACAGAATGTAACTTGCTTACGCATTTCACTTGAGTGACAAAACACGCACATAAAGAAATCGTTCGCGAACTTCTATCGAAGACCACATTGGTGCTCTTCGTTCGCACGGCGCGCCTCGATTCCGCTTCCATGTGCGATTTCTATGCGTTGTCTAGAGCCTTATTTTATGTAGGTCGTCTTCTTTACTCTCAGGATTCTGTGTTATTAGGCTGTATACACTCATCTCTCTCTCTATTAGGCTGTATAGACTCAGTGGTGACCGAGCAAATCGAGATATTTGCGAGGTTAAGAACTGTTACCACTGTCGGTCCATAGATGGGTGACCGTGTTCGAAAATTGTCACAATGCCTCGTTGAGCCGTCGGTCCTGAGCCTAATCTGTTTTCAGTCGTGTCAGATTTCCATCCCATTGAGATCCCGAGTTTGACAGAATAGAGAGTGCACTTGTGTCTGCAAATACACTTGTGCACTATAATATCTCTTGCGAGTTGGCCGGTCTAAGATAAGATTGGCCGCCGTCACCGACATCGATTTGGAGAGACCATTATAACTAACATTTTTCAAACAAAGATTACTTCACTAACAAACCTTTAGTTACAAAAACAAGAACCAATTACATTCACATTCTGAAGCTACTCAAGAAAGGACTCTTCATTATTTCATCAGTGAGGTAAGTTTCCGAAGTTCGGGCGAATACAAAACATCCGTAGGCCCGAACAAATAGAATTAACTGGGACTGCTATCGATGGAGCCCTTTATTTGGGAAGATACTTAAACTAATTCTTGAGCATATAGGTTTGTGCTGGCCTTCGAGGCTTAATAAAATCATTATGAGAATAATTGGGAAAAATATAGTGGAAGAATAGTCAGGCCCGGTTCCAGGATTTTGATCAGGGGGGACGGTTTATTTCAATCAACACCTGCTAGGTATGCTTTACTCGCTAGACGAGGGGAGGGGGTGGAATAGACTCAAGAATGTGATGATTTTTTTTTTTTTTATTTAAAATACGATAGTGATAGATGCAGTAACAAGCCCTGTGTCGCGGAGGACTTTTCAAACATACAACACAAAGTACACCTAGACTCGGAATAACAATTTGTGGATCACACAAAGTGGTGTCACGTGTGGGAATCAAACCCACGACCACTTGCGTAGCAGTCGGACACACTCCCACCGCACCACAGAGGCAGTCTAACTAACTAATTAACTGTCAAAACCAGCCACGAAAACTTTAAAATTCTGAAGTTGGACAAAATAAAGGTGTGTCAGTTACGAGTCTGGGAGAGAAGCGGACCGCCCCCACTTGCATCCGCGCCTAAAAATAGTATGTATAACTTGAAAAGCGATACGGTAGCTTTGTATCTTCGTTAAGTTATATTTATACTATACTACAGCTAGTGTCTGTAGCTGACATAACTTTTCTATAGATTTTACCTTAAACATGGCAGTAACAACGTACGTTCATGTATGGCAAAGTAAAATAAGCTGACGGTAAAATATGTCTAATAAAGACATACCTACCGCTTACAATATGTCGCCGTCATGGTATTATGGAGTCCCGTTTGAGTTTGAATTTGATATCATACTTAAATTATATAATTTTTCGAAGTTATTAAACTATAGAATCAACTCAAAAATTAGAATGGCATTTAACCTTACAGCTAAACTAAGTTGCCATGCATTATAAATGGGTTCACGTCGGTATTATAGCAGACGGGAATTAAACTCACGAATACAATCCGTAATCTCGTCCACTGCTATATCACCGCTTCATGTTGCTTCTTTACCATCAATATTTGCATAAATATTCATATCATATTAAATTGTCTATAACATCGATAAATATACTCAAAGATACGTAAACAAATTCTTCTATTACTTTTTATATAACAGCATTATATGTATAGGTTGTAATATCGAAGTAAAGTGAACAGAGTACAAAGATATTGCCAGTGACTGTAAACATATCGGTGGCCTCGTGAAACTTGCTTGTTTATTTTGCCGATCAACAGCCCTGTAGGATGATAGAACTAGGGTTGGCATCACCTAGTTTTATTTATATTGATGGCCAACAAAAACATAAAGTATGGAAACCGTCTTTGCCAATTAAACCTCAGTGGCATGAGGTTGCAACATGTAACACTCTATCTATGAGTATGTCACGGAAAGTCTTCAACATAACTTATGTCCACTCGTGTTAGGTATCCGCCCCGTTTGATCATGAAAATAAATAAATAGAAACTCCATTTGTAATTGAGCGAACACTAGAATTATTGAAGTTGTCTGCTATCATCGAAACAAAATGTAAAGGTAATAATAAAGAGACTAAGCACAAAGCGATATACCTATTTATCTTTGTATAATTACAATTGGGTAATCTTTCAATAACAACGTGTAACTAAACAACTCTGCCATGATCATAACAAAGTTATAACTCTCACAATAATGATAAGGAGCTCATGAGCCATCTACTTTTATTTTATTACCCGAACAAAAGTCTGACAGTAATAAATTATGTCAACACTGACAACCCTATACGATTGCCGCAAACAGGGCTGCCACGAATATTTCAGATTTTGACAGACATTTTCCGAACGTGTTTTTTATTCTATTTTCTTTCACGCCCCAATAGTATTTGGACAATAGATGCTTGAACGACGTCGGTATTGACTCTGCGGGCAAATGACACTTTTTTTTCTACGTGTTCGTATGTGGTGATAAAAGCCTGCGCTTTCATTCTTTATTGAAGGGACGAAGCGTTGAAAGGAGTGCGTTAGTTATCGTGTGAGTTGTTTTCGGTTACTTTTCGACGATAACTTTTTGCTTTATATTCAACGTGAGTTCGCATAGTTTCTCAAAGCTTGCACTTTATCGAGAGTCTTGATTTTTAGCCACGTTTTAGATGCCGGCAACACTAGGGGTATTATTCGTTTCAACCCTAAATTGCTTAAAGTATTCGTAATTTAAAATAATTGATTTCTCAGTTTTCTATAGATACTTCAATTAACTTACTGATTTTAATCAGAAATGTAATTTTATCTTTTTGGTTTCAGTCTACCGGTGCAATGTAAATCCAACTGTAGAGGCTAGTGCAAAATTGGATTTAGAAATGGGAATCGAATGGCGAACCTCATTCGGCTCTGGCAATAATGGAGAGAGCCTGTTGAGTTATTCTATCCCGATTATAGACTAAGAGCTTACGTTTCATTCAATGATAGAATATATTAAAGGATAAGTTTTAGTGATACATACTTGATATGGAGGGGGCATTTAACGCGGGTAACTTATATACTCAAACTCAAATATCTTTATTTCGTAAAATCAGGTTAGTGATTATTTGAAAACGTCAAATCAATACACTAAAAAAATTATAAAATTATGATTGTTTGAAAAAAAAATGAGGTTAGGCGCCAGTTCCAAGTGTAAAGCTCATGAGAAGAAGCTGCCAAGAAACTCATGGGCCACTCTTTTAAAATCATCAAGTTTTTCTTTACAAAAATAAATTTTACTGAATGAACCAGTGTGTTTGGTGAGTGTAATCGTTTATAGCAAAGCGATCGCGAGCGAATCACACACTGGCTCATTGTATGCATCAGTGATTAAATCCAAACATACACACGTATGTATATTTGCATTTTTAAAATCTACTGCTCATGACACGCGAAATATGATGGGGAAATTGAAATAGGAAAGGGACAGTAACCCAGTGGATAGGGCATTCAATGGTGGTCACGGGTACAAAATACACTCTTTATATTATCGATATGAACGTAACCCTAATACAAGCATTTCGCTTAGCTACTGGGGTCAACAAGATTGTTACTAATGCGAGTTATTGGTACCCACATTGCTAAAAAAAATATAAAAAGTAAAACTAACTTAAGTATGGAATGTCCTTAAATTGCATGAATGTATTTGATGATAGCACCTGGGTCCTTATTCACGGCAAGCTCGTGTGAACTGTCAAAATTTGGTCTAAGTGGTAAATAAAGAGCTGGACTTAGAAATGCTTCAACGTGCATGCTCAGTGGAATTCGCTCGGGCTAGAAACGTAAAACGTGAATAAGGATCCTGCAATAACAAAAATGTTAGAAGCCTGCCTGTTAGATGACTGCTATTATCTCCAAAATTCACTAACGAACGTTTATCTATACTAATATTATAAAGCTGAAGAGTTTGTTTCTTTGAACGCGATAATCTCGGGAACTAGTTGTCGGAATTAAAAAAAACAATACGAAATTCGTTTACTGTTGGATAGTCCATTTATCGAGTAGGGCTATTTAATATCACGCTGCGACCAACAGAAGCAGAGCAAAAATGAAAAATATTCCAAAAACGGGGAAAATTTACGCAGACGAAGTTACGCGGGTCAAATTTAAGTAGAGCTTAAAATTTTCCTCTCCACCTCTTGTCCTATTTACATTGTAGAGCCATCAGTGCAGATAGAACGATTCACCTATAGAATATTGACCTGCCGCATAACTCCTTACCGCCCAATTGAAACGTGGCTCTACTGCGCTACCTATCTCATTTGAATAATAGCTTCATGATTGAATTTTAATGTTATCTTTTAGTTTTTGGGTAGTTTTTTTATTAAGTTTTTATTATAATCAAACACTTTATTGTGACCAATCAGCACCGAGCATGCCGCTCAGTGCTGACTGGTCGATGTCAAAAATACTGTCTTTAAAATTTTGGTTCTTATTATGTCGGTCCTCTAAACTCTCACGAATGCGGAACGGAACTTACAATTGTAGAACATTAAGGTAATTACTACATTTTATAGTAGATACATATTATGTCGATGGTGAAAGATGGCATTTGTGAATAAATTTGCAAACTTCACTCGATATACTCAATTTTCCAGCAGTATTACTTTTTATCTGACTGTAAGAAAAGGTTATGTTTTTCAGGCGCATCTTGTATGTTTGTATATAAAATTCTTTATCACCTCATATCTTTGAAATCACTAGACAGATTTATACAATTATTATGTCGTTAGATTCGTCTTGATTGCCCAAATTTTCTTAGACAAAATACATTTCAAAAAAACAAACATGGCGGCTGTGAGATGTCAAAAACAAGAGGTTTAAAAAAAAAGTTTTTTCTAATACAGCAGTTCAAAACGGTATATCATGATTATGACTGTAATCCTAAAATAGTTAGTTAGCTACATTTTTTTTTATTCTCTATACTTGGCAATCACTGTAATAAAAGTTACTTGTTATAAATACAATAATTGCATTTTTGAACCTTTACTTTTATATCCTACAACCACTTCTTCCTACACCTACTACAAGTATTAAAAACAGTGCGTAGGTATAAGTATTAAGCACGTGCCCGCCGAGAATGTAGTATGTATCGAATTTCTTGTATTGTATTGAATTTCTTTGCCCATTTGCCTCTTGTCCCCCCAGAACGAATGTTTTTATGGGACATCCTCCCCTGTTGTGCGTACGACTCACACTTGGCCAATGACGGGTGAAACTATGCGCACCCCATCTAAGTGCACACTTGGCCGGTGTCTGCCGAACCGAAATGCATGCAGCCCTCCCCTCGTCGTAAGGATGTTAGATCCGCCACTGTGCCTCTCGTGTAATATAACCTGAAATTAATAAAGACCCGCCCATGCTGCTGAAAGTTTTCATTTTTGACGATTCCAACAAACCAAAAAATAACCGAATTTTCCTAAAAATCGATTCAAAATAAAGTACATTTGTAATGATTTTTTATTGTTTAGAATTGAACAAAGAAAATTAAAAAAATTGAAAAAATTTGTACAAAGACGAAAATGTTTACAAGAACAATATGTAACCCTTTCATAAAAAGAAGAAATAAATAATAATTTCCTCAATAAATTTTCACTTTTAGGGTTCCGTAGCCAAAATGGTATAACCCTTATAGTTTCGCGATTAGCTCAGAGACTGTTAGTGCTAGAAGGCTGTAATTTTGCATCGATATATATACTACTTACGCAGACGAAGTGAAAGAATAAAATCTTGAAAATCGTTCTCAGCGTCAACGTCCTCTACCTCTTTTACCTTCTTTAATGGCCAAAACCTATTATTAAAATACAAGACAAAATCCAAGAAAACTGACTACCCTTGTTTGGCTACATAATCAGACGGAGAGAAGACCATATTGCCAGGTCACATAGTTTTCCCTCAGTCTCATTATATAGCCAAACCAGGGTATTTTAATTATTTTAAAGGACCCAGGAATGTACTTAGAATTCTGTCTAGATACACAGAACACCACCATCCTATCGCAGCATTTTCCTTGTCCCCCAGCACTCGGCCCCATATAGTATTGTCGGTCTAACTGCTTGTTTAAACATAGTCCCTTTTGTTCTAACATGTACTTTTGGGTCCGCAAGGAGAACCGCAGAGAGGGACCTCCACTTGAACTATCCTGTTAGACATTATCTCTTATGTTTGATTTGGTGTTAATTATGGATTGAAGAATCAAATTCTTTTACTTAATTTAAAGAAGTGAGAGCTCCGTTGCTCTTGTTGCCTGAGAAATCGCAATGCAATGGTTGTTTGGCCATTTTACGACAAGTCAACGATTACTTACGGCCGGTCTCAATAATCTACCTCTCGATGGATTCGGCTACTAGAGGTAAAATTTTGACATATTTCGTATAGAGCATATGTCAAATATATACCTCTAGTAGCCAAATCCATCAATAATTAGATTATTGAGATCGGCCGTTAGTGTTTATCGGTTTCTTCGGTTGTTCACATTTGAATGTTTTCAAATTGCCCCGTCACTATTTCTGTTTGCCATAGTAATTCTTGTATTTATCCAAACTTATAATAACGCTGTAGGTACTGGATTTACGGTATTACTTTTAAATATTTTAAATAAATAAGGAGTTAGAAATTATTACATATTAATTCATTAAAAAAAAAAATGTGTGGCACTTGGGGACTGCGACTTCGACTGCTGTCAGTACTAAACTTAATCACGTGATCAACACCGTACAGAAATTTAAAATAATTTCATTGATTCAGACATTATGCAATTAATTCAACTGTCATTTTTTCTATATAACTACTCATTTCATTCTCCGTGCCTCTTCCCATATAATTTGGGGTCGGCCAGCTGAATATGTTTGCGCCATCCGGTTCTGTCATGAATGTCAGCCAAGATTAAATATGCTAACTTGTGAAGGTTTCTTAACTCAGCAGCTTTTGGGCGTCCTCGAGGTTGTTTTACTACGTCTGTGTTTACTGTCATAATGTTACGCTTTTATTCGTCTAGCCTCCCAACCTGAAAATGACATCGTGCTATAAGGAACTACGTTCCAATAAAGTAGACATAATGATTTTCAGCTAAATATGAGTATTTATAAATAATGTCAGCAACTGGACATACTCGTAATTGAAGGTTTTCATCTACTACAGAAATTACTGAACACGAGAACGATATCTATATATGCATTGTTCGAGCGAAGTATTAAGCTTACCCTCTGTACTCTCGTATTATGTGCCATTATCACCTACATATCTACAAACACTATCTGTAGTTAGACATACTAAAGACATTCCCAAACCTGTGGTAGCACTACATTCCGCGGCGACGGCACCTGTTCAACTATGTTGTACATAGTTGTACATTTTGGACATATATTGGACAGACGCCTCGTGAAGCCGCAACCACCACACACCTACGTAATTGTAGTGATTAACTGGAATATAACTACCATTTTTTTAACCAATGACACAAAATCAGAGATTTTGAGTATATTTTTAATGTGCGAATCTGTATGTCTGTCTGTCTCATTGTAGAGGCTTATTGAATGGACAGTTTTAAATGCGGTTTATGTACTACATAGACAGTTTAATCGGGACTTTTCTCCAATTTGTTTGATGAGTGTACATAAGGGCTTTTCGAAGATAATCAAGTTTCTGTCTCACTAAGAACCCCTTTAGACTCGTCTATCAAAGAATAGTTGGAGAACATTTTTGTTCGGTGAAGGCCTAATCAAAAGAAACAACAAAGAAGATACATGAAATTTGGCCTAGGGCCTTCAAAAGCAGATAAATATGTTGCATAACAATAAAATAACAATCTGCTAATAAAAGTTTATAAAATAAAAAAATTGATCACAAGTTGCTTGTTTTTGTAGCTATTAATATTTTCTCAATACATAATGTATGTATATATGTATTTATGGTATGTATTTATGTAGGTATATTTTGTATTTATGTAAGTATGTTTAATTGGGATTTTTTATACTATTCTTTTTTTTAAGTTTTATTTGTTTGATTGTATGTAATATCAACAGGTTTACTGTCCGTCTCTGTACAATTCTGTGAATAAAGTTTTAAATAAATAAATTGCAAATAATTAAAATGCACATTTCTTTAGGTAACAATGTTACATCATCTAAAAACATTCCTTGGGATAAGTACAGAGCCTAATAAAACCAAAAGACGAAGTAAACAAATACTGTTTATCTCTTTCTGTACCTATAATAACAGCACTTAGAAAGGGAGAGAGACACAACAATAGATATCTAAGCGTCTGGCCATTCGTGTAGGGAATTCATATGTGTCGGTGCCAAGCACTGGTTATTATCTACGATTACAAAGGTTCTTATGTCTTCTCATTCTAAACTAGTGTGTGGTACAGGTTATAAGATAAATGTATTTAATCAATGACAATATAGGAGTGTAGACGGATAATACGTTTGGCCGACGTCAACCAATCAACTGCCGAAAATTGTGGCCGGTAATGTTAAGTCAGTTGGCATTCAGTCACTGAGATAGAATTGGCCGGAGTGCAGCAATGGCAAACAGTCACATGATTGGTTTATTTGTATCAATCGACGTTTACCCTATTTCCCTTGATCACGAGTTAACTAAAGAACGACTTTACCGATTTCATTCATTCTCTTTTTTTTGTTTTCTAACACTGTGTAGAAAAAATAATATAACGGGGCGGTACGAAGTTTGAAATTTGCTCTCAAATTAACTTCTATTCAAATTTGGAAAATGCTCTTAAAACGTCGGCTAATTTATTTATTTTCGTAATAATAAATTTATCTTATCTTATCTTAATAAACTAAAAAAAAGAATGAATGAAGTCGGTAAAGTTGTTCTCTAGTTAACTCGTGACCAAGGCAAAAATGGATTCATTTTTTGGGTTCCGTAGCCAAGATGGTGAAAACGGAACCCTCATAGTTTTGTCATGTCCATCTGTCTGGCTGTTTGTCTGTCCGACCGTAAGTCACCTCATTCGACAGGTATTTTAAAGACACTTTCAGGTTTTTAATAAACTTTTTTGATTAAGTAAATATTTATGAAAATAATCGCTCTGAAAGTTGCATAAATTGTTTCTCCCCTTAACTTTAAAACCGACTCCGGGCGGCTACGGAACCCTATACTGGGCATGGTCCGACATTCTCTTGTCCGGTTTTATTTTTATTTAAATATTACGAATAAGGGGGTTAGTCTCATTCTTCTTCTACAAAATGTAGTCGATGGGCGCCTAATCGCTCTCCTGTCACGTCGAAACTTTATCAAGTAAGGTAATCGAGGTAAGTTCAGAAACCATTTCTTTTTCATCATGTCATGAAAAATAAGTTATCTTTTGTAACTTACGCCATCCTACGGACGATACAGAACCTGCGGAGCGTATGTTTAATCAGCACCCTGTGGGTACTGGCTAAGCAATAAAACATACCGTATAAGCCCTACAGTAACATACATTAAAGTACAATTAAATGTTTGAGTGCAATTCAAGTTACATAAGAGTATTTTGAAACTAGACTTGATATGTGATATTTAATCCAGTAATGCTACAAAGTACTACAATTTTCCACATTATTATTTGTAGTATCAATTTCATTATTTATTTTTGGACATTAATCTCATCAAGCGGCAAGTACAGCTAAACACAACAGATGACTTAAGACTCTGTCTTTCGTTGTCCTAGCGCTTACAAAAGAAGGAGGGGGGGGAGGAGGCAAGTAAAGGTAGCAGGCAAGGAAGAGCAAGAATAATCTCGTATTGGATTTTGGTTGATTGATTAATAAACATCCGACAAAGAACCAAAGCTACCGACAGAGCACATAGGTTAAGCAAGCTGAAGTGACAATAGGCTGGTCATATTTACCGAAGGACCGATGACCGCTGGAGCAAATGAGTCAACGAGTGGAAGCCGTAACCTGGTAAACGTAAGGTCTCCACGCAAGATAGACTGACGACCTAAAGAAGTTCCCTGCAATGAATTGGATGTAGAAGATGGAGGACCAGGAGTTGTAAACTAGGAAAGACCTTTGTCTAGCAGTGGACCGATACAGGCTGATTGATTTGTTAATGATTCGTATACAAAACATACATTATCAAAATCAGTTTCTTTAGTTAGCACGAAATATAAGTATATATAAAGATGATGCAAATTCGATACAAACATATTGAAACGTTTGCATGACTGATGGAAAAGTTGTAAGGCGGTGTTTGTTGTTCTCAAATTATAAAGTACTTTGGAAATGAGTTTTGTTTACGTTTTCAAGTTTCAATGGCTTGTGCGTTGTGAAGGAAGAAATATGTTTTATATTTTGCGCATATGGTAGAGACGGCTGAGATTAGGTCTAAGAAATAGTACCCTTGTTGCTAGAATCCGTCCGTGGTTCCGGTTGGTATTTCTTATATGTAGGTATTGTAAATTTTACTAAAATCACTTTCACTGTACTATCAAGGCTGAAGAAGAAAACACAAGGTACAAAACACACGTTTGACATAAATACTTTATTCTATCGCATTGAGTGTTAGAATCATTGACACTGAAAAAAAAAAACGAATTACTAAAAGCTGCTGATTGGTACAGTTGTTGCCAGTTTCTACTTATGTATTAGAAACATGACTACCTCTTATGACTAACTTTATGGCGCGGTGGGAGTGTGCTCGACTGCTACGCAAGAGGTCATGGGTTTGATTTTGTGCCCGTGACTTGTATGTTTCTAAAGCCCCTGCGACACAGGGCTTTTACTCTAACAATCAAGCCTAGATTTCACAAAAGAAAACCTAAAAATATTACTTCATAATTTGTATGAATCACGAACAAAACGAAGTTATTTATCGTCTTGTAAGCTCACAATACATTACAGAGGCTGCAATGCGTCACTATCGCCAGCTTAGTGTCAATTATGACTAGAGACCCGTATTTATTGAGGCCGTACTAATTGGAAGTACGTGGGGAAAATGTTAAGAGAAAACCGCAGTGAAATAACTTGATCTTGTTTTGAGTACGGTTAGAGATCAATAAGCATTTGGATCGCTGATTCTCCCTAATGTGCTGTCTGTAGTATAAGTAAATGATAACGCTTATCGTGGCTCATTTTAGTGGAGACTAGCCTAACTACACTGCAGATTGAGACGGAGAAGTTGAATTTCGTAGCTGTTTGCAAAAAAAAAACGGGTTGCACTTCGGGGGTGCTGGCAGAAGTGAAAACAGAAAACAAAAAAACGACATGACAAATCAAAAATATCAATTATTAAATCACAAATTAAAAAACAAAAATTTGAAAAAAAAAGGAAGAAATAATCATTTGGACTCGAACCGGGGTCTGCTAATTTCTAGACCGCCGGATTTCCCACCTGTCTTCCCACCAATACTACATATTATACTACCGACGTGAACCCACTCCTAACAAGCCATTGAGCTTAGCTGGAGGGGTTAACAGGATTGCTAGTAATGTGGAACCACAATCCCACATTGCTAGTTATCTTTTTTAGAATAAAAATCAAAAAATGTTACGGTCACGTGATCCTGACGCGAGTTTAACATTTTATACCCATACCAAAAAAAGTGCACAACGCCGCTAAAGAAGTTTTCACTTCAAAAAACTTTTTCATTCATTCTATGTTCGCTACTGCATATGAGTAAGTGCAAAAATCAGTACACTCTTTATTTTCTCACCCTTGTCTGATGACAAGTAAATAGTCCAATTTACTTGTCATCAGACAAGGGTTCTCCCGAACGAGCGAACTCAAAATATCCAACGTGAATACGTCCCCAATTTTACCCCCAACTTGTTTAGACTCCGTTAATACAGGCTTTACCATTACATTTCAAACTAATTTTCGAGCATTTTAATACCAATAAACACTATACACTCCTACGAAATCATAAGTCACTTATAGCCGAACCATAATACCGCAAAAAACGTTTGAACAATATATAGGTAGGTATACGACGAGTAATATTGCAGCGTGCAAGCTGGTGCAAGCCGCGCCGCTGTACGTCGGCAAAGAGTAATGCGCATTAATTACCGTAGACGGGAAAATAGGCAGCTATCAATTGTAATAAGTGGGCATTTTGTTATTGGAAACTAGCTGACCCGCGCAACTTCGTTTGCATCATTTTTGCCCGTTTTGGCAACATTTTTCGTTGATGCTCTGCTCCTATTGGTCATAGCGTGATGTTATAGCCTATGATACTCGCAAATAACGTGGCTTTCCATTGATAGAAGAATTTTCAAAATCGGCTCAGTTGATCCCCTAAAAAATTACCCCTAACAACCCCATAAACTCAAAAACTTTACCTCTTTATAATTTTGATATAGATGTGTAATGTACTTTCGTATTTAAAAAACAAAATTAAAAATTTTAAAACACGTTCACACAAAAAAATATAATCAAAATCGGTTCATGCTTTCGGGAGCTACGATGCCACAGACACACACACACACACACACACATAGAAAGACAGACACACACACATAGAAAGACAGACACGTCAAACTTATAACACCCGGTCGTTTTTGCGTCGGGGGTTAAAAAGAAGTTAGTTCGACTGGGCAACTGGTATAGTGGGAGCTTCTGGGCAAGTGTGATCCCCAAACTGTTGTTCCACGTCTAGCTGTACTTTGTGTTCATGATTTGTATATTTGTATAGTCCCTCTCGACACAGAGTTTGTTTTTTATTGCGGGGGTGACTGTTCAAGTGAGCAATTTCTGGTGAAACTACTGGTTTAGAAGCCTTGGATAGAAGTTGTTGTAAGTGAACCATTATTGTTGCAATAACGTTTTGTCTAAAAGACGTATTGTGTAAAACCCAGTATCATTAGTTAGAACAAATTAGAGCTAACCTAAGGGTAAGGCTTCATTTAGACCTAGTATTTCTATTTGAGAAGTTAATGGTGTTAGAATTATGAAGACAATACCCAGGGAATATTAACTACTTAATAAAATATGTATTTGCGTGTTATCGTGAAAAAGTTACTGCATTGATATTTAATAGGGACAGAAGGACAGAGTATGCAAGTATACACAAAAAGTGGTTCCCGCGTGGAAAAGAACCCACAACCTCATGCACAACAGTCGCACTTCCTCTCTATTACCGAGGCATAATATATTTATGGGTCATTGAAGCCTGTGTATTTGGTTTTGGTGTAATTGGTGCTGAACCGTTTTATTTTATTTTTTTCATAGAAGACTAGTAATGTGGGATTGTGTGACCTACATTACCAGCAATCCTGTTATTTCCTCCAGCTAAGCTCAACGGCTTGTGTTAGGAGTGGGTTCACGTCGGTAGTATAATGTGTGTAAAGTGCAAGTCCGATACTTTAGCCATTATTCATTAATAAAGAGCTTCACATCAACAAAAACTTTCATCGATTGTTCAAATGTGAATTCTTACCATGTTTGGATATGTCATTCGCAACAAAAGCTCCTTGGAACGATTAGTGATACAAGGAAGAGTAGAGGGCCAACGTTCTGGGGGCCAATTACCCACCAGATGGGTCGACGTCGTCAAGTCGTCCACCATGTGCTCCGTTAGTGAATGTTCACGAAACGTCACTGACATAGAGAGATGGAGAAGTAATAAAAAAAGCTGCTTGCAACCCACCAGACGATTCATGATCACGACCGCGAGCATTTTTTTTCTAATATTGTGTAAAAAATACACTATCTGTATGATGTTTAATCTTTGTAACGTTGCGGCAAGTCGTAGCGTGGATTAAATCGCACGCAAGCGAATGCACCGATGGGCTAATTGCTCCCGCAGACACATTGACAAACGTTTTGATTATTTTAGAGTGCTTCCGTGGTTACAATCTACTAAAGCATAAATATTTACAAATGAACTATTATTTTGATTCGTTATTGTAAGCACAGAGTTTAAATTATTGGAAGGTTATAACGATGTTCAATATTTAATGAAATGGTTAATTAATCTCACAAAACACTGCTAGTGTATACTGACGTTTATTTTCTGCGCTGTCCCAAATCAATGAAGCTAAAAAATATCTAAACAGAAGTAACCGTTTTTAAGCGATTTAAGATATATATTCAAAGTTTAAAACTCTTTATTCACTTAGGATGCAAAACAACTCTTGTGATACATGTACATGTAATGCCAAGTTCGCAAATAATAGGTAAAGCCGGAGAAAAGAACCTGGCAATAAAAACTCGCGGCCACTCTTTTAAATATGCCAATTTTACAATGTTTAAACGTTTTGAACTTGATATGGGGGTAACGTGCTGCGACTAATATACTAAACACCATGTTAAAGGACTGATTCAAATTGTATTATCAAAAAGTTGAAACATGAGATAAACTAAAATCAGCCTTAATGGGTACAATATAGTTGGAGCATCTACTTACAACAAAAAACTATATGTGCTTAAATATTGGCCAATGTACTTTTAACAAATGATTAAATGTAAAATATTAATTCTAATATCAAAAGGAAGAATATAATGGCCTTTATTCATCACGCAGAATCTTTACTTACAAAAGTTAAATTATGCTCTTATTCAATGTGACAATTAAAACAAAGTGACAACATAATTAGTGAATGTAATAAACAATCTCCGTCTGTACATTACATTAAGTAATACCTAGGTGAAATAAATAGTATAATTAGAAACGTTTTGTTTGTTTCTAATCTCTGAATCTATTGAAACAATTTTGAAGTAATTTAGTAGCGAGGTAACTTGAGGAATGAAATTAAATTAAAAAATCCAGCACGCTAATAATATCCAAACTAATAAAAATATCTGTCTGTCTGTTACGTGTTCACGTTTAAGCCAATTTAAGTAGATGAAATTTGGTATGGAGTTAGTTTGAATCCCGGAAAAAACATAGGATATTTTTTTCGCGATTATTTGACATCCATGTAGTATAAAATATAATATAATAATTATATAATATAAAGACTAATTTCATCATAACTAAAGCTAAAAGCAAAACAAAGCACAAGAAAGTATAAGAAGCATTTCTTTCCATCACAGTTTCCTTACTTAAACAAATCTTACAAATATATTTTCTAGTCGTTAGAGTAATACTTAAAAGCATCCGTCACTGATTGATAGCGGGCGGCAAACGCCCATAACTGCCGAGGAGACAGTTACAAACTCACCAAGTTTCATCATTCGGACAAGTTCGTCCGCAGTTGGTTCCTTTGTTTTTGTTGTACCGGTTTTTGACTCGCCTCGGGAAGCTCTCGGGTATTAATGGAGAGTCCATGTTGGTCAGACTTACGTTATACATAATCTTATAAAATACTGTAGCTTGAACAGGCACCTATTTATAATTTTGAATAGTAAGCGCATAGTTCGCACAAACTAGCATAGAAAGTAGCACTCCGTGTGTGTATTTTGGATTAAAATACGAGAGCTAATGTCTAGATTTTGCATACAAAGTAGGCTATAGAAAAAAACGTTTAGCCACCGGCACCACCAACTGCGAGAAAGCATATAGCGAGTAGCGATTTTTCGCTCAAGAAACGAACATACTTATGTAAATCCCGTGGAAACAAAAGAGATACAGATATTAACAGTTGATCGTTGATTGCTGACCGTTCACACAGCCGGCGAGTACTCGCTCTATATTGCACCTCTTTTGT
Organism: Herminia tarsipennalis; assembly: GCA_945859575.2. Taxonomy (NCBI): domain Eukaryota; kingdom Metazoa; phylum Arthropoda; class Insecta; order Lepidoptera; family Erebidae; genus Herminia; species Herminia tarsipennalis. The sequence goes on along the minus strand of OX243836.2, from coordinate 5,126,215 downwards.
TTACACGGACGGGATCTACAATATACATATAGTGTACGTTTCTTCAGCGATAAAATCACTACTCGCTTCTCGCTTATCGTCAGCGGTGATATAGGTGCCTTTAATGAAAATAAATTTTAGCTACTTCTTATCTGCCAAAGCCAGCATCTTCTTTTCAATTATTGAATTTCTTGTAGTATGCGTACGTAGAAAAAAAAATACATTCTGGCCATCGCGGGCTCTTAGTCTATATTGCGATGGAGTCGTTAGTAGTTAGTTATTGTGTAATGTTTTTATTTTTTACGTAAAAGTTTTTTGTTGTGGTTTTTATATGTATATAGTACGTGAAGGTATGTTTATGAGCATTTACGTATCAATAATATTAAATGTAAATGCAAAACGTAAGTTATTAGTTCGTTTCTTACATTTATAAAAACTGCCATCGATGATTTCATTGAAATTTAATAGAATAATTAATACTAGGTAACCCTACAATCGCAATCATCATAAAAACCAAATCCCTTTACAAAGTATCTGAAACAAGAAAACGGATCAAGAGCTTTGCAAACATTAACGTTTAGATCCAAAACTCGTTACCTAAGGTAGGAAGTCGGTATTCTGGGAAGCGGCAATGGCCTAAGGCTAACGGTATCGAAGGCGATCAATAGGTCGTCAGGCCAAATCTTGTTAAACTATTGTTGGCTTGCAAGAACGGCTCGGTTGCCTGTTTTTGTTGCTACGTGCCTACTGGATTTTATGAGGAAAAGTGGCTCAGTGTACGAGTTCTCTCTATACTAATATTATAAAGCTGAAAAGAATGTTTCTTTGAACGCAAAAATCTCAGGAACTACTTTTCCGAATTAAAAAACTACAAAATTACTGTTGACCAGCCCATTTATCGAGGAAGGCTATAGGGTATATAGCATCACGCTACGGCTAATACTCCTATTAGCCGTAGCGTGATCAGCGGCAGCAGAAAAGGAATGAAAATATTGCTAAAACAGGGAAAATTTACGCAGACGAAGATGCGCGGTCATTCATAGTTTTATTTGATTCTATGATATCTTATATTATAACAATGTCTGTTATTAATGTAAACATTATAACTTGTCCATGTGATGTACAAAATCAACCATTCTGCTTATTTTTTCAGTAAATAAATAAAATCTCGCATGCCATCTGCTTACTCTTGTTGCAATTTTATAATGTAATGTTGTACTTTAACTATAATGATATTGCACTGTGAAGGACTTATTAAGAAGCGCATAAATACCTACAAGGTGTCAAATACATCGAAGTCTCTTCGTGCTACTTGTTATTTGCCAAAGCCAGCGTATTCCAACGTTCATTTTCTACTAGGAAACATCTTGTTAGAGGATATATCTATACTAATATTATAAAGCTGAAGGGTTTGTTTGTTTGAACGCGGTAATCTCAGGAACTTTTGGTCCGAAATGAAAAATTCTTTTCACTCTTGGATAGCCCATTTATCGAGGAAGGTTATAGGCTATATATGATCACTGAGATCAATGAGAAATGTTGCAAAAACGGGAAAATTTACGCAGATGAAGTTGCGCGGGACAGCTAGTGTGACATAAAAGTTAAGTAGAAATACTCAGAACAAATGGTTAAGTTCTTGTTACTAAAATACTGTTATTGTACTTTGAAACCCTATAACATATATGATGCAACATATAAATAGTAAGTACATAAGACGTCAAACTCGAGCAGTTTGAAGACGTGTGGCGACAATATCGCTCGCCGCAGCTGCGTCGGAACTTACAAAGTCGTTGTTATGTGTACAAGTCACGAGCACTTTGCCTTGCGTATATTGTATGACTTGTTCAATTATTTCTTAAGTGTGCCTTTGTATGACTTGCATACTGATTTATTTGATGTTGAAAATGAGATTAAGGAATATGTGTAATATGTGGCTGACTGGAGACCGATCAGATCGAGAAATCAGTGAGGTTAAGAACTCAGTCGGTTCATCCATACAAATATTATAAACTATCTGACCCGCGCAACTTCGTATGCGTCAATTTTCCCCGTTTTTGCAACATTTTTCATTGCTGCTTCGCTCCTATTGGTCGTAGCGTGATGTTATATAGCCTTATAGCCTTTTTCAATAAATGGGCTACCCAACAGAAAAATATTTTTTCAATTCGGATTGGTAGTTTCTGAGATTACCGCGTTCAAACAAACAAACTCTTTAGCTTTCTAATATTAGTATAGATGTGAAAGTAACTCTGTCTGACTGTCGTCTGTTACCTTTTCACGCTTAAGCCGCTGAATAGATTCATATGAAATTTGGTATGGAACTAGTTCAAGTCCCGGGGAAGGACAAAGAATAGATATTTGACTGCCTCTGTGGCGCGGCGGGAGTGTATCCGACTGCTACGCAAGAAGTCGTGGGTTCGATACGACACAAAGTTTTATCCTGGGCGGGGCAAGGATAAAACTTTGTGTGATTGTTGTGAGTAGATTGTTTATTTTGTGTCTGGGTGTTATTTATCTATAATGTGTATGTATTTAGAAATATAGAAATATATTAGTTGATTGGTTTCCATAGTGTAAGCTCTGCTTAGTTTGGGATCAGATAGCATTGTGTGAGTTGTCCTAAGACATTATTCTTATTATTTTATCGTATCGTATAACCGATAGCCAAGCGGGTGGAGACGCTAGCGAAAGATACTAGGTAATATGAATTGCCTGCTTATAGTCCGAGACACTTCGATATGGCAATTTTAGAGTTCGTTTTTAGCACATTACTGCAAGTAAAAACGTATACTTGGGTCCTTATTCACGATCCACATTTCCACATCCACGGTAAGCCCATATGAAACTGTCAAAATCTTGTCATAATGGAAAATGTAGAGCTTTGGACAGAAATACATCAACGCGCTAGCGCAGGGGACATATTTGGGCGTGCCGTGCATGCACCTTGATACACTTGACACCTTGCCATTTATTATTTATTTATTTATATTCAACAAATTAATTACAAGTAGTGTGCAGAGGCGGACTTTTTACCCGACTGTAAAGAAGGGTTATGTTTTTCGCGCGTATCTTGTATGTATGTAATATTCTTCATTACATGATATCTCATAATCCATTTAACGGATTTATACAATTCAGACGTCGTTAGATTCGTCTTGATTGCCCAAGTGTTCTTAAATATGTGACGTTTGAAAAAAACAAACATGGCGGCTGTGAGATGTAAAAATAAAGAGGTGTGAAAAAAAAGTTGTTATGAATACAACGAATATGGGTATCAAATTAAAGGGCTCATCTTAAGCATTTCAAAAAGGTATAACATGATTATGACTATTATACAAAAAAAGTTAGTTAGCAACCATTCTTTTTTCAATTTTCAATACTTGACAATAGCTGTGGTAGAAGTAAGTTGTTACATCGGTTATCCCCTACAACTACTAAAAAGTTTTAAATAAAAACATAAATTATAAAATAAAAAACATCCTATACCCTAACCTAAACTATTTTATAATTTTTTTTTTTGCTAAAAGCATTCTCTACCAGTGTGATGAGCACGATGGTTTATTCTGTGTCTGGGTGTTATTTATCTTTATTATGTATGTATTTAGAAATATATATAAGTATATTTATCAGTTGTCTGGTTGCCATAGTACAAGCTCTGCTTAGTTTGGTATCAGATAGCGTTGTGTGAGTTGTCCCAAGATATTATATTATTATTATTATATACATTATAATTATATAAGTTGCTATCGTTGTGAAAATTCAACTAAATCGTTGAGGACAAGCGCACGGCCCTTCAGCTTTAAATTGAAACGATTGAGTGCCATCCTAATTTCGTGGAGCAGGGCATTCCAGAGTAAGACAGATTGTTCATGGAAAGAGGATCCCACGAATCCAGAAAAATGAGAGGGACATAAAAGCAATAGATTGTTGGTAGAACGAAGATCTCTACTATGGTTGGCAAACAAGTACTGAAAAGAAGAAGAAAGATAAGAGGGACTATTAGGAGAATTAAGAATAGAATAGAGGGTAGTAAGAACGTAAAAACTATGGCGCTGACGAATAGGGAGCTAATTTAGGTGGGAACGGAAAGAAAACACATGGTCGAACTAACGGAGGCTGAAAATGAAATAAATGCAGGTCAGCATTAAGATCAAGTCAATCAGGGGAAAAATCAACGTCTGAATGAGCATTAGTTTGGTTTTATAAGGTAGAATTTTTTTAAGACGATATAAAGATCTCAGGATCAGTCAGAACCCTCTGACTTACACAAGTAACCTGAGCTTGCCAGTTGAGGTATGTGTCAAAAAGTAAACCCAAATCCCTGACTGAAGTACTTAAAGGTATAGTGGACCAGTTAAAGATGAGTGGTATCAAAATATCAGTGTTTAACCGGCTTAAAATGCGTTGACTTCCAATGACAATGACCTGACACTTAGATGGATTTACTGTCAAGTCAAACCTGTGACCAAACCTTGATGGCATCCAGATCAGCGTTAATCCTAGTGATGGCCTCATTTACACTGGTCTGGGCGTACAACTACAAGTCATCAGCGTAAAGATGAAATGCACTCTGACGGATACTAGTAACGTGCTCGATGAAAATGGAAAATAATAAAGGAGAAAGAATACCGCCTTGAGAAACACCAGCGTCAAGATTACGCCACCTTGATGTGCAACCATCCACCTTTCACTATTAAGACAGGATTTTGACAGTTCCGTATGGGCGTGCCGTGGATACGGAAAAATATAGTGAGGAACGACCCAGTTTAAGATGAATGAATGAATGTGCAGACTATGAAAAAATAAAATGGCATGGTTATTTCCAGGGAGTGGGACATAGCGTTTTGGTTTACCTCTTTTCTTATCTGATTGCTCCCTGTAGTGTACTATGAATGATTCGATAAATTAGCATTTCATGTCATATAGGTCCTTCACTGAATGTTGACTGAGCAGATCAAGGATAAGCATCGTTCATCATATCAACTTCGTAGATGGGCGATCGTTTACCGAAAATAATACGCTCGGTGAACACCATTAGTCGACGATGGAATTTCAGTGGAAAAGCATTTTAAAGGCTATCTAACCAGTAATGCAATGTGCATGTGCAGCCCATATTATTCGCACGAACTTTGTGCCAAAACTTTGATTGTGGATGTAGACTTGATGGGTGTAAATCACGCAACCTTACTTAAATTATTAGGCTTCAACTTGTGTGGTGTTTTAATTCGAAGATTATTCGTAACACGTAAATAACAGCTTTTTAAGTATCGGATGTTAGGTCTCTATTTTTTTATTTATATAACTTTATGCACACAAAATTATTACGATAATATTCTTTATTATACAATAATAGAAAAAAAACAAAGTATACATTTTATAACTTAAATGTACAATTCTTCTTCAGTCTTTTCCAGTCAACCTTTGGATAGACAGAGACATAAATACACCAAATAGCTGACATGTTTCTAGAATAAAAGCTCCTAAAATAAAAGATTATAAAAAAAAACAAATAGGTAGGGGTAGTGTACAGCGTGAATAATGTGTGATATTAATTTATAGTTTTCAAGAATTATAAGCAAAAGGAAAGATAAATAATGAAAAATTAAGCTCATCAGTGAGGCAGTGGTCCGTCAACATCCTTTTAAACGGTGCCAACGATGGGGCCCGTCTTTTAGTGCATTCCATTCATGCTGCCACGACAGTAAACGATTTGTCATAGAATTTTGTGGAATGCACTATAATTTCCAAACTCAATTCCTCCGATGACCTTAGAAATCTGGAATGTGTGTCATGAAGGAAGTTGAAACGTTCTTTTAGATACAAGGGAGTAAAAGGATTAAAGAGTATACTATACAATACAGTAATGAGAGATTATGAGTATTTCTACGTGAGGACCCTGCAACTGCAAATAATTTGCGACTAACTTCCTACAGCTGGGGACCCCAAGATAAAGTTAGCGGACTTAATGGCGGACTTAATACCATAGGCATTTTCTACCAGTCAACCTTAAGATGACGCAGAGAGAAAAATAGGATAGGTCGCGAGTAGGGGCTAAATTGTCCTTCTACTTACCTAGTAGGTACAAAAGTCATAGTAAGAATGAAAGTTTTTTGTAACTTGACTAACTTTGTAAATTTTTATAGGCATTTCTTGCCAATTACTTTAGTAATACAATAATTGCATTTTTGAAAGATGAAAAAAATTTAAGTCCAGACCCAGGAATCGAACCCGAGACTTCCGTAAGGCAAACCGGGGTGGAATCGAACCACCTATCGGGACTATGTTACTAGACCTCAATTTTTTCTATCCTTTCCTGCACGTTAGTTGGGCTCTCGTTCGCGCGATCTAGCCGCTAGTTAAAGAACTATCACGGCTTTTGTTATTGCTTCGTTCCGGATAGCATTTTTAACAGTCGCAGGCCGAGTATTAATAGGCATTTCTTGCCAATTACTTTATTATTACAATAATTTAATTTTTGTAAGTATTTTTTTTTAAGGCCAGGCCCATGATTTTTCCATCTTTTGTAACTGTCTAAAGCTAAATGTGCAAACCTTTGTTATGTGGCACTGTGGCTATTACTTCGAAGAAAGATGGAAGACATTCGGTGTTCCATCTTTCTTGGCCAAACTTAAAGATCTTAAATTCCCTTAAACTCCTCGGTACGTACTCGGTATATCCTATATCCCAAAAACTTACAGCAAAACACTAAAGTAAGCCCACGGTTTCGTTTATTTATCGCCAGGTTTATTTCTTGTGGCAACCCGGAGTATGAAGGCACTAAATACACAGAAGGTGGTTTCCCTACAACAAGCGAAAACAGACTCACTCATGCATAGACATGCATGTACACAAATCTCGGCCAAACTCAGTCGAATGCCAACCGAGATTGCTCATGTTGACAATATACGTACGTGTGTGCGTGAACTTGCTGTTGACCTGTGAGCCGGATTTCTATAGGTGTGTATTACTTGCGGAGGTAAACTTTGCACTTGATTTAGTGTCGTTGTTACGTCATATCGCCTCGGATTTGGATTCGTTAGTGAGGATTATGTTTTAAGGGGCCCGTGGTAAATATTGGAGCTGATTTTAATGGCAGCTTGTTTTTAAAAAATGTGTTACTTATCACTTTCGCGGATAGAACGTGATTTTATGTCATTATTTGAGATGTTGTTACCGCAGAACATAATATAATCATGTTCAAAAACAGAATGTTATTTACGGCAGAACGGTGAATTTTAAGGCGAAAACTCGTTTCAACGTATAACACACTAAACCTTACTATCACGTAGACTTAACTTTTTACCATTTATAAAATTAGTTCAACTTTAGTGACAAAATGTACGCAGAGGATGACGTGGTAAAAGGTTTATGTCATATTGTATTTTATTTCTCTAATATCATTCAACACAACGAATCGATACGTCAAATCTTTTTGTACGGAATTTTACTGTGTTATTCTAGAATACAATTTAAACTGAGACTGAACGCGAACACGTAAAAATGAAATAACTTTCAAAATAAATTTAATCCGAGTACCCATATGTCTACTCTATCTCTCTTCTCTTTCTCTGCTTACTTCTTCTAAACCTGGTGTAATAATTCGGGATACCACAGCACAAACACAACACTTTTCTATAGAATAAACTCACTTCAATACTTTTAAACTCTTTATTATTTCTGGTGTTAACACTTCGACAGCTCGACAACGACTGACTATACAATAAATTCTTATAACCATTATAACATCAATTTTGAAAAACAGTAAGACAATACAACTACCTTTATAAATAGCAACGGTTTAAAACTTAATTTTGGTACAAAATTTATTAATCTATGTATACTCACATTACAAAGCTGAAGAGTTTGTTTGTTTGTTTGAAAGCGACAATCTCAGGAACTACGGGTCCGAATTGTAAAAAAAATTCTGTTGGGTAGTCCATTTATCAAGGAATATATAACATCACGCTACGATCAATAGGAGCAGAGCAGCAATGAAAAATGTTGCAAAAACGGGGAAAATTGACGCATACAAAGTTGCGCGGGTCAGCTAGTTAAATAATAAAAAGACAACACGATTAATTAAATAATATTTAATCTGAACACTTGGAATGCATTACACGCAAGATTATAAGCGAGTATATAGATCTTCTTACCAAATTTCATTAAGATCTTTTCACCCATTATTAAAACTGACAGACACTTGCGCCTGTTTATATTAGATTGGATTATACAGCCTAATATTATAGGTATTTCCATAAAAATAACAATCATGACCCATTTTCTCAGAAAAACATACGAACCATTAAACGCTTGATAAACATCCGAGCAAAATTGTTTCCAATACACGCTGCATATGCACACACATTGTGCGGAACCTTTGAAACAAAAGGACGCCTGTTTCGAATATACCTGTTCGGAAAATTGAAAAAAATAACACTGAGTTTTTATTTCAAAACGTTCGTCTATTTTTTCCTCTGTGTTTTTACAGTAAATCTCTTTTCTGTAAATCTTTTTAACAGCGAGCAGTTTTAGCTTATCCGTTATCAGTTTAAAAGTTATCTGCATTTTTGTTTTGTATTTTCCGCAATAAATGGCCGACCAGAAAGCCTTAAGGGTCCCTTTATTTGTATGAAATTTGCAATATCAAAGTATTATTGGTGTTTAAAACGCGTTTTCGAGAGAAATTCTCTGGTTCATGGTAATCTGGGTATAACATAAAATTGTACGCATTATTTCAGCGTCTTATTTGTTTTTAAATTAGTAAAAATTTCTTCTTCTTCCTGTTTTATTTACTTTTTTTTTGTTTAAAAAAGATAACTAGCAATGTAGGATTGAGTCCCACATTACTAGCAATCTTTTTAGGACTTCCAGCTAAGCTCAATGGCTTGTATTAGGAGTGGGTTCACGTCGGTAGTATAATGGGTGGGATTGGAACCCGCGACCTCACGATTGCGAGACCGATTCATGTAGTGTAGACGATTTTTTTAATATTAGTTTTATGTTCTAGTTAGAATCAACTTGGATAGGTACCAAATACCTACTACTCAGGTTTACCAGAGAGCTAAAATACTCTTTTCAAGCGTATAAATATATTATGTCCATTGTTTGGCACACTCTGTAACCTAATTTAATTAGCAGTTATTTAAGTTGTTCTTACTTCATTGGCGTAAACTACACGTCAGGGTTATTTACGGCCCTTAAATTAAAGTTTTTTTTTTAATAATGCCTATACTTCAATTACTTAATAATTACACTTTACAAATTAATAACTAATCTTGGGGTAAACGAGTTCTTGAGTGGAGCCCGCGTCTCGGCAAACGTAGTGTAGGACGCCCTCAGGCCAGATGGAGTGATTATTTACGCAAAACGCCTGGCAGGAGCTGGATGCGAGAAGCCGAAGATAGAACAAAGTGGCGTGCAATTAGAGAGGCCTATGTCCAGCAGTGGACTGCGATAGGCTGATGATGATTGAAATTTGAAATTATAATTGTTGAAATAAAAGCGCAAGTATCTAATTTAAAAGCCAATTGCTGCATAATAGCTAATATTTTCACAAGTACCAGTTATTCTCACACAAAACTAACAGTTAGCCAAGTTAGACGCCACATTTGTCTTAATACCTTGTCTGAGTAAATATACTCGAGAGTATTTCAGCTGGCAATAGTACATGTGCTTAAACAGCGCTTTCTGTCAGTTTAGTATATTCATGTAGATACTTAGTGTATGTTGTAAAAAATAGTTGAACATTTTCTTAATGACAAGGAATTGGCTGAAAATGGTTTTGGGAAGAAATACAAGGATTAACACGATCATACATTTGTGTTCAGGGTCATGATGGGCAAATATAATAATTCAACTCACACAACGTCATCTGATCCCAACCTAAGCAGAGCTTATACTTTTTTTTTTTTTTTTTTTTTTTTTTGGCGGGAAAAATTCCTTTCGAACACCTCCACCATCCGGGGAAGACGGTGGAGGTAGTGTGGGGTTTGCACCCACTAAAAAACCCGCCGTGTATCTCCCGCCACCTTCGCGAACGGGCCGCCGGAATTTGTTATGCCGTCGGCGGCCCACCCAGTGCCAATGCCCGGACGCGATGTTGTTGCGTTCCGGGCATTTCACACCTACGCGGCCCCTGGATACACACAGGGTGCCGCGCCTCCACGGAAGGCCGCGGGCGAGGCAGATTACCCCGTACGCCCGCCCGCAGCCCCACCTAAGGCGGCATCAGGCGCAGATATGCGCGCCGACGCCGCCCGGTTCGCCGGCGACGGAGCGGATCCGCCAGGGAGCTCTCTTCCCTGACGCGCTCCGCCGCCTCCTTCTGCGAGATGACGTCCTCGCAGAAGGATGCGACCGCATTCCACGACCCCTCGCTTCGGACCATGGACAGAACCACGGCCGGCAGCGAGAGGTCACTTCCGACCACTGCGGTGAGAACTCGACGTTGCCCCTCCCAAGCTGGACAATGCTGGAGGGTGTGCTGCGCCGAGTCCTCACCGCAGTCGCAGTGGTGGCAGGCGGGACTCGGTTCCCTCCTAGCAACCGTGTGCAGGTACTTCCCGAAGCAGCCGTGCCCGGAGAGGACCTGCACTAGCCGGAAGGAAAGGGTCCCGTGCTGCCGCCCTGCCCACTCCTCCAGGACCGGCTGGAGCGCCTCCACGGTTCGAACACCTGCCCGTGGAGCCTCCAGCCGGCCCTGCCACCGGGCCATGATTGCCCGGTGTGCCTCACCGCGCCAAGCGCGTAGCTCTTCGGGCAGAGGCACCGAACCCCCTGCCCGAACAGCCACCGCCCGCCGATACACTTCGGCGAGCACTTCCGCCTCTAAATCCCACGGGGGTGTGCCGGCCAATGCGCACGCCGCCTCTGCAGACACCGTGCGGTATCCGCGTATGGCCCTGACCGCCATGGTCCGCTGGGGTCTCCCTAAGCGGACCCTATTCTGGGCGGTCAGGGACGCCGCCCACACGGGTGCGCCGTACAGAGCCATTGACCGCACCACCCCCGTGTACAACCGTCTACTCGAGGCACTAGGCCCGCCCAGGTTCGGCAACAGCCTCCCCAGTGCGGTCGCCGTAGCCTCGAGCTTGGGCGCCAAAATGCGGAAGTGCTCGTCGAAGAGCCACCGCCCGTCTACCACTAGGCCCAGATACTTCATCTGGGCCCGGACCTGTACGAGGACCGAGCCGACGGCAATCGAGGCGCCAGCAGGTGGACCGCGACGGGGCCCATGGAATAATAGGGCCTCCGTCTTGGAAAGGGCCACCCTAAGCCCCAGCGCCTCGATGCGCCCGACCATTCGGGAAATCCCTAGGTTGGCCAGGCGCGCCGCCTCCTCAAAATTCCCACCCCGGGCCGTGATGAGGGTGTCATCCGCATAGCAGATGACCCCTATCCCAGGGGGGAAACCACACCGCAGGGCCCAGTCGTAGCCAATGTTCCACAAGAGGGGCCCCAATACAGAGCCCTGTGGAACACCGCACGAGACGTCCCTGCGGATTACCTCTCCCTCTCGGTCCTCGTACAGAATCCTTCGGCCTTCGAGGTAGTCTGCCACTAGCTGCCTCAGGTACACGGGCACTCCATGATACCGGAGCGCCTCTCTGATGCAGCTGAATGGCAGAGACCCGAAGGCGTTGGCGATATCGAGCGATACCGCCAACATCACTCCTCCACCGGCGACGGCCTCCTCCGATGCGGCCCTCAGGCGCAGAATGGCCCCAATGGTCGAGCGCCCAGCACGAAAGCCGTACTGAGCGTCCGACAGATCGGGGCCGACCTCGTTCAAATGCCGGACGATGCGGGTAGCGAGAATCCTCTCCAGCAACTTCCCCGCCTCGTCCAGCAACACGATAGGCCTGTAGGCCGCAATTGAGTCGGGAGGCCGTCCCGGCTTCGGGAGGAGCACCAGCTTCCCTGCCTTCCAGCAGTCAGGGAACCGTCCGGACGCCAGGCACACGTCGAACAGTCCCCTGAGGCGGTCCCCTATGTGGTCGAGGGTCAGGGCCAATACCCGGGCGGGAATCCCATCCGGCCCAGGGGCGGTGTTCTTCGAACGCATTCGAAGAACAGCCGCGCCCACCTCCGCTTCGGTGACAGGCGGCACAGTTGTGTCGGCCTCCCGGTCATCGGTCTCATCCTCGGAGACCATCGCCGGGGGCGCGTGCTCTGCCTGCAGCGGGAATAGGCCCTCGACCACTTCCGCAAGGAAGCTGGGCTGGAGAGTCTCGGTAAGGGGGGGGCCCGCCGAGCGGAGCTTGTTCAGCGCCGCTCGATATGGGCGACCCCAGGGGTCACGGTCGAGACCCTCCAGCATCTCCTTTCTCGCCCTCTCCTTGGCGCGACAGATAGCCAGCTTAAAGGCGTCCCTCGCTTGGCGATACGCCTCATGAAGCTGGCTCTCCTCCTGGACATCGCGGTGACGAGTCCGGCTGCGGGTAAAGGACCTCCGCGCACTGATGCAAGCGGCGCGGAGGGAGGCAAGCTCCTGGGACCACCAATACACCCCCTTCCTCGGGGGGCGACGTCGTGAGCGGGGCATGGCCGCATCGCAGATCTGCGTAAACGCATCGCGAATGCGGCCAGCCATGACGTCCACCTCCTCGGTCGGAGGTGGAGACGACCACGATGCCACGATGGCCGCCTCTTCCAGCAGGTCCCTGTCCAACGCACCCACAGCCCACCGCGGAAACCGAGGCGTTCTGCGCGCCGTGTGACCCCTAACTGAGTCCTGGTTCCTGGAAGACCGGGAGAGCTCCAATCGGATATATCGGTGATCCGAGAGCGTCTCAACCTCATCCAGGACGACCCAGTTCCTTACTCGCGCTTCGACGGCAGGGGTAGCGAACGAAAGGTCCACTATCGACCCCCCCTGCTGTCGAACGCACGTATTGGTGGCGCCTCTGTTTAGGAGACAGAGACCCACCGACGCCGCCCACTCCTCAACCGCCGAACCGCGGACGTCCGTGCTGGGTGACCCCCACGCCGTAGATTTGGCGTTGAAGTCCCCCAGCACCAGCACGTGGCGAGGTGCCAACCGCCGTATCGAGGTCTCCAGGTTGGTAAGGAAGACCTCGAAATCGGCAAAACTCCGGTTTGGGGAGAAGTATACTCCGTAGAGCGTAACCCCTCCCCAGTCGGCAGCAACATATCCCGAACCCTTGTCTCTGATCGACAAGGGCAGGGAATGAAGCGCAGCGGAGCTGACGATTGCCACGGAGCCGTCCCGGTCACCCGCCCAGTTCGGGCGGGGAGGAACAAAGTAGGGCTCCGCGGCTACGGCGACACCTATCGACCACTCCGCCATGGTCTGCAGGAGAAGGTCCTGGGCAGCGGCGGAGTGGTTGAGGTTCGTCTGGAGGATGATGGAGGAGTTACCGCTGTCCATTTAGGAGTGCGGCACTACATCCATCACCTCCACCTCAGTTGGTGGCTGAGCTCCGGGGGCAGCCTGGGTCGATTGGCTGCTGCCCGGGAGTGGCTTGGAAGCCTTGGGGGGCTTACATCCCTTCCGCCCTACCATATGATTGGCGGGCAGATTGCCCGCCGCACACATGGGGCAGTAGGGGGCGGCAGAGCATTCCGCCGCCCTATGTCCCGGTTGACCGCAGCGATAGCACATTGTGCTGCAGTCAAAACCGCTGGTGCACCTGGGTCGCAAGTGCCCCGTGGCCATACACTTGTAGCACCTAGTAGGCCTCTCCTCCAGGACAGTGATCCTAGCGGAAGAGAAGCCCACAAGGAGCCGGCCCGCGTCGGCCAGGGTTTTGGCCGAAGCGACGGGGCAGCGCACCCAAGCTGCACCTACTCCACCGGGACCGGGGCGGATGGCGCCGACCTTCACGGATCCGGAGGCACATTGAGTTTTTGTCTCAATGGCCTCTCGGATATCTTCGGTCGTGATCGAGTCATCCAGGCCCGAAACGCGCAGCTCTGCGCATTTCATGGGCCTGGCGATCTTTACGCCCTCCTTCCCCTTGGTAAGCCCCCGCAGCGTCTCCGCCACGAAGTCCGCCACCCTCGCGCCGTCTTGACCGGGACACTCTAAGATTCTGGCCCCGGTCTGGGCGTGGCGGAAGGAGACCCCTGCGCCAAGATTGTTGGCGTTAAGGGTCACCCTCGCCTGGCGGAAAATCTCCGCGTAGGAGACGCTTCCACTCCTCTCCGCCTCCGGCGACAGCGTCACGACGACAGCTGCCGACTTAGGCGGAGTAAGTTTAGGCTTTCTCTTGCCACTTTTGTGGGCCTGAGCTGGCAGAACAGCCTCGGCTTGCGCCTTCTTCTTTTTATTTTTTTCTCTGCGCTTTCCACGCCCGACCGTCTGCCACTTCTCACCAGGGGGAGGGGTTGTGACGGCAGCTGGCGCACTGGATACAGCCGCACCCCGCACACCCCTAAGTGCCCGCTGAAGGAGGGATTGTGGTTGAGTAGCCCTCCGTTCCTGTAGTGTGGGAGTGGTCCTAGTGGGCTGCACCACTTTCTTAGCCGGCTGAGAAGCCAGTGCATGGTGCGCCTTACTCAGAGCGACCTTCGGCGCAGCTGCTCCAGCGAATGACTCCACGCGTCCCCCGGAGCAGGGTAGGGGCGTGGGAGATGCGGCCGTATACCCCTGTGGGGGTTTCGTCCTACTCGCCGCAAGCGGCGGCCGGCAGCTTGGCTCGGGGGGGAGACGCTCCTTAATGGTTTCTAGCCTCGCGTCTAGCAACCCCCCAAACATAATCATTAATTGCCGGCATTGCGCCTCTGTGAAGGTGTTTGCCGGCTGCTCTTCAGCCACTGGAGCGGTTTGAGCCTTACAGGCCAACGCTGAAGAGGCCTGTGTCGGGGGAGTCGTGGCCGAAGAGACCTGCACCGCATGGCCGGGAGTGGATGATGTAGCCGGGGTGGAGCCAACTCTTGCCGATTGTATGTCGGCCCTCAACTGGGCCAGCTCTGCACGAAGTTCGCCCAACTGACCTTCCAGGCGAGCGTTGTCCGCCAATAGCCGCAGCACAGTATCTGACTCAGTGGCCGTAGCACGCTGAGCCAGCGTTTCCACTACCTCCGTCAATATGGAGGCAGATTCCTTTAGGCCCTTGCTGAAGGTGCCCTTGAGGTTCCTCGACTTGGTAGCAACCTGCACTATCAAGGCAACAGACTTAGTGGCGGTCTGAATGAGGTCCGAGGCGGTTTTCGGGGTACTATCCCCTCCCACCGCGCGTAGATTCTCTAAAATCTGCCCCACTTGATCTTCCGCAACCATCTCCCCCTCCGTACGACCGCGCATGTACAACTCCCGTCGGGAAAACACAGCAGACGCACCTGCCAAATTAGGCTCTTTAGTCTTCTCAGACGCTGGTGTTTGGGGGCGAGAGAAGGGCGTCAATGAACGTGTTCTTGCCCCCGCACCTCCTCTATTGGAGGACCTCACCTTCCGAGGGACTCTAAAGTCTACCTCAGGGAGGTCCTCATCATCGCCGGGTGAACGATTGCGCTTTTGCCGTTCTGTAGCGCGTCCTTTCCAGCTTGCCCGAGCTTGGTTCCCCAACAGCTCCGTCGCTTCATTCAAGTCGCTGATGGAGGACACTGAGCCACACATAAATTATAAAATAAAAAACATCCTATACCCTAACCTAAACTATTTTATAATTTTTTTTTTTGCTAAAAGCATTCTCTACCAGTGTGATGAGCACGATGGTTTATTCTGTGTCTGGGTTTTATTTATCTTTATTATGTATGTATTTAGAAATATATATAAGTATATTTATCAGTTGTCTGGTTGCCATAGTACAAGCTCTGCTTAGTTTGGTATCAGATAGCGTTGTGTGAGTTGTCCCAAGATATTATATTATTATTATTATATACATTATAATTATATAAGTTGCTATCGTTGTGAAAATTCAACTAAATCGTTGAGGACAAGCGCACGGCCCTTCAGCTTTAAATTGAAACGATTGAGTGCCATCCTAATTTCGTGGAGCAGGGCATTCCAGAGTAAGACAGATTGTTCATGGAAAGAGGATCCCACGAATCCAGAAAAATGAGAGGGACATAAAAGCAATAGATTGTTGGTAGAACGAAGATCTCTACTATGGTTGGCAAACAAGTACTGAAAAGAAGAAGAAAGATAAGAGGGACTATTAGGAGAATTAAGAATAGAATAGAGGGTAGTAAGAACGTAAAAACTATGGCGCTGACGAATAGGGAGCTAATTTAGGTGGGAACGGAAAGAAAACACATGGTCGAACTAACGGAGGCTGAAAATGAAATAAATGCAGGTCAGCATTAAGATCAAGTCAATCAGGGGAAAAATCAACGTCTGAATGAGCATTAGTTTGGTTTTATAAGGTAGAATTTTTTTAAGACGATATAAAGATCTCAGGATCAGTCAGAACCCTCTGACTTACACAAGTAACCTGAGCTTGCCAGTTGAGGTATGTGTCAAAAAGTAAACCCAAATCCCTGACTGAAGTACTTAAAGGTATAGTGGACCAGTTAAAGATGAGTGGTATCAAAATATCAGTGTTTAACCGGCTTAAAATGCGTTGACTTCCAATGACAATGACCTGACACTTAGATGGATTTACTGTCAAGTCAAACCTGTGACCAAACCTTGATGGCATCCAGATCAGCGTTAATCCTAGTGATGGCCTCATTTACACTGGTCTGGGCGTACAACTACAAGTCATCAGCGTAAAGATGAAATGCACTCTGACGGATACTAGTAACGTGCTCGATGAAAATGGAAAATAATAAAGGAGAAAGAATACCGCCTTGAGAAACACCAGCGTCAAGATTACGCCACCTTGATGTGCAACCATCCACCTTTCACTATTAAGACAGGATTTTGACAGTTCCGTATGGGCGTGCCGTGGATACGGAAAAATATAGTGAGGAACGACCCAGTTTAAGATGAATGAATGAATGTGCAGACTATGAAAAAATAAAATGGCATGGTTATTTCCAGGGAGTGGGACATAGCGTTTTGGTTTACCTCTTTTCTTATCTGATTGCTCCCTGTAGTGTACTATGAATGATTCGATAAATTAGCATTTCATGTCATATAGGTCCTTCACTGAATGTTGACTGAGCAGATCAAGGATAAGCATCGTTCATCATATCAACTTCGTAGATGGGCGATCGTTTACCGAAAATAATACGCTCGGTGAACACCATTAGTCGACGATGGAATTTCAGTGGAAAAGCATTTTAAAGGCTATCTAACCAGTAATGCAATGTGCATGTGCAGCCCATATTATTCGCACGAACTTTGTGCCAAAACTTTGATTGTGGATGTAGACTTGATGGGTGTAAATCACGCAACCTTACTTAAATTATTAGGCTTCAACTTGTGTGGTGTTTTAATTCGAAGATTATTCGTAACACGTAAATAACAGCTTTTTAAGTATCGGATGTTAGGTCTCTATTTTTTTATTTATATAACTTTATGCACACAAAATTATTACGATAATATTCTTTATTATACAATAATAGAAAAAAAACAAAGTATACATTTTATAACTTAAATGTACAATTCTTCTTCAGTCTTTTCCAGTCAACCTTTGGATAGACAGAGACATAAATACACCAAATAGCTGACATGTTTCTAGAATAAAAGCTCCTAAAATAAAAGATTATAAAAAAAAACAAATAGGTAGGGGTAGTGTACAGCGTGAATAATGTGTGATATTAATTTATAGTTTTCAAGAATTATAAGCAAAAGGAAAGATAAATAATGAAAAATTAAGCTCATCAGTGAGGCAGTGGTCCGTCAACATCCTTTTAAACGGTGCCAACGATGGGGCCCGTCTTTTAGTGCATTCCATTCATGCTGCCACGACAGTAAACGATTTGTCATAGAATTTTGTGGAATGCACTATAATTTCCAAACTCAATTCCTCCGATGACCTTAGAAATCTGGAATGTGTGTCATGAAGGAAGTTGAAACGTTCTTTTAGATACAAGGGAGTAAAAGGATTAAAGAGTATACTATACAATACAGTAATGAGAGATTATGAGTATTTCTACGTGAGGACCCTGCAACTGCAAATAATTTGCGACTAACTTCCTACAGCTGGGGACCCCAAGATAAAGTTAGCGGACTTAATGGCGGACTTAATACCATAGGCATTTTCTACCAGTCAACCTTAAGATGACGCAGAGAGAAAAATAGGATAGGTCGCGAGTAGGGGCTAAATTGTCCTTCTACTTACCTAGTAGGTACAAAAGTCATAGTAAGAATGAAAGTTTTTTGTAACTTGACTAACTTTGTAAATTTTTATAGGCATTTCTTGCCAATTACTTTAGTAATACAATAATTGCATTTTTGAAAGATGAAAAAAATTTAAGTCCAGACCCAGGAATCGAACCCGAGACTTCCGTAAGGCAAACCGGGGTGGAATCGAACCACCTATCGGGACTATGTTACTAGACCTCAATTTTTTCTATCCTTTCCTGCACGTTAGTTGGGCTCTCGTTCGCGCGATCTAGCCGCTAGTTAAAGAACTATCACGGCTTTTGTTATTGCTTCGTTCCGGATAGCATTTTTAACAGTCGCAGGCCGAGTATTAATAGGCATTTCTTGCCAATTACTTTATTATTACAATAATTTAATTTTTGTAAGTATTTTTTTTTAAGGCCAGGCCCATGATTTTTCCATCTTTTGTAACTGTCTAAAGCTAAATGTGCAAACCTTTGTTATGTGGCACTGTGGCTATTACTTCGAAGAAAGATGGAAGACATTCGGTGTTCCATCTTTCTTGGCCAAACTTAAAGATCTTAAATTCCCTTAAACTCCTCGGTACGTACTCGGTATATCCTATATCCCAAAAACTTACAGCAAAACACTAAAGTAAGCCCACGGTTTCGTTTATTTATCGTCAGGTTTATTTCTTGTGGCAACCCGGAGTATGAAGGCACTAAATACACAGAAGGTGGTTTCCCTACAACAAGCGAAAACAGACTCACTCATGCATAGACATGCATGTACACAAATCTCGGCCAAACTCAGTCGAATGCCAACCGAGATTGCTCATGTTGACAATATACGTACGTGTGTGCGTGAACTTGCTGTTGACCTGTGAGCCGGATTTCTATAGGTGTGTATTACTTGCGGAGGTAAACTTTGCACTTGATTTAGTGTCGTTGTTACGTCATATCGCCTCGGATTTGGATTCGTTAGTGAGGATTATGTTTTAAGGGGCCCGTGGTAAATATTGGAGCTGATTTTAATGGCAGCTTGTTTTTAAAAAATGTGTTACTTATCACTTTCGCGGATAGAACGTGATTTTATGTCATTATTTGAGATGTTGTTACCGCAGAACATAATATAATCATGTTCAAAAACAGAATGTTATTTACGGCAGAACGGTGAATTTTAAGGCGAAAACTCGTTTTAACGTATAACACACTAAACCTTACTATCACGTAGACTTAACTTTTTACCATTTATAAAATTAGTTCAACTTTAGTGACAAAATGTACGCAGAGGATGACGTGGTAAAAGGTTTATGTCATATTGTATTTTATTTCTCTAATATCATTCAACACAACGAATCGATACGTCAAATCTTTTTGTACGGAATTTTACTGTGTTATTCTAGAATACAATTTAAACTGAGACTGAACGCGAACACGTAAAAATGAAATAACTTTCAAAATAAATTTAATCCGAGTACCCATATGTCTACTCTATCTCTCTTCTCTTTCTCTGCTTACTTCTTCTAAACCTGGTGTAATAATTCGGGATACCACAGCACAAACACAACACTTTTCTATAGAATAAACTCACTTCAATACTTTTAAACTCTTTATTATTTCTGGTGTTAACACTTCGACAGCTCGACAACGACTGACTATACAATAAATTCTTATAACCATTATAACATCAATTTTGAAAAACAGTAAGACAATACAACTACCTTTATAAATAGCAACGGTTTAAAACTTAATTTTGGTACAAAATTTATTAATCTATGTATACTCACATTACAAAGCTGAAGAGTTTGTTTGTTTGTTTGAAAGCGACAATCTCAGGAACTACGGGTCCGAATTGTAAAAAAAATTCTGTTGGGTAGTCCATTTATCAAGGAATATATAACATCACGCTACGATCAATAGGAGCAGAGCAGCAATGAAAAATGTTGCAAAAACGGGGAAAATTGACGCATACAAAGTTGCGCGGGTCAGCTAGTTAAATAATAAAAAGACAACACGATTAATTAAATAATATTTAATCTGAACACTTGGAATGCATTACACGCAAGATTATAAGCGAGTATATAGATCTTCTTACCAAATTTCATTAAGATCTTTTCACCCATTATTAAAACTGACAGACACTTGCGCCTGTTTATATTAGATTGGATTATACAGCCTAATATTATAGGTATTTCCATAAAAATAACAATCATGACCCATTTTCTCAGAAAAACATACGAACCATTAAACGCTTGATAAACATCCGAGCAAAATTGTTTCCAATACACGCTGCATATGCACACACATTGTGCGGAACCTTTGAAACAAAAGGACGCCTGTTTCGAATATACCTGTTCGGAAAATTGAAAAAAATAACACTGAGTTTTTATTTCAAAACGTTCGTCTATTTTTTCCTCTGTGTTTTTACAGTAAATCTCTTTTCTGTAAATCTTTTTAACAGCGAGCAGTTTTAGCTTATCCGTTATCAGTTTAAAAGTTATCTGCATTTTTGTTTTGTATTTTCCGCAATAAATGGCCGACCAGAAAGCCTTAAGGGTCCCTTTATTTGTATGAAATTTGCAATATCAAAGTATTATTGGTGTTTAAAACGCGTTTTCGAGAGAAATTCTCTGGTTCATGGTAATCTGGGTATAACATAAAATTGTACGGATTATTTCAGCGTCTTATTTGTTTTTAAATTAGTAAAAATTTCTTCTTCTTCCTGTTTTATTTACTTTTTTTTTGTTTAAAAAAGATAAATAGCAATGTAGGATTGAGTCCCACATTACTAGCAATCTTTTTAGGACTTCCAGCTAAGCTCAATGGCTTGTATTAGGAGTGGGTTCACGTCGGTAGTATAATGGGTGGGATTGGAACCCGCGACCTCACGATTGCGAGACCGATTCATGTAGTGTAGACGATTTTTTTAATATTAGTTTTATGTTCTAGTTAGAATCAACTTGGATAGGTACCAAATACCTACTACTCAGGTTTACCAGAGAGCTAAAATACTCTTTTCAAGCGTATAAATATATTATGTCCATTGTTTGGCACACTCTGTAACCTAATTTAATTAGCAGTTATTTAAGTTGTTCTTACTTCATTGGCGTAAACTACACGTCAGGGTTATTTACGGCCCTTAAATTAAAGTTTTTTTTTTAATAATGCCTATACTTCAATTACTTAATAATTACACTTTACAAATTAATAACTAATCTTGGGGTAAACGAGTTCTTGAGTGGAGCCCGCGTCTCGGCAAACGTAGTGTAGGACGCCCTCAGGCCAGATGGAGTGATTATTTACGCAAAACGCCTGGCAGGAGCTGGATGCGAGAAGCCGAAGATAGAACAAAGTGGCGTGCAATTAGAGAGGCCTATGTCCAGCAGTGGACTGCGATAGGCTGATGATGATTGAAATTTGAAATTATAATTGTTGAAATAAAAGCGCAAGTATCTAATTTAAAAGCCAATTGCTGCATAATAGCTAATATTTTCACAAGTACCAGTTATTCTCACACAAAACTAACAGTTAGCCAAGTTAGACGCCACATTTGTCTTAATACCTTGTCTGAGTAAATATACTCGAGAGTATTTCAGCTGGCAATAGTACATGTGCTTAAACAGCGCTTTCTGTCAGTTTAGTATATTCATGTAGATACTTAGTGTATGTTGTAAAAAATAGTTGAACATTTTCTTAATGACAAGGAATTGGCTGAAAATGGTTTTGGGAAGAAATACAAGGATTAACACGATCATACATTTGTGTTCAGGGTCATGATGGGCAAATATAATAATTCAACTCACACAACGTCATCTGATCCCAACCTAAGCAGAGCTTATACTATGGCAACCAGACAACTCATAAACATACATATATTTTTCTACAAATATAATTACATATTATAGATAAATTACACCCAGTCATAGAATAAATCATTGTGCTCATCACACAAAGTTTTTATACTGGTTGGGGATCGAACCCACGACCTCCGGCTTAACAGTCAGGGTTATGGAGCTGACCTGGCCTAATTGTAGTCAAAGGCTTCTAAATTAGTAGAGATTAAAAAACATTTATCTTTTAACTAGGAAGTGGAATACTTCGTTGAAAACACAACGGGTTATTGCACTTCGATCCAAATAACAGATGCATCAAGGGGCAGCTATGGTAGAAATAAACTGTACAAGTCTTAACATCAAGGAATAATTATAAGGTATAAAAATCATGATTGCGTTAGAGTCAGAAATCTACACAATTTACTCTGAATAAAACAATTCATATTTTCTTTCTCTCTTTTTCACTATTCAGGTAAGCAATAAAAACAGCCTAATTATACTGAATAGCTGTACGAACTTAGAGAACTTTTTATCACATTAAATTTAAATTTACGTGAACTTTGAAATAATTTTTATCAGACTTGGTCCCCTGCCATCTTTGAATTATTACGGCGCAACTTGTAAACTTCTGCAAAAAAATAATCTGTTCCCACATTTTTAAATCGCGTGGAGCCTTTATTTCACTGAAGAAAGAAAGTTTAATTGTTCTTCACGGCTTATAAAACTTATTTGGGACTGTAGGCAACATAACACGTTATAGATGTCACGAAAAGACTTTCATTCCGCATTTATTATGTTGTTGTTTTATTACATCTCTACCTCAAAACAGGAGTGTATTGTTTTCAGGGTACATGTGTGTATTTGTCCATAAGATTTTAGTTAATCTACCATAACTTTTCAACGGTTTTAAGTATTATAGTAATTTTTATAGGCATTTCTTGCCAATTAGTTTATTATTACAATAGGTTTTAACTATATTTCAGGATTTGGATAATTATGGTATTGTTATTATCATGAAATGTCAAGCCTTTGTATCAATAGTATAATGTAATCTAATAAATTGATGAGTTTGATTAGAGTCGGCGATACAGTCCGAAATTAAAGTTGTCCTAGGTGTGTAATCTTCCAATTTCCTTTTTTTTCCGAATATTTATTTTTACACATTTATCTTTTGCCCTAATATTATATTTATACATTCACTTTTTTGCGAGTTCTATTTTAATCCACATTCTACTATTTTAAGTGTAAGTATGTACAATCACACTCATCTATCAATACCACAGACCTAATAAACTATAATATTATGTCTGTGATCAATACCGGTTTGAAGAACGAATACTACAGAAAATAATTATACTTTTTGCATACACACAGTTTGCCACAGGACAACTAATTTAAAGGCCTTAGAGGGATGGCACTTTCGGTTCAATAAAAAATTAGGAAAAACAAATCTAATTTGCTTTATTAGCTTTCTAAAAAAAGAAGGTATGTATTATCAAAAAACAAAAAAGTTTTAATGTTTACATATAAGAAAAGATAAGACAATCTAAATTTACATTGAAAGATGCCAAAATTCAGAATATTGTTGATGATTTATTAAAAGGAATAATTTCACCAGAAGAAGCATTAAAAAAATTGTTGGGTCAAGTAAAAATAATAGGTTTTAGCATTGTATATTAATAGGTATTGTTTCATTGTTAGGTAATAATTGTAATGTTTACTAGTCCTTAGTTAGTAATAGTCCTTGTTGCTTAATTCTCGGCGAACAAATATTTTTTTATTTAACTGAAAGCTTTAATTTTATAAAATGCTATACTTTTGACTCTGATGTCGATATGCTTTCTGTATCGAACTATACATATTTGGAAAATTCTAGAATCAGTACGTTATCCACTTAATAAAAATAGTAATTCGGAAAAATAGGAATTCTACAAATAAGTAATTATGAAAATTTCAATGTTGTATAAAAAGGAACTCGGAATATTAACAATGTTAAAAATTATGAATGAGATTTTAGTGCTGACTCTTACTTTTGAGTTTAAGTTCTTCTGTTTTAATTGTTTTTAAAAAAGCTTATATATTAAAACTTTTTTAAAAAGTTTCCTTACTTTTTAATTAAATGTTAAGAGACATCAAAATACTTGTAAGCAATGCTTATGAATAAGAAAAAAAAACATTTTCACCGATTATGTATTTATAATACCATATATTTATATTATCGTATGTTTTGTGTCTTTCTGCGACCGGCACAGGTATATGTACAATATTTGAAACAATAATATATTAAGTATTTGCATTTCAACGTAAAACTATTTAACAAGAATAACGTCTTTAATATTAAATTACTAGATAGATAATAATAAACAAAACTTATTTACTGTTTTCTATTACGAGTTTCGAAGTAACCTTATAAGTACAAAACACTTTTTATTTTCACTTAAACTACGCATAACTTTTTGTGCCACATTTTACCGAAAAGAAATGCACAAATTTAAGTTTTTCTCAAGTTATAAAGTGGCAGCTTAAAAGCCTAAACAAAGTCATTTAATATCAAACAAGTCGGTGTGGCACAAACCTCGAAATATAAATTTTGCCTATAAATTACTTTCGCAGACTAAATTCTATATCACAATAAACTTAGGGGTTTATTTTGATAAAGAACTTTTTTGTGGGGGTCAAAATGAACATTATTATTTATTATTTTTTAAAATAAGCAATAAAACCTAATTGTTTGTCACTTGATCGCTTTATATAAGCAGAATTTAGACTTATTAGGTACACCAAGACAAGGCAGTCTTTGGTCTTTCTGGGCTTAGGTCTATTACATATCAACCCATATGATGGCCCACTGCTGGGCACGGGTCTCCCCAGTAGAACCTACTGGTATGTAGATCCTGAGGGTAATTGCCATAATCGCCACGCTTGGCGAGCGGGTTGGCGATCGCAGTAAGGCTTTAAGTACGCAGAGGACGCTGCTGCCCGTCCTCCGGAGTGAAATCTCTGAGTCGCCTTGACGACACCCACGGGAAGAGATGGGGTGGTGCTATTCTTAAGCTGGCACCACACGGCATCTATCTGTCTATAGCGGTCTATTATTAGTTTAGATAACATTTTTTTACTTACCTCATATCGAGATAATGATTGAATAAATTAACAAAATTTGGTGGCGACTCACCTATGGGCCGCGGATCATTTAACACTAGGTGGTATTGTATCTACCGCTTAAGTTAAAATATAAATTTTATAATTGCATAAGTATGCGTATTGTGTACACTTTTTGTCACAAAACGTGGGCGGAGCAAGAAGAAACAGCAATTACATCTACAAAAACGTTACTTATTCAACTTTTTGCGGTCAACGCAAAGAATAAGAAGAGTTTTTGCATTTGCTCTGTTTGCAGGCTGTACGTATGAAAAGTAAGAAGGATTAAAACGACTTACCAGACCGTAATCCAGGTACACAGACTTAATCTCATGAAAAAAGGTAGACACATTATTTTTATTTAGTTTTTCCAGGCAAGTGGAGAATTCTTTTACGGTTGTTCATAATAGATAAATATACATGTAAACTGTAGATGCAGGTTAAGCACGCTGAAGTGGCAATGAGTCGCTGGAGCAAACGAGTCCTAGAGTGGAGACCGTGACTTGTTAAACCTAAGGCAGGACAACCTCCAGCCAGATGGACCGACGTCCTAAAGAAGGTCGCTGGGATGAATTAGATGCGTGCATAGGAGGACCAGATGTTGTGGTAAAAATTAGTAGAGGCCTACGTTCAGCAGTGGATTGTTACAGACTGATATTGAATAAAGTTATAGGTACAATGAGATTACAATATATATGTATGTATGTTAAAGGTACAAAAAAACATGAGACGAAAATTTAATTGTCTTTAAAACAGTAAACAACGCTAAAAACCACCATAATGTAATGAAAAGTCCGTATTCTAATATGTCTAACCGTTCGGGCACTTGAATGGCATAGGCAGACATACGATATACAGACAGATATAGAACTCAACACTTCTAACTTCCTCCAAATATACAACAGTATAAATTTTGCAATCGCATATGATCTACTAGGGAAATAAATCTGTCCATGTACCACCTATTACGAGTGCAAGTATTTCCCACTATACTTACATTTATCAACCTCTTTACAAATCCACAAAACCAGCTTTGAGTAAAGAATACGAGTAAACCTAGACTGACCTGACTCTAGCCATCATTACTCTTTGAAACTAGTTTTTGTATTGAAACCCTCTTTCGACAAGATAAATGATATGCTCGACTTTTGCTTTGGAAACTCTTTGAAAATAATATAAGTTGTGATTTTCAAGGATTACGTTTTTTTTGTCGATAGTCTGACTGTAGTGTTGGTGGTAAAGAGATAATGATCCCGACTTACTAACTGTAACATCGTAGATTCAAAATCGTGCAAGAGTGGGTGAGTTATTTCATCACAATTTCCCAAAATTAATCGAGAGAAATTCAGCCAATCGAATCGACGTGCGTACGACTGCTGATCACAATCAAATAGAATGACGTCGTTGCGAAAGACTGCGAAAATATATTTTTAAAATATGAGATTCGCAGTTTTACACTACGACGTAATTCTGAGGTCATTCTATCCGATAAGAGTTTAAGCCATTTGCCTAGAGGTGCTGTGCAAATAGGTGTGGGTATGAACAGATTCAAATTATCACACAAGACATAGTTTTATGAAATTCATAAATGCTTGTTCTGGGTCTGGTCGTCCTATGTGTCCATTCATTGTATGTTTATAGTCCCTCGCAACACATAAAATGTGGTTTCTGATTGTGTAGAGGCAAAAGTATTATCGTATTTTAAATGTATTGTTAGTAATAAACTTCTTTGGTTGTACTGAATGTAACTGGCTGGTTTTAATACCATTAAATGTTGACATTCTGAAGATGCAATAAACAAGCATAATAAAAAAAAGTAGTTCTCGCCATTATTCAATTGTTTTTCAAGCAAGCAAAATGAACGTATCTGCCGAAGAAATTCGGTACATTTTAAAGTTTTGTTACAGAAGAGGTCAAATGCGACGAACGCCACGAATTAAATTTGTGCTATTCGTCTGCTAGTCTGGACATTTACTACGTAGGAAGACTTTGGACATATGGAGAAAATCAGTACAATCTTTGAGAAAGTGGAGCAAGCACGACATATTAGTAGTAACGATATTGCTAAAGAACGGAATATTGATCACAAAACAGTTTTACGTCATTTACAAAAGTCTGGGTAAAAAACTTAGTATTTGGGTTAAACGGTTGATTATAGTGATGAAAAATGGGTCACTTACGATAAGAATGTACAAAAAAGATCGTGGTCGAAGCACGGACAAGCCCCACAGACCGTGGCAAAGCCCAGCCTGACTGGGAACAAAGTGATGCTATGTGTATGGTGGATTATGTTATGTGTATGTGGACTATTTGAAAGGAATCGTCCACTATGAGCTTTTGCCGCCGGCTAAAACTATCGATTCTGATCTCTACTGTCAGCATAGATGAGGTGAAAGAGAAAAACCGGCCGAAGCTGGTGAAAAGGAAGGGCGTGGTGTTTCATCATGACAACGCCAGACCGCAATCGTCTATAGCCACTTAGCAAAAATTAAAAGAGCTTCACTGGGATGTGTTGTCCTGATCTTGCTCCATCAGATTTCCTATTTCGGTCACTTCAGAACTCTTTTGGAAAGTTAACCTCAAAAGAACACTGTGAAAACTACCTGTCAGGTTTTTTTGATTAAAAATCTCAATTTTTACACAATGGGATCTTGGCACTACCCACCAGATGGCAACAAGTTATCGATCAAAACAGCACATTAAAAAAAAAATGTACTCCGGAGTGCCGGCAGAAGTGAAAACTTGAACATTAACGTGTGCATTTTTGAATATTTTGGAATAGTTAGGTATAAGTTTTTTTTTATCTGTATAAAAGTACTAGGTTAGGGTTCCCTAGAACAAATTTTAAAATGATACATATCATGCTGGAATTGCCATGGTAGCTTCGTTTTGACGTGACACCCAACTTTAAGTATATGACAACTTTATATTATTATATAAAGTACGTTAATGAAAAAACAACAGGTGTTCAATAGGACAAACTTAACTTTGCCGTTGCAAAACTATTATCCCGATACACATAGGCCGCGATTAATTTACCAAACGCAACTAAATTTTTAATAAAAAAAATCACACTCCCACTTTACATATAGGGGAGGTATCCTAATTTTTTTTTGTTAATATTTTATTCTTTCACTTTGTCGGCGTAAGTAATATGTGTATCCATGCAAAATTACAGCCTCCTAGCATTAACAGTCTCTGAGCAAAGGTGCAGACAGACGGACATGGCGAAACAATAAGGGTTCCGTTTTGCCATTTTGGCTATGGAACCCTACAAAGTGGTGAACCTGAACGGAACCCTGTACTGTATTTCTAACATAAAAGACAGAGGTCACGTTTAAAAAACCTGGGTAACAAGTTACATTCAAAAGGTAAATTATATATAAGTAATCTTAAGCCTAGGTACCAACGGTCAAAACCACTAATATGCCACTAAGCTGACCTTTGGGTCAACCGCATTAGTATGGCTCGATCCCAGATTTTCAACTTTTCGATCTACCCTACCCAAATGCGACGAATTTAATCGTGATATACGCTAAAACCACATTCTACAATCGATAAATTCGCATTAAGCTGGACAGTCACATTCGAATAGGGATATCGTTAATGGAAAATAATTAAAGTATAGAATTTGACGTTTGCGGTGGAGACCATAGACATTTTTTTATTTTTTTGTGTGGTGATGAATGATTAGTACGGCGTTATCGAATTCGCCACGGAATGAATGTACCTTGTCTAAGCCCCCAAGGATTTCATTCAGATTGAAAAGTGAATGGCAAAGCAGAACCTTATCTTTAAAAAGAACACGACTGCTTAAAATCATACTTTGTTTGTCATAACATTCGTCTTATCAGTCTGTTGATTTAAAAAATTGAATAGTTGATTACAATGTAATTTTTTAGAGAAAATTAACAGACTTTAAATGAAAAGCAAGCACATCACCGATTAATGAAATGACACTGAGAACTGTGGCCTTTAAGAAAATTGTGGACACAAACGAAATTTTACAGAGTTGATAGACATCATTGTCTACTTTATTGCTGTATATTTTTGTGTTTTTGAAACTTATGGGAAAGCTGAGAAAATAAGGTTTTTATTTTTAGTAGTTGTTCTTACACTTTACAAAATATCATCAAAATGACGTCCAATCGCTATGATAACATAATGTATGTAGGTATGTCATGTGCGTACCCACGATAAATTTTCAGGAGGATTCGATTTTTCATAATATCAGAGGTTTAGGTCGGGGGAGGGGGGAATGTTCAACCCTCAATATTCCCCCTCCTGGGTATGCCCATGATAGGCGTGCTTGTAGCGGCGCGGCGCTGCTGTTGACTATCTTTCATAAACATGTCTTGCATATCATGCAAAACACGAAAATATCAACCTTACGCCAGCTGCCTTGTTTGGATGATGCTCGTAATAATACAAGTATTATCCGAGATTTATAGGAGATCGGGAGACCGATTCATACGCTGTACGTAGCCCGGCAAGCAGGCCGAGATGAAAAGTAAAAAAAAAAATAGTCAAAAAGAGTGCAATCTATAGAGCGTACTTTAACTTTACTCAATCTTAGTTTTAGTAAAACTTGAAGAAAATCTGGGCAAATCAAATGCTGACAGTTGAAATTTTACAAATACAATAATTGCATTTTTGAAAGATAGAAAAATTTGAATCCAGACTCAGGAATCGAACCCGAGACTTCCGTAGCCAAACCGGGGCCAAAAGCGAACCACCTATCTGGACTATGTTACTAGATATCAAATTCTTCTATCTCTTATCGCTTACGGGTTAGGCCCCCGTAGCGCCATCTAGTCGGAAGTTAAAG
Organism: Herminia tarsipennalis; assembly: GCA_945859575.2. NCBI lineage: Eukaryota > Metazoa > Arthropoda > Insecta > Lepidoptera > Erebidae > Herminia > Herminia tarsipennalis. Next base: position 5,096,254 of record OX243836.2, on the reverse strand, counting down.
AACTATCACGGCTTTTGTTATTGCTTCGTTACAGAGAGCATTTTAACAAATTATAATGACGCAGGCCGAATATTGAAGTAATTTTTATAGGCATTTCTTGCCAAAGACTTTACAAATACAATAATTGCATTTTTGAAAGATAGAAAAATTTGAATCCAGACTCAGGAATCGAACCCGAGACTTCCGTAGCCAAACCGGGGCCAGAGGCGAACCACCTATCTGGACTATGTTACTAGATATCAAATTCTTCTATCTCTTAACGCTTACGGGTTAGGCCCTCGTAGCGCCATCTAGTCGGAAGTTAAAGAACTATCACGGCTTTTGTTATTGCTTCGTTACAGAGAGCATTTTAGTCATAATGCAAGCTTTCTTTTTTTAATCTCAGAACATTATATCAACAAAGTCAACGGTCAGCACGCGCTTTGTAATTTTTATTGTTATGATGTACCTAAGCACGCTCTGTAGATCTTAGCCTTAGAGTCGTCATATCTCAACATTACAACTTATGTCACAATAATGCACTTTAGGTGAACATTGAAGTCTAAAGCTTTAAAATGGGGTATGTTTCCATTGTAAACGGCCCAAAATCCTTTCAATGTATTACTTCTATGTTTTAATTTTTAACTCTGGTGCATTATAATCTAGGGCAGCATTTTATGCATTTAAGTGCATTTTCGAAAATATGCCATCGAATAGTGTTTCTGAAAAAAAAACCCGTACGAGATTATCAAACAAAGAACTTATCTTTTTAAACCGGTTTAACAATAATTATTTATAGTAATCAGTAGTAGGTAGTAGATCTTCATATACTCAGAAGCAGTCGAGTCACAAACCGTTTGAAATTGAGTCTCAATAGCATTTAAGTTGTATCGAGACATGTAAGTAGTTGTTCAGTTGCGTTTAATATCACGAGTGATATAGCAGTGGACTTTGGGGAGAGATCTCCTACATAATTGTACAAGTTCGTTTGGAAACATACTGCTCAGTGGAATTCGAGACGTGAAAGGAATAGTAATTTATTTTTAGTAATGCCTATACGTTGCCAAATTGTCCTGAATATATCTTGTGTAGAGGCGAAACACGACCGTGTCGAAGTTTCAAATCAAATCATTTATTGGTTCACTGGAATAGAGAAATATTGTCTAACAAGGATCCGGACGTGCCTGTAACTGAAGTTGGTGAAAGTACCTTTTACTAATTTCTTATATTGCAGGTTTTTCTTTTTTATCGATTGTTATATTTAGGGTATTATATTATTAGTAATAAAATACCCTAAATGCAACAGGAGGGAATCCATCGCTCGCTCCCTATCTATAAATCCAAACGATTGAAGAAGTACGAGGACGCCTTCATTGGTTCGGATATATAGGTTCCACCCTTAGTAATGAATTTATTGTTTAACTGTGATTTTATCATATGTATTTTTTATTAATTTATATATTAAACAAGCTGCATTTAAAAGATCCATTTGGTGAATTCGTCACTTTGAAAAAATTGTTTTATATTTTTCACGGAAAACCTACCCTATAAGTTTTTTGTTAAATATTTTAAAGTTCAATTTATCTATTAGTAAAGTCTTATCAAAATGCTTACAGCCAATTCATTATAGACTGGAAGCATTTTGAAGATTTGTCACAAATAAGAAAGCCGACTGGGTCATCATTATTCTAAACTTTTTTTTGTTATAGGTGTTGATATTTTATGAATGTGCGCAAACTTGCCCGCTCATTTTATTATGCCGTATATTTTTCCACTCGGTTAGTAGTGGCCTTGTTTCGTGAGTTGCTTACAAGGAAAAGCAAAGAAATGCTTTCTAAGCTCCAAATTTAGGATATTATATAGATTTATTGTTCTAACGAACGTATTCCTTGGGTTCGATATAAGGCATTTATTGGAAATATTGTTAGTTTTATATTATTAATTGACTATTAAGCTTTGATTGAGTTGTAGTAGTCCATTAGGGGTCAAGGAAAAGTGGTATATATTTATGTAGATAAACTTTCGTGACTTGTATACATTATTATAATTATAAATAATATGAGGTAAAATACTCTGTTTATTGCCCAAAGTTTCTTCGGTAGTTACGGGTAGACTGTTATCATTGTGTTCACGCGATTAAGACCCGTAGTATATATAATTTTATTATTGTTTTTTTTAAGTATTATTTATTAATATAAAAAAGGAACAATGGTTTTGTGAACGATTTTGATTGCCGTTACGGTGGTTAATCTCATCGGAGATAGTTAAACACGTGTTAGATATGGTGTTATATGGCTATGTAAATAGCCATATATATAATCAATCCATGTGTTGGATTTTGATATCTACTATGTAGATGTGTTTTGGAATATTGATTGTTCCAGTTTATGTGATGTTGTATAAAACCGAACGAAGGTTTGGTGGAACTGTTTTATAAGTTTGAGAGGTGGTCTGGAGTCTGATGACGGTGTAACCATCACAATGTATTGACTGGTTATCATAGCGATGATTATAAGATCATCCGTGTCTGCAAAACTATGTTTGGTAGTTATATTATACTGTATGAAATACCTACTTGTGGCACAGAACAATTCAAAGATCTAATAAACCAATTATTTATATTATAGATGTACCCACAGATATTTTAGGATGATGTTTGTACTGTGATTAATACTGTGTCAGTTGTTTATGACGCTTATGATATTAGATATGAGAATGCATTGCAGATGTTGGAATGAATATAGTAAATGTAATTGCAACTGATAATATCAATAACGAATTAGACTAGACTCTTTTACCACAGATGTACTTATTAAACAAACTCTAATGTGGGATCCTACCCACATATGTAGGTATTTGATGAAACAATATTGTTAATACAGTTAATATTTGTATTAATTGGATAATGTAATCTAGTGTCTATCTGTTTTATATAAATTGTTGTATAACGATCTAAATGTTGAATTATGTTAGAAAACACTGCTAATATCAATAATGTACCTAAATAGTTATAACTGTGGGATTCTACCCACATGATAAAAATACGAGAGAAGCCTTTATAAGCAGTGTAACATTCTGACCTAGCTCTCTTTTCTCTGGTGTCATTCGACGGCGAAGGTACGATCCTTATTCAAAGTTACTTTATATTGTTTCTATTGTATTGTATAAATAGTGTTTTTCTATACTATGTATAATGTTTGTGTATACTAGCTGATTGACTGATGAAAAGATATTGCAATGTGTCTAATTATCTATTGTCCTGTAAGTTGTGAATCATCTGCCTTGTAGTAATATAGTAAGACATTGCAATGGTATATCTAAGTCTCAGTCAATTAGATACATTGCAGATTGCTTATGTAAATATCATATTAGCAAATGTATATGGCAAATGTTTTATTAGGAGACGGCCTAGTTTTCTTATCACTTCTTTTCCTAGGCAATAGGTCCTCTTGGAAGTGACACTAGCATACCTCCCTACTCCAATTCCTTGATATAACCAGAGTGAATAGTATTTTGACAATATAATGCTGATTGCCATTTGTTACTTTGTATTATTCTATACTACCCTGAATAGAAACCCCGACAATACTGAACTGTGATAGGAACCTTAAACAATATACAGACACACACATTACATCCTGACATTTCTTAAACAGAAAATAGTCTTCTAATTAAGATACTGTTCTGTAGAACCATTATCCCTCAGTAAGTACTGGTTATGACTCATTAGGTTACATTCTCAAATGACACACAAGTAGTCAATAGACGTGAGATAGTATATTGTAGTTATATATCTATACAAGCTTTACATACATACAATTGCTACGATATACTCGTAGCAATTCTATCAAAGCTTTTCTTATAATTATCAGCTTACACCTTCCACAACCTCTACGTTCCCTACAAGCTTCTAACATCGGAAGTGAAGGAAAAAAACCCTGTTCCACTTATGATTTGTGTCTGATCACATTGCTAATACAATTGTTACAAGTTTCAGAATGGCTTCCTGCTATGGGTCTCTCTCAGAGCGATTAACAATTTGGCTGTTTGTTCCTGTCACCTGGCAAACCAAACAATGGAAGGCTGCAGAGAATTATCTACAAAGCATGCCGTTAAGATACAATTTGCATATGCTTGGTTCGTAAGATGATCTACAATACTGGCTGTTTTTGTTCCGGCTGCCTACCCTACAACCCACTCAAGGAAATTCTCAGTGATAAGCAGAAAGGACAACAAAGATCCTAAACATCTTATGAAATTGTTTGTCAGGTACTCTGAACAAATTATATTAAATCAACTTTTGTTTTATCTATGCTATGTGTGTTAGTCTTATGATGTGTACTGTTATATTATATAGAATCTGGGTACTTCTATGCATATCATGAACATTCAATCTTTTTAGCTCTAAGATTTTGATAGTTTCTGTGCCATGAATTTAGAAGCAAGTTTTACTTAAGCTTAGTAACTTAACATTTTGCAATTTACATTGATTGGAGGTTGACAAAACATTTATAACCTCTTATTTGTGGGCATATTTGGGTAATCCTAAAAGTTTTACCGTTTAATGAGAAGTGATAACAAATACCTGCATACACATCGTACTTTTGTCGGTACTGTGATAATGCTATCACTACAGGCAATGTAGAAAAGTACAAATAATATTACGATCACTTGGTATAATACAAGCGGGTAGGTAGTGGTCAGATTGGCCAAGCGGTTTTATGGGAGCCACATAATATTGGCTGTTGGGTCTGCGATTGTATAGAAGTAGGCACAAACCTTTAAACCGATCGATAGTTGCAAAGTCATTAGTTTTCAAAACCTGTCGATAAACCCAACGATATAACATTTTTGTAAAAAGACATATTGTGGTTGATAAATCCGTCACATATACACTTAACTATAATTCCATTTTCATTGTTTAAATGTGCTTATTTCAAGCTAAAAACCATATTTAATAACTAAAATAACATAAAAATGTGGTTTTGTTTCATTAGACATTTGTAAACATAATTTGACTTTGACAGTTCCGATGCCATAGACTAAAGTCATTGTCTTTGGATTGGATTGTCTTCGTTTAATTTAATTCAGTTTGATTTTCTATAAATTAGCTTTTTTATTGCATTTTCAAATTTAACTTAAAGTAAAATATTTTTCTTTATAATTTTAGAAACTACCAATTTTTATTTTTTTTATACGTTCTGTTCCCAGCTCATCCGAGTGCCAACTTTTGAACAGTAACTGAGCCATGGGCCATAGATTAAAATACTACTAGGAAATAAATAATTCGTTAACTGTTTTTGAGGTTTAATAACGATATTACATAGTTTGAAGTTGAATTGTTTATTGGGTTACCGTGATTGTGAATTCGAATAACTATAGAAAAACGAATAAATTACAAAATCGACATTGATACGTACGTAGGTACCTACGTTAATTAACAAAATATCTTTGACTTACATTAAATGTAAGTCAAATTTTGACTTACATTTGACTTCGATTTGGTGGTAGGTACCTGTTTGTGCAATAAAACTACCCTTGGCAGATCAAATAATACGAGGTTTGTTTTACGTTTGCAGTAGGTAGGTAACTGAGTTATAATTCAAATAAGTAACGATGAATTTGTTGGGTTTGGAAGTTAATTTCAAAATACTATCTTCGTTGCTATGTTTAAATTTCCTTTTTAGTAATGATATGTGAATATTCAAATTGCCTACGAAAATTTAAGTACCTACCTACCTACTTGTTTCCATTATGACAAATAAGATGAATAAATATATACTACTACAGTACTTATTACAATACTGCCGTTAATTTTATTTAATACGTTAGCTGATGAAATTCATAGTAACCGTGGTATGTTACTCTTACTTAAACCATATAAATACTACAAAACAAATGTGGTTTCTGATTCCTTTTATTTTTACTTTGTTTGCGAATAATACGTTATTCTTCGTGATATACGATATTGACATAGTTTTGTTGTACCTACGGTAATTCTTACAGTAACTAATTATTTCTCTTTAATAAGTATTAGGTAATAAATCATAATTAGTTGTGTTAGCACTATTAGCTATCGTGTATAAACTGCCTTGAAAATGAAATAACATAGACCGTATCGTAATAAAAATCTAAAGATCAAACTATAATCTAAAGCTCAAACTTTACAAAATAAATGTTTTTGAAACTGAAAAATAATAAGAAGTCGCTAGTCAATCGTTTACTTGGTACTTATCTCTCAGGGCAGAGCGGGTAGCTGGATTTGATATTTGGCAAAACAAATTGTGGTTATGTACCCATGTACCTACCTTCTTTGAGAGCGAAGCAGATAGTTGTCAATATGACCGTAAGAGTTATGGCGACATGGACATAATTTATAGGTACTTTTGACCTAAGTAACGTGAACAATCAAGGGTTGTATCACAGAATAGTCTGACAGGAATAAATTGATATTAGAAGTAGGTGCCTACCTTCAAGTATAGCTTGTTTAAATTATAATGATAGACATGATCTATCTAAAATATTATGTTTGAACAACTGATTTTTAAAACTACTTTTTCCCTGTTCAGTTTAGGTAGGTACGAGTAGTAATTGTGTAATATACTCGTGGATCTCGTGAAATTACGATTATTTTAGTAGCTACATAGTCATTGTCATAATTTTTTTTTGATAAGTTTAGGTAAGTAGCATTTTGTAGCTAGTTCTCATGTAGGTAATGATTATTATGATAGTACTGTACGTTATTAATTAGGTAGCTACAATATTATCTTTGCGATGCCGTTTGGTTTTAAAATGCCGTTTTTTTGTGTTTAGTTAGATAGTAGACACTTGTATAGGTAATAATAGTTCTTCTGTATCTAATGATTAGGTAGGTAATTTAGCAGCTTCAAAAAACAGTTAATTGCAAAATACTGTTATGCCCTTTTTACTTTGGGTACCTAGATAGTGCTTATTTATTTGTGGTTATTTTGCACTTGTGAATGATTTACAATGTTATTTTATTATATTACGGAAATACACGTATGATGCCAATTAGATAACGTTATTACGCTAATTGTTAAACCGTATTTTTAGAACTATCGTTATTAGTACTCGTAATGAATAACAACACCTCACGAGGAGCATCGCACTTCATTAGCGATAACCAAAATGCGTTTTGTTACATAGGACGTTTATGTTACGCGTTAACTGTATACGCCTCTGTGGCGCGATGGGAGTGTGTCCGACTGCTACGCCAGAGGTCGTGGGTTCGATTCCCACACGGGACACCACTTTGTATGATCCACAAATTGTTGTTTCGAGTCTGGGTGTACTTTGTGTCCGTGACTTGTATGTATGCAAAAGTCCCCCGCGACACAGGGCTTGGACCCTAACGCGGGAGTCGGCTTATTTAAATAATAAAAAAAAAAATATGGCTGTTGGCCACAGCAGGTACACATAGGTAGGTTATGTAGACAATTTTTGATGGGGTCGGGAGTTATTTGCGTGTACAATCGAGAGCCAGGTGCGGATGATTTTTGGCCTCATTGACAATTTTCAAAGCATTTTTTTGATTAATTAAACGTATCACAAAAAAAAGTTATGTCGCTAACTTAATAAGTTAATTATTTGATTTTAGATAAATATTCTATTTTAGTTATTGTTAATCGTTATTATTATTTGCGCTGTCGTGTCATTGTTTTTCGTTACCCTGTTATCATTTTGGTAGCAAGCAACACTTAGGAAGTCGCAAAGTTATTACGTGTGATATCGATTTGCCGAGTTTTAGGCAGTATCAGAGTAATGCCATTAATGGCGCTTTCATTAATTCTTTATCACAGTAATTTATAGGAAATTGATAAATAGCATTGACACGTAAATAGCTGCTTTATGATTTAAATAACTAATGTGAAGAGAACTAGGTATAAATAACGAGTTGTTTATTCAGATACGTAATATAACGAACACCCCTATACCAAGTAAACTATGGCAAGTGAGAAATATAGTAGTATAGTGGTGAATAATAATTATTAATATAGATGTTAGTGTAGTATAGATAGTTATGTAGGTAGTAGGGACTGTCGTTGTTGTGATTGAACTATTCCAATTGACATAAGATCGAACTTTGACTAAAGACTTGTGTTTGAGACTTGACACTTAACCTGAAGACTGATTGTGGTAGTACATTACAACGATGATACAATGTTATGGAGGTTATTGATGCTGGATGGTTGGGTTGTTCGCATTTCCCTTTGGCAAACCTGGTAAAATCGCTGACGACGGTTGCTTGTTGTTGACTTTATCCACTTGCAGCGGGCGGATGGAAACACGTTGATGCAACTCGCTCGAAACAAAAAAAAAACCCGCTGGGTGACCGTTGTGACGTAGCTCAAAAAATAATGGAGCATATGGGAAACTCAAGGGTTGATAGCTCAAAAAATAATGGAGCACTTGAAAACTCAAAAAAAATATAGCTCAAAAAATAATGGAGCAATTGAGTTTTGTTAGCTCAAAAAATAATGGAGCATTTGAGTTGTGTTTATAGCTCGGATAGAGCATTATGATGGTTAGTGCTCTCACTAGCAGCGGGTGAGAACGGACGACATTCACACGGTAGACAAAATTCAAAATTTCGCTAAGCAACGTAATGTCTAGTTATGAGCCAATCACAAGCGGCGGTGACGAGGTTTCATAATGTAGGGCTTACGGAGAGCAATCCATTTGAGGTCCGGATCAATCGTACTCTGAACATGAGTTTAGATGCTAGTTAGTTTGTGGGTAGGTGGCCATTTAGGTAGATATTACAGAATTAGAACTCAGGCTAGTCATTAGATAGGTAGGTGATTAGGAAATCATTGAGTTAGGTCGATTAAGGTGCCTACCTACCTAAGTATTATTCTAGCCCTAAACCTATAGTGCTTCGAGACGCAGCACTTGTCAGTATGGCCGTGTTAGATATGGTGTTATATGGCTATGTAAATAGCCATATATATAATCAATCCATGTGTTGGATTTTGATATCTACTATGTAGATGTGTTTTGGAATATTGATTGTTCCAGTTTATGTGATGTTGTATAAAACCGAACGAAGGTTTGGTGGAACTGTTTTATAAGTTTGAGAGGTGGTCTGGAGTCTGATGACGGTGTAACCATCACAATGTATTGACTGGTTATCATAGCGATGATTATAAGATCATCCGTGTCTGCAAAACTATGTTTGGTAGTTATATTATACTGTATGAAATACCTACTTGTGGCACAGAACAATTCAAAGATCTAATAAACCAATTATTTATATTATAGATGTACCCACAGATATTTTAGGATGATGTTTGTACTGTGATTAATACTGTGTCAGTTGTTTATGACGCTTATGATATTAGATATGAGAATGCATTGCAGATGTTGGAATGAATATAGTAAATGTAATTGCAACTGATAATATCAATAACGAATTAGACTAGACTCTTTTACCACAGATGTACTTATTAAACAAACTCTAATGTGGGATCCTACCCACATATGTAGGTATTTGATGAAACAATATTGTTAATACAGTTAATATTTGTATTAATTGGATAATGTAATCTAGTGTCTATCTGTTTTATATAAATTGTTGTATAACGATCTAAATGTTGAATTATGTTAGAAAACACTGCTAATATCAATAATGTACCTAAATAGTTATAACTGTGGGATTCTACCCACATGATAAAAATACGAGAGAAGCCTTTATAAGCAGTGTAACATTCTGACCTAGCTCTCTTTTCTCTGGTGTCATTCGACGGCGAAGGTACGATCCTTATTCAAAGTTACTTTATATTGTTTCTATTGTATTGTATAAATAGTGTTTTTCTATACTATGTATAATGTTTGTGTATACTAGCTGATTGACTGATGAAAAGATATTGCAATGTGTCTAATTATCTATTGTCCTGTAAGTTGTGAATCATCTGCCTTGTAGTAATATAGTAAGACATTGCAATGGTATATCTAAGTCTCAGTCAATTAGATACATTGCAGATTGCTTATGTAAATATCATATTAGCAAATGTATATGGCAAATGTTTTATTAGGAGACGGCCTAGTTTTCTTATCACTTCTTTTCCTAGGCAATAGGTCCTCTTGGAAGTGACACTAGCATACCTCCCTACTCCAATTCCTTGATATAACCAGAGTGAATAGTATTTTGACAATATAATGCTGATTGCCATTTGTTACTTTGTATTATTCTATACTACCCTGAATAGAAACCCCGACAATACTGAACTGTGATAGGAACCTTAAACAATATACAGACACACACATTACATCCTGACATTTCTTAAACAGAAAATAGTCTTCTAATTAAGATACTGTTCTGTAGAACCATTATCCCTCAGTAAGTACTGGTTATGACTCATTAGGTTACATTCTCAAATGACACACAAGTAGTCAATAGACGTGAGATAGTATATTGTAGTTATATATCTATACAAGCTTTACATACATACAATTGCTACGATATACTCGTAGCAATTCTATCAAAGCTTTTCTTATAATTATCAGCTTACACCTTCCACAACCTCTACGTTCCCTACAAGCTTCTAACACACGCATGAGATAATATTATAGTACATAAGTAGGTATGTGTCTTTTTTGTACTACAAAATGAAGAGACGAACAGTCCATGTGTCTGATGGTAAGGTCACGTCCATAGCAGAGGTGCTTGAAATGAAATGCACTCTATTTTCCTCACTCTCATGGTTCGCTGGGACGGAAATCTGACGTGATTAGGGAGAAATCGAGGCACCAAGAGATGTGATATTTTTAGTACACAGTCACATTGACAGATGGCGATAATATTACTTAACCTTATCTGAATTTAGGCAGGCAAGTTGGCATTTTGTGTGATTTGCTCAAATTGATGAGCATCATTGGTGCACATCGTAAGAAAACCGGCTTGTACTAGAATTAGAATATCGAAGAAATATGATAAACACCAATCCTGCGTGGTAGATTACGATCTGCACTCTCTCTCTATCTAGCCTAAGTCCTGGTAATGGAAACACCTAAAGGCTAGTCAATTACAGAAATTTAACTGAAACTCCTTTTGAGTCTTAAGTGCATTGCAAATGATTTATTGTAAAAGCTCTAAATGCACTAGATGAGTCAAAAATGAAATCTATATAATTATGTATTTTAACATTATACATAAGCGCGAGAATTTTTTTTTTATTTCGTTCATATAACGTGAACGTGAATTTAAAATAAAAAACTAATTTTTATTTTTTTATTTTAAATTCACGTTTCATTCACGTTTTTCAAATTTTCTGACATTATTCTAGCAGGAACCCTCATACTACAAGGAACCCTTATAGTTCCTCTATCTCCGTCCGTCTGTCTGTCCCCAGGCTAGAGACCCTTAGTACTAGAAGGCTGTAATTTCGCATGGATATACATATTAGTTACTCCGACAAAGTGGTCGAATAAAACCTTGAAAAAGAGAGGTACGTCCCCTGCACGTAAAGTAGGGATGTGATTTTTTTTTCTCACTTTGTTGATCGTGACGTGAAAAAAAAATTGAAAAGACCTATGCAACGACACCCCATCGTTGGATAGGTCTTTTAAAAATATTTAGGAGTTGTGAATATTTCTTTTCGATTTATTTAATCAATAACTATAATATATTAATTAATGTTTCTATTATATATTATATATTTTATTGATTTTGATAATATAGACTTTGGTGATAATGTTTTAATTTTTTTTATATTTTATTATCTTTTAATTTCTTTATTATTATTGTTCTACTTATAAATAACAATTAATTTAATATTAAAGAAAAATAGTCCTAAGCTTAGCTGATTGTAAACATGATAGCCTCGACACAGGCTCCGCCGTGAGGTTATCATAGGTATGACTTTTATTGTAATTGGGACCTTAAGTAAATACATATATATTATTATTATTATTATTATTATTGAGTCCGTCCACTCCCGCGTACCTTGGCGCAATACTTCGCAAATACTGAACAAAAGAAGGAGCTCTGAGTATCTCGACTCGCGCGTACTACGCGCAAATAGCGGGCGAGTCGAGATTCCGGCGAAGGACACGCGAATACTCGCGAGTGAATTTCCTTGCGTCATCATCAACATTACACGCTTATCGCAGTACACTGCTGGACATAGGCCTCTCCAATTGCACGCCGCAATCTCTTGCGTGAATCATGTGAATGCAATGATTGTATGCCATGTACCAACGCGCGGACCTATACACGCGTATGCGATTAAGTCCCGTAACATATATACTTTTATAATGTGTACAAATTGCGAAATTTTTGCAAGTTTGATATATGTAGGTATTTTTTTAGTTTAATATTGTTCCAAGTAAGTGGCATGTGCGTTTTAATTAATTAAATTTGTATGGTATATCTTCGACGTCAGTTTCTTTAGTCAAAAATAACGTACTCTTCAATTCAAATATCTACCTACTACCACTATTAGGTGGGTCCGCTAGGTGAATGTCCAGTGTTTATATCCATTCCTATAAAGTGCATAACGTAACATATTTACGTGAATTAAATTGCATATATTCACGGTCTAGACTTAGTCTATCCACATTTATAAGCGGTCTATAATGACCTAATAATAGATTGTGAAACATTCCCAGTTAGAGCCAGAACCAACTAATGCAATGTAAATGTTCCCAGTGAGGCTACAAACTCCACCACAAAACATGGAGAGTACAGAAAGAAAGGTTTATACAAACGCGCTTGTTAATGGTGGCAGTAAAATGTCAAGTAGTCGATATTCCTGACATGAAATAGTATATTATTGTTATATATCAAGAAAAACTTTAAATACATACAATTGCTACGACAGACTCGTGGCAATCTACTAAAGCTTTTCTTACAATTCTCAAGCTACAATGCTACAACCTCTACGTTTCCCTACTAGTTTCTAACATGCTCAAGCAATATAAGATATGTGCAATCTTGGAATACCTTCAGAACAATTTAGTCCAAAGTGGTCTGGAAGTCCGTTTTCACGAGCGATAGTATTGTGTGGATGTCTCGTTTTTCATTAGCAGGACGCCCATAGTCCCATTTTTTCTAGTTGATGGGTTGTCGGAGATACAAAAAACAGGTCAGATAAATATTAACCGCTTATGAGGAGCGTTGATTGTTTATTTTAGTAGGTAGTAAGTAGGAATATCTAATCTAATAGTAGGTAAATCTAAGAATTGGAGACGAATCGAATATATTACAAATATGATCGACGATGACTTTAAGTTTATAGTTTGTTGTAATATGCTATGAATACATTTTGCTTTCCAATTTTTACAACTCAGTCCCGCCTTTTTTATCGTCCATTCCTAATAATTTGAAGCAATCTCTTTATGTGCCTTATTCAAGCGCATTTGTATGAAATTTACCTTTTGTATTCTAGTTGTTTTGTGACACAATTCTCTGTTATTATTCAGTGAAGTCGCTACGTTTATATGCAAATGAACTCGTTATAACAGCATGGTAAACAAAAGCGTCTGAGAATTGTAAAGAATCTTAAATTCAGGTTTTGTGTTTGTGATTTTAGAGTGGTAGGGTAGATCGTATTGTGATCTACAACTTTTGTAAATCTTGGATCATTGTGACAGGATTATGTTGGTTAAGCACATACACGTTACGAAATAGGTCCCCAAGTTTTTGGGCCCAGTTGCCTGAATTTTTTAATGAAACTTTTAGTTTGAAAACTTATTGTAAGTAATCCATCCTGCTCATCACAAAAAGTTTTATTCTGGGTGGGGATCGAACCCACGACCTCCGGCTTAACAGTCAGGATCACCAACCGCTAGACCAACAGTTTAATACGTGTGTACCACAGAACATTGATACATACTAGGTGTACCTATGTATCTATGTATCTGTTTGTGCTAATCTAAACATAAAGATGGATATGGATACAGTTATTTAATTAAAAAGCTAGTTTTGTTGGCATAATTCTCAGCTTTGTTTGACGAAAATTCATTCAGCCATTTTGAAAGTTATCAGCTGTTTGACTCACAGATCTTTTTCAAATGTTAAAAAACAATATTTTGTATACAAGTTTACTCCACAAATAGTGTTGCCGATAGCTATTATACGAACAACCCGCTCTTGGTTCGATATTAAATCTTGGATTGATTGATAGTTTCGTTGGCTACCCGTGAAAAACCGATGTAGGAGTACACTATGCGGTCTGACCACAAAATACCGAAGTACAGATCCTAAAACGCGCGCACACAGATTCTCGAGAAGACTTCCGAACAAAGTGGTTTGTGATTTCATGTTTGCGAAAGATGTTTATGTGTGCGTACCTCGTAGCAAGGTACTTATGAAGGTTAGTCTCGGCACTTCTAGTTGTGTCAGTTGTTGTGTTCAGTTGTGTCAGCCACGGTGTGGCTCTTTTATCGTTTTAAAAAAATACTGTGAAGTAAATTTAGTCAAATTTATGAAACTTCAAAAAATGCTCCAGAAAATTTTGGATAACAAGTCTGCGACGCCGTCACATTCTATGATCCGATCATTTTATTTTGATAATTACCAGTCATAAACACGTTAAATAAAAAATATAATACCTACTATTTATTTCAGACACCGATTGCCCATAGAAATATTAAAAAATACAAATACAATATTATTATGAAGTGTAGAAGACAAAAACCATACCTTACGGCCTAGTCTTCCTTGATGACGAGATGTAGAAGACCTCCTGGAACTCGCATCACATTGCGTTTGTGGTGTTAGCAGAGGTTATTGTTGCGTCCAACAGCAAGTTAATGTATCCTCGGCGGGTAGCAATTTCTCTTTTTTTATGAAAACCGGTTTGTCTTCAAGGATGCATCTATGGGTTGACGACCAAAACGATTCAATTGCTCATTTGAATAGTTTTAACTGGTTTTTTTTGTTAAGTTATCTAATTATTTAAGGTACAAATTGCATACCGTTAGAAAGAGTATTAACTCGAGAAGTTTTTAAAAATATTTGAAAAACCGCTTTTATTTTTTTTTACAGTGTAAATTTGACATAAAAAAATTCTTACCGAAAGAAAAGAAGAAGAAGTTTAATACTCCAGTGTTTCTTTTTTAAACGGTATTGTATAAAATGAAATAAGACAACACTAGACTAAAGAATTAAAACATTTTTTTGACATTATGTTAGAAGAGCGTGGTTTGATGCGAATATGAATAAGGAATTTTGGACAGAGGCAACCAACACTGGTGTGTATCTCCAAAATGGTACTGTGCTTTCTGCGTTTAATAATAAAACTCCTTAAGAAGTTTTTACTAGATGTAAACCTGATGTCAGTCATTTACGGATAATCGGTAGCATTGTTCTGGTCTATGTGGCTAAAGTACCTTAAATAGGACAGAAAATCTGAGAAGCAGATATGTGTGGGCTATCCAGATGATATCAAAGGTGTCTCAAAACAGAACTGTGTTTTATTAATAATCTTCTCTTCTAGGTCTTAAATATAAAAAAATAAAGGATTTAACAAGAAATGGGGATTCTCTAGAAAAATGGTAAAAAAAATGATCAACCATTTTCCTATGGCTACTCATTCTCCAAACCCCCTATATGTATACCTTAACAAATAGGATGCAGTCGTAACTTTAAAGGATGTACCAAAATTGCTATATAAAAAGTTGGCTGTAAAACTTCGTAAAAAATTGCAAGGAATTAAATAATATGACGAATTTTCGACGTCACTAGTTCAACTTGTTACCGTAGTTTGGCGTAGTTACTCGTATTTTTCGTATCTACAAGTGACTAGCCACGTTGATATAAATTTTAGTGACGGTTGAAATGCTAAGGGAATTTTTCGAAACGCTCTCGAAAGTTTTAACTGGAAGCTAGGTTTTGGCTATTGTATTTTAAACTAGATTGTGCGAGCAAATGGTCGGTGGTATAACTGGATCGGTACATGCAAGGTTTATTTTTTAAAATGAGTTTACGTTGTATTGTTGCTGGCAGTCAGTCGGCGTGGAAATGTGTAGCTTTTGGAACAGATCTGAACTTTGTTAAGGATCTCTCTCGGTGAGCACAATCAATGTTGCTATTGTCTATTACAGTGGTTCTCAAACTTTTTAAATGACGGAACCCTTTTGGGAAGCAAAATACTTGATGGAACCCTACAATAAAACAATTATTTTTATAAGTGTATTCTTTATTAATCAGCATAATAAAAGTACAATGTATCAGTTACTAATTATTATTTACTTCACCACTTGGTAAGGACAATAATAGAAAACATTAAAAAAGAAAAAATCTAACTAGTGGGAGGTATGAAACTGTTTTTTATTTTTCATCAATTGCTTGATATCAGGTTTGATGGAAGAAAGTTGGAGTCTCATATCAGCTTCGGCGTCCAGTCTATTGCGATATTTTGTTTTCGTGGCTGCGTAGGTAGAGAATCCTGTTTCGCACAAATATGTAGTTGGGAACGGGAGAAGAATATCCAGAGCCATTTGGCCAAGCATTGCATATTCATCTTGGATTCTGCACCAAAAATCATTAAGAGGCGTCGTTTTGAACAATGACTCCATACTTGTGTCTGATGACATTTCTAAAAGAGATTCATATATCTCATTTGACATGTTTTCAGGCTTTTCCAAGTTGGGTAAAAAAAGGATTATGAATCCAGGAGTTCACTTTAATTTTTGTATTGTGTTCTTCGGGAAAATACTTTTCAAAAGATGCGCGCATCGAACTGAGATATTGGACCAATTCTTCAAACACATTATCTTCAAACATTTCTGAGTCGTTTTCGCTAACAAACTCACTGAGTAACGTAAAACTTTCTATTTCTTTCTTACCAATGCAAATGATCCAAAAATCTAATTTTCTTTTAAAAGCAGTTATTTTATTATAGGCCTGAAACACTGTTGTCTGTTTACCTTGCAACGATAAATTTAATTCGTTAAGTTTTTGAAAGATATCCGCCATAAAAGACAATCGGAACAACCAAGTTTTATCATACAAACGGTCCTTCAAATTAAAAGAAGTATCTGCTGAAAGAAACATTTGTAACTCGGCTCTAAGTTCAAATAGCCTTGTTAAAGTTTTTCCCCGAGACAGCCATCGCACTTCTGTATGGAGCAGCAGTGTTTTATGTTTGCTGCCATAATCTTCACACAATAATGAGAACAATCGGGATTGTAGTGGTCGTGATTTGATAAAATTAATTATTTTTACCGCTTCATCCATAACTAATTTTAGATTAGACGGCATTTGCTTCATCGCAAGTGCTTGTCTATGCAGAATACAATGACTGGAACTACAATTAGGCGCTTTATTTTTCATTCGTGACACTGCTCCTGCTGTTTTACCTGTCATCGCCTTGGCCCCATCTGTACAAATGTCAATGCAATTGTTCCAACTGAGATTATGTTCTTCAAAAAATATATTTATTTTATTAAAAATTTCTTCCCCGGTAGTGTTTGTAAGCAGCGATGAACACATAAGCATGTCTTCTTCAAAAGAACTTTTATATGGATATCTCACAATAACCAGCAGGATAGCCAAACCAGCGACATCAGTCGACTCGTCCATTTGCAAAGCGAATCGTGTATTTTGTAGACGTGTAACTAGTTCTTGTTTGACGTAGCTTGCCAGATCATGGATTCGTCGTGAAACAGTATCGTTTGATAGCGGAACAGTAGAAAGATGCTTTGCAGATTTTTCATCAAGCATACATTTTGTTATGTCTAATACACATGGTTTTATTAATTTCTCAGCGATAGTGTGCGCTTCACCTGCTTGTGCAATGCGATAGCTAACTAAATATGATGCCTCCGTGGCCTTTTCGTTGGTAGTTTGTGTTACATGCATCATATTTTTTTTACTTTCTAATAACTGATCTTTTTTGCGAACAAAAAATTCTTTATTCTTGTCTTTAGTCTCGGGGTGTACGGTTTCTAAATGTCGACGCAATTTGGCAGGTGCCATGGAACTATTAGGAAGCAGTTTACTACAGAGCATGCAGAGAGGTGAGCCGTTGGAATCAACAAATCCGAAACTGATATAAGATTCATCATACTTCCTTTTTTTCGTCTTTGAAACCGTCGAGCTTGACGTCGTGGCACTCGTGGCATCATCTTCTGGATCGGTGATTGCTAAATTCTCCGCGCGCATTGCTTTTGAACATTCAGCGTCATTAGAAGATGTTGTTGGAACACGTTTAACACCTTTAAGCCAACGTTCCATTCTTCTTTATTTATAATGTTACAAGTCAGGATAGTGGGGTTTAAATAATGCACAATCGTTACTGCGTATAAGAGACTAAATTTAGAACCTACAGGGAAGAAATGTATAAAACTGAGACAACAGAATACAGCAGGCAGTAAAACAATGAACACTAGTTTCTCGCTAGCGAGCTTGTAAGTAGGTAGTAACTTATCGCTCCGAACGCTAATCATCAACTGACGACGCCAACGCGCGATCGCCGCTTTTATACTTAGTCCTAGACTCGATCTCAAATATTCTCGAAAATACTCGAGTCGGCACCTTTGATAAACAAAAAGCAAAAATAAAATCAGAAATTTAAAAATAGCGTTGTAAACAATATCGACTTTATCCTTTGAAGTTAGAGACGAAAGTCGCTTGTTGACAACTATAGCGTCTAATTCAGAGGCGGCTTTTATCAAAGAGACTGAGCGCTTACAAGTATACTACCCGCTCGTTTTAAGTTTGCCGCTGGCGATAGGTATGAGTGTATGACGTTCGAAATTTTTTATTTAATTGTAACAATAAAAATTGTGTACGGTAGATATTTGGGTAAAACTATGACACATTATAAATTTTGTTGTCACGTGGGGGAGGGTACGCGCATTCCACAGACCGGCAAACTTAGAGCGAACGCGTTGTACAAGTATAAAATTGTTGAGACCAAACTTATAAGATATTGTACCAGCTAATGTAACACAAGCTTATACAAATACAAATAAATAAATAAATAACATTCATAGCGTTTTGTCTCCGCGCGGCCGCGGAGTCCGCACAGCCGCGGAGCGACCAGAGAGAGGTGTTTTGATTTTTTTATTTCTAAATTCTTGCGGAACCCCGACAGAGGTATCACGGAACCCTAGGGTTCCGCGGAACACACTTAGAGTATAGCTGGTCTATTACTTAAATATATGTTCATTTTCGTATATGCGCTTGAAAATTTACCGTTGGCTCCATTATGTCATTAAAAGGGCAAGAGCATAACATGCACTATGCTCAGTGTACACTACGAATACGATCTGAAAAAGTGCAACAGGAAAAGACCATATCTTCATGGCACTTACGTCCTGTTGTTGAGAAGCACAGTTTTTTGGCAATAACACAAGACAATCAGATTTCAACATGATCGGATATACCATCCGATCATGTTGAAAATAATTATTGTTGAAAGTATTTAATAAGCGTTACCTTTGTGATTTTTTCATATTTTGTGGTCACACGGTAGACCATACGTAGATGTTTGCTGAATAAAAAGTTTTTCTAAAAATGTTAATTTTTGATAATTAGGTAAGACAACTATACTCTAAATTTCATCAATAAACATCGTGTTGTTTTTCAGCAAAATGCCTGTGATATACCGACTGACATAAAGATAGACATACATATGGACATGACAAAACTATAAGGGTTCCGTTTTTGCCATTTTGGCTTCGGAAC
This sequence comes from Herminia tarsipennalis, assembly GCA_945859575.2. NCBI lineage: Eukaryota > Metazoa > Arthropoda > Insecta > Lepidoptera > Erebidae > Herminia > Herminia tarsipennalis. The sequence continues at coordinate 5,076,618 of OX243836.2, read as the reverse complement.
CCTAAAAAGGTGTTATAGATAACCTTGAAGATATATTATAAACTATGAGATAAGTCACTGTGAGATAGGTTTCCTATTCGCACCGAGATAATTATGTTATAATGTAGTATCTCAATGACTATATGGCGTTAAAACGTTGAAAGTTTTTCGCGCACAGTTAAATATGTCACGTACATCTCGAAATATCACGTAGTGCGATATGGCCCAAAATGCCCGTCAAATGCAATGAACGAGTGATTGCTGTGATGCGGTTTTGATACCAAATAACGAAATAAAATTCTCTCCATTGAAATTGGACAGTTTTTGAAATGAACCGAATCCTGGAGGGAACAAGTAAGTCAGTTCATTCTATGCCTTCCATTGCGGTAGCAATTGCAATAATTGTATCAAAATAAGTACAATCACACTAATATTATAAAAGCGAAAGTTTGTGAGTGTGTATGTTTGTTACTTCTACACGTGTAAACGGCTGGAGCGATTTTAATAAAATTTGGTAGGACTTAGCTGACACCCTGGATTAACACATAGGCTAATAAACCGCAGGTAGCATCGCGGGGCACAGCTAGTCTTATATAAGTAGATATAAAATATTATATGTTCGTAAACTTTCGCGATTTGTGCACATTATAGAATTGTATAAGCAACGGGTCTTAATCGCGTAAATATTTTGTTTTAGTTTGGTAAACAGTCTACCCGCGACCACGGCCGTTGCAATACGGTCAAAACGTCGGGCAATAAACAAAGGTATTAATGAGCTTTAAATAAAATATGTGTAAGCTGAAAATATGCTGTGAGATAATTATAACAGTATTTTATACTTTATAGAATTTTATAAGCCACGGCTTATAAAATTCTATAAAGTATAAAATACTGTTTTTAAATAGGTACACTATATGGTATTTGCAGTAATTGTATGTTTTATATAGTCACATAACAGTGAGCTATCAATCATTACCGTCGGCAACTTTAGAACGCGAAGGAAACTAAAGAAAAATCACCATGTTGGGATATTGAAAGTCTTTGTATGGTGCAGAGGAAATTTAAATAAATTGTTACGTGTCATTAACGTATGAAACACTTTGTTTTGTTCGTCACTGCGCCGGAGCTGTTAGAAATTGCGAACTTTCTTAGGATGATAGATTTTTGTTAAAGAGAATAGAATGTATGAATACCAACGCAGACATGTCATATAAAATGTCGTTGCTCACAATCAGCTAAAAACGTATGAATAGAAGTATACCAACACACACAAACGCAAAACATATAAGCATAGAACGGACATAAAATAGATATAAGTCCTACAAAAAGTCAGTCGTCTGTAGGAGTTAAATAAATGGAATTAAGTAATAAGAAGGCATCATTTTTTTAGTGTTTACTTACATAACAAACACAATTTTATTTACAAATATTAATCATTTTTCATTTTTATAGATTGAAAAGTAAGAAAGAGGTAATATACAAGCAAGGCAGGTCTGGCTAAGGGCACTCCCATTTGTAATTGGTGAAAATATTACTAGTTCCTGGATTTTTTCAAACACATTTCCATGTGTATGTTTTTTCATAATTTCTTGTTAGTGTGAGAAAGAACATTGTATGGCAATAATATTTACCAGGTAAGACAGAAAGTAAAGAAAATGACATTTTTTTTAAATAAGAAATTAGACGGCAGTTCCTACCTTGCAAGACAAGAAGTAGAACAATACAGCCCGCACACATCGACGTGGCAATCGGAGTGTGAGGTTAGACGGGGAAGACCATGACGGTATAAGAATGTTTCATCATCATCCTTTCATCTATGTCTGCACCAGTTCTTGACCAGTTCCCATCAAATGCATTGATTAATTCTAACCTTGCTTACGTTTTGCCCACAAATGCAAGCAAAAACGTATGAAAGTACAAAAAATGAATTTAAAACTGCCACGTCGACCTATCTTTTTAACCTCACATCAAATCTGTAGTAAAGTCCCATATAGGTCGTGTAAAGTAATTTGTGGTAGTGTTAAGAAGCGTTCAGCGTTCGAGCCCTCGTCCATTAAAATACTCTAACTTGTTGCTATTTTGGAGTTGTGCCAGGCACAAATATAAATCTGTTAGCGGATTCTCGCTTCATCGGCTCAACTACAGTGTAAGCAATGCGATATGATTTTGTTGGCAATTGATCGAATAGTATATTTTTATGGCAGAACGTGCACAGTTTCGTTTATATTTTTCAGTTATGTCAGCAAGTCAAGTTATATCACGTAGACTACATTGTGTTTTAAAAATATCTACGTCCAGTTCACATGAATCTATGACATATTTCCGAATACTGAGACAACTTTGAGATGATTTGCAAACGTGTGTTCGATACAGGCAACTAGCAATTTGCGTGAATTGCTCAAAAACTGTTCTACAATACTAGTAAATGCTAGCTAAGAAAACCGACAGAAAATAAGATGTGTTTCAAAACAACACGAGCGTTAAACTTAGTTTAAAAGTTTTACTTCAACTCTGATCAAATTCTTGAAAACTTGAAATTCAAGAAATGTAAGAAACTTTAGCTCTAAGTAATTCCGAAGCAGTTTCTTCAAACGTACGGTAACGTGACACGTGTTTCCCTTGTTTAAATGAGATTCAGATAGCAGTAACACAGAGACTTGAACCATTTTCAATTGTAGTTTAGAACTTAAATACGACAGACTTTCAATAATGTCTCTAGAATGCATCAAAGTTTAACATTAGTGATTCAAGACTCGCAATATATATGCATTGTGAATATTTCAAGTGTCTACTTATCGTCATTACGTATTAGGCCAGTTAGGTTTATTGTCTATTCCTATTTTATAAAGTACTTGCTGAACCCGGGTCTTTATTCAAGTTATTTTTTTTCATTTTTCAAAGATATCCGCTGAGCCAGATGACCAGATCCTGAGTATGACCAGATTTAAATTAAACATTATGCTAGCTGCTAATTTTATTTTTAACTAGCTGTGCCCGCGACTTCGTTCGCGTGGAAGTCGGGTTTATAATAAGGTAGTTTATGTTACATTATAACTTCTGTATAAAACATATTGGAAACATGCTCCACAATGCTCTGTGGCATCTATGGATATTAAGGCCTAGCTTTAATCAGGGCCCGACCTATAGCAGGGCAAGCCAAAAATGCCTAGTGCAGCAAAATGAAGGGCGATAAAGTTTATTTCGCCAGACGGATAGAAGACAAATTATAAAAAATAGCATGCTTAGCACCTCGACAAAAAAGTATTTTACCAAAATGATTTCACATCGAATATTTTAATATTGAAAAATTCCTCCCGTCCCCAGTCACGCGAGTACTTGGGCAGTTTCGGTTTAAATGAAGCCCGAAACCGCCCAAGTATCTACTCGCGCGAAATTTTGTGTTATGGAGCTTCGATTCTGACTCCGAAAGGTCGAAAATTCCGATTGATTTTAAACCTCACACTCCAACTTCGGCTCCGACACTTTTAAATCGGACGTTTTAATCAGAGGTACCTTGCCGCTCCTTCAAGTTAATTTATACATAGGTAATAAAGGTATGATGGAAAAAAACTCTCACAGATTCCCTATGATCGCAGGTTCGAGTCCTGCCCGAGCGATCTTTTCCGAGTCTAAAGTACACCCACTTTGTGTCCGTGTTGGTAAAGTCCCCCGCGTAATAGGGCTAGTGTGAGTTATGTTTTTAAAAAATATCCTTGTTTTTATAACATTGCATTCCGGCGGTACTGTGATGCGTGTTCAAACAAACAGACAACATTCAAACGTTTCTAAAAGATATACTCAGATATCTTTTTTTGTGTTTAAATACTATTTCTAAACTTATTTTCAATATTTTTTTTCACTCACTTTTTTGATTTAAATATTATAAGAATTTCAGTAAGTTCATTTTTTAAATCAATTTTCCTGATTCTTTTTAATTTGTATTTAAACGCCATCTATTTTCAAAACTGGATAAGTTTCTTTTAATACTTGATGATTTTATATTAAATGATATTTAAACTATCATGCATTATTAAATGTAGGTACGCAAGGTATTTAACCTTAAATTATTCACGCGATTAAGACCCTTAATATATATATTTTCATAATGAGTACAAATCGCGAAATCTACAAATGTTGCATTTGTAGGAAAGCAATTTTGACACTCAGAAGAAATCTAATCACAGATGGCGCCATGTGTTTTATTTTGATATATCACAGACTTAATCTTTCATTTTTTTTAAGCAACAATCATACATAAATTCAGAAAATATCAAGTAGTACCTATTTGTGTTTATTTGTAATGTGATATTATTTTTCATTTCTACATTCATAACATAATCACGATTTATGCAAAACAATATTAAAGGTGCCTAAAATTGGAAGTGATTGATTAATATGAAAATTTGTTAACCAAAGTAAACATGTTAAAGTCGAAAATAAAAGCTTGTATAATAAGTATAGCTTTAGAAAAATACTTAAAAAAGAATAAAAATAATTTTAAACCAACACAAAAAGAGCTTCACATACTTGAGACTCGATCCTCCGACCACGCTCGTTCAATACCGCTACTTGTGCCAATAGACCACCTCAACCGATACAAAATCGGTTAAAATAGCTGATCTTAAGAAAATTGAAAAGGTTGTGTTTAGCTCCTCATAGTTTTAGCGTGAAGTTATTGTTTCCATGGGTTACAATTGTAAATAATGTCTTTTTGTGGAAAAAAATTGTCAAAAACCATAATGGTTCGACCAAACATACGTTGCTGCTCGCTCCCCATAGACGATAGCGTAATGATTCATAGTGTAAGTAATGACCTATAGTATTTACAATAAAACTGCAAATCTTCATGAAGATCCGTCAAGTAGTTATTGTTTTATAACGATAAATAGCTACAGACATTATCCGTTATTGCTTAGTTCCTATGGGAAATAGCGTGATAAATTATAGCCTATATGTTAATCCAGACTTATTAGAATACACATACAAAATTTCTACCGAATCTGTCTGATAGTTTTTGCGCGATGCGTGTTCAAACAAACAGACAGACAGACAGACAGACAGACAGACATTTCTAAAAATGTAGGAATGTGTTTAAATACTCTTTTCGAACATTTCTCAATATTTTTTTTTACTATGTTCGGCCATGTACAGACACGTGAAATTTTCAATTTTATTATATGTATAGATATGCCAAAATTCTGGTAATGAATGAAATCATAATTTGTATGAATTTTTAAATGTCAATACAAATAAATCGAAAAAAAAATTCAACAATATTTATTATCGAAAATTTAATTAACTGTCTCTGTGGCGTGGTGGGAGTGTATCCGACTGCTACGCAAGAGGTCGTGGGTTCGATTCCCACACGGGACACTACTTTGTGTGATCCACAAATGGTTGTTCCGAGTCTGGGTGTACATTGTGTCCGCGTGTATGTTTGTAAAGTACCCCGCGACACAGGGCTTGTACCCTACGGCGGAAGTTGTAAAATATATATATATATATATATATATATATATATAACAATTTGTAACCCGAAATACCAATTAACTCTATTTTTTTGTCTTATCATATTTTTTGTTGTTAAAAATGTACGCACCCACCTTGTCCTTTTTTTGCCTGGTTTTATTTTTAAATTTGTTCCGACTGTCAGTTTTCATATATTTCATTTGCAAAATTTGACGCTCACAAGCGGTGTTGGAAATAGGCAAAATCATCATGGCCTTTGCAAAATCGACCAATTGTGGATACTTTTTAGTTCCATCTTCATTAGAAATTTTCGAAATCTTTCAATGTCCTTTGGCGTGAGTCAGAACTTCTGCCGATTCTGACAGATCCGCCACTGCTTTATCCCATTTAAGCTCCCTATACTCGGAGTCAATTACTTGTATTTTGAACGTCAGATCTAATCAGAAGACTAAGTCCGCTATCCTACTAGTATTTTACCAGCGTTGGCGTTTTTCCAACGTTTGGATTGTGACAACGCTGCGAAAACGCATCGTTGACGTTGTTCTTACACTGAACGCAACTTTAACGTTAAGCTTATGCTGCGGTTTGAGGCGTACAATCAGAGACAAAATGGATTCCGATGAAGAAATACTGCTGTTGGCTTTACTACTTCGACAAAAATTACGTAAAAGAAAGAGAAAGCATCATCGTCAATTTAAAAAAAAAAAACCTTTAGGATTCAATATATTAGACAAAAGAAGTGAATATTTCGCACTGTAATCTAATAGTATTAAAAATAATGAATCTGAATTTTGTAAATATTTCCGAATGGTTTGATGAATCCGCTGGATTTGACGAACTTTTAGAATTGATTAAAAATGACATACAGTATTTAGTAACTCTGAAGATTATTATCTTCACAGTTTCAGTGTCACCAGAAGAGAGACCTATCATAACTTTGAGGTAAGAAAAATAATACTGACTTAAATGAAGTGTTAAATTCTCTTTGGGATCCCGCCCACACGGTCAGAGCGGGACGGCGTGATTGTACTTGTTGCCAAAAAACGCGTCGCGTCGCGTTGACGCAACGTTAACGTTGCGTTGATGTGACGTTACCGTTGAAGCGCAACGTCAACGTCGAGCAGCGATCCCAGACGTTGGAGGAACGCCAACCATCACAAAACACCAGTGCGATAGCGACCTAACGTTCGCCCGCGTCTTCGCCCGCGGCTACGCCCGCATGGATGTTAACTATCTCGATAAAAAACTATCCTATGTATTGGACTCAAACTATCTTTATACTAAATTTAGGCGTAGAAACGTAACAGACAGACAGACAGAGTTACTTTCGCATTAAAATAATCTTAATTTGTATTTACTCACACCAAGACTCGGAACAAATGTTTATGATACACATTCTCTTGTCCCATGGGAAAGCAGTCGTACTCACTTCAACTACGTCACCAAAACAGTCAAAAACAATTATGTTCGAGAATAAAATAATAAAGAAGAATTCAGTAAACTCTTAACCACGTACTAAGTACCTGGCTTTTAATAAAGTCATCAGCAGTTCCTAATTACCTTCCCTTGCGAGTAGGTCGTGGAACTACTTTATTATTTAATCTAATTAATACTCGCGACAAATTGGTGTGTGTTTAAAATTAATAATGAATGAGCCCTTCATCGGGTTTCAAGAAGACGTATGACGTCAGAACGTTGTGAATTGAAAGGAAAATTCGTTACAATGCTTTTGTTTAAGCTCAATAAATGTTTTACTACTATACCTATAGGGTTTTTTTGAACTCAGTTTTTAATTCAGACAGGTGAAATAAATGTCTCAGTTTTAGTTTTGTCACATACCTCTTTAATGAAAGGTCTTTATTTATCGTTATTTATAAAAATGTTAAGTTTAAGTTTTAAAAAGCTTTTTTACAAAAAAATATTACCGACTTTTAAAATAAATACAAGGCAACTAAAAAGCAAAAAATAATACACCTAGAATAACAAAAACAAATTAAACATTTTGAAGTTGATGCATTTTTAATGTTTTATTCGGCACCAACTTCAACAAACGAATTGAGAATCTCCTCCTTTTTGAAGTCGGTTGAAAATAAAAATATCTTTAGCGAATAAACTCAAACTTTGACACGATATACTCACTTTCAATTTCTCTGCTCTAGTCATGATCGGAATCTTCGCTCCTCTAATAATCTGTTGCTTCTCTGTCCTGCTCACAGCTCCACTCTGGTGCATTCTTCCTTCTCTATTCAATCTATTCTCCTTTGGAATGCGCTCCCTCTCGAAATAAGAATGTCTACAACTCGTGTCACCTTTAAGTTCCAAGTACGTAATTTCTATACGAATACGAATAATATATCACTTTTTTGCTTATTTAGCATTAGAAATATAAGTCGATTAAGCACCCACCTCAAACAGTTCTCTGCATCACCCTAAGGTTGACTGGTAGATAATGCCTAAGGCATTAAATCCGCCTTTGTACAATTTTTGTGTGCAAGAAGTTAAATAAAAAAAAAAAAAAGATATACAACCCGCTTTAAACATTGTTTTATTCTGTTTTTTGCGTAAAAAAATGTAAAAAAATAAATGAAACAATCTATGGGAACTCTTCCTTTGTGGTTAACAATTCAAATTACATATTCTAGAAGACTACAATTTAAAAACTCCAAAGAAAAGCTAAAGCTTGGCCGTCTAATCGGTAATTTTACAACCGACTAGTTAGTAGTAGTCAGGCGCTTACAATATGCGCCTGGCAATAAGCTGAACTGGGTTCCTATTTTGGTGCAACCACGAGACGCCCATTTATTTTCCGACGTTTTAAATATTAAATGTTTTTGTTATTTGTTTTTTGCTAATGATTTAACTATAATTTGCATGCTTTAATTATTATTTATCTCAAATGTTTTTAATTATTAAGTGCACATAAGTTTTTTTTTCTTTGTTATTACCTACTCTTGTCTCGTGTGTTGGTTTCAAAATAAATGTATTTTCTTTATGAAAGTATATATATTACGGGTCTTAATCGCGTGAATAATTTAAGGTACAATACCTTGTTTATTTCCCGACGTTTCGACCGTATTGCAACGGCCGTGGTCACGGGTAGGCAGACTACCCGTGACCACGGCCGTTGACCCGTAATATATATATTTTCATTAGGTGTACAAATCGCGAAAGTTTATCAACTAGTATTTTTGCTTTTTTCTTTCTTTCTTTGACTAGTCGGCTAGTCTCCTAAAGAAACATTTTGAAGGTCGTCCTATAAGTACAACAAAAACCGTTCACAAAAGGTCACTTATTCCGTCCTTACCAACCAAGAATACTTGATAACACTCGTTATTATTCAAAGACTAAGATCTATTCAAAAGACTGTAGAACTAAGTCTTTAAAGTGAGGTGCTCACGGCTCATTACCGTCCTTTCCGATAATGAGCCCGTCTGCTAATAAGTAGGGTGTCGTCCAAATTTTAATTACCTCTGAGACATGGTTCGAACTCTTTATTACAAAGGAAAATATAAAGGAATTTAAAGGAAATGGGCCGAAATGTTACTTTGTTTTTGGGTATTGACTATGAAAGTGATTTTAGATATTTTATTTGCGGTTTAAAAAATATCTAAAATGCCTTGTTTTAAAATATTTAATACTAGCTTTCGCCCGTGTCGTTGTCGGTTATCGCGATAAAAACTATCCTTTGTCCTTCCCCGGGACTCAAACTATCTACTCTCGACTACTATCGACTAAATCGGTTTAGCTATTTGAGCGTGAAAGCGTAACACGTATTTTAAAGAGGAAAGATTTGTATTTTTGTATGTAACGAATAAACTCAAAAAGTACTGGACCGATTTTAATTACTCTTTTTTTGTTGGATAGCCCATTTATCGAGGAAGGCTATAGGCTATATAACATCGCGCTACGATTAACAGGAGCGGAGCTGCGACGAGAAATGTTGCAAAAACGGGGAAAATTTACGCATTCGAAGTTGCGCGGGACAGCTAGTTTATAATATTAGTGTGGATTATTTGCTAAATATGTCCTAACTAGTTGTTGACCGCGACTTCGTACACGTGGAAATTTTGAAACCGCACCACAGAGGCAGTCAAATTATATAGCACGGGGACTAACATATTTTCGGGATAAAGTAACATATAGAGAAATGTGCTATTCTTGACCCTGATCTATCTCAGTGCCAAATTTCATATAAATCCGTTCAGCTGTTGGACGTCGATCCATCAATCCATATTTCCTAAACTTTCGATTGATTTGATTACTATCAAAATAAAATATTGTATATCAACCATGCATGTCATAATTTTTAATCATGAAAAGAAATATTAAAAGTAAATAATTTGACCATAAAAACGTGACGTCATATGCTAGCATTTCATACAAACTAATGGCAAAGTCATCGGATTCGCTATCTTGAGGTCGCGGGTTTGAATCGTACCCATTATACTACCGCTGTGAACCGAATGTGAGAAATTTCGAACTTCGAAAATCGAAATTATTTAAAAAAAAACTACGAAAGTTAGTTCGTTTCGTTTTCGCAAAAGAAGGTGTAGAGTAGGTGTAGTGTAGGTGTTTGAAAAAAATCGGTAGTTTTCAGAATTAATAACATAGTAATAAATCCAATTCTAATATTATGTCTATATACTTATTAGATAATTTATAACTTTTCTTTTCATAACACAGCCGTAAAAACCAGCAAACATTTGCAAAAACTTAAAAGCTCATTAGGAATACTGCAAAATTGAAGTGTGTCTACCAGACTGAAGTTTTTATAATGCAAGTTGAGTTCAATAACCTTTTAGAGAAGGTGTAGAAGTACTAACTATTTTTTGACATTAAATTCTTGAAATTATAAAATTTGTTTTTGCTAAATGAAGCGAATTTTCTACAGATGGGATGAAAAATGGATTCTTGAAAATGTTTCAATTACGGGTGCCTAATAAACGTAACATGTCCTCACCATTCTTGTCTAAATTGTTTTGATAGATCATATTTTTTTTAATAATACGTACAGGTTACATGGCACACATAAATAGCACAAGATCGATACAAAGCCTGAATCGTGCAAGTGAAGTGAAGTTTTGTACCCATGTAATTATTATAGCACTACTCTTCTTGGAATTAATTGTAACTTTGTATGGATTCTATGTGTTTAAATGAATTAAATGAACACCATTTCTGAACGTACACTTTAAGTAATTTTTATAGGCATTTCTTGCCAAAGACTTTACAAATACAATAATTGCATTTTTGAAAGATAGAAAATTTTTTAAATCCAGACTCAGGAATCGAACCCGAGACTTCTGTAGCCAAACCGGGGCCAGAACCGAACCACCTATCTGGACTATGTTACTAGATATCAAATTTTTCTATCTCTTAATGCTCAAAAATGCAATTATTGTATTTGTAAAGTTGTGGCGGTACCCACATATAATAAAAATAAATAAAATTGACACTTGACAGCTCGCGCCAAATCCTGAATCGCGATATAGAAGTTTTCACAGCTGCTAACTATAAATACAAGTTCCCAACGTTGACCGTTGGGCCGCGGCCCGCCAGGCACGATCACCTCGCCTGGTCGGAGGATCCTCCCTTTGTGTTGGAGGGACTTAACACCTTGCCCTCCACAGTGGTGACCCCGACGTGATTGGAAGCAGCCTTCATCATCAGCAGCAGCAGCATCGTCATCGCCACACGTGCTGTCACTCCCATAGATATGAGCGGTAATGAAGTCACAGCCAGCCAGCATCCGGCCTCTACTGGGACACCACACGCCTGCAGCGAACGCTCCAGCCTGGTCATCCCTACGGCCTCTCCAGCGTCTAGGCACAGCACACTGCACCTACGGTACTCGTAAGCAGAGCACATCTCTCCCGTCTACGCAGCAGCCAGCCACTACGCACCACCGCAGCACCGCACACCGCAGCTGCTACCCGACTCACTGGGTTCAGCGGATTTCAGTTCCGACTCACTGGAACTAGCGGCATTCAGTTCCGACTCACTGGGACTAGCGGAATCAAGTTCCGACTCACTGGAACTACTCTACACTGGCACTGGCACGCTTCTCAAGAAAGCGACGACAGCTGACTCATCAAAGACAATCAACCTCCGGTCTCGGAGGGGAGTGATGTGGCGGTACCCACATATAATAAAATAAAATAAAATTGACACTTGACAGCTCGCGCCAAATCCTGAATCGCGATATAGAAGTTTTCACAGCTGCTAACTATAAATACAAGTTCCCAACGTTAACCGTTGGGCCGCGGCCCGCCAGGCACGATCACCTCGCCTGGTCGGAGGATCCTCCCTTTGTGTTGGAGGGACTTAACACCTTGCCCTCCACAAAGTCTTTGGCAAGAAATGCCTATAAAAATTACTTCAATATTCGGCCTGCGTCATCATAATTTGTTAAAATGCTCTCTGCAACGAAGCAATAACAAAAGCCGTAATAGTTCTTTAACTACCGACTAGGTGGCGCTGCGAGGGCCTAACCCGTAAGAATTAAGAGATAGAAAAATTTGATATCTAGTAACATAGTCCAGATAGGTGGTTCGCTTCTGGCCCAGGTTTGGCTACGGAAGTCTCGGGTTCGATTCCTGAGCCTGGATTTCATATTTTTCTATCTTTCAAAAATATAATTATTGTATTCGTAAACTTTAAGCTTATAATTGTAACGATACCAACATTTATAGGATATAAATAAATTGACATTTGACAGCTCGCGTCAAATACGATCTAGGACATAGGAATCGCATTATAGGACTTTTCACAGCTGCTAGCTATATACAAATTCCCAACGTTAACTGTTGGGCCGCGCCTAAAAGGATTGATCACCTCACCTGGGTCCTTATTCACGAGATATTTCGTGTCCGTGACAAGTCCGTGCGAATTTTCGCATGCGCGGTACGCTTAAAGATGTCAGCCGCGCATGCGCGTTGATGCATTTCAAAGCGCAGCTCTCTATTTACCATTATGACAAGATTTTGACAGTTTACATGGGTTCGCCACGGACAAAGTAAAATAAAAGAACCCTAGTTGGAGAATCCACCTTTTGTTTTAGAGGGACATAGACCTCACTCTCCACATAATAAATAAAAAATCACCGCTTAGGCATTTCGGCATTAATTTTCTATCGTAATACAATCTACTGGCTACATTAAAATATTTGACAACATTACATTTCAGAAAGTGGCAAAACCCGTGAAAAATTGGTTTGGTCAATATAAACTAATTAATTGCCATTAAAATTCAATTAGCCCAAATTTATTATCTTGTACTTACATACCAAAGAAAAATCACGAAGAAAATATAAAGTAATGGAAATAGCAATGGAAAATAAAAGAAAATGACTATATAAAAAAGTAACATAAAATATGATTTAGCGCTGCATAAAAGGCTCATGAAACACTAGGATATAATACTAAAGAAATTTTATTTTCTTATATTTTGTTTCACCTCAACTTGAATGAAGTAACTCGATTAAATAGCACAAAAATTAAATTACCCTTTTTCATAGAAGGAAAATAAGAGGTCTGTTCGATGTTTATTTTTATAGGCTATTGTGTAGCAGATATTACAGGCTTTTTGAAGCCGTAATTTGAGGCTTTCAATCAAAAATATTCGTTGCTAATGGAGCGTTTGAAATTGCACTTTTCCGGGTTGAGTAGGATGTTTTAATGTTTGAATAAGTATTATAATAAGTATGTTTGGTGCGTAAATAATGGGAAGTTACAGTTATTTTGTTACTACTTTTTATGCTTTTTAATTGTTATTCCTTTCATATTTCAAAATTTTGAATTATCTTGTGAAATTCGTCTGCGGCGATATTAGTTAAAACTATCCTATGTCATTTCCCAGGACTCAAACTATAATTTAACTTAAATTTTACTTAAATTGGGTTAGCGGTTTAAGCGTGACAACTATAACGTAACAAGTATACAAAGTTACTTTCATTTATAATATTAATTTTGATAATAAATAGCACACTTTAAAGACTTTATTAAATGACATAAACAACCACCTAATGCCCGCGACATTGCTCGCGGGCATTAGCCGTGAGGTTTAGTTAACCTCACAATTAATTAGTTAGTTTAATAGAGTGGATTAAAATACATTAAGTGAGTGATGAACTACGCGCGCGAGCGTGTGTGTGTGTGTGTGTGTGTGTGTGTGTGTGTCATAAGAGAAAATATACACAACCGACTGATTCCAAGACAGAGCCAGTGCTATGGCAACTAGACAAATTGATTAATATACATATTTGTGGAATAATATAAGATAATAAAAAGTACTTGGGTAATTTTTAAATACTGCTAACTGACAAACACCAGAGCAAGAGTAAACACACACAAAGAAAGAGACAGACACTTGCAGGAAGATTAATCATGAATTCATTTTAAAAGAACAACTTTAACTTTCACATTTTGTGACTCCAGTGCCAGACGACTCTGTCATTAAAACTTTCAATTACTCGGTATGTTAAAAATTCACGAGCCCCGAGAGAACGTACAATTATTTAATATATTCTAATTGAAACTTATTGCTAATGCGACAAATCTCAAAGTTTCAGCGCCAAAATTAAACACCAGATATTTCTACGCAAAAAAATTATGAATCTCTAGAGGCTACCTATTATTTTAATTCTACCCACAATGAACGCAAAATGGAGTCTCGGATTTAAATTGTCGGATTTCAATTTGTAATTCACGTTTCGAATGCTGAATTAAAATCTAGTATAAAGGGAAATAATTGCGATAATTCGATGTAATTGGAGTAGGTAATACCTTGTTGTGTTTAAATCTATCTATTTCTCCAAAAAGGAATTTGGGATTTAGATAGCGGGGTCCTTATTCACTATCTTTATTTCGTTGTCGTGACAAGCCCGTGCGAACTGACGCATGCGCGGTAACGAGTTGCGCTTAGAAATGCATCAACGCGCATGCGTCGATAGTGAGTAAGGACCCTGAATATAATATTTTATTTCTCGACTTACAGTAGGAGAGATGATGGTAATTTTTGAGATAGGTATTTGAGGCACGTTGAATGCTTGTCTAATACTTTCCATAAAATATACGAGCACAGAAGCCGTAGAGTAGTGACAGAACCACAGTTCTGGCTGAAAATCTATGATTCCAAAAAAAAAATTTTTTTTTGCAAAAAAGAATGCTTGGGAAATTAGATTTTTTGTTACTTTAAATTGAATGTTTAAAGAATGAAATAAGACAGAATATTTAGTCACGTCTTAAACCAAGTCTCGTGCTTGCAAAAATATTTTGCGAAAAAATGAGAACAACTGTATTTGAAGCACGCTAAACATGTAATATGATCTTATTTATAATTCAAAATAAATGTTGAAATGGGTAAAATACAAATGATTACAAATGATTTGCCTGCTATCCCCCAGTCATGTCAACGGTTTTTTGTTTGGATACTATATAGACCTGGAAGGGAGCGCAAAACGTTCAAGTACTTTATGAAGGTTGTTGCCTCCGGTCACTCAGCTGGATTCCTTAAAGTCGTCTGGGCGCTAAACGCTAAGGAACCCAACTTACTACGCCGGCTATTTCTTTACTCTATTTTAAAGCACTTGCGTTTTTTGGTGCTCCCCACCAGGACTAACAAAAGAGGTATAAGACAAGTTTTCAGCATGCCTTAAACACCTAACCAAAAAGTACCATATGCTCTCGGACTATTACAATACTATAAAATATTTAAACGTGCTTTACACTATTTAAATAACTGTAGTAAAATTAAAATAAACACCTAATATGTTACTGTTTAACAGTACCTTAGGTGAAATATAAACCTATATCTGTTTAAATTTAAATATATGCAACTATGCTACGTAAGCAAACTATCGTTATAATGGATTTACGAGAGAGTTTTTTAAGCTTAGATTCAGTCTTAAAATCTGTACTAATATTATAACATCACGCTATGACCAATAGCAGCAGAGCAGCAATGAAAAATGTTGCAAAAAACGTACACAAACGAAAGTTGTTTCTTTTGTCAAATACAAAATTAATGAGACAAAACAATATATTAACAGATCATCTTTATAAGTAGGCACTAACGCGGCTGATAGTAGAAATACTGCAACGTTTTTCTTAGAGTATAAAGAAGAAGTGTGTCGGAAAATGCTATTTATTTTTAAAGCTTAGACTTGCCACAGAATTTCATTTAAGCGTTCATGTTGTTCTGACATTTTTAAATCGTCTGCAATATTTACCGCTCTACTATAGTTTTTACTAGAAACTGGAAGTAGTCTATAGAATCGAATAGGAGTCGTGACCAAGAAAATAGATGAATCAACGAGAGTTACCCATTACCAATGTCAAATTGCATTAAACTTATTTGAGTTAAAATCTGTCTAAAAAGTCACGAATACTGGGCCCCTAGACAAGTAGCATAAATGCTAATCGAATAGAATGATTGTTATTCTATTCGATTGCCAGTCTATTCGATTAATGTTAAGCTAAAATAAACTATCCAGCAAATAATTATAAAATCATTTACACAACTAATTTTATAGTGTAGTTTAAATAATTTTATAATCTGTACAAATCGTGAAAGTTTATCAACATTTATCCAGCAGATAGTTTATTTCAGCCCCCTAAATGTTTTTTTTAAGTACATTACAACTTAAGGTGCATGTCGTAGTTATGTAGGGTTCCGTAACTACTCAGCACAATAATGCGGTATAAGAAGTGGGTTTTCTGTTGTTTTGTTTCATACAACTAACAACGTCAAACAAGTATTTTTCAAAGGTATTTGTACGAAAATTTTGATATTATCATTTGGTCTGCTGTTACTCGTAAACTTGTAAAACCTACTTAGCTGTGATAGTTTTTCTATCACAGCTAAGTAGGTACAAAATCAGGGTAGTAGTATAGTATACTACTACCCTGATTTTTTCGACATCTCCAAAAACAACCATTTAGCTGGCAGGGAGGTAGGGGTAGGGGAGATGGACACTTGACTCTTGCACTTTAATGTTTTACAAGCGGATCCTTAAATCAAAAAGTAAAATTCATAACCCCTAAAACTATTAAAAGACCTAACTAACGACACAAGTTAGTAAGAAAAAAAAATCACATCCCCACTTAACGTGTAGGGGATGTACCCCAAAAAATATTAGTCTACCACTTTGTCCGTGCAATTTACAATACATTCATGCTTTCTAGTAAAGGACAAAGCGTTACTATAATGTTCCGTATTGCCATTTTGGCTACAAAATCCTAAAAAAATAACTAGCAACGTACGTCCCACATTAATAGCAATCTTGCTAACCCCCCAATACTTATCTCCTACTAGTCTCTAATAAAATTATCCGCAGTAAATGAAAATTTTTAAATAGAATAGGCAAGTTGATTATTTGTTGTTACATCACAAGAAGGCAAGAATATTCAGCACAAACATGACACACAATTATCCCCGTTGAATTTCATTATAAACCTATAGACAGTGTAAAGAGCGTTGTTTCTCAATCACATAGTTCAGACGCGCTACGGTATACGGGAAATGGAAGGAAAACAGAGTTTGGGCTCGTCTGTTCAGTGTGAACAAAGAGAACAGAGGCATGGAGTAGCTATTAAAGTTATAACTCTGTGTAACACATATTTAGAAAAAAAAACTTGAGAGGTGTCTAGGGACATCCGGATGGATCGAAGTTCTTATCTTAATTTTTTTTTTTATATAATCTTCGGAACACCACAGTGTTCAATGCGAAATAGAAGGACAAAACGAAAATAACTTACAAAAAGACGATTGTATACCGAAGGCTCGAACCCACAACTACACAATTGTCACCAATACTGTGTACCGAATTTATGCCTCTAGAACATCTTGTCACACTGTAGTGACTTCTTTGTCAAATTAGATGTTCATTCTTACGGGCACGCCGCACAGCTTGTGTGTGTCAAAAAGTGTCGTTACAACTTTTCGTGAGATTTTTTCCGTCTAGCCCCCTTTCACAACGCGCGATAAGGAACTTAGTTCCAATAAATGTTATCCTTGTCAATTTCGATTATAACAGACCATTTCATCGATTACGAAGCCATCCGATGACACACGGAGTTGATGCGATGTGGTGCGACGAGGCAGCATTGTCCTACGTATGGGCAAATTTCCCGGATCACATATTTGACATTTTTCAAAGCGTGCGTGCAAACGTGTTGAATTTCTGTTCCATCAGAAAAGAGAGTATATGGGACACTATCTTTACTGATGGGACAGAAATTCAACACAACTGGAGACAGATTAAGCGCAGAAATGACGTGGCACTATGAAATGCAGATACCTACCATTTTTTGAAAGGTTACCCATTTATACACTTGACAGTGATCACGTTGCGTAACGTCACTATTGTCTTTATAAGCTCTGTAGCCATCATAGAATTAAAAATATTCAAAGTCATTTTTATTTAAGATGACTCCTGCAGTACAAGACCTGTATCGCGGGGGACTTTACATACATACAAATACGGACACAAAGTACACCAAACTCAAAACAACAAATTGTGGATCATATAAAATGGGAACCGAACACACGACCTCTTGCATAGCAATCGGACACACTCCCACCGCACCATCAAGGCAGCCATTCAAAGTCTATGGTAGTCAAAGAGTCACTCCTCAGATTCTAATAATAAACACACATTAAAATCAAACTAAATTATTTCATCTAACAGTCGAGCAAAGGCAACTCAATTCTACTTAATACAATTCAGTTACAACTACCTATATACATGTCATGTGACAGACAAATAGTACGATAGCGTCAAACATACAACACCCATGTCAAACATCTGTAGGTAAGCCATTATAATCGGCAACATATAGCTCTCTGCAATGTACAGACAAAGCATCGATAAACTGCATCGATTTGAACTGTCCGCTCGAATAGATTGATCGGTTTGAACGCTTGTAACTATATCTATATACTATCTATAGGTACCAACTATTGTAAAATTGTTTAGTAGTTTCTATAGATTAATAAAAAAATAACCTAGATCAACTAATTACAGGGTTTTCGATCGATCAATTCGTAATTACGCTTTTTTCAATGACTGTTTGTGTTTTCGGACGGAGCTGTGTGCAATTTGGCTCGTAATTAGTTTATACCAGAAGTAATACGTATGGATATTTTTTGTTTCTATGTATACCTATGCGAGCAAAGGCGCTGCCGAAATCTAGTACTATTTATACAATTGTAAAGTAGCTGTGGGTGAAACTGCAGGGCACTGCTAGTATTACATTATTTTTAAAGTACCTTTATAGGTACGATCAATTGTGTGTGTACTTGTTTTTTTTTCTCTTCCCGCCAATATTA
Organism: Herminia tarsipennalis; assembly: GCA_945859575.2. NCBI lineage: Eukaryota > Metazoa > Arthropoda > Insecta > Lepidoptera > Erebidae > Herminia > Herminia tarsipennalis. The sequence continues at coordinate 5,057,841 of OX243836.2, read as the reverse complement.
CTCGGTAGGGATTATGACCCTGAACATTTGCCCGTTTCAAGTTTAGATTCTTTCAGTTGTAGTTTTTCAACACCAATTGTATTATTTCCGTTTTAAGTGTATATTCTTTCAAGTTTTCTGAATCACAAAGTCTCGTTCTTATCCAGCTAACACGTATTTCAAGTACAGTTTAGTTTTTACACGTTAATCGCGGAGCTGTAAAAATAGCGACATGTTAGTTTGCTACGATTTTTTATAACTCAAGTTGTTAATTAGTACATATAGGAGACTTCCTAGATCTACTAATTAACAACTACACGTTGATCGTTACGATACCTCGTATGAGAATTTAAGTAATCTTTGTCATCCCAGTCATGATTGAAATCGATACGATAATATCCAGTGAAATTCACTAAATGTGAAATCGCTCTAACGCTTAAACGTCGCAAAAGTATTGAACGAGTTAAATATATATAAAAGAGATCAAGACATTGCTGACAAATGACTGTTTTGATTAATGAATATAATGAAAAAAAAGTGTAACCAAAGCATCAATATCATGTTTTCAATTACAACATTTTTCGTAACAAAATGTTAAAATAGCAACAATAGCACTCATAAATCACCATACTAAATAAAGACACAATAGGACATTATTAATCACGGCTTCCTTAAATAAAAACATAAATTTTGGAGGTCCTACGGGCAAAACATAATAGAACAGCTTTGTATTTGATCACGATTTACAACCTGCTTGAGTTTTCAAACGTGACTTTTTTTCAAAACTCAAGTAGGTGAACGCTCACTCCGTGTTATTCATTTCATCACCACCTAAAAAAAGAGAAGGGATACATCGAAGGGAAACTGGTACGTCCTATAACCAACAATTAGAAGACTTGACAATTAGGTATTTGAATGTCAAATCAATCAATAACAATAAATTACTTTACACTTACTAAGTAATAATGTGCCTTTAAATGATCTTAAAAATATATATTCGGGCAGAATTTAATATGTTTTAGTATTTATAATTATCAAAATAAATACTAAAAGTAAATGATTTGAAACCAGAACATCATGACGTCACAATGTTAAATTGCATACAAATCTCTATAGAACGAATCGTTTTGACATTTTATAAAAAGATACTGATTTGACTTGACATTCAAATACCCAATTCTGCTGATGATACCTTTGCTTTCCTTCAAAGCCGGTATACTTCTTCAAAGCCGAATTCTCGAAATTATTTTCGATACCCAATATAGCTCTCGATTAATATCGAGAGCCGCATTGGGTATCGATCAATATGTCACAAAATATCACAAAATATCTGAATAAAGTGTTCCAATCATTCGAATTGTTGACAGCGTCACCCAGTAATGAGCAAATATTTGTTTCAGCTATTGCTATTAACATAATGAAATAATATCATTGGACAATAACCAGGGTTTGTTCGCCTCGCAATAAGTAAGAATATAACCGCCGTGAAGTCAGTTATTATTGCCGTTTGCACTACACTGTCTACCAGTGACTTCCCTAACCATTTCCTTCCTTAACTTATTGTCTCCTATAAAGTTCATGCAAGGAATATAAAAGAGCACTAGTGTTTTGCCATCTCCTTTCTGCATTAGAGAAATTCCTTGCAGAAAAAAGAGATGAAAAACAGCGTATTCTCGTCAAAATATCCCAACTAATTAATGTTACACTGTCTTTTTCCACAAAAACAACTTTTGTTCAACTAAAAAGAATTTTTCAGCGCAAAGGGTGCTATTAAAAACTGTAGAAGAGCCTTCATTAGATGACGTCAGTCGAAAACGTGACAGGAATACAGACGTTATTGGACCTAAAGGGTTATTCTGAAGCGTGTTATTGAATGCTCAGAATATAGATGCGACACGAGATAGTATGAGAATACCTTTTAATTGAAATTGTAAATTTTTGGAGTCAGCTTATCGCACGTTTAATCTTTGGGTCTTATTTATGTTACGGCGGAATCTTTAGAATATATTGCAACCATACGTTGCCGTTGTTGGGTTGGATAAAACTTTTAACTTGAAATTATGCTAGTAAATCAGGATTATTTATCTCCAGTAACAGCGCGCAATGTCATTGCCCGCAGTTTTTCTCGCGTGGGATTGCTTCACGTGCCTCTAATTTAATTTTAAGATACATAAGTGCTTGAATTAATGATTATTCAATGATGATGAAGAACCAGTCATGGACATTATTTTTTTCGTTAAGTATGGCATCATCCTATTATGTTAGAGATGTTCTTTTATATGAGTGAATTCTTAAGTGTTTTGGCTGTAAATACATTTGTAATTAAAATGTTTTTATCCTAATATCAAGCACAGTTTTAAATTATTTGGAAGACACTACCATAAAAAGTGGATCAATATTTAGTTGCAACATTATTCTAAACTCATGGTTACATATAAGCCCAATTAATGTAGTACATTATTTTTCGTCCAGTCAGAATACATCTTTAAAACTTTGTCGACCTAAAAGTAAGCCATTTAATATGAAAAAAATAACAAATACCGCTTCGTTCACAAACTGAATAGATAACTGGTTCTTTGTGATAAACGAAATCCCTTTCTAGCAAAGTAAAATGTTTTTGACATGATATCGGTCAGCGCGGTCGAAACTGTAATTTAGTTTTGTTCTAACTTTCTGTTCAATCTAACACGACATGTTTTATTACTTAGTAACTAATTCGAAAAGAGTTTTGAATACCTATATGTTTGTATGACTTTTGCGATTTGTACCTATACATTATATATGTAGACGGTAGATACGGATTTTCATCGTGTATTGTAAGTTGATATGCCGTACTATATATTAACTTAGTGATTAAATTTACAAAAAAACATTTTTAACTAATAAATGTTGATAAACTTTCGCGATTAGTACACATTATGATAATATATATATTACGGGTTTTAATCGCGTGATTAATTTAAGGTAAAATACCTTGTTTATCGGCGGGCAATAAACAAGGTATTTAACCTTAAATTATTCACGTGATTATGACCCGTAATATATATATTTTCATTCCTAACTGATGTCTTCTACATAATAAACTACAGACCTGCCAAATTTTAGTTCCTAAGGTCAGGTAAGCAGAAGTGAAATTTTGGGTACCTACCTACAAAAACGTTTTAGTTGCTACACACATAAGCGGGCTGGCATCATTTGGCACATACATACATACAAGATACGCACGAAAAACGTAACCCTTGCAGTCGGGTAAAAAAGCCGTTTGACTTTGCCGAACACGTACACTAGGCCGTGCGGCAGCGGACCGGGTATCAGTCAGCACAGCCGGTTGGTAAAATCGAAGCACACTAGTTAATGTAGCCGAACAGGTGTAGTTATTGCTTCAAGTCCGCTTTGTTCGGTTCGGCAAATACTGTCGAACCGAAAGTGCTGAACGCTTAAGTGTATAACAACCCTTACATACAATAAAATGGGATGTATAATGCACGGTAATATATACATAATATGACCGTGTATAAGGGCACCTGCCACACGTTTTATATCCACATTCAATCCAATTCAAAAATAATAACCTTAATGTCCCTATTGAAGGCTATAGGTAAGACAATGTTACCTCTAAATTGTGTTTATAACGCCCAGGTGCACTGCCTAAGATATTAAACCGTACTGTATTTTATCATACTTCATTTAAATATTGAATGGGGTAAGATTAAGTTTGTAATATCTTGGAGGGAGAGAGATAGCGAGATTACTAAGGGTAACGAGTGTGAAAGGGACACTGTGACCTAAGTGCGGAATAATTGGTTCCTAGCTATATTTTAATTACTCAGGTTTACATTTCTCGGTTTATTTTTTATTGTGTAATTTTATTACGAGATGGTTGTAACAAAATACACAAAAAATATGCTTCTAAAATAACAGTTTTTAAAAGTTTATAGTCATGTTTTAATAATTTGCGAAACTTATGTAGTAAAATGGAGATCAAGCTGTTCCTACTAAACTTATTTTCCTATAAAATGTTGAAACCCTTAACACCACTTTGTGTGATCCACAAATTGTTGTTCCGAGTCAGGGTGTACTTTGTGTCCGTGACTTGTATGTTTGTAAAGTCCCCCGCGATACAGGGCTTGTACCCTACTGCGGTAGTCGTCTTTTTTGTAAAAAAAGGACTAAAAAAACAGTCTTAAAAGAACTTTTAATTAGTTGGTAGATCTAGCCGAGTATTTTGAAAATTATATAGCTGACCCCCGCAAATTCCTCTCTATACACAAGATTTTTATATATTAAAAATATATAAAGCGTACAGGAACAGATACTTTACAATTAATATTCATCCCAGGCAGAGCAACCAGACAATCGTTAAATATACTTATATATTTCTAAGTACATACATAAATTACACCCAGACACAGAATAGACCATCGTGTTCATTACAAAAAGTTTTTATCCTGGGTGGGGATCGATCTCGCGACCTCCAGCTTAGCAGTCAGAGTCACTAAACTCTATACCAACAAACTAGTATCGCAGTCTAGTCGTCGTCAACTAGTCGCATCAAAAATAATTACATGTATTACAAATTGCGTACAACTCGTTCTGCCGGTAACTCGATAAACTTCGAGACAAGAAAATACGATACAAGATATTAACAATATTAAAGAATTTTGTTTGTTTGGTTAAACGCGATAATTTAAGGTTCGAATTAAAAAAAATATGTTACTGTTGCATAGCTCATTTTTCGAGGAAGGCTACAGGCTATATAACATCACGCTACGACTAAAAGAAGCGGGGCAGCCATAATAAATTTTACAATAACGGAGGAAATTGACGTGGACGGAGTTGTGCCGGTCAGTCAGGTAGTGTGTAAATAAAATCGAACCTTTTCGAAATCTCAAGTTTATTATTTTTTTCATACTCACTTTATACTCACTCTATTTGACTGCCTCTGTGGCGCGGTGGGAGTGTATCCGACTGCTACGCAAGAGGTCGTGGGTTCGATCCCCACCCAGGATAAAACTTTGTGTGATGAGCACGATGGTTTATTCTGTGTAAAATTTATCTATAATATGTATGCATTTAGAAATATATAAGTATGTTTATCAGTTGTCTGGTTTCCATAGTACAAGCTCTGCTTAGTTTTGGATCAGATAGCGTTGTGTGAGTTGTCCTAAGATATTTATTTATTTATTTACTTATTTATTTATTTATACATTAACTGTAGCGTATAAGCGTTAACTGTTAATATATTTTTATTTGTTTCCAATGAATGCGTGGCTTATTCACACCGCCATTTCCTCGTAGTATAGGAAGAACAAAAATATTAATCATACTACATCATTAAGCGTTATTGGTCAACAGAACATTAAACCGGAGTCTTTACTACCTAGCAGCAAATATTACGATGAGAAGCAAATGTACATTAGGAGTATAGCGATTTTTCTGTAAAGGGATTATTGTCTTCGTTATTTGGGGTTGCTTGATAAAATTATTGTGTAAGACAATCTTTGATTATCACGTTCATTTTTTTTTAAATCCCAGTGTTAACCTACAAGGGCTTAATTATTATAAATTTGAAAATGCCTATCTATATCATAATGTCTATGTGATAAAGTTGGACTCAATCCGTTTAGAGGTTTAAACTGTGCATTGATATATATAGGCGCATCCAAGGGGGGGGGGGGGTGCCACGGGAGCTGGTGCCTCCCCCAGACGGTTGTTTTGTGTATTTACCGAATTTCTTGTATGGTATTGAATTTCTTTGCCTGTTTGCCCGCCCCCTGAACGATTTTTTTGGTGAAACGAAATGCATCCCCCTCCATCCGATCCGTCACTGCCATTTACCTCTCATGCCCTCCCCAGAATGAAATCCTGGATCAGCCCCTGCATTGATATACAGAGTTTAATAGATAAATGTTTACTAACGATTACTTCGTAAATATAAGAGATATCAAAAAACATTGAACTTTAAATTAATATTTTTATTCAATTAAAAATCAGTTTTATTATATAATAAGTTTTATAAAAACAACAGCTCTATTTCGTTAAATGTAAGCTTGTTGTTAACTTTTAAAATTAGGAAACAAAACCACTTTATCAATGTAATAGTAAAATAATTCATTTTAAAAACTTATTGAGTGATCGTTTTACTCATTCGGTAATGTACTTTCGATATATATTTTTTGTCATAACTCTTATATTTATGGAATAACTAGCTGTGGCCGCGGTGTTACCCGCGGTTTATTGGCTTATGTGTTAATCCAGGGTGTCAGCTAACTCCATACCAAATTTTATTAAAATCGCTTCAGCCGTTTAGACGTGAAGAAGTAACAAACATACACACTCACATACTCACAAATTTTCGCCTTTATAATATTAGTGTGATAGTGTGATTAGTGTGATATGATGTCTGAGGCCTATAAACACATAACGATTACTACCTGTATATCAGTCAATTGTTGTTTTTTTACCCGACTGCGGAGGGTTATGGGATTAATTAGTATGTACGTAATGTGTGTTCCTTTGTGGCACTAGACAGACCAAACGCGTGGGCTGGTTTTGATGATTCATACGTCAATTGATTCGTAGTAATTCTTGCGATTGTCACTAAAGACATGACAGCAATCGAAATTCAAAATGGCGGCAACCAAACGCCATGATGTGGTAGAGAAAAAAAGAAAGTCATAATAATATAGTCATAAAAAAAAAAAAAATATATATATATATATATATATATATATATATATACATATATATATATATATATATATATATATATATATATATATATATATATATATATATATATATATACATATATATATATATATATATATATGTATGTTATTTGTATAAACAGTAAAATGAAAATGGAGTTCGAATATTAAGCCTCTTTACTTTAACCATTTACACAACCGGTACAAATTCATGCAAAAATTAAATAATAAATCTCAAAGACAAGGCAACATCTGGGGGTGTACTATGGAACTTCTTTTTGCTAAAGAGAGTCGTAAATCAGAGTGACCTTGAACTTGAATGAACTTGACGTCGCATTTCAAGGTTAAAATATTCGTGAAGACGACACTTGCTGTAGAAAAAATCTTTTTCGTAAATTTTCACATCAGATTTATCAAATTTTGTGTTAGAGGGTTAAGTCTCAATTAATTTTCAAGTTTCTACAATATATTTCAAATAGGTAAATCCCGGTCGGATACTCAATCATTTCTCAGTTTGAAATGCCGTTAAATCTCATGCATAATATCGGTAGAAATACTTTTGAGCGTGGCTCAAAATTAAGCTCAAATTATTAATCGATTAAGATTCGAGAGATTCAAAGGGCAGTGTCCTAGGTCACTGTAACAGATTATTGTGTAACGAGTTTACAGCGTAATTAGTATTGATTGTGGTCTGACATTCTATTTATACTCACATCACTCTCTATAGTGTGGTCAATAAGCTAGTGGTTTAGAAAAATATAGGTATATTTATATTATTTATGAAGCACCACAATAACTTAGCAGCTGCACTCAGAACAAGTAGGTACTCTAAAATACTAAAAAGGAATGACATTATATAGCTAAACTACCTTGTAATACATAATGAGTAGATGCCTCACTGGAGCCACACTCACCATGGCAACGTATCCGAATCAACAAACCTGCTAAAACTATTGGCACTGGGTCCTTATTCACTATCTTTCGTTTTTGCAGCAAGCCCGCGCAAACTATCGAAATCTTATCATAATGGTAAATAGAGAGCTGCGCTTAGAAATGAATGGACATCTTTGAGTGCACCACGCACGCGCCAGTACGCGCAGGCTTGCCGTGAAAACGAAAAAAAAGATAGTGAATAAGGACCCAGAGCGCAGATTTACAAACAAAAAAAAATCAATCATGCGAGAAGATAACCGGACGGTTGTCTCCGGATTTTAATATTTGTAGGTTTCCTTCTACAATTAAACCAGACTAAGACAACACTATGAATTCACTATGGAGATCGCTGATCATTGATTAATAACAAATCGTTCGATTTGATTGTTTTAACCCATACTCAAAAGGAGAACGTTATAAGTATAACATGTATATCTACGTGTAAGAACCAATCTTGAAACAGTTTCTACAAAAACTTAAATCGGTTTAAGCGTGAAAATGTAACAGACAAATAAACGGAGTTACTTTCACATTTCTAATATTTATATGGCTTATCGAAAGTTACGTGAAATACTTAAAGGTTAAAGGTAAAAAGTTCGTACTTACCTTTCAGGCGATTTAGTCCCGATAATATTCTAATATGAGTTCAGTTTGTTTGTCATTAGTAAATTGTGACCTTGCGAAGCTGGGGTTTGCTCAAGTAAATATAACAGTAATATAAGTTTTGCTCTTGTCTATGGCAACAAAACGTCCTTTGAAAGTATTCATTGAAGATTCCTCTTGCAAAACAAGGTCGTAAATCTGATTGACCTTGAACTTGTAGTCGGTATCAACCTTTCAGGGTTAAAATATTTGTGACTTGCCTTTGTGTGGTATAGGCGAACTTATAACAATTGACTTTGAAAGAAGTACCTAAAAGAAAAGTGTTCTTATAGAATCGAAGTGTGCGATGTGATAAAATCAAGGTCATCATTAATGAGATCATGACCGCTCCAAGACAGCACTTAACTTGATTTAAAAGCGTTATTCCATTATGCAAGTTACTTGCACGCTAATTGCATACAACTTGAACAAACTTGTATACAAGTTACAACTTGTATGAGTTAGTTGGAATTTGTACAAAAGATTGAAATCAATAGTGTTTTGTTGTTGATGGTTTGAACATATTACCAGTGCAAGTAACTTGGGCGCACATGTGACGTCATACTTATATGTAAGACTTGCCTAATGGAATAGCTCCTTGAGAATACCTACTGAATATAAACGATAAATTAAAATTAGAAACTTGATACGAGTTAGCGAGTAGCAAGTGTGTAGTTCTGAGTTTTGTCGCTGCGTTGTAAGTTTGTGTGCGAGTGCGACCCGACGGGCGATTACTTTGCACCGCTCGCTCGAGGCTGCTAGTGTGAATGAGTTGATAGAATTACTGCTAGTTAGTCTCTCTGCGAGTGTTCTGGCCGTGTCTGTGCAAGTATCGCTCAACGGATATTATCAGTTCTTGTTGCTACGACAAACTAGTACCGGTTCGCAACGGTAGTGTGAAAATCAGCGATCGATTATTAATGTGTATCTTTAATAACACGCGATCAATATCTATTGTATTTTTCTTGAGCGAGAAAACTGTCAATAGTGGTTTTTTTTCTCGTCGGCGGTGGGACAAGTGAACTAAAGGTAGACTAAAGTAATCTATTTTTTCTTTTTGTTTTAAAATTTACTTTAGCGCACACTGGTGTATGTGTTGTGTGATAGTAGTGCTGTTGTAATGAATAATGACAAAATTTAAACCTACATTTCAATGTTTACATTTTTTTTACAACAACTCACACACTGCCAACTGCTTGCTGCTCGCCGGCGGTGGGACTAGTGCCTTAGGCATCTGTCCCAGCAACCGCAAGAAAGTAAGTAGCTAGTAGTAGCGATTTTCTCGCTCAAGAAACTTACATACTTATGTATATCCCCTGTAAACGTGATGAACGTCCCCTGTAAAAGAGATTCAGATATTAATAGTTAATCGCTGACAGTTCCCACTGCCGGCAAGTACTCGCTCTATACTGAATTTCATTTGTTTACACGGACGGGATCTACAAAATACATCTATTGTATGTTTCTTGCGCGTGTATTGTACGTTTTTTGCTTCTCGCTCATCGTTGTTGGTGGGACAGGTGCCTAAAGGTTCATTTGTGTGCATCGCGGCCGATCGCAAGTCGCGCGCGGCTTATGACAAACGACTGACGCGCGCGGCCGATGCGACAATACTCAGAGTATGAGAATGTACGGTGCTGTTTCCGAGGTCTGCGACAGACGCGCGCGGCCGACGACTGTTGTAGGCTGCGCGCGCACTATGACTGACACGGAAATGAACCTATAGGCACTAGGCCCACCGCCGGTGAACAGCAAGCAGTTGGCAGTGTGTAAGTTGTGGTAAAAAAAAAGTGAACACTAAAATGTAAGTATTATTTTGACTTCATATATTCATAAAGTGGACTCTATTTAGATTGGTACTATTTTTTTGCTATGGATCGTCAGCGGTAACGTTACTCCTATTAAAAAATACCACACCTTAGTACCTTGGAGTGCACTTTAAGCCGTCCATCTTGCGTCTAATTTTTCTCAGGTCGTGTAGGATATCTGTCTCATCGAACTTAGGAATTGAGATCAATATAGTGCGCTTTGAATTAGCTAAAGCTTCATATCAACTCATATGATGTATACTTATTAAAGATTTTGAGGGTAGTTATCGCCACACTTGTGGTAGACACTGGTGCCCTTCCTCCTAAAAAGATAGCGCTCAAACTTACCATGAACTAAGCTATAAGATAATATAATATCTAAAATAGAATAGATCTCATCCTGAGAATAAGGGAATAGAGAGTACGCTTGTGTTTGCCCACGCATATATGCATTGTAATGTCTCTTGGGTAATTGGCCATTCTCTAATGAAATTGATAGTGATAGTCAGTTGGGAGAACATTACATTAATGGAAATTACAAAAAAAAAAACACATTTATGATAATCCGATGGTACAATTATAAATATTTACGATGAAAGTTCTCACTTTAAATTACATAACAAGGTAATCAAAAATACCATTACCCGTAAATCAAATGTGGCTGGGACATAACCTCATTACAAAAACACGTATTCGATATTAAACAAACTCGATATCGCAAACTGACATTAAGCCGATATGGAATGGAATTTATCAGCAATTTTCATTTTCTGTCATATCCTATGGGAATGAGGGAGGTACCTTTTTAGGCAGTTGTCCCATTAACGGCGAGAATGCCAACAACTATCAACTATTTTCTGGCTAAAAACGTACATACGTATGTAGATCACGTGTAAACAAAAGAAATACTTACAGATATTAATAGTTGATCACTAATTGTTCATACTGTCGGCTAATACTCGCTCTATACTGCATCTCTATTGTTTATCTACATGGACGGGATCTACAATATACATCTATTATACGTTACTTGAGCGATAAAGTTGCCCGCTACTCGCCAGCGGTGGGAAAAGTGCCTTTTGGCAATGAAGAACAAGGTAATGAACCTAATGGACGTATGTTTTACCATTTTGCGATTTTTGGCCGTTTTCCGACGAAGGTAAATACATTTTGCGTGTTATTTTTTATTCGGTTTTTCTTGTGGAAATGAGTTGTGTGTTTAATTAAAATGTGTAATTATGGTGTTATATTATTTTTGACGTTGTTTTTTGAGCTTGTTTGTTTTCAACATTTAGTATAGCATAATTGAAGCGACGCGACGGCCTAGTGGTTTAGGCATTTGATTCGTAATTTAGAGGTCGTAGGTTCAAATCACACTCTTTGTACTACTGACCTGACTCCTAATATAACCACTTAGCGTTCCCTAGTCCGCTTCTGATCATATATATTTTTTCCAGTTACCTTAAAATTTATCTAATTGTTTATAATATTGTTTGAAATTGAAATTGTTTATTTGTCTCAAAACAGTTACATAAATTCTGATATGAATGAGACATCCCCAGTAAGTAATTATAAATACTTGTGTTGGGGCTATTATAAATACTATGATCCGTATCGTACATTACAAATAGGAGGTACTTTAGGCTCCATATTCTGATTCAACTAAGTGAACGTTTTGCGAAAGTTTATTCCCAAAACTACTTACAACAAATGCCTTGACTAAAGCTGTTGTTGATATGACAAAGTGCACTTTGAACATTTCTCTGAAACTGGGTCGAACTAATTCCGAACTCAACTCACAAACAAATCTGGCAATTAGAGGGAACTAGTAAAAATAAGTACTTATTTACTTCGGGACATATTTCACGTTACTATATTGTAATTGCATACTAAGAAATAGTTAATAAAAACTATGTCACAATTGACTTTTAATGTAAGTGTTTTACATATGAAATTCTTTATTAACTTACGGCTGTTTTTAATAATCTAACTGTCAATGGATTTAGATATTAGAAGTATATATTTCACATAAGCGGCCTAATGGCTAAGGCATCGGTCTCGCAATCGTGAGGACGTGGGTTCGAACCCTGCCCATTATACTACCGACGTAAACCCACTCGTAATACAAGCCATAGAGCTTAACTGGAGGGGTTAACAGGATTGCTAGTAATGTGGGACCACCCTTTTTTTAAAAAAAAGTTCCATACAAAACATGTCAAAATTCTACCTCTAGTAGCCAAATCCATCGATAGATAGATTATTGAGAACGGCTATTAGGGAGCAAACGCAACACTTATGATAAGTCATAATTTAAAATGTACATGTAATGATAATTTCACAAAGCATTAAGTAAAGCCGTAGAAAAGAACAAGGCAATGTTTTTTTTATAAAACTGTCGATGTAGGTAAGGTGCTGTTTCTTACATATTAAGTATACACCATGTTGAAGAGAGTGGAGTAAATAGAGCTCCACAAAATAATAAGAGACATCGCGGCAGACCTAAGAAAAGATGGCGAGACGAACTTAATCCTACCAGAAAGAATGGCTTGTGTTCAAGACAGAGATATTGGAGGGAAGAGACGCCTTTGCCTTGCAGTGCCAGTAAGTATCACCTCAGGCTAAAAAAATCTTTTGTTTGAACTCCACTCGAGGAAAATTAGTTTCGAGTCTATTTATAGTAGGTAATCAATACATTGAAAGAAAGAAAGAAAGAAAAGAAATTGAGTTACGTAACATTAAAAAAATACCAATATGTGAGACAAAAAGTTCTAAACGGTTTCAATGGATTATTACCCTGGATGGTTCTAAACTTTTTTGGACGATAATTATCGTGAAACAAAGATAAGAGTCATCGCTAGTTTTCTTTATATACAAAAACCACACGCATAGCACTCCATTGAAATACAGAAACGTACCAGTTCAACTTACGTACTATAACATGTAGTATAACACCCCTTCTTTCGCGACTAGGGTTAAAAAAAAAATTACAATAGAAAAATTACTTTTCTAAAACACATTGTATATTTTGAATGTAAGGCTTTAAACCTTAGTGCATCTATTCCTTAATAAGAACATCTGCCTTAAGGTGCACCATAAACTTGCTTTCCTCCAGGACTTATGAAGATGGTGCAGGCACATAACAGTAGAATTTGATGGTAAGTGGAACCATTATATGAAGCAAATTATGTTACTACCGGTTGCACGCAAACTGTACGATCGTCGCTAAATTTATGAGGATGTAACGAGTTGATGGTGATGTTATCGTTAAATTATTATTTTGTTCTGTACAGAGTAAGGTGGCATGGTATGTTTCTTTTATAGTACGAAATTAGAAGACGAGTCAGAGATCAGTGCTACCCAAATTCTTGTTTAGCATAGATTAGAATGTGCATTTTTTTTTTGTTTTCTCATAAAGATAACTAGCAATGTGGGATTGTCGTCCCACATTCCTAGCAATCCTGTTAACCGCTTCAGCTCAGCTTGTGTTAGGAGTGGGTTCACATCGCTAGTATATAAGTACAAATTATCTAGCTAGTATATAATGGCCAGGATTCGAACAGGCCAGGAACGACCTCACGATTGCGAGACCGATGCCTTAGCCATTAGGCTACCGCCTCTTCATTGTGTAATCTTTTTTATTTTAAAAACAAAAAGTAAGGAACAGGTTTTCATGTCATAAAAATCAGAATGGAAGAGTGTCAGAACATTTAAAGGCTTGCATCAAAGCTGACCGCTTCAAAACAGTGATAGCCTCTTTCACCGCTACAACTCTATCAATGCATTGTTAATAAATTTAATCAATGCATTTGTTAGATGAATCTATACTAATATTATAAAGCTGAAGAGTTTCTTTGTTTGAACCCGATAATCTCAGGAACTACTGGTCAGAATTAAAAAAATATTAAAAATACTGTTGGATAGCCTATCCATCGAGGAAGGCTATAGGCTATAATACCATTATGCTACAACTAATTGGAGCGCAGCAGTAATGAAAAATGTTGCAAAAACGGGGAAAATTTACGCAGACGAAGTTGCGCAGGTCAGCTAGTATAAAATATCGATCTTAACGAATTTTGTTTTATAACCAAATAAAAAAATATTAAACAGGATCGCAAAATTATAAAAAGGTCTTGATAAAGCGTCCACTAGTTGCCATATTGCATTACTGGGACAGACGCTTACCGGGGCGGAGAGCTATGTCATGTATAAATAATCTGTGGTGTGCGATAAGTGAAAGTTTGGATTAGATTTACTTCACTAATAGTATTATTATTTAGTTATCCTTATTTTATAAACAATTACACTCACCAAACACACTGGTTCATTCAGTAAAATTTATTTTTGTAAAGAAAAACTGGATAATTTAAAAGAGTGGCACATGAGTTTCTTGGCAGCTTCTTCTCATGAGCTTTACACTTGGAACTGCCACCTAACCTCATTTTGTTTTTTTTTTCAAACAATCATAATTTTATACAATTTTTAGTATGTATTAATTTGACGTTTTCAAATAATCATTAACCTGATTTTACGAAATAAAGATATTTGAGTTTGAGTTTGAGTTTGACATCTTCTGATACCAAATAATACAGGACTTAACATAGCCCTCATGCCAATTAGCCAGCAAAATATCGTTGCCAAATCAGTTAACCAAGCATCACAATGGTCAACTGGTGTAAATTGATTTTAATTAAGTAACTGCTTCGTAATTTTTGAACACAACAACAACACCATCGTTTCAATAATATTTGAATAATGTCTTCCTAAAATACTTTATTAATCTAGTAAGATTACATCGCCTCCAGTTTAATTACGTCGTAATTTTAGTGTATCTTCGTCAATATTTAAATTGTAAACTGCGTGGGTGTTGCTAAAATTACTGGCACCTTTCAAGCTAAATGAAAACACGAACACCCACGGCCCTTCATCATCCACATACTAATATTTTAACACTTTGTTAAAACCTTTAATAGCAGAAAACCGATCAATCATTCCGCCTTTTTCTGCTTTTGACGTAACCACGTTTTTATCTCATTTGGGATTCTACCAAAAGTACAAATATTTTTCGGACATTTAATTAGTTGCTCTTTTTAAAGTGAACACACAAGTCCATTAGGACTGTCTGGGCATTTCGGACGTTTCTGTCAATACACCTAACACAAACATAATTAATATCCCACGTATTTTTAAACGGTATACTGGCTCACATAAAATTTGGTACCAATAATTCTATGTATGTTATGAAAACTCATTTTCGATCATTTGTACTTACGTCCTTACGAGCCCTGAAGAATCAATATTTGCTTTTTCAAGGTACATTATTAATTATTACTCATTAGTTCAAAAGCTAAGTTAACGTGTCAATTATGGATATTATCAACTAAAAAAATCACGAAAGCAATGTATAATGAGATTGTATCAATATTAATAAGGGGCACATGTTTGAAATTAATTAAACAGGTTCATAATACCAGATAATTACACGGTAGGTAATCAAATATCGCGGTGAATTAATCAATAAAGTAGATGTATAATTTAAAAATGAAATATGATATTACTTGTTGAAGCTGAATAGCATTGAAGGTTCCGTAGGATAAGTAATGAAAATAATTTATTTTCAATTCAATTCAGTTTATTTATGTGCAATTTAAAATAAGTCTTATCTATATTTATTAAAATTCTTTGTCCAGACTGACTGATGGATCAACGCACAGCCTAAATTGCTGAAGGTCGAGACGTGAAATTTCGAGTACGTATTCCATATATAATGTAGGCTTCCGTTAGGAGGAAATTCTTTAAAATTTCACCCCTAAAGGGTTGAAAAGGGGTGTCAAAGTATGTTTGAATTTCAGTCAGTTTTGAAGATAGATCTTTGAAAATTCGTATTTGGCTTTTTGATCAAAAATGAAGAAATAAGTATTTCATAATTTTTGGAAAATCTACTCCTAAAGGGGTGGGCTTGCAAATTTATATGAAACTCTGCCATTTTTAAAGTTAGACCTGTGAAATTTCGTATTTGTTTTTCCTATGGTTTAAAATTAAGATACACGTGTTTCATTATTTTTAAGGTTCCGTAGCCAAAATTCTTAATGTAAAGTAGGAATGTGATTTTTTTTCTCACTTACCCCATCGTTGATGTTACCCCATCATTAGATAGGTCTTTTAAAAATTTGTAGAGATTGTTAAGGTTAGTTTTCGATTTAGGGATCGGTTTGTAAAATATTAAGGATAAAAATGCAAAATTAACGTGGGCTTATACGGCGGGCTTATACGGCGGGAATACGGACCCTGAAAACCCACTTCTTAAGCCGCATTAATCAGATAGGGGACTATGGAACCCTACATTGTGCACTACATAACATTTTTTTATTTAAAAAAACCGGGAAAGTGCATGTCGGGCGAAAAAGTGCAAGTGTACGGGGGTAAAATACATATTGCAAGTGTGAAACTCCGTTAGTTTGGACCTTAGATCGGTAAAATTTCGTATTTGGCTTTAAGTCTTACATAAAAAAGACGTGTTTCATCGTTTTTGGAAAATCAACCCCTAATGTGGTAAAATACAGATTGCAAGTAAGTATGAAACTCCGTTAGTTTGGACGTTAGATCGGTGAAATTATGGGACGGGTGTATCAGCGTTTTTGGAAAACCAACCCTTAATTTTGAGTATAAGAAGGAGTTACAATTTTGTATGAACTCCGTTAGTTTTGAGTTCGTTCCGTAAAAAACTGTATTTGGCTTTCTGGTTGTAAATAAAGAAAAACGTGTTTTAGCGTATTGATCGCATGCGAAAATCAACCCCTAAGCTGGTATAATCATACACGCGGGCAAAGCCGCAGACAACAGCTACCTATACTAATATTATAAATGTGAAAGTAACTCAAACTTAAGCCGCTGAATCAATTTAGACTAAATTTGATGATGGAGATAATTTGAGCCCAGGAGAAGGACATAGGACATAGGTTTTTATCGCGATAATCAACATCTACGCGAGAGAAAACTAGTGTTAAATATATTTGATCAAATGTATTGATCATATAATTTTATTTCCGGACTTACTTTAATCCATGCCTTTAATGACGTAAGCTCCTTAGAACCTGGTTTCCTATTTATTTTTTTCTTTATACCACTAAATAAAGGGATGAGCTGATTGTGAGCCTGATGATAAGAGCGTCACTCTAGCCCATAACAGTACAGTACTGCGCTTCTTATTTGAGACATTAGTTCGTAAGTCTAATTTGCTCCGTAACTTCCCATGCCGACCGAAACACGCTGATGTGTTAACATCAATATTTCAGGGAAGATTAACTGGCACTGTTGTAGTGCCCACCAAGACGCCTATTGCTTAGACCTACCACTGGTTCTTATCTGTTGTCATTTAAGCACATAATCAGGCTTAAAGCATCATTTTGAGTTGATTCTCTCTCAATCTGCTACGTGGAACCCTAAAAATGTTAATTATGGAATTGTAACTAATTAGCCATATCTCTTATCGAAATTGAGGAAATGTGTGATTTTCGAAACTATATTTAATTTTGTTGTTGATTTTACAGAAAATACGTACAGACGTCGGTTTTGAAATAACCAGCAAAATCAAAACGGAGACATAGAGATGAAAGTTTTGATTATATTTTTAACGTTAATCTTTTATGCTGTAAGTACATACCACAGATTCGAAATAGGAAAAATTTAAATCACTAGGTCATGACCAATCATATCACGTAAAGTTTTAATTTTTTCTTCAATGTGCACTCGTCTTGCCAATGCAATTGAAAGACACTATTATTCATAAATAGAAAAAGATCTCTCGAGATTGTATCATATTGGTCATGGTAAATGTCATCAAAAAAATACTGAAAGTGACCTAAAAATAATGCTGTAGTTTAATCTTCCTAAACATCAAAAATGGCTTAACCGATGTGTATAATTGGTACATATAATCATTTAACATTTTTCGTTTTTTGTTAAACTCAAATCTCTTTATTTCGTAAAACCAAATTAATGATTATTTAAAAACGTCAATGTGATATTAATTCTTAAAATTCTTTGTCCTGACTGACTGATAGTTGGATCAACGCACAGCCTAAACCGCTGATTGTAGAGACGAGAAATTCCGAGGACGTAATCCTTAAATAATGTAGGCATCCGACAAGAGGGAATTTTCGAAAATTCATCCCCTAAGGGGGTATAATAGTCTTTTTAAGTTTGTATAAAACTCAGTCTGTTTTAAAGTTAGATTTGTGAAATTTCGTATTTGGCTTTGTTGTTTAAAATAGTGAAATACGAATTTCAGCGTTTTTGTAAAATCAACCCTTAAGTAAAATAGGGGTTGGCAGTTTTTTTTATAATTCAATGTTTTAATAAGTTCATTTAATGCTCAATATTTGTATGTTTAGATGACAAAACATAGCGCAACAATATTTATTTTTAAGACCACGTTGTATGTATCTACCTATGTTTTACAGATAAATGATTTGATTGATTGAATAAAGTTACATATTTGAAATTTCTTATTTTGATTTTTAGTCTGAAACCGAGAAATATGTGTTTCAGAAAGGAAATGTCCCTAGAAGATGCGGTCCTAGAGCTAACGGACATAATAAACAGAAACTATAGGTATATTCTTAGATCTATGTAAAGTTTTTGACACTGTCTTTGTTCCCGTTCCCGGAAGGATATAGCTTAAGTGGGGTTGCACTTATTATGTTTCGTAGCTACCTGTTCCTCCATACCCAGTACGTCCAAATTGATTCAGTAGCCAGTTAAGTAAATTTCGTGAATTTTGGAGTTCCCCAGGGTAGTCTTATTAGACACTATTCCTGATATATGTAAATGGTTTGTGTGAAATGGTGAATAACATTAACTAAACTGTAAAATTGTTACCTTTGTGGACACGGCTCTTCTTGACCGGACGTGATTGGCTTGAGGCCATATTTAACTCTGAGCATGCACTAAAAAGTGTCATGAGCTGGTTGGATTCAAATCTTCTTACCCTCAACCTGTCCTAAACTAAATATATTTTCTTTGTTACCAACCATGCTTCTCATCCTTCTATCTCATTCACTCTCCACGCCCCTATATATTCTGCACCTATAACGAGCTGTTGTAAGTGAGTATTTTTAAAGAACAAATACCTTGGTATCATGATAGATAATATTCTGTCATGGAAACAGCAACTGGAATCCCTTACTTCTCGAACCCGAAAATGAATGTATGTTTTTAAAAGTCTCAGAAATATATTAGATTTTAAATCACTAAAATCAGTCTACTATGCACTTGGTCAATCTATTCTACCTTACTGCATTAATACCTGGGAAGGGGCTGCCAAAACTTAAATGTTTCCTGAAAAGAGCGCAAAGGGCAGTATTAAAGACATTGACAAGGTCCACGCAGGTCTTCTACCTCGGAACTGTTTTCCCTATCTCAAGTTCAAAATGTTGGCAGCTTTTTATATTAAGTACCACCCTTCGCAAATATACTGCATTATATTATGTCCAAGCTTTTATTCCCACAAAGTGCCGATCTGACTAGGTTTTCCAAATTCTTTCACGACGTACAGCAGCTGCTAGTCATCGTAAAAACGTTTGCTTGGAACCCTTAATGGGCTAAAGTCATTCACGAAGCTGCGGTCAAAGTATTATAAATGTTAAAGTGAGTATGTTTATTTGTTTGTTACACTTTCACTCCTTAACCACTAAACTGATTTTCTAAATAGTATCAGTGAGTAACATGGTACAGCCATGTTTAGTTTGAGTTTGAATTATGTTTTTTCTTTTAAATAAAAAAATATGTCGTTTTTGCGTTTTTCCCGATATTTATTCAATTAATTCACAGACTTTAAATGAACGAATTGATTCAGCCATTATCAAGTTTTGTGCTTAGCAACAGATTTAGTGCTTCATTTTTATTAATATAGAAGATAGATGTCGCCTGCAGCATCGCCCACGTAGATGACTTTAGCCTGGTAAGGGTTGATTTTCGCTGTCAAACGCAGAAAGACGTGTTTCTTTGTCCACAAAGACAATTTTTTAACAGATTTTACTTTAAAACTGACGAAGTTTGTTATTACCCCTATTTTACACCCTTAGGGGGGAGGTGATATACCAAAAACGGTGAAGCACGTATTTTGTTAATTTTAACCAGAAAGCCAACTAAGGAATTTACACATCTAACTTTAAAACTGACGGAGTTTCATAGAAACTTACAACCACTATTTTACCCCCTTAGGGGATGAATTTTTATAAATCCCTCCTCATCGAAGGCTTACATTATATTTATATGAAATATGTCCTCAAAATTTCACGTCTCTATGATCAGCGGTTTAGGCTATGCGTTGATCCATCAGTCCGTTTAGTTAGGACAAAGAATTGTATATATAAAAGATAATCGGCTATTGAATAGTACTCTTAACACATAGTTTTATCTTATTTAAATTTCTTAATTTTTGAATATAGCTTAGGATTGGAATTGTTACTAAGGTGGCTTAAAAAAAAATCCCAAAATTCGAAAACGTCAATATATCAATATTGTATGAAATGAAGTTCACCTAATCAACAAGTAAATACATAATAAAATATCTGTGAACTTTTTAACATTAATTTTGTTATGTGCCCTAAAAAAAAGAGTATTCCGTGTTATTAGAACTTGTTCCTAAGCCAGAACGCATATATAGTAAATGTTAAATGTTGATTTTTCAGGCAACTACAGACCGACACTGGGATGAGGATGTTCTTGACGATGATGACGTTACATATTACCTTAGAGTTCTCGCTAAATATTTAAGGTTTGGAGGTGAGTAGAAGGTACTTCTTACAAAATTTTTCAGTAATATAATAAATGTGATAGTTTGGATGGATAGATTTTTTTGTGCAATCACGTCCGAACGGCTCAACAGATAAAGAAACGCCCAAGTTAGTGCTTATGGAGTGCAGCAGTATGGCTGAACATCGGACACAGTTCCTGGCAACACTGCTTAGCCAGTCAATATACCTGGTCTTCTTGGTATAGCGCTCCTAGCCTTGGTCTTGGTCTCGGTATTTCAGCAAGAGTCTCGCAAGTCTTGCAGTTATCTATAAGCCTATTGCTACTTAATGATTATGTTCCTCGTTTGATGAAATTAATCTACATTATTAATATTAAACTTGGCTAGGTACTACCTACTAGAATACATTTATATCACAAGAATAGTAACAATCAGTGAATACGAGACATTAGCACAAATTAGTAGGTCAATATCATGAGTTTTATGTAAGAACTCATAATTCATTCATGGGTCTTTCTTTAAGTTTTTAAGCAAGATACCAGCTAATATTCTGTGAATAAGTTAAAAAATGTTGTCAAAAATTATATTATACGTAAAGTTGATGAATTTTAAAATGATAAAAAAAAATGATCTAGTTGCTTACTCCTTATTACTTTATTTTGCATGGGTGAATTTTGTTGTCACTTTGTTTTAATTATCACATTGTTTAAGAGCATGATTTGACTTTTGTAATGAGACGTGGAACATTGACTTTCACCTATTTTATAACCATATAAGACATATTTTTTATCAAATTTTATTGATTTTTAAACACGACTGTGATAGCTTGCCATTTTTTTTTCCATTTTAAAACTTCAAGATATGACAATAATATTCAATGATCGGATTTTCGCAAGCAAGCCTATACGATTATTTTTGTAATTAAATTATCTTTCAGCCATGAACCTAAATAAGTAGGCAAACCTAACAAAACCTAATCTCCATGTTAAAAACTATCAGTTGAAATGAAATGTGTTCGTTTATCAAAAGAGTGGGGGAGATGAAAAATAAATAAAAATAGCCATGAACACTTTTTGATAGGCAAGCTTTTATAAGTGAGTTTATAAATCAATAAAATTTGATACAACATTTGGCTCCTCTGGTTATCAGATCGGGCAAGGTCCATGTTCAGCGTTTTTAGGGTTTCGTAGCCAAAATGGCAAAAACAGAACCCTTATAGTTTCGTCATATCCGTCTGTCTGTAGTTTGATAGCTAAATAATAAAAAATAATATTGGGGGGGGGGGGGGGCACTCCATACATGTTACAGAGGCTGATTTTTTTTTCAGCTAAGATTAACGTGTGCACATAATTTGACAGGTCTTTTAAAAATATTTTAAGGTTTCAAAGTTTTAAAATAATTTGCATCAGTCCTCTAACATGGTGTATGATATATTAATGACAGCACCTTATTCCCCTATCACGTTTATAAAAATCCAATCACTGTAATAATTCCCGACTTGAAAAAAGTGGCCGAGTGTTTGCATTGACTTGTTCTTTTCTTCGGCTTTACCTATTGTTTGCGAACTTGGCATTACATGCATGTGAAATCCAGTTGTTTTGCATCTTAACTGAATAAATAATTAATTTTTTTACGATAGAAGTTAATAAAACTACACCGTAAATATTGACTGCCTCTGTGGCGCGGTGGGAGTGTATCCGACTGCTACGCAAGAGGTCATGGGTTTGATCCCCACCCAGGATAAATCTTTGTGTCATTTGCATGATGGTTTATTCTGTGTCTGGGCGTTATTCATCTATAATATGTATGTACTTAGAAGTATATAAGTATGTTTATCACTTGTCTGGTTTCCATAGTACAAGTTCTGCCTAGTTTGGGATCTGATTGCGTTGTGTGAGTTGTCCTAGGATATTATAATTTTTATTGATTGGAAATTTGTGATTTTAAAACGAGACAATATGTACTTTACAATTATGTAATATTAATTATAATGTTTATTATTTTCAGATAGTGCTAACCTTGACATGCCAGAGTTCAACCCTACAGAAGCAGACCTGTCAAGGTCTATAAGAAAATTGAGATCTAAGAAGGAGTGGCAACGTACCCAGGACTATTGTTCCGAACAACAGAGCATTTGTCACCACAAGTGTGAAGGCGAAACGTCCTGTATGTTGTTCTGTTATAGAAAGTATTTGGTGTGTAAATCAATACAACCTTGACTAGAAATTAATTTGCTTGAATGTGTAACAAATAAATAGGAATGTGACAGTTTTGAGTTATGTTTATACCTTCTGTTTCGTTAATCTCTGATATAGTATTTATGCCCTACATCATTCTTTTAAGGACAACTTATAACAAACAGGTCATTGACCTATCTAGGGGATCAAGTCTCACGAAAAAAACCAATTTCTGCCGTGTTTAGATGCTTTTCTATGATGAAATCTCCAGTGGGCTCAAGTTTCCTCTAAATCAAAATTTGGTGTTCCTAATCGGGTTCAAATGAGGAGAAATTGCTCAGTGACTGAAAATTTACCACGTCATACAGGCGGAAAAAAAAAAAAATTGAAAACATTCATGCCATAATAATGCAATTGCATTTCACTCTACGGTAGGTGGAGTAATACGGCTTCCTATACTGTCCGCAGCTATTAAAATGGACAGCAAGTAACGTCTACACGTTACTTGTTGTCCATTTCAATAGCTACACGTTACTGCTTTGAAATTACTGTTTCTCAGACTGACTTCTTTGAAAATTGCCTATAAACCTGTCTGCATGACTACCAAAACCATCTATGCATTACCGTCTCAAAAGGCACAACGAGTATAACAATGGCATTAAATAACGCTATGGTTGTACAAATAACAGCTATAATCGTTATTTTTAAAGGTTCATTTCCAAATTACAAAGCCCTATTATGTCTGCAGGATTAGTGTATTTTATATTGGGATATAAGGGTCCCTTTTGTTTATGAGTAGTGAAGGGTTCGGCGATATTTATGAAGCATTTTAATTGGATGGGTTCCTTCTATGTTTATTAAAAGGAAAGGTGGAAAATTGAAAAATTATTGGATTTTGGCATGTATTTCTAGGTATATAAATTAAAATCGATTGCCAATTATTTATCGATTTGGTTAAATTTTACAGTACATAGTTTCTAACCTATTAGGTAGAATAGAGGGTTGCATGGAAAATTGTTTTGGTAAACCCACCGGAAAAGTAAAAAAAATGGTTTGGCACTGAAAATTACACCCGGTCTTAATAAATCAGCTCAGCTAGTGTAATTTGCCATACAAATTTATAAATGCGAAATTGTGCCTGGAAGTCTGTCCATACAAAAAATGGGCAAGTGCATGACGGGCCACGCATAATGTAGGGTTCCTTAGAATTTCGAATAATGCGGCTTAAGAAAGTGGATTTTCTCTTGTTTTTGTTTTTACTAGGTTATACTTACATAATTAATCATTTTGAATGGAATTTGTACGAAAATTTTGTTACTTCTCATTAGATCAACTGTTACTCGTATACTTGTAAAGCCTACTTAGCTGTGATAGCTAGATAGATTTACAACCCCTAAACATTTTTAAAATACCTATCTAACAAACCCCACACGATGGGATAGGTGAAAAATTATCACATCCCCACTTTACATATAGGGGAGGTACCCTAAAAAAAAGTTTTTCATGATTTTATTCTTTCACTTTATTGACGTAAGTAATATGTGTATCCACGCTAAATTACAACCTTCTAGCACTAACAATCTCTGAACTAAGCTGTTTTGCCATTTCGTCTAGCTGGTATCCAGAAGACGGGGTGGTATACTTTTTTAACATTCAAGTGGTCACAGTCGTGAGCTAAACTATTGAAAACGTGTCATGAGCGACTTTCTATTTTCTTCCTATTTTACTATTACTCTGAAAAAAACAGACAAAATCGATTTAATTGCCGCCTTTATCGCTTAAGATTTACATATTATCATGGATAAATCATTTTAAGGGATCATCTTCCGAAACGATGATTGAAGAGCCCATCATTCTTCTTGACTTGTCAAATCCAATGATTGTAATGGAAAAAGGTAGGATAACTGCCTATTAATATTATAGTAGTTAATATGAATCTGATATGATATGATACAACCCATCCCTAAGATACTGTTCAGATGAGGCGAATTATGCTCCAGTCATACGCGCGAGACAAATTTGTTATTGCGTTCATATGACGCGAAACACCCGCGTAAGGATTTAGGACAGTCAGAGAGAATATAAAATGAAAATTAAATAAAAGCATAATTTTCTGGAATTAGATTAGCAAAGTCTTGGGTCAGTTGATATTATAGTAGGGCTAATATTGATTTATAATTATCATCAATCACATTTTGACATAGATTCAAAATCTTTTAACTATGATTATGTGAAGCTAGAATAAGGAGGCTGTGTTTTAAAGGTTGTTTGTATATTTGTAAAATGTTACCTATGTGAAACGGGCTGTGTCTTAATTTGAAATACGACAACTTTTAAAATGTAGGTAATGTTCTCCGAGATTTTTTTTTAAATTATTTTTTTCACATGTCGTGTACCTCGTCTACGCGCGTATGCTTACGCACGTAATTAGCCTAATCTAAACTGGGTCTAAATCTATATTATAATAAAATTATAACTGACCCCTTTCAAAAAAAAATCTACGAGTCCATTTATAGCTCAACAACGGATGGGCCGTTTCATGATCTTTTATACATATGTCGGAATTATTTCCGTCCCGTATAGCAGAATAACCTATTAATACCTTGGAATAATCACGACGTTTTCCGGGACAGCTAGTAGAACATACAATTGAGGTCTTCATAATAGCAAAAGAAGTCTTAAAATAATTCACACACGGCCATCTGATCCTACATACTCCTAAGTATCTGATCCTAGGCTAAAACTACTCTACAAACAATACAACAACACTGATAAACATAACACAAATTATACATCCAGACACAGAATAAACAATGGTGCTTATCATACAATCATAGGTGAGATTTGAACCAATGACTTCTAGCTTAGAAGTCAGAGTCACTAACCACTGAACCACAGGTAAGAGTTGAAATGAGTAGTTACTTATAATGTTTTGCTCGATGAAGGCTGGTTATTAATTAGGCCCTTCCAACACAGACCACACTTTTCTCCAACAATTTGTACTCGTATCGATGTTATCTGTAAAACAAATTCCACATATAAACATTAAAGTGAAGTGCAAAGTATTTCAGTGCTGTACCAGGTGCAACGAAGGGAAATATCTCAAATGGAATTACGAAGAACAGAATTTATAGATATGGTATGTACTAGCTGAATACAGGGGCCAAAGTAAGTGGTGATTAAGTATTGATGTCAAGCATGAGGCTTTTATAACTTTTTTCGTGAATTACTGCTGAAGGGGTTTTAATAAAAACTTGACACAGAATAACACATCCGTACTAATGTTAGTAAAGAAATCAGTCTATGCTGTTTTTCTTGAACTTTGTCGTACAGCTTTAAGCCTGGAGGCCAAATATAAAATGACGTTCCACTCAGTGTGAGCCACAGCCAAAAAGTAAATTCTATTACAAAACTCTAAATTATTTTTAAAAAAATGACATGAATTCATTTGAGTCAAGTTCGCAATGCTTCGTGACACCATTTTACTTTCCTTCTAAACCAATACATAAACTCATCAATCTTGAAAGGATCTTTTACCAAATCTTGAGATATCCGCTAAAAATGCCGTGCTCTGGAGTATTTTTTGCGACTAAACGAGTTTTTGCTCTGAAATAATTGGCGTCAAAAAAAAAGACTGTAAATACATAATAAAAATCTTAATTCAAAATCGCAAGTAAACGTATAAAAATAAAATGTTATAAACTATGTATAAACATAATCCACTAAACTATTTTTTAATTACTAGATTTCAACATGTGCCTGGATTGAAATTGCAATATCTCAATGGACTTAATGCAATATTGCAATAAGTCCTTGTGCTTACCAAAAATTATGTCGTAATGACGTAACTAGCGTAAACTAACTTAGGTATACTTGACTATACGTAGAGGCACGATACAGAAATGCATGCTACACGCTACATCTTTCTTTTTTAAGATATCTAGCAATATTTTTTGTTAACCCCTCCAGATAAACTAAATTACTTGTGTTAAGAGTCGGTTCACGTCGGTAGTAGCTATAGTAGATACGATTCGACCTGCGACAACAACAACAACTAGACTACTGCCACTTCTTTGCATTGCTTTACACAGAAACGCAGACATTGACGGTTAATTCAACGCTTTCATGACAATATAGCTTGAAATTACCCACTTAATTAGCATCTTTATGATGCCTATAGTCAAACATAAACATGCCTCCTCCATTAACGAACAAAGTGAACTTCCCGGTTTCAAGACTAATGATACAAGTTTTACATGTGAAGTAAGGATTTGTCAAGGACTGTCTGCTACTTAATCCTTGCTTCCGAAATTACAAGCAGGAGTACCAAGGTAAACTGGTCTGTTGGTTTAGTGGTTGATCCTGACTGCTAACCCAGAGGTCGTGGGTTCAATTCCCACACGGGACACCACTTTGTGTGAACCACAAATTGTTGTTTCTTGACTGTGTACTTTGTGTCCGTCATTTGTATGTTTGTTTTATTTTTATTCAACAACTTGAATTATGAAAAATTCATGGTCGTTGATATAAAATCCAGAATAATGTATTTGTGTTAAATATTAAAATGCTGTTTGCATTGTATATTCATAGAGAACATAATTGTAATTGTTAGTAACGGTAACTAACGATCGTACTGCATTAAATTATTTAAGGTTATTTTCGTTTCGTTGATGTCAGGGATCATCATGCTCACTAAAATGTCATTCCTTATGGTGACGGTGTGGGTCGGGTCGTTTTCCCTCCAATATGGCGAAGGGGATAATGGCTGACCCATGCGTCATACTCGTAAACGGGTGCTTCTTGGGATGACTGGTCAGCCTTGTCATTATCATCTTATTGGTTTATTTTTTATTTTTTTTAAATTAGTGGTTCATCAATATTTGGATAGTATGTAGTTTTTCTTAACAAAAAACGAATCACATGTTGCCTTTACCCACTTCTGTAATTCTTGTAAGTTGATGTTCCCATCCACATCATAGGAGACCAATTCATTTGAAACTTGATTTACATACTATGGTTATTGCTTGCGTGAATTTCATGGTGTAATGGTTTCAGCACCTTACTGGCATAACTGTATATATGCAAAAATATTTTAAAAATTTGCATTTTTTTATCATTGGAGTTTTTATTGCTAAGTTCTTTTCTTACAGCTTTAAATGTAGAATCATTCTATTCCAAATGTTGCCTGACATTCATAAGCGTTACATTATGTAACCTAGGTGAATAAGGTGCTTTGACTTTAACTTTAAAGAGACAAGCAGGTCGTGCGCCTGATGGTAACCGTGATGCTAGCCCATATATGTTGGATTGGACCTATATATGATTTCAAGGTGTTATACAAGAATAATTGAGAAAATTAATTGACAGTTTTTAATAGACACGAATGATAGAAATGGGAATTAATAACATTAAACGACTATTTCTCGATTCGCGTAAAGAGAACGTGATGTACCAAACAAAACATGGATGGCAAGAACGATATTTTGACGCAACTGCAACCTATATCTGTCTTATTTTAACTCATTTTTTTCACGTGATATATGGATAATGAGTCAGAACGTTTTGTCTATTCATAAATTTAATTAATCCAAGAATGGAATAACGGTCTTGTTTTTTTTGCAAAAGTTCCTGTTTTGTCAAAGGTATTTGAGAAGGTCATCTATAACTCTCTATACACCTATTTCGAAAATAAAGAATTATTTAGCTTTATCGTTCTACGGTTTAAATACATTTGTGCGTCTTAAAACAACTCTTTATTTGATATTCCGACAGTCACAAATCTCAACTTAAATGCTATTTACCAAAATAGCATTTGAGTTGAGAAAATTTTCTTTGGAACCATCTACAGGAAATTTTGCATATACTGGTGGACCGTTTCCTTGGCCATCCTGTGAGCAGTTCCACAATAGCTTACAACTCATGCCAATGATTATGTGCCTGCCTTGGCTGGATTAGCTTAATTTATGGCGGTATTGAAATATTTATGGCAGTGTTTGTGCGTGTTTTGCTTGCTTTATTAGGTTGTGGAATACTAATTTTGCTTTGCAGAATCTATCTCTCTTACCAGAATAAAGATATAAATTAACTATGTATGAATTATTGTTGGACATGTGCATTGTGCATGCCTTGATTTCAATCCAATTTTGTGTAGGTAAACCCAGTAAAGTTAGCTCTAAATATTTGCTCAAAATAATACTGGCAATAATACTATACAAATAAACAAGGAGGAACAATGGCGTACAATTTATCAGAGAATTAGTTGAAACGGAACAATCCGGTATAACCAATGTTGGGCGGCATCCAGAACTTTATTTGTCGCGAAGATTTATCGGCTCACAACGTCGTCGATAGCTACTTCAAACAGATGGATGTTTATTATAAAATTGGAACAATGTTCTACTGGTATATATTAATTACTAAGCAATAATACTTAACGGCATCAGCAGTGTTATAAATTATTCATTTTTGTCACGTTCACATCTGGCAAATGCCCGTGAAGATGAAAAAGGTAACAATCACTGAATGATGGCATTTTTATTAGTCCAAAACAACATAGTCGTGTAATATTTGCCTACACATATTTCTCATATGTAACAAAGCTGGAATAAAAAACGAGCATGGAAAAAAAGCAGAGTGAAGTTGGTAGAAGCAAAATGCACATCAGACCAAGAGGACGTTAAATAGGTATGGTTCTAGATCAATAATCTCACTATAAAATCCAAAATTCAGTGTAGCAGTGTTTTTTGGGCAACTTATATCACGAAATCAGACAAAAACTAATCACTTCGGAATCGGGTAAGAAAATTGACCCGTCTATGTGTGTTAGGATTGTTTTTAAACATCGCGGCCGCATCGATTTAATTTTGAGGCCGATGTGTCAGATCCAAGGTCCAACTAAAGTCCCAGTTTAGTGGACCAACCAAACTTTTACTTTGTTTCATATACATTTTACTTTAAAAGTGACCAATATTGCAGTATTTAATGCAAGCTTCGATATTTTATTCAAGTAAACAAGGTTTGGTTTTAATCAGTTCAAAGGCAGTTCAAATCTCGATGAAAACCATGCTACACAAAATTCCTGGAAAATTTTAAAACGTCTCAGAACCCAATCAATAGCTATGAGGTAATCTAGCAGCAATTTGATTTCGACGAAACGGCTGATTTTTTTCCTCTTACTTAACATTTTCGTGCCTTTAAATTGCTTGGAATTGAAAATTTATATTTTATACCAATTTAATAACATAATTTCCGTATCAAACGCGAATAAAGTGGATCTGAAGATTTTTCTTTGATGGCAAATGGTTTAAATGTGCAATGAAAGAAACGGTCGTTATGTGCCCTGGTGAATGGAATATTATTACTTGCATTATGTGTTAGAATAACTGCATCTCATTTTTAAAAGAATATAAAGCTTTCATCAAAAAAGGAGTTACGATATGTTTGGCAAAGTTCTTTTGGTGTTCCTGGCGTCTTAGACAGGTTTAAATCTTACAATTTCTAATAATAATCTATACAATATCTCACTTACTTAAATCAATATTGAAATTTAAATAGTGAGAATTTTGTCTCAGACTTATCAAATGCAATTAGAGATTTTTATTGTAAACATTCTTCATCTTATCTAATAAATAAGTATGTTTATTAGTTATCTGGTTGCCATAGTACAAGCTCTGCTTAGTTTGGGATCAGATGGCGTTGTTTGAGTTGTCCAAAGTCATTATTATTATGAAACTCATTTATTGCAATGAAGACTCCAGTTAATTGCAATAAATAAGTTTTAATATTTTTTTTGACCGTTTTGACGTAAAAATATGTAGTAGTGCAATCAGTGTTTGTTAGTGAACAAAAGTGGCACAAATTTTGGTGTTTTAATTATTTTAAATTACTATCTCGTTTTACGTGACTTGGCGGTAGAAGATTATTGTGCGGTTGTTGTTGTCGGTTTAAATATTTGCAAATGTTAAGCGACTTTTGTAGCTGACTGCACAATGCAGTGTGAATCACGGCTTACGTGATCATTGTTGAAAAGTCTGTGTCTATTTTTCAAACATTAATAACTCGAAATATTCGTATTACACTAATTGTAGGGTTAGCACATCTGACCGAAGATACGTACGTCGTTTCTGCCCCCTAGACAATAGGCATAAACTATAATCGAAGAGACACGCACGAATCTCATATTCAAAATAAGTCATATTCGCGGTTTTGCACTCGCAACGACGACATTTCTAATCGATTGTTTATGCAGTTGCCTAGGGGCTTGCTTAGCATCGTCGAAGAGCTGATGCATCATCGGTTGATTGCGTAAGGTTGAACACTTTACTCTGGCGCTACGCAACTGTCCATTATCACCTGTTAGATGTGCTAAAATCCTTCTTATCAATAAGGTTTTTTTAGGGTTCCGTAGCTAAAACTGCAAAACGGAACCCTTATACTTATAGTTTCGCCATGTTCGTCTGTCCGCAGCTTTGCTTATAGACTGTTAGTGCTAGAAAGCTGCAATTTTACATGGATACACATATTACTTACGCCGATAAAGTGAAGTAATAAAATCTTGTTTTTTTTTTGTATAGTTGGATTGTGATTTTTTTTGTCACCTACCCAATCGTGTGGGGTATCGTTAAATAGGTCTTTTAAAACCGTTTAGGAGTTGGGAAGACGATTTTTAGATGTAGGGATCTGTTTGTAAAATATTAAGCTTTACAGAGCAATTTATTGTTAAAGTTAGTGTCCCCCCTGCCATCTAAATGGCTGACGTTGGGTATGTAAAAAAAATCACGGTAGTAGTATATATAGTTAAATTAAAAGAAAAACTATCACAACTAAGTAGGCTATACAAGTTTACAAGTAACAGCTGATCAAATGAGGGGTAACAAAATGTTAGTATAAATTAAATTGAAAAATATTAATATGTAGATATAACGTTGTAAGTATGAAACAAAAACAACACAAAACCCACTTTTTAAGCCACATTATTCGGATGGGGAGGGGGGCGGAGGGACTACGGAACCCTACAATGTGCGTGGCCCGACATGCACTTGTTTATTTATAATGTTATAGAGTTTCGGACTCTTGAGTAAGGGTTTTTTTTTGTTACCATATCTCAGTAGCGACGGCTCAAAAATCACGATCGTGCAAAGCCAATTTGCTTACAGGGGATATGTGGCGTTATAAAAATTGAATTTTTATTTGATAGCTGTAACAGTATTCGTAAAATTTTACTGCGAACCGTATATTGTCGCCATATCATGCTTTGTGTATGCAAATTGAGTTTTTTCGACCATACAGAATGATTAGTGGATGGAGCAGATTGATTTTTTGAGCTTTTCAATTCGTGACAAAAGTAGCTAGTGTTACCCTTTTTTTTTTATAAACCCAAGGACTTAGGGAATGCTTCGCTTAAAAGTTTTTAATTGGAACATAGTTTTTTTAAACAAAATATAACACGTGAAATTCTATGTTGCGGGAAATCTATAAATAAATCAATGTTTGTCTGTATGTCCTCTATGCGTTCCGAAACCATTGATCAGATTGTGATGAAACTTTAGCAGAATGTTCTGGGAAGGCCGGCGAGTGTTCCTGGCTTCAAAAGTCACAGCGAAGCGTGGCCGAGTTCGGCAAGTATCTTATAAATGTCATTTATCATTTTTAAGATTTACAGTGGGTTGTGTATGTAATATAAAAAATAAATCTTATTTAGCGGCCTCTGTGGCGCGATGGGAGTGTCTCCGACTGCTACGCAAGAGTTCGATTCCCACACGAGACACCGCACACTTTGTATGACATGTCTTGAATGTTTGTAAAGTCCCCCGTGACACAGGGCTTGTACAATAATGCAGGAGTCGTCATTTTTAAAAATAAAAAAAATAAACATTTCAAATATCCAAAACTTTATCTATACATATAATAAAATTGTAAATTTCACGTGTCTGTACTTGACCGAACATAGGGAAAAAAATATTGGGAAATGTTCAAAAAGAGTATTTAAACACATTCCTACATTTTTAGAAATGTCTGTCTGTCTGTCTGTCTGTCTGTCTGTTTGTTTGAACACGCATCACGCAAAAACTACCTAACAGATTCGATTGAAATTTTGTATGTGTATTCTAATTAGTCTGGACTAACATATAGGCTATAATTTATCACGCTATTTCCTATAGGAGCTAAGCAATAACGGATAATGTCTGTAACACTTTGTTTAACAAATTTTCATATTTATCAATCACTTTCAATAGGCACCTTTATCATTGTTTTGCATGAATCGTGATTATGTTATGGATGTAGAAATGAAAAACAATATTACATTACAAATAAACTACTTGATATTTTCTAGAATTTATGTATGTTAGTTGCTTAAAAAAATGAAAGATTAAGTCCGTGTTATATCAAAATAAAACACGTGGCGCCATCTGTGATTCGATTTCTTCTGAGTGCCTAAATTGCTTACCTACAAATGTTGTTATACTTTCGCGATTTGTACACATTAGGAAAATATATATATTACGGGTCTTAATCGCGTGAATAATTTAAGGTTAAATACCTTGCTTACCTACGTTTAATATGAATGATAGTTTAAGTATAATTTAATATAAAATCATAAAGTATTAAAAGAAACTTATCCAGTTTTGAAAATAGATGGCGTTTAAATACAAATTAAAAAGAATCAGGAAAATTGATTTAAAAAAAAATCTGAAGCTCTTACGTAGAAGGATATGAATATATGATGATCTTAATTTGCGACAGGTTGACAGACCTATTTTTTAAATCACCAATGTAGGCATTATAAAATAATATTTAAATCTTCTAAAGTGAGTGAAAAAAAATATTTAAATAAGTTTAAACACAAAAAAAGATATCTGAGTATAAC
Source organism: Herminia tarsipennalis (assembly GCA_945859575.2). Classification (NCBI taxonomy): domain Eukaryota; kingdom Metazoa; phylum Arthropoda; class Insecta; order Lepidoptera; family Erebidae; genus Herminia; species Herminia tarsipennalis. Next base: position 5,023,969 of record OX243836.2, on the reverse strand, counting down.
TTTCAGAAACGTTTGAATGTTGTCTGTTTGTTTGAATACGCATCACAGTACCGCGGGAATGCAATGTTTTAAAAACAGGATATTTTTTAAAAACATAACTCACACTAGCCCTATTTCGCGGGGGACTTTACAAACACGGAAACAGAGTGGGTGTACTTTAGACTCGGAAAAGATCGCTCGGGCGGGACTCGAACCCGCGATTATAGGGAATCTGTGAGAGTTTTTTCCATCACACCTTTATTACCTATGTATAAATTAACTTGAAGGAGCGGATTTAAAAGTGTCGGAGCCGAAGTTGGAGTCGGAGGTTTAAAATCAACCGGAATTTTCGACCTTTCGGAGTCAGAATCGAAGCTCTTTAACACAAAATTTCGCGCGAGTAGGTACTTGGGCGGTTTCGGGCTTCATTTAACCCGAAATCGCCCAAGTACTCGCGTGACGGGGGAGGGGGGGAATTTATCAATATTAATAATATTTGATGTGATGCTAATCATTTTGGTAAAATACTTTTTTGTCGAGGTGCTACGCATGGTAATTTTTATAATTTGTCTTCTAACCGTCTGGCGCCTTAAACTTTGTCGCCCTTCATTATGCTGCACTAGGCATTGTCTTGGCTTGCCCTGCCATAGGTCGGGCCCTGCCACCTGCCACAGAGTATTGTGGAGCATGTTTCCAATATGTTTTACACAGAAGTTAAATTGTAACATAAACTACCTTAATATAAACCCAACTTCCACGCGAACGAAGTCGCGGGCACAGCTAGTATTAAATAAGATCAAACTCTGTTCCACTTCGAAACGATCTGTGTTGTGGAACGGTGGGTCCGTTCACACAGATCGTCTCTAAGTGGAGCAGAGTTTGATTGTGTTTAAAATAAAGTTTAACTGTTATTTAACGTTCGCAGTACAAAGTACTGCTCGGGTCGCTAACAAAATATTATACTTATAACTTAAGTTCTTCAACGAATCGCACCTTCTTTGTCTTTTCTGTTGCAACCGCCATTTACTAGACCACTAACTGGTAGTGCTGAATACAATAATTGCATTTTTGAAAGATAGAAAACATTGAAGGCTCAGGAATCGAACCCGACACTTCCGTATGCCAAACCGAGGCCGAAATCGAACCCCCTATCTGGACTATGTTACTAGACCTCAAATTTCTCTATCTTTTCTTTTGAATTTAAAATTTTTATATCTTTCAAAAATATAATTACTGTATTAATAAAGTAATTGGCAAGAAATGTCTATAAAATTACTATGGTAGCGGTGAGTCTGTATCAATACGCTTTTAAGTACTCGTATGAGTTGCGCGTGTGGCTAAAGGCGCGCCTATACGGGCTCGCAAGCGCTTCCAAAAACGAGGTAAATTATTTTGGAAAGTTATAACCCCCAACTTTAAAACCTTTGGAGTTAAAATTCTTTCTCTTGTAAATAAAATTGCGTTAAAAGACAATATACTAAACCAATAGACCACAAGTTTACCGTTAAACATTATTATATAAATAACGCTGTTCTAATAACATTTTTACAGCAATTAAAACGTTATTCACTTAGCTAAATAATCCTCTTATCCGTATTAAGTTTAAGCTGCTTTAAGTAGGTTTCAATATCGATACTATTGGCACTCGATTTATATTCGCTTATGTGACATTGAAAAATACACTGATATGTGTTAAATAATGCGCCTATTTTTTTTTTGAAGACACCTTCCGCGTTTCACTAGGCTGCAGGTGATGGTGGGGCATTTCACAAACATTCAAATAATGGACACAAAGTACACCTAAATTCAGAAAAGAATGTTTAATAAGAATTAAAAATTTTTATGGATCACACAATGTTGTGTCGTATGGGAATCGAACCTCTTGCGTAGGAGTTATAGGTATAAACTGTGCTACCACTGCGCCAAATTTTCTAGTTTAAGATTCAGACGCCGTTACTAATATACCTATGCCGTTATTAAAATACTACTATACTTTTGCTTGAATTAGCACCCACCACAGAGGTCTCTACTTGGTTCATAGTATAAGTGCTAAAATTGACTTCCAATTAAATTTTTAATTTTATTAATATCTTGGGACAACTCACACAACGCCATCTGATCCAAAATTAAGCAGAGCTTGTACTATGAAAACCAGATAACTGATAAACATACCTATATATTTCTAAATACATACATATCTATACTAATATTATAAAGCGGAAGAGTTTGTTTGTTTGATTGTTTGTTTGTTTGTTTAAACGCGCTAATCTCAGGATCTACTGGTCCGATTTGAAAAATTCTTTTTTTGTTGGATAGCCCATTTATCGAGGAAGGCTATAGGCTATATAACATCGCGCTACGACTAATAGGAGCGGAGAAGTGACGAGAAATGTTTCAAAAACGGGGAGAAATTACGCATACGAAGTTGCGCGGGACAGCTAGTTATAGATAAATAACAGCCAGACAGAATTAACCATCGTGTTCAACACACAATTTTTTATTCTGGGATGGGATTTTGGGATCGAACTAACCTAACCTAACCTAAGACCTCCGGCTTAGCAGTTAGGGTCATTTACCACTAGACCAACAGGCTAGTCGATTTGGATTAAACGCCAATAAAAAAAACTACGAAAAGATAAAGAAAACTTTATTATAACAGATTTCATTACTGGTGAACAAACAGAAACATTAAAATCAAAGTCAAAACATGAATAAAAAACATTAATTTCTTAGGACACAGCTGTATAAAACTTTCTTACTACTTTCCTAAGAGCTATAAGACTGAAATAAACGAGACTAGTTTTTAGACCCATTAAATATATGAGAGTCGAGAACTTGTGGTAGCAGCCGAGTCTATAAAACACCTATTTTAAAGCGAAGTCTTGCGCAATTCTTGTCATTGCCCGTTGCACCACCTGCGACACCAGATTTTAACGTCGGCTTGTTACAACTTGTTCATAAAGTACCGAAACGACTTAAAAGCCGAACGGCTTTAGCGAAACGACTTCAAAGTCGTTCCCGACTTACGTTGTCAAAATTTTCACTTTATATCGCGTTGTTTTAAGTTATTTTTATAAGAATGTTGGTGAGATTTTGTTAATAGAATATATAAGGGTTAATTAACTTACACGGAAAATTATTACAATAGCTTTGGCATTATTTTATCAACATATACACAGTTACACTCATCCTCATACATTATTTCTAAGACACACACACATCTAGGCATCCTCCCTACATAGTCACACACACACATACATCCACCCACACACCCACACACACACACACACACACACACACACACACACACAAGCGCACACACACAAGCGCACTCTCTTATACACTCTTAGTCTTATAATTTGCGCTGTAATTTAAATTTGAAGTACGGGTATTTACACATGTCTTTTCTGATCCCTATATTGTTTAATCCCCAATGAGAGAGCCTGGAGATTCTGTCACACAGGTTTCGGACCTTGTACAAACTCCAGCTCTCACTAAGGTTTAAGTTCTGTATTAGCTATATAAGAAACCAATGCACTTACTTATAATTATTATTATTATCCGGTTTCGCCCTCGTAAAGGCTGAAACTAACTAAAACTAGCCAATTGCGAGTAGATTCGCATACGATAGGTATCATGCTACGGTATTAAATTGAACGAAACCTAAAAACATCGAAGTAAATACATAATGTAAGACTACTAAAATAAAAGAATTCTTAAGCAGACGTTGCTGCCCTATTGCGCACTGTTAACTACTACAAAATTGTTATCCATATGGTCAGCTAGACTAGTTTTCTTTTTTATTAATTAAAAAAATAATGTGTGGCACTCGGGGACTGCCGCAGTAAAGCTATTGCATAGCATTTTCTATCAACTTATGCAATAAAAAAAAATAAAAAATAATATATATGTACATTTATTTTTAATTTTCATATTTTTTTTTCCATTACAGTTCGAATATACATATATACGTTAAGCAAACGCTCGCCCGAGGTACATGTTAGGCGGAGTGGTGTTAGGTTTAATTTTCGTTACGGAATTTTTCGTAAGCCCGAGCACGCGATGAAAGCTATGCAATAGCTTAAAAAAAATAACTAGCAGTGTGTTTCGCACATTACTACGACAATAGTCAGAGTATGAGAATGTATGGCGGCGTTTTCGAGGTCTGCGACAGACGCGCACAACCTGATACTGACGTAGGCTGCGTGGGCATTATGACTATTGTCGCATCAGCCGCGATTCACAATGATGCTCGGAAATTAACGTCGTTTTTATTAACCTTCCATCTAAGCTAAATTTATTGTGTTAGGAGTAGGTTCCCATCGCTAGAATAAAGGATAGGATTCGAACCCACGCATTCTCGATTGCAAGTCCGATACCATCACCATTACGCTACAAGTTTTTGGTGAAACACTAGATTTACGATACACTGGTTTGATTTGATGCATAAAAAACTAATTCGAGATTGCCATGTCCACCTGTAGCGAAGTAAAGATACCAACGTAATTTTGTGCCAAGACCTGAAATTAACATTTGCGTAACCAAAAGGGAATAATAACGTCAACTAAGGTAATTGCAGCGTCTTGTCGCCTCAAATCTAAGACTTAATTTAATAAAGAAATTAATTAACAGAAATTCCTTGATTATATTAAAACAAGGTTCAATTTCCTGGGTATAAAATGTGTTCCGGTGTTATGTGCGTGTTACGTGTGGTGGGAATTTGATTTATGGGACACTCTTTATAATTAGGACTTTTTGACTTCCTGGAACAGTTCCTTTGTATAAAATTTATTATTTTTGTCTCTTTTATGAATGTTATTAGATTAAATATATATTTTAACTAGCTGACCCGCGCAACTTTGTATACGTTAATTTTCTCCGCATTTGCAAAATTTTTCAATTTTTTTTTTTCAGTATTTCCTGAGATCACCGCGTTCAAACAAATAAACAAACTCTTCAGCTTTCCAGCTTTGTAATATTAGTATAGATTTGGTAAGTACTTCAAAATACTTCTTTAATCTGTATGTATACAGAAAAGCTTTTCTGTTACATTTAGTGCCTAAAACTATTTCAGAATATAATAGTAAACGAAACAGGACTGATTCACATTTAAAAAAACCTTTTACATTAATCTGTAAATATAGTTCATTATCTCCACAAAAAAAGTAAAGTTCCCAGGCAACGTTGGTACTGGTTTAAGAATAGTGCCACCCCATCTCTTTCTGTAGGTGTCGTCAAGGCGACTAAGGTATTTGCACACCGGAGGACGGACAGCAGCGTCCTCTGCGTACTTTAAAGTCCTAGGTTGCCAACCCGCTCGCCATAAGTAGCGATTATGGCGATTACTCCTAGGATCTAATCAGCAGGTTCTACTGGTTAGACCCGTGCTAAGCAGTGGGGCATCATATGGGTTGCTAGGTTTGTCTATCCCCACAATAGCAAATGGTAAGGCTTGCCTTGCCGTGCTGTTTCTAAACTTCACCTTGTAAATAGAACAATGTCATTAGTAGTCACCTTTTATGTATCACTAGCTGACCCGCGCAACTTCGTCTGCGTCAATTTTCGCCGTTTTTGCAACATTTTTATTGCTGCTCCGCTCCTTCCTCGATAAATGGGCTATCCAACAATAAATATTTCAATAAGTAGTTCCTGAGAATACCGCGTTCAAACAGACAAACAAACTCTTCAGCTTTGTATGTTAAGTAAAGCGAGAAAAGTCCGTGCAAAACCCAATTACCTTATCTTTGCTAATAAAGCTAAAGCAAAAAAGCACTCAAAAAATTCTAACTAAACCACTATACATTTTAGTAGACAATAAATATCAAGTGAAAGGAAAGTCAATTTGTCTCTCACATTCTCAACTTTAATTGCCAACCATTTGTTCATTTTATAGCCGATACAAAGATCCAGGCATTCATAATTGCCAACAACGAAATTACGAAAACACAATTTATTGAGTAATAATTCTAAGGATCTCTCCGACTTTGTAAGGATTGAGTCAGATTTGACTAAGCGGTTAATGTAATATGATAGCGCGACGTTATTGTAAAATACTATGAAATTAGTTTTAGCATTAACGTAGGAGTACTCATAACCCAATTTATTTTAAGTATCTATTGTGAACTCATGTTGTCCTTGTCACTTTAGGATGAAAAGTAGAAACAGGAGTTTTGAATATGTCTCAAAGTTATTGTTTTTAAACTTTCGCGATTTTTATACATGTTAGATATATTTCGAACCTTTTATTTACCCGACGTTTCGAACCCGTGACCACGATCGGTGCAATTCGATCGAAACGTCGGGTAAAAAAAAGGTTAGTACCTATAAATAATTCACGCGATTAAGTCCCGAAATATATCTAATATGTCTCAAAGTTGTAGTAGTGGTAGGTCTTGATGGGTACCACGACAGTGTTCATGAAGTAGTGATTTTAACACATTACTGTGTTTCGATTGAAGGGCATTGTAACTAGTGAAATAATTGGGCAAATGAGACTCACAAACTAAACTCTCAAATCGCAATACTTAATACTTTGCCAAAGAAAGATTTAGGTGATACTGCTACATTTATCGGCTAGCGTGAAACTTACCATCAGGCTCAGGGCCTTCTCGTCGTTCATGAAGTCGTAAGAAAAAAAGTTAAGTTGCAATATTTAAGCTTTATTTTTTCGCCAGATAATCGTTCAAGAGAAAATTCTAGAAGTGAAACAGAGTGCCACGGGCAGTTGGGACGAATCCGGAGCGTTCGGTATAAAATAAATTCATATAGCACTGACATTTATAAGACTTATTTAGGTCTCACGTTTTCACTGTCACTTTAGGGCGAGTACCTTAGTAAGGAAAAAATATCTTTGAGAACCTGTCGAAGTTAATTAAAGGTTATATATCCCTTTTGTACTTATAGATTTGCAATGTTTTAAAGTCTTCGTTAAGATTTGCCAACCAAAATTAATGAAAGGAAGAAATATTATAAACTAAAGAGTTTGTTAGTTTGAATGCGACAATCTCAGGAACTACGGGTCCGAATTAAAAAAATATTTTACTGTTGGATAACTCATTTATCGAGAAAGGCTACATAACATCACGCTACGACCAATAGCTAGAAAAATGTTGCAAAAACGGGCAAAATTAACGCATACGAAGTTGCGCGGGTCAGCTAGTTATTTATATTATCACTTTGGTGCAATTCGCTTATTGCTTTGCGTTATCCGGTGTGAGCCGTGCTTTATATTCTAAGGGGCGTTTCTATTGTGAAAATAGGTAAAATTATTCGCTAGTACGGAAACTATTCAAATGAATCAGAGGCTATTTATTATATTAGGTAAATGTTTTGTGACAATGGGGTGCTGCTGTTTCGGTTTCATTTTGTTATAGTTGTGGTTTGTTTTCATTGAATTGTTAACTTCAGTTTGATAAGTAGGTTTATCATTATCACATATTTTACAATCCAGATGACACGTTTTGAATCACTAAGAAATCGGAAAAATAAGACTTCCCAACTAATGTCTCAGAATAGAGTAGCAGTGATACTCGGTTTTGCAGAACATGGGTTTGAGTGGCGCTGATACAGTTATTAAAAAAAGTATAAAATTAAAAAAATATATATAAAAATAAAAAACCCGCCTGCACAAAAAAGATGGAAACATTTAGCATTTTTTTTTTTTTTTTTTTTTTTTTTTTTTGTATACAGTGATCGAAGCCGCCTAGTAAGCAAACAATGCCTGTGACAAGCGACTTCGCTCTTCCATAGCAGAATTACACTTCAGAAAGTATAGAAAAGTTGTTACATAGGTACTAGATAGTTTAAAACATGATCCCATACATAATTATACAATTTCATGTAGTCGGAGGCACTTTACTAAGTTCTTCGAGATTCATTAATGCCTCCGACTGCATGAAATTGTATAATTATGTAGAGGATTTTGTTTCCATCTTTTTTGTGCAGGCGGGTTTTTTTATTTTTATAATTTATTTTTTTATTTTATACTTTTTAGTAGTTGTAGGATGTAACCAATGTGGCAACTTACTTTTATCACAGCTATTGTCAAATATTGAAATTTTTTTAGCATAAAAGTCCTAATCATGGTATACCTTTTTGAAATGCTTATGATGAGTTCTTTATTTTGATACCCATATTGCAGTATTCGAAACAACTTTTTTTTTCACACTTCTTTATTTTGACATCTCATAGCCGCCATGTTTGTTTTTTAAAAACGTCACCTATCTAAGAACACTTGGGCGATTAAGACGAATCTAACGACGTGTGAATTATATAAATCCGTTCAGCGGATTGTGAGATATCAGGTAATAAAGAATATTACATACCTACATACATACATACATACAAGATACGCGCGAAAAACATAACCCTTCTTTACAGTCGGGTAAAAAAACATCGTATTTTTAAATTATAATTTATATTATAAAATATTATTTATTTCTACTTACGTAATAATACTGTAATTAATTTAATTTAGCACGTTCGTATCTGCGACAACGAGACTTCCAATCAGCATGCAGCCATGTTGTAAATAAGTTCAACCCTGATATAATCAGTACAAAATCCTTAACAAACAAAGACAATCCAGTTGTAGTGGCTCGCCAGGGCTTCCATTAGTGCCCACTTCGCATTGGTTAGGTAAACCAATCCTGAGATTTCTCTACAATTGCAGAGTGGCTAAGTGCTTGCTAACTAGAACGTGACGTGTTACAGGCAAATTGTGGCACAGAGTTGTAGATATGTGTAGTTAGATTTACCTTATAATATTGTTATCTAAGATTTTAGAATGAAGCGGAGGTAGTCAACATTTTTGACTAGAAATTTTCTTCTTGAAGTTTTAAGTTTTTAGAAATAAAATGTAATTGAGGAGAACAAGGTGTTACTTTCCTATAAGACAAAGGGAGGATCATAAAACAAGGCGAGGTAATTGTGCCTAGCGGGCCGCGTTCTCACAGTTCTACTAGCTAGCTAACATTATTATGACGAATTCGTCATAATAGTGTTAGCTTTCATTGTGGTAATCGATTATAATGTGGTATGCGGATACCTCGAGCAAGGCAAAGTCAGTCATAGTCCATACTTTAAATTATTTCGATTACACAAATACGATTGCATCACTGACACTATAACAAAGCTAACGCTTTGCACACACGACTATTAAATTAGCGGCAACTCTATCGGAAGACGTGTTGTCGCTTCAACCACTCCGTTAAGATTCCCGAGTGTGACTACCTGCTACGCTTCCGCTATTTTAAATGTAAACATCAAACATGTTTAAATGAGTCAATACACCTATCATTTAATAAAAACAGATGTCAGATCAACAAAAATCAATTAGCGATTTAATAATTGACCGAAAAGTATATATAGCAGCTGTGAAAACTTTAATTGAGTGATTTACGATTTGTACCGAACATGTAGGTTCTCACCACATAACAATGCGTCGCGTCGGCTAGGCAGCCGACGGTTCGAGAGTTACAGAGGTCGCAGGTTTGGATTCCATCCTTCATTTCAACCATTATACTATCGATATAAACCAGCTCCGAACATTGCTAGCAGACTTTCTATATAAAACATGAATATTCTCCAAACCGATTTTGGCGCCTTCTTCCTGTTGGTCAAACTACTTGGTCAAACTGATTTGTCCAAAAGGAATAAATTGTCTCTGGTACCGGAAAATGCAGTTAGTTACTAGTTTATTAAGTTTTTATAGTATTTGTACGATATGGGCCTCAGTAGCCTAAAATAAATGTTTATTAATATTATTATCGCTTACACCATGAAACTCACTCAAGCAAAAATATTTAAAGTATTGTAAAATTGATACCCTTGATTATGATTCACCTCCTATGGTGTTGATGAAAGCATCAACCTGCGGATAAAATCCATCATGAGTAAAAAGGTAAAGGCAACATGCGACCAAATTCAAACAAAAAAAAACTAATCGAAAAAACATTTGAATCGTTAATAAAAAAAACCGGGCAATAGCATGTCAGATCATGCTCAGTGTAGGGTTTAGGAGCCATTGCCGTATAAAAAAACCTAATTTGAATAATTGCACCAGCAGAAGAGCCTATGTTCATGGCTCTTACCTGAAATGCAGTTTTTCGACAATAACTCAATGCCGGTATATCCGATCATTTTTAAAATAATTTTATTTTAAAGTATTGGTCAAGCGCTACCTTTCTGTTTTTTTTTCATTGTTTTAGTCACACGGTTCATAAGATAAGGGGGGCACGATTTATGCAACTTTTGGAGTGATTATTTTCAAAAATATTAACTTATTCAAAACAGTTTATTAGAAACCTTATAATGTTTATTTTCAGCTTCTTTTAAGTGTAAAAATATTTATTTTTGTTATTTAGCTATCAAACTAAGTAGCAGCTACTACAAGATACCTTTTCATTAAATTTAATCAATATTCATTGGGTATTGGGTAGTCTTTGAGTAAAATGCCTATGCCATACGGACGGACAGACAAACGGACATGACGAAACTAGGTACGGAAAGCGGCCCAGCCAATATTACTATATCTCTATGTATTGATTGTGCGGTAGTCCTCAGCATATATTGATTTGCATTAGCTACTACTGGTTTGGCAAAAATGAGTAATGAATATAAAAAAAAAATCTCATTGATGACATTCAAGATTTTACTTTTTTCATTTAGATAAAGCAACCCAAACAATATACCACCTCTCAGCTAGATACCGTCAAAGAAAATCCAGCGTGAAGTGAACAGTGAGCAGTGTAACAAAACCGACAATTGCACGGAATCACGTACGTGTATGATCTCAGATCACATCCCCGCCGGTTCCGTTATTACTCTATCTGGAAGCCCTATTCCTGAAAGTCTTATTAAAAAATAAACGGGACAAAATTGCGAATATACATTTTTGATCGTATGTTAAGCGGGGCGTGTAGAGAATGACACTATCAACGTGATGTGATATGCTTCTGATGCACCACGCCTCGCCCAGGCTCGATAATGTAATACTGGGTTTAATATTTTTTTACATAAACAACCGCATCCATATTTTTAGGTTAAATAATGTTTTTTTGTTTACCATTTCGACAGATTTGCACTTATTCGTTAGGAAACTAAACAGAACATCTCTATTAAAAACGGCTTTAAAACAAAAATACAAAAATAAAATTAATATTACAAATGCAAAAGAAACTGTGCAGTCTTTGGATATGTGATAGTTTGAGTCTCGGAAAAGTTAATAGAATATATTTTTATCGCAAAAACCGGCATCCGCGAGCGATGGCTAATTATACATATAAACGTACTCTTCCTTCTAATTGGTTTTCTAGTAGTATAATTAGCTGCAAGACTTCAAACGCTCTCGTTGCAAAGCTAAGTTCAAGACAGCACGTAACAGAATACCTCCGTGGCACGTGCTTCAAATACCAATGCACACTCAAAGTTACACCTGACGTCTGACTGTACACTACGAGTAAACAGATTGCATTGGAAATCTTGGCGTTTGCCATTTGCAAATATTGAAAAGGTGCGCGATAGTAGCAATCTATTGTTCATTCTTGACTGGCTTTCTTTCTAGAGTCGTGGTCTTTGTAACGGCATGTCTTGTCAAATGCGTGATAGACGGAACGTGAATAACACGACTGTCTAGTTAGGAAATAAATATTGAAGTAGATATTTTCCAGGTCTTCGCGATTTGTATAGACAGTTATTTGCTAGTGAAAGTTATTTATTAGAGAGATTAGATTAGAGAGAAGAAATCTGCGATTGCGTTGGTTACATAAATTAACTGTCGCATAAAGTCAAATTGTTTATTTTGATCCAAAGTGATACAGACATAGATATTCATTTATTGCAAAACCGTGCATACTTAAGGGTGTTATAAAATAGATTATAAAGGATCGACAGTTATCCGTTTCGGGTATTGCAATTGTTATTCTACTTAAAACTAAGAAACAAACAGTTGTAGAAATATGACAAAACATGAAAAAAACGACTAACATTAATTTGGTTTAAAAAAAAAACCCTGAGGGTATAAAATTCATTATCTATTATTAGCCATCTTTTCAGAGTATTTTTAAAGATGTTACCATTACTTTTTGTTATTTCTATAGGAACATGGTTAAAAAACAGCAGTTAGGGCAGTAATTTAAGTGCTTTTATTGTATATTAAGTTATTAATGATGGGTAGATTTATATTGTATTTATATTTAGTACAAATATTCCATCTTGAGTGTGATGAAAATATAACAGTGACTTTTTTAACTTTAAATTAAAAAAGCCACTGTTACATTTTATAAATAAGCATAATTCCAATATATATATACCCGTAAGTGTTAGAAAAATGTTTACTTTAAAAACCATTCTTGGTGATTAACATTTTTTCTGAAGCACAAACAACGAGTGCACGTTTGTAGAATTTGCCCAGTAAATTACACCATAATGTAAGTAGAGGATAGATGTAGCCAAAATATGCTGATTTAGCTGTAACAATAGAGGTAGTTTTGACAAGCGCAGACGAAATATAACAGTAACTAGACATCTGTTTACATATATTTTCCACATATGCCTTCCAGTTCATATGTTGATCAAGTGTAACCCCCAAGAAATTAATTTGGGTAATGTCCAATTTCTAACCGTATCAGTTTAGAATTATAATGTCATATTTGCATAATTTTTATTTTTAAAAGGTTAACTTTTAGGTTTGTAATGTTTCCTAATGTACGATTAATCTCATGCTTAAAATCTTGATCCCTTATATTATTATTTGTGAGTAATATAGTAGCGTCGTCGGAGTACATAACGCAGGTATGGTTCGTTACATTCGGAGGTTCATTTTTAAATTATAGCGGACCAAATCATGATCCATAAAAGTGACCACAAATGCTGCTTGAGAACAGAGAAAAACGTTGAGTCTTCATTAGCATTCAAGAAATCATCCAAAGCGGTTTAAAAGTCTTGAACAGAAATTCTGAACTCTTCCCTAACACTTAACTCCCCAAACGCTATGTAGATAAGTGCGCACAAAACATAACACAAAGTCTTATATCCCAAAGGATCATCTGGACCATTCTGTAGCATAGATTTTATCCTTTCAATATAAAAAGAATTCAGTCGTAAGTGTTGGAACAAAGTCGGTTAATACAAAGTTTCAGAAAGGTTCGTGTTTCGGATGAACGGAGTGATCCCGGTACAGAACCAATATAATACTTAACTTTTTAGGACGAAATACGTTGGGTATTTGATATGGATTTCAGTGGTGTTAATAGTATGGAATATCCGACTGTGGCTCATTTTCACTGGTCGACAAGACCCACCAGGGACCCAATGGTTGATCCCATGCATAGGGTTTCGCAGAAGTATTCAGTTCTCGCATGGCATATTGCCTGAATGCGAGAAACGTTACAATTGGTCTATAGGAGCAAAGTTAAAGATCTTACTGTAAATATTTGTTAATTAACTTTTCAATGCAGTCAAGATAATAAAAATAAATTTAAAAATATACGCTTCAAGCGTAAAAGTCACTTTGTAGGCTTTACCTTTATTTGCCATATAATAAGGAAGCAGGTATTTGCAATTTATTATGTCAGCAACTAACATTTACACGAAAGTATTCACAAAGAAATACGCATCTTTTCGTTGTTTTCCAACACATCTAAACGGATGTCTCTCCAACATCGGCCTATTTCCATACATTTCTGATCATATGGAGTTCGCAGATAACTATGCGATTAATATTGTTTTTGATAAACGGTAACTGCTTGTCAAATGTACGATTTTTTGCACATTTATGGGACCGCGGTTAAGACGAGTTATTTGTTGTTGGTAAAAAGGGTTTGTGTATTTCGTTTAACATGTAAGATATACCAATTTTATCGGTAACGTTACTTTCTTATTTTACTTTTATCTAATAGCCCGACATTGCATCTTCCAAGTGCATATTTTCTTTAGAAAAACTGGTTCAAGCGCAATAAAAATAACACCAAAAGTGACTACTGGGAAATCACTGCAATTGGTCGATATATTTTTCAAGACAATTAATTTTTCTATTCTTTTTTATGACTTCGTACAAATCTAATTTAAATGTAGAATATTATTTCCGTAAGAGAATTGATCTTGTTATACCCAAACCTCCGTTCAAAGGCAAAATAGAAAAATAGGCGGATAATACGTGTGGCTGCCGAACATTTCCTTTCAACCAAACAACGGCCAGTTGATATTCACCCACTGAAATGCTTTTGGCAAGCGAGCAGCGATAGCAAGCACCAACGTGATTATTTCAATTGTATCTCAATTGTCGTCGACGAGGTTTGAATATTAAATATTTCTAAATAGCTGTATCTATACACTGTCTCCACTGGACGAATTATCCATCTTTTCTTAGAAAAGCGTATTTGTCAGCTTTAGAGAAATTGCTTTTAAAAACCAGGACAATTTTTTACTTAATAATCATTATAAAATTCAAATCACATTCCAAAAATAGAAACATACTACTCATATTGTTTTTAAACTTTCGCGATTTTTATACATATTAGTTATATTTCGGGACTTAATCGCGTGAATCATTTAAAGGTACGAACCTTTTATTTACCCGACGTTTCGATCGAATTGCACCGATCGTGGTCACGGGTCGACAATTCGATCGAAACGTCTGGTAAATAAAAGGTTCGTACCTTTAAATGATTCACGCGATTAAGTCCCGAAATATAACTAATATACTACTCATACTCGAATATTCAACCGTCACTTAGTATGATCAAGACAGGTTTTTAAAACGTCGTTACTTCCATGCTGTCACTGTCACTCGTGAAAAGTAGTAACAGAATTACTTTTTAACTCGACTCAAACTTATGAATATATGAGTATTCAGGGTTTAGGTTCGAATCAAACATATCTCGATCTTCGACACGTGTTTTGCCTTTACACGAGGCATCCTCAGGATAGTTCGCTCAGTCGATGCAAAACGTCCTGAGGTTGCCTCGTGTAGAGGCGAAACACGTGTCGAAGTTTCACTTCGTAGAAGCGGAATATTGGGAGTCAATGGTCCGGAGGTTGTAGTGAAATGAAAGGGTAGGTTTAAGATAGGACTACATATATTTGTAAGAAGAGCTTAAAACTACTTAAAATTAAAGGTAAATTTAGAACCGATGCTGGCGGAGATGCAGTGCTGGTAGGTAGAGGTACGGCGTCTAGGCGGAGATGCGGCGCTGGTAGGTCAAGATGCGGCGCTCGTAGGTAGAGGCGCGGCACCGATAGGTAGAGGCGCGGCGCCGGTATGTAGGGGCGCGCCGCCGGTAGGTAGAGGCGCGGCGCCGGTAGGTAGAGGCACGGCGCCGGTAGGCAGAGGCACGGCGCCGGTAGGTAGTAGTGGCGCGACGTCGGCAGGTAGAGGTGCGACGCGTCGTAGAGGTGCGGCCCGGTATATAAGAGAGGCGGCCCGGTAGGTAGAGAGGCGACGCCGGTAAGTAGAGAGGCGACGCCGGTAGATAGAGAGGCGACGCCGGTAGGTAGAAAGGCGGCGCCGGTAGGAATGGTCTCTTTCTCTTAATTTCCCTTTGGAGAATTTGCCTTCTCTTTTAGGGAGCTGTTTCTTCACTCCTTCTCTTTTAGAGAGCTGTTTCTTCACTCCTTCTCTTTTAGAGAGCTGGTTCTTCACTCCTTCTCTTTTAGAGAGCTGGTTCTTCACTCCCCTTTCTTCGGATTTTTATCCATAAAGAAAACTCTCTAAAAGCCATTTTAAAATTTTAAAGCATATCTTTTTTTTAAATTTAGGATTTACGCACAGCCAGTTTCAGAATGTAGTTCATACTTTACGAATAACTTTATGCTTATCTTGTTGTCATAGAAACCATAGAAAATATTTGTCGACATGACAGATTTGATTTATGAAAAATAATGTTTACAATAAGTCTTACAGAGATATTTATTAAGAGATTGATGTTAAAAATGGCGAAATATAATGGAATATATACAGAAATGCGAACGAAATAACACTACAAGGACATATTATATATACGAGGTAAGAATTATCACTACAAGGTGCCTACCGCTTAACTTGATGAGAGTACCTGTCACTAATTTTCTTTGTTGCAGGTCTCTCTTTTTGAGTGCGGTCTGTCAGTTTAGAGCATTTCCTTAATACTTCAATCGTGGTGATTTACAGATTGAGGGTGGGTGGTGGATCCCTCTCTAATAATCTACTTCAGATGGATTTCCGCCATGTGACGCCTGGTTCAGTCGGTTATCAATTTATGTAACTCTAACTTGTAAAGGCATGTAAATACTGCATAAATGTTACACGCCGTCAATGTCATCAAATAGATTAGCCAACTACGCAGGAGGATTATATTGTATGAGTGCGTGTGTAGACACAAGTGCATTATCTATTTTATCACTCTCCGGAAATCCAGCTAGATTGTAGAGAGATAAGGCGTGAAGCCAACATTTTTATGTGCTCGCTGAGGCACGAATGGGTGAGATTTTTTTTGGAAGCGGTCACCCATCTATGCCCGACAGTAGTAACATAACGCACTTATCTCTTAATTTACTTAAACCAACAGTGCTACCTACCATGATAACGTTTCTATATAGTCCTCATCCATTTCCATTACGTTATCTATAAGTTATCAACATTCAAGAGACCCTTCTATTAAAAAAACAACTTTGACCGATCTCTCAAAATAAGTACCCTTTACAGATTTGCATCAGAGGCGGTAGAATAAATAAACATTCTGCGCTTGCAAGCTTGCGAAATAAAATGGCGGCACCATAGACTATAGAGGTTCAAAGTGAAGAGAAAAAGGGTCGGATTATTGATTATATTGTTTGTGGTTTATATTGTTTTCACCGGATTCTTGTTAGCTGACGATTGCCTGAATATTTTAAGCTTCATTATGAAATAATGTTTTGTAAAAAATTTTGTACGAATTAATATCGTGTTTGATTTTTATCTTGCAGCTTGATGAGAATATATGCAAATATGACTTTAATGAAATCGTATAATTTTCATCAAGTTACTGACATTCGAATAATTTATTGTGTACAGTGACAAGTGTGCAGGAAATAGTTCTGCGGGCACTAGTTAAAACTTACAAGATGTACTACGTAGGTGATTAAAAGCACACGCGATTGCGAAGAGATTCTATGCGATGACGAGCAAATTTTATGCAATGTGATTAAGACTACAGACCCACGGCAAAAATTACTTGTGAAATGAACCACCGTAAATTTCGTTTAGAAGTCTGCTGCCTATTACAAATAAACTATTTTATTTATTTCTTTATTTTTTTGTATTAGAAAATAACGCTCAGCCCTATTTTGGGCAAAGTGGCAAGACCGGGCAAGTGCATCTCGGGTCATGTGAAATGAAGGGTTCCGTAGCTACTTAGCACAATAATGCGGTATAAGTAATTTTCAATGGAATTTGTACGAAAACTTACTTAATTTTACTTCTCACTTGGTCTGCTAATACTAGTAAACTTGAAAGATTATTTAGTAGAGATATTTTCCCTTGTAATTTCATTGTATGTACTACTACCCAGATTTTTTTCATATCACTAAAAACAGCCATTTAGCTGGCAGGGGGAACACTTGACTCTAACAAAAATTTTCATATCCCTAAATTAAAAATAAAATATATTTACTATCCGTTAATATTTTTAAAAGACCTATCCAACAATACCGCACTCGATGGGGTAGCTGAAATAAAAAACAGCCCCTCTTACGTGTACCCAAAAAACCTTTACTTTTAGGATTTCATTTCATCACTCTACCCTTGCAAAATTACAGCTTTCTAGTACCTACAAACGGTCTCTGAGTTAAAACGGGGACAAACGTACAGACGGATGAAAAGAGCGATTCTATAAGGGCGAAACCCTTATAGTATCGCTCTGTCCATCCATTTTAGCTACGGAATCCTAAAAAAGAGAAAGGCGTTAAAAACACCATTCTGATGAGTTTAGAGCTAATTAACTATAGCTATTTTTACCCAATTGTTGTTGTATATTTAACAAGAAGAGTCACGTCTTTAGTTGTAATTAGAGAGACCCAAACCTGCGTTTCCCTGTTTGAATACAAGATTACCTGAAAGTTTTGGTTACTGCCACTTTCTACCTATATTCAGTCACGTCCATACGAATCTGTTTCTCCCAAAATATAAAACAAACTACACTTAATTGCATTCAAGAAAACTGCTCTAATAATTTCTAGGAAACTTAACTCCTTATCCGAAATAATATTCATGAAATCCACTACATAAATGTGAACCTAACCTTGTCTCTGTCTTCAGACTGAACCGATTTTTATGAAATTTAGTTTCTATCGCGATAACCGACTTCCACGCGAGCGGCTAGTTCATATACAATCATATCGTAGTTTCGTTTCAGTTATTTTCGATTCTATTTTACCAAAGAAAGGAAAGCAATTGAAATGTTATTTTCGTCAAAATTCGATTTCAATTAGAACAGCGTTTGGAATTCATATCGACCTCTTGTAGGCGTTAGCGAATTCGCCACAGAACGAATGTACCTTGTCTATGCCCCCAGTTGTGATTTCTTATCACCATCAGTATGTTACAGAGAGTACCTACAAGTACCATTAAATAACATTAAAGTATATATAACTACATTCCGTAATTTGTTGATTAAGATTAAACTATAAGTATTTTGTTATGAAAACTAGGTATGATAAGAATCCGAATTTTATATTCTATAACTTAAAATAAATTTACAGATTATTGATTTATAAATTTTGAGTTCCACATTACTATAGCAATCCTGTTAACCCCTCCAGCTCAACTCAATGTTAAATTCAATTGAGTGATCTGCGATTTTAGGTAAATTAATCCTGTCGTAGAATCATGGAGATAGAGATAGAGTAGATACGTAGAATTGTATACAATTCGCCTTAGACTTGCTTTGTACCTTATACAGAATTTCCGTAGAGTAATATAGACCTTTTTGAGACTTGCCGTAGAACTCTCGTAGATCCACCGTAGCACAATAATAGAATTATTGAAAGTGCAACTTTTAAGTTATTTTTAGACAAAAATACTATAAACTCCTTGTACGTGCTTTATAAAAATACGGTATGTATTTTTCTTGTTTTGTCCATTTTAAAAGGCTCAACATATTGCCACTATTGAGCATGTACATTTTTGAAATATGTGTTTTTGTAAGTACTCATTTCAATATTTTTAAAACAGCGAAAGAATTATATCCTAGAAACACAAGGCATGTAGAAAGGCTAGTTTTGGAAAGGGTTCCCAGAATTACAATATTTTAGAAAAAATCTCTTTACATGTGCATTAAAATATATAATAAAGTACCAGTTTGCTTAAGCCAATAACCATTGCCAATATTTAAAAGAAAATTAAGAGCAATATTGTTACAATAAAATATTTATAATATTAATGAATGGTAATTTTATCTAAATTAATAATTTATTTTTAAATAGGACATTATTAGTATTATTATAGGTTTTGGATTTCATTGATTTTATTATATTGACATTTATTACTTTTTTCTTCAACTCTTTAACAATTTGTACACCTGCTTAGGTATAATAAGGATATAATGTACGATGTATATGTATTTAAGGCCTCATTACACCCTTATTTTATACAAATAAATGAGGATTATTTTGTGTTTATTATAAAAATGGATTACCGGCACAAACGAGGCGATTACGTTAGCTATTGCTGTAGTGTTCACTATTACGCTGATACTGTCGCAAGTCCTCGACAGCCGGTGCCGAGCTTTCCTTTTAATAAAAAAAAAACAATAAATTTCTAAATTGTATTTTCGTATAACAAATAACATTTCACCCAAACAACACTGCGTCCACAAATCAAATGCAAGATTGCAAACCGCAAAATACTAAAAGTTAGTATTTACGTCGCCCCATTTGCAATATAAAATACAACGACGTGTAATGTGCTCTACGTAAATGTAACTAAATATCTTAGGATTCGATCTACGAAACGACAGACAGAGACTATTTGTAGGATGACTAGGATTGTGTATTGGCAAGGATAGTCCGTAATAATACAAAAATATAATGAATCGATAAAATCGACTGGCTCTGTGGCGCGGTGGGAGTGTATCCGACTGCTACGCAAAAGGTCGTGGGTTCGATCCCCACCCAGGATAAAACTTTGTGTGTTGAGCACGATGGTTTATTCTGTGTCTGGGTGTTATTTCTCTATAATATGTATGTATTTAGAAATATATAAGTATGTTTATTAATTGTCTGGTTTCCATAGTACAAGCTCTGCTTAGTTTGGGATCAGATAGCGTTGTGTGAGTTGTCCCAAGATATTATTATTATTATTAGTAATTGGCGTCTGGTTTTCGGTTCAACGATGGAACCAATAAAGGTGAGTAATGTTACAAGGTGCAGTAGTGCCGTACATTTATAGAGTGAGTCTGGGTGCGTTTTGTTAAAAAGCCAACGTCGATGTTATCATACATATGAATTTCACTACATAAAATCTCTTAGAATTTATACACATGCAGACGGCAGCCTTACCAGGGGCATACTGGCGGTTTTTAAGCACAAACGAGTATGCCTATTGAGGTATATTATTATCTATATTAATATTATAAAGCTGAAGAGTTTGTTTGTTTGTTTGAACGCGATAATCTCAAGAACTAGTGGTCCGAATTGAAAAAATATTTTACCGTTTTTATTATTCATCTTATTCTTGTTTAAAAAAACGGCTCCCGCATTAGGGTACCAGCTCTGTGTCGCGGGGGACTTTACAAACATACAAGTCACGGACACAAAGTACACCCAGACTCGGAACAACAATTTGTGGATCACACAAAGTGGTGTCCCGTGTGGGAATCGAACCCATTAAATAGCCCATTTATCGAGGTTAATATAGCATCATACTACAACCAATAGAAGCGGAGCAGCAATTAAATATATTGCAAGAACGGGGGAAATTTACGCATATGAAGTTGCGCGGGTTAGCTAGTGAGCCAAATGATGCGCTAGAAAAAGGGCAGTTCAACACGGGCATGTGTGTAAAAGTCACAGTAATTTTAAAATCTTTACGTGTTTTAAAATTACAGACACCGCAGTTCAAACTATAGAGCGTACTTAGGATAAGCTCAAGCTCGGATAAAACTTTAAAAAAAAGGTTATCTGTAATATTGGTATACGGACGATCATTTTACGTGATAACATCATATGAAAACATTGATGACATTGTAATAAACAACCATGCCTGTGACAGCTTTAGTTCCAATTGTATTGCATGTCGCTGCAATCTCCATTCGTGGATAATCTGATAGCTTTAGTTACAATTATATCGCATGTCGCTGCTATCGTCATTATCAGCGTAAGCGTAACGTGATACTTTTTCGTGCGTGCACCCGGTCATCGATTTATAAGACGTTATCACGTCAAAAACTTTACCAATCTTATTGCTTATCGTTGACACTATTGGTCTTAACGTGAACTTAAATTATAATAAATGTCAAACAATTTTCCAATCTAAGCATGCTCCATAAATTTCTGTTTCAGACAGAAATGCAAGGTATTAAAACATTCTACTCACTATTAAAATAACAAAATTTAAATTATTACAGCAACTGTCACCTCTTCTAATAGATTCAGCTTTTAGTGCAATTGATATAAATTAAAGAGATTCCCTGTAAAACAAGTTCTCTGAAGTAAACAACGTGTAAGTAATTAACCTGTCGACCTACAGAACAAACAATGTACTTGCTCCCTCTAACACAAGGCTTTCTCAAAGTCATAGGTGAGACAAAAGACGAGACAATGGTGGCAATGCTATTGTGAATCTTTCAAAACAAATTTTGAGATAATTATCATTTGTTCATGCTTATTGTTTGACACGGCAATTATTTCGAATGTGTGGGAGTTGTATCTTTTTAAAAAAGGGGTCCTTAAATGAGTAGGGACTAAGTCGATTGAGAGATGAGCGAGTTTAAGCAACCGCATAGATGGGTGACAATGGGTTTCCGAACAAAATACCACCTGCCATTTCCCCAATAATCTTTGATTCTCAACGATTAAGTAGTCTGGGAATACCTTCAATACGACTTTCTAAATAGATTGGTAGACCGACCACTCTCAGTTCAAATGAAATAATAAAAAAAAATGAATCACTTTTATAGCGTGCATTGTCACGAGAACCAAACGTGTGTGCCAAATTTCAGCTCGATAGCTTCAGTGGAAGTAAGTCAAATATTGATTTCAAAATTCTACGAATACATACAAGTGAAGTTACGTAAATGCTTTTGAATAGAGAAACTTGCAACAAAGGAAATTATTGACAGGTAGAACTGATACCAGTTCGAGTGACAGGCACCTCTAGAAAGATCTAGAAGTGCCTGCACTCGTATTGCTGAATGGTCACTTTGCAGAATCGGAATATATATCAAAGGCGATATGCAATATTCCCATTTACAAAGTGAAACTTCGACGTGTATTTCGCTTCTACATGGGACATACTTATGGCAGTCCGATGGTAACTGAGCTCAATTTTATGTTCAAAATAAATTACACATCCATTAAGCCCACACGTCCTGAAGTAAGGTAAGTACAAAAATAAAAAGTCAATATACAAAAAGGCAAAAAAGCAGGACATAGACCCAAAAATCTTGTTTCCACTAACTAGCATACACGAGCCACGATTAATGTCACGTACAGGTACAAGCGTGACGTTAGCAGAAATTTTACGCACGCATGGACACCCTACATCGCATCGCTTGTACCGAAACACTGAGATGTGTCCCGCTTCTCATAAATCACGAGGGCATCCTACATAACGACTCTGCAAGTTAGGACCGCTAAATTGTAACATTGCAACTTGTTTTGATATTAAATCATAGCGTGGAATGAAAAGGTATTTTCTTATATATTTAATTATCCTTAATATATTAAATTAGATTATGATTAAAATATTCTTTCAACTGATATCAATCATGACGGCAATTCTCTCTGAGGCTACGCAATTACGCAAGATTTGCGAATTGTCTGCGCAAAAACAAATTTATGCATTTCTTAATATGGTATCTAATGGGACGAATGGAGAAAGAGGAGTATTAGGTGAGTGTCACGTACAGCCTCAGTTATATTTTACTTTGGTCATGTTGAAAACGATTTATGAACAGCTACATTACCGATGTTGCTTAATTTCACAGATCTTATGATCTGGTTGAGCTATCTTGGAAATAACGGACCCTACCTAGGTACTCTCATAAATATAAAAGTCCATCTCCCTGTTCCAGTAAGCGTCATCTTACCGCCCCCGAACTCTGGTGACTTTATTTGACTTTCCACTGTACATAAATTTCCCCAGACATTTTGTGAATTAAAAAGCTTAATTTAAGTGGTTCGTCAGTTTCTATATTAACGCCGTTCTGAGGAGACGAGACGTCTTTTGGGTGTCTCTTATGAATGATCTTTGAGGGTCCTATAGTCCTTAATAATATTAAAAAGTAGCTTTTGCTCGCATCTTCGCTCGGGCGAAGGTTGGATAACTCCCACGGGGGTGAAATTTTGATGTTATTCTTAATTTAGTTTACATTTTTGTTGTATAAAGAACTCTTATGCATAATTTGAAGGTTCTAGATCTAGAGGTATTGTTAATGGATTGGATAGATAGATAAAAAACCTCTTTGTATACCACACATTACAAAATTACAATGGGTGGCTTTACCAGGAATCGTACACGAGACTTCCGTATGCCAAAACGGGGCCGGAATCGAACCATCTAACCAGAACTATGTTACTAAACCCAAAATTCTTCTATCCTTCCTGTGCGCAAGTCGGGCCCTCGCTTGCGCCATCTAGCCGATAATTAGAGAACTATTAAGGCCTTTGTTATTGCTTTATTACAGAGAGCATTATTAACAAATAATGATGTCGGCCGAATATTATACAAACTTTTAAAAACATTTCTTGCCAATTACTTTACCAATACAATAATGGCATTACTAGCTTTTCACAGTAAATTCCATTAAAATTACGCTGCAGTATAATTCTCGGTTTAGCTTTAGGCTGACGGATCTTATACGAGATGTAGATTAGATCATGAAAAGAAAAAGTGAAATTAGAACATTGACCATGCTTAGCGACATGAGAAGGAGAAGATACAAAGATAAGGTCTAGAAGAGAAGAAGTACAATTTGGATAGTGATTAGTGGAATCTAGAGTCAGAACTGACAAGTTAGAGGATTCTAGATTAGCACGAACAAACGAAGAGCGAGAATTCTGTTTCAAAAGGTATGTGTTAAAGTCTCCCGTAATAAAAGTATGACTATAGTTCGGGGTCAGGGTTTCTAAAATGTGAATGAAGAAATTGATTGGTGATCAGTTTATTTTTTCCATTTTTTTATACAGAGCATGTGTGTTAGATCAGTCATACGCACACGTAGTTGGTTTTATAGTTATAATAAATCAGTTTTAAATAATGTAACTACCACAAGTCGATAACCACCAATGTTCTTCATATAGGAAAAAAATATCCGTTTTCGACATCACCAATAAATTATATTCCAGGCCAAGAAATTATCTAAAAGAAAGCAAGTTTTCTCTCCGCATCTCAGGAGTACATTCGGCGCCATATTTATATATCTAGCTGTTAAATTCTCGTTTCTTCACCGCTCGCACAAAATATACATAGTTAAGAGGACGGCTCCATACAACTAGCTAAAACAGGCCCACGCGCACATAGAAGCGCACGTACGGAGATCTTGGTCGAACTCGTAAGAATTGTTATACTGAGACTGCATACGTTGAAGTTAAACGTACGTACGCATCTATGTCTAGTTAGATTTTTCGTTGAGCTGTGAGTGAGCGCTTCGTCGTAAATGTACCAACTTGGCCACAGCCGGCGAAGTGAGTACGTGAATATTTTAGAGTATTATTGGGGAGAAACGTTTTGTGTCGCATCCTTGTCATTTAGATAAGTAGTTATTGTTTATGTGCGGCTGTTCGAGTACTTACGTGTTGAATGTTGTTTGTTTTCTTGGAATATGGATTTGAAGTTTTCGGTTCTTTTTCTTAGAAAGCATTCTAGTATTGGTGTTATGGTTTTGACTGTGAGTATCTCCAGTGTCAGAGGTCGTGGTTTGCTGTCCCATCCTGGAATAAATCTGCATGATGAACAGGCTTATTTATTTAAATTTTCGTTTGTTGTTTATTTTACAATTAAAGATATCAATGCCATAAGAATGCATCTTTTGCAATAGGTATCGCCAGCTGCTGAAATGCACCGATTTCTTTCGGAGTTGAGGTTCTCAACAAATTCCTTAGAATCTCTAGATTATGGTGGTAACTCGTTAGCCCTATTATTTATCTAACGGGAATTCTGAGAATCAAGCACATTTGATCACGAATAATATGGTACATCCTACTAATATAATAAATCTAAAAGTGGTGGTAGCCTAATGGCTAAGGCATCGAACTCGCAATTGTGAAGTCGCGGGTTCGAGTCCTACCTACTACCGCTCCTAATACGAGCAATTTAGCTTAGCTGTGCGGGTTGACAGGATTGCTTTGTCACGCAAAACCTACTGGACGGATTTTCATGAAACTTACAGTGATGTAGTGTTTACACTATGCAGTAGCACCTAAATATAAAACTGAGAACAGTAAACAAAACTGATCGTCGATTAACTAGTAGAATATGTCGACTTTTATGATTGACTTACTGATTTTACGTATCGTATCTAAATCAAAACGAACTTACGGGTATCAGTAGTTAACTACTGATGAATTCAGTTACCTGATTCGAGCTTAAGTTCGAATCAGGTAACTGAATTTTAAATACAAGCAACTCGTAATAAAAACCTAGAAATAATGCTAAGTATATTAATTAATTTCTTTTTTACAATTTCAAGATTTGCGTTGCATAAACTTTATGAATTTGCTAACAATTATAAAACAGAGCATATAAACTACGTGACTAATTTTCAAAAAGCATTTTTTTTATATTTTTCGTAATGTATTCATAGCTTCTCACTTTGTTGACTTGTTTATTTTTATGGGAGTTCTAAAGTGTCGTTATGTTTATCTATAAGTACAAAAGTTCTACAAAAAATATTTCTTTATTTTTTTCTTTTGATATAGTGTCTCATAAAAGACATAAAATATTGATAATAACAACCAAGATCGCCTCTAAATTTTATAGTAACAGTTTTAAAATGTTTTTATATAAAATATGAGGCACTGATATTTCCCTACTGGCCTGTTGATCCAGGTTTGTGACCTCGTTAGTCTTCATTTTCCTCCTGGTAAAAGCCTTTGTATGATTAGCAATAGTATGATTGTACATTCTGGGACTGGGAGTATTTTATGCAATTGCAAATGTTATTAAATGCTATTATTGCAATTTTATAGGAGGTACATTTAAACTTATTAAAAATAATTGACCTATTAAGTCTGCTCACTCAATGGGCATTACGATTTCATACACAGACACAGAGACATATAGATATACACATTAATACTATAACTCCTCCTTTGGTGTCATAACTCAATTTTACAATGTATAGATAAGTACAACATCTCCACGCCTTTATTTACAACACGATAAACAATCGAAAAACATTCAATCCCGCGTCCTTGCCAAGGTCAGTAGAAGGCCGACAACGGTCGACTGGCCCTCCGTTGTCATGGCAACTGGAGACACCCTTGAATCACAAATTAGATAGCTACAGATGACCGGCTCCTAACAACGTGTGGAAACAGGCGCACCCACACATTGACGCGCACACATCTCTGTCGATTCGTCAACCGAAACAGCGCACGTTGAGAACTTATCATCATCAATCATCTGTATTATATATATATATATATATATATATATATATATATATATATATATACAGGGTGTAACAGAAAGGTGTGGTCATATTCAAGGGTTGGTATGTGCCCATGATACTGAGTGCACATACCTAATTTTATCAAAATCGGAGTACCCTAATTTTTTTTTCTTTATTTTTTCATTCGTTTATTTATAAATGAAAAAGTTGTTAATTAAGAAAAGTATGACTTAAAAAGTTCTATGCCATAATAATCCAATCGAATTTTGTACCAGGGGAGGTATAATTCTTATGCCATACGCCTTTCAATACTGAATTTTGACAAAAAGAATATGCTATAACTATGTAATAATAATGTAACCAGCTATGGCACCATGGCAGGTGCAATACTGATGACATACCCTATCCGCTGCTGAAATTTGACCACACCTTTCTGTTACACCTTTCTGTTACATCCTGTATATACTATGGCTCTATGCGTGCGCGTCTAACGGCTGGTCTCAATGATCTATCTATCGATGGATTTGGCTACTAGAGGTATATATTTGACATAGCTCCTTACAAAATATGTCAAAATTCTACCTCTAATAGCCAAATCCATCGGTACACAGATTATTGAGACAGGTAGTAAGTGAGCGTGAATTTCTTGCAGAGCTGTGAGCCGGTCTTCTGTATTGTGCTTGAGTTTACAACTTTGATTGTGATAACATTGGATTTTTAGACGATGCGTTTAGATTACCCGAGTGTCCTTATGATTTAACTTGATCGGTTTTGAGTAAAGCTTTTTGTTTTAAGGGTAGATTACGTGATACAAGGCGAACCCTTTTTACAGAGCCGAAGCTCAGTCAAAAGTTTATATGGAATACTTAAATATTAGGACACGATAAATTATGTAAAAAGCCAAGCCGTTCGCGTGGAAGTTGGGTTTATATTGAGGTAGTTTATATTACAATATTACTAATGTGTAAAACATATTGGAAACATGCTCCACAATGCTCTGTGGTATCTATGGATATCAGGGCCTAAATTTAATCAGGGCCCAACCTTGGCAGGGCAAGCCAAGCAAATGCCCAGTGCAGCAAAATGAAGGGCGACAAAGTTTATGGCGCCAGATGGTTAGAAGACAAATTATAAAAAATCCCATGCTTTCAGCACCTCGACAAAAAAGTATTTCTCCAATATGATTTGCATCACTTCAAATATTATTAATATTGAAAAATTCCCCCTCTCCCCCGTCACGCGAGAACTTGGGCGGTTTCTGGTTAAATGAAGCCCGAAACCGCCCAAGTACGCGCGCGAAATTTTGTTTTAAGGAGCTTCGATTCTGACTCCGAAAGGTCGAAAATTCCGATAGATTCTAAACCTCCGACTCCAACTTCGGCTCCGACACTTTTAAATCAGACGTTTTAATCGGAGGTACCTAGTCGCTCCTTCAAGATAATTTATAATAAAGGTATGATGGAAAAAACTCTCACAGACTCCCTATGATCGCGGGTTATGTCCTGCCCGAGCGATCTTTTCCGAGTCTAAAGTACACCCACGTTGTGTCCGTGTTGTAAAGTCCCCCGCGAAATAGGGCTAGTTATGTTTTTAAAAAGTATCCTGTATTTAAAACATTGCATTCCCGCGAAACAGACAACATTCAAACGTTTTTATAAGATACTAGCTGTGCCCCGCGGTGCTACCCGCGGTTTATTAGCCTATGTGTTAATCCAGGATGTCAGCTAACTCCATACCAAATTTTATTAAAATCGCTCCAGCCGTTTAGACGTGAAGAAATAACAAACATACACACTGACATACTCACAAACTTTCGCCTTTATAATATTAGTGTGACACTCAGATATCTTTTTTGTGTTTAAATACTATTTCTAAACTTATTTTAATATTTTTTTTCAACTCACTTTAGAAGATTTAAATATTATTTTATAAAGTCGACATTGGTAAATTAAAAAATAAGTGTGTCAACCTGTCGCCAATTAAGATCATCATATATTCATATCCCTCGTACCCCCATACGTAAGAGTTTCAGATTTTTTTTTAAATCAATTTTCCTGATTCTTTTTAATTTAAACGCCATCTATTTTCAAAACTGGGTAAGTTTCTTTTAATACTTGATGATTTACTATCATGCATATAAAACGTAGGTAAGCAAGGTATTTAACCGCGACACGTGACCACGATCGGTGCAATTCGATCGAAACGTCGGGTAAATAAAAGGTTCGTACCTTTAAATAATTCACGCGATTAAGTCCCGAAATATAACTAATAACCTTAAATTATTTACGCGATTAAGACCCGTAGTATATATATTTTGATAATGTGTACAAATCGCCAAAGTTTATCAACATTTGTAGGTAAGTAATTTTAGCACTCAGAAGAAATCGAATCACAGATGGCGCCACGTATTTTATTTAGATATAACATTAACATTTATAAATTCTAGAAAATATCAAGTAGTTACTGTTTATTTGTAATGTAATATTGTTTTTCATTTCTACATTCATAACTTAATCACGATTAATGCAAAACAATGATAAAGGTGCCTATTGAAAGTGATTGATTAATATGAAAATTTGTTCAACAAAGTAAACATGTTAAAAATAAAAGCTTGTATAATAAGTATACATTTGGAAAAATACTTAAAAAGAGAATAAAAAGAATTTTAAAACAACACAAAAAGATACTCGCACACTTGAGGTTCGATCCTCCGAACTCGCTCGTTCGATACCGCCACCTGTGCCATTAGACCACCTAAACCGAAACAAAATCGGTTAAAATAGCTGATCATAAGAAAATTGAAAATGTTGTGTTTAGCTCCTAATAGTTTTAGCGTGAAGTTAATGTTTCCATGGGTTACAATTGTAAATAATGTTTTATTGTGGAAAAAATTGTGAAAAACCACAATGGTTCGACCAAACATACGTTGCTGCGCGCTCCCCAGAAAAGATATCGTAATGATTCATAGTGTAAGTAATGACCTATAGTATCCATACTAATATTATAAATGTGAAAGTAACTCTGTCTGTCTGTCTGTCTGTCTGTCTGTCTGTTACGCTTTCACGCTCAAACTACTGAACCGATTTAGATGAAATTTGGTATGGAGATAGTTTGAGTCTCGGGGAAGGACATAGGATAGTTTTTATCGCGATAACCGACATCCACGCGGGCGGAGCCGCGGGCGAAAGCTAGTTTACAATAAAATTGCAAATTTTCATGAAGATCCGTCAAGTAGTTATTGTTTTATGACGATAAATAGCTACAGACATTATCCGTTATTGCTTAGCTCCTATGGGAAATAGCGTGATAAATTATAGCCTATATGTTAATCCAGACTTATTAGAATACACATACAAAATTTCAACCGAATCTGTATTGTAGTTTTTGCGTGATGCGTGTTCAAACAAACAGACAGACAGACAGATATTTCTAAAAATGTAGGAATATGTTTAAATACTCTTTTCGAACATTTCCCAATATTTTTTTTACTATGTTCGGCCATGTACAAACAGTGAAATTTACAATTTTATTATACCTAGTCTAGCCATAAATATTGTTACGAAGAAAAAACATTTTTTTTTATTGCAAATAATATTTATTACTTTTACAGTGTGTTAGTTTAAATAAATAAAAAACAATTCAAAATATAAAAAGCTTATTCGAAGTGGTCTCCATTGGCTGCAACACAGTCCTTTAAACGTTGAGGCCAGTTATCAATAGAAGCACGCACTCTTTCCATGGGAAAATTCTTCACTGCCAATCGTATGGATTGTTTTAGGGACTCCAAATTATCATGGCGTTTAGAGCAAGCCATACTCTCTAAAACTGACCATAAATCATAATCCAGCGGATTAAGATCGGGACTAGACGACGACGGCCAGTCTTCAGCTCTGATGAAGTCCGAAACGTTCACTTCCAACCAAGACTGCGTGGACCGAGCTTTATGACCCGGCGCTGAGTCTTGTTGGAAGGACCATACTTGGTTATTGAACATGGTGTTGTTAAGGGGTTTAACTACCTTCTCAAGAATGGTATCTTGATACACTTGTGCCGATGTTTTGATACCTTTTTCACAAAAATATGGCTCAGTCACTCCTTCATAGCTAACACCCCACCAAACCATCACTGAAGTCGGATAATGCCCACGTTGCACTCTGTCGACTAATTGGGAAGCTTCCTTAGAGCTTTGAGCATAAATACGGTCATTTTGTTTGTTAAAATGTTGCTCAACTGTAAAGATTTTCTCATCCGTAAACAAAATTTTTCTGTGACCTCCCTTTGCGTACCGCTTCAGTAGTTGCTTCGATTTTACCACCCTATTCTTTTTTAAATTATCAGTTAAAAAATGACCAGTGCGTCTCTTATAGGCTGCAAGTCCTAAGTCATCTTTTAAAATGCGTGACATGGTTCTGGGTGCTATCTTCATCTCCCGAGATAAAATCTTTTGCTTTCGGACAGGATTTCTTCGAATTCTTTCCCTTACTGCTTTGACCACCATTTTCGTACGAACACTACGTGGACGGCCAGATCTTTTTCTGTCACAAACAGAGAAGGTCTCATTGTACCTATTAATAGCCCGGTACACAAACATTTGACTAATACCAAGCGTATGGAGAGTTTTAAAAATTACATTCGGCTCCATACCAACTTTGTGTAATGCAATCACAGCGATTCGGTTTTCTTTATCACCCCACTCCATTTTAATATAGCAAAATATTGTACAATGTATTGGCGCCAAAATTAGAAAATACAATGAACAATCGTATAAAAATGACAGATTCCAAATTCAAATGTAATATCTTTCTTATTTTTAATTGTAACAGTATTTATGGCCAGACTAGGTATGTATAGATATAGATAAAATAAGAATGTCTTAATATGATTCCGTAAATAAGTTTTTTCGTATTGTCATAGTTATGGCGTTAGTAATCTAACATATGTACGAACAAATATTCGACTTTATTTTGACCTGCGCTCCTGTGCACTGTGAAGTTATGGTTATGTGTGAAAAAGCGAGCCGGCGGGTCATTGTTTGCGTAGCGATAAATGAATAATTCGCTCGGTATAATGCCCCCTTAAGAGAAGATGCGAGATAATTTAAATGTGTTTGTTATTTTGAAAAGTAAAGGTAAGGTAGGAATAAAGTTCTACCTTTTTAGAGTTCCGTAGCCAAAATGGCAAAAGGGAACCCTTATAGTTTCGCTTTGACCTTCGCCTGTCTGTCTGTATGTCTGTCCCCATGTTAGCTTGGAGACCCTTAGTACTAGATAGCTGTAATTTTTCACGGCCGACAAAGTCGTAAAATACAATCTTAAAAAAAAAATCGGGTACCTCCTCTACACGTAAAGTGAGGTGGTATTTTTTTTTCTCAGCTAATCCATTGGATATGATTTTAAAATGTATAAAAGAGACCCGTTTGTGAAATATTAAGTGTTTTTTTTTAAATGGTTGTTTTAGCAGGTGTGAAAAAATCGAATAGAAATTAAAATGAAAACTATCACAGATAAGTAAACATAACAAGTTTACAAAGTAACAGCCGAACAAGTTAGAAGTAACAAAATTTTCGTACAAATTCCATTGAAAATTACTTATTAATCGTTGTATAGTTGTTGTAGTATTAAACAAAAAGAGAAATCCCAATTTTTAAACCGCATTATTGTGCTGGGCAGCTACGGAACCGTACATGTGCGTAACCCGACATGCATTTGCCCGGTTTTAATACGTTCTATGCCTTGATGGAGTAAACTTGGCGCGATTAAGTGTTCTCCAAGGTGCTGACTTTTCGCATGGTGAACTGTCTCGCACACATAAAGGTTGTGTGTACCTAGGCCGGCCATAAGTTCTGTTACTAACGAAAATGCATTTATTTTTTAAATGAAGTATTGTAATATTACTAAAACTTATATTTTTATATTTATATTCAGCAAAAAATAAAAACAATATTCAATTCAAAATGGCCACCTTTGGCTTTTATACAGGCCTTTAATCTGTCTCGCCATGAATCTATGGATTTACGCACTGATTTTATGGGAAAGTCGCCGTGTCGTTTAGAGCAAGTTATGTCCTCTAAAACTGACCATAATTTGTAGTCTAAGTGGTTGAGGTCTGGCCTAGATGAGGGCCAGTCTTCATCTCTTATAAAGTCCGAAACGTTGGTTTCAAGACAGGCTTGGGTAGTTCGTGCCTTGTGACCAGGTGCAGAGTCCTGCTGGAAATTCCACAGTAGATTTTTAAAACGTGTATTACTGAGAGGTTTCACAACACGATCCAAGACTGTCTCTTGATACACTTTGGCTCAAGTTTTCACTCCTTTTTCACAAAAATAGAGCTTTGTGACGCCTTGTTAAGACAAGCCCCACCAAACCATCACTGACGCAAGACGATGACCACGCTGTAGCTTTCCGACCACTTGAGCAGCTTCTTTAGAACTGTGAGCGTACACTTTATCATTTTGCTTATTGTAGTGTTCTTCAATCGTGAATTTTTGTAAAGTATAATAAAGTGTAAAGAGGATATTGAAAGAGGATATTTCTGCGCCCTTCACCTGCATATCGCGATAGAAGGCGTTTCGATCGATCCACTCTCTTTAATTGTAAAGTTGATTTAAAGCATGTCCTGTATTTCGACGATAAGCACCGAGGTCCGGTCTTGTTTTATAATTCGCGACAGAGTCCAATACAAGCGGGAATTTTCATTTCTCGCGATAAGATTTTTTGCTTCCTAATGGGATTTCGACGAATTCTGGCTTTAACAGCATTAACTGCCTTTGTAGTTCTAACAAAACGTGGCCGCCCCGATCTTTTATGGTCTTTGACAGAGGAATGTCTTGTTGTATCTGTTGATAGTACGATGAATGTGTTGTTGTATCTGTTGATAGTGCGATATACGAACATACGGCTGACATCAAGCTTTTGAAGTGTCTGGAATATGACCGACGGCTCCATACCCACATTGTCCAAGGCGATCACCGTAATCCTATTCTCACCATATTCTTTAACACCCCAATCCGTATTGTAATTTGATAATGAACACGAACAATTATGCATTTCACATATCGCGCGAAATCGAAAGAACTTTTAAAAGTAATTAACGCGTTTCAAATTCATAGTAATGAAAAAGTTGAAAAAAAGAAAAGTTTTTATGCAACAGTATTTATAACCGTACTAGCTAGTTGTCTTCTCATACTTGTGGCATAACCTGCAAACATTTATATCTTTAAGACGCATTTTTTATAGTGCATTTGCAGTTCCTACTTTACTGTATCTTGAACAAAAACCACGCACTCTAATTTTTAAACTACTTACAGGAATTTGCTACATTTTCAGCTTGTACAAAACTTTGATAGGTCTCTAACAAGATTTGACATTATAAAATTTCTACAGAGTGCCTCTAAAACTAATTTTCTTTGGCAGCGAAGCGATACTTCCTTTGTGCAATGCACTTTATTAGTTGCGACGTATATTGTACATGAGCTGCCGTATCATGTCTGGTTTAAAGACGTGAAATTATTCATGCTTCTACTACTGCTGTAATATCGCGCTCATTTCCCTTTCTATTAAGTTTTCTTCCTGTTCGGATACACTCTGTTCGTTTACCTCTTTCGTTTTTTTTATGTCTCGATAAATAAATCGGTATTATAGTACTTATATTATAATACCGATTTTTTTTCTATCTATATCTAGATTTTATAAGACAGACATAAAAGCCTTAGCATAAGTCTGTCTGTGGTATTATAAAATCTAGACTGATGGACAAAAAGGTAATCTAAATAGAAAAGTCCTTGACCATGTAAGAATGAAAGGTGGCGTAATGTTTTACTGCGGTGCAAGAGGTCGTGGATTCGGTTCCTACACGAGACAAAAACAATTGACTTTACTTCCTTTATAATAATTTGAAGAAAATGTACACAATTGTTTCACTACTTTTAAGTTAAGATTAACACTCTTTTATCAACACAGCACTAAGTTAGTGAAGGAAAATATTACGAGGAACTCAACATATCACAAAACTAAAAATTCGTAGACACGTCAAGGGACTCAAAAAAATTATAGCAATAACTGTCAAATGTGGGCTGAACCGCGAGCAAAAGCTGATCACATAATACTTAATTGCATAAAATACAAAACAAAAACTACAAATTTCAACCAAAATAATATTATATGGTAGAAAATCGAACGTGTCACATAGGTAAAATATTACGTCTACTAAGTTTCAGACTCTACTAACAAACTTAAGTCGACCACTTTACTTGTATGTATGAACATAGTCACAAATTGTTTTCGTACAACTTATAAACCGCTTGATTAATTAATCTTACGCTGTTTGGGTGTTAATAAACACATGTTAGTTCGAAAGAAATATGACTGTAGTTTTTAGAAAGCTACGGGCTCACGTTTCATAAAAAAAAATTGCTCAGTTTGCAATTTTTTTCTGGTTATGTTAATTATCTTCAAAACTAGCCCATCTGACTCCGAAGCTGAAACCAATCCTCCAAATTATGAAATCATTGACATTTGTATAGCTATTGTCAAATTAAGCAGGAACGAAAAAACTTGTAACAGTCACTCAGTGTTTGTAATTTTGAGTATTTAAATGACATGTTTGGCGAGAGTCGGCGACGGAAGTGCCGTCTGAAAAATGTTTTTCTTGCATTTAGGGACAGTCTGTCAGTACCATAATGGCGGCAAACATGTATACTGTCTTGATTATGTCAGTTGCGATGCCATTTTTACTCTGTAATTGCCCAAGAGAATATATCACTTTATTTTAGCTGTGGCTTCATAATTGGTCACAAAAATTATCCATCTATTTTTTGGTTGTCGTCATCACCATGTGTCTTGAAGAGTTTATATCTTTAAGCCATGATAGGTTGAGTATAAAGTGACAGCAATTTCAAATGTCGAATCGAATGACCGTCCTGTTAACTTTTTTGTCACTAACGGCCGGTCTCAATAATCTGACTATCGATGGATTTGGATACTAGAGGTAGAATTTTGACATATTTTGTATGTATATATGTATGATATGTATATACTTCTAGTAGCCAAATCCATCGATAGTTAGATTATTGAGACCGGCCGTTAGGACTGAGCTTATGACAAATAATAATAATATCTTGGGACAACTCACACAACGCTATCAGATCCCAAACTAAGCAGAGCTTGTACTATGGAAACCAGACAACTGATAAACATACTTATATATTTCTAAATACATGCATGTTATAGATAAATAGCATCAGACACAGAATAAACCATCGTGCTCATCACACAAAGTTTTATCCTGGGTGGGGATCGAACCCACGACCTCTTGTGTAGCAGTCGGATACACTCCCACCGCGCCACAGAGGTAGTGGCCGTTGTTGTTATTCTTGTTACATAATCCATCAAATGGATTACTATCCAATTGATTTTGTAAAATGATCGCCCAAATGTCAAAGTCAACCTAAGTCTAGTTGTTGTTATCGGCGGTACTATAGAGTCAGTAAAACTGGTGAAATGAGCGTGGAGAAAGAAATTGAACGATATGGCTATGTAAATAGCCTCATCTATATGATAAATTCAAATGTTAAATATTTACTACTACTATATCACTTAGGATGATATATAACCCGTTATAAAAGAACAAAATAGTATGTTAAATTAATTAATAATAATATATCTTGGGACAACTCACACAACGCTATCTAATCCCAAACTAAGTAGAGATTGTAATAATAATAAAATAATAAAAATCATTTATTCACTTAGGAAGCAAAATACTACACTTGTGAAAAGTCGATTCTACATTTACTGGTAATGCCTGTTCGCAAACAATAGGTAAAGCCCGAGAAAAGAACAGGCAATAAAAACTCGTGGCCACTCTTTTCAAATTGCCAATGTTTACAATGTTTCTCTGTTTATAAACTGTATATGCAGGTAAGGTGCTGCCACCATTATATTATACACCATATATTAGAGGACTGATGCAAAAAAAGAGGTCACTAATATTAGAAGAGTACACGAGATCGGATACATCAGCCTCAATGGGCACAACATAGTAGGAGCATCCACTTACGATGTAAAAACTTTATGTGCTTAAATATTGGCCAATTTACTGCTACTTAATGAATAAGTATACATGTTTTTCAAAGGAAAGAAAAGAATGGCCGTAATTTATCACGCAGAATCTTTACTTACAAAAGTAAATCGTTTTCTTAACTAGTACCTAAGTAACATTATCAAACTGTGACAACAATATTCACCTAGTAAAATGCAATAAACTATACAACCCAATACATTAATAGGGAGCAACGAACTACATCCATTTATCTTTATCAGTTAAATAATCATCGATTGAATAGTAAGCTCTTTGTTTAAGATGTCTCTTGACTACATTCTTAAATTTATTTACTGGTAGACTCGATATGCTGACTGGGATTTTATTGAAAAATTTAACACCTAGTCCCATGAATGAGTTATGAGTTTTATGAAGCCTATGATATCGACCTACCAATTTGTGCTTATTTCTTGTATTCACAGAGTGAATATCACTATTTTTGTTATATAAATGTAAGTTTTGCTTTACAAACATAACGTTTGCATATATATATTGTGATGCAACTGTCAAAATGCCTATCTCTTTAAACTTTTCTCTAAGGGAAACTCGTGCTCCTAGTTGATATATTGCACGCACTGCACGTTTTTGAAGAATAAAAATAGTTTGTATATCAGCCGCCTTGCCCCAAAGCAATATGCCGTAGGACATGACGCTGTGAAAATAACCAAAATATACTAGTCGAGCTGTTTCTACGTTCGTAAGCTGTCTAACTTTGCTGACAGCATACGCTGCAGAACTGAGTTTTCCTGCGAGACATGATATTTGGGTGCCCCACTGTAACCTATTGTCTAATGTAATTCCCAAAAAAACTTCGAGTCGACAAAGCTAATCACCTCATTATTTAAAATTATACTCGTATTAGTACTTTTCACATTTGGCAAACTAAACTTAATACATTTAGTTTTTTTGGGATTTAGAAGTAGGTTGTTCGTTGTAAACCAATCTTGAACTAGTGCGAGTGTTCTATTTATTTTCTCAAAATTTTCTAGTTTACGATCGATTTTAAAAATTAGAGAAGTGTCATCAGCAAATAGAATGATGTCACAAAAGTTATTAACATAAAATGGTAAATCATTAATATATACCAAAAATAAGAAGGGACCGAGTATTGATCCCTGAGGCACGCCCATACTAATTGGAGATCCAGACGACCTTACTCCTCCTATATCAACATATTGAATTCTTTCACTTAGGTAAGAGGCAAGTAGATCCAGCGCTGTACCTTTAATACCGTAATGCCTAAGTTTCAGGAGAAGTGTCCTATGCGCCACACAATCAAAAGCTTTAGAAAGATCACAGAACACTCCAATGGCATCCTGTGAATCTTCCCAGGCACTAAAAATATGTTTCAGTAGCTTAGTACCTGCATCAATTGTAGAGCGACCCTTTGTAAAACCATATTGATCGGGATGCAGTAGATTATTAAAATTAAAGTGTGATTCTAACTGCATAAGTATAGCCTTTTCAAAAAATTTACTAATAGCTGGCAAGATGGATATTGATCTAAAATTACTAGGGTCATTCTTTGATCCGGATTTAAATAATGGTATTACTTTACTATGTTTCATCAGATCAGGAAACATTCCGGTATCAACACATTGATTAAAAATTATAGATAACTGTGGCGCTATGCCAGTAATTATACTGTTAATTAATTTTACTGAAATACCCCATAAATCAGCAGTTTTTTTTTAAATTGAGTGACTTTAATATTTTAATTATTTCAATGGGGTATATATATTTAAAAGCAAATGGTACATTGCATTGATCCACATTATCTCTCAAGAGTGATTCGGCTTTATCTGGGCAAGCGTTCAAGGAGCTGGTTGTGGTTAGTGGTATGTCAGCAAAGAAATCATTCAAGGTTTGTGCTAGGTCTAAATTACCAGTAACAGTCTTATTGTTAATTAATAATTCAAAGCTTTTATCCCGAGGCTTTGCCCGTGCGCTTTCCGAATTAATAATATTCCAAGTGGCTTTTATTTTATTATTAGATTTTTTAATATTTCTACTAATAAGTAAAGCTTTGGCACATGCACAAGCTTTTTTAAAAGTTTTTGAATAGTTTCTCACATACTGAATAAAGTTTTGATCAAAATTAAATTGTTTCATACCATATAACTCGTATAACTTAGCTCTACTTTTATAAATGCCGGTAGTTGCCCAATCACAAAAGCTAAGTTTAGAATTCTTATAAAAAGTTTTTGATTTAAATATATTATTGTATTCACTTTTGATTATATTAAACACTGAGGAGTAAAGATAGTTCGGATCAGAGTGGCTGAAATCTATACTGGTAATATTAGCAGAAACGTTAGAATTGAATTTTTCTAAGCGAGCCGTACTCATTAGCCTACATGTGATCTTATCTATTTTGGCCACTGTGTGTGAGGGAAAAGTGACTTTCTGCCCACAGTGATCTGATGTTAAATCACTCAATATTACCTCATTAAAATAACTACAGTTGCAGAATATATTATCTAAGCAAGTAGCAGAATGTGATGTAATTCTTATTGGTTCATTAAATAAGTACACTAAATTAAATGATTTAAATAGGTTAACTAATCTGGTAGACAAAGATGATTGTTCAAGTAAATTTACATTGAAGTCGCCACACACTACTATATGCTTAATACCGTAACTTACCCTTTTAAGCACATCTTCCATTACAGATTCAAATAAGTTAAAATCACTCAGTGGTGGTCGATATGCACAAACTATAATATATCTCTCTAGCTCCACACATGATAATTCTATAGTACGCTCAACAGACAGATGTACTATATCCTTGCGTTCCTTACATTTAACATTGTTGCATACAAATATCATAGACCCACCATGTATAGCCCTTTCTCTTATAAATGCACTAACCATACAATAATAACTATTATTAAATATCAGTTCATTAGTTTTCAACCAATGTTCAGTTAAGCAACAAATATCAACACTGTGCATTTTTAGGAACAATTCGAGTTCCTCTATTTTGCTGGATAAGCCTTGAATATTTTGGTGAACTACAGTTAGACCACATGTGGGCTTGTCCATTGTCTGACTTACTAGTTTAAACTAGGAGTCTTAATAACATTCAAAGTAGAACTGCTAACACTAAATGAATCCTGCAAAGTACTGTTTGTACCTAGGTCAGGGTGTAAATTAAATGCTAATAACTTAGCAAGTTGTCTTTTGTAGAATGTGGAAAGATACATTCTATCTTTCGTTAAAATAAAATTATTCGTGTCAAAAAACAAAATATACTTACTATGTAAGTAAGTACTGTTATATAATAAAAGATTCAAGCTCTGTAGCTGCTTGTTTTGTAAATCAGATACTGACTGCGAATAAGGTAGACTACATAAAATAAACTTACAACCTACTTTTTCATGCATGTATGTAATAGTTTCTGTTAATTTAATTATGTCTCTCTTTGTGACTGAGAAGCTGTCACCATATAATACTCGTACTATAACTGTTGACCTATTATCTAAGGTGGTATTATTTAATTTACTAATTAAATTACAAAAATTTGATCCTGTTGAACAATAATTTATGACCCTATACTTTGTGTCACCTATAATAAACCTGCTAAAATCTATACCTAATTGGTCAGAAAAAATCACAACTTTATTTTCTGTAAAATTCAGAGTATGCTGGTCAGTTAACAATCTGCAGTCAGAGTCAGACTTACTGCATTTACTGCTCTGTATTGGTGTGAGTGTTGTGTTGACCGACAAACGGTGGTAGTGAGCAATTGTAGCATAGGTTGTTTTTAATCTGAGAGGTTAATTGTTCTGTTTCCTCTCTAGCTACTCTGGCTACCTCCTCATACTTGTTAATGAATACTTGAGTTTCTGTTTGGTGTTCAAGCATGAGAGTTGTTAGACGGGAGTGCAAGTTCGTTATTTGTGTGTTAAGCTCCTGTGTATGGCGGTCATACATTAACCTGCTGGCAATCATTTGATCTTTGCAGTTGTCCAAGTCTGACTGCAGTCTTTTATGTTCCTTTGTCAATTTAGAATTAATTTTAGATAAAGTTTTAACTTTTCCTAACTTATCACTTTGTTTTTTAATATTGCTTATTAATTTATTTAATTTTGAGTATTTTCTCTGTTTCTTGCGGCTAAGTAACTTAAGTTTTAAGTGCGACACCCACTTTACACCTAAGAGCTCACTATAGAGGTTCTGAGTTACGTTACTGTTTGTTGCCTGTATTGTGTGATTAAGGGAAACTATAGTCCTATGAGCTTCGTTCAGATCACGTTGTAATTCAGTATTGTGACTCAGAGACTCTGAAAACACTTCACTACAGTCACTAAAAGAGTTTATTTCCTGTTGAAGACGGCCACATTGTTCTTGAAGATCCATATTTTGTTAGTCCAGTTCTGTAAGTTGTTTCTTCAGTGCAGCTACCTTCTCATTTAGTCTCACAATTTCTACTTCACAGTCGCTGCGCTCTGACAGCAGTTGGGTGTTGTCCTCTTTGTATTTCTTCAATTCAAGTAGCGCTAATTTTAATTTATTTTCCATGTCCTTTGCTGTTGCTCTGCGAGTCATCATGTGTGTGCT
This sequence comes from Herminia tarsipennalis, assembly GCA_945859575.2. Lineage (NCBI taxonomy): Eukaryota > Metazoa > Arthropoda > Insecta > Lepidoptera > Erebidae > Herminia > Herminia tarsipennalis. The sequence goes on along the minus strand of OX243836.2, from coordinate 4,982,543 downwards.
CATTGTCAGATTAGTCCACTAGACTCCTGTAACACAATAAACAAAGCAAAGTACAAGAAAGAAAAAAGTTTAAACAATAAAAATGAGAAGGGGGTAGGTAGAATTTATATAAGATTACAGAATAAATGCAAAGAAAACTTGAAATACAAATTAATTCAACTATAGAATATAAGCAAGATATTAAAATGATAAAAATATAATATAAAGACTAAAAGAAACACAATAGTGGATTCACAATTCTAGTGGATTTTTAAGATTTTGGGTATGAGGTAGGTATGTACCTAATTCAAAACTTAGTACCTAAACTATTGAAGACTAACATACAAAGTTTTATATCTAAATAGTATTACTATAGTGTTAGTTGCCTAATTGTACAGTAATTTTGTGTGTAAACGAGTGTGTGGGGCCAATTGTTTAGGTCTTCAATTCAGCTTCCACAATTTGTCAAGCGGAAAGAGATAAAAACTGGTGCCAGTGAGAGAATGACGAAGCTCATGCACAGATGAGACATGTATTTATGTGCTTGTGGAGTATTAGTTAATATCAAATAAGTCAAATACTCCCCAGGTTTTAAGATGAGCTTTTGAAAATTCATCCGTTGGCGGCAGTGATGATCGGCAAGTTTAGTGCGTTCTCCAGGGACGACTCACTTTATACACTGATTAAGGCAATTCTTAATAATACTAGTCACTACTTTAAATATTAATAACTAATTAATTACAAAATAAAAGTTTAATTTAATTTAAAGAAATACAAAATTTACGTCTGACGTTTACAGTGTTGCCAGATCGAAATCTACTATGAAAACCAGGCAACTGACAAACATACTTTTATATTTCTAAATACATACATATTATAGATAAATAACACCCAGACACAGTATAAACCAGCGTGCTCATTACACAAAGTTTTATCCTTGGGAAGGATCGAACCCGCGAAACCGCGCCATAGAGGCTGTAATTACAACAACAAATAAGTATCCCACTTCTGATATTAAGAGAATATTAGTAGTTATAGCTTTACATCTCTGTTATCTCTATGATCACAGACCTACTACTAATAGTAAATAGATATAGATAAAATAAAGCTATTATATTCTGTGCCGTTGTTCGAATACAGTAATATTACTCATATTAATTGAATTATAACTGACTATTTAACACTTGGATTGATCATGTATATGGCTATTTATAACTATCTATTTATAATAAATAGTTATAATCATGCAACGCGATAGTTTAAATGTTAGTATGGCTATTTACATAGCCATATCGCCCAATCTCTAACAAGCGCAAGCGCTGCTCGTATGTTGGGTGAGACTGTCTTAGTCTTTGTTAAGTAACTTCTTATTCCGATGTCGACTTCTTGCAGACTATACATACAGTAAAAATAGTCGGGTAATAAAACCCTGACTGCTTAGCCAGTGGCCGTGGCTTCGATTCCCACCCAATTTTTATAAAAAATATAAATTACTAGCTGACCCGCGCAACTTCGTATTGCTGCTCCGCTCCTGTTGGTCGTAGCGTAATGCTATATAGCCTATAGCTTTCCTCGATAAATGGGCTATCCAACAGTAAAATATTTTTTTAATTTGGATTTATAGTTCCTGAGATTATCGCGTTCAAACAAACAAACAAACTTTTCAGCTTTATAATATAAGTATAGATATGTAATTTTGACTACCTCGGTTGGACTGTATGCAACTGTTGCGCAAGAGCTCGTGGGTTCGATTCCCACTCAATATACCACTTTATGTGATCCACAAATCTGTGATTTATGTTTGTAAGGTCCCCCGCTATAGGACTGTGGGTGTTGTCTTTTTTTAAAAAAAGAAAAATCTAAAATATAAATATGTAGAAGTGTTTTGCAGCAATATGTAGCAGTTGGTAGTCCATTTTTTCGATTTTTTGAAAATGGCTGATTTTCAAAAATCTAATCTATTTTTTAAAAAAATATTTGATTCTATCCCCTAAAAAACAAACCTGTGACTTTAAAAATTTAGAGGTAGCTATCGCACGACAACATTTTTTGAAATCCTAATACTAAGTCAAACAATGATAAACCCAATGAAGGGGTGGAATAGTTGATTTTAAAAAAGTCGAAAAATAATGACCACCCTAATATGTAGATTAGTTAAATATGTTTATTAGTTATCTGGTTCCTATGTGAGTGAATTGTCCCAAGATATTACGAATATTATATAACTCAACATCCCTTGTTCCTCTGTCAGTACAGCAACTCCTCAATGAATTCTCTCTATTATTAATACATATATCTCTCAGTTTCCGCGCGAAGGCACACAATAACAAACAAACAGTTACTTTTCTTCCTTACAAATGGTTTTATCGAACAACACAATCTCTCGAGACTTATAATAGCAGGTACCAACCAAACTTATGACCGTTCCTATAAATAAATATAAGAAAAAAATACTATCAGTAACTCTTTATTTGAAATATTTTTCAACCGACTTCAAAAAGGAGGAGTTTCTCAATTCGATTGTATGTTTTTTTTTTTGTATGTTTGTTCACCGATTACGCAAAGACGGCTGGCTTGAAAAATTATTTTTGTGTTTCAAAGGGTATACTTCCAAGTTGGTCCCAATGTCATTAGATCACGATCTGATGATGGGATCCCGGAGAAATCGAGGGAACTCTTCAAATATTAAAGGCACACCTATAGTGATTTAGGTAAATTTCATAGTATACGTGCATTTACTCTCTAAAAGCACCTATTGGTGAAGTAGAACCGATGATGAAGACCACAAATGACGAGCAGACCTATTACTTTATTCAATTACTTTATTGTGATATTGAGTAGGTGCCGAATTAAACAAAAGCAACTATTTCATGGCATCAACTTCAAAATGTTAATTTGTTGTTGTTATTCTAGGTAGATATTATTTTTTGCTTTTTAGTTGCCTTGTATTTATTTTTGAAGTCGGTAATATTTTACTGTAATAAAGTTTTTTATTTGTTTTAATGGTGCGTTTAGACTCACGGCACCCAGCTTGGCCAGCAGCCTGATATGGGCCGAGCAGCACATTCACGCCTGTTCACTCACTCGCGCTCGTGTTTGTGCCCGTTGAATGTCACTTTGAACGCGAGCATGTGAACCCACCATTTCACTACTCATCTATAGATGTCTAGTTGATACATAAAAGCACAGAATATCGATATTATAGAAGGCAACCTTCATTCGTAGGTACTTCACTCGAACGCCGCACACAAAAGTAGATATCGTTTACGGACTTGAAAGACTTGCCACATCGCATCGGTGCATTTTGTTCGGAAGACATGCCTCGATTCTGTGTCCGCATGCTATGACTGTTTGCATGCTTCTTATGTACCTACTCTCAGTATTTTTTTATAAAAGGTAGTCGAGTTAAAATTTATAAATTCATCGCGGAACTAATGAAACACTTCGGCCTTATCGCGGTCAAGCTTCTTCAACTCATAGGCTTTGTTTACGTTAACCATTATGAGTATAAGATCAAATCTTATCTTATAAAGAGCAATTAATTAGGACAAGAAAACATTTCATCTTATCTCTGTAAAAGTAACTTTGTACGGATATTATTTGAATTTAATTTAACATTATCTCAGACCGTGGAGAAAAAGGAGAGCGCATACTTTTTGCTCACAGACTTCAGGATCTTTACTCACAATCTTTATTCCATGACAGTGGCAAGCCCGTGCGAACTGCACTCAAAATATTCACCGCGCATGCGCGTTGATGCTTTTTTGAGCGCAGCTCTCCATTTACCATTTTGACAAGGTTTTGACAGTTCACACGGGCTTGTCACGGACACAGAAAAAAAGATCGTGAATAAGGACCCAGATCTAAAATAAATGCTTAATAACTATAAGTGAATAATAAACACACTAGCTAGTATCCGGTGATATTGGTCACTGTACTTGAAATCTGTCAGTAAGAAAGGTACTGTAATTAGTACACTAAGAATTTGCGACTAAATTCTAAATTACAATAATCAATTTGTTATTAATGTTGATAAACTTTCGCGATTTGTACACATTATTAAAATATATATATTACGGGTCTTAATCGCGTGAATAATTTAAGGTAAAATACCTTGTTTATTGCCCGACGTTTCGACCGTATTGCAACGGCCGTGGTCACGGGAAGACTGGAAGACAAGAAGTCTTCCCGTGACCACGGCCGTTGCAATACGGTCGAAACGTCGGGCAATAAACAAGGTATTTTACCTTAAATTATTCACGCGATTAAGACCCGTAATATATATATTTTAACAATTTGTTATTGTTAAAACCTACAATGTTGTTTACAGAAAATCGCACCATGTACCCTAACCAAATCGTTAAAACCGGGCAAGTGCATGTCAGGCCACGTACAATGTAAGATTCCGTAGTCAACCGCCCCCTTCATCCGAATAATGCGGCTTATGAAGTGGGTTTTATGTTGTTTTTGTTTGCAACGTTATAGTTACACTAGCTGTCCCGCGCAACTTCGTATGCGTAAATTTTCCCCGTTTTTGCAACATTTCTCGTCGCTGCTCCGCTCCTATTAGTCGTAGCGCAATGTTATATAGCCTATAGCCTTCCTCGATAAATGGGCTATCCAACAAAAAAAATATTTTTTAAATCGGACCAGTAGTTCCTGAGATTAGCGCATTTAAACAAACAAACAAACTCACCCGCTTCATAATATTAGTATAGATATTAATAATTCGCTATGGAATTTGTACGAAATTTTGTTACTTCTCATTTGATCAGTCAATTTGTAAAGCCTTGTTAGCTGTGATAGTTTTCCTTTTTTCTTTTTTTAATTTCACTATATATATACTACTACCTTGATTTTTTTCGCGTACTCAACATCAACCATTTAGCTGGCAGGGAGGAGGGGAGACACTTGACTCAAACAAAAATTTGCACTGTAAATCTTAAAATTTCACAAATGGATCCCTAAATATAAAAAAGGTCTTCCCAACGCCTAAACGATTTTAAAAATTTTAGATTAAGAAGATTCGGTTGCCGCTATAACAACAGATACCAAAAACATTTTTTTTAAGTGGGACTCTCATCCAACAAACTTAATTTTTTGGCAATTTTTTTGCTTGATCTCATGAACCGTGATAGCCAGACAGTTGAAATTTTCATTCATGATGTATTTCTATTGCCGCTATAACAACAGATGCTAAAATAAAATAAATATTTAAGTGGGGCTCCCACACAACAAACGTGATTTTTTGCCGAAATTTGCCCGATATCTTAATATAGTGTCTAATGGTACGGAACCCTTCATGCGCGAGTCTGACTCTTACTTCTCATTGTATTTTTAATTTCTTTTCCCAATTTTATATCAGTCATCAAAAACGACATATTCAAATGACAAAAGCCATTAAATTTGGCAATATAAGGAAAAAAATACAAAGAAGTAATATCGGGAAAGTTATTTCCCTGAAGATTTCTCAACGGATCCTGATATCATTCATATCTGAAACGGTTTACGGTGAATGCCCTAAAAGGAATTGATCAAAGGGTCATAATCCAAATATGAGGTCACATTGATTGGTACCTACTCTATATTTGATTGTGGTTTGTTGCCTTATTCAATTATTGTAAAGCGACATTTTAACAGTAACATTAATAAACACGACGTATATTGTAATTCTTTATTACTGTTTTAATTAGGAGCCCGTACAGTTCGACTTTTTAAATAAAAAAAAAATAATGTAAAAAGACGACTCCCGCAGTAGGCAAAGCCTTGTGTCTCAGGGGACTTCCCAAACATACAAATCACGGACACAAAGTACACCCAGACTCGGAACAACAATTTGTGGATCTACGTAATTTGTGGATTACACAAAGTGGTGTCCCGTGTGGGAATCGAAACCACGACCATGTTGAGACGATATCGACGTATTGAGTTTCCTTATCCATTTTTATGTTGTGCCCCCCTCCACGTCGTGCGCGCAACTCACTTTACGGTGGGCACTCCATATATGTAACAGAAGCTGATTTTATTTTCAGCGAACATCAACATCACTCGACAGGTCTTTCAAAAACATTTTAAGATTCTAATTAATTTTTTGATTAAGTATATATTTTTGGAAATAATCGCTCCGAAAGTTGCATAAATTATGTACCCCCCCCCCCCCCCTCCTTATCTATTGAACCGTATGACCAAAAAATATGAAAAAAATGACAAAGGTAACGCTTATTAAATACTCTAAGCCATTTTTTTTTATTGCTGCGGATCACTGGTTGGGAACTACTAGATTAGAGTTTATGCCACTTAACTAGGGGGGCAGATGTAGAATATAAAATTCTAAACACATTACACAACCAGTAATCACAAGTAAAAGTAAAGTAAAGACAAACAGTAATCTGTTTGTTCTTTTATTTTAAAAATTCGCTCACATGTGCCTATCAAATTCGTATTTCTTAACTTATACCGATTCAATTCCATATCTTAAAACAAAGGCAAATATAATATGTTTAATAATTTATCTGCCTTGGTTTTAAGAACAAAAACGTTCGCCAAAACGTAACAAATTCAGGGACATTATTTTCCCTTAGTAAACATAAATACGTTACAACACGCGTGAGTAATATATACGTATTAAGGCTTGGTATCCCAAAGCGCTTTATATAAATTAGAATGCTCCTACAAAAGACCACAAAAAACAGGTAAGTGCCATTAATTGATTGTTTTCTGTAACACAAAGGAAATAGGAGTTCTGGAGGGTAATTAATGTCTTATATTTGTTATGTTTGATTGTAACGTTACTACAGAAATGGCTTACAGAAGAATAGAAACGGGTTTACTATAACACTTGGAACTGAGACGAATAAGTAAAGCTTCGTTAAAATTTGTCACTTTTCACTGTCAGAATATAGGTATCGATAGCGAGTGAGAGTAGGTGAAGATTCATGGGCCTTACGGAGTCATAACATCGCTGCGACAGTTCGCTTGTGACCACGGCTGGGCCGGTGCAACCTGGTCGAAACGTGAAACAAATTTTGAGGTAAATAATGCGCGTTAATTCCCGTATAATCATGCAATGCGAAAGATTAAATGTTAGCATAGGTATCGTATTCATTCTTACTCCTTAGAACCAATATCTCTGAGGAACTTCACCCCACGCTGTATAATAAGCTACCTGCTGATTGAGATATCTGCTAGGTTAAGCAATGCTACGCGCGGGTTTTTTTTATTTTTATAATTTGTTTTTTTATTTAACACTTTTTAGTAGTAGTAGAATATAACCGATATAAACCAACTAACTTTTATCACAGCTATTATTAAGTATTGAAAATTGAAAAAAGAATGGTTGCTAACTAACTTTTTTAGTATTACAGTCATAATCGTGTTATACCTTTTTGAAATGCTTAAGATGAGCCCTTTAATTTGTTATGCATATTGCAGAATACAAAACAACTTTTTTTGTCACACCTGTTATTTTGACATCTCACAGCCGCCATCTTTGTTTTTTTCAAATGTCACATATCTAAGAACACTTTGGCGATCTAGACGAATCTAACGACGTCTTAATTGTATAAATCCGTCTATATATACATAAATACAATATACGCGCGAAAACTCTTCCTTACAGTCGGGTAAAAATGAGTAACAAGGTTTTTACAGGGTCGCCAACGTGCAAGCGACTCCAATGATGTACCAGTCGTTCATAGACTACGATAACTGCTTACTCTTTTTCTACCTCTTTGTAACCACGCAGGTCCGCAGCGAATTAGTTAGATTAAATAACAGTGACTATATAATAGATCACAATGCTCGTGTTTCGAACCTGTTAAGTCACTAAGCTCAATTGCTTTAGTACGAATGCTAAACTTTTGCCGTCTCCTTGAACTCCTCTTTCACACTACAAGCCAAAACATCAGGTAGCTGCAGGCCACGACAGGTATAATTTTATGATAATTTGATTTACAATTGGCTATTGCAGCTAGTCTCGTTCATGAGTTCAGAAGAAAAGAAAAAAGTAAAATAGATCAAATTACGCTTTCACAACGATACGGTCACTTGTAGTGTAAGCGTAACTTCTTAACTAACATGAAGTTTCCGAACTCCGTTGAAATTTCACACCCCCGTTTTCTAAATTCAACATTCATGAAAGTGTTGAAATTTGAGAAATTACTTAGTTAACCATTATTTTGGTAAAATATACCAAAATGAATTATCAGATGAATAGTAGTAGTGTAGTATTTTCGTGGAAACAAATATAATTATTATTATTTAATGCAGTCCACATTAAAATATACCAAGGGCCTCTGTGTGTTGATCTCGTGTCCGCTAAGTACTCCTATGAACCGACAATCTAATAATACGAGCAATGCGGGAGTTGGCCATATTAAGAGAATTAAATGTATCAAAACCTTTATTTAAATTAAATTATTTTGATGATGAAGTTTTGTATATAGAAAGAAATTTGCTTCTTAAATTTATGTTAAATAAAAGCCATTATTTTCTTTCTTTTGCGAAACAATTCAAAATTATTTATTATTTAGCAGTAGTTTGGCCAATATTTAAGCACATATAGTTTTTACATTGTGAGTGGCTGCTCCTACTATGTTGTACCCATATATCCAATCTTATGTATTCTTCTTTTAATATTTTTGTTTTTACATCAATCCTCTAATATGGTATATTATATAATGTTGGCAGCACCTTACCTTCACAAACAGTTTATAAACAAGAAAAATTAAAAACATTGGTAATTTAAAAAGAGTGGTCGCTAGATTTTGTTGCCTCGTTCTTTTTTCGGCTTTACCTATTGTTTACGAACAGGCATTACATGTAGATGTAGAATCGACTTTTTAAATGTATAGCATGTGCTTCCTTTTTTTTCTTGCCTAGAGTTGGCAGACAAGCCAGCGACCTACCTGATGGTAAACGGTAACCGCTGCTTATGGACTTCAGGAATGTCAGGTACTAAGCCGTTGCCTACTATTCTGTAGGCGACATTGAACTCACGTTTCTAGACCTTCAAGTTCGGATCCTTACGTTTCTGGGCAACGTTCTAGGCTAATTACGCATACTGTTTCACGTGCGCGGTCATTTGACAAGCCTGGTTGAACCAGGTGTAATTACGGCCGCCAACGGGAATCCGGGCATCGGGAATGAATAGTTCCATTCCCTGAAGCACCGTATCCGTTAGCTACCTCTAGTGATAATAATATTATAGAGGACTGTGATTGTTAATATTTTTGACATAAAATTAATTTTACGTATGACATTTTTTATTCTATTACATATATAACTGCATGATTCTACTACTATATAACAACTTGACATTTTACATTAATTTTTATGGCAATTTTTGATCTGATGATTTGACATACTATTATTCTTATATCTTATTATTACTACTTAGTTTTTTGTTTTTGATGCAGAATTTGTTATTATTATGTACACTAATTTAACAATGGTAAACCTAACTGCCTAAATGATTTTTGTACGCCATATCATGGTAATGACATGTTGAAACAAAAATGTATAATATCCTTTTAACACAAAAATGTAATGTACACATGTTATACAAATAAAAACTATTCTATTCTATTCTATTCTACCTCCAAGGGTAAGTCGCGAAAAATGCACGGAGGCCATCCCAATCTGCTGACTCATATCACCAGACTCTGCGGGAATCAATCGCTGGAGAGCGGACCAGTGGACAGACGATCCAAGTGGAGCATCGACCACCACCCTGTATCTGGGTGGATGTGTTGTCAGCAGAAGATCCAACAAGGAGGCCATGTTATTCCCAACGTCTGGAATATGGGTGGGCTGTATTACCAGTTGTGAGAGACCATAGGCCGAGGCCACATTAAAAGCAGTGCTAGAAGTACCTGGAAGATCGGTGGTCCTCGATGCCAACCACACTTTATGATGAGCGTTAAGTCGTCCTGACTTAACGCTCGTCATAAAGTGTGGTTCATGATTCGAGTAAGTCTCCCATGGTCTGCGCGAAGCCATAAAATAGACAGATTCCCACGTTCGGGGCCCCCAAGGCGGCTACAGTAGATATCGCCCCGTATGGATACATACACACCCCGGCTTTCCAAAGGAATGCCTGCTCCAGTTCGTAAAAAGAGCAAGGCAGGTTGCGCCGTCTTAAGGTGGTGGTGAACATGGCGTCTAGGTCACTATGAATAACCCCTGATATTGCAAAACTCCATTTTAAATGTGGTCCGCCGGGTTAAGCCTACTCTTTTTTTTTGTTACGTGGCATGATTTTAAAGAGAGAGATTGGGAAGGGGTTATATGACGTATGGGGCCACAGTGATACTCGAATAAGGGGGCGGGGCGTAGGTCCCGGCTGGTCTGCGAGTTGTATGAAGGGCTGATGCGGGGCACAGAAGGGATCTGGTGCCCCTCCACACACCACTAATGGGGTCAACCCTGGTCTCCCAGCACGGTAGCAGTATGCGGGATTTTGCCGGTAGGTGAAACAGCCTCACAGGTGGGATGTTCTGCAGGTGGCCGAAGGTAACCATTCCCACCGGGGCTCCCTGGATCCCACGTCAACCCGTCACGCTCTATGGATCCGCGAGAACTCTTACACCGCCTGTTCCAAACATCAATATGACCTGACAGCTCATGCGGGCAAGAAAGTAGGAAGAAGGGATATTAGCTCTTTGGTCGGAACACATTATATACATTTTACTCATAAATAGCGTCGGTAGCCTAATGGCTAAGGCATCGGACTCATAATCATGAGGTCGCGGGTTCCAATCCAACCCATTATACCCTACCCTACCTACCAACATGAAACCCATTCCTTACACAAGCCTTTGAGCTTAGCTAGAGGGGTTAACAAGATTGCTAGTAATGTGGGTCCAATCTCGTATTGCTTGTTACCTATAAAAAAAATCATTTTTCTAATAATTCGACTTTTGTTGCGACGCCATTTTGTAATTCTTTTAGATACCTACTTAGATCGTCTCTATTCTTCAACACAAAGAAGCATAAAACATAGCTACGTTTCCGAGCTTGGTCACCCAGCTAATTACAATAATAAAACCATCCACAATCAAGTGACAAAAACTAATATTTTATAAAAAATCAAATATACTAAAACTAGCGGATACCCGTGACTTTGTACGTGTGAATCCCATTCCCTAATAATATGTTCGAAACCTTTGAAAAACTGCATTAAAATGCGTTGCGTAGTTCACAAGATCAGACAGCGGTAGCGACTTTATTTTATACTATGTAAAGATGCTGTTAAAACTTGAAGGTTTAAAGTAAATCGTCAGTTTATTCAATGCAAATGGTGGCTCATATAAAGAATATTAAACTACTGCTCTTTATGCTTCAGAAAAGCGCCTCCAGCGATTGAGCGACTGGAAATACAGAAAGTGGAGTTTAGTTAAGTTTCTGTGAAATTATCTTTCTAGATGCTGCAGCCGCTTATATAACCGTCATTTGAGTATGTAGTATATATCACTACAAATGCTCAAAACACTACCGTAATTATTACACTTTCGATTGTTTAAGCACATCCGGAATTAATTCCCGTGAATATTTAAAATAACAATTTATTTTACACATTAGGATGTGCCAAATCAAATTGTAACGTTTAAATACAATACACACAAGTGTCAAAATATTTATCAAAGTTGTCACAAATACAAACAAAGAAAAAATCGAATTTTGGATATTTAGACGACCCGCAGAACCCGTCAACATTAGCTTTGTAGGCACCGCTTCCCTTAAATCTTATTTTTTTCCATACATTATTCCAACATTTAATTCGCTCTTGAATGCCTGATTTAAAAACAGTGTTCTACAGTTCGTTGAGACCCGTATCCATTGACAAAACTTCTGGTTCAATAAATTAGGTACTATCTCAATACACACTTGATAGTTCTCAATAACATCTTTAGGAACCAAGAACCGTTTGGCATGCCGCCCTCAAAACAAACTAAAAACACCGCATGCCAACAAGGTATTTCAGAACTCCTTGGCACTCACTACATGTAAGTACCAATAAACCCGATACTAAGCTCAAGAACTTAGCTGGCATGCCCGCAAACTTGTACAGTCTCGTGCACTATGCTGTTTTGGGCCGTTTTATCTAAGATGTTTACAACACAATTACATAAAATTATAAGTAAATAATAAGGGGCAATGATGGGTGAATATTGAACACACGGAAACAACACTATAAATACGTTATTGATTTTGAACATTAATTTATTTTGTAGGTTTATGTACATAATATATAATTCTACGGGATTTGTTTGTAAAAAAAAAATAACTACCGATGTGGTATTGTGGTCTCACATTTCTAGCAATCCTGTTAACCCCTCCAGCAAAGTTCAATGCCTTGTGTTAGGAGTGGGTTCACGTCAGTAGTATAATGGGTAGGATTCGAACCCGCGACCTCACGTGGCGATGAGACTACTTGCCGTGGAGTGGGCGCCTCGGAACACCCTACCAAAGTCTAAGTAACAAACACACAAACATTGATTTTTATTTATGTACTAGCGGACCCGTGCAACTTTATATGTTTTTAACTTTGTATGGTTTTTGCACCATTTTTCATTACTGCTCCGCTCAATTGGTCGTAACATGATGTTAAATAGCCTATAGCCTTCCCCGATAAATGGGCTACCCAACAGAAAAAGATTTTTTCAATACCAGTTGTTCGATTACCTCGTTCAAACAAACAAACAAACTCTACAGCTTTATAATATTAGTATAGATATAGTAGATTTTTTATTCTCTTTATTTTAAGGATTTTTTGTCCATGAACATGACAGTTCCCTGCAGGCAAAGAAAATACATGCTCACAAATTAATAACATAAAACAATCATATCCATAAATTTAAATGGTATTTTAAAATTAGGTTATGTGTACTTAATTAACTAATTCTCGTGCTATTCCTGTTGTTGGTTCAGTTAATATACTTAAACAAATCTTACATCTAGTTTATTAATATTGAAAAACTCCATAAAACTCTCCTCTTCTGTTGATTCCAGATACAATCCATCAGTAGATGTTCGACATCCTCTATAACACCACACGATTCACAATTTGGTAATTCAGTTTTTCCCATTAAATGTACAAACTTCGTGTCCATAACGAAGTCTATTTACCAAAACTATGTACTATCGGCTCAGACTATAATTGACAAACTATGGTATATAGGGGTGTTGGAGATCTCTGTACCATTTTGCTATTTTTTTTATTGTAAATACAATGGCCGTGACTGTACCTATGCAATATTAGTTTTTAAGTATCTTACTTGCTGTGTCGCATCTCGTATGGTTCTGTTGAGTATTGGTTCTCACTGTGATTGCAAACTGGGCGTTTTTGACGAGGTTTGACGTTATAGTAGCAGTTTGAAAAAATATATAAATAATGCGTAGAATATCGCGATTAAATAAATGGTTCGACTGACTTTTTAATGATTACTATCTTATGTCATTAATTTACCGGGAAGTCAATGACAATAAATAGTATTCAATGTTCTACTTAAAAAAAAACATTAAACCCGTTTTGAATGACTCTCAACAAACTAAGAAAATGAAAAAAAAAACAAGGCTTACTTACTTACCTTCTCAGATGTTACAGACAACTTTATGCATTGTTTACCTTAAAATTGCTTGACGTTTCGACCAGGTTGCACCGGCCGTAGTCAAAAGCGTGACCACGGACGTCTCGCCGTTCCCGTAAATAGCTATAATCATGCGACGCAAAAGTTTAAATGTTAGTTTATGCTACTAATATGCGAATTGAATCATTCAATCGTTTAATCCGAACTCTAATCTTAGTAGTAGGATATAGTATATGTAACAGCACTAAATACAAGGTTAATTAAATAACAACAGGTTATGGTTATAGGTTAATTTGTGTTTAAAATTTAACTTAATTTTGATCTTTAAAAATATGTAGGTATAGCTTAAAAACGGATGAAGTAATAAAGACGACAGTCTTACATTTTTCTTCGAAGTAAAAACAGCTCATATTAATTTATATAATAGTTACCTGTGGACATCAATAATTTTGCAGTAGCCAGGTTAAGTTACAACTCCGTGTCCCGTGTCTCGGGGAAAACGTAAGATGTGCGTTTATATTAGTAAATAATAGTGAGGAGACAAAATAGTTTGTCAAAATAGTTAAAAGTACATATGTTTAAAAGTGAAACTCTCTGTACACAAATACAATGGTCCGCAATTTACATTTAAGAATTTACGTATGATATTAGATATTATTATGAAATCCAAAGAGTGTGATTCTGAGGGTTATTAAATAGATACCGATCGACTTAATAAATAATGATAGTCTTGGTTGAGCATAATAATATAATAATCAGTGCACCAGCGTTATAAAGTTTAAATATTTATAATAAAGTGCCATCATTATTTTTTTGCTACTAAGAGCTTTAGCTTTTAGTTAAAAGTGTGATTAATTCAGATTAATTACAAACAATAAATATGTTTATTTATTAACTGCCGCCACAACAAGATCTTGGATATTTTCAGTTGTGCAGCCTTAACCCTCCAATTGCTTCAGTTAAAAACAAGGCACTACTAAAATCAAATATTAGCACAAAGTGTCACACCAAAAATGTGCCACAAAAAGCACATTTGAACCAGTGACAAGTAAGAGGTGAGTCGTAAACACCTCATCGCCATCAAGCGAGCGTCGCCTGGAATGGGGTCAAGTGTGCCGGGAGAAATATGTTACGACCCTGTGATTACGGGCAGGTCAAGATTACTGGTTGTAGTGGGGATTACCGCTGTTTAGTGCTGCCTCGTGCTGTTTATATTACCTACGATTTTTTTTTTATATTTCTTGTGTTTTTTTTTTTCGTTTTTGTTTTCACGGACAGTTTATCGGTCACCTAATTGATCAGTTTAGGACTAGTTTGGGAAAAATACGAATCTACATTTTAAGTGACTTAGTCATAAATTAACAAGCAATACAGTTTGCAAATTTAATAGGAGTGAGTTCACGTCATCGTTAGTGTAATTTTATTTTTATTTCTTCAGGATAACAAACAATTGCGCAATCATGCTTAAGACTATCAATATTTCTTATAAAACAATTAGGTAATTACGCAACCAGCACCGTTATCCACAAAATTTAAAAACAAGCAAGTTTAACAAATAAGGTTTATATACTCTAAGTCTAAACATGCATGTGTAATGGATGAGATTGAAACTTATGA
The DNA here is from genome assembly GCA_945859575.2 of Herminia tarsipennalis. NCBI lineage: Eukaryota > Metazoa > Arthropoda > Insecta > Lepidoptera > Erebidae > Herminia > Herminia tarsipennalis. The sequence continues at coordinate 4,967,358 of OX243836.2, read as the reverse complement.
AATCTGGGGTCTAGTTCAGAACGTAGTTGCGTGAACAACATAGACTAATTTTATATTTCTGAAAAGCAAGACACCTTAAAACGTTGTTCAGTTTGCTATCTTATAATAGTAAATAAAGTTTTATTATGAATGGATAAATAGCAGATCTTATAGGTAAGATTTGGTTTTGTCAAAAGAGCTACCGACTAACAACAACAAGTGCAAGTGACTAATGTGTGTTTATTCTTGTCACTTCATGTGTCCATGTCATCTCAAGGCTTTATTCATTATTTCGATGTAAATTTAAGAGGCCAAGAGTGAACTAATTGCAGTAAGGTACAGTTCTAGTGGTTCGTAGACTTTCAAACATACAAATTAATGGATACTGGAAACTGGAAATATTGCTTTTGAGTCTGAGTGTAGATGTATGTATATGTACACCCGGAATCAGAACCATTATTAATGGATCACATAAATCTCCACAATTTCTTGTACATACAGCTGTCATATACCTCTGTGGCGCGGTAGGTGTGTGTACGACTGGAGCGCAAGAGGTCATGGGTTCGGTTCCCACCTCAAGAAACCAATTTGTGTAATCCACAAATTGATTGTCCGTATCTGAGTATACTTTGTGTCCGTAAGTTAAATGTTTTATGCCCCCCCCCCCCTCTTCCTACACAGTATTAGTACCGGGCAAGTGGTTGTCGGGCTACACACAATGTAGGGTTCCGTAGACCCTTAATAATAATTTTCAATGGAATTTGTTCGAAAAGTTAGTTACTTCTCATTTGATCAACTATTACTCGTAAACTTGTAAAGCCTACTTAGCTGTGATAGTTTTTCTTTTAATTTCACTATATATAATACTACTGTAATTTTTTTCACATACCCAACATCAACCATTTAGATGGCAGGGTTATTTGCAAATATTTGTTAGTCTAACAATAATTTGCACTAAATATTAAGCTTTAATAATATTTCACAAACTTATCTATAAATCTAAAAATGGTCGTTACAACCCCTAAACGTAAAAAAAACCTATCTGATCCTAAAAAAATGTTTTTCAAGCTTTTTTGATGTGTATCCATGACAAATTGTAGTCTTCTAGCATTAACAGTCTATCAGCTATTCTCTAGCTGCGGGAGGACGGACAGACGGACGACCGACGGCGAAACTATAAGGGTTTCATTTTGCCATTTTGGCTACGTAATTATTAGACATATTTTGGGACTTAATCGCGTGAATTATTTAATGGTACTAACCTTTCATTTACCTGAAATTTCCATCGAATTCCCGAAATATATATTATATATATATCTAAAAAATATATATATATATATATATATATCTAAAATATCTATACCCGAAATATATATATATATCTAATATGTATAAAAATCGCGAAAGTTTAAAAACAATTATTGGCTACGTAACCTTAAAAAACCACTCCCACTACGACAACAAACCAATCAATTAAATCTCATTGTGTACTCTTTATCAAAAGAAAAATAAGCTACAACAACCCAAATTATACCTAACAAATCAATTTGCCCACAATCTGACATTTTTTTGCCATCTGACATCGTTGAGGCGAATGTCGGCACCTCGCGGCGCATTTGTGTCATTACTGTGGTCATTAGGTGCAGACGATTTGAACGGCGGCGACTGTTATGGGGCATAACACCGCGGTTATGTGCTCACATGTCTGTGGTTTTAGTTAAATGTACTTAGATAACACTGTGCTAGGAAGCACACGGCATTTGAGGGTTATTGTTAGATTTTGTTTAAAAACGTACTGTTACTTTGGAATAATGAAATATGAAATATTTTTTACAATACAATAAATTGTCTTTAAAAAGCTTGAATGATTTTTAAATGTCCTTTTAGTTAAGTTATTTTACCTATTTATCGTCATGAATAATCTGATATTCATGCCAAATTACATTTTAATTTTTAATTTTGTTTTTGTGATTTATTATTACATACTATTTTATTATTAAATCAGGAAAATCGAAAAATATTATCTATTCAAATGTCATCAGTATGTAATATAATGTTTAAGTTTTCAGTTTTGCCGGCACTCCTGGAGTGCATCCCGTTGTTTTTTATTTTTTGAGTTAGTAGTAGGATTTCAAAAACTTTGACCCCTAAAACTCAATGAAAAAAAAATCACCGGTTCGTTTTGGACCACCCTAATATATCTATAAATTTTGTTTTTAAATGTAAGTAGATATTATGTTAACCAGTTACAGGTCCTGGATGTTTGTGATTAGATCCAGCCATCTCGATATTATTAATTACTAGCTTAGCTTTTCTAAGTGGCTTAGACTCTATGGATAAATATATTACAAAGCATAATTCACATAACATTCTTCAAGCTGTAAGCCATCTTACATACATAATTTTATCTAAATTAGCCCAGTATCTTAGGAGATAAACAAATTTATTATTCTTACTTTAATATCATAGTTTGAGTATAGAAAGCAGTGGCATCGGACTCGCAACCGGGTTTAAATCCTACCCATTATACTATCGACGTGAACCCACCCCCATGACCCCACAATCCCTTCTTTATCTAAGACAGAATACATACAACTAATCACAGACGTAAATTTCAAAAACGAGTGTGCTATACAAAGTGAACTAACGATTGTTTTCAGCCATATGCACATTAAATAACTCCTGCATAGTTCATAACTAACAGATATTTCCAACTATTCGATTAAAAAAACGTTATTATTTTCCAAAAACTGATCTAAAACCCTTTTTCTCAGGTACCTGACACAGGTGAACTAGATGAACCTAATTCATTGAGCCACGTTTCTCATTTCGTCATTTTCGCTTATTCTAGAGAACGCTTTTTTGTCGAGAACGAGCGGAATCAGCGTGAAACTGATTTAAGCGTAATGACTGTGCGCTCAAGTATTCACTCAATTTCACAAATCGGACCCATCCTAATTGGAGTGAGGTCATGGTGAGAAAAATTTAGGGCCACGAAAATAACGAATAGCTAAAATCCAGGTACTCACATGGTTAATTATTTACATAAAGAAAATTTATTAATTTTTGTCACTTTTTCAAATTTCTTAATGTTTTATATACAATTTGTAACAGAAAGTATGTTGTCAGTATTGCATCTGCCATGGTGCCATAGTCCATTACATTTATTATTACACTAGCTGATCCGCACCACTTCGTATGCGTCAATTTTACCCGTTTTTGTAACATTTTTCATTGCTGATCCGCTCTTATTGATCGTAGCGTGATGTTATTTAACTTATAGCCTTCCTCGATAAATGGGCTACCCAACAGATTTTTTTTAATTCGGTCTCGTAGTTCCTGAGATTGCCGCATTCAAACAAACAAACAAATCTTCAGCTTTATAATATTAGTATAGATAGTTAAGGCAATTTTGTGTTGTCAAATTTCAGTACCGAAAGATGGCACAAGTATTATACCTTCCCTGGTGCCAAATTCGATTATATTATTATAGTATAGAATTTTAAAGTCATATTAATTGTTAATTTTGCCATTCTTAAATAAACGAATGAAAAAATAATAAATTAAATTTTTGGTACTCCGATTATGATAACTACACCTTTCTGTTGTACACGTTGATTTATAGCTTACCTATTTAATTAATTTTGTAAACTATAGATATTATGGAAAAAATCATGCATCCATGATTTTTTCCATATTATCCATCCTTGTAGTTGTGACATGAATTGCATGAGGCTTATATCCAATAAAGTAGTTATTGAGATAGACATACAAATCACGAATATAAGTACGTACACCCTTCGGAGCAACAACATTGAAGTCATTCACTTTCATAATCTGATAGGACGGCAATCCGACACGATCTGAGTGGGATTAGGCGTGCTCTTTTTTGGAAAACCTATGGAACGATAGTAGTGACGTTGCTTTAACTCGCTTATTTCTTGATTTGCTCGGTCGTTTAACTCACGGATAACTATTTACACAATATATCTGTGCGCAGTCGAGTAAATTCCAGGTACACACCACTATCGCCAACTTTAGAGCCACAACTGAAATTTAGAAAGTCTGAGTAAATCCGATCGGTAGGAACAAGGAAAAATAAAAGGAATTCGAGATCCAAGCTTTCATCAATTAAGAAATAAATATACAGTCTTCGGCTAATGTAAACGAACTTCCTATTTAGTTTGTTTTTACAAAGTTGGTCTTAGTTTTTCGTATTCTGTAAAAACCTAGCAAATGCTTTTATTTTGTTTTAAATTTTTTCATGTATTTTTTTGTTAGGTAAAGTAATTTTTAATAAAAAATGTTGTTTCAATTTGAATAATAATAGTATCTTGGGACAACTCACACAACGCTATCTGATCCCAAACTAAACAGAGCTTCTACTATGGAAACCAGACAACTGATAAACATTCTTATATATTTCTAAATACATACATATTATAGATAAATATCACCCAGACACAGAATAAGCCATCGTGTTCATCACACAAAGTTTTATTCCTTGGTGGGATTGAACCCACGACCTCTTGCGTAGCAGTCGAACACATTACCACCGCGCCACAGAGGCAATTGCTACCGAACATGAAATTATGAATGATAAACTACAGAATTAGCGTTTGAGTGGTGCCTTAGAACGGACCGTTAAATTTACCATGTGCTTTGAGCCTATCAAAAAGCTAGAAAGAAAGTAGGCACAGATATTAGGTCTTATAACGCACCGATAATACTGGTTCTGCTGCAAGCATTATGATACTACGTTAGTTTATATTATTTCGGTTAAGTGCGGGTAGTTACATCTTCCGTCACTGTTGTATTGTACCTACATGCCATTTGAATCATAGTTCATTAATGAAATTGTTATTAGTTTTAAGATCATGTCATGATATTTTGTTATGCAATATTAGTTAAAAGGTATCTTTGAGTAAAACGGACTCAGTGTGGAGTGCATACTTGAAGCCTGGCGTCGCAAAGTGTATCTTCTTAAATGTGTACTAATATAATAAAGCTAAAGATTTTGTTTTTTGTTTGAACGCGGTAATCTCAGGAACTACTGGTCCAAATTGAAAAAAATATATGTTGGGTAGCCCATTCATCGAGGAAGGCTATAGGCTATTTAATATCACGCTGCGGCCAATAGGAGCTGTGCAGCAATCCCCGTAAAAGCGGGGAAAATTGACGCATACGAAGTTGCGCGGGACAGCTATTATATCATATTTATCTTATATTTTATCCCATGCTAGGTCTACTGTTTGTGCCAAAAAAGGTTGTAATAACTTCCTGAAACTCAGTACAGTTAGTATTCCATTTGCTAAATGTACTTAATCAGTTTCCTATTCAGCTAATAAATCGTAAAATGCTGTGAGTTTGTGTTGTAGCTTTTGGATTATCTACTGACATTTGGCAGGTTGTCAACCATATTGTGATGTCAGAGTCTGTAAAGCTTAACATACCTGTATTTATTCTGACACCAAAGTAAATTTTAATTAAACTAGATGGTATATAGAGCAGACTAAAAGTTACTACTTTCTGAGAAATTAGGCGCAGGACCAAGAAAGTGTGAACAGGCAATTATCAAATTTAAAAAAATGGTTGCCTATCCATACAAAGGGTTTATTTTAAAAATTGTTTACCTATCTATATAAAGGGTTAATTTTAAAATTGGTTACGTATCCATATATAGAGATGTAACCAATTTTTATAATTTGGTAATTGTCTGTTCACGCTTTCTTGGTCCAGCGCCTAATTTCTCTTCGAGAAAGAGACATTCACGTTAAATGTCACTTTTACGTCATCTGACCATTCTAGTGAATTCATTCCGTAAAAAAAAAAAAATTCATACTAGCTGCCTGCCCCCACTTTGCACGGGTGTCAAATCTTAGTTTTTTATACCTTGAGTTACATTATTGTAATTTTCCTAGGGATCTTTAATTTTTTTGACAATAAAATATAGCCTATGTTACTTCCCGATAATGTAGCTTTCTAATGGTGAAAGAATTTAAAATCGGTCAAATTCAACCAAATCTTTCCTCTTTATAATATTAGTATAGACAAATAAATTTTGTTTGCGTTGAAGTTTGATTAAAATTTAAAATCCAAGTTTCAACCCTCCAGGGGTTGAATTTTCATAAATCCGGTCTCAGTCATCCTCTACAATGGTTTAAGGTATGTGTTGATAGATCAGCCAGACACAGATTTCTCTTTACACAGAAAATAAGTAACTGAAATCCTTAAGAAAATAATAAACAAAATAGTATAACATCGTTGAATAAACACAGTAACAGGCGAAGTCACATCACAACCTATGAGGCACTCATTTTAAGCGGAGGAATGTTAAAATTGACGCAAACTCGAGGGTAGACAGCCCTTCTATCGACCCGTAATAGACCCGACAAATTAAATTCCTTAGCGGGATTATGTTGATATATACGTTTTTAGACCTATCTGTTTAGTTCTCGGCTTACATAAAGTTGGTACTAAGTTGGTACTATTATTCAAAAAGGGTTGTTGAACTGCATCACTAGACATAAATTTAATTAAATGTATGTATAGTTTTAACGTTGACCCGGCGAACTTTGTAACACCTAAAATAGAAAACTTAGATTATTTTGATTTTATGACTGTTCATTTAGGTTTTCCCAATTTTCTTTAATTTAAACCATATCGGAATTGCAGTAAAAAAAGAATTCAAAAATATATTAAACCAATTTAACCGTTTTCGAGTTTCTGCGAGATTAACGAACAGGAATTAATTTTATACTAAATGGAAGAAGAAGAAGATATAATAGATAGAATAACACTATCAGAATCTATTGTACACATTGACGTAGAGATCAAGACTGCGCTATAACCTCACAAAATTGACCACTGCCTAGAAAGAGACAACGCTACTTTTTGAACAATACCTGTCAAAGGCCACACGAGTTTTTTCTCTCCTTCACGCTTTGCAGTCAATTTAATTGAAAGGGATGTCGCAATACTGGTCTATACGTCAATGATTGTTCACGATCATTCCTAGGTAGTAACTCTATTTGGTCTGTGTTTCAAGGCTTCGAGCTGAAAGTTAATGCAAGATTTTAACTAAATCAGAGTGATAGTATGTTTATGCGGCAATTATTTTATTTGCAGCTTTCAGCTGGACACTTTTCAAGTGTCGAAGTTCTTTCCCATATTAGTTCGTCCTCCTGGTCTCCATGATAAACAGTATGGAAAATAAATGAAAACCAATAAATTCACAGCCTTTTCAACCACAGATAAAAATGCCTGTTTACATTATCTGTGAGAATGATCAAATGACCGAACGCCTCACTCATTCACTCACGAAGTTTACTCACATTCCGAATGGTAATTAAAATATAATCCTATTAATCCGTGGATATCAACACGATTTATTCGTGCTGACGAGATTATTTTTGACTTTAATTTTGTACTGTAATTAATTTGATTGTCGTTCAACTGTAAAAAATGCTCTGCAATTTGAAGAATTTTCCTATGTATTAGACTAGCCTGTTGGTCTATTTAGAAATATAAGTACGTTATTAGTTGTCTGGTTGCCATAGTACAGGCTCTGCCTATTGATCCTGTGTCAGTTGAAGTATTAGTAGTTTTTTGACATTCAGGTGCAATGATGTTTTAAATAAAAAGGTGTAGATAGGTTACACATTCGATCTTTAGAAACGGCAAACTAATGCACGCATAGATTACTTATAAATTTGCTTGTCACACAATTATAAAAGAAGTCGTAAAAGTAGGAAAGCATGGTTTAATTATCACGTGTGAAAATTATCGTTTATATCGTTTAAAAAAAGACGACGCCCGCAGTAGGGTACAAGCCCTGTGTCACGGGAGACTTTACAAACATACAAGTCACGGACACAAAGTACACCTAGACTCGGAACAACAATTTGTAGATCACACAAATAGGTGAAATCTAATTTAGTAGGTGATGTGTGTAATTCAGATAAGACTGCGTTCGCAAAGCATTGTACATTTATATTTATTGCAGAAGTACCACACCATCTATGCCTCGAAGATTGGAGACCACGTTACAGTTAGTCCTGCGCCTAACCCCTATTCTGTATGATCTTTAATGAACTATTTAAGATGGAAGGAATTTAAAGGAAGCTTGTGTTTTGTGCGCACCAATATTTCATCACGATTGCCACCAGGTTGGAAATCTGTTATAAGAACAAAGAAAACCTTTACTCAACTTATTCAAATTACCGTTTAAAACTATTCCACACCCCAGACTATATTATATCACATAAAAGAACCAGCTAAACACTAACAGAGTTTTAAAGGAACCAACGGAGTATCAGTCTCGTTCAAAACTACATATTTGCTAGTCATGGAGTGCTGAATGCATAAGCTGCATTTGAATCAGTTATAATACCCACTGACGGGATTTGTGAAAACAAAAATACTAGAAGTTGTAGGGTTCGAATAAAAATTTTAAAATTTATATCGGTAGAGGTTTTTGTCATTACTTTTATTTAAGCTCTAATTCAAAATTGACTGTCTCGCTCGTCAAAGTCGATCGGAGCCTCTATACCCATATGATTTTTTTTCACGCGGACAAAGTAGTCATTGTAATGCAATTTGAGGCTGATTAATTTAGCTAAAGATGAAATTAATACAGTTGAACAATAACACAAAATACAATAAAAATGGCGTCAGAAAATCGTTTTCATTTTTCTTGGCGAGTATTAATAACGTCACAGCTGTTAGAATCAACATCTGAGCGAAGGAATGAAGGCAAAGCCAGTACTCTGACGAAATAAGCGAACCGATTAATTAATGTAAATGCCCAACTTATTTGAATATTTGATACAAAGTGTGAAATTATGATGATTTTTGTATGAAAACCAAATGTTATGGCGCAATAATCTTTCAAGAATGTTACTGTGATGCAAAAATTTAAGAAAAAAGTGGTTGTCTATTATCGGTTTACGGACAACAATTTTACGTGATAACGTCATAAGATTATTTTGTTTTTTTTTTTAATGACCAATTGTATCGTATGTTTCTGCAATCGCCAAAACATTGTTGACATTGTAATAAACAATCATGCCTGACAGATTTAGAGGATCCGGGCCCATACTTCAACCTATCAGCAGATGGAACGCGACATGGGCGGAACGTGAGAGGTGACGTCACACATTTTCGTGAGTGCAGCCGGTTATCGATTTATAAGACGTTATCACGTGAAAAACATGGTGAACACATTTTTTTGGATTTTAACCTAGGTAAAAAAAAAAAAAATGGCGACCCATTTAAATAAAAGCAACGAATCGGTAAACTAAAGCAGGTACGATGACGAAGCCGGGGCACGATGCAAACATTCATTTCTAACTGGCCGAGCTCGCTTTGTTTAAGATTATTTAGGATTCTGTGACACATATTTTTATTAAACTACACAGTCCAAGTCGTTGGTTACAGCTGTTTATCTATACTAATATTATAAAGCTGAAGAGTTTGTTTGTTTGTTTGAACGCGATGAACGAACTACTGGTTGACGAATTGAAAAACTCTTTTACTCTTGAAAAGCACATTAATCGAGAAATGTCATAGGCTTTGTAACATCACGCTTCGACCAATAGGAGCAGAGCAGCAACATGAAACAACAAGAAAATTTACACAGACGAAGTTGCATGTGTCAGCTAGTTTAATATAAATGTACCTGTGTCCACATGACCTCAATATGTAATATTCCAGTCAAATACCAAAAGTCCTCTTATCAAAGCCTAAACATTTGCAACCAATAACAGTACAATTGAATATGGAGACCCTACTCACATTGCAACACCACTCGTGAACACACTTTAGAAATGAAAATAATCCTTAACACCTAGCAACTAAGTCTAATTTCGCTAAAACGTAATGTTATATTCGTACATGACACGAAAACTCATGAATAGATATTGCGATGACAAAACCGCGTAAAATTGGAGTGTGGTATGACGTGGAATTATTGTTTTATATGTTTAATACTGCGTTTAGAACGAATGGGAACCAAGGGAATGGTGATATACAGTTATAGTGATCTTAAAAATGTTGTCAAAAGTAAATAACGTAATACGAGTTCTGTTTTTCCTTTTATTTTAAGTATATTATTTACTAGCTGTCCCGTGCAACTTCGTATGCCTCAATTTCCCCCGTTTTGGCAAAATATTTTTCATTACTGCTTCACTCCTATTGATCGTAGCGTGATTTATATAGCCTTTCTCGATAAATGGGCTACCCAACAAAAAAAGTTTTTTCAATTCGGACCAGTAGTTCCTGAGACTACCGTGTTCAAACAAACAAACAAATTCTTTCTAATATTAGTATAGAATTGTGTAGCAAAATGCCGTAGAAGCGAAATATTAGTGAAAGACTTTTTCATGTGCAAAATGGTGGCTTGCAAAACCGGATCCGGGTATCACTTCTCAGAACTGTCACTTTTACAAGACTGTCCTAAAAAAAAGGATGTAATTTTTTTACAACATGAATTTTCAAAATGTTACTACGAGTACAATATATAAAGATAAAGTCTTATTTATTTGTTAAGGCACGTGTACAATAAAATGTTAGTAGTTAGTATGCCTATTAAATATGTAACTGATTGATTGTATCAACATGTCCGACCATTGTTGATTTGATTTGAAGATATTAAACCAAGAATTGAATTAAAATACAACATTATGTCGTATGTACGTTTACACGTTTATTTAATGTAACTTCTAAACCTCAAAACGTAAAGTGGGGTAATGTTACGCGACTCCGAGTAACATTATGCTAAGTGTATTTAAACAAAAAGGAAAATAGTAGAAATCGGACGCTATCAAAATCACCCTCAATTCATTTATTTTTCCTTCCTATCGGCTCAGTATATGAAACTTTCTTTGCAGAATTGTACCTATACTTCTGCTTAGACATAAACCAAAAAACACAACAAACCAAGTAAGATATTGTAATCTATACTTAATAATATAAAGCGGAAGAGTATGTTTGTTTGTTTGTTTGTTTAAACGCGCTAATCTCAGGAACTACTGGTCCAATTTGAAAAATTCTTTTCTCGTTGGATAGCCCATTTATCGAGGAAGACTATAGGCTATATTACATCACGCTACGACTAATAGGAGCGGATCAGCAATAAGAAATGTTGCAAAAACGGGGAAAATTTACGCATACGAAGTTGCGCGGGACAGCTAGTCATATATATAAATCATATTCCAGAAAATAATATAATAGCAGTTGACAAACGAAGTCATAACTCTCACCTAACTTCAGTGAACCCATTTCATCACAAGGAAATAAACCAATCTCTAAATCTCGAAACCAATTAATCCAGAAGGTTCTACGTGAAAGTTAAACCATTAGAGATAATCCCTAAGGTGATACATTTCAACAAACGACAGCTAAGGGAGTAGAGGTATTATGAAATGCAATTATGAAGGCCATTACCTTTAAATTCATCCCGGGTTGAAGGTGGGCTAAATGGTGGATGTTCTGGCTGAATAATTAGGGTTTGTTTGTCTGTCTTGTTTTGTAGTGTAGGTGGATAGTTGTAGGCGGTTATGACTATTACAAAATCTCATGCTAAATCGATTTATAAGCAAACTAATTTATGCTGACCGCTACGATTATTTTACATAAGAAACGAAATTATTTTACCACTAGTGGCACGCAAAATTTGATGAGATTCATCCATCATACATTATTACCATTAGAAATGTTTTTTTTTAAATTAATTATTATAACTGACTGCCTCTGTGGCGCGGTGGGAGTGTATCCGACTGCTACGCAAGAGGTCGTGGGTTCGATCCCCACCCAGGATAAAACTTTGTGTGATGAGCACGATGGTTTATTCGGTGTCTGGGTGTTATTCATCTATAATAAGTATGTATTTAGAAATATATAAGTATGTTTATCAGTTGTCTGGTTTCCATAGTACAAGCTCTGCTTAGTTTGGGATCAGATAGCGTTGTGTGAGTTGTCATAAGATATTATTATTATTATTATATTATTATTATAATATCATTGTTGAATAAAATATAATATAATAAATTAATCGCAGATGTCAAGCATGGAGATATCCTTAACAGAATAAAAACATTTTTCCTTTAGCCATGAGTTAAGCTTAGACTTGAACTGATTCAGTGGCAGACTCCTAAAAGTCTCCCGAAGTTTATTTTAAAATCTAATGATCATAAGGTTACAGTTTCTGTGGTAGTATCGAGTGTTTATACTAAGTAGTATAGGTGTAGTAGGTATTAGTGTATGGCGATAATAGTAATTTTGTCAAATAGGTATTTACGCTTTTTGGCAAATAAGCAGCCCTCGTATATTAGGTATATACCGCCCATAAGTTCTGTTACAAATGAAATACATTTTTTTTAAACGGAGAATTGTAATATTACTATAACTTATTTATACATATTTAATAAACTCTCCGCAAAAAATAAAAATAATATTCTATTTAAAATGGCCACCTTTGGCTTTTATACAGGCCTTTATTATGGAATCTATGGATTTACGCAGTTTCCATGGGGAATTTCGCTACTGCTTGCTGTAAACATTTTTTAAGAGACTCAATGTTGCCGTGTCGTTTAGAGCAAGCCATGTCTATGGGTTGAGGTCTGGGCTAGATGAGGGCCAGTCTTCAGCTCTTGTAAAGTCCGGAACGTTGGTTTCAAGCCAGGCTTAAGTAGTTCGTGCCTTGTGACCAGGTGCAGAGTCCTGCTGGAAAGTCCACGGTACAGTTTTAAAAAGTGTATTGCTGAGCGGTTTCACAACACGATCCAAGACTGTCTCATGATACACTTTGGCTGAAGTTTTCACTCCTTTTTCATAAAAATGTAGCTTTGTGACGCCTTGATAAGACACGCCCCATCAAACCATCACTGACATAGGCTGATGACCACGCTGTACCTTTCCGACCACTTGAGCAGCTTCTTTAGAACTCAGAGCGTACACTTTATCATTTTGCTTATTGTAGTGGATATTTCTGTGTCCTTCACCTGCGTATCGCGACAGAAGGCGTTTAGATCGATCCACTCTCTTTAATTGTAAAGATTGATTTAGGGCATGTTGTGTATATCGACGATAACCACCGAGCTTCAGGTCTTGTTTTATAATACGCGACAGAGTCCTAGCGGGAATTTTCATTTCGCACGATAAGATTTTTTGGCTTTAACAGCATTAACAGCCTTTGTAGTTCTAACAGCACGCGGCCGCCCCGGTCTTTTATGGTCTTCGACAGAGGAAGTGTTGTATCTGTTGATAGTGCGATATACGAACATACGGCTGATACCAAGTTTATAAAGTGTCTGAAATATGACCGACCGCACCATACCCACTTTGTGCAAGGCGACCACCGTAATCTTATTTTCTTTAACACCATATTGTAATTTGATAATGAACACGAAAAAATATGTGAAATGGCGCGAAATCGAAAGAACTTTTAAAAATAACATTTGTGTTCCAAGTTCCAAGAAATTAAAAAGTTGAAGAAAAGAAAAGTTTTTATGTAACAGTATTTATGGGCGGGCTAGTTATATGTATATCATATTATGATAACATATGATCGATTACCATCTGTATATTTAAAAATAAATCCCTATTTCCCTTGGTCACGGCTTAACTAAAGAACGACTTTACTGATTACATTCGTTCTTTTTTTTTAAATTTTCTAATACTCTGCAGAAGGTTGTTACTTAAAAAAATAAAAATAAATTTAGAGATAAAAAAATAACGGGGCGGTAAAAAGTTCGCCGGGGCAGCTAGTATTATTATAAAAGGCAATATCTTTCTGTCTTTTCGTTTACGTTAGTTTTATACAAAAACCTATGATACAGTTTACATATAGTCTGGAAAATGGCCATGTTACATTTTATATTTAACACGAAATAAGCAGTGACGATAACAGTTAATGAACACGAACGGAGTCTCGAGCAAAAGCTAGTATAACTTTAAAATAATAAAATCTTTGTACAATCTACACAACGCCATCTGATCCAAAACTAGATGAGGCCTATTCTATAGCAATCAGATAACTTATAAACATTTTAAATACATTTGTATTACAGACAAACTTGCTGGCCCGCGCAACTTCGTACTCGTAAATTTTTCCTGTTTTTACAACATTTTTCATTGCTGCTCCGCTCATATTGGTTGTGCTTTCCTCTATAAATGGGCTATCCCACAGTAAAATACTTTAACTCGAACAAGTAGTTCCTGAGATTATTGCTTCAAACAAACAAACAAACTTTTCACCTTATTAATATTAGTATAGAGTACCTGGATGACCGAGCTTTGCTCGGTACTTTCAGGGTTCCGTAGCCAAAATGCCAAAAACCGGAACGCTTATAGTATAATAGTCTGTTCGTCCGTCCGTATGTCACAGGCATTTTACTCAAAGACCACACAATGAATATATTGATAACATTTGGTCAAAAGTCTTGTAGTAGCCGCATTAATAATAATAAAAATAAATATGTTTTGGCATTCCATACATTTAACATTAGCTGAAAAAAAACAGCAAAAATCACTGCGTGGCATCATTCGACAGGCCTTTAAAAACATGTAAGGTTTCAAATAAACTTTTTTGATTGAGTGAATATTATTGGAAATAATTGCCCCGAAAGTTACATAAATTGTGTCCGGAGGGGACATTTTATGTAACTGACACCTTATAATTTGAACTGTGTGACCAAAAAATAATAGAAATTTTATAGGCATTTTTTGCCAATCACTTTATTAAAAAATGCAATAATTGTATTGAAAATCATAAAGGTAGCGCTTAATAAATACTTTAAACTAAAATAATTATTTTCGACATTATCGGACATACAAGAAAAGGGCGTAAGTGCCATGAACATAACGCTCTTCAGCTGGTGCAAATATTCAAATCGGATTATTTACGTCAACGGCTGCGGAACCCTACACTGAGCATGGTTCGACATGCTCTAGTCCTTTTTTTGGTTAATCGTGTATTTTGGAAATAATATTTAGACACGCATTACATACTTATGAGATATGAATAATATTTTTCGATCTTACCGACATAATAATAACAAAATATGAAATAGTAAACCGTAATAAATCACAAATCAAAACGCAAACAATTAAAAAAAACCGGGCAAATGCATGTCGGGCACAATGCACCTGAATAATGTGGCTTAAGAAGTGGGTTTTCTATTGTTTTTGTTTCAATATCTACTTAATAATATTTTTCAATGGAATTTGTACGAAAATTTTGTTACTTCTCATTTAATCAGCTGTTACTCGTAAACTTGCAAAGCCTACTGAGCTGTGATAGTTTCCTTTTAATTTGACTATATATACTTCTACCGTGAATTTTTTCACATACCCAACATCAACTATTTAGCTGGAAGAGGGGGGCGGACACTTGTCTCAAACAAAAATTTGCACTTTAAAGCTTAATATTTTACAAACGGATCCCTAAAACTAAAAATCGTCTTACCAACCCCTAAACGTTTTTTAAAGGCCTATCTAATGATACCCCACACGATGGGGTAGATGAGAAAAAATCACACCCTCACTTTACTTATATGGGAGGTACCCTAAATAAAAGGTTTTTAAGATTTTATTCTTTCACTTTGTCGGCGTAAGTAATATGTGTATCCATGCAAAATTACAGCCTCCTAGTACTAACAGTCTCTGAACAAAGGTGCAGACGGACGGACGGACGGACATGGCGAAACGTCAATGACGGTATATCGGAAATAAGTAAGTATTTGTTATGCGCTACCTTTTTGTTTTTTTTCGTATTTTTTAACACGTTTCAATCGATAAGGGGCTGGGGGAGGACACAATTTTTGCAATTTTCTTTCAATGTGTAATAAAAGTTTATTAGAAACCCATGTTTTTAAAAGACCTGTCGAATGATGTGCCACACGCTAAAGTTTGCTAAAAAAAATGTTACAGCTTCTGTTACATGTATGGAATACCCCCCCCCCCCTAAAAATATTAATGTTTATTATTTACCTAT
The DNA here is from genome assembly GCA_945859575.2 of Herminia tarsipennalis. Classification (NCBI taxonomy): domain Eukaryota; kingdom Metazoa; phylum Arthropoda; class Insecta; order Lepidoptera; family Erebidae; genus Herminia; species Herminia tarsipennalis. Next base: position 4,951,385 of record OX243836.2, on the reverse strand, counting down.
CAAATTCGTTTGATAGCTAAATAATAAACAAATGAAAATTGAATAATATTTTTCGATCTACTGACATAATAATAAAAAAATAAGAAATAATAAAGCACAAATCAAAAAACAAAAATCCAAAGTTAAAATAAAAAAGGGAAAAAAATATCATAAAATAAAAAAGCATATATTTCATTCGGATACGGACCGCGGTCATCTGCTTCGTGGATCGCCCGTTTCCCACTTAAGCTATTAAAACAATGGAAATCGCGACAAAATTTACCTTCGTATTCTAATGATATTGTAGCAGTTTTTCATTGCCTGAAAATACAGATAGAACGCCGTTTTTTAAAAATGAAACCTATTTAGATCGATTTTTCACCCCCGAAACCCCCAGCATACTAAATTTTAAGAAAATCGCTGGATCCGTTGCCGATATTCAGATTATATATTTATATATATATATATACAAGAATTGCTCGTATAAAGATATAGGATAACACCCAGACACAAAATAAACCATCGTGCTCATCACACAAAATTGGGTGGGTATCGAGCTCACGACCTCTTACTTTGCAATCAACGTCACTAACCACTAGACCAATAAGCCAGTCAATATTAAATCACAAGAAATATAATACTTGATTGTTTCATTCCATTAAACTACTAACTTTATCAACACACTAACTGTCCCGCGCAACTTCGTCTGCGTAAATTTTCCCCGTTTTTGGTTTTTGTTTTTTTCCCCTATTGGTCGTAGCGTGATGTTATGTATATATAGCCTATAGCCTTGCTCGATAAATGGGCTATCCAACATTGATATACTTTTTCAATTCGGATCAGTAGTTCCTGAGATTACCGCGTTCAAACAAACAAACTCTTCAGCTTTATAATATCAGTATAAATTTAAGTTCACACAACTCCTACGTAAGACCTACGGTATTTACAAGTCTCGTAGTATTCTACACAAAACCGCCTACAGTCTACGCCAATATTTAAGTAGCATATGAGCTCAAATATTTGTCTCTTACGAATCGAACGACTGACCTTTGCCACTGCACTTTGTAAGAGAAACAAATATTAGAAATAGTGGGTGGAAAAGGTTAAACATATTTCTGACAGAATAAGCTAGTTTTCTTGGGCTAATCTTCTTCTATATCTATATCTATACATATAATAAAACTGTAAATTTCACGTGTCTGTACATGGCCGAACTTAGTGAAAAAAAATATTAGGAAATGTTCGAAAAGAGTATTTAAACACTTTGCTGCATTTTTAGAAATGTCTGTCTGTCTGTCTGTCTGTCTGTCTGTCTGTTTGTTTGAACACGCATCACGCAAAAACTACCAGACAGATTCGGTTAAAATTTTCTATGTGTATTCTAATAAGTCTGGATTAACATATAGGCTATAATTTATCACGCTATTTCCCATAGGAGCTAAGCAATAACGGATAATGTCTGTAGCTATTTATCGTCATAAAACAATAACTACTTGACGGCTCTTCATGAAAATTTGTAGTTTTATTGTAAATACTATAGGTGATTACTTACACTATGAATCATTACGCTATCGTCTATGAGGAGCGAGCAGCAACGTATGTTTGGTCGAACCATTATAGTTTTTCACAGATTTTTCCACAATTAGGCCATTATTTACAATTGTAACCCATGGAAACAGTAACTTTACGCTAAAACTATAAGGAGCTAAACACAACATTTTCAATTTTCTTAAGATCAGCTATTTTAACAGCTTTAATATCGGTTGAGGTGGTGTAATGGCACAAGTGGCGGTATTGAACAAGCGAGAAGCGAGATCGGAGGATCGAATCCCAAGTGTGCGAGAATCTCTTTTTGTGTTATTTAAAAAAATATCTTTATTCTTTTTTTAAGTATATTTTCAAATGTATACTTATTATACAAGCTTTTATTTTCGACTTTAACATGCTTACTTTGTTAAATAACTTTTCATATTAATCAATCACTTTCAATAGGCACCTTTATCATTGTTTTGCATGAATCGCGATTATGTTATGAATGTAGAATTGAAAAGCAATATTACATTACAAATAAACAATAACTACTTGATATTTTCTAAAATTTATAAATGTTATATCAAAATAAAACACGTGGCGCCATCTGTGATTCGATTTCTTCTGCGTGCCAAATTGCTTACCTACAAATGTGGATAAACTTTCGCGATTTGTACACATTATGAAAATATATATATTACGGGTCTTAATCACGTGAATAATTTAAGGTTAAATACCTTGCTTACCTACGTTTAACATGCATGAAAATTTTAGTTTAATTTAATATAAAATCATCAAGTATTAAAAGCAACTTATCCAGTTTTGAAAATAGATGGCGTTTAAATACAAATTAAAAAATATTAGGACAATTGATTTAAAAAAAAACTGAAATTCTTACTTAAAGGGATATGAATGTACTTATGATGATCTTAATTTGCGACAGGTTGACACACCTATTTTTTAATTCACCAAAATAGACATTATAAAATAGTATTTAAATCTTCTAAAGTGAGTGAAAAAAAATATTGAAATAAGTTTAGAAAAGTATTTATACACAAAAAAGATATTTGAGTATATCTTTTAAAAACGTTTGAATGTTGTCTGTTTGTATGAACACATCACAGTACCGCGGGAATGCAATGTTTTAAAAACAGGATATTTTTTAAAAACATAACTAGCCCTATTTCGCGGGGGACTTTACAACACGGACACAAAGTGTGTACTTTAGACTCAGAAAAGATCGCTAGGGCAGGACATAACCCGCGATCATAGGAAATCTGTGAGAGTTTTTTCTATCATACCTTTAATACCTATGTTTAAATTATTTTGATGGAGCGGGCGGCTAGGTACCTCCGATTAAATCGTCCGATTTAAAAGTGTCGGAGCCGAAGTTTGAGTCGGAGGTTTAAAATCGGTATTTTCGACCTTTCGGAGTAAGAATCGAAGCTCCTTTACACAAAATTTCGCGCGAGTACTTGGGCGGTTTCGGGCTTCATTTAGCCCGAAACCGCCCAAGTTCTCGCGTGACGGGGGAGGGGGGGAATTTTTCAATATTAATAATATTTGATGTGATGAAAATCATTTTGGTGAAATACTTTTTTGTCGAGGTGCTGAAAGCAAAGGAATTTTTATAATTTGTCTTCTAACGGTCTGGCGCCATAAACTTTGTCGGTCTTCATTTTGCTGCACTGGGCATTTGCTAGGCTTGCCCTGCCATAGGTCGGGCCCTGATTAAAGCTAGGCCCTAATATCCATAGATGCCACACAGCATTGTGGAGCATGTTTCCAATATGTTTTACACAGAAGTTAAATTGTAATATAAACTACCTTAACATAAACCCAACTTCCATGCGAACGAAGTCGCGGGCACAGCTAGTTAGTAAATAAAACTAACATTTAAACTGCCAACGAGTAAACACCTATGAAATATTGTTTTAAATAGGTTTTCTTATCATTAATCATTTCACAAAAAGAAGTGATTTGGCTTGAGAACATAGTATAGAATAGAATTTTTATTGTCACATATTTTCAAATATTTTCTTAATTCAAACTAATAATTACTTAACATCGTGTTGTGGCAAAAGGAACAAGCTCAGCAAATGCTGTTACATGCGAGATTGCATGTAACAACGCTGATTTTCATCCCCTTCCCTTCGACACAGCAACGTAAAAGAAAAATAATAATAATAATAATATAATAATAATAAAAATAAAAAAGAAACAGAATAAAAAATCTTAAAATACAGAATAACATAAAAACATCACAGGTACAAGTACAAAGTCCAATAAAAAAATAAAATTAATTAGATAAAAAAAATAATTAATAATCTTTCCTAAATAACAATAAAAAAATAACACATGACAAATACATAACAAATAACAAACACGGGATCGCAAAAGTATCAAACAATAACTATAATAATATATTTTAGCAACGTCAGACCACCGTCCGACATTGCATAAAGAGATGGCTTTCTTAGTCTGCGTTTTGACACTTTATATGTTGTTATGACTAATTGAAAACTCGTATAATTTCCAGAATTTGGTATTTAATTTCCAATTTTTCAAAGGGTATAATTTCTGGACCAATATGACTTAAGAACCTTCTAAATTTATAAAACCATATTTATAAAAAACATGTAATAGTTGAAAATAAAGATTTTTATTATTTTTATTATTATTATTAAATTAAAAAATAATAAAACCCGCATGCTTAAAAAAAATTGAAACAAGATAACCTTAAAACATGCATTCCCAGTGAACTTATTAAGCAGCAGGCGGGTTTTTTTATTTTTTTTTAAATTTAATACTTTTTTAGTGCTTAGTTGTAAGGCGCAACGTAACTAATAACTGTAACCGCCGAAAATAGTTGGTAACAAGCTTTAAATCGCTATATATCCTAAACGGTTCCAAACCTCATCATGATTTTAAAATACCAACACGATTATCCCACATGACATAGTCAGTTGAATTTGTTTTTTGTTTCTCTATTACAATATGGCGTTTGCCTGTCTCCATTTTAATTTTCGACTACTGTCATGTCTTTAGTGATGATCGCAAGATTAATACGAATCGGTTGACACATGAATCATCAAAATCGGCCCTCGCGTTTGGTCTATATAGTTCCATAAAGGAACACACATATATACACGTCAAACACATTACCCTCCGCAGTCGGGTAAAAAGAGCATACTCTTTTCTAAAAGACCGGCAACGATCCTGCTATGCCTCTGGCGTCGCAGATGTCTACAGGCAGTGGTAATCACTAAACATCAGTCTTTCTTTTTATACTCCCTTTGTATAGTGGTAAAGTGACCACATACAGTATGTTACTGAATAACATCCTCCTCATCTCTACACATTGTTCGTTAATGTAATCTCACTTTCCTACTTAATCTATTTAAATTCAATTGTTTTATCCCAATGAACGCTTAGATTTTAATGTTCACGTAATAAAATTTACAAGTACTGCGAAACGGTATTAGCTCTCAGTATTACAACGATCCCTCATCGGGTACCAGTAACTACATCGAAACAAAACAAACTAGGGATGTCAAACGAGGGATGCCTCGTTTGAGATCGATTAACCGACAAATATTTTGCAAGCAATATTAATACGAGTTTATTGTTTAAATGGATCCCGTAAATCAATTTTTAACCATAAAAAATCAAGATTCGATTTTTAAGGAGACGCTTTAATAAGAACCATAAAATTGATCAATGAACTAAAAAACTGACTTATCTTGTACATTACATTCTATCTATCTTAATTACATTACATGTTTGTAACATTATTACGTGTTTCGGAAAAACATTATTTGTAGAAATCTGGCCGTTTTTGATAATTTTGAAGTGTATGCTCAATTTTAAGATGTTAACTAAGGTAAAAAGATAAAAATATCAGTACTTCGATCGACTTGTAAAACATATTTAATTTGAACAAAAAAATCGATTAATAATAGTAAGTTTTTTTATTGTTGTCTATTAAATTACGGTTATTTTTTGTATAGAGCAAAGCTCAGACACCCCAACACGATTTTTATTTCAAGATCTCATATAAAAAAATGAAAATATTGAAAACTTGCATAGTTATTACACATCCAAGTTGTCTTGTGTTCTTTGCGCTGTCGTGCTCATTACGTCTCGTAGTACGTAATCCATGGTTTTTATTAAAAAATAAGTTATGATTATATTTCACATCAAATTGTGAACAGGATATAGACTGTTAGAATAATTAATTAATTAATTAATGATTGATTAGTTAATTAATTGAAAAATATAACATGGTCCAAAAACTACCCCCATTAGACTGTGTCACTGATTCTGAGCAAACTACTTTCAGGTTTGCTTTATACCAAGAATAACGTTATATAGCGTAACTTAAACATTAAAAATGTAAAGTAATCCATTACAATTAAAATCCCAAACAAACTATTCGAATAAACATTTCGTAACCATTTGATTCTATCGATTTAAAAACCGTTATTTTTCAGAAAGATTAGCCATCCCTAAAACGAACCATAAATCTAACCGTAGGCGGTCGAATGAAATACCCCTGCACTCAGAGATAAGAGAAAAAATCTATACACACCTACACTGTAGCAATACGGAAAATGTACTGCCCTAGGTAATATTTCTTCATCAAGAGACATTGGGTAATGGTATAGGACCCTGTTCTATTTGTCCTAAAAGGCTATAGAGAGGCATTACAAAGAAAAGGTATTTTTCTTTATCTGTTGTAAGGCTAATCAATTAGAATCATTGGCCACTGTAGAACCTTGTCTAACTACATTTTATCACTAGTAATAAACATATACAATTCAGTACACATAGCTACGTAAGTATTTATTTCATGGACTGTTTGATGTTTCGACAGGATTGTACCTACCATGATCCAAATCTAAACTGACTTATTGTGTTTATTTCCGTGTCAAATTGTATAATAACAATCGTGAAAGTGTATACAGTGACAATGAATATTGGAGATATATATTTCAGTGGTTATCACCGAGCAAGTCAAAACACTGGGGTCATAGATGATTATCCATATACTAGCAATGCCGTTTGTCCTGTGACTAATCTTTGTTTACGGTCATATTGGTTTTCAGTCCTATCGTTCTACAGTTTGTGTGAAAATCTTGTGTTTGCATACACCCTTCTTGTGTGTTGAAATACAAGTCTTCGTTGCGATTTGTGAGTGTAACCAAAATGTTACGTAATATATCTAGGTAGGATTATACACGCAATACACGCATTCGATAGATAGAATCATTCCCATTTATTTTTTATATTTTTTATCGTGTTTTAGTCCCTCTGGATGTCTTCTTGTCAGTAGTACGACCGAAGAAAAATGATATCGTTTCCCTATAGACCGATCTGTTGACTAACATCTATTGTATTTTTGTAAGGGTTACCCTAAGCTAAGAAAAAACGGCAGACTCAGCGCCACAAAAGATTTTAACTTTCGGCACGTAACATATTTATAAAACTCCGCTCTTATATATTAACAACCAAAATACTTAAAAAAAAAACACATCTATTTGACGGTCGGTTGATTTGCTGGCATTTATTGAGGAGTTTCGTTGTCTGTCTCCGAAACTCATCATCACATCCTTACAAAATGTATATGGGATCATTTCGGAATAAACTTCTTTCGAGCAAAAAAATGACTTATCAAATCCACTCTATATACGACGCAGTTATACATAAAAAAAAACTGAATTGAAAACCTCCTGTTTTTATGAGCGTTTCGTAGCCAAAATGGCAAAAACGAATTCTTTATAGTTTCGTCATGTCCGTCTGTCTGTCTGTCCGTCCGTATTTCACAGGCATTTTACTAAAAGACAACTCAATGAATATTGTTGAAGTTATGTGAAATACTGTCTTGTAGTAGCCGCTACTTAGTTTGATAGCTAAATAATAAAAATAAATATTTTTATGGGGGGCACTCCATGCAATTCGTGTTTTGGCACATCATTGAACAGGTATGTTAAAACATTTTTGTACACTTTTTTGATAAAGTGAATATTTTTTTTAATAATCGCTCCGAAAATTGCATAAATTGTGTATAACTTTTGAACTGTCTTACCAAAATATATGAAAAAAATAACAAAGGTAGTCACAGTAATATTATAAAGGCGAAAGTTTGTGAGTATGTGAGTGTGTATGTTTGTTACTTCTTCACGTCTAAACGGCTGGAGCGATTTTAATAAAATTTGGTATGGAGTTAGCTGACACCCTGGATTAACACATAGGCTAATAAACCGCGGGTAACACCGCGGGGCTTAGCTAGTGCTTAATAAATACTTTAAAATAAAATTATTTTGGACCTTATCAGATATACCGTCATTGAGTTATTGCTGAAAAACTGCGTTTCTCAACAAAAGGGCATAAGCATACGCCATGAACATACGCTCTTCTGCTGATGCAATTATTCGAGGCTGCGGAACCCAACACTGAGCATGGTCCGACATGCTTTGCACGGTTTTTTTACAAACGTTAACTGTCGGCGCACTACGCCAACCGGTTTCATCGAGCGGGGAGAGCAAGGGACGAGGGACGAGGCCCGGCTAGCGGCGCCCGCGCACATCCAAATCGACAGCCTTACATACGGCACGGCTTGACCGCGGGCATTTCATTCTTGTCAATGTTATAAACCAGGATTACATATTATATACAGTCCACAACAAATACCTAGTTTAATTTAAAGTCCGTTAAGGCCTAAACATTAAGCTTACCGCAACCAATGGCGTTACGTTATAACAAAACGTGTGTCAATCGCTGGTTATCTGAACTATTAGTTTATCTACACAATGTTGAGTGAGGACACTATTGAGACGAACACGAGAAGGTTGTGAGCCTACTGGTAAGCGTCACGTTAGCTCCTAGCAGTATCAGTAGGCCACCCAAATCCTTGTTTTTGACTGGCCTGTTAGTCTAGTGGTTAGTGACCCTGACTGCTAAGCCGGAGGTCGTGGGTTTGATTCCTACCCAGGATAAAAAAAACTTGAGAGGTGTCAAGGGACACCCGGATGGAACGAAGTTCCTTTCGATGAATTAGTGAAGGAATTGTAATAAATTTAGCTTACTATAGCAAATAGTGTCGTTACAACTTTTCATATGATTTTTTTCCGTCTAGCCCCCTTTTATAAGGAACTTCGTTACAAAAATTGTGTGATAAACACGATGATTTATTCAGTGTCTTATTTATTTATCTGTTATATGTATTTAGAAATACATATGTATGTTTATCAGTTGTCTAGTTTCCATAGTACAAGCTCTGCTTAGTTTGGGATCAGACAGCGTAGTGTGAGTTATCTCTAGATATTAATACATGATTATTGTTTGGCAAAAAGCGCAGTGCAATGACATTTGGATCTCTGAATGTCATCGCACTATGCTCCTCATTTGAGATATTAGTTCGTTGCTCCAAAGTAGGAGTGTATGTGCAGCATTCATGTATGTCTGTGAGTTTGTTTAATCCACTAAAACTCCTAAATTGAGTATTAAAGGGGAAGGATGTGATTATAATCACACCTTATCGTGTCCATATTGTATTAAAATAAAGTCCATAACTAATACGATTTTAAATAGTATAATATATGTATATGTATTTATTTAAGTATATTATATAAATTTGAAATAACATACGTTTATATATGTAAGTATGTACTTACTGTTTATTTATACATATGGTTTAATTTCTATTTTTCTTTTTTTTTTCTTTTATTGTTACACTTCCGACTACTTTTATATATCTTTCTACTCTAGAGCTCAAAGGTTTGCTGATAGAAAACTCAATTTTGAGTTAAGCTCGCCTTTGTACATAATTACTTTTATTTTGTACTTATTGATTGTATATTTCTTCTATGTGTACAATAAAGAATTTGAATTTGAATAATTAGCGGATTAATAAAGGCACGATTAATAATGTTCATATTATTCAAAGAATACCTCCAACTTTAGCATGACATATTGAGCTTACGTTATAATTTACAAACAAAACTGTCATAGCCACGAGGCATAAAAAGGCTACACATAATCTGCAAAATTTATTAACCCCAAACGTACCATATCAAATACAACTTTATCAAAAAATATATATACGTAACCGAGCCCACGACAAGAAATTTTACTTTGTAAGAACGCTTGACAGTATATTTCTGTCTTACGACTTTCAAAAACAACTGTAAAAGACGTTCGTACAAGAAAACTGCCTAAAATTTCCGCCTCGTTGTACTAAAACAGGGCTCCAGATTCATCAAAGTCACTAGCCACGTTTAAAGTGTATGCACGTTTCATGCTAAAGGAGCACAAATTACCAGTGAAAGATGACGTCATAATTTATAAATTCTCAACGCGGCCTGGGTTCATCAAGAGTGGTTGAATTAGTTATGACGGTGTTACACTGGAAGGTTCGATGTCGTGTGAATATATTAACACTACAACGCCGCATAAGGTCGGAAAGATCTCGTTTTGTGTTGAGTAACTAATCAGTAATTAGGACATTTTTTTTTATTATTATTATTGATGAAATATTTAAAAAAAATAGAGAAGAAGAAGCCTTTTAAATTTATATCGATGGCTAAGGGTTTTTGGGTTTGTAATTGTATGTTTTGTATGTATGTGTGTGAGTTACATATTTCTATGGTATGATGTAAATTTTGACAATGACATAAATAGGTACGTCTAAATTGTGACAGCGATAGAGGGTATAATAAATCATTATCGCATTTGTAACAAATTATATATAGTCAAAAAGATTTTAGCGAACTAGCTTTCGCCTACGGCTCCGCCCGCGTGGATGTTGGTTATCACGATTTATCGCGATAACCGATCAAAGTCGGGAAAGGACTTAGTGTAGTTTTAAAACTATTAAATATCCTTCCTGTCCTATTGGATTTAAACTATCTCCATATCAAATTTTATCCAAATCGGTTCAGCGGTTTTAGCGTGAGACCGTAACATACAGAGTTACTTTCACGTTTATAATTGTAGTTCAGTTCACCGCTCAGTTCCATGTAATTACAAGACTTTTTAATTTTTTATGTTGCGTTGTCGTCTGATGAGCGATTGCATGTTGGAAGCTTTAATAACCACACAATTTTAATGTAACCCTACGAGTAAGTATATATAATACCTTAATTTTTTTGCCATTTATATTAGGAAGGCTTTTCCAAGGCCTAATAAGCCTGATGTAGGGTCCCTTCGACCCAAAAAGTTATACAAAATTCATGTGGCATTGAACGTGTTAAGGGCACCCAAGTTATTATAAAGTGGAGAATTAATGTTCTTTGAACAATTTTTACTGGAGTTTTTTTCAGATCCTGTAAACAAAATATGTTAAAAAGAGATTACCGGAGGGTATAAAGGTTTTAAGCTCACATTTTTAGCTATAAATGTGAAGTAATGGAATATGTACGATAAAGAACAATTTCCAAATCATTGTTTCGTTTTTACACCCTACGGAAATGTAAAATACTAGCTGCCTGCCCCGGTTTCGCGTGGTTGTCATATCGTAGCTTTTTATACTTTGAGTTACAGTATTTTAGTAGGGATCTCTAATTTTTGTCAATAAAATATAATGTTACTGCTTATCTTACTCCCCGATTATGTAGCTATCTAATGGTGAAAGAATTTTTAAAATCGGTCTAGTTGTTTTGAAGCCTATTCAATGCAAACAAACAATAAAATCTTTCCTCTTTATAATATAAGTATAGATATAGATAATAAGTATAAGTACCCATTGTGGGATCGTAGATCGTTAACGGACGTACAAATCTGTTTCTTATCTATGTTATTTCTCAGGATCGCGAGCACTCATTTTTCTTAGGAAGTCAAGTTTAAATTAAGATATTCAGATCTGCAATACATGGAGCCGTGTAAACAAATCTAACTTCAAATCAGAGTCCGAATCGCCTTACATGTGTTTAAAACTAATATTATAAAGCTAAAGAGTTTGTTTGTTTGTTTGAACGCGGTAATCTCAGGAACTTTGGTCCGAATTTAAAAAATATTTCTCTGTTGGATAGCCCATTTATCGAGGAAGGCTACAGGCTATATAACATCACGCTACGACCTATAGGAGCGGAGCAGCAATGAGAAATGTTGCAAAGACGGGGAAAATTTACGCAGACTAAGTTGCGCGGGTCACTAGTCATCAATAAAATAAATTACTCGTCTTTTGTCTAAAAATCTTGATAATACTTACTTACTTAACAAAATACTACGCAAGCTATCCAAAGTCGGTCTTTCACAAAAGTGAAATAGAACCTTGTTCGTTTCTTCTCTGTATTTGAAACAGATAGGGAACTAGGGAACACTCCAATCTGATTACAAAATACAAAGGTTTAACACAGGCACTTTTCTAAGTAGCCGTGTTATCAAGTTTCGTGAAGGTACCTAATCTTTTATTCGATACATTTTTGCTTTATTTTTTGTATTTTATTCTTGTATAGGTACTGGTTTCAAAAAAATTGTACGTTTCGCCCCCGATCCCTTAAAAAAAGAGTCATGAAAGTTTGTGTGGAAAGGACTTAATAATAATAATATAATAATATCTTGATCAAGTTACTCAACGTTATCTGATCCCAAACTAAGCAGAGCTTACATACAACAGACAACAGATATATATATATATATATATATATATATATATATATATATATATATATATATATATATATATATATATATACTTATAGATTTCTAAATAGGTAGGTACATACACATTATAGATAAATAAAAATCAATGTTTTGTCTGTATGTCCTCTATGTGTTCCAAAACCATTGATTAGATTGTGATGAAACATTAGCAGAATGTTCTGGTAAGGCCGGAGAGTGTTCCGGGCTTCCTGACTTAGGAGTCAAAATAAAAACATGTTAGCGTAGTTATTTAATAGTAAGTATTTAATTAATTTAATATTAACTTAAGAACGAATCATTTGCCACAATACAAAGTTTAAATATATTTTCAAAAATTACTTCTGATTTTTCGTTTATAATAAAACGATATAGCAACCAAAAATGGAAAATAAAATAACCATAATGGGTAATTACGACAAGTGTAAGTAACACTTATAAAAAGAAATGAAATCCCATCAAAAACATTTTTATGTAAATTGACGCCAAGACAAGTAGGTACATATTGCTATCACTCTAAAATAAGATATCAAATCTCATGGAAAGCCAAGCTCCTAACTCTAAATGCCTCCAAATTATCCTTACAAGAATACGATTCTTTAATCACTATTTTAGACAAGTAAGTTATTGGACCCATTCCAGAAAACAAAATTGTATTTTAGGATCAACATAAGTATTCCCAAGTGGCATTAGTACAAGTTAAATGGTATCAGTCACCTACACTTACTAAATTAATAAGTTCATAGTACTTTCATTATATTAACAGCTTCTGTTAAAGGCTGACTTTCTAATAAACTGAAATAAAAGAATATTAAAAAAACACTTCCCGAGCGGCGACAGTAAGTTAATGAGGAGACGACAACTGCAGATGTAAATCCAGAAATAATTGGGACAAAGGAACAAACGAAACGAAGGTAGTAAGCACACAAAACAAAATATACATACTCAACATGAAAGAGCAGTGAACGATAAAATATTTATATTCAGAGTCACATCTTCTGTAGGTGCTCCAACATTTTTAAGAACTTGGGAACAATTAATTTTTCAAATTCTTACATACATACATACATATCAACCCATAAGATGTCCCACTGCTGGGCACGGGTCTCCCCAGTAGAACCTACTAGTATGTAGATCCTGGGGGTAATTGCCATAATCGCCACGCTTGGCGAGCGGGTTGGCGATCGCAGTAAGGCTTTAAGTACGCAGAGGACGCTGCTGCCCGTCCTCCGGGGTGAAGTCCCTTAGTCGCCTTGACGACACCCACGGGTAGAGATGGGGTGGTACTATTCTTAAGCCGGCACCACACGGCACGGCACCACACGGCACATTTCAAATTCTGATTTGAAAGAAACAAACACACTCACTTTTATAAAATTAGTTGGAATTAGAATAGCTGTCGCCCGCAGCTTCAACCACGTGAATGATTTTAGGCCGCTAAGGGTTGATTTTAGCTTTAAAATGTTGAAAGACGTATTTCTTTAACCACAAAGCCAAATTTTCACAGATTTAACTTTAAAACTGTCGAAGTTACATACACACTTGCAACCCCTATTTTGTCCCCTTAGGATTAATTTTTCAAAAACGCTGAAATACGTGTTTCTCTATTTTTAACTAAAAAACCATTTACAAACGTAACCAACTTATTTCACAGATGGTACTTAAAACTGACAAAGTTTCATACAACGGTACGGGTTACAGGTTATTTTTTTAAAAACAATGAAACACGTATTTTATTTTATTTTAAACCACAAAGCCAATACGAAATTTCAAAAATCTAACTATAAAACTGTCGAAGTTTGATAAAAAGTTGCAATTCCCATTTTACACCCTTAGGGGTTGATTTTCCAAAGAGGCTAATACCCGTGTTTCATTATTTTAAACTTTAAACCAAAAAAAACAAATACAAAATTTTACAAATCTAACTTTAAAACTGACGGAGTTTCATACAAACACATAACACATATTCATAAACACTATTTTACCCCATTGGGGGATAAACTTAGAAAAATCCTTTATTTTTGGCTGCTTACATTATATGCTCGAAATTTCATGCGTCTAGGACCAGTAGTTTAGGCTGTGCACTAATAAGCCATCAGTCAGTCAGATTGGATAGTTTTAATAAGAAGCAATTATCCCAGTAGTGTCATGAACCTGTTAAACCAATAACAATAGAAAGCTAAAATAAAAGCCAATAAAATCGTCGTTTAAAGAAATAAACACCAGACCATTTATTTTTAGAAATGCCGATACCTAACATGCTTTGTGAAATATAACCTCATAAATATTCGGCAAATATTCAAACAATTTACCTGAAAACCGACCACAACGATTTATTTTCACGCAACATAACCATTTTTTAATCCCAAAACTCACTAGCCTAAATATTCCTACATTTTCGATTGAAATTATTGCCGGAATATTTTTCATTTCACAGGTAATAAATTTCTCCTGACCAAATGTTGGGCATGGTCTATTATAACAGGGAGATAATAATAATAATAGTCAATTACACATAAATTATGTTGGAATTGTGTTTAATTGTGCGTGGGATTACACGTGCACTTCTCTACAACGGGTAACTGAAAGTTGTGGTCATATTTCATGGACCTACCACGATGGCAAATCGGATTGCATTATTATTACATAGTTATAGCATTTTCTTTTTGTCAATTTTCAATTGGGAAAGGCCTACGATATAAGAATCATACTCGTCCTTGTGTTTATCACGCTTGGACTATTATGGCATAGAACTATGTGTAAATTTATGTCATACTTTTTTGCAGTATTTTAAATTATAATTTTTTTATTGATAATTTAACGAATGAAACTATAATAAGCGAAATTTTAGGGTACTTCGATTTTGATAAAATTAGATATATATCTGTTTGGTTTACAGTCAAACATATATAAATATAAAAATAGTCATAATATAGTAGCATTAAAAGCTGAAGTTATACCTTTTTACTTTAACATTTAATGGTAATTTTTGAGGATTTAATTGCTGGCAACATTGTATTGCCGGAAATGCATTTTTGGCTTCATACAACATTGCGATACATGTCAATTTATACTTCCGTTCAGGTTTTATCATCACACTGTTAGCTCAGTGACTAAATTTCATTTTACAAAACTACAATTACAAGAATCAAATGTCTTCACCGACATTATCATTATCATAGTTACATAATAACCTTTGAATTTGACCACACCTTTTTGTTTCACGTTCTATTTCCTCACACAACATTATACAGAGAGTGCAGATTTTGTGTAATAAATGTGAAGGATATTAGTTATTACGCGTGTGAAGATTCATACAATGTATAAATGTTTGTACGACAGGAGGTCAGAGTCTTTAAAATGTAATATTATTCGCCGAATATATTTTCGAAGTTATTTTTGACGTTTTTGAGATGACTACCAACTGAATTACTCGAAGGTTAAGCAATCAATCAATAAATTCATTTATTTGTAAAACATAGATGGATACAAAATGTGGTTACATAAATAAATATTGTTGCGCTACGTTTTGTCATCTAGACATACAAATATTGAGCATTGATTAAATTAAATTATTAAAACATTGAATTATATAGACGTGAACCCACTCCTAACACAAGCCTTTGAGCTTAGCTGAAGGGGTTAACAAGATTGCCAGTAATGTGGGACTCAATCCCACATTGCTAGTTATATTTTCAAAGAAAAAAATAAATATATATATTAGTACATGTCATTGGGGAATTAAATAATTGTATTTACAGTTAAAACATAAGAAATGGTTCGTAAACATAAGAAATCGTACGTATTTTGCAGTACAAGCGTAATGTACGAAAAGTTGCTTAAATTTAAAAATAGGATAGAACATAAATAACTAAGGGTGGGGGCAGTGTAGACCACAGCTTATTATTATATTTTTTGCTTTATCTCATGGTTCAACTTTTTGATAATACAATTTGCATCAGTCCTTTAACATGGTGTATAGTATATAAGTCGCAGCACCTTACCCCCATACCAAGTTTATAAACATTCAAACATTGTAAAATTGGTAATTTGAAAAGAGTGGCCGCGAGTTTTTATTGCCAGATTCTTTTCTCCGGCTTTACCTATTGTTTGCGAACTTAGCATTACATGTACATGTAGAATCCCGACACAAGAGTTGTTTTGCATCCTAAGTGAATAAAGAATTTTGAATTTTGATTTGAATAGACCGATGACCAAGAAACACGTCCAGAGTGGAATAACTATTTCATTTTATAATTAAATTCGGAACCTTTATGATTCAGTAAAAATCCTTTCTCATTGATATGATAAGAATCGGAATTTCAGAATTCATAGAACATTAATATCCACCATTATTACGAATACATGGCCGTACTAAATATTTACCAGTATATTTGTGGTTGCAACCATTAATACGGTCGCGTTGCCGACCCATTGAATCGAATTAAAACTTTTATTATGAATTATATATGCTTGATGTTTTTAAAACTCATCGGTTGGTATGGCCCAATTTATTAAAATAATAAATTGGTGTTTATTTTCTGTTCGGCCTCGGTTTTGTGTAGATCTGAGGCACGTACTGATCCCTAGATATAGTAGGTACTACTTCGCTAGACAACAAAAAGGCTTACATTTGATTTTGACATTTAGACGGTCATTTCACAAATTTAAATGAAAGTCCATACTTGTTTATCAAGAATGACAACAACGGCCGTTAGTCATAAGTGTCAAACAAGTTCTTTCATTCGTTTCGGCATTTGACATGAGAGCTATCGCGTGTGATTTCGTCGCTAGAGGCGCTAGTGTAGTGGAAGGTCTCTGAAATGTTAAATTTCATTGTTTTTGTATGCCCTACGCGGGTTTATTTATAACTAGCTGTCCCACGCAACTTCGTTTGCGTAAATTTTCCTTGTTTTTGCAACATTTCTCAAACAAACAAACAAACAAACTCTTTAGGTTTAAAATATTAGTATAGATTAGACTATTATTGTGAATATTTTGCAATACCTGAGATAAATTATGGCAAATACGTGTTACGGATATTGATCCGTCCGATCAACAGTTGTACTTTTAAAGTAGTGGACGTTTATTGAAACGTCACTGCTTTAAAAGTACAACTGTTGATCTTTAGAAACTTAGGTCCGCCTTTCTTCCCAACAAAATGGGACTACGCATTACATTATCTAGATATTAATACGGCACGGTTTTAAGGTATAATTAATAATGTTTATATTTATGTAAAAACTTCCTGCAAATACATTGTAAAAGGTGGACTTAACAGTCAACCCTTGGGTGGTAAAGAGATGTGTGGCAAGTGCATAATGTCTAGTATTTCAATAAAACTCAAAATTTGACAGCCTAGGGAGTTAAACAAGGTATAATCGTTCCGTAGCGGATTCGATAACGCCGTACTTATCGTTCGCAAAAAAAGTGTCTATGGTTTCCACCGCAAACGTCAAATTACATAATAAAATAATTTTCACTAGCGACATAGCGTTTCGAATGTGACTTTGTCTAGACCCCCAGATCTGACCCAACAGTGGCGCCAATTGGTGAGCAAAAAAACAGTAACCCTCATTACTGTCTCTTTCTACGTGGTTCCAATGTACTAGTACTATAGAAGTTAGTGAAGGCACGGAATATTGAAAGCACATAATACACCAGATACGAAATAAATTTATATATCACTGTTGCCCGGTTGAGAGGATTTCCAGCAATTTCGGGTTTTTTTTCGACTCTGGGGGAAAATTCGGAGGAAGTTAGTCGTGATGTTTCGGGGATAGTCCCCACATCTGTAGTCACTTCAGGTGGTTCTTAAGGTAACTTTTGAAGAACTTTTGATACCATATTTTCGCTTAGAATCTATCATTTCATTGCACCTGCTCCATCGCACCGCGACTCAATCTTGGCCATTTGGGTTTTTTAAGAAGCTAATTTTCGGGGGGATTTTGAAAAAGGTTGGGGGAAAATTGACATGGTCATCTGGCAACACTGCTTAATGCGCTTCACATACTGCAAGATTGCTTTAAAAATAAGTAATTAAACTGTATATTATCTATCACTGAATAAATTCCGGAATATTTAACCAAAATATTTAACACCAAAAACATAGAACTATGAATAATTACAACTCCTTAAGTGGTAGGTACTCGAATTAATTCAACTCGGACACCCTCGTTCAAGAGGTTGTCATCTTCAGGCTTCGAGGGACGTGACTGCCCGACGTATTCTACTACATTGTGCGGAACACCGGAATTCCGGATTTCCTCATTACTGATTATGTCCGGAACAAAATTGAGCCCTTCTACTTAAAATTTTGAAGTGCGTCAAAGACTTTCAAGTTTGTAGGATAATGGGAATGACTGAGGTGCGTGTGGGATTTTAAATGTTTAGTTTTGTACAAGATTCATATTAACTGCCCTTATTTGGGTTAGTTTTACTGGAGATAGCTGTATAGATTTTGCTAAATTTTGAGTAAGCGGTCTGTAATTTTAGCCATAGTACTAGTACACATGTATATTTGATGCTAGTCTAAAAAATAGATATGTACAAATACTGTCTAACATTTTTTTTTGTAAAATGGCTAGATGTTATACAATATTAACTCTCTTCTTCTCTTCTTTCTCTTCTTCGAATCACTTATGAATCATGTCGATTTATGATATAACAATAAAGCATATACATGTTAAAATCTTATGATTTCATTTAATTACGTGTTCAAGGGGTCAATTCACGTATTTAAAGCAGTGCAGTTGCAGTTAAGTTTGTAACTTTGGGATCGATCTCAAATACGCTTGCGTCAAGTATGCGTCAAGAGCGCAATAACGACATTCTAGTACGGTGCGCTCGAATACGAAAATGGCCGTTTTTATCCAAACTTAACTGCAACTGAACTACAGCTGCACTGCTTTAAATTCGTGAATTGATCCCCAGTCATCCACGAACGAAATAGTTTACATAAAATACATTTTACTAGAATATACAATACCAATACATCAAAACCCTTATTCACTTAACTAACAATAAAATCTTGGCACTGGCCACTAAACATCTAAATAATATCATCAAAATGAAATATGGAACACAGCACATCCCTCATAAACTGTGACCACTTCATTTTTGGCAGACCCTTGGAGTAAAAACGTCACATCACTATGGAAAGCGTCGTAAAAAAATAATAAATAACAGCCAGTCACTTGTTGCTCACGTCAGTGTGACGTCATCCGACGCACGTCACGTTCACGTCATAATCGTCAATGTCAGTTAAAGTTTGAATTTTAGGTTCGTTCGATTTTTAAAATATGAAAGTGTATATTACACAAAATACGTGGCTAGACAGATACACTGTACTTATACCAAAACAACTATTATTATGCCGGCTCCACACGTTGGCCCCCACGTCGGTCCCAACGCCACGTGTCCAACGTGTGGATCTAGAAATAACGCTCGTCCCAATGTTGTCCTAGATCCGCACGTTGGACGAGTGGCGTTGAAACCGACGTTGGGGCAACGTGTGGAGCCGATGTTATTATTATTGATATCTTCAAGTATGACGTCATTGAATAAAAAACCAAAAGGAACAAATTTCGTGATTTTTTTTTGTTAATAAAAAAGACGACTCCTGCAAAAGGTTACAAGCCCTGTGTCGCGAGGGACTTTACAAACATACAACGGACACAAAGTACACCTAGACCCGGAACAACAATTTGTGGATCACACAAAGTGGTGTCCCGCTTGGAAATCGAACCCACGACCTCTAGCAGTCGGACACACCCCCACCGCGCCACAGAGGCAGTAAAGTAAACAGAAAATAGATTATTTAAATAGTATAGTATAATTCCAAATCACGGATATTTTCGGCAAAGTCTTCTACTAAGGCGGCAATGTTCATCCCTGTAGCACTAGAGCCAATCTGAGTCTTTAAAGTCACATTCAATTAGTTTTCATAACATCATTTAGACCTATTAGTTCGAAATTAGGTATTAAAATAAATCCTAATATGTACCTGCCCAGTTCTTAATCGAAGCATTGAACCATTAACCTTCTCACAACAAAACAAATGAAAAACTGTGACAAAGTTTTACAAGGACTTACATTATATCCAAATGAATTGTTACTTTATACCATTTATCATTGAATCAAAAAGCTAACATATAAAATACAGCAAAGTTTCGATTCGAACACTTTACAATGTTTGTAACAACAGTGTATCCAGAGTAAATATGACTGTATGAAAACACAGAATTGTGAATTTAATTTAAACTTTACGATTTAAAGGAATAAGAACGGAGAGTTCCGATTTGTGAAATAAGATTTACATTTCAGCAGGAAATTTATATTTGCACTTTAGAGTACATGGTGAGGTTTATAGGTAACATTTTGTGTAAGTCTATTTAAGTAAAAGGAGAAGGTGACTAACTGACTGACATGTCAACGCAGGCCCTAAACTATAAGGGTTAGAAACTTGGAATCTTGCACGGGGGTCTCTTTTATAGCGTAGGGGTTCTTAGTACTAGAAGGGATTTTTGAAAATACACCCACTCCTATGGGCGTAAAATGTGGGTGCAAAGTTTGTACGAAACTTTGCCGTTAAATATTTTGGTAACAATCTGGCATCAAGGCGGGTGAAGCCGCAGGCATAAGCTAGTTTGCAATATGGCTATACTACTGGACGCTGAACAAGCTGCTCCGTACAAAGTGACATTAATTTCAAATGCCGAATAAAAATTGCGTCCTGTTAACTTTTTGATACCTATGACAAAAAGTAATTTTATTTTGACAAATTACCGTCTAAATGTCATAATCTAATGCAAGTCTTATTATTATCGACGGTAAACTTTATAGAGGTCAGTGGCCTATACATACTACTTTATAAATGGTTTCAGTATAAATGAAAGGTCTCAGTAAGACAATTTGGCCGTGTGGTGCCGGCTTAAGAATAGTACCACCCCATCTCTTCCCGTGGGTGTCGTCAAGGCGACTAAGGGATTTCACTCCGGAGGACGGGCAGCAGCGTCCTCTGTGTACTTAAAGCCCTAGTGCGATCGCCAACCCGCTCGCCAAGCGTGGCGATTCACGTAGGGGTATTTGAGGTAAAAATGCGGTCATAATTATCTATTGTATTATTTATTTTTTTAATGTAATAAAACAAAATATTACGATAAAATAAGGCATATACGAGTATTATTGAAATTACTTTTATTATTAGGGTATTTTGGTGTCAAGTCAATCTGAATCTTCCCTTCTTTGTCCAGAGGTGATAAGACTCTTCTCATCTTCGTCGTCAGTATTCTCATTGTTTGGTGGTGTTGACAATAAGATGGTCATGGCGTCCTTGGAAAAGGGTTTTCCTTTTTTCTTTAATGTCGTCCTGTTGCAGCTGATAAAAGGATCAGACGTTAATAATAATCTATTTAAAATATCTGTGTTGCAGTCAATTCTTGTGAATTTTCTTGCAAAGTCCACGCGGTATTTCCGGAAATGTTTATTGCGGGCTTCAGCGGCCTCCTCGGATAGCTGCCCGATAGGAACTATAGCCTCTGCTATTACTCGAGCCCCATGCATCAGAATCTTGTGAACCGTAGGTGACATGGGATGCCAACCATACAGTTCAACATACAGTTGGGCAGTTGATTGAGCATAATTTTCAAATTGCACTGTATTAATATCATGGCCGCTTGATATTACTTCAAGAATAACTTGAAACTTTTTAATTAAATCTATGTTTATCCCTGTGATTCGAGAGGAGCACTCGGGATTTTCGAAAAATCTTCGCGATGTGTTCCCATCGTTACTATTTCCGTAGCCAACTTTAGGAATATCAACGAGGAGGCCCGTCTCTTCTCTAAATCTTTTTTGAATTTCCTCTTTATTGTTTTTGATGCTATTTTTATCTTCAGTAGTCCGGGCTTGCCATTTCTTTAAAGGTGTTTTGTATGCTACGTGTAATAACAATTCGAAGAAACGAATTCTTGCATGCAAAATGGAGAGGCCAAATTTCAGTGTTCCTTCAGAAACCTCGCCTTTCTTTAATTTATTAAAATCCTTTGACGTTTGGCCACATATGTAACATCTCATGGTCGATGATGTATCTGTAGCTGCATTACAAACTTTGCCATCGACCATTGTGAGTAAAACATTGTGACTTATTCTAGTCCCTTCTTCAATAATCTCGGTTTCTTTGAGATTTTTCACTTGTTCTTCAATATATTTAATTTCTTCTTTTGTAATGTCCTTCGTTTCATGAACAAATCGAGCCCTAATCGGTCGGCAGAACCTTACTGAAGAAGGAACTGGATTTTGCCATATTAATTTTCTTGTCATTCCATCTATACAAACAGCTAATCTCACAGGTACGAGAGAAAAAGATGTTAGCGTCATCGTCATTAGTATTGGTAAATTTTTGTTTGAACTGAGTTTGATGTGACCCATCACATCCCCACTTGGATATTAAGGTAAGATGTTGCTTTTCAAACTCGGTTAACGTTTCAACTACTTCTTTTATATAAAGAATTAGTCGCGAAGACGTTTGATCCAGCAAAGCTTGCAGTTTGATTTCGAAGCTGGTTTCAGTAACACTTACACTTTCCTCGACTGGATAACATTCTTTTTTAGCATGTTGTAGAAGCGAGTAACAAGGATATATTTCTTTGCGTTGGCCTTGTATTAGATTCCATTGCCGTCTTGTAAAATCTCCGTCTACAAACAACGCTAATGCCTCTTGTGGTGTGTATTTTCTGACAACAGGTTTTGTTTTAGCTGACGATATTATTTTTTTAAACTTTTTAGCCCTAGTAGGCGTGCAAGTAAGTTCTTTCATAATCTTAGACGCAACAATATTTCCAGAAGTGCCTTGACTCACGGTTGCCGCGTACGTTAATTCGTCTACAGGTATTTGGGTTCGTAAAGCTTTTGTTCTTCGTCGCTTGCTTCGGTCACTTAATTCTGAGAATTGTTTTATTGGGGGGCCCGCTTCATGTGGGAAGTTCCACTATGACTTTGAGCCAGTCTTCATTGTGTTCCAGAAACCTTTTTTCAGTGCTACGTGCCGCTAACCATTTTTCCTTGAAACTCGTCTTAAAATATTTTAAAGAACGAAAGGAGTGTACTAACACTCCTTTCTTCAGGTGGACATGAAGTCAAATCTATAAGTCTTTCTTCTAGATTTATAAACTTTTCTTCGACTTTTTTGCCTTTAAATTCTTTAAGAATAGTAAATAACGAGATCACAGATCCCTCGACAAGAGTGAAAAAAATCAGCAGGATGGAACTGCTGATTTTTTTCACTCTTGTCGAGGGATCTGTGACAAAAGAAAGACAAAAATGATATCGTCTCTATTTTGACAATTTTGACTCGTTTAATTTAATGTACAATAAAATATTATGGGGTAAGTTGGGGAAAGGTTTTGTTCTTATTTCTACTAACTAAGACATAGTCCTTTGTGTTCACGCAAAAGTTTTGAGGCGACAAAGCGCAACACATAAACAAAAACACTAATATATCTCAAAGTTTAGTAAAAAATTAACGTATAGAAAGAGCTTTTTAATATTAACCATAAAAAGCAAAAATGCATACTTAACAGAATAAAAAGTGCTTTATTATATAGTACTGATCTTCTACTTCCATGTTTAAGTCGTATTCCGTGTGTAGTTTACCACTCAAAGATATTTTCACTTAATAACTGAACAGCACAAACGAGATCGCCGAGAACAGACACGCGTAGTTAAATCAACGGTTAGGTTCCGACTGGCGTACAGATCTGGCGGCGGGCCTAAGAAAGAGCAGGTAGCTGCCATTCAATGAACGGGTTATCGGTAATAAAAAACAATGCGTTAAAGTTGCCGTCACATTAACTTTATGATTTTTGATTATGACCGGTTTTAAGCCTCAAATACCCCTTAGTGCGATTATGGCAATTACCCCCAGGATCTACATACTAGTAGGTTCTACTGGGGAGACCCGTGCCCAGCAGTGGGCCATCATATGGGTTGATATGCAGTAAGACAATTTTAAGAATGTATGACACGTAGTGGGTTTATAGAAGTTATTTACAATGGCAGTCGTGTTTTTAGGGTTCCGTAGCCAAAATGGTAAAACGGAACCCTTATAATTTCGCTCTGTCTGTCTGTATGTCTGTCCCCGCTTTAGCTGACCCTTGGTAGCTGTAATTTTGCTTTGATATACATATATTAGTTACGCTGAAAAAGTTGTGGAATAAAATCATGATTTATTTTCGGGTACCTCCGCTACACATCGAGTACGGTGTCATTGGATTTGCCACTTGCCCGGTTTTTGACCTAGGGATCCGTTTGTGAAATATTAATCCTTAAAGTGAAAATTTTTGTTAGAGTCAAGTGACCCTTACCCTTGCCAGATAAATGGTTGTTTTTGGAGATGTCAGTAAATTCAGGGTAGTAGTATATATGTATAATTAAATTACAAGGAAAACTATCACAGCTAAGTAAGCTTAACAAATTCACGAGTAACAGCAGACAAATTTCGTACAAATTCCATTGAAAATAAGTATAGGTAACGTTGTTAGCAGTATGAAACAAAAATAATAGAAAACCCTCTTTCTTACACCGCATCATTGTGCTGGGCAGCTACGGAACCCTACATAGAGCATGACCCGACATGCACTTACCTGGTTTTAAAATTGTGTTCTAGCATAGTGCACACATTTGGTTCTTTTTTTTAATGCCTTTGGTTTGATACTAATCTATTTAACCGATTATAACTTTTAATTTGACATAACAATAATTTGCTTATGAATATATTGAGATGATTACTTGACAATAAAGTGCTAACCAATTTGCGAATGCAAATTGGCTTTCATTCGCAAATGGTTTGCACGTTGAAGACTAGCAATTTTGTGACGCCCTTGTGTGCTCCGTCACCCTAGCAGAACTATATTGGAAAAAACATTGTTGGTCGAGTGATTTGCAGGCCAAGCGGACCCTATACGGCAGGTCTGGTTATATATGGTATGTTTCTGCTACTTTATGGCGCCTGGTTAGGTAGGAAGCTTAATATGTATTAACTTGGTGTCATAACACCCGTCTACGAGCTTGGGTAAGTGGTTATGATCGTAATTTTAGTTTTAGTCTATAAATATTTCAATAAAGCTTTGTAATGAAGCTAAGTAACGCTACCGATTCATTCTGTTGAGAAGAACTCTGGTTTGGTATCCCTTACTAGGGTGAATTCGTAGCTTACAACGAGTACGCCAAAGAATAATTGAAAATAAAATATCTAATACGAGTGGTAGACCTAAAACATAGACCGTCTTGGTCGGTACCACAATAGTATCAGTAATTCTTTCGTGAAATAGTAATGTTAACGCATCAATGTGTTTCTGTTGAAGGGCACTGTAGCAAGTGTAATTACTGGTAAAATGAAACTTACGAACTAATGTCTCAAATGAGGAGCGCGGTCTCGTGATATTTAGATCTTTGCCAAACAAGAATTTGGGTGGCACTGATACGAAGATTAACATCAGGCATCATAATATATAGGGCATTATTAAAAAAAACCTACTGCGATGAGGGGGCACAATCCACGCAGGTTGTGTGCAATGCTTTGACTTAACATTAACCCCTTGTTGAAGGTTCCGTCTTCAGATGTTCTTTGTCTTCTTCTGGTTTAATTAAGGAACACAGTCAATTAATGGCTGGAGGTATAATACCGCTCGCAGTTCAGGAGTCCGAAAATAAAAAATATTGGGATCGTATGCCATGGGCAATAAAGACTCAGAAAGGCTTCAATTTCAATAAATAAAGTCGATAGTTCCTTTTTGTAAAATGTCTATCACCAAATATTTCGACAATGTATTTCGTACCTTTTTATACTTAAACATTGTAAGAAATATTACGTGATACATGGCAGACAGTTTAATGCTACATTAAGTCTATTAAATCAGAAAATTACTTAGTCAAGCGTCCTTTTTTTCCGTCCGAACGCATTCAATCTGCCTATTATAAATGAGAAACGGGGTATTAATAATTTCTTGTTGACGTTTATTCGAATGGAAATTCATAGACTTATTTGTATATTAGTGACTTCTATATTGGTAATCGTTATATATAGCTCTATTGTGTATATTTTGACAAAGATCGAATGAGAACGAATACTTATTTATGTCGCCTATATAAGCGTCAACACCTAATATGGAATATTTTGAATATGGCATATGTATAGATACTTCTATAACAAGTAACAGAGAAGTGGGCTCAAAGTTTAACAGTAGTCAGTATACCATCACACTCTACCGAAATCAATATATAATAACAATTTCATCCATGCGTTGTCTTCGTATTCAGAACATAGATATAATTTTATTGTTTTTAAACTTTCGCGATGTTTACACATATTAGAATATTATCAGGACTTAATCGCGTGAAATATTAAAAGGTACCTTTTATTTACCCGACGTTTCGATGAGTTGAAAAAACCTCGCGCCTCATGAAGACATCGCTAAGCTGCTATCAGTGACCGTGACCACGATCGGTGCAATCCGGACATATTTGTCACAATTTTATGAACTATGTTGGTTTCGGATCACACCTCTACACTCTATGTAGAGGTGTGATCCCCTCACTAAATCGGCAATCAAATAAAAACGGTATCTAAATCGGCAACTAAATTAAGCCCCTGACTGTCCTGAATGAGCTTTTGGCATTAGGGCATTTAAACAGCATTTTTGTGGAAAATTTCAACGCGGACTGTATTTGACAAAAACATGCGTGCTACTATTTGTGTAGAAATTTCTGCACTATTTGTCTCATGTGTGGCCACTAGCCCGGCTAGTTTCCAATTAGATGAGCCATCACGATCACAAAAGACACAAAAACAGATCCTGCAATTACATTTAAATGCTACTTTAAAAACATTATTTACACAGTTTAATTAAAAACTAAACTGTCACTTTGACAACGAGTAACGCATTCAAATGAGGGTAAACAAAATTGTACACAATTAGCGAGGCAAATGAAGTAAGGCCGGGTGAAATGCTAATGCGCGTCGAAACTACTGGGTTCTAAAGTAAATATACCGTGTAGATACTGTGTACCTGGTTTTGACTCGATCTGTTAGTAGGTGAGCACTTCTGAATTGAATTAGTTGATTTTACATAGTAACAATACTTTTTAACCGATTTCTGTCGTGATGGCCAATATCATCAGAAACTTGCCGTCTGTTCAAGAGGTAACCAAACTCATTAAAGTCTAGCCAATCTACATATGAGATATAATAGTACACAAGTGTGAGCGTATACACAAGTGCACTCTTTTTTTCCTTATTCCCATAGTCCTATGGGATAGAAATCCGACTGGACAGATATTAGGCGCAGGACCGACGACTTAGCGTGGTCTCCAAAGTACGAAGAGGTGTGAGATTTTTTGCAAATGGTTACCCATCTAGGTACGTAACGTTGTTTATCCTTGTTGATATCTTGATCTTCTCGATCGCCACTGCGTCACGAAATCCTCTATATGAGTGACTTTGCGTAAATACTTCTGACGTTATATCTTCATACTTGCTGACCCGCGCACTTTACCCGTTTTTTGCAAAATTGTTCATTGCTGCTCTATTCCTATTGGTCGAAACGTGAAATGTGTTATATATCTTCCTCAATAAACGGGCTATCTAACAGTAAAAGAATTTTTCAATTCGAACCAGTAGTAGAGTAGAGTGTCGCGCTCAAACAAACAAACTCATCAGCTTTATAATATTAGTATAGATCATACCAGGGTATGTTTTTCGGATATCTGGTTGCCATAGCAACCAGATAACTGAAAAACATACTGATCTGTAGTGACTGTTCTTGTTTCATTGTTGAAAACACGACACAACTGTAACCATCATGAAATAGAGATCAAAATCAACTAATTTACATTTATGAAAGCTTTAACCCTACTAGATACTAATAAATAAAACAAACAAAAAATCAGATATCACGGAAAAATAACCCCTTACATATAAACACTGAAAATCACCCAATAAATAAACAAATAAAAATAACCATTCACAAACAGGAAGACATTGATAAAGAAAATCACACGAAAATTTATGTGATCAAAATATTCGTCAACAAAGTGGCTGTGACGTCATCGGCTTCACAACAAGCGTTGGCCGGAAATTGAAAATGTTCCCTACATGTCTATTGGTGGTCTCACGCGGAATTTTTTCCCCAAAATCCGGGGGTCGCATGACATTTGTTATTTTATGCCGGATTACCGGATCGATCAATTTGTAACCGTAGATGTTTGGAGATCTGATTCACAGAGTTGTAAAATAATGTTCATTTTTGTGATGTTTTTGGTTGTACAGGTGTTTTTCGCCTCTGATGCAATAGGTCCATTTGAGCGGGTATCTACGAATTAAATACCCAGGAAAAACGAAACGCTTCAAGGAGATCAATCAGGACTTAAGGTGATGATCTGTGTGTGGATCTGTGATATCGTTGTGCCGAAACAGATTTAAATGAGGATGTTTTTAAACAGATCATTTGTTCAAAGTTATTCTTAAGGTTTTTTTTTATTAGACGATTCCCGCAGTAGTGTACAAGCCCTGTGTCGCGTGGGTCTTTACAAACAAACATGTCACGGACACAAAGTACACCCAGACTCGGAACAACAAAGTGGTGTCCCGTGTGGGAATTGAACGCACGACCTCTTGCGTAACAGTCGGATACACTCTCATTTATTTCAGGTAAAACCCATACCCTAATATAAATTTACATAATTTTGGTGAAAATTATTATAATACATTGTACAGTATTCTTTAAGTCCTAAAGTAACTTTTCAATACGATCTTAACATGTGAAATTCATGACTTTAGTACTTACCGTTAAAGTACTTCCGAAACAATGTCACACGGTAGATGATTACTTTTGAAACCGTCGAAGTAGGTAAAACTTTTTCTAAAAAGTTAGGCTTACAACGCCAGACACGAGATCTACTTAGCAACTTTTAGTACCGGACTAAACGAAAGTATGTTAGGTACAAATTTGGTATTATCTGTGGGCACTGATCATTGAACTCTATAGTATCTACTAGCACACTCGACTGACTTAAGCTTGTATTTTAAGATTGTTGATTGGTGTTTGTTGAGTTGTTTTAGTTAGTAAGTTTATACAGGGTGGTTTTTTAAATACTAATTACCATAGATAAGCATGGTCATGGCTTCTTTACATAACACTAAATATCTTTGTAATATCAGTTACCTTTAAACGATTATTTATTGTATATATATATATACAAGAAGTGGTCGTTTTTCGGTCGGTTAGTGGTGGATAATACCTATATATATATATATACTGGGTGGCGCAAAAGTAAAGACCCTATTTGGTTCAGCTATAACATTTTTTCTAAATTAGAAAACTAGATTTAGATTTTTTTAAATGTATATTTGTGCCATTAAATTTCGTACCATTAGGATTTAAAGATGATGTCTTTTAAATGGTGACCTCCAGAGTTGATACACATTTGAGCCCTATTTATGACATTTTGCATAACTTGCCGTAACACTTCCTGCGATATGTTCGTTATTTCTTGACGAATGTTTTCTTTTAGAGCTGCGAGAGTCTGTGGCTTGTTCACATACACCCGAGATTTCAAAAAACCCCAAAGAAAGAAGTCTGGACTGGTCAGATCGGGTGATCTTGCAGGCCAAGGCAAATCGCCAAAACGAGAGATAACTCGGCCTGGAAAAGCGTCCCTCACTAAGTCCATAGTGTCGTGCGCTGTGTGTGCCGTAGCGCCGTCTTGTTGAAACCAGATGTGCTCCAGCCCCAATTCGTCCAAACTGGGTATCAAAAACTCACGTAACATGGTTCTGTAGCGTTCTCCAGTGACAGTTATCGCATTGCCTCCAGCGTCTTGGAAAAAATAGGGTCCGATCACTCTGTCAACACAGATGCCACACCATACAGTAACTTTTAGTGGGTGTAGAGGTGTTTCTTGAATAATGCGCGGATTATCAGTGCCCCAGAACCGAGTATTCTGCTTATTGACATGCCCTGAGAGATGGAAATGCGCTTCGTCACTCATAACCAATTTTGAAGGAAAATCATCCTCTTCAAGGTTGAGGTTTATGACGCGCTGGCAGTAATCTAGACGAGCTCGGTGGTCAGCAGGCAGCAGCTGATGAGTCATTTGAGTTTTATACGGGAACATCTTTAAGTCTTTCACCAAAATACGCTGCAGGGTCCGTCTGGAAATGCCCAATTGCGTGGCACGTCGCCTCGTTGATGTTTCTGGACACTCTTCCACATCTTCGCGCACAGCATCGATATTTTCAGCTGAACGGCCTGTTCTTGGTCTCCCAGACTTAGGTCTATCCAATGTTGAGCCAGTTGCTTCAAGGCGTGTGGCAAAGCGTCGAATTGTGCGACCAATCGGTGCCGGACGGTGGGGAAATCGTCGACGAAATTCACGTTGTGTTCTTATCACTGATGAATTATTCCGTAAGCACATTGACACAATTATTCCACGTTCTTGGGGAGTAAAACGGTCCATGTTTATTTTCAGTGTATTTTACATTTGTTCACTACACAATTTTCAACAACAGAATGACAGAAAATGTCATATAAAAAAAAAAAAAGTATTTTCTTTAGTGCCAGTACTTTTGCGCCACCCAGTATATATATATATATATATAAATATATATATATATATATATATATATATATATATATATATAAATATATATATATATATACATATATATATATATTTATATAGGTAATCTAGGTAATCTATATCTCGGCAACGGCTCCTGAAATTTAGTATGTAGGGGGTTTCGGAGGCGATAAATATCTAAATAAATGTGGCTAGGTTTCATTTTTGGAAAACGTCGTTTAAGAAAAACCGGCCAAGCTCCGGTTATCCAGGTACTATTTAATAAATTAACCATTAATCACCTACCACTTCTTTTTGGAGTTATGACCTTAATCATCTACAAACTATTTTACTGAAGTAAAATCGTTGTTTATTGTGAGGTTTATACCCTAAACCTGATAGAAAAATATAAATTTTACTCCGGGGTCTCACAGATGTTGTGTGACAAAAGTAGGTAGTAAGTAGTGAAGGAATAATATGCAATAGAATTGTTGACTGTCAAAACAGTCTTTTTTTATGAAATGTCAAAACGACAAGCTCTATAGATATTTGTATGGAAT
The DNA here is from genome assembly GCA_945859575.2 of Herminia tarsipennalis. NCBI lineage: Eukaryota > Metazoa > Arthropoda > Insecta > Lepidoptera > Erebidae > Herminia > Herminia tarsipennalis. The sequence goes on along the minus strand of OX243836.2, from coordinate 4,920,057 downwards.
AACAACCTATGATGTCATAAGTTCCTATCGTCAAATCATTACTTTTAGAATTCGTTTTTTAAAAGAACAGTTATTTTCAGAGCATTTTAAGATCTACTATTACCCTATAAGTATAAATAAATTTACTATTATTGTAGTCAACTACCCAATTAAAAGAAGCCACGCCTGTATTAAGAAACACTTGTATTCTTGCACTTAACAATGACAGTAAAGACCAAAAGAACAACAGCTTAATACTTAACCGAAACTAATAGTGTGTTTTTAGGATATATCTTAGTAAATCCTAAGTGTGTTGACAGATATGTTTTTCTATGTAAACCATAGTCAGCATCGCTGCCTGCTGACGCCTCATCTCTACCTGCCGACGTCGCATCTCTGACTGCCGACGCCGCATGTCTACCCTATCGACTCCGCATCTCTACCCTACCAGCGCCGCATCTCTGCTTGCCGACGCCGCATCTCTACTTACCGACTCCACATCTGATTAATAAGTTTATTTTAATTTTAAGTAGTTTTTAAGTTCTTGTAAATATAGTCATCTAATCAACCTAATAACACTATGGTTTACATAGAAAAACATATCTGTCAACAGGTACATATAAAGTTTAATGTTGTCTTTAGTTCACATGAGGGACTTGAATACTGTTTTCTTATTACTGCATCGGTGGCGCAATAGGTATGCATTTGTCTTCTGTGTAAGAGATTGTGAGTTTGATTCTCTGGTGTGTCTTCTTTGTATGATCCAAAAATAGTTGTTCCGAGTGTAAATACTTTTGTCCATTAAAATGTAAGTTTGAAAAGTATCTCTCGTCATAGTGTTTGCGACCGAGGTGGTCTTTTAAAAAGAAAATAAATAAATTGGCGTACATTGTTTTGTGATGGGTTTTATCTATTTAAAATTTTAAACTTTATGCACAGAACTGTACAAAGGCGGACTTAATGCTAAAAGCCTTCTCTGCCAGTCTACCTTAGGGCGATGTAGAAATAAAATGTTAAGGTGCAGTAAATGAGTATAAAAGTAGACACCTAATTAAATTAGCTTGATACTAAAGCAGTCTATTGAAATATAGGAAGGACAAAATTAAACTCGAATGATTAGAAATACAAAAGAATACGAGGATTAACGTATTATAGCATGTCCAGTCTACCCTGACCACGGCCGTTGCAATACGGTCGAAACGTCGGGCAATAAATAAGGTATTTTACCTTATATTATTCACGCGATTAAGATCCGGAATAAATATATTTTCATAATGTAATATAGCATATTTACCTTTGGATTGATAGGCGTTTCGGCTTGGTTGCCCCATCCGTGGTACACATACCGTGGTCACAAGAGTTCCCAATGGTAGATTAAGCTCAAGTGGAATCCCACTTGAGCTTAATCTACCATTGGGAACTCTTGTTTCAAACGGATAAGATGGTTCTGTTTCAACAGTGTTAAAGTGTAAACTATCTAAGCTTGAGTCACACTCGATCGTTCTGGTAACGCAATGAAAACGTAACACACACAATACTCCAAATTTATTATCTTCAATATATTTACAACAGAAAGAACAAATGGCTTCCATTTATAACTGGAACGCTCAAGAAAATCAAGAAAAACCAAGCACACGGCAACATTTGCGTTATAACCAGCAGATACAAAACCTCCTTATCTCTCCCGTTATAATAAATCTCGGGCATAACTCATTCGCAGGTGCACTGGACTCGCCTATAGAGGTTACGTCTCGCGAGTCTGGTACGGCTATATGTTACGCGGCTACGCCATTCGTTTGAATGGCGACTTCATTTGCGCCGGCGATAACTTATTGTAATATTTTGTGTGTATGTTTATTTATTTGGTTGTTCATGTGCGTATTTCTGTCAATGCATATACGACGTGTCTATATGCTTCTTCTTAGCGTTTTGACAGCAAATATTGTAGGGCCGAACCGTCACGTTGACTGTTTTATCTATACTAATAATATAAAGCTGAAGAGTTTGTTTGTTTGAACGCGGTAATCTCAGGAACTACTGATCCGAATTGAAAAATTCTGTCAATGTTGGATAGCCCATTTATCGAGAAAAGCTATAAGTTATATAACATCACGGTACCACCAATAGGAGCGGAGCAGCAATGTGAAATGTTGCAATAACGGGGAAAACTTACGGAGACGAAGTTGCGCGGGACAGCTAGGCAGCTATAACATGAGCATAAATATATTTCTGCGTGCCCGCATCCATTATTTTTGCAGGACCGATTTTATTGGTATCGATTTCATTGTCGGGCTACTTTTTCCAATATATCCAAGAAAAAACCGTCACCTATATGACGCGAGATATGTTTTAAAGACTAAGATAGATGAGATGAAACAGTTGCCCAAGAAGTCATCTAATAGTTAAAAAAAAATCGTAACCTAAACAGAGTTAAAGTTAATAGTCGAAACATTCAGAATATTATGAAAAGGGGAAACCAAGGTTGTTGTTTTATGATGTGCAAAAAAAGTTACGACTTAGGGTGATTAGACCACTTTAGGCTGACTGTAGATTAAGATTGCTGCAAACAGGTGATAACAGCATAGATAAGGTACTAGTTAAAATAAAAATGCTCCTCTTGCAAGCAAAATGAGCTCCTTGAAACTAGTTTCCAACAATTTCGAAACTGTTTCTCGCTAGAACCCAGCTTTACGCGAAAGTAACAAAACATTAGTTATTTTCTTTTTTATTTTAGTTTACTTTTTCTTTCCTCGATGCCATAACCATTAGGCTACTGCCACTTCAAGTTATAATCATGCCATCCTTCTTACGTCTTTTAGAAATGCTTTCCCAATATTTCTTCAATAACCTCTAGTACTAGGACTTCTGCCGACAACAACAAGATTTCCATTTAATGTTGATATTTGGAGGGTAAGTTAACAAAATCAAATAAGAGTCTATTCTTGTGTAACAATGACCGGCTCTACACGCTGGTCCCCACGTTATCGAATCGAAACGTTGCTATATTATAAGTGTTAGCTTTTTGATTCAATGATAAATGGTTTAAAGTAACAATTCATTTGGATATAATCTAAGTCCTTGTGTCACAGTTTTTCATTTGTTTTATTGTGAGTGTATTTTATTTTTATTTAATGGTTCAATGCTTCGATTAATAACTGGGCAGGTACAGACTAAGATTGATTTTAACACCTAATTTCTAACTAATAGGTCTAAATGATATTATTAAAACAGATTGAATGTGACTTTAAAGAGTCAAATTGGCTCTAGTGCTACTGGGATGAGCATTGCCGCCTTAGTAGAAAGCGTTGCCGAAAATGCCCAGTGATTTGGAAAACTATTTTCTGTTACTTTGTTACTATCTACGTGAATACAACGATTCCTTTTGGTTTTTAATTTGAAATATAATATATTCAAATGAAAAATCAAATGACACGTCAATGTAGTCATGCTCGAAGATAGCAATAATAATAACACCGGCTCCATATGTTGCCCCAACATAGGTTTCAACGCCATTCATCCAACGTTTGGATCTAGAATAACGCACGTTCCAACATTGGCGCCAACGCCATTTTCTAAATTCACGCTTTGGTCGAGTGACGTTAGGACTAACGTGTAGAGCTTGTGTGATAACATCAACGGCCATAAGTGTCAAAAAAGTTCACAGGACTGTAATTCGATTCGGCATTTTAAATTGCCATCACTTTGTATGGGGTAGCCAATTTAGCATACTAGTACTGGTTATAAAAATCAATGGTTTGTAACCATTAATATGTAGATACTTATAAATATTAGAACATTCATTGTTAGCTAAGTATTACAAGGAGTGGAGTCAAATTTGCAAATTACAAAAATGGCGACATTTTTCGTACGCGATCGTTGGGTCGTTACCGCCATTTTATCAAATACCACAATTTACTTATAAATCATACTGCGAAAGGAAGTTTTTTGTTTACGAAATGGATGCTCGTTTGGTAAAGTATTTTATTTTTACGAGGTAAGGATGCATTATTTTCGTTGGCTTTATAATAGCATATAATTATTCGTGCCTTATATTCACATTATTTCGTTTCGAAGTGGCTTTTAAACATAAAAATGCATATGTTGTACAAAATAGAGCACTATTCGATTAGTCCAGCATTAATTAACTGAAGCCACAATCAGACGTCTGTCTGTTTTTAACCCTCGACACAAAACGAGGGATCTTATAAGTTTAACGTGTCTGTATGTCCATCTGTGGCATTATAGCGTCAAAAAGGTTGGATAGATTTGGATATTTTTTCTTATTGCTACGACCCGACTGCGTAAGACGGTGGGTTATTTTATAATTAATTATTCTGTTCATGTCGTTTTTTTTATTTTATATATATGCGCATACCGAACTGCTTACCCTCTAGACATCAGACTTAAAATACCTCAATTTATCAAAACAAGTTAAATTATATTTCACCTGTACTATCAATTAGACTCAGAACTGGGTGTAAGTGGTTGCCTTAATCGGGTGTCGACCAACTAGGTGGACAAGTGACAGTCGATGTCATTTGGTCAACCTCAACCATAGACATTTAAGACTAGACTAAGCGTTCACTTCGAGATATAAAATAACAGGCTGCAAAGCGTGAGAGATAAAAAAACGTGCGACCAGTAGTTGCCTCTTTCTAGAAATCTGATTGGTCCACGTCACAGGCTCATGTCTACATCAAATTACTTTGACATTACAGAAAAGAGACAGGTGTTGTCTCTCTTTCTAGAGAATGATCAAATTTGTTAGGTTATGGCGCCGTCCAGTCTCTATGTCTATAGGCTTGACCAAGAAGCGACCTACTTGAAGGCATGACAGCGGACCTATGTCTTGTCAAGCGTAATTAGGTACAGGACAAATAGTCTTAAGGCTCATTCCGTTAGATCAATGGCTCAGTCAAACCCATTTTCTCGGACAGTCGCTTATTAAAAATGTTCGTCAGTTTGCTAATACATTGATTTGCTTTGCAAGTTGTAGAGATAGATATTACACAAGACAATTTATTGTTTACACGTATATTGTAAACTATGCTTAACTGTTTCAGAACAGACTTTTTTCTTTATTTAAAAAGATAACTAGCAATGTGTGATTGGGCTCCAATTTACTAGCATCGTGTTAACCCCTTCAGCTGAGCTCAAAGATTTGTGTTAGGAGTGGGTTCACGTCGGTAGTATAATGGATAGAATTCATACACACGACGTCACGATTGCGAGTCCAATGCCTTGGCCATTAGTTCCATTAGTAACCATTACTCCTCGACTATGAATAGTTGAACTAAACATTGTTAGTAGTTTAACAACATTGACATGTGACTCTGTGATCCAGTTCAAGCAAAAGTGGCCTTTAAGAATGACGAATCTTTTCATTCCGCGACTGTACCTCGAAAAGCAATAATTGTTTTAAAAGGTTCATTTACACGATGCCAAGGTGTTGTTTAGACCATGCAAGTTACTTACGGCTTTATTTTTTTTTTATTTTTTAAAGAGAACTATCAATGTGGGATTGTGGTCCCACATTACTAGCAATCTTGTTAACCCCTCCAGCTAAGCTCTATGGCTTGTGTTAGGAGTGGGTTCACGTCGGTAGTATAATGGCCAGGATTCAAACCTGCGACCGCCGCTTTTGAAAACCTTCAAAAGCGGCGGTCGCAGGTTTGAATCCTTAGTTGCTTTTGGGTACAATTGGTTAATTGTATACAGCATGCAAGATAATTCGTGTAAATGGCTCTTGATGGTCAAATACCCAAAAGCAACTAAAATATAACATATGTTGTAAAGTAACTACTGTCACTTTTACTATTAGATTTATTGAGGAAACAGAGATACTTTTTAAAATTACAGGGTTAGTTCTCCTAAGTGGAAATGCATTATAAGCGTATTGTGAGCTTATTAGTTTCTCTTTTCAAGCAGCAAGTAAACCACGAAACAACCTGATTTCACCTTATTCTTCCGGATGAATTTTGTTAGTAATTAGTTGGAATGTACGAATAATTATCCTTGTTCGTAACCAGTTGCTAACTAAGAATACTTTTCCACCTTTGTAACTTTTAATGTTGTATAACTTTTCTACCCTCTCTTAAAGGGGTGGCTTGATATATTTTTATAATTTATTAAATACTTTATTATGGACCAGAAAGTACCAGGCTATCATTGTAAAGAAGGAATTCTTATTTTTTTTTTAATTATATTTTTTCTTTACAACATCAATACACCATACAACGTGTTTTAACAAGGTGACGCTGTAGGAAGAGAAATTTGTTTTCTTACCAAGTTACATTCATGATCTGGATATCTTAGCATGAATCTTAAATTTAAAAATTTAATTTTTACTCCTAAAAATAGGTTGTTGACCTCTACTAGGACAAAATTGTCACGAAAGCTAGTCCATCACCGAATTATGCAGGCAAAATTGAACACAGAAATATTCGAGGAAATTAATCTTGATAACTGAGATGAGAAAAAGTTTTAAAGATCCAACTTATGTTCCGGCCAAGCGGAAAACTTTCGACCGGTTATAGACGAGCATCCATTAGGAAGAAACGTTGAATTTTCAGTTTTCTATCAAGACTGAATTTTGAACTTCTTTATATGAAACTTCTTTGCGTGTACGGTGCACTTGTTTATCGCTTCGGGCTGGTTTTAGCGAACCTGTGAATATAAATACTGGTTTACACCCACGGCTCAACCTACTTGGATTTCGGTAGTCGCGGTAAAAAGTATAACGATGTCTTTTTAACCGCCTTTAAAAAAGGTGGTTCTCTGTTTGGCCCTTAAAAACTAGTATGTATGTATGTATGTAAGTATGTATATTCGCGATTTTCTCAAAAGCTCATTATCCGATTTAAATGGGATTTTCGCTATTCGATTAAATATGTTTCTACCAGATATATAGACTAAAACATAAGAATGAGTCAGCAAAAGTTGCATTTGGTGGTGTTTGATATTTTTATTTTCCTTGAAGGCAGTAAATTTTTTTTTAAAGTTATTTATAATACCATCCTTTTACTTGGTAAGTTTCAACCTGAAGCTGTATGTTTTTTAAACGGGATTTTTACAATTATATTACCTTAAAGGAGTTGATTTCAAATGTTGTATTCAGAACATTAATTTCGCAAATTAGGACACACTAAACTGACAGCAGGTGGCGCTGATTCAACTCCATAAAAATTAAAGTTCATACTTCATGATGACGTAAAAAAAATCATACTACCCGGCGCAACGTTGGAATCGCTCTCTTCCATCTCACCCCCTGTTCTACAGCAATGGTCCTGCAGTCATATAAAGAGCGCTTAGTCATAGTTTAATTTAGGGTAAACAGAACCTTAGATCATATTTATATGACTACGGCCATAGGTAAATAACAGTACGTACAGAAAACAATGTTAAACAGTACAAGGAAGGCGTAATTTCTCAGAAATCCAAGCCCACGCCTTCGAAACCGTTCCAGACAAATCAATGAGGTAAATAAATCCTTTATTGAAAACTCTCCACATCAAAGGCGATGGCTATTATCGTCGCGATTCAAGAGAATCTGTTACCCGTTAAGCTGTTGGTGTCACTTGACTGCAAATTCAAGCGTTTATGTAGCTTATTTTTTTCTTATAGATAGACAAATGGATAGAAAATTCTTTATTGTACACCACACTTATTAAATCTAAAACACGGACCACATAATTAAAGAGGTTTAACTGATACTTCATGGGCAGAACGTGAGTACAGCGAGGCTTAGTAGCGTTACCGCTGTTTTTAGGTTCATGACTCTAGACAAGCGGCATAAACTCTAATCAAACAGATTGACATCAGAATGGCGTAATACTAATCTCATATTAACAATTTTTGATTGACCGTCTTGCGTGCGTAAAGACGTCATTCTATTCGATTAGAGTTTATGCTACTTGTCTAGAGGCCCTGATGACAGATCAATTCCTAAAAATATCACAGTCTTTCTTATTTGGAGAACAATGGAGTCGTCGATCGTGCGCTTAATATCTCTATTTAGAATATGATAGTGAGGGAATAAAAATGCTTAACTATCCGATTACACTGCTAAAGAAAATGATAATACGACATATTCTCCTCCAATAAAATAATTGTCACATTGGTCAAATATTCGTGTGTCAATCTCAATCTTGCAAAGTACAGAACTCAGTTCAAACAAAGTTCAACGATTTTGAACATAAATAGTAAAAATATATTACTTTGAAGTACGATTGATTTATGAATGCTCATACATTAGCTTGTATGATTAAGTAAAAATATGCTGATCCCAAAATACAACAAAAGTGTTATTGTTGTTTTGTCACATAGTATTTTACTCGTATATTATACATTAAATATTATAGTCTGATTTATACAATTTTTAGCGCGTATACAGTTTGTATGAGAGACTGGTATCTGCAATAGAAGATGTGTATGTGTATTACAGATTCCAAGCCTATGTTACGAATAGTAGACGAATCTATAAATAATCTAGAAGTAACGGTGAAGAATAAGACATGTATGCTCACGTGATTGTGTGTGTGTGCGATTGCGTGTATGTGTGCATGTTTGAGTTCATGTTATGCAAATTAGTATTGTTGTTTTATGTAGGTACCTACGTGTAAATGGGAGTAAACACTTGAGCATTTGCTAGAGCATTACAATGTAATGTAACGTTCTTATGAATGGTACAATACAGGCCAATGATTAGTTTCCTAAAGAATTTCCATGTAATGTAACGTTCTTGCGAATGCGCGACGCTGTATTCGACGTAATTATAGGTAAATGCTGTAAGGTACCTTCTTCTGTTTTGCATACACTCCCGTCACCCGCGCTCGTGCCTTCGACTAAATGTTACACCAAAACGCTCGCTGGTTTTTAAAATCAGGTTTGTAACAATACATCTAGCGTCATGTTCGAAGTGTGGTTCGAGTAAATTTTAAAACACCGAAGTTCGACGTTTTGTTACTAGTAAATGCTTAAGTGTATACTTACCTTAACAGGTCTTCATAGTTAAGGGACAGGAACCATGTGGTCACAGCTCTTTTGCACTAATACTTTGTCAGATGATAAATTGGAATCTTTTTGTTGATTTTGTTAAACATTTTGCCAAAGCTGTAGATCTGTGGACGAGGAGCTGGTTACCGTTTGTATTACAAATCGAGTGCTTTAGTCGTCTCTTTTTTGTGTGTGATGGATCGTATATGAGTGATTTGTGTTATTTTATTTTTATTTGCTTTACTAGTCACTGTATGTCAGGATATCAGAGAGAACATAGAGGTCTCTCATAGGTACCTTTACGACTGCCCTTAGAGCTCTTTCCACTTTAATCAAATTAGTTTTTGTAGTTACAACGTTTTGAAAGACTTAAATCATTTTTAGGAAAACAGTTAAAAAGTTTCAAAAACAAGCAACAAATGACCAAAAACACTACAAAGCAGTTTAACTAGAGTTGAGAAGGAGACATAAATCTAAGATGTTTACGTACACAAAGTACGAGTGGGTGAGACTTGTACGGCCGGACCGGCTTCATTGTGAAGTTTAGTTTAACTTGCGGAATTGCACATTGTTGAGTAGTATATGTTGAGAGAGATTTATGCTAATGCTTTTGGTAGAGTTCCGTTTTTCCTACTTCTGATGCAAAGGTCCTATGCATTAAACAGATTTGGTTTAGAAAATCAAAAAGCACGACTTGCAAATAACACAAATCTATTAAGTGTGTTGTGCGTATTTGAAATAATTGTCTCAGTGAGGCTTTTATGTTGATAAGTACTCTTTTTTTTGACCCAAGTTTTGGTAAGCGACATATCACTTCTTCTCTATAATTACTTGTCTTAACCGCTGGAGAAATCTATTCATGCTTTTTATATCTTGTGCTTTCATTAATATTGGGTTTTTAAAAATGTATCCCCCGAGGGGGTATAATAAGGTTTGCACGTTTATAAAACACTCAGTTGGTTTTGAAGTTACATCTGTGAAAATTTGTATTTGGCTATTTGGTTTTAAATATTGAAAACGTGTATCAGCTTTTTTGGCAAAAAAACACTTGGAAATAAGCCGCTAGCAATATCTACTTTCAAATAAATCTTGCTTATGTCTTCCGAAATGAATGGATTGAAGTTATGTTATCACCAAATTTTGCTCCTTACAACGACATGGCGCTAATTTCTTGAAACCTCTAATGTTTTAATGTGTGTCTTTGTTTTGTCTAAAATGTTAGGGGCAATTTCCATTGTCACTTGTCTGCCAGAACTTGGCATACACTTTGCAAATGCAGTATGAGGAAAATTGTCAACAAAAATATAACTTTCAAGCACTGTAATAACTTATGAATGAAATTAAGAGAGCATGATATTAGGGCTGGCACAAAGAGTGTGTAATTGCTTTGCAAAAGCGCAGTTGCTGACGAGCAGTTCTTAAGATGCTCAAGAACACATGTAGAAGTTTCATTTCGAAGCGAAATATTGCATATCATAGATCCGGAGGTGTCACTTAAGTTGGTGCACTCGGACTAACTCGAGTGTCGAACTGTCACTAACTCTTATTTTCATACAAATATATTGTAATATTTTTTTTATAAAAAATAAACTTTATTTACTTATACAATATAGAGCCTTTATAAAATGGATTATACAAGATATTTAAAAACTACTCTATATTACATCTATAATAGTATAATATGTACAAGATATTTACAAAAAGAAAATAAAAAAGGGAGGATACAAAACCGTTTAGGCGTCGAACAATTCCTCCCCATCGATGTCAACTGGTAACGTTCCCAGAAGGCTGGCAGCATTGCCATGTTGGATGGCAATGCTAATTCTTTGTGCAAAGTAAAGGCCAACCTTCTGGTCTCGTTAAGCACTGATGAGGCGTCGAGAAATTTCCTTAAAAAGGTGGCGCGCACTTGTGCCCCGCGGCCCCACATCGTCTCAACCCCAAACGGCTCAAATATATAATCTCCAACAAGATCACTTTATTTGCGCCGTTTGAGATTCTCAGCAGATGCAGCAGCAGCGCAAGCGCAGCTCGCCTTGCTTGGAAGGTGGGTAGGTGCTAAGGTATCAACACAAGTTGCATCCTTGCAAGTTGCAAAGAATTAAATTTAGACTTATAATTAAATTCATAGTGTGACATTGTGATAATTGGCATTTTATAAAAGTGGCCATGAGTTTTTATTGCCAAGTTCTTTTCTCACGACTTTACTCTTGTGAACTTGCCATTAAATTTATACTAATATAATAAAGCTGAAGAGTTTGTTTGTTTGTCTGAACGCGAGGAACTACCCATCCGAATTCAAAAATTATTTTACTGATGAGGAAGGTTATAACATATATAACATCACGCTACGACCAATAGGAGGAGTTTCGCATGTCAGCTAGTGTAGAATAATTCTTTTCCAAATTTAGTCTGACGTTCATAAGCGTTGCATTTTGTAACTTAAGTGTATAAAGCACTTTTGACTCAACTGAAGTTAATTCGGTAGTCATTATTTGGAATAAGTTACGCGTTCTCTTCTTAGTAATTATAAAAAAATAAGGTGGATTTTCCTAATGTTAAGCTTAATTCAATCTTATTGCTTGAAATTGCTTGTAGTTAACAAGCAAACGCTTCCAGTGCTTCCCTCTGAAACTTCGCTTCACAGAACCCCGGTCCTTGTATGCATTCAATTGTGTGCCAGATTTGATGTAAATTCATTTAACGATTTTGACGTTATTGTTAATGTAGGTATAGTTAATTGGTAAGCTTAAAAGAGCCATGCATCCATTCACCTATCCTTGTGTTTTTTGAATTTTAATATGAGATAAATTAGGAGTGAGGTGGTGTACGATCTGTCTATATATAAAAGGAGAAGCTGACTGACTGACATATTAACGCAGGGCCTAAAAAATAAGGGTTAGAAACTTGAAATTTTGCACAGAGGCTTCTTTTATAACGTAGAGGAGCACTGAGAAAGGTTTTTTTAAAATTCACTCCCTAAGAGGGTAAAACAGGGGTGCAAAAATAGTATGAAACTTTACCTTATAATTTTTTTGGTAACAATCTGGCACCCACGCGGACAAAGTTTACTATAAAGTTTAATTGATTATATTCATAATAGGTGTTACTGAATTTATAAGCAAATTACACAATTACCAAGAAAACAATAAAGCAGTTATATTTCTATTGTAACCTAAACGAGCTTAATTTGACCCGAACTGCAAGGAAGGTTAAAAAAAGAGCCAGAGAACACCACGAGACGGATTTAAACAATTAAGACGTCGTTAAATTTTTCTTGACCGCTCAAATGTTCTTAGAAAAGTGACGTTTAAAAAAAAACAAACATGGCGGCTGTGAGATGTCAAAAACAAGTGGTGTGAAAAAAAAAGGTTTTTTAAGTATTTAAAAAACCTTTTTTTTTCACACCACATATTGCGGTATCGCAATATGGGTATCAAATTAAAGGTATAACATAATTCTGACTGTAATACTAAAATAGTCATTTAACAACCATTCTTTTTTCAATTTTAAATTAAATGTGATGTGTAATAATTTGTTGTTACATCGGTTAGATCCTACAGCCACTAAAATATACTAAATAAAAATAAATTTAAAATATAAAAAAACACTACCACCAGCATGATATTAGGTAAATATGTAGGGGATCTTATTTGCACCATTTTGGCACAGGCGGTTTTTTTATTTTTTAAATTTAGGTTTTTATTAACGCAAAGTCTCGAAATTTTTGCATAGATCTTACTTATGTAACAAAATATTAAGAAGTAACAATATTTCACAATTTTACCACTACAGACAAAGCAAGCACTTGGTAAGTGAAGCTACGAGTAAAAGCTAGGCAGGTAGGTACTTACTTAATTAATAAAATAAATTACTCAAATTTCTGATGCGTGACAACCCTGTGAGTACACCATGTATACTTCAATTACAACGCTGAAGGATTGTTAATTGAGTTGCGTCAGCGACACAACGCGTACGCCTATGACGTCATCACTAGTTAAGTTCATTCGTTAGGTGTTCCAGTTGACGTTGTTTTAATCAAAATGCTTCGGTACTATAGGTACTAAAACCGTTTGTCAACTAGCTACATTTATTGCGCACGGCTTCGCCTCCTTGGATGTCTATCGCAAACCATCTCCATACTAAATTTCATATAAATCGGTTCTGCAGTTTAAACGTATAAAGGTAACAGACAGAGTTACTTGCATATTTATAATATTAGTATGGATGTTAGTAAGAACACAAGACACAGTCTAAATTTTATTCTATTTAAAATATACTCCGTAGTGGAGGATGGGTCGGCCCTTGGTATGGGATGCAACGATACCTTGGCGCCTACTCATCTCCCAAGCACGGTAAATTACGCCTGCGCTGCTGCTGCATCCGCTGAGAACCTTAAACAGCGTAAATACAGTAATCTGGGTGGGGGATGTATTTGAGCCGTTTGGGGTTGAGATTCTAGGGCCGTGGGGCCCAAGTGCGCGCCTATTATTTAAGAAAATTTCCCAACGTCTTATCAGTACCTCCCGTGACCAGGAGGCTGGCCTTTTCTTTGCACAAAGAATTAGCATTGCCATCCAACGTGCAATGCAGTCAGCCTTCTGGGAACGTTACCTGTTGACATCGATGGGGAGGAATTATTTGACACCTAAACGTTTTTGTCTTCCTTTTTATTTTAATTCTGTAAACATCTTGTATAAATGGATGTAACTAAAAATAGCTTTACTCCGTAGTTGTATTCATAGGCCTATATTTAAAATTGACCCATAGAAGATGCCTAGGTGCAACAGTAAATTGGTAGCAGATGATCGTGAAATTTGAGTGTAGTTTTTATCTAACGTACAGTCGCGGAATGAAAATGATTATCACTTTTCAAATACACTCATTTAAAGCTTTGCAAAGACATGTTACCTTTTCAAACCACGTATCACATTAGACATTTGTATACTCGTATGTTGTAAATTGTGGCTAACTATTTGACAATAGAGTTTAAATTTATTCAGACCAATGTTCCTTGACTATGAGTAGTTGAACTAAAACCACTTAGATTATTAACTAAATGAATAGATGAAACGTATTTAGCTGTCCCTTTATACCCCTATCACTCTGTCATTAATTGCAATACGTGAAAAGATAGTTAAGCATTATTACTTTTGTCAAAATAACGATCTTGCCTCCCATAGATTCCTTTGGCTCCGTTTACGCGAATCGAAAAATAGTCGTATAATGTTATTAATTTTAATTGTGAGTGTAACATTTTAAATAAATAAATAAATAAATAAAAATCTTTATTTTCAACTATTACATGTTTTTTATAAATATGGATTGGGAGCTCTTCTGTTAAGTTTGAGAAAACCTGTGTTAGAAGAGTCCCCTTTTGTCCTCTAATTTTAAAATAGCCGTGCTATCATTTATGTTTGTCAAGCTGTCAATTAATTTTCTTAGTTAATACCAATGACGTAGAGACCAGGACTGCGCTATAATTGTCTATCATCTTGAAATAAAAACTTTTTCGCATGTAGTTGATGTATGTCTACTTATTTAACGAAAAAGTTTTTATTTCAAGGTTCCACCTATTGCTTTAGCTATTATTCTAAGTAAACCCTTATTATTAGTTTGACAACATTGATATGTTGGCATTACTGTTCCTTTATTCGGTATGTAAAATTAGGAAATTGAAAGTGCACAAGTGTCTGCGTCGACACAAGTGCACTTTCAATTTCCTAACCCTCATAGTCCGATGGAAGGAAAATTCGATACGACCGAGGAGAGATAGAGAGCGACACCGACAGCTCAACATACTCTCCAAGGCACGGAGTAGTGTGACATATTTCGAAAATGACCAACCATAACGTTGCTTAACCTCACAGATATCTGATGACTGGCTTATTGGTCTAGCGATTAGTGACCCTGACTGCTAAGCTGTCGTGGGTTCGATCCCCACCCAGGATAAATCTTTGTGTGATGAGCACAATGGTTTATTCTGTATCTGGGTGTTATTTATCTATCTTATGTATGTATTTAGAAATATTTAAAAATGTTTATCAGTTGTTTGGTTTCTATAGTACAAGATCTGCTTAGTTTGGGTTCAGATGGTGTTGTGTGAGTTGTCTCAAGATAGTATTAATATATCTTGATCTGATCGGTTACCTACCTACTTAGTCAGTGACCCTCAATGATTTTAACACTCAACTTATTATTTCCGTGATAAGTTTTTCCATCATCACGTGATATTTACCTTGATTAACATCTTAGTCATAAACAAAATAATTCGTCGTTCGATTTAGTTTCCATTATCTGTTTCCATGTCGCTTACGCTTTTTCTAAAATTGTAAGCATTATTATATTGTACTCCTAATCCAAGCTATCGGCATACTAAGCTCGTCTTTCAACTATACTTAAAACTTTCCAAAGTCTGTCAGTTAAGGCGTTTATCTGCCAAAAAAGTACAGGATTAGTGTCACCCTCAAATCCAACCGGATAATAGAATAAAATCTTTTTAAAACACCATAAATTCCCTTCAACCGATAGGGATACGACTCAATCGTTTATAAATCCACCCAAATGGTTATTGGGTGAAAAATGGTTAAAATTGGTAGATATTGCGTGGTTCATTTAATATCTATGCCTCGTTTGCATTTGAGGGTGACACTGACTACTGGAGTGTAAATATAAGTAGTTTGGGATTTTCTTATAAAGCAGAACTGTATGTACCAAAATCTAGCAGATTTTCGAATCGATTGGTGGTAAGTTGCATGTGTGTGTGTGTGTTACATCTCTCGAGGCCCGAAAACCAATTGCTAATGCAATAGTAATCTATGACTCGTTTTTGTGTAGCCTAATTAGATAAGGTTAAATCTCACGATTCGACTGCATTTTTTTCAGGAAAAGCTTTTGTGTATAGAACGTTGCCTTTGTTTATAGCAAATAAAATTTATAAAGCAAATAAAGATTTTATTATTATTATTATTATTATTATTATTATAAAATACTAAAGATATAGACTAAAACATAGAAGTCAGTCAGCGAAATTTACATTCGGTAATGTGCTTGATATTTTTGATTGATATACATTTGAAGGCAGTTACTTTTTCTTAAAAAAATATTTTAATTGCGTTATCATTAGGTCGTCACATATATATATCTAAACCCTATAACTACTGTGCCACTGTACCAGTTCATGTAAACACAGCACCACGTTAGTCATGACACAAAAGGAAATATGAAAGGATTATACGATTGGGGCTGTATTCCTGGTAATGAAACTCTATGGTATTACGGCTTTTGTTTCGAATTGTTTCCTATCCAATAGTATTAATCGATTAAATAAAACCCATGAATTTGTGTTGCCATTTCAATTTTACCTATCCTTGAAATGTCAATTTGAGCAATGGAGAACTAATCCGAACTCGAAACCAATATTAAGGATCTAATTAAGCTCCGTTCTGTACCATCGTTTTATTTGTAGATATGATGGTCCAAGGTACTCTGAAATGGTAACGAAAGAAGGTTCCATTATAACTAACATTTTACCGTAGTGTTGAAAAAGGTTTGCCAAGTCAAAACTCTTTCTTAGTAAAAGACGTAACCAACATTTATTTAAAGGGAACCCCCCTTTCTTCTAAAAAATACCTTTTTAAACTTTTTTATTTAACTGGTATAAGTATTGGGTATTATTACATTATTTCCATCACATTTATGGTTGTTGAAATCCGGCTTTATACATAGATCTGAAATCGTAAGTTCGTTAATTAAAACATAATCATTAAAAATGTTTATTCAAATGAATTTAGCAAATTCATTTAAAGGGCGAACTTATAGCTTTTACATTCTTAATAAGTATTACTATTTTTTTAATGATGACTATATATTAATCATTTGGTTTTTAATGATGACTATAGATTAGTCATTTGGATTCACGCGTCACAAGGCAACCATTGAATAAAATAATCTTTTTCTTTTGTTAAAATAATTATTTAAAAAAAACTGACTTTATTTTTTAAAACTTTATGCACATTGTTGTAGAAATGAAATGTGTAGGTGCAGTAAACTAATGTTATTCTTACATAACACACAAATAAAAATAGCTAAATACTGAAAAACATATAACTATTAAAATAATATACATACTTACAAAAATATATCATACATTTATACCTATACATACATTCACAAACAAATACAAAGATACAGACAAACATTTAAGTTACTAATGTTGTGATGATCCATCTGATCGATCAAGGAACACAGTGCGTATCTTTCATTGTTTTTAATAGAACTCTAGTGATCAGCACATGAAATCTGAAGATTCATGATTTAGATCACAATGATTTAATACATTTAGTTTTAGTTAATATTTGGATAGTGGATTTTGATATCAGGGGTTCAATTTTTCGTTTTCGTGGTAAGCCCGCGCAAACTGGCGTATGCGCGGTGTGCTCATAGTTGTCCGCGCGCCAGTACGTTGTGACAGTTCGCGCGGGGATTGCCACTAAACCGAAAAAAAGAACTTGAATAAGGACCCTTTACCTTATGCAGAACACACGAAAAAATACTGTTTCCTTGTTTAAAATCAATTACTACTCTTGCCAGAAGAAGAAGAATGAGGTGGCACTTTAATTAAAATAGATCTTAACAAGCATAAAAACATACGCCACGCTAAGCAAACCTAGATATAGCAAGAATTTATAAAGCATTTTCATCCTATGTGAGCATCAAACCCACTTCGCTTTAACATGTAAACCACTGCACAATTGCGAACCAAGTCAGAGGAAAAATGTGTAGTTTATCCTATAACATCATATCCATCCATTTATACAAATAAGAACTACTCATCAAATCTAGTGTTAAATACATTATTTTACTCTCCTGTAAAACTCAAAACCCCCGAGTTCCGTATTCTTGGCACGTTTACGACATACGTAAATGTGGCAAGCGTAACGCATTATTTAAGCATTTTTAGAGTCACGTCTACGAGTGCCGTAGCCATATGCTACGAGCGCTACGAGACGTAGCACGTTGCTACGGCACGAGTGACTTAAAATTTACAAATCATACATAACAGAGATATGTTAGTTTAGGGTAGTAATGCACCGTCCGGACGGTTCCCTGACTGCTGGAAGGCAGGGAAGCTGGTGCTCCTCCCGAAGCCGGGACGGCCTCCCGACTCAATTGCGGCCTACAGGCCTATCGTGTTGCTGGACGAGGCGGGGAAGTTGCTGGAGAGGATTCTCGCTACCCGCATCGTCCGGCATTTGAACGAGGTCGGCCCCGATCTGTCGGACGCTCAGTACGGCTTTCGTGCTGGGCGCTCGACCATTGGGGCCATTCTGCGCCTGAGGGCCGCATCGGAGGAGGCCGTCGCCGGTGGAGGAGTGATGTTGGCGGTATCGCTCGATATCGCCAACGCCTTCGGGTCTCTGCCATTCAGCTGCATCAGAGAGGCGCTCCGATATCATGGAGTGCCCGTGTACCTGAGGCAGCTAGTGGCAGACTACCTCGAAGGCCGAAGGATTCTGTACGAGGACCGAGAGGGAGAGGTAATCCGCAGGGACGTCTCGTGCGGTGTTCCACAGGGCTCTGTATTGGGGCCCCTCTTGTGGAACATTGGCTACGACTGGGCCCTGCGGTGTGGTTTCCCCCCTGGGATAGGGGTCATCTGCTATGCGGATGACACCCTCATCACGGCCCGGGGTGGGAATTTTGAGGAGGCGGCGCGCCTGGCCAACCTAGGGATTTCCCGAATGGTCGGGCGCATCGAGGCGCTGGGCCTTAGGGTGGCCCTTTCCAAGACGGAGGCCCTATTATTCCATGGGCCCCGTCGCGGTCCACCTGCTGGCGCCTCGATTGCCGTCGGCTCGGTCCTCGTACAGGTCCGGGCCCAGATGAAGTATCTGGGCCTAGTGGTAGACGGGCGGTGGCTCTTCGACGAGCACTTCCGCATTTTGGCGCCCAAGCTCGAGGCTACGGCGACCGCACTGGGGAGGCTGTTGCCGAACCTGGGCGGGCCTAGTGCCTCGAGTAGACGGTTGTACACGGGGGTGGTGCGGTCAATGGCTCTGTACGGCGCACCCGTGTGGGCGGCGTCCCTGACCGCCCAGAATAGGGTCCGCTTAGGGAGACCCCAGCGGACCATGGCGGTCAGGGCCATACGCGGATACCGCACGGTGTCTGCAGAGGCGGCGTGCGCATTGGCCGGCACACCCCCGTGGGATTTAGAGGCGGAAGTGCTCGCCGAAGTGTATCGGCGGGCGGTGGCTGTTCGGGCAGGGGGTTCGGTGCCTCTGCCCGAAGAGCTACGCGCTTGGCGCGGTGAGGCACACCGGGCAATCATGGCCCGGTGGCAGGGCCGGCTGGAGGCTCCACGGGCAGGTGTTCGAACCGTGGAGGCGCTCCAGCCGGTCCTGGAGGAGTGGGCAGGGCGGCAGCACGGGACCCTTTCCTTCCGGCTAGTGCAGGTCCTCTCCGGGCACGGCTGCTTCGGGAAGTACCTGCACACGGTTGCTAGGAGGGAACCGAGTCCCGCCTGCCACCACTGCGACTGCGGTGAGGACTCGGCGCAGCACACCCTCCAGCATTGTCCAGCTTGGGAGGGGCAACGACGAGTTCTCACCGCAGTGGTCGGAAGTGACCTCTCGCTGCCGGCCGTGGTTCTGTCCATGGTCCGAAGCGAGGGGTCGTGGAATGCGGTCGCATCCTTCTGCGAGGACGTCATCTCGCAGAAGGAGGCGGCGGAGCGCGTCAGGGAAGAGAGCTCCCTGGCGGATCCGCTCCGTCGCCGGCGAACCGGGCGGCGTCGGCGCGCATATCTGCGCCTGATGCCGCCTTAGGTGGGGCTGCGGGCGGGCGTACGGGGTAATCTGCCTTGCCCGCGGCCTTCCGTGGAGGCGCGGCACCCTGTGTGTATCCAGGGGCCGCGTAGGTGTGAAATGCCCGGAACGCAACAACATCGCGTCCGGGCATTGCCACTGGGTGGGCCGCCGACGGCATAACAAATTCCGGCGGCCCGTTCGCGAAGGTGGCGGGAGATACATGGCGGGTTTTTTAGTGGGTGCAAACCCCACACTACCTCCACCGTCTTCCCCGGATGGTGGAGGTGTTCGAAAGGAATTTTTCCCGCCAAAAAAAAAAAAAAAAAAAAAAAAAAAAAAAAAAAAAAAAAGGGTAGTAATGCACAAAATTATTACACATTCATTACTAGATTCAACTTTTCGAAATTTAATCGATTAATAATTTATTCTGAAACAATTTAAAAGCTTGAAATATAACTGTGACTCCTTGACTGGCCTGATCTAGTGGTTAGTGACCCTGACTGCTGAGCCGGAGGTCGTGGTTGTAGATGGTCACTCAGGATAAAACCTTGTGTGATGAGCACGATGGTTTGTGCTGGTTGTTATTTATCATATGTATATATGTATGTTTATCAGTTGTCTGGTTTCCATAGTACAAGCTCTACTTAGTTTAAGATCAGATGGCGTTGTGTGAGTTGTACCAAGATATTATTATTATTCCTCTTTATTAATCACATGAACTTATTTTTTACATTTTTAAAACCATATAAATATAAAAATACCAATTTAAAAAGACCAAACTATCGGTGGTTAGGGCTCCAGATATAGGAACCTCCTCACAATGCGTTCCGTGTCGAGTATTACCGCCTTCTGCATCTGACCCTTGATCCAGCTACCTAACGCGAGCCTCTGCAGGTGTTGGTCGAGGTTCTTGGCGATTATTCCGTGGACTGAAACGATTATTATATTATTAAAAACTTATATCGTTCTGTCGTGTGGTACCAGATACCTAATCTAAATTAGTCATCTCATCATCATTAGCTAATCGCAGTCCTCTGCTGGACATAGGCCTCCCCAATTGCATGCCACTTTGTTCTATCTTCGGCTTCTAGCATCCAGCTCCTGCTAGCCGTTTTGCGTATATCATCCCTCCACCTGGTCAGGCCAGGTGGAGGGATCATATACGCATATACGCGGGCGTCCTACACTACGTTTGCCGAGACGCGGTCTCTACTCAAGAACTCGTTTACCCCAACGGTTGTCGGTTCTTCGACTAATATGACCCGCACACTTAAGCTTGCTAATCCGGAGGGCTATGTCGCTAAATTAGTCATGTTCCAAAAAATACAAATTTCCTACTGTTCAATTCCTGAATCGTGCAAGTAAAGTTCTCACAGCTTTTAACTATACAAGGTGATTCTTAATATACTAGTAACCTCGCCCGTGGCTTCCTTATATTACACTAAATAACTTTTTTAATTAAAAAATTAAATCACCTACAAACTATTTTACTGGAGAAAAATCATTGTTTATTGTGTTAACCTGACAAAGAAATATCGATTTTACTTCAGGGTCTCTCAAATATGTGGTAAAAATCTTGTGAAGAAATTTGTAATTTGAAATATAAAAAAATTACGAAGTTATATGGTGTAATGTCAACAAGCCAAGAGCAGTATTATTTTTCATTATTAGTATTTTAAAAATTGTGTATTCAGGATGATTTTTTTGAGGAATTTTCTCAATGATACCTGCTGACACTATGTCGTCACCTGATCGGAGGATCCTTTTTTGTATTGAATAAGCGTAACATCCCTGTTTAAACTTACACACATGAAAATTTTCAATCTAGGGAGAGCACCAAATCTTCTTCGTTAACACATTTATGGATTTCACCATATTATACGCATACTCAAAGAAATCACCATCAAAATAAACGTACCATATGTACAGACGAAACTCACAATATACACTCATAATTATAAAACAAAATGGCGATCGACAAATGTTTATAGCACATAAAAATAAGTTGAGCCAAACTCAATTGGATCGAAGTCAGTTTAGCAAAGTAATAAAGTTGTAGAATTAAGGCGGCATTACCGAAACTAAGGTGTGCGACTCATTTAATTAACAAGCTCCAAACAAAACAATCTAATAAGCAAAGTTGAGTGCAAAGTCGTACGCCTGACACATACTGTGTGTGGTGTAAGTCATTAAAGGAAGCGATTAATGTTTGAAGGTTTACACACTCAAAGTATATTATCTAAGCTGACCCGCGCAACTTCGTCTGCGGAAATTTTTCCCGTTTTTTGTAACACACACAAACAAACAATCTCTTCGGCTTTATAATATTAGTATCTATACTTTGGTCTGTTTGTTTGTTTGAACGCGATAATCTCATGAACTACGGGTACGAATTGAAAAAATATTTTACTGTTTGCCATATATTGATAGCCCATTTGTCGAGGAAGACATTAGAATCACGCTATGGCTATAATGAAAATGTTGCAAAAACGGGGAAAACTACGCAGACGAAGTTGCGCGGGTCAGCTATTGTTAGATAAATTAATAATCCACACGTCAAGCTACTTTTGATTAAAGTGACGACAGTGACAGATCTTTTAAAATCCTACATTGCGCAAGCGAAGTTTTCATAACTGCAAAAAGCAGTAAAACCTTGTCTTTCGCAATATTAATATATTGAAGTAACTATATATCTACTGTCTCTGTATTCTATACACGGCCGAAGGGGTATCAACAATCTATTTGTGACTACAACCAAGGTTTGAACGTTGCCGCTATGTTGATCTGAGATGGGTGATTGTTTTTTGAAAAAGTCACACTCTTTCGTGTCTTAGGAGGTACGTTACGCAAAATTGGATTATCTATCGGATTATTAGATTATGGTACTAGAGAGTGCATATCCACGCACATATTTGTGCACTATTATATATATATTGCATACTAAGCACGATGGTTTATTCTGTGTCTGAGTGTTTAACTAATAATATGTGTGTATTTAGAAATATGTAAATATGTTGTCTGGTTTCCTTAATACAAGCTCTGCTTAGTTTGGGATCTATCTGGCTAAGGCTTCGGTCTGGCAATTGTGAGGTCGTGGTTTCGAATGCTCCCCATTATACTACTGTCGTGAACCCACTCCTAACACAAGCAGGATTCCTAACAGGATTGCTAGTAATGTGGGACCACAATCACACATTGGTAGTTATCTTAAAAAAAATGTCTCAAGATATTATTATTATTATTATATTTTTCGCTTTCCCCTTTAACTTACGCCAATCATATCCCGTAAACCGATTTCAGTAGGTACGGGACTGCGGTATAAACTTAGTTAGCACATGTTAGATGTTAGTCGTGAGCCAGTAACTCGCTACAACTGGATATTATGTTCATAAGTTAACTAAAAGCTAGGTACTAGTTCCACAACTAGTGTGATAATTGCTACATTTGCTTAGTTTTAACTACTTGCTTATTTTTCTCTTTTTTATTAAATAAACTTCCTTTTGGCTTTGCTTTTGGTACACACGAGACGACAACTTTCGTACTAGGGTACAAACCCTGTGTCGCCACACAGGGCTTGTACCCTAGTACGAAAGGAGTCATAAACATGGTGTAACAGAAAGGTGTAGTCAAATTTCAGCACCGGATAGTGTATGTTATCAGTATTGCAGTTACCATGGTGCCATAGCTGGTTGCATTATTAATACATAGGTATAGTAGTAGAGAAAGGCGTATGGCATAAGAACTATAGCTCCCCTGATACAAAATTCTATTGGATTATAATGGCACAAAACTTTTTAAGTCATACTTGTTTTAATTAATAACTTTTTAATTCAAAAATAAACGTATGAAAAAATAATAAATATTTTTTAGGGTGCTCCGATTTAAATAAAATTAGGTATGTGCACTCAGTATGCACATACCAACCCTTGAATATGACCACACCTTTCTGTTACACCTTGTATACAAACACGGATATCCTATATACAGACGAATCGAAATGGAAATATTTTTACAATAATATACCTATACACACAGCCAGAACTGTTATACATATACAGGTTCATTTCTAATATACTAATAACCTTCCGCTGGTGGTTTCTTTAGCTTTAAAAAATTAATATACAAATCAACCCTTCAGCACCTACCACCTAATTTTGTCATTCAACCATTTACCACACATCTGAGATGCTTTTTTTTTAATTGTCGCGTAAATTTCAAACTAGTTAAATCAAGACACACTGGGGACACTCCTAAGAGTAAGACGATTGTGTTATCTTTTGAACTAAGTAATCATGTCATTTGTGTCAGAAAACATATTAAATAACACATTTATGTTTTATATATCGCATAAAACAACTCTAACAGGGGTAATACTCACGATTTTCCATAAAATCTCCGCTGCGTATGCGTGTATATGCATTTGTGAGCACATCTCACTATTTCCTACGGTGACATTATTTTGGCAGTTTCGCATAGGCTTGCGGTGAACACGGAATAAAGATCGTAACTATGGAGCCAAGACGAGACCTGTGTGGCGGGGGACTTAACAAGCATACAGTTAGCGGACCGAAAGCACACTGAGACTCGGATAAGCAATTTTTTTTTATAAAACGACTCCCTCAGTAGTGTACAAGCCCTGTATTACGGAGGACTCTACAAACATAGAAATTACGGTTACAAAGTACATCCGGACTCGTAGCAATAATTTGTAGATCACACAAAGTGGTGTCCCGTGTGGGAATTAAACCCACGACCTGTTGCGTAGCAGTTGAACACACTCCCAATGCGCCACAGAAGCAGTCGATTAAGGATCACACAAAGTTGGGTCTCATGTAAGAATCAAACCCATAACACAACCTCTTTCGTACTAGAACGTTGGACAGACTACCACCTACAACAACAAGAATTCATTTCATTTTGCCATATGGATAGTAATTTATAAAGAGGATAACAACAACGGTCATTTGTCATAAGTAGAGATCGAATAGTCAGTAGTCTAGTCAGATGTATTTAACATATGAATATCCGATCTCGTGTACTCTTCTAATATTATTGGCCTCTTTTTTTGCATCAGTCCTCTAATATGGCGTATAATATAATGGTGGCAGCACCTTACCTGCATATACAGTTCATATACAGAGAAACATTGTAATTGGCAATTTGAAAAGAGTGGCCACGAGTTTTTATTGCCTGCTCTTTTCTCGGGCTTTACCTATTGTTTGCGAAAAGGCATTACCAGTAAATGTAGAATCGACTTTTCACAAGTGTAGTATTTTGCTTCTTAAGTGAATAAATTATTTTTATTATTAAATTATTATTATTATACATAAAAAAAACAGATATATATATATATATCTGTTATAAAAACTTAAATTACCTAACATAAATATTTTTATTGAACTGAGTAGGTATTAATGTATTTGTTAAGTGTGTATAGTACATAGTGCAAAGCTCAATCACCCCAACAAGATTTTTACTGTACAAGAAATTAAAAAAAAAGAAATTGAAAATATTGAAAACTTGCAGAGTGTTATTTTCAAGTTGTACCTATTATGTTCTTAGCGCTTCGTGCGTCCCGTAGTATGTAATCCATGGTTATTAATGAAAAATAAGAGATGATTACATTTTCTATCATGTTGTGGACATCACTGATATACTGATAAACAAATTAATTAATAAATGATTAATTAATTATTAGAAAATATAACAAGGTACAAACAAACAAACTACCCCATTGGATTGTGTTACTGATTCCGAACAAACTACTACACACTACAAAAAAATGAACGACAGTAAATATAAGTGTCAAAAATGTCCACAGGACGTGGACATTTTTGTTTTTTTTTTGTGGCCAGTCGCTGGACTATACTGATACGACGTACTATAGAGGCCAGTGTATACATTCCTATTACACTAGCAAGGCAGACATAGGTATATTTTTAACAAGTACCTACTTATAATCTAAAAGAAAATTGAGAATTCTTTAACAAAAAACCTATAATATAATTAATCTCCTACCCATAAATATTAAAGTTTAAGAACTTTTTAAAGACGTATGAAAACCAATGAAGACCTTCGCGCTAATGGACATGTCTCCTCCATAAATTCGAGGGCTGGATTCGTCACGGGGCAAAGTTTGAATCGACAAGGTCCCGATCGTAAATCCTTATTCCCCTTACGTGCTAAGAACTCAATCTTTTGTGAGGCTTGCATTTTATGAGCCTTTGTTTGATATAGATATGGTGAAATGAAATATATGTCATCGGTTCTAGTGAATATTTAATATGTTGAAACGTGATACGGAGTATGTTGTTTTTTGTTTATCGCTTTCGCGGATGGCTTTGCCACAGTAAAAATAAAGTATACAGTATAGAAACTACGTACAAACGTTCGAAACAACGCACTCACATAGATGCACATCTACGAGACCCCTAAGCGGTTTTCGCGGTGCTCTCAGTAGCGGCTGCCGCGTCCAGTTTACGTCGTATGTGATCTTTTTAAAAATAGCACAATCGTATTGCGTAGCATACGACTATTTCAACTCGGCTTCTTCAAGACCGGAGCTTTCATTTTTTAAACTCCCAGCTATTTTGAAAGTTACGAATTATTTATGCTTCGATTCTATTGCTTGATTATATACTAGATGGAACTATAGAACCAATTTAATATTATACTACAAACTTGAAGAGTAATAGACAACCCTAGCGCTCTAATGGATTGTAGGAATTAATTTCAACAATTAGGCCTAGTTTCCATACTGTATGCATATTTATACTGTGGCCCGCATGAGTGTTGGTTTTCGCAATAACCGTATCATGTGTATTTTCTCTGTGCGGTGTGTGCTCACGCGGTGGGAGTGTGTCCGACTGCTACGCAAGAGATCAAGGGTTCGATTCCCACACCGGACACCACTTTATGTGATCCACAAATTGTTATCCCGGGTCTGGGTGTACCTTGTGTCCGTGACTTGTATGTTTGTAAAGTCCCCTGCGACACAGGGCTTGTACCCTACTGTCAGAGTCGTCTTTTTTTGTAATAAAAAATAAAATCCAAATCTATCATTCAAATTTCTTTAGGTATTTTAAACTGATTGATGAAAATCTTAACATTTAAATAATGGCCTGTATAATTATTTAACCCGTGCAAAGTCGCAGACAACTACTAGTATCATAATCATTATCTAATATGGTGAGAAAAGCTTACAGCTTGTTAAAACACGAAGCTAAAAACCAATTAACTGAAAAAGTTTTCAGTTTTATAGAATTGAATCAATTACGTGTATTTTCTGTTGGTTTGCAACCTCTGACCCCAAGCAGAGGAAAGCAACACATGTTTACGAGCTATAAAGCGACCCTTTTACTTTTTACTGCACTTGGCAGTGCGTGATTACATTGTACTACAGATCTTACGTTTTTTACTGCCAACCGACTGCTGTCTGCCGAGATCCTTGGCAGTAGATTTCGGACAAGGGAATAATGTGAGTTATAAAAGTCTAGGAAAGGGAATAGATTATATGTTACTGAAATGAGATTCTGTTGTTCTGGCGTTTGTTAAGTACTATTAATTCTCAGTCCAATGAAATAAGATACGGAATATAATAAAATATGTTTTCATGGGAGTCCAAACTGTGATCGTGAGTTAGAATACACCTTTGTTTTCAAAGCTTAAAATTATAGTATAAGCAAATTTAGTAAAAAAAATGTATATTCTGGCTTTTCAGTCAAGTTGCACTGATTATGCGATTTTACTTTAAAGTACCTATTTGTAATAAGATTTTCCACTCTACTTATGTGTATTTTACTTGTTTTATAGAAATATTATTAATAATAAAATCTTGGGACAACTCACACTAGTGAGTCACTATCGGATCCAAAACTAAGCAGAGCTTGTACTATGGAAACCAGACAACTGATAAACATACTTATATATTTCTAAATACATACATATTATAGATAACACCCAGACACAGAATAAACAATCGTGCTCATCACACAAAGTTTTATCCTGGGTGGGGATCGAACTCACGACCTCTTGAGTAGCAGTCGGATACACTCCCACTGCGCCATTCTAGAAGAAAGAGTTAACATGTTACTCTCCAGCTCAAAAACTATAATTCCAATGTCACATTGGTTTGTTGCACCTTTAAATAGAATATAAGGACAAACAAACAGATATATTGGCATGGTGGTCCAGTGGTTAGTGACTTTGTCTGCTGAGCTAGAGGTCATGGGTTCGATTCCCACCCAGAGTGGTTAGAAAAGGTACATTCGTTCCGTGGCGAATTCGATAACGCCGTACTATAGGTTCGCAAAAAAAATAAAAAATGTCTATGGTCTCCACCGCAAACGTCAAATTCCATAGTAAAATTATTTTCCATTATCGACATCGCTTTTCGAATATGACTTTGTCTAGACTCCTAGGATAAATCTTCGTGTGATGAGAACTATGGTTTATTCTGTGTCTGGGTGTAAATTATCTATAATACTAGCTGACCCTCGCAACTTCATCAGCGTCAATTTTCCCTCGTAATTAAAAGAAAAATACCTTATTCTAGAATATCCTATTCTCATACATGCCAAATATATAAAAAAGAAAACATTAAAACCGGTCGAGCCGTTTCGGACGAGTCACGAATTCCGTGACACGAGATTTTTATATATTAGAAGAAAATGTATGCGGTAGCCTAAAGGCCAAGGCATCAGTCTCGCAATCGTGAGGTCGTGGGTTCGAATTCTGGCCATTATACTACCGACGTGAACCCACTCCTAACACAAGCCATAGAGCTTTGCTGGAGGGGTTAACAGGATTGCTAGTAATGTGGAACCTTTTGCTAGTTATCTTTAAAAAAAAAAAAAAAAGTTTAACAGTTGTCTGGTTGTCAGGTGGCGTTATGTGAGTGGTTCCAAAATATTATTATTATTATTAATAGAGATACTTTTAAATCGATAAATAAGGGTGGAACTACGCTACTCACCATCATATCATCAGCAACAGTGATTGCACTAGTAAAGAAAATTCTCATGAACGAAAACAGAAACGACGTTTAATTCAATCATTCTTAAAAGATACTCTCACATTTGTCAGTACAGAATAAAACATGCACTCATCCAGTAAACTCAACATCGGATGAATCTATTCATCTATTCATCGTAATAGCATCCTTTAGCTACAAAACAACCCTTTCTACTCATCCCCGTACTTGACTCGAATGATTACGTTGAAGTGTGCGTATCTTGTCGCGGCTTTTACTTCTTCAAAAGTTGTGTCTTCAATGGTGCTCAAGTTCTCGTGGTACGGGAAATCCTTCAAAACATTTCGAGTTGGTTTTTAATGTGTAGTAATACAGTTAACTTTTTTTTTTTAATGGTGATTTAACGTGATAATGTCTTTTAAATCGATAACCGGCTGTACTCACGAAAAAGTGTTTAAAAAAAATTACGTTATTGTTTGGTTGCTAAGCAACGCTTAGTGTCATCAATGTTTTCCTACGAAGTTTTCACGTAAAATGATTGTCCGTGAATCGACTTTCTGAAGTAAAATTAAAGAATTTTAGTTGCTTAAAACAAAAGTACACTTATAACATAAGCTTGCCGTGGATATGGAATAAAGATCGTGAAATTTAATGGTCCTGGTCTAAACGTCAAGCAATCAAAAGATAAATAATGCCCGTTTTCTTTGCACTCTTATTCAAGAAAGGTTAAAGTATTAATTTTAGTGTAATTTTTATAAGGAATGACTACTTTTCTAAGCTTTTGTTATTTGTTTGCGCTATGGTCCAACCTGTAAATTAAGCCACTAATTTGTAAAAGTAACCATTCAAAAGTTATAATCGTTTAAAGATGGTCCCTCATTCGTGACCGATAGGCACCCATATCTCATAACTTACTTAAAATTTACAAATATTATGAATGGCAAATTTTAGCAGGAAATTAGTAAAACTAATTTACTAAATATCAACTCTATCTGATGACTGAATAAAAAGAACGACCATGTATAAGATGGTCACTCAATTGATCACTATATGTTCATTTTGGTGTAGATAATAATGGAATTTCCGTATGAGAACGTTACCCTTCGGCCACATTCGAAACCAAGTTTCGAATGTGGCCTAATTAAGACTGACGTCGTTTCATTAAATATTTTTAAACATACGA
The DNA here is from genome assembly GCA_945859575.2 of Herminia tarsipennalis. Lineage (NCBI taxonomy): Eukaryota > Metazoa > Arthropoda > Insecta > Lepidoptera > Erebidae > Herminia > Herminia tarsipennalis. The sequence continues at coordinate 4,890,119 of OX243836.2, read as the reverse complement.
TAAAAAACAAAACATTAACCCAATATTCCCATACCCTTGACTCACATCAAAATACCTACTTCCTTCAACTGGCTCTACAACTTATTCTAACCCTACAAATACATTTATACCTTCCCAAAAGTGTACCAAAATAGTTTATTATAAAAACATCACGTTCTTAAGGCTGTAGACCGAGTCGCCAGGTGTCACACTATTCAATTCACAGCGCGTTCGAATAGGCACGTGCGTATTGGTACCCCGAGCACGTGCTGCCTCGAATTCGGGACACATGTAGGACGACTTGTTTGACAGGTGAAATAATTTGTTGGTAGCAGCTATTTGAATTTGAAAAGGGTTAGCAGAGTTCAGAATATTGTTAAGATAATAGTTTATGATTGTGGAAGGGTGTAATATGGGGGTGAAAAGATAGCAGCTAGTTACAGTCAATGGTTTAAGTTGCTTACAATCTGCTCATTATTTAGCTTAATGTTATGAGTGTAAGTAAACTTTCGCGATTGGAACACATTATGAAAATGTATATATTACGGGTCTTATTTGCGTGAATAATTTAATGTAAAATAACAAAAAAAAACGGCCGAGGTCACGGGTTGACAGTCACCACGGCCGTTGCAATACGGTCGAAACGTCGGGCAATAAACAAGGTATTTTACCTTAAATTATTCACACGATTAAGACCCGTTATATATATATATATATAAATATATATATATATATATATATATATAACGGGTCTTATATATACCTATATATATTCATAATGTTATGAACTCCACACCGCGTCCCAAATGCCACTCGTCCAACGTATGGATCTAGAAAATAGCATTAGCACCAACGTTGGGACGAGTAGCTAACTATAATCTGCGTCATTATTAAATCTTGCCTCTTAAGCGTTCCATCATGTTCCATCATCATCGCGCAACTCTAATTGCAGACAAGAGTGCTCTCTGGTCATTCAGGAAGAGGCAATGGCAGCGGCCCTCAGACTTAGGTCAAACAAACTATGGAAAAAAGACGACAGACCAACACACATGAAAATTTTATCGGGCATCAACAAAGAGCACTCTTCTTGATGCCCCCGTAGATAATATATCACAACAATATATTTTCAACCGAGGATACAGAATCCAACTGATGCCAGAGGCGAAAGACAGCTTAGGCACAAACACGGTAAGAATATACACAGACGAGTCCAAAACCGTTAAGGGAACCGGAGACGGTGTCTTCTCGGATGACCTTTACATAAGACTGTCAACATCTTTAGACAAAAGGAACACAATATTCCAGGCCGAATGAGCCTGCAGGAAGCCTGCGGCAACTTGGGCAAGCCGCTGGCATTTTAGTTGGCTGGAGTGACAGAAAGGATTAGTAGAACAGGCACAATGGCCTAGGAGGCTAAGTGCGGTTTTCTTGTTCGCCCAGGTAAAACTAACTAACTAACTAAGGGTGCACTCTCTTATTTCCTTATTCTTATAATCAAGTACGATGAGATAAAATGATCTGAATCATATAATGCACTCATATTCTAATTTTTAGAACGGTCACCTGCTATAAACCGACAGTAGTAACGTTGCTTTACCTCACTTATCTCACGAGTCTCTCGGTCGCCACTTAGTCACGAAACCCTTTCTTGATTTAAAATAAGTATTAAATTGAAAAAAATCTAAGACAAAGTTTCATATTCGAAACAGACTTGAAACAATACGTGTTATTCCTTGCAAATGTGCAAAATATATCTTTGAATGGCAAGAAAATATGTATTTTACTGCCAAGAATGCATTACAAAGGTTTTCAATAGAAAATTGAAATACAACCCGTCGACGTTCCAATGTTGACAGACAATAAATTGCAAATTATCTTGGGACTTGCAATCTTCTATTTACTTTGAAACTGTACAAAGAATGATTGACTGTTTTTGTAGCAAATGACCGAAAAATGTGAATATTTCAACTGTCTGGATATATATTAAAAAAAAAATTGTTGAAAAAAAGTTATTGTTTAAACTCACTCGCACATGACCATCAGTCCCCAAACTGTGTAGTTGGTGCTTTGGCAACCAGACAACTGATAAACATACATATATATTATTTCTAATAACTAAGACTAAGTATAATTTAAATTAGTCAATAATGTTTCGATTTTATTTAACTATATAAAGAGATAAGTACCTAACTTATCTCTTCGTCATATCAACCCTTATGATGGCCCACTGCTGGGCACGGGTCTCCCCAGTAGAACCTACTGGTATGTAGATCCTGGGGGTAATTGCCATAATCGCCACGCTTGGCAAGCGGGTTGGCGATCGCAGTAAGGCTTTAAGTACGCAGAGGACGCTGCTGCCCGTCCTCTGATGTGAAATCCCTTAGTCGCCTTGACGACACCCACGGAAAGAGATGGGGTGGTACTATTCTTAAGCCGGTACCACACAGCACTTATCTCTTACTATAGTTAAATTACACCCAAATACAGGATAATTAATCGTTAAATATTAAAATTTATTCTGGTTTAATTTAAAGCTTGTGGTTCAATTACAAGTCAGTATCACTAACCACTTGGCCAATGGGTCAATCACCTGTTATTATTTTTATTAATCGTCATTATCATCCACTCAAGGATTTATTTGCTCCAGCGGCTGTCTGTCCTTCGGTAGATATGGCCAGAACATTGCTACTTCAGAGTGTTAAATCAGCAAACTATGTCGGTAACTTTAGTTTAAGTTTTATCCTTTAAAGTAACCCCAAGCATAGCTCGCTCCATAGCCCGCTGCGCAACTTTAAATTTGTGGCCCAACCGTAAGTGTCCACGTTTCGGCACCGTAGGCCAAAACAGCTAGGTCTTCAGGCATTGCGGTAGAGACGAATAGAAAGCGATGTTTGCTAAATTCTTATTACTAAGTAAGTAAACGTAATTTGATGTGGTTTATCAAACTCCATGTACGACATGTAACTTGGATAAACCTACCTATTGTAAGCCTATCTATCCTATAACCTATTCTATAATGTATATCAAGTATAGTCCACATTAATTGCTCAATCAGTTTTTCAACTTATTGGCCAGCCTGTTGCTTATCATTTACCGAACTAAAGCACTCTCGAGGCTGCTAATTAGCCTATTGCCTGGCAATTTGCCCAGCCAATTACGTAACCGCGTACGTAACTACAGTTTAACCTATCGTCAGATGGAAGTGGATGTTTTTTGGTTATAAAAGGGGTTTAGTTTAGGTTGTGAAAATATTTTTCATTTATTTTATTCTTAAACTTAATGTTGTACGAAGCCAGAATTAATGCTAAAAGCATTCTCTACCAGTTTACTTTATAAAATTCGTAGGTGCAGGTACGTTTTGTATTTCATTTTTATTTATTTTAATATTGTTTGGGCAGTGATGGTTTGCATAACCAAAACATGTGCATGTTTGAATTGTTGTTGACAATTATAGACTTATTTTCCTATTATTATGGACAACTCTCGAATTAGGGTACAGCTTTGTGTTACGGTGGACTTAACAAACATACAAAAAACTCATTCACCGAAGCAGTTAACTGTCAAGGTAGGTAAATTTTTATATAAATACGACTTCACATATAGCCCCGACGTTGGCTTTACGCCACTCATCTACTATGTGTTTTCTGAAAATAATTTGGCCCCAATATAAAAAACTAGCTCCTCATAAATTCTAAACAAAACACAACACAAGAAGATCATATTTGTGTACGTAGCAACGAACGATACACCGATATATTATGATATATACCATATACTAGCACAATAGATTTATTGCAAACTTTTGTACAAACTTGAGCCTGTAACAGGACTAAAAAATAGCATTGGTCTCAAAGCTGGCGCGATAGTTGAAGTTGCGGCTAACTCTCCACATAAATTCTAAACAAAATACAATACAAAAAGGACAATCAGTTGCGTACGTCGATAGTCACAATCACGTAAAACGTGCTCACATTGTGGACGTACAATAACGCACCGTAATTCTATTAAAGCGAGTCACCTGAGCACTTATTACTAAACGTAGAAACTGTTGTAAGGGTACAATACGAAAAGTTTTCGTATTTTTAACGTAAACCTTCTTATAGGAAGGGTCAAGCTAGATATACTTGTTAGTGTATTGGCTACTCTTTGTACATCTATAAGGTATATAGGTATAGTTTGCGACCGGTCGATATGGCAATCACGATATGAAGTTGGACGAGGAAAACCTAGACGGTGCGCGTTTAAAATTAAACGGGAGCTGATGTAGACTTAGACGACTGATTCTACATTTAATGCCAAGTTCGCAAAAGTAAAGCCGTGAGAAATGAACTTGGCAATAAAAACACATGACTACTTTTTTTATTTTGACAATATATTTAGTATAGTGCAAATCTCAGACACACCCCAACAAGAAATCATATGAAAAAAAAGAAAATGAAAATATTTAAAACTTGCAGAGTTATATGCCATTCAAGTTGTCTTGTGTTCTTCGCGCTAGCGTGCTCATTGCGTTGCGCAGTACGTAATCCATGGTTTATTAAAAAATAAGTGATGATTACATTTCACATCATATTGTGAACAGGATTTGGACTGTTAGAATGATTAATGAATTAATTAATCATTGATTAAATAATTAATTAAAAAATATTACGTGGTCCTAAAACTACCCCGATAGATTGTGTTACTGATTCTGAACTACTTTCAGGTTTGCACTATACCAAGAATAACGTTGTCTAAAGATGCAGTTATGCCAGTAAGACGCTGCAATCATTACACCATGAAACTCACGCAAGCAATAATCATAGTACGTAAAATAGGTATAATCTTTAACTACCTGCTAGATGGCGCATGCGAGGGCCCAACTCGCTTGCATGAAAGGATAGAGAAATTTGAGGTCTAGTAACATAATCCAGATCGGTGGTTCGATTCCGGCCCCGGTTTAGCATACGGAAGTCACGGGTTCGATTCTTGGGTCTGGAATTTTTCTATTCTTCAAAAATGCAATGATTACATTTAAAGTAAATTGGCAAGAAATGCCTATAAAGATTACTATAATATTCGGCCTGCGTCATCATAATTTGTTAAAAATGCTCTATGTAACGAAGCAATAACAAAAGCCGTGATAGTTCTTTAACTACCGGCTAGATGGCGCATGCGAGGGCCCAATTCGTTTGCATGAAAGGATAGAGAAATTTGAGGTCTAGTAACATAATCCAGATCGGTAGTTCGATTCCGGCCCTGGTTTGGCATGAGGAAGTCTCGGGTTCGACCATTATTTTAATACTACGTGTTTAATTTTATTCTTACTTAAATTGAATTTATGCTACAGCCGAAGGTTTTTGTATTGACGATACTTCTTGACTATTTCAATCGTTGGCATTTATATTGTTAAAGACCAGTCCCAGCCCCTTATAAATAATAATAAAAAATAGCTGACGTTTTAAGAGCATTTTATTTAATTCTATTTTCAATATTTGTACAGAAGTTCGATATTCAAAATGCTCACAAACGTCGGCTAATTTATTTGTTTATTATGAATAAGGGAGTTATTATTGAAAAGGTATGTATTATTATTTATTTATACCTCAATAATATTTAATAAATCAGAAATGAGGTGATCCGGCAGAGAACCAAAGTTGTCGACATAGCCCACCGGATTAGCAAACTGAAGTGGCAGTGGGCTGGCCATATTTGCCGAAGAACCGACAACCGTTGGGGTAAACGAGTTCTTGATGGAGACCACGGCACGGCAAACGTAGTGTAGGACGCCCTCAGGCCAGGTGAAGTGATGATTTACGCCAAACGGCTGGCAGGAGCTGGATGCGAGAAGCCGAAGATAGAACAAAGCGGTGTGCAATTGGAGAGGCCTATGTCCAGCAGTGGACTGCGATAGGCTGATGATGATGATGATGATGAATATTAATGCATTGTACATAGATTTATTCTATGTATGAAATTGTTTATATTACTCAGTTACTTCAAACTTTCGACTGCCTCTGTGGCGCGATGGGAGTGTATCCGACTGCTACGCAAGAGGTCGTGGGTTCGATTCCCACACGGGACACCACTTTGTGTGATCCACAAACTGTTGTTCCGAGTCTGGGTGTACTTTGTGTCCGTGAATTGTATGTTTGTAAAGTATCCCGCGACACAGAGCTTGTACCCTACAGCGGGAGTCGTCTTTAAAAAAAAAAAAAAAAATCATGTTATGTCTATTTGTTTAATGTCGGTTAATTTGGTTTAGGTTCAGACTTTTTTAAAGTTTAATAGTAATGCTTGAAACATGAAACCCCTCTTCTCCCCTTGGGTTACATTTCCAAAAACTTTTACACATTTAGGTTACATTTTCACAAAAAAATAAACAATTTTTAACAGACTTTGATTTGGTGGCACTTATTGAGTTGTCTGTCTCCGAAATTAATCATCAGATCTTTACAAAACTTATATGGGACCTTTTCGGAATAAATTACTTACTAAAAATAAAGAACTTTGAAAATCGGACTATATATAACGAAGTTATACCCGAACATACATAAAATACAAACAACCAAATTGCAAACCTCCTGTTTGAATTCGGTTCAAAATTCTTTCTTAGCGGTTTAAGCTGTGCGTTGATTATATATAATATCGTGATGTCGGAAGCACAATACTATGTTCATCGAGATTCATGAATGCCTCCGACTGCATTATATCAATACTAATAATATAAAGCTGAAGAGTTTGTTTGTTTGAATGCGATAATTTAAGAAATTAAATAGTCCGAATTGAAAAAATATTTTACTGTTTGATAGCTCATTTATCGAGGTAGGCTATACGTTATTATAACATTACGCTACGACCAATAGGAGCGGAGCAGCAATGAAAAATGTTGCAAAAACGGGGAAATTGACGCAGACGAAGTTATGCGGGTCAGCTAGTTTTAATATACTAGCGGACGCCTCGCGGTTTCACCCGCGTAGTTTCCGTTCCCATGGGAATACAGGGATAAAAAAATAGCCTATGTCACCCGGGGTTAGTGTAGCTTCACAACAAATAAAGAATTTCAAAACCGTCCAGTAGTTTCGGAGCCTATTCAATACAAACAAACAATCAAACAAACAATCAAATCTTTCCTCTTTATAATATTAGTAGAGAAGTATAGATATAGATATAGATGTAGGGGATCTTGTTGCAAGAAATCGGCGCACATAATTGTTAACGAAACAACTTTTAAAAAAAATATTTGGGATAACATAGGTATACATACACAGCAAAAAACTGAAAATGTTTAGACAGTGGAAAATCCTATTCACAAAAATATCGATGAATGAACATCCATTATTGATTCGATCGTTCACGTCATCATCTTATTCCATTTTATAGAATTTTATAAGCTACGGGGCTTAATCGCGAAAATATCTACCCGTGTACCGTGTCAGTCTATCCGTGACCACGGCCAATACGGTCGAAACGTCGGGCAATAAACAAAGGTATTTAGCCTTAAAATAAAATATTTACGTGATTAAGACCCGTAGCTTATAAAATTCTTTTATGTGTACAATTCAGAAAGTTTATTCCACTTTGTTAAATTATTAAAAAAAAATTACTTATTTCACCTGTCGATTTTTTTAAATTCGTATTTACATTACCTTGCTCCCAAAGGGTGGGTTACCTACATATCTAGTGAAATCTTTATCACGTATTTTCAATTCTACCCTCAATCCTGCTACACATGTCAGTTGTCCCATCCCAATTATTTAGGAGTAGGCCTAGTCGCCGGGGGCCATTCCGCTTCATTTGAGGCACGTGACTTCGTACCCTGACCGTTGTCCGGCCTTCCATCCCACCGTCCTAACGCTAACTGAATGTTACATGCGTATCGAGTGCTTGACTTTAGTGACCTTTTTGATTTAGTCAGGTTATAAATATAATTCTTGGGAATAATACTAATGTTGTTAATGTTTTTTTTTGTTTATTTCTACAGTTGAGAATTTTTGTTAAGGTTTTATACCTAAATAGAGGCCGGGGTGCAATGCGCAGAAGTCGCTGAGACTACTGAAAAAATACGATGTGAAAAATTACACCAGCAGAAGTGCGTATGTTCTTGGCATTTGCGTCCTTTTGATTAAGAAGTGCAGTTTTTCAGCAATAACTTAAAGATAGGCATATCCAATTATGTAAAAAATAATTTAAATTGAAGGTATTTATTAAGTGATATTTTTTTTTTGGTATTACTTTTGGTATATTTTTTTTATGACGATTTGAAAAATAAAAAGAGCACAATTTATACAACTTTTGGAGCGGTTATTTTCGAAAATATTTATTAGAAACCTTGAAATATTTTTAAAGAACCTGTCCATTGACGTGCCGCACGTTGATGTTTGCTAAAAAAAGATTTTTTAGCTTCTGTCTCATGTATAGAGTGCTCCTCCTAAAAAAATATTTTTATTAAGTAACTATAAAACTAAGTAGCGGTTTATACAAGACACCTATGCTCCAAATTTCATTAATATTCTTTATGTAGTTTTTTAGTCAAATGCCCGGGACATACGGACGGACATGACGAAAGTATAAGGGTTCCGTTTATTGCCATTCTGGCTTCAGATCACTAAAAACTATATAGGATTGTAATATGTAACAGAAACACATGCCAAACTTATAATACCCTTCAGCCACGTGAACTTAAAACAGTCTTTAATAAAGCCCATAGAGTTATAGAGGTATTAAGTTATATCATAAACAGTCAGTCAACAGTTTTGTCGTAAGTACGCAGCTCTAAATCTATAAGCCCCATTCAGCTGCCGTTTATATTTGCAATAAACTCGAAATTAACGCCATAAAGTGTAATTTTATTATTCAACTTTATTAGTTTATTGCGGTTTGAAATCCGTACTAGTGTGTACCTAATCGTAAACATTATAAAGACGAAAGTTTGGGAAAATGGCTGTTTTTATTCAATTACACCAAAACAGCTGAATGCATCTGGATGATATAGCAATATAGGCTATTCTTTCAGTCCAGGAAAATGTATAGTACCCGTGTGATATATATGATTTTGTTTTCAAAAATATCCAGTCAAATGAAATCACTGTAACTGTCTCTAAGTACTTAACACTTGTTTTTTCATAATATTGAATCGTTATAATAATAATATCTTGGGACAACTCACACATCGTCGTCTGATCCCAAACTAAGCAGAGCTTGTACTATTAGACCAGGGTAGAAGCCTTTAAAAATAATGAAAAGTGAAAAAAAATTATAATAGAATGAAACACATAAGAAAAGGAGGGAAATATGATAAAAATAAATAATAAATAAATAAAATAAAAATGTTTTATTTTCGAACATCTAAGGCTCATAGGGTGTTAGTACAATTGCTTAATAACTATGTTAGTAAACATACTAAAATACTAAAAGACTAAAATACCTACCACAAATGAAAATGAAAATTGGCTACAATGGGGAGATTCATCAAATTCCACTAATAACATGCAACTTGATAAACCTACCCATGGTCGGCCCATCCAGCCTCTCTGCAAATACCTTCAGGAGGCTGTTGGTGCTTTCCCCTACTCTGCGTATTACCGACGCAACCTTCTTACGCATTATCGCAAAGTAGTCATCAGTATGTGCGTCAGCGAACATGCCCGATGCACTACAATAAGGTGGAAGCCGCAACAACGCCCTGAAGGCATTATTATATTGAATTCGCAGGGTGTTGTCCGCTTTTTGGGTATGACTAGCCCAAAGGCTGCTGGTGTAAAATGTTTGGCAGTAAGCCTTGAAAAGTGTAATTTTAACAGGTACTGAACAACCAGCAAACCTTCGAGCCACCATATTACCCCTTACAGCCAACGCCCTACGCTCTCTTTCCATGTCCAAGTCATCTTTTAAATCCTCAGTAACAATGTGTCCCAGATATTTAAACTTAGTTACTCTCTGTAATAATGTACCACTAAGTTGAACGGGAGGGATGTGTGTTGGACTTTTATTTTTCCCTCTAAATACTAACATCTCACTTTTCTTAGGGTTATATTTTAGACCATGCTGTTCGGCATATACTTCACAAATTGAAAGCAACTTTCTAATTCCGCATATTGAGGGACTCAGCAGCACCATGTCATCTGCATAGTTTATGTTGTTTACACATACTCCATCTATATGGCATCCGACATGTGTGCTGCTGAGCTCCACAAGTAGCTTATTAACATACATATTAAAAAGCCTCGGCGAGGTAAGACCTCCCTGCCTAACCCCGCATTCAAGTTTGTATGGGTCAGACAATGCATTTGACCACTTTACAAAGTTTCTCTGCTTGTCATACCATACAGACAATGTAGAAACTAGTGATGCAGGAACGCCCTCCCCCCGGAGCTTTTCCCACAAGACATTATAGGAAACCAAATCAAAGGCTTTTGATAAGTCCAGGAAACAAGCATACACTGGTGTTTTCCTATCTGTATAATACTTGACAGTATGCTTTAATGTAAAAATGGCACTCTCAGTAGATAGCCCAGCACGAAAACCAAATTGTGAATCATGTAACTTTGTGTATCTACTGAGGTAAGAGTCAAGCACACTGTCAAATACTTTGGCTATCACAGTCGCCAGTGAAATAGGCCGATAGTTACCCTTGTCTGCTATGTCTCCTGTCCTATCTTTTACAATAGGTACGACTATCGTATCCAACATTTCCTGCGGTAAGCAAGAATGCCCTATACATAGATTGAATAACATCATCAACACCCCCGGTAAATGTTTACCAGCATTTTGAAGGTGCTCGATGCTGAGCCCATCATGTCCAGGCGATTTGCCTTTCTTCATGTATTTAATTGCATCTTTTATTTCTTTACAAGTAAGCCTTACGGGGGGTTCTAATTCGCAAAACTCAACATCGTTCACCCTCGGTTGGGACTCAAGAGGTGAACTCACTTTAAAATATTCTTTGAAAGTATTGGCTATCTCAGTATAGTCACTCTTACCCTCCACACTAATTGGAAGACTTGGACTATTATTTAATTTCCTAGTCCCTTTCCAAAATGATGAAAAACTCTTTCCGGAATGAAGTGATGCTAAAATGTCCATCTCTATTTTTTCTTGGTTCTTAATGCACCACTTTAATGTTGATTTAAATATCTTACGACTTATTCTCATTTCCTCAAAAAAAAATGAAAGGAAAAATAATTTACGGGCGATCTGAGGTTGGGAAGGGGATGGGGGTGAGTTTTTAAGGGTAAAAAACGGTTTTTCTCGATTTCCGGCAAAACTAAAAGTCCTATCGAAAAAAGTCAAATGGAAAAGTTGTAGATAATAAAAAGATCTAAAACTTTTGTATTGACACTTTTTTCACATAACCTCAAAATTTATGTGAAAAATTCAAAAAACCAAGTTTTTGGTTTTTTATTTTTATCTTTTACAATTTTTTTTTTTAACGAAATTTTGTGAAAACTTACCTTTTTATGTCCCAAATACGCTGTAATTTATTTGATTAAAAGTATTTATTTTTTCACCTTATTTTGAATTAATATCGAAAAAACACCCTAATTTTCAATCGAAAATTCACCCGTCAAAATATCAGCTTTTTTCAAAAAGTTGGTGTGGTTTCTGTTCGTTGGAATCTCTACTTTCCGATGGTGAAAAAAAAAAAATATGTTACTATGGTAAATCTTGTCAGAAAATGCAAAAATTAAAAAAAAACTTGATATATAATTTATCTCAAAATAGTTATAAATAAGCATCTACGCATATAATTTAAAGAAAATTAGACAACTTTCTTCAAATATTGTAGATGTCTTATTAAATATTAATTTAATTAACTTATTTGTTTGTTAATTATTGTAGTATATTTTTATTTGCAATATTTTTGTTATCAACGTCACATGTAATCTAACGTTTTTCGAGTAATTAAAGTCTAAATTTTAATAAATAGCTCAAAATTATTTATAATAATTAAAAAAAAAATTTCGAATTCAAGTTTTTTTTGAATTTGTGCATTTTCTGAGAAGATTTACCATAGTAACATATTTTTTTTTTTTCACCATCGGAAAGTAGAGATTCCAACGAACAGAAACCACACCAACTTTTTGAAAAAAGCTGATATTTTGACGGGTGAATTTTAGATTGAAAATTAGGGTGTTTTTTCGATATTAATTCAAAATAAGGTGAAAAAATAAATATTTTTAATCAAATAAATTACAGCGTATTTGGGACATAAAAAGGTAAGTTTTCACAAAATTTCGTTAAAAAAAAAAATTGTAAAAGATAAAAATAAAAAACCAAAAACTTGGTTTTTTGAATTTTTCACATAAATTTTGAGGTTATGTGAAAAAAGTGTAAATACAAAAGTTTTAGATCTTTTTATTATCTACAACTTTTCCATTTGACTTTTTTCGATAGGACTTTTAGTTTTGCCGGAAATCGAGAAAAACCGTTTTTTACCCTTAAAAACTCACCCCCATCCCCTTCCCAACCTCAGATCGCCCGTAAATTATTTTTCCTTTCATTTTTATCATATTTCCCTCCTTTTCTAATGGGTTTCATCCTATTATGATTTTTTTTGGTTTTAAAAATTATCGACCCTGGACTATATGGCAACAAGACAACTGATAAACATACTTATATATTTCTAAATACATACATATTATAGATAAATAACACCCAGACACAGAATAAACCATCGTGCTCATCACACAAAGTTTTATCCTGGGTGGGGATCGAACCCACGACCTCTTGCGTAGCAGTCGGATACACTCCCACCGCGCCACAGAGGCAGTCAAAGTACTTAATACTTGTTTTTTCATAATATTGAAACGTTATAATAATAATATCTTGGGACAGCTCACACTGATCTCAAACTAAGCAGAGCTTTTACTATGGCAACCAGACAACTGATAAACATACTTATATATTTCTAAATACATACATATTATTGATAAATAACACCCAGACACAGAATAAACTATCGTGCTCATTACACAAAGTTTTATCCTGGGTGGGGATCGAACCCACGACCTCTTGCGTAGCAGTCGGATACACTCCCACCACGCCACAGAAGCAGTCAAAGTACTTAATACTTGTTTTTTCATAATATTGAAACGTTATAATAATAATATCTTGGGACAACTCACACTGATCCCAAACTAAGCAGAGCTTGTACTATGGCAACCAGACAAATGATAAATACTTATATATTTCTAAATACATATACATTATAGATAAATTACACCCAGACACCGAATAAACCATCGTGCTCATCACAAAAAGTTTGATTCTGGGTGGGGATCGAACCCACGACCACCGGGTTAGTAGTCAGGGTCACTTACCTCTAGACCAACATGCCATGAATCCAAACAAATTTTAAATATCTGTGTGTGCGTAAAAACGTAACAGTTTCACTGAATCTTCTGAATCGATATAGATTGGTAAGAAGATATTTTGTGTCTCAGGAAAGGACATAGAATAGTTTTTATAGGAATAACCGACATTCACGCAGGCTGAGCCGTAGTCAAAAGCTGATAAATGTTAAACAAAAAATGTTAGAACCAATTATAGTCACAGTGTGACGACCAATCTCCTCAGAAACTAGTATGCAAATTATATTGTAGCACACACTGCTCTCTTGTACACTAGGCCAAGAATATGGCCTATCACTCTACGGTTGAAATTTATTAGCACGTCATAAACAACAGAGTTGAATTTCCTTTGCATTACTAATCTGACAGTTACTATTTTCAATTTATCGCTATATTAATTACAAAGGAAGCTTTGTCAAAACTGATAGCCCACTTTCTTGGCCGACTGTACCTTATAAACCGAACAAGTGCGGGTCGGACTCACATCGATTTCCGTACAATTTTTTAATTACAAAATTTTAATAACAGTTCAGAAATCGAGTCTCGCAGTTTTGAAAATAAATAGTTGTATCTTTTTTTACGTGAATTTAGAAGTTTATTTTTTTCTTAGCTTCAAGAGACTGTAGACTGAGTATATGGTTTTAATTTCAACTCAATACCTCTACCCGTTCCCGAGATAAAGGATGTTGACAGATCTACGAATGGACGAACAACAAAGTGATCCATAAGGGTTCCGTTTTTCGTTTTGAGGTACGGAACCCTAAAACAAAATGTTAGTATTGAAAACAAATTGTATAAAATTTTAAAGTCATCTAAGGAAGAAGAAGCTTGTCGATACCAATATCGTGTGGACTACCGAACTCTAAAAACGGGTACGACATTACTACTACAAACACTAAACGTTCCTAATATACCAAAAGGTTTTCATGGTGGGCTACTGGGGAAATCGAAGAAACTCTTCTTTTCTTTCCCGAGTCGAGCCGCGGGCTTAAGCTAGTCAACGATAAACTACATCCAAGTACAGATTAGCCAATTAGAGTGACTGTGTTGTGATTCATCAAAGTGGACTTATCAGGCCCTCAGGTATCGATTTGATGATAAACATTTTGTTTCTTGTTTATGTTTGAACCACGCGATTAGGGCATTAGGGGAAAAAAGGGCAACTCGCAATAACAAGAAAATATCTTTTAATTAAGGAAAAAATTGAAAATCTCGTCTCTTTTTCAATGTTTTCTTCTGTTATTTTACCGCCAATTTGTGTTTTGTAACAATGAAATCAAACGTAAATCCGAGTAATTTTAATTGACGCCAATGTTTTATTTGTTTATACTTAGAATAAAAAAATGTTGATACAGTAAAACCTTATTTTATTTCTTTAAAAGCTTTTTATTTCAATAATTAAGCTAGACACGCGATGAACTGCATTTCCTCGCCTTACAATGTCATGTGCCGCGTGAAAATTACAGCTAGCCGTACCTGACTGCACATTTAATAAGTGCAGCGCGCCACTTCGCTATCGCGTTCGCTTTGAATCACCTACGTAGGAAACGGTGTAGTAAGAAGCGAGAAAATAGTCATCATGATAGTAAACACTTACAGTTGTAAATCAATTTTGTTACTAAAATTGATTTACTATCATAATTACTATTTTCTCGTGTTTACTATCATGATTACTATTTTTTCGTAACAAAATTGGTTTACTACTGTAAGTGCTTACTATCATTATGACTATTTTTTTGCTTCTTACTACAGCGTTTATATTACATCTAAAGTATGTTATATTACATCACAACGATATAAAAACCTTAGTCTATAAAATTCAGTAGGTCAGTTCACCTACTCTTAAATGACCTGATATAAATTCGTTTTACCAACATTATAACCAATTATTTTTCATGACATCCCATAAACGTCTCTATTCAACTCATAAAGAAACTATTAAAGTAGACGTGGAATAATGCAAACATATTTTCGCGATATTATTTAGGAAGTTGCTTAAGACGTGCCTTCGGTACAAACGAGAAAAGTTTTTCCATTAAAAATCGAGTGAAACTCCTTCCCCGTGTATCCGGTCCAGTTTAATATACATAAATTTTGATTATCAATATTTTATTTTAGATAATGACAGTTTATGTAAGGGCGATTGTAAAAAAATGAATTTGTAATTGGCCTTTTAGCCAATTATCAATTTAATTTTTATTATTAATGTGTGCATATTAACCCTTTCCTCCCCACGGTGTATAAGACAATGTTGAAGTACAGTCTTTGCTTAAAAAGCTGGAGGTCTGTACAAACTAATGCAGAAAATTTTCTTCTTTGCGTGATAGTACGCCTTCTAACATTGAACACAAATACTTTGATTTTCATCCTAACATTTTTAACTGGATTTTCCGAGTTGTAACTATTTGTCATAAATCATTAAACAAAAACTTTTCATCCTGCTTGCTTTTCTCACTTTAATAGTGATGTGGTCAAGTTGAAATTTTTAGCAGAGTCATATGCAAAGATCTCCTTGTAATTAAGTTATAATTAGTCCAAAATGTGGTCCAAAATTCTCTTATTATTTATATATGTTCGGAAAACCAACAGCAAATGACAATTATATTTGAAGAGTAAGACATATGTAACAGTTAGCCAATAAAAGGTTTCCACTTATACATCATTGATTAAAAATTAAGAACTGGAGTGCAGACTGGACTAAACAGTATCAGCATTGTAACTATTCAGTGGGTGTAGAAAGTTACCTACATGAATTTTCACTATTTGTATTATATATTTTTTCTTCAATCTCTAAACTTTGCCATTTTTTAAGAAATATTACAAAATTAACCAGGTATTAATATAATTCACACATTAGGGCACTTTACCCGATAAAAATGATGGCATATTTACCAATATTCAGTGTAATACTAGACTAAAACAAAAACAAAATTCATTGAATCGTAATAGTAGGGATCACAAAACTTTTCGAAGGTTACTTTCCGATAAAGGGGGTACCGCCTAATAAGAAATCACCAAAACATGTGATGAAAATGGATGCAAAATAAATTTATATGTAGTAATTATCTCTTTTGTCTTTTTCTCAATTATTACGTATAAAATCCAGCAGGGTGCTTACATGATAGCAATACTAGTTTGTAAGACCCATATAAGCTAAATTAATGCCAAGTTTGAAATGCGTCTGTGAGTTTTGCAAGTGGGGATGACTCATTTTCCAGGTTTGCCCTAGGTTAATAAATTTAATGTGTTAAATATTACTAGTACAAGACCAAATATCTAAAATATAATAAAAAAAATGATATAAAATGAAGAGGCCTTGCAATGAAAAGAAAACTTCTGAAATGAAATAACATTTTATATCAAAAGCTTTGTCCGCATAATATGTAATACGCAACATAACGCATCAGCGACAATGTTTCCCGCTCAGAAAACGTAAATGTATGCCCAAAGACAATGCGCATGTATTTTTTATTCACTGCTTGGCAAAGGAAGCATTCAATTCAGCCGGGGTTTGGGTTTTGTAAAATATTCAAGGGTTCGACCCCACTGAATCAATCCGCACCACGAAAGGTCCCTGCGACCCCTATATATTGTTTAATTGGGACCTCTGACAGATATCCGCACACACTAAAGTTCGCGCCTTTTGTAAATTATTTTATTATGCGTGAAATTTATTTCCTTTTTTGCATTTTTATTTGAGTATTATTTTTTATGTTTTGTAAATCTAATATGACGGGACTATTCTTGAATCATATTTTTGGATACTTATTAATGAACTAAATAGGTATAGGGTATACCCATTAAGGTTTTTTTTACTCATTCAAGGTTTTTTAGGATGGGGCTATTAAAAATTTCTATGAGTGACGGCATGGTATCCATTTAATTAAACATACTTAAATAGTACCAACGCACACGTTTTAAAGACTTTGTCGATTTGAAGTTAATCTATACAAGTATTATAAAGCTGAAGAGTTTGTTTGTTTGAACGCGGTAATCTCTAAAACTACTAGTCCGAATTGAAAAATTCTTTTACTGTTGGATAGCCCATTTATCGAAAGGCTAAAGGCTATATAACATCACGCTACAATCAATAGAAGCTGAGCAGCAATGAAAAATGTTGCAAAAACGGGGAAAATTGTCGTAGACGAAATTGGCAGGACAGCTAGTTCCAGTATATACTTGGAAAGCAATACTCTGTTACTTGAAGTTTAATGCTTTATAAGCAGGGTTTTTTCTGCTTACACTATTAAAAACTAAAACTTGAAAATATAGATTAATATCAACCTAAACCCAAAGTGAAAGGCATCGACTTTCGTTATCAAAATTAATGACTTGGCAAAGGCATGCCTTTCAGTATTGTCCACATCAATTGCCTTAATAAATTGAAGGTTCGATTGAAGACCGGAACGGTTGACGAATGGCTTTTTGTCCTCTCCCGGATATGTTTTAGATTTACAATAGAGCGCATTTTTGTTTAGAGGTTTTTGAGATAAGATAGTAAAATATTAAGGAAAAAAAATCAAGGACATCACCGAATAAAAACTTCACTGACTCACTCTAATGTTTTAGTTTAAAGTCTATATATCTGGTATTTTATAAGCTAGAACAACGTTTTATACACTTAAACCTTCGCAGAAAAATATGCAGTCGAATAACGAAAACCCCATCTAAATCGGATTACTAACTTTCGAGAAAATCTCGAACATACATACATACTTCTATACATACGGGTCAAACAGAGAACCACATTTTTTTAAGGCGGCTAAAAAAGAAAAGTTTCTCACTAGTCTTTCATATAGCACATAAGCTTTTTATCAGCAGATTTTTAAATTGCTGACACTCTGGGCAAAACCTTTACTATGGCAACTTAAATGAAACAGCAGACACTTATTATTTTTAATTAAATAACTCTTGTAGTACGTGTGACGGTGGATTTTACGAACATGCAAATCACTACACAAACCACATCTCGACAACTTTTTGAGGATCACACAAAGTGGTGATCATGTGGGAATTGAAGCCAAAACGGCATTCAAAATAATCATGCTCATCACATGCACATACAGCCTAGGCGGGAATCAAACCCACTTGTCTTGACGCCTTGAGGAAGGGCGACTCTAAATATAGGGATAAAGCACGGAAGAAGAAGAAGAAAAATCATACCCATACATACATACAAAATATGCACTCACACTACTCCATCAATGAATGTTGTAGGTACTTGTATGGTAGACACAATCCGATTACGTCAACTCATCACAGTTAAAAGGGAATATTACAAAGGCAATTGCCAGGATTACATTAACAGTATGAATTAATATCGTGATGGAATGCAATCGCGAGAATCGATGACTACGGGATGCGAGCACAAAATACCAACAATCCAGAAGGTAAGATTCGTACGTACCTCGCACGAGCAATGCATAAATAGACACTGACCTCACTACAACGTTATTCTTGGTATAGTGCAAACCTGAAAGTAGTTTGCTCCGAATCATTAACGCAATCCATTGGGGTAGTTTTTGGACCATGTTATATTTTTCAATTAAAGCGGCAGTAGCCTAATGGCAAAGGCATCGTTCTCGCAATCGTGAGGTTGCAGGTTCGAATCCTACACATTAAACTACCGACGTGAATCCACTCCTAACACAAGTCTTTGAGCTTAGTTGGAGGGGTTAACACGATTGCTAGTAATGTGGGACCCAATCCCACATTGCCAGTTACATTAAAAAAAAACATTACTTATTTAGTTATTCATTCTAACAGTCCAAATCCTGTTCACAATGTGATGTGAAATATGATATGCGTACTACGTAACGCAATGAGCACGATAGCGCAAAGAACACAAGACAACTTAAATGTCTTATAACTCTGGAAGTTTTCTATATTTTCCTTTTTTTTATGTGATTTCTTGAAGTAGAAATCTTGTTGGGGTGTCTGAGCATTGCACTATACCAAAAATAACCTTGTATATAGTACGTCGTACGATGAAAACACATTTAAAAGCGTTAGTATTCAATTCTTATAATATCTTGGGACACCTCACATAAAGCTATCTGATCCCAAACTAAGCAGAGCTTGTACCTACTATAGAACCAGACAACCGATAAACATACTTATATATTTCTAAATACATACATATTATAGATACATAATATTATAGATAATACGGAACTACAACTTGAGGACCAAACAAACTGTTGACCTGTGTGGGATCGCCCACGACCTCAATCATTGTCACAGAAAGTTGAATTCTAAGCGCAGCTCTCAGCTAACTGTTTACCATTATGACAAGATTTTGATTCGCACGGGCTTGCCGCCAAAACGTGAATAAGGACCCCGGTGGCACAATAGGACTGTGTAGCTGTGAACACACACCCACCGCTGCACCGCCCCATCGAGACTGTATCAGATTAATCGGTCCACGTCAGTTTACAGTACCTATTGAATAAGTGTTTTTATTTATACGATTGGTGTTGACTACTTGATTTAAGTTTGGTACCTACCTGGTTTGGTGACGGGTACCAACATGTATTGTGTTAATAAATAACTTCTAACATAACATAAAAAAAAGATACGGTCATTTATTTTCAAAACTGCGAGACTCGATTCATGAACTAGTCTGAATATATACCTACAAATTTGTACGGAACCCTCGGTGGGCAAGTCCAACTCGTACTTGTCCGGATTTTTATAATTTTTGCTTAATACACTCTCTGATGCCTCGAAGAGTACGTCAAGCCATTGCCGGCCTTTTCTCTTTCCGGTCGCGTCAAATTTCGTCGGATACTCTATATCATTACATATACTACGGGTCTTAATCGCGTGAGCAGTCTACCCGTGACCACGAAACGTCTCGAGCAATAAAAAAGGTATTTTCCCTTAAATTATTAACGCCATTAAGACCCGTAGTATATATAATTTTATAATGAGTACAAATCGCGAGAGTTTATCAACATTTATCGCCTACTTATTTTTTTTTACTACTACAGTGGCAAACTGGCATATGGCACATCTGATGGTAAGCGGTTACCGTAGCTCCTAGACGCCTGCAACATTAGTACGGTGTTAGTAGTCACGGCGCCTTGCTGACCCTTTAAAAATCGCTACTGGTACTTAATACTTGGTTACTCGTTAGAATACTTGTCCAAGATTTAGATAGATAAACAGCTCGACTCAATAAAGAATACCCACTAAGCTGCCATACTACAATTTTCTATTAAAATCTTCTAATAATAAAAGTGGCTTCAATAACTAAATTGGTGACATTAAAAAAAAAACAATGACTTTATGAAAATATATATATTACGGGTGTTAATCGTGTGAATAATGTAGGATAAAATACCTTGTTTATTGCCCGACGTTTCGACCGTATTGTAACTGCCGTGGTCACGGGTAGACACCCGCGACCACGGCCGTTCAAAATCGCGAAAGTTTATCAACATAATGGCTTCTCACTTTTTTAATAGATTTGCGACACAAGTCACAACCATGAACACCACATGAACTTTTTGGGCTAAAATTTTTAATTTTTTCAGTTTCTTACAAAAGAATCTGATTTGACAATGTTGAATTGTCCCTTCTCATTGCATTCTATATCATTTGGTATGAACTTCACTGTACTCGTCAGGTAGTTAGGTATAATGTAAAATGTAATTTCTATTAATCAATCCATCAGCCTATGTTGGTCCACTGCTACACATAGACCTCTCCTAATTTACGCTATAACCGTTATTTCTATTAGCTACAGGCTTATAAATTATCACAAGTTACATGTTGCTTCCTATAATATAGTTTTGAATTTCAGCTTGAGTTTGTATTAGATCCATAATGAAAACAAACAAACCATCCAACTATACTGTACGAAGCGAGCAGATAACACCTCGGGTTTGTTGCTACCCTGTCATGATGAGTAGGGCATTGGACAGGGGATGTGGGTGACGTAATGATAAAAAATGCCCCCAATCATAGCTTATATTTATGTAATTCGACACGTTTACTACTAGTAAGAAAAATATCGGTTTGCAACACGCATCTCTTGCTTGCCTTTTAACTCTTGATGGAACAAAACCGTTATAAATTAAACGCCTAGTTTTAAATTTGAAGCGAATTAGGAATGTAGACTTATCACAAACTAGCTGACCAGCTCAACTGCGTTAGCGTAAATTTTCCCCGTTTTTGCAACATATTTAATTGCTGCTCCACTCCTATTTATCGTAGCGTGATGTTATATAGCCTATAGCCTTCCTCGATTAATGGGCTATGTAATAGTAAAAGATTTTTTCAATTCGACTTAGCAGTTACTGAGATTATCGCGTTCAAACAAACACACAAACTCCTCAGCTTTATAATATTAGTATAGATGTCGAATTTTGCTTTTTAAGTTAATAAAGGTATTTAAATCGGAATGCTGCGTATTTTAAGCTACTCAGTGTTATTGACGGTTCTTCGAATTTGTTCGAATTAATTCTGTAAGTATGTGTATGAATTTATGTGAATTATTTATTTGAATTACTGCATTCGATTGCGGATTCCTCCAATCGCATGTCAACTGTAACGAACTTAAAACATTAAGGAGTACAAAATAGGAAGGACAACAAAATACTCCCAGAAAATAGACTCTATTTAAAACAAGAACATATTTCATCAAATATGAATACCACTGTCTACTTATCTATGCAACAATAAAATCGTCTAGTAAACGTATTGTCATAATTGCTTAACTTTTCTGAGTAAAGTTTCGTGATTTGTGACAGCTGACACAGAGAGCCTCCTGCGCCCATGAACATTGAAAAGGGTTCGTTCGTGTACAGAGTTTTATAAAATTGGGATGAAAATTGTAAAAGTTATTTGTACTTTTTCTACATTTATAGATATAGGTATATTTATGTCCAATAGGTCTAATGGGGCAAAGGTACATATTAGAATACAAAATTTATTGCAATCAGAACTGTGCCGACATGATAGATTAAGGCTCATACCCTCTATAAGCAAATGTCCTAATAATAGGAACGTTTCACAATACTGATCAAGTTTTCAAAAATATTTTGAGGTACCTAGTATTAAGGCATAGCCAAGTCTGACATTGATACTCCATAAATTGTAATTCAAGTCAAAATTATCTTCTTCCCCCTTTTACATTATGTTTCTGCGTGTTGACTTGTTAATGTAACAATATTACCTGTCTTTGCGATTTTTAAAAGATCTATACTTTTTCTTGTTGCCCTCTTTTTGTTTATAAAAAGACAATTAGGATAGGCACTATCAAATAAGCCCAGTGTTGCAGTGTACTTTGCAAATATAAATTAATAAACATAAAGTATATTCAGACTGGAACAAATACATAAATAAATAATGGATCACACTAATTTTTGTCCTATGTGGGAAACGATCCACTATTCGTACATCTAGCAACGTTTTTAGAAAATAGTTTCCCATCTAAACCTTACAGATATAACTTGAAATTATAAGTTTCCAGAACTCTATGTACAGGTGACTTCAAAACTGTATACACATGCAAATCATTTCCGATATAATTAATTCTAATACACTCTTCGTAAACTCAAAGCGTAACCTATAATTCTCAATTAATATTTAAACTCATGTAATAAACAAACAAAAACAAACTTCTCACCCCATTTATCTTACACCGATACTTCTAACTTTACTTTTTAACTAAATACATTATCATACGAACAATTTGAGACCGTAAAAATACAAAATAACTAGAGTACAGAAAGTAACCTTCACACAATACTTGCACAAATAACGCCCGCAAAGACAACGCTCAAAGACACAGAATCTCAGAACGCCTTCTAAACAGAAGGCAACGACAAAAAAGTGCAGCTGACTGACGGCAGACTATTTTTTTAATTCACCAATGTGATATAGACGAGACGCCCAATTTTATGTATACATTTTAATCCACCAATGTGACGAGACCCCTGTAATGACTCTCCCTCTAAGACCACAATGGGGTTAACGTATACTACTAAGGATAAAAACCTCAAAACAATTATAAAATAAAAATAAAAAAATGTGACGAGACGCTTAAGTTTATGTATACGTTCAATTTATATGCACTATATCTCCTGCGTAGTCTTTATTGAGATTGACCGCCGTAAGCGACATCAGTTAGAAAACCATTATTAGCGTTACCTTCTGGGCCCTCGGTATTCAGTCGTAATGGGGCTCCGAATCATTGATTTACACAAATTTAGAACAGGGCCACCCATACACGGGAAAGGGATCGATAAATGGCGTGTAGGTTTGTATGTATATGTCTTCTATTGTGACAATGGCTTTGGTGTAAGTGAATAATGTGTTTATTTATGAGGCAGGGGTAATCAACCTATAAACTTTTATGGGGTGCACAACATTTAATAGATAAATATTTCTCTGCGATATAGTCTTATTATTATTTTACATGGGACCGTTTGGATGGATGGTTGTTTGTTACTGAATTACTGGTTAAACAAATCCGAATGAAATTGGTAGTAGTGTAGGTATAGATAGTCTGGAATTATCTCGGAAAATATAAAAATTTCACGTGAATGAAGTTGTAGGCAACCGCTAGTTATTTACATGTAAAAGTAAATGTGTTTAATTCGCTAGTCATTATGCTTAATGACAAAGTTGCGTAGTAAATATGACAAATGAATCTAATAATATGTAGATCTTAGCAAAAGTATCGACCACGAATTGATGATGATGGATGATGATGCTTGACGATGATGATTGGTGATGATGATTAATGATAAATGGTTTTAATGGTGCCACTGATGATTGATGACAATGATGATGAGCTGTCAAGTTTGTAGGGGTAAAATTTTATCGCCCAGATCCTAAGAATTGCAGCTTCTCCGACGCTGCGGGAGAGTATTATTTAGAACCGAAGGCGCGGAGGGAGTGCAGCCTCCGCCCGCTGTAACTAAGCGCTAGCATCATGCGAGCTGTAGCGGCCGAGGCTGGTCGCCTAAGGCTATCAGCAAGCCGAGGCCACGGAGGCGGGCACTCTTTCCGCGCCTTCGGTTTTAAATAATACCCTCCCGCAGCGTCGGAGAAGCTGCAATTCTTAGGATCTGGGCGATAAAATTTGTTAAAATGCTCTCTGTAGGTATACAGAGAGCATTTTAACAAATGATGGTGAATTACTTTATTGGCATTTTTGATAGATTTAAAGTTCAGACCCAGGAATCGAACCCGGAGAAAAGTCTCGGGTTCCATTCCTGGGTCTTCAAATTTTTAATACAATCCCTACCACATAAAGTTTGTGTAGTCTGGCATAGGACTTATTTTACCTTCAAGTAAAAAACAAAAATTGAAATATAGACTAGGTATTATGCCCGGGTCGAGTTCGGGGTGTGCTCTGTTAGCGGAACGTACGCGAACTAGCCTGAACCCGAAACAGTGTGTGAACTAGTTCATTACATTTACATGATTCCGTTCAAAGCAACATTCAACGAGCACGAGCACAAGCTTGTAAATGTGCAGATAGTAGCCGCCGCAACTTAGCGGGCAAAACCAGCCCGGTGGAAAAAAGCCGGGCGGCACATTTACACGCTGGGCAGCACATTACTCGATTGTACTCATCTTCGTGCCCCTTGAAAGGAAACGTGTAAATCCAATATAAAAATGCAAAGCCGGGCGGCACATTTACACGCTGGGCAGCACATTACGCAATTGTACTCGTGTTCGTGCCCCTTGAAAGGAAACGTGTAAATCCAATATAAGGCTACTTGCCGTGCTGCTTTTTGGGTTCCCCAGGCTGCGCGTCGCGCTTCTGACTGCACTATTACTAGCCTCTGACAAAGCAGAGTCCGTTCACGTCTCGGTCATGGCCCGCATGTTTGTGAATAAATCTCTATTGTATGAAAGGCGCAAACATCGATCATAGAGAAGACAAACATGGATTATTGAAACATAAATCTCAAGTGGAAACTAAAGCAAAACCGGTCCAATCATATCCAAGTTACATAAAGGAACGGTTCCAATTAACTGAAGCAAATACGTGGACTCAGAATTGAATACAGGTTCGTAGATATAATCTGTGACCTGTAGAGCTTTGCTGCAAAACACAGAGTACAGAAGGTAATGTATGTCACTAACGTTTATCTCATTTGCCCAGTAGGCAATTTCACTTGCCACAGTGCCTTTCAACCGAAACACAGTGAAGTGTTAACATTACTATTTTACAGAGGAATAACTGAACCTGAGGTTGTACCAACCAAGATGGTATATGGTTTAGACCTACCACCGTCTATGTGTGCGTTATTAAAGCCAATTAGACACGTTTGAAATTAATTTTGCGTGACGAATTAAGGCCATTCTTTCCTTCCTTTTGATATCAGAATTAATATTTTATATTTAATCATTCGTTACAAGTACTTTGGCCAATATTTAAGCACATATAGTTTTTTACCTTTGTTGTAAGTAGATGCTCCTACTATATTGTACCTCCTACTATGTTGATTTTGGTTTATCTCATATATCATCAACTTTTTGATAGTAGCCGCCGTTTATCTCATATATCATCAACTTTTTGATAGTAGATAGTAGACAATTTGCATCAGTCATTTAACATGGTGTATAGTATATTAGTCGCACTTTACCCCTATATCAAGTTTATAAACATTCAAACATTGTAAATATGGCAATTTGAAAAGAGTGGCCGCGAGTTCTTTTCTCCGGTTTTACCTATTGTTTGCAAACTTGGCTTTACATGTACATGTAGAATCCCGACGTATCACAAGAGTTGTTTTGCATCCTAAGTGAATAAAGAATTTTGAATTTTTGTTTTTCTTTAACCTTCTATGCTCTCGATGTTTTGTGGCTTTAGGCTGACCAACAATTATAACTGTATCTAGCAATTTCTGGGAAGTACCTACAAGCAATTATTGTTGATATGTTACAATGGATGCTGTAGAGGTACAGTGCAATCTATTCTCTATTATACCAATGTCATTGCCAATTAATGGGCAAAGCTTGACACTGGCGGCCAAGGTTTGAAACCGATAGTATTGAAGGCAGACGAACTAGGCTTCAACCTGAAAACAACATATATAAACAAAGAAACGCTTAATAAAAAATAAAGCATAATTTCGGACACATGATCCACACTCATGTATTACCCCTTTTTAGGGTTCCGTGGTAAACCAGAAACCCTTGTAGTTTTTCCGTGTCCATTCGTAGCTTAGCTCAGACAAAAATACCGACATTTTTTTATTTTTTTTAAGACTACTCACGCAGTAGGGTACAAGCCCTGTGTCACGGGGGACTTTACAAACGTACAAGTCACGGACACAAAGTACACCCACACCCGGAACAACAATTTGTGGATCACACAAAGTGGGGTCCCGTGTGGGAATCGAACCCACGACCTCTTGCGTAGCAGTCGGATACGGAGTGTATCCGACTGCTACGCGCTGCAACGCGCCACATAGGCAGTCAAGAATTGAATTTGAATTATAGTTTTACTTTTCCTTAATTAAGTCGCCTAACAAAATCAATAATTCAAATAATCATTTATATATAAATTATAAAATTAAAATAACTCGACTTTACTTTGACTTCGTTTTCTAATACTCTGTAGGTTCTTATTTGAAAAAAATGAGAAAATAACGCTGCAATACAAAGTTTGCCGGGACAGCTAGTTTTAAATAAATGAAATGATAAAACAATCATTTTCTCACCTCTCTCTCTCACCGCGAGCATTCGCTTGTAATGTAACATATTGATTCGATTTCGTTACAATACTGCCTCCCTAACTGACAAGCATTCACCTGAAATGTAATATTTATAATTCGATTTCGAGCATAACGTTACAATACCGCCTTCCTGACTGAAGAACATTCGCCTGTAACAAACCATTCATGATACGATTTTCGAAGCGATCGTTAATTTTTTTTATTAATGTTACAATTTGTATCACAATATTACAGATTGTATCATTACAGTTTGCGCACTGTAATGTTATTATCGCAGGTAACACAATATTGCTCGGTTATCCGCCTTCACCGATGTAATGCTCGGATCTGTAACGTTACATTACACTCGAATTTCGCGGTAAGGGATGCTCCCTATGGACGGTGAGGGACTAATTAATTTATTTTTAGTGTGTTGTGCATTTGACGTGTATGTATGTGTCCTTCTGATGTTCCTATGTCCGGACATAACTCCTCAAGGGCTCAACCGATTTTAATAAATGATACGTCATTAGATCCATCTTGAAGACACGAGTCACTAGATATGTAAATTCCTAAAAAAAACAAATAGCGGATTTTATGTACGTTAATGTACTGAGCTAAAATATATTTACTAACACTCTCAAGTGTAGTATTAAATTATAGGGTTTTAAAAGGCCTAGTACGAATTTTAATATAATTTAAATATTTAAAAATGTTTGAAGTGGCAAATCATGGATATAATACGTTAATAATAAAACAAAAATACATCTTAATAAACCACCTTTTCATTATATAACAACGACTACAAAGTAATAAATAAAAACATTGTTTTTTAATAAAACTGCATGCAAAGGCAAATATCTATATTTCGTAAAACCAAATTAATGGTTGTTTGAAAACGTCATATAAATTATATTATGCTAGTATTAATATGGAGCGTATCTTGTTTCTGTGCTTGCAGGCGGGTTTTTTAGTCTTGTTTTTTTTTTAATAATGTAGATATCTGCGTATTTTTGTGCAGTCTTTTTAAATATTTGCAAATGTTAAACGATAGGTAGCTAGGTTACAAAGAGTTTAAGTTTCCAAATGTGCACAAACGAAATACTCGACTTTAAATGTGGAACTGGATACTGAATAAAGCGCTATCGGTTTCACTGGAACCATTCAACTATAAACTTAAAATACAGCGGAGTTTTGGACCTGCCTGAATAGTTCGATAAAGAAAAAGATGCAGCGATTGACCGCAATTTTTTATGTTTTTTTTTTGTTAAAAAAGCCGACTCCCGCAGTAGTTACAAGTCCTGTGTCGCGGGGAAACTTTACAAACCTACAAATCACGGATACAAAGTACACCCAGACTCGGAACAACAATTTGTGGATGACACAAAGTGGTGTCCCGTGTGGGAATCAAACCCACAACCTCTTATGTAGCAGTCGGACACACTCCCACCGCGCTACAAAGGCAGTCAAAAAATCTCTAAAATTAGATACTATATTTATGCGATTACAAAAAAGTATGTATGTGTTTTGATTCTTACCAAAAGACGGCAATGATTTTCACTATAATATTCTGTAAGTTGTAAAGTCACACATAGGTACAGCTTATCCGTATATAAAACAAATTACTACTGAAGACTACATATCAACCCATATGATGGCCCACTGCTGGGCACGGGTCTCCCATGTAGAACCTACTGGTATGTAGATCCTGGGGGTAATTGCCATAATCGCCACGCTTGGCGAGCGGGTTGGCGATCGCAGTAAGGCTTTAAGTTCGCAGAGGACGCTGCTGCCCGTCCTCCGGGGTGAAATCCCTTAGTCGCCTTGACGACACCCACGGGAAGAGATGGGGTGGTACTATTCTTAAGCCGGCACCACACGGCAAAGCCGAAGAAGACTGAAGACTATTTCACGTTAACTTACGAAGATTTACTTTTTTTACTTATATTTACATATTGACCTAACTATTTTGATATTTTTAAAATTATTTTGACGAATAAGATTACACGAAGACGTAAGAGTAAACTTGAGATACGTCCTCTTATTGGTTTTTAAAGTTATCGTCGTAAAATAAACCTACCTTATATTTTTTATGAATTCTGAACGCATCTATACTAATATTATTAAGCTGAAGAGTTTGTTTGTTTGTTTGAACGCAATAATCTCAGATAATACAGGTCCAAATTAAAAAAAAAAATTTAACTATTGGATAGCCCATTTATCGAGGAAGGTTATAGGCTATATAATATCACGCTACGACCACAAGGCGCGGAGCAGCAATGAGAAATGTTGCAAAAACGGGGAAAATTTACGCAGACAAAGTTGCGCGGGACAGCTAGTCGTTTTTTAAAATGACAAGCTGACCTGATCAGTAGTTCCTGAGATTACCGTGTTTAAACAAACAGACAAAAAACTCTTCAGCTTTATAATATTATAGTATAGATAGTACAAACCAATTGAATTGAATTCTCCCTTAATCCGTCCAGTATTGTATTGTATTCAGGGCTTTGCTAAACTTGATCTATTATTCCAAATTTCAACAGTATCAAAGTTTGGGACGTGCCTGGTGTCCGTTGAGACACTCGTCCTTCTCTCGGCTATTCGTTATACTGTTTAGGGTGGGAACAGATTATGGAAGACAGCGTTTACAGTTCAAATTAATCGAATTTATAATCTGTGGACAGTTTGATATAAATTGTTTGAAATTAATGTCATAAACATTGGTATACAAACCAATGTTTATGACATTAATTTCAAACAAATTGTGCCCAAAATCCTCCATTTTATAACCAAAATATCAGTACTACTAGTATAAACACTGAAAACGTGACAGTGAATAGAATTATACACTAACGTGACAATGTTACATAAATATTTCTTGAAATAATTCCATACTATTTTTAGCATTTTGTATGAAAAAGTGCAATTTGTATGTTAAGGTGCTATTGCAGTATGCAAGTCACACATACAAGTATGACGTCACACGTGCGTACAAGTTGCTTGCATTGAATATATGTTCATACCATCAAGGACAAAACACAGTCGATTTAAAACTTTGGTACAAGTTCGAATACCTAATACTAGCTGTAACTTGTATACAAGTTGTGTGCAATTTGCAACTTGAATACAAGTAACTTGCCTAATAACGTCTTTAAGTCTGTCCAGGGATATAACTAAATGTCAGACTGAAGAGACACCAGAAGTAGTTACCCTTTTTTCCACTATTACACTCGCAAAAAGCTTAAATTGTGAAAATAACTTTACTATGTGTAGGTAAACTTACGAACTACCAACTATGGTGCGTAGCGAAGTATATAAATGTAGTTAGTGATACCAGATTCCCTATCAGAAAACATAAACACAACGTCGGCACAAATTCCTCCCTACATTTTATGGAGGTTTAGGAATAAAAGCCTGCTTCAAAGCATATTTGATGTCATTAATTATATAAACTATTTACAGTAATATTCAAATATGTACTCGTGACATTACTGAAATATTTTACGGAACAAAATCATGTATAGTTTTGGTATAATCAAGCACTCATGTATATAAAAAACTAAATTCAATTCAATTGCTAGTAAATTTAAAAAAATGACGCGAGATGTACACGATACCTATAAGTATGTATGAAAATACCGGCGCGGCGTTTTAATTTACGTTGCAATGAAGCCAATGAGAAAGGAAAGCCGGCGCAACAATTTCACGATGCTACGAGTAGAGCCTGTGACGAAAGAAATTTAGAATGTACCTATACTTCAAGATGCAATGAGCAGCGCCGACACGACTGAAGTAAAGTCAGAAGAGTAAGAAAACGGTTACATATCTATGAATCGACAGTAGCAACGTAATCTTTTAGATCTCGCGATCTGGCGTCACGTTCTTTTTTTTCCGTTTTCGCAGCAATCCCGTGCAAACTGTAAAAATCTTGCTATATAATAGTGGTAAATAGAAAGCTGCGCTCAGAAATGCATGAATGTGCATGCGCTGCGGACATCTTTGAGCAACGCCCATGTCCCAGTTCGCACGAGCTTTCCGACGAAAAAAGAACCTGAACAAGGACCCTCTATGTTTTCACCTCAGCCCCCCTTAACAAGTTGCATAAAGGCTAATCGAATTGAATGACGTCATAGCGCTTGCTCAACCGTCAATATTAAAATTTTGACATTTAGCAAATGTTCATATTTGCGGCATTTTATTCGATTAGCGTTTGGGTTATAACAGAAGAAAGGTTGCCACTCTGAGTCAGGGATCCCTCAAAACTATATTTCTAGTAAATGACTGTGCCAGGTCAGGTGTGTAAAGTAAATGATTGCTACTAGCTGTGCCATAATCTGCTCGGTTGGGCCACTAATTATCGATGATTATGTTGACTGATCGTTACATCATTCAGTCTATTTATCTGGTGTTTAGTTAAATATTAGTGGTAAACGATGTTAATTTGGTTATAAATATATTATTATTAAACATGATTTATGTGTTGCTAATGTGTGACCCAATGAATTGGGATTATACAGTTCAATATTTTAAGACTATTGTTACGAATCGATGATAATCTTTCATTCTTTGTCTTGCATTCGGCTAATGTTTAAAGTTTATGATTACTTTGTGCAATGTATATTGTTGCAATTATCATACAAATACATTTATTTAAAAAAACCCGGGCAAGTGCATGTCGGGCCACCCACAATAAATAAGTACCTTATTTTTAATGTGATTTGTACGAAAACTTCTCACTTGGTCTGCTATTACCCGTAAACTAGCAAAGGCTAGCTTAGCTGTGTTAGTTTTCCTTATAATTTCATTATACCTATATACCTACTACTATCCAATTTTTTTTCACATCTCTAAAAACAACCATTTACCTGACACAGGGGGGGGGGGGAGACACTTGACTCTAACAAAAGATATAATCGTGGGTTAGTTTAGAAAAAAAATCACACCCCCTCTTTACGTGTAGAGGAGGTACCCGAAAAACATTCGGTGTAACTAATATGTAACAGCTTTCTAGTACAACGGACCTCTGAGCTAACCTGGGAACAGACAGACAGACGGTATGAGCAAAACTAGAAGGATTCCGTTTTGCCATTTTGGCTACGGAACCCTAAAAAATTGGAGAGAACTCAAGATTTTGCTAGCACTGGTAATAAATGTTACATTAGCAAAGATCAATCAAATAAGCAAAAGTACAATTTAATATGAAAAACCACAAAGTAATAACAATAAAAAATAACTTTAATGAATAAAATAAGTAGATTAAACGATTCGAGAAAACGGCTTGCATTTAAAGGGTTTCTACTATTTTAGATTCGGGTTTTAAACATTTTTATAGATTTATGGCAATATTATACTGGAATTAAAGATCTAATTCCAATATTGTCGAGTTAATTTAAGAAAATTGAACACAGTCAAAGGCTTTAGACATATCGAAAAATTCTGCGGTGCATCTCTTTTTTTTATTCATTTTGTCCTTTTTTTATAGATTTTTGGCAATACCTCTCAATATTGTCAAGTTAATTTAAGAAAATTTTCTTATATTAACTCGACAATATTGGAATTAGAACACAGTCAAAAGCTTTAGACATATCGAAAAGTTCTACGGTGCATCTCTTCTTTTTATTCATTTTGTCCTTTTCATATTATGTTTTTACTTTTCTTTTTCTGAAAACCAAATCAGTACGGACTTAGTACTTGGTGATGGTCAAAAAATGTAGTCATTCTCTTCAGTGTGGATAATCTTCTCATTTTTTTATTCGAATAATCGAGTAGTAGAGTAGGGCTATAGGACAGTAATTGTTAATGTAATGCTTATTTCCCTTTTTGTATAAAGATTTAATTAAGGCTATTTTTAAGCAGTCTGAGTTTTTAACTTTAATATTTATAATATGTGCAAGAGAATGCTGTCAAAATCATAACTAGTTTTATTTTTTAGACTAATTGTAATATTTATAATTTCACTTCTGTCGACTGGGAAAAAAAGAATAGATCGCTAGATTATTCCAATAGGTACAGTACGATCAACGTATCTTGACCGGATTGAAGTTAGGTTTTTATCACTTTCGCGCATGTCATAGAGATGCGACCCTTAAATTACTAACGAAAACGATTAATTATGTATAATCGATAAAAAATACTAACAACATTTTAATTTAAAAATATAATAACACTATTTAAATGAGTTCATAAAAGTTTAAATTTAGAACAGTTACAGTAAATACTAAAGAAACTTTGAAAAACAATTTCTTTACGAAAATAATCACAAAAAAACATGAGTTAGTAATACTAATTATGACAATGTGATGCGTAATCGCATCTCTAATTCTCTTGGTTTAGTTACCGCCCCCGCCCCTCGCTTCCTGTCACCATTTACTTCCAAAAAATGCATCTGCGCAACCACTTGTCGCCTACTTCAGTCCGACCTAGTTACGTTGATCGTACTGTAGTAGTGATTTATCTCCTCAGTCGGATTGTAATTTTGTATAGTATATTTAAGTGGTTATAAGAGTTTGCTATGTTTCTAAATGATCTGATTTCTTTGTTGTTACAATGATTGTACTCAAAAAATATTGTGTTGATTATATTTTTGTTTAATAATTTTACAGTGAGTACCTTTTTTTAGTTTGTAAGTAAATGTTCCTTTTTTTTTTGCTAGATGTAACAATACTATTAGTGTTCTATGTTTTACCTTTTTATACGATATTTTGGTCTTGATTATAGGCAAACATAAATTAAAAATTAGCAAAAATAGTTTCATGAATTTCATGTAGGCTGCATTTACATATGATTCTTGGTATAGCTATTTATATATGTTGTCTGTTTACGTACCGTTCTTTGAAGCTGAAAATACCCTATAGTTTAACAGGGTATTTTAATAGTTTCGTTTACTTTTTGTGCTTCCAGAAAGTGTATCTACATTGAAATATCTTAGGATGAATTAATACATTTCTATAAATAACAGTAAATTTATATAGTAACATATCAAGTCTGTCAATAAATCATTGAAAATTACTATTACTCCACCCCTTCGTTTATCTTTTTTAGAGAAATAGTTAGCTAACTTATATCCAGGTAATTGTAATATTTCAGCACATTTGTCTATAAAGAAAGATTCACTTGCACAAAAAACATCAGTTAAGGTGAAATAAGGTTAAGTAATGATTAAACTCGAGATTATTCCCATCTCTTCCTGTGGGTGTCGTCAAGGCGACTAAAGGTTTTTTTACACCGGAGGGTGGGTAGCAGCGTCCTCTGCGTACTTTAAAGCCTTACTGCGGTCGCCAATTCGCTCGCCAAACCAGGCTTTTATGGCAACTACCCCCAGGATCTACAATAAGTAGGCCTACTAGGGAGACCCGTGCCCAGCAGTGGCACTACGTATTAGTTTCGAATAAAAAACTATTTGTTTGTGAAGCTGTATTTAACATTTTGAGGTTGAACATTGATCTGTTTGGATACGAATAGTGGTACAATCTTTGCTCAATTTTATATTATCAATTAAATATTGTTCGTATTTCTATTTATGGTACAAATTATGAATGTTTCTTAATAAATATCTAAAAAGAATATAAATGTACGATTTAAGAATAGAGTTAGTGTCATGAAATAGTAGTTTTTATGTTTTTCGGCACCAACTTCAAAATGTTTATATTTTTTTTGTTATTCTCAAGTTTTTTTTTATTTGCATTGTATTTATTTTTAAAGTCGGTTTTATTTTTATGTAAAAAAGCTTTTTATTTTTCACTTTTATAGTGGATTAGTTCGTAATTTACTTATGTTACAATAGCCTTATGTCAACTGCTCAAATCCTTTTATAAAATATTGCTTTTCCCGATGGAAGACCGTTAATTGTTGAGAAGTTCACACAATAGTTCACCATCAGCTCTATTACATTGTGTAATAGTAGTAGGATGAGAATAAAATGCTACTCAATACCATATTAAAGTTTGCAAATCGTGAAATAATAATCAGTTTTGCTCGTCATATGTTGCCTTTATTATCAGTTTCACTTCACGCGTTCGTGCTTTTTGAGAGAATTACTATGGAATATACCTCAATCATTAGTGGTGTGCCTTTCATATTTGAATAGTACCCTCGATTTATCCGAAATCCCATTTTCAGGTCCTGATCTAATAACAATGGGACCAACTTGGAAGTCTACCCTATAAATCACAAAAATATTTTCTGAATTTTCGCGTAATCTGTGAACATATATACAAAAAAAAATACATTAGAATTGAGAACCTCCTCCTTTTTTGAAATCAGTTGAAAAGAAAACAGACAATTTAACCCAACAAAATGACTGTAGCTAAACTGAGTGTGAGTGATTGCAAGAGGTCGTGAGTTCGATCCCCACCCAGAATAAAACTTTGTGTGATGAGCACGATGGTTTATTCTGTCTCTGGGTGTTATTTATATATAATATGATTGTATTTAGAAATATATATTTAAGTATTTTTATCAGTTGTCTGGTTTCCATAGTACCTACAAGCTCTGCTTAGTTTGTAATCAGATAGCGTTGTGTGAGTTGTCCCAAGATATTATATTATAATCGCAAATATGAGTTTAATAGAATAAGGTATTTAATTTATGATATATTAAATTGTGTTTATATTTCAGATTATTTTGCTTCTTCTAATATTTGTGATGTGCACTCGTTTAGTTATCGCTTAAATACATATTTTGATGAATGTCATACACCAAAATATTTGTATGAATAAGTTTATTTATAAAGTAATAAACGAGTGATTGTAAATGAATTGGATTTTTATCGTTGCTTTACATAGTCCTATTTATCAAAATCATTACATATTTCCAGACAGGATTCTAATAGCTTGTCACTTGTAGCTCCAAGCTTACTAATACATATGACGCAACAAAATATGATAGCCAACAAGACTTCAGAGCATATTTTTTATATTTGAACTGTAACGATCGGTAAAAATAAAAAAGTTTTTTTATTTTTAAATACGAGTAATTTGTGGTATCTGTTTGTTTTACAATATTTATAGGGAATATGTTTCGAGGATTATTGAGTCGCACGTGCTAAAATTTTGTAATTCTGATTCCTGGTCACTAGTCACGTACTCGATATTTAGTGCTTTCAAGGAAATGGCGCCATTTGTTTCAGATTCAAATTTAGGTCGTTTTTCGAGATGTGAAAATAGTCAGGGTAGTGTAATTATCTATACTTATTTTAAAAAGCAGGAGATTTTGTTTGTTTGTTTGAACACGATGATCTGAGGAACTACGGGTCCGAATTGAAAAATATTTTACTGTTAAATAGCTCATTTATTAAGGTAGGCTATAGGCTATATAACATCACGCTACGACCAATAGGAGCGGAAGACGAAGTTGCGCGGGTCGGCTAGTATACAATAAAATTAAAAGGAAAACTATCACAGTTAAGTACCAAAATTTACGTGCAAATTCTATTGAAAATTACATTAATAACGTTGAGTACGAAACAAAAACAACATAAAATCTACTTATTATACCGGATTATTGTGCTGCGCAGACACGGAACTCTACATGGTACATAGCCCGACATGCATTTGCATGGTTTTTTAGTCTTTATTATAACATAACATTTTAGAGAACTACAATTGATATTCGCGTAGGTGATATCTACTTTAGTTCTTTATAATGTTCACATTAATACCCACCGTCCAAGCAAGCAAGGGTACTGTAACGTGAACTTGCTGGCTTTGGGGTGCGCAGCCGGGATTACTACTCTCGGGGATGAGGAATTACATACTGTTTCATATGCCCAGAACGATATTATATATTAGACAATCTGTAATCTTATTCATTTACATTTCAATCGTTTTTCCGACCATTCGTCTTGACGCTTCCTTCAATTCTCCCGATTGTTTTTTCGTTTTCTTCTTCGTCATTATTTCAAACTTTTGGAACGTCACGACAAACAGTTAACAATTAAAGAGGCTTTATGCGAGTGGCCGGTCGAGTTTCCGACGCACCTGCCACAGTACCAAGGATGCCACGATTATTGAGGGTATCTTTAATTACCTCGCTTGACTGACAGATTCGTTATCGTGGTTGGATGTTAAATTATACAGGTGAATGCTATTGCCTATCTGATTGATTTCATTAGTAGCTCTAGTACATTAATGGACTATTGCTTGTGAAATAAAGATTCAATAATAATCTCCGCTATTATACTTCTTCAAAATAGATAAACACTCAGACTAGGAATTCAACATTTGAACTGAAATGAAGAATTATCACGCGGTTGTCTTCAAAAAATTTGTGCATTGCTTTCAGGATTCATGTATGTATGTATATCTCTGAGTGTTTGAGTTTATTTATTCCACCACAACTTCTAAACTCCAGAACTCAAACGTTAGAATCGTTTAATTAGTGCGGGATTTCTTAAAATTAGCAATATGATTGCCGTCAGACGTGATTCACAAGATAGATTGAGCTACTCTTTCATTTAAAATATTAGTACAGAGCACATCATCATCATCCATTTGACCGCCTGTTGTCTGTTGTTTGGCCTGTTGGTCTAGTGGTTAATGACCCTGACTGCTAAATCAGAAGTTATGGATTGAATTCCCACCCAAGATAAATCTTTGTGTGATGAGCATGATGGTTTATTCTGTGTCTGGGTGTAATTTATAAAATGTTTATGTATAAACAGGTGTCGGAACGCCAGGGTGGCCTTATGAGCTTAATATTTGAATAAACATTATGGTAATCGATCATATGAACGCGGGTAACCCGAACAAGGTAAAATCAGCCTATATTTCTAATCATTTCGATTACACAAATGCCACTGACACTATAGCCACAATAATACTTATTTGGGATGAGATGGCATTGTGCCAGTTGTCCTAAGATATTACTATTTAAGGTATATTAATATTAATCGTTTTTTTTAAAGATAACTAGCAATGTGGGATTCTGGTCCCACATTACTAGCAACCCTGTTAACCCCTCTAGCTAAGTTTAATGGCTTGTGTTTGGAGTGGGTTCACTTCGGTAGTATAATGGGTAGAATTCAAACCCGCGACCTCACGATTGCGAGACCGATACCTTAGCTATTGGGCTACCGCCGCTTTTTATTTAACTATAAATAATTTCTCAAATCATTAATACTTAACTGTATCAATTTCACCCGCTATTTTCTACAACTATGGATGCTTCCTTAAAATATCTAGTAGCAAAACGTAGAGAGGATTATAGACTTAAGTACAGGATTATCCGCGTAGCGAATCGATCGAACGATTACAATACTTTGAACTACCCTGAGTTTACTGTTCGATGACTATATAGTCATCATATTATTGATTCAGTTTCAGATTCAGTATTCACCATTGTGGGATACAGGCG
Organism: Herminia tarsipennalis; assembly: GCA_945859575.2. NCBI lineage: Eukaryota > Metazoa > Arthropoda > Insecta > Lepidoptera > Erebidae > Herminia > Herminia tarsipennalis. The sequence continues at coordinate 4,851,772 of OX243836.2, read as the reverse complement.
TGAGTTCTGAGTGCAATCCGTATTTAGAAAATTATTAAAATTCCGTTTTTTTGCGGGTTAAAGAGGCAATGAAAATTTCGATTAACTGGCCTACATTTTATTAACATGTTTACGACTGCTATGTCAACAGGCTGCTCGGTAATGACCAACTGAGCCTACTTAAGCAACGCATAATAATATCTCTTGAATTTGTATGAAAACAGTTGAATCAGTGTGGGACGCGTGTGATAGTATGTTTCTGATCCAACGGTCTGATTCAAATTCAAGAGTCTAATTAACATAATGCAATGCTTGTAATTTCAAACCAATAGTATTGTAAAGAGACTTTAATTATTTCACTTATACCCTAAAACAAGGTTATTGTCCATATTTCAGTTTATTTCATAATGTCTGCATATATTTCAGCTGCTTTTATAATTTACTTGAATTTATAAATAACAAAAGAATTTATAAATAAGTTAACATTAATATACGGGAATAATATAATACTAAGTATGCTTTATGTTCATAATTATTTATGTTCTATCTGGATGCGAGAAGCCGAAGATAGAACAAAGTGGCGTGCAATTGGAAAGGCTACGTCCATCAGTGGCGATAGGTTGATGATGATGATGACGATGAAGTAATTTATACAATTTAGTAATGTTAACTATATACCTACACGCCAGGAAGACCAAAATCACTTTGCCAACTTATCTTTTTAGCCGCCTTTAAGGCACCTGTCCCATCAACGGCGAGAAAGCGAGCTAGTAGCGATTTTATCGCTTAAAAAACGTACACACTTATGCAGATTCCGTGTAAACAAAAGAGATACAGATATTAATAGTTAATCACTGACCGTTTACACAGCCAGCAAGTACTCGCTCTATACTGCGTCTCTTTTGTTCAGACGGACGGGATCTACAAAATACACTAATTGTACGTTTCTTGAGCGATAATCGCTACTAGCTACTCGCTTTCTCGCCGTTCGTTGGTGGGACTGGGGGCTTAGACAAGGTTCCGGGCGAATTCGCTAACGCCTACAGGACTAAATACTATAGCCATAAAACATAGGAGTGAGTCAGCAAAATTTGCATTCGGTGATGTGTTTGATTTTTTTTCCATGATATCGGTATATTAAATATTTGAAGGCGGTTCGGTGGAAACTTATGAAGAAACATAATGTTTAGAAAACATTATTTTTAGTCCTTTGAATAACCAATTTAGGAGGATTGAATTGGTGATAAGTTAAAGATGCAGTTATTCTCACACATAATTCAAGTAATAAAATTCCAATTACCAGACCACTAAGCGAACGTTTCTTTCATTGCACATTTAAACCATTTGCCATCAAAGAAAAATATTCAAATCCACTTTATTCGCGTTTGATCTAGCAATTATTTTATTTAATTAGTATAAAATATAAATTTTCAATTACGACCAATTTATGGGCACGAAATGTTTAGTAAGAGGAAAAATATCAGCCATTTCATCAAAATCAAATGCTTCTAGATTACCTCATGTTTGCATGAAACATTGTTAGCATAGTTATAATCTACCTCTATGTAAAAGGTAGATTATAGACGAGCACCTACCTAAAATCTCTCAAAAAAAAAACGCAGTCGAGATCAGTAGTTATTGAGAAAATTGGGAACATGCAAACATACATCATTTTGAACACAACTTTTTTGACGCCAGTTAATGATCATTATACTATCTGGTTACACATGTAGTCTAAGCAAAATCTTTCATTAATTTATAAGAGACTGTCAGCGGGCACTGAAGCATCTGCGAATGCGCAGATTTGTACACATCCTATGAGTAGTAAGGGTATATATTTTTAAGTTGCTATGATTTCAAAATATTTAGGGTACGATTCAAAAATAATCTGATGACAAAAATAAAAAAGAGAGAGACATGGATACCCGGTTGTAACGTAGTTCCTTTTGCTATATATTTTCATTTGTTTTAATTAATGATAAAAAGAAATGTTTTTTGTGCATCGAATTTCTTGTATTGTATTGAATTTCTTTGCCCGTTTGCCATTTGAACGAATGTTTTTGGGACAACCTCTCCCCCGTCATGCGAGCAACTCAAATTTGACCAGTGTTGGACAAAACTAAACGCATCTCAAATTCGAATTTCCCTAAAGTCGATTCAAAATTATGCACATTTCTAATAGATTTCCAAAGTTCAGAATAAAAAAAATAAACAAAGGTCTCATAGAAAAGAGAAATAAATAATAAATAAGGATCATTCTCACTAGTTTCATCGCAATTAGTTCCATGGAACTAGTGAGAATTATTTTTTCTCACCTACTTCCATTTTTTTCGGATCATTCTCACTAGTTCCAATTCCATAGAACTATTGCGATGGAACTAGTAAGAATGGTGCATAAACAATAATTAATTTTCATTTTGTATTACAAAATATTAAAAACATGTAAATACATCATGTGCTATTACTGCACTGTAATTATTTTCATACATGGCAATAATCTATAAGATGTAATAATAATAATAATAATGATTATTTTTACAAAACATTATGCTTTTTATATTTGAATTTATTAATAATTACTTAGTGTTAACTGTGTTCTTTGGTTCAACATTCGAATGTTTCCAAATCGCCCCGTCCCTATTTCTGGTTATCAAAGTAATTCTCGTATTTAAGCAAATTTATAGTAACGCTGTACTGGATTGTTTTTTCCATATTAATTTTAAAGATTTTAAATAAATGTTATTATTCAAATTACTTTAATTGGTCGGGGGTTAGAAATTATTACTGTTGTTAAGAAGAAGAAAAGTTTCTTTATTGCCGTGTACATGACGTGCGCAAAAATAAGCAATCTTATAATATTTATTTCTTAATTACAAAATACTAATTCATTAAAAATACTCGAATTTCCGATGGCTTGTACTTTCAACATGAATGTTGCTGATGTATTGTCAACATGAAGTTGTCAATTGTGTATACTTACACAATTGTATTCCAATATACACTGCGAGCACGATTCAGAAATTTGTTTCGTTATGAATGATATAATACTACCACAGTATCTTTGGGAAATATGTAACGTCAGATATCGTTGTCATTTTTGTACTGTGACCAATGATGTTTTCGAGTGCGACCAGAATTTTTAATTAATTCCATTGATTCAGGAATTATGCAATTAATTCAATTTATAATTCCCTTGAATATTAAATTTTTAAATATAATTGCATTCAAAAAATTGTACATCTACAATTATTTAAAAGTAAATGACAGTATACTGGACTGCGTTTCGTTTTAGATGTTTTTTTTATTTTTTTTTTAAGAAAAGATAACTAGCAATGTGAGATTGAGTCCCACATTACTAGCAATAATTAGTTGCCAGTATAGCTAATTATAAAGAAACGGCTTCGTAGTATAATAAATTGCTGTCACACCTAAGAGTGCTCCAGTGCATATCGGAACATCGACACCCTTTGATCGTAAGGACTACACAACCCATTACAAAAATACAAACGACCTATATAGCACAACTTATTTTAGCTTAACAAAATCATAAATAGTAGATTTTTGAGCACTGTTAAAATGCTTCTCTTTAATTCGTCTAGCCTCCCAACCTGCAAACAAATAATATCGTGCGATATAGAACTATGTTCCAAAAACTATTTTTACCCGACTACCTCACAGAATAGAAGCAGAGACTGCAACAATACTTTTGATCCACATTATCCAAAATTCATTAAAATTTCAACGCACTCTTGCATTCTCTATCATCCCCCTTCCTTTTGATCCCAATTCTTCTATCACACTTTCGTATTTCGTCAAAAATGTAACTTCTTCAGTAAATTAGTTTTCGGCCTTTTACGAATACATCAAAGGATTCAAAGTTTAATTGTAAGAAATTGTTACAACTTCGCGTTGCTTTACTTTCGACTGAAGTGAATTTGGTCTTAATGAACAATTATTATTAACTCTACCTAAGAAATTAGCGAAAGTTAGACGGTTTCGTTTCATGATTTGCATGCTTTTGTTGTGTTATTTCTGAATTTTAGGGTAGATTTACACTAGATCTGATTGTCAGTTTTACCGGCACTATATACAGACTGTCGCAAAACTTAGCCTCTCGGAGGGAAAGTGCCTTAAATATTGTAAATAGAACATTTTACTGAAAGAATACTTCATTTTGATTTTATAAGTCATTCAAACTGCATGTACAGATTTTTAAATAATCGCCTGTCTGAACCGGATATGGACTCCGCAAAATATGAAAAAAGAAACACCCTGTATTTTTACAATTATTTTTTCTAAATAATGTAGTATTTTAAATAGAAGGAAACCTATAAATAAATAAATAAATAAATAAAAAATGATTTATTCACTTAGGAAGCAAAATACTACACTTGTGAAAAGTCGATTCTACATTTACTGGTAATGCCTGTTCGCAAACAATAGGTGAAAACCGAGAAAAGAACAGGCAATAAAAACTCGTGGCCACTCTTTTCAAATTGCCAATGTTTATAATGTTTCTCTGTTTATAAACTGTATATGCAGGTAAGGTGCTGCCACCATTATATTATACACCATATTACAGTACTGATGCAAAAAAAGAGGTCAATAATATTACGAGATCGGATACATCAGCCTCAATGGGCACAACATAGTAGGAGCATCCACTTACGATGTAAAAACTTTATGTGCTTAAATATTGGCCAATTTACTGCTACTTAATGAATAAGTATACATGTTTTTCAAAGGAAAGAAAAGAATGGCCGTAATTTATCACGCAGAATCTTTACTTACAAAAGTAAATCGTTTTATAACTATTTATTATACGGGAATTAACGCGCATTGTTTACCTTAAAATTGCTTGACGTTTCGACCAGGTTGCACCGGCCGTGGTCACAAGCGGACTGTCGCAACGATGTTAAGACTCCGTCAGGCCGATGAATCTTCATCCACCCTCACTTTTTTACTTTTAGAAAAGTTAGGGTCACTGCACACTACACTGATTTTGTCCATGTTAACCGACTGCGAAACAAAACGAGGTTGTGTTTTACGAATCACTGGATTCCACGTCACGGATAGTTTGAAGCCCTCTTCCCGATTGAAAGTTTTATGTTTTTTAATTTCAATCGCTTCACGCACAATTCGTGAATAAAAACGGCGATCTGTGGAGAGGGTTTGTGGACGATGAAACTCAATCCAGTGATTGGTGTTCGATTGCAGTATGTGTTCTGCAATTGCCGATTTGTTCACTTGCCGGTTTTTCACTGCTGCGATGTGTTCTTTTAGCCTTTCCGCTATAGTTCGCTTTGTTTGGCCAATGTACGAACTACCGCAGCTGCAATCAATTTTGTAGACACCTGGCGTCTGCAGAGGTATAATATCCTTCGGAGTGCCCACCAAGTTGCCCACTTTAGCCACCGTTGTGTAGATCGTACGGATCGAGTATTTTTTCATAATTGATCCGATCTTGGCTGTCACTCCTCTGACGTAGGGCAAATAAGCAGGTTGTCTGTTCACCTCCGGAGGTTTGTCACGTTTTGGGATATGCTTCATTCTTCGGTACACCTGATATCCGTTTTTCTTGAGTACCTCCTGAACATGGACTAGCTCTTGCTCCACATGATCAGGGTCACAGAGGTCAAAGGCTCTGTTTTTCAATGACGTCATCACGGATTGTAGGTGACGAGGATGGTGATGTGACGTAGCATGCAGGTATCTGTCAGTGTGTGTGGGCTTTCGGTATACACAGTGTGATAGCGATCCATCAGCTCGCGCTGTTATCTTGATATCCAGGAATGACAACGATCTATCCGTCTCCATTTCGCATGTAAATTTCATCTTCGGATGAATGGAGTTAAGGTGCCCCATATACTGATCCACATCATGTTGGCTTCCTCTGACGACAGCAAACACGTCATCTACATACCTCTTCCATAGTTTGATGATTGGTGGACCCAGAGTTAGTGCCTTCTCTTCAAAATGCTCCATCCAGAGATTAGCTAGTGCCGGGGCTATTGGGCTCCCCATTGCGACACCATCTATCTGGAGGTAATATTGACCATGAAAGAGGAAGTAGTTTCCTTCCAAACAGTGATTCAGCAGATCTATATAATTGAACGGTAGCTCGTTGTCACTCAGTCTATCTCTCACCACATCCAGACATTCCTTAATCGGAACGTTGGTGAACAATGACTCAACGTCAAAACTCACCATTATGTCTCCCGGTTCCAATTTGAGATTTTCTATAATCTGGACGAAATGGCGCGAATCTTTCACGAAAGACGTTGTTCTTCCCACGAGTGGCTGTAATACAGACGCAACGTGTTTTGCCAAGTCGTAAGTAGGACAGGCAATTTGACTTACGATGGGTCGCACTGGCACGTTGGGTTTGTGTATCTTAGGTAGCCCATATAGTTTTGGTGGTTGATGTGGTTTCGGTTTGTACAACCTCTCATACTCATCTTCCGTGAAAAGGTCTCGGTGTTCCTGGATCAGAGCTCGAGTTTTACGTGTTACTCTGGTTGTTGGGTTATATGATACCGGCTTATACACCTTGTTATCACATAACAAATCCCGCATTTTCTTTTCATAATCAGTAGTATTCATCACTACAGTGGCGTTTCCCTTATCGGCCTTAAGCACCAAAATATCCTTATTTTCCCGAATTTCTTTTAGTGCTTGACGCTCTTCTGTAGTAATGTTACTATACGGAGGTTTGGACTTTCGCAATATGACCGCAACATCCTGTCTCAGGGTGTCGGCATCGCCGGGCGGTATCTTGTTACGAATAATAGTCTCCTCAACACTACTGATTATATTCTTATACGGTATTCGCTTAGGAGTTGGGGCGAAATTCATGCCTTTAGCCAGAATGTTTAAAGTAGGTGCATCTAAACTTACGTGCGATATGTTTTTTACGGTATCTATAAGATCTTGAGATACCGCCAGCAACGTTTTCTCAGCATACCGTCGGTTATATGCATTCGAAAACTTATGCTCATGAGTGACACTACATAATTCGAATGTCCGTTGGGCTTGCAAAAACGTTACTCAATCACATAAATCATAATCTTCATGAGATAAACACACACTACACTTATAATGTACCGAATATAAATAAATAAATAAATAAAAATAAAAATCTTTATTTTCAACTATTACATGTTTTTTATAAATATGGTTTGGGAGCTCTTCTGTTAAGTTTGAGAAACCTGTGTTAGAAGAGTCCCCTTTTGTCCGTGGCTTATGTTATGACATAGTAATAGTTAACAGTTATCTTATAGGTAATTAAGTACATTTGTGTGTGTGTGTGTATATGAGTGTGGGTGTATGTGTGTGTGTATGGGTGTGTGTGTGTGTGTATGATTGTGTGTGCGTGCGTGCGTGTGTGTGTGTGTGTGTATGAATGTGTGTGTGTGTGTGTATGAGTGTGTGTGTGTGTGTGTGTGTGTGTGAGTGTGTGTGAGTGTGTGTGTGTGTGTGCGCGCGCGCGCGCGCGCGTGTGTGTATTTATGTGTGTATGTGTGTGTGAGAGAGTGTTTGTGTGTGTTATGATGTGGTTGACTTTAAATGAGTAGTTGTTCCGTTTCTTGATAAGTAAGTGATTTTAACCAACAACAACACACTCTGAACACGATCGAGTTCACTGTGTTTGTTCCTAATAATTTGTCTCAGGAGCCGTTCACTCGCGTTTTTAAGAATTTTACGGGAGAACGCAATATCACTACGCGGTTTTATACGCGCACACGTAGGTATAATGTCCCAATCCCGACACTTCGTTAGGTATGTCACGGATGTTTCCAGTCGCGCACGTTTCTTCCGTAAAGATTCGAGTTGACAAACTTGTTTTGCAATTTCCGACCCGTAGCAGTTTGCTATACTAACATTTAAACTTTCGCGTTGCATGATTATAACTATTTATTATACGGGAATTAACGCGCATTGTTTACCTTAAAATTGCTTGACGTTTCGACCAGCTTGCACCGGCCGTGGTCACAAGCGGACTGTCGCAACGATGTTAAGACTCCGTCAGGCCGATGAATCTTCATCCACCCTAATTTTTTTACTTTTAGAAAAGTTAGGGTCACTGCACACTACACTGATTTTGTCCATGTTAACCGACTGCGAAACAAAACGAGGTTGTGTTTTACGAATCACTGGATTCCACGTCACGGATAGTTTGAAGCCCTCTTCCCGATTGAAAGTTTTATGTTTTTTAATTTCAATCGCTTCACGCACAATGCGTGAATAAAAATGGCGATCTGTGGAGAGGGTTTGTGGACGATGAAACTCAATCCAGTGATTGGTGTTCGATTGCAGTATGTGTTCTGCAATTGCCGATTTGTTCACTTGCCGGTTTTTCACTGCTGCGATGTGTTCTTTTAGCCTTTCCGCTATAGTTCGCTTTGTTTGGCCAATGTACGAACTACCGCAGCTGCAATCAATTTTGTAGACACCTGGCGTCTGCAGAGGTATAATATCCTTCGGAGTGCCCACCAAGTTGCCCACTTTAGCCACCGTTGTGTAGATCGTACGGATTATAGAAAATCTCAAATTGGAACCGGGAGACATAATGGTGAGTTTTGACGTTGAGTCATTGTTCACTAACGTTCCGATTAAGGAATGTCTGGATGTGGTGAGAGATAGACTGAGTGACAACGAGCTACCGTTCAATTATATAGATCTGCTGAATCACTGTTTGGAAGGAAACTACTTCCTCTTTCATGGTCAATATTACCTCCAGATAGATGGTGTCGCAATGGGGAGCCCAATAGCCCCGGCACTAGCTAATCTCTGGATGGAGCATTTTGAAGAGAAGGCACTAACTCTGGGTCCACCAATCATCAAACTATGGAAGAGGTATGTAGATGACGTGTTTGCTGTCGTCAGAGGAAGCCAACATGATGTGGATCAGTATATGGGGCACCTTAACTCCATTCATCCGAAGATGAAATTTACATGCGAAATGGAGACGGATAGATCGTTGTCATTCCTGGATATCAAGATAACAGCGCGAGCTGATGGATCGCTATCACACTGTGTATACCGAAAGCCCACACACACTGACAGATACCTGCATGCTACGTCACATCACCATCCTCGTCACCTACAATCCGTGATGACGTCATTGAAAAACAGAGCCTTTGACCTCTGTGACCCTGATCATGTGGAGCAAGAGCTAGTCCATGTTCAGGAGGTACTCAAGAAAAACGGATATCAGGTGTACCGAAGAATGAAGCATATCCCAAAACGTGACAAACCTCCGGAGGTGAACAGACAACCTGCTTATTTGCCCTACGTCAGAGGAGTGACAGCCAAGATCGGATCAATTATGAAAAAATACTCGATCCGTACGATCTACACAACGGTGGCTAAAGTGGGCAACTTGGTGGGCACTCCGAAGGATATTATACCTCTGCAGACGCCAGGTGTCTACAAAATTGATTGCAGCTGCGGTAGTTCGTACATTGGCCAAACAAAGCGAACTATAGCGGAAAGGCTAAAAGAACACATCGCAGCAGTGAAAAACCGGCAAGTGAACAAATCGGCAATTGCAGAACACATACTGCAATCGAACACCAATCACTGGATTGAGTTTCATCGTCCACAAACCCTCTCCACAGATCGCCGTTTTTATTCACGAATTGTGCGTGAAGCGATTGAAATTAAAAAACATAAAACTTTCAATCGGGAAGAGGGCTTCAAACTATCCGTGACGTGGAATCCAGTGATTCGTAAAACACAACCTCGTTTTGTTTCGCAGTCGGTTAACATGGACAAAATCAGTGTAGTGTGCAGTGACCCTAACTTTTCTAAAAGTAAAAAAGTGAGGGTGGATGAAGATTCATCGGCCTGACGGAGTCTTAACATCGTTGCGACAGTCCGCTTGTGACCACGGCCGGTGCAACCTGGTCGAAACGTCAAGCAATTTTAAGGTAAACAATGCGCGTTAATTCCCGTATAATAAATAGTTATAATCATGCAACGCGAAAGTTTAAATGTTAGTAAATCGTTTTCTTAACTAGTACCTAAGTAACATCATCAAACTGTGACAACAATATTCACCTAGTAAAATGCAATAAACTATACAACACAATACATTAATAGGGAGCAACGAACTACATCAATTTATCTTTATCAGTTAAATAATCATCGATTGAATAGTAAGCTCTTTGTATAAGATGTCTCTTGACTACATTCTCAAATTTATTTACGGGTAGACTCGATATGCTGACTGGGATTTTATTGAAAAATTTTACACCTAGTCCCATGAATGAGTTATGAGTTTTATGAAGCCTATGATATTGTCCTACCAATTTGTTCTTATTTCTTGTATTCACAGAGTGAATATCACTATTTTTGTTATATAAATGTAAGTTTTGTTTTACAAACATAACGTTTGCATATATATATTGTGATGCAACTGTCATAATGCCTATCTCTTTAAACTTTTCTCTAAGGGAAACTCGTGCTCCTAGTTGATATGTCGCACGCACTGCGCGTTTTTGAAGAATAAAAATAGTTTGTATATCAGCCGCCTTGCCCCAAAGCAATATGCCGTAGGACATGACGCTGTGAAAATAACCAAAATATACTAGTCGAGCTGTTTCTACGTTCGTAAGCTGTCTGACTTTGCTGACAGCATATGCTGCAGAACTGAGTTTCCCTGCGAGACATGATATTTGGGCGCCCCACTGTAACTTACTATCTAAAGTAATTCCCAAAAAAACCGTTGAATCAACAAAATGAATAACTTCATTGTTTAAAACAAGATTTGGACTGATATTTCTTACATTTGGTAAGCTAAATTTAATACATTTGGTTTTTTTTAGAATTTAAAAGCAAGTTATTTGATGTAAACCAGTCAAGAACTAATGCGAGGGACCTGTTTACTTCGTCAGAGTAATCATTTTTACGATTGGTTTTGAATATAAGAGAAGTGTCATCAGCAAATAGAACAATATCGCATAAGTTACTGGTAAAAAATGGCAGATCGTTTATATACACCAAAAATAGAAAAGGACCCAGAATTGATCCTTGTGGCACGCCCATACTCACTGTTGATCCGGACGACCTTATTCCGTTAATTTCTACATACTGCATTCGCTCACTAAGATAAGAAGCAACAAGATTAAGCGCTGTACCCGCAATGCCGTAATGCCTAAGTTTCAGCAGAAGTGTAGTATGCACCACACAATCAAATGCTTTTGAGAGGTCGCAGAAAACACCAATGGCGTCCTGCGAGTTTTCCCAGGCACTATATATGTGTTTTAGTAGTTTAGAGCCTGCATCTACTGTCGAACGACCCTTTGTGAATCCATATTGTTCGCTATGCAGTAGATTATTAGATTTAAAATGTGTTTCTAACTGCATTAGTATGGCCTTTTCAAAGATTTTACTAATAGCTGGTAAGATAGAAATAGGTCTAAAATTACTAGGGTCGCTTTTTGAACCGGCTTTAAACAAAGGGATTACTTTACTGTGTTTCATTAAATCAGGAAACACGCCGGTATCAACACATCGATTAAATATTGCAGCTAAATGTGGTGCTATTTTAATTATAATGCAATTAATTAATTTAACAGACCCCATAAGTCACTGTATGAAAAGGAAAAGTGACTTTCTGTCCACAGTGATCGGAAGTTAAATCACTCAATATGACATCATTATAATAGCTACAGTTGCAAAAAATATTATCTAAGCATGTGGCAGAATGTGATGTGATCCTTGTTGGTGCACTAAACAAATTCTTCAAATTAAATGAGTTAAATAAAGTACATAATCTAATACACATAGGTGACTGTTCAAGTATATTAACGTTGAAATCGCCACAAACTACTACGTCATGCTTTTTACCATAACTAAGAACTTTTAGTACATCCTCCATTATAGTGTCGAATAAATTAAAGTCACTCTGTGGTGGACGGTAGACACAAACAACAATATGCTCCTTTAATTCTACACAAGAGAGTTCTACAGTACGCTCGACAGAACGAGCTACAATATATTTACGTTCTTTACTATTCACACTATTAGAAACAAAAATCATAGAGCCACCATGTATAGCCTTCTTCCTTAAGAACAGGCTTACCATACTATAATGTTCATTATTAAAAATCAGTTCATGATTTTTTAACCAGTGTTCTGTGACACAAAAAATATCAACATGGTGGGTCTTTAAAAATAATTCTATTTCCTGAATCTTGCCAGATAAGCCCTGAATATTTTGATGTACGATGGTTAGACCATATGTTTGCTTATCTGTTGTCTCATTAACTAGTTTAAACTAGGAGTTACATTAATGATCCTAGAAGAATTGGTAGAACTAACTGATTGCTGTGATACACTAATTGTACCAAGGTCAGCATATATATTAAATGCTAATAATTGAGCAATCTTTCGCTTAAATATAGTAGACAAATACATAGTATTTTTTGTTAAAATAAAGTTACGAATAAATTTATTCGTGTCGAAAAATAGTATAAACTTAACATACTTATATGTTGCGTTGTAAAGTAACAAGTTCAAGCTCTGTATGTGCTTGTTGTGTATATCAGATACTGACTGTGAGTAAGGTAGACCACATATAATAAATTTACAACCTACTTTTTCATTAATGGATATCATAGACTCTGTTAAAATTTAACGTTTATGTTAAAATAATTACAACGAACTGCATCTAACAACAAATTTAACTTAACAAATGCTCAAAGCGTGTCCCATTCAAATTAACACACTTATAATATTTACGTAATGAATGTTTGAAATAATACGTTTAAGTTCAGTTTGTAAACTAAAATCATCACAAGAAACACTGTAATAAAAGCCTAGTTGGGCCTAGCATCATGAATAACTAAACAAATTGTATTTTATTAAATTTTAAATTTAAAGCTACTGTGTTATTTAGAAAACAATAATCCCTATGATATAACACCATCGAAAGAGCCAGCCCTCTTTGGAACGGTGTCATAAAGCACCATACCAAAGAGGGGGTACCTTTGGTATGGTGCTTTTTCACATAAAGCGGTGTCGATTCCCGGTTCAGGCAGGCGATAATTTAAAACACTATGAATGCCGTTCAATTTTTTTTAAATCAAAATGATATCTTCCTTCAGTAAAATGGTCTATCTACAATATTTAAGGTACTTTCCCTCCTTGTCCTGTATATGTCGGATGCAAATTGGCATATGTGTCTTTTAATATCATAGTTCGCATTAACGCGTGTTTAAAATAACTTAATAGTAACCGCAAATTCTATCCTGAAAATAATTTCAAATCGTAGAAGACTAAAAAAGCAATGGATGACCCCTGACTTATTAAAATGCCTCCGCAATCACGAAAACTTACACTTAAAGCTTTAAAATAAACCGAATAACCAAATATGAAAAGAAACATTTAAAAGATACAGGAATGATAGCTCAAATTTACTGAGAACCACTAAAATTATTTTTAATGAAAAGTAAATTATCAGTACACCGGGTAACAATAAAAAACTTTAGGACGCTATAAAAACTATCACATAAACAACCAAAACAACCACACAACCATCTCAGCTTCTCAATTCAACAGATCCCAAGCGCTCGATAAATGAAGTAAACTCATTCTTCACAAATGTAGGGCAATCACTTGCCGAAAAAAATCGTTTAAGTCACTGTTCTTAAGCCGACACTCTCCACCAACACCGACATAAATTTATTTTGCTAGAAACAGATGTCTGAAATTGAGCAGTTAATAATGTCGCTAGAACAATATTGTGCTATGGGTAGTGATAATATATCTGGTCAGTTACTCAAAAAATTCAAAGTCTTCTTAGTTCCCCCAATCACTGTCTTATTTAGACTCGCTTTTAATACAGGATCATTTCCTGATGCATTTAAACTCCTAATAGTACACCCAATTCAAAAGGGAGATAAACTTCCAAAAGGATCCAAAAGGATATAAGCTCGCGAAATTTTCTACCAAGTAAAAACCTGAAAGTGTGATCGTTTTGTCAGGGTTCCCGTCGTGGGATTTTCATTTTTTTTTAATGCATGGTGTCTTCTAACTGTTAAGCCCGTTTTATATAAAACTTTGGACGTGTTAAAATTTTGAAATTTAAAGACTGATCTCTTGACTATTTCTTCCGAAAATATATCCTATAAAGCACAGAGTGCAAAAAACTTGCAGCGTAAACTAAAATAAGAACATAATCAATTGCATGCAATAAATAAAGTCCAGAGAAACGGAAATCCCAACAATAAAATAGCATTAAGGTGAATTTAAAGTTGCAACTTGGAGAATGAATTATTAAAAGTAAGAGATGGGTAAGGAAATTCGCACCAATACCGCGAAAAACTTCCCGTCAACCCCACTTAAAAGTTGGTCAATTTTATTTGTAAATCTGCAAATAGGTCCCTCGAGAGCGTAGTTATGAATTCTTTATGTTACACCGGTGAAAACTGAACTTTGACACCTTTAGGATTTGTTTAAAAATTTACTTAAAGAGCCAAGATTTGAGGTCTTTGTACAATGGACGCTCTTAAGAAGATTTTTTGAGTCAACAGCTGTGTTTTTCACTTAAGATTTTTCTTAAGATTTCAAAGTTTTTAAGATTATAAAACTGGATGAAAACAAAGGTTCATACGTTAAAATATTTTGGAAGTCATTGTTGTGGGTTACATTAGTTACTTTGAGCTCAAAATAGCCGTATTTATAATTAATTACCTGACGAAAATGGTATCTAAATGAATTCCTAATTATGGATAACTACTTGACATAAAATATTTAACATTGTTTCATTTTTAAAAGTCATTTATCCCTACTATTATATAAATGTGAATGTAAGTTTGTTTGTTACGCTTTCACGCGAAAACTACTCAATCGATCATCATGAAACTTTGTTCACATATTCTTGGAGGTATTAGAAGTAACATAGGATTATAAAAAAGGGGGAAAATTTACGCAGACGAAGTTGAGCGGGACAGCTAGTTTGCTTATAAAACACACGGTATAAAAATTCTAAATGTCTACAAACTACACATTACAATGTTTTCATAGGTTAATTTATAAACATGCATCCTTAACTTAATATTGTAATTATATACAAAGACAATATTCACTGTTAAGGAACAAATGTACAAGCTTATGCAATAACTTTTTACATGCACTTCGATGATTTACGAAAGTAAAAATGCCGATAACGGACGTTTTTAAACAACATCACAACATGTATACTACTTTGAATTTAATTTACAATTAAATAATTACAAAATGTTAATTATAACAGGAGATTTACGGAACGCAAAATAATTATTGTCCTAATGTGGGTAGACTGATATGCATCGGGACGCAGATATTGGCCATGCGAGCAGGACGGCCGGTCATGTGGTAGGGTAATTCGTTCAGAAAATAGTGATGTGGTAAACGATATCGATTTTACGTGTTTTTGTACCACAAGTTTTTAAATCTGGTTGCATTTTTTGATGAGATTAATAAATTGTGTTTATGAAAATTAATACGAAAAGGTGTAATAAATGACGTTTTAATAGCTTTAGTATCTTAGTGTTGCATAGATACGTAATTAGGGCTTGAACCGAGATTGGCTTTTCTTTTTTAATTTTGTTACTTTTTTTTTTAAAGATAATTAGCAATGTGGGATTGTGGTTCCACATTACTAGCAATCCTGTTAACCTCTCCAGCTAAGCTCAATAGCTTGTGTTAGGAGTGGGTTCACGTCTGTAGTATAATGGGTAGGATACGAACCCGCGACCTCACGATTGCGAGACCGACGACCCGCGACCTCACGATCCATTAGGCTACCGTCGCTTCCTTGAGAATTTGCTTCAACGCATGTAGACCTTTGAGGCCCCGCAGCATAGTAGTATTCTTATTCTAATTAACTTTGTCATCGAGTTTGACGCCAAGACATTAGACCCCACAGTTCCAGGGAATAGAATATTAAAAAAAAAATGATATTCATCATTGATAAGTACATAACTAATTCGTTCGTCTGGATCTCTAGTAGTTATCTATGTTCTGTGGTCTGGATGGTTGTCCAGACGAAGTAGAACGCAAATCAAAGACAAAAGTCAAGTATGTATTCATCAGTGTAGATTTCTATACTATTAGCATTTTTGATTGACAGATTATTTTTATAGTTCTTAAACTATCGGCTAGATGGCGCAAGTGGGGGCCTGACTCGCGTGCATTAATAATTTAAGATTTAGTAACACAGTCCCGGTTAGACGGTTTGGTATACGGAAGTCTCGGGTTCGATTTCTGGGTCTAGAATTTTTCATCTTTCAAAAATGCGATTATTGTATTAATAAAGTACCTGGAAAGAAATGCCTATAAAAATTACTATAATATTCTCACAGTTTACTTGTCTATTTGGTTGTTCTTTTTTTGTTTGCGTTCAGGCTTGGAAATTGTGAAAATATAACTAACTACTACTACTAACAAACTTATCCACATGCTTATTAATGTTTGACGTGGCTTGGCTCTCGAACTGCACAATTACTAACGGATCCCTCTAAAGAGTGCTACAAAAGCAATAAAACCTTTTCTAAAGATCCATAAACCAAATATACTTTTTATATTACGTTTTTACATCTGCACAATTTTGAAAGCAATATTGTCAAAATCTTCAGTCAAAAGAATCAAAATTAATAGTTCAACATAAAACCAACACAAATAATTATGGCTATCAAAATTTTTGGTGTTTTTAAAAGGATTTACAGAAATTAGTAAGTTAAGCGTATTTAGACTTATTATTTTTAACCTAATCTTGCTTTTGTGTTAGCATTATTTAACTAATCCTCCCAAGAGAATAAAATATTTCGTTTTATTCTTCTTATTGATTGGTAAACATCGCGATTCTTTCGTTAATATTGTTTGGTTTCAAGACTTACAAACAATAATTTGTAGTGCCTAAAAATCCCTTCAGTGCTTAGAAGTAAGGGAGTACTTAATGAAGGGGTTTTTTTTTTTTAATCTGTGTCATCTAAGTACCTGTATTTTAACCTGAATGTATTATCAAAAATACCTTGATTATTTACATTACATTACTATTGATTTGCTCGTATATTATTTTTAACGACGTTTTCTATAAATATAACGCCACCCTGGTGCTTTGATATATTTATACAAAAATTGCTTGTTTATGGGTATTAGATATAATTCTATAAAGAACTATCTAGCGATATATTAAGTGCACCTATAATTTCAATTTATTTATTTCAGCTGCAAAAGATTTAAATTATGTCACAGGAAATGTGAAGCACAGTTTCCCAAACGAATATACCCTAACAAAGACACAATTAAATTAGCGAAACTTCGCCTCACACCAAAGATAACACTGATGTCTTTCAGAGCATCAAAGAACTGCCTAATCTTCACATTTGCAAAACCAAACACAGACATACTTGAGTTCAATGAACTTTGCACAGATGCAAACTTGATTAGCTGATGTTGAAATTCAAACAAATAACGATTTGAGTTTAGAATTATTAGAAATGCTCTCTCTTTTGCTACTATTGTGAACCCTTGTAATGTATCCATTCGGTATAGGTGCTTCAGGTTTTAATACATTTTCTCTATTTGTATGAAGAAATATTGTTCTCTAATCATAACTTACAGTGTCATTATTATAATTTATGAGTGCCAGTGTACTAAACTAACACTTTTTGTTAATTACATTTTAGATTTTGATTATTCATTTTACATTATGTAATTGTATAAATTTATTTTGCGTTGATTACTTTTTAAGGTAAATAGCTCTTGCTTTTGATTTTGTTGTTAGAATCTAAATTGTTTTGTCCTTGTTTATTTTATAGCGTATTACCAAATAACATAAATTTCAAACAATTTGTAGTGTGGACCACGTTCTCTTTTTGAAGTCAGTTGTAAAATAGATGTTTTGGTTTACGTCCATGTGAAAATTGTTCTATAGTATTATTACGTTGTAATTTAAGTATAAAGTATTATTGAAAATAAAATAAATGCAATTTATTTGAAGTTTTACTTTTAATTATTCGAAGAGAACAAAAACCAGATCAAAAGGAAATTATTTTACCAATAGTAAAACTAAATACATTTTATTTTGTTTTACAACCTATTCTTGTGCGAAATGTGAAATAGTATAAAGTTGATTTGAATGAACACACAGAATATTTTTGATTCACACCACCGGGTTTGAATTGATATTGCCCCCCCCCCCACGCCTCGGCTACACGTAGCTGGTGTCGGTACACCAGCTACCGCCGCCAAGGAGGGGGCAATATCCTGTCAAAACACGCCAGCACTGTGTCAAAATTCCATAAAAAAGTCTTTCAGTCGAGTGGGGGGGGGGCTACTGCCCCTATTGTTATACAGGGATAGCGGTGGCCTTGTGAAAGTAGTTTGCGTATTGGTGAGCGACTACGCATGGCTGCCTAATTGCGGCCTGTTATAGATCTACACGTGGTTAACCGCGGCGCGAAGCCGCGCGAAGAGCCGCAATCAGCCGCGGGCTCTTCTTTGCTGCTGCCGACTGTTGCCGGTCGCTATGGTTCTGGTGTGAATTGAGCCTTATACACCAATATTATATATTGAATTTAGAAACTATTTAACGATCAGTATGAGCACAGGTATGAGTATGTAATACAAACATATCATTAGGCTGAGTATAAAAGATTCCATTGCTAGAAAAAAATCAATCTTCATCTGTCATCAGTCATAAACATTGATCCGTACATCCACACCAAACACGAGCATACTTTTAATACTGACACCAAATCTAGCCCAAATATACTCGGTAATCCCTACTGACCTCAAAATTGGAGGTGAAGAAAAAGAAACGATTATTCCAGAAGTTACAATTACTTCAGAGATATAAAAAATTATGCCGCTCTCGAATTAAACAAAATGACGAACTTATTTGGAAATATTTGTTAATAACTGTAAGGAAACAATGTTTGGAAATGCCCAAAAAAACATCTCGTCCATGTGCAGTGTGCCTACACAGAATAAGAAAATGTGTTGAAAGATCATGTCAAAAAATATTCTTCTCATGGCCATGCTGCAAGGGAAGATGGTGCAACATTTGCGAATGTAGAAGACGGATGGTGAGACGTATACGTAAAGTACGTAAAATTCCCTTTAAAAGAAGAGTAGCATCTATTGAATACATTCGGTACAAGAAAAATAGTTGTGGAATTAAGTCGGTGAGTAACTAGTGGAAAAAGAAACATTTGAAGTTATTCATGGGTCTGTGTTTTGGTAGCTGTATTCGTCCCTAGGTACATTTTCAAGCATTGATCAATACAAAATGATGTTCATGTCAGTAACTAGTTGGGTTCAGCTTTAAAAACTATTATAGTAGGTAAGTCAGCATCTGAGTCAAAATAACTACTGTGCAGCTGAGCTGAAAATGTTTTCATTCAGAAAACTAGTGTTATTAAAAACATAAGAGTTAAATATATTTTAATTTATTTTTGTTTATTTATGTAAATTTTAACAATAAAAATGTTGTTCAATGAAAGACAAATCTTTTAATCCTGCCTTTGTAAGAACTTACACGTGTACTTAAACATGTTATAGTGATTTTTCCTGTCCTGTTGCATCAGTTCTCTTTTTTCCGGCTTTACCTATTGTTTGCGAACAGACATTGCATGTACATGTAGAATCGACTTTTTGCAAGTGTAGTATTTTGCTTCCTAAGTGAATAAAGATTTTTTGATTTGATTTAGAAAAAAAATAAAATATACAGTCAGCAAGAACATGCCAATACCAAACAAATCGTCGTTTAATTACTCAGACACGTTTCACTCATATTATCCTTCACACAATCCATTCATGTTCTCAGGTGCCACAGCCTCTCTTGTCTTTAACTATCATATCGATTACTCCTTTTATTCACTTGCCTCCAACGTATTTCTAACACCTTAGCGCAAAAAATCTGGGCATTGCCGTGAGTATGAAGCACATCTGTAATAAACTTCCCAAAAGTCTCATCATCATCAGCCTATCGCAGTCCACTGCTGGACATAGGTATCTCCAATTGCACGCAACTTTGTTCAAAAGTCTCATCTAACTGGAAAACAAATCGGATAAAAACTCATTTCTATCATACTCAAGAGGCTGTACATAATGACACCTTGGCCCAAAATAAATCTTTTAATATCTGTCAAGAATATATTTGGAAAGAAAAATAAAATTGCTGCACATGTAAACCAAGAGAAAAATACAATTTAAATTCTAATGCGCATTCTGCTGTAAACGAATCGGTGTTGGTGAGTCTTCTAAAGACAGGAGACTACGATGGCCAACACGTGATGAAGTATCTGGAAAACTACTGCAATATATAAAAAATGGTACGAAAATATGGGAAGAAAATGTAAGTCATGTCTACAAAAAACAAAGTTGAATTGCTGTTACTGCTGTAGTATTCGCGACTTATTCAAAAGATGCTTCAGATGGATATGCTGCTGTCGATGCTGCTGTAAAAAAAAGACAGTTAGGGTAGTGACTTACAGTAGTATACGCAATAGATAGGAAGTTAACATTCATTGTAAAAAATAAAACACCTTCCTGAAAGTGATATAAAATAATGTGGAGATTCGTCAACTCTTGAAACACAAGAAATTAAACACAGTTGTATAAAATGTTCACATGTGGATAGCCAATTCTACCGAGTAGGCTTTGTAAAGGGTGATACAATCCGGTCATTGGTTTAATCGTGTTAATAAATTATGTTTAAATCTTTATTAATTTATTTTATTCATTTATGTGTTGTACCTCTGATATTGTTTTTATCTATTGGGTTTGGTACCAAATATATACCTTTGTATTACACATGCTATAATTTGGGTATCAAGAGAAGCAGCAGAGAGGAATAACGGAGTAATGCGGAGTGGCGTAGAGGATTGTCCTTTCCCTGCTCTGTTTTTTTCGCCTCGCTGCCCTCATATAATTTTACCAATGAGTTCTCAATTTGTATTTCGCAAATCTCTGTCTTTTATAGGGGAGCGGAGTTTTTAAACATGTCTATGTTTCATGCGGTTATATTGGTATATTTAGGTACGCTTCGGTGGACCGCTAGCATTATTTTACTTGTTTGTCACATTACTGTGTGTACACAGTTATGTATAACCATATGTGCAATGAGATAAAAAAGTGACTATCATCTAAATGGCTAAACACATTTTGTCTTTATCACTAAGCACTCAATGCATACAGGGTACATTTTCTAAGTCATTTTCTAAGAGTCAGAGACTTTAAAAGGAACAATATACTTGTTTTAATAACATCTAATGTACGACACGGCAATAGGAATATGAGGTAAGGTAGTAAGATCAAGACGCCACGCCTTCTATAGCCGCGTAGCGCCTGTGTCATCTTAGTCTGCACCAATTTCCATCCAACCATCATCATCATTAGCCTGAAGATGTCCAGTGCTGAACAAAGGCCTCTCCCAAAGACTGCCACAATGACCAACTTTGTAACGGTCTGGATCCAACAGCATGCATCCCTTGGATCCATTTATTAATTTGCAATGTCACATACCATTGCAATTGTGTACTTAAAATTAAATCGAAATTTTATACATCCTGTCGCGGACCACAAAGCTACTTTTTCTTTAGCACTATTTTACCCACCGGTGGGCATATACCTCTGATAGTCACTCAGCTCCATAAAGCCATATCACACAGTTTTTGAATCTGTCACAGGGTTCTATAGGCCGACCGCTTAACTCGTATATCGCCTGCGCGGTGAGAAGGGAGCGCGGGGTGATGTTAACGGGTGGGTGAGCGGGGTGCGCGGGAAGTTCTCTGTCCCGCGCACCCCGCTCACCCACCCGTTAACATCACCCCGCGCTCCCTTCTCACCGCGCAGGCGATATACGAGTTAAGCGGTCGGCCTATAGATCTAATCTACTTTATTTTTATTATAAATTGCTTATAATTCATGCAAAAAAGTCAAAAGACAAAGTTTGAAGCGTTCGTTAGCAAAAGTTTCCTCTGATATGTAACTTTATAGTTGTGGTGTTGATGTTGGATTAGCTATATGAGGAGTGGTAACATAATTCTATATCCAAACTTTTATGAGTGTGAAAGTAACTATGCCTGTCTATTACACTTTTACGCTTAAATTGCTGAACCGATTTAGATAAAATCTGGTAAGCAGATATAGATTCCCGAGAATGGACATATGGTTGTTTTGTCACAATATCTAACATCCACAGGGGTAGAGCCGCGGGCAAAAGCTAGTAACATATATTTAATAGTTGGCTAATCTGAGAGGTATGGATTCTGTTACAATATAAATTGAAATGATTGTGACTGTAGTGACTCTTATCTAAGATTAAATAGTCATTCAATAAAGCCTCGTCTTGGTATCCATTGGTATCCAAAATATTCACTCGGGGAGTGTGACTTTAATTACACCTGATGTCAGTTCTATAGCTGAACCTAGCTTTATGTTACCTATTTGGAGCCAAAAACAATTATCTGTATACAAATAAAATAAAATAAAATTTAAGAATCTGTCTGTAATGTAAAAGGTTAAATGGCACTGATAACAAAAACACAGTTTTTATTTTTTTTATCTGTCCGTCTATCTGTCTGTTTGTTCGGCTAACCACCGAAATGGGTGAATGGATTTTGACGAGACTTTCAGGACTACTTCTTAAGGAGTAACTTAGGCTATTTATTATTACACTTAAGCGTATAGGGAGTGAACAGCATTGCACGTGGACGAAGTCACTGGCACAGTTCGTTCTGATTTATTCATAATTAATAAATAATCATCCCTTCTTTCGTTCACCCCTCGGGCATTTTGGTGTAAAGAGGAATTAAGAATCATAAAGACACATCTTTTCTGTAAATACGTTGTACCTAAGCTACGTATATACAGAAAAATAAGATACTCCTTTTTTGGGGTAGTTGTTCAAAAAGGATGTATTGTTCTAAGTTTGGTATTTTCTCATATTTCTCTACTTTTGATATTTATTTGTTTTTTTTTTAAGCAATATAAATACTACATGATATCTCACATCAATGCCAGCGACATGTCACTATTAACGCAAGTTTCATGTTGCAAGCTTTGTGAGCGCTGTGCAGATACAATGTTATAATTAAAATTGTGTTTCAAAAGACATCTGGTGAGCCCGTATGTCTGACGAATTTTGAATTTCGTCGTATCATGCAGGGATATAGTTAAGAAAGTAATTACGTTTTTGGATTAATTTTACTTGCGTAGTGTGCAGTGTAGCCCGTATTTGATATACAAGAGAACTAGCAGTTGATAAGATTATTATGTGACAACACTACTTAAAGAGACTACCTAAGAGACGTGGAACATCGACTTTCACCCATCTGCAAACCAGTTGAGACAAATTTTGTATCAAATTTTATTGATTTATGAATACGTCTTTGATAGCTGGGTAAACGCGAAAACGAAAAAAAAGATAGTCAATAAAGACCCCGGCCTATCGAAAAGAGTTAATGCCTATTTTTTGACGTTAAAGCGTCTTATAATTCGATGACGCGGGTGCACCTCACGCACGAAAAAGTTTCACGTAGCTACAGTCATGTTATTGACTGGTTGCTAAGCAATGCGAATGGCAATTCCGCCTGCTGATAGGCTGAAGTATTGTGGCCGTCCGGCTTATGCGCGCAAATGCAATCATAAAGTTAACACGTAAATTATTGTCGGTAAACCATTACAGACAACCATTTTTTTTTCCATATTCCTAACTCTTTTTATGACCGAAAAAATTTAGTTTTAACTGATAGTTCTTAACATGAAGATTATATTTTAGTATATTTGCCAACTCATTTAGGTGACGATCTGATAACCAATAAAAATTGGTATTGAAAGAAACATAATTTATTTTGTAATAATCGTATAGGCTTGCCTGCAAAAATCCATTTATGGAATATTATTGCCATGCTTTGAAATTTTAAAATCGTAAAAATAATAATCACCAATATCCTTCATTTCATCAATATATTGATAATTGCCATGAACACTTTTTGATTAGCAAGCTATCGTAGTAGTGTTTACAAATCAATAAAATTTTATCATTATCTCATCTGGTTATCAGGTGGGTAAAATATATAGAACTACAAATAAACAAATATTAAAGTAATTTTGTGCCGGACAAATAGGACCTATGTCTGCTATTGTAGCAGTTCGGAAACTGCAACGCTGGTATTCTCGATTATACTATAAAGTTAAATATTTATATCTGACGGAAACAAAGAAGATAATGGATGCACTTCACTCATTAGGCACCAGTCCCACCGCCAGCGAGAAATCGAGTATGTAACTATTGATTATTTTCTGTAGTGTAAACAAAAAAGAGACAGTATAGTGAAGTGAGAGTTCTCGCCGGCAGTGTGAATCAGCTTTTAGTTCGAACAATCAAACTTTTAATTGTGCAACTATTAATGTATGAACTCTCCTTCTACTGTTTATTTAACACGTTACGTTATATGTACGCACAATGGCCCAATCAAGAGGCTAAGTGCGACATTGCGGCCCCGTTAAAATAAAAACAAACAATGTACGTGCATAAGAGTAACGTTTCTTGATCGAAAAAAATAGTCGATAGTTGCTTGCTTTCTCGCCGGCGCGGCGGTTGGACAAATGCCTTAATCATTCAATCAGGTAATGACTTATGCCGGTTATTGGATTCTGTAATTAATGGCGTGGCTAGTAAAATGGATACCAATTGTAAGTTGTGTATACCGTTATATTTAACCGGCTCTGATTAGACATACATATATTTAACTTTAAAATATTAGCTTTAACACCGCAATAAAATAATCAAACCTATTCAGGAAGTATAATGTCACTCGTTGTCTCGAAAAAACAGTCATGAATAAATCTACAGCATTTTGGATTCAGAGAATCATAGGTTTCTGAATCCAAAATGATGTTTAGATTTTTTATGACTATTTGTTAGATTTTTCGATTTTGGTTTCAGAAACCTATGATTACATAATTATTGGTTTCTGAATCCAAAATGATGTTTAGATTTTTTCATGGTTTTGATTATTTTACTGCGGTTTTAAAGTTAATATTTTTTACATCTAACAGAAACAGCCACTTTACAATTCGGCAACAAAATTGCAGTCACAAATCATTAGTCCTCAAAACGACTCCTGAAAATTGATACAAACCTTTACATTACGAGTTTTATGCCGGTTTTTAATTGCCAGAATTATTTCTAACCATAAAGATAGATTACAATCTTGCACAAAGTAACGTTCTACATTAAGTTGTAAGGAAATCAGCTCCAGCGGCGGTGAGGTGACATAAAGTTGAAATTTCGCAGATATTGCGTCGCGAGTGGTTATAAAGTGGAAACGCCCGAAGGTGCGGTTACCCTCCGTTTATTATACGATTGGGGAATGACTGGTGGGTATCACTGGTTATGTCTTAGTTTGATAAGTGGCTTTGCGAAATTGGGTACAACACCTTTTTACGTCTTTATTTTAAGTTAATGTGACTTTTGAGAAAAATTACTATATTATACCGTAGATAACAAGAAAACCTTCTTTACTTAAATGCAGATGTACCCTACAAACTTAAAGCTTGCATTGCATGTACTGATCCTAGACCTTTACAAGTCTGAAAAATAAAAATTCCTGTAGAAGTACCGCAACAACTAAACAGACTAGAGTACACGTTGATAGATCACAGTAACATTGCAACACAAAACGTCGCGTGAGCCGCGCGTATTTATCACGCGGGTAGGAACCGACTGTCTTAAATCATTGTAAATAGGGCAGAACATTGGTTCAGATAGTGAGTTTGTTGATATATTTCTGGTCGTTTTTACTTCCTTCTTACGGCTTCATTATTCTTTTAGTTGCCTTGAAGTTTACATAAGTATGTTGTAAGTGGTTTACTCTTTCGTTAGATCCACCCTAACCCTGACGTAAGCAAGATTAATTTTCCGGAGGATTTTTTAATGCGATAGAGGGCAATCAAACAATTGACTCACCTGATGATACCGCTACTTACAAACATCAGCGACACCAGAGGCTTATCAGGTTGTCAGCCTTTTAGAAAAGATCACGCTGCCTATATGCGGTGTCAGAGGTATAACGGGTTGCCGGTCTTCTAGAAAAGTTAAAGCTCGGTTTGTGTGCAGGTCTAAAAGCTAACAATAACACCGGCTACGGCAAGATCTGACGCTTGCTATAATATTGGAATAGTGTAAGTTAGACTCTCTCGATGGGGGAAGGGGATTGAAATTGATTCCTCACAAAATAAATTCCATATTATTGATTTATGATTTTTTAGGGTTACATATCTCAAAAGGAAAAATCGGAACCCATAGGATCACTTTGTGATTCATCCGTCTTTCTATCTGCCAAGACCCTTTATCTTGGAAACGCGTGGAGGACTCGAGTTGAAATTAAAACTATAATCTCAGGTCTACAGTCCCTTGAAGCTGTGAAAAAATGAAACTAAGTCAACGTTAAAAAAATATACGGCCGTTTATGTTAAAAACTGGACTCGATTCCTGAACTCTTGGTTTCTCGATATTATGTACCTATTTTGTGCGCAACCATCAGTGGACGAGTCCGACACTTGTCCGGTTTTTTCTAAGATCTTCCTATAGTATGACCATTAGTGCTGTGCACTCCCTGAGGTATGCGCGCGGTGAGACGGGGGGGTTAGAATCGGCTGCTGCGCTGTCAGTGCGCCGTCAACGCTTGTGACGGCAGGTAGTGTTATTTGTATCGGACTGTCTATGTCAGACGCACACGAGATAAATATTCAAAGATGGGTCGTGCGTTATCTCGTGATATGAAGACTGTCATTTCATCACTGAATATTTTAAGAAAAGAAAAGCAGACAAAGAAAGCTTTGAATTTAAAAATGACGTGAATATTGCTAAAATCGTTGCGGAGGCTACGGGATACAGCAAAAGAACCGTACATAATGTGATTTCTGCGGGCTATTTATCAATTGAAAATTCAAGCCAATTAAAATTTCAATCGCCAAAAAAACCAAAAGTTCTAAAGAAAAAACACGTTGTGGATGATTTTGACCTTGGAGTTATCAGAAGAAAAATTCATCAGTTTTACGAAGTTGAAAAAAAAATACCAAGTGTCCGTAAGTTACTATCAAGTTTGAGACAGGATGGCATATTGAATTGTGGACGGGAATATTTAAGACAGCTTTTACACAAAATGGGCTACCGTTACAAAAAATGCAAATCAAAGAGACATCTCCTTATAGAGCAGCCTAATATTACAGTGTGGCGGAAAAAATATCTTACACAAATCAGAAATTACAGAACGGAAAACCGAAACATATATTTTCTTGATGAAACATACATCAACGCCAGTCACCATGCCAGCAAATGTTGGCAATCATCGTCAGAACCCGGTATTCATGCTGATATTGGGAAAGGACGGCGACTAGTAATACTCCACGCTGGGTGTCGAAATGGCTTAGTGGATGATACATTGACTATATTCAAATCCGATGCTAGAACCGGTGACTATCATGGAGATATGAGCGGACCTACTTTTTATAAGTGGGTAGATGAAAAGTTAAAAGATAAGTTGCTGCCGAATTCTGTGGTTGTAATGGACAACGCGTCTTACCACAGCGTTCAGATTGAGAAGAAACCAACTATATCAAGCCTCAAAAGTGAAATGCAGAACTGGTTGCTACGCCATAATGTAGAATTTTCAGGAACCATGTCAAAGGCTCAACTGCTACTTCTTATCAAAAATACACAAAAAGAACCCGTGTATAGAATTGACGAACTCCTGAAAGCCAGTGGACACACTGTTCTGCGTTTACCTCCGTACCATCCAGATTTAAATCCAATCGAGTTGGTCTGGGCTGATATTAAAAACAACATAGCCCAAAACTATATTAATTCTTCTCTAGACGAAAAGATAATCTTATTGGATAAATTGTTTTCGGAATTCACGGCGGAAAAATGGCAGAAATGCGACGATCATGTCCAGAAAAATGAAAATGATTACTGGAGTCGCGATAGTAGGTTCGATAATGTTATCGATTCATTCATAATAAATTTGCAAGACTCTGATTCAAGTTCCGGTGGCGAAGAGGAAGATGAAGATGATGACGAAATGGAAGATGAAGTTGAAACAGAATCTATGTCAGAATAACTTTCGTTAGAATATATAATTGTTTGTAAATATAAAAAATGTTTAATAAAACAAGTCCTGTTGTGAATTATAACTTTCAATTCTTATTTATCACCTGCATATTTTTAATAAAATATGAGTATATTTGGGTTACATTTTAATCAACAAAGTAAGTATATATTACAGATAGATAGCCTCCGACCAACGCAACGTCCCGCCACAAGTCTTGCCTTAGAAATGCAAACTGATATCGTAAGATCTGTCCGACATGTATCGACCTCATGTGAACTCATGCACTTTTTTCTTCGCCCCCCACCTCGCCGTGCATACCTCAGGGAGTGCACAGCACTAATGGCCACACTATAGTCTTTGGGAGGCATAGGTGTTTGAACCCCTTATTCCTACCTGACTCATTCGCTACTGAGTCACGGACTCCTCACTAGGAATAATGTATCACCAACTAAAATGCAATGCTTAAGTTAAAAGTGAATTTGCGTAAATAGTGCGACCCCTCACATGAATCTCATACCCCTAATCTTATTTTCGTTCATTTTTTATTTTTTTATACTAAATGTTGAACACTGATTGAATTCGTCATTACATTACAATCTAGTCTTAAATACTAATAAATAATTTGATTTTAACTTAATCTGCTATGTTGTATACTAAAACATGTGTCTATTGGCACTTTTTCTTATTGTCTTTGTTGAATGGGATCACTTTGTTCTTGTGTTCTCATGGATAGCACTTACTACACTACGTAACACTCACTCACTAAACTAACTCGATCTAATTATGATAACAATATTATTTTGTACATCGAACTAGACAGATCCTGAACTTTGCCAACCAGATAATTACAGACATAGAGAATAAACAATCGTGCTCATCCCACAAACATTTATCCTGAGTGAAAATCAAACCCACGACCTCTGGCTTAGCGTAAGATCACTAGCTGCTACATCGACATGCCAGTTAAACTTTTACTACAACGTCGTCATCAAAACACAGTATTTTTTTAAATGCGAAGCTTCCGTTACAAAGTACGCGTCTCGCTTGGCGATTACGTTTTTCAAAGGACTGTTTAAGAGGACTCGTATCTGACACCGCGGCTGCAATTTTTTTTCCTTTATATATTCTGTGGAACAAAATTGATGGTGTTTTTGTAAATACATTTTTGGCTTCCTTTAGGATGTATCAGTAGGAAACGTGAGAGGTGTTTTCTATAGAAATCGGGTCCATCGTTTGAATGAATTGTGATATTTTTATCGTACATAATGTATTTCTTATTCATTGAAATTAATCTTAATTTATTTTGTGCGCTTGGTTTATTTAAACTATATGCAGTAAATTGAACAAATAATAGTATAACTTTTAAAAGTTTGTATGTTCTTCGTTTGTTATGTCATAGATTTTGAGTAACCTACTTTATTATGGTTTTAAAGATAGATATTTAGAAATTCTCGTGTCGCGTGTTTGTGGTTAAAGTCCTCCGAAACGGTTTGACCGATTCTCATGAAATTTTGTGTGCATATTGGGTAGGTCTGAGAATCGGACAACATCTATTTTTTATTCCCCCTATGTGTTCCCCTATTTTTTTTTTATTTTTAGATTTTTTTTTATGATACTACATTACAAAAACATACAACCCTGAATTTTCAACCCTCTACGATCAACCCCTATTTTTTTTTATTTGTTAATTAAATACTTTAATTTGCAAAAACGGGCAAATTACACGGGCAAACCTTAATCTCCCTTTTCCTAGCTGTAGAATAATACAAGCATAAGCTAGTATCAGTTTAAACTCAAATATGAGAGTAACTCTGACTGTCTGTTACGTTTTCACGCTTAAACCGCTAAACCGATTTAGATAATATTTAGAATGGAGATAGTCTGAGACTCGGGGAAGGACATGGCATAGCTTTTATTGCGATAATCGACATCAACGCGGGCGGAGCGGAAGGCGAAAGCGATAACACCGGCTTCCCACGTAGGCCCCAACATCGGTCCCAACACCAGTCTTTTTTTAAGTTCTTTCTTTTCCAAACTTATAGGGCCGGTGTAAGGTTATAAAGTTTAGTTATTATAGAGGTACATAAATGATAGTTCAAATTAAATCAAAAGTCACTATTAATTAGTTTCCTAGGTACAATAATGAAAATACAACAGGAAATAAAACCAAAAAAGTAAAGTGCAAGTTCTACATTTAATGCCAAATTTGCAATGCAATAAGGAAAACCACTGAGAAAAGAACATGGCAATAAAAGCTCATTGCCACTTTTAAACACCCGACGCTGTAAGAATGGTGATTTAAATCCAACGTATGTTTCTATGTGTATGTGATTATTCGCTACGTTTTTTTAATACTAGTTTATTCAGAATAGTTCTTATCTTTGTTTGATAAAAATCGATTGAGAAATTTTGAAAATATTTTTTTTTTAAGCTCCAACTGTTTACGAATTTCATTATTGATCCGATTATTGTATTGCAGTGGCGGATCTGGATTTTTTGCTTGGAATTTGACACCGTTGAGGGACTCCTCTTAGATGCTTTAGGAGAATTGGGCCTACAGTCATCCTCAAACTTTATATTTGTATTTCAAGTATCAGAGTTTTTTTTTGTGTTAAAGCTAATTAAGTACCTAAACTAACTTATTTACAACTTTCAAATAAGCTTCCGAGTGTTATATATTTAATTGTTACCGTAGAATCACAAAATACCAAGAGTACAGAAAGTAACCTTCATACAACGCTCAATCGAACAACGCGCGCATAGGCATTGCTCATGGACACGGAAACTCAGAATGTCTTCTGTACAAAGGCGTGCAAAGAATTCTTTAGCTCGAGATAGGTACGTGTGCAGGTTACCTGTTGATGACCTCTATATCGTTTAATTCTTTGCAGAGCAGTCATGGTAGAAGCAGATACTGTCTTGCGTAGTCCCGGCTTCCTATTGTGGATTTTTGTTGGTCAGTTCAGAGTGTAGGTGACATATCGTGAGATCTGAGTCCCTCAACTTTTCCTTGTATGACCAGCGACATGTCCAAACTAATAATAATGGTCTCCTAATCGTTAACTTTTACGGCGGCCAATCTCATCTTTTCGAAGACGGTCACCCGTCACCCGTATACCGATCGACAGTGGTTACGTTTATTAACCTCACTGATATTTCGATTTACTTGGTTGCCACTGAATCAGGGAATCTCGGTCTGCTCGGTCCAAAATATTGTAATATCGATTGTACTCTACCTTCTGTACTCTAGGTATTTTGTGATACAGAGTACACTAGTATTATTGTTTCGGTATTAAACACAATGGGATGTAAGCGAGGTCACGTGACAACACAAAAGATGTGCCTCAGCGACAATTGCGAGTCTTTCAGACGGTAATTGATATCCCATTGTGCAATAAATCTGTTCGTTGTAATACCTATTTGTGTTGTTTTAGACGACTAACGTAACACACAGTCTTTATTATTGTGTCAAATTATTAAGGCTTATATATATTATTTTATTATATTGACCGTGAAAAGTTCGCTTTAGAGAAATTGCTAGCAATAGGTTAGATAAGTAATAAGTTAATGCAAAATCTTTTATGAAATGTCAAAACTTATAATAAATTGTATGGAATATAAATACAATGATGTCATAAGTATCTATCGTCAAATTATTACTTTTAGTATTCGTTTGATGATTATAACGAACATTAATTCTTATAACTTATGAAGACCTATTGGCTGAATAGTATAAAATAATTTATATATAGCAAAACTAAATTAATAGTTAATTGGTTCATATTCCATGATAAATCTAGAAAGAAAAAATCTATGATAGTTCTTTTAACTGTTTACCAGTTGTGTAACAACTTTGTGTAGTTTTTTTTTTAAGTGTTGGCGTACTTTGTGGCCTTTAATTATGTGTTTGAAAACTCCCCATTAACTCAAAGCTTGTACCCCGTGTAGGTGTTGTCTTTATTAAAAAAATATTCTAACAGTATCCTATATTACACATTTAGAAGGGTTTCATTATTTTAGTACGTGTCAAACAATACACTTATTTAGAAAATAACTAAATTACAAAAATCATTTGGTCGGCAACATCTCTATATTCGCCATAGAATTCATAGAAAATTCTCTACTTCATAAATCTAACCCCGCACAGAGTTCCTGGCACTTTATTAAAATACCTTAAAAATTCCCGCACATATTACAAAAACCTCACTGTACCAGCTCAAATAGAAACTCGTTGAAGCACAGCTGTCAGTACTATGACGAACTATCGAACGTATGCACGACTAACCAAGTTGAATCCTAAGCCACTGTAAAACCTACGTAATTTAATGTTTATTACACTCAATTAAGTAGGATTGACTTATAATAATAATAAATAATTTATTTCAGACCACATTAATCCATAATTATGTTAGTAATATCTTAAAAACTATGTCAGTAGAATATAAGTATTAAATATATGCAATAAAAAAAATACAATGAAAATAACACAATTTACTTAAGCTAAACTAACCTATGTCTGGACAGGGCTGCACCTATCGCTATAGCCACCCAATGCTTTAGCATGTGACTGTCATAGCGCTCACCAAACAGCTTTAGAATGCTATTGTCACATGCATGCAATCGTTGTAGTATTGATGCTACTCTCTTGCGCCTGATTGCATGAAAACAATCACCGCCAACGCCCTTCGCTCTCGTTCAATGTCTTCATCATCTATATGGTCTGAAGTAATAATATGATCTAGATATTATTTAATCACCCTTTTTAGGACAACCCCATCCAGCAGTATTGGGGGGCATCGTTTGGACAGCGCCTTCCAGCCTTAAATATGAGAATCTCACTCTTCTTACTATTATATATCAGCCTGTGAGCTATTGCGTAGCTATTGTTGAGACACAGTCCGTCAATGTAACATCCTGTATGTATGCTGTTTAGTTTGCCAATCAACTAATCCATATAGGTTAAACAATATGGGGGATGATAACCCTGCCTAACACCACAACTAAGTCTGTACTTGTCTGACACAGTCGAAGCTCATCTCACCTGATTAAGTTCGTTACGATACCACTACTTTAATAACGAGGTGCACTCATTAGCTACAGACGTGTCTTCAAGCTTGCTCCATAGCTTATCATAATCGACTAGGTCGAAAACTTTTGATAGATCTAGAAAACATGCATATATAGGCGTATTTCTACCAGTATAGTATTGGACAGTTTGCTTAAGGCACAAGATAGCTGTCTCAGTCGATAGCCCTAAAGCAGAACTGTGCGCTGCGCAAAGTGATATTCTTAGTTAAATGACGATTAAGCAAACGGTCAAACACCTTTATAAGGCTTATCTAAAGAGTTTTTTTATTTATTTAATATTAAACTTCCTGCAAATACGATGTAAAAGGCGGACTTAATGCCATAGGCCAGTTAAACTTTGCGTGGTGTATAGAAAAAAGTCGCAGGTGTTTATTCTTATTAATAAAATTGGAAATAAATATATACGTCTATAAATATAATATATACACATTAAATTATACTTGCAAATATATAACCACTATTATATACATATATCTATATAAACAAGGCTAAATGATTACTCAGCAGAATCTTTCATATAACTTCTGTATAGTTTACGTACTCTATTTTGAAATCCGAAACGGCTTGTGGACAATTTTATTTCCACAGAGGGCGCATTCCAAAGACGAGAAACCTGAACCGGGATGAGTTATGGCTGAGTTATGAGACGGACAGAGAAGTAGAAGGGTATTAGAAAATTGAAGATTTCTGACATGATTAGAGCACAAATATTAAAAGTGAAATGAAAGAAAAGTAGGAGCATTCAAACAGTGAAGAATGAAATACAGCAATGTCCTCAGACTTCGACGCTACTGTATACAACTATGTCAGTTGGGAACGATAATTCGACACATGGTCGTGTTTACGGAGGTTGATTATGAATCAAATTCTGAGATCTGCATTTAGGTCGAGATAACAATCACCACTTTAGTCAATAATAGGAAAAATTTTAGTCTGAACAAGCATTGTCTTGGTTTTAATTGGAAGCAAATTTGACTGCCTTAGTGGCGCGGTGAGAGTGTGTCCGACTGCTACGCAAGAGGTCAAAGGTACGATTCCCACACAGGAAACCACTTTGTGTGGTCCACAAATTGTTGTTCCTAGTCTGGGTGTACTTTGTATCCTTGACTTGAATGTTTGTAAAGTCCTCCGCGACGAGACGACTCCCGCAGCACGGTACAAGCCCTGTGGCTTGTACCGTGCTGCGGGAGTCGTCTTTAAAAAAAAGCCGATAGAGTGTCCGTAATAATCCAGTAACCTTTTGACTTACATTTGAGACTTTACATTGCCAGTTAAGCGTGGCGTCGATGAGCGAACCATGATCTTTACCAGTGAGGCTGAAAGAAATGACCATTCCACCAAAAACCACAGGTGTGAGAGATGGCATGTCGATTCTGCTGATATTTATCTTATTTTGTCTATACTTTAAACATGTGTTTTTTTGTTTAAATTATTAACAAAATATAGAAGAGATAAGATGTGGAGTGTTGTGCGCCAGTATAACTGCATGAGCTATAGAAAGTCATCAACTTCTGCAAATTCTAATGTAAAAAGTAATGATACGACAATAACATCCTGCAAATATATAAAAATGAAAGCAAAAATAACTGAATCATACATACATACATACATATCAACCCATATGATGGCCCACTGCTGGGCACGGGTCTCCCCATTAGAACCTACTAGTATGTAGATCTTGGGGGTAATTGCCATAATCGCCACGCTTGGCGAGCGGGTTGGCGATCGCAGTAAGGCTGTAAGTACGCAGAGGACGCTGCTGCCCGTCCTCCGGTATGAAATCCCTTAGTCGCCTTGACGACACCCACGGGAAGAGACGGGGTGATACTATTCTTAAGCCGGTACCACACGGCCAATAACTGAATCACTTGATTTTAACCTGACAAATCACATAAAAGATAGATATTTAAATATGTAGACATCGGGGAATTTAATATTTGAAGATACTATTCAATCAATGGATTTGGATGGAATTTGACGTTGATGAATTGTACCAATAGTGGTTACAGTTTGACTTTTTGATAATATTCTAATGTGGTCTACGATTCAATTTGGCTACCCGTACGCCAAAGTCTATCGTACATAAACTCTTTACACTTTATCTAATATAAATTCACGTCGCCGAGGGGATATTTAGGAAATGTGCCGGCAGATTGAAACGTTATGTCGCTGTATTAGCTCCCATATTGCGCTTACAATGTATTTTATTATTTTATATTTCGGAAGAAGGAAAATTTGAATATACGCTACCATATTCCAAATTTCCCTCCTAAAAACACATTGGCTGTATTTTTAAGCAGGAAATTTAAATGTGTAGGGTTAGAAATGTGGTTTTTATGAGCATTATCTGGGCAACATGTGATCGTAGTCATTTACATCCTATCCTGTTCATTTTTGTATTTCTTTTAAAGCTAATGTTATATTTAAATTAGCACAATTCGTGGAGCGGTAGAACAAATCAGCGGGAACCAAAAGTATCTCAGCTTAGAACCCTACCATAGTTCAAAGAAAATAGAAGTTTCAACCAAAAATTCTAGGAAGGAGAGAGAGAAAATGTAACTAGCAACGGTATCCCCACCATTCGTTTTTAGTTGCCGCAGCGAACATTTTCCCAATACATCGACTGTGCAATTGAACTGAAAAGTAAGGACGTCTAAATTTCTTTAAAACGTAAACCTGCATTTTACGACCGCTACAACTGTAAATCAATCTCAATCCCCTGACGCATTTTGCTAACAGCAACAAAATACTCTACGTCAATATGTATGTCTTGAACTATGTGATCCCAAACTAGGCACAGTGTTTGTTTTAAGGCAGCCAAACAAGTTTTTTCTTGTATAATTTAGCCAAACTAGTATTTATGAATAGATAGACGTTTAGATATAATGTATTGCATGAGGGTGACATAATCATTATGTGATTCAACCCTCGTTAATAAATAAAGATAAAAAAAAAAAAAAAGTTTTTTCTTCATAGAGACAATATTAAAGCGATGCTGAACCCTGTGTTTCCTTTTGCTGTCTTCACATGCAGATGCAAACATGCAGCCACCGGGCAGACTCGTTTACAACATGAATGGATCACACAAAGTTCAGTTCCAACTCGTAATCGAACTCACAACCGCTGAGGCAGTTAACAGCCGATAAACATATACCTTCTAAAATATATATAAAAATCTCGTGTCTGTGAAATAATGTTTGTGGTCGAATTCCTCCGCAACGGCTGGGCCGACTTTTTTGTATATTTGGTAGGTATGAGAATAGGTATTTTTTTTTTAAATCGCGTTCTTAAATATTATCATATTTGTATGAATTGCAACAGCGGGTAAAATTGAGTTAGAATAGTTTTATATTATTTTATAAATATAATAGACTAACCTGCACCCCCGGCTTCACCCGCGTTAATATCAATTGATATTAACCCGAGTCATGTCATGAAAAACTATTCTACAAAATTTCTATTCTATTCATACCAAATTTCATCTAAATCGGTATTGCGGTTTAATCGTTAAAATGGAACAGATAGACAGTTTTTTTCACATTTAAAATATTAGTTTGGATAATAAGTAGACTACCCACAGGTATTCAATAAATATTTACATTGGGTAGAAATCGAACCCCCGATATCTGTTTTAGCAGTCCGGTCAAAAGTACTTAAATAACAACCCAGTCTAACTGTACTTTAAAGTACTAAAGTTTCAATTGTCAAAAAGATCTACAAAAGCTTCCTTCGGGGAAACGTTAAAATTTGCTACATTGTCCAAAGTTCCTTGCGAAGATACTAATGCTTACCTACTGAATATAATTAAATACAATGTTGTATTCTGTTTGCAGTTTAGTATATTCTATTACCTACAGAAATTGTTAATGTCTGGGGTGGTCCCTTCGGCACTCAATGTAGAGAAGATCATAGAATATATTACGACTTTCAATGAAACAGAAGACAAAAACAATGATGTCCTTCCAGCACAAAGAAAAGATCCTCCGACTAGACGAGGTGATCGTACTTGGCGAGCCGCAGCACAATCGTTATCATTGAGATCTTGTACATAAAGCTAGCAGCTGGAAGCAATTCAGGTGTTACTGTTTATGTTGATTTTTAGGCACTTCTACCACCAACGGCGAGAAAGCGGGCAGTTACTATTTTACCGCTCTAGAAACTTACAATAGATGTAGATGCCGTATAAACGAACAAGATACATATATTATTAGTTGATCGCTGATTATTCACATTGGCGGCGAGTACTCACTCTATACTGTATCTCTTTAGTTCTACGTTTCTTGAGGACGAAAAAAGTTTATAGTTACTCGCTACTCACCGGAGGTGGGATATGTGCCTAGTACAACGACAATAATATTTACAGATCAAAACAGATGATGGACCCGTGGTAACAGCTTTGGCCTACGAAGTGTAGTCGTCAAGAAATAAAACGTGAGAATTTCAGACATCAATTAATCTGTAATGAGCCCGCGTGTGGATTATAACCTATTCGCGAGAAGGGTGAATCTAAAAGTGTGATTATGATGTGAAGTGTATTTAACTAAAATTAATTTATACTTCAATATTAAATAATAAGCAACGAACAGACAAGCGACCTCACGCCAAACTGAGCCCAGGCTTTTCTCCACGCTGTGTAGTAGTCATTTTGTTTTGTTACCGTATGGCCTTAGGCCATAAGGCCTACTCTCCTTCTCTAAAACGAAATTCATCAATTTTCATATTCTTAAATTTGTGTATGGGGACAACGTTTTTTTTTTCGCATGCCCGATTTGGCGCATGCGCGGTGCGCTTAAGATGTCCTTCTAAGCACAGCTCTCTATTTACCAATATGACAAGATTTTGACAGTTCGTTTTCGTCAGGGCTTGCGCGAAAACGGAAAAAAAAGAACGTGAAGAAGGACCCAGTAAAAGTCCGAACCCATTGACGATGTTCAGACATGAGTGGATTAAATTGACGTTGCTGGTTTTGTATATTACCACCTCGTTTACGATCGAAACTTCGTTTTCATTGGCCTCCAGATTACGAACTACACCTGTAATGATAGTTGTGAGGAGATAATA
This sequence comes from Herminia tarsipennalis, assembly GCA_945859575.2. NCBI lineage: Eukaryota > Metazoa > Arthropoda > Insecta > Lepidoptera > Erebidae > Herminia > Herminia tarsipennalis. Next base: position 4,813,529 of record OX243836.2, on the reverse strand, counting down.
AATAAATAAATAAGATATGTAATAAATATAAATTTTGGTATATAAATATGGTCTTCCTAAAACATCTACGCAGCATTTCATGTGAAATTCGTAACCGCACTTACACTGACACACAGTAAGTATTGTTTATAAAGTTGGATAATAATTATTATGTCCGAACTGAATCGCTTTAATATTAAAAGAAACGATATATTATTTTTCTCGGCGTTTCAATTGAACTGCACCGATCGAGGTTATCCAATTAGATCTAAACGTCGGGGAAATAAAATAAATCGTTTCTTTAAATATAAAAGCGACTAGGTTCGGTCATTATAATTATTATCTAATTTTAAATATCTTAGCTTCCATTACTATGCGATTAAGTCGCAACATTACATGCTTTCTTATAAATATGCATTACATTTATAACTCTTATATTTCTCATTTATACTCTTTATATAAAAACCGACAAGAGATACTCATCGAAACACACAGTACACCGTGTATCCGCTTTTTCACGTTCGTTCGAAAGCCATTAATAGCCCATTACGTGTATACTTCCTACATGAAAGGCTTAATGAAAAAGTAATTGAGCTTAGCGCGCTTTCTGGTAGGTACTGGATAACTGTAGCTGTTGATAGTTGTGGTTGCTTGAGAATTGTAATGAATTCTGAATGCAGTGATAATCGATTATTAATTGTCAATAAATCGGAATCGAAAAACGAAAAAATCGATTTATTTACATTGAAAAACTTACACTACATTCAATAGCAAATCAATTTGACTAGCATTTTATTTATATTGCACATTATAACCAGTAAGAGTATAAGATGCAATGTGTTTTTAAAGCTTATGGGAAGAGATAAAGCAATTTAAAGCTCACGGCTACTCTTTTTAATTTGCTATTTTATTCTATATGTCGAACAATGCAACTCGCCAGACTAATGCAATGTCCTTGCATGCTTTAACCACAAGATTTGCAATTAAACCAGGATGAGAATTACGCCAGCTCCACACATTGGCCCCAACTTCGGTCCCAATGCCACTTGTCCAACTTGTAGATCTTAAAATTAGCATTGGCGCCAACGTTGGTACGAGCGTTATTCTAGATCCATACAAACTGGGTAGTAGTCATAAAAAGATCTATCTAATGATATCCCACACGATGAGATAGAGTTAGAAAAAAGGTCACATCTCACATTTTTTTTTTGAGGGTAAGTATATGTAAAGACACCCTCAAAAAAAAATGTTTTTCAAGATTTTATTCTTTCACTTTGTCGGCGTAAGTAATATGTGCATCCATGCAAAATTACAGCTTTCTAGCAATAACCGTATCTGAGCTAGGCTGCGGACGAACGGACAGAAGGACATGGCGAAACAATAAGAGTTCCCTTTTGTCATTTGAGCTACGTAACCCTAAAAATTGACGATTTGAAGAAAGGGAAAGCGAATTTTCATTACCCTGTTTTTTATTTGGTTTTACCTTTTGTTTGCTATATCACTATCACATGAGTAAATAAAGTGAATAACTACCGGTACTAATCTCTCTTCGGCCCATCAAATATACGAGTGATGGAATAGAGAGTGTACTTCTGTCTGCGCATACACTTATACACTATAATGTTTCCTGCATAGTTGGTTAGTCTTTGATGAGTTTGGCCACCGTGACCGTATTTATTATGAACCATGACAACAACATTTAGAGCCCTAATTCGCCTAATTATGGGATAATATTGCGCACATTAATAGCTCACGACACTTGTGGTAAAAAGCTGATTGTTTTCAATATAGCTAACCGTGTCGGAGGATAAAATTTATGTTTAGGTTCATTACATAGGTATCAGTACCCAACAATATTAGGTCCAACAATATTAGGTACTTTTAGCTGTTTTTGTCTAAATCGGTGACACAATGCTAGTTCGTCCGAATATTGCGCAAGATGCCATGAGTCCGAATGACACGCTGGTGAAATTATTGTGTTTGGACCGGGGTGTTGGTACTATTTGACTGTTAATATTGTAGGTTAAAGTCCTGCGATACTGGATTTACACCCGAAAATAGCCTTTCAAACGCTAAAGTTAAATTTCACCCAATTCGATGTTCCTACAAAACATTCTACTTGAAAGTGTATTTCCTTAGGTGAATGTATTAGCTACTGTTCATATATGCACGCATTCTCGCTTTCATGATTCATCGCCACGAAAAAGGAAGCGATCTAAAACACAGTCTCTCAATCGATTCAAATCGATTATTTATTCTCGTCGCGCTCTCGATATTGGAATTATTTACGCGTAGTCAGCCTCTTGTAGGCTTACGTATTTAAATAATGCTATGCTGCGTCCTTGTTCAACTAATATAATATGAAGTGTCGATTCGTTCATATTTATCACATGGATTTTCGATGACGTTATTTGTAAGGATGTCTTTTTGTACTCTGTTTATATTCTTTTAAATGTTTTGGCGGCAAGCCCACGCGGACTGGCGCATGCGCGATGCATTTTTAAGCGCAGCTCTCTATTATTAATTTTGACAAGATTTTGACAGTTAAAAGCGCGGGCTTGACACGAAACGAAAAAAAATGATAGTGAATAAGGACTCTGAAGGTTCGGCTTAACACAGAAATCTGATTCACGTAACCGCACCGTGCTCGACGCAGAAATACGGCAAATAGCCGCAAGTTTTTGAAATGTGTCATCGTAGATATTTACAGTACGACTATAAAGCCAATTCAAACATTGCTTTTTCATTTTCATACATATCTGTGACAGATTTTTTTTACAAAGAACAAATATACATTCCCACGTATCTACTATTGTCTTTAGGTATATGTCTCTTAAAGCTGAAATAGCGATTTCACGTCTACAATATATCTATTCTTTGATTGAAAGATCTTGCGGAGAGAGCCTAACGTATTCATTTGAATCGGACACGCGTTGTTGAAGCTTGCCGAAACAATCGTGTTTTTTCAATACCTGAATTTATTTTATAGAAAACGGTTTTTACCCGACTTAAAAAAGAGGAGGTTCTAAATACGGATGTTTGTATTTTTTTAAGTTACTTAAAACATGAAAAAATGTGAAATGTATATATCACGATATCTTCGTCTAAGAAAAGCGTAAAAACACAGCTACAGTAGTAATCATCACATAATCAATAGCCATCACAGTCAATTTATGTTTAGGTTAATTACTTAGGTACCAGTACCCAATAATATTAGGTACCTATCTGAGCCGTTTTTATATGAATTGGTGACACAATGCTAGTTCGTCCGAATACTTCGCAAGATGCCATGAGGTGCTTAGGTGAATGTTTTTTTTAAATTTATCCCAATGTGCGCCACAACACCCGGCCTGCGATTTTCTTTAGGCCATTGGTCCACATTGGACGGGTCCTACCTTTTTTTTTATAATATTTGGGCCTGCTCCTGGCCTCGCTCATGCCTGATGGTAAGGATTGAGGAGGTCTACGATGGAATGAGCGTACCCAAAAATCTACGCATTTAGGGCCTACAAGTATCCCGGTTATAATTAATTAGAAATACTGACGCCGGCAGAGAGTTCCACACGTTAGCTGTATGCGTAACAAATGTACGCGTGTACCACTTTATGCGACAGGCAGGTATAGCCACAAAGTGTGGATGGAAGCCTGCAGTGCGCCTAGATGTCCAATGATGGAAAGGAGATGGCGGGATCAGTGCATGGAGTTGTGCATGATGTTTACTGAGTCGCGATCTCCACACAAAGATGATACAATCTACAATGTGTAGACTCTACAAAGTGGGGTATAAAAAATATGAAAGAACAGACTATTTTTATTTTATTTCAGTTAGCCTTTTCCTCTTAAGGTTTTTAAAAAAATCCATCAGAGGCAGCACTAGTGGGGTTACGTTTTGATTTCACTATTGACACCAACATTAAAAACGTACTTATTTGTTAATTAAACCCTTAAAAAATACTATTAAATACTAAAATAGTTGTCTAGTTACTAATTGTATTTCTAAACTACACGATAATTAATATTTTTTTCTATTATTACAATTATGCATGTTTAGGTGTATTCCAAACAGTAACAATATATACATACTAATATTATAAATGCGAAAGATTGGATGGACGTTATTCAATCACGCCACAACGGGAAATCGGATTAGAAATAGATTATAGTCTGGAATAGCACATAGGTTACTTTTATCCCGGAAATATCTTCTCGTGGGATAAATTTGCTTCTCAACATTTTCACGCAAAACGAAGTCGCGGGCAACAGCTAGTAATACTATAGCTAGTAATACTATAATAATAAAGCAAATGTACACAACAGAATAAGTAATTGACATAACATTGAAAAACTACAAGCACAATACCACACACAATAAAACCAACTTAATAGACATTACAGTTACAATGTTATACAAAAACTCAATCATAAGTCAAGCACTCTTGAGTAGGACAATAAAAACGTATATACGTACTTACTTAGAAATTTCTCTACCTCGACCACCGTTGAATGTTAAACCTAATCTATATGTAAATAAGATTAAAATTTGGCAGGCAGGCGTTAGGCTCTTGAGAGATCTCGCGGCATTATTAACAAAATACAGCAGGTCGGTATGCTTAATACAAAAATATATTCCTTTGTCTACGCTCTTTGCTAGACTTGTAACCTCAGCCGGTTTTGCTCGTCTTATTATTATTATTTCAAAAATAACTAACAATTTAAAGCTTTTGTGTTAACTTCTTTGCCTATTTACTCGATTGCGAATGGAAATTAACTTGTTCGAATAAAATTTTAGTGATTATAATCTTTTATTTACATTTTAATTGGTGATATTTGGTGTACCAAAAAGCTCAGAATAGTATTTATATTATTATACATATTCAATTTATTGTATAAATAACTTAATGTTAATATGATATCAATGTACCGCAAACGAGTAATTGCTGCCGTCACCGAACTAATTAACTTAATTATTGTAAAATTATGTTTTTTTTAAATGAACCATATAAATAGCTTACACTATTTGGGTTCCGTAGCCAAAATGGCAAAACGGAACCCTTATAGTTTCGCCTTGTCCGTCCGTCCGTTCGCACTTTTGCTTAGAGACAGTAAGTGCTAGGAGGCTTTAATTTTGGATACACATATTACTTACGCCGACAAAGTGAAAGAATAAGATCTTGAAAAAAAAATTTTTTTAGGTCGAAGGCGTTACTGAATTATGAACAACGAGCTCTCGCCCGCAGCATTGCCCGCGTGGATCTTGTTTCTCTATACAAATTTTGGACTTCTATTTCATCCCCTTAGGGGGTAAATATTGTAAAATCCTTTCTTATCAAGTTAACAAGTTTCAGCGCAATCCGTTTTGTAGTTTGAACTGTGTGTTGATACCCAGTCAGTCAGTAACGGTAGCGTTTTATTTATAAATAGCTTATGTTCTCGGCTTAACCCGCGTGGATACCAGATTGTTAAAAGAAAAAAAAATACAACAAAGTTTCATACTAATTTTTCACCCCCGTTTTACCCCTTTAGGGGGTGAATTTTTAACAATCCTTTATTAGTGCTCCCCTACGTTATAAAGGAACCTTTGTTCATAGTTTCGGCTCTGCGTTGATATGTGAGTCAATCAGACAGCTTTCATAATATCTTTGGACAACTCACACAACGCTATCTGATCCCAAACTAAGCAGAGCTTGTTTTACGGAAACCAGAAATCTGATGAACATACTTAAATATTTCTAAACACATACATATTATAGATAAATAACACCCAGACACAGAATAAACCATCGTGTTCATCACACAAAGTTTTATCTTGCGTGGAGATCGAACCCACGAGATCCAGCTTAAAAGCCAGGATCACTAACCACTAGACCAACAGGCGAGTCAAACAAAGAGATTAATATAATCAGTACAGTAAGACAACTGATCGATTTTATCTTCTACATCTAACTTTTAAAACGTAACTTTACAAGTTTACAGACAGACAAACAGTCGTAAACTTCAAACGAAACTTCCTTTGTCTCTCGGTTCATATTATGTATGCCGAATAAATGTAAATGCTTACATATTTGCAAGTATTCTACGAGAAAATGCCCTCTTTAATTCCGTCGGCTTTGCTCTTTGGTGAATAAAAACTTTGTATCGTGAAATTGAAAATAGTTCTTATATCTACTTCTTTTATTTTTAATAACATAGCAATAGTATGGCAAAAGAGCGATAGATTACTCGTATACTCCATTTCCATTTGACAAGTATTGCAGATTTTTTTTAAAGACCACTCATGCAATAGAATTCAAGCCCTATATCACGGGGGTCCTATATCAGCTTTACAAACATTCTCTCGGACTCACAAAGTCTCGGACACAAAGTGCACCCAGACTCGGAACAACAATTTGTTGATCAGACAAAGTGGTGTCCTGTGTGAGAATTGAACCCACGACCTATGGCTTAGCAGTCTGGGCTACTAACCATTAGACCAACAGGCCAGTAAGATATAATTAAGTTGCAATATTTTATTTACGATAACTAATTATATAAGCTAAACTATTACAAAACTAAAAACCGACAACAGAAATATTTTGACGCCATAAATCCGCCATTTTTTTTTTAAACGTCTTCTATACAAACATACAAGTCACTGAGGCAAAGTACACCCAGACTCGGAACAACAATTTGTGGATCACACAAATTGGTGTCCTGTGTGGGAATCGAACCCACGACTTCTTGTTGGACAAACTCCCACTGCGCCACAGAGGCAGTCGAATTATTTGATGTACCCAGTGTCACTCTCACAACTTAGACAAATCTAACGATATATCAAATTGATCAAGCCATTTAGGCTCACTAGAGCGAGCCAAAGAAATATATATACATACAAACATACACTCGGAAAACATAATCCTCCTTCTTGCGCAGTCAGGTTAACATAACGTCTTACGCAATCAGGTAAAAAGCATAGTGTTCAAAATCGACCTAGTAGTTTTAAAGTTTACTTCCAACACCCACATTCACTCAGTCTACCCACATCAACCCACTGTTGGATGCAAACCTTACCTCTTTATAACATTACTACAAACTTGTGAAGTTAAATTAACAAAATCACAATTAAACGCCCTTAAAAACAAACGTAGCCTAAACACATAAACCTTATGTAAGCATTGAGCTTCACATAAGTAAGTGCGGAAGTGAGTACGCCGTGTGTACTTCAAGTAATAGTGCTTCTACACACCAATTGGAAAATATTAGATTTACATTTCATATTAACAAAAACACTTTTTTATGCATGGAAGGAAAACGAGATAAATTTTTCCTCCATACATGTATAAAATTTGCATAAAAATGCCAGAAATCGTCATCAAAAATCTCTGTTTAAATGGTTTCTGCAATGAAACTGACAGAGCCGTATAAGTTCCTTAGGAACGCGGTTGATAAAGTCACGATTGCCATAAAATCGTATCACATGGAGGCTAAATTCAACTTTGGCGGACATGTCTCGGTGGTGGAGTTGGTAACGTCTTAGGTTCGATACCCCTAAGGTCGCAGGTTCAAGTCCCACCTGAGACGATTTTTTTCTCCGTATATAATAAATTTATATGTATAAAATTAGAATAAAAATGCTTTAAAAATTACAAAAAGTAATTTAGTAAAATGGTATCTATTGTTATGAGAGGTCCCTGACTCGGTGGCGACTGAGCAGATTGAGATATCTACGAGGTTAATTCAACATGACCGATTGCGAACATTGTCATACCACTCCGTGCCTCGGAGAGCATGTTAAGGTGTCGATCCTGTGCCTAATCTCTCTCCGGTCGTGTCGAATTCCTGTCCTATTAGGCTAGGACAGTAAGCGAATATAGAGTACACTTGTGCACTATATATATCTCCTGCATAGTTGGACAATACACAGCACGTACGGCCTTGCCGCGAAAACGAAAAAAAAAGTACGTGAATAAGGACCCGGGTAGCAAGCGTGGCAGTTCCCGGGCAATCTTCACTTATACAGGATATCGCGATGCAGATAAGCGAATTAAGTTAGCAAATAGCTTCATTAAATAGACGTTTGGATGTACGTAGGTAACCATCCTCACTCTCAAAGTAGGGGAAGGAACAGAAGGAATTCCCGGTAAAGATCACAACCTCGGCAGCCGTCCCCCTACCACCCCCACTGTTTTTAGCGTTATTGTTATGGTTCAAAGGTCCGTAAATGTGTACGGCCATGTGATTGGCGGGCGGAAAACTCAAGGGGCAGCAGGAATTAGCTACCAGGGACCATCTAAACGGTTCAGGCCGTCTTTTTATTACTGACCGATAATCAGAGATGCTTTTCTATGTTTTTTTTTTTTTTTTGAGCAGACTCAAAATCTAAGTAAGGATTAACAGCGGCCAACGGTACTATTATTTACACCTATGCACGGTGGCTGGTTGTCGGATCCGGCAGGTATTAATACTCGAACGGGGCGTTTAAGGCTGCAGTCTTTAGGTGGGAGAGGTGCTATCCCCTCCAGGTGGGTTTTAGACCAGTGATCTGTCCGTCCAAACATCCTCCCGATGAACAAAATTTTCAATGTTTTGCTACCAATGGTCACTTGAATGGTGCTATTACGGCGAGACGAGAGCCGCTCGCTGCGCTCCTTTTATAGGCTGTCGTTGTGTTACCACTAGGATTATCATATTTCATTTAATAATATAATATGTTGGAATAACTCACACATCTGTAGGTCTAAACCTGTACTATGGCAACTAGACAACTGATAAACATTAAACATACTTATTATATTTCTAAATACATACATGCATATTATTAAAGATTTAACTACACCCAGACAAAAAACAAACAATCGTGAACACAAAGATTTATCCTGGGTGAAAATCGAACCCTCTAGATTAGCAGTCAAGGTCACTAACCACTAAACCAACAGAAAATGTTCACTATCAAAATAATATTTACTAACGCCTTTTACTCCTGTGAGGAAGCACCTTAAAATAAGGGCTTTAGGAACAAGCCCGTGGACAGGATTGTTGTATAGAACAAAGACTTAGCAAGCGTTGATAGCTATTCGTAGACGTGCTACGACGCTGCTACGGTACTACGATTTCGTAGACTTGCTATACGCCAGATTATTTTTTTAACTAATATAATGAATATATCAGTGTAGTAATCTAATTGAAATTTGTAAGTTCTCTTTAGTAAGAGTTTTTTTAAGATTTCCAAAAAGATTTTAAGAACAGGCATTGTAAAGATTGGTAATTAGAAAGGAGTGGTAGCGAGTTTTTATTGCCTTGTTCTTTTCTACGGCTTTACCCATTGCTTTCGAACAGATACCTCACGTTGTCTACTAAAAATAGGAAATAATGCAAAGTACCTACATACATATAATTAAGCATATAAAGTATATTAAAAAAAACGGTCCAACTACTATAAGGCCATATCCGATTGCATTATTATAACCCAGATAAGGTTTTTTTGACCCCGGTTACCACAGACTACACTTTTAAAACTGCAATGTAAATTAATGCTGCTACTATGTTGTAACCTAAAGGCTAATATATAACAATGATAATTTCACCAATTTTAATTATAAGTATTTTAATACAATAGTTGTATTTCAAAGAAAAAAAATGTAGTTCAAAACCAGGAATCGAACCCGAGACTTCCGATCGCTTTACCGTGACATAGTTTAAGTTAGATGATTCAGCTTTCGCCCTTCGGTAAAGCGATTGGAAGTCTCGGATTCGATTCCTGGGTCTGATTTTTTTTTTTCAAATTCAATTATTGTATTAATAAAGTAATTGCCAAGAAATGCCTATAAAATACTATAAGTATTATAAACATCTTCAGTCCTTTATCACGGTGTGTTATTATTAATATCAGAAACTCACCTGCATTTATACAATTTATAAACTAACAATAATTGTAAATATTGGCAGTTTGAAAAGAGTGGCTACGAGTCTTTATTGCCTCGTTCCTTTCTCCGGCTTTACCTATTGCTTGCGAACTAGGCATTAAAAAGGTGAATGAGGAATGAGGACTTATCTGTTTTGTTTTAGTTTTAGGTGTTTAGTGTTAGGTGTTTTCTTATTGTTTTAGGTGTAGTATTTTGCATTCTAAAATAAGTTTAAATTAGTATTTAGGGCTTTAATACAGTGCACCTATCTACGATAAAGAATTTTCCATCTATTTAAGGAAGGCAGGGAGCCTATTAAGGAAGCTTCGATATAAATATCCACGGAAAGATCTTCAGATATTGAATTGACAGCAGGTTGTTTACACTGTGAACAACTTTTATGATCCGTTCGACTTAATAAATCATTTTTACGAGTTCCCTATCGGTGATACCTACTAAATATATTTTTACGTCTTGTAAGTTCAATCATAAAAAATATTTACGATAGCTTACAAAAGAGATAGCTCACGTTTGTTTAATGTATTAGCTTGAATTTTATTTCATTATTTTAAATTACAGGTAAGTGCAGACCAACATTAATTTATTAAAAAACACCAGTGCCTTGTGACAAAACGTAAATAAACTAAAAAAAACGGGTTGCACTCCGGGAGACATATCCGACATCTCTCTTTTTTTTACTTTAATGTATATATATCTAATATATAAAGTTCGCGTGTCACAGTTTTCGTTGCCATATTCCTCCGAAACGGCTTGACCGATTTTGATGAAATTTTTTGTGCTTTTCCGGTATCTATGAGAATCGGCCAACATCTATTTTTCATACCTCTAAGAGTTTGTTTGTTTGTTTGAATGCGATAATCTCAGGAACTACTGTGCTGCACTGAAAAAATATTTTATTGTTGGATAGCCCATTTATCGAGGAAGGCCATAGGTTATAACATCACGCTACGACCAATAGGAGCGGAGCAGCAATGAAAAATGTTGTTGCGCGGGTCAGCTAGTATATATATATATATATATATATATATATATATATATAGACAAAACGTAAATAAACTAAAAAAAGGAATTTGATATCTCTCATTTTTTTTATTTAATTTAGCCTTAATTACATGTTGTAATAACATCGACAAATTAAGTCTTTTACATATTTGTCTTAATTTGACCTATATTTTGATCAGAAAAAAAAAAATCGATGTGACGTCGTTGGTGCATTTCTAAGCGCTGTCATTTACCAATAAGACAAGATTTTGACAGTTCCACATGGGCTTGTCGTGGACACGGAATAAAGATCATGAATAAGAACCCTGATAAAATTACATCGAATCTGATACAAAAATAGAATTTGAGAAAGTAAGCAATCCTAAAAGAGCTTATTATCCCAAAAACATTTTATTACGTAGATTTACTCAAAACCTTTATATAAAGTTTGAAACTTATAACAACACCTAAAAATCAATACAAAAGGCACTTGAACAACGAAATACAATAAATCCTGAGTAAAGGAATTACGAGATGCTATCACAAGGGCCAATTAGCTGATCGTCCCAATCTTTCACAGGGCCGACCAGATTGGAACCTTTGAAATAATACCGTATTCTGTGTTTGTTCATTTTCTGGATTATAGGAATCGGGGCTAATTGGACTCATAACAATTAGAACAATTTATTTGTCTTGAGTCGTGAATTGAATTCTGTTCTAGCGGATTTTAGTTTGAAATAATTTTAAAAATTTGTGTGGTTTGGATTTAGAAGTGCTAATTAATATATGTTTAATCTTATAAATTATTGGTATTGCAAGGGATTTATGGGAACTGTACTGCGAGCATGAACATTCGATACTTGCGTCACGTATTCGTATCGAGCTAACTATACGAATACGGATACTATACTTTGGTCGGCAGCACGAACGCTTTATGCTACTCTCGTGAAGACTATACGATAACGTTAGTAAAGCCCAGTATACATTATATGAATTGAACGAATGTAAATGAATGACGCGTTTAAAAATTGCTATCGTTCTATTTAATTAGTAATTTATCTTGCTTAAAAGATTTACAAAATAAAAAAATCATTGAACAAAATGTATCATATGTCAAGTACATTGATAATTAACTTGAAATTGATATTTTGTAATTATATATTGTAAACAGAAAAAATGTACCAAGATTTATAATTTCTAAACGTGGTCGTTTTTGTCTTTGACCTTGACAACCCATGTCAGTACAACTTAACGCGCAGGCTTTAAATACACATTATTATTCTATAATTTGTTACAAATTAATAAAATAAAACTAAAAATGTCACCAACCACTATCACACAATTCACGATTTTGGTAGAGTTTATGGAGAAGTAAGTATTTTTCGTTTCCGTTATTTCGTTTTATAAAGGTACAAAATGCCGAGCCTATAAACATAATCATTATTATTTTAAGACATGGAGATTTATCAAAGCCCCAATATATGCCCAACGGTCGGCAGTGGACAAATAAAAAATGGCAAGAGCTGGCGGAGTTGTTAAACAGTCAAGGGATAGGCGAGACTCGCACCGAAGAAAAGTGGCGGAAAGTAAGTTTCAGTTGGTACATACCTACTCGTCATTTATAAGCTTTCCATACTTCTTTATTCACCATTTTTAAGCGTTGTAACCGCAATTATTTTATTTTCTTTGCTTAAGGTTTGGAGCGATTTAAAAAACAACTCAAAAAGAAAATGGGCCAAAAACAACCGAGGAGTCCAGGGTACAGGTGGTGGACCAGCCCAAAATATATACCTGACGGACCTCGAACAACGCGTTTTAGCGATTATCGGGGTCCAGGCAGCTGTAGGTATGGCCATACCTGAAGTTGGCGTTGACGTGGTTTGTAAACTTATATCTAATATATAATAATCTAATGTGTTGTTTTTAATAATATGTTACTAAAATTGGTAATAAGATTGTGGATGTCACATAATATAATAAAAATATATTACAGAGTGAAACCAAAAATCCAGCAAAACCGACAAACCCAAAAGGTAACTATCTAGATTACTCGCTACAAACTATGGTTATAAAGAGAGGCAGTTTAAAATAAACTTATGCGTTGTAGTAATTTAATATTACAATATTAAATTACTACAACACATAGTTTGCAGTTAATATATTATTTTTGTGTAGGTAAATATACTTGTAGTCTGTGTCTGTACCTATGAATAAAATAAAATAAATAGTATTACTTGTAATAAGAGTAAACGTGACTTTTTTATCGTATGCCTACAGGTGATGAAGGCTGGAATATGCCTAGCCACAGTAGGGACGAAGGACATGTGCCATCACCTATACCCCGAGTTTTACCAGCACCCACCGCATCTTCGGGATCCGTCACTTCACTTATATTCCCCACAATTCAAGCAACTCCGCCATCTCCATCAATCATACTATCGCATCCATCCCTACCATCTCAAACATTTTTACCATCTCCACAACCTCCACCATTGCCACCACAAAAAAAAAATGAAAACAGAAAGCGCAAGGCGAACATTTCCGATTATTTTCTTGAATGTGAGACGAATGCAAGAGAGGATGCAAGGGATAGAGAAAGAATGTATCTGGAATTAGAAAGAGAGAGGATCCGGCAGAGAGATATTGAGCTTCGTCAGCGGGATACCGAATTGCAGCTGCAAGCTCAGTGGATGGAGATTATGAAAGCGGCGTTAAAAGTGTTGGAAAAATTTTTGAATGAAAAGAAGTGAATGTTAGAGATGGAATGATAGTCTATTAAAAAATTCAAAGTTCTGACTGACTGACTGATTGACTAGTTGAAACGTGAAATTTAGAAGACGTATCTATACTTATATTATAAGGCTGAAGAATTTGTTTGTCTTTTTGTTTTAACGTGATCTCAAGAACTACTGGTTCGAATTGAAAATGTTTTGTGTTGGATAGCCCATTTATCGAGAAAGGTTATAGGCTATATAACATCACACTATGATCAACTAAGACGTAAACGGTCAAAGTTACACAACAACAATGTATGACGGAATGGTTCCTCTTAAAAAAATCTAAAAAAAAGACACGCAAAAGCAAATGTCTATCTTTGGTCGTTGTTAACCCACTATTACCTTTTTTATGATAATCAAATCTGTTCTAAATAATGCATTTATTAGCGAAAGTATTTTAATAAACATGGTGTTAACACTTATCCAAATAAATACGTTATTCATCACAAATATTTAATTTTGAACAAAATTGCTCTTACTTCATTTAATTTCAATCAATATCTTAGCAGATATCATAGTTTTAAAATATTACGCAACAAAATCAGGCGCGGATCCAGAACTTTATTCAGGGGGGACAACTATTGACTCAACGGGCCAAGTGTGAGTTACTCGCATGACTAGAGGGGGCGGGGGGCATTACATTCAACTCGGGCACATTAACCACCGAGGGGAGGGCGGGGGAGGAATATGTCTGAATATGCCGCCACACAAATACCTACATATATTATTATATGCCTATGTTTTATTTTTTAGCCACAGTATCGTATCGTAGCCACCGAGGCGTTCTTTTATTATTCCTGTTTCACACGTACCAATCATAGCGTGGTATATGCCTACGTTATACTTTTAACGTTAATAATAAAAAAAAAGTATTATCCATTACATACATACAAACACTGTTTTCTCTGATACCAATTTTTATCAAATTTTGTTAAATTGTTCTCAAGTGGTTCATGGATACAACACCATCCACTACAGAGCCTCAAGCAAATCTTTAAAGGGGTGAAATGGCAATCCAAATTTAATGCGGGTGAAACTGCAGGTGGAAGCTAGTTTCTTATATAATGTAGATATACGATAAAAAGGGTTTTTTTGGAAATTCATCCTATAAGGGGGTAAAATGGTGGTTGTAAGTTTGTATAAAACTGCATCAGTTTTAAAGTTAGACATGTGAAATTTCATATTTGGCTTTTTGGTTTCAAAATAATGAAAACATTCCCAAAAATTCCAAAATATTCAAAAATGCACCACGTTAATGTTCAAGTTTTTACTTCTGCCGGCACTCCCGGAGTGCAACCCGTTTTTTTTAGTATATATTTTTTTAATTTAGTACTTTTTAGTCATTGCAAGATAATTAAAGAGCTATTTAATAAGTTTTATTAAATTTGTTTCATTACAACTTTGTTTCAATAAATTGTCACTCAAACTTTTTTCAAACTAATGGATCATATTTTCGAACTCGCCTTTAATATGATACTCCACTCGAGGGTCTCTAAATATATTTTTTCTCAGACCGCACATTAAAGCTCATAAAATACGCCACAAAGATTTTTTAAAGAATTTTATGTACCCAGTAATACTCGCGTCATCGAGGTGAATCTAATGACGTATCATTTATTAAAATCGGTTGAGCCGTTATGAGACTATGAGGGGACATAGGAACATTGGAAGGTTATACGTTAAACACATAACCGGGTCAAAAAGCAGTTCGAAAATTGTTATTTAACTGGTCGATTACTTGTTACTATTGCTAGAGGAAACAACTAGAAGAAGACATTGGACTTGGATTAGAAATTGGATGGCGATCGCATACTTGTTTTAGGGTTCCGTAGCATAAACGGACGTTTAAAGTGGCATAAACGGAACCCATAAGGTTCGTCATGTCCGTCTATCTGTCTATTTGTCCATCCGTATGTTACAGGCATTTTACTCAAAGACTACTCGATGAATATTGATGAAGTTTGGTAAAAAGGTGCCCTGTAGTAGCCGCTACTTAGTAGACAGCACACATCATAGAGATATTAACCCAGATTAACAAAAACGAGAACATCATGGAGGAGATAGTCTCTATGGTGAACATCGTGAACTTACGACACGTTGCCATGGTGACGTACGTAAGCGTTCTCAGTTTTATATTCTCTTTGGTTCTCACTATCATTTATGGTGAGTTTATATCAAAGAGTTTAAAAACATACTACGGAAAGTTTTTATTCTCTTTGGTGAGAGTATTATTGTAAGGTGTAATTTACTTAATATTTAAGTAAAAACGTCCATAAGACCCTATAAAATATATTTTGGCTTAGGATGCAAAGAAGAGGAAGACGAGAATCATCAATAAGTAAATCATACTCACAAGAGTTTTATTAAGCGCTTGGAACAACAAAGTTTTTTTGGAATTATCATTTGATATTCAAAATAAGATATAGACCAACCAATGAAAGTCTGTACACTTCGCTTTAAAATGAACTCAAAAACGAGTAAAAGAATTAGCTTAGAAGACACTAAATATAGAGTATAGATACATTCTTGATTATTATACTGGACATTTTTGTCTACATATGAGTTTTAAAACTGCGTTTAAATTACAGATTCTTTGTGCTTTCGGCATAATATAACGCTACCACTTCCTAACAAAGCGTGGTTGGCATGGATAAACATTCAGACCAAACAAAAGTCCGTAAAAATGTGGAGGAAGAAGTTGCCGAGACATTTAACAAACCGACAATGAGCACATTACATACATAGCACATTTATTAATGCCCCTTTCTAAACAAAGCTACCTACATGCTATTTATATATAAGTAAGTGAAAATAATTTTACACAAAATAATATTATCCATTCATTCAAAAATAAGAAAAAAACATTTACAAAAATAAGTTCTTTATTTTGATAAAACAATGTGTATTGTAAAAATAATGTGATTTAATATGATTGCAGATAGTTTGACGTTATCCACAAAGATCCTGGTTAATGACAACCTATCCAGCAGCATTGGCTGCTGAGGGAAGACGATACACCAACTACACCTCGCTTCTCGGGAAGGCTACCTTTAGCCGATTAAATACTACGCACTGAGAATCTTGCTTGTAGTCTTGTCTGTACCTAGAACCTATTCAATCAATAAAGTGCAGTTTTGTAGTATGTTTGTATTTATTGCCTTTATCTTTTCTCCAACTGTATTATTAAATATAATGAACTTGTCTTAATGTAAATGAAGAATCACGTCAGTTATGTCGACGATGTTACGATGACGATATTACACGCATCGCATTTTCTTCCTACTAGCATAAATATTTTAGAATTTCATTTTGGTTTGAGCAACTAACACCTAAAATAAAATTATAAAATTAGTAAATTAAAGCGTTGCGCGTTATGTCACTCTGACGCGGATTGTCAACGACAAAAGGTCCATGTTCAGAAATCATAACAGTTGGATTTTTTATTTTGTTTATATTATATAATTCCAAAATTGTAATTTCAGTGTAATATTTTAATGTACATTATATATAGTGTATTATAGTGTATATTTCTAGCAAGATAAATGATTTAATAAATGGGACGATAGCGATTTTTGAACGTGTCATTCATTTACATTCGTTCAATTTATATTATAAACTAGGCATTATATAATTAAAAAATAAAAAACTTGCGTTATCGTGTAGTCTCGTATGTTTCAAGTGTTCGTGCTGCCGACCAACTCTCGTATCCGTATTCGTATAGTTGACTCGATACGATTACGTGAGTTAGGCTAAGAACTCACGGTGCGCTCATACGATCACGTAATCCGTGAAAATGTTGTTAAGTTACTTCACGACGCGTTTTATTTCCGCGGCGGTCGCGAATGTTTGCGGTCCACGAAATCCGCGCCGCTGGCAAACGACGTCCGCGCGCGCCGCGGATATTCGGCATTAATGTGCTCTAAACTAATAATTTTACTCGTTTTTGAGTTAACTTTAAAGCGAAGTTCTAAGACATTCATTGGTTAGTCTGCATCCTAATTTAAATGTCAATTGGGATATAAAACTCCTGTGAGAATGGTTTAAGGATGTAAAGTCTAAATTAAAAAAAACGTAAACCTCCTTCTGGCACTAGTTTGTAACGTAAACTTTACGAACCTTGATTTTCGTCTTTCGCTTCCTTGAAAACCACAGAAAACATTTTATGGGGTCCTGAGGACATTTTTAATTCATTTTTAGTAAATAATACACCTCACAATTGTACTCTCACCTTAAAAATGACAGAGAGACGCTAACGTGCGTTTCCATGGCAACGTGTCGTAAGTTCACGATACCTTATGTCAAAAAATGTTCATGCTGCCGTTTTATATACATTTGTATGGTAACTGTTCTATTACGATACTATTACTACTCGATGACGAAACTACGGGGTTCATGCTGCCGAATTTTAGTTCCCTTGACGCACACCGCGGCGCTGATCAAGTTTCCATACAAAATCTTACCGTTTCTATTCGAATACGGAAACGATAGGAAAGTGACAAATGTTTCGTGCTCGCAGTACTGAATAATTAAACAAAATACCTAAAATCCTCATAATACATACATATATTGCGAGTGATGAACTCGATTCTAACTGAAAAGACTGGTCAGTTTAGTTCAAACCAAAGGAAAATGGAAGGAAGAAAAGAGACATTTGCCCAACAGTGGTACAATCCATGCTAAATTTATGCTAATAAAAAATACATCACTGAAAAATGTTACAATATTTTTATTGTGTGGTCTTTGATAGAGTATAAGCCGCCAAAGTTACTGTCCATTTCTGGTAGCTAATAAACCTTAACCCTTCATATGCAAAGTTCTAGACTGATAGAAGAAAGGTGATTGCCCGAAATTATGCAAAATCTTATATCGATAGAAGTAAAGAGACATCCCTGGATTCATTACTTACTCTTTAGCAATTCTGAAATAGAAATTTAATGGGTCGGATTTAGCCTTTCTTCCCCTTTTAAACATAATACTCTTTAGAGCTCGGTATCTGATTACAAAGTATTGGGACTATTTAATTAATCTTGTCTTTGATTAAGTAATTTTGCTGTCGTATCTGGTGTAAGATTCTTTATTTTTGGGTTCAAATTTCGTAAAACCTATATAGTTATAGAAGTATTCATCGTTAATACAGCTACAAACCTTGTCTTCTGTTGGAATATGATTCCAGAAATGTAGTTTTGAGCATTTTATTTTTTGTCCTTATAGTTAACTATACTCCAGTAAAAGTGTCATCAAAATCAAACCAGTAATTGCTAAGATTAGCCTTTTTTGACTAATGTTAGTAATTGCACTGTATAGCAGAGATCTCTGACAATGCAATTGATACGGCCACATTCTCACCCACACCTCAGCTAGGTACATAATATTTATTTCCTACAATGTTTCTTGTTGGCACTTTAAGAAGAAGAAGTCAAAAAATAATCATTTAATTAGAAAAATCTGTTTTTTTTGCAACGTAATAAATTCGGTCTGAACCTACTACCTACATAATGAGTCAATGGAATAAAAAATAGTGAAACTACAGATACTCGATGCTTAAAATCCATTCAGCTAACACTCGAACACTGAACCAAGCCATTACTTCGAGCACTCAAGCATCAAAGCCTCAGCAGGTTGCCTTAGTCAGGTTTAAATTAAACCGGACTCGAGCTAAAAAATCTACAAAATCAGAAACTGCCTCAAACGGACCTGAAATTGTATGACGCGGTACAATAGTAGTGGAATATTTATTTTCTACATTGGATATTTATGTGTAATTCAAAGGTTTACAAACATTAATGATAGATTATTGTTTCAATCAAGTTCCGTACTAGGACATAATCCCTTTTAAGAATATACAAATCGCGGACACGAAGCATACCCAGACTCGTAAAAACAATTTAAGGATGACATAAAGTCATGTCTGTGTTTGCCACATGTTACATTTATTTTCATATTCCTGCTTTTATCACTGCATGTTATTTTAAATCGATTAAAAATGTCTAGCTTGTATCATGCTAATCCTGTACATAACTCTTCTCTCAAAAGCATTATATAGCGTAAATGGAAACTCCAAATGTAACTGTACCCAAATGTAGTTTTTTTTTTACAAAGCGACGTCCTGTGTGAGAATCGAACCCACAGTCTAGAACATTGTGCATGACAATAGTTGTACATACTCCTAAAGCCGTTATTCCAATAGGCAAGTCTTGCAGACAAGTACGCCATCAACAACAAAACACTGTTGATATCAAAGTTCTAGTTGTAACTAGTATACAAGTTGTATGCAATTTGCATCTTGTATACAAGTAACTCGCCTAATGGAATAGCGCCTTTAAGCGCCATCAAGGCAGTCAATTACTTTCCTCCTGTCTGTCCTTGCAATCTTTCTTTGGTCATTTCAGAATCTGTCCCGCCAATATCATTAGAGGACGGATAAATCCGTTTTAGTTTACCGATTAAAATTTTATAATATAAACATATTCATATTAGCAATGTGGATATGCATATTTTATATAATTTAAATGATTCAGTCAGCTGGAGAAGAAAAAAATAATCTAATTATAAGTACAGGCGAATCAACAATTTATCCATACTCCCGTTCATTTTTTCCGTTTTTGCGTCAAGCCCGTGCGAATTGTCAAAATCTTGTCATAATGGTAAATAGAGAGCTTCTCTTAGAAATACATCAACGCGCATGCGTGGCGGACATCTTTGAGCGCACAACGGAAAAAAAACGTGAATAATGACTCAGGCCAAAATAGCCAGCCATAAACAAGAAAAAATATATTAGCTAATTCTGTTTCTTATACAGGGTGTAACAGATAGGTGTAGTCATATTTAAGGGTTGGTATGTGCCCGTGATACTGAGTGCACATATATCATTTTATCAAAATCGGAGTACCCTAAAAAAATATTTATTATTTTTTCATTCGTTTATTTTTGAGTGAAAAATTTATTAATTTAAAAAAAGTATGACTTCAAAAGTGCTATGCCATAATAATTCAATCAAATTTTGTACCAGGAGGTATAATTCATATGCCATACGCCTTTTACTACTGAAATTTGACAAAAAGAATATGCTATAATTATGTAATAATAATGCAACCAGCTATGGCACCATGGTAGGTGCAATACTGACAACATGCACTATCCACTGCTGAAATTTGACCACACCTTTCTGTTACACCCTGTATAATAATTGATACTCTGATTTTATTTATAACAAACATAGGCAGAACTTGTAAAGGGTCTTTCAACAAAGACGGGTCGATGTTAAAATTGAATAAAACTAGATGTGTGTGAGATATTAACGAAATTTATTTTTTATTTGAAAGGCCCGTTTATGCCATTATGCATGAAATATGACATCGTTCAAATGTCCGCCGCGGCTTCGCATGGTGGCACAAATCCGAGAGGTCCAATTTTTAATGACTCTGCTGCATAGATCCGGCTGAATCTGAGCGATGGCCTGCGTTATGTTGGCTTTCAGGGCAACGGTCGAATGTGGTTTATTGGCATAGACCTGCGACTTCAGAAAACCCCACAAGAAAAAGTCTAGCGGAGTCAAATCACACGATCTTGGTGGCCAATTCACGTCACCTCTGCGAGAGATAACCCTACCCGCAAACCGTTCATGCAGAATGTCGATTGTGTCGTTCGCTGTGTGGCAAGTAGCGCCATCTTGCTGGAACCACATGTCATTCACGTCCATATTGTTCAATTTAAGCCAAAAGAAATTGTTTATCATTGATCTGTAGCGCTCACCGTTGACGGTGCTGGCCTCGCCAACTTCGTTTTCGAAGAAGTACGGACCAATGACGCCGCCAGACCAAAATCCGCACCAAACAGTTACTTTTTGTGGATGCATTGCTATCTGGTGAACCTCATGTGGGTTGTGGTCATCCCATATACGGCAATTTTGCTTATTAACAAAACCATTCATCCAAAAATGTGCCTCGTCGCTAAAGATTATTTTTTGGCCAAAATCGGGGTCCTCTTCCAAGCGTTCCGACGCCCATTCAGCGAACACAAAAGTTAAAGTTTTATCATTTACACATGCTGCTCAACCGTGTAACTTGCCATGGTGATTTGGCATCAGTGACTGAATAAGAAAAAACAGATTTGACAGATGCCGCCAAATCAAAATGGCCGCCACAGATTATTAATATCGACCCGCTCTATTTGAAAGACCCTTTATTAAGCAAATGTTATAGGTTGCTTGAAAATTTATGTGCCTACAGCGCACAAACTTTCAAGTAACGTATTGGCAATTGACACACCAATACGTGCAATATTAACAATAATATTATCTTCCAATACGATCTATTCACAAAGCATTGCAGTGTAATAACTAAACTGTAATAGCTGCCATCGACAGTTTAATGTGACGTGCCTTTAATACCTGCTGTAAACCATACTAAATTATTTAAATAAATGTGAATTTAGTCTTGTTTGATTGTAATTTTATTGTGTAACTACGAAATTAACTTTAACAAATGTTCTGTAGATTTGATATATGTCAATGATTCTGTTTGACTAATTAAACTCTGCAAAAAAGAGGAATACCTGTTACTCCCTGTAGAGGTCAAGGTGCCTGGCAGGCCACCGTCCAACTTGTAGATATAGATACATATATGTAGAAACTGTGAGAACTTCAGCGTCAATTTTATTTGTATTATAACAAAACAAAACCTCTCACAAAATTTGTATTGCGCAGTAGATGACATCAAAAACAACTGCACTATTTATTCCGTCACCTCTTAGTCATAGCCTAAAAGAACGTAAGTCCAATATGACCAGAGACAAATTAAGCCGAGGACTAGCGAAGGTCCAAAAAAACTGTCACTTAGCGGTCTGACAAAAGTGACAAAAGATCTCACGATTTACCCGGTCATAGTCAATCACATACTTATATGACTACCAAACCCGAAAGACTACGATAATAAAAATTGACGGACAATGTACACCAAGACATTCATGAATATACCTCTTTTCCGTACAATGGGCAGTGCCCCACTGAAACTGTTGTTATAGATCAACCAAACACTCCAAATGGGATACACAATATCAACGCAATTCTAAAGTTATAAAGTCACCCCAAATAGCGTACCCCATCGCTATGTAACCCGGCAACCAGGTCGAGAGGCAAAACTAGCGCTACACCGTAAAATATTAAATTTAATGACCCGCTTTTGTCACAGCCGAGTTATTGCGCACCCACCCTATTTCATTTTTAATTATTAAAAAGCTAATTTTGTTTGGGTAAGCGTGACCTCTAAATCTTGAAGGAGTTAATGTGTTACTCGGGAAGCTGTTGAAAAGATTTGGAGGGTAAATGAAGAGGCTAAAGATGTTTTTGGGGATATATTTTCGTCTGCGACGGTTTTACTTTGTATATTTTGGCGGCTTATTTGCGTGGTTTACTTTTAGTAGCAGCAGAATATTATTTGGGTAACTTTTTTTTATATTAAGAGGGCGTCTACCCGCGAGCTAGAAATGTCATTTTTGTAACATTTTGATTTTTCATTTTGAAGTGAAAACTTCTTTAGCGGCGTTGTTTTTTTTTTGGTATGGGTGAAAAATATTAAACTCGCGTCAGGATCACGTGAACCTCTTCGAAAATTCGTAGATCACGTGACCCTGATCGAAAATTCGTGAAATAGAGGGAGAGCAATGAAAAACTGCTACAATATCATTAGAATACGAAGGTAAATTTCACCACCATCTACAATGTTATTATAGCTCAGGTGGGAAATAGTACTTTTATATCATCATCATAAAATTCTCGTGTCACAATGTTCGTTCCCATACTCCTCCGAAACGGCTTGACCGATTATGAAATTTTATATGCATATTCAGTAGGTCTGAGAATCGGCTACTATCTATTTTTCATACCCCTAAGAGTTTGTTTGTTTGTTTGAACGCGATAATCTTAGGAACTACTGAGCCGCATTGAAAAAATATTTTATTGTTGGATAGCCCATTTATCGAGGAAGGCTATAGGTTATAACATCACGCTACGACCAATAGGAGCGGAGCAGCAATGAAAAATATTGTAAAAAAAAAGGAAGAAAAAAGAAAAAAGGGAAAAATTACGCAGACGAAGTTGCGCGGGTCTGCTAGTATATATATGTATATATATTCCCTACCATCACAAAATATTCAAAAACGCACCACGTTAAAGTTCAAGTTTTCACTTCTTCCGGTACTCTCGGACTGTAACCCGTTATTTTCGGTACTCTGCATCGTTAGTGGTTGGTTTATATATAAAATTCAATTTTGAAGTTGTACAATAAAGGAATTACAGTGGTAATATATGTTGAATAGGTCAAATATTAATTTTATAATTACTTATAGTCAAGTTAGTTGCCCGCTGGATGTTAAGGAAATTAATCCGCAAGGGACATCCTCATCTTCGGACCTACAAGACGGACAGCACGTTGTGTGATTTTTTAGTTGGTTCGAGTCCGACATATCCCTTTTGTAGTGCCATCGATGGGTTTGGAACAGTGGGGATTTTAACACTTATAAATGAAGGTAGTTGTTATGTCATTATTTAGTGTTTCTAAATTTAAAAAATAATAACACCTGAATTTGCTAAAATGTTATATTTGAATTTGTTCCCCATAAATGGTGATGAATCAAGCCCTTTAATATTGTGGAGATATTTGCTGTAATCATCCACGCTTGTAGTCAGATTAGCGGTCGCAGTGGGATGCTGTATTGTACGGTGGTGGCTTCTCATTATCAACATTTTCATAAGTAAGGGGTTCGTGACTCAGTGACGAAATATTATATTATTTGCTCGTTGCAAATAATATAATATCTTGGGACAACTCACACATCGCCATCTGATCACAAACTAGGCAGAGCCTGTACTATGGTAACCAGACAAATAAATATTTAAAAATCGAAAGATATACAAGTTTAAGCAACGTTAGGTAACCGTTTTCGAAATCAGATTACATCCCTCCATACCTCGGGGTATAAATGCATACTTCACACATCTTATAGCCTGTCGCAGACTATAAGATGTATAAAACGTCCACCTTTTACAACATCCATATTCAGGACCGTTGTAAGTATTTTTTTTTTCATATTGTACTCCTAGTCGTCATTAATGCAATTTCTTTATGCTACTAATGACAAAGCAATTAGTTTCATTTAATTCCCTAGTCAGTAATGTAGTGTCTGATTTATATCAAGCACTTTTTAGGTGCCACCTGGTGCTCAAACAATCCACATTCTTAAAACCGATGGTAGGACTAAGCCATAGGCCGTCTTTGTGTGTATCAAAACAGTGACAGTTGTTCTTCCGAGAAATGGTGATGTATGAGTATTAACATGTGTTTCTGTTAAGGGGCACTGTAACAAGTACAATTACTGGACAAATAAGACATATATGCGCGTATCGAGCGCGGCCAAACAAGGCTTTGGAGGATACTGATACTGTTATGGGCTAGTGTAGTAAAACCATCAGGCGCATTACCTGCTCGTCTGCTAATTTCGTATTATAAAGAAGAAATTACAGAACAGCTCAAATATAACTACCTAAATAGCATCGAAACTGAACAATTAGCCTATAAACTTCAATGGCGCGTGTTTGTTTTTGAAGCGCGTCATGTAAGGTAACAATACAAAGACACCTTTGAACTGTGCTCAAACGTACACAAAGGTTTATTGGATGCTATAAATACGCTGCGATTAGCTCTGGATATTAACTTGTTGGGGTTTAACGAGAACAAGCGGATTGAACACCTACAACATAAAAGCGGTGAATATGCGTAATATTTTAAAAAATGTGTGTTGATAACGATGCAGCACAGCGATCGGCTGCACATGGCAGGCTGCCTTCTGTAAGTCTCTTTAACTATGTTAATGATATCATTGAATAGGTATTTGAAAATCTTTTTTAGGATGCTATTTTGATTTTTTGGATTTTTTTAGAATTACGTACCTACTATTTAAATTTCTTATTCAACTATTCAAACTTCTGTTTTTTTAATAAAGCGACTCCCGCAGTGGGGTACAAGCCCTGTGTCGCGTGGGACTTTACAAACTCACAAGTCACGGACACAAAGTACACCCAGACTCGAAACATACATTTTTGGATTACACAAAGTGGTGTCCCATGTGGGAAACGAACCCACGACCTCTTGCGTAGCAGTCCGACACACTCCCATCGTGCCACAGCGGCAGTCGAAGTCGGCTCGGTTGAAACAGTGAATATTATACTCGTACAACTTAAAAAAGTGGTAAAGGGTGTAAACCTACTTTTTGTGCAAGCGTACCTTACCTTATTCTGTATTCAGGCATAGACTTTTTATTTATTTTTAATTGCTAAAAAAATAATGAATGTCATTTCTAGATACTCAGTTTTTGATAAAATTAGGTATCAAGAGCACATAACAACCCTTGAATATAATCATACTTTTCTGGTGCACATTGTAAGTATATCAGTCAGAGTCCAATTCAGTCGCGGATGACATATTTCAGCAGAAAACTCACGATCGACGCAAATATAGTAGACGTAAAGACACCCCTTGGACGTCCGATTAACTTCACAAAGGGACTGCGCAGTCAAATCGCTAAGAAACATCGTTGTCGTGTGTACATTAATGCGTATTTCCCATACTTTAACGTGCGTGAATCGAAACGTCTTCTGAGGGTAATTATCATCAAACTTACAAACTAATTGACAGAATATCCAAGGATTCTGTAACACCACACAAGATTTGTTTCCCCAACATCTCAAGCATATAAAACTTTCAACTATTTCGGTGTCACGGAACTATTATAAACTCAATAGACACATGTAGCGGCCATGTTCGGCGCTCGCCGCACTCGACTCGTGCATAATTCATCTCGATGAACTTGGAGGACACTGTTGTACTTATCATAGATTCATTGGAGATCTGTGTACTACAGTTTTGTAGGTGAAAACGGATAGATATTGTGCATTAGGTGACACGGATATTAGGACACTATTTATAATAAAGTACAGAGGAAATACTTTTTCTATACTAATATTATAAAGAGAAAAGATTTGTTTGTTCGTTTGTATTGAATAGGCTCCGAAAATACTTGACGGATTTGAAAAATTCTTTCATAGTTGTGAAGCTACACTAACCCCGGGTGACATAGGCTATTTTTTATCCCTGTATTCCCACGGGAATGGGAACTACGCGGGTGAAACCGCGAGGCATCCGCAAGTTTATAATAAAGTTACAAGCAATTTGGTCTAGTGGTTAGTGACCCTGCCTGCTAAGCCGGAGCTAAAACTTTGTGTGATGAGCACGATGGTTTATTCTGTATCTGGGTGTTATTTATCTAATATATAAAATTGTCGTGTCACAGTTTTCGTTGCCATACTCCTCCGAAACGGCTCGACCGATTTTGATGAAATTTTTTGTGCTTATCCGGTATCTATGAGAATCGGCCAACATCTATTTTTCATACCCCTAAGAGTTTGTTTGTTTGTTTGAATGCGATAATCTCAGGAACTAATGGGCTGCACTGAAAAAAATATTTTATTGTTGGATAGCCCATTTATCGAGGAAGGCTATAGGTTATAACATCACGCTACGACCAATAGGAGCGAAGCAGCAATGAAAAATGTTATAAAAAAAAAGGAAGAAAAAACAGAAAATTACAATCTATTATTCATGCCCCTAAGTGATAAGGGTTATCCACCCCTAACATTTATAACTATACTATAATATTAGAAGAGAGAGAAGAGTTTGTTTGTTTGTTTGAACGCGATAATCTCAGAAACTACAAGTCGACAATTTTTTTTTTACTTTTAGATAGCCCATTTATCGAGGAATGCTATAGGCTATAAAACATCGCGCTACAACTAATGGGAGCGGAGCAGCAAGTAAAAATGTTTGCAAAAATGGGGAAAATTTACGCAGACGAAGTTGCGCGGGACAGCTAGTCTATAATATAAATGTATTTAAAAATATATAAGTATGTTTATCAGTTGTGTGGTTTTCAAAGTACAAGTACTGCGTAGTTTAGGATCAGATAGCGTTGTTTAAGTTGTCCCAACATATTATTATTATTATTACACATGTGGGTCGCAAATCAGTAGCAATCTTGTTAGCCTGTCCAGCTACGATAAATTACTTGTGTGTTATTTTACAAAAAAAAATATTTTGAATAAAAATAGATTTCTGAATGTGGAGCAAGGAAATGAGATAAATAAATTAATGTTTATATCAACTTTAAGTCGACTTAAACAAAGTTCATCTGGCCATAGAAACAATTAAAAACAGAAAACCGTTATTTAAACCAGACACAAAGAATATGTAGATACTTCTTATTTAAACTTTTGTACTACGGAATATTCTACCAGTGATCACGGCAGTTGCAATACGGTAGAAACTTTGGGGAATCAATTAATCTAATATATCAAATTCTCGTGTCACAATGTTCGTTCCCATACTCCTCCGAAACGACTTGACCGATTCTCATGATTTCTTTTATGCATATTCAGTAAGCCTGAGAATTGGCTACTATATATTTTTCATACCCCTAAGAGTTTGTTTGTTTGTTTGAATGCGATAATCTCAGGAACTACTGGGCTGCACTGAAAAAATGTTTTATTGTTGGATAGCCCATTTATCGAGGAAGGCTATAGGTTATAACATCCCGCTACGACCAATAGGAGCGGAGCAGCAATGAAAAATGTTGTAAAAAAAAAAGGAAGAAAAAGAAAAAAGGGAAAATTTACGCATGCGAAGTTGCGCGGGTCAGCTAGTAATAATATATAATACAATAATTGCATTGTATTTGTAAAGTAATGGGCAAGAAATGCCTATAAAAATTACTTCAATAATATATAATATCTTGGGACAACTCACAGAACGTCATCTGATCCCAAACTAAACCAAAAAACATAAAAAAAATATCCTGGGTGGGGATCGAACCCACGCCCTACGGCTTAACAGTCAGGGTCATTAACAATTAAAGGTATTCAGCCTCAAAATATTTACACGATTTAGACCCGTAGTCATTAAATTTATAAAGACACTATTAACCGATAACAGTATAACCAGACTCGGAACAACTTTTGTATCGCACAAAGTAATATCTAATACCAAATCGAAATCACAACCCCTTGTTCTAAAATCACACTGCACACACACGAACAAATCAGCTCACACAACATTTATTCCGTTTCATTGTTCGAGTACAATTCATTGTCTTTCAAAAGTCGAAAAGCTGCTTACCCCGCTAGAAACAGTTTCACAAGATCTTAGCTAGGAAACTAATCCCCTACTACCAGTAATAGAAATCGAACGACACTTAAGATGGTATTTACTACTGGAAACCAATCTGTACACGGTACCCCTAACTTACTTTACAGGGTGACTACAAATACATATTATTAAAATATATATATTACGGGTCTTAATCGCGTGAATAATTTAAGGTAAAATACCTTGTTTATTGCCCGACGTTTCGACCGTATTGCAACGGCCGTGGTCACGGGAAGACTGATACAAATACAAATACATAGTACAATTTCACCGGTAACCCATTTCATTTTCCTGGTTCAAGTCGAACTGAAAGTACTGTTAAACATACTTATACAAGGTGTAACAGAAAGGTGTGGTCATACTGAAGGGTTGGTATGTGCCCATGATACTGAGTACCAAATACTCAATCAATTCAAAAATCAATTTAAAAAAGTATGACTTAAAAAGTTCTATGCCATGATAATCCAATCGAATTTTGCACCGAGAGGAATAATACTTATGCCAAACACCTTTTACTACTGAAATTTAACAAAAAGAATAACTATGTAATAATAATGAAATCGGATATGGCATCATGGTAGGTGCAATACTAAAAAATACACTATCCGCTACTGAAATTTGACCACACCTTTCTGTTACACGTTGTATAATATGCATAATATTATAGATAATACATTATATATTAATTGCACCCAGACGCAAAAAAGCAGTAGTAGTCGTGGGTAGCAGTCAGGTTGACTAACCACTAGATCAACAGACTAGTTTGTAATAATTTTCTATTAAATAAACACCTCGTGTCATGATATTTGTGATCGAACTCCTTCGAAACGGCTCGACCGATTTTTTTTTTTGTTTATTTGGTAGATATGAGAATGGGTTGTAAAATATTTTTAATATCAATTTATAATAATATTATACTATTATTATAGTATTTTTGTTTTACTTAATTTCAAAAACAGGGAAATTGACGCAGACAAAGTTACGGGGGTAAGCTAGTACCTATTTAATCAAATCTACGCAAAACGCTAGTTGAAGTTCATTTAAAAAGTAATCATAGAGAAAAATGAAGTATAGGACACCCTGTAGTTCCTATACGAGAGTTATGTTAGAACATAGTCTTTTATAGCCTGCGGTCCACGGCAGCCGATATGAACAAAAAGTAGCCGGTCGTTTCCACCAAACTAGCCGGATAAAAGTTTTTAGTCCATTTTTGGTAAACCAACAACAAAAAGTGGGCTGTTTTCGCGTCGGCTGAGTTAGTTAATTGAGTGTTTTTAATTTGGTCGGTTGTTTTTTGCTTCATAATGCCCGAGCAATAATAAACTGGGAAAGCTTAGCGATAAGACTGTTGGACTGCCAATTAAGAGGTCACTGAATCTAAGCTCGGACGATTTTTACACGGCTCGGTGACTAGCCGTTGTTTTAATTGTATTTAAATTATTTAGAAATAACCGAATAATATATTCTCACCAAAACTGGTATTTACGGAGTAAGTATCAGTTTCACTGAGAATACATTTTAGGGCTCGCAATCGTGAGGTCGCGCGTTCGAATCTTACCTACTTTAGGTGTACTACCAGCATGAACCCACTCCTAATACAAATAATTTAGCTTAGCTGGAGGATCATATCAACCCATATGATGTCCCACTGCTTGGCGAGCGGGTTGGAGATCGCAGTAAGGTTGTAAAGTACCTACACCGAGGACGCTGCTGCCCATCCTCAGGTGTGAAATCCCTTAGTCGTCTTGACGACACCCACGGGAAGATGGGATGCTACTATTCTTAAGCCGGTACCACAGCTTTTAGTAAGCTGGAGAGGTTAACAGGATTGCTAGTAATGTGGGTCCCCCAATCCCATATTACTAGTTATATTTATAAAAAAAAGAGAACTATGTACGTGTCCATTTATGAGACGAGTCCAGATACTAAGAAAGATATTAGCTTAGCTCACACATAAGAGTAATGATAATAACATTTGATTCGCAGTTATTACCATGTTTCATATATGAGCCAAAAACCAGAGAGATGCATGTGGCACATATAAGTTAGGTATAGCGAAATGAAATAAGCCTGAATACACAACAGTACCTCTATAGTTCTTTCTGTGCGCTAAACGTATAGCAGCAATTAATACTGACGCCGATAAAAAATGATCGATATCGATAAAATAAACATAAGTTGATTTACCGACACTCCACACTTTCTTTATTAGTTTTTCTATACGTCGAAGATCTAGAAATAAAATATCCGATCTTTATATTTTCTGTATTAAGCTGCCAACGAAGCCGGATACTTCTATTAAAAACTTGTTGAAACGTTGAGAAATGTAAAAGTTAAATGAACTCCGATTTAAAACTTATTCCTTTTTAATCTACAGAGTTCTAGTTTTTTTAAATTAACTTCGGCGACCGATAGTGGAATAGTTATAAGATTCATTACAACCGGCAACTAGTGCCATTGCAGATTAGAAAACATAAGGAGAACTTTGTTGAATTTTACTGTAAAACCCATATATACCCTTTATTCAAGAAAGTTTCAAACACATTTTATGTAGCGCATGTTTTGTCTTTTTTTATTCAATTTAAACAATGGAATGAATCGCTCTAGTTAACATGTGTTTCAAACCTCTACTAATTTATCTATACTAATATTATAAAGCTGAAGAGTTTGTTCGTTTGTTTGAACGCGGTAATCTCAGGAACTGATCCGAATTTAAAAAATCTTTCACTGTTAGATAGCCCATTTATCGAGGAAGGCTATAGGCTATATAACATTACGCTACGAATAATAGGAGAGGAGCAGCAATGAGAAATGTTACAAAAACGGGAAACATTCACGCAGACGAACTTGCGCGGGGCAGCTAGTTATGAATAACGAGGTAAGTCTATATTACTACCATTATAAAACCGTATACATTTATGATATTAATAAAACTAACCTTGCAGTTTCAGAGGCAATATACTAACTTTTACTTCTTCTAGCATATCAACCTATATGATGTCCTACTACTGAAAATGGGTCTCCCCAGTAAAACTTACTTATTATAGAATTTTATAAGCTACGGGTCTTAATCGCAACGGCCGTGGTCACGGCCGTTGCAATTCTGTTGAAACGTCGGGCAATAAACAAAGGTATTTAACCTTAAACCTTAAAATAAAATATTTACGCGATTAAGACCCGTGGCTTATAAAATTCTATAATGTGTACAAATCGCGAAAGTTTACGAACATATATTGCAAACCTACTTATTATAGGTCCTAAGGGTAATAATTACCCTGGCAATTATTGCCATAATCGCCACGCTTGACGAGCAGTTTGGCGATTGCAGTAAGGCTTCAAAGTACGCAAAGGACGCCGCTGCCCGTTATCCGGTGGGAAATCTCTTAGTTGCCTTGACGACAGCCACGGGAGGAGATGGGGTGGTACTATTCTTAAGCCGGCACCACACGGCTGACTGCTTACAAGTTTCGTCAAAATTGTTAAAGTATAAAGGTAGGCACGAGTGCATCTTGTATAGCAACAATACGCGACATTCCTGGGGGTGGATTCGCCGTCATAAGCTAGTAATATTTGTAAATGCGAATGACTTCTATCTGTCTAGCTGTTGTGTTTTCACGGCTAAAGTACTGGGCTGAAATATGGTATAGATGATATGGAAATAATGTTAAGGCTGAGGAATGATGTAGCATAATTGTTGTCGCTATGATTCGCGACAAAAAATATCCTACATCCTACATCTACACTTTATTTGCTCCATCAACGTCAATATGAGCGCAGGAGCAAATTCAGGATCTTATTTTGAAAGGGATGAAATGCCCAAGATAAGTTTCAAGAGACAGGAACCTACCTTAAAGCCCCCCCCCCCTCCCCGGGTTAAAGGTAGGTTTTATTCATATAAACCATTCACATTATACGAGCGACGATGTCTTAATTTTAAGTATAATGAACGTTTACGCCTCCCATAAAGTCTCATTTGTATTAAAGGCACAAATATAAGTCCCAAAACATCATAACCGATGTTTTCCTATTGATAGTCGTAGATCGCATGACCCCAGAATATTACGTCAAGTCCACTTTACGTATTTGTCCAATTTCCTCGAAGTTATTACTATCGATACGTTTCCAGTAACTAATAGGAGGTGGCAATGACGCGTCGCGCTGAAAAATCACTAGTTTCCATTTGATTTGGTTGAGTTATTGCCGTTGTACATCTTGTAGAGTGCAGAGTTCAAATACTACTAAGGGTTTTTATTACGAAGACTTTTTTATGTAGTAGTAGGTATAAATTGTCAATTGGTAAAGATTATTTTGTGCTACAAATTGAATCTGTATAATTGTTAAAGTATGGTGAACTTTATTAGAAAATAAATTTTGTTTTCATTTATAAACGGTAGAACCGGTGACCACATTTGGTACGAAGCGAATTGCATCGAAATTTGCTTCGTACTCCGTATCAGCAGACAAGCACATTCCGCAACTACATTATTACGTTACTCCGCTTCGCTGCCTCGCTCTTTGGTGGACAGGCAGCCTTAGGAAAACTAAAACGTGAACTATGCAAGAGGTCGTGGGTTTGATTCCCACACAGGACACCACAAATTGTTGTTCCGAGTGTGGGTGTACTTTGTGTCCGTGACTTGTGTGTTTGTAAAGTCCCCCGCGACATAGGGCGTGTACCCTACTGCGGAAGTCGTCTAAAAAAATGTATTAAAAACTTGTTTATTCACTTCGTTGCGTAACAAAACTGCTTATATTCAGTTTAAAAATTATAGTACCATTCGCCCTTCTAACATAATGAGTATAAAAAACATACATCAAACAAATACCCTTCAGCGTCACCGTAATTACTATCTCTTTAACATATTTAGTTATTTTTTAAAGTCAATTCTCGCATTAGGTTACAAGCCTCGCATTAGTACAAGGGAGTTTACAAACGTACAAATCAAGACCACAAAGTACACCCAGACTCGGAACAACGATTTGTGAATCAAGTCCCTAACCAAATCTCGCCCAGATTTTACATACACACTGTTTAGTTAGTCACATATTATAATCACTTACTTCTCATGCCGTACAGTATACTGCACGTTAATTATTGGCCTAATGGAGGCACATCATTATCGTAACGTACTTACTTCATATGTTGAGGGTAAAATATTCGCGTGACAGTTACAAAAGAAGTGTTAAAACGTGTTAAGGTGAGTAAATACTTGTGCATTTGCTAGAGCATTAGACTGTAATGCAACGTCCTTAAGAATGGTACAATATAGAAAAATGCTAACATAACATGTTCTCGTCATGTTCGACGTGTGGTTCGAGTAAATTTGAAACAGTGACAATTTATTTATTAGACGTAACAATTATAATACAATAATTGCATTTTTGAAAGATAGAAAAATTTGAAGACCAGACTCAAGAATCGAACCCGAGACTAGTATGTCAAACCGGGGCCGGAATCGAACCACTTATCTGGACTATGTTACTAGACCCCAAATTTCTCTATCCTTTCATGCAAGCGAGTTGGGCCTGAACTAAAAATTGTTCTATCTTTCAAAAATGTAAATATTGTATTAATAATGTAATTGGTAAAAATTACTATAGTAACAGTTATAGTTATGAAAATTATCGCAAACAGAGTTGTCATTTTCACACTCGAGAAAAATACCGTGTTAATAATAGTTGCATTCGTATAATCGAGTCTTCATGCCGCTAAATTAGGTAGAAAGTTACCTAGATTATCAACTTTATAAAATCCAGTGGATTCCCTTACTCAGTGGCGACACGGAGTGGTATGACAATGATTTCACACATTGTCACACCATTCCGTGCTTAGAGCACGTTACGCCGTCGGTCCCATGCCCAATCTATCTCGTATTTCCGTCCCATCGGACTATGAAAGTGAAGGAATAGAGAGTGCACTTGTGCATAATATCTCTAATGTGATTGGCCGCCGTAACCCACATCGGTAAGGAGACCATTTAATATCCAAATCTGACTGTTATGACTTGGTAATCCCAATCAAGAGTTCTTCTTCTCACGATTTCTAAATTTCATCATATATTTGTCATTAATATGTCTTGTAACATGATGTGCTAAGAAGAACAGACATGAATGACTCATTCTTTAGCTAAGGTTTAAAACTTTCTAAAACGTAACTAAAGTAGATTTTAACAGATAAAATAGCAATTATCATGTAACTCCTGTCCTACTCGTACCTCGACGCCCCTTTATAGTCACGCTGTTCCATCGCTACTCTAAATAGATTCACAATTAAATTAATTACTCGATTTCTCGTGATTATTCTCCAGGGAGGGATTCCGGCGGCCGCACCGAGGTGACAAACTTGTGGGAACACCACGTGTGAAGGGTTTGGGCAAGTACTGCTTGTACTGTACAGTAGGTACGTAATTTACCTACATTACCATATACAAAGTTATGGTATCCTGAAATGTATACGCATTGAAGAAAAAATCATTATTATTATCTCTCTCTCTTTCATTTAAAGGCAATTGAGATTGCCTTTGTAGCGTTGGCGTTCGACGGGTTGCAAAAGAATGTGAGTTTTATTCTCACACAACACACCACTTTGCGTGATTCACAAATCGTAAAACCCTGTACGAATGACTTTACAAACATGCATGTTTGTAAAGTCACACGCAGCACAGGGTTTAACAAGTCAAGTCAAGTCAAAGTACTTTATTCACTCAGGTTCCAAAATTCTACGCTTATGAACGTCTGACAAAATTTAAAATATAATAATTCTACATTTAATGCCAAGTTCCCAAGAGTAAAGCCGTAAGAAAAGAACTTAGCAATAAAAACTCAGGGCCACTTTTTTTTTAAATGCCAATTTCTACAATATATGTATTTGTATATATACAGTTTTGCCTATAAGGTGCTGCAACCATTACACCATGAAACTCACGCTAGCAATAACCATACTGCGTAGAGTAGGTATAATCAAGTTGTATATGAATTAGCCTCCCATGTTGTGGATCCCATGAGAGCATCAAATTACAGGAGAGGGTTAAGGCAACATGCGATTAAATTATTACAAGAAAAACTACTTTTTAAACAATTATTTATGAACCACTCATTTAAAAATAAGCCTATAAGATGATAATGACAAGGCCGACCAGTCACCCCAAGTATATATATAAAAATAAGACAAATACATTGTATTTTCTGTCAATACCAACTTACTAATATATTTATTAGTATCAATAAAGTCATTATGACGATGTGTCACATTATACATAAGTAAGTTTGTGTGTTGTATGTGCTTATTTTGTTTATAATTTAATCTATTAAAATATGGCCAAGCACAACTAATAAACCTAAATCCTGTTATAGATTGAAGTAAAAACATCACTTCTGTCAAATTAAATAAGTCTTTTTTTGTCACTAACAAACTATCTCCATATACAATTATAACTGTGGATAAATGATCCAAATAAAAAAATCAAGTAATCGATTATTTATCTTACCGACGTTTCGGCTTTTTACGTTACGAAAATGCAAACATTAACTTTCCTTAGATATTATATTCGTGTTTTCTTTTTATTCCACTAACGAGAAAAACAAGTGTACGTAAGAAGAAATAGTTTTCTACCTCATTTTTACCACTAAGTTTTTTCAAGCTTACCTATACTTACGTAATTTCTAAATTGTTTTTCTCTTAACCCTTATAAAACATTCACCTAAAACGATACCAGACCACTGTAAAGAATAAAAAAAATGGAAAACTAAATACGCTTTGTTAAGTTAACTATAAATATGTAAATTGATTATGCCCGTGACTCGCTCACCGTTTACCGATTAGCGATAGCAGCTGGCTATGGGAATCTGTGATTTTAATAAGCGATAACGCGTAACTAAAAATCTAGAATCATTTTTAGTTACGCGTTATTGCTTTTTACGAGTTACAAGCAGCCAATTTTAGTGAAACTTATGGTTTTGGTTAAAATTGCAATAGGGTACTTTATTGCATCATTAAATAGACATAGCTACTTTAAAAATAAATGGTAAGAAAAATAAACAGTATTTACGGTTGCAGAAGTTGTCTTTAAAATTAAGGGTTAAGTGACCTTCCTCCTATCTAAATAAAGCCCCATGGCCTCAAAACTACTTTAGCCCACATTAAACACCACGGAAAAACAATAAAGACACAACTGTCCCCTCCGTGCCTCGGCCAGGCCGACCCTGTACTCCCAAGGAAGCCATTAAACTCTCGAGAACAAAGAAAAACTTTACAACACTTGTACTTTGAGAACGCCAAAACATTTTCTCCTAATGATGTAAAGGGACTATTGCTAGTTGCATATTTATTTTTTGTGGAAAATGCTGTCATACATTTTCATTTAATAATGTTCGTTATTAACTAAACGGTCAAGACTATTTTTCTTTATTTATTTTATTTAGGAAAACAATCAGTTACGCAGTATACTTAGCTCTAAGAAATAACATTTAGTAAAATATACAAATGTGTAGCTCACGGCGTTATCCACATATTACATAAACATAAACACGAGTGAAATTGATTATGATTGAAATTATTCATTTTAAACTAGTTAAAATGTTTTCCAAATCCCTTTGTCGATTGAACGGAAACCTAACACGACCGGAGAGAGATTGACACAACAAGATCGACGGCTTAAGGTGCTCCACAAATACAGAGAGTTGGTACATTTTAGAAAACGGTCTACAAATCAACAGGCCCGGTGGACCGGATAGTGGTAACGTTGCTTACCCCAGCTAATATCTCCATAAATGTCGCGGATTCCTAAAAAATGAATCGATCCGCCTCACTATTCTATTATATCTTCTTCTTCTAATATATAAAAATCTCGTGTCACGGTGTTTGTGGTCGGGGAAAATTGAATAAGACTAAATTGCGAAGGTCAGGTAGTATTTTATTAATATTCCATAATAATTACGCCCTTACATATGCTACCCTTATTAGCTATTAGTTAGCTTATGAAAACTTAAGCTAAAAGAAAACTTAAACTGCCTAAAATATATATTTCAAAGAAGCCATTTTCATGAAGCGAAGTTGTTTCCTTATTAATTATGTTTTTTGCTGCAAAGGTGGGTTCAGACCGAACAAGTAAATGTTCATTAATGTGATAGTGTGATGTGAGATGTCAAAATAAAGAGGTGAGAAAAAAAAGTTGTTTCGAATGCTGTAATATGGATATCAAATTAAAAAGCATTTCAAAAATGTATAACATGATTATCACTGAAATACTTAAAAAGTTAGTCAGCTACCAATCTTTTTTAAATTTTTCATTACTTGACAATAGCTGTGATAAAAGTTAGTTGTTACATCCTACAACTACTCAAAAGTATTAAATACAAAAATAAATTTAATAAATACAAAAACCCGCCTGGACAGAAAAGATGGAAACAAGACCCTACATAATTATATAATTTCATGCAGTCGGAGGCATGGATGAATCTCGATGAACATAGTAAAGTAGTAAATTTTTTTTTTTATTTTTAAACCTGCAATGACGTAGATGCATTGTCCTCCCGCCTTCCTCGATACATTTGTATATTTATACTTTTTAACAAGTCATTAAAACGCGTTATGCATTTCTTACTTACTTTTCTAAGTGAGAAATGCATGTAGTTTTTTCTACATTTTTTCAATTGTACGGGTAGTGTTAATACTTAGCAAGCAGAAAATATGTTTTCAATATTCGTATTATTATATAACCTGGCAGCTTTGACTAAAATACTTTATATGCCTTCTTCTTAATTACCAGTCACTTTCTAAAGGATATTTTACAAATTTCACTTCTGGAATTTAGGAAACAAATCAAAATCCTGTCTGAAAATAAAAGGCGGTACTTTAATCTGCTTAGCTTTAATACAGAACGCTTTAGAACGCAGCCAGCGTTTGCATAATTCTAACATTTGTGCCGGGCCGGACGCCAAATTGACAGCCGGATAGTTTTAATACCCGGTATATGAAGAACAAAGCTTTTTTGGCGTCCGAGGCGGGTTCTGAGTAAGTCCTGTGGATTATTATGATTTTTGGAGCTGGTTTTATTCAATTTAAAATTATCTTTTAATGCAATAAATTGTGGTAACGTGTGATTTTAAAAATAATTTAATTAATACAAAATATTTATAACATTAAATTCGTTTGTTATAATAAATTATATTTAATTAATTATAACAATTAATGGCAACCAGACAACTGTCTGGTTGACATAGTTTGAGATCAGATGGCATTTTGTGAGTTGTCCCAAGATTTTTGTAACTGTTAAGCCAGAGGTTGTGGGTTTTTTTTAAAGATAACTGGCAACTGCCTCTGTGGCGCGGTGGGAGTGTATCCGACTGCTACGCAAGAGGTCGTGGGTTCGATCCCCACCCAGGATAAAACTTTGTGTGATGAGCACGATGGTTTATTCTGTGTCTGGGTGTTATTTATCTATAATATGTATGTATTTAGAAATATATAAGTATGTTTATCAGTTGTCTGGTTTCCGTAGTACAAGCTCTGCTTAGTTTGGGATCAGATAGCGTTGTGTGAGTTGTCCCAAGATATTATTATTATAGATATATTATATAAGTATGTTTATCAGTTGTCTGGTTTCCATAGTACAAGCTCTGCTTAGTTTGGGATCAGATAACGTTGTGTGAGTTGTCCCAAGATATTATTATTATTATTATGTGGGATTGTAAGTTCCACATTAGAGTTACCCCTTCAGCTAAGCTAAATTGCTCGTGTTAGGAGTAGGTTCAAGATGGTAGTGTAATGGGTAAGATTTGAACCTGTGACCTCACGATGAGAGTCTGATAACTTAACCATTCTACGCTATGTGGCAACCGCCACTTTAAAATGATTATTTTTCATATTAAAACTATTTCTGAAATTCCCTATTCATTCATTTCCTCATCATCGCCCAACCCAAACCCTTGATGTTAGAAAGCTGAAATTTTGACAAGGGGTAAGAAAGGATTTTACGAAACTGGAGCTCTAAAGGGAGCTCTAAATATGCAGGCAGAGCCGAAGTCTAAAGCTAGTAAACAATAATGTAGTAGAACAAATACATTGTTATTACACGTTTTAAGGCTTAATACGTTTATTATACGGCTGGCCTGCTGATCTAGTAGTTAAGGAGAAAGTAAAAAGTAAGATGATATCTTACTATAAGCCAGAGGGTTCGATTCCCACTTAGGACAAACCTGTGTGTGAGCAACACAATAGTTTATTCTGTGTCTGGGTGTAATTTATCTATAAGAAATATATATTTAAAAATATATAATATACATATAAGTATGTTTGTAGTACAGGCTCTACCTAGTTTGGAGTTAAGATATTATTAATTAGATGTTAATATATATTTACTGCCATTGTATGTTTTTTTTTGTAAAATTCTTTCTCATTATTTTTATGTTATTATTATTACTATATAATAATTAATCAACCTTTTAGTTTTAATGCCTGATCATAGAAGTTAAAATAGCAATCATCTACAAAGCTTAACTATAGATTTCGCCAGTCTACACGGTACATCCGACACCAATTACTGCAAAGCTAACAATTTAAAAATATTAAACTAGAAATTGTTATTAAATTTAGTTCCGAAAATCATTTCCATTTACTGAACACAAACAGTTTTTATAAAAAACTTTTTAGCCATTTTTATAACACAGCCTTCTCAGAACTGACTGTATTCAATATTTTCTAGATTTAAATATCCATCGTACCTATCTATATAAAAATAAAATCCTGGAAACATTAATTTAAAAGAGGAAAACATACTAACGGAAAATAGCAGTGTAAAAAAGACTTTTATAAACGTAGGCACATTTTATATCAATAAATGTACGGACTACTACAGAAATCTTGAAAGCAATTTCACAACAAATCCACTCAGCCTGTATTGACGAAAATGATAAAAACATCCCCAAACATTGCTTAACAAATGCTCCCCTAATTTCGTAACAGCCTTATTATACGACAATCTTTCATTCGGCAAAAAATAATCTTAATAAATTGAATAGGCATTAAACACCTGTGAAAATTCAAGCGGTTCTTAGATTTCCAAAACGCCGTGTCACTTGAAGGCCTGGGGGATCGATCGGGGGGCAATGGGGGGACAACCTCCATCCCCCACCCCCGTTAGCTGTCAGATAACCAATAACTCGGCACCTGCCGCCTGTCGCGTCAAAAGTTGAGGAAAAATGGCCAAGACGTTGACGTAGGAGAAAGGTAGTGTCGAGACGTCAGGGTATTTGGATGTTAAAGTTATGAAAAGTGTTTCGAATCATTCATGTATCGTTCTCGTTTAAAAACACTGGTTCATATGTATATTACTCGTTCGGAAGTTGAATTTGGTAGGAAGACATTTTTTTTTAAATTCTAATTACAATTAAATACATTAACAAATGGTCATGGGGAATAATTGATTCAATAACATCTCACATATTTCGTAGAAGATTAGTTAAGGAACTTACTTTAGATTAGGATTTGATGGGAATATTTATATTGTATACTTACATAATTACTCACTTAATTATCCATGTTAAGGTGTATCCAACCCAAAGCACAGGAATCCGCACGCTACGTACCGCTCTTTAATTGAGTCTCTCTCCAATATGGCGCGTAATCATTTCTAGGTAGGTATGTCTTATTTAGTGCACGGCAGAAGTGGTCCTACGAACGCTGCTTGTAATGCACTGTCACGCACTTTCTACGCTTTAATATGGCACACTATATACCTTTAGATAAATATGAAATTCTGAATTAAAAACAAAAATAGTAAACGATATATACTTAAGCGAAATATAAATTGAAATTCCTCATTAAAGCCAAAACCAAATGCATATACATATGCATAGCCTCTTTAAAAGTTGGTGAAATTAAGAAATAAATTATGTAATCAATTTTCTGTTTTATTAAACCCTCTCTTTTCAATGGCTGTCAATCAAATAAACCAATAACTGAACACCTGTGGTTGTCGTGTCAAAAGTTGAATGAAAACGACTTTGGGGTAGAGTGCGACTGAAAGGGAAAATAACGCATGAATTTCGATTTTGTGATATCTATGAGGATAATCATTAAATGGGTGTTTCGTTGCCAGATTGAATACAATATGACCATTCTGTGATGCTC
This sequence comes from Herminia tarsipennalis, assembly GCA_945859575.2. Taxonomy (NCBI): domain Eukaryota; kingdom Metazoa; phylum Arthropoda; class Insecta; order Lepidoptera; family Erebidae; genus Herminia; species Herminia tarsipennalis. The sequence continues at coordinate 4,771,513 of OX243836.2, read as the reverse complement.
TGGCCACTGCAGAAACATTCTGAATTATCATCTATACCAATATTATAAAGCTAAAGTTTGCTTGTTTGTTTGTTTGTTTGAACGCGGTTATCTCAGGAGCTACTGATCCAAATTGAAAAATTATTTTATTGTTGGATAGCCCATTTACCGAGGAAGGCTATAGGCTATATAACATCACGCTACGACCAATAGGAGTGAAGCAGCAATGAGAAATGTTGCAAAAACGGGGAAAATTTACGCAGACGAAGTTGGGCGGGACAGCTAGTAATATTATTCATACATATCAACCCATATTATGTCCCACTACTGAGCACTGGTCTCCCCAGTAGAACCTACTTACTATCGGTTCTGGGAATCGTGACGCTTGGCGAGCGGGTTGGCGATCGCAATAAGGCTTTAAGTACGCAGAGGACGCTGCTGCCCGTCCTCCGGTGTGAAAATCTTTTAGTCGCCTTGACGACACCCACGGAAAGAGATAGGGTGGCACTATTCTTAATCCTGTACCACACTACCTCATAATCATCCACACGGCATCATCATAATATTAGGTAAGGCCAACCATTTTTATGGGTTTTTTTTAGGGTTCCAAACTATAAGGGTCCCTTGTTTACTAACAAGGAACCCTTATAGTTTCGCTATGTCCGTCCGTCTCTCCACAGGTTAGCTCAGAGAACCTTTGTACTAGAAAGTTGAAACTTGACTTGGCTATTTTAGCTTCTTTTAGCGTATTAAACAATAAAGTCGTTGTTTAAACAAAATTGGGAGCTCTTGATTAGGTTAATATATATGGTTCCTCTTGACAGAACGAAAATTAAAAATTATAATCATCCGCTAAATTTTCTTATAAGGTCAAGCCACAAATGGGGCTCTAAGCTCTTTGAGTCTAGATCCAAGATACAATTTAATATAAGCACCTGTCTCGCTCGTATAATAAAATTACTATTTAAAAAATAATAATATCTTTCATTATAATTTGTAGTCTGCGTCTAAAGTTGCTCAACATTTTTAAACATGATAGTATTTATTTGTATAGTGATAGTTCAACATTTAACAAGATCAATTTCAAAACTAGGCCTACATTAACTTCCTTATTCTTACATAGTAAGGACACGTATTGAAGCGGCGGTAGCCTAATGGCTAAGTCATCGGTCTCGCAATCGTTAGGTCGCGGGTTCGAATGCTACTCATTGTACATCCAACGTGAACCCACTCCTAACACAAGCCTTTGAGCTTAGCTGGAGGAGTTAACAAGATTGCTAGTAATGTGTGACTCAATCCCACATTGCTAGTTATCTTTAAAAAAAAATTAGTATAAAACGAAGTCGCTTTTCTCGTTTGTACACTCAGACCTTCTAAACTACGCAACTGATTTTGATGCAGTTGTCACCATCAGTTGGATAATTCCATGCGGATAGTTTGTATCTGTATTACATATATATTATGTGCATAAATAGTGAAGAAACCTCCGTGCAAAACCGAGGCAGCCGCTAGTATTTAATTTAACACTAACTACGCGCTGTTCGTAATTAAAAAGCTTAACTTACTAAGCATATGGTGACATTTCCCAAAAGATGCAGCCGTTATTAAATTATGGTACATTTCTTAAATTGATTTTAATTAACAAAAACAAATTTCAAAATGACATAGTTCGCCGATGGCTTAGTTAAACGAGATACGCCATGTCATTTGAAATTCACAACTTATTGAAATTTAAATTGAATCTGTATTGGAATAAGCTGGTTACTCTTGCAAATATTTTAACTCAAACACGATACAGCGAAATACGTCATTTTTTATAACGATATATAAAGTGTACCGTTTCCCTACAGTTCAATAAAGAGTAACGGGAATTTCGAATTCATTGACTTGCTGTTTCTTAATTAACTGATTTGTTCAGATGTAGGTACCTATAATGGCTATCGCGATACAATGTAGTAAATAACCTTTTTCAAGCTTTCTGAGCTAAGTTGCAATTTTCATAAAAAAACGTTCAAATAAGGTTCGAAGGTTATCCATCCATATCCATACTAATATTAAAAATGTGAAAGTAACTCTGTCAGTCTGTATGTCTGTCTGCCTGTCTGTTACGCTTTCACGCTCAAACAACTAAACCGATTAAGATGAAATTTGGTATGGAGAGAGTTTGAGTCCCGGGGAAAGACATAGGATAGTTGTTATCGCGATAACCGATATCTACGCGGGCGGATCCACGGTCGAAAGCTAATAATAAATATTTCCTTTTTATAATATTAGTTCTATACCAAAATAAATACATGTGTGTCATCGAATTTGTCTTGAAATTGGCTATAAAAGATGATTCAAATAAGTACTTACTACTTACCGATATTATTCAGCTTTCTTTGTGTATTCTTTACTAGCGGTGTTACCCGCGGTTTATTAGCCTATGTGTTAATCCAGAGTGTCAGCTAACTCCATACCAAATTTTATTAAAATCGCTCCAGCCGTTTACACGTGAAGAAGAAACAAACATACACACTCACATACTCACAAACTTTCGCCTTTATAATATTAGTGTGATTAGAACTTAGTTCTTTAACTGATCTCAGAAGAGTATTTATAATTCTCACTATTGAAACTCTGGTCTCAGAGAGTAGTAAGTCACAAAACTAGTTGTGATTATTTAAAATAATATTAAATACTCCTTCAAGAGCACTTTAAACCATCAGCTCAGAGCCTAACTCTCTACTTTTGTGTCGGATTTCTGAGCCATCGTAAAGTGAGACAAGGAGAATAGATAATGTACATCACACAATTGTGCACTATAATATATCTTGCGTAGTTGGATAGTCCTTGATGTGATAGTTCGCCTTTGCCCATGACCGAAATCGGCTAGGAAAACATTTTTATTTCTATACAATATAGAAATAAAAATGATCGTCCAAAGTGTACACACTCACCCCCTTATTCATAACCAGCGAATGTTTTGTTTCTTCTATTCTACTTTGAAAATAGAATAAAAAACAAAGTCTACAAATCATTCGATAATTGAAATGCCGTTATTAATTCAAAATGAATACGGGGGTAAGTATAATAAAATAGGTTGTCAAATAAAACAATTAGAATATTATAAATCAGATTGCTTTAATTTATTTTAGTTTTATACAAATCGAATACTACTTACGATAGTCAATTTTAACGAATAAATATTTTATCCGTTGTGTTTATTTTACAAATTTACCTTTGTATTTTATTATTTATTATTTTTTCATCTATTATAAAAACCTCCATAGGGGCTTTTCATTATAAACTTACATTACACTCGGATGTATTTAATCAACTTACTGCAGTCGTATATATTTTTTTATTTTAATTTTAATTAATTATTTCAACTATGTTTAAGCCACAGGAACACAATGTGGATTATGTGTGATGTAGGAAAATAATTATTGAATTATGTATGAGAAGCTCGATTGTCGAAAAAAAGTTTGGTCGATGTCTTTGGTATTTCATGACTGATTCTGTATCTGATTCTATGTGGATTTAGCTTTCCATGTGTCATTTTAAAACAAAAATAGCAAGATCTTCAAAAATAAGGAGAAAGTATACTCTAATATATGTCTTATTTGCAAATGCAAATCTCATAAAAACGTATTATTACGAATAAACTTAATTATAAGTAATATCACGACATTCCATTAAAATGTCAAATAAATTAGCTATGGTATTATATTTCAATAACCAAATAAAAAATATGTAAAAAACAAAGTATCAATTTTATTATTGTAATCAAATGAAAGAATGTATATGATAAGAATGCTTCTCTGGAAAAGAATGTAACTTAATCCTAACAATGACAGTTTATTACTTTTACATTAGGTATAATAATAAAATAAAAATGACCATAAAATTTAATAAAATACTTAAAATTGGAAAATCTGCCTTGGATCGCTAAACCCATCACAAAATGTTGAATAAAACAAAACTAAATTTGAAGAGATTTTGCGTACAAAAGTGAGTGAGTAAGCGAACACACACCAGGTGTAATGTTTTATATTTATGTATGTAGCCTAACGGCGATTGAATGAGATGTATGTGTTTATGACCAAAGAACTTGAAATCCTTGAAAATGAACTTAATAAGTAGTATTTAATGATAGTCATACTTGATATCTTTATAAAATTATGTCGAACATAAAATTTAACTGCATAATAATAATAAAATTAAAAAAGTTTTAGTTACATGCGCTAGGTAAAACCTTAGCTAGAATCCCTTTTTACCCGACTGCGCAAGAAGGCGGGTTATGTTTTTCGAGTGTATGTATGTATATTTATTTGGTGCGCACTAGAGACTAAACGCTTGAGAGGTGTCGTTAGATTCGTTTTATTTGTGAGAGTGACACTAGGTACTTTAAAAGTTTAAAAAATCAAATTGTGTAATTTTGGCGACAATATATACTCTTAATTAAAAAAAATCTTCAAAACCTATCGAATGGGGTATCAAAATAAAGCATTTTAAAAGGTGACAACTAATATTATAACTTATTTAATTATATGTTATTTGCAATAAGTTAAGCTAAAAAACTACGTAACAATTTTATTCGGGTAAATAAAGTTATTTAGATGACCTGCAATATTGTAAAGGTTTCGTTCAAGCAAAAATGCGTTTATGGAATTTCAATATTCTGGCGCTATATTTGCTTGCCTTTAACCCCATAACTCAACGCCTGAATCAACAACACGTATCAAATAATGTCCAAGTCGTATCGAACTGTAGGATCGTAGACTGAGAGAGTAAACAAGATGGCAGCTGTCGTTGAAAACTTAAAAGGTATAAACGGAACGGGGACAAGGAACGGTGTATTTTTCTTGACTTTAAAGGAAGTCGGAAGTAGCGTTGTAGCATTGATTCTGTAAAAGTTTAGACTTGGAAGTTTCAAAACTTTAGTAGTGCTTTCGATAAATGAAAATCGGAGCAACGTTAAAGTAGTAGAAATTACATTTAGTTAAAAAGAATCAATTCGAAATACAAAGTTTAATAAAAGTCAATTTATAAAATGACTGAATTCAAGTTCTTTAGCAAACAACACGACTCAATCAGAATGTATTATTAAAACGCCGCTGTAAATTCCTTGCGCTTTATACTAATAAAATAATACAAGAGTAGATGAGATTCGAAATAGTTAAAATCTTAGTTTTTAGCGTCCAGACGTAGAAATATACATGGAAATCCAAAATACCTGTTTCACGATTAAAGCATTTTGTTACTGTTGTGCAGTATGCAGTGTTGTCTGTATGACACATGAAAATATTCAAAAATGTCAAGACGACGAATTTTAAAAATGACAAACTGTCAGTTTCAGAAATGTCAAATGCTATTTTTACAAAATCAAAATTAGTTTTTGATTTTAATAAAATTAGAATATTTTATTTCATTTTAAAAATATATGGGTGTAGCTCAAAGATATTGAAAAATAAAACTGACAATCAATAAATTTTGGTGGCATATGTCATACAAACATTAAATATATATAAAGATGTATACATATATGAATCAGTGTAGATATAGGTATACGATAGTGTGTAAAATGGTTCCTTGGTGTCGTTCAAAGTGAAATTCGGAAATGTGTTAGAGTTAGAATGTAAGGAAACTGACAAAACTAAAACGTCATTTAAATAAAATATTTATAAATTTGGGTGTGAAATTTATTTTGAAACTAGCTATTGACCAAAGGTTTCACTTCCGTGTATTAGATAATTATACATATTTTCCACAAGCTTCAAACTGTTTCCATACCAAGTTCTATATCATGGGAGATAAGGAACCAACAAACAAACTGTATAGATGTGAGCGTTTAAAAACTTATGGTAAAACTTTAAAATAATATATGTTCTCTTAAAGTTGAAATAATTAAAGAATTAAACATGAAACATACAAAAATATTAAAATACTTTTTCGTAGATTATTACTGTTTCTTTAATTTTGTCAGTATCATTACACAATTTGTAAAGTTTTGAAAAAAGTGAATATTGTAAAAAATATAATTGGTATTGTTTTAAAATTGTAGAAAGTGAAAGATTAAAACCATAAATACTGCATTTGAATGTGTACGCATCGCAATGAAGTGGAGTACATCAGTACATTTTGTACGTTTAAGTTCTAACCCGGTCCCATGCAGGCGTTTATTTATTGGTTTTTATTACATCGTAGATCGTTTCTACTAGTATTTTTATTTATTAATATTTTTTTATTATATTTTATTATTGAGCCGCTACCACGGGCGTTACATTCGATTTCACAACCTCTCATTTATTTTTTTTCTCAGTAAAATAAGTTAAAATTGGCTGAATAACCCGTAGCTGCGGCCCAACAAAAACATTAACCCGTTAAATTACATGTTAACAAAGACCCTAGTTCGTTTTTATTTTTTCTTTACAATAAACTTCTCAACTTCATCATTTATTCCTAAAATTCAACTTAATTCGAATATTTATAAACCCTATTTTTGGCACTAACAAATCTAATTAAATATATCAATTAATTTTACAAATTTTTCATTTATCATCACTTTCGAATGGAAATGTTCACAATCAATATAGCAAATAGGGTTCGTGAAGTTTAACAAAAAACTTAACAACAATAAAATTGCAATTTAACAAAAGATTTTTTGTTTACATGATATTTTTCAGCACCACACTGCTCAAAATAAATTCTGTTAAACGACAACGTTTATAATCTCAGGAACTTTTAACATAATTAGGTTTCATAATAAAATTCTTGCAAATACAATTAATGAACAAGCCTGTACCTTTTTTAAAACACTTAATTTCTAAGCCGTTCTGAATTCCTCCGGCTTCGAGAACAAGGTATCTACTCCTTTTACTTCACATAACTTCGTTCTTAAGAAAAAATTAAAAAAACCGCGAAAATACACAGAGATGTGTAATTATATATCTAGTTTTTAGTGAGCTTCCTTATGAATACATTTTTCCTTTATAATTTTAGCTTAAACCAAGGGACACGACATTCACTAGGCTATCACGACATCTATAAGAGCGAAATTGAGGAACGGACATAGATAAAGACTTTAAATTGTTTATTTTTAAATAATACGACTATTATATAGATGCTACAGTATGTGCTAAAAGGTTCTATAATCGAATAGACACGTGACGAATCAGAATCGAGAACATTCGAATTCAATTAAAAAAGTTTTTCAATTAAAGGTTCGTCTAGTGTCATTTGACGTCTTACTGGGCGTTACATTTTAGATTGTCTCCGGTCAAACTCCTTTATTATTTAGTTCGATTGTATTTTTACTTATTCAGTAGATAAAGTAACAAAGATTCAAGTATTTGCTTGTAATAGTTTACTATCACCGCCCAATAAGACTGGTTGTTAATTCCTAAGTGTGAAGAATGCATATTTTAGTCTTTTTTCCGATTTTTTCTAAAATTTATATACAAATACACATCGCGATAATCTGTATGTACATTTTATCGATAATGGTTACGTGGTGGTTAGTGATATCAACAGCATTTTTATATTTCTGCTAAGCATAACATTATCTAAATGGTAACACAAACCAATGTCTAAATATTTTCTATTTTTGATGCTAAAAACTTACTCCCATATCGATATACTAGAGTATTATTAATTTTACACTATCCATAGATTAGTGAGCATTTATCGATACGAGAGGTCAACGGTTACGTTCTCCATTTTATTAAAACTAAAAAAATCTTATCGATATCTCGTTATATTCAGTTTAGTCGGTCCTAATTATTTTTATATCGACACCTCAGATGCTAGACCTATTCTATCTTTGGTTCCATTTTAATTGTTGATTTCTTATCAATTCCACAACTGTTTAACAATTCCTGGATTTTATCTTCGTAGTTCAATTTTTATAAATACAATTTTACTCTCACATCCGCATCTAAAATTCCGTTTTATCTAAATTCATACATATCGATCAGAATCAATTTGTATCAATTCAGAAGCAGCGATTATCGCTAATTCTAAAATCGAATGGAATAATCTTAAATCGTAAAGTAGCTATTCTGACTTGACTCTACCGATATTTGATCCATTATGTACAGTACTTAATACCCTAGGGTTTTATGTCAGCGTCTGTGATCCCTCATTACAGTCACGTAAAAGGATATCTTCAAATTCCTTCCGATTATCAAAAACCTTTCCTTCAATTTTTGCGATTTTAATTTAAGTATTGACGCGAATTCAAACTTTCCTGCGATGCAAACTTTTTTGATCAAACCTTTATTTTTCATCCGAACTCCAATTTCCAGGCGAACTTTTGTGATTTCTTTTTCCAAATTAATGCAACTCTGTGCCCGAACAAAGCTTGACCGTTCTTTAACTGAAACCTCATTAGTACTTCGTTTAACGTATCATTTATAATAATAATTATATTGTTCCTTTTAACAAATTATATACGTCAACATTTATCTGTATAACATCCTAGTCAACATCACATTTTTTTAAAAACTTTGTCAATGGCAATTTCATTTCACGAAGAATATTTTTAACGAATCTCTTTAAACTTCCTTTCCTGACAGAGATCAAATGATTACATGTTTTCGATATTATTTCAATCTATTGCAATAGTATGGAAAGACTCACGCGAATCGAAATCACCATCAACATTACACTTAACTAATGTATGTAAATTTATCATAATTTAATGTCGTATGACTTTGTTATGGAGACGTGTGCGTTTCAACCACGTATTAAATTTAATTATATTATCAATTACAATTATATTCGGCAATCTAATAATTAGTTCTCTCATACTTGCTCCGGGCGTACCCAGTGCACCTAAATGATGTTTCATTGCACGATGATATGCGGCGCCGACAACAGGACAGCCACTGTCGCGATGATTGTGAAAAGGGTGAACACGAACAGACAAAACCTGGGGACAAACGTTATTAATAAATAAAAAGAAAAAAGTTGCGTCACATAAAAAAATGAACTATTTCATAGTCTTTTAATAAGACTATAAAATAATATGTAAATTCGGTTTGAAAATACACAAAAAAAAACGAAAGTCATCACAGAAGCATCGAAACAATTATAGTGTTGAAAGTAATACAAGTCACAATTGTTTTTCATTATTAAAAAAATATATATATACTTAAAAATTTTGTGGTGGCAATCAATAAATACTTTTAAGTTTGTCATTGTCAAAGTATTTGATATTTTTTATGCAGTGCTTAATGAAACAAGACGTTTTAACTCCGTGACAAAAGAATTTTATATTTAAAAAGTATCATGATCGTCTTTCTGTGCCATACTTTTCATAAATGTCGCTAAAATATTAAAAGTAGGTAGCGTTGTCAAGATTGAAAGCACGATTTGCACGCCTTTTAATATATTGCATTTCAAAGCTAAAGAAATGTTCACTACAAAATATAAAATAATTTCAAGTGGCCTAAGTTCAAAACTGATTCACTAACAAAATTCGCTGTCACTTTACCATTTTCATTCCACCCGCTATATTACGAGTAATGTATGCAGCTGAAATACAGCCATACCAGATCAACATAGAAGCTTGTGTGGCCATAAAACAAACGTATTTTACGAGCTTTTTCACTTCTAATTAAATTTTGTGCGGCTGTTGGGCCAATTTACTTAAGGATATATAAGGCTTTGGTTATTTATTGCAACACCTCGCACCCTTGTAGCTATTAAACAGGAAAATGTACACTTATTCGTGATAATGTTCTGATAAGATATTACCAGCAGCCATTTTGACAGTCTGACTTCGATCATTTGTCAATGAATTGATTTCAATTTCGTATTTCTCTCTCTTCTAACTATATGTTATCTAATAATGCTTAATTTAGGTTTATTTCGTCCTAAATCTAGCAAAGACCGTAGATAATTGCTTTATTATCTGTCAGATGCAGATAATGAAGCAATTATCTAAGATTACTTCTAAGCTTATAATTTACACCCACAATACTTGTCTCACTGTCACTCCATGTAAATTTTAGGATAAACTAATCGCCTTTAAAGGCCAAACTTGAAATGTTTCCCAAATATTTAAAAAAAGCTTTTACTAACCTGTCAACAACCATCGCAGCAAATTTCCAATCGCTGATCACCTCAGCTTCGTCATCTGCCTTTTTCATTCTCGCTGTGATGAACTGCAGCTCCCTCAGGATCAAATGAAGTTCCCTATGGTGGCTGCCAAGACCTCCACCCACGTCCTCCATCGTAGACGGACGGACGAACGACCGACGGAAATCCGTACGGAATATTGAGCACCTAGAGAGATAAATAGTAATTGGAAAGTCTGTATTTGCATTGAAATGTTAAATGAGATTGAAGTAAATCACAAATTTATTCTTCGCAAAGTAAAAGAAATGAGTGGGATTTTTTTATAAGATTTTTAGATTGAAAATAAATAATTTCATTTGGCATACCCTGGCCCAAGATTCCCTGTGGACGCTGTACTATTCGGCGGTGGAGGAGCGTGTCTAAAATCATCGTCTATATCTAGCACATTAGCTAGCAAAGACTTTGAAGACCTCTCCTTTAACTCCAATTCTCTCATCCTATTAGACATCATGATTGTCTTTCTCGTTATCCTTTTGCCTGGTCTTGACATTCGGAGAATCCACGGCAACCATTGTAGAAATACTGATTTTATCTGTTCAACATTAGTATTGTAAATTAAGATTCCACATTTAATTTTATAGACAATATACAATTTTATGAATATACAAAAAAAATATGAGTTAATCAAATTATGGAAAGTTCACATCTAGACTAGGTAAGAGTATATTATCAAGTACTTACCCACTGTGGCATTTCGTGTATGTCTGCTGTACGATGGTGGTAATTGAGCACGACTACTGTCAGTACCACAGAAGAAGCTACCATGAACATGATGCAGTTGAAGTATGTCCCTGTTACATACAACATCTTGTTTTACATATTGAATATAATTTTAATTTATGTAGATGATGCGCTTCAACAAAAATATATACAAGAGGACCAACTAATACATTATCATATAATTATTAATTACTACTGTTACTTCAATAGGGAATAAAAATAGTTTTTAGAGTATTGTTTCATTTTTTTATCATCCTAATTCAACAGATATTAACAAGTACAAAAAGTGTAAGGAGCAAATTAGGTACTCCTGTAGTTTTGTTTTTACTTTTTAAGATTGTACTTTTAGTCATAATAACTCGTGGTTCATAGCAATATGACATAATCTAATTAACAATGACACAGAAAGCCACATTCATGCATTTTAATTGTACATGCGATGTTCTAATCTACATTTAGATGAGTTTTAGCTTTTAAGCGTTACATTGACAGTATTAACTTTAATGAGTCAACCTTTTTATGATATTCCGTCGTGTTTATCCACAACACAAATCTTTTATAAATTTGATGTAATAAACATGACGAATTATGAGTCCTATTTTCTTTATAACTTGGTTTTATTACTTTGTGCAAAGAAAGTGCTTGTCATTTGAAAACTACCAGAGTGGGTATAAAGTATACCATATTATGTCTTTCAAAACAAGCGCTTTCTATTTATTTATTAACGTCTTTTATAACGGTATTATAAGTAATATTAATTATATTCAAATAATAGCAAACGTTACAATAGACGTAATATTGACAAAGGAATTCATTATTATTTCAAACATCAGTTCAATCTAAAATGAATTCAGAAACATCTTTAAGTGTATAATTTAGACTGAACTAATTGTTATTCATATTCAAGATAACTAGCGCTAGTTAATTCAACTATAGATGGTCTAGCGTAACTTTTATCTTAACAAATACCTTTGTCAAACGTTTCTATAAGTTTATCATTTTGTCAATTACAGGGATGGTAACAGACCCGACAAAGTTGAGACCCGAAGTTCACGAGATACTTGGAGGCTGGACCCTCACTACCCGCATCCACTTTGTTGCTTTAAACTGTTGTTTAACTTTAAATCCTGCTTTTAAACTACAAGCAATTAAGTATTTAGAAGCTCGTTTAGTTAAGGAGAGTTTACGCGTTAACTTTGCCTGTATTATTTTTACAATATCACTTTAAAATCATGCTTGAAGCTGACGTCTGTGATCGCGTGTCCAATGTCTACAAAAGGTCAATAGAAAATAAACGAAGAAATTAAAATAGATTTAAGAATGAAATTTCGATGAATGGACGCAGAATTCTGCAAGTAAATTATTTTAATACATTACAAGAAGATTGAATGAGTGTATTGGAAACTTTTAGACAGACTTTATGTAGCTACGTATTTCAATAGCACGAATGTAAAGTGCAATAACTCTATTTCAAGTGTTGAGAGAACCGCAAGAGCGCTGTAAAAGCATAGATCAGTCTCCAGAGACAGAGGGACTAAAATGCAAATTGAAAACAGAAAATAAGAAACTATACGCTCTCCTTTAAAAATTCAAGCAGAAGTATCTATTTAGATCTTTGTTAAGTTGGTGTTTCACGAATGAGCTGAGGGACATTTTATATTGAACGTTTAAAATGTCCTTCGAGCTACATTCACATTTAGAAAAAACTATTCATTATTATCTTTTATTTAGTTATTAGGAACAGACGCGTGGTACTTTTCTCACCTATTAGGGGGATCGCCTCAGAGGTTTTTGTGATAACGTGTCCCACCAATAGAGAGAAAACAGTTTGCGACAGGAGAATTGTAACACCTGCAAAGATCAATATAAACTATGAAACAAAAAAATCATAATATTCTATTTACAATTGTTAATCCTATTGTACCATCCAGTCTATAACATCGTTGGTATGATCTCGTCCTGTTTGTGTGCTGAGTCGGTATCAGGGGCTCAAGTAAAATCATAAACGAAACATAAGGATAGTCATGCAAACACTATTATAGAGGGTTTTATTACTGGCTTTTATCATTGTTATTAGATTGTCGATTTATCTTAAGAGAAGGGTTTTACCAAAATCTTCGCTGAAAGTTACTTCCACCCTCCAAGTATCCAGAGACTTTGGCATTAAGGCCGTTGATAAAGTTATTAGTTCAAAAAACACACAAAATAAACATCCAAACACAAAATCCGAACACCATGGAATCGATTACGTATCAGACAGTGAACTTACACAAATACTTGAAGATAGTAAAAATACGAATGCCAACATTCAGAATAAAAACGTTGCAACTTACCTTCACTCTCCATATCATTAAAAGCTCTTGTCTTAAGTTAAAAGTCACATGCCATGCCACTTAAATAAGAGAACTTAGTATCACGTTACAAAACAGTGTTTTGATCAAACAAACAAAATAATGAGTAATCAAGTGACAAAGCTTAAGCAAAGGATTACGGAATCGATTCCAAAATTTGTTAACCCAAAATAATTTTAAGAAAATACGAAAAAGAGAGATACCGTCACATTTATTTTTATGATTTTTTTAACTTGGCACCAGAAAAACAACTTCTCATATTTATCATTTTAAAGCAAAAGCATTGTTAATAATTTTCTAATAAAATGACATAATTTATCAACAGACGATAAAATCAAAGCTTGAAACCACTTAACAGCAATTTTTAAGCTCGCAATGATTTTAATGAATTTTAAACGTACACAATTTACTCCTTGTAATGTTTTAAAATAACTATTAATTTATTTAGTTTTTAATAAAAATAAATGAGAGCTAAAATAAAATAGAAAATAGTGTTTAAATAGATGAAACAAAAGTACCAGGAGATAATGAATATGAAGAGAAAATAAATGTAGGAAACAAGCGGGATGGTCGAACGGTGTGGGTTAGGTTTGGGCAGTGTACCTAACAGGGGGATAGCGTCGGAGACCTGTGGCAGGGTCTCAGCTACCAGGTTGAGGAACACCGTCAGCGAGAGAAGAATAGTGACTCCTGCAATCAAACACAAGGTTAACACCCCTACTGAAGCTGCGGATACTGATGCCGACCTTGATTATCACAGTCGCTTTAACCTAAACGATAAAATACAAATCAGTAACGTTAATGCTTGTATTATATAACACATACTTACCGATCTTACCCTCACATAAACGGTTAACCAATCCATACCACATTCTAAATAATATAATATTCATTTATATACACGCTGCTGCCGAACGGGTCTTAAAAGTTTTATTACCCCTTTGGTACATTCAACAAGCAGTACAGGCGCGAATTCTTGCCTTTTACGGTAGACGTTTATTATTTCTGATTAATACTCGCTTCTAAAGTGTAATATCAAAAGGTTTGTTGCGTTTATGCTTGTTGAAAATTAATAACGTAATACATTTGTCACCATTATTGCTTTTTAAAAAACTGGGTCGAGCTGAACAATTTCCGCATTTCTCGTCGATTTTTTTAGGGTTCCGTAGCCAAAATGGCAAAAACGAAACCCTTATAATTGATCATGTTCATTTTTTTTTTTTTTTTTTTATTGAATATTAATAAACATGCATCATAAATACATACAATATCATTGTCCCACAAAACTGTTTACACAGTTTGTCTGTCTATCCGTCAGTATGTCACAGACATTTTACTCAAAGACTACCCAATGAATTTTGATTAAATTTTGTGAAAAGGTGTCTTGTAGTAGCCGCTTCTTAGTTTGATAGCTAAATAATAAAAAATAATATTTTAAGGAAGGGACACTCCATACATGTAACAGAAGCTAAAAAAATGTTTGACTATACATATTTATGGAAATAAGAAGAGTCTCCGAGAGTTGCTCTTTCTGAAGTGAATCTTTTAAACCTAACAAATACTTTCAATTAAAATTATTTCAAGAATGATCCGATATACCTCGTTGAGTTATTGCCGAAAAACTGCGTTTCTCAACAAAAGAGCGTAAGTGCCATGAACATACGTTCTTCTGCTGGTGCAATTATTCAAATCGGACTTTTTTATATGGCAACGGCTCCGGAACCCTACACTGAGCATGATCCGCCATGCTATTGCCTGTTTTTTTTCTGCATTGGGTGACTTGTTCCTAATAAAATGACCTAATTGCTTTTAAGAAAAATAAAATCAGTAAGTGCTACTATAACTATGTTAGGGACATTTTATTCAAAGTAGAAAGGCATATTTTCAAAGGTCAGACTAAAAGCAATTAAATCACATCTAGTAAACAGCAATCACCAATTTTGTAATAAATTAGGTTAATAAAATTCTGACTTTTTGATGTTTTTGATTTTGCTCTCTCTTTTTTAATTTTATCAGATTATATACAATAACTAATTTGAAGAAAATATTATTCAATCAGCAAAAGGCAACTCTTGCCGTAATTTGTTCACAAATGTAATAGGAATATTATTAGTCATAACTAGATATCGTCAGACAAATATAATTAAAAACTTTAGTGATGATTACGCAGTCACAGAAATGTTTGCAAGTAACTCAACCGCGAATGATACTCTGAATCTGAGGCTGTTGAACAAGGGCAATTTTCTAGTTTACTCAATAATAAGTCTGACGCCTCCTTCAGACGTTTCCCCATTAAATTTAAGTACGTTCTTAGTTCCAGTAGAGCTGCTTTTAAATACTCAAGTCTCATCGCTTATAATTAAATTGTAAAACTGTATTTTACGGTCCATGAACGATCTTTAGTTACAAATTATAGAAGTTCACTGGATGTCACTTTGTTCTTAGTTGTAATCTTTTATAGTATGCCCCATTGAATATTTGCTCGAGACGCCTATCTTGATATGATTTAGCATTAAGTATTTAATTTATTGCTAAGTTAGAACATAAATTTATATACCCTGTTAAGCATGTATTACATATCATTTTTATTCATTTCAATAATCGTTATTAAATTTTGAAACATTGAGATAAAAAGTTACTTTACATTCAACTCACAAACACATAAAAATTTACAACAAACATGAGCGTACATCAGCACTTGAATATACATACGTGTATTATAATATATTCATACGATACGAATATGCACATTGTGGCCTTTTCGAGATAAGAAAATGGAACGCGATTTCGCTCCGTTCTTCCGAACTCCTTTTGCTTACTATACGTTTCGCATTATTCAGTTGTCAACAAAGCAGATTTTCTTCTGTGCCCTCTGAATATTCTAGTAGTCGTAAATTATCTAGGAGATCCGTATAGTGTTTATACTGACCGAGAGTGAGTTTTTCTCCGGAGTCAGGCGGCAATGTGAAACCAAGAAGTGCCATCGATGATATGAGTACACATGGCACAATCAAGTTGAAGAAGTAGTATAGTGTCCGTCTTCTGATCATGATTGTGAAAGTAACATCAACGTAGGGCTCTGGGCAGCACGCGTACGTTATCGTGTTCTTTTTGCCTGGCATTCCTGCGAAACAGATATATCAATATTAAAAAGGTGCGTAAGCTATTTTAACTTAAAACGCCGCCTAGTAATCTTAAAAAAGTTGTTATGAACATTAAACTCCAATTTCATTATCTAACAAAACATAATTAAACATTACATAACATAGGTAAAATTGAGAATAAATAAACACTTAAAAAATGGTATAAGAGACGCCTTATAACGAAATTCAATATTAGGTCGAAAAGGTTTTAAGTAACAAATAAATCCAACTAGAACTTACCTATCAAATACCACTCGCCGTTCGTGATAAAATCCGAAAGGTCTCCTCCTGCCTCATCTTTTAGCACGAGATCCAACTGCCGGGGCAAACATTGTGTAGTCACACGGATACATACAAGATGCACAAACAAACCATGCAAACTTCACGAAGATAGCAGGACCAAAGAGAAGAAATTTTCGCATTATTTGCCCCATAAAGCTTGTTAACCAAATTGATTGCTGTTGAGGAAGCTATTTTGTAATGAAATGGTTCATCATTTTTCCTCATTCTCTCCCCCTTTGCATATTTTATCGGATAATCTAATTTCAGATAACTTACAAATGTCCCGTGGTTTATTAATAAATTTAGCATCTCAGGAATTTGCTTCGTGAAATATTTTTTTGGGAAAGCTCCGTGGTCCTGCATTCTCTGTTTTAGGAACACGTAATTATTTATAATAAGTTTACAACCAAAGGGAAATGTGAGAACCACTAATGCAAGACAGGAAAGGGATGCAAGAACATGCTACATACAGTTTAGAAGATAAAACCGCCATACGGAATAATGTTACACATATTTACTACATTTCTATTTTAATTAAAACTATTAAATAACATAACAGAACTACTCATTCTACACATACCTGGACACAGATATAATGAATATTATGAATCATCCAAGGTGACTGATAAACTACAGGCTAGTACTCGCATACTTGATTGATAGCTATCACAGCGAACTTAAGATTTACTAAAAGAGTAACGATTATCATACAAATATTTACAATAGTAAAAACATATCTTCAAATACTACCAATTAACCTTTATGAAACCAAGACACCAATTAAGCTAGATGATCTAATTTCCTCGACTAAACGCGTTCAAATTCAAAACCCACTCATAACTGAAGTTGTATAAAATAATAGGAGGACAAAGGCAAAGTTAGATTAAGTCTCAAACAAACACGTGGTGTGAAGCCAGAGTAATGAGCTCAGAGACGCGCGCTCGGGCACTGCGGAATAATTCAAGAAGTTATCACTCAGTGTTCCGGATATTTATGACACACTTTTGTATTACAGTTATTTGTTTTTCTTAGCTATTATAGTAAAGTGTAGCTTAGCAGACATTAAAATAATTTTAGCCCAAAATTTTGGTGTTACTCCAGAAAATACGTTTATTCTAGCATTAAATTTGCTTCTTCGGCATTTGATATTTATCTTCGAAATATATTTACTTTATATGGTTATAGAAACACATTGTCCCGGTACTTATTTTGGCTAGAATATATCAGAAAATTAAGCTACAGAATGTTATTATACGATTCGGACGGTTTCAGCTCTTTCGCGATTGGGCCCACCCCCTCATTTATAATAAACAAATAAATTATTTTATCAAATAACTATCGAGCTTCTATTCAGTTTTGAAAATCAAACGAAATAAATGCTCTTAAACGTCTGCTAAAAAGGGTAGCACAATTTATGTTAAACAAATAAATTAGTAGACGATTCTAAAAGACAACTGTAGTTTTTAACTAAATACTACAATAAATTTATCCAAACTAAAGTTTCATATCAATAAACACACAACAACAAACTACGAAATAAATAAAAATACTACTTCAAAAGAACGCTTAATAAGAAAATAAAATGGCATTAATCTTCACTATAGAGGCGGAGTACAAAATGGATTGAAATATCCGAATGTATGCTAAATTATTCGAAACATTTCAATTTCTTTCATTTTAAACAAGGCCCAATAAAATTGTATGAACGTCTAGAGGTTACTTTGTTGAATAACGTTTCAATCGAGAAATATATATTTTTTAAAACACTTATTTTAGCTCACTCTCGAAAAATTAACACTATTAAAAAGGTTAAATAAAATCAACAGAAAATAGTCACAAAATTGCAATAATATGATTGAATGACAACATTATTGGCCAAATTTATATGATTTTACCATTACAAACGACAAAAAATACAAGTTTACTGCCATTATCTAAGTAACCAAGGTAGTTATTTAAAGCATAGCACACAAATTTAATACACATTCAAATGTCAGCAGAGTAAGAAAAAGTTATTCAACAAGTTACAACAAATACAAGTCTAAACGAGTAATATAAACGTCTACAGTTTTCCGTATGGCGGCTCTCAGGTTGTATTTATGTACAGTGCTTCATTTTGCTCCATGCAAAATAGTACATACAAAACTTGAAGGATATTATAATATCCTTGGTTTCTCACATGGTTCCCTTATTACCAGAATTTATTCCTAACCTAAACGTTAGCCTAATTAGTTCCAACCGAGTAAACATTCCATTTAATAATTCCAGCTACGGCTGCTGTTATTTGTAATATTATAATGTAATTAAGTCTCCTTAATTTTAATTGTAATGAGTCAAAATTGTCTGTTATCATAATGAAAATATC
Source organism: Herminia tarsipennalis (assembly GCA_945859575.2). Lineage (NCBI taxonomy): Eukaryota > Metazoa > Arthropoda > Insecta > Lepidoptera > Erebidae > Herminia > Herminia tarsipennalis. Next base: position 4,752,548 of record OX243836.2, on the reverse strand, counting down.
TTTCTTTTGTTTTTCCAAGTCGAGTTATTTTTAGTAACCGCTTCGATTTCACCTGTTAGTGTTTCTGTTTAAGAATTATGTTTCATATTTTTCACTGTAATTTGGTTTTTCGTCTTCTGTCTTTGTGTCAGATTATTCAAATAAAGTCTCATCTTTGATATTATACTGAACACAGATAAGTATAAAAATAAACCTGAAACTTCAGTACTTCAAGTAGGTTACTTCTCATAAATTGCTTACACCATGTGGCGTAGTCTAAAATATTTTTTTACGAGTCTGTTTTTATCCGAATGCGCAAGAAGGAGTGTCATATATCAAAAGTAGAAATAAATAACATGGCGGGTTTTTGGCACGAAAATATTACAGTTATTTATTTTATACAGACAGGTTTTTTGTTTTTTAATATTTTAGCTTGGCAAAATATCTTTTTTTTTTCTATTTTTAGTACCTTTACCAAAGATACCTTTACTATATATTACTTTTACTATGTTATCCATTATTTTTTAATTATGTCAGAAAAAGATATTTCTTATTATTTTAAACGTAACACGACAGGTAAATCCGCAGCTTGTTCTATATTGTTCAGCAAATTTAGATTATAGAAGTAAGCAAAAGAATTTAAACTGAATTTACCTAAAAGTAAGTGTTAAAGTCAATTCAAATCAATGAAGCTTTATAGTACAATAGATAAAAAACAGCAATAGAAAATAGTGCTAAAGAGCTGAAGCATAAGGAGCATAATTGATTTTCGACTCTAACGTCAATCAAATGTGAGCCTTATACAAAACTAATTATATTCTATTGCTATTTTTGTGGCAACACTTCATCGATATGAGTTGACTCGTAAAGTAAACGCGTGTTCGATAGCACTAGTAGAACGTGATGTGAATTGGAATTTGTTTTTATCAGAAAGAATATTAAGATTTAGAAACTGAATTTGAAATTTCAATTGTTTTATCATAAATATATTTAAATTTAGAATGTGAATTTGAAATTTCAATTATTTTATTAGAAAGAATATTTAGATTCAGAATGTGAATATGAACAAGAAGTTAGTTCGTTTGAGTTAAGCGTTGTAAAATATCGCTACCTGGTTGCCATCGTATGTCCAGCTACCAAACTTCATGTCACAATGTTGGTCGTCGAAGGGGAACCAAGTGATGTCTATCTTGCATGTGCTCTTGAATATGCCAGGGGGCACGTACAGGCAACTGCCGTTGTTTCTGACCACCACGTTGGTCTGGTACGTCCCGTCAAAACCTTCGTCAGCACTATGTACCAATACAAATTCTGTCTTAGCTATCGTCAAATTTTTTTTGACGGATCCATACAAATCATATCATTAACAAACCACATTTCATGAACTTGCACCTTAAAGACTGAATAATAAATAGAATGCTAATTTGAATCGTCAAATGTTAGCTGATGTTGATAATTTGGAGCAAACCAGCTGTCATAATACAAATTGTTACCAAATACATCAGAGACAGAATGAAAATTAACAAAAGTGTTTACATTCCTTTGTTTTGCAAAATTCAGTTCCGCTCATTTAAAAATAATGGATGTAAGTACACTGTAATAAATTAATTATCTAGAAAATTTTACTGGAATAAATTAGATGAAGTGACCCTTATCAAGCCCACACAATGGCAAACGAAATTTGGGTACTAAGAGCATTCTTTGATCAGCCTTTTTAATATAATTAAAAAATTCCTTTGAACGCAATGCATATGAGATGCTTGTTTATTCATATATGTGGTCGTCAAATTACAAATTGTAAAGATTATAAAATTGTTTACTATTAAAATAAAAAATTGAAAAAGCGTCAGTGAAGATGCAAAAAGAAATAATACGAATAAAAAAAATATTAGTTTAAATTTCGAAACTGTTAATAATTTATTACATACAAAAGATTTTATTTACTTAGTTATAATTAAAGCTATGTCAAAAGCAAATGTGCTTTTATGATAAGCGTTTATTTTATTAATTAGTAAATTTATTTTTTCAGTGCTTCAGATTCATCTGGGACGTTATTGGTACTGTGCTGCCAATGACAAAAGTTATTAAAATGTATGTTTGTCAGTAACAGCACCAAAATCATCCTCTCGCTTCACCAGACAGAGACAACGTATTTCTTCCTTTCAGCGTTTTTTAAAACGGCGAGAGGGCGAAAGACGTACCTATTTAAAAAAGATGTCTGGTGTAAGCGAGACGATGAGAGTGGTGTCCAAATCAGCGACTAGCGTGCCATGTACGTTTATGTTATTTTTTATTTGTGGCAACACGGAGTAGGAGAAGGGTTGCCACGCGAACGATTGTTACTTTAAAAAATCAAGCACCAATCATCACATTCGGGTGTATCTCCTACTGTGTTGTCACTACTCTGAAAATTATGCAATTAAATTAATTGCTTTTTATATTAAAAAAATAAATTTTATATTTTAAATATTATCTTAAATAAAAAAGAGGCAAGGTGGAGTATTTCAATTACGCGTAATATCATAGTTTTACTCATTTACAAATTAAATATAATTTTGTATTGCTTATTCTATTTGCATTAGTAAATAATAAACGAAAATATCGTCGCAAACCCTTTATACACGGCTACAAAGGCATTTGATAAATTTGAACCATTTGATCCTTCATTACATAAACTCACACATCTTACTGTTAAATTCTTGGCCAATTAAAATAATAGTGAATTTAATCAAATTGTGATCATTTATCACAATTTCATTATATTCACAACCAGCGACAATTGATTATTTGAGTACTATGACTGTAAATATGTGTAGGCATCTATGTCCTTAGCCACGATTTTTTTCCGTGATAGCGGCAAGGCTACGTGGAAGCTACCAAACAGAACCCATCTGCTTAGTTTGGGATCAGATGGTTGTCTGTAAGCTATCACAAAATTACTTATTCTAATATATAATTGAAAATGTTCCTTAACAAAAGAATGAAAGTACTCGAGCAAACAACTTATGAAGCTATCCTTCTGTTGTGTGCTCGAGCACCTTCTAAGAATCTTGGGAGACCTTCAGAAGAAAGTAGTCCGAGAAGCCATAAGCATTTGTATGAAGGTTTATTCTGTGCTCTTGGTATTTCGTAGTTTCATTAATACAGAATTAAAGAGCTTCCAGAGAACAATAAGGGTCTTAAAATTTGCCCCAGAGTACCGCGCTGTGGCCCCGCTGCGTTGTAAATCCATATAAATAAAAAAGACTGCAGCGCTACATCCGCCCTGAGGCCTCGCGGTTGCAGCGCTGCAGCCGCACCGGCTCCGCAAGGCACAAAGCAGCAAATTTGAAGGCGCCATAAAACCTAACCACTATTTACTCCCTGTTTAGCTCAAACATCAATCAGTCCCGTTATCTTTCACTAAAATGAAGACCATTAGTTAAATGTAAACGACAATTAACACGAGTAATAGAATTTAAACATTCAACCGTTAAGAGAAAACTCAAGACGATTCTGGACTACACAGTTAAACTGTAATTTGTCGGCCAACAACGCCCTGGGATTGTCGAGTCGACGAAACTGTGTTATGGTCTCGGCCCAGTACATCGTATCACAGTGATCTCATAAAATAATAAGATTTCGCTCACGGAAGCCAATCGTGATCAAATACAGATATTAAATCGTAAATATGAAGATACAATTAGGATTCGTGCTAAACCTAGAGAACGTCGAGATTAGTATCAGTTTTAGCTGAATAGCAATATTTATGAACGACTGCCTCAGATAAGCAGCATAATTTTTTGAGGGTTCATGTATGTATGGTATGTCTGTGAGTTTTTTTTTATATACCCATACATTTAAATGCTTGATTTTTTTTTTATTATGGTCTTGTAAACCTGATCGTCTGATACGGTGTTCTGGTCGGAGACCTTTAGTACTTGCCACGGTTGCTTCCTACGAACCATAACAAGTTGTAACTAACTTTTGATGTTATCATATTAAATGAGCTAATTTTAATGTGTTCTGGGATTTATTTTGTTGGTTATTAAATGTTTATGTTGTTTATTTGTACTCGTGCTCATAAAAGTCGAAGTTCTAAACATTTTGTGATATGGTTTTATCATCTAACTTTCAGTTATATGAGTATATGCTCACGTAAATGTAGGTATCTTTTTTGAATAGATAAGTATATTCAATGTGCTTCTAGAATAGAAGTGATTATAATATAAATTTATATCTGAAATAATTTTCGTCTATCTGTTAGAATATATTTTTTTAGTCATGCCTAAAATATTATACAGAAAAATGAAAGTCCTAACATCTATTTACTTATCAACGCCCAAACCCTTAGACCTAGACAGCTGAGTTTTTTGCAGAGAGGCTTTAGTGATGTAGAGCAAGAATAAGAAAGGATTTGATGAAACCGCTCTAAGGGTGCGTAACCAAACTTAATCAAGCAAAGTCGGTAGCATAAGTTAATCAACGAGATAAATAATAATAATAAATACAATCTTCCTAAACATTTAAAAGCAGCACTTAAAGCCATGAAAAAAGAGGTGACGACTTAGAAAAGCAGATGACTAAGGCAAGGTGAGCGAAAAAAGGCCAGGACAGTTTCACTCTGTCTTAAACACCTCGGTCTGCGATGCCATCCGCGTTGCCGAGGACAGAGTATGGGCTGGTGAGAAATGGTCACGGAAAATGTTGGCCGTTGAGGTCTCGACCCTCAACATTCCTCAATGCTGACGGTCTAGGTACTAGGGCCTTGACGACCAACCTCCTCTATTCCATTCTCTATTAAGTCCTTTATTCTTAAAGAACGGGAGGGTGAATAGGAAAGCGATTTGAACATTTCTTTTATATAAGACAAAGAGTGTTTGAATCTTGCGAAGAACATCAACACACAAATGAATCCAAACTAATTGAACCATTTCAATAAAATTCACTAGCGAGAAAAACAGATTTTTTCCTCGTGTGGTTCATAAACTAGAGAAACAAATAAAGCAAATACATGTACCAGAAGTGAATCATGAACATAAGCTAATAGTCCCATAAATCTATAAAAGGCCCAGATACGAGGTAAAAATGGCCCAGAAAAAACAAGATAAAGTCTTAGATAGTGAAAAGCCGAAATCGCCTTGAGCGTTCGCTACAACAAAAGTGCTGTCATGTGCTCGGTATGAATACAAAATACCGAGAGTATAGAAGGTAGCCTACACACAACGCGCGCTCGAGCAAATACAACATTATGATTATCTATACTAATTTTATAAAGCTGAAGAGTTTGTTAGTTTGAGCGCGGTAATCTCAGGAACTCAGGATCCAAATCGAAAAAATATTTTAGTGTTGGATAGCCCATTTATCGAGGAAGGCTATAGGCTATTTAACATCACGCTACGGCCAATAGGAGCAATAAGAAATGTTGCAAAAACGAGGAAAATTTACGAAGACGAAGTTGCACGGGACAGCTAGTGATTGATATAGTGATAGCAGTCGTTAATTTATCAATTAATAATTAATTAATCATTATAATGGTCCAAATCCTGTTCACAATGTTAAGTGAAATATAATCATCACTTATTTTCAATAATAACCAAGGATTACGTCCTACGCGACGCAATGAGTTGGAGAATTAATACGAAGAACGCAAGTCAAATTTAAAATTATTATAATTCTGCAAGGTTTCAATATTTTTATTTTCTTTTTATTATTTGTTTTTTTGATGTAAAATCATGTTCGGGTGTTTGAGCATGGCCAAGATTGATGGCAATACATGCTATAATATCTCATAACATGATAAAATAACACCCAGGCACAGAATAAACAATCGTGCTCATATCCAAAGGGTTGCTGTCCTGGCTGAGAATTTCTGCCATGATTTCGGGCTTAGCAGTCAGAATCACTAACCACTACACCAACAGGCCTGTCAATGTACGTATCAAGGTTTGCTTCTGTCCTCTCAGTATTTTGTGATTTGCAGTATTCATGGAAGTAGGGGATACGTGTCGTGTAACCACTCCGTTAGCTGGCGGCCCGCCAACAAATCCGTATTAACGTGACCGCTCCTAACACCGCAATGTAATGCTTTTAGGAACACGTTGACATTCAAAATGTTGTGGTTTGAATTTTAATGCACTTTGCCCCTTGAAGTGACTTTGAGGCAGTTCCAAATTTGTGTGACACTGCTTTTGAGCAGTGCACATTATTTTTTTAAATGTGAGGTACCTCGTTATTTAAAAAAACTGACTATGGCAAAAAAAACAATTCTCAAAAATGAATAACTGTATTTTTTAGGGTTCCGTAGCCTAAATGGCAAAATGGAACCATTACATTTTTGCCATATCCGTCCGTTTGTCTGCAGCTTTGGTCAGAGACGGTTAGTTATATCACTTATGCCGACAAAGTGAAAGAATAAATTAGTCAGAACTGTCATTTTTAATATGACCCATATCTTAATAAATTACAGAATTTTTATAACAGACAACTATAAACAAATTGCCAACCCTAAAGTACTTCCAACATGTAGCAAATAATATGGCAACATTGCAATACGGTGTACATTCGAACCCAACCCCGTCGAAAGACGGTAAACAAGGTGGCCCGTACAAAACCCGGTAAGTGATTTAAAAGCTTTCATAATCGAATGTTGTGAGACCACGGTTTGGCCAACTGCCAATCCATGGCCAATATTCGCCGAATGTATTGGCAATATCGTAAATGGTTGTTTCGTTGTTTTCGAATGTATCGGGTTATTTGTTTATTGCGTTAAGTTTGTTGCTAAGAGATGGGTCTTGGGTTTTATATTCTTTATTATTGCAACAGTTTGAAATTGCTTTATTGTTTATTGAATTGTATTATTGTAATATTGTTATTGAATATTAAAAAAATGACAGCCATTCTCATGAGAGACTTGCCAACTACGCAGGAGCAGACACAAGTGCACTCTCTATTCCTTCACTCTCATAGCCTATGAGGCAGGAATCCGGTATGACCGGAGAGAGATTAGGCGCAAGACCGAAGGCTTAAATGCTGTTCAAGGCACGGAGAGGTGTGAGAATGTTCGAAAACCGTGACCCATCTATAAGACCGACAGTGGCAACGTTGCTTAACCTCGCAGTTATCTCTATTTGATCAATCGCCACTGAATCAGGGACGCCACTGAGAGATTCTTTTATCACATTATCTACATCACCACTAATCTATTAAGCATATTGCATAATCTTTAAATAATCTCATTTGGCTTTAATATATAGATTATAAACGTACATACTATGTACCGATAGTTATCACAAACCGTAAGTTTAACCCCTAAGCAAACTAGCTTCACAGTACCTTTACCACAATCCCATCCCGAGGCGTATCGAACTGGGCGATTAACTAAGTTATTAAACTAATCTGACACAGCCCATCTAATACACTCGTGAGGCATATTACATCAATAGGGATCGTCTAACAGAGCACGGAGTTTTGGGCTTACGGAAATGGTGGTAAATTATACTGAGAGCATTTTCATGGCTTTGACAATGGCGTACGCGTATCGTTTCGTTCTTCTAACTGGTTTTGAGCATAGCAGCCATAGACATCAGAAACTAGACAACTACGCGGGAGATAGTATATCTATGAGGGCTAAGTAGGCCAGCTTAGCCTAGCCTTCATAGAAAGCTAGGCAGCTTTCTATGAAGGCTAGGCTAAGCTGAGTGATAAGGAGAGAGAGTGATGGCGTTCTCTTAATCGATGTTACGGAAATCCAAAACCATCGAAGAAAGATTGGGAGCAGCACTGACGTCTCACTGTGCAGTTTTATGGACGGAGGACACGACAATGCCAAATCTTTCTGTACATCTTGTATAGGTACGTTAAACATTAACTAACTTAACTTTAAGTTATCAAATCTGTTCAAAATATCGGTGGTGCAAGCTTAATCACAATAATATTATAAAAGCGAAAGTTTGTGAGTGTGTGAGTGTGTGAGTGTGAAGCGGAAGATATTATATCTCTAAGGGTTAGGTAGGCAATCTAACCGAGCTCGCTATGAAGGCTAGGCTAAGCTGATAAGGAGAGAGAGTGACGGCGTTCTCATAGTCGCTGCAGTCGCACTGTGCTGTTTTAGGGACGGAGGACATGACAATGCCAAATCTTTCTGTACATCTTGTATAGGTACGTTAATCATTATTAACTTTAAGTTATCAAATCTGTTCAAAATATCGGTGGTGCAAGCATAATATTTCATAAAATGAGAATACCGTACACTTCAGCGTTATATTGAGAACATCCTTTTCTAAGCCAAAAGCGGGTGCCATTTATTTTGCCTCATAAGCAGTATGTAAATAGCATACAAAGTGTGTTTTACGCGAAACACTTACTGCCAAGACAAAATCTTTTGTTAGGAGCGAATTATAATAACGAACAGATTTACTTTACTCATAATATTTGTGCTAAACAGAGAAACGGTCCACCATTTTCCGACGCCTTTCTGATAAATTATTCTATTGTTTTTTGTTTGGCAAGGATAGATATTCACATAGATATTCATTTACCGTTATGAAACAATCGGCTCAAATATATATGTATCTTCTATCTAATTGTATTATTCTTTGTTCACTCAATGTCTCGACTTATATACCCTTGATTAAAATTAAAATAATAAACCTTAATATACCTACGCAGTTATAACCTACAGTCTTTAAAAATATATGAAAGAAAGTATATTCTAAATATAATACGTTCGTAAAAGTTAGGTCTGTGTATAAACCAAACATACGCAGACCTAACTTTAAAAGTGAATATAATATATAAGCAAATAGAATAAGCAAATCTTTTACTTCGTTGATATTTTAAACCTAACCTCGCCAGGTATCGTTCGCAAAGAAAAGTAAACAGAACAGTAGTTATATTTTCCTTAAAAATATAGTCTTCAGAGTGATGTCTCTGCGAAAACGTTCGAGATTTTAGTCTCTATACGGAACAAAAATGTTTACATATCAAAATATTTAACATTTCTGTTCCTTAAAACTCAAACGACATAAAGAAAAATAAATACGCCGACATTTATTTCACATTTATCTGAAATTTACTTTCAACAGAGCAATTTAACTAGTATATTAGCAGATTACAAGCCGTGACACAATAAAGTCTGTAACAAATCAGATCCAAACAAGAATTTACTCCCACTAAAGGATAGTTGACTGGCAATAGTCCAAAAGGAGTTTTAGCTCCGTTCCGCAATTTAAACCGTTTTACCGTTATTTTGTTGAAACTCAAAAGGCTTGAAATTTGAAATGTAGCCAGTTGCAAACACCGATGAAGCTGTTAAGGGATCGTCACATTACCAAGAGTCAGCACACTCTGCATTACTGTACCCCAACCTTTAATTTAAATTCGGATTCTCAAAATCTCATTTAAAAATCTTGGGATACCGAGTTTTGTGAGATTAATGTGGGTAGAAAGAGATAAAATACGTTGGCGTAATTATAAGGTTAATGTATTTTTGGTAATTATAGCTCCAGTTCACGTTTTCTTTATGTTAGTAATGATATGGTACCGTAATTCTCTTTTAATTATTTCAAAAAAGGTACGATAGATAAAAATATCGTAAAAATATCTACCAACAAAGAAAATTATGCTATATCGATGCTAAGAAAGGTCGTACACCCCTCTTAAGAAATCCATATCTATCCATCCCGGCAGCCATTGAGGCGATAAATAAAACTAGATGACAAAAAACAGCAGAGCCGTAAATCTGCTATCTTCCCCGTAATACCCATATTCTATGGTGTCGTTAAACTATAGTAGTGTCGAAGCTATAACTGTTTATCCATAGCTGTTCGTAAAACTTATCAGGGAAGATATACGTCTATAAACATCTGGCTTCCGGCCAGGTAAGTGGTGATAAACATTGTAAACACTTAACATTAAATCATGTCACACTTGTAGGTTTAGCACGAACCTAACAGTGTTGTATAGTTAACGCTAAATGACATTGAAAGTCCAATTACTTTGTATTTGGAATAGCGCATTTTTTTTTAAATTTTGGAGAATGAGAATATTGCTACACACATAGGCTAGTTGGCACATTCCGACCCAAATCACCTACAACATATGTTCATTCGGTCCGGCAGATTCATCTACCATTTTACCGCCCGGCTGTGCCGATTGATACCGGCCCGTTGTCGGCCGGTCTAGTGTAGTACGTATTCGGCAAAGACGAGTGGCTTTTTTCTCCCATATATTCGATTTTATTGCTTAAGTGTGTAGCAACTCTAACTCTGCAGGTTTTACTTATATTAATAAAAAAACTATGGCAGTAATTTAATACTAGCGGATATCGCAATGAATCTAATATATTAAACATATTAACACTAGTACAGTACCTACCATATAGTTCGTAAACGCATATATAAGATTACTAGCTGTCTCGCGCAACTTCGTCTACGTAAATTTTCCCCTTTTTTTATAATCCTATGTTACTTCTAATACCTCCAAAAATATGTGTACAAAGTTTCATGATGATCGGTTGAGTAGTTTTCGCGTAAAAGCGTAACAAACAAACTTACATTCACATTTATATATTAGTAGGGATGTTATGATAACAAGTTAGAAAAAAGCGTTTTGTTTTTAAGTTAATTCATAAAAACAAGCGTTTTGTTTCATGATAATTAACATAACGCTTTTTCTAAATTGTTATCGTAATCTTATTTACGCGTTTACAAACTGTACGGTCAGTACTGTACTAGTGCTCTACTAATTTGAGACCTGTCCAAAGGAACAAGTTCTCCATAGTATTCTGACAACTGACAACGTAAAGGTATTTTTCCCACAGTGACCTACAGTAAAGTGACGATATTATAAGCCAAATACAGGCTCTTAGTTCAAAATTAAATTGTAAGCGACGGTAGCCTAATGGTTTAGGCATCGTACTCGCAATTGTGAGGTCGCGGGTTCGAATCCTACCCATTAAACTACCAACGTGAACCCACTCCTAACACAAGCCATTGAGCTTAGGGACGCCCAATCCCACATTGCTTGTTATCTTTAAAAAAAAAAGGCACACGGAGCGCTTACTTCTATGCCATATTACATTAACTATACGAAGATACAGGAGGTTCGTAGTAAAACTACAGGTCTATATCATTTGTCGCTTAACGGTGCAATGAATGAAACTCTTTGGCCGCCCGCCAGATGGCGATACCGTCACTTCGCGGACGTCTGTTTGCTGAGAAAATTTGTTAAACGTTAACGACGTTTAAACGAGGCGACTGCATCTGAATTTGCGAATAAATTGTGTGATTATATTAGTATGTACTGACTCTGCAAATTGCAAACTGCTGACTTGATTTCGTCTAATGAGGCAGTTACATTTTCATATAATAACTAAACTGTTAAAAAACTTAGTGACGTGAGTTATTTAGACAAACTCTAAGACGTATAATGTTTTTTCTCTTCTAAACAAAGCTTTAAATATCTTCAGTCACATAATTGTTCTACTATTATGTGTTTTATTTTTATTCTGACTTAATTTATTTTGTCGTGAAAATAATTATAAACCCTTCCTTTTTCTTCACTTCCCTTTTACTAGTTTTTTTACTTCATTTTCTTTTCTTTATATATTTAACATTTTAACAAAAAGGTTTTAGTTATTCTATAGTACACTCTATTGCTATTGCCACAAAACACATTTCTCTATAAACCTCAAAATTATGAACACAAAACTCAAATCTCAAATATCTGTAAAATGAATCGTAACAAATTGTTTTGGAATAGAAACACTGATATTAAACGTTTCCCCACAGTTTTATAATTAAAATCTTCTGGTTTCCAAATGTAAAGTGCTTTGGTGAATAATCTTCTTCTCTCAGATATCGAGACGAGCGTTCACTTAATTGATAATTATTTTCTGTCCTCATGTTCCACCTGGCGTTCTTAATTACGAGTAATAATAGTCGATTAAAAATAATCGCTCACTAATCATGTTACTAAAACTGGGGAAGGATCAAAATCTGAATTTATTTTTACCCCAGGATTTAGAAGCATGTAGAGATTCAAAGCTCTATTGTATGTGAACATCGCATATTTAAATATTTATAAAGATATCGTTAAAATTATTTTAGATGAACAATATACATGTGAAATCAAACATTTTGTTAAAAAAAAAGAATAATCAAAAGAAAATAAAAATTACAAACCAAAAAAATTACCTTAATTTACGATTTTATTCTATGAATATTCAAAAATAAAGAACCCCGTAAATTATGAGTATTATGACACAAGAATTACATTATTCGGTTCACAAACTCAAACTCGTAAAACAAAAAAGTTTTTTACCCCTGTTCTTGAGAACAAACTTTAACCCTTTAGAAACTTGATACAATCATAAAAAATACTGGCCTTCAAGATAAAATTTACATTATTATTTTCAAATAAAAAAGTACTGTTCGAAATTCAAAAACTAAAAAAAAGACATACCCATCGCCGATATTCTCACCTATTGTACATAAGTACGTCAGGCTTCCACAGCTTGTTCGGAGTGATTCTGAGATCCTTGACTCCTCCATACTCGGTGTCGTTCCACCTGAGGTTGTAGTCATTCCACTCCTGCCACATTAATCAACACAATCAGAGACATCATTACCAACACAGCGAGCAAAAAGGTTGGAGCATTTTTGATTAAAAGAAGAAAAAATTAAAAGGCGCTAGGCACCATAAAATATAAGCGTTTTTTTTTTTTAAATGTCAACATAGTATGAAGTGCAGTGCTGTGAACGGTGAATGACAAAATGTGTAAAAAGTATCATTTTTATGAAATTTCCGGGATAATATATTCTAGGGTATTTTTTAAAATTTCATTACACACAAAATAGTTAAAACTGTAAATAAAAACGGACACATTTACGAGTACAGTGAAGTAATTTTGTAGTCACACTTTGAGCCGAGTTTATTAGTGTGACATTTAAAAATAATAAAAAGTTTTATTTCAAAAAATGTTTAACAACTACAACAATGTGAAGAGTCAGAGACAACATTGTCACAGTTGCGACAAAGAATGGAATTTAAAATGTCATAAGTGAAAACGGATATACATATATCAAAAATATTCCAGTCATTTGCTCGCCAGATATGAGGAGAGTGGAACGTTTTCAGCTGATCTCAACGGCCTTTGATATAATTTTGTATTGTGTTGCTAGCCACCCTTTCTGAGACTGTATTTACCGAGGATAATCTGCTTTTTCCGTTGTTGATTGAATGAATTATGTTTCTGGGTTATAACGAACTAAAGATAGCTTTCAAATAACAGTTTAATTATTCGCGGTTAAAATAATAAACTTTAATAAACTGTTGTTTATTTTTCGACGCATAAACAGCCTCCAAGTTAAAAATGATCTCTAAACGACGGTACTGGCTTTAAACCACTAGCGATATCTGAGCTTACTAGTCAAAAAATTTTCACTGGTTAGAATTTATTTTTTAAATTCTATAGAATCACCTAAATTGCTCAACACTTTCGTACATCTAACTTAAACATCCACTTAACCTTGAAACAAAGTCAATGCTACAATAAGACACGAGTATTTTGAAAGCAAATATTGTACCACCGGCCTGGTAATAATAATTGATATTGTATTTCTACGGGTATAAGCAATGTTTGCGCAGAATCCATTAAGACGTGGTGTGCCACAAGGCGTACTGAATTATAGTTTGCGTTTATAAATCTATTGTTTGAAGCCGACGTTATGCCTTGTTAAATTACTTATAATTTAATAAGGAGTTTCGAATTTAGAAGCGATTCTAGAAAAAAATATAAAAAAGGAGTTAATTTAAATGGCAATATAAAAGCGGCACTCTTGTGTTATATTTTTTAAATATTTTCTTCTGGAGATAATATTATAATAGAAATAAAGTACTGACATAAGTACATACGCCCTAATGTTTATTACAAAACATTGATTACAAGATTTGCATTGTAACTGTTGGCGGTTACAGGATAAAATAGAAGAGAACTTTAAAGTTTGAGCAGTTTATTGCAATACCTTGTATAAAAAAAAATAATACCTTCTAAAAATCCATAACCTATTTTGAAACGAATAAAGGAGAAACCTTTATTCGTTTCAAAATAGGTTATGGGAATGGCAATTAACATTATACCGTTGTCCTTGATAAAAGCAACTTTGTTTTTTTAACTACGATGTCCTATGTCACAAATGCCTATTTTTTTTAACTTGACACCATCTGTCACCGTTTTGCTTTCATAACTTATGCATGGGTATTAGTTAAGTATATTGCTATAGCAGTTTTTGATTTTTTTGGAGGTCGTACAAATAATGAAATACTTTTAGATCCATGACACTTAAAACTTCCAAATTATAATTATAAATTTATAACTGTCTCTAATCATTTTAAAATCGTTAACGTATAATGGTAAGTAAATCATAATAAAAGTTATTTTTAATGGCTTAAGCGTTTCAGTAAAGTTAAAATGGATTCCTCTTTCATTGAGATTATATTTTTAATCAAAGCCAGAGGGCGGTTTAAGCGTATTTTTATATTTAATTAAATTAAGTCTTGTACAATATAGTTGTATGCTTCTAAAGTAAAGTTCTAATTTATCTTTGATGAAATATATTCATGATAGTTTTGGAAAAAAATCAAAAAGCCTAATTCCAAAACTAATAAATAGTGGTCAGTAATTTTAGATCGTGGCATTTCTTATATATCTAACAAACTAGAATGCATATACAAGTATGTATGTCATTTAAAAATAAATATTTAATAATGGCGGCTTTTAGCGACAAATAATCCCAATAATGATAAAGACTGCTTTTAATTTTTCAATATAACCTCCTTCATTTTTACGCGCACACTTAAGCTATCAATTCACTCAAGCACCAGTAGCAAGCAGTATTTTTTTATTAATTCGTCTATTTATAAACACAATACAAAATTATTAAATGAATGCCACGTTTGCATTACATTACATAAAATAACCAGTTGAGATCGACCGTGAACTCTAAAAAAGGAATAGTGTTTTCTGTATTCCATAAAAATGAGAACAACAGCCAACAGTATTGGAAATCACAGCATACCTGCTAAAATTTTCACAAGCAACGTACCCAATTTACCCGAAAACCTTTCTAAATCCTAAATTCAAAACCTTAGTATTCATAAACCAAATAAAAACAAAAAACCGTATCCAAACGGATTTCCAATATCGTCGCCCGTAGTGAACACTGCCACACCGGTTACAATATCATCTCAGTACTACAATGATAACCACTGCCTACACATTTAGATACCGTCTAAATAAAGCGGGCCCTTCAAACTTTGCCCACTCCACTAATATTACAAAAGTTGGACCCACAACTTAGCAGCAATATCTACCTTCATAGTAATACCAACGTATTTGTATAGTATGTTATTAGATTGCTCGAGGCACAACCATTTACAAATACCGTCGTAACTCCTAAACTACTTCACTGTTTTTCGAAAAACAAACCTTTACATATCGTTGAATAAACTGGCTAAATTTATAACAAAATGTATAAAATTTGGTCAAGCAGTTTCTGAAATATAGTATATGAAAATGGAGATGAATTACTTTGAAGAGTTAAAAGGCTTATCCAATTTGAGACTGTAGACGACTGACAGCCGGTGTGGGAGCGAGATGGGTGTATAACTAGTGTTCTCTCTTGAAGGGTTAGTTATCAATTACATAGTTTAACGGCTATATTGCTTTGGAACATACGTCGTAATATGTGGCTCGCTTAGTCGTAAACTTGAGGGTAGCTTAAACGCTTAAATGACATACGTATATTGTTTCAATCGCTCTTGAACTGACAGGAGATTAGTTTCACTAATGACATAGGGCTATGGGTATACAAAATTAGTCCGCTTACGATTTCGTCATCATAACGATTAAAGTCAAAAGTTAAGGATATCTCGAGACCCGATCGATAGATATTTCGAGAATTTTATATTTGTGTGGTCTCAAAAAATATTAAATTTTACAATAATTCTATCTTAAACATTGAAGTTATCACTGACCACTAAGCCAAAGTCTTAATTATTTTTCATGGTACAGCAAGAATTTTAATAAATTAACTTTCTCACAAACTTTCAAGAGAGAGCACTAACTTTTAAATTGGTAAAAGAAAACATGATAACTTAGTAAATTGGTCGTTAAATTTTAGAGCGTTGAAATATAAACTTTATTTACAAGTTCTGGAAGTTTATTTTGAAGTGTAGAGGGTAATGTACAATGAACTATGATAAAAATGTTGAAAAATATTAAATTTTGTGGCAGTTCAGCGTACAAAGCGTCGCAGTCATAGAGAATCATGAAATCCGTCTACATTTTAAATTAAACGAACAAATATTTATGCAGATAAGACATGAAATCTGCTTTAGTTAATTGTACATTTTGCATATGTATTAAAAATGCTATCTAAAGTTCACACAGTACGTCACAAACACAGTACACGAAATACTAAATGTACATAAATGGGCATTTCCGACGGCGAGGCGAGGCGATATTGGATAGGTGAGAAGTAGATTTGGCCATACAATATACAGTACATTGTATGACCAAATCTACTTAGGTACGTACTAAGATCAATGATTTTGACATTGCTTTTATTATTGCATAAGATTTGAATTCTCTCCTATTAAATTCTCGCTCGGTTCGCTGATGGAAAAGTAACTTTATTAAAGAGCTAAAGAGAAGTTAATTTTTCATAACATATCTGTGCAGTGATATAACTGCATATAGAGCAGAAAAAAGTCAAAAAGAAATAACAAAGTGATTGAGGTAGCTGTGAACCTGACATTGACAAAAAGATTGACATCAGCATTGTTGCCATAAGAAAAAAAAAAGTAATATCATCGCATAGATATGCTAAAAATACATGCATTTAGAGGTATACATGCATAAAATATAGTACAAAAATATACATATCATCGTATATACACAGCACATGTTATACCTACGTAAAGCTCGATTTTTCTAATATAATTTTCTTGCTAAATATATAAAGGCCACTGTCAACATTTTTTTTTCTCAACAACAAGACCAAGGGATCAGGGGTTACTACTGTTTCTGGAACTAAGCTGCCGTATTGGTAAATGCTAAAATAATTAGTTTTATTCGCTTAACAACATACCTTTATTGGTGGAAGGATAATACAATACACACATTACTTTATACAAAATGTACATTTACATACACTTTGTCGTAACTACAAATACAAATTATACAAAATTCATATCTAAATTTGTACAACCAACATCAAAAGTATGCGTTTAAGTATCATTTTTAATTATTTTTATTGAAAAATAAAATAACAAAATATTCATCGACAAAATCGGGAACACAAGCAAAAATAATCTATTCATCATCAAATTAAAAAAATAAATAAAACGGGTCTATTTTATTATTTAAAATGTGTACATTTAATGTCAATTATGTACACGTATTTAAAAATAATGTTATATTAGTTTCATAACGCATTCAGGTACCAAGACAAAAACATTTCAAAGAAGTAGAAAGGTTTTTAAAAATACATCTTTAGAAAATATATTTTTAAAGAATCGATAAAAAGTCGTCCCAATGAGGTTTAACTTGACAGGCAAACTATCGAGCATGGTAACCACAATTTCTGTCTGAACGAGGATATTTCCCATAATAAACATTCCATGGCCATGCATAGTAGGAAAAACACTACAATTTCTTGTAGCGAAAAACAAAATAAAATGAACAGCGGGTACCCAGAGTGTGCAAAATCAATTTACAGTGTACATAGAACACATCTCATGTCATGAACAATTTGTGCATCAATATACAAATAGTCTTCACCAATATGTCACTTCCAATTGACCTACCGAGACCCACTTTAACACATATTTTAGCATGGTATATTTTGTTCATTCAGAAAACATACATTTTTAATTTCAACATTATCACATCACACTTAACGTCAACCATTAGTACATATTGTTAAATGCATTGCGGCTTACACGGCAGTTTCGATCAAACCAATGTTTTAGATATTTCATAACCGATACTCGCCGCTAAAGTATGTGTATCCTTTACTATTTAGGCTACGTAGAGATCGAAAATGCTAAATAGCTAACTTATGATAGTTTGTATGAAGGGATGCATGACAGGGTCTACTGGCTACTCTACTGCACGAGCCGGGGTCAGCAATGACGAGGAACTCAGGACATTTCAAGCAACTCCCATACAAATATCATAACTAGATAATACAAAAATGACTGCCGCATATTCCACAATGCTATGCAATTTTCATAACAGTCACAGATTAGAAGAATAAACGAAACGGATAGACAGAACGAAGGTTTAATATACAAAACAGAAAAAAAGAAAACAAGAGTAGAAACGAAAATAATGATCAGAAATTTTAGTGTTAATTTTAGGTTTGTTTTTTATTCACACTTACCAACGACAGCCATATATTGGTTATAAGTAGTTGATTCTTCTCGTCCTATTGGGTTAGACGATGTCAACAAAAACAGAAAGGGCGCAGTCAGTATGATGATCTAAACAAACTGTTCCACACCGCTGGAGACACAATACTTAGGGGCTGGGGCGGCGAGCGAAAATGTACCTTATCATGCGTTGTGTAAAAGCTATTTTCGCGCGCCGCCGGACACACAATCTAAATAGATATTATATGCGTAGTTTACAACAATGTAACACCGACTCCATGCGACAGATCTGCCGCGAAGGCGGCGCCCTCAATCCGCGCCCGCCTCCTGTAACCTTCCTCTCAAGTGCATCAAAGGTGTTATTAGGTGCGGTTAAATTGTGCGCATTGAAAGTGTGAAAGTAACGATGAGCTCAGTTCGCGTTACCCGTAACTGTTGGGATTGCGGGGGGCGGGAGGGCGAAGGCGCCATACCCGGCTCCTACCACTTACCAAGTTGAGCCAGACGTTTGTGGTCAGGATTTGATTTTTCTCATCCTTTATGTAAAAGGTAAGCACGCCGACGCAAGAAAGGAACGAAAAAATATGGTGAACAACGGTACGGAGTAGGGACTCTAGCTTTTACCTCTTAAATTGAATAACCGACTTCCAACAAAGCTGACTGTAAGCCTTCTTATTTCGTTTATTTTGATGACATAATAATTTATTCAAGAACTTTTTCATATCAGTTGGTTCGAAGAAAAATAATAAAATCGATGAGCGAAATTGGGCTACATTTTAAGCTTTATTCGAAGTCAGTTAAATATCAATACAAAAACAGAGACGAACCACAAAGTCGTTTTAATCTCTTGCCCTCGATTATTGAAGTGACGGATAATCCAGTTTTACTGAGGCCAGTCGTTAAGACGAAGCAATTAAATATATTCCAGCGAATAACAAGAGCAGTTGGGTGGTGAATAATGCGTTTTATGATTCCACTCGGCGGTTGTTTTATACCGCAATTTGTAAAATATGACAGATTTCATTGTACCAAAGTTTGAGGCAGACAGATTTGAATTTTGAATTCGGCTTTAGGGTTTTATCAGATTTAGCTGAGAATAATATTCATGCTGCTCATTTGATGCATCTGTGGATAACTTTAGATAATGTTAGCCTAAGTTTTTGAGTGCCGATTAAGCTCATCAAACTCGCTCGATTAAACTATGTGGACTGCTTCTAGTGCAAACATTTGCTAGTAATTTTATATTTAAATGTGCTTATATTTCTATTACGGCACAATCTTACTTAGAAGTGAGTGTAATGTTTCAACAGACATAACAAAAAAACTGGTTAATTTCGGGTGTATAAAAGTATTATTTCATTATTTTCAGTTAACTTTTGAAGTGTGTTTAATTTTTAGGGTTGCGTAGTCAAAATGGCAAAAATAGAACCCTTATAGTTTCGTCTATCGGTCCGTATGCCACAGGCGTTTTACTCAAAAACTATACAATATATATCAATAAAATTTGGAGTTAAGGTGTCTTGTATGAGCCGCTACTTAGTTCAGTAGTTAAATAACAAAAATAAATATTTTTAGGTGAGGACTCTAAATGTGTAACAGAAGCAACATTTTGTAGTGTGGCACATCATTCGTTTGGTCGTTTCAAAACATTTTAACATTTAAAGGTTTTTACAAAAAAAAAAAATCGGTTTCATTATTCACTAAAACTTTTCGGAAATAATCGCTTCGAAAGTTGCAAATATTGTGTCCCCCCTTTATAAAAATATTCAAGAGGTATCGCTCAATAAACACTTTCAACCAAAATGATTTTCAATATGATCGGATAACGTATACTTACCGTCTTTGAGTTATTGCCAAAAAATTGCGCTTCTCAACAAAAGGGCGTAAATGCCAGACAGATACGCTCTTTTCCTAATACACTTTTTAGATCGTATTTTTTCCTTTGTATTGCATTCCTTTGTAGTAGAAGCTGCGGAACCCTACAAAAAGCATATTCCGACTTACTCATACCCGTTTTTTAATTTAATTTTGATTTTCTGTACTTATTTCTTTAATTTATTATTATGTGTGTTAAGAACGGTGACTTTTGTGTACTCAGATACGATTTTAATACACATGTATTAATAGACATTTTTGAAAAGGAGTGATTTTCAAGTTCTACCTGCAACAAATCTGTCTTCCTGTATAAAAAATGCAATAAGAAATTAGTCTTGCTTTAAAGCCAAGTTCCAAATAGTAGATTGAACGATCAGTTTTCGGGATCGAACCAGTTTATAATCTTAACTTGATTAATCAACCCTAGGAAAGGGGAAAGACCTCTGTCCATCAATCCGATATATTATGTAATTGAGGATAATGTAATTCTCCTAAGTATTATTCAGGAACTGGTTGCTATGGAGACGATTAGATCGATTACATCAGCGAATATTGCTGACACTATTTGGGCATAGTAACTACTAGTTGCGAAAATTATGGCAAAGTGAGCTGTCATTGTTTTCGCAGCTTCTGATTGGATTGCCATCTGAAAATCATTGCTGGATGTTTACTGTCCAGCTTATGCTGATGTGATGAAAATCCATTTTCTTTCTCCTCGTTCAAAATCTATGTTACCATGCTATGGATATACGAGTATTTCCGAACCGAGACCGAAACCAATCAAATCTCCGTTACTAAGACTCTCAAAAACAAGCAACATGCAACTTGCATTCGGGCGTAGTGACGTCACATTCACAAAAAATAGTCTTTAGTGTAACGTCACACACGTAGCATATTGCAAGCTGCAAGAACGATGACGAAACACCGAGAGTACAGAAACTGCAAGAACACGCATAGACATCGTATCGCACAGAACTTAGGACCACTATGTTCCAAATGTGTTCCCCAATTCCATGTCCGAGAACTACGTCTGCATTGCCTGCCTCCATTTGGATCCACCGCACAGTTAAACATGTGGATAGTTAGATCGTTTTTTTTTTTTTTGAATTCACGGACGAGGGGATCTAAAAATACAATGTTTGTCTATACCACTTAGATCCACAAAGGATTCTTTATGGATCTATTTTTTTTATTGCCAGTATCCAATGGAGGGGATCCACTTATATTTCTATTTCATTTCGATCCACAATAAAGGGAATCATGCCTTGCTCTAGCAAAGTACGTATGCAACTTTTCTTCTATACTCTTGGTTTAAGTTTCTGCGTTACGTCGTGTAAAATTGAAAATTTTGGCGATATAATGCATACGGCAACGACAGACGGTGATGGCATGACATTGCAATAGTTATTACCAGCATAAGACTACAATGCAAGTACCACGCGAAAGTTGTCGTATCGAACCGGCCCTATAAAAATTAAAAACTATGTGCCGTCGCGATATATGCCGTCTGCGTCTATCGTTGCGGTCTACTGCATCCCTTGAAATTAAACGCATAGTTTCAAATTACAAAAAGTTATATAATATCATAGTCAGTGTAGCATAGCTTTACGCATAGCTTTTATTTAATATGTCAGTCTTAAAAGCATCCGCCACTCACTGTCTTTTATCCACAATTTTATTTTTCACCTGCGGTTGTTCATATAGAATTTATGAATTTTTTCAGTGTTTTGACGTCCTGCACAATTTGAATTTACAGTCGCCCGGTTTATAACCATCCCAAAAAATAATAAAAGAGAAGTTTGACAAGACAAGCATAATTCCTGAGAGGCGAGTAATATGACATATTTATGTCTAAGTTTTAGGAAAGATATAAAATAGGTCTGGAAGGCAATAAAGTTTGTAGATAGCATCTGATAAAAGTTTATGATACGAAGAGATTTATGTACCGGGGGGACAGTTCGATTGATTGATTAGGTGAGTAGACTTTATTTTATAACCTAAGGCGGAATATTTTGAGCTTCTATTAAATTAGGTAAGAAGAAATGTTTATTTTTCATCAAAAAGTTTATCATTTTTAAATTCGTAGCAAAATTAAGCTTATTGACATGTATATTTCCCACATAGCTTCAGTGTGACAGAGCGGAAGATTTTTCCCTCCCTCTCATTCTAGTAAGTGCAAGAACATTAATTACATTTGAATGAAATATTCATTTTTTATGTTTTAAGGTCGTAGTTGGTTTTTAAAACTTTGACACGCTGTAGGGACCCCTAAAATTCCATGAAAAAAAAAACACAGGTTCGGTTTTTTTAGGGGAAAGAACCAAATGAACCGCATGCTGCCTCAGATTTTCAAAAAGTTCACAAAATTACCCCCCCTATTGGGCAGTAAGTGGTACAACGGTACATTCCATCAATGCAGTGATACGTATCATCATATTTTAAAGCCCTAAGAACGTGGGCGATATCGGTCCTGTATCTAGCAAAAATTGACCGAGAAGACCCCTTATTGCCCGTGCTACAGTTGTGTCTACGGAAAATATCGGCTTAAGAATAGTACCACCCCGTCTCTTCCCGTGGGTGTCATCAAGGCTACTAAGATTTTACACAGGAGGACGAGCAGCAGCGTCCTCTGCGTAATTTAAAGCCTACTGTGATCGCCAACGCGCCCGCCAAGCGTGGCGATTATGGCAAATACCCTCAGGATCTATAATAATTAGGTTAGGACCTGTGCCCAGCAGTGGGACATCATATAGGTTGATTTATAGTACAGTTAACTTTACTACGGGATAAATAAATTCCATTTAGTAGTTGACTATACGATGGGAGAATTAAAATCTTTTTACAAACTGCTAAAAAAATAATGTAATTATATTTGACGCACTGAGTACTTTACTACTCGGTGGTGCAGTGAGAGTGCGTACCACGAAATAAACAACAAAACTATACGTACCGTTTATTTCGTACCTATATTTTTCCGTAAAAAGAATGTTTCCCGATGGTCCGAATAACTGGACTGTCACAACTGTACGACAGGCAATAAGGGGAGACTACTTCCTTACTAAATGTTTTTTTTGGCCATCTATTCTGGTAATATCTTTCATAACCTTAGAAACTGACAAATATCAAATTAGCGACACCAAAGTAACCAACCCAATCAGGAGGCTAAGTGCGGTTTTCTTGTTCGCAAATCTAAACTAAACTAAAACCAAAGTAACCTTCAAACAGTCCAACTTACGTAATGTAGAATTTCTCTTCTTTCTCTCATCTTATCTTTTTAAAGTCCGTTCCATTTTTAAATTCAACAAAAAACATATCTAAGACCCCAACTACACGTTCCATCTTCAAGAAGCATCCATCATATAGCACAAGTTCGCACTTTGTGCAGTAAGCGGTACAACGGTAAATCCCACCAATGCAGTGATACGTGCTATCATATTTTAAAACTCTAAGAACGTACGAGATACTTCAGACAGCTGGAATTCTACGTAAGTGTTTTCACGCTGAGGATATGTGACAAGAAAATATTTGAGAGAAGTATACAGAACTTGGACTTGTGTACTACCTACTTGTTTATTTTTCAGACATTTTTATATTGTGAAATAACTTGGCTGGTACTTTTAAAATTGGATCTATCGCTGTACTATTTTGTTGACTTCGTTACGAAAAATATACTAAACTAGCTTTCGCCCGCGGCTCCGCCCGCGTGGATGTCGGTTATCGCGATAAAAACTATCCTATGTCCTTCCTCGGGACTCAAACTATCTCCATACAAAATTTCATCTAAATCGGTTTAGCTGTTTGAGCGTGAGAGCGTAACAGACAGACAGACAGAGTTACTTTCACATTTATAATATTAGTATGGATAAACCACGTTTAATAATTTATTTTTCAATATTTCATAATACGTTACGACTGCCGTTTTTTACAAAGAATTTTTGAAGACAGTTCACAGAAAATTTATAAAAATAATACAGTTGGAAAAACGCACGCATGACGCCGCAAGCTTCAATATAAAAGTATGTTCAGAATTATTCAATATGCCACTCAGAGCAAAAGTGTTCCTCTAAAAGGAACTGAAGAGACAGAAAGTTGCGATGCCTAAGGCACTCACGCTCTGTTCCTGTTTTACAGTGCTCAATATATGTTCCATTTTTGAAAATTTTGTTTCATTTTTAAAAACTTATTTCGTATTTTCGAACTGGCAGTTTGAGGCGTGATTGTTGGATTGAAGTGTGTCAATCTCTGTTTCGTGTGAGTATCTGCAGTTTTTGTGATTGTTTGATATAAAATAGTTAAATAATGAAGAAGCAGCAGCAAATGAATACGTAAACCACCTTTTAATCGCGTTTTGAAACCTAAGAAATAAATAAACGAAAAAAGGACGAAAAATTATAAGATCAAAACATGATTTAAAAAACAATTTTATTTTCTTTTTCTTTACTGTCTGTTGTCAGCCAGTAACCGTTCAAACTTATATAATAGTTTAAATACTACTTGGAGGAATACTTTGACCTATTTGTACGATATCCGGTGAATGTCCTACCTCAAATTTACACCGATTTTCCGTTCTCAAAGGATTTTTCGAAGCCAGACATTTCAATTTCCGACAGCTGATTTTCCCGAACATTTCGAACCGCATTTTTGAACGTACAACACTCACTTGCTTGTACCCGTGATGTGATTTTTAATTTCGAAACGACTTGTTGAATTCTAATTAAGATGCTTCTCACAAATAGGTGATTAAAAGTTATTTTTTATAGGCACTTTAGAAAAATAATTGGTAAAGTTTGAGTTATATGATAGTAGCTGTCCGACTCGATTTCAACCGGATTTAACATAAAACGCAAATTTATAGCACGTGTATTTAACGAATGAAATTGCACCTCAGATTCGACAATAACGGATATATTAAAACCGCCATCATCATCAATACACGTAAATCAATATTTAGCGGCCTCTGTGGTACGGTGGGAGTGTTACGCAAGAGGTCGTGGGTGCGATTCCCACACGGACACCACTTTGTGTGATCCACAAATTGTTGTTTCGAGTCTGGGTGTACTTTGTATCTGCGAATTGAATGTTTGTAAAGTACTACGCGACAAAGGGCTTGTACCGGGACTCGTCTTTTTAAAAAATAAAAAAAATGAAATATCTGTGAGTTATTTTGCGTATTCCTCCTACCTTACAACAGAAATAAGTTTGTTTCAATAATTACCGCAGTTCCTTACTAGAATGTTATATCTTATTTTTACTGAACATAAAAACTTTTTATTAAAACAACACAGACATAGTCGCAGTTTGTAACTGGTTACGAAATGTAATTAAATCTGAACAAAAGCCAATGGATTGTATTGGTTTAATTTTGATTCACAAATTTTCGATATTCGATTACATTTTGGCGTCCAATTTGATTATGAAATGATTACTATTTTACCAAAAGCAACATAAATGTAATTGAAATTGGAATAGGGAATTAAATCTTTTTAAATTCAACGTTTTTATAAAACTTTTTTTAAGATAAGATTTAAAGGAACAACACGGTTTTTTATATATACTTAATTATTTACGAATAAAACGTGCAGTGTCCTATGTACCCAGTCGTCGTTAACACAAAGCTCTTTTTTACTAAAAAAATAGACAGATAGTAAGTAAAGAAATACTCAATAGATTTGAAAGGCGTGCTATCTTAAACAAAATGGTCTGCAATGCTTTTCTAGTCCGTCCGTGAGTATCCATATTGTCGTCGGAAAATTCCGATATGAGATAACAAGCTCGCTCCCTAGAGTTTTCCTTCTGAAAAATATCTTGAACAAACCTTAGTCGAATGCTTTTTGAATGCTTTCGAAACGAAATTCGAACATGGAGGTCAATCTTAACAAAAACGAGTGTACTGTAGAGACTATATAATACAAACGCTGTGGCTATTTCCTAAATTTCTAAAGCCTATCCAATCCAGTATAGAATATTCACTATACCGACATCTTATAGTGCTCACAGAAAAGGGTAATGCATAAATGTAGACGTTTTATTCTCTTACTTTTAAAAAAGTAGCAACGTTTCCTGGCAGCTCTTTCTCATGAGCTTTTACTAGACACTTGGAACTGTCGAATAACTTTTTTTATCTCACTGACGTTTTCAAACAATCATAATGTCTGTGTTTCGATTCACGTTCATATTGCCTTATCAATGGAATTCTTACATGATAACGAAAACAACAATTTCAACGTAGTGCCCTATGAAAATTAAGTTATATTCGCAAACTTGGTTACATTTTAGTATCACCTATAGAATTTCGTGTTTAGACATCCAGTTGATCACAACACCCAGGGGACCAGAAATAGACCTGACCTGACCTCATGCTCATGCATTGGTCCCCAGAATTAATATAAACGATAAGCGAATGCCATAGGCCAATTTTATTAATCCGACAGTTAGACCTTTTATACTACCTACATAGCAAAACTTTCCCTCCATCAATCAATACGATAAGGTCAGCACATAAGCGTGATAAACAAATATTTAGTTACCAACATGTACTTAATCAAACTTGGAATAACTCGGTTTGTGATTAGGCCAGGCCTAATCGCTTGTGATAAAACCTAAGTAATCTGGTTTGGACGAAAACAAAGAGTTTTCGCAACAGTTAGGTTTTACGAAGGTAGTAAAGTTTAGGTTAGGGATAAAACTAAGATTAGAATAAGGTAATTGAAGAAGTAGTATTATATATAGTTGGAAGATATATATGGAGAAAGATAAAGACGGCTCTAGATATCTAGTCGATATTATTAAAATATATATACTACGGGTCTTAATCGCGTGAATAACTTAAGGTAAACCTTACCTTGTTTATTGCCCGACGTTTCGACCGTATTGCAACGGCCGTGGTCACGGGAAGACTCTCTAGTCGATATTGTTATGCTGTTGAAAGGAGTGCGTGACTAAAGGGTCCCAGACATTGCCAGTCGGTCTATCGAGCCGCCTGTCGTCAGCATAGTACATAGACACTAAAGTGATTATTGTCTGTCGGCTATAGTTAAAAACCGGCTCAGGATTTACAAACTAGCAGTCGACAGCCGGCAGTTTAAGACCGCAAGATCACGATCCGGCAGTGGCCTGTAAGGTCTTTATACTAGCTAAACGGTTGCCGGTCCGCTACGTGTTCGATTGTCGCGGACTGTGCTGCCCATACTTCAAGACGCAAATTGCAATTGCAAAACCGGCGGTTAGCGCACACACTAAGGGTTGGATTAGCCGTCAATCCAAAACGTTTAATAGAAAACTGTTAGTCTGTGCTCCGTTGCGAATAATTGACGGGTTGATTCCGCGAGGGGCTGTATGAGTTGGACCATTCAATGGCGATCAAGCAGATCAAGCGAGTAGTTCCTTATCGCACTATATCATTTGTTTGCATGCTGGGAAGCTAGACTAATTAAAGCGTAACATTTTAACAGTGGTATTATTTGTGATTATGCGAAACTAGAATAAGGAGGTTTGTTGTTTGTATTTTTGTAAAAGGTTGTATAGTTCTCACGATCAAAGGATATTACGATATGCACTGAAACACTGTAAGGTGTGACTTCAATTTGCTGCGAAGCCGTTCCTTTAGAGTTAGCTATGCTGGTTACTGTTTAAATCCGAACGCAGTGCAGTATACTGTCATCCACATTTATATATTTTTTTATGTAGGTATAACTTATAAGATCAACAAGGTTTTTTTCAAAGTAGTTACATTTAAAAATGGAATATTCATGGTTAAGTTTAGTTATCAATAGAATTAATTGCGTGATGAAAGTACAGAGAGCACAACAATTACGACGATTTAAGACGTCACATATTTCCTAAGAATACTGCGGTATATACTGTATGTATAAAAGTTAATTGTTACATCCAACAACCACTAGAAAGTTTTAATTAAAAAAAAGCAATCAAACCGACTGCAAAAAAGATGGAAACAAGATCTCCTACATACCTAATATACCTAATAATTATCATTCAGTTGAAGGCACTAAGTATTAAGTTTATCGAGATCCATTATTAACTCCTATGCCTTTTTTTTGTGCAGGCTGGTATTTTGATTATTTTTTTATTTTATTATGATTAACCTCCCTAACGTCTGATAAAAAAAATGTTTAACACACAAAGACAATAATAATTCGAATTATATTCGACATTTTGCTTAAGTTTTATGATAATCTTATGAAAATACTAAATGTTCGGCATTTTGGTCTTTGTACTTATAAATTTTCAAAAATAAAATATTCTAAACAAAAAAAAAACTATTAGAAATGTAAATTTACATTTTGCAGATTTTTTTAGGAAAAATCGGTTAATTTAAATTCGCTCCTCATGTATCTACGGCATATTGCATTAACTAGACGATGATAAAGTTAGGTTTGTGCTTAGGCTACTCCGTTTGCCTTTTGTAATCACAGACCGGTACCATTACAAATATTATGTGTAAATGTTCGACGCGTTTGCAAAAACACAGAGTGCAGTAGTTATGTATGCCCACAGTTACCGTTATTGAAAAAGCTGTTCCATTCAAATACACAGCAAAAATCGAAAGTTCTGATATTTAAACGCGAACTAAAAAAACTTCTCTATAAAACACAGTGGAGTTTCACTGAGCGTTTTAGCTCTAATTATTTTAGCTCTCCATACTTATGTTTAAAAATAAAAGAAAGTCAATTAAATGTTCGATTAGGGGAATTTTGATGAACATATTCCAATTTTAAAAATATCTAATTAACAACAAAACTCCTAATCGATTTTAGTCACAGCAGCCAATCTTATTAAAGAGTAGCCAAATACGCAGGAGATATTTGCACAAGTGTGTACGCAAACACAAGTGCATTCTCTATTCTCTCACTCTCATAGCTTGATGGAATGGAAATCAGACACAACTGGTAAAAGAATAAGTGTAGGATAGACCGACTCAACGCACTCTTTGAATCACGAACAACGTTCCTGACAGCGATATAATTACTTTCGATCCTACTGTGTCGCTGAGTCCATCAAAATTAACTTCGGGTTTATTTGACGTTGTGTCGTCACCTTAGGCAAAGAAATAATTTAAAGCTCAGTTCACAACTCTAGCTATC
The DNA here is from genome assembly GCA_945859575.2 of Herminia tarsipennalis. Lineage (NCBI taxonomy): Eukaryota > Metazoa > Arthropoda > Insecta > Lepidoptera > Erebidae > Herminia > Herminia tarsipennalis. The sequence continues at coordinate 4,723,176 of OX243836.2, read as the reverse complement.
GTAACGTAATCAAGAGTTTTTCGGTATGAATCCCATCAATTGAATTACATAAACCGTAATCAAATAAAACAAACGGATTTCGATATAAACAACTTCTGTGCTAGGGAATAATTCCCGTGTCGCGGGGGACGTTACGAACATTCAAATCACGGACAGAGAATACCCTGAAACTCCGAACAAAAATTCGTTGATCATACAATTTTTTGTCTCCTCTAGGGATTGGAACGGGTTGTCGTATATTCGTGACGTCACTGGAATAATCATATAATAAAGGCATTGACATGTTCAATATGAAATGATGTAATTTTTACTACTTAAACAAATGTTTTCGTGTTGATTACTACCCTACACGCAATAGTTCAAAATCGAAAGTGCCTTCGTTATCTTTTCTGTTTCTTCTTGACCAGTGCCGCAATTTCCGCGCAGTTTATTTAGCCAGGGGTAAAAATAACGAGAAAATAGCTTATAATATTTACCATTTTGAGTAAATTTCATTGACTTTATTTTGGAGAGAAAATTTGACATTTTGTAAAGTTATAATAAGTTATGTCTAGGGACAACTTACACAACGTCATCTGATTCCAAACTAAGCAGAGCTTATACTATAGCAACCAGACAACTGATAAATATACTTGTATATTTCTAAATACATACATATTATACCAAGATAAATTACATACAGACACAGAATAAACCATCGTGCTCATTACACAAAGTTTTATCCTACATGGGAATCGAACCCACGACCTCTTGCGTAGCAGTCGGACCGCGCCACAGAGGCAGTCAAACTTGTACATTTTTTTCAAGAATTGTTCAGTTTTTACTTAGTTCAGACTTATAGAAATGTCTATTGTTTTAATAGTACTTTGAATAGATAACTTATTAATATAATTTGAACTAAACCGAACTAATATATTTAGCGGTCAGTTTATGAGAAGGAAAGTGTAACGAGCCTTCACAAACATCGTAACGTTAACGGTTAAGTTAACGTTACGGTAACCTTAACGTTACCGATAGCTTTAATAGCTCCTTATAAGTGAAGGTTGTTATGAACCCTAAAAGCCTCGGTAAAATACCGAGTCATTATTACTGAAGTAATTATAGGCTGGTGCGAACTTTATGGAGGATAGTCTTGTAGAAGAGGCAATTGCGTGGGGATAGTAAAGACGTTTTTGATAATAATGTAGTTATTATTGTATATTAGTTTGCAGTTGCATTTATCTTTCTTTGATAAAAGACGACTCCCGCAGTAGGGTACAAGCCCTGTGTCGCGGGGTACTTTACAAAAATACAAATCACAAACACAAAGTACACCCAGACTCGGGACAACAATTTGTGGATTACACAAAGTGGTGTCCCGTGTGGGAATCTAAACCCTTGCGTAGCAGTCGGACACACTCCCACCGCGCCACAGTGTGGGATTCAAGAGTTTGTTTTGGGAGTGAGGGGACTGACCTCTATTATAGTACTAAAACACTGGACTGGATACCCTGTACAAAGTCATAGCAATTTCAAATGTCGAATCGAATTACCGTCATTTGAACTTTTTTGTCACTTATAACTAATGGCCGTTGTTGTTATTCCATTGATATAGAGACCAGGACTGCGCTATAACCTCACAAAATTGCAGAAAGAGACAACGCTACTTTGTGAATAATACCTGTCAAAGGTCGCACGAGTTTTTTTAGTCTTTCACGCTTTGCAGTAAATATTTACTTTTTAATTGAAAGGGATGACACTCTTCAGCTCTATACGTCAATGTGTTATTTCTTTTTTATTTGATTTTATGAAATGTCCATTTCCAAATGTCAAATATAGAGAGTTGTACCTATCCCCTCCCTCCCAAAAACACTCTGGTAAAGCAAGATTTTAATTTTCCCACTGAGGGTAGGTTTCATCCAGGAAGAATGGAAGGGCTAGGACTCCCTACCCCTGGACACCCATGGCGTAGCCCCTCTGAATACTTTTAAAAAAGATAACGAGTAATGTTTAAAATTACTAGCAATCTTGTTACTTATTTTTTTACCTATTCAGACTCATTTAATTTGCCAGAAAAACATCCATAATCACAAACATCTAATTAAACATTCTATTCAGAAGTATTCAGTTTCAAACAAGGAGCTCCTCAATATTACCACAATACTCTATTGTATTTATAATAAGAATAAACAAAGCCCGCATTGAAACAACATAAAATATTATTATTTATCTAAAACTTGCAAATGTATTATAATTTTATGCTTCACAAACCAAAGGGATGCAAACAAACAAACATGTTTACAGTTGTTACAGATTGGACGTATTTTAACAGCGTTTTAGGAAGTTTTTCGAACGCTTGGGGTGTAATATTATAAGTAGGTTATTTCATTTACAATGTATTCAATCCGTTCTTCAACGATTGAAAGTGCTTTTTTGTAATAATACGTTATTACTACAAAAAGCATTTTTTTAATAGTTCGTACGGACGTTTTCTTTCGAGTGTAATTGCAATAATAGGGATCTTGACCGTCGACTCAAATCAGTCTCTTTTTATGAAATGTCAAAACAAGCTCTATAGAAATGTGTATGGAATAACAACCTATGACTTCATAAGTTCCTATCGCCAAATCATTACTTTTATTATTCGTGTCCATGCCTTTAAATTAAAAAAAAAAACATGTAAAATTGTAAAATAAAACTTATTTTCACAGTATTTTAAGATCTACTATTACCAAGTAGTCAAATACTCAATTCGATGAATTCTATTTTTTTTACTTTTTTAATTCTACAAAGTTCGTACAAAAAATTGTAGAAACACTTGACGTGGCATGACGAAAATGACAACTTTTTTTATATTACTCTTATGGTTACCTAAGTCAAAAACGGTTACAGATTTGGAATAAAAACGCCGCGTTTTTGGCACGTTATGTCACACTTATCTGTGCTTTGTACTTCTCGTTTGTAGCGTTCGGGAAACGCCACACAAGTCATCTAAATATGCCGAATCTTACATAACAAACAATTGACAGGTCCGTCGGGCTGTCATGTCTATTGATTTCTGTAAAAGATGGTTACCAAAGTCTTTTAACATATTTTCTAGGTAAGATGAACGTAATAATTGTAGGTTTCTTTATCTCATTCTACCGAATATTCGTCCAAATATCTTACAATAGACCTACAAAAGAAGTCATTTGTTTTACTCAAGTTGCTGTTCATAGATACTATCTTCGCAGCCGTGACCAGGCAATAAAACACGCAACAAAACGCTGTATCTGTCACCATACTTAGACATCACATTTATTAAAAGCAAAGGCACTCTGTTATTCGCTGGAATATTTTATAAACACTTTGATAACCTTAGGTAATGGTAAAAATCGTAAACGAATTTTATGAATCGTTTATAGTAAACGGCACAAAGGTATGATGGTTAGGAATTAATGCTTCAAGTGTAGACCCCAATGTTGATGAAGTAATGATAAAACACATAAAAACTGCAGTAACGTTGTGTTGAGGATAGTAAAAATGAAAATTTAAAACAGAAATTTAATGTATCTGCTAGCCTTTATATTTTATCATTCTCTGTTTGATTTGCCGTCTGACAAAATTAATTGTTCATAAAAGCTTTTTAGTAACACTTAAGACAGCAACAAATCAGTTGCAATAAGGAAATTGGTGGGAAAATGGCAATCAAAAATGATTTCACTCTTCAAACTAAGTCACGAAAACATTATCTTTTATAACATTGCTTTTTCTGCTGATTTCAGATCTGTTCTACATTTGAATTTCGAACACATTGCGTTCCTTTTTTATTTTACAAGTGTTGTCAACTCTAAAATAGTAGGCATAAAAATACCATTCTCATACCGTAAAAGAACATCAAAACGAACTATTCTCGCAAAATGGCGCCCATATCAGCAGTCTTACTAGATTTTATTACAATGGCCGCATTTGATGCCTTTCACAAGTGCCAATTTTTGACATAGTAGCCGCAAACTGTCACCACCCGTAACGAGCGGAAAGGCCAAAATCCCTTTGACAATTTAATCCCCATTTAAAAGCGCTATTTCCACGGGAAAATTGCTACATAAATAGTGGTTTTCAGAGGATTATTGTAGACTATACCTAAATTGGCCTGTGTCGGTTAATTCTCATAATGGAATACGATTAGGCAAATAAATGAAATTGGTAGTAGCGCCATAACTAGGTTTACACGCTAATAAGAGTAGATAATTTTTAATTGTGACTTCAATTGTGTCAAATTACCATAAAAATATATTTAGGCCAATATTACTAGATCTTCCTGGGTAGTTTCAAAGTAACATTTGAGTCATTTGAATAAAGGTAGATTTTTTTGGCGACTAAAAACTTCTACTACAAATTAATAAAAATATCAAAAATCAACTTATTATAAAGTTGATTATTTCAGCAATATTTTGCATTTTAACTGCAATTTTCTTATAATGTCACAATTTTTACACGTTGATAACAGTTCAATTAGCCGCCTTTTCATTAAAGAAACAAATAGTTGATAAGAAAAATAAAAAAATAAACAAAGGTGACAATACAATAAATCCTATACATTATTACTACAGCAACAATCACAGATTAATTTATACTATGTAGCAAGCTATGACTTAAAAAAAAAATAAGGCAAAGGTAACCATGATACATCCTCAACACAACGTTCAAAAACGGTTTTTGACTCACCACGTCAATGATTTGCTGCAACGTGAGGCCGAACCTGACTTCGAGCGGCTCGCTCTCGTTGGCCACTGGACGCTCCAGCGTGTTGTAGGACGCTAATAAAGCGTTCAACAGACGCTTCTCGTGGGGACCTTGCTCCGATACTGTAATAATAAAAACAATTATTGATTAAGCATACTAAGAATAAGAATAAAGCATGGTTTAAACATCAATTTAGACGAAACGGAGAACTGATCGAGCATTATTCTAATGATAACTTAATATGGTTCTTATCCAATTCAAGTAAAATTGTTGACAGCGGCGTGAACCCCTGCATATTATTTACGACTGAATATGAATTGAATAAGGCAGATATTTATTTATCATGAGTAAAATGCTTAACTGAAGTGCTCTCTGCCTAGTCTAAAATGACGCAAGGACATACAAAGTTTATAAATAGAAAACAGTTTTTGTAGGTAAGAGCTGAGGTGTTGTTTCATACAAAATTCAAGTTATTGCAAAAGCAATAGTAGCGTACAAAGTCAATCAGTACTTTCAAAAATAAATAACACTAACAGTCATTTATAGGTACAACCGTACAATAATGACATTCCTTCGTATCACAGCGAACTCATAATAGTGTCATAACAGATTTCATTTTAATTTATAGTGCACTTGAAGTGTGTGCGTAGACATACTTGTGGTCTTTACTCTCTATTCCTTCATTCTCATAAGGATTATGGGACAGAAATCTAAACTACTGAACGGAGTTTAGACGCAGAGCCGCTTGCTTAATATGCACTCTGGGGCACATAGGGGTGTAGTATATTTCAATGGTCACCCGTCTAGGAACTGACAGTTGTATAGTTGCTTAATCTCACAGATATCCCGATCTGTTCAGCCTCTCCTAAGTCACGAACTCCTCATAACCGTAGCTCTGAAGAAAAACTAATAACTCCTTGATGAGATTACAAGCCAACCCTGATTGGAACTCATCAACAACCACAAACATGATTGAGAAAATAAGGAAAGGACGAACAACACAATTAAATAATTCTCCTGTAACACAACTTTCTCCTGTATAAGGAAATCACTCAAAAGAAATATATTCAAGATATATATGTAGCTATAAATATTTATCAGGATATCACCAGCTACAACGGACAGATGTATTTCAATCTAGGAGAGACTTGGCCGTGTATTTCCGCAAACATTACTCATTTACCAATTTTTCCTCTTTCACAATAAATAGAATATGAACAGGGTAATGTAAAATGGATAAGACAATGTTGATCTGAAAGGTATATGATCATAATAAAGAGTGAATTTATTAGGTTAAGGGTCATGGATATATTTTTGAGTTCATAGCAATTTAGTCGATTTTAAGCTATTGCATAGCTTTTGTTGCGGGCTCGGACTTTGAGCGCGGCGACCGAATCAAGAAATTCCGTAAGGAAAAATTCCGTAACGAAAATAAAACCTAACACCCCTCACTCCGCTCGGCCGAGCGTTCCCTTAACGTATAAGTATATGGTATGACTGTACGAAACTCGCACGGATCGAGACGAGCAATTTTTTTTTTGTTTTTCATATATTTTTTTTATATATTATCAATTGTAATAATAATAATAGTCTCCTAACTGTTTTCGCGTACGGTAGCCAATGTCATCAGAGACTATTCAACTACGTAGGAAATATTATAGTGCACAAGTGTATGAGCAAACACAAGTGCACTCTGTAATCCGTCACTCGACTACTCCGATAGGACGGAAATCTGACTTGATCGGAGAGAGATTAGGTGCAAGAACGACGGCTTAACGTAGTCTCTAAGGTACGGAGGGGTGTGACAATGATCTAAAACGGTTACCCATCTATGGACCGACTGTAGTACGTTTGCTTAACCTCGCTGATATCTCAATCTGCTCGGATCTGATCGCCACAGAGTCGTATATACACTTTTACTGCACAAGACTCGGTCTTAAGGATTTTGCACGTAGCTATTAATCATACTGTATGTATTTGACCATTCCCTGTCGTTTTCCTTACTAACATATTATATACTAGTTTTCGCCCGCGACTCCGCCCGTGTGAATGTCGGTTATCGCGATGAAAGCTATGCCATGTCCTTACCTGGACCTAAAATTATTTCCGTGCAGAAATTCATCTAAATTAGCTTAGCGGTTTAAGCGTGAAAACGTGACAGACTGACTACTATTTTAAAATTATGAAAAAAAAAAATATTGACATTGATTCAAGTCCTTTCATTTGATATGTTATTCAATAAACTACGTGAAACTTTTTTATTTCGAACCCCTAATATGATGCCCATGTTTAAAATTCAGACTTCTTCAATTTTTCTGTAATCAAATTTTATGTTTTTTTTTTTATAAATAACTCTAAAAATAATTATAATAAAATGATAAAAAAGAAGAAGTCCTTTCATTTCTTATATGATATTAAGCTACCAATTTACGTTTTATTTACGTGTTTGGGTCATAGAAATACATATGTGTGCCAAATTTGAACATAATCTAGTAGATTCGGAGAAAATCGGGTGTGACAGACAGACAGAAACACGAGTGACCTATAAGGTTCCGTTTTTTCCTTTTGAGGTACGCGACCCTAGAGTAAAGGTTATCAATAATTTACAAGAAAAAAGAATTAAGAACAAAACAGAGCATAACTTTTCACAACAAATTGGACAAATCCCTATACTTTATCGTCCAAAGTGAACTACATACATCTGCCACAAGACTAACGGCTGGATAAGCCAGTCTACGCACCTGAACAGAATAGGCCCCAAATCGACAAGTTAAACCGAAAGTCAATGGAATAAAGTCCACTTTCCTTATATGTAACCCCAAAGAGTCCGGCTCGAAGGACCAGCCATAAACACTCATTTTAGAGGCTTACAATGCTCTTATACGTGATGTATTAAGGCTAGAATGTGACAAGTATAGCACACTAGTACGACGGGATTAGTGTGCTAGAGAAGGATAGATGTATGTGTTCGGTTTCGTGAAAAAGCTGGTAATTTATTGGGCTTTGTAAGTTCAAGCCTCGGGAGAATTTTGGTATTGTCTAATAGTTTTTTTTACCAGTATAGGTCCAATATCTTTAAACATAAATCTCCTATAAGACGAGTTGAGGATACTGTGATTAATGCTCATTATTTAAGGCTGGCTTTTTTCTGTAATATATTAATATATTTATTCAGTCCACATAAACAGCTCTATAGTTAAAAAGAAAAATCGTACTGAATCCTCTGATTTAGTAATCATCAATTTTCTGAACTGCCAAGCACTATGAAAGAAAATTCAAAGGCATATTCACGATAAAACAACAAGTCCAAAACTCGAAGGATTAATAGTAGCCGTTTCAGATGCTGACGACTTCTACATCACCAGATCTGCTGAATTCCACATACTTTTATTTCAAAGTTACTTAAAAATCGGCATATTTTTTTTAACTCTCTTGTGGAAAATGTGAAAGTTAGTATTTTCCATTTATGTTGCTTATTCAGTGATAACATTAATTTTGTCCGTTTTTTCACGTAAATGGTTTATTTACGTGAAAAAACGTAAAAATATACCCTATTATGACATGTTTGGAAATAGTAATTAAGAAAAATACACATTAACACAAAAACGTGACGCAGCGGTCAAAATTCAGCCATTTATTTTGTTTACCCGCCGCCATAATGGATTTAGTAAACTTTTAACTGGCTTTTGTTTACGTGTTTTTGTTTTTATTTTTCATATAGTTAGGAGAAAAATAATTCAAATTTTATGGTTATATGACTTTAACATGCTTCGCAATCCGCAAAGTTTTGAAAATGCTGGGTTTTGGTTTAATATTTGTAATTTTAACCATTATCTAAAGACTTTTGCAAAAAGCTGTAGGCTAGACAAGGCTTATTACAAAAGTTTTACAATACAGGTTATAAATTACGGGATTGAAAAATAGTGACACTAAATTAACAAGAGGCCTCGACATTTTGAAATGGACAGCTCGCGCTGGGTATATGTTATTTATCTAAATGACTCCATTACAAATTTCATCTTCAAAGAATAGTGCGTTAGATATAGAAGACTTTGTCTAAAATGTGTATAAGGAGTTAACTAAGTTACGCCCCGAAACCCAGTAATTCTATCATCCACGGTTTGTTAAATACAGTATGTTATACTAATAGGAATATCGCACGCTCTTAAACTATATTACTACGTACTAAATACAGAGTTAATTGCGATTTAAATAGGTTCTGAGTAGTTATAGTCTAATTCCACGCTTCGGAGAAGGTTAGGGCGGAGATACACATGCCTGTAAAACAGAATGATGAGTTGCCTGCATGCATGCCAAATCACATACAGACATACATAACAAATAGTTAGCATGTGCAAGAACAATTGTGCTAGTTACTGGCAAGTGTATTTTCGCTCTCAGTTTCTAAAAACAAGTAGTCACCCAAACGGGGTAAGTATTTCATTGAAGATCGGAGAACATTTTTATAAAATCTCCTTTTAGAGTTTGTTATTGTATTCTTCAATTATTTTACACAAATAATCGAATATTTTAAGTTGCACCTGAAATCATAGGTGTACTTTCTGGATTGATTGACTTTTGATCACGTGGCAAGCTTGTGACTGACGAGGTAACGTCACGACTCTGTTCAGTCCCAGTCTGATATCCAACGCTGAGCTTAACCAGTCTACCCGTGACCACGGCCGTTGCAATACGGTCGAAACGTCGGGCAATAAAAAAAGGTATTTACATAAAAAGTATTATTTAATGTTATAACACAAATAGGTTTTTTATTTATCCGTGGCACAAATGTCAGATTTGCTAAGAGAGTCAGCTATTTAAACACACAGTTAACTGTAGGTAAGTATTGAGACTGAAAAACGCTCTAATTAGATTGAATTAGAAGCGCGTATTATTTCTATGAATACGACTAAACCCAAATACTAGAAGAAACATAACTAAGTTAAATTATAGTCGAAACCCAAAACCACCCGACAATTGGCAGTAAAAACTCCAATCCTGGCTTAAAAACTATGTAGTAAGCAGCTGAAGTAAAGTCTCTATCTACGTGCTACGGCGTGCGGTTGGGTAATACCTAATCCATTCAGAGATTAACGCTTTCCCGTCAGTAGGGTTGCCCAATACCTTTTTGAAGTTGTAATTTTTTTAAAGGTGCACTTAATTTATTTTTTATTTCAAATTCTAGGGTACAAGCTATACTTCGTATGCAATTACAATCATACAATTAACAGATACAAAGTACACCCTCGCAAAACTTCGTCGCGTGTGGGAATCGAATCCACTAGTTCTTACACAGTAGTTGTACGCACCTACTTCAGAGGTACCACCCCACCGAGGCACTCTCTTAACTCATTAAGTTATTATCTCTACGGGCGAGAGAATCGCGGCGATTCTATCGCCGGGTAGTCTCCACGAACGATTATTCTGCCAGCGTATCGCTGCGAGTCGTAACGGAATCACCGCGTGTTCACGACGACAATCGCCACTTTTTCGAGGCGTGACGCCTGCGTTTGACAGCGTGCTCGCTGCGAGAGCGCGGCGATACGATGATGTTTCTTTCGCACTCCAACACTCGTCACAACGCCGCAATAACATCGCCGTGTGGACACACATTCTCAGAGAGTGTATAGAAATAAGTAGGAGGCACGACGATAATAGAGACGGTCCCTAAGAGCTGAGTATAATCATTTTCTATTTAATTCGGAGTTTAAGAAAACTTTTCACGTTATATTGTTACACAATCAATTGCTTTAATGGAAATTTCAATTTCTAAATCTTATGATCAATTATTGACTAAATATCCACTTAAAGTCAAAACATTTGATGTTACGACAATTACTTTGGAGATCTATCTACATATACATATATCTTCATGATATCTTGACACCCGTCTAGACGAGAAAGATAAATAGGGTATCTCCACTGACCTCTATAGTAGGCTCAATTGTCAAAGTGATAGTAATTTCAAATGCCGAATCGAATGTTATAGTCCGTTCACAATTATATATCCTTTGGCCTGAAAGTTGATAGTAGTGGATATGATGTTGCCAATTGTTCACTTAACATTTACCATTTACCCAACTGCGTAGTAAAGCGCCAGTACATTGACAAGACAAAAATCGTGATTTCCTTGTAATATTGGCGTAATGTATGTAGAATGTAGATGGTTTCTTTATTATACTTATCTGTCATAATTGTCAGTGTTGCATTAGTCTCTGAACAGAAATAGCCATCAGTAAAGAAGGGTAATAAATACTACAATCGGTATTGATTATTAAAACCTTATTTTTATAAACAATCCCGATTATAGTATTTATTCTAACAAATGTAATATTGTAGTATTTTTTATAGGCATTCCTTGCCAAATACTTTAGGGCCTAATTTTAAAGTTTAGTGACATAGTTCAGGTTAGTTGGTTCGGCTTTCGCGCTCCGGTAAAGCGATCGGAAGACTCGGGCTTGATTCCTGGGTCTGAACTAATTTTTTTTCTTTCAAATGCAATTATTGTATTTATAAATTTTAATATTAATTTAGGAAAGACGCGCGTATTATTAAAAGGATGCAATTTAAAAATGTGACGCAATTTAGACAGTAAACTGAAACATGTAATTTCCCCATAATATGGGCATAATTTCTGAAGCTGGTAACATTTTATATCCATCCTGCTTACGAGCAGAAGCAGGATGGATATAAACAATGAGAAGCCAAAGGACTAGGACCCATCTTATCAAATGATCGAATGTCAAAATCGAATGCAAGTCTTGTTGTTGACAGCGATGGCCTGTCCAGCGTACTCCACGGTTAGTTGGTGTATCATTATCAAGGTTGTCCCAAAATATATTTAATATGTATAAAAATCGCGAAAGTTTAAAAACAATAAAGGTAAATTAATGTAAAACACTATGACTTCAAATAAGTATTTGTAGTTTGGACACAACTTAGATACCGTCTTTATAATGCCAATCTAATTTCGGCCAGTATCAAGTCTTAGTGTATAATAGCACAAAGCTTCGGTATTTCCATATTGTATCCACATATTTTAAAGACGTAAAATTTTCGCAAATCTTAAAATTGTTCTTACAGTACTCTCCATAACCCACAATCTTTAGCAAATCTTTTTTTTCTTAAGTATTGTTTCTACAACCAGCGACACGCCCCAAAAGTACAACGTACTTGAATATTCTAGCAAGTTGTTGTTGAGTTTGGGCCAACCCTGACTCTTGTTAAACCCTCGTTAAAACATCGCGGTGTACCTCGATTAGCGGATATTGAATGAATAGTTCGTAAAGTAGACTGATTAATGTTTTGAGTGTGTGAAATGTTAACCAATATTTTATTTTGACAGGGACCGCGTTGCATTGTCTTGATCCAAACCAATATTATAAATTTGAAAGTAAGTACGTCTGTTTGTTACGTTTTTGTTTTAAGTTGGTGCCTAAAACATAAAAATAATCCTGGCTCCTTACTTCAAAATACTTATTTATTTTATGTTATACTTTTTATTATACTTTTTAGTTACCTTATATTTATTTTTGAAGTCGGTTTAATATTTTTTTGTACAACGTTTTTAGTGACATCCACGTGGGCAAAGCCGCGTACAAAAGCTGGTATTTGATCAAATGGAACTTTAGTTTACTGAGATATTTAGTCCAGTTTAAGTAATTTCCTAAACGTAGCCTCTCCATAATTAACATCATAATGCAAATCTAACTCTATGTTTTTGTCTGTTACAGTTTCTAAGTTATATAAACCTAAGCTGACTTTGATGGAATTGTACTAAAGAGATAGAATTAAGGCTGTTTTAGTCCATTACCATTTTAGTCTGCATTGATTCCGATTGCATGCAATTGTTCGTAATAAAAATCGAATCGTCAAAAAATCGACCGATCGATGACTATAAGAACAGATTCAACATTCAATCAAATTATTTATAGTAACAAAACTCGTTGTATTCAAAAATAACCGTTTTGTTCAGCTAGTTAGAAACAGGGAGTGTAATAGTAGCCGAGTTTGCAATCATCGTAATCCAATCTCTGAGGAGAGACAAAGGCAATGCCTACGCAATTTATTTTCGCCCCGACCCTCTGAATCGCCTGAAATTTTGAATAAGACAGTGTAATAAGACGTACAGTGACATTCTTGGGAATGATACTACCGAATATGTTGTACAAACACGTGTTTGTACTGACTCACACGTACCGTCACCCTAGCCTACCCTAACGATTAACAGTATAGCAGTTTGGGAGTTCAAAGCCGTCCGAAACGTAGGTACGCTGGTTTTATTTCTATATTTAAGAGCCCCTTACGCCAGAACTAAAACTCTCCCCTACCCCTGAACGTTTATGGGTTTTCGTTGGTCATGTAGCCAAAACAGTAAAGCGGGAAATATTAATTCACGTTTTTGTAACACACACATAGAGACCATTCTCTACTCAGTTATCTGAATCGGAGCATTTTGTTTCAAAGATTCCGTGTCCGTGAATTATGTCTGTATCATCGAAATAATATAAAAATTAGGAAAAATTTGTTCTTTAGTAAATAACTTCTAGCATCTGAAAAAGGTTGTAAAATTTGTATAAAACCTAATTTATTAGATACTTTACGAATTTGAATATAACCTAAAATTGTACGCTGCCTCTGTGGCGCGGTGAGAGTGTGTCCGACTGCTACGCAAGAGGTCGTGGGTTCGATTTTTGGTTGTTTCGAGTCTGGGTGGACTTTGTGTCCGTGACTTGTATGTTTGTAAAGTTCCCCGCGACACAAGGCTAGTACCCTAATGCGGGAGTGGTCTTTTTTAATGGTCAGTATGTGTTGCTTAAGCAAAGTTCGAATGTTCTCCTTGTAAACACTTGCTGTTTTATACTGCAACCGATGTGTACGACGCGTCACGTTCTTGTCCCAACATCGGTTACAAATTGGCTTAAAAACGGTATAAATTGATTTAGAATTGATGTCGTTTCACGAGCAGTTGTGTCACGTAGACACGACTTTCAAAAAACGTCCGTACGACGGATTTTATCGCTACCAGCACAGATTCGTAAAACGCGCACCACTGGTATTCGCCCCTTGGGGGGGCTACCTGTACATAGATATATTGTTTTCACTTTGCACTTGGACATTCTTCAACAACAGGAATTTTCATGTTAATAATAACTTGGGACAGCTCACACAACGCTATCTGATCCCAAACTGACAAAACACAGAGCTTGTATTATTGAAACCAGACAACTGATAACCAGATATACTTATATCAATTTCTAAATACATCCATATTATAGATAAATAACACCCAGACACAGAATAAAACATCGTGCTCATTACACAAAGTTTTAATCCTGGGTAGGGAACCTCCGGCTTAGCAGTCATGGTCTACTAACTACTAGACCAACAGGCCAGAAGTCAATATGTACCCTAAATCCTAACTTTAAGTGTGTAAGAAAACATAACACGAAATGTCTTTTGAGTTTTTTAACTTACACGATGTAAGCTAAATGATCACGGAGAGAGATGATAAATGCTCACGAAGACATCGCTAAGCTGCCATCAGTCGACCCGTGACCACGATCGGTGCAATTCGATCGAAACGTCGGGTAAATAAAAGGCTCGTACCTTTAAATAATTCACGCGATTAAGTCCCGAAATATATCTAATAAGCTAAATGAGTCGATCAATTAATCAACAACTGACCATAAGCTTTCCTTATTAACACCACAACAACCACTTCTCAGTTTTCCGCAAAACTTGTTAATCAATTAACAATTTCGATATTTAATTGAGGGAATTTACACTTAAATACTGTTGGCTTTTTAGTTTTTTACAACAAAGTTTTCATGGACATGAAGTGTTTTTGTAAAATTAATAGTGTTTTAGATTTAATTTTATGTTTTATAGTGATAACACATGTTTTACATTTCCAAATATACCTACACATATTCATAAATCTAAAAATAAGTAATATAAATCCTGAGACAATTCACACAGCGCCATCTGATCCCAAACTAGGTAGAACCTGCACTAAAGCACCAGACAGCTGATAAACGTACCTATAATTTATAATATACACCCAGACACAGAATAAACCTTCTTGTTCACACAAAGTTTTATCCTAAGTGGGGATCGAACCCACGACCTCGACTACTAGTAATCAAAGTCACTTACCACTAGACCAACATGCCAGTCATAAATAATACATTTTTGCTCGCGTATGCCCGTATAGAAGTCAAAAGTATTCTTAATTAATTTAGTTATTCTTAGGTATTCTCTAAGCCTGGTTTTCAAAGAAAAGCTTTTTTTTTAGGTAATTATTATTTGTTGATATCTGTAAGGTAGCATTAAAACAATTTTCTAATCCTCCATAACCTCGTCTTATTTTTTAACTATTTTATGAATACAATAAAGCGGCCGGTAAATATACCTAATGTCTAAGGCATCGGTCTCGCAATCGTGAGGTCGCGGGTTCGAATCCAACCCATTATACTACCGACGTGAACCGCTCCTAACACAATCTTTTGAGCTTAGTTGGCGGGGTTAACAAGATTGCTAGTAATGTGGGACTCAATCCCATATTGCTAAGAAAAAAAAACAATATCAATTTAATAAAATTCGAACCGAAAATAACAAATAATTCTAATGCCGTTGAAAACAGTGGTACTTGTGAGTTGAACTAAACAAAGGCAGCAAGAAGGATCCCACACACGAATGATTTTCATTCGAACAACAATAATGTCGTTTAATATCGACTTCAACACTGTTATCTACGGTTGACTAAACTATACATTCAAATTTTGATCGAACTATCGGATTATCGAAACAGCTCCTTGTATCGGATCTATGTGTTTCGATACAATGGTGGATGTTCTCAATTGTGGGGGTATGCGACTTGTTTTACATACATCAACGCCTTTATATTTATTATGTCAATTAAAAACAAATTCCAAATCAGTTGGTATGTAAGAAATGTATTTTTTTTAAACCTCTTTCATTGTTAAAAGTATGTTATAAGATATACATATCTATGTCGGGACTTAATCCCGTGAATTATTTAAAGATTTTATTTACCCGACATTTCGATCGGACTGCACCGATCGTGCTCACGGGTCGAAACGTCGGGGGACAATAATAACGTTTTTAAACAGTTAACGTACTCTGCTAACTGTTTAAAAACGTTAATTGTATTTATGAATTGATTGCATAATATTTTGTCATAATATATCGATTGTGATATCTTCTAATGGCGATTTAATAGCACAACCAAGCGTGCAGACTTATATTCTTAAAAATTTCAAAAGGTACTTTGTTTTTTGAATAAAAACTAATGCCGTGTTAATGCATTGACGAGTGGACATAAAATGGCCCTACAGGCAAATTTTACCTAGAAAATAAATTCCCGATTATATTCCACCCACCCTAAACACTGATTTCTTTACTTACCCTACAGATACAGTAAGTGGCCAATCCTAAGTTCCATCATGTCCCCGTTTGCCCCTCGGCCTATCATCTCGGTGAGTACCGTTCGTATCAAGTTTGTCGAACTGAAGAGTCTCTCTTTCCCGCCTATAAGTACTACGCCTTTGAAAAAAACTGTTTGATAGAGCCTTCTGTGGTTATATTAAATGGATTTGATGAAGATGGCCTATTAACAAAAGGTTGCGTTCTAGCTTTTGTTTTATAATAATCATAATAAAGGAATAAAGCCCATTTTCATAATAACACTAACACATTATGCCGTGTGGTACCGGCTTAAGAATAGTACCTTCGCCTCTCTTTCCGTGAGTGTCGTGAAGATGACTAAGGGATTTCCTACAACGAAGGACAGCAGCGTCCTTTTTGTACTTTAAAGACTTACTGCGATCGCCAACCGGTTCGCCAAGCGTCGTGATTATGGCAATTACCCCCAGGATCTACAATAACTAGGTTCTACATGGGAGACCTATGGCCGGTAGTGGGCTTTATGGGTTGATACATATAAATATTAAAAGCCAATAATGTGTGCGTAGGAAATTATGTATTTCAATAACTTTCAGCGAAATGTATCGTTTAAATATTTCACTAGACAGTTATACCTATGTTTGTCTTGTTTCATTGTATAATGGTACCGATTTCATTTCTTATTTAAGCTATTTAAGTTAGTAATCAATTAATTCGTATATCGTTGAACTAATTTAGACATTACCACAAAATTACAAAGTTTGAAACGTTACCACAAATCGTCAAAATACTTAATTGTAACATAAAGACGTCTTCATTACTCTACATTGCAAAAAACTTCACATTCATTTTCCAAAAGCGAGTAAAATAATGTCATGATACAAAATGTTCTAAAAAACACCAAAAAGTTAATATCCTGTGAGGCGCTTAGAATATATATTATAGATATTTTTACTCGTCGCTTAGTGAGCATCTTGTACGAACAATATCTACCAGCTTACCGGCTATTGCTTACATTAGGATGGCAATAAAGCGGCATCAGGCAGCTAATCTACCGCTGCAGCGCTTCACAGCTGCGATATTAACGCCAAGAGCTGAACTATGGATTAATTTAAGCGCTATTTTCGCTTTACTGACGCTGTTGCAAGAATTTTAGGTTTTGATGTAATACGAACGTGTTGGTAAGGAATCGAGAGACGGGATTTTAAAAGGCGATGGCCTTTTTAACGTCCTGCTATCTTCCACTCAATGTTCCGTGTGTTAAGGGAATACAATTAGGATCATAAATATTTTTATAATAATTACTTTTGGGCACGGGGCCAAAATCAAGGCATATTTTGGAGGGCACAAATGATCCACAACGGTGGAACAAAACTTGATATAGATTAGGCACAATATCGTGAATTCGTGTGTCTGTCATACGTACTTTTAATAACAATTCTTTACATTCCAAGGCAAAAAATGTGGTTTACTTCAAACTTTTTCTTCTCAATAAACAAGCAATAAAGTAATTTAAATAGTTAAACTAAAATTGATAACCCGTATTAAACCAAACAATCAATTTCAGCTTGTCAATATTATTTGACAATATATAATATTGTTAAGTTCAAAAGAAAGCTATCAAGTATTGAATAAACAAAAGCAACTATAAATTTAACTCAGCCTTGGCAAACAACAGTCAACCATTACAAAATTTTCGAGCTCAGTTCCAATCTTTTCATGAAAAGAGGAATACGTTCCTTAACGGCACTGTACGAATTATATAGATACAATGTCAGCCTCCCTATAACGAGCGAAAACAGACGAGAGAATGCAGAGACGCACAGGTATACAGATCTCGGTCTAACTCCCTCGAATCGTCAACCGAGGCTGCGCACGTTGAGAGCTCCGTTCGTATACGTTTATGTGTGAGTGAGTTTCTTGTTGAACTATGAGTCGGTTTTGTATGTATGTATTCTGTGACCGGAGGCTGCGAACAAAACACGTAAAGAATAGGATTTATGATTCTGTTTACACTACAACTTCGTATAACGTTGAGGGTTGCCAAATAAATAAGGTGCATGTTGTTATGTGAATGTGCACCTTTTTAGGGTTAACTCTCTTAAGAGAATAGGGTGAAGTGTACCCATATGGCAAATAGAATATTATGGTTCGGTGTTAAGGGAAAAAAAAAATTAAATTATATTAAGAACTAGCCGACCCGCACAACTTCGTTTCGCTTCTTCGCTTCGCTCCGCTTCTATTGATTGTATTGTGATGGTATATAGCCTTTAACACTCACAAATTTGTGACTTTCTATTGGTTAAAGAATTTTCAAAATCGGTTTAGCTGATCCACAGATTACCCCCTACAACCTTACAAACTCACAAACTTTACCTCTTTATAATATTAGTATAGATATGTATGATTAAATATATAAGATTAGATTAAGTGGGATCAATTTGCTTACACTCACAGCGAACGTTAGCTTAGTTAGATCGGTGCAATTCGATCATAACCTCAGGTAAATTAAAGGTTCGTACCTTTAAATAATTCACGCGATTAAGTCCCGAAATATATCTAATAGAACGTTAGCTGATCAAAACATTTATCAGTATTCCCGTATTTCATAATAAGTTTGCACAAATCCTTGCGACATTGTTAATATACTCGTACTTCGATTAAGAAATCATTAAAGGCGTTTATATGGGTTACGGTGGCAACCAGCTAACTAAGGCAAGGCAGATAGCTTTTCAACTAGGCTGTCAAATGCATGTTATTCTCATTGCAACATTTTTTATATTTATAATACTTGTTACCTACAACTTGACTACAAAATAATGTTAGTAGTAAAACAGCTACGCTATTTTGCAACGTGCTGACATTGTTAATCTATTATAGCGGGCGTCGAATTGACAGATTAAATTGCTCTGTCATTGAATTATATTCCTCTCTACCAGTACTTTTAATAGAAAAATGTACAGATACTAAAACATTTTTGTAGCAAAAATCTAGAAAGCATTTTTTGTAATAAGCTTTTAAAGGGATAGAATAAAAGGGAACTTATCTATGAAGCGAGTATCTCAATAGATTTTATTGGTTATTTAAATTTGAACTGAAGTGACCCGTATCTTTGGATAAGATGAGAGAAAATTCTCTAAAGTGGACGTAGTGGGGTATAAAAAAAAATAAAAAATCGTTGCAGATGACATTGAGTGGTGCATGCAAGTTTATGCTCCCCTTTAGTATAAAATTTCCATGTCGACTGTGAAGTCTCTTTTATTATAATAGAATGAAGCTATGAAAAAAGGAATATAGATTTGTCTTGCCGACCAATGAGGCACTGTCGCATCTTTTACCGAGAAACTTACCGGGTCCAGGGTAAGGTTTTAATAATTCAAAAATGATTTTTATATGGCTACACAGAAAAGAGAGAGGCCTCAAATAACTGGATGTCGAAGGTCCACGTGAGGCGTGGCATGAGGGAGTTAGGCCTGTTCCAGCGAAATAAATGGCGCTGCATGATAATGGGAGCCTTACGGGATTAGGTAAGTGTAAAAAAGAAAAAGACCAATGAAAACTCTGACGCCCTTAACGTAAAGTCTAATTGTTGCACTCTTCTCACTTAATTCTAAATCAAGTATCAATAATTTTAAATATTTACATAATTTTATATTTACTGTTAACATGAGTATTTTGGTGTGCTCCATTACACCAAAAAACTCTGGTTAACAATAAATACCTTACTTACTGGCATAACTACACACAAAATGCACTGTAATAATTGGCATTAAAAAGTAGCCATGAGTGTTTATTGCCAAGTTCTTTTCTCACTGACTGATTGACGCCTCTGTGGCGCGGTGGGAGTGTGTCCGACAGCTACGCAAGTCGTTTAAAAAAAAAAAATTGCACTGACTTTACTTTTTGCAAACTTTGCAATAAATTAAAAACATTCTATTCCAAGTTTTGTCATACGTAACTTAAATGAATAAAGTACTTTGACTTTGAAACTGCTTGCATCTATTTCAAAGAACACACCCTATCTTTAACCCCATCCTACAATTCAGCAACATCATATAACTCGGTTGTCACATATATATCACGTTCGCAATAAATGATGACACGAATATACCAAAGTGCGACGTTGCATGTTCGCCCGCAGTTATCCGACCTCTCGTGATTGATGAACTTTAATGTACCTTTAACGTCTTGCAGACTTGCTAGAAATTTGTACTACATAGCCACGATAACGTTATGTCTACTTGCACTTTGATATCTACAAAAAATATTAAAATCATCGCTAAACGCTTAAAGTTACTATCGGGCAATTTTTAATGAGGTGTAGAAGTGTCTTAAATATTGATGAAAGACATAACTTCTACTTTTTTATTAGGCAGTTAGCTGACCCGTGCAACTACACCTGCGTAAATTTTCCCCATTTTAGCAATATTTTTCATTGCTGCTCCGCTCCTATTAGTCGTAGCGTGGTGGTATGTAATCTATAGTCCTTCTCAATAAATGGGCTATCCAACAGTTAATAACAATATTTTTTCTATTCGGACTAGTAGTTACTAAGATTATCGCCTTCAAACGAACAAACAAACTCTTCAGCTTTATAATATTAGTATAGATACATAATTCATTAAACATTAAAAAAAATATCAAAAAAATGCGCAAAAAGTGGCGCGGTGGGAGTGTATCCGACTGCTACGCAAGAGGTCGTTCGATTCCCACACGGGACACCACTTTGTGTGATCCAAAATTGTTATTCCAAATCTGGTTGTACTTTGTGTCCGTGACTTGTATGTTGGTATAGTCTTTACTGCAGGTATCGTCTTTAAATATATATATATATATATATATATTTATATGAGAACATAACTCACACCCCAGTGACAATAAAAATAATCTATGTCCCTGTTCAACTGTAATACTGTTGCATTATTTACTTCGCATCTATAAAGATACGATTTATATACACAAAAAGATACAATTTTAAATAAAATAAACATGAATCATGCATTCCAAATAGCTTCATACCATTTCAGTATGCAATATGTGCAAGTATTTGCTCGATATTTTCTATGACCGATAGATCTGTCGACAAATGCAATTGTGGAAACATTCAATGGTTTTAAAATACATTTACTTTTATATTAGAATGTATGTCGTGAAGTCGTGAACGTATGAATAGATACGATCATAGTTATCAAGAGAGAATGGAGTCTTTTCATACCCTCAATCGGTGTTCGCCTTTTAGGGAAATAGGCGACCAATGTCTACAAGGTTAAATTACTGAGGGTGGTTGGGTACATGCCATTTTGCAACTTTTGTTCAAGGAATTTTCTTTTACTTATCTACATTTTATTAAATGGAGGTAGGTAGTTAATGCTTGTACGTTTAGACGTAGATCAATGCTTAACATAAACTATCACGTCACCGTAATTCATCACGTGATCTGAGCTCTAGGACTACGAGGTATTAAGATAAACAAATAGGAGGTCGATTTTTGTAAAATTATAAAAATAGTTTTGAGGAAAAGACGCATGAGAAATGCCATAGAGGATAGCTATTATTTAAACACTGAGTCTCAAAACTGCTGGCTATAAAATGTAGAAGTTTTATAGAGCAGTTTCATATCGAATATTACTATAAGATATTTCAAAATTTCGCCTGAACAAGGCTCCACGCTCCACTGACTACAGTCACTCGAGGTTATCTCTTTGGCATGTCGCCTATTGTGGTACCGCGCTAACGAAGTCTCACGCAAGCGTCCGTGCAGTAAGTGACCGGCACTTTCTGCATGTGTGTGACAAGTCCAATCATGTGTATGACGAGTCTAAATACATGTGACATGAGTCTAAATACATGTTCGACGAGTCTAAACATAATTATGTGCATGTGCAATAGATCGACTATTACCTTTTGCTAGCCACTGAGTGTCTGTGGTCGATGACTCATTTGCATAAAAGCGATATTGTAGCCGCGAACTAAATCTACTAAGTAGTATTTATTTTTTTGAAGCACACTTTTACTCACATTTGCTTTCCATGCCCTTCGAAAACTTATAATAAACTTAATTATGGGCACACGTGAAATAATGCAAACATTTCAACCCTTTGCTCACAATATTCAAACTAAACCAACAAACGAACACGCAATAGTGGTTAAACAAGGGTACATTCGATCCCGGTCTAACATCGCCTAGAAAGGGTTAATTAAAACGTCCGCCGCCGCTTTCTAAACTGTTAACAGCGTTAACTGGAGCAAGGACTGGGAACAGAGACGTATTCTCCAATATTCATGGGTACTTCAACGGAAATATTTATTGCCTTGTATGTAAACACCGATTGGTTGATGAGGACATAGAGGACTTCCGACTATACCGACACACAGGTGTTGTCAGTTTTTAGTCATCCAAAAGGTATTCACAATTGCTATTGATAATACATTGATTTAAAATCAAACAAAATAGTCCTCAATAATCATTAAAATAACCCTTCCTTACAGTCGGGTAAAAATAGCCAGGTTGAAAGAAAACGCATACATGAAATACACAAGATCTTTAAAACTGAACGTCCTGATTCATTCATTCCCTCATCAACGCCCATCCCTAATCCTTGGACCTAGAACTCTGAAACTGTGCAGAAAAGCTAATTTTGTATTGCTGAGACGTAATAAAAAGTATGGCAGGCAACTCAGGCTCCAAGAGGGTAAACAGGCAAAATAAACACCTGCAAAGTCGCTAGAGTAAACTAGTTTCAATGTTTATAAAATTAGCTACAAAATCACTGTAATCTGAAAAAAAAAAACTCTCAGTCCACCCCTGGCTCCCAGTTGTCAAATAAGTAGGGAGCAAGTTAGTCGTTGCAGAGTACACCTGTGCTTCGTCGGTAAACAGTTTTTAGATTAGTTCGCATTGTTCACCTGCAGAGCTGTATCGGAGTATTGGATCTGTTATAGAGTGGTTTACTGTGGAGCGGGGTTTGTGAAGCAATTGAAACTAAATGATACGCTACTGTTTGTGACATATTGAGAGACTTTGAAAATAAAGGTTATAAAATGTTTTCTCAAAAGGTTTTTAGTTAGTTAATGTTTTAGATCTTCTTTACATTTCAAAACATTGAAATGTGTATTGTTAATTGTCTCAGACACATAGATTTTAAGTAAGATCCTACGACCTTAACAGGGTCATCGATGGTAAAGAAGAAATGTAATGGATGCGAAAAGCAAAAGACCGAATGTCATACAGTCCATAATTAATACCACCGTATCTATGTGCGATTTCTACGTTGCTCAAGCGTGTTTATATGAAATGTTCCGTCATAAATCTCATTGTTTTGTGGTTGAAACGTCACTGACCTCATACTTCATACATAGTATAAGCCTTATGATGTTGTACGGTAGCTTGTCATTACTTATACACGTACTACGCCCACGGGAACCAATAAAATGGGCTCTTCGTACGAACACAGTCAAGGCAATATGTTCTCTAAATTAATTCTTGGAAGGAAACAAGATCTTGCTTCAATGGAATAGAACTGCTTTGAAAATAATAACGTGTACTTGTTACAAGATAATATTTTAAAAGGAAGGAGTGGAAATAAAAAATGTATAATTCACGCACGGGTGAATTCTCAAACGTCACTCAGTTTTGAGATGCTGTTACTGTCACTTAAATGTGAACAGTAGCGACAGGAATACATTTATGCGGTTGTACTTTGAAACTGTCTATGGTTTTAGGCGCTTGTTCCGCCACCGGCAAGTAACGAGGAACTATCATCTACTTTCTCGTTTATAAAATGTATAATAGTTCTAAATCCCGTGTAAACAAAAGAGAAACAATATAGGGCGAGTACTCGCAGGCAGTGTGAACAATCAGCGATCAACTATTAATATATGTTTCTCTTTTGTATGCATAGTTATTGTTTTGCACCTACCATGGTCGTATAGCATTTTTTTTCGTTAAATTTTAGTAGTGATCGGTGTATGAAGTACACCCAGTGATAGTACGACCCTGGTACAAAATTCAATTGCATTATTATGCCATTTAATTTGTACAGTCATATTTTTTAAATTGATGATTTATCATTGAAAAATAAACTAATAAAAAACTAATGAATGAAATTTAATAATAATAGTACCTTAGGACAATTTACACATTGCTATCTGATCCCAAACTAAGCAGAGATTGTACTGTGAAATTCAGACAACTGATAAACATACTTAAATATTTTTAAATTCATACATATTATAGATAAATCATACCCCGACACAGAAATAACTGTCGTGCTCATCATATAAAGTTTTATACTGGTTGGGGATTAAACCCGTGGGTTTAATCCCCAACCAGTACCTACAACTTTCGACCTACAGCAGTCAGGGTCACTAACCAATAGACCAACAGGCAAAGCAGATAGTCAAATATCAGTCAATTTTGGGGGTCAGATTTTGATAACATTAGTTAGATGCACTCAATATCATGCGCACGTAATAACCATAGAATTTGACCATTTTGTTTCAAATTTTATTTAACATTACAACAAATGCAACCTTTAGGAAAGAACAATGAGATCACACACACTACACATCAAACAGCGACTCAATCTTGTGAAACGGCAACGTCACACAAAAATCCCTTACATTTCTAAACTCTCCCCGTATACATATTCATCGATACTTGTAGTGCAGAATGAGCGGACTATCTCAATAATTACAACAGTGTATTGGAGGCTGCACGAACGTAGGCGTCGGGCTTGAAACAAGACGGGCGGTGGACGCTGCCGCCGCCGGGGAGAAAGCTGCGACCATGATTTTGGTGTTTATAGGACTTGGATATCTGCTCTTTTAAAGGTATAACTTTTAAAAGAGCAATTCTTGTATATGTATACCTTATATTTTATAAACTGAATCTCGGCAACAGCTTCAGTGATTTTCATGACATTTTATTATGTAGGGGGTAAAAATTAAACCTAGCTAGATCGATTTATCACCCCCGAAGGATGATAAATCGATCTAGCTAGGTTTAATTTTTAGAATATAGACAGAATGTAAATCTTAGAAAATAGAAAGAATATATACATAATAGGTTTAATAAAACCGAACTAAATTCGGTCATCCAGGTACTTATCAAGTTAATATATCACAATTCACACAACGATAACTGACCCCAAACTGAGCAGAGCTTGTACTATGGAAACCATACAACTGATAAACATACTTATGCATATTTAAATACATACATATTATAGATAAATAACACCCAGACACGGAATAAACCACGTGCTCATCACACAAAGTTTTATCCTGAGTGGAGATCAAACCCACGACCTCCGGCTTAGCAGTCAGGGTCACTAACCGCTAGACCAACAGGTCCGTCAAACAACAATCAAAACACCGTTCACGACCACTGGGCCGAAATACTTGTGTGATGTTTGCTTTGCTTAAGCGAGTTTTTATTAAGCCTTCATCCTGTACTCTCTTTGTTTTGGTGCTTAAGACACCCGCCTACTACACCGTATACTAAAACCATATCTGTTCAAAAACTTTTAGATTAGTACGCAACGAAGTCAAAGAAGCAAGTCCGAATATTTAACGGCGTTTGACCGGTGTAAACAGGTGGCAGTCAGAATTGGTTTGTGCCGTAAATAGTACAAGATACGTTCAAATCACTAGTGAAGTTTTTACAACTGCTAGTTATAAACGAAAGTTATCAACCTAATTCGGTTGGTTACTTGTATTTGTATCTATAATTCGACAGGAACAAACGCGATCAGGCTACATGAATTTATAATAATTGTACCGAAAAAACCACAGCCGGCTGCGACTCGGTCGAAACATCAAACAATTCATAACCGTTATTAAAATATATATATTACGGGTCTTAATCGCGTGAATAATTTAAGGTAAAATACCTTGTTTATTGCCCGACGTTTCGACCGTATTGCAACGGCCGTGGTCACGGGTAGTTAGTAATTCATAACCAAATTCACACACTTACTACATACATACTCTTTTATAAAAATGACACAAAACTAAGTAAGTATCGTTTATTTCATTTAATACGTGCATCTTGTCCGGCAGTCTATCTGGTCACACTAACTACAGTAGGGTGCGAAGTATGAGGTGAGGGTGGGTACCATGAATGAATACCTACAACCACGTGCACGGTTCACGCGTCGCTGGCCCGTACCGTTATATTTTTAATGGACGTCTCTTTAATAGCTCAATATATATTTACGCGAGGACTAGGGTAGAGTATCCTTGAATATACGCGCGTTTTTGCGCTAGAGGCTATGAGGTGTGAAAAAATCTTTATTAATAATGTAAGAATGGAGATATAAGTATTACATTAATTTTAACGGGTTTAACTTTCTCGTTCGATTCCCACACGGGACACCACTTTGTGTGATCCACAAATTATTGTTCCGGGTCTGGGTGTAATTTGTGTCCGTGACTTGTATGTTTGTAAAGTCCCCCGTGACACAGGGCTTGTACCCTACTGCGGGAGTTGTCTTTAAAAAAAAAAAAAAAAAAAAAAAAAAAAAAAAAAAAAAAAAAAAAAAAGGGGTTTCTCTAGTTGAGAGAATGTTCTGTGGTGTATCCACTACTGTGGGAAAGCCATAAAGCTATAAATATACCAAATAATTATAAAATCTTAGAGGTAAAGCGTGCATGCTGCTTTTAGCATGGGCGACCAGCGATTTCGAGTGATTGTCTGAATCGAACATTCTGTGGTTATTTTTTAGGACGGTTGCTAGTTCTCAAACCATCCTTTTTTAAGATAACTAGCAATTTTAAAAATAGCAATATGGGATTGTGGTCCTATATTGCTATTTTTAAAATTGTGTATTAAACTAGTGTTTAAGAAATGAATGTGTACAAATCGCGAAAGATTGTCAACAATTTGATTATTGCTTTAGTAAGCAATAATGAAATTGTTGACAATCTTTCGCGATTTGTATACACTATCCAAATTTGTATACGTGAAAACGAGTACACTGAGAGACCACGTGAGTGGCCCGTGACCACGGCCGTTGCAATAAAGACGAAACGTTGGGCAGAAAAAAAATTACGCAATTAAGACCCATAACACAAATAACTGTATAATAATCGTTACCTAACATTATATAACAAACAATTATGAAGAACGTTATTTTTCCCATAAAATAAGCTTTACATTAATTTATTTGATCTTCTACTAAATTGAAGATCCTACGCTGACCTCTGCGGATACTGTTACACATTAATCGACTAAGCTCCTTTTGTGCGACTAACAACGGACAATGAAAACCTTTTTCTATATTTGATTAGTAAATTATAAAGAATTTTTGCTGACTGCCTCTGTGGCGCGGTGGGAGTGTGTCCGACTGCTACGCAAGAGGTCGTGGGTTCGATTCCCACACGGGACACCACTTTGTGTGATCCACAAATTGTTGTCCCGAGTCTGGGTGTACTTTGTGTCCGTGACTTGTATGTTTGTAAAGTCCCCCGCGACACAGGGCTTGTACCCTACTGCGGGAGTCGTCTTTTTTAGAAAAAAAAAAAAAAAAAAAAAAAAAAAAAGAATAGACGTAATGTTCTTACGTTATGCCAAGTTATGTATGCTCGATATAGAATTAGGCGAAAGGGTTTTTTAAATTGCTGTGTTTAAACTGGTACCGGATTAGGAATAGTACCACCCCATCTCTTCCCGTGGGTGTCGTCAAGGTGACTAAGGGTTTTCACACCGGAGGACGGGCAGCAGCGTCCTCTGCGTACTTTAAAGCCTTACTGCGATCGCCAACCCGCTCGTCAAGCGTGACGATTATGGAAAATACCCCAGGAACTATAATAGGTAGGTTCTACTGGAGTAGTGGGACATCATATGGGTTGATATAATTAAGTAAATAGTGTTTATATGAGGTGGTTCTTAAACTGAAACAGCAAGGAAAAATTATGAAGCCGAAACTACATTTGTAAATACAAAACTACAAGTTGGCGGCAACTGAAGGATATTTTGTCATAAATAGAAGACTGATAAAATAATAATTCATATAATTATAAATTTATTTTAAAACATAAATTTTTTTTTGACTGACTCTGTGGCGCTGTGGGAGTGTGTCCGACTGCTATGCAAGAGGACAACCTCTCGCGTAGCAGTCGGATGGAGTGTATCCGACTGCTACGCGAGAGGTTGTCGGAACAAAAATTTGTAGGTGTGAATGCACACTTTGTGTGATCCACAAATTGTTGTTCCAAGTCTGGGTGTGCTTTGTGTCCGTGATTTGGATGTTTGTAAAGTCCCCCGTGACACAGGGCTTGTTTCCTAATGCGGGAGTCGTATTTAAAATATATATATATATGTATTTTTGTGTTCATAACTGTAGTTTTTGCTTGCTAATTTTTCCTTACTGTTTCAGAATTTAAGAGACTGTTCCAAGTGTATGTCAATCTTTCCATCTAGACGTGATTGCAATCTATAAAAGGTATGTTGACTGTCAAGTCAAATCAGTCTCTTTTTATGAAATGTTTAAACGAAACGCTATATGTAAATGTTATGGAGTAACAACCTATGACGTCATAAATTCCTTTGGTAAAATCATTAGTTTTAGTATTCGTTTTCATGCTTTTAAATTCAAAAACATGTTAAAATGTAAAATAACACTTATTATCAGCAAGTTTAATATCTACTATTACCTGATTAGTATAAAATAATTTACTTTTATTGTAGACAACAACCCAATTGCCTTTCAATAATGTATATTGTTTATACATTATGAATGAAGTAGTAATAAATCCAATGTCTTGGGGCTCATGTTAGTTTAGGTCCTGGTTATAATCATAATTAAGTACCTAATACACTTGTGGCTCGTCAATAAATATTGATTTGGGCTCATAAATATGTTATTTGTGTGTTTAACTTGGCGTAGTGGGTTTATATAGTGAAATGTACACTAGTTGTTTGACTCTGTGGCGCGCTGGGAGTGTATCGTGGGTTCGATCTCCACCCAGGATAAAACTTTGTGTGATGAGCACGATGGTTTATTCTGTGCCTGGGTGTATTTAGAAATATATAGGTATGTTTATCAGTTGTCTGGTTTCCATAGTACAAGCACTGCTTAGTTTGGGGATCAGATGTCGTTGTGTAAGTTGTCCCAAGATATTATTATTATTATGACAAAACAGTTAACTGACAAACAAACCAAAAAAATAAACAATTCACAATTACGATCGCACTTCTGACTCCCCACATTCGTGCGGGTGTGAGCTCAACTTGCCACAACCATACATAAATCATGACAATACACCGTTAACAAAACCCATGCCAACTGTGACGTCACTACACCATACAGACGCTCGTATTTAACTGTTCTCGTAAAGCTGCGTCTCATAGTGTCGAGCCTAAATAAACGTACTGGTTATTTACAGGGTGTTTTTTAAAAATAATAGTGAATAGCCAAATTCGAAAATATAGGTATTACCGAAAAACGCTTAAAGGATTCGTATTATCTAAACTAATATTATAAAGCTGAAGAGTTTGTTTGTTTGAACGCGATCATCAATAGAATATATGTAGAATAAGTACCATATACTACTACTACTATCTCGCTGAATTCCAAACAGGGTGTCAATAATGCTTTTCGTAACCAATCTAAAGAAAAAAAGAAAAATAATTAGAAGAATTGTTTTTTTTTTTTAATTTATGTTATTGAGGCTTAGTTATTAACCACTAAGTATTTTAAATGCATTCTTATGAATTAAAAAACTACAATATTGCTGGATAAGCTTATTAAGAGTGTCAGTTTTGAAATGAAATGTATGATTACTAAATAACACATTCTATTTCAAAACTGACATTCTTAATTTCTCATTAAATGCAAAGTCGAACCAAAAGTTGATACGCAAACATTATCGCAACGTTTTAATGTTTTTGTTGAACGTTTCAAATAAAACAACCGCTCGGGAGTCACGGCTTAAAATCTGTCTGCAGAAGCAACAGCCCGCAGCGGAGTGAGGGGGGATGAGGCGAGAGGAGAGAGGTGGTGAGGGAGCTCCGGGCTCGTTGCCATGGAAACCTCGACCGAGCCACCTCAATTTTTGCCCTAGATACTGGTCGACGATTTGATACGAAGCTAAGTAAGGGCATGCCAGTCAAACTGCATCGATTTAACGTCTTAGATTGAGTTCATGAGTAGGGTTTCATAAATATTTACTGTGAGATATATCTTTTAAGATTAATCACTTATTTGGAGGCAGAGCTCGGTTTTGTTTATGAGAATTGGGACTTTAATGTAAGACATGCATGATGAAAATATAAACATTTGCAGTGTTACTTGTAAACGTGACTTGAGTTTTATTTTGATTCGTTGAATTAAGAAAAGTCTATGGTAGAATAATACAAAGCAGTGTTTAGCATCAAATTAAGTTCTTTATTCAGAAATAGGATAGTTAAAAAGTGTATGATAGTAATATATTTGTTATAGGTAGTTAGTAGGAGCGAGTTATAAATTGGTACACATTATACAATTTAATAGATTACGGGGCTTAGTCTATTACCCGGGATTTCAACTGTATTGCAACTTTAACAGTCATGGTTACGAGTAAAGTATAGTGAGATTTCATGTAAAAATAATATACGATGATAAAAAATAGGCCAAATCGATCGAGCCGTTTTCAAGTGGTGATTTATTTTTGCTTTAATCGAGCCATTTGCATGTGGCAAACGATATTTTATTACCGGACTATGCAAGAAGGAGAATTATGCTTAATAGATTACTATTAAGTTAAACATACATAGCGATCCATATGATGTCCCACTGCTGGGCACGGATCCTCCCAGTAGAACCTACTAATTAGATGCCGGGGGTAAATGCCATAATCGCCACGCTTGGCGAGCAGTTGGCAATCACAATAAAGGTGTTCAAGTACGCAGAGGACGCTGCAGCCCGTCCTCTGGTTTAAATCCCTTAGTCGCCTTGACGATACCTACGGGAAGGGATGGGGTGGTACTATTCTTAAGCGGGTATTTTGAATTTTGATCTTATTTTACCTGCGCATTTGTACATCTATACTAATATTATAAAGCTGAAGAGTTTGTTTGTTTGAACACGGTAATCTCAGGAACTACTGATCCGAATTGAAAAAATATTTCACTATTGGATAGCCCATTTATCGAAGAAGGTTATATAACATCACGCTACGGCTAATAGCGGTGGAGCAGCAAGTAAAAATATTGCAAAAACGGGGAAAATTTACGCAGACGAAGTTGCGCGGGACAGCTAGTAGTGTATATATTAGCAAGAAGTATAAATACCCCAGATTGTTACAAAAAATCTATAATTATTGAAAAAAAACTATTAAGTTAAAATTAATAGTAATACATCGATGATACTTATAAGACCTCTTAACCCTTTATCAAAGGTGTATATGCCTACTCGAGCCGTAAAAGTCAATTACGGCAAACTCCATATTATTCTTATGGACGACATCGTGCAAACGTTTTGGTGCTTAGAGAGCATTTAGACCTATATACCCCAAACATTATTATAGCGTTCAACGGTCAGACCGTTTTGAGAACCTCTTTCAATAAGGAAAATGGATATGACGATGTATAACCATAAATAAGTATATCAACGATGCGTTTAGGGAATTTTTCAAACAAATTTTGGATACCTACATCTTCTGACTGTATTTTTTTGGAAGTTATTCGATTTTAAAACATAAGTAACTGTTTTCTCTGAAATCTGAGTTTTATTTTGACGATGACGATGTGAAACCCAAACCTGAAGATGCGGTATTTTATTAGTATTGTAATCAACAATCTCAAAGTTGATTGCTCATTCTAAGTTGCAGCCAGAGTAATTTTAGTACTGTTCGCTGTGATGATCTTTTCTCTGAATGGCGAGATTTAACCACTGGCGTACCCCAAGGTGGTGTTCTCTCTCCTCTTCTCTTCTCCATTTTTATAAATGCTATTACAAAGGTCTCATCTTCAAAGTATCATCTCTATGCGTCACTTTAAAGCTGATGAAATTACTGGTGCTGTTACTACAATTAATAATGACCTTGAAGAAGTAAGTTTATGGGCTAAAAAATTTGGACTTCTAGTCAACCCAGATAAGTCTCAAGCTATTATTATTGGTGGCAGATATATGTTAAATTTAATTTGCCGTGTGGTGCCGGCTTAAGAATAGTACCACCCCATCTCTTCCCGTGGGTGTCGTCAAGGCGACTAAGGGATTTCACACCGGAGGACGGGCAGCAGCGTCCTCTGCGTACTTAAAGCCTTACTGCGATCACCAACCCGCTCGCCAAGCGTGGTGATTATGGCAATTACCCCCAGGATCTACATACTAGTAGGTTCTACTGGGGAGACCCGTGCCCAGCAGTGGGCCATCATATGGGTTGATATGTATGTATGTATGTATGTATATGTTAAATTTGTTGGATCACCAGAATCTTCCTCAAGTGTTTTTTGATGGAGTTAATATCCCGTTTACAAAAAGTGTAAAAAAATCTTGGTGTCTTTATAGACTCAAATCTTTCATGGGATGTCCACATTACGAAAATAAGTAGGAAATTATTTTCCTCATTTCAAACGTCTTCAGAAATTCTTACCGTTCCAAAATAAAGTTACTCTTGCTCAATCTCTTCTATTTCCACACATAGACTATGCCGATGTTTGTTTTCTGGATGCTAGGGAGGAACTCGTTGACAAACTCGAACGTCTGCAGAATTTGTGTATCCGCTTTATTTTCGGATTACGTAAATACGACCATGTCTCCGAATCTCGGAGAAATCTAAAGTGGCTACCGATACGGCAGCGTCGTAACTCACACATTCTTTCTCTTCTCTATACTATTCTTCACAATCCTAATTCTCCTTCCTATCTACGTGAGCGCTTCAATTTTCTTGTTCCCAGGGGTAAACCCTGTCGTTCCGCATCCTCTCTTCTATTGAGTACTCCCGCTCACAGCTCCAGCTGTTACGATAGCTTTTTCACCATAAAAGCGGTGAGGCTTTGGAATTCTCTTCCTCACCCTTTACGCGACAGCCTCTCTTTTAACGTTTTTAAAAAAAGGACAAAAGAATATTTTCACTCTATCTAATTAAGTATGTATTATAATATTTTATTTATGTAATATTAATATATAAGTATATGTATTATCTGGTATGTATATATATATTATATGTATTTATTTAGGTATATTATATGATTTTGAAATAACATACATTTATGTATGTAAGTATGTACTTACTGTTTATTTATACATATGGTTTAATTTCTATTTTTCTTTTTTTTCTTTTATTGTTACACTTCCGACTACTTTTATAAGTTTAACTTTTTACTCTAAAGCTCAAAGGTCTGCTGGTAGAAAACTCAATTTTGAGTTAAGCTCGCCTTTGTACATATTTACTTTTATTTTGTATTTATTGTTTGTATATTTTTTTCTATGTGTACAATAAAGAATTTGAATTTGAATTTGAAAAAAGTGGAATGTGCACACACAGTACTCTGTGTATTTGTGGCATAGTAGCGTTTAAACAGTTGGACTAATTTTGATGCGGCTTTTTGTTATTAAGTTACATTCTAGATTAATAGGGATGGTTCTTAACATTTTTGACGTGATAACGTCTTATAAATCGCTGATCGCGTGCACGTTTGATAACAAAGAACAACGAAGAAAAAAAGGCACGTTATTGATTGGTTGCTAAGCAACAGCGAATAGCAATCGCACTGACATGACTTGCGATACAATTGGAACTAACGTTAATGATTGGTTGCTAAGCAACGCGAATGGCGATATGTCATTAATGTTTACTTATGACGTTATCACGTAAAATTATCGTCCGTAAACCGACTTTATAGACAACTATTTTTCAAAATAATCAATTTCATTTGTTACGAGTCTAAAGATGTTTAATGTTTGCGTATTAACTTGTTCTGTTCCAATACTTTGTATTAAAAGATATCAAAACTAGATAAAAATAATTACAGAAACTAGTTAACTAAGTAAAAGAATTTATCAAAAATAATGTATAAAAGATAGCCATTAATCTAATTACTGCTGAAGCTGCTCTATTTCATTACGATGAGCAAAAATACTGAAAGATTACTCACCGATAAATTGTACGACGTATAAGAAATTAATTAATATAAATTGCTGAACAAAAACTTAACTAGAACTTGCAAATTTCATTAGCGAATTTCTGTTTGTCACCTATTTTAAACTGTCACTTATTTTATATTAATTTTGGGCCATTTTGATAATGATTTAATGTTCGTTATTAATGAAATCATCAATCTTAACTTGGTAGTAAATTGCCTTGTTTGTTTTCAACTCATTTAATGACACTTTGAGAGCAGGGTGCACATGCTGGAGCTGTCAAATGATGCTATCATTAATTATTAAAGATGAATTTAACTCACAATGCAAAAAAGGGGTCTTTTCAAGTCAAGTCTAATAAATTAATTTGTGGAACATAGATTACGATGCACACATACTTAACCCATCGTGTTACTAGAGAACAAATTCACGAGCAGCAACCGCGCCATTGTCGACCGTACACTCGTAAGTCCGGCCAACAGAAGGGCGGACAAACGTACGTCCGCTAGGGAGGTTAATAATAATTACAAACTATCACACAAACATAAGATAATGATTATAAAAAGTGACACACAAATAAATCAACAAGAGTAGCATCAGTCCAAGGCGAATGTAAACGGCGATGTTTTTACCCGACTAGCGACTGCGCAAGAAAAAGGGTTAAAGGTTTAAAAGCTGGTTAAACCAAGAAGGTACTTAGCAGCAGATAAATATTACTTCAGACATTTTGATTTACGCGTCAATGTCACAGGTAAATTCGATCATTTACAAACGGCGTCGTCAGTTTACAAAATGTCGTATGCCGTATAAAATTTGCTTAAGACATAATTTTTCCTTGATTACGTGGCATCCAACTTACGGCGTACCTATTTATTACCAGCATGCAATACCTACAAAAACTATAAATACTAGAATTACTCCAATGAAAGCTCCAATGAGATTCTTCTATCACAAAAAATACAACACCAAGATGTTTCAACATTACACGTTTCCCGAAACTGCCGTCGATATAAAGAAATGACTTTGAACATGTGTGAACAATCCCATTCACGACATTCAAATTTCGAAGCTAATTTCTGAAACTACCCTCATTCTATAAAGATAGATGACGTCATATCAACAAAGCCTTAAGCTTCAAACATTAAAGGAAACGTTCGAACTCAATACAGAATATGTCTCCTAATCCCACCACCCTTGCATTCCGATCTCTACTAAAAACCACCATTAACATGTCATTCCAACGATTATCGTTCCACATGACGATCCAATGCTCGCTCGGTGCATGCCAAACTTTAATTTTGTGGAATACAGCCAGCAGTGTACGCTAATCCGTTCTATCTAATCGCGTTTACCAGTAACACTGTTTGAGTTTAGTGGAGGAAATAAAATTTAATTAGTTGAACTGAGTTTTGGTTCAGTCTAGTCTTTTAATGTAGTTAGTGTATTTGTATAAGTTTATATTGTTAGCTGTTGTTTGGCATGACACCAGCGTGTTTAATTATTGTATAGTCTGTTATATTACCGTCGGTTATGTACCGACGAAGGTGTGAGGTTCAAATAATGTCAATATGTGTTTATTAAATTGTGTGTAAACCGCTGAAAGTAGTTTGGATTGTCAGGATTATAATTAAACAAAATAGTAAGCGGTATCACCATTTAAATAATATAATCTGTTTCTATTTAAATATCTGTCATACAATATACCTTCTCACTCGTGGCTTCTTTACATTAAATGTTGGTAAAATATATATTATAGAATTTTATAAGCTACGGGTCTTAATTGCGTAAATATTTTATTTTTAGGCTAAATACCTTTGTTTATTGCCCGACGTTTCGACCGTATTGCAACAGCCGTGGTCACGGGTAGACTCACGGGTCGGACAATAAACAAAGGTATTAAGCCTTAAAATAAAAAAAATACGCGATTAAGACCTGTAGCTTATAAAATTCTATGTGTACAAATCGCGAAAGTTTACGAACATATAAAATATATATATTACGGGGTCAAATAAAATACCTTGTTTATTGCCCGACGTTAAGACCGTATTGCAACGGCCGTGGTCACGAGTAGACTGGTTTAGCCCAGCGTCACCTCCATGAAGCGCGAGTTTTGGAAACTACATAAGATTGATTTTTTTTTAATTATTCACGCGATTTAGACCCGTAATATATATATTCTTTACATTACAATAAATAACTTTGTAATATAAATTTTAAAAAATATTTAATACGTTAACCATTCACTACCACCCATCTATTTTTGGAGTTAAAATAGTAGGTGGTTAAGGTTCATTAACCACCTTTACAGGAGTTAAGTTGGCGTTGATTGTGAAAGCCT
Organism: Herminia tarsipennalis; assembly: GCA_945859575.2. Classification (NCBI taxonomy): domain Eukaryota; kingdom Metazoa; phylum Arthropoda; class Insecta; order Lepidoptera; family Erebidae; genus Herminia; species Herminia tarsipennalis. Next base: position 4,686,639 of record OX243836.2, on the reverse strand, counting down.
AAACATCACAATAAGTTCGGGGTCTAACAGACGTATGGTAGGTGGTTATATGACTAAAGTATGTGGTAGGGTTAATATTTCTCAAAACTGATATTACAAAGTTATTTTGTGTAATGTAAAGAAGCCATGAGGGAGATTATTAGTTTATTACAAATCACCCTATATAACTAGCTTTTGGTCTGCGGCTTCGCCTGCGTTTGGGGCAGTTACTGCTACTCAAAGTATCTTATGCATGCTCAAGTTTCGACCTACTTCTAAAGTGAAATTTATCAAAAACAGTTCAAAGGTTTCAGCAGAAAAACGTAGATAAAAGAGAGACCAAAACTTTCTTACATTATATGTATTTGTAATATTTTGAAAAATTCAATTAATAAAAATTATGGTGACAGTTTCTTAAAAACATTCATAATATTGAAAAATTGTAAAAATAGTCAATATCCTTCTCTTCTGCTAATTTAACCTTTCTTCTTCGTTCCTGCGTCTAATCTTTCTACAGTCATGTCAGATTTCCCTACAAAAACCTTATCAAAACCAGCACAAATCACGTCAGTACTACGCCGTAGCATTCGTAGAGCGTCTACGTCAGCATCTTGAAAATAATTGTCGTGTGCGCATAAAGTTTTCATTTTCATTAGAACAATCATTAAACGTCAAGAATTCATTTAGATTAAACAGAACATCTGAACAAAATACTGAGAGTACAGAAGGTAGCTTTCATACATACCTCACTTGAACAACGCACATATAACTACACGGAATTAATGGCTGGCCTTCCGCCGCCGGAGGTCATGTTTTCGATCCCCACCTAGGATAAAACTTTGTATGAAGGACACCATGGTTTATTCTGTGTATGGGTGTAATATATATACAATTTGTTTATTTCTTCAAAAAGGCGACTCCCTTGTAGTAGGGTACAGGCCCTGTGCTCCGGGGTACTTTACAAACATACAAGTCACGGATAGAAAGTACACCCAGACTCGAAACAACAATTTGTGATTCACTGTCCCGTGTGGGAACCAAACCCACGACCTCTTGCGTAGCATTCGGACACACTCCCACCGCGCCACAGAAGCATTTAGAATAGTATGTATTTAGAAATATATAAATATATTTATCAGTTGTCTGGTTACCATAGTACAAGCTCTGTCTAGTTTGGGATCAGATGACGTTATGTGAGCTGTTGGGTTGATGGTGGTGCGAGATTCCGTGTCAATGAACGATGTCTATCGACTCGCGTCCACCAAAACCGTTTTTGGCCGAACTACGCTTGGGTGTCCCGGCCGATCGAACGTATGTAGAAGAAAAAAAAAACGCGTAAATTACTACAACCGCTATTGCCTGATGATGCCCGAAAATGGCGTTTCATTCGATCTGCGGAGTTTGGTGTACGCGAGCCCTACGTATACGTTGTTATTGCGAGCGTTGAATGAAGGTTGTTTTCTGCACTCTCAAAATTTTTTTAACTTGTGTTTGTCACCGGCTTGCAGCTAACGAGGTAAGAGGGGAGTCGGGGGAGTTTTAATTAATTATTTTTACTGTGTCGCTCAGAATGCTCGCGTCGCGATTAGCTTTATATGGTTCAGAGAGTTTTTACAGTACTGCTTGTAGCTTTTGAAACTATATCAACAAGGATGTGTTTTACACTCGCTTATGTAAACAAGCTATTTTTTTTTAAATAGTTTTGACAAACATACAATTAACAGACGCAAATCGGACAGAGGCTCGGAACGACAACTTGTGGATCACATAAATTAATGTCCCGTTTTGGAAACGAACCAATAACCTTTAGCATAGAAGTCATACGCATTATTGATTCGTCAATGAAGCAGTAGTGCCAAAAAGATATTTAAAATTTGTATATATTACAATTGTTTAATGTGAAGGCGTTATTTGAAATGAGTATGTAATAATATATGTTATAAAATTGAGAATCACAATGGCGGTAAGCCAAACATCTACACAACATGTATTTTTGTACTCAAGTACATAGACCACTAACATATAGATTATACTCATTAAATAATGCAGTTACAATATTTTTTATACCCAGACATGCATGCTAAATAACCAGGCAAAAGTACTAAAAAAAAGCAAATGGCGAGTAAAGTATCATTTCATCAAGTTTTATTGGGACGAATCCAAAACACAAGCATCTGAAAACGAAAATCATGTAACACTGTAAACAAATAGACTTCAGTTAGAGACACATCCACAAAAACTAATCAACGCTAAAAGTCACGTTGACAACCCTACCGTGAAAAATGTAGCGATTATACCTGGCTCGTAGCTATATGCTACGCACGTGCTACAGATGTAACATAGATGCTACGCCGTAGCAATTTGAGTGACACTATTGCTTTTTTGCAAAGTGCTTGTCTGCAAATACAAGTGCAGAATGAAATGCAAAATGCTTTGAATTTAAACTAGTTTTTGTTAGCGTTTTTATATAACGTGATAAGAGTTAACGGGCTAGCTTTTCATTTCGTACAAAAAGTAATATGCTTATTAGAACAGAGTGTTGATATTTAAAAAAACATCTATGAATAGGTGGCAGCATACGTGAACGTGAGCCATAACTGAATAGTACTAAAATACTCATATAAATAAGAGAGAATTAAGAAAACTGATTAAGTACCTACTTCGGGTTCATTTTTATCTATTGAGGGCCATGTTTTAAATTTAGCAAAAGCAGAATAAGATTTCTAATATTGGTTTATAAAAACAACAAAATTATAAGTCTTCTTTAAATCATATTTTTTCTAAACACCATAAAATTTAATATTTTATCTTTAACTGTTTCCATCCTGTCTAAAAAAAACAGATTGACTAAAGACTTCTATTTAAAAGTTAGTACCTACATATTATTAAAATCAGACGAGCCATAAATTCAAATCAGAAACAGACTTAATAATACCTCAACAAAAAACAATGAACTAAATACATTCATCATAACAAAGTGAAATTAATCCATATTCAAACACAAAATGAATCTGAAAAACAAACATAACAGACAAAAGCCAATTATCGCACTGAGACATTCGTAGCCAGCTATGAGGCTACGACGCTACGTTGCTACGCCGTAGAGGTTAAAATAACAATGCGAGCTATAGAATGTTTACCACAATGAAATATAATGTGGGATATACAGGAGGAGCATAAAATGTATTTTTAAACAATTTCTGTTGGTTGATTAATATTTGCAGAGATTTTATAATTTATTAAGACATTGTAATGCTGTGAAAATGTTGCACAGCGGAAAATAATCAAAAATATTTCAATTTGAAAATACAATTTCTTCCTCAATTTTAGTTGGATAGCCGTATGTTTTATTGTTTTTATACTTTCGATTTTTATTCATATAAGATATGTTTCGTTTCGGTACGAACCTTTTATTTACCCGACGTTTTGATCGAATTGCACCGATCCTGGTCACGGGTCGACTCAATTTTATGTTGTCATTATAATGTATAACCCTTTTTTTTTTAAATAAGTTTTATATTTTTTGACTATTACCACTCCATGTTAAAAACTCTACTTCAAAAATAATGCTACAGATATTTGAAAAATACATAATGAATATGTTTTGACTTTTGCAAAACCTATCATTTTCATAGAATATAAAAAATGGATATTACATTAATCGGTAAATCATTTAAAAAAATATATACTGCTACCAGTAGAATTGATAAGAACCACATCATAATGATAAATCATTAATTACACAATCCCTCGATTGTAAATGTTCAGATTTATAATTAAACATACTTTTAATTAAAACACTATTTGTAATGGATTCTTTTAATAAGTAAATCCTTCATATATTTTTCACGCGCTATTACTTCTAACACATAGCGCTAATAAGACGTGTCATTAACTCTCTTTCATAGCCATTTGTTATAAGTGACTAGTTTTCGCGCCCCGTTGGCGAACATTTGACGTCATTAATAATAACATAATAGGCTTTAGTGGGTAATACTGAAGTGTGTAATATCTTATACCTTTAAACAAGCAATTCTTATGTATATATTTATAAATAAAATCTGAATCTCAGCGATTTTCATAAAATTTAGTATGAAGGGGTTTCGGGGGCGATAAATCGATCTAGCTAGAAAAATACCGAGCAAAGCTCGGTCATCTAGGTACTTAGTTATAATCAAACGTGTCATTATATTTCTCACCTCAAACAAGTATTTGACTACTATGCAAAAAAATATCAGCAGACTCAATGGACTTAGACAAATACATAAAAATATCATCAGAAATAACAATTTTCATACTAAATGGATTTTTTTTAGTATTTTATTTTTTACGCATTATCATCTTCCTGACGGCCATTCTAATTTGGGATATTTAAACACTGTTTGTTCCTTATGTATAATATGATAAATTATACATAAGGAAGAAAAAAACTTTTTATATATATAACAACTCTTGTGATACGACGAAAATACATGTACATGTAATGCCAAGTTCGCAAACATTAGGTAAAGCCGGAGAAAAGAACACAGCTACAAAAACTCGCAGCCACTACTTTCAAAACGACATTTTTACAGTATTTAAATATTTATAAAACTTGATATAGGAATAAGATGCTGCCACTTATAAACTATACACCATGTTAGAGGACTGATGCAAATTATATTGATTAAAATTATTATCATGAAATACAATAAAATGAAATTAGCTAAAATCAGTAAAAAATAAGCATCTACTTACAACTAAGCAGATACATAGAAATACCATTGATATTACATTAACCAATCCACCACTGAGCCACGCCTTGAGTCCAAATCAGTCCTTTATATGTAACTATTTAAGGCACAGGATCTACCATCTCCCCAAGAATAATTTACCCTACACATTCAGATAAAAACGAATCATCTTGTATATAACACAAATAAATATGTAACAAGAAAATATAATAATACGTAATATAGAAACAGAGGAAAATAAAAACCTTCACGTACAATCATAAATGGCAACAATTGTTTTGTACCCTCGTAGCGCTACGAGAGCTACGGTCTACGGCGTCGTAGCTTAAGTCTACGATGTCAGCGGTATATAGAATTAAATGGAGCTTGGTATTATTGCTATTTCCAACTTGATATCAACTTGAAAGTAAAGAAAGTTTATGTTGCATATCCTTCTGAAGTATTTTATGTTAGGAAAAAGCTTTTACTGTAGAAAAACAATGAGAAATCTTTGAGAACGACAGGTCGTGAGTTCGTGGTTCGATTCCCACACGAGATCCTAAATTGTGAGATCCAAAAAATATTGTTCTGAATCTAGGTATACTTTGAGTCCTTGAAGTGAATGTTTGTAAAATCCCCCACGACACAGGGCTTGCACCCTACTGTGGCAGTTATATAAGATTTTTGTTTTAGTTTAAAAACTAAAACAAAAATCTTTTGCAAATTAAGCACTATTATTATAATAATCATATCTTGGGACAATCCCAAACTAGGCAGAGGCTATACTATGGCAACCAGACAACTGATAAACATACTTTTACATTTCTAAATACATACATATTATAGATTAATTACACCCAGACACAGAATAAACCAACGAGATCATCACACAAAGTTTTATATTAGGTGGAGATTGAACCTACAATCTCTGTCTTAGCGTCAGGGTCACTAACCATTAGACCAGGGATGGCAAATGTTTTTTTTGGTATACGTGCCCATTTTTTAATATAATGAGCATATGAAGTGCCCGACATGCCGTCTAAGCAAACAATTGACATTTAGCGCGGTTAATTCGCAACTCGCGTAAGGCTCTATCATATAAAACTAACTGTTGATGCAACAACTGGAATCAAATCAAACTATTCTTTCTTTCGGTGGTGTCGAAGTACCTTCGCCTACCCGAATTGCTAGCGTGCTCTAGCGTGCCCAAATCATGTCATGTGTCATTGATTCGCTACCACTGTACTAGACCAACAGGCCAGTCGTCATAATGTGTCCTGGGTGCTATTTACTTTAGATGTTCTGCAAGTACTCCCACAATGGAAGTACACATGATTGCTGTTTAGAGGTTGTGGTAGTCTGTTGACGCTCTTAAAACGACAGATTGTTTAATCTGTCTATTTGATCTGGACTTTAAAACAGCAAGGCTTGTTTTGACGAGACTTTTACTAAAAAATAAATTATTTGATTGTGTCCAATGAATACTACGCAACCAAATCGTGTTTGAAAGTATTTTTGTGGATACTACGAGTATTTTACTGTAAAAAACTAACAGCATGAAAGATTATAGTAATTTTTATAGGCATTTCTTGCCAATTACTTTATTAATAGAATTTAGAAAGGAATACGCTAGATGGTGCAAGCGAGGGCCTGACTCACGTGCAGGAAGGATAAAATAATTAGATGGTTAGATGGTTCAATTCCGGCCCCGGTTTGGCATACGGAAATCTCGGGTTCGATTCCTGGGTCTGGACTTCAAAGTTTTATATCTTTTAAAAATGGAATTATTGTATTATTAAACAATGAGAGATGACTCAAAACCGATTGATGTTTGAATATTCAGTCGTATTTGTAATAGTTGTAGTCTAGGCATACTTCCAGACACGTTTCAATAGTAATATCTACCGTTCTAATAGAATAAAGGACAACTCTATCTGAAACACCTAACATAACTCCATTATCCCTTTGCCTGACCTAGAATTTGAACCCTGACCTCCCTTCACCCCTACCTCTACTCCCCTCTAAATCACTGTAATATTTCAATAGATATAACAAACAAAGTTATTTGAAACTTTCACTTTTTCAAAGACTTATATTAAGTACCTATTTAAATGCAAATAATTTGTCCTTTCAGTAAAAAAGGCATAAAGAAAATTTACCTCACAATGTTGTCTCATTATTTCAGTTTTAAGTTTTTTTTTCAAGTATATTTTAATATAAGACTCTCGACAATTCAAAGTAAATGTAGTTGAATGAAAACTCTATCATAGATAAAGGCAAAATTGAGACTTTAGTTTATTTTATGTGTTTAAAGTTGATATGATTTTTTGCATATACATTTATTAAAGTACAGGTAGATATTTCTTTATAGAGGTGAAGTAAATTGAAATTGTTTGTGCCAACTCTAGTATCTACTATAATGTTCTCACTCTTTAATAGTCCTGAAAGGGTGACTCTGAACGAATCTGAAAACGTAGATAAGGTACATGTGTGTTACGCATTGTAACATTTTTGTATATTGACACATCAGACAAAAAACCTGACCTAACAAACATAACGTTGCTTACCCTAAATGATCTCTCGATGCTAGATTGCCTCTGAGTCCTAAATCTTTCTTCATATATTTGGAGACAAATATCAGTACCTAAATATTATATTGAAATACCTTACCATATTTAAGTGAAAATATTCATTATTCTACTATAAAATGATAAAAAAACCAACTCATCAATTACACATAAAAAGATGAAAAATGATATGAGTCTTGGAACCACAACCTTTTACATTATAATCGTGATAGTTATCGGTATGACAGATTGCACAGCATTAATCTTCGTTAGTGAATGAATGAACGAATGAGTGAATGAGAATGGAAGAACGACACAAAAGCCTCCATCGACGCGTTAAACGACGTTGTTTCACGATAATGTATATTATTCTTTTTGTTTTAATTATTTGGCGGCAACACTGAGATTGAAGTCTTTTCATACTGAACGCTCGGCTTCAGCATTAGGTTATTATTTCAGAACGAAGCATTAGTATCAGTTGTCTTTGTAAAAAGCTCTTTAATTTCTTGCCAGTGTTTAAATTTGAATTGAATTAAGGACGCGTTAGCATTAATGTCTCATTTCGTTCGTAAATTGTATTTAAATTCAAAATTAGCTTATTGGGATGATGAGTCAATAATTTCAACGGATATGTGCAAGTTTTCATCCATTTATAGAAAAATTATTCCACAACGTCAACCAAGCGTTTGAGTAGGAGTTACCAACAGACGTAACACTGTGAAGCCGACGTTTGTTTATTCCTCTCCTAGGCAAAAAAGCCTGGGTATATTTTCCAACGATAACAACTTTTTATTTATGAATCAAACTGTTCGTTCTACTACCCTCCAAAATTGCTAGATAATTTCTGATAGAAGTAACATAAAAAAAACAGTTATTGTTTTTAAATATTCGCGATTTTTATACATATTAGATAATTGCACCGATCGTGGTCACGGGTCGACTGAGTCAGTCGACCCGTGACCACGATCGGTGCAATTCGATCGAAACGTCAGGTAAATAAAAGGTTTAAACCTTTAAATAATTCACGCGATTGAGTCCCGAAATATACGTAATAAAGAAAACAGGTTAAGAAAAACCTGATAACATTTAAGATGCGGCAAAGTAAAGACACATTTCAATACCTTCTCTGTAAATTGTTGTATCCCCAAAAGAGCAATCTTACAACCGAAGATTTCAAACGCTATAACAAATAAAAACTTATTTATTCTTGTATTTGTACATGTTAAAGTGTATGTAAACTTTCTAAACTTCACAATAATAAGTTAAATAATGATATTTTGACGTGATTATCCATACTATATACTATATACTATCCATACTAATATTATAAATGTGAAAGTAACTCTGTCTGTCTGTCTGTCTGTCTGTCTGTCTGTCTGTCTGTCTGTTACGCTTTCACGCTCAAACTACTGAACCGATTTAGATGAAATTTGGTATGGGGATAGTTTGAGTCCCGGGGAAGGACATAGAATAGTTTTTATCGCGATAACCGACATCCACGCGGGCGGAGCCGCGGGCGAAAGCTAGTAATATTATAAATGTGAAAGTAACTCTGTCTGTCTGTCTGTCTGTTACGCTTTCACGCTCAAACAGCTGAACCGATTTAGATGAAATTTGGTATGGACATAGTTTGAGTCCCGGGGAAGGACATAGGATAGTTTTTATCGCGATAACCTACATCCACGCGGGTGGATTCGCGGGCGAAAGCTAGTGTCTTATAAATCGATGACCGGGTGCACGTATAAAAAAGTGTTTAAAAAAAGTCACATTATTGATTGGTTGCTAAGCAACAGCGAATGGTGATTGCAGCGACATGATATGCGATACAATTTTTATTTATAATAATAATGTCTAGGGACAACTCACACAACGACATCTGATCCCAAACTAAGCAGAGCTTGTACTATGACAACAGATATACATATTTATATATTTCTACATACATACTTAACATAGACAAATTACACCCAGACACAGAATAAACCATTGTGCTCATCACACATTTTTTATCCTGGGTGGGAATCGAATCGACGACCTCCGGCTTAGCAGTCAGGGTAAAAACAAACGGAACTACCGTTATTGATTGGTGGCTAAGCAACGCGATTAGCAATATGTCATCAATGTTTTCATAAGACGTTATCACGTAAAATTATCGACTGTAAACCGACTTTTCAGACAACCATATTTTTTATTTGAATATACGAGTCATTGAAATGGACAACTCTAAAATTGCGCTTTTGGGGATACAACAACGTTACATAGGATGTATCATTTTTTTATTAAATTCCACACCTACAAACTTGGAGACGACAACCAATCTAATGTAATATCTACAATAGAATTCTGTTGTCAAGTAACCGCCTTCCAATTACTTTTATCTTTTATTAAAGGCTCAACCGAAGCGTGAAGAGAAAAAAACACGTTAGAACGAAATGACACGCCCCGTCACAGCGTGTTTGTATCACGTCAGCGTGTCACGTCGATAACGTGACGAGTTTTATATTTTTTGGAGTTTATTCGACCGGCGTGTTTGTGCATTTGATTTTTAATTAAATTTTAATGGGATTTAGCTTTCTATGCAGAGTTTTTTGTGGACTAGTTTGATTGCAAACATTGATATACTTGATATTGTGACAGCATTATAGTGAGGCACAAAACACTGAGAGTACAAAAGGAAGTTTCATACAAATAATGTTTGAGCAACGCACCCATAGACATTTAGCACAGACATGAAATGTCGGAACACCTTTGGAACATCATCTTTGTACTTAAAAAGGTATGGATGAACATTTTTCTCAGGCGGGATTTGAACGCGACCTTAGGGGTACCGGCCCTAAGCCGTTTACCAACTCCGGCGGCACCGAGACATGTCCGCCATAGTCGAAATTACCCTCTACATGATACGATTTTATGGCAATCGTGACGTCATCCACCGCGTTCCCAAGGAACTTGTACGGCTCTGTGAATTTCATTGCAGAAATCATTAAAACACAGATTTTTGATAACACTGGGCCTGAACATTACTTTTTGTTATTTTTAAAGCATTTTTATGCTAATTTAAACATATAAATTTAAATGTATGGAGGAAAAATTGGACATGCGAATTTTCCTCCACACATTTAAATTGAAATGTATAAAATTAGCATAAATAAATATGTTTTAAAAAATTCCAAAAAAGAAACATAGTTTTGTTAAGTGGTGTAGTGGTCCCAGATTATCTGTATCTATGTGAGCGTTAAACTCGCGTTTTATAAATCTTTCAGAATTTGTAGCCCGTTTAATTTGCAAGGAGACAGAGAGCTACCTAACCAATAAACTATTTTGCGCATATTTCAAGGCCAAAATTGGACGAGTTCGTTTTGTTTGTAAAAAGTTTTGTAAATCACCCTGGAACTAAATACGAGAGACGATGTGGCATTTAACCAGTCAGAACTCCTTATTCACTTTTTTTCTGTTTTCTCGGCAAGCCCGTGCGAACTGGCGCATGCGTGGTGCGCTCAAAGATGTCAAGACATTTTAACACGTTGATGCACTTTTAAGCGCAGCTCTCTATTTTCCATTATGACAAGATTTTGACAGTTTCGCTCCAGCAGGAGTTACAAAAAATGCGGATTTATAATAATACTAATGGCCCGCCCCGGCTTGGCACGGCATGTATTAACATACAAAACATCCAAAAGAAATTATCTAAATGACATACAGCGTAAGTAGATTTTCAAATTATCTGAAAACCGTTGTGTACTTTATAAGATTTAGCTGTACAAAGGTACAAACAGCGAGAAGCGACTTTGACTTATTTACTACCTATGCAAAAATTATGATTCATCCCGACAACACCGCTTAACACAGCGAATTATAATAAAGATGACGGAAAAAGCAACTAATTTGAACAGCATTTCAGAAGATATAAACTTTGATAAGGGTCCATTGACAATGTCAACGGCAGTGTAACAAAAATTGATCTCTCTACTAACTTAGTAAAGTCAAGTACAATACAAGGAGTCAAATAACAAGCTTTCAGAAGATAATGACTACAAATTGATAGATGGATCAAATTTTCTCTTCTTAAAAAACTGTAATACAGTCTTCTAAAGTATCCGATCTAAAAGAAGTCCTTGTACCAATAATGGGTTCACATGCTCGCGTTCAAAGCGGCATTCAACTGGCATGAACGCGAGTACGATCTTGTGAATATGCTGCTCGGTTGTTTGTGGACTGATTCAGGTAATATATGCGACTGCCTCGGTAGCACAGTGGGACTGAATTCAGCTTATTTACATGAGGTCGCAAAAAAAAATGTAATCTATTAATATTTGTTCCGATTGTACTTTGTGACTGTCTCGGTGGCGTGGTGGGAGAGTGTCCGACTGCTACGCAAGAGGGTTCAATTTCCACACAGGACACCACTCTGTGTTATCCACAAATTGTTGTTCAGAGTCTGGGTGTACTTTGTGTCCGTGACTTGTATGTACTTACTAAGTTAGGCGTCCTTCTAAAAAAATGTATGCTTGGAAAATGGAAAAATTAGACAGGGATCTTTAAAAATAAAAATATTTTGTTTTACGCCCTTTAATTTCTTGAATAAAGCAAAAACGTCTTAATCCTCCATCTTACATGTTGAATTATATTTTTAAACATATATATATATAATATCAAAACAGGTAACAGACCCAGCTTTAGAAATCACTTAACAACGTCACTTTCACCCTCAAGAGACCAATGAGTTAAGCCTTTATAACGCCAAACTAATAAATTCGACCTAAAAGCTACTGTAATATTGACCGAATTTGACAAAAATCTTCATATACTAAAGGTTTACATACATGCCATAAATTATTAAGCAATTTCGTGAAAGCTTTGAGAGTTCTTCGTCAAACATGGCTCAGGTCCGACAAATTTTATAATTAAGTCTTTAAATACGTACGTATATGATAAATTACTTCTCCCTTATTATAATGAAAAGGGTTTTCGTTGAAATCCTCACAAGGTTTCTTTGTATGAAATAAGCTCGTGTTTTTGATGAAATAAATATTACATTGTAAGTTATAAAAGGCTAGTTCATCGTGATTTTCTGACTTGCTCTCTGTTGTGTAAAGAGGAAGTTTTCGTTTGTGAGAATGACTATAACATTTTACGTTTATTTTTAGAGGACATATAATAATATTATTGCCGCATTTGTGGAGCATTTATATATATAGTATTATTAGTATATCATAGTATTATTATCATAAGTCATAACCGATTACCCAATCTGTTGAAGTTTGAAATTAGCAACCTGTTCAGACATCGACTGTTATTATTATATTAGAATCAGCATGCAGGCTTCCAAAATGAAATAAATAAATAAAAAATCATATGACCAATATCATCAAACACTATAGTACACTACACTATTACTAGGAGATATTATGGCACACAGCACAAGCGTATGTGTGTAGTGCGCAAACACAAGTGTACTCTCTCTTATCTCTCAGTTTCATGATCCGGCAATCCCATACGACCTCAGAGAGATTCGACGCAGGAGATACTAATCTGTTTCTCTTTTTTATTGATAACTTTTTTAAAGCTCTTTAAAAGCTCTAAAACAAAAAAAATAACTAACAGAGAAGAAAAAGTTACCGAACTATCATCTACTGTGTATAGAAACCATTGCATTTTTTTTAAAGAGAAATAATTGAAGTACAGACCCAGGAATACCTCACATAGTCCCAGTTAGATGGTTCGATTTTTTCCCCGGTTTGGTATACGGAAGTCTCGGGCTCGATTCCTGGGACTGGACGTCAAATTTTTCTATCTTTCAAAAAATGCAATTATTGTATTAATAAAGTAATTGGCGAAAAATGCCTATAAAAAATACTATTATATAAAACATGTTAAAACACAATTTGACCACACAGGCATCATAATTCTTTCACTACATTATTAAACGCCAAATAAATGCCAGCCAAAAGCTCTCACACAGCTGAAACAAGACATAATAACAGAAAACAGACACAACCCACTAACCATACCAACAAAAACCTAGCAAATACGAAATAAAATATGTCTTTTAATATAATATGAAATAATATAACACCAAGCGTTTTGCCAAACGTGAGGCGGCGTCACCTACCGCAATTCTTTGCCAATACACGCTTAGAATATTTTATTAGATAGTTGGTTTATGCCGATATTTTGCTCGATCATTTGTGAGCAATAAAGTGTGCATTATATTGAATGTAGTTATTAATATACGTGTCGGTAGCTCGGTGGATCGATAAATAGGTGGTTTTGTAAGTACGTGACGAGGGCTCAGTTTTATAGATTACTAGCTTTTGTGGCTTGTAAGATATCGCATTCAAATGTAGCTTATGTTGTTCTGATGTGTAAGCTAGGTCACTGTGGAGTTTCATTGAAAACTGTTCAGTAGTTAGGGGTGAAAGAGTGAAACATCCCTCCTTACAAAATTTTAAGTTTATAATATAAAAGTGTTTTTGTTATTAACATAGTAATAATTTAAATAATTTTAAAATTGTACTGCCTATGTGGCGCGGTGAGAGTGTGTCTGACTGCTATGCAAGAGGTCGTAGATTCGATTCCCGGACACCATTTTGTGTAATCCACAAATTATTGTTCCGAGTCTGGGTGTACTTTGTGTCAGTGAATTGAATGTTTGTAAAGTACCCCGTGACACAGGGTTTGTATACTGCGTCGGAAAACGCAAGAAATAATAAATTAAATATAAACTATATTATTCTCCCTAAGGATAATCGCATACGTCACACAATCGGTCCGTTTTTTATCGGAAAAGTGTATCATGTAAAATACCAACTGAGATGGCACAAAATCAAGTCTAGAAACATTTCGAAAATCGGTGCAACAAAAAATCAATCGTGTACAGACAGTATATATAGTTCGAATTGCATGATTATAATAATTTTACACAAAACTTGACAGCTTTAATATGATATTTCGGATTGGTATAATTATTAATATCGGATACTAAACGATAATATCGTGGCACAGAATCCACAAATACAAGTACCTAATGCTGGCAGTCGGCGGGGTATTCAATAAAGTAAACACAAGATAATTTAGCGAAAATGGCTGAGCCGTCGGCTTATCGGCGAGTTACACAGCGCCCGATAGAATGCGAGTAAGATCAACAAAGCAATTAGGAAAATCCAATGGCAAGCCTTTGATTCTGTTCGAGATTTGAGACTTATTTAGCTGTTGAGCACAAATTTTGTGCCTTTGAACAATATTTAAAAAAACGTAACATAACTTGAAAGAAACGTTTCTTTATTAGATATATTTCGGGACTTAATCAGGACTTAAACCGAGTGACCACGATCGGTGCAATTCGATCGAAACGTCGGGTAAATAAAAGGTTCGTACCTTTAAATAATTCACGCGATTAAGTCCCGAAATATATCTAATATGTATAAAAATCGCGAAAGTTTAAAAACAATAACGTTTCATTAGTTCAAATTTTTATTGTAAGACGGAGAAACTGTGAAAATGATGAGAACTCAATTGCTGCCATTTCCACTATTCTAATAAAGATATTTATTACAGTTTTTGTTAGCGTTCACTGTGACTTAAAAGAGAAAATAATATTGACGATCAAAAGGCAGAAAAGTTTTACCTTTGATATTAGGCAAAAAAATTAAAACGTGATGTCTAACTAAAATTAATAATAAGGAATACGAAATAACAGCTTCATTTATACTTCAAAACCAAAGATTAGATTTTTTCAATTTTTCAAATTAATTTTTTTCAAAATGCGACTACACAAAAACCCAAAAACAAGGAAGGATTCTAACAAGAGCGACGTACACTCACAAAATAATAAAGAATAATATATTTCGTCCCAAAAGCCTTTGATACCATTCATACTGTATCGGTTACCTCGGTCCAACCACAGACTATAGGACGCGGGACACTTTATGACCAATAACTGAGTAAGATGGCCGCGCAGCGGGAAAACATTTTTGTGAACGAGGGTTGCTCACTTGGTGATTTTGTCACTAAATTAGGGGAAAATATCCTATAGAAAATATTCGTAGTATCTACTTAATAAACGTTCTCGTAAATATTTTTTGAATTGGTCGTATCTGATTCAATAAATGTAAAATTATAAATTGTTGTCCTTTGATTATATAATGCCTAAATGGAGCATTCCCTCTTTGACGTTTGACACTCGTTAATGAGAACAATTATGGCTAAAACATCGGATGTCGGCTTTTACCTGTCAAAAAGTACGTCCACTTAACCGTACTTTTTGACAGTTCTTGGCTTCAATTTTAGATTTAAAGCCGGATTATGAATCTAGACATTGTTTAATCAAATTATTGTCTGTGATGTGATCAGTTCAGCGTCAATTTTTTGGAGTTTAAATTTCTGATACCAATTTTTTCAAGATTCAGCCTTATTTTTAAAAGAACAAAATTTCAAACAACAAACATTTTTAAACATCAGCCGTGGAGCTTTGAAAATGATGACGGCTTAGTTGGCCGCCATTTTCACGCGTCGTCTTAATCCAATAGAATTTTCTATCAAACAGTTTAGGCTTTCAAATCTTGTATATTTTTGTAGAAGTTAGCAACCCTATTCTCGAATTTGCGAGTTGAAGTGGTCGGGATTTATCGCGTACTGTTTGTCTTCAAGAAAATCGGCGACAGTCCCCGATGTTGCTTAGTAAAGTATTTATTTATGGTTTGCAAAGTTTTCTGGCGACAAAAGTGACGTGTGTATGTACTTAAGCCACAGTTTTGTTACTGATCGTGTGTCATTGTGAGTTGTGACCTTGGCCTTGTATTCAATGTACGCCTTTATTACTGCTTGTTGAACTTTGTCTATGCTCTAGAGTTCTCTTAGAAAGGCGACAAAGAAGAAGAAATATAGTAGTATAGTAGTATAATCAAAGATAAACTAACATTTTTATTTAGAAACGTAACGATCGTAAAGAGAAAAAACAATGAATTATTTTACTAATGATTTTAAAAATATAAATTAGAATATTGTCAAAATCGTTAATTGTACAAAGTAGCAATTAGACATTTTTATGTTTTTTTTATTTCATATGTCAAGTTATTTTCTAAACCTATTTTAAATCTGTCCATCAGATGATAAAAGTTGCATTTCGTAAGCTAAGTAAATAAAAACCCAATTATACTCGTACTTTATTTTAATAATTTAAAAAAAACAGTAATGTTATTATAAATCAGTAATTTCTAAAACTAATAATAACTCAAACATAAAAAAATTAAGCCCAAAACAATACAATGAATACCATTACTATAACTAACTCCTACTATTATAGTTACATTAAACGTTAATGAAAGAAGCTTCCATACGTAGGGACAGACCCGGACATATACAAATTATAACAACATCCTCTGTTCCCAAAACAGTAGGATACTTAGTGACGAAGTCCGGATATTGCTATAATCTCCACGTTTTGCAAACGGGCATCGCTGTCCGCCCAATCAAAGTAATCCTTCGGCCGCACCCATGAGAATAAGCTTCGCATCTCCATCAGAGAGTATATATATATATGACTATGTAAGTGTATATACCTAATATCGGACACGAGCCATGCGGACGGATCTAATAATAACCTAACCGATTCAAAACCAAAAAGAAAGGACCGATTAACACAGAACGTGTGTTACACAAACATAAGGCAATAACGATTCAATATGAATGCACAAAGGGCTTGCAGTATAGGATATTTTTGTATTGAATCTGGATTGAAGCCGGGAGGTAATGCCCAAAAGTCGTTGCGATTTATCGTGATACCTCTTTTTTCCTTAAAGGAAAAGAAGTTTAGTCTGACCATAAAGTTGACTACGCACTAGTATACAGCCATGAACCTTTATTTTCTATGACAAACTTCTTAATCGCACCAAAAACAGACCACAGTACAGTCGGCTACATATTTATTATCAGTTATAACGACCAATTACAACATATTCTAGCCTATTACAGTGCACCAACTTAAGTACAACCGCATAATCAAATGGAACGAAAATCCAACGTCACTGTACGTGCACTTGTGCACTTTAATATTACCTGCGCAACTGGTTAATCTTTTAAGGTTAGGGAACAGTTAAATAAAGATAGATTTAGACAACCCGGCTAGAATTGTTTAACTTTTATAACTTTATGTCAACTTTAAACAAAGAATACTGAGACTGCCAAGAATACGAGAGCCACAGATCTTTAAAATAACTTCATTTTTGTAAAAGAAACAACAGATGTAGTGAAACAACTTGTGGAACTGACGGCAAAAGATGTCAATGCTAAATAAAGAATGACCAAGTTCCCCGATGTACCGGTGAAAAGGCAAACGGCAAACTTCCATTGTATAACTATTCAAAAAAGCTTTAGAAAAACTTTCACAAGCAAGATACTTCATTTTGTGCCTATCTGAATAGGCTTAAAAGTTACCAGACTTCACTTGAAGTATAAGTGGACAATGAACAACGAAATTGATTGGAAAATTGTACAGTATTGGAATTTAACTTACAATGAAGTAGGTGCCTTTTATTTACATACTGTATACGCAGCGTTAATTTTCCAAAATTAATCGTTTGACTTCACCATCGCGTCAACGTCAACCGCATTGAGAATCAGGGAAGCTAAAATAAATTTAAAAAGTTCAACAAATATCTCATTTATTATTTAGTGTTAAACACAGCCGATTAAAAACAGATTCTGACCACTTTGATCAACCTCTAAGTGTGCCAGTCTAACATATTAACCAACCAATAAGCATCTATATTCACGTGCCATCATTACCACTCAATAAACCCAATGTCGTCATATACATATAGGCGCGTGTGTTGATACCCTCTTAATATTCCGCCGCGTATCCCTTAGTAATTTGATGGTAGGCAATTAAAGCGTACCAGTAGACCTTCTGCTCCTTCCAATTTAGCTTCACAGATATGTAATCAAGATATAATTAAGAACTTTTTCCTATATACCACATAGAAAAGTAAAAGCGCTTTCCCAAACGTGTCATTATACGCTATTATTTTGTGATTTATCAGAATTTTAACGTAAACAACTTATTTATTATAACTTAATGTCTCTTTATCTGTCCATTTACGTTTTTTTGCACGCAAGAACTTATTCTCATATTTACGGGTGTATTAAAACTGTGGGTGGCCTAGAGTAATCCCATATCAAAAAGAAAAATGTTGAATCAAGTGAGAAATTTGTGAAGACTTATTTCGATAACCTACATACATGCGTTCAACCATTTATTTTTAGAAGTAGAGAAAAATCGCTCTCTCGCCTAGAGGTCGACTAGCCCCCTTTAGGGACAAAACGTGCTCGGCCAGATGCAGAGAAACGTGTTTTTTAAACGATAACCTATCTATAAACCTCACAATGGACAATATGTGATGATTATACATAGCTAAATAAACTTTTTAAATATAGATACAAAACACTCAGAATCTAGGTCATAGGGATACGAGAGATTTTAAGTGAGTTGAAACATTTTAAAATTGCATCCAGTTATCACATAAAATCCACCATTTCTTCATGAATGCACGCAACCATTACTAGTACAAATACAAACAAACAATCAAATTCAGCTTTGCTTTTTGCGCCATTACCATACGAGTACACATATGCAAAATCTCTTCCTTGTTTGCACATACCTACAATGTGTACCTATAATAAAAGACATTGAATTCACACTCGACAAAAGACTGTAGGGGAAATGGCCAAGCGAATTTTTGCCCCTTTGCGCCTTTGCCACGGTATCAGATGGGCTTCGGACATTTTCGGGTACTTTCGGGTGCTTTCGGAAGCTTATCGGTGACAGGTGATCAGAGAGAAGTGTTGGGGTAACTTGATGAGCATTAGCGATTACGTCTGAGCGTCAAAAGGACGCCTCGGGCCGGCAGGTGCTACTCTGAAATTAGAAGGATTTTAGTAATGGTAACTGTAATCTTGAGTTTGACTTGAAATTTTGTGACGTAAGCTTGATTTGAAGTGTGATTTGAATGTAATACGTAAGGCTTTAGTTAATTTTCGTCCTTTATAGCCTCTAGAGCAGGCAACTGATGTGTGATAACAGTTGGTTAAAAACGGCAAGGTTTGTAAGATTATACTCAATTCGGAATTCGTGTTTGGATGGCTAGTTTCAAAGTTCTCGGTCGTTCTTATTCAGGATTATCTGCGACCGGTGTTATACAAACAGGTTTTGGGATAAATTTATTCCACTACTTATGTAGAATATTGCTAACCTTTAATTCCGAATATCCTATATGAAACGCTTTGGAAAAGGCTTTAAATATGAATTTTCGTGGAATATGCTACGGCTACGCCGTGTGGTGCCGGCTACGCCGTGTGGTGCCGGCTTAAGAATAGCACCACCCCATCTCTTCCCGTGGGTGTCGTCAAGGCGACTAAGGGATTTCACTCCGGAGGACGGGCAGCAGCGTCCTCTGCGTACTTAAAGCCTTACTGCGATCGCCAACCCGCTCGCCAAGCGTGGCGATTATGGCAATTACCCCCAGGATCTACATACTAGTAGGTTCTACTGGGGAGACCCGTGCCCAGCAGTGGGCCATCTTATGGGTTGATATGTATGCTACGGCTCTACTAGTGACCATGCGTAAAAGTTCTAGTCACAATCAACACTATGAAAATCTAAATCATATGAATCACAGTTTACTATCCCATACTAATATTGAAATGTGGATTTGTTTGTTACATTTTCTCCCATTTGTTACGTTTGCCAATCATTACGATTTTTTGTATACATGTTATTAGGTATACAGATAAGGGCTTCTTATCGAGATCGACATGGGAGAAGCTGCGAGCCAAAGCCAGTTAACCATATTTTCAAACACCTTAATTATAACACCATCATAGCCTCTTTCAAAACATATTATTTAAAACCTTATTTGTTATTTTTATACATTTTCATAACGTTATTTATAGAATATTCGCGGCTTTGTAACTTTGTCAGGTCTATAAAGCGTATTATTCGCACCAGGAGACGATGTTTACAGGATGTCACCCTTCAGAATATACAAGAATAGAACACAATGTAATGCGTATACAAAGAGTGACCCTGACTCAACATTCAATGACTCCTATCACATAATACCCAGAATAAAAATTTAATTTTATAAGTGCAAACGCGCTGCAGCAACGCAAACTTCAAACTTCGTAAAAGCAAGTCAATAATTGTTTGAAAAATCAACAATTTTATTTGTAATTGTTTTATCATGTATTATATACAGACAAAACAGTTACAAATCAAATTATGATTGGTTTGAAAAATGAAGTTAGGCGGCAGTTCCAAATGTCATGAGAAGAAGCTACCAAGAAACTAATAGCACACTCTTTTAAAATCATCAAGTTCGAAGTATAGTGATAGTTTTTTTGAACGAAACAGTGTGTTTGGTGAAAGTCAACGTTAATAGAGCAAGGATAACTAAATAATACTATAAGTTACTTTTAAATAAGTAAATGTTGAAACACACAAAGATATCACTTGATATCGCTCTGTTCCGAACGCGTTCCAAAATTTCGTCTCCGTGAACGACGATCATTTCAATAAAATCACTTACTTTAAAAAAATCTTCACTGCTTTTTCTCATGAGCATGAGCCCGAGTGCAAAAAAATAGATCTACCGACTATTTTTTTACAAAATTAACGTTTTCAATCAATCACTGAGTACTAGCATTTGAAGAGAATAACACTTTTAAGTGTCAATTTCTTCAAATTGGTGAAGTGTGTTCCTTGGTCGATGAGAAAAAGGCCTCAATCTATCATTTTTTTTATGTTTATACAATACAGAAACCAGACTGATAAAAAACCTGCTTATCACGAACACACGCCACTTTAACTCGAGTTGTTTGAATGGAGTCTTCACGACTAACGTAAGTCATTATGATTGGATCGCGCGCCGCTCTCGAGGGTCCAAAAGTGGCTAGGGCCGAGTCACCCTTACTTGCGGTTTAGATTTCAGGCCTAATTTGTGAAAATTTAGGTGAAACTAGGCAGAAAATTCTCGATTCCTTTTGTTAATATAAGTAACCCTTGCGTTTAGATGACGCGCGTTTACAATTTCATAATATACCCTGTGAATAGCCAGAATAATATGGAATTGTGTACGTAGACTAATTGTGAAATGATTTTATCCGACAGTGTAAAATATATATATTTGTTACTTAATTTTAAGCGATTGATTTTTTCTGCATCTTTTAATTTAGTTTGTTTCTTATTAAGTATAAAGAGCTAGATTCATATAATTGCCTCTGTGGCGCGGTGGGAGTGTGTCCGACTGCTACGCAAGAAGTCGTGGGTTCGATTTCTACCCTGCACACCACTTTGTGTGATCCACAAATTGTTGTTCCGAGTCTTTCTAAGAAAAAAAAAAGTATATAATTAATCAATCAGTCTAATGCGGGACATACTCATCGGTAGGTACATATTCGGCGTTTAAACATCACGTTTGAAATGTCATATCTCGTATTATCAAGACTTCAACCCAAACTAACATTTTGAATTCACCTCTAACTCCTCTCAAAACAAAATCCTAAACCGCTACATATAGACATCTTCATTATACACATCTTGAATGACATATCGTGCCCAATTCGCGTGTTAAACGCGCCCAATCTGCAGCCGCACTGAACACATCACACATTCAAACGACTATTAGATAATAATTGGAGCGTCTATTAGTTAATTACTGAACAGGTCAAAGCCCGAAACATGCTAACCGCTCAAAGCATCGTATATACGAGATGTATGTAAGCAATAGCGCACGCATCAGGTACATGCCCCACCAACGGCGAGAAAGCGGGTAGCGATTTTATTGCTAAAGATACATACATATTTGATATTTACGTTATCTACATGACGTAAATATTAAATATGTATGTATCTCACGTGTATCACGTGTAGACAAAGTAAATGTTAATAGTTGATTGCTAATTGTTCACACTGCCTGCGAGTACTTGCTCTATACTGCATTTCTTTTGTTTACACAGACTGGATCTTTATGTAGCTACAATATACATCAAGGTTGCGGCTTACAATACATTGATACATCTTGATTCGGCTAGTTGAAATATATTGCGATCCGGCAATTCAACACATTACAAAGTCAAGCTGGATCAAGATTACTAATCACGATCACGGAATCTCGATCTAGATTGAAGGTAATGCCTGTTTAAAGTACGTTTCTTGAGCAATAAAATCGCTACTCGCTTCTCGCTCATCGCCAGCTGTAGGACAGGTGCCTCAGAGCGGAAGAAGCGACAACTTAGTTTAAAATGGTCTATAATCCTGTGGTCGTGAACGATGTCTATAAGAACGTTGTTCGAGCGAAGTACGTGTGAAGGTTTATGCAACTTTTTTCATTGCTGCTGCGCTCCTATTGGTCGTAGCGTAATGTTATATAGCCAATATACAATTTTGAAAATCGAACCAATAGTTCCTGAGATTCAACTAAAGAAACTCTTCAGCTTTATAATATTAGTATGGATTTTTTTTTTTTAATACAGGTCTTTCACAGCTGACAATGGTACATACATTTAATAACAAATCAAACAGTGTCTACGCTAATTACGAAGTACACATTAAAATTATAACATGTAGACAGTAGATATCAAAATTGCATGCATGATTTTAACAAATTACGAATAACAGTGTACGAATTTAGAGTTCTGAATACGGTATGAATCTGTGTGCGTATGTCGGAGTGTTCGTATATTATGTATTATAGTTCTCACATACATTATTATGGACATGTAAAAACGAATTAGATCATCGATTACATCCTAAAAAAATATTAAAATGCTTACCATTAATATTTTTTGTGATACCGCGGGCAAAAATTATTGATATTATATACAGATAACATTATATAATTGTTATTGTATTTAATAATAGATAAATAATGATCTTATTCTATTTTTCAAAAGCCACAGACATTAAATGTCAAGAAAAAATTAAATCAGCAACAACAGTCACAACTAATACATACTACCTACCAACAACTAATACATTTATTCATCAAAAACATTCATTACGAAAGACTTTTAACCCTGCAACTGCCGTTGCCTTAAATAAACCCGGTACTGCACAGACATATATAAACAAAAGCTAGGCATGCAAGATTCATGTCTTGCCACAAATGAATAATTTATAGGTTGCAGTGCGACACGAGTTATGTCTTAGATTTAGCGGCTATGGCTTTAGAACGGGTATGGACGGTAAAACGGCCTTACACAGTTGTGTCACATAAATATGTTTTTGCTGTTTCCTCAGCGACGGTATCGGATTGTAATTTGCATGCAGGTGCTTATTTAGTACAGTTGATAAGGTTAATAGTCTATGTTTTCTTCAAGCAATGCCTTGTGGTACTTTTTAAGCTAACTGCAGAAGAGGGTTATTAATTATTAAAATATATATATTACGGGTCTTAATCGCGTGAATAATTTAAGGTAAAATACCTTGTTTATTGCCCGACGTTTCGACCGTATTGCAACGGCCGTGGTCACGGGAAGACTAGTTGAGCTCAGCATCGCCTCCGTGAAGCGTCGGAGGCGACGCTGAGCTCAACTAGTCTTTTACCTTAAATTAATATATATATTTTAATAATGTGTACAAATCGCGAAAGTTTATCCACATTTAGGGTTATTAATGTTACGTACTTTGTTTTTATTGTTTTTTTTAGGCTAGCACTAATATTCTCTCACATTTTTTTTTAAATTGCGACGGTTTATCCACCATGGTATAAAATGCATTTTCTCAAATATACCACACTAGCTGATCCGCGCAACTTCATCTGCGTAAATTTTTCCCCGTTTTTGCACAATTTTTCATTGCTGCTGTGCTCCTGTTGGTCGTAGCGTGATGTTATATAGCATATAGCTTTCCTCGAATTCGCTTTCTCTTTATTAATGGGCTATCCAACAGTAAAATAATTTTTCAATTCGAAGCAGTAGGTAGTGAGATTATCGCGTTCAAACAAACAAACTCTTCAGCTTTTTATTATATTGGTATACATGTAGAGGAAACGCTATCCGATCCGAAAACTAAAATATATAGATGTGTTGTAATTATAACCGTTTTTGATCTAGTGGCACCTATTTTTTTCGTTTTCGCGGCAAGCCCACGAAGTTGTATATTCTCTTTGTCTCTTTAAACCATTATAACAAGATTTTGACAGTTAAGGAGCCAGTTGCCGCGTGCTATAACTATACAGTGCCGCTTGTATTGCTATTTTTTATTTATTTTATTATTACAAGTATAATACTTATACCTAAAGCACATTAAAGAATCGTATAGGCTTGTTTTAGTATACTGTATATTGTACATTTTTAGCCAAAGATTTAATTAGTCTCTCCATTAATTTGTAAGTACAGTTTAGACTAAAACGGTATTAATTCCAAGTAGGTACTTTAGCTTCGCTTAAAGCCACATTTATTAGAAACTAGGAATCCGACTAAACTCTCGGACTTAATGAGCTTAAAGTGTTTTTGTGCGTCTCTAACAGACAAACCAAACTTAAGAAGTGCTTGAAAGCCAGTAACATTAAGCTTTGCTAATAAGATAGTTTTAGCTTTACGAGTTCAAAATATTACTAACTCAGTCCGCGTGAATGTCGGTTAACGCGATAAACCGGTCAAGTGCGAGCCGGACTCGCAAACGAAGGATTCCGAACCATTATCTTTATAACATTAGATACTATATTATAAACACGTGTGTTGTATGGGAGCTTGAAATATTTATTTTATTCTGTTTTTAGTATTTGTTGTTATAGCGGCAACAGAAATACGTCATCATGAATTTTAACTGTGTAGCTATCACGGTTCATGAGGAACAGCCCAGTGACAGACAGATGGACAGTGGAGTCTTAGTAATAGGGTCCCGTTTTTACCCTTTTGGGTACAAAACTCTAATTATAAACCAGAGCGAACAGACACGTGCTGTACCTAAGAATAATATTCGATGGCAAATAGTGTATACTTTATTTTTTTTTTTCTTAATAATTGATTGTCTCATATTTAAATTGTCTTAAATCTAGTTTTGTAAAACTGTTATTATTTAGAAATGTATTATAATGGTAGTAGCTAAAAATGCGTTTATTTAGATTCATGAAATGGATTTTTATACAAAGCAAAGACTACAAATATTCGCCAAATTCTTTTTGATTCCCACAGATTCAATTAATATTCTGTGGGACTAATTGAACTTTATGTACTAGAAATTTCAGAAATCACGAAACAAACAAAGTTTTTTGATATATTTTCGCGGCAACTAAATTTCTTTTTTTTTAATTAACTTAAATACTTTTATAGTATACCTAGTCAAAACATACAAAGGTGTATCAATTATAACACAACACCAAAAAAAGAAACCAAAACTCTAACTACATTTTTTCTGGCAGAGAAGTAGCTCATTTGGCGTGAAGGCTCATCAAATAATTTTTCCTCCTCATTACAATCATTGCGTCAATAAAAAGCGGTCCAACACTTTAATAATTTCCTTCAGGGAGGTTCACTTACATCCAAGTATCTTGTTATTCATACTTGAATTCACAAAGTTATCAAGGATTATTCTTGTATTTACTGGAACAATCTCTTTTATTGTTTGCATGCAGATTAATGTTTTAAAGAGTCTTGCTCTGACTTGGTAAAATTAAGTTTTTCCAACTATCCTCTTTCTATAATAATTATATTCGTTGTTAGTAGGTTCTTGTTGTGTTGAGTGAGATATTTGTCATTATCTGCCAGACCTGACTTCGCATGGGTGTACTAATAATAGTTTATTTATTTATTTATTTTTTCTCGCATATAAAGCTTGTAGGTAAGGATCCTTACGTTACCAGGAGGATTTTCTTTGTTACTTGTGCTACATGCACGTAGCATAAGTAAAAACCATAAGCGTTGCATCATCATTCATCATTTTTTAATTACAAATTAATTTTGTTGATGTATGACAATAGTTTTTAACGGCAAAGTTAAGTTGGTTTTCTTAACATCTTTTTCTTATTAATAATAATAATAATAAAAATGATTTATTCACTTAGGAAGCAAAATACTACACTTGTGAAAAGTCGATTCTACATTTACTGGTAATGCCTGTTCGCAAACAATAGGTAAAGCCCGAGAAAAGCACAGGCAATAAAAACTCGTGGCCACTCTTTTCAAATTGCCAATGTTTACAATGTTTCTCTGTTTATAAACTGTATATGCAGGTAAGGTGCTGCCACCATTATATTATACACCATATTAGAGGACTGATGCCAAAAAAAGATGTCAATAATATTAGAAGAGTACACGAGATCCGATACATCAACCTCAATGGGCACAACATAGTAGGAGCATCCACTTACGATGTAAAAACTTTATGTGCTTAAATATTGGCCAATTTACTGCTACTTAATGAATAAGTATACATGCTTTTTTAAAAAGAAAAAAAAGAATGGCCGTAATTTATCACGCAGAATTTTACTTACAAAAGTAAATCGTTTTCTTAACTAGTACCTAAGTAACATTATCAAACTGTGACAACAATATTCACCTAGTAAAATGCAATAAACTATACAACAATATACATTAATAGGGAGCAATGAGCTACATCCATTTATCTTTATCAGTTAAATAATCATCGATTGAATTATTCTTCACTGTACCACTATACACTGGTCAAAACGAAGCTATCATGACTTTGTCATTTGAAAATTAGTTCTAGGGATCATTACTATTGTCCTGTCCTAATTACGAACTGCGCCGTACTGAAGTTATACGATTTTATAATACTAATAGCTGCCAATGAAGTTTATGTGGAAGCTATAGCCACTATTGGTTAATTAAACTTTGTATTGTTAAAAGGATAATAATAATGTTGGTATTTATCATAATGCCAACAAAATTGTAAACAAAACCAGTACCTAACTGAAAAAGACACGTTCCTAATACTAGTAAACTCGCCGCACGATCGTGCATAAGTTTGAAAATTTTACAGAGTTTGAAAATGAATTAAGGAAACTTGAATTTTTCATTGCAAAGTTTGCATATGAATCCGATTCGTTCCGCGTCCTGGGAACATTGACACACATGCACGTATGCACGTACGACTCTTCAGATTTGCAGTTGAAACGGTTGCTTTGATTCTTCTCTAACGATTCGGTTCTTTAGATTTACTACTTACTTTTGCTGACAACAGAAAATCTAAGAGGGAATTCAGTTTGCGTTCGAATTGAAAGAGTAATGGAGATCGGATTTTAAGTTATTTTAAAAATGAAATGAGATCCTTGAATGTAAGTAGTACTTGTACTTGTAGTAGTACTTGTAGTACTTATAGTCTTCTTACAGCTTACATCAGGCGCGAATCCAAGGGAATTTTGACGCTAGACCGGTGTGTATTAATAGGCAATTTTTTTTTTAAAGAAAAGTAGATATTGGGATTGTAGTCCCACATTACTTGCAATCCTGTTTACCCCTTCAGCTAAGCTCTACGGCTTGTGTTAGGAGTGGGTTCACGTCAATAGTATAATGGCCAGGATTCGAACCCACGACCTTACGATTGCGAGACTGATGCCTTAGCCATTATGCTACCGCCGCCTCCCAATGCGGTGGTGGCTGGTTTACCGGTCTTAAATCAAATGCATCACCTCTTCTGTCATGCGAGCAACTCACATTACCCGGTTGAGTCAAATGCTGACCCCCCCCCCCCCCCTAAACAAAATTCTGGACCCGCGCCTGGCTTCTTTATTGTTTTGCCATCACGATTGATGAAGTTGTATTGCGTTTTTTTTCTTTAAAGCATGCCTACGTGTAATCTAAACGGACGATGCCGAAGATAGATATAATTTTCAAATAAATAAGGTCCATTTAATTTTAGTTTTCTAATACCAGATGAATTAAAGGGCTGTTATGTGTATGACAATACGTGTATCTGTCTGTTTCAAAGGCCGTTACCAGCGACAAGTTGACATGGCAATTTTAGAATTTATTTTTAGTACAAATAGCAGACAGGAGGTTGAACATAGCCCTGCTAAACCGTACAAACAGTTGGAATGTTGACCTAAGCCTTAATTAATAAATCAAATTTCAAAGAGAAGTTACTAAACATAATTCGACTATATATACCCACCTACCTCCATAACAAACTGAAATATAAAAACGATAGACTTTCTCACAATCACAAAGAAATTAATCAACAGAAAATGTACACAAGAAAAAAGTACAATAAAAAAGAAAAAACTGTCCCTTCTCAAAAGCGCAAAGGAAGGATGGAAGTAAAAAATAATAATGGATGCTCTGGCACTCCACTGAGAGAGTCGGTAGCCATTTTACATTATCTAAACAAATTATACGTTGACAACAGTTTAATATCGGGTCAGATGGGCAACCCTTTGGGACGGACCCTAAAACAATATCCAATCTACACCAACCATTACTATAAACGTAATAAGCTTGGATAGCATTTTTATTATGATTCTCAAGGTGTGTTTCCACTTAGGCCTTTTATCCAGCTGACTTGACTTCGTCTTATTAGTAGGTTTTGCTCGTGACTTGGTCCACGTAAAGTTTGATTTTATCTGTTAGGCTATTAGGTATGTATTCCCATATGCTATAGGTTTGAAAGTTTTATTGAAATCCGTCCTCAGTAGTTTGTTCGTCTAAAGGTTTCGAGTGAATACAATCGCCAGTAATGACGGACTGAATAAAGAACGATACACTGTACTAATTACTCCCGTGGTCAAAATACGATTGTACTATTATTATGCCTTAGACTTTTATCATTGGCAAATAAATATTGCGGACATTTAGGCTGTTACATATTGTTCAAGTTAGATAAAAGAATTTAGTATCATATGTATACTAGCTATAACTCGCACAAGACACAAAGAAATCGCGCTGTCAAATCTTAGCTCCATATGTCCAACACTTTGTCTGATGAGTGTACAAATGAGTCAGGACTTTTATTATTCTTCTAACGAATTAGAACTGTACCTTTTTCCTACCTAAAAGTTTTATTATAATAATTAAATACCTTAGCTCTACGAGCTAAACTAAGCTGAGCTAAATTAGCTCTTGGTGTCCAACCGGCATAAAACACAGTAAGTAAACGTCGCCGTCGCTTTCTGTTAAAGTAGGACGGTTCTAAAATCGATCGAGACACAATAGCTCTCTATGCCGAGATGTTAAGGGTGCTGAATGAAAGCCCTCGAACATAGATGGTAACAGGCAAGAAATTGTAGGCCAATTTAAGTCTTTCACATTGTGAATTTGAATATGCGAATGAATTCTTTAAGATGTGGGTACGGTTTCAATTGTGATTTACTGTGCCTTTGAATTTATCTTCTAGGTTTGAATAGGAATAAAATGTTTTATAATATTTTTTTATATAGTTATCAAACTAACATAATAATATTCGGACATTGTTTTTACTAAGAGTAATAATGAAACTAATTTTGTGCCTAATGGAACGTCCATTCACTAGCTAGTGAAACTACCGCTAATGATATATTAAAACACTGTTTATAGGCCAACTGAACTAAATAACACTACCAGAATAGATGTAGTAGAATCTTCCAAAGTTAACTTAATAATAATAATATCAAGACAGACAGGGACAACTTACACAACGCCATCTGGTCCCAAACTAGGCATAGCCTGTACTATGGAAACCAGACAATTGATAAACATACTTATATATTTCTAAATACATACAATATACATATTATAGATAAATAACACCTAGACACAGAATAAACCATCATGCTAGTCACACAAAACTGTACTCTGGGTGGGGATCGAACCCACGACCTCCGGTTTTCCAGCCAGAGTCACTAACCACTAGACCAACAGGCCAGTCGAACTATAGGAAGAATATATGACTAGCTATACACAAATATTAGAACTACACATACTACCAAAGTTAGACATTTTTAACACGCCATTGTATAGTGATGTATGTACCCAAATAAAACGTGTCCCGGATTAAAAAATACATCAGAGCCGACACTTTATAAACCATCGGTCACTGCCTCAGGCCGTTGTGCCAAAAAGCCATTCATTTTCTTCAATAATACCGCAAGTATAATAGTTATTGCTTCGGGTTCGGAGGTACAGATCGATCAGGCAAAGAGTCAGGCATTTACTTTTATATATGAAGGTAGAAAAGGTTATAAGATGCTTGAAATATCGCCAGTTCGTAAGCTTATTTTTATAGTCTTTGCTAGCGTTTGCTAGTTTCAGGATTAGACGTTCTAAGTAGATTTTTAGATATGGGCGGGTAAAGAAATCAGCCTTTTTGAAGTAACGTTTATTTGTAACTCTGACGCAAAAGGTGAGGTTATAAGTTTAAAGTACGTAACATAATAATAACAATCGTCGAACCGATGTCGGTTACTGCGGCTAATCTTATCATAGGCAAGTGAATGTGCAAACTCAAGTGCACTTTCTTTTTAATTATGAAATTACATATACTACGGGTCTTAATCGCGTGAATAATATAAGGTAAAATATCTTCTTTATTGCCCGACGTTTCGACCGTATTGCAACGGCCGTGGTCACCGGTGGACATTAAGATTAAGACCCGTATAATTTCATAATGTGTACAAATCGCGAAAGTTTATCAACTCTCTATTTCCTCACTCCCATCCGAAACGACTGGAGAAAGATTGGTCGCAGGATCGGCGGCTTAACGTGCTCTTAGAGGCACGGAGGGGTGCAATATTTATTAGAAAACGATCACCCACCTATGGACACTGTACGTAGGTAATGTGCGTGGTTTTGATAAAATAAGGTGTCAGTTTCAAATCAGAAGAAGCAGTCAAGAAACTAATGGGTCACTGTTTTAACGAACCAGTGCTATTGGTAAATAGTATGTACTACATTCAGTATACAAAAAATCCGTTTGAACTGCAACGGGTCTTTGGACAGGCAATATTAAATACGCAAAAAGTATATTTTATTTGAAATGCGATGAAATGCCGGGGCATGGCGCAAATACCATCGAAATCCACTAATATCGTCGCTGGGATTTGACTGGGTGCAATTGAAAAGCTGTCGAACAGAAATTTATTGATTTTCATAAAAAAAGACCGGGCAAGTGCATGTCCATAGTCCTCCCCCCCCCCCATCCATATAATGCGGCATAAGAAGTGTCATTAAAAAAATCAAGATTTTAATTTCACTTTGTCGGCGTAAGTAATATGTGTATCCATGCAAAATCACAGTCTTCTAGCACTAACAGTCTCTGCACCAAGCTGCGAACGGACGGACGAACGGACATAGCGAAACTCTAAGGCTCCGTTTTGCCATTTTGATTACTGAACTTTACTACAAAAACGTAGATTTTTCAAAATATTAATTCATGTCCACGATGCGATCCGTCAACGCGAAGTAAATTACGTTAGTACATATCTCAACGGTGGCTATTGGTTATTGGTTTTATTCATCTACAAACTTATGCCCGCGGCTCTGCCCATAGCGTGATGATGTATAGCCTATAACTTAATCCAAAAAATTGAATAGAATCTGTTCAGACTGCCTCCGTGGCGCGGTGGGAGTGTATCCGACTGCTACACAAGAGGTCGTGGATTCGCTTCCCACCCAGGATAAAACTTTGTGTGCTGAGCACGATGGTTTATTCTGTGCCTGGGTGTATTTAGAAATATATAAGTATGTTTATCAGTTGTCTGGTTTCCATAGTACAAGCTCTGCTTAATTTGGGATCAGATAGCGTTGTGTGAGTTGTCTCAAGATATTATTATTATATTATAGTAGTTTTTGCAAAAACTCAGAAACCCTTGATTAGTCGATTTACGTTAGTTTTTTAAATATCTTCAATGTATAGACACCTACTTTACAATTTCATAGTAGTATAGAATAAAGCATTTTAATGTACCAATATAGATTTGGGAGAAATTCCCGTGACATTAAAGATACTTGACGGCAATTCGTTGATAGATACGAACCCGATCGTATGGTAAATAGATAACACTTTAAAAAAAACATCAATCAATCCGGCAACCAAAGAAATGTATGCACCTACAAGAATTAGATAAATTTTTGACATAACATGGATGCCATCACTATTGAATGATAGCTGCTGCAAATAGGGATGTTGACTGTCAAGTCAAATCAGTCTCTTTTTATGAAATGTCAAAACGACAAGCTCTATAGAAATGTGTATGGAATAGGAACCTATGACATCATAAGTTCTTATCGTCAAATCATTACTTTTAGTATTCAATTTCAAGGTTTTAAATTAAAAAACATGTTAGAATGTAAAAGAACAGTTATTTTCAGAGCATTTTAAGATCTACTATTACCTGGAGGCCAATTCACGTATTTAAAGAAAGCAGTACAGTTGCAGTGCAGTTGCAGTTAAGTTTCGATTAAAACAGCCATTTTCGTATTCTTGTAACTTTGGGATCGATGTAAAAAACGCTTGCGCACCGTACTAAAATGTCGTTATTGCGGTCTCGAAACGCATACTTGACGGTCGCAAAGTTACAAGAATACAAAAATGGCCGTTTTAATCAAAACTTAACTCCAACTGAACTGCAACTGCACTGCTTTAAATACGTGAATCGACCCCCAGATTCGTATAAAACAATTTACTTTTATTGTAGTCAACTACCTAATTCCATATAAAAGTAGTCAAAAGAAAGAAAGAAAGTTCAAACCAAAGATTGACACAGATGACGTGACGTCATCAACATTTTTGTTACCTAATACTTCTTTACGATCACAAACATTGTAAGTTTGATATCGATACAAAGTCTCTAAATTGCACCATAAACCAAACATAGTCGCGGGCCTCTAACAAATCTAATAAATTCAATCCTACTTCATTCTTACAGCCATTCTATATAAAACAAACAAGAAACTTTTAGCAATAAACAGTAAGGAAATCCCATTATTCCCGGTAACAATAATTTTGTCCCGAAATTATGTCATTGTGTCTCTATTGGTATACGTCACCGACATAAAACTGTGCGTGTAAAGGGGTGATACATGGCCTGTTTTATGCTCCCTCGGCACGTGTCAATACCTCGTTCACGATGTATTCACAGCAATGTAACGTAAACCAACGGGATTAAGTCATTACTCACGGTATTTGAGCTAATATTTATTGGCAAGATTCTGTTTGGTTCGCTTGGCCTAAGCAATGGCATTTCGATGTCCTTTCTGGTCTAGTGACTCGAAACCAGATACTTGATCTTCGAAGCCTCTTAGTTTTTCGAATGCAGCTTGATCAGTGATTACTAAGGCAGTTCGTCATGTTGATAAATATTTCTGACGCTACGTAAACCGTTCATGGTGAGTGATGTAAAAGCAGAAAGGTAAAATTAATGTCGACAACGCACATTGATCCGTTTGGTATTACTAGCGTTCATAGGCTACACAGTTACTCCACTAACTAGAAAAAGAGAACGTTAATTTAAGCAAC
This sequence comes from Herminia tarsipennalis, assembly GCA_945859575.2. Classification (NCBI taxonomy): domain Eukaryota; kingdom Metazoa; phylum Arthropoda; class Insecta; order Lepidoptera; family Erebidae; genus Herminia; species Herminia tarsipennalis. Next base: position 4,652,935 of record OX243836.2, on the reverse strand, counting down.
TCAAAGAGCTGGCGGTATGAATAATAAACATACAATTTGTAGAAATTAGTTCAGAATTAATCGATCAAACAGAACTTCGGCTTTTGAAAACCGGATTACTCTTATTTTATCAACTGGAAATGCAATGGAACTGTATTCAATATATCTGTTACTCGTCAGCTTAAATGTTGTTAGTTTAAGCAACGTATGCCTTTTCAAAACGAGCTACACGCGACCGCGAACTAATTGCGAGCAGATTAATAGCCGCAGCTAAACATCTATTGGACAATCTCTATAAGCGGTTACAGATTTGGCGTATTTGGCGGGCGTATCAGCGTATGAATACACATTCGCTAGTGCTGCGTGATATGCAAGAACCCCCATGATAAAAAACGCGACATTACATTTTTAGGCTTTTAGAAACTTCAAGCAAAAAATGTGACATTACGACATCACATGACGTTATATCACGTATTCACGTATCATATGAATTGAGCTCTGTATCAACAGGCATGTCGGCGTATTTAAGAACCAATACACATAGAAGCGTTGTGATATATTGTGAATATAACTAACTACTAACTTCTTCTAGTAACACAGTTTGCTATGTCAAAACAGAAGATAAATTAACCTTTTATTATCGAGTGTTACGTCACAACAGCGAAACAGCCAGTTACACTATTCAAATATCTACGTTAAAGCAGCCGATAACGTCACCAGCTTGTGTACGTTGGTCTTAACATTAGTGCACATATGCAGTATAGATCTTACATACACGCGTCTAATACGCCAAATATGTAAACACTTATAAAATTGTACTTGCGCCAACCCCACACTTTTCTGTATGTTGGTTGTAATGGGCGTGGAAATGTATACGCCAGCGTATTGCCACTAATACGCGCGTCAAATACGCCTTATATGTAAACGCTCTTAGTATAAACGCCACGTGTAATATAAACGGTGTTATAAAAAGTAAATGACGATGTGGCGCACATTATTACATTTCTTTATTTTACTGCGCTCATCGCGTTGAAATAAAAATGTCTCAATGAATATTTTTATGCTGTAATTCGGGATTCGGTTTTAATATTTTGACGTGCCTATAAAGAGGTTTGTAGTTTTACGGAACCTTCTTAGCAAGATTTTAACCTTTTTATCCGTTTCTGCGACCGAGGAATTATATTTAGGATGTATTTAAGTTTTCAGTGCCTTGAGATTTTATAAGCTCATTACAATGATATTTTAATAGATTTACAGCGCCATCTATTGATCAGTGACATAAAATCAATATATGCCATTGAATCTACGTTTTAAATTATAATTATATAATTTTATAGGCTACGTTAATTATTTAAACGTTAGGTAATATATTATTTACGCGATCCGTAGCTTATAACATTATATAATATATACAAATCGTGGAAGTTACAATCCGACGTGGAATTCCTCCCCATGGATGATATCAATTGAATTATATAAAATCATATTTTAAATCTATATATTTCTAAGAATTTTATGACTATAGCTACTATAACCATTCTTCGTAGGTATTAAGAATGTAATCTTATATTCCACTCAAGCAACACAACGGGCAACTCTTAGTTAAACTTATTTCAAATTCCGAACACCCACAAAAACAAAGCGTTTTATCTCTTTTAATGCATCAGTAAATTGAATACCGCATAAAATTTAATATGAAAATCCGCCGCCATATATTTTATCTTTCATAAAAAAATTCAAAGGCAGCTCCATAAATTTTTACACTGTAGAAAAAAATAGTATTTTTTAGGTCAAAGAGGATTTTAAGCACATTCATATGACAATAATAGGGTAATCTGGGGTTCTCAGACCGTAAAGTGTCTTAGAGAGCAATTCACGGTAAAGAGATGTTCCTTATTAGTTACGATTAAAATCCCGAGATAAATGCGGGTATTTCATATTTCAATTTAATGACATTAGGTTTATTATAACGAGTGCAACTCACTGAATTTGATTGGATTTTTTAATAATGTACTTTTTTTCCTTATTTGACTTATCTTTATTTGCTTTCGTTTAAATACAATGTAGATACCTAATTTTGTTAATGAAATATTTTGGGACCATATATCTATATATATATATAAAATAAGAAACTGACTAACTGACTGACATATCAACGCAGGGCCTAAACTTTAAGGGTTAGAAACTTGTAATTTTACACATGGATTCCTTTTATAACCTTGGAGAGCACTAAGAATGGATTTTTGAAAATTCACCCTCTAAGGGGGTAAAACGGGAGTGCAAAGTTAGTATGAAGCTTCGCCGTTCAAATATTTTGGTAACAATCTGGCATCCACGCGGGCGAAGCCGCGGACATAAGCTAGTATATATATGTATGTGTAGTTCCTTTGTTAGAATATTTTAAGGTTGGGGTAAGGCTTTTTGTAGCGTTATCTTAATATTTCTCATTATTTAAATTAAGTACCTTTCCTATTGCCTCTATCATGTACTGTAAGTGTCAAATTATAAAAACGAATAGAGCGGGCCCAAGCCGTTATACTACTAAAACAGTCCCAAAAAATAACATTACAAGACCATTAAACTTACCTTTTGTTATTCCATAACAAAAGAACTACCTCATTATAACATAAGTATAGGACTATAACAATAAAGAACTCGTCTATTACTTTCATTATAGCTCCACATATTCCCAAAAGAACCGCCTAATTAACTCCCAACACGAAATCCCCGCAACAATACCTGGCTTCAATCCCAGGACGTCGCATCACTATTATTGGCCGACAGTTTTTCCGACTAACGACCGAGAAGATCTCGCTTGAAGTGTTCAACAACTTCCCGGGTTTTAAGTAAGTATAGTGGATACTTCACTAAAATAAGGATGTGTTTACAAAACAGAGAACGAAAATCCGACAGTCAGAAAATCAGGCTTGGGAGTGACTGGTTAACTAGTTCTTCTAGCACGGAGAGAACGACTTGTTTATATAAAAAAACGACTTTTCCGAATACTGTAAAAATATTTTAAACAAAAAATAGATTTTTGAGAAATATAACCCATCACTGTGGTCAGCTTGTGACAACGGTCGGTGTAACCCGGTCGAAACGTCAAGCATAAGGTAACTACTTTACCTAGGTTAAACGCGTTTATTCCTGTGTGAAATTGTATATATAATGCAACGCGTAAGTTTAACAATTATAAAAATAACCAACACTGATAATAAATAAATAACTAAGAATCCAGAATGGTAAGCAAGTAGTTCATAGGTAGGACACATCAGGTGAGAACAGATTTCTGGAAATCTCCCTCTAAATGCGCCAAAACGGGATTCAATGGCACATTTTTTTATTAAATTATTAAATTTAAAAAAAAAGTTACTTTTTAAAAACGCAGACGTATGCAGCCTCAGATATTGTCCCCTTAAACGCTCCGCCTTCATTAACCAAACCACAGCTTTAACCCTACATCGTACAGCCATATTCATCCTATCTAGGGTAAGCTTCATAATAAAAAATAATGTCCCGGAGTCGATTTTTCAAGAGCAATAGCGACTTACGGTCGACCTCTATAATGCAGGTGGCCACTTCAGACCATAAAGTAGGTTTTATGGGCGTTCCGTCCGCTGAGGTAAAGGCCTTCCCCTCAGGATTTGTTTAGCTCACAAATGGTACATGATAATAACGGTACAGATATTGACGTATGTTTAATGACATCGTACGCAAAAAAAGGGGAAATAAGTTACAGGCGTGCTGGTTTTGGGAACTCGAATATAAACGTATTTGAATTTTTAATAATATTGTAATCTTTATATATAACAATGAATCCCTATTTCTCTTGGTCACGAAATAACTAGAGAACGACTTTTTTTAGTTTTCTAATACTCTGTTCTACGAAAGAAAGAAGAAAGAAAGAAGGTTCTTACAAAAAAATATAAAAAAAATAACGCCGAAAATTAACTGAGCGGTGCGAAGTTGCAAAACTACGTATCTAATTTAAAAAAAGGATGGCTTAATAAAACTCATTGTATCTAATTATGTTCCTAATCTTTTTTCATTTGAGTAACTAACTTTAAGAAAATTAAAATTTGAAATTCAAACATTGAATTTTGACTTCTTATTATTAGATGAGTGCTTCTGTGGCGCGGTGAGAGTGTGTCAAACTGCTACGCAAGAGGTCGTGGGTTCGGGGCACCACTTTGTGTGACCCACAAATTATTTTCGAGTCTGGGTGTACTTTGTGTCTGTGACTTGTATGTTTGTAAAGTCCCCCGCGACACAGGGCTTGTACTATACTGCGAGAGTCGTCTTTAAAAAAAACATTGAATAAAATATTATTTCTATCATCATTCATTAGCATTGTCTAGTCAGTCGAAAAGCGTCAACATACTGACTGTAAACTCAGAAAAACAATTAGAAACAGGTGTTTAATAGAGCTTTAGCTTATACACAAGAATAAAAGACACATTATCCAGACTCTTACTCAAATCTTGAAACATGGCCTTACATTTAGAGCCCAAACATAAGATTACAATTCAAACACTAAAATAACGCTTTGTTTCACAAGCCAGCTTCACCTGCCTCTCTAAATACACAACGCCGTCTCTTTTATTCAAGACACTAAGAAACAGCTATAAAAAGAACAAATCTCAACTTTAAATTGCTCAATACCGTCTTTAAGACTTTCCCTACAAGACAAATGGCCAACAAAAAGTACGGGAACCTTGTTACAATCGCTGAATATAAAAAGGGATCCCAAATGGCCAATATTGAAACAAAGAATCTGATCTTCGGTACAAATACAAAAGTCGCAACGGCTGTGTCATGGCAGGCGAAGTTGGGAAGTGCCAAATATATTTTAGCCAATCTGTGTTCTTGACTTAGTTTTTCATTATTTGTTTTTATTTTCGCGTGGAGTGGACTGGGTTGTTTTTTGAATTGTACCTACAGAGTACGTTAAATGTCTGTGAATAAAGTCTCAAAAGAGATAGAGTATTTATTTTTTATAGTTTAAAGAAAAGCGGTTAATACTATTAGAAAAATGTAGTGGAAAAAATATTTCAGCAGATGTGAAATAAATTAGATGGCACGACACAGGGAATCCTATCAGTGTTTAAATATTAAATGCACCCATAACTTTTTCAGTTATAAACGCCTTCAGTATGTAAAAATAATTACATTTTCAGTCTTTGATTTTCTTTAAAATACAAATTTTATGTAAGTTTAGCAAAATTAGTTTGTCATTCAAAATTACTGTTTATGTATTACATGAAACTATTTTTTCTATAATGTCTATCACTCAACAGAAAAGCCTTCAATAAAAAGAAGTCGTCCTTTGAGGACCTATTGTAGGCATTCCGTTAAGACCTGACAAGTGGTATGATGGAATAGTTATTGTGTTTGTAGGAAAGGATAAGTGAAATGATTTAGGCTCAGTGTCTTAAAGTTAACACTTCGTTCTGAATCACGCGCGTTGCCGCTCGTTTTGCCAATAAAAAACTGTACATTTGTGCAAATGTACATTTTTTCATTGGCTTTTTTGTACTTTAACACCCAATGATTAACAGGGATGTCTTGTTGTTTGAAAGTTAAAAGTCTCTGTATATGTGTGTTTGTTTGTAGCATTGTAGCTCTTAAATGGGTGAATAAATTTGCCAAAAGCCGTTTTGAAAAGTATGATTTTCTTTATGATTTACAATTTCATACCAAAACTACTGATATTCCCAATACTTATCAAATAAAATATAGCATAACATATAATCTATTGTTTCCTTAACACGTTTGGCATACTCATCAAACGCAATATAACTAGAACGAACGTAATTATGGAAATACAACCTCGCCGGTTGCTGAGCGAGCAAACAGCTAATTTACAAGATTATTTGTATAACAAATACCGGGTATATACTGCGTATAACGGAACGTCATTAATTTTAATTGATTCGTAGTTGAACTAACATGCTACGGCGCAGATAGGTAACGTACTGGCATATATTAGATTCAAAATTTAAAATGGCGAACGAAAGTCAATTCCACAGGTAAGTAGTTATGATATCTCTGAATATAAAAGATGGCTTTGTTCTTTAGTCGATTTAAATTATTGTAAAAATTTTAATATAGTAGGTTAACGTATTTCAGGTAACTTGGTGGTTATTCACGGCCTAAAGTATTCATCGGATGTCGCAGGTTAGATTATTGAGTGTGAACTGTATTTTTTTCTAATACTCAAATTTATAATCATATTATAGAGAGTCACATGTACAAACTTTAATATTATTTGCGTAGTTTGCCACAGCTTCAAAATTTGAAATAAAATTGGACTATAGTTTATTAACGCAAGAATAAACTTGCGAAAAAATACTCCATTTCACATCTTTACAATTTATACACATTCAGAAAACCAAGATGGCGTCGAAACCATTCTTAAATATTTTCAAATAAACCACAATTTGCAAGCATAGTAATAGAGGATCCCTTACAAAACCCATTTCATCCAACTGTCAGCGCCTACCGATAGGGCTGAATTTGCATGAAACACTCAATATCACGCGAATACATATCATATTCTATTAACGTTGAGACTTCAAAGGGAGTACATTACATTACATTACTATATGTGTTTACTATATACCTTAGAAGTTAAAGGAGATGCCACAGACGTTAGAGTTATAGATAGCCAACTCAAAGGCACTGTCAAATTATACGTTTTATTATCTTGCTAGTTGGAGAAACTTCCGTGCATCGTGCGTTTTTGCATTGTAACTTCATCGTAGAAAAAAACTATGATTTCAAAAACTAACAAACATGTAACAAATGTGTAAAGTACAGAAAGACGATTTCTCAAGTGTTTTTTTTTAACGGCTACGATCACGTTTAGTACCTTCAAAACATCGCGCGTGAGCAATAAATAAGGAATTCACCTTAAAATATTCACGCGATTAAAACCCACAGTCTATGCAACAATTGTATATGGTTTACAAATCGCAAATGTTTCTACAATCTAGGTAGTCTGATGAAATTTCACGACATTTTTAATACTTGCTTTGTCGATACTCATTAAATATAACTGTATATGCCCTGTGACACCGGCTTAAGAATAGTACCACCCCATCTCTTCCCGTCGGTGTCATCAAGGCGACTAAGGGATGTCAAACTGAAGGACGGGCAGTTTTAAAGCCTCACTGCGATCGCCAACTCGCGAAGCGTGGCGATTATGGCAATTACCCCACGTTCTACTGGGGAGACCCATGCCCGACAGTTGGACATCATATGGGTTGTTATGAAATTATGAGATAAAATGAGATGCCTTATTAATGTAGTCGATTTCGATATCAAGGAATGTGCTATATTAATACCACAGTACTTGTATCATATACTAGATTTAGCCCGGAGCTATGTTCGCGTGACCATCTCCCTGTGCATTCCCACAGCTAATTCATCGTTAGACGACTAACGTGCTATTTATTCTGACAATCTGTCGTCAAAAATGTCGTGGACGACAGTTAATCGTGTCGTCCTATAAGTGAACACCTCCATTTAATAATCAAGCCAACGACAACAACGCTTTAAACAACATGATAATACGTCGTTATGACATAGTGCTGCGCAGTTGCCGGAAATTCTTAGAAACCTCTATGCAAGTATCAGCTCTAATGGTTCAAGAATTTGTTTAAGGCGTTAATAAGGTAATTGGTGAGTTCAGGGGTCCTGACCTGATATCTGCGAGGTTAAGCAACTTACGCAACACTGCTCGGAGAACACGTTAAACCGTCGACGACGCGTCGGTCCTGTGCCTAATCTCTCTCCAGTCGTGTCGAGTTTCCTTATCATCGGACAATGAGAGTGAAAGAATAGAGAGTACACTTGTGCCTGCGCACACTCGTTCACTATAATATCTTCTGCGTTGTTGGCTAGTTTCTGATGAGATGGGCCGCCGTAACTGGAATCGGTTAGCAGACTATTATTACTTTCTAGCTTTCCCCCGAAGCTTCGTCCGCGTAAAGTTTGATTTTGATTAAAATTCAGAACCCCCGTTTCACTCTTCAGTTTGGATGTTAAAAGAAAAATGAGTTTTATAAATTTCTGGGCATGTTTTCCAATTATTCTCTCTATAAAAACTTTCCTCAGATTTCAAGGAATGTTTGAAAAAAATACAGAATGGGTGTCTGCCGTTATCGAGTTTTACAAATTTTATTTTTATATACATAGAACATCATATTATCTCATATATGAAGGAGAAACTAACAAATTGTTGCGTGCAGCCGTAGGTTTTAATTATGTGTATTTGCGAATAGGGTAAACGTTGTCTCAACGAGGGAAGGGAAACCAATAAAGACTGTTACATGAAGTAGATTGCCGAGGCGTGTAATTGAAATTGTGGGCTGTAAATCTTTTCAAGGCTTCGGGATTGATCTGGGGATTTAGAGGAACAGTGTTGCGTATTTTACAATGACATTGTCGCTTGTATGAGAGCGTAATATTGTACTGCTGTTTAATAAATGTGTTGAGCTACATTTTAAATCAAAAAGATGATGTTGGATACACTTGCCTGAACATAAAACCAGTTACAACTATAACGCTGCTTTCACAGTCACGCGCTTGAACTGCACCATCTAGACACGTGCTCTTACAAATGCACTACTGTGGTAATAGCGTTTTATAGATACGCTGTAGAACCAAACCGATAGTGACACTGCGTCTACCGTCATAACTATGAAACCACCCTTGCAGTTGTTGTTTGTGTGAAAATAAAAAAAAAAATAACTAGCCTTATAAATAACACAAAACTCTACACTCTACATATTTAAGAATGTGTCTTTGAGATTTTTTGTACCTATATTGGCCTGATCTGTAGACAAAAATAAATCGAGCGTGATACCAGCTATATTATTTTTTATCAATTTAAATAAAGCCTATGTCACTTAAGGTTATTTAACTATTTAAGAAATACCATCGAGAGAATATGTTTTAATACAATGAGAAATACCCCATTTGTACACAAAAATTTAGAAGTTATGATGGAACAAAGAAAGAAATTCACAAATATGAAACCCCTGTTTCAACACACACTAGTCTTCTTTCGACCTAAAAATAGCACTTACTTAAGTAGATATTACATAGAAAAAAAATTACGAGCCAAAAGCCAAATAACCTTAAATTGTACAAAGGCAAAATATATTTTATCATTCTGTCACGTAAATTGAAATCAATAGAACAAAATACAAAAAGACGAACCGAATACTTATAGCAAAGTTGATATTAAGAAATTGAAAGAAAAGGAATCTTTCTTTCAATTTAGTAAAAGAAAACCTTTGTATAACATTCATTCAGAATAAGTAAAACATTTTAAATGTCACAGCTTTAAAACCCAGTGGGGATGCTGATATTAAGTCCCAGCGGTATCACAATTTACTGGGCACAATTCCAATCCTAAAGAGCAATTGAGAAATGTTCTAATAAAAAAGCTAAATACATTTTTCCACCACTTGGGATCTAAGAAATACTACTACTTTTCTTATTCCTACGACGAAAATTGTTTTCGGTTTCTTTACGATTTGGAAAGAAAGAATTCTGACCATTACAATGCGATCTCTCTATTTCTAAATCGTAATCAATAGGATCTCTTATTGTTAGCTAACAACCGACAATAAAGTTGTTCTGACTCATTTTCTATGCGTTCTTCTTGGGTGTGAACTTCAAATTTTTCTTTTAAATGCAATTATTGTATTGTTAGTAGTAGTTGCAGTTATTTTTTTTGTTTATTTGAAATACTGGTGCATGGGATGTTGTAAAAGATCTTGTAAGTAGATGGGGTAAGACCTCATTGTGTTTAACCCATGTTCCTATGTAAGCCTGCTAAGGTTGCATGCGGAGCAGAGAAACTGAGAAATATTAGCAGACTCGCTAGGCTTCAATGTACAGGTGGCCTTACGGACCATGAAAATTATACAATTTTATAGACTACAAGTCTTAACAGCGTATATATTTGAAGGTTAAATAGTTAAATACCCTTGAATTTGTTGACTGTTAACCCGTGACGATGATCGTTGCAATACAGTTGAAACATTAAGGAATAAATCAAAAATAAGTGAAATGAACAATTCAAGTAAAATTACTGGACAGTTGAGACTTATTACTATTGACTATATTCAGATCTTTGCCAAACAAGGTTTTGCGTCTCACTGGTACTGTTATGGGCTAGCGTCACACTTACTAGGCGTCCAACCTGCTCGTCTCTTCATTTCGTATTTGACCTTAAATTATCTACTTAGTTAAGACTACAGGTCTACAAAATTGTATAAGTAATGTGTGCAAAACGCAAAAGTCTAAAACCTTTATAATATATATTAAGAAACCTATCATTTTAAACGTTATCAAGTCTTTCCTCTTCACGCATAGTTAGTGACTTCCAAATTTAATAATTTAACCATGCTTGAAGCCGTCGCAAACATAATTAAAGGCATGCTTGTGACCAACCACGCAATTTCAACCGAAAATGTTCAAGATTTTAAGCGTCCTTTATTTTACTACCTTAAACTCAATTTAGCTTACCATTTAGCTACACCATAAACCAAAGAAATAAACAGTAACTTCACAAAATATCGAGAGTACAGAAAGTAATATACGAGTTGAGTGGTAGATCTAAATCGAAGACCGGGGGCCGTCTCCAAGGACGAGATAATCGCGACGATTCCGCTTTTCTATTATCAGGTAGTCTCTAAAAACCAACGATAATTCCGCCAGGGTATCGTCGCGACTCATCACGTTTTCGAGACGGAATGCCTGTGTTTGACAGCTCATTTGCCGCACTCTCGTGCTCGCCACGTTCCGCGGCGAGCACGCGGCGATACGATGACGTTTCTCTCGCACTCAACGACTCTTCGCAACGCCGCCATAACATCGTCGTGTTGAGACACGTTCTGAGTGAGAGTGTATAGAAATTGGTGGCACGACGATAATATCGTCGCGATTCTCTCGCCCGTGGTGACTCCGCTTGTTACCTTCTACGTTCTGATTATTTTGTGGTAAGTATATCGTTCACAAGACACGCGGGAGACAGATTAATTAAGAAAAACAAAGGAAACAAAATTACTTAGTAGCGGATAAATTGCCAAGACTACTGAAGAGAATTTATTATCTGACGGATTAACCATTGTGGTTAATTGTGTATGAATGTAATTATGTAGGTATGAGGGATTTTGTGAGGTAAGGGATGTAACAATTGTAAATTTCAATGTATGGCAGGTTGATTAGTAATCTTGTTCTATAGGTGCTATTTTGCCTTCCGATGTCTTTCTATGAATGTGAAATCTATCACTCCTGAACTACTGTAAGCTATAGGGTTATTCTGTTGCAGATTGAAGTATGGTTGTATTTATAAATGTTGATAAACTTTCGCGATTTGTACACATAATAAAATTATATATACTACGGATCTTAATCGCGTGAATATTTTAAGGTAAAATACCTTGTTTATTGCCCGACGTTTCGACCGTATTGCAACTGCCGTGGTCACAGGGAGACTTCGTCGTTGTTTTCACGAGACTATGACTCGTAGTATATACGAGTATAATTTTATAATGGTTGCATTTATTTGAAAACCTGTTATTGCCGTATCATGGCATATTCAGATCGTTTAATTACAAGACGACAATTGTGTATTTAAAATTTAAGTGCCCCTATCGGATAGCAAAGTCCTAACCGTTTTGCGTTAATGCAACTGAATGAAAAATAGGAATAATCATATACTTAGGATATATCCTAAGTCTATGGGTATAATTACACATACATTTATTCCAAACACTACCTTTATAGATATAACAACCTCCTACTATTCTTAGATTCAATTACCTGTATTCTTATCATACATATTTATTAAGTCTTCATCCAACATTAATTCTAAATTCTGGGTACAAATTAAACAAAGTTGTAAAACTTCAGTTACACCACACATTTTACAACAAAGAATATTCTACTTTACAAAAAGCATACGGGTTTTGAACTCTACTGAAAACTGAGGCTTTGAAACAAAAGCGACCAAACCAACGGAATATTAAAACAGTGGTTCACTCACTCGGTCTCAGGAGAACCATTCATTCATTCACTCTTTAACAAATGTCTAACTTAAATACGACAATTTAAGATTAACAATCTACGTTGTCAAACAGTTTTATTTTAATTTGTCATGACAATTTTGATCGAGGAACTGATGCAGGAGTCAGAATTAAATAAGGAATAAACCCCGTTGGGATTTTTTTTACAAATTGTAAAATAAGAATTATTTATGTAGCGGTCTCTTCAAGAATCTCCACCATGTATATATAAAATAGGTTACACAAAATTTGGTGTAAGTTTTGGCAGATGAACTGCCCCATTTTGAAATGCTGAACTAGGAATTTAGACAATATAAAATTAAAGCCTAAAACTTGACATGAAAATCACAGTAAAATACTGTGAGATTGCTCCTCTCTTCTGTTTATCTCTACCTCACATTCACAGCTGAATTGCTTAACCAATTAGGATAACATTTACTTTCGAAATACCTTAAACCGCTCAAGCACATAAGCTACATTTTAAAATTCCACGCGAACAAAGTTCCGGGAGAGCAAGTTTAAAATAAACCTAGAATTTGGAATAACTGCACCTAATCTGTTTTACCAAATGGAACATTCAAGGAGAGTCTCAAATGTACTTAGTTTTGAAGTAGTCAGGTATAGATAAATATAGTAGGTATAATGGCAAGCTTAGTAGGTAGATTTCTATACATTTAGGTATTACAGTCATTTAAGTCGCGTAGTTGCATCATGAATTTTCGTATGCATTTTCCTTTTGGCTGATTATGCAAATTGGGAGACTTACATTATGTTAATTTTAATTTCCATTCAATCATTCATTCACTTACTAAACACCAAATCTGAATAATTGAAGACCTACCTATGTAGTTTATAGGTTTAATTAAGGAGACACTCTATTCGTGATAGTGTTTATTTGTAAAGTTCCCGCGACACGACACAGAGTTTTTACTCTAGTGCGGACGTAGTCTTTAAAAAAAAAAAGAAAAACGGGGTATCATAAATTGTATGGAAATTAATCTGAGCCGGATCGTATTAAAGAACATCCACTTGAGTAAAGGGAACAGCTATTATATATATATAGACATAAAATAAGCCTGATTAGAAGGGGACAGTGCAGTCTGCCACTGAACTGTAGTTATGAGGTCATTGTGAATAGAACCACCGTTAGCTATTGTACGACATTAGAATAATGTAGGCGTATGTTACCTGTGCAAAGAGAGCATGTATTTAAACACACTGTGGTGTTTTAACTGGGAGTATTATGGTGGTTCATTTAGTTCTAATTTCAAAGAAATTGTTAATGATATTCACTGAATAAATAACTCTTATTTATATAGTGAAGTCGCCGTCAGGGGCTTTGTTTGTACGTTTCATTAATCAAGACTAGGCAATTGATATTGATATGGTTTTCAGTAACATTTAGAGCATTTATTGTGGCATATTAGCTACATATTTTTATTTATTTTGAAAAGGAGGAAAGCTGTCGATATTTTTTTTTAATTATTATACTAACTATTTATTCATATCAGTAAAATTCTATAAAATAATGTAAGTATCTCGATAACTCCTACGTAAGTTGCTGTTGCTTTAAAACCGCAATTACAGCGGAAGATTTAAAAGGCTATAGGCAAATAAAACCGTTATTATTATAATTATTATTCTTTAGTTTTAAAAAAGACGACTCTCGCAGTAGGATACAATCCCTGTGTCGCGGGGGTCTTTACAAACATACAAGTCTCGGACACAAAGAACACCTAGACTCGGAACAACAATTTGTGGATCACACAAAGTGGTGTCCCGTGTGGGAATCGAACCCTTGCGTAGCAGTCGGATACACTCCCACCGCGCCACAGAGGCAGTATATTTTTTAACACAATCTATTGCTTCTATTATTTTTTTATTTTCTATTTTAATACAAATATTTATGTTAAAAAAAAATATTTTGACGGATATATTATTTTAATTTTTTTTTAGCATTGTTAACAGAATACCTACATACCGCTTTCGAGCCGGACACCTTGTATTAGGTATATATGGTTTAAACAATATTTATATTTCGACTGCCTGGTGGGAGTGTATCCGACTGCTACTCAAGAGGTCGTGGGTTCGATCCCCACCCAGGATAAAACTTTGTGTGATGAGCACGATGGCTTATTCTGTGTCTGGGTGTTATTTATCTATAATATGTATGTATTTAGAAATATATAAGTATGTTTATCAGTCGTCTGGTTTCCATAGTACAAGCTCTGCTTAGTTTGGGATCAGATAGTGTTGTGTGAGTTGTCCCAAGATATTATTATATGCTAAAATATACTGTATAAATCTCGTGTACCTACCGTATACTAAGTATACACAAATTCAGCCACAGAACGTCGCTATATTTCATAGCACCAGAAATAATTTAATATTAGAAATTTCCCTCACCCCTGTAGAAATACCTTAACGATATATTAACCTAATTCCGGCGTAGCTTGGTCACCGTCTCTACATTATGAAGGCTTCCAAATTAACATCTAATTCTCACAGGTTTCGAGCAAAGCTTTATACATTTATAACTTATGTTACAGAGAAGGTAATTAATGGGCATAATGTATTTCATATATGAATAACATGACAATACCAAAAACTTAATCAACCATGAATACATATAGTTGAAAAAAAAAACATATATAGTATATATAATTTAGACAATATAAATATATTTTATAATGTATACAAATCGCAAAATAGTTTGTCAGGTTGTAGGGGGTAATTTCTGGGTCTAAAGAACTGATTTTCAAAATTCTTCTTTTACCAATTCGAAGCCACGGGGTTTGTAAATGTCATAGGCTATATAACATGACGCTACGACCAATAGAAGTGGAACATCAATGAAAAATGTTGCAAAAACGGGGAAAAATGATGCAAACGAAGTTGTTTGGGTCAGCTAGTACTTCACTACATAGTATAAAACATGTTTGCTTAAATCTTTAAAACTACGCAACGGATTTTGATGCGGTTTTTTTTAATAGATAGAGTGATTGAAGAGGAAGGTTTATATGTGTAATAACATCCATTAAATCGTGGAGAAATAATGAGCGAAGCAGCAATAAGAAATGTTGCAAAAACGAGGAAAATTTACGCAGACGAAGTTGCGCGGGTCAGCTAGTAATATTATAAAGAGGTAAAGGTTGTGAGTTTCTAAGGTTGTAGGGGATAATCACTGGATCTACTGAACCGATTCTGAAAATTATTTTACCAATAGAGAGTCACGTTAGTTGTGAGTGTCATAGGTCTAACCAAGTGCGCACGGGTCAGCTAGTTACATATATTTTAACAGACATAAAGATTTATGAATCTCATATTTTATGATTCAACAACCAAGAGCGGCGGTAGCGTAATGGCTAAGGCATCGGTCTCGCAATCGAGAGGTCGCGGGTTCGAATCCTACCCAGTATACTACCGACGTGAACCCACTCCTAACACAAGCCATTGAGCTTAGCTGGAGAGGTTAACAGGATTGCTAGTAATGTGGGACCAAAATCCCAATTTGCTAGTTATCTTAAAAAAAAAAAACCAAACTTCCATGACCGCACAGGACAGAGTTTTGTCAGCTTCTTAAATTTCGGTTCCGCTTTATGTCCATAAAATTGTATGTTTGTAACTTACACTTGTACTCTAACACAGTACCCCCCAGTACTGATACTTCAAAAAAAGATAAAAGAATCTGGAACATTTAAAATAAATACAGAGCATTTTGAATTAATGTTTACTTCTTTTCATGTCCGCCACATGAAACTAAAACAAAGGAATGTCAAAATTATTTCTAATTTATTTTTCTTTAGTCACTTCTGTTCAAAAGTTACTAAAAGCATTATATTTAAAAGACTATTTAATTTACCAAAGGGCAAAAATAAATAAATGTGTGGTGGCTAAATGAGTAAAAGGAAATTGGGAAGTTTACTATGGAAAATATCCTCACGGCGTACAAAGACGAAACATACCTCATTTTAAAGTTAAAACCTCTAGCTATGTTCACCTAAAGAGCATTGTTGTGGCATATGGGAATATTGAGATATGATGAGTCTAGTTCGAAACATTTTTGTCCAAAAATGTTCATTTTTTGTTTTGCATAATAATAATATTCTTCAACTGATATTTTATTTACACTTTATTATAACATTTATTTATTATTATTTTTTAAAACATATTATTTTATATATTTAAATATATACAAAGTGATTTTTAATTTACTAATAACCTCCTAACGCTCTTGGCTTCTTTTACATTACATCAAATAACTTTGTAATATAATGTTTTAAAAAAAATACAAATTAACCCTTCACCCCATATCACCTACTTTTGTCACATGTGACAAAAGTTGGTGGTATACACATCTGAGAGATCCCAGAGTAAAATCGATGTTTCTTTGTAAGGTTTACTAATAAAACCTCACGATGCTACTCCAGTAAAATAGTCTGTAGTTGGTCCGTCATAACTCCAAAAACAAGTGATAGGTGATTAAAGGTTACATTTTGTCCAAAACTGATATTACAAAGTTATTTAGTGTTATGTAAAGAAGCCACTATCGGAAGGTTATTAGTATATAACAAATCACTCTGTATATTGGTTAAACAACGATAACAAATTAAGAAATTAAATGATGTGTAATAATAATAAAAATAGACTTTTATTGATCATCATGGTGGGTTAACACGCTCGCGTATAAAGCGATGTTTAAAGATCACGAATACGAGCGCGAACGCGAGAATTTTCTGCTCGGTGTTTTATGAACGCCTTGTTTGGACTACCGCCGCGCCTGCCCGTGTCAGGCTGTCTGCCAGACTGTATGACGCGAATCTATGACCATAATATGAATAACAAGGCAGCTGACGTAAGGTTGATATTTTCGTGTATTGCCTATGAAAGATCTTACCTGAACAGACAGCAGTGCCACGCCTACCAAGATTCTTAAATTATGTTATCATATCGATTGGACGCAATTATGATTATATTTTGTAAAGTGTAAGAATTACTACTAAAAATTGTATACTTTATTGTCTCAGCTTTCCCATAAGTTACAAAACAAATAATTGTACAGCAATATACTAGGCAATGGTATTAATCAACTATCTTATATTTTCTCATAAGCAAGGCATTAAGTTCCCAATGCCATTTGTGATAAAAAGTACACATATAATGACAAATATAATGCTATGTTAAACTTAATGCACTCAAAATTACACAATGGGGGAGTTGATTTTTTAACAGTCAACCTTAGATCAGTGCATTTTTAGTCATTTTTTACAATTTACATTATAATTTATTGTCTAATTTTATTCGGTGAAATCAGTAAAAAATAAAAAGCTATTATTTTTGGTAATTTTAAAAGAAAACTCACCTGGGGTCATAAACAACCGCAAAAAATGAACAGAAACAAATCTTACACCCTTCATTTGTTTTTGAACAAAAAATATATCGCAAAAGGAAATTCGCAGTCACCGTTGTGACGCAACTCATTAAACAGAAAGAAATACTATACAAAAGAATCATTGAAATTTCTCGAACGAGTCTCGGCATAATTTCGAGAAAACAATGACGTGTTTTCTTTTCTATATTCTTAAGCAACGCACGAAAAGTACTCGGGAAATATCGAAAACGAAATGAAAATCCCAAAGAATTGCTTGCTATGGCGGTAAGGAAACCATTGTTCTTGCTTTTTCTAAATCCTTTGGATTTGTATGACTGTAAGAAAGTGACATTTTACAAGACAACTCGTGTTTATCTATTTATATATTCTATTTTACCCGCGACGGCCACGGAGACAATATATGCGTTTGGAATTAGACGTGATTGTGTGTGTGTGAGAGACAGTTTGTTACCATTTTTCTCGAAAACGGCTGACCCGATTTCTAAACGGTTTTGCGTTATATAAGTCATAAGTCTAATTCTTGAGCATGTGTTTAGCTAAGTTTTAATGTTCTAGATCACCAGAGGGCGCTACAGTGCTCATATTTCTCCAAAACGGTTTTTTCTCGGATATGGATTTGAAAACGTCTTTGCTGTGTATGTAACCTAACCGTTTCCGGTCACAGCGACCAATCTAAGGCATTTGTCCCACCGCCAGCGAGTAGCAAGTGGCGATTTTCAACCATAAATTCTTGATCGTTCAAGAAACGTACATATGTATGTAGATCCCGTGTACATAAAACTCAGTTCCCTCACTCTCATAGTACAAAACTCCAAGAGAACCTACAAAAGGTAAATTTCATATTGGAAATACCTTCAGAACAATGTGGTCCGAAACAAGCTGGTGAGATACTTGACCTTGCTGATCTCAATATGCTTGTCAGTCACGGTCACGATCATTTGTTATATTTGCTGTGAATCACATTTATACAGTACAGCAAAGAAGTTTCATTTTATTCAATAATGGAACATTCTATTAACAAGGAACATTTTTAATTACTCGGAACATTTTTAATTAATGCCAACTGCTTTCATCTGCTATTAAATGAAGCTTTCTTACGTTGCTAATTCCCAGCACGGAAGAGAAATGTTCCAAGACGCCAACTTCGGATGTACATTGTGGCCGTGATTTTAATGTGTTTATTTAATCCCTGTCCGATCCGTTAATGTGTTGTTGTCCATGTTCCCATTTGATTTACGTCTTATTTTTTTTAATTTAATAAGAAAAAAAATTACCTACATTTTTTTTACGGAATTCTTATGGGAAAACATGCGGAGACGGAAAAGATTGTTTTGATTGTAAAAAGGCCTACTAACAATGTTGATAAAAAACCTTGATAATTTACACATTTCGAATCGTGAATTTTAATATTCAATAAAAAATAATATTGACGGATATATTTTTTTTTTCTACTCATTTTAGCATTATTAACAGAATACCTAATAAATAATAATGGCCCGAGACACGAGTGTCTATTTTATAAAAAAATATATTTTCTTTCTTTCATACCATAATATTATATGAAAATGAAGTTACAAGTAACTATCTCTGTCAGTATTTTGATGACAAGATTATGTGAGCACTTTAAAAGACCGCATGTAAAATAAGTAAATGTTAAGGTTCAAAACGGAATGTGTTATTGTCAAGAAAAACTAATAACTATTCCGATTGAACTAGCTTTTTAAAGAGTCCTACGCACTGACTGATTCACAGACATACATTCAGTCAAAAAAGTATCGTAGTAATGGATGATTAGTTTATGGTTCGAAATTAAATTTTTGTTTTTCTTTTTGTTGTTAGGTTGGCAGTGTTGGCACAACTGTTTTGAGTTTTCCATTTTGGCACGTAGTTTGAGTTGCATCTGTTATTTAGATTAAATACTGTGCTGTTTTTAGTTAGATCGTATATAGTGTGTATTGAAACAAAAGACGTGCTCATGAGTGGTCAAGATGTGATGAAAGATTTGGCTCGCTCTGATAGGTCATCAACGTTTTCAACTGGAGCTTACGGCGTTACTGAAGGCGATAATATAAACTTGGATGAATAACTAACATTTTGTATATTATTATTGATCGTTTCCCGGTACTTTCTTGACAGTGAAGTATTATTTATTATTATTTATTTATTTATTTATTGTAGTTTACATATATAGCATAACATGATGTCCTGCAAAACGGCATATGCAGTTTGACTGCAGGATCTGAGTCTCTTTACATTTCTTTTACTTAAATTTAATTTACTTAATTTACTTATTATCACTTTTACTTTTTACTTAATTTCCTTTTATGCCAGGTGTTAAACATAGAATTAATATTACAAATAGTTTTTTTTTGTGAAATAACGTGTATATAGGTATTTGATACATAAAAATTGTACGTTTGTAAAATATAATATCGGGCTTGCTTGCTATTTCATAACTATAAATGATAATGTTACTGCCAAAACTGATTGTAATATTCAGAAATTGATATTATATTAATACGACAATAGTCAGATATCTGGCATGATTTCAAATGGAATATTCATATCAATTGAATTCTGTACAGCACATCATCATCACACTTCATATATAGGTAGTTTATGGAGACAATTTGTTTTACGGACCTCAGATTATCAGCCTGACTTATTGTGAAAAAAACACATTTTACGACGTATAGACCTGGACCGCGCCATCCCTATCAAATATAAAGTAAATATTGACTGCAAAGCATGAAAGAGAGAAAAAACTCGTACGGCCTTTGACAGGTATTATACACAAAGTAGCGTTGTCTCTTTCTAGAAAGTAGTCAATTTTGTGAGGTCCATAACCTCACAAAATTAACAGCTTTGTCCATTGTCGTAGAGACAGCAGTCCTGGTCTCTACGACAATGGACATAAAGAATACCAAAGATAATTTAGAATAATTTCTTCCTAACAAGAAGTTAGTCAAAAAGGTTTGTCTTGTGTTATGTCATGAAATGCGTTTCCTTTCTGAGAAGCGTTTTTTAAACGAAATATTCTAAGAAAAAAAACAAACATGAAGGTATTATAACTTAAAATTATACAATTATAATCATACACTTTTATAAACCACCATTATTTATAGGCATTATTGATAAAAATCTTAGTGATTTTTTTTTATTATTTATCTAGGAACAAAATTACATTGTTTTTGTGACATTATTAAATCTTTTAGAAATTGCAGAGCATAAAACTATCTTTCATATACATAAATAATATCAGCGGCTTTGAGAATAATAGCGTTTTTATTAAAAATCCTGAATTATTTAATGCATGTGTGTACAAACATCACTTTTGTGGACATTATAGGGCATATCTGCTCAAGGTCTCAGTAAGACATGTTTATTACTTTAATCTTGCCACCAGCCTCCCAAAAACGTCACAAGCTTCAAAGTTTGGAGTTCGCAAATGACGTCGTATTATATTAACTAATCATAATAATCCAGGAACAAAAACGGGTCCAGAGAACACTATCAAATGTTTGAGATACAGTCTCATGGGGAGCGAGACAATACGTGTATTTGAATAGCGCTATCCTTTTCATTGGGTGAGAATGTTAAGCGGATATTCGTGTTGATATATGGAGTAGGGTTTCCTCTGTAGATATGTTCAGGGTTGTCAATCATACTTGTTTCACTGGGTTTAACAATGAGGGAAACATCGTGAGGTAGGTAGTGTTTGCCGAAAGCTCTTTTAAAACTTTCTGAAGATGTGTAGTCTGTATGGTGTTAACATCTCTCAATCTGAGAACGGGTTCGTATCTAATACGAGATTTTTTTTGTTATTTAATTAGTAGTATTTTTTTCTCTGTAATTTTTATAGAGATCATCTGATCATATGATTATCCAAAGTCAGTTATTAGATATGATTAAAACCGAGAACAGATCTACGTAGCCCTGTGACCACGGCAAGTGTAATTTAGTTGAGACGTCGAAGAACAAAGACAAAACGTATTTACATAACGTGTTACCATCTACCATAAAATCTATTTAATCAGTGAATTGTATATAGGTATAACTTTGTATATAACTTGTAAATTTAAAATTTAAAGTAATATTTATTTAAAGTCTGGCAGTTCCAGGTTTAAAACTAGGCATTGAAAGATTAACGCACTCTGAGTGCGAAGACTGTTTATAATGTTCGCATGCAATTCTACGATTCAAAGAATAATTGTATATGAAGTCCCTGATACAGTGGCGACCGAGCAGACTGAGATATCTGCGAGGTTAAGCAACGTAACTACTGTCGGTCCATAAATGGGAGACCCTTCTCGAACATTGTCAAACCTCTCCTTGCCGAACCTCTCAAAACGTGCTCTCACGTTAAATAAACCGTCGGTCCTGTGCTTAATCTCTCTTCGGTCGTGTCGGATTTCCATTGGACTATGAGAGTGAAGGAATAGAGAGTGTACTTGTGTCTACGCATAGTTGGCTAGTCTCTAATGAGATTGGCCGCTGTAACCGAAATCGGTTAAGAGATCATTATCCATTATACATGAAGCTGAAAACTTCACCACATTGTTGGACTAAAGGAAGAACCACCAATAAATTACTGCTCGTTGCATACTGCAAACATTCACCGTTTGCCAAAAAGTTTACCGTGTCTTCTCAAACGACTGTCCGTTTTTAATGGTCCTTTCATCATTCAGAAACTTATTTTATAGGGATTTTAAATCTGTTTTCTGCTTCACGAAGTATGAACATAAAAGTAAAGTCCGAAATGTTCCACAAAGTGTGTACTTTCAAGTTTATGTGTGGCCGGGATCGCGAGAAATGTAAAATTTTATATAGTCGACAAGTGCTGGCTGGGCTTCTGAAAAGATAAAAGTTTTTAAGCTTTCACGACTTATGTATGGAGCACAGACAAATTTCAAGGGTACTTAATTACTGAAAGAGCAAGATTCTTCACCTCAGAGAAGACTGTGACTGACAGAATAAATTGATGTTATGTAGCACACAAAGCGTTCAAAGCGCGAAAGGTGTTCATAACTTGATGAGTTGCTTGCTTGGTTGTATACACTAGCTAATTAGCTATGCTGCATTCCAAACAGAAAATGAAGAATTTAAATGTAAGGCTGATTGCATGTATATTAATCACTAGCTGAGCCGCGCAACTTCGTATGCGTAAATTTCCCCCGTTTTTGCAACATTTTTCATTGCTGCTCCGCTCCTATTGGTAATGTTATATAACAGTAGCCTTTCTCGATAAATGGGCTACCCAACAGAAAATATTTTTTCAATTTGAACCAGTAGTTCTTGAGATTACCACGTTCAAACAAACAAACAAACTCTTCAGCTTTAATTAATATAGACTAGCTGTTCCGCGCAACTTCCTCTGCGTAAATTTTCGTTTTTGCAACATTTCTCATTGCTGCTCTCCTATTAGTTGTATCGGGACGTTATATAGCCTTTAGCCTTCCTCGATAAATGAGCTATCCAACAGAAATATATTTTTTTAATTCGGACGAGTAATTCTTGAGATTAAGGCGTTGAAACAAACAAACAAACTCTTCAGCTTTATAATATTAGTATAGATTAAATAGCGCGCATGCTAAAAGCATATTCTGAAAAGCACTTGCGACTAACCAAAATGAAGCTGCAAGCAGATGAGTTGTCGCATTTACCTTATACACACATACCTAATCTATAGTCAAATCTAATTCAAAAACATATCCGCCGATATCCTGGCCATGTTTATCCTATAAACCATTTTTCTTCGCAGCCCAATGGTAATAAAGTTTAGATTTATCGATGCCTATACACGCACAAAGGTACAAAACCTATTTACTCCAAACACAATACAAGATATATGGTGGTGCAAAAACATACCGCGGCGTGAAAAAGACAACAGATAATATATTGCCGTAATCATATACCTGGGTTCAAGGTTCAAACGGCCACGATAATTTGATAACGTATTATTTGTCGATTTTCATCATTATTGAATAATTAGATGTACATACAATGAATAAAAAATACGTCGCAGCGAGTTTATGCTTCACATAAACGAGGTAGATTGCGTGAATATTTAGGTGTAGTGTATATGAAGTGTAGTTAGCATACATTAAAGGCAATTTTCTTTGCATATCTGGGAACTCATTGCTCGCAACTTCGCCTTCTTATAAAAAACATCTTGTGTTAATTTAGATTATAAACTATCGGGATCTTACATTTCATTAAAATCTGGCGTTTTTGCGTGACTAATTGGTTGCTTTGACCATGAATAGATAGCTATGCTAATTGATTCATTGATACTGTCGGAATCATTAAGAAAAGTAGGTGTATAACTTGAAGCAAATATCTTTGTCCTTTTCCCACAAACGGATTCTCGGATAGAGCTTTCTACCTCACGCACCAAATCCAGTTTTTCATAGAAATCGTATTCCTCTCACATTACCTACGAAAAGATTCGTTGGCCTTTATAAGCTTCCCTTTGAAAAGGAATGAGGGCTAATTAGGCAGCGTTCCTTATCCGCTATTAATGCCAGATTTTCTTAGCTTCGTAATCAAAGGCGCGATCTGTGAACAAAACCGGGTAATGAACTAGTGTTTGCAGACGATAATTCTACCATTAATTTCCTAGGCCTGTACCTACTATAGGTATAAATAAAAATGAAAAGCCGAAAAGTATGTAATCGCATAACTCCAAAACGTTACATCGCATAACTTGTGTTTGTCAAAAGGTTAGTTTTTTTTTTTAAGATACGAATTAGTTACATTTATGTGAAGCCGGGACGAGCAGACAGTTTTTTAATATCTGCATAAAAATAAATTACTGAGCAACTTATTCATTCACTCATCAACGCCCAGCTTCAAATCCAGTTGAAATTTTGCGATGAAGACATCGTATAAGCCACAGAAAAACTAGTTGCAAATAATTTGCAATCTCATTGATCTCTAGATTAATCAGATTGGTCTTGTGGGGCCTTAGCCATTGGCTACCCCCACTTCCTAGTGGGGGTAGCCAATGGCTAAGGCATCGGACACGCAATCGTGAGGTCGCGAGTACGATGAATCCTACATTGGTACTGGTAATATTTATAAAAATGAAAAGTGATCTGCATTTATTACTATTCGAAGATACAGTTAACATCTTGCTAAAGCACCACATCTTAAAACCTCCACATTTGTAAAAGTACAAGAGGCCTCGTCTAAGTATACAAGAGTTTCAAACCTATTTATTTCGAAAATAAGGACTCTAAGACGATTGTACTGTATTGCAAAAAGAAAAAGATTTCTGTACTATACAAAAGTGTATAAATTGGGAGTGAGCTTAATACAAACCTTAAGAAAACAGGCTGCTTGTGAAATATTCATAGGAAGGAACCTCCTTCGTAGTTATTTTTTTGTATGCAAATGTTGTAGTACTATGGAGGGTAGTAATGCGATTAGAGGTATGTGATATTATGCGAGGGTTTAGAGACAGTATGTTTAACATGGATGAATAGTACTTTGATCTTCTTAATGTTATGGCTGTTAGCACCATCAACTAAAAGTCTCTCATGAAATTATACTAACCAAAACTGTTTAGTTATTACCTACCTAAGTTTTGAATTGTTCGAGAAAACAAATGTCTTAAAATCTAGATACATCTTAGTTACCTCAGAGGATTCTTGTAGGTAAAAACAATATTTACCTATAACTTTTAAACTTACACGTTGCAATATATAAGCAATTCGACACTGGAATAAACGCGTGTAAAGTGTAGTGTGCGCGGATACTAGGACGAAAGAAGTAAATGTGAGGGTGGATGAAGGAACGTCTGCCTCACATACCGAGTCGTGATAACCGCCCCCGCCTCCCTAGTCAGCTTGTGACCACGGTCGGTGTAACTCGGTCAAAACGTCAAAAATAAGGTGAATACTAACTTAGTTTGAACGCGTTTATTTCCGTGTCAAATTGGTCTTCACACTTGTAAAGGTAAAATATAGTAAAGTTAGTTATGTACTCTATTTATATTTTAAAAATTAGTCATCGTAGATTCTGTACATAATTCATCTTTTCTACTAAATGGCCGAAGTTTTGTGATTTTTTTCATCCCGTTTTATTTGTACTTCAAACCTTAACCTGATTTGTTTTTATTTATAACAGCCTAGTTTAACACGCATTAATATACATTCAGTTAAACTTCCATAGACAGTGCAGCGTACGTGTGAAAGTTTCGAGACTAACTCATACAAAGAATAAAAGTTCTTTTATCCTCTAGAGCTTAAATAGTTTCATATTCGTTAGCGAGCAGTCGGCTGGAATATACGAAGCTATTCTATCTACTATATGAATAGACAGAATAGAGAAAAAGAATAGAAATAAAGAAAGAATATAAAACGCTTTGCAGAATACCGTTGTATAGTAGTTTTTAAAAGGGAAGCTTGCAGCGTGGTCACATAAATAGAGTTGAGCAAATAATCTTTAGTTCATTAATAAAATCCCTAGTTTTGAAAAAGTATGTATCTTGTCTAAAAAACAGCTAAATTCATATTGTTCCTTAATTAACAATACCAAATAAAATATTTATATCCTTCCAGTAATAGATTGGATAAGCCATATATTTGTAACTAGCTGACCCGCGCAACTACTAACTTCCCCGTTTTAGTAACATTTTTAATTGCTGCTCCCTATATATACTACACTTTTTTACTCCATAATAACTTCATGATATTTCAACGAATTTTTCGACCATAACATAAATTATACTATCTTTATCTTTACACTAGCTGTCCCGCGCAACTTCGTTTGCGTAAATTTTCCTCGTTTTTGCAACATTTATCATTGCTGCTCCGCCCCTATTGGTCGTAGCGTGATGTTATTCCTTCTGCCTTTCTCGATAAATGGATTATCCAACAGTAAAAGAATGTTTTAATTCGAATGAGCAGTTTCTGAAATAATCGCGTTTAAACAAACAAACTCTTCAGCTTTATAATATTAGTATGACCATGCATTATACCTTGCATTGTCATAAAAATACCTATCATTAATGGTTGCCTAACCAAAGTTGGTTACAGCGGCCTATCTCATCAGGGACTAGCCAACTACGCAGACACAAGTGCACTCTCTATTCCTTCACTCTCATAGTCCTATGGGATGGAAATCTGACACCACCGGAGAAAGATTCGGCGCAGGACCAACGGCTTAGGCACCTGTCTCACCAACAACAATGAGCGAGAAGCGAGTAGCGATTTATCGCTTAAGAAACGTACAATAGATGTATTTTGTAGATCCCGTCCCTGTTAGCAAAAGAGATGCAGTATAGAGCAAGTACTCGCCGGCAGTCTTAACGGTCAGCGATCGACTATTAATATCTGTATCTCTTTTGTTTACATGGGATCCACATAAGTATGTACTTCTTGAGCAATAAAATCGCTAATACGGAAGTCTTGGGTTAGATTCCTTGGTCTGGACTTCAAATATTTATATTTTTCAAAAATACATTTAACTTCGATTTCGGTAACACTTTCAGTATTATGAAACGTAAAGGTTTACGCTAGGGTCGTTGTTTTGACAATGTTCGGCTACTTCACCTTATTGAATATTCATAATTGATTCTACCGGTCATGAATATTTATCAGTGTAAATGGTTGATTGAACCAAATGGTTAATGTTGCTACTAGAGTGCCAGCTGTATAGTAATTATCAATGTTTCTTTGTTTATCATTATAAACAGTTACTGTTTTTTTTTTGACAAAAGGAGGAATGTTATATGTAGTGATCGTAGTGCAATTCAGCGGGTATTCGTCAACCGTGGCATAACGTGGACATACTGCCTCTGTGACGCGGTGGGAGTGTGTCCGACTGCTACGCAAGAGGTCGTGGGTTCGGTCCATACGGGACACCTCTTTGTGTGATCCACAAATTGTTGTTCCGAGTCTGGGTGTACTTCGTATCCGTGACTTGTATGTTTGTGAAGTCCCCCGCTACACAGGGTTCTTAACCTACTGCGGGAGTCGTCTTTAAAAAAAAAGTACCACCTCATCTCAAAATTTTGGGACTTTAAGATTCACCTTCATTTAATATCACCAATATAATTAACAAACTCGTACTCTAAAAGAGTTCGTACTTTAGCTAGAGACCTAGAGCTATTCGTATAAGAAAAAATAACGGTATTATAAAAACCTTCCAAATTGCTATGGCATTACGATTCAATAGTAGGTAAACACAAACATTTTAGGATGACAACTAACCGTTTCAATTTTAAGACAAAAACTTTCCTCTAGAATCACTCTATCTATTGCAGAAAACTGCATTGAAATCCATTGCGAAGTTCAGAAGATCTAAGCGCACAGACAGCGGACGTGACTTTATTTTATACTAAGTAAAGAAATTTGGATTAACTAAACGTAAAATACATCTTAATTAAACACAACGTAGAACAAACTGCCCACAAAATGTTGAGAGCTAACTACAAACAATTTGTAGCTGCCGACAGCCACACAAACCAGAGATAAGAGACGAGACGTACAAATTTGTCTTGCAACTCTGACCAACGCCACTAAATAGAGGCAAACTTAACTCAGAAGCTAAGTTACAAGTATACTTCTTACATAATAATTTTGCTCCCGGTTATGTCCGGACACGAAACGAAGGGTACTGTCTTTCAGAGCAAACATGATTGCTCGTAGATTTTCAAAGTGCTCCATTAGAGCTAAAACTACTCTTTTTAATGCTTACTGCACGTCTTTTTATACGAGCAGCATTTTGGCCTTTTACAAATAAAAAATCGTACAATAATACTTTCAGAATACTGTTGGGGCTGCCCCAATGCTGCAGTGTATCAGGAATGTTTGCCGAAGCACGCACAGATTGTTTTTATACAACGATTCGCAATAAATGCACATCTCTGGTGCGCAGAGTTAGGGCCAGCTCGAACAGTATTCTGAAACTGATTGCTCTAAGACTGGACTGCCCATACATGAATCGGTGTGACCGTATTCATATGGAGTACAACCGGTGGTATTTTAGATTATATTTTATTACTAACATTAGTCTTTATGGTGTTTATTATATCAATATTGTTTTACTAACATTAATTGGATCAATGGTCTGAATAAATTATATTATTATTATTTTGTACCCATTGAAAGTAGTTTCAGGATAAAACCTTACACCCAAACAACTGCACTACAAAATTTTATAAAAATTGGCTAAGTATTTTACTACTACAGATTTACTGGTAGTACTAAAATAATATGACCAATTTTCTTACTAACTTTGAAATTATCATATTTTAAGTTAATTTATTTATCTTTGTTTTATATATAACAGTTCTCATTTTTAGTTTAAATTAGTTTTAGTTTCAGAAAGTATTTATACTTTCTTACTTTTTTACTTCCTCGCCTGAAACGCAGGTTTAAATTTAGTTCAGGTAAATATATCGTTTGTTATTTATAAATTTACCTAAGATAAGCTATTGTACCTATACTTTCATGAATAAATTTTATTATTATTGTTATACTAAATTAACGTCACTCCTTACAGTGCTCCAGTGCATATTGGAACATACCTTTATCAGCCCAGTATCTTCAGACATTAGCTCGTTCAAATAAACTCGCGTGTGTATGTGTAAATCAAAAAAATCTGATCAAATTTAGTACACATTTTACTCTAATTCGGTAAATAAATTCTAGAATGAATTTATTTACCGAAATTGAACAAAATTTATCGTTCCTAAAATAATTTTAACAATGATAAAAGCTTGAAATTGAAACGGTTATATTATACATACATCTCAGAAGGTAATATGAACCATTACGTTACAGCAAAAGACGTGAAACGACTTGCTATAGAAGTATGAGCAAATGACGACGAAGACGGTTATGATCGATAGAGTAAAATTGAAAACGATAAAACGGTTATATGACCTAGTGCAAGCATAGAAAAATTGCAGTTAAAAGATGATGTTACCTAACATTAAAAAAACCACGATGTGTGAGAAAAGACAGAGAAGAAATTGATTATCTTTAAAACGTCTAAACGGATTTCTTATAACATTTTTTTCGTTTATCCGTTTGAACGCTATAATGCCATAAACAAACACACAGATTGACTCAGGGGTCAAAAGTTTTGAATAAATAACCATCTTCGTTAACCATTTTTGCCATAGTCAACGGTAAATGCAGAAAAATTGATTTAGACACAAAATAAATAAAAAAACCATCAGAGTATATGTTCTGTCATCATATGTTTTCTACTATCTGTTTTATTTTGAAAATATTTTATTTATATTTTCGATAAGGGGGATAAAGTACGCACACGTACTCGTAGGTATCGAACAGCGTCCTCCTTCTTGCATATTGTTTCATGAGGTAGTTTTTTTTTCTAATACCAGAGAGGATAACCGTCCTTTTGACGTTAAGATATAGGACAACACTGGATAATAAAGGGGTTCATAAACTTTCGCGATTTGTACACATTATAGAATTTTATAAGCTACGGGTCTTAATCGCGTAAATATTTTAATTTAAGGCTAAATACCCTTATGTTATTGCCCAACGTTTCAACGGTATTGCAACGGCCGTGGACACAGGTAGACTACCTGTGACCACGGCTGTTGCAAAAATTCTATAACACTGTTAAACCATTGAAATCTGAGGATTCCCCTGGAAAATTCTCACATAATACTTCAAAATTACAACGAAACAACCAAACATTAATTTATAAAAGTCACGAACGACAGCACTCTAACAAAGCACAATTAAATTACCGTTCCACAAATTAATTCCAAATACATTACTTAATACTTCTTACACAATAAATATCAATTAAAATTTAAACAAGACGGAAATTTCAAACGAACCGGTCGCCAGACCACAGGAGATACGACAAATGTACAAATAGAACTGACTTTAATTACAAAACAGACTTAACTACACAGTCTTACTTAAGCCTTTTCACATAACAAGAAACTTTTAGGGCAATGGCAGGAAACTGACAAGTATTATTACCACAGAATTGTCTAAGATCACGTATTCGTTAAAGTAGCGGAGAGGAGATGAGATGAGATGTTTTGTAAAGACACAATTAGGTACCTGCACTTTATTACTAGTAAAAACTACACTTTATTAAATTATTATTGTCATTAAATGTTAATAAACGAATTATGAAAGAATATATATTACGGGTCTTAATTGCGTGAATAATTTAAGGTAAAATACCTTGTTTATTACCCGACGTTTCGACCTTAAATTATTTACGCGATTAAAACCCATAATATATATTCTTTCATAATTATTGTCATTGACAATTAATATATATGTTACATTCTAAGGTAGTAGACGTGGAACATCGACGTAGAGATGAGATATATTATTTAATAAATTTTATTGATTTATAAACACGACTATAATAGCTAGCCAAGCGAAAAGTATTCATGGCTATTTTTTTTCATTTTAAAATTTCAAAGTATGGCAATAATATTCCATGAACGGATGTTTGCATCCAAGCCGTTACAATTTATTTTCTTTAATTATCTTTTTTTCGATGCCAATGTTTATTGGTTGTCAGATCGTTATACTTACATAAATTGACTTACCTAATCATACTTTGCCCGCTAGCAATGAACATAAATAAGTTGGTAAACCTACTAAAACCAAATCTCCATGTTAAAAACTATCAGTTGAAACTAAATTTGTTCGGTTATCAAAAGAGTAAGGGTTATAAAAAATAAATAAAAAATTGTCATGAACATAGGCAAGCTATCATAATTGGAAAATAGTCTCATTTGGTTATCAGATGGGTATAAGACGATGTTCAGCATCTCTTAGGCCAAGGTATTTTATATATATGGACCAATAAAATGGTTAGCATTATTCGGTGGATACTATTCAAGCGAAGAGAAAAAATGTCTTATTACATTCTCACATATCGCTCTAAGTGCAATAGAGAGGACCATGAGATGTGTGCGACATGCCTTCCTTCCATCACTGACATGTTAAACTGTTCTCTTGCCTTCCATTAGAAGGCAGATCTATAATGAATCTACTAGCTACGCTGCTCATCTCCGCACAATACCTCTCCTCTCTATTTTAATGGAAACAGAGTCTTACGCGTTCTTGCGACACAATATTGTATCTTATTCGCTAAATAAACAACTCATGAATAATTCGATTGTATAGCGCTTGGAACTGTGAAATTTTTGTGAGAATTCTATATACGTTATGCACTCAATACGGGCACAAACTGAATCGGGTTGCCGCAAAAATACATTTGTGTTATCAGATCTATCAATAGAATTTCAGACGCTATTTCTAGTTTATTTTACTTCTTCAGTAGGTACCTATTCAATGTCGTGTATTTTTTGTCACATGACCGTCTGACCGTCTGTCAAATACATGATGATCATGGATATTATGAGTTTTATCCGCGGCTTCCTCACACCCTTAGACCTTAAGTTTTAACCCCTCTCTACATCATCTCTCTACCAAATTTGGGCTGCTTTAGTTCAAGGATTTGGGCTGTTCGTTGGTGACTAACGGAATGAGTCTGGATTTTGTTTTAGTACAAATATATATATATATATATATATATATATATATATATATATATATATATATATAATGTGTTAATTAGTTCCTGTTTCCATGACCCCAGAGGGGCATGTAGGTATGTTATTAACAATACTAAAAAAAAACAGAGAAAATTATACGTCAAAACGATTTTTTTACGTTAACGCATCACTATGTTTCGGTTGAAAGGCACTGTAGCAAGTGTAAATACTGAGCAAGTGAGATTTACGAACTAATGTCTCAAAAGAGGAACGCGGTGCGCGATTCTTTGCCAAACAAGGATTCGGGTGGCACTGATACTGTTATGGGCGACGCTTTACTCTTACCATCAGGCGCACGACCTGCTCGCCTTTTCATTACGTAGTACGAGTATAAAAATTATACCCAATTCGAGTAAAACAGTGTAAAATATGCTTGAAATATGTGATAACTGGACAAAATGAGAAAACGAGACTTTGTGATTCAAAAAAGAAAACTAGAAGGAGAATAATATCGGAGGGCCTACCTTTTAAAATGGTAACACTAGATATTAAATATACACCCTGCATAACATAAAATACATTTATCCATTAATATGTCTGTAGAAAGAATTGTAAAGAACTCTTACTTATATTTTCTGCCGATTGAATACGATTTGTTTTAATAGCGTAAAGTTTTCACTACATTGACACAGTCCTCTGAAAAAGTCACCGCCCATAATCAAACATGCGGTCTTAAAAGTTTTCAATTACCTCCAATAATGTAGCGAAAATTCGACTAGATTCAATGTAGTAGGAGATTTAAGTTAAAGGCACATGTCGTACTGTAAACTAAAGTTAATTGCACCGCAATGTGGCTCGTGTTTGGCTCCAATCTCGCTGAAAAGTGAATACTCACTAATTGAAATTCTCACACCACAAAACCTCGGACCGTGCCAAAAGCTTCGTGTTCTGAGCTCGAAATGTACATAGTTAAATGAAAATTTTAAAACTATGTCGCCAACTAGAGCTAGCCGAGAGTCTAGATTTTTTTCTTTTTTTATTTCACGGCTCCCGTCTTGGTAATACACTTATAGGCAATATAGTTTGCTATGTCACATATTACCTAACCATTTTGGCGCAAACAATCTATTACAGAATTTTATAAGTTACGGGTCTTAATACCTTTGTTCTGACACAAATACGCGACTGGTCACAAGTGAAGAATGATAAAAAATATGGAAAATGTCAAACATCTTGTATAAACTAAAAATAAAACCAATGAGTCGAAAATAGGGTAGGGCTTAGGTAATTTTCTTTGTTGGTTAAACTTGATTGGTTATTTTGACTCAAAAACCTACTTATTGGTCAATACTACGAAGCGTGTAAATAAAAACAAAAGACTCGCGGATTAAAAACAAACCTTTTTTCGCCTAAATTGTCCATGCTCGATAAAAGCTTGAACGAAAACGGATAAAAAATGGCGGAAAAGTGTCTCAAAACTTTTCCATTTTACGAAGCGCTGTATATTGTATAGAGTACACGTTGAAGTGAATGCGACGATATCGATGAGCTTAGAGGTGAGTCGAGGCGACGATTTAATCTGACAAGTGGTATAGATAGATACCAGTAACCACATAATTCTTGATCTGTCACCATTTGTCAAAGCATAGACGACGTATTCATTTAGCATGGACTTGCATGCACTAGTTGGACTAAACTGTTTGCTGAGGAAGAAATATGGGGATGGAAGCAATTAATCTTTACTCAGGCGGACATCTCTTTTCAGTTAGTTCTATCCAACGTTCAGTAAATAAAAATAGAAACGGTCGTTTTTCTTTATATTTTCTTTTCTAGCCGGTTTTTCAGAATTGAAACTATTAAGTTAGGTGTTTTTGTATAGATATAATATTATGCATAATAAATATCACAACAAACATCCATGTGTGATTAATGTATGTAATATTTATTAATTTTAAACTATAAGTATTAGAATGTAGTTCCTTATGATACTTTTTTCTAAAAACAGAATGCAACATAATTGGCATTCATAAAACACTGTGTGTCAGTTCGACAGCTGTATCATCCACATCTTTAAAGAAGATCCTTACTATTTTGCCCACCAAGTACATTTTCATAAAGTCACATAAACTCGGGTGCAGTAGAACCTTCTTCTTTAAAGTGTACTGAAGCATGCTTACATTTTGGAGAGCGAAAAATTTGTACGAAATTTCGGGCAGTCCTCTCAGTGACGAACACACTTAGGAGCTTGTTACTTGACAGACTCGCCCTTGACTCGTGTTTCGTATTGTAAACAAGAAATGGAAAGTGACTCTTTGCTCCTCTTTATGACTCTCTCTCTTGCACTTAAAAGGTGTTCCAAACAAAATTGATGTCGCGAAACTCATAGCACCAAAGCAAGCACAGAGTGATGGTGCCTGTTAGTAGTTGCCATGTCATAGTAGAATACCAGTATCAGTGATAAATGCTGACACTTCTGTATATAATTTTATAGACATACAATACATGTCTTCATCATGTAGTTATTTTTTTATGTTTATATAGGTACTTTGTGTTTATTCCTCGAAGTTTCTGTCGTATTGATACGGCCATAGTTCCTGGGTAGACTGAGAGTCAACCTGTAAAATTTTATAAAATTATAATAACGTGTACAAAGTGTGAAATTAGAACCAATGTTATGTTCAATCAAAAATCAACTCGTAATGAAAACATAGTGTATCTCTAAATACTCGTAATCATAACTCAAAATCTAGCCAATATCAGAGCTAATTTGCTTTTATTTATTATAAACTAAACAGCACAGTGAATCGGTTTTATAGACTTCATACGTAAAATGCGAAGTGGAGAATAAATGAGAGGTCAAACGGCCATTTTTATGTCACGCAGATTTTGATGACGTTCCCTGATGGCTATTCTTTGAATTCCATTCTACTCAGCCCTACTCAGCCCAATGTTTTGTGAACTTTTGTTTGATTTTTGGCGAATGAATGAATGAGTTTTAAGCCGATTTTGAATTTGAATGAAGTTCGGTTGGTGTAATAAATTTATTTTGTCAAGCATTTGTTTCAGTTCTAAAGGTATCGGATATTTCTACTAAATTCTAAATTATAAGAAGATTTGTGAACAATTGTCTCAAAAGTTTGTACATTTTGTTGGGATGAATCAAAGAGAGCTTTCATTCAAATTAAATTAAGAATTGTGAAAATGAGGTCTTGTGACAGATTAATTTTGTATGTAATTAGACTAATTAAGTATATTTAACATGTTCTTTTTAATACGAAGCGAAAAGGCGATTTAATTCGCAGTGAGACAACAGTGAAATTTATTACTTTTTATACATTCCAAATTGTGACATATCTGTCAGTGAAGTTTAGGAACTCGGCTCTAGTTAAGTAGGTATATTAAACGATGGGTGACAAGAAACAGATTTATACGGTCATGCGTATGAAGTCCTAAATCTTAAATGATACAAGACTTTAAACCGAGATAGAATTGATAGTTTTTCAGCATCTCTTAGTGTTTTTAACCGTGGGAGAATTAATAGTTAGAGAGGCTGAAACTCTTTTAATCTTTAAAAGGTCATGAAAATCGCGTCAAACCCATTACATGGCTTAGATTCTATACGCAAAAAGACACACAAAGTGACGATACTCTGTCTGCAGAAGTTTAACTATTAAAGTTAATATATCCTAGACTATCGGCGCGACCTAGCTTCGCACGGAGTTATCTACACACTTAATATGCATATATTATACATATAAACCATTCGGAAGAAATTATCTAACAGTTGATGAAAACTGCATAAAAATCCGTAGCGTGGTTTAGAAAGTGTTAGCGAATATACACAGACAAATTCGAAAAGTTACTTTGTTTTACCTTTTTTCCTGTTGCAAGTCATTTTCGACTATATTGGTATAGGCCTCCTTCTTCGTTTTAAACAATGTAAGGATAAAGAAGATAAGGATAAAGACATATCGCTTAGCAGTAGTTACAGCTAAAGACGCAAGCATGAAGTCTAAGTTTCAGTACGCTGATAGCTCGCAGTTTAATGCACGAAATAACAACAGTTTTGTCGAGAGCACGATAGCCCAACACTGTAAACTGAATGCTCACGAACTTTGCTACTTAGCGAACTTAGTGGGAAGGTGGTGGTTATCCGCAGCTAATAACAGTTGCTTGCACGGCTCGGGAGGTTATGTAATCTTTCAACGAACTTTCTAGAGTTTATTTGAAAAATTCGAGCTTAAAAGTAGGGCTTTTCCAGAAATGGTAAAATGGCGATAAGTTTATTATTTAACATTATTTGGAAATGTCTTTTAAGAAACGTCAAAATAAATACCAAAAGCAAATATATCTACAATATATAATTCGAAAATGTAAGATGATTTAACACTTGCATTTCAGACAAACTTTAGGTAGCGAATCATTATGTTATAGAAGAATACAATGAAACAGCCTAATGTTGAGTTTTTATAATTAAATTGAGTTTAAATGCATTTTTTCAATTTCTCATTAATCATTCTAAATACATTCAAAACAGCCTAGGCAATGTAACCCGCACAAACAAATCACAAGCAAAATTGAAAACAAAAATCGATAAATTTAAATTACATGGCAACCCTACCGAGCTAACAGTTTGTACCGCAAAGGGATCGTTACCGTCTACTTAGTTATTCGCCAGTTTTCAATAAACCAAGCCACGGCCCAATAAATGTATAATAGATTACATAAACTTTTCATTAATGTGATCGTTACAACCAAGTTCTGAAGTTTCCCCAAACTAGGATTTCTGATATTTAATAACACCATCAATTAAGAAGTGTCAAACGACACTCAGAAACTTAGCAGAGATAAAGTACCACAGTTAATTCTAATAAATCAGTTTTCCAATTTTTAGACGTTTGTAAGATGAATATCTGCATTTTAATACATGGAATAAAATTCCATAAATAAAACCAAAAGAAATCTGATATACGATTGGTTAGAGTAAATTCTATTTTCATTAGTATAAAATATACTAATGTAAAGATAAAAATATTACCAACATTCAACCCATTCGTTCCAAATAGAATTTATGCAAATATAAATTAAACTAATGTAAAAAAATAAAATTAAAAAACCCGCCTATGAAAAAAATATGCAAACTAGATTCCCTAAATATGTAATATCATGAATCTCGGTGAACTTAGTATTGTGCCTCCGACACCGAATCTTTTTTTTTTTTAATTTAATACTTTTTAGTGGTAACAATTTTTATCACAGCTATTGTCAAGTATTGAAAAAAGAACGGTAGCTAATTGACTTTTTCAGTATACAGTCATAATCATGTTTTACCTTTTTGAAATGCTATGGTATTCGAAAAACCGTTTTTTTTACACATCTTGTTTTTGACATCTTACAGCCGCCATGATTGTTGTTTTCATACGTCACTTATCTAAGAACACTTGGGCAGTCAACGACGTCTTAATTGTTTTATTCCATCTTGTGGTATGAAAGATATGAGTTATTAAAGAATATTACATACTTAGAAACATGATACGCGCGAAAAACATAACCCTTCCTTGCAGTCAAGGTAAAAAGGGGATAAACTATACAAACATTTCATATTATATAATGTTCTCAATTTTTCTATTGCCAAAATGCCAAAACTGTAATTTAATATATATCCTGATATCCTGGCAACACTCCAGAGCACTCTAATCCCGAACAAAACTCTAATTTTAAAATACGTGTCTCAAAATTGAATAAAGCGATTTATTGAATTTCGATTTAAAAAATGTTTTGCTGGATTTAACGCAACAAGCGGGACTATAAGGAAGTTGTGTTTTTAAAATTGGGAACTTTCCCCTAAGGACAGTCTGAATAGCAGCCAGCTTGGCATTGTGCCCATTAAATAGCAATAGGCCTGTAATAGCATCAGGTCCACGCCAATTCGTACGATATGTTTAAGAGAAACATTTATCGATGCGATTGTTGAAACATAAGAAATAGAATAGAAATAAAAACACATTTTTAATCAAAATCAAAACTTATTAATATTCAATTTAAGTTTAAATACACAATACAGACGGAGTAAGTAGATTTATTTACTGACTACTAGAAAGGTTAGTTGTTAAAAATAAACCCGAAATTAGTAAATATGAAAATATTTTCCTGTTAACAAACACATCACAATGATAAGAATACTGGGAAATAATAATCAAATGTTAACAAATAAAGCATATGACATTACGATGTCTATTTCATACTTAAGATTAACTTGACAGTCTGGCGGAAATATTATTAGATCGCCATAATAGGAAAAAAAAAAAAATACTTGACAGTCAAGTACCCTTTTCCGTCAATCACTTCCACACACAGATATTATTTTTATCAATATATTAACATATAAAAATGTAAACGATCAGAGGCGCGCAGAATTTAAAATGAATTCGCTTGACGACATCAGCAAATGTGCTCGATTTAAATAGCCCAAATTACATACAATAAAAATAATTGCCATAATTAAATTCATTTACCCAACTTAAATTTACAACGGTCGTAATTGCGAATACATTGAACTTGTACCTACATAGCAATAATTTTGCCAACCGCACCCCATTTCGAGGTTGCCACATTGCAAAAATGTGATTCCCAAGTAAATTGCCTAAATAGTACGGTCTAATATGCCGTCTGGGTAAATTTAAATTACAAATATGGTAATTATGTGTTTAATTAAGTAACTCCGCTCCTTCTTTGTCACTTCAAAGAGGAAAATTTTTAAATAAGTCGGAGTGTTAAGGTGTTAGTGTTCAAAGCTGTGAATCTGAATATTAGCTATTCTGACAATGTTCTCATCTTATTACAGGCGAGGATTTTTATGAAAAAGAACTTCAGGACGTTGTAAAGTTGAAATAATATTCTTGTTTCATATTTATACACCTAAAAAATACACAAAATTATAATTATATATTCTACCTTTACTAATACCTTTATAATAAATCTTTATAATATAAGTAAACATATGAATATTATATAAAATTATATCTTTACTAATATTATAAATCTGAATATGTTTGTTTGTTTGAACTCGATAATCTCAGAAACTACTGGGTCGAATTGGATAGCCCATTTATCGGTGAAGGCTATACGCTATATAACATCACGCTACGACCAATAGGAGCGGAGCAGCAATAAGAAAAAAAAAATGCAAAAACGGTGAATATTAACGTAGACGAAGTTGCGCGGGTCAGCTAGTATATTATAAATTTCTAGTAACAACTTGTTACTTGAAATTTTAGAGTTTTAGGTACATTTTTCCAATGTTGTATAATTTTACTAATTATTGTCATAAAGGATAATAACTTAAAATTGGCAAGTTCACATTTTGTTCAGACCTTGTTCTTTTTTCTACATACTTCATGAACATAGCATAATTGTAAATGTTTGACTTGATTATTCTAGACTCAAATTGATGCACTTATCATTTTGAATTTGAATGAATTAAGTAAAGGACATAATACGCCTATTCTCTAGAAAACTTTTTTTTTTTAATTTTCTCAAAACTACGCTGCCGAAATAAGCCCTACCAACTTTCGACGACCAATTTACCATAGTAAAATAACACCAAAATCAAAATAGGAAGAAATCTAAACAATCATTCAATCAATTTGGAAACTGTCGAATACAAAACGCCGCAGCGGCCGACAATACAAATTCACCGACAGAGCTGTTCCCGCGAAAATGCTTAACAAAACAGAAAACATAAATCTGTGTCAATACCAATTAAGCATGGCCCACAGAACGGACGCAAAAACACTGGATATAAATCAACAGACCTACACAATGTTATTTTATTGTTAATGCAGATAATTTGTGGTTTTGTGGGTGCAATGTAGACGGTTCTAGTTTTATAATAATAATAATGTAATAATAATGTCTTGGGACACCTCACACAACGCCATCTGATCCCAAACTAAGCAGAGCTTGTACTATGGAAACCAGACAACTGATAGACATACTAATATATTTCTAAATACATACATATTATAGATAAATAACACCCAGACACAGAATAAACCATTGTGCTCATCACACAAAGTTTTATTCTGGGTGGGGATCGAACCCACGACCTCAGGCTTAGCAGTCAGGGTCACTAACCACTAGACCAACAGGCCCGTCGTTATACATGTGAATTTTAAATATATGGAGGAAAAAAATCGTCTCAGGCGGGACTTGAACCCGCGACCTTAGGGACGCGGCCCTACGGTCGCGGCCCCAGTTCGTTCAAAGCTTAACTGAAAGATTCATATACTTAGGCGATTACGACTATTAACATCGAATATCGACTGCGTGCAATTGGAGTGTGTACGACTGCTGAGCAGGCGGTTGTCGGTTGGATTTCCTCATGAAATACCACTTCGTGTGTTCCACGAATTGTTGTTCCGAATCTGCGTGTACTTTGTGTTCGTTATTTTGTAAGTTTGTAAAGTCCCCGACAAGAGAGGGTTTGTACGAAAGTGTAGGAGCTATCTTGTCTAAAATAACGATTTTATATTTAATATCTATGTTGGCAAATGTCGTGAGGAAATCGACATGTATCTGTAGTATCCAAAAAACCTTTTCTCAGCTCTCTGAGTCAATTTCCAACAATAGAAAAGTCAAATGATTTATGATTTTGCATCATTTTTATGGTATAAAAGATATAATTTGCATATTTTTTAAAATTTAAAACAATTTTCAAAGATTATGCTATTTGTCTCTTTACTATTTATATTATCTTTTATATTATAAAAAACATAGATCGTAAATTAATGTCTGCATTATTCCCGTTCGGAGATTCTTGCATTTTAAAATGTATACGTAGTTTATGTGTTCTTGTTTAATTTATGGCTGACATTTTACATCAATTCACTTGTGAATTTATTTGCTCTTTATTATTCAACAACAACTCTTTGTGGAATTTATGCCATATTATAGTCGAGTATATAGAAATAAGATTTAGTAATATAGTAAGTAGGAGCAGCAATAATCATTTAAATTTAAAACTTAATTGAATTTAAAATTACGATTCTTGCATTAGCCAGTATTAAAAATCGGCATATCCTAACATAATAAGAATGAAAGAAGTTGGCATAAATAATAGAG
This sequence comes from Herminia tarsipennalis, assembly GCA_945859575.2. Taxonomy (NCBI): domain Eukaryota; kingdom Metazoa; phylum Arthropoda; class Insecta; order Lepidoptera; family Erebidae; genus Herminia; species Herminia tarsipennalis. The sequence continues at coordinate 4,611,840 of OX243836.2, read as the reverse complement.
TTCTCTTAATTCTTCTATATTTTAAAAAATATACATTTTCTTTATTGGCATTTTTACCTAAACATGTAAAAATACTTTCATTTTCGTCAAAAAAATGTCTTAGTTAGTTTGATGTTTCACCAACAGTCATAACATAAATAATAGAGTTCTCTTAATTCTTCTATATTTTGAAAATATACATTTTCTTTATTGGCATTTTTACCTGTTTAGGTAAAAATGCCAATAAAGAAAATGTATATTTTCAAAATATAGAAATGAAAGTAGCATAAACAACCGAATGGTTGCAAATTTTTTTTCACTTGCAAAAACATCTATCTTAAATGTAAAATTAAACAAAAACATTACCAAAGAAAAGATTTTTAAATTTTCCAAATTAAATTTCACTAAACTTAAACACGAAAACAAAACAGGTGTAAACGAAAGTACAAACGGCAATATAAGATAGTACAAAGGGCAGTAACTTATTATGACAAATATATTTTGGACGGAAATTCTGACCGACTAAACAGAAACAGGATTATCGAAATAAATGATGTTATATCGACGAAGCATTATGACGATCACTGCGGGGACGGTAATGGCATGAAAGTGATAGATCGACTCTCGCTGCAACATAACAATGCTGTAAATCTTCTGGAGCACCACCATTTTCTTTTAGCTAAGGTAGAAATACTTGTAAATGCAGTTGCGCTATTCAACTAAGATAGAATGCAGTTATGGTCAGAACGATTTCAGTCAGATCTAGCCACGTTCTGGATGTGTGGGCTTAAAAATACCTAATTTTCGTTTTAATTTTAAACATTTAATGTGGATAAATTAATGTGAATGAAAAAAAAGCAAAATAAATATTATAGAATTTTAATAAATATTTTCACAAATTACACATTGCATTTTAATGTTTGCCTGTTCCAGGAGAAATTGCCATTAAGCTCCTACCTTATTCTTCTCTATTCATCATCCTTAGGTTGACTACAGATAATGCCTGTGGCATCAAGTTCCCCATTCTAAAATTGCATGTTGCATTGCTATATAGTATAGATTTGCATTACGTTTTTTTACTGAGCAGATTGTTTTAGGAATAACTCCATAGTACATTTTTTCATGCCACTGTACAAAGTACGATCATTAGCCTTTTATTGTAAGAGCTTCTAGGCTCATCGTTGGTGGCTTTGAAAATCTCTAAGGTGGCTACGTATTCTAGAACATGACCACACTAAATAACAATACGATGTTTCATTAATGAATGTGTCCCTTTGGCCAAACTGCTGACATAAGGTACTATAAAATTGTAATTAATTATGCTATTTTAGAAATGATCAAACATATTCATATACCTAGCTAGAAAACCAAGGTTAGGCGAACCAAACCACGAGACAATTTAATCAACTAATTGAAAGCACTCTAGTCTATTCAACATTGTACTAGTTTTATGTTATTAGTCGAACTAATTAGCTAGATAATTTGATATTCGTTTTCGCAAAAGCCATTAAAGAGCTAAATACCCGGCTATTGTTAGTCTAGAAGAAATAATTATTTTTTAGTATTATAGTTGTGACACTCACATTGTCTTCACTAATACAGATCGACATGTCAATCAAGGATCTGAGTTTAAATAGGCAAAAGCAAGATGGTACAGTGGTGCTGAGGCAGTCAAAGATGATACCGGCGTTTGCTCCCGTTAGATGATTAATCATAATTTCGTTTATTTTTGTCTGCATTTCTGGGACAAAAATGAATTCGAAAATTGCCATGTCGACCTGTCGTGAACTATAGCATACATTATTATACTAGCTATCGCTTGCGGCTTCGCCTGCGTGAACGTCGGTTATTGCGATAAAAACTATCCTATGTCCTTCCCCGGGACTCAAACTGTGTCCATACCAAATCTCATCTAAATCGGTTTAGCTGTTTGAGCGTGAAAGCGTAATAGACAGACAGACAGACAGAGTTACTCTCACAATTATAATAATAGTATGGATTTATATTGGAGAAATCCGAAGCGCTAGTATAAGGTTAATAAGGTTTATAAAATGGACCTCCCGGAAGAAATTTTCGTTGCGTTGCGAAATTAAGTAATCAGTTGAACATTTTTTCCAGTCATGTTTGGTAAATTTGAATGCTAAAAATATAGAAATCTTTTGAACTTAACTTAATAATCTCTCGAAAATTGCGAGAGTCGTTATGTCGATAGGAGATAAGACAAAACAAATTAAAACTTCGGAGCTTAATTTTCGTTCATATAGCCCAGAAATGGATTTCTTCGTCGAGAAAAAGTTTCCAAACTACTTAAAAGCAGACTATAAGCAATTAGGCAGTCCATATTCTTAGTTTTCACCAAGGGTCGTTTGCTGGAACGACTTTTTGGATTTGTGGGAACCACGATGTTCCGAACAAAATAAGATGAGCTTTAGAAGAAGCTGGGTGCCGTGGTTGGCCGCTATCTAATGGTTAATGTTAGGAACATAGGTATATAGCTTATACAGGTTCGATTTAGCACAAAGAGATCGTGAGTACATTCGGGTTTCTAGTTTCTGAATAAAAGATATGCGTAACTTATCTTATTTTCCGGTCTTCACACTGTGTCTATTTGAAAAACTCAGTATTTATCTATTTCTAAGAAAAATATGCCAAAAAAACATACTTTTACCAAGACATTATTAGCTCTTGGCGCAGCTCTATGGGAACTTCACGTTCTTAACTAAGACTTTTTTTCTATAATGTATTAAAAAGAATTTAATTTTTCATTATCTACGCTTTATATATAGTGCTTTTGCCAGGAGAAGGGTGACGAGTCGCACTCAATGTTTTCTCTGTATAAATACTAGCAGCAAAATAAACTTCTCTGTTGAAAACCTTTACAAACGTAAGACTCAAGATCAATAACCTGCCAGTGTTAGCAAGGGTATTCACTACCGATTGAACGATCGACCACAATCGTTCCACGGGTTCAAATTCTTCTCGAAGTGTGTATTCAGTCTCTCTCCAGCACATCAAATTTAGCTTTCAAAGAGGAATCTTTGGCTACATATTCTAATAGTCTGTGTAAACTCATCTGCCTCGAGACGTATTAGATTTAAGTTTGGTCACATTTGATATAAAACCACTTTAACGATATTCAATTTTGGATTCTTAAAAGTAATGTCTAAAATATTCCTAGCAAAGAAATAGATAAGTACATATCAAAAGTAACCATTTTTTCTTTGTGCTAGAAAGTTCTCCAAATTTTCTATACAGTAAATATAAACTGAAGAGAGAAAAAAGCAAGAAACAAAATATCTTATCGCCACAATCACCAAGTAACAGTCGAGATTGAAATCTAGTTTACTGGGTTGTTTTCTTTTCTTTCTTAAATATTTTATACCTACGTATCTTTAAAAGAAAAAGATAAATAAGATACCGTTACTTTACTTTTCTTACCGTCCGTCGTTTTGTCGCATTCATATAATCGCGAGAATCTCTGATTCAGGAGACTCTCCGATTGAGTCTAATCGCAAAAAGATCTCCGATTGAGTTAAACAAAGAAGGTTCTGGATACGAAACAAAATGCTTCCACTGTATACATTTATCTTGCGGGGGAAGATAATGTAATAAACCCTTTTTGACCTGTCCATCGGAGTATCAGGGCAGGGATACTTGTGCATATTTTATCGAGGAAAAATGAACGGCCTCTTTTCCTCATTGAATACGATCGTCATTACTACAATATTTTGTTGTGAATATCATGTGTTGAATCTCGTAGAATGTATAATGAATTTGTAGTATATTGTTTTGAAAGAGCACACAAAACATTCTTTGTGTCTTTTCGTTGACGATTGTTCATAAGTTACCTAACTTATACGGCCGGGCTCTTTAGAGGCTCAAATTATAAATGTATTAGACGAAGCACTCTTGCGAATCAATGTACTTAATCGAAACAATATTGACAAATTTTGATCATCAGAAACAAGCTCATTTCCCACAAACGAAAGTATTCTATAATCGATTATAGATACCTATAATGGTTATCTTTTAAAGGGAGAAAGTGTCTTTGTTATAAACGTTTTAGTGGCGGGCTTTAGTATACAATTTTGGCATAGAAAAAAGCGTTCGATGCTTTAAAAGTGATCATGTTTTTTTATACTGTGAAAATGGGTCAATATTTTTGCTATATCTTTATTCAAAAGAGGCATAGAAATAAGCGATATTACGCGCAAATCTCTCACCCGTTTGTCGTAATAATGTAACGCAATTACATTATATTATCGCGTGACACGAAGTGACGAGCGTTCACGTGGAAGTTACAATTCTACAGAGAATCTATACGATGAAATGCTAAGACGCAAACTGAGTTTCAGAGAGGCGTTCTCGATTGTAACCTGTTGGCAAGTCGACAGGGGGCTGGATCCCGGGAGATGAGCCGAAGTGCTCATGAATGTATTCATTCCGCCCGAACCCTGGGACGAGTTCTGCTTTTTAGGACTTAATTAACTTTGTCACGTAATGTGATTTTTCGTATATGGGATTTTGTGTGCGAATGTCAAAAGATTTGTTAAATTTTATGAAAAAGTACCTGTTTTAAATAGAAAATGCGTTTCTTATTTGAAAAATATGTGCGTTGCCTTTTTCAATTGAATACTTTTAGTATTAACTTTCAGATCAATCCTAAAATTCCTTAGCATAAAGCACGTGTTACTAACTTATAAAAAGCATTTTTTCCGACAGAAATACTGAGGAAAAGTAAGGCTTTAAGACGTAAGACCTCGTGAGGAATCATAAAGTTGGCACCTCGTCTCAAAGCCGCGGTAACGAAATCATTACCAGCACAGTAAAGACGAACAGATTCACTCGTAAAAAGCTGTATTTTTTCGTTTTATTGCCTCGTATACAGACCCGAGTAGGAATATGAAAATATAGGCTGAACACGTGCCTAAATCAATTCTACAAACATATTCATTTTACGAACGGAAAAACCGTTACAGAATCAGTTTCAAACTGTTCGAGCCCAAGTTTTCCTGAAGTTTCCCACCGGATACCGTTTACCTGGCCGACTTCGGAACCTTACGTTCCGGCCGGCATCCGTACCGGTTACCTCCGTCAGCTGTCAGGCGGTCAGCTCACGGGTATCACACACAACACCTCAGCTCTCACCATCACACCAATCGATCCCCCATAGGGGTAAACAAACGCGGGGGCGCGGCGGACGCCTGTTGCGTCGTCACGAGGCGGGACACTCACCGGGCAGCAAAGCCAGCAGCGCCAAGGCCGCCAACATAGGGGCCATAGCGGCGAGGCGCGGGCATACCACACCCGCGCACGTTGCGCTAGCACGCCGGCGCGCTCATGCGGCCTGAACACTCGTGCGGCCGGCCCGAGCGGCGCCCGGCGCGGGACTACTGGGCGCGCCCGCCCCCTGCCGCCCCTCGCCCCTCGCTCCTCACCCTTCACCCCGCGCGTCCCTCGCCGCTGCGCAGCCGCCAGGCAGGTGCGCGCGGCACCCCTCGCCGACCTGACTGAGCCCTAGCCCATGAAAAAGGCTCTATTATCATCTCGAGTAATCATAAGGTAACGGCTGGTATTTAGGAATTGTATGGCACGCCCTAAATGTGACGAGCAGAGGTCGTAAATATATGTGAAGGGCGTTAAGTAGGGCAAGGACTCAAGGTCGGTGCACGCTGGCCGGGATGGTGTGCGCTCTGCCGCCTCGCGCCAATCTATATGCGCCCTTCGAGCGTTTAGGTCGCATCCCTACGTGCCGATAAAATATTAAAGACGCGTGGGGAATACGCTAAATACACTATTCATTAACAAATCGTTAAATCTCATTAAAAATTAATTTAATGTAACGTGTGTTGCGCAATAAGTAAACAGCTTCTGAATGTACTTAACTGGTGCTTAAGATGGTATCAACTTCAAAGTAATGGAACACCTCGTTTCTGTGTTCAATTATGTACAGGATAATATCTTTGTTCTTATAAGAATACCTAGTGTTGTCTCATTGATGTTTAATTACTTATAGGTACATCAAGGTGTCATTAAATCAGCATAATAAGAAAATAAGCAAATAAAAAAGCTAAACTAAGCATAAAATTGCGTCTGTGTCAGTTCTCAATCACAATTTTCTGTTTATTTTTCCCGCAAGATTAAGATTGGGGGAAAAGGTCGGCTATCCATCAAACGAATGAAATTGTTTAAACCGTCGCGGATATTGTAACTACAGGGATTTGGACGTTTTCGACCCGGTTACCTATAAATTGTGTTAACGATAAAATGAGACTAGTTTCCCGGTATATTTCGCGGCTTATTTAACTTTTCGAGCACTTTTCAACGATTATGGCAGGAAGTGGACCGTGGCCGCTTTACCGCTTAAATATTTTACGAGATTGCCCCAATTACGATAGCAGAAAACTTGGTTATATTAAAAACATTAAATACTTACTCTTAATTAAAGTGTCGTTATGGTTATTAAAATTGTCTCAATGAATAAGTTTAGGTCCCAGCTGCTTCTAACTTTAATGGTAATCACGAACAATGTAAAACAATGTTCCACATTGTATCTAACGTTTTAAATAGGTACCTATGACTGTTACGTGCTACTTCGTTCGCGTGGAAATTTTACGTTTTTTCGGGATAAAAATGTGTAAACTATTTTATCCAGATCTGTTTAGCCGTTTTGCCATTATTCAGTACTTAACAAACATCTATCCATTCAAACTTTTGCATTAATATTACTATAACTATATATTAGATACTAAAATTCTTATTTACAATTTCAAAAACAGTGATTCACTTGAAATGATACAAACAACATCGATTTCTGGGTCTGGACTTCAAATTTTTCCACCTTTCAAAAGTGCAATTATTGTATTAATAAACAACATCTACCATTATCTCAATAATTCCACAGTAGATAGTATTTTCTTTTATGCACTTTCTTCTAAAATAAAAGATTACTTAATGAGAAAATAATTACTACCCGACTATAGCGAAATGAAAAAGGAAGGATTATCTACGGTATGGTCATTTAGCAATTAAATTTCAAGTCGAGGAATCTTCGCCCCTTCTTATTCCATCGGAGTCAATAAAAAACCGGGTAAAGCATATCGGACCATGCTCAGTGTTCACGGCACTTACACCCTTTTGTTAAGAAACGCAGTTTACGGCAATAACTCAATTACGGTTTATCTGATCATGTCCGAAATAACTTAAGTTTAAAGTATTTATTAAGCACTACCTTGTTGATTATTTTCAGATTTTTTTGGTCACACTATTCAAAAGATAACGGGGGGGCATAATTTATGCAACTTTTGGAGCGATAATTTCCAAAAATGTTCACTTAATCAAAAAAAATCTTAGAAACCTTAAAATGTTTTTAAAAGACGTGTTACACGTATTTTTATTGGATTATGGATATATGGATTTTTATTATTTAACTATAAAACTAAGTAACAGCTTATACAAGACACCTTTTCACCAAATTTAATCAACATTCATTATATAGTCTTTGAGTAAAATGCGTGTGACATACGGACGTAAAGACAGACAGACAGAATGTCAGATGTATATGACGAAACTATAAGGGTTCCGTTTTTGTCATTTTTGCTACGGAACCCTAATAAAAGACGCCAAGCATCTAAATAAGAAAGAACCTTCGTCGTCGGACTCAACAACACGTGACAGAGTTTGTGTTTGCGTCACTCACAGTTTGCCGCCTCGTGTAAACATCAGAGAAAGATTCTAAAAAATATTGTACCTAAATAGGGACCAGCTATAAATAAGTCATGTACTATTATTTGCTACATCATTCACTTGGAATGTTGGTAATGTGAACAAAGACATTGTTTTCTTATTTGTAAGGAGCGGCCCGCCTCAGCTTTGAATTGAGTATACGACGTTATTCTTGGTATAGTGCAAACCTGAAAGTAGTTTGCTCAGAATCAGTAACGCAATTTATTGGGGTAGTTTTTGGACCATGTTATATTATTTAATTAATAAATCAACAATTAATTAAATAATTAATCATTCTAACTGTCCAAATCCTTATTTTTGATATAGCGCAAAGCTCAGACACCCCAACAAGTTTTTTGCTTCAAGAAATCAGATAAAAAAAGGAAATAAAAATATTGAAAACTTGCAGAGTTATAAACCATTCAAGTTGTCTTGTGTTCTTCGCGCTTTCGTGCTAATTGCGTCCCATAGTACGTAATCCATGCATGTAGGTATTATAATAAATCATTCGTAAGAAATTATCTGAATTGATTGAATGACTGCGTACAAAAACAATAAGGATAAAACGAGAACGTTCGATAATTCCAATCCGTTGTATAAAAAAACATTAGTATCTTATAAGTACCTTTAAACGAGCAATTTTTCGAGATTCAGATATATATATATAAATATATATATATATATATATATTATATATATAATCTCGGCAACGGCTCGGCATAAAAATCGTTGGAGCCGTTGCCGAGATTCATAAGAGATATATAAATATATATCTTTATATATATAATTCTACTGTATGTATGTATATCACTGAACTCTTCCTAAACAGCCGGACCGATTTAAATGAAGTTTTTTATGTATGTTCCAGTGGATTTGAGAATGGTTTAGATTCACAATTGAAATCGATTCGCAAAAAAGAGGCGGTACGAAGTTCCCCGGTACAGCTATCTTCTTTATATATATAATTCTACTGTACGTGTGTATGTTACTGAACTCCTCCTAAACGGCTGTGACGTGAGCACAATTAAATGTACATAGTACATATATATATCAGTATCGTGCTCACATCACTTAGTATGCAATACATGGTTAATTATATATATATATATATATATATATATATATATATATATATATATATGGGATCCCTTCTTTTCTCATAATGTTCTTTGTCTTAATATACTTCGGCATAACGATTTTGGCACAATTTGTTTTGGCATAATAATACTTCGGCCTAATTTTTTATGGCATACCTTTTATGTTGGCACAATCATGTTAAAGACTAATTTGTGTTGGTATAAATTAGATTCGCATAACGTTAGTAGGCCTAATAACTATTAGCATGACGTTAGTAGGCCTAATGACTATTAGCATAATAATATTTAAGCATATAATTAATATAGGTAAATAACAAAAACAATTTTTATGCAAATTATTTATTACACATAAACTATGAAGATCATAGAATTTCAATTAGAATAATATAGATTGGGTTACTTTCTTCTTTAAAAATGCGTAGGTTAGGTTAGGTTAGAACTGTGACCTCTTATGCACGAGCCGAGCGAGCGAAGCGAGCGTGCCGCGGCAGCGGCCGGCGAGTGCCAGAAACGAACATGCTCTCATGGGCAAGGATATAAAAACCAAATAATTATCATTAAATCAACTTTTATTTATTACAATTACTAAAAAAAAAACAATTAAATTAGCGTAAATAAATTTATGTTTTAGGATATAATGCTTAAAAAAGTTATGCTATAGAACTTTATGCTTAATATATTTATGCATTAGAAGGTTATGCCTAATCATTGTTATGGTTTGAAAAAATATGCCTAAAACATTATGCGTAAGCTGTTATGCGTAATTATATTATGCGAATATATAATTATGCCTAACAAAAATATGCTAAGTTATATTAGGTCTTAAAATTTTAGGCAAATGGATAGGGAACCTATATATATATATATATATACATGATTACATTTCCCATCACACCGTGAGGTTTTAGACTGTTAAATTGATTAATTTGGTTAATTAATGAGTAATTAATTATAAAATATAACATGGTTCGAAAAATACTCCATTGGACTGATGGGTGTCACTGAGTCTGAGCAAACTACCATCACTATATAATGAATAACCTTGTTTATCAGAAGTTGTAAAATACCTACTACATTTTACTGTGATATCTGACATCCGAAATACAATTGAAGCCGTTTATTTAGTACAAGCAGACAGCACAGATTATAAATTGTACCGTTGAATATTAATAAACTAATAAAACAAAAAATCCTAGCCCATTTTGTTAACACACATACACGTTCCCAATTCACTTAGTACAATATCACGATGAATGTACATAGAACATAAAATTATTATAATCAAATAAAGATAAAATAAACCAGAACTCTGCTATTGAATATTCAACATGAAACTACTTGGAATATTATCAATTTAAATTATAAGTATACAAAATCTGGCAATTTCCAAGATGTATATTTGTTGAACACATTGGGTTCAACCCGAAACCTGTTTAATATTCTTAGGAGAGAATGGCCGTTTCTCAAGGCACCCTGGGCTATAAATATGACTAAGTTCAGCGATGAAAATTGATAAAAATCGACATTTTGCCACGCCTTAAGCGAGATTAAACATTTCGAACGCGATCTCCCAAGGATTTTTCACGAAAATCGTTCGTTTACTGCGAATGGCGTCGCTTTAACATTTGATTTGTGTGTTAATTTAATAAAGAGCGTTATTATTATGCTGACGTTATAATGTATTGGTATTTGAGTACTTGCTATCGGTTCTTAGATCTTTCGTAAATCTAGAATATAAAATATGAAGTCATTATTCTTTCAAAATATTTCATTCTTGACTGGCCTGTTGGCCTAGTGGTTAGTGACCCTGACTGCTAAGCCGGAGGTCATGGGTTCGATCTCCACCCAATATAAAACTTTGTGTGATGAGCACGATGGCTTATTCTGTGCCTGGGTGTTATTTATCTATGATATGTATGTATTTAGTAATATACAAGTATGTTTATCAGTTGTCTGGTTGCCATAGTACAAGCTCTGCTTAGTTTGGGATCAGATGGCGTTGTGTGAATTGTTTGTATACCCAAGATATTATTATTATTATTTAGGTACGTTTATGTAACACTTGTTTTAAATCATTCATTAAGATATTAAATAAGTTTTACTAATTTGAAAAGCAAAGTGCTTGCAGACGTCTTAAATAAAATCGAAATGAGATGCAGCGAAGTAAAAACTTTCTCTTCTATCTATAGATTCAACTGAACTTGCAAATCGTACTTGATAAGATTGTAAAGCAATTCTGCACTCCAGACACCTACACATTTCTCTCTGTATCTAATCTAAGTATGCTAATCTATACTAATACGAGTATCATAATATAAGCTGAAGAGTTTGTCTGTTTGGTTGAACGCAATAATCTTAGGAACTACTGGTTCGAATTGGAAAAATTTAGTGTTTGATAGCCCATTTATCGAGGAAGGCTATAGGCTATTATAACATACAAACGGCCTTTAAATAGGACGGAGCATCAATAAAAATGTTGCAAAAACGGGCAAAATATAGGCAGACGAAGTTGCGCTGGTCAGCTATTTAGATTATAAATAAATAATCACCCGAAATATTTCAGCTGAAGCTTATAAATAGTTAAGGCATTTTCTCACTTAAGTTTACTAATTTAACAAATGACTGCATCTAATACAAAAAGAAAAAAAATGACGCGATCCGAAAACAGAACACATCTAATTACCATAGATAAATAATGTACGTTCAAAAACAAGAAAAGGGTGAATGTCCTTTCGCCCTTTATAATGTTTAAGCCTGTTGAGGACAGAATTTTGTGCGATTTATACCCATTGTGAATTTATAGCGAGCGATCAAAACCCACCGAGTGTTGCCACATAAAAATATATCTCACTTCGTCCGGGAACTAAGTACTTACTTGAAATGTATGAGCGTGGTATTAGAGGTTATTCCTAGTAATCCTGGGATAGAATATTCTAGTTTATTATGTAAGCTTTAGTTTAAGTAAAAGTGATACGGGTGTTACATAGAAGAAATGTATATTCCTATTGGAAAGCTAGTTGCAGTCTGCGGCTTCGCCCGTTAATGTTAATGTTAAAAAAAAGTAATGTCCGTGTTATGCCGTTGTTGCGAGGGACTTAACAAACAAGTACACCTAGATTCGGAATAACAATTTATGGACCACCCAGAGTGGTGTCCCGTGTGACAATCGAACTCAACAACTCTTGTAGAGGCGTACACAACCCCACTGAGCCACCGAGATAGTCAAATATATATATTTGAAGTTCGTTGCTAATCATTTTGCGAATAATATTTTTATTTTTCTCTACTACCACAACTATGCGCGTAGACGCTACGAGTGCTACAGCTGCTACGTGCTACGTGCTACGCACTGGTAATCGTATTTAATGTTAGATTTTTTAGAATTTTATGTTTTCTTGGATTTAAATTTCATACTACATTTAATGCTTTAAATGCATTCTAATTTAGTATAACTTTAAGAAAACGTCAAGACAGTTTTATAGCCACTCTTTTCAATTGCCAATTATTTCAAATTTTGTTTGCAAAGATGTCACCAGGTAAGGTGTGGTAACCAATACATTATAATTTATAACAAACCACTCAAGATAATAACATAATCAATATTTATATTACAATAACCTCTTGTTTCATAACGTATAATGGAAGCATAAACCTATAAAATGGCAACGTACATATTTGATCAAAATATAATGGTCAACTAATAGTCACAGGTATAAAGTATACCTACCTTATTTATTGTTAAACAAATTAGCAGCACACCCAACATACTATACATACTACTAATAATGATCTCATCGGATACTAGCCAACCAGACATAAATACATACATAATATAGGTAAAGTGTCATTACCATTCATTCGCGATTTGTACACATTTTGAAAATATATATATACCTATTACGGGTCTTAATGGCGTGAATATTTTATTTTGTTTATTGCCCGACATTTCGACTGTATTACAACGGCCGTGGTCACGGGTAAACAAAGTATTTTACCTTAATTTTTTACGCGATTAAGACCCGTAATATATATATTTTCATTACCAATAATGTTGAATGGAGAACCGACGAGTGGTATGATTAAGCCAGGTCATCCTGATCGGTACCCCAACAATGTCCGTTATTCTTCCGTGAAATAGTAACTTAAGTTTACGCAGCACTGGGTTTCAGTTGAAGGGCACTGCAGCAAGTGTAACTACTAAACAAATTAGATTTATGAACTAATATCTCAAAGGAGGAGCGCGGTGCGGTGACATTCAGATCTTTGCCAAACAAGGATTTGGGTGGCACTGATACTGTCATAGGCTAGCGTGACCACCAGAAGCACGACTCGCTCGTCTCTTCATTTGGACGTTTTTTTTTTTTTAAGTCGCCTAAGCAATCGTCATCAAAATTATCGCCTGGTCATGTACTTACAACCAATAACTCATGATTGTAATGTACTGGAATTGCCCAATTAATTAGTGGTATATTTAACTTGGTTTTAATATTCATGTCAATATATCATTTCCATTTTGAAATATATCATTTGGATTTTAATATGGTGAACACTACAATGAATGCGGACGTAATGTGTAATGAAATTCAATGTATATCATACATTTATTTACATAGTTAAAGTACAATATTAAAGATATTTATTGCAATCTGTATGTAAAGATGATCTTCTAACCGATTTCAGTTACGGCGGCCAATCACATTAGAGACTAGCCGACGCAGGAGATATTATAAAGCACAAGTACACCCTGTATTCCGTCGCTTTTATAATCTATAGGGAAGGAAATCTGGCCGGAGAGATATTAGGCGCAGGACCGACAGACGACAGACAGACAGACATAACGACGACAGATATTTATAGACCACCAAAATAAATCCAGGTCTAATATTTTGACTTCTGCTCAGTTATTCTTGTATATATATTCTTGTCTAAACGGAATCCATACATCCAATCCATATTAATATTATAAATTTGAAAGTAACTCTGCCTGTCTGTCTGTTACGCTTTCACGCTCAAACAGCTAAACCGATTTAGATGAAATTTGGGATGAAGATAGTTTGTGTCCCGAGGAAGGACATAAGATAGTTTATATCGCGATTACCGACATCCACGCGGGTGGAGCCGCGGGCGAAAGCTAGTTTGAAATAAAGTTGGGCTATAAAAAGTATCAAAATTGTTAGCAAAATAGTCGTGTCTAACGAACGTGTGAGTACAACACTAGAACGATATTGATACTTCATTTGTTCTTTCCCGTTTTATATTCCGAGCAGCTTCCAACCCTTATAATTTGGTTTTAACCCCTGTGTCAATGTCTATCCGTGTCACAAACGCAATTTGTCCATTACAGTGCTCTGTTATTTTTCCGTTATTCATTGCAAAAGCCTCGTCATATAAACATCATTGACGGGGAAATTGGAGCGAGAAATTCGTCGTTCCCTTTGTAATATTTGTGCAGTTAGTTCATCAAATACTATGTTGATTGAACTAGAAATTGTTAGGTTTGTTTAGTGAAATTATTGACAAATGTATCGGAATAAGAACATACCTACTTAACATCTAGTGAGGAAAGTAGTTCTGCCATCTTATCGATAGCAACACGAACAGTAGGTATCAAAAAGTATCACACATACCGATGGTCTCAAATGAGGAGCGCGATGCGGTGATATTCAGATCTTAGCCAAACAAAGGTTTGAGTGGCACTGATACTGTTATGGGCTAGCGTGACGTGAAATGGGAACACAATGGTGTAGGTGAGAAAAAAAATCACATTCCCACTTTACACGTAGGGGAGGTAGCCTAAAAAAAACGTTTTCAAAATTTTATTCTTTCACTTTGTTAGCGTAAGTAATAAATGTGTATCCATGCAAAATAACAGTCTTCTCGGAGCTAAGCTGCGGACGGAGACGGACGGACGGACATGGCGAAAAGATAAGGGTCCCGTTTTTCAATTTTGGCTACAGAACCCTAAAAACAACAGAAAGTCCGTGGCCCGACATGCACTTGCCCGGTTTTGAACTAGTTCCGGTCAGTGTCAAGTATTTATTGTACGTACACTTTGGTGTCCGAGACTTGTATGTTTGTAAAGTCCCCCGTGACACAGTGCTTGTCACTACTGCGGGAGCCGTCTTTTAAACTAAAAGAAACAGCATTATTTAAGACTCGATCTTATCGATTTAACATGTATTTATGTTGTAAAATGTAAAATAGTGACATTTCACAATTCAGTGTCTGCCCACGGTGTCAGACAATAAAAAGAAAAAAAAAGAAAAGTCACAATGCGATTTCTAGTTTCGTAGAATTGATTGGACAAACTTACATACATTTCTATTTGTTTCATAAATTGGTTCATGTCTGGCTATTTTTGATTTGGTAACCTTTTAAAATTACTAAAAATAAATATCAAACTTTAGTTCGGTATTTATTTTTTTCTCGTGGATATAATGAGTTCTTATGCTATTTTAATGTTGATATAATTCGCGAGTCCGCCCTCGGCCGATTGAAAACCCTTGTTAATGCAAAAGCTGAGACATCTTATGTCAGATATAATTTGGTATCCTGTCCGAAAAGTTGGGAATCAAATCAACAGCGAATCTAAACTTTTGGGTGACAGAAAGCGTTAATAAAAGCATCTGACAATCCCTCCAACTTTTACAATACGTATTTGTCGTTATTGTGGCAAAGGGAAGTTAAAATTTCAATCGCGTACGCCCCAAAAATCATCTGGTTAGGTATGTTCGTTTATGAAATTCAAACACGAAATTTAGCTCATTAATATTCATTTCATTGTCATGCTTTCTTTATGTAGTAATACGGTACAGAATACAGACTGTAAGAACCTACTAAATTATGATGATTCAAATATTTGTCGAAACGGTTACAAAAATGTCCCTATAAATGCCAGGTAGAAACAAGAGCATCAGAAAACAATACAGGCACAAACCATAGGCTCTACTACACACTTTGTAAAAAAGGCAAATATATTTTTTAAGTGTCTTATCAAAACAATATAACCTTTTTATTAAATATAGCCATTTTGAATATTATGAAAAGCTTAACGCTAATTCGCAAAGATGGCTTCTGTGAAAATGCCCACATTTGCATACAAAATTCGAAGTAAAGTTTCACAGAAATGAAGAAACGCACCGTAGATACAGGTGGGGAAACCGACACAGAGTACCTACTTACCCACAATCTACAGACATTTCGCTACGGTAGAGGAAAAACAGTTAGAATTTTCATAAGGATTATTAAATTGTTATGAAGAAATGAAATTTTATTAAATCGCGTTTTTCTGTACTTACTTTGAGGTAGATATAAGGTCTGGAACAATTGTGTTCAGGCATACAACATTTTTACACTGTTAAAGTTATTATAAGTGAACAGGTATAGCAAAAATAAAAAACTTGCCTTAGTTTATATCTTGGGCTGTACCTATTCAAGTCGTTTATGGCTAACCATTTGGAAATAATTAGGTAGTTAAATATTGAGCTAACTAACCACAAACCTTTGATTATATAATGTCTAGATACCTTCTTCTTCTTATTTGAGTTTATGGCAATCTAGCCGTTTTAACGGCTAATTTCTGCCAGTGTCAAGTATTTATGCACTTATTACATGCACATAGTCTCGTTCTTAGTCATTTATCACGTATACAAATCATTTTTTACAAGTTAAACTCGGAGCTGTAAAAATAATGGCCAGTCAGTTTGCCGCCATTTTTACAACCGTCTAGATACCTAATCCGGCATCTAAATTTGAAGCAAAAAAAACTGTCAAAAAGTACGGTCAAATGGACGTACTTTTTGAGAGGTAAAAAGCCTTCATCAGATGTTCTAGCCATAGCTATTCTAGCGCGCCATTTTTCTCAGTGGTGCCATTACAATAACATTAAATATCCTACTATTTCGTGAAATTAATCTCATTAGCGTAGAGACCAAGACTGCGCCATCCCTTTGAATTAAAAACTAAATATTGACTGCACAGCGTGAAAGAAAGAAAAATCTCGTGCGGCCTTTGACAGGTATTGTCCACAATGTACCGTTGTCTCTTTCTAGAGAGTGGTCAATTTTGTGAGGTTATGGCGCAGTCCTGGTCTCTACGTTAATGAATAAATCTGCTGAAAGCTAGGAAATTAAATTTTCTACAGGTTTAAGTTGATACTCCGCCACATTATTGAAGACTGGCCTGTTGGTCTAGTGGTTAGTGACCCTGACTGCTAAGCCGGAGGACGTGGGTTCAGGATAAAACTTTGTGTGATGATCACTATGGTTTATTCTGTGTCTAGGTGTTATCTATCCTTAATATGTTCCTTTGTATTTAGAAATATTTATATTTATCAGTTGTCTGGTTTCCATAGTACAAACTCTGCATAGTTTGGGATCAGATAGTGTTTTATGAATTGTCCCAAGATATTATTATTATTAAATTAATTTTTATGTTTTATTTAGTCATGTGTTTCATTTTATTAATATTAAGGAAAAATCATAAGCGTGGTTAATATATCTATTTTAACTAAGGTATTTTTTTTTCGAAATGTACCGAGTTTGTTACAGCCACTTTTTGACAACGATTTTAAAAGCAAAGGCTTACTGAGGGAATGCTCCATCTAGACATTATTTAATCAAAGCCACAAACTAATATTTCGACTGAATAATAAATAAAGGCAGAACTAGTTGCTACTGTAGAGAAATAAAGTTTGGCCTGAAACAGAAAAGCCTGAACTCGAGACTTTTCTGCTCTCGTGCTGCCATCTGCGTCAATGTTACAAAGTCTCTTATGAATCTACTCACCAACAGATGACGCTGTACAGAATGACTATGTTGAATTTCTAAAGGTTACAATAATAACTTGATTTTTTTTATTAATATTTCTTGATAATTTACAAATATCAAGAAACCATTTAAGGTTGTTAATTTTTAATCTATTTTAATCTTAGATGTCATAGAGCATTTTTGTTTCTTTAAAAAAAACACTATTTCAGTGTCAGAGAGTGTCATATTGTCAATGACAGCCAATGTCAGTTGCTGTCAGTTGGTGCTTTGGTTGCATTTGACGTCGAGATATTATTTTTGTGTAATCGCCACTCATAAATAAATGTTAGGACACCTGAAGTGAGTTTGTACTATCAAAATGAATCAAACAATAAACGTAGAACAGCTGAATTCCGCTCTAACATCGCTCCGAACCTTACGCTCGAGCGTCAGCCATGTTTTCGAGACGCTTTCCAACGGTTTGAGGGCCGACCACGGCGAAGATGGCAAAGACAAGTTCCTTTTAGAGCTCCAGGAGCTTCTCAGCAATGTGAATATCAACCTACGAGATCTGGACCAGACTGTTAATAGTTTACCTATACCTACTGCTCCTTTTAACTTGGGGACTACGACATATCTCAGTCAAGAGACAACTCAAGACCGGCAAGCTTTGTACACGCAGTTAGTAAACAGTTATAAGTGGACAGATAAAATACACGAGTACAGTTCTTTCGCACACACACTGCTAAGCCAAAACTCCTTAAAGAGATCGTATATAAACTCTGGAAGTACAAAGCGTCGCGGCAAACTTCAAAGCAATCACAATGTTGCGCCCGTACAGGTAGATAACGTTATAAATAACATTGATAGATCTTACAATGATATGAAAATAACAATATCTAGACCGTTTGCCAGCAATGCTGTTGTTCAAATCAACCTGAGTCATGTTTTAAAAGCTGTTGTGGCATTTAAAGGGTTGTTGATGGAATGGGTGATGGTTAAAGGTTACGGTGAGACTCTGGACCTGTGGACTGAGTCCAGGCATCATGTATTCAGGAAAGTTACTGAGAACGCTCACGCTGCTATGTTGCATTTCTATTCTCCAACGTTACCGGAGCTAGCGGTCCGTTCATTTATGACATGGCTGCACAGTTATGTGAATCTGTTCAGTGAGCCGTGCAAGCGATGTGGCTGCCACCTTCACCACACATCGCTATTGCCACCCGCATGGCGAGACTTCCGTACTCTGGAGCCTTTTCATGATGAATGCAAGCAATAGTTAATGTGGTATTGAATGAGAAGGCTGACCGAACTGTTTTGGTGCCTTTTCTTTCAATAACAAAACAAAATAATAGAAAAGACTTAAAAACAAAGTGAGTGATCTTACCTGAATTGTAAATGTTATCATAATCCATTACCATATTTTACATTGCCCAAGTGAGACTGGACCATATTTTTATACTGTGAAAAGTGTAGTGCCGTATGATGAATATAACATTATAAAAAATATCTTCCCAAATTATTATAAAAGCATGCTACCACTAGTAGAAGAATAATTTGATGTAGGCAATCAAGCCCTTATGGTATAATAAATAAAATAGGATACAAATGACATGTAATAATTATAATAATTTTCAATGTTGTATTATAATAAAATGCTCATAAAATATAGTAGTTACCTACCCATTTTGTTTATTTACACATTAAATGCATTTTTTGACATATAGATGTACAGAACATAATTTAATCAATATTAAAATTTGTAATTAATATTGCATGTAGAAGTAATGTTAAGATTTTTTTTCAACATTAGAACAGGGTTTCCCAAACTGAGCTTCATGGAACCCTGGAGTTCCATAGAATAGTTACTAGGAACCCTAGTAACTATTCTATGGAACTCCAGGGCAATTTCTATTCCAAATTTGGAAATAAGATGTGTTATAATGGTTTTCATTTCATTTGGAAACCTAAATGAAATAAGGACTTTCATAAATTGACATTTGATTAACTGCACCTCCCCCCTATGTTAAGTTCATAACATAAGAAGTGGATTAATGAATTTGGGGTTCCATAAAATAAAAAGTATTTGGTGGGTGTTCCACTATGTTAAAAGTTTGGGAACCCCCGTATCAGAATACAGGGTGTCCTAAGACTAATAACTATACAAATTGTATTTTAGTAAATATAACATTTCATAGCCTGTCCTTTATTTAAGATACTATGTTATTTAGAAAAAAATAATCCCGATGACTGGTGCTTTTTTACATTAGGTGGGTTCTAATCCCGGTTCAGACAGGATATTATTTAAATATTATTGAATGCAGCGCAATTATTTTTTAGAAATCAAAATGTTGTCTCTTTCAGTAAAATATTCTATATACAATATTTAAGGTACTTTCCCTGTGTAGCAGTTTTGGGACACCCTGTATAGTCAATGGGAGAGAAACTCGAAGACCAGACAGTAGATTTAATATTATTAATTGATGTAAAATATCTAGACTAAAAGTAAAATTTGTCTTGTTAAATCTAATAACTCAAAACATTGTATCATTTGCAGCAATGTCATATTTTATGAATAGATATAAACTCAATAAGCATACCCCTAGAAATGAAATCTTTCTGTAAATTAAGATTGAACCTAACCTGTTCTAGACCAAGTTGATGTTTAACTACTATCTGTGTTACAAAATTACTGTGAAAAAGATAATACTTACCTTACCAATGTTATACCTTCCGTCCTGCCTTAACATTTAATTTAATTGATGTCATTGAAGTTATTAGGGTTGGAACTTTTTTGGTTATATAAAACTAAATGTTTTCTTTTTCATAGAGAATTTTGTAACATTCTGTATATGAGACAGATGAGGCTTAAATCTTAAGATAATAATATGATAAGCTTATACAAGAAATAAAAAGTTGATTAATGTATGAATGATTTATTTATTAACCAACAATAATATTAACAGTCTTACGCAGCATATTTTCTATAATTACGTATAATTGGGTAGATGATTAATTTGTCAATATTGTGCACAAATCAAGACAATAGCATGTCTACAAATTTATTAGAAAAATATGTTCATCCAAAATTGAACATATCTATGTATGTAATCACAATAAATGCAAATGATTTGACTATACAAAATTATGACATCATAAATATGTGTTTCATACATACATAGTTCACTTTGTTCGAAAGGCGTTTTGAGATTACGTGTCTATGAGCGATGTCCATGTGTGAGTGCGTCGAGCTCGCACTCTATGCCTCTGAGGCATAGCATTTTGAAAAAACAAATATATTGACTATTTTGACTTGCCAGTCATCTACCCAATTTAAACAAATGGCTTACAAGTTGCTATAGAATGATCCACACTGCAAGCAACATTTAAAACATGAGCACCTATCGACACTTTTAATGGAAAATATTGATCTTTGTTACTACCTAGGCCGAGACAACCTTGCCTATTTCGGCCCCACATGTATAGATCACCGTTATTGGTGATAGCAGCTAAATGTCCAATACCACAGGCTACTTTTTCTACGGTACATTGTGGGTTGAATTCGTTGCGGCCGAATAATGGTGCGGGTATATGTTTGGGAGTCGGGGATCGTTGCACGTTTGGTCCTAGGCCGATAATGCCGTAGCCCCAGACAAATGCATCGCCAGCCTCTGAAAAACAAGACATAATTTTCTTCAGAAACATTTTTATTTATTAACAATATACATACATAGCGTTCATATTCTGGCATGCGTTTGTAATTATACTTATATGTATAACTCATGTTTTTTGTAATTTATTTACGTAAAGAAATTGTTTTTCAAACTTTCTTTAGTATTTACTGAACTGTTCTAAATTTAAACTTTTTTGAACTCATTTACTATAGTATTTTTATACCTATTGTTGAATTAAAATTTTGTTAGCATTTTCAATCGATTAAACATAATTAGTCGTACATCGTTTTCGTAAGTAATTTTAGGGTCGCATCTCTATGGTATGCGCGAAAGTGATAAGAACCTAACTTAAATTCGGTCAAGTTACGTTGATCCTACTGTAATTACATACACCATAATATTTATCATCGTAAGTTTCCCCGGTCGATGCTTCACTCTCAGTCAGTCTTCACCTCTTTGTTGCTCCGTCTATCGAGACAGTTTATATATTAAAGTTATGGTTACTTATTAATACGAACCATTGACAATCAAACAAAACGATCCGCCGGCAGCTACATCGGTGATCTTGCCCAAACCTTTCGTAAAGTTAACTAGCGCATACGACATATTGACTTGTTGCTGTGCATTCGCCATTGGTATCTGACCGTACTCTGAATTGCCCCAACCGAATAATTCACCTTTGTCTGAAAAAAAAAACATTAAAAAAATATTTTAATGGGTAAATACTAAAATACATTCCAAATTTCCAAAGGGGTTCGTAAGTCAGTGGCGACGGATCAGTTCCGAGATATCTGCGAGGTTATACAATATTACCACTTTCGGTACAGGTGATAGTTATCGAAAAATGGCATTTCATTTTTATTTTTTTTAATGACGACTCCCGCAATAGGGTTCGAGCCCTGTGTCGCGGGGGACTTTACAAACATTCAAGTGACGGACACAAAGTACACCCAGACTCGGAACAACAATTTGTGGATCACACAAAGTGGTGTCCCGTACTCCCACCGCGCCACAGAGGCAGCTGTGTCTGTCTGTCAGTTAAGCCGCGGTCCTGCGCCTAATCTTTCCGGTCATGTCGGATTTCCGTCCCATCGAGGGGATAGAGAGTGCACTTACTCGTATGTCTGTCTGTGTGCACCGACACACTTGTGGACATTTGCGATTTACATGCCAGATTTCCACAACATGCCAGGCAAATTAAACTAGAAATAAAAGACATTTAAAGAGTTTCAAAAATGAAACGTTACATTTTCCAAAAAATATTTAAATACACAGTTCCCAATTTGAAATCTCTGAAAAAAAGTATTCACCAGACCAACTCACCATTCAAAGCTAGCACGCAATCCCCCGTAGAAGCCACTTTGACAATCTTCTCAGAGGTAATATCTCCTTTCACGAGACCCGGTATAGCCTGGTTTTCATAAGTGCCAAGCCCAGTCTGACCGTCCGCGCCCCAACCGCAAGCGTACACCTTGCCGTTTTCTGTTACGAATAGACTGAAAAGTAGTTTTCTGTTCACTTGTTTCTGTACTTATAATCAACATTTAGAAAATAAATGTTGAAGAAATTAGTACATCATAATCAATTAAAGTATTTTTTATATGCATTTCTTGTCAATTACTTTTTAAATAATAATAATAATAATAATAATTTTTATTGTTTCTCCACAAAGGTAGTTACAATTTTACTTACAGCTAATTATATAAACATTATGCCTTTGTGAGAGCTGGTGTCTGTACTAGGTTTCATACAAAACCTGTGTTACAAATCACCAGGCCCTCATTTACCGTGATAATATTAAGAGTACAGTTACAGTAGAGTTACGTAAAATATATATATATATATAATTATATAGGTACATATATATATATATATATATATATTTTTTTTTTTTTTTTTTTTTTTCTTTTTTATCCGTGTTACAGATAATTGTTAACTACAAAAGAGAGAAGACAGAGAAAATAACTTAAACATTTTTTTACTTTAAAACTATTCTATACTAGATTTGTGTGTGTGTGTGTGTGTGTTTGTGTGTATGAGTGCGAGCGTACCTGCGTGTGTGTGTAGGTGTGGAAATTTAAGTTAGAGTCTTAGCAATAATATTTTCGGTATTTTCGTAATCTTGTTCAAGGAGCCAGTTGGTAACTATAGTTTTACATTCAATTGTAGGTTTTGGATAAATATTTAGGATTTTATTTAATTTGTTGTAAACAAGACCCCCAAGATGACAAAAACTACAGCTTGCAAGATGAGAAGTAAAAGAAACAGTGGGACATACTTCGGGTTTTCGTCGCGTCGTAACGGCCAGTATATGTGGGTCATATGGAGTGAGTGAGTGTTTTTTCATAGTTATACTCAAAATGAACTGTTGCCGAACTGTCAATACCTTGCAAGTGGAATAAAGTTGTGTAGTCGGATATAGAAATGGTAGACACCATCCTGCCTTTAATATAAAGCGTTGTGACCGTTCAAGTTTCAAAAGTGCGGTTTTGGTAGCACCACCCCAAGAGATGATACAATAAGAAGTTATTGACTGGCAAAGAGCCTGATATACTAATTTTATTACTGATTTGTCCGCAATATGTCGTAGGTTTTTAAAAATAAAGACGAGTTTACGCATTCTGTTTGAGAGTGAGTCAATGTGATGGTGGAATTTTAGTCTGTAGTCAATTTGTATGCCGAGGTATTTAATGGAGTCAGTGCTACTTAAGCCAGGACAGTGGCATGAGGACCTCTCAAGTTTGCAGTTATGAGCCCTGATAGTAAAAGAACCTGATAGTGGTTGGCCAGAGCTCGAAAGAGAAAAGGTAATATACTTTGTTTTATCAACATTTAATGTCAATAAATTTTTAGTTAGCCATTCTGATATCAGGTCGAAACCTAACTGTGCATGACCGAAGGCATCCGACCAAGATCTCCCATAAAAAATGAGAGCAGTATCATCAGCGTACGTGAATATCTCACCATTTTGAAGACAGAGTTTACAGAGGTCGTTTATGTATATCAAAAACAGGGTTGGACCGATGATACTGCCCTGAGGGACGCCATAAGTAATAGGGAGCTCATCGCTGACCCAGTCTCCGATCCTAACACATTGCCGCCGACCTGTCAAATAGCTTTCGAATAGGGTAAGCTGGTTGCCCCTGATGCCAATATGTTCTAGCTTGGTAAGTAGAATGGGAACAGAAACCGTGTCAAACGCCTTAGCTAGGTCTAAAAATATTCCAATTACTTTATTTTTTTCGTCTAACTTGGTAACTATCTTATCTGTTAGGTCCAAGACCGCTTCATTTGTTGAGGTGCCTGACCGGAAGCCATATTGATTATGTGATAATATATGTTGTGTATTTAGAAAGTTAACAAGTCTTTTATTTAATAATTTCTCCAAAATTTTTGATAAAGTTGGAAGAATAGAAATAGGTCTATAGTTAGTTACACGGTTCCTGTCTCCACTCTTGTGGATAGGATAGATAACGGCTATTTTATACGCGTCTGGGAAGACTCCAGTTTGGAAAGCTAGGTTCGAAAGGAATGTAATGGGGGGAACTAGTAAATCCTTAAATGTTTTCAGAAATGATCCAGAAATACCGTCAGAACCCACAGAGCAGTCAGATCGCAAACCCATTATTATTGATTCAATTTCAAATTCATCAGTTGGAGATAGAAAGAAGGTATTATTTATCAAGGGTGAGTTGAGTTTAAAAGAGGTTTGTATATTCGTATTGTGTATATTATCAGTAGCTACAGCCTCCGATAGTGTTTTGCCGACGTTCACAAAGAATTTGTTTACGTTATTAACTGAAGAAAAAGGGTTTGAAGGGGATAGAAGATCAATTGGGGATGTGTTTTGTTTTTTTGTATGAGTTATGGTTTTTACAGCGTTCCAAAGCTTTTTAGGGTCTTTTTCTGCGGATTTTAGTAGAGATTTTTCATAGCTATTTTTGGCTTTTTTAATAATCTTCACGCAGAAATTTCTATATCTTTTATATGTAACTTTTATGGTCTCATTACTAGGTGATTTTTTGTGTTTAATATGTAAAAGATCTCGATTCTTTATACATTTTAGAAGTCCGGTGGTCATCCACGGCTTTGTAATTCGTTTTCTATTTGACACAGCTTTGAGTATGGAATTTGCGACAAGACAACGGTTAAGAGAACTAATGAAGTAATTGGTAGCTTAATTCACACATGTTATGTTATACATAGTATTAAAATCAAGGTTCCTTAAATCTATTTCAGCTTTTACATAGTCCAATTGTTTTATAATTTTATTTGGTTTTATTTTGGGCAGATTATGGGTAGAGCTCAGGAAAAATATTACCGCGTCATGATCTGTAACTGAGGCATGGGCAACGTAACAATGTGCTATATTATTTGTCTTTAAGAGAATGTGATCAAGGCAATTTCGGCCTCGAGTGGGAAGTGTATGTGCCGGCAGCATTCCGTAAAACGCGGCTAATGATAGATACTCTTGAGAACGGCCATCTGTGTTATTGGCTTTAATGTCGATGTTTATATCGCCTGTAACTATTAAGTTTTTATATGATGAGTAGTTTATAAGAAGTTGAGATAAAGAGTATTGGAAATTAGTCACGTTATAGACTGCTGGCGGCCGGTATATCGCAATAATGACTGTATCTGGGTTTAAAATTAGAATAAGACAGTTAGCATCACTCAGGCAGGGTTCGATGATAGTGGATTTATTGTTTTCACGGTAATAAATGACTACTCCCTCATTTTGTGTAAAGTGTTTTGTGGTACAGGAAGAGTTGTATCCATCAATAGTGGGAATGGGAGGGGAGTTAAACAGCCAGCACTCCGTCAATACAATAACATCCCATGTAGTATTTGTTCGATGTAAGAGAGTAAGAAGATTGGGAAAATTACGGGCTATGCTCCTAATATTTTGGCTTAAAATGGACACTGCCGGGAGATGTTTTTTGGATAGTGACACGCAGTCATCTATTAAACAGTAACTAGCCTTCGAAACCAAGATATTGTCGAGATCTATATTTATATCTTCGATATTATTGAATTTTAATAATATGCATAGTAATAATCCGGAGTAAATGATATTTAATGAATGCTACATTCGTTTTCATGGCTCTACGAGTAGTGTTGATAAGTGTAAGAGGTAGAAGATTGGTGAGTACTTTATTATGTGATTGGAAGTGTGATAGTGTGTTTGTATTCGTAAATGAGTGGATGAATGTAAGACAATGTATAATGGAATTATAACTTATACTATAATTAGGTCTAAAAATAATAACAGTGTTATACTGAGCTACTAACAAAATTATAAATAAAAAATATTTAGTTACAATCGCAAATTTAAGATATGAATCCAGAATGAAAAGGTAAATAGTCAATAAAAATAAAAAGCAGTACAACTAGTCATTCTTTTTGGGCAAGCGATATGAGATCTTTTTCATCACAAATGCGAATTTTAGGAGATGCTTCTTCTTTTCGAAGAAATATTTGTCCATGGTGGGCCCAGCAAAACTTGTAATTGTATTCGGCCTTAAATTTCCTCGCTGAGAAGAAAAGCTTATTAGTGTACGACGTGAGGCTTTCTGATACGTATATCGGTGTCTCAGGTCCAATTATATTTAGAGATGTTGTTCTAAGTTTATTTTGACTTTTATTGTAGGTTTTGTATAAAGGGTTGAGATAAAGAGTATTGGAAATTAGTCACGTTATAGACTGCTGGCGGCCGGTATATCGCAATAATGACTGTATCTGGGTTTAAAATTAGAATAAGACAGTTAGCATCACTCAGGCAGGGTTCGATGATAGTGGATTTATTGTTTTCACGGTAATAAATGACTACTCCCTCATTTTGTGTAAAGTGTTTTGTGGTACAGGAAGAGTTGTATCCATCAATAGTGGGAATGGGAGGGGAGTTAAACAGCCAGCACTCCGTCAATACAATAACATCCCATGTAGTATTTGTTCGATGTAAGAGAGTAAGAAGATTGGGAAAATTACGGGCTATGCTCCTAATATTTTGGCTTAAAATGGACACTGCCGGGAGATGTTTTTTGGATAGTGACACGCAGTCATCTATTAAACAGTAACTAGCCTTCGAAACCAAGATATTGTCGAGATCTATATTTATATCTTCGATATTATTGAATTTTAATAATATGCATAGTAATAATCCGGAGTAAATGATATTTAATGAATGCTACATTCGTTTTCATGGCTCTACGAGTAGTGTTGATAAGTGTAAGAGGTAGAAGATTGGTGAGTACTTTATTATGTGATTGGAAGTGTGATAGTGTGTTTGTATTCGTAAATGAGTGGATGAATGTAAGACAATGTATAATGGAATTATAACTTATACTATAATTAGGTCTAAAAATAATAACAGTGTTATACTGAGCTACTAACAAAATTATAAATAAAAAATATTTAGTTACAATCGCAAATTTAAGATATGAATCCAGAATGAAAAGGTAATAGTCAATAAAAATAAAAAGCAGTACAACTAGTCATTCTTTTTGGGCAAGCGATATGAGATCTTTTTCATCACAAATGCGAATTTTAGGAGATGCTTCTTCTTTTCGAAGAAATATTTGTCCATGGTGGGCCCAGCAAAACTTGTAATTGTATTCGGCCTTAAATTTCCTCGCTGAGAAGAAAAGCTTATTAGTGTACGACGTGAGGCTTTCTGATACGTATATCGGTGTCTCAGGTCCAATTATATTTAGAGATGTTGTTCTAAGTTTATTTTGACTTTTATTGTAGGTTTTGTAACCCTCAATAACTCTGTCTTTGGATATAACGGTTGAAAGTTCCGCAATTATGACTCTGCCCGACTTTTTGGTATTAATTCTAAAAATATCCTTTAATTCAGTTTGTTGTACAGGCACTTTCAAGGTTTGAGTCATATTTACAAAAATATTTATCAGATCTAATTTCGTTTCTCCTTCCAAACACGGGATATTTCTAATTTCCAGGCTGGTGGAACGCACGCGTTTTTCGAGTTGTTCGACTTTCTTTTCCAACTCCTCAATATGTTTCTTATCTTCATTGCCTCGCTCCTTTAAAGTTGCTAACTCCGTCATTATGTTATCATATTTTGTTGACAAGAAACTTATGCTTTCTTTTATCTCCGACGTCTGTTCCTCCATAGTCACTCTTAAT
Source organism: Herminia tarsipennalis (assembly GCA_945859575.2). Taxonomy (NCBI): domain Eukaryota; kingdom Metazoa; phylum Arthropoda; class Insecta; order Lepidoptera; family Erebidae; genus Herminia; species Herminia tarsipennalis. The sequence goes on along the minus strand of OX243836.2, from coordinate 4,583,469 downwards.
TCTTCAAATCGCTTCTCCTGTTGTAGCGCTAGGCTTTTGAACAAAGTACGCATCTCCGACATAAACTTATCCATGTTTTGATTTGTTTTGTCTAACTGGGGAGAACCGACAGCTCTGCGTTTGTGGCTTCTGTTCGTTACGTTAATCGTGCTCTCAGTTAATTGGCCTAAGTCGGATTCAGCTCCAGAAGTTAGGTGATCATCACTGGTAGCCGAATTACGTTCCTTGGACGGCGCCAGAGAGTCTTGAGTCGATACATCTTTCGGGGGAGTGCGTTTTAAAGGCATATTGATTGTTTTTATTATTGCCTGTGATTATTTGATGAGCAACTAATTACGGTTTAGCTATTCGTATTTAAACAATAGCATGCAGCTTTGAAGTGTAATAAAAGTTTTGCTATTAGTTTTGTGTAGGCGCTTGCGACTTGCACACATAAGTGCGGTGGGTGGAGTCTAGAACTAGTTTGACCAATAGAAGCGTGTTAACGGCGTCGCTTACCGGATTGATTTCTTCGCTGCTTATGGGCGCCTGGTACTTGAACACAGTCACTGTTAGTTAATTTTGTAAATAATTTATTAATTTTAAATTTTTATTTATGCGCTTAGCACAGAATACACGACTGTACGCTTTCGCGGTCCGGGGGGAAGGGGAAATACAATAATTACAATTTTGAAAGATAGAAAAATTTTAAGTCCAGACCCAGGAATCGAACCCGAGACTTCCGTAAGCCAAACCGGGGCCGGAATCGAACACCTATCTGGACTATGTTACTCGACCTCAAATTTCTCTATCCTTTCATGCTCGTGAGTTGGGCCTTCCCAACTCGCGAGCATGAAGGTTGTCTCGCATGCACCATCTAGCCGGTAGTTAAAGAACTATCACGGCTTTTGTTATTGCTTCGTTACAAAGAGCATTATAACAAATTATGATGTCGCAGGCCGAATATTAAAGTAATATTTATAGGCATTTCTTGCAATTACTTTAAAACGTTTGTAAATAAGCTAACATTAGCTATGTATACTTACGTATGATCCTGTCCACAGCATACACTGACAATCTTCTGCTGCCCTAACTTCTTAATGTTATGTGTGACCATGCTGCCCTTGTACTCCTCATTGGTGTTGACCTTCCGTCCGCACTGGCCGTACGCATTGTTTCCTAATGTGAACACGCCTTCGTTATCTGTTAGTATTGCAGTGTGGGCTCGGCCCGCTGATAGCCCGACAATCTGAGGATAAAGTTTTTTGACGTTTTTCTTATTTGCTCCGCTCCGTACAAGTTTGTATGAAATACATGTGACGTCACGATTTTTTCTGATCATATCATTTACTTTTGTTATTAATGATTAATAAACACGTCAGATTATATATGTTCATAACATATTTTTATTTTTATAAATCTATACTAATAATATAAACCTGAAGAGTTTGTTTGTTTGAACGCAGTAATCTCAGGAACTACTGGTCCGAATTGAAAACTTCTTTCACTGTTGGATAGCCCATTTATTGAGAAAGGCTATAGGCTATATAACATTACGCTAGGAGCGGAGCAGCAAAGAGAAATGAAGAGTTTGTTTGTTTGAACGCAGTAATCTCAGGAACTACTGGTCCGAATTGAAAACTTCTTTCACTGTTGGATAGCCCATTTATTGAGAAAGGCTATAGGCTATATAACATTACGCTAGGAGCGGAGCAGCAAAGAGAAATGTTGCATAAAGGGGGAAAATTTATGCAGATGCTGCCGCTGCATATATTACTAGCTGTCCCGCGCAACAGCTAGTAATATATAATATTAGTGTAGAAGTGTAAACTGCTTCTGAAACTTACCTTAGTCTCTAAACTTTTATATGGCAGGAATATAGGGACAGGGCTCAGTAACAATTCTAGTGGATGTCCAATTCTTGGTGCATGGTAGCCAATCTGTGAGTCAGTATTGATGCCAGTGCCAAATACTTTGTGTTGTTGGTCAGTCTTTATTGATGCTACTGTGAACCCATAGCCTGCTGCTACATGTGTCACCTGGATTTACAAAATGTCTATTAAAGTAAATACTCTTGGACAATAAATAAAAAAGAATAATTGAGACACTTTTGTCAATTTATTACAAAAGATATTATTGCAATGATGACACAATATGGATGTTGACTGTCAAGTCAAATCAGTCTCTTTTTATTTTATTAAAAGTTGAAACAACAAGCTTTGTAAGAATGTGTATGGAATACAACCTTTAATTTTACAAACAATAATTCATCATTGAATCATTCATTTTCATGCATTTAAATTTTAAAAAAACATGTTAAATTATAGAATTTTATAAGCTATGGGTCTTAATCGCGAAAATATTTTTCATGGCTGTTGCAATACGGTTGAAACATCGGGCAATAAACAAAGGTATGTTGCCTTAAAATAATGCAATTAAGCTTATAAAATTCTATAATGTGTACAAATCACGAAAGTTTATAAACATATACATGTTAAATTGTGAAAAACCCTTATTTTCAAAACATTTTAAGATTATTGTCTAATTTGTATATATTTTTTTTCTAATTTCTATCTTTTTTTTTTTAGTCAACTACATCTTTTTTTTTTTAGTCAACTACCCAATTGAACAATTTGTACCAATCATAATTTTTAATGTTTATACATACTTTTATTTTATTTATTTACCGCAGCTATCTTCATGACTACTCACATCAAATCTCTCAGAAAAACTTGACCGCATAGGGTGCCAGCACAATGAGAAATTGTTTCGGTACTGTTTTCTGCCTTTCTTACCACGAGGCATGTGTAAGCCCAGCGCGCCCGTCTCTGCCAGGCCCCACACATACATGCGACGGTCTGAACTTTTGCTTACTGGATATTGGAAAACTGGAAACCAAAAATATTTGAAATTAATGATGTTTGGGCAGCCTAGATATTAATTTAGAGTATATTTTTGGCTCGATTTTATACGTATTTCTTTATTATTTAACAGTTAAAAGATAGAAGATAATAAGTTAACCAAAGTAATAATACATAATCAGCAATGTAAACAAAACATTACACATATCTATAAAATTTAAATTTACTAGTCTACTATAAGTCATCCAGACTAAATAACATTCTTTACCAAGAACGTGTGTCATGTTTTCATTTTAGTATTCGTATTTAAAACACAATATTTACTTGGAAGTGATTCCTCTTCATCGGGATCCGGTATTTTCTTCTTTGTCGTTGCGTAAAGACGACTTCCAAAGACACAAGGAGTTCTATTTCGTAACAATACTTTTATCGTATTCATTTTGCTAAATTCTAAAACATTTTACAATTTCTATCCGTATTTTTTTTAATGTTTTAACTATTTTTGAGGTTATGTGCGACTTTCGTCTTCTTTACAATTTGTACATTGACGTTTGGTTTGATTGACATTTTGTTTCATATGACGTTTCTTTAAGCACAGAATTCACAGAATTGTGTTGCTAAACCGCTTTTCGGCTTGTAGATGAGCGAAATGTGTTACGCCGCGGTCGGGGTGTAGCAAAAGGGGTAGGTACTACTAAAAATACCATTTTTTTTCTTGAAACAGAGAGAAAAAGGTTTTAAAAAGCTATCAAAAAAAAATAAAAAAGATATATTTATCTTTAAATTTTTTTTTGTCTGTTTGTTTTTAAAACCATGTTTTCGATATTTTGAGAAAAAAAAAAGTTGTGTACCCCCTTTGGTACACCTTCACCCCGCCAGCTCCACACGTTGACACCAACGTCGGTTCCAACGCCACCCGTCAACGTGTGGATCTAGCTAGAATAACTCTCGACCCAACGTTGCCTTACGTTGGTGCAAATGCTATTTTTTAGATCCACACGTTGGACGAGTGACTTTGATCAACATGTGGAGCCGGCGTTACAAAATATGGACGAAATTGACAAACTTCTAGTTACACGATTATTACACCAGCTCTAGCACTCGTCCACGGTGTAGATCTAAAATAACGCTAGTCTCAACGTTCCCACACGTCAGCGGCGCTGGGAACGACGACGTTGGGGTCAACGTGTGCAGCCAGCGTTAATGTAACAAATCAGAGTTGCCATTCACCGACAATTAAAGAGACTCAAAAGAATTCTCATAAAATCAATCAATCAAGGTAACTCTTGTAATGTATAAATAAATCAAACCTTAGAAAATATAAACCAAATAAAAGTACGGCAAAATGACCATATAACACCATTTATTATACGACTATCAGAGATACGGACATCAAACATAGAACAAATTACTTTATCTTCGACAGTAAATTGGCGCGCATTTGCGTATTTTGGAATAGTGCCTTGATGAGACTGCGTATTTCTTCAGTTCTGAAGTGGACCGCTATAGGGCCGGTGCCGTCCTTCCAATGGTTCTCAATGTCCTTTAAAGAACCTCCCAGCACAAATATTAGCTCTTGAAGCTTGATCCAGGATTTGACGTGTTTTTCTATGTCTTTTGGGCTCTGAAAGTAACACAAAAAAAATATAAATAAATAAAAAAAAGTTTAAAATGTCGTCCAATTATTATCAAGAGGGTTTGCAAATTTGATCATAGGAGATAATTTCTCAAACTATAATTGCTGGTGGCATTATTATTACATAGTAATAGCATATTCGTTTTGTCAAAATTCAGTAGTGAAAGGCGTATGGCATAAGAATTATACCTCCAATGGTACAAAATTCGATTGGATTATTATGGCATAGAACTTTTTAAGTCAAACTTTTAATAATTAATGACTTTTTCATTCATAAATAAACGATAGAAAAAATATTTTTTTTTTAGGGTACGATTTTGATAAAATTAGGTATGTGCGTGCACTCAGTATCATGGGCACATACCAACCCTGGAATATGACCACATCTTTCTGTTACACCCTATATATATTGGTGGGTGGGATAGGCCTGCGCGCGTGACTACTTCTCGTCAAAGGCATAAACTTCTATACACCCCGACTGTACAACCACCTACAGACAAAACTCGTATATGATACGGGCCTGCAAAATATACAATGTTGCAAGCCAGACAGTTGACATCGATTCTTCCATAATGAGTGCATTGAAATTAAAAACAACCCTGTGTAACACCTTTTTTGATTAACGTATTTTGTTTACTAAACTTATTTTTATCAAATCTGTATACTGCATATTGTACCTCTATTACTAACCTTAAGCAACTTTTTTGTCGTTGTACCATATATATTTTAATCAACACAAATTGTTACTGGTGAAAACATTTAAATGACCATAATATTAATATAGATAGTAAATTTAGATTATCAATTGTGAAACGTAAAAAAAAAATAAGTAAGTACCTACATAACTTTAAAAGGGGTAATCAGTTTACATTTTCAGATTTTGTCAATTCAGAAACCGGCCGCAGCTAATTTCCTATAGAATAATCGAATTTAGGCACATGACATCACCAAAATACTTCCTTGCCAGCTTTTATACCATATACTCAGATTTCATCATATTATATACAAGGTTATTTATCGTATAGCGCAAAGCTCAGACACCCCAACAAGCTTTTCAATTCAAGAAATTATATAAAAAAAATGTGTAGCGCTCGGGGACTGCCGCGGTAAAGCTATTGCATAGCATTTTTTATCAACATATGCAATTATATTTTTTTTATTTTTTTTATTTATGCAGTATTTTTTTTTTCTTTTCGTTACATTTCGAAGCAGCTTGTCTCGATGCGTGCGAGCTTCGTTCAGTCGTACCATATACATATACGTTAAGCGTACGCTCAGCCGAGCTACATGGTAGGCGAAGTGGGGGTGTTAGGTTTTATTTTCGTTACGGAATTTCTAGATTCGGTAGCCGCGCTCAAAGCCCGCGATAAATGCTATGCAATAGCTTAAAAGAAAATGAAAATATTGAAAACTTGCAAAGTAATAAGCCATTATAGTTGTATAGTTTTCTTTGCCATGCTCATAGCGTCGCATAGTACGTAATCCATGGTTATTATTGAAAATAAGTAAACAATTACTTTTCTGATCACATTGTGAACAAGATTTGGACGGTTAGAATGATTAATTAATGATTAAATATTTTTTTAATTGTAAAATATAACATGGCCCAAAAACTATCCCATTGGATTGTGTTACCCAAAAACTATCCCATTGGATTGTGTTACCGATTCTAAGCAAGAACAAACCACTTTCATGTTTACTCTATACCAAGAATTACTTTGTGTATAAAAAAAGAATAACTTAATTACCTGGAACAGATGTGGTGCTTTCTGCACAACAATGGTGTACATCTCAGTAAGCTGTGTTCCCATCTCCATGGATATGTCTTCCACAGTGCACACGCGGTGAATTAACTCTTCTACAAACATATTCACTAGAGTTGCCATCAGCCTGAAAAAAATATACCTTTAATAAATGGCATTCGTGTAATGTTTTTTATCCTAAAATACTTTCGCATAACGACTTTGGCATAACTGTTAAAGGGATAACAATACTTTGACATATTGATACTTTGGCATCATGTTTTAGTAGGCATAAATATCGAATTGAATGTTTTTAATAAAAAAAAATCTTCGAAATCTTAAAGTGTTTTTTCGAATGATGTCCATGTTTCTGTCGAATGATGTACCATACATTCATGTTTTGTTTTTGAGTTAAATGCCTGTGGCATACGGACCCTTCCCTTCCTTGAAGGTTCCCTTTTTGCCATTTTGGCTACAGAACCCTGAAAAGGATGTAGGTACTTTTCTCTTCCAAATTGTGACAGTAGGTTAAAGTGCGGCGGGGGTGGCCCTTGGGCCACCCTTGAGCGGCTAATGTGTTTATTTTTTACACTAATTAACAATACTTTTCTTTTCCATGCGCATTTTGACTGTTAGTTCGATAATAAGTGGAAAATTACATTGGTTTAGGTATATTTCGTATCGCATTGTTGATAAGCCATGTAGCATTACTCATAAAAAAAGTTATGCGTGTATAGCATTATGCTTTAAAATAGTAAGCTTTTCATTATCATTTTGCCAATAGTAGTTATGTGTATCAAAGTTATGCGTAAAGATTTATGCGAAATAATGTTATGCGTAATGCCTATTAGTGCAAATAAAATGATTCCCTAAACCAGCTATACTCTAAGTGTGTTCCGCGGAACCCTAGGGTTCCGTGATACCTCTGTCGGGGTTCCGCAAGAATTTAGAAATAAAAAAATCAAAACACCTCTCTCTGGTCGCTCCGCGGCTGTGCGGACTCCGCGGCCGCGCGGAGACAAAACGCTATGAATGTTATTTATTTATTTATTTGTATTTGTATAAGCTTGTGTTACATTAGCTGGTACAATATCTTATAAGTTTGGTCTCAACAATTTTATACTTGTACAACGCGTTCGCTCTAAGTTTGCCGGTCTGTGGAATGCGCGTACCCTCCCCCACGTGACAACAAAACTTATAATGTGTCATAGTTTTACCCAAATATCTACCGTACACAATTTTTATTGTTACAATTAAATAAAAAATTTCGAACGTCATACACTCATACCTATCGCCAGCGGCAAACTTAAAACGAGCGGGTAGTATACTTGTAAGCGCTCAGTCTCTTTGATAAAAGCCGCCTCTGAATTAGACGCTATAGTTGTCAACAAGCGACTTTCGTCTCTAACTTCAAAGGATAAAGTCGATATTGTTTACAACGCTATTTTTAAATTTCTGTTTTTATTTTTGCTTTTTGTTTATCAAAGGTGCCGACTCGAGTATTTTCGAGAATATTTGAGATCGAGTCTAGGACTAAGTATAAAAGCGGCGATCGCGCGTTGGCGTCGTCAGTTGATGATTAGCGTTCGGAGCGATAAGTTACTACCTACTTACAAGCTCGCTAGCGAGAAACTAGTGTTCATTGTTTTACTGCCTGCTGTATTCTGTTGATACATTTCTTCCCTGTAGGTTCTAAATTTAGTCTCTTATACGCAGTAACGATTGTGCATTATTTAAACCCCACTATCCTGACTTGTAACATTATAAATAAAGAAGAATGGAACGTTGGCTTAAAGGTGTTAAACGTGTTCCAACAACATCTTCTAATGACGCTGAATGTTCAAAAGCAATGCGCGCGGAGAATTTAGCAATCACCGATCCAGAAGATGATGCCACGAGTGCCACGACGTCAAGCTCGACGGTTTCAAAGACGAAAAAAAGGAAGTATGATGAATCTTATATCAGTTTCGGATTTGTTGATTCCAACGGCTCACCTCTCTGCATGCTCTGTAGTAAACTGCTTCCTAATAGTTCCATGGCACCTGCCAAATTGCGTCGACATTTAGAAACCGTACACCCCGAGACTAAAGACAAGAATAAAGAATTTTTTGTTCGCAAAAAAGATCAGTTATTAGAAAGTCAAAAAAATATGATGCATGTAACACAAACTACCAACGAAAAGGCCACGGAGGCATCATATTTAGTTAGCTATCGCATTGCACAAGCAGGTGAAGCGCACACTATCGCTGAGAAATTAATAAAACCATGTGTATTAGACATAACAAAATGTATGCTTGATGAAAAATCTGCAAAGCATCTTTCTACTGTTCCGCTATCAAACGATACTGTTTCACGACGAATCCATGATCTGGCAAGCTACGTCAAACAAGAACTAGTTACACGTCTACAAAATACACGATTCGCTTTGCAAATGGACGAGTCGACTGATGTCGCTGGTTTGGCTATCCTGCTGGTTATTGTGAGATATCCATATAAAAGTTCTTTTGAAGAAGACATGCTTATGTGTTCATCGCTGCTTACAAACACTACCGGGGAAGAAATTTTTAATAAAATAAATATATTTTTTGAAGAACATAATCTCAGTTGGAACAATTGCATTGACATTTGTACAGATGGGGCCAAGGCGATGACAGGTAAAACAGCAGGAGCAGTGTCACGAATGAAAAATAAAGCGCCTAATTGTAGTTCCAGTCATTGTATTCTGCATAGACAAGCACTTGCGATGAAGCAAATGCCGTCTAATCTAAAATTAGTTATGGATGAAGCGGTAAAAATAATTAATTTTATCAAATCACGACCACTACAATCCCGATTGTTCTCATTATTGTGTGAAGATTATGGCAGCAAACATAAAACACTGCTGCTCCATACAGAAGTGCGATGGCTGTCTCGGGGAAAAACTTTAACAAGGCTATTTGAACTTAGAGCCGAGTTACAAATGTTTCTTTCAGCAGATACTTCTTTTAATTTGAAGGACCGTTTGTATGATAAAACTTGGTTGTTCCGATTGTCTTTTATGGCGGATATCTTTCAAAAACTTAACGAATTAAATTTATCGTTGCAAGGTAAACAGACAACAGTGTTTCAGGCCTATAATAAAATAACTGCTTTTAAAAGAAAATTAGATTTTTGGATCATTTGCATTGGTAAGAAAGAAATAGAAAGTTTTACGTTACTCAGTGAGTTTGTTAGCGAAAACGACTCAGAAATGTTTGAAGATAATGTGTTTGAAGAATTGGTCCAATATCTCAGTTCGATGCGCGCATCTTTTGAAAAGTATTTTCCCGAAGAACACAATACAAAAATTAAAGTGAACTCCTGGATTCATAATCCTTTTTTACCCAACTTGGAAAAGCCTGAAAACATGTCAAATGAGATATATGAATCTCTTTTAGAAATGTCATCAGACACAAGTATGGAGTCATTGTTCAAAACGACGCCTCTTAATGATTTTTGGTGCAGAATCCAAGATGAATATGCAATGCTTGGCCAAATGGCTCTGGATATTCTTCTCCCGTTCCCAACTACATATTTGTGCGAAACAGGATTCTCTACCTACGCAGCCACGAAAACAAAATATCGCAATAGACTGGACGCCGAAGCTGATATGAGACTCCAACTTTCTTCCATCAAACCTGATATCAAGCAATTGATGAAAAATAAAAAACAGTTTCATACCTCCCACTAGTTAGATTTTTTCTTTTTTAATGTTTTCTATTATTGTCCTTACCAAGTGGTGAAGTAAATAATAATTAGTAACTGATACATTGTACTTTTATTATGCTGATTAATAAAGAATACACTTATAAAAATAATTGTTTTATTGTAGGGTTCCATCAAGTATTTTGCTTCCCAAAAGGGTTCCGTCATTTAAAAAGTTTGAGAACCACTGCCCTAAACAATTATGACAAAAAAATTATACGACCTTTAAGGAACCTAACTTTTTGCCTGTTTGATTTTCAATTTTCAAGGGTAAAGAAAAATACACAAGAATTGAAGTTAAAGAGTTTGTTTGTTTAGTTAAACTCAGGAACTAGTGGTTCGAATAGAAAATATATTTTAGAGTTGGATTTATTGAGGAAGGCTATAATAACATACGCTACGCGGAGAGATAATAGAAAACGGAGAAAAATTTACGCAGACGAAGTTGCGCGGGGTAATACTCATTTTAAATAGTTTACAAGGTGATTTGAAATATACTAATAACTTCACTCTCGTCGTCGGCTTCCTCACTTTACACCAAATTACTTTGTAATATCAGTTTTGAAAATCACACATATTAACCCTTATTAACCACATACCACCTAACAAACGTCTGTGAGACCCGGAAATAAAATCGTTGCTTCTTTTGTCAGGTACTTCAGTAAAATAATCACACTAGTATTATAAAGGCGAAAGTTTGTGAGTATGTGAGTGTGTATGTTTGTTACTTCTTCACGGCTAAACGGCTGGAGCGATTTTAATAAAATTTGGTATGGAGTTAGCTGACACCCTGGATTAACACATAGGCTAATAAACCGCGGGTAAACCCGCGGGGCCCAGCTAGTCTGTTCATAACTCCAAAAACAGGTGGTAGAAGCCAAGGGTTAATATATATTTTCAAGTTATTTGGTTAAAAAAGAAACCACGAGAGGAGATTATTAGTATATGGTATATGGTAATAGATCATGGCTTTTTTTAAAGAGAGATAGATAGAATATTTGAAATAGAAAAGTTACCTCGTGAACACATTGCCAGGGAGCACTCCAATCCAAACATTCTTCAGTAAATGCAGTTGCCGGAGACACTGTCGCACGGCCGCCTCGGCATTTTCGCTCAGAACATCCTTCACTACAATACAGTTTAAATCTGTAACAAACGATTATGTTCCAAATTCAATTCAAATTGCCGCTAAAAATTAATAGGGAATATGCACGTATTTTTTGTTTTTGTTTCAAACGTTTCTACTATTTATTACATTTCCAAAAATATATAACACATCCAAAATTTAAATCATGAAGCTAAAAAAAACATTCAAAATCACTAAGTATCATTATCGGGCGACTTAAACGAGGCCATTTTGGCGCGCTTATTCTGTGACGGGTCGGCTAATCGGCTTTGTTGTGCGGCAAATATTTACTGCCGTAGCGACAATGCTATCTCTTTATTTTGTGACAATGCCAAGTAAATAGTATAGAAACCCTAACATTAACCACCAAGTAAGAAATAACTTTTTAAAAAAAAATAACCACCTTCGAGGAAAAACATTATCAAGCACATCACCGAATGCTAATTTCATTGACTCACTCTTATGTTTTAGTCTATATCTCGGGTGTTTTATAAGCTAGGACAACTTTTATACACTAAAACCTTCCCAAAAAAATATGCAATCGAATAGTGAAAACCGCATCAAAATCGGCTCAGTAGTTTCTGAGAACGTGAACATTTATTCATTTAAATATGTATGTTCGCGTTCTCATATACATACATATGTATGTGTGGACAACCAGAGAACCACCTTTTTTGAAGGCTGTTAAAAATCGCATATTGTTGTGTTTAATCTATACTAATACTAGCTGTCCCGCGCAACTTCGTATGCGTAAATTTCCCCCGTTTTTGCAACATTTCTCGTCGCTACTCCGCTCCTATTAGTCGTAGCGTGATGTTATATAGCCTATAGCCTTCCTCGATAAATGGGCTATTCAACAAATAAAGATTTTTTTAAATCTGACCAGTAGTTCCTGAGATTAGCGCGTTTAAACAAGCAAACAAACAAACTCTTCCGCTTTATAAGTTTGTTTGTTTGAACGCGGTAATCTCAGGAAAAACTGATCCGAATAGAAAATTTTTTTCACTGTTGGATAGCTCATTTATCGAGGAAGGCTATAGGCTGCATGACATTACGCTACGACTAATAGGAGCAGACCAGCAATGAAAAATGTTGAAAAAAAGAGGAAGGTTTACGCAGACGCAGCGTCGCGGGTCGGCTAGTAAGGAATAAAATACTAAACCTGTCTATCCGTTTAGTGTTACAATGTTACAAACAGACAGAGATGTACATGTAAAATTTTTAACACCACTCCTTTTGTGTCAGAGTTGAGAGAAATCCTCATTGTCCAAGTGTCAAAAGGACAGCAAAAAGTAAAACTCACCGGAAGATCTAATATTATCCAGGATCTGTTTCCGCTGCTGCTGCATATGGATGGTCAGGTGTTTGTACCCAAGGTCCCGCAGTTTCTGCACAAGGTCTACAAAACTGATGGGGTAGTCCAGCTCCCTGCCTTCCATGAGGGTCAGCCATTTGTCTCCGAATGTCTGTAGGTTGTGCGCTAGGTACATGCAGTTGTTGTGGAATAATGCTGGAAAAAAAGTATCAAATAATAAGTAACTTTCTGTGTCGGTTTGTTTGTAAATTATGCAATATTTTTAGATTGCATTTTGATACAGTTTTTAATATACAAAGAATTTCTTGGTAGTGAAGGTTTGTATGTACAACTGATGCATGTGGGTGGATGATAGATGTTCAAGTAAGTATAGCATGCTTGTGGCTCCACACTATTTTTCGCTACGTGTCACCTTAACATAGGTACTTTAGTTAGTTGTAACGACCAGTTTGCGAGCTGCGAACTAGTCGTTATTTTGTAAAAAATCGAATAAGCTGCACTGATAGATATATGCATTCTTAAATAAAGTCTTCAAAATAGTATGAATTTTGTATAAGTATATCTTGTGGCTAGGATTGCAACGCAAGAGGTTGTGGGTTAGATACTAACCCTGGATAAAACTTTGTGTGATAAGCATGATGGTTTATTTTGTGTCTGGGTGTTATTAATCTATAATATATGTATATGTTTTTTCGAAATATATGTGTGTTTATCAGTTGCCTGGTTTCCATAGTACAAGCTCTGCTTAATTTGTGATCAGATAATTTTGTGTGAGTTGTCCCAAGATGTTATTATTATTATATTCATATTTATCTCCTGTTATAGACATAAACATAGGTTATACAGCCTACACTGATAACTACACACTCAGAAATTAAAATATTATTTGCAGGAGATACTAGTTAGTTCGAGTTTAAATTCAATAATTATATCCGAACGACTATAAAAAAATCTCCAATCAATATAAAACTCACCAACATACTGTGGAATGGTTTGCAAATAGTTCTCATGATGGTATGGGACCACCGCATCATATAACTCAAAGACTAGCCTGGCAGTATTGTAGAGCTTCTTGCACACCACGTCTGAACACTGTACAGCTTGCTCCATCATCATGTACACCAGATCCAACAGTTCCTGAGCTGTTTTCGATATCATACATCTTGGAAAATAAAACAAACTTTTTGGAACCGTCTTATCAAGAATATTCAAAGCTTCAGCATCCTCCTCGGGCTTCTTGGAAGTCGAAGTCTTCCTCTCAGGTATATTCTCAACACCAATAGACATAGTGATACTCAAATCCTTTAGCATTATACTTCGAGCGGTCTCCAAAAAATACTGGCTAGATTTATTAGCAAATAAAACATCAATATTATTAACATATTGTAAAATAGAGAAGTTTTCCGAAAAGAACTTGACTAAGACTAGAAAATGCTGGAACTCCTCTATTTGTGATGTTATCTTACCATATGTCTGTAACTCAGTAATATTGTTTGGTATTGTATGAATAAGACAATCATTCTCCAACATTTCACTGAAGTCTGCACTGATCTCCTTACTAATCATACGCATTAGCGTTGTATCCCGCCTAAATTCCATATTAAGCTTATTATTGAGAAAATTAAACAACAATCTTAAATTTGATATGACAGCATCGTACGGTGGTCTATAATGTAGCTTATGCATAAACGTAATAGTCATAAGTTTTGGAGTTTCATCATAAACAGTACAGTCATTGTGTAAAATACCTTTTAGTACATCATTCAACAGAAATTTTGAAAACTCTTGAATTTTTTCCGCAAGTTTCTTACTTTTATCAAGTGCATTTAAATAATCAAACACAATCAATGCATCATCTAAATGTAAATGTATAGTTATAACAGATTTACGGGGTCCTAGCTTAATATTCCATGAGACCAGATGGTTCCACTCTGATAAAATATCATGGAGTAAGCTATCCCATATCAATTGTGCGGTGTTTTTAGTGTTCGTATACACTTCTAGGTCTTTAAATCCTTCAGCTGCTGCAATATCTATATATTGTAAAAGATCATACACAGCTTCGACAGCCTTTGTGAAGCTCTGAGCCTCTCTACCAACATCAAATTCCTTAACATATTTGCCACATTGGACAACATCGTAAACTATATTTATAGCAAAATTAATTTGTTGCAGTTCTTTGGTCAATTGGTTACGGTTCTCTATAGACCTGAGTATTTCAGCCATAGTTTCTTCCTCTATCTCCTGTTTGCATGTTTCCATGTCTTCTACAAGTAACTTGCTCTCTTTACATAGCTGCGCACTTTCTTCTAAAATAGCTGGTATATCATAATCGGTGGATGTTAAATATGTTTTTAGATCATTCTGAAGTTGTTCAATTTCTTTGGATATGAGAGGAATCTTTTCTGAAGGCTTCCAGTCTGTGTCATTGTTGCCGAAAATATTCTTTAAAAAGTTGTTTACATCATATTGTTCCATTTTAATTTTTTCTTTTAGACCTATCCTTCTTAATTGATGGGTCTAGGTGTTTATCACGGTTTGGAGATTTGTGCGAGTGTCTATGGTGTCTAGAATGGTACTTATTAGAGCTTACAGCATTTCTTAGTGTGTTCACTAAAAAACGCTTATTAGTTTTTTGTTGCGGAGCTTTGATCCAACCTGAGGGGCCGACAATTTCAGCTCTGGCAGCGCCTTGGACTGCTTCACGCATCAGTTCCTCTACGGCTAATCTGTAAACGCAAAAAAACAAGGCATATTGTAGGACTCCCTACGTATTTTTTTTACACTGTTTTTCATCGACTATTATCATACTCGACATTTGCGGCTTAATTAAATTTAATTGTCTCAGTCATTTGGCACAGCGTCAGGTTATTTTTAACAGAAATAATGGTGAAAATACGAAAAACCCACTTTTCTAAGGCTTCGTCATCTAAAGGTTCTTTTTCGGGTTTATTGGTAGCATCTTCTTTCTCTGTCATAGTTTTTACTACTACTATATTAAATAATTCTACGACACTAACATAAATACACAATAAATAATTAGCAGTTTCCGTAGAAACCCATCTTCAACAAATTTTCAACCTTCGAGAAAATAAACACGTATTTTTTGACAGTTCTTTTTGCAAGCATTGATACTTTTCTAATTAGATGCATTCCAATTAGAACTTTATAAGTGATAATATTTCGTAAATTATTACCACTAATTATTGAATTCTGCGTACCCTATCAGTTCTTATATTTTGTAAGGTGATGTTAAAGAAAACTACTTTCAATGTTTCAATAAAACTATAGAAGTAAACGATAACCGTCAAAACCAATCCCGAATTGTTAATATAGAACGCAGCAATAACTGTAAATGCTAATTTACAGTTGGCAATCATTTTGAATGCGTGGAGTGAAACGTCAGCCACGTACGATCGTCTGTCACCGATAGTCTGCTGCGTTCGCCGAGTCTTTCATTTATTTGTATAATAATAAGCCGAAAATAAGGTAAGTGAAAGCAATTTTGGTCTTAAAATAAAATCTACTTTAACAGCTAGTACTCAGTAAGCAAAGTTCTTATTGAAAAGAGTAGTTTCATTCAAAATTATAACAAGAGAGTACTCTATCTGCAACCTACTTGAGAGCCAAAATTAAACCCTAATTTCTAAAATTTCAGACACAATGAGCGCCAAGCTGTTCTCCCTGATCCTTATTATTGCCACTGCGGTAACAGCAGAAGATGAGCCAGCGATTGCCAGGTTGCTTGTATCCAAGCAAGTTCTAAACAAATTCTTAGTAGAAAATATGGATATTTTGGTTAAATACACTTTGTTTAACGTTGGAACGGCGCCCGCAGTGGATGTCAAGCTTGTAGACCATGGTTTCCACCCTGAAGTGTTCACGGTTGTTGGAGGGCAGCTGTCAGCTCAGATCGACAGGATACCACCACAGACGAATGTTTCCCACGTCGTGACGGTGCGCTCCAGCAAATACGGCTACTTCAACTTTACATCTGCCGAAGTCACATACAAGGCCAGCGAAGATGCCACTGAGGTGAGGTTTCATTGTTATACTTTCACTTTTCTTGATATCATATTAAGTGTATGTATTTCTGGTTTAAGATAATTATTTCTCTAAAAGAATACATGGCATTTACTCATACGAGAAATTCAAATAAGTACTTAAAATACAAAAACAATAAACTTAAATCTAAAAATTAGACCAACATAAAACAACCCTTAATAATTCTGGTGAGGCTAACTGATATCCATTAATTAAGTGTACAATTGTACAATGTGTTTAGTGTACTGGATGTAATTATTGTGAGGCTCACAGCTCAACATATGCTATAATATATTGGCAAATATATTACAGTCTATACATTCACATAACATAAGAAAGTTTCAGCCAAAGTACTGCAAGAGATGATTGGTTAAAATATCATAAGTAATATAGAGTTATTGATTTAGCTTTTGCCTGCAGCTTTGCCCCCTTGAATCTAAAGCTTTAAAGTACTTCCAAACTAAACCTCATCAAAATTGGCTCAGAAACTTTAGAGATTAGCATATTAAAACTAAAAACCTCATTCTTAAGGAGGCATTACTCCAAGTGTTTCCGAAAAAAATAGGCATTTAGCATTACTCACACAGCTGATACAGCAGCAATACTTGAAATGAAAAATCCAGTATGAATTAGTAGTGAATTCTGTGTTAGTTTGTAATTCCAATGTTAGTGTAAATATGTCTATTCTGTATTAATGTTACGAAAAGGCAAAATATATTTGTAACTTATGAACTGGCGTATTTAACTTTTATCAAAAAGGTATTAAACATGTCTTATGGTGCACATTATTTTAACACATAGGTATTAATTTTGACAAAAGAAAATCGAAAAACAAAGAAGTTTTTCTATTTATTCTACTATACAATTGAAAAAATAAGAGCTTGCACCATAATTTTTTTGTTATATTTAATGAATGTTTAATTGCCGTGGGCTTAAGAATAGTGCCACCCCATCACTTCCCGTGGGTGTCGTCAAGGCGACTAAAACGGATTCTTCTTATTTTTCTGTATAAGTGTATAAAACATTGTCATAGCTTATGAAACACCAGACATATAGACTAAAACATAGAACTAAGACAGCAAAATTTGCATTCTGTGATGTGCTTGATATTTTTTTTCCTTGGTTCATTTTTCTTAAAAAAGTTATTGTTTGTTTTTTGATACATATGATTAAGCATATGTAAGTGTGTATACACATGGGCGTACCCAGGGGGGCAAGGGAGGGCAGCTGCCTTCCCTGGAACATGAATGCCTAAGTACATACCAAATATTGTTGACAAAATATTCTAATTAACTTAATGCGGGTATGAAAAATAAAAAGATAGGATGCTGTTAAAATGTTGGATCGGGGGATTCTACATTTTTTCTAGGAGGCCCAAAACTTTGCCCCCTTTTAAAAATACACAACGTGATAAGAGTTTTAGAAAAAGGTATCTAGCAGTTGGTGCGCACTTTCACGACATTGCGCGATTGCGCTTTTTTTTTTTTTTATGAAAGAGTCCCGTTGCGATAGAGTTACCAACGCGGGGGCAGGACTCTTTTAGTTAGTTAGGTCAGTCTTTATACCATTCGAGCATTGGTTACAGTTAGCCGCCCCTGCAATGGCGTTTTGGCGACCTCCACTCGCGCAATTTCCTCTGTGTCGCTCGCTTAAAGGCTTCTTTGTTCGTTTTTAGGGGGCATAGTGATTGACTGTGCCACTCTCCCCTTGCAGTGGCACTTAAAGCCCAGCTTTCACAATGGTTCGAACGTTAGCGCAATGACTTTTAAAGCCCCGTCCCCGAGACCTCGAGACCCCGAGAGTCCACCGTCGTGCAGTGACTTAAGATTGCCCCAGCTTGCTTAATAAATAGTCCGAAAATTTTTGAAATGAAAATTGTTTATTCGCCCACCAACTTTCTTATAAGTTCACGCTGTGCTCGTCAACTAATTTACTGAATTTTACCTTCATACGCCCCACTGCTTGCAAAGTAACTATTAAGATCACGCTGCAGTCCACAGCTCGTCCGATGTTGATTAAGTTCAGGCTCTTTCTAAATTCGCGTTGCATCTATTTGCTTATTGGAGTTTACGGGTCTTGAGTTTCTTTTTCAGTTCTTCATGCAAGTGTTGTCCTAATAACCCCGACTATATACTACATATATACTTCAAACAACAAAGTAATTTATTCATCATTTTATAAAAAAAGTTATCAGGCATATTTTGGAAACAACTTGGACAACAAGAAAAAAGTTAAGCCCCATAGAAAGTTATAAAATCAATAAACTACAATGACTATGATATTGGAGTTAAAGAGAAAAGAGTTGTTGTTATTAAGTAGTTGTTTTTCAAATGGGAGCCCCATTTCAAAAACCTAGGAATGACCCACACAGAGACAAGAAACTACCTTCCTAATTGTTACCTTCATGCTGTGTATATAATACAACTTCGTCTGCGTAATGTTTCCCGTTTTTGCAACATTTCTTATTGCTGATCCGCTCCTATTGGTGATGTTATATAGCCTATAGCCTTTCTCTATAAATGGGCTATCCAACAGTGAAAGAATTTTTCAAAAGTTCCTGAGATTACCGCGTTCAAACAAACTCTTCAGCTTTATAATATTAGTATAAATATAATATGTTTGTATCTTTTGATATAAAGATTTAAAACACTCTTAGTTTATGAGATTATAGCATTATGTTTGCCACTGATTTCAGATGAGTTTCTTATCAAATGACTGATTAGTTGTTTAAGTGCTCTGAGAACCATCTAGGTATATGTGTAAACTCAATCAAATCTTGGATCCACTGTCACTTAAACTTAAAAAATGTTTATTTCGTAAAATCGAGTCAATGATTATTTGAAAACGTCAAGGAGGAAGTAACTTATTCTCTATTGCAAAGCAGCAAGAGAAAGGGTTTAACTTTATAGAAAAAAATATATCTGTGGACACAATTTTAATGGAAATAACAGTTTAGTTATACACAAAGTAATTTGTATTTTTCTCAATTACAATTGGGATCCCCCTACTGATTCCAATTGTAATTGAGAAAAATACCTAAAATACATAACTTAACCCCTTGGGCAACTTAATTCCTCAAGTTCTAGTAAAAAAAAAAACAATAAAAAATTTCTTTATCAGGCGATACATCTATCTGTCTTAAGACAAATATCATCATACCCCAATTGCAAGTTGTCCAAAATATGACGAAAATCCTTTGCATTGTGTAGAGAAACAACCAAGCAGTGGAATCGTATTCAGTCATATTGTCCATTTTCTACATTTTATTTTGATTCTAACCATTTTAATTTATATTTCAGGTCCAATACTCGTTCAGCAGTTCTCCCGGAGAGGGCGCCATCGTCGCTTTCAAAGATTACGACCGCAAGTTCTCATCCCACATCCTAGACTGGGCCGCTTTTGCAGTCATGACCCTCCCATCTCTGGCCATTCCCTTCGGCCTCTGGTTCTCTTCCAAGAGCAAATATGAGAAACTATCGAAGCCTAAGAAGTCCCATTAATTTTAAGTAGTTGTTAGCTAATTAGGTCATTGCTAATGTTGTTTGCATGAAGAAAGCTTTTAAAGTATTTTTGTATCAATAAATAATTTAAAATTGTGTAAATATCCAACATGTTGAATGTGAACGCATGTGCAATTGGATGAGTGTTACCATACTAAAAATGTTTATGAAAAAATCCAGTTTTTAATATAAATGTATTCAGTATTAGCAATAATCTATCTCACTCCAATAGTTATATCAACACCTTTGTTAATATTAATTTATATGAACAATAAAAAAGCCTTTTATAATTTCTTCATTTATTAATCTCTTGTTAAATGCAATCACATACAAATAAATCCACGACAGGTCGAGATCAAGACGCCTGTATTTGTCTGCACCAATTCAAATCGAATACATTTAATAATTGGGTAGTGGACTACAATACAAGTAAATTATTTTATACTAATCAGGTAATAGTAGATCAAATGCTCTGAAAATAAGTGTTCTTTTACAATTTAACATGTTATTTTAATTTAAAAGCATGAAAACGATATTTTACGATAGGAACTTATGACGTCATAGGTTGCTATTCCATACATATAGTTCTATAGAGCTCTTTGTTTTGACATTTCATAAAAATAGACTGATTTGACTTGACAGTCAACATCCCCATTTCGCATATTTTTGTGTACTAAACGAATTCATAATTGAAATATTAGATATCTATAAACTAGTAGGACTTTGTGATAATTACAATTTCACCAATAACCAGGTAGGCAGTGTTCCCTGCTAATCGAGTAGGGAACACGCTACACATAGTGGTTCCCTAATTTTAATAAATAAGAATCTTAAATTCTAAGATCGACATGATATTGTAAATTTCTCGGTTGACGTATAACGAGGCATTGAAATAGCTTGTGTAGAGTTGTAGCAGTTTATTGTATTGACTGTGTATAGAATTATTATATATTTTGTAAGACCTCATGTAGTCTGTGTTTCACAAATAAACGGACTTAAATTGAATATGTATGTTACACAAACCACATTGGTTGTGGTTAGACGAGTAGGTACATAAAATGAGTAGGTAGTTAGCTATCTACTCACTGTAAAAACTTAAGTACATTCGTTTATAGATGTGGCAAACATTGAAGTAAAATCTTTTAAAGTTTATAAACCCTATTTATAGGTACATGACTACCCATTCCACACACTTCCGTCACTGTATATGCTATTCGCCTTAGTAGTAGAGAGAAAAAAACTTTTTTACAAAAAATATTAAACCGCCTTTAAAAAATAAATAGTTACTTACCTTACTAAAACATAAAATATTAAACAACAAATATTGCTGACAAAATAGATACCTACACATTTTGAAGTGCCAGGAAATGTAGTTTTTATGTTTTAGGCAGCAACTTCAAAATTTGTATCTATTTTTGTCAGCAATTTTTGTTGCTGTACCTTTAAGTGGGTTGGTTTGTTATTTATTATAGGTACAATAGAATAATGTCAACTACTTAATTGCTTTTCCCCATGCTGGGTCGTAAACTGTTGAGGAGTTTACATGCTGTGATGGTAGTATGACGAGCATAAAGTGCTACAAAATACCATATAAAAGTAATCGAATCGCAACCCGTGAAATATTGAATAGCTCCCCTTTACTAATTAGTACTTTTTGAGAATAAACACACAAACTACAATGAAATATACTTAAATCACTGTAAGTATGTGTACCCTTAACATTTAAAGAGTTCTCTCGATTTTTCCAGGTTCCCGTCATCAGATCCTGATCTGAGCCCTTAGATAAATGGCATAAACTTTATTGGAATAGAATGACAATCGATTAAAATGGCGTCGCGCCGTTGCGCGCCACAACTAATAAATAAGTAACATATTTAAAAAAATCTTATTCGCGGTTATGCACTTGTCTAGCGGCTCAGTAGTGGTTTCGATTTCCACACGCACGGATATCGATTATTTTAGTTCCGAATGTCTACCACTTGCGAACTATGGCGTGTTTAAAACATTGTAACTTGTAAACATTAACGTTCTAAATAGATGAATCATATATAAATCACAAACAACAATGTGTTATCTATTTTCAATTAACATATTATGAACATTTCGGATCAACAATTTATTTAAGTAAGTACCTAACATAACAACATAACAAGTACCTACTTAGTAACAACTTGTTAAACCTACTTACCTATCTACTAAATTATATAACAAGCAAAAGCACACTTAAATGCTTACTTTTGACTTAGTATGTGATTGAAGAGGCTATAAAATTAATATTACTTGGCTACAGGCCACAACTTCTGGGTACATAATTTATTGACCTTGAATTACTTTTTATTTTTATTTTATTTTATTCCAATATCATAGAGTTGATCTGTTGATATTACCTCAACTAGATACTCCTTACATACTTGGTCATCTAACACTACAGAAGATAGAATAGTAATAGGGTTTTATTGCATTAGTTAATAGGGTTTATCATTAACGCAAAGTTATGCTAGGCATATCTATGCAATTAACAGCGTCGGGCGTGATTCACATATCAATCAAGGTCCCTTGATGCCAGATAGGTATTTAACTCTTTACTTTGTTAAGTGACTGACCCTATTATGGAATGTATTAAGTACCTTGATATTTGTGCATGCCGTGGTCTGCTCGCAGAATTAAACATTTCGTGATGTGGCCAACCAAATCATAAAATAGTGGTATTTCATTATGTGCCTAACTAAAACTGGCCATATCGTTTAAACGTCAACGTTTATTATTATGTTCATCCAAGTTAGGCCATATCGTTATTCTAGGGTGTCCATAGAAGGGGTAATAAAAATTCTCAGTAGGTATTGAAAAAAAAAATGTTCTTGTGAGTACCTATAACAATCAACTTCCTCGAAAAGCTCGAGTCGTAACTCCAGCTCTGACTCGGGAGTTCGATATGTTCGTCATTATCCACGTTCATTGGATGAACTAAGTGGCGTAGACGATGTGATGTGACGCTGGTGATGGTGGTGTTAGTGATAATGATGGTAGTGATGACCATAGTCATGGTGGTGGTGATGCTTGTGGTGGTAGGTCGTACTACTTTCTTCTATTGTTTTGTAGTAACTTTGTAAGTACTTTGTTGTAAAAATAAAAATACATTTTAAAGATAATGGTATTGGTTTCATATTATTAATATTGATAAACAAACGGACGTCTCACCGTTTCACCCGCGTAGTTCGCGTTCCCGTTGGAACACAGGGATTAAAAGTAGCCTATGTCACTCAGGGTGAATGTAGTTTTGGTATGGTAAAAGAATTTTTGAAATCGGGACTAGTTTTTGAGTTTATTAATTACAAACAAAAATATAAATCTTTCCTCTTTATAATATTAGTATATAAGTAAGTTATAGTCATCATCATCATCATCATCATCATCATCACAAATCTGTCTGAAAACGTCCACTGCTGAACATACATAGGCCTCTCCCAAGGATTTCCACAGCTACCGATTTTGAGATTAACTACCTAACTGCTATACGGGTTTTCTATAAATGAAATATATCTAGATCGATTTATCGCCTCCGAAACCCCCTGCATACTAAAGTTCATGAAACTCGTTTGATCCGTTGCCGAGATTCAGATTATATATATTATAGATTTTATATAATAGGTAGTGAAAATGATTATTTTGTCATATTTACTACGCAACTTTGTCATCTATAGTAATGTAGCGTATATTTGTAAAATTTAATTTTTAAGTTAATAATAAAATATGTACTCGCGGACGAAACAATATTTTTTGTTATTAGTTAATTCACTCGCTGCGCGGCGACGCGCGCTGAGCTGGGTGACTTGTTGTCCTGCTCCCGCGCACCGGGAGTGGGCTACGCCCATCTGCATTCCTCAGAGCGCGCCGCCGGCCAGTCGGTATAATACCTGCTACCGCGCTGACGTGCTACTCGCATGCTTTCTCGCTTGACCTATTTTATTGCGTTTATGTATCCTAGACTTTAGCCTATTCTATATTTCATCCTTCCGAACTGTATCCTGTTGCTTTCGTGTAAATGTAAAAACTGTGTAATAAACAAACTATCGTGCAAGTGAAACACTCGTTTTCTTCATCATCCTGATTTGGAGGGACATATCACCCTGTCCCCCACATTGGTGACCCCGACGTGATCGCAGGATGTCAGACTACGAGAACGAGGAACCCAAGACCACTCAGCGAGTAGAAACCGAGAACATTCGAGAAACATGCCGCGTGGGCGTACGCATACCGCCATTTTACCCAGAAAAACCGGCGTTGTGGTTCTCGCAATTGGAGGCGCAGTTCGTACTGGCGAATATTTCCACGGATGCCACGAAATATTTCTACGCTATCGGCCATTTAGATCCCCAGTACGCAAGTGAGGTAGAAGACATAATCACATCTCCGCCCGCCACCAACAAATATGAAAAATTGAAAGCAGAACTCGTCAAACGCCTCTCCGCGTCGAGGGAGAGGAAGGTGAAACAACTGCTCATGCACGAGGAGCTTGGAGACCGCAAACCGTCCCAATTTTACCGGCACTTGTCGAATCTAGCCGGCCCAGGCGTCCCGGACGATTTTTTGCGAACCATATGGGCAAGTCGCTTGCCGAGTGGTACGCAGACCATTATTGCTTCGCAACCGAAGGCCAACCTTGAAGAATTGGCAGAGCTAGCCGACCGGATTCACGATGTGGTGACACCTCAAGTAGCGTCTGCAGCGGTGACATGTGCTCCGTACCCGAGCGGACCCGCCGACAGTCTACACATTATCGCCGAATTAACCAAACAGGTGGAATGTTTAGCATCAAAGGTAGAAAGATTATCACGACGTCGTTCAAGACCGGATCGACGTGGCAGCCGCGAACGCGGCCGTTCAAATTCCTCACGGTCGCACTCCAGCTACCGAAAACAACCTGTGTGCTGGTACCATGGCAGATTCGGCGACCAGGCGAAGCGTTGTGTTCGCCCCTGTGACTATCAATCGTCGGGAAAAGGCGTGGGCAGTCAGTAAGCGCGACCGACGACTGCCCAAACATCGGTCGTGTATTCGTCACCGACCAAAAGACAAAACTACGGTTCCTGGTGGACACCGGAAGTGATTTGTGTGTATTTCCACGGTCTGTCTTGCCAAGACCGCAGCAAGTAACGAACTATAAACTCAGTGCAGCTAACGGTACCTTAATAAACACGTACGGGTATATTAATTTAATATTAAATATAGGTTTGCGTCGGGATTTCTGTTGGCAGTTTGTCGTAGCCGATGTAAACAAACCAATCATTGGTATAGATTTTTTGTCTCACTATAATTTAATTGTCGATTGCAGGAACCAGTGCCTACGGGATGGTAATACTACGCTTGTCACCCCGGCTTCACCTGTTCGTTCGACCGACGCCGCACCCTCAGTAAAGGTAATATTTGGTGATTCTACATACCACAACATACTGCGCGAATACCCCGACATCACACGACCACCAGGCATACACCGTACCCCCACACACAATACACTTCATCACATAAATACAACACCAGGCCCACCCGTTTCGTGTACGCCACGTAGGTTAGCCCCTGACAAGCTAAAGATAGCGAAAGCCGAATTTAACACTATGCTGAGAGATGGCATAGCCAGACCGTCGGATTCAGCGTGGTCTTCTCCATTACACCTAGTACCGAAGAAGGATAACGGATGGAGACCATGCGGCGATTACCGTCTACTAAATTCCAGGACAATACCCGATAAATACCCCATACGACATATACACGATTTTTCTCAAAGTCTTGCAGGATCTACAATTTTTTCAAAGATTGATTTAGTTAAGGCGTACCATTTTATACCTGTCAGTTCAGAGGATATCCATAAGACTGCAATAACTACCCCTTTTGGGCTTTATGAATTTCCATATATGACATTTGGTCTCAGAAACGCTGGTCAGACCTTTCAAAGATTTGTAGATGAAATGTTACGAGGCTTAGAGTTTTGCTATGCTTTTCTTGATGATTTTTTAGTCCACTCGAAGGATAGAAAGTCTCACGAACAACACTTACGTCTCCTTTTCAAAAGACTTCAGGATTACGGAGTAGTAATCAATACTTCAAAGTGCATTTTTGGAGCAGATGAAGTTACATTTCTGGGCTACAGTGTCTCAGCCGAGGGCACCAAGCCGCTACCCGAGAAAGTGCAGGCTATTAGGAAATTTCCCGTACCGAGAACTATTAGGGAACTTCGTCGATTTCTTGGTATGATAAATTTCTATAGGCGCTTCATACCAGATGCAGCACAACATCAAGCCCCGTTGAACGAATTGCTGACCGGTGCCGTGAAAGGTTCACATCCAGTTAGCTTTACACCCAATGAACTCGACGCTTTTAACGCTTGCAAAGACAGCCTTTGCAAAGCCACCATGCTTGTACATCCTGACTGCGGAGCAAGGCTAGCGCTGGTAACGGACGCATCGGACACAGCCATAGGCGCGGTGTTGCAGCAGTGCAAGGACAAGCAGCCATGGCAACCTCTCGCATTTTACTCACGGAAGTTAAGCCCAAGTCAGAGTAAATATTCACCTTATGATCGAGAACTTCTAGCCATTTACGAAGCCATCAAACATTTCCGACATATGGTCGAAGCACGAGACTTTGTAGTCTACACAGACCACAAACCTCTTTGTTTCGCATTTCATTCAAGAAAGGAGAATTGCTCACCGAGACAGTTTCGGCACCTAGACTTTATTTCTCAATTCACAACGGACATAAAGCATATCTCAGGCAAGGATAACGTCGTTGCTGACAGTCTTTCTCGTATTGAAGAAGTAAGCCTACCGATAGACTTAAAGAAATTAGCCAAGTCTCAAGAAGGGGATCTAGAGCTTCAACAGCTTTTGAACAGCAACACCTCGTTACGCCTGAAGATATTCAAAGTCCCGGGATCAAACACCGAACTGTACTGCGACGAGAGTAGCAAGAACCTCAGGCCATACGTCACAAAGGAGTATCGTCGTCAAGTTTTCGAAAGCTTACATTCTTTCAGCCACCCAGGTGCTACCGCAACTGTCAAATTGGTAACAGAGAGATACATCTGGCCCGGCATAAAAAAGGATTGTCGAGAATGGAGCCGTTGCTGTATACCTTGTCAGCGAGCAAAAATCACTCGGCATGTGTCTTCACGACCCGGTTCTTTTCAACTACCTAAAGCCAGGTTTATGCATATACACATAGACCTTATAGGACCTTTACCACCATCTCACGGTTTTCGATATTGCCTCACTGCCATTGACAGGTTCACGCGATGGCCTGAGGCGATACCCATACAAGACATCACAGCTGAAACAGTGGCCCGAGCACTAGTAGGCGGTTGGTTCGCACGATTTGGCTGTCCCAAAAGCATCGTAACTGACCGCGGCAGACAATTCGAGTCAACACTTTTCAGACACCTGTCAGAGATAGTTGGATCTCAGCATAGGCGCACTACAGCTTACCATCCTTCGTGTAACGGGCTCATAGAAAGGTTCCACAGGCAGCTGAAAGCGGCTATACTGTGTCACACAAATGAAAGCTGGGTGGAGTCCCTTCCATTAGTACTATTAGGTATAAGAACCGCATACAAGGAAGACCTCAAAGCTACACCTGCCGAGCTTTTATATGGCGAGACGCTCAGGTTACCAGGGGAGATGTTACACCCAGAAGTTGAAGACAATATGGACATCACAAATTACGTAGAACGCCTAAGGATGTATGCCAGGAGACTACAACCTGTACCTACGTCACGCCACGGAAGCAAATCAATATTCGTCTTCAAAGATCTAAGCTCAACAAGTCACGTGTTCCTCAGGGACGAGACGACTGGTTCACTCAAGCCGGCGTACACGGGACCCTTCGAAGTCATACAACGCGGTGACAAGACTTTCATCTTACTCGTCAAAGGTAATAAAGTGTCAGTTTCGATCGATAGACTCAAACCAGCATACATATTTCATGATACACAAACAAGCACAAACACATCACAAACAAACACTCACAAACCCACACCAATCACCAAATTAACCGATACTGGGGACAAAGTTACCGATCGGACGACCAGGTCCGGTCGTAGGGTTAATTTTCCCGATTATTATCGCCCGTAGACACGGTCTCTGGGGGTGGGTGATGTAGCGTATATTTGTAAAATTTAATTTTTAAGTTAATAATAAAATATGTACTCGCGGACGAAACAATATTTTTTGTTATTAGTTAATTCACTCGCTGCGCGGCGACGCGCGCTGAGCTGGGTGACTTGTTGTCCTGCTCCCGCGCACCGGGAGTGGGCTACGCCCATCTGCATTCCTCAGAGCGCGCCGCCGGCCAGTCGGTATAATACCTGCTACCGCGCTGACGTGCTACTCGCATGCTTTCTCGCTTGACCTATTTTATTGCGTTTATGTATCCTAGACTTTAGCCTATTCTATATTTCATCCTTCCGAACTGTATCCTGTTGCTTTCGTGTAAATGTAAAAACTGTGTAATAAACAAACTATCGTGCAAGTGAAACACTCGTTTTCTTCATCATCCTGATTTGGAGGGACATATCACCCTGTCCCCCACAGTAATATTATAAAGCGGAAGAGTTTGTTTGTTTGTTTGCTTTGTTTGTTTGCTTGTTTAAACGCGCTAATCTCAGGAACTACTGGTCCGATTTGAAAAATTCTTTTTTTGTTGGATAGCCCATTTATCGAGGAAGGCTATAGGCTATATAACATCGCGCTACGACTAATAGGAGCTAAGCAGCGACGAGAAATGTTGCAAAACGGGGAAAAATTACGCATACGAAGTTGCGCGGGACAGCTAGTTATGAATCTAGCTGTCCCGCGCAACTTAGTATGCGTAATTTCAAACAGTTATTAATTTTGCGTAATTTCGTTAAAAAACGTTAGCAAACAAACAAACAAACTCTTCCGCTTTATAATATTAGTATAGATGGCTAGCTACAATACATAGTCTCGAGTTAATGTATACATACGTGGGACACTCAGAAAGTTTTAAGAAACTAAAACACTAACTTCTATGGATAAAATATTTCAATGAAATCTTTTCAAAGAACTCTCCACCAGCCTTTATACAAAGTTTTATGCGTCTGAACCAATTTTTGAAACATTTTTCCAGTCCGCCGCCGCAGACACCTTTTCCACAGTCTTCTCGAACGCTGCTAGCGCGTCTTCCGGCGATAAAAACTGTATCCCATCAGCAGATTTTTTATTTTAGGGAACAAAAAGAAGTCACACGGTGCCAGATCAGGACTGTAAGGAGGGTGACCCAAGACTCTGACCGGTGGGGTGTCCAGAAAGTCCCTCATTTTGAGCGGGGAGTGCGCGGGCGCGTTGTCATGGTGAAGCAGTAGGTACCCCGCGGAGCCCAGTGTTTTGTCGCTTGTTGCTCATTGCAGACAAAACTTCTGGCAGGCATTTTGTGGTATACCATTCGACGTTGGTGCTGCTTTTTCTCGTAATGGAATTGAAACCAGATACCCCATCAAAGTGAAGAAACTAGCAATCAAAATTTTCTCTGCAATTATATATTTCCAATTATATAGGCGTCCCCGAGGGGGAGGATTTGGGGGTTGACCCCCTCCCCCAAATATCAATACAGTAGGTAGGTACAGTATATATTTGGCCGATTAGTAAAGAAATAAAATTGGGTACGGCTATTTCTAAGTACATACCTAAATATTATTTTAATAATAATTCCATCCAAACTACAGATAATGAATAAACAATCATGCTCATCTCACAAAGATTTATGTTAGGTGGGAATCGAAAATCGAACCCACGACCCAAGATTTAGCATTCAGAGTCAGTAACCAAAGAACCAGTCGAATAATATTTAATTTTTAAGTCCTCGTCGTAGATTATACATATACCTACGACCATAGTTATGATAACTGGTCCTTACTATCAAGTAAACAACATAGGTCATCGATCACTAAACATAAAAACAAAGTGAGTAGATAGGTACCTATAACGTGAGGCGTATATATATTTTATTAGGATATAGATACCTATGATGCATTCAAGCAATTCAAGTCAGATAGATAAGATAGTTGTGTCTAAGCAGATCTTTAGCAAATAACGTGACGCACTTATCTTTTAATATCCGATTTGTGGAAAAGTCTACAACAACAGTCCTAACTGTTAAGCCTTCATTCGCACAAGCGGTTTTTTTACGCGCGTTAAAAATTCAGCGACCCGCCCTCTCGATGTGATTATGTGATCTATTCCCAACTCTCAGGGTTCAAAATATAACACTGCACGATAAAAATACGTCGCTTTGCCGTGTGAACGTGTACTTGGGAATGCATTTGTTCTATTAGAGCGATATTTTTACACGCGTTAAAAATACGCTCGTGCGAATGAGGCCTTAGTAAAATAATGAGGTCGAATTTTAACTACCATCAAGCGTCAGTTTAATAAAATTACCTACAGAAAAAAAATATTAAACCGACTTTAAAAATAAATACAAGGTACGTAAGTACGGTAAGTACCTAGCTAACTAAAAGCTCTAATAAGAAGACACTACTCGCAAGTGAATCCAAATAACAGTTAGAACAACGAAAAGAACTATAAAAAAGAAAAGAAGGGTAAGAAGAACAGACAGAATATAGTGAACTTAAGCAAAGAAAAAATCAATGAAAGCTGTGCGGGACAGATAATACCCATTAGTTTTTATTTGTGTTTAGTATAATCGATACGAAAATAATAGTTTTAATTTAGTTCTTTAACTTGCAACATTGATTCCTTAACTTGTAACATTGTCCGTCTCATGTCACTAGATAGAACGAACAAAGAACGAATTAATAACCAAAGAGAATTTATAACTTCGATATAGAATTGTCCTTGACCATAGAGATTACAACGGAAATTGTATCTATAACTTTTAATTAGTGAAATTGATTTATATAGTTTATTAATAGATATGAATAGTGAAATGTAAAATAACAAAGTGATTTATGAGACATTTTCACTTATCTTTCGTACCTTAGACACTAAGTTTGTATAATTCTAAATTCATTGTCGTAATTAGTTCAGCGACAAGACACTAAAAACTTGTCTCTGAGGTCGCGATGTTTTTTGATTAAAATTCCATTATTTGTTAAATGTACGTGTAAATAGTATTGTTATTACACTTCTTTATGGTTATACAATATCTCTAGCACAATAGCTCTTAGTAATATTGCATAGTTTAGCTGTAATTTGTAATTGAAATCTGATAGGCATGGTATGTACGCGCCTTAGAACATTCCTATTGGTCAGAATTGTATATAATGTAATAGCACTGTTGCCAATTTAGTGGATTTACCCCAAAATTTAGGGAGAAATAAGTGGGGAAGCGGTATTTACCCGACTTCGCAAGAAGGAGGGTTATGTGTTTTAAAGACTTTTTTTGGGGAAAACCAGAGTAGTCTATATTAGTCAAAGTCCATAGCAACGGCACGCGAGCGAATCAATCTTGACCGCTCGCGCATGATTGGTTTTCATTCAGGAATGTTAAAATTAGTGATAATCATTTTATGGGTTTTTTATAATAATTTAGGGAATTTATAAATATAGGTTGACAACATTGCTAAAAATAAATTGACCAATAGCGACAGGTTATTTCGATTTAGATGGTGTATCCGGACTATGCTCTAGGAATTAACGGTTTTTCGACGGGTATAAATACAGCTGTAACCGAGTACTGAGCGGATTCGATCAAGATACTTGAGCCTAGCTCGTACTGATGGATCTCTCTCAGTAATTGAATGTACCCATGTTCTTACTGAAATATATACACTAGTCAGTCACTGATATAGTTTTATTACTATTCCTCAAACTGCGTTACCCTCCGACCTACCTCAGGCAGGTACCAGGCTTCAGGGCAAGCCGGCGCATGAATGTGCAGAGTATCTCTGTACATTTAATGGTCCTTCGAGAGCCGGATACGTAAGGATTTATCCTGGCGTTCTGCTCTAGCGCATTGGTATCTGAGGAGGAGTACAGTGTATATAGGTATAGTACTCCCTGACGATGCCGGTAACTCGGTCGGAAGGGAAGGGTCGCAAAGCTCCGTCGATGACGAACCCGGCGCCGCCTGCTAGTACGACTGTCACAACGACGGTTGGAACCAGGCCGGTGTCGGAAGTAGTTTGCGAGGGGCCGCCGGCGACTATGGTAGAGTCCCACGACACGGCCACGCCGAGGTCGGACTATAAAAAAGTTATAGCAGTATCCCGTGCCGAAAATAGTGGCATGGGGTCAACTCGCTCTATAGCGAATATCGGCCTTGCTTCCGCGGCCGCGACGGTGCCGATCGGGTCGTCGTATCGACGCCCTGAGGAGCCCGAAGTGGTGCGGGACCTTGGTATAGTAGAGTCCCACGACACGGCTACGCCGAGCTCGGACTATAAAAAAGTAATAGCAGTATCCCGTGCCGAATATAGTGGCATGGGGTCAACTCGCTCTATAGCGAATATCGGCCTTGCTTCCGCGGCCGCGACAGTGCCGATCGGGTCGTCGTATCGATGCCCTGAGGAGCCTGAAGTGGTGCGGGACCTTGGTATAGTGGAGTCCCACGGCACGGTTACGCCGAGGCTGGACTATAAAAAAGAAATAGCAGTATCCCGCGCCGGTTATCATGGCAAGGGGTCAACTCGCTCTAAAGCGAAATCTTATAGAATAGCGAAGGCTAAGCAACATTTACTACGCCTTCAAATAGAGCTAGCCACGGCTAGAGTCGCCGAGCTAGAAGCCGAAGATTCAGATGAAGACGTCAAGGACAGTATCTCTGAATATAGTAAAACGACAACAGATACTCGTGTGGATAAGTGGCTGGACGATCAAACCCCGCCAGCTGTAATAGTCAATTCACAAGGTAAGCTGTCTCAAGATAATTTAGTGAAACAAGAACTTTGCGTCCGACAGCCGCCTCTACCTCAAACACAGTCAGTATCGGCGGGAGTCGTGCCTGCTAATCAGCCAGACTTCAGTGAGCTAGCATCCGATAGATATGCGCAGCCTGAATATGTCACGCCGTACGCCGTTACGCCGCGCCCTACAGTACAACAGAGACGTCCGCAGACCATCCACACAGTAATAGAAAGACCACTCAATAGTATATACAGTCCACATAATAGTATAGAAAGTGCACATAATAGTATAGAAAGTGCACATAATAGTATAGAAAGTGTACATAATAGTATAGAATGTGCACATAATAGTATAGAATGTGCACATAATAGTATAGAAAGTGCACAGAATAGAATAGAAAGTGTACATAGTAGTATAGAAAGTGCACATAATAGTATAGAATGTGCACATAATAGTATAGAAAGTGCACATAATAGTATAGAAAGTGCACATAATAGTATAGAAAGTGCACATAATAGTATAGAAAAGTGTTCGTTGGGTGATGTACCGGGACACAAAATAGAAGATTTTCGAAAGTTCCAACAGGAAAGAGTAAATAGAAAGTGGGAAATAGCGAAAGCTCGAAATATGTGTTATCGATGCTTACTTAATAGAGATAGAACCCACAAGTGCCCGAAAATAGTGTGCAGTATAGATAGTTGCAAGAAAACGCATAACAAGCTGTTACACTATGAAAAGAAAAATAGTGATAGTATAGAGGAATTACAAACAATCAATAACATCAACCTTGTGTGGTCACAGACATTAGATGACAACAAGAAAATAGATACGTCTGGTAAACAAGAACAAGAAATAGATTTAAATTGCATTATAGAAAATAAAATAGAAGAAGAGTACACAGATAATAGCAGATCACTGACTCATGTCTCAGTCAGTGAAGAAGTTCCTGAAGCACTCACCCCAAACCACTCTCTCCTTGGTGGGCCTGGGCGAGTGCCAATCCAAGGCGACTTCACCGAGATGGATAAAATCTCATCATTGAGTTGGCGAGCTTCGCAATGGCTAGCAGATATCTTCTTGTCGAGATGGCTGCGCGAGTATTTACCCGAGCTGCAACACCGGCGGGAGACACACACACACGGACGAGGCGCTTCAATCCAGCTGGGAGACATGGACAACGTGTGGGCCAGAGGCAGAGTCATAGCGGTCTACCCCGGACCAGGCAACATAGTGCGCAACAACGACATCAGAGCTAAGGGAGGTGTGTTGCGCAGACCAGTGAGAAAACTGATAGTTCTACCTATAGACATTGACCCCGCGCCAGACGAGGATGCGCCGGATATAGTGTGCACTCTAGACATAGACCCGGCACCAGACGAGGATGCGCCGGATATAGTGTGCACTACAGATATTGACCCCGCACCAGACGAGGGTGCGACAAGTCGCACGGCGGGAGAATGTGCGGGACAGATAATACCCATTAGTTTTTATTTGTGTTTAGTATAATCGATACGAAAATAATAGTTTTAATTTAGTTCTTTAACTTGCAACATTGATTCCTTAACTTGTAACATTGTCCGTCTCATGTCACTAGATAGAACGAACAAAGAACGAATTAATAACCAAAGAGAATTTATAACTTCGATATAGAATTGTCCTTGACCATAGAGATTACAACGGAAATTGTATCTATAACTTTTAATTAGTGAAATTGATTTATATAGTTTATTAATAGATATGAATAGTGAAATGTAAAATAACAAAGTGATTTATGAGACATTTTCACTTATCTTTCGTACCTTAGACACTAAGTTTGTATAATTCTAAATTCATTGTCGTAATTAGTTCAGCGACAAGACACTAAAAACTTGTCTCTGAGGTCGCGATGTTTTTTGATTAAAATTCCATTATTTGTTAAATGTACGTGTAAATAGTATTGTTATTACACTTCTTTATGGTTACCTATACAATATCTCTAGCACAATAGCTCTTAGTAATATTGCATAGTTTAGCTGTAATTTGTAATTGAAATCTGATAGGCATGGTATGTACGCGCCTTAGAACATTCCTATTGGTCAGAATTGTATATAATGTAATAGCACTGTTGCCAATTTAGTGGATTTACCCCAAAATTTAGGGAGAAATAAGTGGGGAAGCGGTATTTACCCGACTTCGCAAGAAGGAGGGTTATGTGTTTTAAAGACTTTTTTTGGGGAAAACCAGAGTAGTCTATATTAGTCAAAGTCCATAGCAACGGCACGCGAGCGAATCAATGTTGACCGCTCGCGCATGATTGGTTTTCATTCAGGAATGTTAAAATTAGTGATAATCATTTTATGGGTTTTTTATAATAATTTAGGGAATTTATAAATATAGGGTTGACAACATTGCTAAAAATAAATTGACCAATAGCGACAGGTTATTTCGATTTAGATGGTGTATCCGGACTATGCTCTAGGAATTAACGGTTTTTCGACGGGTATAAATACAGCTGTAACCGAGTACTGAGCGGATTCGATCAAGATACTTGAGCCTAGCTCGTACTGATGGATCTCTCTCAGTAATTGAATGTACCCATGTTCTTACTGAAATATATACACTAGTCAGTCACTGATATAGTTTTATTACTATTCCTCAAACTGCGTTACCCTCCGACCTACCTCAGGCAGGTACCAGGCTTCAGGGCAAGCCGGCGCATGAATGTGCAGAGTATCTCTGTACAAAAGCATTAGAAGAGATCACAAAACTAGATGGAAAAACACACTGAAATAACATATTAAACGAAGTGGAGGGAGAAAGAAAGCGTTCAAATAATTAAATTATAAAAAAGACTAAATGCTAGTTCAAAAGAACCAGGATAAGAATTACACTAGTAAGATACAAGAAATATTAAGAATTTCCACAGAATTTTATAAAGAACTGTACACAAGGAAGCAATCGAAAGACTTGACACTTGGCTTGACCCAGAACCAGTGCCTTTCATTCTGATGGAATAAACAATAAAGGCAGGGTCGGATAAGATAACCAATGAACTACTTAAAACTACAGCACCTGTCATAGCTCCGGTATTAACAAACCTGTTTAATGAAATTATGACAACAGAGACTATACCTGCTGATTGGATCAAATCAATTCTAGTATTACTTCACAAAAAGGGAGTTAATGGAAAATAAATAATTACAGGCCGATAAACTTAATGTGTAATATTTACAAGGTGTTTTCCAAAATAATTCTGTGTGTAATATTAGACGAAAACGAACCAAAAGAGCAAGCTGGGTTTCGTAGTACCTATTTGTTCTACAATTGAGCATATCTATGTTCTTAGACAGGTTCTGCAAAAATATCGAGAATACAAGAAAACGCACTACTTAGGGTTTGTAGATTTTCACAAAGCATTTGATTCCCTGGAACATGGTTGCATATGGGAAGCCCTGAAACGCCAAGCTGTTCAAATGTCAGAATCCCAAACATTAGGTATTTACTCTGGAGGCACAGCCCAAGTAAAGCTCGAGACGACAGGAGAACCATTACCAGTCCAAAGAGGAGTTCGTCAAGGGGATCCTATTTCACAAAATTGTTTACGGCAGTTCTAGAGATGATTTTCAGAAATCTTGAATGGAAAGATATCGGTATTAACATCGATGGAAAAAAATAAAACCGACTTAATACTATTTTCTAAAGATTCACGGAGCTTAGAACTAATGCTGCAACAGTTGGCTGATGGAAAATGAAAAATGTTGAAATGTCCATAAAAATTATATAACACTTGCATACTCCCGTGCTTAACTAACGGATATCAAACGTGGACTTTAACATATCAGATAGCGAATAATCTAAAAGTGTGCCAGAACGGCATCGAACGAAATGTAATAGGGGTAACAAGATGTGACAGAGTGAAATTAGAAACAATAAAAACCAATACAAAATTATTAAACACACACATTGTTAGTAGAAGGTTAGGTTGGCGTTGGGCAAGACATATAGTTATGGGATACGAAAGAAAAGTGGACCAAAATAATAACTGAGTGATACCCTAGGGGCGACAAAAGACAGCCGAAGATCGAGCTGCATGGAAGTCCTTGGAGGTGGCCTTTGTCGAGAGACAAGCTGCTGCAGATAATTAAACCGATTACAGATAAACTATAAGACAACATTATGATGTGACAAGTATCAATGTAAATAGTGATTACTATGACATGTAAGAAAAATATTGTAATCAGAAACAGTAATTGAGACTTTTTTATTTTGTTACCTAGCTCAAAAGCAAGAAATAATATAGGTAAGGTTACCTACAACAACAAAAAATAAATAAACATTTTGAAGTTGGTGCCAGGAAATGTTGTTTTTTTGTTTTAGGCACCAACTTCAAAATGTTCATTTATTTTTTATTGTTGTACCTATATTTCATGCTTCTTGTATTTATTTTTGAAGTCGATTTAATAAATTTATGTAAAAAAGTTTTTAATTCTCACTTTTTAGTTGGTTGGTTTATAAATTTTGGTTTTCCCGATGCAGGCCGTTAATTGCTGAGGTTCTCTACTCAACTTGAGGAGTTCACATGTTTCTTCATCATCAGCTCTATTACGTGATGTAGTAGTAGTATGACGAGCATAGGTAAAGTGCAAGAGCAATATCACAATAAAATAATCGAATCGCAAACCGTGAAATATTGAATAGTTATACTGGTCATGTATGGTATGGTACCAATTGGTGCTTTTTGAGAGTAAATGCACAATCACTATTAAATATACCTAAATCACTATAATATTTGAAGAGTTCCCTCGATTTCTTCAGGATCCCATCATCAGATCGCGATCAGATGACAATAGGAGCAACTTGGAAGTATACCCTTTTAGACATATAAAAAATCAAATCGGTTTCGCCGTCTTTGCGTAATCGGTAAATATATGTTTACTTTATAAAAAAAAATACCTAAGTACTTCTGCGCCAAACGCTAAGCAAACCAGCTGACTGACGGAAGGGTATTTCTTTACTCCAATAATGTGACGTCATATCAAAAAATCAACATTTATCAAATTCTTGCATTTTTTGGCGGTCTTTATGTAGTCAGATGTTTTCACTATTGTAAAAAGGATTTATTGTTAATAGGACTGAAGTAGGCAGGTACTTAACTACTTACCTACCTACTTAATATTCGACCGAGATTATAGACAAAGATACTCATGTACCTACCTACTTATAAGATAAGCCCTTTTATTAACATCAATTGACGATTAGATAAAACAAACCTAGGCATTTTTTCAAATTGACTCTTTGCTCGGTCGATTGTTGACCTTTGCCATTAATCGTCTAGTCTAAAAAATATAGCTTTTTGTCGATGACTCATAAGTAGGTATGCCCTAAAAAATATGGCGTTTGAATTTCGAAAGGCGATACAATCGCTAAGCATGGGGTGTAGGTAATACCTACTCGAGTGGTCACGTGAAATCATGCATGAGTCAGTCTTTCAGCTTACCTAAATACAACAATAAAATTTATAAAGTACTTACTTACAAAATCTAAATTACTTAATTGAAATTGGTTAGTAAAGATAGTGATTCGAGAGTCCAGTAGATAAGATCGTACGTCACAGCTCGATAAAAATTTATAGATACCTATGTGTTTTGTTTTTAGCAAACTTGGTTATACATCCGGTAATGAATAATAGGATTTTTATGGATCCGTAGCCAAAATGGCAGAACAGAACTCTCATAGTTTCGTCCGTCCGGCCGTCCGTAGATTAGCTCAAAGACTGTTAAAGTAAAATTTGAAGTAAAATTTGTATCCATACAAAATTACAGCCATCTAGCCCAGATGGCTGTAATTTTGTATGGATACAAATTTTACTTACGCTGACAAAGTGAAAGTTTAAAATCTTTAAAAACATTTTTTTTAGGGTATATAAAGTAAAGTATGTAAAGTGGGAAAGTGTTTTTTTTTCTTACCTACCCCATCGTGCGCGGTATGATTAGATAGGTCTTTTAAAACTGTTTAGAGGTTGCGGAGACCATTTTTAGATTTAGGGATCTGTTTGTAAAATATTAAGCTTTAAAATGCAAATATTTCTTAGAGTCAAGTGTTACCCCCCTCCCCCTGCTAGCTAAATGGTTGATGTTGGCTATGTGAAGAAAATCACGGTAGTAGTATAAGTATATAGTAAAATTAAAAGGAAAACTATCACAGCTAAGTAGGCTTTACAAGTTTACGAGTAACAGCTGATCAAATGAGAAGTAACAAAATTTTCGTACAAATTCCATGGAAAATTATTATTAAGTAACTAGGTATAACGTTGTAAGCATGAAATAAAAACAACACAAAGGCCACTTAAGCCGCATTATTCGGATGGAGGGAAGGGGAGGGGGTGTAGTACTACGGAACCCTACATTGTGCGTGGCCCGACATGCACATGCCCGGATTTTTTTCTGTTCCTACAGTAGATATAGATAGGTAGGTGCAATTTTGTGGATTTTTTAAAAAAGTAAACCGTTTTAAAATGTCGAGAGAATTATTTTCTGTAGGTATTTCTGGTGCTAGTACTTAATAGGCTAGCTAAACTTCGGATTAAGTTCTGTTTTTTTTTAATTTTATCTTATTGTATCAAAACTTTGCTAATATGGAAATGCTTATGTATTTATGGAAATGTAACTGATTATCTGTTTATTACGTATTCACGACTAATCCGCTGATACGATATGTCACGATTTCAATATTTAACGCTAAGCAACGTATTTGCTTTTCTATGGTGCCGTAGTAAACAAGGAACTCATAGTTTCTCCATGTCCGTCCGTCCGTCCGCAGATTAGCTCAGAGTCTCTTGGTACTAGTATAAGATTGTGTAAACTACCACACTGTTTTTTTCACATCTCAAAAATAACCATTTAGCTGGCGGGGGGGATACTTGCCTCTAACAAAAATTTGAAAAATGATATTCACAACCCCTAAATATTTTTAAAAGACCTATCTAATGACACCCCACTCGATGGGGTATGTGAGAAAAAACATCACATCCTTACTTTAAAGACCATTCATTAATTACGTAACATTAATATTATAATTTAATATTATTATTTTTAGAATAATAAAATGTCGTACATGATTAAAAAAGCCAAAAGCCGTAAAAAAAACGATTTAAATCTCACTGTTAGCCCTGCCGCGGTCGGTAGAAGAGAGAGAGTAAAATAGAGTAGGGTTATTGCCGCCCTTTATTTTTAACTACATGTAAATTACGCGGGTTTTTAAAGTTATAAAAAATTGAGAAACACGTGTTTGTGTTTCAGTGTTTTGATTAAAAGCGAAAATCAACCTTTAACGGGGTAAAATATTCCATAAAGGTGAAGACACGGGCAACAGCTAGATACATTTATACATTTAAAAAGAAGTTTAAGTATAAATGTGGGTAATAAACTTAAAGTGATGTTCCTAATGTACCTAAGTATTAGGAACATCACTCACATTTTAATCCGTGCAGTGATCGAATCAGTAACATACATATTGTCGCATCAGCATTAACCATTGTGTCACCGGCTGTCGTCAAGAGAATGGCTAAGAAATTAAAGCATGACTCATCGAGAGATCGCACAAGGCCACGAAACCTTACTTTCAGTTGTTGGGCGTTAGTGAATGTGGTTAATATTTGGCATAAGTAGATTAGGTATTTGTGTTTATTTATATACCGTAGTCACATCTATTATCTTTGGTAGTCACCACAGAACACACATATAGCTATACAAATACAATAATTGCATTTTTTTTTTGTATTTGTAAAGTCTTTGGCAAGAAATGCCTATAAAAATTACTCCAACACATATAGCTAGTCACTGTTACCTAATCGATTGTTAGGGTACCGTTTATTACCCGACTGCGGAGGAGTGTTATTTATATAAATAGAACTTCTTATACTTACCTAGATACGAATACGAACCTACTTACTGTACTTACTGGTGACCTATGGATGATAATAATCTACATTGTAAAGGGTCAAGAACTAGATCTATCTATATATAAAGATGAATGTTTTAACGCATAGAGGACATACATACAGACAGACAGACAGACGTCTGTCTGTCTGTATGTCCTCTATACGTTTCGAAACCTTTGCGTGCGTGTTGAAACTTTGGCAGAGTGTTCAGGGGACGCCCGCGAATGTTTCTGGGCAAAGTAAAACGACGAAGCGTGGCAAGAGTCACTAGTTATCTAATAAAAAATAGAAGGCCATTTTGGATCAATAGAAATAGGTAGGTAAGCCTATCCCTTCTTAGTGATTACCTACCTACTGCGTGACTGCATAAAAGGTATAGAATACACGCAAGCCTTGCCTAGCACTTGGGCTTGAACCAAAAAAGTTCATTAATAAAAGATGTTCTATGCTGTAGGATTGCAAACTTATGCCACACAACATTCTCTACCGTAAGTTGACAAAAGATTTTTTTTTAAGTATGTATGTGCCTATCTATACTAATATTATAAAGCGGAAGAGTTTGTTTGTTTGATTGTTTGTTTGTTTGTTTAAACGCGCTAATCTCAAGATCTACTGGTCCGATTTGAAAAATTCTTTTTTTGTTGGATAGCCCATTTATCGAGGAAGGCTATAGGCTATATAACATCGCGCTACGACTAATAGGAGCGGAGAAGCGGCGAGAAATGTTTTAAAAACGGGGAGAAATTACGCATACGAAGTTGCGCGGGACAGCTAGTCTATACTAATATTATAAAGCGGAAGAGTTTGTTTGTTTGTTTGTTTAAACGCGCTAATCTCAGGAACTACTGGTCCGATTTGAAAAAATCTTTTTTTGTTGGATAGCCCATTTATCGAGGAAGGCTATAGGCTATATAACATCGCGCTACGACTAATAGGAGCGGAGCAGCGACGAGAAATGTTGCAAAAACGGGGAAAATTTATGCATACGAAGTTGCGCGGGACAACTAGTACCATAATATAATTTTAACTGGATATGGCACCATGGGTGCAAAACTTATACTCACTTACTATATACTGTCCACTGATAAAATTTGATCATCTTTACGTAATAAGTACGTTACACGCTGGGACTTCGTCGTGCAGTTAGTCTACCTACCTAGTACACAAGGTATAACAGAAAGGTGTGGTCATATTCAAGGATTGGTATGTGCCCATGATACTGAGTGCACATACATACCTAATTTAATCAAAATCGGAGGACCCAAATGTGAGATTATAGACGCCTCCTTACAGTTGAGTTGAAAAATCGGCTAGAGAATCCTCGAGCAAATTATTATAGCAACAGTAGGTAGACTACTCGTAGGTCTAACAGTCCTGAGTAGTTTCACTAGCGGATGTAGTGGGCATGGCGGGGATGCTAAGGAAATCAAGCCTCTGTCCCCCAAATATCTGATCGCCTTCGCAGTCAGCCGTTGTTTTGTTATTGCATACATTTACGCTTTAGTATCTAAGCTTATGTATGACCTCATCGGAGTAATGATTCACCGATCAACAAAGTTTTAACACGTGTTTTATGAAGTTGTTATTGGCTATGGTTTTGTTCTGCATAACATATTTTTCTATTAAGTAGGAAGGTACCTACCTACCTACCTACAGTACGATCAAACGATCAACGTAACTTGACCGGATTGAAGTTAGGTTTTTATCACTTTCGCGCATGTCATAGAGATGCGACCCTAAAATTACTTACGAAAACGTTTAATCGATCAAAAATACTAACAACATTTTAATTCAACAATATAAAAACACTATTTAAATGAGTTCATAAAAAAATAAATTTAGAACAGTTACAGTAAATAATAAAGTATAATGCGTAATCGCATCTCTAATTATCTTGGTTTAGTTACCGCCCCCGCCCCCCGCTTCCTGTCACCATTTACTTCCAAAAAATGCATCTGCGCAACTACTTGTCGCCTACTTCAGTCCGGCCTAGTTACGTTGATCCTACTATACCTACTACTATTTGGCTTTAACATTCTTAATCCATGGAATATTTTCGAAACATACCTATAGGTACCTAGGTAGATATAAAAAAAACCAGGCAAGTACATGTCGGGCCACGCACAATGTAGGGTTCATAGTCCCCCATCCGAATAATGCGGGTTAAGAAGTGGGTTTTCTGTTGTTTTTTTTTCATACTACTAACAACGTTAAATAAGTATTTTTCAATGAAATCTGTACAAAATTTTGTTACTTCTCACTTGGTCTGCTATTACTCGTTAAGTTGTAAAGCCTACTTAACTGATCACAGCTAAATAGGCTTTACAACTTAACGTAGTATATATAGTGAAATTAAAAGGAAAACTATAAAGTTTTCCATTTGATTTCACTATATATACTACTAGGTACCGTGATTTTTTTCAGATTAACCATTTAGCTGGTAGGAGGGGGGACTCTTGACTCTAACAAAAATGTTCACTTTAAAGCTTAATATTTCACAAACGGATCCCTAAATCGAAAAATGGTCTTTACAAACCTTAAATGTTTTTAAAAGACCTATCTAATGATACCCCACGCGATGGGATAGGTGAGAAAAAAAACTCGTCTCTACTTAACATAGGGGAAGGGGGCATGCCCCCGCCTTGATCCGCCTACGTGGCTCCCTATTCGGCGGCGCCGTAGTTTACGCGTTCTCACTACCCTATATTCTATTACTAGCTGACCCGAGCAACTTCGTCTGCTTAAATTTTCGGTGTTTTTGCTACATTTTATTGCTGCTTCGCTCATATTAGTCATAGCGTGATGTTATATAGCCTTCCTCGATAAATGGGCTATCTAGCAGTAATAAATTTTCAATTCGGACCAGTGGTTCCTGAGATTATCGCGGTCAAATAAACAAACAAACTTTTCAGCTTTATAATATTAGTATAGATTAACTCAGAACTTAGATTACCGTCAGGTAATCCGGATGGCACACAACTGCTTAATTTTAAAACTAAAGTTCGTACGCTGCTCTTCAACAGTTCAGCTGAATCAAAAAGTTAACAACTTACTTGTTGACTTTACTTATTAGATTATAATTTATTGTATGTATTGTATATATGTATGTAAGTATGTCTCTACCGCTTTTCAAGCGTAAACTGAAAGCTCTATTATTAGAAAAAAAGCTTTTAATGTGTAAATGATTGGTTTCAGAACGGCTAAATATATTGAGCGTTGTTTAATTATGGAACGAAATTGAATAAGAAATAATCTATAGTACCTAATATTAAAAAGCTGAAGAGTTTGTTTGTTTGCACGCGGTAATCTCAGGAACTACAGATCCGAATTGAAAAAATCTTTCAGTGTTGGATAACCCTTTTATCGAGGAAGGCTATAGGATGTATGACATCACGCTACGACCAATAGGAGCCGAGCAGCAATGAGAAATGTTGCAAAAACGGGAAAATTTTGCGCAAACGAATTTGCGCGGGACAGCTAGTGTATCAGTAAATTGATTAGACTTATTTTAGGCATACTAAGTATAATATTGGTTATTATTTGGGGATAAATCATCTTTATGATTTAATTAAATTATTTGTATTAAACTAGCTGTTTGTAATGTTTAATTAAAAAGGATATTCACATCACATGCCCAAAACAGGCTGAATAGTTAAGGCACAGAGAAATGTTAATAATTATTTAATCCATTGTACTCTATTTACGGTGAATAAATTAATTGATTGATTGTTTGTATGTAATAAAATCTAATATATTGAATAATATGTATGTAATAATAATAATAATAGTTACCTTTTTTATATCTCTACTTTTTATATATTGTT
Organism: Herminia tarsipennalis; assembly: GCA_945859575.2. Classification (NCBI taxonomy): domain Eukaryota; kingdom Metazoa; phylum Arthropoda; class Insecta; order Lepidoptera; family Erebidae; genus Herminia; species Herminia tarsipennalis. Next base: position 4,538,926 of record OX243836.2, on the reverse strand, counting down.
ATTATTATGATTTATAAATATCTAGCTTGCTACAATCTGCACCTACATATTCGTATTTTTATTACCCGACTGTAAGGAAGGGTTATGTTTTTCGCGCGTATCTTGTATGTAGGTATGTATGTATGTAATATTCTTTATTACCTGATATCTCACAATCCACTAAACGGATTTATACAATTAAGACGTCGTTAGATTCGTCTTGATCGCCCAAGTGTTCTTATTTAAGTGACGTTTGAAAAAACAAACATGGCGACTGTGAGATCTCAAATTAAAGGGGTGTGAAAAAAAAAGTTGTTTTGAATACTGCAGGGTATCAAATTAAAGGGCTCATCAGCATTTCAAAAAGGTAGAACATGATTATGACTGGTATACTTGAAAAGTTAGTTAGCAACCATTCTTTTTTTAATTTTCAATACTTGACAATAGCTGTGATAAAAGTTAGTTGTTTACATCCTACAACTACTAAAAAGTATTAAAATATATATTTATAAAAATAAAAAAACCCGACTGCACAAAAAAGACGGAAACAAGATCCCCTACATAATTACATAATGTCATGCAGTCGGAGGCACTACACTGAAAAATTTGATGTAAAAAAAAAAATATATATATATAGGTATAAATAAGGAGGCATTAATGAATATCGATGAACTATCGATATTCATTAATGCCTCCTTATTTATACCTATATATATATATTTTTTTTTTTACATCAAATTTTTTAGTCAAAGGTAGACTGGCAGAGGATGCTTATAGCATTAAGTCCGCCTTTGTACTTACTCTATATGTATCTATTCATGCCTAAAAAATAATTTGAGACCAAGCAAATATGTAGGTAAGCGTTAAACAGTTGACGTTTAATTTTACTAATTTGAATATACAGTGTAGAAACCTGTACAAACACGGGCTATATTGTCCTTGCGAAGTTCTTTTCAGAGGTACTTACCTACTATATCGTGACGATGCTCGCATATAACGCTGAGACGAAGGGTTACAATTTGCGGAATATACGTAGATATTTTAATATAACGGTCCCTGATGTCGGGCCACGCACCATGTATGGTTCCGTAGCCCCCCCCCCCCCCCAATCCTAATAATGCGACTTAAGAAGTGAGTATTCTGTTGTTTTTGTTTCATACTGCGTAGATATACTACATAATAATAATAAAATGTTCAATAATATTTGTACAAAAATTTCGCTACTTCTCATTTGATCAGCGGTTGTCGTTTTTAGCGGTTGTAGTTTTCCTTTTAATTTGACTATAATATACTACTACCGGGATTTTTTTGACGTACCTGCCCAACTTTAACCATTTATCTGGCAGGGGGGACTTGACTCTAACAAAAATTTGAACTTAAAAGCTTAATATTTCACAAACGGATGGCTTAATCTAAAAATAGTCTTCACAATTCCGAAACCTCTTTAAAAGACCTTTAAAATGATACGAGTACCTACACGATAGGATATATGAGAAAAAAAATCCTATTCCCACTTTACGTATAGGGGATCTCCTCCAACAAAATGTTTTCTAAGATTTTATTCTATAACTTTGTTGGCGTAAGTAATATGTGTAGGTATCCATGCAAAGTCACAGCTTTCTAGCACTAACAGTCTTTGAGCTAAGCTGCGGACGGATGGACGGACTATAAGGCGAAACTATATGGGTTCCATTTTGGCTACGGAACCCTAAAAATGAGTAGGTTACCTATACGTCGTCGCGTCGGTAGTAGTTAAACTATAATGGATGTGGGATTGGAACCCGAGTTCGATGCCTTAACCACTAGGCCAGGGTTTCCCAAACTGGGTTCCGTAGAACAGTTACAAGGCTTCCGCGAAATTTTTTTTTAGATTTTAACAGAAAATCGTCATAGTTATTTCTACGCAGGCAGCGTAAAAATAACAACAATGACAAAACGGTAATCCAAATATCATGGAACTTTTTAAACTGGACATTTGGTTAATTGCACCCGTCATATATTGCACTATGTTCAAATGGCCTCTGCACTGGGCAACCGAAAAGAATTGTGTTGTAAGTATGGTACCTGCCGCCATATCAGGCATCATATCAATGATACGGGGGCCCCAGGCTTCAAGGGGTCCGAACGTGTGTAGCTACCCTCTGCCACAAGCATAGCGTAGGTAGATACTTACTTAGCTACCTAGGTACTCCTAGAATCAATTTGTAAATAATTGTTTGTAGTGCCTTATCTAATCACAATATACCTTTAGGTATATCTATTTTGGATAGATTGTAATAGATAGATAATACTATAAGTAAAGTTAATTAAATTTATGAACTTCATAGATTTTGCTTGAGTAATAAGTTTTTCGAAGGTTCCGATCTGTATCCAAAATTAGTTCAACGATTGAAGCGTGAACACGTATAGACAGGCCGTTACTTTTAAATTTATAGAATCCATAGAAGTATGGATGCTCTTAGCAAAGAATACCGAGAGTAATAAGTTAGCAGGAGGACTATAGGTACCGAACATATATATATAGGGCCAACGGGCCCCAACAAATTTTGATACAGGTATTAAAATTTGTTGGGGCCACAGTATTTTTACTGTGGCCCGGCGCATGAAGGCCAAAGGACTAATACTGTGAGTCAAACGCACAATTTTGAATTTGAATGGCTGATATGGAGGTAGCTATACTTCTGGTCTGGTACTAATCAGACACCTAGGTATAGGGTCCGTTGTACAGCCTTTTGACTCCCACTAACCAATAAAAAACGATTTACAAAAATGGTCTGATATCATTTCGTAAAATGATAAAAATAACAGTTAGATAAATCGAAAAATATTTTTTTTTTCTCGAATTTCTAAAAATTTTCGCATATAACTTTTTTATTTATAGTTCTACGACAAAAAGTTACTGGTCCGAAGTTGTAGAGAATTCAATTTGCAACAAAAATGTTAACACATTTTTTTATCAGATAAATAGTTAAATCGTAAAAACCATTTCAAGCTCTATTTTCAAGATGACGGCCGTGGGACAAGGGTGGCGACGCGACCCCACAAACTTGGGTTTAGCTTTACACTGACACCCCCTACACATCAAAAAAATAAAATTGCGTCCTGTGAAAAACGCAAGGTAAGGCCTAAAAAATGTAACATTTCAATGGACTATTGGGTGTTTACGACTGTTGCCGCTATTGCGGAAGATATTGTAGGTTCGATTCTCACAGGGAACGCCAATACGGAATACAGAATGTACTATAGGTACCGTACCTACCTACTCTCTAAGGGAGTTGTCCTTTAAAACGAAAATTTATTAGATAGGAACATTTTTTCAAATTATTAGGTGGGTATTATTATTTGTTATCTTAGGGACCGTCTACGCGAGAGAATCGCGGCGATATTAGAATGTGTCTCCACACGGCGATTTTATCGCGGCGTTACGAGTGCGATGAAGATGAGTGGCTGGGTGCGAGTCGCTGTCCAACGCAGGCGTTTCACCTCGAAAAAGTGACGACCATCGACACTCGACGATTCCATTACGAGTCGCGACAATACGCTGGCGAAATAATCGCTCGTTCGTGGAGACCTGACGATAGCAGAGCGGAATCGCCGCGATTCTCTCGCCCGTGGAAACGGTCCCTTAATTGACAAAGTGAATTTGCTTTTCGATATGTAGGTATAGGAAATAGAACATGCGTAATAAGCACAAAGACAATTATCTGCTTATTTACATACGCTAGTTAAAAAATGTAAACAATTTCTGGGTGTACCTACCTATCATACAACCCAGATTGCTTGGCTACGTCAGGCTACATTTCATTTAGGTCATCAATAATGACTCAAATAGCTATCAATGAACTGCTAATGCAAGTCGCAAGGCTTTGTCAGCTCGAATTAGCATAAGTAATGGACACGTGTTTATTATCTTACACGTAATTTATGACAAAGGTATCGGACAGTAGGTAGGTACGTATTTATTGGTTGGCGTCTATCTATTCTATTTACTGCGCATTAGTAGGTACCTCCCTATATATTTGGCTATTCGCTAATAAGATTTATCAGTATATGACCCATATGATCTTAACAAAATCTATGGGAGCTAGCAATACTAGTCTTATGCGAGTTGCCAACTAAAAACTGACATTAATGTGTAGGTACCTACTTGTTTATTATATTTGTTTATTGCCTATTAGCACATTCACTAGGTGCAAGGCCTAAATGCCTAGTACTTATAGGTATAGAGTTGCCATCTCTAAAATTTGGCAACCAGGACAAGACTTAACAAGAGCTCCAAAATCCAACTCAACGCTTTACATTCGAGACGCAGCGCGCGAGCTATGCTGATGCCCGTCGACAGCGTCCTATGGCTTGAAAATGTTATAAGTACCCGATCTGCAAACGAGACCCCGCCCGGACGCTCCCCGGATACCTTTTAAATTAGAGGACAAATCCAGGGAAACCCGGACGGATGGCAACCCTACATAAATAGGTACTTTGTTTAAAGCCCACTAAAAGTAAGTAGGTATGTAATTTTTATCTAGCAGGAACTACCTACCACCACTTACTTTCGCAGGATATCGGTATGCAGATTTGTGGATTTTTTAAAACAACAACTTAACGATACCTATAAATAACCGAATTGTTTCGAAGTAAGTAGTACCTACCACTTACCTACAAGGTAATTATTTACCTACAAGGTATCGCAAGAATCGGATATAGACGATTTCTATCAATCACGTCATCACAATTTACAATTTACCTTATCCTGTATCAAATACAATTATGATATCATTCTGTAAACAAATTTGAATATTAACAGATTTGAAAACCGCGGACTATTTATCTGCTCAACATAATGACGTCACTCTAGCAGGAAATATACTGGTAGAAGCTATAGCTATAGAAAGAAAAAATAGAACGGGTAGATAGGACCAGTCATAACAACGTAAAATTATTCAGGTCAAGGTTATGAAGAGGCCTCATGAGATTTTATTTTATTTATTATGTAATGAGATAAGAAATCCAAAATGGCGGAGGCGTATGTAGACCGAATCACAATTTTAACGACATTAATGTTTTCATAACTAAACGAAACGGAAGTGCTTCCGTAGTGGAATAATAAACTGATTCGCTCTTGTAAGTGTCTTAGTTTGTCCAATTATAGATTTGAAAAAAATACTTTACAAAGACAACAGAATGTTTCATAACGCTGTTACGTTTTTCTATCCAACCGGGGTCACGGTCTACTTACAATCATTTTCATACGAACGCGAAATGCTACTGTTGTATAATAACCGCAGCTGCAGCTAGGCACCTATACTTTACACGGAACGATACGAATAACATGTAATCGAACATTGGTTAAAAATTCAGACGTTAAAATCTCACGCACTAACCTATTGAGGTTAGTTAACTTTGCGTGATATTTTAATGTTTGAATTTTTGTTACATAATCACGCAACAACAGCTAAACTGATTTGGACAAAATTCAGTACTAAGTATAGAAATGATAGATTAGGTACCTACTGATAAGCAATATCAAGTTTATAAAGAAACATGATATAAGTCCATATTAATATTATAGGTATTTAATTTTAAAAGTAAATAACTCCGCTGCGCTATTTCTGACGTTTTAACAATGGTCATGTCGGCGAAGTAATTTAATAGCAGTCGCGAGCGAGCCACAAAGAGAATTGGTACTGTGACCAAAAGTGACTAATTTATTTACTTACCACAATATACCTAGTCATACTTTCAAACGGTCATGAATTTGTTATTTGTATGGATAGGTACAGAGATATGAAGAGATATGGCTACATAATCCAATGTCTAAGCGGAAGCTGTATCAATTCCTTGGAAAAGTACACCAATAGGTCTTCTTTTCTCATGGTCTACCAAAGTTTAACAGTTTTAGAAACTTTATTTATCTAAAGAACAATACATTATTCACTTACTTAGCTGTAAAAAAATACCTAAGTACTGTTTTTAGAAGCCTTGTTTCTTTTATAAGTAACATCTTAAAAAAAATTACCCGTTCTAGCTCGAGTCCGATTACGTCAACAAGTTTGTTTACCGAATACCTAGTCAGTTTCACATCCAAAAGCAGACGTGTGAAGTAGGCGGCATCTAAGGCAATTAGACTAGACAAGGTAACTCACTCTGCTAAACAGAGTTGACCGATAAAGCCGGACTGAGTAAGGGTAATAAGCGAGAAGTAGCCCAACGGAACTGAGCTCAATCAGCGAATACGAGTACATTAAGGTATTTTTTTTTTATTATAGAAGACCAACAGCAATACAATAAGTACTAATACAATAATTGCATTTTTTAAAAGATAGAAAAATTTGAAATCCTGACCCAGGAATCGAACCCGAGACTTCCTTATGCCAAACCGGGCCGGAATCAAACCACCTATCTGGACTATGTTAATAGACCCCAAATAAAATGGCCCAACTAGCCTGCCGGAAAGGATAGAAAAATTTGAGGTCTAGTAACAACTATTGTCCTTTCATTTTAACAAAATAGAATCCAGAAGCCAGTAGACACACCTAAATAATCAATAACAAAATAAGAAATTAACTGCCTATCTTATCTATTACATCTAGAGATTCTATCGGGTGTGATGTTTGTCAATAAATGCATTAGTACTTACAGATACTAATCTTTAGTCTGAAGATTTCGGATTAATTTCTTCAGTGATGAAATTGTTATCGCGCCAAGCAATAATTAGCAAAGAAAGTTGCCTGGTATTGATATGAACATGGGGAATACACATTCAAATAATCTAATTATGGCATTGATCTAAGAACCTTCATATATCGATATTCCATTGACAAAGTTTCCAATCTAGACATTTTGGAAGATGTATGTGAAGGCCGTGGAAAAGTAAGAGGCTATAAAGAACGATTCAATTTTATGTTGACGCGAACACATTCAGCATTAAAAAATAATTTCAACCGCTAGCACAGAATGTAATAGTACTGCGTCCGTTAGTAACCAATAAAAACCTATTAGTGCTACTGTGGTGTGCTACTACGTTTTTAGCTTCCGTGATTCAAAATACAATGAATGCCATAATAATAAGGATAACAAAAGAAAAATCTATTTTTATTATTCAGTGTTTATTTTTAATGGTGTTATTCAACAAAATATAACACGAAAGATCTCACATTATATACAAAAATAAAGCATAATTAACTTTTGATAAGTTATTAAGAATTATAGAATAAAAAAATATGACAGCCACAAAACAATCACAAAATTATGGGAGTTCTGACATCTTATGTTCTGGACTGTTATCTAGAAATGGAAGGAACTAAGAAAGCTATATATAGTACCTATAAGAAACTAGTTTACGGGGGCATTGATTGTTATAACCACATCATGTCTAGAAGATGTGTAAATCATGTCCCCATTTCTATAAACCTAAATATAACTGTGTGCACCTACTAATGTGACTTATTAGACGATTATACCGACAATAATTACTAAGACTCGTAAATACTAGTTAATTAAAGTGATTATCAAATATCGCGCCACATTAACGTTAACCAATTAATTTCGAGAACACCAAATTCCGAACATAAGATTTCAAAGAACTACCGCTAAGACTACTTTAATATATATTATAATATAAAAATATTGCATTGGTTATTTACAATGATACAAAACTCCGTCCGCTATCTCAAACAACGATATCCATCCATATATATTAACTTATCGCGCGATATGAACGGACATGAGAAAGGCAATTATTTGATAAAAACTGGGGAAATTCGCTAATTTCACTTATTGAATTTATATATTTATTTCGGGACTGTAAGAGTGGGTCGTCACAGGTGATGATGCCCCGTAATCCGGGGTCGTAGGCGACGTGCTGGGAGAGGTATCCAAGGGCTTCGTCAGCGCCGGCGCGACGTACTCAGGGAACCTAATACTGGTCTCTGCTTGCAGAGGGGCCGGTGGCGTACAGCTCGGGAATGGGCTGAGTAGCAAGAACGTTCCAAATGCGACTATAGATGCCATGATCAAGACTATAGTTCTTGATTCGAACCCTGCTCTCAAGCCAGCCCATGCAGCCATGTTAATAAGCAACAACAGTACCGATACGCGAATCAGCCTCACGGCTGTGGAATGAATCCTTCCACCGCCAACGCCGCTCATGTCGCAAGGTCCATAAGCAAAATACAAATTATGTTTATCGCCTATGTGTTTAAACATCATATATATCAAACCGAACGGTGATATTAATGGACATGCCAGACTATAAACCATTGAAATTGAGAAAATTGCGATGCTCCATGCGTAATGAACACCAAAAGGAAACTCGTAAAGAATGGCTTTCTTCACATAACTTTTTTCAGCTTTTGATTTGGACTGCAGTAAATACCAGACATAGAGAAACAGTTCCGGGAAGCGAATTAACTCTAACGCGGTACCAATAAAGCCCGAGGTTATTACGTAATTGACAAAGAATGCGCCCTTGTCGGGAAGAAACACGCAATCCCATCGCATCGTAGCATTTTCATGATTTATGGTCCACAATACAAAGGCTTCAGCACTGGCAAGACCCAGTGAAGGTAGAATCAGAGTCATCAACAACAAGAAAGAAACAGTTTTTGTCATAATAGAATAGTTTTGTTGAGACTTAGTCCAATGAGAGAGGAATTTGTCAGAGAATGATACAATAGCTGGCATCACAGCAGCCATCGTCCAAAGAAGTAAAGTAGGTAGGAATTCAAAGATAACAGTACCTATTTTACCCATATCTGACTTTGTCACCAATGTATTGAACAGATTAACAACAATTGCAGGGGTTGTCAAAAAGAATAGAATAATAAATAGGAAGAAGTTAACAACAATAGCTTTTAAGTACCAAACACCAGGCTCTCCACTCAAATTTTCCCAAATAATGTCTGATGGATTAGTTGCATGTGATAAAACCCAACCACGATGTAAACTAAACTTATTAATTACGTGTTCAGCAAGCTGGTATGATGGCAGCGTCAAGAAGGCAATGCCCAATGGATCATTCATCACCATAGCGCGGCATCTCTTCGCTTCATCTTTCAGCCTCTTTTCTTCAATAGTATAATATTCCAAAGCATCTACACGTTCTCCACACAAGGTAGGTTTGACGGTGATGTGTTTACCAGTCTTCTTATAGTATGTGTCAGTGTAGACCAAAGCTTCGGTCACCATTTGTTTTTTCTCCAATACCTCATTTAATTGATTTATGTTGTAAGCCAAACGAAGGTCAACAATTTGAATATGAGGAAAGTTATGCATAAAATAGGCTTTGATAGTTGATTCGTTTCTATCAGCTTTTGATATGTTTGTGATCATAATAGTCCCCGTCATGCTGGTTGGCACTGGTTTACGTCCGGTACACCTTCTCATTATCAAAACAGATATTGGAAGGAACGCGATGCTGACCAAGGTATGAACCCATAGAAAATTTGATTTTCCATTTAAATTTGATAATGTTGTCCGACTAAATGTATTGGCATCAACATTTAGATTTGTTCCTTGGAAATTAATGGGCAGGATCACACCAATAGATACGAGTGTGACAATAAACATGAGGGTTATTGCATGTCTTTGAAAGGAGAGGTAATGCACAGCATCGGGGCCGCACTTGGCCAGTACCTGTTCTCGCGTAAGACGGAACACGGCGGGCAGCCATTTGAAGAATCCTTCATCTATGTTGACCGCCTCATCATTACTCCGTCTCCTGTGTACGAGAGCATCTCCCCTGTCTCCGCCTCGATAGAATAGGTTAGTCCATCGACTCTTCGTACGCTGCACGAGCGCCATCCGCCCATAATTCCACGCAGTCCGTCGCAACACAGTGAACAAAATAATAAGGAACATCCATGATACCAAATTCAATATAAGTGTTTGTGGTATGCCGTTGTAGGCGCCAGTTATTATAATATTTTGTGTAGTATTCACCAGCATACATCCTTCATCGTCGGAATTGTTCGATACCGTGGAATAAAACAACTTGCTCATTTTCGATGTCGCAATATAATCACTCAAGCGTTTTAAGAGAAAGTATTCACATAATGAGAGTCCCACTAACTAACAAGTTGCACTAAAATTTCACTTTATACATAATCCTGTACACCTGTGTACTCTGAATTCGACACCATCTGGATATTCTTTTGTTGTCAGAATTGAATCAAAAGATAACAATTTTCATGACGTTTTTTCGCAATAAAATGTTGGGCTCTGATGAAAAGTAGGGATGTAGCTGCTTATATCGAATTGGAAAGAAAATGGAGACGTCAAAATCGAATAAATAAAATCAAAAGCCTATTTGTTAATTATTCGATATATTTTGGGATAATATTCAATACCGTTAGGTATCTATCATGTTTATGTAAAAAAATCGAGATAGTTTAAAAACAATTACTTATTCATTCATTTTTTAGTAATAAGTCATTGTAATTTTAATTTATTTTCTCAATTACGTTATCTATAATGTAACGATGGCATAGTATAAATGTTTATGTAATTCGTGAGCTTCTCACGTGAAAAGAACATGAACAAAAAAAAAATAAACAGATATTACTGAACAGTTTGTTGGTATTAAGTGTGGAATTGGAAAATTTAAATATTCTAAGAATGAATATAATTTTGCCTCCACGACAAAATAAATTTAGTAATTCCTACTTCGACACCACCATATGCTTGGGCCAAGCTCAGTGCAGAGTTTCTAAATTACCGTCTCAACATGCGGGCTGCAACAGTCAGAACGGTTCATAAAGTTATATTCATCATAATATTTATAAAAATTGTTTTCAGACAGATAGGTCCTTAATGGTAGTAATTACATATTAGATAATGAACTATAGCTAGTAAACACACAAAATAGCAAATCAAATTACAAAAGTATTAAAAATCTCACCCTTCGGCCTAGCATCTGACAGTCTAACCTGCCACACAATCACACAATGCCCTTAGCGTGCTGTGGGAGCTGGCGCTTATTCTGTGCTGGAGGGAAGTGCATCTCTTACGGATGATTGCGTAAAAGTCGTCCACTCTCGCGTCGTCAAACATTTCAGATGAGCTACAGAACCGCAGCCGTGCCACAAGCATTGTAAATGCATTGTTATACTGTACACCCAGATCGTTGCAGTCCTGCCTTTTGCGTAAACTTGATCCACAGACTGCAGGTGTAGAAGGTCTGGCAATAAGCTTGAAAGAGAGTCATTTTAACTTCATTAGTTCACCCCGCAAATCTGCAGGTCAACATATTACTTCGGACAGACAACGCTCGCCGTCCCTTTTAATATCTAGGTCGTCACACAAGTTGTAGCTACTTGAGCCCATGAGTCACCGCTAACTGCTTACAAAACCTCGGCAGTCGTCTTAAACCAATGAGCGATGGGCTCAGTAGCACCATGTCGTCCGCCTAGCTGATGTTGTACAACACAGCAATACCATCAACATGACGACCGACACTAGTGTTGCTTTTACACTAGTGTCGCTAGTGTCGGCACTAGTGGCCATTTTTACGGCAATTTGTGGCGGCAATGCTGTGGCCGGCAACATGACAGTACTCTCCAATTTTGATATGATGGTTGCTGGCCGATCTCTGAGCGATCAATTTTCCCCAATGTTGCCCGGCCAATTTTGTTGTTGTTTCAGTCGCCCTCTATTTTATTGTTGCCGGATTGTGTAGCCCGTTTAGGAGACTGGATCATACGTCATACAATTGTAGACATATTGCCATTAGACGCCGAGCAATTAGTTGCCAATAGTGCCGCCACAAATTGCCGTAAAAATGGCCCGTTTAGACGCCCCTTTATATACAGATTGAATAGGCGAGGGGAGGTGATTCCTCCTTGCCTCACCCACACATTTCAGTTTATACTCTTTAGTTATAGTACCTGCCGATCTCACATTATTTACTTGGTTTGCATATCAAAACTTAGATATTGACTACTTACCTGTAAACTTCATCTATTTGTATAATTTTTTCTTCTTCCTAATGACTATCCCTCGTTAAAACTTGAAAGTCTTCTTAGAAGAAAAGTTTAATCTTTTGACGTGACAACGTCTTATAAATTGGTTTGCCGGGTGACACTTCAAGAAACTGCGTTACGCTCCGCTCACGTTATGCGCTCACAATGAGAGCGAGTGAGAGGCACGCGTCCCTTCCACTCGGGCATGGTTAGCCCGCCTAAGAGCGAGAGAGACAGACATAAAAAGTGAAAGGCACGCGTCCCGAATGAATATTCACATTAAAATTATTTTACCACTCAAAGTCGTTGTCACGTAAAACTTTCGCCCGTATACCGACTTTACAGGCAACCAATTTTTTTAATATTCATAAACTGACGTGATTTTAATTAATCCAAAACATGACAAAGTGAAGGACTGGCAAAAGGAAGGAAGACACATAACTATGACAAAAATTAGCACTTTGAAGCTTGATATTTTACAAATGAATATTATTGCCATGCAGCACTATCTTTGAACGATTTTATAACAACTTATACCATGGAATAGACGAAACGAAAATGAATTACAACTTAATTTAATTATTTTTATGAAAGGAAGTTTAGACTCACAAAAATAATGTACAAAAGCGGACATACGTTAATGCTAACTAGCATTCTCTACCAGCCAACCTTTGGGTGATGTAAAATTAAATTATGTAGGTGCAGATTGTTGACAGTTAATTTTCCCTGTTTTTGCAACATTTTTCATTGCTGCTGCGCTCTTAATGGTCGTAGCATGATGTATAGATAAATACAATACAAAAAAAAAACAAAATATATACACAAATATGTCACAGAAGAATGAGCAGGACATAAAAAAAACATATTTTTGGAAGAACGAAGCTGGTTGGAGCACAACGAAAGTTAGAAGACAAGCAAGAGGGGCTACTAGAAAAATTAAGAATATAAATAGAATATAGTAAGAACGATTAGAAGACACACGGAAAATTAATCTAAAGCAATTAATTATTTAGAAGTCAGTTCTATTTATTGAGGAGGTCTGCATTCAGATCGTGATAGCATATATCACCATAACCAATTAGAAAAAATATCAACGTCTGGATGAGCATTAGTTTGGATTTGAACGGCAGAAGATTCTTCAGGCGGTATAGACTCAGCAGGGTACCAACCATCCTTTGACTCACGCTAGTAATCTGAGCTTGCCATTTGAGGTTAGTGTCAAATAAAATACCAAGATACCTGACCAAAGAACTCAAAGGAATAGTAGATGCTTTAAAAATAATTGGTGTCAATGTGTCGAGGTTAAATCGTCTTGAGATCTGTTGACTTTCTACTATAATAGCCTGACACTCAGATGGAAAGACAGAAGGCATGCCTTGAGGAACACCAGTGTCGAAACGTAGATTCATTCAGGTTGACGTAGAATCATTTACCCGCACTGACCGCTGGCGCCCCCGAAAATAGGATGTTTTCGTCCTCTCCAGGCTAGAGTATTCGGCAAAAACATCAATTGAGAAAGAATAGATAGTAAGTTAACGCGGCAAAAGGTATTGAAGGCATTCGAGAAATCCACCAAAACCGAAACTGTAACTTTAGGTTGAGAGGAGCGGAATTGGTACTTTGTCCAGGCCTGAAGCCGGATTCAAAATGGCTCAATAAATTGTTGCGTTAAACAAATTGTATCATTTATAAATGTTGAATGAAATGCAAATCGCATGTCATTCAACATCGGTACACCAGCCACGGGGAGGAGGGACAATATTTTTTTTTATACGAAATATCTTCTTTATCTATCTTATCCCGTCATGCGAGCGACTCACACTTCACCAGTTGATCGAAATTGCCCCCCCCCCCTCCTCAAAACGAAGTTCTGGATCCGCGCCTGAGAAGATAAGCTAGGTTCTCATAAGTACGACGTTAGATTAGTCGTTTCAGCCGCCGAAACACTTATTGGTTAACCCGTCATTTTCAGGGCTAACTAAATGATCTGGGTAGGTAATTAGACCTCAAATTAAAACTTATTGTTTAAATCGTTATAAGAAATAAAATCGAGTATTTTTACATCCCTACGATTCAAATTACAGTGTAGCCAGTATAAAAAAATAAAAATCAGTGTTGTCAGTATTTACACGATTGTACGGTAAAAATAATTTGAACAATTCGCGGGGCAAACCTATGAATGAGTTTATTTTTTAAAAAATAATCTCTGATATTAATTTTACTATTTTTAAATTTTGTATTGCTCAAATCATGTATTTTCATCGTTTCACGTGTACGGTACGGGTATTAGTATTGTGGTAATTATTTTTGGAATGGCCCACTCACATAAAAATTACATTCCGTTTTACGGTTCTTTAATATTTTATTTTTTAATTCATTATAGTAATCTGACTTTTATCAATAAACACACGTTTGTGAAAAATCCTAATAATTAAAAGGTTTAAATTAAATGCAGTTCATTTCATAACATATTATTTTATTTACAATATTAAATTATGGGTAATGAAAAATAAATTATAGAAAGAGATAACACATACAAATGTTTTGGGAAAGATGAGATAGATAGATACACTATGAATATACTTGAAATGTATGAATGAGTTTCTGAAATTCGTAACAAGTTCGACCGTTCGATTAACTTGTTTTGCGATAATTTAATTTAATTTGCTGAATTTAAACTCGGTTAATGGCAAACAAATATGGCAGATTTCGATTGGAATAATTATTTAGAACTGAGTAAAACTACAGGTGTTCCTGAAGAATTATTTTCTCATGTAAGTTTCAATTATTTTTACGTGTTGTATAATTTATTTTCTATAAATTGTTCTTCTAAGTGTCCCTTGTAATTTATTAGCGCATGGAAAATGAAAATCTGATGAAGTAAAATATAAATTTGTCTTTGTACAAAAACAAAATGTTATTATAAAATATGCATGAGATTAAAATCAGATGTACCATCTTAATTTATTTCTATTTTTAAATCGTGTGTTTAAATAATGTTAGTTCTTCAATTTTAATACTTTCTGCGATATGAAGTAATTAAACCTGCTCTCCAAGTAATCAAACTTAGCTTTATGTTATTTAAATAACATAAAAAAACATGTAACCATATGGCCATTAAAATAATGCTGGTACATACAACAAGTATAAAATGATTTTAAAAATGGCCTTCCAAGACTATTAGATTGTTGGCATTGATAATTAAAGCTATTGGACAGTATAGCTAGTAATTTTAAGTATAAAAGTATGCAAAGGAAAGTCATTTAGAATCAAAGTTAGGGAGGAAAAATATTATTCATTGTCTGGTCATATTAAGGATACAAATTGTATGGCAATGGTTTCTCCTTTTGTATTTAATTATAATAACAATTGTTAAACAATTTAAGCTTATTACTTAAAATATGTGCCTAGTATTTTGGAATGTACTGGTCTATCATATTGTTTTATATTATTTTATAATGTTGAAATAAGTCAATAACCATATTTATACTACTGATATTATAAACTTTTGTTTGAGTTAAACAACAAATCTGCAACAACAACCCTAACATTATAAATAGCTTGGTTCCTAAAATAATATTTTTTTACATAAATTGATAAAGAAAAAAGAATACTTTTAAATGTATGGAGGTAAAAATTGTCTACATTTAAAATTATACTTCAAAAATTTAAAAAAGTAAGATAAAAGATTTCTTACTAAGCTGAAATTTTGATCTCTTTGAATTATTAATTGTAGGAGGAAAGAGGGAGGCAGCTATTATACATTTTCCCCATAGTCAGAATACATACTTAAAGCAGACAAAACAGTAATAAAACTAGCAAATTGTCTATTTCGAAAATAAAGTTGAAAACAAAGACAAAAGTTGAAATGCTGTTATTAACAATTTTGAATAAATGGGTCAGGTTTAGTCTATCTTTTATAAAATCTGTTTGACTGGAACTATGTGTGTGAATTTAAAGGTGGATTGCTAAAGGATGGTTACTTAGCAAAAATGTCATGCTGTAGGTTGTGGTGCACTAAGTTTGATTTAACTTTCTTGACCGCTAAGTTTTGCGTTTGGTTCCCAACCAGAATAAATCTTTATGTGATGAACACAATTGTTTATTCTGTGTCTGGATGAATTTCTTACCAACTGAAATTAAATTTAATACAACTTTAATTTAGGTCTCTTTGGGTTTTTACTAGTTTTCTGGAGGTGAATATTAAAAAGAAAAATTCAAATAAGTCCAGACATTTCTGAGTTTTTGTGAGACTAACAAATGGCAATTAATTTTAGATATATGTGTATAATGTGTATTTCGAAGTTGCTATATCATGGCTCTCTATGGGCATGCAGAGTTCTCCTGAGATCTTTATTTATTTATTGAAATGCTAAGTGGAAGGGTGGCTTTAGTTAGGGATAGTTAGTAATCTAAAATATCTTGTTTCAACCCCCTATATATTAATGCTTGTGCCTTCAAATATTAATATAAAATTATTTATCTTAACTGTAATATTATTTGCCTTATATGGAAAGTATTATTGGAAAGACATTGTTGTGAAATGCAAAATTAACTTAAAACATTCTGTAAAGTACAATTTAGTTATAATACTTATAAAATTCATTGCACTTTTATCTTGGTCAATTAAATACTATGTAGACTCAAAATAGCATCTATCTTTATATAAGTCTACACACTTTATCTTAAATTTTGAAGTATGATTTGACAGTGTCTCAATTATGAGATGGGCAGACAGATTATTATCTGTGTCTTAAGTTAATAAAAAGACATCTATGTATAATCAGCATGAAGTCTGGTATATTACCAACTATTACCAACTTGAAGCCATATTAAAACTGGCTTCAAAATGGATTATTGTAGGGAGCCATATAGGTGGGAGTCATGTTCTACTCTAGTCATATTCTGGTCACCACCTCACTCTCTTACTCATGTGACCTTTGATGTCAAAGTAGGATTATGATCTGTCTATCTGTCTATTTATTTCAAAACGCTTCAGACATTTAAGTGCTAGCTTGGAAGAATAAGGTTACAATTACACTTACAGCATTCATTAAATCAACCATTACTTTGTTACAAAACATGGTCATTGTAACTGATATAACTCTCTGTGTGCTGCATCATCAGCAGGTAGACATACATGAAGTCGCTATCTCTTTATGAATTTCATTTCATTAGCAACCTAAAAGTAATTATAACTTTTAGTTATAGCAGTAGTTCAGTGGTGTAGCTACCGCAATATCAGCAGTAATAATGAAATGGGGCCCCCAGATTACAGGGCCCCAAACTCCTCCCCCTCCCCTCCCCTGTGTCAGTGACACAATCCGAAAAGTCAGTTGCGAGTGACTCACACACATTTTGGAGTTAGGACACCAGGACACCCTCCCACACCAGGATAAATTTTGATAAATTATAATGTTTAAGTTATATAATAATGCCTAAGTTAATTGAAGATTTTTTTAAAATCAGTAATTTATTAGAAGATATGTCAGAAAGTTCCACCAAGCCTCGAATTTAGGTACCTTAGAATCCCTGTGTCACATGTTCACGAATACTTCACTAACTGAAAGTCTCCAGTCCGGTCTCAATAACATAACTACCATTAACTCAGTGTTAAAATAACCAAGGGACAGTCTTCGCGCGAGAGAATCACGGCGATATTATCGGTGTGCCACCTATTTCTAAAACGTGTCTCCACACGGCGATATTATCGCGGCGTTGCGACGAGTGGCTGAGTGCGAGAGAAATGTCATCGTATGGCTGCACGCTCGCCGCGTGTTCGCGACGATTCTGTCGCGGACACGCGGCGATTCCGTTACGAGTCGCGACGCTAGCTAGCTAGTAATCGCTCATTCGTGGAGACTACCAGACGATAGTAGAGCGGAATTGTCGCGATTCTCGACCGTGGAGACGCTCCCGTACTCTGACATTTGTGCCGTCCATAGAAAACTTTTACTTAGTGTTTTCTACCTATCGACGGTTATCGAAACGCACAAATATCAGTTTTGCTGCTAGACTCTGTCTCTAGAGTTATCTATCTTAACAGACAGTTAACGGTCAGTTATTGAGGCCGGGCATAAGTAGGTAGGTATAAAAGTAAGGAGAAACTGAGCCCACGTATCCAACGTATACTATGTAACATGGAGAGTTGGTGCGCACTGTACACTTGTCCTACGTACACAACGCATATTGACGTTAGATTCATTTATCCTTTCTTCAGGCGCTGTAGTGTTGGTCTAGTGCTGGTCTTATACGTGACGTGGCCTATGATATCCCCTCCACCTTCCCACCCCAATTCTAACGTTGCGTGGGACGCGTGTGATAGTGTTGCGTATCATAGTATGTTTCCGTTTCAACTGTCTTCATACAAATTCATGAGCCTCCGTGGGTTCAGTTTATCCTTGCCCTAAATTTAAAAAAAAATGCCATACATGATTTTTCTATTAATGATCCTTGCTAGCGAGTTAGGTAATTAGCCTAAGTAAATGACAAGTATATTTCTCGTAAAGGCATCTTCATAACAAGAAGTATAAATACCTGGTACTTATTATTCTCAGCTAACATTAACATTTAGTTGACCTTTCGTAGGTTGCCACGCTGCCACCCACTCAAGTTAAAGGTCGGCACTTAACCCCCATTCCAATGCTACCCCTGGTCGCGTTGGGTGTATTTAATACCCCTAAAATACTCGATGATGTTTTTTAAAAGTTACAAATATATTGAGACTTAATTTACGTAGAAGAATTAATGTACTAAATATTGATTTTAATTTTCTAGGCTTTGCGATGAATTTGTGTGGATCGTGGTACCTATCTGGTGCACTAGTTATAACCACGATAGGATATAGCGATAGAAATGTTTATAGCAGTGGGTCAGAGTGTCTTTTTGAAAATAGGCAAAATAAAAAAAGGTGGATTAACCTAAGCTCTATACTCTTCATAAGATTTCGTCAAAATCAGCCCGGTGTCGTAATCCTGACAACGTAATAAATAAAATAATACTTAGGTACTCTCCAATTTATAATAATACTTATTGCCCTCGACTTCGTTCGCGTGGAAATTGAGAAAAACAAATCTATCCCTCGGGAAGTACATTTTTTTGGAACAAAAATTAGCCTAAGAATGTACTATTTTAGACTATATTTTACCTCTGTGTCAGATTTCATCCATATCCGTTTAGCCGTTCTGGCTTGATTGAGTAACAAACATCCATCCATACATCTAAACTTGCGTATTTATAATATTAGTACCTATAAATAAAAATATGGTTTGTTTATTTATTTGAACGCATCAATCTCTGAAGATACTTGGCCAATTTAGATAAAATTTAGCGTGGTGTTACTTCGAAGCTTGAGGACAAGCTTTTTATCGCGATTCGTTACACCCACGGAGACGTAAGATATAAAGCTCATCTACGAGTATACTAATATAGCTGTCCCGCGCAACTTCGTCTGCTTACATTTTCCCCGTTTGCCGTCGAAGCCTGGTGTTATATGTTATTTTTGTTTGAACGCGATAATCTCAGGAACTACTGGTCCGAATTAAAAAATATTTTACTGTTGGATAACCCATTTATATATACACTGACGGACTTATAAACTGCATCAAAGTAATAGACGACTTTGAAATAAATATTTTAACCAAGTATGCAAACTTTCTATACAGATTTAAATTGAAACCTCTAGATTGGTTCGTGAACTTTAAAACAGCGTAGGATCATATCTTTAAGTTTAAGTTTATGTACTGGAAAGGACCTTAAGACCTTTTTTGAAGAAAAAACAGAAGTTTAAGGAAAAATTGTTTAATTAAAAAATTGGTTTTAACAATAGACACAAACTTTATGCAAGGGTTTATTTGTGTTTTAATAAGGTGTATTACCCCCACGTGCCCTTATTACGGATTCTAATCGGTTCCGCATAGATTTTATAAGGGTTTTTAAAAGATCTTGCGGAATATTGTCCCATTCTTCTGAAAGTGCTGTTCTTAGTGCTGCCACTGTCGTAGGCGAAGGGTTTCTCGCATATACAGCTCTTTTTAAATTGTCCCAAACATGCTCGATGGGATTAAGATCCGGGCTGCGTGCTGGCCAATTCATTGTACGTATCCCAACCTCTTCGCAATAATGTTGAACTTGTGCAGCTGCATGCGGCCGGGCATTATCCTGCATTAAAGTAAAATTTTCGCCTATGAATCCCATGTAAGGCACCACGTGATCTTCTAATATCTCTGTTATGTAGCGATGTGCTGTCAAACCCCCTCTATTACCGTTTTGACGGACCATGTCTATGAACACAAGTTCTGTTCGCCCGTTCATCGATATGCCACCCCAGACCATACATGAACCGCCTCCAAAAGGAACACGCTCCTCAATGCAACTTTGAGCATATCGCTCCCCACGTCGACGATAGACTCTTCTGCGACCATCTGCACCATATAAACATGTCCTACACTCGTCCGTGAACAATACAGAGGCCCACTGCTCTTCTGTCCAATTCAGGTGATGACGCGCAAATCTTAAGCGAGCTTGTCTGTGAGCTGCAGACAACTTTGGACCATTTGCTGGTCTAAAAGGGGTGATAGCCGCTTCCTTTAACCTTCTTCTTATTGTTCGTGCACACACGTTTTTTCCACGCACTTCATTAAGCTCGGTTTTGATGTTAACTGACGTGAGGAAACGATTTCGCAGGGAAGTTGTAACAATAAATCGGTCATCACGACCTGTGGTTGCTCGAGTTCTGCCTGTACCACGTCTCCTCCTGTAAGAACCTGTCTCTACAAACCTTCTGTATATTCTACAAACCGTAGACTGGTTTAAATTTAAATTTCTACCAATCGTTCGTTGATCCAAGCCCTCCCGCACCAATGCTACAATTTGTGCCGCTTGTTCGGACGAAGTATCCATATTATGGTTCAAAAACTCTCGATGTGTTAAAAAACTAACCCAACAATTATGCTGGTAACAATAATTCAATTGACCAAACAAAAAAAATCAATGAGAATTAATTTAAAACTTTGCTATAAATAACACGCAAATCTGATACTACGAGTAAATTTTCTTTTCCCGGCTATATTCATTTGTTTTACCGCAGTTCTATTTTTAAATTTAATTTTTTTTTAAGATTAAGAGCCAGTCTTTCCATATTTATATAATTTAATCTAAAAAGTTTGCATACTTATTATAAAAAAATCCTTTTAGAGTAAACCTGAACTTTGATGCAGTTTATGAGTCCGTCAGTGTATTTTAAAAGGGTATAACATGATTATGACTGCAATACTAAAGAAGTAAAATTTATGTACTGAACACAGTTCAATAGTTTATAATTTATTTTTATACAGGTGGAGACCAGCCTTTACAATGGCATCAAACAGAGCATGCTTCTCGAAGTATGTCACAAAAACAACCCAGACATCTACTGGATAGCCGAGATCACCATGGTTTGCGGCCATCTCCTCAGAATCAAGTTCATCGGCGCTGAATCCGACTTCTGGTGTGACATATCCAATACAAAAGTGCATCCACTGGGCTGGTGTGGAAAATATGACGAACTCATAGAACCGCCCGATGAGATAAATGAGAAGTACGGAGATACTATAATAGAGATCATGAAAAAAGCTCTATTAGATGGCCAGTCCGTGTCTATAGAAGCTTTGAACAACAAAGGATTGTCGCCTATAGATAGAATCAAAGTAGGAATGAAAGTTGAAGTACAGAACATTATTGATCCGTACAGATACTGGATTGCCACAGTAAGTATGAGTTTATTTATAGCTTTGTTACGTGATTTTTCCTGTAGGCAGTGCGAGTGACGCGGCTTGCACGGTTTTATGAAAGCTTAAAGAATGAAATGGCGTTATTGTTGTATTGATTTTATTGGCTTTGTTTTTAAATACATCATTCTCTAATTTTGCGTGCGGTTCTGCCCGCGTGAATGTCTAGGTATTATTGCGATCAAAATTAGTCCATGGATATAGGCGACTTTATATTTATAACACTAGCTTTCGCTAACAACTCGGTAAATAAAAACCCACAATACTTAGAGATGGATATTTGACCGTCTAGTTTTCAGAACGGCTATCCCCGATGACGTCCGACTATTTTTTTTAAACGCAGATACAAATACGGTTGTCCGTGAGTCAGAAGTATTTCCCAACATCGGGTACTCAATTTGAGCTAATGACTAACTAACTAGCAGTAGGAATACTAAAATGAAAAATGAGGCAGAGAGATAGATTAGCTGAGTCATAACTTGGAATTCTGGAGAGGTTGCAAAATATAAATCGTGCGCAATGCAGTTTGGTGAACGTCGCATGTTTTTTTTTATGATGTTGATGAAACTTGTACCAATAGCCTCTCTCAATTGCCCCGAGTCTGGTAAAAGATGGTGAAACTTTTAGGTTCTTTAGGATATGGCTGTTTTCACCAGAGACATTGCTCTAAAGTTTAGAACGATATCTGATATACGATACAATATCTGATAGGTGACAGTAGTCATAATTCAAGCTAATTTGAGTACTGCATAAAGTTATATTTTATGCAGTACTCAAAAGACTTATGGCGCGTTTTTATAAACCGACTTTTAAAACATTGCTTCTCCGTTTGACCAGTATGTATGTATGTAAGTATGTTTGCGATTTTTTTAAATCTACTGATCCGATTTGGATGGGGTATCTGCATATTTTTCTGGAAAGGTTTCAATTTATAGAACGTTGCCTAAGCGTTTACGAGTTTAGACC
This sequence comes from Herminia tarsipennalis, assembly GCA_945859575.2. NCBI lineage: Eukaryota > Metazoa > Arthropoda > Insecta > Lepidoptera > Erebidae > Herminia > Herminia tarsipennalis. Next base: position 4,516,257 of record OX243836.2, on the reverse strand, counting down.
ATAGCTATAGACATGATTTTGCAATAGGTACTTAACATATCCCAGAGTCGATTGATGTACACATTTTGCTTAAATATAACTAGAAAATCTGAATGTATGATAACGCACGACCGTCCTGAGGCCAACGTGATTATGTTAATGGCCTTACGTTACGTACGTTTAGAGGCTGCGATAGGGTTCAATTTTACTTATTGTAAAGCATCAACTGACGGTATGATTTGGTCTGGTGTCTGCCCCTCCCCCTCTCTCCCCCTATGGTAGATTAGGCTCGTACACTCTCTCAAGTAGCTTTGTAATGCTGATTGTGTAACAAGAGATCCATCGACCAGTCGAATTTGATCAAACGTCACTGTTCAAGGTGGTCGGCCTGATCCTGGGTTTTAATGACCTTGAGCTTAATAAAGTCTTAGAGCCCTTTTGTATTCCTGCAAATTCACATGGCTTTGAATAGTTTACAATAAAGCTTATATGTATATCTACAGGGTGTAACAGAAAGGTGTGGTCTTTCAGCAGCGGATAGGGTATGTTATCTGTGTTGCATCTACCATGGTGCCTTAGCTGGTTGCATTATTATTACATAGATATAGCTTATTCCTTTTGTCAAAATTCAGTAGTGAAAGGTGTATGGCATAAGAAGTATACCTCCCCTGGTACAAAATTCGATTGGATTACTATGGCATAGAACTTTTGATGTCATACTTTTTTAAATTGAAAACAACGAAAGAAAAAATAATAAATATTTTTTTAGTGTACTCCGATTTTGATAAAATTTCCTAGGTATGTACACCGAGTATCATGGGCACATACCAACCCTAGAATATGACCACGCCTTTCTGTTACACCCTGTATGCAGCGTTATTCTTGGTATAGTACAAAGCTGAAAGTAGTTTGTTCAAAATCAGTAACACAATCCAATGGCATAGTTTTTGGACCATACTATATTTTACAATTAAGTAATTATTCAATCATTAATTAATTAATTACCTAATCATTTTAACAATCTAAATCTTGTTCCCAATGTGACAAGAAATGTAATCGTTTACTTATTTTTAAAAATAACCATGGATTACGTGCTACGCGACGCAATCAGCATGATACTGGTACGAACATAAGACAACTTTAATAGCTTAAAGCTCTGCAAGTTTATTAATTCATTTTCTTTTTTATATGATTTCTTGAGGTAAAAATCTTGTTTGGGTGTCTGAGCTTTGCATTATACGAAAAATAACCTTGTATATATATAAGAATGTTTGTCTGTATGTCCTTTATGGCTTTATAGAATAGTAAACTAGGCATTTTGATCATGTGATGATCTTCATCACATAAGCGCGTTGTAAGATAGAATCATTGACTAGGCCGCCCTTAAGTGGAGGGAAATCCATAAAATTTATAATATAAGTTAAAATAATTACACCAGACTGCAACTTACGAGAAAATTTAACTTAACAAATGTTCAACGCGTGTCCTATCTATACTAATATTATAAAGCGGAAGAGTTTGTTTGTTTGTTTGTTTGTTTAAACGCGCTTATCTCAGGATCTACTGGTCCGATTTGAAAAATTCTTTTTTTGTTGGATAGCCCATTTATCGAGGAAGGCTATAGGCTATATAACATCGCGCTACGACTAATAGGAGCGGAGAAGCGACGAGAAATGTTTCAAAAACGGGGAAAAATTACGCATACAAAGTTGCGCGGGACAGCTACTTCTGTAATACGCAGTTACGCACACTTATAATGTCACTATTGTCGATTCACTAATATTTAAATAATTACTGTTTGAAATAATACGTTTAAATCAGTTTGTAATTTGAAATCATCATAAATAGACGGCAGAAACACTGAAATGCAATAGTTGGGCTAGCGTCGTGGATCTATACTTACTTAATATTATAAAGCTGAAAAGTTTGTTTGTTTGAACGCGGAAATCTCAAGAAATACTGTCAATAATCCGAATTGAAAAAGTCTTTCACTGTTGGATAGCCTATTTATCGAGGAAGGCTATAGGCTATATAACATCACGCTACGATCAAAAAGAGCGGAGCAGCAATGAGAATTACGCAGACGAAATTGCGCGGAACAAATTAAACGTAAAATGTCATTAGCTTTCCCTTTATTTAAGATACTCTGTTATTTAGAAAAAAATAATCGGTATGACTGACCCTTCGGATTGGTGTCATAAAAATACAGAATGGTGCTTTTTCACTTTAGACGCGGCAAGGGACTTAATGCATTAAGCATTCTCTACCAGTCCACCTTTAGGTGGTGTAGAGAAAAGGCTGGCAGGTGCTTATTCTTATACTTATTACAATATAGGGAATATATATATTTACGTCTATAAAACAAATACATACTAAAAAATAAATAACAAGTATTATAATAAATCCATACTAATATTATAAATGTGAAAGTAACTCTGTCTAGCTCTGTCTGTCTGTCTGTTACGCTTTCACGCTCAAACAGCTAAACCGATTTAGATGAAAAAATAATTGAGTCTCGGGGAAGGACATAGGATAGTTTTTATCGCGATAACCGACATCTACGCGGGCGGAGCCGCGGACGAAAGCTAGTATAATATATACACTCTAAATTATACTTGAAAATATATGAGTACTTTTATATACATATATAATACCTACATAACAGGGCGAAATGATTATTCTGCTGATTCTTCCAGATAACTTCTCTAATTAAAAAAAATAAATAATTATTTTCAACATGACTGGGTATACCACATTTGCGTTTCTCAACAAAAAGACGTAGGTACGTCCTTTTGTTGAGAAACGCAAAAACGGTTTGTTCGATTCATAGCACTACTCAACAAAAGACGTAGGTACGTCCTTTTGTTGAGTAGTGCTATGAAGATACGCTCTTTTGCAGCTGCACTTTTTCAAATCGTATTTTTGATTGAATTTATTTCTATAACGGCTATGGAACCATACACTGAGCATGGTCTGACAGGCTCTTGTCCATTGTATATGTATCTTTTTATTCTCTACTGATTTCACCCATAAAAAAAAACTCTCCTATGTCATCTTCAGGAAAACCGTAACAGACAGAGTTACTTATACATTTATAATAATAGTTTGAATTCTAATCTGCAAGAACCCGAGAACGAGTGAAGGCCTCCTCCAAAGAGCGCGTCTCCTCCATTAGCGCCCTTTGCGAGAACCTAATTATCCTATCGATTAAAGATAATCGCATTCTTCGTGTAAGTTGGGTAGACTTCCATACATCGCTACTTCAAATACTTATTTTTATCGGTACTGGTAATACCGAGCGTCGGTTAACATAATTATTACACTTTGCTGTGACCGGAATTCAATAAACAATCTTAAGTCGGGGATTCCCAAGTTTACCCAATTTGGGAAATACCGTCTCAAGATCGTTTGGCTTTGGCTATTACCAGATTTAGTACACACCTCCGCCTGTGTGGCCGCCTTTGAGCTCTTGTTTTCTGTAGGAGAGTGTTCCTATCACTGGTCTATTTTATTATGGGTTTAAAAGTTTGGACTGTACATTGATTAGTGATTGAATGAGCATGGGACTTTCATCTTAAAATACCTACCTCACTATTGGAACGAAGTTCCTTATCGCGCGTTGCGAAAGGGGGCTAGACGGAAAAAATTAAGACCAAAAGTTGTAACGACACTTTTTGCTATAGTTGTAAGCCGTGCGGCGTGTGCGTGTTTCTCTGTCTGTCTCTATCTCTCTCAGAGACAGCAAGCCAGTTATTTTCGTTTCGTCTTTCTATTTCGCATTGAACAGTGTGGAGTCGCGACGATTATAAAAAAAAAAAAAAAAAATATTACAATTCCTTCACTAATTAATCGAAAGGAACTTCGAATAGTAATGAAAAGTGACATCTTTCCTTAAGCTCTCTATGTACAAAACTTCATCTAAATCGACCCCATACCAGCGGAAATAAGCGCGTCCAAACAAACAATGAAACAAAAAGTAACTATGCGCCATAATTTTCTGTACAAAACGCTGTTGATTCCAATATGGGACAGAACTTTGCAAAATCAATCAGGCTGTGGAATGAGCTACCTGCCGAGGTTTTTCCAAATGACTGCAGCATGGGGTTCTTTAAAAAAGGAGAAAAAAGTTTTTACAGGGTGGGCAACACACAAGCGATACCTCAGGTGTTGCTAACTTGCATAGGCTTCGGTAACTGCTTACAATCAGGCGGGCCGTAAGCATGTTTGCCACCTCAGTGGTAAGTGGTAAAAAAAAAATTGATTTCAAGTTGGGGTATAGGTATAAAGGTACCTACTTTGTGTCTGATATTGCACGTTGGTAAAGTTCCCCCCTTTCCCTAGTGTGGGACCTGTCCTAAAATCATCTCTTTACCATAATTTAATGCAGTGTTTTTCCTACAGGTATGTGAAAATGTAGGCGGTCGACTTCTGGTCCGGTACGATGGTGCTGATGATGACTTGACGCAGTTCTGGATATTCTTCTCCAACCCTCGACTGAGCAGCTTCGGCTTTGTTACCAATAAGGTAAGATTTATATTTAAATTGGATTTTTTAGATGAGGTGAGAATATCTGTATAATATCTTGGGATAACTCACACTACGCCACCTGATTCCAAACTAGGCAGAGCATGTACTATGGCAACCAGACAACTGATACACATACTTATATATTAGATAGAAACATTACACCCAGACACAGGATAAAACATCGTGCTCATCACACAAAGTTTTATCCTGGGTGAGGATCGAACCCACAACCTCTGTCTTAGCAGTCAGGGTCACTAACCACTAGAGACCAACAGGCCAGTCATAGTCAGAGAATGATCACTGCCTTATAATGTAGTGTGTTACCAAGAAATGGGAAATTATATTTTTCTTTTCATATTTGACATTATATTTTACCATTAAATGATTGCTTATACTTCAAAATATCTGATGACAAAGAATTAAATTGTATTTGTTATTGTATAAGTTATTGTATAAATTATAGATTTTTAATCGATGTCAAAATGTTACGCTTTTTTCGTCTAGCCACTAAGCCCGCAAACAAATGGTATCGTGCGATAAGGCACTATACGTTCCAAAAAAGAAGTATAAAGACTATCAACTGTCAAACCTCAGTCAGAAATTTTTGAAATCTGAAATACCTATACAGAAACAGCAAAAAGCTTTACTTTGTATAATTTACTAGCTGACCCGCGCAACTTCGTCTGCGTCAATTTTCCCCGCTTTTGCAACATTTTTCATTGCTGCAGCGCTGCTATTGGTCGTAGCGTGATGTTATATAGCCTATAGCCTTCCTCGATAAATGGGCTATCCAACAGTAAAAGACTTTTTTTAATTCGACCCAGTTGTTCCTGAAATCATAGCGTTCAAACAAACTCTTCAGCTTTATAACATTAGTATAGATATTTTAATTAACAGCCTCTGTGGCTCAGTGGTAGTGTTTACAACTACTGCGTAAGATGTTCGATTTCCACACTTTGTTTTGTGTGATTTATAACATGTTGTTCTTGAGCAATTTGTGTCCTTATTATGTTTGTAATATTGAGTCTTATGCATTGAGTCTACCCGTGACCACGGCCGTTGCAATACGGTCGAAACGTCGGGCAATAAACAAAGGTATTTAGCCTTAAAATAAAATATTTTCGCGATTAAGACCCGTAGCTTAAAAAAATCTATAATTTTTGTAATGTCCCTCGCGCTCGCGACACAAGGCTGGTACCCTAGTGCAGAACTAGGAAGGATCTGCTCTGCAGTACCTTATGTTTCTACTTTTATTAGTGTCGCAGTTAAGATCATGAGTGACGGCAGCTAGTATTACAATTATATTATTATGCATTACAATTCTTATTAAGTTGTCTAATATAGATAGATTAATATCTATTCGATAGACCGTCTGGCCTTTTTCTCTAAGGCTCTAGAGATAGCGCTTTGTCTAAATACTTGGTTATTTATCTTAAACAAATTAAACAATAGGTACACTTATTTGTGACGCTTTCTCCTTTATGATGAATGGTGTTTGTTTTACCAAAAGGAAATTGCGAGACGTTATGACTCATTGAACCTACTACTTATAATTCTTTAAAATTTATTGGCCAGTACACCAATAATAGCCATCATTTAGCCTCAGTGGCACTGAGGTGTATGTACGACTGCTGCGCAAGATGTTGTGATGTTCGTTTCCCACACAGGGTGTACTTTGTGTTCACGATTTGTAGTGCCTAAGCTTGTAATGTTTTTACAGGACTTGTAGATACACAAGTGTGACTTTTCTTTAAGAAAAAGCAATGAAAATTATATTGACAGTTTGCTGCCATTTTCATAAGTCTGTAGATTCCTCAAAAACCAGTCAGGTCGAGCCAGTAAAAGGTTATGGGGTCATGAGTTTCAGGTTTAGATGTCTAAATTTTGTATAGATACAGGTCATTCAGATCAGATAACTTTTATTATATAAGTAGGTACAGAAAAATCCTAATATTTCCTTAAAAGATACTGAATTCTTTTAAATAAATAGTAGAAATATTAGCATATTTAATCATGGATTTATTTGATTACTAAATCTTTTATTTTACATAGTAGTAGTAGGTGCGAAGGACGCGTTAAACCGACTCAAATTGGATAATGATTATACAATTAATTACTATGTTTGGGTCGAGGAAGACAAAAACAGTGATTGTTGGCACTTAACATTGCATTGGTTTTATTTTGTTGACCTCGATACCAAGTAGTCGGAACGATCATTTTATTAATTGGAACCTATTGATATTGCCTAATACTCGAGAGTACCAACAGAAGAATTGTTTCATACAACGCGCGCTACATAGACGCATACATAAACATCGTTTACGGCCAAGGAACCAGGCTTACATGCGCGATCCAGGATTTTTTCTATTTACGCGAGGTATATGGGCAAAAAAGAACTCAACAATAACTGTTAGAAATAAACTTGTACTATTCATATTTAAATTTATTAAATAAACTTTTTTATCTTTACAGGTTATAACCTAATGCAATAGTGTAATAAACAATAAATGCCGTAACATAAGTAGTTATACAATATAAAACACTTGGCCTGTGTGAATCCGCTCTGTGAGCACGAGAATATGTCTATATGCTCCGCAACGTTTTATTCCACCTTGTTCACCTGGGTGAACAACTAGGTGATATCACCTGGGTGCATTGATTCCAAGGTGATATGAGAACATTGTGAACAAAGTAGATTAAACCTCCGGAACAGCTTTAAGCGTTCGCTGTGCGCTGCATCAAGTTAGTGCCCGCGGTCTGCACCGCCTACTTACTTTTAAGTTAGTAATCGGCTTTCAAAAACTGTGACGTGCGGTAGCGACCCCTAAAACTCAATCTGCATTTCTACTAGCGTACCATCACCTTCGAATCAAAGTGGTGCGAGATTTCGTGCTCGTTGCTTGAGCGCATGTTGCGTGAAACTTTTTTTCTGTACTCCGTGTTTAGTGCTTACAGTCGACTAGTTAGAAGTTTAGAAAAATATAAAGTGTCTTTAACATTAATAGCAGAGCCTGGTCATTATAGCAGAGCGCTGCAGAGCAAAGAAACGGAGAAATATTAACCAATAAGATTGCATAAAATCAGACAGATCCTATTAGATAAAATTGCCTATCAACTGACTTTAAAATTCATGAGTCTGAGTCATTGCCCCTGTTAGCCCTCAACCCTCGGACGCGCCTGTCATCACAACGTGACTATCACCAAACAGATTGACCACCACGCCTTCAGTATTGCCTGCCAGTTATTAATTCTTGGTTTCCATTAATTACAGGGTTCGCCATGGCAGTTCAAGTATCCAGGCAAAGTGAACAAGTTCTCGTGCAAGAATAAACTGAGTACTCAGTTGAGGCAGAGCGCCGAGGAGTCCATCAAGGAGCCTACGCCCGCTGACTTGTTTCAGGTTGGTCTTTTTATTGTGAGATGTAGGTACTTACCTGCTCCAAAGACAGCCACTGCCAGGACTGCCACTTAAAATATTTTTTCTGTGGTTCTTCCGTGTCGGCGACAACCGTTGGGGTAAACGAGTTCTTGAGTGAAGACCGCGGCTTGGCAAACGTAGTGTAGGACGCCCTCAGGCCAGGTGGAGTGATGATATACGCAAAACGGCTGGCAGGAGCTGGATGCGAGAAGCCGAAGATAGAACAAAGTGGCGTGCAATTGGAGAGGCCTATGTCCAGCAGTGGACTGCGATAGGCTGATGATGTGGTTCTTCCGTGAAATTTGATCCAAGCAGTGTATCGGTTCAAGAGTGCCATACAAGTGTAATTACTGGGCTAATGGGATTTACGAACAAATGTCTTAAAATAAGAAGCGCGGTGCAATGACGCTTGAGTCTTGCAGAACAAGCATTTGAGTATCGTTGATGCTGCTATGGGCGTGACGCTAACCATCAGGCCCGCGATCTGTTCTGTCTCGGTTTTATAATCCGCTGCATATTTAAAATTAAAAGAAAATAAGCTCGTTTCGGAAAGCGGGCACTTCATATTTAAAGTAAAACTTATTCTATAAATACAATCCAACCCGTACAGTATTTATACTACGAGTAAACTAGCTGACCCGCGCAACTTCATCTGCGTAAATTTTCCCCGTTGTTACAACATTTCTCATTGCTGCGCCGCTCCTATTGGTCGTAGCGTGATGTTATATACCCTATAGTCTCCCTCGATAAATATGCTATCCAATAGTGAAAATCTTTCACTATTGGATAGCATATTTATCGAGGATATTTAATTCGGATTTGTAGTTCCTGAGATTACCGCTTTCAAACAAACAAACAAGTTCAGCTTTATAATATTAACTAGCTGTCCCGCGCAACTTCGTATGCGTAAATTTTCCCCGTTTTTTAGCCTTCCTCGATAAATGGGCAATCCAACAAAAAAAGATTTTTTCAAATCGGACCAGTAGTTCCTGAGATTAGCGCGTTTAAACAAACAAACAAACAAAGCAAACAAACAAACTCTTCCGCTTTATAATATTAGTATAGATATAGATTATTAAGTGGTTGTCCTCTCTGTGATTTGGCTATTCCCATTTATCTTTTGCACTTAATTGCCATAGTATTCCCAATGGTGACGAAGTTGGCTACCATTTCTTAGTTATTTATTTTGATTGTGTTGAAATCGTGTCACAATAACTACGTTTTGTAAAATGGTAACCCATTTATGAAATTATACACTGTAGTGTTGCTTAACCTCATCTCCTCATTACGTCATAGGATTCTTTTTATAATAATTACCTCATACTGTTTGTGTTTTATTTGACATTTTATTACGAATTTGTATTTATTTTTGTGTGGCTAAGTGCCAAATGTTTATACATTTCCTACTTTCGTTCTGTTTGTCCATATATTCTCGACAAACTGCGTAGCGAAGTTGGCATTAATTTCACTCGACTGTAGAGTTATATCATTTTTCTGACGTTTATATTCACAAATGTTCCGCAAATACAGTAGGTACATTATAGTAAATATTTTCAATTTGAAATTACCTTGATTTCCTTCCTGTAAGTATGTTAGTGATGGTCACGTTAATTAGCAGACAATTGATGTTAATTATGTATATTAATGTTCTTACACATTGTTTTAAATTTATTTACATAAAAAAGAAACAATCTTCAACAGCCTCAATCATTATTAATAACTTTTCGTATTCTTAATGACTAATTTACATATTTTTTGTTACAGCCAAATCAAAACTTAGAAACACATAACTTTGTGAGTGGAATGAAATTGGAGGCCTTAGATCCACAAGACATGAAGTATATTCGGCCGGCTACAGTTACCAAAGTATTCAATAATTTCCATTTCTTAGTAGTACTTGACGATCATTCTGATGATTATGAAGACACAAAAATGGCTTGGCTATGCGACTCCATGCACCCATACATATATCCCATTGGATGGGCTCAAAAAAACGAATTAAGTTTAAAAACACCCAAAATATGGAAAGAAGGCAATTTCGATTGGGATGAGTATCTAACAATGACGTCATCAGTACCAGCACCAGATTATTGCTTCGGAACTAAAACACCACTGAACGGTATTGAAGTAAATATGAAATTAGAAGCTGTGAATCCTCAGAATCATGAAGAAATCCACGTAGCTAATGTTGATGCTATAGTAGAACATATGGTGTGTGTTGAATTGTTACCTATTGGGGAGAAATATTGGTATGCTCAAGATAGTGATTTGTTGTTCCCTGTTGGATGGTGTGATAGTAATGATTACGCTTTGCACATTCCTGATACTACAATGGAGAAGGAGCCTGTAAAGCCGGTTGAAGAGAAACCTGTCAATAGTGACAGGAAATGTTCTGATGATTGGTGTGACCGGATATTTTTCAACTACAAGTGTTATGCTGGTCCGTCGATCAGTAGGAATAAGCTATCTCAGTTGCCAAAGCATGTGGGTCCAGGACCATTGTCGTTGGTGCTCAAGGAAGTGCTGAATAAGATAATTTCGGCTTCGTACAAGCCAGCTAAGCTGCTGAAGGATTGGGAGACGGAGGGTCCTCCGGAGGAGGGGATGAGGCTTGAAATGTTGAGAGCCAAGTGAGTATAACATGTCGATTTTAATTTTTAAAATTGCAGTACACTTTATGTGTTAAACAACATTTAAAAAAATCCAGCACTATCTCTATAGACTTCTGTTTCCTGGTTTCAAGTAAATAAGACTGTAACACTTAGGCATATTATTTTGTGATCTTTATAAAACCTTTGATTATGTTAACCACATATTTCTAGTATTCTACATGATGGTAACAGTATATTTATATTGTGGTAACAGGTACCACAGACTAACTCAGTCAGCCTTTTAATTTAGCAATGTCATATTTAGATATAGACAGAATCGACCTTTCTGGAATTCTGGCTCACAGCCAACAGCTCAACCACTTTAGGCATACCTCTGGGGTTTAGTTTTGGACCTTTTTAATTTGTACATTTTTGTATGTGTACAATATTTACCCGACTGCACAACAAGGGCCGTCATGTTTTTAAGTGTATATATGTATATCTCTTTGGCGGGCTCTAGAACCTAAATGGCTTTATGGATTTTAGCTTGAGAGGTATCGTTAGATTTAGCTCAGTTGTGAGAGTGATACTGGGTACACCAAAATTGGATATAATTAAAATGGCGAAAAATATTCAGTTATTCATTTTAATCAGTCGGGTTTTTTGTTTTGTAATAGTTTAGCTTGTTTATTATTATAATAATAATATCTTGGGACAACTCACACAACGCTATCTGATCGCAAACTAAGCAGAGCTTGTACTGTGGAAACTAGACATCTGAAAAACATACTTATATATATAAATAACACCCAGACACAGAATAAACCATCGCGCTCATCACACAAAGTTTTATCCTGGATGGGGATCGAACCCACGACATCTTGCGTAGCAGTCGGAAACACTCCCACCGCGCCACAGAGGCAGCCAAATTATTATGTTATTATATGTATGGTTCTTTAACGGGTAAGTAAAATAATATGATACGTGCGTGCAGGCTGAAGTCAAGCACGTACCACGCGTACGTGCCCGTGGCGCTGCGCGCGGCGCAGGTGCGCGCGTTCTGCCGCGGCGTGTGCGCGCGCCTGCAGGCGTGCCCCTGCCTGTTCGGGCCGCAGGAGTACCCCGACATGTGCCCCGCGGACTGCCAGCACGTCGACAAGTCTACTTTCCGTAAGGCATTTTTACTATACGAGGTGTAACAGAAAGGGTCGGTGTGTGCCCATTATACTAAAATCTGAGGCCCCTAAAAATATATATATTATTTTTCATTTGTTTATTTATTTTGTTTTGTGAAAAAGTTGTTAATTAAAAAAAGTAAGACTTCAAAGTTCTATGCCATAATAATCCAATGGAATTTTGTACCAGGGGATGTATAATTCTTATGCCATATACCTTCCACAACATTATTCATTTTGACAAAAAGAATATACATTACCTATGTAATAATAATGCAATCAACTATGGCACCATGGTAGGTGCAATACTGATAACATACCTTATCCGCTGCTGAAATTTGACCACACCTTTCTGTTACACCCTGTTTAAGGCAACTAGCAAACCATTCCGGCTTCGCACGGACTTTTCTTCACCATCTATCTATACAAATAATATGCATGTATTATATATATATATATAAAACATATACATATATAAACTATCTGTATGAAATTATCTAAATGATCCGTATGAATCGCATCAAAATATGTTGTGTAGTTTAGAAGATCTAAGTGTTTTTGACAGATTTTGTATTTGAGACATGAACCAAATTTGTTTTACATTTGGTTTAAGCGAATTACGGCAAATTAAACAGAATTTCGGCATTCGATCGAAATTCGGTTTAAATGTCAAATATTCGGTATAAGAAAAAAAAAGTAAAATATTTAATAAAAATCAAATTGTCTTACATATCAAATTAAACAAGTCCTTTAAATATTCTCTAATCAGTCACATATTTGTAAGAATCATTATAGTTTTGCAACATTGTAGCATCATTATATATTTATTTGTAATTGAATAAACAATTAAATAATACTAGTTCTGAAGGGGAACTAGTATTGTTTAATTTAAGGATTAAGGAGACATTAAAATTAGAAGTGTTTATTAACAAAGAAATAAACAAATAAAAAACAACTAAAAATAAAAACAAAATGAACTTGTTTGTTTCTAACAAACGTCATAACAATTTGTAACTTTAAGAGATCCCTTTTTTTTATGTGAACATTATTATAAAAGGCTGTTTAGAACATCTTGCTCAAATATTATCGGGACTTAATCGCGTGAAATATTTAAAGGTACGAACCTTTGTATGTGTGGTCACGGGTCAACCACGATCGGAGCAATTCGATCGAAACGTCGGGTAAATAAAAGGTTAAATATTTCACGCGGTTAAGTCATGTGTATCACGAAAGTTTAAAAATAATTATCTTGTTTAAATACGAATTATTAGTTTAATGTTATGGCACACTAACATCACCTACAAACACCAACAACTCGGCTTTATTCGGTGAAAGCCTATTATATTTTTATTTATAAACGTTTCCCGCCACTCTCATGTTAGGGAATTGGTCCTTATTTTTAGCCCACCATATAGACATTGCTCTTGGGCTGCAGAATATGTGTCCAGCTCTAAAGCAACTGGATTTTTGGTTTTAATAATAACCGAAGTTCGGTCGAAATTGCATTTTTATCGATTGTTCGGCCAAGGTCGGATTCGGTTCAAACCACATTCGGCCCATCACTAATCATTATACCATGTTAAAGAGTCTTTAACATGGTATAAAGATAAATCAATCAGTACTATCGCGTGTGATTTCGCTGCTAGAAGCGCTAGCGTAAGGCACCTGTCCTACCAATGCAATGGCGAGAAAGCGAGTAGCGATTTTATCGCTCAAGAAACGTACATACTTATCCCATGTAAAAAAAAAAAATAAGAAATGTTTCTCTTTACAGATAACGGCACCGAGCGCCGCGGCCGACCTAAAGGCAGTCTGAACGGTCGCCGAAAAAAGAAGAAGGCTGCACCAGAGAAGAAAGAGAAAGAAAGGGAGCCTCAACCGATGCAAGAGTCTGAGAGCAACAAAGACGTGGAGTCTGTGGAGAGCGAACATAGCGCTGGTTCCACCCCGCCTTCTGAACAAGGCACTCGCCCGAACTCGCCCGACAGCGTCGAGTACAAGCGCACTCAGCGGCGGAAACGTGAACCAAAACACAACTACCCAAAGCTCGAGATGAAAACTAGAGGCGCCAAGCTCCCGAACTTCGCCATACAAATGAAGGAAGCTCATTGGAACAAGAAAGACGTACAAACTATATACAGCAACACCTGCGTTAAGAAACAGAACTCGCAGGATAGCGACACGGAAAACGAGAGCAGAGAGAGCAGTTCCAATTCCAGAGACGCTAAAAACATTTCTGATGTATCAGACTCTGAGGAACCAGAGTTGAAAAAGCTGAAGTTTAATACCTATGATCCTTTGCCCTCTGATAATAAGATGTTTGAGAAAGATATGACCATGTCTTGGATGAAAGGGAAGCTGAAGCTATCGCCGAACCCTTTAGACTGGTCTGTGGATGACGTTTATGCGTACTTAAGCAATACAGAAGACTGTAAGCTCATCGCAGAAAAGATGAAACAGGAGGAGATTGACGGCCAAGCCTTCGTCATGCTCGATCTACCCGTCATCAGGGAGTTCCTGCACATGAAGAAGGAATTCGCGTTACAATTAAGTAAACATATAGCTATGATAAGGTGGTATATAATCAATTTTGAAGAAAATGGTGAATCGTGATTTTGTTCCTTATTCTATTCTTTGTCTAGTCCACAATAAAGTATTGTTGAATTAATTGTAAGGAAAATTGTTTTTATTCGCACTTTTAATACTGAATCTTGGTCAAAAGGAGGTAAGTAAGTGTTAAGTATAATAATGTTAGGGTCCACGTTATGAATACTTATTTGAAGATAAAATATTCAGGCGCGGATTCTGGGGTTGGAGGGGCAATTGGTCAGTTACCTCCCTTAGCCGATTTTGAGTCAATACAATACTACACCCCCCTTGCCTCCGTGAACAAAATGTTTGACGTTGATGGTCTATTTATATCTCGTCTGCAAGTCTGGTCTATTTATGTCACAATGATGAGGATCCGCAAATGATTATGATCAGGCCTGAACGTAATCATTTGGTTTATACACCATTATACAGTATAAAACACCGGGAGTCTTTGCGGGAACCACAGCGCTGCCACAGAAAATAATAGCGCGGGCAAGTAATATTTAAAGGAATTTCCTTTTTCAACCGACTTAAAAAAGGAGGAGGTTCTCAATTCGTCTGTATGTTTTTTTTTTGTATGTTTGTTCACCGATTACGCAAAGACGGCTGAACCGATTTGAAAAATTGTTATTGTGTTTGTAAGGGTATACTTCCAAGTTAGTCCCATTGTCATCAGATCACGATCTTATGATGCGATTCTGGAGAAATCGAGGGTACTCTTAAACTATTAAAGGCACACCTACAGTGATTTAGGTATATTTCATAATGATTCGTGCGTTTCGTCTTAAAAAACACCAATTGGTGAAGTGGAACTGATGAAGACCACAAATTACGAGCAGACCTATTCAATATTTCACAGTTTGCGAATCAGTTACTTTAATATGGTAGTGAGTAGCATTTTTTGCTTTTTAGTTGCCTTATATATTTTTGAAGTCGGTAATTTTTGTTGTTAAAGTTTTTTTTTTTTAAAGACTTCCCGCAGTAGGGTACAAGCCTTGTGTCGCGGGGGAATAAAAATATTTTAATGATTTCATAAATTTATTAAAAAAATGCATTTCAAACTTCACAATTTACGGAATTTACGACACAAAAAGTTGCATATTCTTCCTAAAATGGATCTATCGCAATCACGTTCTTGGCTAAAGTCTTCGTTGAGATATATATTTTTCTTTGCGGAAGAAATCTTCACAGGTATATCTCTATCAGGACAATCACCACATCGTTGTTCTCGCTGTTCTTGATAATTCGCTACTTCCATCTTTTTGGCAGCCACTTTCAGCATGTTTTCTGCTGACGCGACGTAGTTACTAACAACGTTGCTTGTTCGCTCTTTTATGTTTAATTCTGATAGTAAATTTCGACCATTCATATTTATCTGCAAGGATGGATATCCACCAACCAGAAAAATATTAAAGACTTCGTCAGGTTTCTGGATAGTTCTTTTATTTTCATTGTCGGTGGCATCGATATATTCGTTTTCGATGCAAGCTTCGACTTCTGTCTTCTCTTTTTCTTCTGTGTGGCTGCCTGAAACCTCTTTTTCTTCACTGACATTTGACTCTTCCTCGTCAGCATCAATTAAATTGCCATCTGATTCAATTGAAAAGGTTTTTTTTGAGGTTTCGGAAGTCTTACCTTCATTCAAGGATGTATCGGACGACATAATGTGCTGTATCATATCTTTTATAAATTCTTCCATATCTGCCACCGCGTCTATTTCATTCTTTCCAAGAATTTCGTGAAACCTTTTTTTATAAATCTCAAAGTCCCGCATGCATGCGTAAAAATTATCAAATATTTCTTGGACTGTCGTTTTGAAGAATTTGATATTTGATTCCAAGCTAATAGAGGAGATATTATCAGTTGTGATCTCCTGTGACATATTATTCAAAACTTTAAATTCAAGTTTGTCGAGATCGGAGTTGGTCAACGACGGTTTGTCTCCCACGTCTGCATCAATAGTCAAGTTCGAATCTTTAACAGGCACTTCATCGTGATCGTATTTCTTGTAGTATTCTTCAAGAAATTTAAGGTTTTTAACCACGTTTTCACGTTTAGCAAACTTACGATGTCTCGGACTTCGAACCGAAAACTCTGATTTGCACTGACCATTGGGAGGAAGATGTTTTGGTAAGTGTGGCTCGTAGTAGCTATGGCAATGCGCCATCAGATTCTGCGATGTTTTATCACCTGCGAAAGGAGAAAATGAAATGACATTTTACGGGCTTGAAGAAAATACACAATTTACAATTCAGTGACGGCGACAGGATATTGTTTGGTCCGACATCGCTAAGGGTAGGTTTTATTATGAACAAGCGAGCTTGTCCTTTATGGGAGAAGTCCGATTTCATTCGAGGGAGCTCGAGCTCTCTAGTCCCAACCCATGGGCGTACCCAGGAGCCCCCCTCCTATAACTTAGTAAACGTCAAATATAATATTGTTAATAACATATCGCGTGTATGATATACAGAAATGGAACAGCGATGTTGCCCCGATTCTACATAAATTTCCATAATTCGCTGCGCGAGTTTTAAAACAAGGTATCTACACTAGCGAACTTTGACGATATTGTGCGATTGCGGGGCATATTTTGCCCCCCCCCCCCCCCCCCATCGAACCAGCTGACCGAACTGGCCCTCGAGGCAAACAAACGAAACGATTGTACACGATTTTTTTAAACACATGAAATATTTTGGTGTAGGTACGCAGTGCTTAGGTACCTCGCTCGCAGCCTGGGCTCTTAAACTTAGTTTCTCTATCTGTTTTTGTACTTTAATTTGTTCTTCCTATTCGCGCAGCGGCAGCGGTTACAGTTGCGCGCGACCCCCCCATGCAATGGCGGTTTGGCGTTGCACTCGTGCATTTACTCTGTGTCACCCGTTCGTGTGTGTATGTACATTCATCGAAGTTCCTCAATGGCTTTTAAGTTCACGCTGTGTCCCTTCTCTCAGCTCCCGCAGTGACATCCAAGTTAACGTTGCGTCCTCTGTTTGTGCGGGGAATTTAACTATCGCGGTGCTGCCCTCTGCTCGCACAGTGGCTTTTCTCATTGGGCTGGAACTCAGAGTAGTAAATTTTAAGGGGCCCCTGCTCGCTCATCTGCTTTAAAGTTCACACTGTGTTCACCAGCTCTAAGGCTTGCCCCTTCGTCCTGATCGCTCAGGGGCTTTTACTTTTGCGCTGAGTCTCTCTGTCTGCGCAGTGACTTAAAAGATTGCACTGGGCCTTCTATTCCCGCTGTGGTTTCAAGAAACGGTACCCTTTTCGTTACCCACAGACTTTTAAGAGCAAGTTGCAGCTCGCTCAATGGCTTCTTCGTTGGTTTTTAGGGGACAGTGACTACACTGTGCCCGTCTCCTCATGCAGTGACTCTTAAAATCACTCTGCGGCCCCTGCTTGCTCAATAGTTAGTAAGTTTTCACTGCGTTCGCCAGCGGGCGTAGTGACTTTTGAGTTCAGGTTGGGCCCTGTTTGTATAGTGATAAGTCACTACACAAACATTTGTTCACTACAAAACGTTGTTGTTTCTTCAACTCATGTAGTGGGTTCAAAATAGACGATTATGAATGCGCTGCGCTTCTCTACGCTCGCAGTTACTTAAGATCGCGCTGCGGCATCCATCTCGTTTGATTGCTTATAAGTTAGCGCTGAGCTCGTCAACTCGGTCAGTGAATCTCATTTTCAAGTTACGCTCCTCTACTTGCAAAGTGACTATTAAAATCGCGCTGCGGTCTACAGCTCGTTCGCGCTGTGCGAGCTAGGGAGCGCAGCGCCAGGACTTTTAAATTCGCGTTGCATGTCTTTGGATGTGATGGTGGTTACAAGTTGGTTCCCCAGGTCAATCTTAGAAGCCACTCGGCTTTTAAGATTAACCTGGAGTCAAACTTGTGGTGTTTCGAAATGTGAACAATCAAAGAATGAACTCCATCGAAATGTCTGAAGACTAAAGTATTAATTTTTTTTCATTTTACCCTTCAAAGAGACTTTGAATTTGTGGACTAGCCCAACCAGGACAGTGTGTCCTACAGCGCCATGACGTAGACGGTTGGGCTAGTCCACAAATTGAAAGTCTCTTTTTGGGCAGTAGCTTTGAGGATTGCGCTGAGCCCCCTTATTCGAGCAGCGACTTTTAGACTGCGTTGTGGCCCACAGCTTCTGCTTAAGCACTGCGCTCACCAGCTCGACTCGCACAGTGACTTTTTATGCTGCGTGCCGGTAAACGTAAATGTTACTTTTCAAATGCTCTTCTTCTCTGGATCGGACTCTGCTCATCTCAGCTCTCTTCTCCCTCCCCCCTCCCCCTCCAGCCGAGATGTGGCTGGTATAATTAAAACAGTTCTAAAAATCATAGCTCTAGTCGAGTCCTTTGCAGTTGGCGCTCAAATTGTAAATGGGGACTAAACTCAAATGCTGGATCCGCCTGCTACAATTCATATAACTGTCACGCACTTATGTACCTATTTAAATAATGTTTACCAACCCATAGTTCCTCGAATCCTATGAAATTCCGACGGGAGATCCACTTATTTTTAGTTTGGATTATTCTTGAATACATATAGGTATCTAATGCTAATTATATGATTACGAATCGAAGGTAAATTAGGATTCGTTTCTGGAAAATTTATAAAACTACATTCTGACTGACAGGGACTAAAAAAAACCAAAATAGAAAGTTAAAATCACGAAAGACATCCACGTTGTAACAAAAGTAATAGAAAGAAAAATAGAAATAGAAAAACGTCCCCTGTCAGTTTTGTGACCGCATTTTTTTTCAAAATACGCGGCGTCTTTTTTTTTACTGTGCCATAGACTATAGAAAAGGGACTAAAAGATAAAGGTGGAAACATACTATCAAAACCCGACACCAGGCACGCCATTCAACGCATGTCAGTACAGTACCTATTAATCAATCCCATATATTTAGTCAATGCATATATTGCTCAGAGACATTTAGAAAACACGCGATGTGATAAACACAACATCACGCGTTATCACTCAGTCGAGATAGATCGGCGTGTTGCCAGGAGAGAGGGAACATACGTGGGAACATACGAGGGGAACATACGAGGGGACGTGTTATTGAGCTCTCCGTGAAAAATATTCAGTTACGTAGTAAAAGTTGTGTTTTCGTACCTAAAATTAATATCAGTGTGTGGACATTTCGATTACGAACTAAATAAAACAAAAACTGTGTTAGTGCATCAAGAAATCATTAAATTATAACAAAATAACTGTGTACAAAATTCCGTTTTAAGTGTTGTTGTGCAAGTCATTGACATTGAAAGACAATAGACGAGGTCAATACCCTCATTAAGGATTTATTCGAGCAAAAAATCATAAACTCTATAGTGCTCCCCTATTTTGCAATTTTAACGTATGTTCAAGTAGCTGTGTGTGTTATACAGCGCTCTACCAGTCCCTGATACCCGAGTTCAAACCCCGGCGAGGGTCACTTTTTGTAAATCTCTTTTTCAATTTTTTTTTTTCTTGTTTGTCTTTTTCTTTTATTTTTGAGATGGAATGCAACGGTTGTTTTAAAAATCCTGTGGATACAACCTATTTAAGATGCTCGTCTGCGTCATGCAAAAAGAAGTTCTGTGCACTGTGCATTCCGTTGACACTGTCGACCGAAAAGAAGAAAACTTGGAGGTGTCCAGATTGTTGTGCTCTTCTTAAAAAAGGAGGCGATAACAGCGCTACACCTTTGCGGTCCACTGATAGCAACGTCACATTGAGGAAAACAAATATAAATTCAGACAACTCTGCGAAAAGTGTTACCACACAGCCAGCTGAAACAGCGAATCTCACGCAGAATAGTCAACTCAGCTTTGTCACTGAAGTAAGACTACGCGAAATTTTAAAAGATGAAATTTCTTTAGCGTTTAAATCAACCATTAAACAGTTGTTGACTACGGAGTTGAAGAATATTCATGAAAAAATCACCGATTATCACGAATCAATAACTTTTTTAAGCAAACAATACGATGATATGAAGAAGCGTGTCGATGACACCATCAAATGCATGGCCGAACTGAAGAAGGACAATGAAAATCTGAAGGCCACCGTCAACGATTTAGCAGGACGGCTTAGCTCGACAGAGTTGCATATGAGGGAGTGTAACATCGAAATCAACGGCGTGCCAGAAAATAGATCTGAGAACTTATTCACTACCATTGTTCAACTAACAAAAGTCATAGGTAATCCGTTAACCCCAGATGATATCCAGCTAGTTACAAGAGTAGCAAAATTAACAAGAGACAATAATAGACCACGTGCCATAGTCGCTAAGTTACGTAATCCTCGTACTCGTGATACACTTTTAGCTGCAGTAACCAAGTTTAATAAAAATAATCCTCAAGAAAAACTTAGCACAAGTCACTTGGGTTTAGGAGGCACACGATCACCGGTCTTCGTCGCCGAACATCTGACTCCAATCAACAAGCACCTTCATGCCGCCGCACGGAAGAAGGCTAAAGAGTTATCGTATAAGTTTGTATGGGTCCGTAACGGACGCGTATATGTACGCAAAGACGAAAATCACCAAGCGATATCTATCAGAAATGAAAATAGTCTAAACCTTATTAGTTAACTTTCCGAAATTGTTGGTGGATGATTACTGGTGTCTCACAACAAAAATGTTAGATATCTATTATCAAAATGTTCAAGGACTAAGAACTAAAACTAATGATTTTTATAAAAATATTACTAGCTCCAACTATAAAATTATTGTATTAACGGAAACGTGGTTGAGTGCAAACATATCCAGCGCCGAGTTGTTTGATCCCCGATACGTAGTCTATCGTAGGGATCGAATTTGCTCGCAAAATACTAAAATGGATGGCGGTGGAGTAATGATCGCAGTGTCACGAGACCTTATGTCTACTAGAGTTAAAAATTTGGAAACTACTGATATGGAGGACTTATGGGTAACTGTAGAGATCCCTTTAAATCACACTGTAAAGCGACTATCAATCTGTGCAGTTTATTTGCCTCCTCCAGTAAAACTTAATCAACTGTCGAGGCTATTGAATTCCCTGGACAGTGCAATTAATAACAGTAATGATACAATTATAATGGGGGACTTTAATCTTGGTTTCATCGACTGGCGCGCTGGCGATGGTTGCACTCACATGACTCCGTTCAATTATAACGTAAGTCTAGGATACAGTCTCGTAGATTTTATGCTGTCGAATAACTTATTCCAGTTTAATTGTATTAGGAATTCTGACGGTCGTTACTTGGATTTGGTCATAGGGAGTATTCCAAAAGCATATGTAACTAAACCTTTGTGTTCCCTAAGCAAAATTTATCCAATACATCCTAATCTATTAGTGAATATTCCCTACGAAGATAATTTTAAAAGTCTAGTACCACATGTTACCGATAAGTATAATTTCTACAAGACTAATTATGAGGCTGTTAATGCAGACCTAAATAACGTTGACTGGAATGAAGTTTTTTATAATTGCATCGACGTGGATGAAATGGTGAGTGAATTTTATTTGATTTTAAGGCAAGTCATTTTTAAACATGTACCCATTAAGGTAGCTTCAAAGGCACGATATCCTCCCTGGTTTAGTAACGCGCTCATTAAACTTTTAAATGAGAAAGAGAAAGTTCGTAAGAAATTTAGAAAATACGGCAATCCTCGGGACGAAATTGAATTTCATTTACTCCGTAATCGCTGTCATAAACTCTATGATACATGTTACAAAGATTACAAACACAAAATTGAATCAAGTATGTCTTCAAATCCCAGAATTTTTTGGAGTTATATTAAAAACAAGCGACGTGGAAGCTCCACATTACCATCTAAATTGTACAGCGATACTACGGTCGCACACAATGGCAATGATATAGCAAATCTGTTTGCTGATCAATTTCGTTCCGTTTATTCAAATTGTGTCCCTGTCAATCCTGTGTCTTATACATTGGCTCTTCTTAACAATAACAAATACATTACAAAGCTACAATTTACAGAATCCAAAACCCTTTGCGCAATCAAAAAACTTGACGAATTAAAGGGAGCAGGACCTGATTCAATTCCTCCAATATTCATTAAACGGTGTGGTCGATCGCTATCACTACCGCTGACACTAATATTTAATCGTTCCATCACTGAGGGAAAATTTCCTGAGGAGTGGAAAAAGGCACGCATTGTACCTGTTTTCAAGAAAGGAGATCAAGCAAATGTAAAAAACTATAGGCCAATATCCATACTATCGTGTTTCTCAAAGCTATTTGAATCAAACTTGTACCCCCTGATTACTACTTTAGTCAAAAACAATATAACCAACCATCAACATGGATTTAGAAGTGGCTATTCCGTAACGACAAATTTGGTCAATTTTGTTTCCAACGTATCTCAGGCAGTTGATGCTGGGTCACAGATAGACGCAATATATACCGATTTTAGCAGTGCCTTTGATAAGGTGAACCATGTAATTTTATTGCAAAAACTACATGCTTTTGGTGTGGGTGGGTCATTGCTGAGCTGGTTTGAGTCATATCTGCAAAATAGACCGCAAAGTGTGGCTGTTAATGGCTATGAGTCACAGGTTTATTATTCAGTTTCCGGGGTGCCTCAAGGCTCACATCTAGGACCAGTCCTTTTTCTCATATTTATTAACGACATTACCTCTCGCATTAAACACTGTAAGATCTCGTTATTTGCGGATGATCTAAAAATATATCGTGCAGTCAATTCACTCTGTGATTCTAAGCTAATCCAAGACGACCTTACAGAAATCTTAGACTGGTGTAAACTAAATTGTATGACCCTGAACGTCAATAAATGTTTTCACATTAAATACACCCGCAAAAAGAAGTCACTTGACACAAAGTATGAGATTGGTGGGGTCTGTTTAGCCGAAGTGAACAAAATCCGTGATTTGGGTGTTATCATTGACTCTAAGCTAACTTTTACAACGCACATTGATAAAACTGTAAAGAAGGCAGCGCAGATGCTTGGATTTCTAAGAAGGAACACTATAGGTTTTAAAAATGAAGGTACAAAAATAATCTTGTATAACGCTCTCGTCCGCAGCAATCTTGAATATGCTAGTACTGTATGGTCACCTTTTTATGCAGTGCATTCGCAACGAATCGAAAGCATTCAACGAGCCTTTACTAGAAATCTTGCTTTCTCTTGCAGTGGTTTTTCCCATCGGAGTCCATACAACCAGCGGCTATCCAGATTTGGAATGACCACCCTCAGTAATCGAAGGCACGCTTTTGACCTCTGTTTCCTTCATAAAATAATAAATAATCAAATACATTGCAGTGATCTTCTTGAAAAGGTACGCCTGGCTGTGCCTTATTCTTATCCAAGGCATAAAATTATAAAAATCTTTCATGCACCCTCTTATAGAACCAATTTGGGTAGACAATCACCTATACACAGAATAATTGATCAGTGCAACACTATCCAGGCTCGCTATCCTGACATTGATATCTTTCATGATTCACTCAGCAAATTCAAAGCGAAGATGCAATTAATATTTACAAAACCAAACTGCTAGTCCTCAGTTTAAACAATGTCTCACAAATTGATATTTTAAATTATTTTAAATATTGTAAAAATTAAAAAACATTTATTTGGTAATTTAAATTAGCTCAAAATTAATTCTACATTTTACAGTGAATGTTATGTACACCGTAAGTGTCATATATATCAGATGTAATACCTATTTGTAATTGTACCAAAAAATGTATGAATATGTATGATGTGGTTGTACTTACTTAAATAAATAAATAAATAAATAAACATACCCGACGCTTCACATGCAGTGTGTTTCTAGTTAACATCCAATGCCACACGTCAGTTGCTAGAGAACCTTCGTGGTGTAAAGTTTGAAGTCATTTAGAATTTCTTTATAATATCAGATGTACAATTAATTAACCTTGTGAAACGGTAGGTACCTAGTATTACATGATATGAGTTCAGGCCAATATCGTGAGCATAATATTAAAAATTAGACTTGGAAAGATTTTTTTTTATTTCTGTATAAAATATATCCCCAAAATCTACAATAAATCATCCTCAAATTTCTAATCCTGTTCGTTCTATAAGTAGTACATCCATGGCTACGTCGATACTCTTTCGCCTTTCACAAAGCTATGACATCGGCGAAGCGTGTTGTAGCGTCGTGTGGCGTGTTGTTCATGTGCACGATTCGCATCAGGTATCACATCACATCCCTTGGGGTGATTATAGTATGTTTCCACCTTAACACTTCGCTTTAGACCAGCGTTTCCCAAAGTAGTATTCACGGAACCCAGGCATTCTGTAGAGAAGTGACCAGAGTCTGCAAATTTTTTTTTTTTTTTTAAACCCTGCCTGAGTAGAAAGAACAACAAGAAAATACCTTAATCAGAATAGTTGCCCTGCTCGCCAGCTCACAGC
The DNA here is from genome assembly GCA_945859575.2 of Herminia tarsipennalis. Taxonomy (NCBI): domain Eukaryota; kingdom Metazoa; phylum Arthropoda; class Insecta; order Lepidoptera; family Erebidae; genus Herminia; species Herminia tarsipennalis. The sequence goes on along the minus strand of OX243836.2, from coordinate 4,491,570 downwards.
TTATCAAGTCATTGCGCGAGTCGAGCTGGCGAGCGCAGCGTGACCTTAGAAGCCATTGAACAATCAAGGGAAAGTCTTTGAATCGCTTGTGGTGAAAAGGATCTTGTGGCACATTAAACCGCAGCTTCAACCCGTACAACATGGCTTTCTGAATAAAAAGTCTACAACATCAAATCTTTTATGCCTTTCTAGTGATATAGCGGATGCATGTATGATGGACAAGAGATGGTGCGAGTCTTAACTAAAAAACGGTTGTTGTGCAAGGTTTTAATGTCATAAATCAATGTTATGCCGTCTGGAGTACCGCAGGGCTCATATATGGGGCCTATGTTGTTTTTAATATTTATTAACGACTTAGCTAATATTATAAAATGTAAATTTAACATGTATACAGATGATCTAAAATTATAATGATGTAGTTGCTGGTGCAGATGATGCTTTAAAAGTACAAAGCGAGATTAACTTAGTATGTAAGTGGTGCAAAGACCACCAAATGATAATGAATGCTACCAAATGTAAGTATTATACAATTTAGTTAGAAAATAAATCCCATTGCAGTACGCTATTGATAGTGTCCAAGTTCCGGAAGTAACATCCAAATTCGACAGGTCATTCAAAAACATATAAGGTTTTCAATAAACTTTTTTGATTGAGTGAATATTTTTGGAAATAATCGCTCCGAAAGTTGCATAAATCGTGCCCCCTTAACTTTTTAACCGTGTGACTAAAAGATATGGAAAAAATCACAAAGATAGCGCATATTAAGTAAGTACTTTAAACTAAAGTTATTTTGGATAAGATCGGATAAGCCGTCATGGAGTTATTGCCGAAAAACTGCGTTTCTCAACAAAAGGGCGTAAGTGCTATGAACATACGCTTTTCTGCTGGTGCAATTGTTCAAGGCTTCAGAACCCTACACTGAGCATGGTCCGACATTTTCTTGCCCGGTTTTTTTCTCTGAATATGTCGTCGCAATGCGTCTTCGCAAACTTCCAATTAATTATTTTTAGACGTTGGAACTACAACATCAATTTATTAAATCATGCTCAGATCCTTAGATGTTATAATAAATAAAATAACAATCAGGGATCTGAGCAATCAGGTTTCGGTTTCTAAACGTTTAACGCTCTTTAGTCTATGCAAGTTAAAACTTGGGTCCATGCTCTTTGCTTGGGTCGGTAAAAAGAAAAGGAAATATCCAAATTCTGAAAGTGCAAGTAAGATGGCAATAAAACGGCCATGGACTAAAAATTGTCTCTGTCAAGCCAGTCATTGAACCGTCAATCGCTGAACGAACAAACGACAGCGAATCTCAAAGGCCCCGCCTATAAATCTGTATTTTATTTCAGTTGGCTTTCGCTTCGCGATGTTATTATTATAGAACCGGGCATTTAGGTAATATTTTTCACTGAATGGCATATATAAGTTCAATTTTACATAAGTTATCTTAAGATTTATAATAACGGAATGCAATTATTGATTTGCCGTGTACAGCAACAAATAGTGAGATTGTGCGGTTTTCTAGCGTTAGCTTGTCCCAAAATTGTGTAGCTTGTAGGGCTAAGGAAAGTGCGGAACTTTTTTGACTTTGCGTAACAAGTTTTTGTGTCACAAGCGGTGGGCAATTTAGTGTATTTGATGTTGCTATTTTTAGTGGGTGTTGTCATTGTGGTCCAAGCTTTATTCGGATTAGGTCATCGAGTGCGGTGAACATGTGTGCCGGAGAAATGTGTTAAACTATGTTTTAAAAGTGGTTTATTTGGTTTCTTATTAGATATACGAGTACTACGAAGTAGGAGACCTGCAAAGATGGGTACAATAAGAATACTGTGTTTCGTCGCATTATTATCATGTTCGGCGGCTTTATGTGAGTATTATTTACATTTTTTATCTGTTTTTATTGCATCTCGAGCCTGTATTTTATAGAATATAATATGGTAAAAACTGGTTCATTCAATTTTAGGATGCTTGTGAGCTTTCTCTCATAGAATTTCCCTTCTCAGAGAAAAACATTGTTGACACATCTCTGAATCTTACCTCACCATTTAAATGGCTAAAATCTTCCAAAATTCCAATTCGTAGTTTTAGGTTCGTCAACTTATCTTTTTCCATATGCAATAATAATAATATTACTTAGGTTGTAGTAAAATTTCAAAAACTGTTTTGAACAGTCTTTAGTTCTGCTAGTTTGTATAATTTTATTGTACCTAATTTTATGAATGGAAATTTAAATATTAACTAGCTCAACCATTGGTCGGGGGGATAAAAATAGGTTTTAAAACCAGCTGACAAAAAAAAACAAAAAAAAGAACATTTTTTTTTGGTGCACCCCCTTTCGTACACCTTGACCCAACCATTTGGTAGCTGTTAAGGTTAGATTTTTAAGTCACTAAATGCTTCATCAACCTAATAATCAAGTATAAAAATAAAATGTATTTATTTGTACCATACAATTACACCACACCACAAAATACATACAAAAGCTTGTTTAATTGACTGATTGTTTGATTACTGTTACAATTACACTTTATGATAACATTTTCTATGCTTATTCCCAAGATAGAAATAGATAGGGTACTGGGGTTTCTTTTTTTTTTTTGAAAGACATTTCCCGCTGTAGGGTATAAGCTCTGTGTCGCGGGGGACTTAACAAACATACAAGTCACAGACACAAAGAACACCCGGACTCGGAACAACAATTTGTGGATCACACAAAGTGGTGTCCCGTGTGGGAATCGAACCCACAACCTCTTGCGTACCAGTTGGACATACTCCCACTGCGCCACAGAGGCAGTCATGTATGTATATCCTACTCAATCTATAATAACTCAACCAGTAGGTATAATATCATATTCTTATGTCATATTACTTAAATCTTAATTAAACACTACATGCCTGATTTATAATTGACAACATTGTTTTGTCCTTGCTCACATACTGGTCAAGATTTTGATGTCATAGATTCAATATAACTCTGAGCTAACAATCATTAACAGGTTTCCATAACCTTATTGGGTACTACCAGTCCCCCTGACGCTGTCTGTGTGTTGATCTTTATGATAAAACTAGATTTCACTAGCGGCTGCCTGCATGAATGTTGGTTATTGTGATAAATTTACAAACATACCAGTTACTATCACATCTAATTCCATACTAATATTATTTAGCTGAAGAGTTTGTTTGTTTGTTTGAATGCAATAATCTCAGGAGCGACTGGTTCAAATACATAAATTATTTGATTGTTACATTGCATATATTTTGTATAAAAAATCCTTAACAAAAATTTTAAAAAAAAAGTTTGCCCATGAGGGTCAGCTAGTTTATAATATTAGTTTGAACATAGTTCTTTTCTAAGCTTTATGCTACCCTTATAGCAAATTTCAGAAATTATTGATAGGATGAATCATAGTCCTGAATAAATAAGTTTTTAAGCATGATTAAAAAATATATACTTATGTTAAAAATTCAAATATTTGCTTGTTAAATAATTATTTTTCTTGTATCAAACTTCTTCAAAATGAGCCTTTTAGTTTTGAAAATGATCTCCTTCCAAAGTGAAATATTTTACCACTATTGTTTGCTGTTTCAGTGGCCATATAAAATTTCATAAAATATTCCCACCTGAAAAATGATAGAAATAAACATATCTGCAGATCCTTTTATATGTATTATTCAACATACATGTTTATAAGGCTCATACAAGACTAGATGGCTTTTATTTTCTACTCTAGTTTACTACACAATAAAGTACTGGGTCCCAAGAGTTTTGCTGTGTAGAGTTTACACAGACCACACCTTAACCTATTTACCTGTTGTCTGTAAGCGTTGAATTGGACCACATAAAAATGCTACTGTTTGTATATTCATATCTTAACCTATTTTTTTATTCATCAGTTAACCCTTAGTTTGCTTTAGCTACATTTAGCTGCCTGATTAGGTCATCCATTGAGCTTTGGCATTCCAGCCAACCTTTGCTCCCTTGTGTCCCTAAAATATTTTTTTTTGTTGCTTCTAGGTAAGACTCCTACACATATTTTCTCTGTAAAATATTTCCAACAATTCTTATTTATTCTTTTTCCAAAATATCTCATACTTTTATTTGGACTTTGCCTATTTAAATTTTCCACATTTTTGCAACATTTTTCATTGCTGCTCTGTTCCTATTGGTTGTAATGTGATGATATATAGCCTATAGCTTTTCTCAATAAATGGGCTATTCAACAGTAAAATATTTTTTTAATTCTAATTTGTTTGTTGTTTGTGTGTACAAACAAACTCTGCAGCTTTATATTATTAGTAATAGATTAATTTATCTTCTTAACACATTAGTAATAGGTTTAGTAGGACCTTTTTTTATCTGCAAATGTCATTGGTATGTAGTTTGTAAGTTATCTTTTTGCATAATATCTCACTTGATATTTTATTGTGTGTACAATAAATATATCTATATCATAAGTTTATTATTGAGAGTTATAGCACAATAGAGCTCTATTCTATTTGATATGAGTGCCAAATCATACATAATGTAATCAAATGCCTTTAGAATACCAAATTAGATCATAGCTGGTCTAAAATTGGACTGGATACAAGAGCGTCAACAGTTTTATTTATTTTAAAAAAGTTTGCAATTCCTGATTTTTATTTAATTTTTGTGCTAATTCTAACATATATCTGGCACAGTGAATTTACTTTTAATTGGATACTGAATCCCCATTTTTCGTTAGATTTATGAAGTCAACTAATCAGCTGTTGTAATGGTTATGATGATTTTACTGCTGACGAGCTGTGCCCGTGACGTGAAGTTTCAGTTCGGCTCACTCCCTATAGTTACTTGTTAAATCATCAACTGTCTGACATTGAAAGTTCCCACAAAATCTGTCCAGCCGTTTCGGAGATTAGCTGTCACAAACAGACAGACAGACTTAAAAACGGTGTTCTTGTTATATATACATATATCCTTTCATATACATTGAATAAAAAACTGTTATTTTGACATTACAAACAGACACTTCAATTTTATTTATATAAGATTAGTTGAGTTTTGCTTTCATAAGCATATAAGAAACTTGCTGTAATAATATTACTTCATATCTTTTACAAACAGAATGCTAATTGGAAGCCTCTACAGATAAACAATACTTATGTCTTGCAAATGTGTGATGTCTGTTTTTTTTAGAGACACTATCATAGGCGAAACCAGGCGGTTGTTTTGTGTACGGAATTTCTTATATTGTATTTACCCCGTTCGTGCGTGCGACTCACACTTGGCCGATGGCGGGTGAATTAAAATGCGATCCCCCTCGTCGTAAGCATGCCAGATATGTCACTGCCGTTTGCCTCTCTTACCATCCCCCCGCCCAGAATGAATTCCGCCATAGACACTATCAGTGGGGAATCCACAAAAAAATGGGCATAAAATCATGACAAAAATTTTCTACATACTTTTGCTGCAGTAATCCTATGACATTGCCTTACTACTCAGTGCTACAACTCTAGCTTGTAGCACTGACCTATCACAAAGTTATATTGCATTACTTGACATTTAATTATTATATTTACAAAAGTAAGGCTGTCGTTTTTTCTTACATTGCAACCTTTTTGCAGTGGGTCAAGGAACTTGCTGATCAACACAAATATTATAACCACAAACATTATTATGTGCTTATGCATTTCTGTAAAACTACCTTGCAATATGATTCAATACGTCAAAGACCGACTGCCGTAGCGCAGTAAGAGTATATATGCTTGTACAAGAGGTTGTAGGTTTGATTACATGATATGATAGACTGCCTCTGTGGTGCGGTGGGAGTGTATCCGACTGCTACGCAAGAGGTCCTGGGTTCGATCCCCACCTAGGATGAAACTTTGTGTGATGAGCAAGATGGCTTGTTCTGTGTCTGGGTGTTATTTATCTATAATATTTGTTTAGAAATATAAGTATGTTTATCAGTAGTCTGGTTTCCATAGTACAAGCTCTGCTTAGTTTGGGATCAGATGGTATTGTGTGAGTTTAGTATTAGTTATATTTTGACGACACTCTTTCTTTTAAAAGGTTTAAAATAGCCGCTGGTGCTCCTACAACGCTTTTGGTGTTGCAGTTGTCCGCCGCTTGCTCATAGCCCCATATCTTTAAGATTCTGACTATGTCACCCACCTTTATACTATTACGTCAGTAATACATGTAATGCGTTTGTACACAGTGACGTCACCGCCGAAGATAGTGAAGGAGCCGACTCAGGAAGAGATCCTGTTCCAAGTGGCGCAAGCAGGCGAGGTGGACAAGCCATTTATCATTGAGTGCGAGGCTGAAGGCGAACCTACTCCTAAGTACGTTACATTTTTTATATTAACATTAAGTTCTTATTATCGCTAAAGCTAACTCTAGTATTCGTGCTGAGGAATTTATATTATTACTCTAAAAAACCATACCTGGAGCATTTCCACTTTTCCAGTCCGGAAATGCTTTGAATGTCACCTGTTATGTTGTGTTTGTTTCGATTTTACGTAGCGATTCTCGACTGAATCCTACTGTGCTTTATTCCGGCAAAATGTCGTAACATTGGGATTAACTCAAAGATTTCGAATCCCGATCTTCCTGGAACCTCTTTTCCTCCCTCTCCTAAAGGTAAATAAGAAATACGGTTGGCGAACACGATTTGTTTTTAAGGATAAACGGACGTTAGCAAAACTATCTAAATAGTTTGTATGAGATCGTTTACGCTACTTAATTTTGGTGATGCAATGATCATACTGTCATGTCATTGTATTTCAAACACGTTCCAAATTCAGAACATTTAGATCTTGTTTAGTTATGTTTGCTTTAAAAAAAATAAAATGTGTATTCGTTTACGTGTGTCTTGAATCTGTAATACAAGTTTTAAAAACGTACCAAAATAGTTCAAAATTAACTGTTACTAGATTTGGCTATTTCATTCAGAAATGGAGCATTTTTCTGAGACAAATAGCAGCTATCTCACTTTTCGCCCCGTAAACTATCTCCAGCACGTTTATCCACCTGTCAGTTATTGCGGAAAGAAGGATAAAACGACAAATTTAATAGGTCTACATTATTAAATTTGCATTTATAATAATAGCATGGATATGATCTCTGTCCACTCCATGACAAATAATAACGTATTCGCCGTCACATAGCGTATGATGTCATCCATTATGGAATTCCGTTTTTTATATCTCGCACTTCATTAGTGATCTTGTATATTGTTTACAGACAATTCAATTTAGTAACTATTATAAAATAATATTCCAAGTACTCCTAATAATATAAACACAAAACTTACTGTTTTACCTAAATATTGCTGATCGTATTGTCATAAAACTCGTGAACAGAGTCGCGAGCAAACCTACGAGGTATACCTAAATATGAGCGGCGGTAGCCTAATAGCTAAGGTATCGGTCTCGCAATCGTGAGGTCGCGGGTCCGAATGCCACCCATTATATTACCGACGTGAACTCACTCCTAACACAAGACATTGACCTTAACAGGAGGGGTTAACAGACAATCCCATATTGCTAGTTATCTTTTTTTAAAAAAAAAAAATAGATTGCATGCAAAACTTTGTTTTAATTTGTCATACTCATTTGTAGTTCAAAAGTGAAAATTTACGCGCTATGCATTTATTCGACCTTGTAAATACATATATTAAATTTATCAAACGGTCGTACATAATGTTACTATTCTTGTGTGTGTCTTTTCACGCAAAAACTACTGGTCAGATTATGATGAAATTTTGTTATAAAAACTAAACAAACTTGACGCGGGCGAAGACGCAAGGAAAAACACGTTACATTAGGTATCTTACTGTAATTAAATATATATTATTATTTCGGTTAAGTAAATAAGATTGCGTTTTCGCCGTAGACACTTACGGTACTTTTGTATAGGTACTTCTAAAAGTAAACACAAAATCATGCATGATGCAAGTGTAATTATTTTAAAGTTATGATTAAAGTGTGAATGAAAGACGGCGACCGACATTTTATTTATTAAAAGAGGAAGTTATTATGCTAATGTAGTGTTTATTAACATATAAGTGCCGTATATTATTTATGTGTTTAGTAAATGGTTTCTTATTTTATAAGCAAATAAGAACTATAATTACCTGGCTCTTAATGTATGTAATGTTGATATATTAAAACTCCCTCTTTGGATCAAAGCTAAATAAGTACCTACATTGGATTCTTGTCAAATGCGACCGTAGCAATCTTACTTATATCACAAAATATCGAGACTTTCCATCTGCGATGTATCTACAAATACTGCTAAGTCTGAATAAGGTTTGTTTTGTTCCGACAAATTGCAGATACGAGTAAAACAACGTTGTTAATGACTGATATATTTGTAAAGTCCCCCGCCACATAGGGCTTTTAAAGGAAAAAATAAGAAATATTTTAGGGGATTATGTCGTACCATAGATTACAAACTGTACAAAAGGTAAATTACATGCAACGCGCCTTAGAATAGAACAACGCACACGTAGATATCTCGGACCTTGGACCACTTTCTTCCGAAGGAGATCCCTTCCAGTGTAACATTGTAAATGTAAAATCTAATTCAGGTCGATCCATATAATTGTCACGGGAATTTCTATGAAATTCCTAATGTCAATCTGGGTCTCCATCACAGCAGTATGACGAATGACGATATGTACGTCACTGGTCCAGATGATCTATGTTCTTTACTGCACTCAAATTAGATCTGATGTTCTTACACTGACGCGCATTTCCTGTGATACATCCTGCACTGATTCGTATTTAGGTACTCTAGATATAACTGACTCACCATCGGACCATATTCAGATCTATCTTATACCTTTAGACGAGCAATTCTTGTATATTATTATATAGGTAATCTGAATCTCAGCAACGGCTCCAACGATTTTCATGAAATTTAGTATGCAGGGGGTTTCGAGGGCGATAAATCGATCTAGCTAGGTTTCATTTGTTAAAAACGTCGTTTAAAAAAAACCGAGCAAAGTTCGGTTATCCAGGTACTTCTAGTTATACGTGACCACTTTACTTATCTTGAGATGGGTGAATGCGTAGTGAATCCTATATAATATGTAGTGACACCCTTGTCCAGCCTCGTAAAGCACGACAAACTATTTCGCCGTATGAGGGAAATTTTCCTTATGGGAAATGACTCTTAATGTCGGTCGTCTAACTTTATACACTAGCTGGCCCGCGCAACTTCGTCTGCGTAAATTTTTCCCGTTTTTGCAACATTTTTCATTGCTGCTTCGCTCCTATTGGTCGTAGCCTGATGTTATATAGCCTATAGCCTTCCTCGATAAATGGGCTATCTTACAGTAAAATATTTTTTCAATTCGGACTAGTAGTTCCTGAGATTTCAACAAACAAACTTTTTAGCTTAATAATATTAGTATAGATTAAAAATACGTTCGTTTGTTTGTTATGGATAATTTCTAAAATTTGATAGCTTATAGCTTGTGGAAGAATATGGAAGTGCCGAGCGAACGTAAGGACCATTGAGTAGTAAATAAGAAAACCTGTTTTCTTTACGAATAGAGAACTTGGCTAATTGATGTTTAGTGCGACTTGCCAAGACCCATTGAGATTGTAAAACCAGTCATCACATTTTCTATTTCGCTAAATATATTACAGTGTTCGGTACTAGTAAAGAAAACCTTCCCTGCAACTTGTAACACTATACCTAAGGCTTTCATGAGACTTTCCCTATTAGGTAAACTATCCTAAGTTTATTTACCGCAGCTTATAGGTAATTTGATACTTGATGTGAAATCCTTTTAAATGCTCAGCAGGGCTTAAATCATTTCCTTGTCTTCAGTGAAGTTTCCTTTGTCTTAGTAACAGGTAGGTTTGCTATTAAAAGCAAGAAAATTTGCCAAAAAATGCCTTTATTCACACCTACGTAATATAAGGGTGTTATAAGTTAACGTGTGTATCTGTGTTTTAACGTCTCTCTGTGTGGTATTATATCACCCAAACAGATGTACGGATTTCGATGCGGTTTGAGTCCTGCTCCTAGGCTGTCTCCGGAGACGTATCTCTATTTGATGAATGCTATAAAAAGTTGTCTACATAACAGGTTTATATTCTCAGAAATTGACCACTGTGTGCAGTAAGCAAAATTCGAATGTGTATCTATAAAAAAAACATAGACACATACGGCCTATAGGCCGCGACAAATCGACATGGCAAATTATAATAGAATTTTTTATAGGCATTTCTTGCTAATTACTTTAATACAATAATTGCATTTTTGAAAGATAGAAAAATTTGAAGTCCAGACCCAGGAATCGAATCCGAGACTTCCGTAAGCCGGGGCCGGAATCGAACCACCTATCTGACTAGACCTCTAATTCGGGGTCCAGTTAAAGGTTTGATTCCTGGGTCTGGACTTAAAATTTTTCTTCTTCCATCTTTCAAAAATGCAATTATGGCAAATTAAGTTTTCATTTTTAGCACGTAAATACAGGCAAAGAGGTAAAAGGGATTTAAATTGTATTAATACAACGTACATCCAACGGAAACAGATGCCAAAAACACGCGCTAGGTCTTTGTTTTCCCCGTCTAACCTCAATCCAGGGGGCTTAGACAAATGCCACACGCTTCTTTTTTGGCACACGCTACTGTTGTTTTTGGTCCACCAATTCAGCAGCAGTCACGTGACGTATTGTCAACTATATGTCAAATGCATACATTTTCCCGCGTTAGCGTGTGCCAATAAAGAAGCGTGTGGCATTTGTCTAAGCCCCCTGATTGCCATGTCGAACTGTCGACGACTGCAGTTATACATATAACATAGCTTTTTCACAAACATTCGAAAGTCGCATCCAAGTTACTAAGTAAATAAATACGTTATAGAATTTTATAAGCTACAGGTCTTAATCGCGTAAATATTTTATTTTAAGGCTAAATACCTTTGTTTATTGCCCGACGTTTCGACCATATTGCAACGGCCGTGGTCACGAGTATAAATACGTTTCCTCACCAGTAATTCGATATTAACTACATAGAAAAGTTCGGAACCAATTTCAATTAAAGTTTTTGCTCGTAACGAGTTTGGACGTCATTACTCAGCACTTGCGTTCACAAGTTCACGAGTCCAATAATTACATTACTTCTGTAATAGAAAGTATATCTATATATCGAGTGAACTTATAAATAATTTGTAGCGAAGGAAATCAACGACCCGAGGTTGATAACGGTATTGGTAGTAATTTAAAGTGTTCATATAAATTAAGTTTAACGATATGGACTTGTTCATGACTTTGAAAGCTTTTGATTTGATATATGAATTTTGATGCAAATAACGGCTATATTAGTATACTAATATTATAAAGAGGAAAGATTTGATTGTTTGTTTGATTGTGTGTTTGTATTGAATAGGCTCCGAAACTACTGGACGAATTTGAAAAATTCTTTCATCGTTGTGAAGCTACACAGCCCGGGTGACATAGGCTACTTTTTTATCCCTGTATTCCCACGAGAACGGGAATAACGCGGGTGAAACCGCGAGGTGTCCGCTAGTAGTATATATACATATAGACGAACTATCCTCGACAGTCTGGCTTTAGATGGGTACTTCCTTGTGTTCCACCTGGGTGGAGTACGAGGAATCATATGTCCTCGTGCTTCAACTGATGATATCGTTGTACACTCATTGAAATAATTCATTACAGAGCCGTTATCTCTATACTATAATTCTACTACAATTTTATAGACAACATGCATTTTTGACCGTTTAGACATCTGATCCACTCAAAGAACATAATTTTTAATTTTTTTTTTTTTTTTTCTTAATCATAATAATCATCCTTCTATTATGATGGGGAAAGGTCCGAATTAGTGCTACACATATTGCACAACTAGGAATAATTATGTTGGCAATTGTGTTGTTAATTGTGTTTTTTTTTTTAAATACGTATTTTGACAGCTGTCATCCTAAGTTTAATAATAAATAATATGTATCTGATTGTATACCATCCATTTATTTTTGCGACATTCATCTTCTACGCAGGTTTAGCACAACAGATACAATAACTTTTTTTATTTTGCAGTACCTGCCAATAGTTAGAGCACGAGGAAGTACCCCTTAAAATAGAGATATTTGAAAGGGTAGCTTTTGCCTAGCAATCTGAAGTGACGAGCTTATTTTTCACTAGCTTTCGCTCGCGTGTATGTCAGTTATCGTGATAAAGTCTCATTTTTCCGTTCCTAGGATACCATTTATTTCCTTGCCATATTTAATTAGCCGTTTAGTCATAACAAACAAACGGACACACTTCATGCATTTATAATAATAGTATGGATTATAATGAGGAAAATATGAATAACAATGGTTTTATAAATCACGGCTAAAATGTTATTTGTGTTACGTGTATATTTTCCTCTCTGTCGGTTCATGTTAAAGGTAAAAGGCGACCACCTAAACAGAATAATACTTCTAACTATTATAATTAAGTAATCATTCCTATTAGTTTAACTTGAACTGCCTCGGTGTTACAGTGGAAATGTGTGCCTACGACTGCTACGCAAGAGGTCTAGGGTTCGATTCCAACACGGTACACGAGTTCTTGAGTAGAGACCGCGTCTCGGCAAACGTAGTGTAGGACGCCCTCAAGCCAGGTAGAGTGATGATTTACGCAAAACGGCTGGCAGGAGCTGGATGCGAGAAGCCGAAGATAGAACAAAGTGGCATGCAATTGGAGAGGCCTATGTCCAGCAGTGGACTGCGATAGGCTGATGGTGGTGATGATGACGGTACACCATTCCAAATTGTTGTTCCGAGTCTGCGTGTTATTTGCGTCCTTTAATTGTACGAATGTGTCAAAATGAAATCCCCGGGACACAAGGTTTCTACCCTACTGCGGGAGTTGTCTCTATAACTGTAATTAATAGCAGAACAATGGATTGTGCTTATTATGTGCATTTTACCGCCAGCCCCCAAAACACGTCATTTTTAATTTTTCCTTCTTAGGCAAACAAAAAGAAATAGCAAAGATTTAAATATTTTCTATAATAATATAGGTGTATTAAACTTAAATAGTTTCGGCACAAACACCTAAGCATGTCTGATCAGAGTATGATGTCATCATACGGCATTGACAACGTACAATGCCAAAACCATCGATATAATATCAATAGTATGTAATACTTTTTGGGTGGTAAAACTCGTCTGCTAAATAAATATACATTTTTTTTTTATATTCTGCTTCACGGCTATTCGTTCTAAAACCCTAAGGCATTCCTCTGTTTGGACTTTCCAGCCTAAGTCAAATTACAAGCCCCTTTTCTTGGGTTATCTTGTTTAGGTGTTTTTCTCTGGTGGTCTCGTGGTCATCAAGTTGGGAATGTCGCTCGCTATACTTTCACCGCATGTGATGAATGCCTGCAAGCTCATTTTCCTACTGTGATACTCTGTTTTGTTATATAACGCTGTACTAACTTTTTTCCAGTTTGTCTGTTCTTATATTACGATCACCTGGTACACTGACTGATGTTATTAATAAGTACATACAGCTTTTGTCTTGTGCAATTCTAGTCTCGGATTCGGCCATCATAATGCGTTGATGGGCTGAGGGCTAATTGAAACTTGTACGGCGAAATTTATTTTTATGTCACGCTTGTTAATGTGTAAGGCGATGATGGACTTGTAAGTGTGAGTGTGATTTCAGTTCACGATCGACCATCCACGCCTTACCTTACCTTGCCTGCCCGAAACCACCATTAGAATGTCATCGTTGAGCAACTGTACCTAGAACCGTTGTATTTTTGGTTAAACAGTCATGCAAATCCAGTCAGTCTTCAAATTACTCATAGTTATCAAACGATGACGCTTTTCATTTGTGAATTTTAGAAAATTCTTGCTTTGCGTCAGGAGTCGGGCAGCAACGCTTATTGTAGGTACAGTCATGCAACGCATTTGAGTGCCGATTGCAAATGGTATTTATTGTAAGCTTATAGCTTGCTAGCTTTGCCAATAGCTCCGCCCGCCTATACGCCCGGTTATTGTGACCATTCGACTTGACCTTTCTAATGTATGGCGCGGTTATTAAAGCGGGAGATCAAGCTGTAAATACAGTTATACTTACATAACCTATTTTGAGGAAATTTACAGCAGTGTCGGAATTTAAAAAGTCGGAATATTACCTTTAAAGCTGCTATAAAGTAAATAAAATCTATTCACAGACTTTTGCTTCAACCTCGAACAAATGAAGCATATTTCGGATTTAGAAACCCTTAATTAATTTATCTAGGTTAAATTTACATTACAATTTTGACTACAGACACAATTACATTATTTTTTTTTATATTCAATATTCTTTATTCACTTAGGATGCAAACTTGTGATACGTCGGGGTTCTACATGTACATGTAATGCCAAGTTCCCAAACAATAGGTAAAGCCGGAAAAAAGAACCTGGCAATAAAAACTCGCGGCCTATCTTTTCAATTTGCAGATTTTACAATGTTTGAATGTTTATAAATTTGACATGGGGGTAAGGTGCTGCCACTAGTATACTATACACCATGTTAAAGGACTGTTTAATAGTAGAGAAGAATCGTTTTGCGAAAATAACGCTCACACTTGAGTGGCACTGGCAAAGTAAATCCTCTGTGGCGCGGTTGGAGTGTGTCCGACTGCTACCCAAGAGGTCGTGGGTTCGATTCCCATCCAGGATAAAACTTTATGTGATTAGCACGATGGTTTATTTTGTGTCTGGGTGTAATTTATCTTTAATATGTATGTATTTAGAAATATAAAAGTATATTTATCAGTTGTCTGGTTACCATAGTACAAGCTCTGCTTAGTTTGAAATCAGATGACGTTGTGTGAGTTGTTCCAAGATATTATTATATTATTATTAGTCTAGTCTATAAAGAGATTGATTGAAATGACTAATGAAATCAGTACAACAGTACCTACTTGGTACTACACTTTGTTAACTCATCCGTTTATTTTCGAACTAACTGAGGACAAACAACAGACCGTAATAAGTCCATTCAAGCGAGCCATAGATAAAGTTAATAGTAAATAATGTTTTATTAAGCAGGGGTCATAAATTATTCATCGCGTGATTCAGCCTTGTGAATGCAGTCATATCCCGACTCTGTTATGCTAGAATATTGTAATTATGTCATTTAGTGATGATTAATACTTAGGATGGGATCTATTGAGCGTGTTTGAGCTTTGGTCGAGTTTAATTTAGGTTTAAATTTATAAAAAACTTAATACAATATAATTATTTATTACGCTAATCGACTTCATACACGTAATCAAAGGTCATCAACAGTCGCTCAGGATATATTTTAGCAAAGAAAAACACGTACACGGGAGGACTAACCTTTTTATAAAAGAGATCTATAATAAAGAGGAGAGGATAGTAGTAGGAGAGGAGGAATAAAGAGAAAATATGTTTGATATATAAATATAATATCTTTTATACTACATATTTTGAATTTCTATGCCCATAGAAGAAGAATTTTAGGAAACCAAGCCGAGTCGCAATTAATGTATAGCTAAACTTTTCTATATTTTAACATAAACTGAATTTCCTGTAATGTTTTGCTAAGAAAAAAGGCTGAGAGTAATGGATTTCTCTTGTAGTCGCAATGGGCTCTTGTCCATGATTGATGTTTAAAATGTGGCACAATAATAATAAAGCTACTAAAACAAAATACTTAATAATATTTTCTTTAATAAGCACTAAAACTTAGAAAGTCCATAATTGGAGGGTAGATACAAATCCTTGAACAAAAGTTGCCTGTAACAGATAATGTGTAGTAAAATTGCGAACATGTCAAAACTTTTGCCATAGATCTATGACATAATAAAGAATATCAGTGGGTCCGTCAAATCACTTGAAATTTTATTAGCCTATAGCTTTCATACCTACAAACACACCACAGTCGAAGTTTTGAAGTTACGATAATTATCATTTAATAATTTCGTTGGGCGCGTCTAGCCCGGGTGACGTCACTACGCTTTAGCCCGCTTAGAGATCTCTTGCCATAGTGTGTCACTCACTTATTGCTATCAGATGTTCCTTATTTTCGACCACAATAATTGAAGTCTGACGTCAATCGTTGTTTTTTATGTCGTAGATATCCACTAGGAAACGATTTTTGGAGATTTGTCCCGTTAGGGAGTAAAATAGGGGTTCCAAGTTTGAAATTCTGTCAGTTTTGAAGTTATATCTGTGAAATTTCGTATTTAACTTCTTGGTTTAAAACAAATATAGTTTTTTTTAAAATCAACCCTTATATAGGAGTTTCAAGTTTGCATGAAACTTTATAAGTTTTTGTAAAATGTTGTATTTGGTTTTTGGCTGTTGTAAATAAAGAAACATGTTTCAGCGTTTTAGGTAAGTAAATTAACTGTTATGGTAGTAAAATCATACAGGCGGGCGAAGCCGCGGGCGAATGTTAGTATAAGAATTTTGAAACAGGACAATATAATAACTTAGTTCAAATAGATAGGTTAATTGCTACGAATAAGGTCTCAAAAGTCACCGTTATTAAGGCTGTATACAAGGAGAAACTTGTTATAAACAATACCGTGTTATTGCGCCTCGGCCTACATCATTTTACGGCCATGTATCAAAATATAACAAATTTAAAAAAAATGGTTTGCAAAACCTTGTAACGTTTTGACGTGACAACGTCTTATAATTCGATAGAGCCGGCTGAACGCACGAAAAAAATGAGGTGTTACCTCGCTCTCTCAAAAATGAGGCGTTCCATTGTAAAAATAAATAAATAAAAATTGAACTCTCGTCTGTAAACCGACTTTACAGACAACCAATTTTTTAAAAGGCCTATTAAATGATACCCCACACGAATGTTTAGGAAAAAAACCGCATCCCCACTTTACTTAAAGGAGAGGTACCCTCAAAAAAAAATGTTTTTTAATATTTTATTTTTTTACTTTGTCGGCGTAAGTCATATGTGTATCTATGCAATGCTGCGGACAAATATAATAAATAATATGGTGTTATAAGGTGATATTACTCCAATTTTCTTTATTGCTTTGATAGCAAAGCAATGAGGAAGATTGGAAATTCACTTAGAAATTATAATTACATATTGTTTTGTTTTTAAATATACTTTTTCCTTGTATTGCGTAATTGTTTTTAGATCAAAGCCACTAAACTTGACGCAGTAATGTGAAAATACTTTAATAATAACAACAAATTAATTAATGACATAATTTACCTTAACCTTGTAATTATATAATCATTTAGAATAAACAGGGTAAAAATATGTACTGAATGGATCTATCCCTTTAAGAGTATGTATCAAACGTAAACGAATTTTTATTACAAAAATAATGTCACATAGAATTTAGAAATTATAACGACTCTACATTTTTTTTAACATTGGTGGCATTTAACTAGGTTAAATTTAATTTCTGACTAAACCAGCTTTATTGAAACCAGCTTAGTAGTCCGACGTTTCGACCGTATTGCATCGGCTGTGGTCATGGCCGTTGCAATACGGTCAAAACGTCGGGCAATAAAACAAAGGTATTTAGCCTTAAAATAAAATATTTTCGCGATTAAGACCCGTAGCTTATAAAATTCTATTATCTGTACAAATCGCGAAAGTTAAACCAGCCTTTTTTACCCTTTTGTATACATACACATATACATATATGTACGTCAAACTTATAACAACCCACGTTTTAATTGAGGATTAAAAATATGACGTTAAGTATAAGCTTGTAATTTTGACCTATGTTAATTATTCAAGCTATAAATATATTTAGCCTTCTATAGTGTGGAGAACCCAAGAGAGGAAATAACACCAACGTCTCGTCTTCCGTTCGCGTTCAAATCACATAATTAGTGTGGCGATGTCGCCTCTGTAATGTAACGTTGATCGAAACACCTTTATTGGGAAAGGGAAAGAGAAAACAAACAACTGGGTTTGCGTTTCAATGGAATTAGTTTACATTGTGGCGTACATTAGGGTGGAATTGAAACAATAATAGAAATTGGTTTTCCTTTGAAGTGATAGTGTCTAAATACAATCACATTCTTTTAAAGAAATGTTGTTTGTTTGGGATCAATATATTATCACGTATTAGATTAAAGTACTGTTTTGAATCAAAATAGAGTGAATATGTAGAAGAGCCTATCTAGTTTGTCTGCTGATCTATACTAATATTATAAAGCGGAAGAGTTTGTTTGTTTGTTTGTTTAAACGCGTTAATCTCAGGAACTACTGGTCCGATTTGAAAAAATCCTTTTTTGTTAGATAGTCTATTTATAGAGGCTTAAGGCTATATAACATCACGCTACGATCAATAGAAGCGGAGCAACAATGAAAAATGTTGCAAAAACGGGGAAAATTTACGCATACGAAGTTGCGCTGGACAGCTTGTGTTTTATATAACTCTACTCTATCAAAGTAAGTTATTATGGGTTAGTAACTTATTTTCATACATTTTTCACTATCATTTAACGATATTTTTATACAGTTTACATGTATGTACACTGACGGACTCATAAACTGCATCAAAGTTCAGGTTTACTCTAAAAGGATTTTTTATAATAAGTATGCAAACTTTTTAGATTAAATTATATAAATATGGAAAGACTGGCTCTTAATCTTAAAAAAAAATTAAATTTAAAAATAGAACTGCGGTAAAACAAATGAATATAGCCGGGAAAAGAAAATTTACTCGTAGTATCAGATTTGCGTGTTATTTATAGCAAAGTTTTAAATTAATTCTCATTGATTTTTTTTGTTTGGTCAATTGAATTATTGTTACCAGCATAATTGTTGGGTTAGTTTTTTAACACATCGAGAGTTTTTGAACCATAATATGGATACTTCGTCCGAACAAGCGGCACAAATTGTAGCATTGGTGCGGGAGGGCTTGGATCAACGAACGATTGGTAGAAATTTAAATTTAAACCAGTCTACGGTTTGTAGAATATACAGAAGGTTTGTAGAGACAGGTTCTTACAGGAGGAGACGTGGTACAGGCAGAACTCGAGCAACCACAGGTCGTGATGACCGATTTATTGTTACAACTTCCCTGCGAAATCGTTTCCTCACGTCAGTTAACATCAAAACCGAGCTTAATGAAGTGCGTGGAAAAAACGTGTGTGCACGAACAATAAGAAGAAGGTTAAAGGAAGCGGCTATCACCCCTTTTAGACCAGCAAATGGTCCAAAGTTGTCTGCAGCTCACAGACAAGCTCGCTTAAGATTTGCGCGTCATCACCTGAATTGGACAGAAGAGCAGTGGGCCTCTGTATTGTTCACGGACGAGTGTAGGACATGTTTATATGGTGCAGATGGTCGCAGAAGAGTCTATCGTCGACGTGGGGAGCGATATGCTCAAAGTTGCATTGAGGAGCGTGTTCCTTTTGGAGGCGGTTCATGTATGGTCTGGGGTGGCATATCGATGAACGGGCGAACAGAACTTGTGTTCATAGACATGGTCCGTCAAAACGGTAATAGAGGGGGTTTGACAGCACATCGCTACATAACAGAGATATTAGAAGATCACGTGGTGCCTTACATGGGATTCATAGGCGAAAATTTTACTTTAATGCAGGATAATGCCCGGCCGCATGCAGCTGCACAAGTTCAACATTATTGCGAAGAGGTTGGGATACGTACAATGAATTGGCCAGCACGCAGCCCGGATCTTAATCCCATCGAGCATGTTTGGGACAATTTAAAAAGAGCTGTATATGCGAGAAACCCTTCGCCTACGACAGTGGCAGCACTAAGAACAGCACTTTCAGAAGAATGGGACAATATTCCGCAAGATCTTTTAAAAACCCTTATAAAATCTATGCGGAACCGATTAGAATCCGTAATAAGGGCACGTGGGGGTAATACACCTTATTAAAACACAAATAAACCCTTGCATAAAGTTTGTGTCTATTGTTAAAACCAATTTTTTAATTAAACAATTTTTCCTTAAACTTCTGTTTTTTCTTCAAAAAAGGTCTTAAGGTCCTTTCCAGTACATAAACTTAAACTTAAAGATATGATCCTACGCTGTTTTAAAGTTCACGAACCAATCTAGAGGTTTCAATTTAAATCTGTATAGAAAGTTTGCATACTTGGTTAAAATATTTATTTCAAAGTCGTCTATTACTTTGATGCAGTTTATAAGTCCGTCAGTGTATATCGTAATAGTATTTTCCTATTATGTTGAAGTAGAGAAACCTTCGTGCGAAGTCGCAGCGGATGGCCAGGAATATAAACATATAGTAAAAAGTAGACATAGCTATCGTTGCGACTAGGCTAACAACTCCATTGTACTTACGGACTTGACCAATCTGTTACTAAATCGGGATGAATGGCAGAATGCTTTATATAGCTAGAGCATGTTATAGTAGGTCTCCTTCGTTTTCTTTCTGTTAATCAAATATGCATGTATCTATACATAGAATTGAAAGGTAGTCGTGTCTGTACATCTATACTAATATTATAAAGCTGAAGAGTTTGTTTGTTTGTTTGAACGCGGTAATCTCAGGTACTACTGCTCCGATTGAAAAATTATTTAGGCTCTAGGCTATATACTATCACGCTACGACCAATAGGAGCATAGCAGCAATGAGAAATGTTGCAAAAACGGGGAAAATTTACACAGACGAAGCTGCGCGCGACAGCTAGTTAAAGATATTTTTAAAAATAAACCTAGAGTCGACCTGATTTTTTTAATTTACCATTTAACGAAATCTTCAATAAAGAAATGACGGAAAAGGATCTAATTCATGAGCAAATACCCTTCTGATAGTAGGCACTGGGTACTATAACTAGCAATAGCTGATGCAGCTCAGCAACGCACCAAGGATTATTAAGGCGAAGTAACTGTACAGAGAGTTTCGTCGGTCTGTCTCGGTAATTCTGCGGTTAGTTTTGGCGACCATAATCACTCGCGAAAATAACAAGTGGTGTATTGTTCTCTAATCCCAAACTAAGCAGAGCCTCTCCTCTGGCAACAAAACAAGAGATCTTCCCTAGTCTATCTCTAGAACTCGTTGTGCCTTATCTCATGTATAACCATTTGTCCTATATTTCCCTTCGCATATTAGCTTAAGCATTCACGAGTAGCTGTAATCCTGTCAGTTGACAGAACACGTAACATCAGCTAGATCGTATTATGTAGGTGTTTGCGCTACAACTGGGTTAAATACAATAGTTTCCGTCCTTTTACGAGCGCCGCGACAGGTCATCGACGCGTCATTAATGGACGCAGGTTTTTTGTTTCTTTTATAAAAAAATGGCGGTATATTGCTGCTATTATTGATAACGGATCATAGGTTTGGCAGACTTACGACATAATGACCGTTTCTTAAAGGGGTGTTATAGAAAAACCGTAACGACAAACGAAGAAACACATGAGCTGCTTTTCATTAAATTATAGTTAATATCTCCTATGGCGAAAGGTTTTATGACATTTCATAATGGTAAACTATATTAAGAAAGTATTCCTTTGTGGTTAAAACTATTGTGAAACAGCCGTTCGTACTTATATTATTGATTCTATTTATTATATTCGATAGGTATTCATTGTGGCTTAGATTGTGGTGTTATTATCCTGAAAGTGGCGCCTGGTGGAAAATGCGCAATTGTTTATGTAGGTCGTCTGATTGTGATGCCTACGATTTACTTAATAAAAATATTGAAACGAACTGTATAATATACCTAAGCAAGAGATAGTCACCGACCCCCAGCTATTGATGCAGTAAGTCCTCGATGAGCTCTGACGACCTTGATAACAGTAACAGTTATTATTTTGTTAAAACAGAAGTTATGTCATTGCGATTAGGTTCTCAGTTGGGCGAATCAATGAGCAAAGAAGCTAGCCTCACTTCTATTTTTTAACCACATTCTTATACTCTCGGGTGGTTCCGGTTTTATTCAGAACATATATATAATTCAAATTAACACTTGCTTTTTGTCCAAACAGGTACCGATGGATCAAAAACGGCAAACCGTTCGAATACACGAGCTACGACAACAGAATCTCACAGCAAACTGGACGGGGTACGCTCATGGTCACCAAACCTCGCGAGGAAGACCTCGGTCAGTACCAGTGCTTCGCGTACAACGAGTGGGGAACTGCCGCATCCAACTCTGTATTCGTACGAAGAGCTGAACTCAACTCATTCAAAGAAACAGACAATCAGATTACAGCCACAGCTGAAGAGGGCAAACCTTACAAACTCACTTGTGAACCGCCCGATGGCCATCCGAAACCTAAAGTTTACTGGATGTTGCAAAGTTCAGAAGGGTACTTGAAGACGATCAACAACTCCCGTATGACTTTAGATCCTGAGGGCAACTTGTGGTTCTCGAACGTGACTCGCACTGACGCCAGTGACGATTACGCTTATATTTGTACGGCTAATTCCATCTTTAGGAATGAGTACAAGTTCGGCAATAAGATATACTTGCAAGTGACGCAGACTGGTATTTCGCCTGCCCTGAATAAGCACGAACCTGTTCGACAGTATACTACCAGAAAGCAGGAGAAGGCTTTGAAAGGAAAAAGGGTCGAGATGTACTGTATTTATGGCGGAACGTAAGTATTATTTTTTTAATTGTAATCTTTAAGGTATAATTAATCGGCCTTTGCTAGAATTTTGGTCTCTTTGAAAGAGGAGATTTCTAATACAGGTTTATCATTCAGATTTCAATTATGTTTTTTAGGATATTCCTTTTAAATGCTTCTGAAACGAAACTATGACACTCTAGAGATGGTCCAAATATTCAGAATCGGCCACATTTCGATCAAACAACTACCTACCTAGCACACATGAACGTGCAAATAGAGACAAACTTGATCCACAACATAATTACATACTCCAACCAGCATCAGTAACATAATATAGTATTGAACTCGTTGATTCTCGCAACGTTGTCTGACTACTGACCTATTGCGCCCCCGTATGCGCTTGAGTGACCACGAGTGGGCTTTCCTCTATCATATTACATACACCGTTAAACTAGCCACATTTTGGTCTATTTATGAAAGGATGTAGTCGTCAAATACAAGGTTGTATGCATATACTGATATTTGTGATATTGTGGACTGAAATTCACGTCTCGAAATAACGGTATGGCCTTGATCAGGAATACATTAGCATTGTAGACGTTATTATAGGACTTTATGGCGTTACAATATATCGTGTTATTCGTATTCAGAGAACACATTTCAATATACGAAATTGGTAATATTCATTTTATTAAAATCCCATTTATTATTTTCTGAATGTACTGTACACGTCTGGAGGACTACATTAAAGAGTTTATATTTATCGATACTCACTGCCTATTCCAGCTATTATGAGGTTGTCGATGTTAGGCAGTCACAGAAACAATATTAAGTTAATATTGTTTTTAATGCGACAGCTGTGCTCGAGATTATCAGTTCGATTTCCACACGAGACACTTCTTAGTGTTATTAACAAAATGTTGTTCCGAGTCTGTGTATACTGTGGTTCCGTCATAGTGTGTGACACAGAGACATGTCGCTTGCGCGGGCGTTGTCTTTTAGAAAAATGGCTAGCGGTCACCAAACTGTAAAAAAATATTATTTTTCGAACTAAATGTTAACATGAAAGTGTAAAAAATCATTAAAGGCTAATAAAATATTTACATATATACAATTTTTTTTAAAAAAACTGTCAGTGTATTAACCCACAATTAATTCCACAGGCCTTTACCACAAATAGTATGGAAGAAAAATGGCCGCAGCATCCTATCCTCGCAGGGCGTCACACAAGACAACTACGGCAAGACCCTGGTCATCAAGTACCCCACGTACGAAGACAAGGGCACCTACACTTGCGAAGTGAGCAACGGTGTCGGATCTGCTCAATCTTATTCCATAGTTCTTGATATTGAAGGTAAGATTCAAAGTATTTTTATGAAAAGAGTGGTCATAAGATTTTATTGCCAAGTTTTTTTTTTAGGAATTATATAAATTGGTACAAATGTAAAAGTGATAAGAGCTTTATCAATTCTGAAATGTGGCAGACGTTCATCCATACTAATATTATAAATGTGAAAGTAACTGTCTGTCTGTTACGCTTTCACGCTCAAATAGCTAAACCGATTTAGATGAAATTTGATATGGAGATAGTTTGAGTCCCGGGGAAGGACATTGGATAGTTTTCGCGATAACCGACATCCACACGGGAGGAGCCGCGGGCGAAAGCTAGTAATTAATATATTTTTTAACGTAAATGAACTACGCACTGTCCCAAATGCCAAGGATTCAGTTTTAGTATTTCTTGCCTAATTCGAAAAAGACCCGACAAACCTAAGTTCTCTTTTAAAAGCTTTTGTAACACTTTGAACTGTTCCCGTGAATACCTAATTTCGAGCAAATGACTATATTGTCAATTAATGGTTCATCGTGATAGAGGTCGATCAATCGTCTGCTAATATTCATGAGTTAATTACGTCACTTAAATGAGATAGGCGTCCTTTGAGAGACGATGGGACAACTCAGTAAAGAAATCATTATTTATTTTGAGACTCGGAGAAGCGTCTTGATCTTTCAATATTTTTGTTTATTTAAAACCCATGTGGCTCCTTGTATAAGTTAGGTGGGTACATGTTAGAGAAAACAAAAAATAAGTTGGGTTATAGATAACTAAGTAAATTTAGCCTCTATATTGGGTTGTAGTAGCTTGTACCCGTGACTCCGCTCGCGTCGATGTCGGTTACCGCGGTTAAAAGTGTTTTATAACTATCTCCAGGCTGCTTTGGTCCAAATTTCATCAAAATTGGTCCGGCAGAAAAACATAAGAGACAGACAGAACTATTTTCAAATTGATAAAATTAGTTCAGAGGAATTTTAATGAACACCATTTGTTTTTAATGTTTAAATTAACTCCGTAGACGGAGATTTGCATAGAAAAACGTCATACATAGTATATTTGGTACAAAATTTACAATAAAGTATAATATAAATAGTTAAAATATCAACAAACTCTTATGTACAATGTACAAAATATACAAATTCGTACAAAAGAATCCACAACATAGGACTACGATATGGTATTTGGTGTGTGCTGTTCCTCGCTGTCTGGGGCCCTTCTGGGCAGAGCTCTACGCTGTGCCTACTCAGTGTTTGTAACGTTAAAGTGATTATTTAGACATTTTAATGACCGAACATTCAATTTAATTTAGACAGACATTTCAATTCTATTTACGGGTCTTCATGATAAAAAGATAATATCAGTTGTAAATAAACGAGTTCAAATATTCCATTGACGTCCACAATGAAGGTGACATTGTACATTGTACCAAACATAGGCATCCCTACAAACTGCGCCATTTCCGCAATGCTAATTCATAATTGGAACTGCAAGGGCCGGCGCCATAATGAAAACGTTACTGTGCCATGAACGTCATTTCCTTTAAACCAGAAATGACGTTCATGGCACGTTTGAAATTTTGGCAACCTCGGAATTAAAATTTTGATTGGTTTTTTGGCCGTCAGGGCCAGTGTGCCGCAGTTTAAAAAAGTTAGGGTATTTCTCAGGGTGGCTACACGTAACTGTTTGCGCATGCAATGTACCACAAATTTTAACTAATTACAAGCATTTAACTTGCAATGTTTATGTGTTCGGTACGAATCTTGGAAGCTAAATTATATCCACTTCTTGACGTCCAATTGGGCTTAAATTAGATGTACTTGATCTTTGGTGACTATATAATAATACGGTACTATGAAGCTGTTCTGGTGATGGAGCCGGAAGACGGCGACAGGAAATTCTTAACTAAATCAAAAACCATCGAGTTTGGGCTCATTTGTTTTGTCTTACTTTAGTGCTGCATTATATCTAGGGTCTGTAGGTGTGATGGAGTCGGAAGATGGTCATGAGAACTTCTGAATTAAACACGATAAACCCATCGAGTTTGGGCTCGATTGGTTGGTCTTGATGAGTACCTACCTATTTTTTTTAACATCAAATCAAACATTAGGATCATAACACACTTGATGTTTGTTTTAAAAATATTTCTTTACAATCAACAAATTTTATATCATATCGGGATATCACATTCACGTAAATTTACGTCATGTGTTCACTGGGACACGCACTTTTTATTTGCACAAACTCTTGTTTGTACAAATAAGCATGTGCGTTAAACCGGCAAAACTGTATACCATCATCCTAAACAACTGATCGGATTAGGATGAATTTTAACTATTAGATAGACTGGATTGGCGCATACCAATTTAAAAGGATAACAGGATAGAGAAACAGCAGGCAAAAGCTATAATGTATTAAATTTTATGTCTCACAATAAAATATTATTCATACCAGAAATTAAAAGTGATGTCACCGTTGACGGTGAACATATGTCTGTTGTCATAAAAAATAATATTATGAGAATAGTGTAATATCTAAATTAATTCTTCATCGTCATAATATTACAATGTAATCGGCATAATATTAATATGGCGACATATTAAAGTGTCATAACTTTTACAACTTCGTCTTAAACACGGGAAAATACGTGCAAATGGGTCAAAATTAAAGTATTACGTAAGCAGTATTTCCTCCCTCCCATTGTCAGCAAAAGTAAGCAATGCTCACACTCCCTCCCCCCATGTAACATAAACAATCGTTATTTGTCGCACGACGGGGTGCATTTCACATACCCGATCTACAATATTTTCAACAATTCTTGCTGACGTAACTACCACCCACCATCCCTCCATAAATAAGCAAACCGATGACCCTCCCCCATTTGGTGTTTACGTAATACTTCTATGACCCCAAAGCCAAAAACTGTGGTATCCATCTTGGTGGCTACTACTACAGTGTCAGTTATTCTTCCGAGAAATAGTGATGTTAACACATCACTGTATTTCAATTGAAGGGCACTGTAGCAAGTTAAATGACTGAACAAATGAGACTGACGAACTAATGTCTCAAATGAGAAGCGCAGAGTGAAGACATGCAGATCTTTGCCTAACAAGGATTTGGGCACTGATACTGTCAAAGTCTACCATGGAAATTGCCAAAAGCAACAAGCTTTTAGCTTGGCAAACACTAGGTATAATTCCCCACCATATAACTTAAATACATTAACCACACCAAGAGTATTACATTTACTATCTTAGTGTGTACAAATATGAGCTATTTTTACTGAGACAGAATTAGTCTATCAAGTATAAAATGCATGTGAAATAGCAGTTATCTGCTTTATGGCTATTGCAAAACGCGTAGCGTTATTGTTATTGCCCTATGTTAAACACCCCGCTTTCTATATTGAAGGGGATTTTGTTATTAGCATTGTAATGTAACAATAATAGTTTGTAATAAAATATTATTGCAAACAACCCCTTTGAAGATAAGATTATCATCTTAATACTTGGTTAAATGGAACTGGATGCAGAGAAGTGGCATTAGGAAAGGCCTATGTGCAGTACTGGGCCGATACAAGTTGATGATGATGATGATGAATTGGGTATCATCATCAGTTTCTAGACACAAAAAAATGGTTACATATTTATGTAACCATTTTTTTACACGGTACCGATAGCCCTAAAATAATTCTGTTTTTCCGATAGTCCTTCCCAACAGACTTATCCAAGCACTGTTTTAAAATAATTGAAGTCGGGCTCATTATATATAATATCATTGCAAAAAAGTTCGGAGGAAACTCCGAACTCTTTTGCAATGATATCTTTGCAGTAATTTCTTATATAAAACATGTTCCTAACTTATCCCAAGAGGCTGGCAGTCTGCCATTTCTGTAACGCTTCAAAGGCTAAAGCTAGCAATAACTAAGTTAATATCTTTTGGTATAGCCATAACTAATGCATAACTGTTTCCATATTTATAACTGTCCATTAATGGTTTTGTGGCATCATAAATATGGTTCTTCCGCATCTGTTCTAGATTATTAAATATTATAGATTATGATACTGATACAAAAACATTTTGATTAAAAATGAGGTTTAGTAGTAGTAAGTAGGGAGTAGTGATTCCCTGACATAAGACCTAGCGAACTCTTGTAAGTCTCCGGGATATTTACAGCCTATATTATTAGTTAGTTCAATGCTGCTTTACTTAGATCAATTATATAAAAATGGAAATGTTTACTTACCTATTACAAAAAAAAAACAACTTGATGTCAAAACCACAAATTTCAATTTTGTTTAATTCACTTATAGGGCTGTCACAACTTGTGAAATTAGATACAGACAGTATTAAGCTGTTTACTAAAATGCT
Source organism: Herminia tarsipennalis (assembly GCA_945859575.2). Taxonomy (NCBI): domain Eukaryota; kingdom Metazoa; phylum Arthropoda; class Insecta; order Lepidoptera; family Erebidae; genus Herminia; species Herminia tarsipennalis. The sequence goes on along the minus strand of OX243836.2, from coordinate 4,463,330 downwards.
ATTTTATAAATTGAAGCATTAAAAAGGTCGTATTATCTGCTTTCCCGGTTCAACCTAAGCGTTCCTTGAAACTAGGGCACTTCCGGGGAAACAGGCTAAAGCATAAATTTATAAAATAATGGCGTATTTCTGCCTCAAAAATAAATCCTTTGGTGTTTTTAAGGTAAATAACAAAATAATGATGACTTGTACAAAAAGTCAATGATAGATGGATGAGATATAAGCAATGGACATTAGATATTTTGACGAAAAGGAGTGACATACCTAAATGACAACTGATAATATCAAACCAAAAACGCATAATAAATCATTATAAATGATAGGTCATTTCGGCGCCACCATTTCTCCGGTCAGTGAATATTTCCATCAAATGACAACCCTAGACTATTAGTTGTGTTATATTCTGAAGTAAACGCGTGAACTCATGTCCAATGTGACGCAATTCACTTGTCATGCACGCAAATAACTCCGTAACCCAGTTGTGGCCGACCCTTTTATATTGCCGTCATATCGGCCTTATTATAGAGCGGTTTGTTTTCAAACTACAGGATTATAGACACTCCAGTTATTAATACACTTTGTCGTGCATGTTTGAAGAACTATTAAACAGCTTAGAAATGGAATACCGTTGACCATAATCAAAGAAAATATAGACATACTAGCAGTTCCCATAGCTGACATACTGAACAATTGTAAAAATGATGGTGTTTTTCCCGAGCAGTTTAAAATAGCAAGGGTTTTACCAATATTCAAAAAAGGATCTAAGACGGATCCTACGAATTATAGGCCAATTTCTATATTACCCGCGCTCTCTAAAATATTCGAAAAAATTATTAAATCAAGACTACTTGGACATCTACTTTCAAATGGAATTTTAAGTGATAGGCAATTTGGTTACCGGAAGGGTGTTGGCACAGTGGATGCTGTAAACGCTTTGGTTGGAGATATAACTGAAAGACTAAATAAAAAACAGAAAGTAGCAGGGCTGTTTCTCGATCTTAGCGCCGCTTTTGACAATGTGGATCATGAGATACTCATAGCAAAATTAGAGCATTACGGAGTTAGGGACAATGTGTTAAAATTATATTCTTCATACTTGGAGAACAGAAAACAATATGTAGAAATAAAATCAGTAACGGAAGGTAATGAAACGGTACATAAATCTAGGCTTTTACCTGTAAAGAAAGGGGTGCCGCAAGGATCTGTGTTAGGACCTATTTTATTCATTGTATTCTTGAATGACCTTGTTGAGTTCATCGGCAGTGTAAGTCCAAGCAGTAAATTAGTTATTTTTGCAGATGACACAAATGCAATTATATCTGCCGATGATATTAATAAACTCGAGAGGGAAGTTAATATTTTGGTAACAGCTTTCGAAAAATGGTTTGAAAATAACAACTTAAAACTTAATATCAATAAAACCAAGTGTATGCTCTTCAAATCAACAGCCAAAAACAATGATACCATAAGCATAGTTTCACCTTCTCACAAAATTGAAATAGTCGAGGAATTTAAGTTTCTAGGTATATATATAGACTCTTTACTAAATTGGAAACCGGAATTGACCGCCTTAGTAAAATCATTAAGTTCAGCTTGCTATGCAATTAGAAATTTAAGAGAGGATTTAACAACTAGCCAACTAAAGATTATATATTATGCACTAGTAGAGTCTAAACTTCGATACAGCATTCTACTTTGGGGCAATAGTTATAAATATAACATTACCCAAGCTTTCGTTATGCAGAAAAGAGCGATCCGTACTATGTTAAGGCTTGAACAAACGGAGTCATGTAGACCCTATTTTAAGGATCTGAACATACTGACAGTTCCTTGTCTATACATTATGGTACTTCTTACAAATTTGATAAAGCATTTAGACAATTTCGAAACAAAGGAACAAAGAGGTATTAGAGACAAAAGTCGCAGAAGGGATTTACCAAGCATAACACACTCTAAACTAAATGTTGTCCAACATACTTCTGGGGTCCAAGCTATAAACATATATAACAAACTGCCGGTAGAAATGAAAAGTGTTTATTGTCTCAATACTTTTAAAAATAGACTGAAATCGTTTTTGTTAAGGAAATGTTATTATAGCATAGAGGAATTTCAAGCAGACAGTATATCAATGAATGATTTTGAAACTAATATTTAAATGATTTATTATTTTTTTTCTTTTTTTTGCTTGATACATATCTTTTAATAATTTGACATTTTATATTTTGTGTGACATTGTTTTATATCCATTTTATGCATTGTGTACTTGATTTGTTATTTTTTGTGTACCTACTTATATTTTATTGTATAGTATTAAGTTCAATCTCATATATTCCACACAATGTAAATTGTAATGAATAAATGACTTATGACTTATGACTTATCTTCTCAGGCCTTTTTCTCTTTTGGTTCACATCATAACTGACACTCCAATTTATTAGACTCTTTAATGTTCCAAGGGCTATTTAACAGCTTAGAAGGAGTCAGCCTAGATCTTTCTCATTCCTTTTGGCTCGCATCCATAGCTATCTTTGATATTTATTTTGTGACTTAACTGAGATTAAACTCATACTACTTCATTCACTTTGGGAGTAAAGCAGTGCTTGTAATCTGTCGTTGACTAAATGCGAAATGCAAATAGGATTGTGATAAAAGAACAAGACATTTTCTTAAGGCTATTTGTAATCTAGTGATTAAAACAAGGACGAACATATCCGATCCAATTGAACCTATAGGGACAAAAACGGCTATTCCTAGTAGTACTACCATGTAGTCCTACCAGTAGTACTACTGGGAATATTCATCCCATTAGTCTTACTTTAAAAACGCAGTAGTGCTACTGGGACTATTCATCCCATTAGACTTACTTTAAAAATGCAGTAGTACTACTGGGAATATTCATCCCATTAGACCTACCGAACTGTAGACCTAATATTAAACTAGACTAACCTTCTTATTGAACTTGAATCTATGACCTAAGATAAAACATTAGCGTGATTGACAGCTCATTACATAGTTTGAAATTGTATCAAAGAGTAAAATATTGCATTATAATATAAAGTCACGATTAAAAATTATTAACATAAATATGTGTAATATTACAAATATAATAAAAAGACGAAGAGGTGAAATACTACTTCTGAATGGTTACCAGTATTACAAATTAAAAACTTATAGTCCGTCACTATAAGTTTTTAATTTGTAATACTGGTATAGGAATAATTTGGCGATGTGCTCTGTACCGTAAGAGTAAATGTATTGGATCGGTAACTATTAATCATAATAACGTAATAAAGTTAAAACCACATTTAATTACTTGCGCTCCAGATCATGGGAAAAATGAAATAGATCTGAAGATACACGAGTGTAAAAAAAGAGTCAGTGAATCAGACACTATATCAGTGCCCAGTGTCTATAAGAAAACAGTGGCTTCATTAGAAAATACAGGTATTATTAACAAGTTGCCCAAATTTTCGGCTATGGAGTCAACTTTATACCGGCAGCGCAATAAAACCCTAGAAGTTGAAAAGCTGTACTACAAAAGCTTTTCAGACATTAAGATACCATCTAAATTTGATTCTTTTATCTTAGTTGACTACTATCGAGATGATGGTGCACGAATTTTGGTGTTTGCTTCCAGTGACGCTAGAACAATAATGACAGAAAGTAATGACTTTTTCGGTGATGGCACATTTGGAGCTTGCCCAGTACCCTTTCATCAGCTGTATAGTATACACTGTGATCTAGGTAGCTCTCAAGAAACTACTAATATAATACCAGTTATCTATTCCTTTCTCCCAGACAAGACTACACAAACATACGTTACATTATTGCAATTAATAAAAAGTCAAATACCGCAATGAAACCCTACGCAATTTAAAACGGACTATGAAGATGCTATGATGATAGCTATAAAGTTAGTTTTTCCACAAATAGTATCAAGCGGTTGTTATTATCATTATTGTGAAACTCTGAAGAGAAAATCGAAAAGTTTAAAATTAAAGGAGTACAGAATAGTATCCCTTTGCAAAATGTTTTACCCAAGGAAATGATTCTAGAGGGTTGGGATTATGTACGTGACGAAATGGAATGCACCGGTATAGAAGAAAATATGAACACATTTAAGAGTTACATGATCAGGAATTGGCTAAAACCTAATAGTATTGAGAGAATGTGTGTATTTGGCCAACGACACCGCACCAATTTTACATTAAACCGTGAAGTTGGTAAGAAGAAAGCTAATTTACACCAGCTGAATATTTTACAAAGAGATGCATCATATCAAAAAATGCGTAAAATCCAAATACAAAATAATGGAAAAATTAAAAGAGATAAAGCTGAAACTAAAAGAGATCGACTTATTCAGGATGCTCAAATGCAATTGATTAATGGAACAATAAATATTGGTCATTTTCTGGAAAAGATACGTAGGTGAATAGGTGATACCTACTAGTTCTGCTAAAATTGTTTTTTTTTTTTAATTGATTTATCTATGACACTACTAGGTCTATATTTTATAACAGTAGGACTATTGGGAAAAGAATATAATAGGCAAGTCTTACTATCGGTAAGTCTAATGGGATAAATATTCCCAGTAGTACTACTGGTAGGACTACATGGTAGTACTACTGGGAATAGCCGGACAAAAAGTGTTGTTCAATGACAGTTCTGATACTTGTACCTATTTATTATAAATTTTACTAGCAAACACTTTTTACATAATATATTTTGAGAGTGTAAGAAACATATCTAATACTGTAATAATTCGATTTGGGCTCCCAAAATTCGGTCTTCCGTAAAAGAACATATCACTTTCGCTTGACGAACCCTATTCATTATTCGTTTTTAACACCTCCTTTATATAAAAAAGAATCAGGAACGGAATCAACGAACAATGTTTTTATTCATGTCACTACTATTTCTAGTCCAATGCTTCTAAATCTATCGTTGAAAATAACAAAAAATAAAACAAAATGTTCTCGGTTCCCCAGACGTCTTCAACTTAAAACTTTGTAGGTAGTATTTACTTCAGAAAATGTACGAGTCTTTTATATAAAGTTGAATAAGAGCATCGTATGCAAAGCCCCGGGCTGTCTACGTCTACTTTTGGCGGGTTTCGTCTGCAATTCGTCTAGATTGCAAGCACTTGACTGTGTGCAACATACCGTAATCGCTCCCGGCATTGTTGTGGGGACCGAATAGTGAACGCTCCCGTTCCCGATGTCATTTAAAACACGCTATAAAAGAGAATGAATGTAAGGAAATACGATCTTTTGTTGATTCCTGATGGAAGTTCGTTGTGAAAAAAATATTCGCCTTTTGTGTACAATAAAGAAATACGTATTACTGATCCTATGTGAGGTTTTATATCCTTGTCGTATAAATTGTGGTTACGTGAATCAATTTTGAAATTATTCTCGAACGTATTTTCGTTAAAGTTTCGTGTGTTTCCTGGTTTATACCTTACTGTAATACAAATTCAAACATAATATTCTGCAATGCTATTAACTCGAATGGCTATATTATGTCTACTACACTACATAATATAATATTATACAAGCATAGCGTAATGTTGAATCTATTAGTATGACGGAGGTCAAGACGTACAACTTTACAACCAATGTCCCATTCATTATACTTTGTAATATATCGATAAGTATGCGGCCCAAGAATACATAGTTGCGGAGATATAGATAAGTTACTTCTGTAAAAGGGCTCCCTTATAGGCCGTACCCTTCGACTTTACTAAGAATTATAGCGTATCAACATAATCACTTCACTTACGAAGCGCATTACGTGTAATAGGTACACAGGGGAGCTTGCTGTCCATCTTGTTAATATATTTTGTTAAAGTACGCCCCTGGGAAATATAGGGGAAGTATAGGTATTGACCGCTACCTACTTTGCTGCTTATCCGAAAAGTTTGACGAGCCTGAACGTGTAACTTTATTAGGTTTTATTGCCTCTCACGCGTTTATATGGCATCTGACAAAAGGATTGAATAACAAATAGTAGGTACTACTGTTGACCCACTTCTATAGTGCAGTCTATCACTTCTGTTGGTCGGAATTAAAACGTTGAAGTTATTTTTCTGCAGACTGTGCTGGAATCAATAAATCTTCTAGGTTCTATTTACCTAGTTTCAGAGTAGATAAAATGTAAGTTTCCAAAATGTTGGCAGCAGTACAAGCCGGGTTGTTATGTCTCATACTACATAACGGGTTGCATTACTGTTAAAAACCGGTTGCGCGGAAATGTTGATTTACCGGGGGAAATATATGTGCGGATTTTGGTTGCGTTCATTTTAAGTCGTCTTACTTTTAATTGCCATGTTTTTAACCGCGATGGCCACGAAGACGGTATGTGCGTTTGGCGTAAGAGGTGTTTGTGTGTCTGTTTCCATTTTTCTCGGAAACGGCTGGGCCTGGAATTTGAAACTTTTTTTGCTTTGTATAAGTCTCCGAGCATGTTTTGAGCAAAAGTTTTGATGTTGACCTGTCACATGCACAAAAAGTAGGGACAGTAAATGATAGACCCCGACAGATTTTCTTCGACTACTTACCTCCAGTTAATTGATCGGCTTTGAATTTTATTTGATTAATTTTTAGGTCCGTCGGGGGTTTTTAAAAATTGTTTTAATATTTTTTTTAGTCTTATGCTAGATTATACCACGTAGTATCACCATGTGTGTTTTATATCAGTTGACTACTTTAATTTTGTCATTTTTTGTCTATAATCAATTAACATACATTCAAAATAGGTAGAGAACTGACTGCTCGAGTAACAGCTTTTTCGACTGCATTGCCATTCGGAGAAAAGAAGAGTCTTCGGCGCGGCTCTCTTATCTGCTATATACCATTTACAACTTTATTTATATTGAATAAAAAGGATATTAAATTATCCTGATTTACATTAAATTGACGCTAACTATTAAGTACATCATATCCAAGCTTTAAATGTAAATTCTAAGCCTTTCTTTTTGTTTCTAGCCGCCCCATTCTTCACCGTCGAACCACAAATCCAGAACAAGGCTGAGGGTGAAACTGCCGAAATAAAGTGCGAAGCTGATGGTACCCCCGTTCCGAAGATAACTTGGATCCACAACGGCAAGCCCATCGAACAGGCAGAACCAAACCCGAGGCGCCTGGTTACCGCCAACTCGATCGTTATAACTGATCTGGTAAAGTCTGATACTGGAAACTACGGTTGCAACGCTACCAGCTCCATCGGATACGTGTATAAGGATGTCTACATCAACGTTCAATGTAAGTGCTTTGATTATTTTTCTAGGTTTACAAAATCAGTCTTAAACCGTGTATCCTTAGGAGCGAGGTCAGGCAATATGAGTCTGTCATATATCTGTTGTCGGGCTGTCGAGGCCTCTTGAGGTGGCCAAATGGGTGATTTCTTGCCTTGACGTCCTCAATGTACCAATCTAGACATGACTTTAGTACATAAGAGCTCAATAGTAGCGGTGCCACGAGCGAACTTCTTTTTAGTGCTTTTTGTTTTTTGCTCATGCTTGAGGCCTAGCAAGTCTTGGACAATACCAGCACTTTTTATGACCAGGGGGTCAATTCACGTATTTAAAGCAGTGCAGTTGCGGTGCAGTTAAACGCTTGCGCACTGTACTAGAATGTCGTTATTACGCTTTCGACGCATACTTGACGCAAGCGTATTTGAGATCAATCCCAAAGTTACAAGAATACAAAAATTACCATTAATCGAAACTGAACTGCAACTGTACTGCTTTAAATACCTACGTGAATTGGCCTCCTGAGCACATGACGATTTTGCGCCAATTTGCGATACCATTTGAACTATTTCAATAGACTATCTAACGAAACGAAAGGTTTTATCGTTAAATGTGCAACTTTTTAAAATGTAACGTAGTGAATGAAGAATCAATTCATCAGGAGACTTCATAATGTATACTATGCCATAACATAGGATTTACAAACAGTCACTGACCTGTCTGCTTTGATGTCTGTCTAGCTTATGATTCAATTTGACAAAATGTTCCATATTCATGTCAACGTCCACTTGCCACACTTCCCGAAGAAGCGCGTAGCATAATTTATGAGAATTAAAAACTCTAAACTCTAGACGTAAACTTGCACTTCCAATTGAAACAATATGACATTGCAATCATAGCCTTAAAACACTATTGATAAAGTCTAAATTCATATGTCTGACAAACGACTCTTACGATTTTTTAAATTTAATAATTGGAATTCGTTGGAAAAGTGGTGGCAATCGATAAAGCTAACGCGCTTGGAAACAGACTAACAACTGTTAGGTCACGAAACTCCAATACAAAAGGAAAGTTTCACACAATCTATGTATGCATTGCTTGTGTAACTGAACCCATTCGCTCGAGCAACTATGTACTCGCTGAATCTCCGTGGAAGGTGTTCAGAAATTCCTTATCCCTAAGCATTGTTCGAGCGAAATACGTATAAAGCTTGCTTTCTGTACTCTCGACGTTTTTGTGGTTAGGTGCTACGTTTCTACTCGTATTCCGGTTATCATACACGTTCCAGTTTTCACTACTGTCATCTATATCTCATATGGTTACCGTCGCTTCTAGATGACTTAACATCAGTAGGACGCTAAGATTCACCGTCGATCGGGTATAACCTGCATAAATTCGCATCCTACATTTAGGTACGCCGTATACATACATATCAACCCATATGATGGCCCACTGCTGGGCACGGGTCTCCCCAGTAGAACCTACTAGTATGTAGATCCTGGGGGTAATTGCCATAATCGCCACGCTTGGCGAGCGGGTTGGCGATCGCAGTAGGGCTTTAAGTACGCAGAGGACGCTGCTGCCCGTCCTCCGATGTGACATCCCTTAGTCGCCTTGACGACACCCACGGGAAGAGATGGGGTGGTACTATTCTTAAGCCGGTACCACAGGTACGCCGTATACCGTAATGTAATAACTTCGACTGTTTTGATGGCACAGCGGGAATGCGAATGATTGTAGGTAGTGAAAGAGTTTGCGGGGCTCGATTCTTTAAGGAGCAAAACTTATTTTTTTATTAGTGGAGTCCCACCGCGACACTGGGCTTTGTACCTTATTTAAAAATTATGTTGTTACCTTATTTAAAAAAAAAAAACATAAAAACCCTAATCTTATTTTTAAGTAAGACGTAACGTAACGTAATAACTGTAACTACCGAAAATTTCAGTAAAAATAGTTTAACTTACTTTAAATCGCTGTATATCCTAAACGGTTATTTTAAGTCAAAAATGATTTAAGAATCCTCATCATAATTTTAAAATACCTACACGATGATACCCCACATGATATAGTTTATTGACTTATTTTTTTTTCTATATCACAATATGGCGTCTGGCTGTCGTCATTTAAAATTTTGTTTACTGTAATGTCTTTAGTGACGATCGCAATATTAATACGAATCGATTGACGTTTGAATCATCAAAATCGGCCCACGCGTTTAGTCTATATAGTGCCACAAAGGAACACACATACATACATACATATGTAGATATACGTCAAACACATTGCCCTCCGCATTCGGATAAAAAGATGTTGTGTTTCTACAACTGTGTAACAAGAAAAGCTAATCGATACAGAATACACATAATCGAGATTTCATTTAATCGATAAGCAAAAATATGCCCCTTGATAACGAACAATAAAACCTTATCAATGCTTATATTTTTTGTTATAGTTATAACATGACTATTAACAGAACAAAAATATCAGGATATCAGTAGCAATGTTTAACCTAAGCAGATAAGTAACATTCTGCAATCTTATTTGCGCTGAGCCTTCGTATTACAACTACTAAGAACTCTTTACAATATGAATAAGAAACTTCACTTGATTCCTACAACTCGTATAAACGCTGCACTCATAAGACCTACTCAATACAGACCACAGTTGTATTATATGAGTGCGTTTCCTTTCCTAACAAGTTCTACTACACTAAACTTTATAAGGAAACGACAAAGTTTAGCCACTATAAAGTGCCACTCATACTTAATTATATCACCCATATACCAAACAAAAAGCTTCATCATACAAAAGTGAACCTTCAATTATACTTTTAAGAGGGACATTTCTTTGTACAATATCATTGTGTACCTATTAGCCCCATGCTCCAAACAGCATCTAAATGCTCTCATAAATCAAATTCTATGAAAAAAAGTTGCGTCGACTACGTTATAGTTGATTTGTCATACATAATAGGTAATCAATACTCTTACTGGATAAGCTGGAATAAATTTCTCATGATGCCTTTGTATACTATCGTTAATGGGAATAAAATGTAAGTGTACCAAGTTTGTTCTGTTAGGGACCGAAAGTTTGGGATGAGAATAAGAGGAAAGTTATTCCTGTCATACATTATGTGTGACTACAAACGCTTTCATCACTATAATCGATAACTATCAGCTACTTACTATTAGGTATGAAATAAATACGTACAGGAGAGTGAAATAAATAAGTACGTAGGTGCCAGGTTATACAAAACAGTCTTATTGAAGACAAGTCCTATTCGTGACCGTTTTCGCAATAGAGTAATTTGATATAGGTACATCAGACACAAAGCAACCTTAAAAGAGTACTTCTTGAGAGCTTGTAATAGCCTCAGATTTTTTGGAAGACAACTCCCGTATTAGAGTATAAGCCCTGTCGTGGGGGATTTTACAAAAATACAAATAACAGACACAAAGTACACCCACACTCTAAACATCTCACAAATCTGCCCCAAGTTTTTGGAGTCTGACCCACAATTTCTCGCATAACAATCGGACGCACCACCACTACTGCACCAAGGCAGGCGCGGATACAAAACTTATTGCACCTACACGTATATATGTGGTTCCTTTTAATACGGATATGATTCTTGTATTAGCCAATCGACCATTTGAGGTTGTGGCATGCCCATCGTGCCTACCACGCTGGATCCGCCCATACACCAAGGCTGAATCAGAGTAGACTGAATACTCCCAGCAAACAAGCATTATACAAAAGTCCTCAATATCTCCATAAACATACAAGATGATATTCTCCACCGAGCTTACTTGCTGATTTGATGTCACGGTCGAAACGTTAAATCATTTGAGACTTAGTATGACGACATTCCATTAAGATGTTAGTATTATTGCAACCTTGACCGCTGCGAGACTGAACGTGGGAAGGGTACGAAATGCATTACTTACTGATTATCTCATACTCCAATATATTTGACTTTTAAGTATATTAAGTAAGTATATAATATTCAATGATACACGGTTAACTTGCACAGATGCTGTGGCCAAAAAAATACATCGACTGCAATCAAAGTTTTGAGGTCGTTTCCCCCCCACGATAACAGCATGTTTGTTATTCACAAATTGCTGTCTAATGTCCTGTAACAGTACCTAATAAGTACAATTTTCGAACCGGTAACAATAACTAGTAAACCCAGTTTTCGAACCGGTTACCATACCTTACCCTCTGGGCACCATGATCACAAAACACCAAGAATACAAAAGATGGATTTCGCAGAATCATGTTACGCCTTCAATACTAATTGGTCCGTGGGTTTCCGAGATTTTGTATGTTGTATCAAACTTTAATTCTGTATTCTCGATGTTTTGTGCAGTGGTAAAATTTTGGAGTTTTTTTTTTTCTTTATTTATTTAAGGGACTTATGATTAAAATATACATGACAGTCCCATTATAACTTAAGCATACATACAAACTTATAATAAATTCTTAACTAATATAATATATTTACATCAAGGACAAACGCTGATGATTATATAATTCACAAAGTAATCTTGCTTCTTCTGATGACGGGTTAGCCAAGACGGTTTGTATTAAACCTACTTCTTTACGATTCCAATTCATATAATTCATCAGCATTTCTCTCTGATCTCTGTTCTTAACACATTCCATCAATATGTGTTGAACATCTTCTATTTGGTTACATGTTTCACAATTTGGTGAATTTGCTCGTCCCATAAGATGTTCAAACTTTTTCGATGGAATGTGTCCAGAGCGTAACCTATGTATTAGCGTTACATATTTTTTACTTAAATTACTATTAATGAACCAGGGTATGCGAGGAAGCTGACTTTGTATAGTTTTATACCATATTCCTTTAGTAATGGAACTTTCATTGAAATATTCCTTCCAAGTATTTTGACAAATAGATTTAAATTTAAAAAGAATTTCTGAATAATATGGTAAAATATTCAGATTCTCACCTTGATTTATGGCTAATTTTGCTAATCGGTCAGCTTCCTCGTTACCCTGTATGCCTATGTGCGATGGTACCCATTGCAATCTCAGATTTTTATTGGGATATATGCGTAAAATCTCTCTAAGTATATCATAGGCTACCGAAACACCTCTGTAGCCAGAGGCGCAGGTGATCATTTTTGGCGGCGCTACTAATCGTCAGGGAATCTTTTGCAGACAATTAGTATAATGTAAATAATTCAAAACTTAGACATTACTTATTCCAAATACTCAAACGATACATTGCTTTGAGCTTTGGTATTTAATATAAAGTAAAGGCGCTTCCCGCTGTCAATCACTATGTACGGTTTTAGTTTGTTCAGGAAGATTTATATGTTAAAGACATATATATTATTATGTCTATAGACAGAAAAGTCCTTGCGAAGCCTGGGCAGCCCGCTAGTTACTTATAAATGACAGTGACAGCTTCTTAACTGTAGACCCAAAACTGAAATTTGAGCATTCGTCATCCAAACACACATGAGTTAGTTCGAAACATATAGCAGGAATATCCCATATAATCTGTTGAAGCTATTATCCCGTCCTGTTTGAGCCAGATCTGTGGGTCGGGTCGGGGCGTCAGCCTGGCCCGGGTATCTAGGTCATGGCTGGGTGCCTGCCTGCGTAATCCCGGTCACACTGGCGCTTTGTACAAGTATATTTCATATAAATTAATAGGAATGCTTTAGAACTAAAAACTGGAAAATTTTGGCTATATGAAGGCTATATAATAAAATTATATATGTGACTTCAAAACCAGAAAAATTGGTCATAAAATGTCTGGCTGAAGTCGTAAAAATGTTCTAAATGAAGACTGCAAGCGATGAATTTATATTATTATGATTCTTACGCAAATAGTATACAAGTATAGGTATCTCTGTTTGTTGTTTTCGGGATGAATAATACAGTTAGCTTAGATTCACTCTCTGGGATCACCAACTCATAATCTTAATCTGATGACAAGGGGATCATTAGGTATACATATAATCGCATTTATAATATCACATATTTAGAATTAGACCTGATTTTAATAAAAGCCGATGGTACACATGAGTACCTAAGTACATATTTTTCTACTTGTACCATTTATTGGACATTAACTATACCATAGCGAGTGTGAGTGCCCATAAAACCAATAATGGAGCAACACAATCTACGTAATGTAAGCTAGGCAACAAAAATAGTAGTTCGTAGAACTTGAATGAAATGTGGATATAGTGTACAATCGCTGATAACAGTACGTTAGCTAAATTAATTAAAGCTCTTATTAATATTCCACGAAGCATAATTTGTGACGCAATTCACGCAATCTAGTTTTTTTTTATATAAATTGAATTTAAATAAATTGCTGAAGGTTATTTTGTGGTATTTTTTTTCAGTAGCATGTTACCGTAGGTATCATACGGTCTGTTTAATTGTAAACAGTCAGGATATACATTTCTATAGCAACCATCCATTTTTTTCAGCCATCAAAACGTGATTAGGAAACCTTAAAAGTCTTCGAAAGTAACTTTTTCTAATTTTGGAACAGGAAGCCCCAGTTTAGGCGCATAATTTCTCTTTCACAGAATGTCGCTTAATCTCAAAATGTATATCTGTAACTTAAATAAAATATAATATTTTAAATAAAATTCATGAAATTTGAAAAAAATAAAGATTACTTAGTATTAAAATTATTGATCAAATTTATAAAACAAAAAACATGAAAATAATGTTTTATTCGATTTTCCTTATAAATTTAATGATTTTTCTATGAAGTGCTGTATTTTCACAAGTCACAAAAAGACATTTTGAGAAAAAACATTTTACGAAAGAGACATTCTGCAAAAAATACATTTAGCGAAAGAGACATTTTGCGACCAAGCGACATTCTGCTAAAGAGACATTATGCGATTAATCAAAGCCCTGTCCGAAAAACGAGTCCAATATCGCAATGCGCGGTAATCCTCCCTGATCTCTATACAAGCAAAACACCTATAACAGATCACCAAGTTATTTTTAGTCGCATTGACATATCAATTCTCACAAGCCACACGTACTACCTCTATTCACAGCCTATCTAAAGATAACAACAGATATGGAACCTCGCTCATCCAACACGATGTCACGTTCGACCTACGTCCACCAAATACACACTCGATTTGTAAATATAACTATAACACAAGAGATACTGAAGACTGCTCCCTACAACGAGCGAAAACAGGCTTACGCACTCATAGACGTGCTAGTACACAAATCTCGGTCGAATGACAACCGAGAGTGCGCTTTTATTATATTTACATGTGTTCCACTGTGAGCCGGCCTTCTGTACTTGTGACTATAATCCACCAGTGCAGCTGCACCCCTAATTGTGTAATAGCGTGATTGTATGACGTAATTCTTTACTGCAGGGGTCGTGAACAAAAAAAATGTTGTTTACCCCCTCACAAACTGTTTGGTTTAATCTAAGTTATGGTATTTTGTTTCGGTATTGTCAGCAATTGGATATGAACTTATTGTATTGTGAAATGCGATTATTCAAGTAAATTGGTTACCGATATTGGAAAACATGGAATACGATGAGTTATTGCCTATGTTGAGTAAATAATTCCTTTAGTCGGATTGCTAATTCCAGTTTTTTTACCCCTGACACAAAAAGAAGGATGTGATCAATTTTGAAGCCTATTTTTGTACCTTCGTAGTTTCCAAACTCAAATTTAAACTCATCCTTATGACAGATTACGACGAACGAGCAGAGGATGAGAATTCAAAGTCACACACCTGTGCCTGATTAATGGCTGTTAAAACCTACCTACTTCAATTAAAGTCAAAATAAATACTCCAGCTCTATGGTATAGCTGTATTCAAGATATACCAACATAAAACGTAAACAAGGGCTGGGACAAATATGTGACGGTATACGCAAATAGCCACGCCCTGTGACCATCTATACGTAGGTACAATCGGCCTACTCGGCGGTCGTACACCCTTATGGCTATAATGGCTTGCGAGAAACGTTCGCTCTCTACGTAAGCGCACTCACACAGGCACATCTGCGCCTTATCGGATGCAAGGAGGCGGGGTCCTTGTTTTTTTTAGTGCATTGCGTTGTTGTTGTGCATATTTCGAGCCGATTAGACAGTTGTAAATACATACTAATAAAGGATTGTGACTTTTGTTGTAAGCGCGCTTTTTGCAGTTGCGCGAAATAGCAATGAATTATTTTATTGTAATACATACAAATCTACATTAATATTATAAATAGTTTATTTATATATTTATTCGTTTGTGTTGTTGAAATTGTAAAGAGGTAGTTTAAAGCTTGGAGAGGAATATAGTATATTTTGCCTCAATACTATTATACATATGGAATTGTGGACGGAGGTACGGGAAACTGTTAGCTTTTAATATTTTTATGAATTACGTTTTGATTTTTAATCTATCTTTTCAAAAAATATGAGTTAGTAGAGGGCTTTAAAACTAGTGCCTGTAATTTATGAACTAGAACCTATTTTCGATGTTTTATATTGTGCGTATGTTTTAGTATGATTCTGTTAAGTAGGATTATCGAAATTATTTAATTTAATTTTTGTAAAATTATTTTGCATTTTTGATACATATATCCATACTAATATTATAAATGTGAAAGTAACTCTGTCTGTCTGGCTGTTTGTTAGGCTTTCACGCTCAAACAGCTATACCGATTTAGATGAAATTTGGTATAGAGATAGGTTGAGTCCCTGGGAAGGACATAGGATAGTTTTAATCACGATAACCGACATCCACGCGGGCGGAGCCGCGGGCTTAAGCTAGTAATATATGTTTCAATAATGCGAAATGATCGTTTTGTAACAAATATGTTACAAAACGATCATTAATATTTTTTAATTAAGTATTTAAGTTATTTACGTCTTCATTTTGGCTTGCCCCACGTAAGTATTTAAGAGGTAATTTGATGCAACTATGAGTTCTATGATTAATCTATACTTATATTTTTTGAGAGTTTGTTTGTATGTTTGAACGCGATAATCTCGGGAACTATTGGGTCAAATTGAAAAAAATATTTTACTGTTGGATAGCCTATTTATCGAGGAAGGCTATAGGCTATATAACATCACGCTACAATCAATAGGAGCAGAGCAGCAATGTAAAATGTTAAAAAACGAGGAAAATTTAAGCTGACGGAGTTTGCTGGTCTTCGTCTGCTTCAGACAGCTAGTATGCTATATATAGTTGTTCCCAGTGACTTTGCTCGCGTATATCTTGATTCGAGTGATAAGAATCCTACATCCTTCACCTGTTTTAAAACCTATATTATTTTGTAAGTTCTCTGTTATAAGTATTTTATCTAAATTTAATTTCAAATAATCATTGGATTGATTTAACGAAATAAAGATATTTGAAATTTAAATCGGGCTAGTAGTTTCAGGGTTAACCTCTACATACAACTTTAACTCTTTAATATTAATAGTATGTATGGTTTTAATTTAGCAAGTTATATTTAATTTTTAACCACTAATTATTTTAATAGAAATAAATGTATTACCTGGAATGAGGGCAAGAAATAAGGAAACGAGTAAATTGTTTTATTAATTTTATGGATCAGTCAAACAATTCCATTACACATTTAATATTTAATTATACTTTAAATTGTGGATGAGGTATGCAAACTAAAACAATAACGATACATTTTTAATATTAAATTATTATTTTACCATGCTATATAGTCATCAAAGTGCTTAATTACCAATTACTTTATCAATAAATATTATAGTAATAACGTCTTAGTTAGTGATAATAGTCAGTTTCATTAATTTTTTAAATTTACTGCCTCTGTGGCGCGGTGGGAGTGTATCCGACTGCTACGCAAGAGGTCGTGGGTTCGATTCCCACACGGGACACCAATTAGTGTAATCCACAAATTGTTGTTGAGAGTCTGGGTGTACTTTGTGTCCGTGACTTGTATGTTTGTTAAGTCCCCCGCGACACAGGGCTTGTACCCACGACTGCGGGAGTCGTCTTTTTCAAATTAAGTAACAATGTATGAATTAATGTATTATCTCAGATGCTAGCTTATATTTATTACAGTAAAATAACCAATAAGTTGAATTTAGAATACATTTTAAAATAATTACAAACATTTAATTTCAATACAATCTATTGGCTCTTCCGTCAATAAATATTAGCTCTCCTGAAACATTAGCACTCATCTACCCCCACATATTAACAATAATTCGTCCTCACATTCACACTTCCAGGTTCAGATTTCTGGGCTTGTAATTAGTATTTATTTTAAAAAAATCGTCTGAAAATTTAGCGTGTGATAAATCATAACCTCTGTACTCTCAAGCGAAACGCACTCCTGCTTCTTCTAGGTCCTGGCCTAATTTTTGTAGCGGAATAATGCACACATTTCTTATAGCCTGCATGCCGCAGTCAAATAGTCTAGCGAACGTCGACGTCTTGGTAATTGGCTGCAATTCGTATGTGCTAACCATTTTCGTTAAAAGAGTCCTCCTCAGCATCCCGCTTTATCCAACATCACGCTGTAAGCTCTCTGAAAAAAAATAACAAGTTAAAATAAATGTATAAAAGATCTTCGATACCTATTCATTAAAAGTTTGAATGAATAGAACAGTAAGTCAAGCACATTTTTAAAAATGTGTTATTTCATTATACTTAATATTATTTCTTTACAAATCAACAGACAATGAACGAGTTGTTACTGATAAAATTAGATAATAGTTCTTAAACAGTTGAAATATGATTGAAAATAGAATATGCGTTATTATGAGAAGCTACCGTTTGCGAAAACAAATTCGCATGCAAACTATTATCAATCCTATTTGATTGATTTTAAAGATGATAATTGCCATAAGCGTTTCCAGTTTTAGGACATTTACTGTGCGTAGGTATCATGCACCTATTTTTTCGGCAAATATATTTATGGCACCTGGAATTACCGAACCGTGGGAAAGCAAAAACTTATTGCATGCAAACTATTTTCAGTTCTTGTGTAACGATTTAAAGACGATAATCGATTAAAGGATTCTCAGTTTTACAACTTTTACTATGGGGATCATAAAACGTATATTGTGTTGATAAATCAACACAATATACGTTTTATGATGCCTAAAATTTACTAAAACGTGGGAAAGAAAACAATTTATTTTGTCAAAAGTAAGAATGAGGATTTTCAATACTTCAAAAAATTGAACATAATTTATTTTGTTTAAATATAAATATTTTAAAAAGAATTATACATGACATCTTTAATGTGAGAAAAATAAAAATGAAACACTATGATTTAATAAGGGTGGATTTAAGTATAATTCATAGAAAAAAAATATAAGTGTATAAAAGCACGAAATTTCTACTCTTTACATATCAGTAGAGACAGCCTTTTATATGTTTGCCACTCGTTCTACAAAATAGTTTTTGTTCCGATTAGTACTACGTTTCGTTGATATATTTCAGATTAATTGAACGAGTGATAGTTCCAAGAAGTTCACCTTTAAAAAATATACGAATTAGCAAGTGACTCAGAACGCCACGTGTAAAGTAAACTAAATGTAAATATTATTGGACATCAAAAAATATGAATGAACTTTACATTGATTTATGAAAAAGACATTAACGGTTTATGAATTTATAATAAATCATTTTTATTATTATTTATTTGTTGAATAATCATAAGTAGTTCTAAACCTATGTATGATAATAAAATATTTAAATATATTTTTTAA
Source organism: Herminia tarsipennalis (assembly GCA_945859575.2). NCBI lineage: Eukaryota > Metazoa > Arthropoda > Insecta > Lepidoptera > Erebidae > Herminia > Herminia tarsipennalis. The sequence continues at coordinate 4,444,340 of OX243836.2, read as the reverse complement.
AATAAAATTACTTATTTTCTTATCATTTCGGTAGTAAATTAGTAGAATGATTTTTCGACAATCATCGTTATATTTCAATATATTTACATAAATGTTTAATAAATTATGCACTTAAATCTTTCTCACCCATTGCACCGTCTATTAACAAAAACCATTTAATAGTTATTGTTTTTTTTTTAAATTATATACGAAATAAATACATTTCGTAAAATTTAAATAATAAGTTTATATACTTAAAATATTAGGAATAAATAACTGCGATTGATGAAATAACTAACCCTAATGCCATCATCATTGAGAATATTATTATATTATAACAACGAAACAAACCTTAGCTATGAAATTAACCATCGTCTTCGGAAATATTGATTATATTAATATTTGGTCTTCCCCAATTACTTTTTAACCAATAGCCAATTCTATTGTTAAACATAATTTATAATTATTGTAATAAAATATACGAGTAATTTGAATTTGACTTACCGTACCATTGGTAAAGGTTTGTATCCTTGGCCATGAAGATCCAAAATTTTATTCACGGTTTAAATTTCGGTTAATTGTGAAAACTCACTGAGGTCAGCAAGAAAGCATCCAACAGTTCAGTAAAACACAGCCACCGTAGGTAAACAGATGAAGAAGAAACTGTCCACTAATTCACACCACAAGTCAACGAGAGTTCTATCAGTAGTCAACGAAGTGGCAATCGGAATCCGTAAACAGAACAAGTCGTGAGCAAAATACAGTAAACATGCGCGCGTCATCATACAAGGATGTGCAAATTGCAACTAAGTTAACTAAAATGTTTTATGTTCCCGTTGGTTAAGGTGTGGATCTTAGCCCCGTCCTAATTGGTTGAAAGTAAAATGTGGGAGTGGTTTTTGCGTTTGTGTGTGTGACCGAACCGTTGTGGACCGCTCATAGCAAAATATTTTCAGGTGGTCGAGCATCAAGTGGGCCGATTGTACAAAAGTAAGGAAAAACACCACCCATTTTCGCCATCCTAACATTCAACCTTTTTCCACTACTTTTCACTTGGCTATCTGATTTGAAAACCAGTGCACGCAACTGCTGGCTAATATGGAAGAACCCTGTAGCACATGTTTCTAACACGGAAAAATGGGTAGGCGGTGACTCACCAATTTAAATAAATGGGCCCACGAAAAGGGACGATCGCCCGGAGCAACGTTAGGACTTAATTATTCTGAGACTGTAGTCTAGATGGAACCTTGAACTTTGAATGACGTCATAATTATTGATTTCTATCTTGAAGCATTTTCTATGCTAATTTATACATTTTGGCTAAAGAGACCCGGACGGAATCCGTAGGACAAGTTCGATTTTGTTAGCAACTACTTCGTCTTGTCATGATTTTTATGATCAGTAGAGGCTTGAGAGCGGTTGGTGTACTTGTGACGTATCCCCACATGACGAGATTCTTTCAATGCATTCCTTGCGAACGACTTACATTTTTTTTTTTAATATCCCTTTGATATTTCTTTATGAACCAACAAGCAGCTGCCAGTAGTCCTGTCTAAGATTACTTTTTCTAAACGCCCTCTAAAAGATAAAAAGAAACCATTAAAACGGTGCAATACTTTTTATTGCTTATCGCACCTTCATCTATCCAAAGAGATATTACCGTAGCACCCTTACCTGAGACCGCTATACATTGTAACCCCGTACAATTTACCTAAGCACAAAATGGGTGCGGTTCAGGGTGTGAATAAACACCCGAATTTTTTCCTCAAGGTTCGATAACCTTTGTGAGTTTGTGAGTCATCCCAAAATCCACAAAGCGACGTCAAATAAGGGTACGGATATTAGATCCATTCGTATAGTGTCTACAATTCTACCACAAAACAACCGAGAATACAGAATGCAAGCTATAAACATACTTTGCTAAGCAAACACACATCTAAAGGCTTACGGATACAAAATTTAGCAATACCTTGGTTGAACAAAGTGGTCCAAATTTCCGTGTCCGTGTCCGAAGAGCGATGCCTGTGTGTCGTAACTTACCTTCTGTACTCAGTGTTTTGTGATTCTACATTGTCCCCCAGTTCGACTGGAATAATGTGTCATATTGTGGCATTTATGGAGTCGTTAAATAATTTCGTCTAGTTATAAGAGATTGGAGCCAATTCCGCTATGATTCGGTTAGTGATTGAATATTGTCAGCTGGATACGGGAATACCAATCAATTTGATTGTAACAATATCTTGGTTATCTAAGATACATTGGAGGGTTAAGTTTTAGCTCTATTATATCGTAGTTGAAGGAGTATTACGATGAAACGTGTTAGGTATAGTTAGAAAGTTTATGGGAGGACTGAGTCGTTTAGCTCACGAAGGAGAATGAATTTAATGAGTTTTTTTTTAAGAAGTCAGGTTTAATCGGATTATAAGGATCCATTTACGGCCAGTTTCAATAACTTATCTACCGATAACTGTCTTTTAAAATAGCTAGCGATAGCTACCTCGAAACCTAAAGTACTCGGCTTCTATCCGGTCCGACGCCGGATTGATGCCGGTTACTTTCGGTAGTTTTCGCATGTTCCGGCGTCCGTAGCCATACATTCACCTCTGGGTAGCCGGCGGCCGGTTACACAGCCCCGGATTGAAACCGGAACGTAAGAAAAGGATCTTAGTCTAGTTGTGTGTCAGGATTTCTTTCCCACTTTACTTCTTGAAAATTGAATAAGCGGGAATAGAAGCATTATCAGTGGACTGGCCTAGTGAGATTTCTTTATTAAGCACACATCAGCTTGCTTAGAAACAGTCCTAGCCGTCCTAGGTCGTAATTTTCCTTGTAGAAGTGACTCAATATAAATCTTTAAATTATGATCTTTAAAAATATCGGCTATTGTATTGATGACGAGATTTTGTAATCAGCTACGTTGTGACTCGTGATGTGTCATCCGTTAAATGCAGAATACCTTGTATTTTTACTTTATTTGCATGTTGATGTAACTTTTGGGTTCCTGGTATTGCAATATTGGCTTTATTTACTTTTTCTTGTATCACAAAATGGCAAATAAGTGTGACCTGTTTGATAACATTGATAGGTAGCTGTTAATTAGGTACCGTTACATCTGTATCTACGCACATTTTTATCGCGTAGTGTGATAGGTCATTTCGCTAAATATCATCAGATTCCTAATTTGTTTCTTAAAGGAACACAATATTTGATAATAGCGGTTATCCATGGGTCATACAAGTAAAAAATATTGTTTAAAAACAAAAACCTGACTCTTAAAATTAATTAGGTAATCTAAAAATGATATACCTACCCTATAGGGTAGGTCTATCATTTTAGAGAGAGATTTTCGAGAGATAGATCTCTCGAATCCAACGACACCTTATATATGGAGTTTGGAGGTCCGTTTTTCTCTGTAGTTTAGCCGCGAAGGTCTAAAAGGCCTGACGATACATCCATCAATGCGTGGACGTATGGCAAAAACTTATCGTAAATATCAAAAAAATAATCCATTTGAATGGACGTCATTCGGTTTTGGAATTCCGAACTGACGTTCGTCTATCGCCTCTAATAAAATTATAATAATAATTACAAAACACTATTAATGACTAAATGTTTTAGATCGCAATGTACTTACATTAATATAACACCTATAAATTGTACCACATCTGAAGCAAATAAATGATGTGTTTATTTATTTATATAAAAAAATCCACCTTCTCTTTCTAATAATTGTCTCAAACCATGGTTACCATAGTCACAAAAGAGAAAGACGGTCTCGCATAATGTCAAATTGGTTCTCTTTACTGTTTCTGAAACAAATTCAAAGTGTTGACATCACAGTCTTTAGTATAACCTTATGGCGCACGTCCAAATTTAAGACGTACATCCAAATGGAAGTATAGTCAATGGTGCGTACATCCAATCAGAATGCGTCCATTCTGCGGCTTCCAAATGGACTTATAGTCAATAGTCACCTTAACACAGGCAGACAGCAGACACTGTTAAAATATTATAATATGAATCCGTGAGAAAGAAAGAAAATGTGTTATAATATGTATAAGAAATTCAGGCTTTGTTGGAACATAACGTAATGCAAAGGTGTTTTATTATTTATTACACAATCACTTCGCGACTCACGGGAGTTTCTCGGAATTTTTGTTGGACGTACTACCTACCAGCAAAATAAATGACATTAGTTTTATACTTGTTTGTATGGTATCGTACATTTTGATTGGAATTAATGATATACCAAATGTCACGTCACGAAAATAACAATAATTAGTATTGTTCTGTCGTAAAACGACAAAAAAAAAACTACGCTTAGTTTAATGATCTAAGCGACTGCTAATAATGTTTTATATGTATGTTACTTTACTAAGTTCTCGAAATGGCTTCGTTTGTGTTAAGTTTCAATTGAAATTTAGAATTCCTTTTTCAACTCTTTAGGGGTAGCCTTTTCAAACATCCATTCTTAGCCTACGTCATATTAACTGTTGATATATCAGTCCATCACGGTTTCCTTTTATAATACAGATGGCAGTTTTTGCAATGTTATTATAGACATATTGTTAGTTAAAGGACATGTGTAAGTCGAGTGTGAGTTGATTAATTGGTCTCAAACTTGAAATTCCTGTTCTTCTGAGACAGGATTTTCCAGTTTTGGAGCTAGGAAGTAGGGGATTATCAATAGCAATAAGAAGTTATACAATAAACTTGAACGCTATGGCAAGACGGAGTCAAATGCAAAACAGATTGAATGAACGGACAATGTAGGAAGCACAACAGTACATGGAGATTAAGATGGACAGTCACACAGCACTGAAAATACTACGTTATGTCATCACCGGGCATTTGTAAAGACGTTCTGTCCATCCTGTTATATGGTTATATGCTCACGGATAATGATGATTTGCGAAGTACTATTCGTTTACGAAAGAAGTAAAATATCTTACAATAAAAATCCATATCGACTCTAACATAATAAATGCGAAAGTCACTTTGGTTTTCACAGCAAAATCAACAGGGGGACCTAAACAAGTTCCATCATCTTTAAACCATTAACGCCCGAAAGTAAAAAATATTTTCATTTGACAATAAGTTTAAAAAATGTAATAATAATATCTAGGGACAACTCACACAATGCTATCTGATCCCAAACTAAGCAGAGCTTGTACTATGGAAACCAGACAACTGATAAACATACTTATATATTTCTAAATACATATTATAGATAAATAACACGTAGACACAGAATAAACCATCGTGCTCATCACACAAAGTTTTATCCTGGGTGGGGATCGAACCCACGACCTCTTGCGTAGCAGTAGGATACACTCCCACCGCGCCACAGAGGCAGTAATGTAAGAAAAAACATCTCTCAACTTACGATACTATTTTTCCTTTAATGATGATTATCATAAACGAAAAATTGAACATTATAATAGAACTTGTAGGCCCCCTAGTGTATCACTTGCGTTCAATGTATCACAAACATGAGCATCAAATATGAATGTAGCCGAATCGTTGGCGCCCATATAATGTGTAACATTAAATAAACGAGGACACGCGGCTCGTAATAATTATATAAAAGTAACAATTTTACACTTAACGTGGCAACAAACATCATTTTATAAATAGATTTGGACGTTACATTTAACGAGTTCTACACGTGTGGATACAAAACTAATGAATTATAGTAACATTATGAGGCATATAGCTATATGACCATTTTATATTTGAAAAAGTAATTATTGATTTTTTAATAACAATAGTCTAAAAATAAAAGCTTGTAACAATTGAAGTGAAAATATATTGAAAAAATAATAAAATTGTGTTGTTATCGACAAAACGAACCAACGGATCTTTATCAAATAAAACTAGTACCATTCTGTTTAAACTAATTTCCTAATTTAAATTTGTCCTTTTGGGCGTCACAAAGTCATAAATACACACAGGTAAATCCGTTAAACATAATATGTTACCTTTAACACACACTACTCAATTATTCGGGTTTTTGAGGAAATATATCTCGATCCTCACTGAACAATATTAGATTTACATAAGACTCGTAGATCAGATACGCTTATGTTATGTCCTTCACAGACCAAATAACATGGTATTTATGGTTTAATACCGACGAGATACTAGGCTGTTACAACTAAAACGTAACCTGAAAATCTAAATATAGTTAATTTAATCAGCTCTGCCTGATTAAATAGGTACCTACAGGAGAAAGGAAATTACTGAGATTGCCCCGAGTCACTACAGCCCTAAATATACTCTAATTTGCCCATTTATACAGTGTCTAATGAAATTAATAGTCCCCTAGTTCTGAAGGGTTACAACTCCGATGCGTTTTAATCATTTGGCTATTTGTTCACTTAATCACACCGGGGCAGTGTTGGATCGAGTTTGTTCACTTTTTTTAATCTGTTTGCGACACAATATTTTTTTAAGCATATTCGAGCGCATTTTCTTAAGTTTACTCAAGATAAGTAGCTGTCATCCATTGGTGTATCATCCAAAGTCATATGTTAACCAAATTAAGCATACTCCACTAAATTCATTACAGAAGACAATGTATAAGTCTCCCGTATTATACTCGTCGTCGAGTCTATTGAGCACATCCTCACACCGGCATACATTCACACGCCCACACTTAGCCCGCAAATATTACGATATTACGGCCACAGTATATTATCGACCACTTACCTACCATCTCATTGAGATTTATGGACCTGTTTGTTAGTTAAATAACTGAGGCGTTTAGGGAAAACAATTCGTTAAAAACACATTTGTTGCTTGGGAGAATTGCAGGAAAATGGATTAAGATGAAGGAACTGTGTTATTGTGCAGGTTTTGACGCTTTTGAGTGTTTTTTCTTATATCACTAAGGTAACAAAAGTCTATATAGTTTGCCTGATGGTAAGCTAAAACCATAGTAAAATCACATAATGTATTCCAAAATTCTTGCAATATATGTTCGTAAACTTTCGCGATTTGTACACATTATAGAATTTTATAAGGTACGGGTCTTAATCGCGTAAATATTTTACTTTAAGGCTAAACACCTTTGTTTTATTGCCCGACGTTTCGACCGTATTCCAATGGCCTTGGTCACGGGTAGACTCGATTAAGACCCGTAGCTTACAAAATTCTTTAATCCAACATTCTTAATAATAATGAAGTACGTGCATTATCTACAGCGTCTAAATGGAATACTCAAAATACAAGCATCGCCAAAATAAAATAAATGACTCACACAATCAAAACGGAAAATAAAAATTCAATCAAAAGTCAACAAAGCTATGGACGGAGGAAGTGCAGCTTTATAAATGTAATGTCAACGTTTTTAGCAAATCATGTAACGGTAATTTAGGGGGCCGCCCGTGTTTAAGTCTTTGGCAATTTGTCACGGCACCATCACATCCCTTACTTGACGGGGACAGTAAGTCAGGACCCAAAAACGTTCTCCCTCGCATTATTTCTCGACAAAAAGTTCTTCTAAACGTAATATTGACAAATCGATATTGACTCCTGAGTATACAACACAATACATAGAGTATTAATCCAATTGCAAAACTTCCTTTAGAAAAGATCGAATTAGAAATGTGAGCTGTTTTTTCTAGTATTTTTCTTTCTTTTTAAACTGGTTCTATTGTTGCAATGTCATGTTCCTAAAACACATTTACACACAAAACTAATTCTGGAATGTTTATTTTATGATAACCGTTTGCATTTCTAGTCGTAACTTTTTTATTTTCTCTATGCAGCTATCCCCCCTGAAATCAGAGAGGGACCAGAGAACCTGACCAAAGTGGACGGCTCGGAGGCTGTGCTCAAGTGCAGAGTGTTCGGAGCGCCGAAACCCATCGTCAAATGGATGAAGAACGAAGTAGATATCACCGGTGGCAAGTGAGTGTCATTAAATCCTTTTAACAGTGACTGGCCTGTTGCTCTAGTGGTTAGTGACCCTGACTGCTAAACCGGAGGTCGTGATTTCGATCCCCACCCAGAATAAAACGTGTGTTTTTTCTAACGCTTTATGTGATGAGCACGATGTTTTATTCTGTGTCTGGGTGTAATTTATCTATAATACTCGTATGTATGCATTAATAAATTTATAAGTATGTATATGAGTTGTCTGGCTACCATAGTACAAGGCTGCTTAGTTTGGGATCAGATGACGTTGTGTGAGTTGTTCCCAGGTATTTATATAGCACTGTCAGGGCTTATCAAAATTAAAGAAGGATATCACGAAAACTTTCGGTATGGAGCTCATTCCATAAGTCTAGACTCTAGACGTTTGAATAGTTTATTCGTGAACGCTAGGGCTAATTTCCTTTAAGCGGAGCTATAGGTATATGGAAGTTGTATGTACCTACTTACTTCTTTTCATATAAAAGCACTCCGTGACGTCAAAAAGTTAATTAAATGTCACAATAAAATGTATAAATGAACTGAAATAAAAAGTGTAAATGAAATGTATATGAACTTAATATCAAACAAATCTTCAAAAAGCAATCATTTGTGTACCCAACAAAAGAAGCACAGGAATCTAACCAAAACATTACGGTTGGATGTCACTTTGAAAAGCTCTAAATCTGCTGAATATTGCATTTTCTAGTTCGTTTGAACGTCGAAAAAGGTACACGACGTACGCCTTTGATCACTGTCAAAGATAAGGATTGCTGACGACGCGTCGCTCGCGGCAAACGCATGTCTATGTCGGCATAATTGTATGGCAAACTCGACATGTGATTTAATTTCGTTGTAAAATAGAATGAAAGGCATCTGAAATTCAAAAAGTCAATTTCTACTAAGTGATATTGTAATTTGCATCAGATCGTCCGAACCCTCTTCTCAATTCCGATGCCATAAAATATTTACAGTTGACATTTCCCATAAATTTCATTACCCATAACTGATAAAACTTACGATGCACCCATTTTGAAAGCCTGCTCCTAATATTTTCATACATCGCCCGTCCTACTTTTGCAAAATAAGCAAAACGTGCTTACTCAGCTGTTTGCTCCCACACCATTCCCAAGATACCGGATCTTAAGAATCGGATATCAAAACATCCCCCTAGATTATCGAGTTACCCCTCACCCCTCTACAAAAGGTACTCCGTGCTTACGAAAACGCTTTTCAGTTCATTGAACTGTTTACTAAACCTCATCAGTCAATGTGATTGATCTTGTTCAAGTACAGGCCTCTTTTTGCGATATTCTTCGAATTGCTTATCAATGTTAGAAAGAATTACTGGTATTGCTAAGGATATAGGACGGATCAATAGATCAGTTGGATTGCTGCTGTCAAGTCCTGTCGGGTTACTGTTGTACATTTTACTTCGTCAACATAGGATTGCATCACAATTAAATCAACTAGTAGACTGTAGTTAGAACTATGAAAGTGTACCTACTACGCAGACATATAAGCGGCGCCTAATGACTAACATCGGACTCGCAATCGTGAAGTCGCGGGTTCGAATCCTACTCATTATACTACCGACGTAAACCCACTACTAACACAAGGGGTAGGGGTTAACAAAATTGCTAGTAACGTGGAAATCGCAATCTCCCATTGCTTAAAACGAAAAGATCGTATTTGAAAAAGGTACAATAAAACTAGTTAAAATAGGTGGATTTGACTTTTAAACACGTCAAAAAATATTCTAGTATCCCATATGAAAGTTTGCCTTTTAACATCTTTTATCACTCAAATTAAAACCACTATTATTTCGTCTTGTAACAAAAATCAAAGCAATATATCACTCGACGAAATATCGAAGGCGATAATGTTAAAGGTCAAACTGTAAATAAATATTTATTTAAAGCCAAAAGGTTCGAACCATTTATAACTAAGACAAAAGCTTGGATAAAGGTCAACCCACACATAGTTTGATATCGCTAGTTTATCACACTCTCGCCATTAAAATACTGTACAACAATTTGGAACGTAGGTGATACATACAACATCAAGCATCCCTAATAAGTCCAGACAGGCGCGATACGATGGATAGCTTTTATTTGTCATTTGAGGAGTCCCTTAGAAGTCCTTATCACCGTTCCGGCGTTCGGGACGATCATTCTTTTAGTTCTTTTGCCAATCTACACCTTCAAGCGTTCATGCCGGCCTTGGTAAATATATATTTTCAGTTGTATTTTTTTCTGGTAGTCTCTCATGCTCGGATTAGTATTTATTTATATTCTCGGATCGCCCACGTCTTCTAAATATAACCATTTTGCCCTTTTCGACACTCGTGAAAAATCTAAATGTTTATACCTATTGGTTTTACATCTGAATCACAATACTTCCTACACCAAGTTTATTATTGTTTATTGATCGGGGTTATAGTTACTGAGTAGCCTACGGCGTAAACAACAGGGTAACCCTGTTGTTTACGCCGTAGGCTACCGTCGAATTAAAAAAATAATGAGTTATCTTTGCTGGTATTTAGTACTTCTGGAATAAATTGTTGTAAATCGGTAACCGACTTGTAATTGTCAAAAGCACAAAGATAAAATAATGGTAAAACTTGATGACATTAAATAAAATACTTTAATTCCATGATATCGAGCTGATCGAATTATGAAACTAAAAGGTGTATACCTAGTGAAACTCTTCATTTGCTACTAATAAAACCTTCTAGTTTGGGTTCATTTGATTCGTTTTGACGAGTTCTTATTACATTCCGTTTGATAATGAAGCAAGTAGGTTGGGTTGGGTAGCGAAGCTTGATTGTCCGTACTATTTTGTTACTTGGTTTATTTTTCGACAGGTACAACATAACAACTGAAGGCGACCTCGTGATCCGCGACGTCTCGTACACGGACGTCGGCAATTATCAGTGCTACGCTAAGAACAAGTTCGGAGAAAAGTCCGCCTTTGGATCTTTAGATGTTAAGAGTGAGTTTACCTTTTGTTAGATATTTTATTTATTCAAATGCATTTGACATTTTTGAACTTTTGTTGGCCAAAGAACTCGCCGCATTTAAATCGTCAAGTAGCAGCTTCTTTCTAAATTCATATCTATACTTTCAAAACGTCCTGGCCGGCTTTATGTATAGGCACCTAGTCTACTTTTAATTTAATAATTTTGGATTAACTCGTGCGATGACGACATCTACCAATAATTTCTCAATTTAGTTGCAAGAATTATAAATCTTTCCGCTGATCACAATCAAACCTCAAAACTAGCAATGTCTTATAAATTACATTAACAATTTTGAAATATATTGTTGCTTTTGTTGGCCTAGGCCAAAACAATGTATTTTCTTTTCTTCTGATGTAAATAGAAGGTTAGTACTAAACAACATTACCCATGATTCCAGGACGCACAGTAATAACAGACGAGCCCGAGGACTACGAAGTGGCCGCCGGCTCATCAGCCACATTCCGCTGCAACGCCAAGAAGGACGACGACCTAGAACTGCAGATAGAATGGTACAAGGACAACCAACGGATAGACTTGGACACTCAACCGCGGTTCAGAATGACCAACGATTACTCACTGCTTATCTCCGGTACTACGGAGTTGGATTCTGGAGATTATACATGTATTGCTAAGACTGCTATTGATGAAGCGAGCGCGCAAGCTACTTTGACTGTTCAAGGTGAGTGATATAAAAAAAGCCTAAGAAACTTTATTCTCATAAAGAATTACATTCACTTACATGAGAATTTAACTAAAAAATACACTTTTTAATCATTACCGAGCGACATAACCAAATGACACACAAATCAAACAAACATTTGAACACAACTCAATAAACACGGAAAGGTGGGTAGATGTGAATACATACGATCCGGAGAGTAGGATATCCAGATGGATAAGTTAACAAAGAAACCGATTATTAGCTGTAGGTACTTATTGTAACATACGAATCCTAGGCCCGATAATGATGAATTAAAAAGAAAATAAAATTAAACATATTCATAAAAAAAAATAAGACAATAGCCTTGCCATTGTGACTTTATCAATTTCTATTTTGTAAACAATAGGCGAAAGTGGTCTAAATGTCCACTGTCATTCGATATTAGAACTACATTCTATACATTGTCTTTTGTTTTTCCTGTTGCTGTACTACCTACTATGAAGATAGTATCTAAACAAAGTCCACACTATGAATATCTAGTTCAAGTCTAAAATATCTGACATCGATAGTTCATTGACTAATGGAACCTCCAAAAGTAACAATAATACATTTGTTTATTTCGGACATATATCAATAGTTTATACACAAAAATAATTTAAATAAAAGATGTATACCTGACGTTAGCAGAGAAATCACTGAAGCGTACTAACTTCAGTGATTACCCTCTGCACAAAACACTTCCAAACCGGCGAAGTGTACCGATCCGCTAAGGTCAACAGGATGCTATTGTGACTGGTCCGTATCTTCTGTGTATCAGGCACACGGTTTTTTAAGAATTATGGCCGCAAAGCCATCAGTTTGGTATTCCGCAAACATTCCTGACGCACTACAGAAACGAGAGAAATTAACATATTTAACACTAACACTTAAGTACCAGAGCGGACGCGGATCCAGAATTAGTTCAAGGGGCGGGGGGCAACAAGTGACCCAAACAGCTAATTGTGAGTCGCTAGCATGGCGGGGTGAGGTGCATTTGATTCAACACCACCACCGTCGACGGGGAGAGGGCAATTGCCTGTCAAAACACACTGGTATAGTGTCAAAATTTCCCAAAAAAAGTAGTCTGGGGGGGAGGGACAATTGTCCCTATTGCCTCCACCCCCATTGTATCCATGCCTGTACCAGACAACGTTAATTTCAATTTTCAATTTGCTTATTGGCAGATAACAGAGATCCATAGTATTACAAAAATGCTTATATCTAATGTTAATAAGTAATTCAAATAATGTTAATTCTACTAAGCGACGTTAAAAAAGAAGAGTTGATACTCTCCGCTATCGTTTTTAGAATACCCGGGCACTTTTTTATAACACTTGAGCTTTACACATCCTGCTGCTGCTTTTAGACCTTAAGCCAGAATTAAAAATGTCCTCTTCTTCTTCAGACAAACCAAACCCGCCAGCATTAGACGGCATAGTATGCAACGAGAGGACAGCGAACCTCCGCTGGCACGCAATGGGTGACAACCGCGCACCCATCCTGTACTTCACTATACAGTACAACACGTCCTTCACCCCAGACACTTGGGACTTGGCCAATGATAACGTACCCGCCATTGATACTTCGTGGACCGTTCAGCTCAGTCCTTGGGCTAATTATACCTTCAGGTGAGTCTGTGTGTCAATATGAAAAAGTTTTTAGTCGTGAATAGTTAACAAACAGGCCGACTTTGATCTTCCCAGCTGGGTAATCTCCATCAAGATGTGATCTTCATTCTGCTGATTTTTAAGCAGTTACGTAGGAAATATTATAGTTATTAGTCATATTATATGTAATAATAACTTAATTATTGCTAAGAAGAGTAACTTCGTTTAAAGAACTTGCACAATATATTGACTTAAGTATTATACCTACAGTAACTGAACCGCGCAACTTCGTCTGCGTCAATTTCCCCGTTTTTGTAACATTTTTCATTGCTGCTCCACTACTATTAGTCTTAGCGTGATTTTATATAAGTTATAGTCTTCCTCGATAAATGGGCTATCTAACAGTAAAAAAATTTTTTAATTCGGACCAGTAGTTTCTGAGATTATCGCGTTCAAACAAACAAACTGTTCAGCTTTATAATAATAGTATAGATATGTTGTCCCACTGCTGGGCACAGGTCTCCTCAGTAAAACCTATTTATTATCGCGTTTCTATTATGGCAATTACCCCCAGGATCTCTCCCCGTAATTGCCATAATAGAAACGCGCCGCGCTTGGCGAGCGGGTTGGCGATTGGAGAAAGGCTTTTAAGTGCGCAGAGGACGCTGCTATCCGTCCTCCTCATTGAAAGTACAGAAAGCAATCTTTATAGATTCCCACACGGGACACCACATTGTGTGATCCACAAATTGTTGTTCCGGGTCTGGGTATGCTTTGTGTCCGTGACTTGTATGTTTGTAAAGTCCTCCGCGACACAGGGCTTGTACACTAATGCAGTAGTTGTAGTCTTTTAAAAAAAAATTCCGTCCGGGCGCAGAGTGAGCGCGTCCAACAAGATCGGTCGCTCGACGCCCAGCGCGCACTCGGAGGTGTGCACGACGCAGCCCGACGTGCCGCACAAGAACCCCGACAGCGTGCTGGGGGAGGGCAGCGACCCCACCAACATGGTCATCTCCTGGTCGGTTAGTATACACCACTCAACTTTAAAAAAAACACAGATTTTTTGCATAACAGGGGCACATTAAGTATTGGTAATCACAATATTTTAAGTATATATCAATTTTAATGTTGGATTACAAACAGGATTCGTTTAAAAATTCTAACAATCTCTTACAAGTGACTTTTTATAAGTATACAACTTTAGATTTTTTTGCATTGTATGTAATAAATGTGTGTCATCGTAATAGCATATTGCGAATGATCCCGAAAAATTAAGCGTTTCGTAGCAGTAGCATTATTATGTGGAGAATAAAGCTGCCGTTCCAGCAACTTGCCAATACGATCGCTTAATTTTTAATACATCACACAAAATTAACCTATAATTTATTTATAAACTTAAAACTAATATATGTGAGTATACTACATCCATAATCCATATTCGTAAAAAACTCAATGATGTAAATAATTTCAACTGATGATATTAAAAATAGCTATGTATCGTTTCAGAGAATGCCTCAGATCGAGCACAACGGCCCAGGGTTCTACTACCAGGTGTCATGGCGGCCCAACATCACCGGCAAGGACTGGATCAACCAGCAAGTGAGAGACTGGCAGCAGACTGAGTACGTTGTGTTGAACACGCCTACATTCCAACCGTATAAAGTTAAGGTGAGTGGTCACAACAACACTAATTTATTAAAGCTAATTCGTAGTTGATGTAACCCTAGGCAAAAATGATATTAACCGTTTTGAAAGTAAAGGATTTTAACATTTTTCCTAATAAAATATATAGAATAATAGAACTAATAAAATACTTAAAATTCAATTTACCAATAAAATATCGCATCACTTTTTGAGAAAAAAGCCACAATTCGGTTTACTATTAAAATCCCCGAACTACTATTAAATACTATAGCGGACGCCTCGCGGTGTCACCCTCGTAGTTCCCGTTCCCGTGGGAATACAGGGATAAAAAATAGCCTATGTCACCCAGGGTCAGTGTAGCTTCACAACGATGTAAGATTTTTTCAAATCCGTCCAGTAGTTTCGGAGCCTATTTAATAAAAACAAACAATCAAATCTTTCCTCTTTATAATATTAGTGTAGATTACGACAACATATAAACGAAATTCAATTTTGTTTTTATTATATTCCTTAGGTGACCGCAGTCAACTACAAGGGTACATCAAACGTAACTCCAGTAGAAGTCATCGGTTGGTCGGGCGAGGACAGACCTTTACAAGCACCTTCCAACTTCACCCTCGTACAAGTCACGTCAGGGACCACTGCCCTACTCAGCTGGAACCCTGTCGCACCAGAATCCGTCAGAGGACACTTCAAGGGATACAAAATTCAAACTTGGATCGACGGAGAAGATAACTCACCTAAAGATATCCTCGTCAAGTCTGACGCCTCAAGCGCTTTAGTTACCAAATTTAAACCTTACAAAAAGAACAATGCGAGAATCTTAGTGTACAATGGACATTACCAAGGACCGCCCAGCGACACCCTAAGCTTCCATACTCCTGAAGGAAAACCCGGCACAGTGAAATCCTTCGAAGTATATCCAATCGGATCATCAGCTATGTTACTCAAATGGGACAAACCTGTCGACGAAAACGGAGTACTAACAGGATACAAAATCTACTACCAGAAAGTAACAGGCACGAATTTAGGACCCGTTCAGGAGAGAAAGAAGGAAATTGATCCTAAATTCGACCGCGCAAAGTTGGCCGGTTTGGAACCTAATACGAAATACAGGATTGAAATCAGAGCGAAAACTAAAGCTGGCGAAGGTGAGAAGTATTATGTGGAACAGACAACTAAGAGTGTGGTAACATCGAAGCCTGATATGCCTGTATTCGAGACTAGTACTTTACCAGCTAAGGAAGGGACGGCTCATATACTAGTCCGTTGGCTTCCTTCCTTAGATGGGCATGCAGGCACGCACTTCATCGCGTGGTATAGGCTCAAGGGTCATCCGGACTGGTCCAAAACTAGTGAGGTGACGGAAGATGACTATGTGATTCTGACTGGCTTGGAGCCCGGACAAGTGTATGAGGTGAAACTGACGGCTCATGATGGGGAGTACTTCAGCAGTAGTGAATTGAAGGACGTTGATACTACTATTGGTAAGTGTATTTTGAAAAAATCTTTCGTTTTCAATAATACTTTTCAAGTTCACAGCTATCAAGCTATCATTGTTATAGTGACTTGTATCGTTTTTAACCCCATGTGTCATCTGTCTGTGCCATAGTAGCTCCCTAACGAAAACCTATTTTGATGCGGATTTTATTTAGAAAGCTAGTTTAATTGGAATAGTTCTCAGTTTTGTTATGTTTAGTAAAAACACGGTGCGTCTGCTTTCGGTAGCTTAAAATATACAAATATTTGATGACGTTTCTATTGACGACGATAGATCTAGCAAAACTTTTTAGTACAAAGTCGGTGAGTCTGTCTTTAGAGATAAAGCTATCAAAATGTTGATAACGTAACCATTTCTATTTCTGAAAAACATGTAATAACTTTGAGTTTATTTAAAACAAATAATAAGTTGAGTGTTATAAACACGATGGGTGCATTGCCCCCATAGTTTCAAAAATAAAGCTTTCCAATTGTTTTTGTATTCATGAAAAAACGACTACCACTAATTTGCTGCCTATAATAACTATTTTAGGTATAATATTATTTAGGTTAATAAATAATCTCCAGTATAATCCAGTATTATCGTAAATTTTTCGATAGTAGTGACTATCGAAAAATTTACGATAATACTGGATTATACTGTAATGGATAGTGTAGAAAATATGTGTAGTGATTACACATATTTTTTAGTTATTATATAGTTATTTTGTACGTTTTATATTTGTTCTGATGGTCTTATTAGACGTAGACTACACAGAAAGGACAATAAATTTTTATTTTTAGCCCCCCCCCCCCCTCCTAGCTCTCCATACATGTAACAGAAGCTGTAAAATTTTTTTTTCAACCATTATCATCATTCGACAGGTCTTCAAAAACATTTTAACGTTTTTAATAAACTTGTGAATGTTCCAATATTTTTGGAAATATTCGGTCCGAAAGTTAACTGAAGCAATTATTCAAGGCTGCGGAACCCTACAATGAGCATGGTTCGACATGATCTGGGCCGGTTTAATTGTATATATTATATATGATTCCAGACGGGCCGATAGTAAAGCCGGACGGCGACAAGACCGCGACGGCGGGCTGGTTCATCGGCGTGATGCTGGCGCTGGCCTTCCTGCTGCTGGTGCTGGTGCTGGTGTGCGTGGTGCGGCGCAACCGCGGCGGCAAGTACGACGTGCACGACCGCGAGCTCGCGCACGGCCGCCGCGACTACGCCGAGGGCGGCTTCCACGAGTACACGCACCCGTGAGTACACCTTCCTGCTGCTGGTGCTGGTGCTGGTGTGCGTGGTGCGGCGCAACCGCGGCGGCAAGTACGACGTGCACGACCGCGAGCTCGCGCACGGCCGCCGCGACTACGCCGAGGGCGGCTTCCACGAGTACACGCACCCGTGAGTACACCTTCCTGCTGCTGGTGCTGGTGCTGGTGTGCGTGGTGCGGCGCAACCGCGGCGGCAAGTACGACGTGCACGACCGCGAGCTCGCGCACGGCCGCCGCGACTACGCCGAGGGCGGCTTCCACGAGTACACGCACCCGTGAGTACACCTTCCTGCTGCTGGTGCTGGTGCTGGTGTGCGTGGTGCGGCGCAACCGCGGCGGCAAGTACGACGTGCACGACCGCGAGCTCGCGCACGGCCGCCGCGACTACGCCGAGGGCGGCTTCCACGAGTACACGCACCCGTGAGTACACCTTCCTGCTGCTGGTGCTGGTGCTGGTGTGCGTGGTGCGGCGCAACCGCGGCGGCAAGTACGACGTGCACGACCGCGAGCTCGCGCACGGCCGCCGCGACTACGCCGAGGGCGGCTTCCACGAGTACACGCACCCGTGAGTACACCTTCCTGCTGCTGGTGCTGGTGCTGGTGTGCGTGGTGCGGCGCAACCGCGGCGGCAAGTACGACGTGCACGACCGCGAGCTCGCGCACGGCCGCCGCGACTACGCCGAGGGCGGCTTCCACGAGTACACGCACCCGTGAGTACACCTTCCTGCTGCTGGTGCTGGTGCTGGTGTGCGTGGTGCGGCGCAACCGCGGCGGCAAGTACGACGTGCACGACCGCGAGCTCGCGCACGGCCGCCGCGACTACGCCGAGGGCGGCTTCCACGAGTACACGCACCCGTGAGTACACCTTCCTGCTGCTGGTGCTGGTGCTGGTGTGCGTGGTGCGGCGCAACCGCGGCGGCAAGTACGACGTGCACGACCGCGAGCTCGCGCACGGCCGCCGCGACTACGCCGAGGGCGGCTTCCACGAGTACACGCACCCGTGAGTACACCTTGTGGCTCGTTACTCGTTAGCTGCCGCCTCTATGGAGTGAGACAGCGTGATGCTTCGACATATGCAGGATTTTCCACTAAAAAACCGGTTTGATATAAGGAGCCTGGCTCCTCTGATGGTAGATTTTATTAAGGATACATGGGAATCTGGGCTTAAGTTCTTTATTTAGCCTTAGTCTTCTCCTCCACTCCATCCCGGATCCGTTATATCCACTTTCTTAAAGTTACTGCAATCCAGTCTACCATATGACCACGGCCGTTGCGATACTGTACAAAACGTCGGGCAATAAACAAGGACGTGTGAATAGTTTTATCTTAAATTTAATAAATAGCGATTAAGATCCGTAGTATATAGTGAGGTATAATTCTTATGCCATACGCCTACTAAATCACTACTAAATTTTGACAAAAAGAATAACATAACCTATCCGCTGCTGAAATTTGACCACACCTTTCCGTTACATCGTCTTTCTGTATAATTAGT
Source organism: Herminia tarsipennalis (assembly GCA_945859575.2). NCBI lineage: Eukaryota > Metazoa > Arthropoda > Insecta > Lepidoptera > Erebidae > Herminia > Herminia tarsipennalis. The sequence goes on along the minus strand of OX243836.2, from coordinate 4,425,213 downwards.
TCCTTGTGATTTTACACCCATTTTCATATGTTTAACGCAGAGCCGTGATATATTTGCTACTATTTTCACAACCGTTTCAATCTCTAGAACTCCATCAATGTTCTTAAAAGAGTGTGTCCAGAATTTGGCGACCACTTTTTACAGCAATTTCTTTATATATTAACAAACATATTTTTTTAACTACTACTTTCATTAACGCGTACCGCGTACCTGAGTTACTACTTTCAAATTTACTACAGCTAAATAATATGTTAACTTTTGTTCGTATTCCAGTCTGGACAACAAATCTCGTCATTCTATGAGTAGCGGCACTAAGCCCGGCCCCGAGAGCGATACCGACTCTATGGCTGAGTACGGCGAAGGAGAAACAGGTATGTTTGTTAACTAAATACTTAGACATTACTTATGTTATAATAGTGCAGTCATTGTAATTTACAAACGAGGGTGAATTTTATATGAAAGATTAATTTATTTAAAAAAAGAAAATGTGAACTCTATGTATATTAGAAGTAGCCTATATTTGACATTATAGACTCAATTTTAATGAGATCGGTCAGGACGAAAGATTGACATTTTTTTTACTAGTTTGCCTTACAAAAATCTGACCACATCTTTCGAGTCTCTTTCAAGCCTGATCATAAAATGGTTTCTTTTTTTCAAATAAACTGTTATTTCGACATTACAAACAGATGGTAGATAAAGGGAGAAACATACCCTAGTTGGTGAATTACAAGAACTGTAATAATTAAATTGAGACATATCTTTGTACCTTGTTGAATGTAAAATTTAGTTCAATAGCTTGAGTTCAGTTTGATTATGCTAATTTAATTTATATCTTTTTATTTTGCTCTATTGCCGAGTTGTTAATTATTTTTTTAGTGTTTAATATTTCAAGCATGAAAAAATGCACGTCAATGCTTATTATAGAAAATATTTTCTTGGATATCATTATTTTTTAATTTGCATTTTTGTATCTGCGATCGAATTTATCACCCAAGCAGATTTTTTTTGAAAGGCTTGTCATTTGAATGACCTTTTCTGAAGAAGTTTACTGAAAAAAGTCTTTGTTACAAAAACAAATTGCGTTGCCGAAGCTAGCAAATTTAGCGTTACTTTTATTTAAAGTTTTGACGCATGTATGTTGTCGTGTGGCTATAAGCAGAAGCATGTTTCCAGCGGGTATGAACGAGGACGGCTCGTTCATCGGCCAGTACGGTCGCAAGCGGCGGCCGCCCACCACCGGACAACCTGACTCTGCTTCTCAGGCCTTCGCCACGCTCGTCTAAAACCCTTTCTCCTTATCCCTTGCATCTATATTGGCTTTAAAAATGTCTGCTGAGATACTGTTGCTTAGATTCATTGTTGGAGACGCGTACAAGCCGTAAACAATTATTTAAAAAAAATGGGGCAAATTAAAAGAACTGTGAAATGCTCATAGGTCTTGATTTGCTCGTAAATGATATTATAAACGCATTTATTACTATTAAATTAAAGTATCTTTGATCTTAGCAGACAGTTGACTAAAGCCCTCCCTGCAAATGCGCTCCTAAGCTACGTTTGTGAAAGCTAATAAAAAAATATAACGTAGTGCCATTGCATCACATTTAAAAAATAAAACAGTCCGGTACTGACAGCGGGTCTTCTTCTCACTGTTCGAAATTTAAATTTGAATAGCCCGCCGATTTTATTTTTTATGATCTGTCAAAATTGTGAATTTCTTTTTTTTTATTATTATGCGCAGTATACTGCCAGTTATATTTTATATGTACACGCCAGTAAAAAGTTTATTATTATAAATTCAATTTGACTTTGGGTTGTGTACAGATAGTATCTACATTTATGTTTGGTTCGTTCGTTGTCTTTATTGTACTATTTTAGAAATAGTTTTTATAAAGGCTTATCTCACAAGTATTTTAATGCAGCTTAGTTTATTAATTTGTTAAGTACAGAATAATTTAGCATTAAGTAATCCTAGGTTGTAAAAAATGATATTATTTTTGGAGTGAGTCGTCCTACTTAAATGTTTATGCGTGCTTTGTTATAAGTTTTTGCATTTGTTTATTATTAGAGTTTCCTCGTTCCGTCCCTTTCCTTCTTTCTTATTGCACGAGCGACGTTTTTGTTTGATTACGTAAGGTATGATTTTTTTGCATTGATTTTATTTTTGCATTTTTATTTTTGATATATTTTTTATTAATATAATTTTAAATTTTAAATCCTTTCCGCCATGTTATTTACTGTCTTAGGCACTATTTTTTAAAATTTATGGATATTAAAATTTAATGAATATATAAATAAATAGAGACTGGATTGCGCCATAACTTCACAAAATTGATCACTCCTTAGAAAAAGACAAAGCGGCTGTGCGGCCAATACCTGTCACAGAGTTGACATGTCAAATAATACATACAGTACTCCAAAAGTAATAATGCGCATAGAAATCTTCGGAAATCTTCGTCATTGTTCGGCAACGGTCGTATTACCCGAGCGTCGAAAGACGATATTTATATAGAGTGGTTAAGAGCAATTTCTCTATGCCTAATTTTATATATTATGTGTTTTGTGCTAAAACAGATTTGATTTACCTGTAACGAAATTTGATTCGATAATTCCATGTAAGTAAATAGCGAAAACGCTACAATCATTGTTGGAGTGATTAGTTTTCAAGTGTCTTACCGAAGTTGGTGTAATTATGGAGGAAAAGGTTTAAATAACATAAGGTTTTATTAGAAGGAGAAAAAAACGTTTTCAAATAGAGGTTTACATAAAATATAATCAAAATCTCAGTTCAAATTTGTTTACAGCACTAATCATTCCAGAAAAATAATACAATTATAAAAAAATTAATCAGAATCGAGGAAGACCTCTATTCCCGACATCGCAGATTCATCAGAAGTTTCATTATGCTCTTGTTCATTTACACTTTCCTCACTGCTATCACCTGTGTAAATAATCAGTTCATCGGAATAACTATCGATTCTTGGCTCAAATTTTCTATATTCATCTTCGCATTGAACCGCATGATCAGAAACTTTTTTCCATTCTTCTGGTCCTATTTTATTGATTTTTTCTAATATAGCATCTTTAACTGACGTCACAGTCATTGCAATATTTCTCTTGGCCACGTGTTGCTTTATTTGGGACCAAATATTTTCAATAGGGTTAAAATCGGGATGATATGGTGGCAATCGTATAATTTTATGCCCATGTTCCTCCATTATACGGTCAATGGCAAATTCTGTGTAATTTTCTTTGTATCTTTGTATAATTTTATACAAATCGGGTTTCAGTTTCTTTGGGTCATGCGGAATGTTGTGTTGTTGTAACCAAGCTGTCATTTGTGGTTTAGATGTGTTTGAGTTTGGTGGTTTCACAGACAGCTTATTATGATATGGGGCGTTGTCTATTACCAACACACTATTAGGAGGCAAGTTGGGAATCAATTGATTGCGTAGCCAAGTTTGATAACGTTCCGCGTTTATTTCTTTATGATAGTCACCTTCTGAGTCGACACATTTATGTAACATTAGAGCCCCTGGGACGAAGCCTTTTTCATTGCCTGCGTGTACAATAATTATTCGCTCTCCTTTGGAAATGGGTTGTTTGATACCTTTTTTGTTGCTATCTTGCCAAGTTTTACCCTTAGTATGTGATGTGTGCACATACGACTCGTCCATAAATACTATGTTTCTACCAGAACTCCTCAGCTGTTGTATTTCTCTGAGATATTTGATCCTTTTTAGGCGTATATCATGTTTTTCCATAAGTAATTGTCTGTTATTATCAGTTTTCAGAAACCTAAACCCCATGTCTTTCAAGATCAACCTTAAAGTCTCGGCACAGCCTTTGAAATTAATAGCTTCGATCAACTTTATTCTTAAATTATTTACAGTTGGGAGTTCTTTCAGCGTCAATTGATAATTGTATTTCATATTACGAATAACACAGTAGTCGAAATCATCAAGTACCAGCCGAAATCTACTTTTAGGTCTTCCTTTTTTCGGTGTAGAAAATTTCTTTGATTGATTATGTTTTTTTTCGTTTAAGATATTACTCAAAGTTCGTCGCGAAATTCCTGTAGCTTTTGTAACACGGTCTTGAATTTTTTTAAAATAACCATCATGGTCTCTGTTGAAAACATTGGCTTCATTTAAGAAATAAAGGTACACATTAAATACCATTTGCCGTGCTTGTGAATTAAGCGGTTTTCCACGTTTAAATTTATCCATTTTGGAAGAATTCGTCTGAAAGAAAATGGCATGGGCAGAGTTAGGTATATATTTTTTATGCATGTTTATCTATTTATTTAATTTAAATAAATCTCATTTTTTAAATGTTTTTCTAGTACTTAATATGTATTTAATGTAGGTATTTTATTTTTTTAATATTAAAAAAACGTGAAATATGTTATTTATTTTCCTTTTTTCAAAATATACTATTTAAATCTGAATAAGCTAATTAATGTTGAAATTATATTTACCAAGAAGGGTGTGTAATAGCAGCTCTATATATTTCCACAAATAGAGAACACGTGCAGTCACTACCAATATATAAAGACGACTGACAGACATTTCGCTGACCGGCGACAGCTGCCGAACGCCCGATTTGTTTTCGATTGTGCACACATGATATTGACTCCTATCTCTTTTAAACAAGGTGCAAAATGCAAATGCCTTGTTTAGGGCTCTTACGATTCCATGATTCGAGTGTTTCCGGGAATACGACAATTAGCGAAGATCTGCATGTGCATTATTAATTTGGGAGTACTGTATATGACATGTGATAGAGACAACTATTGGCTGCACCATTGTTTTGTCTCTCTCACGCTTTGCAGTTTGTATTTACTTCATACCTGAAATGGTCTAAGAGAAGTGGAACATCGATCTTCACCCATCTGATAACCAGATGAGACATATTTTTTATTAAATTTTATTGGTTTACTAGCTTTCAACCGCGGCTCCGCCCGCGTGTATGTCGGTTATCGCGATAAAAACTATTCTATGTCTTTTTTCTGGACTCAAAAGTATCGTTATAACAAAAAGTAACAGACAGACAGAGATATTTTCACATTTATAATATGTATTAGTATGGATATTTGTCGCCGGCGAGATTAAAACGCTGAAACGCGTGTTTCTGTACACAAAAGCATATGCAAATTATCACAGATCTAGCTATAAAACTAACGGAGTTTCCTACAAAATTTGCAAGCCTTAAGTGAGTTTTCCCAAGCCCAATTTCACAGACCTAATGTTAAATCCGACTTAGTTTCAACTGACAGATTTTAACATGGAGAATACGTTTTGGTAAGCTTCATGTTCATGGCTACCTTGAACAGGTAAGACAATATTGGTAAGTGTACAGCGCTCGGATAACCATTAAAAAATGGTATCGATAGAGAGAAAAGAAAATAATCGTAGAGGCTTGCCTGGGAAAATCCATTCATGGAATATTATTGCCATCCTTTGAAGTTTTAAAATCGAAAAATAAATAGCCATGAACACTTTTCGATTGGAAAACTATCGTAGTCGTGTTTATAAACCAATAAAATTTAATAAAAAAAATGTATCACCCGGTTATCATGAAGGTCGATGTTCCACGTCTCCCCTACCAAAAGGCATGGCGCAGTTCAGTCTCTGTCTATGGGTAATTCCAAATGAACGTGTCACTAACGCCAATACCACCGCTCAGGTCGTTTCACGGAGGACGGCTCGTTCATCGGGCAGTACGTGCCGGGCGCGCGCGTGCTGCCCCCCCCTCCCGCGCCGCCGCCCGCGCCGCCCGCCGCGCAGGGACAACCGCCCACCTACGTGTAGGGCAACACCACCTCAGATACGATACTCATACCCATTATGTAGCCTCCGGGATACGAGCGTGCCCAGGGGAAGATTTAGCGGTTCCATCAAAATAACCCACCACTTACGTGAGGATCAACTCAAGCTAAGATACACCGTTTATACCCATTTGGTAGCCTCCGGTATATGAGCGTGCCCAGGAAATTTAGTTATCTATCTCCCCCCCCCCCCCCCCCCCCTTGCGAAAATAACGAAAAACGAAATGAATAGGCGGACAAGTAGAACTGAAAAAGATCAAAGGGAGGATTTGAAGGTTACACCCATCCCCCTCCTAAAATAATAAAAAAATAAATTAATTGGTACACAGCTCACACTTGGCCATTCTGAGTGCTGCCCCCATCGTTCAAATCTCACAGTTAACCGGTATCGGAAAATTGAAGCCTTCCTCTCCCAAAGTAATCCTGGATACGCTCATTTTTCACTAGATCCCCTGGAAGTAATGGAGTTTGTATTCCAACGAGAAAGTTCGAGAACTTTCAAGTGCTGAAAATGTTAATGGGTATTAATTACATCGCTGTGTCATCTAAGCGTTGTATTAACATCTATAGTGATTATATTGTAACAGCTATACTGCCACCTTCAAGCATTGTATTATCGATTAACTGTAAAATGTATTTCGAATTCATAATATGACGAGCTTACATGTAACATAGAAAATGACAGCTATATATAAAATACTGAGAGTATAGAAGTTAGACTTCATACAACGCTCGTTCGAACAATGCTCTCGGACACGTAATCTCAGAACGCCTTTCGAACAAAGTGGTTTTTAACTATGCATATGTGCGTTGCTCGAGCAATTCATGTATAAGGTTACTTTTTGCGATTCCCGACAGTTCAACTAAAACAGCGCTTCGCAGCTTTTACATGAAGCGATACAATTCCAGTAATAAAAAAAAGTGTGATTAGGTGTTGTCAAAAAGCAGCTATTATTTTTTTTAAATGGTATTCGTCATATTATGTGAAAACGAAATATTTTTTCCAGTGCTCAAACGCTTTAATCAATAGGCATATTCTAATGGCAGTTTATAATTTGTCAGTAATTGTATTTAGTTGAAATTTATTAGTGTTTAAGCTTAGTGTAAGCTGATAACGAAAGCCTACGTTTCTCATTATTTCCGCCCCGACTATTAGTGTCAGTAGAGAAGGGTTGCGATGTATTCGGAACGACAGAGCTTAGAACTAGCTACATTGAAAGTTTACGTATCTAGTATACGATTTTGTTCTTGTCATTAACGAGGAATCAACCAATAGCGTGCGTCCGACTGCTGTTGGTTAGGTTTTATTGGCCTGTTAGCCCTATCCAACATTTGGATTATGTTGGTTTATAAAATGCCGGTTTTGTATCGGTATTACTTGCTATGACGTCATATCTGCTAAATATCAACGTTGTAAGAATTGTTTACACTTGTAGATCTGTAACAATTTATATTTATCAGTAAACAATGCTTTGACTATTATAACTTTATATGTATTTAAATTACAGGTTATATACGTTTTTCATAACGTAACGTATACGTTTTTCAAAACGTAACTTTTACGTATACCTTATACACCGTGTACGTATACCTAGTGAAATTGTATACTATGAATGTTGTAGACTTTTGTGTTGCTACTCTAGCTCTGTTCTGGCGAATATCGACCATAGAGGTTTTTAATCGATGTATTGATTCTATCAAAGATCGTTCGGTCTTCAAGTCTGTTGAACGTTTCGTTGTTATGAGACTGATTTTAAGTAATGAGAAATAGTTTTGACACTAGCATTCAGTTTTTGGAATCCAAGTTGTCTTATATCTAACATTAAAAACTAAGTATCAATTTTACATTTTATCAATTACAACTTGGGCGTAGATATAAAAATATCGTAGAAATACTTTACTCCTAAACCCTTAAATGCTTTCCAAAACCTGAATGTTACACCATTTGGCTTGTTTTGTACATGTAGGCGTATGTTTCAGCTCGATATCAATTACTTGTAGTTCTTAACTGTACGGTTACCGGTCAAGACTTGAGATAAGAAAAGCTATTTTTGTCACAGAAATAAGGTAATTAGCTCTGGACTCCGGTGGTCTCGCGAGTACCGCGAACGTAACTGGCAGGGCGTATGCGGCGTATTTGATATAGGAAGGAAATTTTTAGGTTAAGTATTACGATAAGTACGATAAAAATATCTTGGAACGTTATGAAGCAATATCGCCGCATTTAACGCTACTGCCGTTACAGTTTGCGCGCCAAAATTCCTCTATCGCTAGTTATTTTTGTATCAAATTGCATATCTTTCTATATTTGAATTTAAGGACCATTGAGAATTTTATTTTATAACTGAATCCTATTACTAAAACAAATACGAGTACCTATATCCGAATTTCTAAATTATTTACTACTACTTTTTAAGCGTTGACCAAGCTTGTTCAATTAATAGAAATCGCTATTCATTGATATTATATTGAAGGCGTGGCAACACGAAGCGCTTTTGTGTCGCACTTTATTTCTGTATTTCGGGATGCTATACATATAATCGGGTTAACAAGATCGGTTCGGAAAGATTTGTATCCCGAATCCAATATCCGACCCGATTATATACATAGTACTCCTTAGGTTTAGCTCTATGTATGGCCTGTCTACAATATTAATATCGATGAAAAAGTAATACGAATCTCTATAAATATATATTTGATAAAGAAAAATTATATATTTTTATATTCGTGATCGCTTTGACCACCGGGGCATATGTTGGTGCTTTGCAGAGTTAACGAGAGGCGAGGTTCGGTGTTGTGATCGTGTAGGTAGCGAGGAGACGTCGATATTACTGTTTAGTCCACTTCATACCCCCTTCGTCACTTTCCTATCTTTTGTGTCAGTCCACGCAACAGCATTCACGTAAAGTGACAAGTATTGAAGGTAGAATATAAACTGCCTAATCACATGTTAATATACAAACATCACATTATATAGACACATTATATAGCTGTAGATCATCGTCATAAATATATCAACTTGTAAAAATGCCGCTTGATGTGTTTTGTATGTGTGCTGACATGTGTGACTGTAAAATAGGTGTGATGGTATTAAAAGAATCTCCTTAGAATACAATATAAATCTCATTTTGTCCCTTTTGAAGTTTATCGATAAAATCAATTTAAAATCTATATTTAAAAAATCTCAATATATTTAAAGTTATCCGTGACCCACCCGTTCCGGTGGCGCCATCTAACAAATTTCGAATGAATTTAAAGTACGGTACAACCCGTCGGTAAAATGTCTCTCTTACGTAGTTATAAGTCCTCTTTATAGGCTTTTTCGTATTTAAATTTTTCATATTTTGATATTTATTGAAGTTTCGCACCGATCACATTGAAATTAATGCCCAAGTTGATGTTTCTGATTTTTTGGACAATTACAAGCTCGGGACGATCACCGCTGACGTCCAGTGTTGCATCAAGCCAAAATATATATTCGACGTATTTTTTATTGTTGGTAATCGTGCCGAGCTGGTATGAACAATATCTCAATTGTATCGTGTTTAGATTAAGGCTAGGGATTCGTGTTAACTAATGTTAGGAGCTAACGCGTTCGCTTACTGCAACTCTGTACTTGTATATTTATTCTTTGCCTGTACCTATTGTATCCCATTTTATTCGTACACTGGCGGACAAAAAGTGCACGCGTGCACTCACCGTCTATATTTTATTACAATTTATTTATTTGTGTATACTTATTTCTCCGCCTGAAAGGTGTCGGGTCATAATTGAAAACATTCCAGACGGTCTAACCATGTTAATTTTTCAAATCACTTTATTTCTAGTTCTCGTGGGACGCGTCTCGGTCAGATGTAATCTGAACTGTTTATAAAACTATAGACCGACGCGTAGGGGACTTTCAGAGTTATTTAATTTATTTTTTTATTGTACCCTTGCACCTGTATTTATTTCGTATCGTGACGTGTTCTAAGCCAACATTATGATCGTTCTTATTTAGAGCTTAAACTGTAACTATTGGTACCTTATATACATTGCATATTTATATTTGATGGCACTGTTATTGTAACCCCTTTAAGTTATTTGTTAAGGAGTCTTTATCATGTCTATTGTCTAGTAAGAATTTAATATATATCTATTAATATTAATTGATTAATAGTAGGAGCCTTGTTCTATTCGCGTCTGTTTATTCGCTTTTTATACCCGTTAACGATTTGAAAAATTCTTTGTCTTTGTCTTGATTACAAAATAATTGTTGGAATCGACAATTTTGATATTAGATTGTTAGCCACCGATATCGGTGGATATTCTCACTGCCTTTCCGACTAAATTTTACACTGTGTTCATTTTATTTAACATTTTAATATTGAAGAAAACTTGCCTTAAAATTTTATGAATGAAAATGTGATTTTCATATTTCAAATTCGAGTTTACAGCACAATGTTTGCATTTATTATGTGTCACAATATTTACCGTGAATATAATCCTTGTAGTGTTTGCGTTAACAGTCGTATTCGAACAATGTACATCGCAGTACGAAAATAGTTGATGTTAGCAGTTAAATAAAATGTAATTGTTGTATAACTTTATTCGGTCGCAAGTGTATCGAACTTCGGTATATTGATTTATGGAAATATGTAATAGACCTAATGCCTGCGAGAACTGAGCATATTGAAAACATTCACCTTTTGACTTATTTAATCGTGCAATGAAATGTAAACCCTATGACTTCTAGTCAAAGTGTCATTTCGAACACTCACGCGCATTATCACCTTACAAGGTAATATCTATCATCGTCTGAAGGCGTAGAGTCCATATTCCTTTGAGCAGCTAAATAGACGAATAAAATGCTTTCAATATATTCAGTCTTGTACATTTATAGTAATAGCTGTGGTATTGTTATATGCAATACGCGAACTGGTAGATACTAATTGTTGTGAGGTACATTCAGTGTTAAACCACAGATGCTTAAATTTCCCGCCATTTCATAAACTGACGTCACTTATCAAACGACTCGGCAAAATTAAGCATCTGTATTTTTTATATTTGCTAAGCAAGCTTTTTATCGACATTGGACTTATTTGTTGATTAAATAATAGTTTGCATTTATTATATATTATTTACATGACAAAATTAGGTAGACTTGAAATTCTCCGATCTGACCACGTACGATTCTGTTCACGAATTATCGTAATTTACATTTTAGTTTGCATTAAGTAACTGTAATTTATTGTAACTATGATGAATATTTTTTTATGTTGCATAGAAAATAAATATTAAGAAATTATTTTATTGGTTTTTATTTATAAATATCACCTTTAACAATTTAATCTGCCTTCCTCCGATTGGTACTATTCTAGTTATAGCTAATTAGAATAGTAGCCAAAAGTGGCCTAATTTAATTCTGCAAACTTCAAATTAATACAGTTTTTTTGTATGTTTAATATTTATAATAATTATTTTGTCCAGACATAAATAATAATAGGAATACTTGATTATTTTTTCTAAAAAGAAAAAACAGGTAAGTACCTACTTAGAACAGAAAAAAAGAGGTATTTATTGTCATTGTACTTTCATTCTTTCTTCTGTTCTGAAACCTTTAAATGCTCATCAAAACTATTATTTAAAAATCCTACATAATCCAAATGCGTCATCAAAATTTATGAAATTAAAATAGCCTAAATTATCAATAGCCCCAAACCTAAGGGACAAAAGTTACCTATGCTTTTATAATAACGGGTGGTCCTATAATAAATGATGAAAAAGAAACACACATTTATGCTGTTAAGTGATTATTTGTCTTTGATAATTCGTTTGGATCACTTCTTGAAGATGATATCGCGTAAATTATCGCCCTTACTGCTGTCAGGGCGATCATTTACGCAATGGTGTCATGAGCTCGTTTATAAGTATTTTCCATCAATTTGCGAAGAGTTGCGGTTTCTATAGCGGCAATTTCGTATCGAAAATTGCCTTGCGTTCGTACATAGTCTATGGCTTGTTGACGTAGACTTTGGACCTTAAGAAACTCAACAGAAAAAAGCCCGGTGCCGTCAAATCGGGCAATCTTGAAGGCCAATCAAAATCACAGTTTTTGCCAATTAGGCGACAGATGGATTGTGGAAGAACGCAAGGGCATGAGAAAATTATAATTTAGAGATGGTAACACAAGGTTAAGGTAAGTAGGTCCTAAACCTACTGGGATGAAAATAATAATTTCTTTATTGTTCATAACGTTGTTACAATATTATGGTACAGGTAAATTAGCTTGAAGAAATTTTTGCGTTTGTAGTAGTGTATGGTCAGCAAATAAAAAAAACAACATTTTATTTTTAGTTTTTATTGTTTTAAAGGTAATATACGTTTGTGGCTGGAGCACACCAAATGCGTGCACGTCTACGCATACGCACTACGTACTAATACGGTCGTGAAAATGTGTATCCACCGCATTGTAATCTATGGAACTGTATGAGGCAGACAAGCCAGTTCCAAACATTACAAGCATTGAATGCCGGTATTCACTTCAGTGAAGACGTGTATGAATTAGGTGTTCTCCGGCCATAAATGTTTTATTCTAATAATTCATCAACCCCAGGCATATCACAATCATCCCCATCCTCGCTTTTATCAGATGAATTATTTAAATTAATTATGATTCGTTCTGATATTGTGTCTAAAGCTGCGTCTCTACCCTTTTATTTAAACATAAGCAATGCATTTGGTATAAAGCCATCGATACCACCGGCATGAACAATGATTAAGCGGTTGCCTTTCGATATATGTTGCTTCAAACCTGAAGTGCTTCCATCTGACCAAGATTTCGAGAGGGTATGTGATGTATGTATATATGTTTCGTCGGTGTAAACAATTGGTCGGCGTTGTTCACGATATTCAGCAATTTTCATCAAATAATTAATTCGCAAGTATCTAATTTCGTGTTTTTCCATAAGAAGTTTCCGGTTATCTTCTGTTTGCTTCCAATTAAAACCTAATGACATGACGTGTTTTCGTAACGTGCTGACACAACCTTTATAATCGATATCTTCTTTCAATTTTGAGTGCAAAGTTTTTAAAGTGGGAACTTCTTTATTTGTGATGTGGAAGTCATGAATTGTTCTTCTGATAACTTGCTGATCAAAGTTATCGATTACTATTGTAGGTTTACGATTCGGTTTCTTTTTAGGAGATTTAAATGTTACTTCCTGATCTGAAGGACGACATTTGCTTTCTGATACTACCTTTCTGACGGATGCTATTGAAATTCCTGTTGATTTAGCAACTAATTGAGTGGGGTCATAATACTGCTCGGGTTGTTATTACACTCATTTTCGAAATATTTGTACAAACAGTACAAAACTTCCTTAGTTTGAGAAGTCAAAGGCTTGCCTCGACCATGTTTTAACACTGGAGCCATTTTGAATTATCAATATAAAGTTACAACACTTACACACTTGAAATTAAACACTTCAACAAATATTTTAACAATAATAACAAACAATAACAACAATCAACAAATACAAAATTTCACAATGAAACTACTACGTATCTAATAATTATAATTTTTTAATGAAATGCGTGCTTTATGTTCTAACGGTATCAAGCGACTGACGTCAGACTGCACGTGGCACCTGCGGACAGAGTAAACTGGTTTATTCTGGTTTTGTGCGTGTTTCCACTTTCCACTATCAAGTGACGATTTATTTATTTGTTTTGTTTCGTAATTATTATGGTCAAAACTTTTTACCTATAGCTAAACTACTATCATCTAAAGAACGACACGATATTTTATTGTTTCACGGTAGTCGCCTTGTCGTTTGCTCAAGGACGTGAAATTGAATGACATATTTTTTTTAATAAAGTCAAAACCTTTTTCTTTAAAATAAAAACTTGTTTTTATTGAAAACAAAAATCAGAGTGTTGCTAGGGATAAGTATTAAATTAAATAGTAATGTTAGGATATTGAAACATTTTTGTAAGGGCCAGAACGATATAGTGGAAACGCGCTCTAATATCTAAGTAACATACACACCACTACATATGCAAAAATTTCTCGAGACTAATTTCACTGTACAGATCTTTGGACCCCATACTAGGATACCCTTTGATGTAGGACCCAGTCTCTTTCGTGCTATATTGTTGGCTACAATAAGTAACCTAGTAAGTATTACTTTCAATATCTTAAAATTAATAAATGCTTTTATGAAATCTGTTAAATATATTATTAGTTGTCTTGAATTATCAATTAGTTTTGTTTTATATAACGCTTCGTTATCAATTTCTGCTTCAATAGAACTAAGTATTATCACTGGTCAAACAAAATAAATATGGCCGGCCACATGAATGTCAGTTTGTGTATCGAATATTAAAAATTGAAACACTTTAAACTTCTTCCCGTTCATACACGTTTGGCGGTTGGAAATCCGCTCGACATACTGCCGCATATTTAATGTAAATTTAAAGTACACGTTTTAACAAAAAAGTATCAAAGATCATAATCGCAGTAGGAGCCTTTGGTAGGCCAAACGATTTTTCGATTTTCTCTCCATGCTTCGTTGGCAGTAGGTACCTGACTTTATTATTAACCCTAGCGTTGAACTTCCAGGTCTGACAGCCGTAGGTTAGCGTTGGTAACAGACAGGTGTCCATAACCTTTCTTTTAATTTTAATAGGTATCTGACTTTTTAAGATTTCCATTAGGCTGTAGGTAATATATTTACCTCCATGCAAAATTACAGCCTTCTAGCGCAACAGTCTACAAGCTAAGCTGCGGACATAGCGAAACTATAAGAGTTCCGTTTTGCCATTTTTGCTACGGAACCCTAAAAACGATATTGTACTAATTTCATCAATCTGGCCGGGTTGAAAACACCACCGGATTGCAATCCCTAATTGCATCGTCAAACAAATCATATGACGAGTTGATTTTGACACTCACATTAGCACAATAACAAATGTTTTTGCTAATAGCTAACAAAGAATTACGAACGCTGCGTTTGTCATTATCACAGCGAGGTCGTATGCCCTGACCTTCCTCAACATTGCTCAGCTTACCCTACGACGATGACCTGTGACGTGAGAATGGAATTATTTTTTAGATACTAGTTTCTCCCCACAGCTTCGCCCCAGTTTTATTTATAGTCTATTTTTATATATCAACCCATATGATGTCCCACTGCTGGGCATGGGTCTCCCCAGTAGAACCTACTTATTGTAGATCCTCCGGGTAATTGCCGTAATCGCCACGCTAGGCGAGCGGGTTGGCGAAAGCAGTTAGGCTTTAAGTGCAAAAAACACAGACGCGTCGTGGGCATTGAATGTGACATCCCTTAGTCGCCTTAAGTACGGGTGTAATAAGAGAGAATAGTACCACACCATCTTTTCATGTGGTACCTACATGAAAAGATGGGGTGGTACTATTCTTAAGGGGGGTACCACACGGCAATATTACTGTAAAGTTTTATCAAAATTTGTTCAGTAGTTTTTGGATATACGTATTATTATTTATTATACATCCATGTTTACAAACTTTCTGATTTACAATTTTAGTACGACGCTTTTACTGCTTTTACTCAAGATTCAAGCTGCCTTTGTACCATTGTTTTATGTAAATTGACTAACGGCCGGTCTCAATAATCTACCTATCGATGGATTTAGCTACTAGAGGTAGAGTTTTGACATATTTTGTATGGAGCTTATGTCAAATATATACCTCTAGTAGCCTAATCCGTCGATAGTTAGAGTGTTAAGACCGGCCGTATGTGGTTTACTGTTACCAAACAGAAAACAAGTTTTGTGATGCTGTATGTAGGTATAGGTAAGCTATTTCCCTCCTATGTATTACCGACTAGCTGACCCGCGCAACTTCGTCCAAGTAATTTTTTCAACATTTTTCATTCCTGCTCCGCTCCTATTGGTCGTAGCGTGATGTTATATAGCCTATAGCATTCCTCGATAAATGGGCTATCTAACAGTAATAGAATTTTTCAATTTGAACCAGTAGTTCCTGAGATTATTTGCGTGTAATTTATTTCATTTTTCTTTTTATGATTTTAGACATTTTTAGGGCTCAGTACCTCAAAAGGAAAAAACGGAACTCTTATAGGATCACTTCATTGTCCGTCAGACTGTCAAGACCCTATATTTTGCCTATAGTTCAAATTAAAACCAAGTAACCACTCAGGTCTTCAGTCCTTTGGGCTTGAAGCACTGATAAAATCAAATTACAACAGTAAAAACGATACGGCTGTTTTTGCCACAAAAAAACGTTCCTACATTTCGACACTTTCAAGGGAACGCCCAGGTAATATACCTACCTAGTCTTTTAAAAATCTGCGAGACTCGATTCCTGAACTGTTTATAATATGTACCTACAAATTTGTACGGTACCCTCGGTGGCCGAGTTCGACTCGCACTTGGCCTGTTTTTATTATAACATGTATGCTAATTAAATGTATGCGGATTTGAGTCCTAATCGAGTCGTTTTTACTTCATACATTTGGATATTGTTTCACCGATGGGACTAAGAAAATACCTATTGTCATAAGTATAAAAAATACTAATAACATGTTTTCAACCTGAAATAGACAAACAGGGGAAAATGCTGCCTTCCTTACAGGAGCAAAGTCAAAAGAGCCCAAAAAAGAAAGAAGATGAAGGATCGGCCGGTCCTGCAGTTAGATACCGACATATATCATGAACACTGGACAGCAAATGGAGAATCCACCCAGAAGCAAATTCTCTGTTCTAGAATAAGGTGAGCCCCAAAACTACCTTACCTTTTCAACGCAACACTAAAACTTCGTATTTTAACAACAATATTGTTAACAAATAATAAAGTTAAGGAAAATCAACGATTGCTGCATGAATAACCAACGTATTGACCTGATAAGTAAATTGAAAAAACATTTTTAAATACAACCTTTTATTTATATGCTTTAAATGATAATGAATATAAGTTTTAAATTAAAACAAACCATCATCATCAATTTGTTACACCATATAGTAGTTGTAAGTATATACCTACTATTTAATTGATTTATAAGCTTGTCGATACCAAGACGTTCTAGCGATTTGACTCTAGGTAGGTACTTAAGGCCCATGATCGACAGTACAGTACCTACTACAGATAATATAATACTATACTAGTACTACTACTATAATATTGTAGGTACTTACCTACTACAGTACGATCAACGTATCTTGACCGGATTGAAGTTAGGTTTTTATCACTTTCGCGCATGTCATAGAGATGCGACCCTAAAATTACTTACGAAAACGAATAATCGATTAAAAATACTAACAACATTTTAATTCAACAATATAAAAACACTATTTAAATAAGTTCATAAAAGTTTAAATTTAGAACAGTTACAGTAAATAAAAAAAAACTTTGAAAAACAATTTCTTTACCAAAACAATCACAAAAAAACATGAATTAGTAATACTAATTATGACAATGTAATGCGTAATCGCATCTCTAATCCTCTTGGTTTAGTTACCGCCCCCGCCCCCCGCTTCCTGTCACCATTTACTTCCAAAAAATGCATCTGCGCAACCACTTGTCGCCTACTTCAGTCCGGCCTAGTTACGTTGATCCAACTGTACACTGCATTTTGTGTAATGTGCAGCACTGCACTAGGAAAATCTCGCGACAAACTTTTATGTCATATAAATGGTAGGTATAATGTAACAAATTGATGAGTTTGTTTTTAATTAAAAAATATACATATTTTAGAGCATTTAAATAAAGGTTGTTTTAAAAAATGTTTTTACTAGACATGTTTTTGAGTCTGTTCATTTATATTAAATATTTTGTTTAACCATATACAATCATATTAACTCATTAGTCACTGAGTACCAATGACCACCTTCCGGCCCCATCATCAGACCCTAAACACTATACAAGTGTAAGAGCATTTGTTCAAGACAAATCTAACGAGCTCAAACACCGGGGGGGGGGGGGAGTAGGGATCGCAGGTACATTGCATGACTGTTGAATACCACTGTTCCACCTTCCGGCTCCATCATCAGACCACAGAAATTATCAAAAAGAGGCTAAAAAACATCACGTAATTTGTGGACGACCCATAAGTCTAAATTATTATAAGTAGTAATAATATTAACGCCTACTCGTGCATAACTGCGTACATGCATACGTTTAGGTCTCAGTTAAAGCTTCTAGAACAAAACTAAGCGCACATTGTCACAAAACGTCGAGAGTGCAGACAGAAGGCAACCTACTCCGCTCAGCAATACATGGTCACGAAAACTACGGACACCTTTCGGAAACAAAGTGAGCGATATCTATGCCAGAATATTTTTTTAAGATAACGGAACAACCTCCAAATACCTTTTACTTCTATGGAACCTCAATAAGGCCTACAGGTCATGATCTGCACCTTATTACTCTAAAACGAAATTTACAAATTTTGGTAGTCGTAGTTTTTCGTGTGCTTATTCAAAAATTAATTAGAATAGTCTCCATTCCAATTACTTTTTAGATAAGCACAATAAATACGACGTTTGTCGGCAACGAGTGGATTGTTTTGATGTTGTTAGCTCTACATATTACCACCTAATTTTTGATCGAAACTTGGTTTCTCCTCTTACCTCCGTTCGTTTATTCGAAGGATTATGGCTCGCATATTCTGTGCATCCGCCAGATTCAAGTTAATTTTATTTCTAGTTTTCTTCTTTGAAGTTATTTAACATATTAAACGCGGAGCTGTGAAAAAACATGTCAGTTTGCCGCCATTTTCACAACTCCGAAACTTCGTTTTCATTCAATTAGAGTAGGCCTCCTGGACCATGCGTCCATTGCTCGGGAGCGTTTGTATAAAGATAAAGCTTACCTTCTCTACTCTCGATGTTTTGTGCTAATATACAGTAAAGCGAAACATTCTACTCGTTTAGTAGTTACGTTACACTCGAGACTAAACAATACTTCAATGGCAGGTAAATATAAAGCCTCATAATGTGCTCTGTTCATTCATAAATTAACAATAGAAGCAAAAACCGTTTGCGGTTTTGTGAAACAGTACCCACTTGTTCAAATGCCTTTGAGTTTACTGTGGCCGTGTTATTTCTGTCTGAATATTAAGAACTAGCTGACCCGCGCAACTTCCTCTGCGTAATTTTTCCCCGTTTTTGCAATATTTATAATTGCTGCTCCGCTCCTATTAGTCGTAGCGTGATGTTACATAGCCTATAGTCTTCCTCGATAATTGAGCTATAGTAAAATAAATTTTCAATTCGGACCAGTAGTTCTTGAGATTCAAACAAACAAACTCTTCAGCTTTATAATATTAGTATAGATTATGACTTGTTCTGGGTTTTTTGCGGACCAATTAGTCATAGTGCTGTAGTCCTATGGCTTTTTACATAAAATTTAAGTTAGGATGCCCACAACTATGTGTACATATCTCTTTGTAACATAAGTGAATAAACTTTGACTTAACAGAAGGCTCTCTAATATTACACATTTCTGGATCTATCTAGGATTAAATTAAAAACAACACAAACCTCTCGGAATAAGTAATTATTCTGAAGCAGACCCTTCGGCGCCAATTCCCATGTATAATGTTATAAGACGTTTTCAAGAGCACAAGGGATTTCGGATCCGATATCGATAAAGTTTGTAATTTTAGATTACCTTCCTATGGCTTAATTCCGGATCATCTTATCTATAGTAGGTAAGTGGCACTGTTCTTCTACAATGTTTACACTAGTATTCCTTTCACAAAATTCATTAAAATTGGGTTAGATTTCATGCAAGGTTACTACGACATGGTAAATAATATATTTACTTACCTCAATTATCTAGATATGTATCTAGATATTTTTAGAAACGAACCGTACTAATTTATGAGTCAGTTATTTTTCTGTATACCTATTTGGCTACAAGCCTTCGCATTCGTGCATGTTAAGTACATCTGCACGCATTCGAATGATCGAGTTAAACGTCGGGCAGCTTAAAACGGCAGTTAATCTAATCAGCAGACGCTAAATTTGCCCAAACCGAACACAACATCGCATGTAAACTGATTAAAAAGCGTCCCACGTCTCCCTGACGATTTGGCTATCAAACATGGAAACATGCAAAATGTTCATCGTAAATTATATCGATGTGGAATCCAGTGTGCCGCGACTCGCCTGCACAACTTTATGTTACTGAAGTTTAAGTCGAAAATGGTCCATATTGGAACTTTGGAAACGCAAAACAAAACTGTGTGTTGAGTAAAGGCACAATATGTAGGCAGTCTGTGTTCGACCGTCGCGAGAGCGGGACATTATCGAACGTTTTTTATTTGTTGTCAAACGAGACGTCCGAGATCGCGAGTTGTGCAGTGAGTTTTAAAATAATGAACGTGCGTGTTGTAATATCATATAAATAGGAACATTATAGTTTACAGGTAAGATATAATTGTTTCATTGTAGTGCTTCATATCGCGAAATCCGCCAGGATGACAGTGGACGATAAATAAAAGTCGTTGATCCCACTTAAAAGTTAATTGTTTAATCGATTTGGAATTCAAGTGCTGGACCGTCTTTATTAACTACCCACAGAGGTAGGTTGTAATATTGTCTGATTAATTTGCTCCGCTAGACCTTTCCTAGTTTCTCTTATAAACGATGGTGTGGAAAAAAATAACAAATTCAAGCAGCTTTGGTAATACCTACAGGAGATTAAAGAAAGCATTAAAGAGTAAACATTGCTATCTGGCAAATGTAAACATGCCGGGGTGTTATTAATAGAGCCCTAACTATGGATCATATGTTGAAAGTACAGTGCACGGGATGGGGTAAGGCAGGCTATTAACTTGCTACTTGTCGGGACAGATTTGAGAGACACGAAGGATAAAATTGTAAAACCGGCTTAAGATCTATCGGACAGCGTTGTAATCGTTAAATAAAATGGATACACGTTTTTAATGGTCCTTCTGGCCACTTACTCGACGACTGTACGATTTATTAACGACTATTGCATCGCACCTTTATGTCGTTTTAATTATTATGTATTTTTTATGTTAATTGTCCAGGTAGCAATAGTTTTCATTTATTATTTTGATTCCGTAGTCTCTCAGACATTTTAATGTGTCTTAAAGTTTGAAGACACGTCAGTACCTACCTACATTTATTAAGTCCCACAGAGTAATCACAATAGTGAATTAACGTCTCATTAATCTGTCATTGCAATTACTAGTTGGAATTCTAACTTAAACGAAATGCTGTAAAGTAGGTAGGTTTCTCTACCATTACCGCGACGGTCATTCAATCAAACTAAGTAGTTCTAAAGAAAAAAAAAATGTTGGAACTACTACAGGTAAAACTTACAAAGTACCAGTCCGCCAGCCTTGTTGTCGAAACCCATTTTCTTCTTAGAGAAACCGAATTCACAACCTTAGAAAATGAAAAAAAAAACAAAAAACTAATTCTAAAATGCACCCAATCCGAATTAAAATAAATTCATGAACAAAAGCATAAATTCGTTTCCAGATTGGAGCTTTAGATCCATTTTCCTTCTCATACTTTATAAAACAGAGAAACGTATTAAAGGTTAAATATAACCGTTGATTATTAAAGTGCGATGTCCTGAGCGGTCAATTAACGCAACAGTCGACAATCGCGCTGTGAACAGCGGCCCTTATGGACAGTGTGCCGGGGCGGCTGCGGCCCGTCAGCCGGACAAGGTTTTTTTACTTTTTACACAGTTACCTGTTCCCGAACGGGTATCGTATCGACTCTGGTTAGCTTAACAAGTGCAGTCAGAGGTGCCGTATCTTTGGCTACCTATTCTTATTTTATGGTTTTAGTTAAGCTTGACATGTCTATTACACTATTAAGTAGGTATAGGTACTGCTTATAGGAAATCTAATCTACTAATTAACCATTTTTTTAGGTCAGTATCGAAGTTGACTAATTTTATCAATTGTGTTAGGTACTTATTGCATTTTTTTACAAAACATTGAATTGACTACAGACAGATTTATAAAACATCCATTTTGGTAGGTATTTCGCATAACATCATACGGTCATTAGCACAAGTTATCGCAGGATGCGTCCGTCGCGTTTTGCGAAAGTGACATTCGGTCCTGAAATATAACCCTTTAAGCGATACATGATACTTATTTATATCGAGATGGAGCGCCCGCGGCAATTGAACAACAAGAAAGGATTAATGTCTGTCTTGTCTTTTATTTTTGGGCAGTTTTCTCACGTTAAATCATAAACATTTTTTAATAAAAAGGTAGCAAACTTTTCTCCTTTTTTATTGAGAGTTTTAAGATTGAAATTGGTGGTTCAAGGTGGATTGTATTTAGTTAATATTGTACGTACAAAAACCGTCTCTAACAAGATACATTTTCGTATCGGGTTACCTCAGGAAAATTTGAACCTTTCGCCTCTGGTGGACACGTAATAAGGACTCACATCATCTATTAGAAAAGTGCCTTTGATCTCTTTACTTCTCCACACAAGCAACTGTCCAGGGATTCGACAAACGTCAAGAGGGTGGTAGGTGTTACCTAACTATATAATAAATAGCAGACAGCTTCATCATAGAAGGACCTACTTGTAAGTTACCTACATAGTTTTTCCTCGTTGCGGTTATAGTTATGACGTCTGTATAACCAAACACTTGTGTACTAGTCCGCTTTAGGTACCTACTCGCAATTGCCTTAGATATTCACTTACCTAATTGCTAATCATGAAGAAGAAGTTGTAGTGACCAAAAAACAAAGTAGTAGAACTTCTAAACTTTCAGTCCTGTAAAAAAAGACGAATAACGGGGGAGTGGAATGCCTAATATAATATCCATTTATTTTATGCGGGGACATGCACGGCTATTAACCAAGGCAAATATTTGCAGAGTGCTATATTGCGAAAGTCATTACTCATTTAACGATAGCCGTGTGAACACGTTAAATAAGTTGTTTAAACTGTAGAGCTGTTGGCATATTTTATGAGTTTGTATGACCCATCGTGCCGCAAAGGAATGTATTAAGTTACTTAACATTTTGTAAGCTTCAGTAGACCTAAATATTGAAGACCTTAATATTTTGAAGCGGCGGTAACCTAGTGTTAAGGCATTGGACTCGCAATCGTGAGGTCGCGGGTACGAATCCTAAATAAACGCACTCCTAACACAAACCATTGAGCTTAGCTGAAGGGGTTAACAGGATTGCTAGTAAAGTGAGACCCACAATTCAACATTGCTAGTTATCTTTAAAAAAAAACAAAAGAATATATAGATATCTAACAACTTAAATAATCTACGGCCTACATAGACCTATAGATAATAATAATATCTTGGGACATCTCACACAACGCTATCTGATCCCAAACTAAGCAGAGCTTGTACTATGGAAACCAGACAACTGATAAACATACTTATATATTTCTAAATACTTAGCTTTATTATAGATAAATTACACCCAGACACAGAATAAACCATCGTGCTCATCACACAAAGTTTTATCCTGGGGATCGAACCCACGACCTCCTGCGTAGCAGTCAGATACACTCCCACCGCGCCACAGAGGCAGTCGCAGATAAAGCAAACGAATAGAAAGAGTTAAAATGGGTTAAATAAAATGAGGTATCATTAGGAGTCCAGATTTACGCTGGGAGTTGCAATTTTAGGGTGGTTTTACCTTTCTTGCGAAAAAGTAAAATAAATAGATAGACCAAAGTGCCTACATAACTTATTCGCACTGGTCTCCCCAGTAGAACCTATTGATTGTAGGCCTGGGGGTAATTGCCATAATCGCCACGCTTGGTGAACGGTTGGCGATCACAGTCAGGTTTAAAGCACGCAAAGGACGCTGCTGCCCGTCCTTCGGTGTAAAATCCCTTACGACACCCACGGGAAGAAAGTATTCCTAAGCCGATATCACACGGCTAAAACCATTTTGGTCGTAGGTAGGAAAATCGATGACGGAGTTACACAAACCGAATATGTGGTGTGAGCAATTTGTGGTAAATTTGGCAGAATGGTCTGGTTCAGTCCTTTTTTATGAGTAATTCTCAGCTTAAGCCAATACAAACAAGGAGACGAATGGTGTCGCTCGATACAACCAACCATAAACGTAGCGCATATTTGGCAACCAAGCTAAAATATCAAATGTGCACCTAGTTACCACAAAAGAGAATTAGGTATTATTCGGCATTGTGATGAGTTGATAGTAAAAAAAATCATTATGCCGACAATATAGTACCAGTAACTATCTAAGTGGAACAAAATGGGGTAATCGTACAAGTACCTAGTAGTGGGCGTTATATTTTATAACGCCTATAGGTTTGATATTGGACTGCACTTGGAGGTTGTCCGGATGCGTGTCCGGATGTACCTAAGCCAAGCCTTGCGTCGAACATGCAAACTTCATTAAAAACGACCCACCCATCTTACTCTCTGAACAAGTTAATAAACTGATACATCGAACTACATAGCTTATAGTAGGTAATATTAATTAAGTCTAAATTATTGATACAAGATTGTATCTATCATTTCCACTAATTTAGGGTTATCTTAGAAATACATTATCTCTTTGTAATATACATAATGTTTTGATATATGGCGCCCGGAATAATTAGCATTACAATTTTAATCTGTCATATTATGACCCCTGATGATGATAACAATGTTCTAAATAAATAATATTCGATACACGTTTTTTGTAAAGCACGTGTTGTTTTAAAAAAATATAGGTATTAAAAAGGTTGGTAACACCAGTAAAACTATGTTAAAGGAGCGTCTAAACGGGCCATTTTTGACGACAATTTGTGGCGGCACTATTGGCAACTAATTGCTCGGCCAATAATGGCAATATGTCTGCAATTGTATGGCGCATGATCCAGTCTCCTAAACGGGCTACACAACTCGGCAACAATAAAATAGAGAGCGAATGAAACAACAACAAAATTGGCCAGGCAACATTCCGGAAAATCGGTCGCTCAGCGATCGTCCGGCAACCATCAAATCAATATTGGCGAGTACTGCCATGTTGCCGGTCACAGCGTTTCCGACACAAATTCCCGTAAAAAAATGGCCCGTTTAGACATCCCTTTAAATTTCTTAATCAAATTTAACACATACGTACACTGTTAGGAATTTGGATCACACAAATAGATGGAAATAAATATTAAAATAGGAGCTGATTTTCATCCACTTACCTACATACTTCCGTGACATAAATGACAGTAGGTACGTAAGTGTTTGTTTTAAAAACAGTAGCAATTCAGGTTGCGAAATTCTCAATTCTCCTGGTTTATCATGTCCTTTCATATGGCGATAAGGTGAAAAGACATGTTACTATCCGGCACCAGGTTTTTATCCACCATCGCTTTTTTCTATAAGCCTGTCTTGTCGTAACAATTCTCATTATATAATGTAACACGAAAGTAGACAAAATTGTTGTGCACCCCTACGCTAGATTCATTGGAGTGTTCTTTTTTGTTAACACCTTTTGTACGTATAATTTGACACCGGGAGCGAGTAAAAAAACCTAGTAGACATTACTTTTTGACAGGGGATATTTAATGAAGTTGTAAGTTTTTTTACTACTTTCGTCGAGCGCTTCTCACGATAATACCATTGTAGGAGCACGTCCCAAACGGTCTCAATCAATTACGTTAACTGTGATAATTTTGTTTTTTTTTCTTTTGGGACTGGAGATTTTGTATGGTCGACAAACAAATTATACGCCACTTAATCGCTTATTATAGGTGTGCGTTGGAACAGTTTAATGGAATTATGACATATTTTTGGATGATGCCCGGTTTGGCCTGTTAATTGGACACTTGGGAAAGATTCGTAGCCATGAAAGAACCGGACTCGATCGAAACTCTTTACGACTGTATTTTTTGTTTTTTTTTAATCGAGTTATATTTTGAGCTGTAAATTGGATTCGATTTTTAATTGACATACCTACTTAATGTAGTTAAGCGTTTAAAAACTACTTACCAGTGTGTATCTTATTTAGTAGGTAGGTAGGTGATACATATAATACGCTAGTGTTGGTTTTTGTGTTCTGAAACAGGGTAGGGAGGAGATTTTAAGTTTTTCTAATAAATAATGCACCTTCAAACCCTATTCTGTTCCCCAGAATGTGGCGATCAGCCTCAATGGGTGCTCGCCTGTGCGCAGGGTTGGCGCTAGCCATGTCGCTGGCGCTGGGCGCTGGGCGTCGAGATTTCAAAGACGCTGATGGACGACATCATTCTGACCTATCACTATGGATTGACGAGCGACAAGTGAGGATGTTTAGCGGTAAGTTTTAATTTAACTAAACTAAGTTAAGGCAGGATCGGCCGAGCGAGTGGGAAGGGTCGCAAAAAAAGTCAAATGCGAAAATCAATCTACGAGGACATAAAAATATGGTGGCATCTTTGCATTGTATAAAAACGTCGACCAAGATCTAGACCTACCCTGATCCGGAGCTAGAGCCGGCGCCGAGTGTACCTACGTACACTCGGCGCCGGCTCTACGGCACGATAACTTAATGTTTAACCTACATTTTGAAGTGTTTTGTCTAATACCAAGAAATATACTTGAGAGGATTTACTGTGAAATTCTAATCACCACTTGAAATCTTTTCCAGGTATATCAATGCAAATATTTGCAATTATAAACGGTCACGTATCTCCATATGTTTTGGACCCAAATTTCTCTAACAAACTCCCAGTTATACCCTCCGAAGTCGGCTATGTAAACTTCACGTGGAAATCAAAGAAGAGATACTATTACAATTTTGATATTCTGACATCATCAGATTTAAATATATTGAAGCCTCCAGTGTTATCTATAAAGCCCCGTGGACGGGTGCCTAAGACGTCTAAAGGTAATGTACCAATTATCATTAAAAATAACTACCTAGAATAACAAAAACAAATTAAACATTTTGAAGTTGGTGCCATGAAATAGTAGTCTTTATGTTTTATTCGGCACCAACTTCAAAATGTTTTTGTTATTCTAGGTATATTATTTTTTGCTTTTTAGTTGCCTTGTATTTATTTTTGAAGTCGGTAATATTTTTTGTTAAAAAGTTTTTGTTTCTCACTTTTTAGTGGGTTGGTTTATAATTCACTTAAGTTACAATAGGCTTATGTCATCTGCTCAAATCCTTTTACGAAATATTGCTTGCCCCGATGCAGGGCCGTTAATTGTTGAGGAGTTCACTATCAGCTTTATTACATGGTATAATAGTAGTATATCGAGATTAAAGTGCTACCCAATACCATATTAAAGTACTTAATTGAATCGCAAACTGTGAAATATTGAATAGGTCTGCTCGTAATTTTTGGTCTTCATCATCAGTTCCACTTCACCAATTTATTGGTGTTTTTTAAGAGTAAATGCACGAATCACTATGAAATATACCTAAATCACTGTAGGTGTGCTTTTAATATTTTAAGAGTTCCCTCGATTTCTCCAGGATCCCATCATCAGATCGTGATCTGATGGCAATGGGACCAACTTGGAAGTATACCCACAGACGAATTGAGAACCTCCTCCTTTTTGAAGTCGGTTGAAAATAGATACGACGAAAACGTGAACAAAGTTATTGTTTTCATTATGACACTTGTTATGAATATAAATCAGATGAATATTACGCGTGTTATGTTGTCTCACATATCTACTTACCTATTTATTAACGTGCGATATTTGCTCGAGAAGTGCACCTTTAACCTCACTAAACAATATCTGGAAGCCAAACGTTAAACAACCCAATGTACAAATATTGACAGACTAAATATAAATAACTAGTTTGTTCACAGAGTTCAGTTTAATTTTGCCATGTGTGGGCAACAATAGTGGTGTAGCCACATTCGAAATAGGACTTGTGCTAAGAAATGGCAAAGACGTGCCCCTAAAAGGCACCCCACTAAGGTTACACTTAAAGAAGGAATGCGCACAGAGAGGTGTGTATTTAGAAAGGACAGGTATTGTATCGCCAACGCATTTTTAACACTTACACGCCTGTGTTTTTGTGGCTGTAGCTATTAACTTTACCAGCCTTTACAAGCTTCTTTCTATCATTAACCGTAAAATTAAATGATTTTACTCACGCAGTTAATTCGCTGCCATAGAAACAAAGAGTAACTTAGATTTTATTCGTTATTTCAATTGAGTAAAAATAAACCTAACACAGCTTCAAAGACACAGGCGTAACGCTTCCAATATATTGAATTTTAAATAACAGTTTTCTTCTATAAGTATACATCATTACAAAGTCCTAATATTGAGTCCCACAAAGCTTATTAATTCAATTTTCATGCTTACAACAAAAAAATGAGAAAAGCATAGCGAACTTGAGAACGAGAACAGAAGCACTAAACATTGCATTTAATCTATTTCGAGCTCATATTGTTATGCTTATGCTACTAATAATACATTTATGTGTAGTCGGTATGAGCGAACGCTTTACCACTGCCCATTACTGTTTCACACCGTGATGGACGTCACAGTGTTTGTGTTCACGCGTTCGGTACGAACAATGCAGCGATTGACATTTTATTACTGTTTTGTTTAACATTTTACGATGAATTATTCGTCGTTTTATGCGAAAATCAATAAAGACATAACAATTTCAATGTTAAACATGTTTTAGAGCGATTCCTAATTGCTTTTAATTAAATTTTATGTCTTGGACGACAACTTAAACGTTTACCCTATTGCTTTACCAACATTAAACTAAACGTGAATTACCTATAATTGATTAGGCAGTGTTACCAGGATTAATCATTTATTTTAATAAAAATAATTATAAAATGCTGTTTAATAACAGTAAAATTTGAATATATGGTTTACACATTTCATGGCACAAGGTGTATGTAATTACTTTTATTTATTTATTTAAAACTTTATGCACAAAGTTGTACAAAGGTGGACTTAATGCTAAAAGCATTCTCTGCCAGTCTACCTTAGGGTGATGTAGAAATGGAATGTGGGAAAGGTGCAGTAACCTAATTGCCAACTACTTTTCATTTTCAACCTACTTTTCAATCAATGCCAATCCCTGCAATGTTTCCCTCTCTCATTACTAATTAGACAATCTGTCCTCCTATATTAAATATCTGTGTGAAGCCTGCGATGTGCGCCAGGCCTTATTAACCGAATGCGTTATTTTCCGGGTATACATCGAGTACGCTGGTTGGCTGAAACACGGTGCCTCTGCTCACAGCATTTGCGTTTTTAGGTTTGTATCGTTCCTTGCTTGCTTATTTATACTAATATTAGTTAAGCTTCAAATATTACTTCTTTACAATATAAGTTTAACAGGGTGTCCACTGCAAATGTTCAAAAAAAATCCCTGACTTTTCCCTGACTTTCCCTGACCATTTTTTCAAATTTCCCTGACCAAATATACTCCTTAGAAAAATTAAGAGAGTAAAAAATTATCAACATTTTTGAGTGCAGGCTTCTTAAATGGTTGTTCAGCAAATTAAAACAAAATCAAATATAGCTGTCTTTTTGGAACTGAACTTTAAGACTTTTTTTTACAAATAATTGTAAGTTAACCAACCAAAACAAAACGTTATTTTGTGTTTTTTTTAGGTCTACGGACTTGTACTTTTTTTAGTAAAGACGCCATTCATATAATACGCAAGATGATTTTGGGCAGTTTTGGAACCCCTTCCCCCCTACGTTAGAAAAATAAGAATCGGCTGACCCTTCCCCCTGTTTAATATTTATTACGTAAGAAACTCAAGGAAAATATGAATACACGTTTGTTTGTTTGAATTCTTATTTTGTAAATAAACAATTTTTTGGAACGTTTGTTTGGTAGGTACTAGGTTAATTTTTATTTTTTAATCCCCGACGCAAAACTGGTGAACCGATTTGGATGCGTTTTTTTTTCATCTGAAAGCAGGTTTTCTAGGGACGGTTTTTAGACTTGTCTTATCAAAATTGGTTCAGCCATTTCAAGGTCATCAGCTCTTTTGTTAGCTGCGGTAGGGATCTTAGACGCAAAATGGGAATTTACTTTACTTTCAAACACATGTGTGACCTAAAATTTGATACACCCATGTATGCTAAATAACTATGCAAGATTATGCAATTCGTGGACTGATGCTGCAGCCAGGATATCTAGCGCATTTGTACACTCTTGAAAAAAATAATGACAGATGTTTGGATTGGTTTTTAACCCCCGACGCAGAATTCTATCAGAAATTACAAAGGAATATCCATTCCTGGAAACCCCAACAGATAGAATCCCCCAAAAACATAACTTTGACCAATGATACAAAATCAGACTTAAAACCCGAATCAAAAGACAGCTCCGGACCATCTGAAGTTAGAATATACACAGATGGATCCAAAACTGCGCTAGGCGCGGGAGCAGGAGTCTATTCAGATGACCTCAATATTAAGATATCTACTCTTTTGGACAGAAGAAACACGATTTTCCAAGCAGAATGCATTGGCATAACCAAAGCGGCTCAAGCAGTCGCAGCCAGAAATGCAAAAGATCTAAAAATAAAAATTGTAACCGACAGCGCTTCAGTGCATTCAGTGCTACAGTGTCAAACACCAGCATAGACTCGACCTTTATTCAAGAATGCCATGAATCACTTAAGGCCATTACCTAAGATAACGAAGTGACCCTGCAATGGATAAAGGGACACAGCAACTCAATTGGAAATGACGTGGCGGAGGAGCTAGCGAGACGGGGATCTAAAATGAACAGCCACGGCCCCGAACCTATAAGCCCAGGTACGAATTTAGCTGCGTGAGAAAACAGAGGAAAACCACCAATGGGAATGGGGAAAAAACACCGGTTGCAGACAAACGAAAGAGGCGATTCCAACAGCGCCCAGAAATTACGCTCGGAATCTAATCAGACTAAACAGGGACAAACTGCGAAAAGCAATAGGCATCCTGACAGGTCATTGTCCTCTCAACAAGCACCTGCACACCATCGGGATCACAGATAGCCCACTGTGCAGAGGGTGCATGGAACATGAGGAAACGCCCAAGCATGTAAGCATGGAATGTACCAGTGTGGCCGAGTAACGGGCACAGTTCCTAAAAACACCGTCATCCCTCCATGAAGCCTGCAGCAACCTGCGGGGAATGCTGGGCTTCTGGGAGTGTTTGGGCTGGCTGGAGTGAAAAGAACTGACACATTACAACGTACGCGCAATGGCCCAATCAAGAGGCTAAGTGCGACATTGCGGCCCCGTTAAAACAAACAACCCCCGACGCAAAAAGAGAGGTGTTATAAGTTTAACATGTGTCTGTCTGGGCAACTATAACTCTTAAACCAATAGACCGATTAAACACGGTTTTTTTGTTTAAAAGCGGATATGGCCGAGAAGGTTCTCAGCCATAACTTACGAATATCTCTCGAGGCGTTTAAATATCCATAACTCATATCTTGCTTTACAAGGAGGTTTTGTCAACTTTTACAGGTCTGATTGAATTAAAATTTGGTTTATACTTGTCACTTCGGTGGAATTTCCAAAACATGGCAAACTTTAACTTATTTTTAGTCTGCGGTATACTCAACTCATATCATACTCTACAGCAGATATATCGTATTCGTTTTTAGGGTTCCGTAGCCAAAATGGAAAAAAACCGAACCCTTATAGTTTCGTCATGTCCGTCCGTATGTCACAGGCATTTTACTCAGAGACTTTTCAATGAATATTAATGAAATTTGGTGAAAAGGTGTCTTATAGTGGCCGCTACTTAGTTTGATCAGCTCAATAATAAAATAAATATTTTTAGGGGGGCCACTCCATACATGTAACAGAAGGTGAAAAAAAAAATTCAGCTAACATCATTGTGTTGTGTGCAACACAATGATGTTAGCTGAATTTTTTTTTTCTCATTCGAGAGGTCTTTTAAAAACATTTCAAGGTATCTAATAAACTTTCTGGATTGAGTAAATATTTTTGGAAATAATTGCTCCGAAAGTTGCATAAATTGTGCCCCCCCCCCCACCTTAACTTTTGACCCGTGTGACCAAAAAATATGAAAAGAATCATAAAGGTAGCTTAACAAATACTTTAAACTTATATTATTTCGGACATGATTAGATATACCGTCATTTGTTGGGAAGAGCAGTTTTACGGCTATAACTCATTATAGCCGAAAAACTGCGTTTTCTCAACAAATGGCGTAAGTGCCATGAACATACGCTCTTCTGCTGATGCAATTATTTAAGGCTGCGGACCCCTACACTGAGTATGGTCCGACATGCTCTTGCACATGTTTTTTTAACAAATCACGAAAAAAATACTGAGGGGATTTCCTTGAAAAAAAAAGTGTCAGCTTCTGTTATGTATGATGATATTATTATAAAAATATTTATTATTATTAATTAGCTATCAAACTAAGTTGTAACCATTTCAAGATTCATCAAGTAGTCTTTGAGTAAAATGCCTATGACATATGGACGGACAGAGACAACAGGTGGCCATTGCAAAACTATAAGGGTACCGTTTTTGCCATTTTGGCTATGGAACCCTAAAAGTTTTTTGTCGAAAATAAAAAAAAAATCATCCGAATGTATATGAAAATGTTTTTTTTTAAAATTTTTAACGATATTTGCGAAAGGTAAAAAAGCTAAGCTGATGGATTTCTTGTCCTAAAAAAATCGTAAATAAAATTAAGTTCAGATACAAAAACTGCAGCTACTATTGGTTTTTATTTTGAAATTGGCTGTACAACCATTTTTTTTTAAGTTACAGCCTGTTGAAAACGACCCAAGAGGATAGAAATATTTCAATTAATTTTACAAAAAAATAAAATACATATTAAAGAAAACCTATTAAAACTAAATTTAATTGTGACAAAAAAATGTGCTCTAACAGTTAATAGAGTTAATGTCATTCTGGGGCATGAATAAATAACATTTCTCATTTTACAATCACTGGAAAATGTTGGGATAGTGTAAGTTCTTTATTTTTCCCTGACTTTCCAGGTGGCTCCTCGATTTCACTGACTTTCCCTGACTACCTTGAGCTTCCCTGACTTTTCCCTGACTTTCCCTGACTTTCCAGAATGTGGACACCCTGTTTAAGTATCCTTAGAGGGAGATCCCTAGTCCTTTGTGAGGGTAAAGCCTTCCGCCAGGCACGGATCCAGAGCTTTGTTGTGGTGGGGCAACATTTGACTCAACCAGTCAAGGGTGAGTCAAAACCAGTACGCGATGTCCACCACCACCGTGGGGGAAGGCAATTCCCTGCTTAAACAGTATCAAAATTCTTGAATTCCCCCAAAAAAAAAAAAAAGGTCATTCAGTCGAGTCATTTGGGAGGAGGCCATTGCCCCTGTTGCCCTTCTTTGCTGCTTCTCTGCCTGCCTTCCGCGCAAATTACCCCGCAGCGATTATTTTAGGCCACGTAGCTAGCCTGGCAACCAGAATACAGTTGTCAGCTGTTACCGCTGGTCGCCTACTGCACCCATTTGTATCTATCTATACCGCAATAGAACTAACTGGTCGCTGCGCCAGGCTGCCTATTAAGGAGGAGGCTTACCTTGGATCTAACAACTGCAAAAACCTCAGACTTTTAATCTAAGATAGGATACAAACATTTAAAGCTTGCTTACTACATACTAAACATTCGTTAATTATTTAAAATAACTTCAGGGCTGTGTCTTCCCTTTTTTAACGATTAAAGCCGTACCTACCTACACTTAAATTATTTTTAAAAAGTTTTGAGTCTTTTAATCATTATTCGATGTTTTATAAATACCATTTAAGTGTGTTATTTTTTAAATATTCAGGTCCGGATCCGGAATGTGACAAAAAGTGTGCGAATCAAGGGTGGTGCAATAATGAGAAGATATGCCAATGTCCCGAGGGTTACATGGGACAGGACTGTAGGACGGCGCTGTGCTACCCGCAGTGTATGAACGGAGGGAATTGCACCGCGCCCGGAGTCTGCTCCTGCCCTACTGGCTACCAGGGGAGGAATTGTGAAGGAGGTTAGATATTAACTTTTTTTTAAATTGAGTATGTACTGTTAATAAAGGCTACACGACTTATTAGAATATTTTCGGGGCTTAATCGCGCGAAATGTTTAAAGATACCTTTCATTTATTTACCCGAAGTTTCGATCGAATAAGGAATATAAATATGACGCAAATGAGTGTTAAATATTTTTTATATATACTTTATTGCTTTAAAATTGTGTTCACATCAATATCTACATATACTAATATTATAAAGCTGAACTGAGTTTGAACTCGGTAATCTCAGGAACTACTGGTCCGAATTGAATTGAAAAAATATTTTTCTGTTTGGTAGCCCATTTATCGAGGAAGGCTGTAGGCTATATAACATCACGCTACGACCAATAGGAGCGGAGCAGCATAAAAAATATTGCATAAACGGGGAAAATAGACGCAATCCAAGTTGCGCGGGTCACCTAGTATTTAAATAAAATGCATCTTAAATTATGATTATGATTAAAAAGTTTGGCAATTTTAATCATTATTTTCATAATCGGGCCGTAAATTCAAGGTAGTTAAAACGAATGCTATTGGTCAGGTCAAATTATGACGTAACAGTTCTGTGCACTCATTGGCTGTCGCGATTGCCGTGACATCCCAGCCCATGACTTTACACGCCAAGATGGCGTGCTTTTGAAAATGCTTTTATCAGTTTGTAATTTTAAATGTTTTGTTTTCCTAATAGGAGTAATTTTTTGGCGCTGCATTTTTTTCAATGATAACTAAAAAAAATACATGCATATTCCCTATTGCACCGATCGTGGTCACGGGTCGACTGTGGGCAGCTTTACGATGTCTCCGTGAGGCGCGGGGGTTTTTCACGAAATTTTAAGCAATAATTTTTTTAAAGTAATTGTGTTATGAAAAGTAGTCGAATGAGTACTATCAAGTTCCGTGCCCTGATTGATCAGTTATCTACCCCAGGGACCAGAACTCCTCTCCCCCTCAGATATTTTTAAAGTCGCGCCTTCCCCCCTCGCTCGCTTACGGCTGGGCTCAATAATCTACCTATCGATGGATTTGGCTACTAGAGGTAGAATTTTGACATATTTTGTATGAAGCTTATGTCAAATATATACCTCTAGTAGCCAAATCCACCGCTAGATATAATATTGAGACCGGCAAATAGAGGTCCTGAGGGCGGCTTCCCTTCCCACTCGCTATACTGTGAAGTGATCTTTCCCATCTCTCAGAAGTTGAGGTGTTGCTCTCCTACTTCTTACGTTCTGAGGTCCTCCCCTCCCCTGATATGTTCTTCCCTGTTCGCTCTGGTTTTAAGGTCGCGCCTTCCACTCGTATAGATACTAAATATGTTGTTAATGTTGATAAACTTTCGCGATTTGTTTCATAAAGTTTATATGTGACATTATTTCATCAATATAAGAGGTAAATACGATTTATTTTGAAATTAAACCATCAAAATCAGGTAACGGATTATTTATTAAAAATATAATTTTATGGTTTCAGTTTATTTATTCTCTAAGGTAGCTGTGCTAGGTCTAAAATATTTGACTACACTGTATCAGGTAGTTACGCCTATTGTACCGAACAGGAGCGTAGCTACCGCCATATCAGCCGTATCAAATAATTATACGGGCTCCCAGCCTACAGGAGCCCAGCGACACACTGAAGAGTAAATTGCAAATTGGCCATTTGCCCCCCCCCCCCCCCCCCCCCAACAAATTTTGATACAGGGCCTGTCTAAGGCAAGCTACGCCCCTCAGTAGGTACTTATTACTGTAAATAGCTCCATATATATAAAATTTGTGGAATTATACAAAGCTGCAGTGTCAAAGCGAAAGATCATTCGCTCACTCACTCAACACGAAATCTCATAAACTAACTCTGAAACTTCGAGGAGGAAATTGTTCATTGGGTAGTCACATGTTACAAATTTACCATCTCAATGATGCAATAAGGCTAGGCTTCCATTGCAAAACAATAATGAAACGAAATATATCCGAAAGTAACAAAGTCCATTGACAGAAAGTTTAATCATTTATAAAAGTTTTACCATTTTGAAATGGAGAACTAGTTCGTGTCTATCCGCTCTTACCGCTAGAATTTGTATTCGTTATAGAAAACGAAAGCTTGCCTTAAAGTGGAAGTCCGGCTGGTTACGACATGTAGACATACCATCTCATTAAGAACTCTAGTCTCCTTGTAATAGAGCTCATAATTAAACAACATGCCCCTCGATACGACGTTTTATATTTGTGTCTAAACGGGACACTGCAACTTTGTAACTTTCATCCTTTATCACACTCACATTCACCGACACCTTTCATACCCCATCTATGGTCAACTTAAACTTTTTTCGAAATAGCAATGGCAGCCTTACATCCAGCCTTGATAACTTCAGTGAGAGCTTTATAAAACGGTGCTTGTTCAGCTCCATGGTCGATCCCTGTGTCATGGTGTTCCTGCTCTTCGTCTCTGAACTTCACTATGGTCTGCAGTATCTCCTTGTCTATGTTCGGGTCTTCCATCAACATTCTCAGTTGGTCGTTGTAGTGGTCGACTATTACTGTTTCAACCGCCACTGTGCACGCCATAGCTGCTTCTTTGCCGAGTAATGCTGAACCTGAAAAAGTTTGTATTATGGAATTACTAGCTGTCCCGCGCAATTTCGTATGCGTAAATTTTCCCCGTTTTTGCAACATTCTCGTCGCTACTCCGCTCCTATTAGTCGTAGCGTGATGTTATATAGCCTATAGCCTTCCTTGATAAATGGGCTATCCAACAAAAAAAGTTTTTTTTAAATCGGACCAGTATTTCCTGAGATTAGCGCGTTTAAACAAACAAACAAACAAACTCTTCCGCTTTATAATATTAGTATAGACTAGCTGTCCCGCGCAACTTCGTATGCGTAATTTCTCCCCGTTTTTGAAACATTTCTCGTCGCTTCTCCGCTCCTATTAGTCGTAGCGCGATGTTATATAGCCTATAGCCTTCCTCGATAAATGGGCTATCCAACAAAAAAAGTTTTTTTCAAATCGGACCAGTAGATCCTGAGATTAGCGCGTTTAAACAAACAAACAAACAATCAAACAAACAAACTCTTCCGCTTTATAATATTAGTATAGATTACTAGATTAAGGGATACTCTTCCCTTAACCTACAAATGGTAACAAGTTTTTGCAAGATTGGCATCGCGCTAGTGATAACTCTGGCGTTCCTAACGTCGTTTGTTGTTTGTCTGTGTTATTTGTCAGGCGGACTGTATGCTTTTTAGGGTTTCGTAGACAAAATGGCAAAACGGAACCCTTATAGTTTCGCCATGTGCGTCCGTTCGCAACTTAGCTCAGAGACTTAACGTGCTAGAAGGCTGTAATTTTGCATCATATTACTTATGTCGACAAAGTGACAGAGTAACATTTTGAAAAATAAAAATTAGGGTACCTCCCCTATATGCGAAGTAGGGATGTGATTTTTTTTTTACCTACCCTATCGTGTGGGGTATCATCAGATTTTTCGATTTAGGTATCCGTTTAGGAAATATTAAGTTTTAAAGTGCAAATTTTGTTAGAGTCAGTGTTACCCTCCTGCCAGCTAAATGGTTGATGTTGTATATATAGTGTTGTATAGTAGTATATATGTATAGTGAAATTAAAAGGAAAACTAACACAGCTAAGTAACAACAGATAACCAACTTCTTAAGCCGCATTATTCGGATGGGGGATTACTAACAAAATAGCACAGTTAAATATTTGCCTGAACTAGGTTGAAACCTGTATTTCAGTTACCATATAAATGTGAATGTAAGGCTGTAGGCTATATAACATCACGCTACGACCAATAGGAGCGGAGCAGCATAAAAAATATTGCATAAACGGGGAAAATAGACGCAATCCAAGTTGCGCGGGTCACCTAGTATTTAAATAAAATGCATCTTAAATTATGATTATGATTAAAAAGTTTGGCAATTTTAATCATTATTTTCATAATCGGGCCGTAAATTCAAGGTAGTTAAAACGAATGCTATTGGTCAGGTCAAATTATGACGTAACAGTTCTGTGCACTCATTGGCTGTCGCGATTGCCGTGACATCCCAGCCCATGACTTTACACGCCAAGATGGCGTGCTTTTGAAAATGCTTTTATCAGTTTGTAATTTTAAATGTTTTGTTTTCCTAATAGGAGTAATTTTTTGGCGCTGCATTTTTTTCAATGATAACTAAAAAAAATACATGCATATTCCCTATTGCACCGATCGTGGTCACGGGTCGACTGTGGGCAGCTTTACGATGTCTCCGTGAGGCGCGGGGGTTTTTCACGAAATTTTAAGCAATAATTTTTTTAAAGTAATTGTGTTATGAAAAGTAGTCGAATGAGTACTATCAAGTTCCGTGCCCTGATTGATCAGTTATCTACCCCAGGGACCAGAACTCCTCTCCCCCTCAGATATTTTTAAAGTCGCGCCTTCCCCCCTCGCTCGCTTACGGCTGGGCTCAATAATCTACCTATCGATGGATTTGGCTACTAGAGGTAGAATTTTGACATATTTTGTATGAAGCTTATGTCAAATATATACCTCTAGTAGCCAAATCCACCGCTAGATATAATATTGAGACCGGCAAATAGAGGTCCTGAGGGCGGCTTCCCTTCCCACTCGCTATACTGTGAAGTGATCTTTCCCATCTCTCAGAAGTTGAGGTGTTGCTCTCCTACTTCTTACGTTCTGAGGTCCTCCCCTCCCCTGATATGTTCTTCCCTGTTCGCTCTGGTTTTAAGGTCGCGCCTTCCACTCGTATAGATACTAAATATGTTGTTAATGTTGATAAACTTTCGCGATTTGTTTCATAAAGTTTATATGTGACATTATTTCATCAATATAAGAGGTAAATACGATTTATTTTGAAATTAAACCATCAAAATCAGGTAACGGATTATTTATTAAAAATATAATTTTATGGTTTCAGTTTATTTATTCTCTAAGGTAGCTGTGCTAGGTCTAAAATTTTTGACTACACTGTATCAGGTAGTTACGCCTATTGTACCGAACAGGAGCGTAGCTACCGCCATATCAGCCGTATCAAATAATTATACGGGCTCCCAGCCTACAGGAGCCCAGCGACACACTGAAGAGTAAATTGCAAATTGGCCATTTGCCCCCCCCCCCCCCCCCCAACAAATTTTGATACAGGGCCTGTCTAAGGCAAGCTACGCCCCTCAGTAGGTACTTATTACTGTAAATAGCTCCATATATATAAAATTTGTGGAATTATACAAAGCTGCAGTGTCAAAGCGAAAGATCATTCGCTCACTCACTCAACACGAAATCTCATAAACTAACTCTGAAACTTCGAGGAGGAAATTGTTCATTGGGTAGTCACATGTTACAAATTTACCATCTCAATGATGCAATAAGGCTAGGCTTCCATTGCAAAACAATAATGAAACGAAATATATCCGAAAGTAACAAAGTCCATTGACAGAAAGTTTAATCATTTATAAAAGTTTTACCATTTTGAAATGGAGAACTAGTTCGTGTCTATCCGCTCTTACCGCTAGAATTTGTATTCGTTATAGAAAACGAAAGCTTGCCTTAAAGTGGAAGTCCGGCTGGTTACGACATGTAGACATACCATCTCATTAAGAACTCTAGTCTCCTTGTAATAGAGCTCATAATTAAACAACATGCCCCTCGATACGACGTTTTATATTTGTGTCTAAACGGGACACTGCAACTTTGTAACTTTCATCCTTTATCACACTCACATTCACCGACACCTTTCATACCCCATCTATGGTCAACTTAAACTTTTTTCGAAATAGCAATGGCAGCCTTACATCCAGCCTTGATAACTTCAGTGAGAGCTTTATAAAACGGTGCTTGTTCAGCTCCATGGTCGATCCCTGTGTCATGGTGTTCCTGCTCTTCGTCTCTGAACTTCACTATGGTCTGCAGTATCTCCTTGTCTATGTTCGGGTCTTCCATCAACATTCTCAGTTGGTCGTTGTAGTGGTCGACTATTACTGTTTCAACCGCCACTGTGCACGCCATAGCTGCTTCTTTGCCGAGTAATGCTGAACCTGAAAAAGTTTGTATTATGGAATTACTAGCTGTCCCGCGCAATTTCGTATGCGTAAATTTTCCCCGTTTTTGCAACATTCTCGTCGCTACTCCGCTCCTATTAGTCGTAGCGTGATGTTATATAGCCTATAGCCTTCCTTGATAAATGGGCTATCCAACAAAAAAAGTTTTTTTTAAATCGGACCAGTATTTCCTGAGATTAGCGCGTTTAAACAAACAAACAAACAAACTCTTCCGCTTTATAATATTAGTATAGACTAGCTGTCCCGCGCAACTTCGTATGCGTAATTTCTCCCCGTTTTTGAAACATTTCTCGTCGCTTCTCCGCTCCTATTAGTCGTAGCGCGATGTTATATAGCCTATAGCCTTCCTCGATAAATGGGCTATCCAACAAAAAAAGTTTTTTTCAAATCGGACCAGTAGATCCTGAGATTAGCGCGTTTAAACAAACAAACAAACAATCAAACAAACAAACTCTTCCGCTTTATAATATTAGTATAGATTACTAGATTAAGGGATACTCTTCCCTTAACCTACAAATGGTAACAAGTTTTTGCAAGATTGGCATCGCGCTAGTGATAACTCTGGCGTTCCTAACGTCGTTTGTTGTTTGTCTGTGTTATTTGTCAGGCGGACTGTATGCTTTTTAGGGTTTCGTAGACAAAATGGCAAAACGGAACCCTTATAGTTTCGCCATGTGCGTCCGTTCGCAACTTAGCTCAGAGACTTAACGTGCTAGAAGGCTGTAATTTTGCATCATATTACTTATGTCGACAAAGTGACAGAGTAACATTTTGAAAAATAAAAATTAGGGTACCTCCCCTATATGCGAAGTAGGGATGTGATTTTTTTTTTACCTACCCTATCGTGTGGGGTATCATCAGATTTTTCGATTTAGGTATCCGTTTAGGAAATATTAAGTTTTAAAGTGCAAATTTTGTTAGAGTCAGTGTTACCCTCCTGCCAGCTAAATGGTTGATGTTGTATATATAGTGTTGTATAGTAGTATATATGTATAGTGAAATTAAAAGGAAAACTAACACAGCTAAGTAACAACAGATAACCAACTTCTTAAGCCGCATTATTCGGATGGGGGATTACTAACAAAATAGCACAGTTAAATATTTGCCTGAACTAGGTTGAAACCTGTATTTCAGGCTAGAATGTAAAAAGTATGTTTATTAATACTCTCCGAAACTAAAACTATACTTAACAACTAAAAATAAGAACTGTTATACTAGAACATACAGACAAACAAATTAACATTTACACAAGTAGGTAATTATAAGAGTTGTGATATAAATTGGTCTTATTTATTTTAGTACAAGTAATAAGTCCTCAGTCTGTTCGTATGACATGTCTTGTAATTGCGAATATATGGCTATTTTACAATTAAAATAATTTAGGTGGTATATACTTATAATTCGATTTAATCTATTATACAAAAAAAAGGGCTTTAAAAAAGAAAATAAATACCAGTACTAAAAATCTGTTTGAGAATGTTTATCTTAGTATCTACGAGTATAGGTGGAACCAGATGTGCAGACTATATCTTTTCGTCTCTTGTTAGTTATGTCAGTACTAAAGGTAAGTAGTTCGTGTTGTTTTAAAATTATATTATGTACATAAATAAATATCCCTACTAATATATAAATGTGAATGTAAGTTTGTTTGTTACGCTTTCACGCGAAAACTACTCAACCGATCATCATGAAACTTTGTACACATATTCTTGGAGGTATTAGAAGTAACATAGGATTATAAAAAAAGGGGGAAAATTTACGCAGACGAAGTTGCGCGGGACAGCTAGTTTACCATAAAAGGCTGATGGATAGTTAATACCTTACAGCATTTATACAGGGGGTATGTGGGAAATAGAAAAGGTCGAAAAGTAGCTACTCTTAGAATGGCTCTATGTGCTCTTTCAAGAGGTAAAATAACAGTTTTTAGTGCTCTTCCCCATGAAGAAATGCAATACTGAATGATGGACTGACACAGGGCCTGATAGCCATTGATGATAAACTTGTATAATTAATTTTGAATCTGCGATGAAACCCAGATTTTTAAAGACATGTTGTAATTTTCGGACTCTAGTCACTAAATTTATCTATGTGTTTCTTGAATGACAGTGTGTTTTCATAATAATACCGAGACATTTTATGTTGCTGGTGCTAAGTATAATAGGACAGCTACACGTATTTTCTAAAGGGTTGCGACAATTGTGTGCAAATAAATATGGGTCATTGTCGCTGTGGTATGACTGTCACATAGAGAAGTATTTTGTCTTGTCAGCGTTCAGTGTTATTTATAATATTATAACCTTACTGGGAGCTTTAAAATTCTTGGTTTTAGCTGTAAATTTTAAAGCTGTGTCATCAGCTTATGATATTATCTTGCCATGACCGATATGAATTTTGCAAAGGTGATTTATGTAAGTAAGTAGGGCCTAAAATACTGCCCTGAGGAATACCAAAATCGGAACATTTTGATCTTCACTAGTAATGTTATCTATTTTGATACATTGGTATCTTTCATTTTAATAGTCTGCCAAAAGTTTTAGTTGTGTCCCTCTTATGCCCAGAGACTCCAACTTGTTTGCACACAACAGGAAAATGGGAACAGAAATTGTGTCAAAAGCTTTAGTAAGGTAAATAAAGATATCCAGGGCCCAGATACCAGTGTCAAGCATAACGAAGGATTTGAGACTCAAGTTGCGAACAAATTGGGGAGGGTTGCGTTTAGGGTAAATTAGGGTAACGGGTAAAAGGCAAGAGATCGCGCGATCTAGTACCACGATTTTTTTTATTCGAACTTTGACATGTCTATGTCTAAACGAAATCTAAAATATTTATTTTTACACAAAATATCGCTATCTCTAAAATCGTTCAACGATTGGCAGTTAGCCAAACACCCTAACTTTCACATTGTATAGAATTAATAGACATTACTTACCAGCTCCTAACATAAACCCTGCAACATTCCATATCGGAGTCAACGCAGTTGGCCTGACCCTGTACTCATTGATGAGCTCTTCGAACTTGGCTCTGTGCTTCTTCTCCTGGTCCCACATGTGCTGTATGAGCGGGCCCTCGGCCGTGCTGCCCAGCACCGCCATCTGACCCGCGTATATGCGGTCCGCGCCCAACTCGCCTGCGTGGTCTACGCGGATTATTGAGTCTAGCTGTAAAAAGCAAATATCGATTTTACGAATGGGATAGGCAGAAGGGGTATACTTAGCTCTAATTCAAAGAAAACGAAGTCTCGATGATGATATAAATGAGATGCTTGGGTCCCTGACTCAGTGGCGTTGTCGGTCCATACCTAGATGGGTGACCGTTTTCGAACATTGTCACACCCCTCTGTGCTTCGGAGAGCAAGTTAAGCCGTCGCTCCTGCGCCTAATCATCGTGTCAGACTTCCTTCCCATCGAACTGTAAGAGTGAGGGTATAGAGAGTGCACATGTGTATGCGTACACTTGTGCACTGTAATATCTCCTGCGTAGTTCGCTAGTCTCCAATGAGATTGGCCGCCGTATCACATCGGTTAGGAGACCAATCGTTTACGAAAATTATATCAACTCTACTACGTGTACTTCCAAAAATGACAAATTCATGAAATTGAGTATATCGAACGTTAACGAGGTTCTGGTTACATCAATGATGATGAAATTTGGCATTTAGCACGTTTTTAGCCATCATCATTAGACTAAGAATGATTCTAAAATAAGCACCTAGGTTAACTTATAGGGAACGTTTTTAGCATTAAGTCCGCTTTTGTATATTATTCGTGTAAAAGTATTCGCTAATTTAGCTGCTTCAAACTTACATGTGGATTCTTCTTCCAATAAGGTCTAGCGCTAGATGACACGGTAGCGTGGGCACCGCGCACTTGCTGCAAGAACGGCCTGCACATCATCTTGTGACCCTGTAACAATAACATCGTGCTTTGTTGCAGGCATCTGTTCACAGAAGTGTTTGAATGGGGGCAAGTGCATACAGAAGGACACCTGCGAGTGTCCAAAAGGATATTATGGATTGCGGTGTGAGTTTTGTAAGTATCCTACACAGTGATTATCTATTGAATGTTTCATACTGTTTTATTTGGTTAAGACAACACAGTTAGTCGACGTAAATTCAATCTATTCTAACATCGATCGATGGGCACGGTAACCTCTTTTCGTTCAGTCTAATAATTTATTTATAACTGGACGACAGAAAAAGGTGGTCTCAAACGAAATCACTTTAACGCCAACGTGGATATCACTTTTATTTTATTTAGTTAAAATGACGACTCCAGAACTTTACAAACGTAGGTACTTGGTCCTGGAACAACAATTATGAATCACATAAAGTGGTGTCCCGTGCAGTCCAACCCACAACCTCTTGCCTAACAACACGCATTC
Source organism: Herminia tarsipennalis (assembly GCA_945859575.2). Taxonomy (NCBI): domain Eukaryota; kingdom Metazoa; phylum Arthropoda; class Insecta; order Lepidoptera; family Erebidae; genus Herminia; species Herminia tarsipennalis. Next base: position 4,380,980 of record OX243836.2, on the reverse strand, counting down.
CAATTACCATATCATTAAATAATGTCCGAGTGTGTTTAACAGTAATAAATACTTTTTCTTTCATCTTCTTTCCATTGCGCCATCGAGTCATTATTTTTTAATTAGATCTGTCTTTCCAGCAAAATGCGTAATCCCATGCTTAAATGGTGGTCGATGCAAAGGCGTGAACAAATGCCGGTGTCCAATCGGTCTGGGCGGCAACCACTGCGAGGTGGGCCGGCGGGTGGGCGACTGTTCGTGCCGCGGGGAGAACTGCACGCCGTCGCACGCGTGCAGGCACGGGCGCTGCGTGGGCGGCGCGTGCGCGTGCGAGCCGGGCTGGCGGGGGCGCTGGTGCCATCGCTCCACCGGTGAGTCACGGTTAGTCCACGGTCGGTTCACAGTTTTAGCAAGAATCAGTGGCGGATTTAATCTTGGTGATTTCTGAAGGTAGGTTCATCAAGAAAAAACATGCATCCACGGAATTATACTTTGGAAGAGAAGCGTTGAGACCCTTAATGTTCCTTTGCCGCATCCCACCCCTGCGGGTCAATTCACGTATTTAAAGCAGTGCAGTTGCAGTTCAGTTGCAGTTAAGTTTCAATTAAAACGGCCATTTTTGTATACTTGTAACTTTGGGATCGATCTCAAATACGCTTGCGTCAAGTATGCGTCTCGACAGCGCAATAACGACTTTCTGTACGGTGCGCAAGCGTGTTTAATGCGAAAATAGCCGTTTTAATCGAAACTTAACTGCAACTACACGGCTTTAAATACGTGAATTGACCCCCTGATCCGCCTGTAGCCTCGAAATTAACTTTTACATTGACATTGTAGTTAAGACGTATTTACAATGAACATTTTTTTTTCGTTTTGGGTTTTCGCTCCCTTTCCTACACAGACGGCATTAATTGACGGCAGAACACATAAAAAATAAATCCGTGAATCTGTCTGCTGCCTCATCTCTGCTCATCGTATACTTCTTAGTTTTCTTTGATCCATTCACCCATCGTCTCACACACATATCAGGGGTTTTTCACAATGAACATGTAAGTATAAAGTGTTGCAGTTTCTAAATAAACTAATATTACTTTTGTTCCAGGATCATCTGAAGAATCCGGAGAATATAAGAGGCCACGATGAAACATAAAACAAACGAGTTGACGAAACTACTTAATAATGATGTGATTTCTTTAATTTTATAAGAAAATACTTTATATTTTGTAACATTAATAAATTAGTCATTTAGTTTTAAGCTACGCCACTTAGTTTATATGTATTTAGAGTTATGATTATGCAATAATATAAAATAAGATACTGATTGTTGTTGTTACATTATAATAATAACTAGCTGTCCCGGCGAGCTTCGTTCAATTGTAAATCTAAACCATTGTCACGACCGGACCGATTTCAAAATTTCATTGAAATCGGTCCAGCCGTTTAAGAGGAGTTCAGTGACATACACACTCGGAGAAGAATATATACATCGTTTCGCCGGGACAGCTAGTTTGTATATACAATTCTCCCTCAACCCAAATCCTCTTTTTTGTGAATCTGGTTCAATTGTGAATCTAAACCATTGTCAACCCACTGGAACACACACACAAAAATGACATTAAAATCGGCCCAGCCCTATAGGAGAAGTTCAGTGACATACACACTCACAGAAGAATTATATATACATATACATACACTAGCTGTCCCGGCGAACTTCGTCCGCCTATTTTTTTTTTCAGAATCGGCTTCAATTGTGAATCTAAACCAGCTATACTCTAAGTGTGTTCTGCGGAACCCTAGGGTTCCGTGATACCTCTGTCGGGGTTCCGCAAGAATTTAGAAATAAAAAAATCAAAACACCTCTCTCTGGTCGCTCCGCGGCTGTGCGGACTCCGCGGCCGCGCGGAGACAAAACGCTATGAATGTTATTTATTTATTTATTTGTATTTGTATAAGCTTGTGTTACATTAGCTGGTACAATATCTTATAAGTTTGGTCTCAACAATTTTATACTTGTACAACGCGTTCGCTCTAAGTTTGCCGGTCTGTGGAATGCGCGTACCCTCCCCCACGTGACAACAAAACTTATAATGTGTCATAGTTTTACCCAAATATCTACCGTACACAATTTTTATTGTTACAATTAAATAAAAAATTTCGAACGTCATACACTCATACCTATCGCCAGCGGCAAACTTAAAACGAGCGGGTAGTATACTTGTAAGCGCTCAGTCTCTTTGATAAAAGCCGCCTCTGAATTAGACGCTATAGTTGTCAACAAGCGACTTTCGTCTCTAACTTCAAAGGATAAAGTCGATATTGTTTACAACGCTATTTTTAAATTTCTGTTTTTATTTTTGCTTTTTGTTTATCAAAGGTGCCGACTCGAGTATTTTCGAGAATATTTGAGATCGAGTCTAGGACTAAGTATAAAAGCGGCGATCGCGCGTTGGCGTCGTCAGTTGATGATTAGCGTTCGGAGCGATAAGTTACTACCTACTTACAAGCTCGCTAGCGAGAAACTAGTGTTCATTGTTTTACTGCCTGCTGTATTCTGTTGTCTCAGTTTTATACATTTCTTCCCTGTAGGTTCTAAATTTAGTCTCTTATACGCAGTAACGATTGTGCATTATTTAAACCCCACTATCCTGACTTGTAACATTATAAATAAAGAAGAATGGAACGTTGGCTTAAAGGTGTTAAACGTGTTCCAACAACATCTTCTAATGACGCTGAATGATCAAAAGCAATGCGCGCGGAGAATTTAGCAATCACCGATCCAGAAGATGATGCCACGAGTGCAACGACGTCAAGCTCGACGGTTTCAAAGACGAAAAAAAGGAAGTATGATGAATCTTATATCAGTTTCGGATTTGTTGATTCCAACGGCTCACCTCTCTGCATGCTCTGTAGTAAACTGCTTCCTAATAGTTCCATGGCACCTGCCAAATTGCGTCGACATTTAGAAACCGTACACCCCGAGACTAAAGACAAGAATAAAGAATTTTTTGTTCGCAAAAAAGATCAGTTATTAGAAAGTCAAAAAAATATGATGCATGTAACACAAACTACCAACGAAAAGGCCACGGAGGCATCATATTTAGTTAGCTATCGCATTGCACAAGCAGGTGAAGCGCACACTATCGCTGAGAAATTAATAAAACCATGTGTATTAGACATAACAAAATGTATGCTTGATGAAAAATCTGCAAAGCATCTTTCTACTGTTCCGCTATCAAACGATACTGTTTCACGACGAATCCATGATCTGGCAAGCTACGTCAAACAAGAACTAGTTACACGTCTACAAAATACACGATTCGCTTTGCAAATGGACGAGTCGACTGATGTCGCTGGTTTGGCTATCCTGCTGGTTATTGTGAGATATCCATATAAAAGTTCTTTTGAAGAAGACATGCTTATGTGTTCATCGCTGCTTACAAACACTACCGGGGAAGAAATTTTTAATAAAATAAATATATTTTTTGAAGAACATAATCTCAGTTGGAACAATTGCATTGACATTTGTACAGATGGGGCCAAGGCGATGACAGGTAAAACAGCAGGAGCAGTGTCACGAATGAAAAATAAAGCGCCTAATTGTAGTTCCAGTCATTGTATTCTGCATAGACAAGCACTTGCGATGAAGCAAATGCCGTCTAATCTAAAATTAGTTATGGATGAAGCGGTAAAAATAATTAATTTTATCAAATCACGACCACTACAATCCCGATTGTTCTCATTATTGTGTGAAGATTATGGCAGCAAACATAAAACACTGCTGCTCCATACAGAAGTGCGATGGCTGTCTCGGGGAAAAACTTTAACAAGGCTATTTGAACTTAGAGCTGAGTTACAAATGTTTCTTTCAGCAGATACTTCTTTTAATTTGAAGGACCGTTTGTATGATAAAACTTGGTTGTTCCGATTGTCTTTTATGGCGGATATCTTTCAAAAACTTAACGAATTAAATTTATCGTTGCAAGGTAAACAGACAACAGTGTTTCAGGCCTATAATAAAATAACTGCTTTTAAAAGAAAATTAGATTTTTGGATCATTTGCATTGGTAAGAAAGAAATAGAAAGTTTTACGTTACTCAGTGAGTTTGTTAGCGAAAACGACTCAGAAATGTTTGAAGATAATGTGTTTGAAGAATTGGTCCAATATCTCAGTTCGATGCGCGCATCTTTTGAAAAGTATTTTCCCGAAGAACACAATACAAAAATTAAAGTGAACTCCTGGATTCATAATCCTTTTTTACCCAACTTGGAAAAGCCTGAAAACATGTCAAATGAGATAATATGAATCTCTTTTAGAAATGTCATCAGACATAAGTATGGAGTCATTGTTCAAAACGACGCCTCTTAATGATTTTTGGTGCAGAATCCAAGATGAATATGCAATGCTTGGCCAAATGGCTCTGGATATTCTTCTCCCGTTCCCAACTACATATTTGTGCGAAACAGGATTCTCTACCTACGCAGCCACGAAAACAAAATATCGCAATAGACTGGACGCCGAAGCTGATATGAGACTCCAACTTTCTTCCATCAAACCTGATATCAAGCAATTGATGAAAAATAAAAAACAGTTTCATACCTCCCACTAGTTAGATTTTTTCTTTTTTAATGTTTTCTATTATTGTCCTTACCAAGTGGTGAAGTAAATAATAATTAGTAACTGATACATTGTACTTTTATTATGCTGATTAATAAAGAATACACTTATAAAAATAATTGTTTTATTGTAGGGTTCCATCAAGTATTTTGCTTCCCAAAAGGGTTCCGTCATTTAAAAAGTTTGAGAACCACTGATCTAAACCATTCTCTAATTCACTGGAAAATACACAAAAAATTTCGTCAAAATCGGTCCAGCCATTTAGGAGAAGTTCAGTGACATGTACAGTAGAATTATATATAATTAGGTATATAAAGATAATTTTTTTTTTTTTTTTTTTTTTTTTCCGGTTCCGGTCGTCGAAGTGATTAGACGTACGTCAACGATCTCCGCGAAAATTAATTTAATTTTGGTGCAAAACAAGTGTATTTAACTGGCATTCTAACCAAAATTGCCGAACAATACAAAAAGAAGTGAAATCTAGAACAAAACACAGTGAAAACAAATAACAAGTGAAAAATTGTACAGCAAAATTTGGCAACATAACCTAAAAGTGCAAGATCATTGAAGTGAAGTTAGCAATAGATCACCAACAATTTGTAAACAAGTGTTGTTGACAACCAACTTCTGTGTTGCCCATTAAAATCCAGTGTGGCCAACAAAAATCAAAGTAGCTACCTAAAACCAAGGGTTACCAAATAAAATCCAGTGTTGCCAAATAAAATCCAGGGTTGACATATCTGATAGTATATTCTCCCCATAATGGAAGGAAAAGATATGGAAAAACTAATATCAATACTAGATGAGAAACTCACCAACCAAACTCGTGTTATAACAACTTCTGTGACGAAAAACGTAATGGAGGCGCTTGATGAAAAAATGAAAACAATTATGGAGGATAATAATATTATTAAAACAAAAATATCTGAACTAGAAAAAGAAGTGAAGTTCTTAAAAGATGAAAAAAGGAAGAATAATTTAGTCTTTTTTGGAATCGAAGAAATACGACGAACCGAATGTGAACTCGTAGACTGCATTAAGGACGTCATAATAGAATCAGGGACTCACTTTGAGTGTACCGAAATCAATAAATTATACAGAATTGGGAAGCAGGCCCCCAACAAAATCCGCCCAGTCGTAGTCACCATTACCACACAGTGGAAAAAACACTTGATACTGAAAAACAAATCAGAGCTTCCTCAAGAAATATATGTTAAAGAAGATTTTTCTAAAGAAGTGCTAGAAAAACGTAAGCAGCTGCAATTGAAGGTTGCGGAAGAAAAGGAGAAAGGAAACATAGCATTCCTTAAATACGATAAATTAGTAGTGAAGAAAAGCAGAGATAATAACACAGAAAAGAGAAAACGAGAAGAATCAGGCTCGCCAAATTCTTCAAGTCTAAAGAAGGTTACAACTACCTCTTTCAAGACACAAATTAACTCGGCAACCAAAACAACAAACAAAGGTATTATACGACCTAACATTCTCAACTACGTGGAGCGAGGAAGATCAGCATCATTATCGGAAACCCCAAAAAACTTGTAAACTGCAACGATATCCGGAACCAAAACAATACAACATCAACAAAACAAACTTTAAATAAAGGCACCCCAACCCGGCTAGTCACCGTGGGGGAAGAAGACTACCACCCTTCAACTAATCTGCAACAAAGCAATCTTCTTTTTTCGTCTAAAAGTACTCGCCAAATAGAAGATATAATGCACATCGCCACATACAATACGTTATCTTTAAGAACCAATGAGAGCTTAACAGAACTAATGTTAGCTTTAGAAGATGTTAATTGGTCAATACTGGGCCTGAGTGAAGTCCGTCGTCTTGGAGAGTGTATAGAAGACCACGGGAACTATATATTTTATTATAAAGGAGAAACGCCTGGCTTATTTGGAACAGGTTTTTTAATAAAGAAGGAGTTTAAACGATTTATTAACGAATTCATTGGCATCACAGAGCGCATTATTATACTCAATATAAAACTACCTCCGAAAAACGAAATATGGTCAATTGTTCAAGTCTACTCTCCAACTGAACAATCCAGCAGAACAGAAATAGATACCTTCTACTCCATGTTACAAGATGCAATAAATAGACACTCACACAACAACCTAGTAGTAATGGGTGATTTCAATGCGAGAACAGGGGAGAGAGGAGACGGAGAACAAATAATAATGGGCCCTTATTGTTCGGGTAAAAGATCAAGAAATGGGGAAAAACTTGTACAACTGGCATACGAAAACAACCTAAAAATATTAAACACTCTTTATAGAAAACGTATAAATGACAGATGGACATGGGTATCTCCAGATGGCAACCACAGAAACGAGATAGATTACATATTAACCAACAAAAGTAAAGACTTCCAAGATTGTAGATCCCTAAATAATATAAACTTCAACAGCAACCACAGAATGGTAAGAGCAAAACTACAAATGAACACCCAAAAGAAAAACAGACCCTTTAAAGTAAAGCAAATCAATAACATAAAATTAGAAAGTATTGAACCATTAAAAGAAAAGTTAGATGATTTCATTGCAAAAACAAAGAATTTAGATATACAAAGTAAATATAACAAATTTCAAGAACTACTTTATACTAATAAAAAAGGTATACTAGCGAACAGAAACGACAGGCTTAAATGGATGACAGACGAAACTAAAGAACTGATAAGAAAAAGAGCTGACCTTATATCTATCCCTGAAAAGACAAAAACTACAAGAAATGATATAGCTGACACAAGTAAGAAAATTAGAACACACATGAGAAAAGACCATCAGAGATACAGATTGGAACAACTGGAAAAATGTATACAAAGAACTGGCGGCACCAAAAAAGCAGCTAAACTATTACTTGATAAGCGAAATTGGATACCAAATCTATTAAATAAAAATCATAAGTGCGAAAACCGTCGCCCAGAAATGTTATCAATAGCCACACAATTTTTTAAAGAATTATATTCTAGGGAAAACACTACGCAAACAACACTTTTAACGGGAGAAAGTGAAATACCAGACATAATATATGAAGAAATAGATAAGGCTCTGAAAACTCAAAAAGCAGAAAAGGCTCCAGGATCGGATGGCATAAGTAACGAGTTCCTAATTCTAAATAGAAACCATCTGATACCAATCCTTGAACATCTTTTTAATGAAGTTTTACAAACCGAAATAATACCTAACCAATGGACGACATCATCTATAGTACTTCTACACAAAAAAAGAGATAAAAACAACATAAATAACTATAGACCTATAAGTCTAACATCAAATATCTACAAAATCTTCGCTAAAGTTCTACTCCACAGACTAACTAAAACGCTGGATGAAAATCAACCAAGAGAGCAGGCGGGCTTCAGGAGTGGTTACTCAACGTTAGATCATCTACATGTCATTAAACAACTGTTCGAGAAAGGCAAAGAATACAACATAATATTCTATTGCTGCTTTGTGGACTACAGTAAAGCCTTCGACACGATAGAGCATGATAAAATATGGCAGGCACTCAAAAGCCAAGGTATAGAAAATAAGTACATAAGAGTATTAAAAAACATCTATGATAACAGCAAGGCTAAAATAAAACTCGAGAAGGAAGGGGAAGTGATCGAATTAGAAAGAGGGGTACGCCAGGGCGATCCGTTATCACCGAAACTCTTCACAGCCGTTTTAGAAGAAGTCTTTCGTCAGTTAGACTGGGAGAATTGTGGGCTGTCCATCAACGGTGAAAACCTTTCACATTTGAGATTTGCGGATGATTTGATAATCCTTTCGCCATCGAGTGAGGGACTACAGGCAATGCTGAATGACCTAGTTAAGGAAAGTGCAAAAGTGGGATTACTCATGAATACATTAAAAACCAAGGCTATGACCAATGGCAGGCAAGAACCTATTCAGATTGATGGAAACGAAATAGAATATGTCAATGAGTACATCTATCTAGGCCAAATTATCTCACCTACAGATCTAACTTCAAAAGAAATAGATAGGCGGATTGGAAATGCTTGGAAGCAGTATTGGAGCCTAAAAGAAATAATGAAAAATAAACATATTAACATCACCTATACTCACTTATGGTTGCCAGACATGGGCACTCAATAAAGCACACATTAAAAAGCTAGAAACTTGCCAAAATGCCATGGGAAGGAGTATGACCGGGAAGAGACTGTCGGATAGATTAAGGACTGAAACTATAAAGAAACACACAAAAACAAAAGATGTTACAAAAACAATATTGAAACTAAAATGGAAGTGGTCAGGACATACAATTAGAGGGAAGGACAAATGGTCAAAAGTGATAATGAACTGGTTCACAAGTCATAAGAAAAGGCAAAGAGGTAGACCCCTTAGAAGATGGGTAGATGACATTAAAGCCATTGCAGGAAACACATGGACCAGACTAGCTAGTGATAGAGAGGAATGGAGAAAGTTGGAGGAGGCCTTTGCCAATAAGTGGCATACAGACAAGGTTATCGTTGCATAGGTTAAGCGTATATTTAAACGCTAAAAAAAAAAAATATATATATATATAAATTAAATTAAATAAAAAGTGTAATTAGTGTTAAGTATTATGTATGATTGTCTGAAATAAAGGCTATTATTATTATTATTATTATATAAAGATAATAATATCTTTGAAGAACTCATAGACACCCATCTGATCCAGAACCACAACTCAACAGAGCCAGCACTATAACAACCAAACTGATCAGAAATCAGAATAATTTATTTCCAGATTTTACAGATGTTGAGAAAAACTTGTGTAACAGCAAATTCTTCCATATCACATGCAGCATGCTAATATTTAAGATTTTAATATAAAAACGCTTTCCTTATGTTCAACAATTGATTTAGAAACATTCCTCAGAACGAGTCATGTAATATGTAGGTACCCATATTATGTGACTCATTTTGAGGAGGGGGTCGTCTTTAAAATACCACACTTAGTCACAGCGTTAGAGTGAGGACTTCTCAAGAGCAAGAGAGGGTTATTGACTATGTGACGTCTTCGAACATAGTCATCTCTAGATATTTTTTTTTTATGTTTCAAACTATATTCAAACATGGGGTAGGGAGGGACATTTTGGCATTTTTTTTTTTTTTAATTAAAAAGACAACTCCCGCAGTAGGGTACAAGCCCTGTGTCACGGGGGACTTTACAAACATACAAGTCATGGACACAAATTACACCCAGACCCGGAACAACAATTTGTGGATCACACAAAGTGGTGTCCCGTGTGGGGATCGAACCCACGACCTCTTGAGTAGCAGTCGGACACACTCCCACCGCGCCACAGAGGCAGTCAATTACTCTGGGTAGATAAAAAAATATAAAAAATGGGTCACATTGTAGGGGTACATTCCCGAAGGTAGACAATTACCAGATAACTCATGGATATTAACAACCTAAACAAGGTCACTGGGATGGACTGAATGCAAAAGTTAAAAAAAATATCCAACAGTGGATAGATGATGAATAAGTATATCATAGCTTAGACAAGTAACATGACTTTGTAACACATTATGGTGATTATCACCACCTAATAAACTAGGAAAACTACTGTGAAAATGAAAAGGCTAGTATAAATATGAAATTAGTCTTGGTTCATATTTACAAATTTATTTTGGATACTACACTGCTCTATGTGATACCAGAACTATATGGCACAATGCACAATAGCTCAATCAAAAAACTAAGTACAGTTTTCATAGTTCTCTAAAAACAAACCTAGAGTACACCACCATAGCTATATAATATAGATAGCAATGTGGGATTGTGTGTCCAACATTACTAGCAATCCTGTTAACCCCCACAACTAAGCTCAATTGCTTGTGTTAACAGTGGGTTCTAGTTAGTAGTATTATGGGTTGGATTTATATCTGCAACCTCACAATTGCAAGTCCAACGCCTTAACCATTAGGCTAGCGCTACTTCAGCACCTTGTTTGCGGCCTTTGTAAAACTGCAATGATCACAGTTACAAGAGGTGAGATAACCATAATGAATCACAGGCACATTGGTCCAACAAACTGTTAAGTGGCACTGATTGGTCAAACACTCAAATTCTTAGATAGATGATAGGTTATTTTTATTATTATAAAATATTGCAATAGCTACATTTATAGCCCAACAAATATATATTTAATAGAAGATTACCATTTGGTAGTCAAATATAAGTTTAAATATAAATTACTCAAAGTTTATTACTGATGGTATTATTACTAACCTTTAGTTTTAAAGTATTATAAAACTTTATTTTATAATTCTTTACAGTTTTTACAGAAAACAAGCAATTATTATATTTATTAAACACATTACTATGCAAATAAAATATTCTCATAGCAAACAAATACTTGTTGTGAGGCCATGCAGTCAAAAAAGTTAAGTTAAACCAAATAGGTTTCACTTTCAGTAAAGTTTATATTTTCAGTGGGTTGAACTGCCAGTGTCAAGTAACCTCAAATCAAAATCTTTAATTTTCTTAATCTATAATATTGAAGTAGGCGACTTACCAATTAAAATATCGTAGCCTTTATGTATAGCTTACGTAATCGGCGATTATTTTGAAAACAACAATACACAACAAGCAAAATCACTGAATTCTGGTGAAAATTTGTTTACAATCATGAAACGTCAAATTAGTTATAGAAAATTTCGCTAGATGTCACTACAGTATGACGTGAAATGATCAATTTCGAAAATAAACTAGGGATTTTTCCTGAAGTAGGACACTACAGTGAGACAAGATAAATAAATATCAATATTTGACTGCTAAAACTGGTGAGTAACTTCGTCAAAATGATCTTATATTTACCTACAATGATATGATTCCGGTCCCCCCTCGGCAGAGGGGCGGTTTCCCTTTCCATGCGAAAAATCACACCGCGCAGACTCGTACAAAATGGCGACCCCTAGTTATGAAGTTTATACGTTCTACATACCGGGCTTACCGATCGATACTAATGGAGGACTTGGATTTTTCGGGGTCTCTCGTGCACTCCGTAAATTTTGTGAATTCAGTGTCTGGACGGGTGTAAATGTATTAAAAAGTGTTGTTTTGAACGGGTTACATCACAGCAAGTTTTGAAGACTTCTAATTGGATTGCAAAATGAGTTTCAAATCACGCAGGTGCGTACGCAGCCGTAGTCTTTCCATTCTGTCTGGGCCTGCTCGAACGCGCGACTCCCCTTCATGATGGCCATTCATTTGGGCTTATCCTTTACGCCGCCGCAAAGAGCTTGCGTCATGTCATGCGTCTTCGAAACTGACCCGTTTCGGGACACCATGCACCGTATAAACAAAACATCAAACAAAATGCGTCAGTATTCTATGAGAGTTTGCAACTATTAGTGCAGTAAAGGCAGAAAATTGAAAGTTATAACAAGTGCAGCGTAAATTGCAGTCTCTTTGATGATAATCATGGTTTGGTGCATTTGTCTTCTATTATTATATATTGGCTAGTTACGTGAATCTAGACCAGACAGATAGACATTATGTAGGGAAGCACAAGTATTGATTTTTCACTGCTAGCTACTACACAATAGAATAGACACAGTGGTACATGATTATGCTAGTTAAGTACAGGGTCGCCAATCGATGATTCTGCTATTTCGTTTATTGGGAAGAGCTGTATGGCATGCAAATTCAAAGTACATTTTTAGCTACCCCTAATGTAATTCCAATAAGACAAGATCTTATAAGCAGAAAATGTAGCACTTTTTAAATTAAAAGCATTACACAGTTGCTTTTGCATTACTCTAAATCAATACTTCTTTGATACACCTCAGCAATTTTAAAACTCTGAGTAGAAAAATATTAGTCTTCAATTATTAGGGAAATTGAAAGGTCATAAGGTCAATTTAGACTGTACAAAATGGAGACCTAGTGATAACTATAATATAAATGTTTAATTATGACAATATTTTGTATGTTAAGTAAAAAGAAACCAGTATTGAGGTGAATTGATAATATTGATTTTCTTATGGCTTGGGGTCAATGTTTGCCATGTTACAGATATGAAACCAACATATTTGGGGTGCATATTATTATAATAATGAATGTTTCTAACAGCTGTTGTTTTTATTTTAATTGTAAAGGGGTTAATCATAAAATTAAAATGAAAGCATTATTTTTTTGGTGTTTGTTCTGTTTCCTGTGACCTAGTACAAAATGTCTACAAAAATCAATAAACATTTGTCAATGAATGATGGTTTAGTTTTAGCATAAAAACAAAATTTTATATGGCTTATATTGTAGTTTACATATAGTTTTAAATAGTTCATGTTACTATTATTTATTACTTTTTAGAAAAAATAGGGCAACAAATTTAAGTTACATAGCTTATCTAATAACAAATAATAATTTTATATTAATGAACATTTATTTAAATTGATTAGCTTCAATAGCATGACCATATTTCACAATATTTGAAGCCTATTTATTAGACTTTAATTTACACAGTAAAAGAAAATGAAGTGGTATTTCTTGACTTTATTATCCTAATAGTGAATGTAAACATCATGACATTTAAGATTTATCTCTTAAAAATATTTCTGGTCACTCAAGATTCTTTTTTAATTTAAAGTAGGTAGGCAAATTTGGGTGTGTCAGTTACATTTTAGATAAAATCAATGGTGCAAAAGAACAGAGTAAAATGATAACATAACACACACATATAACACTTGAAAAAAATATTTACTAACTGTTGCAATTTCTATATTTTAGGACTTTTATTACAAAAAATAAAGCTCAGTGTTAGTATCTGCCATAACAATGCAAAACCTTTACCATCTATTAATAAATTAGTTTAGGGATGATATGGTAAATTATAAAAAATATATATTGAATTTATTCCATTGTAAATTAATCAGCTTTTATCCCTAGAACCGTAAACCCAAAGAAAAAATCCTGTTATCGTTTAAATAAAAACTTTTTTTTTTTTTAAATTACATATATAATAATGGTTTTTAGATTATTATAGAATAGTGTCAATAAAAAAAAATCATATTAATTTGAGCATGTTTAAAAAATAAGTATTTTTACCTATGTCTTGTTATCTTGACTAAACTAAAACACATAGACATTCAAACTTAAGGATATGACACAAACCGAAATAATGAGAATATAAACCACCATGTAGGGTTTTATGGTTAATGTTTATGTATTCCACAATCTCTTGATTAATAATATGTAAATAATTAATAATACAAATATGGATTTAAGCCTGAAATATTTTTTATTATTATTATTAATTAGTTTCAAAAATTTACATAAGAAATATAAACTTGTCTACCACAGATCATAAAATCCAAGCACACGTTTTTGGACACGGTGAGCAGGGCGTGGGCGCACGCGATCCAAAGTGGCGGACAACCAAATGGTCCTAGAGCTGAGTGGGAAGGAAGAACCCGACGATTACGGCACCATGAATTCCGCAGTTAGCACAGAATCCATGGACATGGCTGAAGAGGTAACCACACTTCACACCATTCATCAAAGAAACCTGAAAATGGCAGTAGCCTACTGTATTAAGGTACTGCACTTATCCCCCCATACTTAAACAATATAATGTTGTGGCTGAGAAATGGATAGTATGAAATCTATCCTGTAATAGGTGGGATCTACCAATGTCAACTCTTAATAAATTGAACAAAAAAAAACACAGGTATCACACAAACAGTCACACAGGTATTGTATAGTCTTAGTAATTTTTTCTCTGTTCTGAGTGTTGATTATCCTCTTCCATCCATTTGTTTTTCACTATACCTGCTACATTCATATCATACTGTCACTTGGGGGACTAGGGCAGTTTGATCAACACTCAGAACAGAGTAAAAATTACTAAAACTAGACCAATACCTGTGTGACTGATGAAAAATTGGTTCTATATAAGTAAACTTTATTATTTTATTACAAGTTGCCATTGATAGATTTAAACTATTATTTACAGTTGAACACTTTTCAACTTTTTTCCCAATAAGGTCAATGTGTGAATGAGCTCTGGCAGGGGCAGTGCTATCAAGTCTTATAAACATAACAATTCTCAGGACATGTCGCAAGTGGACGGCTGTGGGCTCAGCGGCGCCTCTGACGAGGACGATGAGTGCGCGTCATCTCCGGCCGGCTCCACGTACGACGACAGCGCTGACATCATCAAGAACGCCATGAGCGATGAAGTCACCAAACAGTTGGCTGCAGCTGGTTAGTAGATGTTTCACACTAGTGTAAACTCTTTCCCTATAGAAGTAAGAATGTAAAGATGTATACATAATTCCTTTTTTGTAGTTGCAGTGCTAGGCATATCAGACATCTATAAAATATACTAAATCTTTTAAAATAAATTACTTTAACAGGTCCAGTGGGCATGGCCGCTGCGGCCGCTATAGCATCATCAAAGAAGCGCAAAAGGCCACACTCATTTGAAACAAACCCCTCTGTCAGGAAACGACATCAAAACAGACTACTTAGGAAACTAAGAGTAAGTTGCTTATACATAAAAATACTTACTTGGAAATCTATCTTAGACATCTATACTAATATTATAAAACGAAAGAGTTTGTTTGTTTGTTTAAACGCGCTAATCTCAGGAACTACTGGTCCGATTTGAAAAAATGTTTTTTTGTTGGATAGCCCATTTATCGAGAAAGGCTATAGGCTATATAACATCGCGCTACAACTAATAGGAGCGGAGCAGCGACGAGAAATGTTGCGAAAACGGGGAAAATTTACGCATACGAAGTTGCGCGGGACAGCTAGTTTGCTATAAAAGAATAGATATTTCAGCAATTATTGTTTTTTAAACTATCTTATGACAAAAAAACCAACTAAACTCATCTCAAATGATTTATAAACAGCAGTACTTAAAGCTTCGTAACTTATGTATATTTGCGATAGCTGCAGCAGAAGTATCGCACCATGCAGGCCTTCTAAAGCAGGATACATGACGCACACCATCTTAGAACCTCTCGAGAGGAAGAGGAAACAGCTCCCTTCAAATGTCTACGTCCCTAAAACGACAACATCGTGACGATAGCGCCACGCCTCCGAATACAAACTCAGGCAAGACATGGCGATCCGCGTCCGAGTTGATACGTGCGCTATTACCCAGCTGTTTATATGAATTTTATTACAAAATAAAACATAATTGTATGTAAACAGCAAACAATAGAAGAGTTTGCGACCCGCGTGGGACAACAAGCAGTGGTGCTAGTGGCGACCCCGGGCAAACCCAACACATCGTACCGAGTGTTCGGCGCTAAACCACTCGAAGATGTCGTACGGAATCTGCGATGTATGATCATGGAGGAGTTAGAGAATGCACTCGCTCAGCAGGTAAGAGCAACCTTTTAATGGAACCTGTAATATTCTGATCCCTTTTTGCTATTTCAAATTATTAAAGTGGTTGTAAAAATGATATTATCTTTTTATGAGATTTCAATACTCGCCATATAAATTTGTATTTTGTACAAAGGAGGAGAGTTGATAAGAGACATTTTTCGCCCAATACATACTCAAAAAAAAAAGTATATGTTTCCGACTATTTTTATATGCATTTGAATATGTAATTGATTTTTTTATTCAGTGACTTCATTTTACATATTTATAACAGACCAAAAAGAGTAACCAAAATCTAGAATTTACAAGGAAATATCGATATCTCAGGGCTCAACCAATAATCAACAAATTGCCAAAATTATTGTTTTTATTTTACTGTTATCCTTACATATTTTTTGTCGTTTACAATCTTAACTTAATTATATAGTTACGCAAAATACTTTTTAAAGGGTGTGTACATCAATTAATAAAACAGTAAAAATTATTAATGATGGAATCGAATACTCTTAACTTTATTCTCATGTTGTCACTATCCCATAGCTTAGCAAAATAAATACTTTTTAGTACGGCTCAAAATTAAGTTTGTTTGAGGATTCGGGGGCAAGACTAACGTTTCTAGCGGTTACGTACCTTGAGCCCCGAGATATACGACATAAATCCTCAAAAAGCACCACAAAATATATAGGTACAGCAGATGGCTGACTCTTACAACGAATGAAAACTTGCGCACGCCACAAACCCGTACGTACGATCTTGGTCGAATGACGTCGCAACGTACGCGTCTGTGTATGTGTGCATTTCATTCAGGTTCAGAAACGTATCTTTCCTATGACCATTGATTTTAAATAATCCCTTTCCCAGAATCCTCTTTTCTGAAACCCCCTTTTCCCCAAATGTCTCTTTCTCAAAAAGTCCTTTGTGAATTTGTAGTTGATCCATCCGATCCGGTCTTCAATAAAGTTTATTCTGTGCTTATATAAAAGTTTATTCTGTGTCTATGTATTTTGTGCCAGAGGTACACATTAAGCCCACACCCGCACTGAGCCACCTGTCGTTCGACGCAGTGCTGGATCTACGATTATTTTAAACGTTACGAGGCTTGGGGGTGCAATTGGAACCCCTCCTAGGTCTGGCACTGTTTCGACGTTAGTACTGGCTCTATGCGGGTGTTGCAGCCTCACAGATCTCTATAGTACTAGTACGCTGGCCAGTCTACCGCCGCCAACAACAAGAGTTATTTATACTCGTGGCACAACGGCCATTTTGTCATAAGTGGTAGGTCTATGCCATAGGGCTTGGTCGGTATCACAACAGTGTCAGTTACTCTTCCATATTTCTGTAATTATTGGGCAAATGAGAGTTAGTAAATCTTACACTAATGTCTTAAATGTCATAATTTAAAGCGTCTGTAGCCTAATGGCTAACGGTCGATCTCAATGCTCTTAACTGTCGATGGATTTGGCTACTGGAGTTATATATTTGATATAAGCTCCATACAAAATTGTCAAAATTCTACCTCTTGTAGCCAAATCCATCGATAGATAGATAGAGGTTAACAGGATAATAGCTAGTAATGTGAGACCACAATCCCATAATGCTAGTTAGTAAAAAAAAAAAAAGGGTGCGGTATGGTGGCACTGACACTGTTATGGACCAGCGAGACGCTTACCATCAGGCGCACCAACTGCTTGTCTCTCTCAAAGCCCATTCGATTCGGCACAAGAGATGGGTGTCATTTAGTATGGAGTGTAGGCGGCGTGCTAGTAGTATAGAGGCGCGCGAGGCTGTCAGTAAGCACGTGACTGACGTCAGTTCGGGCTGGGCGGGGGGGGGCAGGCGCCGCCGCCGCCGCAGGACGACCCGTCGCTGTTCGAGCTGCCCCCGCTCATCATCGACGGCATCCCCACGCCCGTCGAGAAGATGACCCAAGCGCAGCTGAGGGCCTTCATACCGCTCATGCTCAAGTACTCTATGGGTGAGTGCATCAAATTTTGAGGGGGGGGGGGGGAATCGGATGAATCGATGTTTGTAATCCATCACACTAAAAAGGGTGCACCATCGTTATGGATGTAATTTGGTACAGATAAAGTATAGTATGGAATAGTACATATATTTCGAAGGAGGGTGGGGGTCTTCTGAGACATGCACTTTAGCGAGTAATAAAAAACGGATCCCTAAATCAAAAAATGGTCTTTACAGACCATTTTTTGATTTAGGGAACCGTTTGTGAAATGTTAAGATAATAAAATATTGCCTATGTTACTCCCCAATAATGTAGCTTTTTAATATTGAAAGAATTTTTTAAATCTGTCCTTTAGTTTTTAAGTTTATTAGTTACATACAAAAACTCTCCATCTGCACTGATATTATAAAGAGGAAAGATTTGTTCTTTCCTCTTTATAATATCAGTGTAGATGGAGTCAGTATAAAAAATAAACGAATTATTTTAGCTTTATCGACTTTTGCACTCAGCAACACGTTTGGCGATGCATTTGTTGATCGCGCGGATATTTTTACTTTTACTACAATCTATCTCTGTAATAAACATATGAATGTCATTTTATAGAAAATGAAATTATTGTATTAATGAGAGTAAATAGATTTTCGAAAGATCGGCAACGCTCCCGTGGCATCTCTAATGTTGCAGACGTCTATATGCTACGGTAACTGCTTACCATCAGGCTGACCGTATGTTGCAAGTTGTAAGTGTATGGTGTCGGTTCCAGTGCGCGGCAAGCCGGGCTGGGGCCGCGAGTCCACGCGCCCGCCGTGGTGGCCCAAGGACCTGCCGTGGGCCAACGTGCGCATGGACGCGCGCACCGAGGACGAGAAACAGAAGGTGACACCACACACACTTTACACCTTCACATGTAACCAATACAAATTACCCAAATAATAGGGGCCACGGCTTGTAGGGTACAAACTACCTTCAAAGAGGAGGCCTATGTCCCTACAGTGGGGATGTTATAAACTTATAATATCTTATATTTTTATGTTAAATATATTACAGACTTATTAAGACCCATTTTAACTGATATTAATTGTAGCCTTGAAACAGAAAAAAAAATGTCATTTAATTTTCTTTTTGAAAAAAAGATAACTAGCAATGTAGGATTGTTGGTTCCACATTACTAGCAATCATGTTAACCCCTCCAGCAAATGCCTTGTGTTAGGAGTGGGTTCACGTCGGTAGTTTAATGGGTAGGATTGGAACCTGCGACCTCACGATTGCAAATCCGATGCCTTAGCCATTAGTCTACTGTTGCTTAATCTAAAAAAAAACACGGGTTCTTTATTTCTGATACATCATGGTTTTATTTCGCGTTACATTTTTAATTCTCAATGCAATAGCAACTTGTCACTGGAATATAGTTAATAGTATCAATCTAATATTGCAGATGTCATGGACGCACGCGCTGCGACAGATAGTGATCAACTGCTACAAGTACCACGGGCGGGAGGACTTACTGCCCGCCTTCACAGAGGACGATGAGAAGGGACCGCCCACGCAACCCGTACGTATACCTACTAATATAGCAATAGAAATATATAATACGTACCTTTTATTTACCCGACGTTTCGATCGAATTGCACCGATCGTGGTCGCGGGTCGACTTCGTTCTTCGAACGTGGACACGATCGGTGCAATTCGATCGAAACATCGCGCACAGTGAATCGTCTAGAACATGGTAGCTGGACAAAATTATTTTATGGGTTCACATGATCGCTACAGCCATAATAACATATACTGAATCATTTTTTTTGCGTTATGTGGTAAAATAAAAAAACTTAGTACGGAATAAAAATTTATTGAAAATAGAAGTCTAGAAGAATACATATTAACGAAATAATTTAAATTATATATCTACACAATTTAAAAAACTTAACTTAAATTACTTAACATAACATAACATATCATCACGCCTTATTCCCCGAAGGGGTGGCAGAGGTGTATTACTACACCCACTTTAAATTACTTAACTATAATAATATCTACTTTTCCGTTACTTTTTGAGGGGAGCGTGTGTCAGTCAAAGCGTTACATACTTTTCCGTCTGTCATAGTCAGTAAGAGGTCATGTTTTATAGTAATTTCATATTCTTCAACATTACAAATAGTTGGAAGAAGCTGAGATATTTCTTCCAAGACTTTGTTGGTTTCGGCTTTGGTGAATTCATTAGTTTCCTTTGAAAAAATAAATTTGATTGGTCGGCAATAGAGAGTTGACGAAGGCCGTGGATTTTACCATATAATATGTTGGCCGTCACATAATTTCAAAGGAACTAATGAAAACATGAACAGGAATTCATCAGTAGCATTAGCATCTTCGAACCTTTGCTTATAGGTACTGTGGCCTGAACTGCCGTCACAGCCCCATTTGCTAATTAATGTAAGGGATGAATTAGAAGACACAACATTTCTTATAACATCACTTTGCGCTTCAATTAAACGATCAGCAGTTTTGTTTAAAATGCCTTGTAGATTAATTTCAGCGCGCGTTTCCGTCACAGAAATATACTCATCTAAAGGATAACACATTTTTTTAGACTTAACTACACTATGATAAGATGGAAATATCTGATGTCCCGCCTTCAATGACACCTTACGCGTCTGTTTGTAACTATGGCTGGTACACTTAGCATCAACATAATGAGCTAAAGCTTCATCACTGCTCAATTGACGACCACCACATGCAACATTGGTTGTTTTAGCTTTTGGAGAGTTGTCAGATATTTTATGAATTGAACTAGCTACATTTCTTCGACCAGATACTCGATTGGCTACTTCAGCGGCTATGGTTAACTCACTAGCACTTCGCGATTGCACTAAATCTTCAACCCTTCGTTTTTTGGTTTTGAATGACGATTCGTCAAATTCTTTTCTGGGTCTGCCTGTAGTCCGACTTGGTCCAGATGATGAAGACGCAGACGGGCGATGTACTTGAACTTCAAATTGTATTTCATTACCCTCTAACCAATCCTTATTGTTATTCAAAAACCTATTGAGGGTATTTTTCGATGCGGACCACTTTTCAGCAAATTTTGAAGAAATACTTGAAATTTTCGTACAAATATTCTTCTTTGAATCAAGAGTGACATCTGAACAGTTGATTTTGTTCAATACAAACTCTGTGAGCTTTGAATTACGGTCCTCTTTCTTGTGTTTACGCCATTCTTCAAAGAAATCGATTTTTGAAATCGAAATCACAACTTCTGAAAAAAATAATTAAAAAAAATGGGGTGAGTTGGGGTGGCAAAACTATATATCATTTTAAAGTTAAATATTGTGGCTATTACATACGTAAATAACGGCCTGGATATATTTGGATAAAAAAAGTTACACTCGATGAAAGTTACTAAATAGAAAAATTTACACGATATAAATGTCCATTTCTATAAAGCCTATAAACATCAACGTCAACAAGTTAAATGATCCCAATTTATGAAGAAATTTAAAGTACATACCTTCAAGTAGAAAATCCATAACACTCACAATAATATAAATAGCACAAGTGGTCATAAGATGTTGTCGTAAGCACTGCAAACTATCAACTGATTTATTTGCATAAATGCATTTTCCTTATTACCTCACTTTCCAGTACTATGGCGGTGTGCTACAAAGGGTAAGGCACGTGTTATACCTGGAATTCTGAGTTTTGAGGTGTGGTTAATGAGACAGGATTATGATTTAATCGATTCTAGGAATCGACTTTTGTCCAGCTGGCTAGTTCTAGGTAATTCACTGTGCATCGGTTAAAAACAATAATAAAAATATTCTTCAGGAGGCCTACTCTATTTCAATAAACAAGAAATGTAAGCTACGGATTTTCCTGGTCCCCGTAAACTTAGGAAATGTAAGACGAAGAAAGAGAGTAGGCCTACAGATTATTCACTAAGGACCAACAAATACAGGCATGTTGTGTTTGCGCACTAGCAAAATTCTAACTTAAATTTTGTAATGTTTCATTGCCCATCTCTAATTACTGGGTTAGACCTGACGACAGTGGAGATTTCTGTGATACGGCAACCGGTTTGTGGTTGGTTCTTAGCTAACACGAGTCAACATTTTCTACATAAAAAGAACTCTATGTTTAAGATTAAATATCAGAGAGTGGTTTCAGGGATTCAATTCACGTATTTAAAGCAGTCCAGTTGCAGTTAAGTTTCTATTAAAACGGCCATTTTTGTATTCTTGTAACTTTGGGATCGATCTCAAATACGCTTGCGTCAAGTATGCGTCTCGAGAGCGCAATAACGACATTCTAGTACGGTGCGCAAGCGTTTATAAGATCGATCCCAAAGTTAAAAGAATACGACAATGGCCGTTTTAATCGAAACTTAACTGCAACTGTACTGCTTTAAATACGTGAATTGGCCTCCTGGACATTGATTCAAAGCTTATTCTATTTTATAAATTGATGTTAAAAGAGAAGAATTTTACATTATTATGTCTTTAAAAAATATTCTAAATTGTATTTATTCTTTATTAATGCTATCTCACATGGAATGCTGCACTTGGATTTGGTAACGGTTTTCTTACATTTGTATTTATACTACTATGGAATGAACTTTGTACGTAACGTGCCCGTTCGATATGCGTACACCCCCGTGTACGTGCCCGTTGTCGCGGCGCGCACGCACAGATCTCGGCGTGCATGCCCAACGGCAGCGGCAACCAGTCGGGCTCGGGCTCGGGCCGCTCGCAGTCCGCCGTGCTCTCCACGCAGCAAGTCTGCATCGACCAGATGACGCTCGCAGACGTTGATGTAATAACATACACGATACACGTTCAGACTGTTATACAATATACTCTTATGCAGGGATAACGAATGTTTTTTAAATAATCATGTCAATTATTGTTTTTAAACTTTCGCGATTTTTATACATATTAGTTATATTTCGGGACTTAATCGCGTGAATTATTTAAAGGTACGAACCTTTTATTTACCCGACGTTTCGATCGAATTGCACCGATGAGTCGACCCGTGACCACGATCGGTGCAATTCGATCGAAACGTCGGGTAAATTAAAGGTTCGTACCTTTAAATAATTCACGCGATTAAGTCCCGAAATATAACTAATAATCATGTCAAATTAAAAAAAAAAATGCAGTGTAGGCTGATTTTCTTCTCACGTTAATCGTCGGCGTTGACTAACCGACGCTGTATATAGTTAAATGCACCGTTTTTGAGTGACGCTGACCGATCAGCGCCGACATGTGTCTATTCCTACTAGCGTTGACGATCAGCGTGACTGTAAAACTAGTTTTAGGCTTAATTTACACTGTGATGGTAGCAATACTGGTCGTTTGTGTATATAGATAAAGTTTAAAATTCTTAAACATTGAAAGTGCATGCCATCCTGCTTTTCCGGTATGAATAGGGCCTTATGCACTATAATATCTCAATCAAATTAATTGCCATATTCAAAATCAAATTAAAAAACATTCACAGTAGGTAAGTCCATCATAGCGGTCGACACATCAAATTATTCTATCAATATTTTAGAACGAAATAGAAATTCAAGAAGCTGATTATTACTTTAGTACCTTTATTCCACAGAACTCTTTACTATTAGTACACTGGGCAGGTTATCATCGACAGCAACAATACTTACTTTAACATTTTTACGGTAAGATGTTAAAATTAAACTAAAATCTATACTTGTGTAATAAGGACAACAAAACAGTCATTTGTCATGACAAATACCATCGTCTGAATCTTTCTATTCGTCATTTGAAATTGTCACTTGTACGAGGTAGCCAGTCCAGCGTACATAATACGTAGTACAGAGGTCAGTGCTTCATGTTGTTGTATGCAATCAGTAGTACGTGTGACGTACGATGTGTGTACAGATGTCGCAGTACGCGCCGGCCGTGCTGCAGACCATCACGAACCCGGACGGCACGGTGTCGCTCATCCAGGTGGACCCCAACAACCCCATCATCACGCTGCCCGACGGAACCACCGCGCAAGTTGTACGTTGTTTGTATTACATTTACTACTTACTTACAGGATTCACAATATATGATTTTGGTTACAAAATTATAATATTAGTATTAAGTTTGAAGAATAAATTATTGGTGGTCTCTAGAAGTCGCATACAAGGTGCTTATGGTTAAGACTGGATATGTTTTTTTTTTTCAAGTTTTAAATATTGGCTCAGTATAACCGTTTCGGTCGCATATCAAAACGGCTCCACATACGTCAGTGGAAATCGACTTTCGTGATAAAAAGTCATTTTTTATTTTGTATTTTGAAAGGAGTTGACTGAAAGTTTATTGAAGGGGAAAGGTTAACCTTTCCTAAGATTGTATACCTTTCCCTCTATTCATCGGGAAGGGAATCTATGTAATGATCTGAAATAACTGGACACACCCTTTCCTACCTTATGTAACCTGAGTGCCCCGTATCATTGGTACGACAATAACTATGCACCTGGCACGCATCTATATGCGTGAAGCTATTTTCGCTCGTAATAGAGCATCAGAGCTATACAAGTGCGTGCGCGCAGATCCACAGCGGCGAGGGCGGCGTGCAGGCGCTGGACGGCGAGGGCACGGTGTCGGTGGACCTCAACGCGGTCGCCGAGGCCACGCTCAACCACGACGGCCAGCTCATACTCACCGGCGAGGACGGACACGGTACGTGCGCCAACTACGGCATGACGAGTTGTTTGGCTAACATCTCAATGTCACCACACCACAATTAATATAAAAATCTAATTTGCCCAGTAATTAATGGTAGTATTTCAGTAGAAATAGCACAATATGGCTGGCTTCATCATAATGTGGTCTTACCATATGAAAATGAAAACTCAGTATTTAATGATATGAACAGTTAAATGTGTAACCACCTCATGATATAACCAAACATTACTACCATATTGTAAAATACTCCACCTTCCAAATCCATTTTGCACAATCCAACTGGCTGAGGGTCGGCCTACCGCAACGTTTACCGAATCGCAGTCTCTATTCTAGGATTCGCTTACTTCAAGGACCCGACCATCGGTCCTGCGCCAAATCTCTCCAGTCGTGTGAATTTCTGTACCATCGGACTATGACAGTGAAGAATAGAGACACATTTATGCATTATAATATTTCCTGTGTTGTTAACTAGTCTCCAATGAAATTGACCACTGTAAACGAAACCGATTAGAAGACTATTATTGTATTTGTATACACATTCACTATAGACTTGTGTTCTCACAGTAGGGATACTACGTTGGTAAGTTGGTTAGTAGTGTTACATATGAGTGTGGTTGTTCGCAGGCTACCCCGTGTCGGTGTCGGGCGTGATCACGGTGCCGGTGTCGGCGTCCGTGTACCAGTCCATGATGGCGTCCATGCAGCAGCAGGACGCGGGCGGCGTCTGCGTCACGCCGCTCGTGCAGGTGCGTCTGCACAGGAGGAACCAGCGACACGCTGAGGCGTAGCGCACCTAGCGTAGCTGGTGCTCGCGACTTACACGTAATGCGTATTGCTACGTAACATATTGGTGCGCGTAGCACATTTTGTTACGTAGCTCGTGTAGTCACGTACCGCGTGCTGCTACGTAATACACTTAACATGTGGTGCTCGTAGTACGTGTTGCTACGCATCGCGTGTTGACACGTAACCCCAGACGCATATGTGGTGCTCGTAGGGCATGGTCCTACTAGCACGTGTAGCTATGTAGAGCGTGTTGACATATAGCGCGTGATGCTACGGAGCATGTGTTGCTACGTAACGTACTTAGGGCCTATGCACACGGCGTATTTTTAACGCGCCAAAGACGCGCGTTTATCGAACCCTCGCTCACAGCGCTTTTGATAACCAAAAAGCAAATTAGATAGCGACTATCTAATCTGCTTTTTGAATATCTAAAGCGCTGTGAACGCGCATTGATATCGATTCAAAGGCAAAGCGTTACTAACGCGCACAGAAAGCACGCTCAAAGTTCGTCTTATAGTGTTTGTTTGCAAGTTCACTGTCTGCGTCTGAATTTCCATTAAAGCGTGTTAGCGCGCGTCATCTGCACGTCGTCAATGCGTTTAAATTACGCCGTGTGAAAAGGCCCTTAGGTGTACGTAGCGAATGTGGTGCACGTAGAAGTAAGTAGCGTACGTGAACATATACGTTACGCACTTTGCCACACGTAGCGGAGCGTAGCGCTTGTAAACAGTGATGCTTTTTATTTACAACCGGTGATGTGTTGACGATGTTATTTTCCAGATCTTAGCACATAAATGGACTTTGAAAACTAAAAATTATAATCTCCACATAATACATCTAGTATTTATTAAGATAAAGTCGTTTTGCAGACGGTTCATTAGTAAGAAAAACGATGAAACGGTTAGACAATATAAAATAGCTATTCAAATAACAACTCGTCGATACATCACCACTTTGCCTGATTTTTATTTGAACTAGCTTTATTGCTTGTGTTATAATTTATGTAACGTCCAAATGTGTTCACTTTATAAATAGTCTTTTATTTACTCATCTTCAATTTACTTCGCATGACTGAGATATAAAATATATAAAGAAATACTTACTACAACAGATTATTTTGTAAAAGATAAAGCATTACAAAATAATGATTTTTGAATACAATAGATTTTTTATCACTTCTAAACTATACTGACTATACTAAAGCCGAAATGGATGTGAAATGTTTAATAACAAAATTTCTGACAAAATTATTAAAGATTGTTGCTAAGCAATTTTGTCATTAAACATTCACTATTATTTCGGCTTGTGTAGCTGTAATTGAAGTCCCAAGAACGGTGTCATAAGTCTTGTAGTAAACCTTGCCTCTGAAACTATTGTGATATCCAAAGTATTTATATTTATTATATTATATTTAAAATTGTTAGTTAGTACTACTATTTATTATGCGATCTCTTATATTGAGTGCTTATGTTAAAAACTATAGATTTAAAGACAGTGGGACTGTCTTCAAAGAGTTTAAAAAAATGCAAAGTCAATTTAGTCATAATATAGTGCAATTACGTTTTTTATTTTATTTTAGTAATATAGTTTTCCCCAGTTATGATGAAATATTAGTATGATTAAGTACATTTTGTTTATTTTAAAAGTATTCGTTGTTAAGACGCTGCGCATTCGGAGACGCTTTCGTTGCAGGGCCCCAGACAAATGGCATTTTATTCGATTAGATTTTACGCTAATCGGATAGAAAGACGTCGTTGAGCGCGCAACACTGTAAATACGAAAATTTTAATATGAGATTATCAGTTGTGCGCGCGCACACAACTCTAATCGAATAGAATGCCATTTGTCTAGGGGCCCACATATAGCAATTTTCAAATTAAATGGAAATTTTCTTCAATTTTCAAATACAAGGAAAATCTTAATCATGATTATATTAAAGTAGAAACTGAATATGTCCAGCCGCATTTGTTTTGTTGAAACTTTTCATAGGAGTTTCTTATGAATTAACTACGACATGTTTTGATATGTCACTAAGGGCGTTTTCCGACTTATACAAGAATGAAGACGCAAACGAAAGCTATACTGTTTGAGTAACGTCTCAGTATTAGTCATTTGTCAATATTGTAATGTATTATGTTACCAAATTGTTAGTTTGTAGTGAGCTAGTTACTGCCAAATATGTACGAATATGCTAAATTTTGACACCCATTTTGAATATTCAAACTAGTATTAAATAGTCAACTATCATGCTGTGTTACTTTAAACTGAATAGTAGCAACAAAATTAGTTTTGAACACGACTCACTGTTGTTTGAGCATTCGGCGATATGAATTTGCGAAGTCTAGTGTTATTTTAGATCATTGTGAGAGCATAAGGGTAATATATAAATGGAGAACTTTCTCGTCAACGTTGTAGAAAGAAATATAATATTTTTTATTTTTTTATATAGTAGTGTCTCCAAATATTTTGACTTAACTGGGTATCCATACCCTTATGAATTCAGTTTATCATTATGTATGATTTTGCATAAACAACCCCGTGGTGTTGTCGGCTTGTGTGTTATGTATATATCTTGAGAGTTACATTACCTATGTAGTTCCTAGTCTGCATGTGATTTTTATTAAATTGAACGTTTGTTTATATTTGATGCTTGAATAAATTTTGTAGCAATCTTCATGTCAAAAATGAACTGTATATACAAACACACATAAGTGTTGTGTTACCGCGTTTACAAAGTATGCTATGGTGGCAGACGCAATGAAGTAGAACATCGATCAAGTTATCTCTCTTGTGAGGTAACAGTTCGATTAGTCGACAGTCATTTAACGAATTTTCAAATATTTCATAATTCCTTATTAGTTTAGGTTAGAATTAGAACTGCAAGAGAGCGAAGCGAGCGTGCCGCGGCAGCGGCCGGCGAGTGACAAATAACAAATACAACAATCGTATATTATACTAAAACGATTCAATTAAATTAGTTGTAAAACCAAGTTGTTCATAGATTATGACGACACGGGAATGCGTGACATAATCAGCACTTTTGTGTGTAGCGATCTTAATGTTGATTTTGGTCAGTTCAAAAGACTTAAGAAACAGTTAATATTTCGTTTTAGTCCGTCTATGTATTTAACAATATAGAATAGAAAACCACAAAGCAATATAGACTTTCATTATTTGAATTACTTTTTACGCAGAGGGTTATGTTTATAATATGAATAATTATTTTTTACGTTGTGCATGGCGTGTTACGTTTGTATTTAATCTATATTTTAATTAAAGTTAATTGTCGAGTGATTTTTATTAGTGTAAATAGTGAAAATTATTACTGTAAGAAAAAGTAATATATTTTTTTATTGTGACGCCATAATTATGCCATAATAAGATGTAATATTGACCAAAGATAACATAATGTACTCGAGTATATCACATGTCTAAATTGCTTGCAAATTTTGGTACATATTTTAATTTTGTTATTTTTTTGTTACTCGAACACGTAAATTTTGATGTATTCTAGTTGAATCTATTCATTATTTTATGACAAAAAAATAAACCTATCACAATGTATAACTTTGAAAATGGACTACAGGACATAACACTTTGACGTCATTAGTTCCTATCGTCAAAACATTTACTTTTAGTGTTAGTTTGATGATTATAAATTCGCATAGCATCAAATAATTAAAGTATTTCAATTATCAAGTATCCCATTGCTGACAAGACATCAATATTTGCGTATTCTGAGATACATTGTGTGAGCTTCTAAGTGACTTTGAACTTTATTTAATTTCAGTTGAGTTGTATTTTGTTTGTGCTGTGCCTTGTTATATTGGAATTTAATACAAAATTAATGTGGTGGCCATTTCCCTATTCTATACACTATATGCTTACATTATAGCTTATAAATAGCTATAAAACAATTCTTAAGTGCTTCTTTTTCTACTACTACTTTCACATATCTTTTAAAAAAACTTAAACATTTTATTTTCAGTTGTGTAGACAATACAATACAATGGCCATAAGGTCATAAAATAACAAGACTTAGGCACCAACGGCGAGTAGAGATTGAATCGCTCAAGAAACGTACAATAGATGTATAATGTAGATCACGTTCGTGTCAACAAAAGAGGTGCAGTATAGAGCGAGTACTCGCCGGCAGTGTGAACGGTTGGCG
Source organism: Herminia tarsipennalis (assembly GCA_945859575.2). Taxonomy (NCBI): domain Eukaryota; kingdom Metazoa; phylum Arthropoda; class Insecta; order Lepidoptera; family Erebidae; genus Herminia; species Herminia tarsipennalis. Next base: position 4,351,437 of record OX243836.2, on the reverse strand, counting down.
ATCATCTAATAATATATGTATCTCTTTTGCTTACATGAGATGTACATAAGTATGTACGTTTCTTGAGCGATAACATCGCTACCCGCTTTCTCGCCGTCGTTGGTGGTACAAGTGCCGAAGTAGTTGGGTAAAGCGTTAAAAACATTGTATTATAACCATGAGATTGATTAACATAATGGCACCATAATTTTGTATTAGATTTGAATTAAAAAAAATATTGTTCTGCGTTAGCCAGAGCTAATAAATAGATGAATATACGTAGTGTTGTTTCATTTGCACTAGTTACAGCTTTGTAGCCGCACTGTGTGTCGCATGGCTGTGTGACCGTCATTGAGAGGTGTGTATCGTTTATCATTTTATTTGCACATTTTTTTTTTATTTGCTTCTTTGTTTTGATTTTTTTTTAATGTACAAAATGTTAAAGTGCTGTACACATGGTCGGTTTGTCAGAAATGATTGAATTGGTACGTGACTAGAATGACTAAATTGTTTTACACTAATCTTAAAAATAAGTGTTCGTTCTCAACGAATGCTAAAAGTTAATTGTTTTAAGATAGGATCTTCTGGCTTAATAATGTTATATTTCAAACAATTTTCTACTCTGTGTCGTTTCACTTACACAGGAATTCGAGGATTCCTAATTTAACAAAATTAATGTTGCATATTTGTTATTGAATCGAATTCTGTCATGACCGGATCCTGTATACATTTTCCTTTATACTTTTGTAAGACCTTTATTTTCTAACGACTATTTTATCGCCAACACACATTGCTCTCGTATCCGTGTAATTACGGAACGTTTTTAATTTCAGAGCATGTTAGACATCTCTCTGTTGTCTAAATCTGTAAAAAACTAAAAACAAGAACACACTAAATTTTATATACACAAATCGTATATAAGATATAATGCGTTCTTCAAAGTGACCCAGGAAATGGATAAAACAAAGTTGATGTAGTATATGTCCCAGGTTGAACAGAACGGAGAGGGGCTGGAGGCGATCTCGATGGGCGGGGGGGTGGCGCAGGTGATGCTGCAGGGCGGGGGGGAGGCGCAGGTGCTGCAGGTGCTCAGTCTCAAGGACGCAACCGTGCTCACCAAGGCTATGGTATGTCAACACAATTTTTTCCCTTTTCGCCATAAAACTAAACTGAACTTTACTAAAATCTTCCATGACATAAATATTATATGGTAATAAAGATATTATTTTCCTTGTCCCATAGAACAATTTGGGATATAAAAATAAATGTACATGTTCTATAGTAGAAAATGAGAAAAAAGTTTCTTAAGGACAACTACCGCTTTGGCTTTCTATGAAACTATAAAAAACTAAAAGCTACAGCAACAATATCAGAACTACTAAAATGAGGGGCTAGGTTGTAACTCTCTAGTATGCTCCCCAATGACTTGCGTAACGTATCTTCGCAGCAAATGTACACTCGAATTGGGGACAACACCATTCCTAAAATTATAGATGTCTGTGGTTGGGCTTTCTGCGAGACTACCAGAGTGTAGCAGAGATGTGACAGTGGTAGAATGAGTCTTTGCTTTTTAATCTTTTAAATGTGCGGATAAATATTTTTAAAACAGGCTAAAATTTACCATATTCCCTTTTGTGCCTCTTTCACTGGAATAAGACGGTCAGATTTATGGATTTATCGATCTGGCTGTAGATTTTTGCAATACATATAAAGACTCAATCTTTATATGTATTGCAAAAATCTACAGCAGACGTTATTTATATTTGCTTTAGCCCAATACCCTAAAGGTGTATGAATATTGGACGTTTAGATAGAAGTTTGTAAAAGTCAATTCAAATATTGAATAAATCAAACAAATCATAATAACACAAATAATGTTATCACATCGATAGATAGTGATAACATTATTAAGTGGATTTGGGCCGGCTAGATAAGGTTCTAGCTGAACCGAACCACCCAAAGCAAAAGATAAAACGAACTGTATTCCAACAGCAAGTGAAAGCAGAGCGTGACGCGGTAGTGACGGACTCCTAGCTGCTAACGTTCGTGGCCGCGTCCCCACAACACTCGCCGCCGCTGCTCGACGACCGGACGCTGAGGGAGTCGCTTAACCCGAAATAATCTCATCACTATACACGATAGGGAACGCTGATTTATCGCCTACACACTACATTCTAGCTGGAAACATATTTATTTTGAAAAAAAAAAATTGCCATGTATATGTGGAGGCCATGTTATGAATACCTACTTGAAGTCAAACTATTTGACTTGAGTCTATCTATCTCTTTCTACGACGCCTGGACATATTTTCGGACGAGAGAGATAGGCAAGTGTATGCCTTCTAGTAAATATTCATAACACTCCATTAGATACTATCTTTATGGTCTTAGGTCTATAGTACAGGACCAAAAAGTATGTAGTTCTATGTAAAAAAAAAGTGTATTTGTAATGAGTTAAATTCTAGTCAATATTTCTTTGGAACTGGAAATTGGTATAAGTGATCACGACGCTATAAAAAGAGTTTATATGACAGTGTAAGCAGTGGTCGTATTTTATTTAGTAAAAGTATTATAATCTTGCAAACAACGTAATCAATACGCGTTAATACTTGACCGTTGGCGATAAAGCATTCTGTTCATATCGCGTCTATCTATTCATTATCAGCTGTAAATATGTGATATTATAGAATCTAAATAGCCAATTCTACCCCTTCGTAGCGACGCGACGTGACGCGTGGTAGAAAATGTGTTAATCTTAGATTCAAAGATCAGTTACTCTTTGTTATTTTGTTGTCAGCATCGTCTATAGTTAATCCCGGAATTTCAAAACCCAATCCTTAGATAATAGCGGTCATTGTCATCGCCAAAGGTGGTGGCTTACTGCGAACGCTATCCTGTACAATAATTAGTTCAATCGTTTGTAACTCTCGAAAGCAGGAACAAACCCAGAAATATAAAATTAATTGGCTTACGCTTCCCCAATCGTGCGAATAGCAACTAGCGATACGTTGCATGAGTCTAGTCTCGAAGTTTACTGGCGTCGCCGATTGTTAACGGTCGACCGTAAATCAGCCAGTGATTACCGAGCGACTTTAAATTATAGGAAAATAAATTTACCATTATAAATAGGCTAAAATTTTGCCATAAAATGGGACTTAAATTAATTTATTGCGACATATAACTTATTAATTTATTGATATGAAAAATAAGACTAATTTATTTTAGAAACAAATCTATGATAGGTGGAAACAGATTTGTGCAATATAATGCCAGACGCGTTTATTTTGTATAGACGAGTTCTTGTGCTGTGACGGATGTATCAAAGTTAACAAATTGTCTGATTTGGTCTGGTCTTGCATCGACCAATGACGTTCGCGGATCTTTCATCAACGACACAAATAATTAATTTCGGTCGCATCAGACCAAATCGAATTAACGTTAGCGAAATAGGGAGGGTGCAATCGCGCGGCACAGGGGTTGCAAATATACGTGAATTCAGATACATTCCTTTAAGTTAATATGTGTGAGTTTGTTGTGTACATTTGTTGTTTATGTTGGTTTATGTCTTAGTTTGTTACACCTGCCTATTTATTTATTCTAGTCGATAATAACGAGTCAAAGAAACCTATTCTAGTCCGAGTGATGTATGTTAAGAACTTTACCAAAACTTTTCTATATGTAAGTTTTGTAAAATAAATGTAATTTAAAATAGTCCACTGTAATGTAAATTCGTTGAGAGATGAATATTATAATTCCTGGCGCAGGGTTGCTACATAGGTAGAGCAGTTAGTATTTATCGGTGTTTAAAATCTTATAAATGTATAGACTTATTTCAACTTGTGATGTCTATACGTAACTCGAAGTAGTCTGTTTCATAGTAAATATTGTCCAAAGATAACATTGTACATTTCTTTCAATAATGAGCCTATGTATTAGTAGGCGATTTTCAATAAAATTCACTTTAAATTATAAGATTATAGTGGGGACTAAGGTAGAATTCATAGAAAGTACAAAAGTTGAGAGTTATTATTACTAAAAAAAATACCCTTTTTATTTTTTGAAAGACACGAATAGTATTATTTGTTTGTTTTTATTTTATATTTTAATTTTGTTTATTTTACCAAAGAAGTTTGTTTTATCCTCTATGATAGCATGAAAAGCACAATTTTGTTATTAAGTACAATTTGTGATTGTAAATAATGGTATGACTGTGTGAATATGGCAATCATTAAAGTATTTACGTACATTTCCTTGTATTTTTACTTAAATTTATCCTGTTAACTTTAACATAAATACAGATATTATTATTATTATACTTGCGATGTGAATTCTATGAAATCCAAAAAAAGCTAAGTGTACAATGGCAAAACGGAACCTTTATAGTTTCGCCATGTCCGTCCGTCCGCCCGTAGCTTAGCTCAGAGACAGTGCTAGAAGGCTGTAATTTTACATGGATACGCGTATTACTTACGTCGACGAAGTGAATAAATAAAATCTTGAACATTTTTTTAAGGGTGCCTCCCCATTATGTAGTGGGGATGTGATTTTTTTCTTACCTACCCCATCATGTGGGGTATCATTAGATAGGTCTTAACTACCTACTTTCACACTTTCCCATTCTTCCATCCTTTTCTATCACTTAGAACTAAAGAGAGCGGAAGTGCGACCGCCTCGTCATATAATGGGGCTATAATGTGTCCATCAGAATAGCCAGTCACTACTGTACTCTGTGGTCATTACCCATATTTTACTTCCAGATATAATTAGTAAAAAACGCTTGTACAGTCAGCTCCTTATAAAAAGTGACATCTAACATATTCAAATTTAAAGTAACTCCCAAAGTGATCAATGTTAAAAATACAACCAAAGTCCTCTAAATGTGTGAAGCACCCATCATGCGCAAATATATCGAAACAATTACATCGTCAAATATATGGATTCATTCAAGACATCATAGTAACAGTAACAAACAAAGAGCCAAAGGTATCTAAGCATCCAAAGTATCCAAAAATGAACTCCATCCCTATAAGTTTAAGGTACCGTTTTTATCATTATATACTAAAATATAAAACTATAAAAAGTTTCAAAAACTAAATGAAAGAGAAAGCCTTGGTTGTCTCTTTCATTTTTAGCGTGACGTCATTGACGTGTGATTTGTTTATTTACATGTAGAACTTGCGAAAAAGAGCACATTTGTGAAGAAGAGAAATTAGATGTCAAAGAGTTATTAGTTTGCATAAATACTCGTAGTATTCATAGATAATGCAACAACGATATTTACTTTTCAATGTCAAGTAAGTCATTGTAAATGTCATTGTTTGTAATTTCATTGGAAATACATTTATCATGGCCTCATTTAGAATAAATAATGATATGAGACACAGGATCATTCATTTACAACAAGAAGGAGTTTCGGTAACAGACATAGCTAACGAACTGGGAATATCCGTAAGTTGACTTATCTTTTTAATTTTATTATTTATTTTAAACTGCATACATTATAATAATGAACCACTTTTTTTATAGAGGAATACAGTATATCGATGGACGGAGAGATTGAATACAGAGGGTATTCTCCAGCAACATGTAACGACTGGACGCCCACGTCGTACAAACTTCGATCAAGATAGGAGACTAGTACAGAGAGCTCGGACCGATCGCTTTGTAAATACTCGAAATTTAGCATTAGAATTTGGAGTATCACAGGCCACAATAAGAAGACGGTTTCATGAACAAGGCATACATAACAGAATACCCGCGAAGAAACCGGCTCTTACGCCGAGACATAAATCGCAACGATTGGAGTTTGCGCGACGCTACTTAAATTATAATTTTGAAAATGTAGTTTTCATGGATGAAAAAGTGTTTTGATCTACTGCCCGCGGTCGTCTATCTTTGTGGAGGTTAAATAATACCAGGTACGAAGAAAGGAACGTGTTACCTGGTAACAGAAGTGGTCGTATCACACTAGGGTTCTGGGGTTGGATGTCCAAAAGCGGTCCAGGCGAATTAGTTGAGGTTGGCGGCAGGCTTAATGGCCAAAGTTATAAAGACATCCTTAATGATGTTTTGTTACCTACTGCGCGAGTATTTTATCCAACAGGAACAATCCCATTCATACAGGACAACAGTTCCGTTCATAATTCCAGGGTAGTAACAAATTATTTAAACCGAACAACGGATTTTGAACGAATAACTTTTCCTCCACGTAGTCCTGACTTAAACCCGATAGAAAACTTGTGGGGTAAGATGATACAGCTTTGGGATAATAGCACAATAAGAAGTTCGGAAAACTTAAGGACACATGTTCAAAACGTATGGGAGTCGTTAAGAGGAGACACATTTTGTTTCAACGCAGTGCAATCCATGCGTCAGCGACTTAGCGATGTTATTATTGCTGAAGGTGGATACACACGGTTTTGATATTTTTTGTATTTTACTTTAATAAAAAAAAATTGCAGAAAAGTCTTGTTATTTTCAAGATTTAGCTATTATTTTCCATGGCATCGATGAATGAACTCTATAGTTACATCTATAGAGTACCCTTTCAAATAAGAATCCTTAAGCCAGTCACTTGACGTTATGTACTTAGGCTGTGCGCAAACCTAGAAATGCTACTTCTTGCGCACAGCCTTATTTGCAATCTATGAAAACTTCGAGTATTTTAAATGCAAACTAATACTACTCTTTGACACCTAATCTTTATCTATGGCAACTGAGGGTCACTTCGTATGAATCTCATTATTACAGAAATAAACAATTTCTAAACAAAACACATGCCAGTGACGTCACGTTCAAAATGAAAGGAACAACCAATGTTTTATCTCCTTCATTTTGTTGAGTATTCTTACGGTCAAAATAATCAGTTTATGGCGATATCAAAGGGCACTCTATAGGTGTAACTATAGAGTTCATTTTCATATATTGCTTCATATTTTTGGATACTTTGGATGCTTAGATACCTTTGGCTCTTTGTTTGTTACTGTTACTATGATGTCTTGAATGAATCCATATATTTGACGATGTAATTGTTTCGATATATTTGCGCATGATGGGTGCTTCACACATTTAGAGGACTTTGGTTGTATTTTTAACATTGATCACTTTGGGAGTTACTTTAAATTTGAATATGTTAGATGTCACTTTTTATAAGGAGCTGACTGTACTACAATTTCCACAGAAATAGTGGGATATACCCATTGACCAATTGCTTGAAATGGTACCCAGGATATTATTTTTAGCACTGTCAGTGGTTAATTCACAGTCCAATTCGCCCCGCCCCTCGCCTCTCCTTTTTTTCAATAGCCATCCCAATTAACAGGTCCAAACAAAACTTTTAACTTGCAATACACTAATATTAATGGTGAGTTGCAGTCTTTTTTTTTATACAGTGGTGTGAGGAATAGGATAGGATAGGTCAGCTACATGTACATGTAATGTCAAGTTCGCAAACAATAGGTAAAGCCGGAGAAAAGAACCTGGCAATAAAAACTCGCGAATCATAATTATCGTTTTGCATAATCAAATTGATTCCCATGTGCTTAGGTAATTATATTGATTTTCAATAAATACCATTTAAATAATCGAAACGTAGGAGGGGCAAAAGCGCCTTGATGAATTTATGGGCACCCCATACCTACACTTGGGTTGTTGAAATATGTTTTTAGAAAAGAGGTGACTATACCTATATTCAGGCTGTTGGATAGGATCAGAATCATGAGGACTGAACTGAGTTTGTTATAAACAACTTGCTTGTCAGGAAAATTGAATTTAAAATACATACAAATATGTGCCTATTCAATCTATTTCAAGAATCTGGTATTATGCTCTAGAGGGGTATTGTGTCCGATCATAATGCATAATGTGAATTCCATTTGCCAAAATGATGTGCCACTAATTGTATGAGAAATTTAAATTGACTCAAATACGATAGTTAATACTATATGGTTTATTATAAGTAAATACAACATGTACTTACAAGTGATGGCTACACAAAAGGTGCCACATAAAACATAGAAAAATGAAACAACAGGTATATTCATATCATATCATGTTCTCCTATTGTCTCATTAGATATTTTTAGACAAAGCATGTCGATTTTAAGAATGAATTAGGAATATTGGTAATGAAGCAATTGCTTCCACAATTAAAAGTAAAATAAAAAGTCGACAACAAAACTATTATATAAATTCTCTACAGCTTAATTTGATAACGGCCTCTTTAAACATCGTAAACATTCTCTAAAGCTAATTCTGGTTTGTCATAACCAAGTTCCTCTGGTGTCTCGATGCCAAGCTCAGTTAATGTTGGCTTGATTTCTTGGATGATATACGGGTATATTTCATTGACCTTAGGACCGCACTTATCTTTGCAAGCTTCGAGGATCCTTACAGCAAGTGCATAGTCATTCACTCGTCTGCATGCGTGAAGCGCTGCCTTGATAATCTTTGGGTCTGGGACCAAGTCCATTCCGCAAAGGTCATTCATGGCTTTACGTATTTCCCATCCATCAATGTCTTTCCTGTTGAAGAAGCTCTCGTACCTGTAAAAATAGAGGTGAAAATGTTGATGTGTATATTTCATCAATGCTCTATTACATATACCATGTTTATTTAAAAGTTAAGGCAATTAATTGTGTTATATCATCTTTTAAATAATACTATAAACTCAAGGACCTGCTTTTTTAATAAAAGAGAACTGCCCATTGTGGGACGACAATATTTTTATTACTACAGGATTTGGTCTAAATAATAATTGACAGCCCCCAGTGATTGTTAATATGTGTTTGAACACCCATCAAAATCAAATGTTATTTAACATTTTTTGATGACAAATTATGATTTTTGACATTATTTATATAATTCTTCATTAAATATTATAAATAGGCATTGTGTGCAATCCTTTTTGTTTCAATGTAGGCACATTGAAACAAAAATGATTTAATCCTGGTATAATAAAACTAAAATCATGGGACTGATTCTAGTTTTAGAAGACTTCTGTATTGAGAAAAGGAAAAATGAGTTTGTCCTATTAGACATTTTTATGTGATCAATTTGTAGTCCAGAAAACAATGTTGCAATATAATTTTGTTCACCAGGTCTATTTGCTTATCAATTAAAAATTAAAATTAAAAATCAAATAAATCTATTGGTTTAAACAAAACATGTAGGTATTCAATTGACATATTGACAATAATATCTACCATACATCTATTCAACTAAAGTACTTCACACAATACTACACAAAAAATTGTGTGAAGTACCTGTAAAAGTGGCAAGTTGGTTACTGTATAACATCAATATCTACACCAGTGACTATTTTCATACAAAGTTCTTTGTGATCATACACACATACACCAACTTATATCATCTTCAGAAAAACATTGAAATAGTGGAGGTTAGAATCTTCAAAAAAATTGAAATTCGCAAAATGTAATTCAGGCTCTTTATTCAGAATTCTTATGAATAAAGAAGTAAACGTTTATACTGACAGAAGTGCCAAAAAACCGATTCACCGACAAGATCATCACCATTTTCAGTTACATAACGTCAAACAGACTAACCTGCAATCGAATTCTTCATCGGATTCTACAGGGCCACCGTGCGCCCTCCGCACAGCTCCTACTGCGCTAACTCTCGCGGCTGGCACCAACGACCTTTTCAGGACATTGGCAAATATACCAGAAGCTGATTTCAGCATTTTAATCAAATGTTACAGAAACTTTGGCAAGGGATAACAAATGGCGGCTCCCCAACTATAGACAAAAAAAAACTGCCAGTTCTGACTTTGACGTTCGTACACCAATGCACCAACCATTCGTAGTGCCGCACACCAATCAATCGATTTTGATTCTAATAGAATTAAAGTTTGTCTATAGTGTAAGTTGTTTAGGTGTCAATGGGTGTCGTACCAAAACTCGTGAAAAATCGGGAAGTTTTAATTTAGAGATGGTAACGTAGGATTTGGTGATATGTCCAAGACCTACTTGGACGAAAAAGTCTTGATCGTTATATGTTTTTTATTGAATTACTATGATTTTACATAACGTTTCATTACCACTTTCTGTCTCAATTGAACTAAGTGTCGAGGAATGATGATCATTCCTCGACAAAATTAATATTATTTAGCACAATCAGTTTGCCAAGTTCTCGCATTGAAAAAGTTAAAACACACAAACTTCCAGACTTTCTTTTTCTTCCCGTTTCTCTCCACGTACGACTAGTCAGTATATATAATCAGTGGGGAGATTTAGTATAGAGCTTTTAATTTGTGCGAAATGTGCATGCAAAAGCTAAATCTATGCATTGTATGATTTTCATCATAATTGAGTTATTGTTGGAGCAACCTTTTGCTTATGGCTAGATCTCGCAAACTACTAAGAGAATTTTTTGTTGTTGAGTTGAGTTGATTATATTGAAACTCTTACAAGGTTTTCTGCAAGCTTGAAATTGGAAGTTTCCCTATTTTGACTTTTAATCGACTCTCCTGTAAAATGTGCATTTTAAGTTATGTTTCATGCTTCTCAGGTACAGATCAAAACTCCGTTTTTTCACTGACGTACCACTATAAAGTTGTCACATAAAATTGGGCAGTAAAATTCCAGCTTGATGTAGGTATCATTATAAAATTTGTTCTAGAGATTCCCACCTTCATGGCTACGATGATAGAACTTTGGCGGCTTAGTAAAAAAATCTATTGGTTTCATTGACAGTGGTGTATAGTCATTGACGTATAGACCTGGACTGAACGTCACAAAATTGACTACTCTCTAGAATGAGACAACGCTACTTTGTGGACAATAACTGTCCAGAAAAACAAGTTCGCTATTTTTTTTTTTTTTGCGGTCAATATTTACAATATTTACTTTTTAAATTGAAAGGTATGGCGTTGTCCAGGTCTTTACGTCAATGTACATAGTTTGACCTAAACCGCTGGCTGTACCGCACATAAGACGCGGCGAGGCACAGCGGTTTCGATCAAACTATAGTAGGTAGGTAGTTACTAATACTATAGTTACTGGCATAAGATTTGAGCGCGGGGAGGCACAGCTTGGTATAGCGATTTCGCTCAAACTATAATACTATATTAATATTAACTCATGCCGGCAATATAAATATATTACCGGCATGAGTTTTGAGCATTCACGTTGAAGTGTTATGCGATTGGTTCGTCAGTCAATATTCGTCTAGTCATTACTTGGCCCTTAATTTAATTATGCACTATTCCATGTACAAAAGATTGAAATCAATAGTGTTTATTCTTAACGCTATGAACATGTTTCCAATGCAAACAACTTGTACACATGCGACGTCATACTTGTATGCAAGATTTGCATAATGGAACAGCGCCTTTACTAAGATATACTTGATATTATAGGTATAATTGGTGAAATTATATCCAGTGTTATCCGAGCCTAGGACTCTGACCGATAATAGACATACGGGCGCTAGTTTCTGAACTCTTCAATTTGTATTCCACCCTTTCACAGTAATTGATATAAATAAAACCATGTACCTACTTATAATTTTAAAGACCGTTTATTTATTTAGTGCGTTAAATATTTTGCTCAGTTGCTATTTTCTTATAATAAATTTTAAACTTAATTGTATAAGTTAATATTTTATACTTAAGAATCATGTTGTCAGTTTACAAAACAAAAATATACTGTCCACTAAGAAAACAATGAGTAATAAATTTATTAATTATGTCTAGTAATACAAAACAGACTTATACTTATGATATTATTTACTATTTTGATAACACCATTTTTCCTTGGTACTTCTGATTTTCTAAGCAAGATATAGGTAAGGCGCTTTGGTCCTTTACATTTTTCTTCGCCTTTTCTTCTTATGTGCAGTGATGCTCTCTTGACCACTGTCTTCTGCCGAGCTGTCTGACGAACTGCTGTCACTGTCGCTACTTGAGGAGCTACTATTCGACGAACTGTCTGAGGCTACACCTGTACCCTGACTTAGGTCAATATCACTGGCTATCTTGTATAAATCAGTTTCTTTGGCCTCCAATGTTTTAATCCATTTCTTAGAGAGTTTGGGGCGTCCTCGTACGGTCTTGTGCCACACAACGGGAAAGTTGGTGCGGCTGCAAAAGTTTTGCGTGACAGCAACTGTGTCATCCAAATTGAGAACTACGTGCCACCAACCACCAGGTACAAATACAGTCTCGCCAGGCTTTTGGAGAATTTCCACCTGGAAATGATGAAATATGACATTATAAAAGCTGTCGAGGCTTTCACAGATATTAGAGCATGGGGATTTTTAAAATTTAAAAATGATTTTACAAGAGCAGACAGCGATTCCCCTGACGTTGGTTGCATCAATATGAAAATTCAACTGTTGTAACATTCGAGTGATTATGAGTGATGAAAACTACAGAATTAGTTTTCTTGCAGTAATCAAGACAGGCGTTTGTCAATGTGGCAATTTCAAATACATACCGGCTTAAATTCTTTGGGCCAAGTTTCTAGCTGAGTCTTAGGATAAATAAGTTTAAACCATGTTACAGCTTCATCTCTCTGTTTCCCTCCCATCGCTCCTGTTACTTTGATCAATTCTCTTGGTGTTTGAGTCGGGAACAAGCACCACCTTTTATGACCAAACACTAGAGCATTCCAGGCACTTGTTCCCAGAGGATCTATGTGAATGCCAGTTCCGGAACGTTGCGGTCCCATGACAAACCAGCGGTAAGGCGGCCGGCGTTCCTCCCCACAGTACTTAAACAAATCATCCCTGAAATAAGTAGGTACTTCATAATCTTCAAGAAGCTTCTTTCTTCTGACGTGCTCACCAAAACTGCTATCAAAAATATAAAGTGGACTGTCATCAGTCGTTGTCCTCATGTATTCTACATAATACTTCATTTTCATTTTAACACTGTAACCCTCATTGTCCTCGCCACATTTAAACTTCTGGTTCCTATACTTCTTGGCTAGCCTATCTAAAGTCCATTTATGATTAGCTTTCCAGTTGGTCTGGACATTTGTTATAACTACAGGCTTGTATATTTTCTCATATTTGTCTATAAATTCCTCTGGCGACACTTCATTTTCATTTATTCTGTCTACATTGTCATTACATTTTAGGAATTCATCAAAATTACTGACGTATTTTAAAGCTGTCCATTGGCATTTGTCTGCTAGTTCTGGAAGAAAAATTGCGTAAATTTAGAAAAGATCATTATCGAACGCATGAGGTCTAAACCCAGTCGCTTATATACAGCGCTAGCGTGTTACAGACGACACGCGCTCATATACGGCTACGAACACACGATGCTAAAGCAGAAGGCATTTTGCACGAATTCACAAACGCTTTTCGTCACATACGCAGTTAGTCATCAGCTGCCACGGTTAACGCTGCTGCTCACACTCGTAATTCGTCTTATAGCTACTACGTGGGCCAGTACTAAGGCCAGGAACAGGGAACTGGTAAACATTTATTGGCAAAATATAATGTCAAATATGACATTATATTTTGCCACGGAATATATATATATATATATATATATATATATATATAATATATATATATATAAGACGGAATTCGTGATACATCGCAATTCGTCATATACGCGGGCTGTCTCATCGCTATTATAAATGCTGTTCCCCATGATCGATGTTAATTACAAATTACTAGTTGTTAGGTACTCCTGCCTGACAGTAATGCCCTTGCTCATACAGCGCTGCAGTCTCGCCGACGCTGAAAAAGAAACTGTCGAAAGGAAACGTGGTGGGCACTTTCCTTTCGTTTCCTTTTGACAATTTCTCCATTTCTCATACTTTAAAACTGCGTTTATCGGGACAATCATAAAAGTTTAAACATCAATTATATCGTGTTTTTTTTTTATGTGATAGGGGGCAAACGACCAAGCGGAACTTGACAGACTTGGCATAACCAGTTGAGCGTGGCGTCGATGTACAAACCAAGACCTTTGACTGTCAGGCAAAAAGGAGTGACCGATCCATTGAAAATCATGGGTGTGAGCAATAGCATGTCAATTTTGCTCATCATTCTGGCGATACCAATTACGATGGTTGGTGGTTAAATTGGACTAAGTTTGGTTGGCCCCAATCCGAGACTTTGCTTCAATTTCAGACACTAGTTTATTTTTGCACTCACTGACATGCTCCCGAGAAACGCCCGGAAAGCCAGCATAAAAGGCGTCTCCTGTGCTGTCGTCCGCATAGCAATGAATGGCACGAGTTTGTAGCATGTCATTGATATGCAGAAGAAACAGTGTAGGTGATAGCAGACAGCCTTGCTCACCAGTATTCACATGCTTGGAGTTCGAGCATGAAAACTGGTGACCCAGTGAGTTTCCTGGGAAAGCCGGTAGGATGAGAGCCTTGAAAGAAGTGCTTTGCGCCAAACCCGATCAAAGGCCTTCGCTATGTCAAGCCTTACAGCTAACGCCTGCCCCTTAGACTCGACTGCCTCCGTCCATCTGTGAGTCAGATAGACTAGAAGATTACCAGCTGAGCGACCGCGACGAAAGCCGTATTGACGATCACTGTTCAACAGGTGCTCCTCCTGGTACCTGAGGAGCCGGCAGTTAACAATGTGTTCCATTGTTTTGGAGATCAATAAGTTTTAATGATGGCAATAGGTCTGTAGTTCGACAGATCAGAGCGGTCGCGTTTTTTAGGTATTGGGTCCTAAAAAAGGCAAGGTTAACAATCTTTTAGGAATTCGGTACTATGACAGATGAATGGAGTGCTTGAAAAGAAGCGTCAAAATCGGTGCCTACTCTGGACCACACATCTTAAACATGATAGCGGGAATTCCATCAGGGCCACACGACTTGGACACATCTAGGGAAAAAGTGCTTTACCAGACGTCCAACATAGTGTTCTCACCACAGGTCCAACATAGTGTTCTCACCACAGGGACTGAACGGCGGTGATTTTCCCTTATCGTCAAGAGTTGAGTTGGCCGCAATAACAGGGCCCAGAAGACTGCCTGCCTTCTTGCTCTTTGGCATTGTGGGTCAGTGAGTGGTATTCCCTATATGGCAAGAGACCAGAAGGCACGATTTCCAGGAAGAAGGTAGACGAGCCTCTCGATTTTGACTATGTGTTGTGTCTCTGCTCTTGCAATCACTCTTTTGTATGACCTGGAAGCAGCGTTGTACTCTTTTTTGAGTAAGCGGGTGTTTGTGTGCCGCAAGGCTGATGCTTCTGCCCATGTTTGGTAACATTCCTGCTTCCGGCGGGTCAAACCAGAGTTAGGATTTTTCGCCGATGTTCACTCTCGAGTGAGGGATGAAAAGTTCCATTCCCTGGAGCATCACATCGGCAACAGAAACGGCAATGACGTTAGGATCATACAATTCAAATTAGGGCTGCATTTCAACCCAGTCTGCTGACCAGTGCCACACACGACCGCATCCCGCCAAACACAGCCGCAGTGGGCCCGTATGGGGCACTTAGCTCCGGACCAGGCAGTGGTCTGAGGAGCCTAAAGGGGCTGACAGTTGGTAATTGTCCGGGAGTGAGGTGAGCAGAAGGTCTAACAGAGAAGGTGAATGATCCTCCACATCTGGAACTTGAGTCAGTATCAGTTGTGTCAGACCATATGCAAGAGCAAAGTCATGGACGGATCTCCCCGCATGGTTGGTTATACGTGACTCGAGCCATTCGGCATGGTGGGCATTGAAGTCGTTGTAATTTCAAGACATTATTAAATATTGTAAATAATACCTGTACAAATTTAAAACCAATATATTATATTCTTCAGGAAAAATCAAAGAATTCAGTTATGTTTCGACAAAAATAATACATATTTTCATTCATACAAAAAATATTATTTACCATAGTCTCTTAGATTAATGTTCAAGACAAATAGCTAAATCAATCAATAAATAAACAGAGTGTAATATTTTTCCGGATACTTCTTGTTTGATTATTAAATGATAATTTATAAACCCGTGTATTTTATTTAATCTGGAATTCAGTACCATTTCGAAAAAATATCACAAACGCATTATAAGATGAACCACGTTTGTTCATTGAGTAAATGACAACGCGTTTATGACAAATTGGAGTTAATGACTTATCGACACACTAACACGAACTGAGATAGTGACATACAGTGTAAACATCTAAACGCGTTTTTGACGAATTTCGTGTGTAACAAATAGGGTTTGTGACATACAGGATGACATTGATTGCCTTTGTTTGATTATATTTTCATGAATTTAAATACATAAACAGCAACCTGGCTCAACAAATTGATGTAAGAATTGCTGTGAATGCATTAGCAGTTAGTCCATGTTGGAGCCACTAATGTGAAGACTCCTTTAGGAACAAACACATGAAGTTATTTGAATGTCATTTCAAATATTAAAAATATATACAGTATATGACTTCCATTAACTGTTACGGTATATATTTTTAGCTAGTTCTGGGTCTAAAAATTTAACACAAGTGTGGTTTAAGGTATAAAAACTGCATATCAAATTAGTATTAAAGATCAGAAAAAAAAATACTACATTAAATATTACAACGAATTAAATTGTGTCATGTTTGAAAGAATCCATAATCTCTTAAGATTAATCAATCAACATTTACACTACAATTCAAATCACACAATTGCATTCTGAAAACATGTTGATGTGTTTGTTTAAGCTAATATGAACTTGAGAATCACAAGCCATTAAGTTTTCATTGCTGCTATGCTCCTATTGGTCATCATGTGATGTTATAAAGCCTATAGCCTTCCTTGATAAATGAGTTATCCAACAGTAAAAGAATGTTTCATTTCAGATCCATAGTTTTTGAGATTATCGCATTCAAGAAACAAACTCTTCAACTTTATAATATTAGTATAGATTAAACCAATGATTCACTGTTATCATAATAATTTATTGATAAGTGTTTATCTTGTAGAATATTCTTCCTTTCCATATTGAGATTATCACAATAATATTGTTGATGGAAGTGTTTAAAACCTATAACTTTTAATCTTTTATGTTGCTATTAGTGACCATCCCCGCTTCACACAAATTTTTCTCTCCAATCTATATAAATAAAAATGTATAGGCAAAATGTATGTAACTTCAGAATGACTGCACCTAATTGGATAATATATTTTTTTTCTTGTGTTTGTTATTCTTAAGACAAGCTTTGTTTAAAAGATTTTTTAATTGTACAGATAAATTACACCTTCCAGAACCAAACAGCATCAAGATCAATAGGGATGTTGACTGTAATATAGTTAAATCAGTCTCTTTTTATTAAAATGTCTAAACAACAAGCTTATAGAAATGTGTATGGAATAGGAACCTATAACGTCATAAGTTCCTACCGTCAAATCATTACTTTTAGTATTCATTTTCATGCTTTTAAATTCAAAAACATGTTAAAATGTAAAAGAACAGTTATTTTCAGAGCATTTTAAGATCTACTATTACCTGATTAGTATAAAATAATTTTCCTTTATTGTTGTCAACTACCCAATTGCTTAGTTTAGAGTGTGTCAGCGAATCAACTTTTTTTTATACTATGTAAAGATGATTAGATTATAACAACCAAGTACCTACTATAGAGCTTATAGATTATTGAGTATTTTTTTTTAAAGTTGTTACTAAAATTAAAATTTCAAGTTGCATGTTATTTTCAGTAGTAGCAAACATAATTCCAAATTTTAGCAGTAAGTTATTAAGTTTAACTGTCAGTGTCAGAGGTGTGGTGATAAAAAAATCTCTCACTCATGAATTTTGAAAACTATTTGATAACAATAATATGGGGTTTAAAGAGATTAGAGTTTCTATAATACTTTTCTGAGAAAAGTACTATAGTAAGTACTTAGAGATATCACAGCTTTGTAGCTATGATATCTCTAAGTACTATATATATTGTTGAGCGAGGTAGTCGTCGCTCATAAAGTTGATGCAAGAATTGTTGCTAAATAATTTGTAATCAACGCTGATCGACCGGAGACCGCTGTAATAACGAAATACCACGCTCTCAAGGATCTTTCTAGAGTCTTCCTACAAATATGCCACAGAAATGTATTTGTTTTACCATTCACAAAGTAAATAAGATGTCAAGGTTACTGTTAAACACAATTCCCATCCAAACATTATTTTTGGACAAAAACGCCTATTGAGGAAAGTGTGCCAATTATCATAGAGATTTGGGTACCGTTTACTCACCGGGCCTAGCTTTCCTTTTAACTTCCTTGATACGCTTTTTCGCTTTATGAGACAGTTTTGGCTCACTGTCCATTCTTTGGTTATTAAAATTATGATGTCCCGAATATTATTTTAGTAGATACATTAACTTTAATAAAAAAATTAAATTGACTTGAATGAACAGCGTTGAAATTGACAAGTTTATTTGATTGACATTCCGGTATGCATTTTGATTTGGTCTTTTGTTAATGGTAGTCAGTGATGTGCCCATTTATCATTCAATCGGTCGATTAAGTAATTCTTATCTCTCTCATTTTTAATTTTGTACCGAGAAACGTGTTAAAAAAACCTAGTGATTATTACACAACATATTAAGAAATAACAAAAGAGTTTTCTCGTTAGGATTTTTTTTTGTGAAAGCATTACTAGTAGTAAAAATATTTGTCCACAATATTTTTAGCTGGCAATGCGACGTATTCAATTCGACGCATTGGCAGACTGATAATTTTAGAATTTCGCGTTTATAACCGAAATAATTTGAACATTTCTGGTTTTTTTCAATTTATATTTACTTTTATAAATACAATTTTCAAATCAATCGCATATTCTAAAATAATATATTAAAGTGATTGATTTGACTCTTGTAGTGAAACAAATTTCAAACGTTCCAGTCTGAAGTGTGTAGCTAGCTCGATATAACTGTCAATCTGGGTGTAGAAATTTATTTTGTAATTTTCACCGGTTCTTGTGTGTAATTTCTCAATGTGTTAGACTATTTTTGAACAAAGGTTCCTTGAGAAATAATGTTCTATAGTGTATGTGGTGCTTAAAATTGTGTAAAAATGGATGACGGTACAATAAAGATCCAGTCCGGAATCAACATCAACATAAAAAGAACAGATGGTAAGTGGTAACGTACCTGAAATATCTGCTTTTGTGGTATATTCTCACTTTATTTGTCCGTTGATGTGTTTTTGTCGTCGGCGCAAAACGCTGCGGTCGATGACATAAGGATTTTACATGATTCACTTGAAAATATCTAAGAACTGCAGCTTTTACTAATTTTACCTGGAGACATCATCATTGAAACGATTCTGTGTATCCGTTAACCAATTTACTAGATATAGAATTACAATTGAAAGTGAAAACTAGCCATTTGGCTAACAGTAAAACCATATTTGAAGCAGAATTTCTTACTTGTACTTGACTAGGCATTTTCACTAACTTTGTAAAAGTTATTGCTTTTTAAAACTGTATATTTCCCATTACATTAATGCTGGTCAATAACTGTTACTTTTTAAATGACTGCTGACCTCTTGATAACATAGTTTAAAAAATTGACTAAAACATTTTGTTTTCGGTCAATTGATGTGTTGTCCTCATTGATTTATTATCTATTGATATTATTTTGCATACAACATTATCAGAAATTCCTTTTTTTGCCAAATAAATGTTACATTTTGTTGAAACTCTCTCAAAAAAATATCTAAAGAATATAAATAATAGATGATTCAAAATTCCAATTAGTCATAGGTAGTTCTTGTAGAGGTAAATACTAGTTCAAATTAGAATTAGAATTTTCCTAATGAAAAACATGAAAGTTTGTGAGCATAGATGAATGTTTGTTACTGTTAGATGCTACAACTGAATAGATTTTGATAAAACTTTACATATAATTATAGCTTATATTCAGAATAATATTGTCTACCTTCATAATTAGTAGCATTTATGTACCCTAACATATCCACTTAAATTACATTTAAATTACAATATTTCTGGTTCCGCTCATAACATAACCAAACATGTTATTTTCAATTTACCTGTTATGCTATTATATATAGTTGTGAAGGTATATTCATTAAAATTATGCAACTCTCTGTTACATTATTATGAATTTATTATTATCTACTATAATTTTTTCATACAAACCATTCATCAATTTTAAACTTAGAGGTGTATACTGAGGAATGGCATATCCTAGCACAGTGGTTCCTAACCTTTTTATGCTATTTCACAACGCATTTTACCTCCAACACTGACCAAGTGTGAGTCGCTCGAAAGATGGGTTTATAAATGAATATTAAAAAATTGACCAAGTATGACTAGCTCACACAAGGGAACCTAGGTCTTGTTTCAAAAATTTGAAATACATGCCATTTATTAAAGAGTACTGGGCCACTGATAAACTACAGCACATGTTTCTCTTCGAGAAAAGGTGTGTCATACAATATTTCAAAAGTTTAAGGAACTTTTGAAATAATTATACTGTATGGCACACCTTTTCTCGTAGAGAAATATAAGAAAAAATATAAGCTGCAAAATGCTAATCTAACTAAATATATAGTTTGAACACTATCATAAACACAGCATATTTAGGAGTAGGAAGCAGTTGAACCTTGAGAAAGGTTATAGCAATCTGATCCTGGGGGTGTCTCTGGCAAAAAATAGAGAATAGATAAAGATTGTGTTAAGCGTCTTCTAGACGGTTGGAAACAAGGCTTCCCGCCAAGGTGACCTTGCTAGTTTCCAACAGTGTAGACGGCTGTTGCAAACCAAGTACAATGTAATTTGGTTTACAACAGCCGTCTGCACAGTTGGAAACCAGCAAGGTCACCTTGGTTTGTTCGCTTGTTTCCAACCGTCTAGAAGACGCTTTAGCTTGGCCTAAAAAAAATTTAAACAAATCTTGTTTTGTGACACAGGCAGATGGACAAAGTAAAGAACCACTTCAATATTCACTATAAATAAACCCTATTTATAGATGGGGCATTTTCTAAAAAATCTTTAGTTTTGCATGTTAAAAAATGAAAATGCTGAAGCGATTTTTGCTCTCATTCTGTTATAAGATTTTGGCATTAAAATGTTAACCTTGATAAAAGTTTATTTTGAAACTTGATTATTATTTATGACAGTTAAAACCCTAGAAAATATATTTTTATAAAAGGAAAGAGATCTTGGATTACTCTAAGAACCAATCACCAACCAAACTCACATTTGTAATATTACTGGCCTGTTCTCCATTAGGTCCTTAAGGGTGTAAACCCCTTCCATTCCTTTTCATAACTCTTTATTTATAGCAACACTAGCTGACCCGCGCAACTTCATTTGCATCAGTTTTCCCTGTTTTTGCAACATCATTGCTGCTCCGCTCCTGTTGGCCGTAGCATGATGTTATATAGCCTATAGCCTGCCTTGATAAATGGGCTACCCAACAGAAAAAAATTTTTTTCAATTCGGACCAGTAGTACCTGAGATTATTGCGTTCAAACAAATAAACTCTTCAGCTTTATAATATTAGTATAGATTTATCCAGTCCTCCTCTGCAACTTTTATGTCATCTTTTTATTTGCCTTCCAACAATTTCTTTTTTCTGCTGGACCATGTATATATCTTTTATTGTTTGCAGAGTCCACCTTTCATCTATACTAATAATATTATAAAGCGGAAGAGTTTGTTTGTTTGTTTGTTTAAACGCGCTAATCTCAGGATCTACTGGTCCGATTTGAAAAATTCTTTTTTTGTTGGATAGCCCATTTATCGAGGAAGGCTATAGGCTATATAACATTGCGCTACGACTAATAGAAGCGGAGAAGCGACGAGAAATGTTTCAAAAACGGGGAAAAATTACGAATACGAAGTTGCGCGGGACAGCTAGTCTTTATATATTTATAGTTACAGTTAAATTGCCTTATGAATAGTATTGCAAATTCTTCTTTAAATAAATTCTTGTTATATACTATTCATGTTTGTGTTAATTTTCTTTGAAATATCTTCAAATCTTCATCATATCTTCAACTCTATGAAGGCCCATACCTGTAGGAGTGAATTCCATTTAATCTAATATGTGACCCATACTATTTGCTACTCGCATCATTAAAATAAAAATAAAAAATTAATGTTTCAAATACATAAGTATATTTTATTTGTAAGTATACTGCTGATTGTAGGTTTCTGTAAATATTAAAATGTAGAAGAAAGCCAGTTAGGGAATCGTTTTAAATACAATGATGGAGTTGGGGCGGCGACTGCGCGGCCTTGCTGCGCGTCGCCATATACGGCCGCGGCACGACCGGCGCACGCGCCACAACATGCTAAATAAGATAATTGCTTATTACGACCATTATGGCTTTTTATTTTATTGTGATGTGTTATTTTGATTATTGGAATAATGGGGTTAATATCTCGCGGCAGAATTAATGTGGTCACATATCTATCGTCAAACGAGATGTACCTCCGGTAGGAAATGTGCTGTATTTTGAGTCTAAAACATAAAGTCTGTAAAATCACGCAAGAACTTTTATTCAGTGTACCTATTTTTTTAAGCAAGCTATGTTAATTAGCCAGATTAAAAGATATTATTATGTTATTATAAAATGTTTGAAATAATCGCGGTTTCACCCGCGTAGTTCCCGTTCCCGTGTGGGAAAACAGGGATAAAAAATAGCCTATGTCACCCGGGGTTAGTGTAGCTTCACAACGATGAAAGAGTAGGTAAGGAGGTACCTAATGTGAATGTAGGTCGAATTAGTGTTGTCATTCAGTGACCAATACCTACCCGGTGTGGGTGTAAGCGCCTATCGCCGTTACCTCGGCTCTTCCATTTTGGTTTTGCTAAGATTTATCTGTTCAATTGTTGTCTTTGAAGTTGGATATTTATTTGCGTTGTGTACAATTGTTCGTAAAATCCAGAAACGAGGATAATTTCAATGAGGTTAGTCTAGCGTCTCTAAAGGTATTGCGGCTCTTATCGCCTTGGGTTGAGCTTGGTATTTTAATGACACGAACGTGCTTAGTGCGAAGCCAATCGACATAAAAAGAAGTTGACGAAAACCGCATAAAAGCAGCGAATATCGGTCTAGAGTCTAGACGTTCCTATTTCAAACCACTGCGTATTTGATTTTTTTTTAAATGAAGCTTTATAACTAGTCAATTGGTAAATTGCATTGACGTATATACCTGGACCACGCTATGCCTTTCAATTAAAAAGTAAATATTGACGTGAAAGAGAGAAAAAACTCGTGCGGCCTTTGACAGGTATTGTCCACCACAAAGTAACGTTGTCTCTTTTAGATGGACCACGCTATTTCTTTCAATTAAAAAGTTAATATTAACTGCAAAGGGTGAAAGAGAGAAAAATCTCGTGCGGCCTTTGATAGGTAGGTATTGTCTACAAAGTAACGTTGTCTCTTTCTAGAGAGTTGTCAATTTTATGAGATTATGGCGCAGTCCTGGTCTCTACGTCAAAGGTAAATTGACTAGCCATAAAGCTGAAACATTTTGTAAAATGGAATGGCAATTTAATTTTACAAATATATTGTACTTATAAACAAAACATTAATTATCGATATTATTCGAGGAATTAGAGAGCGAGAATCTAGCTTCTAGGTAAACAAAAATATCCAAAAAACTAATTAGTAAATGTAAGTACTATTTTGTGTTCTAATAATTATTAATAAAATTAGCATTTAATCATACCAACTATTAAGTCTCGAATTCCATCTGCCATCTTGTAAATAGGGGTTAAATGGTTTTTACGATATATCTCTTAAACATTTTTTGTTGCTATTTAAATTCTCTACAACTTTGGACCAGTAACTTTTTGTCGTTAGCGAAAATGTTTCTAAAGCTTTCTCCGGAATCCCATCATCAGGTCCTGACCTGATGACAATGGGACCCCACTTGGAAGTATATCCTAGAAACCACAAAAAAAAAATCAAATTGGTCTAGCCGTCTTAGCGTAATCGGTGAACAAACATAGGTACAAAAAAAAAGGTGAATTTAGAACCACTTCCTTTTTTGAAGTCGGTTGATAAAAGTTATTAAGTACAAAGTTAGCCCCAAGAAGGAAGGTCTTTGTCAAGTTCGTAGTACCTAAGCATCTTTATGTAATAGTCCATAAATATTTAGTACTGGCCACAATAGTTTTCAGTCTTAATGCGACGAGTGTTGCATGCGGCACAGGAAACCATCAATACAGCCGGTGCCACGCATGGCAATAAATAGGCAAGGTTACGAGTTACGGACAGTTAGTTTACAGATTAATTTTAAACGTATCCCTGTCAAAGGTTCATTAGTTTTTTATTTTTATTTAGAACAAATGTTTTTAAAACTGATGATGCCATAAGCAACATGCAGATAAAGTATGCACTTAATACCATACTAAAAAATGTCTTATTTAAAGTTGATTAATACAAAAACTTCTCATTTTTTAAATTAGAATATTGCAATGTTACAAAATGAAGTTTAAACGCTTTCGTCGAATTAAGGAAACAATAATGTTGTTATAATTTGAATATGCGAGTTGGCAGTAGTTTAAGCTTCGCACATGTTCGTGTGTCGTAGGTACTTCCCGGTTGAGCAGCGTCGCCCACTTGGTTGTACAAGGTTATGCCATCGATTTGACTTCCATAATAAAAGTTTATGGATGATCTGTTTGTCTGCGGCTGTGAATTTTTAAATAAATACGTTGAGATTTTGATACTTAAACGGATAAAAGTTAATATTTCTTAGATACATAACGTTTATAAATGAAGACAGAAGATTTTTGCAAAATATAAAATATAAAGCATAGGTAGGTTCTCTTTCTAGGTAGGTATTGCAAATGAATTTAGAAAATTAAAAGTCAACAAGGACTAGAGAAAGCGAAACAGTTAATTAACATTCTTATTTATTAAGGATTTCAATCTCGTACTAGAAAATGGCCGTTTCAAACAACTGCGAAAGTTTTCTCTATTCAAACACTCAACATTCTGTTGCCTCATTCCTCTGTAATAAAAAAAGGTCATGATTTTAGATCAATTTTAAATTGAGAATGTTTAAAAACTGGGCAAGTGCATGGCCACGCACAATGTAGGTTTCCTTAGTCCCCCCCCCCCCCACCAGCCGAAATATGCGGCTTTAGAAGTGGGATTTCTGTTGTTATTGCTTCATACTTACATCCTACTTCATAATAATTTTCAATGGAATTTGTTTGAAATTTTTTATACTTCTCTTTTGATCAGCTGTTACTCGTAAACTTGTAAAGCCTACTTAACTGTGATAGTTTATAGGGGTTGCAAGTTTGCATGAAACTCCATCAGTTTTGAAGTAAGATCGGTGAAAGTTCGTATTTAGCTGTTTTTTTTAAAATAAAGAAACATGTTATTCAGAATTTTGATCAAAAGCGATAAATCAACCCTTCAGCAGGTAAAATCAACTACGTGGCCGCGAAGCCGCAGGCGACAGCTTGTTACTACCGTGAATTTTTTCACCTACCATTTAGCTGGCGTAGCCCCCTCCCCCTACGCCAGCTTTAAAGCTTAATAATATTTCACTAACGGAGCCCTAAATCTAAAAATGGTCGTCACAGGCCCTAAATGTTTTTCAAAGACCTTGAGACCAATAGGGTGAAAAAAATCACACTCCCACTTTACATATAGAGGAGGTCCCTCAAAAAAATGATTTTCAAGATTTTATTCCTTCACATTGTCGGCGTAACTAATTGCGCCTTGTCCATACAAAATTACATCCTTCTAGCACTAAGTCCCTGAGCTAAGCTGCGGACGGACGGACGAATATGGCGAAACTGTGAGGGTTTCGTTTTGCCATTTTGGCTACGGAACCCTAAAAACGATTCACGACGATCAATACCTATTGTTTCGATCTATAATAATCGATTTAAAACACTGTTTTGAAGTATTATTATAATATTATGATAAGTAAATCGAGTCCGTAGTCTAAACTCACAGTATAATTAGTTGGCACAAAGATAGCAAACCATACATCCTGCCTGCCTAATAAATTACTTTTGCTAGCAACAGCATTGTTAAGAACATATCTGCAGATATAGTATTATAAAGACTATCAAGGTCTGTACCACAAAATACCAGGAGTACAGAAAGTAACCTTCATGAAACGCTCGCACGAGCAACACTTCGTACACGGATTCGGAATCTTGGAACGCCTTCTGAACAAAGTGGTCTGTAATTCCGTATCCTTAAACAATGTGTGCGTTGCTCGAGGGACGTACGTGTGAAGGTTGTGTTCTGTAGTCGCGGTATTTTGTGTGTGCATGGTACGCGTGGCGCAGCGCAAACAAGTGATGACTCACTGTAGAACGGCTTCCCTCACTCGACTTCGACTGACCGACATACGAAACAAGAAACTCGATGTAACAGTACCTACTGTCGCTGTTTTTTGTACTGAATGCTTATTGATATTATAAAGCAATTGAACTTGTATGAAGCTTTACGGATTGCATTTCTTGATATACTTTTTTAGAACTGAATAGAAGGTCAATGATTTTGAAAGACCCCTCTAAATTTACAAGTATGTATATTACCAGCCTGAAGGAATTGCTTAGCATATGGTTTTTGGTTGCGCTAAACCCGTCTTTCCAAAGCACTGGGGAAAGTTTTATGCATTTTTCCCGCCGCACAAAATGGATATCATTGTCTTTGCCACTGGCAGTTCATAGATGGGTGACTGTATCCTGGAAAGTCGAGTGTTTCGAAGAGCATATTAAGCCGTCGATCTTGCCCCTCTCTCCAGTCCTGTTAGATTTTCGTCTCATAGTGAAAGAATAAAGAGTGCATTATGTTTGTGCAAACCATTATGCACTACGCAGGAGATATTCTATTCGTAGCTTAGATAGCGTAGCGTAGATTTCTATTCTATTCGAGTTAAGCTTCGATGAGACGAATCGAAAACGGTTACCGGCATAAATGTGTCGCTGTCAGTACAGCTAGCACCTCAACAGACAATCCATGATCACGGCCGTTCGGCCAGGAGTGTACAACAAAAAGAAGATACCAGTACAGTAACTCCCAAACGAGCTCTTTACTTCAGAGCGAGCTTATTCCTTCGCAGCGGTGGTTTTCATTGTCTTTATTCAATTTTCTCCAAGAATTTTGTTGTTTATGAGTATTCAATGGTAAGTAAGATCTATCTACCAACGAATACACAAGCGATAGTTAATTTTAAGACTTTTTTTGAGTGCTAATATTCAACCGTCAGTCTTCTAACAGCTGTTTAGATGTATAAAATCTTATTACAGCGTTAGTATCGCATTTATAACGCTAGAAGGTATATTACTTTGTACAATGCGGAAACGTATAGGCGTAAATAAACTTAAAATAGCAGTCGTATTATTCAGTTAAAGCAACAAATGTATATTGTACGATTTACGTGGGAGTCGGTTCATAGTACGTTTTGTCTCGTTATAATGCAGCGCTGCTACGCTATTCTATCTTATTTAAGTGACAACTTCGCCTATAATACATTTATGCTAGGTGCCATGTTATAATTTGAATTGATTTCTACATTGAGATTGAGAATTAACTACGGGGTTATTTTCAGCGTAAAGGCTGGTATGGACGGTATTATTCAGTGGCAAGTCTCTTATTGTGTTGTCCCTACTTAAAATTCTTTGTTCTGTCAATGTCGTAATATGCCAGACGACATAATTACAAAATACTTAATGACTATGTACGCGAAGGCGAGTTTAACTCAATACTGAGTTTTCTCCTTTGAGTTGTAGAGGAGAAAGTAATTATTGAGAGTAATGTTAAGAGTATAAAAGGAAGATGAATTTAATTGTTAACTTATGTTAACAGAGCCCTGTGTGGGGAGTGTCTGATCGGATGGGTTATATGTTTGTTCGCCATCTCAATTGTTAAATTAGGAAGCTTTCTCAAAATTATATAACTTATTACCGGACTCAAACAATCTCAGCATTATCAATGAAACAATTTGATCTAAAAAAAAATTGTATTGATTCTCAATAATAACACTATAGATTGCCTAGTATATTGTCTCGCTACATAACACTGACTGTCTACGTCGGATCTAAAATATTTAATCAAACGTTTCGTTTCACGCATAAATGCGTATGCATAAATGATTAAATTAAAATATACACGGGTCTTTCACACTTGACCAACTTCGTAGAGAATGTTGTGGTCGCCTAAGAAATAGAATTTAAAATAAACTCGAGAGGTCGTAAAACTAATTAGGTACAGTGTGTTCTTTCTTTGAGTATTTTGACTCAGCGGTCAATGAACAGACTGGAACGAATTTAAACATCAAATTATTTAATATAATGTGACGTTGACAGCTACTCAAGAAGCTAATAGTGAAAACTGGAGACAATATTGTAATTTTTTTTATTGAAGGGAAATATGTTTATTTCTCCGACTTTCTCTTTCTTTTAGTCCCTACTACACTATTCTCAGAAAGAGAAGGTGGGTTTCTTTTTAGGTGAGAAGACACGATAAATAAGCCCCAAAGGCATTTTTACAATATGAGTTCGTCTCCACTATAAGCTTCTTACATGTCTATGGTTTGAAAAAAAATTGAGAAAAATACTCTCTTGAGCGTGGCGCGATCGTTTATTGGGTGAGATGATACGGAGGGAATATCCAAATTCGAGTCCTAGATATGAAAAGTAAAAGTAATTCTGTTTGTAACGCTTCCATGGCTAAATCGCAGAACTTACTAAAACTGGGTCTGTTCAATGATTATGGAGTGTTTTAACTCTTGGCGTGACACCCACAGAATGTGATGAGGTCACTAAACGAGGTCTCACGGTCACGGAAATATGAGTACATATTTTATTATTGTTATAATATAATAGCTTTTGCTTCCAGTATAACCTGTACAAAAATGGAATTTTGAAATATGTATATTTACGGTCCCAAGGAACTTCAATATTCTGAGTTCTGGATACAGTTTCGTTTAAGTTTGAACAGTGATCAATCAGACAATCATTCAGTCAGTCAATTACTTCTGACAAAGTAGTATAAATAAAACAGTTCAGAACTTGTTAGGCCAGTAGCCTTTGCCACGAGGCGTGGGTGATATTGTCCTGCGCTACTTCTAATGAGACGGATTGTGGCAAAACTATTACGCACCAGCTTGATTTAACTAGGAGTCATTTGTTTTTTTTACTACAAAGTTAGCAAATATTGTAAGCTACGTAAGGCTTGCCAGCCAACTTCAATTTGAACGCGTATACTCGCTGATTGAACTACTTTGTTATATTTCAGTTTTGCGACTCTTGATAACTCCATAGTAAAAAACAAAAGCGCAAAGCGAAAGCGTGCTGTCGGCTGGAATCTGTTGTTATCACGTTGATATTCGATACTTTAATTAGTCTTCCATTGTGACGTCAAAGCACAGATTTACGGGTTATGTTGACCCTTATAGAGGCTATCTAGGTACTCATTGATTTCAGATCTTCCATCAGCAGAGAAGAATAAATCTATCTCTGCACCTAAACTTAACCTCGTCTAATTTAAACCTACAATAATAGAAATCAATAAGTCTGAAAATAAGAAGCGCTAGATATATTAAAGTGCGCTACTCGGATCCACTAATGACTGCGCCGTTTCGTTCCGATGATTGCTGTATCGATCTAAGAACTGATTAAAATCCCACTTTCGATTTTACGTCTGAAGTCATTAGTGGTTTGTTTATGTGGGTGTTGATGTTCTAGATGTAGTGTTTTTATCTGCAGAGGACTTTTTTAAGCCCCTGGCCATGCTCTATTAACCTAAAGAAGTATTGAAGTAAACAACTCGAGGAATTAAGAATCCTACGCAAGAAATTTTATTCTGGGAACAATAAATAGAAATCGTTCTCTAAAACTGGTATTTCTTCATTTGGTAACCTAATTTTTAGCTATAGTCATTGCAAGTTGGATCCCTGAAAAAATATTCTTTTCGTATCCTTGATTTAATAACTTTGACACCTATGTTGTACCCGTGATTCAGTCTCACGTATTTACACTTCCTATTAATACAGTACTTGCAAGTTGAAAAGAATGCCTAAGTTTGTCTAAATACATTTCTGGTAATCCATAACTGATAAGATTGGTTGATAATTCAGGACGGGTCTAATTTATGTATTTGAGGTCAATAGAACGAAACCAAATAAGGGTTTTGTGTTTAATGTGGGACTAATGTAGGTTAAACTAACATTCGTTGTTACTGTGCTTTTGTAAATATTTGTTGGATAGAGTGCCTGTTACAGGCAAATTGTACGTAAACATATTTCAAGTATTCCCAAAATATTTATATCATGATATTGGAATTGCGGAGCGTAAAAATTAGGTTTCATAAGAGTTCTGAACGGGCCAAGAAAACTTTCTGCCTATTTGGTTGGTATGAATTTATGATCTTATCTTCGGAACTGTCTAAGCAAACTTTCGAAGCACTTAGAAAGCGTCTGAACTATTTGGTCAACTAATCGATCTTAGAGACCGTTCCTTAGTAACGCAATATTGCTAAATGTTAGTCATGTAAACGATTGAGGTTCTAAGGCAATAACAGAAATAGGTTCTTGTAACTTTCTCTCAAACCACTGTATATTTGTGATATTATATTAACTTAAAATATACTGAACACGTAGCGCGGTTTGTGGTAATGTCTCGCTATTTTTTGTTAGATCTGTGGCTGTATATACTTATTGTTGGCTGCGGCTTTCTTCTAACTATATTAGCCTTTTGATATCTTGTTACAATACTAAGCATTTTCATAGGTATTTTTACGTTGACCTTATTTAATTACTAGAGCTTTATTGGCTCAAAGGCGGCGTATGGCTTTAATCGTGAAAAGGCATGCGGTCACCGTTTTGATTACTCGATAAAGAACGACTTTTTAACACTTGACTTAGGCAAGCTGGTATATTACTTCTTCGCTTACAAGACATTACGCGTACTGCGTGTGTAATCGACCAGGGAATTTCTTTAGTTATGCTATATCCATTTGCTGATTTATCGACTAATGAAAATGAACCATTCATTCCGTTGACCTAAATATTATGTTCCCAAGAATTGCGAGATTAGGTATGAAATGCGCTTTGTCCACGGTAGCATTATGTTATCAATGTTTTGAAATAACTGATCGTCACCAGGCAATGCATTATAAAATTCTATCTGAAGGTTTATTACTGAACGGAATTTTGGCTGACGTATTTAGGTTACAAAGGTCAGAACTTGAAAATTCTTCCCCTCTAAATACACCGTGAACTAGTTCAAGGAAACATAGCCTAAACACTTAAAAAGGCCAATGCTTATTGGTTGTAAATAGATTCATTCTATCTGCATTGAAATACGAAGCAATCTTCGACCGTTTTGAGAATAGCCTTCGACGCCCACGTCCTCTGTTATTAAGAATTAGTAGCCGCTCAACAGCAGTGTTTAAGTATTGCTTTGCCAATATGGTTTTGGGCATATTTTTGGTCGCAGTTGTTGCATATCATCTTGTCCGAAGACTTCTACTTTTTATTTGGCATCTAGGTGAGGACATACCTTTTACAATTATTTATTTATTGAGTGTTGACTTTTGTGACAATTACATTAATGTATGGCACAAACACTTTAATGTTTTTAATCCATCAGAATGGTATACTTAAAAAAATACCAAGATTGTGGGCGTTTCTTTAAACACCTTGAAACAGTTTTATGGTATTAAAATATATATATTACGGGTCTTAATCGCGTGAATAATTTAAGGTAAAATACCTTGTTTATTGCCCGACGTTTATTGTATTGCCCTACATATGGAATGCAGTGCAGTGTTATCAGTGAGTGATTTCGATCGGTGTGACAGCGTAACGTACGAACAAGCTCGTCGTATCTATTATTTGAGTACTATACGACATGACGCGAAATTCAAAAAGTTGCTTTGTCGACGTGAGGGGAGAATTGCTCAAAAATCACCACCTACCCACATTGAAACGGTAATAAATTTATCATCTACCGAAATTGATGGCACTGCACAGAACATACTAGCTAAGGGGTTGAATTATGCAGTAACACCTAAACGGATTCCGTATGAAAATGTTATCAGTGGGGTCGAAGAAGCGATAATGCGTAACAAGGTACCGTCTGCGGACGCGGAAACGCTTAGACAGGCTGTTGCCGTTATCCTTCGAAAATCGAAGCTGCCTAAACCGAATATTACTACAGAAGAGCGTCTAGCGTTGAAAGAGCTACGTGATAACACGAATATTTTAGTGCTAAAGGCCGATAAGGGAAACGCCACTGTAGTGATGAATTCGAGTGACTATGATGACAAAATACGGAGTCTTTTAAGTGACACTTCTATATACAAGTCAGTGTCATACAACCCTACAGCCAGAGTCACGAAACGTATACGAGCACTGATTAGGGACCACGAAGATCTGTTCGCGAATGATGTCTATGACCGACTCTTTCGACCCAAGAGCGTACAGCCGCCCAAGTTATATGGGTTGCCAAAGGTTCATAAAGGTAACGTCCCACTACGCCCGATCGTAAGCCAAATTAACTCGCCTACTTACGATCTAGCGAAATACCTTTCTTCAATACTGCAACCTTTAGTGGGTAAAACGACATCGTTCGTAAAGGATTCTCGCCATTTCGTGGACATCATCAAGAGCATGAAAGTGGAACCAGACGAGGTGATGGTGAGTTTTGATGTGGAGTCACTATTCACCAACGTTCCCATTCAGGACTGCCTTGAGATCATCGAGAGAAAGCTGAGAGCAAACGATCTGTCCAATGAGTACATTGTTTTACTTAAAAACTGTCTGGAAGGCAACTTCTTCATCTACCAGGGACAACACTACCTCCAGATCGACGGAGTGGCCATGGGCAGCCCAGTGGCGCCGGTGATGGCCAACATCTGGATGGAACATTTTGAGGAAACAATTGAGCTACAATTGTCCCAGGTCAAACTGTGGAAGAGGTACGTCGATGACGTGTTCTGCATTATGAAGGGCGGTAGGCAGGAAGTAGAACAATTTGCAAAAGACTTGAACTCCATACACCCTAAGATCAGGTTCACTTTTGAAATGGAGATAAACAGATCGCTAGCTTTTCTCGATGTTAAAATAATGGTTAGAGACAATGGTACCCTAGCACACACTGTGTACAGAAAACCGACCCACACAGACAGATACTTACATGCTGACTCGCATCACCATCCAAGACATCTGCAATCCGTGGTATCATCGCTGACAAATAGAGCATATGAAATTTGTGACCCTGAACATTTAGAAAGTGAGCTCACACATGTTCAGGAGGTACTAAAGCGAAACGGATACAGAGGAAGCACACGACGTACGAAGAGGAGAGACTCCCGACCGGGGGTTGACAGGGCTCCAGCTTTTCTACCGTATGTGAAAGGAGTGACGGACAAAGTTGGAACAGTACTGCAGAAATACTCCATTAAGACTGTATATAGTCCGCACTCCAAGGTAGCTAAGCACCTACGTACTCCTAAGGATGTAATTCCTCTACAGACACCTGGCGTCTACAAAGTGGATTGCAGCTGTGGCAGTTCCTACATCGGACAAACCAAGCGAACAATAGCGGAAAGGGTTAAGGAACATATCGCGGCTGTGAAAAACCGACAGACAAACAAGTCAGCAATAGCGGAACACTTGCTGGATGCGGGAACCAATCACTGGATTGAACTACACAAACCACAGGTCCTCTCCACTGACCGTCACTATTACTCCAGGATGGCGAGGGAAGCGGTTGAAATCAAAAAACATGTCAATTTCAACCGAGAAGACGGATACCGTTTGTCAACATCGTGGAATCCCGTGATCGGCAAGTGTATACACCGCCGAACAAACATTACACGCCAGTGTGCAGATGTCCTTAGTGTTGTGTGTCGAAGTACCGACGGTTCCGTAATAGTGAGTGATAAAAATCAAGCGAGGGTAGTTTCCGAAACCCGCGCTTCACGGAGGCGACGCTGAGCTCAACTAGTCTTCCCGTGACCACGGCCGTTGCAATACGGTCGAAACGTCGGGCAATAAACAAGGTATTTTACCTTAAATTATTCACGCGATTAAGACCCGTAATATATATATTTTAATAATGTGTACAAATCGCGAAAGTTTATCAACATTTATAGTTTTATGGTAATTGACATTTGAAAGTACTTTCAGAGATAGATTTGTAGAGAAATGATTGGCATATACCGTTTGAATCATACATAACTGACCTACAAGGTCGGTCGGCAGATCGTTCATTATGACGATATACAAATGGCATCCAGTCACTTTATATAACTGCCTTTATTATATTTGAATGGAATCTGGATATTCAAACATTTACTCATGTCTTGGGAATTTACATTAGAAATTGTTTAAATTATTGAGTTGTTTGAATATGTGATCTAGTTACCCCAAGTCGATCCTACATTCATAGCCGCGTCTAAGATTTAAAATGTTCTCGAAAAATGAATATTGTCTCATAATTAAAATGTTAAAAACATTTTAATCATTCCAGCTTATTATGTCACTGACCAATTGATAGAATAGCTCCTGTAGTAATTCGGTTCTGCACGGGCATTTCTAATACAATTAATATGAATGTTTATAACCGCACAAACAAATTATTCATTTATAATTTATAAATAGTTTCGTCTACATCATCTTCGAGAGGAAGCTTTTCGAATCTAGATCTAATATTAGGTCTTCCTGACACGTGACGTATCTTGAGTACAGGTCATCGACACTGGTCGTTATCCTCAATTGGCTGAAGTCGTTTGCAGGAGCAATTATCATCTTGTGGCGATCTGTCGCTCTATTTATTGACGTTGATTCATCGTTTTTCTTGTTAGCCGGATTTATCACATTCTGATGTTCGGTTCGTTATTCTATAATTGGGTTTTTCTTTTCTTGTTGAAATAGCTCACGGTGAATTATTTCCTGTAAGTTTGGTGACCAACAAAATGGTGGTGGTGGGTTAATGAAATCAATTCATCAACATTTCACTACACTACAACACTATCTAACATATCGCTTGAAATACTTTCGCTTTTGATGATATTATTGTGATTGAATCATTACAGATGATAGCGTTTAATCTGGAGCAAATTTATTGCAAGCAATATTCTATTAATTGATATTTTGACTTTCTAAATATGATTTATAGATTGACATAAAAGATTCGGCGTTCACAATATTATGTAAAACAAATCACCCTTATACACAGTTTTCTAAATGTTTATTACTAGCGGCCCGCTCCGGCTTCGCACGGTTATAAAATATATGGATGTTATTATACATATAAACCTTAAAAAAAAACCGCATCAAAATCCGTTGCGTAGTTTTAAAGATTTAAGCATACATAGGGATATAGGGACAGAGAAAGTGAGTTTGTTTTATACTATGTAGTGATATATAAAAATCTCGTGTCATAGTGTTTGTATTCGAACTCCTCCTAATCAGCTCAACTGATTTTAATGTGTTTTTAGGTATGAGAATGGGTTGTAAAGTTAATTTGTAATTACGCGGCGGTACTAAGTTCGCCGAGACAGCTAAATATCTTATATAAAAAAAAAACTCGAGTCACGGTGTTTGTCGCCGAACTTCTTCGAAACGGCTAGACCGATTTTAATGATTTTTTTTTGTGTATATTTGAGAATAGGTCGTAAAATATTTATTTTTTAAATTATGAGGCAAATTCACTCCGATATAAGTGCGTGGGTCAGCTAGTAATATAATAATACTAAAAGTAGACTTTGTTTTTGTGACACGATAACCAAGAATGGAACATTAATTGGAGTTTCTTAACTTTACATTTTTGGGCAATTTTTCTTTATTTCTGTAAAATTCTTTGTATGGTTGATAGATCTAAAGGATATTCGTATAGATAAAGCTCACGCCATCTCTCGTCTGGTATTATGACTAGATCTGAGCGCAGGGCTTTGCAAGGCTCTCGTGAAGTGGGTGGTACGTGGGCGACGCGATGGTTCCGTCTACTGATGTCATCGTGCGGCCTCTTAGTTGTCAGCCACTTGATGCCTATAACTCGTTATTAAATTTATTGCTTGATGGTTACTTCTTTTGTCAAGCAATTTTGGAAGCAGGAATGCCGTTTTTTTGGTATATTCAACACTACTTATAAGAGCTACTAGTCCCATCCCAGGTTATACGATTAGGAAGCTTGTTAGATAACCTACTTATAGTGCAGCAAGAGAGCTTGTATGTGGTGGCACTATGCAGTAAGATAAAAACAGGACAAGCGCGAGTCGGACTCATCCACCAAGGGTTCCATACAAATTTGTAGGCGTATACATATTATTATAATAAATAGTTAAGGAATCGAGTCGCACTGTTTTTAAAATAACTGGCTGTCTTTTTGACGTTAACTTAGAAGTTAGATTTTTTTCTTCAAGGCACTGTAAACATTTTTGCTTAGCGCGTTTGTTTTATATTAATGCGATCGACACGTTTAGGACGTTTTGCACTTCGATAAGACCGCTGCAAGCTCTAAATCAATCAGAGAGCCAAACGCGATAAACGATTCGATCGTTAACGTAAAACAAACTCGCACTACGCACTTTAAGTACTTTATGGTTTTAAATTCAACTCGATACCTCCACGCGTTGACAGGCGTCTTAACAGACAGGGTTTTGTGGTCGTTGAATATTATTATCAAAATAAAAGTACCTAATTATGTCCATCTATCACAACAAGCAGATCAGTATCCCAAACCAATCATGGTCATTAGTAGAAATTCTAGACTTGATGATATATTTTGATAATTCTTAATTAATTTATCTGTGAAGACGTCAACGCTCGTCGTCGTTGTAACTGGATAGTATACTAGTTATGTGTGGCCAATTTTATGTGAAAATACTTTCATAGTGGCTTATATTAAAACCAAACATATGCCTGTACTGACGTCGCTAAAAGCGGTCGGTCGTTAAATACGAATTAGTACTAAACGGACTACAATGTTCTTTCTTTCGGCACTAAGTCTAGGAGCAAAATCACGTATTGTGTACCTTTGGCAGGATTCTTACGTCACCAACTTCAGTCTTTGAAGAATCTAAGCTACAAGTCAAACATTTTTGGAAGCGGTCCAACTGTTGGATATTGCTTTTAGAGATAGTTTCAAGTTACTTCTGTTCGATAAATAGGCGTTTGTAGTTTCTTATTGTTGAGTTAGCACTTTAGATCCTCAGTTTGGAGACGCAATTCTAATAAAGGAATCTCGATTCTCTTGTAATTAATGCTGAATAGAAGTACGAGATTTTAGGACAAAAAAAATGTCTTCACTCGAGTCTTCTAACCAGCTGATGGTAATCTTCATCAGAGATTGAATGTGGGCAAATTGACGACCTTCGACGGTTGCCGTCCAACCATTGTGAGTACTTAAGGTAACATTTCCAGTAGCTTTGACGAAGTTCTTGGAGAAAACCAATATCAGTTTATTTCACTACCATTCTAGCCAAAAACATTGCTTACGTAAAGTTATCTTTCTACATATTACTGTTTATAACATTAAATACCTACTGGCATAACTTGATTCGCTTTGAATGAAGCATAACTTTGATTCGTTTTTATAATGAAGAATAGAAATAACTTAGATTATTATCAGACTAATGTTCTCCATGAAAGCGTACATAATACAATTGAACAGATTCTTTGAAACCGATCGTTTCTAAGATACAACATTTCGACATGTCGTTGTGGACCATTTATTTCCGCTTATTAGGATAAACGTGTGTTTTACCATTTAGGTGTTATTAGGTCATTTACATTTTATTATAACGATTGATTGTTGTATTTATAACTGGTTTGGTACACTGCTGGGCAATAACGACAGGTAATATGGATATTAGGCTATTATTTTATAAACATTATTTACTAAGCAATGTTTTCAAAACCAGTCAATAAGGTCACAGGTTCAAGTGCCTAAAACAGGTTTTCAACCTTACTCGTTTTGAACCTCTACGGAGAATAAATGTATCAGGCTTATTCACCACTTATCTTTATTTTTTTCATGACAAAATTAGAGCGCGCTCATCTCCCTAGGCTTTCCAACGGACTCGTTGACTCCTGATCTAGAGGCGCCTAAAAGACTTTTCAATAAGATTCAATGAGTATCATAGGGACTTGATTTATGCTAATGTACAACCGAGTTTATTCTCGAAAAAGGCTAATTGTAGCAAAGGAAAATGAGACATCGATCGTTTAGAATTTACTTATCGTCAAGGTTTCGAGTCTGGGAGTAAATTCTGACAAAACGTGAAAAATAGATGATATATGTGACAATATCACAATAATTATGTACTTATACATACAATGCATCATTTGTATGCCAGTGAGAGTTTGGGGAAAAAGCAATGTTGTCATGCCATTATTCTGCCCCAACTGATTTATGTATTGACTCTATATTCTATTAGGAATGTCAGAAATAAATTATATTAATTACAATACAAATCAATAGCGCCTATATTCAATGCCACTGGTTTCTATTTCGTTTCTATTTTAGTTTTTTGACGTCATGGTACCATAAAATTTGTAATTGATGTGCCCCACGGCAGATTTTCTAATAGTTATAGTTTATTTGCTACTTCTATACTTTTCTATAGCTATTGGGGGGTAAAAATAAAATCGTAGGTACTTGTCTTGGAGAGAGAAGAATAGTTCTTTATATAGCACAGAAAAAAGGAATCGCATTTCTGTTCAGTGTTGGCAAAGAACTGGCGACAAGTTGTTTTTGTTGAGACGTAAGTTACTAGCAACAGTAAAAAAGAGAAAAAAAAATGTTGTTGCTGATTTTTGTTACTATTAAAAGGTTCTCAACATAAAAGATGTAAACTCATATCGTTCAAATAAAACAATTTTATGTTTACTGACATTCTAACCTTGTGCTATATATCCATGTTTTATTAGCTATAGTTATCTTTTGTAGCATCTATGCGAATCTTCGCTGTTATCTCTGCATCGTATTATGTATGCAGAAAATTACTGCAAGTCTTCCTTTCGTGTCATGGTCACTTTGTATAAAAACAGCATAATTTAGATTATAATTGTACGTATTTTCCTTCAATGCAAGGTGTTGTTTGAGAGGATTTGAAAAGATTTTCGTTTATACGAAGAAAAAAAATCTACTTTTTAGATATCGACAATATCTATTTGTTGACTTTCTAACCCTACTTGTAACAAAATTTTGATGGAAACATCAGTCCCAAACAGTAAGCAAAAATCTCACCAGTGAGTTGGTCCAGAAACTCGTTTCTAAGTAAAGATGTATTCTTGACATTTGTTTTGAAAATGTTCGACATTCCCTGGACCATGACAGTTTTTGTTATTCATTGAAATTTAACGTACCTGCTTTTAATTGGCCTTTTGGCTCGAAAACATTTTCTTTAAAACATATCACGAGGTAATACGTTCATTTAACACAAATGCCCAAGAAAATGATGTTAATCTGAAAATTTATGGACTGTTGAGC
Source organism: Herminia tarsipennalis (assembly GCA_945859575.2). Taxonomy (NCBI): domain Eukaryota; kingdom Metazoa; phylum Arthropoda; class Insecta; order Lepidoptera; family Erebidae; genus Herminia; species Herminia tarsipennalis. The sequence continues at coordinate 4,312,083 of OX243836.2, read as the reverse complement.
CAGTCGTTAGTCTTATTCGACCTTCAGGTTTAAGTAACGTTATTATATTTTTACCGTATGATTATATTTGTAGGACAAACTGATGAAGATGTTTAGATACTTGTGTTCCACTGCGGCAACTGTTTATATAAAAAAAAAACGCGGTAACTGTTCATCATCTTAACTATTATGTTACTTTACAACGTGAGAAAAATAGTTGATTATCTTAAAAATCCGATGATTTACATCGGATTTCATGAAACAAAGTTAAAAACTTTTAATCTATACTAATGTTATCTGAACTATAATATCACTAACGATCCCGCGCAAATTCATCTGCGTAAATTTTTCCCGTTTTTGCAACATTTTTCATTGCTGCTCCGCTCCTATTGGTGCTGTTATGTTATATTGGCTCCGTGATTTTATATAGCCTATAAGCCCTAAAGAATAAGTTTTTTTTTCAAACAACAAAACCAACAAACAAATAAACAAACTTTTCAGCTTTAATAATAATAATATTATAATCTATACTAAACACCACGCTAGGATCAATAGGAGCGAAGCAGCAATGAATCATGTTGCAAAAATGAAGAAAATTGACGCAGACAAAGTTGCGTGGGTCAGCTAGTAGCTTAATAACAAAAAAATCGCATCCAAATTCGTACATTCGTTTTGGCGCTATGATGTTGCAGACAAACACATGTTAAACTTTAACAGCCCTCCTTTTGCGTAATTAAAATACAACGTAGGCATGAATCATGTGCCCTAATAAAACCACAGGACTATGCATTACAAAAGCGGCGGTGGTGGTCTCGCAATCGTGAGGTCGCAGGTTCGAATCTTACCCATTATACTACCGATGTAAACCCCCTCCTAACACAAGTCATTGAGCTTAGCTGGAGGGGTTTACAGGATTGCGCTAGTTATCTTTTAAAAAAAAAAAAATATTGAAAAAAATATAAGTAGGTACAGTCTAGTTAGTAGAATAGTAATCATTATAAACCACTTGTAATAAATTCCATTGGTACGTAAATGTTTGATAATAAATGTTCCAAATATCTTAAGTCTGTTTATGAGATTTATTAGAGGAAGTGCTTGCCAAGAATCGTTTTGCGAATCAATATACGCTGATATGTGATCGTTTTACATCATCGTTAATTTTAATACATCGAGATGAAGTCATAAAATGTGTCCGTTGCAAGACGTGGGACTTTCCCATAATAACGTTGCTAATAGTAGCAATTATACACTTTATGTAATGGTTATTCAATAAGTGCGCCCGTTCGCTGCTACCATGGAATTTTTTCGAGTAAAATCCATAAAGGTTTATGCATAATTATCCCTTGATTAGTTACACTAGTTTCCATTGAGATAATATTAATAGTAATTCATCAATATAGTCGGTTTGACTGTCTCTGTGGCGCCGTGGGAGTGTGTCCGACTGCTAGGCATGAGGTCGTGGGTTCGATTCCCACAAGGGACACCACTTTGTGTGGTCCACAAATTGTTGTTGCGGGTCTGGGTGTACTTTGTGTCCGTGACTTGTATGTTTGTAAAGTTCCTCGCGACAGGGCTTGTACCATCCTGCAGGAGTCGTCTTAAAAAAAAAGTTAATTCACTTTTGTTTTCAGATCAGTAATACACCACACAGTAACACCTAACATTCGTATTGTCTTGTAGACTCAGCTAAATTGGTCTGTAATGTATTCTATAATCCAGTGCTCACTATGCCAATCTTCGCTTTCTTAAGATTTCTTTTCGAGAGGCATTTGCATTGAACTCTCAAATTTCAGTATCGTAACATCGCCGTAGTCCAGTAGGCATACTAGTTGTTGTTGGTCAAATTAATGGGACCGAGACTCTTGGCACTGTTTAGTCGTTTTTTCCTGTTAACGGCTAATAGGTATGTGCATAGAGCACATACCTATTAGTCGTATAACTTCTTGCCTACAACTATTCAATTACGAGCTTTTCCCGGCTCTCTTTAAATTTGAAATTTACTGCCCATTTGCTTTTAATATAAATAAACTACACTGTAAATAAAGTTTCATTGAAATTTATTCAGTAGTGATAAACATCCATCGGATTTACCTACTAGGAAAGACATTATAATATAAGTAACTAGCTGACCCACGCAACTTCGTCTGCGTCAATTTTCTCAGTTTTTGCAACATTTTTCATTGCTGCTACGCTCCTATCGGTTGTAGCGTGAGATTTTTTTAATTCGGACCGGTGGTTCCTGAGATTATCGCGTCCAAACAAACAAATAAACTTTTCAACTGTATATGTAATATTAATATACATGTATAAAAATCATAAATCATCATCAGCCTATCGCAGTCCACTGCTGGACATAGGCCTCTCCAATTGCACGCCACTTTGTTCTATCCTCGGCTTCTCGCATCCAGCTCCTGCCAGGCGTTTTGCGTAGATCATCCCTCCACCTGGCCTTAGGGCGTCCTACACTACGTTTGCCGAGACGCGGTCTCCACTCAAGAACTCGTTTACCCCAACGGTTGTCGGTTCTTCGGCTAATATGGCCGGCCCACTGCCACTTCAGCTTGCTAATCCTGTAGGCTATGTCGATAACTTTGGTTCTCTGCCGAATCACCTAATTTCTGAAAAAAACATAAATATTGTAGAAAATATTTTTTTTTATTGAAATATTTTTTTTATTAGTACCTATTATTATTTAATATATTAGTGGTATGATTACGATATTATATTTTCGCATATGCACAGATTGTTAGCTTTATCTGCATAACCCAGTAGTTTAGTTTGTTTCATCACGTAAATAACTATGCAGTATAAAGCTGAGGAGTTTAGTCTACAATCTTATTTATTATCTGAACTTACAAGTATATCGCAGGCACAAATCTGTGCGTTCTGTGGGCTGTGCGCGGGCGCCGGTCGTCTAGCCGGTTGCGACCGGATTGCTGACTCATGCGCAACCTTCCATACGGCAAGTTTATTGCAAAATATCGACGATACAGAAGGCAACGTTCGTACAACGCGCGCTTGACCAAGGCACACAGACACGGAGTATAGGAACATCTTCCGAGCAAAGTGGTCTGAAATTACATGTCCGTTAACGATGTATATGTGTGCGTTGCTCGAGCTAGATACGTATGGGGGATATACCTTCTATACTTTTGGTATTTTGTGATAATACTAAGATATGCGGTATCAGGACAGGTTTCTGTTCTATTAGCTAATAACTATGTAAACAATTTTATTATTGTTAAATGTTGTTCTTCTAAGATTAATTGGATAATTCTTGTAAGCATTTTTTTTAAGATAACTAGCAATGTAGGATTGTTGGTCCCACATTACTAGCAATCCTGTTAACTCCTCCAGCTAAGCTCAATGGCTTGACAAAATAGTTAACAAACAATATGTATGTTGGCGGTAATTTTAAAAAACTACTGGACGGATTTCCATGCGGTTTTCGCTAGCATTCATATAATTTATTTCAGATGGTTTGTATGTGTAATACATGCATATTATGTGAAAAGATAGTAGATCTATACTAATATTATAAATCTGAAGAGTTTGTCTGTTTGAACGCCGTGATCTCAGGTACTACTGATCCGAATTGAAAAATTATTTCACTGTTGGATAGCCCATTTATCGAGGAAGAAATAGGAGCAGCAATAAGAAATGTTGCAAAAACGGAGAAATTTACGCAGACGAAGTTTAGTAAACTATAAAGTTAAATAAAAACACGGGTGAACCCACTGGGAAAAGCTAGTGATAATTTATGTTTCCGAAGTGTCTTTATAATTAAAACAAGTAACGCCTTCAATAATGATGTAAGCTGATCTTCGCGAGAAGATCTCGTTCATCCTTGAATATAATTTAATCTGAGCTAAACACGGTCTTCCCTGTTCCAACCCACTCCTCAGATCAAATAGCAGTCAGGCGGGCAGAGGTCTTTGAACTTCTGGCATTCGTCAGGGAACTAAATCGGTAGAAAGTTATAGGTTTATGCGGTTACATTGCAGATGTGATAGATTAAGGCGACGTGTATTCAATATGAAATGAAGAATTATTATGAAGAAATTATTATTAAATTTTTTTGTAAGCAAAATCAAATCTGCAAGTACAGTACAAGCGTCTTCTAGACGGTTGGAAACAAGGCTTCCTTGTTTCCAACAGTGTAGACGGCTGTTGCAAACCAAATTACTTGGTACTTGGTTTGCAACAGCCGTCTACACTGTTGGAAACCAGCAAGGTCACCTTGGTTTGTTCGGTTTTTCCAATCGTCTGGAAGACGCTTAAACTCGAGAGACTTGCGTGACATTGCACGTCCTGGAAATACTATAGATACTTTCCCAATTTTTTGACTGCCTGTGGCGCAGTGGGAGTGTATACGACTGTTACGCAAGAGGTCATGGGTACGATTCCCACACGGGACACCACTTTGTGTGATGCACAAATTGTTGTTCCGGGTCTGGGTGTACTTTGTGTCCGTGACTTGTATGTTTTGTAAAGTCCCCCGCGACACAGGGCTTGTACCCTACTGCGGGAGTCGTATTTTTAAATAAAAAAAATGAATGAAATTAAAATCATAGCGACGCCCTTGACGTGAATGTTGGTATCGTATCGTATCGTATTTTGTTCTTCCCCAAGCTTTATCCTATCTCCATACCAAATTATGTCATGATCTTCCGGATATTAGCTTCTTCATACAAACTCAAAACATAATCACTTTAATTTAAACTTTAAGCACCTCTCTTTATAATATTAATTTAAACTATAATAGACATCTATTTTACGAGATAACTTTAATAAGCGATTGTTACTCTAATGAAAGGCCGTTATTCTATCAACCGTTTATTGGAATGAACCGAATTAACCTGTAATTTCACGGTTGCTGCCATTATTATTATGTTATTAAAAGCATAGACGATACCGTGGTTAAATCTAGCTCAAATAATAAACTATCCAATGACTAATATTCTAACGCAACTTATTTATAATGATGAGTACAGATCTGGCGAATGCGCAGCTCGCGAGCCACGCTCGTGCTGCGTGCCTGCTGCTGCTGTCACTTTTTGTGTACCTCTTGTATACGAGAGGCCCAAAAAAGGGCCTCCAGCATACAGGAGAGGCCCACAAAAAGGGGACTCTAGCATACAAGAGGCACACAAAAAAATTGTGGTGGCGAGCGTGCGGCACGCGAGCTGCGTATTCGCCAGATTTATACACGCGCACCATAAGACATAAGTCAGCGGACTGCGCGTTAATTCCCGTATAATAAATAGTTATTTTTCTTTCTCATTGCCATTTTAAGTTGAACAGTGGTGATAGAAATACTTCTAAGAAATGTATAATGATAATATGTATTATAATAGTGAGAGAGAATTGAATTAAATCCAACATACCTTGAACAGTAATCTTACGCACACCGACTGTGCTACCGAGGCAATCAAATATAGAGAAGCAGAAGTTTGTACCGTAGTGATACGTTTGACTGTCCGTCAATCTCTACTATTATAAAATTGTAAAGCTGTGACTGTACATTAAATATGTTATTAAAAAAAATTGCATAGAGCAACGACTTATTTCTTAATCAGAAACTATGTTCTGTTTATTCATGTATGTTTGTTTGTTCGATTACGCATAGGATGCTTTTCACCGCGATAATGGCTCATATGCGGCCAAAAGCTAGTAATAATATACAATTAAAGATTGTCCGTGATATGTGGGCCACGGTCGAGTCGCGAAATTATAAGAACTGGCTCATTACTGCTTGCTGTGTACCGGCACTTTTACTTTGGAGATATGAGACGTGTTACGAATGCCATCAAGAATGTTCTTTTATGTATGTTTCGTGCAAATTGTGCTCTTTAATGAGAGCTCGTCGTGTTTGTTTATGGTTGCAGTGTGAATGTCCCCTTGCTGGTTAATGGCTCCTAATTGCGTAGACAATTAACAGTATTGATATTGATGCTGAGATAATATAATTTCTTATCGAATTTTAATTAGGTTTTACTGCATTTGGCATGTCCATTTAGATACACAAATGAAACTAAAAACACCCCACTTTTTGTGTCGTGTTGGACATAATAAAGACCATGTTACTAATGCAGGAGACGTGCACATTTATATATTTAAAACTTTATGCACGAAGTTGTACTTAATACTAACTGCATTCGATGCCAGTCTACTTTAGGGTGATCTATACTTAATATTATAAAGCTGAAGTGTTTGTTTGTTTGAACGCGATAATCTCAGGAACTACTGATCTGATTAAAAAAATATTTTACTGTTGGATAGCCTATTTATCGAGGAAGGCCATAGGCTATATAACATTAAGCTGCGGCCAATGTGAGCGGAGCAGCAATGAAAAATAACGCAGACGAAGTTGCACGGGTCGGCTAGTGTAAAAATAACATGTGTAGGTGGAGTTAACTAGTTGGAAATCAATAACTTCGTATATTTATTGTTACATAACACACAAATAAAAATAGCTATTTAAAGAATATATCTAAACAAGCCTTTAGAATAGAACCGATTATAGAGAAAGCGCTATTGACAAGGAGTCGTTTAAGCGGCGACCTTATAAGGCTAACTGTCTCCTGTCTCTGAGATCTTTGACCGCAGTTTACTGTTTGTTTTGCCTGTTAGTGCTTGTTAGCGAATTATTTATTATGCATTGTCGGTATATCCTGTTAACGTTATTATAATGTATGTAGTAATGTAGGTACAGGTATTCGTTCATTGCGATTGAATTTTTACCATACTAGTGAGTGAGGTTTAGGGTAACATAAAAGACCCTGACATTAAGACAAAAATGTATTTATCTTTGAAATGGCTAAACGGATTTTGATCAAACAAAGCTAAGAACAATCCCGATTAAACTAGTTTTTTAATTGACGGAGAGCAAACTTTGACAAATCCTTTTTTACATCGGGTAATAATAATAAACTGCGACTACGTTCGCGTGAAAATTTTGGATTAAGCAAATCTATTCCACAGATATAATTTTTCGGGATAAAATGTAGCGTCTATTCCTGATTATAATGTATCGTTGTGACAATTTCATCCCGATCTGTTCAGAGGTTTTGAAGTGATTGATAACCAACATCTATCTATATATTCAAACTTTCGCATTTATGATATTCAGATAGCTTATGGTAAAAAAATGGCAATAATTTAACCTGTAAGTAATTTTTTTTTAAATTTATTATAATATATGTGTGTGAGCTATAAGTCATGTAATGCCAGGCTGTAGGGCATGAGTTTTTACAATATGACAATTGCCTATGTTTTGCATAATGTGTGCGGTATATGCATTGGTGATAACCTCTGTAGAGTGACCGAGAGGTTACGAGTTCAAATACCACCCTCGTCGTAGGTAAGGTCACTGATAAATTCTGATGATGAATAACTGAAATTTAATCATGTGTAAAATCTATTTTACTAATCTTTCTAAAATTGGTTTAATCCATACTAATATTATAAATGTGAAAGTAACTCTGTCTGTCTGTCTGTCTGTCTGTCTGTTACGCTTTCACGCTCAAACTACTGAACCGATTTAGATCAAATTTGGTATGGAGATAGTTTGAGTCCCGGGGAAGGACATAGGATAGTTTTTATCGCGATAACCGACATCCACGCGGGCGGAGCCGCGGACGAAAGCTAGTAAATTTATAAAACTTGAGCCACTTGAGCTCAAAGTTTGTTATAGGTAATTTTGCAGTACTTAACAATATCTTCACCACCTCAGCCGTTTTACTCCAGCTATATAATATGGTTTTAATGAAACTTAACGTTCAAATTACTTTGATACTAAGTAAAAGAAGCTTTCTATTAACCGCACCACAACCGCACTTTCATTAAAAATATACTCGCCTCAAATATAATGAGTATGGTGTACCAGAGTCTGATGAAAAATGAGGAAATTATAATTTAGAGATGGTGACACATGGTTTAGGTAAGAAGGTCCTCTTTAATAGAACTAAGTATCATTATAACTGAGCAGCTTTGGCCACGTGAATGTCAGTTTTCGCATTGAATAAAAAAAAATCATATGCAACAAACTTTTTAAACTTTATTCTTCCCGTTTCTGTAAACTTTTGGCGGTTACAAATCAGCTCGACATACTGCCGCATTTTTATTAGGTAATTTTAAAAACACATGTCTCAACGAACAAGTATCAAAGGTTTTAATCGTAGTAGGAGTCACTCCCAGTTAACATTGCCATGTAAAAACAAAAGTATTTTTTTTAATTTCGCTTCATGACATTCTGGTCTATATGCTATACACAGAAGGTATTGTTTACTGTAACTAAACATAAAACGTATTGTATTACCATGTTCTCTTCATGGATTTCGGTTACGGCAGCTAATACTCGTATCACCCGAAACTAGCCAACGAGAAATGTGTACGCAAACGCAAGAGTTATCAACAGTCATCTCATCACACTAGTCCAAATGTGATAAAAATCTAACACGACCTGAGAGAGATTAAATGTTGGATCAATAATAATAATAATATCAACTTGGGACAACTCATACAACGCTATCTGATCCCAAACTAAGCAGAGCTTGTACTATGGAAACCAGACAACTGATAAACATACTTATATACATATTTCTAAATACATACATATTATAGATAAATAACACCCAGACACAGAATAAACCATCGTGCTCATCACACAATGTTTTATCCTGGGTGGGGATCGATCCCACGACCTCTTGCGTAGCAGTCGGGTACACTCCTACCGCGCCACAAAGGCAGTCATCATCAATGGATGACTAAGAACGCTAGATGTAACAGTTTTAGAAAACGGTCACCAATCTATAAATTTGATCTGACAGCGTTGTTATTGGTTTTCAAACATTCAGAATATATTAAGCATAATCCCGAACATTCTAACAAGGACTTTTTAAGAATAGACGCTTATGGGAAACAATTAGTATGGAAATGGTATAGCTCGACCAATTTATGCGAGGTAAATGTCACATGATATAAATTGTTGAGTTCCGCCAAACCCACATCAGTGCACACTTAGTCCTCAAATGTCAACTGAATTGACATGACTGGCCTGATGTTTTCGCCAGATGTATGAGTTCAATTAGAATTCATATTTAATTATTACATACTAGCTGACCCGCGAAACTTCGAATGCGTCAATTTTCTCCGTTTATGTAACATTTTTCATTGTTGCGTCGCTCCTATTGGTTGTAGCGTGATGTTATATAGTCTATAACCTTCCTCGATAAACGGGGTATCCAACAGTGAAAGAATTTCTCAATTCGGATCAGTAGTTCTGAGATTATCGCTTTCAAACAAACAAACTCTTCAGCTTTATAATATAAGTATAGATTATAATATTAGGGTTTGGCTCAAACTCTGAGCGTGCTTAAAAGCATTTCTATCGCTGCTAACCTTCAAAGTGACTGACAGTGACATCATAAGAGTAAGCGTCGTCTGATAGAGTCGATTGTTCTCTGCAAGCCGATTCGAAAACGTACTATTATACCTACGTATGAACGCCTGCATTCACGCGTTAGTAATTGCACCTCTTCTCTTGTTGCGAACTTGACCGTGGGAAACGTAATGTGCTGAGCTGGTTTCTTTTCTACTTTTACTTGTCATGTAATTATAGGTTAGAATGTTACAATTTGCCGTCTTTGTGACTGACGTGAATGGTGCAGTTTCCCCGTTTCAATGGGCTTGAGTAGGGAAATCTGCGTAGAATTATGTTTTGTATGTAAATACCTAATGGTAATAATACATGATTAAAGTGAGTGGCTAAGGGCAGTCATGACACCTTCATGCTTGGGTGCGCATGTTATTTACATAAGTCAAGTCGGTGAAGACTTACGTCTGGTCTCAATAATCTAACTATCGATGGATTTGGCTACTAGAGGTATATATTTGACATAAGCTCCATACAAAATATATGTCAAAATTCAACCTCCTGTCAAAAACAAAAACTATTCAAAATAATACAATAATAATGATTTAATGAAGACTGACCTATATGAATGTTTGAAATAATAACATTTGGAAGTTGGAATCTGTCCGCAATTGAAAATAATATATGTTTTTAAAAAGGCTTAAATATGGAGAAATTAAAAGCTTTTAGAAACTTAATCAACACGTTTATGAATGATTACCTACCTTTTTTTTAAAAATCGGTTAAAAAGTCAACACTCTGTCGCTTCTGAATCTTCTTTTTGCTAAGTTTTTTTTTTTCAATTAACGGTATTGTTTGCAATTAATTTTGATTGGCTTCTGTGCATTAATTAATCAGCGGTGTAGAGGTAACGATAAAGAGATTTTCTATGGTTTGCGTGTTTTCTTTTTCCTTATTAGAAACCTATTGAATATTTAAATGTGTAATCCGTTGCTTTAACAGTAAGTAAGTAGTAGTTATTTTGATGCCGGAAATAATATGAACCATGTACATTTTGTGGTGATTATTATGTTCTCTTTGAATGTATTTGTGGCATGTTTTAACTCATTAAAGTTGTTTTTGGGTGTGGTCTGGTGAGTCTGGTTATAGATTCATAATTAGCCGGTGGTAGCATAATGGTTAAAGTAGTCCAGTCCAGTCATGGGTTCGAAGCGCATCTATGGTCCATTATGTATGTTATTTTTATTTTATTTATTTATTATATTACCATCGTCTTTTGAACACAAGCAAATTTAGCTTTTGGAGTTACATTCGAGAGTATTCTGAAATCCTATTGTTTCATAGGATAATTCATTTCAAGTTCACCTATGTCGTCTTAGAATTCTTACTGAAGTAAAGCGCATGAAATCCGCCATTATGATTTTTTAAGAATTTTATGTACCCAGTGACACTTGCGTCATCGAGATGTATCTAATGACATATCATTTACTACCCGCGCAACTTCGTATGCGTAAATTTCCCTCGTTTTTACAACATTTTTCATTGCTGCTCCGCTCCTATTGGTCGTAGCGTGTTATATAGCCTTCCTCGATAAATGGGCTATCCAACAGTGAAAGAATTTTTCAATTCGGATCAGTAGTTCTTGAGATTACCGCGTTTAAACAAACAAACAAACTCTTCAGCTTTATAATATTAATATTGGTATAGATTAAAATCACTTGAGCCGTTGAAGAGTTATGAGCAGAAGAACATTGGAAGGATACGTACAGACATACATACCTACATACATACGCGTCAAACACATAGCCCTCTTCTACAGTCAGGTAAAAAGGCGAAAGTGCCGGTAATAATAAAATTAGGTATGTTTAATTGGAATCTTTATATCGCAGTCAATTATGGAATCGACTGCGGAGTCACGAGCAAACGCTACTCCTGTTGAAACTATTTTAGGAGTAGGTAGGTATATAAATTAGGACAGTTCTGTCTAAACATAAAAACTAAAATAAAAATGCTCACATTAGGAAACTAGCTAGTTTATAATTAGCTTAAAAGCGAAGTGTTAAGGGGTCAATGACATCGCCCATTGGCATATGAAATCGTCACTGACCAATGTTCTTTGATCTCTAATTTGACAACCTAAACAAACAATGAAAGGTCTTATTTATGTGGTTGTTAGTATTACATTTGGCACCAGGCCAGGTGTTCCGCGGAAGATATGGTGATTTCTAGGATTTCTTTGGGGATCAATTGGTGATCTTTGATCTTCGATTACTATTAACCTGCTGCTAATGATTGGTGCCACGCGTATTGTTCATCTGATTAAGAAGTAGGAACTTTAAGCGAACGCTGTTCATGTGTGTTATGCTTTAACGAAAATATTGTCCTATTATGCTCAAACTATTTCATCAATATTGGTGCAGCACTACGCCATAGATAAGTAACAGGCAGGCAGAATTACATTCTTGCAACACTGTCTTTTCTCCGCGACTATGGACGTTTTCTTAATTTTTTATAACTTGTGTGCTATTCTGACGTAAGTACCTACCTACCTATATTTCTGTATATTTTTTTAAACAAAATCTAACAGTGAAACAATTTTTCAATTCGGATCAGTAGTTCCTGAGATTATCGCGTTTAAACAAACAAACTCTTCAGCATTATAATATTAGTATAGATACTCGACAGAAGTTATAAATGTGCACTTACTTTTTTCATTTCATTGATCATTTTACAGCCCGTTATTCCAGTATGTAACTAATTAGCGTTTAACTGGTTATTAACTTTTGTTAAACTGTTGGCAACATTTAGATAGCAGTTATTAAATGTTCTGACTAGAGGTAATGGGAAATAAAAAATGAAATGGGCCTGATATTCTTGTACAAACTAGATTTATTAATTACTAACTGTGCCCGCAACTTCGTCCGCATAAAATTGCAGTGCTGCTCACTCCCTATAGACGTTAGCGTGATGATATAAGTAGCCTAAGTTAATCCGTACAGCATCAACTGTCTGACAGTGAGAGCCCTGTCGAAATCCGTTCAACCATTTACGGATAGATTCACACATTAAACTTATAACGCCTTTCTTTTTCTCCCGTTGGCCGGTGTTTTTGTAAGAAATAACCATTTCAATTGCAGTGTTCAAGTTACCTTTTTTTCGATCTTCATTCTTCAGTTCACATATATCAAGCGAGGTAGGGGAAAACTCATTCAGAAAGTCAATTCATCCAACTCGGACACACGGCAACTGTTGCTTCAGTCCCCAAAATGATAATTTGGAAACGAACGACCCTATACTAAACTTAGGTCTTGTGTTAGATCTAATTTAAAACAAACACAAGACGTTTAACAATTTTCGTGAGCGAGGCTTAAATTCGTTTAGTTAGTTCTGTTTGTTGTCAAATCTTTCAGTTTATTTGCAATCGATATTTCTTTTTTTCTTTTACTTAGCTGGTTTAAAGTAGACTTTCTGCTGTTACTACGAGGAACAAGGCAAGGTATTATGTTAAATATCTTGCACCTATGTGTGCCTATTATATCTTTATCTAGACAGTAGTGCAAAGAAACAATGGAGTTGTATTAATTAGTGTCATATCCGTGAATCCAATGCTTTCAGTTGACGTCGCGTGAGTGTCTTGTAGTATCGCAGTCATTTCTAGTTTTTATCTAGTTTCTACTGCAAGTGCAAGTATGCCAAGCGACTTATAGGTCGGCTGTCGACGTAATATGATGGGACAATGAAAGCTACTTTCGAGATTGTCTTACAATGAAATGACTGCTTTTTTTATTGTTCCTAGTGAGGCTGATCAATGATTTAAGCGAATGGTGATATTATATTGATTGAAGAATTACGAGATGTCCGACTTAGTATACTTTACATAGTGTGTCTATAAAATAGTTTTAAAAATTGGATTGCGTACGACTGCTAAGCAAGAGGTTGTTATTAGGTTTAATCGCCGCACGGATCATAGATAGTAGCACACCAAATGTCTAATTATGATACTTCCTTAGATGAAGACAAAGTAGCGGAAGATAGGGCACATCCTTATGAATCTGATTTGTTTCGACTCCACGTCCTATTGTCGTGCGGCATCGGAATACTGGCAATCAAGAAGCGTCAGTCAACAGACTAATTAAAAAAAAAGTTGGATTTATTCGGATAATAATAATAAATCTATAGGTTACTAATATTATAAAGAGGAAAGATTTGATTGTTTGTTTTTATTGAAAGAGCTCAGAAACTACGGGACGTATTTGAAAAATTCTTTAATCGTTATGAAGCTACACTAACCCCGGGTGACATAGGCTATTTTTTATCCCTGTATTCCCACGTGAACGGGAACTACGCGGGTGAAACCGCGAAGCGTCCGCTAGCAATAAATAAAGTGATTCTTATTTTTAAATGGTTTGTACAACGCATAAAAGCACATAAAGGCATTTTGGTAACCTTTATCCCGCATAAAACAATAAAAGAGTGTCTTTTTTGTTTCTTGACGCCAAACGCGCGCTTGTGCCACTGCCGAATGCGACTGAGTTCAATTAGGCAACGGGGACCTGATTCATGCGGTCTACGAGCTAGAGCTGTGTCACCTATCTTCCGCTATTTTGTTTTCATCTAACGATACTTCTCATTTTATTTGTTAGGTACTTAATCCAAATGAAATAAGAAACGTCTTAACTGTATACATTATGCAACGTGTTTTGTTGTTGTTCTTTCTACGCTACGGTAATTACGTTTCTTTATTATATTCACTAGTTAACTCTTGGGTTCCGTGGAACCCATTTTAGGAAACTCTGCCCTAGTGCACAGTGTTGTTGTTGTATGTTTATAATTAAATAAAAAAACTTTGTGATTTGACTATACTATTACTAGGTATTACGTATTTCATTCGATGGACGTGTTTATTGGCATTCAATTTGACGGAATTTTAACGGTATATGCAAAACTAGCTTTCGCCCGCGGCTCCGCCCGCATGGATGTCGGTTATTGCCATAAAAACTAACCTACATAAGGATGTAGGTTTGAGTCCCGGGGAAGGCCCCGGGACTCAAACTATCTCCATATCAAATTTCATCTAAATCGGTTTAGCTGTTTTAGCGGGAAAGCGTAACAGACAGACAGACAGAGTTACTTTCAAATGTATAATATTTATATAATAAATATAGTATAGTATGAGTATTATAGTATAGACTATTATGGATGTAATGCCCTGAGAATCCCTCATGTGCCCTCGTGCATTACAGATTCTGTAAAACTATTAACTATAACTACCTTTTGACTGAGTTGTTAGGTATTTCTTTAATTAGTATGAGTTCATTGCACTATATCGATTTTTAATCATGTCCTGTCGTTAATTTCACACGCTATGATTAAGTTAAAATTACTATAGGAAGTTTGCAGTTAGTTTGATCAGCGGACTAGTTAGTTGCAAGCGGCAATTCAATTAATTTATTGCTGCCATTTGAGATACCGGTCAGTGAGCTTCGAAAAACTTGAACTTGAATTGGTTGCTAATGACTTTTGGGTTGGTGCGGACTTGTTTGTAGAGTACGACGGAGATTTGAATGCTGCACTTGAGATTATTTATTTAGGTATTTTGTTTAAGATAGAATATAAACGAGCAAAACACGCAACATAATATAAAATACTAGGTTTCGCGTACGGCTCCGCCCGCCTGGATGTCCGTTATCGCGATAAAGCTATCCTATACCCTTCCTCGGGACTAACTCAATATCAAACTATTTCTATACCAAAAGTACCAACAGTACCAATCCCGCGGTTTAAGCGGGAAAAGGTAACAGACAGATAGAGTTACTTTCACATTTATACTTAACTAGCTATCCCGCGCAACTTCGTCTGCGTAAATTTTCCCCGTTTTTGCAACATTTCTCATTGCTGCTCCGCTCCTATCGGTCGTAGCGTGATGTTATGTAAAAGTAACCAACAGTAAAAGATTTTTTCAATTCGGATCAGTAGTTCTTGAGATTACCGCGATCAAACAAACAGACTCTTCAGCTTTATTATATTAGTACCTATAGATTTCATTTTCATTGTTTTGTTTGGATTGGTTCTGAGTTGAGCTAATAGTTACTAACTATTAAAGTAATTTGTTTGATGGTTCGATTCCGACCCCGGTTTGGCGGAAGTCTCGGCTTCGATTCCTGGGTCTGGTCTTCAATTTTTTCCATCTTTCAAAAATATTGATAAGAACGACCTCTGTCTTTAAAACTGTTATAATGTTATCATTAACACAGCAAGCTAAAGCTAAAAAACGTAGGTAATCATTTTCAAACTTATCTACCCGTTTGGAAACCTTTTTTTTTGTTTAATACAAAAGGTAACTAGCAATGTGGGATTGAGTACCACATTACTAGCAATCTTGTTAAGCCTCTCCCCTTCAGCTAAGCTCAAAAGCATGTGTTAGGAGTGGATTCACGTTGGTAGTATAATGGGTAGGATGCGAACCCGCGACCTCACGATTGCGAGAGCGATGCCTTAGCCATTAGGCTACCGGCGCTATACAGTTTTTCACCCGCCTCTCCCCCCCCGCCCTGGGGATTAAAAAGATAATACTCGCTTAAGGGAATATCTTTAATCCCAAAGTGAAACCCTCATTTATCTGTTTCCATTGCCCTTTGAAATAAAACATGTCTACAGCACACTGACTATCTAAAAGTTAATTCGAGGCTAATTTTCGCAAGGCACTCCAAAATTGTAATATAATAATGTATTTCGTAATTCAACATGTTTCACTTAGGCTTATAAGTAGATTTGTTGCTTAATATTTACGCCTACCTAATTTTATTCTGTCTGATTATGGCAATTATTGACATTATGGTGTCGGTAAAATAACTTATCTTTTGTTGTTCTTCCATATTCGCACGAATACGTGAATAACTTAAAAGTAGGTGTACCGTACACCTATAAAGGTTCATTTCCGAGCATCGCGGCCGATCGCGAGCCGCTCGCGGCTCACGACAAGCGGCTGACGCTCGCGGCCGATGCGACAATATTCACAGTGCGCGCGCAGGCCTACGACAGTCGTCGGCCGCGCGCGTCTGTCACTTACCTCAGCCGCTTGTCGTAAGCCGCGAGCGGCTCGCGATCGGTCGCGATGCACGGAAATGAACCTTAAGAGGTGTACGGTACACCTATTCGTAGGACGGCATTTGCTAATAATTGTCAAATAATTTTAACTAGAGATGAAACGGATGAAGCGGCGGTAGCCTAATGGCTAATGCATCGGTCTCGCAATCGTGAGGTCGCGGGTTCGAATCCTACCCATTATACTACCGACGTGAACCCACTCCTAACACAAGCCTTTGAGCTTAGCTGGAGGGGTTAACAAGATTATTAGTAATGTTGGGCTCAATCCCACATTGCTAGTTATCTTTAAAAAAACAATGATTTTGGCCGGATACTGGATATTCGGCCTAGCTTCTAGACATATTTCTGGAGGCCAATTCACGTAGGTATTTAAAGCAGTACATTTGCAGTTCAGTTCCAGTTAACTTTCAATTATAACGGCCATTTTCGTATTCTTGTAACTTTGGGATCGATCTTAAAAACGCTACCATCACCTACAAGTTCGATACCGTTTGAGCCAGATTAGCAAAATATCGTTAATAGGTATCACGTATTTTCTGAATTAAAATATAATCAACCGTATCAGTAACTACGTCACAAATCATGTTTCATCAAAGCTGATTTAAAAGTATATTATCTATACTTCTATACTAATATTATAAAGCGGAAGAGTTTGTTTGTTTGTTTGTTTAAACGCGCTAATCTCAGGAACTACTGGTCCGATTTGAAAAAATCTTTTTTTGTTGGATAGCCCATTTATCGAGGAAGGCTATAGGCTATATAACATCGCGCTACGACTAATAGGAGCGGAGTAGCGACGAGAAATGTTGCAAAAACGGGGAAAATTTACGCAAACGAAGTTGCGCGGCACAGCTAGTTAGAGATAAGTGAAATCGATCACTGCACAAACTTCCGACGTCCTTGACAATGTGGTTGCATTTGTCACGTTTTGTATCAAAACACAATCGTTTCGTAAATGCCTAGTAAAATAATAAATAAACAGATTATCTGGTTGGCTATTGTGTCACTAGAGTTTTCAAATTTCAAGAGAATTATAAATTTAAAACAATGTTTTATGGAATAATGAACAACAGAACAAGTATAATGGCAAACATTTGGGCACCTGTCCGACCAACGGCGAGAATAAAAGTAGCGAATAGCTATTTTATCGCTCAAGACACGTAAATACTTATGTTGATCCCGTGTAAACAAAAGAGATACAGATGTTAATAGTTGATCGCTGAGTGTTCCCACTGCCGGCCAGTACTCGCTCTATACTGCATCTCTTTTGTTTACACGAACGGGATCTACAAAATACATCTGTTGTACGTTTCTTGAGCGATAAATCGCTATTCGCTTCTCGCTCATCGTCGTTGGTTGGACAGGTGCCTTAATTCTAACTATCATAACTTTATTTTTAAAATACAAAAAGTAGTGATGAAAAGGGAAAATACCTAATTACTTTCCTAATAAGCACACCTTTACCTCGTCTATCATTTCTCTGCTTACTATGTCATACTAGCTGACCCGCGCAATTTCTTTTGCGTAATTTTTCCCCGTTTTTGTAACCTTTTTTAATTGCTGCTCCGGTCCTATTGGTTGTAGAGTGATGTTATATAGCAAATAGCCTTCCTCTATAAATAAATCTAACAGTAAAATATTTGTTCAATTCGGACCAGTAGTTCCTGAGATTATCGCGTTCAAACAAACAAACTTTTCAGCTTTATAATATTAGTTTAGATTGTCGTGTAAATAGAAAATCTCTATCTTTATTTCTACTAGTTGTCCCGTGCAACTTCGTCTGCGTAAATTTTCTTCGTTTTTGCAACATTTCTCATTGCTGCTCCTCTCCTATTGGTCGTGGCGTGATGTTATAGAGTACACACACACACACAGTAACAGTGAAAGATTTTTTCAATTCGGATCAGTAGTTCCTGAGATTACCGCGTTCAAACAAACAAACTCTTCAGCTTTATTATATTATTATAGATTTTAATGACTAATCTCCTTTGAAGGTCTATCTATTTAAACTACGTCGTATAAAACTTAAACAAGTTAAGTTTTATACGTCGAGTTATTACTTAAAGTATTATATAGTATAAATAATCCTCATAGTTTTAAAAACTATTTCTAAACAATGAACTCTACAGAATTATAAACGTATGTCGCAAGCAGACGTGACTGTAGGTATATAGAGAAACATATTTTCAATAACGGTGGTTTTTGCTTGCTTTTATTTCGGCACTTCGTTCCACTTTCATTGGGTCCGCCGAGCGTAACCATGGCGACGGCAGTGTGTTCAATATTTGTCGCTTTTCGATTAGAATTGGGGAGCCGGCTTTATATTATGTTTTATCGTTTTGTAAGGTCGATTTGTTGACTGAGATTCTGATATCTCTAGTTTTGATATTTGGATAAAAATGGTCGCATTAAACATCCGAATAAATATAATAATAATTATTTACATAAAAAAATATTTAAAGTAGCATACCTGTAACGCTCTTGATATTATTTCCATTCGTATTATATAAGATGTTTTTTTAAGCTTACAGCGTAAACAGTTTAGAGAAAATTAACACATAAATGTAAGCTCTTACATCTCATCTATCAATATGACGAAGGTCTCATGCCTGAATTTATTTGGTTGACTTCAAATAATTCTGCATTGTTCAAACTTTTCATTCAGCTAAATTCGTTGATTTTAACTTCTTAGTTAAACAGTTTACGAGTTAATTGAGAACTAACGAAATAAACGTGCAATGTACACCGGGTTGACGTAGGTCAGTGGCCTTGACCCCATTCGTTTCAGCCTTTACATCATTCTAGTTCATAAATAAATAGGTACCTGTTTACCTATGACGTAATCGTTTATAAATACCAGCACATTGAAGTACAGACGTTTTTCTCATTTTGGTACGATAATACAGTTTCTGTATGATACCACAAAACATTGAAAGTAGAGAAGACAAGGTTTTGTAAGTTCTTTGCTCGAGCAACGTAGCATAGACAGCGCTCACGGACACGAAATATCGGAACACTTTCCTAACAAAGTGCGTTGTTTCCTGATAAAATACCAAGAGTCGAAAAGTCAGTAGCGCACACATACACATCGTCACGGAATTACCGACCACTTCAGACCATTTCGGGTCTCCGAACACGGAGGCGTACCAAAATTCCATAACCATGGGCAATGTCAATGTGTGCATTGGTCGAAATGATACCGTTTTATTACAAGATAGTGAAGTAACCTTATTTAGTAATTTTAGTTTTACGCAAGTCATTGGTTGACTAATTTATATGACAACTGACTAATGATACATTAGTTAGGTCTTGTAGAAAATGTAGGTGATCAATCTAGTTCGTAGACCTAGATTTCTATATTGAAAACCTTAATTACCAATTCAGCGTGTAATTGAATGAGTCATACATTTTATTTGTATTTAAACTGTTATAACGTGCCTGAGATGTTATTTTCTTCGACAAAATTTTCGTATACGACACGAAAGTGCTGTATAATCTATGCTCGAGCAACGCACACAGACATCGCTCACGCATTCTGATCACTTTTGGCGTAATGTGGTCCTTCTGTGTCAGTGAACAATGTTTATATGTGCCTGTGTCGTTCTGTGGAGGTATTACGGAGATAATCTCTCCGCTCTGTCTTTTCCTTGTTTTGTAATAGTGTTACTTATTGTTTGTAAAGACGCTCAGAATTTTCCTGAATCACGATTTTCAGAAGTGTCTGTTTTGTGTTTTGAATTGAGGTGATAGGTACACCTCAATTTAGAACGTCGTCAAGCGTTGTGGTTTTTAGCAGAAAGTGACGTGGCTCTTATGTTGTGAATGTTTTACAGGCAAACCTATTAGAACTGTAAATAAGACGTTTTATGCGAAATCAAGTAAATTTTTAAACATGTTTTCTGAATCTATGGTATACTAGCTTTTCCCCACAACTTAACATGTTTGATTTTCGTTGTCTATGTACTCTACTATAAAGCTTCATCAAAATAGTTTTTGCCTGAAAGAGCAATAAACATCCATCCATCCTTTACAAACTTTCGGATTTATCATATTAGTACGACATAGGATACATATATACTTAGATATATTGTAAATTGCATCGCTTACAAATTTCCAAAACCATTTTCTAGAAACTCCAAACTACTTTATACAATGTATGAAGGTCTAATCAATACTCTCATTGGTTTACGTGATACGTTTTTAAATTCGGTCGATTTTGTTAGCTGTGGACTAATGTGAGGGCGACGGGAAGCCAGGGGAACAGGGGAAGGTCGGTGACCTTGCTAGGTTAAAATTAGTTCTTTGTATTATGCGGTGACTGACAATGTAAGACCCGCTGTCTGGTAAAAACTGGGTGATTTGGTCGTTTGTATGAGATAAGAAGATTTCCTTTGAGGAAAGTATTTCTGTTTCTACTATTTACCTTTATGTGACAGTGACAGTGTGAGAGTTGTGTAGACACTGAGTAAAGTTTGAGTATTTGGCAAATAGACGTGTGTTTACGATCTGTGGTTAAGGAACCTAACCGACTTAACTCACGGTTGATTTGAGGAGTTTCGCTGTCTATCACCGAAACTCATAATCAGATCTTTTCAGAATAAACCTCTTTCGAACAATTTTGAAAATCCGTCTAATATGATGGAGTTAAGCCCGAAAATACATAAAAAATTGCAATAATTTGAAATCGAGATGTTTAGGCTATTCTTTAAAATTTGATCTACACCCTGTCGTTTCCTTTGCATTTTTATGCTATAGAAGTAAGTAGGTACCTATTTAAAAAGTAGTCAAAAAGTACAAAAAATACCCCAAGGCATTGTATCACGAGTACGCATAACGAAACTAGAAATTAGTTGAATCGTGTACTGTTACGTGGCATCTATTTGTAACATCCATCCATAATCACTTATCTAAACTAATTTAGATACAAATGTATTCACAAACTCACATGTTAAAGCCAAACAATAGGAAAAGGGGAACCTACAGTTTGATAAAGTTCACACCTCTACAGGCAGTTTATTTAATGCGTCTAGTCGCTCCCTACCTTTGACGCAGACTGGTTTCCTTCCACTAGATATGTATATGTGTATTTTAGGTATTAAATTAAAATGATCCTCAATTATAGGCTCATCTGTAGCCTTGGTAGGTGTCCTGCACTGTGGGACTTTTGTTCTACATATGAAAGTAGTTGTTAAGTTGAGGAATCCTATTTATACTATGAAGATATTTCTTAGACGGCAAGTGAATCTTAGTGAAAAAAGAACCAAAGGCTAATGAAATCTCATTCTAAAATCTCCCAGGGAAAATCTTCCAGGTCATAATGGCCTTAAACACTTGACTATTAGAAATAGTCCACGTAAGAACAGATTTTCCAGAAATCTGTCAAGATTATATTGCAGACTAAAGCTATTTAGTCCATAATTTATTAAAAAAATAATCTGCAGCCAAACCAGTGCCAGCCAATATTACTTGTATCTCTCTGAATTCGGTTTTTTTTCATTAAAACCTAACAGCTTTTGATTTTATGTTCTCAAGTGAAAATTGTGTTGAAAGTTTTCCAGACGATCTTATCGCGAAATTTGTTTTTGTGAATCTTTCCAAGACTTTAATAAAACAACTGTGCAAATATAAACCATAACATTGCACGCATTTTATGTAAGTGTTTGTAGATAACTTAAATTTCATTTAGTATTTTATTGGATCACATAAAATAGTTCCACCTGTGTCCTTATTTGTGATATCGATCGATTTGGAGATACATCCAAAGTGTTTACGATCGTTTGGAAGTAAATATTTAAACTATGCTTTCTCATAAAACGTAATACCTTTACTTATCTAATGTAAAAGCCCAAAATGCATGTTATATTTTAATAACCCATTAATAACTTTTAAAATTTTCACAATTTCCAGGACGGATCCATTCGGCGATCGTCTCTGGTGTCAACTTGGAGACGAGGTCGGTGACAGTAGAATGGTACGAGCGAGGCGAGACGAAGGGCAAGGAGGTGGAAATCGACGCGATCCTTGCCCTCAATCCGGAGCTCGTGGTTGGACCAAGGCATCACACACCTCATCTGCAGCCGATGCCCAACAAATTAGCCAGAGTGAGTATGAGCTAACCTCTTATGAATTTATGCGCGCCTAGTACCTTAAGATCGGGATGTTAGTTTTGTACGAATGCGTTCGTCAAGCGTGATCGATGTTAGTATAGCTTGGATAGAGTATCATTAGTAGAGATCGGATAATCGGATGCATATTTACCTAAAGCCAATTTTCGGCTAACATATTATGGAAGCGGCTTCTGTTAATATTTTTATTCAAAATTAAATCCCGGGATTTCGGGGTTGCTTTACTAGTCAGGTGTATATTTACATTAAATTTTAACTCCTCAATCAAGTATGTATGTATGTTGGGTGTAAAGGAAAGAGTGGTGTGGTATATAAAAAAGCTTAAATAACCTAATATAAATATTTTTATTGAACTCAGTACTATTTATTTATTTGTTAAGGATATTCTAACAAAATATTTATTTATTTTGTACATGCAGAAAATGCATAGAAAAGAAATGAAAGATATAACATTTGCCGATAAAAAGCGCTTTCCATAATAGCCAACACCTGAACGTTAGGTAAATATGCATCGGATCACCTGATCTCTTAATCATTAGTAGTCTCCCATACAATCAGCGCAGTGTGTACAAATAATAACACTTTTGGGCAACAAACCAATGATATGTTCTCCTTATTTGTGCTTAAAATACAGCGCTCTAAACATCGAAGCTCAAATTGTAATAATCTTGACTACCACAGATTGTAATCGAGATTAAAATATAACACCGTATTGATGTTTTCATATCTTATGATATCAGCATAATGATTCCATTCCATTCCAACAATGCGTGTACTAATCGCAAAACATTGCATCATGAGTATTTTGAAATTAATATTAATGGCTGTATGAATAAACATGTAGGTAATGCAGTTCAACTAGCCTTGCTTTCATTACGGACTAATTTATTTTAGCCACGTAAACTCTAATATGAAATTGTCAGAGTTAAGGTCTGCTCATACTGTTTGGCACGGCTACCAGCTACATTTAGTTACGATTTTGTTTTTGTGCTTGTTGAGGACATGAGCCAAATTGCCTTTGCGTTTTTGTCTGGAGTTATAATTTTTCCGTTTGTTTATAAGATTTATTGATGATAAGTTTAGTCAGTCTAACTGTGCAGTTATACAAAGTTGACTATAGTAACTTATAAAAGTCGCACAGATAGTCCTATTCAGTCTTTTTTTTATAAAGATAATTGAGTATGATTTTACAATAAAAGACCTAGGAAAAATGACTGCAATTTTGTTGCATCAAAATATGCAGACTTCGTATTGAAGCTCATTATGTTTAGAATTTTGTTCTAGCTAGTGGTAGTTAGTATTTGGTACAAAAATGCTACGTGCTGTAATGTCGTTATGAGCAGACCTTAAACAATTCCTCACGGTAACAAGAAAGGTTAATTCGACCTAATTTTTGCAGAAAGCCTGCAGTCGCCATTTGCTTGCTTTCGCTAACAGTTTGTTTGGTTGTAATCGATTGTTAAGTAAAGCGATAAAGCCGAGCTTTAGTTAGTTTTATCGATTAGTAAGGGCGTCCGAATCGCGTACCAAGCCGCGATCACTCTCATTGTTTGGGTTGTGAAGAACAGTTGCTAATAGACGCCGCGGCACAGTTGCCCCGACATATCCGCGTCAGGCGAATGTGCGCCCTGCCCATGATACACCTGCGTCGTACAATCAGAATACCCATCATGATATACTTCAATACGCCTATTTAGCGAATCCGGCTATTCATACAAAGGTTATGTGAAGTGTATGCAGGTCTATCGATGTTCGGAACTCGTTGCATCTGTGGCGCGGCTGTCTCGCATTCGCAGGGGAAAATGTAGATATGTTCCCATACATCATCAACTGGCAGGTGAATATAAAACATCTTGCACAGTAGCGATCATCGCTTGACGAATAGTTATTATATTTATTTAAACCGCACCGTTGCTACGGCGACGCAGTTTGTTAGCACGACGCTGTGTTACCACAACACCGTTTAGATTTAGGTAAACACAGAAAAGTGGTAGTTGAAGACGTGTTCGTAGATAATATCAATGTTTACGAACGTACCGGCCTATAGTTGCGTGCTAAGTAGTGGCTAGCTATCACTCCCACGATGATTGATGGTTAGGCGACCTTCCAACTTGTATGGGTACGTTCGACGCATGCCGGACACCGGTCGCATCGATTTTCCACACTCAACCGTGCAATCATTTCAGTTTCACTTTCAACTATAGTCCATTAGGGACGCACGT
Organism: Herminia tarsipennalis; assembly: GCA_945859575.2. Lineage (NCBI taxonomy): Eukaryota > Metazoa > Arthropoda > Insecta > Lepidoptera > Erebidae > Herminia > Herminia tarsipennalis. Next base: position 4,287,274 of record OX243836.2, on the reverse strand, counting down.
TTGTGACGATCTGTTTATATTAGACACAGACGAGGTACGAAGCGGCGAGACGTTCAGTAAGTGTTGCACCGTGTTTTGTCATGTATGTATCATTGGCACGTGATTGTTTGACATGGCCGCGAAGGACCCATCGGGCTCGTCGTCGGACGACGGCGGTTTTCTGCGGGAGAGCGCCGAGGGCGAGGGCGCCGGAGACTCCGGACACACGCTGCCCGTGCGCAACTCACGATCGGTACAGTCCACGCACGTTAATAAACGCATCATTCGCACGCACCACGCGGCGCCAAGCTCCGCAGACACTTTATTATTTATTTTACTCACTTATTTTTTGATTACGTTGCTCCACGATCTATGATTTGCACACGAACGGCTTGTTATGGTGTTTTGTTTGATTCTAAACGGACTGCGTTTTTGTCACGCCCGTTGTTGCTCTGACAACAATGCTATACAAATTGTGATGAGGCTTTGGCGTAACAAAAACTCTGTCCTTAATGTAGTTTGGATAATGTTAATGTACTGTACATTGGTTGCACTCATTTCGTCTACTTGTAAATCTGTATTTTAATTTTTGAAATTGAACTACATACTTAATAGATTGGGCCGCAAACTCTAAAATAGCGTTTATCGCCAATTTATCGGTGTTTACAATGACAATTTTGTCATCGTCAATGACATCAGCGGATGATTCATCTTCCCACGCTACTCTTAGCCGAGTTATCGGCTTAACGGAATTCTTCATACGTATTCTGTAAAGAGTGACCAATTGCATTCGCCTATTTAGGCGTAATTGAATCAGCTTTTTCGTTTTATGTTTGTGCCTTCAAATAAATGTGTTTTTGTATTGCGAAATACATTATTATATTGAAGCTTGAATGTTCTGATTTCTGTTTTGTGTGAGCAGTTATTTGACATACATCGTTAATTTATTGGAAGCCTTTGTCATGTCTATATGTTCTTTTCAATATTAATATGTAATAATGTTAATTTGATATGTGTTAGTAATTTATTTAGGTAATCTATATAGTGTTGACCCAGCAGGTGAAGCAACGTTGCGTTAGTCTAAATAAGGGTTACCGTTTTCCTCAAGGGCTATCTTCTGATCTTTAACCGCACACTAATATCTTCTGCGTAGCTGGCTAATGTCCTAGATTGAGCGACATTATCGTAATTGTATCAAGGAAGTCTACCACCAAAGCCTAACTTCAAGTAAACTTATATTCACTTGAGCAATGTAAAAATACCTCACAATGCACTAAATTATCTTATCAATTTAATTGACAATGACATTGTAAATAAACCAAAAGCAATTGCACGTATAAAATGAACACTTTGATCGGTTAATAAGTTAGGTGGGACATAGCTGGAAATTGCTCTAACTCAGTAGTTCGACTGAAAAATAGTAAACTTAATTATTGAAGAACATAGTTGATCTTTCTGATGCTATGTTTCTGTAAGTGCGGTCCAGTACAACCTCTCACAGTGCTTTGGTAGATTGTTTACAAGTAAATTGTATACAGATGACTGATGGTGAACTGGTGGTCTGTTTACTTACTTGCCATCAGGTGAGAAGTTTTCTTATCATTTTTCTAATGAAAGAAAAGCTGTAACATTGATGTTACAATAAATTTAAAATATCGAGTTTTAATGTCATAACTAGTACCAACTAGTATTAAATAAAAAGTACATATTATAACAACAAGCGGTGTGGACATGTATGTTGTAGAAATCGATATATTATTATTATACATCTGCATATTTGATATCTATCAGTCGTGAGTCGTGCTTGAGTAATGGAATCCAAATTGCCTATTTATTAGTCTGCTTTATAACTGATATCGAAAATTTTATGAGAAAAACACATTTTAGTTCTTTCACATTCAGTCTACAGCAGTAAAACAATGTTATTATTATGTTTCTGCAACTAAGAACTCTTTGATAACAGGTGAAAGACAAAAACTGTCAGGACAGAGTTATTTTATTGAATCAACTATAGTTCGTAAAATATAGCTTGATACCTGTGACTTTAGAGACTACGTTTAAAAGACTGCTACAATAAATTTGTTGTTGGAAAAGTTTTAATTTTTTAAATATTAATAAGACATTTGTATAGAAATCTAGAACACTTTTTTCAAATAGAACTTGTTATCAAGGAGATACTAGTATAAACAAAGGTAATTTAAAATATTTATTATATTTTATTATTTATATTTTTTTGTTAGCTTACTTCGTAAACTCTTTTCGCAGCCTGGTAGGGATGTGTAATCGACTGGCCAGCGAATATCGATAAAATAAATGTATGACAATTTCATTAATATAAATTGTATAAATGATTATATCTAATCGTTTTTTCACAACGAATTCGTATTTTTTTAGTCTTGCAATACCTACTGCTTTCGCATGCAGCGATCAAGCGGGCGCCATCTTTTTTGAGTCAGTACGAGTGCCCACGCCTTGTATACGCTACCGCTACGTGATTAATATTGTTTTGTCGTTATTACTGTTGCTTTGTTAAGTTTTGTTGTTATTTCTAGTTATTTGTTTTTTTTTGCACCACAATGCCGAAAAGAACAAAAAAAACTGTTTTGAATAGCGAAAGTCGCGAGTTTGTGATTCGTTTGCGTGAGTATTTTGAGCGCGAGAATCAAAATGGCGGACCGCTACTACCGTTGGAGCAAGTGTGCAATAGAGTTGCTGACGCTCTTGGTATCGGACGAGCTACAGTGTCTCGAATTAGCAAAGAAAAGTATGGAGAATCGTCAAAGGAGATGGTGGCCGAAGATGAGGGAGGTAAAATATTATCGACTCCTAATAAAAAAAGGAAGAGAGTTTCGCCAGTCGCCGAAATTGACGACTTTGATGCTGCCGCAATTCGAAATCATATATATGCGTATTACGCACGTGGTGAATTTCCCACGTTAAAAAAAGTATCCGTTTCGCTTAAAGACGCGGATTTATTTAAAGGAAGTCCACCATCGTTGTCCAAAATATTGAAAAAAATCGGCTTTGCTTATAAGAAAAGCGATAAAAGAAAAATTTTAATGGAGCGAACAGACATTGCTTTGACCCGAATTGACTTTTTGCGCAAAGTCAAAAATATAACAGATTGGAATAAAGTGGTTTTTCTTGATGAAACATGGCTCAACGCAAACCACACTGTTTCAAGATCGTGGACAGACGATAAAGCGGAGTCTACCACCAAGGTGCCCGAAGGCAAAGGACAAAGATTAATAATTACTCATGCGGGGACATCGTCTGGTTTTGTGCCCAATTGTTTACTGGCGTTTAAATCAGTAAAAACAACAGAGTACCATGAAGAAATGGATTTTACAAAATTTAAGGAGTGGTTTCTAACTCTTCTAAATAATTTGAGTGAACCACATTTTATTCTGATGGACAACGCTCCGTATCATTCAGTACAAAAAGATAAGGCGCCTACGACAAGCAATCGTAAAATTGAAATTATTACTTGGCTGCAAAACAAAGGAGTAAAAGCTGACAACAGCATGCTCAAGAAAGAATTGCTAAGATTAGTAAGCATTCATAAGCCCCCCACTCCAAGATATATTATAGACGAAATTGCAAAGGAAATGGGCCACACCGTCATCCGTTTACCACCATATCATTGCCATTACAATGCAATAGAACTAATCTGGGCTCAAGTCAAAGGTTCGTATAATCTAAAAAAACATATATAAAAAGCTTACAAAGAATGTAGTAGGTTTTTTGTTTGATCGAATACCTTTTTTTTTCTAGGTTACGCTGCCAGACATAATGTAGCACCGCCTTTCACAGCGAACAAAATGTTGACATTACTACGAGTACATGAAGCTTGTGTACATGTAAATGCTGATGATTGGAAAAAGGTAGTTGAGAAGACAAAAAATGTGATTCAAAAAGATTGGGAGCGCGATATTCAATTTGACAACATATGCGATCAAGAATTAATTATTAATCTACAGGACTGCTCCAGTGATGAATCAGAATTCGACTTGGAAGTTGATCTCGGCTGTACACCATTTGACAATTAAACTTTTAAATACCTTCAAATTCATCTTTCATTTCCTTTTTCCTTTCTTTCAATATCGTTAAAATGTATTTTTTTTAATAAACTCATTCCATATAAATATCGATAAAATACGAAAGACGTCCCATACCTATTACATGTCATTCTGACAAACGTCACAGGTATCAAGCTATATTTTACGAACTATAGCTGTCCCGCGCAACTTCGTCGGCGTAAATTTTCCCCGTTTTTGCAATATTTTTAATTGCTGCTCCGCTCCTATTGGTCGTAGCGTGATGTTATATAGCCTATAGCCTTCCTCGATAAATAGGCTATCCAACAGTGAAATAATTTTTCAATTCGGATCCGTAGTTTCTTAGACTGTCCCGTTTCTAACAAACAAACTCTTCAGCTTTATAAGTATAGATAAATTCATAACGTAGATGAGATAACTAAATATGCACAAAAGTAATCTAGATTCTAGATATAAACTGTAGCTACTGGAAACATTGTAAATTATATGCATATCTTGTGTCTTAAGATTACAAGATTTGGCAAATAAAAATACAATTTCATATCATTTACAAACTAGATAGGTATTAGGTATAGTATTAAGTGAGAGTTTTCTTATTAGATATTTTTTTCCGTATGGATATGTCGACTAGACAAATCCGGAGTGAGAGAACCAAGAACCAAGAATCGAACATAAACCATGGACGGTGTTCTGTTAAATTTCGCCAGCAGAGGTTAAGGGTGTCTTGTGGAATTGGAAGGTAAAAGTCCTTAGCAGCAGGATCTATTCATATCTCCGTTAAGATTAGCCGCCGTGACTGATATTGATAGGATATTATTCTATCAATTTCAGCGGCGTGCTATTGCTATTAAAGTTATGGTGCATTGACGAGTGCACATCAGTAAGTATTAACAATTTAGAAATTATATCACTAGACGGAAATAACAAACTTATTTGTTCACGGCATGCTGTCAAAATATGGAGACGGTATTTTGTTATTACATATTTTGAAGTCGACACTTGGCAGGCGGCCAAGCCGGTATATCACACGCGGGGACTGCATCACAGAAAGTCACATATTACGCAGTTTATCTTCAGTATTAGAGAAAAACTGTACGCAACTCGTATGCCGTTGACAAAATTGATGTTTATCCACTACAAATTTGCAGTACGCTAGCTGTAATTCATAGCTAAAACGCGTTTATTAGTTACGTGATAAATTCACGTTTAAAGATCTCAAATTCCATGTAAGCTTCTCGTTTGACATATCAATATAAACGCATAAGTAGGTACTTACTCAAAACGAACACAGATAATACATTAGAAGATAAGGACACACGATACCACGTTGACAATACACACATTCAAATGAACCTGCACTTATCTGGGGAATTGTAACCATAAATTCGATAAAGCGAAAATTCAGAGCGAAAACACGTTACGTTTAGCTTCGGAAGTCATAGTAAGTGAAATATGAGTCGCTGTTGTTGGAATAAGCTTTTCAAATCATGCCCAAAAAGTTAAAAAACATTTGTATATAAACTGGGCTGCTAAAAAGAGCTGTAAGTTTTTTTTTTATTTATTTAGGACAACAAACAGTTAACACTAATAGCTTGTTAATTTTTCATTAAGTTCTACTTGGAGTCTACGTCTACTACTTAGTCTACGTATTGTCATAGGTGTTGCATACACTAATTGCATAAAAAAAGTATGACGCACTTTTTTAGTGACTTAGTCCGTCTAAAGTTCATACTCTGTAAATTCGTCAGAATATCTGGCAAATTTAAAGCTTCCTTTAATGCAATAATGATGCAGCCAAAGTCAGTAATATCTATACTATTATAAAATTGTTAAATAGCTTTACATGAAAGATATTAATCGACTCTTGTTATTGGTTTAAAGATTCTGTGGACAAAACGTTCTTTGGTTAAAAAGTTAGTGGTTTAAAAATTCTTTGGGCAAAACGTTCATGGGTCAAACGAATTTGGGAATGTCTTTTCAGACCCAGGTGTAACTGTAATGCTGGTAAACATGAACAACAACACAATTAGGTACTAGGTAAAAGTAAACAATAATTTCTAAACTACCTCATCTATTTCTAATCCTAGCTAGATATAGCTAAACTCCGGCTCCTACTTTCATCCTAATGTTTCACTTAGCAGTATTAAAGGTAGAATTTAGTATATCCAGCCGTCGACTAGGAAATTGTCTGTGCGGTCTGGTGGAAGAGATTACAGTCCCTAGTCTGGCGTAGCTATTCATTGCCACCCTACTGTGATAAATCGTTTCCCAACTAATTGCACTCTGGCAATTTTCTGAAGAATTGAAAAGAAAATGTGGAATAAGATGTTACGTAATGATTCAAAGCGCTCTAAAATTTAGCTTGTGATTTATTGTTCTAAAAAAAAATTAAATATTTATTTTTTTGTGGTTAATTCATGAATAAGAAACATGAAGGCCAATAGTGAAACTGTGGTAATTTGTTTAGCTAGGGCCCGTTCCCTGTGTCAGATCCGACACCCGACAATTTAAACATTGTTCAACAACACAACATCAGTTAAACATTACACCCATTAAAAATCGGTTGCTCTAGTGGATGTTCTGCCACTAGAACTACTACTAGAGTGGGAATGGGCAGTCATTCAAAGCGAATTTTGAAAACTAAAATTTTGAGGGTTCTATAGCCAAGCAAAAAAACATGCAATTTGGTGTGCTTGTTTGCCCCCAGGTCGGCTTAGTAGTAGCCTGAGTGGCTGAGTCCCTGCAGTGGGAACCTTATAAACCTGATTATGAATGTCATGTTCAAAAGCCGATCGGTCCATAGACATCACTCCATACCAGTACGTTCAAAGACAATAAAATTTCATTATATTCTTCTAAATATGTAAAGCATTACAATAGACGGAAAAGAAAGTTCACTCAGCCACTTGGGAGTTACTAAATAACTTCAGAGCCCGTATCAAGATGATTGAAACAGAGAATATGACAGAAAATTCTATGGAATTTCAAAGACAATGTCCACATAGTGTTTTACCTACACGAGTCAACTCTCAGGACGCAAACAACGTTAAATAAAGATACAAATCTGCACTCCACATTCGTCTTGCAGGCAGAGAGCCATCAAAGTGGGTTTATATTGCATTCCGCGAAGGAAATAAACATCAGCTAGTATGAATAAGGAAGTAGTACCGGTGCTTCGTGTTGGCCTAGATATGGTTCTAGGTTGGTGAGGTGCGCCCTGATAGGCCAATGCTTTTAGTTATAACAATGTCCTTTTCCGTTGGGAAAGATAGCGAATAGTTTTCTTTATAGGTGTTATATTGATTTATGAAATGCTGATGGATTGGTTTTTGGAGCAGCCATAATTCTGAGTAAATTGGTGGTACTTTAGTGGACTGAGGATGAACTTTGATGTGAAGGCTTTCTATGCCTTTTAACAGACGTTATATTTAAATGTGAACCTTTCTTCTTTTTAGGCCTTTAGCGAAGGCGAAATAAAAGTGACATGTCAGTATTTCTTTCATTACCTTCGCTGAAATAAATATATATATAAAATACAATGATTTTATGAACTTTTTTATGACATAGCGAGAAATTGACGAAGATAACAGCCAATGCAAAGCATAAATATGATGATAAAATCAACTGTAACTTCGTATAAATAGAGTTCAAAATCCGGTCAGTGGGCCACGAATTTGCATTTCATCAACGGAAGTTCCTATCGATTGGTAAAGCTAGTAGGTGACTTTTAATATACTAATAACTTCCCGCTATTGGCTTCTTTACATTACACTAAATAACTTTGAATATAATCTTTGAAAACTTAAAAACTACAAATTAACCCTTCACAACCTATCACCTACTTTTGTCACACAACCATTTACCACATATCTGAGAGACTCCGTAGTAAAATCAATGTTTCTTTGTCAGGTTTAAGGCCTAAACCTCACAATAAACCACGGTTTTACTCCAGTAAAATAGTCTGTAGGTGGTTAAGGTCATAACTCCAAAAACAAGTCGTAGGTGATTAAGATTAAATATTTTTCAACAGATATTATCGTTTCGAATTCGTTATTTATTATATTACTTCTATGAATACATAAGTGTGTTTATCAGTTGTCTGGTTGTCATAGTACAAGCTCTGCTAAGTTTGGAATTAGATGACGTTGTGTGAGTTGTCCCAGAATATTATTATTATTATTATAAAACCTGAGATTTGCAATCATGACTTCACCATTTCGCTTCACCCACTAGGTAGAGTATGAAGGTTTTTTGGCGGCTAGGGCATTAGGTAATAGATATGTATAGTATGATTATGATTTATGTAGGTATGTTCACAAAATAAAAGAGGTTCAATTTGACTTGTACCTTTTTCCATAATGCCACTAATTAAATTATGACGTTCATCAAAAAATTGACGGTTTCTACATATAGTATTCTGTGGGAAAAGCAATTATGTTTTTCGTGTCTAGTAATCGATATTCTAATGGTTATTTCCTATCGATTCATGGGTTTATAACGTTAGTCCATCAACCTACATCTACATTTTGAAAGGATCATTTATAACGTTGTCAACACCAAAGCTATCAAGGCGGGGTAGATGACCCATTTATCGTCCTTAACAAAAACATTTTAATACAATGTTTGACTGCAGTGTCACATGTGTGTCAAAAGGTGTAAATAAATTACGGAAATGATGCCCGTATGTTAAAGTTTAGATATGAAATGACGAAAGACTTTTGGAAAGTTTTTCTATTAGGAAAATGATGGAATGCGGGCGCAATAAACTATATCACTATCTTAAACGCCAATTGTTTCCTGTTAAATATTGTTTTGAAGTTAAATCTATGCTTACTTTCATTATCGACGGGTGTTTTGTTATTAGCTTTTGAATGTTGTATTTAAAAATATACTGTAGGTATGTTATAAGAAACTAGTTAAGTTCTTCTAGTATTATAATAATCTAAAAGTATGTAGAAGTCTAGCACTTTTGGGTGAAGTTCCTAAAGCATTATTTCACACAGAAATTTCAAATAGGTAGTGTAATCTTTAATGACGTGTTTCTTACATGACCAGCGGGACAATTCACGTATTTAAAGCAGTGCAGTTGCAGTTCAGCTGCAATTAAGTTTCGATTAAAACGGCCATTTTCTTATTCTTGTAACTTTGGGATCGATCTTATAAACGGCTGCGCACTGTACTACTCGTAGAATGTCGTTATTGCGTTCTCGAGACGCATACTTGACGTTTGTTGAGTTTTGTGATCCCCAGATTCGCAAAGCATGATAATCATCACGACTGGTGACTGATTTTCATACAACAGCGACTGTAATGATAAATTTAAATATATTCTAGAAAATGATTGAATTTCTATGTATAAAATATGACTTGTATTCCTCAAAAACTTGAATAGCAGTCTTCACTTTCTTTGGATTAAGGGTCACGATGTTTCTATTGTAAATATTTAGTATTATACTTTTGTACCCCAACCTACAGCTTTTTACTATTATTTTGCAAGTCAAATTATACAATTCTATGCAAAATTATTAATGTAATATTTCTGTTTTAGGATATGACGAGGCAATCCATACCGGTGGCGACAAAAGGTGAGTTTACCCTATTTGTTATACAATATACCTACTAACTATGGTGAAGGCGGAAGTTGTTTCTTAACTAGAAAAGCAGTATGTATATTGCTAATTAATTGCTTTTGGACTCTGTTACAATAAAGTGGCAAAATACAGCCATTGCGTTATAGACTAGGGTTTAAACCTCTGCTTCAGGATTATGCTGCCGTATGTATAACACGACTTTATAGAATACGGGTCTTAATCGCCTGGATATTTTGAGGTTAACCCGTAAGTAGTAAACGCGGCCGCTGCAATATGGTTGAAACGTCGGGATATAAATCAAACGTATTTAATTAACCTTAAAATAACCACACGAATAAGATCCGCAGTAATAAAGAACATGTGTAGGAATTAAACACTATTATTGTGTATGTTAGTCATCTTACAGACAAAAAGACGAAATTCGAAACTGTTTAATCCAATGAAAGTGTAAAACACACAAAAGAGTTTATATTTAGTAATTAGGTCCATGAATCATACTGATGTGTCAATGTGTCGTATTCTACGTATTATGTCTTAATTTTAAACCATGAGCTATTTAACGATAGCTTTTAATCAAAATGGAGATTAGACTGGGAAAAGTATCAGATTACAGAAGGTGTTTCAAGTGTTACTCATATATATATATATAAATTGAATTAGCTTTTGCTCGCGGCTCCGTCCGCGTTGGTGTCGATTATCGCGATAAAAACTATGAATAAAGGGATTTTGTTATATGTTAGAAAATGTAAGTTACTATGGACTAATGTTCTAAAAAATAACAAAATAACAGCGCACGTCATACAATGACTTTTATTTGCAATTATATCTTGGCTTACATTATTGTAATTTTCATAGGGATCTCTAATTAAAAAGAAATACAGTTTATCTTACTCGCTGATAATGTAGCATTCTATTGGTGAAAGAATTTTAAAATCGGTGTAGCGATTTACGCGTGAAGGTGTAACAAACAAACACACTCGCTTTTGAATTTATAATATAAGTTAGGATTGGCGACAGCTATCCTAGCTGTCGCCCGCAACTTCGCCCGCGTGGATGGATTTAGCCCGTTAATGGGTTGGGTTCTCGATTTCAAATGCTGAAAGACGTGTTTCTTTATCCACAAAGTCAAATTTTACATACATACTTGCAACCCCAATTTTACCCCCTTAGGTGTTGATTTTTAAAAAACGCTGAAACTAGTGTTTAATAATTTTAAACCAAAAGCCAAATACGTAATTTCACTAATTTAATTTTAAAACTGACGAAGTTTCATACAAACTTACAACCATTATTTTAACCCCTTAGGGGATAAATTTCCAAAAATCCCTTATCGAATGCCTACATTAAATAAGGAATACGTCCTCAAAATTGCACGTCTCTACGATCAGCGGTTTAGGCTGTCAGTCAGGACAAAGAATTTTATATATAAACTCAAACGCGAGATATCTACAACACAGAATAATGTAAGACCACCATAATTTGATAGCTTAATATTTTGATATCCTTTAACTGTTAATTTCACTCTTCATTAGTAAGCACCATGCCGTCCAACCAGTAGTTATATCATCGCACTAAAGACAATAGAATAACGGATTTGTTCCATTAATTAATCCAAACAAGGACTGCCAGCAAACATTCGGTGGTTATGACGTCATTATTGTATAAACCTTCGCTTTTAGTTCTAAATTCAAACTTAAATAAAGTTTGTAATGAGAGTCCTAACGGTCGTCAGCGCAATCAAAATGGCGATCTTTTGGCATGACGCGTGTCTATGTTTGTATGATTTATTCTTACAGTTAGTTGAAATGTCATCGAATTTAGTTAATTTCTGCAAATATCATCTATTATACCGTTAAACTAATTCTATTGATACGGTAACTTAAAGTTGAACTAACTTAGATCAAGAGTTATCATGCCCATGGATGTCAAAAACACCAGGCATTACCACCACTATTATTGTTTTCTTTACGACTGCAATAATTCCAACCTCTTGACTCACAAATCAACTAAGAATACGTCCAAGATTAAACTTTCTTTACAAATAAAACAGAGACCTTCTTGAAGAAAAATATTGTGCCTTTAAATAATAGTGAATTTATAACAATATCCATTGCGTAGTTCTCAGACTCAGAAGACGCTCTAACGTTATAAAGTGCAATGAAACGATGATTATTTTATTTTGTCTCTTATTAATCAGACCAGTCGATGACGTCAAACATGACGTGTTCACCAAATATAATGATGACCATTTTATTTTGATTCAATAACTCCTGTTTTAGTATGCCCAACTCAATATTATGTTAATACTTTTGTAAATATTGGTAAATGCATAAAAACGAGGGCGCTGCTGTACATTAGGCCTTTTCTCGTCACGCGATGAATCATTACTGTCCTCTTTTTGTTTTGTTTGTAATGTTATTGGATAGACAGAGACGGTGATAGGTCAGTTAAGCACGGTGCCTATGCTCGTGGTATTTGGTTAGCATCTGAGCTTTACCAGGCAAATTTTTAGAAACGAAATAATAAAAAGTCATTTGCTGTCAGTTTATCAGTTCTGCGATTAGGAGGAGAAAATCTTGTGGTATAAAAATAATTATAATAAAAATTCTTTACTCACATAATACTACTCTTGTGAAAAGTCGATTCTATATTCACTCATTCTTGAAAAGTTTATTGCTTGGTTTTTAAGCCATCATTATCATTTGAACTGCATTTGACAATTAGCTCAGCAGATTACTCTTAGTGGCTTATTTTATATCCGACCAAAAAAAAACTATATGTCGGTTTGAAGCCTACTTAGTTTACGGTCTCTTGAATCTTTAAAAAAATGCTAACGTTTTGAAAAATTGCAAAGAATATTACCTATTATTATTATTAGTGTTTAGACAATTGCAACCACCTAAAATCCCCCGAAATTACAAAAATCCTTCCCGAAAAATTATCCTAAATCCTCCCTAAATCCTCCCAATCAAAAAACCAATTGCTCCAACATGTCATATTCTTCTGCAATATCAATATGCACTCGCCTTAACAGTGTGAGCGAGACAAAGAACATTTGATTCGTTGTGCATGAGCGTCGTCGCAGTGTCTGGTCCGTGGGTTCAACGGTCGCGGGTCATTTGTTAGCGTCACAGGTGGAGCACGCAAAATTATTGCCTTTTTGTTGTACTACTAATTAATACACGAATGACTAATAGTGAAAAACACCTTTAACTTTCTGCTACCGGATGGAGTATACGTTGTCGCAAGTATGTCTGCTATCAGGATTTAAACATAGATAAAAGCACCTATCCCACCAACGGTGAGAAAGTGATTGTAAGTTTTTGATCGATACAATCGTTACAGGCAACTCGCTTGTTGCCGTTGGTGGGTCAGGTGCCAAAGGTAGAGTCCCTGAAGCTTATAACGGGTTTCGGAAGTCTGTGAGACCCCTACTACATGAAGTCACAGACGGTAATTAACTTACTTTTTGGATAGCCAGATCATTTCCTGGTTGAAGAGCCACCCAAGACCCACGGTCGTGATGATAGCTTTGTGAGGGTCCTCATATAAAGCTGTCCTCATATAAAATTACAGCAAACCATCGTGGGTGGAATTGTTTTTAGACAGTTAGACTTGGTGCCAGGCGGGAGTAGCGCTGTATTGCAGCGCTGTATTACAGCGCTACTCTCGTCTGATAGCTCTTTGACATCTTGTGGCATACAATGCCATAAAGGACTATTAGAGGAGGCTTGTTGGGCTTCTTTGGTTGATTCAGGGTTGTCAGTCGGGTCCATGGGCAAGTTTTCAAAACGGTTGCTTGTTTTGGTTCCTTCGAACTGTGACGGACTCGACGCATTTGTTGTTTCGAGGGACATACGTCCAGTCATAATCCGAAGCGAGTACGTTATACGTTATCGAATATGGTAATATAATATTAATATGTCACAAATCTGTGCATTTGCGTCAATAAATGTGACGTCCCAACGCAGAAAACGCAGCCTTTTGTCGCACGCCACTTGCTGAATTGCTTAGTCGGTTATCTCGACTTTGAAGTTGGACACAACACACAGCAACGATCTGCGTCGCTCTTAAACCCACATAAATACGACAAAATCTAAATTCAAACCAATTTATCATTCGAATGAAGATAAAATGCTATCTTAATTCTAAACGTTATCTAGGTTATATCAATAAGCCATGCTCAATATTGTGCCAAAGTTCTTTGTCCCTAAGAGCAGGTGTCATTGCACTCATAGTTGAAACATTGTTGGTTCAGCGACGCAGGCGCACCAATTAATCGTTGATAATCGCTTTCGAGACGCAGTGCGTGCGACTGTTTGCACAGTTGTGTTGTTAGTAAGACAGATGGCTGCACGGATGACGTAGTGGTTTAAGTAGTCACAAGTACAACCGATGTGCTTAAGGGTAGCGGGTTCTAACGGCGATTGTGGCGGCACTTAGGGCACAAACAACAACAACAAGCGATGAATGACGCCCAATCTCGTGCGGCTGGGTTATCGTGATAAAAAGTAACATTTTCAGGGTTCAAGTCATTTCTATACCGAATTTCATCAACATTAGACATATATTAAAGTCTATTTCATTGGACCCATTTGAATGATCTAATTTAGCTATATTATTATGAAAAACATCAGCCATTTAGCCTTGTACCTTTTTTACTAGCTTACCAATATTTTCACCAAGTTATGATTAGGAGGCATACCAACGCGAAGAGATTCTCAAATAAATGTTTATCATTAATGTGGTATGAAAGGGTGTCTACGGTTCATCTAGTTAGAGAGACCGTCTCACTTGTCATTCCGTTCTCGTTCTAAATTCACTTGTCCCCCGAGGCACCCTCGAGTTAGAGGGACACTCTTGCTTTGATGATCACCATTCTCCTCCAACCCCTGTGGCAAAACATTACAATTTTTGTGTTGTGTGGGTTGCCTTGATCAAATGGTTTCGAAGTAATCTGCTATGATAATTTTGTGGTTATCTAATTTTGTGTTCACATTGTGAAATTTGGTCGTATCTCTTTTTTTATATATAGATATTTGTCGTAGGTATTACCTAGATTGAAGTATAAGCATTGTATATATTAATATCGCATAACAACCCATATGATGTGCTACTGCTGGACACGGGTCTCCCGATTATAACCTACCTATTGTAGATCCTGGGGGTAATTGCCATAATCGCCACGCTTGGCGAGTGGGTCGGCGATCGCAGTAAACCTTTAAAGTACCAGAGGACCCTGCTGCCCGTCTTCCGGTGTGACATTCCTTAGTCGCCTTGACAACACCCACAAGAAGAGATGGGGTGCTATTATTTTCTTAAGCCGGTACCACACTGCCGGTTATTTATATAAATTATTGGTTTATACTACTGAAGTAGCAGTGAGCAAACAAAAACCCTGTATTCGACTTCATAAGCCCATTACATTCGCGACGGCCCTTATTTGTCAAGTTGTACCGGTAGTGAAAAAAGTAATTTTACTTATGCCATGGCCTTATAGCGAATGATGATCATTGTTATTATTTATCTTACAATCTTTACTACAAGATGGACTACAATAGGTCCATTACCATTCCGTTACAAATATGGTAGCGAAACGGTTAAGATCTCAATCGTAATTCCTGGATCGCTATCCTATATCTGTTAAAAATGGATTATTGTTAAAACCAATACTACCTTATTAGTTTGGATGAAATTGATGACACGGAATACATAGACTCATAGGCCACTCGGTACAAAAATCTTATATGAGGGTGGATAAAAAACCCGGGTTGGTTTCTTCAGGAAGAGAAATCATAATAGAAGGTATCTTCATACAGAGTCTATATGACATGACCTATCCTAACACATACTAAAATTTTACTGTCAATGCCAAGTTTATTTCATAGCATAGTCACCCTAATCGCGTGCCGACTCGCATACTCCCTGTTGCGTCAATCGATTGCGCAAGATTGATTTGGCACCGATCGCGTTCAGCCCGGTAATGTCCCAAATTGTCTGTCCCACTTGAAATGTGGTCGCTGTGCTTTCATTATATTGTTAACGGTGTATTGTGTAATACATATTAATTAAGTGAGCTTTGTCAGGTTACAGTTTAATGAAGAGGGATTTCTCTAAGGCTGTTTAGAGATACAATATTCTCCTAATCGATTTCGGTCACGGCGGCCAATCTCCCAAGTAACTACGCAAGAGATATCTATAATATCTACACAAGTGAGTTCGTAAATACAAGTGCACTCTCTATTGTCTTATTCTTATAGTCCGATGGGGCTAACCTCTTCAATCATGTTCAAAAGCACGTTAAGCCGTGGGTCCTTCATCAAAACGCAGGACTCACGGTTTAACAGCTATTTGAGGCTGGGGCGGTGTTTCATTAGTCGAAAACAGTTACCAGCAGTGTTAACGTTGCTTAACTTCTCGTATTTTTGACTACTTTGGACATGTGCTGTGTTGGAACATTATGCTCGTCCAGCTACCATCACCACCTGTAGTTTTTCTTCAGATATTTGAAACTGAACTTTTGCCTAGCATTAGTTCTGTTATGCCTGAAACTACAACTGGAAAGCAAAACTTTCAAAAATTTTGTATTTTGCGCGCCCGAAAAATGCTAAATTCTGCTTAAAGCTTTACTGGATCATAGAAAAAGTGGTCTAAATTGATATACTCTTTGACAATAGAACTGAATTCCAGTTCTTCCTAGTAGTTCTTTTCCAACGATTTAAAAATCTTCATAGCAATAAGTCTAGAACATCGATTCACCGGTTTAATGTGCAACCAAACTAACAAGAGTTGTTGTGTCGAAATAACACACCGTGACAGAAATTAGTTCGTATAGTTCTCACAAAGTTTGAAGACATTAAAACAACAATTATAATGCATTCAAAAAGGTCATTGTCAAACGGTTTACTCTTGACAGTGAACTGAGAAGGTCGCCCGTGTAATTGTAACGTTGTTGACCGCCTTTGAATAGGTGCGGTATGTAATCATGCAGATTTTATCACTCAATGAGTGAAGCCATTAAAAAGTTTCATAGTGCCTATGGGTTTAGGCAGTCATGCATGCGACGTCGAGGAATTGATTGAGCTGTTCGTCTATGAATGGCGTAATGGGTTTTTTGTTTAGTATTTATCGTTATGAAGCTTTTTGTTGATAGGAAAGCTTGCCCTGTCACCACATGTATCGACTAAGGCAGTCGGTACATGTGCCATAGAAGGCGTGCACCTTCGCATCTTATTACTCCATTATTGTATGAGCAGGTTGCTGCAGCGTGCGTGCCGGAACCACCAGTAGTGTTCGTGAAGATCATACATTATATTGCGGTCACGAGTGCTATACGCCGGATAAATAGTTGGACAGTCAGAACATTTGAAACGGGTCATATTTAGAAAAAATATAGTTTAAAAACATCAGTTCCAAATGTAAAGCTTTACAAAACTCATGGTCGCAAACGTCGGTGGTTATAGTAATGATTTTATCGAACGAATCAGTGTATTTGGTAAATAAAGCATAGTATATTATACCCTCCGTGAAGAAATAACAATTCACTTCAGGTGCTTTTTTTGTAGTCTGTCAAAATAAGAATTTGACTTCCCCAATTAGTAGAAACAGTTGCCTATTTAAAAAATAATGCCCCCAATTAATTTCACAATGGCGTGGCTTCTGTCCCGTGCAGCAATGGCGCCGGTCGACTTATTCCCACAATTAGTCCTTCATAATATATTTATCGTTGCCACCTAGCATGGGAATGGTTATGGTGGTACGGCAATCGACTGCTAAGTGCAATGCACTGTGAACTGGCATTGTCATGGACGATTCTGCTATAGTTATTTCAATGGAACCTAGGTTTGAACAGGGGAAATGTGAATTAGTCTAATAATTTTAGGGAGTGAAACCCTAAAATGACTGGATTTTGTTGTTCGCATTTGTCTCGGATGAAACAACTAAAAAAGCTGTAGTTAAAAGTCACATAAGGTCACGTGTAAGGAACCAGATATATTCAAGGTCATAGGTCCCAAAAATTGTATTTTTAGGGTTCCGAAGCCAAACCCTTATAGTTTCGTCATGTCCGTCTGTCTGTCTGTCCGTCCGTGTGTCACAGCATTTTACTCAGACTACACATTGAATATTGATTAAATTTGGTGAAAAGGTATCTTGTAGTAGCCACTACTTAGTTTGGCAGCTAAATAATAAAAATAAATATTTTTAAGGGTTTTTTTTTGAGCAAACATTCGACAGGTTTAAGGTTTGTAATAAACTTTTTTGATTAAATGAATATTTTTGGAAATAATCGCTCCGTAAGTTGCATAAATTGTGTATTCCCCCGTTGAATATGTCTTAAAATATAAAAAAATATATCATAAGTTGTTTTCAGGGTTCATAAAGGTATTTACGAGTATGTTAGTGAGCATCTTTATTACACAACTAGCTTTTGCCCGCGGCTCCGCCCGCGTGGTTGTCGGTAATCGCGATAAAAACTATCCTATGTCCTTCCCCGGGACTCAAACTATCTCCATACCAAATTTCATCTAAATCAGTTTAGCTGTTTGAGCGTGAAAGCGTAACAGACAGACAGACAGACAGAGTTACTTTCACATTTATAATATTAGTAAGTAAGTAAGTATGGATATAGATGATTGGGGTATTGTTGGATTCGTTAAATGAGTTCGGGTACATAGGATAAGTTATTTAAAAAAAAAATCATATGGCTGCCATTAATAGTATTTTTTTTCTTTCTCACCGAGTCAATATGGATGGGTATCAAAATAAAGATCTACGGACTATACAGCGATTTATGTAAAAAAAAGTAATTTTCGCATCTTACAGAAACTTTATTACCTACCGGTGTCTAAACCGATTCTTTAAGTACAGCTTAATGTTCAAGAACAGGCTCGATTTAAAATTGTACTTAAGAAGTATAAACTAGACCTTGACAAAGAAAGCTTTCATAATTCATCGTATATTTTAATAACCTTATGAAATTTCAAACATTTCTTAAGTTTTTAAACCTTTAATCGTGGCGAAAGCGCTTTAAAGAAAGCAAAGGAAATGCTATTTCACTGTGTGAAAGGTCGCCCAGACTTTGTCATATAAAAGATATGCCACACCTGACCTTTGCAGATATCACGTTCTATTTCTACCTCACAGGAAATATCCAACTAATATATGGCTGCCTAAAACAACACTACTCGGTACATTTTTCCATGTTTATCATCATAATAACACACATGGCGTGTGGCGATTAAGCGGCTTTATTTTGGGGTTGTATGAATTTTACATGGGGCGGTCAACGTAACTCCGTTAGTTCCATCGCTATAAGTGTGGGTCGGAGCCGTGGCGCGCGGACAGTGCGCGGCCAGCCGTGTACCACAACACTGGCTGGCACCGGTGTTCCAAATTCAAATTTAACCAATCACATAAATGGATTACACACAATAGTGCTGTTAACCTAACCTTGCCTTGAGGTGGAAATTCGACTAATTTTTTTATTTTTTTTTCATCAATATGCCAGTGTTGTACGAGCGATGCGCTCAGCAGAATCTTCAGGCGAGGCGGGCAAACGTAGGCCGTAAGTTTAACCCCCTTGTCTTGTCTGTGGTGGTGCTTGTGCTATTTTAATCCTTAATTTCAAGTGTTTAAGGTTTATTTTTGTGAAGTAGCGATGTCCCCTGGATTGGTTTCGAGTCTGAAAAAGTTGAAAAAGTTTTTCCTGTTTTGGAAAGTCGTGAAGTTATTAATGTTAATCGTTGAAGTTGTTGACATTACCAAGTTTGGTCTGTGGACGACCTTCCTGAGGATAAAGGCTGTACCTATAAATACTGAGTGTCTTTGTCATGTCATCGATTTTAGTTATTAACCTTATTTATTAATGACGTGGCTACCTTTATGAGTGATAGCGTGTTCTGTGTTTTCCGTTTTAACCTAGTATTGTTTTAGTGGAGCAAATGTCTAATAACTGCCTAGTTTTATTCGTGAACACTGCCCTATTATCTATCTTAATTAAAAAAAAACCCTGCAACATTTTAAAGTATCAATACTAGAAGTTGATAAAAAAGAAGCCTTGTCTCATTAAGTTTTACATTGATGAAGATAGATTGAAGTGTACAAACTTTTAATGAAGTTTGTACACTTCAATGTAAGTTACTCCTAATTTGAGAAAAAGTTTTCGTTACTCAAATATGTTTCTTTGAAGTAAATTTAAATTATGTTGAACTTAGATGTTGGCAATTGGTAACTTTGTATTTATTTAGTAAGAAGTTTGTTGTTCTACTCAAAGAAAGTTATTTTGTTAACATTTTGATTTAGGTACTTGATCTTTAAACCTCTTGTTGTTCAAATTGTTCAGCTACTTTAACCAATTGTTTTGTTTTTCAATAGTGCAATTATACAAGATTGTTTTTACTATTGATTATCTTCAAAACTACTTAACAGATTTTCATATCAAACAAAACTAAGATCCATCCCGATCAAATTAAAAATAATACTTATAAACCTATTGGTATTTATAAACCTTAATAGATAAACCTTTCCAATAACAAACAAACCACATACAAATCTGGAGTTCTTGGAAGGAAAAATAAATAAAAATACTCATATCACACGCAAATGAAACCGTGTCTTCTAATCATCTCAAATTTATCAAACCCAATATCACAGTGTTCGCAAAGTTCGTTGTTCACCCCGATTGTTTCTTCCCACATGCGATAAATTCGCGTAACAAAAACTGTTTTGTTTATGATCATATTAATACGGGGATAACGCACGATGATTCACTGTTCCATGCGCGTGGGCACCGTTTAATGACTTGAGAGATAAAGATGTCGCGACCCCTCGATGTCTCGATCTTAAAAGACCGTTGCGTTTGAAATTTTGATTAAAGTTCTATGTTCTAGAATCGTTTGATTTGAATTAAGAATACAAAAGGTGAATGTTTCCGTTAAAAAGTTTTTTCTTCGTTTAAATTTAAATTTTGAGATAATAGTATGAAAATGGTGGAATAGTTTTAAAAGGTTTAAGACCTACTGGAACTATTCCACCATTTTTACTTATGAAAGCCCTATTTCAATAGAGGATAATCTATGGCTAAGATAATAATGATAACTAAGCGATATAATGGACATACAGTTTCTAAAGTTAATAGTTTAGTTGTTAAGAGTTCATTTCGGTTATCTACTTTAAAAACATGTACGGTAACTTAAAAATGAACTGTATTATAACCATGTGAAAGTTACACATGACTTAGCCATTTAGGCAGAGAAATTAGATAATGATTCTTTAACGGATCTCTTTTGTTATGAAAGAAAATAATTAGAAAAGTTACCGGCGACTTTTGCCAAGAAGTTGTATCTTTACAATGAGCATTCTTATCTTTAACAACAATCTTTGATGTATCTAGTGAGTTCAAGACTCAGGACAGCCATTTTGTTTCTAAAACAACGTTCTTTGTCCGTTGTTTCTTTAATAATCTTGTTTTGGATACTAAGGATGTATGAATATCATTGATGGGGATTTTATGTTGTCCTTTCTTTCCTATATTTTTATATTGTTAGTATAGGAACAGTATTTCGTTCTTGTTGCTACTTCAACAGTAATCAGTCATTGATTGCTGTTGAAGTAGCAGTTGTTGTCAGTTTATTAAATACTAGCTGACCCGCGCAACTTGGTCTGCGTCTATTTTCCCCGTTTTTGCAACATTTTTCATTGCTGCTCCGTTCCTATTGGTTGTAGCGTGATGTTATAGAGTTTATAGCCTTCTTCAATAAATGGGCTATTCAAAATATTTTTCTATTCGAACCAACAGGTCTACTCTCATTCTTTAAAACGAAATTCATGAATTTTCATTTACTTAAATTTCTTAAGTTTGTGACAACAATCCGGGCAACGTAGATTTCGACTACAAAGCGAGGGCTACTACTTACCTACTTGAAGGAAGGGGAAATAATTGAGAATTTTGTCATATTGTTATAAAGCGCACATACACTGGAGAACAGAAATACTTTTGGAGAGAATAAAGTCCCTTAGCCTCACCTGGATCCGCCAGTGGACGACATTGTAGACCATAAAGTAATTTGGTAATGCAAGAAAGCTTTCTTAGAAACGTTAAGGAAACCCTCTAGTTAAGAGCAGATAGACGACCACGAACAAAGTTATGTTGGCTATGCAAAGCACAATTTTTTCTCAGTCTCCAGCTAAGCTACTATTAGCTCTTGTTTTACAATCGGCTTGAAGAATCGTTTCTTTCTGCCTCCTTTTCATTTAAGTCAAAACACTGACTTGTAGGTACAGGTCCAATAGGTCGTGGCATTCAACCTTAGGTTAAATACATTTTGCACGCTCGTTCCTTTGATGTGATTCGTTGCACTTCATCTTGTCTTTGGTAGTTTAGTCATTTGACATTCGTTCATGTTTCAGAAATTCAGTACGGCACTTAAGTTCTTTAGTAGGAAGGGTATGTGGCGTTCCTACGATTATGTTAATAGATGGGAGCTTGTTAGGCCGTCTGTTCTAGTTCTCATAGACCTATGATAGTCGATGTGGGAATCATTATATAGTACCCTGGCCTTTAATATTAATTTTAACGTTTTGGACAACGAGCGTCTGTCGGGAGCCACTTGTTGTTGCCACACGTTCTGTCAAGTATTAACACTCTCGGAACTCCTGAATAAAGTTTTTTGAAAAGAATTACGTTGGTATATTATTACCATGTTTTATTTTTAAGATTACTATGAAGTATCTCTTTCAATTTGTCATGCATGACACGGCTCATAATAGTCTAGCGTTTGCACGCAGTGCGAATAAGAAGAAAGTATTCTTTTGTTTATTAGGATTTCACACGAAAACTGTATCATCTAGGTTCACTGACCTTTCGCTAACGATGCAGGTTTCTAGTTTTAAGTGCTGAGTTTTTACCTAAACTTCTCAGTTAATAAAAATGGATTACGATTTTCTCCCGAAGCGTGGTTCGATGTTTAGATCAAATGCTGCGTAGTTCCACTTTAACCAGCAAAAACGATTTCAGAATTGCATTACGTACCTATTCATCAACCATATTTTAAGAAGTTGCATCTGAAGACACTGGTTGTATCATGAAGTGATTCAGGTGTCACTTTTAGTATAAGTTTTTTCTTTATATATTTAAAATATCGCCTAGGGGATCCTTAGTTGTCCATCAGATTTTTTCTTCAACCCTGTCTTTGCGTAGATCTGTAAGAAGCGTATTATCTTATGTGACAATTGACAAAGGATGGTTATCGTTATCTCTCAGAAGAGGACTTAACAATAATGATCCAGTCGTTAACCACAATGGTTATTGACACTTAGAAGATGTCTCGTTAAATGCATAATGGAGGTATATCTCTTTATACTTACTATATACAG
Source organism: Herminia tarsipennalis (assembly GCA_945859575.2). Classification (NCBI taxonomy): domain Eukaryota; kingdom Metazoa; phylum Arthropoda; class Insecta; order Lepidoptera; family Erebidae; genus Herminia; species Herminia tarsipennalis. The sequence goes on along the minus strand of OX243836.2, from coordinate 4,264,272 downwards.
AATTACAAATGCCTTAGCTTTTCATTTGATTCACATCAAAGAGTTTTGTCTGAATTAGGTTCACATAAATATACTAATGTGGCTAGAGTTCAAACTGTCAATCTTCACCTTTGCATAGCATAGATATTAATGCCTTCACATGTGACTGTGGTGAAATATTTTTTCTCTGCCGTCTTGGCGGCGATTTAGAGGTATTGAATTGAGCGGTCGTGGTCACGTAGATATTTCCGTAACTATGGTTGAAGCGGACACAGATTTCCGCACGGTCTCCCGACATCTCTCCCTGTTGGCAAACTGTCTGGCGCAGTCAGATACGCGGCTTCTTATTGCTGATTTCACTTGGTCAGTCCAGCTCATGCAGGTAGGCACCTGCACTTTTCCCTGTATGACCTGTATAGTGTCTTCAAATTGGTTTACTTCTTTATCTAATATTGCAGAGATTACTATTACTTCTTTTCTCTATCTAATGTTGTTTAGATACCTATAAGGTTGTGATGGCAAGTGAGCATCAGTCACGTTCTTCAAACAAATATACTTCCTCGTGTATAATATTACTGTGATTACATACATAGCCTTTACCTAGAGTATGTTCTACGTCTTCCTGTTCTATTCCTTACCCGTTGGCTATCGCGTTTACTATCAACACGCTTCGTCGATCACACGAACTGATAACGTAACGACTTCGATGTGGAAATTTTTTTTTTTTCTTTTTAAACAATCTTCACAAAAGTATCTTATCATCTTGTAAATAACAAAATATTTAAAGCCTAAAGTAACTTTTTTCTCATACAAACTTTTATCCCCTATTTGGTCCCTTCAAATTTTAATTTTACGATCAATAATATGCATTATTGGTATCGTTAGTGTCGTATTATTGATAAATAAATAGATTTTAGTGATATTGTCTTGTTGCCATTATTATTACCCTCCGGGTCGGTTCCTCCCTTGCAGGAATACAATTTCTATTGTTTCAGGGTAATCGGTCGTCTCAGCCGCCCTTAGCGCTCTTCGGCCTGCACGACAATTTACGATTTTTGTACCCTACGTGTTGGATTTCATTTCTACTTTATACTTCCATGGGCTCCATGTACTAGTGTGAGAAAGGATCCTAAAAGAAAAATAGACGGTGGTCCTAAGGGACCTTATTTTTTTTTTAGTCCCGGAACTATAAAAATACGGCTGGTCATGTGAATAATGAATGAAAGCAATCTACTTACACGTCATAAACAACACAATACAGTGTTTATTATATTACAAAGAAACGAACGTTACAGAGCTGTTGATAGCTATTTTATACCACGTGATATCATAAACACAATTTGTGAGGCTGGTCGTAAACAAATAACGGTCTATCTGAAGCTCCTGAGTAAATGCTAGAACTTGTCAGTACTTGGTACGACCTACTAGCTTTTGACCGCAGCTTTGCCCGCGTGGGTGTCGGTTATCGCGACAGAGTTATTTTCATGTTTATAATATTAGTTTTGATGTACTACCGGCAAGACGAGCCTCTTAACTAAATATTTTTTCAGAATACTGTAAAGCTTGAATGAATCTAGCAAAAATTATGGTCTCTAAAATGATGGCCTAAATAGATGACACAGTGACGTCACCTTGCGGTCCCTGTATGGTTCAAATATTTGTATGTCTGCCAAATATTTGTTCCGGCCTGGCGATTGTTTGTAACTTCCCCCTTGAATCAACTTCTTGTTCGTGTAAAAGGGTTAATTAAATTATGAAACATTGAATAGTTTTTGGACACGCAGCCCAAAATAGTTCATGTTTCACTACTGACACTACATGGGTATCCAGATATTATCCGATTAAAAGCCTTCGTCAAGGGTTGTCTATTCTTCCCAAAGAATTTTGAATTTGGAATCAGCTTTATGAGTTGCTTACAATTACCAAATCAAGAATTGTTTTCCGATTTCACCTACTTCATTGGTTAAAGGCTACTTCTGCCGTAAGGGTACAAACTCCGCGTCGCGGGGGACTTCAAAAACATACAAGTATTGGAGTCGGGGAAGTCATAGTACACTCAGATTCGGAACTGCAATTTGCAATTTTGAGGTAGCCTGACTGCTTACTCTTTGACTATGTATCCCTGTACAACAAAACATCTAACGCACGAACTCTTTGCACGCTTTTACTTGGCCCAGATTTGCCAAATCGAATGGCCTGATCCAAATTCGAGTATGCACCACTCAATAGATCAATGCTTTCTCAGCCGTTGTCAAGAGAACCGTTGTTATGCGCCAGTCCATATTTTTCTTTTTGGATATTCAGGCAAAGGCACAATGCTCCACAGGTTTGGGCATTTGACGTCATCGTTGTTAGGCGACGGTATTGTTACCGTAACAGCTGTAACGTTGCGAAATTTTACTTTTGTCGCGCGAAATTATTTAGAGCTTGTGAGCTGCATAGCTGAATGTGTTGATGGCAGAATGAAGAGATTTTGAAGAGTTTGAGTTTAAGTAAATGCTGGAAGTGGTACAGTGCTTAGTATGAAAAGTACACGTGTTTTGCATATTATTAAATCAATTAAATGCATAAATAGGTCACTACTGTCACTATAAACATAAAGTCTACAAATAAAAAGTTCTTGGCTCATGGGTATCCAAACAGGAGGCTCAACAAAAATAAAGTTGTAAATAATATAGTGTTTAATACGAAAAGAAGAGACTCGGGTGATATGTGTAGGTGTTATTGTGGGAAATAGGTCAATACTGTCAATATACATTGTACGAAAATAAAAGTTCGTTATTTGGTATCAGTGAAATTAAGCACCGGGGCAACTGCCAGGACCACAAATAGACTCTGAAGGTACCTTTAATTTACCAAAGTGGACCAATACATGCAAAAGTGTTATAAAAAATGTTTTTTGATAATGTTGTGGAGGCTTTTACGCTATACTTTAATTAAAAATAAAATTTTCATGGCAAGAAATTTTAATAAAGCAGTCTATTTTCAGATTCCGTATAACACCGAGGTCAGAACAACATGACTTGAAACTTTTCATACCTCCGCGGTATAATATACTTTAGGATTCATTTTCATTTAATCACTTTTATATGCAAAACATAAATATTTTATGCTCTAGCAACAATTATTTCGAATTTTAAGGACTGGCAATAATTTTAATTGGCTTGTCTTTAGCGACGGTTAAAGACTTGATTGGTTGAACTAATTTGTAAAATTGCATTTTATAATAGACACGTGGCTTTAGACGTAATTGCGAGGTGAGGTTTGTATTTTCATTAATGCTGCAGCGACTTGATTGTCTTATAACTTGTATTAGCTCGATTTATTTGGACATATATCGAAAATGTCAAAATATTACTTAAACTCTCATACTATGATCGGGTCTTTAGATCGAGGCATTAGCGAAGTTATGCAACGTTACTATTATGCTCAAAGAAATGGTTGACAGTTAAAAAAAAAATCACGTCTGTGGCTCAGAGAGCGCGTTAATTTCTTGGTTCTTGATCACTGGAATAATCTATCTCCGGCTGTACCGTATTGGATTGCCATACCATTTTACTATAAGTGTGAGGGAGTAAAGAATGTACTGTTGCTCCAAGGTCTTCTCCATTGAAATACGCCTAATTCAAAATTAGTTAAGACATTATTATTATTTGAAAGAGGTGACACAAGCTAACCCACGGTAAAAATAGTTCGATTCGTTGAAATTCAAATTGTTCCCTATTTCTAACAACTGACTACCTTCACCCCACATCTAACCCCACGGCCAAGTTCACCTGTTCTTTGTATTGTCATCGATTAGACACATCAAAGCACGTGACGTCACGTTATAGTACATTTTTCATTAGAACGTGGGACAAAAGCCTCGCTCGTGTATATAATGGACGATCATTATTTTCCAATTTTATTCGATGGTTTAGTTAAATTGATACGAGTAATCGAACTGGCTATATCGAGTAATTACTCGATATAGCCAGTTCGATCAGAATTGCACGGCAGTGTATCGTAAGACGTTGCCTTGCTTAGTTTTTTTTTTCAAATGTATAGGGTCACCTAGTTTTTGAACGTATTAAAATTAAATTAGATTTCTTTGTTTAGGGTGTGCTCCTATTTTTTGTTCGAAAGTGAAGCTTTTGTATTTGTGTCCAATCAACACGTAGACCGTTATTTGTATACCCGGGGAGAGCTTTCGAAGCTTAGATTTCATATATACTCTTTGATTTTTTTAATGCCTACTGTCAATGCATTTTATAGATGAACATTTTATTCGAACTACAAATCGACATTTTATTCGATCTCAATGTCCCACACCCGACGCCCTTTATACACCTTATCTGGTAATCGATTTAATGCAAATATCGTATAAAACGTTGCATGTGTACTATTTCGTTAACCAATAAGGTTTATGTAGTTTGACGTTCGCGGCCGTGCCTCGCATGCGTCACGGTTCATTGCCTTGAGTACGGAAAGAGATCCTAATATGGCGGTCGGCGCAGGCGCAGGATTGCCTTGCGCCAACGCAAATTGAACTCACTCCGAACAATCAGTCTATGAAGCGAACACATGTCAAATGTAATTGAAAAGAGACTGAATATATTGCCAAAATGTGCTGCTCATGGTTGCGATGTCGACGGCGAGTTGCCGACTCGACCGAGTCCAACGCTCCAGCGGAAGCGTTTGAGAAAAGCGATCCGCCTTCTGAAGAGGCAATGGAGGAGGAACTAAAGCCGACATCACGTAAGGCCCAGCTGTTTATACCGCACCACATTTGAGTTGATAGCTGTCGTTTCGTTACGCTTTTTGCACAGTTCTCATTTGCACATGTTTGGAGATTTGTTTCTTTTGTTCTGTCGTCTAGATTTAGGTATTGCGTCAGTATGATTCATGGACTAAGGTATGACCGAAAATAGCTAAATGTCTTGGAATTACTTGGCTGTAAATAATATGTCTATTCATTATGTATGTGTCAAAGAAAAAGCACCGTCAGTAAAGCAATAGTAAACCTTATATAACTTTTAGGATAACATGTATTTCATAAGCGAAACATAAAAATGGGCTTTGACCTCATTGCGTTAAATTTATTGATTCCAAAAACGTATGATTAATACTTTGTAACGTTTTTGTGTCAAAATATTTTATTATACAAAATAATCCTCATTAACATCTACTAAAATTAACGATTGACATATCAAATTTTTGCTTCACATCATCCATTCAGGTGTCTTCATACCAAATACGATGCGCGTGGGCAAAAGTTCCGTTATTTAAATACTTCAAGTTATATAAAATTTCAAATTCTTTATTCTATGGCGTCTATACTACGAATTACAAATTGGTTTGACATTTGGATTGACATATCTAAGTCATTGGCAGGCTACGTACCTATACATACAAGTTCTTTCATAAAACATTGTAACCGTAAATTTCATTGCCTAAAAAGAAATCGCCTACATAATTGCAACCATTAATCAGCTTTAGCAGCAGGATACAACAGAAAATGATTATTGTCTTTTTTTTTTCAAGAAGTTCCTGCGGGTACCTAGTCTTATATTTTTGCTAACTTCTGCCATGTTGTTTCCAGCGCCATCTCGCGTGACGCGCAACAACCAGATGCGGTTGTCGAACGCGGGCAGTGGCGGCGCCGCTTACACCAACGGCCACGGCGGCGACACGACAGGCCGGCGGGGCGCTGAGAATGTACCGCCGCCGGTGCAACCGCCACAACCCGCGCCTACGAATACTAGAATTACACAACAGGTATTTGCAGCTTAGCCTGACTGATTGTACTGCCGCCTTAGTTTAATCCAATAAAGAACTGATTGCCCGTTCCGATCTAAAAGAATCAATTTGGTATTGTCCAACCATTAGTCCCAACGCCAACGCATTAATCCCAGTACCAACGCATCAAAGCTATTGGATAGCTTTGATGCGTTGGTAACTAATAATTTCGATGACACGCGACAGACAAGTGACGTTTTCGTCGACGAGCAGAACAATACCAAATATATTGTCTGTGACCAAGTTAAATGTCGGGGAGTAAAATCTTGTCTACCAGTGAAACGAGCAAATTACAGCTTAAATTAAGTAGATTGAAGCTGGAGATCATAATTTTTACAAAACAATTTTGGGAGGTAATGTTGGACTCCCCAGATTCTTCCTCTTTCACTCTCCCAAGATTAACAGTGTACAAGTGTAACAAGAGTAACAGTATTGTATTTTATGTAATTTTTGTAAAATGTCAAAATATCCAAAGTAACCCAATCCTAACTTGGTCCCTACCCTACCCTATTCCTTTCCGTTTCCCTTGCAGCCGCCGCCGTCAGGCGGTCGCTCCCGCTCTGGTGGCACGCCAAGTCCTGCTTCCGGCCCAGCCGGCTTCCACCAGTCTCCTTACACCGCCCACATGCAGCGCAAACTAATGCATATGAACAAGGAGGTTGCGCTATGTTTTTCCATCATCCTTTACACCATTGTCTATAGTCTATACTACTTTAGCTTTGTTCCACACAACAGACATAGTGCAAGGTGTACCAGCGTTTTCTTTTTCAATCTTTTATTTTAGGGGCTTTTATTCGATGAACATGTCAACCCACTCGTGTAGCAGTGGGGTTAAAGCTTATGGTTCGTGGTTCTACAAATAGAGTGTGTTCTTATAAGACACCAAAGTTTGCTGTCATTACACACCACGTTTGTTGTGTGGTGTTCTTCTGTAAAGACGTTTACTTTTTGGGAGAGCACATGTTGTCGTCGTCTATTTTGACCTTTACACGAAAGTCGAGTCTTAGAAAATAGATATAAAATAGAAGGAAAAATGTTGAAGTTTATAAACAGCCCTGTTGCAGTCAACAGGGATGGATAATAATGTCATAACCTGATGTTATCATATCTATTCGGTTCAATGGCTCCTGTGCTTCTGTTACAGTGAGTCATTGTTCCCCTTAAGACTACGTACATTAGTTGTTATGGCAAATTGTAAACAAAAATCAAATAAAAAACAATATATGAGATGTTGGTTTTCCAAAGCTATCGAAGCTTTATTTTCTAGTATGAGCTTCACACGTTTTCCTTCTTTGGTTAAAAAATTAGAAGATTATAGTCTATGTTACCGATCACTTGCCAGGTGACATTTTAGCTTTCTTTGATCAGAATGATCTGCCCGTCGACGAGTTTCACAGTTCAGCCACAGAATACTGAGATTACAGAATGCGGGCTGTTCGTGAACGATATCTGTATGTGCGTTCAGTAGAACGCACATACAGATATCGTTCACAAACACGGAATTAAGAACACGTCAAACAGTGACAGAGCGATTGCTTCGCGATTCATGGAGAGCATTTTCTATGAAGACTGCCCTTTCTATTCACCGGTATTCTGTGATGACTGGTGGTCTGTAGTCAAAGCCTGAATTCTGACCCCCATTATTCCTCCTAAGTTCACGGGGTCAAGCGTGGGTGGTGGGGCTCCCCGAGCGCCGGCCGTGTCGTCCACCGTGTCGGTGCCGCACGCCGTCGCGTCCGGCGCCGTGCGGAGGTCTAATGTCGTCAAGGAAGTCGAGCGGCTCAAGGAGAACAGGGAGAAGAGGCGGCAGAGGCAAGCTGAACTGAAGGAGGAGAAGGTGAGTGAAATTGGATTTTATGTATGTGTGTTAAAGTTTCTTATTGCAAGATATCATTTTATCTGGTTTTATTCTGATCCGAGACCGGCTGAGCTTAAGGAAGAGAAGGTATTATGTCAAATTAGACCTTATGAATGTAAGTTAAAGTTTCTAATTATAAAATATAATTTCGATTTCGAATTAAAACGTTTGAGTTTCTTGCTGGATTCTTCTTTATTATGCGAGATCTACTAGAATTGGCGCTAACTTCACCAAAATGTTGCTAACTGTTTATGGGATTAAGGTTTTTTATTTGCGAACTTAAAGAATCTTTAGTAATTGAATACATGAGCAGCCCCAAAGCTTTCTATTCGGAAGATATAATTCGCGTGTTGATTTTTACTTCACTTTGTCGTCATATTTTATAATGGCCGAACGTTCTTATGATGAAAGCATAATGTATTTCGTACATAGCGCTTAAATTTTCCCCACTCATTTCCCATACGTAACATTTCAGGAAGCACTAATGAACATGGATCCAGGGAACCCTAACTGGGAATTCTTAGCCATGATCAGAGAATACCAGAACAGCATCGAGTTCCGGCCGATGACGGGGAGCGAGGCAGTCGAAGACCACCAGATCACAGTCTGTGTGAGAAAAAGGCCGCTCAACAAGAAAGAACTCAATAAGAAAGAGGTAACGATATAGACAATTTTAAGGTGGAAAAGAGATACAAAATTTTAGTGTGAAGTTACAGTTTGTATTTTGAATCTTATCTGAAGGAAGTAAGGTGCTAATCAGTTTGTGGTAAAAAATAATAATCTCTCAAACGATGACTCAAAACTATCTGCCATTTTCTATTTGTACAAAAGGAATCTGTTGATCAATTCTCAAGTTATGTTCCGTCAGAATGTCACGATTGATTTTTAAGATGCCTATATTTTAGTGACGAATTGTCATTAAAACAATTATTTGCCCATTGAATTGTAGTCATTTAAAATAGTATAGGTACAATTAATATGAATAGAAAGAAAAAAAATTGTAATGGGTTGCTTCGAGAAAATTAACGTATTGTCTCTGCTGTATTTTCTAGGTGGACGTAATAAGCGTACCGACAAAAGACCAGATGATAGTTCACGAACCGAAGAACAAAGTGGACCTGACGAAGTACCTTGAGAACCAGAAGTTCCGTTTCGACTATGCGTTCGACGACAGTTGTACCAACGAAGTTGTTTATAAGTGAGTGATACATCATTACTACTATTTTTGATAAGTAAGATATGAGCGGTACTTGCATAAAAATCCGCTTGGACAGACTTGTAGAGTATTTGAGTATTTAGGTATCAAGTCAAATCAGTGTTTTTTAGAAACCTCCAAACAAGTTATATTTATTTGTATGAAATAAAACATAATGAGGTCATAAAAAAAACTATCCTGTCAAGTACTGTCAAATTGATACACTTTGTTAAAATTTGTATGCAGTAGCACACTGTGATGTCATAAGTTCTTACTGTCAAATAATTTCAAAAAAAGAAAAAATATACTTTTAGTATTTGTTTTAATGATTATAAAGTCAAAATCATGTTAAATTATGAAAAAACACATATTTTCATAGCATTTTAAGCAGTGGCGGCGTTAGGCGACAGACGGCCTAGTGCCTCTAGGGGCCTCTTGCACAAAAATTTAGACGTTACAAATGCTATCAAGAGGTACTATGGCGGTATCGGGGGTATTGATTCCCCCCTCCCCCTTCCCCCGTTGCGGGGCCTCGCAAAGTTGATGTCGCCGATGCTTGTATTCTGTCTAGCGCCGCCACTGATTTCAATATTAAATTAGACTAGTAACTGCAAATTTTTATTGTAGTCAACTGGTAATTTTTTGAGGTTTATAAATCCGTATAAGGCTAATATATTTTCAGTGCATTTTAAAATCTTTGTAATTGTAGTAGCAAGTAAGCCAAAACCGTACATTTGTAGATACACAGCCAAGCCCCTGGTGCAGACTATATTCGAGGGCGGCATGGCCACCTGCTTCGCGTACGGACAGACCGGCTCCGGCAAGACGCATACTATGGGGGGAGACTTTCAGGTAACTAACATTATTGGATCACGTACAAGTTCTTTACAACTGATTATAAATATCGATATTATGAAGCTCTTTTTTAATAAGTTAAAAAGAGCTAAATAATATCGCAACTCATTCAATCATCATCAGCCTGAAAACATCCACTGCTGAACATAGACCTAAGGACTAAGGAAAGGACAAGGACTTCCACAAAGATCAATTTTGAGCAGTATGCATCCAACGGCCATGCCAATTGCCATTTGAATAATTTAAAATTATTACATTAAAATATTGAGAACTAATGACAATGGTATAAATAGTCTCAATTTTAATAAAATAATTTGATATAGTAATACTTATAATCAAACAGATATTTTGTATTGATTTTCGAGAACTATAGTTTGAGTTTTACTCTAGTCGAAGGATAGATCCAGCTTAAGTAACTTAGATGGAATCCGGCCGGGTAAACCTAGAAATTTGTTCTAAATACCTATGTGAAAAGGGTCCTTGACTTTCTTTATTAGGACCTTCCACCTACCGTCAGTAGCTAGAATAATTCTCTGATGTGTTTTATGAATGTTATTGACATACTAAAATATATAATTCAGTAGTTTTACTGCAGTTTACTGCGAGGAAATACTATCCTAGTTGGGCTGTTAAAGAAAAATATATCTCACTTATTTTTTTATCCTTTTGTTTTGAAGGGATTGTATGATATTTATAAGTATTACTTTGTGTGTCCAGGGCAAGACTCAAGACTGTAAGAAGGGTATATACGCGATGGCGGCCCGCGACGTGTTCGCGTACCTCAAGTCATCTAAATATAAACCGCTAAACCTCATTGTATCAGCGTCATTTTTCGAGATATACTCTGGCAAGGTAATGTATTACAAATATCCTAAAAACTATACAGTCAATCATGAGCATACACAGAATTTTAATTAGGGGTTCTGGCCAGGTGTACAAGGGGAGGAAAGTAAACTGTTCCAGGAAGGAATGTGGGGGAGGTTATGAACTTCTTCCACCTTCGATGCACCAGCGTAAATTTCTAAATTATAAAAATTACATTATTTCTTTTATCTGGCAGGTATTCGATCTCCTAGCGGATAAAGCGAAGTTGCGAGTGTTAGAGGACGGTAAACAGCAAGTGCAAATCGTGGGGTTGACAGAAAAGGTGGTCGATAACGTAGACGAAGTGCTTAAGCTTATTCAACACGGAAACGCTGCCAGAACGTCGGGACAGGTAAGTAATTAGTTAAAGAAGTTAAATAATGAAAACAATTCAATGATTTACGTTATGCATCAGCGTTGAGATCGCTAAAATCATAATGTGTACCAAATTTCTACCAATCGGTCTAGGTGTGATAGACAGATACACAACACAACTTGTTTGAAAGTGAATTACCTAAAATTAAGAGAATTATTATCCGTCTAAAGCCTTTGATTGAGTTTATCATGAAATGTTGACAGGGGGATTACTTCGTCATCGCACGTAAGCACTATATAATATTGTGAATATTAAGCGTTGTATAAGTATTGTCATCTAGAGAGTCGATGTTATTGCAGAATAACCGCTACGACCTGTCAAAATGGGTGTTCTGCAGGGCACTATTCTAGGCCTACAATTTTTTTTGACACGATTTTTTTCTCTGTTTTCAGACATCAGCAAACTCAAACAGTTCGCGGTCACACGCCGTGTTCCAAATAATAGTGCGGTCCCCCGGCATGCACCGCGTGCACGGCAAGTTCTCTCTCATCGACCTCGCGGGCAACGAGCGCGGAGCTGATACTTCCTCTGCTAATAGACAGACACGTATGTGCTATTCAATAATGTATTTGTACCAAATAATAACTTTCTTATAACATTGAATGCATGTGGTTTGGCTTTCATAGAAATCAAAAAGACTCTTAGATAAAGAATTTCACGATACAATTATGCTATGTGAGACTTAAGATTTCTTTCGTATTCGTTTAGGAGCCAATAACTACTTTAAATATTGGTTTTGTAGGAAACAGTCATGTCAATAACACGTCTCCCCAAGGCAGGATATCTGGGAAGGCAACAGTCTTAGATCAAATTATTTTGCACGATTTTCATGAATTTTCGGCCCCTATTCTCCTATTTAAGCTCCCATTGAAAGTCCTAATTTGTTGGCCCCCTCGTCCCTTTTACACGTGACGGATCGCCCGTTGCTCGCGTCCCATTCCTTTCTAACGTAGACTTTTTATTTTGACTGATGTTATTTATGAAAACTTCTAATGCTAACTAATAGCTTCTTATACATAAATAGGTCGTAAAATTGTGTATTAAATTATTCACGAGAATCCTATTAGTTACATATACATAATCAAGTTGTAAAATATTAGAAATCGTTTCAATTTTCAGGTATGGAAAGCGCCGAAATCAACAAATCCCTACTAGCCTTAAAAGAATGCATCCGCGCGCTGGGCATGAAAGGCCAAAACCACCTCCCGTTCCGAGTGTCGAAGCTGACGCAGGTGCTGCGCGACAGCTTCATCGGCGACAAGTCGCGCACGTGCATGATCGCCATGATCTCGCCCGCCATGTCGTCGTGCGAGCACTCGCTCAACACGCTGCGCTACGCCGACCGCGTCAAGGAGCTGGGCACGGCCGACCCCGCGCGCCGCGACGAGCCGCCGCAGGACGTGGACATGGAGCCCGCGCACGACCTCGCGCATCTGCGCTCGCTCAATGTGAGGCGATTGGGTTTATCGACGGCGTTTCACTCTATTGACCATAACACCTTTACGAAAAATATTATGAAATAACTAAAATAATCAATTAAATGACTGCCTAGGTTCCTTACCGGACTGACGACATCGATTAAGAAGTTGTAATTTAGCAAAAAAAACATTATCAACTTGAATATCTTACTTTTTGTTTAACTAATATAAATAGAGTTCCGCAAGGCATCGTCCTAGGACTACTCAGTTTTCTCTTAAACATTGTCGACTTACCGCAGGTCTCACTTATCTACCGTCGACTGTTATCGACCGCACAAATATCAATACAATACCAGACAGTTAACGGTATAGTTACCGACCGTTACTGAATTAACAAAACCTTTCCTATTGATACAGGAAGGTGATATGTCAGCGGAAATGTACAATTTCCACGAGGCAATCGACGAGCTACAGCGAGCAGAAGAAGAAGTACTAGACAACCACAAGGCGATCTCTGACTACTTGCAACACGCTCTGTCACGCGTCAATCAGTTGCTCGCTATCACTAGGGATGTGGATTATGATCAGGATGGTGAGTGATTATCTATATGTTTTGATTATTTGTGACTTAAAATTTCATAGAAAATTTTGCAGATGCTAGTAATAAATAAATATGATAAATTCATATAAACACTAACTGCTGCCCGCGTGGTTGTTGGTTAGGGCACGTCCATAAATTACGTAAGGGGTTTAGGAGGGGAGGAGAGCCGAGCCGAATCTCACCAAATCTCACGTGGGGGAAAGGAGGCCAATCTTACGTATTTTTTTTTCGCAAGAAACTATCTAAAACAGGATTAAATTTAATAACATTTTTTTTCATGAAATAATTTGAATCAAATGTGAAATCTTCGTGAGATTAGAGTCAAGCCAAATCTGGCGATATCTCACCAGAGGAGTCCAAAATTCGCCAAAATCACCTCACGTAATTTATGGACGCCACCTTATCGCGATAAAACTATCTTCTGTCCCTTCCCCGGGTCTTAAACTATCTGCATACCTAATTTAGTCTAGATCGGTATTGTGGTTTAAGCGTGAAAAGGTAACAGACAGACATACCGAGTTACTTTCTCATTTATAACATTAGTAATAGATTATTGGCTATGTTAGTCTTGACACTACTAAAGCTGGACTTCCACTGTGATCAACGGAAACCATTTATCAGATCCTGATCTGACGACAATGGGACCAACTTGGACGACTTGGAAGTATAGGATATACTTCCAAGTTCAAACAAAAATATTTTTTCAAATCGGTTTAGCCGTTTTCGCGTAATCGTTGAACATACGACGAACATAGAACGACCTCCTTATTGAAGTCGGTCAAAAACAGAACTCGTTCCGGACAGTTGACTTATTTTTATACGCAAAGTTAAACTCTTATACTTGTGCAATGAATGAGGCTTAACTGAGTACAAAACAAAAAATACGTTTTGAAAAAAAAAAAAATGTAGACAATTTTTGTTTTTATCAAATTTATGCAAGTTATCAATTCGATGATGCATGATTTAACATTCGTGTGTATAATGCTTAGACTAGCCGCTTGTGTGTTGTGGCATGCTTGTTTATGTGCATGCAAAGCAAGGGAACAGGTGTAGATATCCTATACAGATAGATAGGTGTAGATCTATCACGCATGTCTTGAAAATATTGGGTATAAAACAGTAAGGATGTTCTTGATTGTAAATTGAAATGTGTCAGATTATCTGTATAATTAAGACGAAGTTTGTCAAATTGGAATATGAAATCAGTATCAAAATTATCTCGTCCATTAGTTATATTATTATATAATAGCTTGGCATAATTCATGACAATTTTCTTGAGGCAAGAAAACATAAAATATACTTTAATTGTGCTCCCTCCCCTTATATAGGTATATAAATGGAATCTACATAGTGCACTTAATATACATTCTATCACTTCGCCAACGTCAAACATGGAGATAAAATCTCTTTTTGCCTCATTTGTCAAAACGTCATACAAACAAACCTCTAAAGCAAATATTCAAACTCTATTGAAGCCTCCCCCAAAACATCGTACTGTATTAAATCAAATACTCAGTGTATGTGTTGTGTGGTTGTTTGTTTGTCTGTTGGTGTGTGTGCATGCGCGTGCGACGTGTTGCGTGTTGCGTGTTGGTGTTGCAGGCAGCACGACGCGACACTCTCGCACCAAGCGCCTGCGATACCTCGCGAGCCACGGCCTTGGCAGCCGCCGACGATCGCGCAGGATGTTAGGTTTGATACGCTCATGTGACGCATCATCACTCGCCTAACTTGTAACACCGGTATTATGTTTGCTAGTGAACCACGGCACTATGAGGTTGTTTATATCTCACTTTTGAACCGAAAACGTATTTATTCGTAGCCAAAAAACTGGAACTATTAATAATAGAAACAATATATAAAATACACTCGACACAAGAAACACACTATATACAAAATGCATGATTGTTTTCAACACATATTAGGTACACATTTTGGAAAATAAATTAGCACTGGTCAGTAATATGTACACACCATTATTTATAGCAAAATTTGATTTACTTTAATCTTGTAAAAGTTTTAGACGTAATTTCACAGAATATATTTTTGTTTTGCAATTTTGAGTTCAAATACTTACGAGAATGTTGGTTAGGGATTTTTACCGTTCAAATCTCAGAAACCTATTGCAATCGAAATGTTTTTTATACATGCCACTTATTTTATAGATTTACGTGTGACGTTTTTATTTCGAGTCACTTGTGCCGTACTCAAATTTTAACAATACGCCTGTGTCGTGTTCAAATTTTAACGATACGCCTGTGACGTGGTAAATTTTTTTAGGATAAGCCTATGCCGTGGTTAAATTTTTAAGACTCGTGTGTGCCGTCTTTTAATTTAAACACTTGTGTCATGTTCATTTTTTTCAAAATTAACGTCTGCCGTGTTCAAATTTGTAAATATTCACGTGTGCCGTATTCAAACTCTAAAAATTCACGTGGTCGTGTTCTAATATCAAAGATTCACATGTGTCGATCATCGCTGCCAATGCTGCTGCTCACGGGACAACTGGTTTATAACTCTTATTAATGGGATAGTTCACATGTTGTTGTTTTGTGAGTTTACCCTCGTATTCATAATAAAAGGTTTACTGGCGAATGTTTTGTCTTTATTTTCAAACTTATATTTTCATAATAAAGACCAAATTTTCGTTTGTTAAATGTTGTTATTAACGTATTTTAAGGGGTTTGTGATGTTTCCGTAATATATAGAAACCTATATTATAAATAAATAAAGAACAAGATTTTTGTCGGAATAATTTTTGCTAAACTATTATTATTATGTCCTCTTGAGGTGAACTATCCTATTAGTATTATCAAAATTAGGTTCTATCCTCGTTTCTACCATTTATTTTATTATTAATACAAAATGATTTTAGGCGGTCATTACTACTATCATCAGTATAAAATTATAATCTAACTCGTAACATTTATTTTTATGTATTTTATTTTTGCTGCGCAGTTTTGCTTCACGCTGAGTTCATCGGTTCTAAATCAACGTTTTAACTTTAATCACACCTAATACACTCACCGGTTACCTACAACAACAAATGCATCATTCGATAGCTTTAAACATGTATAATTGATGGTTTGTAGCGTACGCGACTCAATGGGAGGAGCTCCTGAACGAGCAGCTGGCGGTGCTGGCGCAGTCGCGCGACCTGGTCGCGGAGTTCCGCAGCAAGATGCAGCAGGAGGAGCACATCTCGCGCCGCATCCAGCCGCCGCGCCACTAGCGCGCGCCCGCCCCGCACTCGCCCCGCGCTCGCCCCGCGCTCGCCCCGCAGGCGCGCGTCTCGATACTGGCATTATAGGTACCTTTACTAATCCAGAACCTCACCGTTCCGCTCGCAGGTCTCGGTTGCGATAAGTTCCACGTCGGACTCTAGCTACTATTCCGCTATTTTTTTATGGAATATGATTCTTATCCTGGGACTGGATCGACTCGAACCTGGGGGTGTAGGCCCCGGGCCGGTGCACGCCCGGGAGTAGTTCGTTCCTTGGTGGATTGGTGTATACCGTGTACCGCGTTCCATATTCGGATTTTTGCGACGCTTTATTCCGTCGAACGTGCACTGATGGCAGACTGATCGCTAGTCGTCCCACGAGTTTCCCGTTGACTAAAATCGTATAAATTGACGCTATTTCTAAAACAGAGGACGGTAAATGCTCTATGTACAAATGATGATCGTCAAATGTTGAGCAATCGTCGATAATAATGGGTGTAAACTTGACATTAAACCTTAATTAATTATAGATAATTAAGAATCTCTGTATTCGGTAGTGATAAAATCGAATTTAAATTTCGCTTCCAAATCGTCGCTACGTATCGTGCGCGTGCGCTCGCTCGCAGCCATAAAATGGCGGTCAAAGTCAAAATGGCGGACTAACTGTCACAACGTAACACATGGAAAATTATGATGTGTATAAATAAATCAGTATTGAAATCTTAAATTCGAAGTTTGAATGAAATGTGTAGCTGGCCTACTGTATAATCGCTTTACTTATTCTTTGCCCGCGTTTCGGAAAGTGCGAGTTGTGACTTTAGCTTCGTATACCGGTATGTGCCGTCGTGTCGTTGTGTCTTGACACGGAGAGTGTTTATTTGTAGTCGAAGCACAAACGTGACAAATGTTCGCTCGACAACTGTCCATTCGACTCACAAGCTATTTTGACGTGTATTTTTAACTCAATAACGTCCAAAACCGCCTGTGGTGAAGTCGTACTGTCGTGTTTGAAACGAATCGTGCTAAGAGTTTAGATAGTGAAGTATCTTTAGTTTGTGTAACAGTTGTGATTGCATTCTTAAAGTTTTAATTACTGTAACTCTTGTACTGAAGATATACGTATCGTACCATTCATTTACATTGTCAATAGTCACACTTTTACTTGGCTAAAGATACCGAAGTGTGAGACATCGAAAGATAGACATAGACATATGTTTCGATATCTAACGCTGTTGAATCAACTAAATTGTAAGGTGCGAGACTCTTAATAACGTTAAATCACTTAACCTGGATGCATTTAACTTTCACTAAAGGCCTATTGTCGGACTGTAGATATTTTTATATGACGGGAGATTTGGAAGTACAAACTTAGTGAGATCGGTCCCAGTGAATGTTAGTAGTTCTTCGTTGGCGTGACTAGACGGCTGGTGGGAACCTCATGACGACATAACCTAACTAAACTATCGCTTCTAATTACAATTTTATTTGAACTTAATGTTTAATATTTTTAACGATGAATTTTAAATATTGTTTGAGATCTTGGCCAAGTTTTACAATGCCCTGGTTGCGCCAATGCCTTGCACGAAATGGTATCTGTCAAAATCGTCCATTTTATTATTATTAATCAAATCAATTTCATAATGATAAACTTGTGCCAAGCTTGGCCTGTTTATCGATGTCGCGTTCCTGCCATGGTTGTAGTTACTTGGCAGCTCTTATAACCCTGCCAAGTTTAACGGTTATGACAGGTAAATAGTTCGTTGCTGTGATTCGTTTTCATGACAAAATGTTTATAATGTTTGGCATTACAGAGTACTCGGAATGTTGTGAAATAATTGTTTTAAATTAAATATTTGGGTGTCAATAGCGTTTTTAATATTTTGCGCATCGTATGAAGACTGTTTTTAACTTAGACAACGATGGGGAATTAATGTATATAGTACCTTAGGCTTCATTTTAAAGCTTCTAATTCTTTGGTCATCTTAAAATATAAAACCTCTATGGATTGTCTATGACAAAAACAGTTTTCTTGATAAAAATGAACTATTGATTGATAATGTATAAATGTTTAGTACAATGTGATCGATATACATATCGTTTGCATATAAAATCGCTTGTTATTCTATCATTGTAAATGTAATATATTGTACACCCTACATTGTTAACACTGTAATTATCTGTCTCATATAATATGAATGTATGTCAATATAAACATTTTTTGCTTGTCTATAATAGGCAATTGAAGATTTGTCTTTATTGTTCACTCCTTTATACTTTGAATGTTGTAGTTTAATTCGATTTTGGACAATATTTTTTTACAAATAAGTAGGTATTTGTTTAAACCAAACAGTTTTTTATTTCAATCTAATTCTAATTAAAATTTCAACAGATTACAGCGTTATGTATGAGACAGATCATTTTATAAACTTCTAAACTTTGAGCATAGTTTGGCTTGATCAAGTCGATTGTTATAATTCATATTAAAAAGGCTCTATTTTGGGAAAATTTCAAGTTAAACAAAATACATTCCAATTAATGAGATTATTGAGAACAATCTACCATAGAATTATAAAATTATAATTTTGAAATTATTACTTTTACAAAACGGTGGCATTTATAACATAATGTCTTGAGATTTTCCCATAGCTACACTGTATCTTTTAAATATCGTGACCTTATTTTGTTGTGACCTCAAAGATTGGCGCGAAATGAAACATTGTCAAGTTATATCATGTCTTAGATTTTTCATAACAATAATTTAAAAATCAGTATAAACAGTCAATTTAATTAGAAAACTGATTATTCCTACTTATGGTGCTTGTTCATTAGACCTTTATTTAAGGCATGGTATAACTAGAGTTACGTTATTGAGTTGCGTTGCTTGTTTTAAAGGGACTTGGCCCTTTTTGCTTTTACATAATGAGCAACACAAGAATGTATTCTTGGTCTCAGACATTTTGACTTTTGAGGCTAGATAGAGCAAAGCTCTCTCTGACTTTATTTATGTCGTTGTGTCTTTTTCACGTGTATTTCATTGTGGGATATTAGTATGGTGACTACTGACTAGGCATTGTAATTGTAGATCAAGATGTGCTGTATATTGTCCATATATCGTCACGGTAAGAACGTATTTGAGTGTTTACTGACGGCTACGTGATAGCCGTCAGTAAACACTCCGGTCACAGAATACCGGTGAGATAAATTTCTATACGCAGATATGTTTGTATTCTAATTGTAATTTATATAAAAACAGCGTAGTTTCTTAAAAATCGTAAACTCATTTTTTATTACTAAATAAAAATAGTAAAATAAAGACTATGTAAGTTGTTCAAGTCAGTAAATTATATTATTTTTTTCATTTTTTTTTGTAATGAATCTTATTTATTATGTTGTGATTATACGTGGATAAACCTATTGTATGTGTTGTTGCGATGCTGTTGACGGTCGTGACGTCACAAAGACCCCACATTCTACACTCTATATTCAAATATATTTATTGACGAACTCATTCGTATTTATTATATTTGAAATAGAACAATATAATGTAACACGGGTCGCAATCGCAAATCCATATTATGCGTAAATTTTCGTTTGTAACTTGTATTAATATCCACAATTTATAATGTCTACGAAATAAATAAAAATAACCCGAATGTTGTTTGTGGTTTGATATTCGCTCGTCTGGTGCTAGGTTTAGTTTCGCTTATAACCGAAACCTCGTGGGTCTAAAGCTTTGACTGTTATTCGCTTGCGTTTATTATAAACTTGGTTTTATTTTGATCTGTCAATACGTACGCATGAACTGAGAGTTTTGGAATAAAAACTTTCGCTTAAGCAGACACGTCTTAATAGTTTCTTTGAATATGTTGTGACATCACATGTGTCTGTGTATCTAAGTTTAGTGTATACATGTGTGTAGGATGAGGTGACGTCACACTCTCTAGACGGACCCGTTCCGAGGTAACTTGTATACTATAGCTTATTAGATAGTGCTTATTAATAAAATAATAAATAAACAGATCGGTACTCTGTATCAGAGTGACTGCTGCGCCGATATTTGAACTGAACAAAAAACTCTTATTATTATTATACTTTTTTTTTTTAAATAATTGTAATAATGATTGAGGTCCGCGTTGAATGAGTTGTTGTATAACGTTCGAGTTTATCGTACGTCGCTGTGGCCCCGCCCAGTTGTCTAGTTAAATGCTTTATTATAAACATTATTTTAACATCGCACATTATAATAAATTAATCAAAATTGATTTTGGATTGTTTTATTTTTGTATCCTTTGTTTACATCGTGAGAGATTTATCCATCAACATCAAATATTTTGACTTTACACATAGGTTATGTGGTGTCAATTTTGATCCTATGGAAACTGTCGCGAAATGTTACCATTTTCACAACCTTTTTGATACATTTATTCATACATAATTAATAAGTCTGATGATAATGACAATGAGAAATAAAACAATATATTAAACAAAGTATTCAGATATATTAAGATCAATTTTGTACTGGTATCATGGAAATGCACAAAATAAATAGTCCCACGTAAATACTGGAAGACAACACAAACTAAGCACTCATCTTACGTAACTAATACATTATACAATTCAACTACAGTAATTCCACCTTTAAAGCCATGATAATGATTTAAAAACTTAAAGGTCTTCAATCAATCCATCAGCCAGTATCGGTTCACTACTGGACATAAAGCCTCTCCTAGTCTAAATGTCGATATGGGTTATGGCGGAACAAGGCAAGTATACCAAGTCGGTGGAATTACAATATTAATCTAACCCTCTAATTTAATTAAAACATAACAATCAATTTCTAAATTTGTGCATCCTAGAACAATAAATAAATAATTTATCAAATATCACAGCACATCCTCAGTGATGTTTTATTAATAAATTCAGAACGTGATCACGCTTGGGGTACGCCACTAGTAGTAGAAAGTGATACTTTTATAAATTATACAAACATAACATTTAAACTTTCGCGTTGCATGATTATAACTATTTATTACACGGGAATTAACGCGCATTGTTTACCTTAAAATTGCTTGACGTTTCGACCAGGTTGCACCGGCCGTGGTCACAAGCGGACTTTAACTTTTTCCCGTATAATAAATAGTTATTATACAAAATTATTGTAAAATAGTGACGCTTCACATAGTATTTGTTGCAAAGCCATGGACGTCCATTGACGTCTCGACCTGGCCTACGCCATAGCCTCACAAAATTGACCACTCTCAAAGAGACAACGCTTTGTGGACGATACCTGTCAAAGAAACAGGGCCGCTCGAGTTTTTTTCTCTTTCACGCTTTGCAGTCAATATTTACTTTTTAACTGGCGCGATCCAGGTCTATACGTCAATGTTAATACCGTTCCCTTATTGGGGGGTTTTCAAATCCATAGTTATGCATAACAGCATTAGAAAACTAGTGATGGAAGAGCACCCAAAATTTGTATTTATTTGAAGGAATTACACTTTTAAGCATAGCCTAAACTAATATTATGCTATTAAATCCTAATTGATGCCACCTCAATAGCAAGGGTAGGTAGGTACTAAAAGTCACAACAGTCAACTTTCTTTAAAAAAAAAGTTACGATCTGTCCCTCTTGGCCTAATAGATGAAATTGAGCAATGGCATTCGTTTATGTTATAGTTACTATTTTTAGAAAGAACGAATTACCTATGAATGCTTACTTGTATTCAAATTCAAAATATATATTAATTGTGTAACTATTGCTCTCGCCTGGATAGATATCCAGGAGATAGATGGACCTCCTTCCCCCCCCCCCCCCAATTAAGTCGAAGTTAAATATATTTTGTCTTCAAGTAGGTATTCCTTGGATTTCATATAGCAGTGGCGAATCTTGGAATTTGTTGGAGAGGTGAGGGGATGAACGAATACGATTTGTCGATTTAATAGATCGGGCCAAGTTGGAATGAATTACACTTTTAGGCTATACTAAAGCCCAAAACGGATGTAAAATGTTTATTATTAATGTTTCTTAGCAACCATTGAGGAAAATTGAATGGTTGCCAAGCAACTTTGTCATTAAAAATTTCCCATCCATTTCGGCTTTCCTAAGTACCTCAGTGGCGACCGAGAGATATCTGCGAGGTTAAGTAACGTTACCACTGTCAATCGTGAGACCGCTTTCGAATATTGTCAGACCCCGCCGTGCCTCGGAGAGCACGTTAAACCGTCGGTCCTGTGCCTAATCTCTCCGGTCGTGTCGGATTTCCGTCCCAACGGACTATGAGAGTGAGGCAATAGAGAGCGCACTTATGTCGGCGCATACACTCATGCACTATATTTCCTGCGTAGTTGGCTTGTCTCTAATAAGATTACCCGCCGTAACCTAAATCGGCTAGGTTACCTACCTAAATGGATGTTACGATTTTATAATCTCAAAAGTAAATACCTACGTAATAAATATGAAAATATTGATAGTACATAGATACAAACTCAATTTCTTTGGTTTTAGTTACAAATATACAAGTTTGTCATGGCTCAAGCACTCGACCATTTTATATACATAGGTATCTCGTCTTTTTCATAACAAATACTTTTTACATTTGTATATATGTTCAACTACATAGCTACTTGTGAAATGTATAAACTATATAACATTATTTACATTTGTATTTTTAGATGAGCATTGCCGAAAGCCAATAAACAGTATTTTTAGAAAATATACAAAGTGAATTTACTATAATCTGAAGAAAAGAACGTAATATACGTTTATTTTTTTAAATACTGTTCATATGTTGATAATTTCTTGAATTGTACACATTAAACATTTTATAGACTACTGGTCTCAGGGTGAATATTTATCTAGGCAACCTTTTTATTACCAGGCGGTTTCGGTAATGCTCATCTAAATATTAAATATTATAACTATGGATTAGTTAAATAATGTTCAGGCCAGTTCCAAGAGTGTACTTTGTGTCACTTATTATGCCTGTAAACTTCTTGAAGATTTATTTAAATTGTTGAGCCTCTTTCGAAACAAAATTATAGCTAAGCCATAGTTGTACAAACTAAGATTAACAAATTTACAAGTAGATAATATATAAATAAAGGGTCAATAGAAAACGCCTGCCCGCAGGCCATTAATTCGAATGGAAGCAAAAATATCTCTAAGAAAATATAATAAAATTAAATTATTTACAATTTGAAATGCACCACAAAATTGAACTTACACAGGTATAAAATACACACATGGAAACATATAAATAACAAAACATTTTGCTATTGCAACCACTTATGTTGCACAAACGACACTTTTTGTTAGCAACATAGGACACAACGCGGTTGATATGGATGAGCGGTGATGACACTGAACTACAAAATACCTCTAGTTACAACAACGCACAAAAATGATATCTATGTGTGTACACACACACGGACACGAAGTTTCAGACCACTTTTTACTACTTTAGAAGGGTCCCTGATTTAGTAGCAATGGAACAGATTTATTAAATTTGCATTTTAAATATGTCTCACCCCTAAGTGCCTCTGAGAGAACGTTAACCCGTCGGTCCTGTGCCTAATCTCTATCGGTCGTCTCGGATTTCCGTCCCATCGGGCTATGAAAGTGAGACAATAGAGAGTGCACTTGTGTCTGCGCATACACTTGTTCGTTATAATATCTCATGCGTAGTTGACTAGTCCCTGATGAGAGATCGGTTAAAAGACCATTTTTATACTTTGTTCCGAATGTGGTCTGAGGTTGCGTGACCGTAAGCGATATTTGTGTGCATTGCTATGGGGGTTCACCTTCTGTACTCCATTACAGCTACCATTTTATTGTGAGAAACATATTTTTAAGAATGGACAATTTGAAGTGTGTGTAAATTGGAACAAGACGTTTTGGGAAGCGGTCATTGTGATCCTTAAGACTACTAAACAATAGGTTATTTGATTTCTATTACAATTTTATAGTCACAGCATTAAAAAAAACAAATATCTAATTACACCAGTAAAGTAATTCATCAAAATAAATAATAATTTAAGTATCATAACATGTTCGAAAATTTTAAGGAATACATACATTAACTAAGGAATACTAGAAGAAAGGTTGGCAAATTTCTATAACTGCTGATAATTAGTTTGTTTATGGGCTATTTAACACGGTAGACGGTCATATTTATCGACCTCGACCCAAGCCATGGGAAGTGGGGAGACCAGGAAGAAGGTTCATAATCTTCAAGATCTCCCATGGATCTACTCTTGGCATTAAGTAATGGGAAACTGATGTACAATCCTTATTCATATGCGCAACTGGTATCAGTGTATCGCAAATTAGACTGAACGAGCATGTCACGCCCGTAAATAACCTCTTTTTTTATCGTAAGCAAAAAAAAATACTTAGTTCGTAATATCGTTTTCAGTTCGAATTGATTCGGGATCTAATCCCAAAGATATTACTGTGTGACCACCTCTTAGATAAGATTGTTATTAAAGCAGCTTCTCTTAGTAGTCGGTAGAATTTTGACATATTTTGTATGGAGCTTATGTCAATAGGGTAGATGACTGTCAAGTCAAATCAGTATCTTTATAAGAAACATCAAAACGATGCGCCTCGTACTAATTTATATGAAATACAAAACAATGACGTCATTCTTTTGTATGGTCAAATCATGTAGTTTCAATGTTTGTTTTGATGTTTATAAATTCATGACAACGTAAAATTGTATAGAAACATTGTTTTCCAGAATATTTTCCCCAATGCTATTTCCTGTAAAGTGTAAAATAATTTATTGTTACTGTAGTCATCTACCCAATTGTATACATCTAATAGCCAAATCCCTTGATAGTTAGATCATTGAGACCGGCCGTAAGAGATAGTCATATAGTTACAATTTAAAAATAATACAAATACACACAGGATGACTATTCCACGCGCCATTGAGCGAGTTGTATCGTTTCTCGTAGGGAATGTGCGTCAATAGCCTCAAATCGCGTGAAAATGTCATCGAGATAAAATATAATATAGTTTAAGCATCTATGGAGCAATACTGACTTAATCGATCACGTCAACTAGTTCACAGCAGGTCTTCTTCCATCTCTTCTCCCGTCAATATGTGAGGCTGGCCGATCGCTGGCACCATGTGTGAGTATTCACTAGTAGCCCAAAGGTACAGGTTTAGAGTCCGCTCCGTACATTGTGCTATGAACCTGTAATCAATATTAAACAGAGAGACGATGAACATCACGTCTTCGAATTATTGGTACCTACTAGGACCACTTCGTAACAATTGTTACGGGTGATGATGAACATAGTATTGTTATTGTTTTGTTTTTCATCCTGTTTCCAGAAGGAAATCGATTGAGTGGCATCGTTCTAGTGAAAAGTCGCCTAAGAAAGCCAAGGTAACGCAATCCACCAAAAGATAATAATGGCTACGGTATTCTGGGATTGTCACGGAATACTAATGATTGACATAAAACAAAGGAATACCACGATAAATGGCAGCTACTACGCCGCGAGCAGTTACGAGAGGCGATCAATCAGAAGTGTCGTGGAAAACTTAGCAGAGGTGTTCAGCTTCTCCACAAACATGCTCCTATTCGTTTACTGCTTCAATTGCCAAGGCTGCTGTTGCAAAATGTGGCTTCAAGGTAGTTCGCCACCCACCTTATTATCCCGACCTGGCCCCTAGTGACTATTATTTGTTTTTGAAACTTATGTCAGACTGAAGGGGAATAAGATTTTCTTCGGATGATTAAGTGACCAGTGCAGTTTACGCACATTTTGAGCACAAATCTTCTGAGTATTTTTACAAGGGGATAGAAATGCTTATTAAGAGATCCGAAAAGTGCATTGTGATGGAGGGAGACTATGTCAAAAAATAAAAAAAAAGGGGAAATGCCCCATTCGAATAATGCGAATTAAGAAGTGGGTTTTCTGTTATTTTTGTTTCATACTTACAACGTATACCTACTCTACTTAATAATAATTTTCAATGGAATTAGTACGAAAATTTTGTTACTTCTCAATTGATCAGCTGTTACTCGTAAACTTGTAAGGCTACTTAGCTATGATAGTTTTTATGATGAGATGGCGAAACTTTAAAGGTTCCGTTTTGCCATTTTGACTACAGAACCCTAAAAATGATTTGTAAATATATATATATATTGTTAGGCAGGAAACTTTAGGAATTATGTACACAGGTGACGCACAATATGTGTTATCGATGTAAATTATTCGTTTGTGTGAGCAGCTGTGTGCCTGCCTGTCTACGTATGTAGGATAGATTCACATAATAGTAGGTATTACAGGTAACTAGTGGCTCACTCCGGTCTGCACGTAATTTTTTCCACTACCTATACACATAATATGTGCATGTATTATACATATAAACCATCCGGAAGAAAAGAATCCGAATTATAGCGAAAACTTTCAAAATCGGTTGCGTGGTTTAGAATATTTAAGGATATGGACAGACAGCGCCAAGCGACTTTTGTTTTATACAACGTGAAGATGTTTGCTAATAACACACAAAAATACCACCTGAACATGTTGCAGGCATTCTTTTTGTGTTTATAAAGTTTTGTTGTTTATTTTTTTTATTCGTTGCATTCTAGATTCTCGATGAGTTAACATCGAATAGCAAAAATCTCGTATCATCACGTCTATATCTGTATCAATCTATACTAATACTATAAAGCTGAAGAGTTTGTTTGTTGGAACGCGATAATCTCAGGAACTACTGGTCCGAATTGAAAAATTCTTTTACTGTTGGATAGGCCATTTATAACGGAAGGTTATAAGGCTCACATAACATCACGCTACGACTAATAGGAGTGGAGCAGCAATGAAAAATGTTGCAAAAACGGGAAAAAATTACGAGGACGTTGTTGTAGTTGCGCGAGTCAGCAAATCCTTCTATATTAATCTAATAAAGTTTGAGAGTTCAGTATGTTTGAAAGCAGAAACCTCAGAAGATACTCGGCCGATTTTAATGAAATTTGATTTGATTTGGAGGTAGGTTAAACCTTGAGGAAGGTACTAATTACCGCGACTCGATCCACGGGGATGAAATAGGTAAAATGTATAAATCAACCCACCTCACAAATGGTCTGACATCACCCTCATTGGCTGTCTGCAAGTGTTGGTAATACAAATGTCTGTTCTGCTTGGCGATGATGACGGGAGGGTACCCTGCCTGCATCAGTAGCAGGTTCATCAGTAACCGTGATGTGCGACCATTACCATCTATGAATGGGTGTATATGCACAAGTTTGTAGTGGGCTAATGCTGCATATCTGAAAGTGTTGGAAATTTAAACGTAATTTGAAATAATATATTTTTATTTCGGATAAGCATAATCCATAGTACAACCAAACTTAAAAGTATGTATTTATATAATTAAAGCTATTTAGCATTTCATATAAAAATGGCCTATGGCCCTAGCCAGTGGGCCAAAAAGGGGCTGTTGGGCTTAGCACTGATGGTTTTGAAAATACTGTTGTTACTGCCACAGGTTCTGTTTAGCATCGAAGTTGTTCTTTTACGGATTACCGCATAGAAATCGTCGATGTGCGCATCAGCAAACATCTGAGATGCGCTACAGAACCGTGGCAGACCCATCAGCTTCCTCAACCAAAAAATATTGGACGTGCAGAGCGTTGTAGGCCCTCTGCGTATACCTAATCCACAGGCTGCACGACCTTAAAGATTATTTTTGGTTGACTTAAAAAAGGTACTAAAGGAACCCTATATCCTTAATGCCAGTGTCAGTATTTGTGTCACCTATAGATTTCGAGTAGGCTCTAATAAAAAAGCATCCCCCTCTATCTATGTACTACCTACTTACTCTTTTTCTCCATGTGCACAACAAGAGAATTAACAGCTCCTCAAACTGAGTAATGTTTGAATATTCAGCCTTAAGTACTTGAGTACTTAAGATAGTTAGAACTCTGTGATGACATTCAATAAATTTATAGTGAAGACTGGAGACCAAACTCAAAATATGTAACTGTGCCAAGAGAACCACCTTCTCTTTCTAAGCATAATGACAAGTTGTTTTTGTAATAGAGAAAATGGTCTTGCAAAATGTTGAATTCATTCTTTTCAGTAACAAAATTTATAGTGTTGACTTCAGCCTTCAGTACAACCTTCTTGTTGCCACCTCATTAAAAACTCTGATGACAAATAATTAATTAGACAGTAGTTAAGAGCCAATGAAAAAACAACATGCCAAGAGAAAACATTTAAATTGATATTAAACACTTACTACAATGCCTGTCATTGTTTCTCTATGTCAATATTGACATCACAGTCATGACGATTCATAAAGACTATGTACCTATACATAATCTATTGCCTGTAACTTTGTTCACATGGAAATTTTATACAATGAGCTATTCTTGACTATGATGTATCTTTGTACAAAATTTCATCCAAATCTGTTTAACCATAGTACCAACAAGTACAGTGAAATTAGTCTCGAAAAATTTTTGCATATGTAGTGGTGTGTATGTTACTTAGATATTAGAGCGCGTTTCCACTATATCGTTCTGGCCCTTACAAAAATGTTTCAATATCCTAACATTACTATTTAATTTAATACTTATCCCTAGCAACACTCTGATTTTTGTTTTCAATAAAAACAAGTTTTTATTTTAAAGAAAAAGGTTTTGACTTTATTAAAAAAAATATGTCATTCAATTTCACGTCCTTGAGCAAACGACAAGGCGACTACCGTGAAACAATAAAATATCGTGTCGTTCTTTAGATGATAGTAGTTTAGCTATAGGTAAAAAGTTTTGACCATAATAATTACGAAACAAAACAAATAAATAAATCGTCACTTGATAGTGGAAAGTGGAAACACGCACAAAACCAGAATAAACCAGTTTACTCTGTCCGCAGGTGCCACGTGCAGTCTGACGTCAGTCGCTTGATACCGTTAGAACATAAAGCACGCATTTCATTAAAAAATTATAATTATTAGATACGTAGTAGTTTCATTGTGAAATTTTGTATTTGTTGATTGTTGTTATTGTTTGTTATTATTGTTAAAATATTTGTTGAAGTGTTTAATTTCAAGTGTGTAAGTGTTGTAACTTTATATTGATAATTCAAAATGGCTCCAGTGTTAAAACATGGTCGAGGCAAGCCTTTGACTTCTCAAACTAAGGAAGTTTTGTACTGTTTGTACAAATATTTCGAAAATGAGTGTAATAACAACCCGAGCAGTATTATGACCCCCACTCAATTAGTTGCTAAATCAACAGGAATTTCAATAGCATCCGTCAGAAAGGTAGTATCAGAAAGCAAATGTCGTCCTTCAGATCAGGAAGTAACATTTAAATCTCCTAAAAAGAAACCGAATCGTAAACCTACAATAGTAATCGATAACTTTGATCAGCAAGTTATCAGAAGAACAATTCATGACTTCCACATCACAAATAAAGAAGTTCCCACTTTAAAAACTTTGCACTCAAAATTGAAAGAAGATATCGATTATAAAGGTTGTGTCAGCACGTTACGAAAACACGTCATGTCATTAGGTTTTAATTGGAAGCAAACAGAAGATAACCGGAAACTTCTTATGGAAAAACACGAAATTAGATACTTGCGAATTAATTATTTGATGAAAATTGCTGAATATCGTGAACAACGCCGACCAATTGTTTACACCGACGAAACATATATACATACATCACATACCCTCTCGAAATCTTGGTCAGATGGAAGCACTTCAGGTTTGAAGCAACATATATCGAAAGGCAACCGCTTAATCATTGTTCATGCCGGTGGTATCGATGGCTTTATACCAAATGCATTGCTTATGTTTAAAGCCGACCAAAAAAGTGGAGATTACCACAACAATATGAACTATGACAACTATTCAAGGTGGATTCAAACTCAAGTAATACCCAACTTACAACCAAATAGTGTTGTTGTTGTTGACAACGCACCATATCATAACTCAATACAAAATCCTGCACCGAATAGTAATTCTAGAAAACAGCAAATGATAGACTGGCTGACATTTCGAAACATTGAGCATTCATCCACGTTGCTTAAGCCTCAATTATATGAACTGATTCTGCAAAACAAGGCGAGATTTATAGAGTACAAGATAGACGAAATATTACGACAGCACGGTCATACTGTGCTGCGTTTACCACCATACCATCCGGAGTTTAATCCTATAGAAAATATATGGGGGATAGTGAAAACATATGTCGCAAAAAAGAATGTCGCAATGAATATGAAGGTTATAATGTCATTAGCTGAAGAAAAAATGAACGCCATAACTGTAGAGGAATGGAGAAAAGTTTGTTTGCATGCTATTGAGGAGGAAAGCAAATATCAGGGTAGAGACGCAGCTTTAGACACAATATCAGAACGAATCATACATATCAACCCATATGATGGCCCACTGCTGGGCACGGGTCTCCCCATTAGAACCTACTGGTATGTAGATCCTGGGGGTAATTGCCATAATCGCCACGCTTGGCGAGCGGGTTGGCGATCGCAGTAAGGCTTTAAGTACGCAGAGGACGCTGCAGCCCGTCCTCCGGAGTGAAATCCCTTAGTCGCCTTGACGACACCCACGGGAAGAGACGGGGTGGTACTATTCTTAAGCCGGTATCATCATAATTAATTTAAATAATTCATCTGATGAAAGCGAGGATGGGGATGATTGTGATATGCCTGGGGTTGATGAATTATTAGAATAAAACATTTATGGCCGGAGAACACCTAATTCATACACGTCTTCACTGAAGTGAAAACCGGCATTCAATGCTTGTAATGTTTGGAACTGGCTTGTCTGCCTCATACAGTTCCATAGATTACAATGCGGTGGATACACATTTTCACGACCGTATTAGTACGTAGTGCGTATGCGTAGACGTGCACGCATTTGGTGTGCTCCAGCCACAAACGTATATTACCTTTAAAACAATAAAAACTAAAAATAAAATGTTGTTTTTTTTATTTGCTGACCATACACTACTACAAACGCAAAAATTTCTTCAAGCTAATTTACCTGTAGTAAGATAGAAGGGAAGGGACTCTTTGAACATAACATTTTACAGATTAAAAATCCATTGACAAAGAAAAATCTGTACCTACTAATGAATAAAACTAATGTTATAGATGTGAAAGAAACTTTTTCTGTCTATCCATTACATTTTCATGCCTAAGCTACTGAACCTCTTAATCAGGTAAAATTTGGTATGCTTAAAGATGGGGCCTTGCCAAGGATATGTCCTTGGCAAGGCCCCATCTTTAAGCATACAAAATTTTACTACTACTGACTGCTTTTATCATGATAAATTACATGTCAAAGCTAGTATATAAATGTTAATAATTTTTGAACAGTTTAGTAGAAGAGCATTTTTTAAAATCTGGTTACCTATACAAATTCGAGACTGTTTACTCTATATATCTATACTAATATTGTAAATCTGAAGAGTTTGTTTGATTGCGGAAATCCTAATTGAAAAATTCCTTTACTATTGGATTGCAGAAGGCTATAGACTATATAATATCACGCTATGACCAATAGGAGCAGAGCAGCAATGGGAAATGTTGCAAAAACAGGGAAAAGTGCGGGACAGCTATTGTGGATATAATGTAAAAAACTTAAACTTCAGTGTTTATTAACTTACTTAAATTATTCTACTAAATATAAAAACAAAATATTTATCTTACCTCACAGGATGTAAGTCCAATGCATCATCTGAATTAAGCCATTCCAGAAACTGGATCATAAGCCTCTGTATTTCTGAAGGTCCTGGTGGTATATGACCTCCAACGTAAACCTGAGTTCTACGAAATTGACCACCTTCTACGGGATCCACATGCCCTAAAACTCTTTTGTGTATTTCTAATATATCACCCATAGATATGTCACGTAAACGATACAACAATGTTTGGTTAATATACTTCATTGCAGCATCAAGACCAAGAATTTCATTATGCTCATCTATACTTTTACCAGAAACAGCTACCCTAGTCTCTAAAATGCTTCTTGTTTGCTGTAACGTCATTGTGTTGCCCTCAATAGCAACAGTATGATAAATATGTTGGAAGTAAGCTTCTTTCTTGGCTCTACGTAAAGCTGAATTGCTTTCAGGTATTGATGAGAGCGCATCCCGTTTCTCATCAATTTTACGTAGCATCTCTCTGTCTAAATTCTCAACTATACTGGCAGTGCGTTGTCTATTCATTAAAGCTCCTGTGTGTTCAGGGTAATTAGTTAAAGCTAAAGTGTAAAGCTGGTCAGCTCTGACCACATCCTTTTTAGTATCCTCTAAGAACTCTCCATAGTGATTTAGTATGTCTGCATGTTTAGGTGACAGGGCAAACGCGTGTCGAAATAGTTTTAAGGCTTTATCTGCTTTGCCTACCTTCTTCATCTCCAGAGCAGCGTTTAATGACACTACAGCTTCCGCGTCTCGAGTTTTATCTGATGTTCTTGCCTGGCGCGTATCAGAATTTTCCTCAGAAATGGGCTCAAGATAATTACCATACAATCCATCTGGTATCGGTGAAAATGGCTTCGCAAATCTTACGTCGTAGTTCAGCAACTTATCCAGGGATATCACAATCGCTAACGTACACACTACGCTAGATAATATTAGCACTGTTTTGCACCTATCTACGATCATTTTTGATTTAATTTTTAACATATATTCACACTTCATGTTTTCTGTTTCAGTCGTCCTACCTATAAACAACATGACTGCAGCGTTCACTGGAGCATATGTTCACTGATAAAATCTGTATAATGAGTATAAATGATTTAGATTTCATCGTGTATTGCAATATTATTTCTAAACTCTATTAACAAAAAACCACGTAAGGCCATAATTGACAATTTTGACATTTGAATCATCTGACATTAGTCATCAAGCTGACAGTGACGTTTTTTACTGCGTTGAAAAATTGTCTTTGCCTTTCGCCATTGTTGAAAAATTTGGAACGCAATAAAATTACATATGGACAAACCACATTCTGTTTGTGAGGTATTTTTTTTAACAAATAAACATACAAAAAAAGTATAAGTTTAGGTATATTCAATTGCATTCGATGCTTCATTGTTTGGTAAAAAAGGATCGCCCGCTTTTCTTTTTACGTATATGTTTAAGGAGACCGGGTAAACGGCGGATCAGTTGGGTACACTGGGTTTTGTACATATCGACGAAACCAGTGGTGACTGCTACTTGTTCGTTAACATACATACGCCCCCACGCATACGTATGTTTATGGGGCATATTTCAAATATTAGATACGACAAAAGGGCGACGTTGTTTTCTTTATCCGTCCGTACCTCAGAGGAAAAAAAAAAGCCACGCTTATAGGATAACTTTCTTGTCTGTCTTGTCTCTTTACCTGAACGTGTCGAGTTACGTGTCGTATCGAGTTGAAAACTTAACTTCTAAGTTAAGTTTTCAACTCGATAAGAACAAAGATACGGCCATTAATATGAAAAACTGCTACGAGAGACTCGATTCCTGGAGGCCAATTTACGTATTTAATACAGTGCAGTTGCAGTTATGTTTCGATTAAAATATATGTATTAACGATATAATACTTATGTCAATTTTTTATCTTTTCTTTTTAATTTCATGTATAAATATCTTTTATTACCCACCTGTAAAAACCCCTAGACCCATTGTTAACCAGGGATGTTTCGTTGTTCTCCATCCCGTGTACACATTGAGCTAATTCTGCTCTTTAATAAAAACGTTACTTAATCTTCTTTCTTCCACCATTATAGGTTAAGGGTAGATTACGCGAAACTAGGTCGGCTCTCTCAAAAATGTATAAAGAAAACCTAAATATTAGGACACGAAAAAAATTGTGTCACTAGTCAAAGAGTTTTTCTAGTAGATGAAATAAAGAAATTTGAGGATATGTCTTAATATGATCCTCTAAATCTTAAAGTTGCGGAAAAATGCAAAAACGAGCATTTTCGTATTGTCATAGTCATGGCGTTCGTAATCTTACATATGTACGAACGAATATTCTACTTTATTTTGACCTGCGCTCCTGCGCCCTGTGAAGTAATGGCTGTGTGCGGAAGAGCGAGGCCGGCGATCGTGTCGCTGTGTACGTAGCGCTAAATAAATAATTCTCTCAGTGTAATGCCCCCTTAATTAATTAGCAATATTCTAAAAGCTGATTCAATATTCTAACTGCCTCCGTGGCGCGGTGGGAGTGTATCCGACTGCTACGCAAGAGGTCGTGGGTTCGACCCAGGATAAAACTTTGTGTGATGAGCACGATGGTTTATTCTGTGTCTGGGTGTAATTTATCTATAATATCTATAATATGTATGTATTTAGAAATATATAAGTATGTTTATCAGTTGTCTGGTTTCCATGGTACAAGCTCTGCTTAGTTTGGGATCAGATAGCATACGTAGGTAAGGTACAGTAGCTATCTATCTTATGTGTGTATATGAAGTTATTTTTGTATTTACCTAACACAAAATAAAGTCTTGTAAACGAAAGAGACTAGACATAACGACACAGGGTATCCTAGTGTGGGGGTCAGGACATGTCGCACCCCCAAAACAACACTGCGCTAAGTCAAAATAGCTCTTTTTTCAGGAACGACGAAAAACCGATATCTTACGTTGTATTAATATTATTGCAAATTTAATTAACTTTGCATATGAAGAATCAAATCCTTATTAATATAGTATAGTTCAGTCGCAGTAAAATATTCGCCTTCAATCAAAATAATGCGTTTTTGACATAATTCACTATAGAGTAATGACAGAACGCAATAAAAAATATTTATTTCGACATAAGTGCTTGTTACTGATTGATTATGAATTAATGCACTATCATTCTATGGGTTTTTAACTGAAATATATTATACAAAAAAGAATTATTTATTTAGTTAATACAGGAAGAGGCATAAAAAATGAAATAAAAGACCAAATTTATCCAAAATCAATATGTATCTATGTGAACATAAACGTTTAATTAAACTCACAAAAAAACCTCTCTAAATCTTTTATCATCAGAAAATGAGAAGTCAAAAATTGCAAAGGATCAAAGTTATAAAACAATGAAAAATAAAAATATTAAGAATTCTAAAACAAATCAGTCATTAAAAATAAACAACTTAAAACTTATCAACATTCAGTTTACCTTAATATTTATTTTTTAACATTAACAAGTTCGTAGTTATTTCCTACAATCACAGACGATAAGTATGACTATGTAAGTATGGCTGATATCAGGCACCAACATGGTAGGTACACTGGCACATCACAAATACGTAACATTAAAAACATTAGTAGCATAGGTTAACCCTCTTTATCACCACACTTACCACCATAATTAAATTGGTGCAATGTAATGTACAAATATTTGCATTAATAAACTATAAAAACAAGATATATTGCCGTCCAAAATTAAAATTGTTTCTAAATATTCAATAATGAACACTGTAGATAATTAGCTATCTTTACTCAACATCCTTAGTACATACATACATACATATCAACCCATAAGATGGCCCACTGCTGGGCACGGGTCTCCCCAGTAGAACCTACTAGTATGTAGATCCTGGGGGTAATTGCCATAATCGCCACGCTTGGCGAGCGGGTTGGCGATCGCAGTAAGGCTTTAAGTACGCAGAGGACGCTGCTGCCCGTCCTCCGGTGTGAAATCCCTTAGTCGCCTTGACGACACCCACGGGTAGAGATGGGGTGGTACTATTCTTAAGCCGGCACCACACGGCCAAACTTGCTTCGGCAGTACATATACTAAAATTGGAACGATAACATCCTTAGTATACCTATTTAATTTAAATCAGTCTCAGAGTATCTTATTATAAATCACAATGGTATTAAAATAGGTATCACAGTTTTATTTGCCAACAAATAAAAAAATATCAAAAAGTTTTTATAAAAACGATAGAATATTCATCGTTTGTATTGTACCTATATAGGTAGGTAAGTACTATAAATACTATATTACCTTTGTAAGTACTATAAAAAGATTTTTTTATAAAGCATATTAACTTACGTATAACCTTTTTCAGTGCGTGCTTCTATTCTAGATTCAATGCAGTCTTATAATAGGAATTAACGTAATTAGTAGGGATTATATTTTTTTCAATTAACTCCATAATGTCTCTTTTTTTGTTTATAGCCAGAGGTTGTTTTTCTGTATATGCTTTGACCAGCAATGGGGAGAAGCTTTGATCTTGGTTACGCCTTGAACGATTCCGAACACAGACTCTCTTAACATCAGTATCTTCGTATGATGTTTTGTAAAAGAAAATCAAGGGATGTTGCTTTTCTACGCGAAGTACTTTAATATCATGCCATTTAAGTTGATTATTGTCTACATCTATATTAAAATTGTTACCCCAAGATTCCTGAAGAACTTTAATTTCGTAAAAATCGTCATATGTTAGCTCTTTTAAATTATACGGATTTCCTGTTTTTTTGGCAGTACGAATTAAAGTAGCATACTGTTGTGGGCAAGAAATAGGACCAGATCTTAAGTGTCTTTTTATTTGTTTTTCTATTACACTGTGGACGTTGTCCCCTTCATTTTGTGAATGGCCACGGATCAAAAATTTATGGGTTATTGAATTAACTTTTAATTTATTAACTGCATAAGCATAAACGGATAATAAATATTTATTTTTTTGTTGCCCACAACAATTATCGCTGTAAAATATAATATCAAGGTTGGTATCAGGAGCACTCTTTTCAATTACCATCTCAATGTACTTAAGGACACAACTTCCTATCTCAATTGCACCCCGTTTGGCTTCGGTTTCGTCCCAGAAAAAACACATAACATCCTTTGCGTATAAATCGCTTACAGTAAAGTTAAGGCAGTTTATTCTAGATTTATAAAAGAAAAGTGAGACTTGGCCTTTTGGTATTTGCATGACTGCTTGAAGGTCGTATACTGCTACGATGACATCTTTCCTGTTTTTATCGGCCTCTTTTTCCATTCTGGAAAGCTCTTTTTCTTTGAGGTGGCTGTCATAATCGTAACGAAGTTTTGATTTGCTCTCGTCATTTCCATTCTTATAACTTTCACACAGATCACATAAATCATTCTTAGGAATATAAAAAGAAATATTGAACTCCTCATTGAATATCCTACTAAAAGTTTAAGCTGAAGCAGGAGTTAAATTATTTTGTTCACGGAGAGTTTTAAAATCACGAATTAAATCTGCCAGGCATTTGTCGCTTGAAATGTACTCTCTAGTAGTTTGAGCTCTCAGATAGTGAGACTCTATTCTTGGTATTGCATTTATGAAATCAATCACACTAGCTTTTATTTCGTAGTCTATTTTGTGATGATTACTATGCTTGCCGCGTGCATCAGTTTCAACAAAACCATCGTCTCTTTTCTTTGAAAGGGCCGTCTTAATGTACCTATCACAAATGCCCAACGTAGCCTTAAAAAATACTTTGCACACTCTTATCTGTTTCTTATCTACTTCGAAATAGTAAGTTGAATTCAAAGCTCTTACTTTTTGAGAAGTTATATATCTGTACATATCAACCCATAAGATGGCCCACTGCTGGGCACGGGTCTCCCCAGTAGAACCTACTAGTATGCAGATCCTGGGGGTAATTGCCATAATCGCCACGCTTGGCGAGCGGGTTGGCGATCGCAGTAAGGCTTTAAGTACGCAGAGGACGCTGCTGCCCGTCCTCCGGGGTGAAATCCCTTAGTCGCCTTGACGACACCCACGGGTAGAGATGGGGTGGTACTATTCTTAAGCCGGCACCACACGGCATATATCTGTACTTAGGTTTGATTTGTTGTGTATGCCTTATTATATATTCTCTTTGCCTCTCCAAATCTCCTAACTGCCAAAACTGTTTGAATATGTCCTGTCTTACCGTTTCATTTATTTTAGTTATACATTTTAACCTACATTTTTCGCCACAAGGTGGACGTATTTGTCGTTCAGCTATCAGTTTTGAAGGATTTGTTAAAGAAACATACGCTTTTCCTGTATTTCGCAATGTCTTAGCAATCTTAGACTTCCAGGCAGCAGGGTTTCGTTTCCTTTTTCTGCATAACTTGGTTTCGTTCATTAATAGAGCAGTGTCTACAGCAGATAAAGTTGAGGGTGTGTCAGTCACAGTGGCATTGAGATTTTGTTGAATATTTGCTGTAGATGGACTATTTAATTCGTCATCAGATGAACTACTTGAGCTGGAGCTCGAAGATGACGAGCTAGAGTCTGATGAAGAGCTTGAAGACGAAGACGATAATCTTCTCGGAATTACAAGAGGCTGAGATAATTTCTTAACGGGTATTGAAAAAGTAGGATCCGTATCCGAATCATCAATAAAATCTTCTTCACTACTAGAATTAGGTAGAATTGATATAGGTACCTCCCTATTTGATGTTTTATCGACTGAAACTGCCATCACTGATGTCTCATCTATTGATGCTGCAACAGTTGTATTTTCGCCATCCTTTTCCATGCTGTTTTGTTGAACAGAAGGTCCACTTTCTTCTGTAGTACTTTCGATTGCCTTTTTTAATAATAGGAGACTACGCCCCTTCATCATCTGCCAAACAATAATTATAAATTTAATTAAGTCAACAATAGTGCATTATCTTCCAAAAAATGATTTTTCTCTTGGTAAATAGAAACAATATAAATTGTAAATATTGTTTTCTATTAATTTATAAGGTAAGCAACAATTGTAAATAAAAAACAAAAATCTAGTATGATTTTATAACCAATTAGGACACTATTTATATAAACCATCAATAGTGCATCATTTCACAAATTATCATCTTTTATGAACAATACAGAAATATTTTGGAATAAAACAATAAATATAACTTACCTTCGTCAACAAGAGAGTGTTATTTCAAAATAGTATCAAACTTGTTATATGAGCACAGTCACCAACACTGCATTAAAACTAAATAGTTCGTAGTAATATTTACACAACATTCAACAATACTCAATTATAACAAAATAATTCACTGTTTCGTAAACGAGCTGTGTGTTGTTCCCAAGACGGACAAGTCGCAACAAGAAATAGTTTCGTGTTCGCGGCACGATTCTGGCGGCGCGTCTTCACCAATAGAGAGTTAGCGCGCTCTTTATGGGTCAATTTTTAAAATAAAAATACGTCTGTATTATTGGTATACGCGGCAAATTTTTGGCAATACAAATATATAAAAAAGTCGATTTTGAGATTTTTCGACATAATACAGTGTTATTCTGGGTGTGCGATGTATATCATACTGGTTGTACAACCTCTTCTGATACCTACAATAAAAAATATTAAGTAATAATACCTTAAACGAGCAATTCTTGCATATATACCTACTAGCTTTTGGTCGCGGCTCAAATAGTAGCTCAATAGTCCCGGAGAATAACAGACAATAGCTTTTATATATTTTTTATAGCTGACCGCGCTACTTCGTCGGCGTAAATTTTCCCGTTTTTGCAACATTTTTCATTGCTGCACCGCTCCTATTAGGCGTAGCGTGATGTTATAAAGCCTATTGCCTTCTTCGATAAATAGACTATCCAACAGTAAAATATTTTTTCAATTCGGACGTTCCTGAGATTAGCGCGTTCAAACAAACAAACTCTTCAGCTTTATAGTAGGTATGTCCTTCTACGGGACTCAAACTATCTCTATATCAAAATCGATTGAGCGGTTTAAGCTTGAAAACGTTCTCATAAATACATGTTTATACAATGTAATTCGCCTGCGTGGATGCCAGATTGTTACCAAAATATTTTAACGGCAAAGCTTCATACTAATAAACTCACCCCCTAAAGGGGTAAAACGGAGGTGCAAAGTTAATTTTCCGTCTTACTTGAATTTTCGAAAATTCTTTCTTAGTGCTCCCCACGTTAGAAAAGGAACTGTATTTCAACTTTTTAACCCTTATACTTTAGTTCCTGCGTTGAAATGTCAGTCAGTCAGTCAGCTCTCCTCTTCTCCTTTATGTATATAGATAGATTTCGTTTAAGAATGTTTATTGTTGAGTAAATCATGTGAGATTAAAGCACATTTACCTACATAGCATAGGTATATAAGCATATTTAATATATTATTTTATACCTACATTTTAATTAGGTAAGTGTCGTAATTTTAATTGACGTGTCTAAGAAGTGTTAGGAAATAAAAACACAATAATGTTTAATATTAATGTTATATTTTTTCTAATTTCAATGTTAATAATTCTCCATTCTTTCTTTCATTTCTCAAATAAATAATATTCCCACATTAACACTCAGATCATTTACGAATAATAAGTAAACTATTAACCATCAATACATAATATTTCACGTGTAGTGATTAATATTAATATGTTTATTAATTATCTAACTAAATCATTAATTATAAAATCTTATATTTAAGCACTTAAATTATCAAAACAAACCCTCTGCCATTAAGGCATAAGCTGCTTGACATAAAAGTTATCATTTAAACATATTTACAATGATAAATTTGTTTAAATGACATACTTTTAAGCTCAAGTTCGACTATCGCGCGATTCAACAAAATTTTATTGTCGCGTCGTCGTCTGACTAGACAAGTGAGTCGTCACAACGATAAATATTAGCGAGCATTCGCTTGGCAAGTCTTAAACTTACAATTTTTTTTAATAGCATTTTGGCTACAATCGAGAAATAGTTGAACGCCAAAAACGTCATAAAAGTTGCGTGCTCGTAACTTCCTGCGTTCAAGGAGCATCTAACGTTCGTTTAGCGTGCATGAAATGCGTTGGCGAGAGTTTATACTACTTATTACTACACTTAGTGCTATATACTATGGCAGTATTGCAGGAAATTAGAGAGCATACAACATGAGTTTCAATACAATCAAGCAGCTTAAAGATGGGTCGGCTGCGTCGAACGGCGACTAATGGCTCGCCGTTCTAAATTGGCAAGATTAATATTATTTTATTATTATTTATAAGTGCTAATAGACGGTCCGATTTGGTTTGTATCCAACCGTGTCATCGTCCAATGACATTTGCATATTGTTATTGTAGTTATCGATTGCTGAACGATGCAGGAACGCGATTGGTTGCTAAAATCGGTCGAATAGACCAAATCGGGTCGCCTGTTAGTGTTTATTTTCATAACCTGTTTTCCTGGCAAGTTTGTATTAATTTATACAAGATGTCTACAGATAAGTCAAAACAGGTTCTTATCAATTATTAATACTAAAGTTGGCATTTACTTGCCTCTGTTAGGCCATGACTTAATAATAATAAACAATTAGAACATTCTACACGTTTCTCTTGGAAACAATACTTGCGACCAGAGTTTGACTCTCCTTTACCTTGTCGAATCACCCCTTGCAAATTAATACTAATATAATTTTATTAACGTTTCAAAAAACGCAATGAAGAACAGACTTTCACAGCCTGAATTGGAACTAGGAAAGTAATGCATTAATGAAATCAACCCTTAAATTTCATCGGTGGTAAGCAATATAAACTTATAATTTATACTGTGATTTTTAATCTATTGGCAATACAATAAAACTTGGCCCAATAGAATCACAGTTGTGATGGTTTGATAATTACGAATCACAAAACTGGATCATAAGATAAAGTAACCCGATTATTATAATCGATAGCAATAATTGTCATCAATGCAGCTATCGTCTTGTTTTCTTCAGTAAAAAGAGCAGATGAAAAAAAAATATCGTCATTGGCATTTTGGCCAGCTCCACAAGTTTGGTCCAACGTTGGCTTCCACATCAAACAACATTTACCGACATAAATGTTCTTAGACTTTTACTAGATAGGTACTGCCCTACTAAGAAGTGACAGTTACATGATCATCGAAATTTAAAAAGAATCAAATTAGACATTCTAAAAATGAACTGGGTTATTCAGATTTTACATTACTAACAAAAAATATTAGTACATGTCATCATATAATTTCAAATGTAAATTAATTTACACAGTATGCCAACTGTAATAAACCAATAGTGATGGGAAACACTCTATTAACGGCAAATAGAATCGACAATGATCATAGTCGAGTATAAGGAGCATCCCAGGGCTATCATGGTGCCCATGGCTATACTGGAGTGGTATGTCCTGAAGGTCTTCAGTACACGGAGGTAGCGAGGACAATGTGCAAGCTCACCTAGAATTAGGCGGCCGACCTGTAACAAGGAAACAAAATATTTAGTAAAATACTTTTAGGATGCTTGGCTAATGTTATTCGAAAGTACCAAACCGTATCAATATTAAACCGGGCACAATGTAGGGGTCTGTCGCTACCCAGCACATTATTGCGATATAAGAAGTGGGTTTTCTGTTATTTTTATTGTTTCATACTACTAACAACGTTTTATAAGTGTTTTTCAATGGAGTTTGTACGAAAATGTTGTTACTTCTCACTTGGTCAGCTTTTGCTCGTAAACTTGTAAAGCCTACTTAGCTGTCCTTTTAATTTCATTATACCTATTTACTACTGTCGTAATTTTTCCCACATCTCCAAAAACATCCATTTAGCTGGCAGGGGCGTTTGAAAAAATTGCAATTTAAGGCATAACGGATCCCTAAATTGAAAAGTGATTTTGACAATCTCTAAATATTTTTAAAAGACCTATTCAACAACACCCCACACGATGGGGTAGGTCAGAAAAAAAAAATCTCATTACTCCTTTGCGTGTAGCGTACCAGAAAAAATATTAGGTGTTTCAAGAATTTATTTTACCACTCGGCGTAACTAATAAGTATATCCATGCCAAATTAGAGCTTTCTAGTACTAGGATCTCTGAACTAATCTGGGCACAGGGACAGAAAGACGGACAGAGAGACGAAACTATAAGGGATCCGTTTTGTAATTTTGGCTATGGAATCCTAGAAGACAGATGGCTAAGTTGAAAGTTGAAGTTGGAAGGTGATATCATAAGTTCACACATCTTTCAATTAAGAACAGATCCGTTCATCATAATTAAGTCCTCGCTTAGCTTCTAATTGATACAATCTTATGACAAGTCAACAAGAGACAATTGAGTGGAATGTACCCACAACATGGCTGACGCAATTCCGTTAGAAATGGCGCGAAATCACTCGTTCCAATTTAATAATAGACGTCATTTTATTTCTTCATCAAAAATACACATATCGATAATAATGAATTATTTTTTGCGATGTAGTGTGAAATACACGTGTAAGAAATGAATCACATGCTATTGAAGTGTCAACTGATTGGTGTCGAATGACTGTCGTCGAGTGAATTGTTTACGAAATTGTACTGCATAATGATAAGGTACATACACTTCTGCATTATTGTAATTAGGGCATTATATTATACCACGGTAGTTTTATTAGACTGACGACTGTACCTACCTACGGAAGGTGAAAGGGTTTAAAGTGGTCATGCGGGGAAATCGTGACTGTAGATAACGTCGACACATATACTTCATTTTCTTCCTATGTACCTATCTTTGTAATATTATGTAGATAGATATGTAATGTTTTACAAGTACCCGTTAAATTCGTGATAATTAAGGCATGGAAATAAATGCTTATTGTTATATGTTTATTACATATTAAAAGTCAGTATTTTACCTGTTTAGTACCTAGTAGATGCACTGTTTCTAGGTTAGGTAGGTACTAGGTACCCATCCACGTCTTTGAACATAATATTATTAACTGACTTAGAAAAAATAATATTTGTGGAGAGCAAGGTGTATGTCTCTCCACCACGAAGGAAGGATTCTCTAACAAGAGCAGGACGAACTAGTAATATTTAGCTAGCAGCTGTAATAACTGTAACTTCTTCTATAACCTTGTAATATTTATATCGGTGTTGCTAGGTTGCTAAAAAAAGATACTTACTTCAGTTCCGCTACCTGCAGACTCCTCCATCTGTGTTTTTTGATGCTTGGCGCGAAGCATGGGCCGCACCAGGCGCAGGCGCACATACGCCTCTATACTG
Organism: Herminia tarsipennalis; assembly: GCA_945859575.2. NCBI lineage: Eukaryota > Metazoa > Arthropoda > Insecta > Lepidoptera > Erebidae > Herminia > Herminia tarsipennalis. Next base: position 4,220,179 of record OX243836.2, on the reverse strand, counting down.
AACACCGCTAGCAAGAGCGCTAGCTGGAACAACGGAAATAAACAACATTAGTTAACATATCACGAGAAAGGTTAAGGCAATCTATATAACGTACTTAGTTAGGATTAACTCCAGAGACTGGAAGGACAGGGTGTTGCGGTGAAAATGGTAGAGGCCTACGTTCAGGCCATAAGGGTTAATGATGATGATGTGGTTTAGCTTTAACTTAGCTCGGACAAAACTAGACAAAACTTAGGTATGCTGATGGTTGACTTTATGCAGTACTTTACCTACTCGTAATATAATAGGCATTAAGATTAAGCTAAGCTAACGCTTAGAAGCTCAATAATTTGAACTATCAGCTTAAGCTTTGTTAAGTTCTAGGACATATTTATATTTACAATTTGCCGATATTTCCGACAGCGTCAAACAGGGAAGAGTGAACGTAGGAAACAATTGTCTACCTGTGTGTCGGTATCATGTTCTGTCATTTCATAAATTAAAAACTTTATCTTTCCTTCCGATACTTATTCGGTTAATTTTATTATCTCTCATTAATCTGTCAGCTAAATGAATTATGAAGGAAATGATAAAAAAAATCTTTGGTGGTTATTTAGGCTTTATTTAAGGATAAGATTTATTATAGAAACAAAATTAAAAAAAACCACTTACAGATACTGAAAAAAAAGTTGAGGTCAAATATGGGTTCGTATGCACCTAAACAAATTTTAATCAAAATTACATGAGACATATATGGGTTTGTATGAAATAAAGAAATTTTAGAGTTTTAAATTACAACTTTCATTTTAGTCATGAAATGCCGATAAACAGTTTCGTTTGTCGTTTTAACATAGAAAAACCATACATTTTCTACACTTTGTATAAGTTTTTTGGCCGCAAAATTGTCATTTTTGTCGTTTGTCATCCATTCCGGCATATGGTCCATTTTGTCAGTTCTAACAGAATTTAAAGGTAAATCTTGATGCCTGGTAGGAACTTTCCTCGTTTTCTTTGGACCAGTTGGTGTTCCTGGATTAGATGGAGCAGGACTTCCGTGGCTCAAAACTTACAGGCGTTCCATCTCTACTATTATTAACAGGACGCCCTCTTTTTCGTGCACTTACAGCTTTACCAGATTTGCGTAAGTGTTCTGAAACGGCTTGCTTAAAATCAAATAAAGGCATGTAATTGTCTGGATTATTTCTGCGCCATAAAATCCAAGCATTCACAATACACATGTCCACCATATGAAAAAATATTCGCTTATACCATTTTTTGGATCTCAAGTGAATTCTATACAGTCCCAGCATAGAGTCCAACAAATCAACGCCCCCCATCTGTTTCTGCTTGGGGACAACTAATATTTTTATATTGCTTTTCTTTTCTGAAGTATCTTCGTTTTGTAGTGGTCGGGTCACTACCTACATAAGCAGTTACACTAACTCCATCAACGGTAGCAACTTTTTCAATAAAATTATATTAGGAACTCTGTTTAGGCGCACTGTACCTAAAGGCAAAAGTCCGATCTGTGACAGATATACCTGGAGTTTAGGGCTATTAAACCAATTATATTAAGGAAAATCAAAGACTTGCCTATCACACAAAAAATTGTAATCGCATTCGAAACCATATCTGGTTTCACAAAAAAGCGGTTAAGTTAGGTTGGAATGCATGCGAAACCATATATGGTTTCATAGAAAAAGACCCTCATTTTACGAGAAATTTGCAAAAAAAGAACATAAAGTGTAAGCATTATTGAAATAGAACAATAATAGCACTGTATTATATTTTTTTATCAAGCAAAACTTGCCTGCTTCACGAAGAAAAACTTTTTTGAAAAATGGATTTACAGACACTGTGTTGAACTTCACACCGGCGCTTATAAAAGTGAGGTTCTAACTAAACTAACGTTAGACCATAGTCAACAAATATTGTTTTCGTATTGCCAACATATTAATCATAAAGTAAAAGATGCGTTTATTTATTGTTTAAGCATTGTTACGTGAAAAAAAATTACTAAAGTCGGTGTACCATATATGGGTTGGTATGCGGTAGAGGGTTAATCAGTCAACCTTTTAAAAAATAACCTTGCGTTTACTTGTATTACGTAGATCTTGTGATTTGTAATCTGAACGGCTTCAGATAAATAATGAGTTTTGTTAATAATGAGTCAAGGTTTAACCTCTCTATGCAATTATCCATTTGTACTACACCTAATTTGTTCAATAAATTATTTAAGTTATATAAATATAATAACGTTATATGCATTTTGAAATATATGCTTATAATTAAGCTCTATTTGTGAGAATATAAGTGCATTGTGTATAGGTTTTAATGGACGATGAGTATACGAAAATAATTATTGTGATTAACAGATCGCGATGATGTTAGATACATTGTATAGAAATTGTAGCTGAAAATTGATCATTTTTTCAACATAATTAAAAACTCGGCATAAGTCTTTTAAGATACCTTTCTGCAGAAGTAAGGAACATATTATTTATGTATAAAACTCACGAATCCCACTGAACTTACTAAAATGCCTCTGACTGCATGATTTAAGGTTACCTTGTTTCAATCTTTTTTAAGCAGGCGGGATTTTTGACTTTTAAAATTTATATAATATTGTTTAATGCTTTGTTGTAAGACATAACGTAGTTTGAATGAAAAAAGATAGTAACAAACTTTAAATGCTATATATCCTAAACGGTTACTTTAAGTGAAAAATAATTTAAGAAACCTCATCATGATTTTAAAATACCCACACGATGATACCCCACATGACATAGTTTGTCGACTTTTTTTTCATAATATGGCATCTGGCTGTCGCCATTTTGAAGTTTGATTGTAGTCATGTCTTTAGTTGCTTTTACAAGACTAATACGAAACGATTGGCGTATGAATCTTTCGACACATACATACATACACGACAAATACTTAACCCTCCTCCGCAGTCAGGTAAAAAATAAATGCTCTAAATTATATCAATTAAACAAAAGAAATAAAACAAAATTGAGCAGTTTAGTGAATTATGTAGATACCTGCAGGTATAGGTACCTGCAAAAAGACTGACACGAAAAGCGGTTATGACTCTACTAATAATCATGGATAACTACATAGATGGCTATTATAATATTATTATTCGACATCTTTTTGATACAAGGGAAACATATTCAAACATAAATTAGGAATTATAATGAGGTTAAAAAGGCCATGTAACACTTATCATTTGATATACCTCTATTGACCACGCGAATAAGTTATAATATCATGCTAATTGAAGAAGGTATCAAGCTGATTGGTATAATGTTCAATAAATTTGTGCACTTTACTGTTATTGCGTGATGTGCTATATTGGAATGTCATTTGTGATTTATGTTTATTTTAGCAATTGTATTTTGTAAAGCTGTGATAGAATTTAATAATATAAGTGACATATATTAAAGAGACAAATGTCCGTGAGAAATCCACTTGTGCGATTCAGGTTTTATTCAGTCCTACTGTTGTCAAATCAGGGTTAGTAGGTATGCAGTTACTTTCATAATTATTTTTGTGTTTAATAATGCATGGTTGTTTTATAAGGTTATAAAAAGCACTTTTTGAATTTCATTTACGCACCGTTTATTTCAATTAGTGTCAATAGCATTTATTGGAGTGAAAACACTTTAAAATATCGAGACTTGGCGCCATTTAATATATATGTATCTACACATAAGTACAAGTAATGTTAGCATATATTTGCTTATTTTATAGGCATATTATTTACTGTGTTTTTATTGCTTAAGTGACCTTTCGTGTTTATGTCAATTGCACAATAAAACATAGTTAATATGTCATAAAATGATATAAACTATGAATACTATAGGCTGCCATTTCGTATTCGAAATAAATTAATACTTATGCAAATTCTGATGAGATTCAACCTCTTTGCTAAATTGTGAAAAATGACAGCAAATATGAGCTGCACTGACCTCTGTAGTACTGTGAACAGGCTAGCGCCGACAACAAGGAGACTTCCATCCGGTCTATTTGACAAACTCAAATGGAAGTCTATACTTGTGTAACAAGAATGACAACATGTAGGTTTGGTAGCCAGTTCAGTGTACGACGTAGGTACTATAGAGGTCAGTGCTGAACTGTCGTACATCATTGTTACCGTAAAATCCGTAGGACCAAGTCTTTATGCGATGGAATGTGTTAAGAATAAAAATGATAAGGATTCACTAAATAAAGAATTTAAATTAATTGTTTGACTGCCTCTGTGGCGCGGTGGAAGTGTATCCGACTGCTGTGCAAGAGGTCGTGGGTTCGATCCCCACCCAGGATAAAACTTTGTGTGTTGAGCACGATGGTTTATTCTGTCTGAGTGTTATTTATCTATAAGTATGTATTTAGAAATATATAAGTATGTTTATCAGTTGTCTGCTTTTCATAGTACAAGCTCTGCTTGGTTTGGGATAGATAGCGTTGTGTGGGTTGTCCCAACACATTATTATTATTATTATTAATTGAGTACGGTTTAGCAAATCACAAGACGGAAATTGCAAATAAGTTATGTGGCATAATACGGATGTGTAATTAGTGAACCACTTACCGTTATTTAATGTAAGCAATAAGGTATAATGGGGCTGGCTTATCCATGTGGATAAACGCATCGCGTATTTTTTTAAGGGGCGTCTAAACGAGCCATTTTTACGGCAATTTGTGGCGCCACTGTTGGCAACTAATTGCTCGGCCAACATGTTTGCAATTGTATGGCGCATGATTGAGTCTCCTAAACGAGCTACACAACCCGGGAACATTAAAATAGAGAGCGACTGAACAAACAACAAAATTGGCCGGGCAACATTACGGAAAATCGATCGCTCAGCGAACGTCCGGCAACCGTCAAATCAATATTGGAGTGTACCATCATGTTGCCGGCCACAGCATCGCCGCCACAAATTGCCGTAAAAATTACCCATTTAGACACCACTTTACAATAACAAAAAAAGTCTTTGTGCAGTTAAAGTCTCTTAAAATGTGTAAAATCTAAATACTTTGACACTGGCAAATTGGCTGGCAAATCGTAGAACCTTTTTTCTTTTTTAGTTTTCAGTCACTTATTTCATTTTCAATTTTAAAATTACTAAGCCTACCTTCAGAATTAGACAGATAATTACACGCACTAAAATATAGAGAAAAATAATGGTTTCTCACCTGAATCCAGGATGTGTTTTGGAACTGTGTTAAGCACTGTATCCTGTAGTAAGACAATAGAGCGAGAAGACTGATGATGGCATTGAACGCGTAATACACGGGGAAGAGTATAGTTTGCACTCGGCCGAACTCGTGGCGCGGGAGATTGAAGTACAACACTATTCCTGGAAAAGAAAATGGCGGTTAGCTAACCGATCCTTTATCATATTTTATGTGTAACTATTTTAATTGTACTAGTTAATATTCAAGGAAAAATCATTATAGTCATTTGTTTTCATCGTGATAGAGCAATAAAAAAATATTCTATGGTTGGAAATAAGGTTTTTCTTTCACGTTGTGCAGTTAATATTTACTTTTTAATTGAAAGGGATGGTGATGGTCTATACGTCTATGATAAATATCATTGATATCATAGACATTATTTTTTTTAAAGTAAAGACTATTTTTGTTCTGTGCCTTTAAAAGGGGGAATCGAGCAATCATTGAACGGTGAGGTCAATGGCATCATATCTCATGATTTAGGGTTCCGTATTGTTTAATAGATAGTAGGTATCGTTGGCTGAGGTCATATTGATATATGACTGAACCCGGAACGCGTAATGTCTGTAATGTATATAATGCGCGAAATGTATTTGTCTGTCATTTGAATAGGTTTACGATCATTGTTATGCAATGTGGTCGCCAGCAGAGCATTACAGATAACGCTAACAGGTAATATTTTGTTTGGGGTATCAAAAGTACTCTATAGCGCTGCTCTACCATCTATATCTATTTGTATACAAGCTACTAATAAGTAGGTATTTGTACCTGAGCATGATATTCATTACACACGAATTCTTAAATTGTCTACACGGCAACGAATGTTTATTTTTGGCAACTTGTTAATATTTTGTATAAAAATTAAACAATATTATCGGATTACCATTTATTTTACATTTATAAGTGTTGCCATAATCTAAATATAAAACAGTTTAACGAACAACTGTTTAAACGAGGCCGGTTTTAACGCGTGAAGATATTGAAAATATATAATTGGTAATTTGGCACTTCAACCTTTTTTTTTAAACATTACTTTTTTGAATTAAAGAAATTTCGAAAGCAGAACGTAAGACTGCTTTTATTTCGATATTGCACGAATTAATCAAATTAAAACCAGTTTTTTACTCGACTTTGTATCATACGGCAGAGACTATTCACTAAAATGTGTTCAGCGTTGAATCAGTAAGAGTAAATTAATGTACTATTAATTTGTATTCGGTTATCGATCCTTTCGCATTTATATCTTTGCTCGAACATTGTTAATTAAATTTCATAACATTTTACACAACAAATGTATTGTTGGTTGTCCATTCAAGATCGCCAATTTGTACCATTAAATTAAAATGCAAATGAGTTCTCGATAAAGGCTTTTAAATCGATTCTCGTTTAAAAAATAACAATATTGTCTAACTTTGAATTTGGAAGCGTTATTTTATCATAGACAAGGTATGTAAAAAGAAAAAAATATATAACGTTCCGTACCGTACCGTTTAAAATATTCCGTTCGTGGTAATCTTTTTTTTTTATGTTATGTTCAAAAATTATTTGTTAACTTTTGTTTTGTAATTCTTTATAGTGTTCATTAAAAATACAAAACTCACTACACAAGTCTCTTGGAAAATTTCCACTCAACACATTGAACTCGGAACATTCGTATTAGATTGTCCCCCTCTGCAAACCTATCAACCTTCTATCAACGATATCAGCCATTTGTTCATGGGCTGGTAATAAAAAAAGTATAGTATTTTACGATTAATAAACGTAATGCTCATGTTATCATAATTGCACTTTTGTTTCCTTATTGACTTTTAAGAGGGTTGTAATAAGTACGTTTTAATTGCAGTGCCTACACAATAAAACATATATTTAAAGTATTTATTTGCCATAGAGAAAAAAATATTTTTTTTATCTCTATCATGTACAAGGACAAGGACTTATTAAGGTTAAGGACATTAATATTTAGGTAGGTAAGGTTTGATTCTCATAAAATTACTGAGTGATTTATTTCCACTGGTAAACGTTAAAAAATTAGCGGTTCATTATTATAATTATTAGACCTTGTCCTTACCGCTTCAATGTCAATTTTCAAACGATCCTTTCATCTGATATTTTTTTCTGTGATAATTATAATAAGTACTTGGATATCTATGCAAAGAATTACAAGCATTTTGAATTGAATGCTGCCCGAAGAACTCATTGTCACTCATTAAATATCCTCACGCATTTTGTAAATCGAATCGTACTTATGGAACAGCGGTAAAAAGTTGGCAACATGCTTTAATAAAAAAAGCAAAGGAAACCTCTCCCAAATGATATAATGATAATGTTCCGCCTTCTTCAAATACTGGCTGCTTCCATAAAAACTCGAGTTTCTCAACGAGTAACATTTTTAAAAAATTGCCCGCGGTTCCTTCGCGTACATAATGCGCATGCTCTGCAACGTGATATGGAGTTCTTCGAAAATCGAACGAGTTTTAAATTGTTTCGAATGACGAAAATAAGAATGTATTACGTTTATGGGAACTTTTTTTTTTAATTATGTAACCAAAGACATGTTACATTATTGAATGAGTTTTTGTTTATTTTTATTGTAGGACATAGACACGAACTAATTTGGGAGTAGTTCTTGGCACTTGCAACCTTTTTTTTTTGCATGGTTCAAGTACACGTGACTAAACATTTTATTTTTATATTGACTACAGAGTGCCATTAACCGTAAGTAACAATATATGTATAAAGGATGCATACTGTTATTCTTCTAGCATATAATGTGCAAAACCTACATAAACAGAAACGATATTTAATAAAATTATGATATTGCGATTGTGACAGATTTGAATATTTACCAGATATAAGTGTCATCCAGACTTGTGCTCCTAAATGTGTGGCGACTGCGCCAACATAGAGTGCGGTCCAGCCGCGTATACTGCTGTTGGTGCCAGGAGTGCTGAGCCAGAGGAATAAGACGACCACTGCGAGGGCGACGTGGATTGGTTGCGTGGTGCGGGTTGCGATACTGTCAACAAAGAAAAAAAAAACAATAAAATACAAATACTTTTAACGAAGGACCTATTTCCTTAATTTATCTTTTCGTCGTAAACGGTTGTCCACATATTGTTTGTTTAAAGTGTTAGCCCATGAAAACTTTAGTAAACAAATAAGTAGGTACTCGACCTACAACTTAGGCAATCAATTTTGACAGATAGGTATTCGATTGCTGTTTTGCAATGGGGAAATTAATCCATATTACTCAATAGTATGAAAGTGAATTAAATACTTATAATAATCGCAGATTGAAAATTAGTTACTAATCGAGCAATAATATAAGTTTATTGTACCTATAAAGAGAGAACCATACGTAGCTAAGCAACTGTAACTGTTGACTTATTTTGACTTATAACTGTTGACTTATATGAGATTCGACTTGGTGTTAAATTCAAAATTTTCTGGTATGACAGAAAAACCTATTCGAAATTTGAAATGAACAGAATTTATTTATTATTCACTTTCACGTGAAATTTCAACGTTGATTCTTCCGCGCTTCAATTAATCCGGCCAACGCTTATTGATTTTGACACGTGACCATTTCGGCTTATCGAAAACAATACATGCGTAAAAATGAGTTAGTGGAACATTGGTAACGAGATGTTTAAAAAACAGGTTTAAAAAATTTGACAGCCTCTGTGGCGCGGTGGGAATGTGTCCGACTGCTACGCTAGAGGTCGTGGGTTCGATTCCCACACGGGACACCAATTTGTGTGATTCACAAAGTGTTGTTCCGGGTCCAGACCCGGAACAACACTAACAAACAAGACACAAAGTACACCCAGGTGTACTTTGTGTCCGTGACTTGTATGTTTGTAAAGTCCCCCGCGACACAGGGCTTGTGCCCTACTGCGGGAGCCGTCTTTTTTTTTTTAAAAAAGAGTTACAATTAGAGTTTGATTGTTACTGTTTTCGAAAACTCAAGAAATAAATGCATTCGGCCTTTATTTCCTATATTTTGGTATAGCAACATAAATTTGTGCGTGGCGTCGTTTTTTGAGTACCTGCTGTTGTGTGAGAACCTGCTTCCCTTTTCTTTATTTAAAATTAGCTTTCGCCCGCGGCTCCGTCCGCGTGGATGACGGTAATCGCGATAAAAACTATCCTATGTCCTTCCCCGGGACTCAATATATCTCCATACCAAATTCCATTTAAATCGGTTTAGCTGTTTGAGCGTGAAAGCGTAACAGACAGACAGACAGAGTTATTTTCACATTTATAATATTAGTATGGATGTATGTTTTAATTTTTAAAACAAATGGTCGGAGTAAATTTGCACAGCATGTGATTTTATTTTATACTTATTTCGATATTTTAAAACGGTTCGTAAAAGTGCACAGTTTCGATAAACACGATTTTAAAAATGTTAATTGCTTGTAAAAATATATTGAATTCAATAACCAAAGTGTAATGAGCTTTCAGATGTATATAACAGCTTTTAGGTTTTAGGTTCAACTTAAATTGGATAACTTAAGAACCTACTCGTTTTAAGAGGTTATGAAAATATTTTTTTATGTGATGTTTTTTGGGTAAGAGCATATCCCTGTTTCTTTGTTAAACCACAAAGATAACATATGACTACTTAAATCAAAGGACATTATTAGCGAGATAAGTGTTGAATCCTTACATAATATGACAACAAAAGCGCTTACTGCGTCTGTCTGTATATCCGTTAACTCTTTCTAAACCATCCAACAGATTTTCATGAGGTTTTCACCATCAGTTAGACTATTTCTACCGGATTGTTTATATCTATAAGGATGCTTTTCCACCTTAGATTTGCTGTGCTACGTTGCTATAGCTATATATATGTGTCTGATATTCACCAATCACAATCATTGAATATATATAGGACAGTTATATGGATGAATATGATTGGTGGATAACTAACGCATTCATAGCAACTAGCATAGCACTTCTCTGGTGGAAAAGCACCCTTATACTTGTATATAATGTGTGGAGAACACTCCTTGCGAAGCAGCGCCTCTAGTTTATTGTAAAAAATAAATAAATAGAATCAGGACGATATCGACACCATGTTTAAGTTAAGTACCTGTACCCAAACAAACTAAGTACATATGCACAAATGCCATTGTTCTAAGAATACTTCGGATACAATCAAATTGGATCGTCTATCGGTACTTTAAAATAAAGCGAGAATTAGTGAATCCTAATGCAAGAGAAAAATAAAGATAATCCGTTTATTTATTGCATATTTTATCAGAATATAATATAAGCCGGTAGCAACAGATAGCTGCGTTTGAACTTTGAAATTGACGCAAGAGACAAAAACATATTAGGTCTTTATGTAGTTAAATAAAGCTATAAAATCAATAACGTAAGGTACTCTGTCTTACCTTGATTTGAGAACTTTTAATTACAGCAATAAAATAACTTGCCGTAAATGGGACCGAAAAAGGGCAAGACTTATTATCTCCTTACCTACTGGCTCCTTATTCACTATGTTTTTTTTTCGTTTTCGCGGCAAACCCGCGCGATTTGACGCATGCGCGGTGCGCTCAAAGATGTCCACGCGCATACGCGATGCATTTCTAAGCGAAGCTCTCTTTAGAACAAGATATATGTCAAGATTTTAACAGTTAAAAGTGCTTGACGTAAAAACGAAAAAAAAAAGATAGTGAACAAGGACCCTGGTAAAACCCGGTGTGAATTCAGATTCAGATTTGTCTCGTTCTTTACTTAAAAAATAAATAATTAAAGGAATAGAGACTTAAAAGTCAATGTCGTAAGTTGACAGATTCAAAGCTTTAATAAATAAATATGAAATAACTTCAAAGAGATTGCGTACCTATCTCGAATTATCGGAAAACAAAATATTTTCTCGATCAGATTCAAATAATTATTACGTTTAATTGCCCTTTGATTAATTAATTTAAAAACATAATGAATTACTTCCGCGTAATTTAGGTCAAAATATTTATTATGTATCTATTTACTATAAGTTCCTTTTAAGATAAGATGAATAATGACGCTTCATTAAATTGGTTCAAAACAAAAATAATATTGTTGAAATAAACATTGTGCTGAAAACTCGGCTTTGGCTTTTCGCCACGTCACGAGATGCTAATAAGTATGTTATTTTTGTCTCCCTTAATTATTATGAATTGGACAATTATATTTTTAATTAAAAAATACGTTTCTTCAATTAAATACTATGTTGTTTTTTTTTCAACTAATTGGAAACGTTATTGCTTATCTGTTTTCGGATTTTAAATTTATGCCAAATAGGTTCTATCGTAAATATTTATTTTGAGTGTTCTTTTAGTAAAGTTTTTAAATATTGTTAAGGTAGTCTGGTTTAATATCATAAGCGGTTAATATCATAATTTTAAAGTCATAAGCGGTTACTCACATGTTAGTTTGTTTAAAGCGTATTTCCATGTATTTTTTGTCTCGAGTGTTTGTCTATATAAATTTGGTAGGAGTCGGTGGTAAAGCATCTACAAGATCGCCCTCTATGTTTAGGTAGATTCCGTAAGTATAAAGATCTAAGGTCACTCTCTGTCTTCTGTAGTCTGGTTTAACTATTATTATACAGTGTATCATGTAACATAGTAAGATACACATTTCATACTTAATGTTTTATTTTGTAATAATATATTTTATAGATTCATTGCCAAATTATTTCAAATGGTCGCCCGTAAATGACAAAACTAATGTGATAATAATAAAAATCTGCTATAACGTACAGAACAATATTATATGTTTGACTTCTAAAATTGTTTGATAATAAATAGGCGAAATTCTGTGCTAGAAAGAGAGATTATTTTTTTAAAGAGAGCATTTCGCTTTTCCGCCATCCATTTCAGAAAAAAAAAAAACAAATTTTTCAAAAAATATTTGTGTAATTATTATATTTGTTATTTTTTGTAGCGAGTGTGTAAGTATGTAGGTAGTGTAATGTAACCTTCTTTTTACTGCCATCACTATGCAAATTTGACTGTATTTTTCTTTACATTACCATTCAATAATGTGAAATTACGCAACGTAATCGGCGTGACGACTAGGTATTGCTAATATCTTATCGATTAGGCTCGGTGGCCGACGTGCCTCGCCACACGTGCTCGCGAATTCACATTTCGAACGAATAAAGAAAAAAAATAGAACTTGCCGATTTGATTCGACGTGCTGTCGGAATATTTGAAGATATTGAGGTTAACTTTGTTTCTTTGGCGGGTAATTTTGGCACGAGATTACAGTGTTGCTATATTTGCAAAAATAAATTAGGTAGAAGGTATAAATTATTTTTCAAGTTGTTTCTTTACTTGAGTAATATGCAAACTTAATCGAATTACTTATTAAGTGCAAATTTTAAAGTAGGTAGGTAGGTGGATACTATTTATTTGCTTTAAATAAAATCAAGTACTATTATGATCGCGATTATGCATGTTTTTATATATAAACACTGTTATTAAGAAATTAGAATTGGAAAGTATCAAAAAACAAATCTCAATAAGAAATAAAAATGAATATATATGGATGAATATAAGGCTTATCGTTTTATAATGTGTTTCAAAACAGCCTACCACAACACGAAAAAGGTTAAATAGTTAGGCATTAAAAAAAATACTTACCTCTGAATTTAAGCCGATAAAGTTATGAGTGTGACTATCCAATAAAGACAACTGAATTAGTGACGTCTGTCGTAAATCTAAATGACAATATTACCATCAACATTAATTCAACATTCAAAATGTTTAATTATTTTTTGCCTTATATTTATTTTGGAAGTCGGTTTTTAGTTTTTTGGAAAAACGTTTTTATTTTTTTTACTTTTTATCTAGTGAATTGGTTTGTAGTTGATTTATGTTACAATAGCATAATCCAAGCTACTCATTGCTTTTTACAAAATGTTGCGTTTTGCGATGCAAGGCCGTTGATTTTTGAGGAGTTCACCTGATACTAGACCATCAGTTCCATTACATGATTTGACGGAGGCGAGGAATCAGGTATCGAACACGGTACTCAGATCGCAACCCATAATATGTATCGTTGATTAGTTCCGCTGATCATCTGTGGTCTTCATCATCAGTTCCATTTCACTCAATAGCGTTTTTTAAGAGTAAATTTACGAATGATAACAAAATATACCCAAATTACTATAGGTGTGCCTTTAATATACAAAGAGCTCCCTCGATTTCTCCAAGATTTGATGACAATGGGACTAATCTGGAAGTGCACCCTTTCAAACACAAAGATATTTTTTCAAATCTAATTTTTAAAAAGATATGATTTGACCTACTTATTTTGTATTAGTATACATATAACATTTCAAATAAAAAAAAAGGTTTAAATTTTGGTCCACGCAACAAAAGGCGGCCATTTATTCTTAAAAATAAATTGTCTCCAAATCCATACGAAAACGAAACAATGAAGCAGCCAGTCACTTAACATACAAAACAAGTGAAAAATAATAGGTAACATTCAAAAAGTATTCGCTTCGGTCGTGTTTGAAAATGGAATGGCGCTTTGTGTTGTTCTGTTTCTTTCAACTAAAATCAATTTGCAAATCGATAGACGCGGTTCTGTTTTGAACTTGACCGGTTGAATTTTCGGATGACATAAAATTAGTTGTGTGAACATTTAAACACTTTTTATTTACTTTTTCTTCTGCTAAATAAATATATTAAAATAGAGATTTTTACCGGCAGGAAGTTGTTACAGATAACGTTGCTATAATGGCAAGTTTTAGGAATACGAATGCGGATATATTGAAGACTAGCTGTCCCACGCAACTTTGTCTGCGTAAATTTTCCCCGTTTTTTCAACATTTCTCATTGCTGCTCCGCTCCTATTGGTCGTAGCGTGATGTTATATAACCTATAGCCTTCCTCGATAAATAGGCTATCAAACAGTGAAAGAATTTTTCAATTCGGACCAGTAGTTCCTGAGATTACCGCGTTCAAACAAACAAAAACACATCCTTAGCTTTATAATATTAATATAGATTTCGTTTACTGTTACTATCACATTACAATTGTACATACCTACATTAACTGAGGAGAGAAGTAGGTGCTAAATATATAGCTTAAAATAATTACGCCTCCCAAAGACATTATAAGACGCCTCCTATGTAATTCATAGGTAGGTATACTTTATAGGTAGTCTGCGGCCTGCGACTGTGTCTACTAAGTTTTATTATTATTCGCAATAAAAGTTGTGGTCATCTGTGGTCAGTCATTAATTACCTATTGTAAGGACCGGCGCTAAAATAACCACAGATTATAAATAGTAGTTTTATAAAAGGTAGTTTATTAGTAGTAAAACTGGACGTGTGGTCGCTTATCTAATTAAAATAGTATTGGTAGGTACATATAATTTTAACCTACGTGAGTAATTTCTATGATAATTAATAAAGCAATACATGACATAGTTAATTTGAAGTAAACTCGTCGCAGGTCAAACCGTTATGCATAAAGTGACCTTGTTAGAGCGTCACGCTGGTTTGACGCAGAATTACGTCACGTCTATCTTAACTCGTTCGTGATGTAGCGTTGCACGATTCAAAGGTCATAGCTTCGCGATACATATTAACAGCTGTTTTAATAACAAGTAGAGGAAAAAATCATGATGTGATTTGTGGCTGACGGGTAGATAAAATAATAAATGCCTCTCGGTGGCGCAGTGAGGATGTGTACTTATAACTGCCGAGGTCGTAGATTCGATTCCGACACGGGACAGCATTTTGTGTGATCCGCAAATTGTTGTTTTCGCAAATAGTCTAGTTGTACTTTGTATCCGTTAATTGTATATATTTATAAAATTGAGGAATTGTAGATACAATCATGCATTAAAAAATCGTTCAGGTCATTGATCAACGAGTAACACACCTTCAATGAACAAATAATTCCATATTATTTAAATAAGCAGAATAGTTGACTTAGACGTCACGAGATATTTCTTTACATTGCTTGCGTCACAATCAACACATTTGTTTGTTTGCAATTAAATTACGGTACCTGTTACCATGTTTGGCAAGGAGCTGTAAAAAAGGCGACAAACCAAACTGTCGTCTGATCATAAATCAATCAAATCACCGACTCCATGTTTATTGTGTAAAAAAAAAAATATACATCTGACATCTCAATAATTGACACTAGATAAAAATGGAAAAAATAAAAAACAAATGTCCATTAATCCCAATAAAAGTTGGCCTGTCAATAGAATATTGAAAAAAAAAACAGACATAGGTCTATGAATTCTGAAAATTAAAGTCAACGGAAAATGTCTGATAAAAGTCAAACTTAAAAGAAAGACCTCGACTGCATAGATACTGAAGCGATGACAATCCTACCATTTGCTGTGCTATTTATGACACTAGGAAGAGCATGAAGTGTCATCGTATGTTCCCTAGCGGTTGCCTGTCAGTTTGTCATGATCACATGATTAATGACCATCTGTCTTGCAATCCTTGACTGAGCCTTGACATAAACATACGGTTTGAAAATCAGACTAAAACCTATTGTTTCTGTGTCTAATTGGTATTCATAAAGATTAAATTAAAGATTGTACTGATACTGTTTTTCAGTCCAACAAAAAGTTTCAAGTCATAATCATGGTTTATAGTTATGAACATAGAGATTATTTTTTTTTAATCACGCGTCAATATTTAGATTATTTAAAAGGTAAGTTTAAAAAAAAAAACTATCATTCATAACGTTAACGTCAAAAATATTAGATAGGTACCTACTATTTTATATCCAAAACATATACTTATAATAAAATCTCAATTTAAATTTATTAAAAGACTTAATTTAAGTACTTAATTTGATAAAAAAAGAATTGTCATACTTTTATCGAGTAAGTAAATTAATATATTTTTTTCATTTTTCAAATGCTATTTTTTTATTTTGTTGCTTAAAACTAGGTCGTGGTATCGCGTGTACAGCTTATCGTATGGATCGTTAAGATTTGTTGTAACACCCGACTGGCTACAATATGACTTCTTTATAGGAACCACTTGTAACAAACAACAGCGATCCAGTCAATTTGAGCTCATATGCGATTAAAAGTAGTAATTACAGCTAATAACTCATTTATCATGACACCTAATGTATTAAATCATTGTACATCATACTTGAGTTTATTAAGTCTTGCAGAACTATGTTCACGTCAAAACTCGTTAGGAAAACGAAGTTTTTAATAGAAAAAAAAACATGCATTTTCATGCACACTACTTCCGTTGGTTAGGCTTAGAAAAGCTAGTAAACATTCTTGTAGTAGGTAATCTATTTTTATGACGAGTGTGTGAATGTTGAACGATAGAAGAAATTGGCGCCCCACTGTCACGTCAGGTCACATGCCGAGCTTAAAATATCTCAAAAAGCGTTCTTATATGGCTTACAGAGAATAAGCTGATAAAAATAACTGCTTGCATTGAATCTGCACGGACCGGTCTTTAGATCTTTGTCAAGTTGCGTAAGAAGCAAATTATTTTTAGTGTTCATGAATAAAAGCAACGTGCATTCATAATTTTTTGGTTACAAGTTTTGTATGACTTCGATGAATGAAACATTTCAAAGTTCTTTTTCCTTCCATGATTTAATTTTAAAAGGAGGATGTCATTCATTACATGATAATACCAAAATGAAATTTATGTTTGTTTTTTATTAAATAGGCATCTAAAAAAATCTAATGATTACAATGACGTTGGGATTTTTCCTAGACTGGCAGGAAATGACTGAAACGTTGAGTTAAAGAAAGGAAATGTAGTAAACGATAAATATATTTTTATGTGTGATATAATTTGTTGTACAAATAATATAGTGACATGTCAAGACTTCTCGTATCTTCGGTTTTTCATCGCCTCGACCTCATTTTAATATATTGTAACTAACAAGTAAGACATAGGGATGCTACTACCACGATTATTACAATGTATCTATCATCAATAAACAAAAAGCAATAAAACTGTGTGTGTAATTTTCAATAGGCAGTTTAAAAAAAAATGCATTGATCTGATGACTATGAAAAGATGGAAGGACAGGAGTCAGAGTACAGTTAAATAGTAGTAGATAGGTATCTTACGTTTGACGTTTTATACCGACATTATACGGTTCAGACAGGCGATTATTAAAAAAAAACATTGAATGCCGTTCGATTTATTTTTCTTGAGTAAAATTCTTCTTACAGTAAAATGATCTATCTGCAATATTTAAGATACTCCGTGTGGCATAGTTGGAAACCCTGTACCTATAGTTTTCACCATTATAAGTTTATAAGAAAAACAAATAATTTATAATCTTGTGTAAGTATGAATAATTTTCTTCAGTAAATAGTGGTTGGGCGCCATTATCATATTTTTATCTGCACTTATAAATACGCTACAAATGGCAGCACAGATACTAAGTCTGACGTTGGTAAGTTACAGACAAATTTAGGTTGAAATCTTTGCATATCATTCAATGTTATCATGTTTATCTGGTCGGATAATCCAATATGACTAGATTCTGTCAAGATGGCTGAGACGTGACTGCATCGCACCCGGACTCGTACACTGATAGTCATTATCGGCGTTATGATATTGAATGTTTTATCACGTGCAATTTAAATGATATTCAAGTTTAAAACTCTTAAACAGTGATATTAATTATGCCTTTGTCCATAAGTCTGTTATCGTTTGCAACTCTGGCTTAATATGGGCATTGCTGCTATTTTTTATCTAAATTCAGCCTGAGGTATTTGTTTATTGTATATTTTTAGTACTGCATAAAGATTCGTTTTTAATCATTTTAACAAGAGCAAATTGAAATTGGTTTTGAGGTCATTTTTGCAGGTGAAATTCTCCATTGTGTTTGTTGCCATTTTCACAACTAATTCGTACTTGAATATATAGACAATTTTTAGTAGACAAAGTACTCTTTGCCTACTAAAAATTGTCTATGACTAGGTTAGTAGCATTTTTTCCGCGAAATGTTAAGAAGTATTTCGGTTTAGACAAATTCCCTTGGTGTTTTTTAAAGTACTTCATTTTTTATTGCAATGCATACAGGTCCTTACAATGACATAAGATTGTTATCTAAAGCCCTTCTCTCATGTGACTGTGAGTACGTCATAATCATGTGGTCAATGCGTGCAAATGCGACGCAAGGAAATGTACCTATATTACTTGCATGTAGACAAGTTGGTTAGGTATATTCCCCACGGGAGAATAATAATATGAGTTCGAGAATTAGAATACTGCGACAATTGTTTAAAGCTTTTCTGACGTCATACTATAGCATCTTTTTGTCTTTGCAATCGCATATTACGATAATTTTATGGTTTTGTAAGTCTCGAATTAGTATCCCTATTCTCTTTTTAACGATATCGTCAACTTGGATGCATACAAAGTAAAGTATAAAGTGGTAATTGTCGACCGATGGCCGCTGATGCAAACGAGTCCTAGGATGGATACCGTGATTTTGGTAAACGCAAGGTAGGATTACCTCTACCCAGATGTCAGTGCAAAGCGGAGGACCAGGTATCGCGGCGTACGATACGAACATCTATAAAATTGTCATAAGTCTTGTGCTTTTTTTTAATTTACTGAGCTAAGCTGTGTAATGTCACGAAAAAATTAATCAGTTTTCTATTTGAATTTGTGGCTCAGCCCTAGTAGATGATGCACATGAACGATTAATGTACAACAGTACACTACATACATATTTATATATATGTATTTTAGTGACAGTGCCAACGTGTGGGTCGTAACTAGCACTCTCGCTTCACAAAGATTTACAAATAGGAATTATTTATTTTAAAAACAATTAGTCGTTATATCGAAGCGATAAATAAATTTGTGACGCTTTCGAAGGTGTACGTCTTTCTTTTAGGCTATCGGTAATCGATTAGGAAATGTTATTGAAATCGATACGTTTCTAAGAAAATTGTTTGAAAGTGTGATGGAAAAAGTAAATATTATCAATTCTTTGTTTGGGTTCGAGCCATATTTCTATTTTTTCTTAGTATGATTAGGTTTATTTTTCTTAGTACATACAAAAATGTTTTCTATTCTTTCTTTATAAAGGCTAAAAATGAATAAAGTTAATAAAATAAAATAAAAAATTAAACCGTTGTTTCTATTTATTTATTTGGCACTTCCAAAAATATACAATAAATATATATTTTTTGCACAGTGTCATTTTAATAATAAAATATAAGTATAAATAAATAGCAAAGTGTTTTATTACTCACTGCTTTTTTATATTAGATATAATTAGGCAGGTAATGTAGAGCAAAGCCATTTATTTTGAAATGTAGAGCATCTAAGCTAATTCAATACAACTAATAACAGTTAATATCTACAGTTTAATATTAAATGAGTAATTGGAAAGCAACGAAGGTTGTTTGAGTTAAAAGCCTTTTTACAATTTGTCGCGTCGTTGGCAATCATTAGTGATTGCAACCGTGTACCTACTTTGTTTAAAATATAAATTTGAAGGCGAAGCTTAAAAACTAAGTCTGTTTCACTTTCAGTTTAATGGTTGCAGATCATTTTGACTTGTTACAATTTAAGATTTAGGTAAGGACCTATCTATCCAATAATTACTCATTTGAAGCTAGGCTTAAAACAGTCTGTCTTACTTCTATTATTACACTTATATTCAAATGTAGAGCATTTTGGGTTGTTACACTTTAAGATCTAAATATCTAACAAAGTGCAGAAGTAGGTCTGTTTAAATTTTTGGTATATTGCGATTTTTGTTTTCTTTTGTATTCAGTGTTGCAAGCATAGAATTAACGCGTTATATTATTTTGAAACAACTCTTTATGGATGCGCGTCTCATTTTTTTTTCAAACTATTTTATTATTAATAGTTCACTAAACGCAAATAATTCGAATTTATTGTGTCCGGCCATGTATATACTATAGGTACATTCCATTGACGTTTTCTGAAGACGAATTTCACTTTGACAAACAATACGAGAAACCATTGGTCATGTAAGCCATATCTAATCCTCCGTTGGGGGTTTCTAAATCTACTTTAACAACAATCGATCAAAGATCAACGTTCATATTATGACGTCTGATATAGATAATATTAACGATTACCATATATATCTATTGTTGCATCACGTACACACATCTATTTGTACAACTCGTATTCTGATAAAACAAATCCTAGGGAATGATATCGCAGCATTGATTATGTGAATGTATTGACGAGTTATTGTCCTAATATTGCAATACCTCATTGACTAAATAATGGCTAATCGTTCTGGAATAACACTTAAAAGTGATAGATTGACAGAAAGACAGTGAACCTTGGATGTCTAGTGGTTTACTGTATTTTACCTACGGGCTGATTGACGAATGTTTATTGGTTGTGGTTCAATGGCTGATAATTGCTTATCATAATATAATGTACTTTAAAAAGTCGTAGACGACTTTAGTGTTATAGTGTAACAAATTATATTTATGTACATAATGTATGTCAAAGTCCATTCTAAACACTATTGACGTCTGTTTTTCAATATCAAAATATTGAGAAACAAACGTCAAAATGGTATTTGACCTGACTTTTGAGGGTAGATCACACAAACACGAAGAAATAAACTTTATAAAACATAAATGTTTTTAACATTTAAGTTGTAAGTTGATAGGATAACGGCTTCAATTGGACTATGTTTCTGAGTTCGCTATTAATTAACGTATTTTCTAACCTGATACTTAACTTATTATACTTTTTTTTTCACTTCCCGCCGTTACTACTCATTCATCAGTTTCAAGTATATTTTTGTTCAGTTTCAAGTATAAATTCTTTAAAGTTTTCTTCTTTAAATCACAAATTCTCATTTTTATACTTTGCACTCGTAGAGTATGTTTCTTCGGTAATTTTACACGTTAGACGCGGAGCTGTAAAAATAGCGACATGTTAGTTTGCCGCCATTTTTACAACTCCTTATTATAATTACTTTTGCGCGCCAATTAAAAAAGTGGGTAAAGGAATATTCCTATGCAGCCGAAACGAGTGTTAAAGTTGTTATGGAAACGAATAGCAACTGACATAATATTATCACAAAAAATAGTGAAGGAAGAGTGAAGGGTTTTAATTTATACAATTTTAATTGACTAACATTGCTGTTCTTATTAAATCAATATTACTGTTGTTACTAATCTTTTTTATCATCAGATTAATACGTCTGCATTTAAAAATATTTTTTTGACTAATACTTGTATGTTTTTGGATTTATAGGTCAAATATTGATAAGTCTTTAAAGACAAAGTGACACTTGTTATCCCGGACTTTGTTGTAATCCGTGATTTTATTTTGACAGATTGTGGAAGGTACGCAGTTGTGAAAATGGCGGCGGAGCTGTCATCGCATTTGACATGTAATAAATGAATTATGTGCATAAAAAACAACATTCGATTTTTTAAAAATAGTTTTCAGATTTAACAAAGGTACTTTTAAGATACGGCAAACACACAACAGGTTTTCCTTAAAAATGCAAAATAAATTAATAAAGTGTAAAATAAATTCTATACACGAAATAAATTGTCCGAAACATCGGTTAGATTGCCATCAAGTCGAGAAAAAAGATTGAATTGATTTACTTTGCAGGTCTATGTATTTCTCTCGTCTAGACTGTCAAACATGTCTAGAGATCGTAAAAAGCGATGAATGCTATCTTCATGCATCTACTGAAGAAGGTATTGTCATCAGTTTTCAACAACAATATTACGCAGCTATTTCACCACCAAAATATGTGAAAAATATGTTTATTTGTGAATATCTGCATATGATCGATAAGGTCCGAATTATCTCTGTCTAAAGTTCAGAAAATGTCATTTATCAATCAATTGTAAGATTTCAAAGTTAAAAGATATGCTAACATTGTTGTTCCAAATTAAATGACAAAATGTTTTTTTTTGTTTCCTCTATTTTCATAGTGCTTATTTTTCAAATTGCTTGCCACGGGATAGCTATTAGGCAGCTATAAATGATCTAGAATATATCTGTGTTAAGCAGATTTCTTTTTGACATTTGTCAAGTTTGACAGACTTCAAAATTGTCAAATATCAAAACAATACCTTCATTTGCGCTTGGCCTAAGTATACCGTTTTTAATGAGAAGATAAGTGGCTATTACACCTACATAACTAGGTATGATGTGATGTATCTTATTTAAATAAGAAGTTTTTAATATGGAGTTCTTGAGAACAATATGGATAAGTATATACATCTTTCATTGTTCTCAGTAACTATTGCATCATTCTCATGAATAGAATTTGTTTTTATCAATAGATAAATCAACATTTCTGACAGGTACCTATATCTAAGGGGTATTAACGTGTCGCCGATATATATTGTGGAAATATTCAGATTCATACTATTTCTAAAATTTATTTTTATTATTTAAAAGACTTCGTCAATTCTATTATGGACGATAACTCCCCGATGCAGCCACGATATCAAACCACCGTACTCACTAAAAACAAGTCTTCGTAGTCTTCCAAAAGAATTATATGCAGGCCCTTTTTTATATTTTCTAAAAAAGATATAAATAAGCATTATAATCTTACTAATTCCATTACCCCAGTATCGCAATTGGCAGAGACTCAGAACCCTCTGTTAATATAAAAAGATCTCCTTATGCGGGCGAAAAAGCCTCAAAACCTCATCAAAGTATTAAGTATATTTATTTAATAAATATAAATAAATGAGGTATTAAATTAGTAAACAATTCAAACACTCATCTAGAGTAACCTTCGCTTTAACGTTGGGTTTTGAGGTCATTCTCCGCAACAGTCGATGGCCAATTGACGCTAATCCGTTAACAACAAATGATTTGCAAAAAATGTTGCTTTGTTGATATAAGCGTAAAGTTAGATAATCTAGAGTTTATTAATGTACTAGCTGTCCCGCGCAACTTCGTATGCGTAAATTTTCCCCATTTTTGCAACATTTCTCGTCGCTACTCCGCTCCTATTAGTTGTAGCGCGATGTTATATAGCCTATAGCCTTCCTCGATAAATGGGCTATCTAATAAAAAATAGATTTTTTCAAATCGGACCAGTAGTTCCTGATATTAGCGCGTTTAAACAAACAAACAAACAAACAAACTCTTTCGCTTTATAATATTAGTATAGATATAGCCTTCCTCGATAAATGGGCTATCTAACAAAAAAATAATTTTTCAAATCGGACCAGTAGTTCCTGATATTAGCGCGTTTAAACAAACAAACAAACAAACTCTTTCGCTTTATAATATTAGTATAGATTAGTATAGATTAGCTTTTCTCTGGCTCGTATTATGTCTTTTAGACGATATTTTTATAGCCTATGTGCTATTCTGATTGTGTAAACTATGTGACTGTAAAGTTCAACAGTGTGAATGTTCGTTCATTTGCACAAACTTTTATTTTTAAATTAGTAGGTTATGTATGATTTGGTCTTATGTCAACTCAGTGGGGTAAGTAATATACCAAAACGATAAGTATGATCGTCGTATAATGGGGTAAATATACCAGAGGCGCAGTGTGCTAGGACTGTTGGGTTCTTAATATTATATTCCTCTTGTTATTTTCTAGTTGATTTCAATCTTGCCCATTTTTCTGATGATTTCTGCTAGTGTTTAGTATTTATTACACATTACGACTGTACGAAGACTCGATCTTATCGATTTAATAATTAAACATGGAGCCGTAAACATTATAATAACATCATCGGATATGAACAAAAAGTGCAAAGTGGCGTATCTACAATATGGGCATAGTAAAGCAAGAATGACAAGGCAACACATTGCCTTGTCATTTTCATCATTAGTTGTTACCCGACTTACCCCACAGGGTAAGTCGGGTAACAACAACGGATTCAGTAAAGCAAATATAGATTTGTTTATTGTTTATTCATCATTAGTTGTTACCCGACTTACCCCACAGGGTAAGTCGGGTAACAACAACAGATTCAGTAAAGCAAATATAGATTTGTTTATTGTTTGTAACATCATCATGATGTATTATTTATAATATTTAATACGTGAAGACGTTATCTTGACAACTTAATTGTTAATTACTTACACGTAATTGAGATAAAATTGACAATTAAAATGTTGAATTATTTCTAAATTTAACATTGTTGTATCACTCGTTATCACACGTCGTGATATTATGCCTATTTTATTTTTATTAGTAAATTTATGTTAGACCTATTTATAAAATAGTATAGGTACCATAAATGAATGGATGGAAGGCGAGTAATGTTTTTTGAGCGTATGTATGTACAATGTCCATTTTCATTTGTTGTCTACAACCTAAACGGCCTGAAGGTTGCATCATGTGAGATGTCGTTAAATTCGTCTCAATTGTAGATGTGACATAGTCTATTCAATTTTTGAGTACCTACGAACGTAAATTAATTTTATGCAGCCGGGTCTTCGGCTATTTTACTAAAAAACCTAAAACTTATGCTAGTACAGCTATTTACAACGGCTATTTAACGAATTGAACTGTCCTGAAACGTGATACCTGTTTTTCTAGTTGTGCTATCGTAACACCTAAACGGATTATCAGATTTGGAATCGGTTTAATTTATAAGAAAGCTGATTTAACTGGGATAATTTTCAGCTACGATTGATCAAAATCCGTTATGCAGTTTTGAAGATAATCAGTTTTTTATCTCGGAGCAGTCTCGCGTAGCAGTCGGACACACTCCCACCGCACCACAGAGGCAGTCAAGTTCAATCTGCACATTAGTTTGATTACTATGTCTTTTATCGGCAGTAGTTGACCTTATTATTGTTGATAATGTTATCAGTATGACACAGATAACAAATTAGTATGGATTTACACGTCTATGTGTTATCTTTACTATAGATTTATAGAGGCTTAATGTTTGATATCATGACCATGGTAGAAGTAATTTTGTATGTACCTACTATCGCTTATAAAGAATAGAATACGATATCATAATGACGGCATATCAGCTTGGATGAAATTAAGCAAATGTGAAATTTATTTACACGCAATTCCGAAAAAAACTCGAGGTACCAAGCTAAAATGATTATAAAAACAAAACCCGGATGCCACTCTCATCTATCATTGAGACAAATCCAACGACATCTTGGACGATCAAAACCATCAAGCCGTTTGAGCTATAGAGTGGACCGTGAATACGAGTTTCTATAATGGACGAATTATGGAAAAACACTGCCCTCCTTCTAACGCAGGCGGCTAAAAGCTGTTTGTTTGTCTGTTTTGCTGTGACAGTACGGGTTTTCATTGAGAAGCATTTGATACTAATGATAAAGTTTTACGTAACGTTTCAATTACGCACGCGTACGCTCACAATCTAATTTATACTCTAATTTTATGAAATTGTGGTATATTTCAGCTCAACATTTTTAATAAATCTCACTATGCAATGTCACTTACACTCAGCAATTAAGTGCTAAGAGCGTTTATTGCTTTGCAGTGTTTTTATCACTGTTTATCAGAAGAGGCGTTAAATAAACTTATTGTGTCATTATCAACGTAATTACCTACGTAATATCATTGCCGCAAGAAATATATTTGAGTCACTCAAGCTATATTTAGCATTATCGTAAAATCAGTATGACTAATAAAGTTATTTTTGGATTTATGGTTCAATATACTATGACTAACTTTTATATGTACCAAGTTTTTTTTTCGGCATGACGCGGCTAGCGTATTGCCATTTTAAAAGGTAGGGCCTCCGATATTATTCGGTAGGGTTATTCTCCCTCTAATTTTCTTCTTTGAATCACAAAGTTCCGCTCTCTCGTTTTGCTCAGTTAATAAGCGTATTTCAAGCATATTTTACACTGTTTTTCTGTTTTACACGTTAAACACGGAGCTGTAAGAATAGCGACATGTTAGTTTACCGCCATTGTAATGTCAAGATCGCTACATTTTTTTGTTTAAAAGATCGCGATGGAAAGCAATTCATCCTACGAACCATAGCCATTCTATGGCCCATTGATGCCTGAAATAAATGTATTATATATAAACTCAAGAGCGTATAAAACACCCCGGCTATTTAAGTACCTACTATTGATCTGACGACTGTTATACCTTCTTCGATAACATACTGATTGTTTGTGTAAGTATATATATGTATATTTAAAAAAAAAACTATTTTCCGGCTGTCGCACTATACCACAGTGAACTAATTAAACTTTTTTATAAATAAACCGTGGGAACATAAGGCACGAGCCGGCATTCAATGGCCACTAGGAATTAAACAATGCATTTGGTTTGAAGCGTCATGAACAGTCACAGGGGCGATTTTTCTCTGCAATGTTACTTAAATAAGTCTGCACGAAGCAATAACAAGATCACGAGGGGCATAAACAGTGTACAATGACAGTGTTACGTGCATGTCGACACGTTTTCAGTGCACGTAGCTCAGTTATGTTTTCAGTGTCATCATTTGATAGCGAATGAAAACGTATCGATTCAAAGAACTGGGTCAAGCGATCGTAAATCTTTGCAATCTCACTTAAACCAATTGCAGAACCAATAAGCTGTTGCTTAGGTACATGCATTGGCGTATTAATGTACTGTATGTTAGTACATTTTATCTCGACGGGTAGGTATATGTAGTTTTTATGTGGCCCGTTCACGTCAACTCTGAATTCAGTCGGAATATCTTATTTTAGTGTGTTTTGGTAGTAATTAATTTACTGTGGTGAGTTAGATTAGATAAAATATTAAATCTACGAATAGAAACCTATTCTTTGTTGCAAAACAGAGCAATGTCTGTATATCTTTATGACACTTTGGCACAAAACAATCATAAACTAACCTGAATACGTTCATATTATAGTTTCCTTTGTAACCAGAAGACTAGAGCATCATTTGTGTTGTTCCGTGTGTCAATGCGACCTCATTTGTTCTCACTTCTGGCACAGTCCAGTTCAAACTCTTCCGCGGAAATATTAAAATATACCGGACATATAGGTTCGTTTTCCTGTTTATAATAGTTTTAAGATGATAAACAAGCATATTTGCATACACGTCTCACACAAATATGACGGGAATGCAAACAAATGTGTGTTCGTAATAAATAGTTTAGGTTGAATGAAGTTAACGATAGCTTAAAAAAAAGAAGACTTGTGATAATGGCGGCAAACTGAGCTGTCATCAGCTAAGAGTTTAATTACTGATTGAGAAATTGTATGAAAAATCATCCAGAATGCCATTAACTCAAAAATAAAAACAAGTAGAAAATAAATGAAACCTGTAACAGCGCTATGACCGAATTTTGTACCTAAAGATAAAGTTTACAATAAATCTGGAAAGAAATCGCGGTTAGATAGGCATTAAATTCTTCTTGTAATTATGGCATTCTAGACGCTTTTACAGCTTAGTTCTGCTAGTGTCAATTGTTTATAGTTTTCATTAATTTCCCACACGTGTTTTCATACGAACATAGAACTGTGAGAAGTTATTGCCAGTTTGCTGTCATTCTCGTCTCGGAACTAGGGCTATGAAGACAAGGTAAAAATGAATGACGGCAAAAACGGAATAACGCGTCTAAAAACAGCGCTTTTGTGTTGTGATTGAACATTTAAGTATGAACTTACAACTCTACCATCTATCATGGTTAAATCTAACTTGTTAATAATAATTTAAATAATAGGTACAAATCATCATACGATAAGAACAGTTCGGCTTTCTATGTGAACGTAATCAAAGTATGTTTATACAAATGTATTAGTGAAAGTTACACAATTCACCGGCTCATTTAAAAGTATTATTAGATCAAATTGGTTGAATTTATTTGGCCTATATATCGTCATTATCAATTAAAATTACTTGTCAGTCTATTGTAAGCCACAGTCTTGAATTAACGCTCGAAGTCTTGTTAAGTATTGCCTCATGTCTTTAATATTATTGACTGGTAACATTCAAACGCAATGGTTTATTTAATATGTAGTCTAGAAAAAAATATTACTATTTTATTAATGTATTGTTATTTTTATTATAGCTAGTGAACGCCCGTGATTTCGCCTGAGTAAATGTCTGTTATTGTTATAAACATATATGACATTGGAATGCGTTGTTTCCATTGACGTATAGACCAGGAATGCGCCATAGCCTCACAAAATTGATCACTCTCTAGAAAAAGACAACGCTACTTTGTGGACAATACCTGCCAAAGGCCGTTTTTTCTCTCTTTCACGCTTTGCAGTCAATATTTACTTTTGAAGTGAAAGGAATGGCAGGGTCCAGGTCTATAAGTCAATGTTTATTTCCGAGCTCTATCGGTTATATATAGGTAGCGGATCCTATCGTATACTGGCGCTTTTCATTAAGCTTCAAGCTACTTCTGAATTGTTGCTTAACCTCGCTGCTTGGCAACCAAGCAGCGAGGTTAAGCAACGTTACCACTGTTGGCTCATAGATGGGTTACTGTTTTCGAATTACTAAACGGATTTTGATATAACGTTACGGAAATGCACATCAGATAATAAAATACTTACATCCATACTAATATTATAAATGTGAAAGTAACTCTGTCTGTCTGTCTGTCTGTCTGTTACGCTTTCACGCTCAAACAGCTAAACCGATTTAGATGAAATTTGGTATGGAGATAGTTTGAGTCCCGGGGAAGGACATAGGATAGTTTTTATCGCGATAACCGACATCCACGCGGGCGGAGCCGCGGGCGAAAGCTAGTAGACTATATATTATCTCGAAGTGTTATCGACTGACATTGGTAGGATCGAAATACCTAATCGAGACGACCATGTCGTATCGATTGTTAATGGCATTGAAGGATCATTGGACATAATGGTCTGGATTACGAGAAACAGAGGGAGATAAAAAACATTAGACGATGTTGCAATTACTGTTAAACAAAGAACCTTTATTTTGTCATTTTAACCCGTTGGCCCGTTACGAATATAATCAAGGCCAAGTTGTTTTCAATACTGAGAGATGAAACTAAGATAGGCTTGCTAATAAGTATTGTTTTAAAGTTCAAGGTGTTTTTTTTCAGGGCTTCAGTAATGCCAAAAACTAAGCTTTTTAAAAATAAGGCTTAAAATGGGTTCAGTTATTTGTGTTTAAGCTTTAATTGTACTAAATTCAGGCTTTCTTACATATTGAAGTAGGCACAAGAACGTAAGTTGAACCTTCTCCTTTGGCAGTTTCGGATCGGAATTCTATGTTTTAAATAACTTATAGATTTTTTTGTGTAATAAAGATTTTTGTTTTATTATTTTTATATAGACTACCTACTTCATACACATTCAATATCCTACGCCCAATATCGGCAGCCGAAAGTCGACCTCGCGTAGCCAGACATCTAGGTACGTTCTTGGAACTAAAACTAGTCTTAAAAAAATAGGTAGGTACGCTTGTACCTATCTATTTTTTACACCGGAAGAAGCAAGATTGCTATACCGGCTACACGTGTAAGTAATAGGCTTGTTTCCTAGGTTAACAAAAATATCCAAAAGACTAATTAGTAAATAAACCTGACATTTAAATTGCCAACAGTTATGTTCCGATTAAATTTCATGGTAAATTGAATTTTTTAACATTGATCATATCATAAAAAGTTGTGATGTGACGAGAAAATAATAGTGACGTCATAGATCGCTATTTGTATGAGATCTCCGTAGGAAATCTGTATTTTGACATTTCATAAAGAGTCGTTGTTTTGACTAGTTGGAAACTAACCCATTGTAGTATGGTGATCAGTTATTTAAGATGATAACTTGTATTTGGGCATCGTAAAATCATAACCTTTATTTGCACTCGTTGTCCTTTTAAAGCAGTGGTAAGGCTTTATCACAAGGGACTTCTATACATATTGTACTTAGTACTGTACCGGTCGTGCTCATGGCAATTATGAGAATCATATTGTCTCTCTCACTTTTAGGGGAATTAGGGAGATAGATATATGTAAGAGCTTCTTAAAATTAAGTTTCGTTAATGTCCATCTAATCACTATCCATCTTTGTCTGCTTCTCAGATTATTTATTTTAAACCAAGCAAAGGTGAGGTTCGCTAGTAAGTACTTAATAATATAATGTTATACATGGAGGAGTGGGCAAATACAAAATTGCATAGCAACAGAGAACTGCATTGAATGTATCATACGTACATACTTCAGCTGTGTAGATGTGAATGATTGTTTGTCTCCCCTAAATAATTGAACAAGTATTTCGGTACTAGCGTTTTGTGTAATGAATATATGAGTGGGCAGATGTCGGGATCTTGCTAAAATTGGAACTTGTTATTCTGAAAACGTCTTTGGATCTGTCTGAAGATAGATGAGAATGCGTTTTACTTAATTGTGCGATATTGCGCGATATTTTCTAAACTTTTTAAATTTAATTGTGGGCTAAAATGATATAAAAAAAGATTTCAAAAGTGAATTCACATGTACACATCGAAAACATTGTTAGATCTTGTCAAAAATGCTGACAAAAAAGCTATACAAAGGTTTTAGTAAAATCTTCAAATATGGCCAATAAGAGATTCAAAAACGCAATTTATATACCTATCTGAAATATAGTCAGGTTTTGATAAATTGCTCTTGACGTCAATTCGGTGTTTTCTATTGTAGTCAAGTGATAAAAGAAGCTGTATCGTGATATTCAATCAACAAGATTAAGTCGTTGGGTGTTTGACAAGATAAAATATTTCCCTTGTCTCGTTTTAAGGACATATTAGACGTAAAATTTACATAAAGTCATCTATATCGATCGATCTTTATATCTAAGATATCAAATTTTGGACTTAAAACATGTTTAGTGTTGGTTTTTATTACATATTTTGCATTTAAAGATCTAAGCTATCTAAGTTATCGATCTAAATAATGGCTAAGGCATCGGTCTCGCAATCGTGAGGATTCGAATCCCCACTCAAAAAACCTTCAAAACCCACTCCTAACACAAGCCATTGATCTTAGCTAGAGTGGTTAACAGGATTGCTAGTAATGTGGGACCACAATCACACATTGATCGTTAAAAAAAAATTGAAATGGGCCAACTATGACTTTGGTCGACCAGCCGACGGGCGACTAATTGGCTGTAAAATGGCCGACTATCATTATTTAGGACTTAGGTACTTTTTGTTAAAATTTAAGTCCTTCAAGGTTCTACGTCTATCTTGATTGTTAACTACAAAGAAATAATTCCTGTCCCCAAATTTAAATTTAATGCATGGACTTGTCGTTTTTGACTGCCTCTGTGGCGTGTGTCTGAGTGTTATTTATCTGTAATGTGTATGTATTTAGAAATATATAAGTATGTTAATCAGTTGTCTGGTTTACATAGTACAAGCTCTGCTTAGTTTGGGATCAGAAAGCGTTGTGTGAATTGTCTCAAGATATTGTTATTATTTATTATTATTCAGTTATGTTACAAAATCGAAATATGAATAAATTAACCGGGTGCCTAGCCGGCGATTTTAACCAACTAACAGACCACTATACTTAAGCCGAAACAACTTGCTTAGCAACCCATAATAAAATGCTAAGCAACTTTGATTCGACATTATTATATTTCTTTAGTATAGTCGCTGATTTCAAATATGGCTCACTAGTCCGCACATCACTAATTATAACGTCTGAGATAAAACCACGGGAATAATAAGAATGTAAGTGCTTAAAATTGTGTCAATTATAATATTTTATTTTATGCAAATAAAATTATGGCTAGTGCACAAAATCTGATTTAAATTTAAAACCCCTTTTTTGATTTTTGGAGTGTTTTTTTTTTGTGATAACTTTAGGATTTGGAATCGTTTTATCAATACTAACATGTGATTAAAAAATAAATTCTAAGTTTGCGAATAATTAAGCAAATTCTCAGTTATGATACGATAAGAAGTCATTGTCATATGACGAGGTTGATAACGAAATTGTTACACTTTATACAATGGAAAATATTATAAACATATTGTTTTAACAATGGCTTCATTCCGATAAGCTAAAATTTAAAAACGGCGTTACGAATATTTTGTTTCAAGCTGTTTTATTTAACAAAACTTCCACATGCCGACTCTATATGAGCCCTATATGGCCTTATATGGCAAAAAGATAGAACAAATGGAGCGTTTAAAAAGACTGACACATACATTTCTTTGATCAATGTTATATGAGTATTGAAGCCATGAAATTAGGTCTAACTATTTCCCAAATTGTAAGTTTCCGAACAAAACTTTAGGATACTGTGTAAAGAATTAAATACTTTCAGGCTGTAATAAGTATATACAAGGCATTAGGAAAATTATAAATTAAAATATTTTTATAGCATTGCGGAAAAAACGAAGTGTAGATACCTATAAATATAACAAGTAGGTAGATAGTGTGAAAATTCAAATTATTGGTACCTATAATTAATATAAGTTTTGTAGGCTATTATTTTTGTTTGGCTATATTAAAAGTTATGAAAGAAAATATATCCACAATCAGAAAACTCAATTAACAATTGCTATTGAACCGACACCAAACGTTTAACGTCACACCTACGGAAATTACATACGTGCATTGGATTTTCTATGCAATTCATACTCCTTTGACACACTGAACGAACTGTCAACACATTTTTTTTTAATATGGCATTGGTAACAAGTATACTGGGAGCCATAAACAAACGCAAAAAAGAAAGTTGAATACTTACACATACGCTTTCGTCTCCTGCAATCGCACCATAGATTGTTTGAATAAATCAAATGCTAGCTTGGAGTACTGAGTAGACACAGTCAGGAGGTCAGGCTGATATTCCACCTGCTTCTGTATTTCAGAAGAGGATGGGTCCGTGACGATGTTATGCTTCCTCTTCATACGTTCTATCACCGCCGAAGGTCTTTTTTCATGCTGAGCCGGCATTTCAATCACATCACGAGTACACATTTTTTTATTGCACATTTTTTTTTTTTGTATTTGCACGGGCAACGATCACCGGTCGTTTGGACGTTGCGGCCGCGTGATCGAGTATATAAGTCTGCAAAATTGCCCCCCCCTCACCCCTCCCTGTGGGCAGTGACGTGCGGATAGAGGCGTGTGCGCGACGCTGTCGGCTGGCGCGCGCCCGCGCATCGATAACGTATTTTTCGTTATTTGCTGTTCTTGATTGATGAGCACGTGACGTTGATTTTATTACGGTAATTTAAAAAAAAAAAGGATCTGTAATATTCTTTTGCTGTGATGATATCTAAGTTCAGTACAGAACTTAGTTCGGCTTTATCTTTGTTCGGTTTTAATTAATTATGTATTTTGTGTTATTAATATTTTTTTATATAAGTAGGTAGACGAAGTAAGTATTAGGAGAAGACCATTTTTAGGGTTTTGTAGTAAACAAGGAACCATTATAGTTTCGCCATCTTTGTCTGTCCGTCCAACCGCAGCTTAACTCAGAGACTCTTACGGCCGGTCTCAATTGAAATTAAAAGTAAGTGAAATTGAAATTATTAGTAGATAAGAAAACTAAATTAGAATGTAAGGAAAATTATAAACAACTATTTAAAATATGTAACATTTTGCCAGTGCATGAGAAGGTAAATTATCTATTAGCTGTAGAACAATATAATAGTCTAGAATTTAAAATTGTTAAGGAATATTATAAGAACATAAGACAAACTACATGTAAACGTTTTGTAGAACCAGTAGCTTGTAATTGCTATGGTAAACGATCACGTAGCTATATAATACCCAGAATATATAACTGTATTAATCTTGACAAAGAATGTAACAATGTTCAAGAATACAAGAGAAAGCTAAAATCGTATATCCTAAGTAGTTATAATATATTGTGATGAAGTTGTTATTGAACTGTAATTAATGGTATATAATATCATTAACACAGCATATTATTAGTATTAGATTAGATTAATTAGCATAAGTTATGTAAAAATATAGGTAATATTATATTTAACTAGATCATACATCTTCAATAAAGAGTGCTTTATGATCGCCAACAAACTTTGCAGTTTGGCGAATTATATGTAAAAAAATGATGTATTTGGAAAACATTATAAATAAATAAAAAAAAAAAAAAAAAAAAAAAAAATAATCTAACTATCGATTGATTTTGGCTACTAGAGGTATATATTTGACATAAGCTCCATACAAAATATGTCAAAATTCTACCTCTGGTAGCCAAATCCATCGATAGTTAGATTATTGAGACCGGCCGTTAGTAATAGAAAGTTATAATTTTAGTAATAATATTAGTCTTATTTATGGTATAAGACAAACCGACAAAGTGGTAAAATTAAATCTTAAAAAAATATTATTTTAAGGGTATGTAGTACCCATTGCCATTTTGACCACTCTTAAGAATGAGACAACGCTACTTTGTGGATTATACCTGTCAAAGGCCGCACGAGTTTTTATCTCTTTAACGCTCTGCAGTCAATATTTACTTTTAAATTGTTTTTTTTCTTTTTTTGAAATTTTAAGATAATTAAAAGTGGTAGATAGGTTTTAAATATTTTTTATGAAATGCATTTATAATATAGAAAGCTGTGGTTGTTTTCTAGTAATAATTTAGGCAATACCTTAACGTACATTATAAGCAAAATAAGAGCACGGTGTTGTTATTTTGATGTCGTTTATTTGCAGAAATACTTCGCGGAAACCGCGCAATATCCAAGTACAATAATATTTACGAGAAAATTCATGTCGTCACATTGTTTGTAGAAAACAAAAAAAAAAAAATTGTTTACTTATTTATTGATATGAAAGAAGATTACATTTGAGTTGTAAAAATGGCGGCAAATTGACATGTCGCTATTTTTACAGCTCAGCCATAATCTCTACCGAATAATATTGGAGGGAAGAGGAAAAAAAAAAGATTACATTTAATTTTGTAAATTTAACAGTCCACCTGTTTCTTGAACTTGGTACTTTTCTTTGCTATAAATGTTTTTTGAATTTAGAATTTGGATTAAGATGTGTTCATCTAAATCCAAATTCTTAATTCTTTATTTAATAACCAACTTTTTTACAACTACATCTGTAATACATTCTTCTTTTAAATAAATGCAAGTTTGGATGTATGAATGGATATTTGTATCTAACGGCCGGTCTCAATACTCTAACTATCGATGGATTTGCCTACTGGAGTTATATATTTGACATAAGCTCCATACAAAATATATCAAAATTCTACCTCTAGTAGCCAAATCCATCGATAGGTAGATTATTGAAACCGGCCGTAAATCAATCGAGAAAGACTGAACGGATCAGAATCTGGAAGAAATTTAGCACAGATGTAGATTACTTATCTACTTTTTATTATATTTAGCCTATTTAGCCTTTATTTGTTGTAAAATGATAAGTAAATCCATTTCCCAAATACTGATAACTGGACAATTTTCCTACAGTGTTTTAGAGTTATAAAACTTTTACATTCCCGTTATTTCTATTATTCAAAGAATGCTTTAAATGATTGATAAGTCCAATGAAGGTGGCTGCTGCTTAATAAGGAACGATGTCCTGGATGGCATCCGAATAGACTAGATAGAATATAAAGAGGTTCATTACTTTTTCCGCCGACGAAAACTTACTGGCAACTGTTGGTAACTGTCTCAATATGCACCTCGACTTGAGACCAACATATCTAGGAATCGAATCCAAACGCTTTTGCATTACGGGTCCAGGGAACAGTCACATAGTGAGGTCGAGGGATGCGGCAAATATTGCATCCACATCACATACCTATCTGCAGACTACCATCACAGACCTATCCATCTTCAGACTGCCTCTGTGGCGCAGTGGAAGCTGCTACGCAAGAGGTCGTGGGTTCAATCCCCACCCAGTATAAAACTTTGTGTTATAAGCACGATGGTTTATTCTGTGTCTGGGTGTTATTTATCTATAATATGTACTAGCTGACCCGCGCAACTTCGTCTGCGTAAATTTTCCCTTTTTTTTTTTTTTTTACAACATTTTTCATTGCTGCTCCGCTCCTATTGGTCGTAGCGTGATATTATAACCTATAGCCTTCCTCGATAAATGGGCTATCCAACAATAAAATATTTTTTCAGTGCAGCCCAGTAGTTCCTGAGATTATCGCATTCAAACAAACAAACAAACTCTTAAGGGTATGAAAATAGATGTTGGCCGATTCTCATAGATACCGGATAAGCACAAAAAATTTCATCAAAATCGGTCAAGCCGTTTCGGAGGAGTATGGCAACGAAAACTGTGACACGAGAATTTTATATATTAGATGTATTTAGAAATATATAAGTATGTTTATCAGTTGTCTGGTTTCCATAGTACAAGCTCTGCTTAGTTTGGGATCAGACAGCGTTGTGTGAGTTGTCCCAAGATATTATTATTATATATAAGGTAAGACCTCTGGGGGATACAATCAGTATTTGGCGCTAGATTAAAACCAGATTGAAACTGGAGTGTATGAAAAGTTTTCGCAGAACACACCATTATCTCACAATTGGCAGAAGTTTATTCGACTTATTTCACACATTTTTATATTTCAGCCCATTTATGCAGTGTCTTTGTAAATTATAACCTTTATTCTAATGACCTATAAGCTACATCATTGTAAAGTTTCTATAAAATCTATTCAGTAGTCACTTATTTTCAAATCTATGCAAACTGTCACATTTATAATATAAGTAGGGAAGGGATTCTGAATCCGACTTTGCTCGTCTCACCTTCTCAACACTTGTGCAGGCAATGAACAAGTGATATCCTCGTGATGCTAACGTTCTATAGGCTTTATATAGTGTACTATCAGACAGGTCATATGTTTATAGATTTAGTGCTCCCACATAAAAGTCAAATAATGTTATACAGTAGAGAGTTCGGGGATGCCTTTTTAAGTAGATGTTGAA
Organism: Herminia tarsipennalis; assembly: GCA_945859575.2. Taxonomy (NCBI): domain Eukaryota; kingdom Metazoa; phylum Arthropoda; class Insecta; order Lepidoptera; family Erebidae; genus Herminia; species Herminia tarsipennalis. The sequence continues at coordinate 4,183,127 of OX243836.2, read as the reverse complement.
TTGTATTATATCTGGATAGAGGCCGGGATTAAATGCCCGGAAGTCGTTGCGACCTAGTCGCTGCATCTATTATAATCACTCTTTCTTACTTAATGGATGTCCCCAAGGTTTAATCTGACTATGAAGTTGACTCTGAGCTCTGTGTCCCTGATTTGTATGTTTGTAAAACTTAAGCATACCATGCGCATCCCTCCTGTACTTCAATATTCACTAACCTAGAGTTTTTCTATTGTATTCTCTAGCTAGAAAATCTAAAACATCCAATAAATACTACCTCGTCGGCGCATCGGGAGTGTGTGTGATTGCTGCGCAAGAGGACGTGGGTTTGGTTCCCTTAAGCAACACTATTTTATGTGATTGTCAGGATCTAGGTAGTACACCCAGACCCTGACAATGAGACAGTCTGGGTGTACTTTGTGAGCGTAAATGAAAAATATTTGTAAAATCTCCTACATATGTCTTCTGTGTTAAATAAATATAACATTAAATGAGAGAATGTTATATTCATAACTGCAGTGTGGATGCACAACAGCTAGATCCGTATGGAATTATATATCTTCTTATCAGATAATCTTCAGAAAGTCATGCTGATATTCCGATGACTTCAAAATTGTTTTCCCACCTTTGTTTTCTATAATCGTATTATTGTTTATGGCTGGGATTTTCCAAATATATCATCAGACAACGTGTAGAGACAACAAGTGATAACGTAAAGCCATTATTTTATCTTAAATCTATATGTGTTTAATATGTTAGCTAAAACCTACATTATAAACAATTTTAGATAGCAAAACTCTATCTATAAGAAACATTTGATTTATACATATACATCTATTCAGATAAATTAAATTGGGATGTATGTTTGTAATGTCAAAATAACAGTTTTTTACTAAATGTGTACGAAAGTGTATATATATGTCAGAGTGCCAGGGTAGCCATATAGCGATATTAGAGGCTAAGTATTCGAATTAACATTTTGGTAATCGATCATAAAGTGGCACGCGGATACCTCGAGCAAGTCCATGAAGTTGAAAAAATCATTGCCGATTGACCTGTCATTATTTTTACCGCTCCGCGTTTGACATGTGAATACCTAAAATACTTGCAGCTACAGTTTTGTTACAATATATACTTGACTCTGGCAGAAATCAACCTTTAAGCCCTAGCCTAATCTAAGCTCTAGCCTAATCTAACCTAGCCCCTAATCTAGCTTAGATTGCCATAAATAAACTACAAAAATAAGTAAAGTTTATCATAGTCTATGGTTCAAATCATTTCTATTACACAAAAGCCACTGCATCACTGACACTATAACCACGCAAACACTTTGCACACATTACTATAAAAATAGCGACAAATCTATCAGAAAACGTGTTGCCTCTTCGATCGCTCGATTAAGACTTCTGAGGAAGACTAACTGCCACGATCCCACATTTTTAAATGTAAACGTCAGACAAATGTCACGCCACTCAACGGCAGCCATGTGCAGCCATGTTTAAATGAGTCAATACACCCACTTTTTAATCAAAACAGATAAGGTCAACGGAAATCTATTAACGATCTAATAATTCTCCGACACGGTGTTCCTGACCTTTACCCGTCCTCGGGTGTATGTCTATAATACAAAAGGTTTAACATAGAAATGTAACTTTATATTAATAATATTACTTTAAATTATAGCCAGTTCAGAGCATCGCTGATTACAAATCGCAAACTAAATCAATCATGTAATCTGTTCGGTGTGTGATTGACGGCCGGTCTCAGTAACCTACCTATCGATGGATTTGGCTACTAGAGGTAGAATTGTGACATATTTTATATGGAGCTTATGTCAAATATAAACCTCTAGTAGCCAAATCCATCGATAGTTAGATTATTGAGACCAGACGTTAACTGTAAACTAGTAAAATCCAGTTACTCAACTGGATCGCCAAGTCTCTCCCGACTCATGGTTTGTTACAAAACTGAGACATCCGCCAGAGTTGATTGTAATACCGCGTACTCACGGACTACTGTTACCAGCAGATACTGATTTCTATCGAGCTACAGCTACACATCAACCTGTCACTGTTTCATCACAATATGAACTATAACTCACTTGTCTTTAGTTAGACTCTCAGTTTGACCACTTATCTTTTTACAGCATTGCGAAAAAAAATCGTTGGTATGGTGTAAAAACTCAAAATTATTGTTACCCGGTAGTTTTCTACTTTCTATCCGACATTTCAATCACATCACGAGAAGATATTATTTACTATACTATACTATACTAATATTATAAAGCTGAAGTTTAAACGTGATAATGTCAGGAACTGGTGATCTGAATTGAAAAAATCTTTTACTGTTGGATAGCCCGAAGTAGATAGCGAAGTCTATAGGCTATATAACATCAAGCTACGACCTATAGGAGCGGAACAGCAATGAAAAATGTTTCAAAAACGGGGAAAATTTACACAGACGAAATTGCGCTGGTCAGCTAGTATTAGATATATTTCGGGATTTAATCGCGTGAATTATTGAAAGGTACGAACCCTTTATTTACCCGACGTTTCGATCGAAATCACGGGTCGATTGGTGACAGTTTAGTGATGTCGCCGTGAGGCGCGGGGGTTTTTTAACTACCCTCGCCTTGGCTTGATAATTTTGACAGTTTGTACTGTCGGTACAAACTGCCGTGTGGTGCCGGCTTAAGAATAGTACCACCCCATCTCTTCCCATGGGTGTCGTCAAGGCGACTAAGGGATTTCACCCCGGAGGACGGGCAGCAGCGTCCTCTGCGTACTTAAAGCCTTACTGCGATCGCCAACCCGCTCGCCAAGCGTGGCGATTATGGCAATTACCCCCAGGATCTACATACTAGTAGGTTCTACTGAGGAGACCCGTGCCCAGCAGTGGGCCATCATATGGGTTGATATGATGATGATATGATGTACTGTCGGTACTTCTACAACTACACTACAACGTCTTTACACTGAGGCACGGTGTCGTTACGGCGACGATTGTATTAGTTGCTAATAGGGTTCTTTTTCCCTTTTTCCAGGGGGCTGTGACGTGCGGATAGAAGTGCACGACGCATTCGGCCGGCCGGCGCCTGCGCATAGATAATGTATCTACGGTTCAATTACTAAAATAATGTGTAATGTGCAGATTAAGATTAAATAATTTGCTGTTTTTGATTGATGAGCACGCGACGTAGATTTAATTACGTTAATAAAAAAATGCATGTCGGGGAACACTCGACTCTAACAAAAATTTGTACTTTAAATCTTAACATTTCACAAACGAATCCCTAAATCTAAAAATGGTACTAACAAACCATAAACGTTTTTAAAATACCTATTTAACGATACCCCACACTGTAGGAATGTGATTATTTTTCCTCTCCTACCCCATGGTAGGGGAGGAAAAAAATCACATTCCTACTTTACATATAGGTAAGGAAGGTACTCAAGATTTTTTTTTAGAAAGAAGATTATATTATTTCACTCTGTCGGCGTAAGTAATATGTGCATTCATGCAAAAGTACAGCGTTCTAGCGCAAACAGTCTCTGAGCAAAGCCGCGGACGAACGGACATGGCGAAACTATAACGGTTCCGTTTTGTCATTTCGGCTATGGAACCCTAAAAAGGCGCCAGTAAAATAATGTTTTGCTGTGATATTTATCTATTTCTGTTTTATTTTTTTATTTATTTATTATGCTATTAATAATTTTAATAAGTCGGTAGACGAAATACGAGTAAGTACCTACTAAGACTTTTTAGGGTTCTGTAGTAAACAAGGAACCCTTATAGTTTCGCCATGTTTGTCGAGCTCCGGTGGGACGGACCCGTTCGCAGCGCAGGTCAGAGACTACTAGTAGGTACTAGAAAGCTATAATTTGGCATGGAAATACATATTAGACAAGCCGACAAAGTGACAAAATAAAATCTTGAAAAAATGGTAATTTTAAGGGAGGGTCCCTCCCTCAATTTTTTACAATAAAACATCAATAGTTACCTCTCCTACATGTTGAGTAAGGATGTGTTTTTTTTCTCGTCCACACCATAGCATAGGGTGTCATTGCATAAGTCTGTCAAAAATTGTGTGTGGAATATTGTGACGACTATTTTTTTTATTTATGGATTCGTTTGTGAAATATTAAGCTTCAAAGTGTTAATTTGTGTTTCAAGTGTCCTTTTTGCCAGCTAAATACATATTTGTTATTAGATATATGAAAAAAAAACATTCCTAGTAGTATTTAACACAAATATGCAGGCTTTACAAGTTTACGTGTTCCTAGGTAGGTAATAAATAATAATCGACCAAGTGAGAAGTAATTTGTACATCTTTCAGGTACAGCGGGATGCGCCGGCGCTACTGCTGCTTCGGCGGAGGCTACCAAACGGCGCAAATACAATAATCTTGTCGGAGATTATGTTTTTGAGCCGTTTGGAGTCGCAACGCTAGGGTCATGGGGTCCGAGTGCACGATCTTTTTATAAAATTTTAAGTAAACTCCTGATCGACGCTTCACGTGACCAGAAGGCTGGCCTGTACTTCGCTCAGCGAGTCAGCATTGCTATACAACGCGGCAATGCTGCCAGCCTTCTGGGCACGGTGCCGGTCGATAGCGATGCGGAGGAATTCTATGACGCCTGCTTGTTTTGATGTGTGTAAATATTAATATTATTATAATTATAATTTAGAGTAGTATACAAATATCTTATATATTGTATTATTTATATTTCATTGAAAATTACTTAGAATGAATAACGATATGAAACAAAAACAACAGAAAGCCTTTCAGTTCGTAATAATGTGATGAGCAACTACGAAACTCTACATTGTGGGTGGCCCGACGTGCACTTGGACGTTTTTTAATAAATATTGCTAATGATATGTAAACATGACAGACACGTACAATAACAAAAAAAAACATTTATTTTCCTTAATGAATTTTATGCTATAGATTACTTCCTCTACGGTTGAAATTCGACCGATATCTGTGTACGTCTATGTTTGCGTCAGCTTGTTTGCGCCTGTTTTATGGAGTCGACTTTCTGTACCTACTCAAATGACAGCTTCCACTTTACCAAAACTTAAATCAATTTTAACATGAATGCGTAGTTATGTTGAAATCAACCTACGTAAGTAATTTGTTGGCAAGTCCTTAAATATCCTAAATTTGTCAATAAAATAAAATGTCTTTAATTTTCATGTAAGTAATTTAAAAAAGTGGTTTTAAAATATATTTTTTTAAATACATTTATTATTTAGAAGGCAACAGTTCTTTGTTTTCAGGTAATAAGTTAGGTATTAAAAGCAAATTAAGACCACGATGTTTATTTGCAGAAATACTTCGCGGAAACCGCGCAATATCCGAGTACAATAATATTTACGGGAAAATTTATGTCGTCACATTGTTTGTAGAAAATCAATAAATGAATTGTTTTTATAACTTCATTATAATATTCACCTGTTGCTTTGAGGACTTAGCACTTTGCTTTGCCCACATAGCACTAATTATAAATGAAAAATGAAGACTTATCAAAAAATCTTTTCTTTCAAGTTGATAGAGAATTTTGAATTTTAAATTTGTGTCTGGGTGAACACAGAACACCTCATCAAAGCCATTGATCAGATTTAATCAAAATCTGATCAATAGAGATTTTTATCAAAATCTGATCAATAGAGATTTTTATCAAAATCTGATCAATGGTTTTGGAACACATAGAAGACAAACATACAAACATTTATTTTTATTTACTCAATCACTTCAGAACCGCTAAATGAATCAGGATCTGGATTAAATTACGCACAGACATAGATCATCAACACCTCATCAAAGCCATTGATCAGATTTAATCAAAATTTGATCAATAGAGATTTTATCAAAATCTGATCAATGGTTTCGAAACGCATAGAGGACAAACATACAAACATTTATTTTTATTTATTCAATCACTTCAGAACCGCTGAATGATTCGGGATCTGGATTAAATTAAGTACATACATAGATCAATAGTCTTCATTGTTTTTAATCATTTTACGATAAGAATAGTTCGTCTTTCTATGCGAACGTAATCACAGTTATCTGATCTGGAATAGCGCATAGACAAAACATTTAATTATATTTGCCTTAATTTGTCGTAAAATATGATAAATAATAATCTAAAGCAAATCCATTTCTCAAACACTGATAAGCGATAACTGAATAATTTTCCTACAGCCAGTAAGCAGTGAATCGACAGGTGACAGGTAAATATGTGTGTTAGAGTTATGAAACGAGTACGTTCCTGTTATTGATATAACTGATCAAAGAATGCTTTAAATTATTGCTACATGTAATGTAGGTGCCTGCCGCTTAACCGTAGAATCATCAGTATCAGAACAACAACAACCGATCGTGGTCACAGGTCGACTTCTGACCACGATCGGTGCAATCCAATCGAAACGTCGGGTAAATAAAAGTACCTCGTACTCCCTAAATCGTACCTTTAAATAATTCATGCGATTAAGTCCCGAAATATATCTAATATGTATAAAAATCGCGAAAGTTTAAAAACGTAGCGACTATTGTCTAAAGTCTGTGATCAAAAGTACTTTTGACTGATTTTGCCAGTTAAAAGTACTTTTGACCGGTTCGGATGTTCTTTAGTAGCAGCGCAGCCTCTGAATTAGGTGTTCATCTTTGATTATATGCTGATATTATATGCTAGTTGACCCACGCAACATCATTTGCGTAATTTTTCCCCGTTTTTGCAACGTTTTTCATTACTTTTCTGCTTCTATTGGTCGTAGCATGATGTTATATAACCTATAGCCTTCCTCGATAAATTGGCTTTCTAACAGTAAAATAAGTTTTCAATTCGGCTATTGGTCCGAATTGAAAACTTATTTTACTGTTAGAAAGCCCCTAAGATCCTAAGAGAGATTCCTAAGATATTGAGTATTTGAACAAACAAACTCTTCAGTTTTATAATCTAACTAGCTGTGCCCCGCGGTTTCACCCGCGGTTTATTAGCCTATGTGTTAATCCAGGGTGTCAGCTAACTTCACACCAAATTTTATTAAAATCGCTCCAGCCGTTTAGCCGTGAAGAAGTAACAAACATACACACTCACATACTCACAAACTTTCGCCTTTATAATATTAGTGTGATGTGATGTGATATATAAAATTCGTTCGTTCCCATACTCCTCCGAAACGGCTTTATTTTTTACTAGCTGTGCCCCGCGGTGTTACCCGCGGTTTATTAGTCTATGTGTTAATCCAGGGTGTCAGCTACCTTCATACCAAATTTTATTAAAATCGCTTCAGCCGTTTAGACTTGAAGAAGTAACAAACATACACACTCACATACTCACAAACTTTCGCCTTTATAATATTAGTGTGATGCATATTCAGTAAGCCTGAGAATCGGCTACTATCTATTTTTCATACCCCTAAGAGTTTGTTTGTTTGTTTGAACGCGATAATCTCAGGAACTACTAGGCCTCATTGAAAAAATATTTCATTGTTGGATAGTCCATTTATCGAGGAAGTCTATAGGTTAAAACATCACGCTACGACCAATAGGAGCGGAGCAGCAACGAAAAATGTTGTAAAAAAAAAAGGAAGAAAAAAAAAGGGAAAATTTACGCAGACGAAGTTGCGCGGGTCAGCTAGAATTAGTATAGATTTATTTATATTTTGTAACACTGTATATTTTGATATGCTATTTTGAAATCACTTTTGCCAGTTGTTCATTTAACTAAATGGAGTAGTGTGCTTTTGCTACGAAATCAAATGAAAGTCATGTTCTTGTCGGTAGCCTGTCCAGTAACTACTATTACCATAGAGGTCAGTGGATCTGGCGATATTTCGAATATATGACGTTCCTATTATGAGGAATTCTGAATTCGACTTTGCCCTACTCACCTTCTGAACACTTGTGCAGGCAACGAGTGATATCCTGGTGATGCTAGCGTTCTAGAGGCTTACTATAGTATACTATCAGACAGGTCATACGTTTGTAGACTTAGTACACTTAAGATTGCGGTGAGAAACAAGGCCCTGACGACAAGATTGTGGAGCTAAGCAACTCTTGACAGCTCTGACTTCTTAGTCATACTTGTATCCATATATTATCTTCGTGATTGTTATGACAGTGGATCCACATAAAAGTAATTTATCGGCGTATATGATTTGGGGGATAGCCCTCCTTCCCCCTGGATATTGGTAACTAGCTGTCCCGCGCAACTTCGTATGCGTAAATTTTCCCCGTTTTTGCAACATTTCTCGTCACTGCTCCGCTCCTATTAGTCGTAGCGCGATGTTATATAGCCTATAGCCTTCCTCGATAAATGGGCTATCCAACAAAAAAATATTTTTTCAAATCGGACCAGTAGTTCCTGAGATTAGCGCGTTTAAACAAACAAACAAAGCAAACAAACAAACAAACTCTTCCGCTTTATAATATTAGTATAGATATGTACACATTTGGGCCGTTGTTGAGTCAATTAATCATGTTACCCCCACGCTGCCCAACCGAAAACTGATCCTGAGTAGGCCCGTGCAGTAGAGATTTAAGCCCGGAATATATTGTGGTGTGGTGTGTCGTGACGCGTCAGAAGCATTATGGTTAGAAACACATTATTAAAGCGTGTTGCGTCGTCATAACACACTGCAATAATGTATCTCTAACCTTACTGCTGCACGAGAGGTCGTGGGTTTAGTTCCCTAAGGCGACACCACTTTATGTGACCGTTTGGGTATAGGTACTTTGTGTCCGTTACTTTTACGTTTGTAAAGTCTTATAGGCTTATAGGCTTCATAACATCACGCTACGACCAATAAGAGCGGAGCAGCAATGAAAGATATTGCAAAAACGGGGAAAATTTACCCTGACGAAGTTGCGCGGGTCAGCTAGTATAAAGAGGTAAAGTTTGTGATATTGTAGGGGCAATCTCTGGATCTACTGAACCGATTTTGAAAATTCTTTTAACAATAGCAAGGCACGTTATTTGCGAGTGGCATAGGCTATATTTTATTGCCCGTACGAAGTTAAGAGCCCGGGACGTTAAATAAATAAAACATTAAATGAGAGAATGTTATATTCATAACTGCAGTGTGGAAGCACAATAGCTAGATCCGTATGGAATTATATATCTGCCTATCAGATAATCTTCAGAAAGTCATGCTTATACTCCAACGACTTTAAATTTGTTTTCGAGCCTTTGTTTTCAATAATCGTATTATTGTTTCTGGATGGGATTTTCCAAAATCATCATCAGACAACGTGTAGGACAACAAGTGATAACGTAAGGCCATTGTTTTGTCTCACACAATTATCTATACGTGTTTAAGTTGTTACCTAAAACCTACATTATAAACAATCTTAGATAGCGAAACTCTATCTATATAATACGCTAACTGACCCACACAACTTCGTAAACGTCTGCATAAATTTCCCCGTTTTTACAATATTTTTCATTCCTGCTCCGCTCCTATTGGTCTTAGCGTGATATTATATAGCCTATAGCCTTTCTCGATAAATGGGCTATCCAACAGTAAAAGGTTATTTTTAATTCGTACTAGTAGTTGCCGCTTGTTATATTATAATGATTGTATGTAAGAAACTGAGATATAGCACAGCTTTTCCTCATGGCTTCTACTTTTATGAATAAATCTATATTTTATTTATAGAAACTGTGGAAACATCCGTGTGAAGCCGAAGTGCTACTTACGTTAATGGTATCTGCATCTTTATAATAATTATAATAATGTTTTCTGCTATTTTGGTCACGATAGCTAATTTAATTGGACACTAAGCAATTACTCAGTATTGCCTATGGTCCAATTTAAATTACAGATCACAAGTGTGTGAGCACACACAAGCTCGCTCTATATTCTCTCACTCTCATAGCCCGATAGAGTGGAAATTGGCAAGAGATCATTCGTATGACCGACGCACGACGGCATATGAACGAAGATATATATGGCGAAAAACAGAACTATAGCATGCTAGTTGCGTGTCAGTTAATGAAACATGTAAGTACAAAATGGAAATTGTGTAAATACGTTTTTTGGCTAATTATATCTCACTAGCTTTCGCCCGCGGCTTTGCTCGCGTGAATGTCAGTTATCGCGATAAAACCTATCCTATGTCCTTCCCTGGGACTCAAACTATCTCCATACCAAATTTCATCTCAATCGGTTTAGCTGTTTAAGCGTGAAAGCGTAACAGACAGACAGACAGAGTTACTTTCACATTTATAATTAGTACTAGCTTTCGCCCGTGGCTTCGCCCACGTGGATGTCGGTTATCGCGATAAAAACTATCCTATGTTCTTTCCCGGGACTCAAACCATCTCCATGCCAAATTTCATCTAAATCGGTTCAGTAGTTTGAGCGTGAAAGCGTAACAGACAGACAGACAGACAGACAGAGTTACTTTCACATTTATAATATTAGTATGTATGGATATGGATGGATATGGGTGGATTATTTCCATGACGACAAATCGCAAGTAGTAAGGGCGTTTTTACTATACAATGATGCTCTAAAAGGCGGGATAGATTTTATTTTATAAGGAGAATACAATCACTTTGATAAAGTGATTTTATCTAAAGAAAAACTAAAACTTAGTTCCTGTGAGCACGTCGACTTAAAATTCGAGCGTGATCAGCGCCTCACTTAATGAAAATCTCGCGGAAATAGAATGAGAATGCCAGCTACATGCATGTCTAGGTGTAAGTGTACATAATACTCGTATATGTAAAGGTTTTTTTTTAGGTTAATCAGTTTTGGTTTTATTTTTTAATTCCTGTAAAATGTTGGACAAAAGGCTAACTTAACCTGTCCGTGCGACCCCTTAACGTTCACACTGAAAATCAGCGCTGTGATGTGGTTCGCCGCAACACAGCAATGCGCTGAGTGTGGATCTATCTGTCGTAGTTTCCTAAGATAAGCTAGTTTTAAGTTTAGATTAAGGTAATTGTAAATGTATGGATCTGCGCGAAAAAAATATATTTTTGTTTTCTACAGGCAAGTGAATTTTCGGCCTAACATGCTCATTAAAGCACAGAGAGATGTGTGACTAGCGTTGCCAGGCGTCCGGGTAAAGCCGGACATACTTAGGCTTTTTGATTGCGTGTCCGGCTAAAATAAACGATGTCCGGTTTTCCCAGCTTTTGTTAGACTTTTTACATTTCGCAAACGAGCGAGCGCCGAGCGGTGGTCGAAGAGTGGTTTTGTCGTACCCATTAATACTGAGACACTAAATCTTCAATAATGTAGGGAGTCCGGCTTTTTTACCCAAATGTCCGCCCGGACATTTGGGTAAAAAAGCCGGACTCCTAATAGCCGGATAGACCAGCCAGTTTGCCCAAACTGGCTGGTCCTAATAGCCGGATAGACCTATCCAGCTATTAGGTTTGGCAACCTGGCAACCCTATGTGTGACACATGTTTAGGAACTATCCCTAGAGTGCAGACAGACAGTAGGAAGGGGCTTAACCTCGCTGATCTCTCGATTTCCTGACGTCATTTTATGTAAATAAGTGAATGAATGTAAATGAATAAGATATCTTCAAACTCGATCTGCTAAATCGGTTAGTTATCGAGAATTTCCGATTCGATGACGCAAATTCATTGAGAGTTCTACTAATGAAGTAAAATCCCTCTACCGCAAACGATATTAAATATTGGCTGGGGGTTCACAGAGTACCTGGAATTTTTTAAGGCTTTCTTGGCTTCTTAAAAGTTCCATAATTAATTAAAATACTGAGTCATAGATACTATATACATTACAACGTATAACAAAACTGTGTGATTAAATTTCAGCATCGAATATCATAACGTCATAAGGTACCTATTCCATCTCTGAAGGTGCCTTATCAGATTGCATTATTAAGCCATAAATAGCGTTTACGTGTTGTCTGTCAGCGTGGCGGATAGCAGATTAAAATTGATTTATTATCTTCTGTTGTTATTGCAACTTAGGTAAATTGTTAAAAAAACCCCAGGTTCCGCAGTTTTTCTGAAAATAAACACACTACATAAGAGCCTATCCTAATGGCACTTACGTCCTTTTAGTGCAGTTTTTTGCCAAAAAAATTTCATTGAAAGTATAGATATTTTTTTCAGGTAACCTTAGTATTTTTTTCAGCGAACATTTTTTAGCTTCTGTTACATGTATGGAGGGCCTCGCTTAGATTTTTTAATTAATAAACAATAAAACTAAGTAGCGGTTTAAACAAGATATTTATACTCCAAGTTTCTTCCATATAAATTGTGTAGTTTTTGAGTAAAATGCCTGTGACATACGGGCGGACAGATAGACAGACAGACATGACGAAACTATAATTAATATTTTTTTTTGCCGTTTTGGCTACATAACCCTAAAAAGCTGTAAATAATAGTAGTTTAATATACTTTAGGTAGGAGCATAAAAATTTACACTTCATTTAAATCTAAATTAACGAAATGCGCAGTTGGTGATAGAAAGCTAATAGGCACCATTCCAGGAGTATACAATATCAGTGTACTTTCATAAAACTTAGACAAAGAAATAGAATTGATGTGTCTATTTGTAATGTCAAAATAAAAAAAAAAAACTTATTTATTTGTTGAGATAACGCACACTACATAATAATTACGGTACAGTACAGTAGGTAACAAAACAAACACACATACATATTTAATAGTTTTTTTTTTCTAACGGTCGATCTCAATAATCTAACTATCGATAGATTTCGCTACTAGAGGTAGAATTTCGACATATTTTGTATGGCGCTTATGTCAAATATATAGCTCTAGTAGCCAAATCCATCGATAGTTAGATTATTGAGACCAGCCGTGAACGCATATGAAAGTCCTTTTAACAAAACACTGTTTTTATTATTTTTGTCTGTTTGTCTGTCGGTCTGTTTGTTCCGGCTAATCTTCAAAATGGTGACGGATTTTGACGGGTCTTTCACTGTCAGAATGCTGATGTAAGGAGTAACTTAGGGTTTATCATCACGCTAACGTCTAAAGGGAGTGAGCAGCACTGTAACTTGGCAAAGTCGTCGGGCACAGCTAATACCTAAATATTTGTTTTTTTTTTAATTTAAAGGTAACTAGCAATGTGGGATTGGGTGTCACATTACTAGCAATCTTGTTAACTGAAATTGCACATGTTTATGAATTACTGATAATAGAAGAGCGGAATCTCCTACTACAAGCAATTCCTTGCTTAAAAGGCGATTTCATATGTAATCTAGATAAGTGAAACAGTGTAATGACAATAAAGATTTTTTTTTTGTTAGCCCCTCCAACTAAGCTTGATTTTTGAGATTCTTCTAAGACTAGTGTTAGGAGTGGGTTCACGTCGGTAGTTTAATGGGTAGGATTCGAACCCGCGACCTCACGATTGCGAGACCGATGCCTTAACCATTAGAGTACCGAAGCTTCGTAATTCAAATATATTTGTAAACACGGAACCATTCTAGCATCTACAGAGTACGTGACTAATAGTTCGTTCTACAAATCAGAGCTGATTTCTGACTCATTAACGGCTGAAACGATCTAAGGACATCTAACACGCTATATTTACCACTAGGGGATCCCCGCGGCTTTGCCTGTCTGGATGTCTGGTACCGTGATAAATATCGTCTATGTTAGATTAGTTTTTTTTTTTAAAGATGACTCCCGCAGTAGGTTACAAGCCTTGTGTCACGGGGGTCTTTACAAACATACAAAGTACACCCGGACCTGAAATAACAATTTATGGATCACACAAAGTGGTTTCCCGTGTGGGAATCGAACCCACGACCTCTTGCGTAGCAGTCGGACACACTCCCACTGCGCCACACACACGCCACAGAGACAGTCATTAGTTATTTTTTGTATAAAATTGTACGTATAAAATTAGCATAAAAATGCTTTAAAAATTACGAAAAGTACTGTTCAGGCCCAGCGTCATCAAAAATCTGTGTTTAAATGGTTTCTGCAATGAAACCCACAGCCGTACAGGTTCCTCAGGAATGCGGTGGATGACGTCACGATTGCCATAAATCGTTTCATATGCAGGCTAAATTCCACTTTGGCGGACATGTATCGGTGCCGGTGTTGGTAACGGCTTAGGGCCTGTACCCCTAAGGTCGCGGGTTCAAGTCCCGCCTGAGATGACTTTTTACTTGCCAAATTTACTAGTTTTAGGTCAACGAAAAATACCCTATGAATTCGGTTTTATTTGCGTTTATTTACAAGTGTAATTTTTCACGCCTAACGGTGGTACGTTGGTTGAGGTACGGAACCATAAAAATGTCCAAACAGTGCGATCATCGGATAACTGCTATGATAGGATGTAATATAGGCGCAATCAGCGTGTGTGTGGGGGGGGGGGGGGGGGTAGTTGGTACAATTCGAAAGTAGTATCTTAATCGCGTGAATAATTTCAGATAAAATACCTTGGGAATAGGGGGACGTTTCGACCGTATTGCAACGGTCGTGGTCACAGGTAGACTCTATAGTAGTATTAGCAATTGTTTCATTGATTTGGCAATCCGGATTTCGGCTTTCGGTAAAAAACTATCTATGCCTCCCTTTCCAAAACAGATAGGTACATTTAATACGGAAAGGTTTAACTATGATCGATAGGTTTGACAGTCACGTACTGGTACAAGATAATCGTATCAATATAGTTATCAGACGGAAGACTTAACTATTCCTTGTTATTGTTGTCATCTATGAAAGAAGCTGGCTCCCACTGCTAGCGGAGCGGCTACGTACGGACTCCATTTAGATAAAGGTAAACTTAGTACTTGGTCTACTTACGTCTAGTCTCTAGCAATATAGAGTATAGTCAAAAGGACAAAAGGTGTAAAAATAAAATAGATCGAGTTCGTTCCATAAAAAAAATGAAAATAGTTTATTTAGCTCTTTTTGGTCTCCGTTTCGTACGGGTATTTTTCGTTCGTTATGCGTTACCACAACATTTTTTAATTTTATTTTTTAAATGTAATTGTGTTTACATTTCCATGACATGGACATATGGAAGCGCCAATTTCCGGTGTTATATAAACGACTTAATAAATGTAGACGTTCTTAATAAGCTAATACTAAAATACTTACCGTTGGGATTTCCAATTGATTGTTAATACGTAATATTGAAACGTATTTTTTTTTTAATATATTTTACTGAACATTTTGAATATTAAAATTTTATTCAGTATGATGATTTCAGCTGGTATCACAGATTTTGAGAAAATCGACTAAATTAGCAAAATTGTTGAATCATCCTTAGGGTTGGTTAAATCGGTGGTAGCCTGATGGCTAAAGCATCGGTCTCGCAATCGTGAGGTCGCGGGTTCGAATCCTACCCATTATACTATTGACGTGAACCCACTCCTAACATAAGCCTTGGAGCTTAGTTGGAGGGGTTAACAGAATTGCTAGTAATGTGGGACCACAATCCCACAGGTTAGTTATCTTTTAGAAAAAAAATGATGGATATCATAAACAGATACACAAAATTATTAAAATATATATATTACGGGTCTTAATCGCGTGAATAATTTAAGGTAAAATACCTAGTTTATTATAACTTTTAAACTTACGCGTTGCATTATAAATACAATTTGACACGGGAATAAACGCGTTTAATCTAGGTAAAGTTATTTACCTTATGCTTGACGTTTCGATCGGGTTACACCGACCGTGGTCACAAGCTGACGGTCGGTGTAACCCGATCGAAACGTCAAGCATAAGGTAAATAACTTTACCTAGATTAAACGCGTTTATTCCCGTGTCAAATTGTACCTAGTTTATTGCCCGAAGAGTCTTCCCGTGACCACGGCCGTTGCAATACGGTCGAAACGTCGGGCAATAAACAAGGTATTTTACCTTAAATTATTCACGCGATTAAGACCCGTAATATATATATTTTAATAATGTGTACAAATCGCGAAAGTTTATCAACATTTTTAGATACACAAAAGAACCTAAGCTGATAGGAATTCGTAGCATCAAGAAATAATAAAAGTTTTTGTGAAGTAGGTACTTCTGCTGGTGCTAAATTAATGTTTCTGCAGTAACTAAATCTTTACAAGCCGCTGATTTATGTACTTTACGCATTTCGGAAGTAATTTGTCTTAACTTTATATAGTAAAATACAATTAAATATACCTAATCCGGATGAAAGTAACCAGTTGTTACTTTTGCCCCTATCTCTAAATGATCCCGAATAAGTTAAACACACTATTATATTATTATATGTAAGAACAAAGAAACGAGAAACATCGGTTTTAAGGCTAAATGTAAGGACGATTAGTTATGCTACTTTATTAACACTTGTGACGCAAGCTTAAATCTACTATAACAAAAAATAGCACAAGTGAAAAAAACGGTTATATCATATTGAATGTATTGTTGCCGTCTCTGTTGGTCCAAAACCTGAGGGCATAGTGCCGCTGGTAAGGTAGGAGGTTTAAAAAACCTGGTCTCCCCTCTAAGTACTTCATTCATGATATTTCATGGAATTCTCGTTAACTATAGTCTTTTTTGATTTTCAAGATACGGTCTCTCTCTTAAAAATAAAACTCATAACTTCTAGTCATGCAAAGTATAGTTTTTTGTGTCAACTAATGGATCACTTAAAATTCTTGGCTTTATTTTTATTTTAGGATGTTCTTATCAAGTTATCAGAACAAATCATTATATTTGATAAGCAAAATAAGTTAAAAATAACAACAATTATCTACTCGTAGCAGTCGTAGCTAATAGATGTTTTTTCTACGCTTATTTTTTTGATAGTAAACAAGCATTGCCGTACGTGATGATAAGCGGATATGGCAGGACGAGGTCGCAACGCTAAGAGCTCTGAATTCTCGGTATTCTATGATAAAGAGCCCCACCGATGACGCATCCATCAATCCAAATAGAGTGAACGCTGTCAAAAACTTATTGTGAATGTCAAAAACGTAATCCATTTGAATGGATGTCGTTCGGTTTTGGAAATCCAAACTGACGTTTGTCCAGTCTAACTGCCGGTCTCAATAATCTAACTATCGATGGATTTGGCTACTAGAGGTATATATTTGACATACGCTCCATTCAAAATATGTCAAAATTCTAGTAGCCAAATCCATCGCTAGGTAGATTATTGAAACCGGCGAGGCGTTAGTGACCGCACCTAGGTATATACCTAGGTGATGGTGTATATACCTAGGTGATATCACCATCCGTATTGTCAGTGGGTAATCGTGACAATGGTTTATGTTTTCGTCTTGCTTAGAAAGCGACTCACCTTCTCTTTCTAAGCATAGTGTCAAACCATGGTTACCATAGTCACGAAAGAGAAAGACGGTCTCGCAATAGACATTTTGCGAGACCGTCTTTCTCTTTCGTGGTATTGGTTCTCATTACCATAGACCTGGATCACGCCATCCGTTTCAATTAAAAAGTAAATATTGACTTGGCATGAAAGAGAAAAAAAAACTCGTGCGGCCTTTGACAGGTATTGTCCACAAAGTAGGTCTCTTTCTAGAGAGTGGTCAATTTTGTGAGGTTAAGGGTGCAGTCCTGGTCTCTACGACAATGCTCATTACATCTTCTGAAACACAATTATAGTGTGGACAGCAGTCTCTATAACCTTCTTAGTATAAATCTTGCGTACGTCTGAATGGAAGAATAGTCAGTTGTGCCATAATTTTGCCTACTTTAATTCGGGAGGATTACAAATGGACGCATCGTCGGCCACCTTTAAAGTATCACTGGTACTAGGTTTAGCAGAATTATTTAACTACGATCTAACTAAGTTATCTAACTTTGCCCAATTTACGATGGTTATGATTCAGGAGGTGAAATCAATAGGAATATGACCTCACGCTACACAACTTAATATGAGTGGCCAAGCTTTAGCTGTAGTGATTAAAAAGGGGAGAGTTTTTGCGTTCCAAGGAGCCTCTGCCACCAGGACATCTAAATAAGAGCACAGATGACTTACGTACAGATGTCAAGTTCCACACTTTAGCTGTTCGCATAACAAATGTGGAAACGCACACCGATTTAGACATACTACCATAGCCTGCAGTGCGCCTATATGTTCAATGATGGAAAAGCGACGGCGGGATCAGTGCATGGAATTCTTGTGAAGCAGGCCATGTTGCAAGCTGTGGAGCTTTTTTTCAATAAACGTTTTGGCGTTTATAAGCCTAATTGGTCTGCGTTGAACTGCGTCTAGAGAGGCCAGTTGGTACTTAACCGAGCCATCCTACAGGTGACAAGAGTACTCCATGCGAGAACGCACTTGTGCTTTATATAAAGTAAGAAGCTATCCTGGAGAGGAGTACCTCTCCACTTGGTTTAGGATGTCTAGTTTTTTGGCAGCAATTTGTGCACAGGACTTAATATTAACGCCGAAGTTGACGTTAACCTTATGCCCAGAAGATCAAGGTTGTCGGTAACTGGGACAGATGCACCACGGAAAGTGAGAGTCAGATCAAATTGACTCTTCTTTGCATAGAAGAGACACACCTGCATTTGGATGTCATTGATTTCGACCATTGGGAAACGAGGTTTAAGGTCTAACTCGTACGCTCTACCATGGCTACTCTATAGGAAAAGCTCCCTCTACAGCAATCCGAAAGGCTAGATCCACTCATAAGTTGTTTAGTGTGAGATTACATTCATATTGATTTTGCTCTACGTGATAGTTAGCCGATATAAATTCTAACTAAGGTAATGATTTATTTCCTTGTAATAAATACGTTATTTTTTTTTAAACCGATATTAGTTTACATCACTTGATTTTTTAGATGTGGAGACAGCTAGGCAAGTTTATTTCGGTTATTTCCACAGTGTAACGTCTTTGGGGCAGGACGGTTGTTGATCAACAATTTTTATTTTTCAAAAAAGTGCATCGCAGCATGCTTCAAAAAAGGGTACAACAGTACCCACTGAGGCTGATTTTATTTTATCTCATTTTCCAATTTTAATAAATTTCATTTCCATCAGCTCTCTGACATGGTGTATAGTATATTAGTGGCAGCACCTTACCCCCATATCAAGTTTATAAACATTCAAACATTGTAAAAAAAATCAATTTGTAAATTTTTATTTTCTCCGGCTTTACCTATTGTTATAATTATGTAGAATTCCGACGTATCACAAGTTGTTTTGCGTCCTTAGTACTTTACTTATAAACAGGGGGAAGGGGTCGAAGACATGGATAGCTTAAGGAATTATGTAATCTTAATCCGGAAATGAGTAGGACTAGTTATAGAAGGGGCCTATAGTAGAGATTAAAAGCGACGTCAACGGTGACGCCGGCGCATTCCGCGCCTATGTGTTAGGTACTTCTTCAGCGCTGGCGCCGTTGCGACGCCTGATATGGAAAGAGGATTTACGATATTTGTACTTATATTTTTATTAGATACTATATTTTTAGGCCTTTTAATAAGCCTAAATCCTGATTATTACTAACACGTTACATGTGTACATTATCTGCGTTTGAAATTTTGGATTTTATTTGATTTCGGTTTCAATAAATAGCTTATGATATTTTTTCTAAGCGCTCGGTATATAAAGTGGGCAGGTATTCCCCATTCGATGCCTATCTGTTGTCATGTGGTTTTAGTAGTAGGAACACCATAGCTTTGCCCGGCTCTAAATTATTTAATACTAGCTTTCGCCCGCGGCTCCGCCCGCGCGGATGTCGGTTATCGCGATAAAAACTATCCTATGTCCTTCCCCGGGACTCAAACTATCTCCATACCAAATTTCATCTAAATCGGTTCAGTAGTTTGAGCGTGAAAGCGTAACAGACAGACAGACAGACAGACAGACAGACAGACAGAGTTACTTTCACATTTATAATATTAGTATGGATTCTCGATGCTTTCAGAAATTTCTCAGTATTTCCAATAGTAGAAATATAATGTCACAAAATTAGAGTATCTAAATTCCTGTATTCATTTAAAGGCGTGGCGTTGCATTGTAGTTCTACTACGTTCAGCCGTTTAGGCATATTTATATCTATCAAACATACTCCGAACTTGCATTAAAAAATTTAAGTACCTACTATGGTTGGGTTTTATTACCACGTGTTCGTGTTACATACATCTTTGTAAAAAGCTATAAGGACTAAAAAGTATCTCAATGTTTTTTAAATAAAATATAGGATTTCCATAAACGTTTTTATGGCGACATTATTTCTTATTGACGTCAAAACTGAATGCAGGGAACGGCCTACATTGAATTTTATCTCTGTCGAACAGGTTTGAACCAGACGGCCAGGATATAGACAGAAAGTAATAACATATTGTAGGTATACGTTCTGACTGTATCGGAAATATCTAACCAACGAAGGCCGGGGAAATATATGTTAGTAGATATTTCATCTAATTCAGTAATCTGCGACTCAGTGACGAATAAACGATCAAGCTGATCAAGAGATCAGCAGAATTAAGTAGCATTTCTGTTGCCAGGTCCATAGAGATCCATTGCTTTTTTTAATAGTCATATTTGAAATTGTACCTTTAGGCTGAAATTCCACCAAAGGACATCTATTATAAGGATTAATGATGATTATGTAAATCAAGCGATCAGTCATCGGTGTCAGTCCTACGAGTAAGGAGTCACCGATCGATGATCATAGTAAGCAGTCACCGATCGATGATCATAGTAAGCAGTCACCGATCGATGATCATAGTAAGCAGTCACCGATCGATGATCATAGTAAGCAGTCACCGATCGATGATCATAGTAAGCAGTCGCCGATCGATGATCATAGTAAGCAGTCACCGATCGATGATCATAGTAAGCAGTCACCGATCGATGATCATAGTAAGCAGTCGCCGATCGATGATCATAGTAAGCAGTCACCGATCGTATGAATTCAAGTTCTGACTAATTCCAATCGATGTTCATCTAAAATTTTGTAATTCGTTCAACTGACCTACGAAATTTCAAATGACTACCTAGCAAGGTAATGTAACCTTGTAGGTATATGATGGAACTAGCCGTGCCCAATTCGTTTGCGTTAATTTTTTCCCGTTTTTGCAACATTTTTCATTGCTGCTCTGTACCTATTGGTCGTAGCGTGATGTTATATAGCATATAGCCGTCCTCGATAAATGGGCTATCCAACAATGAAATAATTTTTCAATTCGGATCAGTAGTTCCTGATATTACCGCGTTCAAACAAACAAACTCTTCAGCTTTATAATATTAGTATAGATTAACGCACGTTAGTAAAGTAGAATACGTTTCGGCATGTTTAATGCAAACACACTTTTGACGTAGTTGTTGTAACGTTACGACCTTAGCCTATAATGAACATAAGCCTCTTATAGACGATCGTCGACAATTAGATAATGCGTGACATCCACCGATTCGCAGTCGGCGTAACTCGAACACAAATTCTTAGGTTTTATAAAACTAGATAATTATAAAGCTAATTGTAAAGCTGCGACCGCTTTCAAACTATGATGATAATTAACAAGACTCTACGATATTTATGCCAACTTAACGTTGCAATAGCCCGTTCAAAAATACAAGAAATATTCGACCACTCTTCGAATACAAAAAAAAAGTTAGTGATGGATAAACGCTTTAGAATCCGACATGAATATAGAGATACTAGCTTTTGCCCGCGGCTTCGCCCGCGTGGATGTCGGTTATCGCGATAAAACTATCCTATGTCCTTCCCCGGGACTCACAGAGACAGACAGACAGAGCTACTTTCATATTTATAATATTATATAGTATGAATTAGGCACATGACCGATAGCTTGACATGTTGTCTGTGCTCATCGCCTTTTGCGACTTTTATACAAAATGGTCACCCATCATTGGACCGAATCACGGTTAATTACATAGGCAATACTAGAACTAGCATAAAGCTAATAACGCACTTAAATAATTTGAGCAAATAAACCCCGCGTTAAGACTGTAAGAGTGTGTAACAGTGCACCCCCTCTCTCCCCCCGTCCTGTGATGCACTTCAATCAATCAGCCTATATCGGTCTACTGCTGGACATAGACCCCTCCTAATTTACGCTACAACGTCCGGTCCTTCCGCATTCATTTCATTCGAGCGACCTTACACGTTTTAGAAGGGATCTTTTCTGTAATGTCAAAGTGACATGACATAGACTTGCCGTGACATATGACGTGGATCAATCAGATTTCTTGAAAGTACAACTGACCAGTCTTAAACCGCCCATAAGTTCTGTTACAAAGGAAAATGCATTTTTTTCAAATAAAGTATTTATTAAAGTCTCAGCAAAAATAAAAACAATATTCTGTTCGAAATGGCCACCTATGGCTTTTATACAGGCCTGTAATCTGTCTGGCCATAAATCTGTGGATTTACACACTGTTTCCATGGGCAATTTCGCCACTGCTTGCTCCAGAGATTTTTTAAGAGACTTAATGTTGCCGTGTCGTTTAGAGCAAGCCATGTCCTCTAAAACTGACCATAATTTGTAGTTCAAAGGGTTGAGGTCTGGGCTAGATGATGGCCAGTCTTCAGCTCTTATAAAGTCCGGAGCGTTAATTTCAAGCCGGGCTTGGGTAGTTTGTGCCTTGTGACCAAGTGGAAATAAGTCCCTTCCCTTCTGGTAAATAAGTCCCTTACTGACAACGTTGTGGAAATGTCTAGCGTGTCGAACAGGGTAGCGTACCTCATTATCAAGCTCACCGAGAGGTATAGCCTCAAGGTAGTGCAAGTGTACGCACCGACCTCGGCACATCCAGACGACAAAGTGGAGGATATGTTCGATGACATATCGAGGGCCCTCCACTCCACTACTAAGACCCACTACAACGTTGTTATGGGGGACTTCAACGCTAAAGTGGGAGTAAAAAATTGCAGCGAATTGGTAGTAGGATCCCATGGATTTGGAAGCAGAAATCATAGGGGGCAAATGCTAGTCAACTTCCTCGAACGGGAGGGGACTCTTCTTGATGAACTCCTTTTTCAAAGCAAAGCCCCGACACTATGACGAAAAACGAGATCGACTTCATCATGACGGACAAAAAGCATATATTCAGAGACGTCACCGTGATCAATAGGTTTAATACCGGTAGTGATCACCGACTTGTCCGAGACTCTCTGAATATCGACTTCAAGGCGGAACGTGCCCGTCTGATGAGGTCCAGGCTTCGACCTACTTTGCTCCAAACCATGATAGGATCCGAAGCGTTCCAGTCAAACCTGGATAACCGATTTGCTGCCATGGAAACCACAACAGACGTAAACCAGAAGCTCGTAAATGTGGTTCGGATACTCAGGGAAGAAGGTACGAGATTTTGTGAAATGCAGCGTAGGGGCAGAAAGTCAAAGCTTTCGGAAAAGACTTTAGGGCTAATGAAGGAACGATGTGAAAACCCACCTGTCACTTCGTCGGAAAAGCGCGCTCTAAACATCAACAAGCTTATACGACACGACCTTCGGCGCTCCAACACTCTTTTGATTAAAAGAGCGATCGAGCAGAACCGGGGGTCAAACGTGTTCGTACAATCTCTTGGAAGAAGCCACCTGACGAAGTTGACCACAGCAAGTGGAGAAGTCGTTTCTTCGAAGCCGGCAGTCCTCTCCGAAGTGGAAGGCTTCTATGGCCGGTTATACGCTTCGCATGCATCTCGACCTGATCCTGAAAATGAGGGTCCTAGAGCCACTCTAACACGCCACTACACCGAAGACCTGCCAGAAGTCAACATTGACGAAATCGTGCTGGCTCTTAAACAGCTGAAAAATGGAAAAGCCCCTGGAGAGGATGGCGTTACAACAGAGCTGTTAAAAGCTGGAGGTAAACCCGTACTGAGGGAGCTCCAAAAGCTCTTTAATGTGGTCCTGTTTGAAGGGAGAACTCCGGAGGCGTGGAGTAGAAGTGTAGTCGTCTTATTCTTCAAAAAAGGAGATACGACCCGGCTGAAGAGCTACCGACCTATTTCTCTTCTAAGCCACGTCTATAAGCTGTTTTCAAGAGTCATCACGAACCTCCTTGCGCGAAGACTTGACGAATTCCAACCACCGGAACAGGCTGGATTTCGGAGCGGATATGGCACCATAGACCACATCCACACAGTGCGGCAGATTATACAAAAGACCCAGGAGTATAATCAGCCCCTTGTGTCTAGCATTCGTGGACTATGAGAAGGCCTTTGACTCGATTGAAATCTGGTCCGTTCTGGAGTCTCTGCAGCGATGCTAAGTAGATTGGCGATATATCCAAGTGATGAGATGTCTCTACGAAGCCGCCACCATGTCCGTCCAAGTACAGAATCAGCAAACAAAACCTATACCATTGCATCGAGGAGTGAGGCAAGGGGACGTTATTTCCCCGAAACTATTCACAAATGCAATGGAGGATATGTTCAAGACGCTGCACTGGAAAGGGCGGGGCATCAACGTCAATGGTGAATACATCTCTCACTTGCGATTTGCAAATGACATTGTCATCATGGCGGAAACGCTGCAGGACCTGCAACGGATGCTGAATGACCTGGCTGACTCCTCTGTACGCATCGGCCTACGGATGAACTTGGATAAAACCAAGGTCATGTTCAGTGAACATGTACTACCGGAACCGACAGCGGTGCACGGCGCCGTTCTCGAAATTGTTCAAAAATAGGTGTACCTCGGGCAGTCATTGCAGTTAGGTAGAAACAACTTCGAGGACGAGGTGAACAGGAGAATTCGGTTGGGTTGGGCAGCGTTTGGTAAGCTACGTCTTCTCATCGTCGATCCCACAATGTCTAAAGACTAAAGTCTTTAATCAGTGCGTCCTACCCGTCATGACATACGGAGCCGAAACGTGGACACTGACGGTATGGCTGGTCCACAAGTTCAAAGTCGCTCAGCGGGCTATGGAAAGGGCTATGCTCGGAGTTTCTCTTAGGGACAAAATCAGAAATGAGGTGATCCGGCAGAGAACCAAAGATATCGACATAGCCCACCGGATTAGCAAGTTGAAGTGGCAGTGGGCTGGCCATATTAGCCGAAGAACCGACAACCGTTGGGGTATACGAGTTCTTAAGTGGAGACCGCGGCTTGGCAAACGTAGTGTAGGACGCCCTCAAGCCAGGTGGAGTGATGATTTACGCAAAACGGCTGGCAGGAGCTGGATGCGAGAAGCCGAAGATAGAATAAAGTGGCGTGCAATTGGAGAGGCCTATGTCCAGCAGTGGACTGCGATAGGCTGATGATGATGACCAAGTGGAGGGTCCTGGTGGAAAGTCCACGGTACATTTTTAAAAAGTGTATTGCTGAGAGGTTTCACAACACGATCCAAGACTGTAATTTGATACACTTTGGCTGAAGTTTTCACTCCTTTCTCACAAAAATATAGCTTTGTTACACCTTCATAAAACACGCCCCACCAAACCATCACTGACGCAGGATGATGACCACGCTGTTCCTTTCCGACCACTTGAGTAGCTTTTTTAGAACTGTGGGCGTACATTTCAAATGAAAAAAAAAACAATCATTAAATTTTTTTCATCGGTAAAGAGGATATTTCTGTGTCCTACACCTGTGTATCGCGACAGAAAGCGTTTTCGATCCACTCTCTTTAATTGTAAAAAATGATTTAGGGCATGACCTGTATATCAACGATAAGCACCGAGTTTCAGGTCTTGTTTTATAATACGCGACAGAGTCCTTGCGAGAATCTTCATGTCTCGCGATAAGATTTTTTGTTTTCTAAGTTTAAAAAAGAAATGTTTTTATGTAACAGTATTTATGGCCAAACTAGTTTTATATACCCCTAGATTTACTGACTCCGAAAAATAATCCAGTGACCTAAGACACCATCTAAAACTAATCATCTGTAAGCACTTTTAGTTCTAAATCAATTCATCTATGTACGTGAGTATATCCACGTATCGTATTAATTTAGGAATTCGATCTAGATTTACGACAGATTGGGGTCACTCTCAGCGCTGTTTACGGCTAAGTAATGACGACATTGATCA
Source organism: Herminia tarsipennalis (assembly GCA_945859575.2). Taxonomy (NCBI): domain Eukaryota; kingdom Metazoa; phylum Arthropoda; class Insecta; order Lepidoptera; family Erebidae; genus Herminia; species Herminia tarsipennalis. The sequence goes on along the minus strand of OX243836.2, from coordinate 4,157,202 downwards.
GACTATTGGCTCAGAATATGGCAATGAACTATTAGAAACATACTGAGTTCTATTTCAGACAGCTATATTATTGGGAGATTATTATTGTATCTGCAAAGACTTACATCTGAATACAGTTTTTTTTAAGCCGTTTGTTTGAAGTAAAAGTTAATGGTGATTTTTAATATACTAATAACATTCCGCTCTTGGCTTCTTTACATTATACTAAATAACTTCGTAATATAATTTTTGAGAAAAAAAAAATGCACTCTTACCCTTCATCACCTACCATGTGGTAGGTGATTAAGGGTTAATTTATTAAATACTAGCGGACGCCTCGCGGTTTCACCCGCTTAGCTCTCGTTCCCGTGGGAATACAGGGATAAAAAATAGCCTATGTCACCCGGGGTTACTGTAACTGTACTGTAACGTGAAAGAATTTTTAAATCCGTCCAGTAGTTTCGGAGCTTATTCAATACAAACAAACAATCAAATCTTTCCTCTTTATTATATTATTAGTATTAGTATTGATTTTTCAAAACTGATATTACAAAGTTATTGTAAAGAAGCCACGAGCTGGAGCTCATTATACTAGAAATCACCCTGTATAGGACTTTAGACTGTATTCAATCAATCTTTATCAACAACGGCTGGCAATAGGCCTTTTTCAAACCGGACCGAGTAGGAACAAAGCTATAGGAACCGGTAGGACCTATACCATGTATATCACACGGTGACACCACAGACAAAATATTGGCTATATTCAAAAAATCTAAATAGATTTTTATTAATAGATTAAAACCATCCCGGTTAAGAATTCTAATAAAAAACGATTTCTAAGTTTGGGAGGTACGATTGCACAGACAGACACATAGATACAAACCCTACACCATTAGACATACTGAGGGATCCCTGACTCAGTGGCTACAACAGTTCGAAATATCTGCGAAGTTACCACTGTCGGTTTTTAGATGGGTGACCGTTTCGAAAAACGTTACACGCTTCCGTGCTTCGGAGAGCATGTTAAGCTATCAGTCCTGCGGCCAATCTCTCTCCGGTCGTGTCGGATTTCCATCCCGTCGGACTATGAGAGTGAGGAAGTAGAGAGTGCACTTGTGTCTGCGCGTACACTTGTGCACTAGAATATCTCCTGTGTATTTGGCTAGTATCTGATGGGATTGGCCGCCGTAGCAGACGTTTAAGGGATAGGATGCCAGATTGTTTTAAAATAATATAAAGGAAATGAGTAGCCTCCCTGGGGACTTTGACAAGGGTACATTCGTTCCGTGGCGAATTCGCTAACGCCCTTCTAATCGCCTTTCAAAAAACCGGGCAACAGCATGTTGGACCCTGCTCAGTAAGGTTCCGCAGCCTTGAATAATTGCATAAGTAGAAGAGCGTATGTTCATGGCACTTACGCCCTTTTGTTGAGAAACGCAGTAAATAACTTAATGACGGTATATCCGATAATGTCCGAAATAATTTTAGTTTAAAGTATTTATTATGCGCTACCTTAGTGATATTTTTCATATTTTTTGTTCACACGGTTCAAAAGTTAAGGGGGGGGGGGAACACACACAATTTATGCAACTTTCGGAGCGATTATTTCCAAAAATATACTCTCAATCAAAAAGTTTATTAGAAATTTAAAAGACCTGTCAAATGATGTGCAACACACGATGATGTTTGCTTAAAAAAACAGCTTCTGTTACATGTATGGAGTGCCCCCACCCCCCCTAAAAATGCTTATTTTTATAATTTAGCAATGAAACTAAGTAGCGGCTACTACAAGACATCTTTCCACCAAATTTGAAGCGGCGGCGGCGGTAGCGTAATGGCTAAGGCATTGGATTGTCTCGCAATTGTGAGGTCGTGGTTTCGAATCCTACCCATTATACTACCGAGGTGAACACATTCTTAACACAAGTCTTTGAGCTTAATTGCTAGTAATACGAACCCTAAAAACGGGTCTATGGCCGCAAATATAATACTTTTCCACATGTGATGTGTCGTGTACATTATGTGCATAATGACAGCATCAGCATTATATTAAACTCTTCGTATAGGGCAGATTACCCAATAGTGCGGCATACATTTCGATTTCACAGTTGCACAATACAATGTGTGATAGCATATTTACTAAGATGTTAAAATAAAACTATGTTATTATAATAAATTGAATGACATCCTTTAGACACTTCTTGTTTGTGTAGCTGCAGATTTAAACTACGTGACGATGTGCATGATTCTGGAGTGGAATACTTCTTCTAAACAACAAACAGGTAACTCATACATTTTTCTCATTAGAAAATCCCTTCCTGGGGATATTACCTTATAGTCTCATCGCTTAGTTTCATTGCTTATGTCATTTGTTGCTCAATAACACGAACTTGACTATTGAGATAATGAGGCATATAAATATCTAGGAAATTGTCACAGACGGTCATCTGATCCCAAACTAGACAAAGCCATGGAAACCAGACTACTGATAAACATACTTATATATTTCTAAATACTTACTTACGTAATAAAAACAATTTACACCCATACACAGAATAAACCATCGTGCTCATCATACAAAGTTTTATCCTGGGTGGGGATTGAATCCATGACCTCGCCGCTTAGCAGTTAGTGTCATTATTGTAATTGATACGATACGGGTATAGACCATAACGAGGTAAATTTACGTCAAGGGTTCTCGGTTTTGCGGTTTATTATTGTGGCAGGAATTAAGGTATCATACTTCCTAGAAGTTCTAAAAAATTAAGGATAGGGCTAGTCGATATGGCAATTTTGAAAATGATAATTAAATAACAAGCCAACATTTGTTAACAAAATATAATTTTTAAAATTGCCTAATTTTTAAAATTGTCGTTGTATAAACGTTATTCTCGGTATAGTGCAAACTTGAAAGTAGTTTGCTCAGAATCAGTAACACAATTCAATGGGGTGGTTTTTGGGCCATGTTACATTTTTTTCAATTAATTCATTAATGAACCATTAATTAATTCTTTAATCATTCTAACAGTTTTAAATTTTGTTCACAATGTGATGTAAAATGTAATCATCACTTATTTTTCAATAATCACCATGGAAGTCATACTACGAGACGCAATGAGCACGACAGCGCGAAGAACACAATTATGAGCTTTGCACTATTACAAAAGTAACAGGCAAGATTAAAATTAATGCATCTACCGGGAACTGAGCCTCAATTTCATTTTTATATTAATAACTAGCAATGTGGGTTTGTAGGTCTAAGCTCTTGCTAAGCAATGGTTTGTGTTAGAAGTGGGTTCACGTCGTTAGTTTATTTGTACAGTAATGTTTAAAGATACTTAGTATTAAAATATTACCGTGATAATAGGTAGGATGGCACGGGCGCTACGCGGGTGGAGGACGCGTACCGTTTTGATACCTAATAATAATAATAATATACTTTATTGTACACTAATAAATACAAATACAAAATAGTTTACATTTTAAGACTTAAATGTACAATGAACTTTATCACTAATAGAGATATCTCATCGAGGCAACCTTTTGATTGATAGAAACAAAAATACAAGAAATAGATAGGGGTACAGCGTGAGGAATAAATGCATATATATTAATTTAACGTCATTAAGGAAATAAATACCTAGTTATTATGAAAGGAAATAATGAATAGGCTTTTAAAGTATAAATAGATAAACATAATATATCCTTTTTACCCACGACGGAATGGAGAAGGTAAATGCGTTTGAGGTGAGAGATTGTTTGTGTGTGCACTCGAATGTTGCCATTTATCTCCATAACGGTTCGTCCGATTCAGATGCGGTTTTCTGTAAAGAGTGTGTAATTTGTCTGCTATGGTTATGGCTATTCGTAAATTAAAAAAAAAATAAGTAAAGGTGTAACAGCTATTAAATTGATGTTATGATGTTAATACACCAGAGTGAGCCGTAAAAAAATACAAGTAGTTTTGTAAAAAATCTCTAAAAAGTATTAAAAAAACCAACGACGCATACTATGGCAGACCCCGACGTATTTTCTTCGTACTACTTACCTCTTATTGGTCGGGGGGCCTAAAATGTTATTTTATACTTTTCCTATTAAATAGTATGCGTCGTGGGTTTTTTCAATATTTTTAATTTTGTTTTTTAAAAGATGCCAACGATTGAGCACGTCTTTTAGGTAAAGGCAGTGCATTACAAAGTCTTGCCGCCTCGACAGTAAAGGATTTATCATGAAATTTCTTGGAATGCACTGGAATTTCTAATCTCAAATCTGCTGGCGTACGCCAGCCCTTACACTATACTAAATCCGAAATGGATGTCAAATGTTTAATTTCAAATCCATTTCGGCTTTAGTATAATATGAGATTCGCAGTTTTGCGCGCGCAATGTCGTCGTACTGACGTCATTCCATACGATTAGCGTTTATGTCACTTATGAAGGGCAGTTTTTAAGGCAGTGCAATTACAGTTAAGTTCCGATTAAAACGGCCATTTTTGTATTTTTGTAACTCTGGCATCGATCTCAAATACGCTTCGGCCCCAATATGGGATTCTTCAAGAGAGGAGTTAATACATTTTTAAAGTGTTGTAACCATTATCGGCCTTAGCGCGCCTGGGAGGTCGGCCAGGGCGCCGCGCCTGGAGGCACGCCTTGACGGAGTCACTAACAACGGTTTCATAGCAACGTTAATTTCCAGTAAAAAAAATCTTATACGAGCAGCAAAGTGATCAAGCTCAATTTGCGGGAATTGCGAAAATACTAAACTGGTGGTTCGTTGGGCGCCTTACTTAAGGTCTGATCTAAATTCTTCTAGTTCCCTAGACTAGGTTCTAGTTGCCCTAGACTACCTATGATTAATTTTAAGGCTATTGCAAGCTCATGCAGTGCTGCGATTTGAAGAGACGAAAATGGGCGACTCGGTAGATGCAATCTCCCACTTCGTCCTTGCACTCTGGCATACTATACTTAGTCAACAGCTAAAACCTTGCTTCTACATCATGATATATTTACGGGTCATACTTTGCCAGAGGGGGTGTCTGGCGTAGACATTATATTATTTATATATTTGATCCATAAAGTAGGAGGCATTAGCGAAACCACACCCATTGTGTAAGAGTGCGTACATTTTTTTAATGAAATTAATAAAAAAACATAGACCTCTATGTTTTTAAAATTCTTAAAATATCTGCCATTGTAAGTATTATAATCAGATGAAAGTCTGTCTACGTTATATCTAGGTATAAAAGAGTTAATTATATTTCCTGTAGTAAAAAAATCAATTCACGATCATTATAAATAATCATTTATTTTTATCTTTCGTGGCCAGCGCCAGTCGTAAATTGTAACAGATAGATGGTATCAATACAAAATACTGAAAGTACAGAAGGTAACCTTCATACAACTAGCACGAGCAAGGCGCATTAGACATCGCTCACGAACAGATATAAACTATGTTTATGTGTGGTTGCTCACAACAACCTAACATTATCTTAAACATTGTGTGCCGTACCATCGTATCACACCGTCACGCGTACTATATCACCCATACCGCAGACCCTCTCTGCACTCAACGCTTTCCTGTGTGCCAATCCTGACTGTGAATTGTTTACACATGGATGGTTAGATATTCTGTCAAAGTGTTTTCGTAAAGAATAATAATTTTAAGTCTTAGTTTAATTCATAAATAACATAACTTTTGTAATTTTGTTATTTTTGTATTTTCTTTAGTTCTATTTCTTTTTATTTTGTAATGCTGTACCTTTAATTATTGTAATCGGTGAAAGCTGTTGAAATTAAAGTAACATAAATAAATGTGTACATATTATTTTGTTTAATCTTTATAATACCTGTTCACGTGGTTAATAGCAATAGTAAAGTTTCTATAGCAAGGCATTCTCCTACCAGGTGTTATAATACCGATCATTTTCCGAGTTTCTGAGACAATCACGATTTTTTTAATCCAAAATAAAATTCTGAATGTCTACAGTCTGATTGGCTACATACATACTAAAACTAGGCAACATACATATCAAAACGATCTGAGATGTGAAATAGTTCCAGATAAGCTTGAAGTTGTAAAGTAAGAATAAATTGTTAAGGTTACCTTCTGTTCTCACTGCATTTAGTGGTACACACATAACGCGAATACGGTCATAATTGCCTCGCGTATGTTTCCAAGTATTGCATAAGAACTGCGCTGGCGCACGTACGCCAAATTCACAAAAACACACGCGATGATTATCTATGGATGTACTGATTAATCGTTTCATTAACTGAAAATATATAATTTGTCTCAGTTTTCCTTAATCCTCCAATTCGCTGGAATGAAAATAAAAATAAAAAAACAAACTGTATAATTTGAGTGAGACTCAGTCCATTTGTGACCACGGCCGGTGCAACCTGGATGAAACGTCAAGCAATTTTAAGACCAATAATGTGCGTTAATTCCCATATAATGTATACGTTATGTATAGTTTATATTCGTGTTTTTTGTGGATAATTAAATTCGAAAAAAGTAGACGTAACATGTTAGCTATCTAGCGAACATTTTTCATTGACGCTCCGCTCCTATTGGTCATATCGTGATATTATATAGCCTAAAGCCTTCGTCGATAAATGGACTATCCAACAGTAAAAGATTATTTTAAATTCGAATCAGAAGTTCCTGAGATTATCGCGTTGTAACAAACAAACAAACTCTTCAACTTTATAATATTAGTATACTAGCGGCCCGCTCCGGCTTCGCACGGACTTTTCTCCACTAAATATTATCCACATAAAAGGATTTTTTTGAGAATAAAATATAGTCTATGTTACTTCCCTATATTGCAGCTTTGTGAAAGAATTTTTGAAATCGGTCCTGTAGTTTTTGAGTTTATTCGTTATATACAAAAATACAAAATAATCTTTCCTCTTTATAATATTAGTATAGATTGTTAGGCACGCGCCGCTCCCCGGTCGGTACCGCCGCAAGCCCTGCATTTTAAATCTGTAATATCTTCGAAAATAATAATTTAAATTACATGCTGTAAAGAGCCATATTGATCTATATTAAATGCACAATGTATTTAAGGATATACTCAATTGGATAAGGATTAATTCTGTATTGCATCAAATCACTTAGTAATAAAGTCATTATTTCTCGTAAAAAGTGAAAGGTAAAAATTTGTTATTGTGGGTTATCTCTAAAAGAGACATATGCCATTGCACATTTTTTTGTAGATCTTTTTAAGGTGTACAATAATACTGTAGTACATTATTTTGATCTATCTCTTAGGTTTCAGCCAGCATTTGCAATGTAAGCGCAAAAAAGTGTTTATTTACAACATCACATTAGAAACCTCTAAAATCATCAGTGTTTCTATATTATATTATATAAACCTTCCTCTTGAATCACTCTCGTAGTTTTAAAGATCTTAGCATACATAGGGACAGACAGGGAGAAGCGACTTTGTTTTTAACTAGGTATGTAGTGATATGAGTAGAATAAAAGAAGATAAAACATTCAATAGGTCAAATACTGTTTGATGTATTACCAATAAGAAGGGAAATAGTTTAAATATAGATGGTTTAAATAATAACGAATCGATTGACACTTCATTCATCGAAATCAGATGATTGTGGGTTTAGACGCTACGGTGAAGTATACGTAAATACTAATATAGATATAACATAATATCGAGCTAAAAGTATAACCTTTTCCTATTAGCTTCACCGTAGTTGGGTAAATTTGTTTTCATAAATCATCCATATTTCTCTTATACACACTCTGTTCAGTTTTAAGACGCGTGTGGACCCCTTCATTGCCATCGAAAGAACGCGTATTACAGGTTTAATGTTCAGAGTTGAAAAGTGTAAAAACACAATTAATTAAAACTCAATAAAAAAAAAATGATGTAAGGGGGCGCATCACCATCTTTCGCTCCAAGCCAACCTCACCTGCACGCGGTACATCCTGCTGTACAACGAACGAGGCTCTGGCGACCGGCTGGTGGCGGTATAACCATCCCAATTTAAGGCGTAGCTGAAGTAATAGGTCAGTGACGGGCAGCAGCGTCACTGATGCGAGAGCTACGCCCTGCGATCGGCAACCCGCCTGCCCGGCGTGGCGATTATGGGCATTACCCCAAATGCACAAAGTACTAAGGCCACGGCCCCCAGTTCCCGGCAGTCACGCTATTCCTGGACATGGTGGCGTCCACGGTAACGGCGTGGCGGGGGGTGCTAAGAATCTCCGGGCTACGGAAGGCCACCACAACCGACTGACCCTGGCGACGTATAACGGACGCACGCTACGGCTAGACTCGCATCTGGCACAACTTGAGGTGGAACTTGGGAAGATTAGGTGGCATATCCTTGGGTTAAGTGAAGTCCGAAGAAAGGGAGAGGACACCATAACCCTCGAGTCAGGCCACCTTATGTACTTCCGCGAGGGAGACCAAAAATCTCAAGGTGGTGTTGGGTTTCTGGTAAATAAGTCCCTTTCTGACAACGTTGTGGAAATGTCTAGCGTGTCGAACAGGGTAGCGTACCTCATTATCAAGCTCACCGAGAGGTATAGCCTCAAGGTAGTGCAAGTGTACGCACCGACCTCGGCACATCCAGACGACGAAGTGGAGGATATGTTCGATGACATATCGAGGGCCCTCCACTCCACCACTAAGACCCACTACAACGTTGTTATGGGGGACTTCAACGCTAAAGTGGGAGTACAAAATTGCAGCGAATTAGTAGTAGGATCCCATGGATTTGGAAGCAGAAATCATAGGGGGCAAATGCTAGTCAACTTCCTCGAACGGGAGGGGCTCTTCTTGATGAACTCCTTTTTCAAGAAACAGCCCCAAAGGAAGTGGACGTGGCAAAGCCCCGACACTATGACGAAAAACGAGATCGACTTCATCATGACGGACAAAAAGCATATATTCAGAGACGTCACCGTGATCAACAGGTTTAATACCGGTAGTGATCACCGACTTGTCCGAGGCTCTCTGAATATCGACTTCAAGGCGGAACGTGCCCGTCTGATGAGGTCCAGGCTCCGACCTACTTTGCTCCAAACCATGATAGGATCCGAAGCGTTCCAGTCAAACCTGGATAACCGATTTGCTGCCATGGAAACCACAACAGAGGTAAACCAGAAGCTCGTAAATGTGGTTCGGATACTCAGGGAAGAAGGTACGAGATTTTGTGAAATGCAGCGTAAGGGCAAGAAGTCAAAGCTTTCGGAAAAGACTTTAGGGCTAATGAAGGAACGACGTGAAAACCCACCCGTCACTTCGTCGGAAAAGCGCGCTCTAAACCAAGAGATCAACAGGCTTATACGACACGACCTTCGGTGCTCCAACACTCTTTTGATTAAAAGAGCGATCGAGCAGAACCGGGGGTCAAAAGTGTTCGTACAATCTCTTGGAAGAAGCCACCTGACGAAGTTGACCACAGCAAGTGGAGAAGTCGTTTCTTCGAAGCCGGCAGTCCTCTCCGAAGTGGAAGGCTTCTATGGCCGGTTATACGCTTCGCATGCATCTCGACCTGATCCTGAAAATGAGGGTCCTAGAGCCACTCTAACACGCCACTACACCGAAGACCTGCCAGAAGTCAACATTGACGAAATCGTGCTGGCTCTTAAACAGCTGAAAAATGGAAAAGCCCCTGGAGAGGATGGCGTTACAACAGAGCTGTTAAAAGCTGGAGGTAAACCCGTACTGAGGGAGCTCCAAAAGCTTTTTAATGCTGTCCTGTTTGAAGGGAGAACTCCTGGGGCGTGGAGTAGAAGTGTAGTCGTCTTGTTCTTCAAAAAAGGAGATTAGACCTATTTCTCTTCTAAGCCACGTCTATAAGCTGTTTTCAAGAGTCATCACGAACCGTCTTGCGCGAAGACTTGACGAATTCCAACCACCGGAACAGGCTGGATTTCGGAGCGGATATGGCACCATAGACCACATCCACACAGTGCGGCAGATTATACAAAAGACCCAGGAGTATAATCAGCCCCTGTGTCTAGCATTCGTGGACTATGAGAAGGCCTTTGACTCGATTGAAATCTGGTCCGTTCTGGAGTCTCTGCAGCGATGCCAAGTAGATTGGCGATATATCGAAGTGATGAGATGTCTCTACGAAGCCGCCACCATGTCCGTCCAAGTACAGAATCAGCAAACAAAACCTATACCATTGCATCGAGGAGTGAGGCAAGGTGACGTTATTTCCCCGAAACTGTTAACAAATGCAATGGAGGATATGTTCAAGACGCTGCACTGGAAAGGGCGGGGCATCAACATCAATGGTGAATACATTTCTCACTTGCGATTTGCAGATGACATTGTCATCATGGCGGAAACGCTGCAGGACCTGCAACGGATGCTGAATGACCTGGCTGACTCCTCTGTACGCATCGGCCTACGGATGAACTTGGATAAAACCAAGGTCATGTTCAATGAACATGTACTACCGGAACCGACAGCGGTGCACGGCGCCGTTCTCGAAGTTGTTCAAAAATATGTGTACCTCGGGCAGTCATTGCAGTTAGGTAGAAACAACTTCGAGGATGGACATTGGCAACAAAATTAACCTTACACTTGATTTTGGAGCTATGACCTTAACCACCTACAGACTATTTTACTAGAGTAAAATCGTTGTTTACTGTGAGATTTGGGTCCTAAACCTGACAAAGAAACATCGGTTTTACTCCGCGGTCTCTCAGATGTGTGGTAAATGGTTCTGACAATAGATGGTAGGTAGTGAAAAAATTATATTACGAAGTCATTTGGTGATATGTAAAGAAGTCAAGAGAGGGAGGTTGTTAGTATATTAAAAATTATTCTGTATTTAAAAGTTTTACATAGGTTTTACCTTTCATTGTACTTTCATTTACTATATGGATCTTGTGTTTGATGAATCAATTTATTATAATTATTATTAAAACCTAGTAATCTGGATGGAAATTATATATTTGAGCCATTTAGGGTTGAGGCGCTGGGGCCGTGGGGTTCAAGTCCTCAAAATTTCAATTCAAAATTCTTTATTTACTTAGGATGCAAAACAAATCTTGTGATACGTCGGGATTCCACATGTACATGTAATGCCAAGTTCGCAAAAAATAGGTAAAGACGGAGAAAAGAACCTGGCAATAAAAACTCGCGACCACTCTTTTCAAATTGCCAATTTTACAATGTTTAAATGTTTATAAACTTGATACGGGGGTAAGGTGCTGCGACTACAATAATATACACTATGTTAAAGGACTGATGCAAATTATATTATCAAAAAGTTGAAACATGAGATAAACCAAAATTAGCCTTAGTGGGTCCTTGCCAACTTTTAAAGAAACATTCTCTACATTTTATCAGTGCTTCTCGTGACAGGCCTTTTCTTTGTTTATCGTTTTATTGACAATATTGTAAAATAAAAAAAAATAAAAAAAAACATTTACACTGAATAGGTACGTATTCCAGTTAGGAACATTAACTTTCAATTAGTCCCGTAAGATAATTTTAATTGAAACTTTTGAAAATTGGTGTGCAAATCAATTATTTTTTAAAAATTTTACCTCACCATGCTAAATGTATGACCAATCAGTAATCATGATATTTTCCATGGCAAATGTGAATGAAATAGTGTAAAAACACGTACATACCTTACATTCTTATAGTTTTTAAAAACCGTATCTAGAATGAATCACGTAGACCTTACTCGGAATGCTTAAAGAACCAATAAAAATCAAGGTTTTAGGGCTCTTTGAGGTAGGTAGTTAACCGTATACAGGGTGTAACAGAAAGGTGTGGTCATATTCAAGGGTTGGAATATGCCATTGAAACTGAGTGCACATACCAAATTTTATCAAAATCGGAGTACCCTAAAAAAATATTTATGATTTTTTCATTTGTTTATTTATTAATGAAAAAGTTATTAATTAAAAAAAGTATGACTTAAAAAATTCTATACCATAATAATCCAATCGAATTTTGTACCAAGGGAGGTATAATTGTTATGCCATACGCCTTTCACTACTGAATTTTGACAAAAAGAATATGCTATAACTATGTAATAATAATGCACCCAGCTATGGCACCATGGTAGGTGCAACACTGATAACATATCCTATCCGTTGCTGAAATTTGACCACACCTTTCTGTTACACCCTGTATATAGCCATCTTTGTTGTTTCTCATAGATGTGAAGAGATACACTAACATGAGAATTCGATCTCGAGCAATAAACAACAAAAATGAGTAATTGTAGGCCTGAACTGAAGAAACACACTGCAGGGTTATTACGTAGATCACTCGATAAGACTTGAGACAAGAAAACAACAAAATACCAACAATAATTATTTTAAACTTTTTCAGAATACTCTTCTTCATTTTCTATGTAAAGTTCCATTCGCCTAAAGCAACTATTAAAACACTTTTGCCAGTCTTGGTCCGATAGGTCCGAAATTGCTACTTCCTATCGGGAACAAAAATAAATCACAGGGAGCTAAATCAGGCCTGTATAGTGGAAGGGCCAAGGTTTTAACATTGGATTCCACAAGAAACGGCTTTGTTTTGAGGGACGTATGCCGTTTTTAAAATAAAATGGCATTTACAAAATCGTGAATTTTAATTCGCGAATAGGGATGTAGGACGCATCCCCCATCTCACCTCATATTTCAATTGCCATGTATGGGCTATACTTGCCAAATACCAATAAGTGATTGATGGTTGGTATTATAACATTGATGACATTTTGGTAATATTAATTTAATATCTAGTCTATTTATATAAAACAAAGTCGTGTTATTTACACCATTTATAACTCAAGAACGGCTGGCCCAATTTTTATGATTTATGTGTTTTTGGATTTGTCTTCGCCCGGAACAGGGTATAAGTATAAATATTGAAAAATTGACAAAAAAATAAAATTAAATAAAAAATATTCCTATAAATATAATCGAAATGTTCATGGGTTTCGTTCTATCAAACAATTAATGCTTATTTCGCCGATACGGTAAACTCTCCCTTCAAAATAAAGAACATACATAATATATAAATAAACGTTTCGAATATATCCACAATATTTGGATAATCGCGTATTTTAGATTTTTAAAATGTAGAACGAGTACTGACAGTAACTGACATATTAATGCGTTGTGAAATATTCATGCGAGCGTTTGAATAAGTTCATGACCTCCTTTGGTGATGTTCAATAATAAAGTCAATATGATAGCATTCAAATTAGATCAAATGATTTTTTGAATTGATTAGTCGAAGCGGTTTTATCATTATCGTAGTAGGCTCGAGGCACAGACTGGTGAGATAATTTTACAAACAACGGTCACTCATGTAACTACCTATTAACTGAATTCTCAGATTATTTGGCCGCCAATGAGTCACGACTCACGAATCCCTTCGAAATCTACACTGATATTATATAGCTGACAGAGGCGAATGGTAATTTTTTTTCTAAGGTAATCTGATACAAAAATATACCTTCCTGAACATGTTTGTTTGTACCTATTATACTAAGTAACTTCAATCCAAAGGGAAACCGAAAGTAAGTTCTAAGGACACTGATATCTGAAGAGTTTGTTTGTTTGGTTCAACGCAATCATCTCTAGAATTACTGGTTTGAATTGAAAAAATATTGAACTGTTGGATAGCCCATTTATCAAGGAAGGCTTCATAGAATCACGCTACAGACAATAGGAGCTGAGCTTAAATGAAAAATGTTAAAAAAAATTATATATATATACCTACATTTGTTTTATTTAAAAATTTAGATATCTGTATTACGTATAAACACTGGCTATTTATTTTTATTATTGTTGTTTTGTTCTTTTTTATTTTATTTTGTTTGTTATTTGTCTATAAGTTATTAGTAGCAGCTTCGTAGTAGTGATAATGTTACTATTATATCCAACACTATGTAAAAATTGTTTGTTATAAATAAATTTAAAAAATGAGTGGCACTCGGGGACTGCCGCGCTAAAGCTATTGCATAGCATTTTTCCCCAACTTATACAATTAAAAAAAAAACTTTTTAAAAAGATTTTTTTTTTCATTACAGTTCGGAGCAGCTCGTCTTGATCCGTGCGAGCTTCGTACAGTCGTACCATATACATATACGTTAAGCGAACGCTCGGCCGAGCTACATGGTAGGCGGAGTGGGGGGTGTTAGGTTTTATTTTCGTTACCGAATTTCTAATTTCTTGATTCGGTCGCCGCGCTCAAAGCCCGAGCCCGCGATAAAAGCTATGCAATAGCTTAAAAATAAATAAAGTGTATAGTGTACCTAACATAATTGTGGTCTACTACCTTACTGCAAAAGTTCATTGCGCGTCATAAAAATATAAAACTCTAACTCAAACTCAAGTATTTTTATTTCGTAAAACAAAATTAATGATTTTAAAAGCGGCGGTAGCCTAATGGCAAAAGGCATTGGACTCGGAATCGTGAGGTCGCGAGTTCCTACCCTAACCATTATACTGTCAACACAAGCCATTGAGCTTAGCTGAATGGGTTGAGATGATTACTAATAATATGGGAACCCACATTACTAGCATCTTAACCCCTCGATCAATCATACTGAACCTACATTAATGTGAACAATCCCACGTTACAAGTAATCTTTATATTTTTTTTAAATAAAAAAATTACAAAATGAGGTTAGGCGGCAGTTCTAAAACTTGGACCACTTTCTAGGTCGACCTGCCGGATAATAATATAATAATATCGCTTGGGAAAACTCACACAAAGCTATCTGATCGCAAACTAAGCAGAGCTTGTATTATGGAAACCAGACAACCGATAAACATACTTAAAAATTTCTAAATATATACATATTATAGATAAATAACACCCAGACACAGAATAAACCATCGTGCTCATCACACAGTTTTATCCTGATCGAACCCAGGACCTCTTGCGTAGCAGTCGGATACACTCCCACCGCGCCGCAGAGGCAGGCAGTCATCAGGGGTCAGGATACCAATAAGATTCCGTCTATATCGTATAGAGACCGTTTAGACGGCAACGAGCAAACTAAAAAGGGAATAACCACTGACCTTTATAGTACAAAAAGGCTGAATGGGCCACCGCCGACTACAACAAGACTTCCTTTTCAATTTGACATTTGGACGCCCATTTGTCAAAATCAAAGCGACGTATGTACTTGTGTAACAAGAATAACAACAACGTCATAAGTGTCAAATTAGTTCCAAACTTTTTTTTTTTTTAAAGGCAATTACCGCAGTATTTTTCAAGCCGTGTGTCGCGGGGGACTTTAAAAACATACAAGTCACGGACACACCCAGTACACCCAGACTCGAAACAACAATTTGTGGATCACACAAAGTGGTGTTCCATGTGGGAATCGAACCTCTTGCGTAGCTGTCGGACACACCCCCACCGCGCCACAGAGGCAGTTTGTCATTTTGTACGAGGTAACCAGTTCTGGATCATGAATAACTGTTTAGAAGGTGAGACGAATCGATGACATCGAATGTGAACCGAGTGTTAGAAGTTTGCTGTTGGTTTTTCCTATTTTTTAAATAATAAATAAGTATTCTATTAGATTAAAATGCTTAGCGTAAGTAAGCCTATAAACATTGACGATAAAAGAAAGATAGATGACAATGTTATCTAGGCAAAATAACTGCTAATCTAATGCTTTTACGTCAATCGAAATTTATTTTTGGTCAGAAATGCGATAACAGCGCGGCATGGTGGATAAAGACTAAAATAGATGGTGATATTATCTAGGCAATGTGAAACATGGTGCAATGATCTTACGTTATTTTTGATTGATTATGAGATGCCAGGTACGAATATTTTCGTAATCGCATGCTTTAAGGCATTTGGGAAAAATCTTCTGTTTTCAAAAAGTTACTTAATCACTAACGCTGGTGGATTGTGTGAAAGATGATATGAAAAAAATGTGAGAAACTCTAACAACTCCCAGGGATGAATGGAACGACCGCAGATCAATACCTGGCAATTGGGCAGGCAGATGTCTCCTGAATCGTTTACCTTCTATTACATGTCATTCTTACATATATTTGACGTCACGGCTAAAAGGCCGTGAATGTGGCATTTCTTTAAAAAACATATTGTACAAGATGAGATTCATTTCGAAATTCGGACTGGAATAAATCAGAATCAAATAAAATCAATAACTTTTTCTCTCTGTCGCTGAAAATCAAAAATATAAAAAATAACCTATAGTAGAGTGGTATAGTACAGCGGTTTAGATAAGTTAGTTGTAAATAGTTCATTAGTTTTAATTTTTTCAAACTGTTTCTTTTATTTAAGAGTATTAATTTATATTATTATAAAAATGTCTAATAAACTAAAAAAAAAAAAAAAAACCTAAGTAGAGTAATAAGTCGGAGTCGACAGAGGGTTTCAGACCGTATTCTTACAACATAGTGAGCACAAGTGCGGCTGGATAGAATTTTGTCTGGATGAAGTTTACATTGGTCTGTGTTACCGTAAATACGACTACAATACCTACAGTTTTAGGAAAAATTATTACGTTGTTGATGCGTGGACATAGAAATTTGTTTTATTTTTTCACAGTTCCGAGTTACTGTAGACTTTTTTTATGAAAGTAATATTTATTTTAAACTCGTGCGCATTTTTCTACATTATTGTTAAAGCGTGCTCCCTATGTTTTGGTATCAACTACTTGGTACAACAACAACGATAAGAACTTGGTATCAACTAATTTCAAATGTAAGTTTTTGTGAACCAAAAGAAGAGCTATAGCCCTGCTTTTATTTTACTTAGATTTTTTGTCTCTAATAAAAAATTAAGCCCTTTAAGGGCTTAATTTTTTGGTGGTGACTAATTTTTTTTAATATAATGGTCTCTTATCCAATGTTAGTTACAGCGTCGGTTGCAGCGTCGTAGTTACGCAGGAGATAATATAATATATAAGTGTGTGCGCAAACACAAGTGCACTCTCTATTCCTTCATAGACAGAAATACGACACAACTGGAGAGAGATTGTTCGCAGGACCGACGGCTTAACTCGTTATCTAGCAAAAGTTTCTGGAATTATGCTCTATTTCATTGCAGTTTACTTACCCGTCGTGTAGTTGTTTACATTTGATTCATTTAAACAAGGATACCTTGAAACCTTCGTAATAAATACCGCAATAATGTTAACTTGAAATTAAATAGTACCTATTTCCTTATTTTCATAATCAATTGTTAGAAACAAGGTCGTCGTTGTTATCTTTACGGAAAACCGTTGTTTCTATGCGGTTGTACAGAGTATAGTAGAGGATACATGTGTGGTACTCTGTTGATAACATTGCTACTTAGTTGACAAGAGTTCTGTTCAAAGACACACATAACATTGTAACGGGTCAAGTCTTAGGTTGCCAACTATATTTAAGCAATGACTAATAACTATATTTTAACAATATTTAAGCACATATAGTTTTTATCTTTGTTGTAAGTAGATGCTCCTACTATATTGTACCTCCTACTATGTTGATTTTGGTTTATCTCATATTTCATTAACTTTTTGATAATACAGTTTTTAGCAGTCCTTTAACATGGTGTATAGTTTATTAGTCGCAGCACCTTACCCCCTATAAAGTTTATAAACATTCAAACATTGTAAATTTGGCAATTTAAAAAGAGTTGCCGCGAGTTTTTGTTGCCAAGTTCTTTTCTCCGGCTTTACCTATTGTTTGCGAACTTGGCTTTATATGAACATGTAGAATCCTGACGTATCACAAGCGTTGTTTTGCATCCTAAGTAAATAAAGAAGATCCGAATTGAAAAAAAAAATCACTCTTGGATAGCCCATTTATCGAGGAAGGCTATAGGCTATATAACATCACGCTACGACTAATAGGAGCGGAGCAGCAATAAAAAATGTTGCATAAACGGGGAAAATTGACGCATACGAAGTTGCGCGGGACAGCTAGTATTTAATATATACAATGTACGAAAGTGATTTAGGAACTTTCAGTTACTTCTTGTTGTCAGTGTTTTTTTATCACGATTGGCTGCCCTAAGACCCTAGGGCCAACTGGGCCTTAGGGAAAATCCGCCACTCACAGAGAGAGACAGCATAAAAATAACATTCTCGATGTAATAGAAGCTCTTGCATCGGTTCGTTCTAGTAAAATAATTACTCTAAATAACTTGCCCCACATTTGAGAGCTTCTAGGCTAAGTGTCACTAGGCAACTGATACTGTCCTACTTACAAGATGCTCTCAATGAACGTGATTAATGACCTTAACACACAATTCGTACGTGTGTCAATTGGCCCCGTTCCATTTAAGACGTATATTGCCAATTACATCAGCCCTTATCAGTCAACTGCTGAAGATAGAACTCTCCTAATGTACCTATGTTGCTACCCAGTCCTCTATCTACTTCATCGAGCCCATCGCTGGACTGCATTTATTGAGCAGCAGTCTATGTATAAAAATGTACTCTGTGGTAGCGATCTCCATTCTTATGTTCCAGCGGCAATCGGTCTATTAGCCGATTTTTTAAAGCTATTGCATAGCTGTTATCGCGGGCTTTGAACGCGGCGACCGAATCAAGAAATTCCGTAACGAAAATAAAACCTAACACCCCCCACTCCGCCTACCATGTAGCTCGGCCTAGCATTCGTTAACGTATATGTATATGGTACGGCTGTACGAAGCTCGCACGGAACGAGACGTGGTAGAGCTGAAATTAAACTCGACATGCAGCCTGGTATGAAACTTTCCTTCGGTAATTTCAGTATTTTTTGTATTAAGTTTGAAGTCACATGACGTGTGACGTATTTTTTGTATTAAGTTTGAAGTCACATGACGTGTGACGTATTTTTTGTATTAAGTTTGAAGTCACATGACTTGTGACGTATTTTTTGTATTAAGTTTGAAGTCACATGACGTGTGACGTATTTTTTGTATTAAGTTTGAAGTCACATGACGTGTGACGTATTTTTTGTATTAAGTTTGAAGTCACATGATGATAACAGTCACGCCCCCAGAAATATGAGGTTTTAATCAGGTAGATAATTCCAATTATTAAAAACTCATATATTTCGCAAAATTATAATTTATTAGCATGATAATTAATATCATTGGATGATAGTAAGATTATTGTATTTGAGTTGTTACAAAAGCGACTTATTTATAATCGTGTCACTCTCATCGTAACGTGACCGGTAAATACTTACATAAGTGGGTATTTATTACATTACTTTTCTTTCACAATTTATTGTTATCTTATCCTAACCGAAATTATTAGGAAACCTGAATATATTTTTGACGTGATAACGTCTTATAATCGATGACCGGTTCCACGCACGAAAAGGTGTTACGATCTGTCACGGTCCGTCACGTTCCGCCTGTTTATAGGCTGATGAATTGTGGCTGTCGGGTGCATACGCGCGCATTGGTCTACTAAATCTGTGACGGGCATGGTTGCATAATCAATTATTGTTTTTAAACTTTCGCGATTTTTATACATATTAGTAATATTTCGGGACCTTTTATTTACCCGACGTTTCGATCGAATTGCACCGATCGTGGTCACGGGTGGACTGATGGCAGCTTAGCGATGTCTCCGTGAGGCACGGGGTTTTTCAACTACCCTCGCCTGGTCTTGATAATTTTGATAATTTGTACTGTCGGTACTTCTACACACTACACTTACAACGTCTTTACACTGAGGCGCGGTGTCTTTAAGGCTACGATTACATTTGTTGATAACAGGGTTCCAAGATGGTGAGAGCCGGTATCCATCTTGGAGAAGATGGATACCGGCTCAAGTATCAAGTATCAAGACCAGGCGAGGGTAGTTGAAAAACCCCGTGCCTCACGGAGACATCGCTAAGCTGCCATCAGTCGACCCGTGACCACGATCGGTGCAATTCGATCGAAACGTCGGGTAAATAAAAGGTTCGTACCTTTAAATAATTCACGCGATTAAGTCCCGAAACATAACTAACATGTTTATTCAATGTCATCAATGTTTTCTTATGATATTATCACGTAAAATTATCGTCCGTAAATCAACTTTAATTTTTTTTTCACCTAAAATTTAATCTAGCATACATTTGTTTATTTTATACAACTAAATGAAGAGAATAGCAGGTTGCGTGCCCGACGGTAAGAATCACGCTAGTCTACAGCAGCATCAGAACTCCTAGACAAATGCCATTCTATTCGATTAGAGTGTACGCCAATCGAATAGAATGACGTAGTTGAGCGCGCACAACTGCTACTGCTGATCGCATATGATCAGTTTTCGTATTTAGAGTGTTGCGCGCGCAACGACATCAGTCTATTCTGTTGATAAACTTTCGCGATTTGTACACATTATTAAAATATATATATTACGGGTCTTAATCGCGTGAATAATTTAAGGTGAAAAAAACCGTATTGCAACGGCCGTGGTCACGCGAAACGTCGGGCAATAAACAAGGTATTTTACCTTAAATTATCCACGCGATTAAGACCCGTAATATATATATTTTAATAATCAGTCTATTCGATTAGCGTAAACTCTAATTGAATAGAATGCCATTTGTCAAGGTGCCCAGCACTACTCAAATCATTATTCCGCAAAGATCCTTGCGTCACTGCACCGCGCTCCTCATTTGAGAGATTAGTTCTGAAGTCTTATTGGCCCAGTACACATGTTGCAACACTTTAACCGAAACACGTGATGTGTTTGCATCACTATTTCACGGAAGAATAACTGGCACTGCGGTATTACCTCCCAAGACGGCCTGAGACCATCAGTAATTCATATCTGTGCATTCTAAATAATGCTTTGATGGATTATCTTTGTGGTTTATAAGAAGTTTTGAAGAATTCTGTATCAAAACCACCGAGACAATTCAATTCACTTATTACTTTATTTGCAAATATGGGTACAAAAGAAGGTTTTACAGAATTGTGATGATCTACCATATTTCACCTACAGGCATGCAAAATAAGTACAGAATATACATGGTTTATTAAACAATTAAGTACAGATCTCTGAATGACATTTAATGAAACAAGTACAAATGACACATTTCCATATTGGATAATAATAATAATAATTCAATAAACATTATTTTCGACTAGTGTATTCAAATATAACGCAATAAATTTAAATATAATCGTATTTCAATAAAAATATATAAAAAAAAACATATGTCAAACCAATAACGAAAATAATAATAATAAAAATACAAACAACAAACACATAGCAATACAGATTAAAACAATAATAAAATGATAAAATATGGGAGACAATCTATGACTTGGAACTGTCACCCCGGCAGAAACATAAATTTGAAATTTTCCATGTCGATTCATCGCGGAATATAGTCCGTTTGTTTATCCAAATCACGATATTTATATATCGATAATAGATAATTACAATCTATACTAATATTATAAAGCTGAAGACTTTGTTTGTTTGAACGCGATAATCTCAGGAACTACAAGTTCAAATTGAAAAAATATTTTTGTGTTGGATAGCCCATTTATCGAGGAAGGTTATAAGCTATATAGCTTCACGCTATGACCAATAGGAGCGGAGCAACATTGAAAAATGTTGCAAAAGCGGGGAAAATTGACGCAGACGAAGTTGTGCGGGTCATATAGTACGTTATATAACGGACAACCATAACGTGTTTAAAAATATAACTAACTTTGGTTTATATTTATCGACCGCATGTCTTTCTATTTCCATTGTGAGACACCACATGACGGCTGTCACATGATATCGAGTCACCTACAGCTACGGACAGACATAAATAATCATGTCGTATGTATACAGGGCTATTAATATAACAGTTACTTCACATAGACTTGTTAGGAGGTTAATGAGTGGACCTAGACGTGCTCAGGGGACGTACCATGAAGTTATAAATTAATTATTAGCCAAGTGCTGAGCAGTTCAACTTCATATTTGAATCTGACGTAGTTCCGCCACTAAACTGCAGTCAAGTGAAGTGCAAATAGATACAGTAGTATCAACGTAACTTGACTGGATTGAAGTTGGCGAAAAATGGTTGCGCAGATGCATTTTTCTGTAGTAAATGATGACAGGAAGCGGGGGGCGTGGGTGGTAACTAAACCAAGAAAATTAGAGATGCGATTACGCATTACATTGTCATAATTAGTATTACTAACTCATGTTTTTTGTTGATTAATTTGGTAAACAATTTGTTTCACAAACGTTCTTTAGTATTTACTGTAACTGTTCTAAATTTAAACTTGTATGAAATCTTAAATATAGGTTTTTTATATTGTTGAATTAAAATTTTGTTACTATTTTTAATCGATTAAACACTATTAATCGTTTTCGTAAGTAATTTTAGGGTCGCATCTCAATTACATGCCCGAAAGTGATAAGAACCAAACTTCAATCCGGTCAAGTTACGTTGATCCAACTGTAAATAGACAGGTCGCTCACTGATAGTGACAATCATTGATTCGCCAGCTATTTTGCAGGATTATGATTCAAAATTAGCAAGCCAGTTTATTTTTCGTCTACAATTGACCGGCCATAAGAGTTCAAGGATTGTTTTCCAGCGGAGTCAGTCCAGGTCTATATGTGCTTACAAAAACACCGACCAACTGTGTGTGAGTCACATGTGGTTTACTTTTTTTAAGGTTCAAAAAGGAGGAACTAGAGAGGGAGGGAGGAGAGATAATCTTTTAAAAAAAGATAGATAATTCGAAGATATATGTCAATGTTGCCGCCGTGTGTAGTGGGATAATTATAAAACCTATTGATATATATATCTTTTCAGAGATAATTCGAGTACTAAAAAAACAGGGCAAGAGCATGTCCATGACCATGCTCAATGAAGGGTTCCGGAACCGTTGCCGTATGAATAATTCCGATTAGAATAATTGCACCAGCAGAAGAGCGTATGTTCATGTCACTTACGCCTTTTTGTTAAGAAACGTATTTTTTCGGCAAATATTCAATGACGGTATATCCGATCATGTTCGAAATAATTTAGGTTTAAAGTTTATGTTAAGTGCTACGTTTATGTGTATGTTTTTGTAACAGGGTTCAAAAGAAATGTTTACGACGAGCCCATTCATTTAAATACCCATAATGCAGTATTCGTAACAACTTTTTTTTACACCATTTGATTTTGACATCTCACAGCCGCCATGTCTGTGAAATGTCACATAATTAAGAACACTTTGCCGCGAAGTCTTAATTGTATAAATCCATTCAGTGGTTTAAAACATATGAGGTAATAAAGAATATTACATACATACATACAATATACGCGCGAAAAGTATAACCCTTCCTTGCAGTCGGGTAAAAAGGAGTGCGTTTCACGCGATCTCGTATCAAAATTGGTTTTCAAAAGTGCCGAAAATACGCAAATTGATCGTTAAACATTTCCCTTTCAAAATTACAGGGCTTTACTTCGACAACGCGAAATTAGTAAATTACATGCTAATTCGTTTGTAAATTTGATAATTGAGGAGTACTTTCTACTACATAACTGCCATTTATTTTAACGTCCGAATGAAATAAGGAACTCTCATAGGTTCACTCGTATTTTTTAATGTCTGCCCGTTTGTTACAGCCACTTTGTTCCCAATGTACTGGACCGAGTAAATTCAAATTTGGTACACATATGAATTTCTGTGATAACACAGATGAATAATGTAAATAAATTAATTTTGATCATGGGGGCCATTTATAGGGAAAAAAACAAAGCATACTGTACCTTGTGACTTATCAAATGAAAGAGCATACATAGACAAAGGAGACAAAATTCTAGAACACCTCCTGAACACTTTCGAACAAAATGTTCTGAAGCTTATATTTTATACTGTTGGTGATTTTGACTAAAATATGATACATTTTTTTTCAAGAAAACAGGTAGAAAGAGCACATCTGTATTAATATTATAAAGCTGAAGAGTTTGTTTTTGTTTGAACGCGGTAATCTCAGGAACTACTGATTCGAATTGAAAAATTCTTTCTCTGTTGGATAGCCCATTTATCGAGGAAGGCTACATACGACATCACTCAGGCTACGATAACATCACGCTACGATCAATAGGAGCGGAGCACCAATAAGAAATATTGCAAAAACGAGTAAAATTTACGCAGACGAAGTTGCGCGGGACAGCTAGTAAATGATAGATAGAAATCAAAAAAGAAATTAAGCCGTTTGAATCGTATAATTATATCACACAGCTACTATTATTTTTAAACATCACCCACAAAGACACGTGGCGAAGTATCACGTGCAAGTCGCCGACCTTGTTGTTAACAAGTTAGGACGCAACGACTCTGCCGTAACAATACAATCGCATAGGGCACCATTGTAGGTGAAAACTCACGTGTCTCGTATAGGTACTGTCTGCCATGCCATACCTATTGTTGTACGTTGAATACGAACTAATATTAAAAATTTGAAAGTAATTCTGTCTATACGTCTGTTTGTTACACGCTTAAACCACTGTACCAGAATTTGGTATCGATGTAATTTGTCTCGGGAAACAAGATAGGTTATCTATGGGTATACTAATATTATAAAGATTAGGAGTTTATTTGTTTGTTTGAACGCGATAATCTCAGGAACTATTGGTCCGAATTTAAAATATATTTTACTGTTGGATAGCCCATTTATCGAGAAATAGGCTATATGATATCACGCTACGACTAATACGAGTGGAGCAGCAATGAAAAATGTAGACGAAGTTGCGTGGGTCAGCTAGTATACATATATATCACTTGTCCTGACTGACTGATTGACTGACTAATTCATCAACGCAGAGCCTAAGCCGAGGATTACAAACCTGAAATTTTGGCAGCTGATACCTTTTATGTTATAGACAAGAAAAGAAAGGATTTATAAAAAAATGTCCTTTATGGGAGTATAAAACGGGTTGCAAGTTTGTATCAAACTCCGTCAGTTTGAAGTTAGATCAGTGAAATTTTGTATTTGGAAAATAAGGAAACACGAGCGATAAATCAACCCTTCAGGGGGTAAAATCGACTACGCGGGCAAAGCGTATATCGATAACCGACATCGACATGGCGGAACCGCGGGCAAAAGTTAGTTTCATATACAACTTGTAGTCTAAATATTAGATGAAAATTTACTTTGGAGGGCTCATTTGTTAATTGAACACCCAACAAGTGGGAACGGGGTGTCTCGATCGACGATCGATTCCTCCGGTCGAGATGGTGAGATTCAATAAATTGACTTCTTTCTCTTTCTTTCATAGCTGCTTCTTGTGTTGCTGCTGTGACAGCGATAGAGTTTTGTGAGATCTATAAATGTTGACCTAGAGTCTAAGTAATCCATTAACTATCGACTGCCTCAGTGGCGCCGGTGGCGCGGTGGGAGTGTGTCCGACTGCAACGCAAGAGGTCGTGGGTTCGATTCCCTCCAAGAATATGTGTACAAAGTTTCATGATGATCGGTTGAGTAGTTTTCGTGTGAAAGCGTAACAAACAAACTTACATTCACATTTATACATTAGTATAGATTCAGAATTGTTAACCTATATGTGGCTATTCTCCAGATGCAACAATCAATACTTCAAGAAGCAAAAATGTATATATATATATATAAATAGAGCTGAATTGTGAACGAAGTCTTAGTCAAAACGGTTAGAATTGAGTACTTGGCTAAAGTTTTCCTATATACGTATTCATTCCCTAACTTCCTAGAAAGTGCAAATACTTTTAAGAATTCTGTATCGACAGTTATGAGTACTTATTTTGAAAACAACCGATTCGTGAAATAGCTGTGACTCATTGGTTTCGATTTCAAATATGTGATATACATCATACATGTCTGTTTATCGGCAGGTGACGAAAACTTGTACTTATGATATGTAAGGTATAGTACAGTAACTTTGTTTGTTCAAAATGAATATCATAGAAGGACAATCATTACTTTCCAAAAAATTTGGAGTTTGGATTATAATACTTATTATTCAATGACGTTGCAGATCCCGCCGTGATTATAAAAACTTTCTGAGTATAATAATAGGTGCGTACATATTTTATGGATATTGTTTTGTAGTAGTTGTAGGTGCATGTTTATTTGCCTTAAATTATTATTGATAAATACGCGGAGAGGGGGGGGGGGGTTAGCGTAACTAGAATTCAACGGGAAACCGAAAATAATACTATTATAATTAAGTAGGTACTTAATATAAGTATGAAAAACCGTGTTTACCTATTATCGAGTTCTCTTAGGAAAAATTACACCCTTCGCCGCTGGTGTCCACGATACTGAGTCTACATATCAAGATCTGAGTACCCTACATTTTTATTCTTAACTAGCAGACCTGCACAACTTCGTCTGCGTATTTTTTCCCCGTTTTTGCAACATTTCTCATTGCTGTTCCACTCCTGTTGGTCGTAGCGTGTGTAGCATGGTATATAGCCTATAGTCTTCCCCGATAAATGGGCTATCCGACAGTTAAAGATTTTGATTTAATTCGGACTAGTAGTTCCTAAGATTATTGCTTTCAAACAAACAAACGAACTCTTCAAATAAATAATATTACTAGCTGACCCGCGCAACATCGTATGCGTACATTTTTCCCGGTTTTTGCAACATTTTTCATTGCTGCTCCGCGTCTATTGGTTGTAGCCTTCATAGATAAATGGGCTATCCAAAAGTAAAAGAATTTTTCAATTCGTATCCGTAGTTCCTGAGATTATAGCGTTCAAACAAACTCTTCAGCTTTATAATTTTAATGAAAAAAATATCAATAAAAAAATATGATTTAAAAAGTTTTAATCCATAATAATCCGATTGAATTTTGCGCCAGGGGATGTATAATACTTATGCCATACCTACGCCATTCATACATACTGAAATTTAAAAAGAGAATATGCTGTATCATGTAATAATAATATAAATACAATCAGCTATGGCACCATGATAGGTTCAATACTGACAACATACACTATCCGCTGCCGAAATTTGACCACACCTTTCTACAACACGTTGTATTAGTAAAATCGATAGCCCCATCGCAATCCACCTATTATCAAAAATGTCATAATATCGATTACAAAATATAATTTGTTATTTATTAGTAAAATTACGTTGAGTTTTTATCAGTGGTTTAGTTAAAATATCTACTTATCTTGAGTGTAACATAGTTTTAGCATACCGTGGATGTTTGCATGTATTACTTATCATATTTGTTTGAATTAATGTTGGCTGTCCACCTTGTTGAGGTCGTATTATTCAACTTTAGTTTCAAGGGGATGGGAGGAACGGGGATGGTTTCAAAATTCCTTTTTCTAATTGAAATGGTTCCAGTCAGTCAGAATAGGATTTGTTTTCGCCCAGATCACGCTACCTTTCAAGCAATGTCGTTAAATCTGGATTCTTACTCTAATTTAATGAAAACAAATTTCCGTTCAAAAATGAGGTGGTAATAAACAGAGCCCGCAACATCTATATAATCCACTCGTTCCACAAATACGTCCATGGGTTCGAACTTCTTGTGCTTATCCAAAAAATAATTAGAATAGTCCTTATACTTAAGAAATTTAAGAAAGAGAGGCATTACAGTATGTTACAGTACAATATCTTTGTGCTGTATCTACAATCTACATCACAATCTTATGTTCCTTATCGCACGTTCAGTATCTATTAAATGTTTCCACTATCTGTTATCAACACGAAGTCGTTAGTATATAAGATGCACCTTTAGATAATTATAACCAGACTATACTACATCTTTTGTCTCATTTATACCTAATCATATATTGCCAAGTAGTTTGGCAAATTGGTGACCCCGACGAACGAATACGCAGCAAGAAACATGGCACAATCACCGTGCAAGGCGAACATAAATCAGCAAGGAACACTTGAAGTAGCTGCTGGCACCTCGGTTTTATCCCGCATTCCGGAATTTTGGAAAGACCAACCAAGATTATGGTTCACGCAACTAGAAGCCATATTAGCACCACAGAAGCAAGGAGACGAATACAAATACTGTACAGTAATAGCAAAGTTATCCAAGGAAGAAATACTACAGGTTAGTGACCTAATCACTTCACCACCGACTACAGATAAATACAAAAACATCAAGGAACGTTTAATTGATTGTTACGAAGAAACAGAACAGCGACAGTTTCAAAAATTAATATCAGAGACAGAACTCGGTGATCAAAAACCTTCGCAGTTATTACGTCAAATGCGAGTCCTCGGGAGAGGAAAAATCAGTGACGAAACAATTAAACTACTATGGTTCAGGCTTTTACCAACATCAGTTACTACGGTTCTAGCAGTTACGGAAGACATGGAAATTGACAAACTGAGCCAAATTGCAGACAAAATAATAATGAATTCAAAAGTAACCGAAATATCAGCTGTTAGCAACGACACTTCAAACGACAACAATACAGCATGCATTTTAGCCCAGCTAGCAAAATTACAGATAGATATTGACGCAATTCAGCAAGGTCAATATGGCTATCGACCCAACACGCACAATCATTTCAAGAAACGTCAACAATTCCCGATTATGAGGCCGAGAACAAACTATAGAGGAGCAAATCGATTTTGTTACTACCACGAAAGATTCGGAAAATATGCAAAGAACTGCATTAAACCATGCAGTTGGAAACCAATGACTTACGTACGGAACCAGGGAAACGAATAAGAGCACAGACAACGGCGAAACTCTGTGCAATCCACCCATCCAATCGCCTCACCATTACCGACCGAAAAAGTGGTATGAAGTTTTTGATTGACACGGGCGCAAATATTTCAGTCATTAGCAAGCAACAGAGACATTCAGTTTTACAAAATGAACAATACACACTATACGCTGCAAATGGGACTAAAATTAGGACTTACGGCGAGAAGACGCTTACCTTGAATTTAGGACTACAACGATGTTATAAATGGAATTTTGTAATCGCCGATGTTACACAACCAATAATTGGAGCAGATTTTCTAGAGCACTATAAACTATTAGTCGACATAGCAGGTCGCAAACTTATCGACAAAGTTACAGAGCTGACAACGCATGTAACTTCGGAAAAAGCGACACAACAAACAATTCGTAATATCGCAGTGGGAACGAATCCACGTATTACGCAACTTTTAAACAAATACGAAGACATCACGAAAGGGTCCTCTCTCCGCAATGCGCCCAAACATAAGATTGAACATCACATTATCACTACAGGACCACCCGTCGCAGCTCGGGCAAGACCATTACCTCCAGAAAAATACGACATAGCCAAAAAGGAATTTCAAAATATGATAGAACTCGGAATTTGCCGACCGTCAGATAGCCCATGGGCAAGCCCATTACATATGGTAAAAAAGAAAAATGGCGAATGGAGACCATGCGGAGACTATCGAATGCTCAATAGCACGACAGTACCGGACAAATACCCACTACCAAGATTAACTGACTTTACATACATATTAGAAAATAAGAAGATACTAAGCAAGATAGATATACGTAAAGCATACCATTGTATTCCTGTTAAAGATATAGAAAAAACAGCCATCATCACACCTTTTGGACTTTTTGAGTACTTAAGAATGCCTTTCGGATTACGCAATGCGGCACAAACATTTCAACGATTCATGGATTCCTTATTTAGAGATTTAAACTACGTATTTATATTTGTAGACGACTGTCTCATTGCATCGGACAACGAAGATTTGCATTATCAGCATTTAGAAACGGTTTTCAAACGTTTACACGAGAATGGAATAACCATTAATCTCGAAAAATGCGAATTTCTCAGAAGGGAAATAGATTTCTTAGGTTATCATATAACGAGCCAAGGAATACTCCCTACCGAAGAAAATTACAAAGCAATCATGGAATTTCCCAAACCGAAAACAATTCAAGAATTAAGAAGATTTTTGGGCATGGTCAATTTCTACAGAAGTAATATTCCATGCGCAGCGGAAAATCAAAGAATTTTAAACGAATATCTACATGGTTCAAAAAAGAACGATAATTCACCTGTTCCTTGGACAACGGAAGCAGACAAAGCTTACGAAAAATGCAAGGAAAGCATGAAAAACGCAGTGTTAACAGCGCATCCTTCCCGCAACGCATCACTAGCGCTCATGACCGACGCTAGTGCTACTTGCGTTGGTGGAGTTTTACAACAAAAATCCGGACGCAATTGGGAACCATTAGGATTTTTTTCACAAAAATTGAGCGAAACTCAACAAAAATATTCTACGTTTGACAGAGAGCTGTTAGGAATATACATGGCCGTCAAACATTTTCACAGATTAATCGAGGGAAGAGAATTTACAATATTTACGGATCACCGACCTTTGACATACGCATTCTCCCAAAAACCATCATCAAACGATACACCGCGACGGGTCCGGCAGTTAGATTTCATTTCACAATACAGTACCAACATTCAACACATAAGCGGACGTGACAATATTACCGCCGATGCCTTATCTCGAATAGAGGAAATATACGTGCCATCACCTATCGATTACGCTGAATTGGAAAAATGTCAATCAACAGATAATGAACTAAGTAAATTACATGACAATAAAAGATTAAAATTCAAAAACATTACGCTTCCGGGTTCCACAATAAACATCACCTGCGACACCTCTACTGGAAAAAGCCGCCCCTACTTACCAAAGCATTTTCGCAAACAAATTTTCGATACCATTCATGGTATGAGCCATCCAGGAAAAAGAACTACGAGAAAAATGATAACCCAAAGGTATTTATGGCCGTATATGAACAAAGATATCAATAACTGGTGTAGATCATGTATAGCCTGCCAAAAATCAAAAATACAACGACATACGATATCACCTCCTGGTACATTTATGACAGCGCAACGTTTTGAACATTTACATATTGACATCGTCGGACCACTTCCGATTTCACAAGGGAAGAGATATTTAATCACAATCATAGATCGTTGTACGTCATGGCCCGAAATATTTCCGGTAGAAGATATAACTGCAGAAACAGTAGCCAAGACACTTTTCGAGGGATGGATTACTCGTTTTGGATGTCCATTGCGCATTACTACGGATCAAGGCCGACAGTTTGAATCAAGAATATTTGAGTCACTCTCACAATTTTTGGGAATACATAAAATTAGGACAACACCTTATCATCCACAATCCAATGGAATGATAGAGAGATTTCATAGAACTTTAAAGGCGGCGTTAATGACAAGAGAATCCAACGAAAATTGGTTAAAAGAAATTCCAACAGTTTTACTCGGGTTGCGGAGTAGCTTGCGAGAAGACACAGGTTATAGTTCAGCAGAGATGACATATGGAACGCCAATACGACTCCCTGGAGGATTTTTTGAGTCATCAGCAGCACAGTTATCAACGTACGAAGAGTTTGTAAAACAAATTCAAAAGGACATCACACAAATGACATCAATTCCGAAAAGAAAAAAACACAATCAAGCTATATTTGTGCATCCCGAACTCAAAGAATGCTCACACGTATTTGTTCGGTGTGATAGAATTAAGAAAGCCCTGACACCGCCGTATGAAGGACCCTACCCAGTAATTAGTAAAACAGATAAAACATTTTGCATTAGAATTAGGGATAAAGAGACAGTGATATCAATTGATAGATTGAAACCAGCTTTCATGATCAATGACGAATCAAACTACGTGCCAGATTCAAAGGATTGCGACAGGCATTCACACACGTACACTACACGATCGGGACGTAAAGTAAAGCCAGTAGTACGTCTATAAAAAATCGCTGATATAAGCAAGCTATTCGTATATATATTAACATAGATCTTAACATATACCATTAATTCACAACTACTCGTAACAACAAGACATCTAAAATGGGAAATCAAAGTTCTAAGGACCAGATAACATACAATACGGACAATTGCCTCAATCAAAACGAAGCGGACCAACTCCGTAACCTGATCCAGGAGGACTTACGGTGGACAAGAAATGTTGCAATGGGACAGATTATTTTAACAATCGGCGTGATCCTAATTTACGGCATAATGAAAACACTGGACAGAAGAATGAAGAGTTTAACGGAAAAAAAATAATAAACACTCGTGCAACAGCTAAGTCAAAATTACAGACGTCAGCAAATCACACCACAACAGGCGTCATCAAATTCCACCGCGTACAATAGCATTATTATTTATATACATCAGCAAATAACTAGTAAGGTCTAGGTCAAATTTATATTGTAAACACTATTACTATATTTTTTTTTTTTTTTAAAGGGGGGTGTACTGTTACAGTACAATATCTTTGTGCTGTATCTACAATCTACATCACAATCTTATGTTCCTTATCGCACGTTCAGTATCTATTAAATGTTTCCACTATCTGTTATCAACACGAAGTCGTTAGTATATAAGATGCACCTTTAGATAATTATAACCAGACTATACTACATCTTTTGTCTCATTTATACCTAATCATATATTGCCAAGTAGTTTGGCAAACAGTACATTGAGTTTTTATTCGTAACTAGCTGACCCGCGCAACTTCGTTTGCGTAAATTTTTCCCGTTTTTGCAAAATTTCTTATTGCTGCTCCGCTCCTTATTTCTCCACTATATAATGGATGTTATTATACATATAAACCTTCCTCTTCAATCACTCTGTCTATTAAAAAAAACTGCATCAAAATCCGTTGCGTAGTTTTAAAGATTTAAGCATACATAGGGATATAGGGACAGAGAAAGCGACTTTGTTTTATATTATGTAGTGAATAGATAGCTGTCCGTCCAACTTTCGCACGGGTGTAATTTTCCCGAACGTACGATTTAAAATAACTGCTTAATGGCAATTACGAACACAACAAAATATATTATTCAATTGGTACAGTATGAGAAGAGAAACCTGCCCACCTGTAAAACTTTATAGTACAGAAATCCTACGATCAGCTGACGCCAAACACCTGGACCATCGACTCACTTAGCGCAAACCCATATTGTGGACTAAAAAGACAACTAGACATTAAACTATACTTAGTTCGCAGCTCTGCCTGCGTGTGTATCGGTTATCGTAATAAAACTATCCTATGCCTTCCCCAGGACTCAAACTATCTCCATACCCAACTTCATCTAAATCGGTTGAGCGGTTTAAGCGTGAAAACGAATTGACCGACAGACGAACAGACAGAGTTACATTCACATTTATAATATTAGTTTGGATTACAATACATATATAGGTACCTATCTAACCCAAATCTGTAAAAATAAATTGACTCTATCTATGTATTACCTCATCTCAAAAAAAGATTACTAAACGGCTCTTATCAAAATGTTATAATTGTGAAAGTCGATATTAAATATTTCAACTTTAAAAAAGTAGTAATTGTTTTAACACAACCGCTATAACCTAAAGAACCAGTGATCCACATTTCATTCTTTAGAACTAAGGTTGGCAAGCAAGACAATCACAAAGGACTTAAAAGTACTACTTTAATTCCTTTGTGATTGTGTTAGTACGAATATGTACCGAGTACAATACCTAGTGCAGCGGCTAAGATCTCAGATCTAGATATATTCCATCCGGATAAATTCACACTTTCAAAGTTAAAGTACCTAATACCTGTATCCGACAATAGGTACTAGATTACAATTTTATTCAATTTCATATCTAATTTAATTTCAAATTCAATACAATTCTAAATACGTTTTTGTACACCACGTTCAATTTTATCTTTTATTCTTTTCGGGGTCCTTAATCACTATCTTTTTTTTCGTTTTTACGGCAAGCCCTCACGTCTACAGTCCATCAAATCTAAGAGGTACCGTTTGACGTTTCATATTTTTCAAACCGAAACAACTTTGTTCATACGTACATTATTCAGTTTCGATAACCTTTTTCATAAAACCATGAATTTAGAAAGATTTCATTATTGTATCTAAAAATGTACAATTCTTAATATCTAAATGTAATTGAAAACTTTCAAACAAAGCAAAATAACACATATTTACACAGTAAATAATTTCTAATAGTTATATTCTTGACCTCATTACAAAGTTACGTAGTTAGGTCACTGCACGTAGTGTTGCGACTCTTCGGATACACTTGTATGCAAAAAAATCGTTTACATATACGAAAAATCGAATGTATTATTTACAAATTACACTTGACAACCAAACAAATATTTTTTCATGTGAATGGGATTTATCTCACATATTACGATTACATAACTAAATAGTTATGTAATCGTAAAATATGAGAAAAACCCATTCACCAAAAATACGTATTTATAAATCAAATATATTTGCTTCTTTAAAAAGTTGTCGAAAGCGATTTGTCGATTTTTGATTTTCGCGCCCAAATAAGTCGGGGTTTCTCGCGCTAACGCTGTCGAAATAGTAAATGGAGTCAGGGATAGTGTTTTTTACATTTATTTTTGTGTATGATAGTATGGGTTTGCATATTACAGAGAAATAAACAAATTTTTAACAAGCACATCCATTGATTTTACAATTACAATTTTTTCTTCTAAGTCTTATTTCTACGTCTAAAACTAATAAAAATAAGGTATGTAGAACCCATTCACAAAAATGTTGTTGCCTGATGTTATAAATAACGACGTTACTGCGCGACCGCATAATGCACTGAATACACAGATACCCTAAAATAAATTAATTTAATTATTTTTAGGTCAATAGGCAAAATCGCAGGTGTCCAAGTCTCTACAATTTTTTTTTTCTGGCAACACTGCCAACTACAAGCGCACGCGGTCCGCTCGGTCGGTTCGGCGTCAGCAGTCTCTCGCCATCTTGGAAGCTGACTGTGCGCGTACTTGCTTTCTCGTTTGTGTTTTACAATTTGTGACTTGGCTATTACTTTTCTGGACTGATCAT
The DNA here is from genome assembly GCA_945859575.2 of Herminia tarsipennalis. Taxonomy (NCBI): domain Eukaryota; kingdom Metazoa; phylum Arthropoda; class Insecta; order Lepidoptera; family Erebidae; genus Herminia; species Herminia tarsipennalis. The sequence goes on along the minus strand of OX243836.2, from coordinate 4,122,423 downwards.
TCTTTATCCGTTTACCTTGGCAATATTTATACTGGACTCCGAACTAAGCAAGTGTTTATTAATAATGTCGAAAAGAGGACGTACTTTGAACAGCCAGGCTCGTGAATTGGTGGTGAAATTACACGAGTATTTTGAGCGTGAATCTCAAAATGGTGGACTTCTACTGCCAGTTACACAAGTTCGGGATCGCGTCGGTGAAGCTCTCGGTATTGGTAGCCGCACCGTTGGCAAAATATTAAGTGAAAAATATGGGCCTTCGGGGAGTGACAGTAACGTACTTCACACACCGAAAAAACGAAAAAGAAATAAACCTGTGACAGGCATCGATGAATTCGATAGTCATGCTATTAGAAACCATATATACGGGTATTTTACAAGAGGCGAATTTCCAACATTGGCAAAGTTATGTGCAACTTTAAAAGATGCCGGGCTGTATAAGGGAAGCATAGAGTCGTTGAGAACGGTAATAACAGGAATTGGCTTCAGATACAAAAAAGTTGACAAACGAAAAATTGTTATGGAGCGACATGACATAATTATGCAGCGACTAACATTCCTGCGCGAAGTTAAACAAATTATAAACTGGGATAATGTAATATTTTTGGACGAAACCTGGCTAAATTCCAACCATTCTGTGCCGAAAACATGGACTGATGATTCTGAAGCTTCGTGCTCGAAGGTGCCGATAGGAAAAGGTGGACGCCTCATAATATGCCATGCTGGGTCAGCGTCTACAGGCTTCGTGGAAAACTCTTTATTAGCTTTCCAATCCAAAAGCACTAAAGAGTATCATGAAGAAATGGACGCAGTAAGGTTCCGAGAGTGGTTCTTAAATTTATTACAGAATATCCCTCCTAACAGCACAATTATAATGGATAATGCCCCATACCACTCTGTGCAAATTGATAAAGCACCTACGTCAGCCAATAAGAAAGCAGATTTGGTGGCATGGCTGCAAAGAAAAGGAGTGGATGCCGACATGTCACTATTAAAAGCTGAATTATTACAGTTAGTGAAATTGCATAAACCACCAAAACCGACATATGTAATTGACCAATTGGCCGAAGAGCACGGGCACAAAGTCATACGACTTCCTCCGTACCATTGCCAATATAATGCCATTGAACTGATTTGGGCCCAAGTTAAAGGTAATATTTTATAATATTATAATAATAACACGAGTACTTCTAACATTTATAATTTAAACAATGGTTTTCGTCTGCTATCAAATAGTTACATTATTGTTTTACAGGTTATGCAGCAAGACACAACACAAAACCACCCTTCAGTGTCAAGAAAATGGAAGGTTTATTAAAGGAAGCATGTGCCCAAGTTACACAGGAAGATTGGAGTAAAGTAGTACAAAAAACAAAGAAAATAATAATGGACGACTTCGAAAGAGACGTACACTTTGATAATGTAATGGACAATCAACTGGTCATTAATTTAAATGACGATGATGACGAAGACGACGATACTAGTACTAGTAGTGAATAAAAAAATATCCTAAACATTTCTTTTATTTAATTATAACAATTGATTTCTTAAAATTCGGATATTATAGTAATCGATCTCTTAAAGTTCGGATATTATAGTAATCGATTTTTTCATCCCATCCCTATCATTCAATTGTCAGAACTGTCAAACGGTACTTCTTAGATTTGACGGACTGTAACTATCAAAATCTTGTCATAATGGTAAATAGAGAGCTGCGCTTAGAAATGCATCGCGGACATCTTTGAGCGCACCGCGCATGCGCCAGTTCGGCTTGCCGCGAAAAATACTCGTATAGTAAATAAGGACCCTGACCAAGAATGTGTAGTTGTTTATCTATATCATCTATACTAATATTATAAAACGGAAGAGTTTGTTTGTTTGTTTAAACGCGCTAATCTCAGGAACTACTGGTTCGATCGAAAAAAAATCTTTTTTTGTTGGATAGCCCATTTATCGAGGAAGGCTATAGGCTATATAACATCGCGCTACGACTAATAGGAGCGGAGTAGCGACGTGAAATGTTGCAAAAACGGGGAAAATTTACGCATACGAAGTTGCGCGGGACAGCTAGTTATAGATAAAACAATTACATGTACTTGGTCAGAAAAGAATGAAAGATAAAATAGCTAGATACATTTGTCATTCATAATAAAGGTAAGTTTAATATAAACGTATACTGTAATATGAACGCTATGTATGTATATTGTTAATATTGGTAATTATTTATTTATTAATAAGGTACATAAATACTGTTACATAAAAACTTTTCTTTTGTTCAACTTTTGAATTACTTTGAATTTGGGACATGTTTATTATTTTTTAAAGTTATTTCGATTTTGCGCCATTTCACATATTTTTTAGTGTTCATTATCAAATTACAATATTGATAGGGGCGTTCAAGAAAATAGGATTGCGGTGATCGCCTTGCCCAAAGTTTGTATGGAGCCGTCGGTCATATTCCAGACACTTAAAAAGCTTGGTATCAGCCGCATGTTCGTATATCGTACTATCAACAGATACAACAACACCATAAAAGATCGTGGTGGCCGCGTGCTGTTAGAACTATAAAGGCTGCTGTTAAAGCCAGAATTCGTCGAAATCCCATTAGAAAGCAAAAAAACTTATCGCAAGAAATGAAGATTCCCGCTAGGACTCTGTCACGTATTAAACAAGACTTAAAGCTCGGTGCTTATCGTCGATATACAGGACATGCCCTAAATGCGTGATCATAATCCTGCGTCAGTGATGGTTTGGTGGGGCGTGTCTTATCAAGGCGTGACAAAACAACATTTTTGTGAAAAAGGAGTGAAAACTTTAGCCAATATGTATCTATCAATTTATTTATTTATTTCAGATTGCATAAAAGTACAGTGATACTAAACAATATGTAATAACTTTTAACCCTACCTGTAGTAGGGTTAAAAGTTATTACATATTGTTTAGTATCACTGTACTTTACCTCACGGCATACAATTTAATACATTGTTGAAACTAATAATAATCGGAATTAAATACAAACACAAAATAATTAAAAATTAAAAATAATAATAATATTTGAAATTAAAATTCTTACAAGCTATGAGAAATATATTCATCTACGGAATAGTATGCATTTTCAGTTAATATATTAATAATTTTACTCTGAAATATCATTATATTTTCTATTTCCAGAATTGATTTTGGCAACTTTTTAAATATAATCTCGGAGCTGTAGAATTAGGCGGGATACGTAACTTTAAATTATTACGACTGTTATTGATTTTCTCAAATAGATGACAATATTTTTTGACAAATAAAATAGTTTCTAAAATGTATATACATGGCAATGTCAAGATTTATAGGTTTATGAAATGTGGTTTACAGCTTTCCACCTGTTTTAAATTAAACATAGCCCTTAAAACTCTTTTTTGGGATTTAAATGCTTCGTTTTTATCTGTGGCATTACCCCAGAATATAATTCCATATCTCAGAATAGGCGCAACATATCCGTGATAGGCTGTTCAATTGTTGCTATATTATTCGTTTTTGAAAGCTTATATAATGCATATGAGAATTGATTCAAGAGACAGTCTCGGATTGTGTTGTGAAACCTCTTAACAATACACTTTTTTTAAAATGTATCGTGGACTTTCCAGCAGGACTCTGCACCTGGTCACAAGGCACGAACTACCCAAGCCTGGCTTAAACCAACATTCCGGACTTTATAAGAGCTGAAGATTGGCCCTCATCTAGCCCAGACCTCAACCCATTAGACTACAAATTATGGTCAGTTTTAGAGGACATGGTTTGCTCTAAATGACACGGCGACATAGAGTCTCTTAAAAAATATCTGTAGCAAGCAGTGGCGAAATTTCCCAACAGTGCGTAAATCCATAGATTCGTAGCCAGACAGATTAAAGGCTAAATTGTATAAAAGCCGAAGGTGGCCATTTTGAATAGAATATTGTCTTTATTTTTTTCTGAGACTTTAATAAATATGTACATATAAGTTTTAGTAATTACTTCATAAGACCTTATGGCCGGACTAGGTATATTATCTGTACTAATATTATAAAGCTGAAAAGTTTGTTTATTTGTTTGTTTGTTTGAACGCGATAATCTCAGGAACTACTGGTACAAGTGTTGGATACCCCATTTATCGAGGAAGGCTTATATAACATCACGTTATGACCAATAGAAGCGGAGCATCAAAAATTTACGCAGACGAAGTTGCACGGTACAGCAAGTTATTAATAAATAAAGTATGATGTCTCGCAAAATATAAACAATGTAAATAGCAAACTGATATGAAATACTGATTCAATTTGGCATACTCGTAAAACAATAATCTCGTAGATAATAACTCATAACATCACAGTAGGTAGGTACTAAACAATCATAGAGCAAACAAGATACCTACTGCAGATCTATAAATGCTTATACTAGTGTCTCGAGCTAAAATAAACACTACGAGTGTTACCACAAATATTTCGCAAGTCTATGCCCCACACATTGGAAGAAAAAATACGTCTATTTGTCCATGACTCATTACAATCAGTGGAGGTCGCTGCACCCAGTGCAAATATCAAAACTATATCCACCTACTACAGTATTATAGTAGGGCATCATTCAAGCTGAAGTCAACTCTAAAGTTTGACTTTTAAGGTTGGTGTTTCTTTAAAATGTTTTGGAATTTAGATCTTTTTTGGAAAAATGCTCGTGTCCTCGTAATAGCTGCCTTCCCGGATCGTCGGTGTAGTATGTCATTCAATGAAACATCTTTATTTGTCATAGACAGGGAGCTAATAGGTTTTATGAGTTGATTTACATCTGTACTGTATTAAGTGCGAAGAACTTTGTTTTAAAAGCGAGGCCTGTATGAACCAATGTAAGGGTAAAATACTTTGCTTCCACGGCCGTTGCAATACGGTCGAAACGTCGGGCAATAAACAAGGTATTTTACCTTAAATTATTCACGCGATTAAGACCGGTAATGTATATATTTTCAAAATATATACAGGTTAGGTTATATACAGGGTGTATTTTTGAAACGGGTCAGTAAGGGCAAGTACCTTAACCGTTGCAGTTACAGCAAAACGTTCTTAGAAGACCTTCCCTAACTTTTTGACATACTTTGAACTGCATTCACAGATTTTGTAAAAAACTTACAGTTGGCAAAAAAAATGCAAAAAGTCCAAAAATTTTTTTTTTATGCCAATCGATTCTATTTTATGTGGGGATCAAAAAACTCTATGAAACCATTTTAGCTTTCAGTACTAGAAAAGACAGAAATCTCCAAAAACGTTTCCCATACATTTCCTACGGAAATATGATAAATCAACTCGAAACTCATAGGACAGGTAAAATTTTAAACTTTTTTAAATAAAAAAAATCATTTAAACATTTTAGAAATTGGTTTATGAAATAAATTGCTCAAAATGATTTCCATTTTCACGAATACATAAGTCTATCCTTTTTTGCACTGAACGAATGGCGGCTAATAATGTTCTGGGATGAATATTACGTAAAATGGTCATTAATGCATCCTTGAGCTCTTGAACACTGGCGTACGTCGTCTTATACACCTCGTTTTTCACGAAGCCCCATAAAAAAAAATCAAGTGGTGTTAGATCGGGGCTACGAGGTGGCCACTGTGTTGGACCATGTGTACCTATCCACTGTGTACCGAATAGGCGGCTCAAATTGGAACGTGAAAGGTGACTGTTATGTGGCGGAGCACCATCTTGTTGAAAATGAACTTTTCGCAATTCCGACAGGGGCCATTCGTCCATCTCGTTTTCAAGATGGTGTAAAATGACTTCATTATACATGGCAGAATTCAGTTTCCCTTCATAAAATTCCACCATTATAACTCGATTGGACATTATACCACACCAACAGTTGAATGAGAAGCGAACCTGATTATGACTTGCCGTAACTCTTAGTGGATTTTCTTTGGACCAATAGTGGTGATTTTTTCTGTTGTACATACCGTTATTGGAAAAATTCGTTTCGTCTGACCACAGTATGTAATTTAAAAATTCATGATCTCTGCTTATTTTTCCTCTTAGCCACCTGCAAAAAGTAAGCCTTCGAACATCATCACCCGGATGTAACACTTGAACTATGCGCCCATATCGATAGCACTTGTAGCCGTATTTCTTCCATATCTTTATCACAAGGGAGTGGGATACACCTACTTCAAAGGCGACATGCCTGGACGATACCTCTGGATATGCTTCGACATAAGTCAGAACCGCAATCTCCGTGTCCATGTCCACACGAGGCTGCCGCTTTCTTTTGAAAGAACCCTGCAATTCCAGGTTTTTCAAAAGATTTCTAATAACCTTTCTTGTTGGCACATGTCGCAACGGATACTTATTGCGGTACCACACTAATGCAGCTCCCGCATTTCGATTATTGACAAAATACGCTTCTAATAAGTCAATTTTTTCACGATTAGAAGACATTTTAGCGAAAATCCTTAATTAATAATAACTCATACGAAGTTTCTCAGCTGACACACAGATTTTCGAATGAAATTCGAAATTTGAAGGTAAAAATTATTTTTATTTACTTTACAGTCAATTCTACCCACTTCCTGGCCATAACAAAAAGTTCGACCATCGTAGAAATTTGTTTCTGTTGCCGAAATGTATGGGAAACGTTTTTGGCGATTTCTGTCTTTTCTAGTACTGAAAGCTAAAATGGTTTCATAGAGTTTTTTGATCCCCACATGAAATAGAATCGATTGGCATAAAAAAAAATTTTTTGGACTTTTTGCATTTTTTTTGCCAACTGTAAGTTTTTTACAAAATCTGTGAATGCAGTTCAAAGTATGTCAAAAAGTTAGGGAAGGTCTTCTAAGAACGTTTTGCTGTAACTGCAACGGTTAAGGTACTTGCCCTTACTGACCCGTTTCAAAAATACACCCTGTATAAAGGGTAGTGAAAACGCTACTTTAGTTGGTTTGATAAACCTTTACGATCAGGTTAATTCCCCATGACATTTGGACTTTCGCCAGTACGCACGTTATGTACGAGTATGTCATAATGTGTACAAATCGCGAAAGTTTGTATTAGAATATTCATAAGTTTACAGGTATGTTTCATTTTCTGAGTATACAAATAGTTCTCGCTCAAAGTAATTCTAAGTAAAACGCACCTTAAAAACCTGGACAATTTAAACAACAACAAGATTTTTACCTTAGCTGATAAAGATAATTCCAAATCTGCCACTGTACACTTCCTTACACGACTTATTTAGTTTGTAAACAACCGTTTACAGTTATATATTGAATTTATGACGCAACGGATGTACAAACCGGAGTTAATATCTACAATTTATTACGACTTGTAGACAGACAAAATATTGGCACACTTCTTAAAGCTTCATATTAATGATTCGCTAATGAAAGAGCGCGGTGCGTTTAATATCATGTGATCTTATCGAGACAAACGTCTCGATAAGATCACATGATATTAAACGCACCGCGCTAATATCATGTGATATTAGCGCGGTGCGTTTAAATAATAAAGAAACTTGATTTCTATAAATGGACGCCATCTTCAATTCATATGTCGAACAGTTTATTTATGTTTATTATGTATGTAGGTACTTGATTTTACACACGAATTCATTTATATCAGAAATTGTGATTTTGAATATACATTTTATCCCAAAAATCACATCCTTGTCTTTAATTTATGTCGATGGATGAGTGATATAAGTGTGGCGGTCCCCACATATGTATTACTAGCTGTCCCGCGCAACTTCGTATGCGTCAATTTTCCCCGTTTTTGCAACATTTCACGTCGCTACTCCGCTCCTATTAGTCGTAGCGCGATGTTATATAGCCTATAGCCTTCCTCGATAAATGGGCTATCCAACAAAAAAATATTTTTTCAAATCGGACTAGTAGTTCCTGAGATTAGCGCGTTTAAACAAACAAACAAAGCAAACAAACAAACAAACAAACTCTTCCGCTTTATAATATTAGTATAGATATGTGGGGACACGCGTTCTTAACGTTAACCATTGGGCCACGACGCGCTTCGCAACACCTCCTCGTCTAGTCGGAGAATCCTCTCTTTGTGTTAAACGCACATAATACCTTGCCCTTCACAATACTTGATTGCCTCTGTGGCGTGGTGGGTTCGATTCACACACGAGACACCACTTTGTGTGATCCAAAAATATTGTTGTTCCGAGTCTGGGTGTACTTTGTATCCGTGACTTGTATGTTTGTAAAGTCCTCCGTAATACAGGGCTCGTAACCTATTGCGGGAGTCGTCTTTAAAAAAACAACGTTGCTTATTTTGTCACTTTTCCTAGATTAATAGGCAAATCACTTCCATATGTTGCTTCAATACTACGTACCTACTTGATGTCTTTTACCTTTCATCCAGCTACGAAGGACGAATCATCTGAGAAGTTAATTACAATCACTATAAAGTCTAAAGATTTGTTGCAATTTCCTGAACAATTCATATAAAGTACTCAGAATTACTCCTTCAGTCCTGTACCTAACCTTTCTCCGATCTAGGGTTGTCACCTTTTTTTGGAATAAATCAAGGACACAGTTCAAAGCTCAAAGATAGAAAAAAGTACAATGTGTCTAAATAAAGTAAAATTTATTTTATTTTATTTATATACGTATTTTTCATTATTTGCTTATTTAATCACTGATGAACACTTGCACAACGTCTTTACAGTGTATGTACATTTAAGTTAAAAAAGTATGCTAAACCTTAAGAACTACGTTATGAACATATCTAATCTACTCGAAATTAATGTGAAATAAGGTATTTTCGCGTACAACTAGGCATTTTTCGTTCTCATAAAGAATAGAGTACCGGAAATAACGTACAATATTTTATTACTAGCTGTCCCGCGCAACTTCGTATGCGTAAATTTTCCCCGTTTTTGCAACATTTCACGTCGCTTCTCCGCTCCTATTAGTCGTAGCGGGATGTTATATAGCCTATAGCCTTCCGCGATAAATGGGCTATCCAACAAAAAAAGAATTTTTCAAATCGGACCAGTAGTTCCTGAGATTAGCGCGTTTAAACAAACAAACAAACAAAGCAAACAAACAAACAAACTCTTCCGCTTTATAATATTAGTATAGATAAAGTACGGGTGACAACCCTACTTCGGTCACTTGTACAAATGTGTAGGGCGGCAACTTTGATCGTGGCGGGTGCGGCAACACATTTACAATTTGTAAATAATATCATGTCAACTAGATAACAGCTGCGTTATACGTCACTACTGTATTTGTAATCAACAGCCTGTATTTGCTCACTTAGTACGTTTGTTTGCACGTGAGAATAAAACTAGAAGGTCATCGCTACATACGAGTAGCATTGCTACGGTTCTAACTCTTCTTAGTAGCGTCTACATAGAACAATACGTATGAATTATTTTAAGTATATTATTTTAATATGATACGTAAAACCAGTTAATAAGCCGTTACAGAGTATAGATATTTTTGCAAAGTTATGGAGGTAATTTAAATGCTACCACTATGGTTGTTTTTCATATTCAAGGTTGTTATGGATCTGGGAGTGAGGTATAAATATAAAGGTATAGCGTTTTATAATTTTTTATTTGAATATTTCTCTTATCCGTAAAGACATACGGATCTCCAAAGTAAATCAAAGTCTAATATTTGACTACAAGTAAATATTCCGGGGGTTAATTCACTTATTTAAAGCAGTGCAGTTGCAGTTCAATTGCAGTTAAGTTTGGATTAAACCGGCCATTTTTGTATTGTTGTAACTTTGGGATCGATCTCAAAAACGGTTGCGCACCGTACTAAAATGTCGTTATTGCGTTCTCGAGACGCATACTTGATGCAAGCGTATTTGAAATCGATCCTAAAGTTACAAGAATACAAAAATGGCCGTTTTGATCGAAACTTAACTTCAACTGAACTGCAACTGCACTGCTTTAAATACGTGGATTGACCCCCTGGTGTAATCTCAAACCTTCCCCAAAAGTATTGAAGTTCTTCCGGCTATGTTTGCTTTTCCTTGTTAAACTATCCAGAGCGGCGGTAGCTATATGGTTCTGGCATCGGACTCGCAATCATGAGGTCGCGGTTTCGAGTCCTACCCATTAAATAGTACTGATGTGAACCTCCTTACACAAGCAATGTAGCTTCATCATCAGCCTATCGCAGTCCACTGCTGGACATAGGCCTCTCCAATTGCACGCCACTTTGTTCTATCTTCGGCTTCTCGCATCCAGCTCCTGCCAGCCGTTTTGCGTAAATCATCACTCCACCTGGCCAGAGGGCGTCCTACACTACGTTTGCCAAGCCGCGGTCTCCAGCAATGTAGCTTAACTGGAGGGATTAACAGGATTGCTAGTAATGTGGTTCCGTAATATCACTTTTTAAATAAAGATAACTAGCAATGTTGGATTGGGTCCCACATTACTAGTAATCTTGTTAACCTTTCCAGCTAAGCTCAGGAGCTTGTGTTAGGAGTGGGTTCACATTGGTAGAATAATGGATCTCACGATTGTGGGTCCGATACCTTAGCCATTACGCCGCTTCATAATTTTATTTAAATTCAACGTGGCTAAAAACACGTATAAAAAAAAAAATCCAAACCAGTCTTGGGTTATGCATTCGCCGCTACTCGTTACACATCCTCGTAGCGCTTAGCAGCGTCCATATTTTGTAACTATCTGACCCGCGCAACTTCGTATGCGTACATTTTCCCCGTTTTTGCAATTTTTTATTACTGCTTCGCTCCTATTGGTCATATAAGCCTTTGGTATATAGCCTATAGCCTTCCTCGATAAATGGGCTATCCATCAGTAAAAGAATTTTTGTAGTTCCTGAGATTGCCGCGTTCATACAAACAAACACACTCTTTAGCTTTATAATATTAGTATAGATTAGGCCTGTAGATAACCATAATAAAAAATAATTTAATATTTTGAAAGTTATAAGCCTAAAAACATCGGAAATTCGCCAAAATTGTTGTTCAAATTGTTTACATTCTTAAATGTTTTTTAAGAGAATTTTTCAATTCGGACGTATAGTTCCTGAGATTATTGCGTTCAAACAAACAAACAAACTTTTCAGTTTTATAATATTACTTAAGGGGCCTCTAAACGGGCCTTTTTTTACGGCAATTTGTGATGGCAATGCTGTAGCCGACTCTACAATATTGATTTGATGGTTGTCAGACGATCGCTGAGCGATCGATTTTCCACAATGTAGCCCGGACAATTTTGGTTGTTGTTTCGGTCGCTCTCTATTTTAATGTTGCCGGATTGTGTAGCCTGTTTAGGAGATTGAATCACGCGCTACACAATTGCAGACATATTGGCATTAATGGCCGAGCAATTAGTTGCCAATAGTGCCGCCACAAATTGCCGTAAAAAATGGCCCTTATAGATTACGCAAACGTAAGATAAGCCAAGATTTTCATACAATCATAACATATTGGTACATTTGAAACACAATACCTACCCATCTGTTTTAAATGACTAATGTTTAAACTTATACAGTTGTCATAATTTACCATATGTTAGTCATTTATGACGACTACATTTCATATGAGTAAGTGTACTTGAACGATTAGTCGGCCTTGATATCATGAACCCGAAGTTGATAAGCGATAATGACCTTGAGTGTGGTTATCACGGTTATGTGAAATGACTAGTTGACAAGTGACTCATGTCCAAGCTTTGCAATTGTCAGTATCTTAATCTAATGCTGATGAAGTGATCGTGGGAAAATAGGTGTGGTTTAGCTTGAAGGTATGGAGGTAGGTCCAAGACATAGACCGTCTTAATGGGAACCACAACACTGTCGGTTACTCTTCCGTGAAAAAAGTGACGTTAACAACTTAATGATTTTACCCACATAAACCCCAAACGCGCATAAGTGATTACTCCTCTGTTTAAGGTCGTAAATCGAAGCTTAAAATTAATTTCAATTCGTTTTATCATAAGTTAGGCCTGTAGACAGACATAATGAAAAATAATTTAATATTTTGAAAGTTATAAGCCTTAAAACATTCGGAATTCGTCAAAATTGTTGTTCAAATTATTTAAATTCATAAATGTAAAATTTTAATTTATTTTCAATTAAGGCTATCTACAGGCCTAGTTTATGATAAAACCAATTGAAATTAATTTTAAGCTTTGACTTACAACCTCATACAGAGGAGTAATCACTTATGCGTGTTTGTGTAGTAGAATCATCGACTAGGGCGCCCTTAACACATCACTGTTTCGGTTGAAGGGCACTGTAGCAAGTGTAAATACTGGGCAAGTGTAATTATTGAGACTGACGAACTAATGTCTCAAATGAGGAGCGCGGTGCTGTGACCTTCAGACCTTTGCCTAACAAGGATTTGGGTGGCACAGATACTGTTATGGACGACGCGTGACGCTTAACATCAGGGGCACAATCTGCTCGTCTCTTCATATCTTATAAAGCTGAAGCTTTACTAATATTATAAAGCTGAAGAGCTGGGACAGAACTACTGATCCGAATTGAAAAAATATTTCTCTGTTGGACAGCCCATTTATAGAGGAAAGCTATATAGCATTACGCTAAGACCAATAGGAGCAGAGCAGCAATGAGAAATGTTGCAAAAACAGTGAAAATTTAGGCAGACGAAGTTGCGCGGGACAGTTAGTAGTAGTGGAGTGCCGGCAGAAGTCAAAACTTGAATAATAACGTTGTGCATTTTTGAATATTTTGGAATGGTTAGGGAATAAAACTGCTTTTTTTATCAATATATAAGTAGAATCATTTATGTGGTTAAATACAATATTCATCTATTGCACTATCGTACACAAACATGACAATGACAACGACATGACAATTAAATAAAAAATATGCTATAATAAATCACAAATTAAAAAACAAAAATCAAAAACTTTAAATAAAAAAGGTAAATAATCATTTGGACTCGAACCGGGGTCTTTTGCTTTCTAGACCGCCAGATCTCCCACCTTCCTACCAATCCACCAATCTTACGGCACGTGGTCCTGACGCGAGTTTAACATTTTATACCCATACCAAAAAAGTGCACAACGTCGCTAAAGAAGTTTTCACTTCAAAAATATATGTGACACCAAATAAGTGGATTATAAGGGGTTTGACTTGAGTTTAAAGTAATATCTAATAATATCTTGGGACAACTCACACAACGCCATCTGATCCCAAACTAAGCCGAGCTTGTACTAATGAAACCAGACAACTGATAAACATACTTTTTTATTTCTAAATACATACATATTATAGATAAATAACACCCAGACACAGAATAAACCCTCGTGCTCATCACACAAAGTTTTATCCTGCGTGGAAATCGAACCCACGACCTCTTGCGTAGCAGTCGGATACACTCCCACCGCGTCACAGAGGCAGTCAAAAGTCATCTCTTGTTAGTGGTAGGTCGACAGTAATGAGAATGTGCTAACAAGAGAGGGGTGGGGGAGAGTAGGTGCATTTCATTTTACTCACTACACTGACTATACTACTTTAATATTATTGACAGAGAACAAGTACAAGTACTGTTTTCGTAGTTGGTTTTCAAATGAGATAAAATATTCATCGTTACGAAGTTTAGTCAGGAACATCAGATTTCCTTTTTAAATGGAACATCCCAAACTAGTAAACCAAACATTACGACTCACCCTAAAGTTATGTATTTGCAAATTTAATCGCATAGATATAATCTACAGTCTAGACTTCTAGAGATTCACTTACCTTTCTACGTTAAGTTTACGTAACGGAACTGTTCTGAGAATTGTAGCCAGTTGAATAAACACTAGAGTTTCCTAAGTGTGATATCATGGAGAATACGTCGCTGTGACGTAGTTGATATTTATAGAGACGTCGGAACGACGTTGTAGTGATAAATTACCGGTTGGGACTTGTGATCGTCTTGTGACGGTTGGGTTGTGGATATAGAAGTGCGCACGCGAGTATGACAGGCTTTTTGCAATAGAGCTTTGTATGTACTACAGTGTTTAAAATTCGAATGCTGATTTGAATTTAGAAAACAATCAACCATGGATTGATTAGATGACTACAGAATAAAATAAATTTTAATAGAACTCCTCGATAATATGTTCTGAAACACAATGTTTGTCCAGAATTTAACGTGTTCATAAATTTATAATAATTTAAACAAATACTTTGACATTATCATCATGACGTCACTGATTTGTATTCCACACTAACGGCCGGTCTCAATAATCTACCTACCGATGGATTTGGCTACTAGAGGTAGAATTTTGACATATTTTGTAAGGAGCTTATGTCAAAATCTCTAGTAGCCAAATCCATTGATAGTTAGATTATTGAGACCAAGCGTAAGAGAGCATAGTTTTGACGTTTTTTTTATTTGGCACTTACTTGATAATCATCTGTCCTTTTAAAAATTAAAAAGGTTCGTAATTATCGGTAACCTTCGACTTTGGACTGGCATCTGACTGGCGATAAGTTTGAATCCAAATATCGGGGTACATTGAGCCACAGTAATACTTATAAGCGCAACTATCGCGATCGTTAGAATATTCGGAGTATAACTTCATAAATATGCATTTACTTCAAAAGCTATAATTATATCAAAACACTAGCTGACCCGCGCAACTTCGTATGCGTCAATTTTCCCCGTTTTTGCAACATTTTTCATCGCTGCTTCGCTCCTATTGATCGTAGCGTTATGTTATATAGCGTATAGCCTTCCTCGATAAATGGGCTATCCAACAAAAAAATATTTTTCAAATCGGACCAGTAGTTCCTGAGATTAGCGCGTTTAAACAAATGAACAAACTCTTCCGCTTTATAATATTAGTATAGATATGGTTTATATGGTTTTCATAGTACAAGCTCTGCTTAGTTTGGGATCAGATAGCATTGTATGAATTGTCCCAAAATATTATTATTATTATTAATCGCTTCGCGTCTCTAAGCTCGCACCCTAACATTTGCAATATAGTAGCGGTTAAGGTCATCATAGTATAATTTGCGCTAACGGAAGTGAGTTGTTGTAATTCAGCCAATATACCTTACATTACAAACTACTATAACAGTTTGTGGTACCGTATATATAACTCCGATGTGCGTAGAATCACGTAGTACTAGACGTCGATGACTTAAGTAGTTAAAATGTTTCTTGATAAGGATTTACTACTTTTAAGGATGCCGTTGCCATGACCAATAGATTGTTGGCTGCTGTAACACAATTTGATATTAGTACTACTTCTTACTACTTTATAATTAGGTAGGTATATTCTGTTAAAGGAACATTTTTAGAATAACAGCAAAATCTGAACATTGGGTTGACTGAAATAAATCAATTATTAACAAAATTATGCCCTTTTTTGACCTTATAGACAGACCGCTCTCCTAGAATTGCTGGTTTTCACAAGAATTCACAAGGTTTGTGATAATTGGCAATTCTAGGATATATCTCTATACTACTATGACATTGTAATTTGTATTGAGCATATTTAAACAAAAAATTTTAGATCAACAAACTAATTTAAAGTTTCTGAATTCGTTACTACGCTGCCGCTGTACATTTTTAACCGGATCCAAAAAGAGGAGGAGTTTCTCAATTCGACTGTGTTTTTTATTTTTATTTTTAAATGCTTTTTACCCAATTACTGGACGGCTGGACCTGTTTGTAAAATCATTTTTTTTTTGTTTGGAAGGGTATTTTCATGTCTGCTCGCTTGTTCGGGGTTGACGAAAAAATCGGTGCCATGATCGATTTCATTTTATTATTTTTGTATTTTACTGTTATTTTTTAATTACATTTAAATTAAATTTGTAATCTTCATAAATAAAACTAATTAATAAATAACTTAGAATACACCACGGTAGAAGACTGACAGATGTGCAATTTTACTTAGGATATTATACACATATCCTGAATAGTTTTCATTATAGTTCTGATATAATATTATGGAGATTTAAACTCTCTTTCTTTAAAACGAAATTCATAAACTTTTTTATTCTTAAATTTCTCAAGTTTACGGAGATTATTTTCATATTATCTATTTTAATATCATAATAGCAAAAAGAGTCCGAATCCTTAGACTATTTTCGAGAATTATTGGATTCAACTGATGTTACCTAATTTTTGATCGAAACTTCGTTTTCATTAAATTAGAGTAGGCCTCCTGAACTACTAGGCCTCCACTTAACCCAACGTTGAATCCGCCACTGCCTTGTGTTATTAAACAAAACTTTAATGGTTTGTTTAAGATCCGATGGTTTCAGATATATTTTAATAGATCAGTCAATTAGATCAAAAATGTTAAGGGAGACAACGTTCGGTACGCTGCACCAACGGACTCGAGGTTTTATGCAACATTTGATATTACGAAATATAACGGATTTTTCTACCGGACCACCACGTTAATCTACTGAAATCAATAAAAAAATTGTATATTACTCTTAGTAGTTTTAGGTTTTTTTCTCAAATTACGTAACTATAGATAGTGATATTTGTGTCAATAATCACTGAAGATTTGTTCTCTATTTTTTAGGGCTCCGTAGCCAAAATGGCATAACGGAACCCTTACAGTTTCGCCATGAAGGCAATACATTAAGAAAGTTATCATCATATCATATCAACCCATATGATGGCCCACTGCTGGGCACGGGTCTCCCCAGTAGATCCTGGGGGTAATTGCCATAATCGCCACGCTTGGCGAGCGGGTTGGCGATCGCAGTAAGGCTTTAAGTACGCAGAGGACGCTGCTGCCCGTCCTCCGGAGTGAAATCCCTTAGTCGCCTTGACGACACCCACGGGAAGAGATGGGGTGATACTATTCTTAAGCCGGCACCACACGGCATTATACATATTACTTATACCGACAAAGTGAAAGAATAAAATTTTAACCTTGGTGGTTTAAAAACATCTGGTTGTAAATCCCATTTTTCGATTTAGGGATCTATTTGTGAAATATTAAGCTTTAAAGTGCAAATTTTTGTTAGAGTCAAGGGTCCCTCCCCCCTTGCCAACTGAATGGTTGATGTTGAGTATGTGAAAAAAAATCACAGTAGTAGTATATATAGTGAAATTAATAGGAAAACTAAAAAGCGGCGGTAGCGTAATGGCTAAGGCATCGGTCTCGCAATCGTGAGGTCGCGGGTTCGAATCCTACCCAGTATACTACCGACGTGAACCCACTCCTAACACAAGCCATTGAGCTTAGCTGGAGGGGTTAACAGGATTGCTAGTAATGTGGGACAAAAATCGCACATTGCTAGTCATCTTTTTTTATAAACAAAAAAAAAAAAAAAAAAAAAAATAGGAAAACTATCACAGCTAAGTAGTCTTTACAACTTAACGAGTAACAGCAGACCGATTGAGAACTAACAAAATACTTATATAAAGTTGTTAGTAGTAGGTATGAAACAAAAACAATAGAAACCCACTTCTTAAGCTGCATTATTCGGATGGGGGACTACGGAACCCTACATTATGCGTGACGCGACATGCACTTGCCAGGTTTTTTACTTTGAAAAACTCCCGGTTTAGGTCACAAGCGTGGCATCACGGTGATTGTACAAACAAATAATTAACGAACACAACTACGTGTTGTATTTATGTCTTACGCTACGACGATTATATATTTTACGTATTATCCCCCAACCCTTCTCGTGCGTGTGGTATAATTACAAGGCGCCTAATGAATTTCACACCGGAGGACACAGCAGCGCCCTCCGCATACTTAAAGCCTTACTGCGATCGCCATCCCGATTGCACAGCGTGTCGATTATGGCAATTACACCCAGGAAGCATAATAAGTAGGTTCTACTAGGGAGACTCCGTGCCCAGCAGTGGGACATCATATGGGTTGATATGTACGTATTATATGGCTACGTATCCAAATTTAAAACAAATATTTATAAATCCGACAAGTTTTATTCTGTGTGGGAATCGAATCTACAACCTTTTGCTCATAGCTACGGCTATGAAGAAATAGATGACCAGGCGATGTGAGTACGTGACAGGACGAGGGTAGCTCTTTCTGTCACGTATCTGAATGTAGTTTATATTTACGTTTGTAAAGAATTCTTTCTACAGTCGAGACAAAACAAGGTCTTTGTTTAGAGAATGCCTCGCGATAAACATGTTGTAGGTATCATCAGTTGATTCTTAATGGACAGGTTTTGTGTAGTTTGATGGGATTTTTATGTAGGTACGTGGCGTAAGGGTTGGAGAATCATTGGAGAGGAATTTCGTACCCTTCCATAAGCTTCAGTTACAGTTTTGTATTTGAGAACAGGTTTGATTGTCAGTAGATCAACCATTGTTATATGGTTAATGTGACAGGCAAACAAACAAACAAATGATCCAGGGGCAGGCGTGCTATTAATAGTAATGTTGCTGTATTTTATGGTTTATGTTGTTATTTTAATTTGATAATTTTAATATTATTTATACTATTTTATTAATTACTAGCTGTCCAGCGCAACTTCGTATGCATAAATTTCCCCCGTTTTTGCAACATGTCTTATCGCTGCTCCGCTTCTATAAGTCGCAGCGTGATGTTATATAGCCTATAGCCTTCCTCGATAAATAGGCTATCCAACAAAAAAAGTTTTTTTCAAATCGGACTAGTAGTTCCTGAGATTAGCGCGTTTAAACAAACAAACAAACAAGCTCTTCCGCTTTATAATATTAGTACCTATAGATTTATATGATTTATTTTATTAATTGAATTCTAATTTGTAATTTACAATTTGTTTATTAACTGTAATATGATCAAACTTGATTGAAATTAATGAATATGAGTATGAAGTATAGTTACTTAAAATTATATTTATTAACAATTTCAAATCGCGGAACTTCTGGAACCAAAATATTGGTGTCTTGCCACTTGGACATATAAATTTTACTGACTTAGTTCTAAATAAAATACTTAATTGATTGCTTCATTAAACTATAAAAAAAAGAAAATTCAAATTAATAAAATTACATTACAACAAATACATAATCGAAATTAGATAATGTGAAATTGATTTATTATTAAGGATTCGTTTAATGAGTAATAACATTTACTTACTAATAACATTATCAATGTGTTTTTGAATTTTGTTAAATGCATTTTTTAAATTTTATTAAAAATCTTAGGTGCTAAACCAAATACACTTTTTTGTCCCAAAGCTGTTTTGCAGTTTACATTGCTTACTTATTTGTTCAGCATATTGTTTGCAGTTTCCATAATGCAGATACCTGGCAGAGTTAATATTTTTAATTCTTTAAAATAGGCTATACAACACACATCGACGATGCCCGACGTTTTGACCGTAATGCCGTGGTCACGGGTAGTAACATCGGGCAATAAACAAAGGTAGCCATAAAATAAAATATTTACGGTATTAAGACCTGTAGCTTATAAAATTCTATAAAGGGTGTACAACTCAATCACTGCAGTCCACACATTAATCTTATGCATTTTTTCAGCTTAAATACTGCTTCCCTGTCGGTAGACTGTCCCCAGAAAATAATTCATTTAAAATGGATGCCACTAGTCGAAATTCTGTTATTAATGATTCTCGATTTACTATTTTACTCAGATTTACACATTGTTTTACATATTTCTTTTACGTGGGGTTTCCAGGTGCGTTGATCGTCTTTTGTGAAACAAAATAGTGTCAGTTATTCTTGGGAGTATGGGACCAGTGGACCAGGCCTATATTTCGAAAAAATATCCTTCTTTAATGCTAACTTACGTTACATAGGAACTCATATAGTTGGCGGTGATTTGATCAAATATTAGCAGACTATAGCAACTTATGTTCTAAGATGGCAACTAATGTAATCGATCAACATATTTGTTATTGACTACCTCTGTGGCGCGGTGGGTGTGTATCCGACTGCTACGCAAGAGGTCGTGGGTTCGATTCCCACACGGGACATCACTTTGTGTGATCCACAAATTATTGTTCCGTGTCTGGGTGTACTTTGTGTCCGTGGCTTGTATGTTTGTAAAGTGCCCCGCGACACAGGGCTTGTAACCTACTGCGAGTGTCGTCTTTTTAAAAAAGAAAACTAAAATATAAATATATAAAAGTAAAAATTGACATTTGAAAAAAGTGGCCATGGGTTTTTATTGCCATGTTATTTTCTCACTGGCTTTACTTTTTGCGATCTTGACAGAATCATTGTATTTCAAATTGTGTTAGCTTACTTTGATATACTTATCTATTTTTATTAATATCAGTCACGACACGAATGATTACCAAGATATTATTCATATTTTATACATAAAGTTGATATATTGATACGTTAAATAAAATAGGTAAATCATACAAAATATATTAATGTTTTTTTTATGATACGAACAAGTAAGTTAACTTAAATCTATGAACTCCGCTACTTAATAACGAAAAGCCATTTTTCCGAAAGGTATTAACTAGCTTCTATATCCGTACTTGTTACTACAGTTAACTTGCATAATTTGTTTGCTATTTCCATTAAAAAACCATAAAATGTTTTCTTATCTGTATATTGATGCATCGTTCATATTTTACTGGCATGCCATTTTATCTTTACTTGCCATCAAAGTATCAAACAAGATTTCAGGAGTAAATTATCGGATCTGTAAATAGGGTGCGAGGCCCAGTTTTCGGATGTCATATTTTTAATTCCTCCTTTTACAATTTGAAAAACGTGAAATCGTCGTCAATGATAAGTGTTATAAAATAATTAAAATGAAGGATTTTTGATGACTATGATAACAAACATGCGTAAGGTTGCGGTTTTACTTCAGTAAGTCGGCTTATTTTGTAATTCAAAGTCAAATAATTTCTTTAAAAAAATCAAATCAATTATTTAAAAACGTCAAACGTTTAAGAACCAAAGATGGATGACAGTGGGAAGCTCATAAGTAGCTTCCGAGAAACTTAAGGGCCTTTTTAGTTAAAAATATTTACGACACGTTCTCTCTCTAAAATTTATCTCCATGTAAGTACCTGTGACTGATGTGTATGGTGTCGGCGGAGTGAGTAACACAAATAATAAAATAAATCCCAAGGACGTCCACTGGACAATTTACCCTAGTCTATTTCTCCTTATAGGATTTCAAAGGTGTGAAATTGTCACCGTGTTATTAAATGGTTTGATTTATATTGATGAGTTATTTATATCGAGGCAGAGGCGTAGTTACCGCCATGTCAGTCTTATCAATTATAAGGGGCCCCCAGGCTACAGGGCCCCCGAACGTGCGCTAGCATTAGTACACCCCCCCTGGCCCCCAAACAGATTTTGATACAGGGCCCCTTCAAATCAAGCTACGCCCCTGTATTGCGTTATGGAAATGAATGGGATGCCGTCAATAAAGTGTTATATAAAGGTGAATTTGTTTTTCAAATCAGTTATGGGCGTGTATTACATAACCTTGTAGGTAACTGGTTAATTGAGAAGGGGAGGGGAGTAGGGGTTGATTACTTTTCTCAGGTTTATCGATGAAGATTATATAGAAGATATCGAGACACGGAAATATTTACAGGAGCTATGTATATCATATACAGTTTTTATTCAAAGCTTCTTATCGTTGCGTTTATTTATATAGGTACTCTAATATATTATGTGCATTAAAAGCAACTTGCTACAGGAAACATAACCTATCAATATACGGAGTTAATTAACTGTTTAACATATATTTAAAATAAATAGGTACCTAATAAATAAATTATTTTCGAAATAATAATAGTCCCTCGCAGGAAACTTCCTGGTAGCAAACCTAACAACTTTAGTAATTAGGTTTGGGTATAAAACTAAATTCTTCATACAAACATAACATTATATAAGTACACTAGCTGTTCTGGCGAACTTCACACCGCCTATTTTTTTTTGTGAATCGGTTTCAATTGTGAATCTAAACCATTCTCGAATCCACTGGAACACACCCAAAAAAAACATCAATATCGATCCAGCCGTTTAGGAAGAGTTCAGTCACATACACACGTCCAGTAGAATTATATATATAAAGATGTGAATGACTCTAAATGTTATTGATAAAACGACTAATCGTAAAAAACGATGGGTACATCCCTAAATTGCAAATTGCGAACTGCTTAAGCACGTCTGATTTTGACTTATTTTGTATGGTAATAAGCGAACGTTATTTTTAGCTGAAATTATTAAGTTGTAAGTAGGGTGTTGAGGTGTTAATACATTATTATAAAGTACCGGTACTTTATAATAACGTATTATACTTTATTTCGGGTAATTGTACTATATACTTTATGAGAAATATAAAGTACGCAAAAATACTTTATTTTATGTTATTTAATTCTTCGGAATCGAATTTACATATAAAAAAATAAACCTAACTAAAATGTATACTGTATATATGCTTGATTATGGTTAGTTATTAATTAAAATTTGCTAAAAATAATTAAATATATTTTAGGAAAATAAATTAAATAAAATTGTACTTTATTTTGACACTACTTTTTTCTACTTTTAATAACCAATGTAAGTACTTTATTTGGACCAAAAAAGGTGGCAACCCTAGTTGTAAGTATAAAATGATCCATATTTTATACTTACAACTAGGGTTGCCCTCTTTTTACATGTGATGTCGCGACGTGACATGGACGGGATGAATGGGTGGACGAATTGGATGCGGTTTTGAATGAATCAGTCAGTCAGAACGAGTAGTTTTTGCAAATCAGACCATATTTACATTGCAATTATTCACACCTTGACATGAGAATCTTCTTGTTATATTTTGAAGGTTAGCTTGTGATGTATGACCTCATTAAGGTTGCCAGGTCGCGTCTGCCTCCAGTTTTCCGCTACGCGAGTAACCATATCTCAGTGATACATAAAACAATTTTGTAGATAACGAGGCTTAATTTTTTTTATTAAAATGAAAATTTACAATGTTATTATATACCTACATTAAGTTAGATTACTCTACGATCTAATTATATACAAACTATTGACATTATTTACAACTTACACAGTGAACTACAAAAAAAAAGGATAACATAAAAAGGGAGTCACAACCAGTTTAGGCGTCAAAGAATTCCTTCCCATCGATGTCAACCGGTATAGTGCCCAGAAGGCTGGCAGCATTTTGATTAAATGCGTAATCTATAAAAATCTATATTCAGATGACAAGCAATGAACGCATGGTTTGCTAACGAGCTGCTATCGACTTCGTCATGTATGAAACGTGCATTAGCTAATGAAGGTCTTAAATAAAACTAATGAAATTTTAAACGCATATTGGCAAAATGCTGCTTGGCATCTGGGTCCTTATTCACTATCTTTTATTTCGTTCTCGCGTCAAACCCGCGCTTATAACTGTCAAAATCTTGACATAATGGTTTATAGAGAGCTGCGCTTAGAAATGCATCGTGCATGCGCGCGGTCATGCGCCAAATGGCGAGGGCTTGCCGCGAAATGGAAAAAAAAAACATAATGAATAAGGACCCTGAACGTTGCCTCGGGAAGATAAAGTCTTATGCGATGTCAGAACTCCAGAACTAGCGATACGCGATGTGCAACACTTATCTTTATGAATCTCGGACCACTTTTGAACAAGGTCCGAGACTGTGTCCGGGAAAGTTTCATTCCGTTGCTTGAGTGAGTATGTTGAATCCTTTCTTCTGTGAATTCGGCACTTTGTGAAAAAGAAAAGCAAAAGAAAACGTTTATTTTTTATTTTCTTTTTGTGTGTCTTCTAACAAGTAAAAGGTATAGATACCTGTCTATCAATCAATTCAATTTAATTGACAATTTGTTATCGGTACTATTAAAGAGATTATTCTGATAAAAGTAATTACTATCTCATTTTATCTTACTAGATTTGTATTAGAAAATGTATAGGGACTTAACTTATCTAATATACCTACTACTTTTCAGCCACTGTTTAGGTAGGTTCTTATTATAATAAAATACGCATAAAATAAGCAGCTCTATATCAGTGTTAATCAGTTCGCAAAAAGTTCGAGTCGTATTATATTATGTTTTATTAAACAACTATATTTATTACTAGCGGACGCCTCGCGGTTTCACCCGCGTAGTTCCCGTTCCCGTGGGAATACAGGGATAAAAAAATAGCCTACGTCACCCGGGGTTAGTGTAGCTTCATAATGTGAAAGAATTTTTCAAATCCGTCCAGTAGTTTCGGAGCCTATTCAATACAAACAAACAATCAAACAAACCATCAAATCTTTCCTCTTTATAATATTAGTATAGACATAGATATAGATTATAAAACACAGTCGTTATTTGTTGTCTGTTCCTACGTAGGTATATATATACTTTCCCTAAACTATATATTTTTCTTAAACTATGTAGGTAAGTAACGGATTCAGTTAATTTATTAAACATGCACAATATGTACCTATATATCGTGGATTCAATTCTATGAGAAGCCGAGGCGGGGCAGCGCTAAAGGGTCGTTCATTAATCACTTGAGGCTCGAAGGGAGGCATTCGGAAAATATCACGAAAGATCACCATGCGGGAGGGAGGGTATAGCGAGAAATCACATGTCTTTTCGAATTGTGTTTTTTCAGACTTGACCGGCGTCGAATCAATGGAAATCCCGTCGTCCGTGTGAGCGACTTACATGTGATAGGTGTTGAACCAATTGTAGTATAGTGAGGAAGGTATTCTAAAACCTCACTAAGTATCACCAGGGGGGAGGGGAGGTCAAAAAGTGGCAAAAAAAATCACATGATTTATGGGCGACCCCTATTAGGAAATATAAAATGACGTAGCGAACTTTTTTTGCACCAACTTTTATAATTATTTCGTTAGTCATTATTATGTAGAAGGCAAACTGAAGGCATTCATTAGTTATTGAAAAATACTCTCTTCGCTAATATACAACGGAAACCGGGCAAGAGCATTCGGACCATGCTCAGTGCAGGGTTCCGTAGCCGTTATTAGAGATACAAATAAATGCACTACATATGAATCCACTTTCAACAATTGCACCAGCAGAAGAGCGTATTTATGGTGCTTACGCACGCCCTTTTGCTAAGCAAACGCAGTTTTTCGGCAATAACTCAATGACGATAGACAGACATGACAAGGGTTCCGTTTGTTTTTGCCATTTTGGCTACGGAACCCTAAAAAGTGAACATACCTTCTTTGCTAAGTGTACATTTTAATGAGCCACAAATTAATGAAGATACTACAAGCTATAGAACTCTAAAATGATTATTGATTATATTATAGCAAAAATATTGCCGCAATAATATATTTTAATTAAAAAGGCAAAACGGACAAAAGATATAAAAACTCAGAGAAAGAACAAAAAGATTTAGAATAATAATAACCTCACCTTATAACCAAGTCTCTTGGGAGTATTGTGGTTGGCTAAACTTTCTTTAAATACTTACTTTTGTACGTAAGTGCAGTATTTTATTTAAAAAAAAGTTTCCCGGACTACAAAAAACAATCCTTTTATTGAAATTTTAGCAAAAATTTTATGCTTAACACTCACAAATCGACTCAGAACTATTTATTCTAACAATAATTAAAAATTGAATATCTAGTTCCATGAAGGTTTAAAGACTAAATAAGGTATTAATTACAAAATGAAAAGCTTATTTGGTTTCGTGATAAATGCTTCTACAAGTTTAGAGAATTTGGAATATTAATTTAACAAAGATAGATTTATATTAATAAAAATTGTTTTGGTATAATTTTATTTTTTGCCAATGTTCATACCATAACTTATTATAATAAATGGTAATTCCAATGGTAATTCCATTAATTATAATAAGTATAATTTATTATAATTAATGGAATTACCATGTATTTTAATAAGTTATGGTATGAACATTGACAAAAAATAAAATTATACCAATTCATTCTTTTAGGTTATTAGGCATAATCGAATGGAGTTGTCATTTCTTAAAATGTTTTTATATAATTACAGTTACTAGTGACACACGCAGGTTTTTATTTAACATAAATTGTCATTAATGCCTGCCATATTTCGTACAAAAAAGAAAGATTTAAGTACTGATCCACCTAGATATATATTAAGTTAATTTCAATACTATAACACGGTAACATTAAATTTACTATCCGATTGGTTCTACCTATTTAGCATCTAGCATTTACTAGTTGTGTGTATCTTGTAACTTTCTAGTTAGTACTTTCACTAATACATACTATTTAATTCAATACTGTATAATAATAGCTGAGTTTCTAGGTGAAGCTGTCGATTTGTAATCTGTTATGTACTCTTATTTATATTTAGCCACGAAGGCTGTTCTTGCTTAGGTTACATAATATATATTGTAATGGCAGTATCTAAAACTACTATATAATAATAATATCTTGGTACAACTCACACAACGTCATCTGATCCCAAACTAAGCAGAGTTTGTACTATGGAAACCAGACAACTGATAAATAAACATACTTATATATTTCTAAATTCATACATATTATAGATAAATAACACCCAGACACAGAATAAACCATCGTGCTCATCACACAAAGTTTTATCCTGGGTGGGGATCGAACCTACGACCTCCTGCGTAGCAGTCGGATACACTCCCACCGCGCCACAGAGGCAGTCTACTATACTGTAATATCATACTATATTTATTTATCTGTAATAAATATATAGTGGTTAGTGACCCTGACTGCTAAGCCGGAGGTCGTGGGTTTGATCCCCACCCAGGATATAACTTTGTGTGATGAGAACGATGGTTTATCCTATGTCTCGATGTTATTTATCTATAATCAGTATGTATTTATAAATATATAAGTATGTTTATCAGTTGTCTAGTTTCCATACTACAAGCTCTGCTTAGTTTGGGATCAGATAGCGTTGTGTGAGTTGTCCCAAGATATTATATATTGTTATTATATTATAATGAACTAGCTTTCGCCAGCGGCTCCGCCCGCGTGGATGTTGGTTATCGCGATAAAAGCTATCCTATGTCCTTCCCCAGGACTTAAACTATCTCCATACCTAATTTCATCTAAATCGGTTTAGCTGTTTGAGCGTGAAAGCGAACAGACAGACAGACAGAGTCATTTTCACATTTATAATATTAGTATGGATTAGTGTTTTATTTAATACTGTTTAAGCACATTGTATGAAATATCTAATGCTTTTTCTGTTTTATTTCTAATAGATTTTGGGTGCCTTTTGGAGTTCTCACCGAAAACCAGTCCTCGCGTTACAACATACTGTTATGATGGCTCCAAGCCTTGTTTATTTATATCGCTGTAAGGTAAACACACAAATAATCCCCATTGTATTTGTGACAATAAATGATATAAATCTTTCTAGCAATGTCCAATTACATACCGATTTTATGTAGCTATGCTCCTGTAATAAGGTTCGCAGTTGTTATTATTATAATTATTAAAAACAAATACCAAAAGCAGTTCCTCAACATTATTAAATACCTTAAAGCAAATATTATATTTTTATTGTAGTAGGGTACAAGCCTGTGTCGCGGGGGACTTTACAAACATACAATTCACGGACACAAAGTAAACCCAGACTAGGAACAACAATTTGTGGATCACACAAAGTTGTGTCCCGTGTGGGAATCGAACCCACGACCTCTTGCATAGCAGTCGGAAACACTCCCACCGCGCCACAGAGGCAGTCTTATTCTCTATCTACTTATCAATAATAAATAAGTTTTAAATCCCTTCACTGTAACTCTCAGAAGAGTTCTGCTAACATTACTCAATCGCAAAAAATCTAGTTCAAGGTTATTCGCCATAGTTACTGCCAGTCTTTACTTCCCTATTTGAGCTGCAGTAAAAAAACGAGCAGTTTTACTTTCATAATATTCTAAAATTACTTTACCATAAAGTGTAAACTTAACGCGTTGAAGTCTTTTCATAGATACGTGTTTCCGCAATAAACATAAAGTTACACCAAGCAACAAGTTAAATTGCATGTGCCAATACAACATAATGCTGTATTCGCGAATTTGATTGCGAATCGTCGACTAATCGAGTCGTCCGGTCCGTCTAGAATGGGAACGAGCTCGTTTCGCTTTGTATGCGAGATAAAAGTACGTTTCCATTGTTTGTCACGGCACGGGATTTTACAAGGTTCTAGAATGGAATATAGTGTAACGTTGACGGTGACGCATGTAACTACAACATATTTTTTAAAATTTCTTGAAGAATACGACGTGTAAGTTTCACCCTGTCATTGTCTTTTAAAGTGAGTAGGGTTGATTTTAAAGTTGTGTAAGTTATTACTATTTCAGTATTTCAAGATAACGGGTACGTGATGTATTTATGTACACTATTTATTACTTTAACCTCATCAATAGTCAGATTAATAGACAAACTTTATTGTCAAGTTTTTCATTTTTACAGGCAGTCTTTTGGAAACCCTTATCTCACCCGTTATAGATCTTATCTCACCCGTTATGCTTTGTGAGGCCACTTATGATACAAACTATTTGCCGCAGCTGGTGGGGTTAACAAGATTACTAATAAGCGGTGGTAGCCTAATGGCTAAGGCATCGGTCTCGCAATCGTGAGGTCGCGTATTCGAATCCTACCCATTACACTATCGACGTGAACCCACTCCTAACACAAGCCTTTGAGCTTAGCTGGAGGGGTTAACAAGATTGCTAGTGATGTGGGACTCAATCCCACATTGCTAGTTATCTTTAATAAAGAAAAAAAATGCGTATAAATATTCCAGAAGACTTAATATATTTAACAGTGAACGAAAGTGGAGAAAAACCAAATTACGTCTATAATAATATTATCTTGGGACAACTCACACAATGCCATATATTCCCAAACTAGGCTGAGCCTACTATGATATTCAGACAACTGATAAATATACTTATATATTTCTAAATACATACATATTATAGATAAATAACACCCAGACGCAGAATAAACCATCGTGCTTATCACACAAAGTTTTATTATTATTATTATTATTATTATTATACTCAGTGTAGGGTTCCATAGGCCTTATTACAATGAAATGCACTACATATGAAATAACACGATGTATAAAAGATGTTTTCATGGCCCTTATCCTTAAAATACAACTCTCACTTGGTGTTATTTTGTGCGGAGTCAACTGCATTTCCCCCTGCCCCCTCCTCCGGTACATCGAGCCAGTCCGAGTCGCACTTACACCTGAACGTACCTTTGCTGTAGTAATACACTCTCCCTGTGTCCTATACTCGTTATTTCCCCGACATTCTCGTACCGTATCGTTCGACAACGGACACGCGCCACCGAGGGTGGCGTACGTGCGCTAGCGCACGTCGCGTCTCTAGCGCCGGCTCCTATTCCAACAGGAGTTTGTTAAGGCGCCGACGTCACGCTATCTCACTCTAATTAACGTTTGTACCGACATGACCTGAGATAACATCTGTTTTGTTAGTATGTTGCTATCTCTTAAATTACATAATTAGAGTAATGTGTTTAATGAGATGATATTGGATACAAGGTGTAAATTTGAACTCACGTGAACTCGTTACTAACACAAGTGATTGCAGCGCAGTGGGAGTGTGTATAACTGCTATGCAACAAGCTGTGGTTTGCATTTCCACACGTGTACCCTAAAATCCCCCACGACACAGCGGAGTTATATCTTCATAAAAAATAAAGAAAAACATTTAGCGGAAGGTAAAAGAAAATAACTGCAATATATATCCGTAAACTTTCGCGGTTTGTACACATTATAGAATTCTATATAAGCTACGGGTCTTAATCACTAAATATTTTATTTAAAGGTTAAATACCTCACGGTCATCCGTGACCACGGCCGTTGCAATACGGTCAAAATGTCAGGCAATAAAACAAAGGTAGCTTTTAAATAAAATATTTACGCAATTAAAACCCATAGCTTATAAAATTCTATAATCCAAAATAACTAAGATATTATTATTATTAAGATATTATTATTATTAACTGTTCTATTATTATTATCGTGAAAATTGATGAGGTAGATATTGATGAAACTTTACAACAATCCAAACTAATAATGTGAAAGTAATTCTGTCGGTCTGTTACATTTTCACGCTTAAACTGCCGAACCGATATAGATGAAATTTGGCTCGGTAAAGGACATAGGATAGAGTTTTTATCGCGGTAACCGACATCCATATAGGTAGAGCCGCAAAAGAAAGCGAGTATAGTGATAAAAAGACACATGACTGCAACTAGCACCCTTGCATAACAGCTCCTTGCACGTGAACTGACATCACCCTAACTGGCATGCTTGTATCTGATTTTGGTTTACTGGCATGACTATGTCGGTACAACAATTTGCGGATTACACAATTTTTGATCCGTGAGATTGCATCTGCATAGATGTATTTTTTTTACATGTTCCTGGATAAAGAGACGAAGATTCAGGCCTACAAATCAAATGACCTATTAGACAATGTATGCTGTGAAGGCAATAAATATAATTATGTAAGTTGTTTATTTTTGCTAATTATCATTCTTGGGACGTTGATCTGTTATTTTTGTCCGTTAATTAATGTCTCTTGTCAGTCACGTATCAAAGTTATCATTATTTAATCGTTGTTTTGAATTAATTCCGGTATGATTCGATATTAAAGTAGAATTCTAATAATGTTATTAATCTGAAAATTTGTGATGGATTGATGTTTGTTGGTCTTTCACGCGAAACTATCGAACTTATTTTGATGAAACTTTACAGTAATGTAGTTTATACATCAGAATAGCACATAGGGTATAAAAACTAAAGAAAATGTACGCAAAGTCGCAGGTAAAAGCTAGTATTCTAAATGGAGTCACACTTGTGTAGGATGAAGTTCTGTCAGCCTTTTTTAGCCACATAAATAAAACAAGATCGGTTAAAACTCTGAATCGCAAGTGAAGTTCTCTCAACAGCTTATACAACGTCCCAATGAACTTAACTATTCGGTCGCGGCCCGCCAGCTACACGCGGCTCATCTCGCCTCGTCGGAGTATGCTCTCTTTGTGTTGCAAGACTTTAAACTTTGTCCTGTGGATGACAAAGTTTAATGAAAACACAAAGACTATTTAAGTAGGTACTAATCCTTCTCCTACTCATCAATGTCGCCGTCATAGAAAGAGATAGAGCTTAAAAGTAAGATTTTTTAGACAAATATTTACTATTTGTAGTGTGGTTGTGGTCTCCAGATATACTTTCAAGAATACCATTACTTTGGTCGACACACCTAGTAATTAATCTGAGGATTATTTTTTTAGAATACGCAATAAAAATAACATACCTTCATAATTTATTATCCGTTCTAATGATTCAATCATTAATGTAAATGCCAAATTATATACTTACAGAAGTATGCTTTGATCTAGTAACTATTCTATAATATTAATCAATGACGGCGGCCAATCTCGTTTTAGACTAGCTGCTACGCTGCACATGATATATTTACACAAAAGTTATTGTATGTAGCAAGTGTAATCATTTAGCAAACGAGACTTACGAACTTCCTAATGTCTCAAATAAGGAGCATAGTGTGGTGACAATCAGATCTTTGCCAAACGTAGATTTGGATGTCACTGATAATGCTATGGATTAGCGTGACGCTTTTCATCAGGGTCACGACCTGGGTCCTTACTATTGACGTAGAGACCAGGACTGTGCCATAACCTCACAAAATTGACTACTCGATACAAACAGACAACGCTACTTTGTAGGCAATACCTGTCAAAGTCCGTACGAGTTTTTTTCCCTTTCACGATTTGCAGTCAATATTTTAATTAAAAGGGATGGCATGGTCCAAGTTGATGCGTCAATGGTCCTTATTCAAGTTCTTTTTTTTCATTTTCGCCTTAAGCCTGCGCCAACTGACGCATGCCCGTTGCGCTCATTGATGTCCGCGCATGCACGTTGATGCATTTCTATGTGCAGCTCTCTATTTGCCATTATGACAAGATTTTGACAGATCGCGCGGGCTTGCCGCGAACACGAAAAAAAATATGTGTGGCACTCGGGGACGGCCGAGGTATATTTGGCCTATTGCAGTATTTTTTTTTTCTTTTCATTACTTTTCGGAGCAGCTCGTCTCGTACCATATACATATACGTTAAACGAACGCTCGGCCGAACTACATGGAAGGCGGAGTGGGGGGTGTTAGGTTTTACTTTCGTTACGGAATTTCTTGATTCGGTCGCCGCGCTCAAAGCCCGCGATAAAAGGTATGCAATAGCTTAAAAACATGAATAAGGAGCCTGCTCGTCTCTTCTTGTAGTAGTAGGTATGAAAAAAAGTTAATAGTGTAGAAATGTGTGCACTAAGTTAAAGGCACTCTCTATTCGCACTCATAAAGAGTGCGATGCGATGGAACGAAAATCAGTCATAAAGAGAGATTAGACGCAGGAATGTATATTTTAAGTCACGGAAGTGTTTAACAAAAGATCCGTGACCAAACAAATCTAGAGATAAGTAAGGTAAAACAACTTTATCATTTCAGTCCATATACGGGCAATTTAAAAAAATCAAATCATTCATATCTACGATGAATGATAATATTTTTATTATCTCACCTATTATAATAGCCAGGAAGCACGTCACAGACGTCGTCATTTAGTGATAACAATTAACAGGTGTTATATTTTATTATCAGAATATCTTTTGCTTGTTGTTTTGTCAAATCTGTTATTATTTACTTAAAGAGATTGACAAGTATTTGACAATGGTACACCATTGTCAAATACTTGTCAATCTATATATATCAATGGTGATGCAAGTGATAGACAACATTTTGGCGTTATATAAGCGGCGGTAGCCTAATGGCTGAGGCATCGGTCTTGTAATCGTGAGGTCGTGGGTTTGAATCCTATCCATTATACTACCGACGTGAACCCACTCCTAACACAAGCTATTGAGCTTAGCTGGAGGGGTTAAACAAACCGTGCAGGTAGCGAGCGTGATGGCGCGAGTTCATTCCGACTTGTTCTAATAGCTTCATCAGTTTTTTTTTTTAAATATAACTAGCAAGTGGGATTGAGTCCCACATTACTAGCAATCCTGTTAACCCCTCCAGCTAAGCTCAATGGCTTGTGTTAGGAGTCAACCAGTGCCTCTCAAATCCTTATTTCGCTAAAATCCGAGAGTCTGTGAATCGCTATCACTCTGAGACATGGCTTGCTACAGTGTCGTTCAATCGAAACACTGCCTAATGCTCTTATCATTATTTATGGAACAACGGAAGAATAACTGACACTGCAGTGGTACCCATTAATACGGTCTTAGACCTTCCTTATATCGGGCCAGCTGTAGTAAAACAGTTTAATTACGGCTTCAAGATAATAGACAGACACCGCCTGGAAGTGCTATTAAACCATGAAAGAACTGTTGAAAGGGAGCCCTCTTTTCCTAAAAAGGAAGATCATAGACATGCGCATTCTCCCCACTCTCTATGAAGCACAAACGTGGTCATTAACCACCATACATGTTATGTTCGCGTATATTCGTGCCAATATGGAGGACTGAC
Organism: Herminia tarsipennalis; assembly: GCA_945859575.2. NCBI lineage: Eukaryota > Metazoa > Arthropoda > Insecta > Lepidoptera > Erebidae > Herminia > Herminia tarsipennalis. The sequence continues at coordinate 4,088,988 of OX243836.2, read as the reverse complement.
TATCGATAAATAGAAAGTCAACAACGTAGCCTTAACAGTAAGCGACGTAGTGAGACAAAAAGAAGCCGTTGGTTGCCTAGCAACCGCACGACTCGTATTACTGAACTCATGCGCACCGACCGCAGCCAGTTATACACCCGGATGGTTGCGTGAATGTTGGCATTCCTGTGATAACGATGATGCAGATGTTAGCTGATATATTTTTAGCCGAGGAAAAGAGGAGGTTCTCAATTTGGAGAGAAAAGAGGAGGTTTGAATTGACGGAATTTCAAAATTCTTGTAATTTGTTCGAATAAGATTTATGCCGAAATGGTCCCATATACATTTTGTAAACATGTGATGATTAGTTCCGGAGACAGATAACGAAACTCCTCAATAAATGCCAACAAATCAACCGAGATTGAAGTCAGTTAGATGTTTTTTTTTGTAATTTTTTTTTCTACTAATGGTGGACAATGACATTGTTATTTAATTAGCGAACAAAGTGTCCAACGTAGTGTCGTCCAATATCTATAATCGACTGACCTGTCTACCGGTTAGTGACCCTGACTGCTAAGCCATGAGGCACAGAGTACATTTGTATATAGGTCGTGTGTTCGATTCCCACTCACGGCGACTTTGTGTGATCCACAAATTGTTGTTCCGAGTCTGGGTCTATACTTTGTGTCCGTGATTTGTATGTAAGTAAAGTTTGTATGCATGAAAAGTGTGTGAATCGAACCTACGACCGCCGCCCGGCTTGGCAGTCAGGGTCACTAACCATTAGACAAACGGACCAGACAAAGTATTATTATTCAGAGGGTATAGGCACAAGTATTGGCCCCTAAAGGTTCATTTCCGTGCATCGCGACCGATCGCGAGTCGCTCGCGGCTTACGACAAGCGGCTGAGGTAAGTGACAGACGCGCGCGGCCGACGACTGTCGTAGGCCTGCGCGCGCACACAGGATATTGTCGCATCGGCCGCGAGCGTCAGCCGCTTGTCGTGAGCCGCGAGCGGCTCGCGATCGGCCGCGATGCTCGGAAATGAACCTTAAAAGTAAGCATAGACATCCATACTGTGTACTTTCTTTTGTTTTGTGTTTAATTCTTTTTGTCATAATTTCACTAAGCATAATTTCGCATAAATAATTCGGCATGATTTTGGCATTTACACATAACTACTATTGACATGAACACAAGAAATTTAGCTTAGCTAGAGGGGTTAAACGTAGTATAGGAGGCCAGGTGGAGTGATGATTTACGCAAAACGGCTGGCAGGAGCTGGATGCGAGAAGCCGAAGATAGAACGAAGTGGCGTGCAATTGGAGAGGCCTATGTCCAGCAGTGGACTGCGATAGGCTGATGATGATGATGAGTGGTCAACATGGTTGCTAGTATTGCGGGGCACACAATCCAACATTGCTAGTTATCTATGAAAAAAATCTAATTATATTATTATTTAATTAACAGTTATGCCAGTATTTTAGAATAAAAAACATAAATTTATACAATTCAAAGTTAGACCAAATGAATTTATCCTAAATGATATTTATGCCTACTAAATATGATACCAAAGTCCAAACCAATATGCGAAAATATTATTATGCCAATTTAATTATGAGGCTAAGTGCGACATTGCGACCAATGCAAACAAACACACAATGCTATTAACAGTTACACCAAAATCGTTATGAAAAAGTATTGAAGGACAAAGAAGCATGAACAAAGGATACCGTACTCCATACATTCCTGTTTTATGACCATAAAGCTAAATTACAAGTGACCTCAGAAAAAAGGTACAACGCAATTTATAATCAAATAGTTTTAATTTTAATATAGAAATAGAATGTAACACTTTGTTTATAAATAAATGAATGTACTCTGTGGATAAATGTCAGGACGGATTGTCACAACTTACCTCATGTCAGTGTCAACTAACAATGAATTTTATTTTGGATATTTTTGTACCAAGCCACACTTTACTAACACCAACTCCAACACTTTACTAAAACCAATGAAACACATTAGGAATAAAACCAACATTAAAGCCGACGTCATAATTCTAGGATGCAGTCTACCCGGCTTTGTTACAGCTCACAAACTAAAGAAAAATTTCGGAGACAGCATGGACATCGTCCTATTAGACATCGCTGATGTTAGCAAAGTGATATCCAAGTGTGGTGTTGCATTCAAAGAAGATGTAAGAAAGCCTGCGGAAAATGCAGAAATTGATAACATAAACGTATTAGACACTGAAGATTCGATAAAGCTAGAGGAAAACCCAGACCTAGAAACCTTAACCAGACACTACCTCGTCACATATACCACGGAATTCCAAATCCCCATACCTGAAGCTATAATTGATCCTGTGAATGTGGAGTCGAAACTGAAAAAGATGTTTCAATTCCCTGATGGCAAAGTTGTCGAGTGCACCAAACACTTCAGCGATTTTAATTATCTTAGCTGGATTGAGAAGTTTGAATTGCAACAGTATCAAACGTTTTTGGACAAGAGCATGCTGAATTTGTTCCGTACTAATAAGCTAGATGACCCGGCAGAGAAACACAGACTACTGTACTACGATCAAACGAGTATGGAGACGAACATTTGTGAGGCTCTGCTGTTTGCTACGTCTAGAGCAATAATGAGAACTGCAGTGGAACTAGCGTGCGGAGCTCCAGCTCATACGGTATCTCTTCTATTCTACCTACATCAGTGCTATAGAACGAGCGGCGTAAAAAATCATATAGATGGACGTAATATGAGGCTCCGCGAAAAACTATTTGGTCACTGTAGAATTCGGCTCTCTGCACAACTGAAACGAAGCGTCGCTGATATCACACTCAGATCGAAACCAATAAAAAATATACGTACGTTCATTGACGCAGATGTTAAACAAGTCATCATAGAAACCCAGTTTGGTGAGACCAATTACATTTGTAATTTACTAGCCATGGCCGTAAACCCCTCAGAGCTAGAAGATATTGAAGTGGACAACAAATTGTTGTCAAAAAAAGAGGCCACGATTGTCACAAGTTTTACTCCTGGAATGGCGAAAAAGTTCGTCATACAATATAAGGAAAACTTTTGGGAGAGGCAAGGTTACAGTGGCGACATTTTGAGCATGCGTGGTCCCATAATATGGGCTATAGCAAAACCGAAATTTTCTAGCACGGGAAGTGAGCAGAAATACTTTGCTCTTAGTGGATATTTGATGGTGAACGATGATCGTAGTGACTCTAAAAACGCTGTTGTGGAACAGCTTACAAGTTTATTTGGGGTCGAAGCTAAAACGCCTGTGCTTTATAAGGAGTCATCTATAGCTGATATATTTGTTCCTAAGCAGGGGGATTACGTTGGTTTGAGGGTATTGACTAGTGAGGTTGTTCCGAGGGGCTTGGAATGGAGTGCTATTGACGTGTACGCTGATGGGGATGTGTCAGCTGCGTTACAGGCTGGGCATTTGGCGTACCTGCATTTAGTGAGTTGTTTCCGTCCTCAGGCCCAGTCGTTCGAAGATATCGCCAATAACAGTTTGCCTACAGTGCTAGGTGAGTTCCCCATGCACTGGTGGCTTGCGCGTATCAATTTAATAAATTCACTTAAATTTACTGTATGCACAACCGCTGCGTTTGTTGGATATAAATTGATCCGTTTATTTATGAAATAAAATAAATGTTTTGTTTATTATTTTTGTTTTATTCTTACACTAGCTGTTATTCCTATAACTACTATTAGCGTGGAAATTTTGATAATCTAATCTACTCCACGAGATTTTCCGGGATGAAAAGTGGTCGCGGGTTGAATTTTCGTCTGGGATGATTTTTCCTTCATACATTTATTAAACATATTATCTTTAATAATACAATTATTGTATTTTTGAAATGTAGAAAAATTTGAAACCCACTCCCTGCAATTAAACCCGACTTCCGTATGCCAAATCGGGGCCAGAATCGGTCGAATGCAATTATTGAATTAATAAAGTAATTGGCAAGAAATGCCTGCGCCATCCCTTTCAATTAAAAAGTAAATATTGACTGCAAAGCGTGAAAGAGAGAAAAAACACGCGCGGCCTTTGACAGGGTTTTTTTTTTAAAAAAAGACGTCTCTCGCAGTAGGTTACAAGCCCTGTGTCGCGGGGGACTTTACAAACATACAATTCACGGACACAAAGTACACCCAGACTCGGAACAATAATTTGTGGATCACACAAAGTGGTGTCCTGTGTGGGAATCGAACCCACGACCTCTTGCGTAGCAGTCGGACACACTCCCACTGCGCCACAGAGGCACAAAGGCAGGCAGGCAGGTATTGTCCACAAAGTAGCGTTGTCTCTTTCTAAAGGTGGTCAATTTTGTTAGGTTATGGCGCAGTCCTGTATTCTACGTCAATGGGAGTCTATGCCTTACGCCCTTTTTACTTCCTCTTGGCTCGATCTGCTCGCCTCATTTAACATAAAACATAGTCTCCAGCTTATTATATCTGTCTTCGCTTATAAAACCCCTATAAAGGGTGAGTGCAGCCGTTACTTAGCATTAACAGTACAGGATTGCTGGATTTCCATCTTGATGCTGGTTTGGTTTTGGCAAAATTAGTCAAAAGTCAAAACGCTGCATTGTTTACCTCGCGTTAGAAACGGCGGAGCCGCGAACTAAAACTAGTTAATAGGTAATTTAAATATAAATGTTTAAGTCTCGCTTTGGCTGTAAGGGCCTAATCACACTACGGTAGGACCTCGGGCCGCGGGCCTCGGACACGGTAAGGGCATCTCTACACATGCGGGTCAAGTTCACTGAAGTTGCTTGACGCCTGAGGCGTGACGCCGTGGCGTGTTGCGGCAATTACATTTATCTACTTTAGTTTGATTATCTAATGAGTACTTAGTATTTTAAAGAAAACATAGATAGTTTCGTCTCAATTTTTTAATACAAATTGTAAAAAACAAATTTAATTTATGGAACGCCTGAGAATAAACATAGTCTCTCTTCATCAAGCAGACACGTCTGTAATCATAGAAACAATATAATTGTGTTATAAGTATTTTAATGACTGCAATGAATTCTGCGTCTCAGAGAATTTTGACATACAGAATGGGCCCAAAATTATAGCCAGACTTAAAATTTAGGTATTGATTAATTATATCATTGTTCCGTATGGGAATCAAATATTTGCACAACAATCTCCGCTTCTAGACGTTCATTAGAGGTGCATTTTGTAACTTAAGTGAATAAAGTAGGCATTTTGACTGTTTTTTAAAGAACCCCAAACAGATCACTTTGTCGCCTCAGTTAAATATTGCTACTAAGAAAACAACAGGCACTGTATAAAACAATAAAACTTGGGTTCGGGTCATTGTAATATACATTTACATTGTTCGAGTGACTCACACTTACTTTTAAAGTACATACTCAGAAAGATATAAAGTCACATTTATATACAAAAATACATGTAAACATAAAACATGCCCTCAGCGGGGTCACTCCTAAACATATCTGGATCTGCTTCTTCCAAATCTAATCCTTGGAACCTCCACTGACAAGTAACATACATGATGGTGTGTACTTGGTATTGTGTAATAACTGAGCCCCTGTCTCCCGCTGATATCGACACATCAAATGGCTTTTAAAGTAATTGCTCTGAATCATTAATCAGGCGCTATACATTTAATTATCTATGGCTTTGAACAAAAACTTTATTAAGATGTCAATAGATGGCAGCACCTTCAAGTTGGCATAGTTTTTAAAGAACTAGCTTTTGATAGCATGCTTATGAGATAAAACAATCTCTAAGATAGGTAGTTAGTTTATTCATCTTCTGTTTTACACACATTTTTTCGATAACATTCTTACTCAAATAATAAAAAAATGTTGACCGGGTCACTTGGGTATTTTCTACCTGGACAGTATTCTCGGTAGTAATAATATCTGCCTGCTATTATTATTATTATTTCTAACTTCTCTTATGTTAAGAATAGCTGATAATATTTCTGAACATTTACACTTATAACTTTTTCATTTGTAGTTCTACGACAAAAAGTTACTAGACCAAAGTTGTAGAGAATTTAATTTGCAACAAAAAATGCTAACAATTTTTTTTATCAGATAAATAGTTTAAGAGATATACCATAAATACCATTTAAAACCCTATTTTCGAGATGGCGGCCGTGGGACAAGGGTGGCGGCCTACAAACTTGGTTTTAGCTTTAAACTGACCCCCCCTACACATCAAAAATAAAATTGCGTCCTCTAAAAAACGCAAGGTAAGGCCTAAAAAATGTAACATTTCAATGGACTAAAAGGTCATCAATCGATCGGAGTCAATCTTGACCTGAATGGGGATAAGAATAAGGAGGACCAAGAACAAGACAACAAGCATCCCACACCTGCGAACTGCCCACGTCTTCTTAGCCCACACCGGTTCCCGTCGGATGCATAATTAATATTAATCTTGCTTACGTTTTTGCCTGTATTTATATACTAAAACTAACTGTCCAGCGCAACTTCGTCTGCGTAAATTTTCCCCGTTTTTGCAACATTTCTCATTACTGCTCCGCTCCTATTGGCCGTAGCGTGATGTTATATAGCCTATAGCCTTCCTCGATAAATGGGCTATCAAACAGTGAAAGAATTTATCAATTCGACCTGTAGTCCCTGAGATTACCGCGTTCAAACAAACAAACAAACTCTTCAGCTTCATAATAGTAGTATAGATTTAAATTCAAAAAGCCAAGTCGACGCAACCACATTGGTCCTTAGAGAATATATTAGGTAATTATATCGCGATAGCACCATTTATCACGGGCCCTTTGGATATCTCAACCTAAACTACCTGAATAGAGATTCTCATGAGCATTACATTTAGAACTGCCGAGTAATGTTTTTTTATAAACTGTCTTCTCAAACAATAATTGATTTGGTTATAAATATGAAATAAAGATACCTGTTTCAATTTGAGCTTAATGTTTAGCATAATCTTATTACTTCACCTCATTACATTGGTGATTATTTTTTCATACTTTGACCCAACTCTAAGTACCGGAACATCTTCCGCGCTAAAAACTAAATTGCGGTATCGGAAGAGGAAACGTTTTATGTTTATTTACAACGCTCCGTTGGTCTTAAACGTCACATGATTTCTGGGCAGTTTAATTAAAACTAAATAGGAATATTTTGTCTAAGTAAGAATGTACCTGCATAGTTTTACCTAAGTAATATTTAAAACGAAATATTATATAATATTTAATTGACTGCCTCTCTGGCGCGGTGGGAGTGTATCCGACTGCTACGCAAGAGGTCGTGGGTTCGATCCCCATCCAGGATAAAACTTTGTGTGATGAGCACAATGGTTTATTCTGTGTCTGGGTGTTATTTATCTATAATATGTATCTATGTATTTAGAAATATATAGTTTATCAGTTGCTTAGTTTGGGATAAGATAGCGTTGTGTGAGTTGTCCCAACATGTTTATTACATGTTATTATTGTTGTTATTATTAATAGAAATATTTGTCTACACAATTTCAAACCATTTACTAGTCTCTCTTAAATATCTTCATTATATTATTAACATATATTTTGTTAAATGAGAAGGTAGGTAATCTGTTGAATAACTACATTTACAGATCCTTTCAGTCCCTTGCCCTAACGTGAAAAATAAATCTGTAGGTATTACACTTTCCAAAAAATATAGGTAATACCTAAGTACTTATGTTTTCGTATGTCGATTAAATCGCAATAAATATTTCTCTATCTATAACTATTTTTTGAATAGTCTCATCAATATTCAATACGAAGGACCAATAATCGCTGGAGCAAACAAGTCCTGCGGCTCATTTCACATATTTAAAGCAGTGCAGTTGCAGTTAAGTTTCGATTAAAACGGCCATTTTCGTATTCTTGTAACTTTGGGATCGATCTTAAAAACGCTTGTGAACCGGACTAGAATGTCGTTATTGCGCTCTCGAAACATACTTGACGCAAGCGTATTTGAGATCGATCCCAAAGTTACAAGAATACAAAAATGGCAGTTTTAATCGAAACTTAACTGCAACTGCACTGCTTTAAATACGTGAATTGACCCCCTGAGCGCAGACGGCGACTCTGTAAACGTAAGGTAGGACTTCACAAAACCAGGTGGACCGACGACCTAAAAAAGACGCTGACGCTGGATGGCGCTGTCGGACCGAGAATCGTGGCGCATCTAAATTAAGAGATAGGTACCTATCTAAGAATAGATAGTGTCCAGCATAGATACCGATGAATATTCAGCGCAATAACCTACAAACATTATCCTATACACGACAAAACAAAGAGAATTAAAAACAATTTTTCAATGACGACATTCCAATACATATAATAACGAAAAAATGTAACCTAGTGGGTCACTATCACGCACGCAACACAGCAGTAAGTCGTACATAATAATTAGACATGGGCTTACGCAAACACTTTCCATTCGACACAGCCAAATACATTATATTGTATAACATGTGAAATAATGCTTCATTCAACTGTATAATCAATGATTTTTAGTTCGTAGATATATCTGTAGGTAGCGAACATAGCCTCAGTAGCATAAAATACTAAGAGTAGGTATACTTAATCAGTGATTAGACCAATGACTGAGATGACAAAGCCGCGGTAGCCTCGTGACTAAGGCATTGGTCTCATAATTAGAATAGAATAGAATAGAATATAGAATATTTCTTTATTTGCTAAAATATGGTGGTAAAACTAACAGCGTTACAATAAACATATTATACAAATATTGTATAACTAAAGAGTAAGGCTAATAACAGATTTTCCTTAGTTTGACTTAAATATATTAGCTTAAAAACGAAAACATTTTTTTATCTATACTATTATAATGCTGAAGAGTTTGTTTGTTTGTTTGAACGCAATAATCTTAAGAACTACTGATCCGAATTGAAAAATTATTTCACTGTTTGATAGCCCATTTATCAAGGAAGATAGGAGGCTATATAACACCACGCTACGACGAAAAGGAGCGGAGCAGCAATGAGAAGAAAACATGGTAGTAAATAGACGAAAGGATATTGTCGATTCTAAAGTTAAGTTGTAAATCTATAGGTACTATGCTGAAGAGTTTTTTGTTTGCTTGAACGCAATAATCTCTGAACCTACTGGTCTAAATTGAAAAATTCTATTACTGTTGGATAGCCCATTTATCGAGAAAGGCTATAGGCTATATAACATCACGCTACGACTAATAGGAGCGGAGTAGCGACGAGAAATGTTGCAAAAACGGGGAAAATTTACACATACGAAGTTGCGCGGGACAGCTAGTTGCTTATAAAAGCTAAATGATGAATGGGATTCGAATTCACGAGCTTGAAAACTGTACTTCCAAAAACAATGGTAATAAAATAATATACCTAGTTTTTTGCACCAGAACCGAATAGTCACTTGAAACGCCAACAACAACAACAACGCCGCAGAACGACGTCAAGAACAGATCAGATTTTGATTTTGTCAGATCTAGGAGATTTTTCTTAACACTGAAAAAAATCAATATTGCATTAATTTCTGAAACAAGATTTACGGAAATTACATCTTAAGGCTAAGAAACTTCATTTCACACATCACAAACCATCCCTCAGGTAACTCACATGGTGCAACAGCACTAGTAGTAAACGAAAACATCAAACAATACCCGCTACTGGAATACAGAACTGAAAACCACATCAGTACGAGTGCAGGGAGATAGAGGTACTGTCCTCCAAGGCATACCATCACCACAAATGACTTCAAAACGTACTTTTCATGCCTAGGAAATAAATGCATGTTGTGACTTTAATATCAAACACCAACACTGGGATACCCAGACTATCTCTACCTCGTGAAGGTCAACTATATAAAATCTCCACCGAACTCTCCCTCTACTGCATATTCCACGGTGAACCAACATACTGGCCTACTGACACGAAGAAGACTTCTGATCTGCTCGACTTCTTTATTATCAAAAACGCGCCGCAGACACACGTAGGTATACGTTGAACCCTGCACATACAATAATGTGCACAATAAAATAACACCTATGGAACTTCCACCCAAGCTCCACTATAAAAACACTAACTGGGAGAAATACCAGACATATGTAAATAACCATATCAACTTAAAACACCACGCAAATTCTATTAAAATAAAATTCCAAGCAATTTTAGATACGAAATGACTTGCTGATCGCGGTAATTTCGTATCTACAATTTGCGGTACGCTAAAGAATGAGAAAGAATGCATTATTGTCGCTGTAGCACCTAATTCGTTTGGTCTACAATCGCTTACATACAGTTTATGAAAAGTTAAATTACTCATTTTTTTTATAGTGTTTGCGTGTATGTATACCATCGGAAGGTACTCTGCGGTCACTCGGGTCGCCACAATGTTATCATTCCAACATAATATTGTTGACGTTGGCGCGATGTCTTCTATATTGTTCGGCTGTTCTCCGAAATGAACGGACTGTCCACGTTCAAGTTGTTATTGTATTGATAACTGCGGTAAGGAGAAATGAGAAAGTAGATACTAATGTTGCTTATATTTGAGAAAACAAAGCTATGAAGTTTGATGTGTAATGCGTAAAGGTTCATTTACCCGAAGTAGTTTTATTCTTGTTCATGTTTCGGTTGAAGGGCACTGTAGCAAGTGTTCCGAACTAAAGTCTCAAATGAGGAGCACAGTGCAGTGACAATCAGATCTTTTCCAAACTCTTTGTTTGGCAAAGATCTGAAAAGTATCATCAAACTTCATTACTGTTATGGGCTAGCGCGTAGCGTGTCGCCTACCATCAGGTTCACGACACGCTCATCTCTTCATAATAGTGGCAGCTACATATTGAATGGTAAATTAAAGACTAGTATATATGGTCCCAATCCCAACGTGTGGTTTAGACTTTAGACTATTTGTATTGAATGGTATGCACACTCTTATGTGTTCTATTCAATAGCAATCTATTTACTAAACAATGACCTATTCCTTTGGCTGACAAAAATCAAGGAGGTGAAATCATCAGAGTAGAAATGACACTCTTCTCGCTAATTGTTTGACTTTAAATTTGTTTTCCAGGTTATCTATACTCTGACCCTTATTATTATTATAGCTCCAGTGCCCTTAAGGTTAGCCGCCACTTTATTGACGTGAATTGATAGTTTTGTCTGGTATTTTATACTGAACGCAGTTATTTCTCCCTTTATGTTACTGATATTTAAATCCTCATGTATGTATTTGTTGCTTAGCTATACTATGTTAATGATACCATACATCATTAACATAGTAGCTCAGTAGTACCGTATCTTAAACATCACTCTTATTTATTCTCATTGTTTTGGGATCTTTGAAGAATCTCTATGTTATCTACTGTTACTTGCGTTCCCCATTTTTAAGATGGTTTTATATATCTTGCTAGTAGAAGAGAGCTGTGAATTTGACCCGATCAGCCAATACATGTTTCTAATTTGGGTGTCAAGGTGTTTCCTCTTAGACCAGATGCGTTTTTGCCGAGTTAACCGGCGGTTTAGATGTATACCAAGATACTTTGAGTCATCAGCCTGCGGTATATCTTCGTTATTTAGGGTCACAGATGGACAAATTTGTCTTCTGAGTGTGTATGTAACATGTTTAGATTTACTTTGGTTGTCTTTAATTCTTTATATATTAAACCAGTTTTCTACCATTATTAGATGCTTTTGTTGGTTGGATGAAGCTGTTATGGGATTTTCATGTATAGATACTGAGATACAGAACTGGACCAACAAATACTGCCTTGCGGGACCCCTGACTTGATTTCTTGCATTTGAAATGTTTCTGTTCTGTCGCACTCCAAGACATCGTTTACTTATGTAAGAGCTTATATCTTGTTATATTTTGCCCATAAAACCATCATGCCATACCTTATCAAAGGCTTGTCCAATGTCGACAAATACAGCTGGGCGGTACTGTCTGTTTGAATATCTTGCTGCACCAGCCTCCTGTGGCGGTTTCCCTGCTTTGGCTATCATTACGACCTGTGCGATTTTCGTAAGGTTCTTTGTAGCCTTCCTTAACGAGTAATTTTTATCTGAATTAGCTGACAGATGCCTCAAGTAGGACTGAAGATTTTCACCATTCATGGTTTTGATCATTTGCTTCAAGTCTTGGGAAGTATTGTTGAATGCTGCCTTATCCTTTGGGTAGCGGGTGCTGTGCCATATTCTGCGGAGGTTCCTCTGATAGCATTTTTTTTTCTTTAATTATGTTATGGATAGTGATGTGGAGAACGTGATGTTCTGCTATCTACTGCGTGGTGTTTTTAAGTCGATATGGTTATTTACATATGTCTGGTATTTCTCCCAGTTGGTGTTTTTATAGTGCAGCTTGGGTGGAAGTTCCATAGGTGTTATTTCTGCTAAGTTTAAAAAAAACTGTGTTAGAAGAGTTCTCTCTTGTCCATAGCTTATGCTATGACATAGTAATACTTAACTAAGTAGGTAAGATAATAAATACATTGACATAGTAATATGAATCAATCTCATGCACTTTCATCATAAAAAACAATTACCACGTTTGTCTCCATTTAAGCAATTTCGCAATTTTTTTTCATGTAACTTCTATCAGGGTCATGTAGGTACCTAGTTATTCATTACACTTACTACACACATACAAATTCATCTTAGCATTTAAATATTAGCCTAATACCTACTACCTGGTAAAGGTCGCGGATAACCCCTGGATGCAGGTGTGTCGTTGGGACGATCCTTGGCGGAGGCCTATATTCAGCAGTGGAAGTCTATCAGCTGGAACTACGCCGACGACATTATATACAAATTTCTAGATTCTTAGGATGGCTGTCAAACAATAGGTAGAACGACGCAGGACACGAATCCGACTTCTAAAATACAAAGGTGCCTAGATGAATCTTCAACTAACCCTCTCCTCCCGTCGTTTATCCTAAATGCTGAGGGTCGTCGTTTCTGCGCCTTAACAGCCTTCTCCTAATGATCCGATGGCTTCGCAGACCGAGGCAGGGTAGGGCAAAGTGAATTTGGTTTGACCAGCGGATTAAGATCCTGCCTCTAGGTCTCTTTCCGCTCACCTCGCCCGTTATCGTTTGCTTTTCGAAGTTTATTTAATTATTTATTTAACACTTCCTGCAAATACATTGGCAGGTGCATATTATTATATTATTAGAAACATTAAAACAAAATAAAACTAAATAAACACACAATACACATCGAAATAATTTTATTAAAATGAAATTTTTCATAGTTATTAAATACAGGTAAATTAGCTTGAAGAAATTTTTGCGTTTGTAGTAGTGTATGGTCAGCAAATAAAAAAAACAACATTTTATTTTTAGTTTTTATTGTTTTAAAGGTAATATACGTTTGTGGCTGGAGCACACCAAATGCGTGCACGTCTACGCATACGCACTACGTACTAATACGGTCGTGAAAATGTGTATCCACCGCATTGTAATCTATGGAACTGTATGAGGCAGACAAGCCAGTTCCAAACATTACAAGCATTGAATGCCGGTTTTCACTTCAGTGAAGACGTGTATGAATTAGGTGTTCTTCGGCCATAAATGTTTTATTCTAATAATTCATCAACCCCAGGCATATCACAATCATCCCCATCCTCGCTTTCATCAGATGAATTATTTAAATTAATTATGATTCGTTCTGATATTGTGTCTAAAGCTGCGTCTCTACCCTGATATTTGCTTTCCTCCTCAATAGCATGCAAACAAACTTTTCTCCATTCCTCTACAGTTATGGCGTTCATTTTTTCTTCAGCTAATGACATTATAACCTTCATATTCATTGCGACATTCTTTTTTGCGACATATGTTTTCACTATCCCCCATATATTTTCTATAGGATTAAACTCCGGATGGTATGGTGGTAAACGCAGCACAGTATGACCGTGCTGTCGTAATATTTCGTCTATCTTGTACTCTATAAATCTCGCCTTGTTTTGCAGAATCAGTTCATATAATTGAGGCTTAAGCAACGTGGATGAATGCTCAATGTTTCGAAATGTCAGCCAGTCTATCATTTGCTGTTTTCTAGAATTACTATTCGGTGCAGGATTTTGTATTGAGTTATGATATGGTGCGTTGTCAACAACAACAACACTATTTGGTTGTAAGTTGGGTATTAATTGAGTTTGAATCCACCTTGAATAGTTGTCATAGTTCATATTGTTGTGGTAATCTCCACTTTTTTGGTCGGCTTTAAACATAAGCAATGCATTTGGTATAAAGCCATCGATACCACCGGCATGAACAATGATTAAGCGGTTGCCTTTCGATATATGTTGCTTCAAACCTGAAGTGCTTCCATCTGACCAAGATTTCGAGAGGGTATGTGATGTATGTATATATGTTTCGTCGGTGTAAACAATTGGTCGGCGTTGTTCACGATATTCAGCAATTTTCATCAAATAATTAATTCGCAAGTATCTAATTTCGTGTTTTTCCATAAGAAGTTTCCGGTTATCTTCTGTTTGCTTCCAATTAAAACCTAATGACATGACGTGTTTTCGTAACGTGCTGACACAACCTTTATAATCGATATCTTCTTTCAATTTTGAGTGCAAAGTTTTTAAAGTGGGAACTTCTTTATTTGTGATGTGGAAGTCATGAATTGTTCTTCTGATAACTTGCTGATCAAAGTTATCGATTACTATTGTAGGTTTACGATTCGGTTTCTTTTTAGGAGATTTAAATGTTACTTCCTGATCTGAAGGACGACATTTGCTTTCTGATACTACCTTTCTGACGGATGCTATTGAAATTCCTGTTGATTTAGCAACTAATTGAGTGGGGGGTCATAATACTGCTCGGGTTGTTATTACACTCATTTTCGAAATATTTGTACAAACAGTACAAAACTTCCTTAGTTTGAGAAGTCAAAGGCTTGCCTCGACCATGTTTTAACACTGGAGCCATTTTGAATTATCAATATAAAGTTACAACACTTACACACTTGAAATTAAACACTTCAACAAATATTTTAACAATAATAACAAACAATAACAACAATCAACAAATACAAAATTTCACAATGAAACTACTACGTATCTAGTAATTATAATTTTTTAATGAAATGCGTGCTTTATGTTCTAACGGTATCAAGCGACTGACGTCAGACTGCACGTGGCACCTGCGGACAGAGTAAACTGGTTTATTCTGGTTTTGTGCGTGTTTCCACTTTCCACTATCAAGTGACGATTTATTTATTTGTTTTGTTTCGTAATTATTATGGTCAAAACTTTTAACCTATAGCTAAACTACTATCATCTAAAGAACGACACGATATTTTATTGTTTCACGGTAGTCGCCTTGTCGTTTGCTCAAGGACGTGAAATTGAATGACATATTTTTTTTAATAAAGTCAAAACCTTTTTCTTTAAAATAAAAACTTGTTTTTATTGAAAACAAAAATCAGAGTGTTGCTAGGGATAAGTATTAAATTAAATAGTAATGTTAGGATATTGAAACATTTTTGTAAGGGCCAGAACGATATAGTGGAAACGCGCTCTAATATCTAAGTAACATACACACCACTACATATGCAAAAATTTCTCGAGACTAATTTCACTGTACATTATGCTAGATTACCCTACGAACTAACTATATACAAACTATTAACATTATTTACAACTTACCTAGTTATATATACATACCTACAAAATGATTAAAACAATATATTTAACCTCTCTTACTAGCAATGTGGCCAAAAAACTCGAGACTCCTCCGCAGGCATGTGGTGCTGAACCTCATAGGTAACTCTATCACGGATAGAATAGATTCGTTGGTTCGGTGTTCTTTCCAATGAATTTCGAATCAATATCTACTTACCTACATATTTTTTTACACAGGGGTAAATTTCAATTTTATTAAAAAATGATGGCAACTCAGTCTACCGCCATTGTCACACCTCCGCACTAGTACATTATAGAGGTTAAGGTCACGGTCAACAGAGCTACTACTCTTTAAGAGGAAAACTGTTGACCACCCTAGTAGGTGAACTACGTACGTAACTGACACTGATATACCTACATAAAATACCGAGAAAACAGAAGGTGACCTCCAAACAATACTCTCGACGCACGTCGTTTTAACGGAATCTCAGAACGCCTTCCGAACTAATCGGTCCGCAGTGGCAAAGAATAGTAAGGCCTCATTCGCACGAGCGTATTTTTAACGCATGTAAAAAAATCGCTAGAATAGGGCACGCTCACACGGCAACCGTCGTATTTTTATATTTTCAACCATAGACGTTGGGAATAGATCACTTCGAGAGGCCGGATTTTTAACGCCCGTAAACAAATCGCCCGTGTGAATGAGGCCTACTATCAGGTAGGTACTACGTAGCAGAAGCATGTAAATAATGTCTATTCTAGCGGAACCGCGCAACAAGGTCTGCGTCAATTTTCCCCGTTTTTGCAACAATTTTCATTGCTACTCCTTTCCTATTTGTTGTGGCGTGATTTTATATAGCCTATAGTCTTCAACGATAAATGGGCTACCCAACAGTAAAACAATTTTAAATCGGACCAGTAGTTCCTGAGATTATCGCGTGCAAACAAACAAACTCTTCAGTTTTATAATATTACTAGCTTTCGCCCGCGGCTCCGCCCGCGTGGATGTCGGTTATCGCGATAAAAACTGTCCTATGTCCTTCCCCAAAACTCAAACTATCTCCATACCAAATTTCATCAAAATCGGTTCAGCGGTTTGAGCGTGAAAGCGTAACAGACAGACAGACAGACAGACAGACAGACAGAGTTACTTTCACATTTATAATATTAGTATGGATTATAGATTACTAGCTGACCCGCGCAACTTCGTCTGCGTAAATTTTATTCGTTCTTGCAACACTTTTAATTGCTGCTCCGCTCCTATTAGTCGTAGCGTGATGTTACATGGCCTATAGCCTTTCTCGATAAATAGGCTATCCAACAGAAAAATATTTTTTCTTGTCCAGTAGTTCCTGAGATTATCGTGTTCAAACAAACAAACTCTTTAGCTTTGGTGTGCGGTGACTGGGTGCTAACCGACTCCCTGAGTCAGTACCAACCGAACAGATGGAGATATCTGCGAGGATAAGCAACATTATTACTGTCCATATAATGACCGTTTTTGAAAATGTCACAACCATCTCTCGGATAGCACATTAAGCCGTCGGTCCTGCGCCGAATCTCTCTCCGGTCGTGTCAGATTTCCGTCTCATCGGGCTATGAGAATAAGAGAATAGAGAGTGCACTTGTGTCTGCGCATACACTTGTGTACTATAATATTTCCTGGCTAGTCTCTGATGAGATTGGCCGCCGTAACTGATATCGATTAGAATAAAATTATACGCAAGAGGTCGTGGGTTCGATTCCCACTTTGTGTGATCCACAAATTGTTGTTCCGAGGTGTTCTTTGTGTCCGTGACTTGTATGTTTGTAAAGTCCCCCGCGACACAGGGCTTGTACCTTAATGCGGGAGTCGTCATTTAAAAAAAATATCTTCTATCTTATAAATTACATTTTAAATATAACTAAAAAAACATTTAAAAATTTAAAAATGGTGACAAGCTATCGGTGGTTACGGCCCCATAGAAAGGAATCTCCTCATAATGCGAGCCGTGTCCTGAAGTACTGCCTTCTGCATCAAGCGCTTGATCCAACCGTCTAACGCGAGCCTCTCAAGGTGTTGGTCGAGGCTCTTGGCAATCAAACCATTAACGGAGACGACTATCGGTACAATGATCGCCAAATCAATATCCCACATGTCTACAATCTCGTGCGCCAGATCCAGATATTTAATCTTTTTCGGCTTTCACGAGATTTTCGTCATGGGGGATGATTATTATTATGTGCGCTGTGTAAGTAAGAAGTTTACCTTTGTAGATACTCTCCTTATTCTGTGGTAGGTACATATCACAAGAAAAGGAAGGAAAATATTATGAGAACTTGATGTTTGACCTTGTAACACCTTTACTGTTAGGTTTTGTAAGTGGTAGTAGGATATAGGCATCGCTTGATTGTGAAATCAAATGTGGGATGGCATAAGGAAATGTTTTATAGGGTCCTTTGTACTCAGGGTTGACTGTACTTACATTTTTATCACGCCTAGCTTCACTTGTAACTCATGTAACTAAACTATGTAATTAATCTTGGACCTACGCGATTAAGACCCGTAGCTTATAAAATTAACTACATAATGTGTACAAACTACTGAGCTGCGGTACCCTAATGGCTAACACTTCGATCTCGCAATCGTAAGGTCGTCGTGTTTCAATCCTACCCAATAAACTACTACCGACGTGAACGCACTCTTAACGCAAGCCATTGAGCTTAGCTGGAGGAGTTAACAAGATTGCTAGTAATGTGGGAATCAATCCCACAATGCTAGTTATCTTAAAAAAATCGCGAAAGTTTAAGAACATAACTGTAATATTAGATATATTTCGGGACTTAATCGCGTGAATTATTTAAAGGTACGAACCTTTTATTTACCCGACGTTTCGATCGAATTCACGCGATTAAGTCCCGAAATATATCTAATATGTATAAAAATCGCGAAAGTTTAAAAACCATAACTGTAATGTTAGAAGTCGACACCATGGCGCCTTCCCATCTTAAAAATATTTCTGTTGCATCTGCTGAATCTCTCAAACTGCGCAAATATAGTAATCTAGTTGGATATTACATATTTGGGCTATTTGGGGTCGAGACGCTAATGCGCTAGGACCATGAGGTCCGAACACCAACCATGAAATTTCGATAAAATTACCTGGTGGTTTGTCAGTGCGTTTCGTGGTATTTCGTGGCAGCATTGCCATTCAACGTGACAATGCTGGCACCCTATTTTTGAAGTTGATTTGAACCCGTCCTAATTTTATTGTATAATCAATTTCTCGAATTTAAAACTTTGTTTGAATGTAAATAGATGTTCATTTGATACCATCGAGTTGAATGACACTTGAACGTATTACGAACGATGATTGGGCTCGAATTATTTTTAGAGTCCAGGTATCATAGGTTAAGTTAGTAGTTAGATGTATTTAGAGTACTTAACAGAACATTTATTTTTTTTACTTCAAAGGTGCTATGATGATAAAAGCGACATGAAGACACACATCCATTTGTGTTAATTAAAAGGACAGAGAATTATCGACATTTAATTTTTAAATTACGTATGTTTTTGGTAAATACCTACCAAAGTAATTACTTATTATAAAATTAATATACTACGGGTCTTAATAGCGTGAATAGTTTAATGTAAAATACTTTGTTTATTGCCCGACGTTTCGACCGTATTCCAAGTTATCAAGGGCCGTGGTCACGGGTAGACCCGTGACCTCGGCCCTTGATAAACTATATTATATTATATACTACGGTCTACCGTAGTATATAAAATTTTATAATGTGTACAAATCGCGAAAGTTTATCAACATTTAATTTTTTTTTTTTTTAAATTGCAATAAACGGCTGTACATTACTTAGTTGTTGTGTCCCTGGGAGCATTTTTATCTACCTTATGTCTCATATACCTCGGACCTGACAAAACATTGAAATCACCTGGTAATCACCAGGTAAACCTGATTACATTATGAAAATCCGTGGCAACACAATTTTGTGTTCTATGTGGAAACAGTGATTTACTCTCTTTCTTCAAGTAACAGGGATTGTTACTTGAATAAACAAATTAAAACAAAATTTCAAATAAATTTTATGTTAGAAACCACAGAGCGTATAAATACCAAACCGACATGGCTTAGAGTAGAGACCGGGACTTGGTAAACGTATTTGAACGTGCCAGCGAAACGAGGTCCTAATTCACGTTCATTTTTTTTTCGTTTTCTCAACAAACTACCGACGTGAACCCACTCCTAACACAAGCCTTTGAGCTTAGCTGGAGGGGTTAACAAGATTGCCAGTAATGTGGGATTCAATCCCACATTAATAGTTTACTTTAAAAAAAAATAATCAATGGCTAGTTCCGACCATTCGGAGTCGGAGTCCATAACATCCCTGTTAAGTATAAAACATAGGTCATGGTTACTTTGTATTAACTAATAAACTATTTAACATTAAGAAATTGATTCCATATCAATGACTCATTTAATATTGTTGACCATCCACCGTTAATCTATAAAACAATTGAAAACAAAACAAGATAAGTAAGTACTGACTAATAAAAAATGTCGTAGGTATACTAAAAACTTCTCCTTGTGAATGACCATGGTTTTTGTTAATAGAATCTGTGGTAAGACAACCAACTAAAAACTGTAGGACAATGATGGATTGTATTTCTTTGTTTTCTATTATGACATAAAATTTGTTTGATTACAGATTTATTATTTACTTATTTAAAAAAATAATAGATTTTTTTTTTATTTTATTTCAATACTAACTGACCTGCGCAACTTCGTATGCATAAAACTCCCCGTTTTTGCAACATTTTTCATTGCTGCTCCGTTCTTAACTTAAATAAAATTTTAGGGTACTCCGATTTAGATAAAATTAGGTATGTGCACTCAGTATTATGGGTGTACATACCAAGAATAAGAATTATTTATTTCTTTATAACCCTTGAATATGACCACACCTTTCTGTTACACGTTGTATATATTTAACTTTACATTTATTTCATTATATTTAATAATATTATTACAATTAACGGTTCTGCTTTCTTTGTGTTTGTTTCTACTTTTTTACTAGTTTCAAATAAGAATTTTAGAACGTCAAATCAAATAGTTCAGAAATACAAATGAGGTTTCATGCGAGGTGATCACATCCTCGATCCACCTGCCACAGTACTCACTACCATGATTGCCAGATATACCTCAACCCAGGGTTTAAACATACGTACCTAAGTATGTTAATACTTCAGTTTTAGTGCTGTAGGCCGTGAAACGATATCAAGCCGCAGGAAAATTATAAAGAAACATTAATTACGATTAATTACCGTTCTGTAATTTGTTTCGATATACATAAGCTACTTTGATTTATTGTTTATAAGATTAATGTGTGATTTTAGACTGCATTCGTTCGTTGAAAAACGGTTTTAAACCTCTAGCAACGAAAATGGTGTTATAGGTTTAAATGGTTTAATTATTGTGTGCCTGTATGTCTGTTTTGTATCTTAAACTGAGAAGGGGTGAGGTGACGTGAGGTGAAAGAGAGGAGGGGTGTTAAAATTTGAACGCAGGTAGCTGTATGTGTGTGTATGTCTGTACCATCATCACGCCCAAACGAAGGAACCAATTTGGATGGAATGGATATTTGGTACAACAAATATCTATTTAGCTGTTTTGAAGATAATCAAGTTTCAGTCTAACGTGTCAGTCACTAACTCCCCAAAAATATCAGACCTTAGAACAAGAAGTGAAAAAATTGCGAGTAGGTACCTAGTTGAAAAATAATTTTAGATATGACAAATAGCTCTTATATATTATACTTATATCATAACTATTATCTACACTCAAGTGTAAGGTTTCCTCATAGAACTAA